>CM036617.1:106587036-116587036 GCA_020746105.1 Trogon surrucura | reverse complement strand
TGCACCAGTCAGAGACAGAATTACAGAGTTGATCTGGATTCTAAAAGTAGGGGAACAATGATTAAATCAGCTTTGAATATTCTTTATTCATGGCTTGCTGATAGTCTTACTACCCTATGCAGCAAACTACGTACAGTTTTGACCACCTTTGTCCAACACAGAGCAGACATTTATTCTTTCTATGTCAGGCATGTGGTATTCCTTGAAGAACATGTAACACTCTCTAAACATAAATGTGAACTTACATAGCAAGAAGCCTTCAGAAGTTCACATAGGTCAAAATGTATGACTTAAAGGAAAGCTGTTTTGTGTCTCATCTTTCTTTCCAGACTGACCATAGGTTTCCAGCAAACAAAGGGTTGTGAGAACAGTTGGTTAATTCCTCTCCCTACCCTCTGTTGGAGGACATGAAGACATGAACTTAGTTTGCATGGGAAAAAAAACAACAGTGTTGACTATCAGGAAGGCACAAAAAAAGAAAATCCATCTGTAAAAGAACTAAAGCAATAAAGACATGATCTCAACCCACTACATGATTTCTGCTACTAAATGTTCTTGAAAAACAATATACAGATTCTACATCTATGCAGGGGGCTTAGATAACTTAAGCCCCATTCAACTCTTTATTTTTCTGATTCTGGAAGAATTTCAACATTTTGAAGAATCCTCAAGTCATACCAATAGACTTACACTAAATATCAATAACCTCAGTTATAAGAAAAATTAATGCTAATTAGCCCTCTGCTGGTACATATCAGAGTTAAAAGATGAAGTAAATTAACTTTGTTATTACTGTGGAAAATGGAGCTGCAGAATACATTAAAAAAATTCTTTCATTGGTTTTACTTACATATTTTGCAGCTTCCATTCTTTTTTCCAAACTGAATTACCCACATTGCAACTACATCAGGATTCCTTTTGTGTTTCTATTGCTCCATAGTGTGTATGTATTGTCGTTGTGGGTTTGAGGGTTTTTTCCCCTCACCTTGTTGTTTACAGCATATGAAAAAGGTGAGACAGGTGTTGTACATAAGGCTGACACTCTGTCAGCCATAAGCTGCTCTCTGGTCAGCATCTGTTTTTATATATGCATGAGGTAAAGTATTACTGTCAGAAGAGCTTTCCAAAGAGATTCAGAAGTAAATTAAAGGAGCTACCCAGCTGATGATTTTAATGAATAAGTAAAAATAACAAGAAAGAATAATCAGACACAGAACATGATTTCTCTGGAAGAACTTTCTGTTTTTCTTAAGCAAATAAAGTATGCATTTTTAAGGTTAAATAACAAACTACTGTCCAGCATGAACTTAAAAGTAATTTACTGCTTCTTTGATTTAAACCAGAACATATTGCAATGCTCTTAAATCCACACTGGGTTGGGGGTGGGAGAACATAACAAAAAACCAAATTTCTCTCACATGCCTGCAGATGATATTTCCAGAATACAAAATATGTTCTTCCAAAAAAATTGATAGGATGAAATCTATCAGAAATCTAATTAAAACAAGTCAAATGTGTAAAATTAAAAGAAGAAATGGAAAAATCTGTCCAAGCTCTTCTCCACCAAATTAAACAGGGAAAAAAAACCCACAAGTGACTAGCATTTGTTATTATTTCCTGTGTAAGAACAGTATGAGTTATTTTTTCATCTTGAGAATTCTTGCTGCAGCTAAATCATGCCTGAACACACGGCACCTTATTGAACAAAAAAGACCTGGGTCTCCAGTGGACAAGTCAAACGGGGGCCGACAGTGTGCCCTTGCAGCAAAGGAGGCCAGCCAAAGCCCAGGCAGTACCATACCAGTACCAGTGCAGCTGGTTAAGGGCAGTGAGGCTGCTTTCCTCTCTTCAGCCTCTGTCAGGCCACATCCAGGTACTGTTTCAGGGTTCCCAGCACAAGAAAGATACTGATATAATCGAGTGGATATACTGACCACAGGGGGCTGGAGAACACGACATAGAAGGAGATGCTGAAAGGGCTGGACCTGCTCAGCCTGGAAAAACAGTGATCAGAGAATACAGAGAAGATGGCGCTGGGCTCTTCCCAGGAGTCTGCAGTGACAGAACAATAGGTAACCGACAAGTTGAAATGTGAGAAATTCTACTTATGTATTAGAAAAACAAAGGGTTAAGGGCTTTTGTTTGTATGCTTAAACCATGAGGGTAGTTAAATACCAGAACAGGTTACCGCTCAGAGAGGTTGTGGGATCTCTGTCTGTGGAGGTGTTCAGGACTTGACTGAACATGTTGGAAAAATAAGAGCAATTTTAAAAATCTCTAAAAAATATGTATAAATCCCCTTAAATTGGTAACGATTCATATGCAGTACATACTAAAAAATATTTAAAATAGAGAGTATTCCTCACAGAGGACTCTGAGTTTTCTCTTTTTTTTTTCTCCCCTCCCCTTTTCTTTTTTCCATTTTTTTTTTTCAATTACTGCTAAAAAACAACAACAAAAAATATCATTACAAAAGTCCAGAGAGCAGACAGCTGAGCCGGTTGGTTAGAAATCTCATCTGAGCAACCTGACCTAATTAGACAAATCTGGAGCTGGCATTTGGACTAGATGACCTCTGGAGGTTCCTTCCAACTTCAGTTATGACTCTACTATTCTACCAAGGAAATATCCAAATACAATCTTCCAGAGGAAAATTTCACTGAGGATTTAAACAAGTTTTCTTTGGACAGAAGAAAATTTAAGTGTCTTCCTACAGATTTGTCTTACTCACTAAATCTCTTCCCTCCAGCATAAAAAATACCCACACTCCTTCCACTGAACACCTACTGGACAAGAGATACAACACATGCCATGCTTAGACAGGAGCTGATTTTCTAGCTGATATATCTGTACTGACCAGTGAGCTAGTTGCTTTTAAACTGAATACAAATAATCTTTCCCCCCACTATAGACAGTTATTACGATTCTCTTGACACTGCTGCTTTCATGGAATTCTGGACACTGACCATGTTGAGGACCTCTAACCTTCTGACAAATGCTTTTGAAGCCTTCGGTTCACAAATTCCCAGCGACAGCGAAAAGACAGGCAGCGCACACAGCCTCTTAGGAAACCACGCTCGGAATCGCTGCTGGCTAGTTAATACGTGGGGCAAGCAGCTTGAACTGTGGCTCCATTACTCCTTGTACTTTCTGACATCTACTCTTGGCTTTGATTTAGCATCTCAGAAGTGGCCTTTGTGTTTCCACATTAGAAGGAGTTAGCTGTCCAAGAGTAAGATGTTTCCTCACTCTTTCTTTTGCTCCTGTCAAAGGCCAAAACCAAATCCCTAGATTCAAAACCAAGTCAGATCAGGAATCATGAAGAGAGTATTACTGAGACTGCTTTAAAAACAAACACCACTTCAGACCAGATTGCATTAAATCCCTAACTTCAAGCAAATAATTTTTCCATAGTATAGGCATTGAAAGTCTCTAGGATTACCATAGGATTGAACAAATGTCAGTGGATCAGTCTACTGCAGATAAAAATGTATAGGCTTTAGAGGAAATTTCGTGTTCTTCCTCCAACACATTGATAATATTTCATACTCTCAGTTATATTTTTATATTTTCCATGTATACACAGTACTGTTACATGACATTCACTGTCTGGACAGCAGTTTATTTCTTCAGCATTTTGAAACTGCATAAAAAATTTTTTCTTAGAAATTAACCTCTGTCACAAAAGAAGGATACTTGCAGAGAAAAACCACAAAATATTCTTTTTGCTTTTAATGCTTGTCTTGCACTCCTGCTGCTTCATGTACTGCTGGTACATTTCTCTAGATGCCCAATTTAAAGAAACTAATTTATTAGGTAAAATTTACATAGAACCCCCACAAGTTTCAAGAACCTCACTTAATTTTGTGACTGTCATTTCAAGACTGAGAACTTTTCATTGAAATGGAGATTAAATTTTTTCAGACTTCTCCATCAGTCATAGAACAGTTTTGCTTTGCTTTCCCCAGAAGAGGTGAAGAGACACAGATAATTTGTCTGGCAGCTGGTCTCCCTGTTGGCAGTACGCTGTACAGACATTTTATCATCTGGTTAAATAAATATATTTAACTTTCACATTATAAATAAAATTGCCACTTCCAGAATAACCACTGTCTAACATAATCTTATTTAATAAAACCCTTAATATAAGCCAAACTAACCACAGAAGAAAAAAACCTTAATGCAAAAAGATCAAAAGCACGTATATCCTCTTTGAAAAAAAAAACCAAAACAAAAAAACCTCAAAACCAACCAAACCCAAAACACGCATAAACTTTTAGGAGGTCTCAATTTTCCTCAATATTCAAAGTATATGTGATGATTCTAAAATTGATCTTTTTAGCTACCCAGATTTATTTATTTCAGTCTGTATTTCCTTCTGCCTACAAATTTTGTCTAAACTTGTTTCCTGATTCCATCGCTATCCCATGCAATATGCAGCTGTGATGACTTTTCCCATACGCACATATTAGAGGGTAAGTAAGCAGATGAATTGTACTAAAACACCAAGCAGCTTTCTCAATCCTCATTAGGAGAATCCCTTAAACTTGAGCAACTAAGACTTTGCAAAATAAAAAATGTTAGATACTGGAGAAAATGAACTACAGCATCTTTATATTTTTATTTTTTTCCTTTACAAGCTTCCCTTTCATTTTTTTTGTACTGAAATTCAGGAGTAAGCCAGGCTGGTAGTTAATATTTGCTACAGTTATGATGCACTTGGAATTTGCCAAAACTTATGACTTCTCCAGTAGCAGTTTCTACATGCAAAAATTTTGTTGTTACTTTTTCCAAGCAAGTTGTAAATTCAATAATAAACAAATTCTGAAGTCTGTAAATAGTATTTGGTTACAGACAGCATTACTATAGCAGAAAAAAGACAACCAAGAACTAAATATTAAACTTCAAAAAGGTTTTCTGGGTTTAAAATGCATTTGATACACATGATGAGATGACTGATGCTTGCAATTATATGAATATCTTCTGGCTACCTTTTTTTTTTTTTTTGTTGAACTTCATTCAAAAGAGAGAAGAATAAATTTTAAAATGCTGTAGAAGTGAAATGATTAATGAAAACCAGGAAACAATACTTACTAGAGGATGGAAAGCTTTGATGTGTCAAAATTAAAAACTTCTTAACTTTGCCACATTTTTGTTTTGATGTAAGCCAGAATATTAATATTGGTTATTGTACCTGTTTTACATTCCCAGTATCTGTCATTTGAATAACTTGACAGCTTAATTTCCTTGATCTTGTTGAAAAGCAACTGTATTATGGATTATTTGCTGAGCTGGTACTTCCAGAGAAAGCTCAAAATTTGTATACAAGGCCTTATTGCTCGTGCCAGATTGCTTTTTACTATGAAATGTGCTTTTAATGCTCATTTTATGCTTTTCATACTTTCTAAAAGCCTGGAGAATTTACAGAATCTGCTAATAATGTTCCTACTAAAAATTCTTTGGAATTGTTTTGCTATTGAAACATTCTGCCATTCATCCATTAACAGAGACCTGTCCACTACAAGAAAATCTTCTTATGGTTTTGTTGTATTCTAATTTGAACAACATAAAACTTGGGCAGTAGCTATAACATAGCACAGATTGCACAGAACAGTAACTCCGCCTCTGTGCAGATATTGACTCTTCAGTACCCTTCTCATTCCACTGCCCTCTCAAACACTGTCAGCAAAATGAATAGATAAGTAATGCCAAGGTAGGGTTGCCTGGGGAAGGTGAACCAAGGTAGAGAAGATTCCAAGTGATATTATCCTGTTGGGTGCCTACATCATGCATCACAAAATACAAATCCATCTACTGGAACAATTGTTGCTTATTTTGCAGTTAGTGGAATGGTACAATTCAGTATTCAGTATTCAAAACTTTCAAATGCAATGAGACTTTACTAAATGTTTGCTTCAAGTTCTAATTGATTACAGTTTCTGTTGTTAAATTCTTTTTTTTTTTAAAAAAAAAAAGCTATTTGAAGTGTTTTTTAAAATTCTTCTGTTATTATTATATTTGTAAGCAGAACTATACATTATAAATGCATGTGACACACAGAAGAATATGTATATACTTTTCTATTCAGATGACGGAGATTTTTCATTTACAACATCTAGCCAGTTTCTTCCGCCCTCAAGCATAAGCAGGTAGACAGAAAAATAAGTTAAGGCTTTTCCTGTGATCACTATACAGAAGACTCAGGTCACACCTCAACAAATTATCACAAGCTAGTAATATTAAATAGCAGTGAAAAAAAACTTTGACAATACTACTTATGAAATGGATCTAACAGGAAATATCTACTCATACAGGGTATCTCTGTTCCTCATTATTATACTTCTATGAATCTTGAATAGGGGTTCCCCAAAAGCAACAATCATACTAGAACTTAGATGAAAAACAGCATCAAGAAAAATTCTAAACTAAATCTGACACATTTTTTTTAATTTGTAATTGAGCTCTTGCTAAGCAATGTTTTGTAATCTTTGTAACCAATGATGTTAAAAGACATACCAGAAGAGTCTAGAGGTCCAAATAGTTTGATACAGTACAACCCATCTCTCAGCAGAGATAATACTGGGAAGGACTCTGAAGATAGAGTGGTTTGTTTTGTAGGTTTTGGTTTGGGGTTTTTTGTGTTTTCTTTATTTCCCAAACAATTTTTTCTTTTTCCATCTATGCATTACAGTTGAAAGTTTCTTAAAGTTAGGTACATACACAATGAATATATATGCACACACACAACAAAAATACATATAGCCATTTATATGTATAATTGCTAATACAGACACAGATCAAAAACTAATGAAAAAAACCAGAAGTGACAGCTCTTCAGATCTTCAAAGCAGTGATTCAAAGTTTTTAATATGAACGCCAAGGAGTAATATGACTATACATTTTACATTTATTTAAAAGAAGAAAGGAACAGGCATAAGGGTACTTGACACAGCCACTTTATAAGTGGTTGTTCCACTTTTAATTACAATTTCTATCGGGTACATTTTTCACATCCTGTACCAGCAGCAGTAACAGCCAGTTAGAAGCAGCTCAGTATCCAGCTGATAGGTTACTATTAACAAGCTGCCCCATGCTTGAAGTTTCTCCCATATGTTGCTAAGTTATCTTACAATAAGGGTATTAATTTCCTGAAATCTAAACTGAGTATTAGTGTGAAGTCAAAATACCGTGTTTTAAACTTGTTTTTCCATAGGCATTATAGATCATATAAAATTCCATCTTCCTCCTCCTCGGCTGCAGTTCTCCTTTTCTCTCTCATGAGCTGTGCAATACCTGGCAGCTCGCCTCAGTGCCCTGCCCTGCTGCTCAGAAACCTGTTCCAATTCAGAAGCGTAGAGAGAGCCCAACACAGTGGCTCTTGGGGGAAGAATGAAAAAAAAAAAGTCAACAGCTGTGCATCAGACAGCAGCAGCATTTTCTTCTACGACTTTTTTCCTTAACTTCCAATCATTTGGACAGAATGTCTTGATCTATTGGATATACAAGTCTGAAAGAACATGCAGTAGTTCCAGTGGTCACACAGGAAATCTCTAAAGGCCAGAAAGGTAATGCAACACTGAAGTACCAGTTCATTAAATAAGATGCTGTGGAATTTGCTCTTGCTTCCTCCTTTGTTTCACATAATGTATAATATATTAAGTGAAAGAAAAAATATTAAAAAATTTTTTCTTTGCAATTGCAGTTCTCATCTAAAGCTAATCTCCCTCCTCCAACCTTTTCTTACCTTATATGCAGCTTTAATTACAGTGCAACTATTGGCCCTTCTTCCGTAATTGTGATACTGTTGCAGTGGTAGGAATAGCCCAAATGTCAGAGGCCTTGAGCAGATTTTGGCCAAGGCCTATCAAAGAGCAGTGGAAGCTGCAGTGGAAATTGTAAAAACCCATACTGCCTATTTGAGATAATGCCTAGATATACTGAACAACTTGGGTTAAAAAAATATGGAGGTAATATTTAAATTACCTGTCTAATAACACAACATTGACAGAGAGACTTTCGTGACTCATCTGATTATATTGATACTATGCCGGTGCTCCTGAAAATCACGGAATCACACAATGTCAGGGGTTGGAAGGGACCTCAAAAGATCATCTAGTCCAGCCTCCCTGCCAGAGCAAGATCACTCAGAGTAGGTCACACAGGAACATGTCCAGGTGGGTTTTGAACGTCTCCAAAGAAGGAGACTCCACAACCTCCCTGGGCAGTCTGTTCCAGTGCTCTGTCACCCTCACAGCGAAAAAGTTTTTCCTAATGTTTTCGTGGAACCTCCTATGTTCCAGCTTGTATCCAATGGCCCTTGTCCTGTCATTGGACATCACTGAGAAGAGCCTGGCACCACCTGACAAATGGATGACATACACTTTAAAGCAGCATTTAAACACATTAATCAATCTTTTTCTCATCAACAATCTGTATCTCCAGCTTTTACCACAGGACCACATACACGAACCAGCATAGAAACCAATCCTTTCAGTACAAGACAAGAGTTTATATAAAAACAAATTCCTCTTCCAGAACACTCAAATGTCACCTCCTCTCATTACTGAGAGGTCTCTTTTTTTACACTTTGAGAACTAACGTATCAGCTGAACACATTCATGTCTTACATGAAAGTGAAGGCTTTTGAATATTAGTTACACTGACACCTGACTTGAACACTGCTACTAACAAGCCATCTCTTCACTTACATTTCTTATGTTATCCAAACTTTATCAGAAAGGAGCAGAAAGTGGGCATATTTAGGAGATGTGAATTAAATTACCACTCAGGCCTTCTAATGATATTTTCACTGAAATATAAACTACCTTCAGTATGGATGTGCAGGCCTCTAATATTTTTAAAAATTCTTTGTCTAGCTTTGCCATAGAAGAATTCTCAAAAAACTCAAAAACTCTCACAATTGCACTAAAGAATTAAAAGACAATAAAGAGACAAATTAAGCAAGAACAAACTCAATTTAATAGTAAAGGATTCCCACTGAAGAAAAGTACATTACTAACTTCCTTGAATTTACATTTAAGGTTGTAAACACACCACTACCAAATGGTTTCTCCTAGCAAACAACCTCTCCAGCCTCTCACTTAACACATTACAAAGACACATAAACCTTAAATGAATTTGACTCCTGACTTTCCCAGTGATGACAGGAAAATAGCAGTACATAATAGTCACACTACGGCTGCCTGATAGCTGATCTGAAGTATCTGCAGCTCTTGGAAGCTACTTCTTATAAACATGCTCAATGGCACCGCTAGACAGCAAGCAGCCTTCCCCTTGCAGGCCCACAGACTGACTATCATGATCTTATCTCGATCGAGATACTTCCTGATTGAGGGTGAGCCAGATCTCTGGCAGTTCCTGCACAGCACATTATCTGGACTAAAACCCTTTCCCTTGCCAGCAGGCACTGTGCTACACTCCTCACAGCTGTCTTATCTGTTCCAGATTAGAAGAAACCTTTTCACGAGTTAGGCAGGGCAGCAATTTGAAAGCTTTTTCAACAGCTTGAACTTGTAGACCCACTAAATAAGGCTGAATATTTAGGAACGACATCTCTGAGTACCTCAAAACCTCTGGGAGAAGCTTTCCTGTCTTTTTGTTAGAGAGTCAGAGGCTTTTTGATGACTGGCTACAAATTTCACCATGTTGTATGGTTATGAAAGGGGTTTGATGCACAGGACAAAAGCCTCAAGTATATTCTTTAAAAAAAAAAAAAAAAAAAACACAAACCAAAAAAAACCCGAAAAAACACAACCAGAAGTTGAGTTATTATTTTGAAGACACGCTCAAAAAAGCGGAACACAACATTCCAGACTGTGACTGGATTCCATGCTGTAGTCCGAGGATCACTGACCTTTAGTCATGTACCTTTGGAAAATAGTTTTTAATTTGAACATCATTGGCAAGAAGAAGTGGTAAAGCAGGGCCAGGACCAAATCCAGGTCTGAATTTCCATGAGCAAATTATTACAGTTGCTGGAATATTTCCATTAATAAAAAGCTAAACTGCCCTTTTCTAAGTTCATACCAACCTTTGAGAATAAAAGTAGTTGGAATGGTAGACTGGTATGAATCAATGAATCATCATCACATCCTCAAAGGATGTTTCTTCCACGACAAAAAAGAAAAAAAAATATCACTAGAATTGGGTAAGCGTCATCTTGCCCTTTCTGGCCTTCACAGACAGATCTGCATCATTACGGTCATCAATGGCACTGAAATTCTGTTTGTATCATCCTGGTTTTGCTGACGCTTTACCAAAACCACTGTTGAGAAGTATTAACATCCTATCAAACACATGGTCGGTCTATAATATTCTCACTTCATTTCCCTCCCCCACTGCTTCTATAAGTTCTTTGTTCTAAATTTAGTATTTCGATATGACATACAATCACCCTCCATTCAAAGATTAGAGAGCAATTACAAAGTGTAGTTTAATGGTTTTAACAAAAGAAGGATAATAGTGTAAGCAGGGTCCATTACACAGTGCCTAGGGCTGCCTCTAAGGAGAGGACACCAGAGGCACAAGGTAGACAGAGAGCCTAGAAAGAGTGAAATGCTTGTGGATGGTCTAAATGGCTACATTGGGGCTGTACTTCTAAAAGACTTAAAAGATATTCTTACAGCAACAAAAGGGTCCTATAATTGTTTGTCACCAGCAGTTAGCTATTTTTATCCACAATAGGGTACTGTCAAAGAAGGCAGTTATAACCAATACATCCCAAGGGTTTTTAAAAATGAAACTGCCTTGTGTGTTTGCATGCACACATGGACGATAGGTTTGAGGCATCTTCAAAAGAGAAAGGGAGAAAAACACATCATAAGTTTATAACATGCCTTCAAAATTCTGCTACTTGCCAAAGGGCATAACCTATTTCTCTGTATCTCCTTTACTTATCTTCAGTAGTCCAGGTGTTACGTGTTTCATGGCTCACCTAACTAAATTTCAGAATAGATTGAGATTGACGTTTGCAGACTAATGTACTCAGTAAGGCTTAATATTTGTATTACTTCATCTGAACAGACAAGCAATCTTCCCCTGCTGCAACAGGAGTGCTGAAAAGTTGAAAACAGAAAGTATTGCTATTTGTATACGAATACTTATTGGTCATATTTAGAAATAATAATCAGCATTGTTTTTAAGCAGCCTGACAAATAAATGCATTATAGAAATCAGCATACATTGTGCAAGCCAAAGGGTTAACTACCAGCTTTAGGTTCTGTAAATACACAGTAAGGCACACTGGGAAATTATTTGCAGTACTGAGGCTATATTAGATAGGTAATTGAATTCAGCTTCATGAGTTCTGAAGCTTGCTACAGCTTTTTAAATTGAAGTTTCTTAATGCTTTAGTATGTTTTAACAACTCTTGAAATGACTCAACATAATAAAGAGCCAAAGAACAAAACCAAAGAAATAGTGCTCTCACAAATACTCTATGAAATTCAGAGTACATAGTTTCTAAAACTTGGAATTTTTTTCGTCCCAATATGACTCCAACCTCAGCTTTCTGTAGCATGCTTCACTCACCATACATGCAGAATGCACTTCAATTTCATCCTTGGATTGTATACACATATTCCTGGTATTTTTAGTAGCACTTTAAAAGTATAAAATCTATTCCCTATGCCCTCATCAATTTGAAATTACCATTTTAAGGCTGATTAAGTAAGGATTAGTGCCAATGTTCCACTTATTAGTCTGTGTCTTCGTCTGGAACTGATGATGTAGTATTTGTCAATAACTAGTTCACAGCCTTAAACTCCACAAAGAAGAAGAAGAAAAGAAAAAAAAAAAAAAAAGGCAAAACAATTCTGCAAGACAGTCCATCTGTCAGAAGATTTTTGTAGCAGGCTCCTATGTAGAAGAAAACCATCTATTATAGGATGATACAAGCTTAAAGTGGCATGTATCACAGCTGTTTGATTACTACCGGGAAGATGACTTGCATCCCCCTTAGAGCCCTGTATCAGAATCCAGCAGTGATGGATTGAATTTCCCTTGCTTTAGCATGATGATGGATTACCTCAGCAGTATGTGTAAGAAAGGTAAAGTGTGGCCCAAAATTAACATCACGAGTAGAAGCTGCTGGCCTAAGTTGTGTTTTCCAGCAGATCTGAATAGCTAGCAAAATATTTTCAAGACCTTTCAAAAGGCTAAATCATGAAATTCTAATCTGTTTCAAGCACTTCATATAAACAGTACATTCCAACTAGCAAAACATCATACTATGAACAGCGATCTAAATTATTTTGTTGGTCTAAGTAAAAGACAAAAGGATCAAATCAAAGTTGTCAAATCGGTGTTACAACAGACTAAAGGAGAAACAAACAAGAAAACCCCCAGTGACTTAAATGTTGCACTGTAACATCCCATTACATCAAAAATCTTGGCAAGTACTAGTATTTCACCACTTCTTCATTATGGTTCTTGAACTCAAACACAATTTTGCTTGTGGCATATTTTGAAGTATTTTGGCTTTTTCTTGACATTTTGGGGTTCTTGGTGCATGTTGTAATGATACGTAAAACTCTGACTGGACTCTACTCACGTAGCACGCGCAAGTCATTGAACACAACTAATTAATTTAAAATCCTCTCTAAATTGTGTTGCATCGTATTTTGTGTTGTAATTTGTCATAACATTTTACAGTACCTATCAAGATAATTACATTTTGAGGTAAGGTACAAAGAGCAGGAAACACAGCAATGTAAATTAAAAGGGTTTTAAATAACCAGTTTTTATTTAAATCCCCAACTGTACTCAGTTAAACAAATTTACTCTTCTATCTAGAGCAGATGGATGCCTACGTTTTAATAAAAGCCTAAATTGAAAACCTTTAATTGTAATTGCTTTTAATTTTTTAACTTTGAGTTTATACAAAGCAGCTGAAAAGACAGGATCTGGAATTACGTCCTAGGTAGTGGCTGGGGTGGAGAGAACTGTTTTGGTTTAGCTGAGTTTTGGCTTCAGCTGATGCTTTACTAACATTAACTTCCAATGTCATTTGCGGAGTTCTCTTTACATAGATGTGTGATTACAGAACTAGAGGAATTTTTGTAATAATTTAATGTGCCCTTTGACTGAGGGAACAGTTTCATACACACAAGGC
This sequence comes from Trogon surrucura, assembly GCA_020746105.1. Taxonomy (NCBI): domain Eukaryota; kingdom Metazoa; phylum Chordata; class Aves; order Trogoniformes; family Trogonidae; genus Trogon; species Trogon surrucura. Next base: position 116,573,904 of record CM036617.1, on the reverse strand, counting down.
ACTCAAAAACTGCATAAGATGACTTTTATAGCCACTGGGTCCCAAACTTCACTGAATCCTGAGCAACCACACTCAGGCACAAACACCGTGCTGGAAACAGCTTTCTGGCAGCTCGGGCAAGGCAGCAGCAGCAGCCGCCTCCTGCAGCCACGCGCCATCGCCATGCTTAAAAAGGAACACTTTGCTGATGAGCTGTGGGTGAGGTAACGCTAATCTGTGAAGCAGAAATCACAAAAGCATTGTCAACCTCCCACTACTTGGTTTAACAAACAAAATTTGCAGAGGCAGTATAGCAAAGGGAAGCAACATGTGAAATTCAGCTCACCTAATTTTAGGTGTCTTGCTCAGACAGCTAAGGTCCCCCCCACACACACCTTTTATAGAGCCCATGGAGAAAAAAAAAATATTTTGCTTTTATCCAACTGACTTTTTTTTGACACTTAGTCAATATTGGAGTGACTTAAACCCTAGACCTGTTTCTTTCCATTGAATATTAAGGGATGGAGAGTTTAAACAACTGTATCAGCTGGCACATCCATGATCAACAGGAGGAAATAAGGAATAGTACTGAAGAGTGGCCTAATTATGACAGTACCTAACGAGGCAGTACTTGACCAACTTCATGGGTTTTTTTCATTTTTTTTTATTTACTGGTTTAATACCAAACTGCACTGGAGGAAAAAATCCAAAATACGGTTGAATCAGGCACATTTATTCTAGAAAACCTCTTTTTAATGAGAGTTTCGTTTCTAAAAAAAGCACAATAAAATAAGCATTTCCTCCATATCTTTGTCAATACTATCTGCGTGAGGTATGAATACTCAGTTCTGAAGAGGAGAAATGCACTTGCTAATTGGTAGGTGTTTACTTAACTTACATTGTGTCTTCTATTTCATCTCAAATTCAGAAGATCTACCAAGTAAAAAGGGTAGTCAGCTATATCTGGTATGCTTCTAAGCTCATTTTCAGTATTTTCAGAAGTCCAAATAGAAGAGTTAATACTTAAAAAATACCTACTAACTTGAATACTCCTGTAGCAGTTTATGAGAGCCCTGGGCTACCGTCATGAAATGCATCCAGGTATGGAAATCTGCTCTGGAAATACTTTAACATAATTAAAGCAACCTATGTCTCATTTAGCAGGAGGCAGAAACAGGTAGGAAGTCAAAAACTAATAGACATTTGAACTTCTCCAATACATTTAACAAATCTCTATGGTGAAGGATAAGGGGTAGTGAGGAAAGTACTACTGAGAAATGATGTAATCAAGTCCAATGAAGTATTTTCCCATCTATAAGGATTTTTAAATCCAAACCAAACAAATCCTGTTTTCATAATAAGTAGTTATGTAAATAGCGAACCTAATGAAGCCCGTCTTTCAATGTATCATATTATATAATTTCAAATTAACAGAAAGTCAAAGTTGTTATTGTCTCTTGGGTCAGACATTTTCTACTGCTCCTTTTAATATGTAATGCTAGATATAACAGCTTCACAAACAATAAAAAAGCAAATTTCAGCAAGTCAGCTGATCTGCACTTTCACTTTATTCCTCTCTTTCTCTCACGTGTTGGAAGTCTTCTGCCAAAACCAAATCAGACTGAGTGCCAGCTCCAACTCTGGAAAGGCAGCCTGCTATTGTGCACAATTTTAAGGACCCTACTGTTGGAGGCTTGCTTAGTCCAGCTGCTTGGTGGACAGACAGAGCGAGACCAACTGATTTGGAACAGCAGCAAGTCCCAGACAAAACTGTGTCTCTAGTTTCCTCTTTCCCACCCTCTCATTTCCTTTCCTCGGCTTAGCCAGCCAGCGAGACGAGGGACACTAGACCTGCCAGAGGGCACAGAGCTATTTATGATAGACCGCCAGGGAGCTCACGCCACAGCCCCTCCACTGCCCCAGTCAGGAATTAGATGGTTTAACTTAAAGTAAAACCACGGTGGTTGAAGAGCACAAGCTTGTGCAAATACTACGAAGCATCTAACACAGCGTAAATCTTGGTATATGTTTCCTTAGTTACGATGCTGATAAGAGACAGGAAAGCTACTCCCAACAAATCTGCACACAGTTCTACCAAAGCAGCAACATATAACAAACCTGAGGTGTTTTTCTTTGGCACCAGCAGCAAGCATAATCGATGAAATATTTAAGATCATTTTCCTAGAGAATATCTGAGACACTGGAAGGGCTCATTTTCCAGTGATATTTGTCCTGTATTACATAGAAAACAGTGACTATTCTGGTATATGGCTATTGCCAAAATCAAGAAGTTTTGGGCGAGTTTCATGGGGTAGCCCACATACATTTTCCAGTAACAATACATGTGTTAATTTGGCTACATTCATATCACTGAAAATTCTAACAAAGGAAAAGATGACAAAAGCCCTCCTTGAAATTAGAAGAAGCTGTAAGAGCTATGAACTACACTGTTTTTTCTATACTCATAGCCAGCAAAAGTTACAGTCATTAAAACTTAGTGAACACGTGAGCTTAGACCACATGTCAGTATTGATATATGATACATTAGAGCTTCAAATCTAACTTTCATCTCCTAGGAACTTTTCTGAAAAAGAAAAATAATTTGCTTTAAAATGAATTTCCCTTATGCTTATTGAGTACTTAAACTTCCACCACAAAAAAAAAAATCAAACCCAAAACTTGGCACCTTATCTATGCTTTCCTCAATTCTATTCAACTATTTCATTTCTTATTCTCAGAAATTAAACCAGATGCCTTTAGAATCCATCAATGTTTCATGCTTCAATAACCTTTCCAGTATTTTCTCCATATATTTATTACTCTATGTGTAGAAATGTTTCACTTGAGTTGTCTTTTTCTCAACCCTTCCTAATCTGTTTTGATTTTCTCCCATCTTCTCTCCCTGCAAGAATAAAGAGTTCATTTAACATTAGCCATCCTCTCCCTAAATATATATTTCGCTAAAATTACCGTAAAATATATTCTTATTTTTAAGTCAAAATAAGCCTCTTAATCTTTCTTCATAAACTAAATCTTTGAAGCCTGGTATTATTTTGGTTTGTCTTGTTTGACCACTGAGGAGAAATTATCCACAAATCAGTACTGAAAACTTCAGCTCGGGATTTGGTCTAAACATTGTTTCCAATAAATGAAGAATTCCATCTTTTGAATGTGTGTAATGCTCAAGAGCATTTTTTTTTCAAGTCACAACGCTATATTCTTTATATTGATTTTGCACTGCACCAGGCAGACTAGAAGAAAACAGCAGTGTTTTTTTCCTCTCTAAGTGCTGCAGCCCATTACCTTTCAGTTAACTATCTCATAGGAAAGAAAAAATTTAAAACCTACACCATCCTGACAAAACAAAGCAAATTTTTTTCTTATGTGGACCTTCATTTTCAACACTCTCTATAGCTTTATCTCATTTTTGAGGAAGTTCCTCTGTTCTATGTCTCTTCCACAGAATTTAAATATTACTCTTCGAAAAGTCGTAACACAGTTTTGTTAAACTAGAAACAGCTGTAACATGACACATTTTCCCTGGAGCTTTGATTTTATGACACTGTATTAGAAGTTCCAGTTGAGAAACAGTTAATAGCAATATGTTTTTATATGCATGTTAGTACAACAGGTCTTTGATCGTGATCAAGCCCATGGGCACTGCCATTATACAAATATTAAATTGCATCCACACAATCATATAAAGGGATGGTTGCTAAGCAAAATATTCAAAAGGAGGAAAAGCCAGACTCAAGACAGCCTGCAAAATCCAGTTCTTGTATATTATAATACAACTCCTAATTAAACAGTAAAATACTGCCTTTCACCATCAGGACTCCTGCATACTGCAGTGAACGAGTTCACTGCAAACATATTTTCACCCTTATGTTCACTGTGCAGCTCTATACTTTAAAGCACAAACCAATATCTAACTAGTATCTGGTATATAAAATAATTATTTAATTTGAGAACATTTCTACCATGTTGCACTGATGTATGTAAGGCCTTCATAAACCCCACAAATTTATTTTCAAACTACCTTTATGGAGTAAAATATTATTCCTGAATGTGTGTTACAGCTGTGTTTGAAGTCTCTGTCTGGTAGCCAGGTGGAGCAGCTGCACGGAAATGCACCTTTATCTAACACTCAAGTCTAGACCTATTAAGTACCGAAAGCCTCCTTCATGAGCCATGGCCGTCAAAACTAGAAATCCTCCATGTTGGTGCTTAGAAGATGCCTGCATGATTAACTGCTTATATGTTGATTATCTCATTTTGCCCTCATTCATTCTCTATCTCATTATTTAATTGCAATGTAATGGATGACTCAGTCTTGTATTAAATCAAATACCAGAAAACATAATTTCAAACACAGAGCATTCAAAAATAAGTCTTACTGCAAAGCTCTTTTGAAGTTACGCTCTGGGTAGTGAAAAAAATATGGCACCAGTTACAACAGCTAATAGCACATTCACATAAACTCAAAGCACTCCCTTTCCAAGAATTTCAAAATGTTTTTAAGCTTTACTGGATCACTCTTCAAGATATATCTATAGAGGTAGTATACCACCTTTTAACCAATGATGAAAAAAGTGTAAACACATAATCAGTTTCCATTACACAATACCAGCATAATTGATGCTACTTTAACACCTGAATTTGCTTCAATCATACTTGCATTTGTAACGTAGCTATTGCTACACTGACAATGCAGCAATACCAAACAAGCAGGCAGTACCACCTACTGTCTGTACTTCAGTTTGTTTGCTCATTTTTCTACCATTTTATTAATAATTTCTAAAAAGGGGGCCTAACGCATGAAACTGTTGCTACATTATGTTAAACAAACAGTTTTAATTTTCACTTTTGCTTTTATCTCACAAAGAAAAATGCACACATACGGGTACATTGCAACAAATCAGTTACTGTTGGAAACTATCCAACAATTCTAAACTAAATGGAGGTAAAATCCATAAAGCGAATTAGATAACTGGATTTTTGGGTATTGATAGCACTTTACTATCCACTAAGAGTGTTATGGATTTACAGATGTTTAAAACAAATGAAAATAAATAATCCAAATAGCATCGCTTCTCAATGCAGAGTGAACTTACCAAAAGATATTCTCATTTCTCAGTAGCTCACCTCTTCCCAATAATGCCCCCATTTTTAACAGAGATTCTGAGGACTTTCCCTTGAGTGACATAAGGTGTTCCTGCTCCCGGCTATCTCATAGAAAACTAGGAGGGACATGACTGTCACAACTGAGCAGGCAGCAGAAGCAGATGTGAATATGCTTCTCAAAGCATCATCCTCAGGTGTATTACAAAGCATGAGCCAGAGTGCATCCTTAAGCAGTAACCCCCAGGAAACAGCCAGCTTCTGGCAATGAATGGTAGCATTTCACATCATCACTGTTACAGCCATCAGAATTCACAACTTTGGATCTTTAGGTACAGTACCAGCAGCTGAGTCATGTTAACTTCCTGTGAGCAAAGAAGGACCCAGTGACACAGGGCTAGACTTGGAGAGTCTGGGGTCAGACAGCAACCTCCAGCACAACTGCAGACAGGCAGCCTTACTTCACGTTTCATTTCTTCTCTGTCCCTCGGACTATATAATTCAGACAGGTTCAGCTACTGAACAGTTCTTGTTCTAGAAAACATTTTATGGAAATGTTTTGGTAAGTAAAATGGATCACAGCAATATTGTGCAAAACCAGCAGAATTTGTGTGGCGAGGAGTTGCAGAATGACCCGTGAGGGAAGAGGCCACAAGTGGCTCCGGGCCAGTCCTAGCCAGCTGTGACACTGGGACGAACACACCGATGCAGGCAGAACTGCTGCCCACAGCATGGAAGTTTCAACTTCAGTTAAAGGAGACACTTGAGGCTATATAAGAGATTCCCAGGGTACACAGGTGAGAACAAAAGAGACTCCAGAAGAGAGAAAGAAAAGGGAGATGCCCAGGGAAACATACATTCAGGTTGCACACACAACAGCATAAAACAGTATGCTAGCACACCCAGTTTCTCTGCCAGACCACCACGTCTCCTGCAAGGCACAGAAATCCTCTAACTTGTAAATGCGAGCATATGTGATTAAAGTGTTCTGGTGTCAGTCTCCATTTAGCCTTCCCACTATCAATGTGGTCTTAAACAGCAGCAGCATATACTCTGAAATATATGCATGCAGGTTCAACTTTTATTATTGGCCAGAGGTTGATTTTTGTTGTGTAATGTGGTGGGTTTTGTTTGTTTTTGTTGTTTTTCCTCCTAGGTTTTCACTGCCACCCTCACTATAAAATGAAAGCATGCAGCTTCCATTCACTTTAATTAGTTACACCTCTAACCGTATGGTAAATGCAGGCTTTATGTAGTGAAAAGGCCTTCGCTCCAACACAATGATCATTCTGATGTCATTTGGGCTTGAGGTATTTCAGATACAAACATCTGGCAAGTTTCAGTTTTCTCACGACAGAGATCCTGCTGGCACTGTCATTCGGCTAACATGGGTGTATTCCCTCTAGATTTCAAGCTCTCTCTGGAGACAGGTGTGTTTGTATGCTTCTGTTGAATATTGTTACCCAGAGGGACTGACTTTTTGCAGATTCTTTAAGTCTGTAGAGCAAAAATGTGAATATAATTCTCACCTGAAACATGCTCAGGCTGAAAAGTGCCTGCATATTGCGTTCATTAGGAGAGCCAAGTTTTACACTTTTCTCACATAAAACTCCTGAAGACCTAATTGGAAGAAAACCCATTCTTCCAAATTACTTCTGGGTAATGCACTAAAGAACTTTTCCCAGGTTTCTCTCTTCACAAAGAAGAGCCTGGCCCAATACTACCACCATGTCACATGTTAGTGACTGAGAACTAGAATCCGAGGACATAGTTTCCCATCACATTGAGGTCTGAGGAAATAAAGTATTTAAGAGGCCCTGAAGAATGTCCCTTATGTAAACTGAGGCCTATGTTGTGTGTTACTTAGAACAACGCTGCCTGAGCCCAGCTTCTGCCATGGGATAGAAAAAATGAGAACAGCCCCTTCTGCCATCTCACCTTCTCTGCTGCCTATGACTCACAAGTCCTGCATTAGCCCAAAGTGGATGCAGAATACAGGAAGTGGCAAAGCAGCCAAAAGCCTCATCTTTCCTACCTCTGATAGTACACTATGCAAACAGACAAAGAGTGCAGGGGCAGCGCTTTGGTTTTATCTGGTTACCCTTGCCTTCAAGATCTGTTACTTATTGGTGTGAGAGGGACATGACACGGGACATCAAACCAAAAAAAATCCAGACCAACCACACCAACCAACAAAACCCGAACTAACAAGCCAAACCCCACAATATACATTCCCCACAGCAAAATATTTTTCCTGTTTTAAGAGAGAGAGAGAGAGGAGAGAAAAGAAAGCCAAGACTCAAAACATAAAATGGTAGAAAGAATGAGTAAGTAAATTCAAATTATTGAAAGTTTAGAAGTGAAAAGGGAACATCAGATTTAGTTGACAGGAGGACTGGTTCCCTAATTGTGAGGGACTGCTAAACAAATGTCTGGGCCTTTTGTGAACCTAAGCAGGCCAGAGCCACCTGCCCAGCGCCTCTCCATGCTGGTGTGGAGGTGACCCAGCACTTCCCTGAGCCCCCTGCCCCAGCGGGGGTGTGGGGGCCGGCAGGGCTTGGGGCTGTGGCTGCAAGAATGAAGAAGCCAAGCCGGGAGAGGGAGGGGTGACCCCTCAGGAGCTCCCACCATCCTCCAGGACCATTCCCTGTAATTTTCCACAAGGGGCGAACACCACGACGTGGCAGGGACTTGACAGAGTAAGAGGCTCTCACCCCGGGCAGTCAGGGCGCTTTTCGCCTGCCACAAGGAGATCGCTGCGTGTGCTGTGGGCATCATGGGATCTGAGGGTGGTGAGCTTGCTTTCCTGTCGCCTTCCTTCTCTCTTCCTTTCTAGTTCCAGCAAAAGGGTTATCTACGGCAAGGCCAGTTCTTCTGTTTATGCTAATGGTTCTTTATTGTGAGGCATGTTATTAGTGTTAAATGGGCAACGGGAGCACATCGGTTTTAATTCTTTGGTGATTGGTAAATAAAAATGGTATTAGGAACCTTGGTGTTGATTCACCTTAATCCTGGCTTGGGAATCAGCAAACTTGAGTCATCGCCCTGAAAGCTTGGGATGTGACACTAATTCCTTCAGGACTGTGAAGGTAAAGACCCCAGAACATCTGCAATAGGTCCACTCAACCATTAAGACAGTTTTCTGGCAGTTGAAACAGCGGCAGATGGGGAAAGGACATCTTTCAAAACTCGGGATGAGTCTCTCAAGTCAACAAAAGTTCAGAACTGATTTGGGCAAAGTTCGGCTTATATCCTTTTCTTTCTGGGCTTTCTCATTAAAAGTATGAAGAATATCACTGCAATTCTTACAGCAGTGGTATGTCTAGCTAGACGGCATGAGAAAATGTCCCAGCTAGCTACTTCCTTCAGGTAGATTTTCCCAGAATACACCTGATGCATAAATTCATGCTCAGATACATACTTGTTTACAAGATGTTCCTCATTATTAGAATACACAATTTTATTAGAATCAAATTTCACACATACCTGTCTCTGGGTGGGTCCTTCTTAGCTATGTTAGTTTGGATGAGCAACACTTTCTTACAACGAATCTGATCATTTCAACTCATAATCATAGAATGTTAGGGATTGGAAGGGACCTCGAAAGATCATCAAGTCCAATCCCCCTGCCAGAGAAGGAATGCCTAGACTATGCCACACAGGAACGTGTCCAGGCAGGTCTTGAATGTCTCCAGAGAAGGAGACTCCACAACCTCCCTGGGCAGCCTGTGCCAGGGCTCCGTCACCCTCACTGAGAAGAAGTTTCTTCTCGAGTTTAAGCGGAACCTCTTATGTTCCAGTTTCAGCCCATTACCCCTTGTCCTATCAGTGGCTGTCACCGAGAAGAGCCTGGCTCCATCCTCGTGACACTCACCCTTGATATATTTGTAAACATTAATGAGGTCACCCCTCAGCCTCCTCTTCTCCAAACTAAAGAGCCCCAGCTCCTTCAGTCTTTTCTCATAAGGGAGATGCTCCACTCCCTTAATCATCCTAGTTGCCCTGTGCTGGACTCTCTCCAGCACTTCCCTGTCTTTCTTGAACTGAGGGGCCCAGAACTGGACACAGTATTCCAGATGGGGTCTCACCAGGGCAGAGTAGAGGGGAAGGAGAACCTCTCTCGACCTACTAACCACCCCCCTTCTAATACACCCCAGGATGCCATTGGCCTTCCTGGCCACAAGGGCACACTGCTGGCTCATGGTCATCCTGCTGTCCACCAAGACTCCCAGGTCCCTTTCCCCTACACTACTCTCTAATAAGTCATTCCCCAACTTATACTGGAACCTGGGGTTGTTCCTACCCAGATGCAAGACCCTACATTTACCCTTGTTATATTTCATTAAATTTTTCCCCGCCCAACGCTCCAGCCTGTCCAGGTCTCGCTGGATGGCAGCACAGCCTTCTGGTGTGTCAGCCACTCCTCCCAGCTTGGTGTCATCAGCAAATTTGCTGATAGTACTCTCTAGTCCCTCATCCAAGTCATCGATGAATATATTGAATAATACTGGTCCCAGTACCGACCCTTGAGGCACTCCACTGGATACAGGTCTCCAACCAGACTCTGCCCCATTGACCAAAACTCTTTGGCTTCTTCCCCTCAGCCAGTTCACAGTCCACCTCACTACCCGAGAGTCTAGACCACACTTCTGCAGTTTAGCAGCAAGGATGCTGTGGGAGACTGTGTCAAATGCTTTACTGAAGTCAAGGTAGACCACATCCACCGCTCATGCTTTGGTTCACATCCTACAGAAGTCTTGAAAGGCACAAATAGATTCTTTTAATGTGAAACTAAATAGAGGAACTCCAAGAGCACCACTTAGTGTTCTCCAACCTCTGACAGGTGCTCCACTCCACAAGACTAAAGCTAATGCAAACCAAAGCTTTCTAAAAGGCACACAGCACAGGTGTCAGGTTCTCAGCACCAACTGTTTCACAGCCTACAGCTCCCTTCTTCTAATGCCGCACTACTGCTAACACAGAGCTGGCCTTTGATTTCATGGAATCATAGAATCATGTCAGCTGGAAGAGACCCAGATGATTATTGAGTCCAGCCTTTGTCCCAGCCCTATCAATCCACTAAACAATTCCCCCCAATGTAACATCCACCCGTCTCTTAAACACCTCCAAGGACAGTGACTCAACCAACTCCCTGGGCAGCCTGTTCCAATGGCTGACAACAACACTCTCTACTAGGGAGAACAGACCAACCCCCGCCTCTCTACAACCTCCTTTCAGGTAGTTGTAGAGAGTGATGAGGTCTCCCCTCAGAGTCTCCTCTTCTCTAGGCTAAAGAGCCCCATTATTTCGCAGCAATAAGTGCATGTCTGGTCTTTCCCACATGGCGTTAGAGAAAAGCTTTCCAATTTCTTCCTTCTCACTTAAAATATGTGCTCTGCACATTAGAGTTATTAAAATACGTAGTACTGGAAAAATGGAGACATGGGCTTCGTGATTACTAAAGGAAGACCTGTTTTCCCAAACTAAACCAGGACCAAAATGAACCTGCTAATAAAACTAATTCACCTTGGATTATATTAAAAATATTATTTTTAAATTTCTGTTCAGGCACTTCTCTCATCATACATTCAACACAATTTAATTGCTAAATAGGACACAGGACAAGATATGAACTTGTACCAACTAATTTGCATCAAAACATATGAATACAAATCAAGTAATTTAAATTCATCTGGATGAAGGTTTAGGTAATTGGGGAATATCTTAAAATCTGGCAGACTCTCCAATTTCAGCTAAGTGACTGTTTTCAACTATTTATGCCAGTTACAATCTAAGAAAATTATCTCCTTTTCCTCCAGGAAGATCTATTATCAACAGTTGATCAGTGACAACTTTTCTGCTCCTGAACTAATCCATACTAAAAAATAAAAAAAGTTTGAACTTTTGTTGCTGTCAGTCCACAGCTGACATTCTGTACTTGAGATGGGCAAGAATCAAATCATGCCCATTATTATGCTAAAATCATTATGCTCGAAATAGTAATTTTTTTGAAGCAGGCTTGCTACTAACAGACATTCTGTTAGTTACTAAGAAAGTCAACCTACTTCACCAGGCAGCAGCACAAGTGACCAAACATGTCTCAACCTCACTAAGGAAAGGGAATGAAGAATTGCCAAGAAAAAAAAAAACAACAAACAACTAAAACACCACTGCCAACACACTACATGACTGAACACATTGATTGTATTTAGGAGGATGGGAAGGTAAACCTGAATCTCTCTATCTCATGCTTTGCAACCAATATTTGTTACATTCTCATGCATACTTTGATTAGAAATGCTAACTGCTTTTTCATGGATGATTTGGATACTTTCATTTGTATTATTTTATAAACAAACCATTGACATTCTTGTCTTGTTCTGCATGCAGATAAACCAGGAATGAAACAAAATATAGTAAGCTCTCACGAGAAAGATATTCAGAGACCCACTATTATCTTTTCTCCTAATTTACTGTAGATAATCCTTAGACCAAAAAGTGGTTTATCAGAGTCTGAAGTCAAAACAAATTTGCAATTATATGGACAAATACAGAAGAGACCTGGCAGAGTTGACAATCATATGTTCATTAAAAACATACCTGCATTTTGCTCTTTCATGCAATGCATCAATCATAGAATCAAGGTCAGAAAAGACTTCTAAGTCCAACTGTCAACCCAATACCACCATGCCCATTAAATCACATGTCAAAGTGCCACATCTACATGTTTTTTTTGAACACTTTCCACGGGCAGTTTTTTTCCAGTGCTTGACAATCCTTTTGGTAAAAAAAATTTTCCCTAATATCCAATCTTAACTTCCCCTGGTGCAACAAGAGGACATTTCCTTTTGTCCCATTGCTACAGCCTCCTTTCAGGTAGTTGTAGAGAGTGACAAGGTCTCCCCTCAGCCTCCTTTTCCCCAGGCTAAACAACCCCAGTTCTCCCAGCTGCTTCTCATAAGACTTGTGCTGTAGACCCTTCACCAGCTTTGCTGCTGTTCTCAAAACCCGCTCCAACACCTCAGTGTCTGTCTTATACTGTGGCACCCCAAAATGAACACAGTACTCAAGCTGTGTCCTCACTAGTGCCAAGTATAGGGGGACAATCACTTCCCTGGTCCTGCTGAGCACACTATTTCTGATTCAGGCCAGGATGCCATTCGTCTTCCTGGGCACACTGCTGGCTCATGTTCAGCCAGCTGTCCACCAACACCTCCCAGTCCTTTTCCAGAAGGCAGCTCTCCAGCCACTCCCCAAGCCTGCAGCCCTGCCTGGAGTTGTTGTGACCAAAGTGCAGGACCCAGCACCTGGCCTTGTTAAAACTCATACAAACGGCCATGGTCCATCAGTCCAACCTGCCCAGATCCCTCTGCAGAACCTTCCTACCCTTGAGCAGGTCAACACTCCTGCTCAACTTGGTGTCACCTGCAAACTCAATCATCTCATCCATATCACTGATAACGTTATTGAACAAGTCTGGCCCCAAAACTGAGCCCTGTGGAACACCACTTGTAACCGGCTGCCAAGTGGATTTAACTTCATTTATCACAACTCTCAGGGCTTGGCCACCCAGCCAGTTTTTAACGAGCTAAGAGTACACCTATCTAAGCCATGAGCCACCAGCATCTCTAGCAGAATGCTGTGGGAGATGGTGTTAAAGGTTTTACTAAAGTCCAGGTGGACAACATCCACAGTCTTTCCCTCATCCACTAGGTGGGTCCCCTGGTCATAGAAGATTACTTTCAGCTGTGGTATCAAGAGAAGAAAGAAAGCATCTCAGCCAGGAAGGAACCATTTAAAATTCATAGAATCATAGAATGTTAGGGATTGGAAGGGACCTCGAAAGATCATCAAGTCCAATCCCCCTGCCAGAGCAGGAATGCCTAGACTATGCCACACAGGAACGTGTCCAGGCAGGTCTTGAATGTCTCCAGAGAAGGAGACTCCACAACCTCCCTGGGCAGCCTGTGCCAGGGCTCCGTCACCCTCACCGAGAAGAGGTTTCTTCTCGAGTTTAAGCGGAACCTCTTATGTTCCAGTTTCAGCCCATTACCCCTTGTCCTATCAGTGGCTGTCACCGAGAAGAGCCTGGCTCCATCCTCGTGACACTCACCCTTGATATATTTGTAAACATTAATGAGGTCACCCCTCAGCCTCCTCTTCTCCAAACTAAAGAGCCCCAGCTCCCTCAGTCTTTTCTCATAAGGGAGATGCCCCACTCCCTTAATCATCCTAGTTGCCCTGTGCTGGACTCTCTCCAGCAGTTCCCTGTCTTTCTTGAACTGAGGGGCCCAGAACTGGACACAGTATTCCAGATGGGGTCTCACCAGGGCAGAGTAGAGGGGAAGGAGAACCTCTCTCGACCTACTAACCACCCCCCTTCTAATACACCCCAGGATGCCATTGGCCTTCCTGGCCACAAGGGCACACTGCTGGCTCATGGTCATCCTGCTGTCCACCAAGACTCCCAGGTCCCTTTCCCCTACACTACTCTCTAATAAGTCATTCCCCAACTTATACTGGAACCTGGGGTTGTTCCTACCCAGATGCAAGACCCTACATTTACCCTTGTTATATTTCATTAAATTTTTCCCCGCCCAACGCTCCAGCCTGTCCAGGTCTCGCTGGATGGCAGCACAGCCTTCTGGTGTGTCAGCCACTCCTCCCAGCTTGGTGTCATCAGCAAACTTGCTGATAGTACTCTCTAGTCCCTCATCCAAGTCATCGATGAATATATTGAATAATACTGGTCCCAGTACCGACCTTTGAGGCACTCCACTGGATACAGGTCTCCAACCAGGCTCCGCCTCATTGACCACAACTCTTTATTCCATAGGTTTCAGGGAACACTTTGAAAATGCAGTCAGAAATTACAGGCACTGGCTTCTAGTCATGGAGCTCATCCGATCTCTTTGGAAAGCATGGTTAAATAAAGAAGGATTTTTTATCTGCATTTTTGTACTTACCATATATCATGGTTTAATCTCAGTCGGCAACTAAGCACCACCTATCCACTCGTTCACTCCCCCTCCCTCTCTGCAGGATGAGGTAAAAAAATCAGAATAAATAAACAAATTCAAATTTGTGGGTTGAGACGAACACAATTTAATAGGTAAAGCAAAAGCCGCGTGCACAAGCGAAGCAAAACTCTTTAGGAATGCCTCTAAGAACCAACCAGAAGGATGCACCAACTACTAGCCACATGGCATGTACATCATTTGGCCACTGTATTTGAGAGTAGAGGCGGCAAACATTTGAAAAACCTCACAGAAAGTTCTAGCAGTAACAGCATTTCTTCCTCCTTTAAGACCACATCATACATTTGCTAATTCACAACACTCTGGGAAAAAAATAGCACTCTCCATCCAGCCAGCCTGTTAAAGCATGACTAGGAAATCTCTAGATCAACTCTCAGCTCCAAAGAATCTTTTGAAAAATGAAAACACAGACTAGTGAAAATTGAAACAACTCCACATGATGTCAAAAACCAGTTTATATACAGTCTGCAGTAAAGACCACCTTCCTAAGCAGTTTTTATTTTCCATACACTTTGTATTCCTATTAGACTGTCCAGATGAACAGCCATGGGTGTATGCAGAATCATGTTATTTGCCTCAGTTTTCCCCCAGATGCGCGTGTTACTTTACTAAGACACATTTACTAGCATGCAGTGGTGTAACTGACAGTCAACTGACAGATAAGCAGCTTGTGAAGACAAAGAAGCTTGCTTCAGTGAACTGTTTTTTGAGGTCTTCTGTATGCATTAAACTATCATTTGAGACAGAAGAAGGGAGGTGCACAGTTGCTTGTTCTACCAGTATCTGTCCACAGAAAACCTGGCAGTATTTGAGTATGTCTGCATTTCAGAAGTAAATTAATACTTGTTTCCAGCAGACTGTTGCAGAACTCTTTTTAATTTTAAGAGCTTGCAAGACTGATAAAAGAAGCATCTTTACTAAACTCATTTGAATACATTTACCCTTTCTCACAGTAGGAGGTTGCAAGATTCACAAGTCACCCTGCAGGTTTTGTGCGCATCTGAAGGACATGTTTTCAAGGCTCTCAAAGTACACTTTTTCAATCTCCTGACACATACATGGTACTACACAAACAGGGAAAAAAACCCCTACCTTTTCCGTATATAAAGCATTATTCTTCTTCACGTTTTCATGACCTTAAAAGCTAGCTATTATGTCCCTATTATTTCAATTTCTGATATGCAGATAAAGTGTGCAAGATAGAAGAACCACTACGAGTCAAAGCCTTCTAACTTCATAGTTGACATTCTGATGTCAAGGATAGGAATAACCATTTGTGTTTAGTAATGATGACAACTACATTAAGTGTCACAGCATAAAACACACCCAAAACACCACAGTGTACTCTCAGATTGTCACTACAGAACTCATCTCCCAAAATCTTAAACTGTAACCACATATATATGTCATTTTCAGAAGCCTTAGGGAAAAAAAACAAAACAAAACAAAAAAACCACAATCAAACAAAAAAAAACCACAACCCCAACAATAAACCTCAAGTTTTCTATCTACTGTACCCACTTTATAAGCAATTCCAAATTGGTAAGAGTGCCCTCAGTCTCTCTTTGTTTGCAGAGAGCACCATAATAATTGTAAACTAGAGAGGATGAAGAAAAGCATAAGTTGAACAGGAATTAGGAAAGAAGATTCAACTTAGAAAATCCTGTGTCCCAGTAATGAAGACAGCCACCTGATGCATGACACGGACAAACTGAAATCTGTTCCCTTCCAAAAAAATTTCACATTTCAGAAAAATATGATGAGTAACAGTACTCTAATGCGAGTCTTTACATTCTGCCCAAGAGCAGAAAAAAATTCTTTAGAGCAATGAGTAGGACCCTGCCAGGGAATGGGCACTTGATCTCTAGCAGCAGCTACATACATTGCCTCTCCATTCTGTGAGCTGAAACAAGGAAGCTGGAGATGAACATTTCATCTTTCCCTCCACTCTCCCTTGCAGGAGAGCTGCTCTTTCCACTGTTAAGCAAAACTGAGCTAGATTGAGCACAAGATCAGCATTGGTTTGTGATTCTCAGGAGGGAATTTTGTTGGGATAAACTGTTACCCCAAGGACATCAAGAAACGCAGCAAGCAGGTCCTAACTCCTCTTTGTACCCGGGGATGTCAGGTAGTGATCCCTGAACTGCTGTGCACTAAGGCTACCTGGGGATAGCAAGAGAACAGAGACACCACCAGCCTCTGCTGCAGTGCACAGCAAGTTCATTTATGCTGCCTAACATCACTAGTGCCACAATAACATTTTAGCATTGATGTGTAAAAAAATTAACTACAATAACTCATCCTGAAAATACAGACATGTATTAAAAATATAAAAATACATAGTGTACTGACATGTTCAGCAGTCACAGTGCCTGAAACCCCAGCCTATCTTTGAGGTATCTTTCTAGGTAGTGTTCATTCCACTAATAGCTGTGTATTTTTTTTTTTCTCCAAAATAAACTTTAAAAAAACTGATGTTTAATGCAAAACCACCCACATGATACATATATGGTACAAACACTAAACGTGTAATGACACATATTACAAAAATATTTCTAGTGAAAATGGTGACAGTAGAAAAAAATAAGTCATATACTATAACTTGATATTGCAACTGAACAGCAATAACAACAAAAAAAATAAAAATCCCACAACTCCATAATACAATCTTTATATGTGAAATAAAGTACAGTAACAAGGACAAACATCTGTGTTAAGGTTCTGAGTAAGTTCAGAGCAATGTTAAGCAAAGAAATAGATGCAGACATGAGAGTAAAATTAAAGCTCATCCCCACATTTTTGTATTTTTTGAGCGTTCTCTAGAGAGAGAAAGAGACAAAGCCAGCACTCTCTTCACTTACTGCAGCCATGAAGAACATTAACTTTAAGAATTCCTGACCAGACCACGGCTGTGGCATTAAGTTTCCTTTAAATTTGAATCTCGTTCTCTTTAAGAACTGATAGCAGAACAGCTCCGTAATAAGGAAAGCTGAATAGATTTGTTAGTGCTGCTTGCATGATGTGGGTGGAGTATTTTGTGACTTTATATCTCAGTAAACTATATTCCTATAGCATGCATAAAATCATAGCAGGCAAAATCTGTTCTCCAGCAAAGCAATTTTTCAATAGTTTTGCAGTGCTATGTTTTTGTATAAACATAAGCATTTGGACAGAATTGGTGGATTTATTATTTCTCCTGGTACTTGAAATTCTTTCAGCATAAAGTGGCTAATTTCCTTCAAATAGGACCTCATTGTCATTCACATTACAAGCTAAGTTGATTTAACAAACTCTCCTTAATCAAAAATTAAATTATTCAGAAGGGCAAAAGAATATATAGTGTACAGGGTCTATTCCTGTGCAAATGCACCTCCAACAAGGTCAGAGAACACCGTTCCAGAATACAGAAGCTACATGCTAAACCTTTTAGTGAGAGTATACTGATTATTACAGATGTATTCAGTATTAATAAAGTGTCTGACAGTACTTTTTCTTCTCCAGTGAAATTGTCAGAAATGGAAAGACAGTCTAATAAATAAAACAGAATCACTGGGGAGAGTTCGTGGCACAAATTAGAAAGATGCTTTAAAAAAAAAAAAATTCAGCACTTACTTGACCCTACTTCCTTGTGTTGCTGACTTGGATAATTCTGCCCTTAGAGATTTCTTCCATGTATGGTGTTTGGTCTTTTAGCAGAGTCAGCAGGCATGAGATGCAGTGGGCAAGTATAAGATTCAGAGGATGTAAAATTCTCAGTGCTTCTTTCCGTGTCCCCTTCCTTCCCTAACCTATGGGTTCTATCTTGTTTGGCATTTCATCGTTGGTCAAAACAATGAAAACTTCTCACAGGCCCAGAAAATCTTTGACGCTTGTGGCCTTTTGCTACTGTGTCTTTCCACCTCATGCAGGCATGAACTCAAAACACTGTGGATAAGATTTAATTCCTTTTAGAAAGCCATGAATTTTTGATCTTCTGTGCCACTTTGAACAGTGACAGACCAGAATACAGCTCAAAACTTCTTTACAGAGCTTTAGCTACCAAATATTTGTCTACTGAATACACAGATTTCCTGCTCTTCCTGTTGCATACCACGTTTCTGCACTTAACTAAAGTCAAATTTACAGACCCATGTTCTCCTAAAACCAGTGGAGAGTAGCCTGAGGATATTGGAGGCCTAAGCTATTAAAATTCATCACCACAGGATAATAAAAGAGAAAGAAAGCAAAACTAACTTTGCTAAGCCACACATGCACAAAAACCATGACACAGTAATGAGCTGTAAGTAACTCAACTTCACTTTCCCCGAGGCTCATTTTCTACTGTGGGGAAATAGTTGTCCATCTATTTGGAATTCACTGAAAGATTAGGGCCAAAACCACTCCACAGCCAAGACAGGGATGCTAATGCTATCCAACTCATATATATCATGCACAGTTAGCAATCGTTTCTTTGGCCTTTACAAACAGGTCTGGCTAGAAAATGAAGAAAAATGATGTGAATGGAAAATGAAGAAAATTAGTTTCTGGCAAACATTTTATACACATGAGATCTAGTTTATTTCGATAAAATTAAATTTTAAAGACCACCTCTTTCCAAAAATGAATTGGTTCCTATGGAGGCAACAGACCTAGAGGGATGTCCTTGAAAGGACAAGACATACGGATAGGGGTAAAGATACCATCTGTACGCTACATGAGACATTGTAAACATCTTCCAGTTTAATTATATATTTTACTGCAGATACTAAAATAAATATATCATGCAGAATACAAAGCCTACTGAAACAGAACAATTCTATTTTACTCAATCATATCTTTTACACATTTTGTTTTGCTTTCTCTAGAAATGCTTGTCCAAATCATATTCCCCCCAAAACTAACAAAAATATTTATTAGAAGAAAGGAGGGGGGTGGGGAAGCTTTGTCTAAAGCTATATATCCTACATGTGTAACATTCTGACTAAATTTATTTCATCAATCTTGTACAATGATATCTGGTGAGATGAGACTTCCACTTTTGCCTTTCCACAGTGTTTGGAGAACAGACACAGAAACACAGAATTAAGAAACAGTGAGCAGTGAATTACAAGATACCGTACTGAGTGGTAAGAAAGCTAGTTAGAAGTGATCCATCTTCCTCCCTTCCACATACTCCACAGACGTTTGGTGACACAAAGCCCAGGAGCACAGCACACATCCTAAGGCTCTCAATAATTCAGTGTCTAGCTTGCAGGAAGACCTTAGTGAGATTCATAAACTTAGTGTATCCTACCCATTCCTTTTGAAGAGTTTAGTCTGTGATTAAAGACACTTTTTACAGAGCAACCTCAACATGCTCCGCTCTATAAGCTGTGACAACTACTGATTTCTGTTCAAACACTGCTACGACCAGTTTGTCCAGCTGTTAGAATACTCAGTGTAAATCCGATACCTAGACCCTGGAGCAGCAATGGGAATCCCGGTTCTCTCTCTGGTTGCAGTTCAAGGAGTGACCATTACAAGCTTTTTTCTTTCCTCCACTCTGACCCAATGACCTTTGAAATTAGAAAAGCCATTTAAGTAACTGTAGTCCAGTACTACGTGTAACGTGTTACAGCCTGAAGCCTGGATGTTTCACCTCATCAAGTATTAGGTTATTGTAACAAAAGGAGATGCAAGGATCTCCTCTTCTTCATTTCAGAAAAGCAAGCAACCAAGCAGTCAAACCCTTAAATCATTGTCTGCTATTTAGCACAAGAGTTCATTTTCAGGGGAGCATTCCATACTGAGAATCATGAGTGGAGAAAGGTATATCCAATAATGCAAACCCATATCCCTAGAGAACAGCTTCTGTGTACTGAAGTTTCCTGCCTGTTGCTTTTACCATTCCATGGGCTGATGGGTGGGAGACATTAAACCACATGGACATTCACAGGCCTAGTTTTCCCTTATCCAATCTAGGCTACTATTTTATTTTTTTAAAAAAAAATTATTTTTAATGCTAGGATAGAGTATTAGAAATACTCTAGTGTGAACCAAGAGGAAAAACTGTGGGACATATTACAAACTTCTCTAATACTGCATTACACTCTTATTGTCTTACAGACTGGAAAGGTAGTATAAATTTATTCCACAAGTAATCCATTTTGCAAAACATGGATAGAAAAAAATTAAAATTTTTTTTTTATTTTAAAAAGACACCCATCTACAGCAATTTTGTTTCCTCCTTGACCACTTGACCCACGATTCATTTAGTCAGCAGCAGATCAAACTAAACAAGGATAAGAAAACTAGTAGTATCAACCCAATTGCCTGTGCATATTTCTTGAACAGTGATGAAGTATGTTCATGAATAAAACCTTGCTTCATTGGACTAAGTATGTTCTCAGAAACTAGGTCAGAAGTATTCACCTTGACACACAGCAGCAATTTTATAAGGCTGGATCTGTCAATGCCTATTCTTGATTTGTAAACCTCCAGGCAAACTCCTACCCAATAACAAGTATCAAGGCCACTGTGTGAAGTGCAGAGCTCTAAGGAGCAGAGCAGCAGCAGTGATATATTCCAGGAAAAGAATGAAAAAGTTAAGATAATACATTTCAGTTACATGTATATGCCATTTTGATTTGTGTCTAAATGACAATATGACATATACAATGTCACTGGAGTATAAAATAATAATAAACTTCATTCATTTTGGGCTTCACTGCTTGAGGGGAAGGACATATGTTATAGTCTCTTTGTACTTATAAACATATACATTTGTAAATATGAACATAGAAACGGGAAGTAAAAAGGGAAATCTCAGCATTGTACTCCTGCCTACAGCCTAATGAGCTTGTCTCATCTCCCAGATTCTTCCCTATTGTTTTTCAATACTGCCTGCCCCACAAAATGCTTTAAATGATTTTTTTCCCTCTGCTGTTGCTTCACCTTTCTACTACCTGACCTTTTTCATACAATAAAGCAACAGCTTCCAAGAGCGTTTGGGTAGCAGCAGCTTCATGTTTCGTCTTAACTTCAAGTGTTTCCAAATAAAACTGTTATTCTTTACAGAAAATATGTCAAATAGGGGATAAGTGACGAATCAGTTTGGTAACCTTCCCAAACAACAGAGAAGTAGGAACTGTCAATACAAGCTTCCAGTACAAACATAATCAGTACTAGCAGAGGGTGCCTAATTTCACCTTACTCACTACTCACCTTGAAAAAGAGATAACAGGGTGGAGCAAGGAGAAAAAACTCCAGAAAAGTTTAAGTTATTTACTGGCGGACACTGTGTCAAGTACATGTGTCCACTGCGTTATTTCAGGGAAAGCTAAGGAAGACTAAGAAGTGTGCAAGTTAAAAAACCCACTTTTTCAGAATCCATTACCTCAGGCAATACATAATAATTAAGGATATTTCAATTAAGCAAATAATGTGGAAGTTACAGCTATTTTTTTTTCCTTTTTTTTTTTTCCTTTTCATTCACAAGAAAGAAAATCCATACATTCTTCTGTACAACTCCAATTCCAGTTTAGGCTGCTTATGCATTCATAAACAGAGAATCTTCATACTAAGTTTTAATTGATTTAATATTCCCCACGTTTAAGTGTATTCCAGTACATTTAAACATTAATTCCATAAAGAATAAATTATAACCATTAGCAGACTTTATTGGACATACTTGAAAGGTAATATGATTGCAATAATTGACTTTTTTTTTTCTTCACAATTTTGATGAAAGCCAATTTAGTATTGAATTCTCTCTAAAAGAACTTCCTGGTTTTAATAGTGCACACTTTGATAATTCTAAATCAAGCACTCATCAAGTCCATTTATCTAAGGTTTTAATAAAATATGAAGGACTACATCAGCATGATTTTTGTTCATTGCATTAATTGTCAGTTGCATTCCGGTCATATCTACAATGCAAGATTTGTATTTATATTCAATAGCAAGTATATTATCTAGAGATATTGCAAAGATCTACCCACTCTTCACAGACAAAACCTTAACACAGAACAAATAGTTTTAAAAATAAAAATAAAAAATGTCATTCTGCTTCTGTCCCTTATACTGCAGGTGGAAAAGTATTAATAAATGAAACAAAAAAAATAATAGAAAACCCAAAATCATGGGAATAGACAAAGGCACTATATGTTGTATTATTAATGCAATGGTATGTATTTTATACGGATTTTATTACAAAATAAAGTTCTGTCAGCAGAATATGCCATATTTCCTTCAAAACCTTTCAAGAAATGAGAAAAGCAAAGCTAGAAATACCACACATACAGTATCATGGTAATACTAAACTCTCATGATTCATATAGGATAACATTGGACAAGTAAGACATTGCCCATAATGTCACAGCTTGATTCTTCCTCCTCATCTAGCCACCACCACTTTGAAGTCTTGAAGTTCAACAACATGGGCCTGTTTCATAGGCATCAAACTACCCTTCCATTACAGGAATGGGTGGAAAACTGGTGAAGGATACAGGGAGTAACGTAACCCTAAATTCAGTGCCAGAACTAACAGCCTCAGCTTAAAACCAAAAACCTCAGTAAATACACATTCAGCAAACTGGAAGGAACCCGCAAAGCCATTGAAGTGCATATGAACCTGGGTATTTAGAATTGCACAGCTCTACCGTCTTCCACTTAATGCCTTTATTTGGTAACTTTACTTGACATTTACTTGACTCATTTTATGCCGGCCTTCTGCTAAATTGGACTTGGAGAATTGTATTCCACTCTCGTAACACTTAAGACTGTAAGCAAAGCCAGCTGAAAGAAAACTGAATTTCTCCAGGACTTAGTTGTTCACCAGCTGAATGGCATATAGCTGAAATGATAGCTGTCAATTTACGTTTCTGTGTTGTTGGACGTAATACCCGTTTCTTTAAATTGATGAAACTCATTGTAACCAATTTTCAGCTTCTATAGTTGTATCTGGAGCTGCACTAGTATGCTGCTGGGCAGTGGAGTGTAGCAAATTCCTTGAGATATTTAGAGAGTAAAAATACTTACTGAACTTACTTGAACAATTGGTCAAGCTGTCAGTAACATTTTGATGAAACTAGGCCTTGGGGTTTTATTTAAACATAATTTTGAAATGTTTCTAAAAAAGTTTTTTGTTAACATTTAACACTACACACTTTTATTTGCTACGTAATAACAAAAATAAACGCTAAGTTTTTGGTTTTTTTTTTTTCTCAATATGCCTGCTAATTCTTTAGCACAACAAACAAGTTAAATGTTTGTGGTTTATTTTGTCGTTTTGTGGTGGTGTTTGTTTTCCTCCACCACACAAGCCAACTGAGATCTGATTTATTCAAACACACTTCTGTCTACTGTGACTCCCAAACTCTTTAAGTGCAATTCCAAAACACATTCAATTTCTGCACGGCCTTTTATTCCCTGCCCCTCTCTTTTTCTTTATACAGTTAAAGATTACAGAAGCTGAAAAACACATCAAGAGAAACAAAAATAATTGACTGACTTATTCACTCAATATCTTGCTGAGAAAAATGGCCTAAAAGAATTGCCTACCAGATTACGTTCTGTAAGTGCAGAGTTCTGATCAGATCTATATCCTTATTATGCTAACAGACATACAAACTCAGGTTTATAACCCAAATAGACTATAATCTCTTGTAACAGCAATATACAGTAAGTGGTCATAAACAAGCACAGGGAATGCAGAAGTAAGGATAAGTAAGTGAGCAAGTATAAGGAAGGACAAGCTGTAACTACGTAGTCTTCCATAGATAACACAAAAGTAATTTTTCTTATAGCCCCTTATGATTAGAAGATACTGGCAACTAATACATGTCAGCAACTCCTTCACAGGAGTAGCAGGTCTCATCTTCAGTTTTGCTTGCTAAAGATTGCCACAGACATAACTGAGGAGAAGAGAGAAGAGAAGAAGAACAGCTGCACAGAAATTGTGATGACGTGTTCACGTGTGAAATTATACCGTGGCAAAACCAAAGCCTAGAACAGGAGGGCAGAGAGGGGTGTGATCCAGTCAGAAGAAAATGCTGTGAAAAGTGGTATCAGCGGTACTTTATGTCTGGTGAGATGTGTAAGTGGGCAATCAGGCCAGAATACTCTGGAGGCAGAGACTGAAGAAATGAGGCAAAATGTCTCAAAAACCTGAAATATTAAGCCAGAGAACAAAGACAGAGCTGCTGGGAACCAGAAAATGTGGAGGCATATACAGACTGAAGCAGGATCTTGACCACAAAGCTCAAAATTTTACTGTTTTTTCAGGCTGTACAGAAATCCCTAATTCAGCAAAACTGAAGTTGCATTGGCAAACTATGTTTCTCACCAAGACCAGACCTTTTAGGCTTAGTATAGGATCTCCCTGAGGAGTTCTGGCGATAGCGTAAGCCAGTGGGTGGCTGACATCTTGATTTCGTGTGTGCCCCCCATATAAGGGATATCATGGTCGTTACTTGGAGTGATCTTTGTCACTAGACATGAATTATTAGAGAAAACAAACAAGCAAATAACAAGGAAACCCAGCCTCATTTAAAAATAAGCAGGCTGTGACAAAAGGGCATAGCATTATACTAAACCTGTCATTAAAAATTGTATTTAATAACAAAGATCCACAAAAGAGACACTGAGCACCTCCGGCAGTGACTTTGCCAAGGAGCAGCATATCTTGAGGAGCTCAGAGCTCTGTCTTTCCAAAAAGAGAGAAAAAAATTTAAAACTGCCTAAAGCAATTGCTGTTAATGACCTCTCCCACTGGAACATGAGAAAACAGACTCTGCAAGGCCCTAGATCTCTGTAACGGGGAACAGAAATATGACAGGTTAACACAACTAATTTCCACTCATCTCCAACTCTACGCTCAAACTTGTGAGACTGGTAATCAAGTATGTTCAAGTATGTACTACAAGATTATTACATACTCTTGACTTTGAAAAGGTGATTTCCTTTATTTATAGATACCTTAAAATAGCAGTTTTAATTAACATCACAGAATTCCACAGACAAAAGATTGCAAGTTGTCAAAGTCAATGCAAAGTTTTCAACAGTTAAAACATTGCAACATTTTTAAAACTTAGCTTGTTACAGAAGTTTTGCATGAAGTCCAAACAGTTAAGAATCACTCTGCAAAATCACACAGCCAGTCCTGCCCTTCCTCTCGCTTTTTTCCCCACACAGACACAGGCATTGTCAGTACTGGTAGCCATGCCTAGCTGTGCATGCTGTAAGTGACAGCTAATAAGGGAGGAAAAAAAAATATTGTCTAGAAAATTAGGCCTTTTATTTGATGAATTAGTATTTTCATTTACAGCCGATCATTTGATGGCAGATATCACCTGTAGAAGGGAGTTAATTAGACTAGCTTTGTGCCTATGCTGAACACACAAAATCTCTTCATACATCTCTAAACATACACAAATTTATATTTGCAACAAAATTCTTACCTCGGTATCTATTGCTTCTTTTTTCCTTGTTTTTTTTGGTATAAGCAAGAAGCATAAGTAGTATGCCACATATGCAACTGACAAGCTAACTCCTACATTATGTAATTTATTCCTCTAGTAATAATTATCCAAATCAGAATTGCCAGCACTGAAACATAAAGTAATGGTTCCTTTTTACCTAATTGCTGTACTGGAGGTTTTCTCCTGCTCTCCTGGTAACAGTGAAATCCTTGTCCAATACAGCTAAAGCACTATCTATTAATAAAGACTAGTTAATGCTTTTAATTTTCCTGTGTTTAATATAGTACAAACATCAATACTGTGCATTTATAACAGACACACAAGTAACTCAAAGTACATTAAAAACACAGACATGGATAATTACTCTTTAACAAGTTCATTGATTGCAGTAGATAAATTCCACTAATTACCAAAAGGATGCGGCCCATGGCAGAATGGAAAATAAAGTATATGCCTCAAAATTTTTCTGCTTTCAATACTGCTGCATAAAAGTTTAATAGCATAAATTGTTTCAACTCTCATACATCAATGTGCCTCAGCTTACTTAAGAAAAAAAAAAAGTTTCCAAAACTTACCTTTGACAGTCATTTCTAAAATGAAACAGAAACCCACTTCTTTGCTCTTGCAACAGGTGTCAAAGATTGAAACCCAGGTACTACAGATTTCAATCCCTAGGAAAATACTCTGAAAGCCTACAAGAAAGATTCCTTCTTGTTCTTTGGGGAATGCTGGCCTACTTCACAAATGTTTTGTGGACACTCCTCACTCAAACAAAGGGGCCTATGCCGTTTCTTTTCAAACAGATCATGGATAATTTTAAGTAGTTTATTTACAATAATATGGCTCTCATTCACACAGTTGAGTGAGACTAAGATCTGGACACAGGCATGTGAAAAAAAAGAAAGGAGCTCTACACCAACACTTCATAAAGTTGAAACTAGAGACAACACTATATGGTGAGCACAGCTTCCATAGAGAGGGAATAAGTTTTTTTTTCCCAATTTACCAATTTCCTAAATTACCAGTAAATCACCAGTCATCATCTATATATCTGTACTATTCTAACACAATTACTTTTTCTTCAGGACTCATTATTTTAATATTGTTCTATTTTTGCAGTCCTCTATGCTAAATTTCTTTAATCTTTCATTTCCAGCATACTCCACAGAAAATACATTTTCCAAATACCTTTCCCGTTTTACAACTTCCTTACCTATAAGCACATAATCCATCGAAATCTATAATTTCACTTACCAAGAATTAAACCTCCAGAAAATACAGATCGACTGCAAGAAATCCCTTACACTGACAACTGGCTCAGTCCTCGGCCCAACATACACAAAGCAGCTGTGAAAAGAAGCTAATGAACCTCTCTTGAGGGGGCACACACCTTTTTATTGTGATCGTAAACAAGGTGCTAAGCCTGTGGGCACCATCCTCCCAGGTGCTCTACATCACATCATGCTTCACCAAGTTGCTGCTAATCCCTCCCACCGTGCTATACCGGAATACCCTCACTCAGGAGTGGCTGAATTGCTCACAGATAACTTGTACAAACTTCAAGAGGCACAGGATTAAAGATGTGAGGACCTATTGCCTTTGCCTTTTTATTTCCTCCTCATGTCAAGTTTTATTGAACTACACATCCTAAACAGACATGTGATAGCACTGGGCAACTTAAACTTTGTGTAAGTGAAAGCTGGTTTTAGGATTCTCTCTGGGTATTTTTGCCAAGTATGTCAGAGAATTTCCAGAGGGAGTTTTTTGGGGGTAGGGCTCTAGCTCAACTGACAGCTTGAGGCAACTGAAACCACTTTGAAGACTACTTCAAATATCCATTTATTTCCTTCAGGCTCCATAGAGAGACTACTTTTTCAGGGTATTACTACAATGATTTAGCTGGTAATCTAATAATTTAAGGTAAAACAAAACAAAACCTATCCCAAAAATATTTAAACCACAGCAGACATAATCCTCGGTTCTCTTCTGATTTCGTGTTTTCAGAACAGGATAGGAACAATACTAATACAATCCACAATTCAAAATTTAGAAAAACAACATCCAAAATTGCAAACAGAGAGAAGGAAAAACTCTATGTGAATTTCATGATGAAATCACATATCATCTAAGTAGTGATACTGAATGGCAACATTGGCTTCAAGTCACCAAGCTGCTGTGGAGCTCTGTAAGCCAGTAAAATTGTCACCACTGCTAATAATAGATCACAACCCTTGTACTAACTCTGCAAGGCTTCAAGATAGGGACTTGTCAGCTTTTGTCTAGACTTGTTTGAGGCTTGTCCAGAACATTATCTTTTGCATAATAAACTGTAACAGCAACTGTCTAATTATTAGGTAATTCCTACCTGACCTGATTTGCTTTAGCTTTGTACAACAGTGGGGTGTAAACCCCACTGTTATTAGAATTTTGATATATTGTTTTATATCTAAAGGAAAATAGCAGTGAGTTGTTATTCCACATACAGCAAGCTATCTATGAATCTAGCATAAAAACACAGCATAGAGGATACAGGCATGAAATGAGAGGAGAGGCCTTCAAAGTACAGATGCAAGACCCAGAACAGCACCAAAATCTTCATTAGTCAATTACTGGTCACTAAAGGCTGAAACCTTGGGAGGTGGATCATAAGAGAAGAAAGAGCATCCAACATTTGTAAAACATACCAACTATGATGTAATACGGGGCTACAAACCAGTGAAGAAAGAGCGAGGTGTACAGCATGTTACAAGACTTTAAATTAGCCTCAGAGGAAGCCTAGAATGAGGTGGAAATAAAGCATTTATAAAATACTTGTCTTAGTAAAGGACTTAAGATGCTGATGACTCATTGCAACCCACTCTTACTTCCATTCCTGCTTGAGCGCAACTGAAGCTGTCGAGGCCCCAGAGAGAAACTGGAAGGTAACTATAACATCAGAGCAAAGAGGAAGATTAGGAAGTGTATGTAACAATTTCAATGTATTAAGAACGAGATCTTCTATGTAATACTGTTCTACTTTATTTGTATGTAACAAGCAATAATAACTATTTGATTAGACTGTTAAGGTTTCAGTTAGACTAACAATAAAATCTTTACTCTGCACATAAGGTGTGCTTTTTTGGTCCATATAAATGGAAAAAACTGCAAAACTCTTACCTTGATTTAGATGCAACAACTGCTAGCAATTATAACAGTATCTCACATGCTTCCAAAAGCGGGGTAAGTCTATCTTCTCTTTCTTCTCTACATTTTTAACAATACTAAGTGTCTTAACAGTATATTAAAGAAACTATATAAATTTTAAGACAAACCCCCCACTCCTCCCCCAAATGCTTAATTAGCCGGTGCAAAGCTCTCTGCTATGACTTTTCTTAGGGCACTGGTCTCTTTGGCACACATTTGCATTGAAGCTGAGCCACAGGGTACTCCAGTTTCATTTTAGCTAAACATCTCTCATTGAACCAAGAATCTGTAAAGTCAGAACATTCAATGCTTCAGTTGCAATGAAAAGCAATGAAATAAAAACCATTTTGTTACACACGAGGGATATATTCCAAGCGTAAGGATAGCTGTCAGCTACCACGAATCCATGCTATGATTAAGCTGGCAAAATTCTCATTTTAATAGGATTATACAGATGTTCTGAGTAACACTGCCCACATCTAACAATCATTTAACAAATTCAAAAATTAGACACAAAAGTATTTTCTTTTTTTTTTTTTTTTAAGCTTTGTTTATACAGATTTTGCCACTGTTCTTCCGAAGCTAGTCACATCTTGAGTAAGTGCAGTGAAACAGATTTATGAGAACAATGTAAAATATAACTCACTTCTGCTCACTGGGTACCCACTGTAGGGATAGACTGAAGCCATCTGTTTGTTACTATTCCTGCAATCGTGAGACCACACACATACTTCATTGTTTCCTATGTACAAAAGCACAAAATTATCAGACACTTTGCAGTAACAGTTTCTGCTTAGCTGAAGATCAAGCAAGCAGGCAGAGAAATTCTCTATTAGAGCAGGGCATGTCTGGGATCAGCAGTGGAGCAATGTGAGCACCGAAGTGTAGTCTCTGCCCTACCTGATGTGTGAAATGAAAAGGCCCCCATTTTTCATCAATGTCTTAATCTTCACGAGTATAATTACAGCATTCCTCAGTAATGGTAAATACAAATTATACTCTGTTCTGCAAGACAAAGATAAGCCGGGCTTTATGTTTCAACAGAAATGAATGTATGATTGGAATAAAAAGATATTCATCCTAGCTTAAATGTAAGCATTATGTAACAACTTTTAAATTGCCTGCACAGATATTCTTTACCTCAACATCCTAATGATCATCTTATAAAACTACAATAGAGGACAAAAAATGTTTTTTCTCTTTGTTGCAATACTCCTTCAGGGCTATGAAAGATCAGCTATATCTCATTTATACTGCTTTGTTTTCCTTATAGTGTGCATTTTGGACACAGAAAATAATTTAAATTACATGTCTGATATAATTTCCCAATACACAAACTATAGCTTGATGAAGTCTTCACTGTGATTTGAAAGCATGTGTTAAAGACAAAAAATAAATTGCAATCTATTTACTAGCTTAATTATTTCAATAGTTGACCTCATATTTTCTTGGTTAATTACTGACGTCTATACTGCCGTGTAATTGAAACAACAAAGGAATAACAAATCCAGAGTGTCTGAAATTGCCGTGTTAGAAATCGGAAGCCTTTTATACTCAAGGCAGAGCAGCCTGTTGCTTAATAGATTCTTGGAAACGGCATGAGTTCACTATTGCAGATGCAGTTCGCAAGTGAGAAAGTTCTGAATTTGAAACTCGAGTGTCATGCTTTCTTCTCAAATTATTTAAATGGAGATTTGCCACAGTTTACAGTTTATAAACTAAATCCCAAGAAGTCCTACCTAATCCTCATTTACTGTTTTTTTTTTCTCCTATAGCTAGCAAAACAAGTTTCCGTCATGGTAACGTGGTTGCAATCTATTTGTCTATATTGTTTACCACAACAAATGTCATTTATAACAATGCACAGAGCAAGAAAAATACATTTTGCACTTATTTTATATGTTTATTCTTGCTGAGATAGGAAGTAGTTTACTCTGCCTTGCAGAACATTTATTTCTTTTACTATTCAGCTCCAAGAGGATTTAAGGATGTACATCACCTCGTGGTGGAGGGCCTGAGAGCATTCCAAGAAGAAACCCCATCTTAACCAGTTTTACAGCCCCACCAGGGCTCCACTTCCGAAATTATTTTATCCGTTATTTTTAGAACTGATAATTACTCATTCTCACATACTCATTTCTACAAATTAGCAAAGAAAACTGACAAGTGTATGAAATATTCTATTAAAAATTAGGACACGGATACGAAAGCTTCCTCCTATTTTCTAATAGTGTAACCAGGTAGGATTGTTTTGACCAGAGGACATAATTTGTTCACATTCACAAGTTCAAACTGTCAGAGCTATATATACCTTATCTGGCCTTGGTATACTTATTCCTTCTGTCTCTATATATTAAATGCCTTGCAAGTTTTTTACGAGGTAGACACATTGGCAAAGAAAATAGTGTTTGTGGTTTTTTTTAAAAATAAAAACACCACCAAACACCACTCAATTAAATAAATAAATAAATAATCCCAATCTGTCTGTGGGTTTGCTGTATTTGATAGGAACCACATGCAGTAAACACCCTGTTTCCAACTTTTGGTACAGGCATTAGTTATTTCTCTTCTTTGTGCATAGTTTTAGAAAATAATCTATATGAACTTGGTGCTTAGTTTTGTATTCAGTTTTCTAAGCAATAGCACTGAGTATATTTCATTTGTCTTTTTTTTGATTCTACTAAGAAACAGGTGTTTAGTGGGCACGAGCTGTCTCACAGGGAGGGGAGAGGAGGACGGTAAAATTAGTTTTAGCTTCCTTGTTGAACCACACAACAGGAAAAAAGAACTAAGCTAAAATATAGAGAAAAATCAAAGTACAAATCCCAGTGTAACCTCAGTAAATCAGCAGGTGCTTAATTGCTTAAAAAGAATTAGAAGATGGCAGACAACAAGTTTATACTAGATTTTCCCAGCACAGCATGGAATTTTGAAGAACACCTTGATCAAATCTCTTGTGTCGGGAAGGCCAGCATTAAAAAGGAGAGTGTTAAAATCTAAGCAGATGCAACAGGCACGCACAATCCCTGCTCTTTCAAGATGTGGTCTGTTGTAGCAGACACACACTGTTGCGTCTCCTTCCCATTAAGATTATCCCATGACAGCCTGGACAGCCTGAAGTCTGGGCCTTGTGCCGTATCTGCTCCTGGGAGGCAGTTGTGGGAGGGGGCGTGAGGAGGGAAGGCAGAGGAAAAGATCTGTCACCCACAGGCAGCAGGTCTATGCTCTCCTGTTTGTCTTTGAAAACCATACTGTGCCTGCACTAATCTAGAAAAGGTTAGGAATGGAAATCCAGAAATGACACACTTCCAGCCATTCATTCATCAATTGCTGCACAGTTGAAAGGGACTCAATACACACTGTTCAGACTGCACTGTACTTAAATTATTTCAGATTTTGAAGTAGAATTAATCTGCTGCTGCTTAAAAAACCTATTTTGCTTAGAAGACTCTTCATTTCCCACCTTCCTACTTTATTTGCTCATCACATTAAAATTACTATTTTTTTTACACAGAAAGTCAAAAACAAAGCATAAAAGATATTTACATAATACTTTACATAACAAGCTCCTTTTGAGAAATGAGAATATTAAAATTTCAAAAGTACAGTCACAGCAAGTGGTAGGCGAGCAATGAAGATAAATCAAATCCTATTTCTTACCATGCTGTGAAAAAGACGGCTGGCTTTTAATCATCGTGATGTGCCATATGTAAATTCCATCAAAGAAGAAGTTTGGTAAATGTTATATTTCATAACCACAGGGAAGGAAGCTATTTATAAACATCAATTAAATGATATAATATAGTCTAAAGCTATTAATAATAAAATTATTCATCTAGGTAGACATTACTCTCATATGGAATAGCTTTTGAAATATACTTTTTCAAATGCATATTTAAGTAAGAAAATACTACATTTTTTCTATTCAAGGTCATTCTAACTTGTCTTATAGTTTCTGTAATATAAGTAACTTGTTCCAGAGCAAAAAAAATAATGCACAAAGCACTCACAAACCTAGAATCAGTTTCAAAAAAAAAAAAAAAAAAGAGACTCTATATATGTAGGTACAAAGCTTAAATGCTAACTCATGTTGTGCTTTGCCAGTCTTGGGCAACACTTTGAGATGCAAATTTCTTCAACAGGGGATAATAGTGATGCCTCACACCAGGAGAAATCCATATGAAAACCTCCAGTGGAGTAAAATACCAATCACAATAATAATAATACTGTTGTACCAGAATTGTACGTCACTTGCACTAGAAGAAAGCCAAACTAATTTGAAATTGCTAAAAATCATTATATTTCACAGAATTCCTAGGAAGGTTGTAATCATCTATGTCATAGTACATAAAACTTTGGCATACAATAGTTTATAAGCACAGTCTCAAACGAGCATGTTAAACTAAGACTAGATCTTTAAGCCCTAAATACTGGACTAACACTTGAAAATATTCTTGCAGAGAAAACAAGCTAAATTCAACAGGTTTCAAAGAGACCTTCTAGAGCAAAGCGTGAAGGATGGTTAAAGCCAGCTGGTCAAGCTTTCTTGTAGTAATAGAACTGACAGGCTACCCACTGGATGCCCCACGGAACACACACGGATACAATACTTTATGCAATAAAAGCATAAAGGAATTCATCTCTTCTCAATAGAAATCAAGCTTCAGAAATAAAATTTCTAAAAGCCCATAGCAAAGCAGACCTTTAAAAAGAAACAAACCAAGCAACCCCTCTCACAAACCCACCAAACTTTCCAGATGTTTTGTAATTATTTCGTATTTTGCCTGTCTATTAAAAAAACCCAAATCTAGTTCACAGTATCACCAGAAAATTCATAGAACTCTGTGATTATTTTCCATTACACAGCAACAAATCTTTTCAAGTACACATTTAAAACCAGAGGTTTCATTCTAATGAATTTTGTGAAGCGAGGAAAAAAACTCCGTATTTTCAGCACACTCAGCAATGTCTGTATGCATAAACTGAGACCTGTCATACCTTGTGATTAGAAGAAATTTAATGCTTCACCTCTTCATAATGTTTGTTGTTTTAACTGGTGTGTAGATTGAATGGCAGGTGACATTTCGTAAGATTTAAATAAAGTAAGAAATTAATCAAATTAGTATATTCCTTTTCCAAAGAATAATGAGTGATTTGCATACAAATGCAAGAGTCTGTAAGTGGAAAATGAACTCCAAATAACAGAGGACATCATGAACTTCATTTTTTACATTTTATGACATATGTGTGTACCTGTGTACATATATATGCACACCCATCACAGAAACAGCTTTTAAACCCCTGAAATCCCAGCTAATTTTACAGCAGTTCACATTGAGGATGTGATAATGCTTACCCCCTCTGTGGGTCACAGCATGCAAGACACCACACTGCAGCATTCTGGAGGGCACCTACAGAGCTACCTATATATCAGCTGCAAAGGCAGCCTCTTATCTGCCCTTCCAGAAAAGGGAAACTCATTTACAATGACCAAATTATATTCCAAGGTTAAGCTCCAGGTCTGAATCTGTACAATCAGATCCTTATTCAGACATGGAATGCCGTGGAGATCAAGGAGAACCTGGTGGAGGGGACGGGATCTGACCCCTTGGCCTCTTCGCAGAACTGCAGCCTTACTGAAATGTAAGGTAACCATGACATGGAGCTCCATATAGAAAACACTGAGATGGATCTACCAGGACTGATAAGAATAAAGAATAAAACACTGTTTAGACTGCATTAAAAACTGCCACAGGGAAGTAGCACTTAAAAATTAAACAGTAGGAGTTTCAAGGCTACAGGCTAATAATTCCTGTCTAATAATGTCGGCAGAGTATGCAACAATGCAATGAAACAAAATAAGCTGATTCGGTTAGTCAATAATTGAAAATCTTTTTGCCCATAGTTCATAGAATCATAGAATGACTTAGGCTGGAAGGGACCTTGGAAAGCATCTAATCCAACCTCCCCTGCCCATGCCTCTGAACTAGATCAAGATGCTCAAGGCCTCATTCAACCTGGTCTTGAACATCTCCAGGGAGGGGGCATCCGCAACTTCTCTGGCCAATTTATTATTGCCTGGGATTGGCCCAACCTAGGTGCAGGACCTTGCACTTTTACTTGTTGAACCTCATGCAGTTTGCACTGGCCCATTTCTCAAGCCTGTCAACGTCCCTCTAGGTGGTATCCCTTCCCTCAAGCAACTCCACTGCACCACATGGCTTGATGTCATCGGCAAACTAATTTACAGTGTAACAGGATTCAGCTACTGTAGTTTGTAACTAGTGCTCCTGTCTACAAAAGAAAGGACAGGCTTTTAGTATGAAGAGAGCTAGAAGTTACTAAAGATGCAACATAAAGCTGCAAAATAGGAACCCTAACATACAGTATGAATTCACATAAATACAACAATTTTAGACAGCTGGAGCTAAAACTGTCCTAACTGCACAGCTTTGGCTTTGCACAGGTGATCCAAGAATTATCAGTATTTTAGCTCACCTATGGGTGCATAAGTTATAGAAAGTCGTAATTCTGTCCTCGGATAGAAAAAGAAAAGCTGACTAGAGAGCTATCAAATGCTACACAGAGCAAATAAATAAATAATATCTAAAAAACCAAAGCAAATAAAAATCAAACCAAAAGCAAACAATCTTTAAGCAGAGGAATAGTAGGTAGTGCTTACAACTGCAGGCTACCTGCAGAAAACCTGGACTTTCAACATCAATTGTAGATCTGCAAGCAAATTTCCAATTTTCTTCACTTCCTCTGGTGGCAACTACATGCCCCACTCCTATTGCACACGCTTTATGCTAACAGGCTGCTTAAAAGTAAGACCCGAGTCTATATTGCAATTTGTCCCTCTTATCTTTCACTTAAAAAAGAAGCAACTTTTACTTCCCTCCTGGTGGCAGAAGAGGACTTTAGCCTATAGCTCCTATCTCTCAGTATGCCAGAGACACCACTGGTTTAGTAGTATAAAGACTCACCAAACTTATAGCATCAACATATTCTCCTACAGGATAAAATATGTATTTAACGATCTGTGTCAAACAAGGCAGAGAACTGGCAAACATCGAGTAACCCCTTACTCCACCCTATACTCTACCTGATCACACTGCAGCATTGACACAGACACGTAGGCCAGTGCAGGAGTAAATGACTTTGAATCCCCTACGCCAGTCTGCCATTCTTTCATAGTTGTTCAGCATCTGGCTAGATACACAAGGGAAGATACTTGGAAGTTGAATCCCATGCTTGCTGCTCAGGGTAATCATTAGTGCAAAGAATAACAGATCCCCTCTCAAGAATGGTTACGGGAATGGCTCCAAAATCAGTCTCCCCTGCAAAACTGCTTTTTTAAGTGTACTTTATGGGTTCATGTATAAGCATAAATGCGCACACACACCTGTATGTGATTATTCAGCTGTTAAAATGAACTTTGAAAACAGTAAATGAGTGTACTAGTGTTGAGGAATTTACTTATCCATTTGAGCCAGACTGCCAGTTAACGCTTGAGGTCTTACAGATGATTTCTGCTTGGAGGGGAAGCTAACGACAGAATCAGTATTTCTTTGCTACTGAAATCATTGTTAGTTACAAGGATCATATGAAAAACTCTTTTCTGAATACAATGTGAGTCTTAAGATTTGGTCTTGAGAAAGCATGAACCTATCAAAAAACATTAATTTGAAGATTTTTTTTTAACCCATTTACAGTGGGTTAAATGTTACAAGTGTTTCTGTGATACTTTGCTAGGCTTCTTTACTAGATCTTTTGTACTTCTTTTGCAGAATTTATATGCTCCTGTCAACATCCACCTCTACATTTTCATACACTCTCACTATTACCTCCAAGCTGCGTTTTCTGCAGTGCCTATTATTTCAGCTATCTCTTTTACAATGAAGCTCAACTTCATTTCAGATTTCTTTTCAGTGAGGGATGACTGGCTTTATCTTCAAGGAGGTATAAGGAATCTTTATTCTTTGTCTGTGTCTTTACTACTTCCATGCTACTCCTACAAGTACTCACAATTTTGCATACTGCTCGTTCTCACAGAGCTGTCCTTGAAGATTTCAAATTCTTTTCATTTTTAAGCACCACTATTCCACACACTTGCTTCTGAAAGCAAAAATATTTTCTATTATGATTTTAATTCCTACAAGAGATATGCAGCAACTCAAGTGTATCTCTATTAATCCTAAGGAAAAAGGCATTTGGTGGAAAGAAGCAAGTGTAAACAGTAAGGACAGAGGGAGGAAAATATTTCCATGTCAGCACAGTGGGGATAGAAGCTACAACTCTATTAAACTCTTAATAGAGGTATTTAGATTAAAATACCCCTTTGAGTGAAATTCTGCACAAATATATGTTACCTTAGACTTCCCATGTCTCCTTTCTCTCATCCTACCAGTGAACCCTGGGAAACATTTGAGCCTCCTGCAGTGCAGTCAGCAATCCATCCCATGACTGATCGACCCATATGAGGGCCGAAGCAGACCCTGTGGGTCAGCAGCATGCAGCAAGGGGAAGGACGAGGCTCTGAGTCTGTGCTTCATAGGCAGATGAGATAAAAGATTACCGACAGGATAACGTGGCTCAGCTTCTGTCACCTCTACTTGTGAAGATTCTCAAACCAAAATACTGTTAAAAGTTCTTTTCCGTTAACTAAATGGGAGGTGAGGGGATATATAACCTGTCAAGGTCTGAACAGCTCAACCTCCAACACTTTCTTCAACAGAAAAGCCTCACTCAGAAGATGCAGTAAACATCCCTGTTAAGCAAACTCATGTTCCACCCCTCCTCACAGTAAGGGACATTCACAAAGAGGTTGCTCCTAAGTACCACCTACTCTGGATACTTCAAGAAATGGTTTAGACCAAGGATGAAAAATAAAAAGTCATCAAGAACAAACACCACTCATTTCCATTAGGGAACTTTTCACTACAGGAGTCACTTTGTTTTACTGAACAGACTTGCTAAATCTACTATTACAAAGTCACATCATTTTTTCCAGAAAAGAAAGTTGCTGCTTAAGCTACATGCACCTATGTTTCTTAGATTGCTCACTTGCAGTTTGCTTTTATCATTAACAACTGGTGCCAACTTTAACACAGAAACAAATACCTTAACGGATGAGAGCTGATCGTTATTAAAAAAGCAAAGTACTCAGCTGCACAAAAAAAAGGAATTCTTGCATTTACATGCACACTTCAGAGAAGGGCAGAATATCCAGCTTCTTAAGCAATGCTTCTTTTTTAGGTTTAGGTCAGTATTTTTCAAAGGAGCAGACAGTCTGACCAATGAAAGACAGATGAGCAAAGTCTGTGCACTTCTGCATGCACACATGGGTACTTCACAGCAAAAGAAAGAAACTGGCAGTAAAAACAGCAAAGTATAAAACTCTCTCTCTGTGAAAACCACAAAATTCTACTGCTGAAACTAGGACTTGCAGAGCATTAAATGCTCTGCGTGTAAGTAATTGATTTCTCGAGTACTTCCAGAAATGGAAAGGTGTTCCTTAGCTCACAGATGGAAAGCAACATCAACAACAAAGTCAGGAAACCAGAATGACATGACAGCTGACCTGGTAAAGCCAAACAAAGGTATTTACTAAAAACCACACTTTATCAGCCAACCCACTAATTTGAATAATGAAAAAAACTACTCCAGTGAAATCTCTGGTTGAAGTAAAGCTTGTTTCCATAAGTGTAAGATGTTTCTATAATTGCATTCAGGAATTATTTTCAAGAGAAACAATTCATTAAAGGAGTTCAATGAACTTCGCTCCATTTTTTATTAGGCTTTATCATTAAGAGAAGAAACTTTGGCGCCAGGTACTGAATGGCAAGTCCCAGTAAGCTAGGATCTCTTAAGTTAACTTCTTCAGAATTATGTACCTGCAATCAAGAATGACCTAAATCCTTTAGAATTTCTCAGAAATTATAACCCAGTTTTCATCTCAATATATGCTTATCTTGTAGTAGTCTGCTATTTTAATAAACCACAAATGAAAGGTAATAATCTCAGCTGAGAAACACTACAAGATGCAGACAGGACAGCTTCCCAGTGAGCACTGCGGTTTTATCGATTCATAGCATGTAACCATCTCTCTTCTCGCTGTTTATTGAATGAAATACAATAAAAGGAGCATCAGAGGACTCTGTATACTTCATTTTCAGGGCAATAAATTAAGAAGCTGTATTTTTGTCTACTGATCAGTGACCTGGAGTTAATGATAGCCATCTTAATTTTAAATGAAAAGTTTAAAACATCAGCAATAGTGAGTGTATAGTAGAACAAGGGATGCATCCATTCTCTACGCAGATCACTTGAAAACAAGTTGCTACGTTAGAGTGATTTGCCCATACCTGATGCTGCCACTCATTCTCTAGCTGCACCGAAGCTGTGCCAATTAACACTAAATGGGATTTTGCCCTTCTGCACTGTTTATGATACGCACTTTAAGCAGAAGCAATAGCATTCAAAAATCTAGCAGGATTTTTTGCAGGAATATACAAGTGTATAAATTGGACAACAAATAGCGTTTATGATTTTATATCGAATTAAGAAGCCTGGCAAAGGTAACAAAATTGTCATTTATTTAAATAAACTATTTGCTGTATGATTTTTTTTCTCCCAAAAGCTTTCAAATGAAAAGGATTATTACCATTTTATGCAGCACCCTAAGGGCCAACAGCTAGTTGTGTAACTTAAGTGCACATGGCACATATGACACACTTACAAGCACAAATGTAACTGCATATGATGGAGCAAATTATCATATTGTCATGTGTATACAGCTCTTTAAAAAGAACATTATTCTTTTGATAGACTTGCATACTGAGATCTCCTACTGTTCACAAAGGTTCACTCCCTCCTTTAAGACAGCTGCATATTTCACAAATCCTCCAGGTTTTGGCATAAGTTCATTTTCTACACCAAGAAAGCTAAGGAAGGAAAAAGAAGAAACTGAAATTTTGGGGCCTCTGAGGAAAAGCAGAGAGCAGTCTATGCCACGGGGAATTGAATCCTCTTGGAAGATCAGGGTCTCAAGAGTTACTGGTTTATAAATCAGTTAGGCACAGGGGCAAGTGCTGCTGCAGAGCAGGTTCACCTATAGGCACCATGGATCTGGCACCATCCGTAGTTTCTGACCAGAGACTCCCAAGTAGACTTTCCTGCACTCACATGTACGTCTGACCACCACTGGATCAAACACAGAGGAGAGAAGATGCCTCATAAAGAGCCTATATTAGTAATGGCGATGGTTGACAGAACATTCTGGTTTGCAACATTCTGCATTTCAGTTAAATCACATACTGTAGTGGAAAGTCTTCCCAAACTCAGCATACACATAAAAGACAATTTGTATTTCTTTGCCTTCTGCAACTTTTTTTCGTTGCTGATTCTTCCTACGGTTAAGTCCGACAGTCATGGCACATTGCCAAAGTGCATATATTGTATATAAATCCATTTAGATGCATATTCTATCTAAATAGAACACCTGAGGTATTTCAGTGTACTTTCTTTACACAGATTATTGCTATTTGCATTCCGTATGTGCCTGTGCAAACATGCTTAGAAGTAACGGAATGCAAAGATGTAGGGCAAAACAGTCTTCACACATGGGGACAAATGTGGATCTAATGTATCACTCAGGAGAAAACAGATCATTTGGCTTCTGGCATATGCTTTTTCACTTATCTATAAAGTCAATTTTCAAAAATAGTGTTTAAAATAGCTAAATATCCAGATAAAGACAGACAATGCTAAAGAGAAGGATCTCTGATTAAAAGGCTATATACTCTCTTCCAACTTTATCTGGATATCACAGAATATGCAATTGTGTTTACTATGAACAGCTTTCATCCTCTGACAGTTTGCAATATTATCAAAAACTTTACTATGCTTCTGTTATTACCAAATTGAATCACAGCAAAATTAAAATGACAGAGGAAGATAGATTTAGGGATGCAATAGGCAACAGGCATCTGCTGGACTCATGCAAGAACAGTGAGGGCTGCAGAAGTAAAAAGGAAGAAATAAAATTCTATGAGCTGTCTCTAAAGCAGGAGATATTAATTAAGGTTGTAGAGTTAAATAAAAAAGATAAAACATCGATAACATACCTGCAGACATATTAGCCAATGACCATTTTGTGAGGTTTTACTGTGTACCCATAAAAACTAAATGTGGACAAACCTGGAACAGATAGTATGGCCTCTTTAAAAACTCTACCTCATAATTTCTAGTGATTCAAGAAGCCTACTGCAAAAATGCAACCTTAAATTATTGTTGGCTGAATTTAAAATGTGGCAGCTCAATGCCACACTGCCTCATCTTCCAGAAGCATACCCTCTGGGAGGATAAGGGGAGAAGCAGACAAGACGACACCTGTATGAATCAGGGATTTCGACTTGATCCTGGGCCCCTTCCAACTTGAGATACTCTTTTATTCTACGATCTTATATTAGAATCATAGAATCACAGAACCATTAAGGTCAGAAAAAAACTTTAAGATCATCAAGTCCAACCACTAACCCAGCAAGGCCAGGTCCACCACTAAACTGTGTTCCCAAGCACCACATCTACACATCTTTTAAACACCTCCAGGGATGGTGACTCAACCACTTCCCTGGGCAGCCTGTTCCAATGCCTGACAGCCATTTCCGTGAAGAATTTTTTCCTGATATCCAAATTAAACCTCCCTTGGCACAATTTGAGGCCATTTCCTCTTGGCCTATCACTTGTTACTTTGAGAAGACACTTACCGCCACCTCACTACAACCTCCTTTCAGGTAGCTATAGAGAGCAGCAATGTCTCCCCTCAGCCTCCTTTTCTCCAGGCTGAACAACCCCAGTTCCCTCAGCTGCTCCTCATAAGACTTGTTCTTGTGACACTTCACCAGTTTTGCTGCCCTTCTCTGGACCCACTCCAGCACCTCAATGTCTTTCTCGTAATGAGGGGCGCAAAACTGAAAAAGGGGTTTGAGGTGCAGCCTCTCCAGTGCTAAGTACAAGAGAAGAATATTGACCCACTGAAGCTCATAAGTCATAAAGCAAAGGTTTTAATTCCATTCTCACTACTAGAGCCCAACTTATTACAGCTCTTCAGTACCTACCTTCATCCATCCAGTGTGCATCAAAACAGGTTGAGCCTAAACACAGGCTCAGGTCTTCCATGACTTCAAAGACTGACTTCAGTGGGATTAAATATATGTTAAAATGAATTGTTGCAGCTGAGGCCACATGAAGAATGCAAAATACAATAGGACAAAACTAGATATTTCTTTCTTTCTCTCTCAAGCTTGATGTTGCCACTGCAGTGGAGTGAAAACTAATTAGACTGACTAGTTGAAAATCATTGAGGAACTTTCATTTACTCCTTTGTCAATGCTGCCTGCTTCCCAGTGTCAGGATCATTCTGCTTTGCAAATACTAATGAAGAATACTTAATGAAGAAAAGGTGAAAAGAGGGTGGAACTAGTTGGGGTTTTTTTTGCACCATAATGTGGAACACTTACTATTAATTACCAAAGTATACTTTTTCCTTTTAAGGAATAGTTGCCACCTTCCAAGCTGCAACTCCTTGTTATTTCATGTTATGCCAGGACTGAATTCTTTTTAGAAGATTTTTTTCAGAACATAAATGAATGGTATTTTGCAAAAGAGTTTTCAGCATTGAGTATTTCTGTGACTGTTAGAGCACGACATAAGAAAAAATAAACAAAATCCCTTTTAATACTACATCTGGCAATACGGTTATCAATTAACTCATCAGATTTTCTTCTAATATTACAAAGATCCCTGGTAGGTTTTTCTGGAGTCTGATATAGTTCTGGTCAAAACCCAAAATATTTGGCCAATTGTCCAACAAAAATAGCAAAAATATTACAGAACAAAAGCTCTGGGTACCTGCACTTACATACTGGAGTACAAAATCAAAAACTTACGGGTTGGGTCTCCTACAGCATTTAATTCAATTATTTGTTTGTAACTGATTTTATTCTCCAACTCATCTTCCACACAAATGACAGTAATTGTCAAGAAAAACATCCTTAGACAATAATGCTAAAATGTTTTCTATGTTCATCCACAAATTAATTGTATTGATTTAGCACAGAAAATATCAAATAATGATGGAAACCTCACTGAACTTGGCATTCTCTAAATGACTATAGCAACAGTTACTGCTATCAAGAGCAGGAAATTAAGAACTAAGGAAAAACAAAGCAAACTCCTCTGAGGAAACTGACCTTAACTATGTATTTATATTTAGCCATGAATTTAAGCCTCATTTATTATAAAGAGACATACGCTCACAGTTAAAAATCAAACTCATTCATTAAGGCCTCCTGCATTTCAAGTTTCATAAGAAGGCCGGCAAACATTTAGTGGCAAGATGAAGAAGCCTAAGAAAATTAGGGGTTAGCATTAACAGAACACAAAAACAACAAAATATTTGTTTAACTAAAGAATCTTCTTTTAACCTTCAGACACACAGGAAATACTTGTTTTCGGATTCCTGCCCAAGTTCTAACATCTGCACTTCTACTCAGTGCTAGGCACTTTGCAATGACTTAGCTATAGGTGAGAAGGAGACAAGATCAATGCCTACATAAACCTTTCTGGTTTTTGGTAAGTCTGTAAGTGGACAAAACGAATATAGACTTTCTTTTCCACTACTTCAAAAGTACCTTGACAGAAGAAAACAAAGCATCCCACAGAAAGAATTACTTATTACTAATATATAGGCAAGTTGGGTAGAATGAAATAAATACTCATGGAAATAATTTACATTATTGAATTACATGGATGGAGTCAACATGGTTGACTTTCAGGCAACATCCACACCGCTAAACGAATGGTGTTCACGCGTTTACACCTTCTCAAATGATCTTTAACCAGCAACGAAATGTGCCAGCACAGACTTTACCCAGGCTAGCAACCCTCAGGACACGTACCCACACTGCACATTTGGATTGAACCGTTTCATCTGAGATCCGAGCCTCCGTTATCGGTGTCACCTGTGCAGGACGGCGTTAGTAACGACCCGCTGTTCAGCATCGCAAGCGCACCAGAACACATTATAATACTGCTCTTTTCTACATTGTCAAACCAAGTATGCAAAAATAAAAATAATAAAAAAAAAAGAGCATCTTTTATGACTGGGTGACAGCAATGGAATTTTTGAATAGTCAAATCAAGGGGAAGAAAAAGAGCACTGATGAAATGTTAAATGACTCAGATGAGGAAAAGTTAGTTGAATGTGTTTCATCAGAACTTGCTTTTTGGTTCGAAACTCTATGATCTGGAAAGCAACATATTTGCATTCACTTTTTAATGCATTAATTGCAGCTTAATTTTGAAGGTTCCTTGTTAATATTCTAGTTAAAAATTAATTGGTGTTTGATTGATATGAAAACAGTTTTGATTTAGTTTCCTAGTTTTATTTCTACAAAAACTGTATGCTTTGCTAAGTAATATATTTTTCTTTAATTATTATCACAAGAGTAGAGTAATTTGCCGTCATTTCTACTGAATCATTTGATAACTATAGAGAAGAGCTTTGCTTCAGCTTGCTCTAGATTTGTGTTTACATGCATTAAGATTTTATGGTCTGTCATTATAAGCTAAAATATGAGATAATAACATGTCAAGGAC
Source organism: Trogon surrucura (assembly GCA_020746105.1). Taxonomy (NCBI): domain Eukaryota; kingdom Metazoa; phylum Chordata; class Aves; order Trogoniformes; family Trogonidae; genus Trogon; species Trogon surrucura. The sequence goes on along the minus strand of CM036617.1, from coordinate 116,529,482 downwards.
AATGCACAGTGGCTTGTTTTTGGAGGAATTTTGAAGAAGGACTTGAGTTACGTTGCAGCAACTGAAGGAAAAGCGAATTATTTAAGATTGCTGCCCATCACAGCATATAAAGCCACAGCATAAGCAACTGTATGACACATGAATTCTGTGAAAAATATATTTTTACTTTCATATCCAAACAACATCAGTTACATCAGAATTACAGAAGTTCCCATATTGCATGAGAGAAGGAATAACTATTCATTAAAGCCATATACTACTAAATACACTTTTGAAAGATGCATTTTTTTTTTTTCTAGTTGTAAATGATATCACAGCCAATTTGGAACTTTGTTCTTCTCTTTATAATTGTTCATCTATTGTAGTAAAGTCTTGGATTTGGAGATTGATTTAAGAAATATGCACACAAACTAGCACATGAGAATGTTAAACTTGGAAAAATAAAGTACAAAAAAGGAAGTTTGCTAAAAATACATTTCCCACAATCTTTTATTTGAGATCACATGTTTTTTTTAAATGAAAGTGCATGCTTCAACAACTTAATTTTATATTACGGTTTCTGCACTACTCCCTCCTTAGTCATGCCAGTAGACAGTTTACGTGGGGGAAAAATCAGTATGCTTTTAACCTGATAAATCTACTTATAGTCCTAAATTTCTTTTTATCCTGCATTGGCAAGAAAGCTCATAGACTGAAGGCCTTTTATTTTACTGGTGAAGTCATCTGTTCAATTACTTTTTCCTAGACTAGGGATGCAGAGGTAAAAGGAGGAATTATCCATTATCCCTACCTATTTTTATCACAAAGAGACCATACCTCCATTCACAATAGGTAGAGAGACAAAAATCTAATTTGCCCTAATGCAACCTTACATGTAGAAATGCTGCTTACAATGTTGTAGTTGCACGTGAAAATGATATGAAAACCCAAGTATCTCTGCAGTATAATAATTTACAGCAAACACTGCTGTCAACAACTTAGAAATGACTGAAAATTGCTTTGGAAATTATGGCTAATGGATTATAATAGCCTTTGTCACAAATTATCCAGAGTAGTTTTGGTTAAGCATTATGTCGCTTTATATAATACTATACTGTATTAATACGTTTATGATTAGCAATTTCATCGAACTGCTCAGAAACCTTTTAATGGACCAAAGAAATACATCTCTTGAAGAACTTTGATAATGTCTCTTTCAATACAGTTATGCTGGTTTTGGCTGAGATAGGGTTAATTTTCTTCACAGTAGCTAGTCATGATTTGTGCTGGAAACAGTGCTGGTAACTTGGGGATGTTTTAGTGCTTACGTGGAGTCAAGGCCTTTTCTGCTCCTCACTCCACCCCACCAAGTGGTTCGGCTGAAGGTGCACAAGAGGATGGGAAGGGACTCAGAAATAAAACTGCAGGGGCAGGCTGGCGGAGCGGCTGCTGCTCGGAAATTGGCTGGACATCGGTTGGTGGTGAGCAATTACTTTCATTTGTGTTGCTTGCCTTTCTTGGATTTTATTTCTGTTTGTTGTTTCCTTTTCATATTATTATTATTATAGTTGTTGAGGCTGTTGTTACCATTAAACTTTCTATCTCGACCCACCTGTTTTCTTGCTTTTACCCTTTCGATTCTCTCAGCCCATCCCAATATGAGCAAGCAAGCAGTTGGGAGGTGCTTAGTTACCAGCAGGGGTTAAACCGTGACACATTGTATGGTAAAGCACTATTTTGCCCAGAAAGCTACACCTTATTACTTAAAATGCATAGGTGCTTGACAGAGGAGCAGAGTTAATGTCTGCCAGAGAAATCCCCACATGAAGCCTGGACGGAGGTCCTCCAAAGTCAAAGAAATTCTAGAATTTTCTATGTAGCCACAAAACCCTAACACAGATAAAAATCGCAAAGTGCATATTACAAACATTCTGATTTAAGAGTTCAGGGTGAAAACTGAGGCAGGAAAAGGAACAGCTACATCACCTTATACAACTTTCTGTGTTCTCCATGGGTAAAACATAAACATGCAGAGTTATTAATGCTAAACATCTTTTCAGTTATTAAAAAAAAATAAAACAGAAGACTACAGACTGCACACTGGTTAAATAGGCAGCAATATGCAAGTAAACATCTATAGCTACCCAAATTCTTTGTCTGTGTTTGCACAAAGAATTTGAACAGCATTCAGCAGATGCTGTCATTGAATGAGATTCTCCTGATTGCTGTAGTTTTCTAACAGAAACCAAGATTTGCATACAAGTAATGGCATGCTAACCCTTGAAAGAAGGAAAGGGTACTTACAAGTGGACTTATCAATACCAAGAAATATGGAATACCTGCTGTATAAACATGTTTAAGATCACTGTATTGAAAAATATTTGGTTTTAATGATCCTGCTAAAAAAGAAGCACTTTTTTAACCAAAAAAAAACTTGCCTTTGACAACAGAAATACTTGATAAAATCACCATTTTATTTACACATATCTTAAATACTGTCATGCACTTACATAGAGTAGAAAACACTGATTGTCTTAAAATTATCTTCGTCTAGACCATTGGCAGGTATGTTGCACATGCAAAGTCAATTAAGTCACAGATTGCATCACAGGACATTTTTCTCATTACAGCTCTTCATATGGTATGACAGGTAAAAAGCACGGTGGCAGACTCTGGGATCAGTTTTTTAAGATACATGTCCATGCAGTTTTATTAATCCACCAGGAACAAAAAAGGATGGAGCAGGGAGAGATGGAAGACAGAGAAGGAGAAATAAAAAGCACAAATTTCCCCGCAGTCAGAAGAACTCTGTATGCCAGTGTGTGGAATAAATCAGAAACTGTGCCAACTGCCATCCTTATTAAACACAATTCACAGACATCAGTTGGACCAGAGATACACAATTCGTGATTTCAAAACCTGCACTGCAACTTTACTACCCTTCATCTGCTACAGGTAACACGCTCCAAGACTAAAACAAATAGCATATTACATTTAAAGTAAGAGCATCTGCTGGAAGCACATTGCAGAACAACAGATGTTGCTGTATCAAATAACTATCAATCTTGTGCTGATCCAATGGCACTGACAAGGCATTCAAAATGCAGCTGGACAAGGAAAGACACACCCATCCCAATGTTATTCATGAAAGAATTCTGGGTGATTTCCACTTTAGCTAAATAATCTTGAAAGCCCGGGACATCTCACCAAGCGTTGCCTCTAAAAAAGTAATTTAGATTCATCCCAGCATTCTGTCTAGCAGTAAGGATTTATGCTGTTTACTTGCCTTTATGTACCTGCAGGATTTTATGTATCTCAGTATCCAACAGCTCAGATACTGGCAACAAAAAATCTCAGTTGCTGAAATGTGAATATGATATTATCAAGGATACACTAGCACTACCATTCTTTTTAAAGTTGTATTTTAAAGACAAAGTTATCAGTGAAAGAAAGACTTCTGCAAAGGTTCTGATTGTTTTCAAGATGTTACACACTACTCTTGCTGGAAAACTACTATTTCCAAGGACTGCAAAACTACAGATTTTTTGTTAGAGAAAAAAAAAAGTATTAATTTTAATTAATTTTTTCCACAAAAATCTTAGAAAGCTGTAGACATTCTAGTATTGAATCTTGGCTGAAACTACTGCTGACTGCTTAACCACAACGAATCCATTGTACTTTACTTCAATAACTAGATTAGTAAATGAGGTTCATTTGTCTATTCAAAATATAAGACTCTTACAGGAGTCATATCCATAAATCTTGACTAACACCAAGGATGTAAAAGCAAAACATTTTTTTTTTTCTTTTGCCACTTAGCAGATTATAACTTGTGGTAATGCAAATCTTTTGGATGCTTGAGCACATCAGTTTACACAGGATTGCAAACTACGCCAATCCTGCTTTTCAGCAAAATGTTGGCCTACATATACTATCTACAAGTAGAAGCGAGTATGAGGTATTCTTCTGTCACACTGGTATTTCATAATCTTTCTACTTTAATGTTGCAAACTACCTATGCAATTCCATGCATTTTTTATTATTTTTTTTCCTCAAACATTTTTTCTTTTTCCTTTAAAATCACTTCAGCAATTTAAAGTGACCACATTGCTGTCTTAGTCTTACTTTGCAAATATGCAGATGTACAAAATGCATCCAGTACGGTAACAAGATGAATTAAATATTTTCACATCACCTAATGAGACTGTAGCACAGAGCAGAATTCCTTTTGTTAGATTTTCAAAGTTTGTTAAAGATTTGCTGAAGATGGACACTTTTCCTTTAGAAATCAAATCTATTACTAATTCAGACATTTTTCATATGCAAGATAATCTGACATCGACACACATGCACCATCATAGTCCCATCATAAGCTTCAGATAATCTGAAATCTGTTACCTTGATGTAGTCTGATTAAGAGAGTGAGGAAACCTGATATTCTCTTACCTAGAACACATACACAAAAAAAAAAGTTTCAGATTAATTCATTGTTCAACTCATTGTTCAACGCATTGTTCAACTCATACATTTTGCAAATTAAAGAACTACATACAACCAACAAGTTAGGGAGACTATTTAGGTGTACAATGTCTTCTTGACAGCATCTTCTACAACAGCTTTGTGATTCCCTCTCCCTGGATGACTATAAACAGAGTATTTTCAGTCAAGTAAGGTCAAAAGACAAATCTTGCAACAAAAATCCAAGATCCATATTTGTATAATAAATCTTGGCACAATTCAAGTTCTTATCTTTCAGACTTCATCCAGAGTGCACAGGATACCACTTGTAACAAACGGACACGTGTATGCCATTGCTCTTGGAATGTATAAACTCAAAGGCAGTTTTTACACACCTCACTCTACTGATTTTTTTTTGTCTAAAGATACTACACAAATGTTTTGGTGTCACTTTTTCTTTCTTTTCTGATAACCAGTCAACAATGACAAATGTACCATGAAGCACTCAGAATGTCTGAAGAAGTAGCGGCACCTTCTGTTTATAAAGTGTATAAATCAGGAAATACACATATTTTCAAACAATCGACCCTTTAAATGATATGTATTCTTTTAGGCTAAGTAACTTCAATGATGCCAGCAACAGAGCAATATAATTTTTTTCAACTGCTTGAATTATGGAATGTTTGTATTCTTGGGACAACTGAATCTTCATTCCTACAAGCTGTTCAACACTTCTGTGGATTACTGGGGTCTCAATCGAGACTACCCAATGGTTCACTTTTCACCAGAGTTCACATGGTAAAACAAAGTATCCCTTAATTTAGACCTGTAGGCATAAACCACCAGGGCTCACTGTGTTAAAATCTACTTTTTAGGGTGAGGGAGACTGGGAGAAAAAAGGTATATTCAACAAATTACATTGTGGCATCATATTTTTGATTTTGCAACAACTTGCAAGACTTAGCAAAGCTTTGAATTTAATTTAATTTAATTTCTAAGCAATACAGAAAGAATACATACACGGTTAGCTTCTTCAAGACACAAATGCCTATAGATAATTTGAAATCCACAAGTGCAATCTGTGTTCTTTGAGGTCTACTGAGGTCTGTTAGTCATGTTGCTTCAACATTTTTCTTGTCATTCACATTGTCATTACTCCTCCATTTAAACTAACTTCACCGAGGCTATGAAATCCTGTCCACCTATGACTGCCTTGCTGCTGGCAATTTTCACTTCTGTTCACCCCTCTCCTTCATACTTCTGTAGCAGCTCTGCTTACTTAAACATATCCAGTATGTTGTAACAGGCTGCCATTTATCATAGGAGGTACCAAATGTTGACCAACTGCTTACTCTGAAAGCTTTTGATACTTTCCTGTCCAACAGCATGACAGAAGTGTCCTTAACTTACTACCTTTTATTCAAACATGGATTGTCATGGTTTAAGACCAGATTGACAGTGGGAGACTAAAAGGACTAGAATATGAAACCATTTTAATGACAGATATGTGCAACTGCATAAATTGCATGTTCTCCATGTCCCGCTCATGTTCCTCATTAGCAACCATATGGGGGCTCCTACTCCCTGCAGAGGGAACAAGTCCCCACCATCCTGTGAGAAGGAAAACCAGAGGTCCCCAGAACTTTGACACCCAATTGGGAACAACTGCATTGTTACCCAGTTGTGCTTCTCTTCCTCCAGTTTCCACGCTTTTTTCACCACAACCCTGATGTCCAAGGGCACAACCCCATCTTCAGGCCTCCTGTCTGGGGGCCCAGGCGTTCTTCTTTCTCATCCCCTTTATTTCTGCACCCTAACATTGTGCTAATTCTCATTCACACACCCATTGTTTGGGGCCACACAGGCCCTTGCCTCACCGACTGGCTCGGGATCACCTTGCAAACCACCAAGGCGCAGGGCAACGGCTGATGTGCACCCAATCCCCACCGCAGCCCCGACCCCTGGGCCTGGTGCCCACCTACCCCAACACTGTTGTGGGTCTGAGGAGCAGGGTGATTCACCTTCCTCCTGCCCCATCACCCGCTCCGAGCTGGGAAAGCACTCCCGTAATCCACACACCAGTGTTCCAAGTCCATACGAAGCAATTAGAGATTTCAATTAGAAAACCACCAATTCAGCAAAAAGAGGGGAGGGTCCACTCCTCTCCTCCTCATTGGACACTGCCACTGGATCTCAAAATGAAGGACTCAGAGAGCAATGCTGGTTTCAGGTCAGCAGGGAGGCCACACGAGAGCACTGAGGCTGACTGCCACCCTGGTACCTCTGTGGTCCTGGCCCAAAATCACCAAAGTACCCAGCAAAGCACAGGCTGAGGACAATTTCTTCCAATGCCAACAACTGTGTATCTACTTATTTCTTCCTCCGTGCACATGCTGTAGTTTATTCACGCTCTGTTTATGTGGCCATGCACTAACCCACAACTGCTTAGTGACATTCCCCAGCTTAAATTTCAATCACTTAAAAACAGTTTTCTGTTTTCTTTTAAAACTGGATTGTTTAGACAGATCTGGGTTAGTCTCCGGTAACAGTGATGCTTGAAACAGCACAACAGAGAGTATGATAACTCTCGGTGGAGAACAGAAACTAGCTTTGCTGGCAGAGGAACCCAACCTTTCCTTTAACCTAATTCTGTTTATCCATTAGGTGATCTAACTCATTTTCTCAGTGCACAGCTGTGGGACAGGGGACAGGAAAGCTAACTTTTCTTTTCTCCTGCTTTTGAAACCTGTGGAACAGAACTTTCTTTAAAACCACTTCTTTTCCTGCTCCCTCTGTCAAGTTCATAATTTTTTAGTAACCAAGGAAGTATTAGCTCCCAAGATACATAGGAACGAGCCCAGGAACATTTCTTTTCTAAAGCTATTTTTCTTTTCTAAAGCTATTTTTGTATATTTCCCTTGATGATTGTGACTAAGAGGTCACAGATGAGTGACGGTCTTTGGAAAAAAGAAGAAAAACAAAAAAAAAAGGAAATTTTCCCAATGGTAAATGGTTTCTAGTGTTTGTTTCTGTGGATTTTATTCTAGAGGAAAGCTGTTTGGCCTCACCCACATAACTTCCCATAAGGGCGTTATTACACTGGAAGAATTATAGAATACTCTGGTAACTATTAGATTTGTTTAAACAACTAAGTATTCAGATTTTTAAATGTCGATGTGTTTTATTCAGAGGTCACTTTGAAAATGTGCCATAATCTGAAAATATTCCAAGATGAAAAAAAATAATATATTTATTTTTCTTTCAGGACTGAAATAAATTCAGCAAAATTACAATGTCTGTGGTAAATGTTCATTGCTGGCATATACAGATGTAATCTCTTGTCATCATATGTGCCCCTGCACTAACACAAAGTTTAAATTCATTATGTCAAATCCACTAATCACAGAAACACAGAATGCTAGGAGTTAGAAGAGACCTTGAAAGATCATCTAGTCCAACCCTCGTGCCAGAGCAGGATCACCTACAGTAGGTCACACAGGAACATATCCAGGCGGGTTTTGAATGTCTCCAGAGAAGGAGACTCCAGAACCTCTCGACAGCCTGTTCCAGTGCTCTGTCACCCTCACAGGGAAAAAGCTTTTTCTAATATTTTTATGGAACCTCCTATGTTCCAACTTGAACCCATTGCCCCTTGGCCTGTCATTGGACGTCACCGAAAAGAGCCTGGCTCCGTCCTCCTGACACTCATCCTTGACATATTTATAAACATTAATGAGGTCACCCCTCAGCCTCCTCTTCTCCAAGCTAAAGAGACCCAGCTCCTTCAGCCTTTCCTCATAAGGGAGATGCTCATAACAATCAAGAAGAAAAGCTTTCTCGGTTTGTTCCAAAATTTGTAAAAGTTCTGGCATTGTGGTTCTTTACAAACCGCTTGGCATTATTACTGGTTAATCTACAAGGTAAAAAGAAGATCGCTATTCACACCCGATTCAGTCCTTCTGGAATTTAAGTACTGGAAACACCCCCTCTCCATGACGCTTTTAGAGCACACCAGCATCCTTCCAACAGCATCCAAGCCTCCACGGCAACAGCCCTGCTCATGGTGTGCTAGCGCTGGGCTCAAACCCGTCTGAGGCATAGCTCAGAGGAGCTGAGCTCAGAGCTCGGCCAGAGATGGATGTACCGGTGAGTCTCTGGGTGCAGCCATCAGTGACTCCTCCTTACAGGGAACCTCAAAGGGAACTCCCATGCTGGGCTCCCATGGGAGCAAGCAGAGCAGGTTCTGAGAAGGGAAGACTTTGTCACCCAAAAGTTGTGCTGCTACAAGCATCCTCACAGTTCTACACATCTTCCCTATTCAAGCAGTGACCATAACATTTGTCTGAGACATAAAATATAGGAGCTCCAGAAAAATATTCTTTCTGCTTCATCCTTCTACCCTTCCTTTTCTACTGTCCCTATCACACTGCAGAATCAAAAAAAGTATTTGTCTTAGGATTTTTGTGTATTATTCAGTTCTTATTAATGACTATTACAATGTACCTGTCAGCAGTGTCTCCTTCATGTTGTGTGAGAGAAATTTCAAAATGGTATTTGCAACAAAGAAACAGACTCTAAGAGTGCCTATGGGAATATATTGCTTAGGCCTGAAATACCAAAACGTCTGCAGTTTTTAGTAACCATGACATATCTTCCAGAAAGAAAAAAAAAAAAAAAATAGAAAAGACAGGGTAGAGTATTATACCCTGTATTTTCAGCTAAGAAACTGGGCAGCAGATGTTGGTGAGCAACAAGCAATTTAGATGTAATAATTAGTAAGGAAAGTGCTTCAGTGTGGGATAACCAAATGGCACTGGCATGCTCTCACCTGACACAGTCAAAGAGAGCAAAGAAAACTAGACTGAGGGAGAGTTCTGCATGCCCTAGACTGAAGAAACAGCATGAGGAAAGAGCATCACTGCAAATTTCAATAAAGGTTTAGAGTTCATTTCCATATGATTTAAAGAGACCAGAGCTTTACAACTGAGAAGAAAATTGGAAGTTAAAGGTTTTATGATCTACCATCCAGGAATAAACTGAGCTCAATAAATATCTGACCAGTTAGTAATCAACAGCAGCACTTATGGCATGACACAGTATAAATTAGTAGTCCTGAATAAACAGATACACTGTTCTTAAAACCCAGTTGGGAAAATCCATTATAAAATAAACTACAGTAATGAAACAAAGCACTGTTTTTAATTCTGATCACTACTGATGAGTCAAACTACTATAAATCACAAGTTACTCTAAATTACCTTCCCTTCAGAAAGACACCTTATTTAAGATCATAAAAATGGCGATTTTATACATTCAATGTTAAAATACTCCTTCCTAATTTCTTGCTATCTAATAATTTTTTCAGCTCAAATGCAGAAGAAAAAAAATAAATAGAATTATATCTTCACCACAGTTGTGCAGACTGCACAGATACCAGACTTGCTCACAGTTCTCAGGCCAATCAGGCCTGCTTGTATCATACGCATCCTCCTTGAGCTCGACTTTGGGTTGACTTTGAAGTTTATGAGCTGAAAAGCAGCTAAATTAAGCAGAACAAAACAAGCGAATGACAGCTAAAGAAGCATTAGACCCAAGTCTATCCATTCAATTAATTTGCAGTTTAACCCACTCTTCTGTTTAACTGCTTCGTCAAAATTTCGACAGAAGTACCATATGACTGAATTGACGCTATGCACAATAAGCTAAATATCTGAAATAAAAATAGATAATTCTACACAACTAAAAACAGAAAAAAAAGAATCAAAGTCTTACCATTTCAGTTTATTTTTCAGTGTATGCATTTGCTCTTTACTATCAATTTTAAATTGTGGTATTTTATAAACAAAATAATTAAGAGTCACAAAGAGGAAGCAGAATATTCTAGAACTGAAACAAGGAGCAAATGTATAAATTAGAAAAGTCTTCAAGAGACATACAGGATACTGACAATTCTTTTGTCTCATTATAACATTTGATAAAATTCACCAACCCCATGTGAACCCAATTAAGATATGAAATCAGTCCCAAACAGGATAAAGAGCTGTTTCTGTCAGGTCCAGCAGCTTTGTCCTCAATTATTTCTAAGAACCCCCACTTGCCTTCTCAACCTTTCAATCCATTTTTTTACTTCAAATATTGTTTGAGATGTATAGTGATCAAATAAGAACACCAATCTAAGGTTGGTGTAAAGACTACAGAACTCATTTTCTGCCAGAATTTTTAATTTGTTACAAATATGTAAGTTATCAACAGAGATGATATCTACTGTAACTGTGCATTTCTAACAGAAGAATGTGAGAACCCACTTCTCACTTCACGAACCCAGCTATAGCAAGAGCAAAAGCAGTAAGATGAAATGTCTTAGGTAAGTTTACAGAAAATTATCAATAAGCCTTTAGGAGTATGCTTATATAGAAGAGTGACAATCAGTCTTGAAGCCCAGGAGAAAAATACACTTTGCTTTCTCCACCCCCAGCCCCCAGGAAAGATAAAATTGTGGTGTCTATATATGGTGCACTGTAAATTTACATAGGCCAGGAGGAACATACAGCCCTACTTCTGCAGCTATACTACTGTTGGCAGGGTGAATCTGCCTCACATACCTGGCTTTCATCTCCCTATGGTGAAGACAAAAAAAAAGAACAAAAAAAGCAGCTTTTTATCTTCTTTCTGCATCTGCTTTAGTAAACATGTTCTACTTAAGTCCTCATATAGTTCCTTATCATTGCAGAGAGTTTTCCTCAGTAATCAAGGTAACTTAGTAAAAAGTACAGTTCATAACTTTTTAAAAAATACAGCTGAAGTATGTTAGCTGTGTTGCTGCCTCTAGCACAACTTAGCAGGCTTTGCTGGCTGCTAAGTTGAAGTGACTACAATATACTGTCCCTACTGTTCTCTAGGTAACAGAAACACTAGAACAATTCACGGAAAACAATGAGGGAAACTGTTTTATTTTGGCAATGCTACTCCCAAATTAACTGACTACACATTCCGTTGACTGTTTTTATTTTGTGACCAAGATGACCAAAGTATGCTGAGCACTTAATGAACACAGTATTATAAAGCACATGCAATAGAAAAAAAAAATAAATCTTATTTCCCACAATTTAAATTTAAGCACTGACAGAAGTAATTCTTTAGAAAATGATTTTCTGACAAGTTTCGAATGCTCAGATGCAAATGTACTTATCTGTCCTCTAAAGCCAAGATAAACAACCGCACAAGCTTTTTTTGCATGCGTGGTTGATTTTCAAATCACATCTTGAAACAAACTAATAATTATATATAACTAGAACTGCAGAAAAATGTCCCTAATTCACACTACTGACTGAAAAACCATTGTCAATGATTAAATCAGAAGAATAGTAAAAATACATTTTAAAAACCCAAACAGCTATTTAGGCATTAAAAAAAAATGGCCTGTACCTACAGCCTGACAACAGTTTAATTTCTATTACTTAGAACAATAGTTTACTGACGAACTTGCTATGCCACAGTCTCCTAAGAAGTGTTAGTAGAAATCAACACTATACATATTTTGCTTATGGAGTAAACATAATAGTTGAGAGTATTTTAAAAGCACAAGTCAAGTTTAAAAACAAAACAAAAAAGCTAGACTAAACCACAACATCTAATTTGTCCAAAACTACTGAGGTTCTTCTCCATCCGAATTTCACTCTTGTCCTGTTACACAGACTTTATGTCCTGACAAACAGAACAGGCTTGTCACCTTGTATCTCAAAGGCAGAAGGGTCAGATGCACACTCTCCGTTGCAATCTAGGGTAACAGCGTAATTAGCGTGTTTATATACACCTGTCATCAAAGGCTTATTTGTTAACTCTAAATTTGGGAGTGGGATTTCCACTAGTTTAATGTTTAAGTTGTAAGGCAGGCAGATCAGAGAATTACAGGTATAGCTCTGATACACTGGCCAAACAATCATATATTAGCTCTTACGCCACCAGTTTCTTTTGAAATAACGTAGAAATTAAACTAGCCATCGTTATTGGGTCTCGCTTCTAATATCTTACAAAACTGAAACAAGCTACTTTGAGAAATGGTAGCTAAAAAGTATACATATTATCCTGTGCTACACACTACACCTTCTAATTGCACACTTGAAACAGAACAAGAGGAAACACGTGCGAGCGAGATGTAGGTCTGGACTGCGACGCTGTATCAAGACGGAAAAAAGAGAGAAGCTATGGTGGGGTTGCCCTCAGCCAGCTGCCAGGTGCCCACCCAGCTGCTCGCATTCCCCTTCCTCAACAGGACAGGGAGAAGAAAACAAGAGGAGAATGCTCATTTTTTGTTGCCACAGGGAAATAGGTTTGACTCTGGGAAAATGAATTTAATTTACTGCTAGTTAAAATGCAGGTGGATGATGAGAAACAAAGGTAAAAAACTGAAACACGCTCACTTCTTTATTCCCAGCTCCTCTGTCCCCTCCCCGCACCTGTGCAGAGGAGCAAGGGGCAGGGGCTGGGCTCAGTCCCTGAAGCTTTTCCCTGCTCCATCCGGGGCTCAGTGGGGTCACCTGGCCCACCATGACCTCTCCGGGGGCTGCAGGAGATCCCTGATGGGGTACCTGCATCACCTCCTCCTCCTCCTCCCCTTGGGGCTGGCTCTGTCTCACACTTTTCCCCTGCTTCCCCGGGTGTCTCTCCATCATGGCTGTGAGGCCCAGCTGTGCCCTGCAGGGGAGTGGTTGGAGCTGGCTGGAACCTGCTGTGTCCAGCACAAGGAAGCCCGGGCCACTCCTCACAGAGGCCCTCCCACAGCCCTTGCACCCATACTCCCTGTCCACAGCCACAAACTGGCTTTGTAACCAGGGCTGTCAAGGCTGTAAAATTCACTTGGAAAGCCGGAGCATAAAGCCAGTTGTAATTTGTCAAAGGGCAGGTGTGGCCCATCTCAGTTTCCCTGTCAGTCTCTGTGCTCAGGGTAGGTACGTGAAGTTAGTGCTGTGGCTGGTACCACAGCCTGCAAAAAGGCTAAATTTTGCTATTCATAAAGCATTTGGCTTTAAGTAGATGTCTTAATTTGAACCAAGCTGATTATAAAAGTAGGTGTATGCAAAATTTCTATCAATAACATTAAAGAGATAAAGGAAGAAATCATACTAGAGGGGACATGAGAAGTGTTTTTTATAGACATACACAGTAACTGATTAGGTTTCTCACCTTCCACTACTAGAAATTCTGATGTATTCCATTTAGGATTACCAGTTAGCTTTCATTTCCTTTCAACTTTTGCCTCTGGATAAGCTCAACTATTCCCAAGAAGAAACACTGATCAAGTACATTTGTCATGCGAACAACTATAATAAGGTAATTCATCATAGTCTGTCAGAGTCTTATTCCAGGAAGACTGCTGCATTTTTATCCTTACTTAAAAATCTGCTGTCACTCCTGCTGAAAATTTTGGTAGACACTTTAGACATGTTTAAAAGCCCTTCCAAACTGATAGTGGCAGATAATTAAGTTATCAGCTATCAAAGTCTTTGTTCACTCTCTGCAATATTTATGACACCATGAACCTTTCTGGCTGGTTTAATCTGACCTGCTCAGAATGTGTGATCCCTTGTTCCTTCCCTTTTCCTTTCTTAATGGTAGCCAGTGACCGGAGTAATTCACTACGACAAATGAAGCTCTTCTGGAGAGTCTAATTGAGCAATTTTGTTTTCTTTTCAAGGTCTGAACTCAACCACATCCCGCAATTCATTCTTCAGCACTGCAGTGGCAAAAGAGTTACCTGAGGCCAAGAAAGCTAGATTTTAGGTTTCCAAACAGAAGAAGAGGAAACCAACACTGGCTCAGAGTTGTGGGAGAGAGAACATAGGAGCTGTTATTTAGGCTTTCGGTAATGCTTCACTTTTTTGTTAAAGTTGAACAATTTTCTTGTGCAAGCGTGGCACGTCACCTACATGATGGGTGCAAAATTTCATGTACTCTTTCTGCATTTTTTTCATTCATTTCTCTTAGAGTACTCCATGGACACAAATATTCTCTTTCCAAAAAATTCTTTTTGTTCACAAAAGAAATAGGACATGTAGTTTTAGCACTGGTGAACAATCTCACAAATGGAAATGCACAGAACAACAAAATACTGGGAAAGAAGCAGGTTCTGTTTTCATCTTCCAGAACAGAATTAACAATAGCAAGGATAAAACAAACTCAATCTTGAAGATCTATTACCTCCCATACAAACACAAGCAGGGCATAGTTTTAATCCCTGCACCTCGTCCATCAGCACCTTTTATCTGTGGCTTTTCAATATAGCAATGCAAGCCTAATGACAAAGCGATCTTAAAACGCTAGAATCAATTTCCACTTCAGTCACATCTGTCAAAAAGGCAGGTAGAGAAGTTAGATTTGATAAGCAAAATTAAAAGTAACATCAGTTAAACCTACCAGTAGATACATATGGTAGATTGCTGGCAATGCCATGCCGTCTGTGCATAATTGGTTTATTAACAGCATTTCATTTATGAAAGACGAAGCAGAATGCCACAAGATTTATCCTGAAGCAAGGTTTCATCAAGTGTGAAAGAAGGGGATTCAGGATCACAAGATAAATGAGCACTATTCTTAACATTGTGGAAAAGCGAAGGAGCCCTTATAGTTCTAGGTGAAGGAAGGACCATTCTTAATGCTTACTTGACTTCTATTAATAGAACTTTTTTAGGTCTTAGATGAAAATGACATGTAATACAACTAAAGAGCCTAGATATGCAAGAAGGCAAGCCAGTAATATTTTAGTCTGCAAAACGCTTCACCTTCCAAGCATTGTTTGTATTCGTCTCATATGGAAGAAATAAAACGAATTAAAAATTTTAAAAAAGCAGAAATGGACTCATATACTCAAAGATTCTCGTATTGTTTTATCTCCGCTGGGATAGAGTTAATTTTCTTCCTGGTAGCTGGTACAGTGTTGCGGTTTGGATTTAGAATGAGAATAACATGATAACACATTGATGCTTTTAGTTGTCGCTAAGTAGTGCCTATACTAAGTCAAAGATTTTTCAGCTTTTCATGCTCTGCCAGCAAGAAGAATAGAGAGGCACAAGAAATCAGGAGGGGACACAGCCAGGACAGCTGACCCAAACTGGCCCAGGAAATATTCTGTATCATAGGATGTTATGTGTAGTACATAAATTGAGGGGAGTTGGCTGGGAGGGGCAGATCGCTACTCAGGACTGCCTGAGGTCAGCAGGCCATGAGCACTCTCTTTCACTCTCTTTTTGTTATCTTTCTTTTAATCACCATCATTATTATTATATCAATTTACTTATTTATAATAATAATTTGTTCTATTTCAATTATTAAATTGTTCTTAACCCACAAGTTTTACTTTTTTTGTTTCTTTTTGATTCTCCCCTCCATCCCACTGGAATTCCATTTCACTAAGAATTAAAGTTTCTGAAGTTTGGTCACTGAGGAGGTTTGAGGAAAGGGAGATTTAGGGGTTAAAGTAAACATTATTTTCAAAAGCAATATTTAAGTAGTATCATGCTTAGACCTTGTTCTTAGTCCTTTTACTTAAATCACATACAGGGTCACTTTTTTTTGAGGGCTGGTTTAGCTCAGTCAGTTCAGCGTGGTGCTGAAACACCAAAGGTCGTGGGTTCGATTCCCGTTCAGTCCTCATGTGTTGCCTGATCTAGATGAGAGGCGTCCCTGCCCATGACAGGGAGGTTGGATTAAAATGATCTCTAAGGTCCTTTCCAGCCTAGGCCATTCTATGATTCTATGATTCTAGTCACGGCTAAAAAGTTACAGAAACAAAAACTCCAGTGAAGAGACTGAAACAATTACATATTGAAGAATGCAGCTCATATTGCTAATATTAATTCCAAACCAATATGACCACACCATCCAGCACTTACAGATGGATGGACAAATGTTTTACCT
This sequence comes from Trogon surrucura, assembly GCA_020746105.1. Taxonomy (NCBI): domain Eukaryota; kingdom Metazoa; phylum Chordata; class Aves; order Trogoniformes; family Trogonidae; genus Trogon; species Trogon surrucura. The sequence goes on along the minus strand of CM036617.1, from coordinate 116,513,132 downwards.
CAGCGTATCAGCAGAACTTAGAATTTTTGGCTATATATTTTGCCTTGTTTAGTGCCTTTCCTTGAAGCAGTGCTATAAGATGAGAAGAACTAACAGGCCTCTTGGTTACAATTTATCTGGCTGAGAATAACCTAGCCCAGGCAGATCTGCACCATCAGTCGGTGTGACTGGGTGTCTTCCACAACCATTTGCACCATCCCCTCTTTTGCCCACACATGAAGTGTGGGAAAAAAAAAGCTGCTTATGTCTGATGCACGCATTGTATAGATCACTTAAGAACAGTTCTGCGACTGACCATCCAGCTCTCAAGTTAAGTTTTCCCCCTTCACTGCCCATGTTCTTTCACTGCAACCTCCACAGCTGGGTCACTCCTTGACCTCTCTGTGGTTCCAGGCTTAAAGCCAACAGATCTGCTGGACAGGTAGATGTTCGAAAACTCTTGGCTGTAAATAGCAGACTGTCTGGTTTCAGCTCTCCCCCATGGCCAAAAGCAGTGGCAGACTTCCCTCCTGGGAGCCACTTACCAGGTAAGGAAAAAGTTCAGAGGTGCAAATGAAAGCAGCCCCTGACTGAGTGTAAATGGCCTTAGCTCAGCATATCCCTCCAAAAATGTAAGAGCCTCTAATTTTCAATTTGGAAGTTTTTGATTGGTTGGTTTATAATAATCTAGTTGTCCTTACCAGTCATAAGTAGCCAGAGCTACAGGTGGCACTAAGAAATAGAATCAGTAATTTCAGGAAAAGACTTCAAAAGACTCAAAGAAGAGCTGAGTGCTCATATTCCACTTGAAGACAACATCTTCTTCTAATTTATTCAGATTCTGAATAGAAAATCTAGTGTCTGCTATGTTGCAACTACTTAGTATTAATTTGCCAGGAGTCTAATGAAGGCAAAACTGCTGGAGTACATACAGTGAGTTAGAACTGTGAAGAATCTCAATTTATGTTTTCAAGTAACATTAATTTTTGGTGTAAAAGCCATATCAACGTTGCAGCACAGCCAAGTATAGTTCTTATTGCCAAAGGGACCTGGGGACCATGACAACGGATTTCAGGATGCTGGATTTTAAACTGGAGGCACGCCTATCTCAAAACAATCATTCTATCCAGGGAGGTATAAAGACAGCCCAAACAAGGTGGGGCCATAAAATGTTTGACCTCTTTCCCACAAACCGATAAATCAGGGTGCCCAAGAAGCACAACGCTATCAAACTGATGAAACTATGAGGCTTATGAGAAGGAATCCGAATACGACTGGGAAGCATTTAGTTCCAGATTTCCAGGGGGAATTCTTGATACCAGATAGACTGAATTCCTACTCAACATTTCACTGCGCGTGGCCATCATTAGTTTTAATTATTTCTGACATTTTGTCCATCATAATGGAGCTTGGAGAAAAGTAATGAGTCTCCTCATGTGAAAGGTGAAAAGAACGAAGATCGTATTAAGATGCCAGAAATAATTAAACCACATGATCTTACTAACTATAAACCCCATAAAGGATCCCATTAAACCACTTGCAGATACCAATGTGACTACAGAAATCTCCTCATTAGCTATAAAAGTGAACTAGCAGCATCTTAATTCTGGCATTTCAATTTCATTAGTTGATTGTGTATGCTTGTTCCAGATTTAATATCAGCAATTGTCAATTGACTGATAACAATGACTGTGTCAGTAACAGACAATTAATGAGGGCTACTTGCCCCGAGGAGCTGAGCCCAGTCATTTCTGAACGGTTTCTTCTCGAGTGGTTGGCAAAGTAGTTTGTTAAACTTATCTCTAACCTTTTCCTGAAGGTCATGTTTGTACTGTAATAAAACTTACTCAGCTTTTTGGAAAGAATATACCAATCAGTTCAAATCAAGAGCTTTGGAAAGTACAAATTACATTCTGTCTTTTCCCAGCTTACCGGGAGAAACATTGATAGTCTCAAAAAAAAACTAAGCAAAGAACTCTAACAGTCTGTATTTTCTTATCTTAATAGAATTTTACAATGGCAATGAATGCTTCGAAATACTACTAAGGAGAAAAGCTAATTGGCAGGAGATTATAAATTATATTTCCATATTCAGCAAAATAAGTACCAGATAATTTATTATTATATTCAAAACTATAACTCAGTGAGTAGAGGCAGAAGACTAAAAATAATTTAAAATACTTCCTCTGAGAAACACTGTTTTATGAAATATTAACTTATCAATAGATTTCATAAAAACTCGCATACATTAAAACAGCCTATTTTCTCTCGATTTCCACACATAATGTATTTACTAAAGCAATGCTGTGGATACATCCGCGTGCCTATATATATGAAGTAGCATGAAATAAGCAAATATGTACTCAAATTTCTACTTTATTAACTGAATTCTCTACCTTCTCTTGGCAATGTTCATGCACCACCACTTTTCTAAGGACCTATTAAAGGTGTATAAACATATATCTAAAAGTAACCCTTTGTGCAGTTCTACTGGCTTTGGCGAATCGAATTAATTCTATCAGTGTTAACTGGTTATTCTGTTTACTTCAGTCTTGTCCTACATACGAGAAAAGATGAGCAAGAAATAAAATTTTATAGTAAACATCTTCGTATTTCAAGATGACAAAAGCCCAAGAAGCCAAAGAATGCTCAGTTCATTCTTCATATTCCATTACTATTTATAACTTTCTGAAGTGGCACTCTTGTGGATCTTTGTGTCAGAAGAATATATTAAGCAAATTAAAGTACTACATTTCTCCTGGGGTGACCAGTTACGCTATATGTTAGAGACAGGTGATGATGTTGCCACTTTGTTGTTGCTAGACTTCATATTAAAATTAAGTATTATTTGACAGATGCTTTCATAATTGTTTGTTACATGTTAAGTGTAAAATGATTTAAAATAAACAGACTAAAATACAGGCAGTGGTGATTCACGTGATAATTACGACTGCAGTTCTCTTATTGCTACCTAGAACTATAGCATATACATTTTTAAAATAAATTCTCTTTCAGCTGTCAGATGCCAAAGACAAACTGTGATCAAATTTCGATGACCAATTCACGTGATACAGACAAACAAGAAATAGAACTCCGAGATACTTTAGATCTTCCTGTCTTTTCTCTTATCACTTAAGCTGTCAGCAGACACTTGACCTAAACGTTTAAAGGTAGAATAATCACTTTGCCAATACTGGAAGCACTTATAGCAATCTATAGAGTCCATAACTATAGAAATAAAAATAAACTAAAAAAAAAAAATAGAATTCAGAGCAATTATTCTGCAAATGCTCAGGTAGAGGGCCAGCAAAGCACTGGAATTTTACTATCAAGCTAGGGATTCACAAAAAGCTCAAGTCTGTACAAATATTTCTACCATGAAAAAAACCTCACCATATATTTTTGTCAGTCAACTTCAGTGGAAGAGCCAAACTCAGTAATACAGTACAGGCACATACGCACAAAAATCTGAAGTTTACACTAAAATGCACCTGCTTCCTTTCAGTAGTCTTGAATAACAACTACAAAGCTGCATATATAAAAATAAAAGATCTGCTAACAGGAAGTAAACAAGCTATTGAGAATATATTGGATTTTGATATCATGTCTAGTAATTGCTACAGTGGTTATCAGATATGGTTGCAGTAGTGAGAACTGGTATAGTCATAAGCCTTAATTTTTGCAAAATTTCCCTTCCAAGAAATTTACTGAAACTAAATACAAAACCTTACTGCACACTGACATGAACCCATCTTCTGTGTCAGCAAGCACCATTCTTTGTCAAACTAGCCTCATATTTGCATAGCTCTTAAATCTCACTTTGAAGGAAGAAGGAACAGCTATTTCAAGACTAACAAGTATTGCTGTTGTTGAATAAGCTCTTGGTGGTATGGAATACATATTACGACTTCTCTCATCACATATGCATGTGCAAAATAATTTGTATTTTTATCATCTGCAGTTATTGAACTTAGCATTCACCATCATAGAAGCTAATGCTTAACTTTAAACTGGCTTTAAATATTTCCTTTAAAAAAAGTTTCAGAAACTTGAGAACTCCATTTTAGTTATTAGGCTGCCCTTGGTTTGACTTCTAAAACATATGAAAGAGATGAACTAGACATCTTAAGGTTTTATATATCAGCATACATGCACGAAGGCTAGAAGAACATTAGGTTTTTCCACCTTTGACAGCTACCATTAAGAGGTGCAATCTTCAAAAGAAAGCAAGAATAAAAAGAGCATGCCCTAATTATTACAAAGTATATAATTTTAAGATGTGCAGCAACTGTCAAGGTGTAGTTCAGCTGATCTGTAGAAGTAACACAGAGTTGGTGTTGTAGTGATTAATGGAGAAGGAACCGTCTCTGTGTTCTGATGCTTGATATGTCCTTCTAAATGCAACAAATACCACAAGCGTTTCACTTTACTTACTAAACTGAGAAGTGCTGTCCTTTCACCGCACAGAAAATAAGATCACCATCTGCTTCTTTGCAAATACTTTATCTGAAGAGATTGTTGCAAAAGCAAAAAAAGTTCTGAGGATAAAATATGGAAAAATGTAATTTGAAGTTGTCACAATAAAAATTAATAGAAGATAAAGATGGATGATGGTGCGTGGTCTGGCAGCCTGTCTGGAAACACACAGCTTGATCTAAGACCCACTGAAGTTTGGAGAGGTCTCTGGTTTCCTAAAGGGACTTCAATTACAAAGACCTATAGAATCATAGAATGGCCTAGGCTGGAAGGGACCTTAGAGATCATTTAATCCAATCTCCCTGTCATGGGCAGGGATGCCTCTCTACTAGATCAGGCAACACGTGGGGACCGAACCGGGATTGAACCTGCGACCTTGCTGTTATCAGCACCACGCTCAACCGAGTGAGCGAACCAGCCCCCAAGTCATTAAGACTGCAGAAACAAAGTCATCTTGTTACCACTGCTTATGTTTTGTGGGGTTATTTTTGTTGGGTGTTGTGTGGGGTTTTTTTTTTTTAGTTATGGGCATGGAAGTTTGTTATTTAAATATTGTGACATTTCCAAATGCATTGTGTCTTAGCCTAAACTCCAATTTATAGCGAAACAGACTGCCTCAAGCTGTGCTGGATGTGGTGAACGGAAGCTGAAGGTGCCTGAGGAGTAAATGGATGCCAGCTTATTAGCCACGGTAAGAGGCTGAGGCAATGAACACTGTGAACTTGCATAACGAGGACCTGGGTTTCAGGGAAGGCTGAGCACTTCGGGAGTCAAATGAGAAAAAGGAGGAGAAGCAAAGGTAATTTGTGGGTTTGAGAGGTTCCAGACATATTAAGGTAAAACAGGAGCTTATGGTAAGAAGTCGGGTTTATGGAGACACTGAAGGAGGATAACTAGAGTGGTTGAGCATAATTAGGCAGTAGCGAGACACCTTAGAAAGATGTGGAGGTGGTCTGACAGCAGACAGTAAGGGCTCATGGATAACCATCAGCACCAGACTGCCAGACCGCAGGACAGGAACATTTTCAGAGGCCTTTTATGAGGAGGATAAAAAGGGAAGGCTAACAACAGACTAATTACTATACTAAAAACTATTTTTAGCATGATTGCTGAAACACTGGAATGACATCTTCCCCATTAACTCTTCAAAAGGAGTTGGTACTTCTGTTTATTCTTGCCCTGCTAACACCTTTTACTTGCTATCAGCATGGGGACACACCCAGCACCAGGGAGCTAATTCAGCTGAAAAGAAATGATTGCATTCAGTTCACAGTCTTGTCATGTAAATAGTCACTCTAACTCAAGGTAAGTCATTATGCGGGGGTATAGGTGTCTATTAACTACAAAATTACCATTATAAGACTTGTCCTGATTTTGTTTAAGGACCCATCTACAATCACCTCTAGGGGAGGCTCTCCAGTTTTTGCTATACACGTCAGTGTGTAACTCATGGATCAAAAGTAAATGCAAACATCCACACAGCAAGAGGTATCAGGTTTAGTAGGATAAATTACATTTCTCCATAAAATACTATCCTCTTAAGTACACTGCAGTCATAAATCTTTGGCTCACACCTGTGCCATCTTGTGTGTCAGGCAATCTTCACTGTAAAAAGTGTGAGTAATTGTCATATACACGAGCCTGTTTTACCACCCTACCATTAACATTTTACCATTTACACAGGTCTACTCATAAGACCTTTGAAGCTGGCATTGTGAACAGTAGGAAAAACAAATGCAAAACTAGCTCTTTCTTTGGCTCTTGTCCAGCTAAGTCACAGAAGCCCACAAGCTTACAGTCCAAGCTTATCACATTTCACCACAGGTGAAATACGTTTTTTCCTTTTGTTTCACTGCGCAGTTGTGAACTCTATCCTGCTGTGCCATACAAAAACTGTGTCAGTACTAGGAGACAAAATAACATTGGAACTAGCATTTAGAATTCCACTCTTCCATCCATGTGGCTCTTTTTTTTTTTTTTTTTTTAATAAAAAGGTTTCACTGGTACCATATTACAGGCACTCTAAAACAGCCTTAAGAAAAAGGGAGAAAACCTCAGTTTGCTTGCAAAATAAATTAGGCTTTAGTTCATATATACGTATTATCCCCCCACTTAAACTAAAAATATACTTGAGGTCTAAGCTGATGATTTCTTTAAGAGAAATGAATGTTATCTTTACAACGTGGCTATTAACCACTCGGTCAACGGTGACCAGAACCCTCCTGAACTTTAGTTGTGCATAGTGTCAGCTAGAACACAAGTTCACATAATGAAAGTGCCCTCTTGTTCTACAAGAGCAGATAGTGCTCAAAAGATACATATATATTTAGACACTTCACTGTCCTTGTCACTTGCCACTGTCACTGAAAAACACCACTGCATGGGCATCAATACTCCAGTGAATTACATCATTGTGTTCACATTTATAATTGACAGAAAAGTGAGGTGAAGAAACACAAAATACGGGGCCTAAAGCTAAAATCCTAAATCTTTATGTCATCAACTGCCTATCAACAGACTGACTGTCTGCAGTTCTAGTTTGTTCAGATGCAACCTGACTGGCGCATCATATTCTCCTCCCCAGCCCCAACGCCAACAAACCCCAAACCATTTAAAATTGCCAGGTATCTAGTTAGAGTGGCTAATTTCAGCTACTTAAATTTTCAAGCGCTGACCAGAGCACTTTCAACATTATAAAGTAGCAGCGTGCATTATTAAATTAGTAGCACGACACAGTCCTCCTCGGAACGAAGGATGTAGAAGAATTAGCGGCTACGTAATTAGAGCACGGAAGGAAGATCAAGAGCGAGGTCCCAGAATAGCAAGTCTATACAGTGCTGTGGGAAATTACTCGTCCTGTTCTGGAAGCAGCCTAGCCGCATTAACATGCCACTGTGCTATGCCAATAAACCTTTTGAGGCTAGACTGCCCTGAGTGTAACTGGATAATAAGTGACTCAGCTCGGGTCGGGAATCGACAAGCTTTAAATCTTGCATTTCTGAACACTCTGTTCCAGAACGGAAACAAGCAGCTTAATTCTGCTTCTGCCTGACATTAGTTCTAGTAAAGCTCTCCTGTGATCAAATCTGGTTGCGCTGCTATGCCTGTATCACAGACAGGATCAACTTACTGCTAAGCTTCCTCAGTGTGAAAAGACATCAGATGCAGTCTCTGACTAGGTTTTCTAGAAAGGCTTTTAGGAAGAAATTCTCTTCGGAAAGGATTCCACAAAGATTTGAGTTTACACTTGCTCACTTTATCAGAGCAGAGGTGGGTGGGTGGGATGGGGGAAAGCAATAGCTTTTTTCTGGACATTGCATTTACTTACAAATCCCAGGTACCTGAGCACCATAAATCAGAGCTCCAGGTTTGCAGTTTACCTTTTCTAAGCCTCTCCTGAAGTGAAAGAGAATTAACTTTCAGAATTTCGTATCTCAGTTGTACTTCACACTGCACTAATATGCAGATGTGGTCAAATCACATCAAACCTATAGGTGCTTCCCTGGTGTCACTCATTACTCTTGTTTGCAGTGCAATATGTGGGCAAAATTAATAAACACATTCACTCTCCTCTTCCTTGTACAGATCCTGGCTTCTCTTCTAAGGCTCTCTGATCACCTATACCTGCGTCCAGCATTCCGCCCTCCCCAAATTGTTAGTGTCCAGCCGCTGTCAAATAACCTGGCAATCAGTTTTGTCAAAACGCCTTTTGTCAAAACACGAGATGATCCTTCAGCTGGTCAACTGCCCACCTGGCAAAGCTGTTGTCTTGCCTGGCCAGCTGCTTTAATATATCCACTATACTGCCCAAGTGGACCTATTCAAATGCCAATGAGCTTTTTTAATCTTTTCACTGGCCCTAACCAGTTATTGCTTGTCATAAACAATGCCCATGGAAATAGAGAATACCACTGGTAAAAGCTTAACCCTTGGAAATCAGATAAGAAGCAACACACATATGGATGCATGCCCGAAATAACTGGGTAAAAGTATTTTATGGTATTTTATAAAACTAACATAAAAAAATCTCTTTTGGTTTTGAGTTTTTGGTTATATGTAATGATAAAAATGACAAAAATCTGGTTCTGTCACTCTGTTAAAAGAAACCCAGAAGGTTTTTTGTGCCTTGGAATAAAGGAAGACATAAAACTTCTACATAAACTCTTGGGATACTATAAAAAAGCAAGTTTTCAGTTTCTGACCCTGAACACTCTCAGTAAGTATGCCCCACTTGTTCAGCCTATAAATTTTCAAGGTTATTTGGAAAGTGAAGAACAAAAGAAGTGCTTCTCAGGAGGAAAAAAACCTCCTTTGTAGCAACACGGAAGGAATTCTTTCTTTTGGAACTCTCCCAGGTACTATTGCCTGTACAACTTGAAAAGTTAAATAGGCTAAGGAATTACACGTATCGTATTAGTTAAATACATTTAAAATTCAGTTTGATTAAAGCCCAGCATGCAATATTTTGGGGTATAACCATAACTTCTCTTGCTGTTTTGAAAGATGTTGCCAGATATGAGCTATGGAACCAATTAGAGCATCAGTTCAGTCTGAGGAAAAATGAGCCTCCATAAATAGAGTCCTTGTATCACATAAAAGAAAAAGCAGGCATACCCATAAACCCAAACTAGAACATCAACACAAAAATAAAACTGGATTTTCAAGGAAATATGATATAGCCAAATTAAATGCCTGCAGACATATCGTGCAGGGGATTTTACACTGAACATTTCAATTATCCAACATAGACACGCTAGTAACTAGTTTACAGATGATACACTGTACAAAATATAACTGAACTATCTAGTACCAATATGAAAATGAAATTAAATCTCTCTCTCTATTCCTCTCCCACCTTTAGGGACTCAAACCATTCCAATAATTTACCCATACAGTCTCTCTACTTATATGCAACCCTTTTCAATGAAAAAAAGAACAGTAGAAAAGAGGGTCAACAGGACAGAACCCAAATATGGCTCTGTTGTTTCTAAAAATACAATGATGTGATGGTGCTACAGTGAACACGAGAAAATGGTGATCCAAGACTATTCAGACTGATTTTTGTCTTAATATCTGTTCTTAGTTCAGTTACCAGTTAAATCACTTCCCTCAGAGTTATGAAATGTTATGCTGCACCTTTTACTTTCATCAGTGATAGCACTCTTGCATGCTACAAAGACAGAAGCAGCATTGATGTTCTAATCTCTACTTATTTATATTTTTTAGCATTTTTAATCTTTTCTAGCTTCTTTTGAGGTACAACTTCCTTCCAGCTCACAAAGAAGGCTAATGACATCAATAGATTGCTCATGAGGGCACTTGTAATGAAATCTTTGCTCAAAAATTCCAGTGGTTTTGAAATAATTCCTTTTTTTTTTTTTTTTTTCCAGGACACAAAACCAAAGTACCTCCATCCCTCCTGCCTCAATGCAATTGAAAGAAACTACACACACACATGCCTTTTTGTTGTGGCTTTCTGAAACATAAAGCAAAATCTCTTCCTTGTCTTTGTGTTGATCAGCAAGAATGAAAAAGATTTGTACCAAGTTGGAAACAAGTCAAAACGCTCTTTCTGACTTGTTAATGAAATCCTTCTGATGTACAAAAGGCATTTATTCACCACCTTAATAGTCACAGTGCAAGTAGATTTTATCTGGCTAGAGATTCATTTATTTGAATGAGAAACTAATCTCTTTTGTGGGATTCACATAAAGGATTTGGATTTTAAAATAAATAAAAGGAATTGTTTACCTGCACATAGCTAATAATACCTTTGGAAATGCCATCTATGGATATTTATTGCTGAATCATGAAGCAATAGCCTGGCACATTTAGAAGACTTCACTCTATAAAAATGCAGTGTGTCTATGCTCTAGATAAGCACAAAATGAAGACAAAGTTAAAATTAGACCCCAACTGCACTCAGAAAAATTAACAGAAAATTGTATTAAATATTTTGAGAGAATGGTTTTGAAAACGTACAGAAAAAGCTCCTGCTTTAAGCTTTGCAAATTGCATTTGATGGGACTGACCTGACATAAGGTTGGCAATGGATGCAACTGGGGCTTTAATTGAATAAGCTCGGACATCTGTCTCAACTGTCAATCCTCCTAACAGCAAGATTGATAGATGCAAGCTAATCGCCAATTAGAGGGAGTTCTTTCAGATACAGGCTGTGAGCTGAGAAACTGGATGAACTCGCACAGAGGCAGATGAAGCAAGTGTGTAGAAGATGGTGAGCGAGATTTCTCTTTGTTTCCACGACATCATCTTAGACTGAATTCGTAGAGCAATGCATCACCAGCACAGTAATGAAGACGAGAGAAACTCTGGCTCCACAACTGTGTGACCAACCTCTATCTCATCTTAAGACGGTTTTCAGCACATACTGAGTATGGTCTTACTTACACAGCTCTTACCATCTCTTTCCTTTTGGAATACAAAATATTTCAGCAACACTTAATGCAACTGCATTAGCTGTCTGCCTTTCTTCCTCCCTCAAATACAAATATATTATCTAGTCCTTGTATCTCTTTCCACATCCTTCTTAAGAGACTACTATTTATAATAAAAATCATTAGGATTCCTTTAGCTCCTAATATGTTTAAACTCTTTCTGGACTGTCCTTCTTGGGTGCTGGTTAATTATGTTCTTCGTTTTCTACCATATCTAGCTTTGGATACATATGAACAACCTCCTTTTTCTTCCCAGTTTAGCAACTGATTTTTCATTTTCACTGGCTCGGTGTTTTAAAAATAATTTCTCTCCTTTCTCCCTCCTTCAGACTGTGGAATTGTGTCTTTGTGAACACAGAATATGGTTTTTACAGTTTATAGTTATCAATATTTATCTTTTGTTTAAATACTGCATCCCGATCCCTTTGGGATTCACACATAATGCCACCATCATATACTAATAGAACTCCTTTAAAGAACTATAATGAACAGTGCAGTGAATTTATTCTTCTCTCTGCTTTTCTCTCCAGTATTGAAATTTGTTCTTCTCAAAGTATATGCTAGTTTCTTTACATATAACTTTTTTAAGTACATCCACATAACTAAGTACTTTGTTTTGGATTTATGTGCTTGTAGAGCAAAACTATTAATAAATGTGGTGTCAATTGGGAGCAACCATTTGTTTCAGTTCTTGTTTAATCTCCCTGTTCTAGCCCTCATGTTGATGGGAAACTGCTGGGGGAGGCAATAGTTGAGGCTCTAACAACAATTTCCAGGTTTCACAAATAGTAACTGGAAGCGACTCATAGACAGAACTACCTGCTAACAGCTCAGTGCTTTTTTGTATTTCCCAACAAATCATAAATGGTTCCTTTTGTGATTTAGTAGTCTGCAGTAGACACTGACAGGTACACGACACTAAACTTTTCCTAATAAGCTTTCAAGATAATGTAAGTTTCCTGTGACATGGAAACATACAGTCACAGAATGAAAAGACTGGTTTTCCGGCTGGCTCTCAGGATGATATTCCACATTGACCATTGGAGACACGCCTTTGCCAGTACCAAACGTTGCCTGAGTATTTCTGCTCATGGTAGTTCACAGAAAAGTATGTTAATTTGTTATGCAGTCCTTAATGGGAAAGCAATACTTCTGGCAGTGGGGCAGAGAGAAGTGAAAGAACTTAGGCTTGCACCTTCATCACCTACGTAAAAAGTGCAGGAAATGTCCTCCAGCTACACAGGTCTGCACCAAAAAATCCTCTCTCCGGCACACAAATATTTTGTAGAGGCAGTCAATTGTGATGCTGTTTACTGGGAATGGAAATGCCAGAATTACCTGAAGCCCCAAGGGTTAAATCATTTCTATGCCAATAATGACCAAGCCATTAAATGTACATGAATATTTAATTTCAGCTGCATTCAGTTCTAGTCTTAATTGTCAAAATCACTTTGCTAAGAATATGCAAATAAATTATCTATTCTCCTCATCTACATAACATCCACACCTCCATATTTAGGACAAGGAGTTAAATCCATAAGGAAGGTATTTTAGTGCCTTGTTCTGCCAGTTCGTTTTACCATGCTGTAAGAACTAGGATTGAGCACAGTTGTGGCATCAGCCATTCTCCTTCCCCACCCTTTCTTCTTGCCTTAATTTTCACAGCTTTCTCATGATCTATTGAAGACAATTCCTTCACAACAATCACTTGGCTTTCTCGCCAATGCATTTTAGTGGATCCAGAAAAAACTCTGCTGTCCAACTTCAGGCTTTCAAGATATGTTTACATCCAAGGAGCAGGAATAATACAGAGTTACAATCTGAAGTATGGAGTGTAACTTCCTTTAAAGTTATTTTAATGGCACTAATCGAAGTGTCCCTAAACACTCTCCAGAAGCTGTCAAGCTATTCAATGCATCCTAAAATGTTAGAAATTCCATGTAGTCTGGCCCAATGAGTGACTACTCCACATAGATCTTTTTATCTAGAAATCAATATACCTATGAAAACCAGCACATCACATTTAAAAAATAAAACATAAAACTTAATTTGCTTTCTTCTTCCTCTGAAGAAAAATGGCAGATTTTTTCTGGTGGACTTATTTCATAAGGACATGTAAGGATGAAAGATTTATGATATTACTTAAGTAACTCAAGATTAAAACCAGGTGAAAAAAGCTGGACAGTTAACAACCATTGCAAACAAAATCTGAAAAAGCAAACTCAGACTACATCCATTAGTAAAGAAAGGAGCAGACGATTAGGTGATGGGTGTCTGTACATACCACTCTGGAGGCACACAAAATGCATGTCTAATAGTTGTGCCTTTAGGCAAAAAGTCTTAATTCACTGAGTTACAAATCCATATTCCACTGTTACGTGCTAGAGGCTGCACAGCCAAAGAACACTTTCACACACCTTTTTATAACTTGGCAGTGTAGTTGACTGCTATAATTAAATACATTTTAATAGTGTAAATGAAGTTATTTTTCTGCCATTGGGAGAATTTCAATTTGCCAAGGCCCAACTCTTGATAAATTGATTATTTTACAATTTCACGTAGTGTGTTCAAATAGATGCTTACATTTTAAAACAAAATACCGCTGCAGATGAGAACATAGCTGAATCTTCTGCATGAAAGATTTATTTTATACAAAGTTATTTTACTGCATAAGAAGGACTGAATTTTAACAAGTGGAATGGGTAGCAAAACCATGGTTTTATTAAGCTGGCTTAGAGCTGTGATCAACTTTGGGCTAATGTTATTGAGGTATAGTGTGTGTCTTTAAAGGAAGATGAGAAGATCAGGCTTTGCCATCCTCTCCCCCACCACACACACCTACTAAAGCAAATGGTATGTGGGAGATGCTTCAAACGAACAATGTAGAAGTGAAAAGTGGGGGAAAAAACCAGCCCTAAAACATTTTTATGATTACGTGAGTGTGAACATTGTGTGTAAGAAAATCTGCTCCTACACTAACGACAGACAGCCCAGGGAAGATTTTTCAAGAATACTGAACTTTTGAGTTTCCTTTATGTTAATACGTACATCTAACTCCTACAAGGGTACACTACCACTACCTTTTTCTTCTCAGTTTAAGGCGTACAAAGAAACATACAATGCCATGAATTATTCCCTCATTTGTTCTCTAATGGTCCTCTAAAGTAAAGCAGGCACGGAAAAAGATACTCCCAGGTTATCCAAGTAATGCATAATTCCAACAGAAATACTTCTGAGCATTATCATAAAGTGTATGCAGAATTAGCCTGCCCCATTTGCCTAAAACTGCCTGCAGCAGACTGTGTACATGCAAACAAGGTTTGGGCAAGTATGGCAATGATTGTCTTCTTTTGATAATGAAACTACCATCTCAAAATGTAAGCATGAGGAATCAGTTCTCGGCCAGGCCATTACATGCCAACATTTTATATTTTCAAGTTGTAAAAGAATTGATAGACCATTATTTATGCTTCTATGCACATACTCAGACTTTTCAGTGCTTAACATTCTATATGAAGAGGTTAAAAAAAAAAAAAAAAGGTGGACTTGTCACACGTTATTAAGTAACTTCAGAGAAAAAGTTGAAGGAACTGCTATGAGCTCTGGCCTGAACATTCACATATTTTATATTTTTTTAATTTGTTAGGAGTTCTTTCTATGAATAGCAGATTTTTACTTTTTCTTCTGGAGGATGCAGTTTGTCAATTTATAATGACCATTATTCAGAAGCATAAATCTAAATGTTTAGTTCATAACTCTTTGGACTATCTATTTTACAAGTAGTACTTCTGAACAAAAAAACTAACATTCTCTGGAAAATGACAGTAATCACAGAATCACAGAATCATTCAGGTTGGAAAAGACCTCTAAGATCATCAAGTCCAACCATCAACCCAACACCACCACGTCTCGAAATGCCACATTTTGCAGCAGTGTCACAGCATGACCTTTTCTCCTCTTTTCTCTCATCTCTCCTGTCCCCCCATCCCCAGGCAGCTCACTCTTACCCTCTGCACTGTTATTCCCATCTCAAGCTTATATCATCGACTGCTCGACGGCCGACTCCAGCAGCAACGGCATGAAACCCAAGCTAAGTGTTCTGAAGAAACAGAGTCTGGGAGCTCTGTGTGGATGTCCACAAGCAAGTTAAACTGCACTAGCGCCACTCAGGCTCAGAAAACCACTGACACCTCTCCTGCCTTGCAGAAAAGTCCACTCCTTCTACTCGAGCACATTACCAGGGTATCTGAGCCAAACAGCAGCCTTTGATAATGAACTGCAAGCCTTCAAGTTGACACTTACACCGGGAAGGAAGAAAAATATCAGAATCTTCTTCATCTTCCTTTCTTCCTGATCCCCTCATCTCTTTTTCATGTTCTCCTCTTTCACACACAGAAATTTCAGTGTTATCCACTGAAACTGAAGTATTTTTTATTGCTCAGTATGAAGCCTGCCTTGAATTTGACTCAGTATTGTCCAACGTACCTGTTTAATGTGTAGGGAACTTAAAACATTTTTATATAGCAAAGGACAAATAAGTTTAATTCCAAAATTCTCTAATCCTAGACATGGACTTAAGCCTTGAAATCTACTTTTTTTCCTGATTTGAGATATACCAACCCAGAATATGAGTAAATAAAAAGTGAGACCAGTGTTCAAAATAATCTCATGCCAGCCTGAGACCCTTTCCATCACCCATTCCAGTGACTTCCCTTGTACTTTATTCAGTCTCAAAGAACAAATGCATTGTGCAGGAGGAATAGTAAAGTAAAAAAATGAGCTACATAAGAGGGAAAAGTTATTTCTAAAAAACTATGATTTTTTACATCCTAAACCTTTCCTAATAACACATACCACATTCTTGAAAACACAGAAAGAAAAGATGAGTAGTCAATCCTGCACACACAATATTTATAGTTCCTTGTACAGTTATCAATTCTAAAACACTACATAAGTTTTTTCTCATAATGAATAAGTAATGCAGACCACATGTGACATGTTCTCTGCAATAAAAAGAAGTCTTTAACACCTCATTAAGAAAGAAGGTACAGTATAAGTTGCTTAAGTTCCTATTAGTTTCAAACTATATTCTTCTACAGTTCATAGCGTTATATCAGAAGAAAGCAGAAAAGAAAAATGAAAACAAACAAAAAAAAACAACCAGAGCCTCTCCAACTCAACTCACAAGGCCGAGTTTGCATGTAAAAGTAAAGGCTATATTCATTCATCCAACTTTAAAGACTCTTCTGACCTCTGCTGCTAGCCAGATACTAAGAAGAAATCTCCAAACTATTTCCTCTAATAACAGCAGACAATTCATATGACTAAAAAATTCATACAAGTTAAAAAAAAAAAGGCATAGCCACACTAACAGAAGACAACCTCTCATCATGAGCACTGACTGATCCTGTGTATGATGTGAATAATGATTTTCCAGCATAGGACTCAGATTCCCTGAAATAAACCTACAGTTCAACGTTCACAATTTCTAACATTTCTCATAGATTCCTGTGAAGAGGATTAAAAAAAAAAGAAAAAAAAAAAAGTTTGACACAAGTGATTCTGGACAACTCATTCATTAAAGAAGAAAGTGTAGTAGAATTATGTGGGAATAAATGTTACCTCTACAAAAAAAAAGCATACAGGCACAAAGGATTCTTTGTTCAGTATATTTTGTTACACTTCCATGTTTAACTCAAAATTTTACAACAAAATTAAGTTTTGTGGATCTTTTCTTCACACACAAAATACCCAAAGAACAACCCAGTTTGCTTGGAAAAGCAGACACTTCTGACAACAGCTATAAGAAACATACCGATATACACACCCGAAGCAAAACAAGATAGCAGGTACGTTGAAAAATGGTGGCTTTCTCCGTTTTTCCACGTACATTCATAGCAGGAACATCAATCTCCCTATCAGCAGATGATCCCAATCATCTTCTGCCTTTCCTTCTCCCATGGCTACCAAGCACATTCCAGCCAGAAGGATGGATGAAGGTAACAAACCCTTTATTGACCACTGGACTGTCCTGAGACACTTTCTCTAACCCAAGAAATCATAGAATCATAGAATGGCCTGGGCTGGAAGGGACCTTAGAGATCATTTCAATCCAACCTCCCTGTTGTGGGCAGGGACGTCACCTCTCGACTAGGTCAGGCAACACGTTAGAACCCAACGGGAATCGAACCCGCAACCTTCAGTGTTTCAAACACCACGGTCAACCCACTGAGCTAAACTGGCCCTCATCCTTGTTCTCTCTAATTTTGTCTGTATGTGGGTACTACATGTAATAACATAGCATGTAACAAAATGTTGATTTTGCCTTTCTTGCAGGCAGCAGGCACAACAGCTTTGAGACTGAATTAACAGTATTTCAATACAACCACTAAATGTAACTTCTCTCTAAAAATCATGAGCATAAAGCTCAAAGAAAAAGACTTTTTTTTTTTTGACAACATTAATATTTTATTCTACTCTGCTTCTCTGCATATGTGTATACTTTCATATGCAACAGTCAATGATTGAGGCTGGGAAATCAGAAAGTTAAAACTGGCTGATTGTCAGGAACTGAAGCACATACGTTTCCAAAAGCAAAAAAAGGGTAAACTAAACCAACATTATTAGGGGAGAGTGCATTACAAAAAGCAGTGCCATGAAGAACAAATCTAGATTTCATTTAAGCACCTGAAGTTCTGAACACATGTGGAATGAACATCAGGTAATTTCTCTTGAAATCAAAAACCTTCATCATCATGAGCTGTTGAACATGTCTCTACTTTCTGTAGGCAATCTCAGTATCCAAGTGACAAGAAGGAACAACCACTAGCTACTCACTTGCAGACTAATTTTTATTAAGAGCAGTATTCTTATACTAAAGGCTCACGATTTTCTACACCAGCCAGGCAGAGGTTAGTTTTCACACTCCTCTGAATCCTACACACATTTCTTTTCCACAGTAGATGGAGGAATTTCCAAAGCTGAAAGCTATTTTAAGCAGCTTCCAGAGCCTCTCTTTGTAACACCTTCTTAACTGTGATTTCCTAATCACTATGCAGAAGATTTCACTGCCTAATTAAAGGACTGGTGCAGTGATGAAGATAAAGAATACAGAGCAGGGCTGCAAGCTAATCTACAAGCAAAACACAGGAGCTACTTGTCAAGAGTAAGGGCATATTTTATCGACAGCTGTGTCCAATAAGGATGAGTTATGTAGTGAAGGTTTAATATTAATGCATTTCAGTCTTTCCCATTACTTACTCGTTATACATACCTAGGGCATTTTCAATTCTATCACTCTCCCTTCTTATTGTAGTGTAATTAACATTTTAACCCCTCTGAAAACCCTTGTTTTTACATCACTGCAGATTTTACAGACAGTGCTTGACAGAGCTGTAAGTCTCAGCAGTTAGGTTTTTGGCCTGTAAAATGCAGGTTGGGTGTCTAAGTCTTGGTGATCAGTGTACCTGCAGGCCAAAACCACTGTTTGAACTTTTGAAATTATCTTTTCCTTTACATGTCTCTTCTTATATATGTATATATGTCGAAGTATATATGTCTATTTATACCACTGCTCCCCAAAAGGATAAATATTGATATAGTTACAGATGATAATACTGTACAAAGACATTACTTAGTGTTGTATGCAACAACTATTTTTAAATATGAGGTTATCAATTTAAGCATTAGCATTACGCTCTTTTGTACAAACATGGTTCAGATCCTTTGAGAGTTAATAGCCTCCGTTCAGGTCATCCATTCCCTATCCTACCTACACACTTTAATCAGAAAATGTTAAATCAAATTCCTCCTCATGGCTAATAATTGCTTGTTCCTTATTTGGGGGCAATTAATTTGAGACATCTGGGACATAATCTGCAGACATGGAGTATTATACAAAACAGTAACACAGACAAGAACAATGCTGTTATCAGCCCATAAACCTCTACACAGCCATGCTCTAGGCATGTCAAACAGAAGACTCAACTGATGCTTTTAAATTGTTGGATTTAAAACAAGTGCCTGACCTTGCCTTATACAACTTAAGAATAATAGTAGTATGACTGGCAAACACAGAGGTGTTTTGAAGCTGATTTTGTCAGTGATTTATAAATCAGAGCTTAGGTAGATTAACTGACATATAGTTAACAATAAAATTCTCTTGCAACAGGAAAGCTCAGGTCTGCTTCCATGCAAGCTTCGAGACGCTTCCTCCTTCTGAAACTTTGAAGTTTTTCCAAGGGAATGGAACAGGTTGTCGGGACCCTGAGCAAGACCCTGCCTCCTAAGGTCTTGGGCTAGCTGGGCTCTGGGCCAGCTCCAGGCACAGCTGGGGATCCTGGTGACAGCCACTGTGAAGAGAGCGAGAAGAAACCTCAGCCAGGACTAGCCACCCCTATCTTCCCTTTGGAACCGCTTTTATGCCGAGCCTCTCGCTGTGCATCCCTGCCTGAGCTGTGGTGCTGCTGCTGGCCATGAGTCCTGCTGAGCTGGACCTCAACCTGGACTTGGCCCCCCTGGTCTCTAACGCCACAGCAGATGATCAGGACCTGTGGCTGAACATCATTGGGTGGCCTGACTGGTTCACCTTGTGGGCTGCCACGGGATAGGGCCCATGGAACCTGGTGGTTCTCTCCAACCCTAGCACCACAGGGACTGACCTCAAACCCTCCATCACCATACCTACCCCACCTCAGGCTCCAAAGGACATCCAGCACCGCCCAGGTTTGGCAGCTGTTTCTGGTGGCACCTGGCAGGAGGTGTTGGTAGGATCCCCACCTCGGCATCACCTGGTCAGTATTTAGAAGATTATTCCCAAAAGACTGTACTTGCAGCTATGAAAGATCACCCAAAAAAATGTGAGAAGTAAACCTAGGTGTCTTGTAGTCTGAGTATCTAACTAGCAACCAGCAGGTAAGAAGTGAGAGTATGGTGGTTTTGCCATCCCAACAGAAGAGAAGCCAGAATAACTCTTTTTTCCTGGAGAAATAAAGATACATGTTAGGTAATCACCCTGGATGTGTTTTCTGTCAATGAGCCAGGAGTAGCAGAAGGCACCTGGGTTCAGACCTGACAAGCATCCACGGTCAACCTGTGCCGTGGTGGACTGCCTCCTGACTGCCGCATTGGGCACCAGAAGCTACAGCTAATGATGGCAGAGTAAATTAAATTAGACCCATGCTGACACGCCTTGACTACTCCAAGTATTCATGTCACCCAAACTGAGCTGAGGATTTCCCATTCTGTCCAAAAGCTTGTAGCAGCAACACCTCGAGGCGTCCACACACTTGAAAAGGGAATTTAACTCAGAGTGCAAGCTGAGCTGAGAGCCAGACACCTAACAAATTAGGCACTACAATGCTAAATAGCAGAATACCTGTGCCCCTTTGTGGATCTAGTCATAAGATATAACAGCTGAAATACCTGGGAAAAGCACAAGGAAATAAATCATTCTGTTTATATTCAGTGTGAGGACCGGATTGTGTGCTGCAAATATTACATGTGGTCACAAGCTGATGGGAACAGCGACGTTGGAAGGAAAATACTGAATAGCAGCTCATTCAGTACTCAGGAGAAGTTAAAGGTTGTGCAGTAACACTAATCTGTGAACAGGTAATTAAAGACTGTATTAGTGCACCTGCCTGAAGGGGACAAATCAGTGTTGCATAGGCAATCTTCATCACAGCGTTTCCTAGGCTGCGCGTGCTTGCCTTTCAACCTTGAAGTAGCCTTGGCATATGTTAATTTCCATTCCTTTTAATGTCATATTATATAAACAATCCCTGTATTAAGATTGACTTGAGATATTTGTATTAAAAAAAAAGGAATTATCCTCTTTGTTTTATTTGAAGGATACATTATATCACCTTCCCCTTTCAAAGGACATACTCTCATTAAAGATGGAATTTTCTCAGGATTTTAACTAAATCTGTCACTTAGCTTATGAATTAAAAATAATTAAAGATAGAGTCTCATAAGAATTGTACTTCTGCGCCTGCTCACTTCTGTCTGATTCCTTTCACTAACAAATTGCTAGTTTTCCACTGTTTGCGCTCTCTGCATAATTTGGACTTTGAAATAATTAATGTGTGTGGGAAAACTATGCTGAAAATAAAAAATTTTTTTCCCCCGTTATAGTCAGAATTTAGTCCTTCTTAGGAATAACAGCTACTCCACTCCTGTCTGCTGTTGAGGAAGGCAATTGCTTGTCTACGGGGAATTTTTGTCAGGTACTAGCTGGTCCCTACCAGAAGACGACCTCCTCTTCATTTCTACTAATAGCTTGGAAGACACAGAAACCCTCTGGGGAAGAAGTCAGCTGCCATTTCACTGAAGCTCAGGACGTGGCGCAGGCTACCCACGAGCAGGAATGGCTGACGTGCTCACTTCTTGGAGACAGACTGCTCTGGAAGGTGACTGCCGTTCCATGAAGAAGTTCCACCACAGAGCTCCGCTTATTAAATGTTCCTTTCATTTCACAAAACAGATGAAATAGGGAACTTCTGAGTTTTACTGCATACTGTAAACAACATAAAATAGGTGAACGCGGAATCTGCCCTAGATACTTTCTTACCGTGTGAGCAAAATTCATTGTTTCTGCAGGCGTTTTACAGAAATTTTAGCACATTTAACCCAGATAATCTGTCGTCCCAGATTCCTGCTACCAGCAGGGTAGCAAATGACCTTACTTCACCAGGGTGGACATTCAGATGCACATCATAAGCCTCAGCTCCTCTCAGCTACTTCTATTTCCCATTTAAACCTCAAATATTCCAAGTATTTTATGGTCAAATCTTTCATCAACTAATAGAAAAACTGAGATGAAATTGTGACAAGAGAAGAAAAAACTATATATGTTTCATACAGTCTCAAAAAAACCCAAAAGAAAGGTTCAATAGCAAGCTCCTTAAAAATCTAGGAAATGTAAGAACCAAACCAAAACAATTTATTAACTATATGGTGCTTTTGCACAAATAGAGACAAAATGCATATTAGCTCACAAGAAATTTCAGCAAAAATAAAAAGGAGGAAGGAGCACACTGGCCACACTTAATCACAACACTCTTAACCTGTGCATACAATGACAATTGTGGTGATTTATCAGTGTCAGTAAGGCTGAAATTCAGCTGTGTGCTTTCTGCAAAAGAAAAACTAATGTCAGGAATATATGCAGAAGTACAATATAAATGCAGCATCCACTTCTTCAGAGATATTAATCTCAGAATTGCTTATTTATAAAAAAAAATCTAAAGATTCATTACAACTTCATGCTCCTTGTTTCCCTAGCTGACAGCTAAAATTAAATATGAAACATAATTTTTGCTCAATTTTAAAGATTAATCAATATGTCTATCGTTGTACAAAGTATGCGATTAGAAAAATACGGAATTCTGAGTGAAAAAATATACTGCTGTTCAGAAACAGAGATTATTCTTCTGCCAAGTACCACCTTAGTTTAGAAATGGAGTTGATTAAAAAGTCATCCTCTATCTCAGTTCTTATCTCTCTCATAATATGAGCTAATGATGTTTTACGGCAACTTCACTAACTTTTCCCTTCCTTCTGCTAGAACAAGGAAATGTAATGGCATGAAAAAAACCCCTTGCTTTCCTGAGACTTTAAAGCTGTTGGGTTTTGGTGGGTTTATTATTTATTTATTTTAAAACTTAACCGTACCAAGATTTTCTGCAGTCTTTGTAAATACCTATACATTTCCCTCCTTCTCCCAACATAATTACTTCCCATTTCCTTAAAATTGCCATCGTAAAACAAGAACAAAAGTTCCTGAGGTGTATCTGTGTTAGTTCAAAGCTCGCTCTTTCTTCTTCCTCTGACTTCTGTCTTTATGAAATTGGAAGAAACACAATTACCTTGGAGACCTCTAGCCTTCTGTTAAATTTGACTAACATCAGCCAATAGCTGCAGATGTTTTCAGAGGAAAAGTCATACAAAGTCATAAACACTGAATAACTGTACAAGAACTCTTCCTTTAGAAAACAAAAATCAACAAAATAAACCTAAAACACTGCAAACAAAAAACCAAGCAAGCAAACAAAACCCACGGTACTTAACAACTAAAATGGAAACTGTCTTGTCTGAGCTATGTTTCAGAAGTATAAATTTCAAAAATTCTCCTTACTCCAGGGGACATAATCATTTAAATTCAGTCAATTTTAATGAGCACTATAAAAAGACTATGAACAAGATTCATTTTCATAAACCAGTCTGAGCTTCCAACTTTTCCTCATGATAAACTATTACTTTTTACATATGTAATGCTATTTTAATATATGCTCTTAAAAACAAAATGAAAACAAAACAACAAATCCACCACCATTCTGGTAGGTTTTAAAATGAGATTACAGATAACTAATCTTCAAAGACTTTTTTTTCTTTGCAAATACAAAGTTCCTTATTCCAAAGTTAAAATAATTTGCATGAAACTCCTCCCAAGATTAACCTTTGTTTAAATCATAGCACTCATAAATGACAGAAACATCCCAAAATCTGCAAAGATAAATCTCATCTTTGAAATTACTGAAAGCCTTCATTAAGCCTTAATATATGCTGTCAGTTTTAAACTAAATAATAGATGAGATTTTAACATAATCAGAAGAAAACTGCTGGTACCTGCCTCTGTTACTGTCACAGTTAAATTGACATGGTAATTTTAAAAATTATGCCTTCTCCAAGTTAGTTAAAGACTGCCAAGCACCCACCACTTAGAAAACTTTTCTTCACACAGAAGGAAGCATCTTTCTATGAATTCACTGGTACAATTGAGCAAATATATCTTCTGGTGGTCTACTGTGGGTGTAAAACCTGTGTGGCTGGGTTAAAGAAATAAAAAATGAAAAAAAAAGTCTTACTAACATCTTTCTCTTGGAAAAATATTCTTTCATTGAATACTTTGCAAGTATTTTATTATTTTTTATTTTGATATTTGTGACTGCAGGGAAAAACCTCTCACAATTTTTATTACATGTGTACTTGAGGATTAGACTATACACTGTGCTTAAAACCTGTTCTTAGTATCACACATACAATGAGGATGAGGACTGCATGATGCACACAACTAAGGAGCTAGAACCTCAGGTCGCCTTCCACGTCATCTGGTATGCAAAATGCCATGTGTAGTTTATAATGCACAGAGAAAATCTTGTGACCCTGGGAGCCCCAGCACACTGCTGGTTTCAGGTGCGTTTCTCTCCTCTCCACAACCTCATGCAAGTCAAGCAGCAGAAACTCTCTGTCCATCACCACATCAGTGCAGCCTCTTGAGCTTCCTCTGCCTTGGACTGGCTGCTCGTCGCCATCCACAGCACAGCATCCCGTCCAAATCCTTTACAGCAGCACCGGCTCAAGCACGACGCGATTCTTTCTCCATGCAGATTTCACCATCTCCACAGGCGAGCAGGCCAGCTGATACCCCCATCTGCCTTTGCTCTTCCCGTCTTTCCTCTCCTCTGACACTACTTTGAATACTGCTGGCATTGCTCAGGATAAGAAGTCAATGGCTGGTGGCTTCTAACGAAGGCTGAGCCAGATCTCTGTTGGCTCATAGTCCTCCTAAACTTGTCTTATGTGACAGCTAAGAGCTTTTATCCGAAGTAGCAAGACCAAGTAGCAAGACTTCCTGCATGTGAATCTAACGATGGCGAAATGAAACCAAGTTGTAAATACTGGCAGAGGAGGTACACCACCAATAAAAGTTCCATTTAGAAAGCGTTCCATTTCTCTTCTGGAAGGTCACCAGGTGATAGTTTCAAAGTCCGTTTTAAGACAGTCATGTTTTGTGCCTATCAGCTGTCACTATTACAGACATGTTTCACTACTTTAGCTGCAAAAAGGATTAAAATGGGATGCAATCATTTCAAGTACTTCAGAAGTAGCTCAGAGTTCTAGTTGCTGGATCACTTGATAAGACTAGAGAAAATATTTGAACACTCAAGGAAGGCAACAGCACAACGGATAATAAAATGCCATTACTCATAGCCCGTTTTCACCATTAGGATTTATTTTCTGGTTTCGTGAAACGAAACAAGAAATTTACAACTGAAAACACCTGCACGGAT
This sequence comes from Trogon surrucura, assembly GCA_020746105.1. Classification (NCBI taxonomy): domain Eukaryota; kingdom Metazoa; phylum Chordata; class Aves; order Trogoniformes; family Trogonidae; genus Trogon; species Trogon surrucura. Next base: position 116,488,147 of record CM036617.1, on the reverse strand, counting down.
TTCAACCCCTGCGGGCTGAGTCAAGCCCCCCTGGGCTACATCTATGGAACCTGAGCAGACCTTGAAGTCTGGAAATTTTTTCAGGTCATGCACATGCACCAGACATCTAGGCATGAAGCTATATAAAAATACCTTAAATAAAAACAAACTCTACCATCTACTATAAAATGAAATTCATTACTCCATCCTCCTGAGGATTTATGGGTGATGACAAAACATAGCACAGACCCATTTCTCTTTTCAGCTTCCAAGGAAAATAAACAGAACTGACTAACTGAACAGGAAAAAGAGAGTTGTAATTCAAGCAGTAGCAATAAGCTGTGGATATTCTCTTATATACAGCTGTTCCATGAGCTTAAAAAGCTAAACTCACTATTAACAACCAAGATTCCTCCATGACTGAAGGGCCACATCATCTGTTTATAGTGGGGGGGGAATTACTAAATTCTCGACTAGATGGATAGAGAAAGAAGAGAAACCACTGGTGTGTATGTGTATCCCTGTGCACCCGTATTTGTATGCATGTGTGAGCTCACGTCTATGTAATTACAGAAGCCTTGCATACTTTATTTAGAACCTTTTTTTGTTTTCCCCTCTAATTCCGTACATAAAGGTGAAATGGAGGCTACTCTGCTTCTGTTTTGGCCTCCTTACACTAAAGTCTTGATCGGTGTTGTTGCTTCGTGTCAGATCTATCCATGGGGCACGTACTGCATATATCTAGCATGAATGTTTCATGAATATCAGGGAAGCAATTGCAATGTGAGACACAATGCATATTTCAGATGACACATGACGGATGTGTTTGGAGATCTGGGTTTATTATGTACTTGCAACATTCATCTACTACCACAAACCTGGTCTTTCCCCCTCTTGCATTGACTAAAGTCGAAGAAGGAAAACAAATGTGCATTGTGAATGTATCTGATCTTTTACTGAAACAATGAATTAATATACTGTCATGTTTGTTTTCTACTGCCTTTCCCCAAAGACAGAGCACAGAGATAAAAACAACATCAAAACTCCTTTATATTTGCTTCAAAATATGAAAGTTTCTTTTAAAAAAAACTCTTCATGCACCACTCCGTTATTAGGCTTGGATTAAGAAAATGTGTTTCTATACCGTATTCCAAAGTAGGACTTTTAGAATAGAATAAAAATTGTTCCATTATTTCATTTGATATCTCCAGTTCTTTAAAAAGTACTACTATACTGCTACTTACTATCTCCAGATGATTAAAAAGTTCCAAGTTCATAAGCAGAGACCCACACGCAAGTCAGAAAACAGCTGTTAAGACAGGAACCTGGGCGAGTGTTGCCATCTCTTTTCTGCTGTAAGAATGCCCGTGAGACCTATTCCCCATTCGAGGCAAGTCCCGCAAGCGCCAGGGTCTCCAGGGCAGGCAGAAGGTGGGGGATCTGCACCGTGCGCGGGTGGAGCCATGCGCCTCACAGCTCCTTGCCCACTGATAGTGTCAGGAGCTCAGATGTCCCACTGAGCTCAGCTCCCACACAGAGCCTGACACCCCTCACATGGGACTGCAGAAGAAATCGCGTGGGAAGTCTGAGCTGTCTCTGAGCTGATTTAAGAAGCTGGTGGAAAAATACGAGATGAGACTCGATCTCACACTAGCTGTTTCTTTCAGGTAACAATTCAAGCAGGTAATGCAGCTGTTCTACAGTCTCTCCAAGTTCCCCCGCTGCTAAGAGAAAATTTTACCACCTGGAGAGATGCTTGCTTGGTAGAAAAATCTCTGGACCTTGACAAATTGCTAAATGTTAAATGGAAGACCCCTAGAAGCAACGTAAAACCAAACAAAAATATTGCCACATCAATTGGTCTAATTGTGAAACTCCCCCATTCTGCTTTCTCAATCCCACCTGTTTCCCATTCAGTGTCATAATTGTGGACATTTCAGCTTCTGTACCTCTATTTTCAGCTCTTATTTAAAGGGTACACTTCACAGGGTAGAAAACGCTACTTTCCTCTTTCCTTCTTTCTTCCTTTTTGTAGATGTTGCGGTGATCAACACAGGAAGGTTATAGCCTGCTTATAGTTCATTATATTTATTTATTGTATTTTAAGTGTAGTAACCATCTGAAATGAAACAATTCTGTCACAGAGGGTAATGTTTCATGTTCAGAAAAGAGAAAAAATCCAAACCAGCTAACAATGCAAGTGCATCTCAACTCATATTATGCACAGACGCTGCTGAAAAATCAAACCCACATGAAGCATTCAGAGAGAAAAGTTTCTTAATACTGCAAAAGCAGACCTAGTAAATGATCAGCATGCACTGATAAACAAAAAGAAATTTAAGAAAAATTACAATATCTAACTATCTGTCAGCAACTGCAGAAAAACAGTAGATATATTCCGGAATTAGTAAGCACTCCCCAACAAAACAGCGAATTGTAATTTTAAATGAGGCCACAGGTGCTAGTTACCTAAATGCCTTCTTATGTGGCAGCTGCTAGTTGATTGGGTTTGGTGGACAGTTCTTCACATCAAGGAGCCCATCACAATTATCTCCTTTGTCGGTGGTCTTGGCATAAGCCAAGAGCTGAACGACCATAGATTGCTCCCTCTGGTGTGTAGCATGTTGATGAGGTTTGCTCACGTGGTACTTATTTTTTCAGTGGTTCAATAGTGGATTTCAATTCTCATGCTTTACTACCCAGCAAACCTATGTTCCCTTGAAAACACTCTTATCTAATCTTGCCTGCCTCAATTAATCACTGTGGCTTTAAATAGCAACCCAGTTCTTCAAACTGAAAATGGCAGGTCAACATCCACAAATCTCAATTCTTACCTCAGAAGGTAGAATTTTTTTAAGGATGAAAAATACAGCTAAGTGAGAAGTGTGAAGACATTCTTCAAGCAAAGGCAATGATGAATCATCTGTAAATGTGTAACAATCATACAGACTACATAATGTTTTCCTAAATAGAGATAACATATAATGCAAACGCTCACATGTAAGGGAGGGAGGAAAAGGAAATTTTTATTAAAAAGCTGAAACTTTCCCATTGTCTTAGTTCAGGAATGGGACAGAAAGAAAACTGCAGCTCAATCTAGAGACACAAATCTGTATAAAGGGTGACTGATCCCTCTTCCGTATTAGTGTTAACATTTTCAAAACTACACGCTTGTTTTCCTAAGTGGTAGCATTTAATCCATTTATTACACAGAGAAAGAAAATACTGCATACACACATACACATTTTGCATATATACATTACAGAGTATCATGAAGAACTGTGCTCTTCCACAGCCTTGAACAACAGTTATTAATTTTGTTGCCTTCCGCTGAAATTCATCCTTATCTTTCACATCATTCTACTTACACTGACATCTCCAACAGAAATCTAATTTATGTATAAATGTAAGAATGCTGGGTGACTGTGTTCTGTTTCATAGGTTATTCTCAGCCATCACGTAACAACATTTCTAATGTTCCCATCATCAGAACATCTCCAGCAGTCTACTGCTACTTGAATAAAATATATAAAAAAACACACAACAACATTCTCCTGTGGTAGTTCTCAAGCTTCTCTCTCAGAACAAAAGTAGGATTAAAATTTAAATTAAAAGAAGTGGAGATCACATGTATTCATGCACATGTATTAAAGAGCAGTGTTACTGATCTCAAGCCTTCACACCTGGTAAGGTGTAGATGTGAAAATGCAGACCCTCTCTCAGCGCTCATGCTTCTAAAATAAGGATAACAGCATCTATACACTCAGAAACAATGCAGTGAAAACAACTTGTTTGTCACATCTGCATACTTAAAGTAATGTGAAATGTAATATAAGTGGTTCGTATTACTCTGGTGAGAGTCTTGATTTTCCATACAGACAGCTCTGGGGTATACTTTCTTGTTAATGGCACATTTCAACTTACTATGATGGTTTTGGCTGTTGCTTTGTGAATTATTTTCGGATGTTTAAATATTTCCCATGATAAAAATATTTCAACGTATTTATAATCTTCTGATTTTCTAGATGCTAATTTGGTCAGTTACCATTTCTGGCTATTGATCATCCGAGATGGTCACAATTCTAAGCAAATGCTCTCAACAAAATTGCATTTCAAGAAAAAAGTAGTCATTAACTAGGAAAAAATGAGACTATTATTGTCATTTCCTATTCTCAAATGTCCAACCACAAACAACAAAAGAGAGTAAAAAGAGAAAATTCAGCCATGTTCGAATACAAATAAATTCAGTTTATAATATCATCCCGGGAAAACAAAAAAAGTCTGTGAATCGGTAAAAAAACCTATTAATGAAATGGAAAACTACTAGAAGGATGAATTTCTGTATTCAGTGTGTGGGATCCCAATTTAGTGGCAGTAGTACTCTGGAAAATACACAGTTCAATTTTAAAGGCCAAAGAAATATTTTTTAGGAGAACACAAAGAAATCGGAGGACATGACTCAAACTCCCTGATTCACTGCCACTTGGCTTTCCTTCATGCTCCCTGAATCTTTCCTCTTATCTTCCTGGGGTTTTCTGTTTTGTTTGGTTTGGGTTTGGGTTTTTTTTTGCCACAATCAGTCCTCTTCCCCTCCTCTATTTTAATCCCTTCACTAGAAAACTTCCGTCTGTTTTTGTCTTTATCTTAGGCAGCTTTTAACACACCTCTTCAATCATCATCCCAATTAAAAAGCGAACTGGTATTCTTACTTATTTGGTGAAATGTTGTTGCACCCTTCCCGCCTACCAGCAGCTGAGAGCATTTTAATGAGGTCTCAACTTTCTTGGCTGGCTCTGTGGCACTGCTGCAGTCAGAGAGAGATAAAAGACTTTGCAGATTTACCACTTCTGCTTGCAAGTGGGAAACTCCTCCCCAGCTATTTATTTCCCTGCCAGAACTGGTCACACATTTTCCACCAGAAGGTTTCCCCACCAGACCATGCAGGGCTGTGGCAACTGAGCCAAGGTACTTCAGTTCTTAAAAAGAAATAGTGATGGGCCATTCCTGACAGTTTTCTTCTCTGGACCTTTGACGTGACGTCTATGCACCTTGTGAGGAATGTCATCTTCCCGTCTCCTAAAAATCCCCAGCTCAGCTGACAGCAATAGTGGAAGTCATCAGCACCCAAGCACCAAGCCACAGACTGCAGCTGGTAGAGGTGAGCTTCCCAGTCTCACTGGGGCATTCAGGAGCCTGGAACCACTTAATTTTCATGAAAGGATTTCCTCTTCTCTGTCACGCTTTCCCCTTTCTTCCCAGATTCTAAACCACAGGGATTAGTGGTTTGTTGGTTGTTGTTTTTTTTTTTTCCCTTTAAAATGAAACTTAAAATCACACGGAGTGGCCCTGTGGCAATCCATCCATGAGAAAGAACAGAGAAACCCAAGCGGAGGAAAAAAAAAGCCCACACCAACTTTCTACATGGCACAACTTTGTGTGACACCTATTTACAGCTAGAAGAAAGCGGTATCTCTGTCTCTAATCCTCCCCACCCCACCTGCTTTCAACAGCCAAGTTTTAAGTGTATGAAGTTGCTTTACTTCCACACATCTTTTAGCAAACCTGGACAGCTGTCACATAATTAGTAGAGGTTAAAATAGCAGGGCTAGCAATAGAGATAACAAACTAAATCTTGTTTGAGAAATCTCTGTATTCCTTCTGTCATGCAGAATCAACACTATCAGTCATTAACTCTGTAACCTAAGCTACTTACCACACCTGTGGGCTTTCAAATGGAACAAAAGGAGTTAGTTTTGACCTTTAAATGACTGGGAAAAAGGTACTTGAGAGACATTTTCTCTGTTGTGTGATTGTGCTGCAGAGAAATTTGTACTAGAGATCTGTCAATTTAGTAAAGTGGGACCCCTTGACTCTGAAATTGGATGCCCCTTTAGCTTTCCAGCCTTGATTTATTGACTTTCTTGTACAGATATGGGGTTGCCTTCTTTGAGAGAAAACTGAAGGAAGCCTTTGAACGTTAAAACAGGGGTTGATATTTTGAGCTGCTTAATGAAGACTATTTCTTTGTGTTTCTTATAGGCAGCTGAGTTCACTTTGATGAACCTCTGTAATACCAAAATAATGCACAGTAACATTTAATGTTACTCCATAAGCAGAAAATATTTATATACATTTATACAAAATTAGAATAAACTTGCTTAAGGTGAAGAAAGAATTTCTTTGATTGAGAACAAGGTATGAAAAAGAAATGAGTCCAAAGCTACATGTGCTAATGGAGCTAAAGTAAGTCTGTTTACAAGTTCGGATTTTGGGCGGAAGATGAGATGAAGTGAGTTATTAGGGAAACAGCAGCAGAAGTTCCTATTGATGAGGTATTCTATCAAACATTGAGTGAAGCAGCAAATTACTTTCTAGATGCTGAGACATGTATCGGTATCTGTCCCCTAGGTCCCTAAAAAGTAAATGCCAGAACAAAATTGTTTAAAGAGCCAACTGCATGTCACTCATTACTTGCAAGTACATTCTGTGTCTCCCCAGCACTAAGACACAGGCAGGAGCTAAAGGTGTCAGCAGAAAGCATTAACTCAAGACAGATGAACACAGAAATGCCTGCCCTTCTGGCCAAGCTACCAGAAGCTAAACAACACTCATCCCCCTAAAAAAGCTGGTGTTATTTTCCTTCTCTCTGCTTCCTGAAACAACCAGCCCTTAATCTGTCAATCAACTTGATAGCACCTCTCATCTGGGGAATGTGAGAGCATTTGATTCCCACAGGTTAGTTTCAAATAAACTACTTGAAAACACAAAATATTATTTGGGTTAAGGAGACTCCTCAAATATTTTTCATTTTAAGCTTTACCACTTCATTCATGATGGTCTGCCTTTGTATATCCACACTGATGTTCCCCAACTGAAGTTTTTAGAGACATGGTTTAGTGGTGGACTTGGCAGTGTTACATTTATGATTGGACTTGATCTTAAAGGTATTTTCCAATCTAAATTATTTTATGATTATATTCTAAGCGATTTTAGGTGCAGGGTTCAATTTGCCAGCTGAAAATTTTTCTATTTATCAGCTTACAATTCCTCTCTGGAAAGCAGAACAGTGGTACCTTCTGCAAGGTCACAGTAAGTGGACATAGTGATGTAACTGTTTGCTGTTTCATGACAATATCCAAACTATATTCTGTCACCTTATAAAAGATTATAATTTAAATAATAAGCAAAACAATGAAATTATATCTCTAAGAAACTTTTGCATCCTTAAGTCTGTTTCTTGATTGATACATTTATACCTCTCAGATTCTCCTCTAAAATTAAAGATACCATTAAAAAATTTTATATAGCTCTCCCCATAGTTGCAAATACCAGTAACTTCATTCTGCTAGCTTGCTATTGTTACAATTACATATCCGCTTTAACAGATCAATCAAAAAATCTGAAAGAGAAGCAAATCACTTCAGTACGTTTCAGTTTGCCTTCCCCAAACTGATCTAATAAAATGCACACAGAACTGTCTATGTCTTAAACTGCTAGAAGCATTCTGAAGGTCTTTCAACATTTCAATATCTAATACAAGTTTACCATCAGAAAGGTCTACCATGAAATCTAAAAAGCCCTTATGGATTATTCTGAAAAAGATCAAGGAACTGGAAAATTAGGGTCGTTTCCTTACAAACGGGCAAATCAGAAGGTTCTTCTTGTTTTTGAAGTGTTTTTGTTATGCAAGTATGTAGTATGTATATAAAAAAAAAGGACATATAGTCTTCTTTCCATTCCTTTTACCTCACTTTGGATAAGGTGTGGTTAAAAAAAGGGTATTGCCTTTCTTATCCACTGTCACTGAAACTTTACCTAAACCAGAAATGATAATGCTTACATTAGTTACAGCTGGATATTCTGCTGAAATACAGCTAGTGCTTGGCTGAAATTCAATTGTTTCCTACTTTACTTATATATTACTATTAAAAAACCCAAACAAACAACAACAAAAAATCCCCACAAAGCCACAACCCTTAGAAATTATCCAGTCATTCATAATGTATTTCATTACACCATTCTACGCTCTTCACTCAGTAATGCAAATTTTGCCTCACAGAAAGCCAGACAGATAAAGCTCATAAAGAACAATTAAATCTTGAACCAAAAGGTACTTTGAAGTCAGTTTGAAACTATAGCTTTAAGAAGATCTCTGCTTAATACTGTTTCATCTGCAACTGAACCAAAAACTTCAATTAAAATTTTTTGACCAGATCAAACTGAGTTTTAAAATTTCCATTTTTTTTTTTTCCTTCTTATCCTAGCCTGGCTTTCCAAAGCAAAAGCTTAGCCCTTCCTAATATGTTCCAGTTGATATGAAATTAAATATGAAAAAAATGAAAGCAAAGGCAGTGAGGGTCTAGATTCACAGGACTAGAGAAATATGATTTACAGTATCTCCAGGGCTGGAGAAATTAAACTGCAGAAATTAAAATCAGAGACAGTTCCTGAACTTGCAGTTAAAATATCACCTGCAAATACCACCTTCTGCTGTTTTTTTTTTCCTCTCACCATCCAAGAAGAAATATTACTTTTGCTCATCTTAACATGAATCTCACATCTCTATCTCCCTCTCCGAATGAGAACTGGTTTTACTACTTGCTCTATGACACATTCTTCGTTCCAAAAGTGGACTCCCTGAGAACGACTCACTGAGAAAGTTGTGTGGTTGCCCGTTTATGAAAGTCAAAGTTTGTGAAATAACATGTGCATAACATGTATGTAGTGACAAACCATCTCTAGCTTCCCGTAAAAAAATAAACACGACAACCTCAGCTTCCAGACTTCCAAGTTAGTTTTAGTTTGTTTAATTAATAGTTTTCAGCAATCTTTGGCTTGCTCTATAATGGAGTTGCTTGTAAATGTCCCTGAACAAGAAGTGAAATCTACACTGCATGAGAAGTGACACTGAGCACTGAATTATCCCTGACCATCCACATCACTTGTTACTTCGATCCCACACTCTCTTTTGGAGTGAACAAACCAGCTTTTCCCAAATTAAAACCTCTGTCCGTTTTTGGAGAGAATTTATTCCTAAGTCTGCTCTCAGGACACAGTAGAGATGACGTTACACGCAACTGCCTCTCAACACTATCTTGGCATATTTTGCTTCCTCAGACATACCCCAGCCACAGCCCAGAGCAACATACACTTTCACACTCGTATTACGAAATAACAAGTTGGTCAGTACAAAAGACCCCCAGTATTTTATGCAGTTCGAATTTAACCAAGAAAAAACATTTTTTGCTATGGACCAAGACACCATAAAGGGCTGAGGAGACCCAGAGCAAAGTGACTTGTAAGGTGGGCATGGCCAGTGTGCCCTACACTGGTTGTTGGAACAAGATGATCTTTAAAGTCCCTTCCAGCCCCAACCACTCCACGCTTATAACCATACCCCTGTTTTTCTGTCATTGGCCCCAGGTCCTGGGACTCTTTCTCTTTATGTCGCAGTGCAAACTTTCCTTGGAGGATTACCCAAGAGTAGAAACTAGCTAAAACAAAGTACTCCAACTAAACCACCCCATAAACACTATCTTACCCCGGTGTTTTTTCACTTACCTAGTGCCCTTCCCATGAAGGCTGGTGTAGAGAAGGGCCAGGTCCCACACTGTCAGTGGAGTCAAGAAAGGTGAAACATTCACTCAGATTGCACAGATGAAACAAAAATTAATGTTGTATATTAATTTGTCACCATGGAAGACACTACAAAGCATGTAAGCATGCACATCCATGAGAACACTGCATTAGTATCCAGCCAGGCCCAGCTATTTTTGCGGATGAAAGAGGCACTGACATTTGCAATGAGTAGTCACCCTTCCAGCACTGGATACAGTAATATGGACATGTTCTCTGCTTTCCAGTTTCAGATGGTCATCTTGTCTCCCATTGAGAGGTAAGTGATATTTCTGGAAGTGCCTACTGATATGTATTTATTCTTATTTTAAAATTAAATATATTCCCAGCTGGCAATCTACCAGATGCCCTAATCACTTTTAGTTAAGTAAAAGTATAACTTTTTTTTTTTTTTTCCCCAGCTAGTATGATTATACACATTTTTGAATACAATTGAAAAAATCTTTTTCAGGATCTATTTTTTGTATCATTGATTTTATATGATACCAGCCATTTGTGACTGATTATTACTCCTCACATTAGGTAACTAAATCTAATATTGGAAATCCATTGAGAGCAAGTGCCCATAAATTCATCAGTGACATGTTACCATAGCATTATCTTTCAGCACAGACACAAGGGAAGGATGAACTTCAATAGATTTAATTTTAAATACTTCTTCTTAAGATAGTGGTAATAGTTTAATGACAGAGGACTTTAGAAGGAAAAAGGTGAGGGAAATGAAATGAAGCTGTTCTTAAATACTGAAAGCTCACAGAATTTTGAAGAAGAGTTCAGAAGTTGTCAATACTAATGGAATTTAATGGAGTAGATACAAAGCAAAAGACAAAATCAATATCTAGGTGGTTGTGCTTCATCTCTTTGTAGTTGTAAAACCTTTGAAGTTGTTAAATAAGGACTTATAGACTGAGAATAGATGTCTACTTTGACATTTCCTTAATGCCATGTCAAGAATCCAGATACTCACATAGAAAAAAAAAAAATTTCATATCATATGGAAAAGAAAACATCAGAACCACATGATTGGAAGTTTACTCCACATAAGTTTTCATACTATCTTTATACAATGCAAACAAAATAATAAAAAAAAAGAAAAAATCTCCTAATTTCTGAACCTATGGTGAGAAAACAAAGCCTCCTCCCTGTATAGATATCTGAGACAAAGACACTTGCATGCATGTACACAATACAAGAGGATCACTTTGTAGGCTTAAGTGGTTCTACAACAGACACATCATTCTTTGGGGATTCTCTGCTGAAGTGCTCCTCTGAAGTACATCTCACTCAACCCTGTGAGTGAAAACTAGCTCTTCAGTTAGTTAATAACTCAGGCATCTTTTACAAATCTCATATAAACCCACAGTCTCTCCACGAGAACCCACAGCATTCGAAGCTACAGGACACAGACACTGTGACTATCCCGCTGTGCGCCTGCTCCCCTCCCACCCCTCCAGGGAAGTGGGTACGAGCTGTGTCCCCACCTCCTGTGGGGCCAGGACGAAGCACAGGTGACAGGCTGACATGTTTTGCTTCATGAGGAAGGTGCCACCATCCAAGGCAGTGGCTCTGTCCTGCAGAGCTGGGGTAAGTCAAGCCAATGGTCTCACAGCTGTTGAGACCCCTGCCTGATTAAGTTGCAGCAGCTGAAGAGGTTACTGCTCACCCTCCCTCACAATTTGGCAGTTAAAATAAACCAACAGTTTGCAGGACTTAATTTCTTCAATTGCTGCAGCTAAATCCTGCAGGGATTGTGAATCAGACCTCTCAGGCACCACGGCTCATCGCCTCACATATTAAAATAAACTGAAATGTCCTTTGGTTGATGTTAATACATAACCTCCGTGGCTCTGGAGTAGAAATGTCACCGTTTCGGCATCCCCGCTCCTGGGGCAGAAGCTCTCAGCAAGAGGGACAGGGAGGACAGACACAGTCTGGATCCCCTTCAGCTGCCCAGAAGCAATCAGCAGAGCTCATGACTCAAAAGCTCTTACTCTGACCCTGAGTACCTTGCCTAGTTTTGGTTAATCTTCTCTGTAAACGTAGCATAGGTGTCGCACTTCAAATTCACATCCTAACTTATTCTGTATTCATCCCATTATTACGCAGAGATACATGAGAAAGTAGCATTAATCATCTCAAATTTATATCAGAGCAAAATTTTAATATTTAAATCTTGTAAATACTACTGTTTCTAGCAGCAATTAAAAAGAAATATCTTTTTTTTATATATAGGCATTGTGCAAGACTATCGAAGTAAAGGAACTGAAATGATGAATAAGATTCAACTCTGAACCATCCTGCAGAGTGGAAAAGGGTTAAAATCAGTTCCCTCAAAAAGAGGAGGCAGAGTAAAGCAAAGCAGCAAAACCTTCCTGCTGGCTTTTTATGTGCATTTAATACTGCTGGTAGAATCTTGTAACTTTGACAGCCATTTTATTCCGTCATATATTTCTGGAGTACTGGGAAGGGCAGATTAGGCAGATTTATTTCCTTTCAAGGTCACTCCGTTATTGATCTGAAGCTAAAGCAAAAGCTCAGACTTCCAGAGTACTCTTGTATTCTGATTATTTGGATATTTAAGGAAGTTCATTTATCTGAACTTAGTCAAAATAGGCAGAATTTTGGAGGATGAAAATCTTGTTGGGAAACCAGTCTCTTGACACTGGAACTGATAAGTGTAGCCTGTGGATTGTGCTCTCAATATTAGACCTCCACGACCAGTTAGGCTAGAATGAGACTTCTTTACAGTCACTTTGGAAAGGGTTTGTCAGAGGGGGTCACGAAATCTTTGTCATAATCATGTCTATGCTTGCCGCAGCATACGTGAGCTGGGATTTCCTAAAACTCTATTACAGGGTTCTGACAGATGTATTGAAAACAGAATTGGCATAATTGAAATTCAATGTGGGACTGATTTAGTATTTTGGATGCCTGAATTTCATTAGGACTATTCATTTTTCCATGACAACACATAATTAAAATAAACACTTCTAGACATTGATGCATTGAAGGTTTGTTTGGTTGGTTTTGTTTGTGTTTTGTGGGGTTTGGGTTTTTGTTTTTTCCCCTTGCTAGTGAAGTCTCATTTTCCTTTTAGGAAACTTTATAGAAAATATAAACTGATGGGTGGGAGACTCCAGAGAACATTTTGTCCTCCAGTAATATGCAGGGATGAGACAACTTGCTGCGCAATACCTTGTTAGCAACGTTCAGGTTTTAAACAAAACTAGGAGGGGGTTTAGTGTGCACGCTGCTTTCTTTAAGAAGGTACCGTATAATCAAAACAAGATCTCCCACGGGAGAGCTTCGTTAGCAGCAAAGGAAGGAAGGAAGGTATTACCCCACACGTTTGATACTGAAGGTATGACAAGAGGATGAACAAAGGAACAACTCAATACCACTTATTCTTGCTATAGCCATAGACAGTGCTACAAGGAATAGCAGGCAGATTAGAAACCACTGCTGCTGAGGCACCTACTTGAGCAAAGGGTAGAGGTAGCTGGCACAGGAGATGACAGTGAGTTGCAAGGCAAACCCCCATGCCATGCCACCCACTGTTAGATGAAGCTTGGAAATATCCCTGTGTCTCAGGTGGTAGGGACAGGCCTCTATTTGGTCTCCCAGTATACTAATTTTTGCTGCTATGAAAGCTTTGATCATTGAAGCACTTCTTCACATGACTGTGGCTTTCAGAAAACATCCAATGCCAATGATAAGGTATACACAATGATCTCCTGCTTCACAGACAAGAACATCCAGTTCAGGGTCACAAATGGCTAATTATATTTCCATACTTTCTGATTTTACGCTTTACCATCAGGACACTGTTTGCCAGTGCCAGTTTTGGTGCCAATCAACAGAGAATACCAAGAGTATGTGACGATTCACTTGACCATTTAACTAATCCAGCTCCACTACTGCCAATTAGAGCTCTGCATAAAGTTAACTCTCATAGGAGTACATGATCAGGGAGTAAAGGAACATAATTACATCAAAATTGTTACACATGAGACTTGAAAAGTTTTACATTTTGGAGGTGCGTGGAAAGATATGTCAGGCACTCTCTTGCAGAAAGGAAGCAACCTTATGAATCCCTTGTCAGGCTGTCAAGCACCAAAAGTAAGAGAAGGATTTAGATTCCTAAATTGATTATGGAATGCATGTTCATTAAAGTTATTAACTCAAATAAAATAAAATTGAAACATTGTAAGCTATCTGATCTCTTGCTTTCATAATTGGCTAGTAGCCAGTTAATTACAGTGAATTAATTATGTATTAAATTGTTTTTTGCTGAATCTATCGACAACCTGCCTTTGGTGCAAATATTCAAGCTTTGTAGAAGCAGAAGCAGCTACGCTTTATCATATACCATTTGCAAACTAAGTAACTGCGGAACGTAGTGTGCCCATATTACATGGAAAACCAGCAACAACTCTGGAATAATGTCAGTGACAAACTTTAATTTGTGACAAAACTATGTTTTAACTTAACACATTATAACCTAACTTCTCTAACACCACATACAAAACTATTCATATGACAATTTAAAAAGAGAGATATCTGTAACGATAAGCAATTTCCCATTGCAGACAAAATTACTGGAATAGGCCAGAGGCTGAACATTATTTCAGATAACCGTGCCTGGGTGCCACTGAGGACAGACACTGAACTCGAAACATTCTCCTACAGCCCTTCTCAAAGCAAGTTTTTATATATCCCCAAAGGGGAAAAAATTTAGAAATATGAAAGTTACTGAAACCCGGTCATGTGGTGAGATTTCAGGACAATGACTCAGGTTCATTGATTCCCAGGCCAGGGTCAAGGTGACTCACACCAAAGATCCAAACACCGGTTTTATTTATCAGTCACCTATCAACGAGGTATTTCCATTCCCCACAGTGCAATCAACACGCCTCACAACAACGAGCTATTAGCAAGCAAAAGAAAGAGAAAAGAAAGAGAAAGCAAGCAACAGAAAAAGGAAGGATTACCACCCTTGGATCCAGCAAGGACCACAGCACACGCAGCCATCTTCTTGTGGCGGGCGAAAAGCACCCAACAGCCCAGGGTGATCACCTTTTATACAGTCACATTCCCGCCACATAGGCCTTGTGGAAAATTACCGGGAACCGGTCTAGGGGTTGGTGGGGGCTTCTGAGGGGCGTCACACCTCCCTCTCCTGGCTTCTTGCAGCCACAGCTCCAAGCCCCATCCGCCCCCCAGCTCCACCAGTGCAGAGCTGGGGCAGGGGGCTCAGCAAGGCGCTCAGTCACCCCCACACCAGCACGGACAGGAGCCAGGCAGGCAGCTCTGGCTTGTTTGAGTTCAGAGAAAACCAAGACTGCTTGAGTTATTTGTTTAGTCCCTCGCAAACCCCCAGTGGACTCCAAAGGAGAAAGTAAGTTAGGCTTCAAGAGAATCAGCTAAACAATGAATAGAGTTTTATGTGCTTTGCTGGCCGAGACTGCAGATCTTTTCTACACACTTAACTCCTGTTCGAAAACATGCGAACATGGAACCAAAATGGAACCAGAACACAGTTATGTGACATAATTCAGTTCCACAAACAAGCCCTGTAATTTGATTCTGGAATGTTAAAACATTTCATTTCTTACTATAAATATCTAAGGAAATTATGTCCTTTGAATATATTAGAACTTCCAGTGAGAGCAACCAACCTTTCACCCATTCGTTTTTGCACCAGCTTTTGACGAAGCACGAATTCTACCACCAGGGGTATTTGTTTCTTTCTCCTCTAACTTCCCAGAGCTACGATTCTCTGTCTGCCCCAGTGCACCCCTAGTTCTCCCCCTGCCCTGCAGCGGATCTTGCTGAATGAGCAATCCCCCCCCCGCTGACCCAGCTGGACCCTGGTGCCCGCCCTTCTCCAGCCATAACCCTCCCTCCGCTGCGACGAATTTGCCTGCTGCCGTCAGACAAATCATTCCCAAAGGCTCCTCACCAGCTCGTCACAATCTGATACCTCCAGCTGTCGAGCAGAAAATGTGCACTTGATGATGGCTTAAAGTGTAACGCTATTCCGCCTCTGAAGTAAAATAGGGAACACTAACAGTCTTCCTATCTTATTTTAATGTCGTGTCGGTGTTCAAAAGTCTCATTAAGCAGCGCTGCACTCTTCCTTCAAGCAGGATGCTCATGCAATACCTTTTTCCTAAGGGCGTAACAAAAACACACATGAATCACCTTTATTTGTGAGATTATCTGCAGGAAGTTCTCCATACATTGTAAGTTTAGAAAATAATTTATATTTCATTTGGCAGATGTATATTCCACCTGACAAAGAGAGTAACATAAAACCGCATTGTTTGTCCACATTTTTATTTTTTTTTGTCAGTTCCATATAGCATTATAGACCTGTACACCACTTGGAGCAAAAATTTTGAATATCTATTAAGTGAGGACATATCTAAATATCAAGAGAGTACTTGATACGATGACAGGTTTGAAGTGTGAAACAGAAGCTCATTGGTAAGATAAGGCGAGTTGCTGATGACTCCAAGGAGATGGAGCTTAATTTACTCAGGGCAAGAAGACAGCCACTGCAGCATCAACATAAAGCCACTTGGAAGAGACCGCGATAGGTCCAGAAAAAAATAGTGTAATTTACCTTATTCTTATGGTACTAATACACTAAATATTCTTGCTATTATGTAGTGGCTGAATCCCATGTCTGCGGAAATTTAAAGAAAAAGATTTAAATTCATTTGCAGTCAGAGTTGCAAACTAAACTGCAATACACTTGTTTGACACCTCTCTGTTAACTGGCTCCTACCCTGGGGGAAGGGGGGAAGGGAAGGGGGAAGGGAAGGGGGAAGGGAAGGGAAGGGGGAAGGGAAGGGGGAAGGGAAGGGGGAAGGGAAGGGGGAAGGGAAGGGGGAAGGGAAGGGGGAAGGGAAGGGGGAAGGGAAGGGGGAAGGGAAGGGGGAAGGGAAGGGGGAAGGGAGGGGAGGGGAGGGAAGGGGAGGGAAGGGGAGGAAGGGGAGGGAGGGGAGGGGAGGGGAGGGGAGGGGAGGGGAGGGGAGGGAGGGGAGGGGAGGGGAGGGGAGGGGAGGGGAGGGGAGGGGAGGGGAGGGGAGGGGAGGGAGGGGAGGGGAGGGGAGGGGAGGGAAGGGGAGGGAAGGGGAGGGAAGGGAAGGGAAGGGAAGGGAAGGGAAGGGAAGGGAAGGGAAGGGAAGGGAAGGGAAGGGAAGGGAAGGGAAGGGAAGGGAAGGGAAGGGAAGGGAAGGGAAGGGAAGGGAAGGGAAGGGAAGGGAAGGGAAGGGAAGGGAAGGGAAGGGAAGGGAAGGGAAGGGAAGGGAAGGGAAGGGAAGGGAAGGGAAGGGAAGGGAAGGGAAGGGAAGGGAAGGGAAGGGAAGGGAAGGGAAGGGAAGGGAAGGCTGAGAAAAAAACTACAAAGTGAAAAATAGCTCATGTATCCATAAGAATCTCACGACTACATTAGAACTAATGGAAGCTTGCCAAGACTGGCAGAAAATTAGTAATGTTATCTTCTTCCCAGTAGTGGTAGCCACCACAAGTAAAAAGTGACAAGAACTGGAAGCCTTCCCAGAATTTAATTTTCTCAGGAAAGCACTCAGCAGATAATTCTATTAAGTTCTAAAACGCTGTGTAAGAAAAATATAATCCCAAGTTTAAATTGCATGTCTGTATAAACTGTGCAAGGTGGTTTATTTATTTATCTATTTATTTATTTAAAATAGGGCAATGGAGAAAAAGAAAAATGGTTTAAGCATCTGAGACCAGTCATTAAGTGTCTCGAGAGACAGAGGAGAAAATCAAGCAAATCCGAGTCCAGCATTCTCTTTTGAAATTTGTATTACTTTTCCTATTTCAAGGTAAATTGTTTAAGCATGGACAATGAGAGTAACATCTAGCTAAAGGATGTATCTTTTTATTAGAAATGTGTCAGATGGATTATTAATGAATGCAACATAACTTCTTGATATGTGATACTGAAAGAAAATCAATTACATTTGCAAGTTGTAAAAGATCTCATAGTTTAATTGCAAGATATAACACTCTAGAAGGACTCTGCTGAAGTTATTTTACCACTTGGTTCTCATTTTAACAGGTGGAAGCCATTCAAATGGAATTTAGTGTTAACTAATCATAACTCCTCTATCTATTTATCTTTATATATTTGCACTTGTAAGGTGCTTGGGAACTCTTTAGTAAGTACCACTGAATGTGAATACAAATTATAAATACTGAGTAAAGCAAGTCATGCTTCCATCAGTAGTGATAAGGTCTGCTACGAGGTGGGGCACTGTACCTTACCCATGAGGTGGCATGGGCTACTTGCAATGCCGTGTTTACGTGAAATCAATCAGAGGTTATATATTTTGATACAACAGCAGTTAGAATATGAAGTCCCTTAGTCATTCCTGAGTTCAAGACTATTTCTGAAAGAACAGTCAAATGTCTCTGCTTGTGTCAGGGGATAGGTGGGAGGAAGAATTATTTTTTCTCCATTACAACATAAAAACATCTCTACCAACCACCGTAAGGTACTCAACCTAAAAAATGTGAATTCTATAATACAGTTGTTTCCTCCCCCCCCTCCCCTTAAGCCACAATAGACAACCTCCAAACCAAAATCTTCTGCCTTAACAACATTTTAAGAAGAAAACATAAATGAACATACAATGTGTAGACTTATAGTAGAAGACAGTGGTTTCCTTTTTTACCAAAAAAAGATCTGTTGTCTTTAATACAAAAATCTATTTACTCTTATCTCCCACAAAAATTCACTCATTTTCAGTTGAATGTCTTTTCACTCACTCCCAAGATTTCTTTAATTATTTCATTGCACAATCCAAATATATTAAAATAGTCCTATAAATAACCACATGGCTTAAAGAAAGCATAAAAGAGATACAAAATCTGATGGAGATCTGAAGGGGGTTTTTTGGCCCACCATGAAAACTATATTAGAACCTAGTACTTGGCTAGAGGTGTCATCTTCAAAAAAATCACAAATAAATTGCAAAGTAAGAATCTATTAATAAATAGCCTAAGTTGTTGCTTTTGAGTTTTGCAAATCCTCCTATCTAAGCATATCAAAATATTTAATGATTAACAATGAATTGACTCTAAAACCACTCTGTGAGCTAATTCCCTGTAATGTTTACATAAAGAAAGGCTTTTGCTTTAACTTAAAGACTAGAGCCTCATCAATATTCTTGATGTGTAAAATGGCCTCATGGAGTAAGGGAGAGGAGTAGGTAGGGAGAATAGACAATGCAGCAAAGTTACATTTTCGTGTGACAAAACAACAGAAAATAAAATAAAAAAAAAAGAAGAAAAAAATTCACATGGAGAGTTTTTGTAAGTTTAATATACACATGCATACACATACTATAAAAGATATCTATGAAGGTAAGTTTGCTTTGTTTGCATAATCACATATAAAACTAAATTGCTGCTGTAAATGAGAGGAATACTTTATATTTTCACGAATTAAAAACTTTGTCTAACTTTAAGCCATTTGATTAAAAAGCAAGGAAGTATTTAAATATTTTGTGTTACTACACAATGTAGTAAGATATAAACAAAACAGGAAGTGCTAATTGAATGGCTTTGAAAAGTGAAAGGTAATATGACACTTGTTACGTATTTAGGCTAACTATAATAGAGTTGCATACATTAGTTGTCCAAAACGAAAAGCAAAAAAAATCTGGGCAAAATTTGTAGTCATTTTCGTACATATTCTAACTACAATACTGGAGTTGTGTTGTGTACCAGCTGGTTTGAATATTTAACAGCAACACATTTATAAACAGACAAGCCAGTAAAACAGTTCATAGTTTCTAATTTTTTTTAAGATGAATCTATACCAAAAAAGCACTTAAAGAAAAATGCTGGCAAATTACTATCTTACTTTCTAAAGAATGCTTGAATAGTTTTATACGGTATTGTATACAGCACATAAAGTATAAAAATGTTTCCTTGACCAAGCTCTGATAAAACATCTATTCAATTCCAGTTCTGGTCAATTATATAGTAACTTGAGGGCGCTTCCTCTCATCCTATTGCTGGTTACTTGGGAGAAGAGACCGACTCCCTCCTCTCTACAGCCTCCTTTCAGGTAGTTGTAGAGAGCGATAAGGTCTCCCCTCAGCCTCCTCTTCTCCGGGCTGAACAACCCCAGTTCCCTCAGCCGCTCCTCGTAAGACTTGTTCTTGTGACCCTTCACCAGCTCTGTTGACCTTCTCTGAACACACTCCAGCACCTCAACGTCTTCCTTGCAGTGAGGAGCCCAGAACTGAACACAAGATTAGAGGTGCAGCCTCACCAGTTCCAAGCACAAGGGGACAAACACTTCCCTACTCCTTCTGGCCACAGTTTCTGATACAGGCCAGGATGCTGTTGGCCTTCCGAGCCACCTGGGCACACTGCTGGCTCATGTTCAGCCGGCTGTCCACCAACATGCCCAGGTCCTTCTCCACTGGGCAGCTTTCCAGCCACTCTTCCCCAAGCCCAGTAGGACAAGAGGAAATCATAGAATCATAGAATCATAGAATGTGAGGGATTGGAAGGGACCTGGAAAGATCATCAAGGCCAATCCCCCTGCCAGAGCAGGAATGCCTAGATTATGCCACACAGGAACGTGTCCAGGCAGGTCTTGAATGTCTCCAGAGAAGGAGACTCCACAACCTCTCTGGGCAGCCTGTTCTAGTGTTCCGTCACCCTCACTGAGAAGAAGTTTCTTCTCGAGTTTAAGCGGAACCTCTTATGTTCCAGTTTCAGCCCATTACCCCTTGTCCTATCAGTGGTTGTCACCGAGAAGAGCCTGGCTCCATCCTCGTGACACTCACCCTTGATATATTTGTAAACATTAATGAGGTCACCCCTCAGTCTCCTCCAAACTAAAGAGCCTCAAGCTGTGACAGAGGAAGTTTAGATTGGGCATTAGGAAAAAATTCTTCACCGAAAGGGCTGTCAAGCACTGGAACAGGCTGTCCAGGGAAGTAGCTAAGTCACTATTCCTGAAGGTATTTAAAAGACGTGTAGATGTGGCGTTTATGGACGTGGTTTAGTGATGAACCTGGCATCACTAGGTTAACAGTTGGATTCAATGATCTTAGAGGTCTTTCCCAAGCAAAATGATTCTATGATTCCATGAAAACCAATGAGGAAAAAAATATCTCCAGTAATTAATCAATGTAAGTTTTGAAAGTACCTAAAAGTTCTTACAGTAACATTATTTTCAAAGAGAAAATATCCATATAATCCACAGTAAGTAGACAGGCTATTTTTTCAAAATAAGTATACAATTATGAATAGATAACTTAATTTTGTTTATGGTAAGAAAATGCCTCCGTTAAATTTTGTTCAACAATATGATTTTAAGCCTCATAAATGGAAAATTTTATCTGCAAAGTCACTAAGGAAGCAGGATTTTTGAGGGGTGTCCTGAGCCACACTAACAATATGCTTTACTGTTGCAATGTGTTCATGAGGAGGGTTTGGGTAAATAAAATCATTAACACAGGTACTGAGATGACTCTTTTTTCTTATATATATAGATGTTTCAATACTAAAACTTAGAAGAGTTCATATGGGAATGACTTGTCCATCTCAGTATATACTAAAACTAAATCCTAAGACAAGGAAAAGGTAGAAAATACCCTTTATCTCTGGGTCCCAAAGAAAGAAAACATGGCAAACAAATGAAACAAACAAAAGTCAGTAATTTCTATAATAATGTCTTCCAAGAGAACAGAGAAAGCAGAATATTGCAATTTGTAAATGTGAAACTAGCACAGAAATACAGACTTTAATATGAAGAATTCAAAAGCCCACACTGAAGTTAACTCAATATTTCTTAATAATCTTCCTGTTCACTACAAAAGAATGAAAAAGTTTGGAAAAGTTAGTGCAAGTCACTTGATTTTACACCAAACAAAAAGGTCAAAAAAATAGTTGAATTTACTGAAAAGTTAGATTATGAAATTTCCTAGAATATTTCTAAAAAAGATCACCATTAGAGGGGATTTGGGAAACTTAGAGATCTCTGATAATAAGTACTGTCAGCTATTTTTTCCAAGGACAGAAAAGGAACAGTATAGTAAAGAGAATGCCAATGTTTCTGTTTTGCTATATCCACTGGCAATATTGACTTCCCAAAACACTCTTCAGAGCAGTGAGTCACTGGATAACATAGAGTGGAGAAAAAAATATATTTCATCATTCCTTGCATATCTAAATCCATTGCTTCAAAATTACACAGGCTAGAGCAAGGCTTATTGCACATATGAAATAAACATCTGGAACATCCTCAAATGTGCTTTAAGAAATATCTTCCTACCTTAATAAAAACTGAGAACTCTGAGGATCAAATAATATCCTTTATGTATGTGGCACATGGAGTTTATCATCGGGGGTGGAGGTGAGGAGGAAATCACTTAAGAGTGAAATGACAAATCACTCTTAAGCAATGTAAGTTGGTTTCAAATCTGACTTCTGCTGGGCAGAAAAAAGTTTTCAATTGAATTCTTTCTAATTGCTTGCCTTAGTTAATACTGTTTCCTGACCCTTCACCATCAAAAATTGGAAAAAACAAGTCATCTTCCTGCCAGTGAGTAAAACACGCTGTGCACAGTAGAATACAAATTCAGCCTGCAAAGCTGGTTCCATTCCCATTTGTTGTCGTTTTCTTTTTCTGGTGAAGTACATCATTAATGAAGACTACAGAAAAGCTCAGTAATTTGTTTCTCTTGTTAACCTCTTCAGCTCACTACTACACACAGCAAGACAGCAGCACTACTGGAGTGCTGGTATCAAAATCACCCCATTTCCTTGAGGTCGGCTCCCTTTAACATAGGATTATAATTCAAAGAAAATGTATTCATCAAAATCTTCCTGGAGCTAGAATCTCTATTTGGCATTGTAACAATCTGAAGCCTAAGTTTAGTCTACAAAGACTGATTCATTTGCTTTGTTGTAAAAACAATGTTAAATTCACTTTATTCACTCTCTTAAATTCACTTTTCCATAACGGTTAATAATTATATGTATTAATTACAGATGCAAAACTTATACGTATTGCTTTAGTCTTGAGGGAGCTTATCAGCCTCCCCCCTGTTTAACACATAGCATTATGTTTACTTTTCAATAAACCTAATAAAGTCATTCTTAAAATTCCTTAATAAGCAGCATAACTCTGAATTGCCTTCAAAAAGCAGAAGCTCAGTTAGCATTATCTTTCCTTGTTATTTCAGTCAAGTGCTCTGAGTCATAGTTAATTTTTTTTTTGTTGTTCCATTAGGTTGAAACATCATTCTGGCTGACTTCTTGAGACGAACTCTTTCAGGCTCCTCCATCAAGCGGTGGCTGTTTCTGGAGAACTCCAAATCCTGAGCTGGGAATTGGCCTGCATCAAATGTATCAGCTACTCCAAGACCCGTCAAAACCAGCAATGAGCCCTTCCTTGTCACAGTTGACAGAGCAATGGAAAAAGGCTTCCTTCCTCTCGTTGTCACAGCCTTTCTGCAGGCACTGGACTGCAGGAGATGGACTTGACAGTCCAATATGTTCTTTTTTTGAAAACTGTATTTCTTCAGTGACAAGAGGATTCTCATGTGTCAGGCCCAGGGGTTGGGGATGTGCATGGGCACGAAGGTAAAGATGGAAAGGTTGGTGATGTGGAGGGAAGGAATCAACGTAGAAGACCAGATCATAGAACTACTGGTGGCTCACAGCCATCTTGGTCCAGAGGTAAAAAAATCTCAATGTAATCAACAGGGGCTTTATAAGACACAGGTTTTCACTCTTCACCAGACAAGTGGAATAGACAGGAGAGAAGGATCTGCCTCTCATTCCCAAATAACATTTCTCCTTGGGATGACTCCCTCAGCTACAAACACAATCTAGCTGGTGAACAACAAGAAAGCTTGGGAAGACCTCCTTAGAGCATAATTCTGATGGAATCATCTCTTCAGGGTTCTCCCAATACTCTTTTAGATCACATTCATAACTCCATACTATTGGGACCTGAGGTGCTGATGCAAGCCAGAAGAAATTTGAGACTACACATCTTCAGCACTGGTCCTTCAAAGACCAAAGCGACGGAAGCAGTATCAATGTGTACATTGTTGTTGATAAGGATATATTAATTTTAAATAATGTAAGAATCAAGAGTAATGCAGTTTATGAAAATAAGATACATCATCAATTTGAAAGTTAGGAAGATCAGAAGAGAGCCAGCAAGCAGAAAGTTTTGTGTAAGACTTTGTTAGTGCTACAACATTAAAATAAAAGGCATTTTAAAGAAATACGAAGAACTGTTTCCACTTTCACCTCAACATGAGGAAAAATTTCTTTACTGTGAGGGTGACAGAGCACTGGAACAGGCTGCCCAGAGAGGTTGTGGAGGCTCCTTCTCTGAAGACTTTCAAAACCCGCCTGGACGTGTTCCTTGTGGCTGCCCTAGGGGATCTTGCTCTGGCAGTGGGGTTGCACTAGATGATCTCTAGAGGTCCCTTCCAACCCCCAACATTCTGTGATTATATGATTCTCTGTGGAATGCACAATATATATATATATGTTTATTTATTTTTATATATTTATATATATATATTCATATATATTTATATTTATATATATTTAAAAAAAAACAGACACACACATTTCTGTAAACCTTTACATACATATAGTGGTGAAACACTGGAGCAGGTTGCCCAGAGAGATGGTGGATGCCCCATCCCTGAAGACATTCAGTGTCAGGCTTGATGAGGCTCTGAGCAACCTGATCGAGTTAAAGATGTCCCTGCTCACTGCCGGGGGGTTGGACTAGATGACCTTTAAAGGTCCCTTCCAGCCCAACACATTCTATGATTCTATGATGTACAGTCTTGCATACTCTTCCTCATGGGCCATTTGCACTAAATTGATTAAAGATGCCAAGATGAGACAGAATATTAATTTTGAAATATAAACCATCAGGGATGGATAGTCTCTGGCATTCCCTTGCGTTTGTATTCTTTGTTGTGTCTCAGTGGATTCCTGGGATTGATGTACAGACAACCTTCTGCTCTTCTATACTTCCTAGACTTGCATATAAACTTTCCAAATACATATCTGAAAGTGTCAGAGACAATTTTCTCCCCCTTTCTCCATTCTGCATGAGGAATCTATTATAGTCTCTACTTAAATATTTTCCATTTTAATAAATAGATTTTATCATTTATTAGATAATTTATTCTACAGTAATCTGTAAAATATTCCAGCATACAAAATAAAACCAAACCAAAGTAAAATAAAATACCTGCAAGAGACTTGAAAATTGAAACTCCTGCACCTGGGTAGCAAACAGAATGAAGGTTTTTGTAGGAAAAAAGTTAGAAGTGAACATTCTCTTAGAATTTCCCAGCTTAGGCAGGAAGGAGAGAAATATGGGGGGCACATTAATGGCTACACATGAGGCAATCTGAAAACAATTTCTGCAGAAACATTACATTTGAAGTTAAAATAGAAAATAAAAACGGTTATTAGATGAATGTTAAATGGTGCAAAGCAGTAATTAAAGAATAAAAAATACAAGCTTCCATTAGTTTGTTCCTGCTCACTGTTACAATTATTCTCTATAGTTAGCTTGTTAATTAACTTCCCTTGTTATCTGACTGCACGTGATGAATGAAGAATCAACAAAACTGACAGATGATATCAGGACAAAGATAGTACCAAATGATGCACATACATGCTGTCCCTCACACGCAGACAGACATTTGCACTGCACACACAAACGCATACTTTTCTTTACACCCAAGAAAGCAGAAGGAATCATTTAGTATTGCTTGGCTTATTTTTAAACAAATTAGAAAATTCATAATGCATGTACTGAGTAGTGTTGCTTCAAATCAGACTTCAGCCTTATTTCTCTCTTTTGAAAATATAAAATACACAGTAAGTTCTTATTTAAAATGAAAACTTAAAATTATTACAAGAAGAAATATCAGCCCTACAGTGAATGTTATTTCATCAATATTTAACATAATATAAAGGGAAAAGTTGATGAGTATTTTAATTTTACATGAGAAACAAATGACAGTTGTAAAGAGGAGAAGAATAATGCTTCAGAAGAAAAAAAAATCACAAACTTTCAGATGAATTATGCTTTGTGGAACTGAAAAACAGATTTAGAGTAGTAAGCAATATATTATCTGTAAAGAGAGGGAGGAAGGGGGTAAACACATTACAAGTCTGGATTGTAGTAGAATCTCTCTTACAGGATTCAGATAGTAGTTGGTCTTTAAAATATACTTGCCTTCATAATATTCGTCCAAACCCAATTACAGGTCATCAAGCAACTATAATTCATGTATATCCCTCTGCAATAGCCCCATTCTAATGTGCTGAAAGACTGATCTGACAGTGAGCTATCTACCTTTTGTTTATTGCTCTTGCTCCACTACAGCTAATTCAGACCATGTGTCACTTCTTATTTAAATATATACTTTTCCCATGTCTTAATTGCCAAGTACATTCATAAGCCTTTCCAGGACACTGGAAGTATTAGGAAAATACTATTCAGTCTATCTCTCCCTTGCAGAAACAACAGTTTGGTTTCCACACTGTCAATTAATGAAGGAAAAACAACATTTAGCCAGCATGAAAAATGCCTGCAGAACTCAAATCTGGAAAGCAGATTATGACTGTTTGAAAAGCAGCATCTTCATGGAGATATTCTGGAACAGTAGAAGAGCACATCTTAGGGCTGTTACCGCATTGGTGAATGAATAAGTCATCGCCATCACAGCAAGCAATATTATCTGCTCATTCATTTTTGCTACACTGTGTGGTGTGCCTTTCTGTCCTAAGAGCACTGTTTTCGTTGAGTGTTTTCCTTTATCAAAACAGTTTAGACTTCAGCCCTCTTTTCTGAGAAATGAAAAGACATCAATACCTTCTTTTAAATTAACTCTGGGACCACACAGAGTGAATGTTAGAGCGGCATGTTAAAAGCCGTCCTCATGAAAAATAAACAAAACATTAATATTCTGGGAATTTAATTGCAGACAATTAAATAAAGGTTCTCTCCTCATTTGATTACTTACAGATTTTAAAAAAGTTAAAATTAAAACACTAATAATGAATTTTAATAAGAATAATAATGGCAAAAGGGAGCCAGGGTACACTTGCTGAGTTATTCTGGGAGTGGTTTTGTTGCCCAAACACAGATATCCTATGCTGTCCAAGAGACTCAGGGATACCTTGCCTGCTCTCCAGCTGTTAATCCAGTCTCGAGCCTCCCACAGGTCTGGTATCACATCTGTCAATCCTGTGCAGATCTCTTGGCTACATTAAGGCATCTTGTATGGCATTAGATGCCTAAATTTAAGCAACTCAATGATGTTTAAATAAATCCTGCCAAAAAGTAGTTCTGCAACCATTTTTTCTTTTTTTTTTTTTTTTTTTAAAGAACTACATAAACATTTACTGTCTACCTCCCTTAAAAAGCAGATTACTTTGTATTTAATGTCTATAATTTTTCTTCCTGTGGACAACTGTGGAAAAACTTTTTGTAAGGAGTTAGAAATAATGTGCTCTCAAAGCAGGCTCTCTGCTTGATCTAATTTTTGTTAATAGTATTTCCTAACTTCGAGGTTGGATGAGGATTCTTTCTGTTTTCAAACAGTTGTCTAACAACAGACAACACTAGGTAGAAAATGATCATCCCAGGTTAAATTTAATCTAGTTATACATGCACAGGTAACAACAACAACAGAAAAAAAAAGAAGAGGTGAAACGAAGTCTTCTTTGCCATGTATAAAAGGAGATCCAAAGGGCATTACAAATTCATAAATTCTTCAAAGTGCTAAATCTTATCCAAATCAAGAGAGGAGTAAAAAGGAATTGCTTGCCTCTCCAGTGAGGATTTATATCTCACTTGACTTGGTTGAAATAGAGACAGGGAAGAGAACAAGGTCCTGAACTGATAAATACCCTTATAGCTCCACGAAAATCAAAAGAATAAACAAATTTCACAGCATCTGAGGATTAGTCCTCAAAAGATCAAAACTTAACAGATTTTTATCCCTGAAAAAAACCCCAACTTAGTACCTTTAAAATCTGCTCTACTGGGAGTTCACAATCATAAGACAGATGGTCTAAATGCAGTATAACATTAAGCACTCGTTCAAAAGAAGAAATTCTTTCTTGCAGAAAGCTGATTTGTCCCCCAGTACCGAAACTGTTACACTGAGACAAACCAATAAATCAGAAAACTTCTTTTGCTTTGGGGGTGACACCTCTCCAATCATTACTCTGCTTCAGGAACTTTACAGCTTACAACTATGGTTGAGAAGACATGCAAATTCTCCAATAAAACTGCACCGTAAACATTTTTTAATCTTTTGTGCAGAGCTACACAGACTAAATTACCAAATAAAGTGTTGCTTGCATTGGGATGAAACAACTTACACCACATAAAATAATCCTTTTTTTCTCAGGGAAATTTGCAAGGAGTCTGAGGCTTAACAGCTGCGTCATAAATTCCCACTGAAGACAGAAGTTGTACTGCTATCGCACATAAACCTATTCATATTCACTGCATTTCTTCCAATGGGAAATATCCATGAGCAACGAAACGACTCTAACCATTTTTAGTGTGGCTGTTGTACAAAATTATCATACAATAAGTTCAGAAAGTATGTGCATGTTGGTTTTTTTTTTCTTGTTACTTTTTTTCAATTTATATTTCAGGTATCTTTCTGTTTCTTGATTTTCTTTAACTGTAGCTTTCTCTTTCGTAGTGTAATTCATGAATTCTTAGCTGAATGATTTAAACTGAGACCAGCCTCACCAGTTCAGTGGTGGTTGTGGACAGAGGCAGGGTCTGCTGAAGAAAGACAAACTAATAAGCACAGCAAGAGAAGGATTTCCCTAAGCACATTTTTGATTTCCCTTTTTCCCACATGACTGTGAGTTGCTGAGGGTCTACTTTACTCCTGACCCGAATGCAGAGATCAATAAGTTAAGTGATTAGATTGCTCCAGGGGAGTAGTTGGTTTATTTCCCTACTGAAAGAAAGCCCAGGTTAGCAGATTGCTGCTCCACAGAGAATGTAGCATGTCAATTGTGTTGGCTGGAGGGGGCAAACAAGCAGCCTATGTGTGCTTTAAGAGATTTTAGTTTAACCTTATAATTTTTGCTGTGGTTAAAAAAGAAAGATGAAGAGAAAAAATCATGTATTTTTACTCCTAATCACTTGTGGTGTTTCAGTCATAAATATTGTTTCGTTTTGTTTCTTCTACTCCTCCATTTTTAAACTAACCCATGAATCTTTATTACAGTATCTCCTAATAATCTGATATGCTTTAGGCGTATTTATATTTTAGGTGTATTTATATTTTGAGATCAATGAAGCTAGTATAAGCAAGTACTGCCAAATAAAAAAAACAAATAAAAAAATAAATTAAAGTTGAATGTTCATTTTTTGTTTGTTTGGAGAGGCTGGGAGTGGTAAATTGAGGAAAATTAATAGTTATGATAGGAATTTCATTAAAAGTAATTGTGTGAATATTTATGCTCTCTAGAAATAAAGACACTTTAAGTGGGGGGCTTACAGAAGAAGGCTCCAATTTAAATGTTAGCTGTCTGACAGAGTTTCCTCTGCCATGAGATCATAGAAGAAAACACAAAGCAAGTCAAACTTGGGGAGGAGGTCTCTGAGACTAAAGATGCCTCCACACCTTATGCAGAAGGCTCCAAGTGCCTACGCTGGGCAGCCAGACAGCACGACTTCTTCGCTGCATGGTTCAGGTTTGCAATGAAATTGCATCATCCTCTCACTCAAAGCTTTATAGCTAAAACGGAGCAACGAGGCAACCCACCTGAAAGGGAGGGGGCCAGGGATAAAGCAGCAGCAGGAAGGGCTGGCAGCACCCACCCGCATCCCTGACTGCTCTGGGGGAACCGCAGTTTGACACCACGGCAAAGCTGAGCCCTGCGAGATCACTGGTTTTGGTAGCAGCTAGCCACAGATCTCAGCATGGCCGCAGGGCTAACCGACAGCACTGTCTTAATATGCCTTTCAAAGAAAGGCATTTTTTTTTCCCAGATCACTGTCCACCTTCTAGTTCGAGGTATGTGACTTGTAACGCCTAAGCCTGGCTGTGCTCTACTGCGTAACTGCAGAAACTGGGCTACAACTCAGACTGACACACAGATGCCTGTTTTCTTATTCTATAAAACAATTTATTATCCTCTAGAAGAAGTCAGCCAAAAGTCTTCGTCAAACACCATTTCCTGATCCTGTTACACAGCAGAGGTTAGTCCCACAGAGCATTTGTGAAATTCATGAGGCTATCTCTTGAAGTAAGAAACACTTTGATGTATGAAACCTAGTTTTATGTAATTTTTGCCAACTCTCATTATATACAAACTTCTTGGTCTCATTATAATCTTCCTTCCTTTCAAGAATTTTTTTTTTTTTTCCAAATGCAGTCTTAAATTCTAGGTTTGCTTTCTTAGCTTGGCATGTCTTCATATATGTATTTTGCACAGTTTACTACAATACTATAAAAAGATCAAGATCAGCTGCTTTTAAATCCTTTCAAATACATCAAGAGTCTGATGAAATTTTCTTCAATGTAAACAGAGATATTAAAAAGTTTATAAGCATGAGAAACAATGTTTGAAATCTAAGTAGACTACTAAAGAAACAAGTATAACCAAGAGCTGTATTAAGGAATGAGTTAAAAAAAAATCTGATTTTCAAAGCCTACAGTTAAACCAAGTTACTGGTTATTTTCTTTATCCTCTCTCCATCCATGGCAAGTCATGGCTGTGCAAGTAAGAAAACTCACGTACTTCATTACAATATAAAATTCACGAGGAAAGTAGAAGAAACACCAAAAAAAATACAACCACAAATCCTGAAATCTACTTGAAGGATTGGTATCTTTGGTGTTCTACATGCATCATCCATGTATCTGTTTTTAACGCAGAGGGTTCTGCTACTGTTGCGCGGTTTTGGGTTTAGGTTTTTTTTTTTAAATTGACAAACAAAATATGTTTCCTCTAACGCTCAATACAGTGCAAAACTCAATGTAATCCAATGCAAGTTTTTTATCATTCTCATTTATGCATTGTTGGTCAATGGAAACTAAAATAATTCAAAAAGAAGGTTTTCTACCTTTTCGGTGTTTATACCGCTTACAGAGAAATTACTCAGACCTTAAAATTTACAAGATCTTAAAACTAAATTGTATCCTCAATATCCTGAATATGATGATGTTTATCAGGTTGTGGGAGAGCAAGAGATGATTTCCTTATCATGAGTTTACCTCCTGTCTCTAAAAAAAAAAAAAAAAAAAAAAAAGGATGTCAAGTGGGAAATTTATTTTCAGAAGTCAAAACCAAAATCCATACAACTGAAAAGGTCCAAAGGTAAATGCATTTTGGAATAGACTGCACAATAGAAAAAGGTGTGTATTTCTCCTTTGCTGCCTGAACACGGGTGATTTTGTCACTATCCCCAGCCCACTGCAAACCCTACACCTCAGCTCACTAAGAGAAAGCACTCAGTGCAACTCCTTTGAAAAAATGTGAAAAGATGCCCTGTCTATGGTATTGGGGTTGCCTCTGCCATTTCCATGACAGTTTTGATTACTTTCTTCTAGTAAGTAGTTTACATGACCAACAACTGCAAACAGAATCACTGTCTTATCTGCAGTATCATTTGTACAGGGTCTTAAGAGCTTC
This sequence comes from Trogon surrucura, assembly GCA_020746105.1. Taxonomy (NCBI): domain Eukaryota; kingdom Metazoa; phylum Chordata; class Aves; order Trogoniformes; family Trogonidae; genus Trogon; species Trogon surrucura. The sequence continues at coordinate 116,456,803 of CM036617.1, read as the reverse complement.
TACATCAAGGATTTCCATAGGCCAGAGTAGATAATCTTCTGTTTTATTAAAATGTGGACAACACAACCCTAACCGCTGAATTGTATCAGTCTCAATATGGTGCTGCTGGACTCAATAATTGGATGTAAATTTGCCCGGGATTGACAAAATACTCTACTATAGGAGAAACTATGCTGTTGTATTTTGGAAAAAAATTCCATTGCTCTGGCCCCGTATGTTCTTTCCAGACATTAGGTCAGAGGATGACAAAAGAGGTTGGTGGGATATCAATATCAGTTAAAGCTCTAGAATGTCAGAGTATTCAGTTATTCGCTTACGGGTAGAAAACTCTCATGACAACAATTCATTTAAACTGCTAGTAGAAAATATATAGCGCTTTCTAGCTGATAATATTTAATTTTTTTTCTTTCTGTCAAATTAAGAAAAAATTAAAATCCTCTGCCAGCTGGAAATAATAGCATCCAGGTAATCAAACTTCTGTTAACAGGATAAGAAAGGAAAAAGTAAAAATCTAATATAAAAAACCCCACCAAACCAAAACAAAAAGAACATCCTGAAATTTAGATAAATGTTTGATGTTTTATATAAATATCTACAACAATATGACAGTATACGTAATAATTATCACTCACAATTATATAAAACAAGGTAAAAGTTTGTCAGAATGTATGACAGAAGTTTGTACTGAAAGTCTTGAACTTTACTAATATAGGATTTCAAAATAAATTACTTTTAGCCTACTTTCTAGATTTATTAGAAAGAAAAATGGGAAGAAGGACCAAAAAATATTAACCAAACAAAAAAAAAAATTCTATTTTACAAAGCTAAATTCAGCAGTAAGGTTGTTTTGACAGCTATATTGCATTTCTATTTAAGAAAATGTTCTTCTTAACTAGCAGTTTAGCTAAGTGGTTTTGATGATTATTTCTGGTACACATAGACTGTTACAAAACTGATCAGAAGTAAAACTGGCTTATATTTACTACATTATTCTTTAGAGGCCTTATGTAAGTTTAAAGAGTTCTTAAAACATATTTTAGAAGGGATTTTTTTTTGTCAAATTAAGATGAAAATTTAACATTAGATGAAAAAGTTGATTTATATAAACACCTCTCTTAAAATTCTAGTATCTCCAGATTAAATACAAAAAAAAATCTCTGCTAGTCTCAAGTTCAAGTACGATGATTTCCTAACCATCCTCAGTTAATCCACATACAATGCAACATGAACAACATAGTTCACTTACTGTTTACATGAACATTTTAATAGAAATGGCTAATAATATATAAATATATGCAAGTCCTTTTTAATTTTCTAAGAAAACACTATATTCGGATAAGATTGGAGAGGAAAATCATTTCAGGATAATTTCTTCACTTCCATTTAACTTTTGAATTAAAAATTGGGCAAGTAGGTTTGTTTGTTTGTTGTGGTGCTGGTTTTTTTTTTTTTGTCTCTGGCTTTTTTTTTTATTTCTCTGAGACTGCCATACAACACAGAAAAGGGGAATAAGGTACATATTAATTTTGAAGGCAAGAGACTGCTCTAATTTCATTCCAAATATCCTATGTGAAAATACAGCATTAATAATAAATGTTTTCTAAAGGCTAGAGATGTTATCCACACAATGAAAGTGTGAAGATGAATCCTAAACTTTACAGCAGGAAAAAAAACCAAACATATAAACCTCATGTTTGTAGAGAGGCACAGAGTTAACAGGGAAGAAGCATTCTGAAGAGAAGGAAAAAGGTAATGTTAGTGCTGGAAAATGAAATAAGCATCTGAATGCACAGTATGTTTTGTAACAGCATAAAGGTCAGATGATGTTGAAGTAAGACAACTTACAAGGTTCAAGCAAAACCGTGTCCAGAGAAGTTAGTATTAGTCATAAATTAAAATAAACTTTGTTCTTATTTAAAATACATTATTCAAAGTAAAATTCTTTTAGCTCTTAATTCCATCATCTACAATTTTAACATTGGTATGAAAATAAAATGGTATTTTCTTCCTCAGCAATATCCTTGAATTATTTCCATTCAAATATCTGCAACATTCTGGTTTAGTCTCAGAGCTCATATATGTAAGGAGTTGAAAAAAATTCACTGCTCTGAATTTCTTAGGATATATAACAAATTAATAATCTTTTTAGAGGAAGTGCACTTTTTCCAGTGCTTCCTCCAAAAGCTGGTAATGCATAAAAGCAGTTCTGAGAACAGGGCAGGGACACAGAGTAGAGAGCTACAAGTAAGTATCAAGCAAGTCTAGGAAGAGAAAGGCTACTACACTAACCCTCTAGTGCCACTTTTACCAGTAGTCTTTACGTTAAAATATAAAGTATTACTTGAAATTATAACAATGTTGAAATTATGCCTCCTACCACATGATGCAGTGCACTGGTCAGCACAGATACAGCTTAGAGGGTGAAGTCATTTTCTTTGCCTTAGACCAACGTCCATTTGAAACTGATTTACAACTCCCTTTACTGTTGGTGAAACACAGTTTCTTCACAAAGATCGCACCTCGAGGGACTGAGATCGATGGTTTCACAAAATATATGGTGACAAAACGATTTACAGTTTTTGATCAGAGCTACCAGTACAGTCCTAGGCGTCAGGTGGCATTACTTCAAAGGCAGCGCGCATTTTAAGATGAATTGGGTCCCAAAGATGACCCCTGGTGAGCTACCAGGCTTAAAGTGTGAAGTTGCAATTGGTTCTGATGATGTTCCATTGCCATAGTCTGGCTTTTCATAAAATATACTTAATAAAATGCTGATTTTATATCAGGATTTTATATCAAGAGTTCAGCATTTTATTGAGAAAAATATGCTTCTGTGACAAAATAACCATAAAATATAGAGGACAACCTTGCACAGCACAAATTAGATCCAAAACTATGCACTGTTTTTTTTATTTCCTATTTTTTTTTCCACAAAATGAAAAGTAATAGGGGTCAAATTATGACCTTTTGTACATGAAAAAGCAACCAGCTCATTTTATAAAGAGGAAATATATAAAAATGAGTTTGACTGCTACAAGATTAGCTCAGAATTCTGCAGCTTTAATTCTGTGTCAAACCCTACCTTTCTTTTTTAGAGAACTGTCAAAGGAACAGATGTAGTACGCTTCTTTTGTAGAGTTCAGCCAGAAATCAAGCAAATCAAACTGATCCATATACTTTTTTTTTTTTTATGTAGAAATAACTTCCTTTTTTTCTGATCCTCATCCACAATGGCTATAGAAGTAATTCTTGTTTTTCAATCATTCCTCATTAGTCCTGGGCCAACATTTAATAATTCATTTATACTTTAGAGACATGTTGAGATTGCTAATTAGTTAAGAGATGGATTTTATGCATAATAACTTGATGTGTGTCTGTGCCAGACAGATGTGTACAGAGTTATAATATTCGCACCCTTAAAACTGTCACATGCTCTAGCAGCTTCTGCTTAAATAGAATTAAATTAAATAAATGCATAATAAAATAAAGCTTTTCTTTTTCATGAGCTTTGAAATTGATTTCCTCAAGTTCGCCTGGAAAGCCATTGAAGCAAATGGAGACAGTTAAAAGCATTTAAAGATATTTTAAAAGAAGGATTTGTTCCAAATATATTAATCATAACTGACATTTCCAGTTAACATATAGGACTAAAATATGGTTATATCAGATATATTCAAAAAGTTCATTTACAGTTCTTCATTAAAAAAAAAAAAGAGAAATGATGAAACTTTAGGAAGTTATTTCAAATAATAGATGAGAATAGGTTATGATTTTTCTCTGGACTGGTGCAGTCTCCCCCCGTGTAATTATTTTACTCCCAAGTGGGCATCATCACACCACGTTGAGCAGCTGAATCACTTTCAGAATGCACTTTTCAAATGTTCATAGCCTGCCTCTTTCCATAACCAAATTCTTTAGGGACTGAATACTTCAAATACATTTTGTTTAGAAAGAACCACATTTTTCTCTCTTTTGATTAATTTTATACTCTGATATTCTTGCACTTTGTGTTTTAACATTAAGCCTTCTTTTCCTGTCAAATATCCACGCACCGTTTCAAGAGAAACATGTATTTTCATGTATAGCAGCTGTCTTAACAACTGCCAGAAGAACGAATCGGAACCAGCGTGACTGTCTTGCCTGTTAAAAATATTTTAGCTTTTCTGTAAGTATTTATATCATGACTATAATGTATTTTGAATGAACACAGCTTTTCAAATTATCTTCTCCCTTACCTTTAATTTGTTTTCTGCATTGATAGGCATAATCAATAATTCATCAATTTGTGAATTCATAAGTATACCTCTTATAATATATTATTTCCAAAGTTTTATTTTTCTGACATAATGAAATTAATTCCTATCACACGAACCAGCACATCTGAGTGTTTTCCCGGTCTCAGTCTCCAAGGACCACTGGAAGAATGTAAGGGTCTCCTCAAATGAGCTGTTAGCAGATGTAAAAGAAAGACCGGAAGATATTACCAATTATGAGCAGAATATTAAAGCTAGCTCCTTAAAACTGTCATGTCAGAAGAATTTTTGGCCAGCTCAGTGGAACTTATGAACAGACGCATGACAAATTTGACTTCTTCCTGGTTCAGCACACCATGAAGAACAACCAGCTCAAAGTGTCCTCAGCTAAACAACTGTACAAGCAAAGAAAGCAAAATTCATAAAGAGTGCAATTGTTGCACAGAATGACACTTCTACCCTTGAATAAAACAAAACCAAGTCCATAAATTAAGTCTTTCCAAGAGGCTGAGGCACAGTGTGTGCTGAGGCCGGCAGCAATGTGGCAAAAATGCTGCAAGTGTAGCGTGCAGAGAGCCTCGTGGCACCTCCGGCTCCCAGTCGACTGAGAGGAGAAAACCTTACAGGAGTAAAAGCCTGCCATGCCACAGCTTCCAGGGTATACTCAATACCACCATGTAGGGTGGAAGGACCCATGTTCAGCCAAAGAGAAAGCCGAAGGTGATGCATCCCAAATGGGAAAAGGAATCAAAGCTGTCGTGTCGGGGGAAGGAGGCACGTTTCATCCAGCCAGTGGCCGTAGGAAGGTTAAGAATCCTGTCTCATTCCCCAAATTCCCTCTCCCAACAGAACAAGCCTTCACCCTTACCAGCTAGAGGGTCAAAGTAAATTGTGGTGGCAATCATGCCAATTACATTTTCTTCTGATACAAAGGAAGACATCGTGTCTTATCTCCTAAATAGAGGATATGCTATTCTCACATGGAGTCACAGTGAGAGAAAGGGGAGTCCACATGGGAAGAACCCTGTATCTTCATGTGGTCTTGTAGGATCTAGCTTTATACACTTACAAAAACTTTGATTTTATACTTCATTTAAACTTCCCTATGTTACAAAATGTCACAGTAACAGGGAATATAAAGGAGAGAAAATTTAAAAAAAAATCTAATTGAATGCTTATGTTCATATTAATTGAATATGTGTTAATTCCCATCACTGCAGACATTGAGGATACCAAAGTATGATCTTATGTTTTAATACTGCTTCTCTGCTTCTAAATCCTTTCACATTTAGAAACACTTTGGAGCAGTTTTTGCCTTATTTCTTCTACTTAGCTCCATGGCCCCTCTCACTAACAAATGAGGTTCAGTATTTCAGTCTCACATCTTCTGAAAAAGTGAAAGGAATAGAATATTAATGTATGCAGTCAGGACTGCCAGCAAAAGCTTCCTGTAAACACAGTCTCTAACGACTGATGGAGACCCCTGGGTTTCAGAGAATCCTGCCTCACAGCATCGCTCTAATTACAGAAGGATCCTGGTAACTTCTGTCCTCAGCCACTGATGAAGTGACACGGTGATGAAGCCGGTGGAAAAGCAACCACAGTCTGATTCAAAACTGTGATTCAGTTCTGACATCCTGAGGTTGGAAGAATCTCTGTATTACTGTTGTGAAGTTCTGGGTGAGTTAAAGGCAAAGCACTCTGCAGCAGTTTTAAAAATTTCTGGACTCATAAAACTGCAGGGCCCTTCCGAGCTTCCATAGTTCACATGAACTAGGTTTCAGAGGAAATGGAGGATGGATAGCAATGTCCGATTCAATTCACCTCAGAATTCTGCACTGGATTTCTTTTTAAGGAGACAGGAGGAGTATAAGCAAACAGTCTACCTGCTTTTCAGGTTTGATGTTCTTATGATCCACTTCTGGATGAATACCTGGCAATAGCTGTTATTACTTCTAGAGAGCCTAAAAGTATACTCAGCGATCATGGTTTATACAATGAGACATGCTTAGATTGTCCTGTGCTAAGCAGCTGTCACGAAACAAAGCTTCCCATTACTCCTTTTGACATTTGTTTCAGCTGGAAATCTTGACACTACAAGTTTTCTTCTTTGCCCCAGCACTAAATTATTGCAATTTGTTCTGCTGAATGCCTGTTCTTAACTGCTTCCTCCAAATCCCCCAGTCAGTCAGAGGTGGTCTCTATCGCAAAAGAATTCCAAATTCTGTAGCTCAGACTTTTGACTATACCAAAGTCTACACATTTCTTCATAAAACCTAGACTTACCTAAGCTTTTCCTTTTTGTTTTTTAATCCTAATGGTTGGTACTTTGTTAATTGTTAACATAGAAACCAGTGGATGCATACAGAGGTAAAGTAGAATAAAAACATTGCATTTTTCTATAAAGAACAAATGAGGTACTTAAAATTGATACACATTTCTAAAATCGAACCCATGCATTTACAGGTAATTTACAAGATACTGCGATTGCATAAACATGACAAACTCTTTCTGCTCTTACAAAATTCATACAGGTAACCTGATACAGCAGTTACAACTGAGTAACGTACTGAAATATTTCATATTTTCCTACAGTGAATTAGAATGGGAGGGATTCTGTTATGTTGTAATCATGGTCATGAAAAAAACCACAAGAAACAACCCCCCCTCCTTAAAAAAAACCAAACAACTCACAGGTAATGTTCTTGAGATTCATTACTGATAAACACTCTGAAGTGGTTCTGACGCCTAAACTACAGGCATCTACTACCTTTCATATATCCACACCAGGCTGTGATAGGCCTCTACTGCCTATGACAAAGGAATGTAGGAAGCTCTCACCCTTCCCCAAACAGCATTTGTAAATGATGCCAAGAAACTTCACACTCATTAAAAAAAAAAAAAAAAAGAAAGAAACAAAAAGCTGTATTCTTCTTATTCTTGTTGGTTTTTTTGAACATTACATAATTACATGAAGCTAAGCCTCTAAACATTTCACTTTTATACTTCTATCAGAAATGCTAAAAGCATCTTCACTGATACTGAGAACAGGATCCCTGTAAGATACATTATGTAGTAACACAATGGATATGGAAATGGCATGTTAGAACATTACAGCTACTGAAATGCAACTATTTTATGAATGTTATCTGTGAGATAACTATGTGACTATGATAAGGCACAATCATTTTTGGTGTAAAAATGCTCTGCTGCTAAAGCTCCTGGGATGATCACCGTACATCTGTAACCCTTAAAAGGAACGCCATCTGCTCAGGAAGATACCACTACCTGTTTCCAGAAAACAACCAACAAGCACAGATTTGAAAGACAACATCATTTTTCAAAGGTATATGTTAAACTGATAACTATTTTGTGAGATTGAAAGCATAAGGATCAGAAAAGCTTCAAGTACACAAATCCTTGTGAAGGAAGGAGAGTTACCTTACCAAGGGCAAGGGTGTGAGTTTTGAGAAGGGAGACAATCTGGTCTAGAAGAACACTAAAGAAAAACTTGTAAAAAATTATGACTTCATGAGATGAGAGATGTATTGATTCTAGCTATATCTGACTACCCTTGTAGCCCTGAATTTCAATTTCTCTAGATTCTTTATGTAGATTGTAGTTACCTAAGGTGTTGATGTCCATAAAGACTGGTTTGGGTTTCCTTGGTTTTTGGAGGTTACTTTTTTAAGACACATTTTCTCAAAATATATTTTCTTCCTAATACATTGTACTGTCTTTCAAAGAGCTTTTTTTTTCAGCTGATTCTTCAGAGAAAAGCCTGTGAGTCCTGAACCAAAATTACATCTATTAAAAATATATAAGGACCTGTAGTGCAGGCACAGCTGGGGAAGGCAACTTGTGATTTTTCTTGTGAGAGATGGGTGGTCAATACAGATCTGAAATTAGGAGTGCAGCAACTGAGGGGCCAAAGGTTATGAATCAAAGACAAGCAAGCTATTATTGCTTCAGAAATTACCACCAGTCATCTGGAGCTCCTTAATTTACATAGTACAACATCTCATCCTGTCCCAAATAAACAATTTATTTAACTCAACAGTTAGAGCAAGCGGAAACAAAAGCACAGTGGACTACAATGGGCATTCAGTAATTTGCAAAACTGAGGAAATTCTCATTTGGCTAGTCCTGCTGAAGCAGCACTTCTCTCAAGAACAATGAGAGATGATACCACTCTTAAATACGAGTATGATTTTTTTAATAAATAACAGCTGTCAGCTTGGAGTTAATCATATTTTCTGCTGAGATCACTTCTATCTGAAAACAATGCATTAGAATATTAAACAAGATAAATTGTTTTTTCAAAAATAATCAAACATACTTACTTTACACTTATCTTCATGTGACATAGGCCTTTTCATTTCAAAGCTTGGTATGCTTAACATAGCTTACTTCATTTTTTTTAAAGCGTTTTTAATGCTGAATATGGAGGAGTATATCATCTTTATTACTGAATAAGCAATTCACTATTGCTCACAATGCAAAACTAGAAACTGTTATATGAAATCATTAAATAGCGGAGGGTGGGATCTCGTCCTTTTTCTGCACAATGCATAGCCAAACTCTGCAATTCATTACTACAGACAGCTCAGGATGATAAAACAACATACTTAGACTCCATAAGAAAATGTGCTTAAATTCATGGTCTAAAAATCTCTCCAAGACTATGGAGCAGAAAAATACGTCCTCTTAGTGCAGGAAGTTCCTTAACTGCAGTATCGCAGCAATCTGAGAATATGCACAGATGGGTATCTGATGGAAATCTGTTCTTTTTCTACCCTTGGTTCTTTGCTCTTTTCCTAAGCATCTTTTACATTTGGCTAGAGGTTTTACCAGAACAAGTATATTTAGGATCCTACACTTTCTTTTTTTCTATTTCTTTTGGAGGAGGTAGAAAAAGGAGAGATATTGAGCAGCCTTTTGCTTGTAATATATACCTGCATGCAATTCTTTGCGCTTAGGAGCATGTGATTTTTTTTTTTTTTTCTCCTGAACAGAACTCTTTTAAATGTGAGTCTCTTTTAGGCAGCTCCATTCAAATTCAGAAGGACTATTAGTACTTAAATTTCTTTTGTTTCACATTATTTGGGTTGGCCTTTAGCTATTGTCACGGCCTTGAGTCTGGCAGGATTTTTTGGTTGCACAGGGAGGCCTGTGGGGATTGCCTTCAGTGAGATGGACACCACACTGGCACAGGGGAAGACTGTGAGGAATCCTCTCCCTGAGGCGGAAGCAGCAGCATGGACAACGTGTAATGGCCAGATCCTCACACCCCATCCTCTGCTCCCCTGTGCCACTGGCAGGGCAGAGGGAGCCAGGAAGAAGGGAGGGTTGACGGGAAAATGTGTTTAAAATGGGGTTGTATTTATTTCTCTCCCTATCCTACTCTGATCTAGTTGATTCAGTTGAACTGGTGGTGCTAAATTAGATTTATGTTTTCCCCCTAAGTCTGCTCTGGTTTTTGCCTGTGCCCATAAGTGGTAAACAAACCCTCCTTGTCCTAATCTCAATCCTTGAGGACTTTTTTTTTTTGTTGAATTTTCTCCCTCCCCATCCCTTAAGGGAGGAGGGCCAGGATAAGCAAGTGGCTGTGTAGATCTTATTCCTGATGGGGCAGGCTCAAACTACAACAGATATGCATTCCAGAAAATACACAGCAATAGGTACTATAGATGCAGAAATATTATTTCAGATCAAATAATCTGAATCTAGCTGATAAAAAATACACACTGGAATACATAGACATTCTAGACAACTCATAGACACAACTAATCACTGCAAAAACTAGGATAGTGATTAGGCTTTAAATGAATGAACTGATCTCAGAAAATTATAGCTGTTTGTTTCAACCAATATAAATTACAACCTTTTATTAGGAAAGAAAAATAATGCAAGTCGCTCTTTGTGTCAACCACCTTGCACTCCACAGTAAAAATCCAAATTGTAAGAGATGTCTTCTATTTCAAATATTAAATCATAGCCAAAGAAATGTTGACAAACGATAAAATATGGCAAAGCCAATAAAAATTGTCATGAACAATTGGAAGAAAAATTTTCCTGTCTCTAATATGAACATGCTAAACCCTTCCCTTACCATTTAGCAAGTAAACAATAGTTTCATTAATGTATTTGGAAGACATTTTTAGACAGATTTGTTCTTCTGATCCTTCTTAATTTAATTTCATTCTGTTTACCATTTTATTTCCACCAGGATTCCTAAGATGTACTGAGATCTCTGAACTGTTTACTATCTTGAAAATAATTTTCTGCCACATCACACTATGTCCGGTATATAAGTTTTCTGCAGTGGCAGTGACCAATGTCCAAGTATTCTAATGAGCTACTAAAGCTCTAAGCTGTGAGAATTTTAAAAAAGGTACACTGAAATACATTTCCGTTTTAAGTTATTTTTTATATCATCACAAATGTGGAACTCATTCCAGGCAGTCATCACATTAAGCAGATCGAAATCTGTGTCAATACATTTGAATCTGCTAAGTCTTCTATATGATCTTATCAAATGATAGAAGTGCATAGTATAATATTGTCTTTGCACATACGCACATAACTTGCTCTCCTGGGTGTAGCCAAAAACCCAGTCCTGTTTAGTGATTTTTACTTTCCAGTTTAGTGTCTTCTAAAAGGCTGCACGTTCTGAAGTCAGCAGCATGTTTTTGCAGACAGTGTGTGCTACTGGCAGTGATAACACCTGATGTTTGCAGTTACTGCCTGGGACTGGGATGCAGAAAGGCTCTTGCTGGTACTTATTCCTACAGTGACCAAGGCCACTGCTGGCTCTTGTGTGCCACGCTGGGGGTGTCGGGTAGTAAGAGGGGTCACAAGGAAGTAAAAGTTTGCATCTCCGGGGGGTAATAGACAGGACAAGTGACCAACGAGAGTATTGCGTTCCATATATGTCGTATTTGGTATAAATGGAGTGATCACGAGAGTTTCGTCCCTTTTCTGCAATGGCCGGTGTCCAGAGAGGACTCCATCTGACCTCCTGCTTTTGATCCGGATCCTGAGTTCCCGAATCCAGCTCCCTGTATCCAGCTCCCGCCGCCGCTGAGCCTGGGGCTTCCCCAGTGCCTCCTGCTCTGCAGCACCAGTGGGGATTGATATCGGGGGAGAGAGTTGGGTTTGGTATCAGGCTACTATCTATAGTTGTATATAGTTCTTTACTTTTATCTTTTCACCTTTATTTCCATTATTTTCATTAAAGCTGTTGTAGATTTTTTTTCTTCTCTAACCCGTAAGTCTCTCTTCCTCATTCCCTCTTCTCTTCCCATTTGGGTGGGGAAGAGGGGGTTAGAGAGCGTCTGTCCTCATTAGTGGCCGGCCCAGCCCTAACCTGTGACGCTTGCAAAAAAGAAAAACCAAATAAATGCACTGAACAAGAAAAAAAATCCATGTCCTTCAGAACTGTATCCCTGCATTCTTCACTTCTTCGTTAAATACAAACATACCCAACATGAGATTTTTAAAAGATGCCTAAGTTTTCCTGTTTGTTTTCACAGGCAAATTTTTAATTGAGAAATTCCATCTAGAAGAAAGAAAGAAGAAAGATAAAAGTCTCATTAAGACAGTCAGGCAGTGAAGCAGGTTGACCTGATTGGCTGTGCAACCTTGAGCCTGATGAGAAGTCCTGACCGGCGAAAACCCTGAGCTGACCCTGCTTGGGTAGGAGGTTGAAGTGGAGACTTCCTGAGGTCCTCTCCAGCTCACATTGCCTATAATCCTAGAGTGAATTAATTATATGATTAAAATATAAAAACAAGGTGTTGGTATCAGCTTCTGAAGAACTGTGTGTTAGTAAAGATTTGTTTCACTTTCAAAACACAACCTGAAGAGTCAGGTTTGGTTACGTATTTATTATAGGCACTCCCCCAACAGATTCATGCCTAAAAAGAGTTATACTAAATAGAGACCAGAGTCTTTCAGTCATTTAGAAGCCTTCATCTTACATCCAGTTCTTCAAGGTTTTGTCCAAGTGGTTTATTTGGTTCTGAAAAGTTTTTGCTTCTTAATGTGACACAGGTAAATACATGGTACAACTAAACGAAACAGAAGCATAGCCCAAGTTTCTTCAATTTAATCATTGCTACCACAAAGCTTTCTTTGAATTGTAACTTCTAGCAAAATAGAAGTATTTCAGTTTTACGCAAATTTTTTATAAATAAAAATCAGCATCTATAATTGGTTGCTGCTTCTAATATCTGCCACTGAAACAGATGGTGGGAATAAAACCCACAGCACAGGTGTATTCTTTAATCAGAGTCTGAACATTATTGATTGGCCTTTTTATGCAGTCATTTGTTAAATTAAAAGTATTTATATTAGATAGAAGCTGAGTTTGAGAAATGACAGGTTCAAAAAGAGACAAAGAGAAAAAAAAAATTTCCACTGAAGAACACTTTCTAATTGGTATTCTGCTCATGCTGTGCACAAAGGAGAACATTTAAAATATTTAACAGAAAAGTAAAGTTCAGCACTGTTTCAAGAGCATCCTGGGGAGAATAACTAGAAAGATGTGAGGCACTGTTTCAACACTGAAGAACACTTCCTACCATAAATGGCAATAATTTGATAATTATTTTCCTCATTCACATATCCAACGTATTTTCTCACTGAGATGCTATTTTCCACTTCTACTTGTGTTTACGAAGTTTGAAAAAACTTAAGTCTCCTTCTCCATTCCATAAAAACCGCTCAAGTCAGCTCCCATAAAAGCATGAGTGAAAAACAAATCCTGATAAAACTAAGAAACAAGTTTCTTAGACTTCAGTCCCATAAATGATTTGTAGAAACCTCTCCCTGTCTATTTACTAGCATCTCCTTGCGCTTTTTTTATGTAGGAGATAATTTAGATTAATACTAACTTGTTGGGCCAGAATAACCTTCCCACCTGTTCCACAGTGGGTCAGTGATCTGTCCCGAAAAATGAGTAAAGGGAGCACAAGCTCTTCTGGGTCAGACGGCGATAAGCTGCCACGGAGGCTTCCTTAATAAAGCTAAGGAAGAGAAGACTGTACAGCAGAAAACGGACTAAAAGCACTGCATATCTTTATTCAAAAGAAAGACAGTGAGGTCTCAGGCACGGTCTTAAATCTAGTTGAAAAAGGAAATGAAATGACAGGTGAGCTCACCAAGCAGACAGAAATGAGTAAGAAAGGAAAGATGGCATTCACACTACAATTGACTGTCAAAGTCTTCACCGGGTGAAGAAATGAGATCGTTTCAAACAAAGCCACATTATCTAAATCTTGGTTTCTTTATAGAGAAACAGAGAAGATTGTTATGTAAGTTAAATGTAAATATCACGTCAGGCCTTCCTTTCTGTTCCAGGAGTTTGGTTTTATTTATACCATTTAGAAGTTTCTCTTTGAACCATTACTTATCATCCTAATTGTATTTAAAATGGGTAAATAAATGCATTATCAAGAAGCCTACGGTTCAACTCCCTCCCTTCTCCTTGCTGAACTGAGATTCTGTTATACTTTGGGGGTTTTCTTTAAGATGGTCTCCACAAATAAGTCATAAACAAACACAGCCTGCTGAAACATTAATTTACCTTTTACATTAATTAATTTTAGCCCACACTTTTCTGCTGTTCGCTGTTACTTGTGCGGAGCATACAGTAACAATCAATTACTGGTGGTGACTGATATTAAAATTTCATCTGTTTTCCTTGTATACTTCAGTTTCAGGCACGTCTAATGTACTATTAGCATTGACCTTAATGAATTCCTCTTGCCATTAAGTTTGAAGTTACCTAGACTAATTGTTATCTAATAATCTCCCAGCTACCACATAAAGTCTATTAAATTAGATGAGAGCAGAGGTAACTTATTCAAAAAAAAGCTTATACAATTAAAGCGCTTAAATCCATATTACAACAATGGAATATAAAAGATTTAAGAGATTGAAATGAAGAACAAATGACTATCTTTCTTCCAAAAACCCTTTAGTCATGCGAGTGAGCAAAGCTTAGATGTCCTCTTCTGTCCTTCATCAGCAGCAATTTACAGGGTTTCTTACACCGCAGCAGTGAAAGGAACAAAGATTGTTGTGAATTTGAAATATACCAGATATTACAGAAATGTTTTATTAAATAATTACCCTCATCAATCTAGTTCATTGGCAGTGACAGAATCAAGTGTTTCTAGGTTACAATAGAGAAAATATTTTTGAGACTTTAAAGAAGTGCCCATTTTGATTTGCTTGTGCTCTGGATGGTAGAGTACCTGGAATCTTTGGTGGCTAAATTTCATATGATAAATGGATTCTAAACTTTAATATTCTGCTTAATGAAAAACATCTGTGAGAAATTGCAACAAGACCATGTTAATTATTCTTTCGGATGGCTATTTTATCAGTTCTCGGTACTGTCCTGAAAACCAGTTATCCCCTCCTATTGCAGGACCTCAGTTTGCTCATTCTTGCAAAAGGCCTAGGATTTCTGTGAGGTCTGTGATTAAATTTCACATTGGCAGAAGATCTGCTTTTACCCAAATCATTTCCTTTTTGGAAAACACATAATAGCCATTATATTCTGGTTGAGTATGATAATCTTATCCTGTTTGCAATGCTTATCAGGGAAAAGTGACAGATGATTTAGTCATCAGGGAAGTCTTTTTCATGGAGTTAGTAAATAGATATATCATTTATGCAGCAAATTTATTACAACTGTTCCTCTTCAGCCACTTCAACCATTCTTCTAAACTTGCAAACTCCAATCACTCCTTTCCTAGTCATCAAAGCTCAATAAATAAACAAAACAGTCTTAATCATGAATCCTCAGTCCTCTTTATATCAAGAAAGAACAAAACATCCTAAGTGAACACTGTCCTTTTTATGCAACTTGAACAAAGTGGCCTGGATGATGAAAGGTCTTCTATCACTTGGAAATAATTTACTTCTGTTATAGGTATTATATTAATTTCTGTGAGTGCAGATGCTCAACAAAGCTTAACTGCAGCTTCATGAAACTTCCCATTCCCTTAAGAAGATTCAGCGCAAAAATCTTAGCTGTAGAGCAGCACAGAACTTTCTTAATCTATACAACCTTGGTTTATTAGAAAGCACAAAACTACACTGGAAAGAGATTAAAAGAAATGCAAAAGACAGCCTTGCAAAAAAACCATAACAAAACAACCAAAAAAAAACCTGGAAAAAACTCAGAAGTAGAAAGAAACAAACTAAAAACCGAACTGCAACTGTCTATAGGTGAAGGTGACTGAGCCAAACTGATCGTGAATAGCTCACAGTAAGTTTCTACTAGTAACATTTGGTTGCCTTGTATATAAAATTAAGACAACTTTATGTTAGTGACAAGATAATAAAAACAGGTTTTCCTTTGATATTCTGTTCCTCCTACATCAAAGGTAGATTAAAATACTTTACGACCTTCTTCACAATTCAATCTGTCAGTTCTGATGAGCTCGGTATTACTTCTCTCCTAACAGAATGGTCATCTGATGATAATCTTCCAGGTAACACTCAAAGCTTTGAATATGGAGTGGGTATTCTTTCTGATTGCATTTGTAGTGATAGATTGCATACTATTACTGTAAGTGCACTCTTCAAGTTTTACTTGTATTTTATCAGTTTTTACACACTCTATCAACATACTTGACAGTAAGAGTAGTTCTCTTCTTTACTATGACAGTCTCATATACAGTGACAGGTTTCCTGAACTCACGTCGTCCAAGAGAAAAACCCTCAGAAAAAGTCCAGGAGATGTCATCACTCAGATGTTCTGAATAAATGGAGAAGCTTCTATCCCACCACTGGCTGCAGAGAAGTGGTAGGCAGTGGCATTCGTGGGGAAAATGAGCCTTTAGAAATATACTCCTGCTTCTTGTTAAAGCTAGTTTTACGATTAGTGTAAATCCGGGAAGAATGTGTAGATTCAACAATATTTGACAGCAAAAGGAGGAAAGTAGAGAACTTCCTTCTTTTTTTTTTCTTCCCAAAACACAACAATTATACTAAGTAAAGATTAGATTATGGTTCACAGATGTCAAGTGGAAAGGCTTACATTGCTCCTGCAGCAGGTATTTGATGTAAGAAAATACCTCAGTAATGGAAGGTAACTCAGCCTTATTTCTACTGTTTGAAAATCATCATAAAACAGAATGTTAAAATGTCAAATCTTAACCCTTTAAAACTGAAGCAGCACTCTTGCATTCGTAAGAACAAGTAGATATTAAAAACGTCTGCAATAATATATTATGTAAACAAGCTATTTGTGAGCGTATTTTATCCATTACCTATCTTTTGCAGTAGTTTTGTTAGACTTTGTCTAGTTAAACTGAACTGCTCCAAGAAAATGTAATACTCAGTCTTTGAAGTTTGCCCTTCAACCAAATTCAGATGAAAACCCATCAGAAATCATTCAATGGAACAAATCCAACTAGAAAGGCATACAACATGAAAGCAAGTTAAGAAATAAATCCTAAACTTTCCATTTTAAGAAACAAATTAAAGTCTTTCTTTTTTTTTTTTTTCCAGCCTCTATTAGTAAAATTGTAATAATGCAAACAGGCAAGGAACACTACAATTAATCTTCATTGTTAGGCAGGTGCTACTTCATGTACCACAAAATCTTCCAACCTCATGCATCTCCTCTATTCCTCTCCCTTTGACTATCAAAGCAGCTACAGTTATAGATAACTATGCATTATTTATGTGATTAAATAATACATCTGCCATCAGTTTAAAATAATTAGGAAGAAAAACCACAGAACATATACTGCAATGGTATAAACACCAAACTATAAATACTTGTAAATCATCAACAGTGTAAAAAAGTTTCAACTAAAAAAGGGATAACTATCATCTGAACAAAGTACTTTGTACAACAGGGATCTCAAACGTGGGCACTTCATTCTCTGAGCTGATAGGAAAGGCCCATATACTTGGTCCCCACACTGATGTTTACATTTGGATGCCATAGGCCTATTCCCTCTGCATAACACTTTCAGAAAGGTTTTGTGACACTGGCTCTTAGCTTTTGATGAGGAGCTCAGTTCAGAACATTTCCTACGGTTAGTTTCAGGTGTCTCATCTTTTCACTTTTGACGCTACTCTCATGAAAATATCCAATAGAATCTCTTCCTTTTCCCAGCAAAAAAAAATAAGAATCGCAGGAAAGTTAGCAGTCTGGACAGCAGTCATGGAGGACTACTTCCTTTTGGATTTTGTTCCCCAGAGAAGTATTTTTTTAAACAACTACAGGATTTTTAAGAGGTCTACATTAACATACATACACATGTACAACTATTTTTGCTATTCACAGTGTTATTTTTTGCATTCTAAGTTTTCCTTTAAAAATGAGATTCTCTGAAATATAGACAGCAAACTTACTCTGTTACAATGGAGTTTCAGAAGAAAAATACAAGATGTAAAATTTCTCCTTTTCCAGAAAGAGAATTATATGATGAATCTTTCGCATGATAACAGTTTTTATCATCTATGTTCCAGACAAGCATATTTAAATATTGGACAAGGTGAATGTTGAAATATCTTGTATGGAGATGGAAAGGGAGGAGACACAAGATACACACACACGTACATACAGAAGAGCTCTGAATATGAAGCTCCGTAAGGCACATAATTTCACAAGACATTTTGAGTGTTTCAAAAGTGAAGTCCACTGCAACAAGTTGCTAAAATTAGGCTAAACTGCAGATGTGAGATGTAGAGTTCAAGGTTCTGAAGTCAAAATTTCCTAAAGAAGCCTTAAAATTAACTTCCATTACAGTTTAAAAAATCAATTGGAAAACCAATTATAAAATATGAACTTGTACTACTGCTGTACAAATCCTGAAAATGTTAGTTTAATCATAAAGAAAAGCAAATATAGTACTGATAGCTACTTTTTCCCTGAGTATATCCATCCACAGCCTGTCCAGTCCTACAGTAACACAGTTTTAATTAATCTCAATCAACAAGATTAGTTTACCTGTGCACTTGTCTATGTAAAACGAATATAAATATTACAATATCACCTATGCATTTAAATCACAAAGCTCATCAACTTCTGTTGGCAAGGTGAAAGATAAAAGCCACAGAAGGTCCTTCCCAGCCTCTGTCACTAATGATAAACAGCATTAACTGCTTCTGCAGACACTAATGCCACTATCTTGGGAACACAGGCAGCCACCATGAGAACTTTACAGCTTCACTAATCATACTCTTGTTTGTCACAGAACACCAAATAAAATCTCAACAAGAAAAGGCAATAAATATTAACAGCTACGAACAAAGGAAGGTCACATTAATATGTAGATCTTTAAATACAAGATGCTTTCTTCATTAACTAAATAACTTGTTCATTATTATAGAGTGTCAAGGGGGCGTAAGGGAGAAAATACATTAAGAAAAAATCCCTGATCGAGAGCTTTAATATATTATCTACTCAACGTTTAATATTTAGAGAATAGGGATTTTTGCTTGTACTCCTAGTTCAAGGTTGTTAGATGTTTATATCACCCATTTTATAAACCACGTATATAGTTCAGCTTTTGCTTTACCCGGAAACTGATCGGTATAGTTTGGGTTTGGTCTGCATTTTCCTCTTAATTTTTTTTTTCTACCCAACGTTTTGATTCTTTTTTTTTTTTTAAATTAAAAAGAGTGTTGAGGGCATATATGGATACCTTCCTGTTTCCCTATCATACACTGCCTAATACTCCTTAAAAAAAAATTGGAAAGAGCTGAGCTGCCACCAGTGTCCCAGCTGTCTATGTGGACATATCCTTAAGTCTTGCAATTCATCTACATAAGTAATATTTTTATTATACAAGTGCTTGGAGAAGAATTAGCAGGAACCAAAAGAAATGAGCACGCCAAAACTCCACTCTCCCCTGTGTAATACTACACCTAACCCAAACATACTGTTTACACCCAATTAGTCCAAAACCTTTATAGCTGTATTTTTTTCCTTTTAGTTCCCCTAAGGCCCCGCCTCTCCCTTGGCAAGTTGTTCCCACTCTACCTTCACTCGACAGCAATCACAGGGCAACCTCGGTACTAAATCCTGGGCTACAACTCCTTGCGATGCCATGCACTCTCCTGAGAAATGAGAAAAATAATACAAGACTAATGTGACCAGACACTCCACCATTATAACCATAGAAAAGTTGCACAGGCTAGTTCCAAAAGCGGTCATGAAGTGTATTCGCGAGGCCATGTACGTAAACGTCTTTTGGGAGCATATGAAGACAGCCCGAGCAAAACAATCACCTGGGAAAAAGCAACAGGAGAGCCTCGCATCTCAGCACTGCCTAAGCAGGAACCTTCCCCTTCCTTCGGCTGCAGTGACAACCTGGGCCCAAACACTCCTTCACAACAGCCAAAGCATCACTCAATAGCACCACGTTTACGTGATCTTTCTTGTACACAAGCACAAGATAAAATGAGATTATCAGAAGCTGGTAGCCTGTGAAGGGCACAATAGTCCTTCTGTCACGGCTCAACAATGCCTTTAGATATATAACCCCAGACTCAAGTGCACATGAGAAACCTGAACATCGACAGTATTCAAGACGTGTGCTTAAAATGAAAACCAGTATTTTAATAATCACTTTAATATCATACTAAAAGTCAGAATTCTTAAGATGCAAATATCTTTAGCCATACATTCAAACTGATCTTCAGCTGGACGATTCTTTCATATGTATTACTTAACTCAGAATAAATCAAAGCAATTTTATTTTTATATATTGTACTGTAAATAAGTGATCTTTTTATACTTAAAGGCTTAACTTATTTAAAAAAGATATTACACTTTTGGATTATTTGTTACTGATTTATTATTGGCAAGTAGGGAACACAAGCACAGCTTCATAGTGGTATGAATTGGTCAAGCATCTAAAACTAATCATTGAAAATTAAGCATGACCAGTCTCACCAACACTAGAGATTGCTAGGGAGATGCAAAATTTCAGGGATACACACCTGAAAATGTAAACAGTAAGTTATGTGTGAATCGGAAATTAAAATTGTAAATGTGCAACAGGAAGTGAAGAAATTTATTATTATGAGACCAGGTTCATCTACAAAATAAGCTGAAAACATATTCAGTACATGAGTTTCACATTTCTTTCACCTATCCTTTCACCTAGTTTCTTTCACCTAATTCCTTTCAGACTTCCAGTCCTGAAAAACAGTAGACAAATGGAACAGTTGCTTTTGTGGAACTTCTTTTAATAAACTATTATCTATAATATAATGGATGGGACACAGGAATGAATAACATTCATTCAGTATGCTTATTAAGATCTATCCTCAAGATCTATAAACGACTTATGTAAAAAGAGAGTATTAACGTAACAATTTAATCAACATCAAAAAGAGCTTGATCTTATTTTAATAAATATATGGCAAAAGTATTTTGTCCTGCAGTGACCAAAAGACATGGAGTATCCACAAAAGTCAGTAACATTTCTCTTACATAAGCATGTAGAAACAACTAGATCAAGTTATAGAGCCAGATATCACTAGTAAACAGAAGATGCTGAAGGACAAGCATATGATCAAGACAAGCAAGTATTAAGCTTTCTCAGAATTTTTGGGTATCCTGAAAAAAAGGTGTCATTCAAGGATTTCCAGTGCTGGAGTTGTATATTTCCATACATTTGTTCAGAATGATTTTTTTCATCTCTGTCCTAGTTGTGGCTTTTTTAGATTATGTAAACTTTTTGGTACCTACACCACCCTGTAGCAAGTAGTTCCACGATCCAGTGGTGTGTTGCTTTAAAGACATTTCTTCTGCAGAGTTGAAACTCTCCTCCTATAGCTCATACTCAGGAGACACCCCTCTGGAAAGTAGATGAAGACTCTTGAGGAGGAACCCAAGTAACATTCAAGACCTTCCTGGACACGTTCCTGTGTAGCATAATCTAGGCGTTCCTGCTCTGGCAGGGGGATTGGACTTGATGATCTTTCGAGGTCCCTTCCAATCCCTAACATTCTGTGATTCTGTGAAGACACTCCGCTATTTTATGGCCATTCCCCCTTGCTTTTTACTGGTTTTAGAGCCCAACAGGCTTATACTTTCTTCAATACACGCATACTTTATAACTCCTACTTCCTAGACTGCATGCATACTTCATAAACATATTAGAGAGAGCTTTTTTTCACCCCACTAAAATGATGGATATTAGTGGCGAACGGTTCAGAAAAAGGTAGTAAAGCCAATCAGCCATTCATAGACACTCGATTCTTTCCTGAAATCATTTAAAGCCAAATTCAAATAGAACAGCAGGATCCCAAAATGGTATCTCAGACAAGACACTTTCAAACAAGGTTGCTGTTTGACTTTCAAGCAAAAGACTTTTAGAACTCATTCATCAAAACATAAACAAACATAAGAGACCTTATCACACAGGTACGGCAGATAGAAAAAGAGAAAAAAAATCGTGACACCTTTGACAAAATAGGAGATAAAAGTAGATAACAGGAAGCAAACAGGGAACCAGATTAAAGTCACGATCTTGAGAATTTGTTTCAAACCAGATCCATTTCGCAGATACCTATTTCACAGAGAAAGAATTCTCACGCTTTAACAAGAAATCAAAAAAAGCTGTCATACCAAAACATACATTCGTATAATAATTGAATGCCCTACCCTATTATTCTGTTAGGACAAAGTAATTTACTTTTACTAGTCTGAGCATGAATGAAGGAAGAGTAGGTCTCAGTGTTGTAGAAAAAAAAGAGTATAGGATTGTGTATGTGAAAGCCTCTTAAAATCAAAACTTCTCCCGTTGTGAGCAAATTCAGATACTTTCGGTCTTTATAGGCTTAGATAGCACTTTTCTTAAGGAAAGAAGCTACTGAAAGTCATGATAATGGGTGAGATTGAAAGGGGCAACTGGATGAAAGTCATGTGCCTCTGAGAACAAGAGGCAGAGCATTAGCAACGGCTTTTGCTTTTGCGGGACTCTGTTGGCTCTTTCCTTAGTGAAGAGAGACTGGTTCTTTGTAGGGTATGAGTTACAGAAATTAAGCACTTATTCCAATTACTCCTCTAGAAGAACCTGCTTCTCTCCCTTGGGGAAGCTGAGAAGTTAGCAAAATTCAAAACTCCAGAAAACAAGTGCAAGAAACCAAACCCCTGGAGTGTTGGCTTTTTGTGAGAAAATTTCTTAAGAATAGAATGCAACATAAATTTCTTGTCATTATGTTGCATTAAAAAAAGAGGGTTTTAAGACAGCAATCCAAACAGATTATCCCAATACAGAGAAATAGTTGAAGAAGTTGTATACATACAATACAGTAAGTGAGACCAAAACTGTGCTCCTAAGTTGAACCTTCATTTTATTTTTGACCTAAAATTCTGAGGTTGGACTTGACAGCAATGCTCACTGTGCAAACTCTTATCTATATGGTCATGAAGTATAAGTGATTTCAGGTGAGTTCCTGCAAGAAATTCTGTTAAGTACCATAGATAATATTATAGCTCCAAATGAAAAACTTGTCTGAGTTGTTGAAGAGCAATGGATCCTACTGTATTAGTAATACAGATCCACAGGGCATTATGATAGATACAGGCACTTACTTCACCACCTTGCAAGGGAGATGCAAGAAGTCATTCATATCCACTTCAAAGCTGTTTGGGATATAGTATGGGGAAATGACCAACATGACAAATAGCAGTTAATTTTAACAAAGTATCTTTTTATTGGCCTTGCAGAGAAAGGTATCAGCTGTTGTACTACTGATTGGAAGAAGACATGAGGGGAAAAACATCAACACAATCATCCAACTTGATAATACTTTTCAGGACTGAGTTTTGGGTTATTTTTCTTCTTTTAATGCCCCCCGCCCCCCCCCCCCAAAGAGATCACATGTACTCTTCCCCAAAACATATTTTCATTCTAATTGTTTCAATCTTCTCAATTGAAGATTACTTTAGGAAACTTGTAACTGATCAACTATTTGAGAGCAGAAGCTACAATTACTTTTGAAATTATGTCATATCTTAGTGCTTAAATTGCCAATGACCTGGTTCAGCGACTATCTTACACAGGTACTAGACGACATCAAGAACCATCAGAGGGACTCAGCCAGAACATATTACAGCTAGGTGATGGAAGAAGCTGACACAGCAGGAGGAACAACTAACAGAGACAGAGACATAGTCAGAGGCAATTTTTCTGTGGTCAGCAGTTCCACTATCACTATGCCAGAAGCAGTGAAAATCTCCTGTGGGAACAAAGCAAGAATCTTCAACAGCTGCCTACAAGGTACCTTTGAAATCTGTAGTCAACAGTCAACATCAAACACGTGATAGAAGTACATCAGATATTTAATCCTGCACAATTTTACTCAACTGTTTAATTTCAGATAGAGTTCCAGTGGAGTAAACTAGCTTACTCTTGTGCTTTAAGTTAACCATCTGGATAAACATGCACAGGTTAAAGCTCAGAACCTGAATCTGTATATTCTGTGGGAATGCATCATATTTTATCTGTATTTTCAGTTAAATCTACTTCAAAAGAACCAGTCAGACCTGGATAAGTGATGCAACAACTAGTCTACAGGATAAGGACTGTACTTGCATGTATGGCAATATAAACCAGTATTGTTCCATTTTAGGACAGCACTGTCACTCCCCTGTCGCAAATCGCTGAAATCGTACAATCACAGAACTGTTTAGGTTGAGAAAGACCTTTAATATCATTGAGTTCAACTGTTAACCTGACACTGCCAGGTCAACCACTAAACCTCATCCCTAAGCACGACATCTACACGTCTTTTAAATACCTCCAGGGACAGTGACTCAGCTACTTCCATGGGCAGCCTCTTCCAGTGCACGACAACCCACATGGTAAAGAATTTTTTCCCTATGTCCAATGGAGCAGCTGCTTTGCCAGAAAAGACTTCTGAAAACCATTTTTAAAAGTTGTTTAAAAACTACTTCAGAAGTGACTCTTGATACAATAATTCAGACACACAGAGCAGTATAGATATAGAAACAATATAAGACAGCAGATTTTGTTTATATAGCTGAAAGCTATTTCTCTTTTTAGCATTTAGTAGTGTTATTTCTACAATATAAAAGTCTGATATTTTCATACCCTCTAACTATTGTTTAGAAGGATAATAGAATATTCCCGTTCAGTTCTCACATGTTGCCTGACCTAGTCGAGAGGTGGTGTCCCTGCCCACAACAGGGAGGTTGGATTAAAATGATCTCTAAGGTCCCTTCCAGCCCAGGCCATTCTATGATTCTATGAATATAGGTCCCTTTCTAGAAACAAGATGTGACTAATTCTATTTCATTTCATGTAGAATCCATGCATTAAGTAGAGGTCAATAGAGAATTTTAGTGCATTTTAATTTCATATATTTAAAATACATGCATTACACATCTCATAGCTACACTTCATTTTTTCTTCCTTCATCTTTAAAATGGTACACAAATACAGGACCATTTACTCTTTCACTTGGAGGTCCCAGGTATATTTTCCCTCCAGTGCTATCATAAGTGATAGATTACAATAAATTGCAAGCCTAACAAAACAACACTTTAAACTGTATTGTCATATTTATTATAAAATTCCTGGTTCATTGCATTTTGGCATTTTATACAACTGGTTCTGACAGTGATTAACATGGTTTGGGCTTCTGCTGTTTCACCCAAGAGAAATAAAACACCAAAATCTCTGCAGGTGTGTAATGGGCCAGGGATTCACAATCTGTTCTGCAAAGTCAGACTTCAAAGACTTCAAAAACAAAAATCCTAAAGTTGGCATTGCTTCTGTAATCATTTAAAGCTCTTTGCATATTTCAAGGAATTCTAGTCTCAATGTTTTAATCAGCACTCTTATTCAACGTTTTTTCTGTAACAATTTAACCAATTGCGTGACAAATTCTCCATTAGCTTTGAGTTTCACAAACCAAATAACATAACAAGGAGTAGATCTGAGACTAAATAATAGAGCAATCTAAATTATTAAGTACTTATTTGAACTTGAAACGGGTTCTCACTTATTTGAAGTGCACCGTACAGCTTATCTGATGCATATGGGCGGTTAAAATTATGCAGTAATTACAAAACAGCAATCAGACAGTTGCACCTGCAGTAAAGGAGCCTCAGGACAACACCCCTAATTGCTTCTGTGATTACCTGTCTAAAACTCACATAGAACTTACTGAAGAAGAGTTAAAGTTCAGGCTATAATTTCAAGTCCCTTACAATTGAAAAAAGTCCCTTACAACTCCAAAAAAAAATATAAAACTGTTAATACAAAAATTTTGTGTGTTGTAGAAAGTTCAAAAAATATTTTACAATTACATCTTTTAAGAAGTGAAGACAATCAGTTGATACATTTCTTTGTGGTTTGGTTTTGTTTTTCCTTTAAGGTGCATTTCCTTGTATTTAATATACCTGCTTTTATAACCACTTCAAGATTTTTTTTTCATCTCCAAATGGTATTTTTCTTGACCTTACATATTTAGTTTGAATTTTTGACTTGTTTGTTCCTCAACAGCATAGTCTCTTAACTATGTAACTACATATTTCAGTCTTAAAGGAACACTGAAGTAGTACTCTCAGCAAATAAAAGTAATTTCCCTTCTCTTTCCCCTTAGTTAGAAATATTCATATATAGTCACAGCTTCAAAATATTAAACAGAACAAAATGAGTAATTCTACTACAACATAAACCCATGGAAACTACACAATTTTGCTGAAGACTCAGTCAAAAGCCTTGTCCTATACCAAAAATAAAAACATCCTCTTAATCATAATAAAGTGACATTATCACAAAGATAATAATATAATCACAAAGACGATCACAGGACAGGGAAGCTGCCATATGAGGAAAGGCCAAGAAATGGGTTTGTTCAGCCTTGAGAAAAGAAGGCTCCGGGGAGACCTTATCACCACGTTCCAGTAGTTGAAGACTGGCTACAAAGAAGATGAAGAGTCCCTTTCTACAAGGAGTCACACTGAAAAGACAAGGGGCAATGAGCAGAAGTCACTCGTGGGGAGATTCCAGTTGGACACAAGAGGAAGATTGTTCACAACAAGGACCATCAGCCACTGGAATAATCTCCCCAAGGAAGTGGTGGATTCCCCAGCACTGGACATGTTAAGATTCAGGGGGTCAGGGTGCTGGGCCATCTTGCCTAGACCCTGCTTTTGCTAAGAAAGGTTGGACCAGGTGATCCTTGAGGTTCCTTCCAACCTGGGATTCTTTAATTCTCTGACTACTAGGAGCAATAAGCCAAATAAATCTATCATAAGAGGAAGGTTATAAGAGGTGAAGTACCACACAGTGTTAAGCATTGTCCTTACTAGATGAAGGTTAACTTACAAAAAAAGTCTATTAGATGTCTTTTTAATTCCATAGCTGTTCATGATTTAAGAGAGTTAGGTTTGAGTGAGTCAGGCAGAACGGCATCATCCTGCGCGCTGGCCTGTCTCCTGACTCTGCTGACTGTGATGGATTGCTGCCACCTTAATGCCTCTGCTTCGCTCTGCTTTAGATCAGCTTTTGTATCACACCTTTGAACTTGAGTGGATTGAGAAACAAGCGGATTGTCAGATATGAGCAGAAGTCAGAGTTACGGATTTTTCAGTCTTATAGGTTACCTAGTTCAGCACGATTCACGCCAACTGTTACACCTGGGAACTTTTGGTTTTTTTGGGGGGAGTTGATTTTTTTTTTATTGTTGTTTTGCGCATAATCACAGAATAAGAGAAAAAATGTTAAACTGCGTTAATTAAATCCTTATACCTATTATCAGCTTTTTCTTCCCCATGTATACTTTATTATAATGACATAACTCTACAAGAGACTGAATATTATAAAGACATTTTAATCCTTTCTTTCAGTAACGTGACATGATTGAACTTGGACTCATTGACTCTGTGTCCAGAATGAAAAGTACCTTAAAGAAAAAGTGTTCTGCTGTCTTCTTATGACTTTTTTTTTTCTTCAACTGGTAAAGGTATCAATAGCTTTAAGATTAAGATACAATTAAATGCAGTATCTTTCATTATTTTTTTTAAAGCCACAGATTATTCTTTATTAACAATTCTGTATTTTTAAAATTTCTTTAAAAATTTAGAACTTGAATGCTCGGCATGAGTTACAAAATTGCCAGCCTGAGGGAAATTAAGAGACAGCCAAGTAACAAAGGCAATTGTACTTGCTATTCTTGGAGACTCACATGCTTCACATAAAACTATTGCAATTACACTCCATGCAAGGACTTCATTAACACTAAGCAAACAGTGCAATTAAAATACAATACTAAACAAAGCTGAAATAGAAGTACTAAGTCTAAAGAGAGAGGCTACAATATATAAAAAGCAGAGTAAAATCATGGCACCATAGGAAAAAAGGTAAAACTCACACGCTGCAGAAGAAAGGTCATTTGACAAAGAAAATCCACCTAGCAGGAGGACACAGGGAATGATTTTCAGTCTTTCAGTAAAAAAGATTGCATATGGATGCCTTGTCATGTGAATTTAAGAAACTCGGTATGGAAATTTTAAAGTCCTGATACAAACTCCATCCGTCTATCAGACAACAGTTGGAAAAATGGCATGTACGTGACTTTTGAAAAGTTGATTTTCAATATATCATCATATACTGAACTCTTTCTGATCACTAACAGTTCACTCATAGGAATGTTCTGTTAGTCATTAGTCACCATTATTCTAAATGCAGAGGAAACATCTCTTCAAAGAACAACATTATAGCCATGACTGTACTGTGTGGTTGCTGCCGTGCCTGTACTTGAAAGCCTAAAGACACAATGTACAAAATCAGAATGTGTAAAGCTCTGCATGCCATCAGCAGAGAAAAATAATGATACAACAAAATATAGAGTAGAAGCCCAAGTGATGTCTGCCTTCAGTATGTCTCCTACTTGGAGAAGTAGTTAATAGATGGACAAAGTACTTTAGAAGTCGGTTACATAAATGCTGACAGCAGAAACGAACAACCAGAATCCATTAGGATATTCAATTGTTACAGATTCAAATATCAGAGAATGCAAAACATAACAAAAAGGATGTTAACTTCCCCCTGTTAAATAACAAAAAATATTATTAGAATCATTATCAGCTAAGCAACTGTGGTAACATATTAATTTCCTTCCTTATTACATAGAAAAATATGAGAGATATAGGAGCTCAGTAAGATATAAATATTGGCCACTCACAGAAGGTTTGGGGTTGTTGGGGTGTTGTTTTTTCTTTTCATTTTCCATCATCAGGCATCTAAGCAAAGATGATGTTAGGTGTCCTTCCACTATTCATATTCCACAATTACAAAATGAAAGGCGACCTTTACAGGTTGGTTGTGTGTATGTTTTTTCCAAGTTGTACTCTCCTGCTTCTAGGTCTGTAATGCTATCAGTTTCTCTCTGACTTGTAATAAGCATAGCATAGAATAAGGATGTTTAATTTGCACATTAATTCAAATGTTGCAAAAAAGTATTACCATGCCTCCTTGATATGAAAGTTCAGTAATATTATTCCTATGATTATTAATTCCTTTGGCATACACCCAGAAGTATTTATACTGTATATAAATTAATAAATTATGCAGCTAGCAGTTAGCTGAAGTCACTCTTCCCAATTTCTGTTAATTAATAATGTGGCTGTCATGTTAAACCAAAGGATTTGTGCAAAAAATCTCAAATCCTTAAGGCAAAAAAAAAATGTTTAACTATTAGCTATCAAACTTTAAAAATGCTAATCAATACTCTTAGCCTGAAGACACTTTTGGCCTTACCTGGCATCAGTTTTCTCAAATAATTATACTGTTTTATCTCAAAGCCTTTCTCTGCAATGACGAGTAAATGAGAAGCTGGGGAGAACAAAGAATTCACTTACAGACCTGATTGTTTGCTATATATTAAATAATTAATGTATGATGATGGGTAATGCTGAATTAATACTGCAGAACCAGATGACTGTAAACTGTCCAAAGGCTACAAACACTCTTGGCTGATAATGAATTATGTCCTTGAAAGTTTCATTTTGACAGATGTCTATGGGATTTTCCATTGATACAAGTCTACTGAGAGAAGACAAGATTTCAATGTGCAGCTTCAGTAATCGTTTTGATGCTTAATAATCATAAAAACTTTTCATGTTGTATTTGGGAATGCAAAACAAATGTAAGCTTTCCACTGTGATATCTAATGTACTACTGAAAAATTCCATTTGCTACAAGAAAAAAAAAAAATTTTGTAGTGCATACAAATATCAATCATCAGTGTGAATCTCAACCAGACAGCTGGTTTAATTAAATCAAGACTTGGGGATTATTCCGTATTCCAGTTTCCTGAGGGTTAAAATTTCCTTCCTATTCAAAGACTTCTAAGATATATTTTTAAAGCTTAAAACCCAACCTCTTCCCTACTCAAAAAAAAAAAACCAAACAACCACCACCACCACTCAACATAAAAACCCCAACCAATCAATCAACAAACCCCATAAAATTATTTATGGGTGGGGTAGAGTGTAGTTTGAAACTAGAATGGTTCAAATATTTGTGTTTATGAGGATAGCTACTAAAAAAGGACTTTCTTTTCTTTGAAGTAACTGTACGCTCTGTATACCCTGCCAGTCCTACAAAACGGCTATTCTTGACTAAAACGATGAGATTTCGTTTTGGAAATAATCTTTACATAGAAAATGCACATAGAAAACAAGATTTCAGAGGAGTTCTCTTACAGATAGTATTAGATAGTATTACTTACATAATTAGATATATTTTCGCGTATCTGTCTGTTATTTCCTTTAGTACCCCACAGAAAAATGCTTTCACAAATTCCGGAGACCACACAGCTCCAGATGATGATGACATGGCACTCAGAGCCGAAAGCGTACCAGTTTGCCTTGGTAAGCTGTTCCTCTGCTAGCTCTGAATTATTAAAATATCTAAGCTGCAAGGCAGATACTTGAAACTCTGAAGTGGGTACCTGGTTAATTGCTCTGATTAAGTGAAGACAGAGAAAGTTATTAGCTAAACCAAAAGTGAAGCAGTCCCATACAAGTGACTATTTGCCTGATGAGCCCAGCGCCTCCAGCGCAGCACCCTGGAACCTGGCCCGGGCACTTTGGCAGCGAAGGAGAGAAAAACCCATGGGGTCAAACCCAGGGGGTCAGCCCAACAGTGAACACTTAGACAAAAAACAGCTGTGGTGGCTCTCACACATCCATCCACATTTAGATTCAGTCCGTGACACTGTGTCAGCACAGCAGGTTTAATGAGAGCACACCGTGAACTCAGAAGAGCTGGCCGATATATCTTGTCGAGAGAAGCTGACCCCAGGCTACTGTAGCCCGACCAAAACAATCTTTAATCAGACTCAACAAGCATTCAGGATTTTCTCAGTGATGTTTCTTAGCAAGTCTACAGCAGGCAGTCTAATCTACCTTGACCTACTGGATATGAAAAAAGGAGAAGAATAAACAAAAAAGAAAATAGGTAGTAGAGAAGACAAGAGTAAAAAATTCACCTATAATATTTTAAGGAGTCCGTCACTTAAAATTGCTCTGTGTTTTGTTGTGGTTTTTTATAAGCAGACTTAAGGTATAGGAATAGTAGAGCTAGAACACTCTATTTCTAAACTATTTGATACCAGAAGAAAATGCCTAAACTGTTTCTTTGTTGAACAAAACAGCACCCATATTTTAATTTTAGCAAGAGCCACAAATGTTCATGATTCATCATTCAGAGATCAGAGGGCAGATACAAGATCAAAACATTGTTTTGAAATTGTTCTCAGTACTTCTACCGAAGTCTCACAGATGGGAAATGTTGGGAAGGAACATGGTTAGGGTTTAAATTTCTTCTTCAACCTTAATCTTCCTGGAACTTAGAAAGCCTTCTCCACAACCCTTACCTTGTACATATTTTTCTAACAACTTATATTTTTTCTATCTCAGGGAAGACCTTGCTGACAGTATGCATTAGTCGCAGAGAGAGTAAGAATTCATACAAAATATGATGGTGTTATAAAGGAAAAAAAAAATCAGCCTCTGAATAATTCAGTGATGTTCTGTCTATTGGTGTTCATAGATGTACTACAGAATCACAGTCTTCTGATAGATATATATAACTCTGGCAGAAAAATGTCAATGTTTATGTTGCAGCCCAGTTATGCTTTTTCTACATTTCAACTTAAGTCTCATCCTATCTCTCAGGCAACTTTTATATAGTCCTTATCTTTGTAAAATAATATATAGTTTAATGATAACACTGAAAAACCAATGACATACCAAACTTGGGAAGCTGATTAAATACAATTGAGAACGTGGCAAAAATAATCTTTTTTTCACTTCATCTAAGATCTTTCCCCCCGGCTCAGATCAAGTGGCTTTCTAATGTTGTTATAATATCATTACTTTGCCTTATTTCAATGCTGTACATGCCTCATGTAATTGCTTAAGATCCCCTGACCCATCATAGCAGTAGAAGTCCAGAAAAGTGATTGCCCTAAGAAGAAACAATTGGACAATTCTGCCCAGAACAAGTTCTAGTTCTTTGTAAAGGACACTTTACAGAAGGAGATGCTAAAACATACAGTTGCCACAAGCTGGTTTTTTTATTGTTTTTGTTTTTTAATTTAGTATTTGAGCAATATCCCTGAAATCAGTAGGAGAAAAATAACTTTATAAACATTGGATTTAAGTATTGCTTCAATTAGTGGTAAAGATGCTTGCAATTTCATATGATGCCCACCAGCCAGTCTATCTTTAAAAGAATCTTCTGCCATCACTGCCCTAAAAAACGCACATTTGCAGGAGAATGACTCAACTGCCAGGAGCTGCTGGTGTGCGAGAACACCTTGATCAAGCCTCCGGTGTCACAGAATACACAAAGGCACCACAGCATCTTATACTCACCTCAGAAATATCCCACTCCGTTAAACCAAATTAAAAATTCAAATATATAACTTCTATCCTAAAGAACAGATCCACAGCATAATATTAACACAGCAAAAGAGTATACTTAATACTCTAAAATGTATTTGTTAAAATTATATAACTTGCCATTTTATGCACCATGCGTAGTGAAAAGAACATGCTGTGGCACTTAGGAGCCATTGTGCTTGAAATTACGCACTTGTGTGTAAAAGTTTAGTATTCATAAAATGGCTTCTAAATAGCTATAAATGGTATCTTGTAGACATGACTATATATAAAATTGAACCATTTCATAGAAGTTACTATATAAAACTGAGCCTACTTTCTAATTCAGTATTTATTTTATACTTCAGAAAGTAAAATAACTTTCTCATTCTTCATCCCAAAACCTTAACCGAAATCTAAGAATAAACCCCAGCCTTCCTCTCGAAGAAAATAACTCATAAAAAATATTTTTCAACAGTATTATTAATACAAAACATCTTCATTTTTCAAAAAGGGATTTCAGAAATATGCCTGAAGACATTTTCAAACTGCACTTGATTCCATATCAAAAGAGAAACATAATTAGTACTTTACACAACCATACTACCAATTTTCTTGTTTCCTTTTTTTTTTTGTTTTCTGTTAAGGAAGTAAATCAGTTTCTTAGCGCAGGATGTGAATAGTTGTAAGATCTGTGAACTGATTTTCAGATGTTCTTCCCAACAATACAATAATTACAGAAAAAAATGCCACCCTTATTTAAGGATATATATTTAATTTTTGGTTTTCAATTGAATCACTGACAACATATATACAAATGTACATGTGCTGATCATTGTTTCCTAAGAGTTTAGTTCTTTCCTTGGATACATTATTGATATCACATCTTAATTTTTCTGCTGTCACAGTTCATAGATGTGAAAGATTTAAGGAATTAATCTTTGAAATCTGTTAAGTTATCCTTAATGAGCAGAAGGTTACTCTTTGTTTTGCTTTTAAATTTTAAATACTCTTTTTTAAAAAAAATAATCTTTTTTTCTTAAAAATAATCCTTCTGAAGCATTCTTAAATTTATGTTTTAGAAAATAACTATTCAAAATAAAAAATAAAACAATTAATTTGAGATCAAATGACATTTTTTACTCAAGCAATTACTTGCTACGTTTGGGCATTTTAACTTTTTTTTTTTTTTGGTACTGTCAAGGAAAAATTGAAGGTTTTGCCTTAACCAAAACAGCAGCCTCACACCCAGAATTTCTTTTGTTTTTCCCATCACTGCTATAAAGTACTGAATGGAAAACAGGCTCTTCATTTTAGAACACATTTTATTTAAAAATAAAAGAAAAAAAAGAAAATGTATTGGGGGAAGAAAGATTGAAAAACGTTGAGACCATGATAGTGAATTAAGGGTAAGTAAAACACAGCTGCAGTATATGGTAACAGTAATCACCTCCTTTTTTTTCTTTAACATTCTATAATAGTCTCTGGTGATTTCACTTAAAAAATGCGTTTCATGTAGAAATCTTATGTACTAGATTATTAATAGAAAACAGGTTAAAAGACTGTCATCAAATTATTCATAGATTTGCATGGATTAGGCTTCTGCCTTCACATGTCCCTGTGCACAGACAGACGTGGGCATGTTTCAAAGCCGGTCTTCTCTAGCTGCTGAGTCACCCTGACTTCCCCTGAAGTCGAAGGAAAACCAAGGAATTTCTTGAGCGCTTCTACCAAATATCACATTTTCTTATTACCTAATGCTGCGGTTACTGTTACCTGAGTAATATCTCTAATAATTTTCTACATGGAAAGATACGGAAATATATCTAGCAATCTCCTTCCTTTTCCTGTGGAAGAGGCAGAGGGAAAAATGGTACTGAACCAGGCAGTTTATGTGGACCATAAGCTTACTTAGTTAACAAGTGAATGCCTGTTGATTAAGTTGGTGAGATACCCCTACATGATGCAGCAACATTGTGTGAACCATCTTCCTGCCCAAACCACTCCTACCCAAATGTCTGCCCTTTAATTGAAAAAAAAAAACCAACAACAAATATTTTGAATTATATAGAAAATGCAGCCAGAACTATTTCTAAACAAAAAGAAACTCTTCACTGTGGAGAAACTCCTCACTAGAGTTCCAGTAGTACTGAATTTAATTCATAAAGTTATGAATTGAGTTTGCAGCTAACTTTAAAGCATGACTAAAGCTCTGTAGAGAAATGCAGTGAATCCTGTTCATTAAGATTTGCCTACGTAGCTTCTTATACAAAAAGGACAGTGACCCTGGAGTGTGTGTTCCTGGGCATGCACGTACGAACTCTCAGAAAAGAGACTCTTGGGGCAGATGGTTAGGACTAACTTTATCATTAACTTTGACATGACTCTCGCAATTAGGGATGAACAAATGATGGGGATGGAGATAAGTTCATAGACCAAAGCTCAGGACCAAAGCGTGGATATTGCTTCTGAGTCAAGTTAAAGCAGACCACTTAATTTTCACGCCTTGTTAAAAAAAAAAAAAAAAAAGCGTATTTGGAAATGCCATCAGCAAATAGAGGACTTTGGCATTCTTGATATTTGTATAAACCACTGACATGGGTTGAATTTATATTTTGACTATTTCCAAATATTTCGACTTTTCAGAATATTTCCCTTAACTTTCTAGAGAAGAGAAGAGAAGAGAAGCGAGAAGCGAAGAGAAGCGAAGAGAAGCGAAGAGAAGAGAAAAGGTCCAATCAATTAATATTTTTGTTGAATGCTCTTTTGGGCATTTTGGGATACGGTCTATTCTGTATTATATTAGTATGCAGGTGTACAGTAACATAGTAGAACACAGTATATTTTAATAGTATACTCTTAGTTAACTAACTTTATTTCTCAACTGTCTGATCCAGAAGCAAAATCACTAAATTTACAGGTGCTCTTTGTATCTGCAGATAAATTAGTTTTCACCTAGGTCAAACAATTTTACATAATCCTACCACAAATTAAATTTTTATTTCTGGATTTTCACTCTGAAATTTCAACTGCAAAGACAAAGAGACTCAAATCACTCAGCCTCAAATTCATTTTGTGACACTAGTTTCTCCTAACTTTTTCAAAGATACTTGATATTTATCATACTAGCTAAGACCATTCAAGAGGATTTAAAGGTAAATTAAAAAATTCTTTAAATACATACACAGGGGGGAAAAAAAAGTTGTGAAATTATAATGGAGGGAAAAATAGAATAGTCAATGCTGTAATTCTTGATCTTTCCGAACGTCTTCAAAAGCAGAAAATTAAATATATTAGCAGATAATCATCCTTCCTTCTGCATTTACTGTCTAAAAAACTAAGAAAGCTGTCATGAGTCCACAGAGCTTTTTTTCAGAAGAAAAGTTCTTTATTATAAAGTTTTTGTTACGGCTTTATATATGGTTGGATAGACTAAGAATCATCTGGTTTTTTTCTCATCTTATGCTATTGCTTATTTTTCTCTTTTAAAGCAAACACCCAAGAGCTGAATCAATTAACTCTGTTGTTTTGAGCAAAAACTTTCATGTCCCTGCTTTCGACTCCACTATGGCTGTGTTACTCATTCACTCTATTCATGTTTTACTCGGTGCACTACCCACATCTCTGAAGTTTGAGAAAACCCCTAATTTCCATGACCCCTCACACACAGAGACCTGGGGAGCAAAGCCTGTGATAGCTGCTCAGGAGTGCAAAACAAGCATTTCATGCCCAAAGCTATTACACAGAAATGACTGTCTGGGGTTGCACCATCAGCATTACTGCTGTAGCATGAAGGAGAAAAACAAAACAAATATTAATGGAAGAGGTAGAAGGACAGCAGTGAACACATAAAGACTTGTTAAAGCCTTGCTGCAGATTTCCCATTGCCTCCCTGTTTAAGGCAGTTCTGCAAATGGACCAAAGTATTGACATGCAGGTGTTTCAGTTTGTATGTACTATCAAATTACCTATGAGATTTCAGGGTTTTGTCATACACGAGTGAGTTGGGTAATTAAACTATTTGTTGCAATTAAATAGTAGGAATACTGTAGAATCTTCTCATTCTCTCTTTTTGACTTTAAAATACAAATTTTATAGTATTTTAAAGGTAAAGAATTTGATCACCTTGTCCAACAGGTTGTAAAAATTTTCAGGTTTTCATTTTAAAAAGCTAAAGTAAAAGTTTTGCCAAGCTACAATAAGATATATCTGACATGTACAGAATAAAACTTTCTTCTTCTTTTAGGTTATATGTCAATGATTTCCTAAATATATGTGTATTTAATGGATTTATAGCTTTAATACATACATCAGACATGGAGGAGTTTCGCGGTGGTACAGTTTTCCCTTTTTATTTCACATTTGATTAATATGTGTTCCACAAAGTCCACCAAAGAGAATGCACAGATCTTGTGGAAAAAAAATGTATTCAAAGAAGTAGTTTCAGTGAACACTTACAATTTCCCTCCCTCTTTTTTTTATCAAGTTTGACATTTTTGACACTATACTGTATTACAGGCTATTAGCCTAAAGCAATGATTGGGTAGATTAGATTTTTACTGAAATACAGAGTGAAAAATGAGTGAAAAATCAAAATTACAAGCTTATATATTAGTAGGTTCTTTTCAGAGGGCAGCTCCATCTTTGTCGTACAACAAAGTATAATAATTTAGACCCTGCAGCTTACATTGGTGTAAACTGAAAGCCATATCCAATATACCCTGATAATGAAGATGTCGTCTAGAAAACAGCCCTGTTTAAGCAAATGCCCACAAAAACTTGATTTTCTTTTTCGTCTAGGGCTTTCAATACTGGTTTTGTTGTTACTCTCCTTTTTCCTTCCCTGTCTGTCTGCTCCAGCAATGACCCTGGAGCTCCCAAATGGAGCTGAACCTCCTTTCTGGGTAACCTGTAGGACTGGGGCAGCTGCACCGGAGAGGCTAGTGGGCAGCTCCCTCTCTGCTGCCCCGTTCTCCCCTCCCGTCCAGCCACAGCCCTTTGCTTGCAGGGGTACTCGGGCCTGTTCCTTCCCTTTGTGACTTTGAAAAATTTCCCTATCAAAATCCAAACATAGTAAGTCAGCACACTGCCTGAAAGCTCAGAAGGGTTTTTCAAACAGCCCATCCTCTGCTGAAACTATAGCAACTAAATTTTGTTGCTTTTCATATTTATCACACCAATGTGAAAAAAATGTGCTAAAATATTCAGATACACTATATAACATATACTACACGATAAATCAGGACAATACAAAGATAACATTTTCTGACTGCAAAGAGACAGCAGCCGCAGTATAAACAATTAAAAATATGTAATCTATAAGGCATATTTCAGTGTCGCTTTTGCATTGTGTATGATTTTAAAAAGCGAAAATGAATCAGTAGTTGATGGGTGGATACCACTTTCAGAAAGTTGGTAAGATGGCAATGATACAGCCACTGAACCATGCCTCTACCATCTCACTATAATTTTCATTATAAAAGCAGACTTGCTTTAACTTCATGAGGGGCATAACCATTACTCTTTCTGGCAGAGCTAAAAGGAACCCTCATGTTTTTTAAGATCTAAGTTATAATCAGCATACTTATATTCAGTATATTTATTCTTTTAAATTTGTAACATTACAAAGCGAACCTACTTCACACTGCAGAACTACAACAATCTCTGCTACTACCAGAAGGTGCGTGCAGAAACTCCATGTTACCCTTTATTTTTAATTGCAAATGAGAATCAGCCAGCCAGAGTCACAACAAGGATGCTGCCACGTTGGGTAGGGCATGTCAGATAGAAGTTATAAAACGTGAGGTAGGGCATGTGTATTTCCAAGCAGGGAAAATTTTAATTCATCTGCAATTTATGAAACTGTCCATGCTCCCAGAAGTAGTTCCAGGGAGCCTTTGGGGAGGTACAAAAATGCCTCCTTTGGTGCACTGTGCCTATGGCATGACATTGCAGACTCTCTACAGGATAGAGAAAAAAAAGCCCATGGGGAAGCAACGGGTACTTAAATCAAAATAACCAAATAGCACTGGGCTAAAAATTAAACAGCGAATTTGAAATAAACTTCAGAGTAAGGAGTCTGAATAAAAGTTGCATTGTACTGAAGATGAGCAGACACACAGTGCTGTAATTAGGTATTTAGCAAGAAAAACTTCTCTTCTGCAATCGAAGGTAGCAGCTGCTATTTGCTTTTAACTAAAGAGCCTACCCTCCTGGACACAATATTTAGTTCTAACCTTTGCATGAGCTAGTTATAAGGTATCACAAAACTGATGTTGCCACTTTAAACAACGTTGAAGAGGAATTGCAAAGATTTTTAACATTAAGTAGTACTTTTTATTATTATTTCTTGCAATTGCTTTAAAATGCAATTAGTCAAATGTAAACATTTTGCTTCACAGAGTGCTTTCCTTGGAGAAGAAAAATATCCTCCCCACCACAAGGAAGAATCACCATTATATCAGACTAGATCAACAGTCCACCAAATTACCCATGACAGCAACTAAAGCCTCAGACAATATAGTCTTTTGTTGCTAATCCACAAAAACGACCTTTATATCTCTGCCATCAACTCGAGACTGACCTTCATTACAAATTCATCGTCTTCTCCCTTTCCTCCCATATTTGCAAAATTTTTATTCTCCCGCTCTGCAATTTCATCTATAACTGCCCTGCTGACTCACTCCTGCATTCCTCTATCGCTTGAGTGAAGCGCTTACCATTTTTGGTTATCTTTCCCTGGAATCAGATTATGGCATGTAGAGAATACTGCTACTCCTTTCCTTACAACAACAGATTGAGTCCTGAACTATTCTCACTTGGATTCTCTTCACTAGTCTCATACTCGTTACTTATTTCTCTTTTCATATATTTCCACCGTTGTCAATACACAAATGTATCCCTCTGGATATATGCCATCTGGAACAGCCTTTTTGCATTGCTTTGCCTCATCAGCTCCAACTTCTATTAAAACCTCCTTAAAACTGGAATTTTAAAATATAAATATATTTAATACGAACATTACACTGTAATTAAAGCAATAAACTCTCCTCGCTTCCTGTCCAAAAATTACACACTGTTAATTTCAAAACCATGGCCACCTTCAAAGTGTTACACCTAATATTTCTGAGTTAGTACAACGCACCAACAATAAAACCCAAAGCCAGAACTCCACTTGTAAATATTAAGTCTTACACAGTCTGTGCACACATGCGTACGTGAGTGTGTGCATGTACACACACATACATATATCTGTATGTATGAGTCTTAAGAGAAAAGCCTTCTCCCATCTCTTGGGAGAAATGGAAACGACCAACCAAACCAGTTTCACTCCCTTTAAATGTTTCATTTGTCTTAAACCTGTGAAGAACGCTGTACTAATAAATGCTGATAGCCTGGTTTTGCAGCAGGCAATCTCCTGGTTCCAAGCGAGCGCCTGGAACAATGTTTCATCTCGGAACAGGAGACAGAAGATGTCTCTCGGATCGTGGGAGTTGGTGTCGATGTTAAGAATATCTTGACAAAGATTTGCAGAACAGGGTCTATTCAAAGTAACACTGAAAAAAGTGGAACGATCCAAGGCGTTACATAAAAAAGGACAGGATATTAAATATTTTACATATTACTAATGAAGTGGGTTTCCTATGTATCTTTTACCTTCAATCTGAACTGAATTTGTGCTTTGCAGAGCGAATATTTAGATAACATTGTAGAATAGGATATTTCCCCCCTCATTTCCATACTTCTCCATCAGAATATTTTCTACTAAATTGCAGTCCAAAGTTTCATCTGTTTTGCCTAAATACTAAATGTATTCCTGTTTAGCCATGTGCAACACACTCTGCTCTCATACACATCTAAATAAGTCCACTGAAGGCACTATACGGATATTTGCCTGCTTTACTGGAGCAGAAAGAGAGATGATTTTTTTTTTTCACAAATGTTTTTGTCATTGTTGTGTAGCTTCCTTGGCAATATCTGATACATATTGTACACTGTTCTGCTATTTCAGCTGCTGTAGGTTTGCAAGGAGGAAGGGATTTGAAGAGTAATGACTATCAGAAAAGTCATTAATAATTTTAGTCACACTAAAATTGTGTTTCAATGCATGCAATATATTCCTTATAAATTAATGATATGGAAGGTGCCTAATGAGATTTGTCTAAGGACTTAATTAAAAAAAAATTAAAACCAAAAACACATACCACAAATGAAACATTGGTGATGCATGCAAATTACACTCAAAATTCACCGTAAAACATGTTACAATTTTTTAAAAAAAAAAAGTAAAAAAATAAAATAGAAGCAGCCTAATACATAAAAATATTCAAATGATGTAAATACACATGGTTAATGAAGACCAGTTATTGCTATGACACCTTGAGAAGTTTTTTATCTTTTAATACATTCAACAAAACAGAGAGAGGGAAAGACTACTCTTTAAAAAGGCTTCAGTTTTGGCTTCTCTATAACCAAGATCACTTCAGGCAACCAAAGCACAGGAAAAGCTCTTGAAAAGTTGTGAGAAAACATAATAGCCTGACAAATCTCACTCACAAGAACGCACAAGTTCATTTCTTGGTTATCTTATGTGTGGTACCTTTTAGTTTCAGATATTTCTATAGCTCAACCACATTACATCAGTTTATCTAGGCAATATCACAACACAAATTTGAGAAAAAATTACAAAAGGAAGCCTGATGCCACAAATTGCTTCGATATGGCATGCTGTTGGATACACCGTATATTGAATTTATGCAACCCAACTTCCCACAATAAACAGCACAGTTCAGACAGAAAAGATATGTATGTTCATAGATTGATCTGAACACAAAGTACATCTCATCCTCGCCGGAAATTGGATATATTGATACTGTACCGCATTACTAGACACAAAAATATGCCTACAGAGGTAGATCATTCTCCAAGTTTTCTTTTTTTAAAATCACCCATTTAAATCAAAGGTGACATGTTAATACAGGCTACAGAATTCCCGTCTTGTTGAGAAAAATCCAGACCTCTTGTATACCGTGCAAATAATCCAGTATTATACAGTCCACAGAGTTCAGGGTAATGGTCCTGAAACGGATTTAAGACAAAAATTTTCTATTTAACAGAATAAGTGGAATTTTGTATTTGTTCTTATTCATGTGTTGCTAATCAGGCACTCACAACAAAATCTGCATCTAACATGACACTACAGTTCAACATCGCATTGCAATAGCCCAAGTACAGACAAACTTACCCTTAATAAAATAACACTGAGAGGAAGAGTTAGCGGTCAGTAACAATTCTGACACTATTGTTAGGCTCCTCAAGACTAACAAGCCCCAGTTATGGGGGTGACCCATATTCCCCTGAATCATACCCACACTTGCTACTCATATCACTCAGTGCACGCAGACAAAGGACAGGCAAACGTGAGCTCAGCCTCAGGGTACAGATCACGCGGGTGCCTGTGCCCTCATTGAAGGAAAAAGCAACAGACGTGTGCAATAGGGCCCCCTGAAGACAAAACACATCCTAGAAGCCCCTGCCTGTGTTTCTCCTCACCACATTGTCCCCAAAGCTCTAACCACTCATAAAGACAAAAAGTCTCCAGTGCGGCCGAAGAGTTTTCCATGCCCTGATCACAAAGAAATATAGTTTTTTAACTATACGTTGTGTTCAGACATGGTATGAAATAGTACGTAGGAACAGTCACATGAGAGAGTGCCTGGTATTGTGTATTCTTTAACCCAGTAACACATGCAAGCAACTGAAATCAAAACTAAATCACTTTTAACCAGTTAGGGCCCAGTTGTATCTGGTTTTTTTTCACTTGATTTTTTTTTTACCCTCTGTTTTTTAAAACTCTAATTTTTAATATGCAGTCTATTTATTTCACAACATGAATGCATATAGATTCTTTTTTTTATTTCCATTCATGAACTAAGCAAACATACACTACATTTCCAGAGCTAAAGTATGTAATGGGATCACATCTGTTGTAAGGGACTGATAATATTTATTAATGTTCTTATTCCAAAGGGATCCAGCACTATACGGCCAGCAATTTTTTACGTAGATAGAAAAAAAATATTTGTCAGAGTGTTTTTACAATTTTGTACCTTTAGTGACCAGCATGTCTTTGATATTTCCAAATTTACATAATTTTTTCTCTCTCTTTTTTTAATTAGATAGAAAATAATTTGAACATATTTGGTTGTGGAAACATAGAATTTGTACCCTGTTGTGTGTAGTATGAAAACTTGTATCTCCACAGTGCATTTTAGAAGTTATGCTTTCACCTTTTCTCTGTGGATAGCAGTAGGTGAACAGCAAAGAGCCTCTTATGCAGAGATTTCAAGCAAGTCACTGCCTGCTTTGTACCTGACCTACAGTCCCTGTCGCAGTGGAATTGCCTTCACTAGACAACTTGCCTTGTGCTACGTCATAATTAATTGGAAATAATATGTAGCTACTACTTGATTATTCTGCAGTCCTTGTTCTGCACTTCAGGAGATGGAGAGAAACGCAGCCAGGACCAAGTGGCATTTCTCAGCTGTGCAGGGGCAGCCCAGCCTCCAACCAACCGCTCCCAAATCATCTTTAGCCAGCCTTACTAAGTTTCTAATCTTGTGTATGTGGGAAAACATCCCATATTTCTAGATTTGAGTAAGTCTATGAATTTCTACTGGTCAATTATGCCAACTTCACAAGAACTGGGTTACCCATGAGAGCCCATGGAAAGGAAAACGGAAGGTTATCTACCTCTTCCAGAGCGAGGGCACATCCTCAGGGCAAAGGGGATCGCATCTAACCAGGGTTAAGTAGGAACTTTGATTTCATATTCCTTTCTCAGCTCAGCTAACTAATGACTTAAATGAATTTAAAAGAAAGCTCTTCTTCTTCTTTCCCCCTTAAAAAGTGCAATTGACCTTAGGGCAGAAATGATGCAACTCAATTTACCTGTCTAATCCACATCACTTGAAATATGACGAATCATGTGTGATAGTTCAACAGGGAACATATTTTATAATTACTTGCTTACGAGCTTCCCACCAGCCAATAGTTACTCCCCTTAACTGACAGTGTGTAAGTCCTCCAATAGCTAAAGTTTCCTGTTTTGATAAATGAATGCTGTTCATGAACCCTTTGTTAATGTCTCACAGTAAATCCAGAAATTACACATTAGAGGGATATGAAGACAAACAGTACTATACCCCCCCCCCCCCCAAAAAAATCCTAACCATCCAAAGCACACAAAAGCAAGTTGCTGTATATCTTTATTTAGAAGCCATGTATTTTGTTAACATAATTACCTCTTTCTTCAAGGTTTAATTCAGGGACAGTTTCTATTAAATTAGATTACTTCCCTTGGGGTCTTTATGGCAAATACGCAGCTAGAGAAACAAGAGCAGATTCTAAATGGAGGTGACTGAGGCAATGAATACTCGTCATAAAGTCTGTATTAGAAACAGAAATGCCGAGCCTTCTCTCCGAAAACACAAACAGAAGGAAATGCATGACTGGCAAGCCTATCTGCTCTGAGCAGTGCCAGCCTTTGGCCACCCAGAAGAGTACAGGCATTGTGAAGAACCCCACAACTAAAAGTTTCAGTACCAAGAGAATACAACAATTTTCAAAGGTTCTCCTTTAGAGAACTTTTTTTTTTTTTTTCCCCACTGTCTCTGGAGCATCCCTTTAATCCCATTTCTTTTTTAGGAGCAAAAGCTTTCAAGCGCTTCTTTCCTTCTCAGGAGAGAACTCCAGTAACAAACTGCTGAGCCGTCACAAATAAAGCCGTTCAAAATACAAATTTAGAAAATAGAGGTAAATCCCTGTCTATAGATAGTATTTTATAAAATAATGAATTGTAGACTAGTCTATTTCAAGATCTCCACGTGTTTAAACATAACTATTTTTAAAACGAACAGAAGTTACCCACAGATTAATAACTGGCAAGATTTTCTTACAGTATGTCCAAACCTTAGGCAGTAAAATTAGTACTAGTAAATTTATTGAAAACATTTATGTGAACTTTAAAGAATGTTAATGAACCTATTTTTGTTTGTTTGCTTGAATTGATCTTAATACCAAGCTCCTAAAACTCGATTTTTGCTATAATTTTGGTGAGGATCTTTAAAACACTGTCTTCAATGTAAAATTTTCAGATGAAAAGCATATGAGACAAAAAAACCCCACAACTTCTGACCAATGCCTTATGATGAAAGATTTTATGTGTTTATGTTCTCTCATCTGTGAATTACATTTAATGTTTAAAATGAAAAAACGGGCCACCTGACCTTAATTGTTACCCATTTTTAGCTATTGAATCTTTCTGAAATGTTCATTA
Organism: Trogon surrucura; assembly: GCA_020746105.1. Lineage (NCBI taxonomy): Eukaryota > Metazoa > Chordata > Aves > Trogoniformes > Trogonidae > Trogon > Trogon surrucura. Next base: position 116,412,297 of record CM036617.1, on the reverse strand, counting down.
CCATCTGTCTAATATTATCCCACCTAGCTAGCTTTGCAATCCAGCATTGTCTATACTCTTTGTGCCTTGGGGAAGGATTTTTCATTTCATATTGTTTGTTCAGACTTTAATGAGATTCTTAAAAGAGCAATCCCTGGGATTGTAATAGAATCCCACTACAGATAAGTGACTGGTAGAAAGCGTTTTGACATAACTAGTTTTTCAGAAAGAGAAATTTATGTTCACAAAAGTAGACTAGATCATAAAAGGTGGAAGAAAGTGCAAAAAGAATGAAGCAGCAATGGGCAGTCATACATTATACTACATGTATAACGTAAGAGGAGATTAAAAAATATCTGAAAAAACCTCCAGAAATCCTGTTAGGATAGGAGTCATATTTTAAAATAAAATTGCTTTTTTCTCCCTCTTTTTTAAAGGGTTCTTTTCAAAAACATGGACAATGACAGCTAGAAGTTACAGAAAAAGATGGGCAAATGGTTTGAAAATCTGCTAATAAGAATTGTACTGGAGTCTATGACAATAAAATTTAATTTTAAAAAGGGAAAAAAAGCACCACCAAATTTTTACTTTCTTTTTTTTGCTGTCTTCTCTGAAATAGATTATTACTCCATTGAGAATCCTGTGTCTGTCCAGAAACAGAAAATACTTTGTACAGAGCAGATCTGCGCATCAGCAAACTAAAATGATGGCTTGGCTCCCTTCAGTATACTTCATAGGTACTATTTTTAGGCATGCCTTTGAAAACTTAAACATCTTTTCAAGGAACAGAAATATAGAGTGTACAGGAATACTCAGGATAATGTTCATATTATTTTTCAGAACATATCTAGTTCCATTTACCTTTGTGCATTTAGTATTAAACATACTCTATTTTAAAAATAAGAAAATAAAAAAATCCAAAGCAGGCCACCAGAGAAGGCAAACAGTGGATTCAGGAAGACCTGGCAAGACAATAGAAACCAGCAACATAAACGTTAACTGCTTTGATCAACTCCATGTTCAATCTTTCACAGAGCCCTCAAAAGCAGAGAAATCATAAAGAAAAATGAGCAAATTACTCTTAAAGCTAATGTTCCCTATGGCAAGAGGCAAACTGTTTCTGAAAGAATACTGGGAGAGAGACTAGAAACAGCTGCTTGTACTTATTAACTAATTAATAACTGATACATTCCAGCTGATTTTCATGGTGCTTGAAAAAGGAAGCCATTTTTTAAAAGATAATTATAAGCATTTTTATTCTTCTTCAACATATCTCATTTTTAGTAATTATTATATGCCTGTAATAACATATAATACTATTATATTATTTTGCCTTATGATAGGAAGAGTTCAATTCATTAAAGGAATAGAAGACATCCATTTTCCCCATCTCTTCACTAGTGAAGAAAGTAATGTAATAACCTTATTTGTGGTAGCTCCCTCCTTGGAACTGGTCAAGGCCAGGCTGGATGGGGAACCTGGTCTAGTAGGAGGTGTCCCTGCCCATGGCAGGGGAGTTGGAACCAGATTATCTTTAAGGTTCCTTCCAACCCAAAGCAATCTGTGAGTCTACTGTTCTATGATTATTTATTGTTCTCTCTACTGACTCTCTCCTTTAGTCTGATTTTTAAAACCTAAGTCATTGTCTTAACAGTTTACCAAAATAACAAGCTAGATTATTAATTTAGCTAAAATAAGCTAAACTTCTAAATCAGATTTACTGAAGTAATTACATTTTTAAAATGCATACTTCCATTCTTACCTAGTACAGCTTTGGCATATTCCACACGAATACACTTTTACTGCATTGGTTTACAAATAGTTTGGAGCAGACAGTTCAGGTGACAGCTCATGACAATATCTAGCTCAGATGGGAATTTCAGGCAGCCTCCAAAACACCTCAAACACCACCAAGCAACACACAGCACACAGAACTAGAGACTGGCATGAAGAAATCACGAAGTAATTGGTTAACTAGCCTGGTCACCAGTATGTGCCTGCTCTCAGCTCCACCTCCACTGCCCTTCCAGTCAACCAGGAAAGCTACAAACGCGGAGGAAGGTGAAGGCGCAAAACCGTCGGCGATGGTTTGGTCGCATAGCGGTCCTCGGAAAACACACTGGGCTCCGAAACACCCATCTATCGTTTAGCTGGGTTGTAGACTAAGTGCGCCGCAGATGCTGAGACATTAGACCTGGCAGAGGCACCCTGGGTCCAGCAGGACGCTTTCGCAGAGCCACGCACGGATTGCCCAGCCGGGTCAGCAGTGCAGCTGCTTATGGCAACGCTTCAGCTGACTCCGGGGAGCTCCAGGTTCCTATTAGCCTCAGCTTAATCCCAGGCAAAACCCGGCTGCAAGGCGATGCACCTGAGTTAATAAGCCTCTTCTGGATCCAAAACACTGAGGAACAAGGGGCCAAGCCAGCAGGAGCCAGTCTGGGTCCCGTCAACGTGGAAAGGAGCCAGCACTAATAAGCTGGGGCCATATGACAGCTTTCACACTGGGCTGTGCCACGCATCCCGATGGTATGGCTATTTTCAAGGTTTTTTCCATTATCCACTGTTTTCTTGATGACTGCCTAGCGTGTCACCCCATTAGCTTGGCCCTACAACAGCAATTTGTGAGGAAAAAGAAAAAGAGGAAAGGTATCCTGCACGCATAATTTGGCTGCTCCTGGCATTAAGAAATACGGATTTGGACATAAAAAGTTTGGGTTTTTTTCCTGTGGTTGTGTCTTTTCATATTTTAAAAGTTGCTTCTGCCTGCAGCATGTGTTAATACTATTTAAAAAATAAAATATGTAATGCTCCAAGTTTGGAAACCTATGAATGACATTTTCATTATGTGTTGTCCTTAAAGTAATCCTCTATGATAAATGAATTTATATGAAATATGCTCTAGTGAATGAAAACTGTGCTGGAGGTACAGATCTGTGAGGAAAGATAGATTTTGTAGAAAATGTAACACAATCCCCTTATTTCTAGATTACAAAATAGTGTTAAAATACTGCCACAACTTCTGTTTCTTCTTCATTTTGGGCGGGGGGGGGAAGTGGTTTTCCTTCACTGTAGAACAAATCTTGAGATAATTACATAAGATATGCCAATTCATCATTTAAATCTTACAAGTCTCTATCAGAACTATAAAATATTCTGTTTTGTGGTGAAGTTTGTCTAATTAACGCATGGAAATCCAATTATTTTTCAGAATACATTTTAAAACCGATATATTCCTTTTGTAAGTAATACGCAACCAAGTCAAAATTTACACTTTTTCCCCAATATGGAATTAATGTACTGCATGCTTCACTGCTCAACACTCATATTTTCATCATGGGGTGGGTGCAGTGATAACAAACCGCAGGTATATTTGACAGGGGAGCAATCTAAAGACTAGCTAATCCCCTCTGGGGAAGAGGAGCATAGAGACTTTAGAGTATTATAGAATACGCAACACCCACAACTGATGGAAGGCTGTTTGAAAGGTATGAACATAAACCATCTAAAAATACACCAAAACTTAACTTTTAAGGGTTAAAAAAAACCAAATGTATTTCCCTTCTCTTGAGCGTCGCATTAAAATGAATACGATAAGCAAAACAAACAAATTAGTAATATCAACCTATATACTGCTGGCAAAAACATGACCATTTATGTGCAGCACATGAAATTTTGTTATGAAGGGTAAACAACACAGCTCTGAAGGAGACAAGGGAAGTAGACGAAGAATGACAGAGCAGACATTGCAGCCTCTAGCCCTCTGATAGACTCCCATTTGTGCCAGAACTTTTATTTTAGAGATTTCAAGTGCTGTCATAAATATACCAGGTATCTAGCTTCTTCTGGTCTGTATTACATGACTCTTCCAATTTTCATGGGTTTTTTCCAAGAATGATTTTTTTTACAAAAAAAAAAATTACAATTGCAAAAAAAAATTTACAATTCAACCTGTTACAAACTTGCTAGTCTCAATCCTTCCAGCTACTAACTGTCAAAAAAACCCCCAGAAAATAGGCAATACACTTCTAAGCACTGTCTATTTGTCCCGGGAAGAAAAAACATCTGTTTTTTCTGATTGTTGGACTATATATCTCAACATCAGTCACAATAAGTAGTTCTTTTTTTATACAATTTATACTGCATATTTAGAATGCTGTCTAATATGTTATCTGCAAAGCAGAAAACATAAGTTTCTTACTCTAAAGTTATCTCACCGATTACAAGCAACTCCATTCAGTCTTCAATAGGCAATTTCCATCCACAGGGCAAAACTCATGCTAAAAGTCATGGAACACTCCTAGGCGTTTGCACACAAACTCTCTTTTCTGCAGTGAGGTCTTTTTGAGCAAAGTAAAGATTCAGAAGACCTTAGAGCCAGAGGGACAACTGCAGTCTTAGATGAGAGCATCACAGAATACATAGCACGGATAGTATAAAAGGGATATTACGTCCCCTCACTTGGTAAACTGTGTTATGGAGTTTCTTTAGCCTGTACAGTCAAATTTCCATTCCTGAAATATCTTGTAACTGTCTTCTGCCATCTTGCAATTTCTTAAGGTTTTTGCTTTGTGGGTTTTTTTCTAAGAGCAGGTATATTATGACAGTGGCTGTTCTAGCAAGGCGAACTACAAAATCAGTATTACCTTCCTACTTTCCATCTACCATCCTTCAGCCTGTACATCATGTAATTCCAGCTGTGTCAGAGGATCACATTGGGTTATCCAGCAGAAAGCTAACAATCTCCCCCATCAGATGAAACTCTTGAATGAACTCTAAGGTGATGAGTAGCCCAGAAAGAAAATGAAAGACTGCTCAGACATCTGAGGAATTTCTTTTCTTTACTGTTATCTGTACTGCTACTGATCAACCACAGGAAAATGGGAGATCTGTCCTTTTGTTCTTAGTAATTGTTATATTAAAATGCTGAGATCAAAACTTCAGATCTCTACTCAGGTCTTCTGTGTCTCTTCTCCTACCCCATTTCTTTCAGTTGCTCTACATTAGACTCGTATAAAACAGCAATTGTGCTTACATTGCCTCTCCTGAGCTGTTGTGAAAGGGTTTACTCAGCTGAAGCCAAACTGCAAAGCCACATATGGCACCTCGGGGTTTGCCTAGAGCTGTGGACCATCTGCCCACCTCATGTTCCTGCAGGACTTGAGCACTTTCAGACCACTGCAGCTTGTCAGGGATGGTTTCCTAGTGCTTGGGTCTCCATTCTCAGGCCTCAGAGGTATGTACAAAATGCTTTGTTCAGATTGGTTTCCTCCTTAGAGGCTGACCAAATCTCACATTATCCTGGGGTTTAAGCAACAGGAAAAATCTCTTGGGAAATCCTGATGACAAACCACATGGGCCACATGCTCTATCAGTGATTCAATTTTCAGTAGATGTTGGTAAAGTTGCAAGATTACTTTGCCTAGGTAAATGAATGCAAGACCTTAATCTTTGTGACCATCACAAATAACCTTAGTTTATCAAGCTCTCAGGCTAATTAAGAAATACAATTATTAGTTGATTTTAAATATCCATTTCTGTCACAAATAAATGCATGATAAAAGAAATCTTGACTCATAGTTTACTAAAAATTACCTGCTCAACAGTCCATTCTTTTCCTCTCAGTCAGCCTTTGGTTTTGATGTTACACCTCTCTCTAACTATGCTAGAATACCACTAAACTACAGGAAACAATGTAGTGGTATGAAAGCCAGTGATTAAGAAGTAACAAAATATACTTAGCCCTGAAGAATAGAAAAAGGTGAAAAAAAAGCACCTTTACTTTCTGATTTGCTAAGAGTATACATACATACAAAACATGAAAATATTGTACACCACATAGAGAACAATATTATTGTATAATTAGGAGGGAAAAAAACTGACTAATGCTGTCTTTCAATAAAGGCATATTGTATGTGGGAGAATACTGACAAAGTAAATCCCTGCAGGGAGGGATTTGTAAGAAATTCCCATTACAGCCCATTGTGCACTGCTGTTCACGCAGAGAGGGATTTCACCGAGTTGACATAAAACTACACTTACCTTTGGCTGCCATTGGGGTAAGTGCTAATTTAACATAAGTGATAGGTTTTTTGTTTGTTTAGTTTGTCAGAAAGGTACAGGCATATTACTTACACTGTAAAATACAGGAATTACGCTTCACTATTACCTGCAACTGAAGGTCACAGCTACCTAGGTAAAAATAAATAGAAAACACAAGCATAGAGGAAAGAATGTCCAACCAATGAATTTTGTTAATGGCATTGTCTCATTTGCAGTCCTTATCATAACCATCAATTACAATTTGGTCAAACGATCTCAAAGTTGAAGAGAAGCTGGCAAACGCTTCCACCAGCTCAGTGCACTTACACGAAACCATATTTTCCTCTTGCGTCAAATAAAGGAAGCCTGGATAAATGGACCCCAACCATTGCCTGCTGAATTCAAAATGCTAGGGTCGGAAACATAAGGTTTGCTACGTATGAGTCACACTAACAAAGCATTTAGGTACACGTTACTTGAAAGTAGGTCTTACCGACATTTGCAGAGAGAGGCACTCCAACAAAGCTACAACTGACTATACTGCACGGAAATCAACATGTTTTCCCACCAAGATTTCAATTTCATTCACTTCATTGGTATTATTTGTAGCCTTACACTGAAAGGTAACATGCTAATACTAGTGGGAGTGAGAATGTAAAACTGAAACAAAAAAGCAGGATGGGCTGGCTAAGGCTTTGAGACTGTTGCATTTATTTTTTACTTTTTTTTTTTTTTTTTTTTAATATTGATTACTTTTGCCTGGTCTTCTGCTGTTAGGCTTCCCGTAAGATGGAAAGATTTTAAGTCTTGCTACTCTGTCTTTATCTGGGCCACTTAATTTTCACCATCCAATCAACCAAGTGATATACTAAGAATGAAAGATAACATTTCTCCAGCAAATCTGCTTTTCTTCAATCCTAGTGAATAGAATATACTGCATAACAAACATGAACTTTAAAATGTGATGCTCTCTCTTTTTGGACATTAAATAGACTTTTTAGTTTATGCAGTACCATCACATACTTCAGCTCTTCTCTCAAACTTCTCAAGGACTTCACGTAAAACTAGCCTGACAGAAAACACTGTAAAGTTGTCTTCTTCCTCAAACTGACATTCCCTTAAAACTAAAGAAAATTCAAGCAGCCTCCTCCTGAAAGTGTAAAGGAACGAATTACAGTGAACCAAAATCTTGCATCTGAACATTTCTCTCTAAACAAAAGAACTGCAAGGGAATCCACTATGGATGCTGCTGTTATTAGCAATTTAACATGAAAGGCAACCAGACACAATAATGATAGATGGGCAGCAGCACAGTTCCTCTGAATGTATCTTGGAGTTACAATATCCTATTATGTTTCAGAAAATAAGTAACAATACCTACCATCAACACCAGTTTTAGCTATAAATATATGTATATCTAATTATTACTTACTGACTTCACAAATCTATAATTCATATAATTAGAGTACTTTGGACACCACAAGTAGAAAATATTAGGCTATCATTCAGCAGTGCCTTTGGGAAGGACCATCACCAAGTGCAAAGTTTCTGATCATCTAAATTGTCTGTCTCTTGAAGAATGCTCTGATGATCACTGTGATAACCCCAAATGGCAAATCAGGGAAAGCTTACAAATCAAGTGAGTTTTCACAGAGACCAAGGGACAAGACTGAAAGGCAGTGAATGGAGTATCAGGAGAGGGAGGCAGGGTTTGTAATTGGGAGATGTAAGACAGTGTCTTAATCCTGGTGTGAAGGGAGTCCCATAAAGGCTGGAGCCAAGTCCCAGAGATACACACACAGATGGCGCATTGAATGGCAGAGCAAGGTGATGACGAAGCAAAAGAAATGACAGAACCTTAAGCGAAGCAAAACCATGTTTCCATTGCAGTTACTTCGTTGAAGCATAGAAGAAAGATTTTTTCAAGTAAGGAGGAATTTATGAAACAACCCTGAGAAATTTGAGATGACCTTGCCGACACAATCAACCTTCTGCTCACTGTTAAACAACAGGTGAAATCTGGTATCTGCTGGGAAGAAACTGAATGGACAAGAATAATGAGACATCCGTTATGGAAGTGGAGTTTTCAAGGTTGCAATGGGGATTTTGAAGTCTCAAGGTGAGGTAGAGACATCAATTTGTTACCTACGGAACTACACTGTTCTTTCCTGCAGGGAGCCATACACATCAATGCAGTGCCCAAGGCTGTCACTGGATCAGGGTCCTCTACAACACCCATCCTCTCGCAACAGGAAAGGTTCCTCATCCTTCTCTAACACGTCATGAAGTGCACAGCAAGACACTGTTGGTTTGACAGCATTCTCCATGGTGGCATCAAGCCCATCTCATAGATGATACTAAGAGATCTTTAAAGCTTGCAGATACACTAGAGAGACGGACGTTAACGTCGACCCACTTGGGGTGAAGCTGTATTTGAGCAACAGCCCTATCCCAGCTGGGCACAATGTGTTCCTTTGGATTCTGGCAGCAATGTCTAAGATGCTAAGGACAAGAGCAATTTAGTTGCAGACCAAACGGTGCAGGTCTCTGGAAACCCTAAGAGCTTGCAGAAACCCTAAGAGCTTGCAATAAAGACATAAATAACAGTTTTAGTGAACACTGTGAGGAGGAAGCTTCAGAACCAACTCAGAAGATGGTGCAGACCTAGCCACTGACTTCTGTTCTGAGAAATGTTATTAATATGGTAATTCACAGTACACAAAAGGACTACATCAAACAAGGTTGAGTGCATAAGACTGAAATCACAAGTTAAATTCACTATCTCCCAGTCATGTATTTTCCTTTTGCCAGTCAAAGGACATTTGAATATGACCCAAATACAAAAAGCCAACAAAATATTTTAGTATTTTGTGTCTGCATTAGCTCAAAGCCTGGAAAACAGGCTACTCCATCAATTTGACTGCTGACATTCAAGTGACAGAGGTGAGGGTAACGCAAGAATCTCTGCAGACTGCAATAACAGAGGTGGTACAGAAAACAGGTTTAGCAAAGCTTAGAAACTGACCCATTGATGGAACAGAGTCTACTCCGCAAGTCAACCTGCTAAAAAAGTAGTTGAAAAAGCTAAGAATCAGTTTATGCTCTGTACATGTTGGAAACTAGCACACAGACCTTCTAGCTGGGATCAATGCAAAAGCAGGGTGTCACCAAGGTCAATTATTACACATATGTACAGCAGCTACACTATCATTCTTAATATTTGTTTCCTGGCATAGGAAAAATTAAACCATATAGCAATATAAGAAAGCTGTAGAACTGTATGAGATAAAAAATGACAAAAATGTGTGTTGTTTTTAAAGCCTAAAACAATCAAACAATTACTGCATTTTGAGTGTACAATAATAAACTGCTGATTTAAGTTATTTCATATAAATATTTTAAAGAAGTCTGATATTAAAAATGATGAATAATTAAAATCAAATGCAGCAGCAATTACTTTTCTGCCTCTCACATTTACCGTAATAATTTACGATGAGCCCCAACACTGAAAAGTAATAAATATAATCTCGTTTCATTTTGCTGATCAACAGCAATCAGGTAATGTGCTATTATACGAGATACAATCAATATAACAGGAAATTTATATAGAGATGTTTACTGCTACTTACTGGGTACTTCTATTGATATTTTAAATGTATAATTAGAATAATGACTCATTTCCCTTTCATCGTAAAAGCAAAAAGCTTCAGTCCTCGGGTTCAGACTTCCAAATGTAAAAGCTCTAACTGCGTTCTTCTAGGAGGAAGTTCCACTTGCTTTACAAGAACTTAAAATTGCTCCAAAATACTACCCTTTTAAAAGTGTTCAAATTACAAAGCATAAAGAGAGATTTCAACAGTGTTAAGCAGATGAATAAAACGCTGAGCAACAAATTAAAACGTATTCTTACACTGTCCATGCTGGGAGTATTAGAATAAAATGTGTTTTTACACTACTCTTCATACCATGGACCTTATTCAGGAAGGTAGTTATGCATATTTCTAATTTCATGAAAGGCTTACTCACTGATGAGCTCATTGTACTTCAAGATGTGCTTTGTTTCTCCTTCCATTATTCCTTTAGAGTTGTACTTTATAGATAAAATATAAAAATTACAGCATAAGTAGTCTAATAGGATGCTCCATCTGTGACACTGACAGTATAAGGTGTTTGAGAAGACATAAGAAAGCCTCAAGGGGAAATTTCCTCCTAAATCCAGGCAGTTAGCAGATGTCATTCCTTCTCCTCAAAACAAATCAAAGCCAAATTATCATTTTTTTTTAAACGCATTTAACGTGTTCTTGGCTGTTTTGCTTTACCTTCAAAACCACCCTTTTAGACTATTTTTATAAACCAGATCAAATTTAACTTCCATTAGTTATAACTGCTGAATTTTAAATGGAAAAAAAAAATCAACCACAAAATACACAAAAAAAACCTAAACCAAAACCACAAACCCGAAATGAATCCATAAGATCAGGGTATAAGAAGAGCAAAAGACGAAAGAAAAAAATCTACACTTGTGTGCTCCTTCTGGGAGGGAAAGGTCTTGTCCTCTCCATGAGGCATAAATAGCTATCACAAATTAAAGATGGAAAACACTGTAGAAATTGTGTAAATCATTGGACAGGAAGTATAGAAATAGCTATTTGAAAATAAAAACCATCTCAGTGTGACTGAAAACAAAAATTGCATACAGTGAAATCTAGACTAAAGCTTAAAAATGTATTAGTTCTTCACACTTTTCAGGCAACATCTTTAAAATTACTGTTGCTTAAAGAAATTTAGCATCTTCTGATTTTTTTCACAACTTCATATTTAAGTGATAGACATTCAACCTTTTCTGTACCAGCAGATCACAGGTAAATACCAAAATGTTTTGAGGACTATCACAAATTCTTTATCAACATTGGTTATCAAATGCTCCAACATTTACTGTTGAATATCATTCACTGGACGTACTTCACGAAAAATGTCCACAAGCCACAAACCATGCAAGCATGGTCTAATTTACTGCCACGTAGGTGTATATAATCTTTCCTACTGGTTCTGAATTTAGCTTCCCATACCAGTTCCAATCTCACTGGATTTTTGAGAGATATTTAGAAATACCCTGACCTATAGAACTACCAGTACCACATAAAAGGAGGTGGGAGTTAAGGGACCTCAGGCAGAATTATCAATCTCACAAAAATGAGATGTGCTTTACTGATAGAAAGCACACAGTGTAAAAGAGCCACAGTGGCCTGAGCCAGGGCACATAAAACAGCTGCCCTTGGAAGCTGTGATCTCTCCCAAGCCTTGCCTGGGAGCCCGCTCAAAGAATCTGAGCAAAGCCAAGCAAGAGAAGTTACTTGTTCGCATTTGACCTACTTCATCTTCTAATTAACATTTGGTAATTGGCTGGAAAAAGTCCAATTTTTTGCCCAGTAGATGCTCTTCAGGTATGCTGACTGCTTTGGCTTAACAATTGGGAATACAGCAATCCGTACTAAGTGATTTAGGAATACCAGTCACACTGTAATTAAGTGGAATCCAAGTACCTAACAGATAGGAGGTTTTGATAATCCCAAATGTTACACCATATTGCAAAGGATGACGTGAAAAAGCTGCCAGTGTTACTCTGAAAAATAATAAGTAAACGAAGAGAAATCTTGCTATCCCTTTTTCTGCTTTTCAGCAGGGAACAGATCAGCAAATCTGAAAGATTCAGTAAAAAACTTCATAGAAGGGGGAGAAAAGATAAAATAAGAGAAAATTATATTTAAAATCAGTTCTAAACTACATATTTTTAAGACTAAGTTTTAATTTGGGGTGTATTAGACAGTAGCAGGAATATTCGGTAAACAAGGTTAAGGGATAGGAAAATCTAGCTAACGAATACTACAGAACACTGGCAACTCAGTCAAGCCACACTTCCGTTTTTCTGTGAGGAACAATGCTGAAGTAGCAATAATTTTCCAAAAGTGTTAAGATGAATCCTACCTGTCTGCCCTGCAAATCTCAGTCTGAATGAGTATCCTGAGACATGCTATCATGTTTGAAAAAAAGCCTCATCTTACCCCTAAGAATCAGTTCAGTTGAGAAATAACAATACAAGATATATGCAGGAATCTCTTTTGACACATTTTTCTGAGGAGGGATGATGTTATTGTGTTGATCTTTTTTGCACCCAAAATGTCCCAGCGCTTAGTCAGATTGAACATCCTCAGACATTGCAAGAAACTTTACAGCATCGTTATCAGTCTCAACAAGAACCTAATGACTAACAGCAGCGCGGACCCTACCTCCCATTAACTGCATTGGGAAGGCAGATTAATTTTTTACACTGACATAAAGTAGGAATGTTATAAAGTCAAATAACAAGTGGACTGGAATTTTGATGACAGCAGTCATGAAGTTTAAATTCCAGTTGAGCTTGGTTTGATAACTAGCTGCTAACTGCAACCTTTTAGTTTCATTAAAGAATGTAAAGAAAGTCTTTTCTAGAAATTAAGTGTTTCCTATTGAATCTTATCCACTCCAAAGTTCTTACGAGGCTTGAGGATTTGAGGTCAATCCTCTAGTTTCAGAAAGTTAATCGAGTCATTAAACTTTGACCAGAAATTTCAGTGATAAAGTTCCTCCAACTGAGCTTAAACTCAGCATCTGTGTTGGAATTAAAATTTAGCAAACCCTCACTTTCCTAAAGTCTTTGTGATTAAAACAAAACTGATGAGGTTTTGTTACCATCCCAACCTTATACCATATATACCTAACACAATGACAGGTTAATCACATTCAATTGCTCCTACTGTTTTCAGTAGCTGTTGTACAGTATTTGAGAAAATGAAAGTTAATTTAGAACCTGCTCCTGCAAGTGCAAATGTAAATATTCAGCTCAGTTTTGGTTTGCTCTGTAGAGATTAATATATGTATATTGATCTACCCACATGCATCCACTTGAAACCAAGGCCACTAATTAGTTCCTAAATATGCCAGGAAATTCGAGTTTCAGTTACGGTTTCTGCCACAAATGAGTGATGCACTTTAAAACCCTTGCCTAACAGATACTGAATGGGCACAAAAAAACACTGTAGAGGGCCATTTCACACCACCTAATCAAAATTTCTGAAAAAAAAAAAATAAAAACAAAGCAAAAAACTTTTTTGGTTTTCAGTAGATTCTTCCACAAAATCTTTTTCTTATCTCTCAGATTTTTTTTACTGTTTTTCTCACACATGCTCATAGCATTCTTATTGCTCATGGCATTTTTATTGCTGATTTCGTTATAATCATACAGGAAAGAAAGTTACGATGTTAGGCCTTCACAATGTGACCCATAATGAACAGCATAAGAATGGTTCAAAGGAGCATGGGGAGAAGTGGTTCTGTCCATAGGAAACTAAAACCAACTAAACTCCAATGCCTCAAATGTACTTAAATGTCCCTTGGTCACAAAAACAAAGCTTGTAGCTTTCTGGAAAACACAGTTCAATTGCAACTACTGCAGCCACGTTTGCCTAAGCCTGCACAAGCTGGAAGAGAAGCATGGAGCAAAACCAAACAAGACAAATCTAAGCTGCATGAGCTGTTACTGTGCAATGCTCATACTTGCTGCACACGATCTTAATTCACATAGCTGCTAAAGCTTCTGTGAATCGCAGGCAGTCTGTACACCTGACTGCCAATTTTAGTTCACCTCCCACCTGAGCTCTGTGAGAATCGTCAGACCATGACATGGCTTCATCTTCAGGTGCTGCTGAGAGAGGTTAGTAAGCCTTGCTGCCAGCAAGGCTACTTCGCTCAGTTTGTACACCGGTAATTTAGTCTGAAGCTATAAACGCCTCCAACTCCAAAGCTGTTTTGCAGCGTGCAAGATTACTGCTTCAAGTGGCCCGACTGCGCAATCCCTGAACCTCTTGGCGTATTTCCTGCCTGTGGCATCTGCCTATTAATAATTGATAGGAAAGCAACCCAAAAGCTAAACCATTCCAGGCCTCCAAGACCAGGGCTGATCGTATTTCTGATAATACAGAAGAATTTCTGTTCCACGTGTTGTTTTAGATTCATCGTAAAAGAGAACATGATATATGTAGAACATATAAAAAATATAAATATATAAAAAAATACACAGACTTAGTTTTCCTGTGAATCAACACATCTCCAATTTCTCCCAGAACTTCTAACTTCAGTCTTAGCATGAGATATTCCACAGCTTCCTGAGACTATCAGGAGGTTTTCCTACATACCTGTGCCCTCCCCTTGTCTGTCCTTGCATCTTAATTCTCTGCTCTGTTAAACCTCAGTGTAGGTGTGTGAGAGCAGTATGGTTTGTTCTCCCTCTTTCCCACTGCCACAATTAATCACCTTTCACCTCCTTATTTATGCTGGCAAAAATACTTTGAGGAAAGGATCTGAGCTGGAATTTGTACTGAAAAAGTGGGCAGAAGAAAACAAGTAACTGCTAAATGCAAGAATTGCTTAACTTAATGTTGCTGCAGAGGGAAAGGCCTACGTAACTTTTTTTCAGAGTACTTTTGATACCATACCAGTGAAGTTGCTGTAACTAGAAGATATGGGTTGCAAAAGATTACCAGAACACTATGTCTACATGTTACTTCATGCATGTACGTCTTCTTGTGGATCATTATTTTTGTCGAGTGAATCATCAATGGTCTTAGAACAAAGATGTATGTGTGTATTAGACTGTGGTAATGAGACATTACTTAGGCTATCAGAAAACCACATCCTGAAAAAAACCCAGGGGATTAAATACAGGTTCCCTGGAAAGTACAACCACCAGATGATAGCAAAGGCCTTGATGGTGGAAGCACAGAGTGATGGCAAAGTTGCCAGGGCTATAAACAGAAATCAGAAATGGTCAATCACTAGTCACTAAGGGAGTGAGGGGGAACAAACGGTTTCACCAGGGAATAAAGCAGACTGTGTTAGCAAAACAATAAAAATGAACCAAAGTAGACGCCAACTGAAACACCCTAGGTCAACATCATACTCTTCCCACCAAAGAGATGAAAACAAAAACATCAACGATTTTGGGTGAAGAACTTGAGGTGCTGATGACTCACCGTAACTCCACCCTGCTTTTTTGCTAGTACTACCATCAATCAGTCTTAGCCCCTGAGGAGGCTTTAAGAAAGGTAAGGGTAACACCAGAGAGAGGGGTACATCTATAAAGTTTGTTTATAGCAGTTCTAACTGTACCATTATTAGGAACTAGCTGTAATATTTGCATAATGTTCTATAAGCATTAATATAATTGTAACAAGATTAATATGTTCTTTTAGTAGACTTGAGACTTTACCAATATTAAGAACAAATTCTTGGGTTTGCCTATGCAGTGTGTTTCTTTAGGCCATATGAAATGCATGGGGTGTTTGGTATGTACTTGGCTCTTAAGGACTGACTGTTAAAAGTAAGATGCCAAGTTGCAGCTTGCGAGTAGAGAAATTTACCCTGATGCCTAATTCTCATCTTTATTCTTTTCACTCTACAAGTTAATAGCAAGAAAAAAAGCTGCTGGCTGTTCTCCAGAACACCTTCCTTATGAGATGGACATTACTATCAGTAGTCAGAAATTGTATCTCTCTCCTTTCCTGATAGGATCAGTAATAAAAAAATGAATAGTACTTACTGTAAAATCATCCTTAAACAACTATTTACAAAGAGGAAGCGTAGGCCATACATCTTCACACTAACTATGTTAAAAAGTGCTCAAAGCTATTGCTTTGGCTTCACTGTGTTATCAATTTTAAGTAGTATACAAAGGTACAACTTAACTGAAAACTTAGTAGCAATTGTAAACAGCTGCAACGTAGCTCTAAAAAATTTCTGCAGTTTTACTTGGTCTCAATACAACACGCAGAAATGGTTAGCAGTGTTGCTAAGGTGTTTGTTAATATTTTACACTGCATGTCAATTATCATTGCTGTATTGTTTTCCCTGTTTCCTCATCTAAAGTCCTGCTTAAGACACCATTAATTCTTCTAGGTTTGTATATCAGTTTACCAAAGACAGAGAATGGAAAGAAAGACTTGATACCTAAACATGTAGCAGGCTTTTTTTCATTTTTGTATGTCCCATGTTCCTGAAGCAATGCTGGGCACAAAAAACCTTTTCAAATAATTTCTTCCTTGTGTTTTTCTCCCAGGAAATAATCCACAGTTAAAAGTTGATGCAAAGAGACACCAAGCATTCTTGCTGCTCATTAAGATATTCTCAAACATCGCTTGTATAACCAAGCTAACAAAATTGCAGGACCGAAAGCTTGGTTATGCATCACATAAAAGAACTTGGGAAATTTCACAGTAACAATTTTGACCTACTGAGGTAGTGTAAGATCAGACTGCAAGATTTAAGTCCTTAAATTTTTGACGTGTATTTGACAACTCCCTTAATGCTTCCCTTCAACACTAGGAAAAAATCTGTGAAATGAATAAAATGTTGAACATCATTATTTGTAGCTTCCAACAACACTTACTCTGTACTGTACAGGTGTAACTGTAGTCACAGTGCATAGAAGCTATGAATAATGCAAGTACATTATGTAGTGATATTTGTTTAGTATTTCTACAAAGTGCATTCAAATGGCTAAAAATAAAGACAAAAACTTTATGATTAAGAATTAACAGAAAATAATTACAACAAAGTGAATTGCCTTTTCAAAATCACATAGTAGTTTGGAAAAACAAAGTAATGGCTGATTATTTATTTGTCTTAATAGCTGTATAAATTGTTTGAAGAGTTACCAACAATTACCCTTCCTGATTTTCTGCTTCAAATCCTGTTCTATCATACTTCTTACCGGTCATTCTTGCTGAATTGCTTCTAGCAATCATTACCTTACTACTATCTCCCACAAGTGTGGCTCATCTACTAAGAAATATAAATGTTTTATATTTAGGTGCTGAAGAAAGAGATCAGGATTACTAGCATTCTCAAAATCGTGAGTAAAGCCCATATTTTAGTTTTAATTAAAATCTGTGCAGGTTCCAGTCTCCTAACCTCCTGCATCATTGAGGGCCGGTTTAGCTCGGTGGGTTGAGCGTGGTGCTTGAAACACCAAAGGTTGCGGGTTCGATTCCCGTTCAGTTCTCACGTGTTGCCTGACCTAGTCGAGAGGTGGCATCCCTGCCCACAACAGGGAGGTTGGATTAAAATGATCCTAAGGTCCCTTCCAGCCCAGGCCATTCTATGATCTATGATGATCATGTTGTTCTGTCACTATATTATGTGGACTCCAAAAAAGAGCAGCAGTGATAGAGGTAAGGCAAGTCCAGATATGGGCAGAAAAGTCAGTCAACCCTGTTATTGTCTAATACAAGTTGAAATAAAATAAAGTTTCCATGATAGTAGTTCCAGGAATCATAAGAAAGCATGGCTGCACCTAAAATCAGTAAGTTATTTTTTATTCATTTTATGGCATTATTGGCAACTACAGAGGAAAATTAAGACCTAATATGAAGCCCTGTATCATTATAAAGACATTTAGGATTATTAGATTAAAAAAAAGGAAAGCTTCTGTCAAATATTAAAGCTGGTACTTGTTACAATAGTGTGGGTAATGTTTCCATGGGAGGCTCAAAGTTAAGTCAATTAAAAGCTTCAATCTGAAATGAGAAATGGCCTCAATGAAATGCCACTGATAACACAACACAAAAATATTACACATCTTTACCAAATTTTTCGTACAATAGGTGGAATATGCAATAATTTATCTAAGTGCACAGAACAAAAGTAGGACGTAAAACAGTTGTAGATGCTTATCGCCAGTTTTGAGACAGAACATCTGTAGTAGTTTCTATTTATTAGCTTGAAAGGTTTGTACTAAGAACGAAGGATTTCTATGAAAGAACTGAATGAACATATCTGTAACAATGCATATATGGCATGACATAAGACGAATCGCTCTTAATTCATGGTATGAGATTTATCTTGATACATGAAATTATGCTTGTCCTTAGATGTTGCAAAGTTTAGCTAGTTTATATTTTATATAGTACTTATGATCCTGACAGGAGGCTGCCTTAGGCTTCATTTTCACTTAATTCAGAAAAACAACATTCCTTATTCATGTACTGTCTGATCAAAGGCTTACATTTAGCACAACACACATTAGAAAAAAAAGCACATTTTGAGTAGATTTCTTACAGCTAAATGAGAAACTGAGCCAAACTCATCGAAAATGTATTAGTTCAGGTCATACTGGTTTTGCAAGTTGTGCACAGAGTTGCCTTGCCAAATTTATAGCATTCAAAATAGCAAAAAAAAAACCAACAAGGTATGGTATGATACGGATAAACAATGGCATAAATACAGGAAAACAATCACTGAATAGAAAAAACAAACAAAACAAAACAATGAGGTGAGGCTTCTTACTTTTCTTGAATGCTTCAACGTTTGTATTATTTACATTATTTGCATGCTGATTAAGAGCGCTTTGGGCATCAAGAATTGCAGGCATTCACACAATTGCGTTGGTACTGATGGATCTTTGGGCCCAGCAGTCACAAGAATGTGCAGACAGAGTGAAATGCCAATTACTTTGCCCCAAGTATTATGAGTGGATTGCTTGTATTTAGACAAGTCTGCATGTACCATCACTCACCGCCTGTCAAGGTACGTAACCAAGCTCTACTTTAACTACCAGAGCAGAATAAGGTCAAGTCAATCACATTCTATTTCTAGGATGTTTTAAATATCAGTGGCTGTATGAGGTGTATCAGATAAAACAAATAAGTTGTCTGTACAGTTACATAAATTAGTCTCTCTTAAATTATAATATTTTCTTTAGTTTGGTGTGACAGTCTACCTGACCTTTGACATGCTCTCAAGAGTTTTGCAATCAAAGTGCCACAGCTCACAGCAGTGCTCATAGTGTAGGTAAGCAGGATGACACAATTTAAATATTTCACAACTAAACAGCTAAACAAATTCCGGCTCGGCTATTAGTCATTTTTGCCCTGCTGAAACTAATAAGTAGGTGCAGTTTGATCTAGTCAAAGACACAACTGCGTGGCACTGAATAGATTAATTTAAGGACCTGTGAACTGACAATGTTTCTGGACTAGAATTAACGTCGTGGAGATCAAGGCAAGTACCATCCCAGATTACAGTGTTCTGGTGCCAGCTTTCCCTTATTTGTATTTCAGGTTTGTTATGCTTGATAAACTGAGCATGACCAGAAACTCTTCATTTGTTTTACTTCAGCTGTTACAGAGGAGACAGGCAAAATAGCATTCAATGTGGTACTGAATGAGTTTTCCTTGCTTAATTTCTTACTTCTGTTAAATATCTGTTTGGCTAAAAAGACAGGAAAATGGCAAAATTTGTAGGGTTGCAGTTTCATGTATTAGTAACATGAATATAATATTTAAAAAAATCTTGCAACCATCTACATCTTAAATTTGATTGATGACAAAACCAATAATTGCTTCCATTTTAGAATGTTTCCAACTTTCTGCTTAATAAATAAAAATTCCTGCTGTCCACTCAAGAACAAGCATAATTTCCTTATATCTAAATGTGTAAAATCCCACTTTAAGCTATAATTTTTAACTAGAGGTTTTTACTCTGGGAATTTCTATTATGTAAACATTGTCAAAGAGATCCTAGCACAACTTAAGTAACTTAATTTTGAACATAATTTTTAGAAATCTGAAGAAGAAACAGCTTGGAGATTTATTATAATTTCGTTCCTAGGGAAAGCCTTATAGGTCTTTCAAAACAGATTTTTCTCCAGATTCCTGATAGTAGGAGCTGGAACAATGTGTCCTCTTCTTTAGTCTAAAGAATGAATCCCTATATCCACATCCATTTAATCCAAACACCCAAGTAGTTTGCACACTCATAGATTCTTTGACAGCCTTTCACTGGTTCTGAGTGAGATTTCCTCTTTTGCCAATATTCAATCTATGTTACAGTATCCGTTCCGTTAGTTCAGAAAGTCCATTTTGCTCTTGCACATTATAAAATATCCCCCTTTCTTTCACATTATTCTAAAAACAGTCTACGATGACAAAAATCCTAATATCAACAAAGCTGGATTTTTTTTCCACTGTGAAACAGAAGATCCTTTAAACCTCAGTATAAGGTCTTATTATGGAGAAAAAAGAGGCTTTCTGAGCAACTGCAATGGAGTTAATCTCCGATTTTTGAAATAACATTTATCTACAGAAGTACTCTCCAAATCAGCATTTCTGGCACTGCTTCTGGAAAAAAAAACAAAAACAATTTTCTATTCATCTTTTACTTCAGGCTGCAGTTCTTGTAATAATCACAACCCTGGATGGTGAATTGCTGCTTCAGCTTCCCTTGCCCGCAGCACACGCGGCTCCGCAGTCCGGCAGCGCCAAGGAGCTTGGTGGGGCTGGGCTGGAGTCAGTACCCAAGCGCCCAGCACCAAGTTCTGCGATCCCAACACTATGAACGTTGAGTGACTTGTGTGAGATCCTCTCACATTTACCTTCCCCCACTCTATGCCACACATCTTAATGGATAAATGCTTTCTCTAGTTGTGTGAACCCGAGGTTGTTTTCCCTCACATATTTTTTTCTATAGTCTTGAATCAAGTTTTCAGATTTACTTCTCCTTCCTACATTTTATTATTTTGTTGTTTTCACATGTTAATTGAAAACAGAATTAACTTTCTGGTTTGCTTTCTCAGCGAGGCAAATGGGATTCATCACCTCCACCACAAATTAATATAATACAGCTAGAAAAAACATTCATATATATACTTGGACAATTTGTAACACACTTCATGTCACTAGTTGGTATATGAATAATTCAGATTCCATTACTCAGTTGACACGGTCACTATATAAACTGAAAAAATTAATCCATTATCTTTTAGTGTGAGGGAAGATAGCCCCCTATACTCAGCATCCAAAGTAGTACAGTGGGTAGAAATAGGAATAGGAGGTTTTAGGGACAACAGGTTTTCTTACATGGTTCTGGGTTCCTGGCATTAAGCTAAACAAAGCTTAAGCAGTAGATGAATGTGCCAACTTTGCCTACAGAGTAGCAATTTAATTTGACCCTCACCAATAGAAAAGACAAAATTCTTAAAGATGAGACATTTCCCAAAACAACTGTGACAAAATAAACAAACCAACAGTCAGTTTGGCAACTGAGTGTATCTTTCCTGAGAAGGAGACATCTACAAAGGTCCACTAACCCTGGGGAGAAGCTGAAGGGAGATCACAGCAGGGCAGGGGATCTCCACCAGACATAATTTTCATTAAAACTCTTCTGGGGAAAAAAAAACAAACAAACAAACAAAAAAAACCCCAAAACAGAAACCCTCTACAAAACAGCTTTGATCTAAGCACTGACATTTCAGTCTTCACCAAATGGGAAAGAATATTTGTGTTTCCCCTTCAAGGGGGAAAGCAAGTCAATACACCAGACACTGGAAAATAGGCAGTTGGTTTGGTGAGTTGTTGTTAAATCCACTAAGCACTTCATAAACAGGCTCAGAGTCTTTTACATGAAGTGATTTTATATGAAGTTATTTTATATGAAGTTTTATTTTCATTTGCACAGTGAAAACACGCAAGTTTAAATCCTTTGAACGTTAAATACTAAGGAGATAAGAGGAAAGGTCAGGACCTATCTGAAGTCCAAAAAGTAACTTGAGTTATTGTCAGGTACAGGAAAAACGTAAGAGAGTGAGAAAGCTTAAGTTTCATAGCATTCTGCTATGAAATCGCAGATATTTTACCACACAACGTTCAGTGTTTAAGCAAGTAAATTTACATTTACCCTGAGGCAATAATTTATCTGTTTGGAAAGACCTACATTTCAATTTTCATCTTGTTTTAAACCAACCAAATACACATGGCCTTTGCTTTACTTCGATAAAGGTTTGATTCTAACACCTTGCCACATGAAATTATAAGATCATTATAACCCAAACAACAGAAACAATTTAGCTAACTATTCTGCCCCTCATAGGAGAAACAGTTTTTGCATGCTTGGACTGAAGTCCTTGTCAGTTTTTCTGATACAGTTTGCCAAGGAAGATATACAGATAACATTTGGTTTGATGAATGAAGTCTACCAGACAACATTTACAGGTAGATGTAAAAGAAAAAAATAAAACATATAGATGATAATTCAGCATATTTTACATTTCTAGTAGCGAGTTCTCAAGTGAAAACTCATTATTCATGTATTAGGAAATTCACAATTTCTTTCTAAAATTTACTAAATATGAGACTAGTACAAAAGCTTTGAATCAAGCATTCAACACTGGATCTGAAAAAACATTTCTTAAACAGTGAAATCTCAATACAAATTAAAGGGGCAGATTCAGTCTAAGAAAAGAAATATATGACAGAAGTATTCTCTAGGAATATCGTAAAATATGTATTAAAATTAGTCAGATTGCAGTGAAATTTTAAAAACTAGAAATATGAGGTGCATCAATGGCATGGAACCTTACAAGGGGGTTGCTTTGTACATATTGTTGATGAACTGCTTCTGAATATCCTAAAAGCAACTGTTCTAGGAAAATAGGATTTATTGCAAATTGGTGATTGATTCAGTAAACTGCTGGAATAAAAAGAAAGTGTCTGCAAATAAAAAAAATAAAATTCTTGAATAAATAATTTTAAAAATGGAAAAGTTTTACATGGCAACAAAACCAAATGCAAATAAAAGCAATTCTTGTACCATTGACAAGATTTATTCAGGCCCTGTTCTCTAAAAAAGGTGATTTTCATAGTGGTGATAAATTCAACTGAAATGTGATATATGCAAACTGGAATTAAAGGAACTGGATTACCTACAAATTGGAATACATCTTACTTGTTACTTCCTTGCATGCAAAAGCAAAGATAACATTTCAAAAGGCCTGGACAACATTACAGTTTATTACTGCAGCACAACCATGACCTCCTGTGTAAACCAACTGCGCAGATGCAAAAGCTGCCTGCATAATTATCCTTTCTAGATTAGGTTCCCTCAGAACTGCACTCCATAAGCTTAGCTTCACCAACCCCAAACTCTCAAGTCTATATGCCAGAGACAATAACCTTCAAAGGGTCTGGTTAGGTTTGCAGCAATATCTGAGGGAAGGCTGCAGACAGGCTGAAATAGCTACTCACAGAGGTGTCAATTGATGCTATTTGTCAAAACAGGCGCTAACGAAAAAGCAAATTATAACAATTTAGAAGTCAAGTAAAGTATAGCAATAAAGTATTGTTATAAAGTATAACAATTAAAAAGTCAGTTTCACTGCAGAACATTACGGGACAAAAAAAAAATCACTAGTGAATCTATTGTTATTAACCGCAGCATCAAGGAGTGACACAGTGGATGGAGAGGGCGATGCGATACTTCTCTCAAAGGCTGCTGGAGGTGGGAATGAGCTATGAATAATTTCTCATCTAGGATTTAGAGTAATATCTGTCTTCTTCCAAGACAGATGTGAGAGGAACAGACATAAATTAATGGAACTGCCTCTTAGCTGTAGCATGACAGGACCAAAGGAATCAATGAAACAAAGTCCTGGAGGAAGAAATGATCTCTTAATTCTTATTTACTGCATACAACTTATAAAATCATGCCTGTACTGATCCCCAAGAGTTAGAGTCCAGCCATCATGCAAACGGGGTGCAAATGAACCAACAACAGGTTGCGCTTGCCCCAATTCTCCACCAAGTTAAATCCTGTTGCATTCATTATTTAACACATCTTGTTCCCCTTTTGTTTTTCTCCTGCTGTTTGCTCACCTCTGGGAGCAGCACAGCTCTCTCCTCCTGAACCTGGAGGAAAAGTGGGCCAGGTCTGGTTCCCCGTGGCCCTCACAGGGCAGTGTTCAGGAAGTGGCAAACACAAACTACAGGCTGGAGACTATCAAAGAAAATTTCCAAATCTCCCTGAACCATAAATCAGTGCCCGAGCAGCCTGTGGATAGCAGGAGTTTCATTTCTAGACCTCAGACACTTTCTAAGACGCAGCCTTTGTTTTTTTTTTGTCAATGTGTTAATTGTTATTCTGAAATGTCGCTATTATACTTAAAAGTTCTCAACTACTCCATAACAAAATTCACCAACAGGTGTTATTAACACTCAAATATTCCATTCATTTAAATAAGGTGCTGTTTTCTTCATCATAATACGGTGAGCACATAATTTCACAAAATTCAGTTTAGATATTTAAAACCAATTACATTTGTTTTTGTTTTAGAAAGCAATTTGTGCAGGAGCTTCAGCCTATAAGCAATAGTCTTAGCTGAGATTACTCAGCCCTTTTCAAACAATGTGTGGTAAATTGCTGATTATACTCAATTAGACCATACAATATGAAGTGGTTTTATGCTACGTAGTTCTTTCAACCATAAGAAATGACTAGTAAATGCTACCAAACAACAAAACCTATAAAAAATTTAAAAATTAACAACGTGCCTTGCACATAATGGATAAGTCATAAAGATTCCCTAAAAACAAAACCATTCTGGCACATGTGCAACTACAGTACAGTCTTTACATTACCTTACAGCAAAAATTAAATCATTACACCCTATTACCAATTTCAGTTAAAACAGTATGAAAACTATTTTTCCTGTTCCCTTTTTTGAGGGTTGGTTTTAACTCATGTTAAAAAACAATCATAAGATTTCCACATATATAAAACTCAAAAAACCCCAACCCACTATGACAATATCCCCATCTCTTTGCAGAGCAAAGAGAAAACAGATGGTGTCTTCTCTAGCAATAGACTAGGTAATCCCTAATCCCTTCTAGAGATGCTAGCCTTATATTTCCTATGTTTCCTTTTATCTGGCACATCAGCATCCTGGTTTTACCACCAGTTCTCCAGACAATTAGCCTTTAATGTTTGGCTTACTTTTTTTTTGTAAATTAAGGACAAAAAATAGACGGTTTAACATGCCTTGTGCAACTCTGTACTGCATCACTGCTGGGAGTTTTCTGGAGAGAAAGGAAGAGAACAGGCTAAATAAACCAATTTCAGTAAATAACTGATAGAACAAGAGAGAGCAGTAACAATTAATCAAACAAATGTCTGTGTTAATTGATTGCGCCAAGTGCCTCTTCATTAATAACAGGGCATACTTCTACAGTAGGTCAATAAGTATATGCAATACACAGCTTTCAAGAAAGAGCAATCAATGCTTCTAGCATGCAGATAGCTCCAATGCTCACTTCTTTGTTTAAACGTTCTGATAAGATGTCCCACCACTGACACAGGAATAACGCCACTTCCTTCACTGGCTCTCTCTTATCTGCTCTGGCTAGCGTTAAGCTGCCCTGAGACCTCAGGGCTTGAACACCCTCTGGGAGCGTTCTCCGTGGTCATCGCCATCCAGGAGGCCTTTCATGTTTCTCACAAAAGCCATGGCCTGCATAAACATGGAAGAAGAAAGAATGCCCAGATCTCAGTCCAACTTGGAGCCAGGGCATACGCATACACCCAGTGTCAGGCGAGTGTTTCTGGGTGCTGGGGAGGAGCCTACCTCCAGCTGCCTGGTGCTTAGTGCAGCGAATAGATTTACTGCTTTTCCCACTGAGCCTTTGAAAGGATTAGATAGGTAATATTTAAAAACCTTTAAAAGATTAAAAAGTAGCAAAAGACTTGCAAAGTGACTTTGCAAGTTTTAGTTGTTTACAAACCTCACTTAATGAACTCGATTTGCTTATGTTTACAGGTGTGGCAGAGTCTGCAGAAATTAGCATGGATATTATATTTGTCCCCTCAGATACTGTAAATCTGTAATACTACCACACACATATAAAGAGTACTTAAACAGAACTTCATTTTCTGATCAAAATCTAATTTCATGCCCAACTTTTTATTTGCTCATGATGTTACTACAGTGGAACAAACACGTCCATACACTGAGTAGCCTCACAGTTTGCAGTTAAACAGGAAAAAAATATGCAGATTTGCATTTATTTGATCACAAACAAAACCCACTGTATTATACTGCAGCCTGGAACTCTAGGTGTTACTTTAATCATCAACAGAAGGCAAAAATCTATTTAACAAATGTTTCAGAAGAGCACTCAAAATGTAGATTTCAATGTGCTGACTGAAGCTGGAGCAAACCGCTAAGCAAATAAAACAACTGAACCTTTGTTATTGATAGAGAGCACTCAGACAGATCCCAGGTTCAGCAGCATACTAAACAGATTACTGAAACCGCAACCAGCAAAGCTCATAACCGGTGTCAATTTAATTTTCAGAATTTTACAGAGGATGGAAACCTCTATTAATTTTCAAAGAGTTGGAGCTCATAAATGAGTTATCGCAAAGGCCTTTTCCCAGCATTTTCTTCTCCAGGTTCTCTTACATAATTCACAGAAATGTATGTGTAACAAGAAGTCCTTAACAAACACATCCCCACATCCCGAAAAGCCTCGATGGATGGTACGTGTATAGATCCTCTCCAAGGTGACACTTTCAGCTCCATCTCATTTAAGCAACAGAGGTACAACAGGAGATACCCTCTTTCGAGGCTGTATTTCAAACGTATCATTGCTGCATACACTGTTTTAAGATAAAATAACGGTTACTGTTCAGCCAGATCATTTTTCCAATATAACTCACCTTTAGATTCACGATTAATGCAGTAAACGTTGCCTGAGCTATCACTGTCTCTTCAAGCCCGCTCACTGAATGCAGAGCTTCAAAATCAATGCAAATGCTTCTCCATCAATGTTAAGCTGCTTGGCTGTGGCCAGAACAAGTGGCCTGGGCCAACTGGAAGCAGATATGTAAGAATAAACAGCTGGCGATGAAGATCTGCTGTCCATGTTCACACATTTTCACAATAAATCTTGCCTCTCTTCAGCTGATAAAGCTGGAAATCCACACTGAGCACTACTAGAGAAATGATGTTTTAATTTATGCCTTCTTGTTACTGCAACTCTATTTAACTTCAACCGGTGAGAAAGGCTCTTTCAAACAAACAGGAAAATAAATGAGTAGTTTGTAAATTTTTTATACTTCCCTGACAAATCAGTTGATTTTCACTGGTGGATATAAAGAAAGATCCAAATAAGGAGGATCCAGAATTCACAAAACAAGAGATACTTTGGTGGAGTTCTGTGAGAGAAAACAGACAGCCTGGAAAGCATCCTTTAATAAAACTAAAAGAGCAATGAGAAGCACCACTTCCATCAAGCAAACCATGTTGTCAACATGTTTGTGTAAGCAACTATGACAAAATACATTCAGAGGACAAAAGATGCATTTTGCCAACCCGCCAGCAGCAAAACAGACAGACAAACATATTTCTGTGTATTTACAAAAATAACAAAAGAACATAACTTCAGTGACTTAGGTTTGGTGTATGCCAAACTGTCTTTAGACCTGTCCAGTAGAAAAAACCACAGCAACGAAGCAACACTTTTATTAATATATTTTATTTTTAAGTCATAACAGAGAAATTGCTATGACTACATGTAAACATCATGGCTTGCATGTAGCATTATGCTCTAACTTTATTCTTAAAAAGGAAGGTATTGCATTTTTTTAAGTTAGAAAACCTTTTTGTTTCTTCTGTCTTAGAGAAACAGCTGGCATTAACATACAGTTGAAAACAAAGTATTTTACTTAAACCAAAATTAAGTTTTTAAATGGGAGAAATTACTCATTAAACTATGAATGCAGTTACAATTATTTATGCTCTTATGTAATACTTAAGCTACCAAGACATTAGGTTATGTTTCCAAAGTCTAAATATAAATTTGAAACAGATGCAGTAAACAGGAAGAAACTTACCTCTTTATACTAAGACAGTTCAGGTGGGGGAAGATATTGATTTAGATACAATTTGTATTTTAAATATCATTTACAAGACTGATATGGTATTGCACATTTCATACCAAGATTTCCAAAAGCGGTTCATTAGGGTGATCAGAACAAAGTTTTAAGGAAACCAGTCTATTTCTTTAGGAATTTAGTTGAAAGTATATCACATAACCATGACTCAGTCAACATTTATTATTCTGATATAAAAAGTATTTATATTTCACTTAGAGAAATATTGAATTTTTGAAATCTGAAGATGTTTATTTCCTGCTCTATTTACATTAAATTGGTTTCACTCCCAGCAGTGCTCAATATTACTGTATTTTCCATTATTTATTTGTGATTTGATTCATTATTTAAGATTCTGACAGATATTTACCCTCAGTACTTACGGAATAATAATTTAGTAGTATGCCCCTATTCAGTATTAGCTTAAATGCTCGTATTTAATGGCTGTAACATTCAAGTCATGTGGCCTTCACAACATTATGATACAAAGAAATTAGGAAGAAGGAAGAAAACCCACCTGCCATATTACAGCTGTTTCCCAACGCAATATTTACCAGGTGTCTGCTCTAACAAACTTCAAAATTCCCAACTTAGTTGCCGAGAGCCTAACCCACAGCCCCGGGGGCTTACAGCCTGCTCCAGTTGCTCTCGTCCTCCTTTGCCACCCTCTTACATGGCTTATGCACAGTTGGTCTGCTGTTGATTATCACTCCCACTTCCAGCTTTTTTTCTACTTAATTGCTTCCAAGTTTCCTTAAGTATGTTATCCATCTTCCAAATTCTCCTCACGAGATCTAATTGGGCTGCATTTTCTTGAAGCTGAAGCTCACTGTGGTATTTCTGCCAGTGTTTCTCATCTCTCTGTAGGCCTTGTATCATTTTTTTTTTTTTAACTTTCAAGTATTTCTATCCCCTCACAATTTAGTATCACATTCTAATTTTATTAGCATGTTGTTAACACTCTCTCCCAGATCATTAATAAAGATGTTAAAAATGACTGGTTCTAGCAGTGATCCCTGTGGTACCCTCAAGACACCCTTTGTTTGTAGTCTTTCAGCCAGCTTTTAATCCACATGACAGTGCTCTTATCCAAGCCAATTTGAATTAATTTTGCAAGTAAGGTTTAGCGAGGCAACGGCCAACCTTCTGCAAAAATCCAAAATTACTACATTGATTCCTTCCTCACTCTCTGCCCCAAATTTTGCAGTTTCTCAATCAATTAAAATAGCAACCTTTATTCACCAAATTCATAGACAACTATACCCTATGTATCTGTCGTATCCTATCCTTCAGACATTGTACACAATTTTTATACTACATCTGCTTTCTTATTGGTATTTTACATTTCCTCCATAGCTTGCGGTATTTCAAAAGTAATAGGCAATGCTGTAGTAGAGGCTGCCTTTCTAAGGACTGATCTGATGACCAACAAATGGTAAGGAATACAATTTTTATGCTCTACACAAAAAATAAAAGTGGGTTTATCTATAAATGAATCCATATGCCCATTGGTAGGATTTAAATGTATACTCTAAGTTGAAGGATAACACAGTTTTATGGAAATGTGATTAAGACTAAATCAATCTATTGCCAACACAAACGAGATCCAACTTTTGCTACAGAAATCCTAAAGATAAATATCGAAACTCATAGTCTATGCGAATTGTTGAGTAAACAGTAAAGAAGGAATAAATGGATGCATCTTCCTGTGTAAACAGTATGTATACTTAAAAGGCATTTTCAAATTATTCCATTTCTTGATATTTATCAGTAATTATTTTAGAGGCTTGTAAGTTATGTATTGCATAACTATAAATGCTTTTTCTCAATTTTCCTTGTTAAAATTTTCCTCCTACTTAAAATTTATTGCAGTATCCCAGGGAACTGATGTCTCACATTTCATAGAATCGCAGAATGGTTTGGGTTGAAAGGCACCTTGAAGATCACCTATTTCCAACCCCCCTGCCATGGGCAGGGGCACCTCCCACTAGAGCAGGTTGCTCAAAGCCCCATCCAGCCCGGCCTTGAACACTTCCAAGGAGGGGGCTGCCACAGCTTCTCTGCGCAACCTGTGCCAGTGCCTCTCCACTCTCACAGTAAAAGAATTTCTTCCCAGTATCTAATCTCAATCTACTCTATTTCAGTTTGAAACCACTACCCCTCATCTTATCACTACATTCCCTGATAAAGAGTCCTTCATCTTTCCTGTTGG
This sequence comes from Trogon surrucura, assembly GCA_020746105.1. Classification (NCBI taxonomy): domain Eukaryota; kingdom Metazoa; phylum Chordata; class Aves; order Trogoniformes; family Trogonidae; genus Trogon; species Trogon surrucura. Next base: position 116,382,275 of record CM036617.1, on the reverse strand, counting down.
ACCCTTTTAAGTACTGGAGGGCCGCTATAAGGTGGCACTCTCTTAGCCTGTCCTCATGGAGGGGGTGCTCCAGCCCCCTGATGATCTTTGTGGCCCTCCTCTTGACTCACTCCATCAGGTCCATGTCCTTCTTGTGTTGGGGGGCCAAGAGCTGGACACAGCACTGCAAGTGGGGTCTCACAAGAGCAGAGTAGAGGGGCAGAATCACCTTGACCTGCTAGACACAGACCTAGGATTTTGTGTATGTGTCTGAACACACAGCTGTAAAATGAATCTCTGAAGATTTTTAGTTTACTTCACCTTATTGTCATGTTTACAAAATATTCCTGTTCATTGAAAAAATAACAATAACTGTCATAATTTATCTTCAAGAATATAAGAATAAGAATTTTAGACTCCTTATTTCTAACATTCTTTCAAAATAAATCCCTGAACTTTGATGTCCTTATATTACCACGATGCAAAATGACTCTGAATTTTGACGAGTGCAAATAGATAGGATTTAGTAGTTCAAAACTCTTTAACTTTACAAAGGGTTCTAAGAACAGCTACAAGAATCAGGTCCAATAATTCCATTCTACAGTGATGGGCTATGTAGTTTTAATAATACTAATTTTAACATTTGTCCTTCATTTTATTATATTGATACCCACAATGATCTTCCTGTAAGAATTATAATGGAATGACAGATGTGAAATTAATCTCCTCTTTTTTATTAAAAGCAACATATTTTCCTCCTCTCGGAAGAAGTAGCCAGTGTGTTTTTCACTGCTGCATAGTACTGTGGAAGTTAGAGCGATATGAGTACACATACTATGGATATGTTCAGTTATTTGCTGATGGAGTCAACAGACATTATAGAGAAATAACTAAACTCTTCTTTATGAAGTGCTTCCTTTTAGTCATCAGCACACTCAGTACCCCACTACAAAGAAATTGTACTTTGTCTAGGGAAATGTGTCTTGGAGTCTGGAGATTCCAAGCTTGATTGTTAGTTACTTTTGTAAGGTGCTTTTGCTGGGTAGTTTTTTTTTGAACAGTCAAGACCATTATTAAACAAGGATGACGCCTACTACAAATATCCCTTTTTAAAACCCCTACTAATGCTTAAGATTCCAATTCTTTTAAGTTTTCAGTTAAAAAAGTTGGGTTAAGAACTTCTCCTTATTTGTGAGCTTCTCCTGGACAAACGTCACCACTGTACTGCTGGTAAGCACCTAATCTGTAGATCGTTTCCTATATTTCTGGGTAAAGTGGATGAAGAGGAGAACATTTAAAAAATTGCAAAAATGTAGAGTTCAAATATATTTGCAATTGAGGGGTTTTTTTTTTTGTAATTCTTGTAATTAGCAATTTTACTTAATGCTTTTTCTACTATCAGTTCTAATCATTCGCATTTGTATATACATTTCCCATTATGTATCCCCATCCACAGTATTTTTTCAGTGCTTTATGGGAATCCGATTTTATTCTTTCTTCCCTGCTCCCTCTTGCAGTGCTTTCGGAGAGCCCGTTCCAAGCCGACTTTGCTCAATAGTGCCAAGTGCATTCAGTCCTCACGATCTTGCACAAATACAGGCAGTTTAAATGGACTGATGAAATCGGGATGGAATAGACGGAATCAGCAGCAGGGGAGAAGCGGCGCAATGCCAAGCAAATGGCAATACTCCTGGTTTTGTTCTTGACAGATCTGCTACACCTGAAAGAAGGAACTAGTGTGGGTTGAGGTGAGAAGAATGGGATATTCTGGATCTTGGAGACTCCTGTTCTCCATGACTACTGCCTCAGGCATACTTCCTGCTCACTGAAATGGAGGAAACAAGTAGCTGCCCCTTTTTTTTTTTTCCTCCAGCATTTGATTCTGATGAATCAGATACTTATATGCAGACCTATCCTTCCCTCTAAGAAAATCAAGGAGTTGAAAGTCCTTGCTTTCAAAAAAACTCTTCACTCTTTCTTTCCCAGGTTATTCTGTATCAAGAGATATCCGTGTAGACTCCTAAAGCAACTATTCCTTGACAGAATGTATTATCTGTTGCTCACATTTCATAAGCACTTTTACATAGACCTCATATTCAAATTTCAGGGATTTTGTTGAGCAATTTATGTAGATACTAGTTCCTTAAAGTGTCCTTTGGGGACACCTGTCTTCCCAATTTCATCACTTCAAGTGAATATAATACTAGTGTCCCCAGGTAAAAGTCATGATGCAATTCTATCAGACAGTTGCTGTACTTTGCACAGTGTGGGTGTGAGAGCTAATTTTGTCCTTAGATTCAGAGGCTTCATTAACAGTCTTAACACATTCACTGCAGCTTTCTAAATCCTTTCAGGCTTTAACACTTAAGCTACTGTGAAAAAATAATAAAAGTTCATATGCAGAAAATGTTCTTTAACACGAATAAAACAGATCTTTTAGATACTGTTAAATGCCACATTACAGCAATACCATTCTAGTGAAATGAAATTTATGAGAAATTAATTATAGCTACAGTGAAGGCGGTAAACCACTATTTTGAACAATTTATCCTGATATAAAATACGTGAAACTCTGAATGCAAAAAGGAAAAGATGGGAAATTAGGTGTCAACTATACGCAAGCACATGAATGTTAACATAAAATATATTATACCACTTTGCTGTTATGAGTTATTAATCAGAAAATTTGATCATGTGACAATATATTGAACACAACAATCAGTCATTAGGTAAAAAAACCAAACCTTTTTCTTCCCTCAAAAATGTTTCATACAGTAGGATAAGTTTCAGCTAATTTCTTAAAAACAGAAAACAAAAAGTCTGAGACCCTCAATAATATTTTCCTAGTATATATCACTTACAGGATGAGAGAAAAAGGTAACTTAGTCCTTCGCATGGGACATGTGAAGCTTTCACATACAAGAATACTTCCATCAATCGATCCATGTTGCATAGGAAAACATATCTATTCATTATATTTTTTTCTTAAACCTGTCCATGACAACAGAGGGCCGTTTTAGCTCACTCGGTTGAGCGTGGTGCTGATAACACCAAAGATCACGGGTTCGATTCCCGTTCGGTCCTCATGTGTTGCCTGATCTAGTTGAGAGGCGTCCCCGTCCATGACAGGGAGGTTGGATTAAGATGATCTTTAAGGTCCCTTTCAGCCTAGGCCATTCTATGATTTTATGAAACTCCTACACGTTGCCATTTGGAAGCTATGAGAATTAAAATTCAGCATCTAAATTATACAGAATCCAGCTAGGTTTCAAATTAATGTGAAAAGGTATAGCTATCCTTACAACTTCTGTAAAATAGGGAAGCTTTACTGTTACCTTGGTATACCTGCCAATTAATTTCTACTCCTTTTTGTGCTCATGAAGTCTAACACAAAATCTGCTTCTTTTTGATTTTGACTTCATGATTGAAATAATGTAAGAAATTTTAAATTATGGATGAACTTTATTCCAGGTAGACTTGCTCCACAACATTACTTCCAACAGTTGAAAAATACTTTGCAGCAGCAGGATGGTTGGAATAATTTGTTGAAATTTTGCTTTCCACAAGAAGTATTAATCTGGAGGGCTATCTCTCAACAGCAACTCTTGTTTTCAGACTGATTCAGGAAGCCGTTTTTAGAACAAAGGCACCCACACTAGCTGAAAAACCAAGGCCATTAACTGGATGACATTACACATGACAAACTATTAAATTATTCATTTTCATATTTACTTTACATATTTAACATGTTCTAGAAGCTCCCACGTTACTTCTTAGGTGTGTCAGGGTCCAAAACCAACTCAACATGAAAGCTAGTTTGTGTCAGATTGTAAAGGCCCTTGCTTGTAGTAAGTCATGTCCACCCACATGCTAAATTTGCCTATACAGTGAGAAAGGACAAAATAGTGCCCTTGTGCAAACTACAAATAGTCTGCAGAAGAAACAAAACAAATTCAAAGATAACATGGAATAACAAAACCAAGGTACAAAGACTGGCACGTTCAGATTCTTTTTTTTTTGTTAAATAAGCAGAAACATGCTCAGAACAGAGAGAAGGGAGACCAAGGAAACTGAGATTCGTTTCTCATGACCTTAAGAACTAAACCTGTCTGGAGTGAAACTTGTACAAGAGAAAGGAAAAAAAAAATATAATTTTCCTGCTAGTCTTCAGTATTTCTGAAACACTAAGTTCTCACTATTTATTACCCTCTAAGTTGAAGGAAGATCTGTGCTGATCTATGTCCTGTGAAGTTGGAAAAATACTTCCTTACTCTCCGAGAACCAAGTATCTGGAAGGATTATCTGTTATATGTGACCTAACAGTTCTGGGGATGTACCTGTAAGTTCATGTGCAGGGCTTTTATTTCACTGATGGCAGTTTTCAACTCAGGAAACGGGTTCTCATATTCTCTCAATCAGCTAAAATGGTCTAAATGCTATTTTCGCCTGCATCTCAGATTTTATTCTGTCTTGTTTTCTTCTCCTCAGTAGACAACAGATAGATAAGTAGGTTAAAGCCTGAGTGAACTTGCTTTGGATGGAAGTTATTAATTCCATATAATACAAACTTAATTTAGGAAACTAATCTTTGATTAAATAAATATTTTTTGAATGTGTGTAATACAAAACATACTGCTTGAATGGATCTCACACATCTTTTTCCACATTCACCGAAATTAAATATATTGCCAAAATAATAATTTTTTTGGAAAAAAATATATATTAAAAAATAACATATCCTGTGCTTTGGTTTTCAGTATTTATTTGGTTTTCTGTCTCTTAAAATTCAACATCAATTACTGAGTAAACATTTCACAAAAAGAAACTTCCCTTTCTGGGATGGATTACTGTCATCTAGCTATACGAATATGAATGTAATAATGGTTTTTATTACTATTTTTTCACTTGTATTTATGGAACAGAAGAATTTAAGAAAAGTTGATAGTTCTCACACTACCATAATAGAGAACATGAACAACAGATACACTACTACTGCTGGAAAAGCTGCCTGTGAGAAATGTAATCCTCTGTTTTATATTACTGAATGACAACATTTTGTTGTAAGGGGTTTTTTTTTCAAGTTTTGAGAAACATTTCTAATGTTACTTCTCATGACATTGTATAAGCATTTTAAACTGTTCCTCATCTGGTCTCTGAAAAAGGGAAAGTTAAGATAACAGTAAGAAGAAAAGTGAACTACAATGAGTCTATTTTGAGAGGATTTTCTTGCTCTAAAACACTTTGTGGGCAAATAAATCATCTCAAGGCTGTAAGCTATATCGTGTTTAGGTAACTTACCAAGAGCTTAGTAAAACATGACAAGTGAATGGTCAAGTGAAAGTTTTGCAGTGGGAGCTTCTGGTTCTCCACAAAGCAGCAAAGGACGGTGGCCTATCAGCACATGCACCACACTGGTGGGTAACCTAATCCGGTCTACTCCAGCTGGCAGAGAAAGACTAGGGAAAAAAGTAAATTCACAATTCACAAGGCTTAAGCCTTGTATGATAGCAACAGAGTTCAGTTCATGAAAAGACATTCATCTGTAGCCCCAATGTGTTTGAAAGTGGAAACACAGCCTAAGTAAGAGAATTCAGAGGTATTTTTCTCCTAAAGGGACAAGGTTAGTCAGACATGGTGGATCAGGGAGTGGGAGCACAGGAATGCAGAAGTTCACAGGTGTTGGTAGGAACTTGATTAACAGCCTTTGTGACCTCTGTCAACCTGAAATTGCAAGTCTGATTCAGGAATAATGTTGAAATCATAACATGTAGATACACGACAAAAAGTGCAGGATTCACAGTGGTTTCCCAAAACCCAGCATGATATGGAAAAAAGACATTGGTATAGCTACTCTCCAAACTTAAGCAAAAAAAGAAATCTATGAAAGGCAAAAAGCGAAGATGAGGCAGACAGGGAAAAAGAACTTTTGGGAAGTATCAGCCTTGTGGAGGAGAATCACAGGACTAAGCAGCATAGAGAGTTAATTGTTGCTTAAGGGACACAGCCAGATATATATTTTAGGCACACTTGCAGAGCCACAGACAAAACTAAGGACTGTTTAACAGAGGAAGACATGATGAAAAATAATCACAATACAGTCTTCTAAAGAAAACTGTTTAGCGATGTGGTCCAAGTGTGAGACTGGTTCACACTTCTGATCTCAATTTTAAAAATACTGCCTCTGTTTACGAGTAGGTTTGATGGGAAAAATGCTGCTGTCTCATAAGAACTGCAGAGTAAACAAACATTTAACTCCACAAATCTCACAATGACTTGGCATTGGTAAAGGTGGGTCCGTGTGGTCATCTGGATGACTTGGCACAGACTTTGTCCACCTGCCAGCTGGTGTGAGACTTCCCAGTTTTCTTGATGTGGATATCCTTTACAAGTAGCTTCAATCAAATTGGACAACTTTTTATCCTTTCCCTTCCTCCTCTGGCATAAGACAAAGCATATTTACCAGCTCTTCTCAGAAGTGTTGGTTCTTTGCCAAAGGTTTAGCAATATTGAGGGCAAAAGAAATACTGTTTTTTGCTAGTTACTGTGAAAAGCCTTCTTCACTTTAAAGCTTTTCTAGCATGAGGGCAGCATGGGAGTAGTTGCATTCTCATTGAACTTTCCAGATAAAAAGTGCAAAACATTCTGAAAAGCGCTACGCAATCATGAAATATTACAGGATGAAATTCCACTTCAGTGGATCATTGCATATGAAGACAGATGTTTTATTGGGTCATCTTTCAGAAGGCTTACTTAGTTCCCTCAGTGTTTGCAGTAACTAGTGTCAAACACTTCCATGAATAATAATTAGAAAATATATAATCAGTTAAAATGTATGGTAACTAAACACAACAATCTGTAAAGATTTATCTTCTAGAGATATTGGTGCATCAGGAGAACAAGAATAAAAGTTGTCTTACAAAGTAATTATCATATTCAGTGTAATCAAATCAAATTAAAATGACAAAGTTGAGGTAATGAAGGTTCAAGAAAAATGATTACTATTTTTAAAGAGAGAAGTCTATGCTGACTATAAAGAAAAATGAGAAGACTAACATCTAAGAGTGAGATTTTCTGAGAGCAAGTAAAGATTTCATAGAAAATGGAAAGCTAGCAAATAATAAAGAGGTGAGAATGTCAGAAGTTTATCCATAAAATAGGAAAAGAGACACTCAACATCATTAAGTGATCTAATACTGAACAGATTGGAAATCTTGGTGTTTATTGAGAATATGTGGCCTGACCAGTAAAGTAACACACACCTAGCATTGGGATCAGCTTTGCAGGCAGCAGCTCAGGTGAGGAAACTGAATTCCTAGATCTCCTATGTCCTCCCTTTAAAGGTGAGAGGATGCATCACTGGCTACAGGTCCAGTTGACCAAAAGCCATTTTTCTCTTAACTAGACACAGACCTGAGAGAAGCACATCTCCTTTTAGCAGGATAAACAGTAAAAAAAGTGGGACTCTTAACCATTAAACTTAAAAGTCATCCCTCTATTAGTCCTGAGACAACACAGCAGACAATCTCTACCCTTGACTTCAAATCTGAGCTCTTGCCCCAAAGTAATAAAGACCACAGTTCAACTATGCCCAAGTAAAGACAAACATATATTCAAGCAGTTGGATAAAATTAACCATTTTGATAATTTAGAGGATGAAGAGCCAAAAGAACAGAACTAAACCTGAAAAGAGAATGAAAATAAACTTCAAGTAATATCAAGAGTATTTACTATAATTAGCTACCCAAAACCCCTCAGTTTTCTACTATGATTAAAATATGATAAATAAGAAGCAATTCAATTTGATTAGTACAGCTCTATAACTATGCAAGAATGATATATGAAGGAAAATGGCCTTTTAAAAGTAAATTAAAGATGACAAGAATTAAGAGTTAATTTATCCTTCAAACACTAAGCAGCTCCTGTTAGTGCAATGATTTCTAAACCAAAGTTACATTAATTGCAAACTTGTTATCATCTCAGATCAGATTATCATTGTAGGTGATTTCTTTAACCATTATGACTATCAGCACATGACACTGATCCTTTCACATTTCCAGACCGATGTAAATTAGTCTTTGAGCTGATATTCACTCCCAATATGCTTATCAAAAAACCCAAAAAACTTTCCATGATCATACAACTTTGATTTCTCTGCGGCTACCTTTGTCAGTGCCAGGTATTCGGATAAAATGAAATGTTGTTTATGACAGTGACCAACGAACAATCACTTAAAAGTAAGCCATAAAAATGTCATAGTGAAGCTGGCAGGACAGTATATAGTGGTTATCTGGAAATAATATCAACTAGTGAACAGTTCTTGTTGTGAGGAATAAAAATAACACTTGCAATATACTCTCAGGCATGAAGACGGTCTGGTATTCAAACATAGCCTACATTTGTCCTTAATCACACTGGAGTCTTTTCACCCTTCTGTGCTTCAGTTTTTTATATTTGTAAAGTTGTGTAATTCCCCTCCAGCACATAATTTGTTTTGTTAAAATAAATAAGTTTCTGTAAAACCTCTAGAAATTGTTTAATCTAAGTAGACATGGCACAGTATTTTAGTGAGTAGTAGTTTTAAAAAATATTACTAGAAATCCAACAAGCTATTCATGCTCCAGAGCAAAGTACTCAGAACCTACATTATTAATCCCAGTTCCCAATTTTTCACTAGTCAAAACACTGTACTTCTAAAATTAATCATTTCAAACCAGAGCAAATAAGCTAGAAAAATGGGAGGAATGAAGGCTGATATAATAAGAATGAATGGTAACAAAACCAGAGAGTGGTGGTGAATGGTGCTGCATCCAGCTGGCACCCAGTGACCAGTGGTGTCCCTCAAGGATCAATCCTGGGCCCAGCCCTGTTCAACATCTTTATTGACGACCTGGATGAGGGGATTGAGTCTACCTTTAGTAAATTTGTGGATGACACCAAGCTAGAAGGGAGTTTCGATCTGCCAGAGGGTAGGAAGGCACTGCAGAGGGACCTGGACAGGCTGGGTTGATGGGTTGAGGCCAACGATATGAAGTTCAACAAGACCAAGTGGAGGGTCCTACACTTTGGCTGCAATAACCCCCTGCAGCGCTACAGACTGGGGGAGGAGTGGCTGGGCAGCGTCCTGGCAGAGAGGGAGCTGGGAGCACTGGTTGACAACCAGTTGAACAGGAGCCAGCAGTGTGCCCAGGTGGCCCGGAAGGCCAATGGCATCCTGGTTTGTGTCAGGAACAGTGTGGCCAGCAGGAGCAGGGATGTAATTCTGCCCCTGTGCTCAGCACTGGGGAGGCCTCACCTCGAGCCCTGTGTGCAGGTCTGGGCCCCTCACTGCAAGAAAGACACTGAAGTGCTGGAGTGGGTCCAGAGGAGAGCAACGAGGCTGGGGAAGGGACTGGAAGGAAAGTCCTGTGAGGAGAGGCTGAGGGAGCTGGGGGTGTTTAGCCTGGAGGAGACTCAGGGGGGACCTTATCACTCTCTACAACTGCCTGAAGGGAGGGTGTAGTCAGGTGGGGGTCGGGCTCTTCTCTCAGGCAACCAGTGACAGGACAAGAGTGCACAGCCTGAAACTGCATCAGGGAAGGTTTAGGTTGGATCTCAGGAAGCACTTCCTCATGGAGAGGGTGATCAGGCAATTGGGATGCACTGCCCGGGGAAGTGGCAGGGTCTGTTTAAGTAGGGGCTGGATGTGGCACTTAGTGCCATGGTTTAGCCAATGTGGTGGTGTTGGGTCTTGATGATCTCAGAGATCTTTTCTAACCTCAACAATTCTGTGATTCTGTAAATGCATGGTCTGAGACCCTGGTAACTGTAACTGCTCTGCTCCTGAGGTTGTATGAGACTACTCATTCACCATTGCTAACTGGCTGTGCATTATGAACATTATTACTGGCAGAAACCATCCCACATCAGAGAAGAGGTCTCAATTCTGAGTCTACTTTTTGTCACTTAAAATCAGCTTTTTTGCCAAATCCCCCATAACAGAAATTCAAGTTGCATGTTGATAAGAATTTTCGATAAAGATAGTCCTAGCAGTGTTTCCAGAAAGACTCAACTCCTTAAACAGCCTTCACAAACAAAACTGACTAATTTATACCAGACAAATAGGAGAGAGGTACGTGGTTTACATCTTAGCTTCACAGTTTGACCATTTTCTTGGTATCTTGGCTTGATCTGATCATTCTCTTTTTCTTTTTCTTTTGTTTTTTTTTTTTGGAACAATGAGAAAAAGCTTCCCGAAGTGTTAAATAGGAAAAAAATCTGCAAACTATTCAGCCATGCCCAAGGAGATCCACTATCTGCAGTCTTTAGACAAGCACAACAGTCAAGAAAGAATCTGATGCACCACATAAAGGAAGCTCCATTCAGCTCATGTATCTTCCCACACATACTGAGATACCAACTAAATAAGAAAAGCCTCCACAGGACGTGTTTGTCCACAGCATTTATTGATAAATGTATGAAGGAATATCAGAAAGCTTACTCATTTTCTTCTACAACAACTATAAAGTTATATTATCTTTGTTAGTGAAAAACACCATAGATCTTTCTGCAGATTATGTACTCATGAGAATCCATTTGCAGATCTTTAGAGGTGAGAACATGTGCTCTAAAACATAAATTCAGAACATATCTTGAAAGCTGGTCGATGAAAATGAATAATTGCTAGACACATAAGATCAACATAGGAGCATTAAGTGCATAAATAAGAAGTGTAACAAATATTATGTATAAATAATAGACTACAAAACTGCTGAAGCAGCTACCTCACAAAGTACGGCATAAAAGTACCATCTATCATTATAACTTTACTGCAGTAATTTCTTGATGCTAATGTCTTCTTATATTAATCAGGAGCACACTGAAGTAGCAGTATTAGTTACACAGAAGGATATTCTTTTTAATCTAATCTAATTTGGGAGTATAAGAACATGGAATGCAGATGAATCGTGTTTTCAATGGAGAAACGAATTGGAGCACCTTCCCTCTGGGTTTCTGTGACACGCACTTTTTCACACAAGGTTTGTCCTAGTTACAACTTTTTCTCTTTACCACTATGACACAATTACAATCAATCATCAGGCTCTCTCTTGCCATAAAACAGAAAGATGAATCTGTCACAGTTTGAATTGCCGTTACAATATACTTAGAGTAAATTATCTACTCATGGATGACAGAAATCCTGCCAATTAGACAAAATTATTTTGACCTCTTAAGTGTCATCAGATTGTTACTGCAATCAGCGACACCCTAGCTTTCAAAATTTGAGATTTAAAAAGTTTAAGTGTGTGTTCTGCATCTAGAAGACCTTAGTATACAGCTTCAGCTCTTATTAAATCCAAGTCGTTTCAAAAAGTGAAGATCATACTGCAAACTACGTGAACTTGGTATAGGATACTTAACTTCTAACCATTAGATTTTTATCATCCGTAGCATACCACTAAATTGATACCACTGTCAGAATGGGCTTTGCTTCCAGGTAGCATTTCTCTCTCTCAAAATATGGCTTCTTCAAATTCTGAACATCCTCTTTGTGTTACTGTTAAACCATTCTGCAATAGCAATATTTCTGAACAAAGCACTCTTATCATAGGGTACCCGACATTGCTGAGGGTTAGATAACCTTGGTGGTGCCACAACATCTGTAATTCTTCAGTAAAATCAATTATCTCATTATGATGTCCTTTGTCAGAGAACTTTGTAATGTAATGAGTACTTGAATTTTTTTCCTGAGAAAGAAAAGATCTGCTTTGACTGGTGTACAGAAACATTCATACATGGGTCACTGACTGACAAGGGAATTGCAAATCACTCAGTAATAGAAAATAATAGTAGACATTTATAGCTCTACCTCTCACAATGACCTCTAGGCTCATTATAAAAAGTATGACTTGTCAAATAAAAATCATGTGACATGAAGAAAATAATAAATTTTAAATCTTACATATCAGTTAAGAGGTAGCCTAATATATGAGAGCACCTACACTATAACCACTCCCTGTAAATAAAAGAGAACAAGAAAAAAAAAAGACACAAAATAAAGTATCATCTTCAGGGCCTTCAGACAACTGGTTAACAGATCAGGAGCACAAGCAGTGTCCTCCTCTATCCCTCCAGTTACAGAGAATGATGAGGGAAGAAATAAGAAGAGCCTGAATAACAAGGCAAGAAACACTTCTCCAAAAAATTGGGATGTGCTAATAAATGCATCAGAGAATCGAAGTTAAAATGTTAGACATCTGAAGAAAGCTGCAGCTACTACTGTGCAAGCATTTTATACATTAAACTGTTATTTCACAGAATTTGGAAAAAAAATAGAAGTGAAAGTAATCAAACTCTTACATGGACTAGATGATTCCTGCAAGTGTAAGCTATTTGTCTTGTTCTTATTGACAGAGTGCCTACCAGTTTAAATTCCTTAAGAATTCTGGCAACCATCTGACCATGGAGTTTAAATTGTACACTAATTCTGTTAGAAGAGACTTCCAGAAGTCACCTGCTCACAGCAGGGGTGACCGCAGTCATATTGGGAAGTTAGAGGGCTGCACTTCGATGTAAACCAAAGTTCAACGGTCATGCCTACAAACATCCATTTCTTGCCAGAGTATCAAGCACTGACATTAAAAATGGAAATTAAAAGAAGAAATATTTCAACATAAGCCAGCATTTGATAAAATTCAATCTAAAAATCTTCAGAGCAATAAAATATATCATCTCGCAAGCAGGGCATGAAAACAATCAACACTAAGACATCCCAGTAAACATGTCACAAACTTTACTGAAAGAGGGTGATAAATAAAAAATGATTGATAACTATACTGTGTAAGCTAGAATGTGAGGCAAAAAATGTCTTCATTCATCTATACAACCTCCTACTTCTTTGCAATAGATTTTAAGATTTAATGGTTCAGTACCACCTTCAACAAGAAAGAAAAAAAAACACTTTAGACTGTTAAACATTGCTAAAGCTAAAAGACAACATCTGTGAATAACAATGACTAATGAACGATGTATCTGTAGGATATTTCTGTATAACTGGCACTGCTTTTAGAGAGTTGGTTCCTAAATCTTTAACATTGTATGAAGAAACCTAATAAAACCCTGTAGCTTAGATCTATTTTCTTGCTGTAAATCAATTTGAAAATTTTCACACTGTAATAAAAAAGTTCTCATGTGACATTTAATTCTAAGTAAAAGTCAATCAGATAGGTTTATCAAATTAAAAGTAAAACACTGGACAAGAAGTCAATGGACTTCAGAAGACTGGCTTTTCTCCCAAGGATGCTGCCTAACAGCACAGATCTGTGCTCCTCAAATCCAATATTACTGCAGATGCTCGGTAAGATAGGACAGGTATTCTCTCTCATCTCTCCAACCCTGTATCATTTAGCCCTTTGCAATCTAACTATTTCTGTAAAACAAAAGTTAGTATCAGCCGATTCCTAGAACATAGGATGGGTAAAATAGCTAGTAACTAAAACTCAAGATACTGCAGAAAAGTACTGGGATCTTCAGCAGTTTTAGTTCTGCCCTTACACGCCAGTAGCAACTGAACAAGAGATACCTCCCTCCTCCCTCCAAAGACCATGAAAGAGTGGGTGACTGGAACTGGAGGCCAGATTACTTTAATCAACTTGGCAAAATCTGTTTATTTCTGACTATAACCTTGTTTTCTTTCTACCATAATATTAGAGACAGATTTAACAAGGAAGGCTTCTAGTTTCTTGACTGAATGTTATATTGGGAAATAAAACTATGCAAGTTATAAGCGTGTTAGTCTTAAGATCCTACTTATTTCACAATAATTACTTTTTTTTTTTTTTCCCCATAAGAATAAAGCAAGGAAAAATGTCTTTCATTGTTACAGTGGAGACAGAGACCTGATGATATTCAAAAATTACTTAAGTCAGTTACACTAAGTTAATTTTCCCTCATTATAAAATAAAAGCCAAAGGAATTTAACTAAATAATTGACTCTGTCATACATTCAATGAAGGTGGAAACTACTCTGTTTAAAAAGTTGTAATCCAGGGAAGTAACAACAAAATTTTTCTTGAACTCTCAAAATATACCAAATTTCAACACTATGTACAGTTAATTTCTTGACTATAAATGTTGCAGAAGCCTCTTTCTTGGTTTGCCACAAGCATTCACTTGTGTATTTAAGCAAGTATGTGTTGTCATGTAGTTAACGGATGTTAGGAGCTTTCACACATATGCAAGCACACTACTGCTACAGCAATTCATCCTCCATATTTATATTTTGAATGATTTTACTCTCCTAGCACAGGGTGAAAACTAACAAACCAAAATTAATCAACTCTTTAAAACAAGAGAGTTGGATGCTTTTGTAAAACGTGTCCCTCAGTAACTTACCTAACATCACGAATGAGTTGTGTGCCAGAAGAAAGATTTCACCTGGTTTCCCCTGAATTATTTACTAATACATGGGTAACTGAACAATTATTTGCAGCTTCTGAAACTTCCATTTTTCTCATGCATACTTATGGATTCATCAAAATCTATTGTTTTAGAGATGATGAACGCCTGCAGTATTTTGTACTCCTCCCACCTTTCACTCAAGAATCTCAAAGAGCACTACAATGAACAAGACTCACCTTCTTACCCTAAACCAGTAGTACGATGACCACTGCAGATGGAAATACCACATGTAATATCAAAATTATGCTGTTTTAAATCACCAAATAGCATTTTACCTGTATGATTAATAGCCCTTAATCATAGTCACATACAGCATGCTACACTTAACAATGGTAAGCAAGTTCATATAAGCAACCAGCATACATTTAAATCCTATGGACTTTTTTGGCTCCATCCACAGGGGAACAAAATTGATACTGATCAAATATTTCTCAAATCATCTGTAAGTGATATAGTAACAAAGAGGCATCAGATTCAAATAGAGAAGAACATACAGTTCATTCAAAGAACAGAAAAATAAAAATGCATCTGCCACACACACAAAAAAAAGGGGTTTCCCTTGGGTTTCTTCCAACTCGGGTGGACTCAGAACTGCAAACTATGTAGTAAATCAGCATGTCAGAAGCAGAAAAAAAGATTGGGAAAACTTGATAAAGACTCAAAAATGAAGTCCTAATAGAGAAATACTAACAAACTTTTAAAAAATAAAAATCAAACACCACAACAAAGCCTAAACTATCTTAACTGTCAAAGAATTGTAAATTCACAATAGTAAACCAAATATTTTTTAATTCTCAAGAAAAAAATAAAATAGAGGACAAACATTTAGGTAAAGACAAACGTCCTCTTTTAATATGCTAAAAGGTAATGATCCATTTGGCACACATTTAGACAAATTATATTGTGTATTACTTCTATTGATCCATAATATGCTTATAATATGCCACTTCATAATCAGAAGAGTGCTGCTGCTTTGGTGACTGAAATTTCTGCAAACACAATTCAATTACAAATGGGCTGCAATAAATACGGTTTACTCTTAAACTTACATTTTACATCATTAATATATAGTTAGTGCATCTCGCAAGAAAGTCAGTCATTCATCATCCTTGCTGTGAACCTATGTGAAAAGCTGTTCTCTTTTAAGCCAGATATGAATGAGAGCTTGGTCTTTTGAAATGTAGAAATCGAAGGATGATCATAATACTTTCTTCTCTTACTGGGTGAGCTATTCAGGCTTGGAACAGACTTCTGAATATATTAAGTAAAACAATTCAAGCAAATTTTACTTATTCCCATCTCAAAATGCTGTTATTTAATGAGTCTAGTATGCTGCCATCCAAATCATGCAATCATTTTCAAATCTCTGACTTCCCAAATCTCTTCTTTATCCCTGAAACCAAGTTTTACATTGCCACACACAGGGACTGTACCAGACTTCCATCTCAAATAACTTTCTTTACATGCTTTTCTTATGCATTTCCCAAATGGTTCTTTTTTGTTTTAGCCTATTTTGCTCTAAGAGTATTAGTCTATCTTTCTAGAAATATCTCTGTCCCCATTCATCAGCTCACTTCTCCTTTCCCATTCACCCCCTCATCTAGATCAATCTCAGATCTCTTGAAATAGATCTCTTAAAGAAGTATTTCCTAATCATTATTACCTCTGTTATGCACTTTCTTTAGCCTAAAAGCTGTTTGCAATGGGTATGGGGAAAATTCTACCATTACTTCAAGGATCTTTCAAAACCACACTATTAATACACTTTTAAAAGCATTTATTGGTCCTATTTAAATGTGCACTAATGAAAATAAGACGCTGTTCTGCACTAAGCAAAGAATGAAATATCACATTGATGTAAATCACTTAAGCTAGATGCATCAATAATTTAACAACATTTACAATGGATAACTATTTATACTTCTTCAGTGAATACTATAATGCAGAAAAGTATTTGAATATATTAGGCTTTCGGCCTAAACAGTACAAAATAATAGCAAATGTTTTCCTTGACTTATCACGAGTTTTAATTAAACATGTAAAATGCGCTAAAATTGCTTTATTGGTTCAACTGTAATATAGCACAGAAATATCACATTCCTATGCATAGGTTTTAAAATGAATAAACCCCTACGAGACTACAAAAGCACACCAATAAAATGTCCTGTTTCTATGTCCCAGGTGTGGAGGAGCAGGGGGAGGAGGAAAGGGAAAGTTCTAGGAGAAGGAAGAAAAAAAGAAAGAAAATTTAAGCTACTGCTTCTAAATTAATACACAGTTACACTATGATTTATCCAAGGGATCTGAAGGAGTTAAATATCCAACTCTCTTCAGTATTAAATGTTGGTTTCAAAAACCCTAATGGTTTAAGCACTATGTATTGATTCTTTTAGTTACAAGTACATCATTATATCAATAAACATTAAAGTTAACATTTTAAACTTAGGAAATGAGAAAAATGTACCAAACAGATCTAATGATAGCAGAGAGATGGCAACTTCTTAAACATAAAAATCCTTCAATTAAAAACCCTTCTAAGTTGGCTGAGTTATCAATAAGCTGTGGGAACCAAAATTGCAGAGAAAAGATAAAGCAAAAAAGACAATCATTATGACAGATAACTTGTATTTATAATGGTGCGGATTTCTTTTTTCCTTTTCCAGAAGTATGTCCTGATTTCTAAGAGCTGGCACATGTTTTGATTTAAAGAGTACTCAGAGCTAACTAATTAAATATTTGTGGTACTCAGAGTAGTAAAAAGGAAAATACGAGTGAATATTAAATTAATATACATATTTTGTTGATGCTATTAAAAAATTATACGCATTTGGTTAGGGAAAATTCTGGGAGCAAGGAATGGGCACACAATCGCATGGTTACAACTTACCCATCTTGTATGAACAGGGAAGGATGTCACCATTGGGATAAAACCTGATCCAAAAGTCTGAAGAAGAGGAGGGCTGTTCCCAGCTGAAATGATCCCAGGCTTCACCTTTCAAGAGCTAGCATGTATATACACACCACCAGTGTATACCTTCATACAGTCAGTCACTCATATACTCTTTCCTTACACTGGAGAGAAAGAAAATTCCCAACTGCTCTTTCCACTGTCTTTTCTCTCGAAAGAAGAAAAAGATTTGATAGCAGAACGATATGTTAATACACCTCATGAGTCTCTTCCAGCTGTCTTTGCCAGAACTCCAAGGTAGCTGTATTTAAATAATAATCTGAAGCTGGTAAACTTCTGCTATCACTTCTTTAACTACCCCTGAGAAAGATAACAGGAGTGAGGGAAAAACAGCAAGCTATTCTCTAATCGAAACAGAACTAATAAATAATCTTCTTTCAGAACTAAAACTCAAAGGAAAAGCCTCTCAAGCCAAAAAATAAACAAAACACCCAAAGTCACTTTATATCTACAAAATGTACAGGTTTGTGGTGGATCCTAGAAGTTCTTTTGCTAGTTAACTCTTAGGTAAATATTAAAGGAAATGATTGCACAGCTATCTAGAGCATAAGGTACAATTAAGGATTTATTGGCATTTAATTGTTATTAATCATGCCACTTAGTCATAAAATCACCAGCTACACACAATATGCTGTGCTTAATAGGTTTACATAAAACCTGTGTGTGTTTACATATATGTATGTGTTCATAAACACACGTTCACAAATCAAATATTTGTTCTCTTATTATTTTTAATTAAAACTGAAATCAAAACCACTATTAAAGTGTAATTTCCAATTCTATTTAAGGAAATGTGGAAGACACTATTCCAATCAGATATTTTGATAAAGGAATTTATACTTTCATAACTAGATTGTTATCTTGCCCCCTCACTCGCCTTCTTTCATGGTTTATTTTTCTTGAAAAGCAAAGACAGTCCTGTTGAAGACTACAAAACTGATATTCCTAGAAAACAAAACCCTCCCTTGATCCTCAGGGCAGGCAGAGCTTGGGAAACTACCGAAGTTTCCTCAGACAACAACTCCAAAATGCCTCAGTCATGTCCTGGAATGCTGGAATGTCCTTGACCTCTTGCAAAGATTGCTGAAACCAGTGCCAATTACTGTCAGTCTTGTTGGTTTATTTTGCAGTGTAGACACCTGTAGACCATGAAATGGAACAAGATTGCAATTGCTTTCACACAGGTCACCGTGCAGCCGTCAGCTGGTAACAACTGTCACTCATTACCTACCAAAAATGTAATCAGATTGACAGCACAGTGATGAAAGTCACTGTTCTCCCTCCTCGCGAATCTGAAATATCCATTCCCTCTATTGAAAGAAATCCTTCCCTTCTTCAAAAGTTTATACTGTTACCCAAATCCATTTAAAAAGGCCATAAAATACATGTCTATACTACATTAAACAAGTAGAAACACAGAGCAATTTGTCCACAACAATGAGTGTTTTCAACTTGCTTGTTCCTCAATAGTAAATGAGAAGTGTACGCACATGTGCTGGGCAGGAGAAAATGGGGAGAAGGGAGAGAGCGATTTTTGTAGCATTCTGAAAGCTTAACTAATGTAGCTGCTGGTGGACTGACAACAAGAAAAAGCTCTTAAGTTCCTTACAGCTGCATCCTGCTATCCGCATCTTTCTAGTTATTTTAAAAGGGCTGTATCTCAGCCATCTCTGCCAATATGAGGTCCAGAAATACCTGATAAGGAGAACAGCAATTCTTTTGGGCAGCCTTAGGTAAGCTGATTAAAAAAAAAAAAAAAAAAAAAAGAAGAACAGTTAAAGTCCTATGAGGAGAGCATTCTCTTAGTCTAATCTCCAAATAACAAGTGTGTGGACCATGCTGAGAAAACGTCTCACCGAAAAGAAGAGTTCAGTGCACGCCAAGACACGGTGGTGGGGAGCACTCGTGACTTGCAGGACCCGACAACACACTCTGCTGAACACCACCAGAGAGCTGAACTTCTGTTATTTCCTCTTACCATCTCCTCATCATTTGTCAGGAAATTATTATACCTGCTGTTTATTACCAGCTAACAGGCAGACAGCTCTCTCCAAACCCTACACTCACAAAAGCCGCGTTCTTTTGATCTACTGCCCCAGGAGAGTCCAACAGATAAGAACAAAGACAGATCCCTTCAGCCTGCTGAAAACGTTGCTTTCCATGCCGTCTCCCTAGCTTCCTTAGCGAGAGGGAAACATTCAGGCTAAGCATTACATAGTCTAATAAAGACAGTAATAGCTTAATAGAAGTCTAATAGAAGAAAATAATTTAGTAAAATGAAACAGCCTAATTAAAAAAAAAAAAAAAAAGAAAAAACTCAGTTAAAAACCATCAAAATAAACCAAGAAAAAAATACAAATGAGATGTTGCTTAGTGGAGGTCACTTGCTAAGGAAAAAAAAATATATTTTTTCATTCAATTGCTGCCTTCCAAATAGATGAAGTTCACAAATCTCAAAGAATGAAATTATTGTCAGAGGGACCTTCCCTCAAACCAAGGAAGAGGAGGAGTTTTAGTGAGCAACACTCTTGGTATCACCAGGTTGTTAAACCTCTTAACAATAGATTATATAACTGCTAATGGTCTTTTACTAACCACAAAAAAAACCAAAACAAACAAAAAAACCCCACATAAACCAACAGCAAAGCCCAACAACAACAAAACATAACCAAAAACACCTCAACCAAAACGAACTCAGTATGCCCCTCCTCTGGGCAAAACAATGCTAAACAGAGAATTAGATAAGTCTGCCTTCCTTCTGTGTTTCAAAACTTTCTCTTTTTAAAAAAAAAATAAAAATCAAACAACTATGCAAATGATATTTCAATTAGTTTGCCAGTTGAGATTTACTTTAAAGCTTTGATACTTGTTCTGGTCATTACAAATAACAGACATATTGTATTCAGACTTTACCACAACACATCTACTAATGAGTCACTAAAATTATTAAAAAGCTAACATTGCCACAAGAACAAAGTCAGTCTTACTTCTCCCCTCTTTCCCCCAACCAGGTCATTAAGTAATTTACAAGACATCAAGATGGGAGAAATCTTTTGGAAAGGAGGTTCAGGATATGTTATAAATATCTGTTGACATTTAAATATTTGGAAGTCACAAAATTTTATGATTTTGCCTAACCTTTAACCTTTGTCATTTTACTTCTTCACAATATGAAATCAATTTCATTACACTGATGCCTTATCTAAACAAGAGTTGCAATTTTGTGATTTTTCTTGAAAATAAAACAAACTTGTTATTTAACATATCTAGTAGCATGATATCACAAAATGGATTAATGTACTGCTTTAATTTCACTTGTGTTCAGTTATTTAATACAATCTTTTGATTCTAATATTCTCTAGATTTATCCAGTATTTAAAATTAACAAAAGAAAATACGGAGTAAGAATGGAGAAGGAAATAGCTGCTTCTCTTACTGTTAACAACTAAGGTAATTCTTGGATGACTATTAAAAATGGCAAGTCACATCAGTTCTTGTTTGCACACTGAAAAATTCCAGCAAGCTGTTTTTTTTGTATTTCAAGTTGATCAGCATTAGGTCGAGTATCTCATTCAACACTATTTTTCTGCTATTCGTTACTCTTCAATGTATCTTAGTAGTAATACTGAAAACATTGATGGAAAATTTATTAAACACTTCAGGTAAGCTAAAAACACCTTGAATATGAACTATTTAGTATTCCTTATTGTATTTTGATTGTTTTAATGATCAGTTAATATCTTAACTAGGCATACATAAAGAATAACCTTATCAATCTCCTGCAGATTAGCCTTTACTGTGCTTAAAACAGTAAAAAAATAAATAAAAATTAGAAATGTAAGAAAACAATTCAAAGATAGTGGATACGTCTGGCTAACATATGAGCTACAAATGCTATATTGCCACTTGTTTAGCATTTGTATCTCATCTTCAACAAATATTTTCTCTTGTTCCCATAATTCATTACAACTTCAAAAAGGCTTCTGATTCTCAGTGCTTGTTTTACACTTTCAATAATTTGCTCTCAAGTAGATATTTGATACAGTAACTAATTAGATTTAAACTACTAATTTCTTCACATGCACAAACACAGATGCACAGATATGCTAGTATACAACAAAATACTAATTATTAGAACTATATAGTGAATAATTTCTTTTATACATAATGGTTACATTTGCACAACGACTTAAGAGATGTGAAAATTTTAATCAAACATGTAAGGACAGAAAAATTCTATCCACACAACAGAAATGTAATAGTAACCAGTCAGGTTAGCCACTGTGATATGAAGCATGCATTACCTTGCATTAAATTCCAGTCTAACTCCTCAGAACATAACCTCTATGCTTTCAGTACCATCTTAACTATCACTGTAATAACGCTCTTTTCTTTGAGCTCCTAAATGTATAGTTGTTTCTATGTTTTATTTTTAATTCTGCCTCTATTTAAGTAGAAAGAACAACCTTTAAATATTGTCTTCAGTTAAGGCATCAAAAAGAATGTTAGGAAACAGGTGTGGGTTTTTTTTTTTTTACCATAATATAATACCACTAGTTCTGTAAAAATGAGAGATTTTAATAGAGAATGAATTCCTTCCTTCTGATATTTCCATTTACAGGCTCCATTGCAAATACTGCTTGTTTGCTTTAGTCTGAACCTTATCAGAAACATTGCAATTTTCAATTAAAATTATAAGAAGGAACTCTGGAAGTCAAAACACGAAAGCAAATGTTGCAAAGCTAAAGAACAAATATTGACAGCTATACCAAAAAGAACAGGACAAAAATGAGACGAAGCCTAAATCTTTCTGACTTAAAGCCAGGATTAAAAACAACTGTACCTAAAATTAGGCAAATGGATACTCACAATCTCACCTTTAGATGGCAACAATAGTTTGAAGCATGCTGTCAAAACGAGATTGACCAAAATAACATATTTTCCCATCAATTAGTTGGCTAAAGCAGTGAAGACAGTCATGAAACTCCTCTGACCACCCACTTTTTCCAGTGTCACACTGAAAGAAACAGTGTACAAATAGATCCACTTGTGAACACACAAACTGAATTACAGAAAATGTTGGTATCTTCTACTTTTTTTTTCTTTTTTTTCATTTTTATTTCACCAATAGTAGAGGTAACAGTGAGAAAAAAAGGAAAAGAAAGACCATAAAAACCAGCTGAATTGTTTGCACTAAAAGAAATAGTCCAGAACAGATTAGGAAATCCAAATTAGTTCAATGGATATTTTACTCTTAGATGAGTATCACTGATGAATATTTCCCACGCGTAGATTTTTCATCTACAGTTTACAATCTTCTCTGTTTAAATCCAATTTTTGGTGTAAAAATGTCTCTTTCTCACCAGTACCTGCAATCTTGTCTTCTCATCTTACTTTTGCCCTCCACCCCTTAGTTAAAAAAGGTAAACAAAGTGGGGTTATGGTTTTGCTCTTTTGTTTTGTTGTGGGGTTTTTTTTCTCCTTAATACTGAGGTAGCTTTCTGTTCTATTTATACACCACCTCACACATCCATTCTTCTACAGCAAATATGTCCAAAACTGATGAATATCTCAAACCTGTGACTCTCAGAAATTCTAATTTGTTCTCAGCGACAGCAATCACCACTGCTTTTATTATAATGCCTTTTCCTGACCCCAGGCTAATAAAACCACTGTCAATTAATATTTTGGAAATAATGGAAGCAGATGGAAAAAAATGTTCGACATTCGTATTCTTACCGCACTTTTTCTCAGGATTGGGTTTGTTTTTTTTCATTTTTTTTTAATGCAGGAACTGCAAATTCTTGTATATGTTACAACAGCAGCTGTTGCAATTGCTTTCTCCTATGTCATTCCCTTTGAGCTGTCACGACTCTAAGTCTCTGTGTTCCTGTGCTCCTGTACAAGTCTTGTAAAATCCAGTCTTTTGGACGACTCTAAACTAAATAATGAATACCAAAGCATCATGAAAACTAAACATAAAATTCCCAGCAGGCAACGACAATGACACTACTTTAAAATTACAGTACGCTAAAACTTCAGAAGGTTGCATAATAAAATTCCTAAATGATTGATTTTATATACTAATTGTTGCAATGATGATTGCAGAGGCAAGGTACTAACAGGTGTAGAATACGTAAATGTCTTATGACTGATATAGCCAGATGTGAAGAAAATTTTAGTGAATCCTGATGTGTCCCAAAGAAAGCACAGTAGAAACTACTGTAACTGAAACATAAGTTTATTTTATTGCCTTTCTTTCCCTGCAATAAGATCAAACGAAAAATGTGGAACCTTGTTTTGTACAGGACCATTTATTCCACTACACAATAAATGTTTTACTTTTTAGCAGAGCTACTGCCTGTAGTACATTCCTTTGTATATCACTCACTGTAGTTATCACCTAAACTTAATTTTTGTGTTAAATATTTTCTTGATTTCCAGGCACTAAACGATAAGCTTCATCTACTTACATTTTTCAAAGTGGACCTCCATATTTGTTCAACTTTCTCTTTTTTATGTGCAAGTTCTGATCTAAGCCTAAAGCACGAAGGCAATCAATGCTGAAGAATGACTAGAAATGGTTTCTTTACTCCACTCCTCACTGAATAGAAAGTTTCCATTATCTCCCTCAACATCTTCACTCTATCAATTTGACAGGGGCATGCAGTTCTACACTCCACTGCCTTCACTCTAGAACTGTATACAGCTTTTCTATCTTTTTTCTAATATAAAAATGATAAATGATAAAACCTAGTGAAAACTTATTGTCTTCTCTCATAAGCATCACCTTTCTCTGTTTTTTCCTTTTAATTGTTCTACACTTTAAAATGCATATTAGAATAAATATCCAATGTCACTCAAAACATGTATAAAATATAAAAGCTTATCTGGACAAGCAGAATGAGAAATTGTTACACCACAATAAATGCTAATCAACTGAGTATTTAAGGCACCTGTGATAAAATTTATATTGTAACATCCCATTGTTTTTTTTACTGATCACTGTACGCACAAAATATTTGTCTTAGAGAAGCATTATTCAAGATGCAATGCTCAAAGATACTTTGAAAAAAACGGCATAACAAATAAAAACATAATTGGAACAAAAAGCCTTTTTCTTTTAGTCATAATAGAGCACAAATCTGAATTGTATACCTTGATATTAAGAAATCTTCTGAAGAAGTTCTGAGGGAGCACGGGATCCGGCTCTAACCCCCCTTCAGGTCCCTGGGCAGCAGCAAAGGAAGGATGAAGGAGAGGGCTTGACTGAACACTGTACTGACAAGTAGAGCTGGGAATCTTTCCTACAATTTGCCTTTTACCACCACATCCCCTATTTCCTCACCCTCCCCACTTTGTTAAGGGTTCAAGGTGGGCCAGCAACCAACTGACTGACAGATGATCTCTATTAACCCCTCTCACTCCCCAAAGGGGAAGGGAAATGCAGAGAGAGTTACAGATTGGGAAATTAGAACAGCTTTAATAAAACAATAATAGTACTAAGAAGGAAGCAATGAAAATGATGTAATTAATGAAACATATATAAAACCAATATTGAACACCCCCCCCGCCCCGCCAGCAATTCCCACTGACAGTGTAGAGCAGGTGGCACGAGGGAAGCCCCAGGCTTAGCAGCAGGGGGGAGCTGGATACAGGAGCTCGATTCGGGAACTCGGGATCAAAAGCAGAAGAATGGACAGAGTACCCCTCAGATGCTGGACACTGAAGAAAAGGGTTTCAGGTCCATGATCTCTCAGCTCTATATTAAATATGATGTATATGGAATGGAATACTTATTTGGTCAAGTTTGGGTAACCTGTCCTGTCTGCTCCTCCCCAGAGGTGTAACCTTTTACTTCCCTGAGACTCTTTTACTTCCCAGCACCCCCAGCATGGCACACATGATCCATCAGTGGCCTTGGTCACTACAGGAATAAGGATAAGCAAGTGCCTTTCTGCAATTACTGCCAATCCTTGGCAGAAACTGTAAACATCAGGTATTGTCTGCAAAAACACACTGCTAACTTCAGAATGTGCAGCCTTTAGAAGAGACTGAGTTGAAAAGTAAAATCACTGAACAAAATTGGTTCTGTTTAGCTCAAATCAGGACACTCCTCTACACCTTGGGAGTAACCAGTCCTATAAACACACAACAGGATTAGTGAGACGTGGCCCTGTGGAAAAGACACTGCAGCAGCATCCACAGGCAAGTAATGATGTGAGAGCATGGTACCCATCTCTGCCCTCTCGCTTACCCTCCTTCACTTTTGCAAATGAGAAGCTGCTGCAGTAAGTACTCCAGGTTGGACTGTGGAAAAAAAAAGCGATAAGGCATAAAAGCCTGGATGCTGCCAGGCAGTGGCAATTTAAGCCCAGGACTAGCACCATGTTTCTCAAAACTCCAGTGACAATCAAAACTATTTGGTGATAATAAAGTATACTTTTAGAATTTTGATACTACAGTGTTATTACTGTGTTACCCGGTGCTTTCTTGAATGATCAATAAAACAGACCCCTTTATATTAAATTATGCCCCTAAATGTGACAGAAATTATACCAACTTCTGTCATTCATTATAAAAGTTAAAAAAAAAAAAACAACCCTGTAACTCAAGCCTTTTTCTTTATATTCTATCAAGCCATTCCACAAGTACTAGTGTTCAAACAATACTGTTTAGAAATTCATTTTTCTAGTATTCTGTAGACATTTTCTACAGAAATCCAACTGAAAACTTGTTTGGTCATGTTGAAGAACTCCAAGAAATTAGGCTTTCGCTATCATAAATGTTATTTTTAATAAGTAGAAGATTATTTTGGAACTTCGATTATATAAATTGAAATACTTAATCTGCTAATCAGCCAAGGGATTCTGCAAAGCAACTTCTTTCTCTCATAGCTTCAGTTTGCTACTTTGTTTACCTTTAATATAGCCTCAGATAATGGTAAGTGAAGGCACTTTTAAACAAAGTATCTCAAAACCCCCACAACGCTATCCCCTGGCTTTATTTTATCTATACTACGTAATCACTTTTTCTACATGCTAGTACTGCCTAATACACAAAGTATTCAATTCATATTGGTTACTTAGAGCACTCACACAATAACTGGACTGGAAAACTCAGAAGAAATAAGAAACATCATCAATGTCTGATTTATGGAATAAGGTATTTCTTAGTTTTTATCCAGAAATAGATGAAGTATAAGTTCATTTTTGCTACCATAACTGTTTTCAGTAAAAGTTTTCATTACATGTATGTATGTCTTATGTTTGTCATAGCAAACAGAGGACTTACTTGGTAGAGTTACTTCCTTAAAAACTAACAGGATCTAAACTGATTTTAATTAAAAAATATACAGCAGTTTCAGAATACAAGCTGGTCTCAGAAAACAAACAAATACAGATTATTTTATTTAATAACAAAAAATGCCAAAGTTCTACAATGAAACTTTTTTTCTCCATGCAAAACTATTTGTTTAACAGTGTCGTTGCTCCTCGAGGTGGGTAGTGTTTGTTTAATTATTCCATTTTGCTTTCATCCTTAGGCTTTTTTTTTTTTTTCTGGAAGATCATAAAATACCAGCCTATGATGAAAAGTTGTTTCAGTGCCCCAGTGTGCCGACCACATTCTCTTACTGAGCTCCATGCCCTTTCCTACCTGTTCTTGCTCCCTCCCATCTTCACATAAGAAGTACAGCTTGATCTTTTCCTTGATCTTTCTGTAAAAAAAGCAATCTATAATATTGAACTCTAAGACGCTGCTAGCAATTAGATTCCCCAAGGGGCTACCAGAGCGAAGCCAAAGTTAGATGATTCAGGAATTGCAACTATTCCAGGGACTTGTCTGAAGAAAACTTCTTGACCTGGTACAGATGCAGAAATGCATTAGCTAAACAAGAGTCAGTCAGTGGTGCTGGTCCCCAAATTAACCTTCCCCTACAACTCAGACTCCTGCTCTCTACATTGAAAGGGTTCAAACCATTCTGGAGGAGACCTTAATTCCTGCAGGCACTACCCCTCAGCCAAAATTGCTACTCATCATAAAAGCTTTGCATGTCTCAAACACCAGCCATCTCCTACAGGTACATGGTGACTGCAAGTTTTCCTTTTTCTTTCATATTCATGAAAATGAGGACTGTTAAAAAAGACCACCAATACATGGGTCTCAAAGAAATGGAGAAAGAGTGGATAGGGAGTCCTGTGTACTACCTGTGTAGAGAGATCATTCTTATACTCAGTAAAAACATCAGTTACTCCTTAGAAAGGATGCTCTAAGCTCCTTTATTAAGTTTTACTGGAAATTCTTTCTTATACTGCTGTAAGTATACTCCTATAACCCTTCTTTACAAACAGTTATTTACAATATAACACATCTTAAGAGTTAAAAACTACCCTCCAGTAGTCATGAAAAGTAAATACTTGTTGAGAACTTTCTCACTTAAAAATTATTTTCCCTTGATACCCAAGATGTGCTATTCTTTAATAAATTACTCCAGAAAAGTAACATTAATTTGGTTTGTTTTCCCATCTTGAGAGGGCAAGCATCAATCTTGAAGCCAGGCATAATTCTCAGATCAGTCTTTTTGTTGTATACCCGATATTTTGAGGCATTTTTCCAACATATTTTATTTCCCAAATACGAGTCTATTCAGGAAACAGAGTCAGAAGACATCAGGCTATCCTAATATCTCCTTTCTTTTTATAGACTGAACCATAGGCCAGTGCGTTATAATAATGTTGATGCTAAAGGACTCCCCAGGCATCTAAAACAGAAGTATATCCTCTGTTGAAGTAACTTGCTTTCAGATGATTAGCAAAACAGTGAAGTATATTTTCAGCCATCAGTCCTTTCATGGTCACTGCAAATAATGCAGCGTCTTTTAGAATATAATAGCACCAATTCAGTCAAAACTAAATGTATTTTGAAGTCACTAAGAAGTCTCTGCCACATATTCATATACTAAATTAATTACAGAGGTGGGTGTTTAATTACAGACTGTGTGTTTATTTATGCCTGTAAGTTAAAAGAAGAGGCCTGCAAGCAACGGCAGCAGTCACTGCTTGCTAAGCAACCTCCCTGGGTGTAGCATGTGGAAGTGATTTACAGAAAGAAGCCAGCAGGTAATTGTATTCTTGGCTCTTTAAGAATCTGAGAAGTTCACTCATGCAGCGGACAGCAATCCTTTAATGCAATGGAGTAGAAGTACAACTGCTGAATTTTGCAACAGTTAAGTTAGAACTTTTTCTTTCTCTTCAATCTTTTACTACACAGCATTTGCAAAACACTCCAACTTTTCTCTCTTTCTTGTTTAAAAAAAAAACCCAACAGACAACCCAGAGCACAACAGGAGAGCTGTTTTGCAGTGGAAGTTTAGAATGCCAAATTAGGAGTGAAAAAGACAACTACGAAAACATCCTTCAAAGAATATGCTTCATATAACTCATTATGTGTATGTACATACCATGCACATGTGTTCAAAGGTAAAAAAAATGTGAAAAAGCCACACCTGAATGTCTTTTGACCAGTGATGGACAGGCTAAACGTGACAATTACCTGAAGTAACAATATCAGTTTCCCTCACTTTTCCAAATCCAGTGTTTGAGATTTTCTGTTCAGAGCTAGTAGTTCTGTATTCCTTTCTGAATGTGTGAGCATGCAAATATATAGGAAACATTTATAGAAAAATTAAGAACAAATCATGTCTTGATCATGCAAAGACTATTCAAAGTCTTAAAATTGGAAGATTTTAATTATAAAAACATCTCCTTATGAAAAAAATAAAATAAACAGCTGAAGGATGTCTGGACATTACCAACTACTTCATGTTGCTTGAGGGAATATTTGCCACAAGTCTAAGCCAAAATAAACTAATGAAGCATAAGAGAATAATCTGCTTAAAGAGTCCACTATAGCATGGAAAGCATCAGTCTCCTTTGACTTTTTTATTTGCAGGATAAATCTTAATTCATGTGAAAACGAAAGCAAGAGAAAGGTATAATTTCTGGGATATCATACCACATGAATGCACCACATGATCTTGTACTGTCAAATTGGTACAGAACGTCACTTCACAGAGCCAGAGATCTGGCATGGCTATTGTTAGCCTGTACTACTCTGTTTGGTATTTCTCAAAATTTTCCATAACAATTAGAACAAATAAGGATAGATTGAATTATTCTGTTGAAACCATTCAGTTCAAGGTGATAAAACAGTGATGGTAACAACAACCAGCATACAAGCAGATCCAAGTGTGCAAAAAATGTGACCAAATAGCGAATCACAGGATGAAAGAATAGGCTGTTTCACACACTGTGAATTTGGCATTTTATACTTTCTGTAAATAGAAAAACTTGCTCCACACTGACATCGATGAAAACAGAACTAAAATTAGAAACAATTATGACCCTTCTTGCCATTTGGTCAGCTTTTGGGATTCAAGGAACAGATATTTTACCTTTGGCACTTCTGTCCTAGTCCAGATCAAACAAATCAGAGAGGGATATAAAGGTTTTCTAAGCACTTGAGGCTTCTATTGATTTCTGCTGCTTTCTGAAAATAATCTGCAGTTTGACACCAGCATTTTTGCCCTCTTTCAGATTTTTCTTGATTTATTTTATTTCTTCTGTCTTATTTTATTATTATTATTATTCAACTTGCCATTCCTTGACTATATTTCTAAAAAAGATTTTGATTTAGCTAGTCAAGACTTTCTATTGCAACACTGTTGTAAGTCAATAAGCAAAAAGCAGAGCAAAATCGACAACTAAGGGCACCGTTAGCTGGAATGATTGAAAACTTACCGCATCAAATGCTCGTGAGCGACTCTGGTCATTTCAGCACAAAGTTATTTGGATTAGAGCTAGGAGCCATAGAGGGATTTGAAGAACAGCGTTCACACAATCCATTAATTCAGCTGCAAAGGTGGCAATCACTAGTAAGGTGGCAACCACTTTAAACAGCTACATTTTTACTCCTAGAGAAATAATTAGTCTGTATCCTAAAACAGATTGATCTCGGCAAGTGTTTGCCTTTGGCTTTCAGTGGGTAGTAAAATCCACACGCTATGCTTTTGCTACACCAGCTCAGCATCTGCAAATAGATCAGTGCATAAATGAAATGTACATTTTCTAGTTTTACTATTCTACTTTTTCAGAATTTCTCTGATTTTACCTTCAAGAAAACAAAATTATTCATAAGTAGCAGAAGTAATAACTGTTTTCAACTTGTTTTGACTAACATTTTCCATGTGAAAGACTGTCAAAAGCAAGACCTTTCTTGTATCAAAGAGCATCCAAAAG
Source organism: Trogon surrucura (assembly GCA_020746105.1). NCBI lineage: Eukaryota > Metazoa > Chordata > Aves > Trogoniformes > Trogonidae > Trogon > Trogon surrucura. The sequence continues at coordinate 116,351,594 of CM036617.1, read as the reverse complement.
TAATTGGAGAAATGTTTCAAATTAGACTTGACTTGTCAAGTGTACTAATATTTTTGTTGCAGCTTAAACATTAAAAATAAACAAACAAAAGTATAATGGCTGTTGCCATATGACCAAGTTAAGGTCACTTTTAACTTATCTAGCATTAACATGGTTAACACTTGAGCGCTAAGCTTGCCTGTGAAATAAGTGTAATATTAGAGAGTTTTATTCTGTACTGTTAGTCACTTTTGCCCTTAAAACAATGAGAATTCCTTACTGTAGGATGAAAGTCTCGATTACTTTTTTTCTACTGACCAGTGAAGCCACAAAGCAGTCAAGAAAATAAAGCTAACATAGAGGAAAGAAGAAAGAAAAATTAAAATTTGCAGTGAGAACAAGGAGGAATAAATGGTAGAAAAAGAATTGTTACAAAGTCTAAAAGATGATGAAGTGGAAAGAAGCAAACCAGAAAGCTAGAAAAGAACATGTCAGAATTTTTAGAGAGAAATGACAGCAAAAGCAGAAAATATATTCAGTCAAATGGGAAAATATAATTTTCCCATTAAGTGTTCCTACTCATAGATTATGGGTCCTGGATTAAGAAGTTACAGCATGTCACCAGAAAGCATAGTTGCATTATACAAATTTATAATACTATGTCAAGTACAGTCATTTTAAGGAGAAAAAAGAAATAGCAAATGTCTAATGAAGAGCAATGAAATAGCCTAACAATAGCATAATTTACTGTAAAAGGAGAGGTAGTACTAATTCACTTAGAAGAGTATCCCCTCCAACCTGTAAATGTCCTAAGTAAATCAAGTATAATAATAAAAGATAATGACTATATCTACACCGGGTCACTTAAGTTTTGCACGTATCTCCCATAAAAACCTCAGAAGTTCCTTATTTTGAATCCAGTTCAGTAAATGTATCCAACTGCATGTCAGTGTTTCTATTCAACCAGACTGAGCTCAAAACAATTTTCCTCAATATATTCACAATTAAAGGCTAATATTTTAATAATAAAGCATACACAATATTATCAAAAATGGCATTGGTTTTCCTTCTGTTTAATGGACTGTATTACAGAGACCACATTCATGTCTGAAACCTTTTATTACTTCCCTAAAATAGCAGTAAGTGCAACAATCTCATTCATCCACCTTGTTTAGTAGGCAAAAAGAAGAGTCAGTAAAACCACCTGGCACAATATATGGGGGGAAAAAGAAAAAATAAAAGGTTATGTCAGCAGAAAAACTGTGAACCTTAAACAGGTTTGTTACACATAAATAAAAGGTGTAGACCTCTCATTTTTCTTAATATTGGACAGTGATTGTCATTTTTCTACTTTCCTGGAAGCTATACAGACCTAAACAGTACCTAAAATAGTAACATTAATATGTCAATGATTTAACAATAAATTAAAGCTCATCTCATTGACTATGGTTTTGCAGACACGCTTACTGGACAGACTTTAGATACTGAAGACACTAACTAATTGCCTGATAAAAGAGATTATGCATAAGAAATCAAGGATCTAGACTGCACTGACCCAACAAAATTGTTGTTTACAGTTTTCTACTTACAGCTCACAACTACAAGCCTACAAAATATAAATCCAATGTAGGTAAGTGCAAAGGTTATGAAAAAGTCTAAAATATTTTCACAGCAAACAGTATGGATCTACTATTAAAAAGCAAAGAGATATACAGAATTATGCATGCTGTATCTACAGTAGGACGAGAAGATGCAGAATTTTACTAGAGTTGTTGAAACATAAGAATGGAAACAATCATGAATTTTCAAAAAAAAAACCACCAAAAACAAACAACCCCCCAAAAAACAGACCACATGCCTCTGAGAGTAAGAAGTACCATTATTTTGGAAAATGAAACAGTTCAGAAAATACTTCTATAACCTAAAATCGATTTGGCCAATCTCTAGCTAAAAGCACCAAGAACACTTCACCACACCGACATTAACGGCACAGTGCTTATGATCCTCCTATTGCATTTACAGGAACTGTGTTTTGTCTCCTGTTTGACATAAAAAGCAGTACCTGAATCTCAGGTCTCCACAAGCACAGAAGTTGCCTCCTACTACTGAATATTCTCTGGAAAGCCTCCTTATTTCCTGTTGTAGCACTTGACACTTCCTAAAACAATATCCATTTCAAGGCTTCCACATACAGTGCAAATAAATGATCCGACCGATCTTTCTGTCTGGCCTCACACATTTTTAAGTACTTATACAAAAAAAAAAAAAAAAAAAGACAGAAATGAGCAAAATGAATCTTGTCTCATTCCTTGCAGAAGAAATTAATTTGTGTCCCTAGATGAGAGCTATAACATCGCAGAACAGAAAGCCTGGAGTCAGGAATGTGAGTAGATAGAACAGCATGCTCACTAAAAGTCACATCCATAAATCCATGGGTTCTGACGGGACGCATCCACGGGTGCTGAGGGAGCTGGTGGGAGTCATTGCTAGGCCACTCTCCATCATCTTTAGTAAGTCATGGGGAACAGGAGAGGTGCCGGAGGACTGGAGGAAAGCGAATGTCACTCCAGTCTATAAGAAGGGCAGGAAGGATGACCCGGGTAACTACAGACCGGTCAGCCTCACCTCCATCCCTGGAAAGGTGGTGGAACATCTTATCCTTGACGCTGTCTCTGAGCATATCAAGGATAAGAAGGTTATTAGGAGCAGTCAGCATGGCTTTGCCAAGGGGAAGTCATGTTTGACCAACCTGATAGCCTTTTATGAAGACATAACCAGGTGGATGGATGGTGGCCATGCAGTGGACGTGGTCTACCTGGACATCAGCAAGGCCTTTGACACCATCTCCAACAGCATTCTCATAGGGAAACTGAGGAAGTGTGGTCTGGATGACCGAGTAGTGAGGTGGGTCGAGAACTGGTTGAAGGGAAGAAGCCAGAGAGTTGTGGTCAATGGAGCAGAGTCTGGCTGGATGCCTGTGTCTAGTGGGGTCCCTCAGGGGTCAGTGCTCGGGCTGGTGCTTTTTAATATACTCGTCCATGACCTGGACAAGGGATTAGAGAATGTTGTCAGCAAGTCTGCTGATGACAGGAAACTGGGAGGAGTGGCTGACACACAGGAAGGCTCTGCTGCCATTGAGAGAGACCTGCACAGGCTGGAGGGCTGGGCGGGGAGAAATCTTACGAAGTTCAACAAGGGCAGGTGCAGAGTTTTGCACTTGGGAAAGAATAACCCCATATGCCAATATAGGTTGGGGACTGCCCGGCTGGAGAGCAGCACAGGGGAAAGGGACCTGGGGGTTCTAGTGGAAAGCAGGATGACCATGAGCCAGCAATGTGCCCTTGTGGCCAAGAAGGCCAATGGCATCCTGGGGTGTATTAGAAGGGGAGTGGTTAGTAGATCGAGAGAGGTCCTCCTTCCCCTCTACTCTGCCCTGGTGAGGCCATATCTGGAATATTCTGTCCAGTTCTGGGCCCCTCAGTTCAAGAAGGACAGGGAACTGCTGGAGAGAGTCCAGCACAGGGCAACTAGGATGATTAAGGGAGTGGAACATCTCCCTTATGAGGAAAGGCTGAGGGAGCTGGGTCTCTTTACCTTGGAGAAGAGGAGGTTGACGGGTGACCTCATTAATGTTTATAAATATGTCAAGGGGGAATGTCAGGAGGATGGAGCCAGGCTCTTTTCAGCGGCATCCATTGACAGGACAAGGGGCAATGGGTGCAAGCTGGAATGTAGGAGGTTCCATAAAAATATGAGAAAAAACTTTCTCACAGTGAGGGTGACAGAGCACTGGAACAGGCTGCCCAGGGAGGTTGTGGAGGCTCCTTCTCTGGAGACATTCAAAACCCGCCTGGACGCGTTCCTGTGCGCTCTACTGTAGGTGATCCTGCTCTGGCAGGGGGGTTGGACTAGATGATCTTTGAGGTCCCTTCCAACCTCTAACACTCTGTGACTCTGTGACTCACTGAAACAGGTACCTAACCAGCACAGATGTGGAAATCAGCCAATTTTGTTTTGTACACTGAAAAAATGTATGGGCACCATGGAATAGAGTACTCAGGTATCCAGGGACACTGTCCAAACTGACAACTTCATAAATTAGTTTTCATTCTATCCCTATTCCTGCATCATACAAACCAGAGTAGTGTTTATCCACAACAACGAGCAACTTCAGAACATTGTACGGCAGCTCAATTGCACAGCCACCTTTCCCGAGCTAACCCGGATAGGTTACCTTCCACAAGATGCACATCTGGAGACACAAAAAACCCTAAGATTTTTACTTATTTGTTCCTTTAATATCAAAATAAGAGTCTTTATATGAACACACTGTTTGACATCCCAGTGAATACCATCTCAGATTATGTTCCCTCCCTGCCTTCTCCTTATTATCACCTTACTTCTGAACAGCACTGTATCTTGCAAGTTGCGTGAAGGATATTTTATTTACAATGGAAGTCACATAGCATATACTCCATGCTATAAGTAGTAAAACAAAAAAAACCAAGATGTTCAATTAAATTGCAGATCATAGACAAAGTACATCGTGCCCCTAGCAACAGCTTCCGTTCACTGCACAGAAATATACTGCAGACATGACAAACCTTTGTGAAGTTTCTCTTAGTAATTACTCTGCTTAATGCAGGCTGTCATTACGTGGTAGCTTTGATATGGAAAAATATTTAGTGTCATATACCTATGTGCAAAGCTGCTAGCAATAAACATGAACTCCTTCAGCAGAGCTACCATAAATCCCACGCTGTGTATTTCCCTCTTTAACTTGAACTTGGCGTGCTCTTTGCCCCTGCCTGGCCCACTTGGCTAACAAGTTGCAGCTCATCCCATGCTGCTGGCCAGAACCAATCTTTCAGGGTAGCAGAGGGGAAAGACCACCTCAGAGAATACCGGCTTACATCATCATCCCACCAGGTATGTGAAGTTGCCTCACTTCATGTTTTATATGGGGCAGCTCACCACTTGGCTTAAGCTTCTCCCTTTGCGTCTCCTCTGCACTTTCATACTTAGCCCTGCCCCATGCAGCCCCAGTGCCTGTTCCTGCTCCTAACCCGGCAGCTGATCACAGAATGTTAGAGGTTGGAAGGGACCTCAAAAGATCATCTAGTCCAGCCTCCCTGCTAGAGCAGGATCACCTAGAGTAGGGCACACAGGAAACCATCCAGGCAGGTGTTGAATGTCTCCAGAGAAGACTCCACAACCTCTCTGGGCAGCCTGTTCCAGTGCTCCATCACCCTTACAGTGAAAAAGGTCTTCCTAATGGTTTTGTGGAACCTCCTACACTCCAGTTTGCACCCGTTGCCCCTTTTGCCATCATGCCACCCCCCTTCTAATACACCCCAGGGATGTCCTTGGCCTTCTCAGCCACGAGGGCACATTGCTGGCTCCTGGTCATCCTGCTGACCAAAGTGACCCCCAGGTCCCTTTCCTCTACACTGCTCTCCAACAGTCCCCAACCTATACTGGTACACAGGCTTGTTCTTTCCCAGGTGCAAGGCTCTACACTTGCCCTTGTTGTATTTCATGCAATTTCTCCCCACCCAGCCCTCCAGCCTGTCTAGGTCTCTCTGAATGGCAACACAGCCTTCTGGTGTGTCAGCCACTTCTCCCAGTTTTGTGTCATCAGCAAACTTGCTGACAGTGCTCTGTTTTCTCATCCAGGTCATTAATGAATATATTGAATAGTACTGGTCCCAGTTCCGAATCCTGAAGGACACCACTAGATAGAAGCCTCCAACTAGACTCTGTCCCACTGACCCCAACTCTCTGACTTCTTCCAGTCTCACTCACTCTCATCCCTAATGCTGCCATTATGGACCTCCCAGTCCTCCAGGCTGGAGCCTTGTCTATCAGCTGATGTATACGCATTTTGAGTTGCTGCTGCCTCCGCTTCAGATCTTCAACTCGATTAAACGATTCTTCCTTAAGGTTTTGTTCACACCAACCTGCCATACTTACCTGTTCTACTCTATGCTTTCCATTCCTCCCTGGGCTGCCCTCAAGTCATCTGATCAATTGCAGGTAACATGCACAGGAAACACCAAATAGAATCATATTCACATACACACAAACAGGTTGTCTGCCCTATTTAAATGCAGTCTCCATGTCACTTAAGTTGCCACCATGAACTTGTCACCTTTCAATGGAGTGCCAAAAAAACGTTTCTCATGAGGAGTGTTAATCCACACTGTGAATTAACATTGTTATTAGAGTCTGTCTAGTATGTACATAACTTATCAAGGTAATAAAAATACATGCAAAGAAAGCCATACTTGGTACACAAACTAGCAATGCATAGGAACAAAAGCTATGATTTTAAGCACATTACAGAGATCATCTTCTGCATATGTAGATATTACCAAAAAAAACAATTTAAAGAAAATGCCAGAAGAAGAGCTTTTGTTTAGAGGTACTAAAGTTATTTCCTTAACTGGTGCCAAGAGTTATTCCCTATGAAGTGTATAAATAGACAAGCTTCAAACTGATCTTAGTTTCACAAGATTTGCAGATATTACTGAGTAAACCATTTGAATTGCAATTGCTAAGATCTCATAAATGCTCCACAACTACTAGTTACATATAGAAGAAACTTAAATTTATCAAGTCTAAAGTGGACAAGAAGCTCAACATGATCCATCAGTGTGCACTTGCAGCCCAGAAAGCCAATTGTATCCTGGGCTGCATCAAGAGGTGTGGGGCTGGCAGGCCTCTACTCCACTCTCATGAGACCCCACATGGAGTACTACACTTCTGGACACCACAGCACAAGAAAGATATGGCTGTGCTAGAGGGTGTCCAGAGAAGGGCCACGAGGATGATCAGAGGGCTGGAGCACCTCTCCTGTGAAGACAGACTGAGAGAGTTGGGGCTGTTCAGTCTGCAGGAAAGAAGGCTCCAAGGAGACCTTATTGTGGCCTTCCAGTATCTCAAGGGGGCCTACAAGAAAGCTGGTGAGGGGCTTTTTAGGATGTCGGGTAGTGATAGGACTAGAGGGAATGGATTAAAGCTAGAGATGGATCGGTTCAGACTGGACGTTAGGAAGAAGTTCTTCACCATGAGGGTGGTGAGACACTGGCACAGGTTGCCCAGAGAGGTGGTGCAAGCCCCATCCCTGGAAGTTTTTAAGGCCAGGCTGGATGGGGCTCTGGGCAGCCTGATCTAGCGGGGGATGTCCCCGCCCATGGCAGGGGGTTGGAACTAGATGATCTTTAAGGTCCCTTCCAACCCTGACAATTCTATGATCCTATAAAGTGCTAGACTTGCTATTCTACTGTCTCACTTGGCAGTAACAATACTGACATTCTAAACGATTTATTTGATGCAGGAATAAGAGCAGAAAAAAACAGTCTCTGTTTTAAATGAGGAATGCATGTTGGCCTGGAAAGAAAAAAAAAGCAATCTCCCCCAAAAAAACAGCTCCAAGGGGAAAAGAATACATAACTGGTTATAGAAACAGACTATGTCTTTAGTTTATTCTACCTTCAACCATAATAAACCAAGGCACAGTCATAGTGCTCAGCTCAACAGCCGACTGAATTCAAACTCCACCTTAAACTGAGGCAAATAATGAAATACTAAGGTTACCTGAAGATGAGGAAAAATCCTTTATCAAGCTTTATTTTAAGCACACCTTCTTCATTAGACATGATCCTGGTTGCTCGACTGTTGAGGTACTTCAGAAATTGTGTAGTGTGGAATTGTGTAGCTGCAGGAGCGAGAGCATGAAGTCAATGCCTCTGGGTTCTGATAGGAAGCGCAGCACTTGCTTTGCGTCAGCTGTTTTTTAAACACGTTCATGAAAAGATTTAGGAAAACGCTCCTGTTTTCAGCAGTTATTTTTAATTTCAGGTAGATTATGGTTCAGTTAACACCACAAGACTATCTCAAAGGGCTGGGGAAGGAGTTTGAACTGTAAATTAATGAAGAGTTCATGGCAAGCTTTAGATGAACCAAAGAAAAATATGAGCCTGGCTACAAAACCAGAAGTTCCAACTTGTTTGGTTTTTAGACAGTGCCACAGAATATTGCCCATATTTACAAAAATAAGAGTTTGTTTTCTATTGCTGCTGTAGTAACACAAGCATTCTCAAAGAAGGAAAGATAATGAAAAATCATTTTTTAGCATGTAAACAAAGCTGATGTAATTAACCAAAATGTCAAAAGATATCATTCTTGTAGGAACTTAAAGAAGCTGTAATTTTAAAATATAGTTCATCTTACATACAGAATTCTATATTTAGAAAAGACACTGTATCCCTCTAAACATTTAACATAGTTACTTAATAGGGTAGCAATGAAAATGGCACAGGTATTTTCGAACTGACTAGTTCCTAATACTGTTTATTAACATATCTAAGTTAAAATTTCACTTCCTTTTGCTTTGCTTTTGAGTTTCATTAAATGCAGCTCAGATTATTTCCACAGGACATAGAATGTATTGTGTTCTTCTTATATGTCCGAGAGATGTAAGTCATCAGTATTCTGGGACTATTCTTCAACTGGTCAGAACCTTCTCGAATTAACTAACTAATGCTGCGCTAAAAACGCCAGATTTTTTTGAAAACACTCTTTTTGCGTTAGAAATTACTGATAGAGGAAGAAACTGGTTTTGCATTCCTTACTAATTCTTTTTTCCTTGACTACTTTTTCCAAATCTAAGTTTTTGATAGAATCCAATGTAGTATTTAAATGCACAATCTCAATATTTGTGAACCTGCTTTAAGTTTATTTATATAAAAAGACACATGCACCTTTAAATACTTCCCAACAATACAACTGAAACAGACAACAGACCGAAGTTCAGTTATGAGTTACTTCAATCTGGTAGGTCTACATCTCCAGTTGGCCGGAAATTAATATGAAATATCTCTGATGTCTGCAAGCTACCTTCACATTTGAAACAAGACTGGTTCAATCAGTTTAAATACTGTAGCTATTATCTAACAAATCCCTGAACGAAAACAATGCAACACCAAATAATTTCACATGAGATTTGTTATGGCAAGTTTTGTAGAAACAAAGTTTTAAAACAAGAGAAAAACAGTTTATTCTTTTTCATAAGACATTTGAACTTCAAATGTGTTTTATTAGTTTCTGAAAAGTTAACTTGCTACCTAAGAATATAAAACCAGACATAGGTGAATACACAAAATTTCAATCTAATCTTCCCTGCATCTATTGTAGAGGTTATTTTTTAACATTTAAAGAAAAAGTATAACAGAATAAAAGATTAATGATATAGACAAAATAAGGAAGCCGTAACAAAATGACTGCCAGGCATCCTGTATCACTACATTTTCAATATAAATTTTCTGCCTTCAGGCTTTGAATGCATGATTAAGTGTTTCTGTACTCATGTATTCCTCTTTATACATGCTGTGCCTCACATGGTACTGCTCAGCACTCTGTATATGAACTTTTGTAAAGTCTTCCTAGGTTTTTAAAAAGTCCCAAAATTCTCATTTCCTAGAAATAAGCTATTTTCATGTTGTAAAAGTATTACTCTATAAGTATCATTGAATAAATCCATGATTTCAGTTCTACCATTTAAAGCAGAAAAGCATTAGTAGTAGAGCACATAAAAGGCTTTCAAGAGAATCTAACAGAATGATGTCTAAGTCATATCTTAGACATTTCGTTCCTTCTGAAAATATTTAAACTAACCAGGCATTTGACAATCCAGGCATCTATGTTCACATTACACTGTTACTTTCAGAAAAAAAGAATCACTAAGTTAACACAACAGGCTTTAAACATCAATCTCACAGACAAAGTAATTTAACTAGTATTTAAAATAAATACCAATATACATGAAGTCAAAACTGCAATTTTTACAAGTTTAAAGCGTTTTGATGTATTTATGTGCAGCTGTGTTTCTATCAAAATTAATTTCTGAGTGATACAAAAGACATTTCCAATAGAAGCAACTCTGGCCACTGGAGATGCATATTGTATAACGCATTCCAGCAGGCCCAGGATTATAATAAAAGCCTTTGCTTCTAGTTCTTCAGAACACCCCATAGTTGATAAAAAGTAAATCTAGTATTAATCAACCATTCTATTTAAAAGTCTTTCAGGAAAAAAACAAACCATAATACTTTTTCTCTTCCAGTTAAACCAAATAAAAGACGGAAATGACAACTAAGGAGTAAATAACTAAGGAGTATTAAACCACAAACAAAAATTTTCCTAACTGCAGAACCAATGTAACCCCCAAAGCAACATGTTGACCATTAACAAAATTCAAAATACAACACATTTATTCATAAATATAGTAGACAGAAGCACAAAAGACCTTCTAAACCTGCAAAAACAATTACCTAAACTTGTACAACTGTGAAATTTAGTCTATTTTCATGTACATTTGTTCCTTTAGAAACCACCACATTTTCACATCTACAAATTTTTCAAAGTTTGCAACACTATCCTAAACATACAATTTAAATGAAAAAGGACAGAAGAGTCAGAAAATTCTATGAAATGCGTACCATCCAAGCTTCTCCAGATAAAAGACCTTTTCAAATCTGTTGCAGGCTTTTACATAGTGTTAATACAGTAGCCAGTTATGACACTGATTAAAACACTGTTGCAGAAGTTATAACCAATTATTTACTTTTGCTTATGTGCGCATTTAAAAAAAAAAAAAAAACCACAACCAAAGAAAAGAATATTTAATATTTTTCTTACTTACCCACAGCATACTATAGAAAAGAATTAACCATACTTGACAACCAGGAATTCTGTTAACCTTCAGTTACTCACCTAGGGAAAAAGAAGAAAATGCATAAGCACTCTTTGTGTGGAGAGAAAGACAACTATTAATTTGTAATGTATGCAATAAGCTTCTATGCTTTTTAAATTTTAAAAAGGAAATATTTTATCTTTAAATCCAAATTAAAAGGAAAGACCTGAAAATATTTCACACAGTGAAGTAAACCACAAAATATCAGCTTGGCAGAAGTTGCATTTCTGTAAAATCCAGCCAGGTTTTTAATCTGTAGTGCTGATACAATACTGTTCTGCTACCACAAGAGGAGTCTCAAAAACTTCACAAACCAAAATGGCTGAATATTTTCTGCTCCAAACACATTGCCTAAAGCAAAATTTTAACAGAACACAGTTACAAATCTAATTAACTTTTATAAGACTAACATAATCGCTTTCGATGTTTTCTGTAAGGCCTGGTGGGAGATCCTGAGTTTTGCCTGGTAAAATGAAACAACTTTTCTGAACTGGCATATTAATATATTCTTATTATTTCTTTAAAAGAATAGTGAATATACTATACTTTAGATAATGCCAAATGAGTATCAACAAGAGTATGTTCTTTGAGTAGTTTAATGAATTTGGCATTTATTATTGAGTAGTGTGAATGAAATACAATGATGAATATCACAATAAAAGGCTTCTTCATCAATGTATAGGCATAAGCCACATTTGTTAAAAAAAAAAGGCTCAAATCTCAAACATTTAAAATAAATAGGAGGGGAAATGGCAAATGAAATGGCACCTTTAGTAAAGAAGCTAATACTTCCCTGTAATGTATTAATCAAAAATTGCATTAGCTTTATGAAAGGCTATGCCTTCAAATTTGGGAGATTTTGCCAATTAATTAAACTACAAAGTATATAACCGAATTGAAGTTGCTGGAAACTGAGCATAAATGAAAAACCTTGGAAGTCCTCTACAAAAACAAAAAGTTTACAAGCAACATGATTTTTCCATAAGAGCTTTAAAATGGTAAAACCATCCATGAAAATCATGGTTTTGATATGTGATTTACTTTGGGTTTAATGTAGGTATAGATAGCACCTTGAATTACTCAGGCTCTTGAACGCTACTAATAGTCATCACCTTAAGATTTTTTGCGTACCTTTCATTACTCAGCCAACATGCACAGTCATAACCAATCCAAACGGCCGCTCTCCCGAAATATTAGTCACAACCCCCTAAAGCATCCCAGCTATTGTCTCAAGGGTGATACTAGTGATGCTCTGCTACAGTACAGCACACGGGTGGCCACTGACGCATCTCACAAATCTCACTTTAGCACCTTGAGGGCTAAATCCAGACTACTTTAACTCACAGCGAGGTGCAAAGGACCCAGACCAACTATGGAGGATACCTCTGTGCTTCACACAATCCCCAAGAATTGCAGTCACTTCTAGTGGTGTGAGGAGGACTATTAAAAACGCTTCTGTTACGCTCCTGCCATTCTTCACTAAACAAATTTAAAAACTTAGGTCTCTTACAGATGTCCTTCAGCAAAGCTTCAACATATTGTAATGCCTAGAAGGTTAGATAGACTTACTGTGGAAAACCCAATAAAATTATACATTGCAGCATCTCTTAATTGTTGTACGCTCTTGGGTACATCCAAGGTTTAGATGAAGCAGTTACATTTTTCTAGAGCATAACTCCTTATTGGAAGAGGACTTCTCTTCTTCTAAGAGAGTATGTAACAGTGTTATAACCATCTAAAGAGTACATAACATTTTAAGTACTCCTGCAGGGTAATAGCCAATCTTGCCCTAACAAGGTTTGTGTTGATACATCTCGTATTCGAGGACTTAAGTACGTGACTGCAAGACTGGACTGAGATCAGGTCCTCCCTGTCTCATCATTTAAGAAAACACTCCAGAAGAACTGTGTGGCTGAAGGTTCAAGAGAGTCATGAAGCAAATAAAATACGAGGAGAAAGACCTGAACATCTCACTTTAAAAGCACAAAACTTGACCCTAATTCATACTGAGAGAGGATTAATTTCTGCTAGTAGCTGCTGCCCACGGAACCTTCCCAAGTCATCAGATGACCAACTCTGCATCCAGAAACCACCTACTTAATTATTATAACTTGTTTAATATTATATGCAAGAAGTTATTCAAACGTACCAGCATAATTGTGATCTCAACCAGCTTACATTGCACAGTAGTAACATTTTGAAACTAGGCTAGCAAGGATAGAGGTTACTTAACTTTAGAAAACGTAAAACTCATAGCAGCGGTATAAAGCACTCTAGTGAGACAAATCACTTTCCAAAGCAAGTAAGCAAAAATCAATGCCAATAGCATCTAAAATATTTACCATTGTCAAGTAGTTTAATGAAATACATCAAATTTCTACTACAAAACCAAACAATGAAGTACATCTCTCTACATTCAGTTTCCGTAAAGGCAAACAACAAATCTATGCAACAGTAAAGAAAAGGTTTATGAGGTTGCAATATATGCTATATTGTTTTTCTTGGTGTAATATTATTAACAGGAAATACTTTTTTATTGGTTTAAATAAGAATTGCTCTTTTTAAAATAGCTATCACAGGAAAGTGTAATTTAGAGACCAACAAAACTATGACTTCTGTCAGCAAGTGCTTCAAATTATATCAGCATCACAGTGAAAAAATCTTCAAAGCAACTGCATTTTCCAAAGTTATGCCTTTGTGATTTCCCAGTGTCAGACTATTAATGTGACAGCAAATTGTAGTCATTACTCAAAAATAGCGAGTAAAATGGTTTACATGCTTAAAATGACCTTGAGACTGTCTTGTAAAATATTGATAGCCAAAACAATTGCTGCTTCATGATTGCTCCTGATGACTAAATGAAACAACACCTTAACTAAAAAAAAATTAAAATCTCATTAAAAAAAAATAATTCTACACCAAGTTGTTACTTTCAGGTTTATATGGAACTATATGGTAAATCTGTAAGTAAGCACAGAGAGAAATATACCTAAAGTATTAAGATTTTCTATCAAATTTACTATGCTACTGACACAGTAAGTGCATTGGTACAGTATGATAGAACTATACATTAAAATTCCTCAGAAATAAAGATTTAACCAGACAGTTATTAATTGGAGTACTATATAAAAGCCTTGTAATGCCAAAGGCCCTGACCAGAAGTGGAAGTTCCACGGTATTGGGTAAAATTCAAACTACTTAACCAAAGTGTTTATATTGGTTGTGTGCCTTACTGTGATTTTTTTGGGGGGGTGGGAGGAGGAGGGGGTGAGCCATGGGGGTGAGAGGAGGACAGTATCAAAGCAATTAAGGCAAATTCACCAACAATAAAATATTTTTATGATAATGCGAAAGGATGTCAGTGTTACTTTTGAGAGAGGAAAGGTGCATTTCATGGATTCACTGAAAACTATCCAAAAGTGACATGAGCAGCAGTGGTTACTGTTAACTCAAAGACAAGGAAGACATTGGTTGGTTTAGCTCAGTTGGTTGAGCATGGTGCTGAAACACCAAAGGTCGCAGGTTCGATTCCCGTTCGGTCCCCGTGTGTTGCCTGATCTAGATGAGAGGCGTCCCTGCCCATGACAGGGAGGTTGGATTAAAATGATCTCTAAGGTCCCTTCCAGCCTAGGCCATTCTATAACTATGATGCAGAAAGTTGTTCTGCTTAAAAGCTGCAAACACACTGCTGTATAGTGTACCACTAACATGCAGATAAGGCAAAAAACGCTGGCAGTAGACTCTTTCCTTCTGTTTCTTTTCTTCCTGTCCTTGCTGGTTTTACCTCATTCCAATTTCCTATTTTCCCATTGCCTCTCATACACTCATCCCACTGTACACACCCTTCCCAGTCCTCTTTCTTTCAAACACTCATTAGCACCCTAATTTTTGAGTTATCCTCAAAAGTTTCACACTTTTCCGGTATTTCCAAACTACTTCTCGTGATTACAATGAATTTTTAATTGCTTTGTATTTTTGGCTGCCTAGCACTTCTCTGTGTATACCTCGTGCGAATAATTAGGTAAATACTACAATTATCTTGTCTTAATTTCACTGGAGGAAGATACACACACACTAAATAGCAGACTCTGCTTGCGAATACTTACCTAGGAAGTAAATAGCTTCATTCTCTACTACAACCACATTCCATCAGACTTCTACAGTTAATTTTATTACTGTCATTGTGAAAAGTAACACTTCCAAAGCTATGTAGTTAGCTTTGGAAAGAAAGGATACATCAGCTTAAGCTAAATACATTTATTTTTTTAAAAGAAAATGAAAAATTTTAAAAACGTCAGTGCATTTCAAAGAAACTGTTAGCATGTGTGTGTGTGTGTGTTAAATTCCAAGGACACAGACAGTTCATTTGAGCTTGACTAGTTTCATCTAAAAGTAAATATATGTACAGTGTTAAAGACTAACACTTCAGGTTTTAATAGCAATACATAAATAAATAGAAATTCATAATCTTAAGGGTTAGGATTTTCAGGTTGTGTTGCTTCTAACCAACTTCTAGCTCCACTGTCTTACAATAATGCTCTATATTCATGGCTGGATACGAATCCTATTATTAGTAAAACTGTAGGAGAAAGGGTATAAACTCTGCAGCAAAACCAATACGTAACCATGTCACAGCAAGGCATGTACCTCTCCGTATTTGCCTTAACAGGTCAAAATAAGACAGGTTTTTCTTCCAGGTAGCCATCTGTAAACTTGGAACTTCAAATAAAGCAAAGTAGAACTTTGACTACTCTAAGTACTGAGGTACCTTTTGTAAACATCTGCTTAGTGCAAGAGACAGAAAAATTACCTACTCAATAGCTAAGGCAATCTATGTGAAAGTTTAGAGAGAAAATATTCTATGTTATGTGGGCTTCGGCTGTAGGCAAACTCAACTTAAGGTTGGGATATACACTTTAAACCAGATTTTAGCTATCTATATATGAAGATTCATGTAACAATTGTATTTTAATAGCAGAGGTCAATTCCTGAAAACTTTCTAGTCAATTAAGTATTTAAGAAATCATTTAACTAACTGAAGCAAGTTCTTGATAAGATGGAGCAAAATAAAAAACGTTAAGAGCTTTACTTCTTCTCTAATTATCTTTGTACAGACTCTTCAAACTTCCACTGCAATTAACCTTAATGAAAACCTTAATGGTTTAAAGATAAATGAACATCACTTCGGTTATCCTAGATAACATATCCTTCATGAAAGGCTGAGCAGTGATATTTTTCACACAACAGTCTATACATCGATGTTCTTCCAAAAACGGATGACATTTCTTTGCATCTCATCTTGGGTAAAGCATAACTTCACTATTGATTTCACTTGTTTGTAATACCAATTTTTATGATAACAAGTAGCAAGGACACAGTTTTCTCATTAAGTACCGGGTATTTTTTGTCAAACATTAAACATTGGCTTTTCTTCTAAGCAAATAACAGGTATTTGCCATTACAGTTGTATTAACTCTTTCACATATGCAAGGAACCCAGTAAAACACCAGTAAAGTTATGCAACGGAAGAACTGTCATATTTCCCATGATATGCAAAATCTGTGAATCACAGACTCAGCGGGGATGATGGAGCACTGTTCTGAGAAGCAGGAAGCCTCCTCAAGCAGGTCTGAGGTATGTGTGAGTGGGTACCAAAAGCCATGACAAACTAGCTTCATTTTGGTGACTGTCTTAGGAGTTAAGAAGCTAGTAACTGAGTAATGGCAGAGCAATAAATATAAATTCATTATTTAGCTAACACATTCTCTAGACAATTCAACCAGTTTTAACAAGGTGGTAGGACAAACCAACACAGACGTAAATCAGAAACTCTATAACTTAATTCCAGTGGAAATCAATTGAAAGTTGAAAATTTTGTATTCCGAGCCACACAGCTTACTTTCTAAACCTAAAAAGCTCCCTCCAGCAATTACTTAAAAGCAATCAGAATTTTTTAGAAATATTATCTTGTGAATAATTAGCTCCTTACATTTTGCATAATCTTCTTCAGAGATACAAGGCCATTTTTGTGCTGTTACTCTTTTCCAAACAGAATGTGCTTCTTTCATCTATACGCAATATGGATATGAGGATACTAGAAAGTAATTGCAATTATCAAAAGATCAAATGTATGATAAAATTGAAGTATTGGATCAAAGCTTTCACATTTTTCTCAAATACATTTTGAAACATATTGTATGATTTAAGAGCATAAAACACCTGCTGTATATTCAGACACAGACAGATGAACACACACACACAACACTGCAGAGGCAGCCTTAATAACGTACTGGATCTGATACTTGGGAGTTTACATTAACATTCTAAGATCTTTGTATCCTTGAACAAACTTTCTCAAACACAGTAATAGCAGCATCACACTGAAACACACACATAGATTTAGTAGTTTCTGCCTTCCAAAAGCTGACAGTATTTAAATCCACAAAAATTAGAAGGGAGTCCAGGTTTTCTTCCTAAGCTTAGTATTTACCATATAAAACTTCAAATCAAGACATGAAAATAAACATGCTAAAATTTATGGGTGTTGCTTACTTAAGTATCCTCTGAGAGGGTTTATTTTTTGACACATCTAACTAGAACAATATATCTCTTCGGCAAATCCTGTGACAACTGAAGGACACGTATGACAACTAAATCAGCTTATTTGAGTTGAGCTTTGTCTAGCCATTACTAAAAATCACGACCAATAAATAGTTTGTAAATGGTATTTTAGACCCTTACACTTCCCACCAATCAAAACTAAGACTAGCATCATAAGATAATGAGATCCTGAGATACTGTATCATACCGTGGTAATGAATTGATCAATCTTTACTTAAAGTTGCTTCTCTTCTGAGTTTGTATGAATTTATAAATTAATTTCTTTTAGTATAAAGCTAACAAACCCTCTCTACCTTTTCAGTGCCAAGAGCCTAAAAGAAAGACATTCATTTTAATAGCAAATTTGGAAGAGGACTCTCTTACTATCATCTTTTGAAACAATAGAGGAGGTTAGGTGATATCATAGTCTTCCAGGTAGCAGCAATGCCTTTTTGTTTGTTGGACTTACACTGGCCCCAGTAAAGGCCAGCACACCTTGCAGACTACTCTGTGGTGGGCCTGCATTATACTGGGTGTCCTGAGGAGCAGATTGAGTTACAACCACCAGCGCTGCCGCAACACCAGTCTTCTCTGTCTCCAGGACAAGCTCAGACAGCGGACCTACAGAGCAGCAGAATTTCATTTACTGACAGACTTCTGACACTTCTCTTGGCTTAGCTGTTGAACAATGACCAGTTTATCCCACTGCTACAGGCCAAAAAGAGAAAAACAGAGGGTGTTTTTACATTTTTAAAGTGTTCTAGACATACTTAGTGTTAACATATTGCTGTAAAAAGAATAAAAATAGTACTTTTTCCCCTATCAATTTCCACAGTACTTTAAGCTGCAGTGAGACGAGTGAGATCAATGAGATGTAGGAAATAAGATCATATTTAAAAATACGGTTTACAAGGCAAAAGGGGTATTTCTTCATTCAGCTTTAGATGTAGCCCACAAAAAAAATATCCATACCGTATACAGCAATTGCCTAATTCACCCATACACTCATTTCAAAAAAGGCAACCTTTTCAAATCTTTGCTATTTCTCCTGAATCACACAGTTTTAGAATCTCTCTGAAAGAACACGAGGAAAAGAGAAAGAGGAATTGGCTTCTCTAAACACTAAACTGCTTTCTTTTAGTGGAAAGATATCCACTGATGCCTAGCAATGTTATTTTTAAGTAACACAGGACATGCTTGTTGTTACAACTGCTCTCAGCACCTGGTGAAATGTGCAGCTGAGAAGGCCTAACAAGTTAAAAATAACTGAATCACAGCTTATTTTTAATTTCAAATAATATAATCACCTGTATTTAGTATTACACATATTTAGACAAGCTGCCTATCTCTGTTCCCAACCATCTCTTTCCCTCTGTCATCTCAAACTTGACATTTTTCAATTCCAAATATGCAAATTTCTTTTCCTCGGATGACTTGTCATTAAAACTGTCAAAAACTGTAATTATTTGTGTATACCTATTTATTATTAATCTATCAAAATCTTCACAGACATCACACTGGTAATGTCTGCTCATGATGTTCTGCTGCCAACCCTGGTTTTCCCTGCTGGTTTAGTGCCTTTTTATGTACATCAGACCCATTTCCCTTGTTGACCGTTTCCTAGTGTGGCAGGCACAGACATGATAGCTGCTTTTTCTGGTTTTGTTTGTTTTTCTAGCATTTTCTAAGGCTTACATCTAGTAAAACACTTTAATGCAAGGCCACGTTAATTATAAAAGAACAAGTTACATAAATGTTTTGTATACCTAAATAGCTTCAATACAGCAAAAGATTTTTTCCCAAAAATGGGGAAACCAACCCTTATTCACTGTCAAGGTCTCTACCTTCGAACAGTTTCGCATATGAACATTTCAGCTACATACAAAGTCTTGCAAACAATAGGTACCCCTAAGGTTTAAATAAGACAAAAAAGGAAGGGGAAAAAACACATCCAAATAACAAAAATAAACTGTCCTGCCTTCCTCTTGAATTAATTTTCTACTGTCTGTACATTTTGGCAAGCCAGCTAATAAAAAAAGACAATTCTGTCCTCATGCCTTTCACTTGCCTTTCCATTCCTTGTTTTCCAATGTAAAGCACTGCTGCACTTTTCTATTGTTCAGCTTATATCAAATATGTTAGTAGCCCCTACAACGATGCTCTTTCCCCCTCCCACCCCCAGCTCTCCACACTTCTGTTGTTAAAATTTGGTTCCAAATCATTGGCCAGGATAATTTATTTTTAAATGTTCAACTGAAAATCTTAATGGGTGAAATATAAATATGAATCAATCCGAGTTTTCATTAAGAACCACCACAGATGGTACATGATGGTTCTTAGCAAAAACTCTTCCATCTCTGGTGAATTTTTCAAAACAAATTTGTCATAACATATAAACTGCACTAGAGCAAAGAGCTACAAACATATCAAGAACAGCAGAAAGATTTGCAAATTAAACATATACTGAATCAAAAAGAACAAACACTCCACTAAAGAAGAGCACAGGCTGAAAAAAAACTCCATTCAAAATAACCATGCACAAAATAAGAATGTTCAGAAAAATAAGCTAAAGGTACTAGAGGAAAAGAATTGAGAAATCTGCTCTGGAGGGAGCTTCCATCTCCCCACTGCCTGTCACAGCTGAAACTCACCACACTTCAGGAAGAGAGGATTACTTTACTTCCTTCTCTTCCTTTACATGCAAATTTAACTGGCAACTAAAACTTAGCACTTTCTTCCACAAATTTCATTGTCTCAACCCTGTCTGACACTACCATGAAAATTATCCGCACTCTCTCTTACAGTTACTGTGAGAACTATCCCTTTTCTTTCTTCCATGGGAATCACAGTGACTATTTCAACCAAAGAACTTGTATTTTATTCCCTTGTTTCTTCTCATGTCAGTCTGCTGCTCAAAAAACACACCACCTGACATGTTTTATTTTGTTCTGCCTCAGCACTTCCTCATCAAAAACTGAATAATTTTCTTGAATTGGATCCACACAGCACAGGGTCTTCTCCAGATTGCTTTTAATAAACTCTTAAAAGCCATTATCTAGGAGAAATTAGTTGATTAATATAAGCAAAGTTTCAAGAGCTAAGCGAGATCTTTTGCACACAGATTACATTTGTGAAGGCTTAGAAGCCTTAGATGAAAGGCAATGGAAGTATAAACCTGGTACTCATTTCCTGCTTCTTTCCAGATGCCTTTACTACCAGCTTCTTTATTCTGCCTGTAACTTCCTTCAGACAGGAGACAGTGCTGTGGGGTTGGTAGGTTTTAGCCTAGAGACTTTTAGATCAATTAATGTTTTTTTTTCTTCCCCCCCCCCCTTTTTTTTTTGCAGTAGTGCATGCACACAGGGCAGGAGAAGGAGTCAAAGCTTCATCCTCATGATAAGTCTTAACAAATGCTGCTTAAACACTGTACAACAAGATCCATGTGTCCAGTTGCAAAGTCTTCTGTACTAAATCTGATCAGAGAAGGCTTATAAGAGCTTATATGTTACGGATAAAACATGACTTGACATAACCTTCAAGCTGCTGCCATGCCAAAGTAAAAAAAGGACTGAAGTCAGTTTTGCAGACTTAGGTTTGGAACAGGAAAAATTCATTGTGAAAGGTATCAAGAAAAGAACAAAACAAGTAAGCAGATTTTCTAAGCCTGAGATCCTGGGGCATTTTCACATCAAACTGATTATGGGGATCACTGAAACATCCATGTGGAAAGGCTACTTGGCAGGATGGTTGCCTTACTAAATGGCAAAATACAGTCAACCAAACATGAGATGAATCCAAACAATTACTCTGGACATCCTACTCAGGCCTGAAGTACATTCAGGTCAGCACCTGAACTCACAACAGCCAAGCTACATGACCCCGAGAGCATAAGAACAGTGCAGCTGATCTCATATTCTGAAGCTACAGTTGGGTATGCAGGTCTTTAACTAGTGAACTAGTACTTCATTAGATTAAACTGGGAAGTAAATACTTACTAGCTTGCCCTTCTTGTTAAACGTTATTGCACAAAGGGTTTTTTAGGATGTCGGGTAGTGATAGGACTAGAGGAAATGGATTAAAGCTAGAGAGGGATCGGTTCAGATTGGACGTTAGGAAGAAGTTCTTCACCATGAGGGTGGTGAGACCCTGGCACAGGTTGCCCAGAGAGGTGGTGGAAGCCCCATCCCTGGAAGTTTTTAAGGCCAAGCTGGATGGGACTCTGAGCAGCCTGATCTAGTGGGGGATGTCCCTGCCCATGGCAGGGGAGTTGGAACTAGATAATCTTTAAGGTCCCTTCCAACCATGACGATTCTATGAACTTACAATGATTTCAACATTTTGTCTGAGATATTTCAAGATTCCTAGACCAGTAAATATATTACCTTCAGGGGGGTTGGTTTTTTTTTTTCTTTGTTTTGAGGTTTCTTTTTTGAATGGAACTCATAATGGGAATAACAATTGACCAGAACCTGAAGGAGTAAGCACCCAGACATTCTTCTTTACAGAGTTACCCCAAAAGATCAAAATTCAGAGAAGCCAGATTTCATTATAACATAAACCGGGACAGTTAAGTTCATACACAGAGAATATGTCACCAACTGCAGGGTCAGTTTTAGTCGATTCAGTGACTTCCTGGATTGTAAAAAACCCCTAAGCCCCGACCCTGCTTGTCCCTGAGATGCTGCTTCTTCCCATGGTGCAAAGGCCCAGCTTTTTACTCTCTGTTCACACCAGTAGTCTGCAAGTGTCTGCAAGCACACTGAGTGCTCCAGATCCTTTCTGCTACTCTCCCCCTTTCTTCTTCTCTCCTTTCCAGTCTTCTTTTTCTTTCCTCCTTTCTTCTCTTTCCCTCTGCCTACTCACCCTGCACTTAGGAGGTGCCTCTTCATCCCCATGCTTAATTGCTCTTCAGCAGAAAGAGGCAACTTTTCCAGGCATTCTTACTTTATTTCTCCCTCCTTAAAACAATATAGCTCGCAAACTGACAACAAATACATGAAATGCATTCTCTGAGTTACAGGGCCAATAAAGGCTGGAAACTCAGTCCAACTCCAAACACGAACAGGACTTCACATGTTCTATTACCAGAAGACTTGTCCTATGTGGGAAAACATAGCAATGTGCATCTTGGTCTCTAGAGGTTCTAAAAAAAATGAACTGTTCAGTATGTGAGAATAGGTCTCATCCCCTCAATCACTATAAATAGAAAGCTTCTATAAATCCTGGATTTATAAATTCATTTCATGAATACCTAGACAACAAGAACATTCTTTATTGCTTTCACCTGTCTACATAAGGGCTAGAGACAAAGACATGTAAGCACATGCCCGAAGGATGAGTTTAAGAACCTAACAAAGCACAAACCTGAAGTCAACAACGAACTAAAAAAAAGCACTCTGGACCTAACATCAAGGAATAAACTGCCTGCAGCTGCCCAGCACATCATCACTGTGGTGCTCTGACAAGAAGCGAATAAACACAGAGAAATCCTAGACGTTCACAGATCCTTGATTGTGAAGTCTAAGAGGACAGCTCACGGGTAGATATTCTATTAGTTTTAATATGTATTACCTTACATGGTTTTGATGAAATCATTGTATTTTGATGTAACTGTTCAAATATCATCATTTTTATCAGGGCAGACAGCATCAGCAGGTAAATCAGGCCATCAGAACTACCGCAGCAGAAATTGGCCGAGGGTCCCATCTATGCCTAAAGGGAGCAACACGATCCTGTGTTTAAGCAGGGAAGACCTCAACAATTAACACCCACAAAGGGATGACCTATAGAAACCAGAAAGGCAGTGTGAAGTGCATTTCGTCACTGTGGCAGATCACAGAACAGGATTGTTCAGAATAAAATTAAGGCAGCAATTTAAAAACCAATCACTCTCCAATTAAAATATTGAAATAGCAATTGCAAGTCATGGAGTGCAAGCAAGTCCTGATGAGGAGCACTCTAAGACAGCATAAAGAGACCTCACAGACGGATTTGCATCTTACAATACAATCTCTGCACACAAAAGTATACTTGAGGCAAAGTATACTTCATTTGATCACACCCACAGTTCTCCAGTTTATGATTTCCAATGATATAATCACTGCTTTTGCATCTTCAGGATGTTAAGATATTACTTTTTGTATTGAAGAAAAGCAGTTCAGCTAATTGTGATTTTGCAGGTTAACAGTTACCTGCATCTCCTGCATCTCAAGACTGCCAAGATATGTGTGTGTATATATATAAATATATTTTTAAAATACTGTCGCGGGTTAGGGCTGGGCCGGCCACTAATGCGGACAGACGCTCTCTAACCCCCTCTCCCCCCCACCCCGAGCAGAAAGAGAAACGGGAATGAGGTAGAGAGACTTATGGGTTAGAGAAGGAAACAAAACTAGAACAACTTTAATGAAAATAATGGAAATAATGGTAAAAAGATAAAAGTAAAGAACTATATACAACTATAGATAGTAGCCCGATATCAAACCCGACTCCCTCCCCCGATAGCAATCCCCACTGGTGCTGCAGAGCAGGAGGCACTGGGGAAGCCCCAGGCTCAGTGGCGGGAGTTGGATACAGGGAGCTGGATTCGGGAACTCAGGATCCGGATCAAAAGCAGGAGGTCAGATGGAGTCCTCTCTGGACACCGGCCATTGCAGGAAAGGAGAGCAAAAAGGCCAAAAAGGGGCGAAACTCCCATGATCACTCAATTTATACTAAATATGACGTATATGGGATGGAATACTCTCGTTGGTCACCTGTCCTGTCTATTATTGCCCGGAGGTGCAACCTTTTACTTCCTTGTGCCACCCTCTTACTACCCAGCACCCCCAGCGTGGCACACAAGAGCCAGCAGTGGCCTTGGTCACTGCAGGAATAAGTAAAAGCAAGAGCCTTTCTGCATCTCAGTCCCAGGCAATAACTGCAAACATCAGGTGTTACCACTGTCAGTAGCACACACAGTCTGCAAAAACATGCTGCTGACTTCAGAAAGCACAGCCTTTTAGAAGACACTAAACTGGAAAGTAAAAATCACTAAACAGGACTGGGTTTTTAGCTAAACCCCGGACAAATACCAAATAAGAATGACAAGCTTTCATTCTGAAAAGTCTATGTAGGTTCCAAGGACACCAAGATTTATTTATTTATTTCATGGAAAAGACTGTAACTTGTTCACCACGAGAGAGATGTCTCTAAATCAGAGTGGAATCATGCTAACAGCACAACATGAAGTTCTCTTCCTCTTTCTAAATTCATTGAAAATTCCCACAAATTTGAAAATCTGAACTGAAAGTTCCCTGGCACAATACATATATTCACACACACGATGTAAAGAATCAACTGAATTAATAAGTGCCCAGCATTTTAGAAAAACTAGCATTGGTGCCAACTTTCAATATTGCCAAACAACTCAACCATGACATACAGTAATAATTTGATCACTGCCTTTCCCATTCTCATTTTCTTCAACTACTTTAAAAAGAGAAGTCTTAGAAGCAGATGCCATAGGGGAAGGGCCAGCTGGAGACTGAACTGATCTGAACCACTGAATACCAACAAATTAACTGAAGTGGCCCGACAGAAATTCATTGGTTTTTAATGTCAAACCATTTCAGGTTAAGTACAAAACCAGGGATTTAAAAAGTTGGGTTTTTTTCACAGTTTTTGAAAGCTGTTCTGTTTAATAATTATCTAAGCTATTAAGATACTCTATGAGTCCTAAAGCAAATAAACACCTTGTTTTTCTTCTATGACTGATGAAATCTGTGATTAAATAAGTCAATATTTTTCACATAAAGTAACTGCTGAAATTAAGGTATATTCTTTTTTTTTTAATTCGATGGTATTAAAGAAAAATTAAAGAAATTGTATCAAAAATATTCAGAAAGTTATATTCCCACATATTTGGTGAACTCTGGTTTTGCTTTTGTATTCCTAAACACATTTTTCTATTTTTCTTTAAATTGGCCTTAGAGTGGAAGAGGTTTCTTTTACTCCTTCACAGGGTTTTGAGCGTTCAGAGTTACATGTCTAAAAACCTGAACTGAAATGTTCTTCTCCACTTTTTACAGAAACATAGGAACTGTAGAAATACCATGTCCTTACAGTGTTTTCTCTACAATTTCAAGTTTAAAAGCAATTTTCCTCATCCAAAGACGTGAGAAGAGATTTTGTTTTCACCAAAATATCCCAGATACAGATCTCTAGTCTTTTCTACAGCTCCATATGTTACCAAAATTACCTTTATTTCCTATGTTAATGACAGCGTGTAAAAATTCTGAAAGACGTCAGCTAACGTTGCACACACCTTCTATGTGATTGTGCTTCTCATACAAACCATTTCCCATGTTTAAAAGTTAAACTCCACGAATATCATTATCACAAAGTCTTTATGCCATTTTGTATGCAGCCATTTAATATATTTCCAGTTTGGTAACTACAACATGTGAGAACAAGCTTCAGTAAACACATTTGTTTGCTTTTAAATTAGAAGTTTAACTACATTAACATACTGATTTAACAATGATAATTCAAAGGATTATTATGCCTAAAACTAAATTAATACTCCTTTAGCATCCTCATATTAAAAAGTAAATAAAAAATAAAGCCACCTCCCCTCCTCGAGTTCTGTGATGAACAGAAAGAAAAAAAAAAAGCATGAAGTTGCCAACTTTAGAATATTACAAGAGATCGACAGCGTTACAGAGAGCATAAAAGTAAAAAGATGTAATAAGTAATTTTAACAGGCAAATTAACATTGGAAAGTTTCAAAAAAAAATAGGAAAATAAAATCTAACGATACATTTCATTTCAAATCACAACATGCTTTGAACTACTTCCTTAGGACAGTTAAGGAAAAAAGCTGGAGTTCTACAGGTTCTTTCTTGTTTTCCTACTAAATTACACAAACACTTATCTTAAAGCAATGACAATATTTTTAACAATCCTGTAATAAGCCTAAAAAAAAGATCATAAGAAGAAGAATTTTCTTTTGTACTTGGATTACAAATTAATTACTTAGAACTCATACTAGTAAAAGCCCTTCTGAAATACTTTAAAATAGTGATTCTTATTTGTATGGTATGTTGGTGGTTTTTTTTTTCTTGGGGGGGGGGGGTGGTTTGGGGGTTTTTTTGGTTATTTTCTTAAATTTGAACTTTCTTGCTACTTCTTCTACATACATGTTGCCAGAAAAAAAAATCTCACTTCCTTTTACAATAAAGAATGGTTTGGTTGATGAGGCTTTTGTGGGTTTTTCTTACTTTTTCACATTTACTAATAAAATAATTTAGATTCCTGTACAAGAATGACATGTGCAATTTACCTTATCTAAAAAGACTGAAGAAATCTATTTACTCACCATATAAAGCAGTCATGAAATAACACAGAAGCCACTTCATAAGCAAATGTAAGCCATACTTCTCCCAACAAGTAAAAAGGTCTCAGAAGTAGTTTATGCAGTTTCGAATTCAATACCTTTCTAAAATTTCTCTTAAGAGAAGAATTCTGAGAAGAAAGTGTAGGTGGATTTCACATTTGTTGACATTTCAAAACAAAATTCGAAAATGTTGTAAAATAATTCAAGTACTTAGAAGGATTGTGTAGGATTTTCTCACCTTTTTCCCCAACTACTTAAACTATGTATTCTTTTGTTTGATAGACTAATAAGAAATGTGCATCACGGCAAAGATTTGAAGCTGAAAACTTCTAGTAAATTATTTGTTCCAAGATAAATCCTTTAAATATTAACAATTCCAACATTATGTCTGCTAACACTATTTGTATATTATGATGACTGATTTAGTAGTCAAGACTATTCCATTAAATTCACTTCCATAAATCCATGGGCCCTGATAGGATTGCACTCATGGGTGCTGAAGGAGTTGGCGGAAGTCATTGCTTGGCCTCTCTCAATCACCTTTGCTCAATCATTCTTGCTGGATGGCAAGACCTAGACAGGCTGGAGAGTTGGGCTGGGAGAAATCTTATGAAATGCAAAAAGGGCAAGGCCTGCACCTGGGAAAGAACAACCCCAGTTGTACCAGTATAGGCTGGGGACTGAATTGCTGGAGAGCAGGGTAGGGGAAACGGATGTGGGAGTTCTGGTGGGCAGCAGGATGACCATGAGCCAGCAGTGTGCCCTCGTGGCCAAGAAGGCCAATGGCATCCTGGGATGCATTAGAAAGGGGGTGGCAAGTAGGTCAAGAGAGGTCCTCCTGCCCCTCTACTCTGCCCTGGTGAGGCCATATCTGGAATATTGTGTCCCATTCTGGGCCCCTCAGTTCAAGAAGGACAGGGAACTGCTTGAGAGAGTCCAGTGCAGAGCCACGAAGATGATGAAGGGAGTGGAGCATCTCCCTCATGAGGAAAGGCTGAAGGAGCTGGGTCTCTTTAGCTTGGAGAAGAGGAGGCTGAGGGGTGACCTCATTAATGTTTATAAATATGTCAAGGGAGAGTGTCACGAGGATGGAGGCAGGCTCTTTTCAGTGATGTCCAATGACAGGAAAAGGGGTAACAGCTGAAAGCTGGAGCATAGGAGGTTCCACAAAAACACTAGGGAAAACTTTTTCACTGTGAGGGTGACAGAGCACTGGAACAGGCTGCCCAGGGAGGTTGTGGAGGCTCCTTCTCTGGAGACGTTCAAAACCCGCCTGGACACATTCCTGTGTGACCTACTGTAGGTGATCCTGCTCTGGCAGGGCGTTGGTCTAAATGATCATTCAAGGCTCCTTTCCAACTCCTAACATTCTGTGACTCTGTATCATTAAAGCCTAGAGTATGATTTCTGAAGTAAGACTTATGGGAATATTTCTTACTTAATTTTTTACCGGTTTATTTTAAAAACATTGGTGCCAACAGATTCATAATGCATTCATAATGTAACATTGTTCAGTGTCATTGTAATTGGACACTTTATAAATGATACTGAATTATTTCTACTGAATAAACTTTTAAGGACTAACACATTTTTTATTTATAGTTTTATTTCAGTTACTAAAGACGCATCAAGTTCTGTCTTGGATTCTTTTTTTTTTTCCCCACCAGTAGTGATTGCAAAGAGATCCGCAAGATCTTGTATGTAAAAGAAATTTTCTCATTAATTTCTTCTTTTTTCTGAGGGATTTTGTAAACTCTAACCCTCTCTATACAATATCAGTTATAACTTCAGTTCCTTTAAGTTTCTAAAGTACTCTTTTATTATATTCTTTGTTATAAGCACTTGATACCCTAGAATATTAACACATAGCTCCAACAAATCAAATGGGAAGTGCACAGACACACACCACTGAGAAGCATGGCTGTCTAGCAACACGAAATTACAACAGACACTTTCTGACTTACTGCAGTAGTTCTATTAACATGATGTTAACAATAGCAATACAGGAAACTCATATAGGTTTCATCCAGTATTTGCCTTAAGAGACAATTTTCATTTTTCTTTTTAAAAGTTAAAAGCCAGTCAACTTCTAAGATGGAAAAAAAAAATAGAGCTTTTTTAACAGAATAATAAAAGCTTTTTTTTTATATCAGTATCCTAGTTCCTACCTGTAATGTTGATAATAATAATAATGAACGAATGTCAAAAGTTCCACAGTGTTTACTTTTGAAAAATATGCTCTTTTGTCACCTTCTGTTAATGGAAATTTCAATATAAAAGTAGTCTTACATTACAGAAAACGTTTCTATTTAATGATGCTAACTACACCTCACGATTCTAGAAAAGTCCTGACTTGAATGAAGATTATAGTTTGGCACCTAGAATCCCAACTAGAGTGAAGCAATGAATAAAACAAGACTACCTGAAGCTCCCCTATAGCAGTAGCTCTGCAAATATTGGAAACATGGTTCTACAGGATGGAGACACTCTCTTCCAAGACAGTAATTTGGTAGAAAATTAATGACAGTGTATCATAACTTGTCTGGGTGCATTTCTGTAGAGAGGAAAGCTACAGAAGAGAGTCTTTTGAATGCCAAAATAGAAATTGTTGTAGAAATCACTATAAGACTAAAAGAAATACTATTTTTCTTCTTCTCCACACTCTCAAATGTCTCAAAGTTTTTATCTCTTCCTTGTTTATTCTTTCACAATCCCGCAAAGTTTCACCCTACACAAGTGTCTACCCCTCAAAGTGCCTTTTTTTCACCTGCTTCCTCTAAAGCCTCACACACTTCTAAACCACTCTCTAGAAACCTCCAAATTCACAAGCAACTGTATCACTGATACTACTTCTGAATTCTCTGAAACTCTACTCCTCCGTAACAAAAAAAGGAGAAGCACCCAAAACACCCAAACTGAAGGTCTCTCCTCCTCTTCAGTTTGTCCAGCAATGGAGCAGACGATGTATTTTGAGACAACATCCCTGCGCAATGACAGCTGATCTTCAGAGATGAAAACAGAAACACCCGTGAGGAAAGAGGTCAACTGTCTAGGGAAGAAAAGCAAGAAAAGCAGAGCTTGGTAGCTCAGAAGTCTCCTCTACCACATTCATATTCTTCTTGAGGGAGATAAGTTACAAGAAACTGTTTCTACAGCTGCCCTGGAACATTTTGTACCATGAACACTGATTGCAAAGGCTGCAAGAAGACCAAAAAAACCCAAAGCCTGTTCCCAGGAACCCTTTTTAATTCTTTTCTTTAAATCTGTTTTACCAAACCAGTTAATGCAGGCCCACATGACTTAACAGTCAAAGAGAAACTGAGCAGTGCAGAGTAAGGTTTTTCCTGGAGTTCAGGATCTGCTTTTCTTGGAGGGTTGGGTTTTATTTTGACGGGTTTTTGTTTGCTTGGTTGGAGATTTTTTTTTTGTATGCGTGTGGTTTTGTGGGGCTTTATTTTGTTGGTTTGGTTTTTTTTAAGTAGTTGGTATTATCTTAATTACCCTTGGCAAATTCGGGGATATGATCTTTAATTATGAGCTTGTTTACTGCCAAATTAAATATAATCTGTTCCACTGGCATTTGTATATACCCATTAATTTTGGGCATAAGCCCAAGATAATTATAATTTCAAAATATGCTAACTGAAATTTTAATATTAATTTCCTGTACAGCATTTTGTAGTTTTTTTAAAAAGTGCATATGTGTATATGCTACATAACTATATATGTGTATGCATATATAATTAAAGCTACCTCACTTTACAGGGTTTGGGTTTTTTTGACAAACAGAAATGTTCATTGGATAAAACACAGTTTGGAGCAGTGCTGCTTTTGGAATCACACTGTGACCTATTTGACTGAACACTGCAATTATGAACAAAACCCTACAATGCTGAACAAATGTTTTACGCTATTCCATGTGAGTGACATGGCTATTTATGTGCAATGTTCATTTTAATGAGCAATTCTGTCATGGAAAATAAAAACGTGTTCATGGTTCAATAAATGAATCTGTTGGTTAACCAGACCTGACAGATTTTAGCCTCTAATGTTTTAATCCTCTGCCAGTATCAATGATGCAATTTCTACTAAGCTAAATATTGAAATTTGAAAGAATAATTTTTGTTTACATCATCTGGAAAAAAAAAAGCTTTACAAATTAGCTTTTCCAAATTGTATCATATAAAAAATTTATGTAAAAAATTTGAAGTCATATATCCCAAATACTAGTTTATATAATCCAGCAGAATTAATTTTATACTTTTATTCAAGGAAGCTATTATACATTGTAATTATCAACTAAAAAAAAAATAAATATTAACTTATCTTCAGGAATGCATAAACATTAAGAATACCTACACAGTCTTATCAGCAATACTTGAGAATTTGCATGCACACCAAAAATGTATGCACATCGAAGCTCCTCATGCTGATAAATCTTTTAATTTTTTTCCCTACTTTCTAATTTTCAACTTAAAAGTCAGGAAAGAACAACAAGAAAATATTTGTCTATACCACATCACATCTGCTATTAGCAGTAAGCATGCAAGCAAGAACATTTTAATTATACTGGAAATGCAAAATAAACCTAATCATTATAAATACAGATTTATTTGCCCTATTAGAATTTAGGCACTAACACATGGAGAGGGCATTTACTGCTCGAAAGACCTTGAAACTCAGTGAAATATTTGGATCCTTTCAGTTATCTCTTCCTCCATTCTAAAATGAACTTAACTGTAAGGTTTATTTTACTCTTATAAATTCTACTAAGTTACACAAGTTTTCTTCTATGATAAGTCAAGTTCATTTTTAAGTATTTGTAGTGAAAAAGGTCTGGCATTTTATTTTCAGAGAAAAAAAAAAGTTTGACTAACAGCTGCAAGAATTCAGAAAGTCATATTTCTGTTTTCTTATCATTAAAACAGTAACACAAAACTAGCACCACAGATGCTAAAACATCAAAAAAAGCACTCCACCTACTTGTTTTTAATATCATACTTCTATCTAAAGAGCCTTAGTATTTTCCTGTGTTTTATTAAGCTCTCTCTTATCAATACGGCAAACGGCATTTAGATTTTGATAGTCATATTTTTGGCTTTACAGGCTTTGTAAACGTGCATATTAGTAACAATATCAAGAACACGTGCATTTTTTAAGAAAAAAAAGAAAAGTTTTTTCAAATGTTCGGGAAGAAAAAAGGCTTCTTAGTGTCTCTAGAAGTTACCAAAAATATATATAATTCAAAAATGAGTGATACCTCTATAGCTATGTCCTGTCAATATCCTAGATTCCCACTGGGGAATGGAGCTTCTTGCTGCCCCTCACTGTGCTCTGCACCAGCACAGAGAAACAACGTTGCGTCTACATTAAAAGAGTCTCTATTAGATTTGATTTAGCACCTGAGGTAACTCAGTGCTTAGATAACCTGCTTACCTTTCAGCTGAGAAAATACTTTGAGGAACTGATTCCACAAACAGAAAGAAAGATGCAGAGAAAATTATTATAAAGGAAGACTCAGAGCAGTTAATCTTTGCTTATTATATAAACCTTCAACTGTATCTCCAACTAAATAGGTACAGAAGTCAACCACCTCTTTTCACCTGGCAAACCTATTTTCAGACTGAAATTTATTTCCAATTATTGTTTTCTCTATTTATAAAATCAATTTTGCCATTTTTACTGCAGCACGTGTAAGAAATATAAAATGTACTGGAGATCTATTCAGTACAAGAAAAACAACTGGTTTATTAAAGTTTCCTAATACTTCAAAGGCTGACAGTCCTCCTCAGAAAGTTAACTGAATAATTCTGTTTACATTGATCTCCAACAAATATTTTTCCCCTCAATAGCTTTTAATAAGACATACAACTTATTCATAAAGCTACCTGCATGTTCAGCCACTGCTCTTTTAC
The DNA here is from genome assembly GCA_020746105.1 of Trogon surrucura. Lineage (NCBI taxonomy): Eukaryota > Metazoa > Chordata > Aves > Trogoniformes > Trogonidae > Trogon > Trogon surrucura. The sequence goes on along the minus strand of CM036617.1, from coordinate 116,318,968 downwards.
ATACTAATCAACAAAAAATATAATCTATAGAATAGACAGAAGTCTTACTTTTGAAGAAAGATGACGAACTTCAACTTTAGGATCTGTATTTTTCTGACTTCGCAATTAAAAAAACAGAATATATAGATGTATAATTTTTAAAAATATTATTTCGTTATACTATATACTATACAAATGTCACAGAATCACACAATGTTAGAGGTTGGAAGGGACTTCAAAGATCATCTAGTCCAACCCCCCTGCCAGAGCAGGATCACCTACAGTAAATCACACAAGAACGTGTCCAGGTGGCTTTTGAATGTCTCCAGAGAGGGAGACTCCACAACCTCCCTGGGCAGCCTGTTCCAGTGCTCTGTCACCCTCACAGGGAAAAAGTTTTCTTCTAATATTTTTATGGAACCTCCTATGTTCCAGCTTCCACCCACTGCCCCTTGTCCTGTCAATGGACGCTATCCTTTTCTCTCCCTGGTAGAGTTCTGGTCCACTATGAGGTAAGATTTTGTAAAACAGCTTCCATTTTTTCCATCAAAAAGCAAGAGATGTCATTAATTCTAAGACAATGTTCTACTACATTTGAATATAATTATCTAGAAGATCTGAACTAGAGCCTATCTAAAAGCCAAGTACTTGTAAACATTAACAGTACAATTTAAATCTCAAGTGTCCCGATATTTTTGATTGCTCAAGGTTTTTATACCAAATCTGAACCAAAAAAACCTCAAAGATTTCTTTTCTGAAAGCAACTATTGATTGTGTCAGCTCTCAAGAACAAATGAGTCACACTGTCAAACACAGAACATCTATGTTTGTTTTTAAACATGCTGGGGTACATTTCAGTTATCTTTATGTCACATGCTAATACACTCATGGAATTAAAAATAGTAATAAACTAATATATTAATAAAAAGTGAATGATCCTATACAAATGATTTTATAAAATGTGAAGGAATACAGAGACAATGAAACATCCTGATTTTTTTTTAAAAAAATGAAAAATAAAATCTATCTATCCAGCAGACCCCTCATTTAATGACTTACTTTCATTGAAGATAAGACCACTATATATCTAATAGAAAAAAGCGTCTACATGATGGGTAATGGGCAAAACGCCTGAATACTTATAAGCAATCTTCTTCCTCCCTCAGAAAACACTAAACGTTAATATTTTTCCATTTATCTGAAAACAATTGATGAAAATCTAATGTTCAACTCACTTATTACTAACTAGCAATGGAATCTGAGTTTATACAGATGATCTCATCACAAATTCTAATCACCACATTCAGAGAATCATAGAATGGCCTAGGCTGGAAGGGACCTTAGAGATCATCTAATCCAACCTCCCTGTCACGGGCAGGGACGCCTCTCAACTAGATCAGGCTACTCAAGGCTCCGTCCAACCTGGCCTTGAACACCTCCAGGGAGGGGGCAGCCACAACCTCTCTGGGCAATTTATTCCAAAGTCTTGCCACCCTCGTACTGAAGAATTTCCTCCTAAGATCTAACCTAAATCTTTTTTCTCTTTTTTTTTTTTTTTTTTTAAATAAAGGCTAATTAAGCAATTAATGTTCTAAAACAAACAATTACGAATTGATTTCTAAATATTTTTTTTTCCTACAGAATTCAGTTTCTTATCCTCCACAGCTATTATTTCATAGCTTTTGGGGGAAATTTAACCCATTTCCCCTTGTCCTATCAGTGGACACTCTTGCAAAAAGTCCTTTCCTAGCCTTCCTGTAGGTTCTCTTCAGGTATTGGAAGGCAGCTACTAGGTCCCCCCAAAGTCTTCTCTTTTCATGACTGAACAATCCCAGCTCCTGCAGCCTGTCCTCATAGCAGAGGTGCTCCAGCCCCTGGATCGTCTTTGTGGCCCTCCTCTGAACACGCTCCAACAGTTCTATGTCCCTCTTACGGTGGGGACACCAGAACTGGACGCAGTATTCGAGGTGGCGTCTCACAAGAGCACAGTAAAGGCAGAGAATCACCTCTCTTGACCTGCTTGCTACACTTCTCCTGATACATCCCAGGATGCGGTTGGCCTTCTGGGCTGCATGAGCGCACTGCCGGCTCATGTTGAGCTTCTCGTCTATCAACACCCCCAAATCCTTCTCTTCAGGGCTACTCTCAACTCACTCTGTGCCCAGTTTGTATTTGTGCCTAAGACTGCCCCGACCCAGGTGAAGGACCTTGAATTTTGACTTGTTGAAACTCATGTAGTTTGCACTGGCCCGTTTCTCAAGCCTGTCAAGGTCCCTCTGGATGGCATCTCTTCCCTCAAGTGAGCCCATGGCACCACACAGCTTGGTGTCATTGGCACACTTGCTGAGGGTGCACTCAATGCCACCGTCCATGTAGCTGACAAAGATGTGGAACAGCACTGGACCCAGAACAGACCCCTGAGGAACTCCACTTGTCACTGGTCTCCATGTGGACATTGAGCCATTGACCACAACTCTTTGAGTGCGACCAGCCAGACAGTTTTTTATCCACCAAGTGGTCCATCTGTCAAATCCGTGTCTCTCCATTTTAGAGACAAGGATGTCATGTGGGACACTGTCAAACGCCTTGCACAAGTCCAGGAAAATGACATCCGTTGCTTTTCCCGTGTCAATCAGCGCTGTAGCTTTGTTGTAGAAGGCCCCTAAATTAGTCAGGCACGACGCCCCTGGTGAAGCCATGTTGGCGGTCACCAGCCACTTGATTATCTTTTATGTGCCTTAGTACAGCTACCAGGAGAATCTGTTCCATGATTTTGCCTGGCACAGAGGTAAGGCTGACTGGTCTGTAGTTCCCCAGGTTGTCTTTGGTTCCTTTTTTATAGATGGGGTTTATGTTCCCCCTTTTCCAATCCGTGGGAATCTCACCAGACTGCCAGGGCCTCTCAAATATGATGGTTAGTGGCCTGGTAACTTCAGCTGCCAGTTCCTTCAGGACCTGTGGATGTATCTCACCAGGTCCTGTGGATGTATCTCATCAGGTCCCATGGACTTGTGCACCTTCAGGTTCTCTAGGTGTTCCAAGACCTGATCTGCTCCTACCCTGGGTGGTTCTTCACTCTCCCAGACCCAACCAACACCCTCTGTGATTCAGGTGGTGTAGTTCGAGTGGTTGCCAGTGAAGACTGCGGCAAAGAAGTTGTTGAATACTTCAGCCTTCTCCACATCCTCGGAAACCAGGACACCTGTATCGTTCCGGAGAGGCGCCACGTTCTCTTTTCTTTTTTTCTCTTACATAGCTGTAGATTCCTTTTTTGTTATTTCTAATACTGGAAGGAGAACATTTCTAACATTGGAAGGAGAAAGGTGCATCACAAGATTCTTTTTCTCCTTTCCTCTTCCAACACAATGCTCCTTTCCAGAGCAGCTTAAAGTTCTTTTTTTTCCTGACTTCTCCAGACTTATTAGAATTTGTATTTGTTTTCAGTAAACCTGCATATCAAGAAGCCTTTCTGAATTACCAGAAAAGAAGGGAAGCCATTCACTCAGCTATGAAACCATTAAAAAAAAAAAAAAAGTTTTGCTGAAGCACACTACACAGTCTTGGGAAAAGCCTGAAGAATGAGTTTTTGACTTGAGAATTAAAAAAGGAGTCTTTGTGGGCTGTCTTGATTTTCCTACACAGAAAATGCAAGCACCACAGTTCTACAAAAGCTACAAATACAAGATAATGGACAGATTTTGCTCTTGAATAGGTTCCAATCTATACCAAGTAGTCAAAGCATGGGTGAAGTGGGAATTCAGAGAAATAATAATTCTTCTTAAGCAGTCCATTTTCCTCTAAAAGGAACATACAAGCAACTAAAACCCAATCTCCATGTATTCAGTCATGCCTCCACTGATGGCCAAAGAACAAACATATAGAAAGCAAAGGAGTTTTTATGACGAGGATTCTATATTATTCTCACTTCCAAGAATCTGAAGTTGAAGTACTTTGAGTTACATGTGTGTAATTGCTATAAATCATTGTTCAGTAGATGTGTCTTATTTTGTAGAAGAACTTTCTGAGTTCAGGTTTGGGCAACTACAGTATCCTCAATCCATGCAGTTCGCGGTAATTAATTTGTAAATAGGCACTTCCTTTTCATTTTAAGCCAGTTTCCTGAGATATTGATTTTATTATAGTTATTGGTTTGTGCACAAAATTTCTTTGTTCCTCTTTTCCATGCTCTTCCTAGTTACTTACTACCTGTTTATACCCTTAGTGTTCTCTCTTCTAGGTTACAGTGAACTACTCAAGTATATTTTATCTCACGTCAAATTGAAACCTTTACAAAATTATCATCTTCATTGTCCTGCTGTGTAACTTCCTTAATTTAAATTTACAACTTTTCAAAATATTGTGGCTCATACAGTCCAAACTATATACTGATCTTTTCTCTCTTGTTCCAGATTGCATTTCCCTTCTGAGATTCAATAACAGCAGCTAAATACTCAGTTTATGTTTTCATATAACTACCTGTAATGCCTCTAGGAGGGTTGGCTTGTTCATTCTTGTTTTTTTTCTTGGTTTTAGGGTTTTTTCCCCCTAAGCCATAGTAGTTGCTAATGTAGAAAGACTGTCATTACTACACTGGTGGACTATCAAGCTGATTTGTTACATCAACATTACTTTCAAACCTGAATCTCAGGAACCCTCTAAATGGAGACTATATTCAGTTAACTAGACAGCACAGATCATAGGTACAATGTTCAGCCTCTCACAGTCTAAAAATCATTCAGTGACATATTTAGTAGTTATTCTGAACTATTGTTAACTAAATCTATTCCTAGGAAGTACTTGTCCATATCACGGTGCAGCTTGGTGGGCACCTGGCATCCAGCCAGGGGTCAGCCCAGCACACTCTTATCACTTCCCTCTTCAGCTGGACAGGGAAGAGAATATAAAAATATAATTAAAGGTTTGTCAGTCGAGATAAGGACAGGGAGAGATCACGGACTGATTACCATCATAGGTAAAACAGGATCTAATTGGGGAAACCAAAATCTCAGTAAGGTAATGAGAAATAAAACCAAATCTTAACATTTCCACCTCTTCTTCCAGGGCTCAATCTCTACCTCCTCCCCATCAGCAGCACAGGGGGATGGGGAATGGGGGCGATGGCATGGGGTCCTCCACGGGCTGCAGGTGGATGTCCGCCTCACTGTTAACCTCCATGGGCTGCAGTGGGACAGCCTGCCTCACCATGGTCTGCCCCACAGGCTGCAGGGAAATCTGGCACCTGGAATACCTTCCTCCTCCTCTTTCTTCACCAATATTGATGTCTGCAGAGTTGCATCTCGAATACTCTCATCCTCTCTCCAGCTGCAGTTGCTATTGTGCAGTGTTTTTCCCCCACATTCTTAAATCTGTTATCCCAGAGGTGCTACCACCACCACTGGTGGGCGCAGCCTGGGTCAGTGGCACTTCTGTCTTGGAGTCAGCCAACGTTGGCTCTGTCACATGCGGGGGAAGCTTCAGCAGCTTCTCACCACCAGGCCACCCCTGTAGCCCTACCACCACCAGAAAACTTGCCACACAAACTCAATACACAACAGAGGTGGAAAAACTATTGTACATAGCTACTGGTATCTCCCTTTGTCTTTTTCTATAGCAAGGCCTGTGGCTAAAGAAGCATGAAGACTGATCCACTTCCTTGTACGTACTTGAATTCCATTTGTTTGTAGCATCTTTGTATTTAATAAAGTTCTGCTTATGTGCATTTGTACTCTGTACGGTCAGCTGGAAAATTAGGAGCTGGATGGTGTAAAATTAGGCTTATAGGTTACACAGCTCAGAAAATAATAATCTATGAAGCACAAGTGCATTGTTTCTGCATTAGTAATAAAAAATTTTAAAATTCTCCTAGTCTGGTAATTTTGTAGCTTTCATTGTAGTTGAATTTCATGTTAGACTAGAAATGTCAAAATATCAATGTTTTGATTTTTGTAAGTTGTCAGTGTCCTGCCCATTTTTTTTTTTTGCAGGACCCAGCCTTAAGGCTTTACTGTATACCCAAGGCTTCAACACTAAGGACATGGACTTTATCTTAGAACAAAACCATTTTCCCCTTAGGCTTCAAAACCGTGTCATTCAGAGAGAAACTCTCTGGTTAGAAAGATCAGAGCAGTTCTGCCTGTAATTGACCACTTCCCTTGAAGATTACAATTCAAACAGACTTTGAAAAGAGATGCCCCTGGATTTGACACAGTAAGAGAGCCAGAAAATTCCTCTCCAGGACCACAGATGGAGTCCCACTGAGGGATCCTTGGTACATGCAGGTTACCTCCCACTCACACTGCCTAAATTCCACCTGGCTACATAACAGTCAAACATGTCTGGGTCTCTTGAGGTAACCACCGGGGGATATTTAATGGAGGAATGGACATAAGGAACCTCACTCTTCTGTGCAGCCCTGTTTTGCATGAAACCAGGCCTGAAACGCAGGTTTAAATAAATTGTTTTGTACTTATGAGTTGCCTTCACAGTTAAGGGTCCCTCTGATAAAACTGAAAAAAAAACCAAAGTAGAAGCACTTTTGAATGCCTCTTAGGAAACCAATTCCTAGGAAACTAAGAATCTCGAAACAATGAAAATTTAATCTGAAACACATAAAGAAAGCATTAATTATGAAGCTGCAAGGAAAAGGCATTCAAAACCCATTCCAGAACGATTAAATAAAAGAACATAGAAAGTCAATGCTCACATTAGCATTACATTGATATTGTTCTAGAATTATTGAATTAAAAATATCTAGTCCCCAAAATGAGTTGCTTTTACGTGAGCAAAAAGTTTTGGTAACATACAAGAGATTACGACAGTGCCTGACACAGAACAGGCAAAGAACTACATTTGGCTTAAAAATAAATGATAAATCGAGGTAATACAGGAAGACCTGAATATTGGATAATTATTATGGCTCAATTTCTGCAGTGACATCTATGCAAATAGATGCCTGCCTCAATTCTACCGATGTCAGTTCTGCTCCCCAGTGGCTCACAGCTCAGATAAAATGACAGAGGCCAAATTTGGCATTATCAGTCCCTATCACTCCTGTTACCAGAGCACTAGAGACATATTTAATTGGCAGGAGCAAGGGATGAATCTGTCTTGCATAAGTTCAAAGGTCAAAATTGGATACCTTTTTAAATGGAGCTTAGAAGTTATTTGAACTAAGCGCCCAGCACAATTTCAGCATGTTGACTGCCATTCTGGAAATACAGAATGCATCACAAAGCTATTTTATTAGCTATCTTAAGTTCTCGCTGACTCTGGAATGTACATAGATCCAGCATTACACATATTCTTCTGAGACAGGTGAGTTTTCATAAAGGCACAGTAATGAGGATTACTTTTTACCTTCCACAAATATTTTTTCTTTATCACTTACACTTGGAAAAATGGGATATGGAAAAACCATTCACTCAAAATAAGAAGACTAATACATCACAATTCCATCAGAATTCGAATATGTTGTTTGCATCTCAGTTTAAAAATAATAAAAGTAAAAAATCCACAAAAATACATCACTCAAAAAACCCAGCCATACCTGAAATTCCCCAAAATTCCAGTTTCTTGTAACTTCTGGTAAACCAAGTACACATATTCTTATGAAAAGAGTAGTACATTCAACTATAAGTTATGAAACCTACAACACTTAAAATTATTATTAAAGGGGCTGACTTGAAAAAAAACTACCACTATGTACAACAGTATATTGTTATATTCCCATTATACTTGATGTACTGCGTGCAGCAACAAGTATAAGTGCACTTAACTACTGTTCTTGTCTGCTGTAGGTTTAGCTGTGTTCCTGTTGTACACATCAAAAGGTTTTTAAAAGATACTGAAAGGAAATAAAGTAAAATAAGATGTACAGTATTCTATGAATAAAACAGCTACGCAGTTTCTCAGACAAAGCCTACTTGTGTCAGGAATCTTTTTTATATTCATTAAAAAACTATTAATAAATTCCAACCACATATCTGCAAATGGTTGAATTCAGTCACTGTCTTGAACACCGCACACAGACAGACAGAACAGTATGGATGCAGTTTACTTAAATATTAAGTACCACATGGACCAGCAATCAATAAATAGCCTACTGTTAATGCAATCCAGCAAGAATTCTTTCTATCCTTTTCTGCAACTCCTCTGTTCCACTTTGATGGAGGGACTAACAACGGGTCAACATTAATCCATGCAAATTTAGTACTAACTTCGTAGTCCTCTACAATCTGAGAGGCAAGGGACTGCAAAAAGGGGCTGTTGTGTTTATAGTACCCATAAAAGGTACAGCTTCAGTAAAAACAAGCTGGTCAAATGATATTCAAATGTAAAGTCTCATCATATTGTAAGGAGACTCCAGTTTCACGTTACAGAGAGCAGACCTCCCCACTGGTTAGCCTACCACACCAGCATCGCAACTGTAACTTAGAGCTCACAGGGCTCCAAGGTTTTTCAAGGATCTTCACACATCAAAACTTCATATTATAAGAAGGAGGGAAGGAGGTAAGCAATTTCAACTGCCAACATATGAACTTCACAATGCCTACAGCAACACCCAGACGACCTGGTGTCACCCAATTTCACTATGCAGGATAGTTAAGAGAAGGGTTTAGAAGGTGCCCTACTGAATGAACAGTAGATTTGGTTTTGTTTGAAAGGTCTCTGGGCCAAGTGTTAGTATTTTTCCTTAAAATCCTGAGATGGTTTCATATCCAAAACAAGGAACATTTAGCCTCATTCTGAAAATCTTCCTGTATGTCATTACAGCCACAAGAATTGGGGCCCATTCTCAACATTTTACTAGAAATTCAGTCATGAAAGAAATGCTCTGCCAGATCAAGCCAATGGCTTACCTAACCCAGTTGTAACAGCAACTGGACACTTCAGTGAAAGCACAGACTCCACCTCTTTCCAGAGTTAGTTTCTATTATACTCAGCTGATGAACTAAGGATACTAGAATATGTACTAGAAGGCATATTCCTGTCTAATTCTTTTGGCATCCTTTTGTACTCACTGCTCACAGATTCATCTAATTCTTTTTTGAGTATGCTAGCACCATCTCCCACAAAGATCCTGTGGCAGTGACTTCCAGAAACTCAATACCCAGTGTGAAGAAGTATTTTTCTTTCATGTGTTTTATACAGATTTGTGCATTTTATCAGCTATCCCTAGCATTAGCATTGTTTGCCAATCAGTTCTGTGTTTGCCTGACCACACATGAATTTGTCAACTTCAGTCATATCCCTCCCTATCTCCTCTTCAAACCAAAATGCTGAGGGGTTCCTCTGATCTCTCTTAATTTGCAGCTGCTCCACACCCTTGACAATACTGCCAGATTTGTTCTCTATCTTCTCTAATTTCACCAAAACTTCCTTAAAACTAAGAGGACAGAGTTGCACACTGTGCTCAAGAGGAGTTTTTTAATATAACCACAAAACACTGCCCTGTCTCTTTTTTTTTTTTAAAAAAAAAAAAACCACAGAAAACCCCATCAAAATCCCCACTACATTCTAAAATTAATCTAACTTGACTACTATTGTCACTGATTGTCATTGATAATTGTAGACAAAAGAATCAGAGTTCATATGAACCATATGAGAGAATAAAAAGTTACTCTAGCTAGATGCCTTTCTTGTTACCAAGTCCTGCGGACCTGGGAGAAGGGAGAATATTATTCTTACTTTAAAAAAAATTGTATTTTTCTTCATTAAAAAATTGAAGTAGAAATTTAACATTACTTCTCTAGAAGATGTAAACTTGAGAAAAATCTGTCACTCTATTTCACTTGTACAAATAAACTTCAAACCAAGACGTCAGACACACACTTTGTTAAAATAACAAAATATCTCCTGCAGAGTAAACTCTTAAAATTTATCCCTTTTAGAATTTGACACCTTCCGACATCTGATGAAGATGCAGTTTTGTAACCACTGACATCTCTTTTCCATTTACTACAATATTTGAAAGGATAAATCTCATGCTTTACAAAGTACGTAGTGTTTGACGTGGTATTATATACAACTACTTCATAAATGAAGACTTATGGCAAAGTCCTAAGGCAAATGGCTTTCTATGTTTATTATATGCCCTCAAAATATAATTAGCTAGATTGTTTCACGATACAATCAACATTACCAATCCACAACATGTAATAAAGCAGTAATTATACTGGTTGTATGCCAATACAATCTCTATTTATCAGACAAACTTATACAGCAATGTATCAGTTAGTGGGTTTGCTTAAGTTTTTTTTACTTCATGGGGTTTTTTTCCAATCACAATTTTATACACAAAAATTGTTAAAGCTCACAGAACTTGACAGCTACATTTAAGATTACTCAGCTAAGACAATGAAACAGCAAGCAAAGAATCCTGAATAACCACCAAAAAAACCACAACACATCAAAACCCCACTTATTTTCTCTTACCCTGAAAAAAGAAAAAAAAACAACAATCCAGTGAGATACAGTTATGGTTTTTAGTAATACAAAAAGTCGTGGAGAACAGAAGAGGTGCCTGAGGACTGGAAGAAAGCAGATATCACTCCGGTCTTCAAAACAGGAGGAAGGAGGACCCAGGTAACTACAGACCAGTCAGCCTCACCTCCATTCCCGGAAAGGTGATGGAACAACTTATCCTCAGGGCTGTCTCTGGGCGTATCAAGGATAAGAGGGTTATTAGGAGCAGTCAGCATGGCTTTGCCAAGGGGAAGTCATGTTTGACCAACCTGATAGCCTTTTATGAAGACGTAACCAAGCAGATGGATGGTGGCCATGCAGTGGCCATGGTTTATCTGGACTTCAGCAAGGCCTTTGACACCGTCTCCCACAGCAGCCTCAAAGGTAAACTGAGGAAGTGTGGTCTGGATGATCAGGTAGTGAGGGGGGTTGTTAACTGGTTGAAGGGAAGAAGTCAGAGAGTTGTGGTCAATGGGGCAGAGTCTAGTTAGAGGTTTGTGTCTAGTGGGGTCCCTCAGGGGTCAGTGCTCGGGTCGGTGCTTTTCAATATATTCATCAATGACCTGGACGAGAGATTAGAGAGCACTGCCAGCAAGTTTGCTGATGATACGAAATTGGGAGGAGTGGTTGACACACCAGAAGGCTGTGCAGCCATTCAGAGAGACCTGGACAGGTTGGAGGGCTGGATGGGGAAGAATCTTACGAAATTCAACAAGGGCAGGTGCAGATTTTTGCACTTGGGAAAGAATAACCCCAGTTGTACCAGTACAGGCTGAGGACTGAACTGCTGGAGAGCAGCGTAGGGGAAAGGGACCTGGGGGTTCTAGTGGACAGCAGGATAACCATGAGCCAGCAATGTGCCCTCGTGGCCAAGAAGGCCAATGGCATCCTGGGGTGTATTAGAAGGGGAGTTGCAAGTAGGTCGAGAGAGGTTCTCCTGCCCCTCTACTCTGCCCTGGTGAGGCCACATCTGGAATATTGTGTCCAGTTCTGGGCCCCTTAGCTCAAGAGAGACAGAGAACTGCTGGAGAGAGTCCAGTGCAGAGCCACTAAGATGATGGAGTGGAACATCTCCCTTCTGAGGAAAGGCTGAAGGAGCTGGGTCTCTTTAGCTTGGAGAAGAGGAGGCTGAGGGGTGACCTCATAAATGTTTATAAATATGTCAAGAGTGAGTGTCAGGAGGACGGAGCCAGGCTCTTTTCAGTGATGTCCATTGACAGGACAAGGGGGACGAGGTGAAAGCAGGAGCAGAGGAGGTTCCACAAAAACATTAGGGAAAACTTTTTTACTGTGAGGGTGACAGAGCCCTGGAACAGGCTGCCCAGGGAGGTTGTGGAGTCTCCTTCTCTGGAGACATTCAAAACCATTCAAACACCAGTTCCTGTGTGACCTACTGCAGGTAATCCTGCTCTGGCAAGGGGTTAGACTAGACTAGACAATCTTTCAAGATCCCTTCCAACTCCTAGCATTCTGTGATTCTGTGAAAAACAAAACATGAAAATATAAGAAGAAATAATTGTCCTTAATGGTGGTATTTGATCTATCTATACAAAACTTTTTCTAATGTTTACCTGGAACAGTAGGTGCATGGCAGATAGCTTGTCAAAGTGAATATTGTAATCCCATTTAAAATTGGAACTATGTGCCGTTGTAAAATTAAGCATATGCTGCAGAGACTCTAAGTCTACTTTGTTCTCATAACTACTATAAAAAAGCTTCATTTCTATGGTGGCTGCAAACTGAAAAGTGGTATTGGATGCCTGCTTCATTGTATTTCTTTTTTCAATTCTCCATAGAACTACAATGTCTATCATTCGATTTTTCTTTCTTAAATTTAAGCATCAATTCAAATGGTATATTTTTCACCAACAATGCCATCAACAACAGGAAAACAGGCAAAAAAAATGGATAAAAATAGCAAGTTCTCTATTTCCTTAAATGTGCCACTGAGCTATTTAGACTAATTCTTGATGGGCAGAGTATTTTTAAACACCAAAGCTTTGCATATAAATGCATGGACAGTTTGAAACACAGCAGGAATTTCAACACAATAGTTCACAGAATACCTTCCATTGCATGCACATGTTCTGTATATATTTCAAGTATTACTGTCATTCAGATAATAAAAGACATCAATCACCATTTAACAGATGGGAAATGGATCAAGATCAAGTGGTTCGTTCCAAGCAAATGAGATATTATTCTCAATTACAACATATAAAAGCAGAGGGGCTTTTCTAGATTAAAGCAAATCATCTTAACATACCTCAGCTATCTATAGCTTTATTTTAATTGTTCTTATTAAATTCACAAACAATAGAATTGAACTGGCTATAAAAAGAGACTCAACGAAAACTTTACATACACAGTTATTAGAAAAGTAAAATTCAAGGTATGTACTTTGTCTTCTACTTTCACAAACTTGGTGATGTTTTTAAAAAGATTAAAACAGTAGTTTATACATAACTTAGAGTGATTTTAAGGACAGAACATGTACCTACTTATATCTGTGATAATGTGACACATTTATCAAAACCAGAAACTCGTCACAGCTGCAATATTAGAGCAAAATGCATTAACTCAACAGCTCAAAAAAGCTCTTCACAATTTTTTTAAAGTAGCAGGAATTCACCATAATCTTTAAGATTTCCAGACCACATTCTGAAGAAATTAGAAAAACAAGCTAGACCTAAACATTTGCCTGCAAAATTCGTCGATACCCGAGATGTGTCCTCCTCTCTCCACACTAAAAATAAAACCCAGAAAATGCTGCTCCATATCATAGCTGACAATCTGTACACTTAAGCATAACTGAAGAGAAAATATTCTTGAACACTGCTATGAAATCCACATTATTTCAATAAATTCGTACACTTCATTTATATTAATCCAAACATGTCATCGTTAGAAAAAAAAATGAATAGACTGCTTTAAGCACTCCATGCTGTTCACGTGCTCTCTGTGCCTCTCTTGCTGCCGCACATCTGTAAGAACTCGGTCTGTCTGAACTCTGAATAGTCCCAAAGCCTTTATAACCCGCTGTCATACAGTCTCTACAACTTCTCCAGAGCTATTCCACGATCAGCATCACCCAAGTGTAAAGCACAAAAGATCAAGTTGAGCAATCAAACGCAATGGATTCAACCTTCTCTGCATGCGAATCCTGCATTTCTACCCAAACGCCATCACCTTCTTCTCATACAAACTCTTTCACCCCAACACACTTTCACTCTCCCCCAACCTCCTCCTCTCTGTTCCACCACCTGTAATCACACTCTGAGATGCAGCAACAGCTGCCTGACACAGTTAATTCAAAAATGCTTGGGTGCTGATGGCTAAATCATGGATGTGCACAGCCAGCAGGCCAAACGCAGCAGGGAACTGTAACTTCTGTCTGGGGTGGCACTAACGGGAGTCTATCCTTGCCACTGACTTTAGGCCAGTGGTCAAAAAAACAAGCAAGTTGGGGAGGCAAAGTGAATGTAAATTCTGAATTGTAAATTTCATTTCCAGAGTCATTGGTAGATGAGATTAAAGAAAAACAAAATTCTGCAGAAGTAAAACAAATCCGAAAAGATTAATTAAAAGTTACAAAAAAAAAAAAAAATGCCTGGAAAACTGTATTTCACCTTGTAGAAGCCTGAACATGAACCAAAAAACACACCTAAAAAGTCTGTGTTATGTACAGCCCGAGTGCTATTCATCCTTTTAGTACTTCTGCCTGTTTGTTGAATTCATCTTTATTAGCTGCAACCCAACCATAAATACTTAATTAAAAGATTCTCAGAATCATGTATAAAATTATTAGGACATTGTCCTGGATCCCTGCAAGTAAAAAATAGTAATAATCCCACAATAGTAACTAAGCAAAGTCAGTCGCTACCCCCTCTATATTATGGGAAAACCTAATTTATAGCTATTTCTCATTAAAGTAAATTCTATTAAAAGATAGAAGGAAAAAAAAAAGCGCACCTGTGATCTTATGAAAACTTCCATTTCAGAAAGCTAGGACTCAATTCCCAGCACAAACTCAAATATAATGCAACACTAGATCAGCTTCTCAAATATAGTTTATAGCATTATGACTAAGGGGTACTTGAATTGATTTTCAATTCAAGTGAGAAATCAAGTTAACCTCAACGTCCCAGCAGACAAGTACATTCTAGTAGAGTACGAGAAAATATCTAAAAAGATATGTGACTAACACAAAACCCAGTTGCTCATGCAACAAAAAGAACACTGTAGAAGTCCAATCTTCCTTCCAACGATCACGTTTTCCAGGATGAGAGGAAGTGTCCTCTCCCACTTGATGAGGATCCGGCTACGATATATTTGCCACTTGCAGACTGCAGCACTGTTTAAAGAAACTGGAAGCAATGCGGTTGCTCCTGACTTCTCACAGCGCAATCAGCTCGATCCTCGATGGGTTGGTTACGTCAGGAGAAACACCACACACTGGTCTGACTCTCACAAAGTGAACATCCTCCTTAGCATCCTCATCAAGACCACAAACGTGTCATGTCATAACTACAAATTAATTTCCCTTCTTGCTCCTTCTCTAGGACTCAGCAAATCTCTGAGGTCCCTTCCAGCCTAGGCCATTCTATGATTCTATGAAACAAACAAAAGGATGAAAGCCAAAATAGAAAAAAAATATTGTGCGACATGTAGGAAACGTTAATGTGACTGTGGTAATAAAATATGGTTGTGGATCAAAGAGTATAAGTGAAACCTAATAAATGAAAAACAATTACTTTCAAAATACGTTGAAGAACCTATCCTTATGATACTAATTAAAGAGAGTAAAAAATTTAGTACGTATTTTTTCCTCTTATATCCGCTAATCTCTTTGGAAGAACAGCATTGACAGTGAATAAGGACTTCTGTTGCAGGTCTAATTTTCTTAAGTGTGAAGATCACACTGAAAAATGGTAGTTACTTCTATGCAAAATTATATACACTCTTCAATTTTATAATGGCTAGACAGAGTACAAAAACCCTTTGAAGGCCAGGCTATTAAAAATATTAAGGTTCAGAAAATCCAAAGTATTAGTGGGCTCTCCAATATATTATTACTATTCTTGTTATTTACCTAAGGGTTTTACTTCTATTGAGAAAACAAAAAACTCAGACTATGGCTGATCCACTTAACATTTTCCATGCTGGAAGGTTAAACCTCTGCTCAGAAACAAGGTTTCCACACTGGAAAAAAAATCAGCAAGGAAAAATACTTGGATCCTTAGTAAAAGATCTCCACAGAATTAGCTGTATATTTCAGAAATGCATGCTTTCAGAAACTGGGTTTCTGAACAAAAAGTAGTTGAAAAAACCCCTGAGATTAATACATCTTATTCTTCAGTGAAGCTACAACTGGGACCCTAACTTTAAAAGCTAAAAAAATTGTTGACTGTTAAAAATCTTCCTAATCTGCCTGATACAGCCTAAATAAACTCAGGAACAAACATTGTCTCTTCTCATGAATCAGACAACTGATGAAAACTGTTTCTTATTATCTGATACCAATTAAGTTTTAAGACACTGTTCGTGAATGAAGAAGAGCTACACAAATGAATGTTACACCAAATGTTTTAAAGTTGTGTTTTGGAAATGACCTAGTAACTACTCACTGAACAACACACACTCTGGTTCAGTGTGAGAAAGTTGGTTAATTATTGAGAAAACATAGTAAAGCGCCACTTCTAATATATATATACACATATATACACTAATGTATATTATTTTCCTGAAACAAGTACGATCTCTACTAAAGTCAGTTTCTTGAAAGAGAACATCTGCATAGTACTGTTGTCTACCACACTTCTTAAGATACAAATACTTCCCAGTTCAAGACAGTATTTTTGACCTGGAACAGGTATCTTTGAGATCACTAGAAATGATGTATTGACATACACTTAGTGTACTCCTATCTGCATATATTCCTATTTCTTTAAGCGTATAACCAACACTGTATGATTTTTGTGCCTTCCTCTAAGATCACACAAATTCGGAAAATCTGGTTTACTGCTTTTGTTGGCAGTATAACTCTATGCAAAAGCAACTGCACAAACATAAAAATGATTGTTCCTGTGCAACTTCTCCTGTCAGCTTTGCAGGAGATCTTCTTACATTAATCCCTTAAAAGCTGCTTAGGGAAAAAAAAATAAAATTGAAAAAAAATAGCACCCCTCACCTCGAGTTGTTTTAGACAAATATAAATACAAAATATAACTTCATGGTCTTGTACAGGAAAAGCCTGATTATCATCCACTGAATCTCTTGCTGCGATAAAAATATTGTAGTTGAAAGTTGTAAGTCAGGTCCTTAAAAACATGGAGCTGGTTTCTTTTGTAAGCCATACAAGAACTGCTGTACCTTTTGAAACCGGTAGCACTCCGCTCAGCAGCAACACAGAAACGTAGCAGAAACGGGATGGCATCTCAGGCTACCACCTTCACAACTACACTTTCTAGCTATTCTTGTCTGATAACAGTTTCAAATACCTCATTTTCATCTCTGTGTGATACAGCCTGCAGGAGTTTAAAAGGATAAAAAAATATTATATACACTTTTTCATCAAAAATGTATTTTTATCAAAATTGGTTTTGTTCACAACATTTTGAAAATGTTTTCTATCTTGGTACATTTTGAAACACTTCACTAGGACTTTTCCATTTTGCTAAACTTTTCTATTTTTCTATTTGACTTTTGCTGTATTTCTAATCTATAGCATTTTGATTTTTGAAAATCAAATAGGAATTTTACAACATCAGTCAAGCATAAAGCCTTCAATATACACAAAGTGGAATTATTAGGGTGTTATTTCTATGGTAAACAGAATTTTTGCCCTAAGTCGAAGTGAAAATTAAATAGCAGAATTTCCTATGGAACACTAGTTGTTTTCCAACTCAATGTGCCAGAAGCAAACCAGGAGAAACAGTGAGTTTCTTTTATGCCCTCCTAAATCTGCCTCCCAATCACTCATTCCTATCATCTGCTTCCATCTTTGATGTCGTTCTCTAGGTTCTCTGAACTTCCCAGGAACATCCACATTTTACAATCTGTTTTCTGATGTGTGACAATCTTCTCAGTCTCTGTGGCTAAATGCTCCCTTTATTATCTTCTGGTTTTTCATCCTTAATTAGTATACAAGCCAACAATTTTGCCATCTTTCAAAGTTATGTGAATTGATTTTGGCTACAGCTGAAAGATTTCATGTGAAAGGACCAATGACACTGAAATACAAACTGTTCCTTCATCTAAAAAAAAAAAAAAATCACAAGAAAACCAACCAAAAGAAAACAACAAACAAACACCAAAACCAAACAAATGAGCACCATAGGACTTGGAGCATATTAAATTTATTGCGTGGAAGTTGACACTGATGCTTACCAAATACTTCATTTTAGTTATAGGTATAATTAGCAGAAAGGAACAAGCAGTTGTCCTGCTTGTTCTCTAGTGAGCACAGAAAATATTAATTCGCATTAAAGAGTGCTAAACAAATATACACAAGAACAGAATCAAAACCAAACATCTAGACAAGGTACACTGAGGACTTTCCTCAGCTCCTGGAAGAAACTGTGGTTCAGTTGTTACAGCTCTATGCAAGGTATGTGAAGGGGTGAGTTAGGGCTCAAGGAATTGAGTTAAACCACCTCCTTCGCACAAAAACAGTAGCAGTGTTACACATTGATATGCAGTGTAGTTTCTGAAGGGTAATAGAGAGCCACACTCTGTCAATGTGCAGTATAGCCATACTTAAAAAATTGCATGGTGAAGTTGAAGTTTGACTTTTTTCCCGAGTTCTACCTGAAATGACCTAGTGGAAGTCAACACAGGTTAATGGTACATCTCAAGGCAGGAAACCCCAGTTTATAATAAGGATTAACAGCACTCCGTAGTAGATCTGGGACTATTATGCGTAACCTTTAGAGGCAAAAGTTCATTGCTACTAGGAAAGCATATGAATGCTAGAACGGTTTTCTGTCTTTGTGATAACTATTTTGAGAATGCTTGCGTGAGTCTCAAGAGCCTAGAACTGCAATACATGCTGAAAACAGAAACACTAAACCCATAACAGATCTCATTTCAGAAGGCTACCTAGCCAAAGCATTCACATTTAAGACTTAATCCTACATATAATCATCAGCACACTTTTATTCAAACACAGTTATAGTTCTTAATTCGGTTTATGTACATTTACCATAAAAAAGTCCAGAAAGGACCATCAGATTCGTTACTCAACTCCTGCAGACCACAGGGCATTGTTTCACATTAAGGAGAGTATATCAAGGCTAAAATGACCAAAATAAAATAAAAATCAATACTTGGCAATTTATATCTTCATCACAGCCGGGTCATAGAGCAGAGGAAGGCACCATCACACAGCTTCCCCCTCAGTCTAAGAACCCAGTGACCACGTGGCAGCCCATTCACCTTCCTCCTTCCTCATCCAGGTTTCTTCTCTTTTTCTTCCCTTAACTTCCACAACCAAGTCCCTTAATCAGCCCCCAGCATCGCTTTTGCTGATGCCACAGAACCTGCTACCAGCTGTTTTCATTTCCTGCCTGCGCAGTGGACAGAAAACTTGATAATTTATACTTAACTAGTTAACACTCCTCAGATTCACCCTAGGACTCCTAGCAAAAAAAAAAAACCCAACAAACTCTCCCTGAGCCTGAACAGTTTACACATGGGTGCAGGCCATTTGTGAAATAACAGTGTGCTGTGTGCTTTGTGAGCTACTACAAAGCTTTACTCCCTCCCACCACACGATTCTATTCACGTAAAAGTAAAAACCTAGAGCACTGCAGTCTTGTTGACAGCCACCATTGGAGCTGCTGGTGGCCAAAAGGGCATGAGGATTTTCTTGCTAACCCCACACACCATCTCCAGGTGGCACCTCCTGCTTTGCAGCAGCAGCAGCCCACAGGTATAAGGTAGGCAGCAGGCTGGGGAACACACAGGGTCCAGCCTCACTTCGCTCCTGTAGGTGCCCCAGCCCCAATATGTAGAAATTGACATTTCTACGTATTAAACGAAGAAAGGACACATAGTAGCTAAAAGAGGAGTTTGCTGTCAGTTGACACTTTGGGCAAGTCAATTAATCTTCTCCTTTGCCTCAAAATCCCTTCCTGGAAAAGAGGAGTAACACTGGGGAAGGTTTTGACTTATGTTTATAAACAATTTGAGACTCCCAGCAGGCTTGAAGAAAAATGAAACATGGCATTATTATTAAAGAAAGAAATAATAAAAGATGAACACCATATTCAAAATTAAAACACATCTGATATGAAAGCATTGCTTGACTAATCTCAGTTTTTCTGGACTGACACAGTCACATCAAAAAGAGGCAATGAGTAAGACAAACAGCTGCAACACAACATTGCTTGCACACGTAGTTGTGGTATTTACTTAATATGGTATTTATGAGGGGAGGGAAGAGATGTATTTAAGAACACTGATTTCCAGACAGAACAAGAAAGTAACAAAGATGATGAGAAGTGAAGGGAATTGACCTAGGCTCAGTGTTTGCTGCCCAAAATTCAAGATGTGGATTGTTTGTCGCCCAAAATTGGAAAACTCTCACTGCAAATTCTTCCAAAGCAGGAACATACAAGAGCTGGTTTTGAAAAGGTTTGCTCAGGTTTTCCAGCTGTACCTACACACTGACTGCAGCTCAAGGCAAGCTCAGGTCCTTCTTAGGAATGGAATGCTTCATGCTGGCTCAATGAAAGACTGAATAGGCAGGCAGGGAAACTACACAGTCATCTGTGCAACAGACACATGTTTGCAGCTATTACATTTTTTCCCTTCAAATCCATTTGATAAGCCTTCAGCAATGCAATAGGCGACCTAAAACTCTTTGCCACTGTAAGACACCATGAGATGGGATAAAAAAAAAATAAATAAAGAGGCACCGTCCTTTCCTTACATGAGTCTATGAAGGTTTTACAGCTCTACGACAACAACCAACCTCCTCCTATCTTATACTCAGCATTTATTAATCTGATGCCATGAATATGGTATACGTGTTCTTAAAACATGTTGAATGAGTGTGTTGAATGAAGCTCCTGCTTCCCAGTCCATTAAAACCAGCCTATTTTTTCAACTTCTTACTTGGAGAAAGGAAAAATATTTCAATCATTAGGTAATTATCAAAAAAAAAGCTTAGCATAGAAAGTATGTAGGCATATAGTCCAACAGTAAATGCATAGAACTAGAGCTTGCACCTGCTCTGCTAAAGTATTGCTACAGTCTTAGGTTTCCCTCACCTATTTTTACTTTTCTATCTAACCATAAAAAGAAAAAAAGGAACAATTTGCTAATATGACTGTCTTGCAAATGAACTAATTAATGTTCACAAATCTTTCCCATGAATATAAAATAACGGAATTTAATTAAGCAGATTTAAAATGCATTACCATGTTTGCATATATTGAAACATCTTCACAGGCTTATTCACACATTTGCTGCAGTGCTTCTGGGGTCTTTTACAGCTTCTCAAAATCCAAATACTCAAAGACCAAGTCCTCTTCAAGCAATAAACTGTTTGTCATAAAGTGATAAGACTTAAAAATTAAAAGCTATATTTAATTATCTCTTATTTTTAACAAAAAAAAATAGTTTTCAATAATTAGTAATTTTAGTCACTATCTAGAACACTCAAGTTAAAAAATTCACTAAATTACTCCCTTGTTCAAACAGATGAAAACTCAGAGAGTGAATATACCGAGTTCCTAAAGCTAGAAAATGAACAAACAAGGCTGTTTGTTCATTTTAAAAAAATCAAAGGCTGGTAGCGGGTGGGAGGAATGACACTCTAATTCTGCTAGTAACTGCCTTAAAAACTGCCTGGCCCACTTTTCTTCAGAATAATAAGAGACAACACGTCGTTATTTCTCCTCGTTCACTGTCATTTCTAGTAGCTATGTCACAGTGGCCATAAGAGACAATCTGGAGCTAAGAGCATACACAGAACTGAAAAAAAAAAAAAAAAGCAACTATAATGTTTTAGTA
Organism: Trogon surrucura; assembly: GCA_020746105.1. Classification (NCBI taxonomy): domain Eukaryota; kingdom Metazoa; phylum Chordata; class Aves; order Trogoniformes; family Trogonidae; genus Trogon; species Trogon surrucura. The sequence goes on along the minus strand of CM036617.1, from coordinate 116,297,506 downwards.
TATTTTAAACTAAAAAAAAACCAAAATCCCAGAACAAAAACCCAAAGCCCACACCACCAAAAAAAAAACCAACCTTGAGAGAAAAACCCCATCAAACACAAGCTTTTCTAAAAGTAGATTTCCTTAGACTTGTCTTATTTAGAATGAAGTTTAGATTTCTTACTCCAAAACTGTTAGGTTGTTTTGCTGCTCACTGAATTGAAGTTCCATGCACTACATTTACATATCCTTGTGCCAACTGTAGAAAAAGCTACCTTGCAGATCTGGCTTAAAAAAAAAATTAAAAAATTAAAAAGAGGAAATCCATGAAGGTTCTACCTATTTTCAGGAAATAGGAGCCAAAATACTTTTGTTTTCATTCTTCTAGTAAAAGCCTCCAATCTCATTAGCATAGAAAATTTTATAGTGTAAGTGACCAATTCAGTATTCGTGCTGAGCACTGGGCATATCTTAGTAGCTAATATTATGTGTCTCATACAGTAATAAAAAAAATTATTCTTCACCAGTCACTGAACCGAGGCAGGAATATTCTTATATATTTTCACATTCACAGGCATTCTACAATGCTAAGTACTCTCTGAATGAAGCAATATACATCCATTTATTCATGTAGAGATTACGGTCAACTATTACCAAAGTAGCTGATGATGTCTTCTTCCAATTAATTTTTATTACAAATTCTCATGGGATTATAAAATCCAATATTCACAAAAAGTTTAAGCTGGAGACAAAGAATTTCCATTTACCAGCCTTAATCTCCATTTCAAGCTGTTCTTCACTACAGTCACTGCACCCTCCTCCTCAGCTACTGAAGAGCGTTCTTTTCCAGACATAATTAGATCCCCATAAATCACATTCTGCTGGTTTAGTACTGCATACGTTGAGAGGCAATGAAAATCCTCTCTCCACCACTCCTGCTTCCTTCTTCTTTCCACACACCCCTTTTTAAAAAGTATTAACTTTTACATACTCCCTACATCTTGCAGACCAGCACAAACTTATTTTTAGTTTTCTTTGCCCATTGCACACTTCCACGAGCAGTACGGCAACACAACATCCTTTCAGTTTGCTTTCAAAGAGTGCGTAACACAGACTGATGCTTCTCAGATAAACATGAATATGTCTTAGCAGTGTGTTACAATGAACTTCTTAGAATACATTCAACAAATAAAAGTGTTCTTACTTATACTTTGTTTTCCATACATCTCTTCAGGCAAATTACTTCAGATTTACTCAATTAACAGTGAGGAGTATGCTAAGATTTGTACTTTGTTATTACCATCCTCATTGATCTCAGTGGAGTTAAACAGAGCTGGGGTAAGGTAGCGTTAAGCCAGACATTAAGGTTATGCTAATTGTCAGCCTTAATCAATGTAATATCCTCTCCAAATCTTCCATCCTTGCTTTTTTCTTCCTTAGATGATTTACGCTACTGTACAATCTTTCAGGGTGTTACCTGAGGTTATGAATAACAAGCAAGAGAAACAGATTAAAATGAGAGTATAACATACATAACTGCACTGGAACACGTGGCTAACCATGCTGAAGTATATGCTGCTCTGCTTCTATGCATTAGTAGGAGGACCTGCTGGGGAAGTTACCCTTGTGCTAATTTCCTCCTCATGCACTATGTCTCATTACAGAAACAAGAACAAACTTCTAAGTGGGCCTTCCAAAAGACAACACATCACCATCACCACCACCACCACAAAAAAACCAACCAAACAAACACAACCAACAAACAAACCAACCAAACCAGAATCACAAAGCTAAACGCTCTAAGCTAAAAAAAAACAAACTAAACCACCTTCCTGTCTGCTCCCAAGTTTTGTTTTACTTTTTTTGTGTAGCTTCTGTCCAAACAAAATCCTTTTGAGAACTACTACCTTGAATCTCAATGCAATACGTGGAATATGTTTTGCAGAACCCAGTGCATACGTCAGAAAGGAAAACTGAGCTGACATATTCAGCTTGGTTGTAGAAATTACTTACTATATATAGCTTATATAAAAGTATTGTATATTATACTCTTACATTATTACACTATTACAGCAATGTTTATCTTTTGTTTATACTGTCTGGAGACTACACTACAGAAAAAAGTAATTAGAAGTATAGCAGGTGCAGAGAGGCACAGGACTACAAAAGAATTCAAATTCTTTCTCTACAAAAGAGATGGTCATAGTTGCAAGATTCTGAAAGTTGTTTACATTTGCTTAGAAGAAATTCATGAAGTTTCTTCACCTGGGCATAAAATTAATATATTCCAACATAATGCCATTTAACAAAACCATAAGATTATGTTTATGGCTTTTGGTTGTAATAATCTAACTTCACAAAAATAAATTATCACTAATAAAAAAAGCGCTTGATAGATGTTCCGAAAAGTACAGTAAGTTCTTCCTCGTCTGGTTAAAATTATTTATCTGTAACTAAATAGTATCAGCCTGAGGTCTGTACGGCATCATCTAGAAAGTCTTTTGTTCTTCTACAGAAGACACTGTTCTGCAGAAGGCATGAACATTTGTGGGAGGCTGATAACCAAGGGAGCTGCATAAACTTGACTAATTTAAAACTTCAGATGAGGCACGTAGTAGATACAAGTGATCTAATACAGCTTGAGGAAAGCAGCTTTACCCTATGAAGAAAGTAGTGAGGCTGTGGATGATTTTGCTGGCCAGCTTTTAAGATATTTCTTCAAGACAAAAAGCAGACAGGCATTTAATTTTTATGCTTGGCTTGCTCCCAGTGCTCTAGGGCAATCTCATCATAAACCGTATTGAGCTCAGCGTTTCAAATTTTCTTCTCTCCAAGCACTTGATTTTACTTTCATTTTTAAAGACATTTCTTTCAGAAGAGCTGCCTGCTGAAACAGCATCTGTTTGGAAGCACAAAAGCAGCTCACAACCCTACCAAAATACGGCCTACATGGTTGGTACTTGCTCTGACTTTTGCCACTAAAAGCACGAGCCTTTTTTACAAAGATGGGCCATGCACTGCTGTTTCCAATGGAGATACGGACATAAGATATAAGTCTCTGGATAAATTATAAAAGTTTATATATAAGATGGTAAGAGTTGGTTTGGAGCTAAAAGCAATAATTCAGGAGAGAGACTATGCATTGGACTCAAACACCCTTATTTCAAGCAAGTTTTCCCTATAACATTTTGATTCCTTCAGGAAAAAAAAAACAAACAACTAGAAATTCAAGACAGAGTATAGAAGCTACAGAAAGCATTTGCAGTAAAGGCAATAAAATAGCTGGGCTCAAAGTCTCCATTCGGAACAGCCTGTTCACACTTGTACTGTACCATAAGTAGTACTTGCGAAAGTACCAAAACATCCAAGTCAGTTCTGAACTTGCCATTTTCTTTCTTAAGAGTATATATATAGGAGCATTCTGCATCTGGTTACTGTGCAATCCCATCCAGGCTTATACAAGACAATTTTGGTTTGCAAATCACAAAGACCACACTGCAGCTATCGCCTGGCTTTTCAGACCACTAATACAGTCCGACACTGTTCCTACCTGACTCGCACAGCTTCTGCACTGGACTTATGCTCCACACTGAGTGGTTTACAGTCTACAAGCAATGGTCTAGATCCATCCAAGTTATCCTAAAAGTAGGGCTGCAAAAAATCCAACTCAACAGTTTGAAAAATAAACTTGCAACAGGAGTTCCACAGAGACCGCACGACCCAGCATTTCTATGTTCTAACCTTCTCTTTTTAAAGTATGATCGAGAGACAGGTCAGAATTAAAAATAAGGCAGCTGACTTTGCAAAAGTGTCACAACTTTGCAGATGAACATGCTTTGTTGACTAATAACACACACTCCTAATACTTGAGGGAGAATTGCAACCTGTGCAAAATCCTTCAGATTCAAGATCAACCTAGGAGACATCAAAACAGTGTCGGCAACAGCACGTGCAGAGTTCCAAAGGTTACATCACATTGTTAACTAGGAAGAAAAGGCATGTGAAAAGGGAATCTGCAAAAATCAAATAGTGCTAAATTTGTGTATGTCAGAGACTTCAAGGAAATGAAACACAAGAAACCAAATAAAAGAAATGCAGCTACAGCATGAGAATCACCATGTTCCAAAGACCCTGCCAAAAAACATTAATATCTACTAAAAACTCCAAATTCTAACTAATCATATTAACATAGTCATTAGATGCTGTCAACGGATAATTAAATATATTTGCAGTTTTTGCAGCCTTTAGCACAAAGAATGGGCATTCGTCCAGGTAACCAAATGTTCACAGGGGGAGGTATGGGCTTTTTCACAAAAATATCTTTCAGTGATTTTTCTTGATATAGCCAGCTACAGTAGCAAATCTTTTTTACCATTTGCGTACTTTGCCATAAGTCCTTGAATCTTTCACCATCTTCTAATGAAATAAAAAGCTGTTTGGGTGGGTGATTTCTTTAAAAAGTAGCCATTTAGATGATGAAAACCAAACAGTGAATGCAGTATTTCCCACATTCACAGAAAGATGCTGCTGTTCTTAACATTAAACAAATTTATCATAAAAAAAACCAACCAACAACCAGTCATCACACTGATTTTTCTACCAATTCTTTCTTTATGACTATGGTATTTCAGTTATGAAAAATATCAAAAACAGTAGTGTTCCTTTTCATTCCAATAAATAATATGCACTATTCTTGAGGGAAAAAGACAAGCCCTCTTTTTGATATGTACTACAGAAGATGGTCTCCTATCGAGCTGTCATTTATGAGGCAACTAAAATTTGATTAACAAAATAACTGACTTTTCATTTAGATATATCAAGCTTAGCATAATTGTCCAGTGTTCAGTTTGAATACTTCAAATGAACAACTTTCAATTCAGAATTTACAAAATATGCAGTTGGTTTTACAGGCGTTGGTCACCCATGGAAACAGTTATGAAGAACGAGGAGCAAGGCTATCAGCTTTCAATCAAATCAATTCCCCTTAATAATGAATCTGAAGAGAGGAAATCACTAAGGTGCATATGGGGGATGCTGCTAATATAAAACCATCAAGCAAATTAAAGTTCTTATGCAGGCAAGAACCTGCAAGAGCACCAGAAAAGTACTGAAAGGGCACAGCAAGAAGAGTAACCCATTGCATCTCCAAAGCTAACCCAGAGGTACAGACAGACTGTAACAAAGAGAGTTACTTCAGGCATTACAAACAGATCCTGATCCAGAAGTCAGCAAAAAAGATGAGATATCACACACCCCAAACATCCAGTGTAACAAAGTGGGAAAATATCCCTAGTCCATGTGCCCTCTTATTTCACCCACGAGCTCTTCTAGGACTTTGGCTGCGTTTTCATGTTTATCTTCCTGTTCTCTAAAAATATTTTGTGACTGACTGGAAGTAGCTGGTTTTATTGTTGCAGTCACAAGACAATCTTACCATAACGTTACAATCAGCATTTTGGCATAACCTAGAGCTCAATGGCTTGCATAATTCCTCTAAATTCTCACCAAAATATACATTAGAGGTGCATCAGCGTTTCTGCTTCACAGCAAATCTGGCCAAAAAAAAGTTTAAAGCTACCAACACCATGTAATAAACTCAAAAACATTTTACATAGCAAGATTCACCTGCACGCCCAGCTCTACAGAAATGTGTGTATAGTCAGTTACCTACAAGAGAAAGAACAGTGATGAGGAACTTGCAATGCAGAAGTTTTACCAAACTTCAGAGAAATGCCACAAAGACAAGCCCTACCAGCATCATTGCTCAAAAACTTTTTGCCTTTGACTGCAGAATGCACCAACACATTTTTATTGTACCACATAAGAGTAATACGCATTTCAATGTGTGATAAGAAAGATCAAGTACAGATAGGCTGCATACCGTTTTCAATAACTTCAAAATAGCAAGGGAATTTTAAAAATAGACATTCTTTAACTATGTCACACTATTTTCTTCCTCAAAATATCTTAGATATAACATTTCTTTACTCATAAAAAAATGGAGAAAAGTGAAACTTCTCAAAAAGAAACAAGAGTGCAAGAACTCTACTAAAATGTAATTACCTCTATGCTACAAAAAGGGATTTGTTGAACAAGTCACCTTCAAAAAGCGAAACAGCTTATAGTCAAGCAGAATACATTACTAAAATAAGTATTTCACTTGCAGTTTGTAGTTAGACTTAAAGTACACACTGGATAAATACATATAATCAAAAATACCATTAGGTTCTACATTTCTACCTAAAACAAGTTTTGCTTATAGCACTTTTGGACTCGTCCATTTTATAGCTTCAAATAAAAACACGGAAAACAATTTATAATAATTATCTGCTATCAGTGACAGTCTGCTATTTGCCGATTCATTTTTAGGTATTTTTCTGTCTTTTGTTATCCAGAAAACCTTCAATTAAGCATTTTTAGATTGCAGCAAAAAGAAAGGTTTAAGAAAAAGTGACCATAAAACATATTAACACTCCATGAGCAGTTCTGAGTGCAAAACCAATTCATTAGGGACATAATGTTTGCCGTTTTTAGTCAACTACAATGACACATTACAATCTGCTAAATATACTGTGCATGAGGTAACAAAGGAAAATAACCAAGCCTGAGGCCTTTTGAGGCATTTCAGCACGTTTTGTGCAATCCCTTCTGTTCTTAAAAGTAGTTTCATAATTCATGGCTCATAACATTGTTATTTTCAAGCTATCAGTTAGGCAGTAACAGAGTTAATTAGAACAGAGTATTTTCAGTTGGAATGGACCTACACTGTTCAGCTAGTCCAACTGCCTGACCAAAAGCTAAAGTGTGTTACAGAAAAACAAGTAGTGACATGGTTTAGTGGTGGATCTGCCAGTGCTACATTAATAATTGGACTCAATCTTTTCCAACCTAAACGGATCTGTGATTCTAAGCTTAAGGGCATTGTCCAAATGTCTTTAAAGCCTGATAGCCATGAGGCATTCACCACCTCTCCAGGAAACCTGTTGCAGTGTTGAACCAACTGACTTCCAACTAAGACAGCTACATTCATGCTTCAACCTTGGAATACCTTAACTTCTTTCCAAATAGAGAAAAAGATTAACTTAATGCTTATCTAACTAATTATGTCTACAGAGAGATAGAATTCTATAATAGTTATAAATAATAATGAAGGAAATATGTAGGATTCTTCATCCAGTTCCCCCACGAACTTGAAATAAACAACTCAGGGTGAATTTAGCAATTAAATGAACTAGATCACCAAAACACATGCATATGTATAACATTCATAGCATGTGGACATTTATATTCTCGTTCTTCACAAAAATTTGAAATCATTTCTATTAGCTTCACTTCCTCTGCATCACAGAAGGTTATATTAGAAAGTATTCTATTTTTATTAGAAAGCACTTCACTTGGGCCCCATTTCCACCGACCTAGCTTTGTCGAGTCAGACATTGAAACTGATGCACTATAAACAAGGAGCCCTCCAAACTTCATAATTTCATGTCAGAATGACCAGCCCTAGTCTAGATTACTGCAAATAACTTCCTGTTTGTTAATACGGAAAGGTAAAATGCAGAGCTTAGATCTCTAACTAGTGAATGTAAAAAACATGAGGAGTTGAGAAATTCAATTAAATTTCCTGATGACTGTTTCAGACCAGGCCAGAAATAAGCATAAGGTGTGGAAATAACTGTAAATCCTCACATTTTTTGGTCTGTGCATCATTGTTGCTGGCACCGGCTGTGTTTCCACAGCCAAGGGACCCACTGCTTTGTGTGCTTCGACATCAAACAAGGCCTGTGGGCCTGGGGAGGCATCTCGTCTCTCCTCCTGCCATCCACAACAAGGACCAGTGCAGTGTCACAACAGCCCCATTCCATCAGAGACACTATTGGGGCCAGCCAGCAGGAACACGTCAGGGTAAGGACCAGCTGAGGCACTGTACCCGAGCGCCCCCAACCCCAGACACACTGATAGCAAAAACTTCTAATATGAACTGGCGTGTATTAGTTTGGGCCAACCTAATTCTACCTTGGGAAACTGACTTTGTTACAAACATTGCCATGCATTTATTCTTCAGAGGAACCCAACTTCAAAAGAATAAAATTTGTATTTTGGAAACGGTAACAAAAAAGTAGTTTTACACATGTGAAACCATAACTCAAGGTCATAAAACCAGGCTTTATAAATAAAAAGATTTTTTTTTAAAAAAAAAATTTTACTCTCGGAATGAGAATTATTCATTCTACAACAGATTTCAGACCGGTTAAGCTCACTCGGTTGAGCGTGGTGCTGAAACACCACAGGTCACAGGTTCAATTCCCGTTTGGTCCTCATGTGTTGCCTGATCCAGTTGAGAGGCGTCCCTGCCCATGACAGGGAGGTTGGATTAAATGATCTCTAAGGTCCCTTCCAGCCTAGGCCATTCTATGATACATTTTTGCTCCTTTACTCTTTTTTTTTTCCCCCCAATGGTAAGAACTTCAGTCAGTCCTCCTTCCTTTTACAGGTAGCTTAATTTGGATAAAAATATTTGTCACACAATTTGGCATTTCCACTTAAAGCTTTGTATTTGAAACTACAGCCTGAAGGTTTGCAAAGGGTTCAACCCAGCATTTCTATCACTAGATATTAGAGAACATAAATACACATAATGTAAAACAAGAAAAAAAATACAGTTCATATATCCAGCTGAATTACTGTTTAGCTTCTGTGTTAACTTTCTTGTACTTGAGTCCCAACTTCAATGCAATCTTTTTTTTCCGCACAGTTAGGGCATTTCTATAATTCTTTAGCTTTTAATAGATTTATCGGCATTTAATGAGATGCACAATTAGGGCATTTGCTCCATTAGATTGTCTGTTTTGTACCAAAGTGTGAACTCACACTGAAGCCATGCTTTCAGAAGGGACCCTGACTAAGCACCCCACACTCGTATCTTTGAGACTTTCATCTAAAACTTAATTTCATCATCATAGCCAGGCTTCACGAAAGAAGATATGGGAAGGGCTCTACCCACACTTGCTACAAGCATGCTGATGGCTAAAAAGGCCGATGCGGGATAGGCAAGTCCGGTTGCAAAAGGCACAGCGGAAAGTCTCCTTAGGCGGTATCGGCGAGGCACGGTTCTTTCTGTGTTGTCTTCTCTCCTCAAGACTAACTACGTGCATTCTCAAAGGAGGCAGCAGCGTTATGGATGGTGTGTCTCCATGTCTCCCGATTGGAGGCCAGAGTGGACCACTGATGGTAGTCAATATGACCAAGACCGAGGTATTGTTTCAGAGAGTCCTTGTATCTCCTCTTTGGGGCTCCTCTGTTGCGGCAGCCAGTGGCGAGTTCACCACAGAGCACAACCTTAGGGAGGCAGTGATCCTCCATCCTGGAGACATGCCCTGCCCAGCACAGCTGTGTCCTCAGCAGCAGGGCCTCAATACTGGTGACCCCTGCCTGTTCAAGGACAGTGACATTAGTCACATAGTCCAGTGGATGTTTAGGATTGTACAGAGGCAGCACTGATGGAAGTGTTCGAGGAGTCGCAGATGGTGGTGGTAGATGACCCACGATTCAGACCCATATAAAAGAGCAGACAGTGCAATGGCTCTGTGGACACTAACCTTTGTACTTTTCTTCAGGTGTTTATTGCACCAGAGAACTTTAATTTATACTACTTCTAAATAGACAACACAAACTCTTTTACACCTATTGGTGGATAACGGGAGCAATTTACAAAGGACAAGGTTAAGTGACCTTACAGAAACAGACCTTATGAACTCAAAAGGATGCACATGATTGCCTGTTAAGTAGGTAGCGTACAATAATCCTTTGACAGAAGAAAAAATAAAATCATATTTATATTTGAAGTATCTGCTTTATAGGAATTTATGTATAAGCAATACACTAGATACTGGTATTTGCTTTTAGAGTCATAACTAGTGTCTTTCAACATCCTGTTACATTGACTGTATTTTTTTCCAGTTGTTTTCAGCTTAGCTTCACAAACATAGTTCGATGGCTTAAGGATCCTGGCATTCAAAATAAGTGACTGCTACTTTTTAATGCCACCCTGTGGTTGCTTCCTCTGCAATAGTCATGATCACATGACTGCTGTTGCTTACCTGTAGATATACCAAAGAAATTACAGTGCAGCAAGCTTTATCTAACACAAAAAGTTATGGTTGAGAATTATTGATTTCTACTTGAAAATTGTTCAATATTTTTCTTATCCTATATTGGCTCAATTTACTCACTGGAAAAGAAAAACTCAAGCATTTCAACTTCTCTACAACTGAGACACAGTTTTCTTTGTAGAAACCAATTCATCTTTGGTGGTGGCTTGATTTACCCTCAAATATTACATTTCACTTTCCTCCATCAACTGAAAAAAAAATATTCATTATATTACTTTAAAACTTGTGCTTCAATATTTAAATCTGCTATTCTATTTCTCTTGTTCCCTTCAATATTTGCAAGTGTAACTTCCACAGAAATCCTTCGCTGTGCTTAAAATGCCCTCAAAGGCTAGACACACAGCTGGACGTTCTTAACCCAAATCTTCTCTCCTTTCAAAGCCCCCCTAAATAATTTTACTTCTTCCCAGTCAACTGTTTCTTATACTATTATTTCTCATTTCTTCATATTCTTCAACCGTCTTTTGATTATGCAGCATCTTCATCAACCATTCCATTAGATTAACACAAGCTTGCACAATCCTAAACACAAAAATCTAAGATTCCAAGTTGGCAAGTGTCATTTGTTTCCTTTACAGACCTAATTTTTCCTTCACACCTGACATAGCCTCTTTAATACGTTCTTAGATTTTCTCGTTCATTGTCCCTACGGTAGCAGAATTGTTCGCATTTTATCTACTCAATTTTAACAACCTGTCTTCAACATTAGATTCCTTCTGTGTTCCTGTAGATGACGGATAGAAAAAAAAACAAACCTTCCTTTCTCTCACAGTGTACATTGCTAGAGCAGGAGGACTTTGCAGGTGCTTTAGTGTCATTCAGCTTGAACACAAATGATTTGCCAATGACACTCAAGATGACTCATTTAGCAATTGAGCTTAGGTATATAGGTTTTTTGCACAGGAAAACTACAATTAATTCCCAAATATCACAAACAATAAATGCCAATAACCAGAAATCCTGCATTAAGCTATTTTATTCAGTAAATGAAAGGAACTCTTGAAGAATGAATACAGAAACAGCTTATTAAAAAAAAAATGGTAATGGTCTATGTACTAAGCTCTAAATGAAAAATGACCCCCATCAGACATTTTTAGTCATCTGTGGAAATACTCAAAGAATTGTAAGAAAAGACAGTAAATGTTCTATCAGAGCACCACAACACTGAGAATTTCACAATAATTCAAATATAACTGCAGAAGAGCATGTAAGCAGCATTACATTGTATAGATGTCAGAGTAGCAGAGTGAGGAAAAAGGTAAATCTCACACAAGTCACACTTTCATGTTTGCAGTGACTCAGACACATACCTGAATATGAAAACAAACAAAACAAACCTCAAGCAACAACAAAAAAAATAATCAGAGAATCTTCCACATTTTCTGACCCTTGTCACAATTTTAATTGACTGTATTTTTCTCCAAGTTTCTTGCTCTCAAGTGCCAAAGCAGTTGTTATAATATTGCTAGAAGTTTCAAATAAGGAACACTACATTTTGCCACTAATATTTTTATGTATATATACCAATTTTTAACTTTATATGACTCAGTAGAGGCATATGGAAAGCTTACTGATAGCGTAAATGTAAACTTGTGGATGGAAACTAAGAGGCATAAGGCTCATACACCACTCCGAAATGAAGATGACTAAGATAGTGCTGTATACTTATTTTCTCAAATCACACAGGGACAGAACTATGCCACTAGTAGACTTCTACTTCTTTTTGCATTGGCTTTACAGGTGTATGATTACAGGGTTATCAGGTATTTTTTGTACACACTGCTATATTTTTAGTATACAGCTGTCAGAAAGGTGGACAAGGCCATGTTTACCAAAGTTAAATCTAGTCAAATTACTGACACTGTTTGCAGAAATTCATGAAATATTATGATTGGTTTTAAAGAAATAAGTCATTAATTCCATTTATATGGTGATCAAAGGCTGTATTTTTTTTTTCTGTACGAAAAAAGCAGTAAGCCATGAGTAGCATAACTTAAATACAGGTAGACATTGTGATTTCCATACAGAAAATCTTTAAGAGTCCGAATCACCGCTGAACAAAGTTCTCATTCTATTCTGAAATGCAGATGTCTAAAACCTTGTATTATGAAAATAAAACGTAACACAGTTTCCCTTCAGATTACTACTTGTATACTCCACATCCTGGTCAAGTCTGTATGTGACACAGACTCCATAGAGTGAAGACTCTCTTTCTCAAAAGTAGCTCCAATCTATATCTATACAGCCAACAAGTTCAAGAACGTTCTCATTCATCCCCAGTTATAAGAAATCAAGATGCTATTCCACAGCCATGGCTTACATGCAGTTGTTCTCAATTTTATTCTCTGCCTTCAGGGCTGAGTTACTGTTGTTGGTCTACTGCAGTCAAATTCTTCCAGGACTATGGAGAAGTAAATGAGTACTCATTCAGCAGCCAGCTAAATCAACGGCACCAGCTTTAGAAGAACACAACCATCTAAATCCTGGAGAAACAGTAGTGGCAAAAGTACGCTCCATAATATTCACAAAGTCTTTATGCTTGGAAGCTGGGAAACCACCAACAAGTTACTGAAGGTCTACAAACTTGTTCTTTTTCTTGCAAAGCTTCTTTATATAAAAGATAAGGAAATACCAAACCAGCAGCATCAATAAATTAAAAAGCAACCTTATCTAGTTGAAGACATCCCTCCTCATCGCAGGTGGCTTGCACTAGATGACCTCTAAAGATCCTTTGCAACCTAAATGACTCCGATTCTCTAATTCTAAGATAAAATGAGCACCAAAAAAGTTATAAAAATTCTACCATCTCTATGATCAACTAACTAACAAATAGCTTTTAAAATTGAGTCTAAAATAAAAGGTTATGGCTAGAAAAAAAATAATACACAAAGTTACAGTTAGAGAAGAAAACTGTAGGACTAGCAGAAAAACTAAAAGGAAAAATACCTTCCCATATCTGGTATTTTTTTAATACCATTTAAATCACAAAATTTTAATTTAAAACAAATAAAGCACACACCTAGGGCATATAGCTACTCAGACATTGATAAGAGATATCTTAAAAAAAAATCCTTACCACAAATAACACCAGAATAATGGAAGAAAGAGTGATTGAAGAGGACCATTTAAGGAAGACCACTGTTGTTTAACAGACTTAACAGACTGAGAAAAAAAGAGTAGTATTTGGCCTTAGATTTCTGCTCTTGTATATTCTCCATAATTATAGAGACTAAATGATGACTAAAGTAGTGCTTCATCATTTTTACATAAACAGTTGCAGGAAGGGTTATCTAATTGTCACAGTCAAAATAATTTCAAGTGCAAAATTTAATCAGCAAGTCATTGCAAGTGTCCATTCATCAGCAAGAAAGAATTTAACCATAGATAATTCTGGTGTGTCATATTTACTTAGCAAATGAGTTTTCCAAATTTGAAACTCTTAGTCTATTTGATTTTTTTCTCCCTCATACAGAAGATTCTATTTTTACAAGTGATCTGTAACACTTTTTTTGTGATGTCTTAATAAAAGATACTGAATAATTATTAGTAGCAGCTATTCTAAATTCTCATTTTTCCAATTTGTTTTCTCAAAAAAACATTCTTAACATGGTGCTAATAAAAAAATCAGTGCTAAAGGTGCTAATAAACACATCAATGTGACAAAAAATGCAGACTGATATAACATTAATACTAGCTCCGCTTTGCATTTCCTCTATGCTTCCTCTCTTAAACAGAACTGAGATGACAGAAAAACACCTTAGTTTCAGCACAGCTCAGATATTATTCAATACCTGACTATCTTTTGGCGCTTAAAAGCATCTTATTTCTTCAATAATTTTGATGGCTTATATCTTCACACATCTGTCTCCACTCCTATGTAATCTCCTGGAGTCTTATAAATTGAATTAAAAAAATTACCACCAGCTCCAAGTTCTATCATTCTGCCTTAAGTCCCTTCGGATCAAGTTCATCAGAACTAATAGCCTTTAGCAACCTATTTCCTTGGCAGCTTGAGGCTTAGATACTGCTTACTCTCACTGATATTAATCACTATGGTGGATCTTTTTGAACCCTCCCGTTAACTATCCTTTACTAAAAAGCCTCTTCCATCTCCCTGTGATTTTATAGATCAGGTGGTTGATACATCATTCAATGATCCCATTAAAACTTTTCTCAAAGGTGCCTCTAGCTATGGGCAACAGATGAACTGATGTTCTTCCCCTCTTAGGCTCACAATTAAACACAAAGGTAGTACCTAAAGTTCAAAACAGATCAGATATACTGATCAAAGAAGCATCAGGTTTCTCTGACATGCATATGAGGGTGCTTCAAGGATAAGAAAGACTTCTGAATTTCAGAACAAGCAACAGACCAATACATACGGAAAAAAAAAACATAAACCAAAAAACAGCACATGCTTAAAAATGGTCATATATTGAGAACATAAATTCAGCTTGCTTTTTAAAATTTTGTACACTGCCTGTATAAATGCCAGATAAATCATATCCAGATTTGCATGTGATTACTACTGTTGTCATGTAAAAAGCAATGAATCATTCATATATGGTTTGCATATATGTATTGTCAACATTTTTCTGCATACACAATGCTATTTTGATTTGTCAAATTTTAGGAGAATAACCACACATCTAATATCTCCGCGCCTGCTTTATTGCTGGTATTTTACTACCTCCACAAAAGAAATTACTACACTAAAACACCTACTTTCTGGTAAGAAAGCCAACTTAAAATGGTGAGAATTGGACACACATTCTTTTGGGCAAAAGCAATACTGGATCACTTTTTCCCTCAGGTAATATTATCCAGACTCCACGTGCCTGACAGAAAACTGTAAAGTGTTAACAAGTGCTCCACTGAGATAAAAATTAACTTGGTCAGCTCTGTTACTGGTACAATATTATTCCAATCTAATAGATCTTTGTTAACAAGGCATGATGTAGAGTGTATTAGAGTACTATAGCAGGCTATCTTTTCAAGTTTTTTGTTTAACAGCCATTCTTGAGGTAGAAAGGAAAAAACAGCTGAGTATATATTCATTTTCAATGAAAGAGAAGTTATCTGATAATAAATGACCCATTAGTTTGCTCGTAATTCTGTCAGAATTATTACAGTCTTCAGGTTCTGAATGACTGTAATTTACTATAATTGGTTTGCAGGACAAGAGATAAATTCAACTTGCTTCAATTGCAGATTCACTAAAATAATTTTGAACATTAAAATGATTTTAGAACATAACAGCCATGACAAAAATCTAACAAAACAAAGAATATTAATAGAAGAAATGTTATTTGATTTTTAAGAGCAGATTGATTACTGAAAATTACCAGTCCTAATGTTGTATAGATTTGTTTTATACATAAAACTTCCCAGAATCAATCCATACACCAGTGTTTAAAAGGAAAGAGTGGCTGAGAAAAAATATACCTCAAAATACTTCTACACGTTGCATGGATATGACACTCCGCTGAACATTTAACCTTCCTCTCAAATATTTACTTTTAGACACTTAAATATTAATAAAATACAGGAAATTGAGAAAGTTCACATGGAAACTTTTTAATGCAATTTCTGTCTTGTTAGGCTGCAGTATTTGTCCAACTTTTTAACAGTTCAGAAGTCTTCCAAACCTTGAAATTGGAATTGATTTTTCTATTGTTTGTTGGTCCTAACGCAAACTATGAAATTGAAAGCGATATGACAACAACTTTGGTGCAGAGATTAAGAAGTGGTTTAGAAATCTTTTCCTTAACCTTAATCTTACCACTTAAAAACCCCCAACATACTAGTACCTACACTGATCTTTCAAAGGGCAAAACGTGATAACAATCTTTACTGCCTTAGACCTCCCTTCTGTTTACTTGTTATTCAACAAGGAAAAGCAGCGTAGTCTCAATGTTTATCTTCCCTTCAAAATCACAAAGCACTGCAGTTCCAATTTTGGTGCTCTAATTGCTCTTAAGATAACACAAATCAAACTGCTATTGTTCATTTAAGTATAGTAACCTTTTTCTTAGGTGGAATACCAATAGTTTTGGACTTGACTGGTTATTAGATGTTCTCTGTGTCTCAGAGCTCTCAACAATGTACCCTCAAACTTCTGGCAAAGAAAGGCAAGCTCTATCTGTCACAGGTGGCACAGCAAAGGGGGAAAACCCAAGTTTCAGGTCACAAATTACAGTCCTGGGTCTACGGACAGTTACAATCTGCTATTGTAATTGAAGCAAAACCTAACCATTGCATTAGGATTTGGTTCACAGCTTTAATTTGAAACCATTTGGAATATTGTGTCCAGTTCTGGGCCCCTCAGCTCCATAGGGACAGGGAACTGCTGAAGAGAGTCCAGCGCAGAGCCACAAAGATGGTGGAGTGGAACATCTCCCTTATGAGGAAAGGTTGAAGGAGCTGGGTCTCTTTAGCTTGGAGAAGAGGAGGCTGAGGGGTGACCTCATTAATGTTTGTAAATATCTCAAGGGGGAGTGTCAGGAGGACAGAGCCAGGCTCTTTTCAGTGATGCCCATTGACATGACAAGGGGCAATGGGTGGAAGCTGGAACACAGGAGGTTCCATAAAAATATTAGAAAAAACTTTTTCACTGTGAGGGTGACAGAGCACTGGAACAGGCTGCCCAGGGAGGTTGTGGAGTCTCCTTCTCTGGAGACATTAAAAACTTGCCTGGATGCGTTCCTGTGTGACCTACTGCAGGTGATCCTGCTGTGGCAGGGGGCTTGGACTTGATGATCTTTGGGGTCCCTTCCAACCTCTAACACTCTGTGATTCTGTGATATATTTTTATCATAGTTGATTTCAGCTGGAGATAAAAGGCCTTGGTGAGTCTTAAATTTCTTATTCCCCAACTCACAATCTAAAGCTAAACCAGCCAAAGATACATCTTAAATGAGAGTTTGTTCTTCCAGCAGCTGAGCATTTTCCAAATGAGAACAAGATAACAACTTAGTACTGCAGAAAAAAATAACTAAACGGACTATGACCTTTCAGCCTGGAAAAAAACATGATGGGTCAACGGAGGGCATTGCATGATTGAGTTTAACAGAAAAAATGAATAATAAACTTGCTTCCTCCTCACAAAGAGCTAGGGTGCACAAAATCGGTACACCTACAAATGAGGAGTCCTTGGACAGCTGCAAAATAAAAAGCTGAAATGTCTTCTCTGCGAGAGCTCTGCAGAAAATTTAAAATTCAAAAATTTAAAATAAAATTTAAAATAAAAAATAGAATAAAAAAAAATCACAGCTTACATGTGTCACTGAGGAATGTGAGACATATTCCTCTCTATCTCCCCAGGAACTGTCTCAGAGACTGCTGTATTAATGAGGATGCAGATGTTTGAACACTCTGGATGGAAGCGCTCCTGTGGGCACAGGACTCCTGATGCCCTGTGGCACCCAGCTCAGTCACCAAAGGTGATCTACACAGACATGATGTCACCATTTTGTCCAGAGCTTCTAGTCACCTGAACTTAGCTGAAGTAACTGTGTTAAAAAAAAAAAAGCCAAATTATAAAAAATCCGTGAGAAGTCATTCTTATACACATACAGAAAATTTTTTCACCGAAGGCACCAAAAAAAAAAAATAATCTAACGGCAGACGTATTTGCTGTGCATGTATCTGACAGAACACGCAAACACACTCCTG
Source organism: Trogon surrucura (assembly GCA_020746105.1). Lineage (NCBI taxonomy): Eukaryota > Metazoa > Chordata > Aves > Trogoniformes > Trogonidae > Trogon > Trogon surrucura. Next base: position 116,279,681 of record CM036617.1, on the reverse strand, counting down.
TTGGGGAATAGCAAATGCTACGCAAAACTACAGCCTCTTCCCTCAAATCCACTCCATTTACAAGACCACCACAGGCCTTCTCCCCTTGATTTCCTACATTTTCCCAGAACTTTTATGAAGATTTGGTGAACCACTAACTGTTGGAATCCATTTGTCATTGCACACCAGCATTAGCACTGCGAAATAATGCAAGCAATTCTTAAGGCAACTAGAAAAAGACAAAAATCATTAATGATATAAAAGTGATCTTGGAGGTAAAAGATTAGCTTTGATTTTCACACTCTGAAATATCAGGTTATAAGTGTTCTGTAGCTAACTGGAAGAAAACTGTATAGGAACTGGTTAACAATTCAGGTAAAGGTCACCCTCAAGAATTCTAAAACCCTTGTTAATTGAGTAATTAGAGGTAGTGTAAACATTTTAAAATTCACATTCCTTTTTATTGCTTTTGTTACCAATCTGCAAGTGGAAATAAAGTCCTTAAGGAAAAAATGATATTTTCAGAAGCTTAATTTCTAGAACAACATGAGTGCTGTAAGAAGGAGAAAAGAATGGAAGAGAATGATCAAGAAACATGGTGCTGATGATTCTGAGAAAGATCGTGTTCCAGCTCTGTTAAAACCAGCTGAGATTTTTTAATAAATAAAATAAATCAAATGAAAATTTGCAAGCCAAAAACCCTCACTTTCACCCACCACGAGGCAAAAGAAAAAAAAAAAAAATTTATCTACTTTTGCTCTTAATTATGTGAAAAAGGAAAAAGAATACAGTAGAAAAAAAAGAACGTACAACATTCTGCTACTGTTCCATTTACAGTAATGGCATATAACCAATCCTAATTACCCACCGTCAAACTTGTATTTTTTGAGCTCAAATTTACAGAAGCAGCTCTTAAAAGGGCTTACACTTACACTTGTTACATATAACATTAAAAAAACCCCAAACACTATCATACTGGAAAATTTTTTAAGTTCATACCATAAAAAAGATGTACTATCACTTTTAACTTCTCATCCTTAAATATGTGCTTTTATGCATTATTTATTGAGAAAACAGCTATCTCTTTCTCTGAATTGAGCACATCTGTGTTTTTCCATCTTCTCCATCAATGCAGTATCTCAGCACTCTAGAAATATAAATTTACTTCTAATAAAAAGTCCATTAGGTAAAAGCATATGTTGTTGTATCTGTATTTAAAGATGGGGAAAATAAAATATCACAGTTAATATTAAAAGATAAGTTTTCAGTGGCCCATTAGGATTTCTGTAACCTCACAACTACCGACTATCCCCACACACAGATACTCTTTTTCTGTGTTCATAGCAAAACTGAGATATCTAACAATAACCTGGTTACTGACACACTCTTCCATACACTGATTAAAAAAAAAACTATTTAAAAAAAATACATTAACAATGCTTTAAATACAATGTCACTTTATAAAATGTGATGTTTACTACCCAGTTTTATTTTCCATTCTTTTTCATGCTGAGGTAACTGTGAAGCCACAGCTTGATTCAATTCAGACAACATCAGATATGGATTATGAGGAAGATTATTTTGTCCTCATCTAGCATGAGCATTTCTTTCTGTCAGGGCAACAAGTGTCCTAGAGCTGTAAAGCCCCAAGGCAACTGGATTCACATTAGGGAACATGGGCTTCAAATCTTCAGTATTTGGCTCCAGAGGGAGAGCCAAGGAATGGTACTCACCAGCCTTTGGGTTTCCAAACCCAACATTTTGTCAGGAAATCAGAATTATTACAAAATGCCAAAAGGATTTTAAGGTATCTACTTTCAATACATAAATGCAAGTGCTTATATCATGCAAATGCTGAGCAGTTCACACTTAAGCCTGCTAACACTGACAAGACTAGTCATTCCCTCATCTCTCTTGCTTTCATGTCATTATTTCATATCAAATACTGCACAGCTATGAAAGCATCTCTATTATTAAATAAATTACCCAGTGAACAGGGCTTTAATCAGATGGTGATTAAAGTCTAAGTTTGTTTTCCCTTTCCTTCTTTCGTTTTATACAGAAAACGAGCTCAAGGAGAGTGAGACAGACCGGTCTAGAGCAACAGTACTCTCCTGGGGTTTCCTCTAAACTGATGGGGGAAAAAAAACAAAACTAGTAATACAATTCTGGTTTTGAAATCTGTTAAGCTGCCTTTCTTTTTGAGAAAGGATATTGATTCTTCAGTGTAACACAAGTTTAAGACCGTGACCCCCAGCACACCATAGCACTGTCTATGAGTTCTAAGAACTTTCTTTCCTTCATTGTTTGCAGCAAACTACCTTAAGTCACCTTTCCTCCTTATTGTCCTGGTGTCTGAAAAATCTCCTCTGAGACACCTACCATGCAAGTGACTAGACAAAGTTATTTTTAAGAAGAATGTTTTGGAGACATGTGAAAAGCTGGTTTAAACAACTTCAGTTAGGAGCCACAAGAACAGTACTTGAGTACTCTAGAATGGTTTACATTGGAAGACCATCATTTTTCCACTCCTCCATTTACCTGCTTCTTTTGCTACGTGACTTTCAACTTCCCCACCAAGTTACAGCAGAAACCCTAGAGACAACAGCTTCGTTAACTGTACAACTCTCATTCAATCTCCAAACACCATCCAGCCTATGCACTAAACTGCATAAAAATGAAGAAAAAGTGTGCAAACATGTATTTAAAGACAATTATAATACGTACTCACAGGGAGAATCGGGGGCAAATTAAAATTAAAGAAGAAGCATGGATTCTGGCATTCCTAACTGATACAAGACTATAACCTACAACAGCTGTGTGAACCAACGAGAGAGAAACGGAGCACACATTTTCTGTTAGTGGATTTCATGGCGACTTGCCAACATCTAAAAAAGTCTGAGACTTCAGGATTCTGGATTCCCTTCCAGATTCTTTACTCAAAAGCTTAATGGCAAAATAAAAATAAAATTAGAATCTCAGTCTCCAGGCTATAGCAAGCATTCTTACTGATGCGGATGATTATAGGATGACTCCTGGTATATTTAGCATGAAGCTGCTCCTTTCTGTATAAGATACTTCATTCACTGATGTTAGTAAAGTTCATAAAATACACACCAGGCTCCTACTATGATGCCTAATAAATTAACAAGTATCAAAAAAAAAAACCAACCCAACAAACTACAGATCATGCCTGAGGAGTGAATACAGAGAAAGGACCAGCTGGTCAGGCAAAGGTTTCAGCATAATTTCATGAAAGCTGAATGAAGACGTAAGGACTTAAAACAAGTCAAGACTGTTTTTCCAGGAGCCACTGGCAAAGGATAGTACTTATCTGCAATTGACAGTAGTACTGTGAAATAGTGTGTTTACACTGATGGAGAGCTGCTCACACACCTGAAGAACAGTCAGGGAGAAAGTTCAGAAGTGCTAACAAACAGCCAGTGGAAACTGGCTTAATAAAAATGAGCAAGAGAAACTCTGACATTCAACAAGACAGCACAGAAAGGAGATCCCTCAGGAGTTCTCAAAACCAAATTCAGATACCATGGACAGAGACCCATCCTGTAAACACTTTGTAAATTACTACTGTGAAAACTCCAATTTTCTAAAGCTTATTTTTCAGTTCAACCAAAAGCTGAGCAAGTTTATTGATACCAGTAAACCTAAATATGTATAAATTACCTAAAAAATGGGAACAGACAATAAATTAATATGCTTTTACTGATTATATTATTTTGAATAGGAAGTACAATGGACAACTTTGAAGAATCACAGATGATCCTAATGAAACTTTGCTACTTTCAATAAAATGGTTTATGAAACTCAATGCAAGTCATGTTATACATATGTCAAAAATCCTAGCTTCGTTCTCCCATTTATGGAGGCCTAGTTGAATATCACCATTCAGGAGTGAGTTTCTGGAGTAATGTCAGATAATGCTATGAAAATCAAGCCAATACTCTGATTTTTTTTTTTTTTTGGCCAAAGCTAACAGAATTCTAGTGATAACTCAAGAAACAACAGAACAAAACAGACACCATGATTAGATCAGAGTATAAATTGCTTGTTTGCATCTTGAATACTGTGTTAGTTTCTGATCACCTCATCTAAAAGGATACAGACAGAAGAAAATGGGGAAAATTCAAAGAGCAATAGTAATGACAAAATCATGCATTGGCTTACTCCAGCATTTAAAAATCCATGACTACAAAGTCACCAGTCTACAGAGATGGCAGTTAAGCATCATTGTATACTTTAATATGTGAGCTAGTAGTTTTCAAAATGAATTAGAAGACAGGCTTAAAATAAAAGGAAGCGGTTTGCTTGCAATAGTTGATAAACATGTTACACTCCTTGCAAAAAGATAAGTGAAAGCTAAAAATTACACTGGAGACTGTGCAAGTTCACACAACAACAATCCAATGAGAGTAAACAAATACATAAAAGCCTACATCTGGCTCCAGAAGTTCACAAAATTAAGGTATACACAGATATTAGGGGTAGTGTTAAATACTTGCACTAACCTGTTCACTGCTGGAGACAAGAGAATGGGGTATTGCCCTTTAACCTCATTCAGTCCAGTCATGTATTCCTAAGAATGGGGTTTATAAAGTCCTCTCTAGTTTGGTTGCTAGAAATCCAAAGCAGGACCAAAAGTTTAATTTGTATATCGGCATCAGAACCTGTCTCAAGTGACATGTTGACTGAATTGCTACCTCAAAGCCAAACCCTCCTACAACAGCTAGAAATCAGAAAAATAAATAATTTTCAGCTTTTGTAGCCAGTGCTTAAAAATCATCAAGCACTAGCATTTTTGTGCACCAAAGGGCTTTCTTAAAATTCTTGTTGACAAACCGACCAACATGTCCTGATCTGGGGGAGCAGGGTGGGGGAAAGGAATTCTCAGGTCAAAATGTTTTGCCTGACATATCCAAAACACAAAGTAGACAAAATATAATTCTGTTTGAACTATAAGAAACTGGGGTTTGTCAGTTTGCTTGCTTCCTCTTTTAGAAGCTTTCTTCTTGAAATGAGAACTACTCCAAAACATGTTGCTTGTCAAGAAGAAAGACCAACAAGCCCTAGTTTCCTAACTAGGTGTTCTTCCACTTGATTAAACTTATCTGTGTGGTCTGTGCTAAGTTAGCACAAAAAGAACTAAGTACATTAATCACAAACAGCCAAGTGGAACTTTATATCATACTATTTAGACAACTGACAATATGCTCAGTGACCAACTCTGGTGATCCTGCTCTGGTATGAGGGTTGGACTAGATGATCTTTCAAGGTCCCTTCCAACCCTGAACATTCTGTGATTTGGTGTGTAAAGTATAGGTCTAAAGACATGTCATCCTGACTACTTCAGAAATATTGTGTAGGTTCTCTGGAAAAAAATGAGAAGTAGAAAATTTCTATGCCAATACAAGATCTCTTTTAAGTCAAAGCTTTACTTAGTAATCCCTACTTTCCCATCTTCCCAATAAAGGTAGCGCAGCTTAGAATCGGGAGAAAAACCACCAAATTTATTGCTTTGATAAATGTTGCATTGTACAACCTACTTTGGATGCAGTCAAAGAAATGTCTTTGTTATTATATTTACCTTATGTACAAATACTTTCCTGTCAAGCAATGATTCCTAGGTAGGAAATTCTTTTTCAACCTGTTTCATTTATCTTGAAGAACAGAATTCTCAGAAATATCTACATCCGTAGAGAGAAAACGACCAATTAAAAAAAAATAAAGAGAAAAATCAAAGCTTCCGGCAGTCACTGTGTTGATTATTCACTTTACGTATATCCACACCTCAATTTTATTTGATTAAAGTTGGCTGCAAACACAGACATTGGTAACATCATTGGGTTATTATTCTTCTCTAGGTAGAAACAGAAATACCATGCTGCTTTGGCTGAATTCTGGAATAAACTACATCTCTGCCCTTCACTTCCAGTTGTGTTGCCAGGTTAAACAAAAATACATGAAAAAATAATTCCCACTATTAGCTCAGTAGAACAAATTTACAGACACGTCAGGAACACATTGGAAAGAACAGTCGTAATTTTTCAGACTAATTTATTACAGTATATTTCTAGTTTAGTAATCATACTTCAGCTGGTATTATGGTGACACAGATTCATAAAAAAGGATACTTATGAATTGTACATTCTTTAAAGATAGAATCTACTTTCAGTAGCTAATGTTTCACTGTATCCATACTTATAGTAGATAAGCAAAACAAATATTTGTGTATCATGCTTTAAAATTTTAAAGCACAAATCGACTATAATGGTTCATTTCACTTAAAAAGCCTCACCACATGCTTCTCATATTTTAACCCTATTACTTGCCTCAATTGCTTTACCTTTGAGTGGGTTTTCTCTGTTTCACAGTCAGCTGTCTCTATTCTCCACTGTCTCTACTAAAGCTAAGTTCTTTGACAGCAAAACCTCTGACATCTTGACAACTGTTCCAGCTATTTTCTGTAGATATAATAATACAGTAACTTTTTTAGTTGTTACTTTATAGTAATCTCTAATTTAAGAAAATTGTCTTCTCTGCTTAATTTCTTGATCTAATTCAGTATCAAGCAACGTGGTTCATTCCTGAAGCATTCCTCTCTTAGCAGCTCAGTTGTGATCATTTCAGTATTATCTAATCACAGATGACTTCTTAAACTGGAAAAAAAAAAAAAAGGAAAAGTGTGAGCTCTTCCCTGCATTTTTTAAATGGGGGGGGGGGGGGAAGGAAGAGTTCATTACTGTGGCTTTAAGCCTTACACAAGCCACCACTTCTGCTGCACAGCAATCACCATTGCACAGGATTTCTTACATGTAAAGTGTCTTAGAGTTTTTGCTAACTAGATTTAGACATTTTGATTTCCAGTCAAAAAGAGAAATATCCAGTAAGAGAAGCATTTGAAGTGTTATTCACTGAATTATTCAAAACTATCTGAAACTCCCCATCTCTGAGTACAACTAACAAGCCTGATGGAGCATAGTCAAGTTTAAGTCTTTTGTTTTCTTGAAGTAACTTCTGCCAATTAAGCCTATAACTATTTTCTAAACAGTATCAATACTGTAAAATCTTTTATGTTGTGTAAATTTTAAGAAACAAATACTTGCTGTGAAAGCTAGTTTGTGCAGTTGGACTGATTCTTTTTTACATCAACTATAGTTCAGTAAAACAACGCTGCACATGCGATTGTGAAGCTGCTCTCTAGTCTGCTGTATCCCATCATCAGGGGCTCTGTTATCCAGAGCTACATGCCCATCATTTCCCTTGGTGTGACTCACTTAAATTTCAGATGAAGCAGCAAGTCACCAGCTGCCTCCAAGAATCAATTCTGTCAGTATTCACCATATTTGCCTGGAGTACTGGTGCCAACACCACTGATTGAGTTTTCACTGCAGCGCAGATGTACAGATTACACAGAGGATGTCATCTGTACCACTGATGAGTGAATGAAGTTTCTCTGTATTTCTCACCTACCTTGCATATTTCCAGTCGTTTTCTAAATACTGCTCTAGTGTAACAGTCAACAAAACCAATATGTTGCTGATCTTGAAGGAGTACAGCCAGTAACTAAACATGAAATGCTGTTTGTTAGTTACCTTTCAGAATTTCAATAACCACATCAACCACTACTGTTAAGTCTTAAGGTTCAGAGTGGTCATAGCACTGGTTGAAGTGCTGTCTGGTTTTTTTTTTCCTTAAGGTCTAAGTCTATTCTAGGATCCAAACAACTGCTTGAGAAAAATATCCATTTAATTATGCACTATGACAGCAACTGAAGAAATCAAATCAGATTCTCAGATACAATTCAGCATCTACATTCAGCCTGCATTCTACCAACACAATTTTTTTAAATAACTGAGACAAAACCAGTAATAACAAAAAAAGGGAAATTATAAGAATCAATCATCTCATCATTCATACTTTCTTATAATAGTCTTTTAGACCTGTTAAAAAAAAAGAAAAAAAGAACTCAAAACTAGAAGACATTTTTGTTTAAATTGTAGTAGGCATGAAAAATTCAAGTACTTATCGCTTGAATGTTATCACATTTCAGATTGAACCAGAAAATACATTCACTGCTAAATTTAACATTCCTCTTCTTCCGAAATAAAAAGATTGTTCAAAAAATGCAAGAAGATAAATGGGTCTAACCCCTCCACTTTAAGTCAAATGCATTTAACAAACCTTCGCATACATGAAGTAAAATCTTAACATGTATTTGGTGGGAAAGAACTTAGTGTTCCACACTATCTCACTTATTGATGATTTCAACAAGACTTCAGCAAGGACCTCTCTGTGATAAAGAAAGAAACCAGAAAGTGCTAAATAGATCTACTCACTGTCTATACTTTGGGAATGCCATAAAGACTGTTAGCAAGACTGCGTAGATTAACACGAAACATAGAGCTCTTAGCAGAGGGTTATATTTCACATCTACAAAAAAACAAAGTCATCAAGAGAAAATAAAATCATGTTATTCAATTTCCTTTCAAATACAGTTCCTTAAGGAGACACCTAGAGACCGCAAACAGCATCGTAAGTTGTGAAAGCCTGTAACCTGGATACAGTAGCTGATGCTCCACACTATTTATCTTAAAACATTAGATACTATTCAGAGTCCTTCCAAACAGCATGGTTCCATCTCAAATAGAAGCCTAACTGCTTTCACGGAGTTAAAAATTAGCAAAGATCCCATTAATTCATTCAGGATGGCAGATAACTCAGCAGATAGCCCCAAATTTATTTAATCAATCTATAAAAACTCAAATTTAGGAAAAACTTTGGAAATTCCAACAAGTACATCTCCTCAATAATGTCAGCTAGTACAAATACTTCAACTCCATACATCAGTATGAAGGTCTGTGAAACTTAACCACCAGGACAGATGACTCACCATTATTCAGGATAAGATGTCTCAGCTATTATTCACAACAGGCCCAAAAATATACAAAATGCCCTGCAAAGCTTCTATACAAATGTAGTAATAAATCACAACAAATGCTTGCCACAAAAGCAATCAGTCAGAGGAGTGTTTCTGAGATTCCTTTGTTTGAAGGTAGAGACAGACTTCTAATGACTGCCAGTACCCTATCAGCTTTCCCCTCCAAATAAAGTATATTTTCATGACCTTCTCCAGAAACTAAAATTCACATCTTAATGCACATGTATGCAAAGAACACCCCAAAACTTGAAAATTCTCATAAGTCTGCATTTCTCTCCGAGAGGAAGGCTGACAGATAAGTGACAAATATATTCTTATTAGCTACAGTTCTTACACTTGATCAAAAGATCAAAGATACATTTTAAGCCAATTTGGTAATATTTTGAAAAAAAAATTAAAAAATAATAATTATTTGAAGAACTTAAAAAAATCTATTCGCTAAAGAGGTGCTCCAACATGGACAATGTTAGTTCTGCTTTTACAGAAGTACAAAGCTGGTTCTGTTACCCAACAGGCCTGTTGCTGGCACAAAGAAACAAGTTTTAACATCAGTGAAACCAGTAAATTAAGTATTAAGACACAAGATATATGCATCTGGTTTTGCACAAGCCTAGAATTGAGGCAGCATACATGGAAACCTTTTAGAATTGCAATTTACCAAAAAGTGACCTTTTTTTTTTTAGGTTGCTTTGGGTTTTTTCCCTAGCAGTTATTATTAAAAGTTAACCTGTATTTTCTAGATAACGTAATTAGTCAGTTTTATGAAGGCTGATACAAACTGTATTAATGATTACAATATTTATCTATATATTCCTTTTCCCCAAAGGTACTAGTAATTCTGAAAACACAGTTCACATTAAATTGTAAAATATGGACTTGCACTACTTCTAGTTAAACAGCTTTTAGACTCAGCGAAAAATAAATGCTTATTTCTCAGCTACCTCTGGAAGTGATACAACTGCTAGTTTGTAGTAACTGTATCAGCATAGTAGTACCTTACCTGACAAAAAAGGCAACATGTCAAGTATCTTGAAAGATATTAGCTCCATTATTTCAAATGCTCTAGCAAAATTCATTTTTAAATACCCAAAAAAGCCACAAAAAAATGCAATACATTTAACATTCCCTAATGACTCAGTAAGCCTTAGAAAGTCAGTGTGCATGTCAGCTCTCCAGAACTATTCACAAACAAGAGAGACCTTTCACACTAAGGAGCTTGTTTCAAATCCCAGCACTGACAATCTGCCAGAATTGAAAACAGCAGGACAAATAATAATTGGGTATCTGTTTGCATATTAATGACCAATATTCTATCTGCAAAAATGAAACCATGTTATTTCAATCCCAATGGTAGATAAAGATATACTATGTTTAAACCCTGACAATTTTAGCAGCTGCAGAGCAGTGCAAACACTGCAGATACTACGGAACATGCCAAAACAGCGTTCTGACTGGCACTGCTGAAGATAACTTCAGAAGCTCATAAAACATTCCTAGATAATGGCATATATTTTCTTTCTGCAAATTCAAACTGCTGCTTCTCACTGATACACAGCTTTGCCAGTGCCAAGCTAAAGAACCCCTACACTTGATCACAGGAAACCTCTGCCTTCACCATTCCAAGTTAGAAGAAGCAAACACATAAAAGCAAAAACACATGCACACACGTTTACCTTACACAAACTAGGCCTTTAAGATTTGCGTTTCTTCAAAGACACTGTCCCACATTTGCACAATGTGCCAACAGTCCAATAGCAGAGTATTCTATGCAATATATGACAGTTTTTCTCCTAGTATAGCTGGAAACTTAATCAATAAGCACTAAACACAAGCAAATATTAATTTGAAAAGAATCTAAACTTGATCTGTAAACAAGCACTCTTTTATTCAAACTAGCTGTACTAACAGTATTAGATCTAGGCAAATAGCACACAGTTTATTTTGTTACAGATTGCAGGGAGAGGTGTCCTGTTTATGGCAAGTTTCAGTGATGTTTCTAGAGTTGAGAGAGGGATGCCTTACCAAGGAATTTCCCTGTCAAGAGTAGAGTAAAATCCAAAGTATATTAAGCATCAAGAAAGCACCTGCTACCTGCTATCATCTTTCCAGCCATGGGTAATCATGGCAGGAAAAAAATTGACAATGAAGTTACAGGCTTTCGCATGATATCCAAAGCAATCATCTCCTTAATTTCCCTGCTATGGTGTTGAGGCTATAAAGGCTATTATTTAATGCTAAATAAATGGTATTTTGCCTTTCCATAATTTTGCATATCATGAATAGTTCCAGAGTAACCAGCAGATGGATAAAACTAACAGCATTTTAGCAGGGTTTCTTTGTAACTTCAGCAAATTCCTCTCTCAAGACTTTTTTAAACTGACTTATGACCAAAAGAGCAAATATTAAAAAGGGCTTCCTTTTACATGGTAGAAACTATTATTCTCATTAAGTTGCTATAGGTGTTCTTTCCCACTTATTTAGAGGGACTAATTCTAAGTACGAAATGAGTATTTCACCTTTTCGGTGGGAAACAAATGTAGATTGTACTGCAACTATTTTAGTTTTGATGACACAAGAAGTTCACCCCTGCCTCTCCCCACCATTCTTCATAACACAGAGTGAGTAGAAAGTGCACAATATTATCCAAAGGGTTATTCAGCATGCCAGAAAAGCTTGCATTTCACTGGACATGGTACAAATCACTCTGTCAATAAGGAAAGACGTTGAGGGTGCAGAAACTGAAGTCAGGTTACTTTGGAATTCCTTCTATCTATGAAGAGCCAGTGCATGCATCAAATTATTTGACCCCAAGCAATACATTATGCATAATTTACAGAATAACATTAATGAGAATGATCCTATGTAATTTGCACTTTTTCAAACTGTAAAAGAATGTTACTTAGTATAAGACCTACTGCATTGAGTTGTGTATTTCACACCGTAACACAAGTAACACCTATGAAACACGTATTTGGAAATGTCTTCAGTGAAATAAAAGGATAACTATATCTCAATGAAATAAAAGGATAACTATATGCAGATTATCTTCTATCTCTTATAACTGCTTCCCTCACTACATAGTAACCAGTTAGGAAACTGTGGTCACTAAGAGAATAGCAAAAACATGTAAGGACTGATGTAGACAAGTAATGAAGTCCATTGATTCCTTTCAAATGCTTATTAGCATTCCAAACAGCACAGGAATCCTCAGCATGAGCTGTTCTGTTTTTATAATCCTGTAAAAGAAAGCAGTCACCACTTCAAGTCTTTCCAAGTACTCAGTTTATAACCATATATGTCAAATAGCTTAACAAATCTTTCAGTTCTCTAAGAATTTCTTCTCAACATCTCATAATAAGAACAACAAAAACAACAGTTCAGGGTGCAAGGCTTGGTCGGTCATTTTTTTTCCTCAAGGCAGTGATTCCCCCCCCCCCTTTTTTTTTTTTTTTTTTTTGCAAACTAAGCCTATGATCTAAAAAGCTAAAGAATCAAAAGGCTCATATTTTTAAATCAGTCCTTCTTATGAGCATCTGCTTAGGGAAAAAAAAGTAAGTTTCATTTGTTTGACATCATTCAAGTTTTCAAAAGAAAAGCAACATTAGTTTTGCAGGGTGAACAGAATAAAGAGTTTGGTAACATAGTTCTGAGTTTTGGAAAGCCATTAAGCTAAGTTTAACATTCAGAAAATTGTCCTCAAACCTTCACAAAGTTTCAGTTAGTGTGGAGACAGAGCACAGCAAATGTGTAACTGTGGGAGCAGACTCAGATTAAGACTCTTGACAATGAAGAAAAATGCCTCTTTCAACTTAATAAGCCTGGACATTAATGTAGTTCCTTAAAATTACGATATTTTAAATGAATTGATTTTTCAGTCATATTATGTCTGGGGAAAACTAAAGCAAACCATGTTACAGCAAACAAAAAGTATTTGCAATCTATAGGACCTTTGACTATTCGTGGAAAGCTATTTGCTTTCCAAAAGACAAACTGATAAAAGACGAAAATGGGTATTAATTGTGATATTTACATGATAGTGCAGGTGATGCTCTTTAGTACCTGGATTTCAACAACTAACTCACTTCATACAGGCCACTGCACAGATGGTCACAACTTTCAATCATGTCCAGCCTCATGGCAGTTAAAACTCGTGACCAAGAGGTAAAAGCTTTGTATGCCATTAATAATCTCTATGCCATCTGTTCTCTGTAAATGGAGACACTCCAGGGCAACTCCCAACATATTTTTTATATTTATTTCAAATCTTTCCAGAAGCTTACTATTTACTCCATCAAGTTCTCCTCATTTGGCAAACATTAATTTTCCTCATTTGAATTAGTTAAGAAACCAGCCATTTCTATTTAACAAACTTTAGCTGGCATAGCACCCTGAAACTGAATTGACTTACTTTAGAAGTATGTATGGCTCAAGAGTCTTCAGAATTCAAAAAAAACCCAAAAAACAACAAAATCCAAACAAACAAGAAACCTGTCAAAACTTGTATCTTACATATGTGCACGGGAGGAGTGTTTTGGGTTTGCCTATCATATTCAAACTTAAAAAACTCGTAAGTTAGAAAACTATGCTGACCTCACAGATGGGCTACATTTGAACACACGAATTCTGAAAATGCTTTAGCAGAAAAATAATTGAAACTAAACAATTGTGCTGAATATTCTCAGCAGCACACGTGACTTTCAGCTTCCGAGCGGTGACAAGCTGACCTAGGCTGGCTGCCAGACACTCGCCCAGCTGCTCTCGCACTCCCCCTTCTCGTCAGTGGCAGAAAGCTGGGAGAGGATGAGATGCAGGAGCTTGCGGATCAGGATAAATACAGGGAGATCACTTATATCAATTACCATCACTGACAAAACAGAATTTACTTGGGGAAAATCAATATAATTTATTGCCAGTTTATGAAGGCAAAACCTAAAACACCTCCAGCCTCCTCCTCACTCCACACCTTCACTCCTGGCTCCTCTACCTCCCTCCTCCCCAAGCAGCATGAACAGCAGGTTATGGTCAGCCCTCAGCTCCTCTCTGCCACTCCTTCCTCCTCACACTTTCCTCACCCTCCTCCAGGTGTGGACCCTTCCACCAGGCCACTGTCCTTTGGGATAGATCCGCTCCGGGATAGGCTCTCCACGGGCTGTGGTGTGGAGATGTGCTCAGGCACAGTCCTCTACACAGGCTGCCAGGGAATGTCTGACCCGATGAGGTCTCTGCAGGGGCCATAAGGGGATCCCTGCTCCAGCGCCTGGATCACGTCGTCCCCCTCATCCTGCTCTCAGCTTGGGTCTGCAGGGCTCTGTCTCACACCTTTCCCCTGTTCCAGCATTTTGCCCTTTCTTTTACACCAGCTTCCCCCTGTGTCGACATCGTGGCTGCAGGGCCCAGCTGTGCCCTGGGTGGGGTTTGTTGGAGCCAGATGGAACAGGCTGTGTCCAGCACAGGGCAGCTCCAGCCGCTCCTCACAGGGGCCCTCCCACAGCCCCTGCACCCACACCAGCCTGGGGCACCCACACCCCAGTAGAGCAGTTAAGAATCATACACTGGATGTCACCAGCTCAATCTAGACTTCATTCCCCCCCTCCTTTGTAATATTTAAAGCTCAACAAGAATGAAGTTAGATTGAAAATACAATGTTAGCGGTTTCCTTTTTCCTTCTTTTTATCTCTCCCCAAGCTGCCATAGCAGTTAATAACTAGTAGCTTAGAATTCACAGAATCATTTTGGTTGGAAAAGACTTTTAAGATCACTGAGTCTGACCATTAACACTGCCAGGTTCACCACTAAACCATGTTCCTAACCACCACATCTACACGTCTTTTAAACACCTCCAGGGATGGCGACTCAACCACTTCCCTGGGCAGCCTGTCCCAGTGCTTGACAGCCGTTTCAATGAAGCTTGTTCCATGATAAAGAAAAAATGTTTGTGGTGACGCCACTTCTAAATCTTAACCACAACAGAAAAAACATGAGACACAAAATGTTGCCCAATATATAGGCAATCACAGCAGCCTGCCTCCACTCCCCCTGAGAGGAAAGGCTCCACAAACAGCAGCGAGCACCTACCCGGCCAGTCAGCTTCAGTTCTCCAAGGACATAAATAGGCAAAGAGGTTGCGGGGTGGCTTTGATGTGTACAGGCTCACTTGAACTAACTGAGGTTTTAACCCAAGTAACCTCCTCTTTTCTTCTACTAGCAGTGATTGGAAGTTCTGCTAAAGCAGGCTGACAGATCCAAGTGTCATACCCTGCAGATGCTGGCAGCAAAAGCAGAGGTAGAGCTTTTAAGAACATGCAGCTGAGCACCACTCCTAGGTCTGGATGAGTGTTCAGACAAGTTTCTCATTCTACAGTTGCATTTTATTTCCTATAATTCCTTCGAAAGTTATTTTTCAGCATACTAAAGTAATTGAGAAATAGCAAGCCACCTTAAGAACCGGCAAAAAAAAAAAATCAAACTCCAAAACCACGCACCTAGCACAAACAGGGTGAAAACTCCCCATTGGGAAGTAGCTGATGGGAGGGACAAAGAGGTTTTCTTATATTTATACCAAAGAAAGCAAATTACTTCACTATGGCCAAAAGCAACTACCCAATATCAATCAACAACTTATGTAAAATATATCTCTGAGGACTGAAATATCCTTAGCCCTCATACCATCCAATAATAGTCACTGAAAAGGCAAGGAAACTAAATGGCAGTATCTTAAACATCAATGATACACTTATTCCCCATCTAACCTTGCCAATTCAAAGTTAAAGCCTCTTACATCCTTTACCTTACCAACAACTCAGAGATTATTTTCACTGAGAGGGCCTGCATGGAACAATGAAGCCAATCTTGCTTATTATATAAAAGAGTGAGGAAAAGGTATTGCCAAAAAGAAGAGAAGCAGTAGAATAGAACAGAAAGGAAAAAAAATTACAAAAACAGCACACTACACACTCAGCTTACTTAGTTTTCTATAAAGAGAAATAGTTATAACAGTTTTCATTAAGTTTCAGAGTGAAGCAGTACAAAATATAGCTGTCACTCAATTTCTTGCATTTTAGGTTAGAAGTTTTGCTTTTCAGAAAAGCTAATACGCAAAACAGATAAACCTCAACAAAATGCAGACGTACTAATTTGTCACATTTGCTACTCATTTTTTTTTGGAATAGGTAATACAGCTTCTTGCAAAAAGCTACATTTAAATCACTTTTCATGATGTTTTAGGAACACCATATGTTTTCCAAAATGTTAACAAATACAGAAAACAATGTGGCCATAATACAGATCAGGGGCTACAATGCTGCTACATAGTCAAATGACCTAGTTATAAAGCTGACTTACTAGGTAGAAGGAATGGAGAAGAGGACCGATTAATCCACCTTCATATTGTCATTTGATCTTCCAAGCAGCAGCTATGGAAACAGTGAGCCTACTAGTGAATCATCCTTTATGTTAACAGCTTGAAGTATTCATATCTAGAGTTCCAACATAATGATTCTATTTTCTAATAAGTAGTGTGCATTGCACTTTCACAGTAGATACGACTCTGGTTCAGAGTCTATAGCAACCTTTTACACACAAACAAAAATGGTTTGTGGGGTTTTATTGTGCCTTCCCACCCCTCCATTCTGGTTTGATTTCTTTTCTCAATTATTACAGTCACAGGAGATCTTTCTTTGTTCTTATCCTCCCAGAACTCTCCTGCACAGAATCACAGAAGCTACCAAGAGGCATAAACAACATACTTCATTTTTTGTGTGTGCGCATGCGTTTCAAACCTAGAAACTATCTATACAATTTATTCCAGACATTTTATCACCTTTTGGAAAACATTTGGCCACAACTGAGCAAATGGCCACCAAACATGTTAGAAACTCTGGTACACGTCGAACCTAGAACTTGTGAAACTGTTCTCTGAGCAGGTAACACAGAATAACTTATCTGCTCCTTAGTGCTTTGAAAACTTCCTTTATAAAAAAAGCCATAGGTGAAATATACAGCACAAGGGCTATCATTTATATTTTTTTAAGCTTATATTCCTTCAGTGTACCCACTGAACTACAAATCTGTTCAAAACCAATCACTGGCAATCTCAATGCCCATCTTCAAAAGGAGTTTTCTGACTCTAAATGTTTTTCAAATCACAGGTCCTACCTAAAGCTTTTATCAAGAGTACAGCTGTATTTAATATCTTGCATACAATTAAAAACCTTCAAGTCAACAGCACATGGCAAGGTTCCAGGTAGTAATACAGATTATCAGAAAGCCAGAAAAAAAAAAATATGGGGAACATATGAGTCTAGATAGATAGTAAAGACTTTTTTCAAGTATAGATAGCTAGGAGTGCAAGAACACTTCTGTGTGATATGACTAGTTGGCAGAAGAGGCAACGGAGACAATACCAGAAGTCAACTTGTCAACAGCTTAATATAATCAGTTGTAGTGACAAAGCATATACACTTTACCTGGCATAAGCTTATTTCTTATATCAAAACAGACATGCATGGAAAGTATCTTCACCAGAAAATCTTTAGGGGCAGACAAGCTGCTAAGCTAAACAGGGAAAGGAATGAAAAAGGTAGGGAGGCTGACGGTTTCAACTCAGCCAGCTAGAGAAAAAAATGGTAGGAGATCATCTGACAAACTTCTAGTAGTAACACTTTCACCAAAAGAATGAGCAATAGACACAAATTCAATATCAAGGATCCCTGTATGTGAACATCATTTAAAGTGTTGCACATACTAGCTAGTCCTAGGCTTCTGAGCTACAGAATAATTACAATTTGAAGAAAGTTAATTCTGTTAACAAACATCACTTTAGTTTTCTGTCCGGTTTTGAGAACATGAACCAGCATCTACTGTTGTTCCTTCCGTCTGATGTGTAAATTTACACTTTCCAAGGACTCCATGATAGAAGCATCATATCACTCCAGAGAAATCTGAAATGCCTTTTGGTAAAAAAACCCAAAACACACCAAACACCAAAAATACAAAAAAAAGAACCATTAACAATGGAAGAAAACCACACACATACACACACACACTCCTAACTTTACATATGTATGTAATCCCATTAGCATAATGTGAAAACATGCAGTGTTGCAATTCCTTCCATTACTCAGCACCATAAAATACAAAATCCTAGCTGCCACCCTCTTTAACACTATTCAAGTAACTGAACACTTCTTTTTGTTTTAATAAAGTCTGCAAACTGCAGCATGCCAACCCTGCTCTTAGTCCAGAGTCAGGCAATAGCACCATCACTCCTAGACTGAACAGTAAAAGCCAAAGTTTCTCTCGGGATAGGAATCCAAAGGCACAGAAGGAGCACACAGATTGACCAGAGGAGGTAACGCTTCATTATCAACGCATAATGCAGCATATGCAGCCCTGCTGCAGAGAGGATCATCAACATCTTTGCATCTACATTGGCTTATTCTTCAGGCTAGGGCTGCACCTGCTGCTGCAGTATCTTTGTTGATGTATATTGACAAGTTCGATGCCCAAGCAAAGTAAATGCTCCTAACAGATTTATACTCTGAACAAGTGGAAAGACTCAGATAGAAAGTAACTGCAATGTTCTAGGGAAAAGATGCAAATCTCATTAAGACTAGTGTTGGATGCATTGTAGTCTTAAAGACTGGAATTATGTGGCCTAACCCAAGTAACTGAATTTAAACATGATCACTAGCATGTAATGGGTTGTGACATCAGGGAGATCAAACCAGGTGATTCAGTGTTCCCTTCCAGCCTGAAGCTCTTATGCAGCTACACAGCTTGTTACCTGAATGGCACGGATGGCTAGTGAAACTTGAAACAGACCAGTCCCACAGAGCTGCAGACAAATCAGTTTGTAACATGCTAAATACCATTGTAGGGGATACCCACTAGAATAAATAAAACCAAAGTTTTCCAGCAATTACTCTTTTCTGATTCAAACTTGGTAAATACTAAAGCACATTATCCTGGAACACTAACTAATCATAATTTTCTTCCTTTGCCAGATGTTCTTCTAGAAACATCCACTCCTCCCTCTCTATCTACTAACTGTGGGAAGAGACAGAAATGATCTTTCATCTTACACAGGGAGGATGGGCAACATCTACACACAGAATCTGTCTTTATGTTTAGCAATCTAGATAGTTACAACTAAGTGATTGAGGTTTCTTTGTCACTTAGAGACAAGGCTACATAAAACCTGGTCAGTCACAAGGTGAGGGTTCAGAAAACAGATGAGATGGTCATAATGCCCATTCAAAACCCGTGGAATAAAGCAGTAGGAAAAAATCCACCTGTAGCTATCATGTATGAAATCAAGTTTTTCAAACAGAATGGCCAGTAAAACCTAGGCCAAATAATATTCTTTTTTAATTTTATATTAACATATAATCTCAGGTTTTATTTTCTGTCCTTCTATTTCCTGCGCCTAACAACTAAAATGATATTTGGATTTCTATGTAATTGATCTATGCTTAACTCTGACCCATTTAAGAAAGTATTCCCTAACACTAGAGGTTAAAAAGTGTGAAATATTGTCACTCAGCTGAAACAAAATGCAAATGAACTATGTTTAGAAAAATGTGAATTTCATTTCATTTTACATGACACAATGAACCTTCAGGCTTTAAAGCGTGATAACAAAAGTTTTTTTTGTAGAATAGCTACCTTAACAACACTTTATCTTACTCTAAAAAGAATACTCTCATTAATACTGAGGAACCATACATGAAATCCACCCTGCATTAGCAAAAAAAAATTTGCAACTTACTGGATGCTATGAACTAAACCACTATAAACTACACATCACACCATCTTTAAGTTCTCTTCAGACAGTACAAAACTCATGATACCTAGTGGACAGAAACCAGACACATTCTGTTTAACATCTTTATTCATGGCCTGGAAGAGGTTAAGAAGCACATTCTCATCAGGTTTCATGACAAGATCAAATTGAGGTGCTGCCATCGGTGTACAAAAGGTCATGGCTGTCACTCAGAGAGACCGAGAGATACTAGTGGAAGGGGCCAACAGGAACCTCAGGAAGCTCAACAAGAGCAATTACCAGCTGACTAACACTCCGTGTCAGAACAGGCTGGGGAGTTTCCAGCTCTACTGGAAAGGCCCTGGGGCCAGGGGACAAGCCAAACCAGCAGCCTCCCCCAGCAGCAGAGATAGCCAGTAGTAGCTTTGTCTGGATCAAGGTGGTAGATCAAGGGAAGGGTATATTCCTCTCAGCAGTCACTAAATAACACGGGAAACTGTATTGTCATATTGGGAGACTGAAAACTACATAATGTCGAGCAACCAGAGCAAGTTCAAAAGAGCACTTGACCAGTGACAGCAGCCTGAGGGACCAGAACTTGCTATTTCCTGGGAAGAGACATCTTGGGGGGATGGGGATCCGGCAGCCTCCCTGTGACTATGGGAAGGTCATCAAGGAGATGGAACCAGTGTCCTCAGCGGCACATGGCGGGAGCACAAGAGACAACAGGTATAAACCGAAACACAGAAGGTTTAGACTAGTTACAAGGAGAATCCTCCTCATGAGGGCAGGCAGGCAATGGTGCAGATTGCCCAGAAAGCCTGTGCAATCTCAGTCCTTGAGGCTTCCAAGACCCTACTGGATCAAGGCCTGAGCAATCTAATCTGACCTTGCAGCTGATTCAGCTTTGAGAGCAGCGGAATGGATTAGAAACTTCCCGAGGTCTCTTCTAACTGGAATTATTCTATCTCTATCCTGTGCGGGCACATATAAAATATTTTTTATCAATTGAATATCATCTATCCATTAACTTGCAGTTACGTCTGTTGCAATACCTACGAGGCAGGATATTTTAAGTAGGAGTAAATACAGTCATTTCTTATGTAGCAGTATTAAATAAATTGAAATTACTAACTGAAGGAGGTGACATGATCTCCAAGTTACTCCCATTTGTGACAGCATTTCTTCAAAATGAATGATAAGCAAGAATGATAAGCAAGAATTATTTACTTGTCTCCTTTTTATATTTTCTAAATTTAGGGGGTTTAAAAAAAAAAATCAAGTATTTGCAAATAAATACCACACCAACTTAACCTTCAGGTTTCTCAAACCTTAAAAATCAATTAAAGTATTTTTGTAATTAAACCGATTACAGCAGAAACATCTGTTTCAACTGGATGTTTTCCAAAGTACTTATAATTCAAATTTGGCTGCATTGTCAAAAAAAAAAGTAGAAATAATAAAACGAAGGTAATCAGAAGACAACATGACCAAGGCTTTAAGCCTGAGCAACTGAAAAACTCATTTAAGTGCAAGGAGATATTAGCTGCTGAAATAACACAGCTGACGTTTGAAGTTCAAAACTGCCTTTTTCAGAAAAAAAAAAAGGTAAGTATTTCTTCAAAATCTCAAAGAACAGAAAGAAATAAAGTTATAAGGTGAAATGTAAGCCATTATTGTATTTCCAAAGTATTGAGATAGCAAATAATCTCCTTTCAGATGGGCTCGTCTGTCCTCATTACTTTGTAATTTCACACCAACTTAAACATTGTAAGGAACTGAAGGAAGTAACCCCATCTCTCCCTGTATTCCCACATTGCTTATTTCTGCTACTACATTTTAACTGCTCACCCTGGATTGTGGAACGGGTCTAAACACAAAATAACCTAGCTGAATGATTAGTTTTCACCTACAAGTTACTAAATCTCATGTCACCACATATAGACTTATTCTGATCTTGCTGTCAGAACAGTAACCAAAAACTGTTCAGAAAAAAAAAATGCACTTTGACAGAAATTAATATTTTTTTTGAGTATTGAAAAAATAAACCCAGCTTTATATATAATATTCCAAGATTTCATGTTATATTTGCTCAATGTATATTTGGATGGTATTTGGTCTTCCAATGCATACCAGAAAACACGAAATCGACACATTTTTTACACATTAAAAACTTGAAGCAAATATAGAGCCATCAATTTTCTCACCAAACATTTAATGAGAAAATATTTCAATCACCATGTTTATACAGTCCAACAGATCTCATACAAGTATCTTGAGATCAAAGAAACTACTGAAACAAACAACAATAATAGGTTTAAAGACCTCCAGAGAAATATTCAAGCCAGAGGGAAGAACTGTACAGGTAACCATGCAGTTAAACTCAACACAGACAGAGACACAGTCTTTAAAGAGAGTAACTTATACTGCAACACTACAATGACAGCCAAGAAAAAATTGCCAGTACATATGAAATAACTTCATATAAGAATTTTTCGTTAAGGCAAAGGCTTGCCAGATTCTAACTTAAGTAAAAAACAAAAACAAAACCAACAAACAAACAAACCCTGAACCCTGCACCAAAGTCAAATATGCACCTGAATGAGGCTCAGGAGCAACAAGAGACATAGATAAGTCATAATTACATAATTACAGTACTAGTACATCTAAAGGTCTGACATAAATACGATCTATAGCTCTCAATACAGAAATTAAGCAGTCTGCTTGCCTCCTTGCATATTCTGAATTGTACAAGGTTTTATTACCCATGTACTGAAATACACACCATTACAGAGCAGTTTAATAAACTTATAAAAACATAAGAAAATCATATATTAAATCATCCATATGTAACTATATGAACAACAATTACGACTTCATTGAGCACTGACTGCAAATGTTACTCATTAGCCGAAATGATGACCATTGCTTTAAAACTAAGGAGTTTGTAGAGCAAAAATATTTGGCACTATATTACAGTATTTTCAGAATCTCTGATTATTAAAAAAAATAAATTTTAAAATGTAGGTTTCCTTGAGACGGGGTTTCTCTACAGGTGTGAAGAGTAAGGAAAAAAAAAGGTAGGTGATAGTAAAAACAAGTTGATGATATAGGGGACTTCTTTACATCTTAGCGAAGAATAACATAATTCATTCCTTCACTCTCTACTGAAGTTTTCTGAATCTTCCATTGCCCTTTAACAGAATGTCAGAATTTCATTTGGTGAATAACAGGTAGAAAACCTAGTTTAACTCCAGTCCCTGCTGGCAACAGAATCCTTAATAATTGGTACAGATTACCTTTGAGCAGCAGAGACAGCAAAGCAAAGAGAAGCTCTCATGATTACATGTGAAAGAAAAACAAATGAAGAAAAGTACACCTGCTATTTTAAGTAATCCATTTTAAGTAATCCAACTTAACGTCACACAAAGACATAGTGAGGAAGGGATGTGAATTGCAGTAAGTAACTAAGCTCTCAAAAGCAGAACTGTTTTTGTGATAGACTAGTTTTTGTCAGTAGAAACATATTCCTTGAAGTTGCAGTAGTTTTAATGCTATTGCATACTTGAAAACTTTGATTTTCAGAATATTTATGCTTATTCTCAGTTTATGATTTATTAATTTCCTCTATTTCAGGAAAAATACTGTCTCATATGACAGAATTTGTGAAACAACAAAATGAAATTTGAGTTACAGTTAATTCTTATGGCACGTCTATGACATGCTTCCAAACTTTGTTCTTTTTAAAAAGATCAACAAGTTAAACATAAAACTCAGACTAAACACAAACCTTAAAAAATGATACAGCTATAGGGTTACACTAACCAAGACTGATTTATTACCTTTAAGAACAACATAAGAAGCTTGCTTAGTTTACAAGAAAAGATTAAGTTATTTTTAGCTAGCAATCCCACAAACTTAAACCTGGATATTCAGTTAGCAGCATTCTGCACTATTCATGGTAAAAAGTTCTTATAGAGAAACCACTTTCCTGTCACTGCCTGTGAACCTCTCTCAACAGCAAGCTGCTTCAGACACAACAGGTACACCAGCAATGCTCACATTCACCTGGTAACAGATATAAAACACAGATATAAAACACAGACACAGCCTTTAGTGGCAGAGAGAGCAGCATCACAGGGGCAGCCAAGGCAGAATCTTGGTACCAAGATGAAGCAGCAGATTCTTCCTGAAACATTGTAGACCTAGTTATGTCTTAGGGAATTCAGGCAGAAGTTTAATCAAATTACACACCAAAAATACAGGAAACAGGTAAAAAGGAACATCATCTTTCAGTTTACCTTCCATGGCTTTAATTACCTTTAATTCTACCTTAATTCAATTACCGATATGTTTGTGAATCTAGGCTGCTTAAAGCAGCACACTTCCATGTTTTAAGCAGCAGCAACTTTGTCTTTGCACCTGTATGCTCTCTAGGAATTTTCTGCACATGCATCAATTACGACACAGAACCCAAGCTTTTTTTAATTATTGCAAAATACAGGAAGTTGTTCTTTCACTAACTACGCACTGCTGACTTACACAACAAATTGAAATTGACTTTGTTGAACCTGTTATTCTGACTACTCAGCTAACAGGAATCACACCTTCTGGCTGTTGTTTTTCCCACTTCAGGTGGGCTTGTTTCATCAATGCCTACAACCTTTTCTGTAACTGATAATCTCTTCAGAGGTGTCACGCAAAGTTTAAAAAGCCCAGGCCAAAAAGAAAACCACATCAATTGACATCTAGAATATAATTATCTTTCTTCACCAAATTATCAGAGGAGCCTTTTCATTTATGTAACAACCAGAAGCTCCAAAAAAAAAAAAGACAATGAAAAGAAAAATGAGAAGGCAAAATTAATAAAATCATTGACGGTGCTCCTTTAAAGTATGAATATGTGACACGTTTTCAGTTGTATTTCTGAAAATAGTAAGTTAATTTGTAATAATGCTAAAGCTATTTTAAGACTTGCATACAACACTTCCATACTGAGAATTAAAAGCATGCTAAGCTTCAGTATTTGCAGCTTGCAGGTGAGAAATTGAGGCAGAGAGACAAATCGGATCACAGGACATGGAACACCATGCCACTGTTCTTACTTGCAATACATACCACATCGTTACCTTAGAAAGAATAGAGAAAAACCTGTTCTCTTGATAACTAGAAGAAACAACCTTTAATACTGATTCAGCTACTTTAAATCTGAAACCTTAAATCTATAAAATTCACCAACTTCACTGTCAGGGAGCAGAAGGAGCAAGCCTACTCCACAAGCAGAGTGACACCCATGATCCCAGCACAAGTAGGTACCTTCTGGGCAGAGCATAGTCCTGAAGTCATCTGAGCAAGCTGAGCAGAGCCACAGGGTGCCAGTAACAGGTCACACCAACAGGCCCCAGTGAGCAGTTGGCAAAGGAATGATCCAAGGTCAATCTGGGAAAACCCCACTGACTGCTCAAAAGCAGGGATGAAGACAGACACACTCAAACCAGAATCAGCTCCGGAGCCTGAGCTTAAATAGACTCTTAGGGCCCATGGGCAGAGGGTGTGGGGCTGGGGTTCCAGGTGATACTCGCCAGGGCAATTAAGGCCTATTA
This sequence comes from Trogon surrucura, assembly GCA_020746105.1. Classification (NCBI taxonomy): domain Eukaryota; kingdom Metazoa; phylum Chordata; class Aves; order Trogoniformes; family Trogonidae; genus Trogon; species Trogon surrucura. Next base: position 116,254,381 of record CM036617.1, on the reverse strand, counting down.
GTGCCCTTGGGGCCTTGACACCCAGCATTTTTTTTTTTTAATTCCACTTACCACAAACTGAAAGTCATTTTTCAGAAGAATTTGTTAAAATGGGTATTTTTCTGTCCCATAGGGTTTAATTCATCTTGGAATCAAGTGCCATTTAATACTTGAACAGGCTTTAAGCAGCTGAACTACAAGGCTTAGCACTGAAAGAATGTTTTACATACATCTTTCATAATCTTGTATCAACAATATTCCTGCGGTTTTTATGGTTGCTGGGCTAACTTTCAAAAAGCAGTGCATAAAAATAGAGATACTTGTCCAAAAAAAAGCTGAAAGGACGCTCAAAAGAGTTCATCTTTGTAGACAGTATAGAAACAAAAAAAAACCAAACAAAACAAAACAACCAATATGAAACATCCAAACCAAATTAATATCATTTACCAAAAATAATTTGAGAATGCACAAAAATATGGCAGCAGGGTAACCTACAATAGCAGAAACAAGTAATTCTCCAAAATAGCACAAATGAGAGGAAGGAAGCACCATAAAACTTGGCAAGCTAAAGGTAAGAGCTTAGTAAGACGGATCAACGAACATTTGTGAAGTTATAAAAATTAATAGCAAATCCTTTTCCAAGTATAACGGGAGCAGAGGGGTTATGTGTGAGCGCACACGCATAAGGTAAGTCACCAGCTGTCATAGGGGAAGGAAGCTTCTTGTGCTGATGTTCTACCTCATGAGGGACTTGGAGGGCTTGGCTCAAACCTTCACAGAGAAGGGTGTGAATCAAATGCACAAAGTGAATATTAACAACCAAGCAGGACCAGCTGGTTTCCACCCAACAGCTTTAAATGAACTCAAGGGTAAAACAGCTGAACTACTAATTATAGCATGACATTAAAGGACAAAATCTGGCTACACCCAATTCTAAAAGCTTTTCTGAATAATCTGTGAAAATTTGCAGCTCTGTAAACTTGATGTATTTGTTGAGTACATTAGTAGAAACTGTAACTAGGAACAGTTTAACAGGATTAAACTTTGACATTCTGTGTAAGAATATATGGCTTTTGTAGAGGGGACTGATACCTCACAAAGCTATTGGGAGTCTTGTCAAGCTGTCAAAAAGCCATGGACAGGGGTCTACTTTGACACGCAAAAGCTTTTCAACAATGCCCCCTCCAAAGGTGCTCAAGGGAACAACACTGCCACAAGGCGTAAGATCCAGCATGAGGAAATACCCAGCCATCATATACGTCAGCAGCACATGGTCATAGTTCACAGCAGAGAGAAGTCACTGGTGGAACTCTGCAAGGATTGGTACTGAAATTGGGGATGTTCAGATAAGTCCTCTAGATATCAACTTGATGGTCCGTTATTAAAATCATCTCAAAGAAGAGATTAAAAGGAAAGGAACCAAGTTTGCCAATCATACTAGCTACTGAGGATGATAAAGATAAAATGATGGAACAAGACCAAACACCTAATTAAAAAGGAAACACCACCTGTCACACATAATTATCATTTACAGGAGATGGGGATAATATTTCAGGGAAGTTTCACCAAAGTACTTCACCTTGTTCTTTTGGTATCCTTTTTTGACTACTGTTGTGGGTAGAACCAGTCTTAGACTGTGGAAAAACACATTATGACTAGGAATTCACATCAGCTGGAGCATCACGAATTCCCGAGAGACTAACCATTACGCTCTACTAGAAACTTGCATGCTGTTTTAACAAAAGATACATTTAAAAAGGAAAAAAAAAATACCTCTCAAATTGGGTGAGGCAAGAACCTAATTGCACCAAGACTCCGCCTTTGCAACACATACACAATTTCAAATTACTTGCATCATTTGGCTGTTTAACCAATTCATTTAGACTCAGTTGAAACTGCATATACTAGCAGAGAGGTCATGTTAGAACAATAGAGGCAGTTGTAACTGCTAGTACACTTACAAAATTGTTTCTGCTGTATTATTTTGTGACAAGTTCTATACTGTGGCAATGACTGCTTCTGTGTTGTTTGAACTGTCTTTGATAACAACCTTTGATCTCTGTATAGAGAACACACCATGAACTTCCCTTTTCAAAGATTTTTTCTTCCTGCATTGGTCACTAAAGTTAGGTAATTGCAGCACACATATCACTGTGTCATACATTAAGCCTGTTGGAACAGACTAAAACTACTAAAGACCACTTTTTAAGAACCGTATTTTAGGCAAGAACATATGAATGTTCTGATCAGCAACTGATAATGGATCTTCAAGGCAAGCTTGACCATATTTTGCAGTTTAAAAAAAAAAACAAACTAAAACCATAAAACTTTTAAGTTGCTTGGGATCTATCCCTCTGATACAATATATTCCTTGTTGTACAACACTTCACAACTGATGTGTTAATATTGTATATAAAATTATTTTCCTATCTACAACATCAAAACAATTGCTTCAAATAAAAATAATAAAAAATAAAATAAATTGTTCCTTTGTTTAAAAGAACTGTAGGTCCATATGCCTGATGCCTACATTGGGCAAAATAGCAGGGCCATAACAAAGAGTAGAGTTAGTAGAATGTATGGATAAATGTAATTTATACTGGAAGAGTCAAGGTGACTTTTTCAAAAAGAAGCTTGGAAACATATTGCAGTTCTGTGAGGAACAAGCAGCACATGGTTGATGATCTAAGAAATTTCCATCTAGGAATTTTCCATCTAAGGATCTTACAAAGATTTCCAAAAGGCTTTCAAACAAAGCCAAAATCATTCACTGTGGGGTTTAGGTTTGTTTTGTCTTAAAAGGAAATCAGGCAACCACCTGAGATAACAAGGAAGGCATAAGTCATAGATTGTAAATGCTGGCAATTCATTTAAAAACGTTTCAAAAAAGGTCAGTCAAGAGCAGTCAACGTGGACCTACAAAAAGCATATCACGCTTGACTGACTTAATTTCCCCCTGTGACAAAATGACTGTTTATGCAGATAAGGAAAGCATAGTAAGTGCGACATACATTGACTTTTGAAAAGCTTTTGACCGTCTCACACAGCATTCAGATTTGAAAACTGAGAGAACCCTCCAGCTGACGAGTAAAGACACTGAATTAAGTGACTCACAAGAGATTCCTCTGGCATTATGAAGAAAGCACAGGAAGCAGGGAAGGTATTCTGTACTGTTTGGACAATGCATTTATTACAGTAGATGCAACATAAAACCATTCCGACCTTGAAATATAGTCTATAAAGAAGCACAGTAGCTCAATGGCAAAAAGCATACACATGGCAGAAAGAAAAGCAAATAACTAGATATTAACTTGAACATTAAAAGGGAGCTCCAGAACAGCAATTTGATACAGGAATTAGATTAAGTCATTATCTCTCTCCTGTCTAAAATCCTTCTTTTCACTTATTAGCAGCATCTGCTTAGGAAAGCTACATGAAATAGAGGCCGTTCAGTGAAATACAGGTTGGTGGCACAGTTTTTGTATTTATTTGCTTGAAGTGTTTCCTAATTCTCTGGAGTTAAGCAAGAACATGATTAGTTGTTTCCATCTGACAATTCACACGAATCAGGGAAGCATCAGTAAGAATTGTGGCTAGCAAGTCAATTACATCAAATAGTAAGCAATTTGATTACCAGTATTTTACAAAGGATAAAAGCAATGTATCAGGACAGCATATTTATCAAAACAAAGTGTTTTGACACACCTGAAACATGTTTTGTTTTGAGTATTTGTCTCTTGGGCATTTTCCATTTTCATATGAAATGGAAAAAAATAAACCCAACACTTTCACATAAGACAAAAAAAAAAGTAACTTTGGCTAAGTCTCTAATCACATTACTCAGCAATGCAAGAAAACCCCACGATATCTGATGTCTTCCATCTCCGACTTCACTACTGTCAAAAGGAAGTTAGACAAAAACATACTAGTATTCCCAGAAAAGTAATTATCTGTGCCACTTGTCCAGCAGTCCCTCTGAAGCTCCATTTCAAGCACTTTCATTGATCCCAACTGTCTAGACAAACTAGTGTACTGGTGTCTGATAGCCAATTCCCCCATGTCATCCTTCTCACAGTTGCTTTACTTTGTTTTCATGTAAGTTAATTGTTTACACACAATATTGGCCTTTTCTGGATTGAGCACAGTTCCTACTTTCATAGCTAAATAGAGTTATTCTAGGCTGTGCCAAGAAGCTACAGTATGCTATTCAGTAAAATTAGAACAAACAGGAAAATTTGTCATCACATAAAATGCAGCACTAATTCATTTTTCATGACTGGAAAAATGTAATTATAGAGCATTCCTAATATAAAGGACTTCACTGCATAAACTTAACACACGTTTTGCAAGTTCCAACTGATTTAAAAAATACTTAAAAAGCAAATAGTTTTAGAATGTTGTATGAATTAACGATGTGAGAAGAGTGGCAAAATATTCATTCATACCTATTTCTAATCAACTAACTGGGATACAAAGATATTGTTTATGAGGATTCTGAATATATCAAGATCCAAAGGAATTGCATAAAATAAACAGAATTCTAAAGCCATTTCAGTAAATAACTGAAAGTCACCAGTATGAACACCTAAGAAGACTATAGTTAAGGTTCAGTTAAAGTATGTTAATTGAAACTTAAATACTTACTGACAATTAAATACTCTCTGCTGAAAACATAAGAAATAGAACAATAATGAAAATATACTTGGAATCAGTCCTCAAAGCCCATTGGTTGCTTCTCTAATCTAAATGCCTTAGCTTAGAGAGGGGCTTTTTTTGTAATGCGCAGTCTAGAAAACTCAGTATGTTAAGAAGAGGAATAATTCCCAGAGATGGTAATTTCTTCCTCTCAAAGGAAGTTCATACGAATTCTTCTTTCTCCCTCATTTGAGAAATTTCAGCTCAGCATCTTTCCACTGTGCCCAAAACAGGGTGCACAGCTAACCAGTATAGAATGCAGGTACTGAATGAATAACTTCTCAGAAAAGAAATCTCACTTAAAGCCGTTTTGTTATTTTTAGGCTGATAGTACCTATTAAAAAAACCCAAAAACTTCTACAAGCAAATTTAGCAAAATTCATTTAAATGAGTTAATCATGCAGTGACTTAAGCCTGGTGATCAGAAGAAAAGGACTGTACTTTTAGCACAGGCTGGATGGAGAACTGATTTCTCTTGTTTCTCTCATTGTAATAGAATTACATGAGGTTTGCATTGAACTGAGTCAATTCTTTATTCTAGCAGAAATGAGTAACTGTACCACTTTCCTTTGCAGGTAGTACCTTCTTCAGGGAAAAAAAAAAACAAACAAAACAAAACAACCAAATTCGAAGACTGCACAATTTTAAGAAAACTATGAAGATAAGCCAAAAAACTTCCGAAATTATGAAGTTAATTTCAAATAAAAGAAAACTTAATGCTTGCAAAAAACATCTTTAATAGATTCAGATAAACTGTGCTACTTCAGAGCAATGATACTCAGCATTTACACTGCAATTATTTAAGAATGTGGAGTCCAAGTCACCAGCATAGGTCCAGTTTGCATAAAGCATTCACAAAAAAAGAGCAATTAAAGATCGGAGTATGCAATTTAAACAGACTGAGCAGGAAAATATGCAAGCTAGATGACAGCAAACACCTCATTTCATTCCACAGGTCTTAGGAGTTTTGTGAATCAACACAAACCAGATGGAGAAGAGAGGGAATTCATGAAGCGGTTTTCTTCAAGCCCTCTGGTTAGACCACTTATCTGCTACGAGTAACATCTATCAATCAGCCCCTGAAGACTTAGGTAGGAGTTCGTTCTCTGATTTGGCATGAAAGAGATGCCGAGATATTCAAGTGGTGGTCCTTTTTCATCAGAGATCTCTTGGAAGTTTATTGAGTACACAATAATTTTCATTCATATCTAGACTCCTAGACAGGTAACTAAAGATCATCTTTCAGATATCTTACTTCCTACGCTAGTGTCATTCTGGGAATCTGGCCTTTAGTTTCCTGCCCAAAAAGAGAGGACAGCAGGCTAAACCAAAAATATACTCAGAATTGCCTGATGGTTTCCATTTGTCAATAAAAATATTTACCCAACCTAGACAGTCAAGAATTTCTATAATATGTAGTGAGACATCAGAAGATGTTGGCTATAACCCTTCCCTCTCCATTAAATTTTTGGAAAAGTAGCAGTAAATAGGGTTTACAATAGTGAGCTAACATTCACACGCTTTAAAAGGAGAAAAGACTGATTAGGACAGCAACCTATCAGCCTCCAAAGCTAAAATACAAGTGTAAAGCAGCAAACGTAGCAAAAAAATCATAGAATCATAGAATGGCCTAGGCTGGAAGAGACCTTAGAGATCATCTAATCCAACCTCCCTGTCATGGGCAAGGATGCCTCTCAACTAGATCAGGCTACTCAAGGCTCCGTCCAACCTGGCCTTGAACACCTCCAGGGAGGGGGCATCCACAACCTCTCTGGGCAATTTATTCCAAAGTCTTGCCACCCTTGTACTGAAGAATTTCTTCCTAAGATCTAACCTAAATCTATTCTCCCTCAACTTAAACCCATTTCCCCTTGTCCTATCAGTGGACGCTCTTGTAAAAAGTCCCTCCCCAGCCTTCCTGTAGGATCCCTTCCGGTATTGGAAGGCAGCTATTTGATCTGCCTAAAGTCTTCTCTTTTCAAGACTGAACAATCCCAGCTCCTGCAGCCTGTCCTCGTAGGAGAGGTGCTCCAGCCCCTGGATCATCTTTGTGGCCCTCCTCTGAATGCGCTCCAACAGATCTATGTCCCTCTTATGATGGGGACACCAGAACTGGACGCAGTATTCGAGGTGGGGTCTAACAAAAGCAGAGTAAAGGGGGAGAATCACCTCTCTTGACCTGCTGGCCACGCTTCTCCTGATACATCCCAGGAAACGGTTGGCCTTCTGGGCTGCATGAGCGCACTGCCGGCTCATGCTGAGCTTCTCGTCTATCAACACCCCCAAATCCTTCTCTTCAGGGCTACTCTCAACCCACTCTGTGCCCAGTTTGTATTTGTGCCTAGGATTGGCCCGACCCAGGTGCAGGACCTTGCATTTTGACTTGTTGAAGCTCATGCAGTTTGTACTGGCCCGTTTCTCAAGCCTGTCAAGGTCCCTCTGGATGGCATCTCTTCCCTCAAGTGAACCCACACAGCTTGGTGTCATTGGCAAACTTGCTGAGGGTGCACTCAATGCCGTTGTCCATGTCGCTGACAAAGATGTGGAACAGCACTGGACCCAGAACAGACCCCTGAGGAACTCCACTTGTCACTGGTCTCCATGTGGACATCGAGCCATTGACCACAACTCTTTGAGTGTGACCAGCCAGACAGTTCTTTATCCACCGAGTGGTCCATCTCTCAGATCCGTGTCTCTCCATCTTAGAGACAAGGATGTCATGTGGGACAGTGTTAAATGCCTTGCACAAGTCCAGGAAAATGACATCCGTTGCTTTTCCCGTGTTAACCAGCGCTGTAGCTTTGTTGTAGAAGTCCCACGGACTTGTGCACCTTCCAGTTCTCTAAGTTTTCCCGGACCTGATCTGCTCCTACCCTGGGTGGCTCCTCACTCTCCCAGACCCAGCCAACACCCTCTGTGATGTGGGTGGTGTGGTTCCAGTGAAGACTGAGGCAAAAAAAGTTGTTGAATACTTCAGCCTTCTCCACGTCCTTGGTAACCAGGTCACCTGTATCATTCTGGAGAGGCCCCACATTCTCTCTCATTTTTCTTTTTTCTCTTACATGCCTGTAAAATCCTTTTTTGTTATTTCTAATATCTCTGGCCAGATTTGACTCTGTCAGGGCCTTAGCTTTTCTAACCTGGTCTCTGATTGCATGGGCAACTTCCTTGTAATCATCCCAGGTTACCAGTCCCTGCTTTCACACTTTGTGAGTTCCCCTGTTGTATTTGATTTTCGCCAGGAGTTCTCTGTTTATCCATATAGGTCTCCTGATGGTTCTGCCTGCTTTCTTCCTTTTAGGGATGCAATGCCTTTGAGCTTGGAGGAGATGATGCAAACTCCTTTCTTGTGTTATGAAGATCTCCAACGTTGTATTTTTAGAACTCAGTTGCTCCCTATCAAACTAGACACTCTTACTGCACTCCAGTTCTTTTCTTCCTCATGTCAATTCAGCAATACACTCAAAATATTAGAGGGGAGGGAGGGACCGGGTTTCAGTGTTGCCTTTCTCTGGAACAAGGAGCTTGAATGCACATTGGAGCCCAGCTTCCAAGGAGAAATCCGAGAGTGTCTCAGCACAAGAGAGCATGAAAGCTCTGAGTTGGAGCCTGGTCCATGAAGGCTTCCAGCTCCTGGCTGAAGACTGGGAGTTTTCTAGAGTGTAAACAATTATGAGCAAACTGCCTTAAAAACTGTCATGGTTTAGGGCTGGGCTGGCCGGAGAACAAATGACAGATGGTCTATATTAACCTCTCTCCCTTCCCAAAGGGGAAGGGAGAGGGAATAAGGGAGAGAGATTAAAGGACATAAAAGAAAACTAAACAGCTTTAATGAAATACTAACAGTGAAAAGAAAATACAATAATATATACAAAACTAGTATTGAAACTCCCCTGATGCATCCCCACTAACGCTGCAGAGCAGGCACTGGGCAGAGGGGAACTAGATTCAGGAACTGGATTCAGGAACTCACAGACTGCGATCAAAGGCAGAAGATCGGACACTGTCCTCCTCGGACACCAGCAATTGAGGAAGGAGGCTTAGCTCTTGTGATCCCTCAGTTTTACACTGATTATGACATATATGGAATGGAATACTTTGTTGGTCAGGTTTAGGTCACCTGTCCTGCCTGTTCCTCCCTGGAAGTATAACTTTTTATTTCTTGGCACCCCACCATGTTACACAAGATCCAGAAGTGGCCTTGGTCACTACAGCAGCAAGTATAAGCAAGAGCATTTCTGCACGCCAATCCATGCTAGTAACTATAAACCTCAGGTGTTACCACTTCTAGAAGCAGACACTGTCTGCAAAAATATGTCGATAACTTCAGAAAGTGCAGTCATTTAGAAGAGACTTAGCTAAAAAGTAAAATCACTGAACAGAATTATTTCTGTTCTAGCTCAGAGGAGGACATAAAAAAAAATCTACACTCCTCACCACACCAGTTTCATCTCATCTGCTGCACAAATGCTATTCATTAAAATACTGACTGCTATTAGCAATGTGAAAACAGGCAACAGCATGAAGTTGCATCAGTAGTTTCTGATCTCTTACAGGCTTGGGGTTTTTTTTTTGTGGTTTTTGGTTTCTTTGAGGTTTTTCTAAGGTATTTTCCATCATATTTTTTCAATTATTATTGGGGGTTTTTACCCTGAAAGTAAACATGGGAAAAAATTGGTTTACCCCAAATTGGAAAAACAAAACCAAAATAAAAAAACTTTTAACATCAGCTATTTACAGTTTTTCACCTATCTCCTGTGAATTAGAAATAAAGATGTTGTGAGGGGCTGCTAAATGAATGTCTCAGACAGCCTGGAACCTAAACTGGCCGCAGCCACCTCCTGGCACCTGTCGTGCTGGTGACTCAGCACCTTCCTGAGCTCCCTGCCCCAGCGCTGCACCGGTGCAGCTGTGGGGACGGGTAGGGCTTGGGGCTGTGGCTGCAGGAAACCGGGAGAGGGAGGGGTGACCACTCCTCAGAACCACCCACCAGCCCTCAGCCCCGTTCCCACTATGTGGAGGGAATGTGACTATAAAAGACGATCACTCTGGGCAGCTGGGCGCTTTTCGCCCACCACAAGAAGATGGCTGCATGTACTGTGGTTGTCGCTGGATCCAAGGGTGGGATCCTTCCTTTTTCTGTCATTTTCTCTCTCTTTCTAGTCTTAATGAAAGGCTAGCTATTGCAAGGCCGGTTCTTTTGCTCATTAATGGCTCTTTGTTGTGAGGCATGTTGATTGCGCTAAGTGGACAATTGAAAAACATCGTTGTTAGTTCTTTTTTGATTGATAAATAAAACTGGTGTTAAGATCCTGGTGTGATTCACCTTAATCCTGGCCTGGGAACCAGCGAACCTGAGTTACTGTCCTGAAAGCTCGCGACGTGACAGATGTTAACCTGAAACTAGCACCCAGGGCCTCTGGTGAGACACAGTTATGTAGCTTAATATCACTAATCTTTTTGTACAAGATCCTGAAATCTTGCCCTTTTCACCCCACCTCCCAAGCTGAAGACAGGAAATTTTGCTCACCCCTTCTGACTGTACTCTCCATACTAGTAGCTTTGCACCTTTGTGGCCCAGGACACAAAGTCTTTCTTGCCTGGGTGGAAACATGGACAGCCTGTTATACATAAAACCTGTCTGCATCCTAAATGACTCTCCACCACGGTCTATCCGAAAGAGATTAACAAGACAGATTTCCTCTCTGTCTGCTGCTCTGCATGTTTGTGTTCCATGCTGAAACCATAAAGAGCTTCAGGGCAGAATTAATAAAAATTGATTAAAACAAACTAGATCTCTATTTATCTTCAGTTGCTCCTGGGAAATACGTTGATACATTACATTAAATTTCTTTAGTAAAAGGAACAATCTAGGATGTATTAAATATCCTGATTACTATTATTTTCTCATTGAATATCTTGTATTCTTAATCTAAGATGCAGTTCATTTTTATTTTTTCCCTAAGAATTCTAATAACAACTATGCATTTTCTTAATACTCTTAGTACAAAAGCGTAAGGATAAGGGACTGGTAAAGTACCTTCTATTAGGAAGATTCAGAAAATTTAACTATTCCTATTAAATGCCATGAACATTCAGTCCATCGACTGGAAAGATGAAGCAATGAATAAATACTACACACAAAGAAAAATATATAGAATCATGAGAAAGTGAGGAGAGATGGAAGGAAAACTATAGCCATGTTTCTAAGTTTGCAGAGCACAGCATTGCAGAGTTCAAGCTGAAGTGACAGCTTATCCTTTCCACAGCAGATTTGTGAGATCAGATTTAAATCTGCTTTACTGCTTTCCCAAAGGACTCCCAACACCCAGCAGCAGCCGGAAGGTGCAGTTGGGATTCTTTGCACATCTCCTTCTGATCAGAGGGATTCTCAAGAACTTCAGTCTTCTCAGGAACAGGTATTTACAGCCATTCTTTTTCTGAGGTACTTTTTTCCCACAGACATTTTGGATTTTATTTAGCAAATAATACTTAAATAAGTATTGTGGGCATTCTCTCTATACACCAAATAGCTTTGACAACTTTGTAATTTCCAAACAGGTTTCTTACAGCCCAAGAGTCAAATTCATTAAATCAAGGTATAGTCTAGAAGCTGATCCACACATTTGTGAGTACTTCAATAACCAAGTATTACACATGGATTTGAATAATTTTATTTACTTAGTTGTTTAGTTTGTAATGTCAGAAAAGATTTTAAATTCTTCTCAGTATAAAAATATATGTATACTCCTTATTTTTATGAACATGTCAGCACTACTCTCGTATTTAAAATATTGCTATTAGTTTACACAGAAAAAACATCTGCCCTTTTATTCCCCATCCCCAGCACACTTTCAAATAATTCTAGCTGCACAGCACTCCAATCCTATTTTCTCCATTTCCTATTTCTCTGATGTCAATCTTAAATTCGGGATGATGTTTGTTTTCTATTTCAGGGCCCCAAAATGTAAACAAATTTCTGCCAAAAATGTACAGGAACTAACCAGAAGAAAAGTGTTGCTAAATAAATTACAATTTCTATTTCACTTTAACAGTAGACACATCTAACCATTAGAAGCACTCAAAATCTAAAAAAAAACCCCCAAAAACCCAAAATCAAAACCCACCCAACAAAACTGAGTCCAACAACACATCTATTTAGATATCCAATATATAAAACCTATTTGCTACGACATGAGACATATGCAGAAATAATAGCATTCTTTCCATTTAGTTTCCAAAATGAACAGCCTTGGAGGTGAAAACACACACTTGTCAGGATGATCTCCTCAGTGTGAATGCAATTTTGCATAAGATAGCTCTGTACGCACTACAAATTGCGAAATAGTTTTTCAGGGTCAAGAGACATTTCAGGGCAAAAAGCTACATTCACCTCATCTGAATAAACAATAAAGAACAGAAATCCATTAACACAGCAAAGAGATCCACATTCCATCTATTTTCAGTAGACTTGGCTAATCTAGACTCCCTTTCTATTACAACTAGATATTCCCCATTTTGCTGAAGAAATAACCGGTAGATTAGACAGAATCGTGTTTAGATTTGCATTGCAGCAGCAACAGACAATTAAAAAAAAAAAAAGGTTGGTCAAACTGCAGAAGTAATAATGATGAAGTAAGAAGAACTACCAAAGAATTAAGTTGCTAGGATACTGAGCACTAATGTGAAATCAGATACAGCAATTAAAGTAAAACTATACTTTCAGGATGTAAGAACAAAACCATCTATTAGTCTGAGCTAAGTAATTAAATGGAATATTGAAAACAGAAGTAAATGAAAGAAAGCAGTTCAAAATACTACACAGTCAATTTAGTATAAAAAGCTTGAAAGGTCAATTTATACACTATTACAAAGACATACCAATTTGACAGCAACAAGCACACATCAGAGACTACATTTTCACTTATACCATCAACATGATCTTCTATATTTATGTTGCGAAGCTGTAGTTTAAAAATTTTCTCAGTGTAACTGAGAAGCTAGTGGTAGTACACAATAGTAGAAAGTAAGAGCTCGAACCACAAAAAAGCCACTGAAACAAACAAACAAAAAAGACTACCTGCTTGGCATCTACCTACAAAACTACTGTAGGACTCTTCCAGTAGAGCTACAAGGATAACAACAGAACAGTCCACTAAAAGAACTTTGTAACACAGAGAAGTAAATATAGTCCCTGCTTCTTCAAAGTTTAAATCCCCTTTTATTTCTAAACTAAACTCTGCTTCAGTTTCTAAGTCAGTACTCAGGTCTCCCTCTATCTTATTAGGGTAGATAAGAGCACTCAAACTCTCCTTTAACATTACCAAATTAATGTTCAATCATTAGACAATGAATTTGGATACAGTTATATTAGGTATAGAACGTCTATGAGAACTCTCAGTAAATTACCAACTTATCAATACCTTTACCGTTGTTTTACATAATTTTTATTTCCAACATATTTCACAATCTCACGCAATCATTTTCAGAATACACCTTAAGATATGACTTCTGTTGGTCTGGGAAAAAAAAAATAATTCAAAATCAGGAAGTCCTCAAAAGCAAGGCTTTGTTCCATTTTAGTTTTGCACTTTTACTTTTCCCTACTTGCATCTTGGCCCACACACTTAGAGATCTAACTATTTGGGAAGCGGATCAAAGAAACTGTTTTGTATATAAAACCTCAAGTAAGCCTCTGCAAAGTATCCCTTTTAATTAGCTTTTATCTGCTTAAATACTGTTAACTGCATGAGAAGAAATTCCTCAAAAGAGTGAAATTAAGAAAAAGAAAAAAAAAATAGTAATCAATAGAAGGAAAATATTGAGATACAGAATTTGCTTCAACTTGTAAGTGAAACAAGCGTACTGACTTAAAGTAGTGACTTTTTCTAGGCTCTAGTGGCATCCAACTTGCCTTTGTATGAATACACAAATTATTTTTGCCACGTTCTCAGAATTTACAAAGTCAGCTACGGATATGAGAAATCAGGACATTGCTAGTTTGCAAGAAGAAATTCTGGACATATTTCCTTAGGTACCTGTGATTTCTTTATATTACGGAAATGTTGACTTCTGCATCCCCTGCATCCTAGATATACAAGTTCCATATTTTAACTTGCTTAACCAAGTTTACTTACCTGTATTTTGTATTTTATTTGATCAACTGATAGCAAGTTGAAATACTTTTAAGAGTGGTGAGACTCAGAAAATCTTGAAAGTTTGAACTGAAAACCCTAAATACAAAAGCTACATGTCCAAAAAGATCATGTACAACCACAGTGGCTGAACCTAATAGCATTCACTGTCAGTATTCTGAATACATAGGTAATATATTGAAGAACGATTACAAGTTTTAATTTCAGAATAGAACTTCCTGCCTTGGCTCTTGTATGTAATTTTTGAAGACTTAACTTACATACAGACATACCTTCTCACTAAAATTTCATTACAATTTTGTCTTTAAAGTACAAATGAAATTCCAAGTAACAAACTGGGTTTATCTCTTCCCTTACTTCATAAACACTGCAGTGTAATACGGCTCATTTAAAAATAAATTCAGAGTATATTCTGATACTCAACATCTTCTACAGAATAAGTTCAATATGAGAAATTATCTTTTCCTCCATGAGAATGATGGACAGGTGATTCTTTCAATGGACTAAAGATAACAAAAAATTCTATTTCCATGGAAGGAAAGATAGTTTCTCATACAGTGAACTTGAGAAAAGAAATAAAGAAATAAAGAAAAGAAATAATCTCACTTTACAGTAACATGTGATGACAGAAATCACTACTTTCCTATCAAAAGCCCTGATGCAGTAATGCACTTGAAGCACCTACATTATCATACGCCTCCTCAACAAAGTACATAAAACTGTTATCCCTCCCAAGTAAAGAAAAACTGTGTAGGAGCTCAGCCACTGCATGTAAAATTCAATTATTTGGCTAAATTTTCTACACTTGTTTCATCCATGCATGAAAACAATACACATTCCTCAATTTATGCTAACATGCAGCATACACAAATAATTAAAACCATTTGTCCTACAAAGTTAAAATATTCCGCTTGGAAAACTCAGACATTTTCCTCACGAGAACCACACATGACGAAGATGACACTAAAGGTATCTTCTATAGTCAGGGGCAGCATAGAGGGCACAGACTGCTGGTTGACAATGCATAGCTGGAGTTACGCTTTATGTAGCAAGTGCTAGCCTACAAAGGTTGGAAGAAGATATTCATACAACTCAAACTCCAGCAGTAGTTTATTCAGAACTATTATGGTACTCATTCTGATCTAAGGTTTTTCAGCTACATACGGTTTGCCTTTTAACTTAGCTAGCTTTTTAATGATATTTAAACAATGCTTCCATAAAGCAAACACAATCAGAAGACTAAGCTCAATTCTTTTTGGAAAAGGAACAGAGGTATAATTATTTTTCTTTACTAATCCCACTTTAAGGAATTATTTTTGGCTGGCCTAAAAATACAGAGTAGTTGTTGCATTATTATTTTTAATGTGAGCCAAGAAACTACATCACTATCAGAAAATTATGTAAACTTGGTAATATATTTATTTTTAATGTAACTATTCACCTGCTTAAAATCTTGCATTCACCAGCCCCTGCCATGTTCTAAATACAGATTGTAAACTGACAGAAATTATTAGGACCTTAAGGCCCCAATTTTTATGCTACTGAATTTTGAGAATTAAACCATTTCATTATATACACCTATCCAAACTTTAACTTTGGCACAATAACCCCAAGGGCATACCCTGAGAGTAGTGGAACCATGTGATGGCCACAGTCCGCATGCTTCACCTGCCCCCTGTTGCAAACTTCCCTTGAGCATCTGCTGAAATTCAGGGGTCCTGGGTAGTCAGGGGTAAGTGTGGCACAGGCATCCCTACGAATGGAGTCTATAGGTACAGAAAAATAGAGGCACCAGAGCAGAGTGAGCATTTAAATTAATCAGCTTCACAGCTCCTAAAAGCCACAGGCAAACTTGCTATCCCCCACCACATTCCACAGCAAACATATGCTGTATACAGTTAGGAAAAAAATACTAATTCTTCTGCTTCTAAACGGAGGAAGCTCACAAAGGAAATTCCTATTCTCTTATGTTCCCCGTGCGTGATAATTTTATTAATGAAGATCAATAACAGTTCTGTGTTTCTATCACTTCTGGATGTACCTGTTAATATGTAACCACAATACTCTCCCTGTATAATCACATTTACCGTTATGAATATGTAGTATCTTCTTACATAAAACTACTCTGTTTTAGCAATTGTACTGTGCAAAAATAATTGTTCTCCAAAAACAAACCATCTGAAAGTTTTCAAACCAAGCAAACGCTCTTCATCAAATTCAACACCAACATTAAAACCAGATGATTTCAGATATAAAATAACTCTCCAAGCCTTGCACTACAATCCAGTAGTAACACTGACATGTGGTGCTGACAACAGATGCAGCAGAGGGAGCACTGAAAACACCCATCTGCAAGGGTCGGCGTGGGCCCCCACGTGTCCTGGGGTTTGGAGTTCCTGTAAGGTAAATTTAATCAAGATAATCTGTGCAATTCATTACATCAGTGAGCGATAGCAGGAAATTTTCAACTTTATAAAAGTTATGGCCCTGCTGAATCCTGATCCCCTGCAGCGGAATGAAATATTTTTATTTCTTTCTATGTAGGATTGTTAAGATAGTAATTATCTGCAAGTTTACATGCAAATAGCTGACTTAAGAGATTTCGACAACAGAACTTGGGAAGTTACTTCTCACCGTTTAAGGTCCAGTACTCCAAAAGTACTCCCAGTGGATTCTGTTACTTCTTCTTTTTCTCAGTCCCAAGTCAAATTCCCTACTCCCCAGTATTCATGGTATTACATAAGCATCCAACAATGCTGTACACGTCTACTCCTTGCACACAACACCCTCATTACCCATTGAATCAGACAGGCAGCTCTTACAACCCAAGAGAGCTTGCTACCTTGTTTACATCCAACAGATGGGCCATAAATTTTGAGGCAGCTAAAAGAAGATACAAAACTGGCAAAATAGTTCTGATAAGCTAGGAGGAAGCTGCATTCACAAAAGGATCCTGTAAGCTGCCCTCTGTCCCCTCCCAAGTATCTCACCGGTGGATGAGGGAGAAACCAACCACTTCAGACAGGATTTGGCCAAAGTGAGGACAATTTTTTTTTTAAAAAAAGTTTTCCTTGGCTTATTTGTAAAACATGTAAAAAAACATGCTCATGTCCTCTACTGTTGTTTTATCACAGGCACCTGAAAGATCTAAGACATCCAAAAAGGAAGAGGGAGAAGGAAATGTTAGCTTTGGGTGCATGTTTCAGGATGGGTTTTTTTAGAAAGTACTAAATTTGAGAAATTGCATCAGACAAACTCTAAGGATGGATAACCAAAGAGTATTCTTAGCTCATGCAAAAGCCAGACACAAAGCTGAGAAAAAAAGCTAGACAGTTCTCCCTGATCTTTGCTCAATGACTATTAGAAAATCAGGGTTTACTGCACAGTTTAGGACATAAAGTCTCAGAATCTTATATAAATATATATTTATAAAAATAATAATAATGTTTTCTTTAATGTCTTAAAAACTTTCAAAATAACCTGATATCTATATTTGAAATACGTTTGGTTCTCTTTTTACTCACACATACTTGGCCCACTGCCTTGATGTATTTGTAATGATTATCAAAGTTAGGAATTGTACTATCAAAACAAAGTGTTAATATGAAAAAAAAAAGTCTAAATTCAACTATACTTCTAGTTTGCATTTATTTTTTTAGTATGTGTGGTACAGTCAAAGCAACACAATTTGAAATAATGAATAAGTACATACAGACATATTAAACTCTTTTAGCATTTGTAGTTATGAAACATTTTAGAAGTTAATGCATATGTAAAACAAATTCTATGACATTATCAACCTGCAAACATTAGCAGCTGCATAATTGTTCTACACAGCCCAAGAGACAACCTAATATCTCTTAAAATTGGAGCAAAATAATCTCAGTATCTCAGAACACTATCCAAGTGCAAAGACATCCACAGGTCAATAGCTCTCCAGTTGTGTCATGAACTCCAAGCTCACGCATTAAACTTTCTGTGGTGCCAGGGTCATCTGGTTATGTTTTTGCATCACCAAAAGGGATAAAGAAAACATCATCTTATCTGGATGTGTTCCTGCATGAACCATGTGAACTTTGATGATTGTAGCAGTATAAAAATACACAAATGAAAAAGAGTATGTAGTTCTAAGCATACTGTTAAATGGGCTTGTTCCACGTTCTCAAAAGGCCCCTGGCCGTTGCTGTCTCCTCCTCCTTGTCCATATTCCACAGACCTTTGCCTCACCACATATTGCTGCAGCCTCTCTGCCCTCTTGCTCTGATCCAGTCTCCCAGCCATATCCTCTCCCTCACAGCTTCCGCCTTCCTCTCCTGCAGGCACCACAGCGCTTCCTCACCAGCCCCTCTTCCCTATGGCTTCTCCGCTAACTTTCACCACCCCACAAAGATGGTTGTTCCACCTCCTTCCCACCTCCTGCTGCAGCTCCATCCGCACGGGCGAGTGCAGAACCAAAGGTACCAGGATATGGAGTGCCCCAGGAGCCACTTCACGCTTTTCAGAGCTGCCGGGCACACAACGGGTGCCACCAACAAACCCAGCCCCAAGTTGAGGCACCACCGCAAAAGCTGAGCAATGCTGCATGCTCTACCTACTGCCCTTAAAAAGCCAGCTGGAAAACACAGCAGCTGAACATGCTGACTAACACTGCCATCCGACTGACTGTAATTTTCAGAGTATTCAGAGAATGTCTAACAGCTTTAAGTTGCTGAACAAATGTATCCTGGCAAAGTCAAAAATTATGAAAAATTTGGGCATTTTCCCTAGCAAAAATGTTTAGAAACAATGTAGGAGGATAGTGATCTTTCTGGCAACTGGCGCTGTTAAAATAAACAATGATTCAGTCTTTTAATTTGTCATCACCGGTCTAATAATTTAAATAAGTTAAACAACTTCTTAAATGTGTGCTCAGAATTAGTACAATTTAAACAGATGTCCTTTGTGGTAGACAGAGCAACTAAACACAATTTTTAACTTTTTTTAGTTATTACTTTCTAGTCTACTGCAACATTAATGTGAATCTTGGAAAATGGTCTGGTGGAAATGGATCAGTTACCTGATCCTATTGTTTTCTTTCAGTAACTATGATGAAAAGAAGTACTTTCTAACCACTGTCTTGGTGTTTACTGAAAGCATGTAATTTTAAATTGACTTGTAGGTAAATATGAATCAGTCTGAATGCTATACAATGAATAGATTTCATAAAAGCAGACATCCTGGAGTCTAACTTGCCTTAAGCACTCTTCAGCTTCTCATGAAACTCTTCACAAGATTCAAGTGTAACTGAAGACACAAGATATTCCCAACAAATTTTTTTTAAAAATTATACATACACACACATGCATGTACACACATATTTATGCAATTTCAGGCATTAGAAGCTTTTACAAATTTACAATTTACATATGTTTAGATAAACAACCACAGAAGGTCATGAATCCATTTCAGAAGTACATGAACTAATAATCAATGAAGTCTGGTTAAATTAATGTAATGTCAATATACTGATCCCAGGTGAAAAACAGCTTAACTTTAGTAAAAACACTAACATTTTATTAAGCAATAAGTAACTTTACATGCTATTCCAAAGTCATGAAAAATACCTGTAAGTCTACAAAATCTGTATTAAAAATGTCAGTCAAAGACAGAAGTAAATGTTCATAAGCAGTTGAACATTAAAAATACAATGCCACCCGCTTTCTCTTTTTTGTAATTTTAAGTCACAAAAGAATTCTGGAAGTCCTGTAGAAGATTTTTCTTTTTAAGTTTGATCTCTACTGACAACTTGGTGGTTTTGGTGTGTAGGTAGACACTGCTAGAAGTTAATTCATTTCTAGAGTTTTCAACTTTCCAGATATACATTCAAAATCATACAGTACCAGTATAGAATAAAGAAATATGATTGAGATGGTATTTGTGACTTTTTGCCACAGTGTACCAACTAGACAAAATACTATCCTACACATTATCTTGTTAAGTAGCTAAATAACAGTGCAGAATATAACCTTGGTCTGAACAACTAGAAAGCATTTCAGATTGAACTAGAGGATAAACAAAACGAAGCCTGAAAGAAAGCATTTTCATTTCAGAAGGATAAAACGAAGAATTAAAGCATCTGCACCAAGCCCACTAAAATGTGGAAAGTACTTGGATTCAGCACTTTCACACGGGTTTTTCTGGAAAGAGCATCTTAAGCAAAGTGAAAAAAATGAAAAGCCTATTGGAGAAGCTTCTGACTTTACTGAATAGATAGCTACATCAACAGACTTCTCTCATCAGTTTTCATCCAATACTGTTGAATCAAGGACACTTAGAAAAAATGTATTCACAAAATCAAAACAAAGCAAGAGTAAATGCATGCTTACAAGGAGGATAAAAAGAACTATCAACAAGTAGTCTTGCAAAGAATACATTGATTGAAAAAAGAAAAATATTTGCATCTGTGTAACTTTTTACGCAATGTGAATGGAATTTAGACTAAAAAGTAAAGCAAATTTCAAATTGTGCATCAGAAGCTGTAGAGTATTTTAAATGTGATAATTACTATATACAATATATATATACAAAAAAAACCAACCCACACATAATCTTTTTTTCCTACAAATACAAGAACACAAAGTAGGAATCAAACAGATTGTCCCAAAACAGTAGATATTGCATATATCATATGCAGAATAAATTCAATTAGCTTCTGCTTCTTTCTGGAGAGCCTCAGACTGTTCTTTGGACAAACTTCATTTAACATTCTCAGAAGCAATAATTACCACATAGGTAAGAATGTGCTAATTAAATTTAATGATGATAAACTTAGGAAGAACTATCAGTATAGTGAGAAAGTACAATTTAACATCTAGGAAAAACTTCATGATTTAAGGCACTGGAGCAATAAAGCAGTCTGAAATTAGAAATTGTAACTATTCTTTCATTTTCCATGCTACAGAGAATTTCGTGTTTTAAAGCTGACAGCTTAAGACATGGAAGTAAAGCCAAAAAAAAGAATTAAAAATCACAAGTATGAGCTCCAAATGTGACAGTGCCCATAAATGACAAACGTCGTAATCCAGCAGCAGTGGACACTGAAAATAAGGAAGGATTAGTAACAAAAAAAATCTAATCTTATTTATAAGTGAATTCTTAGTTCATAGAAGGGACTATATTACGTGGCAGCTTAGAATAGAAGATTAGTGCTGATATATATATTCTGAAAACCATTAGTATAGACTCTTTATAGAAGGATATTCACCCTCTGGATTGAGGCTAGTCAAGCACACAGCATTTGGAACCAGAGATACTTGTCACTATGTAAGAACTGAATTGATGAAGTCACTCAAGCTGTTCTTCTGAAATCAGGAAGAGTCAACCACAGAATCAAGTAAATCATGATTATTAAAGACATCTCATACAGGAGAAAAAAAAAAGTATGGAAATAACAAACTTACACAATTAAACAACCAATTGATAACCATACATCCCCAAATTTACCACTTCCTGACTGAAGAGGCAACATAGTAAAGACTTTGGTAAGGGAATCAACAGATAAAAATCAAACAAACCACCTCTCAAACAAACCCCACACAACCCACAGCCACTCCTTATACTTAACGCTACCCAGGAAGGTGGGGATATTTTTGCAGCTATGTTAAGATCAATGTCATCATAGGAGATGCTTTGGCTCAGTGGTCTCTGAGAAACTGCAAGACACATACGAGGCCACTCTTCCAAAAAGCAAAAGCCATCAGGCATTCTGCCATAAAGCAAAAAGAAAGTTTTTTGAGACAAGGCACTGTCCAAGACAACTCAAGCAACACCATAAGGCACAGGAAGTATTCATGTTCAACCTCAAAATTAGAGTAGTTGAACAAGTTACAGGAATACAACTTTACCATTAACAATTTTGTGACAGGGCACTGCTGCACTTCAGGTGAAAGCCAAACTTATAACTAAGACGGCATATGCAACTCCACTGCCAAAGTTTCAGCTTACATGAAAACAGAAAATATGACCAAAATTATTTTTTCTCCCATAAGAAAATAAGATCTTCCAAATCCTTCAAGGATGACATGAATTTAAGCCAACTCCCATTTCACTTGCTCTTCCACATGGTAACTGATCCAGTATATGTTGCTATTTCCCAAGTACAGAAGCTGCAGCTATGAAAACGTCTTGCTTTCATTTGTTTATATTTTCAGCAAAAACACTGGAGAAGAAAGTCCAAGCTTGAAACACCTTTCTGATGGACTTTTATGGCTCATGGTGGAGAGTGGATAAAGAAGGAGACAGGAGAATAATGAGGGTCTTTGTTTCTAAGAGGCAAAGCAAAACCGGTTTTATGATAGACTTTTTCTCATTGCAACACATTCTTTAAAACTTCTTTTCATGCAGAAGCTAGGAAAATCTGAGAACAGTTACATAGACATTACAGATAACATGGCATCTTCTGAGAAAACTTGCTTCCAAGTTTAAGCTTCTGAAAAAAAGGAAACATGAAAAGTTAAGAAGTTTGATAGAGAATGAATAGCAGTATTACTCTCCTGGATGCTGCCTCCAGGAATTTTGTGATTCTGTATCAAACTATTTTTCTTCTTCTTTTTTTTTATTACTATAGATTGCTTTCAGATTTTTCCAGCTAACTATCAGCAATGAAGCAGATTTCTGATCAGGTGTTCAGAAACTATATCTGTCACTTCTTAGAAAGTCCTAGTGCTTTCGTCATTCTTTGAATCCTGTTTAAGAAGAATCTGACCCAGTAGTTTTGAGGGTCAAATCATAGTGAGTCAATAGTAGAAAGGGACATTCTTACTCATTTTGAGGTGGAAAAATGCCCTTATCTCACAAGGATCAGAGAAGCAGTGCTCAAATGGGACACTGCTGTCAAGTTCAACTAAATATAGTTTGTTGCTAGCTGCTGAGACCGGTACTGTCCAGGAGAAAAAAAAAAGATCCAAGTTTTAATTTAATCTGAAGCTTCTGCCATCTGACTACACTGATGTCTTCTAGCCTTACCAATCTTATCCTTCTCCCCAGATGCTTACTCCATATGTTTGTGCACACTCAAGTCTGTAGATAAGCAAGATTAGTCTAAATTTCAATATTAGCAAGGTGCATTCAGAATATCTGGTTGGGCAGCTCTCCTCATTTGAGTCTAAGGAAGCCAGTAATAAAAATGATACATTTGCCACTGAAAATTTAGTGGATGCACTTCAAATACATAATAAAAGTCATATTGCCATAATTTTTTTAGATCTATTACTTTTCAACCTTGCTAGTAAATAGACTACTCTTTTACAGGAGAACTACTGCTTGGCAAAGAAATCTCAAAGAAAGAAAGAAGGTATTATTAAACCAGATTCAGTGCAAACCTAGAGGAATTCCAAGTGACCTCCTGGTGTTGCAAATTTTAGGTCTTTTCTGTGAAAAGAGGAGGTCACATTAACAGTTATGTTTAAATCTAAAAAGAAAGTAGTTTGAAATGGTAGCAATCTTAAATAGTTGCAAAACAACTGAAAAAAAAATGTACTGAAAAAAATTTATATTAGACACTTTTGTTTCCACTTGTTCAACTTATCTAGGAGTCTAAGAAATTTGGACTTTTAATATAATTGTAACACATGAACTCCTGCAATTCCAAACAATAGAGAATTCAACAGAAATTAACTAAAATGGTTGCATTTAAGGAATAGCAAGCAGACATCCACTCATTTCATAGAAATTCTGTCTCTTCAGTTAAAAACTTTTGTTTCATGAAAGTAGAATGAAGGCTGGAATGTAGTACCACTCCTGACATCCAGCATTAACCAGACGACTCACAATAACCTGGAACAATATAATTTTGACTCTGTGCAAATAGTTGGAAGCAGGCCTTCCATAATCCAGCTGTATTGATATCAACACTTTAAAAAGTACATATTTTTGAAGTGACATATTTACAGAGAGAAAAAAATAAACATTTTCAGTTTTCACTTCTCACTTCCAGACAGCTTCAGTTGCTGCACTTAAATTCTTTTCTGCTTTGCCCACTTTCTTCTTAGAAGACAAGTCATGCACAGACACTTAATTTATTAATGCAGTGCAAATCTAATGATGAAAAATATAAAGGTTGTTTTGAATGCATATTCAATAAATGCAGACTACACACCGTGTAATTTTACTTAGAAAAACAACCTAACTTTTCAAACTTGTGCATGTTAATTTCTACTGACCGCAGCGGGTACTGCATTTTTGTAAGCTGACACACCTCTCACTCAAAACTCTGAGTTTCAACATGTATTTTTAACATTCTGCTACATTACTTTACATAATGACAAATACTATAAATAAAAAAGCAAGACAAATGTCTAGATCTCATTTAGTATGGTATAGCATGATTTGATATAAAAAATTTTGCTGAGAAGGAACACATAGTAACAAAAAGTTAAATGGTTGAGTCTGCAACCATAGGAGTAAGAAAAAGGAGTGTATTGGAGATTAACTACACAAGGCCAATTAGCTGAGCCATAGCTCCATGATGCTTCTAGATCCTGGATTTCTTTGGAAATCTCTACTTTCAGCCTCGTAACCTAAATGTGCTTATAAGCTGCTGAACTTTTAACTACTCAGAAGATACACTTAATATAGAATAAAACACGCTCAGCAAAAGAATAAGCACAGAATAAAGAGCCTTGCTTTACTTCCTACTTTGTCTCATAGTATCTTGTGATGAGAAAGCCCCCAAAATTTAAATGTTAAAAAATGTCTGCCAGCAGACCCAACAATAAGACAAAACACTTAAAGGCCCAATAGTCACTCTTTGGCCAATATTTTAAGTGGCTAGAACCTCTATATATTATATTATTTTACTTGAACATAGTACTTGCACAATCTCAGCAGACTTTTCTGGGGGGAGGAGGAAGAGGTTTTAATCTTCCGGGTCATCAGAAAATTTAAAAGCATACACAAGAACAAACTGCAAGATAGTATTTATTTAAAGTATCAATTCTAGGATGCAGGTGCTGAAAAAAAAAGCATAGAAAAAATGGTCCTTATATATATATGAGGTTTACATACAGCAGTCACTTAAGATATACAGTTTACGAACTTGGCAAGTTGAAGAATATGCCAACATTCATGTGACTGACTTTTCACATACTTTGAATGCATCTTTGAATTTTCAGAAACAGGTATATAGCACATACATGGACTATACCTACAATTCAAACTGTGATTGCAAAAAGTTATAAACTCACAAGTAATTCCATTGCAGCAACAAAACCTTGGTTTTATCTGAGTGTTGATACCAATGCTTATGTGTTTCACAATGAAAATAAAGCAGAATTACAAATAATACAGTCCCTCATAGATAAAAAGAGACAATCATCTCTGATTCAGTTTAGATAACTGGTTTCACAGCAGAGTTCAACTTAAGAAGTTTATTTATTTGTTAAGTGTTGCCAGCAAGTTTTATAGACACTTAAAATTCTTCAGGAGTGAGGGTGAATGGCAGAAAAAAAATAACCCAAACAACTTATTTCCTGGATATTGGAAATATTTATGTGCCATCAACTAGATAACTGAATTTAATTCATCAAACATGCAGTAATTGCCCTACCTTCTTGATAATTTATTTTCAGTTTTGATACAGACAGAAACAGACACACACAATTCGGTGTCTATTTTATAATTTCTATTTAATTCTCCTATGTTTGCAATGTTATACACAGATAGAGATTTTCAAGAGGAATTAATCATGACAAACACTATGAAACAACTCTCAAAAATACATCTGCATCATTATCCTAAGCCTGTATAGCCACAGAGTGCAATTTAACTAGAATCGATGAATCTTGATTAAAAAAGTTAGACTAGAAGGTTCTGAAATCACATTATCAGGCAAAAGAAAGAAAAGTACTCAGTTTACCCTAATATGAAATAATTCCTTTAAATTACATATTTTGAATAAAGATTCCAGGTTCCCCCCCCCCCTTAGTTTAACAGCAAGTTTAAATTCACTATATACATGTTCAGTTTTAATCTAAACTCATATCAGTTGTCTAAAGTTGTACTGAAGAAGCAAACCAGTCATACTCTACACTGAAGTTATACTAAAATTTTGCTTTAACAGTATTTGAGAGTAAACAGTTACTGTAACTGTGGCAACTGAAAAAACATGAAAACAAAGTGAACGTCTTTGCAAATACCAGAAGAAATTATCGAACTGAAAGAGGTGCAGCCACAGCAAAAGCAAAGATACTGTTATGAAAAATGGTGTAATTCTCTACTGTATCCTTCCATAGGTAAAACTGAAGTTCTTCTTCACTGTCTTTTTTTACTAAATGTTAATGTGTAGTGTTATCTGCATTATCTTTACCCAAATATGAAGGGAAAAAAAAAACAACAAATAAACAGGAAAACAATTTATTTATGCTTTATGTCTGAGACAAGAAAAGCTTGGGTTGGAGTTTCAGATAAGAGTGGGTTTCTCATGTTCTGGCCTGAGACAGGTGGTAATTCCATTTTTATTCAGATTTATGTCAGCACACTGACATTAAAAAAACCAACAACAAAAACACCTAGACAATGCAGGAAGAAGAGATGAAAGAACAGATTAAATGGGAATAAGGGAATAAAAGCTGAAAACAAAATGCTAAGCATAAGAGACCTTGGAAATCAAAGACTGTTGAAGACAAAATATTTTCTCACAAGTAAAAATGCAAAATATTTCATGTTTCTTTACACTGTGGTATCTTCTTGGATTAGAAAAGTAACAATATACATGGTATTATCTTGCACTTCATGTATAAATTATTTATTGCAATGTAAGCTAAAGGAAAAAAAATCCAGTGTTAATCTCAAAAAAATTTCAAATAGAAAAGTTACCTCAAACTCAGTATCTATTTCACATCTCTCCCCATTGTGGTAATACTCGGGCGTGGGGAACAAAAACCAACTCGCATTCTAATAATGTACTCAGAAAGCAAATCCAAGCTTTACTGATGAATTTGGAATCATTGTTTCCCAGGATCTACAGAGAACATGTGATAAAAATTTAGATTTATTTCTTATTTGCTCCGTTTTGAAATAATAATAATCCTCTCTCCTTCTGAGGTCTGAAGATCAACAAACATCCATTTTCTAAAAAATCATTTTGAATGTTTTAGAAGCCACAAGACATTTTCAGTGCAAGTGGCTTAAGTTAGATTCTTAAATAGCATCTCTAACTCAGAAAAATCTCTCAGGAAAACACAAGTAGTTCTGACTCTAACACCTCATTTCTTTACATGGTCATACTTAGCTGTTCAGAAAGGAGTGGGCTGGTAGAGAAAAACTTAGAAGTGGTCCTTTTTTGACAGCTCAGACCGATCTAAAATACAGAATATAAATGGACTATTATATTTGTTTTGAATCAAAAGAATCAAAAAGAATTAGCTGCTTCAAACAAATTTTCTCTCTTTCCAGCCAAATGCTTCTTTAGGAGGACCCTTGCAAATAGGAGGACTTGATTAAGGGGTCCAGCATTTTCCTGAAAAAGAGGAAAATACTGCAAAAAAGCAATACTTCAAAAACTCATGAGTATGTGCTAATCCACAAGCCAAACTGCAGGTTGTGGGACAAAGCAGAAACTTCTTAAAATAGCTAGTTTAATGATTTTCACTTTACAATATGCATTGAGAAATCCTCTGCACACTTGTACCCAATTACAGTTAGCAACACATAATCTATTAACACACCCCTTTCAAAAGTAAATAGTCTGCTAACCCATGCAAATTGAACCACTATCTCCAACACACAATTCTGGAATAAGAAAATGCTAAACGCTGAATTAGCTATGGTAGTGAGTTTTTATTAATGGTACACACCAAAACCTTTCTACAAAGTCTGTTAACACATGCTGAACCCACATTTGAGTATTATACTGTTTCAATGTCAAGAATAATTGATTGTCAGGAAGGAAAAGGAATTTTAAAAATTATTTCTTTGTGAGTTAGAGTTGTTTGAGTTTCTTTTCAGTTTTTAAAAATAAATCAAAACAGCTTTCAGAACTTTTCAAACATCGAAACAATGATTACAGTTGTGAGATTGAAAGCTTACAAAAATCAACATAAAAGGAATTATTGCTTTTAAACTTGGTAAATTTGCAACACTATGGGTATTATTTGTATAGCTTACAAAGGCTCCAAGTCAAGTAAAAACATTTTATGCTTACTCATGAACAATCAAAAAGTACAAACCAGACTTTCTGTTTCAGATCTCTCTCTATATTGCAACACTTTACAAGGAATAGGGGAGAGAAATTCCAAGAAAAAGTGTTTTTTTACTCCCCCATTTGTGACTATTAACAGTTACAGCTTGGTTTTTGCGTAATTATCTACTTAGACCAAGCAGATTCCTACATTTGACCTAGCTAGAGCACATTTTCATTGCTTTTTCAGTACAAGAAGTACATTTCCCTCTCTATTTCTTCCATCTGTTCTTTCGAAATTCCCGTTTAAGCAGTGGTCAGTGAGAGACACTCTCCACCAAACTGTTACCGGCTGAAGTCAGATTCTGAGTAGACATTTATTATTTTGCTGCAACATTGAACACTGATAAAACAAATCTATCTAGATCCCAGGCAGGCCATTATAATCTAGCTTCACTATTTCCTATTACAGCATTAATGGCATTGAGACAAGACAGTGATTAAAACTTTATATTTTTTGTAAATGGAAGAAATAATGTTTAATTAATTATGGTTTATATACTACTTCCTGCTATTATTGGTGACCGCACTGTGCTATTAGCAAATTAGTCACAAAACTGTTTAAGAAACCAACAATGGAAAATGATTCAAAGTTCATCCATCTAATCGTGTTATACTGACCTGACCAAATAATCCTGACTATACAGACAAGAGTCAAAGAAAAAAAAATTATAATTCACTCAAACTGAGAACGAAAAGAAGTATATGACCGTGCCGAATAAAATTAAACCATTCATTGGATGCAAAAGTTCTTCTACAGAAAATATGAAGTGCTATACTGTGCCGTTATTAGCTCTCAAAGTATTATTCTCAATGAAAGAAACAATAACTTCTTCAACCATTTAAGAGCTAAATTCATTGTTGAAAAGTAGTAGCTTGATGTTCTCATATACTTAAGAATTCAGCTAAACTACAAAGATGAAAGAACAGCACCACCTAGTTCTCTATTTAAAAGTTTTCAAATATTATCTTCCATTGATTTATTTTTGTAACGTACATTCACAGATGTGTGTGTTGTCTGCAATGAAATATGTCACTTTTCCATAGGAAACGACAGTAACAACTTTCTCAGAAGTTATTAAAGTATCTGATGATTTACAAGTGTATACTGTGGAAAAAAAAAAGAAAAAAAAGATTGCATGGCAAGAATGCTAGAATTACAATAACACAAATACTGTATTATGGATTGCTCATCCATCCCTAATATTACTTGTGGGACCATTTCTCAAATGTAACCAAACTGCTGTACTTGTATTGATTACCCATATGGTAGTCTGACACTGTACAGTACATACATGCGTTCCAGATGCAAAAAAAAAAAAAAAAATATTCATAGTAGGAACCTTTCAGAAACGGGGTACATAAATTTCAGTTGTTAGTGGGACTGAAAGTTGCCGTGGCAAGAATTTCCCTGCAAGAGAAAGAGATGTGTATGGCAACAATGAACTTTACCATGACACAGCAGCAAGACCTAAAACGCTACCTGCTCCTGCTGTGCAGACATCTTAACCAAGTTTTACTAGCATAGCTGCCTGTGTTTCCATTTGATAAGCACATAGCTACACATGCAGGATAGTTAGTCTACTTTTCTAGATATGATAGATTTTCTAAGGTCTCACTCACATCAACAGGACATAATAGCACTGGATCTTTATTTCCAAAGACATCTTCTGTTTTGACATTGACATTTATCAGTCAACTCTGACTTTTTATACTGATACACAATGCACTAAACATTTTCTGTAAGGCTCTTAATTGAAATAAAGCACAGTGACATTGATACTGTGACTATTTTTGGATAGTACTGTATTTTACATTGCAAAGGCATGTCTTGTAACATAGAGAAAAAAGGAGTTAACTGCACCTACAAAGTGTTTTAGTTGTATTTGAATCAAATGTTCAAATCAGGTGGTTGAGCTATCTAAGTTGGAACAAGAAAAATGAAATGCAGCTACATTGATCTCAAGTAGCACATTTGCAGCAATGTCATGAAGTTTATTTAAAGTCTTGTTTTTCATGTGGTAGCTTTAAAATATTTTCAACTCTCAAATTTGGCCCTTTCTCCCAGTGCCTGTAAGAAGTCTTCCATGCTGTATTGATGCAAAAAATCTCAGGTTCTTAACAGAGAAAAAAGCCTTATGACTAACTCACTAAAAAGCTTCTGTAACTGGTGGCCCTGGCAGAAGTCAGCCCCAGTCTCAAGCACTGATTCCCACTGGCTGCTCTCCTCACTTCTGATAGTGAGCACCTGAGGAAGCAGAGAGAAGTAGGGAGGGGGAAAGGAAACAATAATAGTTTACTTTGTGGGTTGTTTTTCCTTTTTATTTTTTTTAAAAACAAACAAACAAACAAAAGAAAAAGAAACATATCTAAGCCTCCTGTCACATCTCTCCCAGGTAACTTCTCCAGTCATCTTCTCCAAAGTAGAGAGGAGAATGTCTTCTCATAGCTTCCACAGAATGCTCTTGCCCTAAAACTTTAATTTCCTGTACTTCGTTTCCTGGGGAAAGGAAGAGGTGGAGAGTCATAGGAGGAGATAGATGAAAAGTTATGCTGTATCCTGCAGGCTTTAAGTCATACTTTGTTTTGTTCCAGTCTAATCTTCCCATGTGTCTTGGTCTTTCACAGTAAAGGCTTTTGTAGTAACTCTGGAGGGGATGTTTTATTCATAGAGAAAATAAGTTGCCCCATTCCCTGTCCTCCATCTACCTATTTACCTATCATTCATGAGGGCCACTCAGGCATTGGCATGGTATAGCTCACTTGTTGCTGAATTGACACATTAATGTAAACAGATTATATAGGATCTAAATTTGAGGCCTTTATTGTCACAGTCGTAAGAAGGGAAATCTCTTCATGCGTACAGAGTAAGGCCACTGCTGTTTCCTCCACTTCAAGTCTTGCAGCAGCAAACAACAACAAACAAAGTTTGGTTTTCTTGACAGGTATCCTAGTCAGACAAGGCCTGCAGGGAGATGACTCTGCATTTATCTGTGACCAGCTAGTCTCCTATTTTTAGATTTTTTTTCTGAAAATATTTCCTTTCTGGAAGAATTTCAAATGACAAGAGTTTTTAATGTCCAATTATGTCCAATGATATTAACAATTCATTAAGCACCATTTTTTTATTTGTTCACTTTAAATGATATTGACTACTAGATTTTGTTCTTCCTTTTGGAATTTATAGTGTATTTCAGTTTGCAATAGGCATAGTCAAGAAGACTAAATGCATCTGCACTTTCAAATCCCGCAATACAGATGTCACAGTAAATGAAGAATACTCTTTATAAAACATGTTCAGCTGCCTTCTTTACCCAGATCTGTTACTCCATTTTGCATCAGGTTAGAAAAAAAAAAAATGTGGTTTTGTACAACACAAGTATCACTTTTCTAACAGATGAAAGCAAATCTGTATAACATCTGATAGAATTATTTCTCCCAAAATCCAAAGATAATTTGAGAAATTCTGCAATCACGGTATTTTAAATGACATTCCCCCCCCCCCCCAGTTTTGCTTACACAAAAATGCATAAAAGCCTAATCTCTTAAAACAATCTTTTATTCCAAGACGATTTGAAATTACATTAATCTTCTGTCTTAAACATGTGTGAACATCCCATAAATAAGTCTATAAGCTGTTGAGGTTTTTAACTACCATAAATAAAAAATGGCCCATATATTTCTATTGATTATGTGCCTTCCTCACCAGCTCCAAAAGTCACCATTCAGAACGCAGCAAAGCAATAATGATTCTCAATTTGCAAAACAAAGATGACTTGAGAGAAAGAAAACATTCTAATTTTAGTCTGATCCAATTCTAAAAATCAAACATTTTGTAGGGAAAACAGTGAAATTATGTGAGCTCTAGACAATTCTTTAAGGAGTGAATGAGACTTATTCTCTCAAAGAATGGCACACATTTTGCATTCTGCATACAAAAAAAACCCCAAAAAAAAAGAGCATTAACCAGCAGTCTGTAACCTACGAAGCAGATATTTAGTGAGGAGAGATATGCCAAACACTTAGGAAAAAAAATCCAAATAAGGTAAGGAGTATGTTCTGAAGAAGCTGGGCAAATAGTCAAGGTGCTAGCCCATACTTAACTTACTTATACACTATTTGTGTTCCAATACACATCATCTTGATTATGTTTATATAAGCAGCAGTCAAGACATATCCTAAGATTGTAACATGTTAGATTCAGGACTCCAGCCTTTAGAGGAAGCACAGCCCATAAAGCTAATTCTTTTTTTTACAGCAAAAGATGAGACATGCTCTCCCTCAATATGTAAAGTCCTAGTAATTGTCATACTTGTTACTTATATTTTGAAAAGCTCCTCCATGTTAAATGCTGCTAATTTCACTAAAATTGGTTTTAATTTAAAATTGAAGGGATTCACTTTTGACTGTACAGATATAATTTTTCAACAATCAAAATGATCAGTAAACAAGATGGTACTGACAGCTTTCTATGTATCAGCCCAAATCTCACCTAGTTTTCACAGCATTTGAAGACCACACTATGCAAGCAAGCCTGGAGATGTCAACAACTTTATTAGAAATCTGCAAGTGCAATGGAAACCTTAATAAATGGTAAAGTTGAGAGAAAACTGCAATGCTACACTTACTGTAATGAAAAAGGTATTTTATGTCACTTAAACTCATGAAAAATTGCAATGTTATTTTAAGGGTTCCTCCAAACATACAAAAAAGTTCTTTCATTTTCACTATTCTTATTTTAGATGTTAACAGAAGAATTTATGTAAAGGAAATATTACAGTATATTCCAGTATATTATACCATTTTATGACCTGTTACAGATTTCAGATACTCTGTCAATCCTTGATTAGCAATCAGTTTACTAAGCAATATCTCTAGTCACTGCACTTATTCTCCAATTTGCAAACAGCTGTGCTTCAACATTTCTATATATCCGAAGATATAAAGAATTTCTTTCAGCTGATGACCTAGAGTGTGAGCAAACGTTTTCAGATATCAGAGAAAGTTTTACTTTCTCTGCATTAACTGTGCAAACTAATAGAGACTTCCTCACTGTTCTGCAATTGACATCCATCAATGTATCACAATGAAGTGCCAACTAGCAAGTCAAAATTTAAACTTCACATATAAAAAAACATACCAACACTCAGGAAAGAATTAAAAAATCCTTTCAAACAGATAAACATAAAATGAGCTTGACATTTGAACATATTTTGCGCACTCTTTTAATTAAAAGAAATGTGATTGCTTCTGCTTCAGATAGTTCAGCTTTTCCCGTCGTTAGGGACTAACCAGAACTGCCTTCCTGCCTGACAGCATTGCAGGAATAAAAGCAGGTCAAGTTGCACTGTTAATCCAGCAGATGTAGGTCAGTTTGGGATAAATATCAGAACAAATAGAAAATACTGAAGTGCCTACTACAACTGCTGCTGTGAAGCAATTTGGCCTTACTCCTTTCAGAGCTGTCAGTCAGTCGCAGTTCTGGAGCTCCTAGTGCCAAACTTTGAGAAGCTGGAGTTTTAAGACTCGGAAGGGTCAATACAGCCATGCTGGCGTAGTCAGTTTCTGCCAGAAGCAGCGGCAATAACGCAATGCATCGTATATTGATGATACCCAGAAAGGCGCAACTGTATTTTCCTATGTGGCCACAAATGATTTTTGCATGCTCAGGTTACTTAAGCTACGAATGGAAATTGCATTACCATTCGTAGAATCATTGTTTGATTAATACAGTTGTATTTAAGGAGTTTAAAATTTAACCAGAATATTTTCACCTCTAACATAAGAAAACAATCTCTCTCACCCTATCTTTCCCATCCAACAAAGAAAAAGGCAGGTAGTCAACAAACTGCACAAAGATGACAATAGAGGGAATATCAAAGCCATGCAGAAAACCACTACACTGCATATATGAGGATATATGCTGGTTTACAAATAACCTAAGCCTTGCCAATTCCATTCACAGAACAAAGAATAAGCTGGAGAGGAGTTCAGTAACATATCTCTATGTGAACAAAACTAACACAGAGAAACCTTTAGCTCTGAAAGGGCTTTAGGGATTCAAATTGAGAAACACAGACTACATATTAATCATTTTTCTGAAACTGAAGAGCAGCTGCCTATGGATAGTTATTATTCAGCTATGTAAAAAGAAACAAAAATTAGTAATAAATTACTAAAATTAGTAATACGAAACAGAAAAAAAAATAAATTTATGAATCTGTAGTACTGTAAAGCTATATTAAAAGTGATTTACTGCTACTTAAAATGTGGAAACTCTGAAAGTATTCATATTCTCCAGGAGCTATTTGATTAAACCAGAAAACAGTAAACACAACTCAATTCATGGCTAGGAAGAATCAATCTTTCCCCCAAATATTGCAGACTTTGCAGACAGCAAGAGCCCTCCTGAATAAGGCCTACATGGATCCCAAAATCTCTGGTTTGTAACTAAAAAAAATGGCAAAGAATGCAAGTATGGTATTATTTTTCATATTTACAGATGTTAGGACTACAGGTAGGCAGATATTGTTAAAGGAAGAAGCAGAGAGTGTTCCAGTCCATCTATAACAAAAATAACTACCTACATTCTTCATTAAATGCTTTTTGCCTGTTTTAAGCTCTGCATGTGAGGAAGTCCCACGTGCAAAACATCAGTATTAAAAGAGAGCACTGGAAGATACAATACACAGCCTCCACTGTTAGCATTCTCTTTTGTCATTGAAATAAATGTTCTCTGCTTCTTCCTCTCCCTGCTTATACTGTCCAATGTATTGACATTTAAATCACCCATCCTGAGCTTATTGTGCATTAACATAAGAGAAACTGTAAATATTTGGACTTGTCTTTATTTTTTTAATTTATAAAATTAAAGGAAAAAATCAGAAATAGATTCATAGGAAAAAAAAAACCAAACCACTACATTAATAACCCTTGCAAAGATACATAAATTCATTTTTGAAAATACTCAACTCTTTTCAAAATATTTTCATTATGTAGAAATACAAATTGTTCAAGGGCAGATTCCTGAGAGAAATCATGATTTTACAAGTTACTTCTTGCCACTGGTATTTGATATTTGCCTTTCTTCCTTTCAAACACACCTCAAAAACTCCTTGGGAAAAAGGGATGTGCTCATTAAGAATATACTTAGTATTGATGCAATCCCAGAGGAGACACGTATTAAGCTATTTCTAATAGTTTTACCACTCTACATTTGTTATGGAATGTGTATTTTTAAAAGCATGTCAGTGGCATTGTCTCTAGAGAAGCCCCTCCATTGTTTTGAGAGTGTCTAACTCAATTAGCCTGCCATTAGATTCGTATTTTAAAACAAAATTGAACTATTACTTCTTTCGTTTGGAGAAGGCATTAAGAGGACAATGACAGCATCCTCTATTTCTAGTTTTTAATTATTAGAGAAAGAGAGAATAATCGTTCCGACACAGTCAACCACATTCTGGTCATACTGCAGTTCTCTTGACAACTACCTGGTGCCCATGTCTTTACCATACATACAGTTGTTATCAGTTACTTAATCACTATTGGTGACGCATACATAAGTAGAAAAAAATAAACCCACAAATCAGAATCCAGTCTTGGCTTTACAAAGCAATATTAAAAGATGAATTCTTTGTTGCAAAGAGAAAGGGTAATCACATTCAACACACTTTGTCAATAGCGGGATCAGGACTGAGTGATGGGAAACCTAATTATGAGAACTGAGGCTTCTACAATAAAAAACTATGGCTTAAAGACATTTCTTGTACATCATAATGGAACTGCAACCAACAATTAAGCAAATTTAAAAGCAGAGGGAGACTCGCTGTTTTACATTTCTGCATTAAAAAAAAATATAGAAGAGACCAACCAAGTAAACAAAAAAGAATATTTGTTTCAACCAAGTTGCTTCTCCTGATCAACCTATCTGTGGAGTTACATCTTCACGGAGAAACTTCAAAGCTGTTTGCTGCTGAACTGATGATA
Organism: Trogon surrucura; assembly: GCA_020746105.1. Taxonomy (NCBI): domain Eukaryota; kingdom Metazoa; phylum Chordata; class Aves; order Trogoniformes; family Trogonidae; genus Trogon; species Trogon surrucura. The sequence continues at coordinate 116,218,351 of CM036617.1, read as the reverse complement.
GAAACTTGATAAATGTTTTGAGTGCAAGGGTGATAAATATTATGCAAGTGACTGATCCCTGTTCATGTATTCCTCAGGGAAGTTGTAGGACATCATCAATGGGAATTTGGACTGTTTAGTTACTTAATGTTCTAAAACTGAACATGAACTGCTATATGATGACTATCAATTAAAAAAATTAAGAAATCAAGCAAAAGAATTCATAAAGTATGAATTAACCTGATAACTAAGCAGCTAATAAGCTTACCAAGCCTTGGTTAGATTGACTGAAGTCACATAAAGACAAACACCATGAAGTAGGGTGATACATTTTATGTTTCAACTTATGTGTAAAATATTACAAAGAAAGATTCTATCAAAACTACCATCTTCTATTCTGTAATTGTCTATAACTTCACAGAACTCAGAGAATTAGAACAATATGCTTTCGACTTGCTGTACACTGTGTTAGTGTAACCACGCTAGCTGTCAAGACAACCTCTACACTTACAGCATTGGGTTGCCAAGATTTTGCTAACAGAAATCCTACTGAAAATTCAAACCAAAATCTAGATACACAAGATATTGAGTAATGTATGACAACTTCATCTTAAATCAGCTTAGAACATCTGAGAAGTAGTAGCTTTCTGCATATTTGCTCATTTAGTTTTGGGTTTGGATTTGTTTGGGGTTTTTTTTAAATTCATCTTGTAATAGACTTGGGCTTATGAAAAAAAGTCTCACCCATAAGCAATTATCTGTCTTCACTGATTTGTTGCATCACTGATGACAGCTTCAGACAAATTGAAGTGTCCCTACATTATTTTCATTAGTAAACAGGTTGCAAGCACTTGAAGAGTCTGAAGAAACCACATTGAGAAGATTTGCCTCGCATTGGCAGAGAACTGAAAGTAGATCATTTGCTACCACATACAGCACTCTCCAGTGTCTTAGAAGCAGAGCATATTAAGGCATTAGATGCCATTTGCATTATCACACAGCAGGGGGCTACAGCAGCTACAATTCCTGGATAATCTTAACCTGTATCTGTATACTATGAATCCAGCAAAACTACTTTTAATATTACAGTTGCTCACACGTAACTTTACACTAAAGAACGTACTTCTTGGGTTGCATAACACTAGCTCAGATCATATACCCGAGCTATTCTAAAAATACATGTTGTCTTCCAACTGTTAAATTTTGTCTAAGGAAGGCTAAATTCCTGAAGTAAAAAACCACCACAATCAGAATGAAACAAAAATGCAAGGCTATGAACACACGTAACAGTTTAACCCCTTCGGACATCATTTAAGTACTCCAGAATCATTACAGAGCACAGCAGACGGAGATCCTACTTTTTCACAGCAAATGCTGGAGAGGGCAGAGCAGACTAGTATCATATCCAAACTCAGCTGACAAATCGCTTCTCAGCTCAACATGTTATTATTCCCTCCTCCACCTCTATCACTCCCCTTTCACAGCAAGCAGTTGACACTGGGCTCTTTTACTTCTTGTTTGCTTCCTTTCCAAAGGGACTGCTTGCTGTTAACGTTATTCCATGCACAAGCTGAGAAGCATTATTCTACGTCCTCTTTCCTCAGCCGATGTTTCATCAATACTTGGGACAGATTCCTTGAGCAAATCTCTCCACAAATCAGGCCCGAAAGGCACACTTCCATACAGGACAGATGTCAGCTTGACTCTTTGTCACCTTGTCTTTAAACTTAATTAGCTTCAGCTTCATTAACAGAAAGTGTCCGTAGTTACAATCCAGAAGTGCTTCGAGTCCTCAGAAGAAAGATCTTATTCACATACAGAGCCAACAACAAACCTGCATATCCCATGGCCCACAAACAGAAAATCAGAGGAATCCAACAAATCCATTGAGCCATTTCACAACCCAGTTTGGAGAAGCAAAGCAAGGCAACAGGAAAAAACTACTTTCAAATGCAGGTATAAAGCTGCCAACAAGAAATATGTCTAATACGGTAACTGTGCCTGTTAGCTGTGCCAAAATAAACAGCAGAAACAGAAAACATTTATGAAGTAGCACTAAAAGGTAGACCAAAAGAATGTGATATTCTATTAGATACAGTCACTATTCAGGACAACCTTCTCATAGAAAATATTTTGTCATCTTTTTCTCCACTATCCTTTATCTTAGAAAAAGAAGGATAGTAGAAATTATTTCCTCTCGCTTTTGCCCAAAGGCTTTTCCACCTTTTTTTTTTTAAAATTTTAAATAGTGCCCAGCAAAAGTGCCTCCTAAAACAGCACTCTGCTGAACTGCAGTATAGAGAGCCTATATATTTTTGATCTAAGCTTTAATCAGGAGCTGGAAAAATAATAATTGTGTGAGAAATCAAAATGAAGGAGGCATTTCATACACATGGAGAGAGCAAGCTGGGTAACATGTTAAGCATCCCTTTTCTCCATCTGCAAGGACAGGCCCGATCTGGTTAATTTCACATGGTCACAGTCAGGTTTGTATTACACCCCCTTTTCCTGAAACGTTTTTTACCTGATGCAGTTCACAGAGTTACATTTTTGCCTGGCACACTCCCCAAACCGCTGTGAAAGACATCACTGTTTTTAATCACTGGTTTACTCTCTAAACTGTGATGCGCTGAATGCAGCTGATTGCATCTTAGGAAAGATCAAATCCTCCTCCTCCAGCAGCAGCCCCGATTTTATTGGTGACAGAAAGTCAGTCCAGGCGCTTCGCCCCCCTCCGCCTCCCCTCCCTCCTTTGCAGGGCAATGAATTGACAATTCACAGGGAAATGTAAAAGGCAGAGGGAAGCCAACCCCCAGGTGCAGCCCGCCACACATGCCCCAATAAATAATCCTGTATAGCACCAACACAGCGGCTCCTTGTGCAGTGACGTACAGGGCAACTCGTCAACATCGGTAAAGAATACAAATAACCTGCCCGACCAAACTGTCCGTCGCAGTTGCCAAGCGCGCTCCCCCCTCCCTCCATTCTCGCCCCCACGACCGGTCACTTCCCCCGGGAGGAGCAGCGGAGGGTCTTCGGGGGTTTCTGGCCGGGGAGGGGGGAGGGAAGGGGCTGGAGGGGAGGGTTGACTCGTGTGTTTCGGGCCCCCGGGGCGGCTGCCTCCGCTCCCTCCGGAGATCGTCCGACACATGACGCAGCCGAGGGAAACGCGAAACGGCACGACGGAGGCGAGGCTGGACGGAGGGGAAACAAAATAACAACAATAATCTTACAAGGTCACTTAGTTTAATCGTCTTTTCGCTTCTCCCTCCCAAAAAGAGAACACCCCGAGCGCGGGAGGGCAAGGGGCGAGGGACGCCGCGCCGCCTCTCCCCCCTCGTCCGTTAAGCGGGGAGCGGGCGCCTGCCAGCGAGTTGCCGCGCGCGCTCTCCCTGACCCCGTTTGCACCCGCCGGGCCGTTAACTCCCCCCCCCCCCCCCTCCCCTTCCCGCCCCGCACCAGTCCGCGCGGGCCCCGCGGGCGGCGGGGGGAGAGAGATGGAGGGTTCTGCGCCGCCATCCCGCCGCCGGTGAGGGGGCAAACTCTCGGCGGCAGCGCGGCGCCGCGGGCTTGGCTGCCAGCTCGCCGCTCCCCAAAAGCGGGAGAGGTCTAGGGGGAAGAGCTCCCGCGGGCAGACGCGGCGGTCACCGGCTGCATGCGGCGGGTTTGTCGGGGCCGCTATGTTGGACCGAGACGGATAACGTTAATGAGGGGCAGCGGCGGCGGTGCGGTGGCGGGCGAGAAGGCGGCGGTGGTGATGAGAGAGAGGGGAATACATCCAGTCTGGAAACTAGCTGCAGGATGAGCCGCCTGGAGCAGGATGGTGAAGCGATCCGCTTTGAAACCCCCGGCTCATCCGATTACCTTACATATATATACATATATTTCATACCTCACATACGGACACGCATTCTCGGCGGCGGAGCGAGCGAGGCATGGACACCCCCCCGCCACCCCCTCCCCGTCTCCCCGCCGGGGAGGCACGGCTGGAGCCCGCACGTTTGCCCGGGATGCTGCTGCTTCGCGCACGCTGCCGATGCGGCTGCACTCGCACTTTCGGGGGCACGTTTGCGGCGGGCGAGAGGGGAGGTGACGGGGAGTTGAAGGGGCGGCTGCAGGGGTTGGCGAGCGACCGGCAGGGGCGCGGGGGGAGGAGGGGGGGGGAAGAAGAGAAGCGAGGAGGGCGAACGAGGGCGGGAAGAGGCTGACGGGGGAAGGGCAGGAAGGGTTAACAACCGTGCGCCGCTTCAGTGCTGGATAGCGCTACCCGAGCGGGCGGCTGGGGGCGCCCGGGGAGGAGAGGGCGGCGGGGAGAAGGGGAGGAGGGGGGGGATGCCGGTAGAGCAGCTAGGGAGGCGGCGGGGGGGGGGGGATGGGCGGGGGGGCCTGGGATGCCCCGGGCCGCGGCGGTGCCCCCCCGGGGTTCCTCCGTCCCTCCCTCCCCGTGCGCGGGGCAGGCAGGGGTGGGGAGGAGGCGGTACCTTGTACGAGGATCCCGCAGAGGCTGTAGAAGCGCAGGAGTGCGCCGGGCTTCAGCCGCATCCTGGGGGCTCCCCTCGGGCTGGGTGGGCGCCAGGCACGCAGATCCGCAGCCTCCCGCCGCTCCGCTCTCCGGGCGCTTCCTTCCCCCCGCAGGAGCCGCCGCCGCCGCCGCCGCCTCCGCCGCAGTGTCTCCCTCGCTGTATCCAGTGGGGTGCGGAGGAGGAGGAGGAGGACCAGGGTCGCGGGGGTGGATTGGGGAGGGAGGAGGAGGACGAGGAGGGGGGAGCGGCTCTCTCCGCCGGCTCCGGCGCTGCTGGGCAGGTTCAGGTTCTCTTCGCGGAGCGGTGCCGGCTGCTCCCGCTGGCTCCCCCTTGCCCCTGCCGGCGTGTCCCTCCGTCTGTCCGCTCTCCTCTCCCGTCCCGTCCCACTCCGTCCCGCTGGCGGGGGCTGCGGTGGCGCCGCGGCGCGCGGGGATGCTGCTCTGCTCCGCTCCCAGCCGCTTCCCGGCTCGAGACACAAGGGCAATCTCCGCTTCCGAGGCTCCCCTGGCCTCGCCCCGCCCCCGCCGGCCGCCCCGCCCCTTTCCACCGGGAGTCACGCCCCCGCCACCACACCCCGGCCCTCCCTGTGCCGTGGGCACGCCCCTGCCACCGCCTCGGCCACACCTCCACGGGCATGGCACGCCCCTTGGTCCCGGGCCCGCCCCCTCAGGAGGGTGTGTGACTGGCATCGGCGACTGTCCAATAGAAAGTCCCTGGCCTCACCCGTCCTGCCAATGAGGCGGTGGCAGAGGAGGCGCGAGACGCCAGGTTACAAAACAAACGGGCGTTTCGCAGAGTCTTGAGAGCGCAGGCGAGGTGCCAGACCCTACCTCTCGCGCAGCCGAGTGGCAGCCGGCTCGGGCCAATCGCAAGGAGAGCCGGCTCCGCCGCGCCTCTCCAGCCAATGGGCGGTGAGCGACGGTAGTGAGCGGGGGCGGGCGGCGGGGCGCTGTCCCGACCTGGTCCTGAAGCGGCGGCCGGCGGCGCACGGGACGAGGCGAGGCGCGGGGCCGGCCGGCGGAGGCGGGCGCCTGAAGAGAGGAGGCGCCCCCCCCCGGTCGTGGCGGTGGGAGGGAGAGGAGCGGCAGGTGTCTCTGGCCGCGCGACCCGGCCCTCAACGCTCCGCGCGCCGAGTGCGGCGAGACCGTTAACGCCCGACAGCGCTGCGCGCGCGGGCGGGAGAGCCCCAGGGGCGCTCCCTGGGGGGCGGGGCGGGGCGCCCCGCGGAAAGCTGCCACCCGCGGCTGGATCGGCGACCGGGCGGGAGGGAGAGGCAGGCGGCTTGGCGGCACAGGAAGTGGCGGGGACCGGAGGCCGCTGGCAGGCGGGGCCGGGCAGTGTGGGCGAGGCGGACCGGCGGCGGGACCGTGAGGTTAGGACGCCAGCGCCAAGCCAGCGTCCGTGGCGGCTGTCCCGGAGGCGGGAGTTACTCGTAGGTGACGGAGAGCGGGGTGTCCCGGCCGCCCCTCTGAAACTGCCGGCCGCCACCGGTCAGCTCCTCCGCGTCCCGGCAGGGAACAACGCGGAGAAGGACCCGCGAGCTGCGGCCGGAGCCAGCGGCTGTGGCAAGGGCCCGGCGGGCTTGCTGCCGGCCTTGCGCGGGAGGAGTAAAGCCCCTTCTCCTCCCGCTGCTTTCCCTTCCGTCTCGCTGAAAGCAAGGGATGAGAGATTATCCGAGTCTCCCATATCCTCGGAATTAAATACTTAGAGATGCCCTCACCACAGTACCAGTAAGACCGGCTGCCCTGAGGTGGTATTCGGACAATGGCAATAAATAACTTTCTGGACTTTTTTGCAGTGTTGTCTGGACTGTGAATTGCTTGGAGAAAGATTTTACTTGATTTGGAAGCTTTCTTTGGGAGGGTGCGTAGCATTCAGCTGGTAGTCCTAAATTGCTTATGATCTGAAAGATGGGACACTGAATGTAAGCAATCCAGGATGGCAGGCCGCTTCATCGTGTTTGTGTATTTGGTGTTTAGCACAGTGCCATTCGCCTTTTGCCAAAACCTCTTGATGAAATCAGAATACCTTATGTTTAGGTTGCTGGATCTATCTGTAAACATCTACGTAGGGAATTGTGTTGCCTCATCTCAGAGAAAACAGGAATCCACCGCACCCAAAAGTTTTTAGCAACCAGGTGTTTCTCCGCTTCTGGTTCCATTCCTTTTCAGTTGAGATTTGCACTCTTAACACAATGCACTATGTTTTGCACAATACCTCTCTGAATTTCCACCTTGATGTCCCAATCTTGGTGCCAAAGGGCTTTACCAAGATACACAGGTGACAAAATAGTCTTGCCTATAGGAGAGGGAAGCTCTTTAAAAGCTCGTTTCTTTGAAGAGTGCCTGGTCTCAGATCATTAAGGAAGTGCTAACAGTTGTCAACTTCACCTTACAGAGGTTGCACTGGAGTGGGACCTGGGAGGTTATGTATTCTGTAGTCATATGTTTCACTTTGTTCATTAGCAAGTGATGATTATGCCTAGCAGCAGCTGAGACTGCATTAGAATTTACATTGAGTTCCCCCTATCTCCCAAAAATATGTCTGTGCATGGTAGAGAATCAAATTACAGAAATACATTCTGAAGTTCTCTCATTTGTATGAGCTTGTACCAAAGGAACATCACGTACAGCTCTATGCCTTTAGTAGGTTACTTGAACGCTGAAAGAAATCACACCGGGGAATGTCCACTAGGACAGGGAAGCATTTGGAGTCCATCACTGGTGGGTGAGTAGATACTCACTTTACTTGCTTTTTATTGCTACTGGAAAAATACACAGTAGGCAAAAGTTTTGCTACTGTTCGTAGGGTTCAGTACATGTAAAGGAGTAATGAACATGGAATGATTCTCAAAATACTTTATAAGTCTTATGAAAAGGAACAAGTAATCATTTTTAAAGCAGCACTAAAAATGTCAACAAATGCTCAAAACTTGTGCTTTTTTTTGGCTGAGGTTGGAAATTAAAAAAGCAATTCTGACAAAATAACTAATTTAAACCCTTCCCTAAAGCAGGACTGTAATACATCCTGAAGTGCTTTTGCATTAATTTTGTTAACTGCCAGCTCTATAATTATGACAAATCATATTTTTCATTGTGACCTTGTTCCAGGAAGAGTTACAGGAAAGATTCCACTGTCACCCCAGCTTAGCAATTAGGAACTGTGAGAAAAGATCCCTTGGCAGGTGTGGGAATGAAGCACATGTCTGTACATCATGGGGTTTCCAAGTCTTTGCCACCTTAGTACCTTTGGAGAAGCTGATCTGCATGTTTAGAAACACCAGCTGACGTTTTCCTCTCAGAACTCAGTAACATGGACATTACATCATACCCCATGTCAGACAGGACGGTTCTCAACACTTTCTTCTAGCTCAAGTGTTTCTGAAATGAGCTAACAACACGTTGATATGAAACTGATTCTCACAGGGGAGTGAAATTGCTCCACTGCACAACAGAAATCTTTACTAAATATTAGAAAATTAAACCTGGGATTCAAACCCCACCGATAAACCACTGCAGTGAAGAGGAATATCAAGAGGTCTTTACATGCATACACTGAAGTCACTTTTCTGCCCACTTTTCAAAAAAAGTTCCAACCTGAAGCCCCTGGTTTATTTGACCAACCATATAATCTGAAAAAAATACTACTTAAAATCTTTACAGCCACCAAATATGATGTCATGCTCTTTCTAATTAATGCAGCTACGTTAACAGCATGTGTAAATGTAGTATCACGTCTTACGACATTCAATGGCAGCTCACATCCAAACGTAACATAAATGGGACAGAACTTTGTAATTTGTCTGTGGAGTTGAAGCTCACACACAGAATGACCAGAAGCTTCATTACTTCCAGACCAAAAGGGCAACAGGGACTCTTCAGAAAATATAGAGGAAAAAGTAATACCCTAGAATATCAATGCTGAAAACCGAGTGCAGAAAGTAAACATTTTATCAGAAGCAGAAAAAAGTTTTCCTGAGTTATCCTGATATCCATCAAGGTGATACTTTACAAACTTGCTAAACAGAGCAAAAGAATTTAATCTCCAAGCATGATTCAGAAAGAGTCCGCGCATTTTTCCTCTCACTGAATTAGTAAATAGCAAGTTGTCCAGCTTCACCTCCACTTTCAGCACAGATCTTATATTGCGTTCTCCTCCCTCATGATTTTTTTCTTGTTTGTGTTTGCTCCAAAACAAATAGACAAACTATTCTTCTGGCAGAGCAACCAGCTTTCCGAGTTATTTCCTCTCAGTTATTTCCTGTTCATCCTTTTCTAGATGGCATAGATTTCACAGCTGTCACTGAATACTTGATAAAACTGCATGCAGCCCTGACAGATATCTCAGATCACTCACCACTACATGTCCTGGTCCACTACATGCTCCGCTAAATGGCTTGCACACTGTTTTTTTTCCTAATCAGTTAGACTTGACTTCTCTCTCAGAAAAGCTAAACATCACCTCCTATAAAAGGAGCCATCTGTGTTGTGTCAACCTAACTGGAGTTTGCCTTGAAGGACAAGCAAAATCTGATAGGATAATAATGATTTTAATGATGCTTCTTGATAACATCAGGGGTCAGTGATTAGGGAGAGGAAATTGTACCCAAAGAAGCCTTATGTATTTGACAAAACACCGTGGTTCTGTTGAATTCAGTGGAAGATGCAGAGGGAATTTAAGGAGAGAGAAATTTCCAGTTTTGCAAGCTGTGAAACAGCTCTGGAAACACTTTCTCTGTGTTATGTTCTATAATATATTTCTAAGTAAATTTTGTACAATCTAGAGAGCGGTGAAGTAGTCAAAATATGATTGCAGAGTTCCAACAACAACAAAAAAGCCCCCCAGGAAAGGTATGGAGAAGGCAAGCTGGTAGTGACAGAAGTTAGAGACAGATTCTATCCTGACTTGCAGTACTGCCGAACACACACGATCGCATTTAAAACAGTAATTTGGAAAGTGAGACTTATTTACATGGCTCAACACAAAAATGTTGTGACAAAATCCCCATGCAGCTGCCACCTAACTTTGAAGAAATAGCTGATTGAGTAACAGCAGCCTCTTGCAGTACCAAGTCCTTAGTTCTTGTATTTACCCCCTCCTACCTGCAAGCGGCTGTGCAGCTTCCCTAAGGTGGAGGGTGCCTCTCCACGAGGCAACACTTGTCATCACAGAAATTGCATTTCCCTGCCCAGTGCACCATCATGGGCCTATGGGGAAATCAGAGGATCAGATGTACCTTGACTGAAGCCCATGCATTTGCATTTTAGGCTCCTGCTTTACCACACTTCAGCAGCTGGAACTGAAGAGTTGGGGTTTTGTTTGGTTTGGGTGGGAAATTTTATGTGATAGAGGTGAGATACTATTGTTTTAAGTGACATGGGTTTGGTTGAATCTGATTCCTAAAAAAAAAAAATAAAATATTGGATAACGTTTACTTACCAGATGCCAGCAAAAATGCATTGGTTTGAACAAATACTGTAACTACTAATTTAGTTAAATCTATCCAACTGTGAAAATATATTGGCGTGAATAAAAATATATAGACATAAAACGCATTGCATTTTTTTTTGTTTGAAAAAAATTGGCTTCAGTAAAGAGCAATTGAAGTTTGAAAATATGCTCCTGAGAAAAAATGTGTTCATTTCCATAAAACATATTGGTGTGTAAATATATGGTATGTATCAGTTCCAGAGAAATATTATGAATTCAGTGGAATTTTGTTCAGTGTTAGTTGGTAAGATGAACCAAGTAAAAGGAGTTGCATGCTGCAATTACTACATATAAAATGTGTGTGGGATGCAGTCCCATTTATAAAGCAATTATAAATGTGAGCTGTTTCAGTGGCTTTTGAAGGAGAAAATGTCTATAAAACAACACTGTCAATGCAATGCCAATGCAAAGTGAACCAAGGTCAAACTAAACTGGTATCGTTCTTGTTGAAAAGTACCTGAAATACATTTTGAGTTTATGAAAATAACTGCCGAAGAGAATTACCAGTGGTGAGTGGAAGCGGAATGATGGTGTTCGTTACCTGCTCTCTCATCCATGTAATCTGTGGAACGAAGACTCAGAAAAAGTGGTGCTGGCAACATGATTCTCCATACATTCTAGGTAGGTCCTCCTCCTAAGTGTTAGATAATTAGCGCAAGTGTGTGCTTTCCTATGTTTTCTAACCGCCAACTAAGAAACAACTACTTTAAGAAATTTTAAAGTTACTTACCCCAAACCAGAAATTTATTAATACCTCTTATGCCTTTGTTTACTTATGGTTTAAGTACATATAATGTACATTGCAGTTTGCCATAAAATCATACTACTGCGTGGAATTAATGAGAGACTGTGTTTTAAATTTGCTTGGACAAACTTGTTTGCATATATTTTAGAATACTTCCTAACACCTTTGTAATCTATATTTATGCAATTATCTATTGTTTTGTTATTTCTGATGCTTTGCAATTTTTAATTGCTTTGTGTTTTATTATTTGTGCACGGATTATGTGAGGTGTTGGAAAAAATCTCTCTGGTACCCATCTGAGATGACAAAGAATGATGTTAAATACAAGTCAACATATTATAGCTGAACTAGAGTAAATCCTGAAGAATTGAAAAAAGACATTGTTTTCTCCATACTAAAGACTCCTAAGATATTTGTTCTAGCACATCCACGCTTTAAAAAAAAGTTTTAAGACTTGATAGGACCTTTCTGTCAAGAATATTTCATTTGCTGTCTCTATGAAAATCAGCCCAAGGCATAAGCCCCAGGGTAATAAAAAAATGCACATGACTGACTTAATAGATCATAGGCTTTAAAATTCCTACACATTCTGTCTCTACTCAACATTCTCCTAAGAGTTAGATGATTAGCTGTGAAATACAGCCATACAGACAGACTGCTCTTTCTAGCAATGAGAATGAGATTGCAATTTTGTCAGATAGTGTAATGTTAGATACCACAGTTAGGAGCAGAAAAAGTAGACTGCTTGAGTCTAAACAGTTCTGATGCCACAACAGGCCTCACTGAATACCTACTTGATTGTGTCATGGCACACACACCAAAATTCCCTTTACCAGGAAACCAGGACATATGAGAAATTGTGTACTCCAGTTTTTGCCCTGACATTGAGTCAGGATGCTGAGGGCTTTAATAAACCTTAATGGTTATGACCAGCTTCACCCAGGGTCTCCACGTAAACCCATGGGCCCAGAATCTCTAATCTGAGCTGTGTTAGAAGAGTGCAGGTCCTACTCCTATCTGGTCATGGAATATTTTGATCTGGATTTCAATCAATAACTTGATCTTAGCTTGCCTCATCTTGTGGACCAGACTAGTGATCACTGATTCTAACCTTGACCTGCAGATTGACTTCACAGTGTGATCTCTGACCTGTTTCATTGCAGTGATATTGCCTTATGATCTGTGCTCTTGGGTGGACTTTGGTATAACCTCTGAGTCTGTCCTTGCTTGAGTACTGTGGGACTGGGCTGTAGCTGGTGAGACCCCTGCCCTGATGGGCTGGGCACCCCTGTGTTCCTGGCCAACCTTTTCTTAGGGAGTGGCCGCATTCTTTTTGTTCCCTAGCAGATGCAATCTGAGAGAACACAGTACCCAAGAAATGGGAAATAGGTCCGAGTCCTTGGTTTCAGAGATCTGTGTTGTCTTTTAATCTTCTGACGCTGGGCAGAATCAAAGGGATGTCGCCTGGCCCAAAATAAAAGGAGGAAAAATAGATAAGGGAGGAAGGTAGAATATATTCAGACAAAGGTTTGGGGAGACTAGCTCTAGAAGAAGCACAGGTGTGATGGAAGGTCAGGGTAAAAATAAGATTAGATGTTGAATGGCTGAAAAAAGCTGGGATAACACTGAGGTTAAAATCTCAGGGAAGATAAATTGTTGGTAAGAAAAAGCAAAGCAATGGAAATACTTTGTTGAGATGCCAGCAGTGTGTGATCATCTAGACAAGGAATTTAGGACCAGAGAAGATCACAGAATCACAGAATTTGGAAATAAGAAATGCAAGATAAATCTGAAAACAAAGTAGAGCTTCAAAGAGGAACTGAAAGTCTTTGAGCACAGAAGCTGGACCAAGGAGCCACAGGATGAGGAGCAAGAGACCAGACTAGAAAAAAAGTAACAAAGGGAAACTGTGTGGTGATGAGGAACCGGAAAAGAAAGTCCAGCAATAAAAAACGATGAAAGCAGAAAAAAAAAGACATAAGGCATGAAAAAAGAAAATCAAGACTTAAGTAGTTCAACTGGCACAGCATGAGCTGAGAAGCCAGAGGAATGGAGAAGGGAATGATAAAAAAGAATGTACTGGTGGATAAAACAGGTCTAGGAGAGTAACAAAACTTGGGGTTTTAAGACAAAAAGAAGAAATATCTGTAGTCAAATTGCTTTATAGGGCCTGAAACTCACTTTCATAATGCATCTGTTATTAGTAACTGTTTGAGATTCATTATAAAGTAAATATGAGGTTACTCCCTTCTCTAGGTAATAGTAATTTACTATACTACTTCCTGATTGATAAGCTCAAATGAAAAGGTGTAAGCCTTCTGGCGTTCTGTATGGATATCAATGTGATAACATTTTTTTCCCCTCATTCACTTTCATAAATCCTGGGGAAATACATGCACTATATGTAAGGATCTTACGGTTAGGAAATGTTCATAATGAAAGAAATTAACTTGTTGGTTATACAATCTTCATATTGCTTGGATATTTTTATATCATGAATTATAACTATGTGATAGCCTTTCCTTCTGTCTTCTTCTGTGCCCTGTCCATCTGTCATCCTGTTCTGCCCCTCCCCTGCATAACACAGAGCCGTGGTCTCATTCAGCACAAGGAGTAGCTTTAGGGATGATTCATGGTCTTGGGGAGAAGGAAGACATTGATAGATAGAATCTCTAATTCCTTATCTGGAAAAAAAAAAGAGAAAATATATAAACAATATGGAAGAGATCTGAAAGAAGAGGAAAAGATAGTCTTAGAGTAATTGAATGATGCCTTTGGAATTGGATTATGTTTCAATATGCCACAGGGTTCCTCTGTGATGTTAAGTAAGTCACTTAAACCAAATGTTTTTACAGTGGTAATAAATTGATATTAATACTCCTTTTTCTCAGTTTCCAACTTCATACCAAAGAGTCATCTCTGCAGAAGTGTGAAGTACTGCAGACTTTTTAAAGCCGGTGTGAACTGGACTAGGAACACGCAGAGCTGTGTAATGAAAATTGGCCACTTGGAATTAGTGGTTACCTCTGACATTAATCTTAATTAAATACTTCATTATAATGTATCTGCAGAACGAGGACAAATTAAGGTTGCATAGGCAATTCTGAATCCTGGCATTCCTTAATTCTTTGATTTTTCAGTTTTAGTGGTGTTAATATGGCTTTGTATATCTATTTGGTAATTTATTATAGAATTCAGTTATTTGCTTTTCTTTCTTTTAGCTTATTAGCTTTGATTTAGTTAGTCTTTTGAAATATTTGACTAACATTTTTACATCTGCTGTATCTTAGAAGTGTAATCATCACAAATTAAGTCAGTGAAAGTTTCAGGATTTTTTTTTCCCCCAAAGAATGTGAATCTCTTTTGTTAAGCCAATAAATCACAAATGAACACAGACATTATGATTGCTAAGATAAATAATGACTTACATTGCTACTTGTTACTGGCCCAAAATATGGAACTGACCTCACCCGTCTTTGGAAGAAAAATAATAGAAGTATATTTGGAAGGAGACAAAACTGAAGGAATTATGCAAAATATAGCAACTTGTCAGTCTCTGTTTATCTGTACTTCTTGTTTCAGAGTAGGCGAGAGGTGTTCATTATTGTAAGTGCTACACGGTTTTGCAAGTGGAACTTCTAATTGGTTTTAAGCAGAACGTTGTTATTTTTGATCATATTGAAATGCATATGAATCACAGAAATCTATGAAATACAAACATTTATAAGTTTGCTAAATTTATTTTTATGAAGTCTGCCAGGGGTTAAATTCTGGTTCTAGACCTGCAGTATAACAAACCCTGCTAATATGTTGTTTAATGAACAAGCACAGAAGTGAACATGGAATATTTTTTAATATTCTTGTAGTACATAACAATATACATAACAAAGGGCTTCATTATATCACTTGCCATTGTGATGTAGGACAATCAAGTCAGTTTGCTACTAGGTGGAAAACAGAATTAAAAGAAAATATATGTTGCAGTATCTGCAGCCATTAGGAGGTGCATTTTTTGTTTTCCCATTGAAAAATTATAATACAAGAGATTTAATGGGTTAGCATCCATAATTCAAGTTTCTGCTGCAGTGAGATACAAGAGTTCTAAAGGAAAATATTCTTGTACAGAGTACAGGAAACTGTAAAAAACTTTTCAAGGTGCTTGTACTTGTTAAAGCAAATCTAAATTCTCTGGTAATCACAAAATAGGTTTGTGGCAAGTACATTTAGTTGCCCTTACTACTTCAGGTGTTAGAGGGTGCTACTGACAGCACTTTAAAATACTGGCATAAAAAGCAAGATTTTTGATTCTTGTGGGTCTAAGCTATTTCCTGATGTTTTTTTTTATTAAAATCCAGACTGCATTGTAGCCTATCACCGGTAATTTTTTTAAGTGACAGCCAATACGAGTAAAATTAATTAAACTGAAAATCAGTCCTTGCTAAAGTTGGTGTATGGAAAGAGTTAAGTAAGGACATATACAAAATGGCATTTTAAGAATTGGCTGAAGTGTTTCACTTAAACACAGATTCTTCTTTTCTTCCTGACTCAACTGGATTAACTGTGTCTTGGTTTTTAAGATCAGAATGATTTTTACCAAACTATGGAAAATTGCTAAATACAACTATACTTCCTGTGTACCCTTAGTTTTTCCTGTGAAAGTGTGAAGACTGAAATTAACAAATGTTATCTGAGCAGCAGGATATCCACTGGAGGCTGGTTTCTTGCCTACAGCAGAACTCAATTTGATTTGCTCCTATATTTATAGCTTTTGCGTTTTACAGAGGGCAAAACAGGTTAATTAAATAATTACAATATTTCACTTTAATAGTATACAATAACTATTCATTATATAAAAGGTACATTGAAGAGAAAAAGAAACATTATTAATGTTCAGTTCTTGTGTTCTGTTCAGGCACATGCAACATGAGGAAAATGGAAGGGAAGAATAGCTACTTTTTCCAATATTCATACTCCAAAGTGTGTCTTAATACATGAAAATGCTTCAGCATATCAAAACTAATTATCATTAAAGCATTCTGAAAAACATGTCTGTCTTTCTTAAAAAAAAAAAAAAGAAATCTTGATTGGTATTTCAGAAGTTTAAAGAGGATTAAACTTACGGAGTAGGGATTCTCTTTGTTCTTCAAAACTGTTTCACATACAACATTTCCAAAAATGATGGCGGATTGTAAATGGCACAGACTTTACTAAATGTTTCAATGGAACCTGGGAAGATGTGATTCATTCCTGTTGTGTCTCCTGTATACAAACATACTCTGAGGTTGTTAACCATGTGAGACAATTTGAGGTTTGCAGTAGCTGGAGTGTGTGACGATATTGTCTCTTCATTTCTGTAAAAGAATCTGTACTTTTCTTATGTCTTGCTCAGGTGTGGTTGAGTGTACTCCAGCACTGCTGAAGAAATTTTACAGCTTCTTGATTGTTCAAGTACTTGGTTTCAGGCACCACAGCTTGAAGCAGCTTCCAGATATTTTGGAATCAACTTCAATAGTGATCTCCCCTTAGGAATGAGCCTAATCTGTAAATGTGATGCAGTTTGTGCACGTATGTTTGCAGAAGGAATTGAATGGGGTATTACTCGTGGAAAATATTGATACAAACATAGGCTTTGGAGGGATTTCATACCAAAAATTCTTATGCAATCAGTTCAGAAGGCAAGGTAGTCCTGCAGATGACTGTTGCTGAGCATTTCAGACTTTTCAGTGTATGATACTTATAGCAGTTGGCAATTTGAACAAATTGACCTTTCTTTCATACTCAACAAGAGGTCAATGAGTAGAGCTGTTGTCCTTAATTTTCTTTATAGCTGACCAACATCAAGACTAAAATTTCAGTTGTTTCAAGTTGACCCTGAAGTCACCGCAAGTGAAGGCACTAGACCAATATGGAACAACTGCTAGGCAATTATATTTTCCTGTAGCTGCTAGGTCATTTTCTTTCCAAGCTTAAGCATTTTCATGAATTTTCTGGCCTTCACGGCAGTATATTTACCAAAATATAACTTTTAATCTCAAGTTTTTATGGAAGTTATCATATACAGCAGTTTTACACAGTTTGATATAAGTACACCATTAATCTTTTACACTGTGAACAGTATTAAAATTAGTAAGACAAAGGAGTTTCTAGGGTTTTTAACTTAACATTAGGAGAGCTATGCACTCTAGTGTGTTTTGGCCTGATTTTCTCCAGGGATTTGAGGGATTGCTCTGTGTGGTTTTGCAATTCATATTGTTAAAGGAATCTCAGTCTTCCTAAGCTGTGGTGTTGGACTCCACTCCTTTGAGAGGTTAGACAGTCTAATTTGGTAAAAAGTTATGAGATCTTCATGACAGTCATTTCGACAGTATTCTGAGAAAGGACCCAAACAACACATTTCACGTTCCAGTGATCATTATATCTCTGACTAATACTGTGCGACAATTGGTTTACATTTAGCTAACACATTTATCTCTACTACATAAATGAACATACTAAGTCAGCTTAGTTGAAATTCTGGTTGTTATCATTAGTCATTCACTGTTGGTTAGCGTCATGAGTAAGGCTGAAGATTTACAATTTTTATTATGTCATATGATACAGAAATCAAGTGTCTGACACTTTGAATTCTGCCAATGTAAGTGTTTTGTTTGTCACTGTAGATCATAAGTTGCACTTCCAAATATGACCATGAAACAGCTCTTTCTCAGTCTTCATTTTGTAGTGTTTTCATTGTCTCATAGTCCAGCCATATGGATCAGTAGCATGGTGTAGCAAAGTTGGAGATGTATGTTCTGTGCGTACAGACACTCACTACAAGGATGTTACAATTTTAAAACCAATTCTGTAGGGTGAATTGCCTGATTATATTCCCTGAGATCCATGCTAGTCCATTCTAGTTTATGGATGATGAAAAAATTGAGAAGTAAAAAAACCTTACCTCATTCCCTGAGTTTCCAGAAGTTCAAATGCGTTAATGATTTATGTCTTTAACAGGTTTTGACATGGCATACAAGAGTGAAATAATCCTTCCACAGGTTTTGTAGAAACCTCTAGAAGTATTGACTTGGTTGAATGACCCTGAGAACACCATTAATGTTGTTTTTCTAACCTTTTAGTCGTTCTAATATTGGATTACCAAGCTTATGGTATTAACTGCATATTCATATTTTTGAGAGAAGATGAGGAGGATATTGCCATATTCCTTTCCATTAAGCTATCACTGAATGTAACTCTGTACTGTTAGAGAAACAAATAGCTAGATAAATGAGCCATCCACATAAATATTAAGGAAGTGCAGGATGTTTTTGAATTTCAGACCATATTATTTAGGTTAAAAACCTACACGGATTTGCAATGTATAAACTGTTTTCATACGAAGTTGCTGGACCGTATTTTAACAGCATACAGATTACAAGGTATTTAGCTGAGCTAATGAACTTAAAAGCCTTTCTATCAAAACCATCGAGACCATTGCTGTGCTTAAAACTATGCAGGCACTTAGCTATTTTTCTAAATTTTGACTGTATGGAAGCTTCAAGGTGTGTTTACATGGGTGTGTTTTGTTCTTAATCCTGTGTGCTGTTAGAGTGAATGCCTGTATCATCCACATGTCCTGTGCTTTGCACAGCATCATGTAGTGATCTTGGAAGTCTATGAGCTGGAATTCTACTGTACTAAACTAAATTGTAACGTAATCTTGAGAATATAGTTTTTGCACTTCACCTTCTCATGGGCATTTAGTACATAAAACTGGACTAGACTTAGTCTAATGAATCATGCCCCACATGTATGCTTATAATATTTTCAGAATGAATAGTTTTGTTGTGCAGAGCCATTCTTATTGTGACTTCCTACTTGGTAGCATATATGTATCCTTACCTACAAGGATTTCTTCAAATGAATTGAATTATATCAATTTCATGGTTGAAAGCATAATGGGGTTTTGGTGCTTTTAAGAAACACGGGAGGGAACAAAAAAGCATTCAATTTGCAAAGATTTTTATGGACTTAGAATGAAATTTTCCTCCTTCATTGGCAACTGAACTTTTCCTTCAGAAGGTTACTTGTACTAAATGAAATTGCTTTCAAAAACCTTTGTTTCCTACAGTTTTGAGTTTCTTGTAGACTATGGGACTTTGTGAGCGAGTTAAATTCCCCTTTGTTTTCAACATAGGGAAGTCAAGAACTATCAACTCCTGGATTTTCCAAGCAGCAACTCAAAGTCATTTCAGTCTTGGTAGGAAAACAAACATTTTGCTCTTTCTCCCAGTGAAAGAAGCCTAAGCTTTTCCCCCTTTCTCGCTGTGCTGCTTGGGTCATCACCACCTGGAAAGACCTCTCCTGTTGCCACAACCAAGTTGTCACTAAGTCCTGCTTGGTACCCTGTTCGGAGAAAACTGTCACTTGGCCAGAAGCAAACCATCTTGGAAAAATTCCGCCAACTCGCAAGGAGTATTAAGACTAGTATGCAGGAACACTAAGAACAACATAAAATAATTGTAATAAATATAATTTAGAGCAAACACATAATAGACATATGGGCATAAGAGCTTAATAGGGGTTGAATTTAAGCTAACAGCTAAGTATTAAATGTTCATAGGAAAACACACATTCCTTGATACTGTCTTTTACCCTAGCATCATCCTGAAGAGCATGGTACCACCCTGGTTGAACATTTTAGGATGGAACTTTTGATATTCTGGCACTGAACAGTCTAAACACTTTTTCCCTAGTTTAACTTTGAATGGAGAAAAGCCTTCCTTCAGTTACAGTTGGAATTTTGTATTCCTTTGGCTTAGAATCTCATTTATTTCCTGAAAACAGTATCAGACTGTATCTGTAGCTCAGGTGGTGATTCTCTGTCCTCATTTTGTGTGTCTCTTGTCTCTCTCATTGCTGTAGAAATTGTGGCATCCTCACAGCACAGTTTAAGACTGCCGCTCCACTGACCTAGGAGTTTGGCAAGAACTTGTTAGGGTACACATTTTTTTCCTACTTCCAAGTTTTGTCACAGAATTGCATAAGTGTCCTCTTTCTAATATATCTGTCCTCACCCACTTAGCTTGTAGTGGACCAGCTAGCAAGCCCAGAAGTTATTTGTGCAGTTGTCATTTGAATTTCATGAAGAAATGATAATTCCAACAAAGAAAGTTAAATTTGCATTTATAAGAAGCAAAGTTATTAGAAGATAATAGGGATATGGATAATGAGACAGTTCCAGTTACAGCGTGGGATTTTTTTTCAAAATACAGTCCTTACCTACCTAAAACTTCATTAACAAAACCTGGAAGACTAAGTAATAGTCAAGCGTATTTAAAAATATGTGTGATACAACCTTTATTTTTTTTCCCAAATCCAGTGTGTCTTTTCTATCAAATCTAAACAAGCTGCATTAAATTAACAATATAACAAAATCTACTTAGATATGAATTTTTAGAATTATTTTTATAAGTCAGACAGGTAACGTTTTTTCCTTTTACTGCAGAAACAGAGATTTTACTTGAAGACAATCTAACCTTTAAATGTACATACAGCTCTCTCTGTTTCTTTCTACTTTTTTAACTTCCAAAAGCATGAATTTTGACAGAATGCTCATACAGCAGTAGAATGAAGTAAATTAATTCATAGAATCATAGAAACATAGAAACATAGAATCACAGAATCATAGAATCATAGAATGGCCTGGGCTGGAAGGGACCTTAGAGATCATCTAATCCAACTTCCCTGTCATGGGCAGGGACGCCTCTCAACTAACTGTCTTGAAATATATTGAGCTGAGTCCACTATGTAATTTCTGCTGATATCAGGATTGATAACCTTTACATTATGCTTGAGATATTTCAATCTGTAAATTCGGTATCAAATTATATTAATGAACATTTAGTGATTAGGAAACAATAAGTAGTCCACAACTGAGCATTTGAGTCATCCTGTACTTCACTGATACTGCTCCTAGTTTGTATAAGTTTATGCACTAGAAGAACCAGTCTAGCTACATGTGTTGGTTGTTTGGTTTTTTTTTTTTTATTTTTAAGGAAATAATTTACATGGAAAATGTATTTCTGTTTTTAACTGTTTAGTGTTTGCTTTCCTAGGTGCATAAGGCATCTCTGTTCATTATCACGAGCGCTGTCCCTCAGGGCTCGGTGCTGGGGCCACTCCTGTTTAACACCTTCATCAATGATCTTGATGAGGGGATTGAGTGCACCCTCAGCAAGTTTGCAGATGACACCAAGCTGGGAGAGAGTGTCGATCTGCTGGAGAGTAGAAAGGCTCTACAGAGGGACCTGGACAGACTGGATTGATGGGCCCAGGCCAACTGCAGGCATTTCAACAGAGCCAAGTGTAGGGTCCTGCATTTTGGTCACGGCAACCCCGTGCAATGCTACAGGCTTGGGGAAGGGTGGCTGGAAGGCTGTCTGGCAGAAAAAGACCTGGGCGTTCTGATCGACAGCCGGCTGAATGTGAGCCAGCAGTGTGCCCAGGTGGCCAAGAAGGCCAACGGCATCCTGGCTTGTGTTAGAAATTTTGTGACCAGCAGAAATAAGGAGGTGATTGTCCCCCTGTACTCAGCGCTGGTGAGGCCGCACCTTGAGTATTGTGTTCAGTTTTGGGCACCTCAGTATAGGAGAGATATCGAGGGGTGGGAGTGAGTGCAGAAAAAGGCAACAAAGCTGGTGAAGGGCCTGGAGAATAGGCCTTACGAGGAGCGATTGAGGGAGCTGGGACTGTTCAGTTTGACAAAGAGGCAGCTGAAGGGGGACCTCATCATGCTCTACAATTACTTGAAAGGACATTGTAGACAGGTTGGTGCTGATCTCTTCTCACAGGTAATTAGGGACAGAACCGGAGGGAATGGTTTCAAGTTGCAACAGGGCAGGTTTAGCCTGGACTTTAGGAAGAAATTCTTCATGGAAAGAGTGGTCAGACACTGGAACAGACTACCTGGGGAGGTGGTTGAGTCACCATCCCTGGATGTGTTTAAGTGTCGCTTAGGTGTGGTGTTGGGTGATATGGTTTAGGGGTGAACTTATAGTGATTGGACTCAATGATCCCAAGGGTCTTTTCCAACCTGAATTGTTCTATGATTCTATGATTCTATGATTATTTCAACATCGGACTGTGCAATTCAATCTTTTGACTATTGTATTGACAGACTAGGTATTTCTTTACATTGTTTTAAGCAGAACTTCCCTTTCTATGTGATGTCTGTGTGACCTTTTGTTATGGAAGAATATTGTTAAAGCTTGTCCTGAATATGTCAGTTGTATAATACAACTGACATTTAGTATCTGTCCCACTTGAAAAAGGCTTAGCAATATACAGTCAGTGATGCGCAGATGCATCATCCACCTTCCACATGACTTCATTGAAGTTCATGCTTAAACAATCAGAAATTTCCTTGGCATTGCTGAGCTTTTCTTTTGGGATGAATTTGTCCACGATCAAGCTGTCATGTGGATTACCAACTTCTCTCTAATTTGATGATAGATTTGAGTGTTTAATTACTTTTTCCTGTGATATTGCCCTTTTATGTTTGTTGAGCATTTCTGTTTTCCATTTGAGGAGCTCAGCATGTGGAGAGAATGTGTTTTGTTCAAATTCTGGTATTGCAAATGCTGCATAAGCAGACCTCTGGTAGTCTGAAAATTCTATGTCAGAAAACTAATCTTTATAGTGTTCAGTGAGAAAAGTTGCTGTTGATTTTTGTGTAGATAAGATTTCCCAAAAATTAGAGTAATAAATTGTGGCGAATTATGCATTTCTAAACCATATGAGCAATATTGCAAATTTCAGGAGTTCTACAAGTATGAAGTGGGGTCCTCACATAGTAAGCATTACCTAAAAATCAGAGCCAATGTCATGCTGTGACACGTCAGAAAGAGAAATATTAAAAGAAAAACCATCTGTTTTCCTACTACACTAGCTGATACTTGAAATTCAAAAAAGGTCTCAGGAATGCAGCTTAGCAACCTAGAATGTAAACAAGCAGAAAAGGAGCAGTTTATATTTCTGATGATTTAGACTGACCAAAAAGTATGTGAAATGATAATCTAGAGCTGTGTGAATCTCATACTTTGGGCTGAAAAATGTTTTTCCTGATCTGAAGTTAGTGGGAATGGTTCTAGTCTGGCAGTAGTGGTGGACACAGCAGGAGGAACAGTCATTAGCAGTCACAGAACTAACCACTGTTAGGAATGATTCATAAAAAAAAATCAAGTTATAATTGTTTAGATATATCTATATGAAGAAAAAAAAAGAGTATGCAGAATGATACTTAAAAATTTAATTAACGTACCAGACTTCTGCATGAAGGTTATATAGTCAAGAGTATTGTTATGTAGCAGTGTGAATGGCTTGGTATTTGCAGGGAAATCTTATGGAAGATCAGAAAGTTCATGGAAATCTAATATTCCCATGTCTTTTACACCCCTAGAAATAACCAGCTCAGAGAATTTCAGTGTTTCTCTTCCTGCTTTTTAGGTTGTTTTTTTCCCAAGTGAGACCTAAATTCTCTTACCTACTTGAACGGAATATACTTTTGATACTATGCATCCTGGTGATTTCCTTCAGAAATTCTCAGTTCTAGTGAAAGGGACAAGGGCTGTAAAAAATATCTAAATAAAGTTTTGTTGTAATAATACTGCCAAAGATTTTCTTCTTACATATGATGCATCCATTTATGCAGCCCATAATTCAGTATGTTTTTTTCACCCATTGAATAGTATTCAGAAAGGTTTAAAACTTTACACACTGCTTCCTGAGGTCTTCTGCTTATTCAGTGTTGTGGAGCCTATTACTGTACAGAGAGCGTAATAGTTTGTCCTTTTTTTTTCCTTTCCTTTTTGGCCCTGGGCTTGCTTTACACTTCTCTACACTGAACTGGATAAGTCATTACTGTTAGATTTCTTAGCACTTTCTGAATTATATTGTGGGATTTTTTTGTGTTGATTGACCCTTTTTCATTCTATGTTTTTGTTATCAATGCGTTTTAGCAACTTACCTGTCATTCTTATATCAATTGAATGAAATAGCCTGTAAAGCTCTTGTGGCACTCCTTTAGTAACCTCTTTCCAACTCCAGCTGTTTTCCCAATATATATTAATTTAGCTGCTGTGTATCATGAACCCTATGTTCTCCTGAAGCTAACAAAATCAAACAGCATATTTTATTTTAGGAAAAAATGTACTCAAACTGAAACTTTGCTGAAATCTTTTTCTTTCTGTATCTGTATGTTACAGCCAGTACCTCTCATCTACAGATGATAAACTCCTTTTTCAATAGAGCTGTTTTTTCGTTGGTTTTTTCATTATTTTATTTCATGCTTATTAATCTTACAATTAAACTTAATATAATAACAGTAAAACTAGCATCATAGTAGTTCTCTTCATAATGATTCAAAGCCTTGGAGATATGCTGAAGATGCTTTACTGATGTCTTTGTGAAAGTCTATTGTCCTGGTTTCCTTTTATATCTTCTCAGCATGATGTAAGAACTTCTCTGTAGTACAGCTTTCAAAGGCACTAAATGAGTAAAAGATGTAAGATATGTTCAAATGTAAATTTTTTAATGGTCCCATTAACTCCTGTGGCCTTTACATGAATTGTTGCACTGAGGTGGAGTTACACCCCTTCGTTGTTCCATGTGAGTAGATGTTCTGATCTGTGTGGGATAATGTGATGGATTAGGAGATATGAAGTTTATTCTTTAGCTGGAATTTGCTGAAATACCTTCTTTATTTTTAAGCCCCAGAATAACAGAGAACAAAATACAAGAGAACAATATTTGCTGTTCACTGGACAGAAACAAGAAGTTCATATTTTTCATCTGTTTATATTGAAACTTGCTATCTATTCACAGAAAAGGAAAATGCTATAGGTGTGTGTTGGCGGTGGACTGATTTAAATATTGATGTGTTAAGCTCTTTACAGCCAGCAACCCATCTGCAGACTGTCTTAGTTTGGGTGGAAGCTCTATCTAACTGCTGTATGCCATCAGTGTTTGGACTGGATGGACACAGAAACTGACATAAATTTCTAGTGACTCTCAATCAACACTTCTCATTCAGAAAAATAAATTACTATATCAATAAGTGTATACTTAACTCCTTCAAACAAAGTTCTGTCAAGTGGTAGTAGATAGAAAAATTAGACAAAATAATAAATTCTGATTTATTTCCTTTCCTACTTCCCCAGTTAGTAGTGTGGAATTGTCAAGAGAAATGAGGAAAAAAAAATTATATTTGAAACTATATCAAACCACAGAAGTAAGATTGCCTCACCATTCAATCACCTTGCTTAGATTTGGGGATATAAATTGAAATGAGAAGACGAGCTGCTTCAAACTTTTGCAGATTGAATTTTGCACAAGTGTTGTATCTGCTGTTTAATTTCATACTAATTTGTACTTTCATATGGGTTGTCACAAACAGTATTTTTCATTCTGCTGGAAAAAGAAAACAAAACAGAAAAAGCTGATGAAAAGTGGGTATGTAGTTTACCCAATATAAGCAATCTGAATTTATTCTGTTTTCTGCAGAACTAAAGGTGATTTGTGGTGCTGAAGTTTCAATTTAGAGCAATTTATGATTGATCTTTCTCATTTTCTTTACATGACAGATCGCTTAAAGTGAGAAAGCAAATAATTCCAGTGTCCAGATGTCCAGAGAGCAAGAAAACAAAGAAGTTCTAGAATTTGTTTGGGTTTTTCATATCTTCCAATCTGAAGACCATTCTGAAACTTGGCTTCTTACAGAGTATAGTTATTGACTTGTTACATTTTAGAACAGATCAATGCATTCTGTACCCTGTATTGCTTTCTACTTGATTTTGTTACACAAAACCCACATGAGATTTATAAGTTATTTTCCTTTTTGCTGTTTCTCCCTGTTTTTATTAGTACATCTGCTTTTAGCCTATTCACATGAGAGCTGGAAACTGTGTGGGAGAGTTCTAAGGTGGCACTGTGGTTCCTTAGTACCATCTAATAGAATCACCCTTAGTAGCTTTAAGAATCACCATCTGGGTAGCGACACTAAAAAGGTCCTGAGATAGCCTGGGAATCAGGTGGACGATAGGTTTGAAATAGGCAGTAGATTTAGGTGTTCTCTAATATATAGATATAGTATTATTATAACAATATGCTATTGATATTTAGAAAATAATGGTGAAATTAGTGAAGAGGTGTCTTGAGTATTTATAGATATGAACTGTCAATGGGATTTGTTAAAATTTTTATTTAATTGTTGAGTATTGCACAAACACTTATAATTTATGACTGTAGATGTAGACAGCTTCAGGCAGTGATTACGCAAAGCCTGAATGGAAATTGCTTATCTCTGTATATTTGTGTACAAATGGGAGAAATGGTAGGAAGGGGCTGTACGTATATATAATATGTAGGGAGAAATTTGGCTTCTGCCACACATACATTCTTCTGTGTTTACTGATACTGAATTACATTTCCCATTTTATGACATTATTTTGTCTTAGATACTTCTGTAACTGTTAGGAATCTGTTCTAGCTTTGACTCTTCTGGTTAATTTTACATTACCAAGGGCTTTGTCATATCACTATTTACCAATCCAGTCCCCTGTAAGCAAATCATAATTATGTTTTGTTTCTAGTTAGTCTTGGAGCATCCCACTTTCAAAGGCTTTTTCTTTCCACTACAATAATATTTTTCCTGGGAATTTTTTCTGCCCTCCAGAAATCTGTTATCTGATTTTTCATAGTAATTTTGTGTGTATTTCATACTGTAAACAATATTTTATTCATTTAAAAAAAAAACCAACACCATTTTTCCTGAGTCATATCTTTGGTCGTTAATATTTTAATAGGTCTTCTGAGATATTGCAGTTTATGTCAGTTAAATGCCATATTCTTTTATCTCATGTCACTTATTTAATTTTTATTTTATTCTACAACAGGCTTCACAGGGAAGTCATCATGGCACCAAGCCCATCAGAGTTCAGGCGATGTCTGGATGATGGATTTAGTCATATGATTTAGTTTTAGGTAGTCCTGTGAAGAGCAGGGAATTAGACTCAATGATCATAGAATCACAGAATTGTTTAGGTTGGAAAAGACCTTTAAGATCAAGTCTGACCATTAACCTAGCAATGTCAAGTCCACCAATGAACTACGTCCTGAAGCGCCACATCTACACGTCTTTTAAATACCTCCAGGGATGGTGACTCAATCACTTTTCTGGGCAGCCTGTTTCAGTCCTTGACAGCCCTTTCGGTGAAGAATTTGTCCTAATATCCAATCTAAGCCTTCCCTGGTCCAAGATCAGGCCATTTCCTCTTGTCCTATCACCAGTTACTTGGGAGAAGAGACTTCACTACAACCCCCTTTCAGGTATTTGTAGGGAGTGGTAAGGTCTCCCCTCAGTCTCTTCTTCCCCAGGCTAAACAACCCCGGTTTCCTCAGCCACTCCTCATAAGGCTTGTGCTCAAGACCCTTCACCAGCTTCGTTGCCTTTCTTTGGGCACGCACCAGCACCTCAATGTCTTTCTTGTCATGAGGGAACCAAAACTGAACACAGAATTTAATGTGTGATCTCACCAGTGCCAAGTACAGAGGGACAATCACTTCCCTACTTCCGGCCACATTATTTTTGATACAGGCCAGGATGCTGTTGGCCTTCTCGGCCACCTGGGCACACTGCTGGCTCATGTTCAGCCAGCTATCAAACAATACTGAACCTTATGGGTCTCTTGCAACTTTAGATATTCTATGATTGTATGTTTTATTTGATTGGTTTCATATGTAAGGCAGGGAGAAGGTTCAGTCTGGCCTATTCTGAAACTAAACATTTAAATTACTTACCAATATTTTGAAGGAGGACTGGTCTGATCGAAAGCCAACCTATTTAGAATAAGGCTCCTTCTCTTCAAGACTTAATAAACTACCATGATTCTACACCCTGCTTTCTCTAGAAATGCTTTCTCAGTGTGTTTCAGTAATGTAGAAAAAGATTATCTGTGATTTTTTTTTCTTTTCTTCTCCAATAGTAGTTTTAACTATATAATATGCATTATATAACCTTATATAATTGCTGCTGGAGAAACAAAGAAAATATACCCTGTGTTTTGAAAGTGCAAGAAGATATAACTCTAAAGAATGCTTTTATTTACATTAAGATATTGCAAATCATCTTATTGTGCTAAGAATAAATTGTTGCTAGAACCTCTTTCCACTTTTACTTATTTTTCTCTTCAGCTATTTTGCATATTTATTAGCTTCTTATCAAGGATACTTTGAATATAATTTTAAAATTGGAAAATAAACATTTTCCTGCTTTTTCTATCATGATTGATGTAAAGGAGCACATTTTCTGCATGGTGTAGAGGGAGTTAGGCATGCAATTTCCATTAATAATGAACCATGCAGAAAATTTACCCTTGAGAGGTACATGTATAGGCATCACAAACATTAATCATTAAAGTTGTCCAGCATTCCTGAACTACTTTCTTATCCAAAAATTATAAGATATGTAAGAACTTAGTTTCTTATTGGAATCCATTTGATTTATTTTACATAAAGAAATGTCACTGCACAAAGTCAGGAATGCTATCTCCTCTGCTGTGTCAGCCATGGAGTTTAGTGGACAGACAGACCCTACCGCTCCCCCTGCTTATGCTATTTGTTCAACACTTGTGTTTACTTTAAGGTTTCATACATGTGCTTTCCAAACAAGTATTAAACCTATTGTTTTTACTGTCAGAAAACAGGTCTGATGGTTTGTTAGGGAGCCTTTAAAACTGGTCTGTCACTTCATATATGAACTACACTTCTCTTAGGAGTTTGCCAGAGTGTGTCACGACTTTCTGTACCTGAGTATTAGTACAAGGGTGCTTATTTCCTTCTCTCCTTATCTAACAAGTTATCCCTCTGCATAGTTAGGCAGCAATCTTGTAAATATTCATGCATATATTTTGCACTGCGAGAGATGTTACTAACTTCAAAAGGATGCACATCAATAAGATTGAGACTACATGTTAAAATTTGAGGGATTAGGTCATTTGACTTCTAGTTGACTGGCAAAATCGGCCAGAAAATCCCGTGACCTTTCTGGAAAATACTGTTTTCTTTTGGTGACTCAGATTTGTAGGTGTCCCTTTTGTGGGCTCAGAGAGAAAGAAAATATAATCAGCTTTTAAGTGAAAGTGTCTCAGAGTTTGAAGACCTAATTCCAGAAAGTAGTACATATTATTTTTCAAAATGTCTGCAGACTATATTTGAAGCAAGATGGTATCTGCAGTCTCTGAAGAAGTAGCTAAAGCAATCTGAAATTAGTTTATGATGCCATATTCTTATTCCATATTAGTCCTGTTCTTTTTCCATAGGTAAAAGGAAGATGAATACAAATAATCTTTATTTGACCTTGAATTAAATGTGGGCTTTCATTGCATTTTGTAGGGACTTGCATTAAACTTCAGTTCTGCACTCATTAAAACAGACTTTTCAAAAACCTTATATTAGTGTAGCGTACTTTAAATATAACATACAAAGTGCAGGGTTTTATACTTTACAACCTGTCCTGGTGGCATAACGTTTTGTATCTTCTTTACAAACTATGTTTTCTGTGTTAGACCTCATAGTTTGATTGGCTGATACCTTGACAGAGAATGAGGTTTTAGCTTTTTTGGCATGTTTCGTGCCAAAATGGTACAAGAATTCAAGTCGAAACGTGGTTTTTATTTATTTATTTATTTTGTTGCAAGTGTAATTTATTTGGTAGAAAAAAAAGCAGCTTTTAAACTTTCTTAGGTGAGAAGGGTGCAGTAATCTCCATAAGCATCCTTGATTTATAGGGTTATCACCCAGTTTAGTCCTAAAGCTACCACTTTTCTACACATCTCTTGTTCTCTAGCTTTTAGACTTTTACTTCAGAACAGAAGAAAATTTATAAACAATGTGGTGTTTTCAAGTGCACCCCCTTCCTCTTACAATGCTGCTGCTTTCCCTTCAACTGAGGTTGGTTTTGTTGAACCAGCTTGATTAGGTTAGCACAGGGGCATGTAGATGCTCAAAGAAGATGCAAGTCCTTCTGGAAAAGAACTTCCTTGTGAAAAAATCTTGATGAGATGAGTGGGATATCAAACAATTGAGACTTGACCCTAACAACTGTTTCTTTTCTGGCTAACCACTTTCTTCATACATATGTTTGGAACAAGTAAGGCCATGTAAGCTGCTAAATTCTGAGCTGGGCATCACTGGAGAGTCAAGCAATAACAGCAAACTCCAGGTAGCATCATTCTCAATTGCTCTGAGACTTATTTAGGAAAAATGACAAAATAATACTGTTTCTCTGATAGCAGACTAGTCTGAATACCGTGCCCATTATTTCAGTGAGTTACAGAATACTACACATGCTTCAGTGAGTCTCAGTGAACAGAAGGGAGAACTAAAAAAGACAGGCGAATAACATTTAACAGTTTAACTGCCTATAATCTTACTACAGTTTTAACAGATGGCTTTCGTAGTGTTACAGTGCTTTGCTAAAAACCTGGCATATAACTTCAGTTAAATTCCAGTATTCCATTAAATGCATGGTGTATTCACTATGTGGGAGTGTGTATATAAACATATTACCTACCTGGAAGATACATCATATGAAAAATCAGCATTAACAGTTCTTGTGATAACATCATAACTCTCTTGTTATTAAATACTAGTGCATGTTGTTAAGATGCTAGCATGATTCTGACCATCCATTCATAACACTGTTTTGGGTTTCCTAACCATGCACCAACCTTTAGGCCCCTGCCCATTATATCCCAAGACAGCCTTATTTCAGAGAAAGAATAGGAAAAAAAAATCTTGAATAAGGGCCCTTTTTTTAACACAGCATGCGTTTGTAGTCACTCAGTGGAGGGGAGGTGGTAGTCCAGTTAAACAGTTAGACCAGTGCAATCACACTGGTTACAGGTGTTTAAAGCTTCCCACAGGTGGAAGCTTTAACTTCTGTCATGGTTTCAAAGAAGCAGTAGGTAAAAGTAGATCAAAGGCAATAGCTATCTGATTGCCCTATAAGCAGAAAGTAAGAGTAGCTCGTACTATAATGTTGTGTCTAGGACTGAGCAAATGAGACTAAGAAACATTGTGAGGGATGTAGACAATAGAAAACCAAATGTGATGGATATGGAGTTTAGAAAGACACACTGCATTCTTGCTACATATTTTCTTTTAGTTAGTAATAAATATGCATTTTCCTACCTTTTAATTACATGCATATGTGTTTGACTCGGACAACATGATTAGCTACAAGAAGTCATCGGTGTGTTTGTGTATAGGAAAGCCTAGGAAATACATAGGGGACTTCCTGCCCCTCTCTGGTGGATTTAAGATGGTGATTCAAACTTCTAAAACTGTAGCAGAAGAATCAAGAACAAATCTGAAGGATTCTTTTTCAAGAACTTGTAGTGGAAATGGCCTCTAGACTTTTGATGTCTAGGTGCTCCTTTCCTCCACCTTTATAGCAAGTCACTCATGGCAACCTCTCCTACAAAGCTGGCAGCTGTGTTGAGAGGCACAGTCACAGAATGTTACCTGTTCTGTAAACAATCTTCAATGGAAACAAAGGCACCCTGACATCACACAGAGAAATCTCAACTCTGCTTTCTTGTAAAGGTTCTTTTCAGATTTTCCTGGTTAGTTTCTAAAGCACAGAAACCATGACCACTTCCCTAAATGCCATCTTAACTTCAGTCCAGTGAACTTTATTGGAAGTAGCAGCCAATGAGTCAAAAAACAAGTACAGCCCCAAACCTTGTGTTAATTACACTGGGGCTTGGTATATGCAGAGAATTCATTGCTTGAAGCTCAGCAAAAGATCAAGGCTAAAATCATTAGTTGGGCTGACTTGAAGAATTTGGAAACTGATTCTGCAGTGACTCAGTTTGTATGAAGCCTGCTCTGTGAAATTACACACAGGCAGGGAGTAAAGTTAATTATAAGACTAGGCAATTTTCAGACTACTGAGCCACTTGAATCAAAGATATATTTGTGAGAGAATTTGTAAGTTTAGTGAAATCATCACAAAAGAAAGACCAGAAGATCCAGCATCACCCTGGTTTTTGCATGTTAAAATTTTTAAAACATAAAACTCACAAGAGGGGAAAGCCTAAATCTAAAATAGTTAGAAAATGATATTTTTATCAATTTCAAATATTTCTGTAACTAGAAATGCCACTAAATAAAAAAAAAGAAGGCCATAACTCATATTTAGATTATGAAAGAAAGTGCTGTCACTGTGTGAGAAGGGCTGGCAAAGATTCACAGGAGGAAAGAAGGTAGGAATAAAGAGGGATAATGTATTCATCTATAGTGAAAAATCATGTTCAATTTTTTTGATAATTCAATTGTCCCAAACATGAATTCTCACCTTTTGCCAGCTCAATATGAGAGAGAAAATGAGAAGCATTCTCCAAATAGAGAGTAATGAAAAGAAAGCATTCATCATTCCAAACTGGCTAGAAAACAGCAAGAATAAATCAGACAGATCAAGCATTGTGGTAACTGTTTTACAGTGTTATGCTTCTTTACACCTATTATTAATTGAATGACAATTCCCATTTACGGTGGGATACCCAGATAATTTGGATTCAAAATGAAAGATGTTTGCAGTAAAGAGCTTTGGTATATACTGCTGAGAAGTGGCTGCTAATGTAAGGAATAACTTATTGATGCACTTGGAAAACTAGATGCCCTCTCCTCTCCTCTCCTCTCCTCTCCTCTCCTCTCCTCTCCTCTCCTCTCCTCTCCTCCCCTCCCCTCCCCTCCCCTCCCCTCCCCTCCCCTCCCCTCCCCTGCTGTTAAAAATTAGTAAATGAATCTTAACTTCTGCCCAGAAGTTTTTCTGCCATGGTTGCTGAAATCCCAAAGCACACTGACAACCTGATCACAGCAGAAGTGTCACAACAGGAGACCTTTGCTCAAAGGTTTGAAATTAGTAACACACATTCTGGTGAACAAACATACCTGTGGTGACACTTATGAGTAAAATCTATTCAACATGAAAAATATCCAACTAGGTTAATAGTATGGCTGATAGAACTTGAATAGTAGTTTTAAGCCTACGTGTCTTTGATTTGATTAGGCTTAAATCTTGAAGGATTTGCAATTCTGTGACATATTGTTTGAAGTTGTCGTAATTTTAGATATTACGTAGTTTCTTTTTATGTTGTATGTGTACCAGTTGTACTCACTCTAGGCACGCTATATATTCAATTGGTTAAGAATTGTATGCGTTCATAGAACATTGACTTGCAACATGATACACAGATGAGATAATCCTTCACTCAGCTGCATGATCATCATATTCCAGAGAATCTGCCTATATAGGCAAGAATAAAACATTAAGTATGATTTGTAGTAAACCTGCTATTAGTCCATTTCTTCTCTTCTTTCACTGTCTTGAAAAATAGCCATGGACCTGCAAATGCTTTTGTTTCTTTTGAGGTTTTGTTTCTTTTTGATTTAGACTCTG
Organism: Trogon surrucura; assembly: GCA_020746105.1. NCBI lineage: Eukaryota > Metazoa > Chordata > Aves > Trogoniformes > Trogonidae > Trogon > Trogon surrucura. The sequence continues at coordinate 116,185,116 of CM036617.1, read as the reverse complement.
TGTTCACTCTCCTGTTCACTCTGGGTAACAGCTGTTGTTTTGGTGTTGTCCTTCCCTGCAGGGGTTCGTTTGCTGTTTTTCTCTGGAGGCAGGTCTTTCTCATGATACTCCTATCTAGACTCCTCTACATCTTCTTATCTAGAATTTTCATACAAGTGGGATTACTCTGTCTCTACTAGTTTTCCATATGAAAAGAAGATAAAGTAGAAGACAAAATTGCCTTGATAAGTTTCTTTACCATTGCAGTTTGCTGTGAAGTACTATGACGTGGAAAAGGGGAAACATCATCCCCATTTTCAAAAAGAGAAAAAAGGAAGACCCAGGCAACTACAGGCCAGTCAGTCTCACCTCTGCACCTGGCAAGATCATGGAGCAGATCCTTCTGAAGGCTCTGCTATGGCACATGGAAAAAGAGGTGATTGGTGACCACCAACATGGCTTCACCAAGGGAGAATCCTGCCTGACAAATCTCATGGCTTTTTATGATGGACTAACAGAATCATTTGACAAGGGAAGAGCAACTGATGTCATCTACCTGGACTTGTGCAAGGCCTTTGACACTATCCCGCATGATACCCTGGTCTCCAGGCTGGAACGAGGAGGATTTGATGGATGGACCAGTTGGTGGATAAGGAACTGGCTGCAAGATCACACTCAAAGAGTTGCAGTCAATGGCTCAATGTCCAAGTGGAGACCAATGACAAATGGTGTCCCTCAGGGATCAGTACTGAGACTGGTACTATTTTACATCTTTGTTGGGAACATGGACAGTGGCATCAAGTGCACCCTCACCAAGTCTGCCAATGACACAAAGTTGTGTGTTGCAGTCGACACACTGGAGGGAACACCTCTCCTGGCTGGAACACCTCTCCTACGATGACAGGCTGAGAGAGTTAGGCTTATTCAGCCTGGAAAAGAGAAGACTCCAGGGAGACCTTATAGTGGCCTTCCAGTACCTGAAGACGGCCTACAAGAAGGCTGGGAAGAGACTTTTTACAAGGGCCTGTAGTGATAGGATGAGGGGTAATGGGTGGGCATAGGTTTAGACTAGATATAAGGAAGAAGTTCTCTACCCTGAGCGTGGTGAGGCACTGGAACAGGTTGCCCAGGGAGGCTGTGGATGCTCCATCCCTGGAAGTGTTCAAGGCCAGGTTGGATGCAGCCTTAAGCAACCTGATCTAGTGGGACATGTCCCTGCCGTGGCAGGGGGGTTGGAACTAGATGATCTCTGAGGTCTCTTCCAACCCAAATCATTCTATGATTCTATATTCTATGATTCTATATTCTATGATTCTATGATTCTATGATATGCCAACAACAGAGATCAGAAATGTCAAGACTTTATGACAAAGTGTAGATTTGTATCTTTAAAATAAATTCAGACTTCATGTGAATGCCTGGACTACTGATAGAGAAGCACTCAAAAGTAAATAATATGTACACAGACTATTACACGGTTTAACATACATGCAGTAGATTCAGATTTGACTAACAATGAAGTCAGCCTTACTCTGTTCCAGCAGACAATTGATAATATAAACTGTTGAGAAGGCAAACCAGAAGTAGAGGTGTCAATTACTATTTTATGAAAAATATATTTAAGAAGTCATAAATAATGTGTAAGAGTCAAAAGGTCATAAAGAGTGGATCAATTTACAAACTTTGTTCAGATAGACAGGGACTATTAAGAAAGAAATATCACTAACTGAAAAGGAGCTTTACCCACTCATTAGTGATATGATCATAAAAAAAACCCTGAAAAGACCCAAATAAGTATTTTTGACTCAACTGTAATCTCAGTTTCAATGTATAGCTAAAAAAGTGACAAAATAATCAGTATCAGAGACAAATGCCTAAATATGTTAAAGAAATGCCTTATGAAAATTGTAATTATTAAATGGAAAGCAAATATAACAACTGCTGAATTGCTTCTGGGAATTAACACAGTAATGTAGGAATCAAAATTACTTCAAAAGATTATCTTAGTCTATTCAGTGACAAAAAAAAATTAAGTGTATCTAACTTTGCATTTTTTTTTCCAAGTTATGAACTTGTTTTGGTATTTCAACAGTTATTGTTAGAAAATATTCCTTCTGATGTCCAACATATATCTTTGCTCTAAATGAAAATTATTAATTGTTGATCTTCCCCAGTTTCCTGGAAAATGATTAATGACGAACCAAAGTATAGCACCATTCCCTTATTCGAAAGCAAAAATCTTCTCTTTTGTGGTCTGAACATACACTATTTTTTCACTCTTATTCACAACCATGTTTTTTAACCCTACTGTCAATGACAGATTTTCTCAGTGATGAAAGTATACGCTAATCTCTATAGGTTCTGAAATTGTTATTCATCTATTGTGTAACAACCAATATTCCTTTTTGTAATTGCTAATACTGTGATATACAATGGAAATTATTGTTTTATTCAATGGGATTTTACAAGCTAGAATATCTTTAATGTTGACAGATTAATCCGTTTTCTTCAATCAAGGAAGAAAAGGGGTTAAATTTAAAATACAATAGAGATGAAAAATCTGAAAAGTAATTGTATAACATCTGAATTCCAATTCTGCAAATTTCCTGACTTTTATGATATTTTAAGCTTCTAGAAGTTTGTAGAAGAGGATTATAATAGTCAGTTACGCAGAAGAATCCTAACAAAATTAACTCATTCTAGAATTTCCTTTATTTACCTCAAAGTACCAGGCAATCTGAAGTCAATGATACAGCAGTGCATAGGTGAAAGTATCAGTTCTGCCTTCAGCACTTACTTTTTATACAACATGCAGGATAATAGTAACAAAAAGTAAAGAGGACATGCAGAGAGAAAGAGTGAAGTTTACCAAACTACAGGATACACAAACTTTAAGTTCTAGGCAATTTCATTAATTGAATATTGATGCTGTGGAAAATGTCAAGCCTTAGGGTACAAATCTACGTCATTAGGCATTTTTCCTCTCTCCCAATTTGACCAATTGTGGATATACTGGAAAACCTATTGATCACTTTACCTTTGATCTTGCTACTTTTTTTCTAAAATGCTCCTAAAGTGTGTGATTCCCACTTGCTTTTTTATGAGTGCGGATTCAACCGTATATTGCAAATATAACATATTTTGGTGGTGCTACGATGTTTTTTTTTATATTGCTGACTTGTGAATTTATACTTTGAAATTTTGTCCCTTTTGACATCCACTCTCTGCAGTCCTTCCAGCACCTCACATGCTTTCTTCTGGAATAGTGTGAGAAAAATTCCTCCTCTTCCACAGATGAGATGCAAAGGGCATTTACAAGAATCAGCAACTGCCAAATGACATGCTGGAGGCTGGCAGGCTGCTCCTCTAATCTGACTTCATTTGCCAGGGCATCACTTGATCACCTTATGCAGTGAATATAGTAACTTGAATGTCATATCACCCAGCCTTTGGTGGTGACTGTAGTTATTCCTACAGTAGTACATTATTAAGATATTTGGACATGTAAAAATCTGGGTTCTTTGCTGTGTTTTTATTTGCTATAGCTATCACTGAGATGATTGATTTTGACCCATTCAGATTTTTGCTCTTCTCCTGATTTGTACTTTGCATAGGAAACATTTCTTCTTTGGTCCTTTTGGTCAGAAGGATGTGAGGGTGGTGAGACACTGGAACAGGTTGCCCAGGGAAGCTGTGGCAGCCCCCTCCCTTGAAATGGCCTGTTCAAGGCCAGGGTGGATGGGGCTTTGAGCAACTTGGTCTTGTGGGAGGTGTCCCTGCCCATGGCAGAAAGGTTGGAACTGGATGATTTTTAATATCCCTTCCAACTCAAACCATTCTGTGATGTGATGCAATGTAAGCTGGATACCGTTTATTCCACAGTGATCGTTAAGATGCTCCGTGTCTTCAGCTAATTTCTTTGGTATAGCACCCTAATGATTGTGTGCTTTCCTCAGAGTGATCACAATTTTGGTCAAATTCTGTACCTTTTTGATACGCAACATTTTCCCTACAGTGATGGTGTTTGCATTATGCATTTCTCCCCTGCACGCAGTGGCTGCTGTGCATGCCCAGCTAACCTTTCCTTTCCTTTCCTTTCCTTTCCTTTCCTTTCCTTTCCTTTCCTTTCCTTTCCTTTCCTTTCCTTTCCTTTCCTTTCCTTTCCTTTCCTTTCCTTTCCTTTCCTTTCCTTTCCTTTCCTTTCCTTTCCTTTCCTTTCCTTTCCTTTCCTTTCCTTTCCTTTCCTTTCCTTTCCTTTCCTTTCCTTTCCTTTCCTTTCCTTTCCTTTCCTTTCCCTTCCTTTCCTTCATCAGTAAGCTTTGGTTGATATAAGTGCCATCCCTCTCCTGTTCTTGCCTGCCCTTTGATATAATTCTGTGCAATCTCAGCCATGCCTGACTTTCTGGCAGCTTCTCTGCCATGTGCTCTTGACTCCACAGCTCTCTAGAAGGTTGTCAGTCTTCCTAATTGTCTGTGTGTTGGCACTGAATTGTATTTTTTTGCCAAATAGTGTCTTCCTATATCCAGTTGTTTCTGGGATGTTTACTTATGTACCTTCTTATTTTCAGATAGGAACTTCTTTTCTTTCAATTATATGGAGATCAATTGATTAATCACTTGTTAATTATCATTGATTAATCAATGATAATTAAGCAAGTCATAATATGCCTTTAAATATTAATCATTTGCAAGCATGAATATTTAGTCTTGTATTAATATCTAGAGTAGATTAATTACCTGTGGTCTTTACTGTTAACTCATACAACTTTTACACTGTTTTTCTCTAATATTCATAATTTGAAATCATTTACCTGTGTCTTCTTAATTAATTCTGTGTCAATTTCTTTTTGAGCTGCAGCATTGATACTTTTGAAGTGAAGCCAATTTCCTTTTTTTTTTAATTGAATTATTTTTTCTTTGCTGTGCTGGTTAACATCTTGTGTCTGGGTTGGCTACCCACAGCTCCATCTTAGCTGTTCAGCTTTCTAAAGCACTCCCCTTTCCCCCTTTTCAACTTCTGGGGAAGACATGCTGAGAATTAGATGTTAGACTTTTGATGCAATATGGTGTTAACATTTGGGCTGTGAACTTATTTCACAACAAATATACCTTTCTTCTATTTGCTACCATAGAGATTTGGTTTGCCATTGATAATATGTCAATTTTAATTTTCTGTTTCTTTTGTGATTCATATTCATGCATAAAACATTAAATAACAGTCAATATAGAGCTATTTCTTTCCCTCTTCACTCCTTTTGTTTTCTTTTTAGACCTTTTACCTGCAGCAGTGTTAAGTTCTTTTCTTCGGAATCTTTTGATCTTCATTATAATATTGAGCCTCAGTGATTCAGAATCTCCTCTTATATTTAAAGTGATAGACTGGATACTGTTGTACACCTTGGAACTGTTGGAGCTCTTGGCACACAACTGGGTCTAGTGAGGGTACACTGACATTTCTGCTTTAGGGAAAACATTTATTCTTCCAACAGTTTGTCAAACGCTCCAGCTATCATGCTATAGATAGAACAGTTTAATTTCTTCCTATGGCTTTTTTTGTTTCTTGCTAGTGCTTGAAGCTTGTTCCCCTGTTGATGGAACTTCTGTAGCACCTTGTTTCTCATCCTGTATCTTTCTGTTGTGCCCTTTCTGCTGACATCAGTACTCGTTCCAAAATCCTGGCTTTGCTCTTTTCCTTATTGAGACTCCAGAAGTCAGTGCACAGGATTTGCAATGAATCCCTCTACATTTTTTTTTGTCTGCTAGGCTTGTGTGATTTATGTACAATGCTGTTCTCTTCCTACTCCTACTGTCATCATCTGCCTTAATAGCATGGTTATGACGATGGATGCTATTATTAGTCTCATATGCTTGCATAGTACGGAGCCATTATCATCTCCGTGGAAGAAAGGGAACTGAATGAGTCAAACATATGGATTTCAGGGGAAGAGGTCTGTGAGTCACAGTACTTTATTCTTCTGTCTTTAACTTCTTAACCACCAACACACAGAGTGTAAACTATCTTATGACATTTCTGTGCTGCTTTTCCTATTGGTTTCTGAGACACAAAACTATTCCTTTAATAGTTAGTTTCATCCAGGATTCTTGTTGTTAAAATTCAAACTCTAAATCTTAATCCATGTTAGTTACTGTTATCTAAAGATAATAACTCTAAATAATGTATCAGTTCTGCTGTGGCTGTCATTCTGACTGCTAAATTCCTTTAGAGTGAATTTCCTCAGATGGTTGACACATTTTAAATCTGAAACTATATCAATATAATTTAAATTTTATTTAAATATATAATGTATATTTTATATATTTTATATATTGGGGGCAAAAAGGGTATGTGCTCTTTCTGGAACTTAAAAATAAGAATACAGCATTTTTTTTTTATTACTAGTAGTGTAATTCCTGTCATGTAAGTAGTTTTTCTCTTTTTGCCTGTTTAATTCTATGTTAGTAAGGTCCTATATCAAAGTAACGTAAGTGACAATGTCCATTAAAGAACATATTAACCATGAGTTTCTTTCTCACTTTTGGAACTTTCTCAGATCTGATGCTAATGACAGCTTGTTTCAGTTGTCAATGTTAAGCTAGATACTTAAAAAGCCAATGAAAAAAAACCCCCAAACTCAAGCATTTTGGAAGGCATTTGAAAAAATACTATATATCTAGCAGATTATACAGAGAATTAGAGATTTGCTTTCCAAGATTCAGCATATATAGATTGAAAAGAAAACACAATTAATTTTGGTTAATCTGAAGGTGCAATTGTTTGGTGCAAGTTCTCTGGAAGATAATGATACGTGTGATACTCATCCCCAAGTGAGGAAATACACACCGTCTTTGAAGGACACTAGTGTGAGATGATAGCCAATGAATTGGGACACTGGGGCAGGACAAGCAGCTGGGAGGGCACGTGTGGTCATGACAACAACCAGGAAGACAGGAGGAGCTTAAGTGTGGAATGTGGGGCTGGTGAAGACTACAGCAGTGAGAGCAGACTTAGAGGGAAAAAAAAAGTGGAGAATTACTTTTGGAAGTGAATAGCTCTGCTTCTTTGGGGAATATGCTAGAGATAGAGAAAATAACTACGGTGTAACATGTTATAAAGTACTTATTTCTTATGACCTAGTAATGAGAGTAGCACTTCTTCAAGTAGATGCAGCAGGGGATCCCCTTCCCTCTGGCCATCAGGTCAAAGGAGGGGACCAAAGAGATAGGGGGGGAATGGAAACGCGTCCTGGCTCAGAGAGGAAGGCGGGTCCCTGCTCGGCCTCCCTCACCTACCCAGTTGCCTCTGCAGAACAGGTACGGGGCTCTGGAGCAGGAGAGCCAAGGAAATGAAGAGGTGGATGGATGTGGAGCCATAGGGCTGACCTTGCCGAGCAAGTCAGTCCCATGCATCAGGTCCAGTCCAACTAAAAAGAAAAGGAGGGTAGTTGTCATTGGTGACTCCATCCTGAGGGGAATGGAGGGTCCCATTTGCCGCCTGGACCCAGCCCACAGGGAAGTCTGTTGCCTCCCTGGAGCTCAGATTAGGGACATTACTAAAAAACTCCCCAGTCTGGTGGGTCCCACTGATTACTACCCGTTGCTGGTTGTCCAGGCTCGCAGTGATGAGATCAATCATAGAAGTACAAAGAGATTTAAAAAGGACTTTAAGTCGCTAGGTCAGGTGATCAAAGGGTGGTGGGCACAGGTAGTTTTCTCTTCTATCCCTTCAGGAGCTGACAGGAATACTGAAAGGAACAGGAAAGTACATGCAGTTAATGCATGGCTCAAAGACTGGTGCCACCAGCAACATTTTGGGTTCTATGATCACGGGAAAGTTTACTCGATACCGGGCATGAGAGATATGGATGGTGTAGAGCTGTCTCAGAGAGGGAGGAGAATTCTTGCTGGACAGTTGGCGGGATTAATCGATAGAGCTTTAAACTAGGTTGGAAGGGGGAAGGGGATAAAACCCGAGTCTCTACACATGAGCCAAGGGGAAGTATCCCAGGGTTAGGTGTAAAAGGCACAAGCAACGGTAACAGATGCTTCTCCATTAAATCTCTTAAGTGTCTGTATACCAATGCAAGAACCATGAGGAATAAGTAGGGGGAATTAGAAGTCTATGTGCAGCTGGAGAACTACGATCGCATTGCGATTACAGAGACATGGTGGGACAGCTCACATAACTGGAATGTGGGCCTTGATGGCTCTGTCATTTTTAGGAAAGACAGGCCAACGAGGTGAGGTGTGGGAGTTGCTCTTTACGTGAGTGAGCAACTGGAGTGTATCGAGATCTATCCAGGGGCAGATGAGGAGCAAGTAGACTGTTTGTGAGTAAGAATTAAAGGACAGGCTAGCTTAGGTGATACTGTGGTGGGTGTCTGTTACAGACCACCTGATCAGGACGAGGAAATTAATGAGGCCTTTTACAGGCAGCTGACAGTAGCCTCTCAATCTCAGGCCCTGGTTCTCATGGGGAATTTCAACCACCCAGATGTTTGCTGAAAGTCCCACACAGCCAGCCATCCTAAGTCCAAGAGGTTCCTCCAGTGCATCGATGACAAGTTCTTGATGCAAATGGTGAATGAGCCAACCAGGAGAGGAGCACTGCTGGACCTTGTGTTCACCAACAAGGAAGGTCTGGTTGAAGCAGTGAAGGTTGAGGGCGATCTTGGCTGCAGCGACCATGAGATGGTAGAGTTCAGGATCTTGTGCGGTAGAAACAGAATACCAAGCAGGATCGCAACTCTGGAGTTCAGAAGGACCAACTTTGGCCTCTTCAAGCAATTGCTGGGGGAAACCCCTTGGGACAGGGAACTGGAAGATAAAGTGGCCCAAGAGAGTTGGTTGACATTCAAGGACCACTTCTTCGAGGCTCAGGATCAGTGCATCCCATCAGGTAGAAAATCAAGAAAGAGATCCAGGAGACCTGCATGGTTAACCAGGGATCTGCTGGGCAGACTCAGGTGGAAAGGGAGGGTATATAAATTGTGGAAGGAAGGGCTGGCCACTTGGATGGAGTATAGGACTGCTGTCAGGGAATGTAGGGAGGCAATCAGAAACACCAAGGCCTCCTTGGAATTAAAACTTGCAAGGGAGGTCAAGGACAACGGAAGGGCTTCTTCAAATACATTGTGGACAAAACTAACACTAGAGGCAAGGTAGACCCTCTTGTGAATGAGATGGGTGCCCTAGAGACAGAGGACAGAAAGAAGGCAGAGGTGCTGAATGCCTTCTTTGCCTCTGTCTACGCTGTTGGAGACTGTCCTCAGGAGCCTCAGTCCCCTGAGGCGTCAAGATAAAGGAAGAGTTTGCCCTGGTTGATGAGGACTGCATTAAGGATCAATTTGAATGCTTGAACATCCATAAATCCATGGGCCCTGATGGAATGCACCCATGGATGTTGAGGGAGCTGGCGGGAGTCATTGCTAGGCTACTCTCCATCATCTTTGGTAAGTCATGGGGAACAGGTGAGGTGCCTGAAGACTGGAGGAAAGCGAATGTCACTCCAGTCTATAAGAAGGGCAGGAAGGATGACCCGGGTAACCACAGACCGGTCAGCCTCACCTCCATCCCTGTAAAGGCGATGGAACATCTTATCCTTGACACTGTCTCTAGGCATATCAAGGATAAGAAGGTTATTAGGAGCAGTCAGCATGGCTTTGCCAAGGGGAAGTAATATTTGACCAACCTGATAGCCTTTTTATGAAGTCATAACCAGGTGGATGGATGATGGCCATGCAGTGGATGTGGTCTATCTGGATATCAGCAAGGCCTTTGACACCGTCTCCAACAGCATCCTCATAGGTAAACCAAGGAAGTGTGGTCTGGATGACCAAGTAGTGAGGTGGGTTGCTAACTGGTTGAAGGGAAGAAGCCAGAGAGTTGTGGTCAATGGGGCAGAGTCTGGTTGGATGCCTGTGTCTAGTGGGGTCCCTCAGGGGTCAGTGCTGGGGCCGGTGCTTGTCAATATATTCATCAATGACCTGGATGAGCGATTAGAGAATGTTGCCGGCAAGTCTGCTGATGATACAAAATTGGGAGGAGTGGTTGACACACCAGAAGGCTGTGCAGCCATTCAGAGAGACTTAGACAGGCTGGAGGGCTGGGCGGGGAGAAATCTTATGCAGTTCAACAAGGGCAGGTGCAGAGTTTTGCACTTGGGAAAGAATAACCCCATGTGCCGGTATAGGTTGGGGACTGCCCTGCTGGAGAGCAGCGCAGGGGAAAGGGACCTGGGGGTTCTAATGGACAGCAGGATGACCCTGAGCCAGCACTGTGCCCTTGTGGCCAAGAAGGCCAATGACATCCTGGGGTGTATTAGAAGGGGAGTAGCAAGTAGGTCAAGAGAGGTCCTCCTGCCCCTCTACTCTGCCCTGGTGAGGCCGCATCTGGAATATTGTGTCCCGTTCTGGGCCCCTCAGCTCAATTGGGACAGCGAACTGCTTGAGAGAGTCCAGCGCAGAGCCACAAAGATGATTATGGGAGTGGAACATCTCCCTTATGAGGAAAGGCTGAAGGAGCTGGGTCTCTTTAGCTTGGAGAAGAGGAAGCTGAGGGGTGACCTCATTAATGTTTATAAATATGTCAAGGGGGAGTGTCAGGAGGACGGAGCCAGGCTCTCTTCAGCAGCGTCCACTGACAACACAAGGGGCAATGGGTGTAAGCTGGAACACAGGAGGTTCCATAAAAATATGAGGAAAAACTTTTTTACTGTGAGGGTGACAGAGCACTGGAACAGGCTGCCCAGGGAGGTTGTGGAGTCTCCTTCTCTGGAGACATTCAATACCCGCCTGGACGTGTTCCTGTGCGCTCTGCTCTAGGTAATCCTGCTCTGGCAGGGGGGGTTGGACTAGATGATCTTTGAGGTCCCTTCCAACCTCTAACATTCTGTGGTTCTGTGACTTGGGGATATTTTTTTTTCTTTTATACTTTTTATCATTACAGAATCACAGAATCACAGAATCGTTAGAGGTTAGAAGGGACCTTAAAGATCACCTAGTCCAACCCCCCTGCCGGAGCAGGATCACCTACAGTAGAGCGCACAGGAACGCGTCCAGGCGGGTTTTGAATGTCTCCAAAGAAGGAGATTCCACAACCTCCCTGGGCAGCCTGTGCCAGTGCTCTGTCACCCTCACAGTAAAAAAGTTTTTCCTCATATTTTTCTGGAACCTCCTGTGTTCCAGCTTCCACCCATTGCCCCTTGTGTTGTCAGTGGACGCCGCTGAAGAGAGCCTGGTTCCATCTTCCTGACAGGCTGATTTAGCTCAGTGGGTTGAGCGTGGTGTTTGAAACACTGAACGTCGCGGGTTCAATTCCCGTTCAGTTCTCACGTGTTGCCTGACCTAGTTGAGAGGTGGCGTCCCTGCCCACAACAGGGAGGCTGGATTAAAATGATCTCTAAGGTCCCTTCCAGACCAGGCCATTCTATGATTCCCCCTTGACATATTTATAAACATTTATGAGGTCACCCCTCAGCCTCCTCTTCTCCAAGCTAAAGAGACCCAGCTCCTTCAGCCTTTCCTCATAAGGGAGATGCTCCACTCCCTTCACCATCTTTGTGGCTCTACGCTGGACTCTCTCCAGCAGTTCGCTGTCCTTCTTGAACTGAGGGGCCCAGAACTGGACACAATATTCCAGATGCGGCCTCACCAGGGCAGAGTAGAGGGGCAGGAGGACCTCTCTTGACCTACTTGCTACTCCCCTTCTAATACACCCCAGGATGCCATTGGCCTTCTTGGCCACAAGGGCACAGTGCTGGCTCATGGTCATCCTGCTGTCCACTAGAACCCCCAGGTCCCTTTCCCCTGCACTGCTCTCCAGCAGTTCAGTCCCCAACCTATATTGGCACATGGGGGTTTTTTTTCCCAAGTGAAAAACTCTACACTTGCCCTTGTTAAACTTCATAAGATTTCTCCCCGCCCAGCCCTCCAGCCTGTCCAGGTCTCTCTGAATGGCTGCACAGCCTTCTGGTGTGTCAACCACTCCTCCCAATTTCGTATCATCAGCAAACTTGCTGACAACATTCTCTAATCCCTCATCCAGATCATTGATGAATATATTAAACAGCACCGGCCCAAGCACTGACCCCTGAGGGACCCCACTAGACACAGGCATCCAGCCAGACTCAGCCCCATTGACCACAACTCTCTGGCTTCTTCCCTTCAACCAATTCTCGACCCACCTCACTACTTGGTCATCCAGACCACACTTCCTCAGTTTACCTATGAGGATGCCATGGGAGACGGTGTCAAAGGCGTTGCTGATGTCCAGGTAGACCACATCCACTGCACGGCCACCATCCATCCACCTGGTTATGTCTTCATTCCCTAATTAAATTGGCTATTTATGTAATACAAAGACAGTTATGACCCATTCAGTTATACCTGATGTACAGATGACTTAAAATGACTACTCACAAAACCTCATATTTTTATTATTAGAAATATTTTTAATAGTAAGATTTTTTTTAAAGCCTTAAGCCTCCTTTCTGTTTCTATGATTTATGTAATTTGTAGCATTGTTTACTATTGGCACTCTCTTCATCTTTTATGTATATGACAGTTGCATCTGCCCTGACGTCAGGCCAAAGACCTGAAAAGGACATTTTTAAAATTCTGATGGCTTCACTTCAGGTGCTTCCCTTGGGTGTTGTGGGCTGGCCCCCAGCTAATTAGAATTGACCACAGGTGAGATTTGAGGAGGTTATAAAGGGAGTCCTGCTGGAGAGGTGTTGTAAGGATGTTTTTAGTGGGTTTTGTGGTGGTGTGTGTTTTTTTGTGGTTTTTTCTTTTTTTTTGAGTAGTGTCTTTGCAGGTGGGGACTTTCCCCCTGGCCAAGAAAACTTTCTGGGATTGAGTGAGACCTTCTTCCCTCTTGCCCCCGCCCCAATCCTATCTCTGATGAATGCTATTTGGATATATCCTTGAGTAAGTCCCCATCTTCCGTGGGTGAGTGATCTGCTTTTCTGGGTACCCTCCAGTGGGAGGTCTTTCCCTTAGGGTCATCTTTCGAAAAAGAAACATTTGTTAATTCTTAAGTTGTGTAGTATTGTATTCCAGACTGGCATCTGAGATTGTAATACACTTTGGTCCATTGCAGTGCTAGGTAGTTTTTTGGTTGGAATAAATCTTCAGGAGCTGTCTTGTCTGTTTTGAGGGTGTGTCTGTGATAACATATACTTGTAAAATTTTGTGTTAATGTGGAACATAATCTTTTTGACTCTATATATGTACACTGTGAAATAATATCTAAAATACGAACTTTCACTACAGGGTTCAATTTGTAACAACATGGACAGGTGTGCTTCAGGTGAGAAACCTGATTTTCCTAGGAGTAGAATTGTAGGATCCTAAGGTAATTGAGCTTGGAAAAGACTTCAGGAGGTCTCAAGTTCAGTTCCCTGCTAAAAGGGGACTTAACTACAAGGTCAGACAGAGTTGCCCAGGGCATTATCCAGTCATGTCTTAAACCTTCAAGGATGGAGGCTGCACAATCTCCTGAGCAATCTACTCCACTGCCTCTAGCCTCATGGTTTTTCCTTCTACCCAGTATTAACCTCTTATTTCAACTTATGCCCATTGCCTTTTGTGCTTCCACTGTGTGCCGTTAAGGGCCTGGCACTGTCTTCCTGGTAACTACTTCTAGGCACTAGCAGGCTGCTGTTAGGACAGGAGTCTGTCTCTAAACAAGATGAGGTAGCAAACCACATCCAGCGTCTACTTAGCAGTAGGTGATGGGAAAAGAGAGGAGTCAAAGGCGTTTATCCAGGAGACAAGCTATCTACAAGGTAGGATTTCAGAGAGATAACAGGACCAGAGACAAAGATACATATGATACAGCTCAGGCAAGAACTAAAGGTGTAGACCTGAGCTGAAATACAGCTCCGGCAAATGCAGCAATGGGCAAAAGAGGATGGTTGGACAGAAACCCCAGGTGAATCTGGTCAAGACCATTAATATTTATTAGTGCAATGAAGGCCCACAAATATTCCTACGTTTTCCTTATTCACCATTTTACTCTAAATGTAGCAGTAGAAGATCTTGTTTCTCTTATTGTCCCTTGGTGACTCTCAGTTCTGAGCTTTGGATTTCCTAGCACTATCGTTTGTAGTCTGTCCTTGTTTCTACATCATAATGCCTTTTTTCACTGGAGTTCTTCCTTTGAGTTTCATGCTTTGCTCAGATGGGTTTTCTGATGTCTCTCCTTGTTTTCTTAAGTATTGAGATGTACTGTTCCTGTACTTGGAGGATGATGTCTCTGTAGACCTGCCAATTTTCATGAACTCCTCTGCCCTTTACAGCTGTCTTTCATAGGCTCCTACCTACTAGTTTTCTGATTAAAGCAACAAATAACTGACCTGCTGGGTGATAAGCACCAGTGGTTAAGTCAAGTACATTCACTGGCAAAGCACAGTTATCTAGAGTGCCTACATTTTACTAGCTTATTTTTAAGCTTCCTGAATTCCTTAAGTTCCATGGTGTTGTATATTTATTTTACTTTCCTCTCAATGCTTTCATTCTGCAGTGGAAGTTGTTCTCAAGGAACAACATACACTCCTGTATCCCACTCATCTCTGTGTATTTCCTGGCATCAGAAATATGAAGCTTAGAACTCATTTTTGTAGTAAGAAAAAATGTAACACAACTAGAGAGTAAGCATAATTTCCAGTCCAATGTCATCGTTGTTTCCTGAAGTCAACTTTGCCAATGTAACTAATGACTTGGCAAAATATGGGGGTTCCATGAGTCTGCACTTCATTATTATGTATTGAACAGATTGAAAAAGTTCATGGTGGCTTAGCTTGCTATGGTTTATTTCTAAGTAGGTCTCATTTTTTAAAAATTATGTGGCTGAACCCGAGAAACAACAGATTGTTTCTGGCCCTGATGAATACCCACAGGAGTGAACAAGGCAAAGGGAGATCTTTTGCTGCCTGTGTGCATGACACCACTTGAGGCTGTTCTTTATTCTTGTTCCCCTTTGATGTTATGGTTGGTTTGACATATAGGGAAGAGCTTGCTGAAATATCAGGGTGTGATAGTATAAGCACACCATCTAAAGAGCGCTGGGAACTCCTACAGAAATCAGGAAGGCTCAGTGTGTTTTCCCACAAGAAAATACCATTCCATACCCCCTCTGGTGTAGACCAATGTCACAATCTGGCCCTTCTGCTTTTAATTCTGAAGTTACTTTCTTCCCCCCTGAGACTTATGCCTTGCATACGTGTATTCTGTGCACTGCTGGACTCAGATTTAGACTCTGTGGGTGATCTCCTGCCACCACAGGCTATTGTACATTTTGTAAAACACAATGGAACTGATAAAAGGGAAAAAGGCCATCCAGGTGAATTGCCAGAAGCAGCCCTCAGGTTTCATGAGCCTCCTGAAAATAAAATGGCACTAAGAATGTACTTCCATTCCTTGATGCTAGTGTATTATAATGTAACTACATGAAACTCCTAAAGTTCTGTATTTTCAACATTAGTATCTTTTGTTTAAAGCTACTTCTTAATTAAGTGAATATTATGAGAAGTCTATTAAATAAGAAATACAGTGCTTGCCAAAATCCACAATTACTTTAATCCTTACCAAAACAGTGAAACATTAGAGCAGAAATAACTTTCATGTAGTGTGAGAGACTCCGTAGTAGGTGAACATCTAAATGCTCAGATAAACTTTTAAAGTATGTAAGTGGTTATTTCAACCATGCTTCTAAACAGATTCTTTTTTTTTTCCAAGGCAAGAAAGCTAGATAAAACTCTATCTAGATAGAATGCACAATGGAGAAAAGTTGGTTTCAAACTTAGCTCTGCAATGAAATTGGCAAAACAAGCAAACTGCAATTCAAAGCCCAGAAGTTACAATAAATACAGCAGGGAGAAAGTGCTTGGTCACCTGGATGGTATTTCAAATGTTGATTCCTCAGGAGGATTTGTATGTGATGCTTTTAATATGCTGTCAGGTATAAAATTTTGTTAAAATTTTGCTTGTCTCATTGAAAGATTATTAATCTGTTGGCCATTTACTCTCAAGTGATACTTTAGTGGGACAACTTCAATTCTGTTTTTGTAAGTTATGTAGAAGGAAAATACTTGCTCAGGTAAGCAATGCTTTTTTATTTACATGGAAGAAATAGCTTGCTTGGGTGAATGACTGCATGGTTAGACCAGTTGTTCCTCCATTTTCTTAGTCTTTTATTCTGTCTGCAAATCATCAAACATGCATCTATTTGCTCTTAGATGACTACAGAAAGAATAAAATTTTGTTTTTCAAACCTGATGACACAAATTTTATCTAATAGGCTATTCCCTCATTCACTGAGATTCCCAAATTTTTGAAAATCCGGTATCTAGTCAAGTGCTGAGGGTTGAGGTCTTTACTGAAAGGAAAGAAAAACTTGTAACTCTATAGTAAAGGCCTAATTGGTGTGTGAATGGCTTTCTTTTACTTAATCTGTGTACCTTAAATTTAAATTATTTTCTCTTTTCCCTCCTGTCCTCTTTCTCAGTCTTTTTGAAATGTCTTAGGTGATCAGACTTTGCTAGGACTGCTAAAGTAGTGATGACAGAAGAAAATGCTTCAAAGATAACCCTTGAGAATATGTTGTTGAGAGCAGCAGTAAAGGTGGGCTGGTTAGAAGGGGAAAATTACTGGGAAAAAACCAAATGTCTACTGACAAATACCGCCAGAGGAAGGCCTACTGGCCTGGAAATTGGAGCCTAGGAAACAGCGCTGTGAATGAGGAACATCCTTGAAAGTGCAGCTGGCATCTTTTAAGTACAACTGGGGGGACCTAGAATCCTGAAACACCACCAGTGGGTGCAGAAGCAAAGAACTGAAACATCAACTCATTATCTGAGAAGGTGGAAAACAATCTGGAAAAATAAAATTGCTGTGGAAGAAGAGAAAATATCATCACCTGTTGGCTGTTACGGGTGAAAATTTGACATTAATAGCATCTGTTGTCTGCTTGAAGTAGTATGCCCTCTTATGTTATAAAAAGGGCTTAGTTTTTTTTTCCCAAATAGAGCCTCTCTAAGAATATCTTGTGTTGCCCACACTTCTTTTTCCTAAGCAGGCTCAATTCTCTGCAGGGGCTTTTTATGAGAGCTTGGACTCTTCCTGAGGACGCCCAGCTGACTCCAGACTGGGTAACATGGAGCAGTTCTGAAGGGAGGCTCTGTGTGTCTTCCTGGTCCAACTTTGGGGTCACCTTTTTGGGTCAGTTTAGATGATCGTCCCATCTCTGGGATAGTTTGCTTTCCCTCTGGGATCAGTTTGCCCTCCCCTTTGGGATGATTTGCTCCCTTGTGAAATCTAATTCACCTGACATTGATTTATCTTACATAGGTAATATTTATCTTGTATCTTTTATAGATATTTCTCTACATCTCTAATCTATTGTATCTGCTGTTATGTTGTTGATAAGTTGCTTCACTAATGATAAGTTTGTGGCTAATGGTATATACCTACCTGGCTGCTGCTATTACTGCTGTTACTGATTGTTGCTATACCTTTGATTGATATTGTATTATTGCTGATAGTAATTTGTAGTAGCTTGAGATGTATATATTACATTTGCATCGCTAGTGGTGATTTTGTGGCATGCTGGCTACTGATGATTTGTTTGATATTTGTGGTAATCTATAATAAAGTAGGGAAATTTAGAGGATGCAGCTTCTGTGATCTCTACACTTGCAGACTTCGTAACCCTTTAGGTCATGACAGTTGTGCATAACTGCTTATGACTTTTGTGTTCAGATTAAAACTCTTAATATTTATTTAAAAAAACAGGCATACTGATTTATTTTAATGAATAACTTCTGTGAAAAATTCTAAAACCTGATGACTTTATTTTCTTCGTTAGCAAGATATTTCCTTTTGGTGCTTTTTTAAGTATCTGAAAGAAACTACAGAGAGGTTATTAATAATATCATATACTTCAAACATATGAAGATTGTTTCTAGATATAAATTTTGTAGTACTGGAAGTGAAAACCAGCAGTGAAGCCTCTAAGTAGCTTTAATAACTTTCAAAAATTGTTGTGAATGGCTCTTGGGAGATTACATTTCCTTTTCCATCACACTTGAACTCTGTTGCTTTTCATCATAATATTTTCACATCTATTAATTTATTTGACCTATGAGAGGAAACCAGTGGTAACTATAAACCTTATTTTGTGACTATGTATTTCCTTTCTTTGAATTGTTTTAATCTCTACCTTGCTGTGAAGAACAATGAAATTGTCTGCAAGTCTCCATCGATACCCATGTTAATACTTAGCTTTTAAGCATGGGGCTGTAAGACTTGCTGTGACTGTAACTCACTCTATTTAACTTTGATCTACTTCACTTTCTGTCTTTTTAAATTTTTTTTTTTTCTGATTGCTGAGGACACACCTTCAGCTATGACCTTCCTGTAGTCATTTTCAAATGACCGGGGAGTTACAAGTAATGCTAACTGGCTCATTGATTTGATGTAGAGAGGGTATATTACTAGAAACTTCTGAACCACATTTTCAAATAAGGATTAAATTTAACACAAAGAAGTGTCTTTCCAGCCTAGGCATGTTATGTCACAAGCTGAAACCTCTTACAAACCAGATTTTCTGGAAAAATAATCTAAGATTTCTGCAGGGCCAGCAGATAGCCTGGTGTCTAGTCCTCAGTTCTCTTATGTGTCTTAGAAAATGTTTCTCTTTAAGGTCTTTAGTGGGAAGAAATGACTGGATTTTCAATCGGAAAAGTTCTCAATATGTCTGTCTGAGAAGCTCCTTTAATATCCAGCCTGGCTGAAGAAATGTTCCGGGGGCTCTTATCCTGACGTTATTCAGTGCCTCGAGAGTGTTGTTATACTTCCACATGTTCTTTATCCCTGTGTCTTCTGATTTGGACTTACAAGGTTGAAATGGAAGGCATTTTCAAACATGATCTCATGTCAGCTGAAAAGTCTGAAGACAAGATTTGAGGTAGTCTAGCAAATAAGGGGAATGACTAAGCAAAACATGTTTTCCAATATGAATAATTCTTTTATTTTATAATATTCTTTACCTATAAACATTAATGATTTAGTTGAAAAGCAAAAGTTTAAATGTCACCTCATGCTTAAAAAATCACATTTTAAATTAAAAGAAAAAATTGAAATTTTATCAGATTCCTGTTAATTTTTGATCCAAAGTGAAGCTTCTACAAATAATCTTGGTTTATTGTCACTGAAGAGCTATGGTAATAATACAAATAGACAGTTACATTTCTATATATATTTGATTCATGTTTTTCATGAAAGTAGATGCTATATTTTGTGAAAGTGAGTATTCTTCTCTACAAGACCAGAGCTGACTGTTTTGTTGAAAGGCTCTGGATTAACAGCTGCAGAAAGCATATTTGCTATTTAATTAGTACACAGAACTCAAGTAATGACATTTTTGTGGTTTGTTTTTTTTTTTTTTTGTACACTGTTCTACTAGTGAATTTCAGCTCTGCTCTGGAGTAACCATCTATATCTCAAATTGTAGTTTACTGATGTAGAACCACCAAGTTTTAATCAACTTGCACTTTGATAGTGAAACCAAAGCATTGAGTGCCTCCTAAATTTCCCTAGTCTTTGGCTTTATCAATGAAAAGGCAAGTTGTCATAGCTTTTGCCTTTTACAAATATTTTTAGAAGCAAAGATTTAACATGGGCCACAAAACAAGACTGTCCTGGTTGAAGTTGTTGTAATTTAATTTTGAGGTAGTTTATCGGAAATACCGTTACAGTGAGAATCAACAGGATCTATCACTAAAAGATATCTTCCCACAAAGAAGAATAGGTTGACCACCAAAGACTATTCCGTATGATTCAGGTGTTTTGGATGCACATAGTACAGTTTGCAGTTATTTATGTACATTTTTATTATTTTTTCATTTTAAATGTAATATGCATAGTAGTCTTTCCGTTTCCTTGGATATGGATTTTATCTTTATTTAATCCACACAGCTTTTACAAATAAATCTTAACTTCTAAATTAAGAAAGGGGTGGCTTAACATTGCTTGTTTATATGCAGGCAGAAAGACCTTATCTGTGATTTATTTTTTTTATGATGTTGTTTGTAAGCTCTGGAGATACTAATGCTAATTTCATCTTTGTTATACTCCTGGATAATCTGTTCTGTGGCTTTGTGCATTGCTGACGTACAATCTTCACAGGGTTTTTTCCTTAGCAAAGCCTGTTGTTTAGTTTTGCTATCCCTAAAGCTTATCATTTGTCCTGCTCATTCAGCTGCAAGTTTCAATCCCTGTCCATCTACTTTCCTTAATGCCCTGTGTCTTTACTTGCCTGAAACTGTTCTAACATAACCTCCTATTTTTATTTAGTAGCATAATCTGGTTTTAGCTTAGAAAGATAATAGCTGATCATGTGTGTATGAACATTTATAGCTTACTTTGTGTTATGGTGTAGTGCTTAGTGTTTAGGGGACTAAAAAATAAAGGAAGTGTGAGGGTAAAGCAAAAAGGGAAATCTGTGGAACAGAATATAACAGGAAAAAAAAGATTTCAAGCCAAGTTTCTAATAAATGTCCTGTTCTAGGAAATGGAAGAAAAAGGCCTTAGTTTCTGACTTGGCCTCATCAGCTGCACAAAAGGATATGGGAGAATAAGAAACTTCTTACCTGACTGTGCATGGGCTACCTCAGCACTGGGCCTTGTCATGCAGGAGTAAGTACTTGCCATGTGGTCATTCTTTGTCTCATGTATAAAACAGTGGATGACCCAACCCTCTTCACTCCCCAAATCATATTGGTCAGAACAGCTAAATTAACAAGGAAGAGAGAGGTCAAAGAACATTGGGAGATGTAATGATGTGAATTGAAAGAAATCTTATATCAGTATAAAATGATAGCTTGTGAGTAGTCCTTTCAGAGTTTGACAGCTTATACTAGCATTTTTTAAATGGGCTTGAGTTTTTTTCCACTGTCTGTCACAAATGTACATTTAATGGTATGGATTGATTAGTTACAATCTTGCAGATATCGTTGCTGTCAGGGTGTTTCACAGTAGCCAGGTTTTTGCCATATTTGACCCCTAATTTCAATGGCATCAGTGCTGACTCTGCTCCCTTTTCGTTCCAGAGAAGTACGTCAGTAAATTGAGAGTTTTTATACTTGATTAAAGAGGCAGGAACTTTGTCATGCTATGATCATGATTAGCCAGATGACCAGAAAAGGCTACTGCTAGGCATTGAAGGGTTGTCCTGGTTTAGTTCTTGGAGTTCTTAGGTTGATTTTAAGATCTAAAGTAGCTTTTAGGTAGGAACTCTTAATTGTTAGCGTCTTAATATTTCATTACGAGCTTAGGCTTTGGCTTTTGCACTCACTATTGGCCTACGTAGAGATTTCTGGGCCTCTTTACTGCTATCACACTTCCTATCTGGAAATCCCAGTGCTGAAAGCCAGAGGAAGACGGTACTGCTCTTTGAATCTTTAATCTTATGGGAAAGCTTTACTGTCTGTTCCAGTTCCTGTTACTTTTGTGTAATACTCTATTGATGAAAAATAAGTGATAGGATTTTTGAAAAAAAATAGCTATACAAATTCTAATTATTGTACCTTCTACATATTCAGAATTTCTGTCCTAGTTATGTCCAAGCTGATCTAGTCAAATTAAAAAATCAGTAAGATCTAATACTTTGAAATTTTTTTGTTGCCTGTTACATGCTAACAGCAGAAATGACTGCCTTTTCTTTTTTATCATAATGGCTCTTGTTATTGTTCGGTTGGTAAAGGACATGCATGAGGATTGCCGTGTAAATGTGTCTTGCCGTCTAACTTGAACTAAAATGTCTACAACTACTATAGAAGTTGCCCCATAGAAATGAAGAAAATAGAGTATCAGGCAAGACATGATACACGGGGTTGTGTCCTTTATATGACAAGAAATATTTACTTTTGGTAAGCTTTTTGAGAAAACACGTTGCTGTTAAAACTTGCTCTTTTGTGATATTGACAACCTTCATGTTTTCCCCCCAAATAATGAATGTTTGTGTTCTTTTTTTCACACCATGCTATTGTGGCTATGCCTCTGTTAGTGCAGTTTAGGGAGCTACAGGCCTTTTATTTTGCTGCCAGGACATGCTGCCCACCAAGATCCTAAACTCCTTTATTTTATCCTAAATTATCGTTGTAGCTGCCATGATTTGGAGTAAGGTCTGTCCAGAACTTTTAAAGAAGCGTAAGGCTACACTGTGAAAGGAATTGGTAGAAAAGAAACATAGAGCTCAATAGTCCTGTATATTCCATTGGCTTCCTTCCTGATACTGTTTTTTTGGGAGTCATTATCTAACAGAGAACACAAAAGACAGCTTTTATTATCCTAGAGAATGATGATATTCCTACTTATTAGACTGAATAGCTGGACCACATTCATATAATTTCTGAGTCCTGCATTTATTAGGAAATCCTCTTTGTGTCATCTCCTTGAGTAAGATGGGGAGGGGGCATTTAAGAGATAAGTGCCTAAAAGAATCTGTATTGGAAGAAAGAAGGAGAGTTATAAGGGAAAGGGAAAGACTGACCACCCTGTCCTGTCCTCATGGCTGTTTATAGCTCCAGAGTTTAAAGTACCTAATAAATTAACAGTGCTCTGAGAAAAAGTTCTTCAAAATCCAAATCAAAAAAACACCCCCCCCAAAAAAAAAAAATAAGCAAAATGGTACCTGCCCAAATAACTATTAAATAAAACAAGTAAGCAATTCATAATCCTAACACCAATTTTCTTGAAAACACATAGTTCTCTTTGAGAAGTGCTGACTTTCCAGTGTTTTTGAAGGGTGATATTTAAAATATGGAGCATCTTGTAATTTATCTAATTTTTTTCTTTGTTTTTCTTATGACTTTCATGTTGGTATATAATAAATGCCCATGTCTGGTTTAGAAATCAGTTGCTGCTTTTTGTCAAATCTCTCAGAAGCATGACAGGACATATCTATTCCACATCACAGTACTGAGGAAAAAAAAAAAAAACAAAGAAAACCCGCAAGAGACAAATTGTAAATAGAATTGGAGCTTACTCTGAAACTGCATGGAAGAGCAAAACTGGCAGTGAAGTGAGTATGATTTTGCACTACTTTGACCTTGAGGCAGTACCCCTGAGAGGCATAAACAGTGAAATGTTGATGGCTAGGAAAAAAGTATAAGAGCTAGAGTGGTATTGAAGGAAGTATGACATTAGATTTTTGAGATGTGTTAAACAATTTCTTTAATAGCATTTGAAGATACGTAGTCTAGAAATATTGTAAGCTTTCATCTGAATGTCAGTTAAAAATGATTTCATTTTATTGTTAACTTCTATTTTGCAATTTCTCTGTTAATATTATGCTACACATTATATGTTGTCCTCATGAAGCGTTTAATTGTTTAACAAAAAAAAATAAATAAAGACAAACCACACTTTATGGTTTCCACCTAAAGAACCAAAATCTGTAACAATTGACTTGTCATCATCCAGATGGGTAATTCATTGTGAAATTGGTGTTTCACGGTTTCAGAACATTATGATGCACAGAGCAACTCAAGATACATGCTCATGCAAAATTACTTACCTTAAAATGACCACTATGCTCAGTGAATCAAAATTGCTAATTCTCCTCTGTGACTGCTCATTTGTTTACTCTTCCTTAAAGTGAAAGCCAGTTGCTGATGAACTACATAGTGGGCAGAAAGGCTGAAAACTGAAATACCATTTGTTCTGAAAGTATGTGCTTGGCATTGAAGGATATACATGAAGGAGCAAAAGGGAAGATGTGCATCTGCCCACCCATCCATGTGCTGCTTCCCCTTCTGCCCTTTTCCTGAGATGCTCAAAGATTTGATCTTGTTTTATAAGTTTGATAGTTTCGTCTGAAGGACATAGTGAGATTTTTTTAACACATTCTGCAAACGAGGTGGCAGTTTCTCAGTTGTAGTCCATGAAAAATCTTATTGCAGATTGATTATTAACTTTTTCTTAACAGACTGTTTTATCTAACAGGAGGATCATCTCCCTGTTTCAAAAACTTTAAGTTAAAAATAAACAATGTTTTCCACAGTTGCTACTATATTTTTCTCTTAGCATGTGACCAATATTTGGACAAAAACTACGTTTTATTCCCCCTTTAATTTTCTTCTGAAATTTCATTTTTTGATTTTGAATATTTCTGAAGAGTACATAATTTGTTTCTTCTGCAGTATTCCTGTCTTTCAGTCTATTTTTACTTACTCTTCTGGAGATATCAGGAAAACAATGTTGCACACCTGCCCAGTGGTCTTTATTTTGCTATATTTATTCATTTGAAAGATAACCTATTTGTGTTGACAGGTTTTGCTGGTTGTTTAACTGAGCCTTGGGCTATTCAACCATTTACTGTTCTAGCTGAAGGCAGCTTGTGGCATTTTCATCTTCCAGGCAATAATCACTGTTACCTTATTCTGTGCCATTTGTTAAACAAGCCTATGTGTTGAATTTATTTGTTAATATGAACAATTTCAAATGTAGTTAGACCTTTTAGACTATAAGTAAGGTAAATACAAATAAAACAGTAGTCTATCACACAGGTTTTTTTGAAATATTTTCAGATAGCGTTCATATTTCTGTGTAATAGGTATGAACTAGAAAAATGTTCCTGGAACGTGTTTCAAGTAAAATGTCCCGTGAGGTCTAGAGACATTTGTCGGCTATAAGCACAAAACCTGCAATGATTAGTCTTCAGTCCCAAACCAATAATGAAGACAACTGGATTTCAGAAGTTGGCAAGAATGTTCTTAAATACAGCTAAGAAAGAAATATGTATTACATCTTATATACCTACAAACAAGGTTTTACTCCTTCCTTTGTTATATGGATCTTTGTGTGAACAAATGATGTTTGTTTTGAAGAAAGTGTCCCTGAGATGCTTCAATTTGTTACTGGCTTCCAGAGGAAAGATCTATTGACCAAAAAAAAGGTAACTTACAGTGATCTACTGAACACTGCAGCCAGGCTGCTTTACAGTATTGTAATGGCATCTTTGTTTCTGTACATTTGAGCACCTTTTCACTCAACTATAGCCTGTTATGTAAAAATTAGCCACTTTTCAGGTGTTTGGAACTCCATGCTCTTTAGGAGAATGTGAGCAGTTGAGTGTAACCCAAGAGACTGAACCACTTGTTGTGTGACCATGGCACATCCAAGGCGTATTGTTCTCTGCATGCATCAGGTCTGTGAAACAGCACAAGATGTACCATGTCTTCAACTGTTTGGATTAAATTAGAAATCTGGAAACTTTCTGCATAGTTAATATTTATGACACTTATGGGTAAACTATTTTCTTGGATATTTTATTGCTATTTTCATAATTACCCTGTTCACAAATCCAGCATCAAGGAAAAATGTTTGAAGAGATATCAATAAAGCTCGATGCAGCAATCAGCATAGTCAATCAGACACTGAATTTTGCTCCAAAATAACATCCTTCTCTTAATACATTGCTATAATTGTGTTTGCTATAGTAGACATTTATTTCACTGCTGCTAATAATAGCATATATTGAAGTCGGATTCTTGCTACTGAAACTGAAACAAAGAAACTTACAAACTAAACAGATAGGAAGACCATCTTGTACCCATTTTGGCATCTGGTTGGGTATATAAGATATACTTACTCATCTGAGTAGGTAATGCTTTGCATCCCACAGCGAGGGCATGAAACTGAAGATTCTGCAAGGCTGCATTTGGTTTAAATTCTGTAGATACATAATATCAGCATAGTAACAAACTTCCAGGTAGCCTAAGCCTGAATGACAAAAGCTATAATGTTCTTTCTGCTAATGTCATTTGTTTAGTAACAGAGCTGTAGGAACACATTTTGGAATTACCTCACAATTTCTTGTTTAAGCTGCCTTAGATACTGGGTTTATTCCATATTTGGTACAATTCTGGTCAGTAGTGTGCAGAATGGTGAAAGTTGTTCTGGTGAGGACACTGACGTATTGCAGATGTACAAAAGGTAGTGAACTGTGAAAACAGCCAAGAGAGCCTCATTACTATTATCACTGATTTACCAACAGTGTTTCTGGTGATGTGTCCCTAAATTAATTTATCTGAAAATAGCCTTCCATGATACAGTTCTGTGAAGTTAGCTTGAAATATTTGCTTTTCTCCTGACATGCTCCTGTGCTTGAATTCATACAACCTAAGAAAGGAGCTTTGTGTTTCCTGACTCCCTTTTGTACTCAAGCTCTTTGGAAGGTGTCAGCCCCAAAGCTCCAAAATCGTAACTTTGTTTAAAACTAGTTGCGTAGCTCCTTTAAATTCCTCTGGAAAATCTTGGCTTAATGAGCACTTCCCATGTGGCTGCCTTTCACTTCGTTCCCTCAGGATCTAAATTTAATATCTCAAAAAATGTTTGTTGTGGTTTTTTTCCTACAAGAAACAAAATTATGCACAAAATTATGACATTTTTTATTTTGTTGTGATGTATCAAAGGGCAAACAATTTTGCACTACCTCTTTGGAAAGGTGGGAAAAAAAGAGGTCTAAACTTGCTTTTTCCCATGGAAAATTTGAGTTTTGATAAAAATATCTTTTTCTATTAGAACTTAGTTTTGAAAAAATAAGCTTCCTTAATAAATAATTTTTTTGCCATAATGTAGCTGTTAATATAAATTCATAAACTTGTCATTGCCTTCTTTTTAAAATGGTTATTTCTTTCTTTGAATTCTATGCACATGCCATACAATGAAAAAAATACAACTATGCATCATGAAAATATATCTGTGTGGAGGCAAAACATAAGTCATCAACCAGGCAAAAACGCTACATTTTTCATCCTAAGCACAGAAACCATGCTCTTGTTTAGTGTGTGGAAATTGCAGTAGTGGTCAGGGTTTTTGGATTTGTGTAGCTAACTTAATAATGCTGCCTGTTCTGGTACTATGATGTTGAAACTAATTATGGGAGTAATACTCTTTATAAGTAATCTGATCTTTCATTATCATCAAAGTAAATGTCCGGCTTTTGCTAGTTGTAAGTGCCATCTATCTAGAGCTTTTTAAACTTTTTTTTTCCCCAGGAATTTTTCCAGTGCATGGATCCAGATGTTTTAGATGTTTTCAACACAGCCAGACTTTCAGGGTGACCTGAAACACTGTAGTAAGACGTAGCTCTCACCTACAAACCCTTACTGAGCATCCCAGTTCCTGTTACCATGAAATCCTAGAGCAACACCTGTAACAAAATAGAGTATCTTGCTATACCTTGAGGTTTCTTTCTAATCGCATGTTCTGCCTGCAGATTCATATCTGTGTCCTTAGGCTCAGTTAGGATGATAGAACTTTGATCTTGGATATCCTTCCTGCCAGAAACAACCTCTGTGGAATTTTCAGAGAGTGTTTCTTCTTGAAGAATGATGTTTTGAGATATAGTTCAAGATCTGCAGGAATAGTCTTCTTCCTGTTGGGAAGGTTGTACAGTGCTCTTTTGTTGTTTCCTGGATCTTTCGTATATTCCATTACACCTTCTTCTGTTAGTTTTATTTTTAGGAGGATTTCTCTTTGTGATCCTCTGTGACTTGTACATGGGACATGTCAGTGTTCTTAATTACTGTGGTCAGTTTACATCAGGAAGAATGTGTCTTCACACTTTATTTTCCAATTAATTTACCAAATTCAGACCTGCTGTAAGTGTTGGATATTAGTTTCACTGGACACGTTAAGTCTGATAATGCACCAGAATTGTTTTGACTTGACAGAAGGGTAACACAAAGAAATTCAAATCTGTTTCTATTGCTGCTGTTGGTAAAACTGCTCAGTGTCAAAGATAGATATGCTCTCATTTATTTAGTGAGAAATTAAGGGTTAAAGAAGACTGAGTTATTATAAGTATCATTTTTATTACAAAACACATGCATCTTAGTTGGATACTTTTTGTAAAAGCAGCTGAAAATAATTCTTAGTGTAACTGATAAATCTGTTTCTGATCAGGCAACTTAAGCACTACATTCTTGCTCTCTGGTGGCCAAAATCCACCCCAAGTAGTAATCCCTTCCTTATAAGAAGAGATATCAAATCCCCTCCAACTGTTCTGTGTTGAGAAGAAGCTGCAGGCAGCCTTCTGCATCCCATACACGATACAAGATCTCAAATTCTAATTTCTGAAGGCTTTTGGAGATAATGCATTACTTGGATTATTCTGTATCTGGTTTGCATTGTTCTTTCCTCTGCCTCGTTCCTTTTCCTGGACAAATTATCTCTCAAGGCTTTGTGCATGTTTTTCTATCATATAATTAGAACAGCTCCCCTCAAACAGTTTTTTCTCTTCTGTAAAATGTCACCGCCACCTATGGAACATGGGTTCAGTGTAAGAACTCTAAATTCTCAAATGACATGTTGCTCAAAGGTTTTCACACGTAGCATGACCTGAAAATACTTTAGAGAGCAGTTTAAAATGACAAAGCTTTTTATTATTTTTTAACAAAAGTGGAGGAAAACTTAACTGCTGTTTAATGTCAGGCAAGCAAACCTCACTGACACTAAGAGCCAGAGACCTGTATTCTGACTAATAATTCCAGTGATGAGAAATCAGAGCAGAGATTCTTGGCACAAATATTTAATATTAAGGTTAAGTTTATGACCAGGTCCTTTATTCACCTGTGACAAGGAGGAGAAAGACTATGCATCACACAGATGTATAGATCTGATGCATACGAAACAGACGTCCATGGAAATTTTGGAGAATAACTTCTTCTGTAGTTGCTATAATGCTAGAAAATAAAAGCCAACTGGCCAACATTCCCAAGAATTAAGGTATTTTTTTTTATGTGTATGTTAAAATATACCACTTTTTGAATCACTCCATCAGTTCCTACGATTATCTGGAAGTTAACATACTTTAGCCTCGAAAGGAAGTGCGTGTGTTTAGATAAAAGTAAAATCAATAAACTCACAAGTCAGAATAAAGAAAAAGTTCTTATCTGTTTTTTTTCCCACACTTCCTTTTATTGTCGGCCTTAAAAGTCCAATAATATTAAAAAAATAAAAAGATCTAGGGTATGTTATTGAAGTAGTTAGCAAATATAAAAATCTTTTCTTTTTTTCCTTCCAAAGAATCATTATAGCTGCAACTAAAATGGCTCAGGGAATTTAAGTTTTCCTTACCTCTGCCATGCATAGAAGAAATTTGATTCTTATGCTGACTTTCTTCTAATTATTCCGATACCGTAACAACCCACTGAGTTACATTCTTGCATTTCAATATTCTTTTCATTTTTTTCAGAAAAGGTAAAGAAAACCAGGATTGATAATTCAGCCTTGTGGTAGTTAACTGCTAGGAACTGAATGCTTTCTGGAAAATTAGAGAAATGTACAGGGAGATTGTGTCAAAACTAGACAAGAACTTAGAGTTCATAGTGAGTCAGACTTAATTTATGAAAAAGAGAAAAAGAATATTTTAAATTAGATTATTATACTAGGTCACTTACAAAATGGGAATGATCCTAATAAACTGTGTTGTTCTGATTATCAGTGATCTCTGGCAGGGACCTCAATCTTCAGTTCCTTTTCTGCTGATGAGGAGTAAAGAACACACTTTTGTAGCTGATTTCATCTGTCTGTTCAAACTTCTACTTCTTTGAAGTCAGAATTATCTAATTTCTCAGTTAAATCAAATGTCAGTTCCTGTGTTTATATTAGAAGAATTGCATAAGACACACTGAACATTCAGTGCTTTGGTAGAATGTTTATCTTTTTGTCTCATTGATTTTGTAGACAGTTTTCCCTTCAATGTCTCTTTTCTCTTTGAGATGCCTACTGTGTCGTGTTGGTGGTGTTTTTTTCACAATGCCAAAATATTATCTCAGAAAGCTTTAAGATGTACACTTTATTGTAACAGGGAAATGTCTGTCACGCATGTGATTGTGGATTGTTTTGTCTTAGAGGGATAATGCTGCTTAGGGAATGGAGGTCAGATCAAATATATCACATCAAACCTGCTGGTTCCAGAGAGAATGCCTTAGCTGTGACTGGCTTTCAGATGAAACAGCCTGTTAATTGAAGGCAAAACTAGAATGCCAAATGAAAAATGCTTCTTCAAGGAGCTATAGATTATAAAGCTGAATTTTTGCACTGAAGATGCAATACTGACAGAAATTCACTACGTAAGCCCCCGAACTGTACTTTGCTGTGTGGTGTATATTGCACAAAGGATACTCTCTCATTCTTTGGAACTGTCGTTGCTTAGGTGCTTGATAGGGCACATGGAGGTGATTTGAGACAGCCAGCATGGCTTCAGCAAGGGCAAGTCCTGCCTGACCAAACTAGCGTCCTTCTATGATGGAGTGACTAAATCAGTGGACAATAGAAGAGCTCTGAATGTCATCTATCTGGACTTCTGTAAGGCCATAGTCCCTCCCAACATCGCTGTCTCTGAACTGAAGAAATATGGATTTGGTGGATGGATGTTTGGTGGATAAGGAATTGATTGTACTGTTGCATCCAGAGGGTAGTGTTTTATGGCTCAATGTCCAGATGGAGACTGGTGAAAAGTGGTGTCCCTTAGGGGTCTGTACTGGGACCAGTGCTCTTCAATATCTTCATGAATGGCATAGTGGGATCAAGTGCACCCTCAGCAAGTGTGCAGATAACACCAAGTTGAGTGGTGTGGTTGACACACTTGAGGGATGGGATGCCATCCAGGGGGACCTGGATGAGCTTGAGAAGTGGGCCTCTGTGAACCTCATGAGGTTCAACAAGACCAAGTGCAAGGTCCTGCATCTGGGTCACAGCAAATCCTGCTGTCAGTAAAGGATGGGGAAAAAAAGAATTGCAAGCAGCCCTGTGGAGAAGGACTTATGGATGCTGGTGGATGAAAAACTGAACATGAGCCAGCAATGTGCGCTTGCAGCCCAGAAAGCCAACCCATATCCTGCATCAAAAGAAGTGTGGCCAGCTGGTCAAGGGGATGATTCTGCCCCTGTACTCCACTCTGGTGAAACTGCACCTGCAGGACTGACTTCAGCTCTGTAGTCCTCAGCAGAAGAAAGATATGAACCTGTCAGAGTGAGTACAGAGGAGGGCCATGAAGGTGATCAGAAGGGTGGAACACATCTTCTATGAAGAAAGACTAAGAAAGTTGAAGTTGTTCAGCTGGGAGACGGAGGCACCTTAATGCTGCCTTCAAGTACTTAAAAGAGTACTCTAAGAAAGACGGATACAGTCTTTTTAGCAGAGCCTGTTGTGATAGGACAAGGGTTGATGGTTCTAAACCAAAAGAGGTGTAGTGGTTTGATCCTGGCTGGTGTCCAGGTACCCACCACAGCTGCTCTATCACTTTTTCTTCTCAGCCAGATGAGGGAGAAAATATAACAAAGAGCCCATGGTTTGAGATAAGGATGAAGAGATCATCTGCAGCTACTGTCCTGGGCAACACAGGCTTGATTTTAGGTAAATTAAATTTATTAATTATCAAAATCAGAGATGAGTAATGAGAAATGAAAGCAGATATTAAAATAATACCTTCCCCTCAGCCCTTCCTTCTTCCTGGGCTTAACATCAATCCTAATTTATCCACCTCCTCCCCTTGAGCAGCACAAGGGGGACAGGGAAATGGGGGCTGTGGTCAATTCATCCAATGTTGTCTACACTGCTCCTTCTTCCTCTGGGGGAGGACTCCTCGTTCTTCCCCTGAGCCATTGTGAGGTCCCTCTCATGAGAGATGATCTTCACACATTTTCTCCAACATGAGTCCTCTCAGGAGAGACAGTTCGCAAACTGCCCCAACGTGAGTCTCTCCATGGGGTGCAGTCCTTTAAGGTAAGCTGCTCCAATACGAGTTCCCCGCAGCATCACAAAAGTCCTGCCAGCCAACCTGCTCCAGTGTGGGCTTCTCTCTCTCCACAGGCTACAGGCTCTGACAGGAGTCTACTCCAGTGCCGGCTTCCCACAGGGTCACAGTCCCCTTCAGGCATTCACCCTCTCTGGTGTGGAGTCCTCCACAGGCCACAGGTGGACATCTACAATTTATCGCATCCATGGGCTGCAGAGGGGACAGCCTGCTTCACCGTGGTCTTCACCACAACTCAAGGGAATCTCTACTCCAGTACCTGGAGCACATCCTCCACCCACCTTCTTCACTGACCTTGGTGTCTTCACATATTCTTCCTCCTCTGTCTCTCTGCCAGTTGTTGTGTGGCACAGTTCTTTTTTTCCCTGTTTTCACAGAGGCGTTCCTACCCTATCATCATTGACAGGCTCAGGCTTGGCCAGCGGCGGGTCCATCTTTAGAGCCGACTGGCATTGGCTCTATCAGACTTAGGGGAAATTTCTAGCAGCTTCTTGCAGAAGCCACCCCTACAGGAAAAAAAATAGAGAAGATGTCTTCTTCAAAAATAATATGAAAATTAATAATGAAGTATACTTCAGTGTCTTCTTCAGTGGCAAGCAAAATGGTACTTTGCTATAACAACCTTACTAGCTATTCAGGACGCTTCTAGGACACCGACTCTTCCTGTGAAATTTTACATATTTGGAGAAATTGTGTATTTTCAGACAAAGAAAATGTGAGAAAATAGCCTACCAAAAAACACAGGTTACATCTAAGGAGGATGCTTTCAGTGCAAGCCCTTAGAACTGTAACCTGTATCATAACATGTAAATATCAATCGAATTGTTACTTTAGCAGGGGATAATCATGCAGAGATCTTTTTATGTGGAAAGTCTCTGTTTTTAATCAGCTTGGAGAAAGATACTTTTCCCAGAAAAGCTTATTTAACACCTGTTGAGCTAAATTGAAAAATTACTATTGATCTGAATGAGAATGAGATCAACCCCATACTGGGAAAAATGACACATATATTTACATAATAGTTAATGCAGGAAAGCAATTAGTTCCTTGCTTGATAATTTGGTATAAATTTAGCAATTAATCACCAACAATTAGTGAGGTAACTTTTTCCTCTAAAATTCTATTCTATCTTACATTTTAAAGAGATTTTGTAGTTTGTCTATGGTATCACACATTATCTTCTTTTTTTCATGAAATGAAATAATTATAAAAACTGCTATGTCTCCTTTGTGTACTATAATGATTTAATGAATCACATTCAGAGTTAAAAAATAAGGAATTACAAGCCTCATCCAAAAAAACCCAAATCAAAACCACTGTACTTGAAGTAAAGGCATTAAATTAAGGACATTGTCTTAATCAAATGTAAGATGTTGCGAATGTGACCAGAGGAAGTTTTTGTTATTGCTGGGAATGCTGAAGGAGTAATAAATAGTCCAAAGCCATCTCTGTCTCTGTATCTCCTTGGTAAACAGTGAGTTTCAAATGCCTTAAACATTACTGTACTTGTTGAAAATTAACTTGTTTAAGAAGCATGCAATTGTTGCAAAAGTAATCACTTTTGAAAAACATAGTCTTCCTGTATCTAGATTTCCAATAAGGAATAAAATTAATTACTGGAAACAATAATGAACCATAAAAAATATGGTCAGATACATTGGTGAAACACTGAAACAAGTTGCCCAGAGAGGTCGTGGAGGCTCCACCCTGGATGTGCTCAGGGTCATGTGTGATGGGGCTCTGAGCAACCCGATCTAATTAAAGATGTCCCTGCTCACTGCAGGGGGGTTGAACTAGATGACCTCTAAAGGTCGCTTCCAATGCATCCCATGATTCCATATAAATCATCATTGAATGCATACGGTCTTTTATTTTTCAAGATGCTTCCTAAATCTGAGCATAATTTATGCAAAATATTAGAAGAGAAAGTCTGTATAACAGGAGCTAGATGTCCTCACATTTGTGAGGTTTCTTATTTTGGAAGGTTTCAGTGCACATATGGGGAATAGGGCCTCCTGTCTTCTGTATGTGCCGGACAGATAGAGAACAGATTGTGCCGATAGCAGTGATATCTGCTTCATAATCTCACATTTGAGCTGTGATCAGTCAATCACCAGCACCATGTTCCAGTGACCAACCAAAGAAAAGGCAGATTGGGAAGGCTCATATTAATTGCATTATCATCACCTACTTGAGTGACTTTTAAATCACTGCTGTGGTTCCAGCTGGCTGCTACACAGGTCACTCGATTTACTCAAAAGTCATCACAACGGTTGTGTAACAGCTGCAGTTAGAATATGGCAGGAAGTAGAGAAAAATGTAAAATGGGGAAAAATTGCAAGGAGCTGTGTACTCAAAACCATCCCGTGTTTTGCCTGAAGCTGAAACTGTCTTACATGACACCAGTAATAAGGGAAATGGCGAATTTTATATGATTATTTTTGTGAATTACTGACTTTTATCTAGGGGAGAGGAAAACTGATTTGATGTCAATGATGACATGATGCAAATTCAGCTGAAAGAGTAGCAGAGCACTTTGCAGGAATGAAGTCTTCCTTGGCTGGACTCTATTACCAGCAAGCTGATTTACAGAAAGCTTTGACATACAGTCTGATCAGATTAACCCGAAGGAAAGATTAGTCATGAAATGCTAACACTGACAAATTGCAGATATGGGCTGAAGAAAGCTGCACGCACTTGGTCTTTGCTGATCTTCTTGCTCAATATGGTACATGACAATGAAGATCAAGAACAGAGACAAAACCAGACAGATCACAGATTGTGGAAGTAGAAAAAGGTATTGTACCTTTCAGTGTCTCCTCATCGTCAACACATCCATCTCCTGAGGTGTGTGAGATCTTGAGTCATCTGTTTTCATCTTAGGTAAGCTGCCAAATGTATGTAAAATGAATGGTGCAGTTATGTCCATCTGGGTAGTAAGGCACTCAGTTTCAAAGGCATCTCTTTCAAAAAAGAGGGACAAAAAAGTGCAAGAACTCCATCGAGTGATTACTGCATCCTCTTCTTACATTTTTTTCTGCGGGTTATGTACTAGAATTCAATCTGCTCAATGAATTGGTTAGGTGCTCTGTATACGGATGAAAGTGAACTTGTAGCAAATACCTAGAAAGATCTTGTTTTAATTGGTAGCTTGCATTGCTTGTGATGCAGCCAAAGTATGAGCTCTGCTGTGCATGTCTTTCAGCAAACTACTGCTAGAGCCTGTGTCCGTAGCAGTAGGTAACAGGACTGGTTGCTACAGTTGAGGGCAAGTGACATGACACAGCTTGCATACCTATAGTTCTTTTCGCTCCTAAAATAGAGTTTTCTTATCTATACTGCTTATCAAGACCCTGAATACACCCCTAAGGCTTAGCTGCCCATGTTCAGGGTCAGTGCTGGCATGCAGCTGTACAACCTTCATTCAGAAAATTGGGTGAAAGAGGCTGTGCCTCCTGCCTTCTCTTGGGGGCTGTGCTGAAGTTCAGGCCGTCAACCTTGGTCTTGGGCTGAGCCACGCTGCAGCCCTGCCTGTGCCTGGCCACACACCCAGCAGACCTGGCCTCTGGCACTCTCCCACCAGCTTGTCTTTCTGTCTTGACCTTGGGACCTTCCTCATCACTGTGGCCTCGCCTGATGAGCACTGAGCTATTGGCTGACCCTGGGTGCTGGCACCAGACCTGCTCTGCTCCTCTTGCTTTGGGGTTACTGGATTGCACCCTGGCTGGTGAGATCCCTCTCCTGTGGCCACCTTGCTGTCGTGCTAGCCTTCTCGCTTGCCTTCCTCTACGGAGCAGCCTGTGCGACACATACAGTGAAAGCAGAGCCCACCCTTGCACATTCAAAACCCGTGTTTTTCTTGGGTTTACATTTCAATTTACACAAAGTATCTAACTAAAATTTATTTTCCATAATACATCATAAAAATAATGCCAGAAGGTAATTTCCTTAGCAACATGCAATTAAAATAAATATCAGGTTTCAGTATAGATTTTCTGGTTTTCCTGTTTGAAAGTAATCTGAAAAATGTCCTCCTTTTGTTCTGCACGTGGAAATAAGGTTGAATACAAACTTGAACTTACTCTTTCCTAACCAGGTAAAATATAGCCCACAAATTCTTCAGAGTGCCTTCTAGCTGGTATCAATGCTGTTGCTTCAAGATGTAGAAATTGAAGATTTCTTTCTTTACATATAATTTTAAAACTTTTGCATCCTCAATGACTAGTTTCTGTCATAAGGAGATAAATAGTTCTTTCTAAGGTCTATGTGGTATCCAGAAGAGCTCAGTTACACCTCAGGTTTTCTAATTTATTGGTTTTTTAGTTTATGATGCATGTTTCTATTGAAGTCTTAGAAGGGTTTATTCATTCCTTTTTAAGCTATTTAATATTTTAGCAACTAATTAGAAGAAAATAACATTATTGATGACATTTGTAGATGGCAGAAATATCAGAGAACTAGCACACAAAAAAAAGAACAAGAATTTTATTGTTAATAGATTGATTGCAAATAAACAATATGCTTTCTAGTATGACTATGTGTAAAATAATATCTTTTCAAATAAAAAATGCAACCATACTTGAAGGATGGAAACTCTGCAAAAGATCTGGATAATAAATCAGTTGAACTCGCGTTCCCTGTGCAATGCCATTATTCAGATATATTTTGAAAGACAGCTGCATTAAAGCCATCTTGACTTTTTAACTTTTATTGTTGAGTTTTTTTGACACTGAAGTAACTGATTCAGGAATATTATGTTAATTTCTCATTGACTCCAGTTTTAAAAAAAGCTAGGAAGCTGGAGAAATTTCAAGGATAATGATTAAAGAAAAGGAAAACGTATCTTACACTGATGGTCACATATAATGTGCCACCTTTGTTCTTTTCTAGGCTTTAAGAAAAGCTGTTGGCATAAGTGTATATGATTATACAAGGAAATTAAAAATTGCCATAGAATCTTCTTTACTGCTGGAATCTCATCTGACTATGCTATTTCTAGTTACATGCCCCTACCATGGTTTTGGTCCAGTTCATCTGGTGTCACTCTTTAGAGATCCCCAGGCACAGGACAGGCATCAGCGTTGCCCAGGGAGTATTCTCAGATGACCCTATGGATGTAGCCAGACTGTTGTGGGGGCTGAGAGTCTTTAAAAAGTGCAGCGAGGTCTAGTCCATGCAAGTTGGCCTTAATGCCGAAGAACAGTTTCAAAGATGTACAAATTACTAATAGATGAGTTTGCATTGTCAAGGCCTCAGCCTAAAATGTCTTCAGATTGGCTGTCCATGTTTGATACTTTTCTGTATTTACTGTATCATTATACAGGTAGACATACCTAGTGATTAATTAAAAAACTGACATCAGCTAGCAAATTGTTTAAGTACTAGAATTAGCAACCAGAATAGTCTTCATTTTACATCATAAATATTCCACAAAGTATCTTAAAATTGAAGGTGAGACATTTCATACCCAAGTCATTTTAGAGACACAGACAATTTAGAATCTCAATGTGTTTATGTTTTATCAGACCCTGGGACTGGGGGGAAAAAAAAAAAAGAAAAAAAAGAAACCTTAAGGAGTACTTACGGTGATCCAAAGATGCACCACTTTTATCTTTCGATCAGAGGTGAAGAACCAACAGTGGCAGAATAGAGATATGGCTTCTCTTCTCAGATCTCTGAAAAATATGCAAAAATAAGCATATTGTACAAGTTTTTCAGACAGTGAGTGCAATATGGGAATTCTTGGTCCAGCAAAATGAGACTGACCTAAGAATGCTATAATTTTTAATTGTGCAAAGCAAATACTCCTGTTCCCGTAACATGAGTCTGATACTGGTAGGGTATCACTGCTGTTAATACTGGTAAATGTAGTCATACTGGCATTTTGCCAAAATAGCCAAATAAGATGAACACTGCATCAACATCACAAGCAACACATTATATCTCAGGTCTGGATTAATTAAACATGCTTAAGAACACTGGCTCAATTTAACTACAGTATATTTTGCATGATAAATGACAGAATTGCACCCGACAGCAAAATCCCAGAAGAAAAAAATATGTTAACATTCAATACTGTCTACTAAAATTACTATATACTTTTTTTGACTTTTAAAAACAATTGTTTGAAGGTATTTAACTGAGAGCAACAGTGTTTGGGTAGGGACTCTTATTTTCCCAAACATAATGAAGTGTGCTGGGATACTTGCTCCTTGATTTGTGACTGCTTAAGACAAGAGTGGTAAGGTCACTAGTTGTATGAAAACAAATTCTTCAGCCACAATGCCTAAAAATGCCATGTTTAAATTGCAATAATGAAATTGTTGTGTAAAATCCGTGGAATCTGGTAAAAGCACAGAAGTGCCCTGACGCTGACTGCTCCTGAGCAGTTCTCTGCATGTCAGACAGACCAAACTGGCACCGTGCTGGGTTGCTAGGGGAAAAAAAAAGTCTTGAAGAATGATTTTAAGAGGCTATTTGGAAGTAACTTTCCTCTAGAATTAGACTGACTTGATAACATTATTTATTTTATTTGAATAGAAAAAGTGATGGTATCTGTTCATTAGTTTGCCAGACCGGATTTATCTCGGCTTTTATCTCTTACGGGATTATTATGATGGCTAATAGTAATATATAATAAATTATGTATAGTTACACCACACAAGTGGATTTGATAATCAAAATGCATGTTGATGTTTCAGCAACACTTATGAGTGCCATATTTTTGAAATTTGTGAGATTTGAACTAAAATGTAATTACTTGTTGAAATGTCAAAATTTTACTGTTTTCCCAGGAGTTCCTGTTTGGCTTTAATAAACATTTAGTAGCAACTTGTGTTTCTAATAGAAATCTTTTAATGAAAAATGCTTAATTACT
This sequence comes from Trogon surrucura, assembly GCA_020746105.1. Lineage (NCBI taxonomy): Eukaryota > Metazoa > Chordata > Aves > Trogoniformes > Trogonidae > Trogon > Trogon surrucura. The sequence goes on along the minus strand of CM036617.1, from coordinate 116,146,433 downwards.
TATTTAAAATACTTGGATTAGTTTTTCCATTTATAGCTTGACAGTCATTCAGACATCTTTTCATATTGTTATTGTGCACTTTTGAACAGAGATGTTGTATCCATTCTACATAAAAGTTCAAGAAGCAAATACAAAGAGCAAATATTGGCAAAACACATATTATATATTCACAGTGTTATTATTAATAGTGAAAATTGCTTTTTTCTCTCAATGAAAGTAATAGAATAGGTTAAAAAATAGTTAGCAGTGACTCTGCCTCAGGGTCTAAATCATGGCTGTGATGATGCAGAACCTACACATTTGTGTGTAAGAAACTCCTTATTTCTTTATAGTATGGAGGAACAAGCAGATTTTGTGAGGCTGTACTCCTGCCCGATGAAGAGGTGTGTATATGAGAAGGATCTGCCCTGTTGTTAGGTTGGTAAAATACCACGATGAGTTAAAGATGGACATTCTGGAGCTCTCCTAGTGAGGCGGTCCAGGAAGGACAGGCCAGGAGGAGGTGGCGGTCATTAGGAGAGCACAGGGCAGGTGAAGGTCCTGCCCTCTCTCCCTGACCAGCTCTGTCCCACAGAACTCAGGAAGGCGAGCCAGGCCAGGCCAGGGATGGTGACCCCATCAACAAATACCCAATTCAAAGGAAATTTTAATTTAATTCACACAAAACTTCTGACTGTTTTGGAAAGAAAATGTTAATCTGAGCAACCTGATCTAGCTAAAGATTTCCCTGCTTACAGCAGGAAGGTTGGACTAGGTGACTTTTCAAGGTCCCTTCCAGCCCAACACATTCTATGATTCCATGCCGGATGGTGGGGTAGGTACCACTGTGATGGCTGAGTTTGGGAAAATACCTTCCTCTGACTCTCACATGCCTTGCATTTAACTTCTGTCTCTGAGGTAAAATGGTAGTGGGAAGGCCTGTGCCCTTCCGTGCCAGCACCTCCCACCTGTCACCTGAGCTTACCCCAGTGACAGGCAGGCCTGGGCTGGGACTCCAGCTCCAACAGCAGAAGAAATTGCACTTTTTTATTTTCCGGCTTTGCTCCTGGTGGCCTCTGTGAAGGGAGGAGGTGACTGGCCTTTAATCACTGGCATTGTTAAGCAGTGAAGTTGCAAATAGGCCTCAGGCCTGGACAACTACACGCCTCCTCCTCTCCAGAAACTGATGTGTGCATAAGCATGAAGGCATCTAAGGTACTGTGAGTGACATGCCAAGGAACCAAAAGGAAGTAAAAGAAGGTGCCCCTTAAATGAGCTCTGAAGTAAACTCAGATTTATATTTCCCTTGCTTTGTTCCTATCATTTTGTCCATCAGCATGTGAATTACATCAATTCAGGCTCATGAGGCCTCATTCTCATTTATAAGAAGGGCACTTCAGATCACTCTGGTGATATAAAGAGGCATTAAAATGGGAGTAATTTATATTTACATTATTTTTATGGCTCTTTTGCTATTAGAATGGTGTAAAGGGGCATTTAGAGAAACCACTATCCGACTCCGTAGGGTCTTTGCTTCCAGACTCACGGGAATTACAAATCAGAGCCTAAATGACTGAGAGAGTGTAAGCAAGCACGTCTAAGAAAGGCTTCTGTGGCACAAGGTTCATATTAGAAAGGTCAGAAAACAGTACTAGTTTAAATTTACTAAACTCACTCGTAAGCACCTGGGATGGAAGATCTGCTGGAGGAATGTCGTTGAATTGTCTGGAAGTTGTTAATCTATTTCATAAGCCTAGTACTTAATAAAATATTGCTAATATTGAAAGGCTGTTCACCCCACTACGTGAAGTAAATAATATATATAAATATATTTCCTACTAGGGGTATATTTATTTTATCATAACACCACAGAAATCTCAGAAAAGTTGTTAAGGATTTATAACAGACACAAAATTAATGAACTTGGGAACTGAACACTCTTTCTGCTGACCTGGGATGTACAGATGTAATGGTGTTGGAAATGCCCACCCTCCTTCTACATATATTTTCTGAATATTTGTATAAATCCAGTACATTCATAAATGGCGTATGTATTTAAATAATACATTGATAAAAACAGACTGTGTACTTCTGTTTTCTTACTTTCTGTTTTCTTACCTTAGCATTAAGAACTAATTTCCAGATCTCAAACACTACTAAAATAATGTGAACTCTTCAGTTATTTTCATACTGTTAGCAACTTCTTACAGAAAATAAAGAAAAATAAATCTTATGAATGTCACCACTTCTACCTCTAACTTACAGTGTCTGGTAACATGAAAAAGCATCACTAAAACAGAATTAAGAAAATTAAGTCAAAGAAAATCCACTTGGTCTTGCAGCTTGTTCCTATCCTCCCATTCAGTATCTGCTTTTATTTTCTCTCAGTACGTTTCACACTTATATTAGGGCCAAATTTTTCATCACCTGCAGATGCTCTTTCTCCAAGCGGTCTAGGTCGTTTTGCAATTTACTGTGTCTTCATGTGTGTCTTCTGTCCTTCCAGCTTCAATGTTATCCATATGATTAAGAAAGAAATGGGGGATAGGAGGGAGGAAAAGGGAAGGTGGAGCAAGTTGGAAATCCTAAAAATAACTGGACTTTGATATATCTACATGAACAGTTACTGACCACTTATAAATTCCCTCTTTCACCAAAAGGCATCCTCACCTTCTGACTATAGTTTTCCATGGATCATACCTACAATTCATGAACAATAATTAAACCATGTAAAGAAACGTACCAGTCTGTGCGAGACAGACAGACTTTCTATAGGAGAAAAAGTTGAAACCAAATCATATAATTATATAATCATTAATTGCTCACTCACATTTCATAGGCAGCAGAAAAACACCTACGCATCTACAAAACAGCAACAGAACATATTTTGAGATTTTTTTGAATGTTTGTAATGGTGTAGGTACGGTTTTCAGTCATGTGCAAGTTAATAAATTTCCACATTTGAATTGCTTTCACTAACCACTGCTATAATAAATGGAGGCTGCTGGGAGAATATAAAAGGGGAAAAACAGCCTCTACTGGTGCTACAACACTAAAAGCCTCAACTCCTTACAGTTGCCTTCCAGAAGGGATAGCCTGAGTGGTTTCTGTGTGTTTAGTCATTTTGTGACATGGATTATGCTCTGCCGCCTGATGAACACTGTCTGTGGAACTGTTGTTAGTGACTCACCTGAGGGAGCTTAAGAGAACTATTCTCTCCTCAGAAAGAAGATAACAATGCTGCGGTCCTAAATGCAATTAGGATTTGGACTTTCTTAGTTTCTCTAATGCTGCTGAAAGGAACAAACTCCCCTGAGACTTGGGCAGTGGGCTAATCCTCCAGCCCTTGAAACTCCAGCTGCCAGGATTACGAGCAATAAGTAGGCACACAGAGCGTGCTGCTATACTTGAAGGGAGAACGACTTCATGACGAATTCCTTCATTTTAAACTATAGCAAGAAGTGTTGTTCAGCTCCTGTAAACATTTGTCACTTTTCTAGTCATTGGAAACTTGATGTAAGAAAACAGTTACAGCAAAAACAATTCCAGCTCAGCTGAACAATTAATAACCTTCTCTACTTTTTTTTTTTTTCATTTTCAATCACTATCCGCCAAGGGATTCTTGGACTATTCCGCTATTCTCAGATTAAAAATTCAGGACAATGAAGAACTGCAAGTAAAGTTTATGTGCCTCTTGGGAGCAAGTAGCCAGAAATTGTTGTGTCCATCAAATCTCTCCTCACATCAATAGACAGTCGAATGATCTTAAAGTAGCAGAAATTGCAATAGCTTTGTTCATATTGGTGTTTCTTGCAGCTTCACAGTCCAAGGCCAACTGCAAGTGATCACTTAAGCATCCATCATCCATAGTGGTTCTTAGGTCAGCACAAAGATCTTTCATTTGAGATTGCAAAGGCTGGTAAATTCATAACACAACGCCTGTTATTATTGGTCCAGGCTGATAAACGTATCATCCTTTGGATCCAGTTTCAAGCCTGATATTCATGTCAAATTCCTCAGATTCACCATGACAAATAAAGTTTCTGAAATTAAGTCCTACTGAAGTTAAAAGGCTTGCCACACTTTAGTTTGTAAATATTCAGTAACAGGACTGTGAGAAATTGTCCTGGTTTGAGCTATACAAAACCAGTTATGTTTAGTGATTATTAATTTCCAGTTTAGTCTCTCCTAAAAGGCTGCACGTTCTGAAGTCAGCAGCATGTTTTTGCAGACAGTGTGTGCTACCGGCAGTGATAACACCTGATGTTTGCAGTTACTGCCTGGGACTGGGATCACAGAATCACAGAATCACAGAATGTTAAAGGTTGGAAGGGACCTTAAAGATCATCTAGTCCAACCCCCCTGCCAGAGCAGGATCACCTACAGCAGAGCGCACAGGAACGCGTCCAGGCGGGTTTTGAATGTCTCAAGAGAAGGAGATTCCACAACCTCCCTGGGCAGCCTGTGCAAGTGCTCGGTCACCCTCACAGTAAAAAAGTTTTTCCTCATATTTTTCTGGAACCTCCTGTGTTCCAGCTTCCACCCATTGCCCCTTGTCCTGTCAGTGGACGCCGCTGAAAAGAGCCTGGCTCCATCCTCCTGACATTCCCCCTTGACATATTTATAAACATTAATGAGGTCACCCCTCAGCCTCCTCTTATCCAAGCTAAAGAGATCCAGCTCCTTCAGCCTTTCCTCATAAGGGAGATGCTCCACTCCCTTCACCATCTTTGTGGCTCTACGCTGGACTCTCTCAAGCAGCTCCCTGTCCTTCTTGAACTGAGGGGCCCAGAACTGGACACAATATTCCAGATGTGGCCTCACCAGGGCAGAGTAGAGGGGCAGGAGGACCTCTCTTGACCTACTTGCTACTCCCCTTCTAATACACCCCAGGATGCCATTGGCCTTCCTGGCCACAAGGGCACATTGCTGGCTCATGGTCATCCTGCTGTCCACTAGAACCCCCAGGTCCCTTTCCCCTGCACTGCTCTCCAGCAGGGCAGTCCCCAACCTATATTGGCACATGGGGTTATTTTTTCCCAAGTGCAAAACTCTACACTTGCCCTTATTAAACTTCATAAGATTTCTCCCCGCCCAGCCCTCCAGCCTGTCTAGGTCTCTCTGAATGGCTGCACAGCCTTCTGGTGTGTCAACCACTCCTCCCAACTTCGTATCATCAGCAAACTTGCTGACAACATTCTCTAATCCCTCATCCAGATCGTTGATGAATATATTAAACAGCACCGGCCCAAGCACTGACCCCTGAGGGACCCCACTAGACACAGGCATCCAGCCAGACTCAGCCCCATTGACCACAACCCTCTGGCTTCTTCCCTTCAACCAATTCTCGACCCACCTCACTACTTGGTCATCCAGACCACACTTCCTCAGTTTCCCTATGAGGATGCTGTGGGAGACGGTGTCAAAGGCCTTGCTGATGTCCAGGTAGACCACGTCCACTGCATGACCACCATCCATCCACCTGGTTATGTCTTCATAAAAGGTTATCAGGTTGGTCAAACATGACTTCCCCTTGGCAAAGCCATGCTGACTGCTCCTAATAACCTTCTTATCCTTGTTATGCCTAGAGACAGTGTCAAGGATAAGATGTTCCATCACCTTTCCAGGGATGGAGGTGAGCCTGACCGGTCTGTAGTTACTCGGGTCATCCTTCCTGCCCTTCTTATAGACTGGAGTGACATTCGCTTTCCTCCAGTCTTCAGGCACCTCACCTGTTACCCATGACTTACCAAAGATGATGGAGAGTAGCCTAGCAATGCAGATGCAGAAAGGCTCTTGCTTATACTTATTCCTATAGTGACCAAGGGCACTGCTGGCTCTTGTGTGCCACGCTGGGGGTGCCGGGTAGTGAGAGGGGTCACTAGGAAGTAAAAGGTTGCACCTCCGGGGAGTAATAGACAGGACAGGTGACCAACGAGAGTATTCCATCCCATATATGTCATATTTGGTATAAACGGAGTGATCGCGAGAGTTTCATCCTTTTTCTGCCATGGCCGGTGTCAAGGGAGGACTCCATCTGACCTCTTGCTTTTGATTCAGATCCTGAGTTCCTGAATTGAGCTCCCTGTATCCAGTTCCCGCGGCCACTGAGCCTGGGAATTCCCTGGTGCCGCCTGCTCTGCAACATCCGTGGGGATTGCTATTTGGGGGGAGTCGGGCTTGATATTAGACATATATAGTTGTATGTTGTTCCTTTTTTTTTTATTATTTCACTATTATTTCTATCTTTGTTTCATCAAAGTTTTCTAACCCATAAATCTCTCTGTCTCATTCCCTTTTCCTTCCCATTTGGGGTGGGGAAAAGGGGTTAGAGTGCATCTGTCCACATTTTAGTGCCCAGCCCAGCCTTAACCTGTGACAGAAATATAAATATTTTATTAGGAGTTATAATTCAGAATAATGTGTAACTTGTATGTTTTGTGTAGATATGAAAGTCTTTTCTGGCAAAGGATGGAAATAAGTATGAGTTTCATGTTTTCCTAAATACTTTTAGAAAACATTTTCTTTAGCAAAAACATAACTGTATTTTTATCTGGAATTTCATAATTGTCTAAATTCACCTATCTAGAAGTGAATGCATATAACTAAATTAGCTCAGAAAAACTGGTAAGAGAGTAAACTTGTGTGCTCAGCTGTTGTGATGGTGTATTTTACGTATGCTGTTCAGCTGCTTGTCGTAGCAGCTGCCTGCATTAAGCAACTAGGAGCTGCATTGGTCCAGTGTGTTTCTTCCAAAGTAGCATCTTGTTTTGCTATTTGTATTTTAAGAATACAGTTTCACATACAGTTTATAATAGTTCACTGTTAGCCAAAGGAGAAGGTACACTTCCCCTGCCCGGCTCTGCCTCGTGTTTGTTTTATGCCATTTTAGTGAGTCAAATGGACTAGTGGAGATATCTGTTAAACTCGGGAGCTGGCATAAATTAAATGATGAGAAAGTGTGTGTCTAGAAGCAGGGAAAAGTTCTCAAATTTTCAACAGTTTTGAGAGATGGTATTTTACTGCCTCTGATAAAATTATATCACCAAGTTTTTGATCCTAGGCATTAGTACAAGTGTTAGAAAAATGGATTGTGAGCTTGTTTGCTAATCTGAATAATTAAGAAAAAAGAACAGTAGAGGCTGAGTTGAAGCTTTTTTTCTTTTAAATTAAAATCTTATTTTTTTGTTTGAACTGATTTAACTGACAATGATCTTTTATTATATTTTAGTATCCCTTAATATTCTTCAACCTATTTTTAAGGTTTGAGGTCAAATATGAACCAAATTTTCAAAATAAAAATGGAAATCTACTACTTAAAAAGGAAAAAGATAATTCCAAAATTACTGATATTTCATTTTTTTTCTCCCCCTTTTCTTCTTCTGCAAATCTCAACACAGAATTGCAAATAGTTTGGCTCCTTAATACTTTTCATTTTCAGTGAATTCGTTAATTGATGTAAAAATCTGTGTCCACCTTGTGTCATTATAGTTAGCAATTGTACTATGCACCAGGCAGCCGTCTGTATTCCTGCGATACCTTTTATATATGTGTGGTTTTGTTTGTGTTAAAGCTGTTTTGTTTGTTTCCTCATTTACAGAACAGATCAGCTATGTATAAAGAAAGAATGGACCTTAAGCCATCCAGACCATTTTGCCAGTATCAGATTTTTGTAAAATCATTTCTTTCAAGCGTGGTTCTTTGGCATTGCAGTAGAAACCCAAAAATTTGGCAGGAGAATAATCATTGGGTCAAAGAGACTTTTGCTGTCTCTAAGAAAATTCCTCTCGATTTGGCTGGGGTGTAAACCCTCTGAAAATCACGATTTACATATGCTCAGCAGAGCTCAGTCAGGTGCCTGATAAGATCTTTTTGAGCATTGTGTCACCACTGAAGCTGCTCCAGTACCAAAGCCTTTGGGACATGCCAGGTACAGAGAAAATTCTGCCAGTCTCCACTGGGCTTCCTATATAGTCTATGCACAGCTAATATTCAGAAAGGGCGTACTGTTCCTCCAGCCATTATCCAAATAGCCTCTTGGTCAAGAAAATGGACTGTGCTAGTCTCATACTTAAAATTCAGGTATTAGGTAGATACAGCCTCCTGCTGCTGTATTTTACCAATAGTTAAAATGAAACTTGATGAAGTTTTCCATGATAAAAGCAGGAAAAGAAGCAGGATTCTGGTATGGCAGAACTCCAAATAAGTTCACTGCCTTTTAGCATAAAAATGCTAAATCTCTGCCCTTGCCTATGTTGACTATAACTCCTGAATATGACTCACTTATAATATTTACTAAGGCAAATAAAGGCTGCATCATTGTACTTAATTCTAGTATTTGTTAGATCATCTATCTCAGACTTGTGTTTTTTTCTTAAATAATTCATAAAATATGATTTTTTTTTTTACCTGCAAATTTTGCAAAGGTGGTGAGGTAACGTATATCCACTTTAATGACCATGCAAATTTCAGCCCAGCAGTACTAATCATCTAGAATATATTCAATTCAGAGAAGAACATTCTTTGTCAAGGGTGGTGGAGTTGGATGGTTCTATATACCATTTGGTTTGACCTGAAAATAGAACAGTGGTATTAAAACAAAAACAGACCAAAAACACATTAGGGATAGACTTCCTAGCACTTTCATTTCCTAAAAACAGCATATTTTTTTCCTACTAAATAGATCAGTTTAAAATGACATCTAGTTCTCTAGATACATTTGGGTTCTTCTGAAGAGTTTCTCAGAGACTTTCCAAGTTTATGAACACTGGCATTTAAGTCAAGCTTCTTGTTCTGGATAATAAGCCTCTTTTTCATGAATTCAAACACCTGGCTCAATTCTCTCTCCAGGCTATGATTTGCCCTTCTGTCCTGTGCAAAGGTATTCTCCTTGTCATAACATTTAAATTAGTTTCTATGTCTTATTTGTGGGGATAAATCCTCATGTGTTGAAAAGAAGCCTGGTTCAATGAATTGCTGGGACCTACTTCAGTTTTGACCAGAATGAATCTGGTTGAAAACGTTCTTCCTCCATTCTCTTGCTTAACTCACATTTGTAGAGAAACTGAGAGTATGTTTTGTGTGCTGGTTACTCACCTGAAGTCAGATCAGTGCTTTGAAATTTTGACTAATTCATTTACACTGGGATCCTTGTTCAAAGCCTGCTAATGTAGTGGAGCACTGAGGATGAGAGTGCTGTTGCAGACAGACACTGTGGGTCTAAGCAAGTTGTGATTTCCTGGGACTGGATTTAAAAGGAGGGACCAAATATCTGTTTGTGAGGAGAAAAAGCTCAGTCAGAAGGTGAAAAGACAGGGGCACTCTGAAAAGCGGAAAAGTTCTGCTGGCAATGTTTAAGATGAATAGTACAATGTACTCTGAATGACTGAATGTCAAAAGCAAAGTTACACTTGATTCATGTTCAGTTCCAAATATTCCTGAGGACTAAAATGTTCCAACCAAAGACATGTCAAGAACTGTGCTCTTTTTCTGACAGTGACTGCAAAAGAAAGCTACCAGGAAGAAGGCCAAGAACAGGTGAATGCTTGCTCTTCGTTGTAGGCTATTTGTACACTTACTCTAGGGATTTGCGGAGTGGTGCTGTATCTGGAATGCAGCAATATTCTCTGTTTCCTGTTCTAGTAGCTTGGTAGTACATCTGGCATTATTTCCATGAAGTGCCTTTTCAACATTTGTTTATTTGAACATCTTGTTTGTTTGAACGAAACTCATTGAAAGAGCTTTACACTAGATTTGAAGGGGGAAGGTAATATAACTAGGGTCAGTGGAGACAGGCCTGGGAGCAGCATGCCAGTGTTCGAGGGGTGGTGTGCTAGCAAGGTCTTTTGGTCTGCTGACCTGATGGAGGTAGAAGATGGAGAACCATGAGGCAGCAAAGATACAAGGGTATAGATGTGTTAGAAACCACAGAAGCATCTAGGTATGGTCATGTATGAATTAGGGCTGCTTCCTCTCAAAAAGATGATAGGATCAACAGCCCAACTGAAGTTCATCTACGTCAATGCACACAACATGGGCAACAAACAGGAGGAGCTGAAGCCATTGTGCAGCAGGAAAACTATGACGTAGTTGCCATTATGGAAGCATGGTGGGATGACTCGCACAATTGGAGTGCTGCACTGGAGAGCTATAAACTCCTTAGTTTATAGACAGAGGTAGTGGGGTAGCCCTGTATGTTAGGGAGTGTTTTCATTGTCTAGACCTTTTGTGATGGTTATAATAGGGTTGAATGTTTATGAGTAAGAACCAGGAAGAAGACCAACAAGAAACCCTTGTTCTTGTGGTGGATTTCAACTTCCCAGATGTCTGCTGAAAATACAACACAGCAGAGAAGAAACAGTCCAGGAGGTTCCTAAAGTGTAGGGGAGAGAGCTTCCTAACACAGCTGGTGAGGGAGCCAACTAGGGAAGGCACTCACTGAACCTGCTGTTTGTGAATAGAGGAGGGCATGTGGGTGATGTCATGGTTGGAGGCTGTCTTGGGCATAGCAATTGTGAAATGATTGTTTTCAATTCTCAGAGAAGCAAGGAGCAAGAGTCAGCAGAACTGTTGCCTTGGACTTCTGGAGGACAAAATTTGGCCTGTTTAGGAGACTTCTTGACAGAGTCCCATAGGAGGAAATTCTGAAGGGCAAAGGAGTTCAGGAAGGCTGGACGTTCTTCAAGAAGGAAACCTTAAAGGCACGGAAGCAGTCTTTCCCATGTGCCGAAAGACAAGCCAGTGGGGAAGTTGACTGGCCTAGCTGAACAGAGATTTGGCTGAAACTCAGGCAAAAAGAGAGAGTTTATGACCTTTGGAAGAAGGGACAGGGAACTGGAGAGGACTACAAGGATGTCATGAAGTTATGCAGGGAGAAAATCAGGTCTAAAGCCCAGCTAGAAATTAATCTGGCTACTGCTGTAAAACACAATAAAAAATGACTATAAATACATTAATGACACAAGAAGAGCTAAGGAGATTTTCCATCCTTTGTTGGATGTGGGGGGAAACATAGGGGTGAGAAATGAGAAAAAGGCTGAGGTACTTAATGAGTTCTTTGCCTCAGTCTTTAATAGAAAGACCAGTCATTCAGCAGGTACCCAGCCCCCTGAGTTAGAAGACAGGGATGTGGAACAGAATGAAGCCTCCATAATCTGAAGGGAAATGGTAGTGACCTGCTACTCCACTCAGACACACATGAGTCTATGGGTCCGGATGGGATCCATCCAAGGGTACTGAGGGAGCTGGTGGAAGTGCTCACCAAACCACTTTCAATCAATTATCAGCAGTCCTGGCTAACTGGGCAGGTCCCAGTGGACTGGGCGTTAGAAAATGTGATGCCCATCTATAAGAAGGGCCAGAAGGAGGATCTGGGGAACTACAGGTCTCTTGGTCTGACCTTGGTGCTGGGGAAGGTTATGGAGCAAATCATCTTGAGTGTCATCATGCAGCATGTACAGGACAACCATGTGTTTAGGCCCAGTCAGCAGGGTTTTATGAGAGGCATGTCCTGCTTGACTAGACTAGTCTGATCTCCCTCTGTGGCAAGGGAAAGGCTGTGGATGTTGTCTACCTGGACTTTAATAGAGCCTTCACCATTGTTTCCCGCAACATTTTCCTGGAGAAACAGGATGCTAAGGCTTGGACAAGTGTATTCTTCACTGGGTAAAAAAATGGCTGGATGGCCAGGCCCAAGCATGGTGGTGAATCAAAGAGTTCTGGTCAATGGGGTGGAGTCTGGTTGGAGACCTGTATCCAGTGGAGTCCCTCAAGGGTCGGTACTGGGACCAGTATTATTCAATATATTCATCAACGACTTGGATGAGGGACTAGAGAGTACTATCAGCAAGTTTGCTGATGACACCAAGCTGGGAGGAGTGGCTGACACGCCAGAAGGCTGTGCTGCCATCCAGCGAGACCTGGACAGGCTGGAGAGTTGGGCGGGGAAAAATTTGATGAAATATAACAAGGGTAATTGTAGAGTCTTGCATCTGGGTAGGAACAACCCCAGGTTCCAGTATAAGTTGGGGAATGACTTATTAGAGAGCAGTGTAGGGGAAAGGGACCTGGGAGTCTTGGTGGACAGCAGGATGACCATGAGCCAGCACTGTGCCCTTGTGGCCAGGAAGGCCAATGGCATCCTGGGGTGTATTAGAAGGGGAGTGGTTAGTAGGTCAAGAGAGGTTCTCCTTCCCCTCTACTCTGCCCTGGTGAGACCCCACCTGGAATATTCTGTCCAGTTCTGGGCCCTTCAGTTCAAGAAAGACAGGGAACTGCTGGAGAGAGTCCAGCACAGGGTAGCTAGCATGATTAAGGGAGTGGAGCATCTCCCTTATGAGAAAAGACTGAGGGAGCTGTGTCTCTTTAGTTTGGAGAAGAGGAGACTGAGGGGTGACCTCATTAATATTTACAAATATATCAAGGGTGAGTGTCACGAGGATGGAGCCAGGCTCTGCGCTGTGACAACCGATGATAGGACAAGGGGTAATGGGCTGAAACTGGAACATAAGAGGTTCCGCTTAAACTCGAGAAGAAACTTCTTCTCAGTGAGGGTGATGGAACACGAACAGGCGTTCTCTGGAGACATTCAAGACCTGCCTGGACACGTTCCTGTGTGGCATAGTCTAGGCATTCCTGCTCTGGCAGGGGGATTGGACTTGATGATCTTTCGAGGTCCCTTCCAATCCCTAACATTCTATGATTCTATGATTCTATGAAACTAAATCCAGTTGGTGGCCTGTCACAGGCAGTGTTCTCCAGGGCTCAGTATTGGGGCCAGTCTTGTCAGTCTTGTTCAATAATATTATCAATGACCTTGATGAGAGGAACAGAGTGCACCCTCAGTAAGTTTGCAGATGACAGCAAGTTGTGTGGGAGTGTTGATCTGCTCAAGGGTAGGAAGGCTCTACAGACAAATCTGGACAGTCTGAGTGGGTAGGATGAGACCAGTCATATCAGGTTCAAAAAAGCCAAGTACTGGATCCTGCACTTTGGTCACAACAACCCCAGGCAGAGCTACAGGCTTGGAGAAGAGTGCCTGGAAAGCTCCTGGGCAGAAAAAGATCTGTCTGGGAGTGTTGGTGGATAGCCAACTGAACATGAGCCAGCAGTGTGCCCAAGTGGCTGAGAAGGCCAACAGCATCCTGGCCTGTATCAGAAACAGTGTGGCCAGCAGCAGCAGGAAAGAGAATGTGCCCGCTGTACTCAGCTCTGGTGAGGCTGCACCTCTAATCCCGTGTTCAGTTCTGGGCCACTCACTACAAGGATGACATTGAGGTGCTGGAGTGTGTTCAAAGAAGGGCAACAGAGTTGGTGAAGAGTCTCAAGAACAAGTCTTATGAGGAGCAGCTGAGGGAACTGGGGTCGTTTAGCCTGGAGAAAAGGAGGCTGGGGGGAGACCTTATCACTCTCTAGAACTGTCTGAAAGGAGGTTGTAGCAAGGCGGGATTCAGTCTCTTCTCCCAAGTAACAAGTAATAGGACAAGAGGAAACATCCTCAAGTTGCACCAGGGGAGGTTTAGATTGAACATTAGGAAAAGCTTCTTCACCAAAAGGACTGTCAAGCACTGGAACAGGCTGCCCAGGGATGTGGTTGAGTCACCATCCTTGGAGGTATTTAAAAGACATGTGGATGTGGTGCTTAGGGACATGGTTTAGTGGTGGACGTGACATTATTAGGTTAACAAACGGACTTGATGATCTTAAAGGTCTCTTTCAACCTAAGCAATTCCACTGTTTAAAAAATTATTGAGAGAATATGTTCCTGAACTGCTCTTGAGAATTCTGCATTTTCAAACTTTTATCTGTTAGAGTTGGAAACTACATTTAGCTTAGGACAAGGGTTTATTTTTACTCTTACTTCCCCTACACACACCTCCAAAGCAACATTCAAGATGTCAATAGATTTATTCTATGTTTATTCAACTAATAAACTGATTCATAGCTTTTATGTGCCTATGAACTCATTACAAATTAGTATGGCAACAGTACTACATTACCGAAAATCAAATTCTGCTATCTCGTGCTCAAATCTTACTTATCCTTCTTAAATTGCTGGTAAGAAAAGAGTTAAATACCTTGAAAATGAAAAAAAGGTTCCCACTATATATAAGAAAGTCTACAATGTTTACAATGAGCATATAGTAAATGACTGGGTTTTTTTTTTATTATTTTCTTTATTCGAGCCTGTTGTTTGAATCAAAGTCCACTTAAGGTAGAAAATATCATTATCACACTGTGCAACAATACACCTTAGTACTATAATTGAGATTAGCTTTCAATCACTACAGTTTTGAGTCAGTAATTTCAAAAGGCTTCACCAGTTTTTCCATGTGAAAACAATCTCCCCCCTGCTCCCAAAACAAAGCTTTTCTTTGGGAATATGGAAGACAGCATAACGGTTCTTTAAAAAGTTTTAACCATTGAGACAGAACACATGAGGTTTAATATATTTACGAATTAATTTACACCTGAGATGAGTTTGATTCTCATTCTTGAAGCTTCACAAGTAATGTCTTTCTTTGGACTTCAGAATGCAATATAAAATATGTATCTAAATAGAATTTACATTTAGATAAAAGAACATTTTTAATAATGTGGGACTTCTTGATAATATAGGATCAGGAAATCAGGCGTAAATTGCTATGTATCCTATTGGCCTTGTCCAATTTAAACAAGTTAATAAGACAGCCTGTATACTTCAGGACTGACTTCAAAGGAAGTAAAGCCACAGCTGAATTCGAAGACACAGATTAAAAATGGGGAGGTAAAAGAGACAGATATATAATTGATCTATTTACCTAAAATGGAATTTAAGCAATTTAATTTCAGCCCTAGAACTGATTCAGTCTTTTCAGTGGCGAGCTACATAGTAGTTAAATCCACTTCTGAAAAACGATGTTTGCCTCCCTGTATTGAACAAGAGGTCTCACCTGACAGACATACTCAAAATAAAGATCACGTGTGTGTGAAGAATTAGTGTTGCTAGAAGTCGTTGTGTCCAAAAATGCGCTCAAACTCACATTTTTCCCTTCTAGGCAGGAGTCTAGTTACCAGTTTATATACCGTTCTGTGTGTGTATGGAAGGAAGGAAGAGAATGCTTTCTATTCTCTCCTACTAAGTTGGTTTGGTTAGCAGAAATCCAGGAAAGATTTACTAAATTGAAAGGCAGGGAATAAAAACTTATAATAACCTTCTATGGAGGTGAAGTGATGAAGAGTGAAGACCCGGACTAACATTTATTCCGTTAATTTACACTTTCTTTCATAACTTGAATGTATTCCAAATATTTGCCAATTTAAAAAGGGCACAGAATGCTACCGCTTCCTCCTCCCATGTAATGCTGTAAGAAGGAATAAATCTGTGATTTTTATATAAATTTCTTATAAACCCATACTACAGCAATTGAGTTATAGCCAGCAGAGGCTGGCTTCTCCTGGCAGCCTGGAATCAGATGCTTAAATCTCAGGTGGGTATGGTGAGGAAAGGAGGTGAAAATTAAAAATGAAGTTTTATGCTACCCTTTTGTTAATTCTGAGAAATACCCTGCTAGCATTCAAGCAGCTGTTAATCTCATTCTGAATCACCCAACCCTCTCCATCTGCTGAGTAAATGCTTTTGATGCCTGATTGGAAAGGAAACGTTCATCCTCCTTTCAGGCTCATGCAAACACAGTCTGACACTCGGCGTACTCAGGGCCTGACCTTTGGGTATGCGTACAGAGAGCAGTGCAATGCTGCTCAGACACGCTGGCAGGGCTCCTGAAGGCTGAATGGACACAGCGCTAGCCCAGGTTTAATTTGCCAGAGGTTTGGTAGCCCCTGCACCACTCACTGCACTTGAAAAGAGTTTTCAAAACTACTGTTGGGCCCTCTTCAAAACATTGAGGGTATTTTTAGCTGTCCCCAGAAGACATGAAGCTTTCTGCTTCTGTTTCACTTTAGGAAAACAGAACAAAAATAACTTGAAGGAGATTTTTTTTTTAATTGAAATAAAATATCTCCTGAATAATTTAAAAAAAAAAATCCTAATAGCCATTTAAATTTGATTAAAAGCTTAAAAATTCTGAAGAAATGGGCTCACATAAGTCTTATTTAGAGAACCACCTGAGGAATAACATGAATCAGTGACTTTTTAAACTACTTTTGGGAAAATTGGAGAAATTCTTATAGTACTGTTAGAGTACTTAAAGAGAATGAAGACAGCCAAGAAATATTAGCCTGACATATGAAATAATGGAAAGGTAATTTATGGGGTCTGTAAACAAAAAAAATAGTGTCTTGACTATAGTTAATGTTAGCCAGAATGGTTTTATTTGTTTTCCACTAAGATTAAAGGTCTGATTGATAAAAGTAAATGTGTTGATCTAGTATATTTGATTTTCTTCAGACATTTGATTTGATACTGCGTGACATTAAGGTTCAGAAGTTTACAAATACATACATAAAGAATTGATTAGATGAATTAAAGTCTTGACAGATCTTATGATGTAGCTATTGAGAAGGACATATATGACTACCTCTAGTGGGGTCCATAGAACTCAGAGCTTGTTTGCTGTGTGATATACAACCCTGCTAGTGAAGCTTAGAGATAATGAAGTTCTGTGGGATAAGATATAGTACAAAGCCAGGGAAATCTGAATTGCTTGGATAGAGGATCAAATCCAAGAAAAAGCTCTTTAATTTAACAAAATGCAAGGTAATGCATCTAGGAAGTTTATTCTAAGAGGATGGGAGAGTCTGTTTTGAGAGCTCCCGTAATTCACTGATGGATATATGGGTAATTCTGGATAATCACCTCAATATGAGCTCCCAACGAGACTTAATTGTACACAGTTGAGCACTGGAATGGCACTGGAAGACAATGTCTCCTAGTTGTTTGATACCTAGAGAGTGAAAACATGTATTTTTCTAAGAGATATTTTCTGACTCATACTTTGGAAGAAACTGTTTTGCATATATTTATAGTTGCTGAGCCTTACTCTCGTGTTTGGAGTGGAGGGACGGTGTTCTTAGAATGATTTACCTGAACTGAGGATTTGCATGAAGCCCAGTCACAAATTTTAACTTTTAATATATTTATTTAACTGGATAAACTCCTCAAGGCACCAGTCAAATTAATATCGTTACGACAACAAAAAAAAATCATGTTGCACTCATTCTGATCAAAATAAAGTGTGGATCACATCCTTATACAAGCTAAGTGCTAACATTTTAAGCAGGATGGACAATACCTTATACTATAATTACTGTGTTTGAAGAGAGAAAATCTGAGATGGTGTCAGAATTTGACAAAATTTGGGCTGATCTTCAAGGAATAGGCAAAATTCAGCTCTCTGACACAGGTTGTCACATCTTTGTTCCAGTGTATGATATTTGACGATTTCCTGAATTTGAGGTTTTTTGTGAGGTCAGAGAGAAGGATGAGGAAGGTTATTATTTTGTAAAAGTCTGAACATGCGACCAATCACATAGATTTCCAAAGCTTTAAAGTTCTGAACCCTTCTACCTTTAAGTGGGAAATACAAAGTAGTTTTAATATGAAGTTTGACTATAATTAGCTTCTCAGAATGTGTAAATAAAGGACAGTCAG
Source organism: Trogon surrucura (assembly GCA_020746105.1). Classification (NCBI taxonomy): domain Eukaryota; kingdom Metazoa; phylum Chordata; class Aves; order Trogoniformes; family Trogonidae; genus Trogon; species Trogon surrucura. The sequence continues at coordinate 116,128,864 of CM036617.1, read as the reverse complement.
TGAAACTTGATCTCCTGCATTTCTCCAGACGGTTACAGTTATTTCAGTGTGATTGTATTAAACAGACAATCATCATAGACACAAGAGAGGCATAGATTCTACAATATTTTACCAAGGAATTTATGACAGAAAGGAATCTTTTGCATTACTGAGTCCAAGTCCCTGGATAATATAGGCAGCCATCATATACAAATTATTTTAGATTCCTTATTTACAGAAATTTAATTGTGGTTTTTTTTTGTTTGTTTGTTTGTGGTTTTTAGTTTGGTGGGGTTTTTTTTGTTTGTTTTTTTTTTGCAAGAAAGACCACACAGCGTGAATATACAACTACTCCCTCATTGTAAGATTTTTTTAGTGGTGATCCATGTTTTATTTGCATAGCTACAAAATGTTTACACTAGGGTTTCCAGTTCATAAATCCTTAGTTTTATGCAAACTTAATGACAGGCAGTCTTGCCAAAGCTTGCATTTATTATCCATTTTGAAAAATTGGTCATGACAAGTGCTAGTTCGTTCTGAGACAACAAGGTTTCCCTTCCTTCATTGTCTATTCTCCTAACTGTCGAAATGGTAGACTTCAATACAGAATAAAGCTTTAATAATTCAGTGTTGATTAATGCAGGGCTGTTTTTTGACACCCATACTCTTACTCAGAGAGACCTTGTGCCAGAGACATCCTACAATTTCAAGGTGTTATTCCCAGAATAAAGTGCTAATCAATAAGATAATGGGTATCAGACCTAAAAAATTAACTGTACTAAGTAGGGAAAATAACTGTATGATGCCCTCGGTACTTTTCTGTCTTTAAACAATGGTAAAGACTCAGGAGAACATGCGAGGCATGCAAATCTTGAGTCACTTTTTAAAATTCTTGTCTCTAGCTTTTCCGATCTTCATCTCCTGAAGTTTAGTGCATTTAACCTGAAAAGCTGCTTTCTTCTTATTTGTACCCTTCTTTCTATTCATTCTTTTTGGTACAGCTCACATTTTCTGTAGAATTTCTTTTGTATGTCTGAACAGGCTCTTGTGTGCATGTAGAAACTTTAGCATTAGGGCTCTACACCCGTTTGGCAAAGTGGAAACACCTGTATTTGTACAGACTCGGTGTCAACAAGCTCCATGGATAGTTGGAAGTTAGGGATTAATTTGACCAGTGCTTAAAAAAGTGTCATTATGTAAAAGTAATTTCCTGTATTTGTGATCCTCCAGGTTTTGTGCCCAGAAAATTACACTCCTTGAGTTATTTTGTTAACTTCTTTCATTCTTTGGCTTTGTTCTGGCTAGCTCTTTTCATCATAATGCTTTTCAGGTAGCCCCTCTGTAATGAGTCTGTACATCTAACTACAATCAATCTTCCATTAGTTATTCACCAGACTGAGGATCCTTGATGCTATAGGCCGACAAATAAATCCTCTTTTCCTCTGAATGTACAACACTTGAAGAAAACAAAACAGTAATGGTAAGAACACTAATTCCTACCGATTTCTAAGACCTCTAATTCCCATTAATTTGTTTAGGACAAACGATTACTTCACCATTTATCTTAAAAAGGACTATTCTATCAGTTAGTATTGACTGAGCACCTAACTAGATGGTTTACAGAAAGTGCTCAACATGATTATTGTTAAGAAGCAAATTTAGATTAGGATTTGTCTATATGTGATCAGTGTCTTGTGTATCTTCTTCAGAAGCTTAGAGTGCTCTGTAAGGTTGCCCAGACAGATCAACTTGCTGAGATATCCCTCTGGACTGGAAGATGTCTTATTACTTTCAGCATGGAGCAGATTTAATATAATTTACCCACTTTTAGAAATGATAATTTGTAGGTGCTTTATCTCAAAAACATCCCTGAATGTAGACTAAATCCCCTCCCTTGTATCTGTCATACTGTTAATTTTTACTATTGAAAGAGGAGAGAGGAGAAACATGACTTTTCCGTGGGAAATTAAATAAGTTTGGAAAAAAGTCCCATTGAATTAAAGAAAATGAGGAAAGAAAGGCAGCTGTTCCAACACTAGTGAGTGTTTACATTCTGAAAAGAAAAGCCTTGACAGATAGGGCAGAGTAAAATTTTAGCTCATTTAGCTTATTAGCTTATGTATCCGTAATGTGGGCCATGAGCTGATCTTGTGATTCTATGATTTATTATGTAAGTACGCTTTCAGTGAAGAGATGAAAAACATGGAAAAGCGCTAATGTAGGAGTTCAAAGTAGACCTGCTCTTTTTTAAACAATATTGCAGCTTCTACACTGTGCAGAACACAGCAGTTAGATATTACAGTGACATCTATAAGTACCCAAGATTGATAGGGATAATATTCAAATTGCAATATATATATATATATCAAATTATTGAGGAGCTACTTTAGTGAATGATGAACAATCTGAGAAAGACAGTGTTAACTACATTGACATACCCTGCTGTAATAGGTTACTGCAGTTTTATAACAATTAGAGCTGTTGTACAGTGTTCCACTTTTTAATAGGTCTTTTACCTGTGAGAAAAACGTAATTGTATTACGCCAAAGCAGGACCTTCCTTGCCATTTCACCCTCTGCTGTAATTACTTCCCCGTCGTAGCCATAGGTGACAGATTGTTTAGGCAGGAGCTAGCCTAGCACGGGTGGCAGCCTGGCTTTTCCATGGGGTGTGCATCAAAAAGGGAAGAGGATTAATCTCTTTGTATCAGATTCCTTAGACGACTTCTTTTGTAGCAAAATTGGTAAATTCATGCCCACTTGTGTCGAGCTTTGCCAAAACAGGCTTGTACTGTTAGAAAGTTGGCAAATTCCCCCTTCCTTCAACACACTTGCCATTCTTTGAGCTGTTGTAACACAAACTGCACATACAAGACGTGTATACGCACAATATGCACATACAAAATCACAAAATGGATTTGAATTTAAAACAGAAAAAGTGAAAGTAGAATTTCTGGTGCTAGAAGGAAATACAATTGTCTTGTTAATTTGTTTAGTACCAGTTGTGTCCAGATACTGTTCTGATTATGATCCTCTCTTCTGTCCTGTAACTTTTGTAGAGATGCTACCTGCACAATCGGTGTCTATAAGTTTATGAAAACATTCTGCCAAACCCAAAATGGCTATAAGTATTTCTTTGCTTTCACTCCAAATCGTTGGCCCTTCCTAAGTTCAGAAGGCAGGGCAGAATGATTTTTGAGTAGAAAACATGTATTCAGAATACAATTTTTTTTCTGTAGAGGATTTTAAACAGAGTCTTGAGTTAAAAAAGTCTTGTCTCTGATACAACGTTGATAGGATTTCTTCCATTTTCTTGCATAAATTTTAGCACAGAACTCTATGGTATTCAAAAAATTATATTCCAGAATATAAGACAGACTATATTTCCCTCACCCAGCTCTAAAATAAAGATGAAATTAGTCTCGGTGTGGTGCTCAGGTCTTTCTTCCACAATTTTCAAAAACAGAGCTATGTCAGGTAAGTTAGATCTTACTCTAGAGGACTGTTTCATGTTGTGCGTGATAGCTTTAGTGAAAATCTGTCCCAGGCTTTCTGAAAGATGACCTAAGAAGAAACCTAGAAAGAATAGAGTTGGAAACACTAAGAAAATTTAAGAGAAGATTGAGGATATGACCATACTATCAAGTAGTGACAGGATATTTGTGAACCTGAACAAAGGCTACTGAAATTATCTGAGAAGACAGGCTTATATCTTCTGGTGACTAGCCTTCCCAGAGCTCCAGATTATAGCTCCACCACTACAAGAACACATGCTAGAAAAACAACCCACAGTTTACACATATTGTAGTATGAAGGAAAAGTGAGACATTCACTGGGCTGAAGTAAATTCCCACTTTCTGAGAAGGCAGGGCAAAAAAATTCTGTCTTTAAATGCCTTCCCAGCTAAGCAATGATCTCTAGAAACTGAAGGCTAAGATGTTACTTGCAGCAAAGTGTGAAGCTAGGATTCATAGAATCATAGAATCATAGAACAGTTCAGGTTGGAAAAGACCCTTGGGATCATCGAGTCCAACCATTAACCCTACACTATAATTTTGCCCCTAAACCATATCACCCAACACCACATCTAAGCGACACTTAAACACATCCAGGGATGGCGACTCAGCCACCTCCCTAGGCAGTCTGTTCCAGTGTCTGACCACTCTTTCCACGAAGAATTTCTTCCTAATGTCCAGCCTAAACTTACCCTGTTTCAACTTGAAACCATTCCCCCTGGTTCTGTCCCTAATTACCTGTGAGAAAAGACCGGCACCAACCTCTCTACAATGTCCTTTCAAGTAATTGTAGAGCATGATGAGGTCCCCCCTCAGCCTCCTCTTCCTTCAACTGAACAGTCCAAGCTCCCTCAATCGCTCCTCGTAAGATCTATTCTCCAGGCCCTTCACCAGCTTTGTTGCCTTTTTCTGCACTCACTCCAACACCTCGATATCTCTCCTATACTGAGGTGCCCAAAATTGAACACAATACTCAAGGTGCGGCCTCACCAGCGCTGAGTACAGGGGGACAATCACGTCCTTATTTCTGCTGGTCACAAAATTTCTAATACAAGCCAGGATGCCGTTGGCCTTCTTGGCCACCTGGGCACACTGCTGGCTCATATTCAGCCGGCTGTCGATCAGAACGCCCAGGTCCTTTTCCGCCAGACAGCTTTACAGCCACCCTTCCCCAAGCCTGTAGTGTTGCATGGGGTTGCCGTGACCAAAATGCAGGACCCTACGCTTGGCTCTGTTGAAATGCCTGCAGTTGGCCTGGGCCAATCGATCCAGTCTGTCCAGGTCCCTCTGTGGAGCCTTTCTACCCTCCAGCAGATTGACACTCCCTCCCAGGAAACATTTCAGAAATTATAGCTTCTTGTTTTGGTTGATGGGCTAAACCAAGTGATAAGAAAAGGGAATTAAAACATATGAAGTACCAACAGTGAACTAAAAGCTAAAATCTAAAGTAACCAGTTTATTTCATTTTGGATAGCTAAAATCCCTCAGTCTCTCAAGGCACCTGATTATGATGATAGTGCAAGAACACAAGCTTATATTTTTAAACTGTATTGCATCTGCTTTTACTGGACACACAAGAATAAGTCTCCCTTTGAGGTCATCTGTGAAGTGCTGTGGTTTCATTCCTTTTATGGTTCAAAACTTATATCATTATAGGGACATCATACTAATAATCAAATGGTGGTTTTTTTCTTCCTCTCCTCCCTCCTCCCTCATAACCCGGGACACATATACACATGCCTATGCTAAATTTCTAAAGAACAGTTTTCAATATTTACTATATTCTTATTTCACTGACTCAGAGAAGTGTGTACATTTTTCATCTGTCAGTTTCCTACCATAAGTCAGTGCTATAGTGACAACGAGATGTTAAAAAATCATTTGGCTTTCATGTTCTACAATTTAAAGCTGTTGGTGAATAGAGTAAATCATGTATATCTCCTTTAAAATACTCATATTAGTCTGTTCTTAAAACCAAAATCAAATTCTTACTTTACCAGAGGTGCATGAACACCTAGTATTTTGCCTGCATCAGCAAATTCAGACATGCGTTTTGTAAATTTTATCCTCTAAAAGTGTCTTTTCTCATTTTGCAGTGTGCATTTATCTGTCTGTCTAAAATAGGGGAAAAGGGAGAAAAAATGCATGTCATAATTTAAGTTCAGTAACTAGTTTACCTTGTATCCTTAACTTATGTTACTACAGCTTTTTCCTCCTTTTTATAGGTGTTGAGGCTTTACAACAAACTTAGTTTTTCACTGCTCACTTTTGCCCAGTTATGGCAGAACTTTTGTTTTCTTGCTATAAGTACTACATTAATATTATTTACTTCTTTACACATAGCTTGTTCTGTTGTTTGGGCATACTGCATTTTCCCATTATTTTCAGAAGTCTTTGTGGCTTATAAACTTGGAGGAATCTATTCCACGTCTTTGAAAAAACATGTCTTATGTATAATTTGTTTACTGAATACACCAGATATGGCAGCTACCAGATTCTAGAAGACAATACAACAGAGTGCATTTCTGTATTTGGGGATTTTTGTCCATCAGTGTTGCTATTCTTCCCAAGATGGGGTAGAAAAGTGTCAAAAAATTAAGTGCGCTTAGTGCATCATCTGCACAGCAACCTTGACACTAATTTCTTCACAATAGAAATCTCAAATAATTAAATCAGCTAAGCAGTTCTTAAATTAAAAATTACATTAGCTAATGAGAGAGTGTAAATGAGTCCGGTATTTAATCTTTGTTTCTGGGCTCTCTTCGTCTTTTGGTGGGTTGCATTTTCATGCTGCATGAAATTATGGCTTCTGGAAAGAGGGAAGTGGGACTGTAGAAGGGAAGAAGTTGGAAGAAGAGCAAAAGAGGGAGCTTTGTAAGTCTCTTCCCTATCAATAAAAAGCATCAGAGTAAAGGATGATACAATACTACAATGTGGTGCTTATGTGAAATCAGTGACAACTGCTGTACAGGGTAATTGATAACACTGTTCCACATGAACTCTGTTAATAATTTAATAGCTGGATTTTCTGCAAAATTTTTATATTGCCTACTCCATTCCACTGGGAGATCATTAAAATAGGCATTTTGCATTGATGAAGGCTAAAATAGAGTTCTAAAGAACTTGTCCTCTGGCAGAGTAGAAATGGACAGGATCTAACCCCATCACATTAACGAGGACTGAAAGTCAAGGCTATTTATGACCAGGAGGTGTCAGACTAGCAGATAAAAGTCTCTATGTCCTAAGTGCTACTGAATTATTTCTATTTAGTGTCACAAAGATACCAGATTTTAGCTTGAATCCCAGAGAAAAAAGGACCCTGAGCTGTTCTTGTGTCCTTTGACAACACGTTAGGAGGAGTTGAGCTGATGAAGTTCACTGTGCAGTTGCACGTAATATCACTCCTCTGTAGCTTAGAGGGGGTTTTATATTTTAAGTTTGTGAAGCTTCACTAACTCCAAAGTTCGCTTTAAAATATGCTATAACTTGGCAGAAATCCAGTGAGCCGGAATTTAAAAGGGCCTTTAGTAACACATGACAAGGCCGTAATGAAAGTTTGGTTGTTAAATCAGAATCATCAGGGCTCCTAATTTTCTTATAAGTTTAGTTTCTTCTGCATCCCCTCTCCAATTCAGTGAGCTCTTCTTTTAGTCACCTCCAGTTCCTCAGAGATGTTACAAGTCACTATAGTGTGGTTTTTTGTGTGTGATTGTATAAAACTGCTCATACCAGACTCCTTACTCTGTTTGTTCTCCAGGATACTAGAATGTAAACAATTCCCTTTCTGCAAGGCAAGCCAATCTTCTCCATTTCTTGAAACCATAATCTTCCCTTCCTGCCTTCCTTATTTATCCTCACACTCCTTCTGTTCCATAGTGCTTCTGTCTTTCCCATGTCTCATCTTTTTTTTAAAAATGTCTCATTACAAAGCATATGCAGTCAGTGGTCTATGGTCTAATGTGAAGTATCTTATTAAACCCTTCGATACCAGACTTCAACCCCCAGTCCTTGATCTGTCCTCACCCAGTCTTCTCTTATTTGCAACAAATAACAGCTTTGTGGAATCTTTGAGAACAAATAGTTCCTCTTCACGTGGCTTGCATTTCAGTTAATGAAGTTGTTATACAGTTATTTTGAGTTACAACCAATGAATTGCAAACAAAAAACGCTAGTAGTTTGTATAATGCAAAATCACAAATCAGAAAAATCACAGTCAGATTTTTTCTAAGGGTGCAAATGCAATTCCACAATATACTGGTGTTGATGAATATGAAGCTTTGGGAACATAATGCATGTAGATAGAGTTTACATATTTTCTTCAGTTTGTGAAGCCTATCTCTACTACATATGCAGGAAAATGGACCCTGAAGTAAGGATAATCAGTATATATTTTATTTTTATTTTTTAAAGTACTTCTGTTTTGGTTTGTTGTTTTTTTTTTCATGTAGACCTTCATGCTGCTCCTCATCTAGAATATGAATGCTAATGACATGTATATTTCACTTACAGGACTTAAAGGGAAAAAAAGAATAAACTTTTATGAATAAGAATAAACATTTATGAATAAGAATAAACTTTTATGAATATTTTAAGATATATCATATAGGAAAAACTGTTGCATGTTATATGCAAAGGTAAATAAGGTGAATTGCTAAACATTGATTCTGTAATAGTGCCCTAGAAAGATAACAAAAAATGAAGAGGCCTTTTTGTTTTTTAAGAGAGGTTGCCATTAAACTCTTGAAGTATGTAGTATCTGAAGATCAAATGTATCTACTCCTCTACTTTTAGATGCAGAATTAACTGAAAAATCTACAAAGAACATTCTGGTCATCATTAAGTATTTCCCCCACTTTTGCTTTGTTAAGATGTTAAAAAGAAATTAATTCCTGTATTGTAGTCTTTCAAGACACATATTTTCAATAAATATCAATACAACAATCTGTATATTTTCTGTTAAGTGGGTTTAGAGCCATTCTTTCATTTCACTGATTTGTGAAAACCTAGGCACTGAGAAAGTAGATACTGAATTTCTGGAAAAAAGGAGCTGGGCTTCGGAGTCTGTATCAGTCCTTCGCCAGGTGGTAGAGCAGCTTGTTGCAGCAGTTAAAAGTCAGAGCCATATGGCTCTGATCCACTGCAACTGCTACAATGGAAGGAAAAGTTTGGAAAACAGTAAAAAAAAAGATGAATGAATGAGTGAAGAAGTAGTCAGTTACTTTGACGAATGTGACAAGGGCTGCTCTGAAAAACAGAATAGTCTCAATCTGTAGAGTTTGATAAGCATCTACTTTGAAAGGAATAAACAAACAGTATCTTCCAGTTCCAGAAACACATTTAGGCAGATGGATCCTTATGCCCGTGTGACTTCTCATCAAAAATGATGGATATATAAGCATAGAGGTTCACATGGCCTGATACTCCAGTCTATCACAGGGAAAATCCCAGCATGGAATGCATGGTGGCTATGGTCAGATTCTGTCCTTGGCAGAGGTAATGAAGAGTAGGAGAACTGAACCAGCTAATTGACTTGTACTTGCTGGCTGGTTCCGAGTCAAAAGAATGATGATGATTACACCAAATGAAGGTCTAGCTAAATCCAGCATTTGCGTTTGGATTTCAGAGAGGAATACAGTTTAGTATTAGTACCTTCTCTCTTCCCACCCCTCCCAAAGCTTTTACAATTAATAATTTAACAGACAAGTATCTCTGTGCCAGCTTGCACCATTATAACATTTTTCTGACAGTCTTCTGAAAGGCAAATAGCTTAAGAGTTTTTTGCTTCTTGGATTTATATTATTAAGGATATGGTCTCCTTGACAAAAATGGAAAGTAAAGCTAAAACATTATATACACAACAAAAATTGTCCAAAATACTGCCTGACAAGGTAGTAAATTTGACTCTGTTTTGAGACGAGCATAACTAGACCCCCTACATCCTCAAGGAAGACTGAAAGGCTTTTAAAATCAGTAAGCCAGGTCTTCTTACAATAAATAAGTAGGATGCCTGTACTTTAACTGGCCAGCTCAGAGTAAAATGGGCTCCCGCACACCTCTCCTCCTACCCACTGTGTCTGCTCGTGGCTCCTTGCCCTGGTTTTAGTCCTTCAGTGGTGCTGCTCTCTGCACTGTAGCAAACTCTGCCCGGCCTTCCGGAGTCTGCTTGAAGGTCAGTCCTCCCTGGGTCCCAGCTGCTGACGTTGGGCTCCTCACTGCAGTCTCCACTTCAGGTGCTGTATTTCTCTGACTCTCTTGAGTCCTGTACACTGTAACCTCTTAAAATTTCTCTCGGAGCAAGCTCAGTTGTTCGCTGAGGATACTCCAAAGGGTTTCTCTCTGTCAGTTACTTCTACAAAAGACATAACAGATAAATAAGAACACACTGAGAAGACAAATATAGTCCATATCCACAGTAGTTGCCCTTATAGAGAGCAGAGTTTATAACCTCATTCTTTTTCCAGAGTTCAAATATGGTAAACCTCTGATGTATTTCTTCTCCAAAAAGTGTATTTCTGATTTTACGTAAGAATTTCACCTCGGAGAGACCTGCGTGTTTAATTTTAGACATTGAATGCTGTGTTACTGGCTCCAAACCCTAGTTTCAAAAAACCTCAGTCTCACCAAAACTTGCCTGAAGTTGAGTATAGGATTTCAGGTTTAATGTTGGTAAGATTTTTAAAAAAACCAAACCCAATCAAAAATGAGCAAATATGCCATTATTTTGTAAGTCGTGTTGAAATTTCTATGTTTTTAATGCTATGAGTTACCGAAATTAATACTACATTACATACCTCGGGTAGAGAACAAGAATAGAAGTTGTTACATCTGTGGTTTGTGCTGGGGTTACATTTTATGAGAGCACCTTTAAATTGGTGACTTCGTATGTTCTGAGATGAGTACTGCTGAGACGCGGTATTTACAAAGAATTTTAGAAGCTTTTAGAGAGTTAATTTTTTCAGCCTGTGTGGCATGCCCCTAACTAGTCATATAAGTACAAAGAAGCCTGAGTCTCACAAAGACTTTCAATTTCTTTAAAAATCTCAATATGCAACTAAACTTTTCTCCCACTAATTAATTGTATTTTTTGATCAACTACTTAAAAAATATTATTTGTGTTATGTACTAGTACTGATCTTCAGAACAAACAAATGATAAGACAGTATTTGCACGTGTCTGTTATTCTTGCAATACCAATCCACAAAGAGAGAAAGGGAGGGAAAGAAGGTTTGAGAAAATTCACTTTTTAGGACAGTTGAGCACTTTTGTTAGAAATGCTTAGTATGATTACATGCAACATGTAGCAATGATCCTACTTGCAATTATCTTAACAGTCCCTTGTAGAAGTCCAGTGAAGATGTAGGTCTGATTCAGTTTTTGACTTATGCAGCCTGGTTTTTTTTTAATGCAATTTTAGTATGAACCTCAGTTTTAGATTACGAAAGTATTAGCATATGCCTTCTATGATAAATGATACTTTAAATTAGTGACTTGGAAGCTTAAAACCTGAGTTTACTTTAACATGACCCTAAAGAACTTTGTGAAACAAACTGTGTTTTGTTGTTAGTGTCCATACTATCTTCATTTACTTTCTTTTACCTCTCTTTGGCAATAAAATCAAAAGATGTATAAACATCAAAAATCACAAGAAGGTAATGTTTCTCAAGACCTGTGAGTAGGATTTGAGTCATGTATGTTTTAATTTTTCTTTTAGAGATTGAATGTTTAAGCTATTTACATCAACCTAGGATGCCATGAAAGATCTTGGAGAAGACTTTAGTGTTCCCCTCAGGTTTCCCCTGTCTATTGGGGAAGGGCTTGGATATTTGAGTATTGAAACTGAATTAGTATCTGAAGTCTACATCATAACTTCCTTTTTTTTTTTTTTTTGGTCTTTCCTTTTCCCTCCTACTTTCTCTTGTGCTGCAAAGATAATACACGAAAGAAATGTCTTTCTGATTAATTCTCTTAAGTGAGTGCAGAATGCTTTTAAATATTTGTATGAAAACGCATTCAGATTGTTTACCTTTCCACACCGAATTTCACCCGTGCTGTGAAATGTGCTTATCTGTCTTACAATTAATAAATGAAAATACTAAGATATCTCTCAAATAATGAAAAGAAGTGGCACAAGAGATAAAATGTGCATATTTAAGATATCAGAATGACCCACGTTAGTTTGGATCTGTAGCTGCAACTGAGGAGCTAGACAATTCATGCACAATACTTCATGCTTACAAGTGTTTTTACTACCAGCAGAGCAGTCATAGGCAACATAGCATGTTTGCTGGTGTTTTGACTTCTTTCACTGGAAATCATCAGACACGGGGCTACAGAATATCAGTCTTTCTTTAAATGCCTTGCTGATCTTGAAGATAAAAATCGTACTACATGTTCTTCATTTTTATGACTTTGTCCATGGCTCATTTAACCCTGCAGTACACTTTCCAATCCCTTTGGGAAAATCCAGAACAAGATGGTCCTGAATATAGATATTTTTGCCTGGTGAACATGATCGGGTCATCTTTAGTCTTCTAAACTGACGTACCTGGAAATACATTCAGGTCAATGTAGCACTGACAGATTTTGTGGTGTTGCAAAAGTATTAAAAGCAGAGCTTATGGATATGTTTGAAGCAACTGACAAATCTTTTATGTTTAAAATATTCAGCACTGTTGCCTTCCAAATTTACAAGATTTTCTATTTTGCAAAGACCTAACAATATCATCAGGTATTCAAAGTTTCCAGCTAAGAAAAATATCACATTGGATTGGATTTTATAATAATCCCACAATCACATCAAATTGGTAGTTTTATATCCAAGAAGTCCAGCAACTCTTGAAGAATTCTTCCTCTTAATACTAATAATAATTAAAAAAAAAATTGGAAGAAATTAAGATGAAGTAGGGTATAAAATGAAATGGTTATCATGTAAAAAATATCAGCATTCCCATATGTGCTATTCCTCTTCTACTCTGATTCTCAAATTGTGTATTTTAATCTGGGATTTTGAATATAAGTAATGAAAAAATTGTGGTTTTTTACAAGGTCGTCATCTTGCTAATATTACCTCATTAATGTTATGTTCATGTGACAATTGTAGCTCTTAAATATGTGTTTTATGCTTCAGTTCAAAGTTTGTACTGCATCAGGTAGGCTAAGATCCCAATAATTTTAATTAGACAGAATTTGAATGGAATCGTTTCTATCCAATTGTAAAAATGCTGATTCAACAGGTTCATAACTCCTGGCTTTGTATTTGCATAATGTGATTGCAAGGAAAAAGTGCTTTTTCTCTATCACAAAAATACCTTAATCAAGTTTTTCAACATCTTGTAGCTGTGGGGCCAAATTGAGAAAATTCTGATTCTTAGGTATAAAGGTGTTGGAAAGGAAATGTGATAATATGCTGATTATATAACACTATACTGACACTGTCAAAAATCTCAGACACAGGAGTAGTTTTGTTCAAATATGAACTTGATTAAACTACAAAGGCCTGCTCTTTTGGGAAAGGACAGACACTAGACAGTGTTTAGGGTCCAAAACTTTGGGAATATCAAAGCCTCTGATGTTGCAAATGCTTTGCTAGGGAATGATTATAGATCAGAAAATTTGCACTGAATACTTCAGGTACCATCAGATGTTCAAATTTAAAAAGGTGCCCAAACAGATAAAATAATTGTGGGGGTTTTTTAATATTTCTTTTTTTTTTCCAAATGTTATTCACCATCTGTTTTAGGCTGCCTGCATATCCAGCATTAACATGTAATAGTGCTAATGGTAGACCTATATTTTCTATCAAGTATACTGAAAACTTTCCCAGTTTGATCTGCGTTTTTATAGGAGCTGAGATTCTCCATACAAATATTAAAAGAGAAAGTAGGCCTTAAAACAGCTTTATTGTACTTTACCTTAGTAATATTTATTTTGCCATTACAATTATTATGCAATGCTTATGGCTTTCAGCGCAGTGCAACCATACAATAGTCAAAAGAAAGGGAAGTGGAGTGTGTTATCCTGTTGCTATTGTTAGGGAAAAAACATTCTCTTCAACTGATACACAGATGAGGATTGTTGAACTAAATGACCTGTGTGTAGTGTTTTAATATTCAGCATAAGATACACTAATATATTGTGAAAGGCATCACAGCAACATTAGTGTGTTACCCAAAATATAATTTGAAACTAAGTTCATCCACTTAATATTTTGTTAAAGAAGATTTATTGAATATAAGAGAAGGAATATTTGTTTCTTTTTAAGATTTATACAAGCCTTTTCTCTTTCTCCTCAGGTCAGCTGCCTGACTAAATACATGTACTTTTATAAAGCAAGGTGGCAGCAAGAATCTTCTGACAGAGAATAAAGGTCTACTATGCTTATTTTTCATGAGTGCAGCAAAAAGATGAGATCCTAGCAATGACCGCATTGTACCTCAGTTCCTTCTTTCTACATATTGTACCCATCTTCACCCAATAGTACTTACTGTTTGAGTTTGTATTAAAATTATCAAAACTTGAAATTCATCATTGTTTTATACTGAAGCATTTTAGCTTAGGTGCTGAAGAAAACCTCACGGTTAATATAGCTTTCAAAAACCCTTTCCTCATGTGTAAGTTTTAAATCCTACATGCCTGGGAATGTATTTGCAGAGGGTAGATTGGATCATCTTTTCTGTCAATCTGATGTTGTTAGACACGTATTCTTTTTTTTAAATAAAGTAATTTTTATCTTTGCTGGTCTTGCCGGAAACAGAGGTCTCTGATGGAGTCATTTACTTTAGCAAGAATGTAGATTTTCTTTAAAGTGTGGATACGAGCCTATAGGAATTGCTTTCCTTGATATATTTACCGTTTTTAAAAATAGTGTAGAAGCGAAAAGCATCTGGGAAACATCCTGAGAATAAGAACTCTCTACCTGTGACTGCTAGAGGGGAACTAAGCAATCTTTAAAGTTTTTAAAATAAAAATCAATAGAAAAGCTGTCAGGCACTGCTGACTTATGTCTTTCAAAATTTCTTTAGTCTTAACTTGCTTTATAATGGTGACTTTTTGCTTTAGTCTATTTCAGGAAACTAAATCTCCTTTAAAAATGTTTCCTTCTTGTTAATTAATGTCTGCAATAAATATATATTATGCACATCAAGGATTTTCTGAAAATCTATTTTTCTAATGATATTTTAAATTCTTCAGTATTTTTTTCTGCATTTTGATATTTTTCACATGAAGCTAATAGTGTATTATCCACTTTGTCTGCTCTGCAACTGACCTCTTTAAACTGATTTACTGTGTTTCATTCTTACCAAAAACTAATATATCTGGAATCCTGTTTTGAGACCTAGAGGACTAATAGCTCTCAGATGATTCTGGAAATCTCCTTTTAAATTATAAGACCTTGTCTAGACTAGGATTAGTGTTATAAATGTATTTGTTAGTTAATTCTGATGTGTCCTTTCATATCAGTTTAGCTATGGTGTGTGTGTGTTTGGTCCTGGATTCTTCATGAGTTCCGGTTTTGATCCTCTTTTTATTTGGGTGTGGTTATTTGTATTAAAAGCAATATATACCATTTCTACTCATTCACCTGTGTCACCTGTTTTGCACAAATAAGTAAGCTAGCTGCAAGGAGATGGGTAACTAAATCCCATGTGCACGTGTGTACGTGTAGAACATAATTAATTGATCTCTGAAACCAAGAACAGTAGAATAGCTATTCTGAGGGAAATTTGGCACT
Organism: Trogon surrucura; assembly: GCA_020746105.1. Classification (NCBI taxonomy): domain Eukaryota; kingdom Metazoa; phylum Chordata; class Aves; order Trogoniformes; family Trogonidae; genus Trogon; species Trogon surrucura. Next base: position 116,113,640 of record CM036617.1, on the reverse strand, counting down.
TCAATCCTATTTTAATAGAAGAGAAACCATAATTAGGAAAGAAGTTTTTAGAATGTGTGGAAATGGTATATAAGTAGAAATTATAATATTACATAAGTAGAAATGATAATATTACCAGAATCATTTTGATGCAGCACAGTATGCAATTAACTAAGAATCCTACTGTTTGTAGTACTGAAAATGTGTATTTCATGGATACAAAAATAATGTTGATGTTGTAAAAGGAATGTGTCATACATTCAAAATTCTGGTTGGCAACTTGAATTCCTAAAGAATCATCCAACTCCAGTTCAACTTGAGAAGGGAAGACAGAAAGAAAGACAGAAAGAAGGGAGAACTGATGAATTTCTGGACAGAAAGCTGTGTGCATTAACACATAAACAGAATTACATACAGCTGTAAAAGCATTTTATGCTACACTTTCTAAAATAAACCTAAAAATGCTTCAACAGTCTTTTTACTTGAAATTCATATGTTTACCCTTACACTGGAATTTACGAAGGCTGAAATATGTGACACTAGCAATCGAGACGTCTGTGAGAAGGGAGGATGGATGGGAGGAGAAGAAAGGAAGGAGAACTTACTGAAAAGTAAAATGGCTCCTCCTTGTACCTCCTGTACATGGAAGGGAAGACTGGGAACAGTGTTATGAGACAATTTCTTGCCTGGGAAGGGCTGGTGGGCATGCATTGAGCCGGCTGCTCGACCTTCACACTCGTCGCATTTTCATATAGGCTATGGTTGCTATTATGGATGTTCCTAGACCACTCTCATCCTTAGTGGGCAGTGTTTGTAACCTAACAATGCTGACTTGACAGAACTGACCTATATGCTGTCCCAGTTATACTGCCCCAAAACGCACAGTCCAAGGCAGTGAGCCATCCTGTGCACGCCAGTCCTGCCAGCTCTGTGCAACTAGAGGAAATATCAAACTGATAGTACAAAAGGTTTGGCATGGGCAGGGAATTTCTCTCCAGGGGTCTCTTCAGAGTCCATTCATTACTACCTGTAACTTTAACAAAAGAGCTTTTCTACAGATCTTGTAAAAATTACTGAATACATCGCTTTGTTTACTGTGCCTAAGAAGCATACCTACTGATGATATGCAAAAGTGGAAGGCAGACTAACGTCACAAAAAAACCTCAGATGAATTTGTAATTTAAAAGTAGCAAGGCTTTCACTGCACTTTCTTTTCTTTATTTGTTTTGTAGCCAAAGAGAAGTTGCCAGGGAACACACTCTGCCAGGACCCTACATTAATCCACTCTGACTCCTTTTGGGAGCAAACACAAAACTTTCTTCAAAAGTCCTTGCTACTGCAAATGCTGCAACTCACTTCAACCTGCAAACTTCAAGCCATCTTCCACTCTTTCTCCAGCAAATAAATGAACTAAATTTTAAAAAATTTCAAACAAAAGCCTGCTTGAAATAGAGCTCTTATATTTAAATTGGGAAAAACCAGAGTGTTACTTTTACATGAAAAGTGGTTGGCTACTGCTGGCATAGTGATACTGGGGATTTTTGTTTGTTGTTTGTGTTGTTATAGTGCCATTCTTTTCTGCTGATTGAATTTGTATATGCAAAAACTACTAGAAAATGAATTCTGAAACTACCCACTGCAGTTACATGCAAAAAGCAAGTTTTCAAAAGTCTGATAGAGGAGTCAAATGTCTGTGCTTTCTTCTGATATAATCATAATTAATTTTTGTAAGTCCTGGGTGACAACATAATGAAGACATTGACATTGGGGATAATTCTCCAGTGACCAGATTACTTTCAGAATTTTGTCCTTACAAAGAAAAAGCACATGTTCTTGCACATGTCTAGCAATACTAACCCCACCATTGTCAGCACTGCTTTTCAGTACTCTATAAACAGGCAGAGTTTAGAAAGGAGGAAATAAAGTTAGGTCATCCGGGAAACGAAGTGGTTCAGTATTGCTTTTTATCAGTTTATTTTGACAGACATCCTGTAAAGAGTATTTGAAGTCCTCTCTGTTGGGTATCCGTCAGAAAATAAAGGAAATTATTATAAAACAAATCCCCCAAGCTGAGATGAATCCTTCTTGCTTTTTGATACAGCTGTAATCCTATAATTCTGCACAAACTGGTATTACGATAGTGATAATGCAAAATACTCAAAATATATTACATTTGATTTCTCGGAATTTGATAAAGAATGAAGGTTTGAGATTAATGATTCTATCGTAAGAAACATTTAACTCTATAGCAATATTAATGCAGGAAGCAGTGACAAGTACTTCCCAACTGACACTGGCTTCCATGTCACACAATGTATTTTTTGCAAGTACCCAAGGCCAAAGGCAATGAGTAGAGATCCATCAGTGACCACTGGTGGTCTTCAGTGGGTATTGAGTCAAATGAGTTCAGCAGATATAGGGTCATTCCTGTTGAGTACATAGTATTTAGGTCTTGTATGCTCCAAGATTCAGTTTGAGTACTGCTTCACTGAGAGTTACTTAATAATTATATTCTTTTCTTTGGCTGCCCAGAGAGGTTGTGGAGTCTCCTTCCTCTGGAGACAATCAAAACTTGTCTGCATGCTTTCCTGTGTGACCTACTGTAGGTGATCCTCCTCTGACAGGCGGGTTGGACTAGATGATTTTTCAAGGTCCCTTCGAAACGCTGACATTCTGTGATTCTGTGATTCTGTGATTTTGTGATTCTGTGAATAAGTGTACTGTCTCTTCTAGAAGAGCTTGGAGCTGCAGCCCAACCCAAATTATTTTAATTATCACCCTACCCTGCCTATTGTTGAATTCTTTAATAAGGAAAAGAAAGCTAAGAACTGGAGATAAGATTGCAGACTGGATGAGTTGAATCTGATGGGATGCCGAAGGATTTAATCAGTAAACTCTTAAGACGTGTCTTTCCTGAAATGATAGCTGCTTATAGAATAAAAAATCCACAAAGTTTTGAGAGTTATGAACATGGAACTTTATGCCACTACAACTAATTTTCAAAGTACCCGGGGTTATCCAAGAAGTTTTGAAGCACACTGGGAACAGTTATTGCTCTGCAGATCTACCCTGAAGCTGGAAGCTGTGACTGGCCCCCTGTGTGACAGGAGTTACCCTCTTTCTCCGCTCTCTTCCTATCTTCTCACAGCCAGGAATCGATTGGAAATAAGCCCTGGGGTGCAAGCACAAGATCATTCAGGCCCATGTGGCAAGATGGTACCATTCAGCCCACATCTCACCAAGTCTGTAGTTTAGAGCAATTGGTAGGCTGCATGGAAGATTCTGCGAGTTTAATTGAGCCTGAGTTATGATCGAACACTAATAAAGGGTATCTGTTGGTCAGGTTTTGCTTTTCCTGCTTGAATATTTCACATACCTGAAAATGGTATAAAGAAGAAAAATCTTGATGAAAAATGGCAGATAGTGTAGCAATGACCATAAACAGATGTTTGCTTTCTTCCTTTGTTTGTTTAAATACTCTATATCTTCTCACCGATGCTACAATCAATTTCATTTCTTTAAATAGTCCTTACGTTTTCACATGGATTTATTTTCATGTAATATTCAAACTTTCTTAGTATCTGCATAGTCTGAAATCCCTGTCTTTGTGCAACTATGTAGCTGAAAACTGGAGTGTGGCTGAATTTTTATATCTAATTGAAAATAAATTCATAAAGCTGCCAGTTGCGCTATGTCTTTTGCCTGATGAAAGGTCATTCATAATCTCTTTTTATAGTTAATGGAATGCACCATTGTGATTATACTGAAATCTGAATGCCTTCAGAAAGTTTGAAAACTAAACAATTGCATGTGAGATAACAGAGAAAAATAATTTCCTTTAGAGGATGACCTTTCAAAAGTCTAGTCCACATCTCTTCAGTGATGCCAACATGTCAGCTTCGTATTGTGTACAAACCTCCCTGTCTTTGCCATATGCAAATATCCTCACTAAAGTGATAAAATAGTGCTACATATTGTAATATTTATTTTCTCACAAATGTTCATCAGATAATAGCTTTTAAGGGTCTTTGAATACAGAACACTGTATATGCTGTCGGTTTAGCCAGTTGATTTTGTTTACAAAATGTCAGGATTTCCTTTTTTTTCTGAAAAGGACAGATGATAGTGTCTTCTGAAGAGGGGAACCTCAGGCCAACTCTCAACTTACTTCATCATCAGTGACCTCTATTGTCTTATTCACAGTAGCGTCAATAACAAAAGGTAATTGTATCATAGATGGGAAAAGAAAAAATGTACAAGAATGTCAAGACAAAGGAGATAATCTTATACTAGATCTATTATAATTTTCTAATTAAAAATATGATATATTTATCAGTGCAATATATTCAGAAACTCTCAAATACAATTATGACAAAATTATAAGTCAAAATAAAACTGGGGTATGCAACCATAAGGCCTTTCTTTTATACCAATGATTTATGGTCACTAAAGCTTACAGTTATCAAGCATAAAATACAAAAGAAAAGTAGTTAAGAAATTGTTCATAAATACTCTAAAAGACTAATCATCCAAGATTCTTCCTTCCCATTTTATGCATAATTTTTATAACCTACTAAATAAGTGTTATTTTCAGAATACAGCCTGCTTCTCGGAAGTTTTCACATATGACAAAGAGAAAATAGGAAAAATTACATTGACCCCTATTAAGAAAAGTGTATTCCATAAAACATGCATATTGATCAAAAGAGGTAAAACACATGTTGCTGTTGGACCTTTCACCTGGGATTTATGTAATTGGAATATATTACCAAATCAATGACAGAAGAATTACATGCCTAGGTCTAATAAACTTATGCCATACTCTGGCTATCTTTACAGCTTTCTAGTTTTCATTTTCTCTAGAACGACTCTCAAGGGAGACTTTTTTTGTCCCTCATAAACTCATGGACAGAAATCTTTGCTTTTTGGACTTGTGTGCCTTAAAACGCCATCCAGATAGAGGTAGTACAGCTGCAAAGGAAGAAAAATGCATACTGAGCCATTGAAACACAAGCTTTATGTACTAAAATTATTTCATGAACTAAAATACACATAAATGCACATATTGCATGAAAATAACACTGTTGTGTAATTAATGCTTTGCATATTGCCTGTTGCAAAATACCAGGCACTAGGTGGTATTGCATAGCATTGACCCAGTCTGAACGTGCCCTCTGGAACTGTATTGGTTTGTGGTTCCACATGTATTAAGGTTTTTGTGTGAAGGCACTAGGTATATTAGCCGAATTTTGAACAACTGCTAGGTGCCAGGTAATCTGTAGGATTGCCTTTGTTTTTAAAAATGATATATAACCATCTAGAACTTTTTTTCACTGATGCATTATGATAATCTAGAACACAGACTTCTTTCATCTCAGTAATATCTCTTCAGAATTTGAAATCCTTTCTAAGATGTTGAAATAGAAGCCAACGTTTTCTGTATCAAACTTCACATCCCTATTATATTACTTCATAGTCATATTTTAATATAAGAATCCAGCTACCTGCTTTCTTGCTTGAAAAGATTATCTATTTGCTTGGGTTCCTTTTGTATACCAACTCTTCTTTTTGTCAACTGTACCTCCTAGCAGCAACAGTTCTTCTTTTCCTTTGTTAGCAACATGGAAGTATGAGTCACAGTTTAGGAACTTCTGCATTATTTTAATGCATTTAATCACGTTGTATGTGTGTCTACTCGTTCATATTTTATTTCAATAACTTTCAAGCTCTATTCAAGCCCAAAAGAATAGTTGTCATAATATTTGAGTTCCTGTGATTCTAGTCTCAACATCTACAGGGACAAAGGTACATCCTAATAATCTATTATAATTGGTCCCTTTGCACAATTAGTAAGTCAAGTCCTATCAATCAGTGACTTTCTCTTCATGTAACAAGTGCAGCATATACTATGCAGAGAAAAACCTTCATTATAAAAGAAACTGCAAAGCCAAGTAAGATGAATGGCTTATGTTTTGAGCTTTTACGTCATGGTTTTTGAGGGAAGATCCCATTCACAGAACTGTATTTGACTATGAGGAATCAGGTGAGCCATCAGCTGTTGTACAAAAAGCAAACAATTATTAGGGCTGATCAGAAATAAAAGAACAGTTTTGGAAGCCTATGCTACCCAACTGCTTTGCATGGTGAGCAGTCAGTGAAAGTAAGCAGTCAGGAATATCTCAGAAAACCTCTCAAAACTGCAGATCCAGTATCATAGAATCAGAAACGTTAAGGTTGGAAAAGACCTCTAAGATCATCAAGTCCAACCGTCAACTTGATACTACCTTGACCACTAAACTATATCTTGAAGTGCCACGTCTACATGTTTTTTGAACATGTCCAGGGATGGTGACTCCATTGCTTCTCTGGGCAGCCTGCCAATGCCCCACTACTCTTTCAGTACGGAAATTTTTCCTAATATCCAATCTAAACCTTCCCTGGTGCAACTTGAGGCCATTTCCTCTTGTCCTGTCACTAGTAACATGGAAGAAGAGGCCAACAACCACCTCATTACAACCTCCTTTCAGACAGTTGTAGAGAGCAATGAGGTCTCCTCTCAGCCTCCTCTTTTCCAGACTAAACAATCTCAGCTCCTTCAGCCACTCCTCCTAAAACATGTTCTGCAGACCCCTCAGCAATTTCATTGCTCTCCTCTGGACTTGCTGACTGTTTCCAATCTAAGAGGGCAGCAGTGGCTCCAGCATTTCTTGATAACATACATTCTGAGGAAACTCACTGCAGTGGGATGTAATACACAATGATCTTGAGGTGCTTGAGATGGTCCAGGTTTAAGTTAAATAGCAGGCATGTGAAGGAGAGGCAGGCAGCTTTATTATTCCCTCTCTACCTGCAATGAAGCACTGAAAGAGATGAGGTGCTCCTCAGCCAGGCAAAGAGAGTGGGGGGACAGTGGAGGCTCATTCAAGGGAAATTTCTCTCCCTCCTTTTGCACTACTCAGGATGAATGGGGAGAAGCAGTTTATCCAAATGAAATATAGGCATGATTCTTTTAACCTACTTCCAGGATAACACATTCAAGGGCCAGCTAAGACCATCTCATTTGTTCTCTGTTGCTGAACAGCTGATTGTCAGGTGAAGAAATTGACCTTTTGTAGTCACCCACAGAGAAAAACTCCATAAAGGTAATAAGCAAATAAATAAATATATAAATAGATAAATAAATAAGTCAAGTGGGGTTCAGAATCACTGTATAAATTAGGTGAGCAGGATCTTCCAAATGATTGAAGAAATGGTAGCACATGTGTCTTTTACTTCCGCCCTCGAGGTTTCATTTGAAGATGATGTCCTTCCGAAAGCTGTCACTGTTCTGAACAGATTTTGTGTTATAGAATGCAGCAGGCGGTCTGGAAATGTATTACAGCATTTCTAAGAGTAAGACAGTTGAGGGTAGCTTTTGAGGAGGAGAGGGGAACACAAGGGAAACCAAAAGCGTTATGTGGAAACCAACAAATCACGTACCCAAATGTTCTGGTTTTAGTATCCTTTGTATTGCCAAGGGCATTAAGCAGGACAGACACTTAACAGTTCTTATCCTGCTGTTTTGTTCTGGAATTCATGATCTTTCTTTGGAGCATCCTAGTAATTATCACAGCACGTATTTGTTCATATGTCAGATCAGTAAACGAATGAAACATCACTCTCAGTAGACTGAAGTTAGTGAAAGAAAAGCAGGTCTTTTAAATGGTGGTACATAAAATTAGGTTTAAAAAAGTGTAATGAATGCTTTGCTTGAAAAAACACACTGATTTGTCTGACTTAAATTACAGATTTCCTGTTGGGTTATGGAAGAAAGATAAGAATGACAGTATCAAATAAAATGTGATTTCTGATCAGATATCACACTTTGGTTTAGATTTGCAAAATCTTGATTTGGAATGGTTTTAGTTTTTGTTTTGTTTTGTTTTGTTTTATTTTGTGTTTTTTTTTTATATCTGAAATACTTGTGATACACTCGAGTATGGAATCCATCTTGGGATCAACAGTAATAAATGATATAATATTTCCTTCTTGAATCTTATCATAAATATAGAAGACCAGTTAAACAAACAGTGTGCAAAAACATGAATGCAACTTAAGTGACAGAAATAAATAGGCAGAACTTAAATCTCTCAACTCCCAATCTAATACATCAGAAATTTACCATGTGAACATTTAATAAGCAGTTCTCAAGTTTTAGAACAACTTATGAGTTAAACATCTGGAAAAACTTAAGTTTCAAACTTATATTGCTGACATAGTAAAGCACCTGCATATCAGTAATAAATTCTTACCTTGTTTTTAAGGGACAAAGTAAGGTGACTTTAATTCCATAATATCTGCTGTATCATTAAGCACAACTGATCATTCAATTAAGGATACAGACTTTTCCAGCACATTAGGGAGTTAATTTGATCACAAATAGATAAGCTATGTACTTACAGGAGCTAATAATGCATTTACTAAAATATTTATGGAGTTAAATTATTCCATAAATTGTACTGTAGTTCACTGAGATTGTTTCATTTTAATATTAATATGGACAAACTATGCCAGAGATGCTAAAAATGTTGAACTTCAAACACAATTTTTTATCATTCTGATTTATATAAGTGCTTTTTGGTTTAGGGCATGTTCAGTGAAAGATAAAAGGAAAGAGTTCTTGATATATCTTAAGGTGAACAAAGTGGAGACCTATATAGAAATAGGTCACAAGCTATCACTTGCATATAATAAATATTTTAATTTAGGTTGCTATAATATGCTGTTTGCAGTAACTTTGCAGAGAAGTAGTTCAATGTAAAATAGTTTTAGAACAGGAAAACTAAAATGATGTATTTTCTTTTAAATAAGTGTTTATCACTTTAAATCAAAATGAATTCATTCCTTACAAATCATATAGTGAATGTTAAACCATTCCTCTAGCATGTGATCATCCCACACATGCTTCAGTTTGTCATTCTTCTCTTTCTTTTTGCAGGTGTTGTTAAAAAAATGCAAAATCCTCCACTTGCCAAGATGCATGTGTACTTAGCTATTTACAGCTTTAAATGAGAAAATAAACCTTCTTAGAATTTTGAAAATGTTGAATTTGTTTTTCCCAGCTGGAGAGTGGGGTTTACTTCATTTTTACAAATATGTCTATGTCAGAATGTTCTTCAGCTTTATGCCAGGAAACTGTGCTGCATATTATGGAGTTCAATGGAAGGAAAGAGGACTGGCTCTGCCTTTGGTGACTGCTACATCCGTCTGATGACTGAAATAAATGTGGTGATTTTTAAATACGATCATTTCTGTGGAGCAAATAGGTTGATTAAGCAGTGAATCTTGAGATTACGCCATACTTTTTTTTTTTTTTTTTTTGGTGTATGCATCCCCATCAGTTGCACATGAAAGGTGACCTTCCCTCTGCAATATTTCTGCGTTATACTCTTGGGGTTGCTATTTAGATCCATATCAGTTCAAGACCATCATGCACAGAGAAAATGAGAATTTGTTCTACAATTGGAGTATCTGGGGTGGTTTTTTTTTCTCTTTTTAGAGTGTTGTGAATATGTGTGTGTTCCACTCAAAATGAAATTCAGAAAACCAAGACGTGTTAAAGAAGCTGACTATCTTTCAATGTGTCTACCTTTATTCCTATTTCTTTCCCTTCAGTATGGAAATATTTTAGTAGAGAGTCATGATGCAAACCAAGAGATGCATAGTTACAATAACTTTTCCCATCATCAGTTAGTGGTCTCCTCTATCCCATTTCATGCCCATACATATTCACATTACTTTATTTTGCGTTCTTGAAGAAATTACTTTGCATCCATCCTCTGGTCTACAAGACAGGCTTTGCTCTTGAGATATGCATGGTCTTACATAAACTAAAGAGGTATACCCTTACCTGTGCTGATATGAGATAAATAAATTAATATGGGAAGCTGTGATTTAATCTCTCCAGTTAAAGCCATTTTGCTATAATCTTCTATCTTTGCTTGTTACAGCTCTTCTATACTATAAGAATATTTCAAAATTCTGAAGCTAAACTTCTGTGAAATACATCATGTATCTTTTAACGGCTTTTAAATAATGACATACGAACTCAGTGGGCTCACCCTCCCTGTGCCAATAGAGTTCTAATAACACTGTGACTTCGCTAATAATAAACACAATATTTCAATTACTTTTTGCAAAATTATTTTCCTTTTCACTCACAAAATTCTAGATAAATTTAGGAAATTATGTTGGCAATTTAACAATTAAAAACATACCTAGACATAATTACATACACAAATAGTATCTCACATTTTTTTCCTTCTACTAACACATTTTTTTTCCTTTAAATTCTCTCATGATTCCGTTTCCACTGGGTCTCTGTATACGACTGTAAGAAATTACACAACAAAAGCTGCACATTTTGGTGTTGCAAGAATGCTGTTTGACCTACTATTTGTACACCTAAGACAAAGTCTAATGTCTACAGAATGGAGGAGGCTCGTGCCAGCAGAGCTGCAGATGGAATAGGCAACACACTTTCTGCAATGCTCGTAATGATTAATTTTTCATGCTTCTGAGTTCATAAGGATGCCATGCCCTACCAGCAGTGCCATATTACTTCTAACTGACAGCAGTCTTATGGTGTTTCTGAAATTTTTGCAACAAAACCTGATATCTGATGGTCTTCCTCTTCAGTATGATCAACAAGTAAAATGTTATACCCTACACATATTTAATCATCAAAATCAACATTAATCAATTTAAATATCTCTCAAGTTTATTAAATCTTGAGTACTAAAGTTGTCAAGTTGATTGTCACCTTCTCCTTTTCGAGGTGGAATTATGTGGGACCCTGAGTCAATCCCAAAACTGACCACAGCCACATGGGGAGGCTTCCTCTTTCGCAGCTACAGGAGCAGCTCCTCCTTGCTCTTTCACATGGTGTGGTTTTGCCCCTTTTTAAGCTCTACTCACAATCATCACTGAAAAGATTGATTGCTCTAACCCAGCAGAAAACCATCTGAAATTGTCTCATGGAGAGCCTGATGTATGTTACAGCTAAAGCAAGGTAAACAGAGACAGCATGCTGTAGGGAGCAGTGACAAGGTGTTAGATTGGCTCAAGCTGTCTTGTGTAATTTTGTTTCTGAAAGTGAAGTGACACAGCTTTTGAAGTTTGGGTATAGAAAGTAGTGCTAGTTATCATTGGTGGGTTTTCTATTTGAGTTTTATGGGGGTTTTTTGGGTTTTGTTTTTTTTTTTTTTTAGTGGAATGTTAGTGCTGGTACTTCTCATTCATTCAGAAAGTGTAGTCAGGTTTTGAAACTGTTTGGGGATCTTTGAATTTGGGTGAAAAAAGCTATTAAAATGGCTTTTCTTAATGTGATTTTATAACTTCCATTATCACTTGACGTAAGTTGGCCAAAGATCTGAAAAAGATATGTCTAGTTCTGTCTCCATTACACTATAAAATGCATTACCAAAGATCAAAGGGTTGCAAAATATTTTCAAAAAAATTTTAATAGAAAATTAAGTAGACTGTATAACCTTTTCAAACAGAATACACTGGTCTATTAGGGAAGACAAAACTGGAGTAATAATGGATTATGTACAGCTTTCCCCTGCCCAATATGTTCTTGCTTTCATGAAATTGATGATTTTTCAGTGTTCCCAGTTCCCTTTAATTCCTGAGAAGCTCTTCATATCCCATCAGGTACAAATATCCTGATGTGACCCTGCTCTGCCATTTTGTCTCTGAAATTTCTACTCCTGAGCATGTCTCTCCAGGCTGTCTTGCCATCAATTTAGAAATGCATAGGAATACGTGAGGAGTAGCTGTGAACAAAATTAAACTCCCAAACACAACATCCATCACATGCACATTGAAATAGTTTGAGCTATACACATACTTGCTTGCTACTGGTGGTCATTATGACATACACTTAAAAGCTGTGTGCATAAAAACTGATTTCTGTGCATAAAACCTAAATTCTATGTGTATTTTTATGTTTCTGCTGAACTGAGAACATGACAAATTTATATTGGGGTCAAAGAAAACCAACTTCAAAATAAAGGGAAAAAAATCCTCAATAGGTAGTAATTTCCTTCTTTTCTTCTTCCTTCTCCTGTTCTTTTATCTTGAAATAACTATAGTAAATTTAAATAGCTCTGAAACTTAGTGTGGATGATTCTTTATGCCCTTTTTGGTGAAATAAATAAAAGTTTTACTGGAAAAATAGTCCCATGTTTTAGTAATGAATATGACAAATGCTTTCATTAAAAGGATCATACAGATCTAGACTTAGACTAAATATAATTCTAGTTAAACTTGTAGTGTAAGTCCATGCACATTCATAAAGCAGTTAAGTCCAGAAACACACATGGGTATTACAGGAAGCACGTGTTCACCTTAGAATCAAGAGCTGCTGTACAATAATTAAAAAAAAAAACAACAACAAAAATCCCCGTGTCTAACACAAATTAAATTATAAGAAAAAGATGGCAATTAAAAAATACAGCAAAACAAAACAACAATGGTGAGTGCATGTTTTATAAAAAAGATTTGAGAAACTGTTTATTTTGTTTTATGATCACATAAATATTTATTTTATCAGCTGGGAAAAATCCTACAATAAAACCAGCAAGAAGAAACAGTCTGCCTTCTTCCACATTTTATCTGTGATGACAGCAGTTACTCGACGTTTTAGAAGAAAAGATCTCTACAAGAATTATTGTTAAGAAGTTAGGGCTTTGTTATCTTAATTTTATCTGAGATCATTGACTTTAATCAAATTAGATTCGGGAAAGAGTGCATAATTTCTCTGCTTCCTGCTGGTCTGCTGAATATTTATCATATTTTTATTTTTTTTTAAATGTTAAGAATCAGCTGGAATCTCTTTCTGTGGCCATACTACCTGATGCTAGGAAGGATTTTGAGAAAATAAGATAATATTATCCACACAGAATGTTGGAACTACTTTTTGTGGGGAACAGGCTATTGATTGTATCAGCATCGCTTATACTACGTGTAAAGACTCAGCATGGAACAATAACTCATTCTACAGTGAAACACAAGACATGATTGCCCAAATTGATTTTATTAGCCCAGAAAGAACTACAGTAGTTTCCTCAACTGATTTGACATAAAATTCACCTTAACTGATTTCTAACAATATAAATATATGTTGCTGCTATTTTATTTTATCCTGTTCCAGAAACAAACCTCTTTTAGCATATTGAGCTTTACAATCAAATACCTACATAAAAGCTTAATTGGAAAAAAAAAACCAAAATGAATATGTTCTGTTTAAAAACCCAACCTTACTGTAGCTTATAAAGCATGTTTTCTAAATAGCATATTAGCACTGAGAGACCTTCTGTATGGAGTTACCTTAAACTATTACATCTGCCCACAATTTCCATGTATTAAATGGAAAGCCTATTTAAAGCTACGTGTTTAAGCTTTACAATATGAGCTTGTGGATACTATTTTCTTTTTTTTTATTTGACATGCTATAATGAATTGTTGCATTAAATTGATGGAAACAAATGTTGTGATATTATGGCTGCTAATATTGCCTGTTATATAAGGCTCATTATCTGACAAAGTTAGAGATCAAATTCTTCTCTCAGCTAAATCATTGTAAGACCAGCATAGCTCATTAGTTTCTCAGGAGTTATAAGCGATATCTTTCAGCAAACACACATCTTCCTTCTTTGAAATGTTCCTAAATTTGATAGTCAAATTCAACCCTAATACAAGCTGAATGTCCTCTAGTTTACACCACAATGAATTAAAATATTTCAGTCCACTTTTGAGGACTGGCTGTGGGAATTCTCTCATAATATACTGGCTATGACAACTACATTTGTTGACATTTCTATTAAATCCTACAGGTTAGGTGTGCCTTATTCCCCTGTGATTCTGCAGGAAATCTATTGAAGTCAATGGAGATACATGAGTTGAAATAGTTGTACAAGGGTAAACGCATCCTGTGAGTTAGAGTAGACAAGGATGAATCCACTGTCCTCATTTAAATTGCGGCTTAAGCCTGTGCCATTCCCTGAAGTTTCCGGAGGTGAAAGAATGGTGCACTAACTCACTATCAGCCTGTCAAGTACATCTGTGTGGCTTTTATTAGGTCTGCAACTTAGGTTCAGTAAAAAAGGGCCAGTATCCTGATCCATCAGTTTTATGACAGCGTTTTTTTTTCTGTGTTGAAGAAAGTGGAGAAATGGTTTCCTGGGGATTCAGCTGCTGAATGAGGCAGATAGGTTTCTGTTGAGATTTCAGGGACAATTCTTTTGGGACATTAGACCTTATTCCATCTTAAGGAATAAATCTGAAATCTTTGCAAGATTCTTATTTTCAATTTGCACAATGTCATTTAAGTACAGCTTCAGACTAAGCACGTAATAGAAAATGAGTGTAATGCCCCATTCCACAATTGCTTTAATCTTGAAAAAGGACAGAGAGACAGGAAGGTTTTTTTCTGAGTTATATAATCACAAATACATAACAATACTTGTACACAATCAGGAGGCCAATTCAGTGACTCTGTGAGGGCATCCTCTTGAAGAGGCTCGTTGCTGCTGACCTATGCTACTACCATCCCAATCCAGAGATGGAAGAGGGCACGGGAAAGATATAGTGTGTTGGCGGTGGAATACGTGACTCATTTGCCTTGTACCTAGGTCTTGTACCTGTGTACAATAAGATGCAGAAGATAACAGTGGATTGCCCTACTGTTCTGAGCAACTGTAGCTGGAATTGTAGAATCTTTTGTGATCAAGTTTGCAAGAATAATTGAGACCGTTCCTGGAGATTCTCTCTGCATGGAAACTGCTCAGGACTTGTCATCTGGGAGTAAGACAAATCTGTGATAATAGAGCTAATATTTCATGTTAAGTATGTATTCCTGTCAAGGTTTAGGGATAGGCTGGCCACTAAATTTTATTCTTCAAAAAATATTTTTAAATGCTTGTTTGTGGCTTTTTATGATTTTTTTATGATTTTCTTTTTAAGTCCTTGAATTCTGAGGACTATAGCCTTGTTTGAATATTTTTCTCTTACTAGAAGTAATGCTTTTATTTAGAAGGAGTTTAATTCTTTGTTTTACCCATAATTTTCAAGGAGTGATGACATTGTTTCTCTCTTTTTCTTCCTATTTATCCATGTGTTGCATTATATTTGAAATGAGGTTATTGTCTCTATTGGTAGTTCCTTCAGAACTGGCTGCAAGTTTCAAGTCCATGCTTTTCAAAATTATCATAGTAGCTCTTACGATGGATTTCCTCCCTGTAAATGGGACTGATTTCACAGCTTTCATCTACTGTAGTAGTTTGACCCTACACACAGCTGCTCTATCACTGCCTCCCCCCCTCAACCCGGTTCTTTGTTAGACAGGGGCAAAAATATATTGAAGCGACCATGGCTTGAGATAAGGACAGGGCTATCACCCACATCTACCATTGCAGGCAAAACAGACTCGATTTCGTGGAAATTAAATTTATTAAAGAGCAAATCAGAGAAGAATAGTGAGAGATAAAAACAGATCTTAATAAAAAACCCAAAACCAAACAAAAAGAACCACCAAAAACGCCTTTCCTCCCTTCCTCCTGGGAAAAACGTCAATCCCAGTTTATCCACTTCCTTCCCCCTGAGCAGCGCAGGAGGACAGGGAATGGGGCTTGTGGTCAGTTCGTAAGATGTTGGTTCCACTGCTGCTTCTTCTTCTGGGAGACAGCTCCTCACTCTTCCCCTGGGCCATTGTGGGGTCCCTCTCGTGGGAGAGAATCTTCACACACCTTTCTCTAATGTGAGTCCTCTCGTGAGAGACAGTTTGTCACAAACTGCTACATTGTGAGTCAATGTGAGGCAAACCCAATACGTCTATGAATATTGATCTGGGGAGACCTTACTATCTTCTGTACTAGCTAAAGGGTACAAAATACTTTTCCTGCTGCAGCATTTCAGTGTTTGTTGAGTTCCAAGTGACGCTATCTCCTTAAAATCTGAATTTTATCCAACTGTAAAATTGATAATATGAGTTCTTAATTTAGAGTACTTCAGCCAGGTCTAGTGGTGGTGACTTTTTCCCACAATATTCTTTCTTGTTATTTTAACATTATGGTATGAAAAGCAGCCAGAATGTTATGCCCTATTCTGGTGAGCCTACTTGAGTTTTTGATGTCTTAAGTATTTATCATTTAACTACCTTAAACCTTATTCTTCTCTCTTATATAAATCAATTAAAAAAACAAATGCCCTCCAGATGTTGACTTGACACTGCAGAAATCTTATGGGATTGGATCTCAGTAAAGCCTTCAGGATATGTATTATGAAGTCTAACGTTGCATTTTACCTCAATTGCTTTGTGTGTATATTTCTTTCCTTTTTCCAGCCTCCTCTGTCGCAATGCACCCTACATGGCAAAAAAAAAAACCCCTCAGTTTGTTACTGTAAATCTCCTTTAAAATGCTAAATACACAGATTTTAGCATAATATGATAGTATTCACTTGCACATGAAGATTATACCAGTAGAAGTGTAACTGTGCTCTCCTTGTCTGCTCAAAACACCAACAAAGCATGTTCTGGGAATTCATGCTAAACACAAGTGCCATACTTTGTAAAGCACCAGTTTTGCATCTATGCTTATTTGTAGCCGCCTGGAAAAGTAATTGTGATCGACAGCTCCTCTTTTCCTGAACGTGTGAAAACATAATAAGTATGTAAAAATCTACGTATCCACTTGCACAAGTCTTCATGACACTGAACAGTGTTATTTGTGAGCATGGCTTACTGGCTTTTATTATTGAATGAAAACATCAGATTCTCTTTAAAAGAACAGGTTGAAGGTGAATAGTCAGGTTGCTGGAACTGTTACTGTTTGACAAATGGTACAGCTAGGCAACTTTTTAAGACTTCTTGATGAATTATCAAATGCTAAAGCCTAGATTTTAATCTGTGGGGAAGTAAAAGAATTGTAGGTGCTTGAAGAATCCACCTGCACACTGATAGCAAGGTAAAGTAAGAACTAGCAGGTGAGCAGCATGTCTTCTTGTTCTGCAGAGCAAGAACTGTTTCCCTTTGTCATGTGGACCAAACCCCTCAAAATAGCCAAAAGCATTTAGCAAGAAAAAGTCCATGTTTCCCATTGGTGTAGTCAAGATGCCTGTGGTATTTCTAGCTTTGTGTGCTTGCCTGTCATGACGATCACATGAGTTGTCACAGTGAAGGAAGTTTGAGTGAGAACATTTATAGTAAAAGAAATGTCCTTGGTTAGAACTGTCTGTGCTGTTTTTGCTACTGTTGAAGATTTGTGCTTTAATCCAGCAGCAAAGCTCACGCCTACCCTCACAGTTTATTTTCTGCTTGACGCTTTGGTTAAATTGTAATCCTATGTGTGGCATCGCAGTCATAAAAATTATGTCACAAATCCAGCATAATGTTTTTGCTGTAGGATGAAGCAGTAAAAGGAAAGGAGCTGAGAGTGCCAAACATGACTGATTATATGAAACCTTGATAAATAGGAAGATAGTTCTTAATTTCTTGGAATTTATGAAATCTTTAGTATGCAGTGTACAGACACTAAGACTGCTATGAAAAAAACAAGTCTTTAGTGTGCTATGGTCTATATTTTCCCATAATTAACAACTTAATGACTAGAATAGTCAGTCTGGAAAAAATATAAAACATTTTATTTTGGCTGGGGGACTGAACTGGGACTTGAAACTCTGCATCATTGGATAATAACTTTTCAAAGTTGTTTGTTATTATGTGAGATTATATATGGAGAGACAGAACTGACTCCAAAGTATGTTTACAGCACATAGTGAAATGGGTATCCTTTGTCAGAAATTGCCAGTAAGTGCTATTATAATATAATATTACTGTACAGTAACTATGACACTGCTAATAAGAAGCAGCACTGAATAGTTCTGTGTGCTCAGAGCTGCATAGTTCATGAGAATAGTAATACTGTTCCGTGTTTAAATGCTCATTTTATTTATTGCTGTCTTTATAGACACTCGTAAGATGTTTATCACCAGATTGTCTTTTAAATATTTAAATACTACATGCTTTATGGATGTCAATACAGCCTCAGAGAAGGACAAGAATTAATTTAAAAGGTGCAATTCTGCAGTTTTTAGCACAAAGGTTGTACATAATAAATTAATTGCATGGCAGTACCTTAAAACTGTTCACTTCAAATCAGAGTCTGGCCCATACTGGCTCTGCACTGAGGTGCCCATTAACAATATAATAAATAACAGTTGACAGCAGTGAAATGACCACTAGCAGGTCTTGTATGTATTCAACTTTCAATTAAAAAAAAAAAAAAAAGGCAACCCAACTTTAATTTACAGTTTAAACGTCCGATGAGTGATTCTTATTATCTGATGATTTAGATGCAGCATGGAACTGAGAGGATGAAATTTCTCCACAAAGAGTATCCTCTCTTCTCTTTTTGCAGTTTGCATTATCACTAGCTCTAATAAATAAAGTGTTTTCCAAATGGAGTGTGGCTATGTACTGTGTTTTGATGTAGTGTAGGCATTATCTTTTATGATAGGCAGTTTTGACTTCAACTGCATATTATCATAATTTGAGACAGGCATGTGTAGCTCTGTTGTAACTAAATGAAAATCCAAAGTCTCCTACTAAGCAAATTTTACTTCTAACATTTAAATATTTCTCCTCAAAATGTTGCCCTCTAGACCTTGTATATTTAGGGATTTATACAGTGGCGGAAGCAATTTATTTTTTATTTTTAATAAATGGCCCTTAAGGCACTTTGGACAGTTATAGTAGAATTAGCAGTTTGGTCACATTTAAAGCATTCCCTTTGAGTAGCAATAACACAGCCTTGTTATTTCATTATGAAATAGTATCTAAGCTTCATGTATGCCTTGTTAGGCTGCAGTGTAAAAACCATAATAATCTCGAGGGGCTGATCTTTGTTAATGTACTGTGACCCCTGCTATTTTCAAATTGGCTCTGAAGTACTCCCTTAATGCAGCAATGGTAAAATAGTCCAAAGAACTTGTTTTTGTAATGAAAACAAAATTCTGTGATACCTACATATATTTTTGTGTGAAAAATTCTGCTGTTTGTGTAGGTACTTGTGTGCATATATTTTATTCTATTATCTCGGAGACCTATGAAGATCTAGTATTATAAGTTTGAAACTGGTCCTTCTTGTCAAGATCTAAGTACAAGATGGCCTATGTTGCTCTCATTTACTAATAAAAAAAATCTCATTTTATTCTATTATGTAATTGGTCAACATTTTTCCTCTTTCTGAGCCTAAGGTGACTGTAAATACAGATAGGTGTGTTCATCACTGTAGTCAATGCACAAGGGGTAAAACCAAAACTAAATGTTTCAAGTTTTGCTTTTTCCACTGTAATCTGAACCAGCCATGACTTAAGGTCTTGAGAATAGAGCACTGTGTGTCAAATCTTCTTTCAAATATTTCCCTTAGTGTGCTGTAGTTTCCAATATTTTAAAAGCATTCAGAGGATCCTGTCTGCTTAATCCATGTTGCTTGCACTGAATTTTGTTCTAGGGAATCTGGGAATGAAGCTGATCAAAGACAGTTTTCCTTTTCATGTAGAGTGTGAGACTGGTTTGCCTCCTAGAATAATCTTATCTGTCACTTCCAGAGACCCAGACAATACAGGATATTGCTTTCTTGATCATAGAAATGTCTGAATTGGAAGGAACCTTGAAGGTCATCTAGTCCAATCTCTATGCTATGGACAGGGATATCTTTCATTAGACTAGGGCATTCAATGCCCCATCCCACCTGACCATGAACGTCCATGAACACTATCCAGTGTTGGGGCACCCACAGCTTCTCTGGGTAACCTGTTCCTTCTCTCACCACCCTCATAGGAAAAAATTTCTTCCCCATATTCAATCTAAACCTATCCTCCTTCAGTTGAATACTGTTGCCCCTTGATTCCATGGGACAATTTAGAGTGGAAAAAACAAGAGGAGGGGCAGGATAATAAATCTTGGACTTTGTATAAAAATACTGTACTGGGGATCCCTTGGGCTACTGAATTTGCAGGCTGATATGGAAAGGGAACTTGGAAAAACTTTAAAAAATGCTTCTAATATTTTTTCATTATTGTTCATAGGAAGCATGGATTACAATAAAACTGTCCACTGTTTTCCTTTCAAGTGATGGAGGAAGAGAACAACCATCTAAGTTATTATACAATATTGTAAAGAAATACTCATGAAAGTTCACACACGAGTAGCTTGCAGCAGTTGGGGGTACCACAATATAATTATGTTTAGCATCCTGGGGGACAAACCGCATGTGTATTAAAAATAACCTAGTAAAATGACACTGCATGCTCAAGAAGAAAAATGAGTAAATATATCTAACTTTAACAGGTTATATCTAACCTCCAGCAGACCCTTAATAAATAGGCTTCAAAGTGAAGAGTATGAAACTAGAAATCCTTGGATTTGGGAAGGTTAAGCTTATCATATCTGCCAGAGAAGATATACAGATTTGATCAAAACTGAGAAAGCAAAAATTATATATGTTGATTAAATGGCAAGCTTCAAAAGATAATTTCCTTCAGTAATATTGTATAAATAATATCTAGCAAAGTGTTTGGCAAAAACTATTTCCATTGTAAGAAAACTTGATTAGGACATACTGAGATATATAAAATAGACTTTGACATGCTATGACACACTGGATGAAGAAAAAAATCAAGAAAATTGAGACCGAGTAGAAGTAAATGAAACTGTTAACAAGGGCAGAAGCACTACAGATGTGCTGGTGAGTTGAAATCAGTATACTGGATAAGAGATGCTTTTGTAGGTGGTAAGATGAGATAGCAGCATGAGAAATGGGAAAATACATATATGACAAAAGGGTGCAGTAACCTGACAGAATAGCTAACTAAGATATAAATTAATGAGGTAACCATCTTGCAAATACGAAGTAAGTGAGTAAAATCAGCCAAGGGGGCAAAAAGTGCTGTGGAGAGCGAGTGTGGTGCTCAGGAAGGACGTGGAAGCTGGAAAAGAGAATATAAGGGTACCAAATCATGCAGCGAAGAGTTGAGGGATGCCTGCCAAGCCACCCACTCGCTACAGTGCAACAGGAGAGAGATCTTGCTGTTTTGACCATGCATATGTCTGACAGACTCCTGCAGCCAGGACTTCAGGTGTTTTTCCAGTCTTCAGATAATTTTCCACATTAATCATAATTCATCTAAAGGCAGAGTTTGATATCTTTTTTTGCATAAGGTAAGTGATTGAATAGTATGCTGGTTACTGAATTTCCAAGGGTGGTTACTAAGTGTCTTGGTCTACAGGTGAATATTCAGGTACCGCACATGAGTTAACATTCACTTGAAATGTTGTCAGTTGTCCAAAATTATTTTTTGCAGGTTAAATCCTGCTACTGAAGTTCATTAATCAGCCTGAGTTGTACTTTTTCCCTTGGGTGAAGGTAATACCAGCCATTTTGAGACATATATTTATGATACCTGGTGGAAGAGATAATATGTGGCAGATGCAGATGTTGCTTCAGGCTAACTAGCTACTGTCCGTGTTATTTTACATCTGCAAACCAGTCACAAATTCATGATTTGAGAACAGCCGTTTTTGATTGGAACATCAAGGACTAGGCATGCTCTGGTGGTGATTACTCTTTGAACGCCAACCGTAACTTCTACTTCAGATCTGGAACTCCCTCCAGTCAAATGAGTCCCTTGTAGTACAGTTAGGGAAATCGATGAAAACTTCTTCAGACTCCTCTACTATTAGGAATCATCCGCAAGAAAAGAAACAGTTGGTTTGTGAATATAGTCTTGTAAATGTGGCTTTTGTTGTCAGTAGAACTAGTCTGTAGGCTTTGTACTGACGTGATAGTGCAAGATCTTGGGGCTTCTCCAGACATACTATGGCCTCCACTGGTTTTATAATCATTTAATAACTGTTAGGGGCTGAGCGGCTCTTGCCCAGCCTGTGTGACTCTGGACGTGTGAGTGCCACCACAGAGAAGAGCCTGAAAACCCCAGGCAGATCCTGCAAGACAAATACCTGCCTGTGAACACAGGAGGGAAGCAGGACAGCTTTCATCTGTGACTGGGAGCAGCCTGGGGTGAGAAAACACAGAGAAATAGACTTGAGCATATAAAAGGCTGACAAGGAAGCCACTGTGCACACCTTTCTCATTCTGGCAAAGTACTCTGGTAGCTGCTGCCTTGCCCCAACAGCTCCCTGTCTTCTTGAGAAAGACTGAAGCTATTGAAGCTGTTGACCTTAGGAGCTAGATGCACAGGAGAAGGGCAAGCCTAACACCAGAGAAAAGTGATGGATACTGGGAAGTTTTCATACAGCAGTTTTGCCTGTCTGATACGACAGGCAAAACTGCTGTATGAAAACTTCCACAGACTCTTTTATATTAATTAGACTGTTGAGATTAGTAAACTGTTAAAGCATTAACCGGACTGTCAGTAAATTCATAACTTCATGTATACACTCTGTTTCCTTTTGCCCAGAAGCCAATTTTGAGAGAAACAGAAGATTCTTACTCTTTCCTGGCCAGAGAAATGCTGAGCTCTTTATGAAGATACGAACATTATTACCCATATTTGGGTCTCACTCTACTACATGGATATAACAGTTGAAGGTATCTTGTTTATTGTTGGTCAGGCACATTTAAATTCATACCAACATGGATAAGTAAACATGACTGTAGTTTGGGTATGGTCAAGAACTCCCATTCATTAGTCGAGTAGTGCCTATGATTTTGATTTATATTACTGAAAAAAAAAAGAGTTGGAGAGAGGACAGAACTTGCATGCTTCATCTCACAAGCACAAAAATACTATGTGATATTGAAACCTGAAGTATATAAAGCTGGATTTTTGTATATATATATACACATGTACTTGCACACATACATGAATAAATAGGTAACAACTTCTGAAGAAGATGTAAAGCTACTTATCTTTACAATGCAACAAATGTGTCCTGTGTGCCTTAGATATAGATATACCCTTTAAAAATCTATAGGTATAATCATGTGTTTGTCTTCTTTTTAAAAAGAAGTTATTTGATTTCTCTAACCATTTCAGAGATAATTCTTTGCATATGACTGTTTGGGGAAGATTGTCAAAAACCGAGAATTAATGTTTAAAATTTAAGAATGAAAAGTAGAAGCCAGACAATATACGTGTAAATCAAATCTTTCATTTGTCCAAAGGCTAATGATTGTTGTGATATTTTCTGTGACAAATTTTCTACAGATAATTATATAGCATGTAAAAACGGAAGAAAGGACTTCAGAGAAACAAAATTTATAGTTGACAATAAATTATTGAGGCTAGTCAAGTATAATGAAGCCTGAAAACATTCTGAAGTAAATAATAAGGTTAGATGAATAGGCAATAGGACAAGTAATGTGATTTGTTCCTGACAGAGGTAAGGAAGTGCTAACTGGAATGAGTGATTGGAGTAGTTTGTATCTGTGGCATTAAAAAGTAATTGTAAACACTGAGGAAACAAATCCTATTGGCATTTAAGTTTAGGCAACTGAATGAAAACAGAAATACATGAACAAATTATTTTCTTATTGAGTATCTGTAGCGTGAAATGTATGCTGTTGGAGATAGTGCACCAAGCAGAGGGGTGTGCCAGGGTGGAGAAGGGCCAAGGTCAGTCCATTGAGGCCTGGTCACTGCCCTGTACTCTGACCAGCCCTGTCCCACAGCCACTGGCAAGCCAGGCTAGGAACAGAGACTGGTGTTGGCCACAGCCTGGCCAGCAGCAAGTGTCCCTGCAAAGCCCGGGTGCCTAGCCAGGAATGCAGCCCCCAGACAGCTGGGTGTTGGGGTCAGGCCTGGCTCACCAGGGCAAGGAGCCATGTCTGAGCTGAAAGGCAGTTGACAGGTCAAGAGCCAGAGTACTGGCTTCTCACAGCCCTTTCCACAAAACTCTTCCTGTACCTCTCAGCCAGCTCTGCTCCAGACACCAACCCTGACCTGTGGTAGCAGGGAGGACCTGGTCCAGAGGGCTGGCCCAATGCAGGGATTTCCAGGTTCTTTTACTGACAACAGGGAATTTGATCAAGAAAGAGAGGTAAAAAATCTTTCTTGTTGGTTTCTATTATCCACCTTAGCTTGATTAAGGTACTTTGCTATAGAAATCCTGTCCTTCATCCTGCATTTGGTTATAAGCTGATTTGGAGAGAAAATGAAACTATCTGAGTAGAACTCAAATATTTTTTTTTTCAAATGCTGTGTAGACACTCTTTGGAAATGGTTAGAGGAGTTTTTGTCCAGAGAAGCTCAGGTACAACCATCACCTTCATATGCAAATCCCAATTCCTCAGTTGCCTAAGTTAAATAAAACTTCTGCCATTGATTTTTAAGGACCAAAAATGCAGTTTTAACCATAGATGAAGAGTTGACAGTCTCTGCTTTAAACAATAGAGACTTTTCTACAATCTAATTATGTAAATCTCTAGTATGTTCTAGTATGCAATGGTAGCATCCATTAACTTACAAAATCTTGGATGAGAGGTTCAACTATTCTGAATTAACATATAAAAATTGACGCCATTGCTTTGGTACTGATTCACTGGGAATCCAGCTAAAATTCGGCTCCTTAATCACCGAGTTCATAGCTGTTTTTCAAGCTAAATTAGCTTGGTTAAACTTTACAGTTTCAGTTTTTAAGAGTTAGTGAAATTGTCCTGAAATGGATTTACTCTACAGCTTTGACAGAAAACTTATTCTTGTGTCTTTGCATGGGAAACTTCAAATTCATAAGGAAATTGAATAAGAAAATACAACTTAGTCTACTTTGCTTCGGGTTGGAATTTGTGGTCCAGAATAAGCAAAGATAGTAGAAATCTGGTGGTGGTGTGTATTTACTTGAAATGTATCAAACAGATTTCTATTTCTGGGCAGGTAATTCATTGACAGTGACTTGAAACTGTGTCCTTCATTCTCATGGATATGTGTGGGTTGCTCTCTTCCTCAGTTCTTGCTGCTAGAGCTGTTATTTTTAATAAATACAGACATAATGATTTGCTTGTAGACTAGAATATTCTCCATTTTTAAATGGCCAAGGTTTCAATTGTGTTG
Organism: Trogon surrucura; assembly: GCA_020746105.1. Lineage (NCBI taxonomy): Eukaryota > Metazoa > Chordata > Aves > Trogoniformes > Trogonidae > Trogon > Trogon surrucura. The sequence continues at coordinate 116,088,548 of CM036617.1, read as the reverse complement.
CTGCATATTTGATATTCAACGTGAAAACACAGAAAACTGTGAAGCATTTTGCATGCTTTATAGGTGGGAAAAAAACAAGGTGTGTCAAATAGTATTGGATAATAAATTATTATCTTGGTGAGACAAGTAATTCTGTGTTCAGTAGAGTTAATATTTATCTAAACAGTATTTTTCTAATAGGAAAAATATTTGGGCAAGTTAATATTTTATGGAGAAGCACTGTAGCCTTAAAGATATTTTATATTGAAGAATGATGGACCGTTTATTGAGCTTTATTTTAGCTTCTCAAACTCCTGCTAGTAAGTTGTTTAAATCCGTGAGGTTTTTTTTTTTTAAGAACTATTAATCTCCTCAAACAATGCTTTAAAATTTATTTCAAGGAAGTAGATGCTTGTTTCGTTGACTTTAACTTTGTTACAAGTATTTTGAGTAAGATTTTTGTAATCAATCCAACATAAAAATTGTACAAATAGACAAGTGACCAAGACCTTAAAAATTCAAAAATATGTTGGTTTTGTTTGTTGATTTGTTTTTTCCTTGTTCTACTTTGATTTCCACAGGTATTTCATAGTATGCGTAGGAACAGAGTGACTACTTCCCCAAGAGAGACTTTTTTTCGAGACAGATTTGAGCAGTTCATCTTACATCTAATGACAGAAATAAAATTACTATAGCTGCATTGCAGGTGATAGTATTTCTCAAAGTATTACATAATTTCAGATTATAATTAAAAAATAAATAAAGTAATGCTTTGGAAAAAAATCTTTTAATTGTGAAACTGTAAAAATCCTGGTCAACTGCAAGTAATTTTTGCTAATGAGCAACAAGTTTTGTTTTATATGAAAGAATATATATTTATATATTCACTTCATATGCATACAATTTTATCACACAGTAAAAATTGTACAGTTTTTCTATAGACATTGCATATATCAGTCTTCATCTGGAAACCTGCAGTATCACTGTATCATTGGATTTTATTAGTCCAGTTATATTTTAGTGCTTGACTAAAGTGGAAAATAGGACTAGTCCAATGGTTAGTTTCATTATTTCTAAACTTTTTCACCTATATAAATATATATTATTAATTTTTTCAGATCCAGATACAAATGTTAAATCAACAAATTAAAGTTTTCTCCAACAGTTTGTGAAAGTTTCCAAGAATTCAGAATAGAGACTAAATCTTAATTCTATACAACTCAATGAATTTCAGACATGTAGAGGGAATGTATGGATCTAATCACTTGGCATTACTTTCACAGTGGATGATAAGTTGTTTCATCTGTTTTAATGATCTAATTTTAAGATGTGATGAGCTGGGCCTTAGGTGTGCTAAAGTGATCAGGTTCAGTGACTATAGAGAAAACCTAGGAAGACTAACTCAAATTCAGATGACCATGCAAAATAAAGGATGCCACCTTTAATGACAAAATTTGTATCTCACTTGACTGCTTTGGTTGACAGAGACATATATTCCCTGTTAGCTACACTTTTTATTTACAGTAATAGAAGCTACAGTAGTGTGAATAGGGACCAAAACACCTGTTTTGACTATATTGCAGAAAAAGACCCTGAAATAATGTGTTAACTCAAACTCCTTCCATCTCAGGTGAGCAGTCAACTATCTTCTAATCTCGGTTTTGCTAAGACTACCAAATGAATCACAAAAAAAATGAAAATTACCTCTTTTAATAACAGTAATCTTCTTAAAACCAGTAAAACTTCCTAAAAATATGGCCAAACTACTGAAGGTGAACATAATGCATTCTAAATCCTAAATCTACAGAAATTGCAATTAAATGACATATGTGTTATCTGACTTGTTAAAGCAACGAATTGTACGTGACCTGGGTACATCATGAGCATTATGCTAGCGTGATTCTCATTGAGATGAGAATGCCCATGTCGTAGACACATAGATGAAATCCACAACAGATTTCATTAGTTGTTAATTGTGAAGCAGCTCACTCTGTTTGAAGCTTCTTATTTTAATCAGTATGAGTTTGATTTATTGCAGTAAAAATGCAGTAAATTTATTTCAGTAAAATTTGAGACATCAGAATTCATTGCATAATAGAGTGGAAAAAGTGGCAGTAGGGGTGGCGAAAAAAAAAATAAACTCTTGAAACTCATCTTTGCACCAAATCTGGAGATAACTGAAAATTACTATATATTTTTCCTTAGCTGGTAGCCCATAGCATTTCAGCTCAGTAACAAAATATCTAATAAAACATTTAAGCTGAAATATGCTGATACTCATCTGGTTCCGATGAGATTAATGGTGTGCTTAAAATTAAGTTCTTAGGTGAGGTGCTGCTATTAAAGTTGTATCACTCAGAACAAGACAACAAAAAAAATTCATGTACATACATGAAGGAAAAGTGGAAAAAATAGTGTAGTTTGTGAACTTTGTACAGAAAGCAAAGAATAAATACATATCCATTTGTTCTTTTTTTTTTTGAGATCCCAAACTTTGCGTGGTGTTTTCTCAAGTTTTGTTAGATCAAAATTCACATTCAGAGACCAAGTGGATAGTCATCTCTATATGTACTCTCCAGTCAAGTGTGTAGAACAAATGTCAAGGTCAGTCATTGTGAAGACCAAGCTCGGAAGAGGAGGAGGAGATTCATAGCGCCGAACGCGTATTAGCAGGAGATATTCCCTTGATTCTTTTGGCTTCGTTTGTATGTTTTCCACTAGTATTCAAGAGTTTATAATTTGGTCTCAAGTGGTGAGTAACAGATCTGTCTATGTAAAATAACTTGTTATATGCCCTGTCTGTCATCATTTGGCTCTGATACAATTCATCAATTTTTCCTTAACAGGATTTTTTCCCCTAATTTCTTCTTGCCCACAGAAAACGTTCAATAGTAAGTGTAAACGCAGGTTAAATATATGTAAGTGTTTCTATCTCTCTTGTGGGTTTTTTTTTGTAATCAAGTAAATACAATTAGCTTAGGCCACTTACCATTTTAACAGTTTGTCATCCAGCCAGAAGATAATTATTAAGCCAAAGATAAATATTTAAAGTAGTTTTCTTTATGCTAAATTTTGCTTGCTGTATTTCTAGCTGACAGCTGAAGCCTGATAAATGAGAGTAAATGCAATCGTAATGACTTTGAGAAATTTGTAATGATTAATTTATTCAGTTTTGTTGTCAAAGTTTTCCAGTCACAAGTGAGAATATATTTTAAGTAGGGTTAAAATGTGTTGCTATAATAGTGTTATAGCGGCTGAGGAATGCAATTTGCAAAGAACAATAAATGCCAAAGATAGAAATCAAGTGCTCTGGATATCAACAAAACAAAACACTAACCTAGCAAAGACTTCATTTAGCACCATTCCAGATGGCTAGAATTTTCTACAAGAGCACATCTTTTGCAATCAGTAGTGCAAACATATGTTTTTTTTTCTCTAATAAAATTATATCTCAAATTATTCCAATACAATTTGAAGATCTAAACTTTGATCCTGCATATCTGTAGAAACAAAAATAATTCTTCTACATAGCTAGACAGAAATTAAAATGTGGTATAAAAGGAATTGTAGTATAGTACAATTTATCACCAAATTTGTAATGGATTGTTGAATGAAATTTGGTTCTCTAGTGTTTTGCGCAATCATTCTGGAAAGTGGCTAATTTGTTAATATGGTAATTTTCTAATTTCTTATCTTCATATTGGATACTCTACTTGAAAGTGAAACCTGAATTTTTGTACAATAGGGATTCTGTTTCAATGCTTCTAAAATAAAATGAAGAAGTTATTGAAGCGATCACAGCATTTTATGAAGCACGTTGTAACTCAATTATGGTTAGCAAGTGAATTTGAACATCTTTTTGTGTGGGAAAGCACAGGTATATTAAATTTTTAGATACTGGATTTCAGAGATATTTAAGTGATTATTTTTTTTTAAAAAAATTTAAATGGATATTAAATACCTATAAGTTAGAGAAACTTACCCAAGGAAAGTCAGTATTTAGTGAAAACTGTGTACTTTCTCTTTATTTCTAATGAATGTTTTCTATTTTAATGGATCTTTTTAATAAAAAAGCATTGCATGAAGTTTGATTAGTTTAAACTGTATTGAAATATTCATTAAATTCTTTGTTTTGACAGTTTCCCCTCAGCAGTTGTGATCATTATTCTGTGACGTGTGACACTGTGGTGTATGTTGTCTATAATTTAATCATTTGCATTTTTTTTGTCCTTGTAGCAGTAACCTTTTCAGTATTCAATGGTAAAAATGGCCCCCGGGAACTTTCTGATTAACATGCAAGAACAAAGTGTCAAGGAAAGCATGTGCTTAAGAGCATTGCATTCTGTGATTTGCAGTTTAAAAATGTGTACCAACTTGAACGTATCTGTGCATCACACAGGGAACTGACATAACTCTGTAGGGAAGAAAGGAAAGCTTAATGTCAAATGAAAAAGTATGTTAAAGCTTTCAGTAGAATTAAAAAAAGATGAAAGAAGGAATATGTTCAGAATAAATTAGCCAAAATAAATTTTTAATACTGCCATTTGCTTTATATCAGCTGGGCACATAAGGCGGAACAAGGTGGCAGGAAAAAAAAGTGCCTTTATATCCTTAGAAGGACAAAAGAATTCTGGTTTTAGACGTGTTCTAATTTTAGACGTTTTGCTTTTATGTGTCGTTTTTCTTCATTCTGATCAGCCAAATTCAGACATCTGTCCATCTGTCCCTCAGCACCTCTAGCCAGGGAATTGCTCTGAAGTGCACTGTCTTTCTGTACTGAATTCAGCCACATTTTGATTTTTCTCTGTTTTCATAGTATCATCCTCCCTACTTCTTTCTCTTTTGATACCAAAGACAGTTTAATGCAACCTGTCAGTGAGATCCAATTAAAAACAGAAAAAATCATTTATTTTCTAGTCTAGACTACAAAGCTAGAGATTTGCTGTCTTCGTATCCTCATGACGTTACCCTTTGTCATGAGGATTCTTATTAATCTATAAAAGTGAAATTATGGACAGTACTAGATAAGAGTAAAATTTTTATCTCCTCAAAGAAATTTGGCCATTTAAAAGTGTATGCGGATTTTAGGCTAGGAGAAATGTTTTTAATAACTCTGTGTGTGAATGGGATAATGAAGGGACAGACATTGAAAATGTTATGGAATAAAAGCCATAGACATCATGAGGAGGAGAAGAAATAAAGCCGAGAGTTTTTAGGACCACACAAACTCAGAAGCATGTTGCAAACACTCTAGTACTGAAGAATTTTCTAGCAGTGGAGAAGTTAAAGCATTTAAACTTTTTTTTTTATTAATTTTTTTTTGCCCCAGGAGAAAATAAGGACTTCTCTGATACAGCATTCTTCCCCTGAGGTGACAGCAAACACCTGTCTATATTAGCAAAGAGCTTTAGTGACACTTTTGATAGGAATGAGTTGGTTGCAAATGCTTAATCAAAGTAGCCAACAGAGACTGCAACTTGTTAAAGATATTTCAAAAGGCACTAGAGAAGGGTTATAAATTGCTTCTGATGTAACTCCGATTTAGTCATCTTGAGGCCTGCACTTCATTGTGAAAATTGCCAATTGCCATTTAGTGTCAGAACATCCTAACCTTCAAAACTAAAGGTGATATATGGTCTCTTTGATCCAGATATCCTAGAAGAAAAGGAAAATGTATTTTTATTACTAGATTTTAATTCTTTTCAGCACATATTTTCTGTGTAAACTTGTACATTTACTCCCAGAATGCTTTCAAATTAAATTTATTATTTACAAGTGGATTCACAAATCAATGTGTTCACCAACAAGGAAGGTCTGGTTGAAGCAGTGAAGGTTGAGGGCAACCTTGGCTGCAGCGACCATGAGATAGTGGAGTTCAGGATCCTGTGCGGTAAAAACAGAATACCAAGCAGGATCGCAACTCTGGACTTCAGAAGGGCCAACTTTGGCCTCTTCAAGCAATTACTGGGGGATACCCCTTGGGACAGGGAGCTGCAAGGTAAAGGGGCCCAAGAGAGTTGGTTGGCATTCAAAGACCACTTCTTTGAGGCTCAGGATCAGTGCATCCCATCAGGTAGGAAATCAAGAAAGAGATCCAGGAGACCTGCTTGGTTATCCAGGGATCTGCTGGGCAGACTCAGGTGGAAAGGGAGGGTGTTTAAATTGTGGAAGGAAGGGCTGGCCACTTTGGTGGAGTACAGGGCAGCTGTCAGGGAGTGCAGGGAGGCAATCAGAAAAGCTAAGGCCTCCTTGGAGTTAAAACTTGCAAGGGAGGTCAAAGACAACAGAAAGGGCTTCTTCAAATACATTGCTGACAAAACTAACACTAGAGGCAATGTAGGCCCTCTGTTGAATGAGGTGGGTGTCCTGGAGACAGAGGACAGAAAGAAGGCAGAGTTGCTGAATGTCGTCTTTGCCTCTGTCTACACTGTTGGAGACCGTCCTCAGGAGCCTCAGTCCCCTGAGGTCCCAGAGGAAGTCATGACAAAGGAGGAGTCTGCCCTGATTGATGAGGAGTGGGTTAAGGATCAGTTTGAACACTTGGACATTCATAAATCCATGGGCCCTGATGGGATGCACCCACGGGTGCTGAGGGAGCTGGCGGGAGTCATTGCTAGGCCACTCTCCATCATCTTTGGTAAGTCATGGGTAACAGGTGAGGTGCCTGAAGACTGGAGGAAAGCGAATGTCACTCCAATCTATAAGAAGGGCAGGAAGGATGACCCGAGTAACTACAGACTGGTCAGCCTCACCTCCATCCCTGGAAAGGTGATGGAACATCTTATCCTTGACGCTGTCTCTAGGCATATCAAGGATAAGAAGGTTATTAGGAGCAGTCAGCATGGCTTTGCCAAGGGGAAGTCATGTTTGACCAACCTGATAGCCTTTTATGAAGACATAACCAGGTGGATGGATGGTGGCCATGCAGTGGACGTGGTCTACCTGGACATCAGCAAGGCCTTTGACACCGTCTCCCACAGCATCCTCATAGGTAAACTGAGGAAGTGTGGTCTGGATGAACAAGTAGTGAGGTGGGTCGAGAACTGGTTGAAGAGAAGAAGCCAGAGGGTTGTGGTCAATGGGGCTGAGTCTGGCTGGTTGCCTGTGTCTAGTGGGGTCCCTCAGGGGTCAGTGCTTGGGCCGGTGCTGTTTAATATATTCATCAATGATCTGGATGAGGGATTAGAGAATGTTGTCAGCAAGTTTGCTGATGATACGAAGTTGGGGGGAGTGGTTGACACACCAGAAGGCTGTGCAGCCATTCAGAGAGACCTAGACAGGCTGGAGGGCTGGGCGGGGAGAAATCTTATGAAGTTTAATAAGGGCAAGTGTAGAGTTTTGCACTTGGGAAAAAATAACCCCGTGTACCAATATAGGTTGGGGACTGCCCTGCTGGAGAGCAGTGCAGGGGAAAGGGACCTGGGGGTTCTAGTGGACAGCAGGATGACCATGAGCCAGCAGTGTGCCCTCGTGGCCAAGAAGGCCAATGGCATCCTGGGGTGTATTAGAAGGGGAGTAGCAAGTAGGTCAAGAGAGGTCCTCCTGCCCCTCTACTCTGCCCTGGTGAGGCCACATCTGGAATATTGTGTCCAGTTCTGGGCCCCTCAGTTCAAGAAGGACAGGGAGCTGCTTGAGAGAGTCCAGCGTAGAGCCACAAAGATGGTGAAGGGAGTGGAGCATCTCCCTTATGAGGAAAGGCTGAAGGAGCTGGATCTCTTTAGCTTGGAGAAGAGGAGGTTGAGGGGTGACCTCATCAATGTTTATAAATATGTCAAGGGGGAATGTCAGGAGGATGGAGCCAGGCTCTTTTCAGCGGCGTCCACTGACAGGACAAGGGGCAATGGGTGGAAGCTGGAACACAGGAGGTTCCAGAAAAATATGAGGAAAAACTTTTTTACTGTAAGGGTGACCGAGCACTGGAACAGGCTGCCTAGGGAGGTTGTGGAGTCTCCTTCTCTGGAGACATTCAAAACCCGCCTGGACGCGTTCCTGTGCGCTCTACTGTAGGTGATCCTGCTCTGGCAGGGGAGTTGGACTAGATGATCTTTAAGGTCCCTTCCAACGCCTAACATTCTGTGATTCTGTGAATGATGTATGAAAGTCATGGTAGATTTGTATCAAAATATTTGTAGAAGTGAGTTGCTTACCAGTTGAATGTTCTAGATGACAAACTCTTGTCTATCAATAAAGTAGAAACCAAAAGTTGATTTTATTTCCCTCCACTATTTCCTGTTTCCAGTTCTAACTTGTACAAGTGAAGGACCTGCAGTTCAGCAGCTGCCTACCATAATTCTTCTGAGAATGAAAGTGTCCTAGGAACTCTTTATTTTGATCAGTGGGAAAGGTAAGTTCAGCTTGCTAGTCCATACTTTCTTATTTTATTGTGAAAAATGGAAAGGAAAATGAGGTTTCTGAAATATGTTTATGAAAATGGCATTACGAGTCCCTAGTAGTACGTAATATTCTATTTCTGGTATCTAACTCCTCTTTTGTTATTTATTTCTAACAATTAGCTAGGACAGAATGGTTCTGGAACAAACTTCTAATGGAAAGTCATAGGAGGTAGGGGCAAAACTAATTATTTTGAATATGACAATTTGTGCGTGAAATACATGATGGTGAACGTGAACTGAGAGGCTCTATGTTTTGGGGATAATAGGGCAAATTATTCTGCCTAAGAAAACAAATACAGGAAAGGAAAGCCTGTTTTATAGAATTCATGTATGTCCGTATATGTCTGCCTATCACTTTCATAAGTATGTATGTAAAGACAGAATATGTAATTCAATCAATAGTATAATCTAGAAATATCTTTATCAGACCAAGTCTCTAAGACACAACACACTTATAGAACCATGCATCTTTTTACAACTATGTTTTAGTCTGGATTTTAAGGTTTATTACTTCTAGTTTTGAAAATGTGAAAGGAACTGTGTTGTGTATTTAACATTGAAATTGCCTTCTGAACTTTGACTTATATGTTTTGAATTCAAAAGAAGCATTTAATAAGAAGGTATAAATAGTATATCTGTAAGATTTTTCAGTGCAGGTAAAAATAAGAGTATGTTGCTGTTTTGTAATCCTCAGCCTATGGTGTAGCATGAACACTGCTATGTTATTTTGCTTAAAGTATTTTAGTATAGTCTACACAGAAAGTTGCTTTGGGATTAAATACTTAAATTTAAAAGGCAAATTAAACATACAGTAGGAGTTCTCGTCTTTTTATGTAGTTCATCGGAAGAATCTTTCAGCTGGGTATATATATTGGTGAAACATTTCAGCATGATTTCGTAGAAAACTCTCCCAATGCCAGCTGTGATTCTGGCTGAGTGTTGCAGCTTAGCGTCATTGAGGCAGTTCAATTTCCCCCTTTCTTTTCATGCCCTGAGATGGGAAGACCTACAGCGCACGTCTTGGCTAGATGGATTGACACCAGAAATACTAAGCTTCACTTAGTGAGGAAACTCTGTTGTCATGATTCAAATTCGTATCCTCATTGAACAGAAATATCAACATATTTCCTTCCTTTTTGATTAATATTGTCATTCCAAAATAGAATTCTTGTGCATTTAATGTAGCTATCTTAAACTGTAATTTCAGTGTAAATGATGTATCCTCTGATGTCAGTGTTCTTACATGGCAGGATTACTTTAGAAAAAATATTTGAGTACATTAGGTGTCATAAGATATTTGCTGTTTTCCTGCAGCTCTTTAGAGTGTTATCTCATTTTCTTGTTTATAATCTGCAAATAAGAAACTATCTAGAACTTTTCAAATTTCGGTCAAAACCCCCCGTGTTTTAGTGTTTTATGTGGACCTCCACAATGCTGCAAGCTGTATGTATTTTTTTTCAAAAAAGAAATCAAGAAATTAAAAAAGCTCTTAAAAAAACACTTCATAATCTAGTTTATATGAAATAACTTCCTGCTTCAAGTAGGGATTGCTGACAAAGTACTAAGTAACATGAGAGAAGGTAGCTGAATGCAGTCGCTTTGTAATTAGCATTACTTGTCAAAAGGACTTTCTTTAGGAGTGGAAATTGTTTGAAATGAGCAATTTTGTCTTCATTTTTGAGACAGATAAGTGGAATTTGTTAGTGAGATACCGCAGTGAGGAACAGGAAGGATTTCTTTGGGTTTTTTTTATACTTTTCAAGTGACGTGGGTAGAAATCAGAGATCTGACTATGTCCTTCTGGAGCATTTTGAAGGTTTTTGCCTTATGTTGTGACATGTCCCTGAGAAGGGTATATAATTCAAGAATCTGTGAGTGTGTTCGTGAAGAACTTCCTGAAGTGACATCTTTGCTTAAATCTGGAATCTGATATTGCTTCAGATTTGTCTCCACTTGAGATGCTTTGGACTTGGGAGTCCTCTAAGGGGAGAATTTAACTAGGTTAATGTATTTAATGAAGATTTTGAGTCAAAGTCTGTGTGGTCCTTGCACATCCGCATCACTGTAAATTACAGATATCCTACACAAAATTCTGTTCTTGAAGTTTACAAAGATACATCACTTTATTCCTTCAGACAAAAGACTGAGAGATGTTGTAGTGAAGAAGAAAGTATTGTCTACATATTGACTGGACAGCAATGTTATTTTAAGCCAATTAAGCAATGTGCCTGCTATATTTACTATGTATTAAGCATGTATTAAAGCACTGCACTTTACTAAGGAAAAACATCTCACCATACCCTCTGGAAAGCAGTATAGATTTACAGTCACTCATCCTGGACTGCATGTTTGGTGCAATTAAGACTCAAAATTTTGTGTGAGTTCATAGATTAACATGAGATATTCAAAACCATCTAGATATGACCAGAAGCAGATAGATATGATTAGAATAAACTCTTACAAATGTATTGGTTAAACTGAATTAAAAAATGTTAGGGTTTTGTCTTTTTTTCTCCTTAACACAGTTTTAAGTTTCCCTGATTTTGGATCCTAAATAACTTTTCAAAAATTTTTGGATTATGTAGTTGGCCTAATTCTGAAAAAACTTTGATGCCTACACTAAGCGCTCTGTCTGAATGCCTCCCTTAAAAGTTTCTCCGTGAAAACTCTGGACACTAACCTCTATAATGCACCTTTACCTCTCTCCTAAGTATTTTTACAGCAGTTATCTGCTAGTCTGCTGTTGTGTTGCTCTGAATTCAGAGCTTTATTTTCATTTAAAAGTTCTAGAAAGTAGGCTGTCATTTTATTCACTATTCCGTCACCTATTTACATGCCCAGCCAGGCAAGTAATGTATTTTATGGCACTTCTGCAATGAGTGACCTTTCTATGGATGAGCAGGTTCATAAAAATGATCTGTTTGATGAGCCTGAAAATATAATGGGCATCATCAGAACATGTTTTCAGAACCTTTGGAATACAGAACAATAACTTGAACCCCACCCATAAAGAGATCATGTGAGGTCAGATGTGTATCGTATTTTACAGAAATATAGATTCTGATCCACCTACTCTTCAAGTAAACCTCTTGAAACCACTGGGATACCATGCCAAAAATAGAAGTGTTTGTAGCAGCTGTTGAATTGAATGAGTTGGAGTGCCTTTTGGGAAAAGTATGCAACAGTTAGACAAAAATCAGAACAGCTGAGACGAGCAACTAGAACAGTCTAAGAGTCCTGGGGTGTATGAAGAGGCAAAATTGCTGGATACATTACAAAGGACAGATTATGAGACACCAGTGAATGAGAATCTATCCTGTCAAAATTATTAGGACCAATTGCAGAGTAAAGTGCTGTTTAACATGCACCAGCTGCTACTGCCTCCTTTATCTGGTGTGATGTATTCTGGGACCACAAATTTCCTTTCAGTCATGTATTCTTGTCAGTGTCTCCATTCTGCTGAACTGCTTTGGGATTTATCTTTTCACAACCTTTCTGCAAACCCCTCCTTTGATTTCTCTGGCTATATCTTTTGCTCTAGCTCCTTCTTTTCTTCTATTCTCCCCAGGAGTCAACTTTACAGTCATTATTTACCTTACCAGCTACGTTAGGTGATTAGTGTTAAGGAGTGACCTAGGTCTTCAAAACAACTGAAGCATATTTATTTTGGACTATATTTTAATCTACCAGTTACAGTTTAGAGACCCTGCCTGTAGAAAAAATTGTGCAGTGGATTTGGCATTAGAAAACCAGATGGCAAACAAGTTGGAAATACAACAGATGGACAATGAATGATATGCAAATTAAATAAGGTTTGAAGGATCTTGGGGTCTAATTGTAGTGTTAAAGAGGGGGGATATAAAAAGTTCCTTTTAAGCTTTTCATCTTATATTATCTCATTTTATTTATTTTTATTTCCACATTCCTCTGCTCTTTCGCATAAGGTTTTCATGGCTTGTAGTTTGGAATCTTTAAAAAAAAATTAATTGGAAAAGCATCACAAACTATAAATACCTTGTTATGATGCAGTTTCATAAAGAAGACGTTATATGTTTAGATTCTTGTACGTAAGGACTTCTGTTTAATTAACAATATCAGTCATTATTCTATTTTGACATTCATCAGTGAATACGAGACATTAGGAATAAATTCCTCTCTTAGAATATTATTTGTTTTAATCTCTGTACCTTTAATTTCTGTGAAGAAAAATAACTACAGCCAACTTTTCCCACATAGTTTACACTTAGAGTACACCCGAATATTGCATTATACCAGGTGATAGATTTGTCATGGAGGTTTGTTGGCATTCTATTTGAAACTATAACTGAAAAATTAGTTTAAGAAAGAGTGAAGTTGATTTCTTTACATGATTTAGTTGGCTTTTATTTTTCTAACAACAAGGTCCATATCATAGCAAAGATATTAACTTCTTTTTCTGGAGAGGGAAACGGATTAGCCATGAAATGAAAATGGACAGCTTAGAATTCATAGAAAAACCCACCAAACAACCAAACACAAAACCCAACAACAAACCCCACCTTGAATCCAAAGTTTGAGACTCTTCTCCAAGAGTCTAAATCATAGAGAAATACATTCTGGAATGCATTTAAGATAAAAAGACCTGTTAGTAATAATAAAACCCCTGTGTCTATTCACACACCAGTGCTCACTTTCAAACTGCCCAAAAGGGGTGGTTAAAAAGTTTCTTAAACCAGTATCTATTCTTAATCGACCAAACCTTGATTTTTTTTTTTTTTTTTGAGAAGTTTTCTAGAACTCTATTAGTTTTGGACTTTTCTCCTGCCTCTCCTATCTTTGTGACACCTCAGTGAAGGTTTCTTAAATGAATAATTGTCCTTAAACAAGTGTCGGAGAAGAACAGCAAAATGATTAATCACTACATTGAAGGAGCATGCCCCAAAGCATGATTTTCTCATGAGTTTAAGGGACGCTTACAATAGTATTAGGACTTGGGGAAAGCTAAGAAAGAAAAAGGTATGGTTATGAAGCCGTAGTTTTAGCTGGAGCCATAGTTATAACCAGAACTGTAGTTTTAGCTGGTATGTAGGAGCAAGCAGAATCAGTGGGAGAATGGAGGTGTGAGAAAAAGTTTTTCTACAAGGGGAGATTATCCCCAAGGACAGGATGCTCTTATCTTCAAAGATGGAATGCCCCAGGACTCCCAAATGCCATTGAGATATGCAGAACCAGCCTAGGCCATCCTTGGGTTCTCTTAACAAAGATAAGGAGTTAATGGAATAGAGGCCATTAAAAGGACATCCCAATGAATACTGTCATGATGATGGAGACCCCTGATGACCACCGAAAGACTGTATTGTGCATGCGGGAGTAGGCGGCAGTGTATGTTAATGAGTTCTTGGAAATTGCATGAATAAGTATATCTGAACTGTATATAAGCTATACATCTAGCCCTTCTCGGGACACACACTAGGTGGAGCTATCCCCGGTGTGCCCAGCGCTGCAATAAGAATATCTGCTTAATAGACATCAAGGCTATTAAGTTCTGATATCAGCCTTTTCACGGCATCAGTTACTCTATGGCTAAGGATATCAGTAATGAATAAACAGGAAATACACTATAAGTAATATACTTATTCAAGCACAAATTTTGATAAGAAAAAAAATTGTGGTATAATTTCAATGTGAAGTGGATGAGAAAGCTGATTGAGTCAAGTAGGAACATACACACATATCTTGTTTTATGGTGGAGGTGACCTTTACTTTTGGGGATTGGTATACAATGGCACATGTCAAATATGTAAAAACCTGATGGGAGTACTAGAAAATTTATTTCCAGGTGGCCTGAATTAACCCACTGAAAGAACCCCAAATCGAAAGCAACCTCCAAGGACATCAGCTGTTACATTACAGTCACAATTTTTTACATCCTCCCAAGGTAGTAAGTTGTATAGGTAGACAGAGCTTTGACTGGTAGTTATAAACATAGGGGAAAAGTCAAGAGTTCTAGTGATTCTTGCGACATTTCTAACTTCTTCAGCAACAACAGTATTTTAAGTTTCAAACATAACTGGTCACACAACTATAAAAGTGGTAAGCTTCAAAAAATCTTAATTTAAAGCACGAGGAGATTAAATCACCAAAACTTTAGATCTGAAAGTTGTTCATAGACATGACATTGTTATCTGAGAACCTTGTAACTACAGGAACAACTACTACTTCCTCACCAGCATCAGCTCTGATGAGTAGCTAGCTTTGTTTTTCTTTTTTAGTGAATTATTTGGCTCAGTGTTTAGAGTATAGATTGGTTTTGCTGTCTTGCTGTGTGTGGGACGGCTAAACAGATGTCTCAAACAGTCTGGGCCTTTTCTGAACCTGAAGGGGCCAGAGCTGCCTGCCCGGTACCTGTCCGTGCTGGTGTGGAGGTGACCCAGCACTTCCCTGAGCCCCCTGCCCCAGCCCTGCACCAGTGGGGTTGTGGGGGCAGGCAGGGCTTGGGTCTGTTCCTGCAAGAACGAAGAAGCCAAGCCAGGAGAGGGAGGAGTGACACCCCCCCCCCCAGGAGCCCCCACCACCCCCCAGGCCCATTCCCAGTAATTTCCCACAAGAGGTGAAGAACACGATGTGGCGGAGACTTGACAGAGTAAGAGGCTCTCACCCCGAGCAGTCAGGGCGCTTTTCATCCGCCACAAGGAGATTGCTGCCTGTGCTGTGGGTATCACGGGATCCGAGGGCGATGAGCTTGTTTTTCCTGTCTCCTTCCTTCTCTCTTTCCTACTGGCTCCAACAAAAATGTTAACTATGGCAAGGCCGGTTCTTATTGTAAGGCCTGTTATTAACGTTAAGTGGGCAATTGAAGCACATTGGTGTTAGTTCTTTGCTGATTGGTGAATAAAAATGGTGTTAAGAACCTTGGTGTTGATTCAACTCAATCTAGGCCTGGGAACCAGCAAACCTGAGCCACCATCCTGAAAGCTTGGGAGGTGACATGCTGGGTTACAGATTGCAATTTCTACATTAGTGTAGGCAGCTGGAATAATTTATTTGAGGCACTGGCAGTTTAATATTAAATATCACTTTTCTCTCAATATTCCAGAAGAATAAGTGTATAATGTATTTTTTTTCTTTATCTATACTTTCTATGGCTTATTTGTTAGGAGGTCTAGTTTATAACATCAGTACACCTAAGAAGACAAATATTTCTAGAAGAGTCAGAATCAGGAAAGAAACTAGAGTACACAGTCGTGTAAAAGTAAAACATGGCATATGTTTGAGTAGAAAGGTCTACTAATGAGGTTTTCCTACCTTTAACTCAGGAATTTTGACACAAGTACCCTTGCTTGCACTTGTGAGGGCAAGTAAACATAGGTGGGAAAAGTCAAACTCATGATAATCTAGTGTTGGTTAAACTGGAAAAGTATTAATAAATCATTAAATACCAGTGATATTTAAGAGGATTCAGACAATAGGGCTTTATACAAGGGAGATTTCCCTTGCTGTAGTTTAGCTATGAAACAGGTTGTATTCACGCTGCTTAGGACAAACGGATCCTGTGGCAGGTTGATCTCTCCTCCACTGTTTAATCCTAGCCGGTTTAACACCTCCTCCACATCACTTTGCAGCTAACGAGGGCCTCTCCTGGATAGGAGATGGGGGATATTATGCTCAGTGTTGGACATTCTCTTATTGCCCTTCCATCTGTGTTACCAGGATCCGTAACAGAAGTCTATATCCCTCATAATAAACCTGTTTCTTTGAGAGAAATGTGTTTGCATGTTGCTTTCTCTGCCTCTACTTTTTTTTTTTTTTCTTCTTGTTCCTCAAGTCGACCAGGTAATATCACAGAGTGTGCTGCTTCCTCCACTGTTCTGGAGACATTATAAAATGATTCAAAACTGATTCATGTCTCCTTCAAAATCCTATTTTTTCACCATTCTGGCAAATCAGAGAGTCTTCTCCTGTGACAGTATAACAGTTATTCCCAAACTCTGAGAGGCGAAAATCACACCCACAGGGATGTAGCTGCACCTCAGTTAGATGCTTCCTAGGCTGGTGGTACAGAGAACAAGTGCCAGAAAGTCATACCTTGATAAGTCTGTAATGGATGTGTTACCAGTGGGACATACAGGAGAGAGAATGAAAGACACGTGAGGCAATTGTCAGTGGTTGTGTTTGCTCCTTTACCAGAATGGTGCCTTAGAAAACCAGTAAGCCCTACCTCTGACCAACTGCAGTCCTCCTTTCAAAATTCGGTGAAAGTAAAGACTTCTGTTTTTCAACTGAGTAGCAGAGTGCTACTGTGAAAGTGGTATTTGTTCTCCGACCCATGCAGAGGGGATGCCTGGCTGCTTATGTTTGTGCATGTTTGTAGATGTTTGTCTAGTCTTGGTGGTCCTAAATGTGTAGGCTGTGGTTTATCAGTCTCTCTTTGTGTTCTTGGCCAGCAAAAGCTTGAGCTCTGATGTAGCTTTTTGTCATGCAAATCTGTTCTCTGGGGCTACAGTCAGGTGAGCTGATGATGGGAGGCTGCCAGCTACAGAATCTGTTGTTCCTATGTAGCCTATGCCCTGCTTGTTTTAGCCTGCTCCCTGTCATACTGTGCCCGGAAACGCAACGAGTATCCCCTGCCCCCTTTCCTTCTTGTGCTTGATTCCCAGTCAAGACGTAAGGAAAGCTGAGCATTTGTCACAACTTCTTTCTTGTGATACTCCCAAAGGTCCTGATCCGGTCATTCATGCCAAACTGCGCTAGACCTCCAGCTGGCAATCATCACTGACAAGCCAGTCTTCAGGGAGATATGATGTTTGAGTTGACATGGCTGGCAACGTATTCCTACCTTGCAGCAGCAGCCAGTCGGGCCGCTGCCTGTGAAGCAGACGTTTGAGCCTGCCAAAGGCAACGCTCCTGGGGTCTCTGGATTCCAGCATCCCGGTCCCTTCTGGCTTCAGGGGATCCCCTCTGCTGATTGCAGCAGGATTGTGATTTTGTAGCACAACGAATGCAAGGTATGTTGCCCAGGGACCAATGTGACTGCCTGCGATTGAACTGAATTGTGGTGCTGCTTTTTGAAGGACTGCCCCAAAGTATAAGATTCATTTTCTGTAGCGGTTGTATACGCCACGTCTGCATGGAACATAACATAAGGTAACCTTACTCTTGGTAAGGTTTCTTTGCAGAATTCAAAGGCTCTCTCCATACGACAGCCCAGGAGCAAACTGGTGTGGATGGTGTGTGGAATATCAGACGAGTGGGACTAAAGACTAAGAAGAGACATTCACCAAATAGACAGTGTAGACATGGCTATAATTTAGAGAAATTTTAAAGTAAATTAGTATTTTGTATCTTCTAGCTACCGCACTCATTGCAATCTTGTGCCTTCTCACACAGCGCATCTCACATAACAATAATGGAGATAATTATGATAATTATAAAAAAAATTAATAATACTTGCCCTTTTTTTTTTCCAGTGGATTTTAAAGTGCTTTTCAACATTGCCTAATTAAGTCTAACAATATGCTGTGAGGTGGGTAGCAGGTGTTTGTTCATCTCTCTGGATCATGTCACCCACCATAGTAATACAGCTGCTTCTACTTAAGTCTCATTGACTTCTAAATTATCATCATGGTTTTCAGTAGATAATTTTCCTGCATTCTCTGCAGAGTGTGTTGAGAACTGGAAACCCTTTCTTACATGACCTCTCTTCTGAGAACACTGCACATTTACATGGAGAGGATTTGTGACTAGACCCATCATGACTACATCCAGTGTGATAGGAATGGGAGGCTGTGCAGCCCTGTCAACCTAGACATGCTTGCCATATAAAAAGGTACAGTGTTTTTGAAGAGAGACATGAAAAAACTCTAGACTATCCAAGAAAGTCACCTTAGATGACACATCTGGATAATGTTTATTCATGGCTCCCTCGAAAGAAAGAAAAACACATTCTGATTATGTTCATACATGCACATGGAAAAAAAATAAGGTGTAGCAAAAAAAAAGTTTGTCTTTTTTCCTTGTTCCCTTCTCCGCTTTTCACTTGCCCCCTTAAACATATACATGCACACATGGTGCATTCATTTTATTTTCAAATCTTAACTGAGAAATTATTCATACTGAGGCAAACTAACGTGGGATGCAACCTGTTCCTCCTAATAATCGTGGAGTAATCTGGACTCTTTGCAGCAAAATAAAGGGTTTTGAGAAGGATATGAAACGACAGATGCTTGATTAAATTTTTAAAGGGTGAAGTGGAGGATGTAGGGTAAATTTTCTGAACAGTGTACAGAAGACTCAACACAAATCCCATTATTAGTTTACAAGATATGTGGGTGTTAAGTAATAACAGGATTCCCACACAGACATGTGTAATATACTGCTGTACAAATTTACACCCATGCATTCAATGAGTTCAGACACTGAAAACGAATCATTCTGGTTTTACACACTATCAAAATTAATGTTATTCTTCATTTTCTTAAGTATCACAGCATGGTTTTTAAGAATAACACCACATAAAAAGGCCTGGTTCTAACTCTGACCCTCAGGAAATTAATGATGACAGATAATACATCATAAACTTCGAATACGGACGGCATGTTGGGCCCGTGTTACACCAGATCAGTCAAATGTCTTTACCCAGGAGAGCACTCATGCATCTATCAAGTCAGAAAGCACTGATCTCAGATAATATGTAAATTAATGTTGTCCTGAACAGAGTGAATTTAAGCATGGATGTCACATTTCTTCTACAATGAGTGTTTATACAGTCATATGAGATATATTTTTTACCTCATAAATACTGCAAGTTGTAGGAAGAACAAAACACAAAACCTCCCATGCAAGTGATCGAAAGAACAAAGGTGCTTCTACAACATCTGGGCAATTTTGAATTGCCATGTTTCCAGATGTTGTAGAAGACCAGAAGGATAGCTGGCGTCTAAAATGGAGAAAAAGTACTGTGTGATAATTAACATCAGGATGTAAGGGAATATCAGTTAACAAAGAAGTGGAATACAAGTGTGTCTATCAGTACTGACAAAATTGTAAGGACTAGAGATAAATAAATGTGATGTAGATGAACTCCACAACTTTATAACAAAATTTTAAAATCTTTACAGGTTATCTTTCCCTGAAACTCTGAAAAGCCTCAGAGTACCAATGAACCTTGGTTTTGATAACTATTTAAAAATACGTTTTGGAAGAACTTTTACTGGACTGTAAACATACTACCAATTATTTAGCTCACTTAAAACAGTATTAAGTTTAAAAGAAGGCATAATCCTAAAACTGTATGTATCTTCTTGCTATATGTATTACCCTGCTGAAGTACAGTAAAATTGAAATGCAGTGACAAGTGCTTTGTTGCTGCCTGGGAAATAAACTATTGTATCTACAGTTTCGTAACTGTAATACTGTCTATCACTTTGTAAGTCATCCACAGTAAATGGCTACTGAAACCCAACTGATTTCCTTCAATACAGGCCTGGTGAGGTATTCTAATAGCTGAGTACCATGAACTCGGCGGGGCGGCACGGGTGAGGTAGTATAAGCAGAGTTGTAACTTCTGTCCTGGGCATTACAAAAGTTTCTGACTTTAGCCTTAGGTAGTCTTGCTGAAATTCACTTTGACTTTTGGAAGAGTTAAGAGAGAAGAAGGGCCATGACGATGGATGTTGATGGTTCTTGAAATAAAAGAGTTTAATTATAACTCAAAGTACATAATTCAACTAAAATGTTTAGCTGTTTATATGCATTCAGATGAATAATTTAGTAGCATAGGACCTTTCTGATAGCAACAATAAAAAAATATCTGATTTGGGATTCTTTACTCTTTAGAGGATCTTCATTTTCTTTAGGTTGTTGGTTGCAGATCACTGGAAGGCTTCTTTCCAGACATCGTATTTTTGAGTCAATATGACATATCTAAGATTTTCCCTTTTATATAGCACTCCTCCTTGTGCAATAAATGGCCTAGGCACTGGTTTGTGAAAGCATCCCTGTTCTGAATGGCTCTCAAAGCATTTGCTTAATGTTCTGCACAGGAGTGGATTCAAGCATACGCTTACGAGCTTTCAGAATTCAGGCTCAGTATCTAGCCTAATACCTGAAAGAATAAAACTCCATGTGTCATTAACCTTCCTATCCTCGTCCCATAATAAAAGAACATCTAACTGATCAATTTAAATTGTGGTGACTGACAAAAGATATAGGATTAGAAATGAAGCCAACGGCAAGTATAATGCTAGAAACTCAATGTAAAGCATACTGGGCTTTAGCAGAGTTATGACATGTGCTGTCACAGGAGATCTTAACAGTCATTCTTTCAATAGAGAGCTGAAGTAGACGTTTTTAGTTAGCTGTTAGATCCCCTTTATTAAAATATGTAATAATAGCAATCTTTGATGCTTTAAAAAGTGTTAGCATGCAAAAAGAAGTGCTTATTTAGAAGGCAGAATTTTCACAAGAACATTGGTTATTTTAATGTGTGAAAATCATATAGCCTACCTGAAAAAACCACGTAGAGCTGGATTGGACCTGTTTGAGCACGTTACTAAAGAATGAGATTTCAGACGTAATACAGAGATAGTAGTTCTATTTTAAATGTCTTTTTGGTTTTATTTGCATTAGTTTGTACTATCATCTTGCTCAAACCGCGTGAAGATAAATTTAAGTTAGGAAATGTAACTCACCAATTGCACATTTTTAATATTATGTCCTGCATTGTTCAGCTGAAACCAAAAGTATGAAATGTGACATGATTTTACAAGCATTCATAAAGTAAGATATTGTCCTTTACTAATTATATTGAAAGCAATTAATTAAATGCATTTATAGAGTAATTTATCTGTAAGACTGTTTTTTTCTCTCACTTCTCTTTTGGAACTAATTTCAGAAGAGATTTAATCCTTTTAGAATTTGTTATTAGAAATAATATATATAATGTATACAGTGTACTACCTTATGTGGCACTTAAAACATTTATTTACTTCTTATT
The DNA here is from genome assembly GCA_020746105.1 of Trogon surrucura. Classification (NCBI taxonomy): domain Eukaryota; kingdom Metazoa; phylum Chordata; class Aves; order Trogoniformes; family Trogonidae; genus Trogon; species Trogon surrucura. Next base: position 116,067,203 of record CM036617.1, on the reverse strand, counting down.
CTGTTTATTTTTGTTGTTCTGATACTGATATATTTATGGAATCACACTTTTCTCTGTCTTTGCCTGAGGTAAAAGCTCTCTGCCTCAGTAAAATTTTCTACTTTTGTTCCTGTGAATCCTGATGTTGTTAATCGCCACTGATGATAGCTATTGCTATCTGTGCCAGTTTTGAATAGGACAGAGTTAATTCTCTTCACAGTAGCTAGCATGGGACTATATTTTGGGTTAGTGCTGGAAACTGTAGGGGATGTTTCAGTCACTGCTGAGCAGTGCTCACACAATGTCAAGGTCTTTTCTGCTCCTCACCCCACCCACCAGCGCTTGGGCTAGGGGTGCACAAGAGGTTGGGAGGGGACACAGCTGGGACAGCTGCCCCCAACTGACCAAAGGGATGTCCCAGACCATCTCATGTCATGTCACGCTCAAGCAGGTAAAGCTGGGGGAAGAAGAAGGAAGGGACGATATTGGTAGCGATGGCGCTTGTGTACCCACGTCGCTGCTACACCTGATGGAGCCCTGCTCTCCTGGAGGTGACTGAACACCTGCCTGCCCTTGCAAGTAGTGAGTGAATTCTTTGTTTTGTTTTGCTTGTGCCTGTGACTTTTGTTTTACTATTAAACTGACTTCATCGCAACTCAGGAGTTTTCTCCTCACTTTCATCCTTCTAATTCTCTCCCCTATCCCACTGTGTGGGGAGTGAATGGCTGAGTGGTGCTGAGCTGCTGGCTGGCGTTAAACCATGACACAACCATATGTGGGGGCATTAATTATTTTGCAGTGCTTTGATAAGCCAGGCTTATCAAAAGGGGTATGTAAAATACATGTGCGATGTTAGTTAAGCAAATAAATGTAAGGACAATAGGTATAAAATTGTTTATAAGCTATCACATAAGCATGTAATATAACCATGTAAAAAATGTGTGTGTCTCTAATACTTTCATGTCCATTGGGGAAAAACCAGGAATCTCAGAGTATCTTAAACTATTGCTTTGCCACCTTTTACACCCTTTGAGTATGTAAGAGCTGCCCATAGCTGCTTTCTAGCTTTAACTTGTGCCTATCTTGACTGTTTTTTAAATTGTCTCACTTCCTTAAGTGACTTGGTGTATTCAATTTCATTTCAGAAATCTCTATGCCTTTAGGATATTTGAATCATAGGATCATAGGATGGCCTAGGCTGGAAGGGACCTTAGAGATCATTTAATCCAACCTCCCTGTCATGGGCAGGGACGCCTCTCAACTAGATCAGGCAACACATGAGGACTGAATGGGAATCGAACCCACGACCTTTGGCATTTCAGCACTACGCTCAACCGAGTGAGCTAAACCAGTTCTTCTATTTGACTACAAAAGAAAAAAAAAAAAAGACTTATACTTTTTTATTATTTTAAAGTTTAATTTCCATGTTCTTTGTCTTCAAGGCTGCTGTTTCCTTGCAACTGTGTAACATCTAGGTGTTCCTGCTCTGCCAGGTGGATTGGACTAGATGATCTTTTTAGGTTCCTTCCAATCCCTAGCATACTGTGATACTGTGATACTGTGATTTTGTTTATCTAAGTCTTGAGAGGAAAAGTAATTAGCCAAAGAAAAAATTTTAATAAGAATGTAACCAGATAGCACTGCTTTCTTAGTGTCAATAACAGTATTCTGTGATACAGCATTCTTTGGTCCTTTCATTCCTTTTGTTAGAATTCATAAAAATGAAGGCTATATAGATTTATTAGATGATTTAACATGGTATTCTGCATGATAAAGCCACCTGTTTTTATGTAATTACCCAAATATTGTGTTCAATAACTTGTACACAGCAAAACCAGTTTTTCCGGAAGGGCTTTTAGACTTGATTGCAAATCATCATGACGGGAAAAATCCATGATTTTGCACAGCAGCTTGTTCCAATACATAATTACATCACCATCAACTGTATGTGACTAAATCCTTATTTATATGCTCCTAACTGTAGCATCCAACCACATCTTCTTGGCATGGCTCTTCACTAAGGTAATTTTCTCTCAGGAAGTATTTATGACCAATCACCAGTGTTTCAATATTGTCATCATGTAAATGTATGAAACACATTTCTAATACCTGTAAGGCTTTTTTTTTTTTCCACTTGTTTGTGTGATATGCATCCCTTGTTTTCAACATTCATTCTGAAATCCAGGCGGGTACAACTACACATCATCCTTCATTGTCACATTCACCACAATTATTTATGAAGATAAAATTGTTAGATTAATTCTTCTCACCATTCAACTGTTTAGGAATTAAAAAGGTTGTATTAGTTTTTTTTTACACCAAACATTTTGTTGTAATTTTTAAGTTGTAAAATTGTGTTGAACTAATTATGCCTTTGAAAATCTAACCCATTTCCAAAGTGCATGATTTGCAGAATATAGCATCCCACTCTGTAAATATGGTCTGCATTTTTCTTTTTTATTTTTTGGGGTTTTTTTTATTATTTATAAAAATAATTCACCTTTTTGACTGGGTTCATCATACAGTTTAATTCACAGTCTAAAATAATTGTTGCTACGTAAAATATATCTGCCATAAAATACTACAATCTCTGAGATTTTAGAAATTTATACTGTTCTTTCACACATTTATCATAGAGATGTTCTTGAAAACCATTTCCTTAATTATAAGAAGATAACAGAGAATTAACTCCATCTCTTCTCCACTCTTCTTTTTTTTTTTTTAGTTTAATTCTATTCTTGGATGCGTCTGTGTCTTTAGACAATATTTTGGAAGTGGAAATGCATTTTGCATTTCAGTTGTTACACTGAAAGTTACGCTACTACTGCTTCAAGTCGCTTCGTGTAATGAACTTCTGAGTAAATGCATGCGGGAAAAACTAGAGCAATATACTCAAGGAGAATCAGGGCATCTGGTCTGGAAGCAACAGCAGATGGGTAGGTACAAACCTTGTGTATTTTTTGTGTAATGCTGGAGGAGAAAAGTGTGTCATGTTCAGCTTTCCCAAACTTATAATTCAGCCTTGTTATGACAGATAAGAGCTCAAGTACTAGAGCGGCAAGTCTCCTTTGAGAAACGTCCTGTATTATATGCTACATGGAACATGAAAGTCAACAAACTTTATACCAGTGTTTGAAAATATATTGAAAATAATATTTCTTGGGGATTTTTTGAAAACAAGGGTTAACTATGTCCTTAAAGTAAATTTGTTAGATGCTAGAGCTCTGTCTTGCAGATGTAAATGTCATCTGATTTAAATGAGATTGGACTGGCTACGTAGAATTGGTGGTTCTTCCTGTGCAAATGGGTACATCACGGCAAGAGCAGCTCCTCGTTTGTAAAATGATGGCAGAAGGTACCTGTTACAGAATTTGGTAATAGTTCTTACGTTGTATCCTATAGCCTGAACTTCCTTCATCATCAAAAAACATGAACCTAAGGTTCTTTGGCTTTAAATGTAGGACTTGACTAGTTATATAAGCCACAAAAGTGGGAGCTACAGTTGTCAGTCGTTCACTCAGTGAATGAAGAAAAATTCATTTACAGAAGAACACAATAATTTAATCATAAAATCTCAGCAGAGAAAACAGAGTTTCTCTAAACCTTTAGTTTAACACAAATATCTAGCTATCCCTTACTATAATTCCTCAACTCTTTTTTTTTTTTTTTTTTTTAATTGGCTCACTTTCGTTTCTCTGATATGGATTATAAACTGTGGAGGAAATACAAGGCAAAAGAGTCTGCAGTCAACAAATGAGGTTGCAAAGTTAATGAAATATTTAGTACAATAGTTTGTAACTTCAGTAAGAAAGCAATCTAAGTCCCTCTTTCTTCCAGGGTGACATATCAAAACAACGGAGATATGTATTCCAGTGCCTACCCAATCCTTACACAGCTGTCATCCATAATAATTGGACTGAGGAGGTACTGAAAGGGAAAGGGACCTGGGAGTCTTGGTGGACAGCAGGATGACCATGAGCCAGCACTGTGCCCTTGTGGCCAGGAAGGCCAATGGCATCCTGGGGTGTATTAGAAGGGGGGTGGTTAGTAGGTCGAGAGAGGTCCTCCTTCCCCTCTACTCTGCCCTGGTGAGACCCCATCTGGAATACTGTGTCCAGTTCTGGGCCCCTCAGTTCAAGAAGGACAGGGAACTGCTGGAGAGAGTCCAGCACAGGGCAACTAGGATGATTAAGGGAGTGGAGCATCTTCCTTATGAGGAAAGACTGAAAGAGCTGGGTCTCTTTAGCTTGGAGAAGAGGAGACTAAGGGGTGACATTTTAGTGTTTATAAATATATAAAGGGTGAGTGTCATGAGGATGGAGCTAGGCTCTTCTCGGTGGCAAACAATGATAGGACAAGGGGTAATGGAATCAAGCTGGAACACGAGAGGTTCCACTTAAATTTGAGAAGAAACTTCTTCTCAGTGAGGGTGACAGAGCACTGGAACAGGCTGCCCAGGGAGGTTGCGGAGTCTCCTTCTCCGGAGACATTCAAAACCCTCCTGGACACCTTCCTGTGTAACATCATCTAGGTGTTCCTGCTCCGGCAGGGGGATTGGACTAGATGATCATTTGAGGTCCCTTCCAATCCCTAACATTCTGTGATTCTGTGATACTGTGAAGTAGCAGTCAATATCAAGAATCAGATAATAGCAGAAAAACTTGGGACTCCTGAATATGAGAGTATGTCGATGCATTGTTTTTACAAAGAGCTTTCTTTTAAAAGAGCTTTTCATATGAGTAAAAAAACTAATTTAACTTTGGCACATTTGAAAGAGTTTGATGTGTTTGAATGCAAGATACGTTCTGTTCACACACATTTATGACTGAATTTAAATCTCCACTTCCTTGCATCCTGTATAGGTGCTTATTCCATTTCACAGCGAGTGCATCAGTACAAGTATGATTAAATTTGGTAGCATTTAACACCTGCTTTGCATAAAATAAAAGGTTTTCCAGATGGAAGTGATAGAAAATCAATCTGAAAGGCAAAATGATTCATTATTGGAATTAATTTATGGTACTGTTTGATGTCACAGCTTAGCTAGTGGCTAACAGCTGCCAGAAGGAGTGATCCTGCTCTTCACTCCTCACCTCTGGCTGCACAGTTGTACCCCTCTCTGTGCTCTGACTGCATCAGGCTTCAGAGCCTGCTGTCAGGAGAGTAAACCAGGAGAAAATAATTCATGGGTTGTTTTTGAAATATCTTTCTGTAGATTTTTGGATGACACATTTTCTTTCCATGGCAGCTGGCTGCTGAATTGGGTAACAAAATGTGTCCTTGGTCTGGATCGGTAATTGTCTATCTGACCGTATCGAAGGGAATAAGGCGGGTTTGGAATGGGTGGAACACCTAAACAAAACCGTAAAATCAAGTAAAATGCTTGCTGTTATGTAAATGTAAATGCAGGCTGTAAAGCTCTTGTTTAGTACTATGAAATCTCCGTCTTTGCACCCAGCTGTGTATGCTACTGCTACCACATTGCAGAGCTCATGCATCTAAGCCTTGTTCACGCAAAGGCCATCTTTCCAATCAGTCTTTTCAAAACTTTATATCAGAATGAAAGCCTTTACTCAGATCTAAGGAAAATGGCTATATAATGAATACTTCCAATTAATTGCCATTCTTGGCGCTTGGGTAACTTCAAGCTATTGATCCTTAAACGAGGCATAGAATTACTTTCTGGTAAAAGAAAATTGGTTGAAATTCATATATTTTATAGGAATGAATCAATATTCCTAAGTAAAACTGAAGAAGTACCCCTAACATAGTACAATATTTTGATTATATCAACAGAAATGTTAATTGGTGTATTCAGAGGTATTAATGGCTGTTCACAAAGATGAAAAACTCTCTGGCAAAATTCTTCACAAAAGGCTATTATAGAAAGTTAGGTTCTTATCCTTCCAAAGCTGTTTTGAATGTTCTGTATTGTGAATATATCACTTTGACATCAATAGGCATTACATTACATAAGTGTGAGATCAGGCCTGTATTTTTTAGATAAGAGACAATGTATATTTAAGAGCTAACTACTGTAATATACAGAGTCAAGTAATAATAAAATGTGTGGTTTTGCTGTTAGTTTTCTTTTCCATATGTCTCAAAGATGATGGAAGATGATCCAATATTTAAAATTTCATGTCATTCAATATATTTTACAAGGTCTGGAACATGATGAACAGAAAACGCAATTAAAATTTAGATAAGTGAAATCAGAAGAAATTCTGTTACAAGAATCATTGGTAAACATAACTGAAATGTTAACTGAAAAGTAGTCAAATTGATTTTGATAAATGCATGAAAATATGCAAGAGCAGGAATAACGTGGTCTATTCATACATGTTTTTGTATTTCAAAAATAGCTTAAGGCCACTGAGAGGAAAAAAACCCCAACAACCCAACAAATAGATAAGAGAGCGATTTAATTCAGTTCCATAAAAACCTCTCCTTGATGCATGGTGATGATATAAACAAAAATAAGTGTCTGACAACATTAGAATGCTTTAAAAAGTACCACAGAAAAGACCAATTAATGTTACAATTCTATCATGCACTCATGTATTTGCAATTTGACATGATGCATTCATTTCTAGTTTTTCTACTTCAAAAATAAAGATTGGTTTATGGATAGATTGTTATTATAGTAGAAACTTGGTAGAACCTTGTGAGCAGAGAGTGAAAAGGCTACATCAAAGGGATGACTAAGACAAGAATTGGCATAAAAAAATAGTGACTATAAAAAGATGTTTTCTTATAGATTGTGTTATTGTTTCAACATGAAATTAAAAACAAGTTCAATGTTTGTTACTTTAAAAGTAATGTTTATTCTGTCCCTTATTTACCATATTTTTAATAGCTCTTTTCTTCTGACAGTTTCCTAAAGATGATTTATTTCCCTCTACCTTTTCCAACGTAAGTTCTTCTATTAGATACTGATTTTATTTTATAATTTTTACTGTAAAACTAAGCTGACTTTATGTTAATACCTTAGGTTTTATTTTTTATTTACCTTAGCTGAATTTACTCATAGCTATTTTTGGTACAATTTTGTTTCGTTTTTGAAACTTCAAGTCTTTGAACAGTGCTTTGTGAAAATGTTTTGCCATCTCCTGCTCGCTTGCAAATTTTATTTGCTTGTTTTTAAAGAATTGTTGTCAGTCGCAGCTCTAAGACTGTACAAATGCTTCAAGCAATGATAAACTTAGTTTCAATGTTAAGAGAATCAAGTATGCATTTGAAATACATTTTAGCTTTCACATGTAGTGTATTTCTCATGTTTGTGTTGAGTTAAAATACAGTGGGATCAAATTTCAAGATATTGATTTTCACGCCAGTTGTCACAGTTTTTTAACTTATCACACTATGGTTATAATAAATGGTTATGCTCTGTTCTCCTTTATTTTGTTCACAATTCTGGCAAAATATTTGGGATATGGCATTTCAAGCATGGAGATAGTCCAAAAAGATGTGAAAAACTAATTCTGATAGACACTTTTTAAGAACCTGCTCACCATACCAGATACATGTAAGTATAAAGAAGGAAGATCCTTGATCTGAAGATTGTCTGAATTATTTTATTTATTTTTTGCTTCTCAGTTATCTATAAAGACTACAATTATGCACAATTAGCTGCAGTAAACACAACTGTAAATTAATACTAGGGAATTTGAATTTAGAAGTTTATTTCACTTTGGGTTTGGGTTGGGTTTTTTTTTGCTCAGGAGACATTGCATATAATAAACACTAAATTGGCCTTTTAAAGAGAAGAAGATAAACTTGTTTTTCAATAGATTTACAGCACCAGTATCAATATTTCCCGATATTTTTCTACAGAGTGTCAAAACAGACATACAGGCATTGGGAACTGGGTTGTACATATCCAAAGGCAGCGCAGAAATGGAAAGCTGTTGACCGGTGGCATGAGCTACCTACTTGACACACTCACCCCACAAAACACCGAGTGCTTTTGGTAGCTGCTCTGTGAATTTCTTTTCTGTTGGAGGAAGGACTAATTATGAACTTGGGTCAAGAAACAGCAAAGTGTCCATTTCTTATCTTTCTAAATCTGTGGGTATGTTGTCATTACTTATTACTAATTTCAAAGAAAGAAAAATCATGTTTTGGCAATAAACAGGTTGAGGTGGCATATAGTGCCCTGGAGCAGTTCTGGTAAACCAATGACACTGCTGTGACAGAGAGCATTGGTCAGCAGAGCACTGTGCCTTAAGTCTTGTCTTGGCTGTTTTGGAACACCTCTCCTGATAACTGGCTCAGAATTATTCTTTACCTTTATGTAAGAACACCTTTTCTTATTTTTACTGGTTTTGGGTAGACCTTTTTTGAAGTTTGTTTCTGTAAGTAATGGTAAAAGGATCCCATTTGGTTGGTCAGGGTAAATATGTAAGTTCATTGCTTTAAATTACTGGTCTCTTACTTTTGAGGTTAATGTCATGTTTATTGCCTTTTTTTTTTCCTAGGAGGAGATGTAGATATAAATTTTCAAAATGGAATTCTCAAATGGAGAATCTTAATGTGAGTGAACACTAATTTTCTGACATCCTTTACTTATTTTGCAGGGGAATTCTTTAGGGGATTTAGGGAACCAAATCCTAGACTCTTGTTCAATGTTAACTATATGGGAACAAAATATATAAGTAGAAATAATATTCCAGCTGTGCACTTTACTGTGATATTGAAAGTAAACTGCACTCAGAAATACTGATTCACTTAACCACCACTATATACAATTGGTTCAGCACGTATCCTCATCAGTAAAAGGTTAAAGATGCAATGATAAGCTTGTATTACAACAAAAAATCAGCATCCCTGTGAAAAACTGCCTCCTGTAGGATCCTCCTGTTTGAGCTATGCCAACAGAGCACAATGTAATCCCATTTCTCAGGATGTGCATTTGACTCTTCTGTTATTTAGACAGAACTCATAAAACTCTTCCTTATGTACTGTCTACAGCAGATGCTAACACATTGGTCTTTTCCGACAGCGATACTGCAACTTATATGAAACTTACCGAACCTGTTTGAAGGATTCATCTTTGAAATCTGAACAAAATATTGGAGTATTCATGTTTTGTGGTGCTGCACGAAGAATACGAACACTGAACAGTAAGTTACAAAGGTGTAATGATATATTGTGAAATCCATTCCAGGCAGGTTTTTTTAAAAGGATTTGCTCTGACATTACTAACATGCATGGTCCTAAAGAACCAGAAAATAGGCAGGGCAAATCTTAACAATAATGTCCTTTAGTCACATAAAGGAAGACTCTCAGTATTTTATTCACATTAGATTAATGTTCCCTGTCTCAGGGAACAATCTAACTAAAGACAAGGAAAAGAGCTATAATGGCTTCCAGTAAAAAAAAAATAAAAAAAAATGAGAGCAATAGGGAACACAAGAAATAACTACTGGTTTCACCTAAAGGCATGTTTCTTTATCATCATGAATATATCATCTTTAGAGGCAATAGTACATTGGGTCAAGTGTCTCCTTTGTAAGTAAATTAAATTTAAAGAATATTATTCTCTGAAGTCAATGTATCTTGTACCCTTATGCCTTAGATGATTCAGAGCAAATTATTCATGGACAAAAGGGTTTTGTTTAATGGTTGGAGAATTCTCTTCAATTTATAATGAATAACCTAGAAAACATATAGGTGGGCTACTGTGCAGTCTTATCAAGTCCATTGTAGCTAAATAAAGTATTTAGAGCAGTTAAATAAGTCATTAAAGGTGTATACTGGAAACAAGCAATTTTTGAACAGAAAATAGTCTTAAAATGTAATTAACTATTTCTCTGCTTACCAAGATTATGTCTCCTTGATAACTTAAAGTTTTATAATTTGACGGTGTATTTTAAGGCATAATTACTATCTTAAATTTCTAATTATAGCAGAATTTCAATTTTCCATTAATTTTATTGTAAGTGAAATCTCATTTCTTTAGTTGTGCTTTAATTATTTTTGTTTCACTAGTGGATGCTGTAGACCAGGTTATTTTGTTAGTGTTGGAAAGCAAAATCTGAAACAGTTTTTCGGTATGAACAAAGCTAATGCTGAATCTATAAGTTACTAATGCTGAACATGGGAGAGATTTTAATTTTTAAAAGATTGCCCTTATGTAATGGATCTTGCATGTCCTTTTCTGCAGTATGTGTAATTTGCTGTTGTATAACTTTAGTGCGATTCTTAAGAAAGTTCTTAGGTTTGTAACAGGTTTGGAGGTTACAGCTGTCGGGCTCCTGAGGTCCTGCTGTTGTGTATGGTGTTAGAGTTATAAGGTGGGAAGGATATTGATTTTGAGTAAAATGGAACTGGTTTAGTCCAGGAAACCACCAATGCTGCTCTATCCTCAGCAAACTCAACAAAGCTGATTAATAAAGAAAAAAAAATAAATTAAGAGATCAACACTTGCTGATTACATACTTCCTGAGGGCCGCTAAGAAATTGCCTCAGATTACTTTTGAAAGGAGTAAAATATATACAAAGAAAGGAAGTGGAAGATGCACTAAAGAAAGTGAAAGTGTGGGGTATGATCTAGAGAATTTGTTGTCTGGGATGAAAGTATCTAAATGCCCTTCTTGCACCTCCTCAGCAATACTGCAACAATGTTGTAAGCTGTTCTAATATCTTTATGTGTTTGCATTCAATCGGTGCTCCTGAATAATAAATACTTGAGGTTACAGCAGCCCTCTCACTTCTTTGAAGAGAATCCAAGTGCCAGGCAAGGATGAGGGAAATTGCTGGTGTCTTGCTGCTACTTCAGGCTGAGTCTGCGGTGGCCAAGCCAAAAGGAAGGGTATGGACATGCTGTGAACCAGTATGGCGGCATCTTCTTCTGACTTGTCAGTTCTGCAGAGGATTTTTTTTTTCATTCTATAATCTTAGGCTCGAAGATGAGCAGCTCTAATGCTTTCAATGGCTCAGTACTTCTGTGACACAGTATTACAAGCATACTTAGCTCGTGAATAAGCAAACCATTAGTATTCCTTTTCTTTCTGGGGATGGAACTGTAGAAACATCTTTAATATTTGCAGTTCTATTTTTTTACTTTGTTAAGAACAGTTACTGAGGCGAGTCTTTAATTTTGTCAGAACTAGAGAAAAGTTTTATAGATTTCAGAAGTTTACCTGGTCTGAAAATAGTCTTTTTGAAGTTAATTTAGAAAACAAGTCATAAATTATAAATAGTTATTCAGGAAGCCTTTTTTTTTTGCCTTAGCAATATTTAGATTGTTACCCTCTTTTTGTTTTGGCACTGAACTACTTACACATTTCTAAATACCTAATTAACTGTATAATTAAGATAAAAACTTTATACTCAAGTGGCTTCTCGAAACTCAACCAGTTGTAATGCAACCACTGTCCTACATTTCAGAACATAGAATATTTTATTATTTGCATAACACTGATATCAAGATATTATTGCTATCTAAATTTACATGCAAAATGTTTCTAAGTGTATCAGTTCAGAGGTTTATTCTATCTTTGAAGATTTACGTGTTTGTAATTTTTTCACCATTAAGAAAAGACCCAAATTTGCAAAATCCAAAATATTTTCTAAAAATAAAATAATCCCTTAACGTTAAATAAGCAGATGTACTACAGTGCCTTTAAAATAAGATGTTCTCTATCACATAATATTTCATATGGTTGTTTTGAATAAAACCTTTTTACTTAAAATATAGAGAAAAAAAACCTGCTTTTAAAATAGTGATTAAGGCTTATGGTAACATATTCTCCAAATACAATTTTTCTCTCCGTAGTAAAACCTGCCTAAATTTTCAAAAGTACTCTTATTTGAAACACAACTACTGAATAAATACGGTAGGAAAAATATGGGCTTTTTAATGGTTTGCAAAAGTGTTCTCCCTCTCTTTTGATAAATGGCTTTTAACATTACATGCTATTATTTATAACGTTTACCATTTTCATTTAAAGATTGCTTGTCAACTATTCATAAAAGTAATGTGATCCGTACTTATACACGTATTTCAAAACACAGCACGCAAAATGTTAGCTGATGTTATAATGCAATAGAGGCTAGAAAGTGTCTTTTATTTCCTTTGTAAGCACATCAAAGCAAATACAGTTTAATTCCCAAAGGGAATTTCTTTCCCTTTTAAATGTTAGAAACCTCCCAGGTTGAAAGCAAGTAAGTCTTAAAAGTTCCTGTAATTAGCCTGACGATTCTAGTTAATGAAATACATCCCCTACCCCCTCCAAAAGCTAAGTGTATTTTTTAACTCAGTAGCCATCTTGGGTATAAAATTGATTTCAATAATTTCTTAACACTTCGTAAAAATGCAAACAAATTTGTGATAACTTGATGTTAAAATGACTATTCATGTTAGTTATTAACTTCTGGATCAACTCTGGAGTGTATAGTAAGAGAAAGTAATAGTTTAGATAATGATAATTGATATATTGATCATAAATCTAAGAATATTAGGTTTACATTTCATTTTAAATGTTTTACCTGCTTGGTCATATGTATGTAATATGAATTAGTAACACACCTGCTGTACTAGATTGTGCTACTGAAGAGGTTATAATCTCTAGATTATTTGTCCTACCCAGTACATCGGCATAATTTTCTCACCCCAGGAACTGAATTTCTGTTTTATTAAGTATAAGTTAGACATGTGCTTTATATTTTCTCCTGTTAGGACTAAAATGTACCATTCGAGATGTCGTATTAGCACTGCTTACATTCAAATGGTGGCTGCTTAAAAGAAGCATATCAGGCATAAAATCTTTGAAGCCAAATTAAAAGGGGATGGGACAGTATGTGACTCCTCTTTCTCCACTTGGAGACATAACAATTCACCACACACCAGAGCAAATGCCATGTAAGAGAAAGCACGAGCGCTGCCTCAGCTGAGACATGCATTTCCGTTTTATCCAAACATCATAAAGTCGTAACATATGGCTATTTTTTAACTAAAAATCAACTTCTGCTGTCCCAGGATGCCCAAAATAAAATACAGTAGCCATTTAATGAAGCCATTTTGAAAACATTGCACAAAATTTCCCTTCTGGATCACAGAAAGAGTAAACATTAATGTCTCTGAATTGAAATAATGCAGTGAATTGGCAAGGTCACTTCCAGGATCTGGAAAGGAAAAGTGTCTGAGTTCACAACATCCCAACCTAAAGCCAATTCCATTTTCCAAATTTGCTAGTCTGTACAGATCCATTTTGTATGAGAACTAACATTGGCAGAAAGTTAGATTCTACTGAAAATGCATTTCAGTTAAAATTTTTTGAAGAGGTACACTAAGCTGAAGCTTAGTGTAAGACAAAATTCAGCACACAAAAATGTAGAAAATAAGTACTTTTCCTTGCTAACATATGTATTTTTAGCCATCTCTTCCCCCAGTCATTTCAGCAGTTTTAATTACCATATTAAAATACTTTGTTAAGTTGTGTTTTCATAATGGTTCATTTAAATGACACGTATTTTTCTTAATGGGTAAGGCTTATCTGCTGAGCTGACAAACAAAACTTAGACCATCAATAGAGTATCTTCAAAATGTATCTAGGAGATAAGAAAAAACGTTTATATATACATAAAAAAGAGAGGAGCATAGATAAATACATACATATAGATATATAAATATGATGTATAATATGCACAATATATGTTTATAATAATAATGTATAATAATGTATAATAACACACCTATATAATAGTTGGATATTTCAGGGAAATTCCTCAAAGCAGTATCTAGGCAGTAGATCTGCTCTGAAATTGTTTTGAACACACAGGTGGTGATGCATGATTTCATTGTTGCATTTATTGATTTTATTGTGGTACAGTACAAATCTGCCAGCAATAAAACAGAATATGATGATACCAAAATACATTAACAGGTATTTCACTTCATGCATAATGAACAAAGTTGTTGAACCAATATGTTAGAAATGCATGTTACACAGAAAAATAATGACTTGTTATTTCTAACTTATTTGGCCTGTGTGGCTTAAGTTTAAGACAACCAAGCATTTCAGGTATCATCATCCAGGTCAGCTTTAGCAGTACGCATTCCTATTCTTGTATGAAATATTGTTTGTGAATAGAAAACCTCAGGATTTTGCTTCCTACATTTTAAATATTTGATTTCAAAGAATAAACCAAAAATATACAGTCACTGAAACATGTAAAGCTATGATTACACTGCATGTTTATAACGCCTGTTTCTCAAAGAACTCATCTAGTCAGTACGCAGTGCTCCCACCCCTGCAATTTTCTTTTTTATCTTGCATCACATCTTTTACATTACCTTGGGCAGCAACATTTCACAGAAATGCTTCTGACATTTTGTGCTGAGACATAAGAAAATTGATTAAGCTTCTCCAGGAATGTTCCCTTCTACTTTTTTTGCCAACTGAGAAACATGAACTCCCCTTGCTTTATAAGAGCAAAATGGGGGAAAGATTCATGCTCGTGATCTGGGAGCTGCTAAATCACCACCAGGCTGTTTCTCCAAGTGACCAATGAGGAAGCAGGATATGATAGAGTTTAGGGAATTGTTCCAATTCATTTTCTTCAATAAGAGATGCAATATATGGGTATCTATGATAATGACCAAGTCGGACAAAGTTGTTTTGATTCTACTGTTTAGAAAACTTTGTGATGAATTGGCCACTGTCAGAGGGATAGTTTCTTACTGAATGAGATTTCTAAACTTTCACTGTGTGTCCTAATGATGAATACTTAGTGTAGCTAGCCCTCACAATAAAAAGAAAGGCTTTGCCTTAGAAATGCTCACTCCTCCAACATCTACAGGTTTTTAGTCCAGTAGTCTCGATTCCTATCGTTTTATGTGGGTTATTAAGCTCTGGGAAATGGCTGAGTGTCTGATATGAAAATCAATTTGTCCTGTAGGTTTTATGTTTTAAAAGAGAAGGTGAAAAAAAAAGTAATGAGTTCAGATAAAGAACTTCTTGTTCTAAAGCCCCAAAGTCAGTTTCTGTTTACAGGGCAGGTATGTGTTGGGTGAAGAAGAGACTGCAATTAATTTCTTTGTGTGGTATACCATTTAAACACATACTGAGATAATGAGTTTTAAAAAGGACCTGGGGATACATTTCTCGTTTGGGAAATGTCATTGCATGATGACAGCTATTGTACAAAGGTGGCACTGCACAACCACATCACCATGAAACAGGAAGCAAAGGGGAATAAATGGAGATCATAAAAATGTAAGTCTTCTTTATACCTTTCCCCATTCCTCCCTCTCATGCCAGAGAGTGCCATCTACCTTCCTGTGCACTCTGAGAGAAGATAACCATGCTCCTGACTTGATTCTGCCATCTGCAACCTCTTCCATGCTGCCCTGGAGGAGTCAGCACAGAGCAGTGCTTTAAACAAGTATCCCCTGTGCAGCTCCACAGTTCTTGTCTTTCAAGCAAGCTGTCGTTTACCTTCTGTCACACAGTCACTGGCTGTATTAAATTCGTATTCTTAGTTTCTGCATTTAACTTATCAAGGCACTGTTGTCTATCTGGATTGATAGACATGGAAGTTAAGTGTTTTGGGCTTTAACTTGTAAGGTGGCACAAGCTCCCACTCTTTTATGTTTGCACGAGGTGTAAAGATAGTATCTCAGAAATATCTGAGCCTAGGGAATCACGTGCCCATCCAGGACAGACTACTGTCTTGCACTCAAGCATCACGAGAATCAACAATATTGCATTTTCTGCATTACATTACCCCGAGGGATCGAATCCTGTAGGTGTACTCAGAGCATGTAAAACATACCACGACAAGGGCACAGCTCTCACAAAACAGCATGGCAGCTGTCACGTTTCTTGAAAAACACAGCTAGAAGAGTACCTGATACTTGTTTCTCACCCTTTGCCTTCATCCTTAATACCAGTGGGATGCTTCCCTGTTATTTGCCTGAGTGTTTGCACACTTAAATCTCTTACTATAGACTGTAGGAATATGTTTTCAGAGCCCTTCCTTGAAACTGTTTCACTTTCTAGAAAATAGTGTAAAGATTCAGAGAAAAAATGACAGAGAAAAGGAAAGAAAGAATGGGTAAGGAACACCAGGATGGGGAGATGAGCAGTGTTCTTGAAGCAAGGACCGATTTTTGTAGGCAACTGCTGGCTTTAAGCATTGTGGATGAGGACAGCAGGAAAACACCACCCTGCTGGAGATCTGCTCTACACTTCAGAGTGCTACAGGCCCGAAAGCACATTTTTTTCAGTTCATAAAATTGAAACCATAAGGATTATTGGACATAATGTCTCTGAATACAAGCAGGAGTTGGTCAGTGATCTCAATATCTGATATGGAGATAGCAGCTGCAAATTGCCATTATATCGTAGCATCATAGAACAATTCAGACTGGAAAAGACCCTTGGGATCATTGAGTCCAGCCATTATATGTATTAACCCTTCTAGGTCTTGTTACAAAACGAATGCCTAAATCTGAGCCCTAAATGGTTTCCGTGTGGATAAACATGCAAGACTTGATTCATCATAATATTTTTACCAAAGCTTTTTGTATAAAGTGGGTTTTATATATGGTATAAAAGGTGCTACAGAAGACATCATAGTATTACGCAATAGTTCCATTTTGTTTGCACACATTACCTTACAGTTCTAATGATTCCCCTAATATATGAAAGACATGATTTGCTACTACGCATTGAAAGTACTGATGAATGGGTCCTATGAATTTTATGTAAGCAAATAGCACACAAATGACCATGGTTTAAGAAGTCAGATCTGCCTTATGACCCTACTTCCTATTTTCTTACTCCCCTTAGAATTTTCCTACATAGAGACATGTTTTTTTTTCCACCTCACCAATAAACATTTTATGTTTGATCATTGTAGCATGGGCAATAGATTACTTCATCTGCTGAAAGTTTGAGAAAAAGCACTGGAAGTTTCAAATATATGTGTCACAGAAATAACCCAGAAGTCTTGAATAAGTTAATAGACTAGAAGAGTTATTGCCCTTTTGCCTCTCTGTTTCTCTTTTTTTTTTTTTTTCTCTTTTTTTATGTAGATTTATTGAAGGTATATTTGGTTTTCTGGTGTTATGATTCTAGTGATACTTGCTATACTTGAATTAGGAAACGACAACAAGCAAGTTAACTTTTTTAGCTCAGCATATGTGGGTATGTACAAACTCATGCATAAACATAAACCAAACTATCCTTGTTTAAAAAAAGGCTAATACCTTTTTTAGAGCATAAGTGAAAAATAGCAACCAATGAAAACTGAAGGCAGAATGCTCCTAATTGCTGAGAGAATGACTTATTTGTCCGTGCCACTAAAGAAGGTAGAGAGCTGAGGAGTGGGTAGACATGCGAGTAACAAAAGATAACTTTAGAGTACATCAGCTCTGAGAATTTAATACACTTGTATCAAAGCATGAGTGTGTGGAGGCGTATGCAGTGACAGGCAGAGAGCAGTGTCTGTTATGCAAGTGGAAAGAAGACAAGCACAGAAGCTAGGGAATTTTTTTTTTTTTTTTTTTTTTGCCATTGACTTCAAACTCTCAGTTTACATGCATTCTTATAAAAGTGAATTTTCAATTCAGCTAACAGCTATTGCCTACAAACTAACAGAAGTCTACACTAAACCAATGTAAATGATCTTAGTATTTAGCAGTTCTATTCTTTTTGACCTTCTGAAGGGAGCTCCTGCCTTGGTTACCTTCATCCTGACTTCAACAGCAGGGATTGCTTTCTACCTTGTCATTTTAACTCAATTTGTTGTGAGAACCTTCACATCTCTGCACTAGCTCCCTCTTTTTAACGTGTTAGATACTGTGATTTGATTCTGTTTTCAAGACTCTTTAACAGTCTTTATTCTCTTCCTATTAACTACTTTTCTAATTCTGAGAAATCACTTTCGGCCCCAACTAAATGGTATCAGTTGCCATTGCTTCCCTGCTAAGCCTCAAAACCAACACTTCACTAGTAGTTTTCATTATGCCCTTCAAGTGCTGCCGACTGTCTTCATAAACATCAGCAAGCTCCGCAAAAGTCTCCTTTGCCATGTTGTCCACAAAGTACTCAATATACGTGGGCTAAGACTGCTGTGCACAGCCATTTGAATGTGTGAATCACTCCATTTTACTGATGAAAGTTTTTTACTGGAGATCTGTGCTCTGGTTGGCTTTAATTAGACATCACCTGCCTTCTCTGGTCTTTTTCGCTGCAGCTTTGACATGTTGCTTTTCTGTGGCTGACTGTGTGAGAAGACTGTCTTCCCTTTTTTGTTTCTTATTAGAAAAAAGTATTAAACGAAATGATCAAACCTCAGCTTGTTTTACTCATCTTTGCAACATGCAAAAGTCTGGTTTTGTCAGTAGAAGTGAAAGATGTTCTCAACTTCAAGGTCAACTGTTGCAAGAGAAATGTCAAAGACATTTGAAAATATTTGAAAGAGCTGCAATTCATTAAGTTGCTCAAAGAAAATATTACAAAAGAAAGAATAAGCCTCCCTGTCTTCTAAACGGAAGGAGAAGTAGGCCAATTGAGATTAGGTGCAATAGGAATGTAGCAAAAGTTATCAAAATCCTGGACACTGTATTGCTGTTAAGTATATCAAAACCCAGGACAAAACCAGTGGCTGTTCAGAGAATGATCGGTTAGAATATAAGCTACAACTGATGTATGGAGGAGAAAGTAGTAGTGTCTACATCTCTAATGTTAAAAGCAGCAAATATTTCTCATTTTCTTTCCTCTACACTCCACCTTCAAGGAACTTACCATCATCCAGAAATTATGGATGATGAAATTATTTTACTTGTAGTCTTCTGTGTTTTTGATTTCATTAGTAACTGACAAATCATCTCAAAGAATGAATAATATTGATAGGTTCTTCCTGTATGGTTAAAAACTGTCATCTTAGATTGTGTGAAAGCCTTTAAATCACAGGATTAGTTGAGGTCATTGCACTAGGTCTATGAGTGTTGTACAGGCAGACCAAGAAATCAAAGGTAAAAGGAAAATGAACTCTATAGAACAGGTATATTAGGAAAATAAAAGTAGAAGAGACAAAGTCATACGTATGTACACGAACTTTCTTGTTTTCAAGTTTCTTGCAGTGTGCAAGAAACAGGTCTAGAGACCCACTTCAGCTCTGGAAAAAAAGCCCACACAAAACCATACACAACAGAAACAAACCACCACCACTACCAAACAACTATTTAGGCAATTTTATGTTTTACCTGTTTCCACAATGAAATACAAAGGGACACTGAACAGCTTGGTTCCTATGGAGACTCAGTGAAAAGCTAGACACCAAAATGTGACTCTTAGAACATGTTTACAGTAGAGAAAGCCAGTCCATGAGTTAGTCAATGACAAAAATGGAAAAGATATATAATTTAAATTTTTCCTTCTTCAAGGCTCCTTAATCTACAAACTTAGGTCTCACATCCACATCTGGAAGGCAAGACTGAAATACTTTCATTTACAAATAGAGAAGTATTTGCTCTTTTAAGAGGAGGAAAAGATAGTTCATTCTGTACTGAAGAGAAAGCAATAGCCCAGTGATAAAGTATTTGGGAACTCAAAAGAGGCCATAGTTTCCATTCCTCTTGTCTTTCAAATTTTTCCACTTAAAAACATCACAGGATTCAAGAGGTTGTACAGAGAACACAAAAGAGGAAAGACCCTTCAGATAGTTGAGAGACTTTGTCAAGACTTGATAATTCATTTTACCTAGTACCTCTAAAATACATCCCAAAGAGAATAAAGTCTAGCAGACTACGACTTCACCTGACTATTTAGTTTGGTCAAGAGTACACAAAACTTTAGGTCTCCAAGTAACTAAAAAATCAAGTTAAATTGCCTGACTGAATCTTCTTGTCTTGAAACATAGATAACGACTATATAGACTTTTTTTTTTTTTGACTGTGTCTTCAACTGGGATATCTAAATTCTGCCAGGAATTCTTACTTTCCATGTATGGGTATTGAATTTGGCGTTCCGAAAGATGGACGTCCATTGTGTTTCATCAACCAAAGTAGATCATAAAAATTTCTGATCTCTTTTAAAACTACAGCTATTTTATTATGATATGTCTTTGGTTGGTAGTGTTTATTTACTCTTTAAGAATGAGATTAAAAGGGAACTAAAGTCCACTTCATGTGAAACCACCCTATTTCAAATTCCTCCTCCTTCTCTCGGTAATAAACACACTGGAAATCTCTTTTGTGCTAAGACATCTAATTCTCGTAAATATTAAAAGTTATAATCTCTTTATTAAACTAATGGCATATTTTAGCAATCCCAGTTCTGACTAACTGTTTAGGAATCCTAAAGATAAAAAATTTCTGTCTGTTTTCCCTATAGGAGACAAAAATCTAGTTTAAATAACTTAATGAAGGTAAATTTAAGGTAACCGCTGCAAATTTGTTCAAATTTTGATGTTTCCTACTTATGTGTTGCACCTGGTAAAGGATTAAAACACATTGCGACTACAAGCTTGTTTACTTTTTTCACTAAATATATTAATTGGTGTTTGAAGAGAAATCACATGGCCTTATAAACCTTAAATTGTGTAATAGGCCGAAAGAACTACAAAAACCTCTGCTGTGAGAAAACCCTCCTGGATGTCTTAAGACATCACAAGAGTCTATCCATCCATTTTTTCCACAAACCAACAGATTTTATGTATTATATACTTGATACATATCTGTATTTTTATGTATGATATAAAATATTTAAGCATATATCAAGTTGCATATTTATATATAATGCATGTTATATATATGTATACGATATGTACCTTAACTTCGTACAGCCAACTCTAGTCTCAGACGTATAAAATGTAAAAAAAAGCAGTTAGTGATAATCTGTGGAAAAAATAAAAAGAACTAAGAAAATGGCAGTGGGGTAGGGACGAAGCTGAGACATGGCATTCTTTATTTTAGGAGTATGAGGTTCCCTTTGTCCTGAGGTTAATTTTTTACACCTGTGTGCAATTCATTCAGGTTAATCCAGAGCGTGTGATGCTTCAATTTGTCATAAATTCGGAGATGATAACTTGCAGCTGTTCCTTTAGGTATGCAGCAACAAAAAGTAGAGGTTTTAAAAATGTGAAGAACTTGAATGTTTCTTGATTTTAAACTGGTGGGTGTTTAGAACTGTTGTCTAATTGTTAATTTGGCTGACTGTGCCTTACCAGTACATGAATGTGATGAAAAAGATGAACTTTTCCTTCTAACCAGAAGGAGAGCTGTTTTATCTTTAGTTCTTAAATACGTTTGTTTCGGTGAGTATTTTTGCCATTCAGGGCTTATGGAGAGAATTAAAAATTGGATTGTTGTTCTTTATTTTTTTCCTTTTTCCAGTAAAAGTAATAAATGAAATTTTGTTTTTACTAAATTTAAATTTTCATGTAAAATTTTCTTAAAGTGATGTGTTTATTTTTGTTGCTAAATAATCTCACTTCTCAAAGTTTTTATCACTTCATAATTTCCAAAGCCTGGCTGTCAGAAAATAGCTTATAGGGTGTTTTTTCCCTGATTTTCTTATTTTTGGGTGGTAAAAGTGGTTTTCTTTCAATAATGAACAAATGTGTTAAGAGTCCTGTCAACTTTTCTGACACATGTGAAAGTCTTATTGATTTCTGCCATGAATGTATTTTTCCTTACTAAGGGGTTTTAATTTACTCATTTATTTTTCTTTGCTTAGGGAGCAAGCTGATGGGAGAGGAGGAAAATAAAACTTTATGACAAATTAAAAAATGTGTAAGTATATATATTGTCTTTCATTTGAGCATTAAAAGAAAAAGATGCAAATAAGCTAATTGCTGACATTGCCAATGTAAGCTCGTTTATAAAGTCATTGATTTTGGTATGGTGCAAAACGAAAGAAAAAAGTTTGTAGAAAGACTGGGTAAGAGGTTCAGCTGGTCTCAGTACAGGTAAATATTGAATATTGTAAATATCTTCAGAACTGTGCAAATTAAAAAGCAGTATTATGAAATATCTGGCAGTATTTTACGACCACTTTAAAGGAAGGTGTAACAGAGGGTCTAGAGTCTCTTAAGTATTTGAGAAAGGGATTGTTTTACAGTTCTTCAAGCTAAGTGAAAGAGCAATTATCCAGAAAGACTTGAGAAACCAGCAGGGAGCTTCCCATGGACAGGTCAGATCTTTTTAAAGAACTATCTACTTGATGTTCTTGTGAAAGATCACAAACCAGAATTAAGTTTTCCTACATAGTCAAAATTTGTTGTCCTGATTTATATGAACTTTGGATAGAGTTTTTCTGTGGTAATCTCCTTCCAGAATCCTCTTCACTCTGCAAAATCCTCAGATCAGTTAGTGAGCTGGCTGGGCAGCTCTGACTAAATTCTGCGTTTTGTTTGGTTTAGCCTGTGGTCCCTATGGAGCAGACATTACGCAACTGCTGTTTTGGTTAAAAGGGTCTGTGTTTAAACAACAACAAAAAAAAGGCAAAGAAGCACAGCTTTACAATTTGGTCAGTAATAATTGTTTTGTTACTGTGTTTTTGGTTGCGTTTTGCCATATTTGGAAAGGAGTCGCTTCTTTGGGGAGACAAACTTCCTGCCGAATTTCAAAGGAAAGAATGGTTTTGCTTTTGTTACTGTGGTGGGCCTGACTAAAGTTAGGGTGTCTCCTTCTTACCTTCTGAGCATCATTGGCATGTCAAGGAGAACAGGAAAGAGGACACATCCCTCCACTGACTGTGCAGTTATATATTTTGGCTTGGCACAGCTGTAAGTGGGAGGCAGGGATACTCCATGATGCTATTTGTTATTACTTGTCCCTTTTCTTCTCTGCAGCCTTTTACTGGCTCTGGCTGTCTATAGGTTCTGTTCTCAGTTTTATATTGATAACCTAGGGGAAAAAAAAGGTCTGTGAATACCGAAAGCAAACACTTGATTGCAAGTAGCAGGGAGCAATGACAGCAGATTTGTTGGGGAGTTCCACCTAATGACTATACTGTATGCATTTCAGGACTTTTACTTCAAAACAGTCAAGATTGTGGACATAGCATCCATTATTATTTAAAGCATACTTGACATGTTCCTGGAGCACATCTTCAGATTTGTTTTTTCTGAAAGCAATCCAACTTGTTTGCTCCTAGACCTCTCTACTGAGTGACAATTTACACAGTATGTGGGTGGTCGGGAGATAGGCTTCAGAAATACTCTCTTGTTCTGGTAAAATATTTCAGTGGATGGACTCAATGCAAACCACAGTCTTCCTTTCTATTGCTTCAAACTAGAGGGTCTATCTCTCCAGTATGGATATGCTTTAACTTCCCACTGAATTTATGGGGAAAATGAGCAGTGAATTTTTTAACACAAGCAAAAGGACTTGGTTTCTGAGAAACTGCCAAACTGTTTTTAATTAAGTTTTCTAAAAATCCACAGTGTGAAGCTGACACTAGCATAATAAATTTCAGTCCATATGGTTGAGTTGGGTGAAATTAATGACAGACGGACTGATGTAATACTAGAATGCTGAGCTGTCTAACAGACAGTTGTCGGTATCTCTGCTGGCTAAAATACCAGGGGAAGGTGATTTTAAAACTGCTATTCCTAAAGAGAAACTTGAAAAAAAACATTGTGTTAAGGAACTAAATGTGGAATCCTAAGTATCTGCTTTCCTAGCACTTGCTGTGTGATCCCATTTTGTGACCTTTGAGATATGTAGCTGATGGTTATAGACAGACCTTGGGTGGTGCTTGTACTGTAGTCAAAGCTAGAAATGTCAATATTCATAAGAATTTAAGTGCCATGGCATGAATGTTTTGGCCTCTGCTTGCTCAGTGATACCTTGAGTGAACTTGATTTCAAGTTCATATTTATGGTACATATGTCCTCATATCAGTTGTTTACTTTGTGGAAAGTGTCTGTTTTCGGTGACAAGTGATCTTTCACTGGTGTGCATATACAGAGCCCGTACAATTAAGTGTAAAATAGTAAGTAATAAGACCTATCAAGAAATCATAAGTTTTATTGTTCATACCTCCAAGTAGAGTAGCCTTGCTTCTAGGAAAATCAATGTACAAAATTTTCAACAGCAGAAAGGATACTGTACAGGACCAGGGATAGCAACATCAGGAAAAATGGACTGAAAAGATTTTGGCGATAAAAGTAGTTCCTCAAGCCACCAGGACTGAGATGCACTAATGGATTGCGGACACACACAGAGTACCTCCACAATTGAGACTTTATGGTTCTGTAAATAAAATTGATCTTATCCAGCAGACCAACATCCTTAACAAATACTATGTGAATAAAACATTTACGAAAAAGGTTCTAAAAGAAGAAAAAAAATGTAGGGACTTACAATGGTGTGCCTCCTGGCAGTGTGAATTTCTTTCTATTGTAGTACAATAGAAAATGGACTGGCTGGCCATCAAGAATGTGAGAGATTTAGCACTTCCACTGAAATACCCAGAAGTTGTATCTTTATGGGAACAAGAACTTAAAAGTAAAGGCATTTGCTAATTAAACCTGCATCCATTTTGAAATGCTGATTAGTATGATTAATCTGCCTCAGTGTTTGTAGGCAATACGGAGTTGTTTTGGTGGCAAAAGGTTTACAACAGAAAAATAAAGTACCAAAGGCCTTGTAGAATATGTATTGGTGGGAAGTGAAAATGTTTTAAACAGTGTACTGTCTCTGAAATATATACATCTATTTTTTATTTATATGAATATATAAATGCAGATACATCTACTCATTTGCATTTCTGGAGTATATTGCGTGTGGGGATTCTGGTATCTCACTATAGTTTAACAATAAAGCATGAGTGTGAGCAACAGCGTTATTATTTATGTGTATATTTAAGCAAGGCCTAGAGATATCTTCTATAAATCAAGACACCCCCCATTCCTTCAAAAGCAGCAAAGCAGTTCGGCTCTATGTCAGCCATAAGACCTAGATAATACCAAATGCTTGATCTAACTCGGCACACATGCAGCACCAGTGGAGGAACTTTACATAAGCTATCAGGGAAGACTGCAGGAGAATTCTTGTATCAGAAAAAGAATGTTTTCCTTCTCTTCCTCTCTACAAACATGATTGTCTGTAAACCACTTCTTTTCAATAAATAAAAAGGAACTTGATGTAAGGAACCTAAACCAAAGATGGCTCATGTGTATGGGATTTAACATTATTCAAAATAGTTTAAGGAAATCTTACTCATCATCAATATCATAGCACAGATCTTCCCTTAAAAGTATAATTTCCAGTAAGCCCTATGAATATTACTCTTGAAAGGCTGAAGTTTGGCAGTTCTCAATTTAGTTTAAAAATGCAAAGGCAGAATCCTCTGTAAGAAAAGTGTCGTAATCTCTCCAGCTTGATTTATTTCAGCAGTGTTTCGAATGGATTTTTTCTGCATTTAATTTTTGCCTAAACATACATTTAGTCTTCAGAAGCATGGCATGACAAAAGGAAATGCAAATATATTGCATTTTTACTAGTATTGTCAGAAAAGGATAACAGACACACAAAGGCCATATCTGACACTGAAGTTTTGTGTTCAGGTTTGTAGTTTCTTCACTATAACTGAAATTAAACGAGGGAACAGACTGTGTATTCAGAACATGGTTAGTCTACATTTTACACTTCATTTATCAAAATACTTTTGCTTATAGGAAGCTCACTTGTAAACCTATTTTATTGTATCTTTTAGACAATATATTACTGTTTTCTATACAAGATATTTGTATTACAATTACAGTTTTTAAAAGTTGTCGCTACTGCTCCCTGTTGCAAGAAGAAAAACAAATCTGTGCTAATGTTTCTGCACATCCTGAGTATGCTGACAACATGCTAGAGTGGGTCCAGAATAGGACCACGTTGGTGACCAGGGCGTTGGAGCACCTCACCCATGAGGACAGACTGAGAGAGTTGGGGCTGTTCATCCTGGAAAAGTGAAGACTGAGGAAACCTTATAGCGGCCTTCCAGTATCTGAAGAGGGCTACAGGAAAGATGGGAAAGGACTCTTTATCAGGGAGTGTAGTGATAGGATGACAGGCAGTTTTAAAGTGAAAGAGGGTAGGTTTAGATTAGATATTGGGAAGAAATTATATTCTGTGGAAGTGGTGAAACGCTGGAACAGGTTGCCCAGAGAACTTGTGGAAGCGCCCTCCCTGGAAGTGTTTAAGGCCAGGTTGGATGGGGCTCTGATGTCCCTTCCAACCCAAACCATTCTGTGATTACAGAACAGCAAGGACAATTTCTTACATGTACACACTTCCCATTTCAAACATTTCTGTACGTTAGTCATGAGAAATGCTAGATTCCTTTTATCCTATCAGAGAGTCAACGCCATCACAGTCATTCCTTAGTAACTGTAGGCCTTCTTTCTTAGTCTGACTGTCCTGCTTCATGTACTGTAGCAAAGTCTCGATCTTACAGTTGTGATTCTGTAAAGGACTTGAAAAATGTCAGGTTTTTTAAAGCTAGGGATTGGCACAGGTTCCTCATAATTTCTTGTTTGACTCCTGATGAAACTGGATCTAAGAGGGTAGATGTCTTCCCTGAAGTCTAGTAGTGCTCTCTTAAGTGCTCACACATACCTAGAGCCAACAGCAAGCTTGTGCGGTGGAAGAGGTGAGACATTCTGAGTATAGAGTGAATTCAAGTAATTAAATCTTTTTAAAAATGGTTTAAAAATAAGTACATTTTGCAAGACTTGCAATTTATTAGACTTTACTTTGCTATTAGCTTCATTGGCTTAAGATTTGAAGTAAGGAGGTATTAGTACTCAACATAGATGATGTGGCCCACGCTCACATACTTTAAAAGACTTCTGTTTGAATAGTTAGTGCAAGTTTGTTCAATGTATTAATACTGTGGACAAACTCAAGGGAATTAGTGACCTATGACCGAATTTCCCATATATTTGAGTGATGTGACTTCTCTATGTCACCTATTGCAACAGTTATATGGAAGACCAATAGATGGGTGTGCAGTGGGTTTGGGTTTTAAACATGACCAATCTAATGACTTCAAGAAAGCTAAAAATTTTTACAACCTAGGAATCTGCACTGGTAGGAGGAAATATTGAGCTGGTAGCTAGCTCTTAAATCAGTGCAGTGGATGTGGAGAGGCACGTGATGGGTTCTGTATAGAATCAATGGATTTCTGGAACTGATTTATGGCCTTTAAACATTAGGGTTTCATTGGATTTTACTTCCCTTCTTTCTTTTTCTCTCTCTTTTTTTCTCCCTTCCTTTTATTTTGTCAAGTATTTAACGTATCAGCATTGTTCACAAACACAGCATGAAGAATGAAGGAGGTTTCTTTTGATTTTTGGATTTTTTTCCTACCAGATTCTTTTTTTTCATGTGAAAGCTAGGCTTTTGATTTTCTGTTGTTTCTTTGAAATTTATCTGCTAAAGTGTTTGGAGAGTGAGTGAGCTGCTGTAAACCTCTGATACAATTTCATTTCAGAGAATAACATACATAGCATAGAAGGGTCTATATTGCTAAAAACTGCCTAATGCTCTTTATCTTTGCATGTGATATTTGTTTTTTAAAACTGTAGAGTCAGTCTGAAATAATTTACATTTCCAAAGTGTGAAACAATGTGAAAGCTTAGGTTTCCATTAATTTTCCTAAAAAAAAAAAAAACCCAAACAGTCACACTGCCCCACTCCAAAAAAAAAGTAAACCAACCCCATGGTGGGGGAAGGGGTATTTATTTTATTTTATCCCCTCAAACCATGTTTTGTTGACTTACAAGGACAAAATGTTCAGAACTCTGATTTTAAAAAATCAGCTTAAGATAACTTTTTTCAAGCTTGTTGTTTCGGTAGCAATATCAAATGAATTTATATATATGATGATTTCAGTTTTACATTTCCTATATTTATTGAAATCCTGGAACACATTAAATGTTAAATGTAGGTTTTGAAATGTTATATACCCTAAAGAGTCTTAATTAATCTGACATCATATTTTCATTAACCATTTCATTTTCTGTATTACACTGACTTCAATGTTTAAATCCTGTTTGGGAGGATAGGAGTCATGCATAGCAAAGCTTGTGTGG
Source organism: Trogon surrucura (assembly GCA_020746105.1). Classification (NCBI taxonomy): domain Eukaryota; kingdom Metazoa; phylum Chordata; class Aves; order Trogoniformes; family Trogonidae; genus Trogon; species Trogon surrucura. The sequence continues at coordinate 116,039,174 of CM036617.1, read as the reverse complement.
AATGTGTGAGGACGTAATGGATTGGGAGATGTAACAAGCAAGGCACTAGACGTGACTGATACATGGTACAGTAATAAAGAAGATTAAATATAGATAGTTATAACTTGCAGCCTCGTTACTATACTTACTTTGATGGCTTTAAGTACTTGTGAATCAAACACACTTTAATTTGGGTTCATACTTAATGCACTATTAAGCTGTGAAATAAGTCTCTCACGGGAAGTTTTTCCCATTGGCATACAATAGTTGAGAAACTTTTTTTGTTTTTTCTGTTGTCTATGAGAATTGTTGAATTTGTTAAACTTACGAAAGAATGGCTAAAATGTTTCTGGTCAATTTATTCCTTTTTCTTTAATAGAATTTGGCTGTGAAGTTAAATATGAACTTTGGGTAAGGAAAACTCTGGTTTAGAGCTAGAATACTTGAAACTACCTAAAGCCATTAAACACGAAAAAAAAGTTCTAAGTGGTAATGAGAATATAATGTATATGACATAAATAATTTTATGTATTTCACAAAATCAAGTTAGAAACATTTGGATTTAGACTGTTCTGCCTTAAAAATCTGTTTATGATAATAGAGATTACTTCTTTTTTTTTTTCCCTTTTCAGTAAGGAGTAGAGTCTGAAATATGTGGAAAAGTTAAGACAAATTAACAAATACTTACATCAGGAACTAAATTACTGTCTAATGAAAGCTTCCACCCAGGGTTTTCATGTGCTGAAGTTACGCATTTTAGCTTAGTATGTTTAAGGGATTTATCTCAACCTTTACGAATACAGAGAAAGTCCCTGATTACAAATGTCTCAGTATAGCAAAATATTACTCATTCAAATGTCACAGTGGTTTGTTTGAACAAATTCTGGACAAGCCTCTGGGTTGTCCAATGTAAATATGGTCCTAAACCAGTTAGGAAATCTATGTCAAACACATTGAAAGTTGTCTTGGACAGATAACTTTCCAAACAATACTGGGCTTGGGTTTGTTTCTGAGTTCAAGTTTTGTATTTGATATGTACCATAGACGTCTCTATTTTTATTTTTTTCTGCTAGTTCACCTAATCCTTTCAATTCCATTTCTTTTAAGGCAGAAGTATATACATATTTATAAATTGGAGGTGGAGAAAAGAAAAATCACTACTTGTTATGCATGATACTCATCCCCCCAGTTTCCAGATTTGGAGATTATATGCATTGATAAGAATATGACATATGTTCTGTAAATGAAATTCAATCCGTCTGCCATGTCCCAACCCTAATTTTCATAAACCTTTGTATATTATTGAGCTCTCTTAAGTCCTTTACTTATTGAAAACCAAGTTAGTAGTGAATATCCCTTTTTTTTTTTTTTTTTTTTTTTTCAGATTATTACTCTTTTGCCAGGGCTAAACTTTGACCTGGCATGTTTAATAGAGACTGGTTGAGGCTTGGTGGTTTCCTGATGGTAGCTAATACTTGTTCTCCTGATTACTACTTCTGTGTAGCGAGTCCCTCTGGTAGATGGTCTATATTTGCAATATCAGGCTAATACTTGGCTTTTTAGAAGAACATTGTCATCAGTTCAACCTGTATGAGAAATATATTTTATTATTACAGATCAGACTCATTCAAAGTGAAACAAACCGATAAGAATCAATACCGGCACTATTAAAAAATAACCAAGTTATCATTCCCTAACAGTTATCAGACAGCTTGTTCAAGACAGCATATTCTGTGCATTATTTAGAGTAGAGATTTCTATTGGCAACTTGGAACCACAATTAGTCTTCTGTGCCATTTGTTGGATGCTGTTGTCATTTTTAAGAGCATTTGCTATACAGTATTCTAGACCTGGTTACAGATTCAGACATTTGGAATACAATGTGTAGATGTCGATTTTTTTCTAAAGTGATTTATTCCAAGTACTGAATATGGGCAGTTTTTGTCAAATGACTAATTTTACAGTATGCTCATTGTACCTTTTCTGTTCCTTCTGTTATTCTGTGATCTTGCGTATATGTTTTTTTCAGATATCAGATAAAGGTCAGATTGTTCCAAAGGCTCAAGTACAATGATGGATTGGAAACATGACCTGATAATGTCATTATTTAAATGTTGGTTAGTTATACATTAGAAACAGAAGCAAAGTTGGACTTTTGTTCATATTGTACATGTCAAAGGAAACTCCCTTTATTTCCTTATAACTACGTTTCTAAGATTTCTCCTATTTCTTTAATTTTTATCGCCATCACTGTAAACCTAGAAATATCAAACATGTCAGTGTTTTGTTTTGTTTTGTTTTTTCTTTTTGTCTGTACGTCATCTAAGAACCATTCCGAACATCCTGGAGCATGTGTTAGCATACACAAATTAGACAGCACTTATAAATAAATATAGAAGATAATTTTTTTTTTTTTTTGTATTTCAAATGAGTTTAATAAACACTTGGCTAACAGCTTTGCTGGATCAAGTCTGCTTGCTTTAGATTCTCTTTATTATCTCTCACCCAAAGTATAGTCCAAACCTATTGTACTCATTCTCTCTTCACTTCAATTATGAATAATTTTAGTGTTGAAATATTGTTCTTCGTTAGTTCAGGGCTTTGTATTTGAGGGAAAAAATATGCAACAGAAGGTGTAAACTAATAGCATAAAAGTGTCTTCAAGACATGAGGAGAAAAGACCACACTATTTCTTTCTTTTTTGTGTCTTTTGCTTTTCTTCCTCACCCGGGACTTCCATATTCTCTATGTACCCTCTTCCTATACATGTTTATTCATTGTGGTTAAAAACTCTTTAGCTTCTTTTCAATAAATATCACAGAATCACAGAATCACAGAGTGTTAGAGGTTGGAAGGGACCTTAAAGATCATCTAGTCCAACCCCCCTGCCAGAGCAGGATCACCTACAGCAGAGCGCACAGGAACGTGTCCAGGCGGGTTTTGAATGTCTCCAGAGAAGGAGTCTCCACAACCTCCCTGGGCAGCCTGTTCCAGTGCTCTGTCACCCTCACAGGGAAAAAGTTTTTCCTCATATTTTTATGGAACCTCCTGTGTTCCAGCTTACATCCATTGCCCCTTGTCCTGTCAGTGGACGCCGCTGAAAAGAGCCTGGCTCCATCCTCCTGACACTCCCCCTTGACATATTAACATTAATGAGGTCACCCCTCAGCCTCCTCTTCTCCAAGCTAAAGAGACCCAGCTCCTTCAGCCTTTCCTCATAAGGGAGATGATCCACTCCCTTCATCATCTTTGTGGCTCTGTGCTGGACTCTCTCAAGTAGTTCCCTGTCCTTCTTGAACTGAGGGGCCCAGAACTGGACACAATATTCCAGATGGGGTCTCACCAGGGCAAAGTAGAGGGGCAGGAGGACCTCTCTCGATCTACTAACCACTCCCCTTCTAATACACCCCAGGATGCCATTGGCCTTCTTGGCCATGAGGTCACAGTGCTGGCTCATGGTCATCCTGCTGTCCACTAGAACCCCCAGGTCCCTTTCCCCTGCGCTGCTCTCCGGCAGGGCAGTCCCCAACCTATATTGACACAGGGGGTTATTTTTTCCCAAGTGCAAAACTCTACACTTGCCCTTGTTGAACTTCGTAAGATTTCTCTCCGCCCAGCCCTCCAGCCTGTCCAGGTCTCTCTGAATGGCTGCACAGCCTTCTGGTGTGTCAACCACTCCTCCCAATTTCGTATCATCAGCAAACTTGCTGACAACATTCTCTAATCCCTCATCCAGATCATTGACAAATATATTGAAAAGCACCGGCCCGAGCACTGACCCCTGAGGGACCCCACTAGACACAGGCATCCAGCCAGACTCAGCCCCATTGACCACAACTCTCTGGCTTCTTCCCTTCAACCAGTTCTCGACCCACCTCACTACTTGGTCATCCAGACCACACTTCCTCAGTTTACCTATGAGGATGCTGTGGGAGACGGTGTCAAAGGCCTTGCTGATGTCCAGGTAGAGCACATCCACTGCATGGCCACCATCCATCCACCTGGTTATGTCTTCATAAAAGGCTATCAGGTTGGTCAAACATGACTTCCCCTTGGTAAAGCCATGCTGACTGCTCCTAATAACCTTCTTATCCTTGATATGCCTAGAGACAGCGTCAAGGATAAGATGTTCCATCACCTTTCCAGGGATGGAGGTGAGGCTGACCGGTCTGTAGTTACCCGGGTCATCCTTCCTGCCCTTCTTACGTATGTTCAATTGACTTCTATGTTTTCTGTAGCTCAGTTCTGTATTACTCCATTTTATTCTTACCCACTTCCTTTTTCTTCTCTTCTCAATGTAGTGTCCAACAAACCCGCATGATCCAAAGCTCACTCTGGATTTTTCCTGTGTTAGTTTAGATTCTGTTCTGTCACTATTTTCTCTTACTGACCAGTGGGATACCTCACATTTTCTCAAGAGGACTCAACCATCGCAACACTGTAGTCTCTGTTTTCTGAAAACATCAAAAGAAATTGTCTAGAGGCTCTTCTTATTTCATGTGAGATAGGTATAAACACTTTCCAGACACACATGAACACTGGTCTCTTGATTTTCTAAGAGTTTCTGAATTATTGGTTTCTGTGGTAAACATTCTCATTTAGGTAAATGTGTTCTGCAGGTAGATGACAGCCTTGAGGTAGCAGTGAAAGTGATTGATTTCTGTTAAATTGGTATTCAGCAAACCTTTGTCTTCAGGTCCTTATTCCCCACTTTTATTTCCTACCCACACAAAACCTTTTGTCTCTCCTAGCACAAGTCTGTCTGCCAGTTTTTCATTATTACAGAAATCCTCAGCGCTCTGAGGAAAGTAGTTTTGCTTCATTCTCTGTTCATGACTATGACCTTCTCCAAGACTTTATCATCTATTTCATGCCCTTACCACGGATATGGATGAAAATCTAGTCTGTTTCTATTAGCAGGATGAATGGAATTGTTCTTCAGTTGTACCCAAGCACTTCTATATTAGATCAAATTGCTTCATGGTTAGCCAGAACGTCTTTCAATTTTTCCTCCTTCTATCACAAGGATTACTGATAGCTCAAACACTGAGAGAAGTTCTTCTGAAGCTTCTAATTTTTCCTAAAGTTATTGCTTGTTGATACCTAAGTTAATGAATAATACATTAATTTTTTTTAGGTGAAATTGTGACATTTGATTTAAAAAATGTCAGCATGGATTTAGATGGGAATTTATTATAGGAACTATCTTTCAGCAGTTTGATAACAGTTTGACTTAAAAAAAAGGTCTTTATGGTTTGTACTTTTTGTATGCCAGTTTTTCTAAAAAGATATTTTGAAGATTTTTTTCTTTGGAATGGAAACGCAATGCTCACATTAGAGTACGTTTTGTTCATAATATTAAGTTTCCATAATTGTTTATAAGAGTGGAAGCATTAAAGGGACTGGGAATCTCAAGTGAGGCAACTTTGTCAGCTCAAATATTATAACAAGAGTACTGTAAAACCAAATACTGTACGTAGCAAAGTAATTTTCTAATGAGTGTTTTATTCGTGCAGTTTCTAATGTCGGAGTATGGCTACGATAGTAGCTTCTAAGGAGGGGACTTGGTTCATTTGGAGTGCAAGACTAGACTGCAAATGGTACTCCAGTATTTTAAGAGATTTCTTGCAGACAACCCAAAAAATAACCTACCAGTATGAATAGTGTAATCTGCCTTTCCCCTCGATGGAAAGAAGAGGGAGAAAGAGTAGTATTGAAACAGGTTCCAGCTTTGAGGTATGGAGATAATGGAGAGTTTATACCTACTCTGTTCTTCTGCAGCCAGTTCTTCACAGCAGCTAAATTAGTAAGAATAGGCTAACAGTTGTTGTGAATGGGTCATAATCCTTGTAGAGCCTGAAAGTTCTGATAAGCATGTTTTAAGAGTAGTGCGTCTAAGCCCGAGACTTCTGCATTCATATTAACTCAGAAATAAATGTTCTCAACAAAGTGCTTTTTACACTGAGCTGATTTTACTCTGTGTTTTTTTTTTCACATTTATAGAGATTCTCTCATGGTTCACTTTGCTTGAAATTGTTATAACTTCTGTACTTACATACACGATTCTACAGTCCAGGCGTTTCTGTAACTTCCTACAGATTTGTACTTTTAGAATATTGGCAGTCCTTTCTTCTCCATGGTACATTCCAAAATTTTCTGAGGTTTAATACTGATAGAATAATAGTTTATTAATAAACTTCAAGTATAATTAGTGTTCTCTTGTTTTGGTGAAATTTATCTGATATTTAGGTGAGAAAGACCACGTCCATCACTTCTTGTTTTATCATTTTTTGTTGAATTTTGTAATGAAAATTTTTATTTTCAGCTATGAGAAGCTCTGAATATGTCAAATGGTTACAAGGACTCTCACTCACATTATTTTTAATAGTTCACTGATGGACTCTTCTTCCTAATAATTGAGCAAGCCTCCTCCAACCTTAATAGAAATGCTAAAATGAGTCATAGATAATTTGAACCACATGACACATTCCCACAAAGTTTTCATTGCTTTATAAACTTTGTCTATCTTGGACATTTACCTCCTGCTTTAGGCAGGATTCTCTCTGAAGGCTCCTCAGCTGCTTGTGGCAGTGAATCAAGCTGTTGCGTGAAAGAAAACATAAATGCATGCCAGTTTGCTACCAATTAACCTGGATGAATCTGCTACTATTCTCCTAAGATATAAGAGATTTTGTGTTTTTCAATATATTAATTTTCAATATATTCAATGCTTTTCAATATGTTCGTCAATGACCTGGATGAGGGATTGAAGAGCACTGCCAGCAAGTTTGCTGATGACACCAAGCTGGGAGGAGTGGCTGACACACCAGAAGGCTGTGCTGCCATTCAGTGAGACCTGGACAGGCTGAAGGGCTGGGCGGAGAGAAATCTTATGAAATTCAACAAGGGCAAGTGTAGAGTTTTGCACTTTGGAAAGAATAACCCCATGTGCCAGTACATGTTGGGGATTGCCCTGCTGGAGAGCAGCGCAGGGGAAAGGGACCTGGGGGTTCTAGTGGACAGCAGGATGGCCATGAGCCAGCACTGTGCCCTCGTGGCCAGGAAGGCCAATGGCATCCTGGGGTGTATCAGAAGGGGAGTAGCAAGTAGGTCGAGAGAGGTTCTCCTTCCCCTCTACTCTGCCCTGGTGAGACCCCATCTGGAATACTGTGTCCGGTTCTGGGCCCCTCAGTTCAAGAAGGACAGGGAGCTGCTGGAGAGAGTCCAGCACAGAGCCACAGAGATGATGAAGGGAGTGGAACATCTCCCTTCTGAGGAAAGGCTGAAGGAGCTGGGTCTCTTTAGCTTGGAGAAGAGGAGGCTGAGGGGCAACCTCATTAATGTTTATAAATATGTCAAGGGGGAGTGTCAGGAGGATGGAGCCAGGCTCTTTTCAGTGGCGTCCGTTGACAGGACAAGGGGCAATGGGTGGAAGATGGAACATAGGAGTTTTCTCAAAAGCATTAGAAAAAAAAAACTTTTTCCCCGTGAGGGTGACAGAGCACTGGAAGAGGCTGTCGAGAGGCTGTGGAGTCTCTCCTTTTCTAGAGACATTCCAAGCCCGTCTGGACGCGTTCCTGTGCGCTCTGCTGTAGGTGATCCTGCTCTGACAGAGGGGCTGGACTAGATGACCTTTTGAGATCCCTTCCAACCCCTGACATTGTGTGTTCTGTGTGTTCTGACATTGTGCTTTCTATAGGGAACCATATAGTCTGATATGTTTGCTCAGAGCCAGCAATAGAGATTTCCTTTTTCATTCTGTCCTGTAACTTTAAAGCTATGATGTATTGAACAGTGAATGTGAAGTTGAGTTTTAGCAATGTGTACATCTCTTATATCACATGAATAGTCATCATACCAGGTTTTCTTCTCTTTATTTAATGGATTGATTTCCTTGTTTCCAAGGACAGCATCCTGAATTCCAGGCCTATCTTGAGATGCCAATTATTCTTTCCCTAGAATAGTGTTAGAGTACTTTAGTGTGTGTCTCACTGTAAATTGGTTCAGACATCAAAAACATACGTGGTCTATGCTATAGATTTTTTTGGGCTGAAGTACAGGAAAAGCAAGGATATTTGTATGTCTAGTACCTATTCCTTCATTTCAAGTGATTCTAAATTCACAGAATTGGAGCCTGTTTTCTAAACTAGCCATGTCTTTTTTGAAAATGAGCTCAAGTCTTCAAACAAAGGAGAAAATTTAGGTTTAATAATAATAAAAAACCCCGACAAACCAAATTCTGCCTGAAAATAAAATATATTCTGATGATTTTGACAGTAAGAAGAGGATACTTTGAGACTTAGATAGTTTTACAGATTTTTGACAACTTGATAGCTGTAGAAGACATGTCTATTGCTGTTTGATTTCCTTGTTTCTACTGCAAAATACAAGTTTGTAAACAAATTATAAACCCAACAAGAGAAGGAAGCAATGACATGACTATGAATTCTTTCATAAATAAATAACTAGGTAGGTACACAAAGACACAAATTAACAGAAATAGTTGTTTATTTGGTTGTGTTTTTTTAAAAAAAACAGCAGAGAAACTAAGTGTCTTTTTTTTCATTTTTAAGTAAAAAAACCCAAACTTGAGAAGCAGAGGTACATATGTGAAATAACATTTTTTGTACCATGGGGTAGTAAAATATGCATCCATTCATATTGTATATGAAAAAATACTCAGGTTTAGTGTGTAGACAGCCTAAGACATCTGATACCATTCTGTTTTCTCTCTTCTACTTTTAAGTGATTGGATGACGCAAATGATATGACAAAGAACTTCACTGCTGTCAGCATAGCAGCATTTCTGTTTTATTTTTTCAATTTAATTTTGTGGGACTCTGCAGAATGGTGATCCACATGAGTTCAAGTCCTAGATACGTGACTGGTATTTGGGTAAGAGATTTGTCTTTCAAGATGAAGGAAGCGGAATCCTCAAAATTAACAGTATTTTTATTACCATCCTTGTAGGATTTGACTTTCATGGCATGTGTGAAAACACCCCTTAGGCTAATCACATAGAAGTGCTAAAGAAAAAAACCTGCATACTTAGAATAAAATTATAGCATCATGATCTTTTTCATAGAATGCCTTCTGAGGAAGGACAGAGGGGGGAAAGAAAGGACAATCGGCCCACAGAGGAGAAAAGATCACTATTACAAAAAAGGCTGTCATATTTCTTGTTTTTGTTTGCCTTTTTTTATCTTAATGTACTACAGTCCAGTAATGTTATTATATATTACCAAGGACATATTATCACCCACTTTCTGCTTTCTATTTAACTGAACACATATTCAAAGGCAAATAAGAAGATCTGGTTTTGAGTCAGTTAAAAGATTTATTCACAGAAGTGTTATCTTTTCACAGAAGTGTTATCTTTTCACATTTATTTTAGGTCAAGTAAATTTGCCTTACAATTTTATTAATGGCCAGCTTTAAAAACAGCAAAAGAAACAAATAGAAATCCCCACAAAATAAAACCCCACATCCTCCCAACCCCTTTTGATACTCAATCGATCACACACATAAAAATTACAATTTCAGTGTCACATGATATACAGTATATCCTGTACCAGAAGCTTTAGGTGGGATTCCAAGGAATTCATTAGCCAGAGATACAGGACTTATCAAGTGCAGGTTTTTTTTTTTTTTCCTAATTTGGAGAAAAGAAGGCTGAGAGGTGACCTTGTTCTTCTCTGCAGCTTCCTGAGGAGGGGACATCGAGAGAGAGGTGCTCATCTCTTCTCCCTGGTATCCAACGACAGGATCTGTGGGATTGGTTCAAAGCTGCACTGGTAAGGTTCAACCTGGACTCTAAACTTCTATATAGGAGTATTCCAGATATTTCAAAATAGTGCATGTAATATAACAATATTCTATATAATATAACAACTCTTGGCTCATTAATGCAAACATGGGAAATAAGAACTTGAAAGAAGTGTAAAACTGAAGATCCGGTAACGTAGTCTATACTTACAGTAAGAGTCATTGATCTCTTGTTTATCTGAAAGTTTCAGAAGCAATTTTTCCAGACAGTATTTTTAATGACCTGCAAAATCAAATTTACAGTAATTAAAAATTGAAGAATATCCCTGAAATTCATGATGAGGAAAAGTGTAAATAAGAACCCTGAAGAAGTAATGGCTATGTAAGAAGTAAAATGGCTAAATTTGAGTTCGTTTATTAATCAGAAAAGAGGTAGTTCTCCAAGTCTGAAGGATGGAGAGAATTGTGCAAACACGCTGTCTTTCTGATGACAACCAAAAGTCTGGTCAAGTAGCTTAGATTACGTTTTATTTTGATGGTTAAAGTTAGGGGACATGAACGTCATTATTCATTTTTTTTTGTGTGTGTGCATATCGTAGATTTGGAGCTAGTCTAGGATGGGTTTTTCTGCAAATTTTCTTCATGAAAATGTTTTACTTTAATTGTAGTCATATTTTATCCTTGATTTTATTCCTAATGTCCAGTCTGAACCACCCCTCGTCCAGTTTATTCTAGTCAGTAAGTTTTTTTAAATTATGAAAATATTTGTTTAGACCGATTTATGTTAAATTTTAACATTATAACTGGACAAAAATGTTTTGTGTATGGAGAGTACATGCCATTTATATGTACAATTACATATACTTTAAAGCAATTTTTATTTTGCCATAACTGACTGCAAGTCATATGTTCTGTTTATTCTCTTTGTTTAGTCTAATTTCATTGTTCTCCATTTAGTCTAATTCATGAGACTAATTGCTTTTTAAGTTGGAGAGTCAAATATACTTCTTATTTATCCATGGCAGCGTAGCTAGTTGTCCCTACTCTAAGTGGCCCTTCTGGAAACCATAGTGTTTGAACAATTGCTGACAGTACTGCAAAAATAAATAATGTAAAATGAAACTCACTGTGGTCTTATTGATTTTTGTTACAGGCTCTGCTTATCCATATAATAGTCAAACTCCACTTTGTTATGACGATGATCTCTTCAAAGTAATTCACACATCAGGACTGTGACAGTGCAATTGTACTATAGTAGAACCTGAGGACTCACAGTCACTAAACAGTAAAACGGCTGCTGATTTGGCAAATTCTGGTTCATGTATTTATTACAAAGAGTCAGACTTTTTACCACTTCAACACTCAGAAGCTGAAAGTTAGTTCAATAGTACAATTTGAGCTTGCTTTCTGTGCATACCATTGAAAGCTTTAACTCAAAAATAGCCCAGCTGTTAAGGAATGCATAACCATATTATAGTAGATCTTAAATAATCCTTTGTATCATAACATTAATTCAGGTGTATAGGAGTGTGTTTGTGTACTAGTACACGTACACAGTGCACATGAGAATCTCTTAGTCTGCCTCTTTTTGCATTTTTTATTATTATTATTGCATATATAAACCAAGTGTTGATACTTTGGATATCTTTAATGCTATTTAAGGCACTTAAGACATTCACCTTCTCAGTGGAAGGGAACTAAATGTGACTTAATATCCTCAGCAGCTTTGAAAATCTTAATCATGACTGATAAATTATGTAATAGCTGATTCCTGAACCAGCAAAAATGTTAAAGAAGCTGAAATGCAGATGGACAATATAGAATCGTTAAGGATGGAAAAGACCACTAAGATCATCAAGTCCAACCATCAATCCAACACAACCATAACCATTAAACCGTGTCCTGAAGTGCCACGTCTACATGTTTTTTAAACAACTCCAGGGATGGTGACTCCACCACTGCCCTAGGAAGCCTGTTCCAGCACTTCACCACTTGAAGAAGTTTTTCCTAATAACCGATCTAAACCTCTGTTGATGCAATTTGAGGCTATTTCTCCTTGTCCTATCTTTTCTCATTTGGGAAAAGATATCAACATCCACCTCACTACAACCTCCTTTCAAGTAGTTGTAGAGAGCAATAAGGTCTCTCCTGAGCCTCCTCCAGATGAATACCAGTTTCCTCAGCTGCTTCTCATAAGATATGTTCTGCAGACCCCTCATCAGCTTTGTTGCTCTTCTCTAGACCTGCTCCAGCATCTCAATGTTTTTCTTGTACTGCGGCACCCAAAACTGAGCACAGTACTCAAGCTGTGGCCTCACCAGTGCCTCACCTGGGCACACTGCTGGCTAATGTTCAGCCAGCTGTCAAACAACACCCCCAGATCCTTTTCTGCTGGGCAGCTTTCCAACCACTCTTCCTCAAGCCTGTAGTGCTGCCTGTAGTGTTGTGGCCCAAGAGCAGGACCTGACACTTGGCCTTCCTGAACCTCATACAGATGGCCTTGGCCCATTGATCTAGTCTGTCCATATCGCTCTGCAGAACCTTCCTTCCCTTGGGCAAATCAACACTCCTGTTGACTCAGTTCTGTCTGCATACTGAGAGTACACTCAATCCCCTGATGCAGAACACTGATAATGTTATTGAACAAGACTGACCCCAGCACTGAGCCCTGGGGAGCACGATTTGTGAATGGCCACCAGGTGCATTTAACTCTGTTCACTGCAATTCTCTGGGCTTGGCCATCCAGCCAGTGTTTTGCCCACTGAAGAATACATCTGTTTAAGCCATGAGCCTCCAGCATCTCTAGTAGAATGCTGTGGGACACAGTGTCCAAGGCTTTACTGAAGTCCACAGTCCACAGCCTTTCCCTCCTCCACTAGGTAGGTCCCGTGGTCATAGAAGGAGATCAGGTAGGTCAAGCAGGACCTACCTTTTATGAGTTCATGCTGGATGGGCCTGACCCCCTGGTTGTCCTATATGTGCTGTGTGAGCGCACTCAAGGTGAACCACTCCATCATCTTCCCTTCCTCGTAATACTTTGAATGTATGAATCAAACTGCTTAAGTGAAAAATTCTCATATATTTTACTTCAATTAAATTACATAGCTCAAAGAGCTTTAAATTGTAAGGGCTTAAACAAGCAGTCTTCATTTGAAAATGCAATCTGATATTACAACATTTAGAGCATTCTTTTAAAGGGTTTTTGATGGACCTGAGGTTTACATTTTCATCCTTTGATTCCTTATGACCTTCAGCAAAAAAATTTTACAAGTGTTGACTACATAAAAGAATAGTTTAAGTCTTGATAGATTAAACTGCATCTAGATTCCTTCTGTGTTAACTTTTTGCTATCAAATAATTCTCTTTGCAAATAAACTAAAAAATTCCTTTCAATACCAATTGTCCATTGGCGGTCACTTATAGACAATGAACTGTTGTTTAATTAATTCTTCCTTTCTTTTTACTTTAGCATTGTCTCATCCAATCTGTCTCCTGTAGTAAATTGAACAAGTGAGTATGTTGAAAGAGAAAGGAAAGTAATGGAAGGGCTATGCACACACAACTAAAATTCAGGTTCTGAGTTTTTATTGTGACTATTTCTGAAGCCATAAACAACAAAAATGTTTATATACACTTTGAATAAAGTGCCTTTACTGCATAGGTAAAATACAACATACTGCCAAAATACATTTAGATATAGTAACTCAAGGTATTGGGAATAAACTTTGCACTAACAAAATAATGTGAAACAACCAATTTGAAGTGATACATAGAAATGGTAAATGATATTAACGTGTTAATGAAGAAAAAGAATGGCTGTTTATTGTGCTCACAGTTAGAAGGAAAGATAAGTCTACATGCTTTATACAATTCAGTATAGCAATTTTTCACCTTCTTTATCATAGGAGTACACTGAACTGTGCTATGTATAGGTCATTTTGTAAAGAATTTTTTTGACTCTGATGCCTCAATACAGGATACAAGCCACATGAATAACTTTCCTCATTAAGCTTTACTTATTACTGGAAGGCTGTCTCCAAGATCTGCCCCTTAGTAACTGTGAAAGTTGCCATTCACTCAGATTTAAATGTCATTGCTTAGAAGCTTACTCATCATAATTTACAGTTTGCATATCTTTCCACATTTTTCTTATCTGCAGGCAGATATACCTTAGTCACTTAAGCATCTACTTGGTTCTAATGAGTTTTTGGAAACGCAAGCAAACACAAACCCCAAACAACAACAACCAAAACTCAAATTGTGTTTTAAATTCCTTTTGGTGCATTATCTCTTTTAAATAATGCTTAGTTTGAACCATGTTCACGGTTCAGTAAGATATAATGCAATTCCCAAATAAAAAGTCTTCCATGGAAAAGAAAATAGTACTTTAATGAAAAAGGCAATATAATCTAAATTATAAAATTCTCAACTAGCACTTATGGTGATATTTGGTTGTTTCTCCTCCCTGCAGGTGATATGCAGAAAACTTTTCCTACATCATCCATCCCAAGTTAAGAGATGCAAACATATGCTATCTTCTGTTTAATGTTTCCTCACAATATTCTCATCGGATTTCGATCTTGTAATTTGCTTCTCTGCAAACAGTTATTCCTCTGTGATACAGTCTAGCAAAGGTGTGGAAAAGAAGTAAAACACAGTAGTATAAATATTTAATGTTTTAATTACCAATGATAATTATTAGAAGTAGTTGTTTATTAATTGGTTAATAATTTAACAAAAATTAATAATTAATAAAGTAATACATATTTTAATAATTATAATATACAGTTTAGAAATACAGGAGCTCTTAATGTCATTGCTGTATAGATTGGATTTTTCCCATGTTATTTTCTCAGTTACTTTACACAGTTGTATAACATCTAATAAAAAAATGGATGTAGCAGTTTCTTAAATATAAAATCCCTCTAAAATTAGTTCTTCTACTTCCTGGCTGTATATTTTAAAGGTACTGATCTAAGATAATTTATTTATTTATCAGATTGTTTATTTATTAGATTGTTAATTGTACTATTTAATTCCACTGGTTTTAAATACAAGGACTCTCTGCAGATGGTCTGATAGGCGCCAAAGTGGTAAACTTAGTTTGTCAGTTAAAATTTTGGTTAGAAGCAACAATTTCTTGTTTTTCATAGATAGTCATGCATGTGATCTGTTCCAGTTCTGCAGCCTCCTTAAATGCATCTTAAGAGAGGATGAATTCTCTTAGTTTTCATTCTACTTGCCTAAACATCGCTTACAGAAATGGAGTAAATCAGTGCATTCTGACCAGAAATGGTGCAGTGGAGACCATGTATTAAAGTCAGATTGTGTCAGAACTCTTGAATGAGGGTTAGTAATGTTTTAACAGTGATTCAGCAAGGCTATTTATATAAAATTTAAGTTGCTAAACTTCTAGTTTCAGACTGTGTAAGAAGAATTTTTTCACCCTTTGAAATAGGAAGTGGCTATAGATTTATTTTTTTTTGTGGCATAATGCTTTTAATGAGATTGAATTATTTAGTTTTGTGTATATGTCCTTGTAAGAAATGAATCTGCATTTGTGTTTAATATATCTGATTCACAAAAAGGTCTGCCAGGTTATGTAAGACTCTAGGTATGTACTGTTTGTAGTACTTTAATTTTTCCAGTCAAACTCTGTTGATATGAAATTTGAGATGTTAAAGCACGATTAAAGTTTGCAAAACTTGATACTATATATAAGTCCATGTTTGGGATTTAGAAGATGATCATAGAATCATAGAATGTGTTGGGCTGGAATGGACCTCCAAAGGTGATCTAGTCCAACTCCCCTGCAGTGAGCAGGGACATCTTTACCTCAATCAGGTTGCTCAGAGCCTCATCAAGCCTGACCTTGAACATCTCCAGGGGTGGAGCCTCCACCACCTCTCTGGGCAACCTGTTCCAGTGTTTCACAACCCTCATTGTAAAAAAATTCTTCCTTATTTGCAGTCTAATGGTTAAAGGTTGTATTTATGACCACAAAACTTGTGATAAAAGGCTTTTTTTCACCATCTTCTCCAGTTTCCTGGAGATCTGTGTTTGCAGGGATCTGTATTTGCATTAATTTTTACCTTTACATTGTTTTCAAAGAGGCTAGAAATGTTTTGTTTTGACAAAACTTAAAATAAAAATTGCCAGAGGGTGATTAGCTGGTGTCTTTGAGCTATTCTCGCTATAGAAGAGTAAAGTCATCCAGATGTCCTCCTCATCTTTGTCTGTTTGACCTGTATCTGCTTCCCACACACCCCAGCATATTTCTTCCTAGGCAGTCTCTTTTTCTTGAAGATCTGGCACATTGCAACAAAAGGGTTGAAGAGTTTTTAGATGTGGGAGAGACCTGTTTGCTCCCAGTGCTGTAAAGCAAGCTGTGCTGCAAGCACAAGCTGTACTACCTCTACATACTATTTGTCTGTCTCTTCCCATCTGCTGCTAATAACTTCATCACCTTCTTTCATCTAGGTTAGAAAGGCCTACTGTTAAAAATCAAAAAAGGAACAGTTTCTATCAGCACTTCTACATCTACAATATTGACAATTTTTTATAGGTCCCTTTATTTGAAAATTTCGGTGTCGTAAACATTAGTTAAGTGTAGCAATATTCTTAATAAGTAATTTTTTCTTTTCCCCGTGGACAAGCACCACAAAATGACTGTCACTAGAAGCCTAGACAAATACCAGAGACGAAGTGAAGGATTCTTACTCAGAAAATCCTAATGTGAGCATAAGAGGAACTTGCATCTTTTATAGTCTAATTACAGATTACATGTGAATTAATTTGTAGGCGGTCTCTCAATGGCAGGAGATGACTGTCTCAATAATTGCCTCCCAGTCAAATCCAAGCTGATTAACTGAACTTTCAAAATTTAACAGATCTTATTCATTTAAACTTATTAACTATATCATTGATTAAAAACAACAAAGAAAAAGAAACAAATAAAACCCTCCCATCTCCCTCTGGAACAAACCAGTTTTACTATCATAAGGAAATGTCAACTTTTGAGGGTACTATGTGAGCTCACAGTGTAGGTCAAGTAAAGAAAATGAGTTAATGGTATCAAAAATACCTCACTTCAAGTGTTATACAATTGAAGAACATTTCCATTGCTGAATGGAATGCTACAGATGCTTCTGTATTAGTTACTTTTTATTAAGTCTTTCACACCATGTGTCCATTTTTCAAAGTTTATCACTTAACTTTTTTGAGAGTCTCATAGCAGCAGCCTCAGGGGAAGAACACATCTGCAAGGAAAAATATGTTCCAAGAAGTCTGGAATTCACAGGAAAAAAAGATATACTAAAGCAAGTGGCATAGGTATCCTAGGCATAGCTATCTTCCTGTAAGATAGTGTGAAACTGGAAATGGCGTATCTGAATTAGAATTCTACCAGAAGAAAAGCGTGTTTTCCGTGTGATGGATACTCATACATTGAACAAAAATTAAATGAGGAATCAAATTATATCCATTCATTTAAATGATTCTTGGAATATTTCTTTAGGATATTAGTGTTTAAGAAGAATAAAAGATTTTTAAGTTATATATATAAAAGTGATGTCAGTCTAAAATTCCTATTCATTTCTGCTAGGTGTAACCATCAAATGATTTTATTCTAATATTTTAGAATATCTACTGGTGTAAGATAGCCAAGGCAGGCTATATACTGTTACTGGGACAAATGGCCAGTTTTGCTTTTTCATTGACCACTCAGAGATTTGAGAGTATTAGAAATGGACTTGTTGCGAAGTAGACTTTACAAGTATTTTCAGAGCCAATTCTTTCAAGAAGAAGATAACAATAGACATTCTGTGATTCTGTGAATAGGAAAATAAAATAATTCAATCTGACTAGAGAGAGAGAAAGAAAGGCATGTATATAACCCCAAAACTCACATCTGTAAATGAATTCAAAATAAATAAATGAGGATTCTTATGTGTCTGAGCAACTGAATTAGTTTTTCACATTGCTTTTGAAGAACAACTACTAGGAAACCTATATAAAGTTGCTTTTGAAGAACTTGATTATTAGGAAATAAATGAGAACTTGTCACTAGAACTGTTAATAATACATTAGTAAATGAACAGTTGCAAAACCTGATTACATCTCACATGAACTAACAGTTCCAAGTACACATGTGAATGAATGTGTGCCCTTATGAACTTAAGGATTATTGCATGTGTGTTTTAATATTTATACTCCCAGGGTGTTCTAAGAATGGACAACTAAGATGAAGCTTTACAGTGATAATCTGGAGAATCTTATTTTGCCTCAGAGATAATGAGTAAATACTGTGAAGTAGCTAATGAGATTGAAACAGGTAAACAAAATACATTTCAAAAAATTAAATATCAGGTAAATTTAGTAAGTGGTCTGTTAATTTTCAAATAATATATTTTGCAGGTCAATGCAATAGAATTTCTAGTACATAGTAATTTTGTTCTTTGCAAATCTACATTTGAAAACAGGATCCCTTTTTGTTGTACACTTAAATATTCAAAAACATAAACCTAATTCCAGTATTGAGTATTGTGTAGTCTTCCTGTTGATTACCACTATGATTAATATTACCTAACTCAGACTTTATGCCTGAATATATGTTTGTGTATACACAGGCAAGGAAAGAAATGGGAAATGCACTATGTGTGCAAACAAATTAAAAACTAAAAAAAGAAGGAAGTGACTGAGGATAAACATATGTTATCAGTGTTTTTCCTCAAAAAATGTCAACAGATATTTGTTAAGCAGCTTTACTGATAAAAATTCAAGTTTGTAGAATTTGTTTTTGACAATTACAGAAGATATTATAGCAGAATTTGTGTCTACATAGCAGTCTAAAACAGTCACTGAATACTTCAATGAAGAGTGAAGTATACAGAGAACAGTGAAAGTGAATGCATGAGAGGATACTAAAACTGAAAGGAAGCGTGAAAACATCAAGAGGGCAAGGAAATTAGAAACGTCTCTCATTTCCTCCACATGTATGAACAAAAACTGCCTTTATTAAGTAGAGTGGGTACATGAAGGAAATATTTTTGCTTGTATTTCACTGACTTCATTTGAAAGGTAAACTTTCTGTGAGATCTGAAGCTCTAGAAGAAAACATTATGAAACTTTTTAAAGAAGGAAACCTCTTTTGCTTTAGCTTAGTATCACCCTTTCCTGACTGCTGTTTGTTCTGCACAAGCGGCATCCTGGAGCGAAGCAGATCATGGCTGAGCTGCAACCACTCCATCATTCTTTAATTCCCAACTGTTAAAATCCTCTGCAACCCTCAGGCAATTTTTTAAGGAGTTAATCCCTTGTCAGACTCATGGTTTAACAGCCTGGGTTTTTGTAACAATATTCTCCATCCCCACGCTTCATGGTAGGCAGATTGTTCACTAAACAGAATAAAAAAACCCAGAAAATTAAGCCAAACTTCTAGTCTTTGCAATTGCACACACTTTTCTAAAAATTAATGCTAAATGCCTACATGGTTTCAGAAAGAAACTGGACAAATCTGGGGGTGAAAAATAAAATGAAAGCTGATAAATACAAAGAGCCCACCTCAACACTAGGAATCCGTTGTGGTCTTGAAGGTTGTAAGAGTACCAAGTATTACTCGGTTTTGGGTCTTTTTTTTTTCTGGTGGAATCCACTGGTTGCTCCTTGTGGAGAGACAATTTGGGGCACGATGATCTGACCCCTTTGACCATTGCTGTGATTTTTTTAGCAGTTATGCATATTCTCACACAAATTTTAACATGATTGAAAGTAGAAATGTAACTTGTGTTGTGTTTTATAAAATTTGTAAAAAAGTGGAATCTCTCCAATTCCACTCCCAGTTCATGTCAAAAAATTGTAGTTACTCTTATGTAGTAGAATTTTGAAGGTTCTGACTTCCAGTACTTAACATCATTCTGGAAAAAACATCCACAACATTGATGTGAAATCAAAAGATCTAGTTCTCTAAATAATCCCAGTGTAAAAAGTTTTTAGTAGACTTAGATTTTCAGACAGGTTGAAACATATTAAAAAAAGAAAAGAAAAAGGTGTCTTTAAAATGTTTGTCTGTGCTGATGATACCAGATAATACTGATGTGAGAAAAAATGAAAATATACTAATTTGTTAAGTAGGTGAAAATATTAGCAGGTTTTAGAAATATGTTCAAAAGTAGGGAAAGAGTTATTTCCCATCTAAAAATCAACTATCTTTGATGATGAGGAGTGAACTCTTCAAGACATTCTGAAAAATCACTGCAATGAACTTTCAGATTCAGTATTAGGTATTCATATTTTTGAAGAAGACTTCACAAAAAAAAAAGTATGCTACTAGGAACATGTTTAGTAAAGAATAGCTTTGAGATTTAGAGACTAAATTTTGTATGACTCTGAGCAAGATTTGATGGGTTCCAAAAGCCAGCTGAGCAATCTGGGAAAGGAAGTAAAATCTCTAAAAAGATATTTTGTACACAGTACTGTGCAAGGTGGGGGCTTTTTTTTTGTCGAGCCAAACAAATAAGCCATTAAGCTTTTTATTTGATTGGTTCTGAAGCGAACACCTGTAAATGCCTCTCTGCTTAGTTCTTTTTTAGCCCTTGTAGTGAAGAGAAGCACTTTCGTGTTGCAAAGTTTGTCATACAACTATATCAAAATCAATAATGTGCTACAAATATATCTAGGCACTTTTCTTTACATGTCTTTGATCCAGAATTCCCATCTGTACTTCATTGTACCCTACGCTCAGCCATTAGACCATCAAATCACAGCTGAGGAGTGTCAAGCATTGTTGAAGCCCCGAAAAAAAATTGGAGTATCTCAGCAGAAGGTTGCTTGGCGCAGGTGTTTGTGTAATTATGATATATTAGGAAAACTCTTTGTTCAATGGCCTTCAAGCTGCCTAGAGAGTAAATTCCAGAACAAGCAGAATGTTTAACAGAGATGAATACATGTGAGCAAGATTGCAGCAATCACTTTTTACAGGGAATATGAACATCTTACTTTCACAGGTCAAGGCGCCACTCACTTGAAAGTGGTTCTTGCATGCAAAGTAATAGACACTATGGCCTCTTTCTCCACCTTCTTTATTAGCAGGCAAGTCAGAAGAGAGCACTCAGGACAGACTTAGTATTTGAGAAATTGCTGCAAAAAGAGGCAGCAGAAAATGCTACGGCTGGTCCAGCAGCAATGAGTGTCTTTGAGACTGTGTGGTCAGGATCCATTACATCTCTGCAAAGGACAGAGAAGCAGGAGTTTGAAAAACACTTGAGTTAAATTATCCTGGGAATAGCAGAATGCTAACCATTTATTTATACTAAAATGCAGTTGAATCGTGATTTTATAGATTTCTGTTCATGTAGCCAGAGGCTGGCCCAAAGAGAATGTTAACAGCTCTTTGCTCAATAGATACAAATGAGGAAGTGTAGGATGAACATGCTAATGCAATTTCTATTCAACGTCATTTCTCTTTAGAAGTCACTAGAACTAGATAGACCTAGATAGATAACTAGATGAAACTGTCTCCACAGTATTTAGAAGTCATTTAAAATAATTTAATCATAAGCAAATGTCAGAGTAATTTTTAGATCAAAACTGGAGCCTGCAACCTGGGTACTTTAAGCACCTTTAGGGGCATTACAGAAAATATCAATTCATAACATGCTTCTAAAGTAAGAGTGGTATATATTTTTAGCCCCATTTCACAGATGAGAAGCAGAGGTGCATAAAAAGAAATAAACCACCCAAGATCATAAAAACACTTTGATTGAAACTTTCATCTAGCCAATCTTTCTGACATGTAAGAAAGGACAGTGGCACCTCTCTGGATTTTCCTTCTGTCTTTATCCACTCTGTATCTAAGCTGGAAGCCGTAATATAACATTGTGCCTGTCAGGGCCTCACTGTCTAGTCTGAATTTAAAGCCATTTCAGATCTGAGGCATTGTGTAGCAATGAACTTCATAACATGAACTCCACAAGTTGCTAAAAGAATGCGTACTTTTGCTCTAATGCTTCTGACTACTAACTTTATGCTTAATTTTGCCAGAAAAAAAACCCCAAACCATTCCTTGTTCTCTGTTTGTGATTTCAAATACCTAAGAATTCACTTTGCCAAGACAATGTGTCAAGGTCTGTTTAATATTGAAGGCAATCCACACCTTTGTTTTTCCTTGCCCCGCCTTTTTTGCAGTCTTGTTTTTAAATTGAGGAGACTGGAATGAATTGGTAATTCAGGCTGTGTTTATTACCATGGCTGTGAATGATGCCATGGTGGTGGTCTCTTTTTCTCTCTGTTCTTTTTCTTAATGTTTTTTTTATCATGCCTTTGACTGGCACAGAGAATTTGGCTAGCAATATTTTCCTAGGATTATGGAGAATACCAATTAAATACCTCTTCTGAATTATAACAGCTTATTTAGCAACCATCATTGTGTATTCCTAATGATGAGCTTTTTCCTCCCATGTATATTACCTTACATTTAACCACAGTAATGTTCATTTTCTCCTTGTGCCGTAGTTGATCGGTACCCTTAATCCGCTGCAACTCTTAGCAGTCAGTTTTTATCATTATTATTTTGAAGAATTTTGTATCATCAGTACACTTAGTCACCTCATTATTCACTTACTTTTCTAGATCATTTATGTTGAGCAGCAGATATCCCAGCAGAGTCCCTGAGGGACTCCACTGTTAAACCTCTACTTTTGTTGAAGCTGATCACTTAATCCTACTATTTAAGCTATTTATTAATTCATGAGAAGACCTCCCCTCTGGTCCCATGACAGCTGAATTTCCCACAAGCCAAGATTCTGTCCTAGACCATTTTGTCTTTTAATTTTTTACAGCTACTGTAGCAAAGCAATTTACTGCCTAATAACAAAATTCTAGATTTAGTTATTATAATATTTGTGAAAAAAATAAATGCAAAAACACCTCCCCCCCAAAAAACCCAACAGCTGCCAACACCAGAAACACATTTATAACATAAATTTTGTAAATTTAGCATTTTTAATTACTCCTTGGCCATTTCTGGTTTAAAAATGGGACTTTTTTTCTGCAAATTAGTGATGCAATGAAGTAAAAGAGAAAGTTACTAGGTCGCAATGTTAGTGATAGTTTCTTTCTGTTGAACTGTGTTAATTTTTGAAAACCTAATTTACTGTTCTTAAAAGTTGGGTTGTAATAAGATAATTAATGCAATGCTGTAATACCATTTATTCTTCTTAAGGGATAAAACAGTATTAAAATATTTGTGACTGACAACACTGCCATTTATCTTCCTAGCAGGAGACAGGTGAGAACAAGCTCTCTGTGCTCCATCCACATCAGCTGCCACCATACTTGAAACAAATGATGTGAAAAAACACAATAAGATTTGTGCTCTTTCAGATTTTGGATCTGTATACTTGTAGCGGAGCTTCAGTGTGCTGATGGAATCTGAAACGTTCTCTGGGTCTGACTCTGTGGACTAGAGAGAAAAAAAACCCCAAAGCTTAGATATCCCAGGTGTCATCAATTCAATCACCAAAATTAGATAGCTGTGATGTAAATTATGCAAATATGTGACTCAACCTCTTCGTTAGTGTTTGAGAAATGAAATATTTAATGATGTTGACATTTTTAATTATCATCAGGTCTCTGAGTTAACTCCGAAGTGGGATCAATGTTATTACAGGATCTCTGCAGACTCTGGTGGACATCTCTGCATCATGTCAGACATTACAGCAGCCGTATATGTTAGCTGTATTTGAAAAGTTGAGAAGATAGGTAATAAGGAAAGAGTTTGTAAAAAACACCAAAAAAATAAAGTAGTGAGTGCCTGTTCTTTGACAGTGGTCAGATTCTGACTATATTATGAATGTTTTTCCTGTATCTTTTCCCATACCCCAAAATCACTTACAATGTAAACTTCAAACAAATATCACCAAATTACACTACTGTGATGGAAACATTGTGAGAAATATAGAGACTGTGAACTTTTAAATTTAAATATATTTAATATATTTGTCTGTCTTGCATCACTAAAGTCAAAAGTCTCGCATCACTAAACTCAAAAGACAGACCATTTCTAAAATAATTTCAGCTATGTCATTGACACGTCTCACAGAAGATTCTTTATAGTTAAACCTTTGCTTTTCCATAGCAGAAGAGGGGATATGGTGCTTAGTTAAGTTAATTTACAAAGCCAGTGATATTATTGTTGGTTTTTGTCCTATTTTCTAAGTAGATATAATCATCTGTGTTACACAGAACTCTCTAAGAGGAATCTTACCTATCTAAATAGAGATCTTAAAATCCTGAGGATTAATTAATTTATGTTTGCATAGTTCTTTGAAGCTGTGGAGCACTGTCTAAATGCTAAATATTATCTACTCTTAACCATTAACGATTACTTTCAGTAGGTGTTGCAGATCACAGTGCGTAC
This sequence comes from Trogon surrucura, assembly GCA_020746105.1. Taxonomy (NCBI): domain Eukaryota; kingdom Metazoa; phylum Chordata; class Aves; order Trogoniformes; family Trogonidae; genus Trogon; species Trogon surrucura. Next base: position 116,015,014 of record CM036617.1, on the reverse strand, counting down.
TATCATTACAGCCCAAGCCTCTCTGTAAAACCCATAAAATTACTGGTAATATTCTTTCTGTCCTCTTTTCTAACCTTCATACTCTTTGTGTAGCCTACCACAAAGCAAGGCTGCCAGACACCTACTCATAAAAAAACAAGTTCAGGCGCTGGGAGCTACCACTGAGGATATTCTCTCTTTGGATTTTTCCTACGTATGGAGCTACGATCTGTTAGTGAAAACACTACATGTCGACTTGAGTTTCAAGTAGACGATACAGGACTTGTCAAAGAACTACCAAAACTCAGTTCACATACTTGGCCTCTCTAAGCACAACGATTCCTGCATGCTGACTGATGGAGAGAGACAACATCTGGCAGTGAGCTGTGAGCTCCTGTGGTGAACACCAAGTCGTAATTCATCTGGGATACTGCCATCCTCTTGGGTATTTTAGAGAGAATGAGCAGAATGACATTGGACTCTTAGAACTGGGAAAGCTAATATTTTGATTTTTACATGTACACTTTGGCTAGTGGCTGCCTCTTTCTGTTCTTCAATCCCTCAACAAGAAAAAAAATAATGACTTTTGATATGTATAATGTGTATATATATATATATATATATATACACATGTATATAATTTTGCAGCTTATTTTATTCAAACTACACATTTTTCCAGGAAAATGTACAACAAAATAAGGCAATTGGAATCTTTAGATTCTTCCACATCAAAAGTGATAATAAGTTCAGATAGTACCAGTCTGGGTGATCAGTGATGAGGGGTATGCAGCGACACACACCTAACACTAAGGATAGATTTGGTCTTCAGTGGTGTTACTTGCTAAAGAGCAAGAAGTAAGAATGGTTCTCAACTGCGTGTCAGTGACAGAAGAGGCCAGGTCATCCTTTACTAGCCTTGAAATGGGAGTTAACTGGAAATGGCCCTGTTATACAATCCAGAAAATCAGGATGGGGTTGAAAATTTGTTTGCAACATTTCCAAGGAAAGCAGAAGGAAACACTCCCCTTTTTTCTTTTTTCTTTTTCTTTTTTTTCTCTGAAGGAATGGTAGTGCACCCAAGTGTAGTTCCCTTTGCTGCAATTCAAATAATTCCCTTTATCATGGGTTCCAAAGTAATTCACAGAATCTCTGCTGCTAATTGTGGCATGAAATTTCTACTCAGGTTTCTGTATGGGACATGAAATTGTCCTCTAGCAATTCTATTTGTACATATCTAAGAAACTAAGGTAAGTAGTGTTTTTCTACTAATACTTTTTCCCTTAGGATCATCTGACATATCGCTGACTTAGATTTCTTGCTTCATCATTTCCTTCCTCTAACTGAGAAAGAATGTCGGGTTAAAATATGCTTTATATAAGCCTGAAATACCAGTTCCTAGAATCCTGGCTACACAGTGTGTTTCTACCACATCCTTTCAGAAATACACTAAAGTGTAGTTTAATCTGGTGAAAACAGGTAATTTGACCATGGATGATTCAGTGTGAAGGGTATCCTGAAAATTTTGATTGCTCACCATTTTATTTATCTGGATGGGGCAGATTAGAGGCTTTATAGATGGCAATCATTCTTCATGTTAGCTGTGTAGCAAGGAAGGAATGAAATCTAGACTAGAAACTTGAAGGCCTCCTTATCTCTTGCTGTTACTCAACTTTCTTCTCTCACTACAAAGTTAAGGGGACACCACTGAAGTTCTACAAAGCCAGGTAGAAGATAAACGACCTTCATGTGTCCTGTAATAATTCTCAAAACAATTGTTATCACATAAGTTATGTGACTCCACTAATGTTTTCAGCACTAGGATGTAGTTTAACAACAGAAAACTCGTGAATGGCATCTACTTAAGTAACTATTTGTCATAATGGTGGTGGTCGATGGTGCCTGATAAGCACTCAGTCTGAAAAATACGGAAATATATTTGCCTTAAGTAAATGAAAGAAATAATTCTTTTCATATTAGAGTTTGCATTATTTACTAAATTTAGTTAATGAATACATAAAAGAATCTGAATGAAAACTACCTAGAAAAAGTATTAATGTCTTTTTTTCTACTTTCCAATAAACTGGGAGAAGAGGAAGTGACAAATAAGTAAATAGACATTTCTGTTTCTTCACCGGTATTTGTCCTCATACAGTGATAACTAGATAAATTATCCAGTTGTTCTTTGAAAGTAAAGAGAGCTTTTTAAACATTTGAGATTTTCATCCTGGTGTTTTGTGGGGTTTGTTCGTTTGTTCTTTTTTTTTTTGTTTTTCTGCATATACTTATTTTTATACCTTATTTGGAGTAGTCTACACCCACATTTACCAAATCTACTGCCACTTTACACAAATCTAGCTAGTGATTCTAGTGAAGCCTAATGGTATGTCGATATAAATGTAACAAAAAGCCTGTCCATAGAATTACGCTCTATTTAAATGCCTTTAACTTTTTGTTATCTGTGGTTGCAAACACCTTATCTCCCTGCCTTGTTCTCCTAATATCAATGATTGTGAATACTTATACTCACAGACTGCAGTTTTGAATTGCAATTTTAATACAGCTGTTATGTTGCCTTTTTGATTTTTTCCCCTTCATTCCTGTTTTGAAGCTGACTTGCACTGTTAAAAAAAATCATTCTGTTCAGAAAGAACAGTACTGAGTTGATATATCTGCATTCTTCTAACATTCATAGCTTATAAAATACTGGCACTGTTATTACTAACTCCTTGAATAACCACATTCAAGTCTAAAGGCATTGGAAGGAAACATGAATCATATATCTGACTACAGCATTTCAGTGAGTCAGTGAAAGGCTGACTGGTTTATGCCCCAAAGCCCCTGGATTCAATAGAAGTCTTTCATTTAAATGAGTTTTAGGTCAGATCTGCTGTAGCTGCACAAGCACTAGAAAATCAACAACATTCTTTAACTAGACTGAGTAGCCTGCTTAAGATGATGAAGTATTACACATTGTGTAACCAAACCTATAAGAAATGCCTGGGTTTTGTTGCTTGTTAAAGCAAAATCAAAGATAACTTGAAACAAGTCAAATGGGCAGAAAGCTGTCTGAAACTGCCTGAATGTATTAACAGCAGAACTGATAACATCAGTGTCACTTTTATCACTGAAGCAGAAATTATGAGGTTTAGGAAGAGATTTTTAATACTCTATCTATACCTCAAGAATATAAACCCTATTGAAAGACTTTCCTGCTTGGTCACAGATAGTTTTACAAAAGATTCCATTTCGCTGCATTAAAGAGTAGCGTGAGTTGCAGGGTGCAGGGAAGAAATTTTTCCAAAGATAGCCCTTTCCTTAAGTTCATTCCCTGGTTTATCTGAAGGCCTTAACTGTTTTGGACACCTTTTTTTTCCAAGAATTCCTTTTTCATTACTACTTAGTAATGCCTCTGTCCTTGACTGCCTTTCTGTCATGGGATCTGTACTTTTTTCTGTGGTCTAAATGCTTACTTTGTTCATTTTACTTGTTCTTCTAGAATTTTTCTGGGTCAGCAAACCTAGAAGAATTGATAAAACTCAGTCTTTGGGGAAAGCTCTGAGTTTTTAGCGCTGACCCTACAATGAGAATATCAAAGTCAGAGACAGACTGAAGGAGTAAAGAAGATATTGTGCAACTGACTTGCTTTGATGGTATAATATAAAAAAAGAAAATAGTCGTTGAACCAAGCACAAAACACTTCCCAAAAAATTTGAAAAATCCGAAACTTGGAGCATTACTTAAGTCATCTTTCATATTTCTTCAGAGCTTTCTAAAACTTTCCAGTGATTCTAGTTTTGCTGCTAATCCTCAAGAATGAGGCCGTCTCGTCTTTCACTCTGTATGCTGTTGTCCCTTAGGAATTCAGATGGATTTTAGGACTGTTGGTGCTCTTGTTTTTACATTTTAAATTCTTTAAACAATATTGAAGGAAATCTGGGGATAAAGGGAATTGAAAAACAAGTTTTTGAGTGCTCCAGAAAGCCAGTGTCAAAGACAACTGATTAGCTAGAAGAGCAGTGCCTCATCATTCATTTGCAACAATTGACATGAAAAGCCTGCTTCTGCAAGGCGGGAAAGCTGGAATAAATGCATTCAGCGATAAAAGCGAGGATAATAAAAGCAAGTCCTAGAGAATAATCTTTCAGGAAGAGAAACCTGTTTTCCTAACAGAGTTGCCATCCTCACCCAATTCCGTTGCGAAGCAGCGGGCCTCTCTTCTTCTCCTCAGCCCACCAGCAGTGAGGCTCCAGTTCAGTTTGCAAAGGCAGGAAATGAAGGCGAACACTGGTCAGATCATTAAAGAAACGAACTCTGCAGCGCTGAAGTGAGACAATGAGGCCGACTCTTTTGTGGGAGTGGATTCCAGCGCACCAAGACTGAATAACAACCTCAGATCTCAACACGACTAATGGAAACTGGGGCTAGAATGAGCTCGCAGCAAAAGCAAAGCACTTAGGAGCAAAAACGAAGGATCAAGAGAAACGACGTTCAGATCAAATGTACGCTGGAGCAAAGGCAGCCAGAACTGACACGATTTCCCTATCAATGATGCTTCACTGACTAAGAAAAGCATCTCCAAGCCGTGCCGAGAGAGAGAAAAGGAGCTCATGAAGTCCTGCAGCCAGAACTGCCAGCCGTATCAGGTGTTTTACTGACTAAATTGTTGAGTTAGAGTAGGGAATAACAGAATGAGGAATTATATGAACATTGCTAATGGGAAAAAAAAAAACAGCTCAGTGTTTAAACTCATGGCATGACAAGTCGGAAAACTTCTCAAGTTTAACTCCATTCTCTTTCACGAATTTCTTCTATAACCTACTTTAATCCTCCCTGTTATGTAAGAAATGAGAACACTTTCTGTATATGAGTAAATATGTCCTTTAAGTATTATAAACTGCTTGAAAAATAGGACAATGATAGAAGTGATAAACTGTATTGCATGATTTTTTTAGTACTGTGACATAAGGGACATTCGTATCCAAATCCTAGAAAGTGCACATCATGTTTTTTCCTAAAAAAGGAGTGTGTTTCTTAACATCAGAATTTAAAATTTTCCCTCTGGTAGATCTAGGATCTTGCACAGAAATCTTCAGGGAATGAGCATGCAATAATGGGTAAAAAAAAAAGGCCAAAACACTCCCCTGACTTATCTGTCTGCATTTTTTTTTTCCTCTCAAAGCTGTGAAAGCAAGATACACTTCAGGCTGTGTGCTTTTTACATCCTGTGAATATTTTTCCTATTCAAGGAGAGCAAATCTGCTTTTTAAGCTAACATAGGGAAAATAATTTCCCTCCACAAGATGGCTCCTACAGTGAGAAACACCAGGCTCTGAAGGATTTATTTTTTTGGTTCTGCAGAAAGTAATCCCAACTCTTACGGTATAATCTGTTTACTTTTAACTCCTGAAGAGTGATTTAAGGAAAAAAAAAAGGTTTTTAATGCTACAGTTATTCTGTGTTGCAGGATAGATATCTTTGTTATTGTGGTTGCTTACAATATGGAGTAAAGTTCTTGATTCCTGTTTTGATAATTTTCACCAGCTGCGTTTTTTTCCCTAAAAAATCTAATACAAGTGGCCATTTCATGCCAGGGATGCTTAATGAGAATTCCCTGCTGAAATCAATGAAGAACTGCTACTGAAAGTGAATATTAGCACATGATCCAAGTTGTTTTATGTTAGAATATTCTGTGACAGTCTTTTGGGATACAACAGAATAAACCAGTTCTGGGTATTAGCGTCACAGGAACTATCTATGGTTTATCAGTGACAGAGTTTCATGGAGCTTACCAGACTAAAGTAAAAAGAAAAATCTAAGAAATATATAAAACCAGATCTGTGGAATTAAATTTTCTTCCAAATGTAAGAGTGTACCCCTTGTTTGTGATGTTTCAAAATAGTTACATGCATCTGCATGTTAAAACGTTGGCTACGAGCTGTGACAGAAGCTTGAACCACCCTATACTGTGTTTTTCTATTGGTTAAGAGCATACACAAAGCAGACAGCAATGTCACTTGATCATATAGGTGAGCCTTAACATTTTTGTTTTGGGTCCTGATCAGCACAAACAGATAGGACAAAGTTTTGGGTGCTTGTGGCTGATAAGGTGTCTGCATACCAGCAGTACCTGGGGATTTCTGCCATTGACAGAACTGTGTATGGGAGATGAACTCGGAATTGTGTGAACATCTGTCCCAAAAGAAAGTGAGAGGTGAAGACAAAATGCTTTATTTGTTTACTTGCATCTCACTTAGGCTAAAAGTAGATTAGTGTGTCCAGTACTGGTGTCTTTGCATGTCAGCCTAGCAACTACGTGAGTTATCCTGTTCTTAAGCTAAGGAGGATATTTTCTTTTGCCTTTTCCTTCTTTGTAAATGATAACTGCATAAAATATCTTCCTCTTTTGAGATTATTTACAATTGTAATACAGAATTTTTGAAAATTAGATCCTACTGAAAAAAAAAAGATTTTTATTACTCGCTTTTTTTAAAACAAAAGCAAAACAAAAATAAACCTGAAGGTACAGATATTTGCATCTTCCAAGGGACAATTATTGAAAGTGATGGAAGTTCAGGAGGATTTATTAAAAAATGGGTGCTGAAGTTTCCTCTCACTCAAGTTACATTCTATTTAGCTGGCATATAAATGTACTTTAATTAACCTGTTTGAAAATGATAGAGAAATAGAGAAAGGCTCAGTGCCAATTTAATAAGTAATGTCCCTATTATCTGCGCCTGCAGGAAAGCCTGTGGGAGAAAGAAAAAGTGCTGGGCATTTTGTAATGTTCACCTTGCAAAGCTTTGTTCCTTCAAGTCTTATGTATTCAAAAATCTGTCATGCAAAAATGATGCAAAACTCTAGTTTGCGTAGGATGTATAACCATAGTGTTTGGTAGAGCTTGGGGGACTTCCAGCAAAACACAGTTTAATTGGAAAATGCCATTTCATTGAACCTACAATCTTTTACTCCAGAATTCTACAGCTGAGCAAATATCCAGTGCCCTTAACAATGAATCTGACAAGAGTAGCAGTTTTACTAAAAACTGTAGGGGCTGCGAAAGTTTGTAAAAAATAATATATTTTTTTCTCATTTTTCTTCTTTTCATTTCTTTTTTTCCCCGTGCATGGGAAATGCTGTGTTTCATTTCAGTCTGGACATTGGCAGAGGGATCATCTATCACTTGCCTTTCCCTTTTACTTTCTTTCCTGACTAACATGGTTCCACATCTGTAACTATTGTTTTCCCGACAGCGTAAGGTGGCTCTAGAAGCTAGAAATTGATTGAAAAAGCCATCAAAGGCAAATAAAATGCAGTGATATGTAATTAATGGGGGGCTGTATGGAGTGGAGGAAAATACATATTCTGTTTCCCTTACTTTGAAATGTGTTACATACAGATCAGCTTTTTCAGCATCCTAAAAGCTGAGGCTGTATAGTACAACAAAGAAATGGGCTTGATCTATGTCCTGAATCAGACTCCGTTTATCAGAAAAGTTGATTCTATAGAGTAGGTGAAGAAAAAAACTATCAATAAGATTTTCTTCAAGGACTCCCACTGAGAAAAAAGTGTTCCATTAAGTTTATTTCCTGATACCTAATGACACTGCCAATAAGCATCCTTTACAAAGCTGATTATGAGAAGTGTGCAAATTTGTTTTCTTCATGGATAGATCTGCCCAGACATTGAATTAAAATATAGAGCAAAATTATGAGGGCTACATTCTGACTTGGAAGTACTAGGGAATAATGATAGAGGAAGAGGCAAGGTAAAGGAAAAAAAAAAAAGAAAACAAAACCAGAAGTCCACTATGACATAAGGCACTAGCTTACACTAAACAGTTTTAAAAGCTGAAAATATTTTTTTCCTGAATTACAACCTGCATTCTTTCAAACACTAAAAACATTATCAGAAAGTTAAATTCCTGGAAAGATAAAATATATTTTTTAAATTTTAGAGAACCATTTCATAAAAGAGGAACTGAAATGAATTGTAATTCATTGAACATCCACTCCCCCCTTTTTAACCTTTTCTCAAGTTTGTAAACTTAAAAATGTCAGCAGCCTTTTAAAGAAACAAAATTAATAATATCTAGAAATCTGCAGCCAAAAAACAAGTCTGAATCTTACAGAGGTTACATGATAAAGGGCAATAATTTATCACAAGCAGAGACTCGTGTAAAAATTTTTCAGAATGATTGTGTCTCTGCATATGAGTAAAACAAAGCCTGCACGACTCCTTAAATTTCAATTAAAACCCCCCAAACCAAATAAACAAAAAAATCCTGATTGTATAGAGCCACAAATAAAGAAAAAGGAACTTGACAGTAGAGACAGCTACATCCTAAACATTAATTTTACTTTATATATTCTCTGTCAACACCTCTTTGGACACCTCAGGCTTCATTACAGTTAGGCTCCAGGGAAAAGAAAAATGTTCCTCGGTATTCTAGAGAGCACTTCAGGAAAAATACATAGCTGTTCCAAATGTAAAGGTGGGGGTTTAAGAAAAAATCAAGAGAGATCGGTTTCTCAATAATTCGTAGGTTTTGCTGGGGAATGTGTATCTGAGACCTTAAGGCTCCTTTTGCATAGTTCTCTTCCCAAATGCCTAAGCCTACTAAAAAAATATATCTACTAACGTTGCAGGAAGAGTTTACTGAATTGTAGTTTCATGTGTTTCTAAAAACAATGGTACATCTCCTTAAGCCTTTTAGACAATTCCATCTTTGTGAATGTTAATGAAAGTTTTGGTCACTCATTTGGGCTTACAGCTGTCCTGTAAGAGATGTGAATCCCTTAATAGGAAACTCTGTTGAGGTAGTGAGCTACACAAAGTACGGGAGATGCCAGCAGTATCCACTGCTGACTGATTTTCATTAATTAATTGAGACAAATCTACATCCGCATGAACAGGTTCTGATGATGCCCTGAGAACAGTGAACTGCTGGAGAGATTTTAAGATCCTTTATCTCTGGTGGTGGCCCTTTGAGACAAATAACAGACTGTGAGAAAGGAAAAGTATTTTCTCTCAATTTATGTTCCATTAGATTAAGTTGAAATATATAGGAAGTTAGAAATCTTGAAAACTTTTATTAAAAAACGGTTATAACAAAGATGTTCTGCCACACCACTGTTTGTTTTTCTTGTGAATCCTCTGCACCAAAGATTTAACATGTATTTCCATAAAACTTGTAAGAATTTAACGATCTTTCTCATCACACAAACACATCCTACTTTGTTAGTTACTTATGTTATTGGCAAGGCTTCAGGCTACAAAATTAACTTAGGAAAGGCTCAGGGATGGTCTCCCCCTTACTGTGTGTAACAATATTTATATAGCTACACATATAAATTTATGTACATAATACACATACACACAAATGACCTCTTTCCCCAGCTCGTGTACCTCCCGTAGCCAATGTTTCATAGCTGGATTTCTCTGCAGGGAATAAAAAGCACCACTGACTTAAAATACCTTTGTTTTGACCTACAAATCTCAGCTAATTCTACATGGATAGAAGATTCCTGTTTACCTGAAAATATTATAAGGAGAGCCGTTCTTTATGAAATGAACTAGTGGGATATTTTTATGCTTTTCCTAAAGTTTGTCTATGTTGACAATAAAAAATACTTCTTCTTTGAAAAAATAAAGTAGTTCCCTTTCAGTCCGTGCAGTTTATTTATTTATCTTTAAATAGAAAAAAAAGTGGGAAAAAAATGCTTCCATCCTACAGAAAATGATAATCCAAAGTGGTCCCACTTGAAAATATTGTTTTATTTTTATTGATTCTCAGTGCTGGAGGGCAACATCGAAACATTCATATTTCACATTAAAGTAAAGGCAGATAAAACTTTTACCTGTAGTCATGATGATATTGGCTGTTAATCCACAGTAAACGATACCTAAAATTATCAAGATATCATAGATGACACAGAAATATGTATCTAACCTTGTCAACATTCTTACAGAATGCATGTAAGTATTTGAAAGGTATTATAGCTGAAAATTTTTCAAACCTGTTTATATATTTGGGTTGCTTCCATTTTGAGAAGAATCTTTCAAAATATACCAATCCTTGCAGACAAAATTGCACACCCCAAATCAGAAAATAAGTTAGAAGATTCATCAATGAACATGTACGTCTTATTATTTTTTGTTTCTTTTAAACCCACATTCTTTTTAGTCCAATGTAATTAATATGTATAGTTAACAGCTCTTTAATATGATAATAACAGTGGACTGTTCCAATTTACCGATTGCTCCTTTTCCATCTCTTTTATTTCCTATTTTTCTTAGGAATACAGATTTTAAAATGGAAAACAGTTTATAAATGATTCCAGGGGAAAAAAAAAAAAAAAAAAGCAATTTCTTATCAAACTCCTTTATTTCTAATTTTAATGTGCAGCAAAGTAGCTAATAGAAACCAGTCATTGGTAAATACAATGTCTGTGAAAATAGAATTCAATGCTGCAATAATTTGCCAAAGCCACTCCCTGTTTTGTTCTTAACAAAGAAAAAAAATTGCATCTGATGACAGTTGAGTAATAGGCTTTTAAAATGGCTTTCTGTTTAGTTTTTTTCTTTTGTTTGTTTATTTATTTATTCTTTACAGCAACCTAAAACATACAAACATGCTTGGGAATTCTCTCACCCAACATTGTGCTTATGCCAGATCAGGTTTGAGGTCAGTTCAAGTTGCTCAGGGCTTGATCCAGTCAGGTCTTGAAAAGAGTTCCAGAGCTCATTGCTGTTTTTCACCCACTGAAAATAAAAGCATTATATGTGAAAACTACCTGTGTACCAGAGCACTTCTTTTGGGTAGATACACCTTTCATTGATTGTTTGTAATCGTACCTGTGTATCCAAAATCCTATGCTTTGTGTCTTCATTTTGAAGGAAGAAAATCTAGACATGGCTGTAGAAATCCATTTTTGTTTGAAGTACAGAATGAAGTAGAGCACTTCTGAGGACAACTTTTCTTGGACTACTGCTTAAGACCACACAGTATCAGGAGTATAAATAGTTAATTATTTGTTTAAATATCCTGAATAGTGGATTGGAGCAACTAAATTCTTCTCCAGTGTTGAAACTCCTGAACGAGGAAGACAACCTGGGCAAGTTCAGTGTTTATCTCAAAGCATTGACTTAAGAAAAATGTTGAGACTACAACTTTTTTTTTTGACAAGGGCTGTTTTTGATGAGTTTGATTTTTTCAGAGAAGCTTGCAGAGACAATGACTTCTGAAATAGTAGTAGAGGAGTACCAGGAATGTTAAGAGTTGTGCTAGACTACACAGAAGGATGAAATGTATGAGCAATTTGGCATTAATTTTAACTACTAGGTGTGGAAATTGGAAAACTTGCATTCTGTCTCAGGAAACAAAACTGGAATTTAGCATTTTTTGAGGGGAGAGGGAGGCTGATGGAAGCTCTGCTGCATTGTTTCAGATGAACTGTGCATCTGGCTTTGTTCAAGACCAAATGCCTTGGGAAGACTGTGAGAACAAGACACCCCTATAGTATTAAACCTGAGAATTTTTTCTCAGCCTCCAAAAACTGTTGGCTCGGGGACATTCTCAACCAGAATTGTTTTGTTTCAAGTACCCTGACTGGTTTTTTCTTCTTTTCATTTGTTCCAACAACCACTGAAGGATTGTAAACCCTCAGCATTTGAAAGATCACATGCCAAGGGATATTATCTTCACATATCATGCCACCTATTTTGACTTTTGCTGGTCTCCCTAAGAATATTAGAGTTGTTATAGAAAATTCTTCAAAGGTAGCCCTTTGAAATGGGTCCTGGTCCTGAGAACATCTCGTACCAAAAGCTGAATGCATGAGGCAGACAGCACTGCATTTCTTTTTCATTACACTTTGATCTGATTTTTCAGTTTTGGGTTCAGTGTATTGATTTATCTTGCTCAAAAGTGCCTTATAAGTGAGTACTATGTTGTCATGTTTTTGCCTTCAAAGACCAATTCGCACTACTGTCATCTTAGAAATTGGTCAAAAGACTTTCAATAGGAGTTGTATGTGATTTATCTCTATCTGTATCTGATCTTAAAAAATTTACAAATATAAATCCTTTACTTGGAATATATTGTCATAAAGAGGAGCTGAGATTACACTGACAATATATTTTCTATTCAAAAGTATAAATCAAATCATCTACTCAACACTAGGAATTTCAGAAATTGACACAGTGTCATCTCCAAGGAAATGCGTTTTATGACAGATTCTCTGACATATGTAAACAGTTTGGCTCAATGCCATTATATGAATACAGGCGTCTCCTATCATATTAGATCCCCTGCGCTATCTAAAAAATCCGCGAGAAGCTGGCAAATATCCACCCTGGACCTATGGGAACCCTTCAGGAGAGGAAGTCTGAGGCTAGGTGGTATACCATAAAGCATCCAAATGATGCTAAATCCCTATGTTTACGCAAGTAGGGATATTAAATAATATAAGTTGATGCGCAATTTGTTTAAGACTTAGGTTTTTTTTTACATACATACCAACATTTTTTTTCTGTAGGTTCTCTGATCTATGCCATATAATTCTCCTTTTAAAAATAATCTTTCATAAAAAAAAATTCTCTCTGTTAATAAAGTTCCTTCCTGTACAGTTAACTCACGTAAGATGTGGACAAATTATTGACATTTAACTGAAAAATCCTTTTAATAAAACTATATTCATTCAATGATGTTCAGTGATTAAGTTAACCAAATGCTTCCAATTAATTTTCCCCTTAATTTGCAGTGAAATTCTATAAATAAAGAGCTATGCATTTAGAAGATTTCCCATTTCCACTCGATATGAAGGAGTAAAGCAATAAAAATATATTACCAAATTGATGTTAACTTTAACGTAGCTATAGAAGTTTGTGCTGGCTGAGCCATAGCTTTTATATAAAAGAATTTCTGAGAATCACTAGTCAGTGGCATAATTGACTTCTGGTGGCTTCAAAAGGCCATGAACACAGCTAATAGTTTTTGGCAGTTCCAAAGGCATTAATCACGATCAATGTGCAATATTAAATAAGTCTCCTTCAAAATGAATATAAATTAAGACTGTAATTCCATCTCAGCCTTCTGGTGACATGAGGAAACCACTCAAGTTTTACTCTTATGGTTTATGATGTCCCCGGAAGCTTTGATGGAATTATAGCCTTATTAAGTACAGTTGGGGTACATTATTCCTTAAATTATTGCAACTATAAGTCATTACTCCCTCTAGAAATTAGAACTTGCTGTACTTGCATCAACCATGTAATCTTGAAGTAAGTTGGGAGGAATTTTGTCGTGGGAGTGTACCTACTTTTTTTATTTCTGTCATTATTATACATGCATATCTTGATAGAGTTTTTAAAATCTAATATTAAGAGCCCTCACACCTTTTTATTTTGTTTTAAGCAACGCTATTTACAACAGTATAACTGAGTCATCACTAAAATTTAGATAGCATTTTACCAGAGATTTCAAATCAATTTTTTAACCATTTTTTTTTAACGTATGATCATTCAATCACCAATGGAATAACATAGAATTTAAAAAGACAGATAAAGACGGATTACACAGACAGGTTTTTAGGAAAGCACGATGTAGTTATTAATAGTATGTCAGTAAAGACACATATAATCATATCCTGAGTCAGAAAAAATATATTTAATTCCTCAGAATAGTTCAAGTGTTACCTAAGGTTTGAGAGAGCAAGACTAGGACTTCCTGATTTCCAGTCTGTATCCTGGGTAGGAGCGATGTTTCTGGGTGAGATACAAACTGCATCAGCTAGGGTGACTATTTTGGAGGTTTCCCCCAGTATTACCTGAAGACCATGGCCCACAGAGCAGCTCTCCGATGGGAGCTAGGAATGCCGGGGACCTGTTTTGGGATCCTCAGGAGGATGGACTCATCTCTCAGCAAGTATTCTCCGTACTGAATCCTATTTAGTTTATAACACCAAAACAGATTTGGATATTTGTATCAATGACAAGATATTTTTAAGTATTTTTTTTATGGGCAGGTCCAACTTGACATAAGATGGGTACAAGTTCTGTAGCATTTCTTAGTTAGGAGGAATGAAACAGTCTGGAAAAAATGTACTACATACATAAAGCATGATGAGAATTTTTTTCTCTAATGATAGTTCAAATTGTCACAGCCTCACAGGTTTAGCTAGCTTTGTGTATCAGCTTCTCTGAACAGTTTTCACGCTGCCTAGGCTTTTAAAGAGTGGTAAGCATTATTCAATGCCACATACTGAAAAGAAAATATGTTAAAGGAAACCCTTAATATATATCATTATATATATATCATTAAGTCTGAAGGAGTTCAGGGCTTTTATTCTTTTCCTTTTTTTTTTTTTTCCTTTCGTTTTACGTGCTATTTTCAGAACTGTATCAGGTAGAAAGATTTATGCACCCTGTTCTCCCACAACCTTTCATATTGTAAAAAATATCTCGTTATAACTAAGAAACAGTAGAACTTTTCACCACATTGCATAATTCATATAAAAATCTGTGGGCTTCTGGCAAAGATGTCTTCATTTTGAGTGAGTCTTAGAGAAAGAAGAATCCTTGATTACTCAGAGAAGTTACATAAGCCATTTATTTACATCTCCAACAATGGGTTAGAAAATGTGTCCTTGTACTGAAGAAACATTAAAGGAAATCTTTACATTTTAAGATTCTGTACTACTCATATTTTTGAAGGGGTTTTATTTTTATGACTACAGCAGTCCTGTTACATGCCTGTGAATACTTTTGTCATGAAAAGATATATGTAGATGTTCTAGTAATCAGTGTTACTATTTCCAATGATTTTAGTAATACATTTCATATTTACAAAATTAAGCCATGGATAGAAGTCTCTGAAGGATTACACTGAATATTACAATATTTATCAAAGATGAGATCTGGAAAACATAGTATGTTGATTTTGCTTAAGTAAAATTACTATTATTTAAAATTCAAATGTTTACAAATGCACCCTTTTTGTAAGTTTGGTTTCTTAAAGTCCAAACTCTTTTTATTGAAATAAGATTTACTTTTGCAACTGGAGGAAAATCCCAGCCTGAAATGACATTAAAAAAAAAAGGAAGAAATGTTTAAAGAGTTTATTTTGTAAATAATTTAAAGAGCTGTCTTTTGGGGTTGTGATTTTCTCAGGATCAATTTTCTTTTACTCATATTGAAGACTTATTTTTAAATAAATGGTAGCAGGAAATGTTATAAAGCCATGCACACAAATGACCTGCTTTTTATAATCCATCAATAGTTTGCAGATGTTTACAGACTGGGGTGGTTCGCTCAATAAAAATGATGTGTTATGGCTAGCATTAGAATTGTACTGAACGGCAGATAAGTACAACACAGAAATTAACACATCTTTATGATGATGTAAGACTGTCTTCTTCTATTAAGATAAGACAGATGTGATGAACAGAATTTTTTTAATATCTACAACTCAAAAATATTTTACATCTGAACAATCAAGAAGTACTGAGATAATGTTATAACTGTAGCTAATGTGTAAAATCCTGAGGAAGTAATGTTCCATACTAAATTCCATGTGCGAGTTATATATATCGACAATGACAGAGTAGACACGTTTTATCAGTTGCATTTTTTTTTATCTAATTACGCACTGTTTAGTATTATAAATGCAAATAGATTTGCCTTTCAAGACTTAAACAATTTAGATTCAAACCCCACTACAAAAACATACTGAGAGTCACAGGGAAAGATGATGGATAGCAGGAAGTATTTAAAAGAATCGTTTCTATTTACATTAGGTTTCTTTTTTAGATGCAATTAATACATTAAAGAATTAAATATATAATACCATCAAATATTCAAAATGCATCTTAAATAATAATACACAAATAAATTATAATTGGACAGCCAGAAAATATCCTGAGAATAATACTCACAGGAGTGACGTGTTGATTACTGCCATGGGTAAAATTTTTAGGACAGATTATTAGGGTTGTATGTTTTTTACAGATCTACTTGTCCATTTAGTTTTAACCTCCTCCCTCAAATTCCACTAAACTAACCAATAGAGTGGAGTGGATATTTATTTTCATCTTTTAAAAAAATAAATAAATTGTGATTTCACTTTTCCAAGCTAAGAAAGTCAGTGGTTTAAAAAAAAATTTTAAAAAAAAAAATTATTAGCCAGCAAAAGAGAGGGACTTGTTCTGAAACAGATAAAGTGTCCATGACATGAATATTACCAGAGATGTCAGGGACCTAAGTCCAAGATATTTTTTTTCATAACTCAGCACAAGAAATGAAACTTTGTCTTCTGGTCTCAAGTATGTGACCAAGGTATGATGCTACTTGTTTTTTGCATGTTTTCTCTTAATCATCCCTGGTACTTTGAGAACATTTCATTACAGAACTCTTTGTTAAAGAATACTTGTGCATATGCCTGACTTGGAGTATGGAAGATTTTTAGAAGATCCAGTCTCAGAGAGGTATTTACTAGATTGTTGTGGAGGTGTAGTAAGACACCAATTTTCTTTCGTTGTAGTATGGCAGACTCTACAAGATTATTGCTAAGTAATTTCTTTAGGGAGGGGATTTAGAGGATGGATGGATAGGTTCCAGTAACAGCAATCCCACTGGACTACCTTGCCAACTTTCGCCGTTATCTAAATGTTCAGCGCTCACTAAAGCCTTGCCCGCCTTTTAACTCTGAAAGAAAGATAACCTCTATCACACAGCAATCTGTTTCTTCCAGGCACTGACTCGAAAGCAGTGCTGGCGACGTTCTTCCTGCCCATGTTCTTGCAGGCTCTTTAGTTCCTTTTGTGCCATTAACAATAAACAGATTTGTTAGTTTTGAAGTGTTGAGAATTGTATAGTTTGGCAATGCAGAGAAAGATGTCACTTGCTTTTATGTTTCTGGACTGTTACAGAGTTCCTGAAGAGCTGCAGCTTTCCAGGAGTGATTATTGTAGGATTCAGACTTTTATAGGGAGAAATTACGGCTGTTCAATTTTCAAGTGCCCCTTTCATCACTGAAATTTCATCACAACCCAGAATTTTTGAACCAAACTAATTTTGTAAAGTAAACACAGAGAAAAAAACCTAGCTCAGATTCAACATTGTGGTTTGCTGGCTCTTGTAGGTAATGCATTGCAAAATTTATCCCCTTTTTTTGTGTTACAAATATGAAAATATTTAAACATTGCAGTACTGATGTGTAGGGTATAAGTTTAACATCTTGCATACTAAAAAAGTGAATTTGAAACATTTGGCAAATCTCAGGCATAGTCATATAACTTTCTTTCTTTTCTAATTCAGAGTATGGTTCCCTTACGACCTCCGTTAATAGTTTTCACCTTTTTCAGTAAATTAAAATAAACTAAAAGAATCAGGAATTGCAAACTTAGAGTTGAAATTGCTTCCTGACCAATGAAAAACATATTTAACAACAGTGAGATTTTAAAAGCTTCTCAAGTGGCCTCCTATTTCCTACCCTGGCTGTGCAGTGGGTCTCCAGCAGAAGAGAAGGTCTGCAGAAAGCTGTTGCATGCCCAGTGTGACCAGGACGAGACAAGGTAGGACATGAGTCATCCACTTTGAAACAAGTACTGAAAGAGGCTGATTTCTCTGAAAATTTAGTTCAAGTATTTTCAGTTTGAGAACCGATGGATATTCTTAAAAATATATATTAATGTTTAATTTACACTACTGTATCCTCAATACATGTAGCTCCAGTGGTGGCCCATATATGATTTTACGTATGTAATATACATCTGTATGAACAAATAGAGAAGAATCACTACTTGTTACAATTTTGTCTTCGGTTGCCAAAGATGAGCTAGCCCTGTAGCCCAAGAAAGTACACATTCAGCAGATTGTGGCAATGTTAATGAAAACTGTGTTGTAGAAATGAAGAATATTTGAAAAGACTGACATATTTTTTACAGCTTTAAGGATCCTTCAGGGTGATGAATTAATGTGAATATTGGTATGATATTAAAAATTCCACCTCATTGTTTAATACATTCAGTTCTGCTTAACATTTTTTTCTTTATGAGATGTATCATTGAAATAAAGTGTCCAAAAAGCTGTCTCAACATTGGTGCACCATATCTACTGGAAGAAATACATACATTGTATTTACATTTAAGTAGCTCATAGAAACCTTTGGATTTGTGAGCCAAAGTGTAATTATGAGCATATAGTGGTTGCAGATTCATTTTATGTGGCTTTTCTAGCTTGTGAATATACATCTCTTAATCGACTTCACAGCAAAAGTGAAGGTAAAAATAAGGCATAGAAGTTTAGTAGTTTTGAAGGCAACCAAGAAGGAATAGTTAATCAGTGGCTATCTACAATAATATCTGATGATTTGTGTTTGTAAATTACTTGTTTCATTTGTAAAAGCTTGTGATTTCAAAACCAAAAAAGGAAGAAAGAAAAAATAAAAAAAAAAAATAAAAAATGTTAAGTCCCATTTAGCAAGGAAAATGTAGAAGTTATTCTTGTTACCATTTCTTAAGAGATAAGAAAACTTGTGTAAAGAATTATTAGTATTAATGAATTAATGCGAAGGACTGAACAGGAGAAATCTTAAGTGAACATTATCAGAGATGTGATTCCTTCCTAAACTACAGATCTTGGAAAATTTGCATACTAGTGAAATTACTGAGAATGGACTGATCCGTCTACTAATAATCTCTCTTCAGTGTCCTTGTGGTTTAAAAAATGTTAAAAGGCCAGTTCTCCATATGACATCAGTTTGATAGTTGAAATAATTAAATTAGATTTGAAGAGTGGGGCTTTTGTTAGTTTGTTGCTTTTTTCTTGCAAGTTCTAATACTGACCCACTTCCCACAGGTGTTTGGAATCTGTCATCAAATTTTCTGCTGAATTAACTTTGTTAACTTTGTGAAATTACTTAGATGAAAAAGTAGCCTCTAAAATATGTAATATAGAAAGCATGTCTCTGCAGTACTTTGGAATGGCATTAAGGGACTTCATGAGGATGAGTAATACAAAAACTAGACCTGGAGGTACGATTGTTTTACAAATACCATGATATACATCTTTATTTATTTATATATAATAAGATAAGATAATGGAAAACTTTTTTTAAAAAAAAATTTAGAATAACAGTAATGGATTAGAAGACTAGCCTTTCCAGTGGTCTGTTTTTCCCCACAGCTGAAATTTTCATGTGATAAATTAATACTGGGTTCTTTCTTCCCTTTTTAAGCTGAAATTTCTGCATTAGGAAGGGAAAAAATCAGTCTAGGCATTCCACTCTATGGTTTAGAAAAGGTATCAGATATAGTGTGATTTTAGAGATTAAATTATGAAAAAGAGTGAATTTTACCTAATGAGAATGATTATAATAGCTCTAAAAAAGCATAGATACGGCATGTTGTAACATCGTGTTACGTTATCTCATGTTTTGAACATTTAAGGTTCTAGTTTATCCATTCTGTCAGCGGGGGATCTAATGTTTTAATGGAATTTCTGTTGTGCTTCTGTAATGGTGAGATTATAAAATTGTAATTAGTGTAATCCTGCCTCTATTACATAAAATGACAAAATTGCCATTCACTTCAATGGGAACAATATTAAGTGTGCTGTTGTAATTAACCTTCTCTACCCCTCTTTCAAACTTGCTCCTCTCAGATAACCATGCAACACTTTATAGTTGGTAGCAGAGAACAAAATAGAAGAAGCAGATGTAGTTAATATCAGTTAGCACAGCAACTCTAACAGGATCCTTGGGAAGGGAGGTTAGAGAATAGGCTGAAATAACTGGACATTAAGGGGGAATATCCTGTTTTTCACAGGCTTTACAGCATCTCTTAGGAGATTTATCGATAAATTGTGCACAAAGATTCTTTGTGTGTCTTGCTACAGTCAGCAAACCATTTTTGTGAAAAATGTAATGGATGGCAAACGATGCTGCTGAGTGAAAAAAAGAAAAAAAAGAAGTGAGACACCAATATTGATCATTACAGCAATGTTACTGACCCTACTGCTGAAGTTAACATGCTATTCAGACACCTGTATTCTGAAGAGGTTAAAAGCAAAGTTGAAACTTGCTTTCTTTGTACATATTTAGGGAAAATTAGTTGGTAAACATAACAAAAGTTAGGAATTTTAACTTCAGTTTTACCTCCAGTTGCTAATCCTGGAGGTTAATTTTCTTGCAATTCACAAAATGAACCACACCCTGTGAAAAAATAGATCCAATACAAGATGCACTTAGTGTCTGTGAACACTCCGATTTGGTCTTTATCTCACTCAGAAGAATACATCTTCTCTGATGTACCTTCTTTCTCTTTATTTATATCTCTATTATAATTTGACCTATACCTTTAAATGCCCAAAGTACTCTAGTGCTGGAAGTACAATATCCTTCAGGGATGGGATAGCTAGAGACATATTAAGGAAAAGTATACATGTAGAGCTGTGTGCATTTTCTCTTTGGAAAAAGCCCAATTTAAATGAGCAGTAAACTGAAGAGTGGCCAAAGCAGCGACCTCTTAAACTTAGTCACTAGACGAGCAATGAGGTCAAATCACACACTGACAAGACAGTCAACCATGGCTTTCACCTGAGGTTGAGAATGCTCATCTACAAGGAGAGAGAGTCTCAATGCCAATGAATATTTATGCATTTTGTACAATTATTGTTGAATATAGAGCATGAACATTCATTAGTGCAGCAACTGGATCTCCACTTTCCCTCATCCTAGCTAAGTGTTGAAAAAATTAGACTCCAAGGTCATATCCGATCCTCAGTACAGACAATGAATATCTCACTGTATCACTCAAAGTATAACAACTTCAGCAACAGGGAGAAAGGGATCTACACTGCTTTGAGAGTAAAATCCTCCAAGTTTACACATCTATTTTTTTTCAGGATTTTTTTTCCAAAATTTTGGCTATATAATTTGATTACTGTAAAATGTATGTGTTTAAATTGCATATAGCTTTTTTATTGTTTACCTAGTAGTCTCACTATTTTTAAAATATACAATATGTGAGCTATATGTAGCAACCATTTATATATATATAATGTTTGACTATATTATTTGACAATGTGGCGACACCGTGACTATAAATTTGTTTTTAAAAAAAAATAGTTACCCCAGCAGTTGCCTTATTTCTGAACAGTGCAGGTACAAATACACCTAATTATGGTGCCAGTGTAATTGTGCATAGATTGAATCAACATTCTTCTTGCCTTTATATAGAATCTTATATTCACAAAAATTAGTTGTGGCTTTCTGCAGATCACCGCTGTTTTGCATTAAGCTTGATTGAGTTATTCATCTGAAATATATTATTTTTATATTTCAAGATGTGAACTTCAAGGTACTTCACATGCTATGTTACTTATTTTGTGGGATTTGATGAGTATTTCAGTTTCAGTGTATTTACAAGAAACAGTAATTTTGCAACATAGTTCCTTCTATTTAAGTAGCCATGGATTAAATTATGAAGATATAGATATCTTTCTTTTATAACTTTGCCTCTTCTTTTTATAGACAGTTAGGAACCCTTACTTGTTACTGCTTCTTTGGACAATCAAACATCCAAACAGCTTTGTAGCATTTTAACAGTACTTATGAAGAAGTTACCTTCGGAAGTACATTTATTAGAATATACATGCACAGCTCCATCCATGTATGTTTGTACCAATGAAAGATTAAAGTAGAATAAAATTAAGTAATAGTATTTTCAGTTTCCCATATGCGTTCATAAAACTTCATACTAATACTACTTCTGAGTCATAACCTGATAAATGTGACTTAGGCATGAAATATTTTGGATACAATAATGATTTGAGAAACCTCTAACCATGGTTCCTTTTCTGGTTCACAAGCAGTCTAGATGACATATAACACAAAATGTACGTGCGTGTCCTCATTTGCTTCTATCTGAAATACAGCAAAAAGTTTTTGTTTCATTATTTCTGACCCAGTGAATACCAAGGAGTACTGAAAATTTTATTAGTGTCTTTCATTAAATTAACCTCCCTTCTGTATTATAACCCAAAGGTTTGCTTTTCAGATCTGGTACCTAATATCATTTATTCCCAACCTGATGAGTGTTGTCCAATTACCTATTCTTCCACTTGAATAGTAATTGAGTTCTTCTTAAGGACTCTTATGCATTGTTTGAATATGCCTGATGGAGCTCTGCAACATTTCTCAAGGACAGTAAAAAGATACTCTACTTGTGAGAGTGCTCCACAGGTACAAAGAGAATTATGAACCATATTTTATCCAACTGCCATGGGCAGTTGGAGGGTAAGGATCTGATTCTCCTTGTACCTATTTTACATTGATGGAGTTGCTTGTCATGCAGCTTACTGTATATCAAAACAGAAGCAGGACCTTTGTGCTTGAGAGAGCAAATTTTTCTGAGATTTAGAGGTGAAATCAAATCCCTCCACTCAAATCCCGTGGAAGGAACATGGCATGGTCCTTCATGAGAGTACATGGTACTTGCTTTTATTGTTTTCTCTTCCAGTTGGCCTATGCAGACTACTCTAACAGCTCCAGATTTTCTTATTGCCTCTCAATAGTTACACTGAAAGCTGCAGGATTAAACTGTGTACCAGAAACCAACCCTGCCCATTGCCTCAGAAAGAGTTATTAACACGGTTAATAACCAGGGTTATTAGTATGTAATGAAATGTTTCAGATGACATTTGTCATGAAAGTTGGACATGACCTTACTTTGATCTTGACTCTAAAATCATAGTTCTAAAGCTGTTTCGTCTTCCACTGGTCTTTTGACACCAGACATGATGTCCAACAGTATATGTGCTGTCAGTCAGTCTTACATTGGAATTGCCTGCTTTCTTCCACAGTGGGATCAGTGACCTTTCACTGCATGAAGAGGGTTGACATGACAACACACCTTCTGTAATTTCTCACAATATATATTTTTTTTGCTGCTCCAGACATATTGACCTTCTAATCACACAGACATGAGACTACTGGCAGAGTAACCTGCTTGTTATTTTTGTCTCTCGTTATCTTTTACTAAAAGTTTTCATTTTCAAATTTTACAAATACAATTATCTAATTGCTTGATAGCTGGCATATATTTCTTACAACAAACATGTATGGTCAGGGTATGTATCAATATCAATAAATATATTAATTTAACTTAGAGAATAATCTTTGCTCATGTGTTGCATTTGTCCTAGTTAACAACAGATTTTTTTGGTGATATGGAGTGGTTTAGGTTCAAGTTTTCAAACATAGATATACAGCTCCTATTTGGATACATAAACTGTCATATTTGAAAAGAGGCAGTTACACTGGATATTTCTAATCTGCAATAAGTGAATGCCATGCATGCATCGATTTTAAGAGGCTCTGTGCAGGTGTTGTTTCAGTCTGAAGACTGTCTTCAGTTTTCTCAGTGGCTTAGGCTAAACTGGCTTTGTTGCCCCAGTGACCAAGATGAAACACTTGGAGAAGGGTGGAGAAATCATTTTACTACATAGACAAGACATCTTCCCCATGCACAATTTTCCAAGGTAGTATCCAAAAATACCTGCTATGCATCTGGTCCCATTGTCATTGCCTCTGCTCTTTGCCAGGCTGATGCAGAACCAGATGCTGCTGAGCCCAAGGGTTTTTTCTCTTGACCTGCTGGAAAGACCCCTGACTTGCTGCAAAGGAGAGGGCTGGGGATCTATCCTGTGGCCGCTGTTGAGCTGGGCATTTGGTATTAGTCATCATCATGCCCAGAGCATCTTAAAATTGTGGTTTTTTGCCACCCTTTGCAGACTGGAGTATGTGTGGGGTGTGCCTCAGCAGCTGTCAGTATAGCTTATGCTGAAAACTGGTGCTGGTGTTGATATGATCAGATTTCTGGAGTGGTTCTTCAGCCAAGCAAAAGGGCAATCTCAAAGGTTAGGTGCAAGGAAGCAAGTGCAGTGCTATTCGCACAAAATACTTTGCTGCAATTTTTTCATTAGTGTCCCGCAAAGTTTAACAGAGGAAAAACATGTCCTCTGTAACATATAATAGGATGATTAAAAAGGAAAACTTCAGAAAGGCTCTCTTTCACTTTGATATTGTACCAGTTTTCAGAGTTTCTCTTTTGCTCCTTGTTAAAATCTGCAGACTCTTACCGGAAGTCTTTCTGAGAAGGGGAATGAGAGGAGACCGGTCTTCTGGGGAGAGCTATTTGGCAAAGACATCATACTAATTTATTCTGATGTAGTCATTAGCGTAATCTCTTCTCATGTTTGTTGATTTCTTTTAACCACACACACATACAAAATGCCATTAAGAATAGCCTGCAAGATATGAATTAGTTCTATTGATATTGCGGAGAAAAAAAAAAAAAAAGATGAGAAATCTTGTTCTCTCATTTATTTCTATATTTTATGCTGTATCATTATTAATCATCATCTATAAGTGTGGCTCTTCACGTAGTCATTGTGTATTTGTTATTCCTATTAGTGCACTTTCAGATGATCGCTTCTCTAGTTGAATATTCAGCCCACCTTCACAACTTAGGTATTCAAGTTTGTGCATCGCTGGTTCTGATTTTTAGTCAGAAGCGAGTGTTTTTAACAGGAATGGCCCAAATAAATCATTTCAAACAACGTATTTCTATAATTCTGAAAATAGCATTTAGATTCTCCTGACTGATCAGTGATTAATAACTTATACCCTACCATTTAACAAGTATTTTAGATTAATTTCAAGATGTCTTCTGACACAACAGGGAAACTAATGGAATGGAATTTGAAGTGACACTTCAATTGCAATGTAACATCAGTTTTGGCTGGCATAGAGTTAAGTTTCTTCATAGTAGCTGATACGAGGCTGGGTTTTCGATTTGTGCTGAAAACAGTGTTGATAATTCAGGGATGTTTTTGTCACTGCTGAGCAGTGTTCACACAGCATCAAGGCCTTCTCTGCTCCTCACACCACCCCACCAGCGCGTGGACTGGGAGTACAGAAGAGGTTTGGAGGGGACACAGCTAGGACAGCTGTCCCCAGCTGACCAAGGGGATGTCCCAGACCATGTCATGTCATGTCATGTCATGTCATGTCATGTCATGTCATGTCATGTCATGTCATGTCATGTCAGCATATAAAGCTGGAGGAATAAGAAGGAAGGGGGGACAGCACGAGCAACGTCATTTGTCTTCCCAAACCACTGTTACACGCGATGGAGCCCTGCTCTCCTGTAGATGACTGAACACCTGCCTGCCCATAGGAAATGGTGAGTGGTTTTCTTGTTTTGATACGCTTGCATGCACAGCTTTTGCTGTATTAAGCTGCCTTTATCTTAACCCGGGAGTTTTCCCACTTTTGCCCTCTCAAGTCTGTGCCCCATCTCACTGAGGGGTGAGTAAGCAAGCCACTAAGTGAGGCTGAGTTGCTGTTAAGGGTTAAATCATGATATTCGTAAAGATGTCCCAAAACTTTAACTGGATAATCCTGGTGCCTATTTTTTTGTTTGCTTGCAGAATTTATTTGTCATCTGCCATCTTGGAATCCACTCACATTGTCACCAAGTTTTGCTAGAGCTAGCAAAGTTTCTGGGTGTTATTGTTTCCAACCAAGCTGCTGCATTTAGAGGATGAACAGTAAATGGACAAATGTGTGCTGGAGTATCTATCGTGTGAGATATGAGCTATGTTCTCTTTTCTGGTGTGTAAACAGCCCTTATTAAATATTTCACTTTATCAGGATTTATTTTGTTTGCTTGAGTTTTAGAGGGAATGGAAGAGGGAAACATCTTTCCTGCATTTTCTGAGCCATCAGTTTTTCTCAAAAAGGTTTATCCTTATTAGAACTAAAGCTTCTTTATTCCTCCCTCCACAGCTCTGTAGAAGTTTCTTAACATAAGAGACAGTCCTATTTTCAATTTATTATTGTTCTTATGTTATCTGCTATTGATTTTTCTCTTATTTTAAAGTTTTATTTTTCTTAAATGCAAAGTCATTTTTCAGCTTCAGGGCAGCATTTCATTCAAACATTTTATTGGTGAATAACTCCAAGCATAGCATAAAGATTTTTTTTCTGAACTTGTTATTAGGAGATTTTTTTTAATTCTCCATTATTTCTTATACAGTCTTCTTACTGTCTTATTTCAGTACTTGTTTTCCTTCCTTTCAGAAATACCTATTTGGCTAATCATTGTTTCTTTCTATTCATATATATGGTCCCTGGATATGCCTTGTTTCAGGAGCTTTCATAAATGTGTATCAAACTTAAACTAAAATAAACTTCTCAACTATACGATTACACAATGTAGGTATTTATGAATCAAGACTGCAGTTTTACAGTTTCTGGTTTAGAAGCTGCCTTTGGTCATTCCGTTTTTTACAATCCAGTTGTGACTATGGATATCAAATTTTGTTGCCTTTATTCAGTGCTTGTTTATATTCCCTTTTCTAAATTAAAAACATTTCTAAAGGATTTGCTCAAAGGTATTTTTAAAATATTTTTATTTTACTTTATTTTATTAGCACATTACTTAGTGTTATGGTGATTCTGGAGTTCAAGATGGAACAACAGTGCATACTTGTCTTTGTTCAATTACTTTCAGCTGTAAATATTTGCACAATAAGATTATTCTGTATCTAACATACCCTGATCCTATATATTCTGAATTTTCTGGGTTTTTTTTTTGTCTACTTTTTTAAAAGATGGAAGCTTTGATGCGTATATGATCTACTAATTTCTGGTTTTCTTCAATAGTGTAATTATAGACCATCTAGTTCTGGCATGTTAATGGAGTGATCTATCACACTAAAAAGAGCGTATATTATTGGGCGATATTCACTATGTGTCTCGTCCTAGTAGAGAGGGTTTTGATAGTGAACCATAAGATGGTTCACTTCATAGTGTATTCATATTTTTTGTTACATTAGAAAAAATATCTTATTGCTT
Organism: Trogon surrucura; assembly: GCA_020746105.1. Taxonomy (NCBI): domain Eukaryota; kingdom Metazoa; phylum Chordata; class Aves; order Trogoniformes; family Trogonidae; genus Trogon; species Trogon surrucura. The sequence goes on along the minus strand of CM036617.1, from coordinate 115,988,115 downwards.
CCAATTAATACAGACTATTCATAAGTGTACATATTATTGTATATAATTCATAATATATGCATACATGCATGCATGTGTATGCAACACATAAAATAAATCAGGTAACAATGATAATAAGCTTGGAATTGCATGGTTGTTTAGTTTCAATAGATTTTGTTACAGAAGCAGTATAAAATTTTCTAAATTTAAAAGTTAGCTTTTAAACCTCCTCCTTCAGTTAAAACACACTATGTTTTGGGGCAAAACTGGTGAAATGCTTTTTGCAATGGTGAGGTTTCATCACTACTTTCATTAAGGTCTTCAGACAGGCAATCCTACCCAATAGTTCAAGAATAGACTCAGTAGGAGCAGTTAATCCACCAATAACGTCAGTCGTCAGGGTCTTTTAAAATGTATCCCAGACTTCCAGAGGCATAAATGTCGGTATTTAATGCCCATTCATCCTACACTAATAAAATTCCTGTAACAAAAAGTGAGGGACAATTGAGTTAGTCCGTGGGTCAAATTCAGACCAGCAAACTAATACAAATCTCTCACTAAACATTGCCAGTTATCCAGATTGGGATGTAATAATAATTTCATTTTGGTACATAGGTTTAAATAACTTTTTCAGTTACAAGCTTTTTGTCCTCCAAGTCTGTGAATGATTTTCAAAAACGTTTACTTTCTGAAGTAATAAGGGTTTAGGGATTTGTAGTCGAATGGACATAAGAATCCAACAGAAAAAAAAAAAAAAAGAAAAAGGTTTGTTTCTTGAATTTATCTTCTAAGTTCCAGAGTAAAAGTGACACTATTTAAAAGTTTAAATTATTATCCAGTGACGTAAAACCAGATCTTTTCTATGACCTGCTCATATCTTGGTAGGAATAAACCCTTTCAGATAGAATTGTACTTCATTGTAGAAATCACTATTACTACAGAAATTATTGGTTGCACATAGATTTACAACAGAAATTAATTTTGCAGTTCAGAATACTTTCTAAAAAAATAAGGGAACAAAGAAATCTTTCTTTTTGGACCTTAAATATTAAATATATTATTTTAATGATATCTTTAGAATCCTTCTCTTTGGTTTAAGATTATGACAATTTATGGGCCAATCGTAATTTCTAAATAACTGAGTTAAAAAAAAAATTATAAAGTGCAAAATGACTTTGGGGCCACAAAACATTAATGAGGGTGGAAGCGAGATTCAAGGAGACAGTTTAAGTGCTAATATTATTTTTTTGTGTGTTTCCAGCAGATGTTTTAAAAAACTCTTCATCCAGCATTGCTATTGCCACTTACTAAATATTTCACAGCTGTTTCAAATTTAAATATAAGAATTAATATTTTAAATAGTTCCAATTCAATTTCTTGAATTAGAATGGGAAGACACCAGACACTGACAAAATCAATCTCTCTTTTATCTTCTCTCTTTCTTATTGGGTAGGTATGCAACTGTGTCAGAAATATGACATAAGGCATCAAGATATGGGAATAAAGAGTTAGAACAGGAGCCCTCTTGCTGCCCTTCATCTAATTTAAGTAGTGCTCACTGGCTTTTTTCTTTAGCGGTTCTTTTCTTGCAGGTCTGTTTTATGATTGTTGTGGGCTCTTTATTATTCATTTCTGCTGATATAACTCTCAGGCTCTGGCATCAGGAGGTTGGTTGGTTTATTTTTTTCCCCAAGCTGGGAGAAGAACTTTTGGCAGCATTAGGGAATTGGAGTTTGTTTAAAGAGTAGAGAACTGAGAAAAACCTTGGAGAAATACTTCCTTTGTCACAAATTATAGCTGATGTGCTGAGAGATAAAAGACCAAAAAGATAAAGGAAGTCATGAGGTTTTATTGGTAAATGTTATTATGTGAAGGAGAAAGAGAGAGCCAATGATTCTGCAGGTAAAGAAGATTTCAGAGTGGGCAAAATCCACTGAGTGGAATGATGAGGAACTATATGATGGATTATTTATTATCTGGGAAGACGACTAACCACTATATCATCCATAAATGCATATATGAAGGTTTGAGACATAAGGGGTAAAAGGACATATTACCCTTCCTCACTCTTTAGCTGTCATTATGGGTTGCCATTCCATCCATTTACCTTTCATTTTAATGAGTGCACAAAGATGAGTAAGACAAATAACTAAACTGAGGCTACAGTCTTGAACGTAAAGAACAAGATACTCAAAACTTTTCATTAACAATGTCCAAAGAAAGCATTTATGTTCTTATTTGTGGTGAATCAGCTCTCATCTATTAACTACAGGTGACAAAACACTACAACCATAAAAACTAATCTCTCCTGCTTAATAGGATTATTATTATGGTCTGTCATAAACTGCCTTTACATATTCTTATATCTTCCACTCTTTTCTCTTTGCTGTATCTGCAGTACTAATGGATACATACCTTACTACTCTGTCACAGCATTCTAGATTTTTTTCTTAAAATTCTCTATTAGAATTCACTTGAAATTTGATGTTCCCACCAAGATTGGAAACATTTAGAATATGCTGATGTACTGGAATTGGTCAATTGTTTCTATCTCTAAATATATAGTAGTGACTCTGGGTTTTCCTTTTTCAACTCAGTCAAGATTTCCTCTGCAACACAGGTGAAGAAATTCTACTTAACAGGTAGAAAACTAGCCCAGTCGTAACATTGATAAGTAAATGAGTCAGTGTTATATAGTGTTGCACATGCTGTAACAAGGCAACCTCAAAGGTAACCTATCAGAGGATTGTTGTGTTTAGATGGTAAGAGGAACCTGGAAACTCATCAAGCAGCTGAGCAGCAGTGTACTACTGTGTGGTGTACTACTATGTGGTCCAGAGGAGAGGGGTACCTCCCCAAGGAGGGCAGGCTGAGAGAGTTGGGATTGCTCAGCCTGGAGAAGAGAAGGCTCCAGTGAGACCTTATAGTGGCCTTCTTGCACTTGAAGGGGACCTACAGGAAAGAAGGGGAGGGACTCTTTATCAGGGAGTGTAGTAAGAGAACAAGGGATAACAGTTTCAAGCTGAAAGAGAGTAGACTGAGAATAGATACTAGGAAGAAATTCTTCCGTGTGAGGGTGGTGAAATGTTGGAACAAGTTGCCCAGAGAAGTTGTGCATGCCCCATCCGTGGTCAGGTTGGACAAAAACCTGATCTAGTTAATGATGTCCCTGCTCCCTGCAGAGAGATTGGACTAGATGACCTTTAAAAGTTCCTTATATCCCGAAAGATTCTATGGTTCTATGCTTCTTGTTGCCTATCTTCCAGTTTCGCTGTATGAGGAACTACTAGCACAGTGTCCTCTTTGTTTCACCAATGCAGACGTGGAGCCATATTCAGTCTTGCTTTCCAGATCTGAGAGCTTCAGGCAAAGCAGCTGGGCAGACAGGGAAAAGGAAAAGCAAAAGCACTTTTACCACCTGTAACTCTCATCTCAGCTGGTGGCTTGCTTACGGAAGTATTTTGTGCATCTCTGGAGCCAGACTACGGAAAGGTAGGAGTGAGTGATCTGGATTTGCATATTTTTGTAAAATATTGGCCATGAATATTTGTAAAGATACAGTTTTACATTCTGTCTAAAATTATTGGATTTTTAGTGTGTTCTTCCATTGCTCCAGACCCAGAGCAGATTTATTATTAGAGTTTAAATGAGCTTGCAAGCAGATAGTATTTGCAGTATGCCATTTGAACAGACGCCTCAGCCATTCGGTATGGAAGGGCTGAGGCACTGATGTTGCTGCTTGTTTTCTGAGCCATAACTAGTTCTTTCTACCCTATGTCTCTTAGAGCTTTTGCACCATCTCCTGCAGTAGATTTGAACACAATAGCTTCAGTAGAAACAAAATTACTATGAAAATGAAAAAGGAAGCACTAGGGTTGACACAAAATGGGACAGAAAATTTTTATTCCACTACAGGTTATATGTATTTGAACTTGTGTAATGTGCTTAGAAGGTTTCATAAAAGCTCATTACTTCACTGATACTATAAAATACACACCTTAGACTTAGAAATAGTCATATAGTGAACAACAAGAACCACCAGCTACCTTGAATGGACTACAAATGACTATCTAAATGATTCTTGAAATAGAGCTGATATAAAAACATTCTCATTTGTTAGCAAGAGAAGACTGAGACACCTGTGTATGTAACATCTACATGTGTTTGAGAATTTTGTTTCTATTTCTTGGTCCCTCGGACTCCCAATTAAAGACAGCAAACAGACAAGAACAACACAGGAAAATGGGAGAACTCAGGCTGTGCAGCCTAGAATAACGAAAGCAATTTAAATACATCTGGGATAATTCCACACTAGCTGCATTAGTGAAACACCTTCCCTATAATATAATCTGTCAATGGTCTTCTGTAACTGATAGAATAAAACTTCTTGTCAATTTTATTTTTTGCACATCCGTATTTTCTTTAACAGTGGCTTTTCTTTGTGAATTTATGCATTACATCACAACCTGCACTCTTACTGCCTCATTATGGAAATTCAGACTGTTCACATTCATTTCATCTATGCTCTTTCACCATGTATATTCGAAGAGCTCTTCTATACATGCCTCTACAACCTGCCTGAAAACAGACAGAATTAGTGTTCCTCTGGTGGGAGGAACACAGACTTTGTAGATGTAAATATGTAAGGATATCTGACTGTTGGAAGGAGGAAAAAGCAGATACCAGGTTACAGCTTTGCCTCACTTTTTCACAAGGAGGCTGGAAAGCCAGGGATAAATGTGTCCCTTGTGTTAAATGTCCAGCTATATTCTAAAGAAATGTCTGGAAACAGCTAACATAAATCTGCTCAGAAGCAAGGTGTCAAGATCTCTGTGCAATCTAGACATGAGGCAAAGAAATGTCTCTGCAGCAAAGAGGGGCGAAGGAGGACTGAGAGACGAGCCAAGCTGGGAACAGGCTGAGGATTACAACTTCTTCACAAGTTCTGTAGATTTGCCCTCAATGTCCTTTGAATTCTTTGGCAGAAATCAGTCAAGGCCAGCTCCTGACATTCTCCCATGCACTTCATCTGGTGGCTTTGGAGAATCCCTGCAGATGACTGTAAAAATAGCAGGCTGGTAAATTCTGAAAAGCTGAGGTTCTTCTGCCCCTTTCAGTGATGTTTCACTGTAAAGGCAGTACTGACAATTCCAGCTCATCAGATAGGTATTGCTTACAGATCATCCCTGTCTTTCTCATACCTCTTCTTGACCTTTAGGGCATATAACCCTGTTGCTATAAATAAAAAAGTCATGCAGCTGGCAAAGATCTGCAGAAATATCAGCCAAAATTGGGATGTCATGCCAGTTAGTTCTTCTGACCACGTTTGCAACACAACCAGCGTGAGGCATGCCCTGAAAAAAAGAACATAAAAAGCTATGCATCAAGAAAATGCCATTGGGAAAAATCTGCAGCTGTGAGCGGTAATTGGTAAAGTGCTATCATCAAACCCCACATGGTCCCATATGCAGAGGGAGACTCATAGCACATCAAGTGTAAAATGAAAGCTGTGATACAGGCAAACATGAAGCCAGAGGAATATTGGTCAACATGCTGAAGCTGCTGGCTGGAGATAGATCTTTGCAGCAGTTTCCAAAATGTTTGCAACTTTAAAAATAAAAGGGTAAAACTGGGAAAAAAAAAAATCAATTGTTCCAGTTAGTGGGAAAAGCTCATATAAAAAATATTCCACAGAAATGAGGTGCAGATGCTGGAAAGATGGATCATTATCAATGAGTAATACCACAGTGTCAGTGCTCTCACAAGCATGAAAATTATATATATCATAACTAATCCCTATGGATTTATTATATCACATGGTCATTATACATTCCTCCATCTCCATCAGGCAAAGGCTGTGGACACTAACCAGTAAAACTGATGTCCTTCAGTCACAGTGAATGGATGAGTGAGGAACACAGATCAGTAACATGCGGACTATAATGGTGGATTAGTAGGCTAAGACACATGAAATATGTGCTGGTATAAATTATTAAACTAATTATGAAGAGTGGTTCTGCACAGCCAACACCAGATGCTTTGATTCTGGCTACTAATCTGTTTGAAACACAAGGCTATGTCACATATAAGTGTAGTCCTGCACATTGGCAAAGTGCCCAGAGATAATGAACTTACAGTAGAATGGTGAGAGTGAGAATTTCTCACTCTTTTCTAGCTTTAAATAATAGTCACAGATATTTCTCTCCTTCTTAATTCATTCCCCTACATTTCAAACAAAACTAAGGCTGTATCCCTGAAAGTAAAGAGTTACTCAGGTTTTGGGAAGAAGGAAAAAGATCATAGATATCAACTAGTCTTCTGGTATTTCAGCTGTAATTCTGGCTTCCAGCAGAGAGAGGAAGGTAAGACTTTGACAGAGATCCTCAAGTGGCTACAGCTAGGGGCCATTTCTGCTTCGTAGTTCCTTTGCTGAGTCAAGGAATGAATGTCTTGAAAATCTATGGTTCAGTGATACTGGGTTTTTCTAGTCTGCATATTCTTTTGGACAAGGACAAACTACTTGGGAATTTTTGTATCTAGGATAAATCAGCATGATGTGATTTTTGGAAACATCTTACTACACAGAAAGAAATGAGAGAATCCAGTTACCTGAAAGTTCAAATGCTTCAGTTTGTCATGGTTACTCCTTGATGATATTCAAGGCTGCCTGGTCAAATCCAGCAAAATTTGCACTGTTTTGTAGACAAAACCCAGAATGTAATTTCTGATATCACCTAAATGAATTAGATGTTCAACTGTAGTGATAAATGATGAAGACTGTTAAGTGATTATTTTTTTTTCACCTCTTGTTCCAAGACAACAATCTACAGGAAAAGATCCACCACTGTTAATAAATAAAACAATAGTTTTAACTTTGTAGTCTCAAGTGAAAGCAACAGTAAGTGCAACACTGGGTCATATTCCACAAAAGATTATGCTTTGCTTAGATCTATATTCTAAGATGATTAAAGAATATGACACTGGTATTTGAATACATCATCCTTCTTTCTTCCATCTCTACTTTCTTCTTGGATACTTTTCCTATTTTCAAATCTTAGTTTTACTGCCTCCTACAGTATAAACAGAATTAAGACAGAAACCTGCAGTTTTGTCTATCGTATTATATCAGATGAACTGGTGCATTTTAGTGCATTTAGTGTTATAAAATGCCTTGGGTTCACCTTTTTGCAGGTGACCAGAACAGGGATTAGACATACTATTTTGACGGTTTACTTGAAAAGCAGTTGGGCTTTGTGTTCAGGTGAATGTCAGCCTTTTTGTCTTGATACATCTTTATTTTTTTTTACGCTTGCATGGCAGGAAACCAAAGGAACAAAAAGTATTTGAGGTTTGACCTATATCTATGAAAAGTAACTGAACCTGGAAACAAGAACCTTCTGATTCTGGCTTAGAGCATTTCTTCCACTAGCAATCCAATACACAAAACAAAATGAGGACTCCACAGTTTGTTTGAATTAAAGTTGTTGTCTGATTAGAAACTCTGACTAAGCAATTGTAGGAATACAGGATATATTTAAGAAAGTTGTTTCTCTTGTTGATTAATCAAGGGAAAGTTTCATGGTTCAACTACTCTGCACTTGTCTTCCTGTGATTAGAAGAAAAAATAAATTATCACTGAGGGATTTTTTCTTTCCTTTAAAGAACATTACAACTAGCTTACATCTGCAATTTCATTTTCTTTTTATTTAGCCACCATTCATCACCATTTACTCTGCAGCATGCACCATGGCAGAAGTTCTAATCTGGACCACACATTTCCTGTATGTTTGCTATGACATATTGATAAGGCCTGTCTTACTGACTTTTTGAGAAGTGGAACTATGTGATATCTTTTCTACATAATTTTTTGAGCACTTTGGTTCAATAGTAAGGTTCTATGGACTTCATAGTTTTCAGACTGAAACCTTTGATATAAACTGCTAGTCTGATACCTCCTGTCCCTCATTTTGTTCTCTTCACCCTCATTTTTTTCATGACTCTCCATTTTGGGAGGCAGCTATCTGAGTTCCTGTTAATGTAACTATATGATAACTTGAACCCTTTCTCTTGATATTCCCTAAAGTACTGATAAAGCTTCCCTGTTGTTTGTTTCTCTTCCACACAATTTCTTCATTTTTTTTTTTTTCTCTGAATGCTGTTTCTTAGTGCCAACCGTAACATAGACAATGTGCAATCTCTTTAAAACCACTTTATTTTACACATCTTGTCCAGTGATCTAAATTGCCTGATACTTGCCAGTCATTTCAGGTCTATGTTGCGTCTTCTACTGGTAACACTGGAGAAGCAGGGGAACTGAAGAGTTTGTGAGAAGAGCAAGAAATCTGTGTAGGTCTGAGGCAGTGAGGGCAAGGCTGCAAGCCAGATGAGATGTTTTGGAGGGCCAAATTCTTCACTACTTATGCGCAGCTTTGATGATCCAGATGAAAGTCAATGAGAATATCCAACTTTTTTCTCAGGATCCAATCCCAGACAGTACTCAGGGTGGAACAGTTCTGTGGGTTCATCAGCACAAGAAGGTCATTACTCATCCTGGGAGCTATTCTTCATTGTTGCTGGTGAATTCTGAATGAGGCAAGAGGTTGCAGGAAAGTAAAAGAATGTCTCTCTGTGAATGCAGCTGGATTTTGCTTTGGGAAACTGAAGTTTATTCCCAACAGTGACATGGGATGTTATTTTATGCTCTCAGATAACTTCAGCACAACTTTTCTCACTTGCTTACAAGGATCTTAATTTCTCTAATACCTTATGTGCAGAAATGTTTATGAATCTTTATGAATCAGAAATAAAATTGTAGTCAATAAAGCCATACTCTAAACATGAAAAGTGTTACCAGATGCTGAAAAATAAGTTTCTAGCCACCTCTCAAACTTGAGATGCAAAATCAATTGATACTTTTAACCTTAAATGCCCTGTGAGCCAGTAACCTCTCTGTAAGATGCATATAAAACAAAATACATCCCCATCATTTTAGAGAGGTGAAAGCTTGGGGAAATAAATTGGTATATGGGAAGCCATCGCATAGTATTTATGGGCAAATTATGTTTCTGTTTTTAGAATAGTGTTTGAAGAGTGTGCCACTAACAATATTTGGAACTAGAAAATAGAAATAAAAAATGGAAAAGATTTTTGTAAATTATTTCCATCCAAGCTGTGTATTGAATGAGGAGGTAGGGGACTCATTAGCTTTTAATTCTTGGGATCATATTGTTAGAGTATCATAAGCTTAAAGACTAAATTCAGATTGCACAAATGTGATTTTCAAATAATTAACATTGTCTAGACTCTCGGGTAGTGAGGTGGACTGTGAACTGGCTAAGGGGAAGAAGCCGAAGAGTCGTGGTCAATGGGGCGGAGTCTGGTTGGAGACCTGTATCCAGTGGAGTCCCTCAAGGGTCGGTACTGGGACCAGTATTATTCAATATATTCATCAATGACTTGGATGAGGGACTAGAGAGTACTATCAGCAAGTTTGCTGATGACACCAAGCTGGGAGGAGTGGCTGACACACCAGAAGGCTGTGCTGCCATCCAGCGAGACCTGGACAGGCTGGAGCGTTGGGCGGGGAAAAATTTAATGAAATATAACAAGGGTAAATGTAGAGTCTTGCATCTGGGTAGGAACAACCCCAGGTTCCAGTATAAGTTGGGGAATGACTTATTAGAGAGTAGTGTAGGGGAAAGGGACCTGGGAGTCTTGGTGGACAGCAGGATGACCATGAGCCAGCACTGTGCCCTTGTTGCCAGGAAGGCCAATGGCATCCTGGGGTGTATTAGAAGGGGGGTGGTTAGTAGGTCGAGAGAGGTTCTCCTTCCCCTCTACTCTGCCCTGGCGAGACCCCATCTGGAATATTGTGTCCAGTTCTGGGCCCCTCAGTTCAAGAAAGACAGGGAACTGCTGGAGAGAGTCCAGCACAGAGCCACAAAGATGATTAAGGGAGTGGAGCATCTCCCTTCTGAGGAAAGGCTGAGGGAGCTGGGGCTCTTTAGTTTGGAGAAGAGGAGACTGAGGGGTGACCTCATTAATGTTTACAAATATATCAAGGGTGAGTGTCACGAGGATGGAGCCAGGCTCTTCTCGGTGACAACCAATGATAGGACAAGGGGTAATGGGCTGAAACTGGAGCATAAGAGGTTCCGCTTAAACTCGAGAAGAAACTTCTTCTCAGTGAGGGTGACGGAACACTGGAACAGGCTGCCCAGGGAGGTTGTGGAGTCTCCTTCTCTGGAGACGTTCAAGACCTGCCTGGACATGTTCCTATGTAGCACTATCTAGGTATTCCTGCTCTGGCAGGGGGATTGGACTTGATGATCTTTCGAGGTCCCTTCCAATCCCTAACATTCTGTGATTCTGTGATTCTGTAAACTGATAATGCTTTTAACATTATTTTATTAGTATGGGCATATGCATTCATGCCTGTGCCTGTATGCATTCATGCCTGTGCCTGTATGCTGACAGACTCAAGTTTCAATTCGTGCTTAGCTATCAGCAAATATCTGTTTAAGACTCCAAGACACTGTTACATGGTTCAAGCAACCCTTGAGAATATCAGTCTTCAGCTTTTAATATATTTTACAAGGCTTTCTTTCTATTCATTTTTGTCTTTAATCACATGGTTGGAAGTAGAATTTCATCTGCAATTGACATGTATTCTACGTCAGTTTTGTAAAATTGTTGTCAAATGACCTTGTTAATATGGTAAATCACATACAAGAGAAGGTATTTAAATGAGGTCTAAATGTTTAAATAGCTTAAAATCTAAGGATTAATAGCATTCAAAATGTTGACTGTGCTATTTGAGTCTTATAACCTTTTTCAAATGGATCCTTAGTTAATTATCTCTAAAACCGTCCTTTTAAAACATTATGCTCTGTCTAGAGATTGATATTTAACTTTTTTTCTATTAATCATATTTAGTTTTAAGATTTGGAAAGGTAGTCCTCTAAGGTTCAGCTGACATTTAAACAATTATGTTGAGACTTAGCATTGATATATTTTGGTTGCTTAACCCTTCTTGTCAGCAGTTTTGTATTTTATGCAGACCTTGCTGGTGTGACACTGGCATTTATAGCAGAGTGCATTTATTTTAACAGAACAATTCTTGTCCTTGTAGTTATAACAGTTATGATTATTATCCTAAAACAAAGCCGTCTGAAGATTTAGTCAATCTACAGGGCACAGTTTCACAAGCAGACATATGCATATCCTGTGTGAAATCCGACGCTGATGTGTACTAAACTAAACAGTTTTATTATGAAACCGTAATATGTGCTTCTCAAGTCAAAAAAGGAAAGAAAAAAAAATCACCAACAAAAAACTCTGTAAGTTGAAAATTTATTTTTTCAGTGGATAAAGCTTGACAGTGTAGGCTTAGAGCTTGCTACAAAAACTGGATAAGTTACTCCGTGATTCTGGCCATTGAAAGCTGAGGGAAGAAATCTTCATGATACAGCTTAAAGGAAGCTGGGCGTATTTAAGCTAAAGCAATGCTTCTATCATGCTATTGCTTATTGTGTCTTCTGGGACTGAAGAGTTTTTATTCTGGCTCCATTCTAACTCACTATTTCCTCAAGTAGTATTTTCTGGGGAGGGATAAATTCACTGGAATTATGGTATCTGGATATTGGTCTCTATAATCAAACTAGTATTTGATTGTAAGGCTGGAGTGTCATGTGCTCTCGATGTGTCATCACATTTAAACAGCCATGCATGTTCCTTCTCCATTTCTGTGCAGTATGAATTGTTGTTTGTTGGAAGTGCTGGTTTCAATTCATTGACTTCTATTTTTTTAAGAGATCAGAAGAAATGGACTGAAAAATGCTCATGTACATATAAAACCATTTTAAAATTAATTAACATTTTAATGCCTCTGAAATTTGGAAGATGATGATCAGTAGATTACATATAGAATACATTAATTATCTTTCTAAGATTACCCACTTTTTCAGGCATTGTCTTCTGAAATTTTTAATCATGGCAACTCTAGGTCATTTATGAACAATTCACGCGACCATTCAAAGCTAATAAACGACCTCATGTGGTATGGATTAGCACCTGCTCCCTTTTTGCAAGCAAGTAAGAAAGTATCTTTCATTATCCATGTCATGATACTGCTTATTGCATTTGAGATTGATATCTACATTATTACAGTAACCTAAACGATGGGGTATGAGAATTACTATCCAGTTTGCATTCTGTTCTCCGAAGTTTTTTGCTGAAAGCTCCTCATGTCTACTCTGTGTTTCTCATAAACATTTCAGGAGTTACCAGCTTCAGGTACTGTCCTTGCCTAGGGAGAAAGGCAGAACAGCAGGCCACGTGGGTTTTTTTCAGTGGTAGGCAGGGCCAAATTAAAAAGAATCGTCCTCTAGAGGACTTGATTTTCTGTGAATACATATTTTGATGTAATGTTCAGGAAGCCCAGAGAGAAAAAGTACAATGTGTCAGACACCAAGTTTAACCTAGCTTTGCGACATTTGGATAAAATGTGCCTGGGGTCGAGACTCTTGCTGCTGCTGCCAGTGGGAAACTCAGGCTGGGCTGAGCAGAACGTGCCTTTGGCCCCAGCCTTTCCTGGGGACTTCCTTGCACTCTCTTATCGTCCATCCCAAACAGAAGAGCATCTTTTATATTGCCATGTCTTTTCCCTCCTTATGGCCAGCACAGCAGCCAGACTGAACTGTGCCTGTCCTCTCGCCCAGGCTCCCCTTCACCAGGGTGACAGTGCTGGGAAGGGAAGATGAAGGGGGAGAGTGGGTTGTGGAGTGAAGGGAGGCTGCTCCAAGGGTGGGAGCTGCTACCCATGCAGAGGGTACATGAACATGTGTGTGTGTGCAGGCTGCAGCCCTGCACAGGGGACAGGAGGAGAGATCCTGAAATCTATATCCAGTTCCCCTGGTTTTTTTTGGCAGGAAATATTTAGAATAACAAAATAACCTTGTCATAAATGACTGGTGCTTCTGTGACTTGAAATCTGATGCTGGGTGGGTTTCAGGTTTCTGAGAGCATGTCAGGTTGCATGCAGGGGCACCGGAGAAGAACCTGGCCTTTTGATTATGTTGCTCACACAATTGGTTGGTATATACTGTGTTGTATATATTCTGTGGGTATATACCTTTGAAAACAGTAAATTCCAAAATTTATGTGACAGCTAGGTAAAAAAACAAAGGATGTAGGGAGTTGAAATATAGAAGAACTAGCTGCCAGGATTACTCATCCTCCTTCCACTTTCTGTTGGTTATGTTTTCCTTTAACGGTAGAACTCAATGGTATATTTTATCTATTTTTTTTTTTTCCTTCCAAATTTCTATCTTTAGATTTATAGCTAGAAGACACTAGCAAATATTTTTAAGTTCTAGGGCTCACAGAAAGTTCCAAATTAACAATCTTCTAGAGTAAAATCTGTAGCTCAGTCAGGGTACAGCAAAGGCAGAATCTGTGTAAGCTTCAGACATCTGTGACATGCTTCTGATCTGGTAGTATTCTTGTTGCCTGACCTTTCTGCCAAGACTACTAGTAAAGGTATCAATTAATGCTAGCAGTTTTATGATGTGGGTTCTTGCAGCTTGAGAACTGTGCTAAAACCATTTAATCACCTTATCTGAAGTTCAGAACAGTCAAATGGAATGGTGTTTCTTGCTTTTTGTACTGACCGATCCTCTTTGTCGGTCAGTCCTTCAGCATCCAAAATGACCTTTTTCCTACAGATTGAGAACTAATTCTGGTGACTTTCTTTATGCAGTTATTATTCACAGTATTCAAGCAAAATGTACAGTGCTCATAGATAGCTGTGTTTGTGAGATTCTACGTTTCCAAGTTACCATATCGTTTTAATAGTTTGTTTGATGCTCCCATTTTATATCATTCTCACGTGCATGAGGTACCCACTTTGTTCATGTGTGTTAAAATGCAGGAAGGGTGGGCTGCAACTATTCAAACAATTCCATCTGTGCTTGTTTTCAGTCAATGATTGCTATTTTAATGGACATTTTGGGAAAAAGTTCTGTTTTCATCAGAGTTGAGGGAATATTTAATGAGAAAAAAATCTTCTATCAAAACCTGAATTTTTGAAACAAACACTTTACTTGGAATTCTTTTTTGAGCTTCCAAATGACCTTTACTGGGGATGGTTGCTGCTTTTTTTTCTCATTTACTACATCATGTTATGCTAGACAAACCAAATTTGCAGGTGGCGACCCATCTGCCCAGTGAGCATTAAAAATTCCTTGTGGGAGATGCTGTACAATCACATGGGGAAAACCCATTACTGCTAGCAAGGACTTATATTCAAAGATAAAACAAACCTGCAAGTGTGACAAACTGTATGGGAGAAAGCATGGATAACCATAGTAAAAACATAGTATTACAAGCTCAGTTAGAGAGCTTTGAATCATTTAAATGTATAGGGTTTGCTCGCATGTCTGACCTTGTTATGATTAATGCTCAGGTCTAGAACTACAAATAATATTCCCCTTTTCTCCACAGGAGGCTTCTACCGCTTCAGTTTTTGAAGGCGTGTGCTAACCAATGCATAATTTCTAAGGGGCTGTTGCTTGATCTAGTGCCTTAGACATACTTCTGGCATTGAGGTCTATCTGCTATTCAGAAAGCATGGGAAAAGAGGCAGGAAGCCAGATGTCATGTATTAAAAACCTTGTCTTGCTTTGGATGACAACTCTGGAATGCAATATTTGGCACATCTCTTGCATCAGTAAAAGGATAACAGGAGAACGGTGTGATCTTCCGATAGCTCATATTGTATCCTGACTTTAGGGAGGACAAACAATTGCTAAGCAGGTCAAGGTGTTAACAGCCTTGCATTTATTATTTTTTTTTGTCAAGTGTTTTATTTCAAAATGCTAAGGGAAACAGTGAAAACTGCCAATTATACTAACTGTTTAACAAGTAACTGAATCAATTTCTGAGTCCTTGGAGATGATGTGTGCCTGTATAAATGCGTAATTTGAATACAGATTAAATTTTTCTAGAAGTAAAATTAATTTGTTCAAATCTACACTTTCCCTTATAATTTAGGTTTTGGATGCCATATAATTTGGAATAATGAGTCCTCATGACTAAGATATGTGGAGTAAGCAAACATGCATTCATAAAGTATACTACTGCTTTTACTTTTCTTCACAGTACCCTAGTTCTTCACACAATGTGTAATCTGTGCTAGATGTATGACATTCCCAGCTAAACATATGACAAACCCCATCACACCCAAAGAAAAATCATACTCCATTACCTAGGACCAACAAGCCACATTAACAGGTGCCTGTCTAGTAAAATTTTACTTTAATTCACCATAGGCAGAAATAGCAGCTCTACTTTGTTTAGAGGTGGGTTTCTCCTGAGGGCAAATTGAGGTATATTAGAAAGTAAGTTGCAAATCTGTTTTCCATGTCCTGCCAGCCCAAATAATGCATTACACCTTTTATGCTTTATGTTCTATCCACTAGATTTTTTGAAAGACACTTCAAATGGTGCGAGAGATTAGAGAAGAGAATGGGCTGCAGTTTTCTAACCTAAGTTACAGCCTGTTGGATATTTCACAGCTAGAATCTTAGCACTACTGCAATCCATTGCAAACAGATGTACGTCTTATTTGAAAACTGTCTTAGTACATTATTTTCATTCCTAAGTGCATTTTGTTTAATCATTAAGGGACAGGTTCATTATTCATTCATCCAGGTTACTATCACAGTAAGACGGGACAACTATCTAAAGTTTTAGGTAGCAGTATAATATTTTTTGAAATGCTGTAAACCTAAGGAAATACTGTTTAGTCATGGTAGACAAAACTGTTAAGATCTTACAAATAACTCCTCCACTTTTATCTCAAGTTATTTGTCCTATTCCAAATACTGTCCAAAATATATTTTAAGTTACAATTTCTTTATAAATGGTTACACAAAAAAAACCCCACCAAGTTCTATGTGATTAATTTTTATAATTCTTTTTCAAAGAATGTGTTCTAGTTGTCCAAGCAATTTAGTGTAAAAGCTTAGGCTTAGTTAAAAGAATGTATTTTATCCAACTTTCACTCTCATGCTTTGGCTTCCATGAAAACTTACAAATTTCTACAACTAAATTCTACTTAAACATTGTAATGACTCTCCATAAATATTTGCTAATTATATTTCAAATACAGTATTTTCACTCTGGAGTTTCTTGTTGCTTTCTTCCTTTTTAAACTTGGTCCTCCAAGGGTTGTTTCTCACGCTTTTTTTCCTCACTCTTCACACAGGAGACAGTGTTTTGCCCCTTTTTACATAGGTTTTAACAGAGGTGCCACCAGCGTGGCTAATGTGTTCAGCTACACTGGTGGTGGGTCTGTTGTGGAACCAGCTGTGTCCAGGATGGGGCAGCCCCTGGCCTCTTCTCACATGAGGCCACCCTAGCAGCCCTTTTGCCAACACAACTTTGACACCAACATCCAATACAGTACAACATACTATACTTGATTTATATTAAAGGTCTTTACGACAATGTTTTTTGCAAGCATTGTATGGTAAGGGATTAATCTTTTTCTTATTTCCTTGCCATACCTTCAAACTCGGAGAATTCTATGCCAAAATCTAATTGTGCCTGTTATTTGGTAATTGCCTGTACACTGTCTGTCCCATCACAGATATAAAGTTATTTTTAAAAGTGGTTTCCCTTCTCCGTTCTCTTAATATGCTGTGTGAAATAATAGTTCTGTTTCAAGAACAAGGGAAGGAGCGAGGAACAAAGAGGTTGAAACAGCTGCCACCCCTGCAGCCACTCACAGCCACTGAAGATGGGAAAAGGCACACTTGTGTGGAATGATGGGAGTGGACGGTGACAGTCTGACTTACTGCATGTCTAAGGGACCCTAAATCTGGAGCCGGCTTCTGGTACTCCAGAGATTGGAGTAGTCTTGAAACAGCCCATGGCTAAAATCATTGCTTCTTATCCCCCAAAATAGCAAAAGTTTTGACATATTACATGAGAACCAATCTTAACTAATATTTAACATAATTTTAATCTCTTTCTCTTTGTTAAGTACGGCTGACATTTACTCAGTTTTTCACCGTTGTGTACGAGTATAGACTTCCATCCGCTCTACCCACTTTCTTAAACTGACAGCAGGTTGATAAGAGACTCTGGCCATTTTTACCTGCTTATAAATAGCTTCTTGCACCCTTTCCCCTTCTGTTAGAATTGTAAAGATTTTATTTGGATTTCATGCTTTTGGGATAGAATCAAATTAGAAATAAATGGCAAAAAATCTCTCTGTATAATTGCTTAACGTTATTATAATTGCAAAATACACAAGTACATGTTATTTAAAACTAGCTAGGAGAATATGAAATGTGAAGTTAGAATCTGAAATTAAATTGAAAAATATGTAAGACCTAGTAAAATACTGTTCTGTGTATTTTATGTGATACGGTTTTCCATTAGGAAAACCAGAATGCCCTTTACCCCTTTAGTGCTTACAGTACATATGATTCTGCACTTTGGTTGTCTTATCTCTCATTCTGCTTTGCTTGCTTCTTCCCACAGTAATATACAGCACTGGCATTAAAATAAAATTCCTTATTAAAAAAAAAAAAAAAAGGGATGCTGAAGTTCATCATGCCTGAACTGTATTGAAATCAGTGGAAATATTAAGAGATAAATTTAGCTTTGGTGATATGTAGAAGAAACATTAATTATCAAGAAACCCAAAGAAAACATGCCTTTATCACTGATTTTTTTCCTAAGTGTTTTACAAATGAACACAGAGGTCCTTTTGAAATGAGTATTCCAAAATACCAGATTTATATCTGTTATGGATGAGTCAACAATAGAAATGTATTGACAATGAATTATGCTTCAATGTTGTTTTGTCATAGCCTTTTAAACTAACTCAAAAATACTGGGACTCAAAATGGCTATTCTTTTTTATGTGATTTAATCAAAAAACTAAATTGTGGTGAAATGCTTTGAGTGATGTACTCTTATCTGGGTGATCACATTTAACTTATTTGCATTCTGTAGTGACATTGTTATGTTACTTCATTGTTAACCTCAGGCTTTATTTTGTGTATGATTACGGAAATTTATTCTTTTATTCTATTACTGCCATTTATTCTATGAACATTTCCATTACTAATAGCAATAATTAATCATCTAATGTCTTTAGATGTCACTAAGAAGTGTAATTGACAGGACTTTTGTTTTACAGTGTCGTGTTATAAAACCTACAATCTGTCTACCACTTCAGCTACTATTGACTTTCTAGTTAAACCACTCAAAATAGTTACTTTTACATTACTCTTTCCCTAAAATTCTGCTGGTCAACACACAAATTTAGCCTTCAAAGTACACAAGCCTACACTGCTTCATACAGTTTTTAAAGCTATGATAGATTTCTTGATACCATTTTCTAATAGGGAATATTCTTTCACCTTCATTTAAAGCTAGAAGTTCATATTTCTTAGTATCACTAGATGTTCTTCAAATAATTTAATTCACTTAAATTTCTGCAAAAGACTTTTTAAATGCAAAATGATGATTTGTGGAAAAGAAAACATTTTTAGAAAAAGATACAAATTTTGTCAGATTTTGGTTTTGGTTTTGACGTATTTTTAACAACATTAAGACTGAAACATTCCTTTAACCTTTTTCAGAATGGAACATCTTGAACTTTATTTTCTTCAAGAACATTTTGTTCTTCATTATTTTTATTCTACAGTAGTTTTAAAATGATCTAGTAACCTTCAAGAACTCCAAACCACAACGAAAATATATTGTTTCTTTATTTTCTTAAAAGTATAATATCAGAATTAAGCACTATATTAATCTCATGGGCTTTTTTAATAACATGATTTTCATCAGATGTCGTGGTTCAAGCCGACCAGGACAAAACCACAGAGTCTCCAGCTCACTCCTCCCCCCACCCCCATTTCTGTAGTGATTTACTAAGTAGGATAGTGAGAGGAATAAATCAGTAAATATGTCCTGATCTTAAATACGCTTCGTCCCCCTTCCACTTCTCTCATCTTCCCAGCTACCTCCTCCCCCCACCCCGTCAGTGCAAGGGGGTCAGGAGATGGGGTTTTGGTCCATCTGGCCATTACTACTTGTCCATGGCAGCCTCTCCTTGAGAAAGAGGGCTCCTCGCAGTCTCTCCTTGCTGCCGTGTGGTCTCCGCCTCACAGGAGGCAATCCTCTTCCTCCTCGGGAGTCCCTCGGGGCCACGGATTGCTTTGGGCATGTTCCCCAGTGATGCTCAGTCTCTGTCCCCTCTCACATGGGGCTCTGCAGGTACTGATGCATCCTAGATATTCTTTGCTGCTGTCGATTCCTTCAACTGTCAGGCAACCACCTTCCTGCCACCTCAGCCGCCACAGGACTTCAGGTAAAGGTTCTGTTCTGGCAGCCTTCTCCCTCTGCTTCTCCTCGGGGACTCTTCTCCCCTTCTTTTTCACTATGAGAGTGACAGAGCACTGGAACAGGCTGTGCAGGGAGGTTGTGGAATCTCCTTCTCTGGAGACATTCAAAACCTGCCTGGATGCATTCCTGTGTGACCTACTGTGGGTGATCCTGCTCTGGCAGGGGGGCTGGACTAGATGATCTTTTGAGGTCCCTTCCAACCTCTAACATTCTGTGATTCTTTCTTCTCAGGGCAATGTTCCTTTGTTCTCCTCTCACCTCTCCCTCCTCCAACAGAAAAAAAACGTCCCCAACAGGACAGCTCAAAACCAGACAAAACCAAAAGAGAAAGGCAGAACAATGGGGTCACCTCCTAAACACCCTGATGACAGAGGCACTGATTGACCTGGCCCTGGCCAAAGGCAGGTCCAACTCCTATCTGAGGGTGGCGGAGGCTCTCGAAGTTTTGAACGAGTCTAGCCCTGCTCAGACCTCACCAGACTCAAACCCATGATAGCAGACAAACAACCCAAAGCCCAGAATTTGTCAAACAGATAAGTGGACTCATAGGTAGTGTCTTTGGTAAAATTCACTTTTACTAACATACTTACAAGAGCTCCTAATTTAAGGATTCCACCTGCAAGGGTGTAGTTTATAACTACGAAGGGCAAGAATTTTGGTCTTTGTGGAAAACACTTGTGCATGTCACTTCACGGTTCAAAAGAATAATGTGAAAGTGCAAGCTGGCGCGAGTAGCTGGATGTTGAAGAAATAGAAGAATACCGTTTGACGCATTTTGAGTAATATTTTTTTAAGAAGTAGTCCCACAGTCAGAAACATTGCAGTGAGGCAGATTCCTTGTCCTTCTGTCTTTTAAAAGGAGCTGAGTACTAACCTGCTAAATGTTGTAGACAAGACAGTAGCATGCTCACAAGATTAAAATAATTAACATGTCCGTTCCTGCCTTCATAGAGTTCTTAAAGTTAGATTTCCAAGACATTATAATCATATCCACCCTTTCTGCATACTCCTCATATTCACAGTCACTTTCTTTTACTCCAGTGTGCTACGTAAGCATCTACACTTTGAGCTCATTCTTTTGAAGATTCCAGCTTCTCCTTTATCATCTCTAATTTCAACATAAATTAAAAAGATATAACATCTAGCAGGATTCAGGTATGCTAAATTTACAGCTTTTTATGCAGATGACAAATACTGATATCTGGTGAGGTGAGTCTGTGTGGCCCTTTCAAGGGATGCTGGGATTGAGTCCTGTGGGATTTGCTTAATTCTGAGGTGAGATACTGAATAAGAGAGATTAAATCTTCTGGAAGATTTTGGTTGCTGAGTTATTTTAAGCATAGAAGTTCCTTTTCCTTTTTCAGTAGGAAAAGTGCATAATAGCTAATTAGGCCCTTAGGGATCAATTTTCCAAACAGTGTGCAGGAAGTATGAGCACAAACCTTATTTGTTAATGGGGTTTGTGAAAATACCTCCTGTGATTTTTTTCAAAATTTAGAACCATGAAACAGCAACCTTCTTGGGAAAACACATTTAAAGATATAGAATATGATATCTTTTTTTCTTTAGGACATTAGATAGATGACATACATTAAGACCACAGTTTCTTTCTGAAGTTGTTATGTTTTACATCTTCAAATTTGTAAACATCATGAAACAACAAAATATTCTCTGCTACCCTGTAGAAAAAGTCAGTCCCCCACTCCATACCCACCTTCTTTTTTGCTTAAAGGAGGAAAAGCAATGAAAGACTGTTCCCTATTATTGGTTATGAAAAAAATATAAACATTATCAAACATTTCATTGTAAAGTTTGTGCAAAGTATTCAGAATGAGATAACAATAAGACTATAGAAAAAAATCATAACAATGCAGCAATATTTGATCTAATTCTCCTTTTAAACTGTTGGGGAAAGGTTCCTTACCATGCATGTTATTTTTTTGATAATTAAAGAGGAAAAAAAAGGTGTCCCTAAAATTTGGGAATATTAAAGTATGCTAACAGAAATTATTATTATCATTTGTACTGATGCTGAAGGCCATGACTACAAGAAATTATTTAGGGGTAGGTGAATGCAAACGGAGGCAAGGCAGAGCTCATTCAGGGGAAATACAGCTGTAAATGAAACACATGACGTATTTGTTTGGGGACGCTGTGACCGTATTCATCTCTGTTCTGAGAAGTGTGAGTGTTTCATTTCTGACCAGGTCAGAATGTAGGCACACGAGCTCAGGTTTGTTTGCAGCTTCATATTTGAGTATACCTTAAAATTGAAATAAAGGTCTGGATCCATGTGACTGGACACGGTTGATACATATGTACATCCAGGAGTATACACATCAAATCCTGCCTGTGGAAAATAGATATTGTATATGCTGTATAAATCTGTACATACATTTTATGTATATCTGTATATCTTTGTTCTGAAAAGTGTGCAAGTCAAGAAGGTAATAGAAGTAAAGTTAAAAACTGCATTTAAAATACTTATGTATTATGACTAAAAAAGGGTCCATGCACTAAACTTCTTACAATTTAAACAGACAAGAGGAAGGATGTGAGATTCCGTTTTTGTTATCTGACAAAAAGAAAACAACAAAATTAAATTGAGTTTGGGCTTCAATATGTCAGTGAAGGTTTGCCATTGACTTAAGTGGAATTGGTATTTTGCCCTAAATGATTTTCCCATAGATGCAAAAGAAAATTGTAACTAAGAAAATAAATGTATGTTGAACACCAGGCTGGTGTCTTTACCTGGTTTTAGAGAGCTATCTGCTGATGATAAGACAACCTAAAGAAATCAGCTATTTCTGTGGTTTTCCAACTCCAGAAACATTAATTACAACTTCACAAATAATGAACAACCACACAATTCCAATTCACCCTTATTAATAAAAGCTTTTGACTTCAATAAATGGCAACAGTTTCTGTACTGAGCAGAGAAGGGTTCGCTGTCTTAAGTGTCTCATTGCTGAAGTAGCATCTATTTTCTAGAAAACATTATATTTCCTAGAAAATAGAAAATATGTTTAAAAATATGTGAGCACAGATAATCATTATAAATTGGTGATTTTATTTTTTTTATGTTACTGGACAGTAGCCTAAAGCAGTAAGTTTCATTATCCTAGGATATAGATTTGATCAAAGTGTGCAGTCTTTCCTTCAGTGCACGTTTAAACAAATAATACAATAGTCTCAGAATATTCATATTATGGTACCTGATTAGAAAGATGAGAATGTGTATTTGTTGCAGCTATATTTTTTATTATTGAATATTTAAATTCTAGCTTTCAGAATGCCAATTTTAAATAGTTTGTTATAAATGTTTACATTTGGTATAACAGATTAAGAAAGTGCTAACAGAAAGGATCATTACCACTAACTAAAAATTATGCGAATAAGAGCTTAATTTAAAATCTTCTGCTTTCAAATTCAAATTTATACCTCACAAATCCTCTACATTTCCAACAAGCATTAGTTAGGATGTCAATCATGATATTGACACCATAAAATCATGAAATAAGACTGTACTCAAGTTTAAGGGAGATTCTATTATAAAAAAAATATTACTCGAGCTCTAAAATTCCCTGGTATCTGAATGCCTACATTTATTTTTAGCTATATGTTTTTGTATTTTGTTAACTTCCATATAATCTTATAATTAATCTTTTGTTATTTCTTTTCAGCTTTGACTTCTTGACTGCAAGTGCTGAAAGACAATCCCCTCTCATAGGTACCACACGCACAGACTATAAATGTTGAACTGTCTGGGATTATGGAAGCAGTCTATGTGGAATAGCTATTCAATACTGTAGACGTTCGAATTTCAAGATGGGAGTAATACTTTTCCTATTGTAACTACCAATTTTGTAACTGTATTAAATTTAGCTACTAGCAGCTACTCTCTTTCAAAAATAAGAGTTCTTACAGGATCATTGTTGCAGAAAAGATATTGCAAATTAATATTTTTTTTCCCCATATTTTTCTTTGGAAGAGTTGCACCATAAAGACAAGAACTGAAAGGATAGTCCTTCCCTCCCAGTCTGTGCCTCTATTAAGGAAGAACGCACACCAAATTTTCTACTCTCTTCATGCAATTCAGCGTAACTTACACATGCAAAATTAAGTTTAACAGCATCCTCATAGAATCACAGATTATCAGATTGGAAGGGTCCTCAAGGGTCAGCTAGCTCAACCCTTTAAGGTAAAGAAATACAGTTTACATGAGATGGCCCAGCACCCTGTCAAGCTGAGCCTTAAAACTATCTTGGGTTGGAGAATGCACCACTTCTATTGGAAGACTCTTCCAATATCTAATTGCTCTCACGATGAAAAATTTTCCTCTGGAGTCCAACTGGAATTTCCCCAGGAGCAACTTGTACCCTTTACCCCTTGTCTTATCCATGTGACTCCTTGTAAAAAGGGAATTTCCAACTTCTTGGTAGCCACCCTTTATGGTACATGGTAATGAGGTCTTGTCTGAGCATTCTCAATGCTGAAAAACCGAGTTCTCTCAGCCTTTCTACGTATGGTAGGTCTTTTAGTTCTCGAATTATCCTGCTCGTCCTGCATCAACTGAGCGGGTTACTTTGCCAAAGGTGATCAGATTTGCAGAAACAAAAAGATTTCAATGTATGAAGTCATTTTCTAATAGATGGCTCATATGAGTTTATATTCTCTCTGCAAAATTGAGATTATTTCTCCTGCGCGTCACCCATTCTCTATGCAGACTGTACTCTCTCTTACCAACTGTTTACGGTGTCCAACAGCAGGACCTCCAGCACTTCCTGTTCCTGATTACTAACAATAAACCTGTTGCATAGACTACTGATTTTGTTTAAGGTTAGTTTAGTCAAAACTCAATTGTAAACAAGTCTCAATTGTTACATCCCTTGTTCCTTTCTGACTTCTTTGTAAGACATTTTCAGCATTCTTTGGTCTTAGTCTGGCTATAACCTGTGAGACAATCTCTGTATTTTCGTGTGGGTACCTGACAATGCCACAGAAAAATTTTCTGTGGTCATTATTATTTTCCTTCCTCCCTATCAAAACCAGCATTCTTCCCTTTCTCCCTTGAGTCATTATTATTTTACTTCTAACCTTCTGAAAATAGCTGCCCGATCAACTGCCTAACTCATTAAGTCTTTCAACCAATGAGATTCTTCTCCCTTGTGTCCATACTAGTTCTCTAACATTCATCTCAGATCAGTCTGCCTGCTTTCTATCTTGCCTAAGGTGCCCATGTCACCTCTTCTCCCACTCCAACCACTTTTTGAGGTTTTTCTACCAAACCCTGTATGCCAGAATGGCCCTTCAGCGAAACTCTTCCTTTCATACCACCTTTGCCACCTGCCAGACCTGAGCTGAGCTTTGTACTGTGCTTGTTAAGAACTATATGATTAGTTTTATGTAGTATAACCAGGCTTTTGAAGACTTTTGCTAGCCTCCAATAATTTCTGACGACCTGTGAGAAATTCTAAAGGGTTCATAATTTCCTGAAGTGACAATCAAGCTTCTTTGAAGCACTCTTTACTACGATTCTTGAAGTTCCTACTTTGTCTTACAAACATAAGTGCATTAGGAAATGCTGATAAGTACACTCAGATACTTGCCTAGAGGTACTGATCAGTAAATGCTGTGATTGTGTGACAGGAACAGCTGCAGTGACAGCCTTACTGGGCTGTTGTTACCACTGAAATCTCAGTATCTTTCAAAGGAGTAAGGACAACAAAATGGGCATTAGGATGCAACAAATGCTAAATGGGATCATGAATTTTGACAGGCTGCATAGCTGAAAGTCAGGTTCAAATTTATTCTTCTAAATCAGGCTAGCTTATTACAGGGGCACTGTAAGTTTAGCCTAATGTTTATTTATTACTGATGTTTGAGACAAATGGGACCCAGAAATATTAATTTGTGATGTATTGTAGTGACTGTAGCACCTTGGTGCTGATGTGTATTGATTATTTTGCCCTTCTAGGAAGACATTTTTGGTCAATTAATCACCTAGCTAAGATATTACTCCATAAATTACAATCATATTTGAATGAAACCCAGTAATTATCATAGATGAAAATTGCAGTTTTGTCTAGTGACCAGAGACATTCAATTTATAGAAATAGTATTAATGCATTTGTCCCGTTACAAAGGTCCATGGTACATAAAAAGAGCGGTAAAGTAAAAAAAAAAAATATCATGAATAAAAAGAGATGAAAGCTAGATGAAAAATTTTCCAATGTCAGCTCCTAACATTTATCGGTTGCCTGATTGTGGATCCTGAATCTCAATTTTTGTTCTTCTATTAGACTTATTAGCAGTAAAATTATTATCTAATTGATAAACTGGAGGATGTGCTAGGAAACAAAATTTTATATTTTGTATCTTTTAAAGTAGAGATAATGTGAGGACTTGACTACAAAAGTAGCTGTATCCTTAAAAATTGTATTGACTGTCCTTATGCAACTGCAATTTTGTGCATAGATGTGAATTAAAATCACATTTTGATAATTATTTTTAAACTGTAACATACGTCTTGCTGACCACCACTTCAAATTAATTGATTTTAGATACAGTAATAGCTGTCTACAGGTCTATGTACAAATCTCAGTATGTCTGTTACAGAACAGACATCATTCAAAGACTCAGAACATGTTGTTCAAAGATTCAGATGAGCTATGCATCCGATGAAGTATGGTGAAAACGGTTATGTTGGAGACTGAAATACCATGTGGATCTGGAATTATATTTCTTTATTAGAGAATGGTATATGCAAAGAAAAGGAAGAGTAGAGGAGAGATGAAGGAAACAATGATTTGATCTTCCAGAGAAATAAACTTCCAAAAATTACCCCCTTTTAAATCTTTTAAATCAGCCACAAAGAAGAAAACCCACCTGATTCATTTTTCACGTCATAAGTTGTCTAAAGGTAACAGTTTGCACAGAAGCTATTTAAAATGTGAGGTAGATCACCTGAATCACTGCCCTTACAAATTTTACACTCTGTCTCTTAAGAAATCATGAAGATGCTTTAAATTACAAAAGGTGGTGTCTGCACCATTTCGTTAACTTTTTTTCTGAAGGAAGATCCCTATGTAAAATCCAGTGTATGTGTCGTCTGGCACAAGGTAAGTTAGATTTTACTTGATATTTTTAAAGAAGTGGTTAAAAACTTATGATATTGCAGAATTGTTATGAATAAGTAATGAGCGAAAGCTGAAATTTGGGCTATTAGAGTTTGTTTTGGTATTGATTCCACTCTTTCATATCATAGCTTCTGTCAGAATATCCCAAGGCAGAGAGCCCTGGTAAAATTAATATCAGAGAAAAAGACTTGAAGAAATCTGTCTTCATGAAAGATATCCTCTCATTCCTAAGATACTTGATTTAGAGCTGGAAAGTTTACTCCTCAGATTATTCTTGCCTCCTGGAGGCAGCCTCAAGGGAAACACAGCTAATGCACAAAGATGCTTTTCAGAGGAAGTAGCACCCTCTTCAGAAGTGTAGTCTTTAAGTGAAGGTGAGAGGGATGTGGAGTTGCATGACTTCAGCCAAATGTGCACAAATCAAAACTTGTGCTGTTATGGTTCATGTTTAAAACAAGTTTTGGTACACAAGGATTGGTTTATTTTCCCAAAGTTAATCTCCAAGAAGGCAAATTCTTCTTGATCCAGTAAAGTAGCTGCTATATTAGTTGCCAGAGGGATGGGAAGTTTAGCAGGCATTTTTATTTTAGATTGCTCTGGCTCCATGTAGGAGTTTGAGCTGTGAAACAGTGAAATGACAAAAATGGCATGAAGTCCTGATGTCTTCACCTGGAAGGATGCAGATAACTGACTTGGACTGAGTTGCTGGAAGCTTGTCATCTCAGTGCATTTTACAGCAAAATTAATATGCAGCCAGAAATCTGTGCATCCTGACAAAACTGTGCATTTTCATAATACAGTTAATCTAAGCATTTTCAAGGAAGCTTTCAAGCAGGATATAACTTGTGTGTAAAAAAGATGTTCTGAGGACTGGCACATCAAACAACATTTTACAAGCATACATTTAGGTATGCATATATGCACACTTATTTAAGGACAAAAAGGTTTGCTTTAATATAAATTGTAACCTAGTGGAAAGGATTCTGTGAAGTCTTTCTGTGAGTTTAAGCTCTTGATACAGAAAGAAAGACTATGCAATATGTTCCAGGCACCACAGCAGTCCAGATGCAGAGTGGGTACTTTGTGAAGTGATTCACAACCAACCCCTGACCCCAGATGATGAAAGAGGGAAATAATAAAAAAAGGTACAGAGCTTTAATCTCATTTAAACCAATGTGATTTTTACTTGCAAGAATTAATTTGTAATGTAAGAAAGACAAAGAAAAACTGATTAGCTAGTCTTGGATTTAATTTTGAAAAAGTCATTAAAAGCAAACATTTGGACTACTACAGGCTAAAATGAGTATGAGATTAGACTCAGATCTCAAAACCACCTGCCTTGGATTAATATGAGCAGCTGAAAATTTGCTTTGTTGTAGGGAAAAGTCAAGTACAATTATTAGAATTTTGTGGTTGCTGCTTTACTAGCGTGATTAATCTGTAGCTAAAGACTTGGAGAATACAGTTAGGTAAGTCTCTCTTTTCTCACATTTGAATCAGGAAGGCACTGTCAAACGCCTTCAGACTGTGTAGGGGATAAAAGGCAATGATGGTTTGAAGCTATGTCATGCTAAGTAAACACCCACATGATGATATGTATGAGAAATATCCTACACAGAGTTCTGTAACTCTTGAGAAGGTTTTTGCAGCTCCTGCAGCTCTGTATTTGACAAGATCAAAACCAGGAGACCTATCACAGGCTGTAGCTACACAGCAGTGACTGCAATACAGTGAAGAGCTACCTGAGCTACCTTTAAACCATGAACACTGATTAGAGGTATCAGTTTAGGACAGAGCAGCATGAAGTTTAATATGAAATACTTTACCTTGATTTTTAAGGCTGAGCTACATATTGCTACTCCATGAACAATAACAATATTTTGAATAATTATATCAAAGCTAGTTCAGATGTCTCTCGTTACATCAGACATAATCAAATCATATATTTTTAAAAAACCCAATTGAAAGCAACAGAAATAAAGACTTTTCTATCACTCTCTAAGGGGGGGGGTCTGAAAGAAACAGATTGACTTCCAGGCACATGATTAAAAACTCTGTTGATTTCAGTGAGTTTGCACTAGAAACTTCTAGCTTAAACCAAATCAGAGTCCAGCCCTTTTTTTCAGACACAAATTCAACAGAACAGCAGACACAAATAAATTCACAGCAGTGACTGAAAGTGGGACATTTTTTACTGAGGAAAAAGCATATTTGGGAAAGCTACAAAAACTATTTATATAACACTTTAACTTGAAAAATCATTCCTAAAACCTCAGTATCTTATAGCATTGTTACTAGAGTTCACTATGTAGGAAAAAAATCCTCTCTCGAAGAATTCCATGTGATTTTGCGATTGACATCAGCATATCATTTCCTTTTTGATCTACTTAGTGATGCAATCATTAGGGACATAGGTGCTGAGTATTTTGTGCAATCTAGATATCTCTGTGAAAAACCGTTTTCAGATATATACAGCATATTTCCTGTGGAGGAAAGGGTTTGGGAGAAAGCATGAGTCACCAGGTTTCAAGAAGAACAAAATTCTGGTTCTGCTTAAGTAGTTATCAAATTTTTGTGGTTTGAAAAAATATAGTTCAAAAAAAAAGCAATCTCAAGTACTAGATTTACATTTGATATGCAATTTAAAATGCCAGATCATCCTTTGGTTTTTCCATAAAAGAAAAATGTAGACATGATTAAGTACAGGCATGATATCAGCATTAATATAAAAGTAAGTTAAGTGGTTCTGGACCAGGAAATGAAATTATAATGAACTCAAAGCGAATTCATTGAGGTAAAAGGGATTTAAACTTGATAACTGTTCTTGAGAAGAATAAGTACTATGTTAGCGTTCTGTTTCCCTGGAGGTGAAGGAGCCTTGACAGGGCTGTTCCTCTCTTTAGAAAGATGGTATGACTTTGTCCTGTGGGATTTTCTGGCCTCACTAGAAAATTTGCAGTCAATATGACACACATGTTCTATTCCTGATAGATGAACTAGTCTAATTTACTATATGCATATACAGCTACACCTCTCCATGTCTCTGTTGCAGTGAAAGTTTGCTAAAGTGTTCTGAAAACAGATTTAAGTCAAAACTGTTCGACATAGGACCTTATAATTCAAGTTACTTGTTACTGTTACTAAAGAGAAATGTCAAGATATTCTGTTGATTTGGAAAAGGTAGCAGCTCCAGGATAATCACACACATTGGGCCAGATCTGAACACAGTATAATTTTTCTAAGTCCCTTTATTATTCAACAGGTTCTAAATAATTTCTTGAAGCTGTTGCTAGTTGGATTCTATCTAGACTTGGCAGTTGAACACATTTCTAATTATTTAATTCAATTTTAATCCTCTTTCTAATGAAATAAAACCCACATTGAACTTAAAAACTGAGGTATTAAAGTATTAATTGGGTCAGGGGTTGGTACTGGGACCAGTAGTATTCATCCAGCAACAACCTGGATGAAGGAACAGAGAGCACTGTCAGGCAGTTTGCTGATGACACAGAACTGGGAGGAGTGGCTGACACACCAGAAGGCTGTGCTGCCATTCTGTGAGACCTAGACAGGCTGGAGGGCTGGGCAGTGAGAAAACTTATGGAATTCAACAAGGGCAAGTGTAGAATTTTGCACCTGGGAAAGAATAACCCCATGTGCCAGTACAGGTTGGAGACTGCCCTGCTGGAGAGCAGCACAGGGGAAAGGGACCTGAGGGTCCTGCATGGACAACACGATGATCATGAGCCAGCACTGTGCCCTCATGGCCAAGAAGGCCAATTGCATCTTGGGGTGTATTAGAAGGGGTGTGCCTGGTAGGTCAAGAGAGGTCCTCCTGCCCCTCTACTCTGTCCCGGTGAGGTCACATCTGGAATATTGTGTCCACTTCTGGGCCCCTCAGCTCAAGAAGGACAGGGAACTGCTGGAGAGAGTCCAGCGTAGAGCCCCAAAGATGATGAAGGGAGTGGAACATCTCCCTTCTGAGGAAAGGCTGAAGGAGCTGGGGCTCTTTAGCTTGGAGAAGGGGAGGCTGAGGAGTGACTTCATTAATGTTTATAAAAATATGTAAAGGGATGTCCAATGATAGGACAGGGGCATTGGGTACAAGCTGGAACTTAGGGGGTTCCACAAAAACATTAGGAAAAACTTTTTCCCTGTGGGGGTGACAGAGCACTGGAACAGGCTGCTCAGGCAGGTTGTGGAATCTCCTCTGGAGACATTCAAAGCCCTCCTAGGCATGTTCCTGTGTGACCTACTCTGGGTGGTCCTGCTCTGGCAGGAGGGGTTGGACTAGATGATGTCTAGAGGTTCCTTCCAGGTCCTAACATTCTGTCATTCAGTGATTTGTACATAGAACTGTGCACAGCTAGTACTGTATCTAAAATCAATTAATTTGGAGTCATGATCAGTAAGATTTATGCCACAGTTGAAAAATAATTATCAGAACATTTAATTTTAATTCATATCTATGAGCAAAATTCTTTCAACCTTAAAATGTGTTAAAAGTCAATATTAGTGTAAATAAAAAAATCCAGTTATTTTCTTGCCAATTTATATTTCTGTGTTCCCATGGATGACCTTTACATGGCTCAAAGCAGTTTTTTGGGAGGATGTTGTTCAGAATGCACAACATGAAAACTGCTTTCTAGATGATCATCTACTCTAAACAGATGAACAAACAAGGTAAAAAAACATTGCAAGCATTTTGACAGAAAATTTGAGAAACATTTGAAGACAAGATATAATTAGAAGGGTCTGACCTTCTTCTGCAAGCTGTGAATACTTTCCAAGTGTGCAACTTTTATAAAGTCTTATATAGACAGCTTTACTTAGAAATTTCCAGTATTATTAAACATCTGCCAAAACCCCAAGGGCATTATAGAGCAGTTAGTTTTGGCAGCTGAGTTATGGGCTTGTAAGCTTTTCCAGTGGCTGTTCTTTGTGCCCTTTTTTTCTGTGCCCCCATCCTGTCCATCTTTGCAATCTCCCCAGGTTGGGATTCCTAAGGAAATGCAGAAAACTGGCAACAGGGGAAATGGATACTGACATTTGTTAGATACTGTCAAATCTGACTCTGTTTCCACTAGCTATCTTCAAACAAAGATGTAGCACAGGGTGAATTTTGTCTCCAGAGCTTTGGAGTGAAAGCATGAACTGAACGTAGACTGAAATTTTGCTTCCACAAATGCACAGTACAAGGAACATTGCATAGAAGCACTGCATATTTGCAGTTTATATAATTATATAGCCAAGTCTTTGAGTGAGACTTATAATCTTCCAAACATTAACACTTACAGATGAGATTTAAGGTGGCATTTGGAAGTGGCAAATGATTCTAGAATCTGTAGGGAAGGAAAATGTGTATTTTCTTAAAGTTGTTTAGGGACTATTATTTTATTTTTGCCTTCTCCATTTACCTGCCTCTTCTCTATTAATATTACCTAGCACTTCTGCAGAAAACTGACTTCTAACCACTAACTCATGACCTTCTAACATCCTTCTGTTCCTCATCTGTCTTGTGCTTTCATTGTTTTTCCCCATTTCTGCTTTAATTATAAAGACATTTTACTAGCTGGTTTTACTCGCACTAGCGATGCTTATGACAATATGTCATTCATGAATAACACAAATGTTTTTCTTTACTGAACGGCTAAAGGTTCACTCCAGTTCTTGGAAATGGTTATTTTTCTCCTTGTTATTAATGTTTATTGAGTGAAGCTTGACTTCATTTAAGTCACTGGACTTCCAGCAAACGTCAAAATGAAGTAGTATGCTTCAAGGACAAAAAAAACCCATGGAAATAAATCCTTCTGTGTTCCTTTCAGTGATTCCCTGAATGCAGTAGGAAGCTGAACCAGACCTTGTGTTCACTTCCAGGATGTTCCTGTTTCAGTGGCACAATTCCATTGTCCAGCATCTATATTTTCTCACTTTATTCTATTGTGAAGGCAGAGATTTTAAAGTAGATGTTGCAATGTTCATTTGTATCATAGACTTGTAAACATAAGTAACCCCATTTTAAATTATCACATCTCCTGGGTAGAACTAACAAAACTTCTATTCCGTGGGAAGCACCAATATCTTAAAAATATGGTCCATCATAAATGAAGAGTTTCTCTGTCAGAAAGAAAATTCTGAAGAGCTTAAGAAAATTTCAGTCTTCTTATCGTATGTGCTGACTTGAAATGGGATATCCAAGTTGTCCAAACCACTCTGAGACACCTAGGATTTTGAGGTTCTCCAAACCCAGAAGAATCCCATATTATTGTAGAGAAATTAGAAATGTTGAAACACAGAGTTTCAGAAATCATCTGTGCTCAGCTGTCTCACCATTTTGAATGTGTTCCAAAGTTCATTGCTGGAAATGAAAAAAAAGAAATCTAACAAAGGAAAGTTTGTAATTACTACTGAATATAATATTTTAAAGGCCACTGCACTTTCAAGAGTTAATTTGCAATCCTTTGACATTGTTGAGCATGTTGTCTCCTAAGGATAGCAAAAAAGTCAGTTACATGTACTGCATTTATCCAGGCACATCTTTCCTCTCAAAGGAAACATTAGTCTATACACACTCATATAGTTCAAATTATAATTTGAAAATTGTTTAATAATGAATTCAGGGATTTTCATGTTGCCAACTGCATTTATTTTTAGTTTATTATCAGAATTTCAGGTCTTCTATATGTATATCAAGACAAGTGACTATTTCATACAGTAACACGTAGGCCAAATTGGTACTTAAATCCATGGCTGTGTTTCCATGGGGGCTCTGATGTCAAACTTCAAACAAGTCTGAATAAGAATCAATTAAATCAAGTTAGAACACAATAATTTAGAAGCTAATCTCACAGTTTTTGTACTTTTTTTAAATAAAACCCTTTTGATGTCTTTTGAAAGTAAACCTCAGAGGTCTCAAATAGAAAAAGACTCATATTCTCCTCATTAACATTCATTAATGATCAGTTATTAAAAAAACCTAGCTTGCTAATAATACCTGGTAATTGAGTGTACTGGTACTTGCATTTATGAAGTTTCAGTGAAGCAGACTCAGATTCCATGGCCAGTGTATTCCCTCACTATCCTCATAGAGATTTCTAAAGGAATAGTATCCATTATTTTCTTACAGTAGTTTTATATCTCATTTTCTTCAATAAGAAAGGACAGAGCTAGATCCTGAAGAACACTTGAGTCCTTACTGGATTCATTAGACACTGAGAAGATTTCACTGTTCGCAAGATGAAATATATGTGCCCCATCTTCAAACAATGGACTGATATTCTTTTGTAATCCATAAAGTAAAAAAACTACTAGATCACAAAGTGAATTTTCAGGAGATTCCTAGGCATCAACAAAGAACAAAATGAATTATCATGAAGTGTCTACTAATTATGTGATGGTGAAGAAAGACAAGTAACATGGTGAACAGTATCTTCTTCCACCAACTGGTGCTGTTGCAATATTACTCGACTACACTGGTACAGCACAAGGTCTAGAGAATACGTATTTTTCTTTTTCTTGTACCATAGCTGTCATGGAGAGAAGTCAGTCTAGTTTCAGGCTGTGCCTGACAACCTTGATGCTGCTGCGTCTTTTGTGTGCCTGTTCTGTCCTCCAAGCTTCTGCCTTCTATTGTTTCATGGTAGACCTGAGCTTGTGCATAAAGGAAAGAGATTTTCTTGAAAGATGCCTGTGTTTAAAGCTGTTCCTCCATATAAAACTGCACAGCTTATGTCTTTATTGCCTGAAGGGCAGTGATAGACCTGATTCAACTCCCAAAGTCAGCAAAGTCCTTCTTGTGACTTTAGCACAAGTTGAGTAAAGTATCTACAGATAATGATATATGTATTGTACAATAACAGTGTCAGCTAATCTGAATTGTCTTCCTTTGTACATAAACTGGCCACATACAGGCTGTGTCCTTTGCAGCAGTGAAATGGGCAATGTGATGCACTGAGGAACTTGGCTTTGGGAGCACGGTGAAAAAGGTACCGGGAACAATTTGTTAGAGTACTTGCCATTAACAGGGTTCTTTGGCTGTAAAGTGGTAATTTCCATCCTTTTGAAATTTGCACATAAATATACTTGTCTGTTAAATGTAACATTTTAAATGTGTAAAAGAGACACCATTTCTAAAAATGCAGAAATGTAAGGGGTGAGGGGGGGGGAGATAAAAAAAGGATCTATTTCCAGAAATGTTTTCAGCATAATGAGTCTATTGCAGTCTTTCAACCATAACATGTTATGCATTCAATAATCATATCTGGTTATACCAACTTATTGTATAGTAGTCACTATGATTTTTCAAACTATTAAAATGATGCATTTTATAGGTTTTGTGGCTGACTAATTTTAAATGAAGTATATTCATGTTAAGGAGTTTTTGAATATCCATCACTACAGAAGTCTTCAAAATAGATTGTCAGGTAAATGAAAGCATCAATAAAGCATCTCATCAAGGAGAAGCTTCTCTTTCAGTGAGTTGCCACTTCAGGAGGATGTAAAGTCGGGACTAGTTCTGAGAGTGACTTTTCTTGTATGTTCTTTAAGTTGGATTAATTTTGGAGTCAACTACCCCAGTGGTGTGGTAATGCAGAGATGATGACTCTATGCAAAGAATTTTAGGCAGTTTGTGCCTGAGCTAGATACAGTACTTTGTCTCATTCACTTTGTTCTGCAAATGAAAAGCAATACATATCTATCTACACATCCGTTTAAAAATTATATATGTTCATATGTATAATTTTACATGGAAGTTATATGTACTTGTAATATATATACGCATATGTGCATTTATATATAAACAAGGTGTGGATGTAGGTGGGTGCACTCATTTATAGAGGCAAATGCTTCCTATACATTTGAACTACTGTTTCTCTAATATGAAATCTACCAGATTATGTTTTTATAGTTAAATATATATATATGTAACACATCAGAATGTAGTGAACTCAACTCATATATTGTTCACAGTTTTTAATATTGTGGTGGTTTAGCCCTGGCTGAAGGCCAGGAGCCCACCAAAGCCGCTCTATCACTCCCCTTTTTAGATGGACAGGGGAGAGGTAAGATGTAACACAAGGCCCGTGGGTAAAGATAAAAAGCAGTTTAATGTAGGAATAGCAAGTGCCATGCAAGGAAGCAAAGCAGAACAGAACAAAGATTATTCTCTACTTCCCATCAGTGGGCGATATCCGGCCGCTCTCCCAGGAATCAGGGCTCCAGTACACGTGGCGGTTGCTCCGGAGGACAAACACAAACAGCGAATGTCCCCCCACTTCCCTCTGCCTTCTCGCTTTTATATCTGAGCTGACGTCATACGGTATGGAACACCCCTTTGGTCAGTTTGGGTCAGCCGGTCCAGCTGTATCCCCTCCCAAGATGTTGCTCACACCCAACCTACTGTTGGGAGAACGTTGGAAAAAAGACAAAAAACAAACCCCAGCCTCAGTGCTGTGTGAGCACTGCTCAGCAGTAGCCAAAACACTGGGGTGCTATCAACACCCTTCTAGCTATCGCTCCAAGAAACACAGCACTGAAAGAGCTGCTGTGGGAAGATTAACTCCACCTCAGTCTGACCCAATACAAATATGAAAAAATACTATCGTTCTGTATAGCATATTGCTGAGAAACAAATATTTTTGATAGAAAAAATTAGAAAATGAAATTAAAAAATAATTCCAAGTTTATATTTTCCATACGTGTATGTTGGATTTTCTTGGTTGATGAAGGAGCAGGCTATACAGAAATACTTTTCATGGAACTTAGGAGATTTTTCTAAGGAAGGGAAGTACTTTAAATTAGAAACAGTCTTTCAGTAATGGTGAGGGTTTTGATTGTTATGCTGTACTTCTTAATGTAGAACTTTTTCCGCAGTAAAAGGTTAATTAGCTGGGAAATGAAATACAGAAAACTATCATGAATGAGATGGTATTAAGTCTTCCTTTTTCTGCCTGTCTCCCTGTCTTTTTCTGGAATATAAACTCAGAAAGGGCAAAGGTGCCTGTGTAATTGGACATTCCTTAGTGATCTGTACTGTCTTGATTCATACACACAGTGGGAAGTAAATGGATTTCATTTCCCTATAGAATATTGCAAGCTTCACTGGGTCTCTAGTTTATTTTATTTTTTTTTAACAAGAACAGTGCAATTGCTCTCTACTTAAACTTTTCTGAAGTTGTGTGGTGTGAGTGTGTGGGTGTACATCATAGACTTTTCTGTCTGCTCCTTAGTAGTTTTTAGGGTGAGAGTACT
The DNA here is from genome assembly GCA_020746105.1 of Trogon surrucura. Classification (NCBI taxonomy): domain Eukaryota; kingdom Metazoa; phylum Chordata; class Aves; order Trogoniformes; family Trogonidae; genus Trogon; species Trogon surrucura. The sequence goes on along the minus strand of CM036617.1, from coordinate 115,951,321 downwards.
TTCTCACTCCGCAAACTCCATCACAGGAACTGATCAGAGGGAGGAAGGTAATCCATGTTAACACATCGAGCTTGATACAGTACCAATGCCATTGCAGTCCTAGAGAATATAGTATCTAGCACTCTTCTTTATGTGTTCTGCAAAAAGTTTCAACACCTCAGCTGACTGCCATCTACCACTAACCTGGTATAAATCTCTATAAAATCTAATGAAAACGATGAAATTACGAATGTACGAACATAACAGCAACAATACTTAGGTTACAGCTGACAGAGCTAATAGCTGGTCTAATGAATGTCAACAACTACGTCTTTACATGTATCAAAGTATACACAAATATATAAACTAGACCAACTTGCACACACGCATGTGCCATGTATCTAGTTTTCAGTCTTAAAATCTCTTCTCCTTCACTTTTTATTCAGCCTTCTTCAATTCTTTCCAAATTTGTATAGCTTTACCCTCTTTCATCAGTATTCCCTTGCTGTAACAGAGTGTTAAACAAAAAGAAACTGAATTTTAGGTAAATATTAGGCAATTTGACAGTTTTTAAGTCTTATGCATGTGTATTCTTAATACCCTAAAATCCTTCATTCCAAGTGTTAGTTTCATCCCGCAGAGGAGCAGAATAGGACTATATTTAATCACAATTCAGCTTGAATTTTGAATATTGAATATTCATATTCAATGCTTCTAAACAATTTACAGAGTTAGCAATAAATACAGGAATTAAATTGTGAATTTATTCAATTAAAAATAATCCTTGCAAATTATAATTTACTCCTGAAAAATTTAAGAATAGAATTTGAAACAAATTTTTATAAAACTTTGTTCAAAGCCTCAAACCTTTTGGTTTCTCCAATGTGTATCATAGAATCATAGAATGGCCTGGGCTGGAAGGGACCTCAGAGATCATTTTAATCCAACCTCCCTGTTGTGAGCAGGGAAGCCACCTCTCGACTAGGTCAGGCAACACACATGAGAACCGAACGGGAATCGACCTTGGTGTTTCAAGCACCACGCTCAACCCACTGAGCTAAACCGGCCCTCAATATGGTAGCTAAATTTTTATTGTAGCAAGGTAATTTTTAGTTCAAGACATATTCTGTAATTTCATATATATTCAGTTAGGGGGAGATGGACAGAAGTACAATGAATAAGGCATCATCTCTTTCTGATATATTTTGAGCAAAACAAAATTTCAGTCTAATAGCAGCCTTGGAAAATGGTCTTTTTACTTTGCATACTTGCTTTTCATATATCTAAACAGAAGCGTATAGTGCAACGGAAGGTTCAAGTCTGTGACATGGATATATTTTGTGAGGTACATGGACTAGTCAAGGCACATGACACTCCTGTTACTTTAAGATATGTCCTTAAGAAACATTAACTAAGGATTCTAAAAATACTGTGCTAAAAACTTACATCATGAAGGAAATATAACCCCCAAATTGACAGTGTTTCATTTTTTTTTTTCAAGAAAAGACACTTCAATCTGGAATATAATGAACTTGCAAAATTAGCCCAAACTCATTCAAACTCTCTACTGTGTAATTTTGATGTGTATGTTTACAGGAAATCAGGAAATGTTCTTGAGCTTGTTATCAAGTGAGACAAGGTTAATTAGTGACTAGAATAGCTTCAGCATTTATTTCACTCCATTATATTTTATCACCTGTTCTTTTTACTCCTCATATAAGACTTTCCAGATTTAAGATAAGGAGAACTTGTTCACAATTTAAGTCATTAACGAATGTGTATTTAATATACTGGATGAGGTTTGTTTAGTTTATTTCTTACCTAGATCTTTATTTTCAGAACGCACAACTGATTTTTTTCAAACGTGCAACACCCAAAATTACGACTGGATTTTCAAGAGTTCTATGCCGAACAGCTTTCAGCACAAAGAGGATTTTCAAAGGACTCAAAATGTAATGTGTCATTACTTTGAAAATAAAACTATTTCTTTGATATTTAAATGAGAAATGTACAGTACTGGGTGTTCACTTGTTTGAAGATGGAGTGTATGGAAATACTGTTTTCCATACAAAGGCAAAACCAGAACTGTTAATTAACATCCAACTGAGACTTAAATTTTGAACATATTTATACCTCTTCAGGTCGACAGAAGACTATCTGAGTTTCACATTTTTCATATTGCTTTGTAGTCTAGAATAATTAATATTTTCTACCTATCTGTGATTGTAGGGAACTGAGTTCCACTTGCCACAGAGATTCCCACAAAAATTCAAATTCTGTCATTGGTTTCTGTCACTATTGTGTATTCAGGAAATACTCTATTTGTAGATTGTACTCTATTTATAGACTATTTGTCATCTAGTCTTAAGGAATAAACCGTAGTGCAAATTCAAACTAAATTCCAGATTTCAGTTAAAAAGAGAAGTGAAAAAAGCTGATGAAGTGAATTAATATTTCAATACTTCTTTCTATGTTTTCTACTTGGTATTTATCTGCAGTACTGTGTTACTTCATGTTCTCCAAAAGTACGAGTAAACCATACTTTTTATTCCCCCCAAATAAAATATGGTACAGCTCAGATTCCTTGAAGGAGAGCAATATTTGAAAACATCAGGATAAATAGACACAGAAAAAGATACTACCTTACTGCAAAAAAAATCTTATTAGACAGACCATCCTGTGAAAAATATTGTGTGTGTGTTGTCTTTTTTTCTGGCTTTCTCTCTGTCTGTTGTGAAGGGCTGGGATTTCATACTGCATTTGGTAGAAAGTTAGTTTCTTTATGTGCAGAGGCCAAACCCTACAGATAGGTCTATACTGTAAGCCTGACTGTGTTTGACAGCAGATTCTCCTCCTGTCTGAACTGAACAGGAGCCCAGAGTTAGACAGAGAGAGTAGGTGATCTCAGCAGCCAAGTGGGTAAGAAATTTGGTAGACAAAGCATGGATTCTGCATGAAACATACCTGCTGTTACCCTTATGCAGCCTAGCTACTGCTGGAACAGTGCTGCAGTGTCAAAACCCAGCAGACATCACCTGGAGACTTGTGGCCAAACTCTGCAGTTAAGTACAGCAGCCTCCTGGAGGGGTGCACGCAGCTTGAAATCCATTTATCCTTTACGTCGCGCGGTAGTACTCCATGGAGTGATAGGTTCCCAGTAAGTCCTGAGACATGCCCCAAAGCAGTCAAGTCCAAGTCAGCTGCAAAAGCAGCTTTAGTCCTTGCTAGTTTTTGGTCTGCCAGGCACTGTTACTGCAGGTGGGTAGGAAAAAATCAGCAGCCAGCCCGGGAGCGTGGGTTGGTGGGTGCTGCAGGTGCCCGCAGCCGTGTGTGACCGCTGCAATTCCCTGGCATCCCGGTTAAAACTAACGGTTGTGCTTGCAATTGTTATGTCAATATACAGAAATGTTTTTTGCCTAGTGAACTGCATTATATCTTTCTTAAGTCAGTGTTGTCTAAAGAAAGAACTGCTAGTCCAAACTTTTATACTCACCTGTTGTTAATTAATAAAACCTGACCCTTAAAGATCCGTAGTATTGGATGAGCACTGGCATCTTTCCTAACAGAATAGGGCCAAGCTGCCATTCCCATCAGGGCTGTTAACACATACACTTTGCTTCTGCAAGGCACTTGGCTACCTGTTGTGGTTTAGCCCCAGCTGGCAGCTCAGCCCCAGCCAGCGGCTTTCTCACTCCCCGTCACCCCGTGGGATGGGGGAAAGAATTGGAAGGGCTAAAAGTAAGAAAGCTCATGGTTTGAGCTGAAGGCAGTTTAATAGGCAAAGCAAAAGCTGTTCACGTAAGCAAAGCAAAACAAGGAATTCACTCCTCACTTCCCATGGACAGGCAGGTGTTCAGCCATCTCCAGGACAGCAGGGCTCCATCACATGTAGCAGTGACTTGGGAAAACATCACTCCCAATGTGCCCTCCCTTTCCTTCTTCTTCCCCCAGACGAGTGTGGTGTCACATGGTCTGGGACATCCCTTTGGTCAGTTGGGATCAGCTGTCCCAGCTGTGTCCCCTCCAAACCTCACGTGGTCTCCCAGCTCACAGGCTGGTGCGGTGCTGTGAGGGGCAGAAAAGGCCTTGACTCTGTGTGAGCACGGAGGTTACCAACGTTGTTTCCAGCACAAATCCAAAACATAGCCCCAGACTAGCTACTGCGAAGAAAATTAGCTCTGCCTCAGCCAAAACCAGCACACTAATGAACACATTTAAATGAGGGAACACGGTAGTTTAAGTGACCTGTAAAAATTATGAGGTGGTTCCCTACCACCTCCTTTACTATGAAATCAGTGAGATTTTGAGACTCTCAAGCCCATTCTACTTTCATTTGGTTTAAAGGAAGAAATAGGGCCCTGAATCACAGGTGAGGAATGTATTGGTTAGGTAATTTTAAACATCATCACTGTTGCTTTGAAGGTCTTTTCTTTGCTACAGTGGTGTAATAAGACATTACAGAGCTTTCTGTGTTTACTTTAAATAGGAAAACAAAATGAAAAAAATTACATATAATAATTGAGCACATCCAGTTCTATATATATGCGAAAATTTGAAGTCGTAAATGCAGAATTTAAATTTAAACTAAAAGTCATCTTCTGCATTGTAATTTTAATTAAGACTATTTCAAAACGTAAAGCAAGTAACTGTATAAAATTCAGCATCTTTTTCTGTGAGTGCACTTGCCCAGTCTAGCTAGCACTAAATGTTGCAGTACGACCTGTTTTATAAAATCATAGAATAATTTAGGTTGGAATGGATCTTGGGGTCATGTAGTCCTAACTCCCTCATTATGGAAGTCCAGCATCTCATTTTTTTCTCAGAACTCTCAGATTAAGACTTGAGTTTTTTGCTAGTTGCAGCAATTTAACAGTTGTCTTCCATCCATGGTGAAACAGACTTTCTACCCAAAATCCAAAAAAAAGGAATGCTTTATCTCTATTTGAAAGCTGTCCTATTCTACCATCTGTTAAAGAAAAATAAATCTAAACCAAGATGTATATGTAGAAGCCTCATTCAGATATTTTCAAATAAAAAGGATTTACTTGAGACTGCTGAGGCGGTTAATGTACTTAGATTGGGTTTTGCAGCTGAGCTTTTCTGATCTTACCAGTCTGATTTTCTTTTTTTTCTGGTACACTCTTAATAAATATTTCATGTGCTCTTAAAGAATTCAGGTAAGTGGCTTTCCTTGTAAAGAAAATAAGTAAATAAAAATTAAACTGTGCTATTCAATCTTTCATAAGATGTCCTTTGTAAGCTGGGAGAAACAAGAGTTCTGTCTACACTTTCCTCACAGCCTGATCCATTAAAGGCCATTACCAGAACAAACCCCAAAATTTAATACAAAGAAGAAAAGCACACTCAAACTCTATTATACAAGTTTCCACATGTCAAATTACTACAGAAACTCCTCGTATGCAACAGTTATTTCACTCATTTCCTCTCTGCAGAAAATCACGAAGCATAACCAGCATGCAGATGGCTGCCTGCAGCTGCAAAGTTGAGGCAGTAGATACTAAGGTAGTGTTAACACATTGTTCAGTGATCATTATGCCTGACATTTAAGCAGCCCTGTTACTCCTCATCGATGAAAGGAGAGATCAGTTGCAGCGTTGGCACTGTCAGCCCGTCTTGTTGCTATGGCTGACAACTTCAAATTATTAATTCTTTTTTTCTCCTTTATCTCCTACACAATTCTGTCTTCCAACCAGTCTGTGCTTCTTCAGTCAAGCAGAAGATAAACCCCAAGAACTCTTTGCAGCTCGGGATCTCATATGAGGCCTCACAAGGAGAAGAAATTCTCCAAGACTATTCACATCCATGTTCTGGATGCTGCAGCATATTTGACAATAACCAGCAGCCCTCTGCAGCAATTCATGTAATCAAACCTTCATGTGATGATACGAGCTATTCCAACAGCTGATTTTAAACAGCCACTGCAGGCTTCAGTACATGGCCAGGAATATATATGACAAATAGTGAATTCATTGAGTTCAATAGCAGCAGTAATAGTAGCAATATAATCTAAAGAACTTTAGGAAAGATTTGGAAAATTTACCTCTGAAAGACTTCAGTAGCTTTTACTTAATGCGAAGAAAGTTGAAGGAAGAGTGCATTGTGAGTTATAAATATCCATCACAGAGTAAGTTATCAGCCACTGGAGGTTAAATAAACTGACGGTCAAGGTGAAAAAAAAGATCCATAACGGAAGATAAGAGTTTGAAAACAATCAAATTAGGGCTGTACAAATTAGGGTTATCCAATTCAGTTGTACAAAATTAAGGTTATATTCTATATACAAGTAGATTATGAACAGAATAACTAATCGTTTGGTTTACAATTAATATTTTATATGCATTGAAAAGAAAGACTCTAGTTCTCTGACAAGTTATTGAACATTGTATCTCCCAGTTACATGGAGAGAAGATAATTCTTTACAGGAACTGCTGAAAAAAATCTGTGGCCTACTTTATACAGAATGGTAACCCCTGGTTCAAAATTCGTTGTGGTGCCAACTATCTGAAAGTAACAAAATAAATATTAAAAGACTTTGGAAAATGCATAGATCATGGCCATTTTGCCTAGACAACTTTTTCATTTGTCATATTGCAATATCAGAATAATATCTGTTCAAAAGCATAATAACCTGCAGGCTTAAAATGGGAGAACAGATGAACAATGCCATGAGAATAGAATGCATCCATCAGCTCAGTACATCTTTGTTATTAGGTAATTTCTTTATACATGGAATTATTTAGTTTGCTTTCCCAAAAAAATGTACATATAGTATAATGAAATATTTCAATGTTACCTACAACTTTTAGATGGAGTTCCAATTCTTACATTTTATGTTTATTCTGTATTTCATTATTATAGTGTACTCACTTCATTATATTGAATTATCTCAGCGCTGTAATGAAAACCATTAATTTTTTTAAATCAGCATGAGTATAAACAAAAAGGAAAGGAAAAAAACATGTCATGCCACTCAAAAATGATTGCTTTTTTGTCAGACTTACAAAATTAGCAGATGAAGGATATGCAGTAGATATATTTGCATTTTAGTAAAGTATGATAATACCTTTTAAAAATTTACAAAAATGATCCCCATTCACTTGAATATGGTTGCTACTACATGGGGGAAAAAATAGATGAAAGACAAGGAATAAAGTGAACTCTAATGTGGGGTGAAGTGTAGATGGATACTAAAAATATATGCATTAAAATTCTTTTTTTTTTTTTGATGCATTCTGCCCTGATCTAGAAGACAAAGTAAACAGCAGAGATGAATTTGCAAATCATAGTCAGCTGGATAGTAAATTTTAGCCAAGATAGGCTGGATAAGTAGGAAAGCCTGCCTTTTGCCCCAGTTTTATGACTGGATCATCATGTTACTGTGTCATTGAAACAGAATCCAATAGACGTACTATGGCTGAACTGTGGTATCCAAAGGAAAAAAGAGAGAAGCTAAATTGACCAAGTATTAGAAAATTTGCCTACTCAGTGGATCTCTACTGAATGCCTGATGATTCCATGTTTTCTGACTTGAAATAAGGAACTCTAACATGAATTTTCCTCCTCTTTTTTTTTTTTTTTTATGAGTCCTTAGCAAATTATTAACATAAGTAACCCTGCACACTGTAAAAAAATACCAACGAAACACCCCAAAACATGAGACTGATAAATTTTGGCTGAGCTGGGCTGGAACATGATTATGTGTTGTGTCTTTTTATAGGGGATTTAAAATGACTCGCTGGCTTTTATAGGAGGACAAATTTGCATGCTGTGAATTCCTTAAGGATAAAATCTGCTTTCCCCATTTTAATTACTGAGGGAGGGGATGGTCTCTGGTTTTATTTTCTCAGTTCAAACAGGAAATGTAGAAGTTGTACACTAGTACTGAGAGAGGGGAAGAAAGAGATTGGTGTTTCTTTACGTCTTTCTTCACCTTTACAGCAGGCAAAGCTGAAAATGTCAGTGATGGAAAATGGCTGTACTCACAGCTCTTTGCTGTGGAGCACAGATGAGGATGTGCTCTGCCTCAGCAGGGCAACTCCAGGGACAACTTAATCCCCATGGGGAGCAACGGGGGAAGTTGTGGGAGGTCTTGGACTGCAAAGCATTTCTTTTTCAACATCTTCTTAAGTTGTCACTTATGTTATTCAGTCTTCTTCAAAATACTTTAACTGTAGTGCGCATGTGACTTAATAAATACGATTTTTCTGTTAGGCTGTAGGCTTTTGTCTGTACTGGAGGGCTAAGAAGACACTTTATAACAACTCCAGGTAGACCAGAGACTGAAGAAGTTACCACTGCAGACGTCATATTTCTCCCACTAAGAACCTCAGGATGCTACCAATAAACCACACTAAGTCCATCTGTTTCCGAGGCTCATTGAAGAAAACTGAAACTTAGGATCCAGAGGCATACAGGAAAAGTGAATCTAGCACCAGAAAAAAGAGATAAATATGAGGAATCTTTACATGGCAATTTTGCTTGTCCTACCACTCTTTTTTTTTTTCTATATAAATTTTTTGACAATTAGACTGTTAAAATGTTAATAGTAGTAGCAGTAAATTATTATTTCCATGTATATGGTGTCTCCTTGCTTGCCCAAAAAAGATTTTGAGTGCAAGTCCTGTTGCAGTATATGGCAGTTATGAAAGGGAGTTCATCCATGCATAAAAAAGAAAAAAAAAAGTAATATGTTTTAATTAACATCCGACATGTAAGACATGACTGATGAAAGAATGTTTAAAGAATTTCGTAGTTAGTTAAATAAATGTATATGTTGAGAAATCCTCAAACTTCATAGAGATAGAACATTTTTTTTAATTATTTCTAAATCCTTTCGGAAACACTTTTAATTGTTAGCTTTAGTCTGGGTGCTACCGTCATTTTGAAAGATTTGCCTTCATTTCTTGGAAAACTCTCATTGCAAAACACTCCCAAAAATCTAACAATAAGAATTCATTCTTTTTTTTCAGTTTGCAGGGGATTTATATTTTGAATCCTTGGAACTGTGAAGTATTACATGTGATAATCTCTTAAGAAATACAAAGAATCTGAAAATAGCTAATACAGATATGTATGTGCAGTTTGATAGTGGGATCTTAAACCATTCCCTTAATATTTCTGTAAAAATAATTCATACAAATCATATTATGTTATCTTACTCAAAATGAGTGGCCCAATGAGTATTGTAGAGCTTCTCACAAAGGAAAATATTTTTCTGTCTGATTAAAAATGGCTGATAAATGTATCTGAATTTCCTTCTGATGAGGTCAAGAGATGCATTCAGTTTCAAGATTGCCTTTAGGTCAGGTTTGCTGTTCTGCTTCCCACTGAGTGTCTTATTCCATGAGTTATTCACTGAGTACAGTATTTCTCAGTATGATTACAGGATACGAGACCTAGGTTTCTTTATTCTTTCTTTTAAGCGAATTTCTTGAGGAAAGATTGTGCTGATGTTTCTACAAGGCTGAAGTACATGTAGAAATGAATCACTCAGACTAAATCATTTGGTTTGAAATGCTATTTCCCAAACTATAGTTTTGCCCCTTACTGGGTATTGCTTATATGCTCCAAGTGCTTCGAGGCATTCAGTTTTTACTCCTATGGTGCTTACCAGATGATTTTCTCAAAATGAGGATTATCAGGCTAGACTCACTAACTGCTATCAGGCAGCAGGCTCACTCAGCTACATCGAGTGGAACCCATTAGTTTTGCCATCTTGCAGTGACTAGCATTTTTCATCCAAAGGTACTTAAAATCTTACTTTTCACCTTTTTTTTTTTCTTTCTGTTTATATTGAAACTTAGAGCATAAAATATAAGCAAACATTTCCCTAGCAATTTGCATTGTCACAGGTAAAGTCACAAGATACTGAACTTTATAGAAGGATAAAAAAGATCACATCTCAATGTGCATTCCTTACATTCCTACGTTATGTTTTAAATGTAAGGCTAATGAAACAACAAGGTTTCTCATATTTTCTGCCTGCAAGTTTTGTCTGAATGGGAAAAGAGAAACACTGCAATCTTCTTGTCCTCCAGCACATGTTTGTGTGAACTATAGAATCAAACTGACTGCCGTGTCCAGGCAGAGCAGCACCTACTACTACTCTGGTAATGAGATTTACTGATTCTGGACATCTCAGAATCACCACACATATAGTAATACACAGTAAATGCAAGCATATTTCTGCCTGCGAAATATAATAAGTGCACCAGCCTGATCAGGTGTAATCCTGACAGCTTTCACTCAGTTAATATTACGGCAAAATTAAAAAGGGAGAGGAAGACCTGCCATAGAGAGAAAGAAAATAATTGCAGTGCTGTTCACTAAGGAATAAGAGATCATCTTTTCACACTACTAATTTACGTTGCTGCCTTTACTAACAGCCTTTGAATTTTACCTAATTGTACCCCTTAGTTCCTTTTCCAGAGCGCATTGTCATGTCTGCCTCTCTGGCTGTCTTTTTCTCCCTTCTCAGTGTATTCACTGACAAATGAGACACTGAAGTATGAAGAAATGCGAACTGCATTATATGAAGTCTTCAGATCACTCAAATTAGCCAGTTGACTGTGGAAATCTTTCTTTCTGTATGTTGTTTTGTTACTGAGGAACAAAAGGGTTTGTGCAGTTCTGGTCAAACATAGTATTTATACATAATGGCTAAGATTTCTGTCTCCATTTGCCTTTTACAAAAGAAAACCAACTTGTGTTCTTATTTCATTCTGTTTTTTCTGATTCTCTTTCTAAAGTAAGAAAAATGGGTTATAGCAATCACGTTTCCCCCATTTTTATTTTTTTTAACATATTTTCCATTTCAGACTTAAATTTACCAAACACACAGTACTTCTATTGTTTGGACCCTCATATATGGACAGCTACAGTTCTGCCTTTACATAAAGCTCTCAGTTCTCAGGGTCCAGATGGTTATATTCTTTTGTACATTAACTTCTCATCTGCAGTTTGGATATTCGGGAATGAGCAAAACCTGGGGATAACATTTACTGTGGTATTTGAAGCAGATCACTGATGGAAATATTTCCCATCATCTTTCTGATATTATGAAAAAAATGAAAATCTTCACAGAACAGAAAATGATAATGTAGACACAACAGGAAAACAATTTTTCTTCCAACCTTACTTTTTGGAAATGTGTGCATATTTATGTAGAATGTTTTTTAGTATTAATATCTGATCTGTTCATCATACTATCAGCACGTCCAATGATCAACTCTTTTGTTTGCTTACAGTGTTTGAACACAGTCTGTAATGCTGTCTTTCAACATGTAATTGGATCCAAATTATAGGAGATACCAAATATGCATGCATGATTTTCTCAGGTCTGTATTTTGTGGTATCTTTTTAGTATTGAAAAGATCTAGGTATCTGATTTAAGGTTATTGCATATATTTATACAATTTGACGAACATACTCAGAATAGTATAAATATTTTTTGCACAAATCATTCTGGTCTCTAAAATAAGAATTTGCATATGTTTCAGGAATCATAGAATATAACTCATTTTCCACTGGTGTTTATGCATATATTTATGTTGATTTTCTGTCTAAAAGTTGTTCAGATTGTTCTGTTGTTACTTGCCTATAGTTTACTTGTCATTAATAGAATGTTTTCAAAATTTATTTCCAATTTCTTAGCTGAAACTTCTTTGTAATTTAGAGTCAAACTGTAACACAAAGGAAGCACTTTTATACTGAAATGAATCTGGACAAAAAAAACCAATGTCATAAAAACACAATCGTAAAAATATTTTGGGTTTTTTTTTTCATATTACCGGGAAAATAATCTAATCTGATGACATTCAACTATTTTATTAAAAGCCTGAAAGTTGACCCTCAGAATTTTGTGTATGCAGGAACTGCAGAAGAGAAATTGCCTAAAATATCTTTTTCTTTCACATACTTTCTGCACCCCAGACACAGACAGTTCTAGCTTGCTCCAGCAGAGCCACCACAGGGCACAACTGAGCCCCACAGCCACAATGGTGGCACCTGAGTAAAACCTGGGTTAAGAAAGACAAAATATCACCCGTCAGTGAGAGGTGAGGAGGGGGAAAGTGTGAGAAATAGCCTTGACAGCCCGGAGGGTGATGAGATGCTGCACACATCTGAGCAGAGATTCCCTGCCAGAGGACCCCCTGCTGGAGCAATTATTTCCTGCAGTCACTGGAGAGGACCACAGTAGAGCAGTTACCCAAGTCATGGCAGTGGACCCCATGCCAGAGCTGGTGTGCTCTGGAGGAAGCTTCAGGTTCTGGAGGACTGCATGGAGGAGCAGGAGAGGAGCCCACAGTGGACTCAGTTTGCTGACAGGAACCGTGGTCCATGGAGGACCCATGCTGAAGCAGTTGGTTCCTAACAGACTGTACCCCATGGAAAGGACCCACACTGGAGCAGTTCTTAAAGAACTGTAGCCTGTGGGAAGGACCCACATTGGATCGGTTTGTGAAGGGCTGTGTCCTGTGGGAGGGACCCACAGCATGAGGAGGAAGGAACACCAGAGTCCAAGCGTTACAAACTGATCATGAGCCCCATACTCCAAATTATGTTTGTTTTGGACATGATTGGTAATGGATATCCCTGTTTTCATCTTGATCCATGAGCTTTTCCATATTTTCTCCTGCTGTCCTGTTGAGAAGTGGGGAGTTAGAGAGTGTCTGGCTGGGCAAATGCCAGCCATCCAAAGACAACTCACCACCTTTTCAAACACCATTAAAGATGACTATTACTGAGAAGCTATTCTTCTGAGGTCTTAAACTCAACATTATTGTAATGAAATCAATACATAGCACACTTTCATTTTCCTAAAATATGGCAATATTATTTAAGGAAGTTGCAAGACTTCTTTATGCAGACTCCAGCTAAATGCCGATATGCATGAAAAGTCCAGCATTTCCATTGAATTTTGAGAGGTGTTCACAATATTTTAGTATCAGAAAATTCAGGCCTGGTTTATGTGCAAATTTTTCTCAAGTGTAAGAATGAAAGCATGATCCTTCTACCAAATATTTCTAACACAGTCAGAAAAGTATATGAAATTAAATTGGTAATAAGGTGATTTTTAATGTTTTACTTCCTTTGCCTTAATAAAGAGAGATCTTCAAGAACTATCTTTCACTTTTTGGTGGTCTTTATATTTATGTTGTTTCAGGAATGGAATTTCTAATGTACAAGTTCTTAGCTTTGCAAATACATTATTAAGCTGGGGAGATACAAATAATTTACATAGAAATTTTAGATTTTATAAAAGATACTAGTTAATGCTGTCAAAGAATGTAGGGAGGCAATCAGAAACGCTAAGGCCTCCTTGGAATTAAAACTTGTGAGGGAGGTCAAGGACAACAGAAAGGGTTTCTTCAAATATGTTGCCGACAAAACTAACACTAGAGGCAATGTAGGCCTCTGGTGAATGAGGTGGGTGCCCTGAAGACAGAGGACAGAAAGAAGGCAGAGTTGCTGAATGCCTTCTTTGTCTCTGTCTACACTGTTGGAGACTGTCCTCAGGAGCCTCAGTCCCCTGAGGCCCCAGAGGAAGTCAAGATAAAGGAGGATTTTGCCCTGGTTGAGGATCAATTAGCGCACTTGAACATTCATAAATCCATGGGCCCTGATGGGATGCACCCACGGGTGCTGAGGGAGCTGGCGGGAGTCATTGCTAGGCCACTCTCCATCATCTTTGGTAAGTCGTGGGTGACAGGTGAGGTGCCTGAAGACTGGAGGAAAGTGAATGTCACTCCAGTCTATAAGAAAGGCAGAAAGGATGACCCAGGTAGCTACAGACCAGTCAGCCTCACCTCCATCCCTGGAAAGGTGATGGAACATCTTATCCTTGACGCTGTCTCTAGGCATATCAAGGATAAGAAGGTTATTAGGAGCAGTCAACATGGCTTTGCCAAGGGGAAGTCATATTTGACCAACCTGATAGCCTTTTACGAAGACATAACCAGGTGGATGGATGGTGGCCATGCAGTGGACGTGGTCTACCTGGACATCAGCAAGGCCTTTGACACCGTCTCCCACAGCATCCTCATAGGTAAACTGAGGAAGAGTAGTCTGGGTGAGCGAGTAGTGAGGTGCGTCGCTAATTGGTTGAAGGGAAGAAGCCAGAGGGTTGTGGTCAGTGGGGCAGAGTCTAGTTGGATGCCTGTGTCTAGTGGGGTCCCTCAGGGGTCAGTACTGGAGCCAGTGTTTTTCAATATATTCATCAATGACCTGGACAAGGGATTAGAGAGCGTTGTCAGCAAGTTTGCTGATGACACAAAACTGGGAGGAGTGGCTGACACACCAGAAGGCTGTGCAGCCATTCAGAGAGACCTGGACAGGCTGGAGGGCTGGGCAGGGGGAAATCTTATGCGGTTCAACAAGGGCAAGTGCAGAGTTTTGCACTTGGGAAAGAGTGACCCCATGTGCCAGTACAGTTGAGGACTGCTCTGCTAGAGAGCAGTGTAGGAGAAAGGGACCTGGAGGTTCTGGTTGGCAGCAGGATGACCATGAGCCAGCAATGTGCCCTTGTATCCAAGAAGGCCAATGGCATTCTGGGATGTATTGGAAGGGGAGTAGCAAGCAGGTCAAGAGAGGTCCTTCTGCCCCTCTACTCTGCCCTGGTGAGGCCACATCTGGAATATTGTGTCCAGTTCTGGGCCCCTCAGTTCAAGAAGGACAGGGAGCTGCTGGAGAGAGTCCAGCGCAGAGCCACAAAGATTATTAAGGGAGTGGAACATCTCCCTTATGAGGAAAGGTTGAAGGAGCTGGGTCTCTTTAGCTTGGAGAAGAGGAGGCTGAGGGGTGACCTCATTAATGTTTATAAATATGTCAAGGGTGAGTGTCAGGAGGATGGAGCCAGGCTCCTTTCAGCGGCATCCATTGACAGGACAAGGGGCAATGGGTGGAAGCTGGAACATAGGAGGTTCCACAAAAATATGAGAAAAAAATTTTTCCCTGTGAGGGTGACAGAGCACTGGAACAGGCTGCCCAGGGTGGTTGTGGAGTCTCCTTGTTTTGGTTTGGCCTGGCCAGATTTCGGCGGCGGGGGGGGAGCTGCAGGGTGGCTTCTGTAAGAAGCTGCGAGAAGCTCCCCAAGATTGATAGAGCCAATGCCAGCCGGCTACAAAGAGGGACCCGCCGCTGGCCAAGGCTGAGCCTATCAGTAAGGTGATAGCAGAGGAACGCCTCTGTGAAAAACATATTTAAGAACGGGAAAAAGAACTGCGCCATAACAGCTGGCACAGAGATGGAGGAGTGAGAGTCTGTGCAGACACCAAGGTCAGTGAAGAAGGAGGGGGGGGAGGATGAGCTCCAGGCGCCGGAGCAGAAGGAATCCCCTGGGTCTGTGGTGAAGACCATGGTGAAGCGGGTTGTCCCCCTGCAGCCCATGGGCGAGGTGCAGATGTCCACCGTGAGGATCACCGCGTAGATGTCCACCGAGGACTCCATGCTGTGTGGGTGGATTGCCTGAAAGGGGACTGTAGCCCGTGGGAAGCCCACATCAGAGCAAGTCGCTGCCGGAACCTGTAGCCCGTGGAAGAGGGAATGCCCACGCTGGAGCAGGTTGGCCGGTGGGACTTTTGGGACGCTGCGGGTGGCTCACGCTGGAGCAGTTTCCCCTGAAGGACTGCGCCTCAGACTCACGAGGGGTGGGCTGCCCCTCGTGAGGTGTCTCCCGTTGGGCAGTTTGTGATGAATTGCCCTTCGTGGGACGACTCACGCGGAGAAGAGAGCGTGAAGCTTGTCTCCCGTGAGAGGGACCCCACGGTGGCCCTGGGGAAGAGTGAAGAGTCCTCCCCCCGGAATGAAGAAGTGGTGGAACCAACGTCGGATGAACTGACCGCAACCCCCATTCCCTGTCCCCCTGCGCCGCTCGGGGGGAGGAGGTGGAGAAACCGGGATTGATGTTAAGCCCGGGAAGAAGGGAGGGATGGGGGGAAGGTGTTCTGTTTAAGATTTGTTTGCTCTTTCTCACTTCTCACTACTCCCCTCTGATTAGTTCTTTTAATAAATGTACCTAATTTCCCCAAAACTGAGTCTGTTTTGCCCGGGACGGTAAATGAGGGTGATCTCCCTGTCCTTATCTCAAACCCTGAACCCTTGGAAATATTTTCTCCCCCTGTTCAGCAGTGAAGGGGGGAGTGAGTGAGCGGCTGTGTGGGTACCTGGCGGCTGGCCAGGGTCAAACCACGACACTCCTTCTCTGGAGGCATTCAAAACCCGTTTGGACATGTTCCTGTGTGACCTACTGCGGGTGATCCTGCTCTGGCAGGAGGACTGGACTAGACGATCTTTTGAGGTCCCTTCCAGTGCCTAACATTCTGTGATTCTTTGATTCTGTGATAAAGTTTAGAAGTAACTGTAAGTAATGCTGAAAATAATAGTTCTATAATCTTCAAGGGTTTTCACATTATTATTGAACAGACTGACAACAACTCAGTATTTTTATGTTTCATTTATTACACACTGAACACCGTGTGATTAAACTTAAAACGAAGAAAATATTTTTTGATTGATTTACAGTAAATTTAATCTTTGATTAACATTCCAGAAGGAGGAAAAACTAATGAACATGCTATAAAATAAGCTAATGATGATCATAATGATAATTGAGGATGTTCTTGGAATTGATAATTTCATAATGAAGGCATCAAGATTTTATGTAGATTATTCTCCCCATGGGTTGTATAACAGGCAGAAGTATCTTTCTTTATTTTTAAAAAATTGTGTTGGATTTAAAAACCTTTCTGACATAAAACAAAAGAAAGAAAGGAAAATATTTCCTTGCAAATTTTTAATTTACATCAGTTATGATGCTGCTTTGTTCCTTGCCTCATTTTGTATATGTTCTTTCATTTTTTTCTGTCCACAAGACTTGGCCTTTACTAATAGTAGATCTCATAGCCCAAACGTCTTTTTAATGTTAGCCTCTTTTATTTTATTTGCTAGTGTCTATAAACTGGGGTCACAGCTGAATAATCAGTCTAAAGGTACCAGAAGCAGATGTGGAGCTAGTATTCCAAGCACAGGAAAAGAGAAACTGTATGGGGATTTAGGATTAATTGATCATGAAATCACCTAAAAACTTCTAAAAGTCATTACTGATGTATGACTCCTAAAAAAATCTCACTGTATGTAGACCAATGATTTCCTTAAAAAAACAAAGAAATGCTCTCCGTGCCTCCAGTGGTCTTCAAATGAAAGCTTGAGAACTGCATCCTAAATGAAATGGACATGATGTAGATAAACCTTTCATTTCTAGATCATTGATAGGAATATGAGCATATAAAATGGTGAGTAATGGTTCATTATGACATGAATATCATACATAATAAAGTAATTCCAATTCAGATTGTGCATCTGGGCCCCATCAGAATTTGGTCAGAAGATCTGTTCTGAAGTGAGAAAGAAAAAAAGGACATAAGAGAGTTAGGCACTTAGCAGGATTTTAAGAGTGTTTAGCTTCTGTTCATCATGACAATTAGTAAAAGTCTAGCAGCCCATGAAAAAATCTCAGGGCCCCAACTTCCACCAGATTTCACAGAACCACCACTGAAAATTCAAACGTAATGAAAAACCCCTAAATTGTTCTTGGGCACCTACTATTTTATTAAACAGTCAGGTCTCTGTATCCTAGAGGACCTACTATGTTTTCACAAGCAAGGTCTTTTTTTTCTAATTTATTAACTCCTTTCCTCTCATAACATTCCTGCATCAGCCTTCCTGCTTGAAGCTATAGTTTCTTCTGCACATTTAACAATGTTTCTTAGCTCTTTAAAGGGCAGATGCTCTCCACATGGCCATGCAGTCTTAATGGACAAGCAACTTAGCAACTTCTGGTACAGCTGTATTAATCAAGCAGGGTGTGAATCACAACTCAGGTGAAGGGTAAAGCACCTTCCCCAGAGAAGCTTCTGACTCTAGCTCTCTCTCTAATGAGGAAGTGTTAAAAAGCAGAGTCTATAAGTTGAGCTGCTTCTCTCTCTGCTTGCTGTTCTTGCCGGGATTAAGGCAAACCGACCTCTACTAGAGGTTTGCAGCACTATTTCTTCTTGGCATGTTTATAAGTTGTCTAACAGAATCTAATCCACAGGTAAGGCACTTGTTTCTTTCAAAACACGGTTTGGGAAGGATTGTTGCTGCTTGTTCTTTTAATTTGCAGGCTTCCTGTTTGAAAAACTTCATCCAGGAGATGGTTTAATTGGCCTAAAGTTTGAAATGTGAGTTCAGGTTCAGGCTTATGAGACAATAATTTCACTTAGAAAAATGGGCAGTTGCTCCTTTTTTTCTCTATCTTTCTCTTACTCTTTTCAAATGCTGTAAGAAGAGCTGTAAAGGTTTGGATCTCCAGGAAGACAAGCGTGGGATGTATGTGCTTTGAAAAGAGGAGAATAATGAGTTAAAATATCTCGTTTCTGGAGTATTTGTACTTTGGACCTCTGACTCTGAACTGGCTTTTAGGGGTGGTTCAGGTCTTCACATCTGTTTCTAAGGTGAGGTGGTTGACTTCAGTGCTGTGTAACGTTTAATACTTACCAATTACCTTTCTTGACTCAATAGCACCTTCTGTCCTTGTGTTTTGTGTCCATTTTTGTGTGCACCTGTACCTTTTAGACATGATATAAAGTGACGACTGATACCAAAGGATATTGACAGGCCTTTATTGAACTTAATTACACTTCAGAGACTGGCATGAATCAATCCTCATAAAATTCATCTGTGACTTTGATGTGCCAGCTTTAGTATGGAGGAGATGGAGGATTTCCTCCATTTTACTGGTGATACTTTATTTCTTCTTAAATTATTGGTGGGCTTTGTTCAACTGAAAAGTGTCATAAATGTTTATCAGTTAATATAATGAAAATAAAAATAGGAAAATTCAGTGGTGACATTTAGTTTGGCTCTATTCTGTGGTGTAGTAAGTATCCTGAACTCTCATTAAAATTAGTGAATTCCCTGAACATGCACTAGCCACTACAGCAGATTAAATTCTGTGAAGTGCAAAGTTCAATGTCTAGTGATGTATTAAATATCTTCAGTTGTTTTGGGTGAAATTTTTTGGTGGTGTGAGTGTTTTGGGTTTGGGGTGGGTTTTTTTGGTACTGTTTACACAAAGTTATGAAAATATACTTTGTTTATGCTAAGGGCCCCTTTCTGATATTTGAGTTGTCTTTCAGGACTTGCAATCTACGTTGCATATAAAGAGTGTGGAGGGGCTTAAAACATCTTCTAAGACTTCAAAGAGTGGTCAGGGAAGATATGCAGTTTAAATAGTTTGTGAGTGAAGGCTCAAGCTCAGCTGTGAGTACAGGCCTTTTCATCAGCTAAATAAATCAGCAGCCAGTAGTAGCAAATCTGACTGTGTGTCCCATGCCAGTGTGTAGTCATCCTCACAGTGAAAGTGTTTCCTGATGTTCAGGAACTCCAGATGTAGCCTCACCAGTGCTGAGCGTAAGGGAAGAATTGCCTTTCTTGACCTGCTGGCAACACTCCTCTTAATGCAGTCCAGGATACCTCTTTGTCAGAACGATGCATTTTTGACTCGTATTAAACTTGTTGTTCATCAGGACCCCAAGGTCCTTTTCTGCCAACCCGCCTTCCAGCTGGATGGTCTCCAGCACATACTGATGCATAGGACTGTTCCTCTCCTGGTGCAAGACTTGGCGCTTTCCCTTGTTGAGGTTCATGAGGTTGTCAGCCCACTTCTGCAGCCTATCAGGATTCCTCTGGATGGCAGCACAACCCTCTGATGTACCACCCACTCCTCTCAGTTTTCTGTCAGCAAGAAACTTGCTGAGGGTGTATTCTTTCTACCATCATGCAGATCATTAATGAAGATGTTGAATAGGAGGTTCCAATATTGAACACAGTGGTACAGTTTATTGGCCTTCAACTATGGTCCACTGATCGTCATATTCTGGGTGTGGTGGCTCAGTCAGTTTTCATCCCCTTCAGAAACTTATGAGAACCTTGTAATTGATGTCAAAATAAACAAAACAATGTTCGAAACTTGTGACATGGTCTTTGAGGAAAGATAACGATGTTACAAAATGAGAGAGCTTGTGGAGACAGTGAGGGCTGAGAAAGGTAAATGTGTAATGGACAGCAGAACTTACCTTAGCACTGGATGTTTTTAAGCTCTGGTTACTGTTTGTAACACCTGACCTTTCTATCAACATGCCTTATCATTTACTTTATTTTAATAATATTCTTAGCAAAAGATTTTAATCCTTTGAGAGACAGAGAGAATATTTATCTCTTTTGAAGACTGAATATTAAAACCAATTTATATAAATGAAAAGGAAGTTTTATGAGGCCTCTTTTTTTTTCTCCCCTTGAAGAAGAAAAATTGGCTTAGTTTCATGACTCAGTTCAGCAAAGATACAAATCCTATGATAAAACCTAAAATAAGATACATTAATGTGGTGACTTCTGTGAATAGTAGCTATTGATCTAATCCTGACCATCCACCACCAGTTTACAATAAGGTGTAATACATTTTCAGTTCAAAAGCATTTTAGTTCTTTATCTATCCCTAATGTTATTTGTGTCACAATATTTCAAAAAAACTAACCAAGCCATTTTTGTGTTTACCGTATTATGTTCGAAAGCAGAGTAGTACTGGGGTGTGGATGATATTGTGTGCCAGGAAAACAAAGTCTTATCCAAAAAAAGGTTGGTAGTGTGAGAGACACTATTTCTTTTGAAAATATATATATACCTCCTCTCACATTAGTAGTTACATTTATTCAGCGAAGTGTGATTTTGGGTCATCTTTGAAGCAATTTGTGACAAACGAGTTTCAGGTCTTTTCTGTCTTCGTATTTTATCTCATTCAATGGCAACTGCTTTTGAATTTGTACTTTGTCCACTCCTATCACATGGTCAGCCCATGACTGCTTGTCATCTATAAGTAAGGCTTCAGCTGATGTGCAGCCAGTGTGCGAAAACTTGCATTTCTATTCAGACTGTAGAACCATTTCATTTGAATTTGTCTTCTGAAATTACTCACACTTTCGTCTGATTCTCTCCATTTTTACTGAAAGGCTGTTCCACTTCTGATGGTTATGACCCATCTTCCAAATATTAGAGTTGGGTGACATTTTTCAAGAGCAATAAGCTCCAGGTTTTTTTTTCTTTTGTCTATCCTGTCCTTTTGTCTTCTGTGGGCTGGTCATGCCAGGTGTTAGATTTTTTTTTTTATATTTTTTTTTACAAATCCTCCTACAACTCCTGATCAAAAGAGCAATATCCCCTCTTGTGTTTCTTGTTGCTAGGCTACATGATTTGTGCTCATTTAAGATATATTTGTGTGGCATAAGACAGTACCATGGAGAAATGCCCAAGCTAGGTTGCTGTGAGGTAGCATTCTGTGAGATACCGGAAGCACTGTTGCTACAGTAGTGTAATGTTCTATCCAAGCTAAATTATCCACAGATGAGCAATCTCTTTTAGTTCATGTAACTACCTTTATAAATCATCACAGTTCATGTATGATCTTAAGATGTCCTTGGTGGTCTGTATCCTTTGAGCAGATCTTCTTGTAACTTGTTCCAGTTTGGTAACTTTTGTCTTGAACTCTTAGCTTATAATTAACAATAGAACTGGAAGCTGCTTCTTACCTTGTCTTCCTGCTAGAGGTTAAAGTTCCAGAAAGACATTCTTTCAATTGAAGGTTAGAGAACCTAAGTCTTCTGTGTGTTTGGCTTCCTTGACTTGTGCATGTACCTTGTTATGAGGTTCCTTTTCAGAGTTAGGTCTTTTTATGAAAATATTAGGAAAATTTCCTCAAAGTGTTCTCCAGGAGTTTGAAATATATGGTGACTGTTTAATCATTTTTGAGTCTTTTCATCAATGCACCAAACAGAATCCAAAATTATGGCCAGGATTTAAAAAAAATACTTAATATTCTCCAACCTGATTATCTACTAAGCTTTTTCCAGCAATGCAATAAGCAGCACAAGTAAACACCTGACATTTGTGTGATTCTACTGTTTCCTTCACAAGTAACAACCATTCTAAGTGTTTCTTCAAAAATATTTTAGATTATTTTCTAAATATATTTACCCCTATTTATGTATTTAATTACCAAGTGAGAAGATGAAGTCACACTTGAAGGACAGTGGAATTTACAGTGTTCTGATTTCTTCAAGAAGGTTTATGTTGCTTTTTTCGTATTTGTTTCTGAGAAAATCCTCTACTACTCCAGGTATTCTGGTTTCAAGCAATGAAGGGCTGTAAAGATAGATTCTGAAATATAGATTCTGAAATAATTATAGATATTCTGTGTAGAATACCTGTGAAAAGATAATACAAGGAGTAAATATGTCTTTAGAGATGCTATGTGAGTATTAGTTGGGTTCTGTCTGTGGTCAAGCACGGCACAATGTTATCTTTGTCCATGACAAAATGTCTTGTATCTATATGACTATAAAGTCAATACTAAAATGATTGTATCCAGTTGAGCACATGGAACATATATTACTAATGTAAAGATTTGAATCAAATTGCCTTATAATATGGATTAGTGGTCTGAAGTAGGTTTTAGGTGACTTGAGGACAAACATTTTGAATAATAAGTACACAGCAAGTCCACACTCACAGCTGGACAATTCAAGCTTTAAATCTTACCCTACTGCAGAACTCTCAAGGCATTTTCCACTAGTAATGCTGACTTGCCAGCAAACTTCTTGTATCTCAGCATGGTATGACCTGAGTCAATTGCTAGTTTCTCATCCGTGTAAGAGTGGAAACCTGTAGTGCATCCAGGTAAGAAGCTTTCTGGGGTCTGAGAAGGCCCGATATCAAAGAATCCTTACAGAAATCCTGTAAAACAAACTTGGAAAAAAAAAAATCTTAAAAAGGTCACGTTTCACTTTCGGCCCCAAGGCAGAATCGGGTCTTCCTATGTTATTCCTGATACATATTTATGTAGCTTGTTCTAAATATAATAATAGAAATCCTGCTACCTCTCCAGGGAATCTCTTCCAGTACTTAGCCATCTGTAGCACTACGTATTTCACCTCAGTCCCTTGTTGTTATTAAACATGTTATGGCTTCCCTTATCTTCACAGTATATGAAGAAGCATTTTATTCCCTCCTACATAACACTTTAATGTATACAAGATAGAAAAGCTGTTATCACATCTTCCTTCGGTCTTTGTTAGACCAAATAATATAACTTCCTTTCAACCCTGATCATGCTTGTTACTGTTCTTAAAATTCCCTACCCACGCAATCCCAACTGGTCCACAGGGTTTTTTTTAAATCTCATTGCCCAAAAATGGAACAGTGTTTGCTTTGATGTACCATCATCATTTAATGCCACTGAGAACTTTTCTTGCACATCTTGCAGCCTACTACTGTATTTTATGTTTTCTAGCATGACAATTGAAAAGAGGAGAGAGACTTGATCACCTTGGATGTCCAAGTAATGAACTTCCCTATCTATTTTCTGGGATGCCATGCAGACAATACAGAAGGCAAGATTTTATTTCCAATGAATATGTCATAACACTTTCCAAAAAAATAAGTTATCAGGTTGCTGTTAAGTTGGTATGAAGACTAAATTACTTTTGGAAAATTATGATCAACATAAAGTACTTGTTTCATTTATGATACTCTCAATATATTCTTTCATCCATCTTCAGCAATAATATATTTAAAAAATCCCACAACACAGCCCTAAGAATTTTCTTATTTAAGGGTTTCTCAGGTTAGGTTAAACTGCCATATCTCTGAAAGATAGGAATGATATTGGGAAAATGGGTTTCCATATAACAGCACAGGTAGCATAGATGCCCGGTTAAAATTCATAGTAATTCAGTGAAAAATTATTCTGTGCATTATCACCACTGAGTAGTTAATTGCATTTCATAGAGCATGCAGTATCACAGGCTCAAAAACTGATGCACTTCACAAATTCACACCTGGACTGTGACCTTCCTGTGCCCTCTTTTCCATGTTGTATCGGTCATTTGAGTTTGTCGTTGAAAAGATGAAGGGAAAAAAACAGTGGGGTGGGGGATAGCAAAAGCTGTTCATAGTGATTCAGTTGCATAAGTTATGAACTGTATTGTGTTGGAAACATATTCTGCTTCTGTAGACAGCTTCCCAAAGTAAAGCTTACTTTTTTTTTCCCTCCTCCCTTTTCCACTCCTTTCCTGTTCTCACCCCTTCTAGTGGAACTACAGAGATAATGATTTGATGTTTGGCTTTTGTGAGTAATGACCTTGGTAGCAGAAGTGCCATAATTATCTCATTGCTACTATCACAACATTGTAAATTTTAAATGCAAAAAACAATGTTTCAATAGTTTTGAGGTTTTGACACTTACTGAGAAGAGACATAGTTCATAGTTAATGTTTCCTCTCTTTCAGTTAATTTCTTCAATATTTTTAGCACACTTCTGCTTTATAAGCCATAGATTCTCATTATTAGTACAATAAGCTTCTGGAAATACATCTGTGTACTGCTGATTTCAGTCTATTGTCAAGCATACTACAAGATTCACCTAGCAGAAAGGATCCTGATTAGCTTTCACTGCATGCTACCTATGTAATCAGACTTCTAAGAACTAGAATAAACCTCCACATCTGTTCTTGTAATAAGGTAAGTTGTGTACGTACCCTAGCTTTAGCAGCAATGGAGGGAAAGGTGAGATTATTGTTAATACCCTATAGTTTATTTCTTGGAAAGGTGCATGTCCATAGCTGTATTAATATACATGTATTAGAAAAAAAAAAGAAATTTATAGATTTATTGCAATTTATTTTATTTGTTTGGGAAGAAGGTGATTCTTGAATCATCTTAGAAGAACTTGGTGTAATACCTTTATTTGAGGATTGGTTGTTGGTCTCTGCTTAGTTAAGGGACCTTGTTTTTCTTGCCTACTCTGAAAATGCATCCAATCTGTGCCACCTAAGATTTTTTTCCTTTTTTTTCCTTTTTCCTTTTTTTCCCTCCCCCCATAAAAAAATTTCAGTGGCCTTTGTGTGGTTGTTACACAGTATGTATTTCCTTTAAATGTGATAAATACAATTCAGAAATATTCACTGTGATTCCTGTAGCCAGGTGTGGAGACACCTGTGGAGACATCTGTGGTAGCCTAAGGAGTATATTAGGAATCACTGTTGACAGGGTGTAATTTTCTGCTTCCTCTACTGTTTTTATGCTGAAGCATGGGGCTACCTTTTCACAGAATCACAGAATGTTAGGCGTTGGAAGGGACTTCAGAAGATCATCTAGTTCGGCCTCCCTGCCAAAGCAGGATCACCCACAGTAGGTCACACAGGAACACATCCAGGCGGGTTTTGAATGTCTCCAAAGAAGGAGACTCCACAACCTCCCTGGGCAGCCTGTTCCAGTGCTCTGTCACCCTCACAGAGAAAAAGCTTTTCCTAATGTTTTTAAGGAACTTCCTGTGTTCCAACTTGTATCCATTGCCCCTTGTCCTGTCACTGGACATCGCTGAGAAGCGCCTGGCTCAGTCCTCCTGACACTCACCCTTGACATATTTATAAACATTAATGAGGTCACCCCTCAGCCTCCTCTTCTCCAAGCTAAGGAGACTAAGCTCCTTCAGCCTTTCCTCATAAGGGAGATGTTCCACTCCCTTAAGCGTACTCTTTGGTGTGCTTTTATACAGAAGACCTTGAAATTGGATGCATCTTGCAGTTTAAACAACTAAATTAAATTTAAAACTTCTAAGAAATATCATTATGCAAGGAAGATATGCTGAGGAAGAACTACTCCTTTTCTATTGTAAGTACTTGTGTTTAACCAAAGGTTAGTTCTGAAGGATTATGTTGTCTTTGTGTGTTTATTTAGACTAAGATTAGGATAACTGTTTAGTTTATTATTAAAATGTTCTACACAGAATTTTCCAAAGTACATTTCATACTTGACCTGCTAAATATTTGTAAACAAAGTGCTTCTTCTGACTGAAGCAAAATTGCTAAAATTAACTACAGCATAAGGTCCTAAAATGTGTTTCTTGGTCTAGCAAAATATCTTCATCTGTGGTTTTTTGATATTTGCAGTTAATCTTAGTCCTAAACTGCATTTTGTGTTCAACTAATCAATTCATGATTTGTATTTTTACAGTTCAGCAGAATGGAAGTAAGTTGTTGAGACTGTTTTGGTTTTTTTGGGGGGTGAGTTTTTTTTATTTTTTTATGGATGTTCCATCTCCCATTTCTGTTGCACACATATATTTATATGTTGTTAGTACTTCTGGTCATCAAAATCTAGCAGATACCTACCTAGACATGTCCTTTAATACCAGTCTTTACAGCATGCAACAGAATAGGAGTTTGATTGAAGAATCCAGCTGAAAAAGTGACAGTGACAAACTTGCATGTAACCTACTTATTTTTGCATGACATCTTTCAAATCATTATATTCATTAAAAAGATGTGTACTCACTAATAATTTTAAAAGCAAACCCGCCAAAATATTTACTAGTGATTTTATGTAACCTAAAACATTCCCAGATCTTGGAAGAAAAACATTTTTATTCTTTTTTTTTTCTTCTTTGTAGGGGATGGTTCTGTTTTCTACACCAGAAATTTAATTTCTTTTTTCCCTGCATTTTTTTAGTTGCAACTTATTAGAATTGCTTTCAGTATGTGGTCTTTGTTGCCTAAGAAAATGACAAATATGATTAGTGTGTGGGCAAGAGGAGCAGAGGGAAACACCAAACCAAACACATCAAACATTTATTTAGCATTTAATAGTAGAGTTGTAGTTTAGGGAAAAAAAACAAAAACCAAAACCAAAAACCACCCAGTGACTCTGGATACTCTGGCTATTAACTGACTCAAAGCAGAGGGCAGATAAGAACACCAAAAGAAGCTATAACAAATTCTTCATTTAAAGTGTGTGAAACTTCTATTTAGAACTAAACTAAGGAGGCTTGTTTATGAAGAAGTTGAAAATAAATTTGTTAAGCTTGTTCTAGAATCATGAAGTAGTAGTATATTTTAAAGAATAATCTTCAAAACCTGAAATTGATAAATTAAAGAATCTCCTTTAGTTCTTTCATGATAATTCTACAGAATAACAAAGTAAACAATTAAATATAAACCAGAGAACAAACATATAAATTATTTCAGATTAATGAGTTTGGGGAACGCCTAATTTGAAGTGGGTTTTCCATGTGTCTTGAATCAGAGAGGAGAGCAATGTACTGTGCCTGTTTAATTTGAATTTGCATGGCTCTACTATTTCTTGAAAAGAAACCAAAGTGGCATTTGGGAATACTGCTCAGTAGTTACTAAATTTTTAAAAAATCTAACTACCTTTGCCAAAGTATATCAGAGCAGGCTAGGATGCTGTGGGAGTCACTGATTTTCACATTTGCCTTTCATTGGGTTTAGGGTAGCTGTAGCAGCTAGTGGAGGGTAACTGTTTGTGGCTCTGAGATGATAACCATGTGGATGAGGCTGAGGCATGGGGACCTAGGAGCTGCCAAGATTGGATCTCCTTGCTGATGGTAGTATAAGAACTTCCTGAATTGAACATGTGAAAGTGGATGTGTTACTACTTTGCATTTAATAGTTAATACAAATTGGAGCTGTTAATATGACAAGGTGTTTGAGAGTGGGCCTGTAAGAAGCTGTAAGTAATACCTCAATTTTGGAAGGCTGGGGATAAATTTCCCCTCCCTAATGCTCCCTTCTTCCCCACTCACTACCATCTTCTTCAAAGTAGTTGCCTGTAACTGCCCTTGCGGGACCTTCAGTTTTGTTGGCATTGGATATAACTATTTTTCTGTAACAACTGAGGGCTTGCCTAAAGTTTGTGAGTTACGTTGTGAAATTTGGAGGGGAAATGGCAGAAGAATCATGGGAGATGCCAGAAGAGGAAGGGGCCTTGCTCTTTATTCTCCGCAGGTATTAGTGCAAGAGACTTCGTCTAGCCTGCACTTTCACTTCAACTTCTCTATAAACGGAATCTTGTTTGTTTTTACTATATTGAGTCTGATCTTTCCTTTCAGAAACCAATATGTCTAAGCCCATTTGCATCTTACTCTCACACTCTTCCTTTGCATAAATATCACAACTATAGTATGTGAAAATAATCCTTCTTGAAGGCTTCTGTTTATTAACCCATGAAAATTATAATTCTTCTACTTCTACTCCATTTCTAGAACTGCTATATTACTGACTTATAAAGTCTTGTGCTTTTCTTGTGCACGCATTTTATAAAACTCTTACCCAATTTGATGTTCACCTTCTACTAACACTAGATATAACACTACAAAGGTACGTGATAGATGTAAAGGGATTTTGCAAAAAAAGAAAAATCATTTGGATTAAAGCACTTGTAGTTTTTAGACTTCCACAGTTATAATTTTTAGTTATCTGTATTTAAATTCACAAAACTTAATCTTTTCTTTGTGGTATAAGAATTTTACTGAAATAAAGATTCTGCCATTAAAACCTAATCCTATAGAATTATATTTATGTGATTGCTTAGTCAGTAGAATGAGTCCAAGAAGAACAGATCACATGAAAATTTTATTAACCTAAAGTTCTCTGAAACAAAATGATAGAATTATTTCTTGCAATACCCTCATAGTTATTTTGCAGAATTTCTAGGTTAATTTTGGTGTTCTAAAATAAGTATTAACAACCCATCTGATGGTAAATAATTCCTGTTTATTCTTCCCTATTTCATCTGCTCTGATGTATCTTGGTACTTTACCTCCTTTCCAAGCGAAAATCGGAACATTTTGGAACTGATGGGTGTTGGGTTTTGCTATTTGGATATGCTGGTGAAGAACTGAGTGGGTCAGCTGTGCAGAACACGGGGCTTGGCTGGTGGGACAGGAAATGCATCTTTGTCAGGCAGTTACCAATTAACAGAGTCAGAACAGTGCATGAAGAGCTGTAGCCAATCACAATGTGATGTGTGCTAAGCAAGAACAGTATAAATGTGTGCTGCTTTTGCAATAAGATGGTGACCTTTAGAGCATCATATTAGTGCAGAGTTGTCCGTCTTCGCATGGAACCCTACAGATGGGTTTTTTGTTTTGTTTGTTAGTTTGGGGGTTTTTTTTGCTCTGTTACCATAAAGGAAATACTTTTCTACAAGATTGCAAATTCTGTCCCGAGTTCTTTTACATCGCATTCAGACTTACTGCAAGTAGTAACAGCGAAATTAAAAGACATTTAAGTCATGCACCAAGAGCCTAGGTGGGTGTGAACTCAATAATATATGGTTACAAAGTAAAAAATTTATTATGTTGGATGCTAACAATAGCTTCCAAAATTAGGGCAAATGTGTATAACGTCACAGTGCATTGCAAATTTTCACAGTGATACTGTTTCAGTAATTCTATAAACAAATTTGCTCTTTAGAACTAGTTTTGTTTTTCCATTCACAAGCTACTTTGAGTATTTTTTTGTGTGCAGTCTTTTTAAATAGTGAACCGTGCAACTGAACTGTAAACCCATGAGACACTTGGCTGAGAATCTATGGACCTTTGTGTGCCACTCAGAAGAAATGCCAAATCTGCTTCCAGCTTTAGTAACCTGTTCACCTCTGGTCACTGGATGTTGCTTCTGCTTCTCCCTCCCTGATGATGCTGTCTTTTCCTCTTGCCTGTGTGACCAAAATATTCTCCACGTGACATGTTCCATCTACTAGAATTGACACCCAGCTTGGACTTTACCCTGGGGCTGGGCCAGTCATGCTTAATTTTTAACAACTGTGAATCCACTTCTTGCAAGATACAGCTGCTGGTTTTTAGAGCTAATAATGCTTCATGCACATAATTATCATTTATACTGATTGCCTCCCATAAGGGGAGGCTTTTTTTCTTGTTTTCTGACAAGTTGGTAACATCAGTGGCATGTTTCAGTGTAAAATATCTCACATTTGGCTTAGAGGTATCTGACTTTATGGTGAGCAGCCTCCATGCAGACAAGCATGCACGGCATTGCTACTGATTAACTCTCCATCAGATGGGAGTAGTGTTTTACAACTTATTTTGTTGGTGTTAGGGCCCCAAGCACTCTGCCCCTGCTAGCTGGAGCCCAAAGTCTTCCCTTATAAGAGAAGAATTGGCAACTGAAACCTCTCTCCCTGGGCAGGGCTGCCCTTCAGGCCCTGCCTGGTCCTTGCCTTCATGTGTGGTAACCACCAAAACACCAGCTCTGCATCCCTGCCCTGAATTGGGTGTACCACGGCTGGCACAGAGATGGAGGAGTGAGAATCTGTGCAGACACCAAGGTCAGTGAAGAAGGAAAGGGGGGGAGGATGAGCTCCAGGCGCCAGAGCAGAAGGAGTGCCCCGGGTCCGTGGTGAAGACCATGGTGAAGCGGGTTGTCCCCCTGCAGCCCATGGGCGAGGTGCAGAAGTCCACCGTGAGGATCACCGCATAGGTGTCCACCGAGGACTCCACGCCGTGTGGGTGGATTGCCTGAAAGGGGACTGTAGCCCGTGGGAAGCCCACATCAGAGCAAGTCGCTGCCGGAACCTGTAGCCCGTGGAAGAGGGAATGCCCACGCTGGAGCAGGTTGACCGGTGGGACTTTTGGGACGTTGTGGGTGGCTCACGCTGGAGCAGTTTCCCCGAAGGACTGCGCCTCAGACTCGCGAGGGGTGGGCTGCCCCTCGTGAGGTGTCTCACATTGGGCAGTTTGTGATGAATTGCCCTTCGTGGGACGACTCATGCGGAGAAGAGAGCGTGAAGCTTGTCTCCCATGAGAGGGACCCCACAGTGGCCCTGGGGAAGAGTGAAGAGTCCTCCCCCGGAGTGAAGAAGCGGTGGAACCAACATCGGATGAACTGACCGCAGCCCCCATTCCCTGTCCCCCTGCGCCGCTCGGGGGGAGGAGGTGGAGAAACCGGGATTGATGTTAAGCCCGGGAAGAAGGGAGGGATGGGGGGAAGGTGTTCTGTTTAAGATTTGTTTGCTCTTTCTCACTTCTCACTACTCCCCTCTGATTAGTTCTTTTAATAAATGTACCTAATTTCCCCAAAACTGAGTCTGTTTTGCCCGGGACTGTAAATGAGGGTGATCTCCCTGTCCTTATCTCAAACCCTGAGCCCTTGGAGATATTTTCTCCCCCTGTTCAGTAGTGAAGGGGGGAGTGAGTGAGCGGCTGTGTGGGTACCTGGCGGCTGGCCAGGGTCAACCCACGACAGTCTCCCTGGCAGCACTGAGCGTGGTGGTGCTGCTGCTGCTGTGTTGTTTTTCTCTGCTCAGTGGTTGCATTTTCCATCCCTAAGATGGTGGCCCACGTAGGAATGTGGGAGGCAGAGCACTCGAGGGAGGAGCTGGTGTGCCCAGGCTTACTCCTCTTCCAAGTTCGCTTTCAAAAAATGGGGCCACTGAAATTGGAAAGAGTGATCCGCAAGCAAAAACAAGCTAAGGGTCTCTAAATGAGGCACTTACCAACTCAGCCACAGTTAATCAAACTGTCATTTTCTGCAGTAAAAGGTCAATTTTAGGCGAATTTGATGCCTCCATGTGTGCTTGAAGGACAATATGGGATGTCTGCAGTAAATTGAGGCTTATGGTTAAATGCGCATAACTTTTGGCCTTTTTCGCTGTGTTTATTGGTTTTGGGAAGCTTGTCAGTAAATCATATTTTCTACCTTTTAGTCAGCATTGGTTTATTTGTATCCCTTAAGCTCTTTGTTGCAGAAGACTTCTTGCAAGTCACAAATGAATGGGGCAAGGGGAAAGGAAAAAAAAAAAACCTGCTGAGATGTAACATATTGATGTCCATTCTCTCTCTCGCCTCTTTGCAGTCATGCACAATAAAACTCACAACTAAAGTCTGTTTTTTGTAAGCTGAAGGTGATTAGACTTCATGTTTAAAAAAAAAAAAATAAAGCTCCTTCGTAGGAGATCAAGAACCTGATCAAAGAATATGAGACAATTCTGATTCCTTTTAAGAAAAGGGAGATGACAAAGATATAGGCAGAACCTACAGAACTAAAATAGGGTTTTGATCACTCATATTTCGATGTTAAAAAATTGTAGGTACTTATCTGAAGAGTTTAGATTGAACCTAAACCACTAAAAATACTCCAGTCGTTGACTAACAAGCAAAGAGCTTTGACATTTAGATTAATTTCAAAATTACAGCTCAGGATTTAACCTGTATATGCTTAAAATATTAGCAAACCAAATTTATCCATTCCTGGTAAAGAAACTGGAAAACTGGGTAAAGCATTTTTATATTTTATAAACTGTGCATCTGACAGTAAAGCGAAACCATCCTTTAAGAGCAAAATTAAATATAAACCAGCAGTCATTTTTTGACACTTATAAAATCACATTTAGTGTAATCACTGTTAATATTAGCAAAACGTCCTTTATATGTTAGTATTCACAGACTATTTCACCTTTTACATTAGATACAGTACAAAATTATCCCCTCGTCCCTTACTGCTTTTAATCTTTTCTTCTCTCTTACCTACAAAACCGTCTTTATTAATAGTGCTATAGAAGTTTAGTCAGGAGGATTTCTTAGATCTTTTAATAACTCTATGAATTTAAGCTTTCCTACTTGCTTTTTATGCTCTACCAAGTCTAAAAACTTTAAGGTTTGTCTAACTTTACTATTTTATTTTTTTTTTTTGCTTTCACCCCTATGAGTATTTCATAAGGCAAAAAAAGGTGCTTCTTCCCTACCTGATTAAGCTGTGTCCAAAATCTACATTTGTCACTAGCAATAAGTGTTAAAGTGGGATACTGTTGCTGACTAGTGGCCTTGTTTCTGTCTTGTTCTTAGAAGCTTGCTGGAAAATAAAATGGGAATCCTTTTAACTGTCAAAACCGAACTTATTCCAATGTGATGTTTCCTTAGAAGGAGAACTGAAAGTCCAAAAAAAATTATTAACAAATATCAGAAGGAAAAAAAAAATATTGTCAAACAGGAAGTCTGTCATTATTTTGAAAACTATAAATGAACATGATATTAAAATATAAAAATCATCTTGAATTTGGTGTAAAAATGGAAACAAACTATATACTGTAGATTTAATGTTTCCCTTCTAATGACTCCTCTAACTGTATGTCCCCCATGAGGACAGGCTGCGAGAGTTGAGGTTGTTTAATCTGGAGAATTCTCCAGGGAGTCCTTATAGCAGATTTCCAGCACCTGAGGGGGACCTACAGGAAAGGTAGGGACTCTTTATCAGGAAGTGTAGTAATTGGACAAAGGGTGATAGTTTCAAGCTGAAAGAGGGTAGACTGAGAATAGATATTATGAAGAAATTATTTTCTGTCAAGGCGGTGAGGTACTGGAACAAGTTGGCTGGAGTTGTGGATGCATGCTCCCTGGAAGTGTTCAAGCTGGATGTGGCTTTAAGCAACCAGGTCTAGTGGAAGGTGTCCCTGGCTGTGGCAGAGTGGGTTGGAACTAGATCACCATTAAGGTCCCTTTGAACTCAGACCTTTCTATGATTCTATAATGCACGGACAAAAATAGCCTCGAAGGAGAAAAAAATATTTTTGAACGGGATTTATTGTTATTAATAGATAAAGATGTTGGCCTACTCCACTGCAGGTTACCTGCCTCAGTCCTTTTCCCACAGAATAACCCATGCTGCCTTGCCCCTGGCATTAGTGTCTCTGAGGCCTTTTGGGGTGGTTTATTCTGACCCTCTGCTTTTCAGACATCAAGAGGCTGGGTGCTAATTTTATTACCAGTCTTCTCTCCCATGTAAGTAGGTAAAGGACTCAAATCCTCTTGTTTCTGGTGATGGTAGCATCTGCAGCAGTACTCCAGATGTGCTGCTAGGCAGGGTTTTCTATCATGCTGTGGTCCAGCTTCCCTCTTCAGAGCCCTGCTGACCAGAAACTACTTCTCTCCTGGCAGCACCCTCCTTCCTTGCTGCTCCTTGCCTGCACTAACATCAGGAAGTAGCGCTAGGACAGTGCTTCCTCTGTCACCTTCACAGACTGCTCCACAAGTCCACGAGTTTGCTGGATCTTTCAGTATAAAAGCGTCATAGAGAGTCCGGAAGAAGAAGAAACATATGTGCTTTTTTTGCTGTAATGTCACAGTTTGGGTCCTAGGGTTGTGTCTGACCTTTTCCTTGTTCTAAGGGTAGCATGTTTTCATGTGGAGCTGTGATTGCCTTTCCTAGTATTTTTTTTGTTGTTCGCAGTTGGCCTTTTGCATGCGGTAAGAGATGACTGTGGGAAACAAGGTTTAGAGTGCCAGCAATATCATGTGGTGAGGTCAAAGTTATTTGTCTACAGTCATATTAAAAAAAGCTGGAGATGTAAGAGATGAGACTGCAGCTGAACCGAGGGTAGTGTGTATCAAGTTGTTTTCTAATCTTGACTGAATCTGAGAGTCTGGAAAGAAGTGGCCATTAAGAATCTATGGCAGGAACAGTGGGATAATAATCCTCTTTACAGATTGTATTTTAATTTAAATCATGGTGTGCTAAATATTACTGTATGTCTTAAAACTAGATCAGAAACCTTGTTTTTCAGGCTCCATACTGAGTATATTATTCTGTTCACTCTTTACTTGTTATTGAGAAACAGGATTTGGGCTCCTATTTGAGTGCTTGGAATTGTGCAAACAGATGAACCAGCTTTTTATTGTTTTCTTTCATTAAAATTGATGGATTTAAAACACTGACTATTTCTCATAATATTAGCTTATTTCTTATGTTATTGCTCTTAGGAATGAACAACACCGATTTTTAACTTTTTGCTTTTATCCACTTGTGTAGCTAAATTTTCACCAGAATGCTATGTCCATAGGAATTCATGCATATTTTTATACATTCTATTATCTCACTTAAAATACACACTTTACTTTGAATATTGAAATCACTAGAACTGCTTCAACTATGCCAAAAAAATATTATTTTACTGATATGTCTGTGGTGAAATAGCCATGGATAATGGCTTCTAAATCACAGAATGTTAGGGATTGGAAGGGACCTCAAAAGACCATCAAGCCCAATCCCCCTGCCAGAGCAGGAACACCTAGACAATGCTACATAGGAATGTGTCCAGGCAGGTCTTGAATGTCTCCAGAGAAGGAGACTCCACAACCTCCCTGAGCAGCCTGTTCCAGTGCTCTGTCACCCTCACTGAGAAGAAGTTTCTTCTCGAGTTTAAGTGGAACCTCTTGTGTTCCAGCTTGATTCCATTACCCTTTGTCCTATTATTGGTTGTCACCAAGAAGAGCCTGGCTTCATCCTCGTGACACTCACCCTTGATATATTTGTAAACATTAATGAGGTCACCCCTCAGTCTCCTCTTCTCCAAACTAAAGAGCCCCAGCTCCCTCAGCCTCTTCTCATAAGGGAGATGCTCCACTCCCTTAATCATCTTTGTGGCTCTGTGCTGGACTCTCTCCAGCAGTTCCCTGTCTTTCTTGAACTGAGGGGCCCAGAAGTGGACACAATATTCCAGATGGGGTCTCACCAGGGCAGAGTAGAGGGGAAGGAGAACCTCTCTTGACCTAGGAACCACCCCCCTTCTAATACACCCCAGGATGCCATTGGCCTTCCTGGCCACAAGGGCACAGTGCTGGCTCATGGCCATCCTACTGTCCACCAAGACTCCCAGGTTCCTTTCCCTAAATATGTCTAAATATGACATATAAATATATCTAAATATGACATTATCTAAATATGAGCAGAGATGTTGGGCAGGCTTTTGGGTGATTTTGGGTAGTTTTTGTGGTTTGTTGTTTTATTTTAAATGCTGTATATCATATGTTAACTGTATATGATATAAGAAGAATAGGTAAATAAGTTAAATCTGGGTCCAAAATAAAAGTCTTGAGGTACTACAGCTATTAACAATTACAGGATCAGCTGACAAAACACCAAGCAGTCTTTTCCTTTCAGTTGTAAAATGTTTGTACACTGGCTGCACTCAGACAAGCTTCTGTGCACACATGCTTCTCCTCAACCTTTCATTCAGCTCATTTTATCAACAGAAGAAAATGATAAATAAAGATTCAATTATGACTGAAAGGAAAGGGGTTCTATTGTTAGATTTAATGACAACAGTTAAACTACTTTTGTTGGCAGGAAATGAAAGATACTTAGAGGCCTGGAAAAAAAAGGAAGGGAAATGACCACATTTGTTTTGGGCCTACTGTGCTTGTGGATGAGAACTGTGCCAGGCACACTCAGTAGAAGGTGGGTGTAGGGGCTACAGGGAGACGGGGTAGGCGAAGGGGTTTGGTGATGCAAGTTGACCCTGGGCTAGGGGCGAAAAGTTATCTTTGATTCCTTTATGTACATATTTAACAGAATTAGAAATGTGGTCAGAGAATGAACTTTCTTTGTCTTGCACTTAGACTGTTTCTCAACTCACATCCCTTAAGAAACAATAATGCCTTACAGTTATAGCAGCTGACGGAAGATTGGATGATAAATTGATCCACTGCAATTGATGGATTTTTTTGTTTTATTTTGAAAATAGATGGGCTACTTTCAGCTATTCTGTCAGATTTTTCTCTGCTTTTATAATTTTTGTGTTAAGACAGAGAAAAGTACATGCAGTTTAGTGAAAATATTCTATTTTCAAATTGTTTAAAACAGGCCTGCTTCTTCCCATATTAGTTTAAAATTATTTGTGAACATCTCTAAAACATAAAAGCTTTGAAAAATTAGTTTTGAGCACAATAAAAAAAAAAAACAGAAATGGGGGGAGTGGGATTTATATATACTGCTATAAATCATGAATTGTGATTAGGCTAGCTCTTTGAGCTCAAAAGCAGACTTCGTGTAGCTTTAGACTTATGACATGAACCTGACCTTCTTCAGCAGACAGTGAGGTGTAGCTTAGTCTTGTACCACCATTGGTTTTTGCTTTCTTACCTCTTCTTGGATGTGCTTAACAGCCCTGTACCCCTAACCCCCACTCCTCCTATCCATCAGATCATCTTTAAATTTGGGAATAAAGAGTGAGAGCACTGAGATAAGTTGTCTTTGGGCAATGTTGAGATGCTTTCAGTTTATAGCTTTACAACAACATGAAGTGAACCTGACCTGTGATTGACTGGAGAATCCAGCCTGAAGTCCCAGAATAGTGTCTTAAAAGTGACTATAAGTTATTTGTAGGGAAGGACATCCCAAACATTTGCTGTGTACCAATGTTATTTACTCTGAAATGCCATTTTTCCTGAAGTCATATTTATTACTTAGAGGTCAAGGCCCAGTTATAAGACCCTACACAACCAAATTCCCCAAAGGAAATCTTTTCTCAAGTTTATCAGTTTTTCCCTGTTTTCTTGCAACTGTGTTGCACTTTGCTACCATCATAAATAGGAATAGGTTACAGAAATAATGTTTCCTCTCATTGCGAAGAAGAAAAGTGGAGTAAATGAGACAATGCAACTAAGAGTCAAATCTGGTACTACTTCAATCCTGATTTATTTTACAGGGACTTAGTTTACCTGCATAACTCAATTGATTCCAGCTGTACAATGTGGTCTTACCTAAACATACATTTTTGTGAAAGAATAGGGGTCTTGAAAAGCTTAGCCTTGCTAAAGTGAATTTTAGTTTAATTGTGAAATGAACTACAAAATTACTATTCTGTCACTTGTCTGTCTAGCCTCCTGGTTTTCTCTTTTATGACTGGACTTGATGATCTCAGAGGTCTTTTCTAGCCTCAGTGATTTTGTGAAAATGAGTGAATGGGTAATACACTAAAATTCACAGTGTTTGTGTTATCCATTTACAGTTAAATAATTTTGCTTTCTGAAATATTGAGGTCAAATGAGATAACTTTTAGTTTATCATCTTGCTCCTGCCTTTAGGTGAGTATACTTCTTTCTTAATAACAAAAATATGAGAAAGCCATAAATTTGTGGAAGGAAAATGTGTCTATTTCTAGATCTTTAGTTTCTTTTGGAACTTGGGGAGAAATAAGTTAATCAAGACACATGCTGGGATAATTGGGGATGTCTTTTTCTATATGGCAATATTTACTAGACAGTCTACATCAACTTACGGAATACATATTTACTCCTTTGAATTACCTCTATCAGAATCTATGCAGAATTAGGTATAAAGGTCTCCACTGAAGTTGTTTGGCCCTAAAATTTCTTTTTTATTTTGTCTTTGAAACTCTTAAACCAGTACAAAGACTTTGGTGGAAAGTTCCTACCAAAAAAAAAAAAAATCACTTTTAAAACTGGTCTTAGACACTAAGGTATCTGGCTTTAAAAAGGCAAGACAATTCAAAATGATTTGCCTGGTAGTAGAAATCTCAAAGCTATCATAACATTAAAACATTAATAATGGCTTCTGAGAAGTAATTCCTTAGTATGGTAGATGATCCTAAAATATTACAGTGAAAAGCAGCATCATTATGTCCTCAAGAAAATCTATTATACATGTCTCTGAGCAGAATCGTGAAATATCTGAGATTACTGTAAGGATTTCTGTTTCCCTTCCACACTTGACAGTGCTCTTATAATTTGTGTATTTCAAAGACTATTATCTTAATGCATTTCATATACTATCTTCTAATTAAATATTTATATGAGCTCAGGGACCAAGTAAGATGTTAGAGAGAACTTAAATGTGCACTTGGGTGAAGAAAGTTATAAAGAGATATCATAGCCTGGGTAAAACCCACAACATCAACAAAGTAAATATGCATCATGCAGTTATCATGATGTGCTTTTACCAATTATATGCATCTTTATTTTTTAATGGTAGATATTTCATAGACAATTTAGGTATTACAGGTAAGTTACTTTATGAAAGATTAGACTTGACATGAATTCACTTGGCAATATCAGAAGGTCTTATGGAAAAAACTCATTAAACTTTATGGTCATCTACACTATCAGGAAAAAAATACCAGCAAATACAGCTAAGTAATACCTAAGATAAAACAACATAATTATGTTTTGACCCAAATTGTGCTCTCAAACACCCCTACTCTGATTATGTTCGTAATTACATATTGACAAGGACTTGAAAAGAAGGTGAGATGATAATTTTGGAAAGTATGATGATGTATTGGATTTTTTTTTGAGTATGTAAGCTAGACTATCTGTGTCTTTCTCTTTCTGACCACAATTGGAGATCTAAACCCTGAAAGAAATGAGACACCACTAGGTAAAGCTTGTCTTTTTGTAAAAAGGTGCACACTTCCTCAGAAAAGGCTGAAAATGTAAGCATCTTTCACTTTGGTAACACTAACTAAGGGAATTAGTAAGATGTGTTAGAGCAAGAGCAGAAGGAAAGTTTTGAGGTTTTTTTTTTTTGCCTGCACTTTCCAGGAATTAGGAGAAACTTTTGAAGTGCGAGAAGTTGATATCTGTTGACTGTTGATATCTGTTTAAGACCTGTGACAGTACACGAGATACTAGGGAATGTGCAGAGAATAAGAAGGGAAAATAAATTAGAAGAAGAGGATAGTAATTGTGCATTTCTTTGATTTAAGGACAAATCAAGTAATTAAAGGCCTAAGCAACTGAGATGTGTGGTAGCAGTATGAAGGAATTTGCTTGTGATAGCTGGTGATGACTCCTGTATGCCAAGTTTAGTATTCCTATTTAGGATGCTTCACTGTGGTCTGATTTTTTTGCGCTTACGTGAGAGTGTGATTCCAAAAATGATATTTTTGTTCCTTTATTTTGATTTGTTACTTTAGAGACATAAGCTTCTCCAAGATTATCCTGAAAAGACCTGCCTGTTCACAGTTACTTCCAGTTAAGAATTTAGATACAATTCTTTCAGCTCCAAGAAAAATGATAGTATAACCCGCTGTCGCGGGTTTGGGCTGGTCTGGCAACTAACGCAGACAGACACTCTCTAACCCCCTCTCCCCCCCACCCCAAACAGGAAGAGAAAAGGGAATGAGGCAGAGAGACTTACGGATGAGAGAAGAAAAAGAAAACTAGAACAACTTTAATGAAAATAATGGAAATAATGGTAAAAAATAAAAGTAAAGAACTATATACAACTATAGATAGTAGCCCGATATCAAAGCCAACTCCCTCCCCCAATAGAAATCCCCACTGGTGCTGCAGAGCAGGAGGCACTGGGGAAACCCCAGGGTCAGCAGCGGCGGGAGCTGGATACAGGGAGCTGGATTCGGGAACTCAGGATCCGGATCAAAATCAAGAGGTCAGATGGAGTCCTCTCTGGACATTGACCATTGCAGAAAAGAAGGACAACACGGCTGAAAAGGGCAGCGAAAAAAGGGCCAAAACTCCTGTGATTATTCAATTTGTAATAAATATGACGTATATGGGATGGAATAATTTCGTTGGTCACCTGTCCTGTCTGTTACACCCCAGAGGTGCAACCTTTTACTTCCTGGTGACCCCTCTCACTACCTGGCACCCACAGCGTGGCACACAAGAGCCAGCAGTGGCCTTGGTCACTACAGGAATAAATATAAGCAAGAGTCTTTCTGCATCCCAGTCCCAGGCAATAACTGTAAACATCAGGTGCTATCACAGCCAGTAGCACACACTGACTGCAAAAACATGCTGCTGACTTCAGAACGTGCAGCCTTTTAGAAGACGCTAAACTGGAAAGTAAAAATCACTAAACAGGACTGGGTTTCTAGCTAAACCCAGGACACCCTCTGTTAAAGCAGATATTTTTTTACCGGAACTTCTAGATGATTTAGGCAAGTGGTTCCACAATTGACACTTGCAACAGTTTCCCTGATTATTTCTTGCCCTGGTCCCTATGTGAGTGAGGTTTTTCCAACTGCCGTTAAAAGAACCCAAAGATCTCAGTTTGCTTTTGTTCACAGTCCTTACGACATAACTAAGCAGATATGACAATCTTCTTTGATCATCTAATTGATAATCTCTTTTATTTTTTATATTTTGTTTTGTATAGTATTAAGCACGAGCAGTAGAAGCCTAAACTCTGAACTCAGCAACACAGACTCCTACCATTGTTATCCTATTGCTTATTTCATGTCAGTAAAGAACACCAGCAAGATTTCCTGCTTTATAAATATTGTAATTTTTCTGAGAAGTGTTTCAATGTTATTTTTAACTGTTGAGATGAATGATAACTATAGTTGCTCCCATTGTCTTACCCCTATAAGAGAAGGAAACAGAAGAATGCCCTTGCTGATCTCACTTCATCCAGCAGCTCATTGGTGTTACTGAGGCTACTCACCTGACTCCCCGAACAAGTTAATTGTCTGAAGTCATTTGATGTTCATAATAATGAAATAGGAACATTTAAATATTCTTCACATTAATATCATTACAGGAGAGAACCACTTTAGTCTGGCATATGATTTTAATGTGGGTTGTTTTTTTTTTTTAGTTTATGGGACTGGTATTACAACTGACATGGTCTAAGATCAACTGCTTGCTTCTTTGCTGAAATTTTGAGAAAGTTATAGCACACACATGCCACTACCCACGCACAGACAAAAATGCTTTGCCAGTGATTGTGACATATTTTTAAATTTGAGGAGACACTTGCACAAGGTGGGTTTGAGAGCTCTTCTCTCGCCAACCAAACTGCAAGTCTTTCACAGCCATTTTGATAGAGAGGATCTTTGATGTTTAAAGTACTAAGGAAATGGATTGCTCCAAAGCCATTGGACTAAGTCCTTTCAAATATTCCCTCCCTTCATTTATTGATTTGTCGGTATTTTTTTTTTACTTTTGCAATTCTGATATAGTAAAAGGTAGACCTATTATCTACCTCTACTTAAAGTTCTTAGTACTGAATTGCTCCTTTGTACTTACAAAACCAATCCATGGTACAATTTCTGCATCTTTATCCTTTTTTGACACTAGCAAGTGAAGTAGAGCTCTGCTTCCAAGACAGGAGGTAGAGTTGATGTCTTGTTTTTTTGATTTTTTTCTTTTTTTTTTTTTCCTGACTGTTGAAATGGAGGTGTGGTGTTTTGTTATATATTGATGGATCTATTATAGTAGAATGCACTTCTCTGTGGGGAGGTGGAGGTGGCAGAGCAGGCAAGGGACTTTGTGATTTGAGAGGAGGATAATCTAGTTAGCTTTTATAAATAGTTTTTAATACCTTGCAGGAGAAAAGAAAGGTCCATATTTTAGTGCTTACCTATTACATCTGTTATAAAAAGATGAAAAGCACTTTGCAGCAGGAACTTAATTGTGTGTTGTCCAGTGCATTTCATAGTGATGTCCTGGTCCATAGATAAAGCTTTCAGTGGTTGCTGCAATAAAAATAGTATGGGTAACGTGAAAATAGTCTCATATTGAGCAAGCCTGGCTTGTTAGGTAGGATGGGTTCTGTATGTCATTTCAGCTTTTTCCCTGCCTCCCATTAACTGAGATACAAGTCTCCCCTGATCTGCTTTAATAATTTTGAGATAACAAGAAACAAAAAGTAAGTTCCTCAAAATTTCAATTATGTGTTAAATCAAGTCCCCATAAAAGGCAAGGCTAGCCTCTATGACTAAAGCATTTCTTTATGCATTGGACAAGAAGTCCTTTGAGAGTTCTGTGTTCTAGCCTGGTTAAATGAGTTGGTCTGTGTGCCTTCCGTGCCACCCCTTTTTCTTTAAACAACATATCCTTTTTGCCTGAAGTACAATTAGATGCTCAAATGAGCTTTTAAACTACAAAAGGAGGATTTGTATTTGTCCCTGTATTCTATTTGGACTTTAGTAATCTGCCATTTAACATCCTAAAGCATTCTTGATGCTACTGGAAGCTGTTAATTTTTCTACTCCTTCTAGATGAATATTCTCACTATTCCAGTGTTCAACTTTGGGTTACAGCATTCTTACTATCTTGTGACTCATCCTTCTCCCCCCATCTTCCTTATTCAGGATAGTAGCTAATGTTCATTAACCCATATTTCAGTGCAATATTCAGTTGTCTGAAACAAGACCAAAGAAAAGAATAAGGCTATTCATAACAGCCAAAAATAAGATGGGAATAACAAAAAAAATATATAGTCTGTGTACTGCATCCATACAAAACTTCTCTGCAACATAGTAATATAGTATCTGAGTTTAATAGTATTTGAATTACTGTCAATAAGAAATAAAGAAAAAATCTATCTTGTCCTATCATCTAGCAAAGTTTAATCCATGTTATTCTATTACAATTTTAAAGTATTTTTAGTTGGGAAATATACTCAGTTTTAGACTCGGAAAGCTGCTGGACAGAAAGCGACAAAAGGTTATTACCTTCTATATTTGTTTTTTTACACAATCCATAAGATGTCTGTACAGTAGTTTGGATGTACTGAAATCACTGTAACATTTGGACCTCATGAAGATATCTGTACAAAGTCTTTATTAGTCACTTTGAGACTTACTTTTTGCTGCCATTTTTATTAAGTGGTTAATGAACTTTGCTGTGAGATTTTTGTTGATGTAGACATGAGGAACAGGAGGGAAGGTTTTCTTGTATGACTATTTGTACTGGATCAATCAATGAATACAGTTCAGCAAGTGACAAAAACATGCATTTTGACTATGGTGACTGATAATATAACAAGTGGGAGATGGAGAGGCTACATATATTTAGTTCTGCAGCTCTTCCCAGCCAAATTATATTCCAATGTGCATGTAATTGAATTCTACATTCCCTTAAGACCTATACTAGCCTATTCAAGGGAAAAATGTTATCGAAATTCCCAGGCCTTTATCCTAATAGGCAACCTTCAGAAAAATCATGTTTCGTGTCTACTGCTGCTCAACTAAATGTGATATTACTATGAAGCCACTGTCTAGGTGCTGTAATACTCACTTCCATGAAAGTACAGCATGAATGTCAGTACTTAACAGTGTATTCACAAGGGTGTATCTCAACAACAGTAACCACAAAAGCTAATTATTTTTATATTGTGTGAATATGTGCATTTAGATTATGAAATGTGCATTAAAAATACCAAAACACAAAACCCAACCAAATAGAAAAAAAATAAAAGAAATATTAACACCAAAATAGCTACCTTGTACAGTTATTCTATTTATTTGGACTATTTAAGTGCCACTGTTTGTGTAGCACATGTTATACTTCAAACCTCTGAAGTATTAAGACTTTATTCACTTACCTGCTGAATACCACAGCATTACTATATGGATTGCAATTGCAAGGAATATTCATAAACTGGTTTCAGGTATTCCTGTGATGAGCCCAGTGGGATGCCAATGTGGTGCCTTTTCAGAAGTACCTGGACTTAGGTCTAGCTTTCATGTTGGGATCCAGTTATGGTACTGGTCACTTTCACACCTACCTGACTGAAATCTCCGATTCAATTTCCTAGGTATAGCAGGGAGACTACGCTTTGGGAAGTTAAAAAAAAAAAAAAAAAAAAAAAGGAGGAAATAACTTCCTCATTTGATCTCGGCTTCAGTTTGGGTATGAATGTAAATGGGTACACATGTAAAACTGATTCCAGGCATAAAAGCACCATTTGGATGTCTTTAATAGGGCATGCTCATACGTTGACTTACTTTGGAGACACATTTGTGCTATGGTACAGAATTTCTTAGCTGAAATCTATGGGGTTTTTTTAATCCATCTTTGTTGTGGCATTTTTGGGGGGGGGTTCTGGCTTCAAAATTGTAACCTAGCTTATATATTAAAGTGGGAAGGAGGGAAAAAAAGGCATCAAAACAGACAATGGAAGCTGGGAAGGCCTGACTATGACTTTTTTTTTTTTTTTTTTTTTTTACCTTCTCTGGCAGAAGAATCGAAGGGATTGATGTAACGAACTTGTCATTTTCATATCAGGACTTAATCTCTGAACTGTTTGGTTCTAAA
Organism: Trogon surrucura; assembly: GCA_020746105.1. Classification (NCBI taxonomy): domain Eukaryota; kingdom Metazoa; phylum Chordata; class Aves; order Trogoniformes; family Trogonidae; genus Trogon; species Trogon surrucura. Next base: position 115,906,611 of record CM036617.1, on the reverse strand, counting down.
GTGAAGAATGACTAATTCTCCCTGAGCTGTTTTTCTACTGTTCATAGAATCATAGAATGGCCTAGGCTGGAAGGGACCTTAGAGATCATTTTAATCCAATCTCCTTGTCATGGGCAGGGACGCCCCTCAACTAGATCAGGCAACACATGAGGACTGAATGGGAATCGAACCTGCGACTTCTGGTGTTTGAGCACCACGCTCAACTGAGTGAGCTCAACCGACCCTTAGCCAACAGACAACTGAAAACCAAACCATGTTAGGTGAGAAGATCTAGATACATAAGTCGAGCATCCTTAAAACATTTTAGAGGTTCTTTCTTCTTGAGCCTGCTCTTAAGAAGTTTAATTTAGCTAAACTCTGGAGCATCTGACAGATGCTACACATTCTCATCACACACACATTCTGTGAAGGTTGGCTACTATCATGGGCACACACGTGGGAGTAGAGATGCAGAGACATATGCATCGTATTTAGATCTCTACATGTGCAAATCTAATTATAGTCAGAGAGGCATAGTACATTTTAAACTATTTTTTCCCTTTGTGATTGCATTCCCCTCAGATACATCTGTTGGGAGGAAATGTCTGTGGGCAGTGAAATATTTTCCCATGGAGCGCAAGGGAATAAGGCATTCGGTAAAGCTTCTGACTCTAATGTTATAGCAATTTCCTAAATGTAAGTCTACTACATGATGCCTTTCCAGGCTGTTTCTCAAGACGTGACTAAGCAGAAAAGAATATGGGCAATACATTTCTCATTTAAAATCTAAAACCAGGAACAAAATTTGACTATGTCAAAAATTAAAAATTGTTCAGGTGTAACTTAGCATTATAAGATTTGGAAAGAAGGAAGTGGAAGAGGATGGTAGACTTTATTTTAGAAATAATAATGATCATAGGATGCTTATTTTATTGACAGTAGCAACATGCTATCTGACTTTTTCTTGATTTATCATCATGATCTTCTTTGCTTATTTTCTTGATTTTTATTTTTTTGTTTGCTCTGTGGAGTCTATTTTCTATTTTGTTCATACTCGAATCTGTTTTATTTGTTGCTACTCTTAAAATCTTTTCTCTTTTTTTGCTTCTTGTGCTCCTGCCATTAGTATGCCTGAATTGTCCTGACTGCTTGTACTTCGAACTTTATCCTCATTTTTTCCTATGATGGTTTTCTCTAGACTAATGTTCATTTTTGTTATGACATTATATCACTTAAACATTTTGTCTGCTTTTACCACTAGCTATGAAAATGTTGATCTGATTCATTATTCTATTAAATAGTGATTTTTTTTAAAAAAAGAATTCAACTGGTGAGCCTCCTAGTTGGTATTAAATAAACATATTTGGATTAAAGTTTGATGTTTTCTGTCTGTATTCCTGATATTCATTTGAATTCTACTGTTTTACCAAAGTTTCTTACAGAGAGTCTATTCTGTAAATAGCTGTATCTTATAACCAATCTCTCTTGTAATCTTTTAAAGATTTTCAGCTTAGAGGTTCTTGTGACGATCCCCTGTAGAACTAACCTCATCGCTTTGTCACAGTTTAAATGCAGTAATGCCTTTTCAGTGTTGCTGTGTTTGCATTTCTAGAACACCCGAAGTCATGAAAATGACTATTTTCTTTCTCGTCTTTTTTCTTTTTTTTTTCTTTTTTTTTTTTTTTCCTTCTTCTCTATTTTAAAAGAAAGGACAGAGGGGAAATGACCTTGTAATATAGCAAGTGGCTAGTTCTGAACTAGCACTCTGTACTTTGCCTGGTTTTACTGTATGCTTTGCAGTATTTGCTCTGAATCTTGCACACAAAAAAGTAGCAGCTGTCTTCTGCTCTGCTTTGTCACAGTGAATGAGCTCCCTTGATAGCCTTCAATACATCACATACTATTGAACTTGTTCAGGGCCACTGTTCTTCAGAAGACTACATACAAAATCTGTAGTGTCTCTGCACTGCTTAGGTGATAGCATCTGGGTATACAAAAATCTTTCAGAAAATCTGAGTGTGTTCCTGTCTCTGTAGGAAGTTTCCAGAATCATGAAAGCGTAATAAATTCAGGTTTATATTGCAGAACAGTGTAAACCAGAAGTGGTAGCATTTTATTTAAAACTCATCCAATGAAGCTGTTAACGTGAACAGTTAAAGATGAAGAAAACACATTTATTTTGTGCTGCCTATTACCACCACACTGGAAAAAGTGTTGCTCTTCACCTTCCCCAGTGAGAGGATTCTCTCATTTCACTCTGCAATAAGTAGACTGAAATTGTTTTCATGGAGCAAGGAACAAAGAGGTTCAAGTCTGGTTAAGCAGAGAAAAAAATTATTCCATCAATATTTATTCCTTTCTGTTTGTTCAGTCTCAGTAGTAGCACCTTCAGATGTAGTATGAAAGTGTGACACCCCTTATTACTAACTGTTTGCTGAAGGAGACAATAAGAGGTGTGGATTTCAAAAAGGGTGCTCAGCATACCTTACTCAATACAAGGAAATGCAGAAGAAATTCAAAGGACTCTTCAGAAACACATCACAGATGTACTGTCCTCCCCAGAAGCCGAACTTTGATCTGAATAGCGTAGCTGGGACAAATGACATAAGCATTCAACTATAAAACGAAAAAAAAAAAATATTACCCATTTCTTACCAAGTTTCCTTTGGTTTGTCACTGGATATACAATGGCTATCTGTTAACTAAACTTAAGGGCTGCGTTGGCATGCTGAGCTTTTCCGTGTCACTTGCAGATTACTAAAACTTTCAACCTAGCTGTTTAATTAGGTCTGACCCATATCATAGCATGGATGGAGAATGCATGCCTTCCCCAAGGAAGCTCTAATCCTTTGCCTGTAAACCTGTTTAGCCATTATTTCTTTAGATAAACTGGATATTAATGCACACTGCTATGTTATTAATGCATAAAACATCTTATGAGCTACAATCATTCTCATCCAAGCTCATCGGTTTATGCTTTCTGTACTTTTGGGTGCCCATACCTGGCTTTAGGCTGGTTTTGTTATCCCCCTGTCTCCCCACTGTATCTCTCTGAAAGCTGGTGAAATGATTGCCTATATTAGATAATTATTAGAGACAGAATAATGATGAGTCTAGAAAAGCTAATCTTTTATTTTTTCCCTGTTATGGGTATCATCTGAAGATCAGTTGTGATATTGTATGCAATGAAATTTGGAACTAGTAATCTTAAGCACTTTCTTTCCACTCTTCCACACATGGTTTCATAGGACATCTCTCTGGAGACTCTCACAAAAACATAAACAAATTTTGAGATCAAGTTGAAACACGTTCCCTGTATTGAGTCAGAGTCCAGGTGTGTATATTTTTAATAGATGTTTATAATTCACATTTGAATCTTCCATTTCTAATTTCATCATCTCATACTGTGTTAAATAGTCATAAGTATTAAGTTTGTTCCTCAGAGAACTTTTAAATTGTCCTTAGTGTGCTCTAAAATCATATTTCATTTTCAAGTCTTGTTTTTAAAATGTTAAATTATTAGCTAGAACACAATGTAAGTGTTCCCTGAATGAAGCTGGTAGTCTTGAAAAGGAACTGTTCCTTTGTGGGTTGATAGCTGTTAATTCTAATGCTAAAGCTTTGAATCTTGAGACTAATACTGAATTTAATATTAGCCTAAATTTCTAAAGACCTCCATTGCTTTTACATCTGTGTATTGAGGGAGGAAGGGGAGAAAGAGGGGGAACTGCATTAATATAAACAGGAATTGCAAGTCTGTTTAAAATGGTAGTCTTGATCTGCTATTTTTAGAATTATTGATTGCTTTTGCTTTCTTGCTATAGCAGGCACAGCAATTTCATTTCCTTTTTTTTTTGCATATCTTCTATTATATATTATTTTCCTTCTGTGTGATGGTGGAAGTGGCTGTTCTATATACCATAAGCTAATAACTTTCAGGCTGCAAGATTGTTGTTGCCTGAAAATCTGAAACTGTGCCATTGCCTGACTGGATAATAAGTCCCAAGCTGCAAAACACATGTTTATCCCAGTTAGAAGCTGGCAGTACAATTGTCAAAAAGACAGAGAATGTTATGAGCAAATATACTGAAGTATGTATCTGTATATTAACACATAGTAAAATTTCTTATATTTTTTCTTAAAGTAAAAGTTGGTTAGGAATGGGAAAAATTATGAACAGCTGAATTGGGTTAATTATGTTTCACATTTATGTCTAAATTGAAAATCTCAACATTATTCAAAAACCTGACTCAGTAAGTCTTCATGAACTTAAAATTCCTATTGGTCTCTAATTAAGCTAGGGAAATTACTGGCAAACTGAATTGGAGCTGATCTGTATTTAGGGACCTCTTGAATAAAGTCCCTCATCAATACAGTATTTTACTTAAATCTTAAATCTACCCCTGTGGTGCTTCCATCTCAGTTGATCTTTTTCACGGTTTTAATTTTGTTTCCTTTTCATGAATCCTGTATCTATGGCTCCCAAAGAAGGAATGATTAATTGTTAGTTGCAGAATCAGAAGTAAATCTCTCTTTTGTGGCACTGTTAGGGTCTTAAAGTGTGACTAGCTGGGCTTCTAGGCTGTTGAGTAAAAATGGAGTGTTTTCTAAACTAGGCAACCTCCTAGAAGATGTAAATAAGTTAAGAGAAAACCTGGTAAGAAGAAGGTGATTAAATAGAAATTTGGCAACTATATCTAACAGTGGAATGGTAGGATTTTTTAAAACAAATTTTCTGAATGTGCATACATTGTCAAAAGGAAATACTTTCACCGGAGAGACATTAAATGCTTATTGCTGCCTTTGGGCCAGTCTGTAGAAGAAAACTTTGGAAATGTGCTAAACAAGCTAATTCATACTTCTGCTGTGTGCTGGATTTAATAGCAGTTCCTGAGGATTTTCTTTATGGATATCTTTTTTCTTTCATAAGAAAGAAATTAACATGGAGTTGCATTCCAAAATCAGAAATTATATAGCTTAAAAAAATATAACTTAAACTCTAGGGGAGCTTAGTTTAAATATAAATGAGATCTATAAGCAATATTTGTTATTGCCATGGGGTGCATGTTACAAACAGGAAAACAGACTACAGAAAGATCACTTCATTCCTACACCCAAGTTGCTCATTTCAGATACTTGCTGCTATAATATTGTAGAGATATGTCTGTATCTGAAAAGTTGACAAATGGCTTTCTTCCAGAGCTTCCTGCCAATGCAAATTAATGCTTACCATAAGATGTAAATGGACGATACAAAAGCATTGTCCTGTGAGAGGTCCTTGAAGAACAACTGAATCATTCTTGGTTCCTATACACCAAATCTAGGGGTTAATTATAAAGCACTCCATTATTGTTTCTTGCCAGACCTAACATTTTGTATGTCCACACCAATAGCATCGTATTTGTTAAGGCTAGAATATCTGTCCCATAGGAAGTGGTGTCTAGAGGATGATTAATCACTCTGATAGTCAATTAAAATAATCACACTTGATGTTTTATATTATATTTCATTTGTATAACTGAACAGATATTAGTGCTTCTATTTTATTTGCTGCAGTATTCAAACCTCATAAAAGGCACAATATCTTTGATTATTTTTTTTATACTTTTTTTTAAAATTTCTCTTTTCTTCTGCTTTGGCAGGGGTTTGGACTAGATCATCTTTTTCGGTCCCTTCCAACACCTAAGATTCTCTGTTTCTGTGTGTGGGAGTCAGTTAAAAAGTATGGTTTTGTTCTGGGTTCAGAATAGAGTAGGGTTAATTTTCACAAGAAGCTGACAGGATGTGCAGACAAGTTAGCTGAACTGAATTAGCAGAAGGGAGAGGTCATGGTCAGTATATTAGGGGAATGTTGGTAAGCTGGTGTATAGCACAAAATTATATATACAGTTGCAAGAAAAAATAGGTGAACCTTTTGGAATGAGTGTGTTCAATAAAGACATGGCGGATCAGAATTTTTTTTTCTTTTATTATTGTAGGTACATTATATTTGTCAATACTCTTGACTTAGATGATGGTTAAATCACATTTTATGACGAATTAATGCAGAACACCATGAAATTCCAAAAGGCTCTCTTACTTTTTCTTGCAACTGTATATGTATATATATCTTCATATAGAGAGCTGGGCATTTGGTTTCATGTGGTGAACGGTTGTCTCGTACATCACTCACTTAGTGTGTTATTTCATTGTTGTTGTTGTTATTGTTGTTACTGTTGTTTCTTCTCTCTTTGTGTTTTCTATTAAACTGTCCCTACCATAGCTCATAAGGGCTAAAACTTTTTCTTTACCAAGATTTGGGGCAATCTTCACTATCAACACAGGCTGGGGAATGATGTGATAGAGAGCAGGCCTATGAAAAAGGCTTGGGGGTACTGGTGGATGACAAGTTAGACATGAGCCAGCAATGTGCACTTGCAGCCCAGAAGGCCAATTGCATCCTGGGCCACATCAAAAAGAGTGTGGCCAGCAGATCGAGAGAGATGATTGTGCCCCTCTGCTCTGGTGAGACCTCGCTTGGAGTACTGGACAGAAGACAGACGTGGACCTGCTGGAGCAGATCTAGAGGAGGGCCGCAAAAATTATTAGCGTGCTGGAGCACTTCTCCGGTGAGGAAAGGCTGAGGGAGTTGGGGTTGTTCAGCCTGGAGAAGAGAAGGCTCTAGGGAGACCTTGGAGTGGCCTTCCAGGACCTGAAGGGAACCTAGAGGAAAGAAGGGGAAGGACTGTTTACAAGGACCTGTAGCAACAGAACAAGTGGCATGTAAGCAAGGAATTGTCTACTAAACATCATATGGAGAAATTCCCAAAGCCCTTTCTGAGAAACCAGTGTGCTGTGGGGTGCCTCTCTGAAGTGCCTGGATACTATTTTGTACAGCATGGGGAGTAAACGCAACGAATTAAAAATCTGTGTGCCATTGCAAGGCCACAGTCTTGTTGCGATCAAGGAGGACATGGTGGGTACATGAGGTAAAGAACCTTTCAGAACGGCAGACTGGGAAGATTAGGAGTGAGAGTTTCTCTTTATGTGAGACAACAGCTAGAATTTGGGGAGCTCTGCCTGGGAATGGGTGAGGAGCCATTTGAGAGCTTCTGGTTAAGCCAGGTAAGGGTGATATTGTAGTAAGTATCTGCTATAGGACACCTGACCAGAAGAAGTGAATGAGGTCCTTGGACAGCCAGAAGCAGCCTTGTGTTCACATCCCCTATCTATCGGGTGGCAAATTTCTAGATAAGGAGTCACTAGGTCCAAATTTTTAGAACACAAGCAATTGAGTTTCTGTATGCTTTGAGTTACTACAGTGAATCTTTCAAGGAGAATGCACACACTAATTGCTGGACATGCAAAATACACTGTTCTGAAGGAAATCATGGCTACAGATAAAATTTTAAAACAGTGTAGTTGAAAGTAAAGTTTAATACAGTTGCAATTTTAAGTTCTCTGGCTTAATTTGTTCATTGCAAAATATTGTTTAAAGATGTCGCTTTAAGAGCACTCTATAAATATTGACTTTGGAACAATATCAGTGTTGAACTTTCTTATATTACTAACTCCTTGACTTAGCTGAGTCTTGGCTATATTTGGTAAACAATCTTTTAAATGGACATAACATTGGCTTAATTCTTAACTAATGGTGAACAATTCTGAAAGGAGAATGGTAAATGTTTGCTTTATTTACCTGCTAGTCTTTGTGGAGATCTCGATCTACAACAGAGGTATCTCTACAGGGGACAGGAAAAAAAATCCATGCTGCAGGTTTTCTTTTTTAGTTCTCATATCTACGAATTTATTTTGCTGATGCCCTGCTACACTGGTGAGGTACTTGGCATTGCTGTTTCTCAAGAACACTAGGAAAGACAAGATATTCCAAGTGGCTAATTTTTCAGTCAGCCTTTGTACTTCTTTGTGATTAAGTTCTGGTAGTAATAATATTGTGTAGTTAGATCTGCTGGTCTCAGCTAACGTAATGATGAACATGGTAATAATAAAGAACTTATAGCTTTTCTTTTAAGATAACGTAAAATTAAAAAATTGTCTGGTGAATGGAGCAGTGTTGTTGGTACTAGCAAGCCACAGACATTATAGTGAGCAAAAAATCTGTGTCTTGGGCCTTGCCTTGGCCTGTCTGCAGGGGTGATTTTTAGTTTGTTTTGTTGTGGCAACACTTATCTAATGACCAAGTGTCTGTTATTTTTTTTCTTTTGGTTAGCTCTGTACAATTGTGTGGTGTAACATCTTTTGTGGAATACAAATTGTATTTCTAGAAAATACTAACAACAAGCAGTTATAAAGTGCAGAATGAGAGATCTGTGATGCTAGAATAAAAAAGCAGTTTGTGAGAGTAAAGGTATCAGATGATATTAAAGGTGCCTGGACTACAAGCCCAGTTACTACTCATCATTAAAAGAATACTACATGGGGATCTGAGTTAAAACTGATTTGAGGGATAATAAAGAGAACAAAGAACATATTAAACATTTGTGAAATGCACCATGAATAGGAAATTCACATGTAGCTCAAAAAAAGGAACAAGATGTCAAACATGATAAAATATGTGTAAACCCAAAGTAGATCTCTAGATGAGGAGGAAAGGGTAGGGCTAGAGGAAGCTCATGACAACGCAGGTGGGACTACTATTATTTTGATAGTGGATATTTCTTCCTCACTCCTGAGTTACATTGGTTTATTTTTTTTTATTTTACATTTGGTAACATGCTCTTTACCTTTCTCACCTGTGCAAGGTTATATTCACAGTGGAAATATTATCAGTTTCAGTAATTTTTATGAAGTGTGACTTTGTGTTCTTCCCAAGGGTCAGAGTCATCCAGTTATGAAACAGAACTGGTATTTAATGAGTTAGTCAGAAGTGTGAGCCAAAACACTTAAAGGAAATTGGAGAATTTAAATCCATCCATGGTCAGAAGGCCAATCTGATTTTTTTTTTTCCAAGTTCAAAATCTGTCATTTTAAGCATTCTCTGCAATATAATGGTTTAGTCTCAGAAAAGAGGGGAAGAAAGTGTGTGTAGCAGGCAGATGCTTGAATGTTTGTCTTAAACATTTCTTAGCATTTTACACACCCCCAGCTTGGACAAAATCACCAGTTTCTGGCCCTATGTGGCAAACTGGTAGTGCCAAATGAAATATGGTACAGGGACCTGATAAGGCTAAGAAAGAAAGAGGTGCCTCAAATAGCCTTGGCCCAGTTATACATGAGGAAAGAAGTCTTGCAAAAGGCCTTGCCTTGTAGCATATCTCCCATGGCGATAAGGCAGTTGCATATGGTTGCAAAGAATGAAATGCCTTCCTTCCTTACTGGACATACTGGATGTCTGCATATAGAAAAAAGTGTGTGTAAATTGAGGTGGGATAAAGCAAAAAGTTAGACAAGAAGAAGATAGAAATAATAAGAGAAGAAACATGAAGACAGAGATGAAGACAACATGAAGAAAGAAGCGCAGGAGGAGGAGAAGAAAAGATGACAGCATCCTTGAACCCTCATTGGTGGGGCCAACGCAGGAACCCAGACCGGTGATCTCTGTCTCTCTCCCTCTCTCTCTCTCTCTCTCTCTCTCTCTCTCTTTCCCTTTCCCATGAAGTTGCGCAAGGCCTATCATACTGCTTGCTTAGTTTATACTTCTCCGTTGTAATCATCAAGTATAATACTTTCTGCTATAAGTTTTTATATGTCCGTCTTCCTTTTTATCAGTAAGTAACATGCAGGTTGCTGTAGCTTGTTGTATACCTAGTCTTTTCTTGATTATCATGAAGACATAGTATATAGCCTTCCCTAATACGCCGTGTAACTATAACCAATTGTCGTGAGTCTGATCTATACGTTGTGAGAAGTTAATAAATATTTGTATATGGTCCTTGAGACTTGTCTTGCTGTTGTCCACTCCATTGGAAAATTACAAATCTAGGTCACTTGTCCCCCCCATCCTGGGCTGGATGTGACAAATGTGGGAGATTCATATTACTTTTTTTTTTTTTTTTTGATGGCATTCCTTTTCTAGACTCGGTATCATGATGTGTCAATTAAAAAAACCCTCAAACAGCTCATTATATCTGAAGATTAGTGGGAAGGAATTTTGTCTGGTCAATGACATTTCTGAATCAACAAAGAAGTTAAAACCTGAGTTTTCCCATGTCTACAATAACTTGGGCCCCCGTCAGTAATATGTGTTGGTGCAAAATGTTGATTTATGCATCTGACTCTCTGTTGTTATGATTTCTCTCTGCTACGTGTATTTGTCTGCTGTATTAGTACTAGAAAACAAATGTTAGAAAGCAGAATATTTATCATGGGATGGACTTGTCTATTTGGACAAGTTTGTTAGTCTTTGTCAGTGCATAATATCTGAACCAGTGCTTCAACAAGTGTGTGTTTTCTGGATGCTGGACCTGATTTATGTAAAGAAGCATTATTGCAGTGATACTAGGTAGTCAATATGGAAATGGTGGAGGAATAGGAAAACAATAATGAGGCAAATCTTGTATAAATGCCCTATCAAACAAGTTTTCTTAATACACATAAATAACAAAAAGTTTCTTTCCCAGAGGCATACTAGTCACTGCAGAAGTAGCAAGTAATAAGGCCTGCAATAATACTGTTTTGTATGCAGAGAAAGTGTTCCTCTTTTTCCTGTGTTTAATGAAAAGGTTTGAGTAAATCTTGAATGACAATTATCTGCTTTTAACTTGGCCATAGAATCATAGAATCATAAAAGAGTTTAGGTTGTAAAAGACCTCTGAGATCATGAGCTCCAACCATTAATCCGGCACTGCCAAGTCCACCACTGAATCATGTCCTGAAACACCACATCTACGTGTCTTTCAATACCTCAAGGGATGAGGCCACTTCCCAAGGCAACATATTCCAATACTTGACAACCCTTCTGATTAAGAAACTTTTCCTGCTGTCCAATCTGGTGCAACTTGAGGCCATTTTTTCCTGTGTTACTGCTTGTTACTTGAGAGAAGAGACCGACCTTCACCTTGCTACAACCTTTTTTCAGGTAATTTTAGCAGAACCTCCTGGGTTCAGTGGACTATTGACAGCCTCCTAAGTTCAGTGGAACTAGGTAGTTGTAGAGACTGATAAGATCAGCTTTGAATGTTCTTTTCTCCCAGCTAAACAACACCAGTTCCTTCAGCCATTCATCTTGGCCTTCTTGGCCACCTGAGCACACTGTTGTCTCATGTTCAGCTGGTTGTCATTGATTAGTTCTCCCAGGTCCTTTTTCACTGGGCAGCTTTCCAGCTGCTATTCCCCAAGTCTATAGTGCTACCTGGGGTTGTGACCCAAATGCAGGACTCAGCACGTGGCCTTGTTGAATCTGATATGACTAGCCTCATCCCACCGACCCAACCTGTCCAAATCCTTCTGCAGAGCCTTCCTACCCTTAAGCAAATCAGCACTCCCACCCAACTTGTTGTCATCTGCAAACGTGATAAGGATATCTTTGATGCCCTTGTCCAGATCATTGATAAAGATATTGAACAAGACTGGAAACTTTTAAAAGCAGATAATCTCCCACTTAGTTACCTTCCCAGTGTGGCTGGACATGATGGACTACCTACTTATTTTTCTGGACTATTCATAGTTGTGTAAAGCAGAATATGACTGTGGCTTTCCAGAGGTCACCATCACTCAATCAAAAGATGGAATGAAATTGATCCCTGGGTAACTCAGTCTTGCCTGACTTTTCTGACTAGCTTGCTTAGACCGCTGCATTGGTGAATCGCCAGTGGGAGCATGACTCTTCTTCTGGTTAGGCAAGGGGAGGCCAGCATGGGAAACTATTCAAATCATTAAATTGCATGTGTCTCTTGAACAATAGGTTGGCAGATATAGACCACCTTGTTAGAACTGTGTAAAGATTTTTAAAATTATGGAAATTTTTCAATGTCAAAAACTGTCTTGGACATGCTTTTATGTGAGTAGAATTTATGTCTTTAGTCAATGACCTCACTTTTAGAAACAAATTTTATATAAAAACATTAATGAGAAGGGGGTTGATTTTTTGAGTGTAAGTGACAAGACTGTGTGCTATGGATTAGCATGTAGTAAATGACAGGTAATGGATGAAAATATTTCCATTATGAAGGCTCCAGAAAAGAATGATCCATATAGAAACACGTGTTCTTGTCTTGTGAGCGTCCCTTAGTAGTTAAAGCTGGTGCTTTAACTGAGTACGGTAGTCTTCCCTCTTGCTTGTTACTAGGTCTACTGCCTCACTGAGCAGTGGGCCAATGCTCTTCTTAGCCTTCCTTTTGCTAGCAGTGCACATACAGAAATTTCTTCCTGCCCTTTATCTTTCCTTGATGGTTTGAACTCCAGCTAAACATTGCTGACTCTACTCCTACCTACACAGGCAGAGTCTTTGTATTTCTCCCAAGTAGCTGTCCCTATTTTTCTTCTGCTGTGTCCTTCCCTTTTGTGCCTGAACTCAGTCAGGATCTCTCCTGTTTTTTTCATCTATCCTGGCCTTCTGTACTCGCTTGACTTTCAGCAAAGCTGAGTGAACCGTTCTTGTGCTCTGATGAGACTGACCTTGAACATTAGCCAGCTCTCTTGGGTCCCTTTGCCATCCCAAGCAGCTTCCCAGGGGATGCAAGTCCTTGCAGGGGCTAATTTCTGCTCTTTGAATGCCAGGATTGTAATACTTTTGTTAACTTTGCTCATTCTTCTTGTTATCTTTAAAATTCCAATCTCATGGTCATTCTGATCAAGGCTGCCCTTGACATGGTGCAGCTGGTTCTCTTTGAGTGGCAGGTATGATAAAGAATCTCCCCTAGTCATTTCACTGACCACATGCATCAAGAAAATGTCTTCTGTTTGCTTCAGATCTGGATTCCTTTTGCCCAGTTGTATTCACTGCCAGCAGATACCAGGGCAGTTGCAGTTACCCATGAGAGAAAGCTACACTGATTGTTAGGCTTTCTCCAGCTGCCTAGGAGGCTCCATCTGCCTCCTTTTCTCAATTACGAGGTCTGTAGCAGACATCTACTACACTATCACTCGTGTACGATTGTCCTCTAATTTTTACCCATAAGCTCTCAAGCTCTTCATCACACACCCTATAGTAAAGCTCCATGCATTCAATCCTTTCATTTACTTGGAGCATAACTCCTCCTCTGTACCTGCCTGCTCTTTACTAAAGAGCCTGTATCTGTCTCTTGCAGTTTCTGGTCCTACTCTGTCTCTGTAGTCCCACTGAGGCTACAGAAGTTTTTGCTTAGCTGCAGATTTAATTGTTCCTGCTTGTTCCCCATGCTCTGTGCACTGGTGTACAGGTGTTTGATATGGGCCTGCAGTTCTGGTGTTTTTACAGTGAGAGACTCCCTGTCCTGCTGTTCTCCACACATCTGCTCTGCCATCTTCTCCCTCATTCATGTCTCTTCTTCAGGTTAGGGTAACTTGTTACAGCATATTTAGTTTAAAATCCTTCTCACTAGAGTTTTGCTATACATTTTTATGTACCGCTTTGTCAAATGATCCCATCCTTACTTAGTAGCCCTTGCTCCAGAGATCCTGTAATCATAGTAGCCAAATCCTTGCCTACAATATCAGCTATTAATCCACTGGATGACTGTTCTTTTCCTCAACCTCCCCCCCTCACCAACAAGGTTGAGAAATACGTCACCTGGGCCCCCACCTTTTACCCTTGCCAGCAAGGTGTCCTGCTTTTGACTTCAGTGCAGATCGACATACCTTGTCTACTTGATTTGATTCTGGGGTGAGGAATGAAGATGGCAATAAACTTATAATTTCATAGTGTTTTTCTATGGAACAAGTTTGATATTGGTACTCATAGACATGGTGATGGGTTTTCCTTTCTCCCTCCCCTCCCCTCTTCCTCAAGGTTGATTCTCTTTTGTACACTGTATGGCAGGAGTTTATGTGCATATATGTCTCAGAGTATCCTTAGATAAGTACTTGGGGATGAGGGGGAGAAGTAGCAGGTAATTTTGGAGTCTCTCATCACAGAAGCCCTAGAAGATCCTCATAACATATAACTACTTGTACCTAACATTAAATATACAGTAAATTAAATGCTCCTTCAGGTGAAAGTGTGACAGTTTGGAAAACTTGCTTCATTCTATCACTTAACCAGTTTCTCTACTAAAGAGAAAGAAATTGGAGGGGGAGTTGGTGTGGTTAACTTAAAATCTTGAACAGTAAAATTCTCATTTTCTCAGTCTTGTCTTTTCTAACTTGACAAGTCTATATGAGATTGTATTTACAACTTTTAAAATAGTAGTAATCCTTCCTTACTTCCAAATATTTGCTTCAGTTGCAGAATGTACAAATAAGCTATGCCTTAATGTGCTTGAATAGACTTTTTAAACTTAATATTCTCTTCAGGGATTCAGAACCACAACTTTCAGTCTTTTCTTCTTCTTTCTTCTGTCTCTGAAAACATCAGCATCTCTTTAAGTATCTCCACTTCCTCCTCAGGCAGTTTGTCAGGAGGTATTTCTCCTGGTTTGCGAATTCTCTCTAAGCTGACTTTCTCTTTCTTTGCCTCTCTTTAAGTTCCTTTTTTCATTCTATTTTATGCTTGGTTCCACGTCAGCTCCCTTGGTACCGCCTTGACACTTTTGTGTTATTGCTGTTTGAAAACACCAAAATGAACTTTTTTTCACAGTTCCTAACAGTTGCTTTCTCTTCTAGCATTTGAGAAATTGAGTTTGTATGAAGGAAGAAACTTTTTCAAGGGTGAAACTCTGATATTGCAGATATTTTCTCCCATCTATAATTTAAAGCACGGTAGTAGTCTCATTGGTTTCGATAACATCACTGGCATGCTGATTTTGGATGCATATACAGTGCTTGTGGGATTGGGACTGTAAATTTTTTTTTCTGAAAAAACTTGTTGGGCTTCTTCTAATTATTGTAATATAACCACAAGAGACCCTATGTACTTTGCAAATAAACCTTCCATGGTGCCAAATCTCCCCTCATGAATGACGTAATCAAAAGATTTCTCGGGGGCTACAGTAAACATTGGGGAAGATGAGGTGAACAAGCCAATTATCTGACCCAGAAGAAATTATATAAATTGAAGGCTTTTTTTTTTACTAGTAAATTCTTAGATTCAGTCAAGTTGTGCTAGTTTTGGTATCGTTTTACATATACTTTAGGTCTTTGTCTTGTGATCAGAAAAGTTTTCTCTGTCTGTACATTAGTAACCTGAAATAAAGACACTTTGTCCACTATTCTGTGTGCTCAGTTGTTTCACTAAAAATGGTACAAAACTACCCTATCAATCTGACAGTTACTAGTATAAATGACTAGACAAGGTAAAAAGTAATAACGAATATATTTTTTATGACACTTACTTTTCTTTGTTCTTCCAGATTACCGTTTTCTATTCCATTCTAGAGTCATTGCTCCAGTTCCTTTGTCTTTAGCATCAAAAAAAATTACCAACACTTTGAACTTTTATAGGTTTTCTTGTTTCAGAAAGGCAAGTTTTCAGGAATATTTCAGTGTCTCAGTTATTTCTCTACATTTCTAAGCATGATAAAATACTGTAGTAATACTAAAATTAGTGGTTCATATTCATGTTAAGTCTTATTTATGCTTTTTTGTCATGCAGGTTAGAGACCTCTGCCTGAAGATGAAGTGAAAAAGTGTTGCTATCCCAAATAGTATGTACATATTTTGGAACAATTCTTAAGCATCAAATACCAAAATGAAAGGCTTCAGATAATGCTGAGTAGTGCAAAACTGCTGGTTTTCTTTACTTAGCTGATAAATGTTTGCTTTTATTCCTAAGACACTTGCATGCTAAGTTTTCTTACAAGTGTTAAAAAATACTGAGTTTTTTATAATCAGATTAAAGTCATTTTGACTGTCACAAGTAACATCTTGGAAGAAGCTGGATGTCATAACACTGCTTTAATATTAAATTAAAAGTACTGTTTTTTTTCAGTGGTGTTATTAAAAATGCTATGCTTCTGTCTTTTTTCTTATGTTTTTTTTACAAGGCATGATTGGAAGTACTGTTTACTACTGACTGGTTTCTGCTTGCTCAGGGATACTATATCTGCTTTGTCTGGTAAACTCTTAGCTCTGTCCACTTTTTCTTGTATTTCAGTGTCTAGTTTCTCACAGGAGGGTTTTTGCATATGCAGTATAATCTCTTCACAAAACACAAACTGAATTGTTTTGGAAGTAAATGTACAATATCTGTAAATTCATCTTTGGACTACGACATAGGCACAGAAATGTGCAAATGAGAGGGGGGTGAAAATGAGAATAGCATGTTAAATGAAAACTATATGGCATGCTTAGTTGAATGAGAGGAGGATGCTCTTCATGTAAAGGGTTCTCTGTACAAAGAATACAGAGAACATTGTGCTACAGGATGCTCTGAATGCTAAAGTTATAAATGTGCAAAAGAGGAGAAATACATGGGAAAATCCTGTGATGAGGAAAATCCATCAGAGGCCTTAAATAGAGAGATGCCACCTTCGATTGAGCAGTTCTCTCTGTTGCAAGCTTAGGGAATACTTGAGGAAATATTTCCTCATAATTGTTTTGTTTACTTCCCCAGCTAATTTCCATAGTTTGTCACTAGAGGCGGTATACTACATTAGATGGATTTTGATCTGATTCCTGTGGGTATTCTTGTATATTTTTATTTTCTTGTTTGCGTGGGTAAAAATTCTGGCACCAAGCTCTTCTCTCCCAGCATTTCAGTAAACCTCAGTCTGAGTTAGCTAATCTCCATAGACTTTTCCTAATGCCAGTGAAAGGAAAGGTTTCAGCTCCAGTGAAGCTTCATGTTAGTTTGGAGGGGGAAGGCAATTGAAACCACTTCTGTCTTTTCACTGGCAACAGGGGAAGCATAGAGTGTTTAGCTTCCTTACGCTAATGCACTCTGTGAATATCCAGCATGATACTTCCCAAATAGCTTACAATTTAATTTGAAGCAATGAGTAACAACTGACTTCTACAAACAAATAGGAGGAATGATGAGAAATGGGAAAAAAGAGGCAACTGTAAAAGAATCGTTACATGGTTCCAAGCATTTTCCATCACTGGACTTTTGAGCAGAATGACGCATTAAAAACCAAACAATATGAAATGCGACATTCCAACATGTTTGAAAGCACTGTTGGAATACTGACTCTCTCATTCGGTTGTTGACTTTATGAAAGATGGTTATTTCTGTGCTGAACCTCATAAACCAAAATGTTTTAAAATATTTGTCCGTTTTAGTCTTGTTGTATTGCAAGGTCAGTGCTTTGATGTTAGGGTCTAAAGTGTTAACAAAACAGCCATTTGGCTCTGAACACTCCTTTTTACTATAACAATGCTCAAGTCTATTGTGTGGTACTGATATCTGTTCTGCTGTCCTCAAAGAACAAAAAAATCCCAAGCAAACAGAAAGTCCTTAAATTAACTAGCTCTGTGACACGTTGCCAGACTGAATTTACTCAGAGAGCGTTAGAAAAATAAACCACTAGATTTATAGAGCAGAGATGCCCTCTTATGTATCATTTCTTTGAGTGCATGTATGCACATGTGAAGATCCCCAAAATGGTAGGGGTGGGAAGAGAGTTTCGGGGTACCCTGTTGTCCTGGTTTTGCTGGTATGGAATCCTAGCCCAACCATGGTGTGCAGACTGTCAGCAGCATCAAGTCAGGCAGGAGCTTGAGCTGGGAGGGGCAAAATCCAGGATAGCTGACCTGAGCTGTCTCCCATCCCATAAATGTCATGCTCATTGTAAACGGAGAAGTTTTGCTGAGGACAGCACTTCTCTTTCTTTTTCTCTCTATCCCTGGAGTGCCTTGCTTACCGTTCTGTTCCTGTTTATTGTGATCGCTGTACATTTATTGGGCTGAATAGAACTTTCTGTAATTTATATTAGCATTAGTATTAATATTAATTTTCCTGTTTTGTGAAATCTATTCTCATTTCAACTCACAGATCTCCTTTCTTTTTCTCAGTCTCCCTTCTCTACTAGAGACTTGTCATCAGGTGACAGAACAAATGCTGCAGTTTAGTCCCGGATAGGGTCTCAGTATAGACACCTGTCTTTCTAATATGGAAGTAAGAACATTCTTTCTTTATAGCCTCAATGTGAATGTTATTACTTCCAAATCTTCAAACTGCATTTATTTGTATATTCTTGCTCACCACTTCACTCAGAGGAACTACACAAATGGTCATTTTAGGTTCTTTTTCATTGAATACTCTGTAATTGGGAGTATTTTTTCACTGTTTGTTAAAGTTCTGTAAAGGATCTTCAGGAAATGGAAGTTCATAGTGTGTTCCTTGACCCTTGTTATGAAGAAAAAAAAAAAAAGTGTCAGCAAATCTTAATGCCCAGTCATAGTCAGATGAAATATTCTATTTGCAGATCTGTATGTATACAGTTACATATAGAGACAGGTATACAAGAAATCCAGTGTGGATTTCATAGAATATCTTAAGAACAAGGGGAAACAGCTGAGGCTTTATTGCTACAGTTTAGATTTGCTGAATATTATGTTGTAAGAAGAGCTAGTAAGAGGATAGCTGTTAGCATAAGAGGCTCACAGTTATCAGCGGTTTTAATTAAAACTACGTACTGCACTAAGAAAACCTACAGTATATGTGAGGATCAAAAAAGTGTCTTGGTTTACAATTACCTCTGTGTCACTGCTGTGTTTATCAAACAATTCAGATGCAGTAATGAGTAAAAATACTAATGCAAAAAGGAGCAGTCGGATCAAACCTATCTCCCAAGGGAAGTGTACGAATACTAAATGAGGGAGGAAAGAGTTAGTAAAGGGGAAGAATGGAAAACTTGTAGAAGATGAAACCAAATGCTGTAATTTAAAGTCGATGTTAAGATTCACAATGCAGGAGATGAGGGAAACAGTGTGGTTGTTAAGTGACATTAGGTTGTCACTGCTAGAAGCTAATCATAAATAGATCTCTGTTCTTAAGAAGCAATCTAAGTGGAAGAAAAGACTGGTGATACTAGCAAGAGATATTGAAACCACTGGCAATAAAATTCCAATGCCTATTTCTACAAAGATCAGAGAAAGTTCTGCAAAGGACAACTCACAGTGTTTGTGGCTAATTTGTTCAGAATATCAAAGATCATTAAGTCATCTCTACTGAAAATATCATCATAGTGTAAGGCATGCAGCAAAGAAATCTGAATGTCTGTAAAACAAAGCATGAGAACGATTTTCCTGGTGGGGGTATGAAGGCTGCCATCTGTAAGGCCTGTTTCTTCTTGCTTCTTCATTTACCTTTGGAACGGAACAGGAAAAAAATCCAGCAGAATAGAAGATACTGGCTTATTTCAAAATATATTATGTTAACATTAGTTTATTGATATTTGCTAGGAAAAATAATCACTTCTGTGGATCTTTCTGTGCCATCTGTATGTCAGTTAGACAAGACTGATCTGCAACTCCAATGTTACAGTAGGCATATTGGCAACTCCCCTTTGCCATAGAAAGTGTGTTGTTATCTATGTTTATTACCTTGTTTGGATGACACTTTCAACTGGCTTCTCTTCAGCATGTCCTTAGTGCCAAAACACTTTCAAAAGAGACTTTCAGGTTGTGACAAGCTTGCCTGGCTTTTTTGGCCATGCGTGTGATATGATGGTTTCCAACACAGATAAAAATGAATGGATTAACTACATGCTGTTTGGAGATGTTTACAGCAAGTTGAAATGGCTGCTGGAGAGAAAATGTGAAATCGGAGTGAAGCAGATAAATGTTCTAGGATGTGTAATTAGCAAATGGCATTCAGCTGAACTTGAATAAGTCCTAAGGCATGCCTTCTGTTTTGGAAAAAAATGTAATAAAAAAATCATCATTAACAAATTATGTGGGGTAAACCTTATCAAACTTAATAATCTAAAACTTTTTGAGACCAAAAGTTCTTCAGACAGCTGAACTTCAGTATGTAGTACCAGTTTAGATGCTCTAGGGTAACTGGCTTAGTCCCAAGCTGTTTGTCTCAAAGGGGGCAGGTGTGTTGTAGCTTCTCTGTCATATGCAACAGCCCTGTGTGGGTGTCTTGGATATAAATATGTCTAAAATGGCATTAGTCACCCAGTAACAACACAATTTATTAATGAACACAGAACTAGTAATACAATGGAACTTAATGACAAGCCCCCAAACTCCTTGCATATCTATGTCTTTTTGGATGTGACAGTGAAATGTCACACCCAAAGCAACTTGGTTATGCTTTTTATGTAAGCTACTAGAAATCAGGACAGAACTGTAGATCTGTTGTATCCATGTCAACATGTTTCATGGAAGTTGAGCAACCCAGTGTAGTAGTGATAGTTTCACTGTGAAGAACTTGGAACAAAATTTTTAATTTTATCATGTAAACACAACGTTAGTGAAGATCAGATCTCAAAGATTGCAGATGATCTTCAAGCTAGGATTCAGAGACTTTGTCCTTGTCTGATGTGATTTCTTATTTAAACAAGCCCATGTTCTAATACGAGACATCTTTTTAAACAGTCAGCAAAACAAAAAGTCTGTATGGGCTTTGTTGAATTTTGTTTACTTTGTCCTGACAATCTTTCAGCACCTGCCAGTCAAGTTCAGCAAATCGGAGTTGAGACATTATTGAGACTTGCCAGAGAATTCTTCCAAGAATACTGCAGCAGGTTGAGTTTCTTGTCTTGACATCCAGCAGAGCAGTCAGTATTCCAATGGGACTGAAATTATCTCTACACTGGTCAGTTGCATGATACTGAAAATATAACTGCTTTATCCTTAGGATGAGAAGAGAGTGGTCTTGTCAGCTTGTATGATTACAAGTGTATAAACACAAGGCAAAAAGACCATCTGAAAACCAAATTTGAGAAAAGATTTTTCAAATTCAATAAGGAACAGCAGAGAATGTGGGAAGGAGACATGGAAGGAAAATAATTACTGTTATCATCAAAGCTACTTGGCAGGTGATGGTAGTAGGTAAGAACAGGCCTATTTTTGAACCTCCCTTTTTGAAAGGGTGAATATGTTACTGATACTGACTTCTATATTGACTTGCTTCAGTTTATTCAGGTCAGTGTAAGTCATCTGGGCACTGAGGGAAGAGTTTCAAGATGAGGATTTTCTGATGTTCTTATGGAGGAACCCTCAGTTTACTTCTGAAGCTTTTCTGTTTTTTACCTGATACTTTGATTTTCAGAGGCATCCATAATCCCCAGGGAGCTGTGGCTCAGAAAAAAAACACACTGTTAAATCAGTGTCTCTGCCAGCCTTGATGTAGTACAGTCATGAATGATTTTTCAGTGGAATGTCTGACTAGGTGAATCAAAAGAGAGGGATGGATATTGTTTTATCAGAGGAATAGGGCTCATCTGTTATGTTTCCTCATGGTTAGGGGAGAATTGAGACTGCAGTGGTACTTCAGAAACTTTTTTCGTTCAATGATTCTTCCATGTGAAAGCTATACAGAAGTGAGAAAAAGTCTGAAAGAGTAATTAGGCCTTCCTTATCTCTCTGAAAATACAGTCTGCATTATCTTGTTCAGGGGTGTAAAATTGCCAGTCACTGTAGATGTTGTTTTTAGACTACTACATGTGTGTGTATGATCAGGTTTATGGTTAATCAATTACTGGGCAAAGGAAATGCGTGGTAGAAAGCAGACTTCGTATTTCTCAGCCTTATTTGGTAACAAGGTAAGACGCTCTAGGATAGAAGATCGAATTGTTTAGTGGCATTACAAAGTCTGGTCACTTATTTGTCATTCACATTACATTCTTTTTATGTGTCATCCTAACCTTCCTTCTAACCTTCTCACTTAGTAGCAAGACTGAACAACACCACACATCTTTGATTGAAGATTTGTGGTGTTGTTCATTCTATCTGAATTAGGGCATCTGTTGAGAATGTCCAGTATTTGCTTTCAAAAAAGTATCATGAATATTGTGTTCATCTATTTTAATGCTATACTTGAGCCTGTAAAGCTGCCTGTGTTTGCACATATGATTCTGGGTCTAATGGGCCTGCCGTCAACTCAAGACCAGGAAAATGGCATAATAAAGACTATGTACTTTTTTATATAATATAAATAAATATTATATTTTATATATTATATCATATTACATAACGTATTATATAATATGATATAATATAATTATATTATATAATATATAATATAAACATTATATATTTATGTAATATAATCCCAGAGCACTTTCTGGTTCAAGTCAAAATACTTATATTAGAATCTCTCCTTTTTATATCATTTGTATTCTTATAATTTTATAGAAAAGCATAAAAATCTAGGGTACTTGGACCTCAAATTTCTGTAAGGCAAGAGAAAATAACTCAAGGCTTGTTTTATAAACTGTTACCATTCACAAAATATAAGGATTAGAAAAGCAGGGTGACAAGCAGCAGATTCCTTAAGCTTCCTGTGCTCACTTTTCTCTCTACCTCATCCTTTCTATGTTGTTTCTTGAAATTTTGTACTCCCTTTAGCTTGAAATGTTTTCTAGTGATCGTTTGGTTTTTTTCAAAATCCCTTTATTTTGGTGTTTGATAATCTTAAAGTCACAGATTTATTTACATTTGCCATTACAGAACCAATGTTTTTTATTAATTATAGAGGTGATTTTCTGCTTTTCATCATTGTTCTGGCTGAACTACAAAAAGATCACCAAGCCAGAGTTCCAGAGTCAACTTTCCTTAGAGCACCCGGAAAAGAGACCAAGGACTGACCTCCCTCCTACCCCCCATAAAACTACTATTTGTCCTTAACAAAGAAATTCTGTGTCAGTTCCTTTTCATCAAGAGCTAAAAAACCCCATCACTCTAAAGATATAAGTATTCACTACACAGTATCTTATAAGGAATAACTTCACAAAAACAGTTGAACAAATACACATTGGTCAACACCAGCCTTTTGTTGTAAGTGGCATGTAATATCTCTGATTAAAGTACCCAAAATACTCTTGTAAAAACAATGGATCCACTATTGTTTCTTTTTGTTGGCCTGGAACATTTGTCTATTTTGTTCCACTGTCTGAAATATACCACCATGTACCTGTTTTGTTTATTTTCTCTGAAATATTCTTTGCAGAGATGAACTACTAACATACACTTGCTGTTGTGTTTGTTTTTTTTTTTTATTTTAGTTCTTTGAACTCTTGAAGCAATGTGTGGGATTAAAATTCTGCTCTTTCAATGATTGATTTTTTTTTCTGTGTTTAATTACTAGAATGTCATTCTAATTTAAGAGTAATAGTCAACATAATCATCTTTGACATGATGAAAATTTGAAAAAATATTTAAGCCAAAATTAATATTTGGCCTCAAATTATCTACAGAAATTAAGTCTGGTATCTCATTCCAAGAAGGCCAATGGCATATTGGCCTTTATCAGGAATTGTGTAGTCAGCAGGAGCAGGGAGATGATCATGCCCCTGTACTCAGCTTTGGTGAGGCTTCATCTCGAGTACTCTGTCCTGTTTTGGGCCCCTCACTATAAGAGGGACATTGAGGTGCTGGAGAGGGTACAGAGGCAGGTTACCAAGCTGGTAAAAGGCTTAAAACATAAGTCTTATGAGGAAAGGCTGAGGGATCTGGGGTTGTTTAGCCTAGAGAAGAGGAGATTGAGGGGAGACCTCATCGCTCTCTACAACTACCTGAAGGGAGGTTGTAAAGAGGTGGGGTTGTTCTATTCTCCCTAATGGAGAGTGATAGGACAAGGCAAGATGGACTTAAATTGTGCCAGAGGAGGTTTAGGTTAGATATTGGGAAGAATTTCTATACTGAAAGGGTTGTCAGCGGTTGGAACAGGCTGCCCAGGGAGGTGGTTGAGTCACTGTCCCTGGAGGATGTTGAGTTGGGGAGAATTGTTCAGTAGGTTGATAGGGCTGGGACAAAAGGCTAGACTCGATGATCTTCTAGGTCTCTTCCAGCTGATACAATTCTATGATTCCATGGTTCTTGCAACACAGGTTGTAATAGACTTGGGAAACAACGTAATGCTCCTTTTTTGAGTTTTGGAGAGCCAGCTATAAAGAGAAGTGTAGGGAATATTTTGAAGAATAAGAGCAGGATCTGTTATGGTAGCTTCTTGCATGGTACTATTTGCTGCTTAAAAAATGAGGTAAGAAGACAGTTGTTCATGCAAATAAAATGTCTTGCAAATCCACATGAGAAGGTGTGCACAGCACTTATAAGAAAGAAATGTTCCCTCATGCCCATGCCGTGTCTGTTTCCTGAATAAATCCCACACCAGTCTAAATTCCTGTCTGCCAACTTGTGTTAATGAATATGGAACTTGCTGAAGAGCCAAAGCGTAATGAAAAAAAAAAAGCATGAACATTGCTTTTAGTTTGGAATGAATGCATGACTAATCCAAATTAGATATACAGCACTGTCCGTTTCAAAGGGCAGAGTCTCTGGCTGGCTTTGCTTGTTTGCTTGCTCTAAAGAGAAAAGCAGAAATATAATGAAAACTTCGTTGAATACAATGGAAAGGGGAAGAGGAAAGGGTAGAATAGCTATTTTTTTTCTGCTTAATTTCAAGTACATTTAAATAATTAATACAAAAGTAAAGTTTCTGCTAGCTGGCATCTGTATAGACAGAAAGGAAAACCAAAATAGATGTTTCTGTGAGAGGAAAGGCCAAAACCATTGGAGACCTTATGATGGTAGAATATATGAAAATTTCTAAGCAGATGTTGCCGTGGTTGCACTGATTGACATGCCTGTGATGTTCCCTGATTGATATAAGTCCAAGAAAGACTAATTTGTTGTATGTGGGTAGATCTTCTGAATCTTTCTAATTATTACTTTTTAATATTTCAGAACTATGGTTTCCAGACAAAAATAGAAGAGGAATTGTTATTCCTCTGACTTTGGTTGAGTAAATCCTAATTTCCATTTGCTTGTGGAAATCACAGGGATGAATTTTAGTTTTTCATTGCTGTAGATCTCTCAATAGTATTCAAGATTAGTTTGTGGTGTTTTGGCAGCATCTGTTGCTCTTCATCTTGTAAAACAGCCAAGGAATCTAATGGTATTTTAGTATTTCTTGTTAACTTGAAGGTAAGCTGAACAGTATGGCAAATGGAACTGCAATCTAGAACTAAAAATCATTGGTTTGTATTATTGAATACATGGAGTTGGCTCTGGTACTAACTTTTGATAACTTTTGTAGCTGAATTTCTTTTAGGTAGAAGTCTAGGAAAGGATATGTCTAATTTCACATAGCATTGCCACTTTATAAATTGTCTCTAGTTCTTCCCTATTTCTTAATGGTGGCTTAAAATAAACCCAACAAAACTACAAAAATCTAGCTTGACAGACGAGTACACATATGGGTTAAAAATAGCATTGAGCTCTGACTACAAGACTTTCTTTGGACACTCAAATATGTGTTATTTTGTTGCTTAGGAAAGCAAACTAATCCCTCCTAGAAATTCTATTAGGGAACCATATTGCTACTGATACAAATCAACAGCAATTTTGTAACTGTGGAAAAGCATCACATTTATTTCTGTCACCCAAGGTATGTTCCAACTGACTGATGATAGTAGTAGACAGTCCTTTGAGTGGACTAGCCACTATAATAAGGGTGAAAGATAAACCTATGAAAGCTATTGACAAAGTATTTTCAACAGAAGATAAAACTCAAGAATTTCAGTTTCATTCCAACTTACTCCAAGAATGTGCTCTAGTGGCCTAAGCTCTACCTCTTTCTTCCGTAGAAATGATGATTGTTTCTAAAAGTCATAGTCATGATTTTTCCTTCTTCACTGCAGGGGGGAAAAAAACATGTAAAGCATAATAGAGATGGCTTTCTTGTTTTGAGTTCCAGTGCTGGTGTTACAGAAGCTGACAGCACCAGTCTCTTAATTTGAGGGATAGTCCTACTGAGATCCTACAGATCTGGGATAGAGCAGATACAAATCTGACAAGATTTACATTGACTTTTTTTTTTTTTTCTCCTAAGCTCGGAAGAAAAAAACCTCCCTGGTACGTGGGAACTGAAATTTTTTTCAAGTCTTTGTTTCGTCAACAGTGGCAAACAACAGCGTGCTGCACCTTGAAGATTATCCAAAGTCAGTATTACAGAAAAGTATGGTAAAACTTTCACAGGTTTATTACAACTAGAAAAAGGAATAAAAATCTAGAACTTTAATGCTACTATGATTTCTGGAAGGCAGTGCAGACTTTTATCTTTAAAGATAAGGACTAAATAAATCCAAAACATACAAGTAAAAAAAAAAAAAAAAGTTAGAAACTACAGCCTTAGTTTCTATTGCAAACTTATTGATAAAAGGAGACAATAGTGAAATGAAATCTGATCAATCTTTTCTGAGAGCTGGCAAACTTCTACCCACATTTAGCTGTTAAAGATAGTGTTTTTAGCAGTCTCTCTGGTCACCTGCTTCTAGGGATTCTTTTAAATATAAACTTATACAGGCTTTCATTTTATAAAATAAAGAAGAGAGTGACTAACAAGGATGTATGTGGTAGGACTTGCCACCTGGCTGAGAAGATTTATTAAGTTACAATTGTGGCTAATTGCTGCTTCAGAAGAATACTCGGTGGAAAAAAAATGAACCTTACTGTATCAATAAGGTTGTCAAAAGGCGACATCAGTTATTGGGGGGGATAGCCAAATATTGGTATGGTCGAGGTTTAAGTTTCCTCTGTTCCCTGACTTAGTGATCAAGATCTACTATTCCTCTACTCAGTTATTGGGACAGTGATTATTGGTTACATCTCTTCAAGGAAAACAAAGCTTACCAGTGCTACAGGGAAAATTAGAAAGTGCTTGTGAATTAGTTCAAAGACCTCCTAATGAGACTTCATGGACATCTAAATATTAGCAAAGTACTTGTTCAGAAACTAACACAACCTGGGATCAAAAGCTGATCCTGGTATATGAACTCCAACAAGAAATTCTGAAGAACTAGAGACTATGAACATCTCAGTGTGTCTCATTAGATTGTGACTTGTACAGCTTGAATAGTGCTCTCCATGCAGACAAGAGCAAGTTGAAGGAATCTTTCCTATGATTCTGGCAGTCTGACAGCTGGATCATGTTGATCTTTCAGCCATCAGGAATAGGACAGCAAAGAGGGTGACTCTTTTCACTCTGTGATCCTGATCCTGCTGACTAAAGGTAGATTGCCCAACAGGAGATTTCAGTGCTTCATACCCAGCAGAGACCTTCCTTCACAGCATCTGGAGAAGTTTCTACGGCCCTACTTGTGCCCTTGAATATGCTGGAGCTGTCCTGGTGAGTTGACACGGAAGTAAAAGGCCATTAGGAGTGAGCCAGGTCCAGATGTTTCATTACATGTAACTGAGAGTCTGGCTTCCTTTGGTGACTGAAAGCTCTAGGGTTATCAATCTATAAACTGATGAAAAATTTGGGAGAGGGAGGGATGTTTTGTTGATTTTTCTTCAATTAGTTAATATTGCCACAAACCTATTCCTAACAGAAAGGCTTACTTTTTTTTTTTCCTTTTTTTCTTTACACTGGTATACACTGACAGCAGTGTGTATCTTTCAGTTCTATCAGTAAAGCTTTTAAGGACATAGAACAGAATCATAGTACAGTTTCAGTTGGAAGAGACCTTCAAGATCATCGAGTCCAACCTTTGTTCTATCACTATAAATACCACTAAATCGTGTTGCTCAACAATGTCCACAAAACCAACAACCCATCTCTTAAACACCTCCTGGGATGACAACTCACCACCTCCCTGGGAAGGCTGCTCCAATGCCTGACAACCCTTTCAATAAAGAAATTCTTCCTATATCCAACTTGAACCCCCACTGGCACATTTTAAGGCTATTTCCTCTTGTCCTATCACCACTAGGGAGAACAGACCAACCCTTATCTCTCTACAACCTCCTTTCAGGTAATTGTAGAGAGCAATAGTGTCTCCCCTCAGTCTCCTCCAGGCTAAACAGCCCCAGACACCTCAGCCTTTCCTCATAAGATTTATGTTTTAAGCCCTTTACCAGTTTGGTAGCCCGCCTCTGCACCCTCTCCAGCACCTCAGTGTCCCTCTTGTAGTGAAGGGTCCAAAACGGGACAGAGTACTCGAGGTGCGGCCTCACCAAAGCCGAGTAGAGGGACATGGTCACCTCCCTGTTCCTGCTTGCTACACTATTTCTGATTCAGGCCAGGATACTGTCACCCTTCCTGGCCACCTAGGCACACTGATGGCTCATGTTCAGCCAGTTGTCCATCAACATCTCCAGGTCCCTCTCTGCCTGGCAGCTCTCCAGTCACATCTCCCCAAGCCTGTAGCACTGCTGAGGGTTGTTGTGGCCAAAGTGCAGGACCTGACATTTGGCCTTATTGAAACTCATGTGATTGGCCTTGGCCCAGCAATCCAGCCTATCTAGACCCTGCTGCAGAGCCTCCCTACCCTCAAGCAGATTGACATTTCCACCCAGGTTGGTGTCATCTGCAAACTTACTGAGGGTGCATTCTATCCTCTCCTTCAATCATTGATGAAAATGTTACACAGGACTGGGACCAACCCTAGTGGACACCACTTGTGACTGGCTACCAACCGGATTTAACTCCATTGATCATGACTCTTTTGACTCAACCATCCAACCAGTTTTTTTACCAGCAAAGCATATGCTCATCCAAGCCATGAGCAATCAATTTCTCTAGGAGAATGCTGTGGGCAACAGTGTCAAATGCCTTACTGAAGTCAGAGCAGGCAACATCCACAGCCTTTCCTTCATCCAACAAGCGGGTCACCCTGTCATAAAAGGAGATCGGGTTTGTTAAACCATCCCTTTTTATAGCTGGGTGTTATGTTAACTGACTTCCAGTCAGCTGGGACTTCCCCAGTCAGGCAGGACTGCTGATAAATGATGGAGAGTGACTTGGTGAGTGCCCCTGCCAGTTCTCTTGGCACTCTAGGATGAATCCCATCCAGCCCCATAGGTTTGTGGACATCGATATTGAACAGCAGGTCACTGATCATCTCCTCCTGTACTGTGGAGGAAGACATTTTGCTCCTGGCTCTCGTCTCTTGGCTTGGGGGACTGGCTTTTCTCAGTAAAAGCGTTTCTATTACTAAAGACTCTGTCAAAGACAACATTAAGCACCTCAGCTTTATCCTCATCTTTAGTTACCGTATTTTGTTCTGCTTCTAGCAGGGGATGGAGGCTCTCCCTGGTCTTTCTCTTGTTAATGTATTTATAGAAACTTTTCTTGCTGTCCTTTACCTCTGAAGCCAGATTAATTTCTAGCTGGGCTTTGGACGTTCTAATTATCTCCCTGCATGACTTAACAATATTTTCATACTCGTTATGAGTGGCCTGCTCCCTCTTCCAGAGGCCATATACTCTCCTTTTTTTCCCTAATTTTCAGCCAAATCTCCTGAGTCTGACAGGCTGGTCTTTGTCAAATAGCATGCATATGTTATTCTTAGACTGATGGATTAACAGTGAGATTCAAGCAAGTCTTCATATTATGATTCCCTGCACTGAAACAGCTGCTGCCACTGATGGAAGCCCTATGGAATTTTTACTTTTGTTTTTGTATGAAGCCTCCTGCCTTCTCTTGGAGGAGGAACAAGATATAAAAGGTATGGTGACCTCTGATATTTTAAGGCCTGCCCTGTACTTGTGGCTCATTAAACTCCTAAGTGTAGAATGCAAGTCATTGAATAAACCCCACAATGGAATAAGGCTCAATGGAGAGAGGCAGGGGCAATGAGCCCACGAAACTCAGTATTGGGTTCACAGTTGGACTTGATGATCTTGGAGGTCTTTTACAACCCTAATGATTCTATGATTCTGTGAAACAGAGCAGCAAGTCTGAGCGAACTACTCATGCGTGCCTTCCCGGAGATTGGGGATATTAAACCTTTCTCATGTGGTGGAATATCTGAAAGCAACTGTTGAGGGAGCATCAGATCCTGGCAGTACTAGAGGTGGAAAGCTACTGAAAGCTGAAGTATCTCAGTAGACCATACCTTTGATTTGACAGAGGACGAGCACTGGAACAGGCTGCCCAGGGAGGTTGTGGAATCTCCTTCTCTTGAGACATTCAAAACCCGCCTGGACACGTTCCTGTGGGCTCTGCTGTAGGTGATCCTGCTCTGGCAGGGGGGTTGGACTAGATGATCTTTAAGGTCCCTTCCAACCTCTAACATTCTGTGATTCTGTGATTCTGTGATTCAGCTGATTCCTCCGTTAGAATTATGGCACTTAGAGTTGACCTTCTTGTGCTGTACACTCTATCACCTAGGATTGTGAAGTGCCTCAACCATTTCAGAGTTACGGAGGAAGTTTTCCTGGCTTGTAAGTGACTCTAAGTTCCTGGATTGCAACCTGGATATGTGATTCTGTGTAATGGCAGTTCTACAGTGTGTTGCAGTGGAGGAAGGTAGCACTGGTCACCCACAGAGATCTTCCTTTACTTAAGCATTGCAAAATGTAGATAGTAATATATAGAGACTATGTATCTGAGCTGCAGAAATGATAAAATTGATTGGAGGGACCCAATCTGTGCGGCTGCCTGGCAAAACATGTACATGCTCCCCTAAGTGTCTTTATAAGAGGTTCTTTGGTCTGGCTGGCCTTCTATGTATAATCATAACCATGACAACTCTGTTGAAAAAAAACACTGTTGAGAAGAAGAAAGTAAACAGAAGAGCCAGGGGACTAAGAATGGTGATTTTTCTTCTTCTCTTTGAAAGCAAGATCTTTTCAAAGAAATAATTCTTTTTAACTTCAACTGATCAAATCGCTCACTTCAGACAGGGATACTAATCAAGCTGAGTTAAGTATGTTGTTCTTCATGAGGTTTACAGAAGATGGAGGCAGTAAACTTGTTCTTTCATATAGTGTTCCTGAGGAATAGAATACATTCAACCATTAATTAAGGTGATATAGCGGTTAAACACCTAGGTATCAGTTACTAGATGATTCTCTGCTATTGGAGCACCTATTTTTGTAGTCACTCAGATGTTGCATGCAAATGTCTTCAGTAGTGAATCCATCTCCAAATAAGGATGTTTAAACATGTGTTCGATTCTGTATTCTTAGATTTTTGTTAACTAATCAGAGATAATTCATAACTCACCAGAGCTGATCTATTCATTTCTATTCCAATACATTTTCTTGATTGGCCTACAACACTGTCCTGGAGTGGTACATATTCTTATATGCAGTGTTTTAGCCATTGTATTGCAACTTTTTTTTCAGACTTTTATAAGGGTGTTCATGTAACAGACTGAATTAGACAGTTGTTGCTTTGACCATTTAGAACATACGACTTTCTACAGCAATTGTGTTGGATACTTCATTCACTTCCCTTCCTCCTTATTTATTTGGGAATGATTTATCCTTGAAATATTGGATAGTGATATATCTTGTACCTCAGAAGATGTATTTTAATGGGAATGAGATTTTTAGCACAAAATCATTACTTAAACCATTTTAGATCCTTTTGTTATCTGATGGATCTAAAATCAATATGCCGGACCATAGATACTGAAATTAAGTGAAAACTTGACTTGAGTATGGTGTTGGTTTACAGAAAAAAACACTCTAGAGCTGTTTAGCCAATAAATTACTTTTAGTTAAAAGTTTTTCATTGGTATTTTTATAATGTGCTTTTCATGTGTTTTCATTACATTAATACATTACCTTCACTCAATTAGAAAAAGATCACATTTTGCAAATATATAGCAGGTTTAGGCTGAAATACTACCCACACAAAATAAAGACTCCAAACAAGATCTCTTCCTTAACCCTACCAAGGACAACAATTAAAACAGCGTAAAAGGAACATAATGTAAGAACTGAACTTGTGACACGAGCTAGTACAATGACTTGTATGTCTGGTTCACTTGCGTATCACAATTGCTAAGCAGACATTACACTAAGAATTAATTTCTAAGCTTTTATTTGAAGTCTTCTTAAAGTTGACCTAATCCTTTTATTTGATGCATCTTCGCACAATATAATTGTGGAGATTTGTCAGTTCTCTCTGGGTTAGGTACAAACTTCCTTGTTCTGTGTCTTTAGTAGTAGTACTCTAGCATTATTAAAAAGCAACATAATTATTTTAAGCATAATCATAAACCAGAATGAACAAATTATATTCACGTTCTAAGATTTGATGTTGCTCAGTGAAATTATATAATATCATTTTCCTTATCATCATTTAAAACAACTGTGAGTGCAGTGCAAAAGAACTCCAATAAATCAGTCCTGTTCGAAAGTCAGGAAGATGAAGTTGAGGCAGACAACTGTGTGTGCAGAGAGCTATCAGAACAAAGCTAATGGATGAAGATACCTAGCAAGATGAGACTCAGGAGGGATAACATCTTAGTGTATGCATGGACAAAGAAAAATGCAAATGTCACATGCATCTATTATCTGTAACTGCTCTCCACAAATCATGGAGTGTAGCCTCATGGTAATGCTAAAAAGAATAGCCTAAATGTGTAACAAGTTGCTGCTTGCCAGGACTGAGGGTTGCAACTTCTCAGCCTATGAATATAGACAATTTAATTTGAAGTGAAAAGAGTTCATTCTTAATTTCATTTGGTGAAAGATTGGAAATGAAATATTCATCAGCTTCTGAAAAATTATCATATTTTAGGAATAATTTCCTTCCTCTTCTGTGCTAGATGTAAGCACAAAACACTTCAATTAACAGGGAGAGATGCAAGTTGTTGTGTAGCAATTGACGACAATGTATATGATCAGTGACAAATAGTCCACCAAAGTTTTAACACTGCACTGCCAAATTGATTTTATAAAATGGTATCTTGAAACCAAATTGGAGGTATAGAACTTCATTCCTCTCACTGCTGCCACCTCTCCACTTACCAGTTAAAGCGCATTTCAGACAACATAGTTGGTAGAGCAAGAGTTATACCCAACAGAAGCTCGCTCTGAAGACCTAAAGCCTTAATAGCTTTGAAACATGAGCAAATTGTACATCACAGAAACTGTCCCAAACTAGCGGGTATCTTATCACTGGAAGCTGTATGCCCTCTACCACAAATTGTTCCATCTGTATTCCTACTAAAGTAAGACTGCTGACTGAATAACATTTTATTTAAAGCAGAGAGTTAGCTAAAGATTGTAATCAGGATTACAAGGTAATTTACAAACTTGTAAAACTATAATGGGCAAGGAACTGCCAAGTTAACTAAATTTTTGGCATGTCCCAAATGTCTGTTTTGAAGGTTAGTCTTCCTATGTAGCCATCACAGAGAGATACTTCTGCAGAATTCCTGCTTTAGCTTACATGTCCCACAAATTTCTTGAATGACTGACATATCATGTATTTTTCTCTGAAGCCTGCTTGTAAAACAGGGAAAATATTTCTTTTTATCATGTATATGAAAAGTTGAATTAGTATTTGCCTGAGAATGCTTTCAGTCATTATATTGCCTAGTGTAGGAATTGATGATACTGTCTGGAGTTGTTGAACAGTACTATAATATTAATAAAATTGTGTACTGTTTCATGAAAAGTTCTTCTGTAAGGCAACTACTTGGGTTTTTATTTGCATCTTATAGACAAGAAATACTTTAATAGTATGTCTGTTCTTTCTCTGGGAAGATCAAAACAATTTTTCTTATCATTTAAAGGAGAATTCAAACCCAAATGAAAATGTTTCCGTTTACAATCCTTCAGTGTGTGGTGTTTTGGCTCTTATTTGATATGCTGACTTGGAGTGGACACTTAGTGTTGAAGTTCTCGTAGACTAATTGCATTGTTCACCGTCTAGCTTAATTTTGAGTAAACTAATTGGAGATTTAAACTGAGAAAGAAAATTCAGCTACATATTTTGTCTGGATTATAAGTTATCTAGGTATCCGAAGTTGAATACAGTAGTCCTGTTTTTGTTTTGCCTTTTCCAGAAAAAAAGATAAAACGGTCTTAAACTTTAATATATCTTAGTAGCACCATTACTCTATATTGAAAATTACTGTGTTTTTTTTTTTTCCCCCCGAGTTTTATCAATGTTACATCTGTGACTTAAGCAAATTGCAAAGGAGATTACTTGGTTTTGCTAGGTTTTTGACATTAGTTTTAGTAAATCAGCCATGGATAAAGTGAATATTATATTATTAGAGCATGAAACATTTTTTCTCCCCTCCCTTTGATAACTGAACAAAAGCTAATTCTGAACTTCCTGAAAGAAATAATGGAACATTTGACCGTGTTTATTATCAATACTTCTCATGGGCAGAGACAAAATGAGGTAAACCACTTGGTTTTAATTATTTTTTGGCTGTTAGTCATAAAATAGATTTAATGTTCAAGGGCAAAAAAAAATTTAAAAATTATGTATCCAGAAAATTATATTCAAACAATTGTACAGCTTTGCAGATTCCTAGAAGGTAGACTGCATGTCTGCCAAATTGCTGTTTTTCTTTTTCAGACATACCAAAAAACCTCCCAGAAGGATAAGTTAGGTTCTGTACATAGAATTTTTAGTACTAGGAGACAAAATTTTCAAAATAATGAGATGTCTTTTCTTTTAAAATAATAAAGAAAAATTGTGGAACTATGACTTATTATAGCCGTCTTCCACTTATGTTTGTATTTTCAGTGTTTGGACATTTTACATTTACTGTTTTTATTTGAATTTTATTTAAACTAATCGACATAAATGGTCACTTATGTATTTCATAAACACTTGTTCCAGGACACAGTTTAGTGCCTTGACTGCTATTATTATTGTAAATAACTTCAGTCAATTATCCATAGATTAACTTATGCTAATGCAGGAACAAGCATTTAAGCTCGTGAATAACCTTGTTCTTCAACTATGTGCATGTTTAATATTTCAGAATATGGTTAGAACATTTATTGTGAGCAATCCAAGCCAGGCTTTGAAATCAACTTGTGCTAAATACTGTAGAACAGGGAACTGATTTTCAAGGGTATCCTCTCTTGCACCATGCTGTCTGTGTTTTTCCCAGTGTTTACTTTGCACCCAAATAATAATGACAATATTTCAGTTCCTCAGCTTCCCTTTGTTACTTTACAACTGAGAATGGACTAGACTGACTTGCAAATTAATTATCTCTCAGAATTTAAGTCTGCACTACAGTTATGTTTTTAAGGACAAGTTAGACCTTGTCACTTACTCATCTAACTTGCCTGGGTACTAAGGAAAGTATAACTGTGGCACTGCAGAGCATGATGTGCCTGCCCAAGCCTTCCTGGGAAGCCTCCTCAGTGATGGTGGGATTAGTCTTTCCTGAGCTCACTGCTGCGTGGCTTCTCTTGTCTTTCCAGGCACCACCCTTGCTCATGCAAAAGAAATGCCAGTTGGTACTGGCAGAAGCAGGAACTTTCACCTCTACGTTTTGTTTGCATTTCTATCACTTTGAGTTGAAAAGCTGCTTTTTTGCCTCTGCTTGCTAGCAGAATACCACATGTGATGTTTCTCAGCATAAGGCTGATACTGTTGATACATTTCTTCCGTTTTATTTTTATGAAATTATAGACTTCATTTGTTTAGTCTGGTTGAGCTGTATCATGTCTTCTACCCATTTCCCTGCCCCAGAGCATGTGCCTCATCAGCTGTGCATCATAGCTGGAGGTATTTACAATGTCCACCTGAAAATAATTCAAAACCTTGTGTAACTCTTTGATTACATGCACTGGTATATGTGGCTGTCATTTAAGTCCCATGGGTAAAAGAAAAGGAGATGGAGAACTCTAAAAATCAGTTTTCTTGTAGTTGATAAATTATGACTTAGCTACAATAGTCTGCACCTTGCAAAAAAATTCCTGAATTAAGCCAGAGTATTTTGGGAGGTGATTTTTTTTTTCTTTTTTTTTGACTTGAGTAGGTGATGCTCAGACAAAGCATTTCATGTAGAGGTCAGATTAGTTAATCAGAATCCAAAGTGAGCTAAATTTAGGTAAGTATCAGAACCTGAGTTGACTGAAAGTGGATTTTTAGGTTGTCCATTCTCTCTGTGCATGGTAATTCTGGTAAATGAGAGTAGGTTTACTAAACAAACACAGAAGAAAATCAGAGTAGCAAAAGTAACACTTTAGAAACTATGGTGGCATATGCAATGCAGTTTGTTAGAGTACGAATGTAGACAGAATATACTAATGGTTTTTTTTTGGAAGCTTCTGTAAAAAATGTATGGGAAAGATGGGCACTGAAGAGGTAGTTTGATTAAAAAAGAGACTGGTAGGCTTTCATCTCCTGAAGGTTCAAAAAAGAGTTAGAAAATCCTGGCAAAGATGGGATTAGTTAGAAGGATTTCTAAGGAAGTTTTTACAGATCTTCTACATTTAGCTTATGCTGTTCATTTTCGAACATTTCTAGAAGTAACAAGACAGAAATGTTTGGTAAGAGTTAATAAAATGTGAACCAGCCTGGGTTTGACAATAGCAGCAAGACAGATATCAAGCTAAATGGAAAATTATGTTTCTCTTAAGAAAGGTGAATTTGTGGAACTTTTATGAAGTTTAGGTTTTGTTTTAGTTTCTTATATGCTTGTATGGATTTCATGTGCCTTGGGCTCAAGATGGTACATTGGAATTTTGAGTTTATGGGATTTCTTAAGTCTCTGAAAACTTAGCTCATTTAATTATAAGGATTGTCTGTTTTTCTTCCGCATTGTCATGTTGTATACATGCTATTTTAACAGCCCTTCACTTCCTTTGAGTTAACTGCAGTTGGTGTGACATTTCATAAGGTTTGCTCATGTACAAAATCTTTTCTTTCATTTTTTATAAAAGTTAGTTGGCACAACTCTTCATTTTTCTAGTTATATTTGCAGTAGTTGTCTTTCACTAGATTATTAGAATTATAATTTATTCTACTACAAAACAATATAGAGACAAAGTTGTTGAGAAATTATCTGTGTTTTCTGTTCAAGCCAATTAACCTTAATGGTGAAAGCTTAGACTTTCAATACCCTAGATTTACATCTACTGTATACAGATTGAAGCTATCGTTGATTTGAATGCCTTTTTAACTTGATAGCTTACAGTAAATTGTGGCCCAGTTGCTAAAGTGTATTCCCCAAGAAGGATGTTCCATGTGAGTAATAACTTCTCATTTTCTCCTGGACATGCTGTATACTTAAATGCATGATTTATAAATAGCTTATAAAATGAGCTACGTTTATTAATGTCTAAGTAATCACAGAAAGAATTGCTATATTGCATCAAATTCAGAATTCCAAATATAACATCAACCCATGAACTGCTGATTTTTCTTCCCAGAAAGAACAAATCATTCCATCAAATATAACTCTTCTGCCAGTTGTTAATGCTAGCAATATTCATTCTTTTTTTTGAAGACAAAACTGTGATTTGAGCCTTTTCCAGAGCTATACTTCCTTTTCTAAATCTGATTTTTTTTTTACCTTTTTGTTATTCTTTTCTTTCTTTTTTTAAACAAAACTAAACAAATCCCTTTTTTTTTTGTCATCTCAGTAGGTACCTTTTTTTCCCTCCCCAAAACACTCTAACCCTTCCACTAAGTAATAATAATAAATATTTATTATTACTAGAGCATAACGTGTTCAGAATTACCATGAGAGTACAGTGTATGTAAGTACGTTTAGGGGGAGGGCTGTGTACAGACACACAAGTGCACAATTTGCAAACAAACCCATGGGTTGAATGGCATTTAATAGTCCTGGGACAGTAAATGGGTCAGTGGACATCGTGCACTCTCTTAATGCAGACAAGTACCTTTATGTTTAGCTCTGAAATGGAGCCACATGATCCAGTGATTTCAGTTTTCTCTTTTACTGCTTCTAGGTTGATGGACTGGGGGTGTTGAAGCCCATGTGGTGCAGTCCTTACAGCAGTCTACCTTGCGTTGAGGTTCACTCAGGCAAATTTCTGCTGTTACGCTGCTCTGTCAGGTGTTTCTGACCTTCTGAAGCTGGCTTTCTAGAGTTCCTTTGGGTCTATAGTAAGACTAGTCAAGCACATTCTGATAAAACCTTATTTCTGACAGAAAACCTTGAATTTGTTGAAATTAAAAGATTCGAGAAAAAACATTCTATTGATTTTTCTTTTTCAAGTAACATTTTTACTTTATCAAAAAAAAGAATTTTCTGATTCTCATTTCAAAGATTCGGTTCATTAACATGATGTAAAAATCTCAACTGAAATGAAACATTTTTCTTTATTAAATCAATAACAATTTATTGATCCAAACCATTTTTGTTTCTGAGAATATTGATTTAGTATTATACTGAAGTTCAGTGTTTGACCAGGATTGATTATCCATCTATATTTTAGTAGAATTAAACACAAGAAGGAAACACCCAGTTCCTAGCCAGCTCTCACTGAAGTTTAAATGAAGCCCAGTCAATCTGAATAGGCTGACTTAAAACCCGTCCATTTTGCGTATGTACCTTGCTCAGACTTCCATCCTTAAAGCCTCTATTCTGTATATACTTGTTCCTTTCCCTAAAAAATTACGATGGTGTTCATCAAGAAAGGGTGAAGAAGCTTGCCTACAAAGGGATGAGGTTTTTAGTGCACAGTACGTTGTGAATTTACAACACACTGGTAATTCCACATTAATTGTCCACCTGGACACTCCTGTTACTTAATATAGTTTTGGCTGTGTATAGCTTTCTTTTACCTACTGCTATGCTGTAAATTCAAAGTGTACACTGTCCTTCAGTATTCCAGCCACAGAAACCCTCAAAATCATTTACCATAGGAGAGAAGTCATCAGAAAATAAGAGGTCATTGCCCTGTAGTCCCCAAGAGGTCAAAAAAATAAACATCTTGGTGGATAGAAGCTATCAAACCTAATTCACTGAAGCTGTATTATGAACATTACTCAAGGAATATAGATTTGTAGAAAATCACTACTTTGCTGACTGTAATTAGCTCCGGGAATCTTTGGTGAGATTGTTTACTCAATGGCTAAAAGTCCTTTTCCTGTATCTAATCAAAGATCTGCATGAGCGTTTTGATGATATACAAATAACGACACAGCTGCCCAAACATTTGGGGACAAATGTCTTGAGGGCTCTGTATATGTACATGTGTGTGTCTGTGTGTACATACACTGTGGGATATTGTCCTTGTTAAAAGAAACAGTATTTTTAAAGAGTTTCTGTTCATTGTTACAGTATCAAACCGAAGCTGGGCTGCTGTCAAGTCATTTAGCTAGAGGCTCATGTTTTTTAAGGAATGTGTCTGGGCACCTGCCAATAGAAAGGGTCATTGAGAAGAGAACTTTGAGGTTGGCCAATTGCATTTATTCTCATTGCTACAACAGAAGGGCATATTGTAAGTCTTCATTTGTTTTTTTGTGGAAATAGCTGTAACTCTTAGAACGTAGCTTTTAATCATTGGATGTGGGAGTTGGCTTTGTACATCATTAATTTGTGTGTGTATATTTGAAATAGTTATCTGATTTTAATCACCAAACAGATTTTTAATATTCAACACTTGAATGGTGGAGGGTTTTTTGTTACTATTGTCCTATCAGAGTGTTTTCATATAGCACTAGGAATATTTCTACATTAGGTGTTACTGCTTTCCTTTGAGGATACCTTGTTAAACAGATCTTTTTCAGTTTTATTTTCTGAATTTTGCATTGTAAAGAAAAGCTAAGGCACGCACTTGTCATGATCAGTAAGAGTATTTGTTGGCTTTGCCTATCATACATCTCTTTCTGACTTGGATCTGAAACAACCACTTAAGAGGCCTCCTATGCAAGCATATGAACATAAAATAAATAAGATGGACATTTCAAACAAATAGCTTACTTTTATTTTTGATTCAACCATCCATTATAAATGTGCATTATGTTGTAGCTCCCGTTGAGATGAGCACTGCAGGAGTCATGAGCAGAGCAGGCCTGACTGCCGTCCTGATTAGATCACCAACTGAGAAGCAGTGATTTAAACAAAATTGGCTGGGCAATGGCTGCTTGTGTACTATTGGTTTTTTTTGAAGCCGTGGAAGCACAGTGAAGTGGTCAGAGGATGAATCTGGTAACAAAGTATTTTGGGTTCTGTTCCTGCTGCAGAAGTGTCTCATTTGTGACCTGCATCAAGTATTTTTTCCTTACCTGAAAAATTGAGGCAAAATGCTTATTTCTCACAACTGCAAGGTCCTTTCTGCATTCCGGCAAGCCAAGGGATGTTCCACTGACAGATAATTCAGTGCCACAATCTGCAGTTAACATTTGTTGTTGGTTTTTTTAATTTGAATTCCTAGGCTTTTGTTAGTTAATTACTGGGGTACTGGTGACTACTAAAATGATAAAATGCCTCTTGAATATTATCCCTGCAGGATACTGTTACTATTTGCAAGCTTTTTTTTTTATTACTATGTATAATCAATTAAAAGCTGTTTTCTGTCATTATTTAGAAAGGAACTCTTTGTTAAATTTGACTTAAAATTTAGTAAGCAGATGAACAAGCTTTCTTCACTTTTGCACTATATTTTTGCCTTTATGCGTCTGATATCCCTCTCACTAAAACAGGAGCAAAATGAGCAAAATCTAAAGGATGACCCGAATATTGCGGTTAGACAACATGTAATGGCTATGACTAAGACTCCTGATGGAAGGAAGTATTGTTAGTGTCAGAGATGAACTGCCTTTGTGTGAAATAACTGACTGTCATGGCACTTGCTTGAAAGACTAAATAAATAAATAAATAGATAAAATAATTTCTTCTGGAATGTTGTAAAATAAAAGTTGAAATGCTTATGCAGAGTTGTGCTTTGTGCACACATCTCAGGTGTCCATAATCCATATCAGAGTTTGAAGGGGTTTTCTAGGAAAGAGGCTGACTAACTTGAGTGGGACCATATAATAGAATCTGTAGAAACCATGTGTGGTCGTAGTTTGAAAGAAATCCTTGTAGAAAAGGATAGTCCGCTACCTCAGTGCTGAATGGGCTCTCTCCTCACAGTATATGTGCAGTAAATATAACTTTTTGCTAAATTATGCAGTAGATTTTCAAGGTGTTGCAGAGGATATTGTCCTCTGCAGAGACCTATGCATATGCTGCTCCTCTTTCTTTTGTAAATAAATCTGTGCCAAAAACATAGGTCTGAATTTTGTCAGTTTTGTGTTTCATACCAAGAAGTAGAAATGAAAGTGAAATATGAGTGTGAGTGCTGCTATCTCTTCAATAACCATTTTGACTTGCTTTGTTTTTAATTAATTTGGTGTTATTTATTTTAGTGTTTTCATTCTTCTCCACTTTCTAGCAAGGCAAAGTGCTATTCGGAGCACAACTTTGGTGGCTGTTTGATTTACCGAAGTGAATAATATTTCTGGCATTTTCTGGATGATTAAGGGTACATACACTTCTCTGTTCTTACTTACACATGTATGAATATTTTTTATTGCCTCTGTTTGGAAAAAGACCTGAATTCACCTTCAATTGTAAAAGTGAGGAAAAAAGTTTGGAAATATATGTAGTTAAGCATTACAACTGAAAAAAGCCACTGTTTACGTCTTTGTTCTAAACCTTCTGATAAAGAAATGATGATATTTCAGCTTAAAATGTTACTTAAAGCCCAGGTTTGAGATGTAACTTTTCATATTTTTAAAGTTATGATATACTGTCATTTTCACATACACCAGTTAACAGTGAAACTGGAGTTTTGTTTTAATTTACACATTTCATCCATTTAATTTCTTTATCTGGAGATCATTTAGTAACGGAGATTATGAATTCTCTTAAAGAGGGTTAAACTCCAGCAAAACTGTTTTAAAATTATTGACAGAATGATTATGAAATCCTGTTACTTAAGGATTTGCATTTTTTTAATCAGATGTTTATTTATAAACATTCTTTTCTAACACCATCCAGGGTCTGGTAACAGGTTTTTTAATTAACTTAATATTTATTTGTTCTTCAAAATACAGTGTCCCTCTGAATTTTACAAATGTTAGTTTATATACATGTAGTATTTTTTACATTTAAAACTATGTTGGAAGGTAAGAATAGGATTGAAGTTACCTACTTTCCTTCCTGAGATATATAATATACTTTTTGTGAAGTGTGGTATAATTAGAAATACTTTTCATAAAGGTACATTTGCTCTTAGCATTTAGAAAAGAATATTTGGACAAGATATGTCTGGGAGGTCTACATTCTGTATGTATATGCCACATTTGATCTCTTGGATTTGTGCTCACAATCTGAGCAGCTTCTTAATTATGTCAGAAAGAGCTGCATAGAAAAAAAAAAAATCCTTAATTCTGTCTCTAAGCCTGCAAAGTAAAATTTCTACCAACAGCTTCAAACAACAGTTAAATTCTGTACTTAGAGTTTGCATACATGACTTCTTCATCTGTATACTTCCAGCTCAGGAGTTTCAAATTTAAGGAGGCCTGAAGAGACACTATATCAAGCGGGTTTCATCCTAACCAAGTTAGATGTTTTACAGTTAGAGAATAAACCAGTTGCTAATGTTAACTAGGGTCTCAGGTGCCATGCAACACGTTATTTTTTTTGCAAGACTGAAAAGAATCCTGCCAAAAAGAGGAGAGAGGGAAAAAACAAATCTGTTTTCAGTAACTGTTGGTTTAAATCTTCTGATTCCTGTGAAGCAATGTGTTGTAGCCTCTTCTTACTTTAATAACTATCTGTCAAGATCTGAAATAGAGTATGTGTTTTGGGGCTGGGCTGAAGTTAAAATAGGCAGAGTAAAGGAAGGGTACAGGAGAGAGATTTTTGCAAGCCTTCTAGGTACTATAATTCTGTTACTGAAAAATGGACATTTTTTTCCAAACAGCAAGTGCATGAAATAAACCAGTCAGGAGCAGGAATAGTTTTTGCAGTCATGAATCATTTTAACCAGTTTTTCACCTCTCTAAATCTCCAGGCATGAACCATTCCATGTTTGTGTGTATACAAACGCTCACACATACATACACAAAATACATAAAATATGTTTAACATTACTGCAAAATTTTATTATTGTGAATTCCATGGTATAGCAAACATATTCTGAAGTCCAACCTTCTTCCCAAGCAGAGTATTTCATTAAAGTAAAAATCATCTAAAAGCAAACAAATCCCATCATTTTGTGAACAGTCTCTGGGCAG
Organism: Trogon surrucura; assembly: GCA_020746105.1. Classification (NCBI taxonomy): domain Eukaryota; kingdom Metazoa; phylum Chordata; class Aves; order Trogoniformes; family Trogonidae; genus Trogon; species Trogon surrucura. The sequence continues at coordinate 115,863,581 of CM036617.1, read as the reverse complement.
TGAAGTTTATTTTAGTGGATGCATCATTTTAAACTTAGCCTTTATCATCTGTTCTACCCTCTTCACAAATGGAAAAAGAATATAATTCACAACTATATCATAAAATCTTAGATGAATGTGATTTAAAAGGATTTATGTTCCTTATTCAGTAAATTTTGCACCAGTTATATTTTTTCCTTATAAATTGTGGGAGGATTGGAGGATTGCTGTACCTGAAATGGTTTGGTAGATGTCTTAAAGCAAATAAAAATTCAGAGTAATATTTTTTGGGTGAGTTAAGGTCTTTTGGCACAGTAGAGTTGTTATAAATGGAAGAGAAAAAAAAAAATTAGTAAAACAAAACAATCCTGCCACAGAATCGGCTAGAGAATTCAAGTTCTATGAACACAACAGGAGAGATTAAGTGCTGTGAGAACTATATTTTGCTTGCTAGCATTTCAGCAGTTCTGAGCATCTGTCCGTTTGCTCTGGTAGAGACTATTTGCTGTGCTTGATGGAGGGAAATAGTAATTCTTGTTTAACATCAGCTCTGCCTGGTTTTGTGAGAGTTTTTGTTTGATTTTTTTTTTTTTTTCCTCCCAGAGGCTTCGTTTTGTCTATTTTATCATCAGAAAGCCTCCAAAGGGAACTAAGTCTGCAATATATGCAATGTAGACATCTACATACTAGGAACTATAATCTGATCACCAGCTCTTCTTCACCAGAGCCACTACCCAGCTGTTAGATCTGGGGCAGGGTAGATGCAGATGTTTGCCTGTTGGTGAAAAGGCTCAGTGTGGTCTCTCCAGTCCCCTGGATCACCTGGAACTTGTTGAAGGTGCTGTCTTCCTCCTTTTACCAGAGATTATGCTACAAGGCCTTAAGAGATCATGAATAGAGATGTAAATTAGGCATTCCTCATTCAGGGAAAACTCTAGGGGCTGTGTGCCCAGAGTTGCATCAACATGTTCAGTAATGAAGTTTGACAGTTCACGTCTAAGCTTTCAGGATAAATGTGTGCTGAAAATGTAAATACGAAAAGGTAAAAATATTCACTTTTGAAGGAAAAGAAAAAAAAAAAGAAAGTGTTGGTTAGGGAACCGCACAGTCACTTTGTGTGTGTGAGCTCAGTGAATGAAAAAAATATTTCTCAAATGAGCTGAGTTTCTCACTTGTGAAAGCACTGCAGAATTGAGTCCTAAGAACATAGAATTGTTTTGACAAAGTTTCAAAAATATGAAAAGATTAAGTTGAAGTCCAGCACAGTTTGATTTTTTGTTTTGTCTGAAGAGAATAAAATGCTATAAAAATAGGAGATATAACCTGCATAATTCCAACTACTTACCCCTAATTTAATATGTATTTGAATTTTGAATAGATGTGCGAATACCAGAAATAAAAAATTTAAAACTCTTTTACATGCTTCCAAAGCAACTACACCAGTATGCTGTTTTAGCAGTTGGGGTTTTTTGTATCTTCTTATCAAGAAATCATATTTGTGCATTTGGCGTGCAGAATAGACATTCTGATGTCTCACATACTGTGCCTTAGTCAATGTTTCTGTAAATATTAAAAACCCCCACACCTTTAAAAAAATATGTATTTTCATGACATGAATACCTTTTCTTAAGAGTTGCTTCATTCTCACAGATTCTTTACTGGAAGGGTTGTCAGGCATTGGAACAGGCTGCCCAGGGAGGTGGTTGAGTCATCATCCCTGGAGGTGTTTAAGAGAAGGGTAGATGTTACCTTGAAGGACATGGTTTAGTGCTGTTAATACGGCTAGGAAAAGGTTGGACTCGATGATCTTGAAGGTCTCTTCCAGACAAAACTATTCTATGATTCTATAAGTCTGTTAAATAATTTCATAAGAACTGGCTGGTCAGCACATAAAAATTCTGGAACTGTGTTTGAAGTGATTCATATAAAGAGAAATTTGTTAAGCTATGTTCCTGGACAAAAGGTTAAGAAACACAGAAGTGAAATGCTCTCTTCTACTTTGAGTTGCTGGAAGTTATGCATGGAAAGGAAAACAACCTGGAGATGAGGCAAGCACTTGCATGCTAATTACTTCTCTCTAGAGGACAACTTCATAAGACAGGTTTCCAGTACTCAGAAATGAACTTGCTTCTGGAGGTCTGAATTTGACCCATAGTTTGGTGTAAGTTTGGCCCTGTCAAAGTAAGTGCATTAGTAGAACTATCATGATCATGCACAAACAGCTTCCAAATACTTAATTATAATGAATACTGACTAGGGAATTTTGTGTGGAAGGGAGTTAGAAGTGCCACAAAAAAGCAGCGTGTTTTTTTAAAAGGAACGCCTTGAATAGGGAATGAAGGAAAGTACACACTGATAAAAGGAGCAGGGGAAGTCAAACTCATACTAGAGAGTTTTTAAGTGTTTCACTGCCAAGGCTTACAGTTCTTATTTATGCATGACTTTTGACTTATTAAGCATACTGATGTAAGTCCTCAAATGTGCTTTTAGACAGTTTGTGAAATGCACTTTTAGTAAAATCCCAGGATTATTTCACCTGGCTTGATAACGGCAGGTATGAGACAAAGATAGTGCATGCATTTACCTCACAGGAGTGGTATATCTGTATTTTAACCAATTTAGGGGTTTGTTTAATTATTTTTAGATTTTTTTTGTATTCTGGATTATTCCCCCCCCCAAAAAAAAAAAAAGAAATCTAGAAGTATACAAAATAGGGATCCAAAACTGAACATCAGTAGAATCTCATGTATCCTATATTAACAAAAACTTGTCACAAATCTGATTCCACAGTCAAAGTGGTGGAAAGAGCACAGATGGATTTACGGAATACCAATAAAAGCCTTTTATATAAGAACATCCCTAGAGACAAGTCTTTTATGTACTCTCAGAGGTGCATAAATCACTGTCAAATCTGCCTGGAAAGCTTGTGTAGGAATTTGATTTATTAACCAAGTGGATTTAACAGTTTATGGACTTGTTCATTCTAACTGGTTAGAGATATTCTCTGCATGTGTTTAAAACGTCGCTAAATATGTATGTGTGCCACTAAATGATAACTAATGGTATTATCAGCTTACGCATTCCTCTCATTCCCTCATGCTTTATGTAGTATGAGTGAGATGGCAGTGGTGTTTTGTAGCATCTTCCCTGAGCCTTTTGGTTTATAGTTTTTAAAGAATTACGGCAGTCTCAAAAACACATCTTTATTACCAGACAAGAAGAGCTTACTCTGTAAGGGTTAAATCATTGATGTTTCTTTCTTCATTTGAAATTTCTCTCTATGCTTTTTGATTATATGGAACAAATAGGTAAGTATTGTTGCTTGCTTATAATCACGAATGATCCTTTCTATAATGTAGCCTTTTTCTGTCTTAATAATTCAGCCCAATTTAGTGAAAACTGCTTCTCTGAAGCCAGGCTGGCACAGAAAAAATTTGTTCCCTCTTTTCTGAAAAGATGCATCCTGCCTTTTAAATGTGGCATTAGCAGTCCTGTTCGCCAACAGAATGTTTCTGTCTATAGGAAATTTTATCAACCAAGAGGGAGGGAAAAGTACTCTCAGTTATGACAGATTGAAACTCCAGAAGCTGGATGTTACTGAATGAGGGAAAAACTGAGGGAAAACTCAGAGCTCCAGAAGAGGTCTGCCTGAACAGAGGCTGGACCTCAGCAGGCTCTATTAGCTGCACTTTCTTATAGGATACTGTAGGTATTATAATAGAATGAATGGAAGGTATTAACATTCTTATCATCTATCTACGTGGTTACCTTAACTAGGAAGGCAGGTAGTGGGGACACATTTCTATTAGCACATACTTAGACTTATGGACTTGAAGGTTGTGTATGTAAACTAAGCACGCAAATATGAATCCTTGCTCTAAAAATATCAGAGCCTCTAAATATGGTCTGGAATGGCCTTTACTCAGAGTACTCTTTCAAAATACGAGATAATGTGCTGGGCTGTTTTCTTATGCATAGATCTTAATCAGAGTTTGCCTTTTAAATGGTATTCAACATATTAATACTCTGGTTAGATTCAGTTATTCACATCTCTGTTACTGAAGGATTGTTGGCCTGCTATGCTGAGGTCTCACGTAGACAAATCTACCTTGATGACACACAGAATTTGGTAAAATATGTCATAAAGACAAAAATTAAAATAAAAAAATTGGGATAAAAACATAAAAAATACTGTGGCATGAAGAGATTTACACACTTAGATGGTTTCAAATTGTGATCCTTGTGTTATTGTTTTCAGTGATGCAACTTAAGTTTACCTTCACGATCACGTTGGACTACTGACCTTAGTGGACTTTATCACAATATCACAGTATGCTAGGAATTGGAAGGGACCTCAAAAGATCATCAAGTCCAATCCCCCTGCCAGAGCAGGAACACCTAGATGATGTTACACAGGGAGGCGTCCAGGAGGATTTGGAACGTCTCCAGAGAAGGAGACTCCACAACCTCCCTGGGCAGCCTGTTCCAGTGCTCTGTCACCCTCACTGAGAAGTTTCTTCTCAAGTTTAAGTGGAACCTCTTGTGTTCCAGCTTGATTCCATTACCCCTTGTCCTATCATTGTTTGCCACCAAGAAGAGCCTGACTCCATCCTCATGACACTCACCCTTTATATATTTATAAACACTAAAATGTCACCCCTTAGTCTCCTCCAAACTAAGGAGCCCCAGCTCCCTCAACCTTTCCTCATAAGGTAGATGCTCCACTCCCTTAATCATCCTAGTTGCCCTATGCTGGACTCTCTCCAGCAGTTCCCTGTCTTTCTTGAGCTGAGGGGCCCAGAACTGGACACAATATTCCAGATGGGGTCTCACCAGGGCAGAGTAGAGAGGAAGGAGGATGTCTCTCGATCTACTAACCACCCCCCCTTCTAATACACCCCAGGATGCCGTTGGCCTTCCTGGCCACAAGGGCACAGTGCTGGCTCACAGTCATCCTTCTGTCCACCAGGACCCCCAGGTCCCTTTCCCCTACACTGCTCTCTAACAGGTCCTTCCTCAACCTCTACTGGAACCTGGGGTTATTCCTGCCCAGATGTAAGACCCTACACTTTCCCTTTTTGCATTTCATCAAGCTACTCCCTGGCCAGCCTTCCAGTCTGTCCAGATCTCTCTGAATGGCTGCACAGCCTTCTGGTGTGTCAGCCACTCCTCACAGTTTAGTGTCATCAGCAACCTTGCTGATAGTACACTCAATTCCCTCATCTAAATCGTTGATGAATATACTGAATAATATTGGCCCCAGTACTGACCCTTGAGGGACTCCACTAGATACCGGCCTCCAAACCAGACTCCGCCCCCTTGACCACGACTCTCTGGCTTCTTTCCCTTAGCCAGTTCACAGTCCACCTCACTACCCGAGAGTCTAGACCACACTTCCTCAGTTTAGCTGTGAGGATGCTGTGGGAGACTGTGTCAAATGCTTTACTGAAGTCAAGGTAGACCAGACCACATCCACTGCTTTGCCTTCATCCATCCACCTCGTTATTTCCTCATAAAAGGCTATGAGGTTAGTCAAGCATGACTTCCCCTTGGTAAAGCCATGTTGACTGCCCCTAATAACCCTCTTATCTTTGATATGCCTTGTGATGGCACCAAGGATAAGGTGTTCCATCCGTTTCTTTATGCTTCACAACCTGCTGTTTACTCTTCCTTATTTACTCTCAATCATAGGGGTTGCTAGTGCAGAACTTGCATTTTCCCTGAGACCCCAGAGGAAGTCAGGGCAGTGGAGGAGTTTGCTTTAGTCCATGAGGACTGAGTTAGGGACCAATTAAGCAATCTGGACATCCATAAATCCATGGGTCCAGATGGGATGCATCCACGGGTGCTGAGGGAGCTGGCTGATGTCATTGCTAGACCACTCTCCATCATCTTTGCCAAGTCTTGGGAGACGGGAGAGGTGCCTGAGGACCGGAGGGAAGCAAATGTCACTCCAGTCTTCAAAAAGGGCAAGAAGGAGGACCCGGGTAACTATAGACCGGTCAGCCTCACCTCCATCCCTGGGAAAGTGATGGAACAACTTATCCTTGGTGCCATCTCAAGGCATATCAAGGATAAGAGGGTCATTAGAGACAGTCAACATGGCTTCACCAAGGGGAAGTCGTGCTTGACTAACCTCATAGCCTTTTACGAGGATATAACAAGGTGGATAGATGATGGCCGAGCGGTGGATGTGGTCTACCTTGACTTCAGTAAAGCATTTGACACAGTCTCCCACAGCATCCTTGCTGCTAAACTGAGGAAGTGTGGTCTAGACTCTCGGGTAGTGAGGTGGACTGTGAACTGGCTAAGGGGAAGAAGCCAAAGAGTCGTGGTCAATGGGGCGGAGTCTGGTTGGAGGCCTGTATCCAGTGGAGTGCCTCAAGGGTCGGTACTGGGACCAGTATTATTCAATAAATTCATCGATGACTTGGATGAGGGACTAGAGAGTACTATCAGCAAGTTTGCTGATGACACCAAGCTGGGAGGAGTGGCTGACACACCAGAAGGCTGTGCTGCCATCCAGCGAGACCTGGACAGGCTGGAGCGTTGGGCGGGGAAAAATATAATGAAATATAACAAGGGTAAATGTAGGGTCTTGCATCTGGGTAGGAAAAACCTCGGGTTCCAGTATAAGTTGGGGAATGACTTATTAGAGAGTAGTGTAGGGGAAAGGGACCTGGGAGTCTTGGTGGACAGCAGGATGACCATGAACCAGCACTGTGCCCTTGTGGCCAGGAAGGCCAATGGCATCCTGGGGTGTATTAGAAGGGGGGTGGTTAGTAGGTCGAGAGAGGTTCTCCTTCCCATCTACTCTGCCCTGGTGAGACCCCATCTGGAATACTGTGTCCAGTTCTGGGCCCCTCAGTTCAAGAAAGACAGGGAACTGCTGGAGAGAGTCCAGCACAGGGCAACTAGGATGATTAAGGGAGTGGAGCATCTCCCTTATGAGAAAAGACTGAAGGAGCTGGGGCTCTTTAGTTTGGAGAAGAGGAGACTGAGGGGTGACCTCATTAATGTTTACAAATATATCAAGGGTGAGTGTCACGAGGATGGAGCCAGGCTCTTCTCGGTGACAACCACTGATAGGACAAGGGATAATGGGCTGAAACTGGAACATAAGAGGTTACGCTTAAACTCGAGAAGAAACTTCTTCTCAGTGAGGGTGACGGAACACTGGAACAGGCTGCCCAGAGAGGTTGTGGAGTCTCCTTCTCTGGAGACATTCAAGACCTGCCTGGACACGTTCCTGTGTAGCATTATCTAGGCATTCCTGCTCTGGCAGGGGGATTGGATTTGATGATCTTTCGAGGTCCCTTCCAATCCCTAACATTCTATGATTCTATGATTTTGTGGCTTCGTAAGAAATGAGTGGCAGCCTGTAAGAAAGAAGGCAAATTAACACCAGATTTGCATCTAATAAATGTTCTCTGATCACACACATTAATTAATAGATGGCAAAGTATATATTTTTCTTTAATGAATGAGCAGAATGTCTTATGCTGTCACAAACTCATAATATTAAGGAAGAAACTGATGTTGACAGAAGGCTTGTTTCTCTGCTGTGAATTTGGGAAATCCTCTCCCTACTTTGCCGCCCACTCTGAAAAAGTGCCGTGACTGTGGCTGGCAGAGAGAAAAGCAAATATTGCCGAGCCAGCTATTCGCAGCTGTAGATGTGTCTCAGCTGTGCCGATCCATCTGCAGTAGTTGCCATCTGCCAATTGCTTTAGTTGGGGAGCATCTGGAAGGTGAGCCGTTTTAAAGAGAATCTGCTGCACAACAAAGAAACAATTTTCTCCTTTCCTCTGTTTTTAATCTTCCTGTTTCTCTTTCCTTTCCTGTGACCTATGTATGAAGTGCAAAAGGTGCCACTTAGTAAGTGCCCGCTGCCACTCGTATAATTTTTAGTTATAGTCAATACCAGCATGCCAATGATGTACTGAGAAACATAATATTCCCTCCCGTATCTCAGAGAGAAAAAGGAGACTAATCAGAATATCTGTGATGAGGACAGCACAATGAGATGTTCCTGCCCTCCACCTTTTTAATCTATAAGTTAATTCCTTGTAGGAACACTCTTATACAAATTTGATGGGACAGGATATGTCCATTTGTTTCCGTTTCCTTATATTTCTGAAGAATTATTAGGTAATGAATCATTTTTATATATTTGACTTGTAGGGATTTCGCTTTAATGATCTAGCTCTTCTGTTTTATTTTCAGTTACAAAATATAGATGTAGACAAACTTATGTTCTAGGCATCTCTTAAAGTTGTGCATGTAATAATACAAAAGGACTTGTTATGAATAAATAAGAATGCTCACTGCCTCATAAGTTTCTTCAAAAAAAATGATGTGCTTCATGCGTAAGCTTCATGCTTATGTTAGTATTGTTTATATTCATGTTTTATGAAGAAGGTTGAAGTTCCATTTTTTGTGGGACTTTTTCAGTGTTTGTGGTGTTTGGGTTTTTTTTCAATTTTTTAATGAATTGAGAAGAAATTGGGACTCCTCTTTTGGAGTGGATCTTCCCTGGTGCAAGACTGATCTTTTTTTAATACCAAGAATGACAGATAACAAAATTATCCCTACAGACTGAGATTCTACTGTAGTTTTCTGGTTTGTTTGGTTGTTGCTGGTTTGGTTTTTTTTGGTTTTGTTTTTTATTTTTTTCAGAATACCCAAATTTAAAATTGTCCTCCTGCAAAAGCAAACAAATAAACAGAAATTCAATCCCCTCTCCCAAATGTTATCCTTTTCTTCAAAACAAAGTTAGGATTTAAAAATGACAGAGCCAAGAGACATGTTCAGATTTGTGTAAGCAACAGGAAACAAGAACACTAAAATACCTGTTTACTTCTTAGCATGGTTAAGATCTGGATGCAATGTTTGAGGTAGTGCCAGAGTGTTGCTTTCACGTGGAATTTACATCAGCAGCTATAAGTAGAAGAAAGGATTTTGTCAGAATAAAAGAAAGATATTGCGAACGTCTATCAACTTTATTTTCTGGGTTGGATTCCATACAACTATTTTCTTTTCTAAAGAAATGCTGTAGAATTCTTCCTGCTTATGCATTAGCTTTTTGTTTACTGTTGCTTCTGGGCAGGAGGTTGTCATTCCTCATCCTTACTTTTTTAGTCCCCAAGTCGTGTGCTTTGAAAGCAAACTTCTTTTTTTTTGTTTTCTTATTCCCCTTGTGTTGGTACAATAGGCATTTATTTCTGGCAACTGGTTTTGTGGGACTCTGGTCCTTGGCTGTGAATCTCGGATTCTTACCAATTGTTCCTGTTCTGGGGCTGGTAGTTTTAGCTAATGTTCTGTAACTTCCTGCTGTTAATCCTAGTTGTTAGGCCCCATTTTCATTAAGCTTGTTCCGGACTCCCATGTATGACATGGAGTGCAAGATAATCTGTAACTACGAGATACATGTGAAGCACAGCCTCGATCCTCAAACAGCCCTCGTGGCTTCAGCAGGATCGTTCATACTGAGAGCACTAATCATTAAAGGTAAACCTGTCCTATGCAAATTCTAAGGCTTGTTAGTGTGCACAGAATAAGCTCTCCAATATTTTTTTTTTTTTAATTCTTGTTTTTGCTGAGTAAAAACAGTAAGCCAGTGTCTATCTGTGTGTCAGTACCTCATTGACTGCCAGTATGAGGCTTGGCCCATGGTTAGGGTGCAAAAGAGCAGGTCAGGTTGCAGCCAGCCTTCTTTTCTCTACCTAAGATCAAGACTTTTTTTTGTCCTTGTGATCTGAATGCAAAGTGGCTCATGGTTAACAGCTCTGAGGCTAACAGCTTAAAAAGGGCAAGACTTCCAAATATTTTTATGTCCTTTAAATGATAGAATAGCAGTCATCCTTCTGCAACATACACGTGTTCCAAGATGTAATTAAGGATATCATTTACTATTTAAAGCCCTAAGGGTGTCTAAATCCTCTCTACCTGAGCACATAAACTCAACCTGTCATTGTCATTTCAAAATGAAATTGAACTAAGGAGCTCTAAACTAGTCTTTCATTTTAGTCATAGCCCCCAGTGTTTGTGGGAGTCTTTCACAATTGTCTGTGACACTGGCTTTGTGACAAGGAGAACAGAAACCAAATATTTCTGATCTGCGGACAGCCAGGGTGCTTGGCCAGGTCATTCTCATTTTCGTGGAGCATTCAGACCTCCAACAACTACACAAAGCAAGGAAACAGTAGGAAACAGCAAGTTTTCTTTACACCCCTGTCATATTTCACCCCAAATTTGTCTGTTGTGTCGTTTTTTTAAAACTGTAATTTCCTGATGAAAGTCAGTATATTTAGTTGCTAGAATATTCTTTAAATTCTGAAATTGGTAGTTAAATATAACTTCATGTTGGTACTTGTTTGTATAACCTCAATTTGCTTGGTGGATCACTACTTCATAAGGAGGGAAAACTACTGACTGGTGATACTACAAAGGGTTTAGCTCACTCGGCTGAGCGTGGTGCTGAAACACCAAAGCTCATGCCTTCCATTCCCGCTCGGTCCTCATGTGTTGCCTGATCTAGTTGAGAGGTGTCCCTGCCCATCACAGGGAGGTTGGATTAAATGATCTCTAAGGTCCCTTCCAGCCTAGGCCATTCTATGATTCTATGATCTTTGTTACAGAGATTTCTTGCTGACTTACATAACTGGTAACAATGATTCAGGAGCCAACCAGCAGCCTTGAATTGAGAAAGAAGGCATTAGCATATCTAGGTGTCTTAAGACATGGTCATTCTCAGAGATGAATTCTGTGCTATGTCAGTCAGTATTTTTACTGTACAGTGAGAGCCAAAACTGGTCAGACTATCCAGCAGAGTCTTCACCTGTGACAAGACGAGTAGCAAGATTATTTCTTAGGTCTTTCTGCAAGAAGGTGGGTTTGGGTTTTTTTTTTCTATGTACATAGTAGCGGGCCCAAGAAGCATGGGTTTAAGGTATAGTAAAGACTGAAGTTGAACACTGTGTTAGGGAAAAGAGATTGTTACTCTGAAACAGTTTTCCTGGCAAATTGCATCTTCTCTGCCTTGGGATGCTTTTAAGAGAGATTTACATAAAACAGGTCAGTCAGACAAATGTGTAGCTGTGAAACTGACTTCCTATAGGAGAAGAAGCTGAATAACCTCTCTAGTCTTGTGACTCATTTCAAGAAAATAATTAGTAGATTGATTCACCTAGAATCTCTCTTACTTTTCTTGGGGTTTCTGTCATTTTTTCTATCCTCTAAACGTGGGCTTCATCTTAAGGTTTGAGCTGCATGATGATTCCTTTCAAATACATCTTTTTACACTTTGCAGGAAAAGGGTTAAATTGTGTAGTCAGCACCATTTGTTTGTAGAAAAGTCTCTACCCATCAATGAAATTCTAATGGTTCTGTCTTAAGACGTTGTGAATAATGCATACAATGAGTTTTGTCCAGTTTTACCTAGATTGGCTACAAAACACTTGAGGCCAGTTTGTACTGCAAGCTCAAATCATTAAAGATGGTGAATTTGCTGGAATAAAAATAATGATGATAATAAAGCAATATTCCAGTATGGGAAATCACTCGCATTCTGAGCAGTGTGTTGGAAAATATGGTGTTCTTAACTGCAATTCATAGTGAATTGCATTTATTCGTATGTCATTCTTGACATGAATCCTTGGAATGATTATAGAGGATAATATGATGTGCACATTGACATGAATAGGTATAACACTTCATCTCAGTGACACCTCAAGCCTACAAAATTCAGAAAGATTACTGTACTAGAAGATGCTGAAAGCACTGTTTAAAACAGCAAATATAAAGCTTTATTTTGCAGAATTCCTTGAGTCTCGTAAGCATGAGTGAAATATTGGTGGTTTTGAGAAGTGAACTGCAGATATTGAAACATCTTCATCTATAAGTTACTGTGCAAGACAACTTCTTCCCGAAGCTAGAAATTAATATGAATTAAGAATTCAGCAAATGCCAAACTGATTATTTCTTATGATGCAGAGACTCAGTAGTTTTCATTGAAAGGCAATCTATAAATTATTGCTAGATTTGCATTAATTTTAAACTGTATTTATGTAGGCAAGGAAGGAATAGAACAGGCTAAATTAATATTCGGGTCTAAATTGTAGCATCCAGAAGGTTTAATCATTTGTTATTGTATTTTTTGTGCACAATAAAATACCTAGCTCTGTTAAGCATTTCTTCTCTGAGAGGGTGGTAAAACACTGGAACCAGGCTTCCTAGAGAGAGAGGTGGTTGATGCCCTGAGCCTGTTCAAGAGGCATTTGGAAAGTGCTCATGCTTCACCTTCTGGTCAGCCCTGATGTGGTCAGGACTAGATCATTGTAACTGAAATAGTCTATCCTATTCTAACCTATCAGAGACCGAATGAATGAGTGTATCTTTTAAAATGAAAGTGTCCTTAGGTGATATTCAACTGAAAAAGAAGTCTAGCTTGGTTTGACAAGGCAAGTTACTCTGTTGCTCCAAATAAGACCAAATGTTGAGTTCAGATTTGTACAAGTTTACGGAAAGTTCTGCTTGGAAATCAGTAATATTACTTGGTAATCTCACTAGGTAAAGAGTGAGCTGAGAATGCATATGTTATTGAAACAAACTCGGAAGGTTATTTCTGAGTTCCTTGTTCACTTGCATGGTACAGACTTGTCACACATGTCTTACATGAGCCTGAGGAGGTTATTTCCCACCTCTTCATCTACCTTTTCAACATTCTTATTAGAATATCACATATTTCCTAATAAACTATGCAATTTTTTTTCTTTCCTGCTGCAGATTTGACACTTTCATATATATGTTAGAACAGATTCAATTTAAAAACATATTTATTTACAGTGGCTTTTTAACTTTCCTTAAGTGTCTGCAAGACTGGAGGAGAGAACTCTAAGTGCTCTCCACAGATGTGCCTCATCTGTCAACTACTCCAGCCTACTCATTCACTATATGTCTGCTCAGTGTGGCTCTGAGCTCACAGATCATCTGCTGTGATATCTGTAACAAACATAGTCAGAATTAAAAAAAAAATAAATATTAATGTACCTCTCCCCTCTTTTCCTCTTTTTGTCAGATAGTATGTGCTCAGGAGCAAATAGGGTTGTTCAGATGCAAAGAGGTCATTCCAGGTGCAGCAGTTTTTAAACTGATAATTGGAAGTTCATGACTCTATTTTAGTTTTGCTGAGGGGGAAAAAAATTGGGAAAACTAGGAAGGCTTTTAGCTGACCAGGCTAGACAGTGAGGTGTAATGTGAAAATCATGTGTTCTGAAGAACGGGGAGGGTGGTGTGTTGCGCTGATTTGCCCGCTCACTTGGGAGTTAGAATGGACTATGACTGACCTAAAACCTCTTTGGTATTACTACCAGGCATCTTGTCTGATAGAACATGTCCCTTATGAGGAAAGGCTGAGGGAGCTGAGTCTCTTTATCTTGGGGAAGAGGAGGCTGAGGAGTGACTTCATTAATGTTAATAAACAAGTAAAGGATGGAGGATGTAGACAGGCTCTTCTCAGGGATGTCCAATGACAGGACAAGGGGCAACGGGTGCAGGCTGGATCACAGGAGGTTCCACAAAAATATCAGAAAAAAACTTTTTCCCTGTGAGGGTGACAGAGCACTGGAACAGGCTGCCCAGGGAGGTTGTGGAGTCTTCTTCTTTGGAGACATTCAAAACCTGCCTGGATGGATTCCTGTGTGACCTACTGTAGGTGATCCTGCTCTGGCAGGATGGTTGGACTAGATGATCTTTGAGGTTCCTTCCATCCTCTAGGATTCTGTGATTAAAACTTCTTGATAACAAACTAACAGTGCCTAGTTCAACATCTTTATGTGCCCTACTACATGAACCTGCAGAATCAGGATGTGGGGCGGGATGGGATGGGATATGAACCAAAATTAAGTGTTAAGTATAGAGCAGGTAAGACTGCACTGGGGAAGGAATCTAAGCAAAAAAAACGCTGGCAAAAAGCTTTTGGGGGGCTTTTTTTAAGCCGGCTACAGCAACCACACCTGAGGCCGAACCGGCAGCTCCAGGGCGGACACCCGAGATAGCGTGGGCGGAGCCACCCTCAGCGGCCCGGCGATTTTAAACACGGTGATCAGCTGCTAACTCTGCCCTCAGGGTATAAGAAGCCTTGGGGAGGGCAGGGACTAGTCCTTGTTCACCGAACAAAAGGGTAAGTCTTTGTTAAAAGGCAAGCACTTAAAAGGCCTGTAAACTATTCCGTGCATAGCTTTCCGGAGAGTCTTTGTATTGTAGAGCCAACTATGGTTGCCACCAGGTCAATGGTTGTTAGAAAAACTGTGAGCACCCAGACAGAGACCCCAGGTAAGCATGTGGGTGTTCAGGCCTCGGGCTGCAGAGAATGCTGGAGCCTGGCACTGGCCATGGAGGGTAGTGGAAGTGACACTTGTGTCCGATGTGACCAGGTGAGCGATCTGCTCAGCCTGGTGGCTGAACTGAAGGAGGAAGTAGAAAGGCTGAGGAGCGTTAGGGAGTCGGAGAGAGAGACAGATCGGTGGAGTCACGTCCTGAATGGCGAGCAGCAAGCTCTGCAAAGAGCTGAATATCCCCCCACCTCTGGCCATCAGGCAAAAGGGGGGGACCTAAAGGATAGGGAAGAGTGGAAGCAGGTGCCTGCCAGGAGAGGAAGGAAAATCCCTGCCCGGCCTCCCTCACCTGCCCGGTTGCCCCTGCAAAACAGGTATGGGGCTCTAGACAATGAGAGCCAGGCCAAGGAAGAGTCAGTGGAGGGTTCACCCATAGGGCTGTCTAGGGTGAGTCGCTCGGATACACGCATTAGGACTTCTTCATCTAAGAAAAAAAGGAGGGTAATTGTAATTGGAGACTCCCTCCTGAGGGGAACAGAGGGCCCTGTCTGCCGCCCAGATCCGACCCACAGGGAAGTCTGCTGCCTCCCTGGGGCCCGAGTTAAGGATGTTATCAAGAAGCTTCCTGGTCTGGTCAAACCCACGGACTATTACCCGCTTTTGGTTATGCAGATCGGTAATGATGAGATAGTAGAGAGACGGCCAGAAGCAATCAAAAGGGACTTTAGGGCACTGGGGCGGATGCTAGAAGGATCAGGCACACAGGTTGTGTTTGCCTCTATTCCTTCAATTATGAGGGAAAATAGTGGAAGGTTTGACAAAGTGCAGCAGATTAATACTTGGCTAAAGGGGTGGTGCCAGCTGTCTAGCTTTGGATTTTTTAACCATGGGGAGATCTACAGGGCACCTGATCTACTGAAACAAGCTGGGGTTCAAATGACACAAAGGGAAAAAAGGATCCTTGGTCACGAGCTGGCGGGACTCATAGAGCGTTTTTTAAACTAGATATGAAGGGGGATGGGGTTATAGCTGGGATTGTAGCGGGGCAGTGCTCTAGAAATTATGAGGACCGGGTGACCTTCCATCCCCCTAGGGTGAGATCAGTGTGCTCAGCTTGCTCCCTGAAATGCTTATACACCAATGCACGCAGCATGGGGAATAAGCAGGAGGAGCTAGAAACCTGGGTTCGGGCAGGAGATTATGATCTGGTGGCAATTACAGAGACATGGTGGGACAGCTCACATGACTGGAATGTGGTCATGGGTGGCTAGGTCCTTTTCAGGAAAGACAGGCCAGCCAGGCGAGGTGGTGGAGTCGCTCTTTACGTGAAAGAGCAACTACAATGTCTTGAACACCATCCAGGCATGGATGAGGAGCAAGTTGAGAGTGTATGGGTTAGAATTAAGGGGCAGGCTGGCAGGAGAGATACTGTTGTGGGTGTCTATTACAGGCCACCAGATCAGGGTGAGGAAGTTGATGAGGCCTTCTACAGGCAGCTGAGAGCGGTCTCACAATCACAGGCCCTGGTTGTCATGGGGGATTTTAACTTCCCTGATATTTGCTGGAAGGACAACTCAGCCAGCCAGCCACAGTCCAGGAGGTTCCTCCAGTGCATCGATGATAATTTTCTGATGCAAATGGTGGAGGAGCCGACTAGGAGAGGAGCACTGCTGGACCTCATCCTCGCTAACAAGGAGGATCTGGTTGAAGCAGTAAAGGTTGAGGGCTGCCTTGGCTGCAGTGACCATGAAATGGTGGAGTTCAGGATCTCATGTAGCAGAAACAAAATAGCAAGCAGAATTGCAACCCTGGAATTTGCCAAGGCAAACTTTGGATTTTTCAAGCAATTACTCGAGAAAATGCCATGGGCAAGGCTGTTTGAAGGTAAAGGGGCCCAAGATAGTTGGTTAGCGTTCAGGGACTGCTTCTACCGTGCTCAAGATCAGAGCATCCTGACACGTAGGAAGTCAAGGAAGGGAGCCAGGAGACCTGCGTGGCTAAACAGGGATCTGCTGGGTAAGCTCAAGGGCAAGAGGAGAATTTACAGCTCTTGGAAGGCAGGGCTGGCCACTTGGGAAGAATATAAGGCTGTTGTCCGAGGATGTAGGGAGGCAACTAGGAAAGCAAAGGCCTCCCTAGAATTGAACCTGGCGAGAGGGGTCAAGGACAACAGGAAGAGTTTTTTCAAATACGTGGCAGATAAAACTAACACCAGAGGCAATGTAGGCCCACTGATGAATGAGGTGGGTGCCTTGGTGACAGATGATACAGAGAAGGCAGAGTTACTGAATGCCTTCTTTGCCTCTGTCTACTCTGCCGGAGGCTATCCTGAGGAGCCCCATTCCCCTGAGGCCCCAGAGGAAGTCAGGGCAGTGGAGGAGTATGCTTTAGTCGATGAGGACTGGATTAGGGACCAATTAAGCAATCTGGATATCCATAAATCCATGGGTCCAGACGGGATGCATCCACGGGTGCTGAGGGAGCTGGCTGATGTCATTGCTAGACCACTCTCCATCATCTTTGCCAAGTCTTGGGAGACGGGAGAGGTGCCTGAGGACTGGAGGGAAGCAAATGTCACTCCAGTCTTCAAAAAGGGCAAGAAGGAGGACCCGGGTAACTATAGACTGGTCAGCCTCACCTCCATCCCTGGGAAAGTGATGGAACGACTTATCCTTGGTGCCATCTCAAGGCATATCAGGGATAAGAGGGTCATTAGAGACAGTCAACATGGCTTCACCAAGGGGAAGTCGTGCTTGACTAACCTCATAGCCTTTTATGAGGATATAACAAGGTGGATAGATGATGGCCGAGCGGTGGATGTGGTCTACCTTGACTTCAGTAAAGCATTTGACACAGTCTCCCACAGCATCCTTGCTGCTAAACTGCAGAAGTGTGGTCTAGACTCTCGGGTAGTGAGGTGGACTGTGAACTGGCTGAGGGGAAGAAGCCAAAGAGTTTTGGTCAATGGGGCAGAGTCTGGTTGGAGACCTGTATCCAGTGGAGTGCCTCAAGGGTCGGTACTGGGACCAGTATTATTCAATATATTCATCGATGACTTGGATGAGGGACTAGAGAGTACTATCAGCAAATTTGCTGATGACACCAAGCTGGGAGGAGTGGCTGACACACCAGAAGGCTGTGCTGCCATCCAGCGAGACCTGGACAGGCTGGAGGGTTGGGCGGGGAAAAATTTAATGAAATATAACAAGGGTAAATGTAGGGTCTTGCATCTGGGTAGGAACAACCCCAGGTTCCAGTATAAGTTGGGGAATGACTTATTAGAGAGTAGTGTAGGGGAAAGGGACCTGGGAGTCTTGGTGGACAGCAGGATGACCATGAACCAGCACTGTGCCCTTGTGGCCAGGAAGGCCAATGGCATCCTGGGGTGTATTAGAAGGGGGGTGGTTAGTAGGTCGAGAGAGGTTCTCCTTCCCCTCTACTCTGCCCTGGTGAGACCCCATCTGGAATACTGTGTCCAGTTCTGGGCCCCTCAGTTCAAGAAAGACAGGGAACTACTGGAGAGAGTCCAGCACAGGGCAACTAGGATGATTAAGGGAGTGGAGCATCTCCCTTATGAGAAAAGACTGAAGGAGCTGGGGCTCTTTAGTTTGGAGAAGAGGAGGCTGAGGGGTGACCTCATTAATGTTTACAAATATATCAAGGGTGAGTGTCACGAGGATGGAGCCAGGCTCTTCTCGGTGACAACCACTGATAGGACAAGGGGTAATGGGCTGAAACTGGAACATAAGAGGTTCCGCTTAAACTCGAGAAGAAACTTCTTCTCAGTGAGGGTGACGGAGCCCTGGAACAGGCTGCCCAGAGAGGTTGTGGAGTCTCCTTCTCTGGAGACATTCAAGACCTGCCTGGACACGTTCCTGTGTGGCATAGTCTAGGCATTCCTGCTCTGGTAGGGGGATTGGACTTGATGATCTTTCGAGGTCCCTTCCAATCCCTAACATTCTATGATTCTATGATTCTATGATTCTATGAGCTTGGGTATTTTTTTCTATATTAAAAAATTAGCTTTGCCATTAATTGATTTCAAAGAATGAGTTACAACACAAGAAAAAAAATGATGAAAAACCCCAAATCAACAACAAAACCCAAGCCAAACCAAAAACAAACAAAAAAGAACAACCAAAAACCCAAATAGCAAGACCCGATGCTCCCTAGTAAAATTGGGAATGGGAGTTTGTCTTTTATCTTAGCTTGAATCAGTATTTTATACTCATTATCTTCATTTTGGTTTCTGCCGTAAGATGTACTTTAGAAACTGGACCCAAAATTATGTATACACATAGGCATATTGAAAGGTTAAATTCTGTATTAAAACTCTTCTAAATTTCTGGATTGTGATTCATGAAATTTAGGCTAATAACAGTAGAAACAACAATGTACTGCAAGTAGTTTTAGTGGTTTATGCAGGCATTATTATAGGGAGAGGGTTATCATCATTTATTTTTTAAGTTGACAAAAATATTAGGCTCTGAGTGTCTTTTAACTTCCATCAATTTCTTTACATCATTCTTATTACTCTCTTATTTTTACTTGGAGACTGTGTTAAAATGAATTAATCCTTAAAGCACTCTCTTTCTTAATATATGGCATTTTTAGAAACCACAAGCATTTCTGTATCTGCACTCATGCAGTGGGATAGTTTTAGGAGATACATCAAAATCGGTAAGAATTCAAGTTCCTCCAGATTTGTATGTTGTTTGAACTATGACACAGAGACTCCAGGTAAAATTACTGCATTTAATTCTATAAAACACACTGGCAAAATTGCCCTTGAATCCAGGGAGCCAGAGTGGTTCTGTTCTAAAATTTTCAGTATGTGGCTGTGTGTATTATCTGCCATTCAAATATTTTGTTTTTTAAAACAATCCCCGTTCTCACAGTGCTAAAAGCTGTGGCATAATTGCTAGGATCCACATGCATTACAGTACATTGTAAGAATACGTTTTTATTAGTTTTCATTGATTTTAAATTCTGATGACATAGTCTTCCAGTGAACATATATAATAAAAAGTTAAAGAAATCCATGGAAGAGTATATGGTAGAGAAGCTGATGTCACATGAAATTCAGTACTAGGAGAACAGCTAATTGGGGAAGTAACCAGAACTGTATGTTGCTGAAATTTGATTCAGAATGTAACATGGATGATGAAAAACAAGAAAACAATTCACAGTTAATTATATATTTTTTGTGTTGATATATTATATTGTCATTATTATTTTGAAAAGCAAGATGATTTCATGCATTATGTTTGAGGAAGAACTATGCATTTTCTGCAGCAGAAATAAAATGGCAATATATTTTTGTCAAAGCACTGGGATTAACTTAAAAATGTAACCTCATGGAGGGGTAAAAGAAAATTAAACATTTTTTTCTATGGGGACTAATTTATAGCCATGTAATTACAAGCAGTAGTACAACCAGTTCCTAGAAAACATGCAAGTCTAAAACAAGTCAATATCTGACTGGGAGACCTCATCCATAGAAAGTTATAAAACATAATGTTGCTGAATGAGTAAGATATATGCTCTTAGCAGAGGCTAATATCTATGTCCAATTGTGTTTATGAAAGCTAGCTTAGCAATTTTTGTGCAAGTATTGATGCTAGACTATTTTTTTTGTTTGCTTTCTGCTTGTAGTACTGGCAACCTCTACATAAATCGGCTCCACCTCTTTTTGTGATGGAAACTTCTGACTAGTTCTTAAGCTGTTTTACCAGTGGCTTTGCAGTGTAAACACCACTGCACTGTTTAATCACAGATGTGTCTCTCGCAGTACCTGAGTGTTTCTTTCATTCTGTAGTAGAGGAGAGCATTCAGAGATGCCATGTATTAATGCAAAGCATTATGCTGAAATTACATTTGAAGACTTCAACACAATACAACTCAGTGGTCTCTTTTTGCCTTAGAGGCAACAGTAGGAAGACACAGTACATAATAAGTGTTTTAACTACAGTTCTCCTTCATATTATGTAATCCCTCATGACATGATGTTGAGAAAAGCATACCTCTGGGAGTCATACACCAGGACTGACTAGTAGATAAGGTATAGGTGACAATAAGTATGTATGTTCGTCCAATCCAAGTTAATACTAATTTGTCATATATTCTGCCCCCTCCTTTTTTTTTTTTTATCTTCAAGAATGTTTTTATTTGTTTCTCTTTCACTCTATATTTTCTAATACTTGTTTTTAAATATTGTACAAAGTATCCTTGGGAAAGTTGCAAGTCTAAACCTGTAAAGGAATTATTATCAACTGTGTCACTAAAAGAAAACTGATAGTATTCAATGAAATTTGTGACTGGCAACAGTGTTGGTTTCAACAGGTTTACACACTAATTAAATTTACCTGGAATCTTCTGAATGAAGAAGAAAATCAGTAGAATATTAATTAATTAATTCATTCATTCATTTATTCTTAGTGTTATCTCTGACCTGTGTGTCTTCAACCAAGAATTGGGTGACATATATGATGGGAGTTTGTATCTTTTCTTCTTACTCTTGAGGCCTAAAGTGTACATACATTAAAAAGAGTGAAATATAAGCACTGTTTGAAAAAACTAAAATATTTTAATACTTTTGCTCTGAATTTATTTATCTTGCACTGATTTCAAAATTGCACATTTCTTAACTTGCAGGAAGGAAGATATGTTTATGTGTTTGAAAGTATTTACTGATATACACACATAGTATTGATTTTTATTTCACTTAATACAACACAATCAGTGAACTGGAAACAAGGCCAAATAATCTTTTATCTGGTGAGGGGGATTTGGTTGGGTTTTTTTTTAGAGTTTGGGTGTAAGCGTTGTGGGCATTTAAAATTCACTTGGTAAGTTCAGTAAAACTTTGATTCCTTTGTGGAAAAGGTGAAAATTAAATAATGAAAGTATCAAGTAGTCTTAGTTTTTCTTTACGAGTTCCACTTCACAGATTCTGCGCTTTCTTTTAGCTTATCACTTGAACCTCTAAGAAAAGAAAACTGTATAACATTTCTTTGCGAGTTACAAATTTTAGGCCTCCAGTACTCATTTTCCATAAGGACACATACACACTGTAGCATGATCTCATGATAATTTGGCAGCTCCTGATAGCGAAGAAGTATGTAGAGATTTTTATGCATCAGTACCACAAGGGAAAGGAACAGAGAATGGCAAACAAACACGGTGAGAAGTCTCCCACAATTCTTTAAAAAAAAAAAAAAAAAAAAAAGTGAACCATGTTGTTTGTTGGTTGTTTTTTTTGTTTGTTTTGTTTGTCGTGTACAATAAGATGCCATTATGACACAAAAAGACTTGGAAATCTCGTGTATGGTTGTGTGTTGTTGTTTTCCCCATGCGTGCACACACACCTCTTTCATGAAAGATAAAATGACACTTTTTTATCATGTTTGCAAAAACACAATGAGCTGTGTTGCTGAGTGAGATGACCATCTTCAAATATCCAAGAGTCAATGCTGTTCATATGCAGTACCTCCATATTAGTGTGCTACCAATTCATGATTGCTAGTTTTAAAATAGTGTATATAGAGTAAAATAAGAGTTGTATTCATTTGTGCCTGTTTGATTTGTACCTTTATCTCTCATCTTGCAGCTCTCCCTAGATGTTTTTAAATATAAAGCAGAAAGAGGAATGACAAAGGGAACATTTTGTTTCCCTCTTCAGTCCACAACATGTCTCTGACAGTGTGTTTCTGAGCACATGTACATATACACATCTGCATGCGCGTGCACACGTACACAGTGAAATAATGACCTGTGCACATCAGGAATACAGCCTCAGCAAATCGCATCCTGAATTATCCTGATGCTCTATATTAACTCCCACTTGGAGGAGTCAGGTTCTGGCTCAAACATTAAGCCTATTATGGATGAAGATTATTTTGACTGCTGTCAATGGACGTGGACAATACTATCTCAGTAAAACAACTGTGAGAAAATCTGCAAAAGACTGGCATTGCTGGCTCCTGAAGAAATACAAAATAAAACTCCTTTTTTTTTCCCCTTTATTTCCTTTTTTTTTCCTCCCACCCCCCCCTTTTTCTTTCTTTTTTTTCCACCTGATTTGTCTATGCTCATCTGCTAAAAAATACAGGTTGAATTACAGTTTGTAAATTAATGACAGTCTGTTTGGTTTATTTGAACAAGTAGTTGAATCTAGTAAAAATTTTTTACAAAGAGCCTAACCTTAATTTACTAGAGCCTTAAAAAAGGCCACTCTTGTACAGACTAAGTTCTCTTGAGATCAATCAAGAAATGTGTGACAAGAAAGCGGTGGGTTTTGAAGTACTAATGTGGAGAGACATCACCAACAAAGCTGATAGAGCTCTGAGTTTGAGAGTGGGTTTAGTTCTGTATTATGGTTTTTGTTATGTGTAAGAAAATCAAATAACTAGCTAGACACTTGGAGAGAGACAAACTGCATTCAGCAGAAGTATTGTTTAGTTGGAGTTTTTTTTGTGTGTATGTGTGGTTTAGTGTTTGTATGTTTTTAAATCTAACTCGTTATTTTGGTTTTCTTGATAAGAGATATACAGTAGTAGTTTCATTGCTGTTTGGATTGGGTTTTTTTCCTCAAAGCCACAATGTGTTGGTAACTAGTATTTTCAGAGGTAGAGGAAAATGCCTTTGGTAAATAAGTGTACGTGTTGAACCTGGAGCTTTGTAAATTAATTGTTAGAGTAACTAAATGTAAGTCCAAATTAGATGTTTAATAAACCAAGGATGTAAGTACATATTTAGGATCAAAGAAGAAATGGATCATCCCAAAGGTTTTGTGTTTAACTGTTCAGGAGCTTATACTGTTGAGGGGAAGTACTGCTTGACCCTCTACAGGATAGTACTAGAACCGAAACTACAGGGTGAGGTGCTGTAGCTGTGCTGCCTCTCTGTATGTCAAAGGGATGAAGACGGAACAAATATTTCAAACTTTAGCATTGAAGTTTGAAGATGATGGAAACGATTATGAAATAGTCATGGAGAAGTTTGATAAATATTTTATCCCCAGGTGAAGCACAGTTTATGAGAGCACTCTTCCACTAGAGGAGCTAGAATCTTGGGGAACAAAGAAAGACTACTTCAGCAGGGATTATTACAAATTAGAAAATAATAAACACGAGCACATGAAGGACAACTAAGTTACTGGTCTCTTATATACACAAGCTTCCTAATGTAGTAATATAGGTAGCTAATATATCTAGGTAACATCTTTCAAGTTAATAAAAGGAAAATAAATCATTCAGTAGGCTTGATAAGAATATATAAGACAAGGACTTAATAATCACAAATAAATGCAGTGTTTTTACGTCCTTATCTTTGACAGAGGAATGCAGCATAATCAATAGCAAGGTCATCAAGTGTAATGAGGAGAGAGAGCCAAATGCAACATATGTTTTACAGTAGCAAATTTTGCAGTCATTAGCCATATGAGAGTGAAAGACATCGTGAAAAATGGCAGTGTATTTCAAAAGACTTCTGAGGATCAACTGTTACTGTCCATGTTATTTCACCTAGTCAGTGGAGCTGAATCAGGTTTTACATGCTAATGAGTATAATGAGGCCTGATTTTTAGTTGATACAGAAGAAAATGAGTAGAGTGTCTTTCTCTTTTGTTTTTGCTTTGGTTTGTTTTGCTTTTGGGTGGATTTTAACCAAAGAAGTTCTCTAAATTGTTATGACTGCACTCTTGGCACAAAGCTACAAGTTTCCATTTTCATACATCCTACCATCTGTGTATCATAATGGGATGGTTTGTCCTTTTCCAAGTTAGACGTCTTAAATGCAGTCATCCTTAATCTACATCATGGCCTCATTATAGAGAAAAATGTCCAAAGGATTGGCTTATTAATTGGGTAAAGGGGCTAAATATTAATCAGAATACCCTGAAACTGTACTGGCAAGGGCGAAATCCCTATGCGTAGTTGGCTGAATGAGGAAAAATGTTGAGATAAAAGAGTAAGGATAGACTCCTGGCACAGGGAGTAAGGATCTGGTATAAGCTTCTTTCAAAAATGAGCAGTGGTGCTGCTCAATGGTCCCTCAGTCAAGGAGAGGAAACTGTGTAGGACCAAGCGCAGAGCAGCCCTCTACAATGCTGGCAGCTGGCCTGAGATTGGTGAAATTGTCCCATTCACAGGCTGGATTGGCATTGTGAGCTGTTCCAAACTGGGTGGGAATGAACTGACAACATTTATGTGAAGAACAAATACACAGCAAAAAGAGGGTTTTAATCTGCTCGACATACATTTTATTTCTTTTTATCTTGTGTCTAAATTTTGCTTGAAATTTGACAGCTGGGAAGATATTATGTATTTCTGAGTTGAAGATAGGTACAGGAATATGCAGCATGCCGTGTGGGAGATGCAGTTCCATAAAACACTGTTTATTTTACGATTTTCTATTAACTACTTTACTATTTACTATGTCCTAGCCTTCACCTTTCCCCAGGGTCACTGAGAAGTAAACTGGGTGAATGGTGTCAGCCCTGGCACTGTCTTCTAAGCTGGAACTGTAAAAGTAAACTCTGGTGAGCACTGTCAAGCTCTGTGAAGGAATTTTCATCCTTAAACCAATGCAGGGGCAGAGCTTAGCAGAAGAGGCCTTGCCTGGAAGAATTACTTTAGTTTTTCCTCAACTGTTTTTCCAACAGTAACAATTTTTCTGGTGGTTTCTAATATCCATCAGAAATTGATGCCTTTCACCTTTACCCCCCTTGTTTTCCTAGCTAGCTCAGTTTATTAAATTCTACTTAACTCTGCCCTCCGAGCTGGCACTGTCCTCTTGGAATGGTTCATTGCTAGCCTTGCCATAATAAATAGACAAGAGGAAGAATCAAGACTGTGCCATTGTATTACATTATCATCTAGAGATTTGAATTCCAGCATTTTTATGCATGCTTTGCAGCTGCTTTTATTTGTGTTTGGTGTCAACCTACTGAATGGTGGGAAGATTAGTTGAGCAAGTTGGCAGAGACATAAACAGCATTGGTGAGACTGATAACAGAAACGCTCATCTGCTTGCCTTTTCTTTTGTCTTCACTTGTGTTAAACTTAAACCCACTGCACAAATTTTGCTCGTTCCCCCCCCTGTTTTATGTGGCCCTCTTTTCTCTCCTTTTAACACCATATTTTCCACAGGAAGAGGTTATTGTGGCACATAAAAGGAGAGAGGCAGTAGCAGCTTCAGCAGATGTTGCCCAGCATGCTCAAATTGAAGAAGCATCCCCTGTAACAAGAAAATAGTGAAGTTGATACCTAGTACTTTGTCAGTACTGGGGGGGGTCGAGTACACTCTGGGACTGCTTGACTACACCAGCAAGCTTATAACTTGGCACTTCTCTCAAATAGGACTTGGAAAGAGCTGATCTTGATGTCCATGGGGAATTAGTGCTTCTGTCATAGCTTGGTTGATGTTCAGTTAAGATTAAATGAGAATTTTATGATACACATGCCTACCAGAAGATTTAAAAAAGAGAGGGTGATGTGGTGGTGTTTTAGAGGAAATTGCAGTTTTTACTGTGTGTTGCTTTGTGTATCAGATGAAATGTAGAGTAGTTCTCAAATGTGTGGTTGGGAGCACCCAAACAAAATAGTTGGTAGATTAATGAGTCTTGTACTGCAAGGCATTCTTCCAAGGGAGGAAGGTACTTTGCTATTTTATCTCTTAGCCACAGGTGTATATTTGGTGTTAATAGTGCTCTTGAGATCATCAAGAGGAAAATGCCAGAGGCACGGCAGGATTTGGAATGGCTAGTCATTTATTATCTCTGTGTACAGTCGCTGTGAGAGAAACATGTTAAATTGTCTAGCATATAGTGAAGGTGGGGAATAGGATCTGAAGCTTGTTGAGAACTGCCTGCTGTGACAGAAACAACTCGATTTCTTTACAAAGGAACAGGCATACGTCCAACTTCAGAAAGACAGTTAATAAAGAATTGGCGAAAAGACTGCTACTCTTGGAACGATTCAGTGCCTATCATATTAAATGTCTTAAAAATATTGAAGATTTGAACAAAGCCTCAGAAAGTGAAAAGGCCTGTTCCTGGAAGCAGTATAAGAACAAGCTTCTGACAGAGGGAACAACTTGTCACTGAAAGCATCAGACATTATCTTATGACTTTCTCAAATGATAGCTGCTTATAGGTGTTGGTGCTAGGAGATGAGTGTGGGACACCCTACTGAAACATCATGGATCGTTGCTGAAGGTATCTTACTCAGGATCAGTTCACTCCATCAGGGTGCCTTTTTGTGTTACTGGCATATAGGGTGAAAATCAGACACATGAATTATCATTAGTCTTCTATTCACTACAAACCCTGGATTGACAGTAAAGGTTTTGAGACATGCAGACATTAAGGTAAGGGAGAAATTAATCAGTATTGCTTTATGGCACACTAATGAGACCTGTACTTTCCAGACTTCTGAGCAGAGAGTGTCTGGACACCCAAGGAGTGTGAATTGATAGGAATTTCAGGGACACAGATCAATCCTGATCTTAGCTCTGTGATTTTTTTTATGTAGGAAAAGAGATCAGTGCAGGCAGTATTGCTTGTGGAGTCTATGGAGTCTAATAAAAGAGCTCTTCACAACTTGAAACTAGTATCATGGCAGATACGAAAGGAGTGACAGGCACATGATTTTGGAATACTCATACAGAAAGAGGATTGAGAACTCATTCTTCTTTAACTACTGTTGTTATTTTGATGCTTCGTACAGATCACAGAAGAAATTGGAAATTCCTTTCTTCCCAGGCAAGTGTCTTTACCACTAGGCCACATGACCAAGCATTGTTCTTTCTTCTTTTTTGATTAACGAGCTTCCATTTATTCCTTTTAAAAAGAAATAGGTGAACTTAACTAGGAGTCTCTTATTCCCCCTATCCCCATAAAAAAGGAACAAATAAAACCCCTGTATATAAGTTAATGTTGAAGACACACTAAGAAGTGAGTTGAGTATGTACATTGTAATGGGAGAGTGGTTTCAACACTGGTCTTTCGGGGAAGGATGTATCACTGTCATCATCTTCTCCAGGTGTGTTTCACAGGGAATACACTGTGCCATCTGCCTTCCTGAGAGGCCCTGCAGAGCGGTGCAGAGGCTCATCACGGAGAATTAAAACCATGTCTTGGGAGTCCTGTTAAGCATCAATTTGCTCAGCATCATCAAAATCCAACTGCTTCTAGTTGTGGCAACAAGGAGAGCTTGTGGTATCTTAGTAACAAATCCTCCTGGTAAAATATGAAGGCTCAATACCATAAAAAAAAAAAAAAAACCAAAAAAAAAACGTATAGGAAGTAAGACAAACTTATTTAACAATAAGTTACCTACGTTTTGTCACAGCAGAATATGATTTGTCTATGTCTCAAATAATTATTCTGTATTATTTCTGATCTGTTCTATGCACAGGTCTGTACTCTTGTAGGAGAGTCCAGTTGTAATTGTATTAAACCACAGGGTTGATCTGAAAAAGAATATTTATTAATTTTTTTAGCTATCCACACAAAATAAAATCAAACCCAAAAAGGTCAGCTTCCTACTTCTCTTAAAGATGACAAAAAAGTGGATTACAGAAGTTGTCCTTGTAGCAGAAACGGAAGTACTGGAGGCATTCAAGTAGTCACCTTCCTGTAAAGCTGCAGGTGAAAAGTAGTTTTCCATCATTACGTTGTACAAAATTGTTAAGGCTCAGTTGAATTCAATTCTTAAAAACTATCAGTGTCAAATGATTAGCTTTTCTTTTAATCTTCTTCAGATATTTTACTGAAAATTTCTCAATGAAAAATGATCTTTCAGAGAGTGTCACCTAGAGTCAGAATGTAAATGGATTGAATTTCTTCATAGATTGCGAACTGGAAATACTAACAAGATGGCTTTCCACAGCAGGACTGCTGTCTTGAAGGATATTTTCAAAGACTAAAGTTATAGTAAGAACTGTCTTGTAGGGTAGGTTCAATTGGCAGGTATTTTTTTCAGCAGGCCTCCGTGCCCACATTAATACAGTATTTCATTTTGTAAGTAGTATACCATAAACATATTTTTAGCAATAAAGACCAAAGTATGTTCATTGGAAAGAAGGTAGTAGATAGTGTAGAGTGGACCTGTTTAGTTAAAGCAATAAAAGTTTTCATTTTCAAGTTCTGAATAAAATCCAAGTAATTCATGTGCTCTTACTAAATCGGTAGCTTCAAAAATATTCCTTCAGCTTATGAAACACATCAACTCTGGGTACTCTTCTTCCTCTCCCTCCATAATGAGCAGTATTACTTAAGAAGTAAGGCTGGAGACATGCAGAGTTGTGTGATGCAGCGCATTAACAGATCCTTTTTTTGATACTAGATAGTTCTGAAGAAATTAACACGTCTAAAGGAGATGTGCATTAAGTACTGTAGACTTCTATTTAGATGGTCAAAAACATCTTTATTCTTATTGTTTGGGAAACTTGGCTTCATAATTTTTTATTTGTTTTGCTTTAAGTCTTAGAACTGCTCAAACTTTCAAAACAGTAACATTAGTGATTCTCTTGTGGAATGTCAGGTCTTCAAGATAAAGGTTTGAACAAACGTCATAGGCGAATGGATATGTCTTATAGTCAGAACATAGGAAAGAAGCAATTTCAAGTGGTTCAGAAATGTTATATTGTCTGTAAAATTCTTATTTCTTTTAACAGTGATGTTCTCCGTAGGTACCTTATACAAAAACTATATCAACTACAGTGATCCAAACTGCAGGCCTATTTTGTAGTAATCTATATAGATTGCACATAAAAGAAAAGTAAGTTTCTCAGCCTTCCTGTGGAAGTTCACTGAAGACTTGAAATTGCATTGATTTCCCATGAAACTTTGATTTCTAGTTGTTCAGTTATTTACAAGAGAAATCTATTTCTCCCACATACAAATCTATCTTTCTTGTGTGTCATCTTGATCTAAATTAGAATACTCTGAATAAACTAGATAAACACAGAAGTCTGGACTTCCATTAAGCAAACACCCGAAATGATAACGATACGATATATGTTCAGATCTCTTGCTGTGATTTGACTGATTACTTCCAAACTGCAGTGAAATCTCACTTATATAGTGAGTGTCTAAAACTAAGGACAAGAGTCAGGGAATTGTATGCACAGTGGCAGTTTTTGCTTGAAAATATTACTGAAAATATTTCAAAATACTCTGGTTGTGACATTTCCCTTTCTTTTTTTTTTTTTTTTTTCCATGTTGCCTTTTGTTAAAAATATATTTCAAACTACCTGATATTTCCAGATAGAGAATTCCTATAATTTGTGAGGTAATTGGTCTTAACTTGACTTTTTTTTTCAGTAAGTAAATTTTGTAGGTTAAGTCTGTGTTATAGTAATAGGGCTAACCAGTGCATAGATTCTGATTTTTCTGTGTTGTGTAACCCATATCTCAAAATATTATTTTCTGTGATTCTCTGGGTTGTTCATAACTGTTTGGTTTTTTGACCTGATATGAAAAGATGATGCAATATAGTCTGAAATATTCTGAAAACAGTCTTTTTTTTTTTTTTTTTTTTTTTTTCCTGTGCTGGTGTGAATGTTTGGAACCAGTCACATTGGTTATTTGTTATCAAATTTTTATTCAGGATGCCTTTGTAAAGGTACTTGTTCCTGCTCAATGAAAAGGAAGAAATTACAAAGGTCTTAGATATTAAGCAAACATAAATTGCAGTGAGGTGTCATGATAATGGAAGATACAATAGTGGTTTTAGTATTGTTAAAAATATGGGTTCAAATACGGAAAAAGTTAACCCCACCCCAAAAGGTAATATAGGAAGAGGAAAACAAAATAAGGTACACATCTGACTTAAGAGTTCCAGCAATGAAAGACCTTCATGTAGTGTTCATTTTAAGTGAAAAATGTGCCTGTTGTGACTCTAGATTATGATGGGACAGCAGTAATATCATTGTGTCTGTTGGATAATTATATAGAAGTTTTACCAAAAAGGTTATACGTAGCCTAAAGTATTGAAGACTTAATGAAACTGTCATCACTGTAATGATAAATATCTCCATTCCAGAATGTCTTCTCGGACAGTATCGTAATTATATCAGAATAAATAGTTGACCATAATTCTCTAATGTTACCATATTTTTTTTAAAAAAATATAGTTCTTCAAGTAGGCTATATATACAAATTAGGGATTTGCAATAGAAATAGCTGGAAATAGTTTGAATTAGTAGTAATGACAGTATTGAATTCCGCAGTTTAAAGCAGTCGTAATTTCATTCAGTTACTCCATGGAATATCTTGCAATTCCCTTGAAAGCCTCCAAGTCAAATTCAGCTATTATGTAAATCATGGCTTAAGCTGAACATAAGAATGGGCATTTAAAAATACAGCTTTCATTCATTCAGCATTCAATAGGTCTGCAGAATGGATGCAGCAGCAGAGGCAGACAACAGGAAAGAGTAACATAAATCAGGTGTTTCCCTGTTTATTGTATACTTCTGCCATGCCTAACAGCCTGACAGAATATCAAATCAGTGGAAGTTGCCATATACTCAATTTAAAATGTCTTCTGTATGTAGAATCAGTGTAATTTAACATACACTTGTTACACTACTCTGGTTTTCCCTTAAATATGTTATGTATTTAGAATGCAAAGAATAAGAACTAATTTCTTTAATGTATGTTGATTAGGCTCTTGTTAGGCATAAATAAGGGTTATCTTATGCTATACAGTACATTATGTTGTGAATTTAATAGGCACATAACTTTCTCTGTCTTCTTCTATTTCCACCCACAGACATTTAGACAAAGACCAGAAGATGAAACATAATATAAATCTGTTAGCTATGAGCAAAGTGTGATACAAGAAACAGCAATGTGCTTATTGATTACTTGCGTTATTATGACACTGCAAAACCACAGAAGAAAACAAGGGTACAGAGATTTAGAAACTGGAGTTAACAATGCCTCTCTAGTGCACATATATGAGGTTTTACCTAAAGCATGCATAATGTATGTGAAGATACATAGTTCAGAGCTGAAAAGGATTAAAGAAGCCAACACATATTGATTTTTTTTTTCAAAGTTTTGTTCCTGGAAAGAAAGAAACAGCATTTTGATTTAGTATGTTATGTTTATTGCTGTTAGTACAACCAGAAAACAAGGGCAAAAAGAGAAGCAGTATTAGAAGGTAGATGAGAAATGAAATACTATTTGTGAGTAGAACTTTTCCAGTGTTGATACAATTTTCAGGGTGAATGAGTATATATGCTGAAAAAAAGAAAGGATGAGAACACTTAGAGGGTAGAAGGAAAAGAAATTTAATCGTCTAAAAAAATAACACCGGTGAAGGTGTTCAAGGAAGATAAAAATTTGGAGAAGGAAATTTTCCACTCTGTCTAATGGACTAGATAAAATGAGAGGGTAGTAACAGAGGAGTAAAATTGGGAGTCCAGGAATTAATGTGTGCATAGGTACTCACTCAAATAAAAAAGCTGCTGAAGAACAGAGAAAAGAGAAATTTGAAGGTATCTGGAGAAGTAGCTAGAGATTTATTTTTTTTTCTGGGATCAGTTAAAAATAGATACTTCAAAGAAATAAACTGAATGGAGACATACTTTAAATTCAAGAAGATCAAATCAAAGACTTTTATTAATAATTATTCTTTAGGTTATCTTACCACTGTTGTTACTGAAGAGTTAAAATATGGACGGCCGGCTCAGTAAACGTATCTCTCTATGCTGTTTAAGATTATCTTCATGTTTTGAACACACTGTAAACATGTCTGGGAATGACACACTCCCACAGTTTCTATGCAGCAGAACATGATGAAACCGGCCACCAAAAAATATTACATTTTCCACTTCCGTTCGTATCGACTAACAGAATAATATCCATGTGATTTAGAACTACGCATTTCAAAAGCCTTTATAGGACTTGAAATTCAAGTTAGAAGCTGTAGCTCTTTCTAAAGTTCTCTAATAAATACATCATTTCTATGTGATATGCAAAGGAGAGGAAAAAAATGAAATAGTATAAAATATTGTGCTCCTTTATTTTTCATTGTTCTTCATGCATATTTTGTACTTCATTTATAAGCAGAATGTCGGTTAAGAAATAATGATTCTTGTCTAAAATATGAACCAAAGTAATCCAAGAGATCACTGAGGTGTGATTGTTTTTTTCTTCGGCAAACTGCAGATCTCTAACCTAGTTCTGTCACTTGAACATTAGCATTCTGAGGCAGGGTCTATGGTATCAGTATTATTTCTTTTCATGTTTAGGTTGTTCTTATTTTAGTAGCACTTTCAAGAAGTTTTAAATTGGCCTGTTCAGAGATCTTTCTACAGTGATGACTGCCGTGCAATTATCCATACAGTAATTTTTTCGTTATTCTGGGTTAAAGTAAAGTAGTACTGATAATTTGAATGCTGTGCACTTCCAGTAAATGTAAATAAGCAACTGAATGTAAGTAAGATGATTTTTAAGATAGTTGATTTTTTTTTTCAAAAATACAGTACAAAGTTATGAATGATAATTTTAGTATGTTCAACTAATGGCTCCGACAAGTAGGATAGATTTGTTTCCAGAGACTTGCATCATTGCTTGCAAAGCTATTAGATATAAGTACATGGTCATTTTTGATACCTAATGCAAATTATCACATTGAAAGAGTTTGCATTAACACTTTTAAAGTGTAACTTCTTTTTTTTTTTTTTTTCTGGAGGTACCTGGCAGCTCTGGCAGTAGTAATAAAGCTGACATCTCTAAACCTTTCTGATGTCAGAGAAAAAAATCCATCAAATTTGGTAAGCAATAAACACCTTGCTCATGACTGAAAGAGAACTGTAAGGCTAAAATCTAAAGAACCCTGACAAACCAACCGTTAAGAAGAATCAAATTGAACTTAAGTGTATCGCTGAACACATTACCTGTGGAAACAAACAGGGGTATCCTGAGAAAAGACAGTCAAAGCCTTACAGACATATATATTTTATACCTTGTACTATATACACCGTGTCAATGTAAAGTAAAAAGCAACCAACTGTTTTGACTAAGTGCCTTGTGAGGACTGGACAAAAAACCAAACCCAAACGGTTCCTGATCCTTGGTTTCTGTTAAAACTGAAACATTTTTAACAAACCTTCTAACCACTCAATCTCAGGTTTAGTACACTCAGTTTGTTGCAGTAGAGGTGGACTGAAAATCATTCATTTGAAATAGCAATGAACACTTCTCTCTCTGCTTAAAATGAGGACAAATTCCTAAAATATGTGCTGGCATAGGTGATTATGAAACCTCTAAGGATATATAAATGAGAAACATCAACTACGGACTCTTGCTGCAGGACTGTATGCAGTATCTTTGAGAAGGAAATAAGGAGTAATGAATTCCTGTACTTTGGATTACTTTGTAAACAGACATATAAATCACTATCTGAGTAGGTATAACACTAGGGTAGATTTCCAAGAACTTGAAATGTGCTGGGAATGCATTGACTTTCTCTCTAACTTTCTCTTGAGCATTTGAAATCTCTTCCATTATTATTAACAGAAAGCAGCTCTTCTCAAGTGCAAAATGGGTCTGAATGATCTTTTTGTCATAGAATGCCTGATAAGGCAGTGCAGAAGACATTGGTTGTGTTTGCACACCAGGATTCTGGGCTGAGGAAGGGCCATTAGATGGCATGCATGGTCGAGGGACATAACTGAGCCATAACACCAGATAGAGAGTGAGGAGCAAGACAATGAAGCAAATTAACTTGATTCCAGTTACTTGGGTTAATTTTGCATTGTTGACGCAGCTTAAACAATATATTTGCAAAGAGAAACCAGAAAGATGACTGTGGCAATGCCTGGCATCTCGGAACCCAAAGTGATATATTTAGGTAGTTTAATATAAACCATGTATGAAAACATTCAGCTTTAGTAGTGGTTGGTAATAATACCTGACGAGTAACAAACTGGTAAATGGTTCACCTGTACAGGGAGTTTGTATTGAGACTGTATTTTCCTGAAGTGAATTATTTATATCTCCAGTATTACCCTTTTGATAGAAAAAGCTTCACATGAGTGTTACTAACCCTAAGCACTGGAAAATCATGTGACTTTTCCACTTCTTGTGTTTTGCAAGAGTTTTGGTCTGATGGTTTTGTCTTTTGTGCACTAGGCACATGTGGGAGATTATGTGAGTCCCTAGCCTCCAAGGAAAACATCAAATATGCTGCAGCTTTTGATAAAATTGCGAAAGTTAACAGGACTGCACATATAGTAATATTTTCTAGCTAGTTAACCTGGAGACAGTATATGGTTGATTTTTTTTTGTCTCAGACAAAACTTTAATTGGTAATAAAGACACTAGTAAGTAGAAAATCCATTTCCTTGAACAAGTAAGAGAGCAACAAACCATCTAACCCTTAAGAACACAGAAAGATAGCAGTGCAAACTTGCTGTATTTCAGTGTTTTAATATGTGCAATTAATACTAAGTCCGAATGTAATTTTCATTTTTCTTTAGGTAAGAGCTCTTTTACTTACAAAGTTTCATTCAGTTCTGAGGTAGCTGTGAGGGACAACTCAGTACTTTATTTAAAAGAAAAGAGATAGTATTCAGTGGCCTCTCATATCTGATGACAACTTTGTGATCTTTTGGCTATCTAGAGGAAAAATGTGCCCTGTATAGAAAAGAAAATCAAGATTTAATTAAAGGGAATCTTTCTTGTACATGCAGTGAAATCACTGGCTTGATTTTTTTTTTCTTTTTTTTTCTTAACTTTAGTAGAGCAGGATTCTCCACCCCCACCCCCCCCCCCAAAGCTGAAGATACTTGGCAACAGAAAGTAACATAGTTAGAATGTATGCTATTAATTTTGTAGTAACACAGGAAACTATTTTATTTGCTATTTTATTTGTTATTTTCATGCATTAGCAGTCAATAAATTGCATTTCGGCTGAATCAGTTTTTAATATCTTGCTAAAACCCGATGTTTGAAAGGTTCTTACATACTTAGTTACTTATTCAATGGATCTGATACTAATATTTGACTAGTTCTTTGTAGGGTACTTTAGAGCAGCTTTTATTTTTATGCCTAATGTCAGTTCATCATTACTTTGAACTGAACCACATAGATGTGAAAATCTGACAGAACTTAATTCTGTCTTTCAGTTACTTGACAATTTTCCCAATTATCATTAACACTTCTTGCCCCTTAGAAGGTTATAAAACACTATCATCTGTGTTAAGGTTTCTTGAACAGTCTTTTTACTGGAGGAAAGGCCATATTATTTTGATCTTTTGGTTTTTATCAGTTAAAAAAAAATGTTTCTAGTTTGTTTTACTAATACCTGTATATATTTATTTGGAGTATTTGGAGTTTTACGTCAGAAAATTTTATTTTCGATAGGAACAGCAGTAAAGTACTGCGAGACACAGAAATTAGTCTACAAACTACTTCAAAATTACTTTGTTGTATTCAACTCATTTGGTACGTGCTCTTCTTTATTAGTTTTATTAAGCTAGTGGTGTATCTGAAGTCATCTGGAAGATACATGTTTTTACTTTTAGTTTATGGAAATGTGTTGGCAGATTGGAATACAAATCTATGGAGGAGATTTTTGTCTATTTAATAGTTTTGATAAATTGTCGTCTGTATTCTGTCATATACCGAAGTAGATTTCCTGCTTCTGAAAGTTCAGTTATGCTGCATCGATCCTTACCATCTCGCATATTAAAGATTGTCGGTTCTTTGACTTGTTTTAAAAGTTAACAATAGCGTGAAATATTTTTTATCCTACAATCTCTATGGTTAAGAGAAACCTTGAATATAGCGCATAAAAATGTGTTTCAGGATTACACTGCGCTATAGTGTGATGTGTGGTTTATCTTAGTAAGGCAATTAGTGCCTGTGGAACAATTTGCTTTGGCCTCCAACTTGTGCTACCTTGACGTATGAAGTTATCTAAAATAACTTCAGATTTCACATGGTAAAGATAATGTGAAAACATTGCATGCTTTTCAGTGAAAGTACAGCTTTAAAATTTATTTGAGAAAAGCTGAACATTTATGTCAGTTGTGGAATGAAAACTTGATTTACTACCAACTAGCCGTAGGCATTTAGGAGAGTACAACTTGTATTAATGTTGATAAACCAATTTAAGTATATAAAGGAGAACTTTTTTTGTGAGCCTTAAAGAACAACTGAATTCTCATCAAGAACATGAATTAGAGTTTATTTAGCAAACCCATAGTTTTGTTTTTCTTCATAGAAAACAAAAAAGGACTCTTATTGTGCTCAAGACAAGATTGGAGTCTGCTCAAACAAGCGATAGCTAAAGAAATGTTTAACACAGATTTTTCAAAAATCCTTACTCTTTTAGAAGTACCAATACTTGAAAGTAAATCCTAAGAAAAATTTCATCTTCAACTGAGTATAAAAGGCAGTGATAGTAAGAGGAGGATCGTGGAAGTATGATACTTATAAGGAACAATATAGGGATTGTAAGAAATGGGAGGTTGCAAAGGAAGAATCACCTCTAAAATGAACATCATTTCGTGCTGGCTGCAACTATATCACCTACGCTTCCAAAGTGGAGGAGATGGTATCCTTGCTAACCTATAGATTAAGTGCTCAAAACCATGGTCATGATTGTTGTAGACTTTTTTTTTTTTTTTTAAACCTATATCTTTGGAGGTCTGACTCACAGGATGTGTTCGGTTGCCAAGGCATATAATAATAAAGCAGCTGACAGCCATCAGAAGTGACCAATTCACTCGGCTGATGTTCTGTATGTCTTGTATCAGCCAACTACAGCATGCACAGGTGGCTTAGCTAGAGGCTTAGCTAGAAGAGGAGGTAATCGTACAATACAGACCCGTGACTATTTTATTTATTTGTCCCAGTGAAAGTGAACTGTATCAAATTTAGTATATGTTTTATATCTACACATATATATATATAGTCCAGGAACTTTGATTCCACCCATAACATTTTGTGAAAATCAAATAGGTGAATATCTGTGATACCAAGAACTGCAAATTTCAACAACAAGTCAGATAAACCCACAGCCTTTAACTGGCAAAAGGATGCCTCTTAGTCATTTTCTATTGACAAGTGCAGTTTTCTAAACCCAGAGTTACCAACCCATCAATTTCTTTCTACTAGTCAGGAATTCTGTTCCCATCGGGTTTTTGTAGCTTTGTCACATTTGTTGCTGAACATATTGCTCTCACAGGCTCTCATGCATGTGTGTAGTAGGTATGTACATCCAAGCTATGGATACCCAACTGGCCCTATACAGGACTCTGATCCATTCCAAAGATACCTTGCGGCTAATACAGATGTGAATGCCAACTCTGATGCATTTTGGATGCGTGCTTTAATTTGGCATACAAGAGCTCAGATAGAACCAGAGCTTGTCAGAGTAACTGATTATAAGCAACATCTTTCCTTAGTGATGGATGTGTCCAAGAGAGGGACTTCACAGTAAAATCAATATTGCCATTATTAATGGCATGTAATGTACTTGCAACTGAATGAGCCTTAGGTATAAGTTGAATTTAGTACTCTAATCCAGGGAATGTGGTGTTAAGAGAATTATCTGTAGTTTTCCTAATGCCTTATATTAATGTGCACGACATTTATCTGCTTCTAAAAACATGAACTCTTTGCTATACAAGCCACCAAAGTTTTGAATGCTTTCCCAACTGAGGAACTGGAAATGCATTTTTAATGGCATACAAAGCTTAATGTAGTGATAATTCTGGTAGCAATATTAAAACAAGGTCTTCTGACCGAGGAAGAGTGAGAAAAAGGATTTTAGCAGAAGAGGTCTTAGGGAATATATGTATAACCTCTTTACAGCAATGACACAAATTAAATCAGTGTGTCGTACTGTATTTATATTACTTCCAGTACAACGTTGCTATTCTGGTAAAAGACTGCAGAGAAAAGCAGAGCAAAGGGCTTTTTAGTGATTATTCTGTATCCTGAGTATGTAGGGTCATATGTTGTATCTAAATGCAATTTGTGTGCATTAGAAACATATTTTTATTTTAGCTCCCTGGAATCAAGTAGTACCGGTAGCAGGATTACATTTATTAAGCTGCACTTAGTACTATATGGGAGTGTTTAATGTAAAAATATGGCATCGTATATGGCTTGCTTAATCTGAAAAATATGTAAGAAAAAAGAATGAGACTGTTTATTCGTTAAAACTAAAATAATTTCTTTTATCTCCAAAATGAGGACGCAGACCCAGAAAGAAAAGCAATAATTCAGTCACCTGTCACACAAAACACCACTTTAAACTACTGTGAATATAAAGAAATATAAACTGGATAAATCTTGAGGCATTTTGAAATCTAGATTTTCACAACAGTGAGTACTACAGATCACCATGCAAAAAATATTGAGCTTATATAGGTGTGTAAGAGATGATGTATGCATATGCATTTCCCTTCAAGTTGTGCAGCATGAATAATATTTTGTTTCTTCAGTTATTTCTGTATCTACATAGTAGATGTATTTGGGTTCTAGTTACGAGAAAAAGAGGCTGAGAAGAGACCTCATTGTTGTCTGCAGCTTCCTGAGGAGAGGATGTGGAGAGGGAGGTGCTGATCTCTTCTTCCTTGTATCCAATGATAGGACTTGTGAGGTTGGTTCAAAACTGCAGAAGAGGAGGCTCAGACTGGACATTAGGAAGCGTTTCTTTATCATGAGGGTGGTCAAACACTGGAACAGGCGTCAATGGAGAGAGAGAGGTGATCAATGCCCTGAGTCTGTCAGTGTTTAAGAGGCGTTTGGACAGTGCGCTTAATAATGTGCTTTATATTTTAGTCACCCTGTAGTGGTCAGACAGTTGGACTAGATGGTCATTGTAGATCCCTCTCAACTGAAAATGTTCTGTGTCATTCCAAATACATTGCCTAGTCACATATATTAATAGGAAAAGGTTTTTAGAAACTGTTGATCAGCTATGCTGGGGACCTGACATCCACACCGACTACTTTTTCTTTATTTTGCGTGCTTGGTTGGTTTTAGTTTTGTATGAGCCCTAATAAGGTTTCATGGACTGAATGAAGTATACGAGGAATGATTCCAGAGTACCTCTTCCAGTTCTTTTTCATCTGCGCTTTGAAACCATTCCACTGAGAAAACCAAAAGACAGAAAATGGAGATCATCACGCCATTTTCTCCAAAAGCAGCCTTGAACCGAGTTAGAGAAACTATAGGTACATCCTGTATGATTTGGCCTCTGTTTAGAACAAATACAGTAGTTTCGTTCTTACTGTCTTACCTCCCCCCCCATTAGATTTGAGTTCCTCAAAAAATAAAATTAATATAGAAATTAACCCCTCCCATTCTCCCCCCACATTGTGACAAAATACTTTCTTTTTCTCTGAGACAGAGAAACAGAATATACGTTTTTAATATCTGCTCATTTTCTATTCCCCTCTTCTTCATATTCGTAAAGATAATAAAGTCAAGATGAAGCAAAAACAAATGTACTTTTCAGTAGATATGCAGTTTCCCCTAGTTTTACCTGTTCTTTATTTGTTCCTCCTCTTCTGCTCTTTTCTTTCAAGTGTCTTTATAGCAAACTAGTATAATTTTAGTATTAAAATGTTGCTCCTAAAAGATATGCAATTTTCTATGCATACAAGCCCCTAAATCTTCTTTTTAAGCCCACCTCTTTTGTTGCAAATCTACCCTATTTAGTTGAAGTCAATAACATTTCCTAGGGAGGTGTGCATGCTGGAATATTACCGTTACATGTTAATTAATTGAATATGATAATGAGGGTATGATGACAAAGTCAAAGCAGAAGCTGAAATCAAGTAATAAGACTGTTTTTTACAAGCAAACTGTAACATAATAGAGACTGGAGGAGTATCTCTGCAAATGTATTTTGCTTCATGTGAGTTGAGTTCTAGGGTATACATCCCATGGGTCAAATACTAGGAGATAACGTCTCTGTTTATATTTTCCTGTAATAAAACAGGTACACTTGGCTATATAAAGATTATGTCTGATGGAGGGGTATCCAGAATCTCATAGTTCTAGAAGAGACTCTGTTGTGGGCTGTAGGCCTTAATTTTGTGAGCTATAAACTGAGATCCTACCTTGTGAACTGTTAGAGAGAGTGCACTGACTAATCTGGAGTCCCGAGAAGCAGGTCTGCTAGACCTCATACCCCTGCCTGACCTTACAGTTACCAACAAGAAGAACTGGTTGGGGATGTGAAGGTTGGGGGTAGCCTTCGTTGAAAATAACCCTGAGAAGGTGAGACAAGAGGCAATGGACACAAATTGAAATAGAATTTTCTATATTTAAGAAATAAGAAAAAAAATCTTTTTTTAGTGTGAGATGATAGAATATCGGAACAGGTTGCACAGGTACCTTGTGGAGTCTCCATCCTTGGAGACATTCAAAATCTGACTGGACACAATCCTAAGCAAACTCCTCTGGCTGCCCATGCTCTATGCAGAGTGTTGGTCTTGGTGGTTTCCAGATAACGCGTTCAAGTTTGGCTCTTCTATGAACATTCTTGACAACTGTGTGGTGTGGAGCAGAACATGCAGAAGGACCCCAGCACCGCCAGTGATATCAGTCACCTCTGTTTTCTTCCTCCTAAACCTAAGAATCTGGCTATTGAACCCAAAGACAGTCTACTTAGAGTAATATAACCTAGCCCAGAGAAGGAGCATTCTTGAAATTCTCACAAGATATATGCAAGATTTGCAAGAGGTACAGGTTGAAAATTCCTCATATAGCCATGTAACTGACACCTTTTGTGTCACTGAGAACCACTCTTTTGAACTAATTTATGTCTTGGGGCCTTTGGAACTAAAAATTCTTCCCAGACAGACAAGTTATATAGACAGAAGAGCACAAAGAAAGATTTTATTTCTCCTTTTAACTTTAACATCCCCTTTACATCTTATGCTGTGTTAGCCCTATATTCCTAGCTACTTATAAACACGTTTAAGATGATAAAGTGCATGTCCTGCTTCTGGACTTAATTTCCTCCTCCACTCACTGTTGTCCACTACTTTTGTTTTATTTTGTTGTGTTTCTAACATCTGCTCCAGAATTATTTCCTTTACACTGCCATCTCATAGCTATTGAAACACTTTGGGATGAAAGGTGCCAGTATCCCATATTTAGAAAGAACGTTCTCATGCCTGTAGACTGCACATATTGCCTGCAGCAAGCACACAGAATTACCATTGCCTTGCTCTTATTTCTTTTTTTGCACTTAAATTTTTCAGAAGAAATATAAACTGTAGATTTCTGGGGTTTAGACAGTCTCAGTTGCATGGTTTCATAAACAAAAGACGTGGTGTTGAATCTTTAAATCTAACAAAGCCCTTAATCAGAGTATGCATCTGCCATTTTATTTCCTCTTTATCTAGACTACGTAAAAAAAAGTTCTTATTTTAGTCTATACCTCATACTGTTCTTTGGTAAATGCAAGCTTTTTAGAGACCTCTTTCTGCATATATTTACAAACTCTATTTATACCTCAAGCTACATAGTGAGAGGGAAATGAATGTCTGTCTTACCCCTATGGAATTTTTATGGGATGAAAGGAGTAAAATCATTAGGAAGTCAGGTTTTTCTTAGCAAATAACCTCAATAGGATTTTGTGGTTACCAGTGACCCTTAAAAACTGATGGTTTTGAAATGAGAAAATTATCACATAGCAATAGTGTGATATGGCACAGGCATCTTGGAGTTGTATGTCAAAATCTACCATCAGTAGAAAGATTTGGTAGAACAGGAGATCATAGAAGAAGACAAAAAAAGAATCGCTTGCCTTTTTTTCCCCTAGTAATTCTATGTGGGTAAGCAATTAAAACATGAAAGGACTTGCTATACTGGGCAACTTTTAAAATCCAGGCATTTTTAAACTCTCATGTGAACATTTCAATCTTCATTGAAGATAGTGAAGTTACAATCACGTGTTATAAACATTAATTTGATCAACAAAATATGAAACTATGTGTAGTCAAAAATAGAGGATGTAAAATTTTTTACACTAATGAATTAATTTTCCACAAAAAATATTTGCCAGGAGTTCTCTCTTAAATAATTTTAATGAAGGATAAAATATTCACAAACCGTTCCATCTGTGACTTTTTTTTTGTGATCAGTGGA
The DNA here is from genome assembly GCA_020746105.1 of Trogon surrucura. Classification (NCBI taxonomy): domain Eukaryota; kingdom Metazoa; phylum Chordata; class Aves; order Trogoniformes; family Trogonidae; genus Trogon; species Trogon surrucura. The sequence goes on along the minus strand of CM036617.1, from coordinate 115,821,128 downwards.
GTCAAATTAACAATATACAGCCACAACTCATGAATACTGAATTGTATTCCATAATATTTAATATGAAAACCAATCAGTCCAGCATGCATTAGACCTAAGCTTAAGGTGTGAAATCTTTGGCATCCTGGAATGGGAACAAAGAGTTTTTTCAGAATGGAAAAAAACTGAAAGGAGAGAGTATATGTATCCGTCCATGACTGACAGATGGATTAGATTAACATCTTGATAAATGAACGTGTAAAGCAAATCAGTAAATGAGGGAGAAAGAATGAGGACAACAATTGAAGAGTGTGGTGCATGAGAGCAGAGTGGATAATGAGAAATCAGAAGGCAGATACAATTAGCATTGCTGTATGGAAACTATTTTTGTCTGGAGTTTGATACTTCCCTTTGAAGCTGGTGTCAAATACTTTAGGTCCAAATAACTGTAAATACTGTTACAATTAACATTGTAATTAAAATAATACAACATCTGCTTGTAGCACTTCACTGATACCGCTTTGCTCTGAGAAGTGGTCTGTCTTTAGAATTATGGTATTAAGCATTTGCAAACACCTATCTGGTGCTTAAAGAAATAAATATATAAACACCCCCCAAAGCTTAGGAAGAATTTAATTAAAATTTCTTCAGAGGTTTCTTTACTGTTGAAAAAGACTCTAAAGTGTTCTCTCAGGGCTAGATAAATTCCCTTTCTTTGAGCTTCAGGAGCACTAGTATATTTAAAAAAAAAAAAAAAGGGGGGGGAAGAAAAAATGCCAGAAAAACCCAGCAATGGAAAAAAACTCGAATCACCACAAACCAAAAAAGCTACAACTGTCCTACAAAACCAATCCAGTTCCTAGCTCTGATAATCAGAGGGGACATGTTTCACAGGAGCAGAATCTCATGTTAAATGTAATAGTTGTAGGGTTTTTTTAATTCTTTCTTCCTCTCTACTTCTCTGTACAGCTAGAAATCTTCCTCTTGCCCCTTGTACTCACCAGAAGGAATTGGTTTCTCCTTGCTCTTTTTTCTTCTTGCCATCTTCTTGCCAAATACGTGGCAGTCATTTGGTGGGACAAATGCTCGGTCTGGGCTCCTCTCAGTTCGCTCTAGGAGGTAACTGTCAACCTGCATTTAGCTCAAAAATTGTTTTCTCTATAATCAATTTCTCTTAAAAAGAAATGGAGGTGAGTTGGCTGTAGCCAAATGCCAGACATGCATCTCACTGTTATCAGTCCCCCTCTTCAATGGGATGGGGAGAGAAAATAAAATTAGAAAGTTTAAGAATCAGGATAGAGATGGAGAGACCACTTCACAGTTGTCATCATGGGCAAAACAGATTCAACTCGGGGAAAACTGATTTTATTCATTACCAGCTAATATATCATTGGATGATGAGCAACAAAGACAAAACATGAAGCACCTTCCCACCATCCTACCCCTTCTTACCAGATTCAGCTTTACTCCCTCATACTCAGCTCCTCTATCTTCCTCCAAGTCTTGGGAGACGGGAGAGGTGCCTGAGGATTGGAGGGAAGCAAATGTCACTCCAGTCTTCAAAAAGGGCAAGAAGGAGGACCCAGGAAACTATAGACCGGTCAGCCTCACCTCCATCCCTGGGAAAGTGATGGAACGACTTATCCTTGGTGCCATCTCAAGGCATATCAAGGATAAGAGGGTCATTAGAGACAGCCAACATGGCTTCGCCAAAGGGAAGTTGTGCTTGACTAACCTCATAGCCTTTTATGAGGATATAACAAGGTGGAGAGATGATGGCCGAGCGGTGGATGTGGTCTACCTTGACTTCAGTAAAGCATTTGACACAGTCTCCCACAGCATCCTTGCTGCTAAACTGAGGAAGTGTGGTCTAGACTCTCGGGTAGTGAGGTGGGCTGTGAACTGGCTGAGGGGAAGAAGCCAAAGAGTTGTGGTCAATGGGGAGGAGTCTGGTTGGAGGCCTGTATCCAGTGGAGTGCCTCAAGGGTCGGTACTGGGACCAGTATTATTCAATATATTCATCGATGACTTGGATGAGGGACTAGAGAGTACTATCAGCAAGTTTGCTGATGACACCAAGCTGGGAGGAGTGGCTGACACACCAGAAGGCTGTGCTGCCATCCAGCGAGACCTGGACAGGCTGGAGAGTTGGGCGGGGAAAAATTTAATGAAATATAGCAAGGGTAAATGTAGAGTCTTGCATCTGGGTAGGAAAAACCCCAGGTTCCAGTATAAGTTGGGGAATGACTTATTAGAGAGTAGTGTAGGGGAAAAGGACATGGGAGTCTTGGTGGACAGCAAAATGACCATGAACCAGCGCTGTGCCCTTGTGACCAGGAAGGCCAATGGCATCCTGGGGTGTATTAGAAGGGGGGTGGTTAGTAGATCGAGAGAGGTTCTCCTGCCCCTCTACTCTGCCCTGGTGAGACCCCATCTGGAATACTGTGTCCAGTTCTGGGCCCCTCAGTTCAAGAAAGACAGGGAACTGCTGGAGAGAGTCCAGCACAGGGCAACTAGGATGATGAAGGGAGTGGAGCATCTCCCTTATGAGAAAAGACTGAGGGAGCTGGGGCTCTTTAGTTTGGAGGAGACTGAGGGGTGACCTCATTAATATTTACAAATATATCAAGGGTGAGTGTCACGAGGATGGAGCCAGGCTCTTCTCGGTGACAACCACTGATAGGACAAGGGGTAACGGGCTGAAACTGGAGCATAAGAGGTTCCGCTTAAACTCGAGAAGAAACTTCCTCTCAGTGGGGGTGACGGAACACTGGAACAGGCTGCCCAGAGAGGTTGTGGAGTCTCCTTCTCTGGAGACATTCAAGACCCGCCTGGACACGTTCCTGTGTGGCATAGTCTAGGCATTCCTGCTCTGGCAGGGGGATTGGACTTGATGATCTTTCGAGGTCCCTTCCAATTCCTAACATTCTATGATTCTATGATTCTATGATTCTCTGAGCAGCACAGGGGATGGGGAACCAGGGCTGTGGTGAGTACCCAACAGCTCCTCTCTACTGCTCCTTCCTACTCACTTTCCCCCTGCTCTAGTGTGTGTCTTCCCTGCCCTCTGCAGTCATCCAGGATAAACCTGCTCCTGTGTGGGATCTCCATGGACTACAGCTTTCTCCAGGGCATGTCCACCAGCCTGCAGACATCCATGGGCTGCAAGGGGACAACCAGCATCACCATGGCCCTCTTCAGGGACTGCAGAAGATCCCTGTTGAAGAACCCGGGTCATCTCCTCCCTTCTTCCTTCAGGGCTGGCAGGACTCTTTCTCTCACTTTTCTCCTGCCCAAGTGTTTTGCCCTTCCTTTCACCCTATCTTTCCCCCAGTGCTGATATCAAGGCTTTGGGGTTCAGCTGTGCCCTGTAGGGCCTTGGTTAGAGCCAGCTGGAACGGGCTGCACCTCATATGGCAATGTAAAAGGATTTGAAATGAGTTGTGTTTGTGGGTCAAAACAAAAATGAAAGTCTGGATGAGGTTCAGACAGTAACACACACTTTGTGGTTTGATAAAAAGGATTTCAGTGAAACTATGATAATTCTTAAATTGTATTAATTCCTTTATTTTGTGAAGTAGCAGCAGTGTATGAATTACTTTTAAGGGGTTACTTGGACTTTGTAGAGATAAGAATATAAACTCAGGAAACGAATTGTCTACTTTGTGAACATGTAGCATGTTCAGAATAAATAGACATGGAAATAGATATGAACTTCTAACTTCCAGAAAACAAAAAGCCAGACAGTCCAAGCCACTTTATTGCTGAACAGTTCTGAATGAGTGCTGCAGCCTTGTGTCTTTCAGTAAAGGGTCTATTTAACCTGCCTGCAAATATACATTATGTCGTTTCTGCTGTAACAGCCTGCACAAGGCACTAAAGTCCATTGATTCAAAGAAGTTGTGTATTTTCTGATGGCCAAATAAAGCAAATCTAGGTCAATAAGAATGATAACTATACTTTAAATAAAAGAGAATATTTTTAATATCCCTCAATCTCTTTAGCCTAACAGGAGGCTTGGCTACTGTACACCTACTCACCTATAAAGTACTTTATATGTATGTTGTTTTGCAACTCCATGAATTCTGATTGTCTGAAAGGAGACTAGTGGAAGGTGTTATGAGTAGTATTGAGACTTGGTGGCTACTTCTTGTAACTCATACTGCAGAAATCTCTGTGTATTAATTGATAATAGGCTTTCATCACCGTGTAGAGTGATTACACATCTCTTTTCCTTTTTTCCCTTTGAGTGGCAGCTGCCTCCAGGACACTGTCTGTATCTGAGCTCTCCATCTACTATCACTGTCTCTATTTCTGAACCCTGATCTCATTCTATTGCTCTATCCAGGTCCAAAGATTAAATATGATTTAATTTTAAAAAGAATCATAGTTCTTTGAAGGGGGGAATATGACTACACTTTCTCTATCTCATCTAATCTTGTTATGCACTCATCACTGGTATTTGAAATACTTTCTCAGGAAGCTATAGGGAAAACAGATGGGGCCAGATACTCAGGAAAAGGGAATGGACAGGAGTAAGTGCTTCACAGGAGTGATCTCAGCCTGAGATGGTATATTTTATGAATGTGAGCGGAGAGGAGTTTCTGAGGTCAACAACAACAATAAGTAAAATTCACCATTGCAGAGATAGCCCACATTTGTCTGTTTTCTACTTCCACAATTAAAGTCGAACTGTAAGTGGGGCACAGTCATGCGTCTAAAATGCTGACTATCATTTGAAATGCTTTGAACTCTGAATTTCAAGATACTTGTGATTCTGAGACTGCAAGTATATGACAGAAACTCTGGCACTATATTTTATCATGTTTTATATTTCACAGATGTTATTACATTTTTCTGTGTTCTCATAAGCAGTCCTCTTAAAATAAGAGGATTTTTGTTGATTGAAAGAAAGAATGCATTTATAAATAAAAAGGAAGCAAGTAATTTGTTAGACATTTGTCAAAAGATATAGGTATGTGTTTTATTTAGCTTTTTTTTTTTTTCAAAGTGAGCTAAGCTTCAACAACAATTATGAGATATGCATTTTAAGAACAAAATTAACTGTAAAGTAAAATTGAATAATCTTGCAACCCTAGATTGGTTGTCAATTCAAGTTTGATTGTCAAATGTTCCCCTCCAAAAAACTTCTTTCAAAAAAAGCATAATAAAATAGGTTACTTTGGGCTGACTCTTGTACTACTGTTCTTTATAACCAAATATAAAAAAAAAAAAAAAATACAGCACACAGCAGATGACTTTTGGAGGTCCTTTCCAATCCAACATATTCTGTGATTCTATGGATTGTGCTAGCTTCCTTCTTTATCATTCAAGGTGTATTCTTGTTTTCCTGGACAAAATCTTAGAGTGTCTGTTTTGTTTCACAACTGAATTCCATCTTTTCTTCCTGAGCTCCACTAAGTTAATTGACTGTTCTCATGATGATCAGTTTTGTTTTTTCTAGGCTTTGTTAGCCGTATTTTGCTTTTCAATGTCCTATAATTTTATTCTCGACCTGTGTGGTTTAAGAATAAAAAAAAAGCTTGTGTTAGTAAATAGGAAAGGAGGAAAGCACTTAGTAGAGTAACACTTCTTTCACCTGATAAAAATAATAGTGAGGGAGTAAGACTTCTTCTCTGGGAAGGCACATCGACTTGTTCACCTATGTAATCACTAAGGAACCACAGAGATCAGCACTGGCTGCAGGGCGATATTCCCGAAATTTTAAACTTCATAACATGTACAAAAGTTGCATTCATGCAGTAGATTTAGTTGCATTCATCCAGTAGAATAGATGCTATTTGTGCAGTTGTTGGGAGACAATAGAAATGCTGTGAAGCTAACATGTGGCAGAAGTAGTCCGGGAGGGGAGGTGATGACTTTATCTGCAACAGCTTTTCTTTTGCTCCTAGGTTCCATGTGCCAAGCTCAACTGACATCCAGAATTGAAGAGCTGTGTTTGACTCTCTCTCATCAGAGGCTTGCACCATTGTATCTCCTGTGTTGCCTGACCTGTTGCAGGTGTGTTTTCCATCATATGGTTTGTTGGAGGGAATGAATCCATAGCAGTCAGTGGCTCAGCAATTGGCCAGTGCTGTTGCTTTCTAGTGTATCCTTACCTGCTGCAATATATATTGCAGAGTTTGGGAAGAAAAAAAAAAAAAAAAAAGAAAAAAGCTGATGCCAAGTAATTAAAGTAAATTATCAAAGTTATATTTTCCAGACTGTAGGAAACTTATTTACTGGTACGCACTTAATCAGCTTATTCACAGAAAACTTGGAATTTTTAGTATTGTTAGTGAAGCTAGTTAAAGTTTGTGAATACTCTAATGATGGTGAGAGGATGAACTCTATTTCCTAGGGCCGACATTACCTGATTAAACTACTTACAAACTACTACCTTGTTGAGTGTAACCTAACTATATCTTTTAGGTAGTCTTCGACAGTGTTCCTGGTTAAGATTTTATAGTGCAATCATTAATTGCCAAAGAAAATGAGCTAGAGTGTTTAAAGAAAAATGTTTTTCTTTTGCCTACAGACAGAAGACCAGGCTTCAGAACTGGTGACAGCTTCGAACATGTGAGGTCTATGACAAACTTTTCACCTCATCTCTCTGTCTCTCTCCCCCTCCCTCTCTCCTGAATGTAGCATTTCTTTAAATAGATCCTGCAGAAGGTTTATCAGAGGATTTGAAAATCCTGTTAAATTTGCTTTTTGAACATATTTAGATTACTTTTATTGTCATAATGATTAATGCACTAAACCTCTATAGACTGAGTTCTGGACTTGGAATCTGTAAGGAATGAGAGTTGAGTTCCTCACAGTTTTTGCATCCAGAAGCCTTAGTGTGACAAAATGCTTCAAACATATCTAATTGTTATTAAAAAAACCCAAACACAACAAAACAGACAAAAAAACTTCTCTTGTCTGCATATGGCAGGATTTCTTCTTCTTCTTTGAAAAAAAAAGATGGTGACAATGAACATCTTGTAATCCATCAAATGAATGTACAACTAAACACTCATTTTACTGGAGATCTGCAGAAACATAGATACAAGAATGGGACTTTCATGACGTATGTGGACTAGCGTTCAAGACAAATAAAATCTTAGCAACTGTATTACAACTTTATTACAACCATATCTCACCTCCATCCCTGGAAAGGTGATGGAACATCTTATCCTTGACGCTGTCTCCAGGCATATCAAGGATAAGAAGGTTATTAGGAGCAGTCAGCATGGCTTTGCCAAGGGGAAGTCATGTTTGACCAACCTGATAGCCTTTTATGAAGACATAACCAGGTGGATGGATGGTGGCCATGCAGTGGACGTGGTCTACCTGGACATCAGCAAGGCCTTTGACACCGTCTCCCACAGCATCCTCATAGGGAAACTGAGGAAGTGTGGTCTGGATGACCAAGTAGTGAGGTGGGTCACTAACTGATTGAAGGGAAGAAGCCAGAGAGTTGTGGTCAATGGGGCAGAGCCTGGCTGGATGCCTGTGTCTAGTGGGGTCCCTCAGGGGTCAGTGCTTGGGCCGGTGTTGTTTAATATATTTGTCAATGATCTGGACGAGGGATTAGAAAATGTTGTCAGCAAGTTTGCTGATGATACAAAATTGAGAGGAGTGGTTGACACACCAGAAGGCTGTGCAGCCATTCAGAGAGACCTGGACAGGCTGGAGGGCTGGGCAGGGAGAAATCTTATGCGGTTCAACAAGGGCAAGTGTAGAGTTTTGCACTTGGGAAAGAATAAACCCATGTGCCAATATAGGTTGGGGACTGCCCTGCTGGAGAGCAGCACAGGGGAAAGGGACCTGGGGGTTCTAGTGGACAGCAGGATGACCATGAGCCAGCAATGTGCCCTCGTGGCCAAGAAGGCCAATGGCATCCTGAGGTGTATTAGAAGGGAAGTAGCAAGTAGGTCAAGAGAGGTCCTCCTGCCCCTTTACTCTGCCCTGGCGAGGCCGCATCTGGAATATTGTGTTCAGTTCTTGGCCCCTCAGCTCAAGAAGTACAGGGAACTGCTGAAGAGAGTCCAGTGCAGAGCCACAAAGATGGTGAAGGGAGTGGATCATCTCCCTTATGAGGAAAGGCTGAAGGAGCTGGGTCTCTTTAGCTTGGAGAAGAGAAGGCTGAGGGGTGACCTCATTAATGTTTATAAATATATCAGGGGGGAATGTCAGGAGGATGGAGCCAGGCTCTTTTCAGCGGCATCCATTGACAGGACAAGAGGCAGTGGGTGGAAGTTGGAACACAGGAGGTTCCAGAAAAATATGAGGAGAAGCTTTTTCCCCGTGAGGATGACAGAGCACTGGAACAGGCTGCCCAGGGAGGTTGTGGAGTCTCCTTCTCTGGAGACATTCAAAACCTGCCTGGACATGTTCCTGTGCGCTCTACTGGAGGTGGTCCTGCTCTGGCAGGAGGGTTGGACTAGATGATCTTTGAGGTCCCTTCCAACCTCTAACATTCTGTGATTCTGTGATTCTGTGATATTCAGTATGTTCTTGAAGGTGCTTTAATATCTTTAAATGTACAACATAATTATGTTTGTTTATTTTTTGTCAGTCATAGAGAAAGTAAATTACTAATTCAACCTCTATGTTATTAGTAATATTTTTAATAATCCCGAATCTTCTTTGTTGTAATTTCTTATTAGTTGAATCTTTAGACTTCGTGATTCTCTGACTTACTTGCAAGTGTCTTGGACCAAAGTGAAGTCAGTTCAATGTGGGCCTTCAAATGGCCTTCCGAGTCTTTATTTAGGAAGAAATATCCTTAACTCATCCTGGCAAATATTTGCTACTAATGTAACAATGACCATACAGGCATCCCTTGTCATCTGTCAAGGGAACTGTTTGAGGAAAAGCAATTAAAATATCACTGCCCACCAACTGCTCATAAATGTAAACAGTAGCACTGTGGAATACCTCTATCTCTATTAAATGCCAACTTTAAATTGTTACTAATATGGACAGACCATCACTAGATATTTACTGACATGCACAAAGCTGTGATGCATCTTTATCTTCCACAGGACCAGGCTAGACTTATAATGAACTGCAGAGACCTAAATTAGACTTTTACAGACTGAAAGAGCAGACAAAATATCTACGAATTGTGTTACTGATTCTCGGGAAGTGGTCACCGGGTTGTGTAATCACTGAAGCTTTATTGATCTGCTTGTCTATTCCCCTCTCCTGATTCACCCCATTTTATAAACCCATAGCTCTGTGATAATTCATATACAAGTAAGGGGTATAGTTTTCAACTAAAACTCCTTTCTTGAACACCAAGAAAAAGTGTTTTAGAATGTTTGCGCAGAGGAGATTCATGGCAGATGAAGGGAGGAGTAGAAACTGGCTCAGAATTTCTAAGTTAGGCTGTCTTTTTGTGGAATCCAATTAGAGAGTGATAGTAGTGATAGTATTTATTACAGATACAGGGCCTGTGCTTTGGCATACGTATTCTATAAATACTGAAAATATGTTACAGTATAAATAGATAAGACAGAAAGAGAGGGAGAGAGAAAACAGAGGTAGACAAAGATAAGGTCGCCCAACAGAAAATCAACATTTAAACCATAAAGTGAGAGTTAATCAAGTCTTCCAGCTCCCAGTTCCCCGTGTCATAGCTCTGAAATTCCTTTTTTAGTCCCTGTTAAGTTTATCAGTATTCAGAAGAAAAAGTGCTTTTAGAGGCAAGATAGCCCATTAATAAAGGATGAGGAGATGAGATCAGCTATTTTTCACAAAATTGCTGATTTACTAAATCAGTTGTAAACTTTATCATCTAACTAGATACGTGAAAAAATGTTTCAAACAAAATACAAATAATGAACTTGAGAGTATCTAAGTTGGCAAATGCAAGAAATCAGCAGTCTGAAAAATTTTTTTGCACACAATATATAGATCTATGACTTTGTGTGTGAATAAGCAACAGCGATATGATGTAATTAAATAATAGATATTAATTGTTTAAAGTAAGATAATGTCAGATTGTTAGAAGACTTCCCCCCCATCCAAGAAAGACATGATGACCAGTTGAAGAAATTCTCATTTACCACTTGCATGTCTAAACACTGTGGAAATGGAGAGACATCCTGTAATGACCGAAAACAGGATTAAAAAAATTTTAAGTAATACAGTATGTAAACAGTTATGGAAAAAACAGTAAAATAAGTCAAAATCAACACAGAAAAAACTAATTAAAAATATGGTTCAGATTGCCTGCAAGAAAACTTGCTAGTACCTGATCCTTTCTTGTTGTTAGGACAAAGTATTACCCCTTTAGCTAGGTGTGCTGGGGGCTTTTTCCTGGCTTTCGCACCAGATTATCCCCCCTCCTCTCTCCTCCTGCCTGCCCCTGCCCAGGGCCATCACCCTGTGCTGACACTGCTCATGGCCAGGTATCCTGACCCCTAATTTCTGTTGGATGATGAAATCTGGAGTGGTTTGTGCAAGCCAGTGTAGCAGTGGGTCTCAGTTCCTGGAAAACAGGTTATTGATGGCTGACAAAAATGTTTTGCCTGTAATGCTTTGTCCCTGAGACTTAGGAGCGTGGAAGCTGCAGCTTATTGTCCCCTTACAGTATCAGTAATACCGAGAGGAAAGTAGCAAGAGGTTTTCATCATTGCATTTGATGAAATAGGTTTTGGCATAGCATGTTACTTCAGCATTTATTATTTATGTGATTTTTATCTTGTCAGGCTTAATCTGCAATATGGTTAATCTTTAATGGATTTAATGCTGCCTGCGAGGTGTCAGGAATGTTGTGTAAAAAGAAGAAAATTGTGTTGCCGTTGTTACTTCCCATAGCAGTGACGTATCTGTAGAACAGCATTTACCTAAGTATCCTAACTACAGGTTTACAGCTCGGGAAGGATGTTAAAACCAGGTGAGAGTGACTGCTCCTAATGCCACTCTGTTGCCCTGTGCACATGCTCAGGCCAGATCCTGGGTGAATCAAAATCTCTGAGCCTTGTGTTTTTGGCTCCTTCATCAAGTCAAGCTATTCCTTATCTTAGAGAGAAAAGTCACAGTTATAGTCCCTTGCAGTTCACGTGCAGGGGTTTCTCCACACTGTTGCCCTGTAAATGGTCTCAGAGAAGGAAGAAAGAGGGACAGGTCTGTCCACTGACAGCTTTGGGAAGGGGAGGCTGCGCTGGAAGTGCTTCATCTGTCTGCACGCAGTAGGGCAGTTGTAAAACCACCGATTCGAAATTTTAAACATGCATCACAATGAAAAACACATATGCTGTTACTTTTAAAAAGCTGACTTTGATTCTACATCTAATGTTTATATATGTAGAATTTGGTCAGGTTAAATAGTAATGTACTCTGTGCTTGACCACAAAGAAATCAGCTATTTTCTTCTTTATTTGTATGTGAAGCATGACAGGTTTTGCAAATTAACATTTAGCCAAAAAGCTGACTTGAAAACATGGATGGGGTTGTTATGTCTACTGTGTGTTCCCGGTAGTTTTATCTGTGACTGTGCAAGAGAGAGTCTGGTTATGTTTTCTAAAATCCTTAATTTGCATGTATTTTGGAATATATTTTGGAGCTAAATGTTTTACTTGCAGGCAAGAGTTAAAACTAGCTTTTGAAAGTTCATTAGGTAAGTGTACTTAGAAGAAAGGAAAACAAGTGTTTTATTTCTCTGCTTGGAAAATATGAATTGTTTTGCTAAGTAACAATTGCTAACCTAAATTCTGTAGATAACTATGTAGGATTTACTTTTTATAAGTCCCATTTTCATATGGCCATTAGCTGCAATGACTGTAATGGAGATTTTGTCAGAAGTAGTTGTTTTCATGAAGGCCAGACTTCAATGTGTTTGCCCGAGCTGCATAATTTTAACCGTTAAACTAACAATTCTAGTCTTCAGTAAGCCTCTACTCAAATAACCATCAAGTTTGCTTGAACAAATTTGCTAGCTTTTTAAAAAAATTTTTTTAGCAGCTGAATACCTAATGCTGAAGCCAAGACTATTGAATGTCTTAAGGCTGTGCAGAGCAGTCTCTGTCTAGAATTAGGATCATATAATTTTTTCATATATCAAATTGTTATTTTTAAATAAGAAATAATCAAAATCTCTGAATTCAAATCTAGTCATAAAAAGGTTTTCTTTATTTACTAAGTAATAGAAGGTATGTAAAGAAGGTGGAAGATAGCTACCTGCCTGATATTTTTTATTCCTTGAGAGCTGAGGCATGCAGATTTTAATGTCTGAGAGCTTAAATAGAACCTACATAGTTTGTGTACAAGCTTTGTTCTGCATTTGCATGAATATCTTTATATGTTATACTTAGAGCAAGGGAGAAGAGGAATGATTCAAGATGATTATGAGCATAAAGACGCCATTTAGAAAGTCGTCATTCTATAGATTACCCCTCAAGTTGCTCTCTGAAAAGCACATCCTATGTAAAAGTTGCATGAATGGCCTGCTTATTCTTGTGACCCATTCTAAGAGCACCAAGTAAACATTCATATATCTGTAATATTGAGTTTTATTTGTTTTGGTTTTGTTGGTTTTTTTTTTAAAAAAATAAATTTACTTCTTGTTAGATGGACTCTTTTACTGCTGCTAAGAAAAAGATGTGGTAGCTGAAAAAAAAATATTCCATGCCAGAACAAACTCCTAGATGTATTCAAGCAGATTATTTCATTAAAAATATCATACTTTTCCATATAAGCTGACTATCCAAGAAATCTTATACTGGATCAGCCTAAGAGACAACCAAGTCCAGTATCCTTCCTCTGAGAATGTTCCTGAGCAAACACCAACACAGGACTAAGAACTAGACAGTCAGATATGGTACTTCTCCCTGTATTTTTTTACTTTTTTTTCTTAATGTCAGAAAAATGTTTCTAAGCCAGATATGTTTCTGTGTATTTAACAAATCTCAATGACTTTTTCCTCCAAGAGTTTATTCATTCCTTAGAACTGTAAAAACTTGAGTAGCCACAATATCCTTTGGGAGGGAAAAGAAGAAAAAAAAAAAAGAAAAAAAAAAAGGATTTTGCAGCTCTAGAACACTTTACACAGGAAGAGAGAAGCAAAACTATCCAACCCAGAATTTAGTTACTGATCTTTGGATTTTAATCTGGCATCTACTAGGTTCTTTTAATTCTTAGCTTTTCCCCTTTTGACTCTTATCAACACTTAAGTGTTTTGCAGCAGCCTAATTTGATACCTCCATCATTTGTTTCTAGATGGTGAACTGGCATATTGTGCAAAAATCAGCTTGTGCTTGAAATAACACAGTAGTTTTTCTTAAGTGATTCGTCAATTGCATCCAGAAATGCAAACATCCAAAATTTTGGAGCTACTGCAATCCATGAGGAAATATTCACCTCATTGGAACTAGGATTCCTCTGAGAGTTATGCCTGATTCAGAAATGTGTAGAGATCAGTGAAGGGGGTTTTCCTTCAACACTTTTAACGTTAAGAATAATCAGAACACATTTTTTTTAACTGTTTTTGTAGTTAGGAGGTAACATATTCTACCTCTGCCTTACTCTTTCGTGACCATATGAACATAATGTAGCTGAATTAGATAAGCTGATTTGTTGATCTAATAAAATGCTATACAATACATTCAGGAACTCTAATCTGTTTGCCTAATGAAGTGTCAATATGTCTCAAATGGTCCCTCAAATTATTTAAAGAAATCTCAGATATAGTCAAAGAAGCCAACAATGATTTACAGTATTGCATAAAACTCGTAATCATGTAACCATCAGAGTGCTTCAAATCTCTCATATTTTTTTTTCAGGTACTTACCTTGATACACATGTCAATGTCTAATTTACTAATTAAAGGAAGAAGATCACAACACTTTGACAAGCAAGGCCAGAAGTGGATTCTGTCCATAAAAGAAGTCAAAAAAAGTAACAAAGATTATTCACAAAGAAAGAAATAAGATATAAATAAGACAATCAGTTGCCAGACTGGGGATTTACAACTAGCCATCATTTAACAGAAAAGATTAAAATGAATACAGAATCATGACAAACGCTTGCCATGCCAAACTTGGAGGAAAATCTTGATAGTTTCAAAAAAATTACAGAAACTCCTTTTCACGGCAGTTTTAGTAGGTTTCCATGTTAAACAGTCTTCTTCAAAAAATTGTCCTCATTATATATTGTCTTAAGAGGAAATACTAGGAATCCCTTACTTGTTACTTCATAGTGATATTAAACTGAAGGACAAGACATCGTGAAAGACTATCAGAAGAATTGTTAACAAAGCAAGAATGTAAAGAAAGAGATGCAAGTGATGAAACATCTTAAAAACCTCACAGAGTTGTAAGGGATCTGAAAAATCAGAGAAACAACTCATTAAATGGATGACATGACTACATTGATCTTACAAAAGCCCACAAACTCTAACAGACAAGCTTTTACAACTGCAGAAGCAACAGTATCTTTGCATGTCTAATTTTCTTTTGTCACACAGAATTGCCTAGATTGAAAAAGACCTTTAAGATCATTGAGTCCAATCATTAACACGGACAAGTCCTCAACTAAACCATATCCTTAATCACTATGTCTACATGACTCTTAAATACTTCCAGAGATGGGGACTCCACTGCTCTGGTCAAGCCATTCCAATACCTGATAATCCTTTCAGCAAAGAAATTCTTCCTAATAGACAATCTAAACCTCCCTCGGTGGAACTTGAGGCCATTTCCTTTTTTTCCTGTCACTTGTTACTTGGTTGAAGAGACCAATCTCTAAGTCTCTTCAACCTCCTTAGCCTCTTTTTCTCCAGGCTAAACAATTTCAGTTGCCTCATCTCCTTCTCATAGGACATGCTCTAGACCCCTCACCAGATCTGTTGCCTTTCTTGGGACATGCTCCAGCGCCTCAATGTCCTTCCTGTAGTGCAGGATCCTAAACTGAGCACAGTACTTGAGATGCGACCTGACCAGTGCTGAGCACAAGGGTAAAATCACTTCCCTGGTCTTACTATCCACATTATTCCTGATACAGGCCACGTGTCATATGACCAAAAAAAAACTTCATGGTATTAGCATCTCAGATTGATATCATAACTAAATTGGACCTTAGTTATGTGAAAATCAGGAAGTAAAATTTGGGATAATAACACTAGTAATTATTCTGTGAGATTAGCTTCAAAATAAGTTCAAACAGCTCAGTGTAGTAAAACTTAGATAGCAATGAATTATAGTATAGTATATCACATTAATTTGAATACTTCAAAGTTGTAATCATGAACAATTGGACTTTCAGTCCAAGTAAATGAAGTTGCTGAACCAAGAGGAAATTCACATTGATTGCAAGTTGAACAAACTGTGCAGATTTGGAAGGTCCTGATTTATTGGGGTGGGTATCGCTTCTAGAGCCCATTAACACAAAGCTTTAATTAATGTGTCATAATTTTTTACATCTAGTGTAAAGACTTAGAGACCATAAAAATATATAATTTTAGTTTGATAGTGAAAATCAATACGAAAATTGCAAGAGAAGCAATCTCAAACTACAGGACTGGACACTAATAAACCTAGCTCATGAAAACAATCAAGAAACAACAAAATCTGCTAGCAAACATCACAAATGTTGTTCCTTCAAATATGAAAACCTATTGTCTTTCATATTCAGATGATCAAATCTTTGCCTCTTGGAGCAAGTAACAGGTCTAGAAAATGTGTTTCTTTTTCATCTGAAAGCAGTATTTGTGTTTCTGTTCTTCCCAGTTGACAGTCCCTCATACTCCTGAATGCCTGCCTTTTGAGGAGTAGCCAAGAACCTATAAGAATATTATTTCTATGTTTAATTTTCTTTCTGTCCCCTGTCCAATTTATGCTATGGGTGAGAGAACATTCAATAAACTCAATACATCTGTACATAAGATGATATGATGATAAGGTGAAGGACGTGCTTTTTTAAAATTGACCACAGGTGGATGATGCATTAGGATGAATTTGTATTACATTACTACACCAGCAGAGATCAATAATCTGTAAACTAGGCAAGAATGGGAAAAGTCACTTGGTGGATAATATGGATTAATTCTTCATAATATAGATTAATTCTTGATTTGAATAATAATTTCATTTACGACTCAGTAAAAAGTGAATACTACCAGTGCTAGTTGAAAAGTGAAAGGATAAAATCCATTCATGATTTTGTGGCTGTCAAAGTGTTTGTAAGGACCCTGTGAACATCTAAATAGGAAGAGATAGATTGATTTTTAATCCATTTACATTCTGTAGCAAAACAACAAAAAAATCTTACTCTCTCTGCCTTCCTATTAACTTAAAAATATCTAAGATCTTGTAAAGTACACTCTTGTTTGTAGTAGAGAACTTTGAGCTGCAACCCTTCTACCTCATGTTAAATTTTAGATGTTCCTTTCATTACATGTGAATCCTGTAAAGGATAAACTAATCATTTAAGAATCATAGAATGGCCTGGGCTGGAAGGGACCTCAGAGATCATTTAATCCAACCTCCCTGTCATGGTCAGGGATGCCACCTCTCGACTAGGTCAGGCAACACATGAGAACCGAACGGGAATCGAGCCTGCGACCTTTGGTGTTTCAAGCACCACGCTCAACCCACTGAGCTAAACCGGCCCTCTAAGTTCTATAATTTAATCCTTTCTACAGTAAGAAAAATCTTTTGATTCACTCAGTACAAAAAAAAAAATGTGCATAAAATGTTGCTGAAAACTTCTTAGTTTGTAAATGAACTGTGAGGTACATTCTCCTTTCTTGTGATGCCTGTGCCCTGAGCACACTGTCGGTATAGCAGTGCAGTCTCTTTTCCTCCACCACTAGAGAGGAAGAGTAGCCTGTTCCTGGGTAGTTCCTCTGTAAGACTTCAGAAATCAGAGCAATCTGACATGGTGTCCACTGGATTCCCCAGATATCTAAAAGATACGTTTGAAAACACGTTTCTTAATAGACAAAAAGAAATTGTATCTTGAAGTGTGTCCGCTTTTCACGATAACTCTGAACTTCTAGGAGTTGTCATTTTGTGGCATTCATTGTTAGCATCATTGCTATTCAACAGACAATTTGGGACAGCAAACCAGAAAGCTAAGTTTCTGTAAGAGTAGGCAAATCACTACATTGTACATAGAACCTCTTTTTGTGTGTAATATCGGTATGGTAGGAAAAAGCTGTTAAGTATAACCAGGTTGTTGTGAATAGTGAGGTCTTTCGAGTGTATTTTATCGGATGCTCTTTATCTCTGGGTACAAAGAACGTATGTTAGGATTACTGAAGATACTTCCTTGAATCCAAACAGCAAACAAAAAAACCACACAAATAAAATGACCAAGTGAATAAAAGATATCCCTAACTTGCCAACCAGACAAAACTCTATAAATATTCTTTCTCCTCCATTCATTTTCTTTAATATATATGGTTATCACACATACAACACTTAAATTATCTAAGCCTAGGTATCTTCTTTTTCCCCTCTCTTTCTTGCTGTAGCTAAAAGCAATTTGTTTGGAAACAAGTAGCTCAAGTATGAACTGTGCAATTTGGATCTCACCTTAACAGTATCAAAAAGCTGAGATGCAGTTTACGTCTGTTTTCATACTGTCTTTACTTTCTGCATTACAAGGATGTGATTACAATATTTTAGTATTGGAAAATTAGTGACAAAACGGAGCGGCAGTGGATTCCAACATGATAAACAATTTGAAAATGATAAAATATAATTTGTGAATGTGGTGGTTTGACCCTGGCCACTGACCAGATGGCCACACAGCTGCTCTATCACCCCCTCCCGCCTTGTTCTTTGTTAGACAGGTGGAGAAAATGTAACAAAGGGCCTGTGGTTTGAGATAAGGACAGGTAGATCACCCACATCTACCATCCCAGGCAAAACAGACTTTATTTCGGGGAAATCACTTAAATTTATTAAAGAGCAAATCAGAGGAGAGTAGTAAGAAATAAAACCAGATTTTTTTAAAAAATACACATTCCCTGCATCCCTCCTTTATTCCTGGGCTTAACATCAATCCCAGTTTATCTACCTCCTTGCCTCGAGCGGTGCAGGGGAACAGGGAATGGGGGTTACGGTCATTTCATCCTATGTTGTCTCCACCACTCCTTCTTCCTCTGGGGGAGGACTCATCACTCTTCCCCTGGGCCATTGTGGGGTCCCTCTCATGGGAGACGATCTTCACACAAATTTTTCCAATGTGAGTCCTCTCATGAGAGACCGTTCATCACAAACTGCCCTAAAGTGAGTGTCTCCATGGGGTGCAGTCCTTCAGGGAAAACTGCTCCAGCATGAGTCCCCCGCAGCGTCACAGAAGTCCCACCAGCTAACTTACTCCAGCTTGGGCTTCTCTGTCTTCAGAGGCTATGGGCTCTGGCAGCAACCTGCTCCAGCACAGGCTTCCCACAGGGTCACAGCCCCCTTCAGGCATCCACCCACTCTGGCATGGGGTCTTCCATGGGTTGCAGGTGGACATCTTCACCCCACCACCTTCACAGGCTGCAGGGGGACAGCCTGCTTCACCATGGTCTTCACCACGACCCAGGGGACTCTCTGTCTCCTGGAGTACATTCACCCGCAGTTCTTTTTTCCCCATTCTTAAATATGTTTTCACAGAGGCGTTCCTCTGCTATCACTTTACTGACAGGCTCAGCCTTGGCCAGTGGTGGGTCCCTCTTTGGAGCCGACTGGCATTGGCTTTAGCAGACCTAAGGGAAACTTCTAGCAGCTTCTTGAAGAAGCTACCCCTACGGTGCCCCTGCCAATGAAATCCAGCCAGGCAAAGCTAATATAATGAATTAAATTAATGAATTTATCCTTAATTATAGGAATCTTAAACTATCCCATTGAGTCTCAAGGCAAAAAGCACAGTTTATTAGTAGATTCCAATTCAAAGTTTCAAGATGTTAAAAATTGCCTATTGAGACTCCTCTTTAAGAGTGATGTGAGCATATATAACTTAGAAGTTATAATTAACTTCTGCCTCACAGTCTGAGAAAAGAAGATGTAGAAAGGATTCTGAGATGGCCATAAGATGGTGGAATAACTTGATCTGACTTTTGGAGAAGAGGATCCCTGGCTTCTAAGATGCATCCTGTGTTACAGAATTGCAACTGCATGAGGTCTCCCATTACCGACTGCTTTTACAGTGGGCCTGAACAAGTTATGTGGGATATTTCAGACCAAATTCTTGTCTTTTCCCCAGAGTATAGGTGAGGTGAAGACACCAATGTCTGCAGGTAATTGCTCAGCTACAGCAGCCAAATGCCACTGACATACAAAAATGTTGATTTATGACACACAAAGGCAGCATGGAAAGCAAGCACCTGGGTCAAGTGTGCTTTTTCATTATTTTCCTTTACTTTCTTTCTGGGTTCAGTCGCAAGAAATGATACAGAGCCAGCCTGAAGAGTGGAACTGAATGTTGTTTGTGGGAAGATTGTCAATTTTAAAGCAGACTCAGGTGTGGATGTAACTGCCGTATCAGAAAAGACTTTCACTCCTCTCACAGCTGAACCAGCTGTTGCTACTTCAGATAATCCTAGAGGCAGCGTAAGCACAAACAGCAAAAGATGTATCTTTAATACTTGTGCTTATAAGACCTTAGACTGGTATTTCCTTCATTGGGACACTTTCAAGTATTTTCTTGATGAAAGGAATGAAAGAAATATTAAAAGAACTTACATTGGACTCTTAGCTATTCTGCATATACTGTCACTGTTTATAACATTGAAATTACATAACATTTCCTTTCTCACACTTTTCACTTTTTTTTTTTACCAGTGTAACATAAGGTTGAGTGTAACATAGGGTTGAATCAGCTATGTTCATCTTCTTGTATGATCAGACACTGATGTGTTAGGAAATTTGTAGAGTGTAACAGAGATGTTTTGTGTCAGAGGTATGGTATCATCTGCTGCCACATTGGGAAGAAGAATAAGAAAACCCAGACATGTGAGAAGCTCAGAAAAATTTAACTGAGGGAGAGGAAAAGACATGACACCTTTCTAACTGTGGAAATCTTTTCTTGGTCTTGCTTCATAACGAACTTACAAATATATATATAGCTATGTATTTTCCTGTGTGTTCCTCCTTAGTTAATTTTAACCTAATGACTGAATTCAACCATGGATGGGACAGGAGCAAAGGTTCCCCCTTATTTAGGTTCAGAATAGGTCTGAGGGCTAAAATCACATCTTGATTCTGGAGGGCTGAGGATTTATACTTATTGGCAGCTGTCCTGAGCATCAGCATCCTCTAGAAAGCTGCAAGATACACTGCTGATGGTAAGGCACAAATTCCAGAAAGGGTGATTCTTTTAATTCCCCTCACCTGATGGGAGAAAGATTGGTTTCCACTAAAGTTTTCCTCCTCTTTTTTTTCCTGATATTTCTTTAATGAATTCTTTATCTTTGTTACTGATTTTATTGTCCAAATATGTACTCAGCTTTCCAGTTCAAGACTCAAAAAAGCTGAAAGAGTCACAAAGTGTGTCAAGGCAGGATTCTAGTCTTTGCAGGATTGCTGTTGGATGTTGAAAAGCTGAGAACCATTAGAGAAATGCCCAGATCATAAGAAGTGACAACACTACCAAGAACTATACAGAAAATAAGTAGGATTAGTGTTTATTTTGATATCTATTATCCTAGTAGTCAAAGCATCTTCTTTTTGGAAAATATAAGTGCGATTCCTGTCACCCATGTTGAAAGGTTCCACAGGAGAAATGGATTCTATCCTTAGAAAAAGGGCTATAAATGGGATAAAAAAACACACTGTTTGGAGGTACCTCTCTGTCTTCATTGATTATCACAAAAGCCTATATAACTCTTTTAGAGTAAGTATCATTCCAACAGCAAAAGTTAAATTAGATGAATCTCACACTAAATAACCCTTTAATAGCCAAAAGCTGAGAGCATATTCATGACAGATATCTCATGAAAAAAAGCCAAAAGCGTTGACATAGTGCTGCAATGTCCGAAGTAGTTACTATCTGAAACAGAACCTTGTAGTTCTTGTTGTCTGTGAGACAATTTTTTTTTTAATTCAGAGAAATAACTGAAGCAGAGATATATACTCCAGGCCTTTCTAAGTCTACCAGAAGTCTTTTTAACAGGTATTGGATATTGGATATTGTCCAGCACAGATACTGTGAGCTTGGAGTAACAGGTTTGGTGGAAAGCTAAGAAATTAGAACAGAGAGGTAAAAGTAGGTTTATATATATTTCTATAGAAAGATGGAAAAAAACCAAACCCTTACCAAGTGAAGCAGAAGTAAGGGTATTCTAGCTACCTTACAGACAAATTGGTGCCCTTGTCATCCTCTAGTAAGGCTGAGACATGACCATTGAGACACTGGGTTCCTCAGCCTGTCCCAGGGAAAGAATTGATTGCTAAAGAGACATTACAGTGCCTTGGGGTTAGGCTGTTCTGCTCATCAAAACTGTTGGGGAAAGTTTTAAAAGTCAGATGTAGATAAAATTCTCATTTTTACGTGTTTTAACTAATGGATTCATTTATCAAAAGCAGTATTTTAAAGTTGACCTAAGTTTCTTTCATTTTTATAAAATATAACTGTCTACGTGTTAAAGAACTAAAAGCTATGAAGCTGCACTAGGTGCCTTATATTTAGCTTCTGTGTAAATGTAGTTTTTGCTACGTGGAGGACATGAATGTATACGCTTTAGCTTTACTGTCAAGCACTTTCTTACCATTCCCAAAGGACAGAGTAACTGTCTGATTAATTACTGTAACACTGGATAACATGAATCAAGGTTACAGGCCTTCAGACAGTGTTGATTATTTCTTCTCTTTCATATATGGAATATTAATCATGTTGCTTCTTGCTAGCATTTCTTCGAATATGAACAATGTGGTGCATAGACTGAATAAGGTATATGCTGCTTTTAATTAAAAAAAAAACACAAATCTTGGATAAAACTGCAGGTGTTAAGATCAGATATGGCTTCCTTTCTCTGGTTATCTCCCAGGTATTATTAAGACTTCGGTAGAGAAGAATAAAGTAGAAAGAAAGGTTTAGCTTTATTATAGATGTGAATCACATCACTAGGAGATAATACTATATTATTTTTCTGGAATGACAATGAACACAATCATCTTAAGAGGCTTCCTTTGATGCAGTATTTAAAATGATAAGTGAAGGATGTGTTAAGAATAAAATAGAACCACAGGTGGTGTTTTGTTTTCTCTGTCCCATACTTCACATACTGAGAATAAATTAATAGATAAATGAAAAAAATCCATCTGAACTTTGGAAAAGACTATATGAATTGCTAAAATATTTAGTTTCCTGATGTCACTCTGAATTAAAACCTTCAAATTGTGAACCAAACATCCCAAAACAGCAAGGTTTTAAGTTAAATGTTTACAAATGTTTAATATGTGTCACAGAATCACAGAATCACAGAATGTTAGGGATTGGAAGGGACCTCGAAAGATCATCAAGTCCAATCCCCCTGCCAGAGCAGGAATGCCTAGATTATGCTACATAGGAACGTGTCCAGGCAGGTCTTGAATGTCTCCAGAGAAGGAGACTCCACAGCCTCTCTGGGCAGCCTGTTCCAGTGTTCCATCACCCTCACTGAGAAGAAGTTTCTTCTCGAGTTTAAGCGGAACCTCTTATGCTCCAGTTTCAGCCCATTACCCCTTGTCCTATCAGTGGTTGTCACCGAGAAGAGCCTGGCTCCATCCTCGTGACACTCACCCTTGATATATTTGTAAACATTAATGAGGTCACCCCTCAGCCTCCTCTTCTCCAAACTAAAGAGCCCCAGCTCCCTCAGCCTTTCCTCATAAGGGAGATGCTCCACTCCCTTAATCATCCTAGTTGCCCTGTGCTGGACTCTCTCCAGCACTTCCCTGTCTTTCTTGAACTGAGGGGCCCAGAACTGGACACAATATTCCAGATGGGGTCTCACCAGGGCAGAGTAGAGGGGAAGGAGAACCTCTCTCGACCTACTAACCACTCCCCTTCTAATACACCCCAGGATGCCATTGGCCTTCCTGGCCACAAGGGCACAGTGCTGGCTCATGGTCATCCTGCTGTCCACCAAGACTCCCAGGTCCCTTTCCCCTACACTACTCTCTAATAAGTCATTCCCCAACTTACACTGAAACCTGGGGTTGTTCCTACTCAGATGCAAGACTCTACACTTACCCTTGTTATATTTCATTAATTTTTTTTCCCCGCCCAACTCTCCAGCCTGTCCAGGTCTTGCTGAATGGCAGCACAGCCTTCTGGCGTGTCAGCCACTCCTCCCACCTTGGTGTCATCAGCAAACTTGCTGATAGTACTCTCTAGTCCCTCATCTAAGTCATCGATGAATATATTGAATAATACTGTACAGTCATTGTGACTTTGCTTCTAAATAGTGGTAATACCAAGACAAATTAAGAATTGCTTAAAATTCTAACATGCATTAATAGATTTAATGAACTTATCCCACTGATTTATTGAAGACATTTTTTTTGTTCTTAAGTTCAGTGTTCACTTTATTTGTAATATTTACATGATAGTATCACTTAGGGAAAGTGTGTGGGTGGGATACCCTGTGTTTGCCAAGACAGGAGTAACTTGTGCAGCCAGAGCCGTGCAGCTGTGGGGAAGATCACAACACCAGTGGGGTTCTGCTTGTTTGACAAGTCTGCACTGCGTGCTTCTCCCTGAAAGACTGAAACTAATTCTACAAGTCAGACAAATGACAAGTAGGAGAGCATACTGTCCTCCCCATGGTGCCAGCATGGCACTGATTCACAAGAAGAACAGATGACCTAGCTGAGACTGGGAAGAAAATATGTGGCAAAGTTGGTTACTGGCATGAGTGCCGTGCAATACATCAACTGCAAAAGCATCAGTGCTGTAAGTTCTGTGGCCTTTGCCTTTAACTGGAAACTATCTGCCTCTCTTTCATTAAGGCTGAGAGATTGGGATTCTTGCCTTCCACAGAAATTATTGTCAGCTGGACTCAGAGTAGTAGCTGGCAATGCCTTCAGCCTGAACTGTCAGTGCATTCACTGGAGATCTAACTGATCACCTCCTTGGAAAAACACGGTGATCAAAAATTTGTATAACTGGAGTCCTGATTAAGAGTTTCTTATTTGGTAACTAAAGAGATGACACTATGTCACTAATTTAACTATGTGAGGACTCGTTAAAGTGATTATTGTAACGTAATGATTAGGGTCAATTATGTTTGCAGGCACTGTCACATG
This sequence comes from Trogon surrucura, assembly GCA_020746105.1. Classification (NCBI taxonomy): domain Eukaryota; kingdom Metazoa; phylum Chordata; class Aves; order Trogoniformes; family Trogonidae; genus Trogon; species Trogon surrucura. The sequence continues at coordinate 115,796,934 of CM036617.1, read as the reverse complement.
ACTAGCTGCAGCTTGGATATAGGGAAAAAAAAGTATGCAAAAAAATATTGCTTAATGAAAATGGAGAGTTCAAAAAAGTGTATATAGAGGAGTAAAAGGGGAATTTCAATAAATGATGTGTGTAGAATTGAAAAAGTTACAAAGATGGACAAAAACAAGTATGTGACTTGCTTATGAGAAAACTTTAAGGTATGCTAGCACCTATATCAATTGCAACAACTATTTTTTTAGAATTCCATTTGCATTTATGTTCATCTAGTTGTACGTCCTTTTCTAGTAGGAAACATTACATCTTTTTTCTCAACTTTTTCTTATAACAAAACATTGCCACGTTCTCTGACTATGTATCTCACTCCTCTCCATGTTTTCTGGATGTTTTACCTCCCTTTTAATACTTTTGACAGATGAGTTGAGATCAGAATAGCTAATCTGCATAATTCAAATGAGAAGGTCATGTGAGAGAGATTCTCTTGTTTGAACTGCATACAGATTTGAGAGATAAATAGTCCTACTGAGTTAGTGGAAGAACTAAAAGGTTTTAGAAACAAACAGCTGTTTCTTTTTCACCTGTCCTGTAAGGAAAGCTTTCAAACACACAATAACATAACAGTATGTTACACTCCCTATTATCCATTTGTGTAGAGGTAGCAAACTAGCAGGGGAGGGAGGAAGCCAAAGCTTTGATCCTAAAGAAGTAGGAAGAATGTTGACACAAAATATTCCTGACTATTTAAATATATGCTATTACCAGAAAGAAAAGTCAAAAATGTTTCCTTAATTTTGTGAAGGAGGAGGAGACGATTACAGACTGAGAATTCGTCATATCCAAACAAGCCCACTACAAGGGCAGTATCTGGAAAATACTATATCTACACCTAATGTCGAGCTCAGGTTCTTTCTCCAGCTTCCTTGTAGTCCACACTACTCATCTCTTACATTTACGATGTTATCTGCTCCTAGATTCTTGGTGTCCAACATAACTGCTGCTGTATGAGAAAAGCAAACATGTAACGTGGATGGGTTTAAAGATCCTGTGTTACTGTTTCCTTAAACCCAGTAGATCTGATACTGATAATATCAGGTGTATGAACTCTTCCTTTTGAGTTCAATATCATGTAGAGATTTCCACAATTATTTGAGTAATTTGAGATCATTCCAAGGTATTTCAAATCAGTATTTGAAAGCACTATTTAGTGCGCTGTTTGCAGGTTCCACTATTTTAACAGGTAGATTCATTTATTACTCTCTTACTTGAAGTAGAGGAAGTGAGAGTCGCGTTGTGCCGGTGATGATAAAATATTAGTGATTTCTGACTTTAGGCAAAAATATTCTTAGATACTGAGTTTTGTTAAAAGTTTATTCTTCACTTCATCTAGAGCACATCCTTTAGAGCTTTTGGAATACGAATTTTATTAATAAATTAGCAGTTGACCAAAAAGAAAATGTAAAAGAAGGACTTTGATTTAACCCATAAAGTAAAATCCTGGATCAATTGAAATCAATGAAAGAAAGTTAAGAATTTCCAATGGAAACAGTTTCATAAAAATATTTCATTATCTTGAATAAACATTAAGCTAACATTGACTTAAACCTTCCCTCACTGAAATGAATTGGAATTATTGTGAGTGAAAACAGGTATAAACTACTACTGATAAAAAAAAAGATTCCTTCAGCAGGAAATTATTGATGTGGTTTCATGTATTTTATGGGTTATGCTTACACATAGCAAGCTATTACTAGTAGAAACAGGGGTGATGGAATAACCACCAAAGCTATTACCGTGTTGATTGTTTTATTTCTCTAAGTAGTATGGTTGATTCCAAAATAACCAAAGTTAATGGGGGTGCTAATGTAAGTAGAGTGAACACGGATTAGTCCTTTATGCACACCTCTTTATGTATTGTTGTTTTGTGGAGTGCTAGTTGAAGTCATGATTATTCTATTAAGCCCTTTCATTCATTCAAATTTTGCACATAATTCTTCCATCTGTGAAATGTTATTCAGGTCTTGCAAAACCTAATAAATTTTTAATTGTGAGCCAATGACAGATTTCTGTGAACACTCTGAAGTCATTGTATACATTTTACAAAACAATTCCCTTCTGCTTACCTAAATCCTACCTCCCTCTTTGTCATCTTATCACTTGACTTCATTAAAATACAAGATAAAAGTTTTTTGGCTTTTGAATGTCCTCTGTGTTATCAAAGTTTGGAGAGTGAATGTTCATTTACATACAGTGAAAGCTTAATTTGATTTTTATCTCATTATTTGTCTGGAAAACCTTAGTACATATGAATTTTACTCTTTTGGGGTCATTTGTTTTGATACTATTTACTTGGAAAATGCACAAATATGTCCTGTGAATGAGAAATTGACTCATTTCTTTGCATTGCCTAATTTATGTTGTTAATCCAATCATCAGTAGTGGCTGCACTGTCCCAGCAAAAAATACTGTGCTTTTTTGTCTATCTGAAACATCTTGGCCTGAAAAGATTTTTTTTTGTGATTGCAGTGGTGTTAGAGAAATTGCAATTGCAGTTTTCTCTGTTCCTGTGCTTCTTCTGCTGTCACTTGAGTAGAGTATATTTGTATTGCATTTTATACCTTAGATACTGGGCAGCCAAGATAAACACCAGAAGATATTTCCTGTACTTTGAAAGAATAATTGAACCAAATTTGGACTGCAAGGGCAATATGTTCATTCATGGTTGGGATTATAAAGGCAATTAATGAGAAATGAGGTATTACTTCTGAAATTGTGCCACAATGTAACTGCAATCTTTTGGGTAGATTTTTGATCTGAATAACTTAATAAACCTGACATTTTCAAGGGACTTAAGAATTTTCCAGATAGAGAAATTAAATCAACGGTATATCTCTATATACAGTGCTAGGATCCCTAGAGCAATCAAGAAATATTCTAGATCAAGAATATTCTAAAAGTCTGAAAAATTGTATGCTTAAAGTTGATAAAACTGGTAGAAATCATGATAAACATGCTTCACTTTGATTTTAGAAGATCTGAAATAGAATTTTTAATCATATTTAATGATCAATACAAAATCTGTTATGTAATTCTAAACATGTGTTAGAAATTTGCATGAAAAGATATAATTTTTCCAGAAAGAAACATCAGGATGGTTCAGCTTTTTGTCCCCAGAACCCTTTGGTTGGAGTCTATATTGTGGCATTCATATGTAGCTATTTGTAAGTGGCAATTTTGCAGAGAAAAACTCTGGGTAAATTGAATAAAAGAAAAATAAGATAAACGTTTTTCACCATGATACACAATGTATTGAAAAGTGATACTGTTACCATGTAAGATGGCTTTAACAGTGGAAAATTATAGCCTTTCTATATACTTAGTTGTTTTTTAAATTTATCTATAGAACCCCCTGCTCAAATGCCTGTTACATTCCTTAAGCCTTTTTCAAATAGGTAAGTTCGAGAATATGATTTAACTACGTTAATCAGCTTTTCTAAATGGAAGTGTAAGCCTGTGAGTTCTTGACATTGACAGAAAACAAAACATAGTAATTTTATTCTTTCAAGAGTACCAGAAACTTTCATAGCTAGAGAAGTGAAAGAATTAGAAACTATTTTTTTCTTTAGAAAAACAACTTATTGTTGAAGAGGTAAAATTAGTATATACCAACCATTATTTAATGAAGTCTATAATTCATAGTTTCTCAGAATGATAAGCAAGGGTAAAGGAATGAAGCCAGTTGTTTCACCTCCACTGCTATGAGAGTCACGATGTTAGTGTTTCTAGTCCATTGGAGCAATGGTATAAAATCTTCTTTACAAGCTGAAGTTCATGACCTAATGCTCATAATATTGATATTTCATAGGTCGAGGATCCTATAACATATATCAGCAGTTTTGCTTTCCTTAATTTTTATAAACGTGTGTCAAATAAGCAATCCACTGGTATGAGGCCTTCTACAGGCAGCTGAAAGCGGTCTCACAATCACAGGCCCTGGTTGTCGTGGGGGATTTTAACTTCCCTGATATTTGCTGGAAGGACAACTCAGCCAGCCAGCCACAGTCCAGGAGGTTCCTCCAGTGCATCGATGATAATTTTCTGATGCAAATGGTGGAGGAGCCGACTAGGAGAGGAGCACTGCTGGACCTCATCCTCGTTAACAAGGAGGATCTGGTTGAAGCAGTAAAGGTTGAGGGCTGCCTTGGCTGCAGTGACCATGAAATGGTGGAGTTCAGGATCTCATGTAGCAGAAACAAAATAGCAAGCAGAATTGCAACCCTGGACTTTGCCAAGGCAAACTTTGGATTTTTCAAGCAATTACTAGAGAAAATCCCATGGGCAAGGCTGTTTGAAGGGAAAGGGGCCCAAGACAGTTGGTTAGCGTTCAGGGACTGCTTCTACCGTGCTCAAGATCAGAGCATCCCGACACGTAGGAAGTCAAGGAAGGGAGCCAGGAGACCTGCGTGGCTAAACAGGGATCTGCTGGGTAAGCTCAAGGGCAAGAGGAGAATTTACAGATCTTGGAAGGCGGGGCTGGCCACTTGGGAAGAATATAAGGCTGTTGTCCGAGGGTGTAGGGAGGCAACTAGGAAAGCAAAGGCCTCCCTCAAATTGAACCTGGTGAGAGGGGTCAAGGACAACAGGAAGAGCTTTTTCAAATACGTGGCAGATAAAACTAACACCAGAGGCAATGTAGGCCCACTGATGAATGAGGTGGGTGCCTTGGTGACACATGATACAGAGAAGGCAGAGTTACTGAATGCCTTCTTTGCCTCTGTCTACTCTGCCGGAGGCTGTCCTGAGGAGCCCCGTTCCCCTGAGGCCCCACAGGAAGTCAGGGCAGTGGAGGAGTATGCTTTAGTCGATGAGGACTGGATTAGGGACCAATTAAGCAATCTGGACATCCATAAATCCATGGGTCCAGACGGGATGCATCCACGGGTGCTGAGGGAGCTGGCTGATGTCATTGCTAGACCACTCTCCATCATCTTTGCCAAGTCTTGGGAGACGGGAGAGGTGCCTGAGGACTGGAGGGAAGCAAATGTCACTCCAGTCTTCAAAAAGGGCAAGAAGGAGGACCCGAGTAACTATAGACCGGTCAGCCTCACCTCCATCCCTGGGAAAGTGATGGAACGACTTATCCTTGGTGCCATCTCAAGGCATATCAGGGATAAGAGGGTCATTAGAGACAGTCAACATGGCTTCACCAAAGGGAAGTCGTGCTTGACTAACCTCATAGCCTTTTATGAGGATATAACAAGGTGGAGAGATGATGGCAGAGCGGTGGATGTGGTCTACCTTGACTTCAGTAAAGCATTTGACACAGTCTCCCACAGCATCCTCACAGCTAAACTGAGGAAGTGTGGTCTAGACTCTCGGGTAGTGGGGTGGACTGTGAACTGGCTAAGGGGAAGAAGCCAAAGAGTTTTGGTCAATGGGGCAGAGTCTGGTTGGAGACCTGTATCCAGTGGAGTGCCTCAAGGGTCGGTACTGGGACCAGTATTATTCAATATATTCATCGATGACTTGGATGAGGGACTAGAGAGTACTATCAGCAAATTTGCTGATGACACCAAGCTGGGAGGAGTGGCTGACACACCAGAAGGCTGTGCTGCCATCCAGCGAGACCTGGACAGGCTGGAGCGTTGGGCGGGGAAAAATTTAATGAAATATAACAAGGGTAAATGTAGGGTCTTGCATCTGGGTAGGAACAACCCCAGGTTCCAGTATAAGTTGAGGAATGACTTATTAGAGAGTAGTGTAGGGGAAAGGGACCTGGGAGTCTTGGTGGACAGCAGGATGACCATGAGCCAGCACTGTGCCCTTGTGGCCAGGAAGGCCAATGGTATCCTGGGGTGTATTAGAAGGGGGGTGGTTAGTAGGTCGAGAGAGGTTCTCCTTCCCCTCTACTCTGCCCTGGCGAGACCCCATCTGGAATATTGTGTCCAGTTCTGGGCCCCTCAGTTCAAGAAAGACAGGGAACTGCTGGAGAGAGTCCAGCACAGGGCAACTAGGATGATTAAGGGAGTGGAGCATCTCCCTTATGAGAAAAGACTGAAGGAGCTGGGGCTCTTTAGTTTGGAGAAGAGGAGGCTGAGGGGTGACCTCATTAATGTTTACAAATATATCAAGGGTGAGTGTCACGAGGATGGAGCCAGGCTCTTCTCGGTGACAACCACTGATAGGACAAGGGGTAATGGGCTGAAACTGGAACATAAGAGGTTCCGCTTAAACTCGAGAAGAAACTTCTTCTCAGTGAGGGTGACGGAGCCCTGGAACAGGCTGCCCAGAGAGGTTGTGGAGTCTCCTTCTCTGGAGGCATTCAAGACCTGCCTGGACACGTTCCTGTGTGGCATAGTCTAGGCATTCCTTCTCTGGCAGGGGGATTGGACTTGATGATCTTTCGAGGTCCCTTCCAATCCCTAACATTCTATGATTCTATGATTCTATGATTCTATGATTTCAGGGCCTAAGTTCTAGGACAACATTATGTGATATAGAAACATTTGGACAAATGTTTTTTTTGCAGCCCATAGGCTCCTTTCAGGTATGTCTGATGCCCTAGTGCAGCAAGCAGATGTAATCCTACTACAGCAAAAATAAAATATCTTGCTTTGGGATACATTTGAGAAAACAGTAAGATAGTTCAGAGGAGGAACACAGTGCCTGCCGGGGACATTTTATCTTGATGCCTGGCCGGGATGACTCTGCTCCAAGGCTTTGTCTTTGTCTCTTTTGTAAGTCTTTCAAGGGAGAGACCTCACAGATGTTCTCAGCTGGATAGTACCATTGACAGAAGAGAAGGGGATAATACGGCATTAGACATAATAAAAGCTTTCTTATGAGATACAAGGGAATCATTTGAGATATGAATTATAACTGCTGTTTTAGACATCTTTCTTTGCTTAAAGTAACTGTAAGGTCTTCCTAAATTCAGTCCAGAAATGAGATTCAATTGGTTTTGGTTTGAGTTATCTCCTCTTTGCTGGCAGCTGTTACATCTTTTGCACCCTGAAAATTTTGCTGTATGTCATGAGGCAGATTCAGCTAGGTTAAATACCTTCCTTCTGTGTTCATGACGCCACACTTCTGAAACAAACTTTTTCATGTGCTATTCAAAATAGTTGAAATGGGAGACCTCTTTAATTCTGCAATGTTGGCTGAGTCATGATTTATTTTCCTACTACCTTTTAAACTCGAGTTCTGAATTACAAAAAACGAGGGGAAGGATTTCAAAATGGAAATTTCTAGGCTTTTCTTGCATTGCTCTGAAGTACAAGGGTTGTACTCATGTTTTTGTTGAAGACAGTGAGTACACCTCTAGACATATGTAGAGAAACTGCATTCTGTTGAGCAATCTTTGCTGGTCTGTTAACTTCAGTAGAATTAAACTGCTGTTAAGAGTTATCCTTGAGGAGATTGACCAGAGAAAGTAAATGTGATGGTGTTCATCTTGTTTTCACTCACCCTGTCCTTCCACCTTCCACACCACTTGCCAGAAATTTTAGTAGCTATATTTTTTGAGGATGATTTCAGTTGAGAGTGTCTGAGTCTTTGAAGGCATCAGCCCTTAAATAAGATAATTCTTTGGTTTTGGTAACTCACAAAACCCAACCAATCAACAAATGAAAATCCTAAATGACTTAAAAATTCTTTGTGAGCAAAGCGCATTGCCTATGGAGTAGTAGCATTGTTTTCATCCCTTTCTATAGATTACTTTTTTCAGCTTGTGTCAGTAGATATATTGGTGAAAATCCACAGAAGCAAGTGGAGTTTTGAAATCCAAATCACTGTTGGCAATATTCATTGCGCCCTTAGAAATTTCACTACAGGAATGGCCAGTCTGCTCCTGTTTCATCTAGTTTACTCAATAAGATACACAGAGACAGTAACAGGGTTAATTTATAAAACCTATTAATTATCTTTTTCCTCTTGAGTGAATACACTGGATTGAATAATGCCCTGGCAAGTGTACAATAGGGTCAAATCCAGTATTATATTGAGAAGAACCTCTGTTACATTCTGCAACTTTTAAAGTCAGTTTTAATAGATATGAAGGTGTAGCTGTGATTCAATTAAGGTTGAAATCTCCTGTCCTTTGAAATGTGTCTTCACTATTTTTTACTAGCTGCAGCATTTTAAACATTATTCTTTTTTTTTGAGAAAATAAACGGATGGTATTTTTCAAATATCTGAAGTGCAGGAAATCAAATTAAAAGGTTGCATTCTCAGAAAACTGTCTTCAACTTTCTCATTTAGATAGCCTCTTAGACAGGACAAGGTTATGTAAATTCAGGATATAAATACCAAAGAACAATAGGAACGATCTTCCAGAAAATAAGGGAAATATTCTGAGTTCCACACTTTTTTTTTTTTTTTACTTAATGTTCGTGTTTCATTAAAGAGAGAAATCTATTTTTGAGGAAAAAAAATAGTTTTTTAATATCTTAGGTGGAAACGTGTCTGGTTCTGTGTAAAATAGGAGAAACAATGACTAAAAACTACAAAACACCTTGTTCTTCTTGACAGGCTTTACAACCACATTCCTGCAAAATGCAGTATTTAAGTTGGAACTTTTAATATATTTATATAAATTCTTTAGGTGAAGGTTCTAAGATGAGAAAAGTAGTTTTAAAAAAGCACTGAACAAAGCAACTGATTGCATAATGACTTCCACCAATAAGTAGCTCAACTAGTATTATGCAAGTATACTAGTTGTAGATGACTACAGAAAAATGTTTCTAGTGCTAGAATAGACTGGGACAACTGCCTTTTCTCGGGAATTTGACTTCAAACCTTTCCTCTTAGGGCTGACCCTGTGTATAACTAGTGGCAAAAAGAACTTCATCAGCAGGTAAATGCTCTGGTATGAATGGACTCTGTCAAGGGATAAATCCTGCCAACACATATCTATGTCAGTGATTCTGTCAATTAACAAGAGTAGGTCTTTTCCAACCTAAATGATGCTGTGGTTCTATGACTACTTCAGTAATCTAAGAACGTGGATAAATGTTCAACTTTGGAAAGTTCATGAAAACTAGAACAGGATAAGTCAACTGTAATGAACAAAAAGTCTAGCACAAATAATTTGTGGTGAGGTCCAACGTGAAACTCAAAAGGAGCAGAAACTATTTTTTTTTTTTTCCCCGAAAATTCAGTGTTGCAAATTCTAATACCAACAGAAATGAAGCAATAGTGGACACCTGGATATTTAGCAGATGGAAACTGTAATACGTTAGTGATACTTTTCTGGTTTTAAGAACTCTTATACTTCTGATACCTGATATTAACTTTACATACCTGCATGCAGGAAAAAAGTTATCTTCAGAAGGAATTATCTAAAAGTTCATGTAGTCTTTTCCAAAAATACTTACAGGTTACATTTCTAAAATAAATAGTCTTTGTGACAGAATCTGAATTTTTCAGTTTACTAGAAACATGTAGTAGTGTCACAATATAAATAATGGTTTGATGTTTCCAGGTTATTAAACTTCAATTTAGTTCTTTAAAGCTATAAAATACTAAAATTCTCCAGATATTTAGAAGCTCCAACATTTTAAAAATACCATATTTCTGAAAAGCATTTCTGTATTAGATCCTTTAAATTAATTCAATGGAATGTGGGGAACTTGGAGTAATTAATTTTCTGGAATTTTAAATAACTCATATAATTTGTTATTTTTAATGTTTTGTGGATTTAGAAGTTAAATTGTATAACACAGCAGTATTGATAAATTTCTTAACCTAGACTAAATCAAAGCTTTTGCTTGATAGTCTGTGCCATTTACCAAACCACTGTAAAACATCAGCACATTTCTCTTTCGATAATCTTAAATATTTGTATGATCTGCTCTAGCTTGGGTTAGTTTTGTGAGCACCCACTTTTCTCAAAGCTTGCTTTATTTTCTTCTCATAACTTTTTAAGATTGCACTCCTGCCATGCAGTTGTTCTTGAGTTTCAGTTTGTCACATGTAGAGAGAACTATAGAGATATTTTTTGGCGATAGATTTCCAGATGCACTTTTCGTTTGCTTTTGCTCTGAGTACGTAGAGTTAGTCTTATGAAAAACTGTGTCTTAACTTCAGCAGGAATTCACAGTGCATTGCAGAGTGCCAGCAGACTCCAGAGTAACTCCCGAGACTATGAGTGGGGGAAGAAAACATCAGACAAGTCCAGAGCTCCTGTGACTTTTGTATATGAGTCAAGTACACTGAAAGCAAAAAAAGAAAAATACACAACTCTACAGATAACACCAGGTTTTCCTCAGTTGCCTAAGTTGTCAAAGCTCCTTTTATCCAACTATAGTTTCTGCTTACCTCGGTATGCCAGTAGAGACGAACTATGCTTTTCTTTGTCTATAGCAGTGATTATTTTTCTCCAGTGTTCCCTTAACATGTTTAAAGTGGGCTACATCTTTACAATAAACAAAGAACATCATAGTGGATGCTTAATTTTGTATTATTCTTATATGTATGGAATTAAAACAAAATAAACATCTGAAAAATTCCAAAGATTAAAAGGTTTATTTTAGCAATCAGTGAAAAGCCACAAGGTCATTCATGCTTAGCTTTCTGAAAAAAAAAAAATTCCTTTGTTGTTTTCTTACATGTGTTTCATCAAAAAGGGTACATGCTGTGTGCCAGGCATGGAGAATAGCTATATTTCTTACAGTTAATTTTATAACTCTGAGAGGGCTTTTGTTGTGGTTTGTTTATTTTCAATGATTGAAACACATTCTGTAGTCATTCTGGGTAAAACTGTGGGACTGAAAATGAGTTTTGATTACATATTCATATATTGTTCATGTTACAGGGATGATGGTTGTTCAGTATTTGTTATAGTATAAGAAAACTAACACTGGCTACTTCTAAGACTCAGCTGAACAGGGTCCTGAGCCATCTTGTCTAACCTGTGCTTTTGCCAAGAAAAGTTGGACCAGATGATCTTTGAGGTTCATTCCAACCTGGGATTTTATACTTTCATGATTCTATGAAAGGATCAACTTCAGCAGTGAACTGATGATAATTCAAGGAAGGATTGACATTGCTTGAGGCCAAAATGCTGAAATATTCTTCAATAGAATTATAAGAACTTGAGAGAATTTTAGAGGATGAATAAAGGTCATTTGGTTCATCAAGCCATATTCATTTTAGTAGTCTGTTTCCCCAAGGATGATATCTAATTGTTTCTTGAACGACACTGGCGTTTTTTGCCTCGACAACTTTGCCTGAAGGCTATTCTAAGTATTTATTATTCTCTACATGAAAAGGTGTTTTCTGATATATGTGCTAAATTTATTTTTTAGTTTCTAGTTATAGTCTCTTGTCCTATATTCTATGTTGGAATGGAAATAATAATTTGAGTTGACATTATCTGTGGCAGTTAAGACTTTATGGGCTTCAAAAAGACAGTTTTACCCTGTCCTTAAAATTCATTGCCCAGATTTATAATGTAAGTAACCACAACTGCATACCAAATAGTGTTGGGGTCTCCCTTAGAAGATTTTAAATCAAAATCCATCTTACTTCCGCAAATGTGTTTTGCTGATGTTGCTGATGCTATGTGTCCCCTGTTGACCAAAAACCTGCCCAATATAGAATATTCAGTGACACTTGATGTCTTTTTTAGCATCAGCTGAAGGGAAAACAAAAGCAAGATGTACTTTAAAGTTTTGCAACAGGCAGAAAAATGAGAGGCAATAGCTAGGGACATATCAGTAAAAGTTCACTAACTCCACCTTTCTACTTTTTTCAAAGCACTTCAGTCTTACTTCAGTTCTGGATGATTTTAAAAATAAGTCAAGTTGTCTACACTGTCTGTCCTTTAACAGCATCAGAACAGGGTTACTGTTCCTGAAGTGACTAACTTTTCCGAGTCGTTAAGGTTCTTGCCCAGGATTGGCCAGGCAGCCCAAGTAACTGATTAAGAAAGTCAGTCACAACCCTATTCTTGTTTTTTTTGTGTCAGCTTCTAGAAAACCAGTTGAAGATAGTGTTTCCCATCCAGCTGCCCTTCCATAGTTCCATCCATATCTATCTTCTAACAGCAGAATCCTTACCTGGCCTTAGATAGTTCAAGCCTCCCAACCCTTGTGAAAAAAAAAAAAAAAAATAAAAAACCCATTGTAGATAGCTAATCTTTAACAGAGCCTGCTAACACACTTTTTCCAGTAGCCAGATTTTCAGATTACCTGTCAGTCTATGATACCAACCCCACCAACAGGAGAGTCATGCTTTAATAGCTTATGAGCTGCATGGGATTTATGAAAGAAAAATTGGCAACCATCAGTTAAACACTTAGATATTACTGTGTACAGGTTAGTGCAAAGCTTGATAGAAGTGCATAACATGCCTTCATTCTGGCTCGAAGACAAGATTTACCTCCATAGACACTGACATTCCATGGAACATTTATAAATCAACTCCTACTGCACGTGGTGTCAAAATAGTAATAAAATGCATATTTATTTGGAGACTTATAAAATACCAGGCTTTAGAGAAGTCTTTTATATTTCCAGAAATTACATTTTAGAACAGAAAGAATATTACATCTCCTCATCTTCTGCTGGAAAAACAGCACTTGAGTCAAGGTCTCAAATTAAAAAAAAAATTAAAAAATCATCATCATTTCCCAGTCCTGAGGGATATTTCCTTCCCTGACTGTGAATGTTTGTATTAACAAGTTTTCCAATGTGCTTTCAAGATAGAATTTCAGGCTGACTCTAAATGATCATGGAATTGGTTTCAGTCATAAGAAGGCTCTTAACCCCCATTTAACAGTAAGAACTCAATAATTATAATTGTCCCAAATCATTGTTACATGGGAAGAACAGACATCCATGAACTAGACAGATTTTGGGCTATCTCAGTACCAAAATCATCCATTAAACCTTGACTCTTCTGCAATACTGCAAAGCACCTTTGTAACATGCTGGGCACAAAATACTTGCCTTAACAGTTTGAGTTTTTCATACTACTGCCTGTTTCTGATCATAGAAATCTGGTCTTATTTTGTTTCCCATTAATGAGTGAGAGTGGAACTTATTCCTTATGAGGAAAGGCTGAAGGACCTGGGTCTCTTTAGCTTGGAGAGGAGGAGGCTGAGGGGTGACCTCATTAATGTTTATAAATATGTCAAGGGCAAGTGTTAGGAGGACAGTGCCAGGCTCTTTTCAGCAATGTCCAGTGACAAGAGAAGGGGCAATGGGTGCAAGCTGGAACATAGAAGGTTCCTCCAAAATATTAAGAAAATCTTTTTCACTGTGAAGGTGAAAAGAGCACTGGCACAGGCTGCCCAGAGAAGTTGTGGAGTCTCCTTCTCTGGAGACATTAAAAACCTAGCTGAATACATTCCTGTGTGTATATCTAGAGGCCACTTTTTAACTAAATATACATTCTGTACAACTGCATTAACAAGATTTGCATTCACAGGTGTAAAACATGGTCAGTTCTGCCAATCAAACCAGAAATTACTCCCCTGTGAAGACAAAATATTGCTAGAAGCAAAAAAAAATTGATAAGATTTAGTCAGAAACTGAATATAATGTTTGTTACATCTTGAAGTGATGTGTTTACCTTACCAGTTCTTCTTGAAGTCTAAATATTTAGAGTTACTTAATTCACTTAAATGTAGTTCTTTATTTTTTTTCTGTTCTTTTTGAGCTGAACTTAAAAGAGAGGTACTATTTCAAATTAGGATTCCTTTTAATTTTTTCAAGAGTGTTAATTGCAAATTTATTATTTTTAATTGTTGTTCTGTTTTATAAAATACATTTATGCTCACTGCATCACAAGGATTTATAACAAGTTACTTAACATTACTGTTTAATTTCGTATCCTCTTACCTTCAGGTAAATTGGAACACCTAGTGCTGATTTCAGTTTGCCTAAAATTATTTTCTCTGCTGGATGGAGCAGATTATTTCAAGGTAATCTAAAATATATATAGAAAGAGGAGAAAAGTTGTTTACAGCAAATGTATTTGTTAACCCTGTGATAATTGCCTACACTGTTTTGAAGATATAAACATAAATATGCCATATGAATTTATGCATGGATTTCATCTAAGAATATCTCAGACTTGTCCTAGTAACTAGCAATATATTTTCTAAAGCAAATTGCTATCTGAGAGTAAATTACATGTTGGCCTCATACTTCTTTCCACAGTCACTAGTATATCTCTAGCTGCTCTTCCTTCTTTCTGCTTTTTCCTTTTTGAGCAAACACATTTAACAGCTGTGGAAATAAACAGGGCATACTTGGCAAAAGTAGGGACCAGATGCCAAGCTCTGCAATGCTTGTTCTAGCAGCAGCATGTGGGTTGGTTGCTAACTCCTTGGTGTCACCTCTGCTGGCTCCTTTTTTGCTTTTGCTACTGGCAGGCAACAGAGGTGCATCTGGAGATGTTGTCAGGGTCATGCAGCTGTGGGGTTGTCTTGGTTCCTGTGGCTGTATTTCTATTTCATGTTTAAATGCTATTTTTGCATGCAATAACATTAATTACTTGAATGTAACTAGTGTTTCTTTCAATTTTCATAGAGATAGGAAAGAAAATACCTTTGTTTCCTGTATCAGTAAGTAGATGTTTTCTGTGACTAGTTATTGTCTTCAGTTCGGGAAGAGATTTGGTTCTTTTTTAATGAGGTGCAAAAGTACCAATTGACACCTGGCTGGCACTGCTGACTGGCTCTGAGAACCTGAGGTGTTTCAATTAAACTGTGCCTGGCCATGATACGAAATCACATCAGGGTGTGGGGAAAGAAGACAGATGGGGTAAGAATGTTCCGCTGTGGCTTCATTCAACATTGGTTTCGCTTGAAATTGTGCATCGTTCTAGAATGGTACAGAAAACAACTAAGTCCAAAAGCTATTAGTAACCTGTAAAAATCTAGCATCCCATCTAGAAAAGAGGAAGCTGAAACAAGGGAATGCATTATCCCAGCTGAAGCATGCTGGGGAATGTATCCTTGGCAAGGGTTGGACTCTAAAGTGGGATCATGCTGCTATATGTTTCCTCACTTATAATCACATATAAAAGGAAACTTAGACCTTTACGGCTTCAATATCTTGCTATAATTTACTACTATTATGTGAGTAATAATAAGTCTTATTTGGATTTGGATAATCCTTCTTTGGCTTGTGTTTATCTTCTGACTGGAAGTTTCATCTTGTTCCAGAAGTTTTGTTTGTTTTTTTTTTTTCCCCTGGGTTCATGGGGTATTACTCTTTTATTTGCAAACTATCTTTTTACAGGTAATTCATGCTGTTCTAAAGGTATTTAACTTCCTGCACACCACATCCACCATCAGTGTCAGTCTAGACTTCACCAAAACTTCAGACTCCCAAACTGTCACATCTGCTACTGACACAGGTACAGATACAAAAGTATGTGCCTCTTCTGAGTTGGGTGGTAGCTTCTGCCTACTGCTGAACATCTCTTGGTGAAGCCTGAAAATATATGTCCTCTTCTGGTTCAGGGTAAGTTGGGAACAAACCATGAAAAGTGACAGAACGTACAGGGTGTGTGCTTTACATAGGTGAGGAGGTGAGTTTGTGTGCTGAGCTTTAAGAAGGGCAGCGAAAGGATCCAGCAGAAAAAAAAAGCATATAGTGCTGGTTTTGGAGGAGATTGAATAAATGGTGGGAAGACGGGTGGCAGGTGAAGGCTGCCATAGCAGAAAACCCTATCTTTCACTTACCCTTTCTATGGAACACTAACCTTCACCTACCCTTCACACAGCAATCAGTACCCAGAAATTGCTGTGATTACTGGTACATGCCTAAGAGAAACATTTATAAGCAGCCAAAATATTTTGTGCATTTTTTTTTCCACCATGTCAATTTTTGGTGTTGTAACAGTGTTTTTGTTTTTCACTGAGAATGTCATTGTTTTTTCATAGAATCATAGAATGGCCTAGGGTGAAAGGGACCTCAGAGATCATTTATCATTTAAACCAACCTCTCTGTCATGGGCAGGGACACCTCTCAACTGGATCAGGCAACACATGGGGACCGAACGGGGATCGAACCCATGACCTTGGTGTTATCAGCACCACGCTCGAACTGAGTGAGCTAACTGGCCCCCCGATGAAATTTTTTGAATTGTCAATTTTATTAAAAAACAGCACCTCTTAAAATCAGAAATGAAAATACTGCTGCTTCAGTTAACTTTGATGTATGTTAATGTTCTAACTTCCCCTTACAAAGCAGTCAGAGTTAACATTGTTCTTTTCGGTAGATATTTGTAGTCATTTCAGTGACTTATTAAGCTTAGCATTTTTTCTTATAGCCAGATAGTATAACATGAATTTACTTAGGCAGCACAATTTTGTAATGCATTGTTGAAGGCTTTAGACGATTCTGCATATTTTTCTTATAAAGGGAAGGCATATGATTCTTGCACAGTGTTTACGACATGCATCAGTAAACTACTAAAAAGCAAAGAAGTGAGATGCTGTATGACTTAATATGTCGATTTGCTATCATTTTAGTAATATTAAAGTATTGATTTTCAGTGCATTTGGAACCAGGTTAGATTTATAATTCTTTTTTTTCCTGCACTGGGGTAAAGAATAGAGGGGCTGAGTCATCTGGGAGATACAAACTTACTCAGGACTGGGGGATTAAAGAACAAACAAACAAAATACCACCTTACTGTTTTCTAAACTCCAAATTTGTGATAAATAAACAAACCAATATTCAAAATATATTAATTTATAACTTTTCCTTAATATTATTTCAGTTTGGAAGACTTACACTTTCAAAGACCTTGATTCGGAATAGCAAAGAAGTATTCCTTTAAATAAATAAGACCCTCACCTAAAATAATAGAGAATATAGCTGGTAAACATCTCAAGAGCTCTTGTAATCCATTCCCTGCTCCCAAATTGTGATCACCTGCACCCAGATGATTAAGGGTAACAGAAACTGGTGAATTCAGCATCTGTCTTCCTCATGGCCTTGCCTTTTTCAAGCAGGTAAGTCTTGATTTTACCCATTCATCAAATACATACAAATTTTTGTAAGAAGTAGGAAAGAAATTGAGAAGTCTGTGTCTGCTGCTTGCTTCCCAACTGAAGAGACATAATTGTCATTATGCCACATTTTAACATGTTTTCTGGGAAAATTTTATCAAGTTTGATTGTATTTAGGCATCTGCCCTGGAAATTTTGCACTGAAAGCAGACATGGCATATGTAATGTAGGGGAGAAGGATGTACTGCACACATAGTGCAGTACACTACACATAGTATAGTAATTCAGAGGACAGAAACTGGAAATGTAAGGAAATCAGAAATGAGAAGGGTGAAATGAAAATAAAAAGTGGACAAAAAGGGAAGTGAGAGGGTTAAGTGAGTCCAAGATGGAGAAAATGTGTGGACAATAGAAACTAAAACAAGACTGAGGCCAGTCAACAAAGGACTGAGTCAAATCAAAATGGTTTTAGAAAACATCCTTTTAAATCTAATCAGTGTGTATGGTAGTAAATAGCATGCTCTACAACTTAGGTGAAGGTGCAAATACTCCACAACTTGCTCTATAGGAAATAACAACCTGTATTGTGGAAATATTTTAAAATAGAGAGAAATGCACTGTTCAGAGTAGTGTTGTTTCATGGTAGTTCTAAATATGTTCTCCTTGTCCATATTAGGAAAACTTCTGTTGTGATGATACAGTTTGTATTATGATCTCAGATAAATATATTTTTTAAAAGAAAATTTAAAAAGGAAGGTATAATTGAGGGCGGTCAGATATTGGAATGCACTGCCCAGGGAAGAGCTGGAGTCACCGTTTAAGGAGAGGCTGGATGTGGCACTTAGTGCCGTGGTCTGGCTGTTGTTATGCTGTTGAGTCACAGGTTGGACTTGATGATCTCAGAGGTCTTTTCTATCCTCAACAATTCTGTGATTCTTTGATTACATTTTCAGGAAAAAACATTAAATTACTAGAAAATGGATAGTTCTCACTCAGCTTAATGAACTGTCAGGATTAAGTGTCTGTATATATTATATGAATTAATTAAAATTGTCTATACTTCAACACTGATTTCTGTCAAGGTAAAGAGAGCATAATTTAGTCGTCACTGAAAGGTATAGAGCAATCATAAAACACCACACAGCTATGTAGTTTGTATACATTGTAGGTTTTTAGTATAATCTGTAACATTCTTTAGAAAGGTGCTCATATTCATTTCAGTGAATAACACTGCTTGGCTCAATAAACAATACGTCCTTTACAAAATGTATTTTAATAGTTTTCTATCATAAGGCACAGAATAGAGAACCATTTCTACTTGATTGCCAATTCTCTACCAAGTGAACAGTTTCCTGAGTGGACTGAAGAATCAGCATGTAGGATTGTGACTTTAGTACTTTGACACGTGCTGGAAAAAATGATTGCATTACTGAAGATATTAGTCCTAAAGGCATACAGATTTTAATTTGGCTCTGAAATTTTTTTTTTTCATTCCTTGAGAGTTCAAGGCTTTTTATAATTGCAGTTTAAACATTGAACTTCAGGATCACAGAATCACAGAATCACAGAATGTTAGAGGTTGGTAGGGACATCAAAGCTCATCTAGTCCAATCCCTCTTCCAGAGCAGGATCACCCACAGTAGGTCACACAGGAACGCGTCCAGGCGGGTTTTGAATGTCTCCAAAGAAGGAGACTCCACAACCTCCCTGGGCAGCCTGTTCCAGTGCTCTGTCACCCTGACAGTAAAAAAGTTTTTTCTCATATTTTTGTGGAACCTCCTATGCTCCAGCTTCCACCCATTGCAACTTGTCCTGTCAATGGACGCCGCTGAAAAGAGCCTGGCTCCATCCTCCTGACACTCACCCTTGACACATTTATAAACATTAATGAGTTCACCCCTCAGCCTCCTCTTCTCCAAGCTAAAGAGACCCAGCTCCTTCAGCCTTTCCTCATAAGGGAGATGTTCACTCCCTTAACCATCTTTGTGGCTCTACGCTGGACTCTCTCAAGCAGCTCCCTGTCCTTCTTGAACTGAGGGGCCCAGAACTGGACACAATATTCCAGATGTGGCCTCACCAGGGCAGAGTAAAGGGGCAGGAGGACCTCTCTTAACCTACTTGCTACTGGCTGACACACCAGAAGGCTGTGCTGCCATCCAGCGAGACCTGGACAGGCTGGAGGGTTGGGCGGGGAAAAATTTAATGAAATACAACAAGGGTAAATGTAGGGTCTTGCATCTGGGTAGGAACAACCCCAGGTTCCAGTATAAGTTGGGGAATGACTTATTAGAGAGTAGTGTAGGGGAAAGGGACCTGGGAGTCTTGGTGGACAGCAGGATGACCATGAGCCAGCGCTGTGCCCTTGTGACCAGGAAGGCCAATGGCATCCTGGGGTGTATTAGAAGGGGGGTGGTTAGTAGGTCGAAAGAGGTTCTCCTGCCCCTCTACTCTGCCCTGGTGAGACCCCATCTGGAATACTGTGTCCAGTTCTGGGCCCCTCAGTTCAAGAAAGACAGGGAAGTGCTGGAGAGAGTCCAGCACAGGGCAACTAGGATGATGAAGGGAGTGGAGCATCTCCCTTATGAGAAAAGGCTGAGGGAGCTGGGGCTCTTTAGTTTGGAGAAGAGGAGGCTGAGGGGTGACCTCATTAATGCTTACAAATATATCAAGGGGGAGTGTCACGAGGATGGAGCCAGGCTCTTCTCGGTGACAACCACTGATAGGACAAGGGGTAATGGGCTGAAACTGGAACATAAGAGGTTCCGCTTAAACTCGAGAAGAAACTTCTTCTCAGTGAGGGTGACGGAGCCCTGGAACCGGCTGCCCAGAGAGGTTGTGGAGTCTCCTTCTCTGGAGGCATTCAAGACCTGCCTGGACACGTTCCTGTGTAGCATAATCTAGGCATTCCTGCTCTGGCAGGGGGATTGGACTTGATGATCTTTCGAGGTCCCTTCCAATCCCTAACATTCTATGATTCTATGATTCTATGATTCCCTTCTAATACACCCCATGTGTATATAAATTTTTTTTTCATAATTCATAAAGGTAACAATGAATGAGCGATAAGCACATATTTACATGTGAGAAACAGAATCTAGAAACATTTTAGGAATTCTGTTTCAGATATGAAATGTGCTGAAACTGCAGTTCAGTGATGTCCTTAGTGCACAAATGGATAATTTGTGCACAAACTTATTACCTGTACAGCCACTGAATTGTGTGTGTCAGCAAACATTTTGAATATATGGATGAAAATAAAGACATAGTGTAAAGTTCTCAGCATCTGTCATCAGTATAACAATAAACCTGTGCACCATGGCAAATAACCATAGAGCAGTTCGCAAATATGAATGATTGAAATTACTGAATGGTTAAAAATTATACACTAAGGAATGCAAACAGGAAGAGCAGATGGGTTGAATGTGAAGCCAGTCACGTTTAAGAACTGAAAGCAATTTTAAGAAAATAAAATTTAAAAACTCTGTAATATCTATACAGCGATAAAGAGCAATACTCATAACAAAATGGTAGGGCTGATAACTCATATGACTGTGAATGGAAAGAAGCAGAAGTGTGCAATTGAACCTTATTAAGCATTTTTTTGGTAGATTAGTGCAGTAAGATTTCTGGGTTTAGAATCAAGATTCATACTTGGGTAGTATGGAAAGCAGTTGGACAAAGCCTTTAGTTTCATGTGATTGCTGTGTGTTTGGTATCTGCACTACAAATATTGTCAGTGGATTAAAATATAAAATTATTCCAGAAACAACTATGATTATTTTCTTTAAGTGGAACTGCACCAGGAGAAAGAAGAATGTTGTAAAAAGGCTATACAGTCTTGTGTTCTCCTTAAAGCGATTGCAGTAGCACTCTGTATCAGAGTCACAGAACTCCTGCTGTCTGTCATACGAGCTTTGCCTTCTATTATTCCAAGTTAACAACTTGAGACTAGTGTATCACACTACAGGGAGAGTTATTCCAGCTGTTCATGTCCTCTTGTCATGTATTTTCGTCCCTTTGAGTAAGAATGTGGCAGGCTGTTTCCTTTCTAACCTGTCTACTAACCTTTCCTTCATATGATTGCCATAGAAGCCATTTAATGATATATATACATATATTCATCTAAATAATATTTTCAAATTTCAAAGCAAATTTTTTTTATGCTTATGTGAAGGTAAGCTGTATAAAAAGAGAGTGGTAAAAGTGTTTTTTCTTTTACTTAATCATAGAATCCTCGAATTGGCAATAACTTATTTTTTAACAGAAAGTTTAGTTGTGATCTCACAGAGTTGCCTGCAGTCAACATATAAAACATACAGTGCTAATGATGTTTGATTTCCTATGTATTTTGTCTTTTGGTTGGATTATCTTCTGCCTGGAAAAGTGAGAATGCCAACCAGAAAGGCAAAGGCATTCTTAATTTTTCACTCAGATCTTAGATCTTTATATCATCAGAAATTAGTACTTTCTGTAGTCTTTTGCTTATCACAAGGCACTAATAAAGTCCTTTTCCTTCACTATTTTAGTGAAAACAGATCTGGAAGATCTGTCCTGGTGTCTTAAATTTGGTTAAGATTAGTTAACAAGCTCAAAGGTAGAAGTGAGGGATCAAAGGACAAACAGGCCTTTGTATGTCTGAGGTGAGAGAAACAAATACAAACATCTTCATCGAACAAATCTTGTCTTCTTACAAAATCAAGCTAAAAAAAGTTGTTCATTCAATGGTGTAAGTTAGTGTTCATCTCTAGAGATTTTTAAAATATTGTTTCACTCAGCATGAAGTAAATCACACCCCCACCCCACATTTTTCTGAGTTTTATGAAATGAAGATAATTAACCATTGAAGAAATTGGTGTTACTTCTGCTTATTATCACTGGTGAGCTGCCAGTTCACTGCTGGTTCAGTCACTCTGGGACTGAGGGAGGGATAAATAGAGTTCATTCAAAGGGACACTTCTTCCAGAAAATCATGCAACCTCTGTTATCCAAGAAACAGCTTCATGATCACAGTAGTCTGTACTGGCCGTTACAGTGAACCGCTGGCCTTAACCCACATTGCTCATCATTTGCAATTTGCTTATGATTTGCTTATGATTATTATCTTTATTTTATTATCTAATGATTTGCTTATCATTATTATCTTTTATTTTAAGAGTATTTCCTGCCACAGGTAATGTGTTAAATGTCATTTCAGAGTACTTCAGTGAAAGGAAGTCTACCACATGTTAAAGTGATGTAGCAGGAGACAGCAAGGGAAATTTTGTCATTGCAGTAGTATCCAGTGTTAGAATATTAAATTGATTCACCCTGAACATATTCAATGAGAGAATTTTTCACCTTCTATTTCCCATATTCTTTTTTTTCACCATGGTGAGGCTAGTGGATGAGGAGATACATA
Organism: Trogon surrucura; assembly: GCA_020746105.1. Classification (NCBI taxonomy): domain Eukaryota; kingdom Metazoa; phylum Chordata; class Aves; order Trogoniformes; family Trogonidae; genus Trogon; species Trogon surrucura. Next base: position 115,774,578 of record CM036617.1, on the reverse strand, counting down.
GTCCACTATGTGTGAACTTAGCCTAGTGTGGTCCATAATCCCATTTCTGTCTTCTGCGTACGTTTATTAAAATTGTTCATATTGATTACCAACTGGAATTTCAGGTGGATGCAACAGCTGCTGCTCCTAGAAAACTACACAAGGAAAAGAGAAGCTCTGATGTAATGAACTGGCATTTTGACAGTTACAGGGCAGTGTGAACAGCTACTGAAAGTGCTTGATAGAGATGCATGGATTTCTGAGAGACTCCATAAAGTAAGATAGAGAGAAATTATTAGGGCAGTATCACCTCATGATCAAATGGAGCAATGGGAAAGAACAGTCAGTAAAGATTATTATTAGAGGTCAAGACTATATAATTTGTGTGACTTTTATATTAGTTCTACAGGTGATCAGTGCAAAAGTTTCAAATTAATACTTAAAAGTATGTCTACGTGGTAAGTAGTAACGAACCAATTAGTACTGTACTAAGATAAGTAGACAGCAATTGAAACATTTAGGAAGCGTTGGTTGATTTCTAACAAATAGAAAAAAAGCAGCTGTCAAGTCTTATTTAAAATTCTGATCACAAGAACAGGAATTTTACTTTTGGATACATTTAAATTATTGGCCAAAATTCTGTCATGGTGTTGATGGTGAAAGTAGAAAATTTAGTCATTTGCAAATGATTATTACAAAAAATTCTGTACTCAGTATTGTCTGGCCCATTGGCTTCTATTATTTGTCAGATGGTGCCAGTCCGTACATTTTTGGACACTCTCTGTTACAGTCATGCTTCCCCAAAGATATGGTAAAACTGAAAAAACAAAAAAGTAAATAAACAACTCATTAAAAATGAGCTTATCTGGAATATATAAAATCAGACATTGATGCAGACATTTATGGAAATGAATCTCTTTTTAGTGTCATATTTCTAAGCCACCCACTGAGGACCGCTAGTGCACCGAAAACTGTATTAATTAGGACTTTGGGCCGAGATTCTTGCTGTCGATATATTGATACATGGAAAACCCTGTTAGAACTAGTGAAATGCTTCAATTTTGGTGTTTTTTTTTTATTTTATTTTTTTCTTTTTTTTAGTCAGGTGTTTGATGTTTTGCAAAACCATTTTTTTTTGCACATTACTTCTACAGCACCTTGAAGTGACTGTACATAGTTTTTTCACCATGCGCTATGAAAAGCAAATGAGAATAAGGGAAGTAATAAGATGGAAGCTGAACTTAAGGTAGCAAGTTTGTTTAAAAACAAACCCAAACCCCTCAAAATCCCACAAAAAAAGCTACCTTTATATCTTTTTGACTTTTCTAAGAACCTACGTCTTCTGTTTCAACTGATGTGGAAGCACCAAGAGCTTGGAAACACGGTTTATATTGTTGAAAAAGATGTGCTGGTTTCAGCTTTTGCATCTTCCAATATCTTTACTCTTTCAAAGTGTTTCAGAGTACCTGTTTGCTCTTCAGAGTTAGAAAATGCAAAACCCAGTGAACTAGAGGTGGCATTGCTGAAGCTAGTTAGGATATGGATAACAGTCTCTAACTCCTTTGCACTGCCTTTTGGAGGAGTAATTGTGTAATCAGAGCTTTCAGGTGTATCTGCCTACCTTTCTTATTATGGTGAGAATCCCCAGACAACCATGAGAGGTTTGAATCTGTGACACTTTTAGTGGAAAATAAACTGTAACATGGTAATGTTTTACACATAGAAAATTCAGAGCAAGACAGATCTGTTCGGAAGCCGTTTTATTTTTATCTGTGCCTCCCCACTGTGTCCCTGTAGAACTGAGATATTGTACTCTCAGAATAGCAGCAATTTTTGTTAGCTTGGACCTATGGCATCACTTTCCAGCCCCTTAAGAGAAGGTTTTTCCTTCCCTCATCTCTGAGGTCTGGCTCATGGATCTATTCCCAGCTCCCCTCTGTGGACCCCTACTCTCCATCTCTGCCACAAACTGCCCATTTACAAGCTTCCTTGGGCCCTCCCAAAGCTTTTCACAGCCCTGCATGATTAATTGCTCCCAGGTAAGGGCTAAAAATCCTTCTTCCTCCTTCACTTTCTCGCAACAATTTACCTCCTTGCTTTCAGCCTCTCATTTTTATCCGAACAAAGTAACACACTGAGGGCAAACAAAAACTAGAGATCGCTTGCTGTGGGAAGAAAGAGGGAGCAGCCCCTCAGCTCAGGAGAGTAATGGTGGTGCCTGGCCTCGTTGCTGGTGAATGAAGGTAAAGGACTCTTTTTCCTGTGTGAAGCCATGTAACATTCATGCATGAGTCAGCTCTGAGCTAAAAGATTTTCCTTTAAATGTTGAGCTGCAAAATAAGGAAAATAGTGAAGCCTTGTAGTGCTATAAATAATGAAAATGTTGACAGGTGATTGCTTTAAGAAATCACTTTTGCTTTACGTCCTGAGCAATAACATTCAAGTTCAGTTTATATGAATATAAGGAAAAAAAATCCAAGTTCTCAACAAGTGATTGGTATAAATCAGTTTCTTTCCTTCTCAAACTGTTAAAAATGATTTGTACTTGCAAAAGAACGGGACACAATCAAGATAATGTCAACTGATTGCTGCAAACTGTTGCCATCCCCAAAACAAGTCACATGACTTTTTATCTTGTTTACAGGTTTTTTAGATCATGCAAATGGATAAGAACAACTTTCTTTTAATGATATAGCATTTCTATGTCCTAGGAATTGTGCACTGGAAATGGAAATTAACTGCACAGATGAAGAAGCTATGATACAGTCTTCACTCCTTGCCTAGCAAGCTAGTGGCAACCTAAATTAAAGTAAGATTGGACCTGAAATACCTTGCCCATATTGTATTTTTTTTTCCGATATGTGAATTACCCATCACTTGAAGGTGATATCAGAGAAGGTGTGTGAGACTGAAAATACTAGAATTGAAATGCCAAGTTGGTCTAGGTTCCATTTAAAAAACAACTTAAAAGTAATATTCATGCAATTTTATACATCTTAATTACAGATATTGAGAAAGAAGATAGAATTTTTCCATATTGGTGATCATCTCTAATTCAGATCTGTTCTTCCAGTTTCATCTTAACATTTGTCATTACAGCTGACAATTTTTGGAATGGATTGATGAAAGAATTTTTTTTTTTTAGTTTTAAGGATTACTTAGTATCTCAGTTCTATCTGATTTACCTGTTTTAATAAAAATGATTTACAACTTCAGAAATGTCACTAAATCTCAATAAGTAAACAATATTGCATACGAAATTGGGAAAACATTAGAAACTTTAGATAGTTGTTTTCACAGAGACAAATTGGGGAAAAAAAGGTTGTAACTCAATTTTCTACTGCAACAGTAAAGAATTGGCACTGAGAATAAAAATATTGTATTATGAATGCTTGCTTTTTTAAATTCTGGTCTGGAACACCTGATTTTAACTGTTTAGTAAAACTGAAGTTAAACAGATGCCAAGGAATCAGGAAACATGACTACATCTAGATCGTAAACATTTCTAGATCAAAATATGGACTATGTCTTCAGAATCCTTGGAAATCAAATGTTGCCATCTATTAAGCGTTCTTTGAAACCCTTTAAAAAGCTGTAGTCCTTCAAAGGATTTGTATCTTTGGATACTTTCTGCTTCCTTTTCTTTTGCTATATGCTGTTCTTCTGAACACCTCAAAGCACCTTATAAATAATGAATTGAGCTTTACAAAAAACTCTGTCTTGCATAGACAGTATTGCAACCAATTTGCCAGGAAGTGAAGTGAAAAATAAAGACAGTGAACACCATAGCTACTTTTCAAAGAGGCAGAAAAAGAAGGAGGAAAAATTAAGACTAGAACCATGATCACGTAGCAACTAAGATTCTTTAGCTATCTTTTAGCATTAAAGTAAGTAACATTAACTTCCTCTCCCAAAAAGAACCTTGACAATAACATTTGCTATGTACACATTCACATCCCAATCCATGGTTTGATCTGTAAATTTAACTGGAAAGATAAATGAATATTTGAACATTCGCTTAAATTCTTAAATGCTGTGCTTGTCTGCCATATTTCACTGCATGGCTCCAGGTCAAACACTGGTCCACTCCATGGATTACCTACCAATCAGTGTTTCCAAGCCCTGCATTTGTTCCTTTGTATGCACACTAATATGATTTTCTGCACTGTGCCCCACTTGGGATTTATCTTTATGTTTGCCCACTTAGACATTAAGCAAAGAGGTAAATCCTCAGAGTCTCAGCTAGAAGTGAGTTGTGTGTGTCATTACAAGCAGGAGCTAACAAAACCTTTCCCCTATCTTACAATGTCAGATCTATAAAAGGCAAATAAATAAATAAAATGGTCCCCAGTTAGTGTAGAAGCACTGTAGGGTCTGATTCTGCACAGTGAGTGGAGTTTATGCCATTATACTTAAGAACTGCAGGACTGGGCCCTAAGAATTTTATAAAATATTCTAGGTTTTATTTTTTAAATCCCTCTGTTGTCTGTAGGTGTGTTCTGAAATGTGATGTGCAAGCAATGGTGAAACGAAGTCTATTAATGGTGCCCCAAAAAAGCGTTTAAAAGTTTATAATCCTGTTTTCATACTGAGTGTTATAGTACCATTAAAAACTATGACTTTGAAGAGATAAAATTGGGTCTACTTCTGTTAGAAAGCTCTTGATCTTCCTTTTCTGTTCTCCATTTATATCCTGACAAGTCAAAAGATATCAGTCTTAGACTTGTCACAGGTGCTGGATTGCATATTGCTATTTCTGGGCTTTAGGCCAGTGTAAATGTCAAAGTAAAGGGAAAAGCGAATGTTTTTCTGGCAGTCTGGACATTACGGTTCTTCTTTTGTTTGTTCTCTAATTTTATTGATTCCTGGCTATATGAGTTCTTCATATGTCTATTATTGGTGGAGGAAATTCTGGAAGACTGCAGTTAAAGCAAGAAAGTGACGTAATAAAGTTGATTTTATCCCTTGGCAGTGATTTATAAATCATTGATATCAGGAACACATAGTTCATGAATTAATATCTGTATACACTGGACTGGTTTATAAAAAAAAGAGTAAAAAATAATTTTTGTTGTTCATTTTCTGCATTGTCTGACTTAAGCTAACAGTCCTTAAAAATACTGGATTTATTTCCTCTCTGCATTATCTAGAGACAGATTACTAATGTTTTCTCCTCTCCTTCTACAACTCGTGTTACTCAAATATACTCTGTCTCCCATTTGTGCTTAGCTTTTTTACTAAGTGATGCCATTTTGTAACAAATTTCACTTCATCACATAATTCGAATGATTAAATCAAAATTTACAAAGAAATATTTTTTCTTTTTGTTTGTAGGTGTGTGTATGTGTGCTTTTTTATGTTTTATTAGATAGATGGGGGACATCCACAACAGTTTACTTTAGCACTCTCTTCCTCCAGTTGTGAGTAATTTTGGAAACATAACAAGGCAAAATTTTGTTTAATTTCTGATGATTTTTTTATCAAAATATCAGACTTTCAAACCTAGTATCTTGTAATTGGAAAAAGAAAATCATGGTTTACACACATGTTTACAGAGATTTCAAGGTGAGGGTGCAGGGTGGTTGTGCCAACTAGTAGATATCTGAAAGCTGGAATTCCACATCAGGGTAGTCCCCATAACTCTTGTTTTGGAGGAAGCTAGTATTGACTCTAGACAACATTGTTTAAAAATCTCATCTAGGTCATGAATTGATTACTTTTTTTTCTGTAACACATTTATTATCCACTCCAAATATTTTATCTCTAAATTCTATTTGTGTTTAGATAACTGCAATCTGTAACAGATTTTCTGTATTTCGTGTAAAAGATTAATGAGTTACTAAGACCAAGTGCAATATAATACAGATTCATTTCTTCTTTGCAGTCTGGGTCAAGCCCAGAGCAATCTGCATGAAACTAAATTTTTGCAAGTGTTCCTAGACATCTTTTGTCATGCTTTGGTAAAACAATCACTATTTTAAGTACATTGCATTGCATTTTACCTTCTCTAAGATATAAAATAATGATCCCATGAGGCAGAATCCCTTTGTTACAATTGTGTGTATATTTAAACTATATTTATCACTGTGCTTCTAAAATACGCATTAGAATTGTTTCACTGTAATTTTTTTTTCCCTTGAAGGAAGCATAACATTTTATGATCACATATAGATTTATGATCAGGTTTTGATTGGTGCAGGAACAAGATACTTATTCCAATTCTGTGTTGGGTCAAGAGACACTGGGCACAAAAAGGTACCTAAAAGTAAGTGAATTTGAATTGGTTTTGACCTAGCAGAAAATACATGCTGAGCAAGTTCTAATTTTCAATATTGGAATGATCTGAATTCCAAAATTAATTTTTCTGCTTCCTGAAGTAAAAAATTCATAATTTTCTCTTAACTTCAATTGTAAATTTAATCTTCCTGACAAAAGTTGTAGGGAAGCTCTAATGTGAAATAATTAAAAAGAATTACTTGTTACCATCTGTTAATTAAATATTTCCTTCTCAAAGCCTCTAGATTGTTTGTCTTGGAGACATTTCTGCTATGCCTTTGGTAAGTATTTCAACATGAGAAAATATTTCTTGTCCGCTTATTTAACACACATACCAAATATTTAATAGGTTGCATCACACCAGGGAAGAGTGGCATGAGGATCCTCCCCTGTGGCTGCCTTTAAATGCAAGTTATTCTCATTTTACACATCAGTGCAAGGAAACTAATAGCCCCTTTCCTCTGACGAGTCCAGTGTCTCTGATGCTGGATTGTGGACAGCCTGGGCTGGTGCGAAATGTTCATAAGCAAGTTTGCCTTCCTCTTCCCTTGTAAAATGGAAGTAATTCATGTAGAAGTAACACAGCAGCAAAAGGACAATTTGCTTGAGGCCCACAAAAAGAGATATCAAAATATTCCTTAAAACATACAGATACATTCATGTTGTTTCCTTGTATTTCTATTATTCAGCCACATAGCCCGAATTTAGCTCACTTAATATTTTTATCACAGTTTGCATTTAATTCAGCATACATGTTGCCAAACTACAAAGAGGATACCTCTCTGATTCCCCTGTGAGTTCAAAATTTAATGCAGCCTTTGATGTCGGTATCTTCTCATTAAATTAGAGAATCCCACTCTCTCCCTTTGGGTCATCTAAGAGAAAAATTCAGTCAGTGCAGGAGATGATCAACATTCAACTTGCTTTTTTAACTTACATTTCCAATAATACCCTGAGGCTTTTAGCCACTCCTTAATGTTCTGGCTCCTCCTCTTAGACTATTTTATTTTAGAGATTGGACTCGTATTCTTCCGAATACCTTAGATACTGAGGCATGCTCAGGGTTTATGCTGCTTCAAGGGCAGCTGAAATACTTATTCTAGCTCTCCAGCTGAGACATCTGCTGGTGTGAGGGAAACCCCTGAGTGACATGAAAACCACTGAAGCTTTTCTCAGCTTATTCAAGATAGATGAAAAAATGCATGACAGGAGCACGGTGGCTTGCTGGTGGCTCCTAATTAGCACGCTTGCACTGAGACCACAGTGCATCAACTAGACGGTTGGTGAATGGCCAGAAGCTCACTGCAGCTTATTTTTGCCTCCTTAGCCTCTCAGAACTATGCATTCACTTTATTAATGAGAGACCTGTTTAAAGTTTTAAAGTCCTACAAACCTGGCCCGTATTTCCTCTTGATGTCACTGGCAGTTATAGCCTGTCATCAGACATTTTAGCCTGACTATACATCAGGATTTGTTGCCTGGGAAAGAGCACTTTGTCTGAAAGCCTTAAAGACAGAAATGAGGCAGAAGAAATCAGACAGAAATAGTGTGTGGTTTGCGTGTAATTTTGAGTCTAAATAATTCCGTGCTATATTTGTATACATATGTGTTTGCACATGTGTATAAACATGCATCAGTATTGCTGTCACCTCATGCAAGAAAACCTTCCAGCTTGAGCTCTCAAATCCATTAAGCTGCTGTGCTCAATGTCAATGGGACAAACTGATACTACATTTTGCCTTTGAGCACACTCTTGTGCATATGCCTCTGTCCTTAGCACTGGCTAGGCTTTGGCAAGGAGAAGGTGCTGTCCACTGTCACTTTGTTTGCACAGTGAGGGGTAAACCCTTGGCTGGCCAGGTATTTCCACTTCCTATCAGCTGTCATTCAGCTGTGAATTTGACTTCCTTGCTGCGAATGATGCATCGTCTCACCATTTGTACTTCTTTGGCTAAGACGGTAATCTTGCACAGAACCTGTCTTTCAGAGACTGGTCATTCCATGCTGAGTCATTCTCTACCTCGTTTAATAAATTACTTTTTTATGGTTAATAATTATTCCTTCCTCTTCTCTCACCAACAAACAGCTGTGAGAGAACACCTAATCTAGAGGCTTCAGTAGCAACTGCTTATCAAGTGCAAGCCTCCTGGCTGTTGTGAAGGATTCACCTCTGAGTCCTTGTCTCAGAAGGAACCTCAAGTTCTTTTATTCCTTAAATTACCATAATTGTGTGTCTTGCATTTGCAGTATTTTCATGTTAATGCTGTAATTTTCTCCTTTCCTTTTCAGTTGGTCTGCTGAATAGGTTTCAAGGTCCTTTGAAGTGTTTCCTGTTAAATAAGCCAGGAGGTTGTTTTAATTTGTTATTGCCTGGTTTTTGTTGTGGTTTTGGTGGGCTTTTTTGGTTTGTTGGTTGGTTGGTTAGTTGGTTTTGCTCTTTTTTTCTTTTTTTTTTTTTTCCTCCAGGTGCTAATATCAGGTGTCAGCTGAACAGGTTATTTTATAAATCTTTGTTCTTTCATCACACCCAATGGGCTGCTAGTGGAAACGTGGTGTTTAAACTACCACTAAATGATAATAATCTAAAGGAAGGACTTTCCAGCTTATAAAATTTGAGACATACCTGTTTCTCCTTAACATCTATGATAAGGCAAGTGTATTTTTCAGTTTTATTAACTTTTTTTGAGACCTGAGTGAATTTATTTGGAAGATGAAGTCAGGGCAATGAAGGAGTTTGCTTTAGTCAATGAGGACTGGGTTAGGGACCAATTAAGCAATCTGGACATCCATAAATCCATGGGTCCAGACGGGATGCATCCACGGGTGCTGAGGGAGCTGGCTGATGTCATTGCTAGACCACTCTCCATCATCTTTGCCAAGTCTTGGGAGATGGGAGAGGTGCCTGAGGACTGGAGGGAAGCAAATGTCACTCCAGTCTTCAAAAAGGGCAAGAAGGAGGACCCGGGTAATTCTAGACCGGTCAGCCTCACCTCCATCCCTGGGAAAGTGATGGAACGACTTATCCTTGGTGCCATCTCAAGGCATATCAGGGATAAGAGGGTCATTAGAGACAGTCAACATGGCTTCACCAAAGGGAAGTCATGCTTGACTAACCTCATAGCCTTTTATGAGGATATAACAAGGTGGAGAGATGATGGCAGAGCGGTGGATGTGGTCTACCTTGACTTCAGTAAAGCATTTGACACAGTCTCCCACAGCATCCTTGCTGCTATACTGAGGAAGTGTGGTCTAGACTCTCGGGTAGTGAGGTGGACTGTGAACTGGCTGAGGGGAAGAAGCCAAAGAGTTGTGGTCAATGGGGCGGAGTCTGGTTGGAGGCCTGTATCCAGTGGAGTCCCTCAAGGGTTGGTACTGGGACCAGTATTATTCAATATATTCATCAATGACTTGGATGAGGGACTAGAGAGTACTATCAGCAAGTTTGCTGATGACACCAAGCTGGGAGGAGTGGCTAACATGCCAGAAGGCTGTGCTGCCATCCAGCGAGACCTGGACAGGCTGGAGAGTTGGGTGGGCAAAAATTTAATGAAATATAACAAGGCTAAATGTAGGGTCTTGCATCTGGGTAGGAACAACCCCAGGTTCCAGTATAAGTTGGGGAATGACTTATTAGAGAGCAGTGTAGGGGAAAGGGACCTGGGAGTCTTGGTGGACAGCAGGATGACCATGAGCCAGCACTGTGCCCTTGTGGCCAGGAAGGCCAATGGCATCCTGGGGTGTATTAGAAGGGGGGGTAGTTAGTAGACCGAGAGAGGTTCTCCTTCCCCTCTACTCTGCCCTGGCGAGACCCCATCTGGAATATTGTGTCCACTTCTGGGCCCCTCAGTTCAAGAAAGACAGGGAACTGCTGGAGAGAGTCCAGCACAGGGCAACTAGGATGATTAAGGGAGTGGAGCATCTCCCTTCTGAGGAAAGGCTGAGGGAGCTGGGGCTCTTTAGTTTGGAGAAGAGGAGACTGAGGGGTGACCTCATTAATGTTTACAAATATATCAAGGGTGAGTGTCACGAGGATGGAGCCAGGCTCTTCTCGGTGACAACCACTGATAGGACAAGGGGTAATGGGCTGAAACTGGAACATAAGAGGTTCCGCTTAAACTCGAGAAGAAACTTCTTCTCAGTGAGGGTGACGGAGCCCTGGAACAGGCTGCCCAGAGAGGTTGTGGAGTCTCCTTCTCTGGAGACATTCAAGACCTGCCTGGACACGTTCCTGTGTAGCATAGTCTAGGCATTCCTGCTCTGGCAGGGGGATTGGACTTGATGATCTTTCGAGGTCCCTTCCAATCCCTAACATTCTGTGATTCTATGATTCTATGAAAATGTTTAAGATTTAGCCTCTTAAGTGAATATATCCTGGTAAATTTAGGTAATGATTTCAAATTCATCTGTGTTTAAAAAAGTAGAAAAATACTATGAAGTTTTCACATTTGGGCTAGGTGCAGCAGAAATATTTTCATTTAATATCCAACTTCTTAGAGGGATTACTTAAATTCAGCAGTGCTAAAATCTCTCATCATAATTCGTTACGTAATAAGATTACCTTAAAAAGAGCTAGATGGCACAACTGGTTAATACAGCAGGATATATTTTTATATCTCCAGGGTTAAATCTGATGCTGGGACATAAATGCATTTTTGTTTGCTGGTCTAAATAAGTTCAAGTGATTTTTTTTTTTATATGCCATATAATCTGGCATTACTTTTTGCAGCTGGCAGCCTGTTCACTAAAGACCCAAGACTCAACTAGAAGTTTTGGACAGAGGAACACTGGCACAGCTGTTTGGAGAACCTGATTTAGCACGTCTGAACTGTTCTTGGCTTTAGCCAACAGGGACAGTTCTTCACTTCCCAGACTGCTAGAATTTATCAAATTCACACAATAAATCAGTAGAAAACAAAATGTGCCATCAGAATTCATCTGAGCTACTGTGTCAATTTGTTATTCTTAGTTATAATTCAGATAGAAAAACTGGCTTAAATAAAATTTTGTAATAAAACCCTGTGTTGCAATATTCACATAGGTTAGTTGCCTCTCAAAACTAGAAAGTATGAAAGAATAAATATCCAAACCCAAGAATCAGTTCCAAGTTTTTCAAAAATAATCTATAATTATGGTAATCAGTCAGGAAAATCAGTGTAACTGTGTGCTAGTTTTAGTCTAATTATATTTTACTTAATCGTTACTTTGTTTAGTAATTTCTGAATTAAGTTATGTGTACATTAAAATGCAGTGTATCTTCTAGAGTTAAATAATCATTTAAGAGAATAGTTGTGAGAAATAATAATATCAAGTTATTTTTTTTTGCTGGAATACAAGATGTTTTCACTTTGTTTTCATGCAAATAAAAATACTTTATTCTGACATTCTGCAGCATCTTCCACAGGTTGATGTGTGAACACTGTTTTTAGCAGATACAGATTTAGTGTCAAAATGACTAAAAAATTTTTTTCTACAGGAAAAATTGTATTATTTCCTCCAAGAAGAAATTCTAGTTTGTATGTCCTTCCAAAAAGCAAAGCCAGCATATAGAAGCAAAGCAAATCTAAGCTACGGAGAAAGCTCAAACTCTTGGTTAGGAAATAAAGTATTAGAACATTTTACCTAGTAACACATCAGATCCATCACTATGTTGCAGTTTCCAAACAAAATGGGTAAAGGGAATGGAGATGAGAAAAGAACTAAAATAGCATGTCTGGTTTCTGAGTATCTAAATGCAAAAAATAGAAACTTAGATCCTCTCTTACCATGGAATAATAAATATTTAGTGTGCTAAGAGGAAGAGCAACAGACTAAGTGTTGCTTTACGGTAAGAGCATTTATGTGGGAGCATGAGAAACACTCATCCGTACTCTCAAATGAGAATGGAGAGCTCTCCTTTGGCCTGGCCAACCTTCAACCCTGCTCAGACTTTGAAAAGGACTCCTTCTTTCCATGGCTGTCGCGGGTTAGGGCTGGGCCGGCCACTAACGCGGACAGACGCTCTCTAACCCCCTCTTCCCCCCCAAACAGGAAGAGAAAAGGGAATGAGGCAGAGAGACTTACGGATGAGAGAAGAAAAAAACCGAACTAGAACAGCTTTAATGAAAGTAATAGGAATAATGGTAAAAAGATAAAAGTAAAGAACTATATACAACTATAGATAATAGCCCGATATCAAACCCGACTCCCTCCCCTGATAGAAATCACCACTGGTGCTGCAGAGCAGGAGGCACTGGGGAAACCCCAGGCTCAGCGGCGGCGGGAGCTGGATACAGGGAGCTGGATTCAGGAACTCAGGATCCGGATCAAAATCAGGAGGTCAGATGGAGTCCTCTCTGGACACTGGCCATTGCAGAAAGGAAGGGCGAAAAGGCCGAAAAGCCGAACAAAAAGGGGAAAAAAAAAGGACGAAACTCTCGTGATCGCTCAATTTATACTAAATATGACGTATATGGGATGGAATACTCTCGTTGGTCACCTGTCCTGTCTGTTACCCCCCGGAGGTGCCACCTTTTACTTCCTTGTGCCCCCCTTTTACTACCCAGCACCCCCAGCGTGGCCCACAAGAGCCAGCAGTGGCCTTGGTCACTATAGGAATAAGTATAAGCAAGAGCCTTTCTACATACCAGTCCCAGGCAGTGACTGTAAACATCAGGTGTTATCACTGCCAGTAGCGCACACTGTCTGCACAAACATGCTGCTGACTTCAGAACGTGCAGCCTTTTAGAAGACACTAAACTGAAAAGAAAAAATCACTAAACAGGACTGGGTTTTTAGCTAAACCCAGGACATTCCACCCCTTATTCCATACCATTTACGTCATACTGATCACGAGCTAATGATCTACTTATAGGAAAAGTTCAGTAAGTTCATAAAGTTCATAATCGTGGGTTCTATCCATCATAGCAGTCTCTCAGGGCAGGAAAATTCATGTGGGATTCGTTACAGTTTGTGTCCACAGGTTGTAGGTTTACTTTGAAGAAGTCACTGGACGTCACTCGATGAGGCTAGCTCAGTTGTTGGATGTCACTCAGTGAGGTCAGCTCTGGTCATCACTGGTTATTATTCTGAAAAACACTTATTGAACACTGTTAGTATTATGTAACAACATCATACAGAATTAAATCGAGTATTCTCACCCAGAGTTAAATTTCCTTGAGGTACACATTGAACTTCACCATCTTTCATCATCACCCACCAAGTAGCTCCTGGTCCTTGAGCGAAAGCAACTCCACGAATGGGTTTGCCTTTGCCCGAAGCAGGAAATACCCAGACAGTCTTCCCCAACAAATTCCTTTCATACACCACAGGGACTTTATCTCCCTCTACTGTATGTAAAGGCTCTGAATGAGCAGGACCAGCACGATTGATGGATCCTCTGGTGTTAACTAACCAGGTGGCTTGTGCTAAATGCTTGTCCCAGTTTTTAAAAGTTCCACCTCCTATAGCTTTCAGAATAGTTTTTAACAGTCCATTGTATCGCTCAATTTTCCCAGAGGCTTGTGCATGATAAGGAATATGATATACCCATTCAATACCATGTTCTTTAGCCCAATTGTCTATAAGAGTGTTTTTGAAATGAGTCCCATTATCTGATTCAATTCTTTCTGGAGTGCCATGTCGCCACAAGATCTGCTTTTCTAGGCCCAAGATAGTGTTTCTGGCAGTGGCGTGAGGTACGGGATATGTTTCTAACCATCCGGTAGTTGCTTCCACCATAGTGAGCACATAGCGCTTACCCTGGCGAGTTAGAGGAAGTGTGATGTAATCAATCTGCCAGGCCTACCCATACCTATATTTTAACCATCGTTCCCCATACCACAAAGGTTTTAATCGCTTAGCTTGCTTAATTTCAGCGCATATTTCACAATCATGGATAACTTGCGCAATAGCGTCCATAGTTAAATCCACCCCTCGGTCACGAGCCCATCTGTATGTTCCATCTCTTCCCTGATGTCCTGAAGTGTCGTGGGCCCACCGAGCTAGAAACAGTTCACCTTTGTGTTCCCAGTCCAAGTCTATTTGGAACACTTGAGCAGCCTGATCCACATGCTGGTTGTGTCGATGTTCTTCAGTGGCACGACTTCTGGGCACATGAGCATCTACGTGACGCACCTTTACAACTAAGTTCTCTAGCCGAGCAGCAATGTCTTGCCATAGTCCAGCAGCCCAAATAGGCTTACCTCTGTGCTCCCAGTTATTGTGCTTCCACTGTTTTAACCAACCCCAAAAAGCATTTGCCACCATCCATGAGTCAGTATAAAGATAGAGCACTGGCCATTTTTCCCGTTCAGCAATGTCTAAGGCCAGCTGGATGGCTTTTACCTCTGCAAACTGACTCAATCCACCTTCTCCCTCAGTTGCCTCTGCAACTCGTCGTGTGGGACTCCACACAGCAGCTTTCCACTTACGACGATTTCCTACAAGGCGGCAAGATCCATCAGTGAATAGGGCGTATTGCTTTTCATTATCTGGTAACTGATTATATGGTGGAGCTTCCTCAGCACGTGTCACCACCTCCTTTGGGGGCACTGCAAGGTCTTTAACTTGTGGCCAGTCTGCGATTACCTCTAAAAGTCCTGGACGATTATGATGACTCATTCGAGCTCTCTGTGTAATTAGGGCAGTCCATTTACTCCATGTAGCATCAGTGGCATGATGTGTGGAAGGAACTTTACTCTTGAACATCCAGTTTAGGACTGGTATTCGTGGTACTAGGAGAAGCTGTGTGTCAGTACCAATCACTTCCGAAGCAGCTTTAACTCCTTCATATGCGGCCAGTATTTCTTTTTCAGTTGCAGTATAGTTGGCCTCAGAGCCTCTATATTTTCGGCTCCAAAATCCTAAGGGTCGACCTCGAGTTTCTCCTGGTGCCCTCTGCCAGAGGCTCCAGGTAGGACCATCATCCCCAGCTGCAGTATATAGCAAATTTTTAATATCTTGTCCTGTTCGAATTGGCCCAAGAGCTACTGCTTGTACAATCTCTTGTTTGATTTGTTCAAAGGCCTGTTGCTGTTCAGGGCCCCGTTGAAATTTGTTTTTCTTTCGAGTCACATCAAAAAGAGGTTTCACAATCTGACTATAACCAGGAATATGCATTCTCCAGAAACCCACAGTACCTAAGAAGGATTGCGTTTCTTTTTTGTTAGTTGGTGGCAACATAGCTGATATTGTGTCAATCACGTCTATTGGGATCTGGCGACGCCCATCTTGCCACTTCACTCCCAAATACTGGATCTCTCGTGCAGGTCCCTTGACCTTGCTTCTCTTTATGGCAAAACCAGCATCCAAAAGAATCTCAATTATTTTCTTACCTTTCGTGAAAACTTCTTCTGCTGTGTTACCCCATACGATGATGTCATCAATGTATTGCAGATGTTCTGGAGCTCCACCCCTCTCCAGGGCGGTGTGGATCAGTCCATGGCAGATGGTAGGGCTGTGTTTCCACCCCTGGGGCAGTCGGTTCCATGTGTACTGGATACCCCTCCAGGTGAAAGCAAACTGCGGCCTGCTTTCTGCTGCTATAGGAATAGAGAAAAACGCATTAGCAATGTCAATTGTGGCATACCACTTAGCTGCCTTTGACTCCAACTCATACTGAAGATCTAACATGTCCGGCACGGCAGCACTCATCGGTGGTGTAACCTCATTTAGGCCACGATAGTCTACAGTCAATCTCCATTCTCCATCAGACTTTCGCACAGGCCAGATAGGACTGTTAAATGGTGAGCGAGCTTTGCTGATCACTCCTTGACTTTCTAGTTGACGTATCAACTTATGGATGGGAACTACAGAGTCTCGGTTAGTACGATATTGTCGTCGATGCACTGTTTTAGTAGCAATTGGTACCTGTTGGTCTTCAGTTTTCATCAGCCCTACAACACTAGACTCCTCTGAAAGTTTGGGCAAGCTAGACAGCTGATCAATGTCCTCAGTCTCTACAGCTGCTACGCCAAAAGCCCATCGATACCCTCTTGGGTCCTTATAATACCCTCTTTTGAGGAAGTCTATGCCAAGGATGCATGGGGCATTTGGACCAGTCATTATGGGGTGCTTTTTCCACATATTCCCAGTAAGGCTCATTTCAGCCTCCAATACAGACAGTTGTTGAGAACCACCCGTCACTCCAGAAATAGTAACAGTTTCAGTACTTGTATGATTCGATGGCATTAGAGTGCACTATGCACCAGTGTCCACCAGAGCTCTGTATTTTCGTGGTTCTAATGTGCCAGGCCACCGAATCCACACAGTCCAATAAACTACCCCTTAGGGTAGAAGCCATGAAATCAGGCTTGTACGTCTCGGACAACTAGAAAGAAAAAGTACCCAAACTCTTTTGGCCTGTTTGCAGTACTTCCTACTGTCTAGTTTGTGGAGGTTTTCTTTTTGTCTGCTGGTTTATTCTGAAATGCTCTCTTCACGTCTGTTGATGTATACCCGGGAGTCTTGGTGGACAGCAGGATGACCATGAGCCAGCACTGTGCCCTTGTGGCCAGGAAGGCCAATGGCATCCTGGGGTGTATTAGAAGGGGGGGTAGTTAGTAGACCGAGAGAGGTTCTCCTTCCCCTCTACTCTGCCCTGGTGAGACCCCATCTGGAATACTGTGTCCAGTTCTGGGCCCCTCAGTTCAAGAAAGACAGGGAAGTGCTGGAGAGAGTCCAGCACAGGGCAACTAGGATGATTAAGGGAGTGGAGCATCTCCCTTCTGAGGAAAGGCTGAGGGAGCTGGGGCTCTTTAGTTTGGAGAAGAGGAGACTGAGGGGTGACCTCATTAATGTTTACAAATATATCAAGGGTGAGTGTCACGAGGATGGAGCCAGGCTCTTCTCGGTGACAACCAATGAGAAGACAAGGGGTAATGGGCTGAAACTGGAACATGAGAGGTTCCGCTTAAACTCGAGAAGAAACTTCTTCTCAGTGAGGGTGACAGAGCACTGGAACAGGCTGCCCAGAGAGGTTGTGGAGTGTCCTTCTCTGGAGACATTCAAGACCTGCCTGGACACGTTCCTGTGTAGCATAATCTAGGCATTCCTGCTCTGGCAGGGGGATTGGACTTGATGATCTTTCGAGGTCCCTTCCAATCCCTGACATTCTGTGACTCTGTGATTCTGTGATACCTTACATAATTTGAATAAGTCAATCTATACAAGTGTAAACATCAAGTACTTTTCACACTTCCACCATGGACGACTTTCTAAAATATTTACATGTGTTCAGGCAGGAGGTCTGTGTTTTCATAAAGTTCTTGAGTAAAATTATCTGGCCTGTAATATGTAGGTGAGATGATAGGACCCTCTAACTTAAAAACAAAACAAAAAATCTTTGAAATATATGGTGCTTAATGATGAATATGCCACATGTATTGTATATGCATTGGAAAAATCTAAGGTCGCTGCTTTATAAAAATTAGAAAATCCAAGTAATAAACTCTAGAGTGTAATTAACTTTCACATATCCACAACTTCAGCTGCCATTATATAGGAAACTTGGTGCATTGCACAAATCAAATACTCCTAGATATAAAAGGTAAAGCTGAGTCTCTGTTGGTGAAGAAGCCTCAGGTACTAATATTTCAAATTGTTTTAAGTACTAAACTTGAGCTACATCTGACAGCTCTTGTAGTCTTACTTCTGATGGTTACTATAGGACAAGTGAAAAAAATAGGAGTTTGTTTATATATAAATAAGAATACAGAATGTCATATATCTTATCTTTTACTTTGTAACATAGTGTATCCTAGTTGCTATGAATGCAGAACTCACTACCTGTGCTGAGGTGTCATTGAAATTTATTGGTGGCCCTGGAAATATCAGAATTCCTTGATATTGGTGAGAGAAAACTTACAAAGTAGCATGTTGTCTAAGATGGACAAAACCCAAGTCATTTGAAATTTGTCAACATTAAGAAAAGAAACAATACAAAATTGAGTAGATTGAATTATTACAGGGCAGTTCAAACTGAATTGAATTTCCTAAAGGTTTTCAAACCTGATGTGAATGAAATCAGGCATATTCTTGCTATTAAGTTTTTAGAGCTGGATTAAGTATTTTAGGAAGATGTTTTACCTAACAGTGTTTGCCTCTTTAAAACCTTATAAGGGACAAAAAAATTCTGCAGATAAATGGGACATTCACTATTATTACTAAAAGAAGAGTGCACTTTACAAAACCTCTATGTAAAATTAAATTCCTATTACCAGCTGAAGATTTACCGGTTACTTTATCAGAAGATAAAGTATTCTTTGAAAATGCACTTAAATCTAAATGACATGAAATGTGAATTAAAAATTAAATTGTTCCTGAATTGCCATAAATAAAAGGTATGATACTACTGGTTTTAGTTCAGGTAATAGAAAAACATTCTTCCTGGATAATATTTCCTGCAATGTGTTAGACATCTTTCTTATTAAGGCTTAGTTGTACCATTTAAGAGATATATGAGTGGACGTAATTATTCATTCAGAGCTATTCTCAGTTAAAAACAGGTTGCAAACCTACACCTGTGTCATCTTCTGTTAACATTATCTGTATATTTGGTACAGACATGTATGTTGCTGACCCTTTAAGTGTCTTTGAGAGATGGTTAAAATGTCTTTATCTCTATACAGAACTGCATATATGCAATTTTTTTTTTATTTTTTTTTTTTTTTGCCTGATGGATGATCCACTGCTGAATTGAAAACATAGAAGTCTTTCAAGTGGACATTTGGAAAATGCTACATAAAAGGTATGAAACTTCAAATTATAAAAACACTCCTCATGTTCTAAATTTAAATCATCAGAAATCTCAAAATATGGAATGATTTACAAAACAACTTGCTTGTTACTCTAGATTGTACCACAAAGCAATGAAACATAACCAGTCTTGTATTCTGTTTTCTTTACCTGGATGAGTCACGTTCTAGGCAGCAGCACAACTTTTGGTAGCCACAGAAATCCTAATATTTACTGTAGCTTGGAAATTCTCCCAGGGTGTCTGGAAAAGCTCAAACACATGCAAAAAAGGTCATTCTCAAAATTTCATGTATTAGATTTTAAATGAAAGATACCGAAATAGGCTCTCCCCCTGCTTTGTGTTACTGCATGATAGTCTACGAAAAATTGGGCTTGGACTTACAGCGACTGTACATTTATGTTGATATCTATAAGTTTTTGCTGGAAATGTATTTGATTGTTATTGCTCAAGCGTTCGTATTTCATGTGTACCAGTGAAGTGCCTACCACTTTACACGCAACACAGGAAAAGTGACTAAGAATTATGTGTTAGAAAGTCAGAAGATATATTCAGTGATTTGGGTTGGTTTAGATTTTTTTATTCACTAAAATAATTAATGAAATAATATTTAATGTTCTAACTTGTATATATATCTAGCCTTGAATCAGGTTATAGCCCTTTTTCATTGACTTTATATAATTTATAATGAACAGATAGTGCAAATGATTAAAAATGGTTCAAATACCAGGTAGCTTGCAGTAAGAGCAGTTGTGCAGATTTCAAGAAAATGTAGTCCTAAATTATTGAAATTTAGTTTTACTGAATTTTGAAATCTTGATACTTTTTTACAAAATGACCCATGAATATTGACAGATCAGTGGCTTACATAACAAACAGTTCTTTTGGGAACAGGGGGAAATAAGGATGTGGTGTTCATCAGAGCCTGCATGTTTGTGAGGCCTCTTCATGTGGCGGAGAGCATGTACTGTGTTAGAAAATGCTAATAGACACACTATGACATTCCCCCATCCCATTAAGCCTGAAGGAGTGTCAGGATTTGCCATCTGGCTCTCCATGTGCACCACTTTTGTCAAATTCACTCTTTTCCCTCAGTTTTTTGTCCCCCTTTTTTTTCTTATTTTTGTTGCTACAACCACCAGTCCTTTCATCCTTCCTCCCTTTGGAACAGAGATGCTTTTCTCCCTTCTGCTTCTGCCTGCCCACAGATGCTAATAACAGCTCCTTCTTAGGCTGATGAGTAGTCTCTATAGCAATCAGGCAGCAGAGGCACTCAGCGCTAAAAAACAAGCAGACCTTGGTAGCAGCCTCCAAATTTTTCTCTTCCCTTCCTCTGCAGCAGTTACCACCTGCCTTCATCTCTGCAGAAATCTGTAAATGTGCTGATATTCTTCTGATGGAATGGACTGAGTAGAGGGAAACAGCAGTGTACAGTTGAATTTCTTAAAGTACTAAACTATATTAAAATTTAGTGAATTTTTCTACATTTTATAAAACTAACGAAACATCTGAAATGCAGATGACTGTTCTGCTGCTGTTCAGCGTAGCTGAAATGTCTGATGAAAGTGATATACATAAGAATACTGACTGCTGTCATGTTAAACATAGAATACTGGAATAGTGTTTTGAGTGAAAATGCAATAAGTATTTTAATTCATAAGGGAACATATTTTCAGACTGAGTGAAGATGAAAATATTTAATTTTCTATGCATGAGTGTCTATGTAATATTACAGAGGAAAGGTGAATAAGTAGAGTTTGTTTTTATTGCAAAGGCAAGATTTGGATACTGTATGCTGTGCAGGAAAATCAAATACGGTATTCTGTCAGAAAGAGAAAAAATAAATAGCATTAGTTCTCTAGGCTGATTCTAAGCTATCAAAAATATGTCCAATCTAACATAGATGGCATTTAGTTGTAGCACAGATGAATATTTAGTAATATTCTACAGAGACTGAAAGGATAGCTTTTGTTTTACTAGAAACTTGAAGACATGATATTCAGAATGTTTCCTTTGTTTGGCATCAAAAAGTATTATGATCATTTTGCCAAATAACATACAAAAATCCATCAGGGGATGTACTGTACTCAGAGGCTTTGAGTTAGAATATTAGTTTTGAATGAACAAAACTTCAAGTAATTTGCCAGGTCTTTCAGCCAAATGTAGGACAGATGTTTTATAACTAGTGTAATACATAACATAATAAGTGGTTTTAAAGATTTTCAATAAGGTCAGAGCAAAACCTATTTTGGGGCCAATTGGCAGGTGGCAACAAGTAAAGTATAAATTAAATCCCAAAGCTGTTTCTCAAGACAAAAACAAATGTGATTTAGATCTGCTAATGAGTGGACAGTCCCAGTGAAACAGATGACATAAAAAGCAGCACCAAGTGTGCATTTTCATAAGGAAGAGAATGCAACTTTGGATATATTGCCCTTTATGAATCAATATTTATTATACTGGCATGACCCACTTGTGGGTACACTGGGGAACCTCTGTATAAAGATAGAAGGATAATTTATTCCTCATCTTTTAATGCAGGTTGTGCTATATTGACCTCTCCAACGTAGTTAAAGTGAGGCAACTTTTCAGCACAGACAAGACCTCGGAATACGCTGACTGTGCAGTTAATAGTGTAGTGTTGTCTCCCTTCTAACTGCTTTATCCCACTGTGAGTTCCAAGTACTGACTCTGGGTCATCAAAGAGTCTGAGCACATGATAAACAGACTATCGGTATTCTTCTGTTTAAAAGCCCATGGTTATAGTCTCTGCTGAATAAGGGCTTACACGGTAGAACTGAGACCAGTATGGAAAATTACCTGGCTTGGCAAACAAATGCAGGAGACTAATGCTAGATAAGCGATATTAAGAGCAACACTGACAGAACAATGGAAGACAGAGTTCTTGAAAATGTCATCAGGGTATGAACAGGAGGGCATATGTAGTAGCAAGGAAAAAAAAATTGTTTATGTCAGACAAATTGTGTAGAAGAATCTCAGAATTTAATGGGATAGTAACTCTCTGGTTGATAAGAACAGAAAAAATATCTTGAAAACATGAACTGGATGGTGAGTGATGTACTTTGTCAGGCTTCAGCAGTAAAGCCTGAAAACCACAACCTTTTTATATTTTAATAATCCGTTCCTTTCCACACTCCATTCGTGTAGCTACCAAAAGATGGCACCTAAAAACGTACATTGCTGTTTGGTTATAACTCAGCAACAGCTAGAAGCAAAAAGACGGCCGATTACAATACAAAGGGTGTATATCTGCAGGGAGTAGCATCTTTGTTGTCACACAGGAGATGACAGAAGATTTGGTAATTAGAAAAGGAAGACCAAAGATTTTCATCTCTATTTAGAAGGAAATGAGGCCTAAGATTCTTAGTAAGATGAAACTTGGCATTCTGTTCCAATAAACCCAGGGAAATAAAATAACAGAAAAGGTAACTTTCCAGTATATTAAGTCAAGTCTGTCAGAACATACCAGCGATACTACTTTTAACATACAAATATGTAAGTTCTACTAATTAGAGCTACAATTTGACATTCAAAGTCAGCAGAGCTGGAAGAATATCCTTAGTATTTTTTTCATTCCAAGTGTCATGACTAATATTCAGTAACACTTCTTAAGAAAACTACTTTCCTCTTGTCACCCTTCATATTACCAGTTGTTCACAAGCTATTAAAAGAGCTATTAAGAGCTACTCTTCTGTGTCCATGATCCAAAGCTACTGTTATCTATGTGTATGGATTGTTCGTTTACTTGTATACTTGCAGAGTCAGTAAAAAATATGGAATGAGACAGGCAGGTAGCTGAATGATTAATCTCTTAACTTATTGCAAAGTCATGGTGGTTCATACCTCAATCTGCGTGGTTTATTAATCTGTGTCTGGATGTAACGATCTTTAGAATATTCAGAGAAGAATAAGAAAGTATGTAGTACTTAGTTTCTCACCATAATCTTTATCTGATTTCAATTATCATTTAATTTAATGTTTCATTTATAACATGGTTTCCAAGCTTGGTTGTTGTGATCCTTTTTTCTCTTGTATTTATACTCAGAACTACAAATATAAATCAGTGGACAAGTAGCAGAATTTGGGATCTAGTGTTTTAAGCTAATAATTTGAATTTGTAAATCTTCTGGACTGATTTTTTTTGTCATTGACTGTTGCTGTTCGAGACACAGTGTTTCTGAATGTGCAAAATTCTCCTTCATTTTTTTTTAATAGCATGCTTCAGCATGCTTTCCAGAAGAAAAAAAAAAGAAAAGAAAAAGAAAAAGAAAAGCTCAGATCACAAGTTTTAAACTAGTGTTCATTTTATTGGTAAGCATTCCTGAATTATAAATGAGGAAGAACAGAAATTTCCAGTCTTCTCACTTTGTTCTACTCTCTGTTAATGACTGTTTTTACTATGCATTCACATCTTTTTCTTTTCTTGAAAGGAATGCAGTGCATCTCAGTATATTTTAGGAAGAACTTTTCATGCTCACCTGAAGACAAACTGATTTTGGTCAGTCTGAAGCCAATATTTGTCAGGATTTTTGAAGAAATCTACAAATTTCTCCCGGAAATTGTAATGGAATTTGTAAAATTAGATTAATGAGGAGAGGTAGTTGACTCTCAGAAAGTCTACCAAGGGCTAGGACTGACTGTTGTCATCCACCATCTCATTACATGGTTACAGGTTTGTTTCTTACAGTTTTTGCTCTAGTATACTTTTAAACATGTTTTACAAAATGAAATTTTTTCAAGGGAAGGCCTGCCATCTCAAACTTTTAGGACAGTCTTTGGACAAATAAAAGGTTGCATTCTATACCTTAGTTATAAAGCAGGCCAAAGAATAGCAATATATGCGTGTATTCCTATATAAATATGCCACAAAACAAGCTAGAAATTTGTCAAAAGTTTAACATAAATTGCACACCTTATCATTATTTCATGATAAAATAAATCAAATATCCATATAGATATAAGTGAGATAACTGCACATATTCTTGCTGTGTCACACTCATATGGCAAATATATGCCATTAAAATTGTCCAGATGTCTGCAATATTTTCTTTGTAACAAGAAAACAAATGAATCGTTTTGAGTACAGTCAAAGGAACAAGTGTGGTGCTGTGTTGCTTTCTGACCTGTGCTCTTTGTAATACATTCTTGACCTTTCCTTCTTTCAAATGTAGTTTCCTTTTTTATGAGTCCAGATATCTTTGGGTCAAGGAGGAGAGCAACAGAGTATTGTAGTAAATTGAGCAGTACACTACAATGCCACTCTCCCCAGTTGAAAGAGTTGTGCAAAATATGCCTGGCACTAAAATAGCTGAAGACTGTGCTTTGCTTCAAGTGGTAGGAAGCTGGACTTTCACAGGCAGAAGGTTAAGTTTTCACTGTTCTTTTTCCAAGTGTGAATCATGATAACAATGAATAGTAAAGCACACAAATAATTAATTTTATTACGGAACTCTTTCTGTTGTTCTTAAAGCAGACTCCCATCAAAACCAGTTTCTCTGTGAATGCAAAAAAAAAAGGAAAAATGCAAGATAATTTTGTAAAGTTTTTTAGTGCTTTCTTTGCTTGTGTTTCTGGAAAAGTGAAACAGTTTTGAATATAGAAGTGTAAGATGATGGGGATGATAATAACTGTTAATGAAATAACTGTCAGTCTTCAGCAAGAAAAAAAAGTGTTGCTACTTGTCAGGCTGTGGAGTTCAGTAAATGATCATCTTGTAAAAAAACATCAAATTACTTTTTCCTTGGATGTATGAGGTAAGAATTTAAGGGACATAAAAATTGGAGGAAACAGTTATTCTGGTTAGGAAAATCCAGCTATTGAATTTGCAAGCTTTGTTTTCTGTTTCCTTATTCAGCAGGACTGGAAGATAGGTTTTGTTTCTGATGTTGAATTACTCTTAACTGATGGAAACTAGTTTCCTTTATGTAAACATTTGAAACTTTGGTAAGATAAGCATTTATTATTTGCCTTCAGTGCTAAGCATGATTTATATATGTGTCGCATGTTAGGGCTGGGCCAGCCACTAACACGGACAAATGCTCTCTAACCCCCTCTTCCCCTCCCCAAACAGGAAGAGAAAAGGGAATGAGGCAGAGAGACTTACAGGTTAGAGAAGAAAAAGAAAACTAGAACAGCTTTAATGAAAATAATAGAAATAATGGTAAAAAGATAAAAGTAGAGAATTATATATAATAGTAGCCCGATATCAAAGCCAACTCCCTCCCCCGACAGCAATCCCCACTGGTGCTGCAGAGCAGGAGGCACTGGGGAAGCCCCAGGCTCAGCGGCAGCGGGAGCTGGATACAGGGAGCTGGATTCGGGAACTCAGGATCCGGATCAAAATCAAGAGGTCAGATGGAGTCCTCTCTGGACACTGGCCGTTGCAGAAAAGAAGGGCGAAAAGGCCAAAAAAGGGACAAACAAAAGGGATGAAACTCTCGTGACCACTCAATTTATACTAAATATGACGTATATGGGATGGAATACTCTCATTGGTCACCTGTTCTGTTTATTACCCCCTGGAGGTGCAACCTTTTACTTCCTTGTGCCCCCCTCTTACTACCCAGCACCCCCAGCGTGGCACACAAGAGCCAGCAGTGGCCTTGGTCACTATAGGAATAAGCATAAGCGAGAGCCTTTCTGCACACCAGCCCCAGGCAGTAACTGTAAACATCAGGTGTTATCACTGCCAGCAGCACACACTGTCTGCAAAAACATGCTGCTGACTTCAGAGCGTACAGCCTTTTAGAAGACACTAAACTGGAAAGTAAAAATCACTAAACAGGACTGGGTTTTTAGCTAAACTCAGGACAATATGGAAGTTTTTTTTTTTGAAGATGTGATGACTTGTTCCCCTTAAATACCCATAAAGTTGCAAATGGGAATATTGATTGTTATATTGATCACCTCAGTGATGGTGCTGAGACATCACTATATTAATTAGAAAGTCCTAAACTTAGCAAATAACCTTTCATTCCTCTCTCTCCTTTTACTATTTTCTCATAGCTATGTGATATACATGATTCAAAGGGTATTGTATATAATGTTGTTTTGTCCAGGTGTAACCATAGCACTAAGGACAAGCAAGAGAACATGAATCCTCATCCAGTAGTCATTTCCGTGAGGAGTTGTTTTTTTCCTTTCCCCCCTGCCCCTCATCAGTTTCAAATGCAATTTGCTTAATAGCCAATGAAAGACAAGCAAACAGAACAAGAATTGAAAATCATGCTACTCTGATTGAAATGCTTTCAAATATTGGGTTTTTTTTTTAATTTTATATGCATTGCACTAATAAAATTGGTCCTTATGTGTTTGTAATACCTAGGCTGCATTAGGAAAAAAGGTTGCTATTTAGTTGCTAAAACTAACACCAAGAGAAAAAAAAAAAATACAGAAGGGTTAAATAAGCATTATATAACAAGTCAACATGCAAGTCGAAGTGCAAGGTCCTGCACCTGGGTCAGGCCAATCCTTGGCACAAATATGAACTGGATACAGAGTGGTTTGGGAGTAGCCCTGAAGAGAAGGACTTGGGAGTGTTGATAGACAAGAAGCCCAGAAGGCCAACCGTATCCTGGGATACATTAAGAAGAATGTGGCCAGCAGAGCCAGAGAGGTGGTTCTTCCCCTTTGCTCTCCTCTTGTGAAACCCCACCTCGAATACTACATTCAGCTCTGGTGTCCCCACCGTAAGAAAGATATAGATCTGTTGGAACGAGTTCAGAGGAGGGCCACAAAGATGATCCAGGGCTTGGAGCACCTCTTCTACGAAGAGAGGCTGAGGGAACTGGGATTGTTCAGTCTCGAAAAGAGAAAACTCTGCAGGGACCTTATACCTACCTTCCAGTACCTGAAGGGAACCTACAGGAAGGCTGGGGAGGGACTTCTAACAAGAGTGTCCACTGATAGGACAAGGGGAAATGGGTTTAAGTTGAAGGAGAATAGATTTTGATTGGATCTTAGGAAAAAAATTCTTCAGTACAAGGGTGGCAAGACTCTGGAATAAATTGTCCAGAGAAGTTGTGGCTGCCCCCTCCCTGGAGGTGTTCAAGACCAGATTGGAGGAGGCCTTGAGTAGCCTGGTCTAGTTGAGAGATGTCCCTGCCCGTGGCAGGGAGGCTGGATTCGATGATCTCTAAGGTCCCTTCCAACCTAAGCCATTCTAAGATTATATAATTACTTATGTTGATCCAGAAAACATCTTTCACTTGTTAATACAGTTGTTTATAGTACAGTATCAGGTATATTGGACCCATTATTGGTATAGAAACTTCACCCTAACAAACAGCTATAGTATCCCAAGTGCTTTTTTTTGTGTGTCAGTAGCTTAAGACTTTCTCTACTCATGAACATTACCATTTACCCTAAAGTGATATAGTTTAAGGGGTCTGCATGTCTGTATCCTGCTCAGCTGGGATATGTATAGTCATTTAACAAATTTACACTGCTGTTTCCCATATGGAAAGATGTACAGACCATATTATTACAGGCTGCCTTTGCAAAGCTTAACCAAATTTGTGTTAGCTATTGTGTTGACATAGTTATTTTAGAGAATAGTCGTATTCTCTGTCCAATTTCAAGTGGCAAAATATTACACAGGGTTGTGTGGGTCAGTGCATTCATTGGGATACAGCAATATTTTTCTGCATCGATAAGTTGAATTCCAGGTCTTCTTTTCTGTCTTCCTGAGAAGTTTTGCCCCACTGAGCATGCTTATGCCAACCCACATTGCCCTGCATGCAATAGAATGGTTTAATAGCCTAGCATACAGGAGAAAGGGGAACAGAGTTTGTATCTCATGCAAACGAAATGACTGAAATGAAAATAGGAGCTGTCAGAAGGTAAGGAAGATATCTTCTGAAACATTTTAAAATAACATGTAGAAGTACACTATGGTCTGGTCCTGAATGTTACTTTATTTCTGGCTGTTTTAGTGGCTCCTATACTTGAAAAATAATTTGAATTCTTGTCATGTTGGAGGACTGTTTTTTGTTGTTTTCTTTTAGGTTCACTTGTCCCAGTCTGTCTAGCTGAATCATTCAAATTTGTCTTGAAGCCTACTAGACAGGTGACAGGAAGTTTATGAGCCTAGGGGAGACATGAACTAGCAATTCATAGGCAATGTGAACAGCTCACTGTACTTTCAGGTCACATTATATATTGATTTTTTTTTTTTTTAAAATGCTGTTCCACAGAAATAACTTTACAAGTTGCACAAGAGCTTTTCTTAGGGCTTGAATAGACATCAGTGTGATACAAATAAAAAAGATACAACAACAATGTGTCATCACACTGCAAAGTTATCAATATCAACAAACCTTTTTAAAGAAGCTTAAACATTAAAGGTTTTGAAAACCAAACAGTAAATGAATTACTGCCTTCATCCCTACTTAGAAGAAAGACAGAGTACCACTCAACAGACTGAAAATCAGCTGAGGAGTTGGAAAGCTAAAATGAATTTATTCTGTTATGATTAGACCAAATACTGTGCCTTTTATGATTTTTTCCCACATTTTTTAGTTGTAAGTGCTCTGTAAAGACTGTGGAGATACTGAGCTTAGATATCAGCTTCCAGAGGTGCTGAGATGTCTGACAAACAGATACTGGTGAATCTTGCTGCAGCCTCTTAGAAGATGCCATTTCCAATCTTTCATCCACATCCTTCGAGGAAGTGCCCTTCTGCGTAATAGAGATGTAGTAAAGCTGACCGAAGTGGACCTTTGCCTCTACTTTTGCTGTTTTTTAATGTGGCTCAGTAAAGGCACTAGACTTTTAACCAATTCTGCCATGGATATTAGTTTTTGAATCTTCATGGTTGTGGGTTTCAGGGATTAAAGTCAATGACTCTGAGGGCCATAAACTAAAAAAACCCCAGATATTCTGATTTAGAGTTGGCTGCTTCACTGGGTCCTCTCCTGACATGATATGAGGTAGGGTAGAGGGTGTGGATATCTCAGCCAGTCATGGCTTTAGGTTGATAATAGAATCACAGAATGTTCGGGGTTGGAAGGGACCTCTAGAGATCATCTAGTGCAACGCCCCTGCCAGAGCAGGATCCTCTAGGACAGCCACACAGGAACACGTCTAGACGGATTTTGAAAGTCTCTGGAGAAGGAGACTCCACAACCTCCCTGGGCAGCCTGTTCCAGTGCTCCTTCACTGTCACAGTAAAGAAGTTTCTCCTCATGTTGAGGTGGAACTTCCTATGTTCTAGCTTATACTCATTTGGTCACACTTTCATAGGAGGATATCAGATTAGTCAAGCAGGAATTCCCACTAGTGAATCCCTGTTGACTACTTCCGATAACCTTCTTTTCTTCAATTTGTCTAGAATTTGGTTGATAGGAATAAAAATAGCCACAGGTAGAAACCCTGTTACTGAGCTTCTCTAGCTGCTTTCTTGATATCCAGTTCAAGAGCTGTATACAGTGCATAATTTTAGAATTGGAGCTCTGAAAGATTAATGTAGAGATTAAATTTCTCCTCATGCCAGTCCAGAGAGAAGTAATCTGAATCAGGACTTTTATCTTTCACACACAGATTTTTTGCACCACTCCATCACTTGTTTGCAAATGAGTACCGTAAGAGTATGCCAAAGTGTTGATATAACACTGGCATAAGTCTTTGTTCTTGTGTGACTATCCAGTTTTCTCTCATTATGGATTCTGAAGTACCTTGGTTTGGGCCTGGAATGGAATTATTTTTTTCTCTCTCTTTTTTTTTTTTTTTTTTTGGGGGGGGGGAGGGTAATTTTCTTGTATTGTGAAAAGAAAAAATTAAAATAATGCCAAGTAAATAGTTCCTGCTTTCCAGATGAAAAAAGCACAGAGCATAGATACAAAATATTGCTTTCCAAATTGTGATCAAGCATTGTTAGTTGTAGTGATAGTCTATGAATGGAGTAAAATTCTCATTGAAATCTGTTTTTAGTAAGCTGCATATATTATACATCTAAATGTATGTATACACATGAACATATAATTGAGATGGCTGTACAGGTGGTATACTTCAAGAAAGAGTCAGAAAAAGAGATTAAGGATGAATGTGTATTTAAAAGTGGGGGTTTAGAAACCCTTGCTTTTCTTACATTCAAATTCAGATGTTTTGAGAAGTTAAATAGGATTCAGTTGTTTGAGGATTACTTTCTGTATGGCTTGGGTTTAAATCACAGGGCATTTCAGATCAGCTACTGTGTTCAAAGCAGCTGCTGTTAAAGGATTTACACACGATATTGCTTCCAGGGTATTAGTATAGCAGGTTGTTTTCCAGCTGAATTTGAAGTGGAATGTAGATTTTACGTTGTCCTTGTCTAATGTGCATGTTTGTTTGAGTAATCTTGATCTGCTGTTTAAAAGTATTAACTGCTTCAAGACTATTGGCATCATTTAAAGGATTTTAAACAGAGGAACATAGAGTTAAACTGTGTGAAGTTGTCCTTTCCATTTAATTGTAAAAGAGGAAAAATAAAGTCTCTAGAGTGAAAGAAGTACTTAGAATCATCCATTCAGTGCTTCAGATCCTAAAGAAACCCGCAGATGATACTTCACTGAGGGTAGTGTTAGTGTCTTGGATTATCATTATGTAGCATTTTTCCAACAGGATGAAAAGAACATAAGAGTATTTATAAGCAAAAAAAAAAGAGAAAATTTTGGTAAGCATTTTAAGCAAAGTCAAAAGAAAATGAAATATGCGTAGAGTATCTCACCCACAAACAGATGGCCAAACATAACAAATCAATAGTATGTAAATAACAGTGTTAAGAAGATCTGTTCCAATGCATGAAAAATGACTCGTTTCTTGGCTGCTACCTTCATGCAAACTAAACCTTCACAGAGAAGAGTAGAATATACGTTCTTTCTTTCACAGAGACAGATGTAGTGGCTCAAAGTTGCCATCTTTGTTTACAAGTCCTTTTTTTAAAAAAGAAAAAAAGTCTAATGTAGAACCAACAGATGCCCTTAGAACTTACAAAGGTGGTGCCTAACAAATGGACAGTGCTGGAAGGTCTGAAGGACAAAGGCGGCAGAAGGAAATGCTCTTCACTTTTCAGGAGGGCAGAATCCTCTGCAGTTGTGTGAGTCTATGACAGAGAACTTGTGCTGGGAGCTCTTGAAAATTTTAGCAGAACTGTTGGATGATGCAGACTGTAAAACAGTGAACTGCAGCGTGCAATCGTTAGAACATTGGTACCAATACGTGTCTTCCCATTTAAATCCAAAAGAAAAGCATCAGTCCAGATCATATCTTAGTGTGGACACTCCTTTGAGAACATTTTGCTCCATATTTCCAAGACATAGCCTTTCTGAGGTGCACTGCAAATAATATCTCTAGTATTTTAGGATATATTTTGCCCCTAAAATACACTAAGAGTATTTGCTGATTCAAATGAAAATAATAGGGGATTTGGTCATAAATTAAAAAAAGAATTGTGTAAGTGATTTGACTTGTGACCTCAGGCTATTGATTTTAAATCTCTCTCTGACTTCTATGAAATGTGAATGATGATGTTTTACTTTCCTGTTTTAGTAAAGCATTTTGAGTTCCTTGGGTTGTGAACTTTTGTCTGGCCTTGGTTCTGTGCAAAATAGAAGTCAAGCATTACAAAAATATGAAATGGGCACAGAGACCCCAATTTTAAATTGAAATGTTGCTGCTGGTTATTTTAGAGGAAACAGAAAAAAAGTACTATAGTCTTCTGAAAATAATAAGATAGAGTGAGTATTGGTAATTTATAGGTTTATTAGTTAGTTAGGAATTAAAACACTTAAACGAATTATTCTTTGAGAAATCTGCTAGTTTTAAAAGACTGCTTTTTGTGCAATTGATCTGAAAGTTTAAAAATATTCTGTAAAATCAAATTTACTGAAATAGTATACATTTATGTAAAGAACGTTTTGGGGTATTTTCCCCTATTATTCTTTCTTACTAATATAATGAGATTTTCTGAAGCTCTTGATTATTATTCCTGCTTTTCATTAGCGTCAGATAAATAATTCTCTGGTTTGAGATTTCTATAAAGAACTACTTGTAATACGTCCTTTCCAAAAGCAGAGTAAAATAGCCCAATATCTGTGCATCTCTCCATTTTTTAGTGTATTTTCCTGATACACATATTCATATCATGAGAAATCATGTGTAGTAATATACTTTTGGAAACTTTTGTTTGAGTATTGCCTTCTTGTCATTTGTCTTGTTGTGGTGCTGACTTTTTGTATTTATACTTTTCCCCTTCTTTTCCCCTTTTTTTTTTAAATCCATGAAGGTAAAAATCTATCCTTGTTTCATTGTATGTACTGTTAATGAAGTTCCCATTGTTGTACTATGGCTCTTCTTTCTCCCCTTTCTGGTGGTTCAGTGCATGATTCCTTATGACTATCTTCTCTCATATGGAAGTACCTACATAAACAGATAGCTGACCTCAGAAAACATGGCTTAACATCACAATCTCCATGTTAATGAAAAGGTATTTATAGTGTTCTATTACCAATGAATATATGGAGGGGGAAAAAAAAGTCATAAGAAAATCTCAGTGCTGATCTTGCTAGAAATTGTTGTTGTAATAATCTATAAAATGTTTATTTTTCCCATTGAGTTACTATATGGTCTCTTTTTTACTTAGAAGCTGCTGTCATGTTTTCTTGGAAAGACTCAGTTTTCAGCTAATAGCAGTTTTTATCCAGCTGAATTACAATAACACCCGCAATGTGAGTGGCACATTCCAAGCATAAAATGATTCATCTTTTGCTCAGAGGGTTTATGATCCATATTACTGAATCAATGGAGTTATGCCAAGTTATGCCATCTGAAGATCTGGCCCTCAGTAGTACACAATATTCTGTTTTCAAGGACCATTACTCAAATAGAATAACCTAATCATACTAAAGGCCAAATGTCTGCCATGCCAATCTTTGAAACAGGATTTTTTTTTCTCTAATTGTTGTATTAAAAAACAAAAGTGCAGGTGGATGAATAGTATAAAATTTATATGTTATTTCTTTTTCTCACTTCTAGAAGGTATTCCTGAAATAAGATGTGACTTTTAAAATGGAGAATGTTCATTTGGAATGCTTATTTTAAAATACCTGACTTTAATGATGACTGTTTGGATGTTGTTTTTAAATATACTGATGGCTAAATTGTGATTGACCATAACTTAAACACTGACAAGTAAGCTGCCAGAAACTTCTGGCTTCCTATGGCTCTCTATTGTCTGCACTGTGGAAGCTGCACAGGTTAGATAATACAGCAGCCTTTCTGTCAAGATTGCTTGATTTCTGCTACTGTTATTACCAGAAAACAACACATAAGTGGGTAAATTAAGAAGTACTTACAGCAGTGTTAAAATAGAGGTTTGATTTGGTGTTGCTAAATGAAAACAAAGGAGAAAGATTTATTCGATTTCTATTCATATTCCATTAGCACACGCAACAGCAATGAAAGTGATAATAAAGTGCATTTTTGATGACTTAGCACTCACACAGATGCCACTGAGCAAACATTTGCTGGATAAAAAAGATTTTTTAGGGATTTACAATGAACAAAACATGTTACACTTGATAGTGATGTAGGTTAGCTGAAAATATAATGTGAATAAATTCTACCTTGTTGATTCTATGGGTAAAAATAGACTGGAATGTAAAGAGTTATTACTCTTATAGAGATTATTATTACCAGTACATTCAAAAGGTTGGAGATGATGTAAAATGCCAGTTTCAGGGACGACGTGAAAAACCTGTTTTTTTCTGAAACGGGGTTAGTGATGAAAATCATTTTAAGTCACAGGGAGAGCTCAGGTGTCTGGTTGTGCTCAAAGCCTTTCTTCTCCATCTACTTGGAAAATCCTCATGTCCTGCTCAAGAAATTCCTTGTAGGTGTTCAGCTGGTGCACCCAAGTAATTTCATTGTATCATGCTGGGCCACACCGCTGCAACTCTGGAAGTTAATTAAAGCTAATCCACAGAGTTAAAATCCACCTTGCTTTGAGTGCTACCAAAACACTAATGCCAACATTTACAGAAAGGCAGCCAAATGTGTTGAGCCCAGGAGAATGGACCTTCCAGACTATGCATGTGAGAGAGCACATATTTTTTTTCTGTGAGATGGTGTACAGGGAGAGAGATATTCTTCGAAATCATTAGAGTAATAGCAAATTGATCAAGATTTGGCAAATATTTTTGCTTTGTGTACTTAAGATGAATTAATAGATGGTATCTAATTTTGTTTTAATGTAGCCTTCATTTTACTCAATGAAGTAGTTACTGGATGTTTGTGGTTAAGAATGTACTGAACATCATAGTCTCATTTTAAACCTGTCTGACACACTGATAGTTTAGAAAGTTTAGGATTGCAAGATGTGAGAAAATAAAATGGGCATTTTGGGGGCAGTTTAACCAAAGTGGCAATACACTGGGATAGAGTAAGTTGTCCCTCTGTATCTCATATCATGCTTACTCTGTGGCTGAGCTGTCAACTGGTTAAAACACAAAATGAGAATACAGTTTCCCAATACCGCAATGACAGTTTAAGTAGTTTCTTTCCCTGACCACATCTTCTATTGCCAAGTCCCTGAAAATTGCTTGTGAGGGTGTGAAGTGCATCAAATCAGATCAGGGAACTGATTTAGATTAAAAATAAAGCCTCCTCCTCACCTTTATTTTTTTATCCTGTTTCGTTCCTCCACCTGTGCTGACAGCTGTGCCGGCGGCCATGTTAGCACAGCAACATGCAGAGAAGGAGCAGGAGGTGGGTGCTCCCGGCCACAACTGGTATTGAACACCTCATCTCGTTGAACTGTGGCCTGTGTATTGACGTTATGAATACCTAAGGTCAGGATTGCCATTGGGAGAGGAACGAAAGTTTCCAAAGACTTCAGTAAGTCTGCAGGTGCAATCAGAAAGGCCAGTAAGGAACGATGACCCGTCATATGAAGTACCCTGGCAAAATGTCTGAAACCTGTTGGGTAAAACTAATCCTCTTAGGAAATTCAAAACTCATTTGAAGTGGATGCAGGAAGTAACACTGAATTAGGACTGAATTTTCCAGTCTCTTCCCAAGTAAATAGGAGTTTTAAAGTACTTTCTCTCATTGCAAGAGTCCCTAAAGTGCACACAAAGTAGATCTCCAGGGAGCTAAAGCTTCCATTCTTTTTTAAATTACTCTTTTCTTGCAGTAGGGTGTAACTTTCTTTGATTTGATAGAGCTGACCCAGTTGTTTGCAGTTTTATGTCACTACTAACATATTTTTACAGGACTTTGTATTATTGTGTAATCTAATTCTAGTAAACTTATGTGGACCTCTCAATTTGTGAATCATTCATAAACCATTTATTCACCACTTCAGAAGTACTAAAAACTGATAGTTCAGGTAAGACATTTCAAGATCAGTGCGTACACTGTGCCATTCATGATTTTTTTGGCATATCACATCTTTTAAATTCTCATAAATGGCTTCTGGAAATCTCAATGAATATAGATTTTTTTTTTTTTTCCTCTGGTATTTCACTGCTGTTGCAATCTCTGTTCCAAATAATTTATTCGAAATGATTTATTTGTAAATTGGAATTCTTGTGTATGTGCATATTTTATATCCATATATATATAAACATGTATGCATGTTGTGCATATATATGTCTGCCATTGTTATACTACTGTCTGTGAGTGAAAAGAGGCTTTTGGAATCTTTTTTTCAGACTAATGCTTAAACTGTATAAGTCCAAAAAAGTTCGAGGCATATTAACTGTACTATATTTGTTAGCTTGTACCTATTGCACTTTGCTGTTAGTATTCAGCTAAACACTTAAATTGCCTACTCATTGATCCTATGTATTTATACAGGGCTGTGCTAATTTATAAATTTGATTTCCTTGGGAAGAATACAAATATTTTTTGTTTTGCTTTGTGAGCCATATGTTCAAGAGCCAACACTACTTCGCTGTTTCAACTTTCTTTGCCTTTTTCTGCCTTTACAGTATTGCAGAAATTCTCTAGGACAGTCTAAATAGAGCACTCTAAATATGTCACTAAAAAAAGTTTCTCATGCAATGTAATTTTATCATGAACTCATATTTATTTAGTTCTATCTTAATATACCTTATTGCTCAGTTCTTCATGTATGTTTTTTAAATCAGTTCTTACAAATATATTACTTAGTTCCATTTTTCTTAAATATTGCCGCAGGGTTTGCTATCAAACTACTTTATATTGGGGTTTTGTTTGGGTTTTCAAATTGTTTCTGGACACCAGGACATAGTACATGTGTCTTCACTGAATGCCGGATTTTTTTCCTTTATGCGATGTTGAGTTTTGTTCTGTCCTGTGGCTGTGTAGCCACTTTCATGATTGATCCCCATTCCTCTGTCTGGTCATGACGAGGAAATGGAGCCTCTGGGGATCAGAGTAAGAGTAAGTGAGACTCCGAGAGCAAATGGGCTGTGCAGAGGCCAGTAGTAGATAAAATGATCCAGTCAGACTAGCTGACAGTTTACGCCTGCTAGCAGTGGGGGAGGTCTGCAATGTTTGCTTCAGGGAAAAGACAATGAAGAGGTGAAAGTTGGCCTCATTTCATAAAATGGAGGAAAAGTAGAACTAAACCTGTGGGAGAATAAAGGAGAAGAGATAGAATCTGTCCTTGTCTTGGCTTTACCTTGAGTATATTTTTCTTGTGTGTGTTGAGTGTCAGTAAATTTAGCCTGGGAAATAACCAAAATTACCTAATTGCAACTTCAAGTTTTGTCAACTGTACATTCTAATTGATGCTGAAGTGTCAGAGTGATATGTCCAGTGAGCATTTTGAGTAATAAGAAATATAAACCCAGTTTCCTCAGGAACTCACAGCATGCCTGTCCCAGTTGGGGTTAACGCTGTAGTTCAGGAAAACAAGCATTTGTTGGACTTGAAGAACAGATGCAATTCCAGTGATGTGGATCCTTTGCAGAATCAAGTTACAATATATTTGGGTACTTATCTGTAAAATTGGCATTTCTGTATTCCCTGTACTTTGCTATCTGAACTAGTTTTCTGTAACCACTGGATTTCCTAGATGAGATATTGATGATTCTGGTCTGAAACACTTGTGTAGATCACATTTCCTTTCTGTCAAAGTGTTTTCCTGGCCTATAAGATTGAGATACAGGATGGATGTTCTTCATTTCTTGAACACTGTGCCCTTAATTCCGAAGATCTGGTTACCATCTTGTTGAAAATTTATCAGGTGCTAACTGTGGCAACATATTTTTAGTTCCAAACAATACTCTACTCTGCTTTATCATTATTTTTGGCATCTCGTTTACTGTAGCCTCTCTCTCTCAGTTCCTCCTCTCCCCTCCATTAATTGGTATTTTAAATCTTGTAAATATTCTACACGTTATTACTCTCAAGACTCATCTCAAACTTCCATGATCTATTGTGCATCAATTAATGTTGATGCTGACTTGATGTATTTTGGCAAGCATTTGTTGCAGCATGAGGTAGGGGAAAGCAATATCAAAATTCTCAGTTTTGGCATTACAGAGTGCCCATGGAACAGCGTCATCAAACTCTTCACATTATTTATGAGTGAAGAAAAAGTAAATTTTCTGCCTGTTCTCATTTCTATGGTTTGTACCCTGCTCAATGTCACTCCATCTCCCCTCTAGACAAACCATTCTGGAATCATTGTTCAGATGGAAGATCACATACCTCTTTTTAATTAATTGAGATGGTTAGATACCGTTTGAGGAAATTTTATTTCACTCAAAATGTGTTCTTCCTGAAGCGATAATACTCATAGTTAAATAATGTTGGAATAACTGGCTTTTGGTTTGATTCAAAGTAAATTTCATGTTCAAAATTCTAAAATTATTATTTAAAGCAGTATTTTGTGCTTGGAAAAATAGTTGCATGACTCACAGACTATAAATTTTTTTTCTGATTTTTCTTCATCAGTGTCTCTCTCTTCTTTGAATATGATAATTATTCTTTATCTTTACAACTAGGTGAAAGTACTCGATTTTGATTCCTGAATTCAGTTGTACAATTTGGAGAGTGACAAAACTGTAAAAATGCAAGTGTGTTTTTGTTTTATTGAGCTATTGGATTTTATTTATTTATTTATTTATTTATTTCTGAATAACAGCTTAAAATTGCCTTGGCATCTTCATAAGCAATTCAGTTGTATACTGAACTAACTAAATATCAAGTGCCTTAAAAATCACCACCCACTGCTGTGCCAAAAAAAATCACCACCTACATTATAGCTGCTGATATTGTGAACTGCTGGGATTATTTTGTGTTAAATTTAACTTTGAAAGTGTTAGCTTCTTTATATGCTTTCTGCTGTCTTTTCTTATTTGGTTTTGATGGTTTGTCTTCCCAAAAAGAGGTTGTAGCAAGGTGGGAGTCTCTGTCTTCTCTCAAGTAGCAAGGGATAAGAGAAAAGGAAATGGCCTCAGGTTGTGCCAAAGGAGGTTTAGATTAGATGTTAAGAAAAAATTCTTCACCAAAACGGTTGTCAAGCACTGGAACAGTGGTGGAGTCACCATCCCTGGAAGTATTTAAAAGATGTGTAGATACGGTGTTTAAGGATACAGTTGGTGGATTTGGCAATGTTAGATTCATGTTTGGACTCAATGATTTTAAAGGTATTTTCCAACCCAAATGGTTCCATGACTCTACAAACAATTTTCATTTCAGTTCAGGAGAACTGCAGATTTTGTGGCTGCTGCTCAATGACTGGTGAATTCTATGACTGAGTAATATTAAAGCAACAAAGGAAATGTGCCTCTTTCATAGAATCATAGAATGTTAGGGATTGGAAGGGACCTCAAAAGATCATCAAGTCTGTCCTGGGTTTAGCTAAAAACCCAGTCCTGTTTAGTGATTTATTTTTTTTTTCTTTTCAGTTTAGTGTCTTCTAAAAGGCTGCACGTTCTGAAGTCAGCAGCATGTTTTTTCAGACAGTGTGTGCTACTGGCAGTGATAACACCTGATGTTTACAGTCACTGCCTGGGACTGGTATGTAGAAAGGCTCTTGCTTATACTTATTCCTATAGTGACCAAGGCCACTGCTGGCTCTTGTGTGCCACGCTGGGGGTGCTGGGTAGTAAGAGGGGGGCACAAGGAAGTAAAAGGTGGCACCTCCGGGGGGGTAACAGACAGGACAGGTGACCAACGAGAGTATTCCATCCCATATACGTCATATTTAGTATAAATTGAGTGATCACGAGAGTTTCGTCCTTTTTTCGCCCTTTTGCCCTTTTTGCCCTCTTTTCGGTCTTTTGGCCCTTCCTTTCTGCAATGGCCGGTGTCCAGAGAGGACTCCATCTGATCTCCTGATTTTGATCCGGATCCTGAGTTCCCGAATCCAGCTCCCTGGATCCAGCTCCCCGCCGCCGCTGAGCCTGGGGCTTCCCCAGTGCCTCCTGCTCTGCAGCACCAGTGGTGATTGCTATCGGGGGAGGGAGTCGGGTTCGATATCGGGCTATTATCTATAGTTGTATATAATTCTTTACTTTTATCTTTTTACCATTATTTCTATTATTTTCATTAAAGCTGTTCTAGTTTTTTTCTTCTCTCATCTGTAAGTCTCTCTGCCTCATTCCCTTTTCTCTTCCCGTTTGGGGGGGGGAAGAGGGGGTTAGAGAGTGTCTGTCCGCGTTAGTGGCCGGCCCAGCCCTAACCCGCGACAGATTTATTGGCGCCCAACGTGGGGCACGAAAACAAACACCAATCAGGCTCAGACTATTTTACCAGTTACTTAGACACAACTGGGCTCTGATATATTGCCCGCATAGTTTAAATTCCATCCGGCGCAGTTGAGAGCGTATCAGATCTTTTCTTTGAGAGTTCTGAAGGGTTAGAGGAGAAAAACCAGACAGCTCACATCATGTTATCGGTCGGTGAAATGTTATGTCATGTTCTTTTAAATGTGGGTTCCTCCCTGGGTGTCAAAATTTTGTCCAAACTCTCGAGTGTGATTTGGTATATCGTTCTGTGGTTTGCCTGTTTTGGTTTCATGACAAGATTTCTCACTGTACTGGGTTTTTTTGGGTCGGTGTATTCTGCAGTAATTTGGGTGATCGGCATACCTGAATTCCTTAAGAGCACAATGATGAATTTTGTTTTTAACTACACTTTCAATTTCACCTTAGGAAATTATACCCATTTGTTTGCTAATCTGAGTCTACCAGATTTTAATGATTGTGATTGTGGATGTGAATGCAGTTATCTTAATCGAAAGGCTGAGATTTTATTATTAATATTGATGTTAAAGCTGATTTTTTCAAATCTGTTTATGTTTTGGCGGTTAAGTAAGCATTGGTGTGGGACAATGACAGACACTGTGGCCTCTGACACTCAGTCTGTATCAGCAAATGTCGCCCCTGTGACTAGAAAGAAACATCGGAAAAAGTCAGTTGCCCTAACAACAGATAACACAACTCCAGGACAAAGTCCTTCTAAAGTAGCACCATCAGATGACTCAGATTCAGACTCAAAAAAGAAGGCTGGTCCCCCAACAGATTCAGTATTAGAAAGGTTAGTTACGGCCTGGAAGGCAAGTCATCCATCATCAGATGATTCTGATCCAGGACAGGGTCCTTCCCAACCGAAGTCATCAGATGGTTCGAAGCCACAAACGGACGCAGTTGTCAAACCTTTAACTCTGAGGGACATGCGAGATGTGAGAAAGGACTTTGGCCGTCGTGAGGGTGAATCATATTACAAGTGGTTACTCCGGTGCTGGGATAAAGGAGCCGAGACCATTAATCTGAACGGTAAAGAAACCAAACAGCTGGGATCCCTGTCTGGAAATGCAGGCGTTGACACGGAACTTGCAAAAGACGACAACAGTCTCAGCCTCTGGAGAAGACTCTTGACAGCTATTAAGAACCGGTATACCCACAAGGACGATATTCCTATCCACACAACCAACTGGACCAGCATGGAGAAAGGCATTAAGTTCCTGAGAGAACTAGCAGTGAGAGAGGTGATTTACAGCGATCCACAAACAATTTTAAACCCTGATCAAATGCCCTGCCACAAACACGTTATTCAGATGTTTGTGAGGAGTGCCCCACCAGTGTATAAGCACACCTTGTCAACAATGGTCTGGGCATTAGATGGAGATGGTCAGGTACCAACAGTGAGTGAAGTGGCCAACAAAGCACGACAGTATGAAGACAGTACTGCCAATCCCCAACAAATTCAGATTGCTGCCATGGAAAAAATAATCGAGGAAAACAACAGATCACTGGAGAAATTAATTGAGAAAGCAATGGAGAAAACCAATGAAGCAATGGAGAAAACCAATCAAGCAATTGAGAAAAATAGTGAATCATTTGAGAAAAACAATCAATCATTAGAGAAGCTGATTGAAACATTGTCCAAGAGAGATGACAGACCTCAATGGAGCCGCGTTGATGCTGTTAGAAAATACAGACCTTCAAGATCAACTAAAAATGATGGCAACTTGTCACGGAATGACTTGTGGATATTCCTACGTGGATATGGTGAGGACATGAGAAACTGGGATGGAAAACCTACTTCTGCTCTACGAGAACGAGTATCCAATTTGCGAAACACCAATAGAAGACAACAATCTGCCACGAGAAGGAACAATCGGAATGTAAATGTAGTTAATACCAATACCGTGAATCAAGTAAACCCCGTGAATCAGCCTCAAAATTAGAGGGGCCCTGCCTCCAGCCAGGTGGAGGAGAGGGACAACCGAGTTTATTGGACTGTGTGGATTCGGTGGCCTGGCACATTAGAACCACGAAAATATAGAGCTCTGGTGGACACTGGTGCACAGTGCACTCTAATGCCATCGAATCATACAGGTACTGAAACTGTTACTATTTCTGGAGTGACGGGTGGTTCTCAACAACTGTCTGTATTGGAGGCTGAAATGAGCCTTACTGGGAATATGTGGAAAAAGCACCCCATAGTGACTGGTCCAAATGCCCCATGCATTCTTGGCATAGACTTCCTCAAGAAAGGGTATTATAAGGACCCAAGAGGGTATCGATGGGCTTTTGGCATAGCAGCTGTAGAGACTGAGGACATTGATCAGCTGTCTAGCTTGCCCAAACTTTCAGAGGAGTCTAGTGTTGTAGGGCTGATGAAAACTGAAGACCAACAGGTACCAATTGCTACTAAAACAGTGCATCGACGACAATATCGTACCAACCGAGACTCTGTAGTTCCCATCCATAAGCTGATACGCCAACTAGAAAGTCAAGGAGTGATCAGCAAAGCTCGCTCACCATTTAACAGTCCTATCTGGCCTGTGCGTAAGTCTGATGGAGAATGGAGATTGACTGTAGACTATCGTGGCCTAAATGAGGTTACACCACCGATGAGTGCTGCCGTGCCGGACATGTTAGATCTTCAGTATGAGCTGGAGTCGAAGGCAGCTAAGTGGTATGCCACAATTGACATTGCTAATGCGTTTTTCTCTATTCCTATAGCAGCAGAATGCAGGCCGCAGTTTGCTTTCACCTGGAGGGGTATCCAGTACACCTGGAACCGACTGCCCCAGGGGTGGAAACACAGCCCTACCATCTGCCATGGACTGATCCACACTGCCCTGGAGAGGGGTGGAGCTCCGGAACATCTGCAATACATCGATGACATCATTGTATGGGGTAACACAGCAGAAGAAGTTTTCACGAAAGGTAAGAAAATAATTGAGATTCTTTTGGATGCTGGTTTTGCCATAAAGAGAAGCAAGGTCAAGGGACCTGCACGAGAGATCCAGTATTTGGGAGTGAAATGGCAAAATGGGCGTCGCCAGATCCCAATAGATGTGATTGACACAATATCAGCTATGTTGCCACCAACTAACAAAAAAGAAACACAATCCTTCTTAGGTACTGTGGGTTTCTGGAGAATGCATATTCCTGGTTATAGTCAGATTGTGAAACCTCTTTTTGATGTGACTCGAAAGAAAAACAAATTTCAGTGGGGCCCTGAACAGCAACAGGCCTTTGAACAAATCAAAC
Source organism: Trogon surrucura (assembly GCA_020746105.1). NCBI lineage: Eukaryota > Metazoa > Chordata > Aves > Trogoniformes > Trogonidae > Trogon > Trogon surrucura. The sequence continues at coordinate 115,731,594 of CM036617.1, read as the reverse complement.
AAGAGATCGTACAAGCAGTAGCTCTTGGGCCAATCCGAACAGGGCAAGATATTAAAAATTTGCTATACACTGCAGCTGGGGACAATGGTCCTGCCTGGAGCCTTTGGCAGAGGGCACCAGGAGAAACTCGAGGTCGACCCTTAGGATTTTGGAGCCGAAAATATAGAGGCTCTGAGGCCAACTATACTGCAACTGAAAAAGAAATACTGGCCGCATATGAAGGAGTTAAAGCTGCTTCAGAAGTGATTGGTACTGACACACAGCTTCTCCTAGTACCACGAATACCAGTCCTAAACTGGATGTTCAAGAGTAAAGTTCCTTCCACACATCATGCCACTGATGCTACATGGAGTAAATGGACTGCCCTAATTACACAGAGAGCTCGAATGGGTCATCACAATCGTCCAGGACTTTTAGAGGTAATCGCAGACTGGCCACAAAGTAAAGACCTTGCAATGCCCGCTAAGGAGGTGGTGACACGTGCTGAGGAAGCTCCACCATATAATCAGTTACCAGATAATGAGAAGCAGTATGCCCTGTTTACTGATGGATCTTGCCGCCTTGTAGGAAACCGTCGTAAGTGGAAAGCTGCTGTGTGGAGTCCCACACGACGCGTTGCAGAGGCAACTGAGGGAGAAGGTGGATCAAGTCAGTTTGCAGAGGTAAAAGCCATCCAGCTGGCCTTAGACATTGCTGAACGGGAAAAATGGCCAGTGCTCTATCTCTATACTGACTCATGGATGGTGGCAAATGCTTTTTGGGGTTGGTTAAAACAGTGGAAGCATAATAACTGGGAGCGCAGAGGTAAGCCTATTTGGGCTGCTGAACTATGGCGAGACATTGCTGCTCGGCTAGAGAACTTAGTTGTAAAGGTGCGTCATGTAGATGCCCATGTGCCCAAAAGTCGTGCTACTGAGGAACATCGACACAACCAGCAAGTGGATCAGGCTGCTCAAGTGTTCCAAATAGACTTGGACTGGGAACACAAAGGTGAACTGTTTCTAGCTCGGTGGGCCCACGACACTTCAGGACATCAGGGAAGAGATGGAACATACAGATGGGCTCGTGACCGAGGGGTGGATTTAACTATGGACGCTATTGCGCAAGTTATCCATGATTGTGAAATATGCGCCGAAATTAAGCAAGCTAAGCGATTGAAACCTTTGTGGTATGGGGAACGATGGTTAAAATATAGGTATGGGGAGGCCTGGCAGATTGATTACATCACACTTCCTCTAACTCGCCAGGGTAAGCGCTATGTGCTCACTATGGTGGAAGCAACTACCGGATGGTTAGAAACGTATCCTGTGCCTCACGCCACTGCCAGAAACACTATCTTGGGCCTAGAAAAGCAGATCCTGTGGCGACATGGCACTCCAGAAAGAATTGAATCAGATAATGGGACTCATTTCAAAAACAATCTTATAGACAATTGGGCTAAAGAACATGGTATTGAATGGGTATATCATATTCCTTATCATGCACAAGCCTCTGGGAAAATTGAACGATACAATGGACTGTTAAAAACTACTCTGAAAGCAATGGGAGGTGGAACTTTTAAAAACTGGGACAAGCATTTAGCACATGCCACCTGGTTAGTTAACACCAGAGGATCCATCAATCGTGCTGGTCCTGCTCATTCAGAGCCTTTGCATACAGTAGAGGGAGATAAAGTCCCTGTGGTGTATGAAAGGAATTTGTTGGGGAAGACTGTCTGGGTATTTCCTGCTTCGGGCAAAGGCAAACCCATTCGTGGGGTTGCTTTCGCTCAAGGACCTGGAACTACTTGGTGGGTGATGATGAAAGATGGTGAAGTTCAATGTGTACCTCAAGGAAATTTAACTCTGGGTGAGAATACTCGATTTAATCCTGTATGATGTTGTTACATAATACTAACAGTGTTCAATAAGTGTTTTTCAGAGTAATAAACCAGTGATGACCAGAGCTGACCTCATCAAGTGACATCCAGCAACTGAGCTAGCCTTGTTGAGTGACGTCCAGTAACTTCTTTGAAGTGAACCTACAACCTATGGACACAAACTGTAACGAATCTCACATGAACTTTCCTGCCCTGAGAGACTGCCATGATGGATAGAACCCACGATTCTGAACTTTATGAACTTACTGAACTTTTTCTATAAGTAGATCATTAGCTCGTGATCAGTATGACGTAAATGGTATGGAATAAGGGGTGGAATGTCCTGGGTTTAGCTAAAAACCCAGTCCTGTTTAGTGATTTTTTTTTTTTTTCTTTTCAGTTTAGTGTCTTCTAAAAGGCTGCACGTTCTGAAGTCAGCAGCATGTTTTTTCAGACAGTGTGTGCTACTGGCAGTGATAACACCTGATGTTTACAGTCACTGCCTGGGACTGGTATGTAGAAAGGCTCTTGCTTATACTTATTCCTACAGTGACCAAGGCCACTGCTGGCTCTTGTGTGCCACGCTGGGGGTGCTGGGTAGTAAGAGGGGGGCACAAGGAAGTAAAAGGTGGCACCTCCGGGGGGGTAACAGACAGGACAGGTGACCAACGAGAGTATTCCATCCCATATACGTCATATTTAGTATAAATTGAGTGATCACAAGAGTTTCGTCCCTTTTTTTTTCCCCTTTTTTCGCCCTTCCTTTCTGCAATGGCCGGTGTCCAGAGAGGACTCCATCTGACCTCCTGCTTTTGATCCGGATCCTGAGTTCCCGAATCCAGCTCCCTGCATCCAGCTCCCGCCGCCGCCGCTGAGCCTGGGGTTTCCCCAGTGCCTCCTGCTCTGCAGCACCAGTGGTGATTGCTATCGGGGGAGGGAGTCGGGTTCGATATCGGGCTATTATCTATAGTTGTATATAATTCTTTACTTTTATCTTTTTACCATTATTTCTATTATTTTCATTAAAGCTGTTCTAGTTTTTTTCTTCTCTCATCTGTAAGTCTCTCTGCCTCATTCCCTTTTCTCTTCCCGTTTGGGGGGGGGAAGAGGGGGTTAGAGAGTGTCTGTCCGCGTTAGTGGCCGGCCCAGCCCTAACCCGCGACAAAGTCCAATCCCCCTGCCAGAGCAGGAATGCCTAGATTATGCTACACAGGAACGTGTCCAAGCAGGTCTTGAATGTCTCCAGAGAAGGAGACTCCACAACCTCCCTGGGCAGCCTGCTCCAGTGTTCCCTAGAACAAAGATTTAATTCCAACACTTAGTACAAGGAATAAAAATATGGTCTATGAAGACTTGAATATCTATTCCTGTGAAAGCTAAAGGAAAAAAAGCACAGCAGCGTGCAGCCCCTGTAATCAACAATCTTTTCTGTTATACTTAATATTGGAGAAAATAGGAAACAAAATAAAACTCGAAACAAAACCAAACTCCAACACCCTAACAAAGAAAAACAAACAAAATAACCCCCCCCAAACCACATCTCTCTCTGAATTTCTTTTTTCCCCATTACTTATACATTGTGTGGGATCTTTGATTCTTCTTTGGAGGCCACGAACAGATATAAGACATCAGGATTGCTGGCATCTTCTGTCACCCTTGAGAATGCAGGGATACAACCAAGTAAGTAAATTATCAAATAACCGTGACATAGAATTAATGTTGATGTGATTTATTTTTCCCTTGGGTTAATCTTCTGCTTCTTAGGGTGCATAGTTCACTACTTTACTTTTGTTGTGTGTCAGGTCAAAGTTCTGATGAACCTTTGTTGAATTGTCTTTCAAGTGGAACTATTATTACTTTCCTAAGTTGTGCTTTATTGCCAAGTTTTTTAAGCACTTAACAGATCTATACCAAGCACTTTGGAAGCTTAATAAACACAGAGATCATAGATATATTATATCTGGAAGTGCACCTGGAGCGAAAACCAGGAAATGCATACTCAACTGCATTCTTAGCCTTGTTTAAAGAAAATGAGTATTGGGTAATTGGTTATTAGCATAATACTTTAGCATGAAAGCGTGTTATTTGGTGAAATATTTTCAGGTAATTGTTATGCCTACTTAGATTGAGAACACAAGACCAATGGTATCTTAAACAAATAGAGCTTTGAGATGAAAGCCATCTGAAACCATTGAAGAAATCTGGAAACTCACTAAATCCTTCTAAAAGAAGACAAAAGTGAGAGTGAGACTAACTGCAGCATATTTGTTTTAAATAAAATGGTCAAATGATAATGTCATTGAAGTGAATAAGGGAAGAAGCACAAAATAATTAGTGTTGTGATTAGTGTTATCACTACTGAAATGAAATATCACTTTGTGCTAGCCTACTGCAGTGCAACACTCTTGTACCTGCTACTTTTCTGCAGGTAAGTGATGTGGGCTGATGTTCTCTTGTGCTCATTTTGACTATTTCCATGTACACTTACTGATTTGGGGATATATTTTTTTTTCACTTTTTTGATGGCTCACATTCATCTGATATTTTCACATTCACATATACAAACTGAATGGCTGTAAGACTGATTATACATGGGATAAAGTTTTAGAGCTGGATTTTAATTTTTTTTCAAAGATGCTGAGTAGTCTCTCAGCCCCTCAGCAAATCAAAATCTTAATGATCCTCAACTCCTTTGTGAATTCAACTGTGTTTAAAAATGGAGTTAGTGTTAATGCCAACAGAAAAAAATGCAAGTTGTGCAAACACATGTTAATTTTAAGAATTAACAGTTCCCAGCTTTTAATATAGATTTGTATAGTTTTTTCTCTTTTTAAACCAGAATATATGGCTCTTTATTTTTATTAATTTTTCTTGAAACTTTATTTAAATTTCATAATCTAGATTAAAAAATATTGATAACTACATTACAATACTTTGATAATAATTTACAAAATAAAATTCTAAATTTTAAAAAGATGATTTTCTCTGTAAATAATGGAAAAGAGCACCAAAGTTTTTCATAATTTTCTTTGTGAAAATTGATATTCAAGAAGCTACGGTACATATGGTTTGTGTTCCTACAATATTATTGTTTTAAAATCCTAAATTTAATTTAATTTATGAATAAATTATTATATACTGCTTTAGACATTCACCTTCTCAGCTGCCATCTTCCTCAAGTTTCAGGGGTGTGTTTAATTTGCTGATTATGTAGAACGTATGATGTGCCTTGAAATGTCTCTCTTGTGTGCAAATGTAATGCCAGATAACTGCATTTATGCTCATGAATGTAAATTTCTTGAACAAAAATTCTTTATATTAATTCAATAAAGACTAATGAGCCTGTTAAAGTTAGTTGCTTTTAAAAGAGTGTATTTATTGCCATAAATATCTTTGCTTCCTCCAGAAGCAGAGGAAAGCTCAGAGTCTTATTTTCCTCCACAGGAAAAGTCTTGGCTGGAAAATTGTTTGCGTTACATGCACAACACCCTAGACACATTTCAGAGAACTATATAAAATCATTCACATTATTTCAATTTATGGTGTAACTGGGTGGCAGAGCCTTTGAGCTTTGGCTCAGTGTGAACACAATATAGGTTATGAAAGGGCAGTATAAATGAAAAATACCTGACCATTACACAAAGGATACAGACAGTGTTCTGTGTCCAGTTGTTTACCGTACAGCAGTATGGAAAGTCTATTACACTAGTTTTATAGTTAGAGATGGTGTTTCAGGACATTTATCATATGGTCTTGAACAAACATGGGGAAATAACCAAGTGCTTATTATAGACTAGATTCTCAAGACAATAGCCCTTTTCCTATCTAGGGGAACGCATTTTCAAAGCAATATTGATTTTTCAATCATTCGCATCTCTCCTTAAGAAGCCAGTTTTAGAATTATCTTTAGTCCTTAAAATTGTTTGTCTTTGTTAAGGGTTACAGTTGGGCTGGCCACCAAATGCTCACAGATGCTCTTTGATCCAGCAGAGACTTGGGGCACTACAGGAGCAAGTATAAGCAAGAGCTTTTCTGCTTACCAATCCCAGGCATTAACTGTAAAAGTCAGGCGTTATCACTTCTAGTAGCAGGTGCTGCCTGCAAACACACATGCAGGACATGTGCCTTTTTCAGTTTCTTCTGTCAGACAGTTGGAAGAATCTGTAAAAAGTTGTTTCAAATGTTACCCAAAAGCTGTTAACCAGGCAAATGTCTTATCTCCAATAGTCTCTTGGTTTGATTTGTTGTCACTGATGTGCCTCAGATGAAACTCAGTAAAAAGTAAGCTAAAATGGTTGTCAGAAAGAAATTGCAAGATTAATTAACAACGTTATTTAGAACTTTAAGAAAATGAATAAGGTGTTTAAAGCTTCTTGTCTCTGCTTTGGTGACACATCACATGAATGGATTCCCCACGTACAATGTAACAACAAACCTAAAAATTCAAGAGCTTACAACCTGCCCTCCGCTGCTTTCTGTGCAAAGAGACATTTGACCAAGAATTGAAGCTCAGTGCCCTTTGAAAATGTTTTGATATAGCTATAACCTTTGCCAGGTAAACATAAATGTTTTTTGAGCACTATTACTGTAAATGTCCTTTGCCGTGAGAACAAACACAGATTTCTGAACAACCTGTTTTGGTAGGTAGTGATTCATTTGAGGCTTGTGATTTATATGATGCAACTTCTTCCATTATCCCACCATCTTTCAAATTCTTGTTTTAAGTTCAAAAGAGGTCATGCCTAAATATTCCCCACGTGAAAAAAACCTTTTTTTTCCTCAAAATATATTCAGAGAAATTTCACTTTTCCATGAGAACAATCTGTTCAGATGAAGGCAAGCGTACATCAAAATAGGATGAAGAAAATGTTATGCCTATGTCTTGGTTTGTTTCTTTCAGGTTTTGTTGTTCTTTTTGTGATTGTCATTAATCTTATCTCTAGTTACGAGTTAAAATTTTACCTTCAAAATATGTTACATAGGAGCTTAGTAGGGTTACTTAACGTGTTCCAGTGGTTGGTTTCATTTCCTCCCCAAATAAAGTCTCCTTTATTTGTAGACATAGCTTTTCTTATTTTTAGATACTAGTTTCACTGTAATGTGTTTTGAAAAGATCTTCTGACCCCTACATAAAAAGCATGGGCAAAAAGAACTGTTCTAAAAACTTTGCATAGGTATTCATAGGACAACCTATAATTTATGACTTACATTTGATCATAGCCTTTTTAATTAGAGACATATTGCATCTGTTTAACATTGCTACTGTTTTGTTGCAAAAGATTTTCTGTATCAATTAATCTAGTAATATCCCTAAGCAAGCTGAAATTGTTAAAGAAGATGGAAATTGGCTGATGAATGTATTGGTCACTTCAGAGGCATGTTCAAATCTATCTTCTTGCTGTCCTAATGAATATGGAAGCCTGCCCAGTGTGTGATTGGATTTTAATGACTACAAGGTCAGGGACTTTGCAAGGTGTGAATCTGCTTGCAAGGTCACTAGTGGCAAACAGTGCATGGATCTGAAAATAAACAAGGAGCTGTCAGGGATATTAGCTTTTTGTAGAAAAACCCTTGGGATGAAAAGGTTAATAGGTGATTGCATTGTAACTTGTTTTGAAGCTCAAAATGAGCTCTAAAGCTACGTGCATTATCATTCATTATACATTGCATAAGAAATAGTAGTAATTTAAAATGCAGGTAATGTTTGATTATAATAGTATCCAGGCTTATCAAAAGCTTGGATTTACCACTATATAAACCAGTCCACAAAAACATATGCTCCAAATACAGATTTTTTAACGGGTGAAATTGCCTCATCTCAACTGTCCATGGACATGTAAGTATATTTCAGATCACATATACAGCAGTTATGCTATATATTAATTTGTTATTCTGTAGAGATTGTTCAAGCTGTAGAAAAAATAACAGGGAATGAGTTTGAAAGTATTGAGAGAGTTTACAAATGACACAAGGCACTTGACTTGTGATAGAATAGCAAAAAAAAAATGACTCTTGCATAAGGAAAATAGAAAGAAAATCTGTGGTGAGGGAGAAGTTCACAGAGGTCATGGCATGTTTTTGCTAGGATAAAAAGTTAATTTACTATGAACAAAAGTCAGAGCTGTTGAACAAGTTTCCCTGATGGTTTGTGACATTGAGTAGTTTCAGGTATGGCTACTATGGCTGCAATTTCTCTCAAGCTCTTTATACCAATGGGAGGTTTCATCTGATGAGCATGTTCAAACAGCAGTGCGGTACAGTAGTGTACAATGAAGTTCAGTGTCAGCTGTTCCTTGTCATTGGAAGGTCTACAGGCTTGGTGATTGAAGAGCTAGAAAAAAACTCGAAAGTACCCCACAACTTTGGGACAAAAATTAGCTTTATTGCAATGGAATCTGTAATTTCCTTCTTTTTTTTTTTTTTTCTCCCCAACAGGAAGTATGTATATGTACACATGCATATATATACATATATATATTTGGATACAGTTCTCCATGTCTTCTATTCCCCATCTGTGAATGTGATACCTACACAGTAATGGCTCAGTGCTTTAGTTTGTATGAATCAGTCATGATATCATGATTGAACTGTATATCAGTTATGCCAGTTCTTAATATTATTCAGTACAAGATCCCTTAAAACAGGTATTCTACTTGCACCGGTGCTCTACCTCACATATTCAATTGCCACCTAAGTTCTGCATTTAAAACAAGGACTTGGATTCTTTGTGATAATGAAAGATATGTTATATCCTCCCCTGAATAACAACTATTCTCTGCATGCTTCAAGATGTAACATAGCCAAGCCTACAGTGTCATAGAAAAAAATAGAGCAGAAGAACTTTGAAAAGATTTACTTGGTTCTGAATTGACTCTAGATGCATTGAGTGTAGTCTTTTATGATACATCACTGTTTCTTTGATTTCACTCTCCTGAATGCATCAGCTCATGTTTGTGTTTTTGTCTGGTTTTGGAGTATAGGAGACAAAGAGAACGGTGGATTGTTCTCGCTTAAGCAAGAGAGGACAACAACTGTTTTTCAAATCTTGTTTTGCGTTGATCATGCTTCGAAAGCAAAAGGAATTTCAGTTTCAGTTTTCTCTTTTTAAGGTAAATTGAAAGTGTAAACACAGACTATTAAAAATGTCAGGTTTGCAGGATTTTAAAGAAGGATAAACTTGAAAGCAATGGTTTGCTGTATTTTTACAGTAAAAACAGTAAAATCTGTTAATAGGAGGAGTTTTATTTTTGGAAGTTGTTTTGTTTAATGCATAACTCTAATGATTAGATAAATGTTTATTCTTAGACTTAATATTGACAAGCATTTTTTGTCTGTATAATTTGTAGTACTTTGATAGGAGTATGAACTGAACCTGCATTTTTGCGTCTGCTTGATGTGGAGCTGCTTCAGGCATATCTGAATGATTCTGAAAAGCATTTCTTAAGGAAAAGCCTTCATATACTGAAATCTGTTTGATGGTTGGTCTGTGATGTCGATTTTCAAACCGTATGTCATATGTTAATACCATTGTATATATGAACTCATTAGCATTCTCTTCTGTTTGTTTTGCTGCTGTTTTCCATTTTTGAGGTTTCAAACTGTAGACAAGTTTGATACCCTCTTATATACCAGCAAGTTCTACTTTTGTCCTCTGTATTGCCTCTTACACAAATACATTGACAGTAAATTTGGTGTCCAAGTCCCCTTCTGTCTATCCTTCTTGGACTTTAACTAAATTTTCTCGTATTATAGATGTGTTTCATCATAGGTTTAGATTTAATTTATTTTAACAACTGATGGATCAAACTTGTATATTTAGTCTCTTTCAAGTGGTTGTTATGCACTTTGATTCAGATAAAGTAAAATATCTGGAATTCCAGGTGTTTAGTCAGGTTTGGCAAAGCAAAATCTTGAGATTTGAAAAAATCTTTTATCCTTTTGGATAATTGTCTGTTTCAACTTGTCTGATAGCAAATTATACAACCATTATTATTATTTCAATTCTGTGTTTTAAAAACAGGGCAATGTTCAGTGAATAGTGTAATTGTAATGCTGAGTTATATTTCTGAGTTTGATACCACCAACTCTGCAGTACGTGAAATGGCAATCCTAAATGCAAATTATTTTTTTCATTAAAAATATCTGGTGGTTTCCTGGAAATTGCAACTACCGATTCAACAGCAGTAACGTACACAGCTTTGTATATGAGGGAAATCTCATCTTCAGTGGAGTTCTGCTCTGCACAAACTCTGGTCACATACTGCGGACTGCAGAGTTGGAAACAGTGCCAATGGAATCGAGGAAACCACCATCCTCCTTTATCCTATTTTAGTATCCTCCTGATTGTTAGTAGAACCTTTGCTGTGAAAACATATTGTTTGTTTTTTTCTGAAAATATGAAAAGTAATTATTTTTAAAAAATAGACAATAAGAAAATTAATCTGAGCACATCAGCTCCAGACTCTGTTAAAATGGAAAATCAGCAAGCCATCATGAGACAGTTCTACTTGCATGAGTATTAAATATTTATGCCAATGACAAGAGATTGAGCTCTATCCACCCCAGTGTGAGAACAAGAGGTCACCATCTTCCTCCATCAAGAGAAGGCCCATAATGTTACTGTACCCCTGAGGAAACAGAGTGGGAAGAAAAGATGAAGAACAGCTCAGTTGCACAAAGAACTCTCTTGTTCTTTTTTATTGTTATTTTCCCTTGAAAAGTAGCTGATCCTCCTTAAATGCAGTGATTGATGAAGAAGTGAGAAAGGCGGAGTGGGGGAGAAGGGGGGAGAAGGGAGATTATTCACAGAAATTATATTAGGATGCCGATGTGGAGAAGAGTGACACATTAAGCTCAGAGGAAAGCAGAATACACTGCTGTTAAACTGCATGACAGGAAAGACTACAAAATGTAAAATCAGCTGTGAGAAGAATAGAGGAATGGGACCAGTTCTGAGTGAGTATGTCCGTCAGACATACCCTTCAGAGCCCTCCCAAAAGTCCTTCAGTCTCTGTAGCTCTCTAGCCTTTCTCACCTCACTTCTGATGTGACCTTGCTTGGTGCTAAACTGTATGGCATGAGGGTTTCTGCTGCTTACTGTTATCTTGCAGAAAAAGGAGCTGTGCTTTTCGTTATGCCTGTACTGAGAGAGTGGTAGTTAGCACAGTCATTAGCTTCGTAATTCTCTAAAAATCAAAGAATCAAAGAGCTGCTTTCCATAAGCAACTGGCAAAACAGCAATAATAGCAATGTACTGAAAATACCTACTTTAAAAAAAAAAAAAAGTGTTCATTTTGGTTTTTCCACTGTCGTATGTTTAACTTTCTTGTTTAGGTTTGTAAGGTCTGGAGGAAAAATGCTGTGTTATCTATGCGTATGGATCCCTATGTTGTAAAGCTTCAAACATTTTTTTGGTGTTTGAGGACATTTGGAACACAAACTCCAAATAAAAACCATAGGACAGACAATCCTGCAAGCAGAATACCTTGGACGAAAAGACAGGCTTTCTCTGATGGTGTTTCTGGAGGATAGGGGACTTCTCTCTGTACCACTGGTCATTTGGTGGCTGAATAAGCACTGCCATATGGGAGGTCTGGGCTTTGTTTGCAGCCAATGGAACAATCATCTACTTGGCTTGTAAAATTCCCAGTGGCAGGTGGATGATGCTAGAGATTTTTATGGGACATTGCTTTTCTACTTTATAACCAGAAAAAGATTTTATTTTCCTTTACTTACTACCTCATCCCCACAAGTTTTCCCACAAGTTTTTTGCTGGAAATAAAACAGAGAACAAAGATTTATGAGAATATCTGCCTTTGTCAGATGTGTTTAGCAATTTAACAGGTATTCTCAAATGCTTAAAGTCAAAGGTAAAAAACCTGAAGAGTTCTAAACTGTGTTCATCTCACCTAATTCTGAATATTTACATGTGAGTTTGATATTTTGACTCCTGTTGTCAGTGGAGAGAACGAGCTGCTTTTCAGGGATGAGTTACGCCTGCCTTGGTTCTTTACCTTTGCACAAGGTGTTTGCCCTTTAAGTGCCTGTTTCTTCTCCATGTACTCTTCTCTAGCTCAAATCTATGTAAGTGGAACAAAACCTATCCTGAATCCTAATTCTTAGAAATGCTGACAACTTAGAATTTTGTTCAAACACCGGAGCTTCTCTGCTATGAAAAATACATGTCTTGGCATCAAACTAACACCCAGAATTAGATTTCCTAAATGTTATATTTATATATGACTCAGTTTCCCATCTGTGAAATGTTCACAGAGAGCTTCCTCACTTCAAAGACATGCTGTAGATTTTTAGAAAATAGGAAGAAAAGTTCTTTTAGGTGATAAAATATTCTACACAGAGATTAAAACTGCTGTTGAAACCATGCCTCAAAAAAATGGGCTATATAAGGAATTAGGCCACATCATGTCTAACGGAGATTTTTTTTTTTTTAAAAAAAAGGAGTTAAAGAAATAGAAGAAAATAAACTTAATATAACTAATTCTCTCTATTAAACGTGACCTAAGTTCTGTAGATATTAGAATATGCCAAACTTCACTATGGACAAGGGTTTAGAAATAAGATTTTATAAGAAACCTAAATGTGATGATTTTGTCACGCTTTAGTCTTTGAATTTGCTGTCTTAGTGCTCTTTTTAATGAAATACTGTATTTGTTTTGCAGCTTTTTGAATAATTGGCAAATACTTGTGAACACAATTTCAAAATTTAATTAGTCATTAGAATTATGCATAATTATGTGGTGGGTTTTCTTTTTGCAAGCATATGAACAATCTTTTTCTGAATTTGAAGAAATACTGGTGCTCACACTAAATATTCATTTTCTTGGACAAACAACAGTGTTCATCTGCCAAAAAAAAGAATGCTCATTGTTTGCTATCCAGTTAATTAATATTTGCTATACATTTGACTCATTTTTTCTTATTAACGACAGTAGGTCTCCCTAGCATACAAAAATAGCCATTGTGGTAATAGTCTTACATTTATTAACTTTAAATAATAAATGACTTTTGCACTCTGTCTAGTGCTTACAACTCCTAATCCTCTTAGAACTATGAGTTAGGGAAATTTTGTCATCCCTTTTTTACAGACTGAGGAATGAGGGTTACTCAGATAAAGCTGAGCATGGTCAGAGTGAGGGAGATCAGAAGATGGCAGCGTCAGCAGCTGCAACTTGATTCACTGAGCCTCCAACCGGGACTTTACTGGCAATCTTCCATCAGTTTTGATGCATCGTGGAAACAATGTCATTTGTAGTTTACCAGTACTTCCAAGTATACCATCACTGCACATTGCTCAGCACTTCCCAAAGCTGAGACTTACTTTTGGATGTCCATCTCCACATGTATTCATTTAAGAGCTTAGGCAATTATTTGCTGCACGCTTTCTGCTTAAGTATAAATTTAGTATCATGAATACCTTTTCCCTCTCCCTAGGCTTTTGGAGTTGTCACCCATCTTTAAGGGAGCTATTAACCTTCTGTCAGAGTTGAAAGACTAGTGAAGTATGTGCCACAGTGATCTGTCAACTTGGTGCAGAGACGGCTTCAAACAGCCTTGAGCCAGGTAAACAGATGTAGTTGAGTTTAAGATGAAGCTGTGGATGCTGCAGCTGAACTGAATCAGGAGCATTCCCATAGTCTGTTCTGCCGTCAGCACTACCGGTCTGGCAGAGAACAGTTTGATGATTTCCTCCATCTAGTTTAGCACTGCATCACTCTATTCATCCTTTAGCCAAGTGGTGCATGCATATGCAGTCATACACATACATACAGATAACCTTTCCGGACTCATTTTGCAATGATTTAAAGTTCTAGTTTGTGCAAACAAACCTTTTCATTAACACTGAGATAAAAATAAATAGCAGAAATTTTGACTGTCTTGCAGATAAGGTTTTCCTGTGGAGTAGACAGCTGGGTCATTGCTCAGACTTAGGGGTGATATTTATAGTTTTCTGCCCAAGGTAGAACTGATATAAGGATATAAAATAGGCAAAAAATCTCTTGAGCTGTCAATCATACTTTAATCGTAAGTTTGCCGAACCTTGAAAATTATTATTGTTTCCTTTGTGTCTACTTTTTCTAATAGAAAGTAGCCTTAGAGTCTTGCTTCCCTGATGGTTTGAAGCTGTCTTTCAATATGCACCCTGCATTTATTCTCAGCCTCTTCCCACATATTTGTTCCAAAGCCAGGGCTGCTAGTACTGTTGCTGGGGTGAAATATCTCATTTTCCTCCTTCATATTTAGGGCAAACAACTGTATGCCTTCTGGTTCTTCATTTTGTTTAGGTAAATACTTCAAGCTCTTTTACTCTCCTTTTGTAAAACAAGGTTTTCGTTTTTCAGCTGATGCAAGGCTAGTGCAAAAAGGACTTGCTTCATAACTTGAGGCAAAAGTAGTATGTCAATAATATACATTTCAGCTTGCAGAAATTTATGTAGCTCTTCCATCAGGTTGGAGAGCCAGACACGAGGGAAATGTATTTGGAGTCAAAGGCAATATGGATACTTAAGTCTCTGAAATACTCAATTTTCATCTCTGAGCCTGGGAAAAATTGCTGTGATCGGCTTCTGTAGAGCAGAGTTTGGTAGTCAACTCACTGAGTCAATAAAAGTTCACCAGTGTAGAGAAACTGAAGATCACTCTGATACATTTATTTTCCTAAGCTTATCTGTGTTTACCTTTACACCTCTCGTATACCGTAGAAACATACTGCTTGTTGTAAAAGAAAGCAGAAGAAAAGCTATGGGTAAAATACCTTTTGAACTATGTAGATTTAGGTATACTGTATTGTTGAATACAGTCATGGTGTATTTTAACCCCAAAATTTGACATCTACATTGAAAAAAATCAAACATTCTGTCACTTCCTATATTTTACTATCAGCAATTAAATATGAAAGTCTTCTAATGTGCAGGAGTTTTATGCATTATGACCAGAAATTCACACTGTACCTGTGTTACTTATAGCTGAACTGATTTCTTTCTCCTATCCTGTGCTACTGAATTTTGGAATTTGATTTCCACAAAGGTTTCCAGGATGAAGTGGGTTTGTTTTTTTTTTCCTGTTAAGGTTATAGTAATCTAATTCTTGTTAATTGAAATCTTATTGTAACCATGTTTCCAAAGTGGTGTGTTTTTTTTTCTAAACTTTGATTATTTTATGTGTCTGCTCTTATGATTATAGAAACCCAGGGATGAATTTCTGACCATCTGGATGTCTCTGTTGTCCCTGCTGGGAGATTTGCTTATCCAAGCGATTTCTGCATAGGCAAAGGTCATATAAGAGGGCAATCCAAATTATGGATCCTTTGTCTTTCACTCACGAGCTTATAAACTCCGATTTGGAGACTAAGTTTTAAGTCATAGTTTTTAAAATTTCTTTACCTTTCTTGAGAAGACTAATGTTTGACATTGCAATTCACAATATTTGAATTATTCCTATTAATTATAATTGATTAGGAGAACTAATTAAAAGACATATAACCGATTACTGGCAATATAGGTGTACTACTTCACAAAAATGCCATTTGATGTTCAACCTTAGAATCATGCTGGTTTTAGGAATTATATTCTATTAATAATAAGAGGGGTATAATTGTTTCCATATAAGAATTTGAAAATCTACTATTTCTCACAAAAATGAATAGTTTTCTGGGTTTGGAAAAGTATGGGTTCTTTTTTTACGTAAAGCTCACTGCAATAGTCAAAATGTAAGATAAAAAACTTTGTGACCTATTATTCATTTCTTTTCCAAATGTTGTAAAGTGGGGCTCATCTCCCTTCCTTCCCACCTCATCATCCTTCCCAGGATATTTTGGGAATATATGTGGAATCATAATAAAGAAATCAGCTTTTAGAAGATAAGTACAGGGAGCGATCCATAAGATCACTTAATCTAGAAAGTGAATTCTTGCTATTATAGTCAATATGATTACAAAAGCCATCAAATTTCACCCAGCAATAGGATTGTTGCTTTCATTATTATTACTCAGGAGATTGCTTCAGATTCTCGCTCTTCTTATAATTGGAAACCCTCAAATTTCCAGTCTAACTGTATTAATTGCCAGTTCACGCTCATTTTCTTTGAAAGCTCTTTATTTGATCTCAGATTGTGACTTGATGACTAATTTTGAGAGCTATGATGGGAATCCATTATCAACTGTTCAGAGAAATGCTCTCAATGCATTGCCTAATTTCCACTATGTGAAATATAGTGTAACTATTTCTATTCTCTGTCTGGTTGAGGTTGTTGAAAGGAAAGGAAAAAGGAAAAAAAAAACAAACCACACAAGGAAAAACAAAAGAAATATTGAAAGAATGAGGGTTTTGTAGCTTAAGATTTGAACAGTGAGTTCAACAGAGGGATAGATAGATGCTAGGGACTCTAAGAGGTGAATTTAATAGCTGAAGGGGACCTAATATGCACTTATCTCTATTTATAGTGAAGATACTAAAGGGAAACAGATTATGGAGAGAAAAAGAAATTATACTTTCTCTAGAAAACTGGCTGTCCAATGTTTTATTACTCTTAAGTAGTTGTCTTTCCTTTGAAATTAAATTCTACATTGTAGATGGAAGTTGAAATATATTATACATCCATACTTAGAATCAATTTCTCAAAATAAAAGCCTTTCCAAACATAGGAAAGCTTTAAGGCAGCATGGGGCATATATCTGTAACACATGCAGGCTGAAAAACTCAAAGAATAGTGACAAGAAAGGGTCCTGTCTATTGTTACTGGAGGACTATTAGTTGAGATCTTGGAATCTTTAGACAAAGATGAATTAAGAGCCTGTGACATCAGTCATGAGGTTTACCTCCATTATTTTTCCAGAGACCAGGTCTGCTCTCAGTAGAACAGCTTACACAATGTATAGAATATTCTTGCCACTCATATTTCTCGTATATATTTTTTACACCATTACAGTGAATGAACTAGGTTGGAAGCATTTGCTAAGCATTGAAGAACTCTCACCCACATTTTCATGGCATGAAAATATAAATTCTCAGACAGCATCACAATGCGCTGCCCTCCAGAAGACAAACCATGTACTAAAGACTTGCCCCAGAACATTTTCTGCTAGGATACAGGGAGAGCTGGACTGGCAGTATCAAAATGCCAATATTTGGAGAGGGAAGAAACCATAGTTTAATATCAGATGGGTACTCCCTAGCCAGGAAGAGGAAGGGCCAAAGAGAATAAATACGTTTTTAGCTTTAGGCAATTTTGAATAGAAGAGTTGAGTAGATGTGGATCACCTTTTTATTAACAGAGAAAAGACTTCATAAACAACTGTAGTTGTGCTAAAGACCATTGTGTTGAACTCTGAAGATCAAAAAATGCTAAACAGACCCCAAAACACTTCATACCTTTTTGTATTATTGGGTAAAAGTTGCAATGATACACAAAATGCAAAATCTACACGTTTCTCTCACTGGAGAGGCTGAGTGTGGGGATTGTTTTGTTTCTATGCTTCAACTATATGGTAACAGTAATAGTGGATGGTTTTATGTTTCTTACAGCAGTAGTAAATGGATTTGAATTACCAACATCCTCTCTAAAAATACTGTGACAGATTAAGAAGTCCAGAAATCTTTATATTGAAAAAGAATGGTAAGTTTTCAGATACCCCAAAGTCTTTAAATTTCCTTTGTGACTTAAGTTTCTCACATCCAGAGATTCTCTCTATTAGTAAATGTTGCATTACCACTGATTAAAAGTATGTGTAAGCAATTGAAATCTCCAGTAAGGTACACTTTTATAACAAATGTTCTCATTGACTTGGAGACAGCTATAGCACAGGATTTTCATTTTTAACGTACCTACAGTAATTATCCATGTTCTGCAGATGGTTATTTATTGTTTAATTAAACTGTATGCAGGGGATAAAAGGCCCATTAGGATAAAGCATTGTGTCAGACCCCAAAAGTTGCAATAAAGTTTAAGCATGGAAATATCTGCTGCTACCTTCTGTATATTTATTGCCAAGCTCTGGCTGAAAGCTTCAGAGAAAGAGAATATTACTTTATTCTGAAGTAATCATCTGCTTCTACAAAATTAGAAAAGAAGTTGAATTATTTATCTATGAAGACTATCCGGAACAAAGTATGTTCAGGGACTAGTATGCTGTAACATTAGGTATCACACCCTTGTTAAGGAGCAGGTTTTTTCAAACCTTGTTTCTATATGAGTGGGGAAGAACTCATTAAAAAGGAAAGGTGCTGCCAGCTAGAAATTACAATAAATTTTTCAGGAAAGTTATCAGTTCATACATACGCCTGATAAATTAACCCATCTTTGTGGAGAAAACTGCAAATGCATTTTATTCAAAGGTACACTTCTAGTTTTGAAGTTTAAATTCATTAATCTCTGTGAATTTTTACACTTGTCTGATATGATTAGAAATGCTTGCCCTGATGCTTCAGCTGGGGATAATCACCTGTTTGAATTTGTGGAGAACACTGTCGCTCTGAGATGTGGGAATTTGCATGTATAACTTCAGAATACTAGGAAAAGTTAAACATGTAAATTCCCATGCACTGAGATTTGTGAGTGAAAACATTTTTTTTTAAACAGATAAATTTAGTTCTAGTTAAAGGTGAATCAATGTGACCTACCTCAGGGTTTCTGTGTATTTTTTTAACTTTTCCAGCATGATGAATCCATTATCATGTGTCTTCTGAAGACCCAGAAATTTCTCAACAGCAAAATTCTTCTACCCGATAATTCCTGGACATGACTGTGTTTCAAATCAGTGATTTTTATATTTCCCCTGCATTATCTCTTACATAGGGGAAGGGTGACTATAAAACAGTTTTTATCTCTGTGGTAACCCCTGGATGAAAGTTCCTGGATAAGTTAGAACAGCTCAATCAAGTCTCTAAATTTTGCTGAACTGTGGTGGAACTAGGGCAATGCTCTGCAGCCAAGAACTTTTGGAGAACAGCGTGCTCTGATTAGGCCCTGTTTGTCCCTTGGCAAAGTTTGTATGTTGTTAAGTGTTACATCTGTGTATGGCCTTTCTGTGCTGGGCTTTCCATATCAGAAATATTTCTATTAGGTATCCAGGTCTTCCTGCTGTTGGGGTGGCCCAGAGGGAGTAGATTGTAACAGGGTGTCTTTGGATAACTATTAGAAAAATTTATGAGACTGTATTCTGAATGCTGCTTTATTCCAAAAAGCCTTTTACTGTGCTGCAATAATTTCTTTTTAAAGACTGGTCTGTCTGCAAATGCTATGACACATCTAGAACACAAGTCAAATTCATAGCTAATTCAGGAGAGTGAGTTTTCCTCTTGGATCAGGCTGACGGAGACTGAGGCCAGGCAAGATTGTCCTCTTCCGTTGGATGTGCACTTAGAGTCTTCTGGAAGTTTTATGTAAAAAATGCCCAAGTAGGGACAGCAACATATTCTCTGGCAGTGCATTTGACTTTTGCTGCCCTTCTGTATCAAATTACAGTTGTGGACTTGTGATCCTTATTAAAATTTTAAAGCATGTGTCAAGGTATTGTAAAATGGTAAATTATTCATACTGAATTGGGTGTGGTTGTGCAGATGCTTTGTGTAGTCTTAAAAATAGATATTCCATTGCATAGCTGTCCTCAGTCATGAGAGACTAAGCTCAATCAGCTTTTCTGATCCTTTGTACTTATCTGCAGGTACTTCTGTATTGAGCAGAGAGAGAAACAGGCACACTCAAACACAAATTTCCTTCTGGAGTTTTCTTCACTGACTGTACAAGGAGTAAGGAAGTCAAAAATGACTGTTAGAACCTAAGAAATTGTGGACCTGGGTGCCAAAATCTCATTTCCTTTCCTAGACATTGGCCATTTGGCTAAAAAGAAGCTATTGAAAGCTTGGCTTCTTGGTTTCAAGTGTCTGAAGTCTAAACAACAATCTGAGCCTTGCACATCTGACAGAGTCTCTTAAGTCCCTCTCTTGTTGTTCTTCAAGATTGTCATGGGTTGACCCTGGCCGGCCGCCAGGTACCCACACAGCCGCTCACTCACTCCCCCTTCACTGCTGAACAGGGGGAGAAAATATTTCCAAGGGTTCAGGGTTTCGAGATAAGGACAGGGAGATCACTTTCATTTACCGTCCCGGGCAAAACAGACTCAATTTTAGGGAAATTAGGTACATTTATTAAAAGAACTAATCAGAGGGGAGTAGTGAGAAGTGAGAAAGAGCAAACAAATATTAAACAGAACACCTTCCCCCCATCCCTCCCTTCTTCCCGGGCTTAACATCAATCCCGGTTTCTCCACCTCCTCCCCCTGAGCGGCGCAGGGGGACAGGGAATGGGGGTTGCGGTCAGTTCATCCGACGTTGGTTCCACCGCTTCTTCACTCCGGGGGAGGACTCTTCACTCTTCCCCAAGGCCATTGTGGGGTCCCTCTCACGGGAGACAACCTTCACGCTCTCTTCTCCGCGTGAGTCATCCCATGAAGGGCAATTCATCACAAACTGCCCAACGGGAGACACCTCACGAGGGGCAGCCCACCCCTCGTGAGTCTGAGGTGCAGTCCTTCAGGGGAAACTGCTCCAGCGTGAGCCACCTGCAGCGTCACAAAAGTCCCACCAGCCAACCTGCTCCAGCGTGGGCATTCCCTCTTCCACGGGCTACAGGTTCCGGCAGCGACTTGCTCTGATGTGGGCTTCCCACGGGTTACAGCCCCCTTTCAGGCATCCACCCACACGGCGTGGAGTCCTCGGTGGACATCTACGCGGTGATCCTCACGGTGGACATCTGCACCTCGCCCATGGGCTGCAGGGGGACCACCCGCTTCACCATGGTCTTCACCACAGACCCGGGGGACTCCTTCTGCTCCGGCACCTGGAGCTCATCCTCCCCCCCCCCGCTTCTTCACTGACCTTGGTGTCTTCACAGATTCTCACTCCTCCATCTCTGTGCCAGCTGTTATGGCGCAGTTCTTTTCCCCGTTCTTAAATATGTTTTTCACAGAGGCGTTCCTCTGCTATCACCTTACTGATAGGCTCAGCCTTGGCCAGCGGCGGGTCCCTCTTTGTAGCCAGCTGGCATTGGCTCTATCAATCTTGGGGAGCTTCTAGCAGCTTCTTACAGAAGCCACCCTGCAGCTCCCCGCCCCGCCACCGAAATCTGGCCAGGCCAAACCAAAACAGAGATCATGGTGGCAGTCTGCTTTAAGTATCTTGTTATGCATCTAATTAAAATTGTTACTGAGAAGAATCATGTACTGCTCTCTTTCTGAAATATCATAATAATATCTTTTGATAACCTCATTTTGCTCCTTTGGATAAAATGCATTTACTGTGGGATTTTGTCAGGTTTTATTGAAAATCCTACAGGATTCAAAGTAACTTCTGCTTGCTGCATGCTACTAGGCTATTGTTCATAATGCCACATCTTAAAGCTAGTATCATAAGTAAAAGGTATACAGTGACCATTCTCTCATGTAAAACTACTTTTTTTTTTTTTCTAATTCAGAAAGCCAGATTCTCATCTCTTACAGAAATATAGAAATAGCTGTTTGGTAAAGAATGTACAGTAGAATGAAGGCATCTGTTCAATTTCCATTTTACTTCCTTTTGCTACATAATGTTGGAAACAAAGATGTTATTTTTCCCCTTGTTTGTCATCAGACAGGAAAAAACCACATTACTTCTTAATTTTATCATTGTTTCTCTGTAGTCAAAAGAGAAACAATGTTTAAATTAACAGCTTCAGCATTTCCATCCTGATTCACAAAGTTCTACAAAGCTGGTATTTTGCTGAGTAGTTATTTTAAACCAAGGAGTCATTAGACTTCCCCCACACACATACTTCTTAGTAAACAAGGTCTTTTAGTACATAACTACCAGTGAAAGCAATGATTGTCTTCCAGAGTTTTGGTGTGGATTTTTTTTTCCATTTTAGTGACCTTTTTGTACAGGTGCCCAGGCAACTGTGAATATTTGTGCATGCTGATACTAGTTTGGAATCATAGAACCATACAACAGTTTGGGTTGAAAAGAACCTTCAACGATCACCCCCATGGGCAAGGACATGTTTTATTGGACTCGATTACTCACAGCCCCATCAAACCTGGCCTTGAAAACTTCCAGTGATGGGGCAGCCACAGCTTCTCTGGGTAACCACTTCCGGTATTTTACCTTCTTCATTATAAAAAAATTATCTTCCTTATGTTCAATCTATACCTATCTGTTTTCAGTTTAAAACAGTTGTCTTTTGTCCTGTCACTACAGGCCTTGTAGAAAATCTATTTCTTTGTAACAAACCCCCTTCAGATATTGAAAGACTGCAATACAGTCTCCCTGGAGACTCCTCCAGGCTGAACAACCCCAACTCTCTCAGCCTTTCCTCACAGGAGAGGTATTCCTGTTTAATACCTTTACTTTTATGATTTTAAGCAAAATATTCTGGATCATGGCACACCTCATAATCCTGTGTGAAATACCACCTACTCAATTGCCTTTCCATCATGAGTCCACTGCTCATATACCTAACACTTAAACTTTCTTTGATTGAATCTCCCAGCAATGCAGATGACTCAAATGATCAAATTCCTGCAAAAACTGTGAAACAAAAATGTTTCATAGTATTTTTTTTTATCTGTGTTTCACCTTTTATGCTAAAATGGACCAAAACCACATTTCTCCGGAAGTTTTCTACTTCATCAGTTGAAGGTCTCCACAATCCTGGGCTTCAGACCTATTGAAAAGTGTTACAGATTTTTTTCAAGATTAGACAAAGAAAGTAGGAGTTCTACAGGAAATCTCAGCTTACTTTTTGGTTTAGAGAGTAGCTGTATGAGGGAAACAAACATGTTAGGAAAAAATTCCATAACCATATCAGCATTGCTGCATTTAGTATACAAGAATGATGTGCAAAACCAGTGGTGAAATTTCTAACTGCCTTAAAAGTTACTTTAAAGAAAACCAGAAGGTTCTTTTTTTTTTTTTTTTTTTTTTTTCCCTAAAGCCATGTCATTTATACCTATAGCCCATCTAACATTATATTTTTTCTTCCTGACAGTGACAATTCCTGGAGGCTTAGGAAAGAAGATAATTTATATAAGAAACTATAGAAGATTAGGACTATTCTTTGATATGTGTGTTGTCTTTGGTTGTTTTAACTCTGCTTTATTTCTATCTGTTTTTTCCTTTAAGAGCTAAAGTCCACTTATATTTGCAGTAATTGTGAAGAAACTAAGCATGTCTCATAATGTTTTCAGATTTATACATATTTATTTATTTATTTATTTATTTTTTCATATCCTTTTGGAGATGAGCTGGCTGGACTAGTGTATGTTACTCAAAATGATAAGCACATAATGTGTTTATAAAACATTATAGTCACATTTGTTATTTTTGAGCACTCTTAGAAACTCCTAATGTCCTGTCTGACCACAGCTGAATGTCGAGGTGTCTGGAGAAGTTTTCTGAAGAAATACTGCTACATGCTTGTGTCCATGTGTCCACAAATTTCTCTGTTTTTCCCTTACATTCTGTCACATTTTTCCCAGGGCATCCATCATTAGACACCTGGGGTGGGGAGGGGACCTAAGTGCACTGGGTTTGGTTCAAGTTCCAGCACTTCAGACTTGTGTGCTTGAAATGCCACACAAGCAGGCATCATTTTGGGAAATCTAATTACTACTGCAGAGAATCCTTTTATGAATGATTACAAGGATTTCCAATATTCAATTTCTGATGCATTGGTATTACTGTGTATGAACTGAAGTCTTCACTCTATTTTGCATCCAGTTTCATTATTCTCTGCTCATGTAGAGGGACCTTCATTCACCTCACCAACTCAATTACAGAGTGATATTTTCTTTTCTACTTAACTAAATCATTATTCAAGGTGGATGGATACTAAATGTATTCTAATTTATGTGTTGTGAAAGAAATTATTTACACCCAGATTAACAAGAAACTTGGGCATTGTTAGACTAAGCACGGCACTGCAAGCACCCAGACCTATAAATTTAGCAAGCCAGACTAGGCAGCTCATATGAATATACAGTGAGCAAGGAAAGTTAGATGCCTTTGGCTGAGAGCCACAATAGTCATCGCATTGATGCTCACACCTGTCAAGAAGCAATGCTTAAGTAAAGACAGTGTTTGAAATCCTACCCATCTCCTGGCCTAGAACACAGAGCTTAGACCAGACATTGAACTCAAAATGTTTTTAAGTATATTGTGTGTAAGTGGGCAGACTAGTTTATAGCTGCGACTAGGTTGCCTCATAGTGTTGTGTTATGTGAAAATAACTTTGAAAAATAATGTCAGAGTTTCCTTATGTCACCAAAAAGATTTAGCTCAGTCGTTTGAGTGTGGTGTTGAAGCACCAAAAAGGTCACGGGTTCGATTCCTGTTCAGTCCTCATGTGTTGCATGATCTAGATGAGAGGCATCCCTGCCCATGACAAGGAGGTTGGATTAAAAATGATCTTTAAGGTCCCTTCCAGCCTAGGCCATTCTGTGGTTCTATGATTCTATGACAAGGAAGAAACATTAAAAATATACCCACCTGTGACCTGATAATAGTTTGGGTGGACAGATCTAATGTAATATTCAGCAGATAGCTGACAAATTTGGATACCACAAGATTATTTCTAGATTCTGTACTCCTATATGTCATGTAGGACTGGATAGCCATGCTTTAGAGGGATTTTTTTGCAAGTGCAAAGCATCCTTTGTGAGCAGTAGAGGCAAACACTGGTCGTAGGTCAAAACCTTAGAAATCAAGGTGATAACCTTCAAAGGTATCTGCCTCTGCAAAAAGTGAACCCAGTCGTTATGCTCCATTTAATTAATTGGAACCTTGCAGTGCTCTTTCAGACCTGATGTTGGAGAAAGATGGTCATTAGCCATACAAATCAGCAATGTGGTAATCAGGGTTACAGGGCAAGTCACCCACTTGCACTGCAATGGAAACTTAATTTTTTTCCAACTCTCTTGCCAAGCACTGGAAATTCCCAGGTCGATCCAGTCCGAGGCCAACTTATCTCATTAATGGGATATCCCATGACTTTTTGTGGCTTGTTACAGATGCCGCAATGTCCTCATCAGAGGTAATTTTAGTAGTAGTAGTATTATACATTTTCCTGTTAGTATCTTTTGCCCTTTCTCATTCCTATGTTAAAATACCCCTTTTTTTTTCTATTATCAGTAAGATGGGAGCAGACTCAACTCCGTTAGAATTAGAAAGAGAAAGCTGTGATCATTTCAAGTTCCATAGGTGTTTTGAGATACAACAGTTATATCCACTGTTTTGTACATACGAGACAATCTCACTTAGTACTTGTTCTAGTTTCTTAACCCGACTGTAATATTTCTGATGGATATTAAGCACAGGCGAAGAAGGAGAATATGTGGCTGATTTTTAATTATTTATTTCTCTGTCGACATCATCTTTACTGACTACATAAGCTCGGAAAGTGGTGTAATAATAGTTTACTTTTGTATTATACCTATCCTAGTTATGTATAATAACAAATGGCTCCCATGCACGATCACCAAAAGCATTAGTTGGCAGCTGTTTGAAAAGATGAGACAAATTCACCTTCCTGTCATGCCCATTTCAAAGACCACAGAGTTTAGATTTTTCTGCTCCTTTATCTTCTCTCTCACACTGTTACTGTTCCCCTCTCATTCTTGCTTTCAGTCTTTCTTTGGCTTCTCTGCTTCCCTATTCTGTGGGGTTGCAAAACTGAAGATGTTTTCTTTAGAGATTTCTTTTTCTTCAAAGAATATTCTAAAACATACTAATTCAGCATGCTGACCTAAGTCCATTATCTCCTTTTCTCAGTCAGCTCGATCCAAAGTCCATTGTAATCAATGGAAATAACTCAGTATGATCCAGTAGGATTAACGCTGGTATTAGTAGAAGCAGGGAATGTAATTAGTAAACATGACCATCCTATAAAAAGCAGTGATGACATTCAAAGTCAGTCCCTGGCGCTAGTGGGTAGTGGTAGTGGTAAGTTGCAAAAGCAGTTCTGCTTCATTTTTCTTCTCTGAGAGGTGGTCCTTTAGAGTATTTAAATGGTACAGAAGAGTCCAATGGAGACTTTTTAAGTATAAAATCAAAGTTTGAGGACCAAAATTCTATGGAGTTTCAAGTAATTCAAAGAACAGATAGCAAAGAAGTTATTTATATCTTTTTCTCTCTGTTTTCGGTTTAGAAGGTAACAGAAATACTCTTGTCCACCTCAAAATTTCTAGCAAAAAATTAGGAAAAGAACATATAATCAGAAAAATTTCAGTGGAGTCCTACTGGGTGAATTTAATCCAAGATTCTGTATGATTAAAAACCAAAGGATGATGAGGAAACTATTGGGCATCCCTAGGTGTTACAGACATTGTTGTTTTGTTCTCTAATAAAGGAGTATAGTTCATTCCTGTCCTTGAATTTTTAAACAGAATGAATGTAAAAAAATATTGACAATGAAAATAACCAAGGGCTAGAGGTACATATATATTTTTGCTTGGAATTCTGGATAAGCAGGCAAAATTATTTGAAATTAATGGCTAAAGTATTTGATTTTATGATCCAGAACTACTGCTGCTAACCAAGGCTAAAACACAAACTAAAAGGTTAGGAAAACTTAAAATATTACTTTGTCTTTTTCTTAACCATCCTCCTTCCTCACCCTGAATAAACAACAAATGTGTAAAGATCTATAGATGGATGGCTGTAAGCAATGAGTAATGATGCCAGTGTTGAATCTGTCACTGATAATTTGTGTGCATATTTCTGGAGAACAAGGTCTTTTGCCTTCTCTCATGTTTTCTTTTTTTTTTGTGTGTGTGTGTTCTACATCATATAATTTACGTAGTTGGTGAAAAAATGCAGAGAAGGAAGGGAAAGTAGATGGCTGACACAAGCATTTTAGAGAAATCAACCTTCAAATAAGTGGATCAAGAAAAACTAACAGCATGTAATTATCCCATTCATATGATCCACTGATTTGGGGGATTGAGAGACATTTATCTTGCTGAGTTGCATTTAGATTTGCTATAGCAGCAACAGCATTGCCTTTTATTTTGACACTAGCAGACTTTATTCATGGAATCATAGAATCATAGAATGATTTGGATTGGAAGGGACCTGAAAGATCATCTAGTTCCACCGACTCTGCCATGGCAGGGACATCTCCCACTAGATCAGGTTGCTCAATGCTCCATCCAGCCTGGCCTTGAACACTTCCAGGGGTGGAGCATCCACAGCCTCCCTGGGCACCCTGCTCCAGTGCCTCACTACTCTCAGGGTAAAGGATTTCTTCCTTACATCTAGTCTAAACCTACTCTCTTCCAGCTTCCAACCATTATCCCTTGGCCTATCACTACAGGCCTTTGTAAAAAGTCCCTCCCCAGCCTTCCTGTAGGCCACTTTCAGGTACTGGGAGGCCACTATAAGGTCTCCCCAGAGCCTTCTCTTTTCCAGGCTGAACAAGCCTAACTCTCTCAGCTTGTCCTTGTAGGAGAGGTGTTCCAGACCTCTGACCAACTTGGTAGCCCTTCTCTGGTCTCGCTCCAACAGCTCTATGTCTTTCTTGTGTTGGGGGTTCCAGAGCTGGACTCAGTTTTCGAGGTGGAGTCTCACAGGCGCAGAGTAGAGGGGCAGAATCACCTCCGTTGACCTGTTTGTCACATATCTCTTGCTGCATCCCAGGATACGGTTGGTTTTCGGGGCTGCAAGCACGCACTGTGGGCTCATGTTTATCTTATCAAATGGGATAACATTGTACACATGCTTTCCCGAAAATCCTGTTTCTTTAGCTTGGACTATTAGCTGTTTAAGGTTATTGTTATTATTATATTATCTTATTGCCAAAGTTGGAGTTTTTCTTACTCTTATAAAAGTAATTTCAATGCTGTCATCCCCAGGTATTCAGCAAGCTTTTGTTAGATAACACATGCACTGCCAATAATGGGAAAGACTAAGCATGCATTTACTGCAGTAATTAGAGAGAGAAAAACTCCAAGTGTCACTGTCACTGGGTATTAAAAATCTGGGGACAAAGAGCAAAGCATAAAGTGGTAAGTATCGAGCTGTATCCCAAATATTGTCTCTTTCTACTATGGGTGTTTGGCAGTATGTCCTCTGAGAGAAATTCTCAGCAGGATCTTCTCTTTAACAGTAGCTTCCCTTCAAGTGGGCTGTTACTTCCACATTGTCTTGTTGATAGTGTCCCAAGATTCTTCTTTCTCCTTCATCTATATGAATAAATATTTAATATTTGGACGAATTTGGAACAATAACTTCTGCCAAACACATGAGATGTCAATATCTGTCAGGTTTCAGTTTCTTAATATCATCCCAACAACAGGCCATAGTCTTTTCTCAATGTATTCTTTGATGGTGAATGGTATATAAGGGAAAACAATTTCTGGATGCTCTTTAATTAGAGTGACTGATGTTTTTACTGGGGCTTGCAGACAGCGCTGACACTTAAGTGTTCTTTTCTGAGGCAATAGCTCAGTGACAATTGACAGAAAAACAACTTCTGCAATACTGAGGAGTAATATATTTCTTTACTTCTGATATTTCTGGAAGCCTTAAAGCTCAATCTCAAGGTCATAAAGTCCAGGCTCTGTTGCAGCAAATACAGAACTGACTTCCAGAGCTTAGAGATCTGAAAAAAACTCAAGCTACTGTCCTGTTTCAGGAAGGCTTTCCAGGTTGGTATGGCTGCTACTGCTGGTAGCATCTTCCAGGTCTGTGCCAAGCCTGTCACACAGAGGAGGGGTATGCTTCCTCTCCCTTTCCAAAGCACAGTCCCTCACTCCTGAAAGCTAGGACTGCTGCATACCTCATTCCCACAGGTTACAGCTGCTTGCATTGGTTGTGTTCTGCTATCTCCACAAATACAATCTTCTGTGACTTACCTTCTAGCTTTTCCTCTCTGCTACCACACAATTTCAAATTGCGATAATAAAGCATTTATTTTCATTGCTTTTGTCCCCCACACACCTACTCCTGTATTTCTGGGCTGCAACAGTGTGCCTTCCACACACAAGCTTCTCCTCCACGTGGTCACGCTTTCTGTTTCACAACACATGGGACTTGTTCCTACACCAGAGCAGGAGCTCAAGGACAGGAGCAGTGTGTTCAGTGATCACACAGATTTTAGGGCAAATTATGAAGCCTGTAGGTCTAGACTCCCAGGAGCCCCTGTCTGATTTGTTTTACCCTGGCTTTGTGGCTGGCGGGTGCTTTGGAATAAACTATGTATGAACAAATTCCCATAGCCACAGCTTCTCTTTTTGATACTTCTCACCAACCTAACTGGAGTGACTAGCAGTACCTGTAATGTTTATGGCAGGATTTGAGAGTTAATAATTGCTAAAGGATAAGGGAAATAATTTGTCCTGAATCTGTTCAGTAGTTCAAGCTGAAAGAATTTTATTTTTTTTTTTCCCTAGGAAGTGGAGCGTTTTGTTTCATCGTTCTCAGATGAAATGGTTTGATGTTTAGTTTTGAAATAACAGAGACATATATCTTCTGATTCATGTTTTTAAGTGACATTAATGATTTCGTTCCAACAGAACACTAGTCAAGACATCTTGACTATTTTATTTTCTCTGAGGATAAGTCATTGCTAAGCCTGTTAGGCATATCCTTGAGTTGCACAGGTACTGTGGTACAGCAGTGAAGCTTTTGTTATTCTGATGTACCATATAGTTATTTGTTCTGCAAGAAAGCTGTTATTAACTTAATACTCAGGGCCATCCTTTGTCTCTATGCTAATTCACTTCTTGGTTATTTAACTTGAATGGTGAGGGTCAGTTGTAAAGGATTTTATGTAAACTGGAAACCAGATGAAGACCTACATTTCGTTTTGCATAAAACGTTATAAGGGAGGTGGAGGGCTGACATTCAATGTGTATTCAGAGGGGTAAATGCTTTTCTCACTTAGAAGTACTTTAATAAAAAAAAAAAAAAAGTAAACTCGGACCCCAGCTGCACACAAAAGAGTCAAGAAATCAATTAGAAATACCATTTATATCCTGCTATCAGTAGTTACTACTTCCATTCTTTGTCAGACATCACTCTACCTCGTGGTGACCTCATACTGCTCTCAAGAAGGTTTTCTAGTACATATTTTTCCTACAAATTCTATCAGAGACAAATTCATCTCTTTTTATAATGAACAGATTATTTAACTCTTTTTGGCTAAGAAAGTCAGAGAGTTAGGGCTAGGACTAATAATATACATAGAATTAACCTTCAGATGCCGAGCAGCACTGCTTATCTTGCTATTGTGCTCTTGTTTCCAAGAGGTAGGTTTATGTCTTCCACATATTCCACAGATACAGGAAGCAAGCCAAGAATCTGTTTATCTTGACTGAAGTTTGAATTTAGTAGAATTGTTTATTTTAATAGAAAATTGATCCTATAGGGGAGAACATTTCCCAGAAGGCAAGAAATGGCATGTTTCTTTACCTGTTAAAAAAAAAAAAAAGGTATGTATCGCCTTCTAAGCAACAACTATTCCCAGACTAGTCCCAAAAAATCTAATGATGTACAGTAGATAGCAGCCCGGTTTCCCCATAAGTTTTGCATGTGATCATATAGTGAAAGGTCTTGTTAAAAGGTATACACACAGGGGAATAGGATTAAAGCTTCTATGGGAATGGTAAATTTAAACTTATTGACTCTGTAATATTTAAGAAGCCAATGTACCATTCCTTCACAGACATATGTCACGAAAAGTGATAAATATCAGCCATACCGAGGATATATTTAAATTAATTTCAATATAACAACTTCATATTTTCTAGGACTGTGCAAAAGCTGAAATAAGAACAGACTGAAAGATTGTTTCACTTAATTTCATTTCAAGTTTTAGATATAAAAATTGCTTTTAAAATAAAGCAGATCGAATTTGGGATGCACAGAACCACACCAAAATCATGTGTGAGCAAAGATGACTTTAAGGTACGTTTGTATTCCTCTACTCAGATGGCTGGCTGGGCACTGCCTCTGCTCTTGCCATTACCATAAGAAGTCTCGGCATTGATGAAGGAGGATGGAGGATGCAGCTGAGGGTGAAGTACAACAGTTCAAGAAAGTTTTAGTCCTAAATTAGTATGGTTACTAGGAAGTAGGAAAGGGAGAAATATCTAGTTAATCTGTGTGAAACTCCACCAGCTCCAGAGTCTTTGAAATCACACTCTTAAGAAGCAAAGAGGAAACAGCTCCATATATTACCTCAGTAGAAATGGGTAAGAACTGTGTCAAGCTCCTCAGGTGTTGAAATTTCTGATCCAATTGTGTTTAAATTCAGAGATTTTTGGTGCTTCTGGGAGAAACTGCCATTAACAAAATGTAGACTATGCTAAGCATGTCAGGGAGCAGTTGACCTCTTATATGAACTTGATTATATTCTTGTTAGGCATTTCTTCATGCTGAAGACTTCTAATGCAGAAATGCTTATTATCATAGCAGAATATTTAAACTGATATCTTGTAATAGGAATTCTCTGAATCTCATAATAGGAAAAAAGCAACTCAGTAGTGTGAGTAGGCTTTGAAATTTTGTAAGGGTTATTGTACATTTATAACCACTTATCTAGATATATTTATATAGAAGTAGCGCTAAATTATATTCTAATTCCCCATCCAGTTATTAATCTGAAACTCAAGACATTTCAAAGTCATCTCATCACTAGTGCAATTCTGTATTCAGGGAGAACATAAATGGACAAAAGTGGCAGGCAAAATTCCCAGATTACACGTGACAAATGTCTAACAAAATTTTATGATGGAATTTGTATCTTTCCCTGCATGCCGAGATACTTTATAAGTCTGGGATTGGTCTGGTTTTTTTTTGGTTTTGTTTTAGAAATGAGAGAAAAAGGTGAAACCACGTTGTGAAAATGTGAAATGTTGCACGAGTTGCACGTTAACCGCATTTTGAGCTATCTGTGTTTTTGTCCTCAATCTGTAAGAAAGAGGTCCTCTGATAACATAGTTCTTTTCAATGGAATTTTACCAGCTCATGGAAAATTCGAACTAATAAAGAAGATACACTATTGTCCTTTCAACTACATTCCTCAGACGTTGCTGGTCCTAGTTCATGGTCCACCGTGATTTTGCAAGGCATCTCTGACCTCGTTCTTGGTGCAGTACAGTTGTGATGTGGAGACTGAGCATCAGAGTCATCTACTATGTTCATAAGAAAAGATGACAACTCTGAATATGAGACAGCCTCTCCCACTCAAAATAGAAGATGATATAAAAAAAATTATTACATATCTCATCCCTTTTCATTTCTGCCTCTGTCCCTCTCCAGCTCATATACAATTTTCTGGCCATTTTCAGTGTCTTCACTGTTCTCAAATCCTTTGAACTCAAACAAATTGTCTTTGGTTCCACCCACAGAATGTGAAATATGGAGTTTCTTAAAATGTTGAACTGCAATCCCTGGATTTATCTGATATTTTGCTGTCTAAATCCATTATTGTGCCTCATTCCATTATTTGACAGGCTGCGGGAGCTGGGATTGTTCAGTCTTGAAAAGAGAAGGCTTCAGGGGGACCTAATAGCTGCCTTCCAATACCTGAAGGGATCCTACAGGAAAGCTGGGGAGGGACTTTTTACAAAAGTGTCAACTAATAGGACAAGGGGAAAATGAGTTTAAGTTGAAGGAGAATAGATTTAGATTAGATTTTAGGAAGAAATTCTTCAGTACGAGGGTGGCAAGACTGGGATAAATTGCCCAGAGATGTTGTGGTTGTCTCCTCCCTGGAGGTGTTCAAGGCCAGGTTGGACAGAGCCTTGAGTAGCCGGATCTAGTTGAGAGGCGTCCCTGCCCGTGACAGGGAGGTTGGATTAGATGATCTCCAAGGTCCCTTCCAACCTAGGCCATTCTATGATTCTATGATCCTGTGATTTTATCTGTTGGAATTATAGCATAATCACCTCTCTAAACCCATTTTGAATATACAGACTTCAAATGATCTTCAAAGGAATTGTTTGCTAATATATCAAGTGTTCTGCAGTTGTGAATGCCCTCCTTCTGTTATGACCAGAGAACAGCAATAACTTCGCTGATAACATTTTTCGCTAGTGGTAGGTGCCCTTTGAACGTGTCTAGGACAAGCATTCCTTCTTTTTGTTAATAGCACACCTGGTTGCCTATTCTGAACAACATTCAGCCAATCCTTCATTAAGTCTTTAGACATCCATCCTGGTTTTGACACCTAACAATTATTCCAGCAGGCAGCTGTTCCTTCGGCATTGTTTTATGCTTCAGAATCACATATGGTGACAATTTCATACCATCTGCTAACACTGCCAACATGACTGTAATGTGCATTTTTTCATTCCCCAAAGTTTTTTATGATGAAAAATTTTGTGCCTATTTCTTCAATGGTGTAATTGGGTGGTGTGTCAAAATAAACTGGAGTCTCATTGGCATTACCCATTTGGCTCAGCAAGTAATTGCCATCTCTCTTATAATCCAACTGCATACTGCTGGAATGCAGTGATTTTTTCTTATGCAGTTTGAAAGTAGGTGTTGGGGTAACAAAGATCCTCACTATAGGCAAAACCCATTGTGCCACATCATTTGTACACATCGACTATTACTTGCCTTGAATTCTCTCTATGGAGTGTTTTGTGCCTGTGCTATTTCTTGATCTTTCACTTTAATGATTTCCTATATAATGAGGTTTCTGTCTTTTCTTGGAGTATGCAGAAATTCTACAACTTGTTCTTCTACTCTGTGAGAACTCTGTTTTAGGTGCACTTACTCATTTATTTTTTAAATACTGGAAAGGATCAGGCTGCTTTGGCTTAGCAATTAGTTTGAGTAGAACCTTGTGCCTTCAATTTGACACACTTCCTGTGTTCTCCCAGCACTACAGATATTTTTGTTTCCCCCACAAGTGGTACTATGAAGCTAAAATATGCATTGTATACCTTGCTTTACTTGCACCCATTTTTCTCATCTCCAGATGATCTGCTATTTCACATACCACTTAAAATATTCAAGGAGACTCATAAAACTGTGAAAGATCATTGTGGAGTTTTCTGAATTACAGTACACCACAAAACTTCACAAGTCACTGAGAAAAACAGTTAACATGCTAACACCATGTTTATTTAAACTTAGAACTGTTTGGGGCATATTTGTGCTAGTTCTTTAGTAGGATACCTCCCACAGTGTGTACTCACTTTACATTTATTAATCTTAAAAGAAGATGAACCGATTTTTTAAGTTAAACTACCTGGGGGAAGAAAAAAAATGCTGTCGTTTTTGGGGTTTTTTTTTGCTAAATAGGGTAACTTTAACTTAGCTTTTATGTTGTAGGCATTTATTTTAATCTCTCACTATAATGAAATGTGTTTTCCCTTCTCTCCTGTGGTAAATGACTAAAAACACTGGAAAAAGTTTCCCTCTGTAGCTACCTGACTGTCCCCACTGTAAGAGTGTTAAAACGACTACCTACAGACTGCTGAAGTTAGATAAAATGGGAACAAACAGCTGAGAGCAAGGGTGCTGAAGGTGCTAGCAGATTTTGAAAGATATATGACAAGGTTTGCCCAGGCAGCTGAAATATATGTTTTCTTAAGGGAGACAATTGAAAACTAAATTGCCCCCTACCCCGTGGCTGATGCTGGCTACTTGCAAATTGACATACAGATACACGTAAATCTCACATTTGTCTGGACTGGGGACTTCTTGGACTGTTGTGTCTCTGAGAATGATATCAGAAGTGTTATTTTTCCATGCAGACTGCTGTGCCTCAAAGGATAGAGAGGGGTGGGGAACAGGTGTCATAGGTCCCACCTCAATAATTGAATTAGGATATGGCACAAGGAGCAGAAAAATATTGCCAGATCACTTTAAATGTAGACATTTGCTCCAAGCCTTTGGGAATCAGGAACCATTACTTGACACAAGAGCAAATATGGTCATTAATATGGTTTACTCATGCCCTTTCAGGAAAGGAATGTCTCTGAGTTCACATTGGGTTAAAAATAAATTATTAGGTAACAACTTACCTCTTTGAGAGTCTGAATGTTTTATATCTCTGCCATTATACTGAAAGTGTGGTTTGGGAAAGAAACACATGGCCTGGCACACCACCTGTGTTTGGTTGCCAACTCTTGGTTTAGGGCAATATATAACCTCCTTCAGCTGGTGGGGAAGAAGCAGTACTTGCCATTCTGATTTGCACTGCATTAGGTGTTGGGAGAATCCAGCTATCACAAGGAAGGCAGTTTGCCAGAAACCCAGCGGTCCAGCTAGATGGTAATGTTGCACCTCAGGTCTGCAATCATTTCTGTGCAGAGACCTCTCAGGCTCCCCATAAGTGAAAAAGTATTGACCTTCTAAGTTTGGTTATACTGCAGGTATTTCTGAAACAGGTCTTAGGATGTTGAAAGTTTTGAGCCAACTAGCTTCCCACTTACAGCCAACTGGCCTGAGACTGAGCTTTTCAGGAAAAAAAAATGTGGAGAGGGCAGTTGTTGTGTGTATTTAACGATATAAAAAGGAATTCTTCCCGTTTGTTTGTTTGATGTTTGCAGATATTTTGCTCTTTCATGTGTTCAAACCTGTTTGGGCCAAATAGGTATTGTCAGAAGCACAAACTTTAACAAGTGTGGGAGATTTTTCAAAGGGGAGTTGTTGCAGGTCCCTACAGCAGTACAAAATTTAGTAGAGGGAGAGAAAGGAGCAGCTATAAGAGATATACTACAAAAATTAGTATGGCTGCTGTCTCTCACATCGCTTTAGAAGAAGTATACATACTCAGTTTTACATGACAGATCCTTTGAAGGCGTCTTGGTGGAGAGAGTATCTCAAACTAACCTGTTTCAGCTTCTCATGTAATAAGGTCATGACTCCTTAAATACAACACCTTAACAAATAAAATTGAGAAATAATATTAAAATTATTTAGTTTAATTTTCATTAAAACTTTGGATGCATATTGTTTAATTATCAATGAAAAGGGAGTAATTTGTTTTAGACAAATTAAAGAAAGAAAGACTTTAACTTTGTTTAGGGAAACATATTTAAAGAATCTGGAAATCTGGATATCTAGTACATCACTTAGAGTAAGAAGGTGGCGAATTACCAAGAGAATGAATAATCTGTTGTCCACATCAGTAGGGTTGGAAAGTCTGAGCACAGAGCTGTTCAGAAGTCGACTGGATAATAATAAATGAAATATGACCTTTCCCTAGTCCTCTAGATATGGCTCAGAAAAGGTAAATTGAAGAGGGGTCCGTTCGGAGAGCCGGCCAAGTTAACGATCATCACACCAATATGGCTACAGATCGTCCTCCCTTTATTGCCCCGGACAGCTCAATATATACAGTTCAGCAGTGTCCCCGCGCCTGCCCCTTAACAGAGTTGGTCGGTTACAGGTTTACACACGCCAGTGTTTTATTGGGTAGTGCCATTCCACTATGCAAGCGGCTCTCGCCCCCCCTTTCTCCCCCTGGCAAGGCTCTTCACAAAACAGATAAAACCTCCTCCTCCCTGTGTTCCAAGGCAGCTTCAAGGACAGAGCCTCTGTTTAGGCCTAAGCTGGGTTGTCCACGCTTTTAAAGTTATACCGCACCTCTGCTCCACAAGAAATTCCTCTACATATCCCCCTTTTTCTTTTTGGACAACCCAGGCTTCATCCGCTAGCTTGCTTATCATTTTCTTGATTATACTTATCAAACAACTAAACATAAGTAAGCCTATAACAATTAAAACTGCAATAACCAAAAATGCCTTAACTAAACTCTTAATTCATCCTGTCAAAGTTCTCACACCCATCGCCCTAAATCATACTTTGATCCTTAATCACACACTTCTAACAAAGCAAAAGGCAGCTGGTTTCCCTGCCTTGCTTTTAGCTAAAGAAAGATCACTCTGCTGGTTAGTACATAAACCTTAACACCTACTATGTGGCTTTGATTACACAACCAATATAAGCTTCATTGTTAGTCACACAAAGAGGATACATATTAATACAACAGGTAACATTGAGAACAGTCACATTTTCCCACAATTGCTCTACCATCAGCTGTAAGCATCTTCTGCCAGTCCAGTCCATATCATCGTTGGTAATCGGTACCTCAGGGTCCCATCACGTCACTGGGCGAAACAAAGGGATTCAACAGGCAGGCCCAGTGCATGGTCGTGTTGCTGCTGTGCTGTTGAAGTGACAGGATGCTGCACAGCCACATCATGCAGGATCATGCGGTTCTCAAGTCCCTTGTCCGTTATTAATAATAACAGGACACTCAATCGAACTGGCTGCTTCCCAATCTCCCTCTATTATAACGTCTTTGATGACACCGCTCCATCGCTGTTGCAAAGGATCCTTTATGGTTCAAGCTTGAAAATCAGGCTTGAGTGAGGGAGCTGATGGTAGCGGGGGAGCTGAACTGGTTTAAGGGTTTCTTCTATTTCTCGCTGTCCAGTTGATAATTCAGCGAGTTTGTTCAGGATCTCTTTCAGGGGTTCATCCTGATCTTCCTTCTTCCCCCTCTCTCTTTTTTTTTTTTTTTTTTTTTTTTTTTCTTATTAGCTCAAGTATTACTTCAATCACGCTGTTATCACACAGGGAGAGCAGAATTTCCCAGGTCTGTTTTGATCATACTCTGCCGTTCACTCCCATGCACATCTGGTGTACAAGAAGCATCTTATCTTCATTCTCACGGACAAGCTCTCAACATGAGCTGGACCTGGCTGGTCAGGGTCTCTTTTCATAATTAGCAAGCAAGAGTTATGCACTTGTTTAGAAAAGAGCTCAGCTCAAGGACGAAAGTCTTAATTCTGCAACGCAGTGCAGTTTCTCCTTTTTTTTTTTTTTTTTTTTCTTTTTCTTCCACCCAGTCGGGACGAGCAGGGAGTTTCTTCCTTTGCCTTTTTCCTTTCCTGCCCTCCCCCCAACGCTTCGATCGCTGCCGCAGCAACTTTCTTTTCTGCTTGCATGATTTCTAGAGTGCGTATTACGGTTTTCCAAACCGTTCCTAGTTCTTTCACTTCCTTTCCTTCTGTT
The DNA here is from genome assembly GCA_020746105.1 of Trogon surrucura. NCBI lineage: Eukaryota > Metazoa > Chordata > Aves > Trogoniformes > Trogonidae > Trogon > Trogon surrucura. Next base: position 115,693,713 of record CM036617.1, on the reverse strand, counting down.
CCTCCCTCTAGAGTACAGTCCCACAAAAAGTCTCCTACTTCACGCCATTCCGTGGAACTAAAGATTAATGGTGGGTCGTTCATTTTCTCCCGTTTCCGAGCCCATGGGGCTAATACATCTCGCTCCTTTACTTTTCCTCCTCTCTCAGAGAGTATACTAAGGAGGCGAGTTGCCGCGTCCGTTTCCATCGCGGTCTTACCTTGGCAGGGGCTTGATCAGCTGCTCAAGCTCTGGTCTCCGGTGCCCTTTTGGTCACACTCGGAACTCTCCTGCCTCCAGCTCTCCGGCTCCCAAATCGGCTCACGTCCGATGCTTCGGAGTCTTCCCGCATTTAAGCAATCCGCATTTAAGCGTCCATAGAGGGTCCCTTGTTCAGGCGCCAGATGAAGAGGGGTCCGTTAGGAGAGCCGGCCAAGTTAACGATCATCACACCAATATGGCTACAGATTGTCCTCCCTTTATTGCTCCGGACAGCTCAAGATATATAGTTCAGCAGTGTCCCCGCGCCTGCCCCTTAACAGAGTTGGTCGGTTACAGGTTTACACACGCCAGTGTTTTATTGGGTAGTGCCATTCCACTATGCAAGCGGCTCTCGCCCCCCCTTTCTCCCCCTGGCAAGGCTCTTCACAAAACAGATAAAACCTCCTCCTCCCTGTGTTCCAAGGCAGCTTCAAGGACAGAGCCTCTGTTTAGGCCTAAGCTGGGTTGTCCACGCTTTTAAAGTTATACCGCACCTCTGCTCCACAAGAAATTCCTCTACAGTAAATATGCAGAATATATTAGGTTTCCTACAGAATAAAGCTCCAATGATAAGAGTCCCGTTCAAGGGAGCTGTGTGCACTACACAATCCCATGAATGAAGTTCAAACAGAGCTGGAGGCTGGGAAGCTGTGAGGCCACCCTCTGACAAGAGCAGCTGAGGCTCAGTACTGCCAGCACAAACTTTCTGTGGATCTTTAAGAATCAGCACAGTCCAAATCCTTTTAAGAGTCGGCTACACAAGTTTTTATTTGGGAAAGTTGTCATAGCAGTTCTTGCAGACACCATTTGTCTTAACTGAAGAACTCAGTAACCGAATAATGCTTATTTTACGGTCAGGAAATCCAAGGTGCGCAGAGCTGAAGTGACTTATCTGAGTATATTTCTCAGCTAAGGGCAAAATTCAGACTTTCTTTGTTGGCCAGCCCTCACCTTGTTCAATTCCCTGATTTTCTATATCCTCCCTCCCTCATAAGCAGGGTAAAACCGTATGAGCTGGCTTACATTAAAACAGACAGTATGCTCCATCAATACATGAAATAGTTGACTCTTAAGTCTCACTGCATTCATTGCAAACCCCCGACCCACCGACCTCCAAAACCCAAATGAAGCAAATAACAAGTAGCCAGGCTTTGTTGTTTCTGCTTGTGTAAGGCAGAATTCATCTGCAGCCAGGCTGTTGCTGATACATTTCTGCTTGTCAGGATTGGAAAAAATGAAAATCTTCAATTGCTGATCACAACCCTGAACCTCTAAGCCCAAAAAGAGTTGAAAATCTTCCATTTTCTCTCTCTGTTTCTAAAAGGAGTAGACTTGTGGGAAAGAGATCTAGAAATATGAAGAACAAGTTGAGAGATAACAGAATCATGGTTTGAGGGAAGGTTTAGGGAGCAATTAAATAGTGAAATGTTAGGATCTTACTGCCCCCTTTTCCTCCACTCAGACCTGTGGGGTGTTTGGGTTTTGTTTTGGTTTTGTTTTTTTTTTTCCTGAATAAAGGTATGCAAATGCATGCCAGGGTTTTGTGTTTGTAAATATATGCCAGAATGTTTATTGTTTTGATAGCAGCAGGTTTGCCCACTGAGGCTTCCCAGCCCCTGTATTTATATACTTTGTACACTGTAAAGGGATCATAGCTCCTTGGGAGACCCAGCACTAACATTTCGCTGGTGCGGAAAATAGAGAAATAGTGGTAGGCCAGAGATGATGTATTGTTAAAATTCCTAACTTCATTATGTGTGAGTCTACTAAATCTTTATTTTGAAATCCGAATTCAGAAAGAGGAAAAAGGATGCTGAATTATTTTCTTTCTCACCAGGAACAGTCTCACGCTTGCTGCCTGTGCTTTGTAAAGGCTGCATACATAGTTAAGCACCTTTCGCGTTTACAGATGCCTTTACATTTACAAATGCCTTTATCTTCAGAAGCATATTTGACACACTAGGCTAGCTTACAGTTTAAAAAGCCAGTGAATCATTCCATGAATAGCTGAATACAAAACATTTGAAACAATCAATGACAACTTGCCAGGGCTTGGGCAGGATGCTCTCTATTGTAAAAAGAGCTGTAGAGCAGGCAGTGAAACTCGAGTGGTCATCTAATAGGAAATGAATGCAACTAATCTCCAAGGAGCTAAGCAGATATTAGCAACACCACTTGTATGTAGTCATAGTGTTACTTATCCCCCTGCATTTGACTGAGCTTCTCATGTTTTGCTTAGGAATAAAAAGACTGTTACTTTTGTTAGTCTTTATCTCTGAAATATTTCCATATCTAGTAAAACGGTTTTGGTTTGGTTTTTTTTTTTTTTTTTTTAAATATTAGATCTAGTTATATAAATATGCTTTTTTTCTGAATTTGTGAAATCATAATAAAAAGCTACAAACACAGATAGTTCCTGAATCATGTGATATTAGGTAGGACTGAGGGTGCCATCCTGTATGAACATTCACAGATTTATCCTTTTGCTATTAAACTATTAATAGCCTACAGCTACTAGAAGAAAATGAATTAGAAGTTAGTGACTCAACTTCCTATTTCTTCTTTATTCTATACAACTACTTCAGAAAGGGTAAAATATCTCTGAGATGTAGCAAGAGAGTGCAGATATGTGTGCGGATGTGGTTGTAAATATTTTAGTTGCTCTACAAAACCTCGTTTATTCGATTTACAGTGAATTGAACTGTTAACATTTCTTCACATTCAGGCATTCTAGATATAAGATTTGGGGAGAAAAAAAGTATTTTCCCAAACCCATCCAGTACAGATTTTTGACCAGCATCCTTGCTGAAATCCAGCGTAAACTATTGCTTTGACAGAAACACAATTTAGATGAGTACCATAAAGAATTAACTCTAACTCAGTCTTCAGATAATCTATATTATTTTTATTCACCACTGAAATGGAACTGCCTCTCCAGTAAAACAAAGGAAACAATCAGTAATCCAATATTCCTCCAGAAATATTACAGATAATAAAAAACAGTAAGTAGGGTGAAATTTCTTCCCCATTTGAAATTACAGGCAGAGTAATAGAATTCTGCACCCAGGAAGAATGGTCTTGGTTATCATCACATCTCTTTATTTTCATAGCATATGTACTTATATATTCACTGTTGTATTTAATAAGTTATACTGTACTACAGGGTAGTACAGCACAGTATTCAGGGTTTCAAAACAAAATGACTATGAATGAAATTAGATGCCACTACTAAAGGACTCTTCTATATTTTATTTCTTTGCAGTTTGTGTGAGAACAATCTCTAGTTACGTAGGAAGTTATGAAAAAATATGACAAAAGATAAACAATTGGAAAAGAAATTGCTGTTATATTTCTCTGTTATCAGGATGTCTAAAAACATGCAGACATATTTTCTAGTTTTTCCCCTACCACATAGTTTGATTTATGGACATTTAGAGGGATTTTTTTTTTTGCTGTGGGAAGTTGTCTAAGTCATGGTCATAGAGGAAGAAGAATTCAATAGATATAATTATTTTATTTCTGTTATGGTGAATTTCCACCAGGGATCTTGTAAATTTGGTCATGGAATCTGTTTAAGTTTGCAGTAAATTATGTGCTTTTCGACCAGGTGGATGCTGAATTGATTCAAAGGTACTCAGCTGCTGCATCATCTTTATTTTCACACATCAAAGGTAGGCATATTGCAAGCAATTAATCATGTACTTGTTTATTGTTTTGGAGTAAATGCATTTTACACACCTTTTGTTGCTGAATTTAATTTAATTACAAATCATTCCTGTGTGTATCTGTCATTACTTTAGCAAGCACAAAATGGAAAAGATGAGAAAAAAATTGAAGCAAGTGTTTGCTTTTGTGATTCTGGTTACTTTTGAAACAAGGGGCATAACGTACACCTTGAGTATTGTGTTCAGTTTTGGTCACATCAGTATAAGAGAGGTATTGAAGTGTTTGAGCAAATGCAGAAAAGGGCAACAAAACTGGTGAAGGGCCTGGAGAATAGACCTTATGAGGAATGATTGAGGGAGCTGGGACTGTTCAGTTTAAGGAAGAGGAGGCTGAGGGTTGACCTCCTCATGCTCGACAATTACTTGAAAGGACATTGTAGGGAGGTTGGTGCTGGTCTTTTCTCACTTGTAATTAGGGGCAGAACCAGGGGGAATGGGTTGAAGTTGCAACAGGGTAGGTTTAGGCTGGACATTAAGAAGAAATTCTTCATGGAAAGAGTGGTTAGACACTGGAACAGACTGCCTGGGGAGGTGGTTGAGTCGCCATCCCTGGATGTATTTAAATGTCGCTTAGATGTGGTGTTGGGTGATATGACTTAGGGGTGAACTTGTAGTGTAGGGTTAATGGTTGGACTCCATGATCCCAAGCGTCTTTTCCAAACTGAACTGTTCTATGATTCTATGACAAGATGGGTTACGTATCACTGTTTTGGTTTTTTTTTTAAAACTACTAAAAGTATTTCCAAACATATTGAACTACTAATATCAAAACACAGGTGTTTTACATGAAAACATTCAGTCAGTTATTAGACCCAAGTCAGACCCTTGTGAGGGCCCAGTTTCACATGGTGGAGTGTATCCGAACTAGGCCAGCATAGTGCTTAGTTATCATTGGAACAGCAGGTGAGAAATAAGGGGAACATTACAGTGATTTTCAAAAAAATATATTTTACCCTTTATCTGTTTTCTACCTACTGGTGTAGCCATTATTCCTTGCTAGTATTACTTTTTCATTTTACAATCATCCTCCCAGACTGTTGGTTAATGGCTGTAGTAATAGGTGTAGTACTATGTTTGTGTACCCCTGAAGCTGCTTTTTGGGTTATGTATACAGTTTTCATGATAATGTATTTAACATGGCTGTTAAAAAAATATACAAGTGATACTCTGTAGGAAGTTTGCAATTGCCCACTGCCATTTTAGTGAGAACAAGAGTTGACGCATTTACATTTTACACTTTTATGTGGCAGATAGGAAATCTTTACAAAAACCCACAGGTGGCAATACTAAAGCCAAGTTTCTATGTGAGGTCTAAACCCTCGTCTTCATGGAATGACCAAACGTGAAGTTCCTGTGTCACCTCATCTTCATAAAAAGAGAAAATTTTTAGATGGGAAATTTGTAAGCCTTGAATTTATTTGCCATGAAGAGTGTCAGCATAACAGTGTCTGTAATTATAATTAAAAAGTAATACAAGGCCTTTTGGAAAGAATTAATGCGGTTGGAAGAAATGTATGAAAAACTTTGTTTGTAATGCCCCCATTTCTCTTTCTTCCTTCCCCTTCCTTTCCCTGTCAATTATTTATATTTCCTGATAAATTTAAGTCTGTGGTTTTATTACGTTATTATTAAAATAATGCAGTTCTTTAAAAAGAAATGGGTAAGTGTTTGTATTTCCTGGTTTTGCAAAAGAGAAGATACTGTTGCGTGACATCAACATTCACATTTGTATCTCTCGGTACAGAGTGTTATTCACTTAATGGATAGGTCCATTTATTTTATTATTCTTTTAGTTTAGAAAAGAGTGACTGTTTGATTACTGGAATATGCTTCTTTTAAAACTGTATCAAATGTCACCTAATCAATATTTCTTTGCCTCTGTAAGTTTTTCTGTAAGAAAAAATTGTATCTATCTTCAAGGCCTTTTTTCTATGCAATGAGTACCGTTATAGGTATGTGAAAAATTTTCTTTACTGTAAGATGTACTTGTACTTGTGATGGGATTTTTTTCTTATCTTGTTTAATATATGTACAAAATAGTACATATAGAAGAGAAGCAAACTGAAAGTAGACTTTCCGGCCTACATTTTTCTTGTGGTCACGACCTATTAGAGGGATAACAGCAATCAATATACTTAATTGATTGTTTTCTGTGATACTTTAATTTTTTTACTCTCTCCTAAATCCTGTTCTCCATTCTTCATGTCTTATACCTATCCTTTGAATGTTCTTGTGTGAGTCTAACTTCTTTTTTTTGGTTCAGATGGGTTACGAACCATCACTGACTTAAATCGTCGTGAGCTGATATAACTGAATGTGGAAACTGGCTCTTGAGTAGGGTCAGTTTCCTTTTATAAGCCCAGATTAAGGTCATTAATATTTAAAAAGCTATTTTAGTCACTAGATTTTTTGGGGGGGGAAGGATTTAAAAAAAGAGAAGGCACTTTTTCCTCCTTTTTTTTTTCACATTTGTTTGATTTCTGTGGAGCTTTTATGGACCCTCTGACACTTAAGACTCAAAGCCCAAGTTTCTTACAAAAATAAAATAGGTAAGATCTTGGTTAATGCCATTGGTGTCTGCTTAAAATCACAAAGAGTTCCAGCTTTTAAAAATTCTCAGAGAGAAGGACAAATTCTGCTCTTGGCTTCATTCTGTAATGTCAACTTAACTTTGCAGTTAAAATCAGATTGAAAAAAAAATCTTTACCCCAGAAGACTTGTCTTTAGACTGTTGATTTTAGCAAAGAAATCTTGCATTAAATGTATGCAGCATACGAGAAGGAGGAGGATACAAATCCAAGGTACCAATAATGTGAGAAGGGTCCAAGCTGTAATTCTTTATGACATAAGTGGAATATTGAAATTGAAATGTTGGATAAACATGGAATAATTCAGACAATTAAGTATTTGTATAACACTGTATACATTAGCCCAGTTATAGTACTCAAGGAGTCTTTCAGTTTTCATAACACTAGAATGTATTATTGTAACACAGTCTAAAAATACAGAGAAAATATTGATTTTATTAGTGGCAAAAGTCTGCATTTCGGGTAAGACTGTTAGTGTCCATTTTTACGTGATACATCATAGGCTTGAATAAATGTTAATACTGGCTGGAGTATACAAAATGAGGAATTCATTAAAACATCCACAGCATCATTTCAGTTTTGCTACAATAATAAAATCTTTAACAACAATTTAACAACAGGTATTTAAGAACAATGAAACTGGTTTACAAACAACGAAAGTTCTTTTGCCATCCTGCATGCCCCCGGGGCAGGATGAAGCTCTGTCAGATGTGAGCCATTCTGTTGGAACAAAGATTTAATTATACCTGACCCTGAGCCTCTGAATCTGGATATTGGGCATCAAAGTCTTTACCCCTGTTTAATCAGTGTTATTGTGAGCACAGAAAGGTGCCGGAAGGAGGTGAGACCCTGCATCACATGGAGAAAGAGAATAGCTTGGCGGAGAATGGACAGAAGCACTAAGTGTTAATTTGGTGGTTGTTCTAAATACTTTTAAATGTATACTAAGGCACCAGGTTTTATAGTAAGGCACTCTATCTTGCTCAGAAATGTCAGCAAGTAGATTACCACTATTATCAGCTATACCTGACACTAACTAAATCTTATTTACCTCATGTCCTTGCAAATCTAGGTGTCAGCCAGAAACTATGAAACCATATCACTAGGCATCATCACATTATCATCTCATAAAAGCCAGACACAAAAAAAAAATGGAATGTGAGGAAACTGATTTATGTTTTCTGAGGTTTTGAAGCTACTAAAAGCTTTCCAAAATCCCAACCCTCAGCCTTGTGTATAGCATGATCTGACTATACAGGATTACTTTTTCTCAGCTGCGGCTTTATGACAGGAAATATATTTTAGAATTAGGTGGATTTAAGAATGACTGCAGTGTCTCTGAGTTAGCTTAGGATGAAAACGGCAGGCTTCAGTCACTGGGATTTATTTTGAGAAATGAATACCAAAATCAGAAATTGAGAAGTATTATTGAAAAGTGACTGCTTAGAGGAAACAGACTTGTTCTACAGCACAGCAGAGCCCAGTTCATAGAGTAAAACAGGGATAATAGAAATATTGAAATATTTGTTGATTCAAATTTTTTAATTAAAGTAAATTTACTTTATTTTTTTGAACATTGATGCAGGACACATCTGCATAGAAATTTCACATGACAGATGGAAATTCCAGGAGATGTCACAAAAACTTTAGAGATGTCGTCTTATTCCTGAACCAATGATGTAAATGTTAATCCTATCCCCTCCATAACACCTTCAAAAATGTGTAATACATGAGGGCTAAAAGAATTCCAACCTTATCTTCCTTATCCTTCCTTTACCTAGAAATACTTTCCCTGCCATTAAGGAAGTCATCTAAAATAACGGGTTGTGTTCCTTCTTGATGCATGCTGTGGGAGGGGATTTTGAGAACATGACAGAATGTCTTTTTGCTTTTCTGCCACACCAGTGTGCACATGACAGTATCTGATTAACTTCATTAGAACCTGAATATAAATCCAAGCCCACTGTGCCAAGTCTCAATAAAATCAGTGAAGATGCAGAGTTCTTGTTTTAGTGTAAATATACAGCTATCGGACTGAAACAAGCTTCACTCCTCAACACTAATCCTTCTTTTTAAATGGAAACAAGTATCTGCTTAGCTGGAGTGGAAATGCATTGATAATAGATTGATCTGTAAATATCTTAAACTTTATCAAAGACTTTCTAGAATTTTTCTCTTTCTCCAAATACTGGATTTGGATCATGAGAATGTTATTGAGTATATGTTCAGTCATTTTAACTTCATTGATTCCTAACCTTTGGCTTGATCATTCATTACAGTGCAGTGGATTCTGCTCCCAGACACTGAATTATGTGTATGTTGAGTATTATGCTTATAAATGTATGATACTGTACATATTTCATATCTACACTGCTACAATATAGCATTAATGAAAGGCGTAAGTAAATTAAAATTCAATTGTTTGTAGAGATTGTATATTATAAATAATAATTTTAAGAAGATAGATCTTAAAAAAAAAAGTAAATTAGGTTTGTATATGGATTTTCCTGTTCCTTTTCCTGGAAGAGCAATTTGAAGCTGCTTTGGCTTCTCTGCAATTTAAAGTAATGTTTTCAAAATTTGCTTTAGCTAGTCAGATAGATTGATGAATTTTACAGAGGTCATTTACAGAAGAGCTGGATTAGCCAATCTAGATATTTTGATAGTGCCACCCCAGCTCATAGAGTAACACCTTTCTTAGCTTCTAAGATTTGTCTCAATTTATGACTCACTGGTGATGTGTTTTTTAAATAGGTGACAAAAAAAGTGACAAGGTGAGTGTTACACATGGTATGGTGGGACTGGACCCGCCTTCTTTGAGGATTCTCAGAGTGAGCCTGAGGGGACTAGAATTTTTAGGCTGCACATACGTGAAATATCTAGATTGAAACCTTGTCTCTTGCAGTACATGAAACATTCGGGGCAAAGGGAAACTTTAAGTAGTAAAAGTTCACAATGCAAATGTCCTGGATATAGAGTGAATTAACCCGAACTCTCTCTGATGTCCCTGTAAATGACCTAAGTCATTGTCACTGGAAAATAAAAAAATATTTGTAAAGAATGTAACAGATATTGTTCTTTATTTTCTCTTTTATACATGCCTCAAAAGGAGAATCTTCTAATGAAAGAAGTTGTTTTCTGAACACTGGAATTCATGATGCTGTGTCTCTAAGGGTTTCATGTCTAATAGGTTTTGGTTGGTTGGTTGTTTTCTTTCCTGTAACAGCAATTACTTACAGTTCCACTCTCTATTCCCTACACTCTTCCACAGTACCTTGACCTTCTCAGGCCTCCATGTTCCTGGATGGATAAAAAAGTGTCCTTTGTGACTGCTTTCAGGTTACTACTGAGCTAATTTATTGGAAGAATATGTATGTTGTTTGGTAGACCAAATGATGAATGAGAGCTTAAAGATTTGCTGATTCTGCAGGGATAAAAATTTGATCTCTCTTTCTATTCAGCAGCTGATATTCTCAGGCCTAATGTTTCTGATATGACTAGACATATCAAATATGTTTCAAGATAGATAATTTATTGAAAAATTTTTCAGAGGGAAGATAGGCAGCATGTTTGAATGAGTATTGTTTCTTAGGATATCTAAGTGCAATTTGAAAGAATTATATTTATTCTGGGACAAAATTTAGATTTGATACTGTTTCTCAAATCAATGAAGATTGGACGATACAGTAAACCTTACTCGAGCAATGTATCTATCGACATAACACTAAGACTTGTTTCTAGATACATTTGCAAGCTATATAACTATGTATCTGAAAATTATACTTCCAGAACCAATTCATCCTCAACCTTTCAGTCTTTATTTTCTCCGTAGTCTTTATGGCATCTCATTGCCTAAAATCTGTCTATCCAGAACTATTTTTTTCTCCTTTACCCTTCCAACTTTCCATATTTTTTCTCACAGTGATGGGGATAGCACTATACTTACCTGTCAATCAAAAATAGTGTAGGACCACAACTTTCTTTGTCCCCTCCATCCACTCATTTTATTTATTTGTGCATTTTTTTTCTTTAGCACCCACAGTGAGTACCCACTGTGTCTTCAATAATATCATTTGCAATCCTTGAACCCATCCTCTGGCCTAACTGGTTCATCCTCTCTCTATTTCCTCCTCCACAGTTTCCTCTCTGCCAGTGAAACACTGTTTGCCATCTCTCAGTCCACCTCTATCACAACTTTCTTCATACTGTTTCCAAAACAGACTGTTAACAAAACATACTGTTTCCAAAACTTCAAAATTTCTGTTTTCTGAATCTGCTTTCCCGACAAATTTATACCATCAGGTCTGTAAGAAATGAAGAATTAATAGTAGCTAGAGACAATGGGGAGCACACTACTATTATTTAGAAGGAAAAATGAAATAATTTACACATGAACACATACGCTCACACATGTATGTATACATGCTCCTGCATATATTTGTTGGAGAGTACTATTTAGGGTAATAACAGTATTCTGGGTGCTACAACAATCCAATAAGTTGTTAAATTGATGCTGTTGTAATAATACTGTGTTGTATATTTGCCAGACAATCTTCACTTTATAACGCCAATTAAAACTCATCCTAATTCATCATGTTTTAATACTGTGTTCATCATTCATATATTTAATTGTAACTACACAGAGGAAATAGGAAAAGAAAACTCTTAAAATGTGTGCTGTATGTATTTTGTCACTTTGACAGACTTCTATGTTTTATCAAAGTCTGAAAGTAATGGAAGATCCCTACTTTCTTCAGATCCTTGGAGCACTGTCATTCCAATCACTCTATGCTGCTTGTGAAAAAGTTAGTACTTTTCTTGATTCCAACTTGCTTTATTATACGTGCCTGAAAATGCTAGGAAAAATGCAGCAGGTTCCTTTTATTTACTTTGGATTTATGACAAAAATATTTGTAATGTCTTGCTTTTTTGCTTCATTGGAGTAGAAGCTCTCAGTATTGACCTAATTTTATATCATTAAGGATCGTGGGAGTTTTGTTTACCACTACCTTTAGCAGGAGCAATGATGGCAATTCTGAATAATTTTATTAATGCAAGCTTTGAAATTTTGAATGCTTAGTGATTTTTTTTTAAGTTATTGCTTGGCTCTTTTGAATCTAGTTTACTATTCTGAGTAGGGATGATTAACATATAATGCCAATGTCAATGTCACTTAATTTATTATTTATCTTTTGTTAAAAATTGAACATAATCAGAATAGGAAACACTATACATTTTGAAGTTTTAAATAAATGTTTTGACTTTTTAAATTGGAATTCAGTCACTTTTTTTTTTTGTTAGCTTGGGATGAAGGGGATATTTTAAGTCATTTGAAGTATCTCTTAAGCTTTTGTATTCTCACAGTTCAAGTCCTATATTAATAATTTTCAAGTGCTGTACCAATATATTCAGACATATGGTCTTCTTTGAGTTCACAATGGAGTGATACTTCTGGATGCTTTGAAATATAAGTGTTCATGGCTTTGAGGTGAGGGTTACAGTTTCTGTTTTGTTTTACATTCAGGGGTACCTGCAGTCAGCAAGTGAGGGAAAAAAAAAGGTAGTGGTTAAGCTAGCGTGTAAAGCAGAGCAAAGACCAAGACATTCTAAAATAAAGCTTTATTCTTTGCATCATTTAAGAGACTGAAAAATTCAAATTTCTTTTATTTTCCAGGTGGAAATCCTACGTACAATTTCTACTGTTTTGAACATGTTCACTCAAAAATTATGTATAAGATCTGTATGGTGAACCAGGAGAATGAGAAAGCTCAACATTAAAGTCTAATTTCCCATTTTCTTTTTAACCCAGTCAGTATTTCATTCACATATACTTTTAATATTCTTGTTGCCTAAATCATATATTAATGTTTTTGGTCTCTATAGCTGAAAGGCATAATTCCAGTAATGAGAGGATATAAGCAGAATGCTTGATGAAGTAGCTAAGCTACCACACAACAAACAGAATGTTTCATCAACTATGTTTTAACAACTGGTGTATGAAGCTGCTGCAGTTTTGTTACTTCCTCACCAAGAAATGCATGTGGTATGGTATCAAAAGGGTCAAATCAACCAAAATGTTGTGAATGCACAATATACAGCAGGAATAGAAAGCAAGCTAAGAACAAATCATAGAAAGAGTGATGGGTTTAGAATGATTTCACATTGTGATCCGTTTTGTTGTTGTTGTTGTTGTTTTTTTGTTTTCCTTTTGTGAGATCTCCAGCACACCTACTAAATCTCATGGAAACAACTAGAATCGGCAGTTATCCCAAGGTAAATGATACAGTTTCCTAGCTAAATTAGTTATTTTGTTCCTTATCCCTGGAGTATTTGGTACTGAAAAAGAAGCTTAAAGTTTCTGAAAAAGTACTAGAGTTTTAAATATCTCTTTTTTGGTCCACTTATATTTTTTTTTCTGGGAGATTTATAAGGTACAAGCTGTTCGATTGAGAGGAAAAATTAAAATCGGAAATGTTGGAATTAACTTTTAAATTACTGACAATTGAGTTCCCTAGGCTGTATGCCTTGTTTATTATTTGTAATATATGTTTTCTAGTTGTAGAAATATATCGGTTTAATACTTAAAATAATTGTTTTTCTCTTTCATTTTTAGTAACATTCCATAAAATTTACTGATTTTTTTTAAAGTTAAAAAAAAAAGGAAATTAAAGTTTCTTAGGAAGGGAAAGGGGATTTTATTTAACTGATACATTGAAGAATATACCTTCTATTAAAACTTTTTTTTTCATTTTCACTTATAGCTAGTTCATTATGAATCCCTTTCTAAGTGTTAATAACACTTACATGTAGCCTGCCTCTGCAGAAACATTCAAATATAAAGAACCATCTGCATTAGAGTTTTTACTCATTTCATCGCGTGGTTACAGAGTGTAATACCTGAATATTCCTGTTTACTATGAATTTGATTGACTCCTGTAGTTCTGGAGGAAGTAAATTTAGGAACTGTGTTTTTAGGTGCTCCATGCACCAGTAGAGACAAGACGATTCTGTACCAGCTTGTGGTTCCTCGGGTACTTTCAGACCTGAGATATGGTGGAGTTTTTACTCCAGCAAACCAGGCTAACTGTGTTTCATTTAGAAGGGCTCTGGAAGGACTGGCTAGGCTCAGAAAACCTCAGACCCCCTACAGATCAGCTGAAAGACAGGTAGATCTGCCTATTTCATCCTGTGGCTGTCCAGCTACTAGGCAGAAAGATATTTGTCTGTTCAAAGGTAAACCAGTGACATAACCTGAGGTGCACTAACGCTAGTGCTGGAGAGACTGGAGGGTAGATTAAAATCCCTACAAATGAAGTGCACCACTGACATGTGGGAAGCTTTGTACAGGGGGAAAAGGGGTCTCCTTGAAAAGTATCCGGATTCTGTTAATTGCTTGCTCATTATTCTGTAAGCAAGATTTCCTGGTTTCAGATAAGGCACAGCTGGAAATCTGTCTGATGCTATCAGCTTTTTCTGAAGTGATTGTGCAATACCTGCATGATTAGAAAGAAAAATCTACAGAAAGAGATTTTTATTAAATACACTGTGCTCTTTGTGCAAAATGACATGAAATGTTGTTTCAGACATTTCTTATGTATCTAGTCAAATATACCAGTATCATATATAGTGCTGTCATTTTTTTTCTGAATACATTAAATATATGTTTTAAAAAAAACTCATGGAGACTACAGTCACAAGATTGCATTCAGTCTGATAGCACTGAATTTTCTCAGTGTTACATGAGGAACATGAGAGAGATCAAATCAATTCAGACCGTTTCTGACAAAATCTTATGTCTGACAAAGGCCACTAGTGGATGTCCAGAACATGGCAAAAAATTTAATGGCATTTCCTGGACTACTGTCCCAACATCCCATTGACTTTGGTCAGGGACTTTCCTAGAGAGAAGTAATGTTTGCATTTTAACAGCTTCGAAGGACTTTAGATGTATCCTTTAGATGTATACTGGTTTTTATGCACTATGACTCTTTACGGGAAGACAGCAAGTTCATCACTAGTGGGTTTTTTAATAGTTTTGGGCCTACTGCAAGAATTTACTCTTTTGACTGCCCTTCACAATTTTTAACAACTTCCTTATTCTTTTTAATTGTTCATTTCACCATTTTTAGCACAAAACAATAGCAGACTTTGAGAATCTGGTTTTTTTCCTATGTGAGTGTCCAGCGTAGACACCTGTTTGTCTGCTTGATTTACTTTTATGCAGAACAGCTCTTCAGCCATAATCTGTGAGCCACACCTTACTACTAGTTGGGACCTTGTTAGAAGTCTTTTATTTTCTGACCAGGACCTCCATGAAGCAGTCATTTAACACACCTAAAAATTTTAACTTGTTCTTACATTTTAATGTAATATTTGCTGAATCCAAGGTGCAGCTGGACTTCCATACCTGTTGCAGTTATTGCTCTTGCAGCTTCCCTATGTCAAATGACCTTCATAAATATTTAACATTTGTTTTCACCGTGCTGATTGGGCAACAGTATACTTTAAACACAGTGTTATTTTCTAGGAAATGTAGACCTGAAGAATGGACAGGTCCAGCTGAATGGAAAAGATGAGCTTACCTTCCAGTATCTTCAGAGTGTTGGGAGTTTACAGACCCTCTGAATTTGTATGACATAAGCATATGAAAGTTGCCTACAGTTGACTGTCTAACAGATAACTTTTGAGGACTTGTTGATTACTGTGTTTAATACTTTATTAGAAATCTGCAAAGACTCCGTGAATACAAATAAATAACTTTATTGGAGAAGAAATGAGGATATTTCTGCAAATGCTAAGTGTTGGATGTGTGAATCTCGTTTTCATGTCCAAGCTTGATTTTTGATGAGTTTATAAATTAAACTTCACAATGACTCCATTTTAAATGATTCTTTAGTAAAGTTTGTTATCTTGTAAGACAGCTAAAAAATAAAACCTGTAAAACATCACTTCTAAAAATGAGATTGGTCTAAGCAGTCATTAGAGCTTAGCATACTGTTTTCCTCTGCTTTCTGCACTGTCAGCTCTAAAACTGTACTGCATCAGCCTAGGACAAAGTTTTCCATAAGAAACAAGTTGCATAGTGATGCAGTTACTTTTAAACTGTTTTTTATTTTTGCTTATTGTTGTATTTTCACTGGGATTGACTTTTTTTTGTCTTTGTCATGAGCTTTCTTAAAAAGTTATTATCTGCGTAATCTTCAGGCATAAAAAGTTCTCTAGGCATGGAGGATGTTGATTACAGGTATGCAATGTAGTACATTGAATTTGTTCTCTTTGAATGAGACTTCTTTAAAAGTCTTGTTTGTGCTGTTAACCAGCCAATGGTGTCTAGTATTACCCTTCTCGCACACTGCTTGTAGGTTATTGGCACACAGCACCCTCTAAAACACTTTAATGTGCCAGAAAACTCAGTAAGATCTTAATAGAAACAATGGTACACTATCTTCAGTTTCAACATGGAATTTGTTTCATTTTTAGATTGGCTGTCCCTGCTGTCTCAAGCTTAGTTCTTGAAGTGGAACTGAGATAATCATCTCCTATGCCAAAGACCAGACAGTTTATTCAAAATGATGCCTGGAGCTGCAATTGGTACTTGCAAGAAAACAGAAAACCAGAGGTTTTAACATGACACTAATCGGTCCCTAAACAATTGCTGAGAGCTGACCTTCAAATTTTCCCTTTCATAGGTTTAGGTTTAAAGTACAAGGCTGGGATTTCTAAAATGAGATTTGAATATCCCCCTCCTTTGAAAAAGTAAATATTATACAAAAAGTTGCAGAATGGATGATTTACTTTGGTTTACTGGAAGTAATAAATGCCTCATTTTGCAATACAAATAAGCATTGTTAAAAGCAATTCTGTTTGATCTGCTGTTTGTGAAAGAAGCTGAAATTATAGATTTGTAAACTGAAGACCTCTTAGTCTACAGTAAAGCAATGACAAAGATAGCTGTAGTGCAAAAACTCATGCTTCATTGCATGAGTGCTGCTCAAGTCCATTTTGTGAATGGGCAGTAAAAGAAAAAAAATAGGTAAAGGGTAGATTTTTTTTTCTTAGCGTAATTCATCAGGGAATTGTCCAGCATTGCACCTACGAAGTGCTTATTATTTTTCTTATTTCAGTTGCTAGCAAAGATCCGTAAATGCTTCTCTTCTTCAGAAATTGTAGCTCTAGAAGGAAATTTTGGTCATTTGTGTTTTAACTACCAGAAAAAGAGACTTAAGGATTGTCACAGAATGGTTTACTCTAACCCTGGTCCAGTGTGTTACTCTGCTGTGGCAATGTTTCTGAGCCATTAGTACCCCACTGGCATCAGTATGTACTAACGTACTGTAAACAACACGGTCTTCTTGTCAGTTCAAGTCTGACATTTTAATGTGGAGTGACACTGGGACAGTAGGTTTTCTACAGGCCTTGGAATGAAAAAATGCTACGCTCTTGTTACCTTTAGAAACAGCTTCTACATCAGCCACTGTGCATATACATTCCCACCTCCTACTACCACTCTCTAAGTTGTTGTAGGGCCCGCAGAAAATAGTAATCTTCTCCAGCAATCTGATAAATCTCTTCTAGTCTTCCAAAAGTTGACCAATCCACTGCCCAGAGCACACTATTGCAGGATGGGAGCTGGTCATGAGTATGTGTACATGGTGAAGGCAAGTAGTCGGATGCAGGCAGATGACTTTGAGAACAGGAAAGAAGTTTTATTGACTGATCACTCCCACACACAAGGTATGCCAGCGCCTCCTCCATCATTGATCTCTGTGCAGATGTTTGGCCCAGCCAGCTAAAGAGGGTATGGGACTGTGCCACCAACACATGACTGCCTACAAGGGTCAGCTCTTAGCAGAGTACCATGCACTGCTGTGGTTAGTGCCAGTAGGTGCTGGTGGGCATGTGGCGATGGCAGCTCCCAATCACCTCTGGGATAAGGCAGCCAGTTTAGGGGCGGGGAAGACTGCCCAGTGTGTGAATTCAACAGGTGAGCTCTGTGACATGCTTGTCTTCATGACCAGAGTGAGCATCGTCCATTTTATTAAGGAACAGATCTGCAAAATAGTAACACTGATTATTGTTTCCAAGATTTATACCTGTGTTCAGTAGAAATCAAGTTGAGACAACTAATTTTTCCTAGAGGCCATTATAATAGCCCTCACATCGTCATTGACTAGATTTTTCTAGATGGTCATTTTGTTAGATTTAAACTAGTTAATGAGGTGTGCATAGTTTTGTAACCCGTTGCCATTTCTGAGCTATCCAATTCCTCCTCAGGTTCATTTTTTATATACAGTTGACATTATTGTGTGATAATAATTACTAGATGAATATCCAAAATTAGTTTAGTACAGTCATCACGATACTGCACATGGCTATATTTCCTGCATTACAATAGCAGAAATTGGTACATAATTAGCCCTTTGTATGGCACAGTAACAAGGAAGGAAATGATAGTAGGAAGTAGAAATGTACAAGTGGATTTGGTGATGAATGCCTTGGGAAAAACAGCTGAAGGACAAAAAAAAAGAAAAAAATCAGTGACACAAGAGATGGCTGTGTAGCAGAGTAAGGTCCTTCACCTTGTGTCTGACTGTAATATTGTGAGGAAGCCTTGGTTCAGCATCTCGGTAGGCACAGTTCATGCTGACTGAAATGCCGAACTCACTAGCTCAAGTTTAGCATCAACCTAAAATGGCTGTGTGTTTTCTGGTGCAGAACATGTTTGAGCAAAGGAGCTTTTGCCATTATCCACTTGTCCTCCCTGTCTAAAAGCAAGAGGTGTAGAAACACTAGAGTTGCTTAAGTGGTATATGAATGTCTCAGCTTGGAGAATTTCACTGGATTGTGAAATAATAATAAACTTGAAAGAATAAAAATTGTCCTCGTAAAATAATGGGCTTAAGCACAGTGATAAGTCCATGTACTTCCAAATAGTCCCTGAAGATGTAACCCAATTTCCATTTGTTGTGCATTCAATGTATTTCTGATCTTCTTCGTGTAATGATTGATTTTGTGCTAAAGACTAGAAATCATGCTAAACTGAACACAATTATTTTCCTTTTTCTGCAGTATTAAAATCTTTCTCAAAATAGAAAAAGATCCAGTTCCATTGTTGTGCTAGGTGCTGAACAAAGAAACTGCACACACAAAACCTGAGAGAATGCTATCCATTTCTTTAGAGCAGAAGAATTAATTGATGTTTACCTCCTCTTCAAAGACAACAAAAAAAACAAACAAGAAGCTAGAAAAATCTTTGCTTTGTATTTTCCTTTATTATGAAAGTGCCTATGGATCGCACCTCAAAAAAAAAAAAAAAGAAAAATCAGGACAACAACTTTCTTCATGCATTAGACAATTGGACAGGCAACATTGAAATAGATGGAAACAATGGTTTCCCTGATGGTAGATCCAGCTCAAAGACAGAGTTTTCAAAGTAATGTAGAATGTGTAGTGAAGAAACAAACATTTTCATTGCCAGTTTCAGGACTAAATTTAACATAATCAGTTCCAAGGAATTTATTTTCAAGTAGTTGGGAAGGAGGGCTGCCTGGCTTATGCTCCATCCAGTTGTTCACCTTCTTCATAGTGTGGAAAGGGGGAAGATATAGGACTCACACTGGGTGTTTGTTATGGTTATAACTGGGTTTCATCATATGCCTGGTAAATGAAATGGCAGTACAAATCCCCTACCATGACTCCACGTCATTACTGCTCATTTATCTGAGATTAAAAGAATCCACCTTACTACTTTCTTTTATGTTTCAAACACAGAAATGTGCAATTTATCTATAAAATTAATTATATTTTTATATCTTCATGTGCTTGAACAAAAGTGTTAGCTATACAGCTCTCTACTTCATTGCACAAAAATAGTGTAATATATGATATATTTTATGTATTGTATTTAATGAGGGTGTCTCTGACATTATATTTGGACAAAGATGTGAGATTTTGCATATTTTAGTGATTTACTCAGATATGAAATTGGTAAAAATATGATTATAAACTCAGCATGAACAATCAAAATATATATTTTTTATCTTTAGTCATCTACTTTTGTGTGAAAACATTTTTCATGTTCTGTGAGAATGGTACAGCGTTGTTGGGCTGACCTAGGAAAGTTGGGCTTTTCTGATGACACTTGAAAAATCAGGTTTTTTCCTTAATGTAAGTCACTTTGGGGTGATCAAGTGACAACGCAATTGGTTGTGTAGTTATGTTTATGTAATGCATTGGATTTTGATCTACTTTGACAGTTCTTAATTAAGCTTAAGTATACCTGAATAGGTAAGTGTATTTCCAGACTAGGGACATTTATAGATATAACAGCTGTAAATTGTTGCTAACTTATCCATGCCAAGGTCTTAATATTAAATTAATGTAAGTATGTGTAGTAAAAGTATTTTTGAAATATACTTCTCACTGAGTGCTTGTGTAGCTCTAAGCACGTCCGGAAAGCACGATACTCTCTAGCATAGCCAAAAGACGTTCAGTCTACCTTTCATTTCCAGATTTCTTTGATCTTTAACACATCTCTGTACTAATTTATAATGTATTTTATAGGTTACTTGGATTTAGCATCTAAATGCTGAGCTACTCATCATTTCACTTACCCTTAGCCGTCTTGATATGTATTAAAAATATCGAAAGACCTTGTTAATATTAATAAAATAGTTGTTTATTTAGACTGTTAGAATTACAGATTGACAGTGGAATGCCCATGAAGAACAATCCTTTGAAGACATTTGTTTAAGCATATACTGAGTGTAGGATAATAAATTTTCATCTACATGTAGCTATCATTACCTCTTCTGTGTAAAGTCTGGGCTTCTCATTTGTTACACTTTTTAACAAGGGTAGGAGAGGGATGGAGTAGAATGACTCATTGCAAATTTCTGTCAACACTTCCCATTAGAGTGATCAAGGCTAATGGTGCATTTAGCACCCTCTGTGTGCTCCATAATTCCACCAGAGAAGTCATGGATCCTGCTGAAATATGCAATCTCTGTGTTGTAGGAATACTTACAATTTTATTTTGTTCTGTATTATAAAGTATCATTTTCCAAAATGTGTTGTATTATGATTTCAAAAGCCTTAAAAGTATTTCTAAAATACCTTTTTTGGAGAAACTGAAGTTGAAACAGATTGCTGCTTAGCACTTTTGTTCATTTTTTTATTCAAACCATCAAAAAGAGGTTTTGAACTAAAATCAATCCATCAGTAGAAAGAAATTAATTTCTTAAGGATTTTAAAATATAAAGTGCAATCATTAATTGACTTTATCATTTATTGTGATACAACAGTAGTACAACAGTATCTAGCCCTTAATGATGGTTTGGTATGGGTCATTCTTAAATGTTAGTAGTATTATTGTATTTATTGCAAACATTCTAGAGATGATATAAACCTAAAAGTTTATCTGAGATGAATACTTCAAAATAATTATGGAGTATATCATAAAGAAATAAAAATACAAAGGACACATTTTTAAATTATGAGTACTGTTCAATGAAACTTTTTGAAAATATACTTTTTAAAAACTATTTTCAAGTTAACTGTTGTTTCAGGAGAGTCTGTAGAAGGCTGCAGAGGGCTGTAAGGTGGTGACAGAATTATTCTGTTGGACCTGATGAACTCATACTGCTATTACTACTAGTGAGGTGTGAGGAAAAAAAAAAAAGAATGCTGAATCATTCCATGAGGCTGCCTTATGGTTCATAAAATCTAGATGTTTAACAAGTGCAGATTCCTGAACTCCGTGATTTTTTCTTTCACTCATTTTCTAAGAGGTTCATAACAGAGAAGAAAGTGCTAAGAAAACTAGTTTTAAAATTAGCTGCATATGTGATGTGAGTATATGGAATAGCTTAATAAAAAATTCACAGTGTGCTTTAAGAAGCTCTCTGAAAAATACCACAGTTAGTGTGAGATATTTATGCTATTTAAAAAGACTTGTTCAGATAAGTGCTCCTTTTGTAGCTTGGAGAACACACCATAGGTGCACTCAGAAAAATTTTCCATCCATAAAAGTGTTTGTGCACAAAGAAGACTGCACAAAAAGAGATAGCAGTGACATTTTATTCTGTTTATGGCCTACAGATCCTAGTCATCATCATATAATTCAAGTATGTGAATAGTGTTGTCCCACTCATACACGACAGGGTTTTATGAGTTGTGTCGGTTGTGTCACTGTTTAGCACCGCTGATTGCCCTGAAATTTTAGAGTCAGTTGAGATCTGAATTTGAAACATTCCACACAGGCTGTACAGACAAGGTAAATATCAGTGGTATATGAAAAAGTTGTGGCAAGAGATAATCTGTGAAGGATCTTTTACTTTGCAGTATGTTTCGCCTGGCTTCTTATTCAGTGATCACTAATCAGATGGCAAGGTATTCGGGGTTCCTACAACATTTTTCCAGAAAGGATAGAAATCAAAGCTTTTGGGCTGTATGTGGTAGTTATCAGCCATTCTTTTGCTAAAGTGTCAGCCATTCTTTTGCATTCCAGCAATGTTCTTCCATGCTCTGGTTGCTAACATTGTTCATTATTTTGTTTGTTTTCAAAGAGTCATTTCAGATGCAACATCTGTGATAGCATAGGTTTACTCGGTTGCATAGTCTTACAATTCATCAAGATTGCAAAGAAAATGTTATGTTCAAATGATACATGTGTCCAAAGATATTTGTATCAGGAAAAAGGCCTGTAATTTCTTACCTATTAGGTTCGAAAAAAGTGTCTGTAGTACATACCCAGGGTTCACTACTCAGTTGAAGCTATGTTGGGTTATCTCATCTGTCCAGTGGCAACCTGACCCTAAAGTATCTTCTGCATTGCATAACTCACTGAAGATGCTTTTCCTGCTTTCATCATGTTTTCTTATTTTCTTAGCATGAGGTTTTAAGAACGTTAAGGATGAAAATAAAGTTAAATCTGAGAAGTTATAAGAATGATCTTGCCTCCACTCTCTTTCTCACACACACGCACACACAAAAGCCTTGGATGTGTTCCAGGTCAGTGGTTAAACAATACAAATGTTAAATAAATTTAAACACTAGGGTTAAAGAGCAATCAAAATATTTTTAGGATACAGTATAATTACGAACATCTTTATGACGTCTTTGACTTCAAAATCAGCATTGCATGCAAAGCTTCTAGTTGGATATTATTAGTGTATCATAGCATAAAATGCAACAGATATGTCATATGCGTCAGCAGGAAACAGCCGTAACACTGGAGAAATCTGAAAAACATTATGCTGTACCATTGTCCGGTGTTTGACTGTTCTAATGTGGATAACCATCTCTGAAAACAAATAAGCGTGCAGAGAAACCAGGCTAATGATTAAAAGATAATTAGCTCTGTAGATATTTGTAAATAATTAAATTGGAGAATGTTGCATTTAGCACTGTATAAAAAGTAACAGGTAACCATTAAACTATCACAAAGGAAATTATATGCTTCTTTAGTATTTTGTCTATGACACGATTCTTCTAATGACTAATTTACATATGCCTCTTTCCTCTTTTTCAGTAATGTTAAGGACTAATTTGAGATTATATTGGCTTTTTTTTTTTATTTTGAAGATATTTATTTTGCAGTAAATGAAAATTTGTTAGAGAAAACTCCTGTGAAAAATATTTTCAAAGTATTTCTCAGATCCAGCATGCATTTGACTAGAGGTTGAGGTTATCTATCAAGCCTCAGATTCATGGTGTGGTTTTGAGGAATACGTGATTATTTCTATGTCAAAAAATCCTGTCCTAATTGTATAGAGTAAGATTGCATAACAATACAGTCAACAGTTGAGTATCTTTGTCACAGCAATGGAAGAGCCTCAGTTTTAGTGATTGTTGTGACTCAAGGCAATGACTACAATCTCTGTAACCTATGAAGTTCACATGATCATAAGCTTAATGGTTACTTTTTATTTTGTGAATGCCCCACTCTTAAAAAATAATCACAACAAAAAAAACCCTGAAAGGTCTAATTTTTGACTTAACTAATAATAATAATAATAATAATAATAATAATAATAATAATAATAATAATAATAATAATAATAATAATAATAATAATAATGTGTTTTTAAAACCCAAAACCAAACAAAAATGGAAAAAAAAAAAACCCTCTCTCAGTATTTTTCAGGAAAAAAAAGGAAAAGTCAATCTAGTTCTTTCAACAATTTAAGTATCTTACTTTCAACAGATAATCGTAAAATTTATCTCTTAGACACTCACAATAATTACCATTTTGGAATGAGAGACAGTATAAGTTTTAAGATAAGAATTTCTGACTAAGCATAATTACAATATTTATTGTTTTGTTTTCTGCTTTTCTGCTTTTTTGTTTGTTCAGTTTTTACTTAAGCTTTTTTTTTTTAATTTGTTTGAAACGGTGGAATACGACAATTAGAAACGGCTTCAGCAGCTGGTTTTTGTGTATGAAAAGTTCTGCCAGTTACAGAGGTCCTTTCTCAGTTGTGAGACTCTTTCTACTTTTAGAAGCCAAATTAGTTTCACATTTTCATGGGTTTTTTTTGCAGATGTACTACAGCCTCCTGCCAGTATCTGTTGAATGTCATAATTGCTGCTCTTCTCCTTGTCTCTGCAGAACAACTAGTCATAATACCCTTTTCTAGTTCTCATCAATAAGGATCCCCTAGGGCAGCCACACAGGATTGTGTCCAGGTGGGTTTTGAAAGTCTCCAGAGAAAGAGCCTCCACAACCTCTCTGGGCAGCCTGTGCCAGTGCTTTGTCACCCCCACTGTAAAGAAGTTTCTCCTCATGTTGAGGTGGAACTTCCTATGTTCTAGCTTATACCCATTACTCCTTGTCTTATTACTGGCACCACTGTGAAGAGACTGGTACCTTCCTCTTGATATCCACTCCTCAGATATTAACATACATTAGTAAGATCCCCTTTCAGCCTTCTCTTTTTAAATCTAAACAGACTCAGTTCTCTTAGTCTAAACTCATAGGAGAGATCATAGAATCATAGAATGGCCTAGGCTGGAAGGGACCTTAGAGATCATTTAATCCAACCTCCCTGTCACGGGCAGGGACGTCTCTCAACTAGATCAGTCAATACATGAGGACCGAATGGGAATCAAACCTGCCACCTTTGGCGTTTCAGCACCACGCTCAACCGAGTGAGCTAAACCAGCCCTCAGATGTCTAAGTCCCTTAATCATCAAAATATATATATAAAATATGTATATATAAATAGGCTTTACTTCTGCATACTTGGGTTGACTTGTTTGGCTTTTTTTTGTTTTGGTTTGGTTTTGGTTTTTTTTCCCGTTAGTACTTAAGGAAATAAATGTGACACTTGGACACAGAAATACAACAGCAAAACTTCATCTTCTTCCTTCTTCTTTGATTATATTGTACATTATTTGGAGACTAGCTGATATCAGATGTCTCCCATCTAATTCTAATTCATTCTTTCATTGATTTCCAAAGTCCAAAGTAGAAGACTAATGTTTCAAGTTATTGAACACTTACAATAATTTACTTAATTTTTCTTTAGTTATAATAAAAATAGTAGTTTACAGGCCTTGTTACTTTTTAAACTTTGAATGAGTCATTGAAGGAAAAGGTAAGGGAGCATTTTGAACTTCTATCTGCTTCTGTAAGAACTAGTAATAATGACAGAGTGGTTGGAACGAGATGATCTTTAAGGTCCCTTCCAATCCAAACCATTCTGGAATTCTATTCTGTGATTCTAATTTTGTGTGTGAGAGATGGGTTTCATATTTGGTAATACAAATGGGAGCATAGTATTCTCATAGTAAGGCGTATTCTCAAAAGAAAATCTGAACTAAAAAGACATTTCAAAAAGCAAAGACAAACTAGAAATTTTCTATTTAAGGAGAAAAATCTGTGCTTCCAAGACATAACAGAGTTCACATGTAGAATGTATCACCACAGGGCCTAGAAATTGATTTCTTGATTTTTTCCTAGTTGCCTTTCTAAGTTTGTGATATGTGGCCTAACAACTAGTTTTCCTGTAACAAGGAAGGTTAGAAAATTTGTCATTAGATAATCTAATCCCCAGCTAGAAAGGAGCCAAGAAACATTCCAGAATTTTCTATACCATCTAGCAGTTTATTTTTTCCCTCTTATTGTAGCTTTTGTGCAAATAAGAAGAGATCAATGCTCAACCCAAAGAATGAGAATCAGTGATTAAGGATTTAATTCCTTGTATCCTCTGGAA
Organism: Trogon surrucura; assembly: GCA_020746105.1. Taxonomy (NCBI): domain Eukaryota; kingdom Metazoa; phylum Chordata; class Aves; order Trogoniformes; family Trogonidae; genus Trogon; species Trogon surrucura. The sequence goes on along the minus strand of CM036617.1, from coordinate 115,667,943 downwards.
AGTCATCTATATTTATTGTGCATCACAGCCATCAAACAGAGAGGCTGAACTCGGCTTGGATCATGTTGCTTCATGCCTGTGTATAGTTCATTTGTTTGACAGACAGCTGATTTATATGATCTGAAGTATTCATAGCCCACCATGTTAATTGGTAGCTGGGGACTGTGACTTCCTTCTAATGGGTCTCTTTTCATCAGGAGGACTTATCAGTACTTCCTCAGGTTCCCAGGTACCATGAGTAAGTGGGCAGTGGGTGACGGTGCACACCAAAAGCAGCTGTGTAGAGGCTCTGCACTGAAAACGTCTGAGAGAAGCAGGCAGAAAACCTGATAGAGTTGATTTTTCTGAAGGAAGTATTAGATTTGACAAGTTTGGTGATCATAGTAATTAGCCGTCCTACTGGGTTGCTGTGAGGTTTCATTTATTGGGAGGTCTTCCTCTTTCACATGAGTATAACTCTTGATTTTGGCTGGGAAATTTATGTTAGCTCAAGTTAGAGGAGGATGAGATTGTGTAGCTACAAATCAAATAACAGGGCAGAATGTACCTATTTCAGACACAAACCCTTATAAAAATTTTGCTTCTAACATCAGTAACAGTAAGAAAACAGTAGTTTCTCTGCTTGGAAGATGCAGGATGTCACAAACAGTTTGAACTCCAGATTTATGCCATTGCTTTGCAATAAAACATAATAAAATTATTGGAACACATTTTCTCTCAGTTGTTTAGCCTTGTAGGAGAGCACCGTCTGCCTATTTTTTTTTGTAGGTATAATATGTTAGAAATGATTGTGAAATATGACCTGTTAAAAGGTTTATTAGAATGTGATAAAGAGCTGTGTAAAAAAACTTCGACCTCTTGCTGAGCTTTGGGACTTCTGCTCTTTTAACTCATATGCATGTTTTCCTGGATGTCAAAAATCCAAATGCAGAATTTTCTTTGCAGCAGGAAATGTTTACTTCATAGTTATTTCCAGCTTTATAAGAAGCTTTCCAAACATGCTTTTTTTCTTGTGTTTTGCAACAGTATGACAGCCTTGTAGATTCAGTTCCATTGAATTTTTATTGCCAGTTTACCAACATAAGAAGGATCAGTTACTGAATAAACAATGTAGTTGTTATTTTTTCGAAGGAAACATCTCAAGTTCAACTCTGAAACTGTTTTTTTGATGGGAGTCCTGATCTCAGCCTATAGCAGAAGATTCATTCTTCTGAAAATAATTTGATTAAATTATATTTGGGCTGAATGCCATTTCAAGGCCTTTCTTTTAATCCATCATGTCTGACTCCATCACAGCAGCTCATCACTACTCCCCACAGCACCCCATGGTGTGGCACCTGCTATGTTGACTGGTATTTCTACCTTTCTCACTAATTACCTGTGAATGTAACGGTTGCATAAATATCCTAATTTCTTGATGAGTGATCACTGTTGTACCTTGTTGGTGTGTTATTTTGTTGCTGTTTTTAAAAACACAGCCAGATGAACTTGCCACAGTGAAATAGCATAGCACTGCTGAAACAGAATCAATGTCACTTAACGATTTTTTTTCCCATAGCTTTCTGTTTTCTTTTGGAGAATGATGACCAGGTTTATCTTTAAAATAATACCATAAAACATTGTTTACTTCACAGAAATTTAAACAAGGTATTATATAGTTTTCTTATTTTAAGGGGCTGTTAGCAGTGCAAGTGGTTATAGTACTGCTGATCATGAGTGTGTTTTAAGGACTTATTCTGAGGATTAATCTCACATGTTAATATTGTATGATAAAGAGTAACCTCAAATCACTGTAATGATGAACAGACACCAAATTTAGGTAAGTAAATGCTCTTGGTTTATGTGCCCAAATTATTTGACAAACATATGCATTGAATTTGGGAAATAACATGAAAAGAACACATTTTAAAATAAAGTTACTGCTTTGGAATTTTTATTAACTTCTCATGAAAACTTTCTATAACTTGCTATCTGACAGAATGATACAAAAATGTGAATGTTTTCCATTGGCATTTTATTTCCAGCTTTTTAAGCCAAGTACTATGGAACAATATTAAAAAAATAAAATTATCAAGTTGAGGTCATGATGCAGAGTACAATTAAATCAGTGGATAATTCTCCAAGTTTTTTATTTATGTGGTAAAACATTAAAACTCACTCTTAAGATCCTTTGGCTTATATACATGTGTTAAATATTTTCCTGAGTGGGTGTTGATCTGAGCGTCTACTGGACTGTTTCAGTCTACTGTAAAGAACAAATAATTGTGTTCATATGTGTCAAAAAATAAAGTAGATATTTTTGTGGTTTGTTAATTTAAGTTGTTGGTGTCTCAGGTAAAGACTTTTAAAATGTGATTTATTTTAATAGCCTCACTTAACATGATTTGATCTCTCTAGGAGGAAGGCAGTTCATTACTGAGCTCTCTTTTTCTCAGCTGGCTCCACCATTTTACAGCACAGTACTGTTTATTTTTTTACTAGGTCATTGGTTTCCACAGTAGGTCATACTTTCTGCTAGACAGCTTGGCCTCCTATGGAGACAGAATCTGTGACCTTATAAGGCTTCCTAGCTTGGGAGATGTCAGGTCTACGTTAAAGCATAACTATTTAATCAGAAGAAAATTTTCCATGATGAAATGTTAGGATGTACAGATTATTTCAAGGAAATTTCTAACCTCAGCACTTCACAGGAAAGTGCAGAGCTAGACATTGTTGAAAAAGATCATTTTTTTTTCATATAGAATACTGGCAAATAAAACAGGTTCTTTCTGTAACTCCAATGGCGTTTGTAGGTGCCTGAGGTTAATTGTATTTTTGCATTTATGTGGAGTCACATTCTGAGGAGCAGAAATGGAAGGAAATTTTTTTTTCTTTCTGCAAGCTTCAACACCTGTTCATGATATATTTTCCATATGAGCTTACGGATTTGACTCAATCACTTTTTAAAAGAACAGAAAGGTTGTTAAAAATCTTTTCCTCCCCACCTGCACAGTGTTGGTTGGGGATTTTGTTGGGTTTTTTTTCCTACTGTGTGTGGTTTTGATTTTTTTTTCTTTGGTTGTTGGTTTTTGTTAATGGTGGTTTTGTATTAGAAAATATCTTTTAATTAAGCAAAACAATGAGCAAAAGGGAGTAAAAGAAGACCCCAGATTACATTCCTGTGTTTTGTCTGCAGTGCTATTTGTCTTTTCTTTTCTACTTTTATATGATCCTTTCTAAAATACCTTTTAATTAGAAAGAATGAAATTTAATTTCTTTCCTAACATTGCATACAGATGTAATCTGTATGCTATTGTAGATCTGTGAAGTGGACACCTTTGTATTTACAAGATATTACATATACCAATAGAATCCATAGTCTATTTCCCTGTGTTTTCTTTGTCAGATGATACCAGCCATTTAGAAGAAGTTTTTTAACTTATCTGCTGGAAACTGACTCTGAAATTATGAAATTAATCTGCTCTTCTAATCTCCTTTACATCTGCAGTTGCTTTTTCATTTGCAGAATTATATTACAAGCACATCTTTCTCAGATATTAAGTGATTTCACAGCTAAGTGCTTGAATAAGCAAGTACTTCTTAAAAATGTTTTTAGAGAAGCTTCTGCCTCTGAACTTGGAAATTGACCAAGATGAATTAAAAAAAACAAAAACAAAACCAAACAAATCTGCAAACCCAAACCCCAAAACCACAACCCACAAGTTATTTTCTTGGTTTTGCTGTTTTATGCTGTGATAGAACATTTGTCTAGATTAATTGAAGAAATGTAAAAACAATATCTTTTTTATTATTATTATTTATTACTACTGCTTGTTGCCTGAAATATTTCAGAATGCGGTCAGAAAAATTATCATTGCAGGCCCAAAAATCACACCATTTCCTTCATCGCTAGACTCAGTTAGTCCTTAGAGCCACTGTTCAACAGCTGATCTTCTCTGAGAAATTAATCTGGCAGCAATATTCAGAGTAAATCAGCCAGGCATCTACTAGACTGGGATTAAAGCTAAGCAGAGGCCCCTTCTGCTAAGTAAGGTATACTGAAAGGCTCCATACTTTTATATGTTACTTTTCATAGTTGGGCTTCTAGTCAAAGATTCAACCCATGTTTAATTCCCATCTTTCTTTCAGAAGGTGCAAATACACTTCAACCTCCAGCAAAATGTTAAGGGAGTTGAAGATGGAAATATCCTTTGCACCCTCCCTTCAAGAATTTTATACATTAATAAAATCCCTCTTGGACCTTTTCTTCTCCTGGCTGAACAGCCCCAGTTCTATCAGCTTTTCATCATAGGAGAAATGCTCCAGTCATCTTTGTGGCACTTCACTGGATTTTCTCCTGTACGTCCATTTCTCTCTTATACTGAAGAGCCCAGCACTGGACCCAACACTACAGGTGTGGCCTCATCAGTGCTGAGCAAAGGGGAAGAATCACCTCCCTTGACCCACTGCAACACTTCTAAAAATGCAGCCCTGGGTGCCATTGGCCTTCGCTGCTGCGTATTGCTGGTTCACATCTTGGTGACCACCAGGACTTTTTGCCAAGCTGCTTTCCAGCTGGTAAGCCTCCAGCACTCATTGACACATGAAGTGGTTCCTCCTCAGGTGCAGGACCTTGCAATTCCACTTATTGCAGTTCATGAGGTTCCTGTCAGGACATTTCTACAACCTGGAATTCTCAGAACAGGCTTGTGGATTTGATCTGACATCTGTTTTTCCTTTCCTTTCCCACTGTTATCTGAATGGGGAAGATGAATTATGTCTGATCACAAAATCATTTGGTGAAAAATGCTCTCAATACGTCTGTAATTATGCAGAAAATAATTCAAGAAAGCCAGACCAGAAAGGGGGAAATGTTGTTATTGACTCTGTAGGCTAGTGGTAAGGGTATTTGTCTGGGTCACTTGCTTCAAAAACTGCTCACTGAAGCACAAGCTCTTCCAGCAGCAACAGTCTTTGCTTTGGTACCTGTGAATCTCCTGACATCTGAAGCAGGTTTTCACCCTAAGATTCAGAAATTGGAAATTTGACATATCAATTCTGAGTGTTCCAATATGAAAATTCATTTACAGAAATTTTCATGCACCATCTATTAGAATTCTGAATTAATCTTTTTAAAAAACAAGCCTAGGCATAATGAAGAGATAACTCTGTCAGGAACAGTATAACTGAGCTCTGATAATGAAGAGGTAACTGTCCAGATCTCTGTTTTCACAATCCAGGAAACCAGGAAGGGTAAGGAATCTTACCTTTGGTCCCAAATGAAGTGTAATCCAAGTGGATTATTTTCATTGAATCATAGAATGCATTGGGTTGGAAGGGATCTTTAGAGGTCATCTAGTCCAACCTCCCTGCAGTAAGCGGGGACATTTTAAAATAGATCAGGCTGCCCAGACCCCTGTCCAACCTGACCTTGAATGTCTCCAGGGATGGGGCCTCCATCACTTCTCTGGGCAAGCTGTTCCAGTGTTTCACCACCCTAACTGTAAGAAATTGCTTCCAGTCTAAATTTACCCTTTTTTTAAATTTAAAACCATTGCCCCTTGCCCTGTTGCATCAGGCCCTGCTAAAAAGATTGCCTTCCTCTTTCTTATTTGTTCCATTTAAGTACTGAAAGGCTGTAATAATATCTCCCCGGAGACTTCTCTTCTCCAGGCTGAACAACCCCAACTCTCTCAGCCTGTCTTTGTAGGAGAAGTGCTCCAACCCTCTGATCATTTTTGTGGCCCTCCTCTGGACCCACTCTAACAGGTATTGTATTGTATTGAGGGCTCCAGAGCTGGACACAGCACTCCAGGTGAGGTCTCATCAGAGCAGAGCAGAGGGGCAGAATCCCTTCTCTCGATCTGCTGGCCACCCTTCTTTTGCTGCAGCTCAGGATGCAATTATTGCAATTGCTGCCTCATGTTCAGCTCTTTGTCCACGAGTATCCCCAAGTCCTTTTCTTTGGGGCTGCTCTCAATCACATTATCCCTGAGCCTGTCTATTAACAAGCATTGCCCCAACGCAGGTGCAGAACTCTGTATTTGGCCTTGTTGAACTTCAGAACATTCACAGAGGCCTACCTCTCCAGATCCCTCTGAAGGACATCCCATCCCTCTGGCATGCTGACCACACCATTCAGCTTGGTGACTCTCCTGGTTTGAGAGCACCAGGGTAAAAGTTCTCTGTGGCTGCCTGGCCCAGGGGACAATCACACTGGGGGAAGAGGGGCAGCTGTGCCTGTGGGGAAGTAAGGATGGGTCAAGTGATCCAAATGGACCAATCATGGTTTCCCTTCCCATGGTGCTCAGTATACAAGGGTCCCTAGGAAAAGCCCTCGGGCCTTTAGTGCCTGCTGTGCTGGGAGGATTGCCATGGGCTATTCATTGCTTCTCCCTGTGCTGTTGGTATTTCCTGCCCCCTGTTTCTACACTGCAGAGGTGCACCATTCCACAGGAGAGGTTGTCTTCCCCTGGTCCACAACCCAGGGTGGGATAGGCACAGCTCTTTTTCTATTTCTTTTGGAATGTCGTTAGGACTCTCTGTTCAGGTGTTCCCATCTGCTGCCGAGTCCAGTCTGGGACTTTGAGCATATTTTCATAGTTGTATGTATATGTATATAATTTGGCATCTTCATTGTTACTGTTAGTACTTTTTTTTTCCCATTAAACTGCTTCCGTTTTTCTTTTTCAACCTTTAAGTCTTTCTCCCTGATTCTTCTGTTTTGCTCCTCCGAGAGGGTGGTGAGGGTATCACAGAGAACATCTGTTTAGTGGATGACCAAGCCTTAAACTTTGACAGTGTAATCTGCAAACTTACCGAGGGTCCACTCGATCCCACTGTCTATATTACTGATGAAGGTATTAAGCAGCACTGATCCCAGCACAGGCCCCTGAGGTACACTTCTTGTCACCCATCTCCATTTGGACAGCGAGCTGTTGACCACTACCATCTGGATGTGACTGTCTAGCCAATTCCTTATCTACTGAACACTCCACCCATCAAATCCATATCTCTCCAACTTAGAGAGGAGGATGTTATGGGGGACTGCATCAAAGTCCTTGCAGAAGTCCAGATAGATCACAATCATTGCTCTTCCCTTGTCCACTGATACAGTCACTCCATTGTAGAAAGCCACTAGGTTGGTCAGGCAGGATTTGACCCTGGTGTAGCCATGTTGTCTCAAATCTCTTCCCTGTCCTCCATGTGCCTTAGCAGAGCTTCAAGAAGGATCTGTTCCATGATCTTCCCAGTAACAGAAATGAGGCTGACAGGTCAGTAGTTCCCATCTCAATTTTATATTTAAACATTGATCTATAAAGGATATTTGAAAACTGCCATGTGTTTCAATTCCTTTTGTAGATTCTTTCTCACTCTTTCAGCTCTTCCTAAGTAGTTTGATGGTGCTTTTTGACAGTTTACTGCAAGACCCTACTGAAATTTTCGCATGTTTCTGCTGGAAGTCTCAATGTGGCCTCTCTGAGATGCTTAAAAACAAGATTGTTTCCAAAGTTTTATCCTAGGTGTTATTGCATTTTGTAACAATAACGTATGCCAAGGTAGTACTAAAAAATAAAGTGGAAAACTGAGAATACAGTAATTAGCTTAATAAAGGTATGAAAATAATATTTCAAAGATATTTGTAGACAATTGACTGACATTTAGGAAATTTGGCAGAAGAGAGCCTGCTTTAAGATTTAAAAGTTATTTGAAGAAACATTTGATGTAAAGTAATTATAAACAAATGTGATTTAATCTCTCGAAATTGCTGCTCAGACACTTAGAAAAAACAGTGAACATGCTGCTAGACTGCCTGTTAAATAAGCACAGTAACTTCAGCAGCTATTTAAGTTATTTATGTTCAGTATATTGTACCATACAGGAATCTAACACTATACATATTTAAACACACACTTTTATGAAAGTGATAGCCATGTGATAAGCACCATAACTGTTTACAACCACAAATAGTTATTAGGGCTAACATATGCTTGGGTTTCCCCACGCATATACTTCTTTTTTCTTCTCAGAAAGTTTTTCTCTAGAGAGAAAAAGCCTACCTTGGCCACCTGCTGCAACTCTCAGATGCTTGGCAGTCTGTTTGGAAAAGTGGCTCTGAATGAGCTGCTGAGTATCCTGCAATCATAAAGGAAATCAATGAATCTGAAACCAGGATTCACGTGTCTGTATTCACAAACAACCTGCACAGCATCTGTGTGGTATTTCTGGCATGTCCTAGAAGCAGCTTTCTTGGTGTACATGTCCAGTGACTTGGTTGCTCATGCATACTAATAGTGGATGATTTTAGAATCATAGAATCATAGATCCATAGATTACCATGTTAGAAGGGACCACTAAGACCCACAGGCCCCTCTCTGCAGGGCTGATCTCCAGCCAGGTGGATAGCAGTCTGAGCTGCATTCATGAGTTTTGTAATCCCGGGTGCAAGACCTTACGTTTGTCCCCACTGAACTTCATTAGGTTCCTGCTAGCCCACTCATCCAGCCTGTCCGAGTCTTCCTGAAGGATGCCTCTCCATTCTGGAGTGTAAACTTCCCCAATCATTTTGGTGTCGTCCACAAACTTCATCAGGGTGCTCTTGATCCCAACATTCAGATCATTTACGAAGCTATTGAACAACATTGGGCCCAATATTTTGACTTTGCTATTCAGAAAGTACTGGGTAGAAATATGATGATCCTGTTTGGCTTAACTTCTACTCTGCCTAAGAAGTCATAACATTTCTTAGCTCTTCGATAGAGAAGATCTCAGGGCATGTAGCTTTAAATTTCTCTGTTTTGTTCAGGTAATCTGACTAAAAAGTATTTTTTTTGCTCTCTGTCAGAAAATGAGAACTTATCCTGAAATTGTATCTGGAAAAGTATCTGGCTAGTTTTAGATATTTTTTTTAATGTAAACTGTGTAATGTGAGTCTGTAAATAATGCATCCTGCAAAACTGTTCACTTTGTCTGCAGGTTGCACAAATGAACAATCTTGTCCACTATATTCATATAATATGGTATGAAAAAGCTATATTGGATATTTTCTATGTGTTTTTTTTTTGGGGGGGGGGTGTTTTTTTTGTTCCTTTTTTTATAAGTGTCTTTAGGGATTATATGAAAATGGGAATTTTATCAATGACTCTTTGATAAGAAGCTTTTATTCAAAAAAGGGTTGAGTATGTCTTTTCTTATTTCCATTATTATGGATTTGACAGGCTGAAACAAGAATAATAAATTCCATACCATCATCACTATTCCAAGGATCAGAAGACCATCTTGTAACACTAACTCGCTTATGTAATTTTACTACAGTTATAATGAGAATAACATTTGAGTTTAAGGTATTTCATAATGCTCAGCAATCAAATGTCTTTAAAAATACAGTCATGCTAGGTACCAAATGGTGCAAGGTACTGGCTCCTTGTCTCAAATCATTATAATAGAGAAATTATACATACATTACAGGTAATCAATATTTACTTCCTAGAATAAATTATTTTGAAAAGATATGTTGAAATATGATGAAACCATATATATATTTGGCAATGATTAGATGTAACGTAATAATGAATTATAAAAGTGAAGGTTATAAAATGTTCTCATTAGGAATTACAGCAGACAGATTATGAACAAAACCATTCATAATTAATTCTGTTATTTCTTTTGCCTTTTTTTTTTAGCATTTCTACTCTGTGCCTTTGAATCATTTAAATAAGGTGTCTGATTTTATTCAAAATCTTGGGGTTTTGCATCAATCATTTTCCCTACAATGCAAGGAACAGACAGGAAAATACATACTTTGTAAGATGTTTCATCTCTAGTATTAGTGAGAACATTAATGAAGAAAGGTTTATCTGTCTTATTTTTTTTTTCTATCTTGTATTTATATTTCATGTTAATAGTTAGCTCAACCTAAACAGTGTAGTCTAGTTGTTGGAGAACAAATGAGAGACACTATTTACTCAATTTTAACCCTGTTTTGCCCAGTCCTAACTGCATGTCCTTAGGCAAGGCATTTCTTATCTCAGTTTTACAGACAAGAAACTTTTTTGCCTATCTACCCAACAGGGGTGTTAAGAGGATTAATTTATTAAAAGCATGAAGATTTAAGCAAAGCAAAACACTATTGTTAATGTGTTTGATTCCAGTTGAACTGCTGGATCCTAAACAGAAGAAAGTTTTGAAAGCTCAAGACATTTGCAGATGTAATCACAAAAACTCTTGTGGTCACATTTGAGAGGCTTAAGACATTATCACTTCTTAGATTTAGTTACCACTTCTAGACATTTTTGCTTTAATTGACCACTTCTAGTTCACTTCAGCTGACCAGAGAACTGGCAATTTTAAGGTTCTCTGGAAAATGATTCAAGCTGTATTCCTCCACCCCAAATAATGAGTATTCCTGTATTCACTAGTTCATTCAGTTATTCATTTTTAGCCAGGGAGCTGGTACCCCAGAGGAATCAGAGGGCAATTCTGTTTGAATTATATTGTGACAGTAAATCTGACTACTTTCTGTACTATTTACTTCATTTTGTTTAAAGGATACAGTCCAGCCATGTTTGACAGTGGAAAGTTAAAGGCATCACCCTACAACACTGTAAACAGTGGTGCCTGGTATTGCCACAGTTCTTTAAGGTTCTGTGGCCACAGCCATTGGAAGGGAATTACCCCCTCTCACAGTACATCTTTTTCTTTCTTTTCCAGCTTTGCTCTGGGTAATTAAGAGAAAGAATTCTAATTAAAAAACTTTCTTATTTTATTTAGTTGGAAGCCTTAAATTGCGGCAAGTTTTAATTCTTTTGTTTATACGAACACTGGTCTGTGGTTTGGGTTTGTCTTTACCATCCTTCCCAAGTGTGCCATATGAATAGTTTCTTGGGTTTTTCATCTGCCCTGGAAATTATCTGTGACTTCACTCTGCCCTCCTGTACACTAGTTTTTATTCACTTTCCAGTGCCAGCCAGCCAACAAAGATTTTTGCTTTAGCTGGAGTCTGGCATGCACATGTTTAGTCTGAGCCAGTCTCAGGGTGGGCTGGCACAGCTGTATCTACCAAAGCTGTCAGGTGGGGAGACCCAAAATAACCCACGGGAGCTGTAAAGGGATGAGGCAGAGAACAACAGTGCAAATGATGTAAGGAAAGTTTACTGAATGTGGGAGCTTACACTATGGGAAAGTATTGTTTGCTGTGGTACTGATGGAAATCCAACTCAGAAGTATTTATGCGTTTTGCTAAAGGGCAAATAACCAAGAGGAGTTTTTTGCATTAAGAGTAGTAGTGGTATTGACAAACCTGAAAACCAGATCAAGCTACTTGATTAATTTTTGGCAAGGAAAAAGAAAAGCCACAAAGGCCTCGAAATAATGAGTACTTCATTCTTTTGTTGCTACCCCTAACATACCTGTGAAATAGTTATGTGCTTGAGTTACAGTGATTAATTAGCTCTGACCTATCAAAACCAAAAGAAAAGAACAAATTTACAGTCTTGGTTAGGGTTGATTAGACTCACTGACCTTGTACTGAGCTGTGATTCTGTTGTTACATGAAATTCAGGGCTTAAAACTGGGTATTGAAGAACTTAGTATTCCTGTGGGAGAATGAAAGGAGAAAGAAGTAATTTAAATGCTTTTATTAGCACAAAATGTTGCTCATGCACAAAATAAGGTCTCTGTCATTTAGAAAATCACGAGAGATTTTTTAGTAGTGAAACAATATGGCTTTAAAGATGCAAGAATTTAAAAGGTGGCTTTGCTGTGCCACTTGAAGATTTCTCCAGGTTTTGTTGTCACTCATGAAAACAAGGGAGCATTTTTTCCCTAGTGTATATGCAAGCCACTGCCACTGGTTTGCAGGCCGAAAAGTGTATCTTTGGCTGGCCTGTGTTCACTTTCAGGCAACTGATCTCAAGGCCCAGAATTTCTTGAAGTTTGTACAAAAATAAACACATGTAGATAGTGGTGACGCATGGAGTGTCTTTCTGTGGGAAATATGAATGTGTTTCACTCCCAGATGTGTCATGCTTTTGGCAGTTGTGTCTGTAAAAAAGCATTCCCAAGCATCCATGCATACATACGTATTTGTCAAAAAAAAAGTCTACCAGGAGCTGAGATCCCACAATATGTAAATCCCATTGATAGCCTTTAAGCTGAGGCAAGCCCCTGCTCCTGTTAGTTTTATCTTCTCATGATACGGGTGATCTCTCCAGATATGAAGATTATTGGGTTTTAATGTGCTTAAGTATAAATAGACTTCGGCAGCATGTAGTGTGAATGGCTTGCAACTATTGTAAATTGCTAGTTAAAACTTTACTGATCTATTCACATTTCTTTCAAGTGAGAGAAAATGTTTTAGAGAATAAAACTACATGTGTTAACATAGGTAGTGGTGTAAGACACTTTTGAATACTGACTTAATTATTCTTTACTTTATTTTGGGTGAATTTGGGAAGTAATAAGAACAATATTTATTTAATTTTTGTGAAGTGAGTTTTGGTATTTCAGGCACAATATTGACTGATTTTTCTGAGACATTTTACAACAATATTTTTATTTGTGCATTGCTCAGAATAAATAAATAAATAGATCTTTATGTGCTAAGAAATAATAGACATCTTCTCAATGCCTGAATGCAACAGAAGTGTAAAACATGAGACTGTAACTCAGAGACTCTTCTTTTACTGTTCCCTTTAACAACTGGGAAACTGTCTCAGTTTGAATTCTTTGTTATCTCATCTATGTATTTCTGGTGTGCTTTCTTCTTCCACTGAATCTGGGCAACTTCAACAGGAGTGATTATCACCCCTCTGGGCCAGACACCATTACTAATTTTCTGGGTTTATGTGACTGCCCAAACTGTACCTACGAGACTGATGGCATCCTGCTGGTCATAGGTGCTGATAGCTATGGGAGAAATGATACCAGAGCCCCTTTCAGCAAAGAGATGATTAGTCCCTGTAAGCGTAGTTCATTCTTTCCTTCTAGGGATTTTTTTGAACAGGGTTTGCTGTTCTTGTTTCATCCTTTCGTGGTTTATGTCAGGAAAGACTAAGGATCTAAACTTTGTGCCTGATGTGGATGCAATAAGTTTTATGTTCCACAGAATGAATGGTTGTGGATGACCATAAGCTACACTTAAACTTTTAACTCAGTGTTTATATATGCTGAGATCAGGTTATGATTAACACAGTAAATACAGGAGTTGAGAAGGGCTTCCATCTATTCTTTCACAGCAGACAGTGAAAGAAATATGATATGCTGACAGTTGCCCACATTCTGAAGGAGACACACTTCAGAGTTTTTGCTAAGTGAAATTTGGTTGCAGCATGATACGAAATCATCCACCTTTTGTCCACTATTGGAACACCTTCCTTCTTCCACCGACATAGCCTCCACTTTGCAGCAGCTCACCTTCAAGCAATTATTCCTTGTCCCTTAAGTGATCTTAACTGAGCAGTTTCTCCAGAAACCACCTGCACTTTGCTGGTGCTGTAAGACATCTTCTCAGTTTATATACAAATTGAACGCTGAATAGAACTTAAGAGTTTATTTCCTGTTGAGGATTTGCTGTGCTAGAAAGGCAGTTTCTCGTAATTCTCAGCCTTTAGGAAGAATCTGAAGAGGGCTTAAATAAGGTTAGTATGTTCCCCTCCATGTCTACTGTTTCTCTCAACAGGCACAGCTGATTCTCTCTCTTCCCCAAAGGCTGTGCTGAACATTTCACAGAAATGTGGTGTGGTGAGAGTGGCACTTCCTCTCCCTCCACTAATGGTGGGGAACTAAACTGTCCCCAGTCCTGGCTTGAAAACTAGGCAACACTAAACTAGATTTTCCCAGGTATGAGATATAGCTTTCTTAGATTATCATTATCATAGAATGGCCTAGACTGGAAGGGTCCTTAGGATCATTTTAATCCAACCTCCCTGTTGTGGGCAGGGATGCCACCTCTCGACTGGGTCAGGTAACACGTGAGAACCGAACGGGAATCGAACCCAAGACCTTTGGTGTTTCAAGCACCACGCTCAACCCACTGAGCTAAACCGGCCCTCTTTCAATCAGTTGTGTCGCCTTTTAAATGGATTCTCCAAATTTGTTCAGTGACAGAGAGTTTAATTCTCTTTATAACAAACTGCAATGAGAGTGTCCAGTTGAGACCTAGCAAAGACAGAGATGGGATGTTGCTGAGAGAGGAACTGTCTGAACCTAAGTACATATATTCATGTGTCCAGTTTCTTGCATCACAACTCAGGTTGAATTTGGGTCACCTGATACCTTTTTTTAAACTCAAATTAATATTCTATTTTAATCTGTTACTACTCTCAACTAATTATAATACTTATTTTTTTTTCATTAACCAGCCATAAAACTATTTTCTAAACAGACTAATCTGTTAGTATTATAACAAAAAATACCAAGTTTTACTGTACTTTTATAATTTACTTTTATATTAACTGTTTTGGAGGGGGGGTCGCTATTGCATTGTGATTTCAAAGTACACTGAGAAGTGAATGTAGTTTTAAAATAATTATCAGAATGTACTGAGCATTTACTATTGATTAAATGATTTTGAACAGTAAAAGGAAGAAAGGAGTTAATTTTCACTATGTCAAAACTAGTGAAGAACTATATTTTGACAAAGTATTACACCAATTTAAAAGTATTTAAAATGCATTTAGTACAGTGTGTTGATTTTTTGTTTAGTATTGTTACAATATGTTATTATTCTAATGGCAACAACTATGCTAGCATAGGAAAAGATGATTACTGCTCTCAGGTTTTCTCAAAATATTTGTATATAAATTGTTGGATTTTGTTGAGGTTTTTTAGTTGATTGGTTGAGTTTTGTTTGATTGATTTTTTTTTTATTCTGTTTTTGTTATTTTTATAATGAGAAAGCTTAGCAGAAATCTAACAAAATACTGAAATGCACCATGGCAAAATGTGAAATCCTTACATCTGTTTTCTAACATTGCCTCCTTTTGTATTACTAAGAATCTGCTAGGCACTAAACACTGGACGCTTATTTTTCAAGTGGCTTCTTAGAACAGATGTTTCTGTGTATATACACACCTCTCATTTGCTAATACTTTTTCTTTCTTTTTCCTGTGTAAACAGCAGATTGCATTGCTGATGCCTTTTTGATCAAAAGACAGTGAACTTCTCAAAAACTGAGTAGGTTCTCAAGTGAGGCTTTTCTTTGTGTTCTTACTGATACTTCTTTTTCCTATTGAAGTAATGATTGCTATGTGTAAGCTATGGACTGGATCTGGCTCTCTGGTGCCTTCTCTTGTCTGTAGCACAAAGCAGCACGAATCACTCCAGTGTCCCAAACAGCTAAACACTTGAGCACGCATCTAACGTGACACAGTTGTTTGAGAATCACAGAAAGTGGTAAATCTAAGCTATATTAATATTAGACACATAGTTAAAAGCTGTGGAGAATGATTTCTTCCTCTTCCCTTTTCCTTCAGATTACCCTGCTCTCCCCATAGTGTCCATGGATTATCTCTCTCTGTCCAATTCATCCCCTTGTAAGGATTTTCTTTTGTGTCATGTCTGCCAGACAGTGGACTCGGGCTAAATATTTGTATTTCCGATCTGTGGGGATCAGTATGAGGTTCAACTGAGTGTTTAAAGTATGTGCCTCTCTTCTAATACATAAAAAAAATATGGTGGGATGGAAGTGACAATTATAGACAAGTTTCACACAAGTAAATCCATATTTTTGTATACATCGAGATGAGGAATGCATTGTCTGTTACACTGAGAGTCACTGGAGAAGAGTCCTTGAGTCTTGCAATATTAACCAATAGCCTGTAGCTCTCATCTAGCTTGGAGTGCAGCAAAATAAATGTACAACTGTGTGCACCAATTTGTGCAGCTGAAAGTGTAAACTCTTGGGGGCCTACAATGTAACTTTGTTAGCAGAGGCATTATTACAAACTTGATGCTATTGAAATTAAATTATATATTATTGATTCACTTTTTTTGTTGTTGTTTTATGGACATTTCTCTTTTTGTACATACAGAAGTTTAAGGTTTGAGGTGCTGTGTCTTCATCAGAAATTAATACAAACATGAAGATCAAATATTTAATATAGCTTCCATTTATATTTGAAAGAAAATTAAAATTAAATGGAACTGTTTCTTGCTTTCTTTGGTGTCTGTAAACTAAATGAGAATATATTATTGCACTGGGTTCAGCTAGGATAGGGTTAATTTTAAATAGGGGGAGGGGCTAGTCGGAAGTTGCTGAACCAAACTCCTTGCTAGTCAAAGGGATATTCGATACCATCGTGATGTCATGCTCTGGGTATATATATAGGGGGCTGGTGGGGGCCGGGGGCTCTTGCTTTCTGGCTCCTCTGGTTTTCTGGGTGGTGAGATCTGCGTTACATGTTACTCGTGTTATATCTGGTTAAACGTTACTGTTATTTCACTGTCATCATTACCATTTATGTTCACCATTAAACCAAACTGTTTTTATCTCAGCCCTACGAGCCTCCGCCTCCTGCTCTCTCCAGGCTCTTCGCCTCACTCCCGGCAGGGGTGAGCGAGTGAGAGAGCGACCACGTGGTTCTTTGTGTCTCCCAGCCGGTCACTCGGCTTAAACCTCAACAATTATACTGATGAAATTTTCCAGAGTACAATAGTGTTATCTTATATTTTCTTTGTGTCCCTATCTAAAAGGGAAATAAATCAATTAACTATTTTTTAACTACTTTTTCATGTTTTCCCTTGTGTATAGACTCTATGATGAAAATTATTTTCTCAATCACTGCTACAGCAGGTTCATGTATTTCACTAACAATTGCATTTCACCTTCAATGAAACTGCAGGAAAAACCCCGAGTACAAAATAGTTTCTCTTAGTGTATGGTAGAGCATTTTTAAACTGTAAAATCTGTGGTAATTTCATGGTAGATGTGAAATCATCTTTGCTCTGTTTCTTGTTAGTCCTTCCCCACAACATTATCAACTTTTTTACTGTCAGCTTTTTCTCTGTCTCCTCAGGCTTTTAAAATGGAGTAGCAGGACTGTGGGCATTAATAGTGAACAGAGGTTGAAGGTGTATTCATAGTAACCAGAGTTTGCAGTCACGTTCATAAATGCCTTCTGAAGTTAGAAAATACTAGAGAAATAATTTTCTAGTGAGTACATATAGTATATTTGACAGGATTTAATCACTTTAAATCAATTACATACATAGTAAAGAATATAGCACATTTTTGCACAAAAATGTACTACTATGGCAGAATTTCGTAGTGTACACCCTATCCACAGTGATGTATTATAGGGTGATCATATTAGATGCATTAAAAACTGTAAAGCTGAAGTATGACATAACAGTCCCTAGATTCTAATATGGTAGAGTTACTAGGCAACTGCTGAGAAATCTGTTATTTTACTAGTAACAATTTCTGAAGCTTCAGATTAATTTTAGGTATTTCCAGATTAGATTTAGATTTCCAGATCTATTTTTCTTATAATTTATTGTGCATTTGCTGCACCTAATTTTGCTAAGTCTGTGCGTTTCTACCCATGAGTTAGAATACTCACTTCAAGAACCATTTCTGAATTATTGGATGAATAAGGGAAAGATATTGGTAAACTATATCTATATCTTTTTTATATATCCCCAGGTACATCCTCTGCAAATCAGGTCACACATGTGATTTGTCCTGATTTCTTAAAACTTTGATTTAGATCCTGTGTTCTGATCTTTATACTACGAAGACTTTTTCTGTGAAACTTAAAGTACCTTTGGGGAGAAAATGTAGATAGAAAGTGCCAAGGCAGGCTAGTGGCTAACAGGATAGTGTGTTCCTGCTTTAGGATACCAAGGTATGTAGCAAGTTGGAAGAAGAAATTAAACTGAAAGCACTCCATGATGAGGCACATAAACTATACACCTAAAAATAAAACTTTTGCATTAAGCATGGAAAAAAAAACAGAAAACCAGGACCAATTAAAAATTAGTGCAAAGCTGAGATTTTATTTCTGATGTTATGAAGGCTAAGAGTGCAGATTTTTCAGTTTCTTTGGAACTTTTTGGTGTTTAGGAAGATTAAATATCTGATGATAGGCATTGTACGGCATAACTGAATTATGCAGAGACAGGACACTATTTGTCCTTAACACTCTACAATTTCTCATAATATAGAAAATAGCAAGATATTTAATCAAGACCTCCTGTGCATCTTGCACACTAGAGTCTTCATATCACTTTTGGGTGATAAAAAAATGTTTCTTTCCTGAAGGCAGCAAAAGAACTTCTTTTTTTCACTTTTTCTCATGAACACTTTTAAAGTAATTGATACCTTGTTTGAAGAAAAAGAAAATTGATTTGCTCTCCTGACCCTCAAGATGATACAGTAAATGGATCAGTTACCCGGATGTAGTTGTTTAACATCTAGTATTTAAAAATGTTGACCATGTTGGCAATTTTTAGTGTTAAAAAAAAAAATATTTGATGTATTTATCTGTATCTATCATTGATTGACCTGAAATCAAGCTCTGTGATGTTTTTGTATGGTCAGCAACAAGTCTGTAAATTTTAAAGGTTAATATTATTGATGTTTGTATTCTGGGCTCTTTCATTCATAAGTTATGATCTGCATCTAGCTCACCTCAGTCTGAGCTGTGAAGTGTTTGTAGACAAACCTATATTCCCAGACACCTTCTTGTTGCCCAGATAGCCCTGTACATGCACATTCTGCACCAGAGAGAGTCAAGAAAGGAGTATTGACAGAGTTATTCTGTTTTCTAGCAGACAGCAGAAAGAGGCAAATCGGGTCAACCCTGTAACTTTAGCAGTTCTTCCTCATCAAGTACATATTTTTCTGCTTTCACTGCTTCTAAGGCTGTTCCCACTGTTAGCTGTGTTCTTAATTCTCCAATAACTGAAGGATGAGACTAGATAGAGATAGAGAAGGGCTTAACAGAAAGCCATGGGAAAGAACATGTGAGAAACTTATTCCACTTTTAAGAAAATACAGATTGTCTAGACTCCCACTTATGTGAAATTTCACTGTAGGTTACTTGTTGATACTGAATATAAAGCTATCACACGGTACAGCTAGCTAATTTCTGTGATTTCCCGGATGAAGGGATGTCATGAATATTCTATAATCTGTGGTTCAACATATTGTCTTTTATCAATGCAAAAGCTGTGTTCAGATCAGTAATTGTTCATGATCAATATGCTGAAATGATAAAAAAAAATAGAGCTTTGTGAGTTTATTGGCTAGGAAACATATGTTATCCAAGCATTGTCCAGACATGGACTTCTTAGAGTGTACTGGATCAGTCCTTTTATCTTGCAGGAATTAGAGTCCAACTTTGTGTAGTGACTACATTGATTATTATATTGTATTGGGTATAGGACTAAGCTAACTACAATTATGAGGATCCTGAAAAATCGTTAGTAATAACACCTGTTTTCCCAGCGTTATATGAAGTTAAAGAGATTTCAGATGACAGGTCCAATGCCAAGGCTTGTCTCTCAGTTTGGTTATTGTTGTGACTTATAGAGGCAAATACTTTTTCTTTCAATCATCCATTTGTTTTCTTGCATCTAAATACTGCTATGAGTAGCCATACAAAGAGAAACCTGTCATTTATTCTAGCTGACTGGAAGTTTGATTTCCCTTTTCTGTTCTTCCTTTTTAACATTTTTTTTCTCCTCGTAATGTGGTACACATCTTAATTCAGTAAAAATAAAAACACACCCAACTTTCTGAAAATAGAGAGATCTAAGCCATGGGCAGCAGAGCTGTTCAACACAGTCCTAATGCCCTCCACCACCTTTCCCTAGAACCATGTCTGCATGTTCTGTGCTTACGTTCTCTGCAAACATCTTGGTTCACAGAGGAGACCTAAGAAATTCTTAATTTTCTCTTATCCTTTCTGTCCTGAATACTGTCCGTAAAACTTTTTCCCAACCGACTCTAAGATGAGGATACTTTTTCGTTCTTAGGTTATGATCCCAATAGTGAAATTATGACACAATTGAGGTCAGATGTCATACAAACATACAACCTTTTATTAATCAAAAGAAGAAGAAAAGATAGAAGAAAATAAAGATAGAAAAGTGAATGGAGAGATTTGCAAAGATAGCGACCACCGCGGATTCAGTGGTGTCCCTTTGGGCCTTGCTGCAGTTCAGTAGATGGGGGTTTAAGTTTTTCCAAAAAGGGCCCCTTTTATATATTCTCTGGGCTGTCTCCAAGAATGTGGTCCTGCTCTGGTAGGGGGGTTGGACTAGATGATCTTTGAGGTCCCTTCCAACCTCTAACATTCTGTGATTCTGTGATTCTGTGAACTCTTTAATATCTTCCCTGAATCACTTTACAGAGTCCACACCCCTCACTTGGAGACACAGCCCGTATTCATTTCATGGTGATTGCAGGGGCCAGAGTCTTCAGTGCTCTCTGGAGTCTTCCTCAGGCGGTCCTGTAGATGACTTTTTGCTCCGATTGTGCGCAGTACAGTCGAGGTTCCCAGGCAGAACTCACGGTCTGGCCCGGTGAGGATGACCAGGCAGAACCTGTCATCTCAGTGCGCTCCACTCCTCACTGGTTGCTAGGCAGAACTTATGATCATAGCTTGCTTGACCACTATGCAGGTGATGTTGAGACATACTTTGAATTCCGTGCCTCACAGAGCTGGGGTGCCCAGTAGGTTCCAGTATCAGGTGCAGCAGCTATGCTCATTCTTTCAGAGAAGAGGAAAGCTATAGGTAGCCAGGTGAGCATAAAGGTTCAGCACTGATCTTGAACTACTCAACGGCAGGGTAAACAACAGCAGAACTTGGGTAAGTGTGAGGAAATTGAATTGATCTCAAACATTATACCAGCTTTATACCTGCATAAAATTTTTCCATAACTGAAGTTTTCTTTACTATTGTTTCATTCCTTTTAAAATACTTTTAGACACGTGACATGCTTCAACTTGTAAGGTAGTTACAACTTGCTCTAATTCTTTTGCACTGATATAGAGAGAGCTCTATATGTTATAGACATATACAGAGAATATATTACTAGAGATATCTGCTGCTTCTATGTGAAAATAGTATTTCCTGTTAGGGGAGTTATTAATACCCTCCATTTCAAGGTGTGACGAATTTGCTTGATAGAACTGTACATTTCTTGAAAAAACTCCAACAAAGCACAAAATTTTTCAGAAGCAAAATCTCTCTTTCATCTGGAATAACATTCAAAGACTTCCAGAGGGCTAAAGTCTCTCTGTACAGTGGTACAGCAGAGCTCCTTAGCGGTGTCTCATGCAGCTGGGAAGCTTGTGTTCTGAACTGTCAGTCACAGGACCAAGCTCTGCAGTATGTTATTACTTGATCACTAGGGTAAAAATTTGAAAGATGCTAACTGTCTTTGCTGTTACACAGATTTGGTTCATGTCTTTGTACTGTTAGACTGGCATAGCCACCACATCTGTTTGCTTTACTTTCTCTGTTTACTTTCTTCCCTGCAGGACCTGAGAGTTTGACATAAAACTGGGAAGGAAACAGAGCCCGAACTCTACTGGAGAGAAATCTTACCATGTTGTTTTGGTTTAACTTTTTTTTTTTTTTTTGATGGGAGCAGGAGATAAAGGAGGAAGTTGCTAAAACTGTTCGTGCTACTCTACATCCACATAGATCCCTAACAATCTGTTCTCCAAACCTGGAGGTTCAAAAGGATAATGGAAAGATCTGGAGGAATGCCAAGAAGACAGAACAAAGTAGCTCATAACCACAGTAAAACAATGAAAGTGAGAATGTTTCTGTAGTTTCCATGTAGTATAGTTTTTATATAGTGCTGGGAGGCTACTTACCTTAGAGAAAAACCCGTTTTCCATTCATGAAGATGCAACAGAATAGGTAAGCTGTACTCTTTGATTCAATTAATTTACAGTAGAATAGTAACCTGAGAATGCAGTTTTATTTAGTATGTTTTCAGAGGTCTTCTGGGAGCAAGAGAGGAGAGGATGTAAACTTCAAACTAAGGGGAATGCAGGGGCTCGCGAAATAACTGTTTTTAATTTCCCATGAAATGTGTAGTCTTTGTTAAGAAAGACAGTTCCTTTCATCTGGCTCTGTCCATCCTCAATCTTCAGCAAAATTCATTTACAACACACACTGCTTGTGTTTTTCCCACAGGAACATCATACCACGAGAGTGTAAACATCACAGAAGGAGGACTTACTATTATAGCTTAACTTTGGGTATATGATCTTCCATCTCTCCGTTGTACCATAAAACCATTATATTTGTGCAAATGTGGCTACATGGACAGTGAAAATGAGAAGTTTAAGATCCTCATTCCTCTCTATCATGAATACAGAACTCTGAGATGTTTTACTGCATATTTAATGTTATTTCTAATAAACATAAACAGAAGTTCTGATTTTAATAGTGTTTGCATATGCAGTGAGAATCTCTACATAATGAAGCCAAAGCGTAGCTCTCCATGGATTTGATGTGCTTTAATTAGGCATTTCCTGAATATCATACAATTTTTCAGTACTGTAAACACAAGGAGGGTAGAGTGTGAACAAAGGCAGCAAACTTAACAATAATTTTACAGGAGGAGCATATACTTACAAAAGTTAAACCATCTGAAAGTTCTGAAAAGACTTGAAAAAGTAGTTTAAATTTCTGTTTTTAAAGATGAATTTTATTTTTCATACATAATTAGTACCACAGTAAAAGGTAATCAGATGTGCTACTCTTTGCACAATTTTGACGAATAATTTTTACATGCTTTGACCTGTTCTTATCAGCTATGAGCATCACTCTTGAGATACAGCATACACTAAACTGACATTAGAGCAAAGAATATCCAAGGATCTTTGCCAGTTTAGATCAGTCCCTGAAGTACTGATTTATCGGTTAACCTTTTCCTTCCTGATTACATCTTGTTTGTTAAACAATGTTTTTCTTTCTGTAGACTCCTTTATTTCATCTATTTAAATACAACATATCTTGATGTACAGGCAATAGCCAAAAGATTACTGCACCCTATATAGTATCACCTGAACTTAATTAGACATCAAGTCTCAATTAACTTTACTTAAATTGGCCAATACATTTCCCCAGTAAAGGAGTCAAAACATTTTATGTCTGTTGCATGTAGGACGTTGTTCATTTCTGCTTTAGCTGCAGAATCAGCTAATGCAGACTGTCTCTGATCTCAGACTTCATTCACCCTTAGCATAATTTAAGCAATTTTTTTTGTCTAAGAGACTGTGCACTATGACTAGGACTTTCCTCTCCCTACAAATATTTTCAAAATACTTTACTGATAATTTTTTGCTCCTAATGCTAATTTCTGAGTTCCAGTGAGTTAATGCTGTTTGTACAGGAAAAAAAAAAAAAAACAAAAGAGAGAAAAAAAGAAAAGAAAGATTATGTTCCCCCAGTTTCATATACAAATGGAAATAGAAAGAGGACACAACAGGTAGAAAAATTGTTGGTTTTCAAGTGTCTCCCCTAGCACAGTGTGTAGTGCAAAATAAAAAAGAAAAAAAAAATGTATGTAATGTCCTTCAAAACTCCTTATTTTCAATTATCTTCCTGTCACCAGTTTCCTTAATTCCTGAAACACAAACTAATATAAAAGAAAGAAAAAGCAGAGGAAGAACTATGAACTGCAAGACTAAATTATAGCAGTTAACTGCATAAATTAACGTATCATATAATATGTAATTAATATGTATCCTCAAAGCAGAGAATGTTTGCAGCAACCAGCAGTGGTTGTGGTTTGTAATTACTGCTTCGAGAAACAGATGAGACTATATTAAAGGTCTGGTGACTGATTAATGGATATTTCTCAAGTACTGGGTATGTGAGAAAATCACCTGCATACTAAGTGCTCCATCACTCTATGTTCAAAACCAGAAATTTGTCCCAATTTAAAGTCTTAAAAAACTTTTAGCCTTTTGATCAACTAATCTTTCAAAGTGTGTAACAAGAATTTCCCTGGTGTTGAAGGTGTCAGCCTCTCCCCTTAGATTTTTATCTATGCTATTATCCAGCAATAGTGTAGTTGTTGCTGTTTTCCAATATACCTTTTACCCGCTGTCATAAGGACATTTTTTTTCCTGATATCTCTTTCATTAAGAATTGTTTAGATATTTCTGATCCCAAATGGTAATGCTGAATGGTTTATGCTTAAACATATTCTTTAATATATTTGTATTTTGTTATTCCTAGAGAAGGAATTTGTTTTCTTCAGATTCTGTAGGGAGGAATTCTTGCTCAGTTTATTTTGCCTAACAACATCTTTCCACTTCTGATCCTGAAATAGTATAAATAATTCCTCAGTATTCTTCATTTTCTGCCCACAAATTATATAACTCTGTCTCCATCTATTTAATTTTAACAGTACAAGATCTCCTTACAAACTACTAGAAAGCAGTGTTTCATTATTCTAGTTTCTCCTGTGCAGAATAGAGCCTTTTTATTTGATGAAGCAAAATAATTGTCCATCTGACTTGAAGAAAATTCCCTGCCTGTGAACAGGTCAGTGATTCATATTCTATAGAAGTCAAGGTGGAACCTATTAATGAACACAACATCTCACATCTGAGCCTGCTTGATGATGTTCTTCGGTCACCTCCTGAAAAGAGAGATACTGTTCTTAAAAGGATCTGGAAGCTTGCTGTGACATTATTAAAATACACTATTTTTACATGTGGTTCAAGTTGGAACAGCTACAGCGATGAGTCCGTGGCAGTCATCTTACAGTGAGCACAGGAGGACAGGAAATGTCTTCTTGACTTTAGTCACATTAGTAGCCTTCCACATAAGGGAGGTCTGCCAAAGGGTCTGTAATAGATTGCTTTTCACATTGTTTTCTATTACACCTGTCAGTAGCTTGTACGACTTCAGATCACAAGGTCTTTTTGACACATCTCAGAGTGGTAAGTGGCATTCTTTGTTTCTTTTATTTTTGCATTGGATCCTGTTGGCTCTACTGATGGGAGGGTCTTTAAAAACAAAATCATTTGTTCCTGCCCAAAATAAGTATTAAGCTGCTTGAAATGCTTGGCTCAAGAGCTGTCATCTCATACAGTTTCATGATTTTTTGTCATCAAATACTAAGATTTTAAAAACATGAATTATTACTGTTAAATGTTCATAACATTTAGCTCAATGGTTCAACAAAAGTGCAAATGTGGATGTCACAAAAGTTGTTAATAAGGAATGTCTTTTAATACAAGAATATTAAAAATTGTCTTGAATTTATTAAAATCTACTCCGGCTTTAAAGCTGTCTCTTTGGCAGCAATCTGATCCAATGTGACCAAGAACACTGAGGGTCTTAATAGACCTAGTTTTGTGATAGGAAGCCTCTGTTAATAATAGTGTTCATCCTTTAAATTGGCAAACAAGAAATATTGCTAGGATACTAAAATTTTTAACACTGCCTGATGTCACATGCTTCCGGGACATTGATTATTGAAACTCATTTAATTTCTTCACTTAGATTCTGCTGTCTCAGAAGACAGTAAAATGCCAGTATTAAGATATTATTCTATGGATTATCTCTGTCCATCACTCTTCCTTCATATTAGATTGCCTCCAATTAAGCATTGTTCCTATTATCAAGCATTTACTGGCATTTGTATTTATCCTTTTATATCACAACGGCCTATATCATCTCTGTTCCTGGAAGAATTTTGGTGATGTTTCTGTGTTCCTCTAACCAAACCAGTTTGAAGCACCTCAGTAAAATACGAGTATAATTGCCGCAGTACTTACAGCTTTGAAACACCTTACATCTCTCTCATACCAGCTCCTAATACCCAAGACCCCTCAGTTCTTCCGAATCTACTCCATAGTCTTTCCTCTCCCACCTTTAAGGCTGGCACCTCCTCCCCAGAGGTGACCACATCCTCATTCGTTGCCTCCTTCCAGCCTGTTCAGAGCCTTCCCATTCGCACTGCTGTCACCTACATCCCGTTGACTCACCCTTACTCTGGAATCCCCACTTTGTTCCAGGCTCTATCCTTGATTTCCACCAGCCTGATCACCTCACACACCTTGGAGCCTACTCTCCAATTCAAAGCTTCTCTGGTTGGTATAACTCTTAGGCTTTTTTTTTTTATCCTTCTTGTGTCTTATTTCTCCCTCTTTTGTATCTGCTTCTCAGAGATGCTGCTGCTGCCACATGCACTCCAGTACTAATGGCTTGCTTCCTTTGTTGGCCACATCTGTTTCCACACTTACAAGGCTTCTGTGCTAAAAAAAAGCTTCTATGCTAAAAAAGGATAAAAAATTAAAAGACAGACCCCTGCCCAAATCTTCTCATATGAGTAGGACACTCTTCCTGGATGAGTTACAGATTACCATCCCTATCTTTTTTGGCCCTTTGCAGAAAAGTAGGGAGGTAAGAAAAGAAGAGAAATTTGCTGCCATTATAATGACGGTTTAAATGACTTTTGCATTGCAGTTAATGTAAACACAGATATTGAGTTACTGTACCTTAAAAGAACAACTCATGCAGAAGGACAGGATGAAAAATAAACAAAAGCTCTGCCTTATAAACAGTCCATTATCTAGCATTATAACTCTGATAGGAATACTTAATGAATCCAGTCAGAGTTCCTGATATAAATACCATTTTAAGAATATAGAGAAAATAAAATAAAATCTTGTAATAACATTAGAATAACAACTACCCGCAAAAGTGGCCCCGTAGGGGAAACCTGCTGCACATACTTTCAGCAGCTTTGCCTCACTATCTTCTCCCTGATCTCGACTACTTTGTAGGAGTGCAGGCAGATTGCTGCCTACTAGAGACTGTACTGGAGCAAAGTGATGATCACTGTAGATGCCGTGCAACTGATTCTTAATTGCAAATCATTCATCGTTATGTTGATCACACTGGGAGGTTGCATCTTTTTCATACCCTTCCCCATTACGTGTGGGAAGAAGCATCTTGAGTGTATCTCATCATATACAGAAAACTGTTAACTCAATGCAGCTTTTTAAAAAAATTTTTCCAAGTTGACCTTTTAAAAATATTTTTTTTTTTTTTTCCCAATATTCCTTCTCACCCTGTGTAAAGTGATGGCTTTATTTATTTGCAAACTAATTCTTCTACCATTTTGTGGGGTTTTTTTCTTTATTAGAAATATTAGCAAGGATGTCAAAATGTTTCTGCTGTTTTTTCTCATCTTTGTGGCTACATTTTCTCTGTTGCACTCATTCTCCATTCTTAACTCATTGGAAATACCAGTTTTTGTTGGACCACACCAGTTTCACAACATCCTAAATTGACAAGTACATTGAAATTGGTGAATCTTGCTAACATGAAGAAGGGAGGAAAGAATGGTGTCTTGGGCATCCTATTTCTTGTTTGGCTTTTCTGGTGAATCTTCAGCTTTGGAAAGACCTTTCTCTTTAGTCTCTCGTAATTGCTCTCTGGGACAGCCTTTTGAATTTCTTTAAATTATGTACATGCCAGAGAATGTTGTCAACCTGAAGCATTTTCTCCTGTTTTCAGCAGTAGAACAGTTTGAAATCTAAGTACTTTTCATTTAGTTTTTTGTATTAAAAAAACATTTCTGAAAACTTTAAATTATTTTAACTGTATTTCCTTATTAAATTACTGTATAATGGAGTTATTATATCACCTGAAATTTGTTTTATAGAACAACACTTCCTGCTATATTCATGTGTGTCACGGAGATTTTTCTTTTCTCTGCTATCTTGATGTAGATACATAATACTAAAGATCGCCGAAAGATGCTATGACAGTAATCTAAACATTTGTATTTTAGGTCTATTTTTAAAATGTTTAATAGGTTTCTCCTGACTTATTCGGTCTGGTCATGTTACAGTAAAATAAAAAGGGAAATTTTTTTCTTGGCTTGCTTTTGATTAACACTTGCCTTTCAAAACAAGTTGACATTTTTCATAATTTATAGATGCCTGGGATTTGAAAGTCCAGAGCCTCAAATCAGCTTGGGTACTAAATTCTTCTGGATTCAGCAGAGAAGCTTTTCTTTTCTGGAGAAACATTTCTCACTAAATCTGTGCATTATTTGTTGTACAGACACAGAGAAGTTCTTCCTATTCTCCCTTATCTCAATGATAAATTGTTACCTTTCTTTTTGCAGCAGATCATTAGCTATGCTGACGGATAGCGAGCATGCAAGCAAGAGGGTTTTGTGGCCTTGAAATCTGCTTCACCTATAGGAGCTTTAAAAGCAAGTGTCATATATATTTGAAGAACAACCTCTACTTAGCTAATGATTAGCTTGTTAGATATTAGTAAAAAATCTTCTTACTAATCTATTCCTTTATTTCTTGCTGATACCAGTTGTCTTGCCAGTTATTTGTTAACGTTACTTTTTCTAATCCCTAAAATTCTTTTGTTCAAATGAATAGGTCGATCTTTTCTTTGCTATCCTGCCGTCTCTATAGGGGCTCATCAGTGGTAGGACTTAACCTTTTCATACTGAATGACCGATACATATAAACCAGGAAAGGGCTATGAGTGCCTTAGAAAAATGGAGACAAGACATTATATTCGTAAAATAAAACAAAGGGGAATGAGTGAAGAGATGACAAAGACAAAGCAAAGGGCTTACAGAAATGATCTCTTGAGCAATGTTTTCTGGAGATTGTATTTGTCAAGGCCAAAAGGAAAGGGTTGCAGCTGTTGATATATGATGAAACTTTAGACACGCACTTTATCTGTGAAGGCGGGATAGGAAAGCTCTGTTTTAGACACTAAGTAAAGAACTATCTGCAAGTCTTCAACAGAACATGAGAATCTATAGTAAAAGTATCATCCATGGCTGAGTGACAAGCAGGGTTCTGTCCACACAAAGAAAATAATGGAAGGACTTTGAAGAAGAAGAGCAGTGCTAGAAGAGTTTCAAGTTATTAAGAGTTTATGTTCTGAGACGTAATGAAGAGTAATAATGTGCAGCACCAAATGTTGGTGTATCTGGGTTCTAATTGTTTGATTTCCAGCTCTGCAACAGGCCTCCTCTGGGCTCTTTGATAAGGCATTCAACCCTTCCATGTCTTTGTTTCCCCATCTGCCAATGAATGATAAAAATCTAGTTCACAGGTGCATTGTGTGGTTCAGTTAATTAATATTTTGAGGGGTTTTTGCAGTCATCAGATGGGACAGCTATAGGAATGCTAAAGCTTTTAGTTAGCAATCACCACTAAACCCAAGAAACACAAGCAATGGCCTGGATCTCTAAAGCTCTATGTACTCAATGTAAATTACTTTGTGATATATATCAAAGTTCAATTTTGTAACATAATAACCTGGTGCCAGAATAAAAAAGTTATTAAACTGGCTTAAAAGGCAGAAAAGTGCATAGCAAACAAAAAGACATGAGCAGGCAAGATATTTAATTTTTAAAGACAGTGGCAGGTAGCCAGTGTCTGGTTAGGCATTTGCGTAAATCCTGTGGCACATCTAGTTGCATTTTCAGATGTCTCAGTGCATTTGCAAATCTGGCTCACACATCTGGAGTCACCAACACTGGGGCCATTAGCCTCTGAAGCTGTTCGGGAGCTCACCCGATTCTGTTCCCAGCCCAGTGGAGTTCACTGTCATGAAGACTCGAAGAGGTGATGATGGTGAGAAGACCTTTGAAATACACTTTGAGCTTGAAATTAATGTTTTTTAAGAAGAGGGGAAACTGTTATACAGGCAAAGGAGGGGAAGCTGAGAGGGAAGAAGAAGAGGGCTTCCTCTGTCCTATTCAGTCAGATTGCTGACATTCCCTCTTCCCAAGAGTGGTCTGAATGGTCCTGCCACTGAAACATGGGCTCTTAGTTTTCTTCATTCAGGCATAGTTGTAGGGCAGAAGAGCTGGAAGCTTCTGTAACCTCACTTGTAACAGCTGGCTGGGATGTTCTTGATGCAGCTCCCAAAACAGCATCATAGCTGTGTGTGGCCGGATGTGCTGGGTACTGCTGCAAGCAACCCCAGGCAGTGGCACAGGTGGCTTTGAGCCCCGTATATGGTGGGCAGGACAAGCTGTGGTTGAATGAGTACTTGGAGAGCTGAGACAGCTTTGCATGTGAAACATGGTGCCCCACCTCCTGTTCTGCAGTTTGCTGCTCTCATGTCATTTCGTCGTGCTCAGAGGCTGGTACCAGGACAGAGGTATAAACATTTTGGTTTAACTATTAAGAGTCTTTAGCATTGGGTATTATCAGCATGGTGATGACAACAAATCCTAGAGTAAAGAGCATGCTTCAAAAAACTTTGCCTAGGAAAATCAGGACATACAAAAGGCTGTATAATTTATTAATAGCAAAAATTCTCTAAAAGAGTGCTCTGAAATACTAATCCAACTAGTCAGAACCTAACATCATGTTTCAGCTGAAGGAGACTGATGGGCACAGCAGGAAATAGGCATAGCTGAAAACATGAAATGTAAAATGAATGTTCATAGTATGCAAAAATACGTAAACAGAACTTAAAGTAGCTAAACTAAAGAAATGAAGGAGAATAGGGAAAAAAAAACCACCTCAGATATACAGGTGTCACATGAATCCTGCTCAAATTCTAGATTGATGGAATTATTATAAATTCTGTGTGGTTTAGGTGTTTATAGAATATCCATCCTTATCAAGCATTTTAAAAGATTTATTGAGAAGCATGTAGATATGTAGACACACATTTTAACCCTGAGTTGCTGTGACTTTTATGCATGTTTTTCTTTCATAACATCTTTGATCTATTTCCTCTAACATCTTTTGTCCCTATTCTAAATCCTTATTTCCAGTAATTTATAGTGCAATATAATTATGAAAAGAATTTTTAAGCTTGAGGTGGTGTATTAGCAGTTGTGGCTGTTTAACAAATTAGCCTGTTCTATTTGGATTTACTGTTATGTACAGTTTGGTAACGAGTAAATTTTCTGCTTCTTGTTAGCTGCTGGTAGTGTGTATTTCATGTATACTCCCATGCAACTTAGTCCCGCATCAGATGTTAAAAGAACAAACCAAAGTTTTATTAACTCATTACAGAGGTGATTAGTATTTGGCTCCTTTGACAACAAAGTATTTGGAAGAGGCAGAACAGGAGTGGAGTGAGACTAGTGGTCTTGCTACCAGAGCAAAATTGGAAGATGGACAAGAGGAAATGGCCTCTAGTTGTGCCAGGGGAGGTTTAGTTTCAGTATCAAGAAAAATTTCTTCACTGAAAGGGCTGTCACGCACAGGTTGCTCAGGGAAGTGGTTGCATCACCATACCTGAAAGTATTTAAAAGACGTGTAGATTGGTGCTTAGGGACATGGTTTAGTGGTGGGCTTGGCAGTGTTGGTTTTGCAGTTGGACTCAATGATCCTAAAGGTCTTTTCCAACCTAAATGATTCTATGATTGCATGACAGAACCAGGGTTTCCTAAGGCAGGACAGTGAAGCCAGGGTCAGGGAAGGTGGAGCAGAACAAGGTTTGCTGGTCCACAGCTCACGGTGAGGTTTGGCACAGTGACATGCTTGCTATTTGCCATCTTCATTTAGAAGCAAAGGGAGCAGGCAGCTCCAGCAGCCAGCGGGAGTTGTCTGGGAGGACAAACTCCCTGGAAGTAGCCTGAGTAATGGTTCATATCCAGGGAGCAGGTTACAAGGAGAGGCCTGTAATTTGACAGATTGATATAGCACTCATTAGTTAAACACTTTCTTTAACTGGAGTGCAGATTCTTTTCTTTCCTTTCCTTTGTCATCCATACAATCTAATCCTTCCCTGAATCCCAGTGCAGTGGATGCAAGTTGTGGGCTTTTTTCCCCTCTTGTTTAATCTGTCTGACATTTAATATGTGCTTTTCTAACTCTTCTTTATAGGCCCTATCAGTGTCCAGAAATCTTGGAGTATAGCTCTTGAAAATGAATGTAGGCTTATAAAATAATGTTCTCTATTTAAACAGATTTCCCGTGTTGGCCAGAAAATTAAAGACAACTTTCTGTTGTGGGAGACATGCTGGAATCTCTGTGGTATCAGCTTCCGGCACTCAGATGAATCACTGGAAATAAAAGCATGACTCTACATCAGCATTCTGGCACCTTGTTTTAGCTGATGAAACAACAGTAGAACTCACAGCTTCAAGGTAAACTATGTATGCCAAAACTACCTGAAGTTCATAAGAGTAATTAAGTTCTAAACCCAGAAGAATAATTAAAATGTGCAAAACATCTATTGATCTTGAGCATCTGGTGACTTGTCAGTAACCACAGACACAAAGCCAGCCTGTTTTAACATAGTGTTAATTTGCAGCCTTTGGT
Organism: Trogon surrucura; assembly: GCA_020746105.1. Lineage (NCBI taxonomy): Eukaryota > Metazoa > Chordata > Aves > Trogoniformes > Trogonidae > Trogon > Trogon surrucura. Next base: position 115,635,697 of record CM036617.1, on the reverse strand, counting down.
TAGATAGATTTTTTTTTTTGGTACGCATCCATAAAACTAAAGGGATCTGTCCTGCCATTCATTATATCCCTTTTAATAAATGACCTCAGTTTTGTATCCCAGCAGGGAGGTTTGCTACAGTGAATGTTCCTGTCAATTGAAAATTGATCTTTTCCACAGGACGTTCCAAAAGATTAAGCAGGTATCTTTAGGCATGAGACTCAGGTCACCTCCATCCTGTAAGTAGTATGGCTGATTTTATTTTTCAGATTTTTTTTTTTAGCTCTACATCTTCAGCCAGGAGCAGTGTCTATTATACTACTGGATTCTACTGCTTCTCCTAACTTTGAAACAAAAATATAATTTACAAAGTAGATAGATACATGAAAAATTAATTAGTTTCTGTGGTCTATAGATGGATAATTATTATACTTGGATCAAGTTGCAGAGAAAAATACCTTTCTCTATAGAGATGTTTCATAGCTTATTGATATTTTCTATATTATTTCTTCTCAGCCTCAAAAATCTACCACAAAATGACTGACCTTTTCTTTTTAAATAACATGTGTAATTTCTATTTTGATGGGCTAGAACCATAGGGCCAAGTCATGCCCTGTTAAATTCAATCAATGGCAGCCAAAATATCTTTCTTTCAGATTACCATTTTCAAGTCTGAATAAACTATACAGTGAAAAACCCAAAGCCTACAAGGCATATGAAAAAAAAACCTATAACAACAACAAAAAAAACTGCAACAAAAAGCACTTAGGTGTTATGTGGTTGTCTGGAAATTGACTTAGTTGCAGATTGCATTACAATTTCAACTTGAATGGAAACTCATAGAAATGTAGCTTAATCTCACAAGAACTCAGTGCAATTTTAGGTCGGTTTAAGATATGTTGTTCATGAAACACTGCAATACTGGAAGATGTCTGGCCTTAGTGAGACATCCAGAGGAGATCACTCTTTCCAGACGAGTTTTTTTTTGAGTGAAGCACATTCGCTTGGTGCGAATTGAAACTCTGGGTCCTGAGAAGGGTTGCATTAAGCCTTGCAGAGCGAAGCCGCCAGGCATTGCCCACTCAAAAGTCAGCACACAAAGCTCTGTATTGGAAAGATCTGGAGTGCATCTCAGGCAGGCACAGGAGGCACTATTAGTCATCATGTTCACAGCCCTTATCACAAATGTCCATGCAAACTGCACTGCTGCATCACACCTTGTCTGTGTAATCCGTGTGCAATCTATTGTTTAACACTTTAAACTCTGGCAATGATCATGTCCCCATAGTACCAGATTTGCCTTTGAGATGTGTAGTTTGAGAAGTAGGATTCCGTCCTGAAACTGCTGCGAGACGGAAGTTAAAGCAGTGATGGAGTCACTATTTCAACCTTCTCTGGACTCACTTCACTTTATGTTTAATACTTAATCCATATAAAATGGGTTGTTATTAGATCAGGTGAACTGCTAGAGTTTGTTTTCTGTTACGGAAGGACTAGTTTTCTTAAACCTTTCAATTTTCAAATGGTATACTCCTTGACCATTCTTAATTCAGAGCACCTGTGTTAATTCTTTCTATGGCAGTCCTCTGTGCTGCAATTACAGCATTAGCATTGAGCTTTTCAGACTTGATAAGAGATTCTAATTTTATCCCATCTGGTTTATTGTGAGGATTTTTTTTCATGCCTGGAGGTGGCTTTTCCTTAATCATTTCTTCTGTACAAAATTGCTAGTAGGAGCTTAAAAGGCTTTCTTTGCTGCAAAGACCAACTGCTGGTTTCTTCTCCACCAGGACAATGTACCAGCAGTTCTCTGGATAAATTGTCTAGAAGGCAATTATTTGGAAGCTCTTGCCAAGCTAGAGAGGTTATTAGCTTTTAATCTCTTTTCTTAGATAATATCACTGCAAAGTTGCCGTAGCATACTGGCATTAGATCTCTACTGGGTTATCTTCTTGAGAGGAAATATTACAGAGAGCTCCTTTGTTCATTTACTGAAATGAAATAAGTAAAATTCTTCAAAATTAAGACCTCAGATATTCATGTGAACATCCTGCTGCAGGCACTAGGGTGTGCATGTACATGCACAGGGACAAATGGATCCAGCTGCCAAGTGGAAGTGAACAGGAAAGGAAGAAGTAGTTTAAAAATAAATAATAATCACATTTTCCTATCTTTAGCAATTTTTTAAAATTTTTTTGAGACTTGCATTTTATCATTGCATTTGTGATGATGGAATGGCCTGTGATGGTGGAATGGCTTGTGGAATGGCTGGTTGTACTATAAGGTATTCAAAGAAGATGAAGTGCCTTAGCTCAGGTTTAGGTTCCTAATGTCCCTAGTCACTCAAATGATAGTAAGATACAGGAATATTCTGAAAGTAATTATTTGTTTGAAAGATAACTTCTTCTCCCTCATATGCAGAAAGATGTCATCTTTAAGAATTCTTTTTTTGGAAGGTGAATTGTCATAGGTTTTGAATGAAACAACCCCATTTTACCTTGCTGAGGGTAAACATTAAAAAGTGGGAAAAATGTCCAGACATTTTTTTGTCGATATGAAAAAATTGGCAGCTAACTTTATAGCTGGACATTCAAGAAAGAGAGTTTTAATTTTTTGCCTCACTCTGACCTTAATTTTGATACATTCTTTGATTGTGTTGACTTTTAGGCAGTGATTTCAACCTAAAATATAGATACTTGCTATAAGAAGCCATATGTGCTTGTGAATTTTTTTACCACAGCTGGCCTTACTATAACATGAATTGTAGTATATGTCCTTTATATATATATATATATATTTATTTCATTTGGACATCGGTAGAGTCGGGCTGCTCTACTGGTTGAAATAATTGCTACAGGTTTAATTAAGTATAGTTATAGTTATAATTGCATTTTAATATATATATTTTAGATGTTGCTTGCCTCACTGAATGGCAGTCAACAAAACTAAGAACATATCCAGAACTCACCTTCAATATATGGTGGAGTAGGTCAATGCTTAATCAAAACCTTGTGACTTGGTCAAAGCAATTTTCTCTTAATCTAAATATGTTTGAAGACACTTCTCCATTTTAGATAGCTGTTATTCTAAAAATATTGTGGATTGTTATTCAACAAGTTATATGCTCTTTGGGAGTTTGAAATAAACCACAGAAGTTATTGAAGTTTGTTCTTTATATTTTCTGTGGATTTTTTAAATGGTCTGAGCTTCTCTCTGGTTCTCCCCAGAAGAGTTATAGCTACCAAAACAACACTGCAATATTCCTTACCTGTTGGATCGAGTCCCAGCATAACTATAATAACTCCACTGTTTTTTGTGCTTTCACTACAATTCTGTTCACATTGAATATGATGGTGGATTTTTTTGTTGTTGTTTATTGGTTTGTTTTTTTTTCTTTACAAGGGAGTGTATCTCACTGCAAATCATGTGATTCCTGCTTTTCCTTATGTATTACCCTGGCTATATATATATTTTTTTTTTGTAGTTTTAACTAGTCTTAATAATTAATCTCTATGAGCTTACGTTGCCTAAGCTCCTGCAGATGGCTACCCACTCTTCCTTTCCCCATTTTTTGGACTTTGGTACATTAACATTGTTCAGAAATAAGTGACTCAATTTTTTTTCTTTTTTTTGTATCTGTGGTACTCAAGAGTATATGTGGGTCAAAATAACATATATCTTTGCCACATCTGACTAACAGTATGTCTATTTTACAAGTATACTAGACCAATTTTAGGAGTTCTAGTTTATGTGAAATTATTGTCTCTATGCTATCAGATAAAAGCTTGCATTTAAAATTACTGTTCATTTAGTCCTCTCATGCATGTTTTTGTAATTAAATTTTAGTTTTCTTTCAGGCAGATGTTTAGAGTTCCCACTTGTCATGTTTTCCCACTAATGTTGAGGTTGCAATGCCATAAATTTCTAAACTGAAGATAAAATTATTTAGTAAATTTCATACCTATCAATGCATGAAAGCGACCATCAATGCCGAACAAACAATATCTGCCTCCAGTTCAATGAATAAGTCGTCATTTATCATTACACAATTTAGGACAATTAAGCCATATGATCATGCTTTTTTTTCTGAGCTCATTTTGAACTAATTTTTTCAAATACTTTTTTGTGCAGCACCATATTAAATGTTTAGCAAAATCTGGAAATATTACATTTACTGTCCTTACTTTGTCACTAATTATTTTATTGTCTCTCTTCACACTCTCTTCCTCTTCCAAGTTTGCATCTAATACAGCATATCTTCAGCAGAATAGATAATGAGCATGTTTCTTTAATGAAATGTTTCAATTTTGAGAACAGGTGGTCAAGTATCTATTGCACTGACACAAGGTAAATGCTGTCCTGACTAGAAAATAAGTCTGTTGTGTGTAAAATACAGTGCATGCCATCTCAAATTGCATGGAAAATGTTCTGAGTGTGTCACTTTAAGAGTGGCTCTATCCCCAAATTATACCATGCACATAGCTGTTTTGTTTTGGGTTTTTTTCCTTTGTATTGGCAGCTGCTAAATAAAAGCCATTTCAATTTCCTTCTTCTTTTTTTTTTTTTTTTTTTTTTTTCCCCTGCTGATTGAGTGGTTAGCTCTAAGTCCAGTTTCTAAACAGCATCTGGCACTTTTTATGCAGCTATAAAATATTTAGAAATAAGGTGAACTGCTTTTGGCAAGCCTATTACTTGAAACCCTAAGGGAATTCCAGAGTCTATAGAAAGCTTTATCATCTCTCTGCCAATGCAGCACATCTAGTAATGTGAGACTGTCTCCTGTGTTAATATCAAGCAGTCAGAGAGAAACAGATGACCCTTGTCACCTGGTACAGCATCCTGCCCTTACTTTGGCCTGACAGGTACTGAGGATTTCCTGATTAAGCAAAACTCTAAGCAATTACAGCTGAGATGCAGAGGGACAGCTCACTGTGCTGTCATACTTTTTGCGATGGATCAAGGCATGGCAGATTGTATGTACACTAGAAAATAAAACTTCTGAAAGAGGTTGGCCACCTTGAAAGCTGAAATGTGTGCGCTCAGTCATTTGTTGGCACACTGCTATTGGAAACGTGGAAATGGGAATTAATTTAATTTTAACAGCATTAATTTCAATGCTATTAAAAAAACCTAACCTTTTGGTTGTTTACTGTTGTGAAGACAGTTGGGGCATACCCTAGTGATGGAGTAGCAAAACTGATAGATCAGGAAACAGACAAACACATGGCACTGGGTGCTTGCTGCAGCAGCAGCAGGTGCTAAGAGTGACAAGAGACCAGGGAGAGAAGATTGCCCTCTCAGGCAAAAAGTATCTAGGTAGTGTGCCTCCAAAACTCTATATTCAGCATTAGCAGGGCATTGCCTGCTGTGAAAAGTTCTTAGATGTAACAGCACAGCAAGGAGAAAGTTTGATTTAATAAAATGTTTACTTCTATTTGCAAAGAGTGCAGGCCTGATGCTCAGCTGGAGTAGGCTGGCGTGACTCCATTGAACTAGAGTTGCCAGCTTTAGGGATTTATCAATGCTCTCAATACTTTTGTGCTTTTCTAAGACATCCCTGTGGATTTTTTTCTCCTATTCCAGGTTTTACCTTTTGGTCCTTGCAGTTTTGCTTCTCTCAGAACAGGTTGCCATGTCCCTTTCTTCTCCAACGGAATAGTGAGGGTCACCCTCACAATGATGGCAATTCCTAAGGCTTAAATGTAGTTATCGGCCTCCCCTCTGATTCTTTCAGAGTCCCTGAACTGAGATAACTGTGGCACTGGCACGGAAAGAAGGCTGCAGAAATCCATACACGTTAGTGCAGATGACACTCACAAGGGGATGAGAGGATTTCAGATTCATCAGATACACAGTTGGCCCAAAGCTGAAAGAAAAGGGTCGAGAACAACTAGCCTGATGTATATCACCTCCTCTATTGTATTCTCTGTGTTATACCTTTGGAAAGCTTTGGGCATAGGTATTGCACTTGGAACCTCTTATCTACTACTGTGCTACGGGCTTTATCTATTGGCTGATAGGAATATGGTAAATTAGTTTTTAAGCCTTGCACATAAAACATAATTTAAAGTTCTCAAGATTCAGTCTTAAAGTCAATAGAGAAAAGGGAAAAAATCATTTTAAGTCAGTAAATTGAAGATTCTTCTTTATTTTCCTAATATGCTCTCAGGTACACTATAAAGACATTGAAAGTGCTGTTTAGGGGCTTAGGGTATGCATTCACTTCTCTCCTGTGCATTTTCTAATGTCCCCCTTTAAACGAAAAAAACTCAGCAGTGAAGTCATTATCCCACTTCATTGTAGACAAGACAAGTGATTCTGAAGTTTATTAATCCCTTGAGTAACCTAATGGCATATAGTATGTCCTGTAAAAATGGACATTTAAAAGAAGTTTTGGCTTCCCCATGAGAAACATTCTGTTTCATTATCATGCTGGCATGGAAAGGTTCAAGATCATGACAACTGTAAAAACTTGTCCTCATGGGGATAGCACTCAGCAATTTATTTGGCACGACTTTTTATTGATAGAGATATACAGTGTGAAAACAAATATCCAACAGCTACGCCATTCCTTCGTATATGGATGAAAACGTATCAGAGGGGTACTAAAAGAGAAGACTGTACAGGCTGCTATCTAGATAGTTATCATATCACCTACTGAGGTGAGAAAATATGAGGCACTGTGCGTAATGAGTGGATACCCAAGTGTATTTCTGTGCTCTATTTATATGAATGTTTTGTTTTGTTGTGTTTGTTCTGAGGAAGAGAGAATAAGGTAGAAAAGTTCACAGAAAAGTAGAGTTATGCTGCTATACCCTTAGTATCTGATCAAAGACAAAAGATCAGGTTTGTGAACTGCCAGCATAACAAGAAGAGGAAAAATGCTGGAATCAAAATCTACCATAACTCAAAAACTCATAGTTGTGCCCGCCTCCCTGGTAGCACTCTCCATGTTTTTCCCCACAGCTGGTGCATGGACACGTGTGCCTTCCTGTCCTCTCCTGCCTGCAGGTGACCCAGATCCATTGGACATTAAAAAAACCCACAAGACCGTTCCTGATAAACATTTCAAGTCCTTAAATACCAGCTCTGGTCTCATCCTAGTACAATTTATAGCAGCCTTCTTTCTGCTTGAACTGATCATCTGCTCAGAAACAGTGACTTCCAGACCAGATTGAAGATGGAAATCCTGCTCCAGTGGCCTTTGAGAGCTAAAATGGCTCTTCAACACAAAATAACACAGGAAAATTGAAAAGCTTTCACCTCTTTCCACCAGAGACAACACGCAAAGAATATGTGGAAGATGCTTGGTGTGTGTCTGTATATAAAAAATACTTCCAAGTGCTTTCTGAAGCACTTCTAAATGTTTATAAAACATCTACATATGTACACATCTTATCTAGATATCTACATATCTACACATGCTTAAGCTAAAAAAACAGGTATGAGGCTTTTTAAACACTTCTAAGTTGTTCATTTGCCTGTGTGTGTTCAACATAATGAAAAAAAAAGATTTCTTTCTGGGAAGATAGAGTACCGCTGTCATACAGCAGTGAAATGGTTCCTTTTTGTAGGTGATTTTGGAATGGAGGAAGGTGGATTGCACCTGTTTTACAGTCATTGAATCTTGCCCTTTTCAAAATCCTTAAAAACCTGGTAATTTTTTTTTTCTTGTTGAACACTGTGTGAAGACATGTACATGTTGGGGACAATCTTTAGTTTACTGAAGAAATTTCATGGACTATAGATTTTTGATATTATGCTATTGTAGGATTCTCTTAGAGGGCTATTTGATAAAAGCATGTTTGGTAAGCATTGTAGTTCTCACATATTTATATTTGGGATTAAGAAAAATAGTCTTACATGCTTTCTATGAGTATTTTAAACAATTCTTTAATTTTTTCCAGGAGTCATCTGGGAGATGCACATAACTCATTCAAGTCTTTGAAATTATTCACAGAAGTCATTTATTACTTCTTTTGCAAAGGGATACAAGAAATCTCCTCCCTTTTGCATTTTGATTGCTTCTTTTCCTTTATTATTATTCCCTTGTTGCACAGTTTTTTGAACTGCTACAAAATATAAAGCTATTTTTGTCACAAAAGAATATGCATAATGATATAAAACATATTTCAATTTATTTAGCCTTTTCTGGGATAAAGTCCAATTACAATCTTTAAAGTATACCCTAGCTGATATTATTCTTCCATAGACTTTCAAGATACGTTTTCTGATAAGGACTCATTTAAATATTGTATCTTGGCTTTTTGCTGATTTAAATGTTCTGCAAAACAGATCCACTATTGTCAGTCACTGCTGTGTAGTTACCATATATATTTATGCCCAAGCTGTCTTTTCCATTTTTAATCATTTTAGCTCTGCATTGGTGATTTACATTTTCATGAAACCAAGCTCTCTGCAGATCATCATACATATTTGGTTTTCGTTCATGCCCTGTGTTTTTAAATGATCCACAATACTTCCGTACTTACAGTTACTCTAAACTTTACCCCAGTAGAGTATTTAGGCAGGAAATTAATTTTCAGCCCTTAAAGCTGACAAGTTTTGATAGGGCAGTTCACAGGATTATTTCGCCAGGTCCAGTCAAAACCGAACACTCTGAAACCCTGAGGAAAATTTAGGTGGCTCCTAAAGCTTGTAACACTGCAAAGTTACCTACCCAAAGTTTGTACTGTTTCTTTATTCCATAAAATTCTCCAGGTGGTAGAAAAAGGTTAAAAGAGCTTTTCCCACCCCTAGCAGCATCCATCTTCTACTCCCCAGCTCCTATGTGGGCATTACCCACATTCTAAGACAACACCCCAGCTTCTCTCCGCCTTGTATCTAACTTCAGAAAACTGAGCGCTAATTAGAAATCTCTTGATTGTCCCCACCTAAAACTGCAGCCATAGGCCTGGCAAGTGACCTCAGGAGGCAGTAGAGGAGGCCACTAGGAATGTGAGCTGCCTTTAAAGGCTAGGTGGTAAGGCCCTACATAGGTATGTCTTATTCAGGGTTCCACAGTGTGTTTTAAAGCATGTGTTAGTTGTGCAGTTCTCTTTCAGGGAGTAAGCAGGAGAATGAGCCAGATATTGTACATGGCAATTGTGTAGCTAAATAATTTTGCTTTGAAAATAGTTGTGTCTGCCATTTTTGACATTTGCATAAATGATAGGTGTCCTTTGTGTGTCAGTCTTCAAAAAACAGATAAGTATGCATAGGCAAAAAATAGGCATGCTTTGTGTGTCAGTCTTCAAAAAACAGATAAACTCTTCTCACCAGTCTCTAGATGTATAGACTCACTTCAAAAACTTACTGGTGAAGTGTCTGTCTTCCTTTCTGGTGCTGGTTGCGGTTGCTGTTCCTACCATGCCTGACATTTTTATGTCTAACTGGAGAGATTTCAGCCTTTTACAGTGGCTTTTGTCAGGTGTTTTTTAAATCTTGTCTCAAATATCTACCGGTCTCCTTTCCTGTCCTTTCACACCTGAAGATAGTTGTATTCATAACAAATCAAAAATAACGGAAAAGCAGTACAAGAATGTTGTCCTGGTCACACCAGTGTTTGGCAGTGTGTGGGTTAGCAGACAGTTGAGTCAGATAAGCAAAGTGGGATACAGAGAGACAGAGATGAGTTCTTCTTGTAGCCAGGTAGATTTTACCATGAGATGTGTCCTAGGAGAGATAGGGTTAGCATTGCTCAGGCAGACACATATGAATAAAAAGAATAATCTTCATTTACTAAAATGCATCTAAACATTTGAGAAGTTTAGTCCCAACCTAAATACAAGGTTTTCAGCAGGTTCATACTGAATGGGTTTGTTCATTTGTCCTCCTCCAACGCTAGTGTTTGTCTTTTGTTTGTATTTTTTTTTTCTTGTATTTGTGTAAAAAAGATAATAGATGTCCAACTGTTCTCTACATTTTGTTCTTGTATCAAGCTGGGTGCTCAATATACTGTATATATTTCCTGCCACATATTAAAAGTTACTCTGAGCAAGTGTTGTTCACTGTCACCGTAATAACTAAGCCAACCAATATTAAACCTGGGAGGTAACAAGCATAAAATCAATGTGCCCTTAAAGAAATGTAGCAATAATTTCCTGTTTCATTTCTTCTAGAAAATAGGTCTGGTAGGTCAGTACTGCCCTGTTTCAGATTCATGACTGTATATTGAAACAATTATTATGTACTTGTTGTTCCCACCTACAGACAAAGAACTGAACCTTTTTGGGGGTGTAGAACAATCCTTCGGAGCTTCTCATTTGTGCAGGTTATTCAAAATAAGTTTTTCTCTTTAAGAATTGTTTCCTTCCCCCCAAGGAGCTGGCACCATCTAATGATGGAAACAGATTGTCACCCATGCCCTATTTTTGTCTCGTTTCCATCAGTCTCATTTTCTGCTGAAGATCTATGTAAGGATGACAACACCATCTTCTGCTCTCCTTGCTTCTTTGCTTTGTTAGTTGGGAGGTCAGGAGGGGTCCTCCTCCCTGTTATGGTTCAGTAAGGGCTGTGGTTCTGCCCACACCAGTCTGTCACCTTTGGTACTGCGTATATAAATATTGCCTAGACTGTCAATACAAGTGGTGTGGTAACACAACAGGAATGAAGGCATTGCTGTAGTGTGCACAGCTGTCCCTCAGCTCCTCCTCTGCAGTGAAACTGTGGCATATTAGCAGTAAACTGAAGTTTAGGTTCAAAGTGGTTTTAAATTATTTAATAGTGTGAGTTTATCGAGTGGTCTGTCTATTGGCTTCACATTGCTTTGTATCTTTCTGTTATCTTCATAAATTTTGTTTCTTCTTGCTTGCCAGATGCATGGCATAGTCTATAAACAACAGTAAAGATGACTCATAGTAGTCACTGTATTTCTTTCTCCCCTTGTTTCCTGCTCAAATAATAGCAAGTACTTTGGAACAAAATGAAGCTTTCTGGCTTTCTCTTCAAAATTTTCAAGCTATTATTCTTTACTTACTATTAGTGAAGTTCCTCTATCTATGATTTGGTTTTTGTATGTGTGTAAAACTATTTTCCTCAACTTTATTAAATCTGCAGGAATATATATACATATATAAAAGACTCATCGCTGGAACCAGAGTTACAGAACAATCCTTAGCTAAAAAATGTAGACCTTCTTAATCATATTTCTGATTAAAATAGTAGAATTTGGCAATAAGACTATTTTCTTGATCCAGAAAGAGTTCCAGTAGCAACAGTAGTCTCTGAAGATACAGATGCAAACTAACCATGGATATGCAGCATCTGCAGTGGTTTTTGTTGTTACAGCTATGGCTTTAAATTATTTTTGTAGTGTTGCTAGTAATTTGTTGGGATTTTATTTGCTAGTTTACTTGTTATATATATTATTTTGATCAGTTACTACTTGACAACAGCTAAGGTGACAGCTGCCTGTTCTTTTTATAGCTCTTTGTTTTACCATTACATACAGATGCCTGGAAATGTTCTAGCTATTGTTCCTTTGCTAATCGGTCTAATTTAAAGTTGGTCTTCTTAAGCGGTTTGTTACTGAGGTTCAGGCTGGATTTACCATTTTTTTCTGATAGGAAAAGAGTCTTCTTTAACTATGTGTTAAAAGTCACTTTTTGTTTACTTGTTTCTAAAACTCCACTCCTTCTCGTTCTGTATCCGAACTTTTCTATAATAGTGAAAACATGTTTGATTTCTGCTGTTTCAAATTATCTTGGGGTCCTGTGGAGCGGGCTCATAAAACATGCAGCAGCTATTCCTTCTGTATTGTATTGCACTCTGCCTCTTCCTTTCCCACACCCCAAATAATGCTTTTAAGCATTGTTGTAAATGTGATTCAAAGCTTAGTTTTCAAAGCTTAGAATCCAAACAACAGAAAGTTTCTCTGAGCTTGCGAACCTGAGTCATTATGGTGCTAAACAATTTTGCTGATATTAATATCCAATGAGCTGAGAGTATTCTTTGAATGCTCAGGATTCACTCTGTTAGGAAGCAGAAATAATCCCAAGTGACTAGCTGGGATTAGTCACGGCAATTACAAACAGTGCTAGGGATTAGCAAAGGTGAAGTATTTGAAAGCATTCAATCGATTCTTGTACACATATTGAAGCCTTGCATAAAATTACTCTTAATGACAAACATGTCTATAAAATGGAGATCTCCACATTCATAATTTCCCAGAAAACAACAAGAAGATGACAAAACAAAAGCAAAGACAGAGAACCAGAACTAGAATCTGACTGAGATTAAATGTTAATTCTGGTTCTGCATGTCTTTTGGGATGAACTTTGGTTACTCAGTTCCAAAAAGCAGAGTGCTTAGTAATTCCTGTACAGTTTTATGTACACTCCCAGTAGAAATCAGGCTTGTTTGCTGTCTGTAGTATTTAACATTTTCATGAAATGTGAATGGTGATATTTATGAAAATTACAGAAACATTATTCCAGATATAGGTAAATTCACTTACAGTCTTACAAAAATTAAACTACTTTCAGGTCACAGTGTTGCTAATAATAACCTTACTGTAAGCTGTTCTGAATAATTCATAAGTATAAGAATGACATTCTGACATTTACCTAATCTAGCATAAAAGATTAGAATCTAATAGGAAACTTGATAATATGCATTAGCTGTTTGTAACAGGGCAGTCTTGAAGACCCTGCCCAGGGACATAGGACTCGTCTCTTAAGTCAGTCTGCTATCAGGTGCTTGAACTCTGCATGCAGATAAAGGCAATCATCACCAAGTCATTGAAGCAGGTGCTGTTGTTAACCCCATTAAGGTTATAAAAAGGAACTGGAGGTTCTTGCAGTGTAAATGAGGTTTTTGAGGTGAAGGTTGTGTAAGTATAGCTAGGAGTGGATACAAGTTTGGGTAAGTAGGTTAGGGTTTCCATTTAATGGTTGCAGTGGGTACCTGAAGTTTTAATTGTGGCATTCACGTGATGTGGTACAAACCTGCTAGCTTGTAGCAGGTGATGGTCTGGGAAGAAAACTTCTTTGTGTTGATTCCCAACAATTTGGAAAATGTGAGCGGTCTGAGGTCTTCTTCCTTCTACTGCCCTCAATCTCCAAGAGAAAAGGTAAGTGTGAAATGTAGTGGTTGTGTATGCATTTTTTTTTTTTTATTCATTTGCTCATTTTGGTGTTTTTGTAATTAAGGAAGATGAGGAGTTTGATAGGATGGGAACAAAGTATCTTTGGTTTTGCTAGTAATTCATAAGCTTGAAATATATTGAAATGTGTCTTTTGAGTAAAGCTACGTAGTTAATAAATTGGATAGCGGTGTTATAAATTATAATAGACTACTTCTCACACCCACCACCCCCCGTTTTGCTGCTCTGAAGCTGTGCAGGGTGTCTTTCTTACTACCTCTGTCTTTATCACAGTGATCTTTCCTGTAGTATACCACATAGTGTATCCTTGTCTGCATATCTTAAATGTGTAATTTATTTCTATTTATATGTCTTATTTTATTGTTAATTAAACTAAAAATAACACCTCAGGTTCACAACAGCTTTGCTGTTTTAATATCCAACTTTTCTTCTGTTCTGTCCCTAATCAGAACAACTGAATGCCCTAAGGAAAAATAAACAATCTCAGCCTTTGTAGGACCGATTTTTATTTGGAAATTGTCAGAGCACAAAATACTGCCTGTGCTGTTATAATAATCTATGCAGAAGGAGGCAGATCTTGGCTCCAGGGAAGGCCGACCTATTTAATAGAAAGATTGGCTAGTCCAAAGAAGCCATTTTTAAAGCAGATTGAGGTCGCGGAGATCTGCAGGGATATGTGTGTTAGAACTAATAACTTATCACCATACCCATGATGCTTTCCTCCTGATTGTTTTGTTTTAATTCCAGCAAAAGCCACAGAAAGTCCCCTAACAGTGTCTGTTGCTGACCTGCTGGGTTTACGGCCCCAGGTAGCCAAACACTTCAAGCCACTCATTTTAAAATATATCACTGACAGCTTGGATGTGAAAAGTTAGCAGTTGTGAAGCTTGTGAGATGAAAAGAGAGTGGCAAAGATGAAATACTAGTTAGAATATGTGGTTTTTTTCCTCCATTCAGAGTAACTGAGTAACTGCAACCTAGCCAAATCTATGCGATGAAAATGATTTGTCTCTACAGCGGACAGCTGCTGTCTTCGTGCTCCTATGGTGGTACCATTTGTGTTACACATGTCCACTCACGGCATTCTTGGGCTCCGTTAAACTTACGTTTGAATACCACTGAATATGCAGTTCCTCTATGCTACCTGATCTAGCTCATATTTTATTTTCTGTGGGAGCTTTAAGGACACTGAGCAAAACCATGAATGTGACCACCTGGAGGCAGAAGAAATTATGACTCATAAAAAACTTATCTCAACAGACAATCCCTTGAAGTTTTGTACATTATTTCTTCTTAGTTGAGAGATACAGTATTATCACGGTGAGTCCTAAACTATTTCATTAAGTTTTCTTCACTCTCTGTTCAATCTTGAAAAAATTAGTTGCCAATTCCTCATTCTGTCAATTAATAAAAACCTGCATGAAATATATGAAAGAGCTACTCACATCATGACTATTTTTTTAAGAGTTCTATTATTATATAAAACTATTCTTAAAAAAAAATAATCTGTGTTTAGATCAGTGATATGTTGTTTTTTTTCCATGAAGTGTATTAAAATAATTTTAAAAGACTCATGTTTATAAACAGAAAAAGATGTTTGTTTTTTTTTTCCCTCTGGGGTGCCAGGCAATGATATCAGTTGTATAATAGTGTTATTTGAACTACATAAAATATGACAAATACTGTGGTGCTGCACCTACAGAGGAGTGTCACTTGACTAAAATGAGCATGCAAGAGGTTGCGCCATTTCAAAGCAAGGAACCTTTAAGTATATGTGGCCATATGAAACACTGACTAATAAAGCAGGGGATCTGCCTACTTATTTTGGTATGAGATTCCCCTCCCTTCGCCAGGGCTTGTCCAAACTGTATGGATTTTGCTGTTATAGCAAAAGAAAGATGGGATATTCTCTAGTATAGTGCTTAACAGCAGATACTGGGGCTTTGAATCAATGTTAGTTCAGCCATGTAGCTTCACTATGGATTAGATTTAACACAATATTAATAATGGTAAAAATAAAGTGGATAAGGGAGTGTTTAACTGCAGTCATCAACAATACATCAAGAAATTTCAGCTTGTCAGTTTTTGTGTGTATTTTAGCTATTTACAGTCTAATAGCAAATAACATTTTCTTAGAAATTTTATCACTGTATGGTGTGGGGAAAAGGGTCTTGCGTATATGAGTTCTCTTAGAAATGTAGCAGTCTTATGATCCTGAGATCATAGGAAAAGGGGTATTAGAAGCCGTAAAACCTACTGTTTAGTCTTTAGCTTTCCTATGTCCATAGCATTGGTTTTATAAAATTCCCAATTTAGTCATGTTTAATTGAAAGAAAATAAACATGAGAGGTTTGTGTGGTGTATCTCTAAGGGTTTTTCTACAGTCTTAGAGACAACTCAGACAACTTCAGTGTACCTCATTCATCAGTAGTTCAGCTGTGTCTTAATAGAAGCTTTTGAGATTTTGTTCCTGTTAATTACTATTTTTAATATTACTGAAGCATCACAATAACTCCATCTCTTACCATGATTCTCAACTTAGTCTCTCTAAGCTTTCTTAAGGGACTCAATGCTGTTTCAGTTTGTGTTCAATGATATTTAACAATCACCTTGGTCTTAGTAGTCTCTCCATCATTGCAGTACTTGTACCCAGAATGCCTCTCCTATAATACACATAACACTGTACCAATGATCTGGTATTAGGAGCTTTGTTAATAGTTTGTGTGTAAACTTCATATTTTAAGTTTCTAGCTGCTTCAACTTTTCTATTATTTTAAATTTTCTTTATGAAGTAAAATGTGTGCTTTCAGAAGAATCAAAATTAAAGTGTAAATGGTGACGTGTCTTTGGCTGAATTTAATATTCTTCGTTGGAAGGGAAAGTAGGCCAAGTTAAATATGTGCCTGCTGGTACATAGATTTACCTGCTTTTCCTACAAAGCAGACAAGTAGCTAATTTACATTTGTTACTGTCATGTGGTTATTACCCTCTTGTTTGATCCTCTAAAGCCTTTCTAGTGTGTTGTAATGGATTTAACTGCTGTCAACTTTCAGGGATTCCTTTAAGTTGGTAGAATCATGTTTGTCAGATACATATCTGTGCTCTATGTAAAATTAGAACTATATATTACATCTCCAACATGACTACTTGCTTTGTCCTAGACCATGGCATTTTCTCAGTCAGTAGCGTTTATGTCATACCCTGAAGAGTTCTACAAATGAGTGTAAATGAAAGCAAAGCTAACTCAAACATTGTTTTGTTTGAATTGTGTCAGAGAGCCCTTAGTCTAGTCCTGAGAGGAGTAGAATGAAACTACGAAAACATTTTTTAATTTTTTTTTTGCCCTTACTTCATTTATGCCTTTTAGATGAATGAAAATCGCAAGTGAACGTCCTTATTACAAGCAAAATTGAACAACTGCTCTTGTAGGGATGATGTGTTCCTAGAAAATGTGAGTTCATGCCACTGGGACTCTGTGGAATTCAGTATTTACCCTTTTTAACCAACAGAAGTCTTGGGTCTAACTTTTCTGTCTACCACCAGACAGCAATTCCATCTTTTATTTCTATCTGCCACAGAAAATATGAAAAAAAAAAGATAATTGAATAGAGATTAAGTAGACAGTTTGGAAGTGTTGTACAGTTGTAATATAAAATAAGTTGGTTTGGCACTTGTATGTTCTATCAGAGAATATAGTTACCAAGTATGCAATTGTACTAAACTCTCAAAAGTTTATCTTGAATCATGTTGTTTCCATGAAAAAAACATGACTACAGGGATGTAAACTTGATAGTGCAAGAAATA
Source organism: Trogon surrucura (assembly GCA_020746105.1). Lineage (NCBI taxonomy): Eukaryota > Metazoa > Chordata > Aves > Trogoniformes > Trogonidae > Trogon > Trogon surrucura. The sequence goes on along the minus strand of CM036617.1, from coordinate 115,618,809 downwards.
AAACCGAGAAATAAGGACCATTATAACAACATGGAGGTGTTCTTGCATAATCATAAATTCAAAATTATGTTAAGTAAAGGCAATCAGCTGTTTACATTTTGACTCATCAGCTTTAGGTAAATTATATATCAAATATTGGTCCTCTGTATTATTGCTAAAAATAACTTCTTCATGTGCATCTAATGATAAATGCCACTATTTGAGAGTGCTACTGCATTAAAGCGAAATAGCTTTTGCTAACCACCTGCATTGAACATGCACAAGTTAGAAGGCTAATTAAAGTTACCATGAACTTTGAGAGATGATTTTTATATCAGGAAGATGTGACACTGAAGTATGATGCTGTCCCAACTTCCCCTTTCCATGTAAACAAGAGACATGAATAAGCTTAAGCTTTTTCTTTATCCTTCTGGATCAACTGATCTGCATGCAAGTGTGTGTGGAAAGGAGAGAATTTTTATACTCTTGAACAGTCTAGATCTGATGCTAAATTATTTTTGTCTCATGGTTCAGGCCAACATAACTCATACCATGTGAAAAGCTGGGCAACTACCAGTTGCCACCTTATGTTGCAGGCACGTGTTGGACATTTAAAATCTGATGTCAGTGGAACACATTGCTATGAAATTCCATGTGAGGTGTGTGAGATATAACATGCACAGTCAATTTTTTACTCCTATTAGCTTAAGGCTGCCTGCATACATTTGTCACTGTCTTTAGAAGGGCCTAGTCAGCTTATAAGGTAATGGTTGTGCTGCAACAAAGGAAAGAAACAAAGTAATAAAGCTACTTAAAAAAGACTTTCTCAGAGAACTTATAGGTTAAATGACTTGTGGCTTCAAGCTATCTGATAGTATGATGGGTAACTAATACTAGTGAATGCAGGGAGTCTGGCTCAAGCAAAGTGCACAAATACATGTGCCTTCAGTACCTACAAGGAAGAAATTAACACAGCTTTTACTGCTTCTGTAATTGGGTGCAAGCTCTGCAGTACTTGAGGGACCCTCACGCTAATAGACGGGTACAATTAGAGACCCATCGGATTAGTTCAGTTAGTCTAACATGAAAATCTACGGGAGAAGAAAAAGCCCTGGGATCCTTGTAGGAGGGGCACCTGGAAGGTACTGTGGTGACTGATTCCTTCTATAATGTTCTTGAGTATTGTTGTATGTGTCTCCTGTGAATGTCACATGTGGTACTGTGTCACACTAGCCTTTGGGAGCAAGAAAGGGATGGTGCCTGCAATTTTATGTTGCAAGTAGCAGTGACCAAAAGTACTAAAAATAGTGTGTGTAAATTTAACAGTGCATGGCACTGCTTCTTTCTCATTCATGTTGAGCGGAGCTCTGGCCATAATATGACCAATGGAAGACTTAATATTGTTTAACAAACTTGGGGCTTAATACATATGTAGTGTAACCAAGAATTTTGTTTGAACTGATTGTACTATCATTAACTCAGATGTAATTCAGAATATAAAATAATTGCTTACAAGACAACTGAATGTGATAAGATCTATTCTTGGTGTAGCACAGAAGATCCTTCATCTCCTTCCAAGGAAGAAAGAGCAACTCATATCTTCTGAAGGTCAAAACCCCCAAATTCCATGGCTCCAAAACTCTCGCATGCATTATAAGAATACCTCAGTGATCTTAAACTGTACAGTTTTAAGCTGCTCAAGAAGAAAGCATACTTACACTAAGTGGTTATCTTACAGCATTTGATTTTGATTTGCAAAATACAAAAAAGTCCTTCACAGAAATTCAAAGACATGTTATTTCAAAAATAGCTATTAAGTTATTTATAATTCTGAAGTCTTAGGGATTTTCCACTTCTAATAAATAAAACATAGATATATTGAGAGCATCTTAAACAGATCTTCCCTTATAAATTTAAAATGGTAATTCATTGTTTGGACTCCTCCTGAATCTGTCTGTGTTAAAAATACAAATATTATGTAACTGTTTAGCTATTTTTACTGAAATATATCTTACAGGAATAACTTTGCCATATTTGTGTATCATTAAGAAAATCCTCTTACATCCACACATTTATTCTAAATTAGAAAGGAAGGTCTCGTTTGTCTTTTGGTAATAATGGATTGTTTTATTCCAGAAGTAGAGAGTATCAGTCCAGAGTTCTAACTCTGTCTTGTTCTGAGGTAAAAATCATAGATGCATCACTCAGTTTCAAAACAGAGACTTTTCTAACACTGTGTTTTGTAAGGGGTTATAATGGATTCACAGTATCACAGTATGCTAGGGCTTGGAAGAGACCTCAAAAGATCATCTAGTCCAATCTCAATGGTTGAAAATGCAGCTTTAAATTGTGTGTAAGATGTACTGATGTTCAGATATGTGCTCTGCTGTTTGTTTTCTCCCACTTCCAGCATTAGTATCCTTCCTATTGCTAAACCTTAACTGCCCTGTGTCTTATTTGTGGTCCTTGACTTCTCTTGTTATATAGATATTCTGGGTGCCCACACAGGAAGAATGACTGCTCTGGGCTTCTGCTAACAGAGGGGGGAAAGGGACTGGTTAATAAGCTTGTGATCATGACCAAAATTGCAATACTTTTTCATGCATCGTGTAGAGTTTGACAGTGCTGAAATATATTGGAAACTCCACGAGCACAGAGGACAGAGGTTAAAGCATGAATTTGGTGAAATGAGCTCTGTAAAGATCCCTCAAGGCCCTTTAACTGGCTTAAACAAACAAACCCCACTAAACATTATGTCAAGAGGCACAGTTAAAGTAGAGTTTGCTCCTGTTTTTCATTAGTCTGTTTTATGGTATTCTTAGAAAAACAAAAGATCTTAAAGCAGCCTTTCACTCCTTAAAAGAGGTTGCAGAAAAGAAGGGGAGGGGCTCCTTATGACGGAATGTACTGATAAGATGACGGGTGACACAAGTTTCAAACTGAAAGAGGGTAGATTCAGGTTAGATAATAGGAAGAAATTCTTTTCTGTGAGGGTGTTGAGGCACTGAAACAGGTTGTCCACTTCCTCTGCCTGAAAATGTTCAATGCAAAGCTGGATGGGACTTTGAGCAACCTGGTCTGGTGGAAGCTGTTTCTGACCCACAGCAGAGGAGTGGTACTAGGCGATTTTTAAGGTCCCTTGAAGCCCAAACCTTTCCACAATTCTATTCTGGTTCCATCACTCCATGGAGGCTTTAAAAAATCAAGTTGACTATAATTCCAGCAGAAGCATGTATAAAGTCATGTCAGAAATGTAAATAGATCCTTGACCTTATTTATATTTGCTTCCTTAAAAATCAAGAATAAAAATAATACGTAAGGAGATACTTGGCGTAGTCATCAGCCATGCAAGGAGAAAAGTGTCTATGGAGGAGTGGGACTGTCACAATTGGGACAGAATAATGAGATAAGCAAATATGGGTTGAAAGACAAAGCCATGAAGTAATAAAGACTTGATAAAACTCATAAAAGTGAGATACCTTGCTTTAAGGTAGTCTTTAAAAGTACAGTCACTATTTTGGTCTTTTTGGTCATTGCAAAGGTTGTCTTCCCAGGTGGGTGAGTTGAGTATGTCACATAAACAATTTGCCCAAACCTATGCAGGTAGCCAGTATGAGAATCAGCGTTTAAGTCAATGTTTAGGTAAGATGCTGGATTGTTGCAGAAAGCCTGTGTTTTTTGGAGAGAACTTGACAGACTGTTTCTAAATTACATTGTGGTAATCACTTTTCTGCTATGTTTTCTCTAAGTTAATTTAAAAATGAGTCAAGGTTCTGTGTTTCAGTAAACTTTTAATAAATGCAATGCAGTAATATTCTTTCCTTAGGGACTCATCAGGGAAAGGAGACAAAACAAAATAAGAACATCTCTCTGTTGCACTTAAGAAATTTAAATAAAATCAGTGTGAGCCAGACTATATAACTTTTGTAAAAATATATTAAATATGTGGGTAGTGGAGAACACCTTAAAAGTCCAAATGTTTATACAAACTGTAAACAGCTAACCAGAATAACCATGTATGTATACAATATATACCTCTGCAGCAGCAGCCACACAAAAAATGCATAAAGTTTCCCAATTCTTGAACATGTTTGTTCTGATTCTCAAAACCTGGAGGTCAAAAGTGAGTAGTTATAGCGTCCAATGCTACTACTGAACATTAGAATCATAGAATTACAGAATGTCAGGGGTTGAAAGGGACCTCAAGAGATCACCTAGTCCAACCCCCCTGCCAGAGCAGGATCCCCTAGGGCAGCCACACAGGAATGCGTCCAGGCGGGTTTTGAAAGTCTCCAGAGAAGGAGACTCCACAACCTCTCCGGGCAGCCTGTTCCAGGGCTCTGGCACCCTCACAGTAAAGAAGTTTCACCTCATGTTAAGGTGGAACTTCCTATGTTCTAACTTAAACCCATTATTCCTTGTTCTCTTGCTGGGTACTGCTGAAAAGAGATTGTCTCCTTCCTCTTGACACCCACCCCTCAGGTATTTACATATGTCAGTAAGATCCCCTTTCAGCTGTCTCCTTTCAAGGCTAAACAGCCCCAGTTCTCTCAGTCTCTCTTCATAGGAGACATGTTCAAGTCCCTTAATCATCCTCGTAGCTCTCCATTGGACTCTCTCCAGGAGGTCCCTGTCTCTCTCGAATTGGGGAGCCCAAAACCGAACACAGTATTGCAGGTGTGGTCTCACAAGGGCAGAGTAGAGGGGGAGGAGAACCTCCCTAGACCTGCTGGGGACACTTTTCTTAATGCTCTCCATGATCCCATTGGCCCTCTCGTCCACAAGGGCACATTGCTGTCCTGTGGACAGCTTACTCTCCACTAGGACTTCAAGGTCTTTTTCCATGGGGCTGCTTTCCAGCAGGACGTCCCCTAATCGGTACTGGTTCTTGGTGTTATTCCTCCCCAGATGCAGAACTCTACACTTGTCCTTCTTGAACTTCGTGAGGTTCACCTTTGCCCAGCTCTCCAGCCTGTCCAGATCTCTCTGGATGGCATCACAGCCTTCCTGTGTGTCAGCCAACCCTCCCAGTTTCGTATCACCACCGAACTTGCTGAGGGTGCACTCTATCCCCTCATTCAGGTCATTGCTGAAGATACTGAACAAAACTGGACCCGGCACTGATCCCTGGGGAACACCACTGGCCACAGGCCTCCAACTTGACTCTGTGCCACTGATCACAGCTCTCTGAACTCTGTTGAGCCAGTTCACAATCCACCTCACATCCCTTATCTCTTGAGTTTTCCTATGAGGATGTTATGGGAGACAGTATCAAAAGCCTTACTGAAGTCAACTGATATCCATTGCTCTCCCTTCATCAACCCATTTGGTTATGCCTTCGTAGAAGGGTGTCAGATTAGTCAGGCAAGATTTCCCCTTGGTAAATCCATGCTGGCTATTCCTGATTAACCTTCTTTTCTTCCAATTGATTAGAGATAGCCTTCAAAATGAGCTCCTTCATCATCTTCCCAGGAATGGAGGTGAGGCTGACAGGCCTGTAGTTGCCAGGCTTCTCCTTCTTGCCCTTTCTGAAGACTATTTTCCAGTCTTCAGGGGAAAAAAAAAAAAAAAGAAGAACTGTGTTGACAGTAAATGGATTGATGAATAGGTGAACACAAATATGCAGAAGAAGTCCTGAAGACACTGTATTGCATTAGTGGAATTCTCTTACACTTACAGAAACACAGAACAGTTTTGATTGGAAGAAACCTGAAAGCTCATAGAGTCCAACCTTTGCCCTAGCCCTATCAATACCATTAAATGATGTCCCTCAGCACTACATTTACCCTTCTATTAAACACTGCCTCGGGATGGTGATTCAGCCACTCCCCTGGGCAGGCTGTTCCAATGCCTGACAACCCTCTCAGTAAAGAATTTCTTCCTAATATCCAACCTGAACCTTGCCTGCTGCAATTTATGGCCATTTCTCCTTACCCTATCACTTGTCACTAGAGAAAACAGACCAGCCCCTGTCTCATTACCATCTCCTTTCAGGTAGTTGTAGAAAGTGATAAGGTCTCCCTTCAGTATCCTCCAGGCTAAACAGCCCCAGATACCTCAGCCATTCCTTGTACAACACATGCTTCAAATCCTTTACTAGCTTGGTAGCCTGTCTCTGTACCCTCTCCAGCACCTCAGTGCTCCTCTTGTAGTGAGGAGCCCAAAACTGGACACAGTACTCAAGGTGTAGTCTCCCCAAAGCTGAGTACAGGGTAATGAGCACCTTCCTACTCCTGTTGACACCACTATTCTTGATACAGGCCAGGATGCTGTTGGTCATCTTGGCCACCTGGGCACACTGCTGGCTCATGTTTAGCTGTCTGTCCATCAACAGCTCCAGGTCCCTCTCTGCCTGGCAGCTCTCCAGCCACTCTCCCCAAGCCTTTAACACTGCTGGGGATTGCTGTGGCTGAAGTGCAGGACCTGGCATTTGGCTTTATTGAAACTCATGGAACTGGCCTTGGCCCAGTGATCCAGCCTGTTTAGATCCCTCTGCAGAGCCTTCCTACGCTCAAGCAGATCGACATTTCCACCCAGGTTGGCGTCATCTGCAAACTTACTGAGGGTGCGTTCTATCCTCTCGTCCAAATCATTGGTGAAAATGTTAAACAGAACTGGGCCTGATAATGAGTCCTGGAGGACACCACTCATGACCAGTTGCCAACTGGCTTTAACTCCATTCACCACAACTCTTTGGACTTAGCCATCTAACCAGTTTTTCATCCAGCAGAGCGTGTGCTCATCCAAGCCAAGAGCAGTCAGTTTCTCTAGGAGAATGCTGTGGGCAGCAGTGTCAAATGCCTTGCTAAAGTCAGGACAGACAACATCGACAGCCTTTCCTTCATCCAACAAGCGGGTCACCCAGTGAGAGAAAGAGATAACATTTGTTAAACAGGACATGCCCTTCATAAACTCACGCTGACTTGACCTGATCACCTGATTGTCCTGCATTTACTGCGTAATGGAACTCAGAATGATCTGCTCTTCTATTTTTGTGACAAGTTGAAAGTCTAATTAAAGTTTAATAGCTAATAAAAGGTAATTAAGAATGGGGCTAAGATGAGGCAAATAATCACTTATTCCTATATATTGAGTGTAGTGACACTAGATAACAGTGGTTGGCTCATAACTGGATGATAATTCCTCTTGACTGGGCTTCTTCTCAGTATTGTTTCTCCTGTTTAGCAGCCTCTGCTACTTAACTGTGGTATGTGTGGGGAGACTAGAGAGTAAACCAGCTTCTGTTGTTTCAGTGTTACTTGCTTGTGACACAGTGAGTTTTTCTCTTATGGAGTCTGCTGTGCTGGCAAAGTTGGGAATTGAGATACTGCCCTTGGTATCGGAGAGGTGATGGAGAAGTTTTCTCTAATTACTTCAGGATGTCTCTATGGCAGAGCTTATTCTCAGTTCCATGTCCTGCCTGACATGGGCATGCTTCGGTTCTTCAGGTAGAGACAATATGGTGTCCTAGAGATAATGAAGTTCTAAATTGGGGTGAAAAGCCACCAAGTCTAATGCGGAGTAACAGTTAAACAAAAAAAAAAAAAAAGACAATAACTTTTTTTACATTTCGGAATACTGTCAGACTTTCCTTTTAATATCTTCAGGAAAAACTTGTTTGAGTTATTCCCTTCTTGTTGAATCCATCTATTTTACTACCCATCTATTTGTAGGGTCGTGCAATTTCATTGCACAATTGAGCAGACTTTTAAACAAGGTCCAGAAACAAACTTTCTTGGCTAAAACTGAAGTGACAAATAGCTGTAATTGGGAATAAAGCTAGTACAAAATATAAAAAATTTAAAATTGCAACTGCAAGTAAAAGTAGATCAGCTGGTGTAACTTCTAGGTTCAGGTAAACTTGCATGCATGTTCAACTGTTTCTATGCTCTTTGGCTACACGTGGGGGATGACCTGTGGAGTTTGTTCAAAGCAAATCATGTAATTCTGCAGCTTTGTTCTTTGACGAAAAATAACTATACCTATTATTTCAATCACTTAATGAATATCTAATCAGTCTTATGAATAACTGGATGCTTCTCACATATTAGAAAAACCACACTGGAAAGTATCAGCTAAGTGACTGTCTCTTTAACTGCTTATCAATGGAATAAAGATATTTACAGAAGACTTAATATTGCACTACAATTGGATGTGAATTAGTTAACATCTAATAGTTTTTTTCTGAAATTAAATTTTATTCAGGAAGCAAAGTTCAGTTTGTCTTCAGTGGAAATAGTCACATTTTCTTGGCTCTGAAAAAATTCTGGTTTGTAGGGTAATGACATTCCTAAAACTTTTCTGAGGAGCTGCTTCTAGTAGTTCAGATTGAAGAGATATATATATATCCTTGTTAGGAAAAAAAAATGCTTTTTTTCCTTTTCCCAAGAAGATCTATGCCTCCATGTTTCTGGATTTTTTTTTTCTTGAGATGCTCTATAGATATTTCATTGTTCTAACTGAAATTTCAATTTGCTTTTGTTTCTATTCTAAAAGCTTTTATTCTGTAACATATCTCAAGGGGAGGGAACTTCTCTAAAAAGTTTTAAAGATGGATACACATATTTGACGTATCTGTCTGCATTAAAACAAGATGTCAAAATCATGTTCTAGGTAAAAAAAAAGTAGAGGCAAAATTTAGTGTTCCTTTAAATTGTCAGACTACTACTGATGGAAGGAATACTGTAGAATACATCTTTAAACTGCAAATATGAGCTGCCTTTAAAAAGGGCAAGCATATGGATTTTTCCTGACTGCAGAAATTTGAGCATTGCTCTCTAGCATTTCAGTTGTCTCTAAGATTTTCGGGAAGCTATTTGTCACTACACTGGATGATGACAGCTTAAACCTATTTGTCAATGTGATTGACAAATAATGTCCACCACTAGGGACTTCTTGGTTTTATTTCATTTATAAATCACAAAAGCAAGAAGGCATATTTGAATTTCCCCACAGAGAGTGAAAGATTTTCTACATATTTTATTTCTGTACTGTACTAGCCTGATTTCATACAATATGTAAGTATGATTGCGAGCAAGAAATGTTTGTGGCATTTTCCTTCAAAATCTGCAAAAGTATGTTCATAAACCTACTGAGGAAAACGTGGGACTGAGATTTCTCACTCTAAATTGAGACAATGGCGGGGGAGGGGTTGGAGAAGCAGCTGTATTCTGCAGCCAGCAGAATGAAGCTCCCAGAAGGTTACTCCTATTATTTATTGACCTGAAAAAATCTGAGTGGAAGAAGTAATATTACAGTATCTGTAGCATACAAATACATGAAGAACAGGAAGTTTATAGTAGAGTTAACATTAAGTCTCAAAGTTGTAAAGACTGCTTTGTTTATATCTCACAGTTGATTTGACTGTTTTGTGAAGTTTGAGGTTCTATCAGAAATAGAGACATTGTTGGTCATGTTTGGTTTGTTCTTTTTTTTTATAAATCAACTCACCCTCTATGCAAAGCTCTTCGGTATCTTGGCATTGATTTTGGATTTGAATGCATTTCGTTCGTGTGATGGATTTTTTTCAGTTTTCCTTTAGTATTTGAATTAGAGCCTTGAATAACTCTGAAGTGTTGCTATCCTATAGTGTTTTGTATTTAACCAAATATTTGCCTCTGTATTACTACAGCTGCTTGCATATTTATGTTAAGACATTGTGTGTCATGTGGATTTAAGTGTTTGTTGCCTTACTGGTCTAAAACATCTTCCAAAATTCAGCCTGCCATTGCTGCATTGTAGTAACACTGCTATAAGGAAAAGGCTGCAAGACTACTTAAACAGTTTTTCTGTATGCTGGGTAAATATTTCAATTTAGATGAATCCCAGTCCGATGTTAAATTTCTTCAGCTTGTTAACAGAGATAGTCTGTTGTTGAAGTAGCTGATTAACTCACGACGATCTCAATTACGTTGTATTTTTATAATACCATCATTTTGCCAATAACATTTCCTTTCATCCAAAGAATATTTCCTAATGCACATGTAACCATTTCCATACTGGTCTAGTAAAATTATTATAAAGGTAAGAACTAGCTTTCAATAGAAGGGACATTAGACTCTTTTCAAAAGCAGTCTTTCCTTTGAGCTTGTTTTTCATGACTTCCAGAGAAGCATGACCTCCTTGGTTAGGCTAAAATCAGAAACAAAACCAAACTGTGGTTCTATAGAGAAACTTTTCTCTTAGCTATTAACAAATCTTCAAACCTCATATTTAGCTAAGGCCTCCTTTTTATTTGCTTACAATATCTTAATTCAGTTCATCCTCAACTATAGTCACAGTAATTCTACCAGTACAGTTAAATAGATACACTAGACTTTTATCGTTTCCCCTAGAACATGCCACTACAATGCTACCTACACAGTTGTATAGGAATAGGAAAAACTTCAATAGACCTGCCAGTAGAGCCACACAGGGATCTCATTAGTCTCACTATTTCTGTTTTTAAATACAATTAGCCTTTCCAAAATATAGATCAGTACAAGAAGGGCAAACTTTATTTTGGTCACTTTAAATGTATTTTCAGTTTGCTTACACTACACTGAGGAAACCAACTACTGGTTAAACTAGTACGTTTGCGTAACAGGGCACCTCTTCTGTGAACACATGCTGTGTAGGAGTGCTTATCTGCTTTTGGCATTCCATGTTTTTTGCAGCCTGGGGCTTACAGTTTTTGGAAGTCACAGGTAAGGGGAATATAAGAGGAAAATTGAGCTTTGGTCATTCCAGTAATGGTAGAATCAGAACTATGGGGAGTCAGTGCTGAGGTCTGTAACTGTTCCTTTAGTCAAAAGGAGCTTTGTTTGAGCAAGGGCTGAACAGAGAATCTGAGGATAACATATGGTTTTTAATAGAGTATTGGTTCTGATTTTTAAATAATATTGTAGCAATATGCTCCCCATCCTTTCAAGAATGATTTTTTTTTTTTCTTGATATTCAGAGAATCAAAAGAGCAATGAATGTATGGGAAAGACAAAATGCTTAAGGGTGTGTTTGGAAGATGGGGGTGTTAAAAAAGTTGGTACAGTGGGAAGGTGCCATTAGTCTATAGACACATATTATAAAAATTAGAAACTGATCCTCAAAACTCAAGCTTTCTTTTTCATATAAATTGGAATATAGTGGGGTAGTTACTGCCTGAAAGTGATCTGTAACCTAACCACCAGTTGTGTTCATTCTGCTCTTTAAGTGTAAATGTTAATGACAGAACAAGAAATGAGGTTTGTGAAGAAATTTTTCCAACAGAGGGAGAGAGGAGGCAGAGGAAGCTTGTGGATGTTTAACTGTCCTTCTGCCAAAGCCAAGAAGTGTCTACTCCCTTCCTCAAAGATGCTTCCTGCTTCAATGGTAAACAAATAAAAAACCCACAAAATTTTAAGGGCCAGCACTGTGAGTGTTTGCTCTGAAAGACCCTAACACTTCCACCAACATTCACTACTGTTTATGGCATTATACTAGCAAAAAAAATGCTTCATTACCTGCTTTGAGAACTACCTGTTACAGAATATAAGGTTAACGCAAAATAAAATAAACTAGTAGTACAAAAAAAAAATGTTGTCCAGGTCTACATGAAATGAAAGGTACATTCATCTCAGGGTGATGAGTTGCTTCGTTTCTTTTTGAAATTGCTGGATGGCATTTAAATACTTCTATTAAATACTTTCTAAATAGTCTTTCATCAAAACTGTAACTTCTCATGTTATATGAACAGTAAAAGTACCGAGCAACCTGTAGGAGAAATTCCATTCGCTACAAGTCATAAAGTCATGGTTGCATATGCAATATATCAGAACTTAGATGTTAGTGGCTTTATAAGAATTTCCCCATTGTTCCCTGAATCTAGCAGGAACAGGTTGCATGGAAAAAACACTAATTAAAAGAATTGGTAGCTTTTCTCCAGCACTGAATTATGAGGTCATTACTACTTATTAAAATACTTATCCCACTCAAATATTCATAATAATCTGTTAGGTTTCTTACAGACAGGGAGATTATGATAATATATCTAGCTCTTGTTATTAGTTGGTATCTTTCATCAGTATTCAAGATTAGTCCATTAGTCTGAGCCATAGCCACATCAATATAAATCACCAATGCAAATGCTAAACAAAAGTAAGTTCTGTGTGAGAAGGACGCTGCTGTTTGCTTTACTTTGAGTAGTTTTTTCTTCTGTATTACTTGCAGCACTTTGAAACCTGAAAACTCAATTTCTCTTGCTATTGATTTTTGTCCTTTCCCATTTAGTGAGCACTGGGGTATCCAGCGATCTATGCATGTGCCTTTTCATGTGGTGAGCTCTGAATATGCTTTATTGTTTCTACATGATGTTTCTGCAACTTGGGACCCGGGTATTGCTGTCTGTGCAGCAGTGTATCTGCAAAATCAGAAGTAGTATTAGTTTACGGAAAGTTCTCACGAGCTCTCTCATTTTAGTGGCTGTACTAACCAAAACTATGCAGTCTCCCCCTCTGTCTCCAGCATGTAGTATGTAATGTATGCAAGATCATTTGATCCAAAGTGAAGTTACTATTAGGTGAGACAGCATCTCAAATTCTTGATCAGGAGGTTGATTTATTAGCAAACTACTGTGAACATTGCTCACTCTAAATGAAAACGAGTTTTAAACAGTTTGTCATGTCCAAATGACACAAAGAACATACATAATTGACTGAACTGTTATTTCCAAATATGGAATTACAGGTAAACAAGCATGTTTCATAGAAACACCTGTTTAACTGGTAAAGATCTGTTTATTCATATATTGAAAATACTTTGTCATACTGGGTTTGTTTTCCAGGATTAGTTACTTCACTAGTCAGCAAATTCTGAGGGTACTTTCGAAATCGGTGTATGAAGTGGCAAATGACATTGTTGAATCCAGGAGGTAACAAAAGGGTGGCAGCTTCTATAACCGCAAGACCTCTCTTAAAATAGCTAAATTTGTTATAGTGGTAGAATAGGGGGTAATCAATTGTTTTAAAGTGGAAGTGGAAGAAAAAAGATGAAAATGCAGAAAAGAAAGTAAAGACAGTATTTACTAATTTTCTGACACTTATTGAGGTCAGCTGGGAATCCAAGTTGAGGAAATTGACCTTTGGAAAATGCACTGAAGAGGGCAGATCTGTGCTGCAATGCCAATGTATTTAGGATAGGTATGTGCGTGTTCTTTACACATCCTTTAGATGTCTAATTATCGTAGTCTAAGTATTTGATCACTTGAAGGAATTTCAAGGTGCACAATTTTGTAAATATGACTTCAGCTCTGTGTTAAATTGCAACCTTAATATTCTTTCCTTGTAAACAAAATTTAATTAATTTTGTTTATAGGCTTATGTTATTTTAAAAATATCTGCTATCATAAAGAGTTTCCTACTAAATTCTTTGGTCAAGCAGTGGAAACATCACCGTGCTTACACTGCTTGAGTGTGTTGGTGGTTACTGTTTCATCCATGTAAACTATATGGTAATTAAAGGATTTTTCTAATCTAAGAAAGGATTGCAAACATAGCTGAGGCATTCTCATCTGTGGTTTTAGCCAAATGAGTGTACGATTTCTAGGTTGAAATGAAAACCAAATGAGAATAGAACTAAAAAATAAGCACTTGAATATGTCTTCTCCAGGAAGTAGTATACTTACTGTAATACACTTACTTACCTTTTAATTTGTCTAGAGAGAGGTGAAGGGATGAGTAGTGTTTGGGTGATCTTTAGCTTCTTTTTTGTCTGCAGTTTCCTAAGTAGTATCCATCCTAAAAAACAGAGAAGTTGCTTGTGTCACATGGTATGAAAAGGAAAGAAACTGATCTGTTACGAGTAAGGAATTGGAAAGAAGTTGAAGCTGATAATCTGATATCACACTAATGGTAGTGTAATGTGACATTGCCCTAGGGATTTCCTATGAGGAAAGTAGAGCTCTAACAGAACTGTCACAACAGCAACCACTTAGAAGAATATCAAGAGGGTAGGAGAAAGAGGTAGTGGTTAACAGTAAGAGGAGCAGAGTGAGATCATGACTGCTACACTACACTTTTGACTGAAAATGGTCAGGTGCTGTAGATTGTTGGAGGTCAGGTGTTTTCACCAAAAACTTAAGTCCAGGATGATTGCTTTTTGCAGGTGTAAAACCCTAATGTGATACTTCTAGACGTAAAGTACAGGTATTTAATCAAATTTAGTCTTGCAGTATATATTCGACTGCAGAGATACAGAATATAGCTTGAAAATATAGTTGCTGTATGGTGGGGGTTTTCTTTCTTCTGGGTTTTTCATTGTTTTGGGGCTTTTAAGCTTGATGAGCATGATACTGAACTTGTCCTACTTCAGTCTGTTCAAGTGCAGTCAGGGAGAAATAATTCTGCTAGATGGGACTAGGATATACTGCATTGAAAACTATCAATCTACAGGGAAGATGAGATATCCCTTGTTTAGTCTCAACAAGGGAAGTCATTTTAAATAGAATGGTTTAAAGGAACTGTTTAAAAAACCTATTTTATTTCACAAGCACTAAGATTTGAAAATATTGAAGTGCCATATGGACCTTTCTCAGGTTAACTTTTACTCCTAAAGAACAGTTAGAGATTTCCATCGAACAAGTGAACAGTAGTGTGTTCAGTAATGGGAGAAATGACTTCTATTAATCAGGGCTCATGGCAAGGTTTAATAATAACACATGCTTACAAAAAAAACTTTAGTACAACAAGAGTTTTAGACAAAATTATCCTCTCCTTCCTGAGCTAAGCAGTAGCATAGAAGGATAAAGTGATATATATCCTACCAACCCCTACAACGTGAGACGCCTAAATCAAAATGTGTTATTAGTTAGTTCCATGTGATTTGTCATAAACCTATAGCCTAAAAATCCCCAACTTCCAAGCAGAGGTGTCTAGATACAACATCCGACTGTACAGTGGAATGAGGATTGATATTGAATACGGAGAAACCACATAGAAACAAGATCAACAAAACTTTGATTAACAGCATGTAGAATGAAATTCCTTATGGATGCTGTTTAGCATTACCCAGCCTAATCTAGTAATTTGTTTTTCCTCTAGAAACAACACTGCACTGTCTCAAGGCTGCAGACTACCAAAACTAAAGGTACTATCTGCAGTGGTTTTCCTAGCAAGTCCCAGTGTCTGCAGATAACTAAGATTTTATGGCACAGGAAAGCGTTGACTGTTAGCAGTTGGTTATAAAACCCCTATACATGATCTGCCCTTTCAATGTTACTCCAGGTATTTAAGTACCTCTTTAGAAAGCAGAGAGGTATAAAATGGAATTTTTCCTCTCTGAGAAATGGAGAAGATACCAAGGTATTCTAATCTGTTAAAGTTAAAACCTCAAGTAATTAAAGTTCACACACATGTGCGAATTTAATTTGAAAGAACTTTGCATAGTCACATGCACACACACTCCTTTTAAAAGACACAGCTGAAGTGTAAAGTGCTAAACAAAGTGATGCCCCCTGCCCAGCCATTTTAAACTTGCTGCTTAGGCCTGGCAGCAGAGTCAAGGTCTTAAGAATCAATTTTCAGTGTCACAAATACTTATACTGTATAGAAGTAGCTGGCACTGACCTTTGTGTAAATATACCTGCAACAGGAGTTACTAAAGAGGAAGTGTTTGCTGTACTTTCATTTCCTGCATTTTCTTCCTGAAAGAAAGGAAATTGCCAGTGAATACCATTAAGTGTCATTTCTCATTTCTTGGTACACAGTCAATTCAAAATAATTAAAGGAGAAATCTGTGGGGAGAAGGAAGTCCCAAGACTGTTCAAATATTTATTTTTTTTTTCCTTCTGGCTCAAAGTGATTAATTCAAGGTAGTTATCTTTATGACAGAAGTTATTTAAATGGCATTTTAACAAATTTTAGGGGAAGAAACAAGGGAGATGTTTTCAGATCACAATTACTATGAATGACAACATATAGATCCAAATTAGAAGTCTTTCAAATGCATTAAAAATGCAGATTAGTTTCTTCACAATATTGCTCAAACATTGTTCTTTCACGGTTTTGCAGCTTGGTGTTTAGGATTATTTTTTTTCCTTCTCAAAGTACATGTGAGAGGAAGAGAATTGTTATTTAGAAAGCTGACCTCACATAAGTGAGTATTTTTAAACATCAAATAAGTGGATATCTTTTTGATGTTTGAGGTTTAAAAGTAGACACATGAGGGAACCGAGTATAAATAGGACACCAGCATACACATTATTGAACTTGTAATTTTCTCTGTTTACCAAGAGATTTTCCATAGCAGATTTTAATAATCATTGGATAGTGCTGCATAGTGCTTCTAATAGTAAAATACATAAAAGAGTGTGGGTTTCCCACATTGCATTGTTCGTTTCACACGCAGATACGAAGTTAATACGTTCAAAGAAGCATTAATCATTAATGCTACTTTACACCTCTGCTATCATGGATAGTTATCTGCAATAAAACCACATGTCCTGTTTTCATAATTCACCTACCAATATAAATAGCTAAAAATAGTATTGGTCTATTCATGTAACTTACTCATTGAGCAGGATAGAGACTGACTTGCAATAGTTCTTGCGATCAAAGAACCAGGGGATATTCTTGTGATTCAGATGTTAATATGTGTAAGTATTGCTGTTCAACATGCCTCTGATTTATTGCTTGTTCCAAAAACTATCAGAAGTCGGGAAGTTAGTTATAACTTAAAATGCGACGTGAATTTGAGAACTGATAAAAATGTAGTTATTCCTTAATTGCTGATCAGCACGAATCATAATTCAGTGATTTTTCATTTTAGAAGTAGGGTGGGGCATGAACAGGACTAAGAATGACTAAAGAATAGTAATATGCTGCAGGAGACTGAGAGATAACCAACTAAAAATATACAGAGAATTTGCCTGAGTGTTTGGAATCTGTGTGGTATAATTTCTGGTGTGTGGTGTTTCTAGTTATGAAAGCACTTACAAAAATCTTTAGACTGCTTGATTCTATGATGAGTATATACATCTCTGGTTTCAGTGAAAAGTAGTCTCTGGCGCTGTAGATCCTTCCTCTATGGCCTTTTCCTAAAAATCAACCTGTTCACATAAGAAGGATTGGGCTTTATTATTATTTTTCACAAACATAATGTTTTTTTTACATTTCTGATTCAATATTATAACAAAAAAATCTGGTTTTGAAAATATTCTTATTAACTGTTGTATTTGACTTTCAGATATGAAAGCTGCCACACTGAATTTTGCTGTGATTTGTGTAATTTTCATTCAGTTCCAGTGGATTTAGAGAGGTATTGATGGTATTTTTTTCCCCTCCCTCTTTTTTTTTCTTTTTCTCTTAAAATCTGTGAACCATACCTGATCAAACACAGCCTAAACATGTTTCTGTGTTGGCAAGAATGGGAATAAACTAAATCAACTCAAACACAATGTAAAGCTCTAAGTAAATTGGCAGAAGCCATTACTTTGGGACAAAATCCTTAAAAGGAGGAAACGCCCGATGTACTAAGCAGTCTAGTCTTGAACCTTATGTTGAAATGTCTGTGTTTTAAAAGGTCCATGTCAAAACAATAGTTGGCAATTAAGTCTGGTTTACAGGTGGGCTGGAAGAGGCAGTACTCTTCTGCTTAGCACACTGATATAGCAGTTTGTCTGACATGTTGGTGGCAGAGTAGTGCACAGCTGATGGCCCCTTTTCAGTTTGAACTTCGTCCTCCCTTGCATAGTAGTCAGTCAACTGGCTGCACACCAGTATACTTTTATTAACTTATATGACACTACACTTCTGTCAGACCAGCTGAAGGTACTTACAGCATCTAGGATGTGTGGGTTCTCTATGCAGAAGTTTAAGGTTTGTGCTCTGGTCTTGTGTAAGCTTGGTATCTCAAGCACTTTTTAATTATGCTGTAAGCTACAATTACTCTAAATGCAATTGCAGAGAAATGTATCAGATAACACAGTGACTTGGGCAGCATGCAGTCTGGAATTTATTAGCTGCTGTTCTGATCCTAATTTAGTGGCGTGGTCTCATCTCACTGCAAGTATAATTGCCATTATTGAATAATCATTTTGATAGGTTATTCCATTTTCTGTCCCGTTTATCTTCTGTTCTTAAGTGTCTCGTTTTCGTTTTTCAACATTGCCATCTCAATCTGAGTGCCTTCTGACTCATTCTCAATATTTTCTAGTCTTTGTTTAATGGTACAATCATTGCTTGATAACATCTGTATATCTTCTGCAATTCTGTCAAATTGGCTGGTATGAAGAGACTTAAGTACTGTAATTTTCCTTCTGAAATCCTGCTGTTGCATAATTCTGACACATGGGATTTTTTTCTTCCACCCTTATTCTTCATTTTGGTCCCATACAATAGATTTCTTTTATATTCAAATTAATTACCCATTGAAAAATGTAGCCTTCTGCAAAAATCTTCTATGCAGTGAATCTCTCTAATGTTTACCTGGACATATGCATGAAATGATGTATTTTATTTAACTTCAAGTCATGGTCCACAATGGGTATTTAGAAGGCAAACCCACTTCTTTCTTCTGGGTATTTTGTCTATCATCAACTTGAAAGCACTTCTATCCTTTCATTATGCGTATTGCATTTTAATGTTTCTTGTAGAGGTTTTTAAGAGCTTGATTTTTATTTCAAGACTTAGATTATTTTCACCACTACAGGATCAGTTGTGCCCTCTTATGTGTTCTCTGGTAGCTCATGCATGAACACATGTGTGTGTGTGCACATACATGCAAAAAAAAACCCTACTCATAATGGCAACAAGATCCCTGCAAGGGAAGAGAAATGGTATGCAGTTACAGATTGTCATTTGAGTCTTTGGAGGGAATCTTAAAGATGATTAGTAATGAAAACTTATTTACATTTTCTTCCCTGTTTGTTGGTTCTTACTTATTCTCTTTCCCAGTATCTCACAGTAGTATCCCTGACCTCTGGCTCTTTTTATTTCAGATTTCATGACTGATGTTTTTGAAGTATCAAGTATCATCAAGGCTTTTTCTTTCCTGATGGACATTTTATGGCCATGATATATTAAACATTGACAAGCTTTTAACAGATGCTTTAATTCTACCAAAAATAAGTGTATAATAAAAGTGCTTAGTGCTCTGCATGACTGGTCCTGAAATACTTAAAGTGGTGTATTGGGTTTGTGAGGCAAAGGTTTGGCAGCAGGAGGAACTACAGGGGTGACTTCTGTGAGAAATTGATAGGAGCTTCTCATGGGTCCAGTAGAGACAATGCCAGTTGACTCCAAGTCAGAACCACTGAAGACCAAGGCCAAGCCCATTCATGATGATAGTACTTCTGGAATAACTTATTTAAGAAGGGGGAAAACAACTGTTACACAACAGCAACCAGAAGAAAGGAGCGAGAATCATAGAATCATAGAATGTTAGGGATTGGAAGGGGCCTCGAAAGATCATCAAGTCCAATCCCCCTGCCAGAGCAGGAATGCCTAGACTACGCCACACAGGAACGTGTCCAGGCAGGTCTTGAATGTCTCCAGAGAAGGAGACTCCACAACCTCTCTGGGCAGCCTGTTCCAGGGCTCCGTCACCCTCACTGAGAAGAAGTTTCTTCTCAAGTTTAAGCGGAACCTCTTATGCTCCAGTTTCAGCCCATTACCCCTTGTCCTATCAGTGGTTGTCACCGAGAAGAGCCTGGCTCCATCCTCGTGACACTCCCCCTTGATATATTTGTAAACATTAATGAGGTCACCCCTCAGCCTCCTCCTCTCCAAACTAAAGAGCCCCAGCTCCTTCAGTCTTCTCTCATAAGAGAGATGCTCCACTCCCTTAATCATCCTAGTTGCCCTGTGCTGGACTCTCTCCAGCAGTTCCCTGTCTTTCTTGAACTGAGGGGCCCAGAACTGGACACAGTATTCCAGATGGGGTCTCACCAGGGCAGAGTAGAGGGGAAGGAGAACCTCTCTCGACCTACTAACCACCCCCCTTCTAATACACCCCAGGATGCCATTGGCCTTCCTGGCCACAAGGGCACACTGCTGGCTCATGGTCATCCTGCTGTCCACCAAGACTCCCAGGTCCCTTTCCCCTACACTACTATCTAATAAGTCATTCCCCAACTTATACTGGAACCTGGGGTTGTTCCTACCCAGATGCAAGACCCTACATTTACCCTTGTTATATTTCATTAAATTTTTCCCCGCCCAACTCTCCAGCCTGTCCAGGTCTCGCTGGATGGCAGCACAGCCTGCTGGTGTGTCAGCCACTCCTCCCAGCTTGGTGTCATCAGCAAACTTGCTGACAGTACTCTCTAGTCCCTCATCCAAGTCATCGATGAATATATTGAATAATACTGGTCCCAGTACCGACCCTTGAGGCACTCCACTGGATACAGGTCTCCAACCAGACTCTGCCCCATTGACCACAACTCTTTGGCTTCTTCCCCTTAGCCAGTTCGCAGTCCACCTCACTACCCGAGAGTCTAGACCACACTTCCTCAGTTTAGCAGCAAGGATGCTGTGGGAGACTGTGTCAAATGCTTTACTGAAGTCAAGGTAGACCACATCCACCGCTCTGCCATCATCTATCCACCTTGTTATATCCTCATAAAAGGCTATGAGGTTAGTCAAGCACGACTTCCCTTTGGTGAAGCCATGTTGACTGTCTCTAATGACCCTCTTATCCCTGATATGCCTTGAGATGGCACCAAGGATAAGTCGTTCCATCACTTTCCCAGGGATGGAGGTGAGGCTGACCGGTCTATAGTTACCTGGGTCCTCCTTCTTGCCCTTTTTGAAGACTGGAGTGACATTTGCTTCCCTCCAGTCCTCAGGCACCTCTCCCGTCTCCCAAGACTTGGCAAAGATGATGGAGAGTGGTCTAGCAATGACATCAGCCAGCTCCCTCAGCACCCGTGGATGCATCCCGTCTGGACCCATGGATTTATGGATGTCCAGATTGCTTAATTGGTCCCTAACCCCGTCCTCATCGACTAAAGCAAACTCCTCCACTGCCCTGACTTCCTCTGGGGCCTCAGGGGAACGGGGCTCCTCAGGACAGCCTCCGGCAGAGTAGACAGAGGCAAAGAAGGCATTCAGTAACTCTGCCTTCTCTGTATCATGTGTCACCAAGGCACCCACCTCATTCATCAGTGGGCCTACATTGCCTCTGGTGTTAGTTTTATCTGCCATGTATTTGAAAAAGCTCTTCCTGTTGTCCTTGACCCCTCTCGCCAGGTTCAATTTGGGGGAGGCCTTTGCTTTCCTAGTTGCCTCCCTACACCCTCGGACAACAGCCTTATATTCTTCCCAAGTGGCCAACCTCGCCTTCCAAGATCTGTAAATTCTCCTCTTGCACTTGAGTTTACCCAGCAGATCCCTGTTTAGCCACACAGGTCTCCTGGCTCCCTTCCTTGACTTCCTACGTGTCGGGATGCTCTGATCTTGAGCACGGTAGAAGCAGTCCCTGAACGCTAACCAACTGTCTTGGGCCCCTTTACCTTCAAACAGCCATAATACGTTAGAGAAACAATTCTGCAGACACCAAGGTCAGCGAAGGAGGGGCAGGATGTGCTCCAGGCACCAGACTGGAGATTTTCCTGCAACCCTTGATGAAGACCATGATGAGGCAGGCTGTTCCCCTGCAGCCTATGGAGGTTAATGGTGGAGCAGATATCCACCTGCAGCCTGTGGAGGACACCACACTAGAGTAGGTGGATGCATCCAAAGAAGGCTGTGACCTTGTAGGAAGCTCACATGGGAGCAAGAACTGTTCACCTACGGAGAGAGGAGCCCGTGTTGGAGCAGGTTTTCTGGCAGAACTTGTGACCCTGTGGTGTGTCTCCTGGTTGTTAAAATCTTGTCCGTAACACCAGTATGGAAGTTAACCAGCCACAGTGTTCTTTCATGTATTGAGTCAAAACCACTTCTCACAGATGCTAGTGTATCTCAATTACCATTTATTTTTTTTACTATTGTCTGGTATGGCAAACTATAGTTCATATTCTTCACCATTACCCAAGCCACCCAGTCTCCTTTAATAATAGTAAACAAAAGATAAAGTTACATAAATTCTTAGAAGAAAATGCACAAAAATCTGATCTGGCTGTGCAAAGCTGTGTAGTGCTAACATTTAAATCCCATCTGTAACTGGAAATAATTATTTTTTTTTAAATGTTATATATAACTTTAAAAGAATATTTGTGGTCTTTTCTGAAATGCCTCTTAGAACTTGATATTGAAAATAGGTATTTTCCCAATCCAAATTTTGAACCAAAATGTACTGTTAGTATAAGACTGATGGAGAACCATAGAATGTGTTGTGTTGGAAGGGACCGTTAAAGGTCATCTAGTCCAACCTGCCCGCAGCGGGCAGAAACATCTTTAATGAGATCAGGTTACTCAGAGCTCCATCAAGCCTGACATTAAATGCCTACAGAGATGGGGCCTCCACCACCTCTTTGGGCAACTGGTTCCAGTGTTTCACCACAGACATAGGAAAGAACTTCTTCCTAATGTCTAACTGAAATCTACTTGGCTCTTGTTTAAAATCATTGCCCTTCGACCTATTGCTACACACCCTTGTAAACAGTCTCTCCACAGCTTTCCTGCAGGTCCCCTTCAGGTACTGAAAGGCTTCTATAAGGTCTCCCCAGGGCCTTCTCTTCTTCAGGCTGAACAACCCCAACGCTCTTGGCTTGTCCTTGTAGGAGAGCTGCTCCAGCAGTTAGATAATTTTTGTGGCCCTCCTCTGGACCTGCTCCAACAGGTCTATGTCCTAGTGTTGAGGTCACCAGAGCTGAACGCAGCACTCCAGGTGAGGTTTCACCAGAGCAGAGGGACAGAATCACCTCCCTGGATCTGCTGGTGACACTTCTTTTTATGCATCCTAGGAAACAATTGACCTTCTGGGCTGTGAGTGCCCATTGTTGGCTCGTGTCCACCTTTTTGTCTATATGAAGCCTGAAACTCTGTCTTTCAGAAAGCTAGCCTTTACCTTGACTTTAAAACAAGTACCAGATTACTGGGAAGAGATTCCTGAACTAATTCTAGAACATTGTTTTGGAAGAGAGCATCACAGAATGGAGATGGTAACCTACGGATTACAATGAGTATTGCTATACCGGGATGGGATCTCTATGGGGCCTCTTTGACTGCAATATAGTGTGACCTGTAATGCACTTTGCTGTATGTTCAGTATGCCCTAAGTTCTGCAACAGAAGCTTTATTTTACCATGCTAATTCCCCGTTTCAAAACCCCTTCCCCTCTGCCTCCCTTACTGTAGCTAATGGGGGATGGCAGCTGTCATGAGACCTAATTGCTGCATGCTTCTCTTGTCAACGAAAATATTTTCATGCTGGCATTGACAGCCAGACTGAAATATTTTTGTGCCATCTTTATGAGCACTGTAAAGTTTCTTCTGATGAACTGAGTAAGTCCATTTTAAACTGTTAGCTCTCTTAATTGATTCCACTCTTATTTTTTCATTGTGACTTTACAACTCAAGGATAAATTTTCACCTTTATTGGACAGCTTTTAACTAACATTTATTAAAGGATGCCAAGCAGAGGACACTTTATGGTTGCATTAAATCAGCATGGCATCCTTCCAGAAACTTGCATCTGACATGTTATTGTAAGGACAAACAAAGATAGACATAACATCCTGGATAAACAGCTACAAAGGAACTGGAAGATCAGCAGCTCAGTCATCCAAGACAGGAACAAGTACATGTGTCTGAGACTAGCTGTTTTTACCTTTATTTTTTTTATACTTAACAGGAAGAATCCAGTTATTTTCTAGCTGAATTAGTTGACTCCAGGCTGAAATCTAGTCACAATTTTATTGCTCTTCCCCTGAAGTAGTGACATTAAAATGTGTATAACTGACTGCAAAAGTGCAGCAATATATTTCTGTATTCCCTGAAAACATCTGAACTAAAATGAAAAAAAAAAATGGACATTTCTGTTTGGAAGAGGCTTAGGATATCTGAAATTGCACCTCAGAATACCAATTTAATTATCAGACTGCTGAATTTGACAATATTTAATAACCAGGACATTCTCTCTCAGTACCTATAGGGTGATGAAATACTTTGAGGGTGCAATGAGCTCTTGAGCTACCTGTTCTGAAAACTAGGGTGTAGAGCTTGTGTGCTAAGTGATTTGCATTAAGGCAAGTGTCAGTCCAGGACTGACTATTACTGAGCATCTGGTTCTGTTTTGTCAAGCTGTGCTTGTTCAATTCCTTACTAGCATTGCAAAGCTACAGATGTTCTTCTATAGCAGTGGCTGGAAGTGTAGGTGTGGCAAATGGGTAACTTCTGTGCTAGTGATCAACAAATGCAGCTTGTGAAAATTCTGTTATAGAAGAACTTAAACCAAATCTGGCCATACCTCAGCCAAGATATATTGCTGCGCTTCTCTGAAGGAGATGGAAAATTGTTTTATTCTTCCGTATTTATTTTTCTGATTTAGTGAATAACCAAGTGTTCAATCAAGGAAGATCATAGAATTGTAGAACAGTTTGGGTTGGAAGGGACCAGTAAAAGTCTTCTAGACCAATCCCAAATATGTTTCTTTAAGAGAAGATACTTTTCTTGACTGTTTTCATTGTGCTTAGGAAGTGAGAGAAATTTCAACAATGTAATAATTAGGGTTTTCTGTATCCACTCAACCTTCCTATTGAGAGAATCAATGTATTATCTGCAAGCTAAATATGCCAACTTAAATATTTGCAGCCTTTCAGTGGAAGTTCATTTCAAATGAGTCTTTAGATAAACTTCTATCACAGGATGCAGCAAGCTAATAGCTTTGAGATCTTCTAAAGAAGAAAATGTAGTGAAAGTCCCCTCTGTGCCAGTTTGTGTCAATATCTTTTAGTGGTACCCACAGATCTGAAAAGAGAAACTTCTGCCAGGAAACAAAGGACCAATGAGAAGAAAGCTATATGATGAGAGAAATCATGTGAGAGGCTCCTAAGAATCCATCAGCTCTAGAGACTAGTTGGATCCACAAGAACTAACAAACTTAGAACACAGAGTCAGCTGAAAATGTGCAAGGCCACTGGCACACATTAGCAGCAGTGACAGACTGTATAATTCAGACCATGTCCAAGAGGACTGTCACTGGTATATGCAGACAAAGTTGACAGGATTAGTCACGTTTGAAGAAAAAAAAAAAAATCACTTGACAATGATCTGTGTCTTCCCTAAATCCCCTCTGAGAGAAGAGGGTAATTATAATGAAGGAATACAATGGATTTGTTTATATTTATGTGTTTTTAAAATAGAACTTTTAATAGAAATGCATGTAAATTAGATTCATTGTGAGGACAGCCTTTAGAATCAACTTTAAGCTTTGGTTTAGTAAGTTCAGAGTGAAGCAGATCACGTATCCATCTGTGAAAGAATCGATGTATTGAAATGTTTATAAGGTGATCTTAAATAGCAACTACTTTTGAACATCCAAATAACACCTAGTATGGGGGAGATGCTTTATGTAATGAAGTTAAAGACTGAATTTAGGCTTTGACTAGCTTGAAATAAAAGCAAAAAGGATGGAAGAAGGGCTATAATTATTGGAGGAACATAATGTGATGCTTAGACAGAATGTGAAATTCACTGAGGAACATATTGTGGCTATAATTAGAGACAGTGTTCCAGTCACTTTAAAAATGAGTCATTAAAGAATGGATTAAAAACTAAAATTCTACATCTGTTGGGTCTCCCTGTTGGGACAGAAATGCAATTTTTTCTTCTAAGGAGCTTTGAGGTTAAATTCTGGAAGTGAAGTACGTGGACAAATCACGTGACTGGAGTTTGGCTGTTGATGAGCACAGACTGTTCTGAAGGGACAAATGAGGAATGAAGGGTGAAGGCATTGCCCTCTATATAAAGAAATGGATAGAGTGTGAAGAGCTCTCTCTGAAGAATAAGTACTAGTAGGATGAAAGCATATGAGCAGAAATTAGAGACCAAGGCAATCAAGGAAACCTCATGATTGGTGTCTCCTACAGGCTGCCCGATCAAGGGGAGCCTATCAATGAAGCTTCTTACTCTTACAGGAGGTTTTGCACTTGTGGGCATTTTTCCTGCTGGGGGAGAATTCAAATACTTCAGCATCTCTTGGAAAAACAGGATGGTGAGCTGCAGGCAATCCAGAAGACTGTGCTCGGCAGTGGTGAGGCCGTACCTTGAGTATTGTGTTCAGTTTTGGGCACCTCAGTATAAGAGGGATATTGAGGTGTTGGAGCAAATGCAGAAAAGGACAACAAAACTGGTGAAGGGCCTGGAGAATAGACCTTACAAGGAGCAATTGAGGGAGCTGGGACTGTTCAGTTGAAGGAAGAGGAGGCTGAGGGGAGACCTCCTCATGTTCTACAATTACTTGAAAGTACATTGTAGAGAGGTTGGTGCTGGTCTCTTCTCACAGGTCATTAGGGACAGAACCAGGGGGAATGGGTTCAAGTTGCAACAGGGCAGGTTTAGCCTGGACATTAGGAAGAAATTCTTCACAGAAAGAGTGGTCAGACACTGGAACAGACTGCCTAGGGAGGTGGTTGAGTCGCCATCCCTGGATGTGTTTAAGTGTCGCTTAGATGTGGTGTTGGGTGACATGGTTTAGGGGTGAACTTTTAGCGTAGCATTAATGGTTGGACTTGATGATCCCAAGTGTCTTTTCCAACCTGAACTGTTCTATGATTCTATGACTCCTAGAGTTCAGGGAGGATAACTTCTTAAGCCAGGTAATAGACTGGCCTACAAGAGTGGATGCAATACTGAACCTGATGGTCGCCAGTGCAACTGAGCTAATTGGTGACATCAAGACTGGAGGCAGCCTGGGCTTCATGATCATGTTCTGGTGGAGTTCACAGTCCTGAGGAACATGAGTCAAGCAAGGAGATAAGTAAGGGTCCTGAATTTTTAAGAAAGAAATTGTCTACCTGTTCAAGTAGTTAGTCAAGAGGACCCCATGGGAAACTGCCCTTAGGGTCAAGGGAGCAGAACAGAGCTGGCACATATTTAAGGATGCTTT
Source organism: Trogon surrucura (assembly GCA_020746105.1). NCBI lineage: Eukaryota > Metazoa > Chordata > Aves > Trogoniformes > Trogonidae > Trogon > Trogon surrucura. The sequence goes on along the minus strand of CM036617.1, from coordinate 115,591,834 downwards.
CCATAGATCACAAGAGCTCTTGATCCCTAGGTGTAAGAAATCAGGCAAGGGAGGCAGGAGACCAGCATATCTGAGTCAAGACCAGCTGGTCAAAATGAAAGGCAAGAAGGAATTGCACAGGAGGTGGAAGTAGGGACAAATTCAACTCTCAGCCTGTCTATATAGGAGAGCTGCTCCAGCCCTTTTATCATTTTTGTGGCCCTCCTGGTCCCACTCCGACAGGTCTATGTCCTTCTTGTGTTGAGGGCTCTAGAGCTGGATGCAGTACTCCAAGTGAGGTTTCACCAGAGCAGAGTAGAGGGGTAGTATCACCTTTCTCAACCTGCTGCTGGCACTTTTTGATGCAGCCCAGGATGCCTGTACAGGGAAGAGTATAAAGACACTGCCCAGTTGTGTAGGAATGGGTTCAGTTGCATAGGTGGGAAATATCATACACTGATAACCCCTAATGACATGGATAGACTTTAGGTTTAGTCTTTATGTATAGTCTCAACACAGTTCTGATCTGTGAGTGTTTACATCAGTCTAAATAAGAAGTGTTGTCTAAAACACCCACATATAAAAACACACTGTTTTTCCTCAAAAAAGGGGGGAATTCTTATCTGTCAGCAAGCTTAGAGGGTGCTAGATCAGCTGTCTGCAGCCTGATGTTGGCTGTGGCAACTGCCAGTCCCGTCTTTCAGCTGGAGACCTAGAGATAAACGCAGAGTGGAATAATCATATTACAACTTGCTGGATATGCTTCAGACTAAAAGGTTTTCTCAGGGAGATGAATTTTGATGCATGATTTTTTTCAAACTGATTCAGGACAAAGTGTTTATGCGCACTGGATCATAAGAAACCTCAATAATGTATCTGATCATGCTCCCGTGTCAGCATTCCTCTCTACACAGGAATGAAGGCATATCACCTGGAAAATTTGGCTGCTTGAAAGCAAAATAGAAGTACTAGAAATGCAGAATACGGGGAGAATGAGTTCAGGGTTTGTTTTTGTTTTTATTTTATTTTTATAATTTTATTTTTTATGTTGTTTTTGCTTTTTTTAATGAAGCTGTTGTTTTTTGACAAGTTGTCTTACTGAGACAGAATGAAAATAAACCTGTATTTTTACATATTAACTTCTGGTATTGGTAGCACTGTGAACCTAAGTGTAGCATTTAAGGTGTACTTAGGATGCTATTAAAAGAGTTGCTCAGCTTTTATGTAAATGGAAATACTAATTATCATCTTCGAATTACCAAACTGCAAACGTTACAGTACCATCTCAATAACAAATGTAACTTGGGCAATGATTTATGACTAATGTATTTTAAGTCGCTCAGAGTTTCTGTAATTACGCTGATGGTGAAGGCTCTGCAAAGTAATGATGACTTAGCTGAAACAAAGCATAGCTTGAGCTTTGTGGTTAAAACCTTAGGAAAAAAACAGTTGTGATCAATTATTTTTTTAAAAGCTGCAGAGTAAAGTCTTCTTATAAAACTCCCCTCAATTCTGAAAAGGAGTTAATAAAAATAATGATGAAGCTCATTCATATGTTTGCATTTTCTTCCTCTAGTGGAAGTAAAACTGAATAAATGCATTTTAACAACTGTGTTGTTTTTCCCCTCAAAATGATCTTTGCCATTTGTTAGACTTGGAATTTTACTTTCATAGTATCAAGTACTTTTAGGATAGAATTTTCATATAGTGATATCTAGAGTATCACAGCTGATGTTGATAACCTCTATTTCCTGTTGTTTTTATTCTTTTTGTGAAGCAATTGTCTAGGCAACAAGGACATAGGCAGCTCTTGTTCGTTCTGGGTTGTTCTCCTGAAATGATTTAGAGATACTTCAGGAGTTCAGCAGGTTTAGTAGAAGGATATAGATATAAACTGACCTCTGATGACAATTGTGTCAACGCAATCTGATCTAATATTCTTGAAGAATTGACTTATGTGTGTAATTCTGTTCTGCGTGGAAATAATTGGTGTGTTACAAAGACTTAGGTGTATGGCATTGTCTTGTCCTCCTTCTAGAAGCTAAATTACCTTGAAAACCTACTGAAAGGAACTGATTTTTTTTTCCCTTGTATGTTTTGTTCATTGCAAGTGTGTCATACAAATATAGATGAGCTGGAAAGACTGCAGTTCATTTGATTAATAAATGGTTCCAGTGTTGATCCACAAAGCAAGCTCTGTGGTGGTATTTCTTTCAAAGCACAACTTGAAGATTAGGAACTATTTCATCATGCATATTTAATGAATTATTACAAAACAGAAATCAAGAAGAACTGAAAGCAAATAATGGTTTTAAAGACTTTCTTTCTGTGTACACTTTCTACATCTGGAACATTCTTACGTCTTTAAACAAACCAATGCAGGAGTTCTGCAAACAGTCTATTTGCAAACTGGACAGGTACCCATAGTTTTTTGGTGTTTTTCTTACCTATTGGTTACAAACCATAATCACCTATTCCAGTAGTCAGAAAGTCTTGCTGAGCTTGCAGATTTTCTTGTGTTGCATCATGCTATGCACATAGCTTTCCATCAAAATCTCGAACTGTTAAGGTGTTGGGCCAAAATCTGCTCAAAGATGTGCCTTAACAATCTTGCTATTTAACAGATCCCTCATTTCTTTCATCCTCAATGCACACCCCTTTCAAAGCTCTACAAATAAAAAAATAGCTCCTTTGAACCCTCACAAAAAACTGTCTCCCCACTGTAGTATTTGAAAGCAAATGAGGTAGATTAAACTAATAGAAGAAATTAAAGACATTTACTTTCATTCAAATAATCTAATGTATTCTTCCAGAAGAATTTGTAAGTAAGAACTGTGTAAATGTTCTGAAATAACTATAACTAGTTAATGATAGAAGTCTCATTCACATATTTTTTTTATGTTGACTTGATATTTACATTCTTCCTTTGGTAATTGTGTGATCCTTCTTAAAATGATTAGGGGAAAAAATAATTGTGAAGCTATTTTAAAATTTTTTCTATGTTCAGGCAGTTGAATTATAGTTTAAGTGATTAAGCTGTTAACAAAAATAGTTTTTTCCTCCTGTATTTTAGTCCAATGCTTTCTTTTTGGATAAGGGAAGGATCATTCATTTAAAGTAGTACAGTAATGAATCATTCTAAAGCATTTAAAATTAACCTTTTTGTTTTTCTTTTATTTTGTAGTTATTAAAATTAAGTTTTCAAATAAATGATGTTATATTACTGAATTATGCAATTAGAGTTCTGAATAATTCCTTAAATAACTACTGTGGCTTTCTCTATTAGGTGAATTCTGGAAGAATGTTGAGAGCAAAATCATGGACTCTAACTATACTTCAGTGATTGTATTGGGAACTTTGATGGGATCAGCTGACCAGGGCCTGGAAACATAGAATAATTTTACTGCCTAGGAAAAACTAAATGTGAGAATACTTTTTCAGGCAGCCATGGGGGAAAATTCTATCCCCTCTTCTACACCTTTTAACAGGGGAAGATGAATTTAAAAGAAAAAGAAAAAAGTCTTAACAAGACTTTTTTTTTGCTTGGGCTTACTGAAGAAAATGAGGAACAATTCTAACTGTTATTTATTATTGTCCATTTTAATTGATCTGTTTGCCTCTCTGTCTTCATACATTTTTATCTCTACTTTGAAGGGATGAAATGGAACTTAGCAAAAATAGTTAAAAGTCAGTAAAAACCTAGATCTATTGGCAGGAGGGAGATGTTAATAGTGAAGCAATTGAAATAAAGACATATGTAGGGAAGGTAAAATAAGATAATAAAGAATTAGATGAATGGTAATAAAAAGACCAAAGACACCAAATTTGAACAGTAGAAGCAGAAGTCAAGCAGTCAGCATGTGACAGATGGAAAGAATTAGTTTAATATGATGGCAAGGAGGAGGCTATAAATTTTTTGTGAAAAGAAATGGAAGTAAGCCACCATGCTGAACTAGACTACAAAATGACTGAAACAGGAAACTTTTGATGTAGATTTGATGGGGGTATCCTGTTGGGTAGAGGCAGGGGAGAAGAGCTAGATGAAGTGATTTCAGAAGACAGAAATACAGCAGAAGACTGTGCTCTGCTGGTAAAATCAGCATTGAGAGCTAAAGTACACATGGTCATCTTGTAATCTTAATAAGCACTTTTCTACCTTAAGACTGATGCTTTGGTTACCTTTTCATCTTTTATTCTTAGAGAAATTGCAGAAAATCTCAAGCACAGAATTACCAGTGCTCATTCACAATTTTTAGATTCCATCTCTGTGGTTCCAGTCATTAAAGCTTCTGTCACACGGTTTCATCTGTTGTATGAAATATGTGTGCCTCCCAGCTTCTTTTGTGACGAGTTCAGTAACAGCTACTTTTTTTCCGCCCCCCGGGGTTTGAATTTCGGGGTGTGTCTGTTGCTAGGATGAGATTTTTTGCCTTGATGACTAGTTGGGAACAGTTTATCAAAAGTAAGAGCAGTGCTATTGCATTCCCTACTGGGCAGTATATTTATGTACGCACATGTGTAAAATCATATATACATTTTTCCCTATGTTAAGACGCATTTTAAACACTCCCACAGTAAGGTTTCCAGTTCTGTGGAAAGCACATCATATATACATTGCTTTCATTGTATTATTAATGCCATTTCATGCAGTTTACAAGCTCCTAGCTAATCCTTGAAAAGCTAGAAAATGTAAATGACAGATTTTTGACAGTGACCAGGAATCCTGATGTCAGAATCATAGAAACATCAAGGTTGGAAAGGACCTTAAGATCAAGTCCAACCTACTGCCCTACATCACCCTGACACTAAACCATCTCCTGAAGTGCCACATCCAGACGTTTTTTAAACATGTCCAGGGATGGTCACTCCACCACCTCCCTCAGCCACCCATTCCAATGCTTCACCACCCTTTCAGTGAAGAAATTTTTCCTAATATCCAATCTAAATTTCCTCCAGTGCAACTCGAACCCATTCCCTCTTGTCCTGTTACTATTCACTAGTGAGAACAGGCCAACACCCGTCTCACTATGACTGCCTTTCAAGTAGTTGTAGAGAGCAGTAAGGTCTTCCCTCAGTCTCCTCTTCTCCAGGCTGAACAGAATCACAGAATTGTTGAGGCTGGAAAAGACCTTTGAGATCATCAAGTCCAGCCTATGACCCAACACAGTCACACTGGCTAGACCATAGTGCCACATCCAGTCCCTCCTTAAACACCTCCAGGGATGGTGACTCCACCACTTCCCTGGGCAGTGCATCCCGATGCCTGATCACCCTCTCCGTGAGGAAGTATTTTACTAAATACCTAGACAAACATAGAAAGAGGAGTGCAAGGCAAAGACCTGTGTTTCATAATATGTGTAATGTAGTCACTTTGTTTTAATACTTTGTTTTTCAATATACACTGAGGGTAGGATTGTAGAAAGTACTTCAGAATGTAAGAGCATAGACTGAGATTTCTGTATTATCTAACTTTGGACACAATATATTCTTGAGCACATTACCCCCTAATCAGTTCTGTGTTCCTTTTCTGAGGGCCACTGAAATTTTCGGGGAGTATTAATTCCAAATTAACATTCAAAAAAATCAAAAATTTCCAGCAGATTTCTACTGTTAAATTCCATGGATTTAAAAAATCTCACCTTTAATCTTTTGTGTTTCTCTGTACAGCTATAGGTATATTTAAGCTTTATGAATAAAGAATAAAAAATTGCTTGCTGTTATGCATTTAGCAAGGAATAGAGACAACGCATAAATTTTTGTATATAAAATAAGACAAGCTTTAATTAGTCAGATCCAACTTTGCTGCAATCGCTTTAAGGTAAAATCAAGAGTTCAAAGGAAAAATTTTACCTGAATTTTGATGGTGTTCCCAAACATGTGATTAATCCTTCGCCTTGGCTCTTTAATATCAGTAATTTACAGTTTTATTTAACACCTGCATTTAAATAGGATTTCTTTTTGCACCTGTAATTATTTATGCAGATATTAGTTTTTCACCTCCAGTTAGTTGTAGGAACACTTATGTCAGAAGAAGTCTATGTAAACACCTAAATGGAATATTCACCAGATCTTCATGTACACTGATATTAAAATTCAAACTAATATCAATTCATTCTAATAAAAAATATGATCTATGAAAAGAATCACAAACAATACGAGGTACAATTTAATCTCTGCCATTATTTGGTACTCCAAAGTATGTACAACAGGAAATTAAGTACGAACTGTAGCATCAAGACGTGATGTAGAAAGTATCTCTGAAGAGTGACAACATGTAAGGAAGATATTCTGGTGTTTTAGTCAAGCTCATACTGAAATTTAAACCTTTTTTTTTTAATATATATTTGCTATGGTCTGAAAAATGGTGGTTAGGATTATTAGCTTTAAGGAAATGGCATCTATCCCAGAGCAGAGACTACAATAACAGTAAACAAATCTGAATTTTAAGCAGAGTTCTAGTTTTAGAAATAAATAATTTTAATCTCATATTCTTATTATGACAGTTTTATACAATTTATATAGGTTGCACTTTATTGTACATGTTCAGCAGAACAGTATCTGTATGCTACAAGACAGAGGATCTTGACATCGGTGTGATGACAAGAGAAATGTGCAGTCACTTTCAATACTGTAGGTAACTACTAGAAGACCTAGAATATGATCTAGAGTTTTGCTTTACGAACAAGGCTTTGCTGTAACTCTTCTCTTCTTAATACAATTCTAAGACTGCCTTTTTTATGTGAACTTTTTAGTTCAAAGTATTTTTGTCAGTCTTTGGCAACATATGTAGGCGTTAAATTTTACTATTTGTTGCTTGCTTGCTAACTATGGAAAGTATCTACTGAGGCAAAGGTTCATGAAACGTATATTTTTAAAAAAATATATTGTGAAAAGAATTATTCAATACAATATTGAAATAATTCTCAAAATAAATACATGTAGTGTTTTCCACATGTGAAAGTAGACTATGTGGTATTATAAACAACTGATCTTATCAACTACAGGCACATCCCTTACCTGAGTTCCCTGTCTTCTCACTGACAAAAACTTTATTGTAAGTAGAGAAAATTCAAGTAATAAAATGAGTTTAGGCAATATCTGGCAGTTCTTCAAGTTACCTAAGTATGGTGCTTGAATTTGGCTGGTGATTTGTGTATGAAAGTAGTATTATTGTCAAGACATTAAAAAATGCTGGCTACTATAATGATGAATCAGGTGATTACAGGTAGCAAAATGCCAGAATAGAAAAAGATTGAAGATGATTAATTGGAAGGAGGGTTAGGTTGGCAGAAATAAGCAATCCTATTTAAGATTTCTGTATCTGCTGGGTGCAAAAACCCTTGTGTTGCAGTAGTTGCTACAGTAGGACACAGAAGGATTGTAATAATCACCTTGACTGATTGAATTAGTTTGGTGAATCTTCCAGAGGATGTGGTGATGTCAGAACCTCATAGGTCTCTGTAGATCTCCTAGTGTCTTTTATACTGGGCACTGTAGGGGGTTCAGAAGTAATCGTATATGATGAGAGCAAAAGGAGGAACAGATTTCCCTTTACATTTAGGTGATGTAGGCATGGGGCTTGGACTTTTTTGACACATAAATATTGTGCAAATAGGCTGAAATGTTGCCTTAAAACCTAAAGCTGATAATGAAATCTGGACAGCTTTACAAAATTTACCTGATTCAAATAAAGCCCTGATATTAATTCTGTTTGATTTCTAATTGGGGTGATAATTACTTTAAATGGAGGCTTGCTTTACCAGCAGTGCTGCATAATTAATTTCACTTGTGGCTGAAACATTCTCCTTGATAAGTCTTCTTGATGAATAACTTGTGAGTAACTTTTATTTTTAGGCTTAACAAAAAAACAAACCCTCCACCCCACATCCACCATTCCAGAATTCCTTAAGAGAGTCTCCTTTGGCATGTACGTAAGTAAGGTGGGAAGGAAGGACAATAATAAAGTATTAAGGTAGAAAAATATTCATATTGTCCTTTATAAATGCCTTACTGGAACAATTTAGGAATATGTTGGCACTGAAATGAATTTGAAGGTAATTAGGGTCAGGGCATAAAATTCTCAGAACAAGGATATCCCTTAGAACAGCAAACAAAATTCTACTAAAAAAAAAATAAAAGCCCAAGAAAACAATGTTCAGACTCCTCAGTTCTAGAGGAGTCTGTGTTAAATCAATATGTTACACTATTGTCATCCCAGTGATACGTGTAAGTGTATTCGGACATCTATTTATAAATAGCAGTGACATATCCCTTATGTACTGATGGCTGTGTAGCCCTTTGGCTCAGCCCTGTTGTCACACGCCAACAGCAGAACAGCATGAACATTGTGTGTGTTACAGGTTGCGTCAGTAACGTGAAGGGGGTTGAAATCATATAGTCTCTTAGCCCACTATTTACACTAATGTTGGTCTCGGATGTTCCACTGAAGCTTGAGGGAAAAGGGAACTGTGTTTTCAGTTAGTTTCTCTACTATTTCTGCTGTTGGGGTGCTGAGAGTGTGCTGTTTTCCACTCCACTGGCTTACATGGGCACCTAACTTTAAGCGCCTACCTCCCATTGCAGCTGCTGAAGAGCTTACAAAGCTCTCTGGGGCATGGTCCACATTTGTTCAGTGTGAATCTTTCCTTCCTATCAAGAATTTCTCTGTGGAAAAGAGGGCAAAATAAGCATCATGTCAGCTTCAATGACATTTTAAAAATCAAGCATCACAGTCAGATTTCTGTATTATATTAAAAATGCATGTATGTCAGAATGAAAAGTTTATGTGAAGCACACTTTTTGATCATCTGGTATTCTCCCTTTTTTAAAAAAGAAAAATCACTTCATGGGGAATGCCAAGGGAAGGGTTGTTTTGTTACACTGCTTTTGAAACAGATTGTTCTCAATGTTCGTCTGTTCGCACAGAACTAAAAATCCATTTCTTGATTATCACTGAACTATGACAATTTTAAGCCTGCTAGGTTATGCAAGCAAAATATTCTACATGCTAATTTGATCATTTTTTTTAGCAGTGGCTAAAAGTAAATACACTTTCATTATGATTCTACTCTATTTTTTCATAAAAAGTTCAAGAATAGAGCATCGAGGACTTGCTTCTAATTTGCTTACCATATCTCTGCTGAATCACAGGACAACTCAAGTTGGAAGGAGTGCTGGAAGGTCTTTAGACCAAACTCTTGCTCAAAACAGGGATAACATGAGATCAGAAAAGGTTGTTTGTGATTTTTTCTGGCTGAGTCTTACATCTCCAGGGACTGTGTTTGCACAACATCTTTGGGCAACCTCTGTCACTGCCCGCCTGTCCTTACGGCAGAAGAAGTTTCTTCTTATCTAGTTTTAACCTCTATTGTTTCTGCCCCTGTCCTTTCTCTCTTGAGTTCCCACCACGTCCCTGACTGAAAGAGTCCTGGTCCCTCTGCCTCTCCTCACCGAGCAAATCCTCCAGCCCCAGCTGTCCTGGTGGTCCTGCCCTGACTTTTCCTTCTATTTGATGTCTGCCTTGTGCTGGGGGATGCAAAACTGGATGCTGTGTTTAGCTGTGATCTAAAGAGTGTGATTATGGGGAAAATAATTCTTTCATTCAGTCTGCTGGTTGTGCTCCTGTTCACATAGCTCTGGATGCAATTGGTTGGCTTTGCTGGCAGGGCAGTCTTCAAGCTCAGCTTTCTGCCTATGAGGACCCAGATGTCCTTTTCGGCAGAGCTTTTCCCCATCCTGAAAGACTGTCACTAGTCTGAATCTTGAATTGCTCTCTTCTCTCTCCTTTCTACTGCCTTCATAATAAATTCCTTCTTCCTCTGCTAAATTCCTTTTCAATAACTCAGTCTTTGAGGTTTTCCTGTGGCCACCCATGTGAGAAAGACCGGAGGTCTTCTCATGTATATGTTTAATTCGTGTCTTTTGAGAACTTTTGAAGTAACATGCGTATTTAAAAGAAACCTAGATTCCACTTTTTAACATCTCCATAATAACCGTTATGTCTTTTTAGTTGATGTCAATATACATGAGAATGAATGTAAGTCTCTTTTTCTAGTTTTGACTTCTGGCAATATCTTTTTGTTAACTTTCTCAGACATCTATATGAAAACTAACTTCTGTTCTTATTTATTTACTAAATAATGTTTATTTAGTAAAATTTTAAAAAAATATATAATTTGCACAATGCGGGGAGAAGGATGACCAAAGATAGGGAAGGGATGACTTGCACTTGAGGTTTGAGCAAATACACAGGGACTTATTAGCTTAGAGAACTGAAAAGAAACATAGTAATGTTTTTAAAATTGTAACTGAGAGAGAGAAATCAAAGAAGGTGCAATTGTTCAGTGTCTTTGAATTAAAAATCTGTCTGAAATTAAAGCGAACTTGAGAGGAAGCATTTCAAAAGAAGCAGCACTATTTAGGAATGCATATGTATAGCCTAAATAGTGCTCTTGCTTATAAGTGTGAAATAAGATACCACTTGTTTCTTGTTGCTGGTTGACAGTATTCATACCATTACGAATTCTGACCACGTATGATTTTTACACATGTATTGGTTGTCTGCGTGGGTGTAGGTACTACAGGGAGTCCCCTGTGAGGAGCAGTTGGGGCTGCCCCTTGCCGGACACAGCCGGTTCCAGCCGACCCCCGTAGAGCACAGCTGGGCCCCGCAGTCATGATAGCGGCACCGGAGAAGCCGGGGAGGAAAAGAAGGGCAAAACAGCAATCAGAGAGGGGAATGAGAGGGAAATGTGTGAGAGAGCCCTGACAGCCCAAGGGGAGAGGGAAGGAGGAGGAGGTGATGCAGGTGTCCCATCAGGGATCCCCTGCAGCCCCCGGAAGGAACGTGGTGGGTCAGGCGTTTCCTGAAAGACTGCAGCCCGAGAGAAGGATGCTGTTTTAGCCACATATGCAAAGCACGGCACCACATTGGCTTCATACCTTCATAGCAGCCAGATCTAGTACAACGTCTCTTACAATATGTATGATTTTTGGTTCAGCGAATTTAGTACTACCTAAAGGAGGTTGAAACAAATCAATCCATGTAAGAAAAGTTATGAATAAATATACAAGCTAAGAGCTCTTGAATTGCTTCAATGGGAAGAAGGTTCTACATCTTTTCAGTTAACCCAGAGACAGAGGAGCCATCTCATTGAGAGGAACTGTGACATACTGGCTATTAGCCACTCACACTTGGCACACGCCCTGGTAAACAAACCTTGCTTTTAAGGTGGGTAGTGATCTGGTTTCAGAGCTTGAAGAGCTTCAAAATGTTTATCAGGGTGATGATGCTAAAAGTTTGCAGTAATTACAGTATAAATTCGGATCCCTCTGTCTCAATCTTTACATCATCCAGGAAATGGTTTTGATTAGATATCTCCTCAAGTTATTTACAAAAAATATTTAGAGAAGGTTTAGAACAAATCCATGCAGCAATCTCTCTAGAAACATGGCTAGATTAATAAGGGTCCTCTTAAATACATACAAAACCTGTATATTTGCCTGCTTTTAATCTATTTATCTTGTGAAAGAGTTCTGATATACTGTGATACTATTTAAGATATGAAGTGACAAGTTAAATGCCTTGAAGTCTAACTGCATTGCATCATTTTTCCATAAATAGAACAAAACTAGCTTATCATGTAAAAACACTTTTTTTTTTTCCCCTAAGACCTGTATTCAGTTTATTCACATTGATTGACATTAATTATAACATCACTCTTTAATAATTTGTTAATTTCTAATATGAGTCTTCCTCCTGTGTTAGATTTGTCTATTGTTTATGTCAGGCTGACAAGTTTTTCAGTTATCTGGATCACCCGGTGTACCATTAAAGCGTTAAAAGAACAGTAGCTTCTCTTTTGTTGTCTGAAACTCTGGCTGGGTGTCAAGATATTCAGGTCCAGTGATTTTAAATTTCTTGACCTTAGTTTTTCTTAGTTAGTCATGGTACATGTTTCACAATATTATTTTTTATTTTTATTTTTTAATCCATGTGAGACAGGAATAGTAATTTAAATTATCTTCAAATGGTTCTACCATTTCCTTCCTGTAATGCACTGTGGCATTCTCTCTGCTATTGATATTATTAATGTCTCCTGATGTAAGTAAAATTTCTCTGCAGTATACCTGACATCAACTTTCTTTCTTACGTCATCTTTCTTTACAGAAAGCTTTTCTCTCTCTTTTTTTTTTTTTTTTTAAACCCAGTGTAGTCTTCTCTCATTCAGAAGGTGAGATGCCTAGAACTCTTTCATGAGGTTTTCTTACATATTCACTATTATTCAGGTATTTCTTTTTAGAAAATTGTTTTTCTACTTTGCTTCAGACCTTAGTAACATAAGTCATCTCTCAAGCACCAGAATATATTGCATTTGTAGGAACAGGTGTAATTGATTCCTGAACTATGGTAGTACTAACTCTTAAGTTGGGGCTCTGTTGTCTTCTGCCAAATCGATGCCCTATTACATTAAATAGAAAATAAGAATGTGAGAAACTTCCCGAGAAAGTTTTAAAACATGCTGGTTTCTCTATTGAGAGAGATCCCAGAAGGGAAGAGGAAAAGCTCCACAATAACTTAAAAAGAAATCGGTATGTGGCCTCCTACAGAAGGAATAAGAAATGAGAGAGACTAAAAGGAACAAAATACTAAGAACCTACAAACAGTGTGATTGTCTCAATGACATTTAAAACAGATTTCTGAAGCTTCCTAAATAGGGAATTGAAATGTTACCTTGTACTTAAGCAGAACTTGTTTATGTTGAGGAGACATAATGATCGCAATAAAACTTGTTTAATAATGGATTTGTTCCTTAAACTACTTGAAATAAGCAATAGCACAAGTTAGTGTTATAATATTATGTATTAGTTATACATAAGCAGAGATAACATTCTGCTTCCTAATTCAATAGAGATTCTATGTTTGACAGTCAGTGAAAATAGAATTGCTTGTTAAAATAATGCTAAAATATGGCTTGTCACCCTGTTCCTCCAAAGTTTTGGTGAAGTAGTGCTGATCTTGTAATTTAATATTGTGAAAAACAGCTGCTTCTGACCTTAACATTTTTATTTTGAAAGATTATGTTTTAAGCTTCCAAAGCCATAAACTAAACCTTTTAAATAAAAACCTAAAAGGTTAAGGTGTAGATCTTCATCTATTATAAACTGTCATCTCTCTGAAGAAGTCATCAAGCAGATTAAGCCTTCAAAATGTCAGTCAGTCGTGCTTTTTGTTTGTGGCTGGAAATGACTTAATCATTATTATTTTGTAAATGTGTAGAGACTCTCTCCTTGTGTACTCTGTGCTCTAAGCAAGTAATCATAGCTCTGAAATACCAGAGCACTAGGTGGATTTGAAAGAGATTCTGGAAATTAAGAAGACTGTTTTGAAAAGGCCATATCCTTATTGGCTGATGAAAGTGGCCATGAATTGAGCATAAGGTATACCTTGGTTACTGTGCACCCTGACCAGTTGTGTTCTGTGCTTTCCCAGGACAGTTCAGGTACAGAGCAGGCAGCCTATGCTCTTTTACACTGCCTCTGTCTCTAGACAGAAAGGGAAATGAATTTGTGGAAGTGATCATTCTCTGCTCCTGAAAAAGGTTGTTTAAAGGACCCTTTCTGAAGCTTTTTCTTTTTAATTGCAACCCTTCCTTTATGGCGTACGGGAGCTAAGCAGTTTGTTGTTCATAATGCAATGACATATCAGGGACACACAGAGATCACTTTGAAATTGTAATCTACAACAAGTTCCTACTACAATGACTTTTTTTTTTTTCCCCCTCAAAAGCATTAAGTGACATCAGTTTGCGGCAAACTTCACTCCGGCTAATTCACTTTGCAGCAGTGAAGAATTTGGTCAGTACCACTGAAGATGCACGTCATGTGCCATTGTTAGTGTATAGTGTAGCTTTCTCCAGGTGTGCTTAGCATTACACATAAGTTGCCTTATGTTCTATTAGTTGTTTGTAGCTATTGTTCCAGCAAGAAACATAATGATAACTGTAAGTTTCTGGATTTGATGAAGGCTTAAAACTTTAGAGAAATATTTGCATTAAAATCAGAAAAAAAAATACAGGAAAAATATTAAATTCTTTAGGGATTTTACAAGTTTTTGGAGTTTGGGTTTTTTTCCCTGCTGTAACTGAAACTGATTTCTTCTACAAATTTCTTGTGCTTTAGCTGAGATAGACTTGTAAGTCTTGCTCCATAGTCAGATTTTTAAGAATATTGGTTCAGAAGTCTACCAACTGTGTGAATGAATGTCCATACCCTTAACTACAGTTTTGTAAGCATCTACTAATCATCTGAGTTCATACAAAAGTAGTCACGCAAGTTTATTTGATTGCTGTAGTAACATATTTAAAACCAGAACTGTTTGCAATATCACTCATTATTAGTATCTTAGAGTCTAACTCAGCATTAGAGGGCCTTCGAAGAAGGAGAGCACGTGGGTCATTACTGCATCTGAATCCATCGTTCCTAAAGCTGCACAGCTTGGGGCTTGTCGGACTTCGCACCTTAAACAGGTAGTCTTGATCTGTTCCAGGCTGGTAGACCTGCAGCAAAAGCACCTGGTGTGAATGAAAGTGCTACCAGGGATTTATTAAGTGGCATTTTCCTGCTGAAGCAGCATTGTTTAACTCTGTGTTATGTTAATGTGCTGCTGGAAGCACTATCAGTCAGCAGAGGAGCTTTAGGGATAGTATTAACTTTAAGGGTAGTATTAACAGGTTTTGATCAAATTCTTCACTTCCTATAAGAAAGAATCTAGTAGTGTTTTGGTGTTTTTTTTCTGTGGTTCTTCAATAATATTACAATATTTTATTTTCTTCATAATTTATTATAACATTTGAGAAAAAATGTAGCTGGTACTGAAATACAATGAGCCATGTTGCAATGTTCCGTCTTCCTTTTGCCACCGAGTTAGCTTTACTTTGCTACAGGGCATGTCAGCAATTGCATATATTGCAGACTTGTGAGGAAGGGAACATTAGAAGGCAAGCCATCCTTAACCTCAAACTATAATTACGGGTGCATAGTTTACACATACAGGCTTCCTCTGCAAGTGGCTCAGTCAAACCTTCTGCTTACCCAAATCCCTACAGACTCTGGAAGAGCTGTGCATTATTGATGCTCATGTTGGTCAGCCTGTTGTACCAAGGTTACCAGGTTTTTTTATTTGCAGTTTTGCAATAAATGTATAGCAATGCTTTTCAAGCCCAACAAGGAATTAGACCAATAATGTGAGTTTGCCTAGAATTACACTCTTTCCCTTACCTCTAACTCCAGTAAAACTTCCAACCTCTCATAGTATTCCTATTTACATCGGTATGCATTAGCAAGGACGTGTATAATGTTGCCTTTATCTTCTACTCCACTTTTATGTACTGATAGTGTGGTGTAGTGAATACTGCAGGAAAGTAAAAGTAAGAAGGTCAGACTTTATAATTAGCTTATTGAAATAGCATTTGCTTATGTTAAGGGAAAACCAGCTTCGCTTTGAAGAAGACACCAGATTCCTGTTCTATGAAACAAAAACTCTCCAAAGGCTCCCAAAAAAGATTTCAAAGCTGTTAACCGATTATATATATTTAAGTCAACATGTGTTTTAAAAGCTGTGTTTTAAATTGGGGAAGGCCTTGGTACAGTTTTGTTTCTTGACTTGTATGAATGACAAATTAAATCAGTTGATACCAATGAGGGGAGGGTTGTGTGGGTGTTTTTTGTTTTTTTCCTTTCCCTAAAAGTGAAGGAATGAATCACAACACAGAAAATTAAATGGAAGATCTTTTGGTCGATGCATTGTTCTGATATAAATTCAAAACCTCTGTGTAATTTTCCATTTTTTACCTATTCTTACCATCTTGGTAATATGAAGGGCTGACGATAACTGGAATTTTCTTATGTGGCCATAGGAAGAATAAAATCTTTGGGCCTTGAAAGGAATAGTAACTTAGGAGAAATCTGGCTTGAGCTTTGAGATGCAAGAACACGTTTTCTGAACTTCATACGTATGGAGGAGATGAAAATGATTTCTTTCTCTAGACCTGTATGTTTTAAAAAAAGGTAGCAGTGAGAGCAGAAGGGCAGAGAACTAGCCCAAAACATAATGGGGTACACATGACAGCCTGCATAAAGATATTATCTAACTTGAAGACATGAGTTAGTTCTGAATGGAATTAATTTTCCTTTCCTATTAGCAGTGTTACTACTATAAATTGAAAGCAATTTTTTTTTTAAAAAAAAAAAAAAAGCAACAAACCATCCCTTTTAAAAAGAATATCTTCATGATTTAGGGTACATTTCTTGTTTTCTTATTAATTTAGAAGGTAGATGACCATATCAGTTAAAAAAACCCAAAAGCCGTCGAGCATCTGTAGAAAGCTGATGTATTATATACAGAAATGAAATATATGGATTAAGGTCATTGTTTTATATTTGAAGCACCTCAAAAGAAGAGGAAAACAATTGTTACATGTGAGGTGGTGATTTGTAACTTCTGTTTATTTTCCTGCAACAATGCTTCTGTTTTTCACATAAATTTTGAAATGCTTTATCTGTGAGAAACTGAAAGGTTGATTTAACAATTTAAATCTGTGTCAGCTTTGCCATTGACTCAGAATAGACCAGTATTCTTTCCTACTCTTTCTCCAATACATAGGTAGCACAGCATGTGGCTCAGGGGTGAGACATCTGGACTTGAGAAACAGGATGATTAGGATGGACACAGTGAGAAAGTACATATTTTCCAGGGATATTAACTTTATGTGTTCTGTGGTAAAATAGCTTTAAGCGCAGAATAATCTTTAAAAGGTGCTCTATGCAATGTGTTTGTACCTGAAAGCATATTCCTAGTGGGAATGCTGGTAATGGTGGAGTGAGTTTCTGTCTCTGAGTCTAGTTCTGATGATCTCGGTTTCTGTTCAGTTTATTCTAAATAGTGGATCTATTCCTCACTGTTTAAAAATTGGAAGGTCTTGAGTTTTACTTTACCTAGCTTGTTGAAAGGATTTGTTCTTGAATAGAAACTCATTATTCTTCCTAGATGGTGTTTGGAATGTCACTGCAGTTTTCATTAGTGAAATTTTCATGAGGTGATGTATGCCTCTACTGCTGCTTCCAGCTAATCAGTGAGCAACAGCAGCTTGGAAACACCTGGTTTTGCATAGATTTACCAATGTGCAAAGAGAATCATTCTGGTCAAAGTTGGCTCAATGTCAATGAAATGTCAGACTTATAGCGCTGCTAGAGAACATCAGAACTGTACTTTGTGTGTGTCAGTGGACTCCTGTAAACACAGATCAATGTGTATACTTTCAGTGGAGCTGGTGATCAAGAAGCGAGACTATAGGAGGGAACAGTTAATAGCCTGCGATTTAGTACTGTGAATGCTCTCTAGAGTGAGATGGAGTGTGTTAAGAAACCAGCTGTGAAACTGAAACCTGCCAGTTGTTGTGTATAACTTCTCAAGGCAACTGATGTCCACTGCGTAGTCATATGAACAGTGATAGCAAAAAATAAATTATCCGCTTGAGATAGCTAGGGGGAGGATTTTTTTTTTAGAGGAGGAGGCTCAAGAAGGGGTGAGGAAGGGAAAAGCAAACAATTCTATTCCTGACACAAATGCTTGAGTTGGTTGTCATCTGTCTAAATTAATACATTAATACATCATCAGCAGCAGCACCTGTTCAATCCTACTGAGCTTTTTGTCCACGAGGGCATTTCTACAGCGATGCTCTCCAGGCGGGTAGATTAAAGTCTATGCTGCACCCTTGGACTATGTTTTCCCAGGTATAAGGCCTTAGATCTGTCCTTGTAGAACTTTAAGTTCTTATTAACCCACTCTTCCAGCCTATCCAGGTCTCCTTAGGGGTGGTTCTCCCCTCCAAATTGTCCTCTTCCCCACTCCATTTGGTATCATCAGTAGACTTTATCAGGGTACACTCGATCCCATCATCCAGGCCACTAATGAAGATATTAAACAGTGTTGGACCTGATATCAATCCCTGGTGGACTCCACTTGTGACAGATTGCCATTTTGAGAAGGAGCTATTTACCAGAACCCTCTGGATATGGCCTATCAGCCAGTTACGCACCCACTACACCGACCATTTTTCTAGACCATAATGCACTAGTTTCTCTAGGAGGCAGCTGAATATTGAACCATATCGAAAGTCTTGGAGAAGTCCAGGTAAACTGTGTTCTCCTCTTGCTCCATATGAGCTGAGCAGGGCACTTTGTCATAAGGAGGTGGCCAGGTTTGTCAAGCATTATTTAGAGGTATCCATTCAACCAACCCAAGAATAGATTCACCTCAGTTTTCCATGAGCATGTAAAAGAAACAAAACTGGAAATAAACAGAAGTTAAGCCAAATCCAAGTATGCAGGCAAAGGTGATTATAGAGCTTCTCTGCCTACATGGCTCTTCACATGACTGGCAGAAGATGATTTGCAAACACTTTTGGCAAAGCACAAATCCACAAACAAACCCAAACCTTTTTCTTGAAGAGAAGAAAATAAATCAGTTACAAGATATTTGCCTTCTGGTATTTTTGTATCTGTTTCTCATCAGTAACAAGTACTGGATTCAATGCTCTAAACTGATCTCTCTAGATTGGGATACTCTCAAAGCCGAAAGTGTAAGTACTGGATATACATGTGGAAACAGGCATGAAAAAGACCCGACCAAAATAAAACAAAGAATACATCTTTCTGCCTTTACATGTGGTGCCTGTGCATAACACAAATCACATCCTGGGTTGCATCTCTGGGTTGCATCAACAAGGGAGTCACCAGCAGAGGCAAAGTCGTCATTATCCCACTCGTTGCTTGTCAGACCACACCTGGAATACTGTGTTCAGTTTTACACCCTATTATGCAAAAAAAAAAAAAGATGTGGAAAGGCTGAGGAGGGTCCAGAAAAGGGCCTCAAACATGATCAAAGGGCTGAGAAGCTGTCATATGAGGAAAGGCTGAGAGAGCTGAATTTGGTTAGCTTTGAGAAAAGAAGGCTTAGGGCAGACCTTATCACCATGTTTTCCAAAGAAGATGGAGACTTCCTATTTAGAAGGAGTCACATAGAAAATATCAGGGGTAATGGGTACGAAGTTACTTATGGAGAGATTCTGATGGTCACAAGAGGACAATTCTTCACAATGATACAGACATTGGAATAATCTCCCCAGGGAAGTGGAGGATTCCCAGTATTAGACTCAAATTTTAAGATTCAGCTGGACAGGGTGCTGGGCCATCTTTTCTAGATTGTGCTTTGCCAAGAAAGGTTGAACCCGATGATCCTAGAGGTCCCTTCCAACCCAAGATTCATTAATTCTATAAAACACGGCTTTTGTTTTTATAGGTTTCCTAATCATCTGTCACCAGTCTGTTGGAGGTGAATTACAGGGCTATGTGGACTTATAGCCTAAGCCAGTGTAGCTCCTCTTAAGTTTCTTCTGCTATTTTGTTAGCTGCCCACCAAGCAGAAAATTTTATGTAATCTGATTAGACATTGCAACAAAAATGCTCTCACAAAACCTTTATCATAACGTCAATGTACCGTGCCAGTTCCACTACCATTATTTCTGTAGAGAAAAGAGCTGCTTCTAAGTTAGTTACACATCAGTTATCTGTTAAAGAAGTTTTAAGATCTTGGTATCTGTATGCCCTTTCTCCAAGAGGGGGACTGAAAGAGCAAACTGCAATTTAAAACCATGACTGTCAGTAATGATATTCAAGGGACTAGAAAAAGAGGTTTTTCTTTTTAAACAAAACAAAACCCTGTGGGCAGTCCCAAGCATGTAACCAATTACTTATCTTCTTGTCCATCTACCTTTTGTTGTGTGAATATTTTTCACAGTATGAATGTCTTAAGACCTGCATAGATGCTTGCTGCAGATCATCATATGCTACATTTTTCTGCCAAAAAAAAAAAGTGATAGCAGTTTGATAATAGAGGCACTACAGTTTCAGTTGCTGTACAGCAACCACTGTGCGGCACAAAAGAAGCAAGGCAGATATTCGCAGCAATTATTTCAGCTGTAACGGTAATAAACTGTTGGAAAATTTAGTAGGTTTCACACAGAAATTCAGGAGTTGAACTCTGTGAGTCGAACACAAGTAAGAGCCATTAACCAGGAGAGGTAGAAAAGTCTTAAACACCTGAAGAGAAATACTTGCATTTGCTTATTGCACACCCTTATTACTTTGGCTCATATAGCATATCTCAATAACATATGCAGTTGACCTTATTTGCCATAAAAAGATTGTATTAATAAACAGTCTCAGCTGTGCAGAATTCCAGCAAAGGCTACTTTAGGAGCAGGTATGTGTTGGTAGAAGGCATATAAGTTAATTTCTCTTTCTTTCCTCTTCTAGGAAGATTCAAATATGTCAATGTTGAGTTACTCCAAATAAAAAGCATCTACTTTGTCTAGAGTCATGAGCTTTTCTTCTCTCGTGTTGCAATGTATTTCTCTTTATGCTCAAACAGTTGTTGCTTCAGATTTGTCATGGCAATTCTAATGATCAATACAATTTCAAATAGGTGGGTGACGCACTTGCCTAGACCATTCTCAGTTCAGTCCAGATATTCACTTTGGAATTAGCCTATATTTTCCATCAGATTACAAAAAAAAAAAAAAAGAAAAGAAAATTAACACACACTTCCCCAGTCTGTTGTATACAATAAAAGAGTTAATGAATTAAAAAATCCTTTTTTGCCTCTTGAAGATGATAAAATACATATGCATTTAGACATGCACCCCTTTCCACGTCACCTATTTCAAAGAATGGTTGAGATTGGAAGGGATCTTTGGAGAGGTCATTTTGGTCAGCTCTTCTTGCTCAAGGAGGCCCACTTGGAGCAGGTGTTGTTTGACACCGTATCTGATCTCTCTGGGCAACCCTGCTGGGCCCCGCACTCCTGGTGTGGTCTTGAAAGTGATGAGCAGAGGGGAAGGATCACCTTCCTCAGCCTGCAGCAACACCCCTCCGAACACAACCCAGGGTGCTGTCGGCCTTCTTCACAGCGAGGACACACTGGTGGCTCATGTTTAATGTAGCTTCCTCCAGGACTCCACGTCCTTGTCTACGAGGCTGCTTTCTAGCCGAGGGGCCCCCAGTACATACTGGTGTGTGGGGTTACTCCTCCCCAGTTGCAAGACTTGGCACTTCTGCCTGTTGCAGTTTCTGAGGTTCCTGTCAGCCCATTTTTTCCAGCTTGTCAAAGTCCCTGTTTCTTGAGAAGCTAAGATTCATCAAAACACTCTAATGTTTTCTCCTTCATCTCTTTGGTTTATTTATTTTTTAGTAGAAATTCAGGTCATTGGCATCTTTCATTCTGAATGTGTTCAGTGTCTAGCGCAAAAATTCTGTCTTGAGTAATATTTCTAGGCTCTGAGCAACCTGATCTAGTTGAAAATGTTGCTGTTTATTGTAGGGGGTTTGGACTAGATAAGTTTTAAAAGGTCCCTTCCAACCCATTCTATGAGTCTAAATTAGTTTTATTTTACTGGAGACAAGGATGTTTGTGGCTTGTTTGGGTTTTTTTTGCTGGTTTTGTTTCTGTTTATTTTTTTAAAAAAATCATTAAATTGTCCTTAGCAGAAAATAAAGGGGAAAAACTTGAGTCCATATGTAATTTAATAATTGTTTTATAGTCCAGAAAATAGAAATGTACCCAGCATCTAAAAAAATGGCATAGTATTATTTCAGAACATTTTTAATATTAAATATGAAAGGGAAACAGAAGATTACAAATATTGGTAGAGCACACAGTCGACATTTTTGTGGTTATATGCTATTAATTTTTACATACTCTCACCATGTAGAGGAGGAGTGGACGAACAGAGATAGTGTTATGCAGGGAGGACTTAATCTAAAGCAGTTCTCTTAGCAACTTTTATATAAGTTCAAAAAAACTAGAGTTCCTCTTTGCTCCTCTCTCTTCTACTACAAACCAGGCAGGACGTCAAGAAAGTGAATTTAACAAGAACATTTTTAATAAAGGTTAATCTGTGGTGTTGTTTGTTTTGGTTTTGCTTGTTTGTTTATTTTTACTCTAATTGTAAAAACTGAGTAATTTTTAGGTATTTATGCATCTGTAGGCAGAATTTTGTATTCTTCTGCTGGAATACTTTCTGTCCAGTATTTTACTTCTTATTTTCCTCCTTAAAACATATCACAGTCTTGATTGTAAAGGGCGGTAAATCTCTCAATAAATACTGACAATAAGTCTTTGATGGTTTAAGAAGTTTATAAACCCTAGTGACTTGTTAATGCTGCATTTTTTGTCTTATACGGAATGTTTTAATGGATTTTTAATACATGTATCAACATACTAATTAATATTATATGTTGCAGCGATGTGAAATCTTATTAGGAACAAATTCTAAAGGAATTGTGAACCACAAAATGAAAAATTAAAAAAAAAAAAATCACTGTTATTTATGGATGAGTGGTTATGTTATGTACAGTATTTCCTGCTTTTGCACATCAAATATATCCCAGAAAAAT
Source organism: Trogon surrucura (assembly GCA_020746105.1). Lineage (NCBI taxonomy): Eukaryota > Metazoa > Chordata > Aves > Trogoniformes > Trogonidae > Trogon > Trogon surrucura. The sequence continues at coordinate 115,569,340 of CM036617.1, read as the reverse complement.
GCTATCCTTAGGAGATTTTTTTATATTCTTTTTATATGTTTTATCAACTTCCATGTTTGCATGTAATCTAGCTTTCCAATGTTAAGAACAAAGTTTTTTTAGTGCAGATTCAAATTAAAACTCTTAAACAAATAAAAATTAAAACGAATTTGAAACCTGTTAGTTGGCAACCTTTTACAAGAGTAACACTTGTGTGCAGAACAGAGGTCAGTGCACCTGGTATTCAGTACAGGTATGTAGCAGCATGTAATACTTAGCACTCTGCAGGGATGTTGAAAATTGGCAAGGATCTCAGTGTTAAATTTAGACCCAGAAAACTCAGCCAAACCAGAGCAGCTTAAGTTGTTAAGCATTAATCAAGCATCTACAGTGACAGGTCCGTATTGTTAGGTGCTAATTCATGGGGAAAAATTAAACATTGTTTCGTAGAGGGAAAAATACGTGGTTGAGGCAAGGTAGACAAAATTCCTTTGCATCACAAACCTTTTTTTTTGGTAAGTGGAGGTAGTAAGACAGAAAATCTGAGGAACATTGGAACATGAAAGCCTATTTAAGTATATTGGAACATGAAGTGCTTGGCTGGCTGATATAATGGAAGAATTCCATCAGCTAGGCATTGGTTATATAAAACAGTCCTGAAAATTTTGTTGCTCTTGGAAAGCTCAGAAAAACAGATAAGGAAGAGCCCCATACATCCAGTTTATAAACACAAAGCGCTAACTTTTTGAATGCTCATACTCATAGCTGTATGAAAGCTGTCCAAAGCTTTGGATGATCTCAGAAACAATAACCTGAAACATCACATCAATATTTTACTAATAAAGGTAGTCTTGTGTGTCTGAAAACTACTTTTTGTCAGTCTGTGTGGTACTTAATGTTAGTTTACATGCCATAACCAGTTATAATTTCCTGCAGAGTTCATGGTCAACCACCTCTGTTCAGTTGTCTTCCATATGGTTCTTCTTTTAGGAGACATATCTGGAGGATCATAGAATGGCCTAGGCTGGAAGGGACCTTAGAGATCATTTAATCCAACTTCCCTGTCATGGGCAGGGACGCCACCTCTCGACTAGATCAGGCAACACATGGGGACCAAACGGGATCGATATCGAACCAGGGACCTTGATGTTATCAGCAAGACGCTCAACAGACTGAGCTAATTGGCCCCCTCAAGAAAGGCCTTTCTTTGTGCTTTTTCTCCACTGTTGCTACTGGTCCTAATTTTTTTCTGGAGGTTTCACTTATGATATGGGTGGTCTGTCACTGATCTGTCTGATCTGATTTTTTCCTAACCTCAGGTCAATTTGTGCCAAGATTTGTAACTGTCAGTCTGAAAGAATACAAATTTGGATGTTAATTTGTTATGACTGAATCTATACAGCTGATTCTTCTTCACCAGATTGATGTACTCCCCTTTAATACATTTTCAGGTCTATGAAATGTGCAACTACTTGATAAAAAGAAAAAAAAAAGTGTTGTGATCTACTAGGAACAGATTAGTAATGCTATCTTTGTGGAAAATGATCCATTTTAGAGCAAATGTATTATTTAATGGGCAAAAGTAAGTGAGGTAGACTGAATTCATCTGCTTGATGAATACAGTGCATGTTCTAATGGGGTCAGAGAATGATATTCTTGATAGACACAGAATCACAGAATCACAGAATCACAGAATGATAAAGGTTGGAAGGGACCTTAAAGATCATCTAGTCCAACCCCCCTGCCAGAGCAGGATCACCTACAGTAGAGCGCACAGGAATGCGTCCAGGCGGGTTTTGAATGTCTCAAGAGAAGGAGATTCCACAACCTCCCTGGGCAGCCTGTTCCAGTGCTCGGTCACCCTCACAGTAAAAAAATTTTTCCTCATATTTTTCTGGAACCTCCTGTGTTCCAGACAATTCATTAGTGACAAGTGAGAGCTGAATAATTTGCATTTGAGACTGTCACTTGACAAAAAGATTTCTTTAACAAGGAAAAGATTTTCCCTTTTCAGGTTTTTCAGTTTTGGACACTCAAAACTTGCATTTCATAATCTATTGGTGTTTCATTGGTTTATTTCCTCTATAAATCCTGAATGAAATTACAGTTTCACATGATGCTAACAGTAGCTCAGCTAGCAGGGATGTATAGCCTACCGTGGAGAGTATGTCCTATTACATGAGAAAAAGTAGCCTACAGCTCTTACTCTTCACAGCAATGAGTGGTTTAAGTTTACATCAAGTCAGATGATTCAAAGCGAGACAGGTATTTAAGTTTTGAAGTGTAAATACATAGAAATGTTTGAATCTATAAGGAAAAACTGAAGGAGTTTGGATTTTTGTCCCTGGAGGGGAGAAGGTGTCATATGAATTTTCCACTACTTAAAAGGCAGATACGAAGATCATGGGGGCTTTCTCCTCAGAAGGAGTTACAGGGCAAAGATAAGGGGCAATGGGTGCAAGTTGCATTGAGAGAGGACTTGTCTCGAAATAAAGATGATTTTTTACGGTAAGAACGGGCAGTCACTGGAACACCTCCTCAGGGAGGTGGTCGAGTCTCTGTTGCTGGATGTTGTGAAGATGCAGGTGGACAGGGCACTAGATAATCACTAGATAATCTCATCTACGTTCCCTTTCCCACAGAAGATTGGAGCAGATGATCTTTCCAGGTCCCTTCCAGCCTAGGCTGTTCTATGATAAATAAGAGAAAGAAAAGGTTGATTAAGAAAACTGATTCCCAACGTAGACTGCTTTTTGTTGTGTGTGTGGGTGCCATTATTTTATACTAGTAAATAGTGGAATAGAAATAAAAGAACTTATTATTTCTCAACATGTTTGGGAAACTGTCTGTCTCTTTCATTCTACTCTGTGTAATGAACTCAAAATTTTGGATTTTAGGAGGAATTGCAGCAGCAAAAAAGAAACCTTGAAAAAAAGGAAAAATACTTCAATTTTATGAGGCAGTTCTATAAACTGGAAAACCAAATATAAGAGTGAAAGGAAAAACTTGTCAAAATTTAAGTATGAAAAAAGCACAAAATGCTGTTTAATTTTTAATTTGTTTTAATTTGTCTTTCCTGTTAAACCAAAGACAATGAGCAAAGTGGGAATTAATGTAGAACAATGAATTTTATATTAATGTAAATAACTCATTATCATGGAAGTTTCAGTCAGAAAGTGTCCTCTAACTGTTGTAGTTTTGTTGAATCATTTTTGTATATAAGACATTGTAATACAGCCTAACATGTTCTCAGTGATAATTTCACTTCTTATAAGTACATGCCCACAGGACCCCAAAATAAAGCTTATCGGTACATTATAAAGGTAGTAACCCTGTCAGTCCAATTTATAGATCATCTACTTTTGTAATCAGCAGACAGGGAGTTTTATTGCAGGGGAAAAACAAAAACAAAACAACCAAACAAAAATCCTCTGATCCTTATATATGTATTTTATGGCACAGAAAAGCAGTAGGTACTCACCCAGGTCACTGATTATATGTACTTCAAATTTAAGGGTTTTCTCACAGTTGGTCTAAACTGTTATGTGGTACAACTCCATGCCCTTAGTCCATTTTCATCAGTGGATTTTCCCATTGAACCAACCCATTTCCAGTCCAAAAATTACAGTAGAAAGGCTGGTGTATCATCTTTATACAAACTTTATTTCTGAGCCCAGTGGGGATGCATACAGCAAGAAGAAAATACAGCTATTAAATGTTTTTATTCAAGACACAATTGTGCCCACTTAAATTTGTCTCTGAAGGAAAAAACCACTTAAAGGTCATTTACTGACTGAAAAGTGTATGATCCTTAATGCATAATTTTTCCTCTTAGGCTCAGTTGAGTTCCAAGCAATTTTCTCTCTTTGCTGTGTAAGACAGAATGCAGTACAACTATGCTACAAACATGTGTATTAATCCAAAATGAGTATGTGCTGTCTGGGCTTGTTCTTAGTGTTAGACCAAATACTTCAAATAATTGATACAGCATTTACATGTAAAGTCCTAGAACAAGAACGTTCAGGTTTCAAAGTCAAACACTAAAGTTGGAAAAAGGTCACAATTGAAGCTGCCATTCAAATTTCTTGTGGTATCTTTTTTTTTTTGGTGTATACATTGCTGAAGTAATTAATTACATAATCATTTAATGTAAACTTTTCTACAAAACACTAGCACTTATCACTGCACAGGGAGAAAGCATTTGATAAATGGGGAGCTGCTAGATGGTTTGCAGGGGAAAGGGACCTGGGGGTTCTAGTGGACAGCAGGATGACCATGAGCCAGCAATGTGCCCTCGTGGCCAGGAAGGCCAATGGCATCCTGGGGTGTATTAGAAGGGGAGTAGCAAGTAGGTCAAGAGAGGTCCTCCTGCCCCTCTACTCTGCCCTGGTGAGGCCACATCTGGAATATCGTGTCCAGTTCTGGGCCCCTCAGTTCAAGAAAGACAGGGAAGTGCTGGAGAGAGTCCAGCACAGGGCAACTAGGATGATGAAGGGAGTGGAGCATCTCCCTTATGAGGAAAGGCTGAAGGAGCTGGATCTCTTTAGCTTGGAGAAGAGGAGGCTGAGGGGTGACCTCATTAATGTTTATAAATATGTCAAGGGGGAATGTCAGGAGGATGGAGCCAGGCTCTTTTCAGCAGCGTCCACTGACAGGACAAGGGGCAATGGGTGGAAGCTGGAACACAGGAGGTTCCAGAAAAATATGAGGAAAAACTTTTTTACTGTGAGGGTGACCGAGCACTGGAACAGGCTGCCCAGGGAGGTTGTGGAATCTCCTTCTCTTGAGACATTCAAAACCCGCCTGGACGCATTCCTGTGCGCTCTACTGCAGGTGATCCTGCTCTGGCAGGGGGGTTGGACTAGATGATCTTTAAGGTCCCTTCCAACCTTTATCATTCTGTGATTCTGTGATTCTGTGATTCTTCATAATGTTCAACATTCAGTAGTGGCTATAGGCTGTACTTTTTGCACATCATCAAAATACTGCTCTTTATACAGAGCTATTAATTTCCCTCATGGGTTTTTTTTTGGCATTTATCACCACAATCTGAAGTATTCACAATGTTATATGAAATTAGCTTAATGGGTAGTTAGTTAGGTAAAGTAACTGCTTTGCCTTCAATTTTCCAAAGTGAACTTAGGCACAGAGAGGTTATGGCTCAAATAAGAGAGCTATTATTTTATGCTGTAATTTAAGGTGTCTGTTATTTTGTTTTAAGATATGTTTTCATACTTTTTCTTATTTCAATAATGAATAAGACAGGTGCTGGAGAGAAGTTGTGTTGTGCTACATAGCCTTCTTTGAGTACGATCTAACTCGAGCTTTGAATGAAATGGAGGCTGTGTTAAATTAGGTTGTAATTAGGCAATTAAAGGCTGTGTTATGATATGTATTTATAAAGGGTTTGAGTTTCAACAGCATGACATTCCCCAGATGTTGATATATCTTGATTTCTGAACACTTGTCTTGAGCCTTACTTTCTGTAACTGTCGTAAAGTAAAATTTCGTTGGTTTTAACATTTGAATACCTATGAACTACTTCCTTATTCAATTAAAGAATAAGACTGGTTTCTCTGGATTCACAGCACAAGATGCACCACCTGATATAGCAGAGTACACAGGTTTTATGTCCACGGGCATCAACTACCAGAATCCATTTGCTAAGTGGACTCAGAGGTGTTTGCCAGGCATCAGGGGAAGGTGACCTCCAAGGACTTCTAACTCTTCCCTTCACAGATTTTCTCTTCTCTGTTCTTCTCAGTTGTCATCTTACCCTCTAGAGTCCCTTCTTCCTGACTCTGCTTCTATTTTTTTCCCTTCTGCACTTATCACATCCTGTTCCAGAAACACATATCATTCTCTTGGACAGCAATAACAAAGAGAACAGGTAAGACAAGCTTCCTTCCTATGGCCCTGCAATAAGTGACAATTCTGTTAAAGATAGCTGTGAAATGAATTCTTGCTTATGTCCAGTTACGTGCCCACTATGGGCAAAGGCCATTGCAGCACAGCTGCCCAGCGGTAAAGGGTAGTGCAATGTCTTTGTGTCTTTGGACAAATTTGAATTTATTTTAACAGTGTCTGCAAAGAGTGTGCTACTGATGCAGGGAAAACCTTTGTAATGGCTTCAAAATACCTACTACACAAAAAGATGCCCCTGGGAAAACACTTGCTCTGTCCTCATGAAATAATGGTGTTAATCAAAGAACAAATGAAATCCATAACAACTGCTATATATGTAGTCGCATCACATGCACATGTTGTCTTCCACCCTTTTTCTGATGGTATATGAGCAGCTTCCAAGTGAAGAAGGAAGAAGGAAGGCAGAGAGTGGTAGTTTCTCAGCACACCCTCCCTGATACCAGCAACACTGTAGAGATGCTTAGACACAGATTTAGAGTTGAGGTTATGGTTGTGATAGCTCTCAGCATAAGTTTATTTAAGCAGTGTATGTTTGTCCCTATCTCATAACAATATTAAAATTTCAGTGCAAATTCAGTTATGCAAAATCTGATTCAGAAAGCTTTTACCATTAAAAGATACAGGTTGCTTCACCTGTTTAATGAGAAGCAATGCATATAACACTAAGAGGCTTGCACTGTTTTACAATATGTATTTATTCAGAGGAAACCATCATAAACTTCATCTACTGTATTTATCTGTAATGAAGGTTGCTAAACATTTTAAATAATTGATATCTTTTATTATGTGCATGCTAGGTAGCTTTCTTATTTTGAAAGATGTTTTAATATGTACATAGGTAAATGAAGAGGTATTTAAACAGTCATTGACAAACCTGGCACTATGGCTCCTGATGTCTCTGAAAGAGCAGTGTTCTGAAATTTTATGTTGGTTTTAGTTACAATGATAAAGAATTTGGAAAAAAAAAGTCAACATCAAAACCCAACCTCCAACATCAATACCTTCATCTTATTCCTCATCTAGCAAGATTGGAGCTGACGGACATCAGGAGAAATTGCTATAAATATTGTCTACCAGAAAGGATGCCGTATATGTCTTTGAGTCAGGTTAATGACTTTTTCTTTTGGAGTCATTCTGCTTGCTTTTCAACTTGAGCCATACTTGAGCCATTCTACACATTGTGTAGAAAAAAAATGTGCATTATAGTGAAATTTCGTAAATAACATTCACGTTAAACCTGTATTTTTCTAACATATAAAAAGAATAGCACTACTTTTTTTAGAAAGTGAAAATCACCTATAGTAATACCTTTAAACACTTAGGACTATGTGGCTGTCTCTGAGTGACTATATGCTGTTTCTGTCTGGTTAAAAAAATGGAGAGTGGGAATCTAAATGAATCCATCTATTCCAGTTACCGTTATTATTTTATTTTTGAAATTATTCTACAAATTTTGGTCAGGTTCCAGTGTCAGACAAAATATTGAAACCTGTAATATTTGTTTTATTTTGAGGGTAGATTTGGTGGGCTTTTTTTTTTGTTTGGGTAGTTTGCTCTGGAGATAGATGTTTACAATGAGTTTGTCAGAGAAAAATCACATTGTCTTATAGGTCGTCACTCTTGTTTCAGAAGACACATATGTTATCCCTCTCTTAGTATAATATATTCAGGTACTGACATCCCTGGAGACAAACTGTGGGTGGTAGCTGAGAATTTATTATAGAAGGAGGATTTATTAGAAGACATCCTAAAGGAGGCAATATAGTGAGGTATAGTTGATATCTAATGTCACCAAACCTGAACTGACAGTTTAACATTCAAATTTAAGACATTTGGATTAATCTGTACAAGTGTGTGTTAATTATGAAACATACTTTCTTTCTCAAATCTTCTAGTGATTTTTTTTAAGGTGATAAAATCTGTTATGAAGTGGCAAATAATAGCTGTATCATGCTAGAGTCATGATAGTAAATGGAAAAGCTCAGACTTATGTAAGAAGAAATGCCTTGAGATATAAATGATTTCTATGGTTAAATATCTCACTCCCCATTCATTTTTTTTTGCAGTAGTATTGGCCTTAACACGTATATATTTTCTTGCAGTTAATAAAAAACAAGACACAGAAAAAAGTCTTGATTTTCTTTTGGGAGTGGATCCAAACTCCATTGAACTCATGTTTTAATGCTCAGTCTGGAGAAAAGAAGGTTCCGAGGAGACCTTATTGTGGCGTTCCAGTATCTCAAGGGGGCCTACAAGAAAACTGGTGAGGGACTTTTTAGGATATCGGGTAATGATAGGACTAGAGGGAATCGATTAAAACTAGAGATAGGTCGGTTCAGATTGGACGTTAGGAAGAAGTTTTTCACCATGAGGGTGGTGAGACACTGACACAGGTTGCCCAGAGAGGTGGTGGAAGCCCCATCCCTGGAAGTTTTTAAGGCCAGGCTGGGTGGGGCTCTGAGCAGCCTGATCTAGTGAGAGGTGTCCCTGCCCACGGCAGGGGGGTTGGAAATAGATGATCTTTAAGGTCCCTTCCAACCCTGACAATTCTATGACTCTATGATTCTGAAGGGGCTAACACTCATTTTTCCCATTGGTAAATAGTGCTATCTATTTAATATGAATTTTAAAAGGAAGAAAAATGTCTTTTACATTAGCTAAATCTTTTTTTTAGGGATAAGAAATGTTCTTTGCCTGCAAAATCTTTGTGTAGAAACATGCATATATTGAAATCTTCTTCTCATACTTGTCTGAGCTTCAGATGGTAAAAAGCAGTCACCTGAAGGAATATGGGCAGAAGGGTGGGGTGGGAACTCGCTGCCTTGCTTCATCCTCAGCAACCCCTGGCATCTAACCTGTGTTGGAGCAGCATGAGCAAGTTTTGGCCCCCACCATCCGGGAGGTGGCAATTTAAAGCTGCTGGTAAAGGCTGTGTGTCCTCTCAGCACATTGGGAGTTTTTTTTTTTTTTGTGCAAAATACTTCCAAACAGGTTAGCTGTATTGGAAGAAAAGGGTTCATGGTATCAGATGGGTGTCATGGGAGACATACATGTCCTTTGCTACCTCTCAGATGATGAACCGTGCTGCTCCATGGAGTGGCTTGTCTGCAGTGTTGTATCAGCCAAGCCAAGGCTAGACGAGACAGTACCATGTGAACCCTGCAGTTGCTTAACCATTAAACCCTCTTCTGGGCTTTATAGTTATTTGTGTGCTACAGCTGTACTCTGAGTTTACAACAGTATGTTCCTCTACGAATTGCCTTACAGAATCTAAGCAGAATAAGCATATATTTTTAACCATCTGTTCCTATTTCCTGTTGAGGACTCCTGAGACAGTGTGAAGTGTGGTTTGTGTGTCTGGTTTCTGAGCCATGTCTTAGACACTCTGAGGCTCAGTTTTTGTTATTTGCAGAAGGGTTTACTTTTGAAGCTTGAGGAGTCTGTGGGTTTTCTGGATGTCTGTTTAATTGGATAGGCCTTGGGAAATCTTGTTCAAGAAGGAAAAGGTCTACCAGGGAAGAAAATTGTAGTGAATATCCTGATAGGTACTGTCCTGCGTTTAACTAAAAACCCTGTCCTGTTTAGTGATTTTTACTTTCCAGTTTAGTGTCTTCTAAAAGGCTGCATGCTCTGAAGTCAGCAGCATGTTTTTGCAGTCAGTGTGTGCTACTGGCAGTGATAACACCTGATGTTTACAGTTACTGACTGGGACTGGGATGCAGAAAGGCTCTTGCTGATACTTACTCCTACAGTGGCCAAGGCCACTGCTGGCTCTTGTGTGCCACGCTGGGGGTGCCGGGTAGTAAGAGGGGTCACAAGGAAGTAAAAGTTTGCACCTCTGGGGGGTAATAGACAGGACAGGTGACCAACAAGAGTATTCCATCCCATATACGTCATAGCTAGTATAAATTGAGTGATCACGAGAGTTTCGTCCCTTTTTGCTGCCTTTTCGCCCCCTTTTCGTCCTTTTTTCCGCCTCTTTCACCCCTTTCCTGCAATGGCCGGTGTTCAGAGAAGACTCCATCTGACCTCCTGATTTTGATCCGGATCCTGAGTTCCCGAATCCAGCTCCCTGTATCCAGCTCCCGCCGCCGCTGAGCCTGGGGTTTCCCCAGTGCCTCCCGCTCTGCAGCACCAGTGGGGATTGCTGTCGGGGGAGGGAGTTGGGTTTGATATCGGGCTACTATCTATAGTTGTATATAGTTCTTTACTTTTACCTTTTCACCATTATTTCCATTATTTTCATTAAAGCTGTTCTAGTTTGTTTTTTTTTTCTTCTCTGACCCATAAGTCTCTCTGCTCCATTCCCTTTTCCTTCCCATTTTGGGGGGTGAAGAGGGGATTAGAGAGCGTCTGCCCGCTTTAGTGGCTGGCCCAGCCTTAACCCACGACAGGTACACAGAAGAAACGAGAAAATACTGTTAAGTGTGACAATGAAAGAAATTAAAAAAGAACCACAACAAACCACAATGAACCACAAAACCAACACCACACAAAAAAACCAAAAAACCCACCCAAACCAAACAAAAAACTTTGTGAGAAGGAGAAAAAGAGATGGGAAAGATTCAAGCTATTCACAAAAACTTTACTTTATTCAGTATTAGAATAAGATTGCGCAGTGTGGCAATTGTATGAAGATTCAGAATGTCTTTGCTGTAACTTGTTTCAACTTTCATCCAACTTTATGAACTCTGCAAAAACCAGCAAATCCTAGATTAGGTTTCTTTAGGATGGTTTAACAAGCTCAGGTTAATATATTAAGTGTAACAACATGTAACAGTTATACCTTTTCTGTGTTTCAGGAAAGTAGTTACGTTTCATGACCATCCATCTATTATTCATTGGTTTCTTTCTTTAAAAATATAGTTTTATTGAAAGAAGCCATAATGGGTAATGACTTAGACATCCACCTCTCTAAACTTTTTTACATTCACAATGAAGGACCAACACAAATTTTGCTGGTTGCTCTGTCTTGTGACAGTGTAATCCTACCAATGCTCATGTCTCAGCAGCCCAGGCAGGTTTCATTCACCTCATTGTGCTTTCCCTATCCAGTAGCCCACAGTGGCTTTTGCCCAGAGTACTTTTCTCTCTGCTAAACTGTGTTTTTATATCTTCTGTTATACTTAACATCTTTTCTTAGTAAAGTGCTTCTGTACACCATGTGCTCTTCTTTTACACACTTGAGTAGCACTTCATACCTTTTTTTTTTATTTTTTATTTTTTTACTCTCCAGGACAGTGTTTATGTGATTGCTATTTACTTATAGCTTGCATATACCCAATAGCAGCAGCAGGGATGAACTTCTTTATCTCATTCCTTGCTGTATACTAGTGGGCAAGCAAAAGGGCCTAAATGTGTTTTTATCTGAGATAATAGAAGCTCTTCCAGGTTTTCAGACAAGGAAGACTACTTAATACCAGTTCTGTCCTCACCAGGGGTCTCCAAAGACCGCATTGCTAGGATACATTGAGCCCAGGGTACTTCAACATGTGTTATCAGGGTCTGGATATCTGCAGGGCAACTCTCAGTGTCTTTAGTGGATCAGAGAACTTGGTGATACTCTGTGTTTCTTTTTTTTCATTTGTGCCTTGGAAAATAAGGGGAAGAGGAGCTTTTAATCTTCTTTATTTTATATTTTAAGTTCGTTTCCCCTTCTTTCTCCCTGTTCTTTCATATCTGTGATGCACTTGTCACTGTCTGTCATTTTACGAATAATATTTTAGGATTGATTCGCTTATTTCTTTTGTGCGTTTATGTATGCAGTGTATCAAATTAACATGCATCTTATTAAAACCTCTTAAAGTAAAATTGTTTCACTTTATCTTTGAACTTTATTTGATATGCCAAACATATTTTTAAAAATGCATGGATCTGAATGAATTCTTCACCTTTGGCCAAGTCTGATTTCCTGCTGAAATTTGAATACTGTATACTGGAGCTATTCGCAGATTCTTTTGACAACTTGAGCATATTTCCAGATGGTGTGTAATCACCATTCTTTTTTAAATCTGTTTTTATAATGGTGATAATTAAGAATTATTTTCTAGGAGTGAATAGTCTGTACAAATGGAAAATGGTCAAGAAAGTAGTTGGCAACAAAGGGCTGAGCTAAAACTTATTTTCCTATGATAAGATCATGATTTCACCTTACTTTTAAAGGAAATGATATTGTGCTAATTGTTGCATGTAGGAACAAAATAGAATCATAGAATCATAGAATCATAGAATGTTAGGGATTGGAAGGGACCTCGAAAGATCATCAAGTCCAATCCCCCTGCCAGAGCAGGAATGCCTAGACTATGCCACACAGGAACATGTCCAGGCAGGTCTTGAATGTCTCCAGAGAAGGAGACTCCACAGCCTCTCTGGGCAGCCTGTTCCAGGGCTCCGTCACCCTCACTGAGAAGAAGTTTCTTCTCGAGTTTAAGCGGAACCTCTTATGCTCCAGTTTCAGCCCATTACCCCTTGTCCTATCACTGGTTGTCACTGAGAAGAGCCTGGCTCCATCCTCGTGACACTCACCCTTGATATATTTGTAAACATTAATGAGGTCACCCCTCAGTCTCCTCTTCTCCAAACTAAAGAGCCCCAGCTCCCTCAGTCTTTTCTCATAAGGGAGATGCCCCACTCCCTTAATCATCCTAGTTGCCCTGTGCTGGACTCTCTCCAGCAGTTCCCTGTCTTTCTTGAACTGAGGGGCCCAGCTCAGATTTGGATATTTTCTATGAAACAGAAAAGGGGCAGATGTAATATTTTTTCTGGTTTGCTAGGTTCTTGATCAGATCAATCATATTATCTGCGAAATGCTACTTCTGACATCTCTTTATACATACACTTTATAGTGTTATACATGCAAAAGTATTTAAAATAACCAAGATTAATAGATTCTTCTGAAAATGAAATACATAGACTCATCCATATGCAAGATGAGCAACTGAACTTTGTTTTTCTCATGCTTTCTGAGTATTTATGCCAAACGTCATATTTGTTCAGAATCACAGTTATTAGTTATAGAGCTGTAATTAGCCATTGTATTTAATTGCATACCATTATTTCCATGTACTTACCTAATTAAAGTAGTTAACTTGTATGCATAAAACTGTAATGAGAAAATAGTATGCTGTGGGATGGATGGCTTTTCTTGTCTGAAATCACTGCCATTGTTGGTTTCCAGCAAGAAGCCTTGTGCACAATAACTTATATCTTGGTTTTTGAGAAAGAAAGCGCAGTAATTGAAAACACTTTGCTTTAGCCCTAGATAGTACTGGTGGTTGTGGCAGGAGGATGGAGATGACTTAAAACCATCTCATTTTTAGTCCAGGTAATCTCTTCTACAGAACTAATTTTTTAATCCAAGAACTGTTAATTTAATAGGTAGAATTCTGTCACTTGGTATATTCCCAGCACCCCTTGTAATCTTTGTAGTTTTTAAGACTGTTCAGTTGCAGCATGATTTCTTCTCATTTTCATAAAATTTATCAAATCTTATTGGTTGGTAATTACTTCCTAAGTATTTGGCTTAAGAATTATCCATTTAAAATAGTATACATTGCAATATGTCACGCTCTTTCTCTTCTCTTATTAGACAAACATACAGGTAATACTGATGCAGGTAATCTCCTGGTCAAACTGTAACAGCTTCTGTAGTGTTCAAATTGCCCAATAAACCCAGGCAGAAGCCAGTAAAATTTAGTCATGCAAAACTAAACATGATTGAAATGTAGCTCAGCTGAAGCAAATGCATTAAGAAATTGAAGGAAGAAGTGATGTTTTTTGCTCTTCTGGTGCTGATCATTTAGCTCTAGTCATAGCTCTCATGTCAAAGAAGCATCTTTGTTATTTGTATATCCACTTATGAGTACTTGATTAAGAAATATATGCACTAAGGATATGTACAGCCCATTTCCTGGAAAAAAACATGAGTTGCATAGAGTTACTTTGCTAGTGCTGCCAAAGAAATATATTTTAGAATTAGACTGGGAAATGGTTTATACATTGATCTGATATGCATACACTACTGGTCTTTGAGTAGCCTTAATTGGATTAAAAGGAGAACACATTTATTATTTAAAGACTGTGAAAAAAATCAGATTGTACACTGAAAGAGGAGGGAGCACCTGAGTTGTTTTAAAAAAAGTCTAAATCTGGCTTGAGTCAAACAGTCAACAGAGAGTCTCTAGAGGGCAAGAGATGAGCATAACTGGTTTGAGTGCCCAAGTTTTGGAATGATTTTATGGATCATAAAATCATAGACTTGTAGAATGTGTTGGACTGGAAGGGACCTTAAAAGGTTGTATAGTCCAACCCCCCTGTAGCGAGCAGGGACATCTTTAACTAGATCAGGTTGCTCCAAGTCCCACCAAGCTTGACCTTGAATGTCTCCAGGGATGGGGCTTCTATCACCTCTCTGGGCAACCTATTCCAGTGTTTCATTGTAAAGAACATTAATTCATTACAGCTACCAATAATATCCTCTGCACAATTAGAAAACCAGTAAGAGCCAACAAAGAAGGCTAAGTTTAAAAAAAAGTGTTTGAGGAAGTAATGTCTTCACTGAACGCACTCTTATTTTCTTTCACTGAGTTGTATGGAGTTGTATGCTTTGCCAACATATGTTCACAGTTCAGCAGTTTCTGCAGTAGGATCACAAATGGAATCAGTAGGTCACTTGCCTACGAATATTTTTCTTTCGGGCTGAATTGTGGGAGGTATGTGAGAGGAGGAGGAAGGAGAAAGCAAATCAAAAGTGTATGCAATGTCTCCAGCATGGGGTTTCTAGAAACGTTCTGTCTCTTGTTAATACCTAAAAAAAAAAAAAAAAAAACTGCTACAATTTAAACACTTATTAAAGCTAGCAAATCTTAAGCAAAAACAGCTAAGAAAACTCATTGTGAACTAAACAGTGGTTTTGGAGTAATAAATATAAATCTAACCCCATTGCTTTTCAGATACTTTTGTCTTTTTGTAGAATATGTTTAGCAAAAACTATTTTGTTTACTTTCACAATTCTTTATTAGCGAGTTTCTAGCCTTGTGTTCACTAGACTTCAATCCACTATGAAAGGCAAGAGCATGGTGTAGAGAAGCCACACAGACAAATAGCAGTGAACAGTCTGTAGCGTGTCTGAAATCTATATATATAAAGGAAAAAAAATCCTATTTGTCTTTTTAAATAAGTATAAACCTAGTGTAGTCTTGGCATCTACAATGCTTTTGTCAGTTCACATCAAGCGTTGAGTTTAACAAAATGGCTGATGAAGTACAAAGAGCCTCTTCTACTACAAAGAAAAGATTCGCTTCTGTCTCTCTAACTTCCTTTTAAATAAGTTGTGGATGAGTGTGTTTTCTGTGTTAAGAAAAATTAACAGTTCCAGACGTGTTTGCTTAGATGCATCAAAAGCGTATTCTTAAGGGAGGACAGAAATAAAATTAAATTACCTATCAAAGCTATACTGGTCTGTTAAGTCTTGGACATTATGAACACTAGCATTGAATTTGCTTGAGCAAGCATAATTTATTCCATTGATGGCTGTGCATGTGGAATAACATAATCTGTAAATTACAGTATCACCCAGTCTTTTTCCTCTTTTTCTAATGTGATATAATATTCTAAACTATGTCTAAAAGTAAGTATGGTTATTGTTGCAGAAGCTAATGTGAGATCAGGGGTGGATGACCTGAGGCTATTTTATTAGTAAGTTGCACTGATAAAACACAAAGTATTCTTGAACTCTGAATCACTTTGCGACTGGAACTATCACAGGAAGATTTCTCTTATGACATTCAGTTCCATTTCTTTATAATCTCAACCTTAGGCTTTCCAGATTGTGTCTGATGAATGGTACAGGCACTTTGATTTTGTCCTTTCCCCGAGAAGGAAAGAAATTACTTAGTATGGGAGATTTTTGATATGTGAGCAAGTTTTCATTGTCAGCCTGGACGTATGTTACAGTGCCTTCAATCCACCAAGGATATTTTCTTACATTAATAAGTAGTTCTTTATGATTTTGATATTCTTAATAAATGGTGATTATTTCTCTTTTTCGAGCTGTGTGTAGAAGGTACATGTAGAAAATACATTAAAAATTTACTGTGCATGGACATGGAGTGTTTTATATAATCAATTAAGGCATGGGAAAAAAATGCGATTTATAATTACATCTGAGGTTGAAGATATGTGTAAATAATGAATGTTATAGCATTATTGTTAGTGGTCAGCTTTAATTCTGAATTACTGAAGATTAATTTTCAAGTATTTACTACTCCTTTAAGGAGGATAATACGCTTTCAAAATAAGCTCTTGAACTAAAAAAAGAAAGCAGCCAAGAAATCCTTGCATTGAAATATTGAAAAATGTATAAATTTGTGCATGATCCCTATCTAATAATCTATAGTGATTCACAGTATAAGCAGCTTAATTAGAGTTCAAAATTGAGTAGAGTTTCATGTCTTTATTAAAAACAAAATGCCTTCTACATCATCTAATTTGCCAAATTTGTTATAACAACTCACACAATTCAGCATATTTTGTGTTAAAATTGAATCACTAAAATTGGGTCCTGAATAAATTAGCCTGCCTAATCTTGTCATTGCCTTAGCTGTGTGTATGATCTATGACTGCTATGCTAAAAAAATTAAAATCACATTGTCATCTAAATATTCAGGCCCTGATCCTGAAAAGACCTATGAATGTGCTTAATCTTAACAACATGAGGGCCCCAATGGCCCTTTAGTTGTCTAATGAAGTGCTCAAAAATAAGCAAGCATGCGTAATAATCTTTGTTAGAGACTGAGTGTAAGAAAGTCATAAAAGTGGCAGTCATGCCCAAGAGAGTTAAGCGTCTTTCCAAATTGCTATACCAGAAGGGGTAAATTTAACAGAAAATAAATTACAGTCATGATTAGGGAATGGTTGCAGACTTAGTTAGCTTGTTTTTAATGTTGTATATATATCAGGAAACACTTTCAACGTGATATTACAAAAGAAAATATGAATATAAAAAGAAATTAACTAGTAAATGGGCTTTTTTAAAGTGTTTTTTTGAGTTTTAAATCAAAGAGGGACCCATTGCTCATACATTGTGGGCATTTTTGCACAGAATATTTGTGTAAGAAAAATGTCATAAAGTACTTGCAAAAATTATACTAAATGCATGATGAATTTTATGGCCATTTGTTAGTAAATCTGTTAATTAGTCTGTGGAGAAATTAATTTAAAACTCTAATCTTTAAAGAAATCTAACGTATGTCAGCTTCTCCTTTGTCCTGTATGATTTTCCAAATGGATTAACAGATCCAAACCTGAGGCCGCACCAGCAGCTCCAGGGCGGACACCGGAAATAGCGTGAGCGGAGCCACCCTCAGCGGCGCGGCGATTTCAAACACGGTGATCAGCTGTTAACTCTGTCCTCAGGGTATAAGAAGCCTTTGGGAGGGCAGGGACTAGTCCCTGTTCACTGAACGAGAGACCTAGAAGGGTAAGTCTTTGTTAAAAGGCAAGTGCTTAAAAGACTTGTAAACTATTCCGTGCACAGCTTTCCGGAGAGTCTTTGTATTGTAGAGCCAACTATGGTTGCCACCAGGTCAATGGTTGTTAGAAAAACTGTGGGCACCCAGACAGAGGCCCCACGTAAGCATGTGGGTGTTCAGGCCTCGGGCTGCAGAGAATGCTGGAGCCTGGCACTGGCCATGGAGGGTAGTGGAGGTGACACCTGTGTCCGATGTGACCAGGTGAGCGATCTGCTCAGCCTGGTGGCTGAGCTGAAGGAGGAAGTAGAAAGGCTGAGGAGCATTAGGGAGTCAGAGAGAGAGACAGATCGGTGGAGTCACGTCCTGAATGGCGAGCAGCAAGCTCTGCAAAGAGCTGAATATCCCCCCACCTCTGGCCATCAGGCAAAAGGGGGGGACCTAAAGGATAGGGAGGAGTGGAAGCAGGTCCCTGCCAGGAGAGGAAGGAAAATCCCTGCCCAGCCTCCCTCACCTGCCCGGTTGCCCCTGCGAAACAGGTATGGGGCTCTAGACAATGAGAGCCAGACCAAGGAAGAGTCAGTGGAGGGTTCACCCATAGGGCTGTCTAGTCACTCGGATACACGCGTTAGGACTTCTTCATCTAAGAAAAAAAGGAGGGTAATCGTAATTGGAGACTCCCTCCTGAGGGGAACAGAGGGCCCTATCTGCTGCCCAGATCCGACCCACAGGGAAGTCTGCTGCCTCCCTGGGGCCCGAGTTAGGGATGTTATCAAGAAGCTTCCTGGTCCCTGAACGCTAACCAACTATCTTGGGCCCCTTTACCTTCAAACAGCCTTGCCCATGGGATTTTCTCTAGTAATTGCTTGAAAAATCCAAAGTTTGCTTTGACAAACTCCAGGGTTGCAATTCTGCTTGCTATTTTGTTTCTGCTACATGAGATCCTGAACTCCACCATTTCATGGTCACTGCAGCCAAGGCAGCCCTCAACCTTTACTGCTTCAACCAAATCCTCCTTGTTAGTGAGGATGAGGTCCAGCAGTGCTCCTCTCCTAGTCGGCTCCTCCACCATTTGCATCAGAAAATTATCATCGATGCACTGGAGGAACCTCCTGGACTGTGGCTGGCTGGCTGAGTTGTCCTTCCAGCAAATATCAGGGAAGTTAAAATCCCCCACGACAACCAGGGCCTGTGATTGTGAGACCGCTCTCAGCTGCCTGTAGAAGGCCTCATCAACTTCCTCACCCTGATCTGGTGGCCTGTAATAGACACCCACGACAGTATCTCTCCTGCCAGCCTGCCCCTTAATTCTAACCCATACACTCTCAACTTGCTCCTCATCCATGCCTGGACGGTATTCAAGACATTGTAGTTGCTCTTTCACGTAAAGAGCGACTCCAAGGAAGTCAAGGAAGGGAGCCAGGAGACCTGCGTGGCTAAACAGGGATCTGCTGGGTAAGCTCAAGTGCAAGAGGAGAATTTACAGATCTTGGAAGGCGGGGCTGGCCACTTGGGAAGAATATAAGGCTGTTGTCCGAGGATGTAGGGAGGCAACTAGGAAAGCAAAGGCCTCCCTAGAATTGAACCTGGCGAGAGGGGTCAAGGACAACAGGAAGAGCTTTTTCAAATACGTGGCAGATAAAACTTACACCAGAGGCAATGTAGGCCCACTGATGAATGAGGTGGGTGCCTTGGTGACAGAAGATACAGAGAAGGCAGAGTTACTGAATGCCTTCTTTGTCTCTGTCTACTCTGCCGGAGGCTGTCCTGAGGAGCCCCATTCCCCTGAGGCCCCAGAGGAAGTCAGGGCAGTGGAGGAGTTTGCTTTAGTCAATGAGGACGGGGTTAGGGACCAATTAAGCAATCTGGACATCCATAAATCCATGGGTCCAGATGGGATGCATCCACGGGTGCTGAGGGAGCTGGCTGATGTCATTGCTAGACCACTCTCCATCATCTTTGCCAAGTCTTGGGAGAAGGGAGAGGTGCCTGAGGATTGGAGGGAAGCAAATGTCACTCCAGTCTTCAAAAAGGGCAAGAACGAGGACCCGGGTAACTATAGACTGGTCAGCCTCACCTCCATCCCTGGGAAAGTGATGGAACGACTTATCCTTGGTGCCATCTCAAGGCATATCAAGGATAAGAGGGTCATTAGAGACAGTCAACATGGCTTCACCAAGGGGAAGTCGTGCTTGACTAACCTCATAGCCTTTTACGAGGATATAACAAGGTGGAGAGATGATGGCAGAGCGGTGGATGTGGTCTACCTTGACTTCAGTAAAGCATTTGACACAGTCTCCCACAGCATCCTTGCTGCTAAACTGAGGAAGTGTGGTCTAGACTCTCGGGTAGTGAGGTGGACTGTGAACTGGCTAAGGGGAAGAAGCCAAAGAGTTGTGGTCAATGGGGCGGAGTCTGGTTGGAGACCTGTATCCAGTGGAGTGCCTCAAGGGTCGGTACTGGGACCAGTATTATTCAATATATTCATCGATGACTTGGATGAGGGACTAGAGAGTACTATCAGCAAGTTTGCTGATGACACCAAGCTGGGAGGAGTGGCTGACACACCAGAAGGCTGTGCTGCCATCCAGCGAGACCTGGACAGGCTGGAGCATTGGGCGGGGAAAAATTTAATGAAATATAACAAGGGTAAATGTAGGGTCTTGCATCTGGGTAGGAACAACCTCGGGTTCCAGTATAAGCTGGGGAATGACTTATTAGAGAGTAGTGTAGGGGAAAGGGACCTGGGAGTCTTGGTGGACAGCAGGATGACCATGAGCCAGCACTGTGCCCTTGTGGCCAGGAAGGCCAATGGCATCCTGGGGTGTATTAGAAGAGGGGTGGTTAGTAGGTCAAGAGAGGTTCTCCTTCCCCTCTACTCTGCCCTGGTGAGATCCCATCTGGAATATTGTGTCCAGTTCTGGGCCCCTCAGTTCAAGAAAGACAGGGAACTGCTGGAGAGAGTCCAGCACAGGGCAGCTAGGATGATTAAGGGAGTGGAGCATCTCCCTTATGAGAAAAGACTGAGGGAGCTGGGGCTCTTTAGTTTGGAGGAGACTGAGGGGTGACCTCATTAATGTTTACAAATATATCAAGGGTGAGTGTCACAAGGATGGAGCCAGGCTCTTCTCAGTGACAACCAATGATAGGACAAGGGGTAATGGGTTGAAACTGGAACATAGGAGGTTCCGCTTAAACTCGAGAAGAAACTTCTTCTCAGTGAGGGTGACGGAACACTGGAACGGGCTGCCCAGAGAGGTTGTGGAGTCTCCTTCTCTGGAGACATTCAAGACCTGCCTGGACACGTTCCTGTGTGGCATAGTCTAGGCATTCCTGCTCTGGCAGGGGGATTGGACTTGATGATCTTTCGAGGTCCCTTCCAATCCCTAACATTCTACGATTCTATGATTCTATGATTCTATGCCTTGCACTTCCTATTTTGTTGAAACCAAAATCTTGTGAATAGACTACAATGGAAAACAGCAATTGCTCATCAAGATAATTTATTTGCAATTTTACTTAATTATGGAAGATTTATATGGGTTGTGGGAAGAGTCAAACCAATACCTCTATTACTTCTAAAGTGAGGCTTTTATGACGTCGGGGCTAAGTTGAGTGATCATTACTGCTCTGCCATGTTTGTATTTATCCATACAATTTATATGCACCAGCTCTAGTAGTGGTGGTGAGACTACAGGCAGACAGTTGTAAACCAGCATGCCTGGGACCTGTAGCAGCATACTGCACAGTGTACGCTATCCTGAAGTGTGTTCAGATGTACACTTTCTTGACACGAGGGCTGGAAACAAAATTTCTGTCACAGAAATTTCTGCTGGCTACCAAAGCAAGTCAGCAAGATCTTCAAGTCTTTTCCTGAAGGCTTTCTTGTCCTGTATTCCTGCTTCTGCTCAAAAAAACCCCACAACCCTAACCCCAAGCTAAATCACTTCTCATTGTCTTGTCAACCTATCGCAAACTAAGGGGCAGAGAAAAAACAGTAGTGGTCCTGTTTTACCTGCTGGCAGATAAGGATTATCCTGGTTAACAAGGTGGGGAGGGAGTGAAACAGTGAGTCTTTTGCATTGCTGACAGACCACATAGGAGATCCTAAAAAACGGTCAATTTGCATATGTGGCTGGATGGCAGAAGCTCCTTCCGGCTGGTGACCATGCTGAAGAGGTGCGCACCACCTGGGTGGGGTAATCCTGACGGTGTGGCACGTCAGGGCATGACATGGCTCAGCTCTAGTGCTGGACTCTCCCTACTGTAGGACAAGTCTTCCCCACACCACAGGGCAGGAGGGGGGTTCCCTGCCAGAAATATCAGTGCTCCACATACGTGCTCAGCAGTGTGCAAAGCTGCCAAACCAAAGGATGGTGTTACCCACCTTCTAGTCTGGGAGGGAAGCGTCTTGCCCCTGCTCGAGAATAAAACTGTCTGTTTGGAAATACCACCTTCTGGGAGAGCTCCATTTAGTTTTCATAGATGTTTTTAAGGTTTACTCAGCTAATTAAATGACCATACTAAAACTGCTTAAATTGGGTTATTTTTAGTATTTAAATACCAATGATGTTACAGTTATGCCACAGGCTAACATTACAACTAAACTAAGATATAAAGTAACTTTTTAGAAAATTTCCAGTGTTTCTTAGATGTGGAAGAGACGGTACTGTAGTAATGTAGGGTAGGGAAAAAAAAAAAAAACAGGCTGATAAACATGCAAACCACTAGGCCTTGCATATTCTTTTCTCACATGCAACCACTATAAAGAAAAGGTGGACCAGCATCTCAATTATATATTTTTATATCTTAACTCATATTTTCTTCTAGTTATTATTCAACTTTTGAATTTCATAAGATTTTTTTCGCATGAAAAAGACTTGAACAATAGAAACATTGTGATTTACTAAATTTAAGACGTCTCCCATTCAGAGCCAAACCCAACTGAAAGCTATTTAAATCAGCATCAATATACACCGCTTCATTTACTGTTCTAATTTAAAATTCGTTTGAGTGCTGAGTCTATTTGATGAATGCAGGCAGACAATTGCTTCTACCTCTCCCCACCACCCTCCCCCCACAATCATCTTAGAATGTAGTAAAACAAATGCAGACTATTTAATATTTCAGTTCGTATAGAAGTAAAACTGTAAATAATTTAATTTCTGTGTGCATTTACCTATTCTAGTTTTCTTCCAAGTTAGTTACTGTGTTCTTGTCTTCCACTTATCTAATTATCTATTCTGTGCAGATGCTCCACAAGTCATGAACATGCATACCATCTGCATAGGCCTTCATTTCCAAGAGCAAACTACTCCCAAGACTAGCTCTGATCAATTGATGGATTGATAATTGGTTTGCTGATCTGTGCCTCTAAAATGTGTTGCCAGGATTCTTTTACAGTTGTTTTCTCTAATAAAGGGAAAGGTTATAATGTAGACCAAAGACAAATATTACTCTATTTGTTTGTAACGTACTTGTTAGTGCTGCAGCTGTTCACCTTCCTGCTTGAACTTTAGAACAGCCTTAATAGTAGCGATAAATTAGAGTTCATCAATTTGCAGTTACTGAACTTAGGAAATGGAGTGATAGTGACTGATTTAGGTAAGTTATCTCAAATGTCGGATGATAGGAGTAAGGAGAAGACATTGGTGGATTGTGCTGAAGTGTGTCCAAAGAAGAACCATGAAGCTGGGGAAGGGTCTCAAGAACAAGTCTTATGAGGAGCGTCTGAGGGAACTGGGGTTGTTCAGCCTGGAGAAAAGGAGGCTGAGGGCAGACCTTATTGCTCCCTACAACTACCTGAAAGGAGGTTGTAACGAGGTGAGGATCGGTCTCTTCTCCCTGTAACAAGAAATAGGACAAGAAGAAACAGCTTCAGGTTGCGCCAGGGGAAGTTTAAGATTAGATATTAGGAAAAATTTCTGCACTGAAAGGGTTGTTAAGCATTGGAACAGGCTGCCCAGGGAAGTAGTTGAGTCACCATCCCTGAAGGTGCAAACCTGGTGCTTAGGGACATGATTTAGTGGTGGTGGACTTGGCAGTGCTAGGTTAATGGTTGTACTCAATTATATTAAAGGTCTTTTCCAACCAAAATGATTCTATGATTATAGGAATTTAGTTCATATTGTCTAATTACACATGTAACTTGAGAGTGGCTATAACATTTTGTTGAGCTTCACTCCCACCCTTTCTGACTGTGATCGTAGTAGTATTGTAGTCTGGAGTGTTTGCCACATTGTAGATAGTGATGTCATTAATTCAGAGTTCATAGAAGTGTTAAATTGATAACAGAGTCCTCTAAACACAGTTGACAACAGCAACAAATTCTGTAAGGAAAATGCTGCAAATCTAGTGAGAAACATGCCTGTTTCCTTTGGTAAGTACAAAACAATAGGCAAAATTGTGCCGAGATTTCATAACTTTGTTTTACTGGGGTGGAGGAGGTGCACACAAAGACATGCACACATGTGTATTGCTAATTAGGTTAAGGGAAAATTTTGTTCGCACATATATTAATCACACTTTATTAAGATTCTCTCTAAACACGTAAAAAAAACCTATCCAGCATGAGCACTTTGTAAATTACTACTCAAGTAGGCATATGGAATTTTTCAGATGGCCTCTGATTAATTCTGTTGCCACCTGGGGTTTTGTTGGTTTTGTGCCCTTTACATGTTTTTAGTTGTTTACCTTAGCATTTCCTATTTTTTCCATAGCATTTTTTGTATTTGTATAGCCTTTATATTATCTGGTGACTGAAGCTAGGGAGCCAGAGTGGAAAAAAAGTTGTGGGTCTCTAGTGAGTTATACAAAAAAAATTTCTGAGAAAGAGTTCTCAATGTCACAGTAATATTCTTTTTGTCCCTATTGTGGTTTTGATCCCAGTTGGCAGCTCAGTCCCACACAGCTGCTCGCTCACTCCCCCCACGGTAGGATGAGGGAGAGAATCAGAAGGGTAAAAGTGAGAAAACTCTTGGGTTGATGTAAAGACAGTTTAATAGGTAAAGAAAAAGCTGTACATGCAAGCGAAGCAAAGCAAACCAAAGAATTCACCCTCTGCTTCCCATGGGCAGGCAGGTGTTCAGCCATCTCCAGGAGAGCTCCATCATGCGTAACAGTGACTTGGGAAGATAGGCATCGCTCTCAACGTTTCCCCCCACCTAGCCTTCCCTCTTCTTCCCCCAGATTTACCTGCTCAGCATTACATCACATGGTCTGGGATATCTCTTTGGTTGGTTGGGGTCAGCTGTCCCAACTGTGTCCCCTTGCAAAGTCTCATGCACCCCCAGCCCAGCCACTGGTGGGATGGAGTGAGGAGCAGGAAAGGCCTCGACTCTGTGAGAGTGTGAATTATCAACATTGTTTTCAGCATAAATCCAAAACATAGCCCCATGCTAGCTACTGTGAAGAAAATTAACTCCACCCTGGTCAAAACCAGTCACCATCACTAAAATTTGTATGAAATGTATGTTTTAGTGAAATATTTGTATTTTAAGTAATTCCTACACATAGTTTTTTGGAGGGTTTGTTTGGTTGGTTGGGTTCAATCAGCATACATTTTAAATTTCCACATGGCGCGCTGTAAGGGATGGCTAAACAGATGTCTCAAACAGTCTGGGCCTTTTCCAAACCTAAAGGGGCCAGAGCTGTCTGCTTGGAGCCTGTCTGTACTGCTGCGGAGATGACCCAGCACTTCCTTGATGCCACTGCCCCATCTCAATAGGACAAGAGGGAACGGGTTCAAGTTGCACCAGGGGAAGTTTAGATTGGATATTAGGAAAAACTTCTTCACCGAAAGGGTGGTGAAGCATTGGAATGGGTGGCTGAGGGAGGTGTTGGAGTCACCATCCCTGGATGCGTTTAAAAAACGTCTGGATGTGGCACTCCAGGAGATGGGTTAGTGTTAGGGTGGTGTAGGGCTGTAGGTTGGACTTGGTGATCTTAAGGTCCTTTCGAACCTTGGTGTTTCTAAGATTCTGTATCCCTGCACGAATGGACGTGTGGGGGCAGGCAGGGCTTGGGGCTGTGGCTGCAAGAATGAAGAAGCCAAGCCGGGAAAGGGAGGAGTCACCCCCTCAGGAGCCCCCACCGTCCTCTAGGCCCATTCCCAGTAATTTTCCACAAGGGGTGAACAACATGTCATGGCAGGAATTTGACAGGGTAAGAGGCTCTCACTCCGGGCAGTCAGGGTGCTTTTCAGCCTCCACAAGGAGATCACTGTGTGTGCTGTGGGCATCGTGGGATCCAAGGGTGGTGAGCTTGCTTTTCCTATCACTTTCCTCCTCTCTTCCCTACTGGCTCCAACAAAAACGTTATCTACGGCAAGGCCTATTCTTTTGTTTCTGCTAATGGATCTTTTATTGTAAGGCCTGTTATTAACATTAAACGGGCAATAGAAGCACATGGGTGTTAGTTCTTTGCTGATGGGTAAATGGTGTTAGGAGCATTGGTGTTGATTCAGCTCAGTCCTGGCCTGAGAATCGGCGAACCACAGCCATCGTCCTGAAAAGCTTGGGAGGTGACATGTGCTGTTTGGGTTATTTGGCGTGAAATTTGGCTTGCATCAATCAGTGAGATGAAAAAGAAATACAAAGTATTTTTAACTTTTTATATTACAGTTATAATCCTTTTCTACTGTAGATGTTCAAATGCTCTTTAACTTGAGAAAATCAATAACCATCGGAATAGGAGTTTAACAGAGGTCAATTCCGTTTAATGACAATCTTGTTTTGAGTTAATGTTTTTGTTTTCAGTAAAAAACAAGGACAGATTTTAGACATAGAGTTGATATATGATGCTTTCGATAAAAACCTAGGTTTCTGTGTTCACAGATAATTAGGACACTAGTCTGGGATGTAGGAAGTAAAGATTTGAGTTGTGCTTGACTGAGCCAAAATAGTGATAAAGATTCCTCTGAATTATTCATAGAGACTGGATCCTGAGTCTCTTGCAGGCCAGACCTGAAAGCTAGGCAAGTTTTTCTTCTGATTTTCAAACATAGTCTCGGTCAATGACAAAAGTTGGAATGTTTTTGACTAGATAGAATGTCTGCTTTCAAAATAGCATGTGTAGGTGTTCACATAGATTTCACTAAATGTGCCTAAATGACCCTTATCTGAGGATATCTCCTGACCTTAGAGCAATTATTTGAGCTGATTAAGAGCCTCTGAGAGAAATTTATAACTTTACTAGAACTGGTTGATGTGCAGATCAACTTACAATTCCCGTCCCAAAGAACAGGCATATGGGTTTTTCTTGACGTATGCCCGAATCAAAGAGGGAAGGTTTGTTTGACATGAGACCTAGATTCCATTGCATAGGATTAGTTAGATGGTGTACAGCCTCATTCTTACAGAGTTATCTAAGGGATAATGCACAAATGGAATACCTACAATGGACTGGGATGGAATCCATGTGGTATCTGCTGCACAAAAAAATGACAGCCCTTATAGAAACACAACTGCTAGTTTTGATGCCTAGTGAAGGCTCCGTTGACAAGTTAGTTGGCTTTAATTTTGAGGGCTAAGCTTAAGGAGTATAAGGCTGGTCACTAAAGAGAAATTTCCTATTGCAGAAAACTAATTAGGGAGAAATTCTGTTGCCTGTCTTTTAATGAGTGAAATGGTCTTAGAGAACTACCTCTGTTTTAATTTTCCTGGTATCAGGACACTCAGACTCTGTTTGTTTTAACAAGAGCCCATCTGTAATATTACTGATTATTATTTATGCATGCATGCATGTATCATTCATAGCAAGAAGCAGTGCAATTCAGCAGCTTCCATTTAATTAGTGATTGAAGCCCTTCCTAGAAGTGCTTTAAGTAATTTGGGGGTTGATGTTGCTACAGTGTGAACTATGTTAGCAATGTTACTGATCTGAATTCAGCTCCTATTATTTAGGTGCTTTTGTACATAAATGACTGACGTAAAGAAACAAAACCTCAGAGATAAAGATCACAGAGATGTTCAGAAAGGGCCCACTTCTGTTATTCATCAGTTGGGTACCAGGGAAAAGAGAGTTCATTTTCCATCGGATTGGGAGCTCTCAGAAACTCCAGTATTTGCGCTACACCCAGATGCTTGTGGGTCCCAAAGCAGCATGGTAGCTAGCATAATTAACCTGTGGATAATGAGGGATACGGAAGGAGTGGAGAACACTGAATAACTATTAATTCTGCTGCAATTTGTATAGATTCTATCGTGTGTTTAAGTTCTTCATTGTGGGAAGGAAGGAAATCTACCACTAATTTTAAAAATTTGTCATGAACAAGTTTTAAAGCAAAAATTACTTTCTACCACTGTGTTACTAAGCAATAACATGAGCAACTGCAAAATGAAAACAGTAGCCACAATGGAGAGCCAGATCTCTCCAAACATATAAAAAAAGCACTTTTCCCTATGAATTTATGTGTCAATAGTTTCCAGCCTGAGAACTGTTCAGTGAAGAAACTCACAAGTAATTTTTAAATTTTGAAGACAGTAGAATTTCATAATCCTTTCGTTGCTGAAGGCCTTGAGCAGATGTTGTCTGTCCTTCTCATATCGTGTTCATGTCCTGTCCCCTTTTATCCTCCTCCCCAATTACAGCAGTACTAGATTAAACAGTTAGGACAAAACCCCCAAAATACCATTTAATAATGGGTTTCAGATTATTTGCTCAGCTCTAATAAAAGTCAGCCTTCTCATGTCAGCCTCTGCTTACAAAAAAATAGCTCTTCCTAAGAATCAGCAATATATGACTGTGAACCCAATGGCTAGTGAATCTGAATACTAGGAAGATGACCCTGCTGTAATGATTCCACCTACACTGAAAACCAAATTGATCTATGAGTAGGAACAAATTGGCTCAACAGTGGATATGGCAGGAAAAGTAAACTGGCATTGTTTTTTTCCATTATTCGTTTGAAATTACTGGTGCAATTAAATATCACTTACTTTCCCCTTCCCTGCCAGAAAACACTGTATAAGAAATAAAAATAATCATAGTCTGGCAGATGAGCTGAAAGTTCTTCCCTCATTATGCTCTCAGCATTATTTGGATCACAATGCATGTTTGCCACTTAAACACAGCGTTCAATTTCATGTGCCTGCTGATTAATGCTGTCTTTTATATGCTAGATACTTACATACAAACGCAACTCACTCATCCACGTCCTGCCATTTCTTTAAAATGAGCTTTAATTTTAGGAAAGCCTTACTGCATGAAAACTATGAAACATTGTCCACCTAACAGAAATATGCGATTTATTTTTATCTTAGATGAGAATCTACTTTGTACAATTTATCAGTTGCAAAAGAGATAAAACAATTCAGAATAATTTTCCCCATAGAAAAATCTGGGGTGTTGCGCTCCAAATAGCAGGAACAGTTGGCTAATAAAGCAAGCTGAAGTTCAAGTACCTCTATGCCCTATCTGAATGTTTTAATTTCACCTCACTGAAGCCAACTAATTTTATTTTCAGAGAATATGTTATACAGCAAGCATTTTTCTCATTACCCATGTGAGTTTAATATGGCTGAATTCTCTATCTGAGCTAAAACTAGTCAACTCACATAGCTTTTGACTAAATGAATCCTTAAAGGTAGGCAGCCATGATAAGTATCAGAAATTGAGTCATTTGTACTTCAAGGCTCGTATTTCTGCACTCTGAACAGTTGCAGCTTTGCTTATTTAATCTTTTTTATTTATCTGAGTTAAACATACTAACCTGAGTTAAACCTCTTGACTGAAACTTCTTTTAACCTCTTTTTCTTTATTGCTTCAGTCCATTCTTTCTGTTGGTTATCACTTTCTGCTGTGGTATGTAAACACACATCTTTGATCTTCAGTTTACGTCAGTGAAATAAAAATTGAATTTCTTCCTTTCATGTGAAAATGATGTTTTTCTTTATAGTAGTGAGAGGGAGGGGAACATTTTAACTTGTTTTCTCCTAACACGACAACAAAATTCCAGTCTGAATGTTCCCATTTCAAGAGGTGAAGCAGCTCTCTGCATAGTGGTGCCTGTGCCCAGCTTGCCTTTAGTTTAATCTTGTGCAGTAGAGCAAGGTGTCACTCAATTGATGCACAGGAATTTCCTGCAGGTGCAGCCTGTGCAGGACTGAATTTTGTG
Source organism: Trogon surrucura (assembly GCA_020746105.1). NCBI lineage: Eukaryota > Metazoa > Chordata > Aves > Trogoniformes > Trogonidae > Trogon > Trogon surrucura. The sequence continues at coordinate 115,539,853 of CM036617.1, read as the reverse complement.
CTGAGCTCTGGATTACAGCACTGAGGTATGTACCTACAGCAAGGGCAGGGCAGGATGCCAAGATGGGGCCGGGGAGGGGGGGGGGATGTGTGTATATCTCTGGGATTCTCAGGGTACAAAAAAACTCCGTATGTTAGTGACTCCAACTTGTCCCACTGTACTGCAGTCCCTTGATTGCCTCTGGAGGCTCTCATAGTTTCTGGGGTTTGGACTGATTCCTGTACTTCAGTATATTGGGAAATATCAGCAGGGGTAAACAGCTCTCGTATAACAAGTTTAGAGTCTTGAGTTGACCCTCATGGAAAGATCTTTCAGTGAATATGTCTTAAATGCTTTGATCTATGGAGTATCTTTTACTTAAAACAGACAAAGTATATCTGAAATTATAGTATATGCCATATGATACACAATCCTGAAGATCTATGCTCATACTTTTGCTTACATAGCTATGCTTACTCACCTGTAACCTATATCAGGAAGTTCTTCATGCTTCACACCATTTGAAATACCTTGAAGCCGCCATAGTGCTCGAAGTGCGCTCTCTTAGTGCTATCAAAGGTTATCAAACTATGTTTCTAGTCTCTTTTCTCCTTTCTTGCTTCTGTTTATATTTCAGCTGTTTACCTGTTTGTGGGTTACTTTTGCACACTTTTTGTTTTTTTTCTTTTTAAATAAATAAGTAAGAAAGAAATAAAAAGAGACAGCAGAACCACTGCTCATAGCAAAAATCCAGGTATGGAAGGGAAAAAGTGATCCTTTGATCTCTGTACTGTGACCAAAGGGAATAAAATTTCAGAGCAGTGGTAAGTTTTGTCTTCATTTAAGCACTGAATCAGGATTTTCTGTTTTGTTACATTGTAAAAGTTAATGTAGAAGACAAGTCTGGTAACCCATCATCTAGGGAAATGAACAAATTTCAACAGTTTTAGAAAACATTTTCTGTCAGGATGTTCAGGGTCTTGAGCACCTACTTAGGCTTCAAACAAGCTGGTTCTAACAAAGCAAAAGGAATACAGTCTACAGATACCTGAGGTGCAAGCAAAAGCAGGAAAGAGGTCCTTAACCTAAAGAGCCAGATGTGCAGCTGGATAGGAAATTAGATTAGGAATTAAATTCAAAACAACCCAATAAGCAATTACATAAAACAGCCTTTCTCATAGGTAATCTATAAGCAAGAAAACAATTGAATTTATGTTTTATTTTATGACTATAATGGATGTATGAATGTAACGTATGATATATTCATGCAATGTCAAAACTATGACAGGATTTTCCTTCTAGTGAAATGCTGATTCACTTACACATTTCCAGGAATGCATTTTTTAGAAACTTGTGTTTCCTTTTTTTAAACCTTAATTCTGTAGGTGTAAAAAGCCTTTGAGATATCTATTGCTCTTTACATAAGTTTTCTTTAGAAAAATAGGAAAGTGAAGCATCTTTCTTGAAAATTCTACATATCTGATAGGGAAATACATAAAAAAAAAGACAAATGTTTCCTTTCATGGTTTTAATTCTTGTATTCTATTTTCTCTAAGTTGTATTATATAGACGTGTTAGCCTTTTAAACAGCACTGTTTGTAAAAGCTTCTTATCAATACTTGCTATTTTTTAATATACATTCATTGACCTACTCTGTTCTTCTTTGTAATAGATGTAGAAGGAGATTATTTGTAATTTCCATCTAATGAGACTTGTCTAACTGCTTATCGACTGTAATTTGTTTTATTTTGTGTTTTAAAACAGATGGGAATGAACAATAAATGAGCAGCTCTGTCATGAAGTTATTTTGATTGGTAATCAGAGTTTTTTGTTGATGACAAATACCCATGGTATTTCAAAGATTGGTCAAGAGCAATATATAACATACTTGTGGATGCAGTTCCATGACAGCATATCGTAATAATGAGTAAAACAGTTATGGTTAATATTTTATATCAAGAGACCATGATTGTCTCTTGCCTAGCATTCTTGCTATAGTAACCTTGCATTGGGAGATGGAGGAGGGAGTAGTAGAGTGCTTCATCCATATTCATATTGGAAATTCACTGGGATTTTGTTTGTATTCCTTTCCAAATGGTTATGCTTTAATTAAATAGAAGACACTCTATAGGATCTGGAGAACAAAATAATCTATTTTATCAACTGAAGGAGCCAACAGTAGATTTTATTATACTTTCCTTTTTAAGCTAAATGATTTGTGTCAGGTCATCTTCATATTTTGGAGATAGTGTATGAATACCTCAAAGAAATTTGAGGAAAAGCATTTCGTTAAGTAATTAATTTAAATAAAACTGAGTTATTGTAATGATTTAAGTAGCATAACAGTGCCCTTGTGAATTCGTATTGCTTACTTTCAGACTCTGACACTGTTTTACACTGAAGTAAATTGAGTATTTAGTTCAGTTAATAGAAGCCAACAGCAGAATCCTGGCAAAGCGTGGAAGACTTCAAGTTGATATAAGAGCCCTTTAGAGAAGGTTTCAAATTCATCTACATGCACATCTGGTGCATTTCGGTTGTAGGAGGAACTTGGAACACCTTTCTGCCCTTTCTAATCCTGATTATGTTAGTTGTTCTCATCAACCACCTTAACTAGAGTTAGTGTAACTTCGATTCATACTTATATTTTTCTGTCTCTGATCTTTTCTCTTGTCTGTGAGCCCCATGATTGTCTCTGAGGCTTGACCTTTTCTAAGAAAAAGTTTTGTGCAGTTATAGTACATTCCTAAAATACAATATTCATTTACTCAAGTGTGGAACTCTAAATTTTGTGTAATTCCAAATTCAGCACTATAAAATATGCCAACTCTTCCGTTATTAAGCTGGAGCACTCTTACCGAAAAAAAAAAAAAGAAAAAAAAGTTCTGAATTACAATTATTTAATATTAAGATACTGAGAAAAGACTGATAGTTCAGAATTTGGTCTCAAGGCGGAGTTGTACAACGGTTTATGTTAACTCACTCTTTCAACAAACTGCTTTAGAACCATCCTTATGTTTAATGCAGCCTGAGGATTATAAAATCCCCAGATGTCAACTCCTTGATTACAAGGAAGCAATTAGTAATAGAATCTAAATTTATATTCCTCAAGATGAAGAAATAAAACCCCTATGAGAGTAATTTATGTGGGCTGCATTTCAGAAGAAAGTACGTTTTGAACAACAAAAACTTCTACTGTGAAAAAGTAGTGTAATATTATAAAGTGTTGTTACACTTTAAATAAATTATTAAAGCTGTGGTTTTAGTGTTAAAAACACTTCTAAGCAGGAATATGTTTTGACAATTTAATTAATGAAATTTAAAATGAATATATTTAAACTTTTAGCTGTTTGAGAAGACAAAGTGAAGCATTTAGAATAATCTAGTCAATATATTAAGATAAATTCTTGTAACTTAATTGCCAGCTTCCATAAACACAAAGATTAAAGTTTGAGGACCAGACATCACCTATTAAAAATCTGGTGTGCTGAAATTAATTAAATTTATTATTTCATAAAATGTCATTAAAGATTTGAGTTTGACATTAAATTTGTTATCATTATCAGGTAAACTATACAAAAACAGTACCTTTGACACTACAGTTATTAATCTTCCTTTTATCAAGAATGTGTTGAAAGTATTTGTGAAAACATATGTTATAAGTGCACTATCGAAATAAACTGTTTTATGGAGAGATTTACATTTTTTGATAAGATGCTACTTGATCCATTGAATTGTACAAACAGGACTAAAACTTGGTTAAAACCTTCTTATCAAAGGATTACCATTTTCTTAACGACCTATAAACTCCAAATTAATACCTTTAAAGTCTTCTCTCTTCAGTGATACTCTCAGACAAGATACTATGCAAGACACTATCACTTTGATTTGGCAAGCACATGTTTTCCTGAATTTCACTTCAGGTCGTAAATGTTATATTCCACTTATTTTAAGCAATTTTGGATTAGATGCAATGTCTTCAGTGCAACTCACAGGAGAACCATATGAGAGAAATAACATTCAGAAATGCATTTGTGAAACCAAAGATAATAAAACTAAAAAATTATGATTTTAGAGTTGATAAAGTAGAGGAGAAAAAAAGATCAGATAAAAGGACAAAAAATTTCCTGGACTTGATGAAAGATCAAAATAGAATAAACAGTCCTTTAGAGTTCTCAGTATCTACTTCACCATCATTCTATTGAAATTTATAAGGTTTTTTTAAAAAGAGTTCATTAACTCATCTGCCCACACTCCATCTTTTATCAAAGTAGTTGTATCCAGCAGAGAGGAGTGACTGTATATTCGTGAATGTGTAGATCATTCAAAAGTTCCAACAACCCCAATAGCTGTCTTGGTGTTACCATTTTAATTCAGGAGTACTTCTGTGAGGCATCATCCAATCTCCACTGCCTACTCTGCCTTGGTTTGGACCATGGAACAGCCTCAAAGTAGATAATTTTGGGTGAAACTAAGCTGAAGCCTCTGTTCCGGAGTGTACCTTGTTCTCCCTGAGTGTTGTTGCACCTTGCATACAGAGGATCGGACCGGAGCTATTCTGAGAAAAATCCTTACAAAGGTGTAAGTATTGACTACCTAGTTGGCTGCACCAAAGCATTTTTTAACATGAACAAAGCCAGGGGACAGGATTTTATTAATTTCAGTGGGAATCTGTTTGACTAGACATTAATCTGATGCATGAGATTTGGAAGCACCATAATCTAATCCCTTAAACATTCTAGAAGAAATCCTATTTAAAGTGATATGGAAAATATAAATAATAATAATAATACACTTTACCCAGTTTTTCCTGGAATAAATAGGATTTCTGGGCTTAATTACTGTAAACATAAATGAATTGAAAATATGAAGCCTGAAAATATGAATCCTAAATACGTGAGAGCAGGTCAAAATATGATCTAGGTTGAGTTTAGTTAGAAAGAAAACATTAGACAGTTTATTGGCGCTGTTACTAAAGTGGAAAAGAAAGAAATTTGGAAGAAACTACTGATGTTCAGCTCATTTTGCTACTGCCTTTTGTTACAGCTGGGTCTGCGAAGACCCTTCGGCTGAGTCATGAGGTTCCAACTGGACCCTCTTGCTTTCTAAACTGCCTCACAGCGAGATTAGGTGCAGCCTTAGCTCCTAGCTGTAAAGAAGAGTTCGGACCTTAGGTTCTACCACAGAGACAGTTTATTTCAGCTCCAGGAGGGACATTGAACAAAGAGATCCCTCATCAATTATACCCTTACAATCCAAATTCACCTCCCCTCACATGATGGTTCAACCCAATAGTAATAACTGGTTCTGGGGTCTTCTTGCTCCTTATTGAGTCCTTTCTCTCTAGGTGGGCATTCTTTTCTTTATCTCCAGGATGCAGTTTCTTTTAATCTTATCTTTCTCAGTTAACATTGGTTTCTTGACCTTTCTTCAGATCAAGCTCAGCAATAGTTAGGTAAAAATCCACAGTCTGGACCTAAGGCTTCAGTAAATCTGGCTACATGTGCTAAGCAGTGTCGCTCATAAAACAAAACCCCTTCAATTCATTGCATTCCCACAGTTAATTCTAATATTCTAAACTATTTTAATCTGCAACACCCTTAAGGTTTCTGTTTATTAAGGAGAGACTGTGTCCAAGAGTATAATTTTTTGGTGCACCCCGGTCCCTTTCCCCTTCCCCTTGTATATTGGATGGTCTCAAAAAGAACCTCGGACTTTCTACCCGTGAATATTTTACTGCATTTGTAATCTTATACCATCACAACTATAACAGCACAATAATTATTAGACATTCATGGTGTGTTTTTGTGTTGTTTTGTCTTGTGTCATCCTTAAACTTATCAGGAATTGCGAATTAATTTCATGCTTACAGGGTATCTTCCCTGTAAATAATATGCTCTTGGGATCTTTGGGATCCATCACCTAATTATTTCATTTCTTGTTTTGTATTTGCTATTATCCAGATACAATAACTCTGCATTTTGTTGAGGTCTTCCTTCTAGTAGTTTAAGGGTAATAACTGAAGCACTGCACTGTTTACTTGTCCACATAGAACTGTAGACAGATTACATATCCTGAAGTTGTGGCCTTTCGGTAATGTAGTGGTTTTTGTTGTTTATTTTTTTTGTGGTGGTGATGATAAATTCTTAGTGAGTGACTTGCTGGCTTTTTGATTTTCTACAACTTTTATCTACTGCGTGGCATTTTACTAGCTCCTTTTTCTAGATAATTGCTCCATCTCAAGGTCATATGCTTTGAACTGAATAAAAAAATAGTTGAGTATGTCTTGACTCGAGGCAGAGTTGAGATTGCAGCAAGTGTAGATAAACCTGAGGTAGCATTGCTTTAAGTAGCGCAGGTAAACTTATTTGTTCCTATTGCATACTGAAAGCATGTATCACCGAAGTGCTGTGATTTTGCCACTTCTCTTTCTGGGGTTCAAGTGGAGTCACACACGAGGTGAGGCATAAGACATAAGCCTAAGTAGAGGCTTAAGGAGTACCCTTCCCATGCAGCCTACCAGAAATTCACCCCAAACTGAGTGGTGTTTTTAGCTCAGGGATGGTCCCATAATTGTGACTGAATCTCAGTTATTTTTGTTGAAGCTTCTCTTGTATCATCAAGATTTGACTTTGCCCAAGTCAAATATAGTTAATGTTTTTGGAGAAATGGAAATATATAGGATTTTTTTTTTGGTTTAGGAGTTTGAATTTTTATCATGTGTCATCAGGTAGAATAGAAAATGTTAGTGTTTACATCAGAAATCACCAGTTTGTCTACAAATGAATGAAATTAAAAATAGTATTTCCTTCTAACTGCTTGTCCACTCCTATATCACAAAGCTATGCAGAGCTAAAATGAGACCACGAAAACTGTAACAACAGCTTTTTGTTCATCTTACAACTTTGCCAGAATAGAATGAGTTACGGAGGATATTTCGTTTTATAACTTTGAATACATGGAAATACACAAAGGTGCTTCTCTAGAATCATAAAATGTCCGCAAACTGTGAAAAGGTGTTTTATGGGTAAGAAAAAATTGCTCTTTTTCTAAAAGCTAGAGATGCAATGCTAAAGACAGACTGGTAGTAATTGAATATTCTTTCATGTTACCTTCTTGCATGTGCATTGAAAATGAAGGCAGTCAAAATTAGAAGAATCTAATTCTACAAGCACTCAAAATTATAATAGTATTCAAGGAAAGGTTGGTCACTTTAAAGAAGGTATAATTCCTTAGGCATAAATATAACTACTGTACAAAACCATATGATAAGAAAACTCTTCTGGAAGTGACAAATATAATTGGAAGGCTAGTAATTGTTGCAGATTGCTTATATGGGGTATAGCATAAGTGCATTTTCCAGTGCCATTTTTTAGTACTGATTCTCAACCACCACAGCCTACAACCTTCACCTCTTTGAAATACACAGACTTTTTGTCCACTCCAGGAAAGTACTGTAAATTGTCTTTTCTTCTTTTTTCTTTTGTGAAGATATAACATTGCAGAAATCTGCTAAATATAGACTGTTAAAATTGACAACAAAATCTCAATTAATAGTTACATCAAAATTTTTATCAATTAGTTCTGTTAAAGTTTTTTATTAAATATTGAAAAAATAGATCTTGTAATTAATAACACCACTAATAAACTGAAGATAATGTGATCTGATTTTTTATTAGTGAAAAATGTTTGATAGAATACTATATGCAGAAACACAGTGTTTCTTTAAAACACCCTCTTAATTTTGTCATGTGAGTGTCTCTTGTCTGTATAAAAGCAGTCATCTTAGAGCATTTTCTTTAGCTTTACACTGAGTTTTCTCTTTTCATTGCATGGTATCAAGTATGTGATTGTTGCATAACGCTTTTAATTCAGAAAATGGAAAAAAAAAACACCTTATGCACTCATAGTCCACCAGAAATAGAAATTCGTAGATTGGCTTATCCTCTTGGGAAACAGCAAAAGAGATCTGTCACAAGTCAGTTAAGGTTAACATATATTTCCTTCTACCATTTTCAGACTGAATAGAGGTTAATCTCTTGCTATTTATCTGTCCTCAGTGTATCAGACAAAATTGCTGAAGCTGCTGTCATGGTGAATATTGACAAGCTGAAGTAGTGTAATGATAGAAAAGATAACTTCAGGACGAGACTTTTTCCTACTGAAAACTACAGGCAGTTCACTGTAACTGGTGGTCTGTTGCTTTCCCAGAATATTTTTAGACACACTTTTTTTTTTGGTAAGGAAACCATTCTTTTACAGTTTTTCTTGGCAATTCTCTAATTTTGTGAAATACTCTTCTTAGCAAAGGTAACTAAAAAGAATCTAAAATTGTATATTGTCACCATCACATCAGATTTCTGAAACAAATGTAATTAGAAGTGAAACTGATGTGTCACCTATTAAGACCATTCAGGATTTCCTGTTAAAATATCATCTTTCCAACCTTCAACCCTTTTGGTCTGATGCATATCATATTACTGCTCAATTCCATCTGAAAAGGCTCAGCTATACTTTATTATGAGGGCCAGGCAACACACTATTTTTTATATGATAAAACTTTTTTTTTGAGGTTGTTAAAATATTTCAATTGAATCTTAATCAAGTTAGGGAGCTGGTTAGCTCACTCGGTTAGAGCGTGGTGCTGATAACACCAAGGTCACGGGTTCGATCCCCATTCGGTCCCCATGTGTTGCCTGATCTAGTTGAGAGACGTCCCTGCCCATGACAGGGAGGTTGGATTAAATGATCTCTGGGGTCCCTTCCAACCTAGGCCATTCCATGATTCTATGATTCTATGAAGTTCTCAAAAATGCAGAAAAGCTACAGTTAAACTTTCCATACAACTTCAGTTTCGTACTTTCGAGCAACCCACTTAGGGTATAACATTCAGTGACACGATTGCAGGTTATGGGGCTTTTCCTCAGGACACATTTTGTGTTTTATGTTCTGGAGATTAATGTGGTCAGTGTGACAGCATGGCTGTTGTCTATGTGTGTAAAAACTAATCTGATGAAATTGAAGGATCATACTGAATAAAAGAGAGTTTGTTGGAAGGGAATGAATAGTTGACACCAAAGAAAGAAGTGGTCCATGAAAGCATTAGATACAGTTGGTACTGTTAATGTACACACCTAATGCACAGGACTTCACATGCAAAAATTGAAGATTTTACTGCTTCTTGTAATTCAAAGTGATTATCAGTCAGTTGGAATTTTAATGTTGAAGTTAGGATTGCACTGAAAAAGAAGAAAAAAATGGTGAGTAGAAGAGGAACAAGAGCAACAAAGTTTGTGTACTAGAAGATAATAAGATTGTCTGTGTATTGAAATTTTGCCTTTCTAAAAAGTGGTGCTGATAGAGTCAGCAGAAGTAAACAGGTTAAGCAACAGTTCCAAATAGCATAGTGTTTTCTTGGCATGTGGGATTCCAGTCATCTTTGGTAGATTAGGCAGCAAGAAGAAGCTGCACAAAAGTGCACGTGGGGCCGGGACAAAAGTACTGGGCAAAGCAGAGCCGGCAGAGCATATGCCGTATGCCAACATTTGTTCCTTTTAAAAAGTAATAACACACCACTTTCCCACTTACTGTGAGTACTCAACTCTTGTTCTTTGCATGCCACAGGACTGCAGTGGGACTCAACAGTGCACAAGCATATCCTCAAGCCTTCATTAAAATTTCATTTGAACAGCAAGGCCCCCTATGTCAAAAATGAGGTGGCAGGAAATGGCTAAATAATTGCAGTTGGGGGAGGGGATGTGATACAGATACATCTTTAATGAAGAGAACAGAATGCAGTCATGCTCGAAAGGCATTTCCAAATACACAAAACACTAACAAGAAAAGTGGCAGCCACAATATGCTTCAGAACAGAAGATGTCAGGTATGTATATTGGTAAATACCATTAGCGAGATTAGAGACATCTGTGCATGCAAAATAAAAACCTTGTGGCTATTCCTTTATATAGCATGATGTTTACTAGCTTTTAACAATGGTAGTGGATAAGAAAGGCCAGGAGCACAGTCTGAAAACAGCCATGGTTCCATCAAGATTAAATTATATATTCTGCTAAGCTTAAATGAAATTGTGGAGATTTCTTTTTCGAGAACTTGGGCAATTGTTTTCTAGCTTTGTTCCATTGAGTGCATCCAGATGTCTGTGAGCTGCTTCTATCACTGATTGCTCTTTGGATAGTGGTCTTCCCACCAGAGTGTAACACAGTCCAGTTCACTCATGAAGTCTGCACAGAGACAACTAGTAAGCTCAAAGAAGAAAAGCACTTTCAGTACCCAGAAAGTGTTTCAGTGCCAGTTCGTTAGTTTTTCATTCAATTTCCCCTCTGATAGTATTTTTCCTATGGTATAAATTCAATTTTTAGATCAAATCTCCTGGACATCTAAACTTGAGAAGGTCTGACAAAATCAGACAGGACAGAATCAAGCAGCAATATTCCACAGATGGATAAAATCACTAGCGGTTGAAAGCAGAAAGCAGACTTTTGAAAACATAGTTATCAATTGAATGTTTACTACAAATGAAATTTGTTTTGATTCCTTCCTTCAGCTTTTCACTAAAATGTAAGGTTGCTTTTTCCTATTGAATAACTGGAAACCTCGACCAAATTGGAACAAACAATTTCCTGAAGAATAAGCTTTTCACAAATGAGTTTGAAAGTGGGAAAATTACAAGCTTTTAATGTTTTATGGTCTGTGAATTAGTTAGCTGACTAGCTCAGCCAAATCCCTCAGCTGATGCAAACCAGGGGAAGCCGGAGGCAGACCCACAGTCCCAGCTGCTGCCTCCCCACGGCCCTGACCCCCTGTGCCTGTGCTCCAGCTGCACCGTGGGTACAGAAGGGAGGCCTCTGCCAGTTCCACCATCATCCTCATCAGGTGGCCTGTGGGAGATTGGCACTCTTTCCTCTTTGCCCATGTGTGCAGGCTTCCTTTTTGGAGGGAAACCTAGGTGTCTGGGAGAGTTGTATAAGCAGAAAGATGTGGCCAGCCTATGTTCAAGGACCAGGACTACAAGGAAGAACTATTCTGCATTTGCGATCAGCAGGATTAGCAAGAATTAATGGGCTCAGGGATCTGGCATGTCTAGACGACTCAACTAAGCAGAAAACTTTTTCCCTTCACTCTATGCTCTTTTCATAGTTCTTTTCTTAGAAAGAAATACAGTTACTTATGTGCAAGACACAGAGTAGTGATTTAGAAGGTCCAATGGGTCCATGAGTAGATTTTACTCCTAAAAAAGTGGGCAATGATATGAAGGACTTCTGGGAACTGTAGTCATTACAGGTGAGTGTGTTCATGCCAGCCTATATTGTAGGGTCTGTCTGCTGCTGTAAGTTGAAAGTAGGCTTCCACAGCACCAGGAGTACTAGCAGGACCGACACAAAAGTCTGTTATTCTCCCTCACAATCTTCAGAATAGGAAACATATTACTTGGGCAGATGAAATGGTCTCCATAGCAGCCAACCATTGCATTAAGTTGGTAGAGAGCCTAATTTACTTCTCCTTTTATGCCATCTCCTAGTTATAAAGACAGAAAGTATTTTTTAATCTGTAATACTTCTATGTGCAGCATAAAATCATTAATGTTTTTTCAAATTTATAAAATGGACAGTATTTTTTCGGTTTAGTAGAGGTGCTTCATAGCTAGATCCTGTCAATTATTATAAGATATTCCATAATTATATCAATAAGGAACATACATAGAAATAAAATAGGAAATTATTTTTTAAAAAAGTGATTTGAAAATGGATTGTTTATTAAATTTGGAACAGGTTTACTTTTACTGTCTTCAGCATCACTTGTGTGTTTCCTAGATGGAGAACTATTGGAGAAACAGACACTGTGAGGAACATGATTCTTTGGTTTAGTAATTTCATTTATATAAATTCCAAAAGAGAAGTGTGGTATCCTCAATAGGTGCTAAAGCAAGTAATACCTACTCCCAACTATTAATATTTTTTTCATGTAAATTTGGTGACATGTAGTATGATTTGCAACCTTCATTTTTTTTTATATTTATGTGATTTCATGTATTACATATTTTACAAGGTTACACTAAAAAGTGAAAGCAAAAGGTGATGAAAAAAAGGAAGGCAAAAGTGAAGGATATTACTCAATGGAACTTTGTTCTTTCAGACAATGACATTTGGAAAGGATGGATTGTATATAATTTTTTGTTTACACCAGAAATATGCAAAGCAGACATGTTCATCAGGTGGCAAAAATATTTGTGCTATAGTGATGATTTCTGTACATATATTATTCTTTTGTACAACAAATACCACATTTTTATTAGAATTTAGTGTAGCTGATTTGGAAAAAAAACCCATGATTATTAAGCATTACAAATGGAAGAATCTTTCAAAAAAACATACAAAACTGTATGGGTTTTGGGGAAAAAAAAAAAAAAAGGTAGGATTCTTTGAAGAGGAAAAAAAAAACTTAACAAGGAGTGAGGTAAAAACTCTCTTCTAGTTGTCAAGTTAGTTTGCTTTCTTAACTTCTTAAATGTGGATCACTAGTTGAAAAGTATTCCTGAAACTTAGGTTGCATGTATTCAGATCTGCTGATCTGTATTTGATTTTGTGCAGCAGATGTTGTTCTGCAGAAAAGGTTGAAGTGTGGGTTGGCAATTATGAAGGAGAGAAACAATGGGCTTGATTTTTAGGAATAATGCTTAGCTGAATCTCAGCTATATAGACTGAAGTGCAATATCCAATTTATGACCTATTTTAGGAACAATATATCACTTTCTGTAACACTGACAGATATGCTCACATATATATAATTTTATGGAAGGGAAACAAATACCCTAATTTCTCTCTGCATTGTGGTAGTTTAAAGAATAAAATACAATAATATCTTTCTTTCATCTCTGTTTAGGAGTTGCTGGGTTTTGTCAGGAGAAGGCACCTCCAAGGTTGTACATAAGGACTTAGCAGGAGTAGTATACTACACACCATCACAGCAGAGACTATTATAATATATATTCTGAGAGTGTATTATTCTTGAAACTGTCAGTCTGACGTGTTGTATAAATACCTTGATGATATAAAGTAGTTGAGTGCATCAGGCAGAATTCAGTCCTCAGACTGCTGCATGAGAATATTAACTTTTGTAGTGTCGTAGAAGAGGAAGACTAGATCGTTCACAGATTAACTCATCATGAGCCTGTTTGAACTGATGTGTCTTGAATCTTTTTTTCTCTCAGTCCAATTCAATCTTCTCAGCAATTGAAAGTTTTTAAAATGTTAGAAAAAGACATAGCTACAAACTCCAGCAAGAAATAATTGTAGGAATTTACCATAGTTTCATTCAAGGAGAGTGAAAAAAAAAAAAAGGATGGAGAGTTCACAGAATCACAGAATGGCCTGGGCTGGAAGGGACCTTAGAGATCATTTTAATCCAACCTCCCTGTTGTGGGCAGGGACGCCACCTCTCGACTGGGTCAGGCAACACGTGAGAACTGAACAGGAATTGAACCCGCAACCTTCGGTGTTTCAAACACCACGCTCAAGTTGATTTAATACAATCACGAGCTGCAGAGTCAGATTCACTCAAGCTTCAATTTGAAGACAACTCAACATATCTGAGCCATTGTAAAATTATTTTGAAAATCAATTAGGTCGGTAGCTTACCAGCTAGTTAAGACAGAATCATTTTTCATCCAGCCCAGTGGGGGTGAGGAGAGGGAGAAAAGCATCTAAAATCAATAAACATCTAGTTTTGCATACTTAGAAAAGGGACTTAGCTGTTTTCCTAAAGGAAGAAAGCAGACTTACAAAGAAGTCCCGAAGTAATACTAGCAATGGTAACGTTTATATGCTAGAATTTTACCTCTGAACTTTTGCAGCCGGGTATATATTCCTCAGAAACAAATTTCTAATAAATATTTCACCTTTCAAATGAAGTAAAATTCACAATAACCACAATTTCCCACCAAATTATTTTCTGTTCACCATATTGCTTGTGCTCCGTTAGTACTGCTCTCTTTCTATCACATGCGTAGTTCTTACCCAAAGGGAAGCCCTTCTCAGAATATTTGTCAAGCTAGTTTGGACAGCTAATATGTAATAGGACAATTCTTTTTGTTATCCTAGTGGCTTTGCAACGATGTGTTGGAACAGAGTACTAAAACTGACAGAATGTATGGTCACTTTAAAAGATTCCAATACTGAGTTTGTTTGAATGTTTTTAAAGGTACCAAGATAAATCAGATGAAAATGCATTTGGTCAACTGAACTATACTACTCCAAGTGTCAAGTGTTTCTCTAGCATGGTGAGGGTTAAGGAATGCTAAACATGCGATTCACTTAATCTTTTCCAGTTCATTTAATCCTAAACCTCCTCAGGTCTGAAGGTTATGCAGATGACAAGGACAAGGTTATGCAGATATACAGAGTAAGCCTTTGTCTCCAAGAAAACTGGATGCTGCCTGAAATAGCAATTCTCTTTGACCTTGCTTCTATAGGATGGCAATAAATGATTTTTGATTCAAACTTGCTGGGTTCATTGTATTTTTCTGGCTAATGGGTACTTGTTGTCCCTGCAAGTATGAATGCATATATAAAACTCACTAACAGGCTGAGTCAAATATTGATTATTTCTTAAGCTGAATAACAAGGGAAACTTTTATAGACTTTCTGCAATCTTAACAATAGAAATCTATGTGGTTTCATATCTTCTGGGAAATGTCTTCTATCGCAGCTAAATACCTTTGAATTGGTAATGAACAACATAACATTATGTTATGGTACATAAAATTTAGGATTCTAACCCAGGGTGCCACAGCCAAGGAAGTGCAGATCTTTACCTGGTCATGGCCATGACATTAGTGACTGGATCCAAAGTTTTGTGAAATAAAATGTAATGATAAAACTGAATGCCATGAAACTAGAACACGATGACTTCTTTACTCACCTCCACAAAAAAAAACAACTTTGCAAAACTCTGGGTTGAACCTTTCTCACTACTAGTTCTGAACACACTTCTGTCACATGCCTGTGAATGGGTACCCAAGTATTTTTAGGATTTGAATCCTTTTAATCTGTCATCATCTTTGCCTGTACGATGTGGTTGATGATAGTGCTTCTGTAATTTAAAACAGAAAGATTATGAAGCCAAATTGTTATTCCAAGAAATGCCTTGAGGTGCTCAGGTGGAATATCATAGAATTGCAAAGTGATATAATACCAAAGTCAAAAGTAAGTTTATTGCTATCATCTGTCTATGTCATCAAAGTTTTATTGCACCTTGTAACATACTAACTTGTGCCTTATAAAAGAGGATTCAGTTTAGTAACTGAATATCTACAGATTTCACAACCTGTACAAAAATCTACATAATCTGTAGAAAATCTACAGGTAGCATTAAATTGTTGTTCCTAAGAAGCTTCAGCTCCAATGTATAGTTAAGATTTCTTGTGGAACAGCAACAATAAAACAGCTTTTAAGAGAGTGTTCTTGTAAGTAAATATGTGGGAGATTTGTATTCTTATGTAAGGAAAAAACACAGGTATGCTGTTAGAGCAGATATGTATGCCATGGATATACTGGATTTTGCACCGAATTGTTTCAGATATGTTGCTTACTCTGAAGTCCTTTCCAATATTTGTGAAGCAAAGTAGATAGTGTAAATGTAATAGTGGGAAATGTTGTTACATTTTTTAAAAGTGAGCAAGATTGCAAGTGCTGTGATTGATGTTGCACTGTGACCATAATACACAGCCCTTTATAGTCTGCTTTTGAAGATCAACATGGTTGGATAGTATTAGTTGAAAGAGAAGAATGTATCCCAAATCAAATGAAACTCCATGGGGAAAGTTCTGCCTGCTTGCTGTGGTCTCTTTTCTCTTGTTCACATGTCAGCTGCAACACCTGTCTTTCATTGTAAAAAAAAAAAACCAAACCAAGGTGAGTCTGATCTATCTTTATAGTTAATATCTATGGCAGTGTGTTAGAATAAAAAACAAGTGATCAATAGACTGGAATTACTTTTTCTTCTCATTTCTGAGTTCTTTTCAAAGGCCTAATAAATTAGCAACATCCAACCCAACAGCCTGGGGCACCATTACCTTTTCTTTGTCCGTTTTCTTAAATTGGTATAGCAGATTCCAAATGAACAAATGGTAACAGAACAGAGATTAAAGCTTGTCCATGTTTGGAGCCTTAAAGTAAGTGATCCCCACATCATCTGAGTTCTCTTAACAGAAAGAAAGTGGTGTATAAAATGAAGTCCAGGGGTCTTGGAGGGCCCCTGTTTGCAGAAGAATTATAGGTAAAGCATCTTTTCCATTTACTGTCTTGTATTCTTGATATATGTTTTATGCAAATCTAACATGAGTGCTCTTATTACGTTCCTCAAAAATAGTGGGGAGAAACACTATGACTCTATACTCATTTAGGTGCTGATAAATATCAGGTTATATTTTCCATTTCTATTAAGTAGGAGACCCTCTTTCAGGTTTTACTGCTTCAGAATACTTCAATTATCACAGATTTATCAAGGCTGCTATGTAAATACTTAAACACACCCTCCTCCACTTTTTTTTTATGAGACAAGTCATGTCTTAAAATTTATATATCTCTAAAAATAGAATATAGCTAAACTGCCTGACATGAAGTAATATATAGCAACTGCCAAGTACCAAAACATTAGAACATGGTTAATGATGAGTATTTAAGTGGAACAGCTGAATTACTTAACAGTTGAATAGCCTTAAGACTAATCCAGCTATGGCAGATACACAGAGTCCGACTGGTCTTTTCTCATTCCTAAAGTTTAATCAGTTATTTTGTCTGCAGCACCATTCTGTAATCTTCACTAAGTTTTTTGCTGAATATTTTTGTCTCATATTTTTGGATAGCCTGTTCTAAGGTGATGTTGTTTGGTATGGGGGTGTGTGCATGTGGTTTAACAAACGGAGGCAGCTTCTGTGAGAAGGTATCAGATGCTGAAGACGTCACTGATCTTTCAAAACCTAGGAGATGATTGGTCGAATGCTGACAAACCACATAAATACAGACAGGAGCATTACTAGGCTCTGGCAAACACTAATAGTGATCAATATAGTTGATAAGATAAAACACTTAACAAGAACCCAAATGCTGGCCCAATAAAAAGGACTGAAAAGGCTCAAATTAAATATTCTTTTTTTAGAGTTTGAGGAATGCAAACTGGAAACACAAGTGGCAAGGTTTGCTTCAAGTCATGGAGTCTGAAAGATCATCTGGATCATCAGAACAAATGGATGGGGTGTTCATTTTCTCTAAGTGGTTAAGGGAGGGTGGCTGTGGATGGTTAAATTTTGCAAAATATTTACTTGTGTCTTTAGGCAGCCTTTCAGGCACTCTGAATTCTTTTTTTCCCGAGTCTCTGAAATAATGTGATTCTGTTTTAGGAATTAGTTTCTGAGAATCCAGTCACAACTTTCACAGAGTCAGCAGAACTTTATCTCACACAGCCTTTGTAAAAGTGGCCAACTCCAAAGTAAACTATGTCTTTGAAATAAATAACAAAGATTTTTCAGCACTGCAGTTTGAATACGATTCAGGGTCTTTCAAATGAGCAAATCAGAGAAAGGAACAAGTCCACATTTCCATTCATCATAACTTTAATACTTTGGTTAGGAAAGGAATTAGTCATCAGACATCCGTTTAAGTGTTTTGTGTGCATGTGCATGATGTTCAAGTTATTAAGACTGCATGAAAACACACAAAAAATACAATTTATGATATTATGAAGAGGTTAATCCATATTCTTCCATCAGTTTAGGGCCTATTATATATATAGAAAGTGTTCTATTCAGCTTGGGTTGAGTTGCTTATAATTCTTTTAAGACACTAATTAAATGTCTTATATTCAACAAGTAATAGAGCCTGCTGCTTATGACAAATGGAGCTTTGGTCAAAATCCATCAAGTTCTTTAAAAATGTCTGAAGAATAGGGACACTACAATACATTATATAGAAACCTTAAATCTAGTTTCAGGGAGGGAAAAAAAAAATGAAAAAAACCCTCATGCTTTGATTAACTTATGAAAGGAAAGATCTATTGCAGGATGAAAGTCTGACCTTATGAATTCTACTTTACAGAATCTGTGATGTGGAGAAGGTAAATTTCCTTGCTAAGAACACTAATTCTGTTTTAAACAATATGTTTAAATAGAATTCTGTGACCCTTACAAAACTTCAGAAAGATCTCCTTTTAAAAAGTAAACTAGTTTCTAAGGAAGGGTTTGATTCCTTCTTTTCCTCAGAAACCTCGAGATGAAGTTACGGTGGCTCGTCGTGCAGACATCTCTTCATGTGCACTGTAGAATTATGGCTAATTGCATTCCAGTGGTGCTGTTAACAATTTGGAAAGAAGAGTATTAGGCATTTGGTCTCAAAGTAGGAGCTGGACTTCACAATCCAGAGAAATTATTGTATATTTTGCCATGTACTTCTTATTGTTTCAGCCTTCAGTTAATTAACACTACTTGTTGAGCCTTTTTTACTATCTGTTATATGTGATACCTTTCAGAAGACAAGCTAGATACTTTCTGCCTCAGACTCTGATAGATTTCACAAAATAAAACAGGGCCTGTCATGAATTGAGGGAAGCCTCTCAACCTACTTAATTTCGCACTGTTTACTAGAGCTGCAAAAGAAGGGAGAATGGTAGATAATACATGTTTCCAAATTGAAAGAAGAGTGCTTGAACCTGTGTTCATTTCAGCCATTAGTCTCTTATCTCTAACTTTTTGTCTGGAAGATACTGTATGAGATTTTAAGGTCATGCAGAGTAGTACAAAATTTATAACTTAAACCTAAAACAATAATTTGTAATGCACTAACCATTTCTTTATTTGGTTTCCATACTGCTTATCATAACTGATGAGAATGGTGTCTCAGACTGTAACATGGTCAATCAAATGCTGGTCCCATCGAGCTGCATCATACAAGAAACAAGAACAAAAGTAGAAAAAATTAAAAGCTTCAACTGACACATAGGTTTATACGAATACCAGCTTTCAGTTGTTGTTCTTCCTTGCTCTTCATCAAGAGATGTGTTGTTTTGTAAACTGGAAGAGCTGACATCACTCGTTACTTCTGCACAGCACAAAGAATCACAGAATCACAGAATCACAGAATATCAGGGCTTAGAAGGGACCTCAAAAGGTCATCTAGTCCAACCCCCCTGCCAGAGCAGGATCACTTGCAAAACATTTCTCAGACATACATTTCATGGTCTAAAGGAATGGAAATTTGAAGAGTCCAAAAACCTGCTCTGACTCCTACTATGGTATCCCTAACATTATAGCTCATAAATGAAGGTGAAACAGAGGGTCTAGAAGCAGATGCTGAGGTGAATCAGTGATAAGTATGGTGGCAGTGTGCAGTGTCAGTACAAAGCTAAGATCATTTTGTTTAATTTTTAAAGATTATTTTATTGAAGATTTCACAAAATGGATACCAGTTACTTGCCTGTGGGTGAGAAGAATGATGAGATTAAAAGCAAGAAACATAAAATGGAATCATTTGTAGGAAGGTGTTGTGTATTATGCATAGCTCAATAATAGTGGACCTGATTTGATCAGAATTACTTCAGGCATTCTCAGACAGTATTAGTGAAATAGGACTTCTCATGGAGGAAGTCAGCATGTAGTGAATGAAACTCACCTTTCTAAAAGTGGTTATTTTTCTATGTAATATACCTGTTGCACTTAAATCATGCTCTGAATATGTGGTGATCATTTAAGTCATTCATATTTGTGCTTTGCTTTATTCTGTTCAAAGAAAAAGACAGGAAATGTTTGCATTTTATTATGACAGTGGTCCAGACCAGAAGGGGTCAGGTGTACCTTGAGTTGTCTGCCTGAAAAAACACGCAAACTTT
Source organism: Trogon surrucura (assembly GCA_020746105.1). NCBI lineage: Eukaryota > Metazoa > Chordata > Aves > Trogoniformes > Trogonidae > Trogon > Trogon surrucura. Next base: position 115,519,978 of record CM036617.1, on the reverse strand, counting down.
TTCATTTCAAATTTCAGTTACAGCTCAGTGCTTCCTTTCTCATCCTCTTTAAAGGGGAAAAGAGGAATCAATGCACATCAATGCTTACCCAGACCTAGTAATTTATTTTGGTATGTGGCATTCTCTACACTGGTTGGGCCATTGGAGGAGTGAAATCAGCGTTCCTTCATGTCTGCTACAGCATTTGTGTAGGGAGTCGCAGCCTTGTTGTCTTTAGCAAAAACAGGAAAAGATCTCTCTCTAATTACATCAATATTGGGAACACAAGAAATTACTGAGTAATTCATGCTGGATCCTATTATTATGAGGTCTTTGGAGTTTCCTGCGTAATATAATAATCTGCAGTTTTTCAAATAGAATTCCGACGGTTTTGCTCTGATTTGTGATAATGTTAGGCCAGTGTGACTTCTTTGAAGCCAGATGCATCCTATCTAGAGGAAAAGAATTGAGAAATCACGTTTTTAGTCTTCCCTGCCCCTTTCTACAGATAGAGCTATTTCTGTGCAAGAAGTGTGGCTATCCTGTTCACCCAGACTTTAAAAATGTCTCCAAACGGCAGCTGCTAAAGGAGAAAGAGACCTTGCCTAATTATACTTTTTTACGTGCAAGAATTTGAAGTCTAATTGGTACTACTGAAATGCTAATATTGTTAATAATAGGCAATTTATTTTTTTTTCCAGGGAAAAAGGAAGTGAAATGAGAAAAAATTATCTTCATAGAACATTACTGCTACACAGAGAAAATCATGAGCCCACAGTAGTGAGGTAGAAGTTTCAGCAATCATTTTTTCCAAAATCATAAATAATTTCTCTTCTGTTTTCTCTACAGAGCTTGTTGTTTAATGTATTCAAAATTGTAAAACTTTTAGTAGAAAATATCTGATAAGCACCTTAGAAGTGTTAACTTAGAAATTAACTTAGAAGTGAAACTGTTGGGTTTTTTTTCACTTCCTGGCGTTTGATGTGGCATACACATTCTGATATTATTGTTGCATAAACTTAGGTTATTTGATTTAAATGATTGATAACAGTTGAAGTCCTCATAGCCACAGCTTCAGAGTGTGTTTTTGTAAGATGAAGCAACTTTATTTTCACTTGAAGACACTCTTACCTACAGAAACACTGCCTAAGTATTCTTCCCCAAACACACAGAAAAATCTCTCAAAACAATGGCCATGACTTCTTAAAATTTTCCACAGAGTCCAGAGGTGATATAATTTTGTACTTCAGCATCCATCCTCTCCTGCCTCAAAATCCTAACACAGCGTACACCAACTGGAAGACAAGTGAACCTCAGAAACAGTTTTGTTCCCGAAACCAAGAAAAGCAAAACCAACCCCCAGCCCCCAAACTCTCATCTGACAGAACAGCCCTTGGACATTGCTCAGGCTGTACTTACTCGCAGCAAGATAAGAGCGTGTGCTCTAGCCACACGTTAGAGTTGAATTGTCACCTTGGCCACATCTAAAAATCAGATCTGCTGGCCTTTTGAGGCATAATAAATTACAAAAGGAAGGTATTTCTGTGCCTGGATCCCGCCCTTTCCACCACTACAAGCACTCCTCCTTTGCCATTTCCAGCTGTGAAGTAGTTTTCTGCTATGTACCCCTTCTGCCTCGCCTGGCTCCTATCCAGACTCTTTATTTGCTTGTTTCTCAAATTCATTCCTTGCAGACATCAAAACTGGCTGCTTTCATGGCAGGCTGCCAAGGTATTTGTAGTAGGACTCTGGTATACTTGCTCCCACTTAGTGATGCTCTCAGCAAGATTTTTGTAGCATGATCCACTTCTTACCATGGCTCTAGTCAAGAGAAACACTCGTATTTTTACATTTCCTTAGCTGTAATTTACAAACAAGTCAATAATAGCCCCTCCATTGCTCACAGTCAATCTGTTAGTGAGTAAAAAACTGAGCAAATGTATATGTGACCTTAAACTTCCCCTCCAAAATTCTGTGGACTTGAACCTTTTTCACCATGGAATTTATGAAGAAAATACAATGGTGCAAAAAAAGTTTTGTTAATATTGCACTTAAAAGGTTTTAAATGGTGTGATAAGTAGCTTTATTGTGAATCCCTGCCTTTCATCTATTTTTACCTGCCAGTATGTAACTCCTTTGCTTTGGGACTTTGAAAAAAAACTTTGAATAATCTCATATGCAGTCAATGTTTTAAAATTGGCCTGAGAGAGAAATATCATGTCCAATTCTGTTCAGTCATTTCTCCATAAAAGAGTAATGCCTCAAGGCTGGAACTGAACTCACTGTGTAAAGCCAATGAATTTACTGATGAATTGTGGTGGGAAAATGACAGCTTCGATTAATCTAAATTGAAAGTGTCAGTGGAAAACAGTTGATTTCAACAAAACTCTGGATTCTACAGCGTTTTTTTCAAAGAAATACAAGAAGTGTTGATATTATTAACAGACTTTTTAAGGGAAGAACATTTGGTTGCAAACATGTTTTGTTTTTGAAAAAGAAATCAAATAACATCAGTACTGAATTAAGGCTTAAACACACAGTGCTGGTCATCCATATTTTCAGCTATTTGAAAATTAGATTTTTATTTGGGAATTTTTGGGATTGTTTAATCCTTAAGCAAACTTTTCTGGTCATGGTAAAGTTTCCAATGTTAATATCCTCTTCCTTGTTACCTGAAAGACTAGATATTAGGAAGTTTATTCAATCAGCAAGAAGTAAGATACTTAATTTTCTAATAAAGCTATTGTCTTTTATAGAAATTTCTGAACTGCTGGAATGCAAATAAGCATTTTTAGAGTTAAAGAACTAATATAGTCACTAGGAGAGAGGTTTTTAGTGAGGATGAGGGAGGACTTGGGTATTAGTATAGCTGTCGACTTTGCACATCCACTACCATATTTGTTTGGAGTGTATTGTAGGAACATATGCCTTTAACCACAGGGCTTTGAAAGCAGCCTGCTTGGAAACAGAATGCATCTCCTTAAAGCAATAATGTTTGGAAGATAAATTTAGATATTGTTTTAAATAATGTTAATTTGTTACTAGCATGTCCTGTGAATGCTACATCTAGCCACATGACCATTTCAATGGTCATAGATTTTTATCAACGAGAAACTGAATTGTTAACAAATTACTAGTTTGTGAGAGCACAGATTATTTTTTGAACTGCTTATACATGTAAAAATACTAAAGCAGCTTCACTATTAGACTAGAACTGTGTAAACAGTTGGGATGAATAATTCATTTAACCAATTTATCTTCTTTTAATGAGTTATGGATGAGCAGCAGAAAAATTTCTGGATTTTAAACTTTTTGTGAAATCATTTTATAAAGAATTTTGCTGATAAGTTGTTGGCTTCCAGGTGTTTTACTAGGAATTCAGGTAGTTAAATAAGTTAGCTCACTTGGTTAGAGCGTGGTGCTGATAACACCAGGGTCGTGGGTTCGATCCCCATTCGGTCCCCATGTGTTGCCTGATCTAGTTGAGAGGTGTCCCTGCCCATGACAGGGAGGTTGGATTAAATGATCTCTAAGGTCCCTTCCACCCTAGGCTCTTCTATGATTCTATGATCTATTAAAAAAACAGACAAGCAAACAGACAAAAACCCACCCCCCTGCCCCCAAAATTCTGAATGTTAGTTTTCACTGCAAACTGAATTGCCCCTTTTGGTCGATTTCTTCTCTTCAAAACAGAATGTTTGGTCTCAAGTAAAACCCTTGAATGTTGTGAGCTCAAAATTCACTTCAGTACACCTTCTCTAGTGTTTACTTACCTTAAAGTGTTTTCACTGACTAACTCGTTTTGGGAGGTGCCTGTAGTGAATAAAGTAATATTTCACTGAGTCAGACTAAGCCATCTATCGGTCTCCAGGTGCTTCAGGTACTTGCAGCTTTCCAAGTGAAGTGTCATTACTATGTTGCATACAAGAGTAGCAACCTGGATATATTGGAACTGGTAGGTATCTTGCCTGTATTAAAGAAAAATGATGAGTCTTACGGGAATCAAGTTACAGCGCAGTAATCGTTATTGACAATGCACTAATGAAGAACTTGGAGTATCCATTCCCCTTAGGACTCTGAAATTCCTTGAAATATTTGTATCTTTCGTTTTGTTTTAGTTAACTTTTAATGAAATGTAAAATTCTGACTTCCCAGCGCTATTCAGTTAAAATTCATAAAAAATAAGTCTTGAAGAGACCTTCCATATTTGTACCTTTTCTTGTGTACACTACTTTGGAACATTCTCTCAAAGAACAAACTTAATTGCAGTATTTTTCTTTTATCAACCCTTTCTGTAAAGCTGTGAGGTAGCTGACAGAGAGTAGTGTTGAGCAAGACAATTTGATTGAGGAAAATGACATAAATGAGGTATTCCTGCTGTTGCCACTTTGTCAGTACTCTGAATTGCAAGTATGGATGCTGTGCTTTTTCTGTAATACCTCCTGTAGTGCTCTACAGTCTCTGTTGTACAGAATTTAAGTAGACTGTTTCTAATGGGTACTTTTTACAGACATTTAAATAAAAGCTTGTCATCACCCCTTCTTCCATTTGCAAGTAAAACTTGATGAACTGTTTTCTATAGAAGCAATATTGCTGACTACCCTGCTCAAATAAGGACAGTACAAGGTCAATAACTAATTCTTTACTGGTGTTCTCCACATCATTGGCCCTGTACTGAATAGGTAGAAAGATATTTTGTATTAATTCTAAAAGTGTCATGTACGTTGGCACATTGGAGAACAAGACCAAATATTTCCTCTATAGTGAAACACAAATTTGTGTGTGCATATAGACATTGTTCAGCCAATTTTTCCTTCATTTTTTTTTTCAGTAGGAAAGTTGGATTTTCTGCAGACTGAAGAGCTTCTAGGGTGAACTTAATACTTTGTTATATCGTTCCATTACTTAGGTCAGAGACGAAAATGTGGCCAAGGTTTTGCCTGTCATAACTGTCATTGCTACCACCGTTTTATTAATAGTAAACACCTCTCTGTCTTCTCTACCTCTCTCTCTCACCTTCCTAACAATGTGCACTGCATCCTGGGTGGCTATATGCATTCAATAATTTATTCAGTCTATTCACTGTGTCCTATTAAAATTTAAAGCAACTCTGTTGTAAGGGGTTTTGAGTATGTGCAGTTTTGGTATGCAGTCAGTACACAAGTAGAGGAAAACAATCAGATATTATACCGCAGTTCTTGTACACGCTGTATAATGGAACTGCTGAGCAGCAAACTGACTCAATGCATTGGTTTCAAATAAAAGATGAATAAAACACCAGCTTTGAGAAATCCAAGCTTGTTTCAGTGGAATTCAGGTAACTATCTTCCCTCTTTGTCCCTCTCCTTTTTAAAATTTCTAAAATTAAAAGCAAGCAAGCAAACAATCCTTCTTCTCAAAAAAAAACCCTTGATGCATAAAGTAAAACTTAGAATCAGCAAGAAATTTATCAATTTCCTTTGTCATCCTGACCAGTCTCATGAAGTTGCAATAGTAGCAGCAGTCAAGGTAGCATTATACTACCCTGAGTCCTGATAACTGTTGAATCTCAGCAGAAAGGAGTTTTCTTGCAAATGTCAGCTCACCCAAGAAAGAAGAAATCTGTATGAGGGAGTTACTTTGCACCAAAACAGATGTTGCTGTAAGTTGGCAGTTAATGTGTTGCATTCAAATTACTGTTAGCAAAAAAGGAACACACCATATATGTGAAACCAAGAATTTATTTTTAATCTAATTAATATCTTAACATTTTAGTAGTCCAGATCATTAGTCCAGTTACAGGGACACATTATTTTATATTGTATCACAAATTAATACCAAAGGCCTCCTATAATACTAATAATAATTTAAAATTTTTGCACAGGAAAACCAGCAGCCACCCTTTTCTTTGGTGTGATATTCCATTGCCATATGGATTATAACAGAGACAGTGAAATAAGTTAAATAGCCTAAATACACAAGGATGGTGTGTCTGAATATCATGTCAGATCTCCTTCCAAAGCGTTTTAGTTACTGGATATTTCTGCATTTGCATCTTTCCTGTACATTCAGCTTCTCTTTCCATATCAAAGTAGGATTTAGGGTTTTTAGACGCTCAGTACAATGATGCAGGAGATCCTTTCTCATTCTGTGTTCTCTGTGAAGCAGAAAGGAATTTCAGTTGAGCAGTGAGAAACTTGAAGAAAATATCTTTAATTGGCAGTCAGCTTAGTAAATGCAAGCTGAGCTTTCTTTAGGGCAGCAAGTAAGAAGACAAAGATCTTAGATCTGCCATTTTTTTTTGTTGGACTATGTGTTCCTGTTGCATGTAAAGACCAGACATGCCACACTGCACACAGTGTTTCTATTGCTGTCCTGTGGTACACATGAGGGAGGGCTCTGCAAAGAGGGCAGAGAAAACCTCAGAACCCACCTCTGCAATCCTATCAGTCAGTGTAACAAAGAAAATGAAAGTGAGGAAGGAAAAGCAAGGCAGTCAACAGGGAGTATCACGTATCCTGGTAATCTCGAAAGCCACAGTTGTTGTAATTGGCACTAAAATGCCACCCCTCTGTCAGGTCCTCCCGCTACCCACAGTGGGAATATTTTAGCACTTGGGTGCAGCACCTCGTGCACCATGACAGTACCATCTCTCCAAGCTACTGTTATTGATGAGAATGAAACCTGAATCAGCTACCACAACGTGATGTAAGTTCTGATGGCTTCATCTCAACACCACACTTTATTTCCACTGCCTAAGAGCTAAAATAAGAATGTTGTTCCTTCATTGCTACTCCAAATAAAATTTGTCAGTCCTGCTGTTAGAGTCCCTGCCATTTCTTCCCGCGGCAGCTTTGGCCCATGTGGATCAGTTCTCAGACTTTCACAAAGTGCTGATCTCAGTGCTTAGATACATGTTTTCACTCTCTCTGTTCCAGAAATTAAGATGTTTAGCTTTAAAACCATGATTACAGAGAACATTCATCTGCCTTCTGTGAGGTCTCAACTATTTTATGGAAGGGCATAATTTAAGCTACCAATGTATTAATTAACTAATTTAATTTTTTATAATTACAGTCCTGTGCCTGAAAGATCAAGGAACTTGGCTGCAATCAATTTAATGCATTCTTTAATAGAGAGCTATTTTCTATCCCTATTCTTACATTATGTGGAGCACAGCCAAAATGCTACACAAAATCCATTCTTTTAGGGATTACTAATGACACAAACTAAGTGATCCTAAAAGATGAAATGGTTAGTGCAGTTTTCATTGATTTTGGCAAAACATTCAATCCGGAATCTCATTTGCTTTTTCATTCAGTTGTGGAAAATATCTCATTCTAGATTTTTAAGATCAGGCTGAAAAATGCATAACTACTTGTCTGTTGAAACACAACAAAGAAAAAAAAAATGATGGAGGGAAAAAATGTTATCATGTCATTGGAATCTCTGTAATTTGATCAAGAATGTCTATCTAATAACAAAAAAAAATTCAGGTTTAATCTTAGTAAAATTTCTAACATGAAAATAGGAAGACTTAAACAGTTGCTAATCAGATCTTCAAAACAGTTCACAGAGAACTAGTCCTATACCTTTTCTATACGGAATGACCAGTTTCTTTTCAGAGCGCTCTGTGAAGCCCATAGAGTCCTTACTTATCAGATGCAAGTCCTGTGACTGACACCTTCGAGCTAAGTATCATCTCGTAGGGAGTAGCAGAATCCCTAAAAGGGAGATGAATTCTGCTGATATTTGATGGAAAAGAAGGGATGATGGACAGAGGAGACCAGCAAACAATCTTTAAATAGGTATACTCGCATATTTTTATCATTCTGTATGGCATTTCTGTTTATAGTTCAAAAAAAATTTCCACCACAAAATACAGGAGGCATATCATAATTACATTACTTGGTGTCAGCTAACTGTTCTGGGTTTGTTAGTCACTAATGAATTACACCTTGGGAGTACAGACATCACTGGTTGAAATAAAAGCTTGGCTAAAGAAAATTTTTTTGAGAGGTAAAACCTTTTTTTTTACGTCATATGCATTTCTTACAAAATCAAAAATAACTGAAGGAAGAGAAGCTGTTACCAAAGTATTGCAGTTAGCTAGACAGCAGATGAATTTGGAACAGCTGGACAGAAGACCTGTAAAAGGGTTGTGGTGGGCACCTCACTCGGAGGGTTTGGCAACAGAAGTGGGAATGAAGCCTGCTTCATCACTAGTGCTCAAGGAAGCAGGAAGCAAGTGGCCAGTTGAGCAGTTGACAACTAGGATTACATCATACAGAGTTCAAAAAAATTATTTTCTAAAGTATAAGTATTGACTGCATATTTTCCTCCTCATGCTCTTTTTTTCTCTTCTTTTTTTTTCTCCATTTGATGCTGTGCTGTTGTGTAAGCCATTTGGATTCATTATTTAAGTAGGAATTTTAACTCATTGAGCATCTACATTTTTTTTTCAGTTTTTGTCAGAGGTACCTAAAATCTGAACCTAACCCATGTTGCTGGCAATCAGCTTCTGGAATAGTTACAAATAACATACCATACCTTAATCTATGTGTACTTACAACTTGAATAAACAAGCTGCCATATACTTTTTCACAGACCTGGAACTGGATATAGAAAGACTGAAGCTCACACTAAATAAAAACTTGGGGTATACGTACATATATGTCCTATATGTGTACATGTATATGTAATCCTGCAAGTCCATTCTTAGTTGTCACACCTCAGAAACTCCTCAAGTTCTTGAGCTGCTTTTCAAAGGGACTCGGTGCAGTTAAAACAGCTCAATGCCAAATTTCAATGTCTCTCAAAATTCACGAATATGCTTGAAGCTCAAAAGATGCTATCAAACAGCTTCTGAAAAATCAGCAACTAACAGTAGGGCAGAATTAGAAGAATTAGAATTAGAAGGCTTGCTGTTTTTCTGTGAGGGTAACAGAGCACTGGAATAGGCTGCCCAGGGATGTTGTGGAGTTTCCTTCTTTGGAGACATTCGAAACCTGCCTGGACGCCTTCCTGTGCGATCTACTGTAGGTGATCCTGCTCTGGCAGGGGGGTTGGACTAGATGATCTTTTGAGGTCCCTTCCAACTCCTAACATTCTGTGATTCTGTGTGATTCACTTACTCTGTTTATATACTTGCGTAAAAATCAGAGTTGGATGGCAGAGGACAAGCTTTTCCTTTTCTTGAGGAAATTCAAAACCTTCCTCATGTAGGGAGAGTTTCCAGATCAAGTTAATGCCTACCCTGGAGGGAAGATGTCCCCTAATACTAGCCTTCATGCCATCCCACTTCACAGCATGTACTTCAGCTTTAGTTTGCCCATGAAAGAGTTCTTGGGGGACAATGGCACAGTTTCATGGTCACCTGAGACAGGAGGGAGATCCTAGTGTTCTGGTTCTAAGGACTGCTTCACTTCACATGAAATTGCAATAATCTGTTGTAGCAGAATGCAAAGTTGAGCATAGGCTTCAGATTCTTTGAGGAGGAAGATGTGGGTTTTGTGTTTGAATGTGTGTTTTTCAAGCCTTCCAGATAAGCATTGCTTTTTTGAAGCACATTTTCACAGACTTCCATGACATTTCTAAGGTAGTGTAAGTGTGAATAAAATATAATGACATAGAAAATGACAGTCTGAATGTTATGGGTGAATCTCCTACAGTGCCAGGCATACAAGGGGTTGAAAAACAGACAACCTATAGCTGCTGCTGCTCGGAATTGACTAATTATGTTTAATGGGATAGCAAGGGTCAAAATCTTCCTCTAACAACACTTACATGAAAAATAACTAGAGAAAAAAAGCAGGCTTTAAGACAGTGACCTGCTGGAAGCTTTTTAGCTGATGAGAAAGAAAGTTCACTTGTCAAGAATTGCTCAGGGAAAAACATAAATAATTCTCCACTGTGTTTATACTCTCAATAAGGTGATAAGTTAGTGATGTACATTTGGAAATAATTTGACGAGCTTTATGGATCAGGAAATTGATGTTAGTATTGGTGAGAGGGATGGAGTCAGGCCATTCGAATATTATTTCCCGAGCAGCTGCTCTTCTTATTTTCCCTACATCGTTTTCACAGAGGAAATCTATCCTGATATTAGGGTCCATCTGAGGCCAGCCTTAAGTTAACTCTGAGCCAGGAGCTTAGGAGCTCCTCACCATGCCATCGGCATTCCTGCCACTGGGGAGGGAGAGTCTTGTTCAGAAAGCAGGACTGGGCTTTTCATACCACTTCTGTTTTTCCAGTCCTGCCTCTATTCATAAGCAGTAAAACGTACAAGATGTACGGGAAGGCGTGAAGGGCTGGACCGAGTCGCCCACAGTTGCTGCTTCAGAGCCCGCCTGGCCAGAACCGGAGCAGCAGCTCCCGGTTCTCAGAGCGAGGGTTTCCGTAGGTTCGGCCGAGGCAGCCCGACGCCGGGGGAGCGGGGGACGCTTCCGGAGCTGACGAGGCGTGCCCGTTGCCAGGGCAACGGCGGGAGGTTCAAAAGGCTGTTAACCGACGCTAACAGTCGGGGCGACTGTGACCGCACCCACGGACAGACGCGTCACGGAGCGCAGCAGAGCGGGCGAGAGGTGCGGCGGGGAAGGGCACGCGGGAAGGAGCCGAAATGCTGCCAGCTCGGCGGGTGAGTCCTGTGGGTGGTCGCCACCCTCTCGGCAGGAGCCGAGCGAGATTTCAACCGCCCCGGCGTCTGCCGCAAAAGTCACAGGCGAGCTGTAGGCAATCTAGGAGATTCCTGGAGTGCCTCGGCGATAACTTCTTAAAGCAGGAAAGACACCCTTACTGGAGGGGCTGTGATGCTGGACCTGATGGTCACCAGTGCAAGTGAGCTCCTCAGGGACGTTGAGATTGGGCTGCAGTGATCACACACTGGTGGAGTCTGCAATCCTAGGGGTGTAGTGGGGTCCCTGAATTTTGGTAAAGAAAACATCCAACTCTCCCAGGAGTTAGTCAGTAAGACCCCCTGGGAAACGGTCCTCACAGACAAGGGAGACAAACAGAGCTGGAAGATCTTTTAAGGATGTTTTCCATAGGGTACAAGAGCTCTTTGATCCCCAGGTGTATTAAATCAAGGAAGGAAGAGGGGGAAAAAAAAAAAAAAGCCAGCCTGGCTGAGTTGAGATCTGCTTGTCAAACTAAAAGGCAAGAAGGAGTTGCTCAGGCAATGGAAGAAGGAACAGGTGTCTTGGGAAGAGTATAGGGGCACTGCCTGGTTGTATTGGGGTGAGGTCAGGAAGGCCAAGGTATGGCTGGAGCTGAACTGGACAAGGAATGCAAAGAATGACAAGAAGGGCTTCTACAGGTGTGTCAGCTAGAAAAGGAAATTTAAAGAGCATGTGTCCCCCGTGATGAGCAAGAATGGCAAGTTTGTAACGACAGACAAGGAGAAGGTTCTCAACTTTTTGCCTTGGTTTTCACTGGCAGCCTCTCTCCTCACATCTTCTGAGTTGAAGGACCACAAGACAGGGACCAGGGAGACAAAGTCCCTTCCGCTGCGAGGACAAAGTTTGTAACCACCTGTGGAACCTGAATGTACACAACTCTCTGGGACTTGATGAGGTGCATCACAGAGTCCTCAGGGAACTAGCTGATGCAGTTACCAGGCCACTCTCCATGATATTTGAAAAGTCATGGCAGTCATATGAATTCACTGGGGACTGGAAGAAGGGAAAAGTTATACCTATTTTCTGTGAACCTCATGAGGTTCAACAAGGCCAAGTGCAAGGTCCTGCACCTAGGTTGACGCAATCTTCATCATCAATACAAACTGGGGGATGATGTGCTAGAGAGCAGCCCTACAGAAAAGGACTTGGCAGTACTGGTGGATGAAAAGCTGGACATGAGCCTACAATGTGCGCTTGCAGCCCAGAAGGCCAGATGCTTCCTGGACGGAATCAAAACTTTTTCCAGCAGGTCCAGAGTGGTGATTCTGCCCTTCTACTCTGCTCTGGTGAAACCTCAACTGGATCACGGTGTTCAACTCCGGAGCCCTCAACACAAGGAGGATGTGGACCTGTTGGAATGGGTCCAGAAGAGAGCCACAAAAGCAATCAGAAGGCTGGAGCACTTCTCCTACAAAGACAAGCTGAGAGAGTTGGGATTGTTCAGTGTGGAGAAGAGAAGGCAGCAGGGAGACCTTACAGCAACCTTCTAGTACCTGAAGGGAGCTGACAGGAAAGCTGGGAAGGGACTATTTACAAGGGTGTGTAGCAATAGGATGAAGGGCAATGGTTTTAAACTAGAGCAGGGTAGATTTCAGTTAGACATTAGGAGGAAGTCCTTTCCTATTAGAGTGGTGAAACACTGGAACCAGTTGCTCAGAGAGGTGGTGGAAACCCCATCCCTGGAGGCATTTAAGGTCAGGCTGGACAGGGTCCTGAGCAAGCTGATCTAAAGATATCCCTGCTTACTGCAAGCGGGTTGGACTAGATGACCTCCAAAGGTCCCTTCTGACCCAATGCATTTTATGATTCTAATCTATGATTCTAAAGAAATGTGAATTTGGGATTTTAGCCAGTGGACTTTGGTGCTGAAAGCCTGCAAGTAAATCCTCACCGTCTTGCAGGAAAGGCTAAAGAGTCATTAGGAAGCACTTTGGTTAAAATCCATAGGTGGAAGTTTAACAGATTTAGAATTGAATTAATAGCCTCTAAACAGAGACCTGTCTTAGTGAGCCAAAATATAGAAACTTAATGTCTAAGGGTCCTAGACCAATTTTAGTATTATACTAGCTGTGCAGCTGCACCTCAATCTAGATATTGAATAATAGTCTTTTTTTTTTCTAGTGTCATTAACCATCTCTTGGTTCAGCTTGTTGAAGTAGCTTTTTGTGTGGATCTCTTCCCTGTAACAATCTGAGAATGAACATGTCCTACAACTCCGAAGACAATATAAAGGTCTATTTACCAGTTGTTTCTAGTGAACTATTTGCAGTCAAGATTTTGTGATACGCTTTTGGGTTTTTCTTTTCAGTCCCTTCACCCTCCTAAAGAAAAGTCAGCTTTGCTTTTTCATAAACATGTAACAGAAAGGAGGTAAGCAGACATGACACACAGAGAAGAAAGGAAAGTATGTATCTTTAGAAGGGGGGATTTTTCTCAAATAAAAAGAAAGGACTCTAAGGGATAAGTGATATTCTTTATAATAAATCTTATATTGGTAAATATGATATGCTGTAAGTCAAAATCACAAACATGCATATGCAATGTACCTTTATGTAACATAAGATCTAAGGTATCACTAATGAACTTTCATTTGATATTTTGAAAGTGGTTTTATTTTACTCACAGCTTTGCCCACATTTCAACATTTTGTACATATTTTTTGCACTACATAATGTTCATCATTTAGTGGTGAGTATGCACTGCTGGTTATTTAGCATATGTCATCCAGGAGTAATTGAAAGGTAAAATCCAACCCATTGGTCAATTTAAAAAAAAAAAAAAAAAAAGCTTTTCTCTTTGTTGTGCAAATTTTGTATTTGATCAATGTAAGAGTTCCAGAAAGGTGTTTCCTTTCCTGGAAAAAAAAAAACAAAAACAAACAAACAAACAACTGGGAAACCATGGATTAATGAAATTGTGCATTCTTTTGTGTGGTTAAGGGAGCTGTAGTTGTAGATGCTCTAGTTTTCCTGACAAATGTTTTTTAGTACAGTGATCCTTTACATTGGGAAATCTTAATTATTCTTTTTAATAGATATGTCTAAATGAAAATGTGTGGTAAATTTGATTTGACTTTTTCATTTTTCTAAAGCAATATTTATATACAAAGCTGTTAATGATAATAATATCCAGCTATTTTTCTCACGTAGAAGATAATAATTTTGAAATAATAATCACACAAATGTAGAATTATGCTGATACTAAACAACTGAAACCTTCCCTTGACCAAAGGAAGGAATTCAGCTTTGATTAAACAACGCTCTTTTAATTAAAAGTATGCATCATCTTTTTTAATGTTGACTTTCATGATTTGTTATTTCATCTGACAGACTTTTGTATGGAAATTAGATTTCCCTTTCTAGTTGAACAAAAGCTAATAAAAATGTTCTACATTCACTTGTTAAAGTTTTAACTGAAGTCACTTTGATTATTTTTACACCACAATGTCATTTCCCCCACAAAGCATTTCAGCAAATAGGGTTACTGAAGTGAGTATTGCCAAACAAAACAAATAGTAGATCTTTGCTGCTCAACGAAAACTTAAAATTTTCACAATCATTCAAGAAGATGATTAATCAGGGAGCCACATGTACTGCAACGTTAAACCTCAAATGCACAGATCCAATTTCATATGTCAATTAATTCTAGTGACCTTCTTATATCCAAGCTACCATGTAACTCCTGCTCTGCCACCTGATATCTGTGACGGTTCCCCCACGAGAAGCGTCATCATGTTATCAGCCTGAGGGTAGTGAATGAAAATAAAAGGTGCTGTCTCAAAAGGTAAGAGTTTACTAGACATTAGACTGAGAGTTAGGACTGCAAGGGGAACTGTGTTCAAGCAAGTTGAAACAACGAGTACTTTTTCAAGCAAGTAAATTTCTCATCTAAGCACTCTCAGGAGTTCAGTGCACTGGAATGAGATCTATACACAGAGGTGCTTCCTCCTGGCTGATAAATGTTGGACTCTGAAACTACTTTATCTTAGGTAAATTTTTTTGTCAACTATGTGGGGTTCAACTTTGTTGCTCCCTATCATCATCCAACCAAATAATTGCATCAGAGGTCTTCCTTTAGAAATAAATAATTTAAGAACTGTTATGATTTTAAGAGGAAAAAAGGGAAAGGTGTGCGTTGTTTTATGTTTGCTGTGGCATATTGTTGTCCTTCAATGTTACAATCATATAAAAAAAATATTCATCATGATCTGTTCCATTGAAATGGAACTTCAGATTGCTTCATTGTAAAGGGAAAAGCAAACACAGTAAAAGTATAAAATGGAATTCAAAAGCTATGTTATGAAATGGGATGGAACAAAGTAAGAGGGGTGCTAAATAATGGTATTCAGGAAATATATTCTCTCTATGTAAATTTTTAATGTTTGCTGTGTAAAGTACTGTGCTCTGTGAAATATGGCAGGGGAAGGATGGGGGAAGAAAATGTTTCAGGTGGACATGTGTTAGATTTCTATTTTGAACAGAGCAGATGTGATGATCCATCATACCAATTTTTGCAGATGATTTCTTATGTAATGACATAAATAAGGCATGTTTCTAACAAGAAAAGATTCTACCATTTGGTGAATAACTGTAAATTTGCATATGCTTTTGAATTAGGCAAATATGTTCTTCATTTTAAAAGAGTTTCTGAAAGTAAACGGAGGTTTTGTACTGGAGTTAGTTTACTGTCTTTCTAGCTTTCCTTCTCTGTGAGCTGAAATGTGTTGGCTTTTTTTGCCATTTAGGTCTATATTTTATCATCAGAAGTCATTGCCATTATTGTTACTTTCAGTTCAGGTTTTATGCCTCAAAAGTGTGTACAGCTTCATGTAAGGAAAACTGTTTACTGGTTAGCTCTAACTTACTACATGTAGAGAAGGATGGATTCTCCCAGCTTATCATTATGAAAGTTCATTGTGAGTTAAAGTTAAATTTAGGAAATAGAATGAGATTAAATAGAAGGCTCAAGTAGAACATTAATGAGAACTACATCTAAATACCGGTTAAGATTTTTCATTCTAGTTAGGGACTTACTATTGTGTTCTACAGGCCCTGTCATAAATGCCTAGAGTACTTTAAGAAAATAGTGTAATAATTCAAAAGGAAGAGACCCACTGAACCAAAGAAAGAAATTATTTTTAAAACAGTAACAAAAGATAGGAGAAAATTGAAATATCAAGGTTACAACCAGGTGTTTTTAGGTAGGCTGTGAGGCTGGATCATGTAGTTCTGACTGTCAGCACAGCAGCTTTTGGGTAATAATGTTTTAAGCTTGCAAACAGCTACTTCCTAAGCTGTTTCAGAATGTTTAGAATACAAATGTAGTACCTTGTCCAATTCTGTATGTTAAGACATAAGGACGGGCTTCAGAAATCATTTTACTTGATGTAATTTCTTTCTCTATATGTCTAATTTACACCATCAAAGGAATAAAACTTGCATCATGTCATGGGGAAAAAACAATTGCTGCATCCTCCAACTTCTGGAGCATAAAACATAAGGGCAAAAAACATTTCTCATAGCATTTTGCTCAAGCTGCTCGGCAGGTTAGGCTAATAGTAAGAATGATGGCTTCTCAATTTTCCATGGCTAAGTAATAGTTAACTGTCTCAAAGGAACATGAGTTACTACTTTCACCAACCAGGATTTTATTCATCTTCCTTGGTCACTGAATGTTTCTCTGTTGGGCACCAGACCACAGGGGAATTCAGACACCCTGGCACCTAACCACTTGAGCATTTGCTAAAGCATATGTGCTCTGTGACCATGCAACAGCATTGCATAGACTTAGTAGCCAGTGCTTGAATGAAGTAACCCCAGAGGATTTTCAGAACAGCTTGAATTTAAGCCTCCTGTTTTTCCTAGTGAGCATGCTGGCACTTCAGATCACTTGAAGAGAAGGTCTGTAACAACTTGTCTGCTGGCATCAGCCACATGTCTCTATAAAGCACAGACTGATATACAGCAGCAGACTTGGGCTGACAGTGCATGTGCTCAAAGTGTCCACACTACAAGAAGACATGCTCTTTGATGTGTGCACTGGGAGCTGACAAGAGCTCAGCTGCTTCTTGTGCTGCAGTCCTAAACTCGGCCAAAGCCTGTGCCTGCTAAGCTCTATCTGCTAAGCAGCCTATCTGCTATAGATGTCAGGTGATCCAAACTTAAACTCGAATCTAAAATATAATTTAGACACAGACCCTGACTTTGAAGCTCCTTATTCTGTAGTAAAATCTACATCTCTAAGATTAACAGCCCCCTACGTGCCTAAAAACTCACCTAAAATGTGATAGTTTTTTATCTCAGGAAACCAGCTTACAATTTTAAAGGTTAGCATGGACCTCTTATGCTGTGGTGAGAGAGGAACTACCCTTCTGCCTAAGCTTTGCAACAAAATACAGACTCTAAGGTACCTAATACAAAAATGAAGCAATAGATCCTTTTTATTTAAAAGCTCAGTAGCCATGATCCAGGAGGAAGAGTTGTGTAAGCATGCCACACTGCACAAATGAGATCTGTTCGGAAGATAGCAAAGCATCCTGTCTTCTCCTTTCCCACTTCCCAAAATCTGGATTTGTCCTTCTTGTTTTACCAAGCTGTGTTTTGAAGGACCAACTTGGAGTTGGGGAAACAGGGCTTGACTCCTTTCCCTGCCTGAAGAGAGTTCAATTTACATCTCCCAAAGGAAGGATAAGCTGACCCAGGTGCTCTTGTTTCTTCCTGCTGTAGCTGTTTCACTTTTCATGGAGTACTTAACCTTTCAGTGAACCAGTGACTTAGAAAGAGCAAGAGTACTAGTGGGTGAAGGAATAAGAATGAAGATAATGTCGTTAATGTTGTGCTTGGGACCTTACTTGGGAGATGGGTATTAGTCCAAGAAATTATTGCAAGTATTTAATTTCTCCTGAAAAGAGTGTTTGTCATAATTCCCAGAAGTTAGAGGATAGGTTGATACATACTAACTGGTAGAGATGTCCTAGTTGGAATAGGAAAGGCAGCTGAATAAATTACCTAATTTGAACAAATTAGAGTCTGATTGGTCTGAGCAGTATATTCCAGTTTAGTATTTGAACTCTAGGTTAAGAGAAACAATAAAGTTTTGTTAATGTGACAGATAAATCAAACCCTGAAATATTTGATTATTAAATAAGTTTTGTCTGTAAATTTAGAAGTGTATTACTTTTTTTCTCCTTGATTAACTAGTTACTTTTCTGAAGCAGTAATGTTGAAGGTTGCAATTGCTACTGCCTTGAAATGGGATCTTATTTGGTTTTTTGTTGTTGAATATGCCACTTGGAAGTCATGTGTTTTGTTCTACTTATGCAAGTCAACTATCGACTTAGAATTTAAGTAAGTACTTAGCCTTGTGAGAGGTATCTCTAAGTGGTGCTGGTAGCTTATTCCTGTGTTGTGTTCTTCCTCAGAACCACTTAAACTGCTAAAGGATCATTTGGAGGTCGAACTCTATCCTTTCTCATGCAAATGGCGTAGTTCTCAATTCTGTGTGCAGTTCAGAGGCTGAGCTGTGGGAAAACCTTCTTCCAAAGCAAGTGAAAGGGCTACCACCAGCCCAAGGGTTTTACATGAAAAAAAAACGTTCAATGGTTGAATCCAATGGGATTAATTTTATGAAAAAGAACTGCAGGATCTGAACCATGAGCATGATATAGTGAGGACTTCATCTTTTATATTCTGTGAAGTGCTGTTCATATCTGATGTCCAGTGGGGAAAAATAATCTCCTGTAATAGCCTGACCCTCTTTTGAACTGTCTATATGTTTTGGTCATTTTAAGTATTCTGCAACTTGTCTGTTGTTCTGCTTCCTAAATTCTTTCCAGCTGGGGACCAATTACCATTTTAAATCAGAAACTTCATTTGTTTATGTTTAATTCTTGCTGAAAGTGGTGTAAAGTGATCATGAACACTGGCCTTAATTGTTTGGGAGAGTGATTTGTTTGACTACTATATTAAATGGTCCTTTCCCTGGAAGAGCTGTTACATTCCTAGACTAGTATGCCAGCTGGAATTTTGGTGGGGTTTGAGGGTTGGTTTTTTAGCCTCTCAGCTGTCACAGTTCCCCTGGCATGGTTTTTAGAGGTCATGTAAAACAGAGTACATACAGTAACATTTAATGTTTTGCCTTCAGAATGACAAATTTACTTTATTCTTTGAATTACTGTTGTTTACGGCCAGCATGTGGGCCTACCAATCCCAATTCTTTGCTCCGTCATAGAAGAATGCCACAATATAACTCTAAACATATACAAATACTTTTTTTTAGCAAAATAAAAAAAGTCTCCATTTATATGTCTTGTCAATCTTTCCTTTCTTGCTTCTTTCCCTCTCACTAGTTTAATTTTTTCACAGTCTCTGCAGTGTCTTTACCTTGTTCACATTTGCTGCTAAACAATCAGATGAAACATTTTTACAGGCTATGTATTTTTAATCCCTTGATAGCAGCTAATATTTTTATTACTTATGTATTCACTTTCTTGATGAGGTCTTCTACAATCATAACAAATTAAATGAGTGACATGCAGTGTGCAGATATTTGTTTGCTTTTGAACTACTTACAGAGAAACAGCTTGTACTAGAAGAACGAAATATGTAACTGAATTACTGCAATATTGCCAAGCTAAAGGTGTCACAGTTTACTGAATTTTGTTCTTGTTGCTGAATGCTGTAGTAAAGGTTGTCATTCAGTTTCTCTTATGACTCTGCATGGGCATCTGTGGAGAAGTTCTTTTTTAAGTTTGTTTTAATCTAAATTGTATATTTCATACTCCATCTCAATGAATAATGCATATTTTGTCTTTCTAGGGAAAGTTGAATGAAAGTCCTCTTATATAGTTTTTGAGCAACTACAGGATTGTGGATTGTTGGAGTTTACTTTTTTTGGTTTTTTTAATGTAAGTCCAAAAATCAACAATATAAAACATTTCCTTCATCCTAATCAGTACCCTCAGTGGTTCCAAGAAAGACATTTTGAGATTTGAAGTAGTGTTAGTCTTTCTGAGTGGCCAGAAGAAAGTTTATGGCCAATTGTCTTTACCTCATTTTCCCTCCTCTTTCTTGCTTTCTTTCTAATAAGCATCCTCATAGGTAAACTGAGGAAGTGTGGTCTGGATGACCAAGTAGTGAGGTGGGTTGCTAATTGGTTGAAGGGAAGAAGCCAGAGAATTGTGGTCAATGGGGCAGAGTCTGGCTGGATGCCTGTGTCTAGTGGGGTCCCTCAGGGGTGAGTGCTTGGGCCAGTGCTGTTTAATATATTCATCAATGACCTGGATGAGGGATTAGAGAGCACTGTCAGCAAGTTTGCTGATGACACGAAACTGGGAGGAGTGGCTGACACTCCGGAAGGCTGTGCTGCCATTCAGAGACCTGGACAGGCTGGAGGGCTGGGCAGGGAGAAATCTGATGAAGTTCAACAAGGGCAAGTGCAGATTTTTGCACTTGGGAAAGAATAACCCATGTGCCAGTATAGGTTGGAGACTGCCCTGCTGGAGAGCAGCGCAGGGGAAAGGGACCTGGGGGTTCTAGTGGACAGCAGGATGACCATGAGCCAGCAATGTGCCCTCGTGGCCAAGAAGGCCAATGACATCCTGGGGTGTATTAGAAGGGGAGTAGCAAGTAGGTCAAGAGAGGTCCTCCTGCCCCTCTACTCTGCCCTGGTGAGGCCGCATCTGGAATATTGTGTCCAGTTCTGGGCCCCTCAGCTCAAGAGGGACAGGGAACTGCTTGAGAGAGTCCACAAAGATGATGAAGGGAGTGGAACATCTCCCTTATGAGGAAAGGCTGAAGGAGCTGGGTCTCTTTAGCCTGGAGAAGAGGAGGCTGAGAGGTGACCTCATTAATGTTTATAAATATGTCAAGGGTGAGTGTCAGGAGGATGGAGCCAGGCTCTTTTCAGCAATGTCCAATGACAGGACAAAGGACAATGGGTGGAAGCTGGAACATAGGAGGTTCCATAAAAATATTAGAAAAAACTTTTTCCCTGTGAGGGTGACAGAGCACTGGCACAGGCTGCCCAGGGAGGTTGTGGAGTCTCCTTCTCTGGAGACATTCAAAACCTACCTGGATGCATTTCTATGCGCTCTACTGTAGGTGATCCTGCTCTGGCAGGGGGGTTGGGGTAGATGATCTCTGAGGTCCCTTCCAACCTCTAACACTCTCTGACTCCTGTTGTCTCCCTGTTGATTGTTCCTCACCTTTTGCTGTTCACGCCTTAACTGAAGTTCTTACCATTTTGTACTGCTATAGAAATAAGGAATGGTGTCATCTCCACCATCTTTCTGCTATATATGTTTTAGTGAAAGAAGTCTAATTTTTTGTGTCAGCAATGCTATCCTTCAAGTGTACAAAGATTTCTTAGATGACATGTTATTCCTGATACACTGCTCCTGAAAAGTACCGAAACTACAACACACGTAAAGCAAGAAATAGAGATGCTCACCACATATGGGTGCTTCCTTTAAAGATTGTTCTGGAAAGCAAGTATTTGGCTCCTGCTCTGCAAGAAAACAGGGTCAACAAACCTGTTCATAGTGGAGCAGAATTAAGACAAAGCTTTGCGCTTCAAAAACATGTAGCAACAAAACTATATTCAAGTGGCGCAGAGGAGATATGTTAAGCTTATGTGAAGTAACTTAGATTAAGCAAACAAAAGAGATAAAGAATACAAAGAAAGATAAGGAAAAGTATCGCAAAAAATGAACAGGGAAATGAGCTACAATAGGGTGAGGTATCACAGAGAAAGACCACAGAGACGTAAATTGATACCAGTGCGAAACAGAATTCTTTTCTATTTAGATTTCTAACTTGCCTGCTGATTTATAAAAGCAATACACTTTCTGTTAAGCACCAATAAGGTTTCTTTTGTTCCTCCTTTTGGCATCATATTTGGTGCTTTTTTTTTTTTTTTTTTTTTTTTTTTTTTCCTGAAGGAGGTCTATCACTTATCAGCTTTTTTACTTACGTTATTTGGCAATTATTTCCTTCAGTGGGAATATGAAAAATGTAGATATATATTAATATAGCCTTGTGAGGGGAGAGGGGTGGGGTCATAGAAAGCAGTTAGTTTATTTTAACAAGGCTAGTATTTGGCAGAAGAGATTTCTTTTTGCGAAAGAAATCTGAAAATATGATTAGTTTGACATTATTTCTCGGTGGGTTTTGGTGTTTTTTTTCTTTCAGTTTGCATTTTCTCTAGCATCTTACATCTTTCTCTTAAAAAATGATTAAGACAGGTAACGCTGAACTACCCAAACAAACTGCCTGACTGTCAAGTGACTGTCTCCATTGACACAGCACACAAGCAAACACATGCTATAGAATTGGCATCCAAATAACCAGACAAGCTGACAATTGCTCCTGCCTCAGCATATATATTGTCCCTTTGGATTATCCCATCTGCAGCTGCTTCAGCTCTGATGCCACATCATCATTTTACTTGCTCCAATGGTTCCTCTTCAACAACCAAACTCCATCCTTCATGAATTGCATCTCAACGTCTGTGCCGGAACAAGCTCTTCAGCTGTTTCTCGTTCCTCCTTTACTGTCATTATTTAAACAATATCTTTGAGAGATGCCATGCTGCTCTCGCGTATCATCATGATTATTTTTTTAAAGCTCACTGCACATAAAACTACAAGATAATGATGTCCTTCCATACAGAGTGATAGGGAGTACAGAGGAATTAATTTCTTATGAACCGTTAAAAATGGCTTGCCTTGGTGTGATTTAAATCATTGTCTTTGAAGCATCGTCTGTGAATTTGAGAGCCAGGAAAACACTAGGGATTTAGAAAGGCAGGAATAGCAGTGGTAAAACCTGTAAGAAAACTTCAATAAAATCATATCAGAATAGAATATTCCAGCTTCCAAATCAATTGACATACTTGCAATTTGTGTGGAAATAAGACTCTTGTTTGATTCAAACTCCTTTGTAAAACTCATCACTTCTGTGTACTGCTAGAGCTAGTACATGAAGCAAAGGATCACACAGGACAACTGGGTGCCTTGTTTTGGCTCTATGTCTACACAAAATGTGAGTCAGAACTGCTCTGCCAGTCTGCATTATGGCCATATTGCCATATAATTATCCACAGGTGAAATTCTTCTCAAAAGCAGAGGATATTTTAATATTTCTTTAGGTAAATATATGTATTATTATGGACTGTATCCAAGAAGAAATTTGCTCACGTAGTCCCAACCTTGATGTTGTCAGGATTTGTGTACCTGTGTCAAAAGCTGGGCTGCAGCTGAGGTTTTCAAACTGTGAAGTCCGCATCTGTCTGTATTCCGTGATGAATTTTTAACACTAAGAATCTTCAATGATCAAACCAAAATTTTCCCATATCTCCTTCCTTTCAAAGGTATTCTCAAGACACACTTAATGAATCATGCAGTACAAAACAGGAATTGCTTTTTTTCTTTAACATAACCTCAGGAAACGTGTACACAATCTCGTCAGTTCCTTCTTTGCAACACTGACCTTGGGTGGGGAGCATCTCCACAGGGTATGTTCCCACTGACAAGCCATTTTGAGTGTTTCTATTACAATAAGGGTTAAGGAATCAAGATGTGCTGGTTATGATGCTGAAAGGAAAACACATCTTGATTTCTGTCTTACATGAAGACAAAGTAGATTTATTTACTGAAAGCATTAGGAAAAAAAATTAAAACAATGCCTTTGAAAATCCTCTCAGAAAGCATTTTGCCTAGTGTTTGGTGTTTAATTTTATGAAAAGGTCCATCCTCTGAAAAAAGTGTTTAGATAGTAACTTGGTTGAAAGAAACATTGCAGGGTAAATGTGTTGCATCTTAAGTGTAGTGATTAATGTCTTAAGATACTTACTGTGGTTCATGTTTGGCTTTGCAACTTTATTTCTTTATCCAAAACAGCAATATGCTAAATTCTAGGGATGGCAGCAAATAAGCAGAGAATTGGTTTGTATTTGATTTTTCCATTTTTATCCTTTGCCTTTGTGTAAGAAAAAAACTCAATTGATGAAAGACAGGATTAGCACTTGATTCCTGAGGGAATTTTTTTTTCCTAGTATAAAATAGTAGTTTGGAGATGTACTTCAGTTCTTCTGGAGTGCAAGGTGGTTTCCCAGCAATGAGTGAGCCCTCAGTAGTTCAAAGCATAAAAAATGGGTACGTGTGGGTATTTCAGAGACCTTCTGAGTTGAGCTTCTTTTGCTCTCTGCGTGAATGCTTATGTTCGTATTTATTTTGTACAATCCTGCCCTTCACTCTAGTTTTCTCTCAACTCCTTGTTCAGAGTACCATCTGTCTGTTCTCTTTCCCCTAAATTGTGTATATATTTCTGTTTTGTTCTAAGATAGTCTGTGGTGATACATGATGCTCTGAGATGTAAAGAGAGAATGTGTGGATTTACATTTTTATTTCAGAGAGTGCTCTATTTACAGAAGAGTGTGGCAGTGATAATTGTTGGTGCCTGCTTACCTGGAAGTCTCTTAGAATCTTTTTAATATTTATTCTTTTTTTAAGGGATTTTTAAATCTGCTAACAAACCGAAATATCATTTCAACAGCTTCTCAGTTGTTTAAATATAATGTCCTTAAGAATCTTATTAAAATGGTTAGGGTGAGTAAAGTGATAAATTACCAGCTGCTCTATGTAAGTGAGAAACAACTGTTCATCCAAAGTGTAAACATAGAAATAAGTTGTCTGACTTAGACTTTTGCCACAAACTCACCAAAATTTTAAGATCATACTGAAATCATGGTTATCTTGTCACGGCATGTGTTCAATGCCAGCTGATGTAACCATATCCATTTTC
Organism: Trogon surrucura; assembly: GCA_020746105.1. NCBI lineage: Eukaryota > Metazoa > Chordata > Aves > Trogoniformes > Trogonidae > Trogon > Trogon surrucura. The sequence continues at coordinate 115,495,542 of CM036617.1, read as the reverse complement.
AGACAGTATTGTACAAGCATATAAGCAAAATGTTTGATATGTGCTATTTTATTCTCAATCAAAATACCATGGGTATTTTTTTTAATCCTTGAAATTGGAAAAAAGGCAGTTCATACTTCTTTTCCTCAGTCAGAGCATTGCAGCTCTGATCCCAAAACAGCGAAGTCCTCATACTTAAATACCTGACTGCATGCTGAGTAGTCCTACTGACTTCAGGATAAATCTTACTTAAAGCTACATATATTCATGTGTATTTGGGTCAAGATTTAGCTCACTAACTACCAACTTACAAATGAGCACACTTTATGAATTTTTCACCAGTATTCATGTATGTATTTTGTTTCCTTGCCAAGGTATGCATTAATAAGATTAACATTGAAAAAATCTACACATTCATATGAGTGGTTTCTCTATTGATAAGTGATGGATCTGGAAACTCAGATTCAAGTGCAGCAACTCAAACTTTGCATAAAGTAACTGTATATCGTTCAGTAAAATAGGTCTTAGAGTGGAATGAATCTCTAGAAACCATTCTTATTTTCTGCAGAGGACTGACTTTTTGAAGGAATATCAAGGAAGTACAAGAAATGTTTTGTTCTGTGGCATGTAAATGGGACTGTGCTGACAAAAATTATGTATGTATGTGTTTATACTAAGCAAATTCTGATATGCTTAAAATTTGTAGAAATTTCCCTTTTTTTGAAGACTTGACTGTAAAACAGGCACAGAAGAGACACAAAAACTTCGATGAATTTTCTTTTTGTGTTGGTATTATGGCCCCAAGCAAAACCTTGCAGAGCTCATGGATCTAAAGTTAAATACATTTATATGTGAAATTTATTTGACTTACAGTCATAACAGTAATCATAATTTTTTTTTATTGCATGCAATCAAATTCATAACGAAGGTGATGATGTGGCATTGACATACCTGAACTTATTCATGCAAGTAATTCATTTATCTTTTTGAAAAATATATTGTCAGACAGTTCCTTGTGTTGCTGTTGCTTTATTGGTCCTGTAGTAATGCAAATTTTTAATATAAGCTCCTAAGCAAGACCCTAGAAGACCAGTTTAGATACTCTAACTTAACATGTAGGTTTACAAAGCCCAACCTCACATCTCTACCTATTAGGGATCAAAGTTTTTAAAATAACAGAAAATAAGTAGACCTCACAAGGAGATCAGTTTTTCAATTTCGTTGGAAATTTCCTGAAAATTAAAATGTAATAGCACCTTAAAATTAAAGAAAATAAAAATCCAAATCCATTTTTCTTCTAAGTTCTTTGAAGCTTTAAATTACTTTTTTTTGTTTACGTATATTCTTAAAAGTTTGTCATAGTAAAACAACATTTCTAAAAATGACAACACCTTGATTTCAGTGTGATGAAAATGCTTCTTTTTTAAAATCAATGCATTTATCTGAACATTTCAATTCAGCAAAACAACATTTCATAGAGGAAAAATATGTTTGAGAATAAAAGGAAAGTGAGAGCTGAAAGGATTGAAATAAATTTGTAGTGAGTTTTTATGTGGGATGTGAAAGAGCCTGAAAAAAGTAGATGTAGCAGCCTGCTGAGCCTTAAGAAGCAGAAGAGAAATATTCAAGATATAATTTCAGTATTTTATGCATTCCCAATATTTATCTTTGGCATAAATAACATCAATTACACAAGATCAGAGCAACAATTTCTTTCTTTTCTCTCTTTTCTTTCCCTTCTCTTCCTTCTCTTCCAACAATTCTGTCTGAGCATTTTAATATGCACTTGTACTCCTTTGTGAGACCTAATGTCTGTTATCACAATGGGGAAATTAGAAAGATTGGGACTTGCCTATGTCATGAAACACTAACAGGACAATAGCAGATATCTCACTGATTTGAATTTACTGATGATTCTTACTTGCAGGAAACTCCCCCTACCTGCATCTCTTAACTCTGTTCTCTTTTCAATTTATTACTGATGACAGAGTTCTCTAAATCTCTATAGTCTAAAGTCGAGAATGGTCAAATGAAGAAGGCATAAAAGCAATGCAATTTCCTTTCTAATTCATCATTTTTTTCTGATTCCCTAAAAATCATATCTGTTCTTCATTTCACAGTGAAGTGGAGATCCAAAGAAGGCACCTAATTATCTGAGTCATCATTTCTGGCCTTACACTGAAGAGTCTTGTAATTGAAACACTAAAATAGGTATGAGTGGAACTATCTGCCTGTGGAAACCCCAGGAAAGAATACCAGAAGAGGGGATGTAGGAACAGCACAGTTGGACAACATCTGCATTAGTAGATGACTCAAGCCATCAGGAGGCAGTGGTAAGAAGGTAAGACATGACTTAAGCTTTGTTACATCTGGTTAAAAGGTGAAAAAGTAGACAGGTGATAGCGGCTCATGGAGGTGAGATATGCTAGAGAGGCCAGACTTCCTAATCACCATGAGCTCTGAAAAGGTAAAAAAGGCACATACAAAGCAAACACACAGTCACCAATCTCAAAACAATGCAAAAAATGTAATAGAACCCTGATAGCCACCATCCCTCCTCTTCTGCATCATCCCAAGGAAGCCTAGCTGTCAGAATCACTTGGACATGTGCCCACTGGTGTGAAAGTCTGTGAGTGAAACTAATTCTCTTTTAAAATAAAATCGTCCTTGGAGGGCCGGTTTAGCTCAGTGGGTTGAGCGTGGTGCTTGAAACACCAAGGTCGGGGTTCGATTCCCATTCGGTTCTCACATGTTGCCTGACCTAGTCGAGAGGTGGCGTCCCTGCCCACAACAGGGAGGTTGGATTAAAATGATCTCTAAGGTACCTTCCAGCCCAGGCCGTTCTACGATTCTATGATCCTTGCTACTCGGGAGATGCATATGGAGCTTTGCGATTCTGTTGCTACAAGACCACAATCTTACTTGCTTTCAAAATATTGAGGGCCAAAGTTGGGGTCCTTAACAACTCCTTTCTGACCCTGAAGCATGAAAAGTGCACAGATGCCTTTGGGTTAGACACTGCAAGGTCTCCTGCCTGGCACAGAGGTCTGAGTCCACTCAAGACTGAGTAGCTTCATGCTGAGCTACTAATGCCTAAATCCTGTGAGAATAGGCACTCTAGGCATCTCTTTGATCATGGAGCTGAACTGCAGAAAAAACATTCAGAGTTGAAAAAAGAGACAGTGGTTGCATTCCCTTTACCTTCTTAATGTGATAACTGAGCTCTTGGAGCAGTGGCTTTAATGTTAAGGGAGTGAACTTTCATGTCTTGCTGTTCAGTAGTCTGCTCTATCAACCATGTTGTGAGTTGAAATTTTTGCTGTTGTTGACAAAATTAGCACACTAAGAGAATGAAGAAAAAGGCAAAAATGCATGAGCAGATCTGGTATGGTGAAGCTCTCTAGTTGCCATGGGATCCAGTAATAATATTTGTACTTTATTCATAGGTTACTTAATATAAATTCTTCAAAAGGCACTGGAGCAGAGAATGAAAATCAGGTACCTCCAATTTCTTGGTGAATTCTGTCATATCCTTACCCATAGCTTTTTTGCCCCAAAGATACAGTCTATCCATTCTGCAAAAACATCAGCAAAATGATCTAAGTCTTTTCTGTGAAGTTTAGAATGGCAGACAGAGTAAAGCACTTCATCCTCAGGTTGGAAATGGGAGTTTGAGACAGCTCACTCAAGGTGGAGGAACAAATTCACATCTCCCGTATAAAGGCTGAGTGTTGCTAAGAAGTGAATTAAGATGAGCATTACAGGAAACATTATTTCTTTAGACAGAATTTGACTGATAAGGCAATCCCTTGCTGGTTTGTGGAAGAAAATCTTGGCTGCCTTTCTCTGAGAGGCAAGCTCAGAGTAGTGAATTCCTAACAGCTGAGAGAAACAGCATTTAACATGCTTCACTTTTTGCAGTGCTACCTATAACTTAAAATGCCAGCTCAGTGTGCTGGCAGTGCCTGCTGCCTGGGTTGGTACCTTCAAATCTGTATTTGGAGTACAATTCTTTTCAGTATGTGAATATTTGTGAAAAATAGGAACTCATTATTCAACAGATCTTCTTTCTGCGTGCAATCTGTTGCAGCTGCTTGTTCTTCAGACACAAGTGATGTTAAGATCTTTTGTGTTGTCTTGTGATTTGTTTTCACTCTTTTTCCCCCCTCTTCCTTGCTAATCCCTTCTAGGACAATGGTAAAGCTGAGTTAAGTCCCACCTTCATACACGAGAAACCTGAGGCTAGCCTGGTTTCAGTTTCCACACAGAGGAGTTGGTGGGATTTGATTAAAAGGTAGCTTTAGCCTTGTTAATGGTATTTGTAAACACAAATTTACCTCCCAGTGCTCTTCACATTGAATGCGGAAAACTGAGTGGTTTTTTTTTTAAAGAAGGAAATTTTCAAATTAAAGGTTTACTTGAAGGACACCTCTAAAGAGGCTGCAAAAACCTCTGAACAAGCTGACTCTCTCTCCCTTCTGAACTTGGGCAAACAAGACCTGGAATTTACGTCCCGACTTGCACTTTTTCCTGGGGTGCAGAAGAATTTAAAATGTAGCAGTCAATAATCTGATTTACATGTCAACCACCACCTTTTGTGTCCAATGTTTCCCATTAGGACCTGATTTTTTCTAGCCTTTTTCTCTGCTGACAGCTGCTCCTACCACCACTTTGTGAGCCTGGGAGGTTCTGCCACAGGGGAGTGAGATCCCTGCTGCTCAGCAGGATTTGTGCTCTGCCTGGTGGGGTGAGTTGACAGAGAAGCCCTACCGCCTGGTGTCAGATCTGCTCAGCAGATTTTGTAGCTCTGTTTACTCTCTGCTCAGCTATAATTGACAGTTCTGTCATCATTTCTTCACCATCTTTAGGTGTATTGTTATAGTTGAATACATACTATAGATTGGGAAGAATCCTTGCTCATCACAGCTGTCGTTTTCCTCTTCTTCAGTTCTTCTTGTTCTTTTTTCCTACGCTTTTAGCAGTATAAATCATGCTGCTTATATTGCATATGCATTGACAGATTTTTTGACTGACATGCAAATTAATTCAGAAGAAGAGAAAAAGAACATTTTAGCTCCTGACACTTCTTTATTTTTATCTTTGCATGCCATCTTCGACAGGCTTTAAAATCTGATTCATATTTAAAAAGTAACTTTAAATAAAGAGCAATTTGTTATATCAGAAGTGTGTTACTACTGCATCTTGCTTTCCAATTTGTTCAAGTCTACACTACGGAAAGCTTCTCAGTGATGTGATTCTGACACTGAACAAGATCCCTGGAGTTCCAGTAAATATACATTCTTTTTTTCTTTCTTTCTTTTTTTTTTTTTTTAATCCACTTGAGGGAGATTTTTTAATAATCCTGGGCAAGGAATTTTCCTCTGGTGCTCCAGGACTGAACAGGCAGAGCCCTGAGAAGTATTAAAAATGTATAAAATTAATGAAGATGATCCCAGAAAAGACCATAACTATAAGCAGAAAACTCATGGCAAGCACACCTATTGTCTCAGTATCAGTAATGGATCAGCTACTGTAATATAAGGCTTTGCATTTTAAACTTTGGTTATTGGGTCTCAAATGACTGATTCTGGTTTTCATTTTTTCAGTTCAACGATTTTCCTGGTAACTTTATGTTCTTCAAGAAAACAAAGGGTTTATTTGCTGTTCACTTTTTATATTTATTTATATTGGTATTAAAATTACCTGTGACCTGCCACCTCCCTGTAATATCAGCCTTGGAATAAATCTGTGAATTCTGAGGAAACAGAAAAACAATTTTATAGAGAGGAAATTGTGTTCGTATTTATACTAGATGAATTATAATCATGTGAGATTTTTTAGATTTCTTTTTTTTTTCCAAAAGATCACAATTCTCAAGTAGAGTACTGACCTCAATTTTTCCTCTTGTGGTAGAAAATTGCTGGACGTCCTTTTCTCATTTCCTGTTGGGGCATGATCACCTCTGAGGTCAGTGTTACCCACTGATTATGCAATGTTGTCCACCCTAAGGATGCAAAGGTAATGCACGAATTTTTGCGGTGTCTGTAAGCAGTTTTCAGGGAGGAAAACAATGTGTGTTGACTGGAGAGTAAAGTATGTGAGGAGTAAGAAAGAGCTACAACAGCAACAGAAAACATAAGAGGTATGGGTACTGAAGAAATGGCAATGTCATTTAGATAGGACTCGTGGGAAAGGAAAAAAGTGGAAAATTAATTTTAGTTCTTTATTGTCATTGCTCTTGCTTTTTTTCCCTATTTTTTTCCCTAAGAATGTTTTCATTCCAAGAAAGAATGCTTTCTAATGCAGGAATACTTCGCAGACATTTTAGCAGAAAGATTTTTGGAATAACGGAGTTTGATGCAAAATATAGTGAACTGATTTGTTGTTCTTTTCATACAGGTTTTTCAGTTATTTGTGTACTCCTGGCTAGTGCCTTGAATTTAGCTGAAAGCTGTGTTAGTCAGTGTGTGTGATGCCCTTAGCTAGAGAGGAAAACTCATACAAACAGCATGAAGAGTGAGTTTTCATTGCAAACTGTATACTTTAAAATTCTTCACATTCCAGAAGCTCAGTTATGCTTGATTTGTGTTCCTGAACAAACAAAGGAGGAGGAACACTGTTGGAAAATCCAGCCCTTTTAGACCCAGTGACAAAACTTTATCCTTTAAAAATCGGTTTTCCACCTTGAACTCATGGAGCTCAAGGAGTTTTTAAGTCACAAGAGGTAAGATATAACACACCTGGGCAGAATAATAATTATGGATGGTAATTAGTAAACTATCTTCTTCATAGCTTCTACAGAAAGATGGTTTTTTTTGTTACTCACAAGCTGGGAATATGAATTTAAACTTCCTGTCTTTTCTACGGGTTAATAGATGCCTTAGAATAATCTTACAGTTTCTTGTATCAGTAATGAGTGCAAGTAATGAAAACCCACTAAACTTTATCAGCCTGTAGACTTTTATATTTGCTTTCTGCTACTTACCTTGTTTTCATTTTAGAGAAGCTATAGACTCTCTCTACCTGTTTCCTCTGATGATGATATTGTAATTTTAAGTAAAACTCCAGGTACTGCTGCAGTTATGCAAAGCAAGTATTGAATTACTTTACTGAGGTTAAAGCCAAGTATGTAGGAATTTTATTAAGAAAAAGGCTAAAACTAAGTTTTTGGTTTAAAAGTAAAAGGCTCAAGTATAAAAATTACTAACCTCATTAAACTGAACCTGTAGCTCATGTGCAGATTAACTAACCTGCTTGAGAGTACTTTTTTCACTTGACATAAGAGTTAAGATTCCTTTTCAGTAAACTTGAAGTTTTTTGCTTCAGGATGCTTCTTTTTGAATTATTCACCTAAAAGTTACTTGCTATGGAGAGATTACAGTTCCTGCCATATTCATTTGTCTAACTTTTTTCCTCCCTTCTCTTAGGGTGCTTGTAATTCATCACTGCTTTTCTTATTTCTGAAGTCCATAGAAGTGTGAGTATCTTCTAATCACTTAAATTAATAGTTGTGCCTTTCTCTTTCTTGTCACCTGCTGTGTGTGACAGTTGCATCTGCCCTGACAAAGTCTTACCGAAGACCTGAAAAGGATACGTGTTAAATCCTGATGACTTTGCTTCAGGTGCTTCCCTTGTCCCTTGTGTGTGGGTTGGCTTCCAGCTAATTAGAATTGACTACGGGTGACACCTGATGCAGGTATAAATGGACCCTGCTGGAGAACTGATGGGAGGTGGAGTAGTGGGTCTACAGATTCTCTCCTTGGATTGAGATGCTGCCCCAGGAAAGCCCCTGGGCTTGAGTGAGCCCTTGCCCCCAGTGATTTCTGGATATATCTTTGAGAAACTCCTTGCCTCCTGTGGGTGAGTCATCTCCTTTTCTGGGTACCCTTGAGTGGGAGGTTTATCCCTTTTGTGAGTGGGTATGTGCACATTTAGTGTTGTCTTTCTAAAAAAGAGTATCTGTGAAATTTAAGAATTCTTAAATCAAGTTGTGCAGTATTATATTACCAACTGGAATCCAAGCTTGTAATATACTTTAGTTTGTTGGAGTGCTGGGTAATTTCTGCTTGGAATAAATCTTTATTCTAAGTAGCTGCCCTGTCTGTTTTGTGTGTACCTTCATGATGCTCCGTAATTACTGCTGAGGTTGTTCTTTCCACCTGTAGGCCATTTTGGATAGCCTGGGGAGGGGACATGTGTCTACTCTCATGTGGTCATGGTTTTTTCTGAGGGAGACCAATTTAGCAGGGCATATGACAATCTCCTTTACTTCAGACCAACTCATCTCCTACCACAAACTTAGAGAAGATTTGAAATATGAGAATGTTGTACCTGATACAGAGGCAACAATGTAAACTGTGAGATGTTATGAATGTGTGCCATGTTTCCTTTGTCTGCTGAGACCAGCAATGCAACTCAGCTGCCAGTGATTTTAGCTACACAAAATTGGGATCCGAGTTTCATCTTTAAGCAGATTCCTAAGGAGGTAAAAGGCATGATTCCACTCTGGCGATCTTTTCATACTAGTGTTTTTTGAGATAAATGCCTATCATTTTTTGGCTCAAATGTATCTGTTAGGACATTTTGACTGAATCCTTGGAACATGAGTAAAAACTGATGGGCCATGTTACAGCTAGTAATGTCAGTAGTGAAATGTTTCTCAACAGTGAAGAGATAATCATGAGAAGATGCTTGGAAGAGTGCTGTTGGTAAAGAAGCGTCTTGGGTGTGGTAATTTATTTTTCTTTTAAACTGCTTAAGTGTTTCACCCTTGTTTATCTAATGCTTAGGGGATGTTTCCATTAACAGCCACCTGTGTAAAAGACTTCTTTCACCATTTCAGATCACATGTTTGTTATGCTGGGTGCTTGAATTCTAAGTGTTTTGCTTCGAGTATCATTTTAATTTGCAAAATATGAGGGAAAAAACATTTTCTCAAGAAAAGTTATCAAATATTTTTTCACTGAATTTTGCAGTAAGACTGCTGGTAAATCATTATTTCAGTGCAGATGATGGAAGGTATAAATCCATCTAGGCACATCTAAGCGAAGTATTTACAGCTCCCTTAAGTAGCCTTTCTAACTCATATTTCCTGTGTAAATCAGTCTTGTTTGTGACCTTGGCAATATATCAGCATTACAAAAATAACTAAATTGCTTTCTGCCAACCGAAGCTGAGGTTCCTTTAACTTACCATTGCCTTCAATTTCACAGGAAATGTTCTCTCTGATTAAATAAAATTCTAACATTACAAAATGTTTTAGGAAAGAAATAATCTAGTATCTAGTTAAAATGCTACCTTGATACTACCAGTCCGAATTTTTACTACCATCTATGAGTTTGCATGTCAACAGATATTTACAGTATACTGTGGTCAATCTCAGAAAGTAGTCTGGCTTCAAGTTTGTAGTTATAAATTCCTTTAAAATTCTTTTTATAACCATCACATTTGAAATGTCCTTCTTTTAAGTTAGGATATATCCCCATAGGAATTTCCTAACACTTCACTGGAGGTTTTTTGTCCCTGAACCAAAAGGCCAAGAAAACTAGTCCTCTTTTTGTTCCTTATTTCTTTTGAGCCTAACCTAAACTTCCTGCTGTTTCTTTTTGAAAGTTCATCTTGCTTCCATTGACACAAGACCTGACCCAAATGCTTATTGCAGCTTGTCTTGTGCCTTGTAGTTTCTCAGGCACAGAAAGCACAACTGTCATAATCTTTTAGACTTTATTGATGTCAATATATTGATGTTAACAAAAGATCATGCCGGGAGATTTTGGTCAGCTTTCCTTTTATATAGGCATTGTCCACTCATGGTACAGTGTATGTTGATAAGAAAAGAAGTTTTTGGTGTTTAAGGATGGAGCACTGATAAGGAACGAAAAGAAAGCATCCAGCAAGGGAAAAGAATGCTCAAATACCATTGTACAGTTTGGGTAATTCATGTGAAAGCAGCTCATGTTTAAGAGCTAAATTGATATTATTACATTGTCATTACAGTCTTCTCTCTTCTTGGTTGTTGCTTTTTTGTCCTGAAGAGACACTAGTTGTTTTCTGCCCAAGGGCTTGAGGAAGTGGGTGTTATTTTCAGCTCACTGAAATACTGCAAGACCTATGTCCAGTCCCTCCTCTTGGCTCTCCCAGCTATCAAGGTGAACTAGAGTCTGTAATCTTGGGGATCTGTGTCTTATTTCTGTCTGAAGGAATTAGAAACACAAGCTGATTCTGCACTTACCTTTTTAATTAAAGGCCATTGCAACTTTATAGCCTTCAAAACTGATCTCTGGATTTACAGGAAAACAAAAAAGTCAGAAGAGAATTAGGTAGTGTAATTTAAAGATCACTATTGTCATTCACTTTGACATAATACTTCCACGTTGGAGTGGAAATTGCATTATTCATTGTGATTTGTATTATCTTTTTGGAGGTTTCAGATGGACAATAATTTTTCAACCAACCTTTAGCTAGAGTGAATTATGCTAATTATTGTAAACAAGTTATTAATGTAAGTAAAGAAAAACTGACAACAAATTAGAAGTACAGATCTGTCAGAAAAACATTCTATTCCAAACAAGATGGAAAAAATTATGAAGGGAAAAACATTAGTCTGATTAATACTGTTATAATAAGTTCCCCTGTTTAAATCATTATATATAAAAAAAATCAGAACATACTATTGGCTTTGACAGAGCAAGATGTGGTTGTAGATAAAAATAATGGAGCTTTATGGGGTTATCTGGACAAGAGGACATTGGAAGATTTATGTGTGGGTATTTGAATTCATGAGCATCTTTTATCTGAAGGAAAGGACTAAAGTAGACAGGTTTGGGGTTTGTTTGGTTTTTGTTTATTTGTTTTTTTTCCCCCCTGATACACCAAACAGGATCTAGGAGACTTCTTTTAGCTAAAGTAAAGATATAGCAAGTACTATAGGCTCTACATTTGTACTCCTCCCAGCCCGAACCAGAATTTGAAAGTGGCTTAGAGTAAAACACAGCTAAGTTTGGCACATGAATTAAGCTCCTAATTATTTTTACAATAAGCAGAGACACTTCCTTTTAGAAAAGTATTTGATTTCCTTAGCTAAGAAAGGAATAGCAACTAAGGAAGAAGTTGGACCAGGTATTGCTAGTTACCTCTCAACAGGTGGAAATTATGTGAAAGAAAAACTTAAGTTTCCCTAAATAGATCTCAGAGGATCCAGTGAAACTCAGCCAAATTAAGCCAGATGCCTTTTATCCAGTTTGTCTTCTGATCTATCTAAGGAAATGGCAAATCTTTGAGCAGAGAGATAAGAAAAGGTGCTGGTAAGTGAACAACCAATTCTTCCCTGAATTTATTATTGCTACTTTCTCCCTCAGTCCTGGAGCAGTGCTATTCAAAGCCGATGTAAGCATCTTGGACAGACTCCTCACAATGTAAAAGTGATTTTTCTTACATTCTTTTCTCCTCTCTGACTAACTCACCGAGAAGAAAGGAAGCTGACAGGAAGAAATGTAAAGAGGACAGAGATACTACTGCTACATCCTTGACTTAGCTACTGTTTCAGGGTTTTGAAATCTGTTTTTACTTACCATTTGCAAATGGTACACATTAGAGAGTGAAAATTAGAGCTTCAAGACCTTTGAACAACCTTGGGCATGAACCAGCTACTCACAGTAAAAACTTGGTTTTCTGCGTATGTATGCATTTCTAATTTTATACCCATGTGCATATTGTCTTGGGTTTTTTTATTTCATTCTCATAGTTACTTAATGTAGATTTCTGACTGATGATATATTAAAAATTCAATATCTTTGCAGGGTACAATATTTTATATGTGATTGTTGGGGTTTGCTATTTGGATATGCTGGTGAAGAACTGAATGGGTCAGCTGTGCAGAACACGGGGCTTGGTTGATGGGACAGGAAATGCATCTTTGTCAGGCAATTACCAATTAAAAGTCAGAACGGTGCATGAACAGCTGTAGACAATCACAATGTGAGTGTGCTAAGCAAGAACAGTATAAATGTGTGCTGCTTTTGCAATAAGATGGTGACCTTTAGAGCATCATATTGGTGTGGAGTCATCTGTCCTCGCATGGAACCCCACATGTGATATTTAAACGTTTTTTCTTCTTCCATCCAAATACAGTGCAATTTTATAACTTTTCAGTGCTGTGAAAAATAGTTTCACATAGTCACAGAAGACAAACAGTAATGCAAACCCGAAAATATATATTGAGGGCTGGTTTAGCTCACTTGGTTGAGCATGGTGCTGAAATACTAAAGGTCACGGGTTCGATTCCCATTCGGTCCTCATGTGTTGCCTGATCTTGTTGAGAGGCATTGCTGCCCGTGACAGGGAGGTTGGATTAAATGATCTTTAAGGTCCCTTCCAGCCTAGGTCATTCTATGATTTCTCAGTCTTTGTGCTACTGACCTCCACAATAAAGTCCATCTCCATTAAATAAAATCATTGAGTATTCAGGGAACAGTACAAAACGCAGTCAAGTGGACCTACGCAATTATTCTCCTTTAAGGTTTTGGGGTTATTAGGCTTAAAATTGACCTCTAGCAAAAATCTGCACATGGCTACATGTTATAACACAGTCAAGAGTTAAATGACAAGATTTGAGATATCTCTTTTTTCTTTACCTACTAACAAAAGATCTTTAAAAAAACCCACTAAAATGAGACAAACTTGCTAAATTAAGAAAGAAACCAAGAGTGTTAATTGCCCCATCCTCAAAGGTGCTGAATACACTGGAGAGGGCAAACATTACCATTTGAGGTCTCGGGTAGGATGTTTCACTCTGCTGTTCCATGTAGGTAACCTGCTCAGGTCTTTGCTACATACATTCGCTGCATCTGCTTATGAGCAAAAAGCCAGAAAAATGCAGAAATACCTTCCTCTTTCTGGTATAGAAGCTGAAGAGGGTAAGTTCCTCTCTGTGTAATTGTAATAGACAGTTGTACGAAAGACTGAAAAAACTGAAAAGGAGATTCAACTTTACCATTTTTAAGCAATGTTTTTGAGGGCCCACATTTACTCATGTGACCCCAGGAATCCGGGAGAGTGAAAAACAGAAGGCAGTTTAGAAGTTCAGGCTCTCATTACAAAAATGGAGTTAATATTTTTTTTTGCTCCTTTTAACCCTAGTATTCAGTGTACCAGTACAGGTTGCTTTAAAAACTTTGTCTTCAGATTTCTGTCTTATGTGAAAACAGCTATGAACCATGGCAGGTCTTCAAATGAATTTTCTCTCTTATTGATGAAGTAGTGTTATAAACTCTGAAAAATAGAACTGTCATAGAAAATTTTCTCATTCTCCCCTTCTCCTTTTAGAATTCAGAAGGGCTATTTTCTGCTAACATCAAATTCATGCTCTAAGTTCCAAAAAGTGGTTTTGTCACCAATATCTTTCCTCATTGCCAGGCACAGAGGTGAGGCTAATTGATTTGTAGTTCCTAGGTCGTCTTTTTTTCCCTTTTTAAAAATGGAGATTATGTTTCCCCTTTTCCAGTCAACAGGAACTTCAACAAACCGCCACAGCTTCTCAGATGTGATGAATAATGGCTTAGCAACTTCATCTGCCTGTTCCCTCAGGATGTCAGTCCCATAACCAGTTGATGGTTTGCCTAATTGGACTGGCCCTTTCAAACCCCTTCACTTTGACTGGGAGGAGTGATGAAAAAAAAACCCCAAACATGCTGTCCAGAGCCCCTTACTGCCACACCCAGGGCTCTTCAGTCCTTCCTGATACTCCTTAGACTGCTCCTGCCTGTATCTTTTGTGTCCACGTGAAGCAGTGGCGGCAGTAATAATAGTGGGCCGTACAAGGCCTGGTAGTCTCTCAATGACACCCCTGATAGGTAAGTTGCAAATGTCTCCAGAGACAGAGTCAGGTTGGCAGATGCATACCTCTGTCCTTCTCAGAAGAGAGTCACCTGCTGCTGTTGCCTGTCACTTTTTCTTGGTTGCATTCATTGTTATACATAGAGCAGACTGGGCTGCCTTGCTCAGCTCCAGTGTCTCCCCTGATGTGATGGGTCTTTCCTCTTCAGTCTGCAGAGCAGTGAAGTGCTTATTATATTACCTGTTCCTTTTTCATTAAAATCAAAGTAGCATACACAGGTGAATTTTCCTCAGTAACCTGCACATTCTGGTCACGTTCATTATTTTTCACATGGTGAGGCGAATATCATAAGGTAGTAGCAGATGGTGACAGCTTCCTAGTACTATCAAATTAAATTGAGATAGCAAAAATAAGCATTGATCCCAAGCTTAGAAACTAGGTGAACATTCTGCATTCTGAAAAGGTATGCCAATTTCTTTAGAAACCATGAGAAAATAATGTTGATTAAGAAATAACCATGCATCTCCAAAAAGAATTCTTAGGAGACACTACTTTACTGGAGACATGAGACTACCTTGTCCTTAGTCTTCTAAATCAAGATGGCTTTCATTACAAAAAAGTGAATATTCTCCCTCCGGTCTTTGTGTTGAGAAAGTGTTCTGATCAATAATAACTCTGTGTCACCTGAGATTAACTATTTGCAATTTAAGAACCACAGGTAATACTTGCACTGTTTCTTCAACCCCTCTATGGAACAATAAAAAAACCTAAAATATGCAGTAAAAATACCATTACTACATGATGAAAATCCAAGTAGTAAATATCATCCAAATTCACTGGCTCACTATTAATTTTTTTTCATATATTTTTTCTTCACCACTTAAAAATCCTCATACCATGGTACATGACAAAACAACTGAAGGAGGAAAACCAAAGACACAGGGATTATAATATAGGCATTACAATACACTACATAAGCCTTAGCTACACTTCTGATTTTAAGTGTAAAGTATAAGGAATGAACATTTTCATGGATTTAGGACTTGGGAGCATATTTGCTATTATGAAAAGCTTAATTGAACTAATTTTGGTACAATGAAATATAACTATCACCTTCTAGGATTTAAATCAGGCAACACCCATTTGCTTTCCTTTTCCTCTCTTCCATCCAGTATATACAATTATGTCTTTTTGTGGATTTGGCCAACATAAGTAAGCATGTCTAGTCAAAAGATGGCAGACAATAGGCTGTTTCAAAGAAATTGTTACCAATCTTCTTTAAAACAGTTCATGTCTCTCCTTGCTCTCAAAAAAAACCTCAAACAAACCCCACAAAAAAAAACAACTCGCCCCCCAAATTCAACTTTCATTTATTTTCTTTTTTAAAAGATAGCCTTTTTTTTCCATATGTAACATTTTCATCTCAGATATTTACCTTTGTTAAATTTGTATGCAACAGTAAATCAGGTATTCTACTAATGGAAAAATAGGGCAACTTATTGAAATTGGTAGTTTCTGTCTTACAAAACTATTGCCTTTGACAACATTAATGTTTTTATGTGACAGTTGAATAGTGTGTAGAACAGTGGAAAAGAAGAGGTTTTATGAGAAGTAGGCTGGGACAATAACATAGCATTTATGTGATACTGGTATCATGTATTTTACAGCTAGGGAGAATAACAGTTCAGGCAGAAATGCTTAGCAGTCCTCCTCGTATGGAATACTCTCTTTGTTATCTTCCAGAGGGTGACTTCTCCTGTAAAAAATATGTTGTACAATCTACTATATCTTGATATTCATCACAAAATAAATGTTATGACAAATTAGTTTGATGAAAAGATACCATGACAAATATCACAGCATAAATGAAAAGTGTTATGACTAAGTGTTCATAAATGAAAAATTGTTCTCCTTAGTGTAATCAAAGGCAGTTTGCTTTTTAGATTTTGGTATACTATGTACCTAGTTGAAATAAATTGTATCATCTAAACTTTAGATGGTGAAAAAGAGGGTGTGAGCTAGACAACACAGGACTGAAAATCCTCTTGTGCTGAAGAATAATGATACTTACAGTTTTGTACTGCGCCTGTGCAAGAGGGAACGTCAGTCTTATTGATTCCTCTTGGCATTCAATCAAATCCTCTGTAATTTTGAGGGTGTAAGAGAGGCACAAAAGGTTACTGTTATCTTCCAGATTGGGTCTATAATCTCATTAGAGTAATGGGAGAATTCACAATGTGATTTATTGTTCTTTCTGTCAGAAGAGTTTGGAAAGACAGAATCACACCAGTTTAAGCATGTCTTTTGGATATTTTTTTTTTTGTGCTTTATAATCCCAAATGCTATACACATGTTTTTAATAATTGTAAGCTTTTCTTTTACATCCTCCATCAATGCTGAGCATATCTGCTGACTTAAAAAAATAATAAATACTATAATCTATGTAACATGGGCTATTAAATGTGTTAACTTTCTAGTTTATTGCTGCTATAGTTTTTCTTTATTATATTGATTTTAAGTATCTGACAATATAGAGCATGAATTTCTGTTTATTTCCTTGTTTATGGCAAGGATCCCCTTTGATATTTGACTGCATTTTTATAATCCCTCTTTTTTCCTTTTCTCATTATTTTTCATCTTTCCTCTCCATTGTCCTTTTCCCCAAGTCTTGGCTTTTTTACCTGAAGGGATACACTGTAGAAGATCAGTAACAATTTGAGATTCTTGCTGCTGACTCTGTCTCAAATGCTTTCCTCTTCACTTCTAAAACCTGAGGTTCTTTAATGTCTTACAGGGATAGAACTGCAACATTAGCCCTGTCAGATGCTTTCCCTACTTACACGTTGTCTTTTTTAACTCAGCATAGAGATTTTTTGCTTCAGAGGCCAAACCCATAAACCATTAATTAATTTTCAGATCTCAAAATTGAGAATTTAATAATTTCAAATTATCTGTTAAGTGGTCAGGAACAATAAAATGAGGAAAAAAATGATTACTGCATACTTCAATGGATACTTTTTCTTTAAAAGTAAAAACCGAGAATTGTGGAACATACACAATCAACTACTTAACAAAGGAGCTTGAACTTTTATTTTAATATGGATTTTCACTGAGTCTTCCACTAAACACTGGTATATAAACAAATACATTTTTTTACCATATATATAGAGAGCAACTAAAAAGCATTTGTCCACTAATTTAACATATTTTCTGACAAGCTCATGGTATCATCTTCATTAGAGCGGTATTTGTGTTTCTTCCTTGTAGAAATATTCTCCCATGGCTCTATATAACAGGAGTGTTTTGGTGCACGGACTCATCCTGCAAATGTTCACAAAGTACTAACATAACATTTCAATAGTATTAAAACCTGCTCGAGTTTACTTGCCAACTTGTGCCCTATTTGCAAGTAAAATATGCCTGCCTTCCTAATCATCTGCTGCTTTAACTGATCATTTCCCATTCGTTTAATAGTATATGCCAAGTGCCTTCCAAACATGTTTTATCCTTAGACTGTCTCATCATCATTATCTTCTATGGTAGCTGTGCCAACCTCAAAAGAAAAGAACAACATAAGGAACTCAAATGTCCAGGTGGCAGGTCACTTTATAGAAAATACAGAATGTGAGTAGTAAGGCCTATCTAAAAAACACTGATGTGTTTCTTAAAATGAACAAAAATTTTGATTAATCAATGAGTGTTTTATACATTATCTATTATCTGTAAATTGAAAAATCTGAAATACGTTACCATAGTGATGAAATTGGAAATGTAACAGTTTCTAAAAACTAATTGGAAATAATGGTCTTGATTCCACAGTAATAAGTGTGTATTACACCAATGAGAAATTGATAGTTTGTATTGAAGTGCCAAAAAATACAGTTATCTAAGGAGAAGAAAGATGTATTAGTGTTTGCAAACTTTGTGACTCATCTCTAATTTTGTGAGTAAAAATATTGCCATTGGGCAGTCTTCCCCAAAAAACATCTGAGACCAGTTTGTGAAAAAATTTCAAGATATATTTCAGAGAAGTGATATTTGTGATATCATTATAACAGCACGGCTGAGTAGTAGAAAAAGCATGACAATTAAAAAATCCCAATAATTAAAGATAAAAGAAAATAATAGACTAAGAGGAAGTAGTTCAATCATTTCAATATTTCAATCCCCCCCAAAGCCATACACTTTTAATATCACATGATTCACTTATGGAGCTAAACATAGTTTAAGACTGGATAACTGTCATAAGCACTGATGAAATTTACAATATGGATAAGAGATTTGTTTCTTCCCTATATGCCTTAATTCTGTGTAATGTATGTGAAACAGAAAGACTAGTTCTACTTTTGCATTTGCAAGTTAAAGCAGTATTTGGGGGAGGGGGGAGGGTATGATGTTTTTAATTCTTTCTGGATACTGGTACCTCATTCTTGAGGTTTGTTTTTTTTTCTTTCATTTCTCTATTTTGGAAAAAAAATGCATGGTAGCATATAATTACTTTGGAACACTCAGAATATTCACTGTCGTAATAAGAGCTAATAATCTTGAAAAAAGTAGTGAACAAAGTTCAGTCTGTTTCCGGAATGGATGGGTCTACATAAATTTTAAATACCACCTACAGTGTGTGTGCTCTCTCAGGATTTTGTTAATAAATTCTGACAATATCTAAGCAACACAAATGCTACCACTCAAAAAACGCACATATGTAGCTAAAGACAGAATAAGCAGTTAGTACTTAAATACTGCAGTTAGCACTTAAGTAGTGCTTTGCATTTTCAAATCGTTTTTTACTGACAAACACAGCACCAATGTATGGTGGGTTTCTATTTAAAGCCTTGGCTACCAGCCTACCTTACTGATGTGGTAGTAAAACATCTGCTGGGACTACCATATTATTGATTAAATTATTTATTTGTTGCATTTAGGGGATTAAACAGTAATGTTTAAGAGGAACCCAAAGTAATTCGTGTTAATAAACCATGCAATAATGATTCAGTGTGTTTACAGTTTTATTTTAGAAATGTAAACATAAAGTTACTCATCACTGGTTATCAATAACCTGGTTATACAAAGTAACAATCTGTTTTCAAGCTTCCAAAGAGCTCAAATATATCACCTGAGTCTAAAATCCTTCATGTTATGAACTGAAAGTAAAAATAAAAAAAAATAAAATAAAAAAAAAATGGAAATTTGCTTCTCAAAACCCCATTATCTTACAAGATGTCAACATATTCTATTACCCCAAAATTATATATATTCTTACTTTAATGGTTAGAAACTTATTTTTGTCAAACAGAAGAAAACCTGGTAACAGAGATAAAATAATACACTTGTAATCTTAAAACAAACTACAAAACGCCAACACCTTCTGTCCCCTCAAAAAACCCCACAACTCAAATCATGGCTGTTCTTCTTTCTACTGTTCTGGTTTGCATCTCCATTGGTTTAATACTAAGTCATCATGCCATGGTTTCTGCTGTCAACTTGCTAAACACTGTGTTGTATATCTTAACAAGTAGGCTTCTGAGCAGTTTTCACAGTGCCCTTTGCCTAAGTGCAGAGGACAAAAGAATGCATAGGCCATATGCAAAGGATTCTTATCACACTTGCCTCATAGTCTTGTTTACAGTGAGCAATGCAAATAAATATGTTTAGATGTGAACAACTCAGACAGCACCGGAAAGATCTATAGGAATTTTAAGCGAAACAGAAGAGTTCATGGAAGCAAAAAGCACTCTGGTGCTGGTGAGCACTCTGGGGAGAATAAAAAAGCAGAACAGAAACTCTTTCTTTGCTACAGCTCATGTGACACGGCTGCTTCAGGATCATGGAGAGCATACTTGGAGCTCTGAGCTGTAAACTGCTCCTTGTTAGGGGAATTTGTCTTTTATGAAAGAGATTTAATTGCAGCCATCTTCAAACAAATTGAAAAATAACCAGAAGGTAAGTGAAAGTTTCATTTAATAATCTCAATGAGACAGAGCCTAGAGCATCTGAAGACCTTTAACAAGTGCTAATGATTATACCTGAGAAAATATCTGGTTCTGATTCAGAATTATTAATTTAGGTTTGGGAGGGAAGGATAAGAATTTATACCAATTTAATGTGGGGAATAATTTTTTTTTTTTTCAAAAATCAAGCAAAAACCCCCAAACAAAACCAAAGTGAAACTTTTTGAATAAATCAACTGTTATTAAAGTAACTTATGTTGCTAGTTCTCTGTTGCTAGTTCTCTGTTGCTAATTATGTCAGGTGTTCAAATGTTTGCTAGTTCTTAAAGACATGAGTTACTTTATCTTCTATGTGTTTGTCAAGCGAGAAAAGTGGACTTTCTGTTGTGCACTGCACAGTTGATTTACTGACACATTCCAACACATTCTGATAAATTCCCCAAGACTGGTCTTGCAAAATGTATGGGTAGAGTCACAGATCTCTACCATGTCGGGGAATGAGCCCAGATGAGGTTTGAATTAAATTTATTCTATACTCTTCCCTATAACCTAAAATCTCGTGTTATAGTCATAGTTATAAAATCAGTATCTAACCTAAAATCATATGATCACTTCTTCATCCAAAGGACCAGAGAAACAAAGCAGTCTGGTTACACAAATGAATCAAACCATGACTTGCTTGTGGTGGATCTTCTCCCTTCCATTTACCAGGTCTGGGTCCTTGGATTGTCTTGACGTGTAGTGCCTTGTTGTTGTTTATAGTTATGGCACTGCCAAGATAGAATGAAACCATACACTTATTTCTCACTGTCTTTTCAGTTTTGGGAATTGAGCACTGATATGTTTTTTTTTTCTTTGCTAAGTATTCCTGAGTCTCATGAGTCTGTTTATGGCAGTACCAAAGTCAATGCTGCTACACTTACTTCACCATCTGAAGAAGAAAACTTCAAACAGATCTGACCCACATTACACTCTAAATTGTTACTCAATTTTCAATAAACAAGTACTATGAAGTCTTCTTTCAGTATTATATTTCATCTGAGCTTTTCAGACTATTTGAATATCTGTATTTGACATTATTTTCCTCAAACACATTAGTTTGTATTTTTCCTATTTGAATCTCATTTTGTAATTTTCTGCCTGATTCCTTAATCTCACTTGGTCCCATTTGTATTATGCCTTTGTGCTCTCTGGTGTTCACCTCAAACTCTAATTTATTCTCACCTGCATTTTTCATTAACATATTTTTACTCCCACATCCACATTATTAATAAAGACGTTAAACTGAATGAATCTCTGCAGAATGCTATCAAATATTCTCCTCTACACTCCAGATTTAATACTTTGAGCCTTTATTCTACAGTCAGCTCTCAATCCACGTGGCAATGCTGTTCTACAAGTCATTGGGAAATAATTTTCAGTACAATTCTTCAAGGTATCATATTGAGCACTTTACTAGACTCCAGATATATGTATTGCATTCCCTTTATCCACCAAGTAGGTGATTGCATTAAAAAAAAAAAAAAAAAGAAAAAGAAGAAAAAATCCACAAAACCAAATGGCAAAAATCTAGTTTTAGGAAATAGCTACTGTACTTTATTACTTGATGATTGTTCTTGGGATTGGGGAAAGATCTGAATTTTTTTTTATAACCTTTGCATTGTGATTTATAAAGCACTGTTTGCAGCTTTACCCAGGATCATTTAAATTCCCTTGGCATCAGGATATGTTTCTTCTGCTTGTAGTATTTAGTACTGAACCCTTGTTCTCAGGACAGAATAGCAGGGCAAAAGGCTCCTTCAGATCGACCCTTCTGCTGAACTATGGCAAAGCTTACAGATGGTTCTGCTGCGAACGCTACAGCCAAGTATGCCATGATATATCTCCCACAGACAGCAAAGTCACCTTTGTGCTGGCTGGAAAGCTTCCATCATGTTCTCAAGTGGGAGAAGTGCCCCCGTCTCAACCTTCTGACTGCAGCGTCTGGGAGGGCAGCGTGCCCCTTTACTTTCGTGCAGGTTTGGTTTTGCTCTTTTCTGAGTCTACTTTCTAACACAGTTTCTTTTTCTGTGTTAAATTGTTTCCCTCCCTAACAATTTTATCTCAGCTACTTGTGTTCTTTTCTAATTATTAGACACAATTAGAGTAATTCTACTTCCTACAGATTCTGCAGTTTGACAGTAGAATCTGATCAGCACCAAATTCAGCTGTGGTTATCTACCTAGCAAACTATGTGTTTGCTTTGAGAAGGTAAATTGAAGACCTGGTGTATTTGTCTAACTGTTTAAAGCAATACTCAGCACCAAAAGAATGATGCAATCTTTCATCAGGAAATAATATGTTGGCTGGAAAGGAAAAATAATTTTTCACATTCTCTATTTTAGATTTATGCAAAAAAAAAACAACTGCACCAAAAATAACCAAGGGAGTCCAGCCACAAGACTAAATTTGGAATTGTCTCATAGCAAGCAAAGGCTAGCAGAAAAAAACAATTTGCTTTGAAATGACTATTGGAATAATTGCATTTAAGTCTTACTAAACAGTTCAGTTCCGAGAAGGGTATTTTACATCCAAGCCATGTGCTCTAATCTATCAAACCAAATACTAAATAAATTATTAAGCTTGTGTGGGTTGCTTATTTCCATTTCAAATAAAATACAAATCAAATATGACATTTAAAACTTTTCTATAATGTCTATAGAGTGTTAAGAAGAACACAGACTTGTAAAAAAGGCATGTTAGGTGCTTATAAGACTGACCTATGAATAGTGGAAGTCATTAAAAATACAGATCTTCCATATGATGGTTCAGGATAACATTTGTGCCTTAAAATGCTTAAGGTTAACGCTGACAATAAAGGCTAATGGCTGTCTCAGTTTCTCCTGGCATTCATCCTCCAAATCACTTTGTTTAGTGAAGCCACTTGTGGCGTACCACCTGTTTAAGGTGTCCCTATGAGGTTTAACTTGATTACACCACTGTTAGACTATAGCATTTTTGGTTTGCTGGGGTTTTTAGTGAGGTAAATACAAGCTGACTTCTCTGCTTCTTTCTGTAACAAAAAGGACAATATATGGCAAGAGTTCTGATAGTGTTTTCAGGCCTTTATAGCTAATGAAAGCTATCAACGCCATCTTTGGGTTTCCACAGTTTGAGATTCATCCCGTTCCAGTGCTCTGTCACCCTCACAGTGAGGAAAAATTTCTTTAGTGGGAGGGTGACAGAGCACTGGAACAGGCTGCCCGGAGAGGTTGTGGTGTCTCCTTCTCTGGAGACTTTCAAAGCCCACCTGGTCGCGTTCCTGTGTGGCTGCCCTAGGGGATCCTGCTCTGGCTGGGGGGTTGGACTAGATGATCTTTCAAAGGCCCTTCCAACCCTGAATGTTCTACGATTCTATGATTGTATGATTTTGTTTAAAGTAAGAAAATTGTAAATAAGGCATAAGTGAGCTCTTCTGCACACTGATGTTAGGCACATTTTCTCTGTGTGTTACGACAACATCTTTAGAAGTTACTAAGAATGTCTGGAGCTCAGCAAGAGTGGTAAAAGGTAAGCCCCACTAGCACATCTGAGAAGGGAAAACAAAGACTATAGAGCATAGTCATACCATACTAACTTAGATGTTCTGAATGCTCTCTGGATCAAATTTTGCTAACAGTGGAGTCAAAACGCTCTGACACTTTGTTTAGGTATAAGCCAAGTGTCTAAAATACATAGGGTTGTTATGGTGCCTTAACTTCTATTTTAAAATGCACATAAATTTTATACCTTAACTTCACTCATATTTTAAAATGTATAAATGTTATTATGCTTAAGGATATGATTAAGATAAGTTCTGTGTGTAGAATTTAGCAAAACTAAGTTATGTCTTTTATTGTTATAAATTTTGTGATTTGTGATAGTTTAAATTGGGTTTTTTGAAATTTATGATAGTTATTTCTAAGTGATCAAATTTTAGAAAATCACAAGAAGGGAGTTGTGTGCATATATGGACGCAAGGATGAAATGTTTACCTGAGAGTTTTCGTCCCAGTTTGATCGGCCCCGCTCCCTATCATTTTATTTTTTATGAATTCCTACCTACATTTTTGAGTTGGATTTTCTGAAGTAAGCTGATGTTCTCTGTTCAAACACGTGGGCTTTCAGTGCATCCCTGAATAAAATATGAACCACTGTACACCATATAACAGATGTGCCATTGTCTCTCTTCATGAAAAAACAGTGAAGTAGACAGCTGTAAGCAGAGGCACAACCTGAAAATTCCAAGACTTAAAAAAAAATTGCTCTAATTGCTGAAGTTTTAGTGTTCTGTGCAGATATTTAAAATACATGATGAATTTCTCCTCTAAAATTAAGGTTTATTGTTAAGTTGCTGGAAGAAGATGTAAAAAAATCCAGGACCCGATGACAACGAACAAAGCCATTCTCTGTTGAATCTTTATAATGCAGCTGGTCAAAAATGTTCAGTTGAAAGTCATTTATGGCAGAAAAGTAATTTTTGCTAAAGGTTCTGGGACCCAAGATTGCTTTTTTTTTACTTTCTTTCAATCAACAGATTACATTAAAGAATAACAAACCCGAACAAAAAGATCCCTAGCAAATAACCTTTTTTCCTCCCCCATTCTCTTTGCTTAGCAATATGCAGAGACACTAAATTCTTAGTTGATGAGCTTTTGGCATATGTCAGCATTGTTTCCTATAATTTTCTTATAGCTACTTTTTTGCTAAGTTTAAATTTCATGTCCAAGCCTGGCTGATTACTGCTATGTCAACTCTGGCTGATTACTGCTAAATAGATTGAAGAAACTTTATTCCCAGTCTTTTACACATATTTGCAAACTTTCTGATATGGAAAAAGTTTTTGCAGGAAGGAAGAGAATAACTTGCTTACCATGTCTGTGATGAATAAAATAAGAAGTTAATTAGATTAGATTCCAGCATGAAAGAACTTGGATTAGATAGTATGAAGAACATTTTGGTGATAGAGATGTTGAAAGCAAAAGAATTAATTTCTGTAGCAAAAAGCTGTAGCTACCATCATAGGACACCTTTATTAATATGTTCAATAAATATCAGGCAGGAATCACAGAGGTAAAAACGACTTCGTGTGAGGCGAGGTGCCAGACTAGGCTTCTTGAGGTACTGTAAAGTTACTGTTACTGAGTTACTGTTCCGTAAATCTGTCCTTGTAGCTGTGTAGGTATCATGAGTAGTTTCACAGCTGTCAATGGGACAACTCAGAAATGCCAACCTCTTGTGAAAGACTCTCCATGGTCAGGATATTTACATCTGCAGTCTGCAGCAATCAAATAGATGAAAAAGCCTAAGTTTTTGTTTCTGCTTTTTCATTTGTTTGCCATCTGTTCTCTAGCATAACTTACTCAACATAAATTTATCGTATGAAGAGATAGATGTTTCTTACTGGGTATGGGAAAAGGTCAGATTATCTATTCCTTAAAAAATCCCTTTATCCTTTTTAAAGATGCATTTTTATGTAAAAGTAATATCTAACAGAAGGAAAATGCAAACAAATATACTCTCATTAAATTATATATATAAATACATTAAATAGTCTGTTTTGAAAAAAAAAAAAGAAATTTGGTGAGCTTTGAGGTTTCTCAAGATGGCTGTGTTTCTATTTCTTGTTATTTCTCTAATCACAAGGGGGCCGAGAAACAAAAACCTTGGAGGAATCTAAGTTATTCAGCATCCCTGAAGGATGGGAGGTAGTTCTTTGTCAGGAAGTGCAGAAGCCTGAATCTTGTTACCTTAGTTACTCTAGAGAGCCCCTACTGCAGTTGGGACTTCCACTGATTTTCAGCTCCTGGTTTTCAGGCCTGGTGACAAGAAACCTTGAAGTCTCTAGTCCTAGGACAGTTCACAGAATGGAACAGTTCTTGAGAATACAGTTCACTGAAAACTTCAAATGTCAGGCTCTGCTCCAGAAACAGAAACCCAGGAGTCCTCAGAGCCACCTGATCATCTGAGCCCTCCTTTTTCCACTGTTATATGTGACAAGAGTAGGCTGCTGAAACCACCGCTTGCTTACTTCTTATCACAAGTTTCTTAGGCCTGTTTTCATAATTTTCATAACATCACATTTTCATAATGTTCATAACATCACATTTTCAGTGAAAATACGTTTTTACTTGGGACACAGACAAACAGGTTTATATTCAATGTTGTTTAAAACTCTGGGTGGAAATCTTCTAAAAGTAGTTTATAAGGAAAAGGAAAGCCGAAAAAGAATCCACAACCAAAACTGAAATCTATTTGCCTACAAAATCAAAGTTATTTCATATTATAGCCCTGCTTCAGAATTCTGCCAATTTTATTGGATTCCAGTCACATGTTTCTGGGTACTTCCAAATTTTGTTTCTCTGTTGTTATGTGGAAGATCCATGCCAGGAACACAGGAACTGACTAACAAACTGAGTGAATATTGGAAACAGTTATTTTGTCAATAAGCAGTGTACTACCAAATGTAAAAATGTAAAAAAAAAAATAGTTAATCTCTTATAGTCAGTATAATTTCAATTGTTCCTTGCAGCAATTGCAGGTAAACTGTTTTCATGCAGAAATTATTTTACTTGGCAGCCTTTCTTCAATATTGTGTGAATTTTAGCCCAATGAAAGTTATACGATTAGCTTCAAATTATAAACTATCAAAGTGTATTCACTAAAGAGTAAATTGACTAATTTTATTTAGTATTCATTTTTTCTTCATATTTGGGTTGTTGTTGTTAGGATGTTTTCATTATGTTGTTAAAGAACAATTGGATTACAAGAACATGAACTGCTTAAATATTTATGATGTGTTTTTTACCCTAGTTGTTACAATTGCATAAAACATAAGAACCTAGCCCACTGTATTTTAGCTAAAGTAGAAACCTACCTATTTCAAGTAATGAAGAAATTTCTTGGATGGGAGACCATCTGGAAGCCTGTTCAGAAATAAAAGGGGAAACAGATAGTGAAAGGTCACAAAGCAAAAGATAAATTGCTCATACTTAGAGAAAAGGAGTCTGAAAACCCTCCATCCAACCGCATTCTGACATTCAATAAAGTCTAACCTTGTGGTTTTATTCTTAGTTCTTGCTTTACAAAAGCAGTTCTTCATTTTTTTCTTCACTTTATACTCAGAATAGGACCTTCATTTTCTTCTCTTCTTTCCAATCTAAACTCAATTACTACGTTAATTTTAACTACCTTGACACATTTCCTTTGTTACTTTATCTGTTGTGATATTCCTGAGGCATCAGATTTTGGATTCTACAGATCCTACAACATCTGTTTAGATTTATGATTAGGTTTTTTTGTATGTACCCCAAATTCACATCTGTTTTTACACTATTGGGATGATTTTTGAAAAACACATTCAGTTTGATTCTTAGTGAGTTTATCTGTCTCAAAATCCTTATAGGATGCTTTGTGTATTGCAGTCTTTCTCCTTACTTGTTTCAGATTGCATATAGTATTCTCATGTATTGGGCATTCACATGATGGTTCCCATTTGTTCTACATTTTGGTGTACTAGCCACAAAGATTTGGTCTTTATTTAGATCTTTTTAGTGTTGTTTTCTTTAATTTCTGTTTCCTCTTAGTGCTTTATGAGACCTATATAGTAATTTATCCTCTAATGATTCATTCTTACAGATCTTCTTAAGGCTTGTCTCAATTGTATTCTCCCTGAATTTTATTTCATTGTTCTAAAGAATTCCTAACTCTGTAATCAAGTATATGATTTTTGACACAGCTACATGAGCACAAGTGCACACAACGTTATCGCACAATATGTTTATGTTTTTTTTTCTTGTGTTTTGATTCTGTGTGCTTGCACAAACAGCACACATTCCTAAACAGGGAAGGGAAGAGGAAGGAAAGGAGTTAAAAGGGTTCTTTAAGAGGCACTGAATTTGTAGACAAATTTGCTTGAATTCTTAGTTTTCTAACATCGTTTTCTGCACAAGTGCTGTGGGAATGGATATGTCCTTTCATGGACACGCAAGAGGTCTAGAGAAAGGACACTAATGCATATGTGTCAGTGCAGAAACAGCAAGGATGTGTTGGTTTGGGTACGGGTTTGTTGCTCCGTGCTTACATTTAGGTTTGAAACACCTAAAGTCGCATGTGCTCTATAGTTAAGTCTTTCATGTTTATCCTAACAGCACTGCTAGTATAAATGTCATAGGATAAATATGTCGTAGGATAAACTGTCATTCCCAAGCTCACATTCATCATATTCAGTGTTGTACAAATCCTAGTAAAAATTCAAGGACTAAATTTGTTGCTCAGATATTTCAACACAAACACTTATTTCAGTGGCAATGGTATTTTACCTCTGTTTTTTTTCCACTGAACATTTCTGTCTCATCAATCCCACCTGAGTGGTCTTTCATTTATGCCGATGTCGTCCTGGCTTGAAGAAATAGGTAAGTATGGGTTAGGATAAAGGTATCTTTTTCTTGACGTTTGTTTCCATTCATTGTAGAAATAGGCTTATTCAAACCCTAGAACATTTTTTTTTTTCACTTTTCTGCAGCTTGGTGTCCTCTCCCTGAATTTTATTTTGTTGTTCTAAAGAATTCCTAAATACAATGGGATTAAATCCAAAAAATAAACATTTGAATTTAGAGAAGATAAACCAAAGAAAAAGTTTTTGTAATTATTTGCTACAAATTGGAAAGTCTGCAGGAATCCAACAGAGACTGACAGATTTGGAAGGTGCTTAGAGCATATCGTTCTTATACCTGCTAAGCATTCTAATTGTTTCATTATTGGGATAAACAATGTGTCATCTCTCTGTGAACTTAGGCAGAGTTTATGAAATATTTCTCATTAAAGACATGCTGTACTAATAGCTATCAAATAACTGCAGAGATGCATTTTTGGAAATGAGGCTGGCTTGGGTCACCACAGGAGATATGTTGATATTAGTCATTCTGCTAATGTTCACAACTTCACTCAATTTATTGATTCTATGCTGAGGGGGGAAACAAAAGGTGAATCTATCTGTTTTTCAAGATGAAAATCAAAGAACAACATGAAAAAACTTCTCTTTCTTTTCTCTTACCAAATCCATGACATGCCTTTCTTTACTGGCACCTTTAATAATGAGAAACTCCAGTATGGTTTGACTGCTATAAGCCAAACTAATTACACAATCTGAGATCTTAGGTTTCTGTAAGTCAATATTCAGAACAACTTAGAATATATTTGAACAATGTAGGCGTAAAGGTCAAGTTACAATATTAATTCTTTCTAGGTAGGCCCAATATATTAAAATATATTTTCCTCTCTGTTTGAAAAGTCAGAGCGTTCAAATACAATCAAGATACTTTTGTCAATTATCCATCTACATCAAATGAGCTGAGAGGCAGCTTTGTGCTGTGCATACTTTCTTGCATTTTAATGATGTGAATTCTTTCTGTCAGACATGAGAAATTCCGAGGAGTGACCTCTCAGCAGCTTCTTTACGTGGTGCTGAGTAATACATAATTTATCTGTAAGAATAAGGACTTGTAGATACTCAGCATAGGAGTTTCATAAATAATATGACTGAACACTTATAGTACATTGTCATATCTGCTCTGAATGCACAGGTTGATATTTTATATTGAGTTCTAAATTTGGGATATATTATTGTTCCCTCTTTTTATGAAACTTTGGACATTTGCTTGTGGGTAGGTAGCAGCAAATTTAATTTACTGAATGCAGTATAAGATAGTATATAATAACATATTCAAAAACCTCTGTAAATATCTTATACCAATTGTCATTCTTTCACCCACCTTTGAAGTATAATATCTTTATTGTTCTGCATGTTACTGTGCTGTTTGACTGCACTGGTGAATTTCCTGAGGTTGTTTGTCAGTTTTAGTACAAAGTAAATGTTGTTTAGATGCTCCAGATTGATTATGTTCACCCTCAGGCAATTTCACAATAACCTATTGCAGATTAAAATCACAAAATACTATGTCACCTCCAGTCCTTATTAAGATAATTGACCCTACTCCTGAATTAATAATCTACAATCTGGTTGCTTAAATATGCTTGCTACTAAATAGTTCTCCTAAACTCTAAATGGTAACATATTTTGATGAGATAATTGAGCTTGTTTGTCTTCTTTTTCAGTTAAACACCTTGCACTGCCAAGAGAATATTGCTTAAAATTTATCAGAAAAATGTAGAAGGCCCCAAATTTGCCAAGGAAATTTTTCATAATTTCAAAGTAATTTTATTCATTATCCTTCCCCTATTCAAAAGAAAAAATATAGATGAAAATCTAAGCTATTCAAACTCAAAGTTATCAGTGCATGTATAATTTGACATTATAAATTTATTAGCTCTGAAACAAAGATTTTTCTGTGGTAGTAGAATACCTTCTACATTTTCTGATTAGTATGGGTTTACTTGAATTTTTAGATTATTAGGAAATTGTTTAAATATAATTTAAAATTAAACTACTCTTGGATAATTTGCAGTTTCTAATGGAGATAATGAGTTTCAGAATGCTCTGGATTTCTCAGTGTGGAGATTCATGCATGTTTATATCTAGGCTTATTTTGATTTTATATTGCCTACTCTTTGCATTGCTCCCAGATGAGTGCTGATGAAATAGACAGAAACATATGAGAACTTTGTTTCCCTCATAAAAGCAACCATTTTGCATCTACTCATCATATTCTGTACCCCATTGTTCACCCCTCGTATTCCCTCTCTATCCACTTTCTTATCTTTGTGTTTCTCCTTGTTCAAACACTTCCATGTGTATATATTTCCTTCAGACAGTAGACAAAAGGGCTGGCTTAAACAGCTTGATTTAAAATACGATCCCATTTGTGTCTTCGGTTTATTTTGTTTTCTCCTAGTTAAATACAGGGTGGGGGAGTGTGTTGCTTTTATTTAAATCAATGCCAAGCATATGTCCATAGCTGGTTAGTTCATAATAAAGCAATTCTGTGATTCTGTGAAATGGAAGCCTGCTACCATGAGCAAACTCTGATCAAGTCCTTACGTCAGTGAGGAACTGTGAAGGAGTTCTGTAAGACTAAACATCTGTTGCCTTCACCCTTTAAGTACCACTGTGTAAGTGCACCTGCACTTATATGATAAGTTAAAGAGTTCTGTGTATTTTGTACTTAAGGCATGACTCTGTGTTACTTATTTACATAAATAGCCTATGGGGAGACAGATGGGCTATTGACATGAGAAAAGTCGTTGAAATTTGAACTTTGGGTTTTAAAGCCTTTAAAAGGCATACAGAAAGCACTCTAAAAAAAATATGCAATATCCAAACAGAAGAAGTTGAGAAGAAAAATCTTGTATATATAAATTACTCAGCATGCCTGTCAACATGCTTTTTTGAACTTCTTTTACAAAGGTACTGTGTGTTGATAACAACTTCTTGCACCAGCTAGCTACACAGAGAAATAGCCAATAAAAAAAGAAATCAAAATAATATATAAAATATCCTTAAAATGGCCAAAGGCATTGAAAAAGCTAAAACAATTTCTCTCAGCACCCAGCTACTGAGTTCAGTGTGCTAGTAAAGTTTCTTTAT
The DNA here is from genome assembly GCA_020746105.1 of Trogon surrucura. Taxonomy (NCBI): domain Eukaryota; kingdom Metazoa; phylum Chordata; class Aves; order Trogoniformes; family Trogonidae; genus Trogon; species Trogon surrucura. Next base: position 115,464,216 of record CM036617.1, on the reverse strand, counting down.
CCTTCCTGACTTTAAAGTACTTAGCCTTTTTTAGGACTGGTTCTCAAGAAGGTAATATTTTCTCAACTCCTGCAATGTAGTCTTCTGTAGTTGTTCAAAACAGTAGCCCAGAAAATAAACAATGATTATCAAATTCACTGATCAGCACAAATCTTACACAAATAGAGAGTTTTTCAAATACAATTTGCTACTAAATCATAGCTACTGTAGAAAACAGATTTTAAAAAAAATTGTTCTATTACAATCAATAGCAAAGTTTCCTTTTATTTCACTAAAGCCTCAAATTGTCACGATTTGATTGCATTAAACTGATATTTTTTTTTCTCCTGAGCTTGTATTACATGCTCTTCCACATCCATATTTGTCATGTCATTTTTTCACTGTAAGAATAGTTCTATGTCTTTATATAGGATAACAAGTTACGACTGGTGTCACCTCTCACCGCTTAAGGTATTGGAAAGATAAAACTTTGAAGTAGGCAGGTAGACCTGCCAATCTCCTTGCTAATTCATAACAAAGTGTTCTAATGATACTTCTTCCCTGTAAATTAGGTAATTCTCAGAATATTGTAAGCTCATTTCTGCACCTTTCAAGTTTTGCTGGAACACATCTAGATGTATTTTTAATTTATATATTGCTGTTTCTTTTTACTCGTTTTTAAGTTGGTCATTGGCTTTAGGAAATTCTCCCTGAGCTTGGGAATTTATTGAGTTTTTGAATAACAGTATTAGAATCTGGTGTAAAGCCCTCTCAATGAGCCTTGAGTTTGCAGGGCTCATCAAGAGCACTTTAAACTAGGTTCAAAGGGGGAAGGGGATAAAACCAGGCTTATTAGAGACAAGCCTAGGGGCGGCATACCAAGGTAGGGGGTGAAATTGATAGTCCAGCGCAAGTGCATCTACACCAACGCACACAGCACGGGCAACAAGCAGGAGGAGCTGGAAGCCATTGTACAGCAGGATAGTTATGACTTAGTTGCCATCACAGAAACATGATGGGATGGCTCTGATGACTGAAGTGCTGCAATGGATGGCCATAAGCCCTTCAGAATAGATAGGCAAGGAAGGACAGGTGGTGGGCTGACTCTGTATATTAGGGAGTATTTTGATTGTGTAGATTTCAACAACTCTGATTGTATTGGGTCAGGCTGAGGTGGAGTTAGTCTTCCCACAGCAGGTCTCTCAGTGCTGTGTTTTTGAAGTGGTAGCTAGAAGTGTTTTGGGTACTGCTGAGCAGTGCTCACACAGTACCGAGGCTGTGGTTTTCCAACGTTCTCCCATCAGTAGGTTGGGTGTGAGTAACATCTTGGGAGGCGATACAGCTGGGCCAGCTGACCCAAACTGACCAAAGGGCTATTCCATACCATATCATATCAGATCAGATATAAAAGTGAGAAGGAAGAGGGAAGTGGAGGGGCATTCGCTGTTTGTGTTTGTCCTCCGGCGCAATTGCTAAGGGTACTGGAGCCCTGATTCCTGGGAAACTGGCCTTCCCATCGCCTGCCGATAGAAAGTAGAGAATAATCTTTGTTTTGCTTTGCTTCCGCACGCGGCATTTTCTATTCCTGCATTAAACTGCTTTTCATCTTAACCTACGGACCTCTTGTTACATCTTACCTCTCCCCTGTCCATCTAAAAATAGGAAGTGATAGAGCAGCTTTGGTGACCTCCTGGCCTCCAGCCAGGGCCAAACCCCCAGAGTGATGTTAAGGTCAAGTGCTTATGGGTAAGGATGAGGGGGAAGGCCAACAAGGCAGATATCCTGTTGGGAGTCTGTTATAGACACACCTAGCCAGGATGAAAAGGCAGGTGAAGCATTCTACAGTCAGCTAGCGGAAGTCTCAAAGTCACCAGCTCTTGCTCTCCTGGCGAATTTCAACTTCCTGGACATCTGCTAGAACTACAACACAGCAGAGAGAAAACTGTGAGGTAGATAATTTCCTGACACAGCTGGTGAATGAACCTACCAGGAAAGGTGCCTCGCTAGACCTCAGGATTACAGAGAATGGTGGATGATGTGGTGGTTGGATGCAATTTTGGGCTTAGAGACTGTGAAATGATTGAGTTCTCAGTTCTTGGTGAAGTAAGACAACACAAAAGCATAACCACTAACATGGATTTCCAGAAGGCAAGCTGTGGGCTGTTCAAGGCACCAGTTGAGAGAGTCCATTGGGAGACAATCCTTAAGAGCAAAGGGGTCTAGGAAGGCTGAACGTTATTCAAGAAGGAAGTCTTTGGGAGAAGAGGCAGGCAACTCAAGAAGAGTACAAGTGTCTAGTTAGGTCATACAGAGAGAACACTAGAAATGCAAAAGCCCAGCCAGAACTCAATCTGGCCACTTTTGTAAGAGATAATTAAAAGTACTTTTACAAATACAGTAACAACAAAAAAATAGGAAGGCGGAATCTCCATCCTTTATTGGATGCCAGGGGAACACATTGCTGCCATGGATGAGGAAAAGGCTAAGGTACTTAATGCCTTGTTTGCCTCAGTCTTTAATAGTCAGACCAGTTATTTTCAGGGTATTCAACCCCTGGATCTGGAAGTCAGGGACAGAAAGCAGAATAAAACCCCCCACAATCCAGGAGGAAGCAGCCAACAAACTGCCACGTGACCTGGACACTCACAAGTCTACGGGGCCAGATGGGATCCACCCAAGAGTGCTGAGGCAGTGGAGCCTGCCAAGCTACTCTCCATCATCTATCAGCTGTCCTGGGTGACAGGGGAGGTCCCAAATGACTGGAAGCTTGCCAATGTGACACCCACCTACAAGAAGGTCTGGAAGAAGGATCTAGGGAACTACAGGCCTGTCAGCATGACCTTGATATGGGGAAGATTATGGAGCAATTCCTCCTGAGTGTGCTTACACGGCATGTGCAGAGCACCCAGGGGATCGAGCCCAGTCAGCATGGGTTCAGGGAAGGCAGGTCCTGGTTGACCAACTCAATCTCCTTCTATGACTAGGTGACATGCCTAGTGGATGAGGGAAAGGCTGTGGATGTTGTCTACCTGGACTTCAGTAAAGCCTTTGACACTGTCTCACACTACATTCTGCTAGAGAAGCTGGTGGCACATGGCTTAGACAAGTGTACTCTTTGCTGGGTAAAAAAATGGCTGGACAGCCTAAAGGATTGTGGTGAATGGAGTTACATCCAGTTGGCAGCCAGTCAAAAAAGGTGTTCCCCAGGTCTCAGTTTTGGGACCAATCTTGCTCAATATCTTTATCAATGATCTGGATGGAGGAATCAAGTGCACCCCAGTAAGTTTACGGATGACACCAAATTGAGCAGGAGTGTTGATCTGCTCAAAGGTAGGGAGGATCTGGATAGGCTGAATCAATGGGCTGAGGTCAGTTATATGAGATACAAAAAGGCCACGTGCCGGGTCCTGCACTTGGGTCACAACAGCCCCAGACAGTGCTACAGGCTTGGAGGAGAGTGGCTGGGAAGCTGCCTGGTAGAGAAAGATCTGGGAATGTTGATGGACAGCCAGCTGAACATGTGCTAGCAGTGTGCCCAGGTGCCCAAGAAGGCCAACAGCATCCCAGGCTGTGTCGGAAACAATGTGGCCAATGGGAATAGAGAAGTAATCATGTCCATGTACTCAGCACTGGTGAGGCCACAGCTTGAGGACTGTGTTCAGTTTTGGGCACCGCAGTACAAGAAAGGCATTGGGATGCTGGAGACAGTCCAGAGAAGATCAGCAAAGCTGGTGTGGAGTCTAGAGAACAAGTCTTACGAGGCACGTCTTAGGCAACTGGAGTTATTTAGTCTGGACTAAAGAGGAGGCTAAAAGGAGACCTCATTGCTTTCTACAACTACTTGAAAGGATATTGTAGTATATTGGGTGTTGGTCTCTTTTCCCAAGTTGCTAGTGATAGGATGTGAGGAGATGGGGTGAATTTTTGCTGGGGGAGGTTTAGATTGGTTCTTACTGAAAGTTCTTACTGAAGGAGTGGTGAGGAACAGACTGCCCAGAGATGTGGTGGAGCCGCCATCCCTGGATAAGTTCAAAAAACGTGTAGACATGGTGCTTGCGGACATGGTTTAGTGGTCATAGTGGTGTTAGGTTGGACTTGATGATCTTAGAGGGCTTTTCCAACCTTAATGATTCTATGATTTGCCATTCTCATTCTCACCAACCATCAAGTTTCTAGACATCTCAGGACTGATCCCATTCATGATCAAGTGAAGAGTGTCATTAATTCCATGAAAATGCGTTATAAAGATAATGAGAAATTCCAAAGGTTTAAAAAGAAGAAAACAAACAAAGCAGAACAAATAATGTATTATTGCAGTCTGTCACTTTTTATCTGTCTTCCTCAGAGTCCCCTTTTTTAATATGTATCCAACCTAAAAAGTTAAAAGGTTATGCTGCAAGGCAAGATAAAATGCTCAGGAGGTAACTATTATTGTGCTTATTTTGCATATAGATAAACAAAGCTAAACATATTTAGAGACATGCCTGAGATGTTTTATAGGGGGATCACTTCTCTACCAGAATGAGAGATGAAGGTCAGATCCATGGCATACTTACATTATCACAGTTGTGAGCACCCACCAACAGCGTTATCAGTCCTGACCCTACCCATGGATCCACAAGCCACATATACTCTGGCCATACCCACTTTCCTTGCCTTCGATCAGCAACCATATTACTGTGGGATAAATCAGTTTTAACACTCTGATCAGACAGCGTATTAATCAGAATGAATAAATTTATATATAATGACATACAGAACACATAGAAGTAGTTAAGGATGTAGTTTTATTTCATCACAGATTGATCCAAAGATTAAGCAAGCCATGCTTTACACAGTATATGACTGTGAGATTTGCAGAATAAAATGTGAATTGTTCACTAAGGTTCCTCGTGGGCAGATAGAAGCATGGATAAATGACAATCTTTATCAAAAAGGCTAGTCCCATTTCTCTGACTGATGTAAGGTTGAGGAACCTTTGCCTGGCTGCGCTTTGTCTGGCATAGCATCCTTTTTATTCTGTAGGTACAGCTGGCCGAGAGGTGTCTGCCTCGTGTTTTTTAACACCCTGTGATAGAAACTGTTTTGTGAACTGCCCTCGCTGACACTATATGGCATGAATTAACAAAATGGGACTCTGCTTTTTGGGTGGCCTATAGGTTTTGATGTGAAGATCTGAGACTGATCTTCCAAGGGTCGGGGGACTTGTGAAGGAAGTCCTCAGAAGTACTCAAATTTCTTCGTATTGAACTGCACCTTCTCAGAGTTTGTATGATTTTGAATTTATACTATGAATCATTTACCAAGTCATTTTCATTGTTTCCAGTTAGATAACAGGAGAAAGATGGTTGTCGTTAGAGTAGTGTTAACACTTGTTAACTGCAGGGCAGTGAACACTGGCAATTTTCTCTTACTGAACTGGCAAGTTATTTCCCAACAAAATACGCTCTAATTAGAACACCACTTACAAGCAGTACTGACTAGATAGGATATTAAATATCCATTTAAAGAAAATATATGTCTGTGTGAAACAGGATTCCACTTGCTAGCTGTTGGTCATTGCATCCACATTCTAATTCAGTGAACTGGTGTATATTATGAGAAAACATGTATGCATATTTTATTATCACTTATGAGAAAGAAGTTCTACTCTATAAATTATCAAATCTAGGTCTTGCATTTGAATATGTTCTCAGATAAGGTATGGCTCAATAATGTTGAATTTACATGACAGGAAATACTTTAATTATATTGGTACTGCTTCAAGAATTAATTGCACCTGTGGTATTTCAATTTACAAGGAAAAAACCTGTAAAAATAAAAAGAATGCATAACAAAATATTTTGTGCTTCCAGACACATTATCTGGGATCTAAAAGATGCAGCCTCTCAATTTTTGTGTGACAATAGAAATCCAAGTAGAATAAAATAAAGATTTGCTGTTGTTATGCTCGCTCACAGAAGACTGTCTATATAATCTAGATGAAGGGTGTTCTGGATGCTTATCTTTGATTTGCAACTCTGTCACTCCATTCAGCTGTCATTCACATAGGTATACTCTGAACTCAATGTAAAATGAATAAAACAAAGTTTGGCAGCCCCACGTAAATATTTAATCCACTGTAAACAAGTTAAGGACACAGCGATAACATGCACAAGTACACATGCCTTTAGTTCTGCATACCATATTAATATAAGAGTCACTGCAGTTGATTTAATTTGAATATTTTTAAGCACATTTCTGAAGAAGCTTTGAGAAATGGGTGTTTTGTCTTTTTTTCTGATACTGTATCATATTTTTTGGGGTGAGTACTTTTGTGTGTGTGTGTGGTTGACTATATTGTTTGGAAATTCAGATAACGTGAGTGCCTTTCCTTGCAAGAATACATTTTCCCTCCTTAAAGAAACCATTTATATTCCTTTGTTGCTTTTGCCCAGCAGACAGTCTCTACATGATTTTCAGTGCTGTCTTATAACCACTTCTAAATGCTTTTCTTCCCAATATTATTTAAAACTTTGTTATATAGTACTAAACTTTCATTTATTTTCTCACTTTGCTGTGTGGAAGGTGGAGGAAAAACATTTTAACATTTTTTATGATGTGGCATATGTAACTCATTTTCATGTGTGTTTGGTACATGAACTCACAGAGTTAATTTCTTTCCATGAGTCAGGGATAGGCAATATGTAATCAACCATGAAGTCTGTGTTTCACAAAGCTGCTTACACTGAATAATTCAATATTTGAGCTTTAATGTTATTTGAATAAGAGTTTGTATGTAGGCTGTACAGCGGAAAGATGAAAGAAGGAAGACAAACGATTTTTGGTTGAATTGTTAGCATCTAAGATTGTTTTTCAGCCTGCTATGGGATCAGCCCTCCCTGAGACCAACACTCGCTGTGCTGTCTCCAATGACAGGTGACGCCCCTCAACATTATGAGTTGTGCACCCTCCCCATAGCTTCTCACAGCTTTTCTCTGAGAACCTGAGTCACCTAACCCTCAGGGATGGTCTCCTAGTGGCAGGACCATCATTTCCGGGTGTCTCCCTCCAGATAGATGGTGATCTTATACCACCTTATGAGACTTAGAGATGAATCCTGTGGACATCAAGGCTGGTGTTGCTGAAGGGACACTCCCATTTTGGGCTGGTGCCTCCATACCATGAGCTCCGGCTTTGAATAACAATGCACCAGGGCTGCCGCCTGAGAAACAGGTTGTGGAGCACAGCTTGTCTCTGGATGGGGGAGGACAGACTGTACCCATCACTGCCTGTTAGTGCCAAATGGGAGGGAAAGAAGCGGGGATGGGGGGGAATCCAAATCCAGCCCAGAACCTAGGAAACATATTTCAGAAGTGTCTGAGCAGAGATTTTCTGCCTACACCAGACCCATCTCTGGGACACTCTTCACAAACAGTGATGAGGCCAAGAGGGATCCATAGTGGCAGTGACAGGAAGAGGGAGAAGTTTTACTTGTTGAGGTGTTTGGAGCATGGTTCTGCTGATGGTGACCCCACAGCTGGCTTTAGTTCCTGGAGCTGGGGCTGCAGCTATGCCTTAGCCAGGCAGGGAGCTGGTGTGCTGCATCACCCTGTCATGATGTGCCATCCTAAGTGGCCCCACTGCCAGGCTGCACCATGGGCTACTGCCTACAGCTGCTCTGTTAGCAGAGGGTGCTGTGTCTGCCTGCCTTAGGCCAGCTGAAGAGCTGATGGATGGAAACTGAGCAGATGGGGACTAGGGTGAAAGTCCTGTGGGTGTTGCTCTGATGGTGACAGAGTTGCCTTCACACAATTTAGCTTTGTGCTGGTCTGTCATGCAGCCAGGAAACTCCTGGAAGGCCCCTGGCACATGACAGGAGTTTTCACCCCTGGGAACACTGATGGATTGTGCCGGCATGATCAGTCTCTCTGAAACAGCCCAGACCTCTGTTTGCTTAAAAGAAAATTAGTGATGTGGAATGTATTTATGTGAATCAATCATCTTGAAACCAACCTTAAATCAAACCACTATAAGGCAACAGCCATTTCAAGAGTAACAAAGAGCTGCAAAATTTAAGAAAGAAAAGCATCCTCGACACCAAAAGTCTGTCCTCATTACCTCAGGATACCTTATACAGATACTTACCTCCTCAGTCAGAGACTAAATTCAATTGCATAGCTTACAGCTTGGGTCACACTAAAATGTCTCTTCAAAACATTCTTACTCTCATAATCGATTTATTTTCAGGATGCCCTGGGACTTCAGTCCAGATTCACCTCTTAAAAAGATTCTTCTTCCCTTCAGCTCTCAGACGATGCAAATATTTTTGGCACATCATATGCTGTGGCCTCTAGGCACTAATAAGAAATTTTTAGCCAGATTTTATCTGATGGGCAGAGGTGAGAACTGAAACAGTTTTCTCCCCACATAAGAAGAAGAAATTATGCATGAAGCCTTTTCACACTGCAAACTTAGAATTTTAGATCAACTTTAAATTAACAGCCTCACTTAACATTATGCCAAAACTTGCATTAATGAAGGTAAGTCATTATTGGCTACTGATTGAGATTAGGCAGAAGAGCAGTCAACCACCCTGGGGTCAAAAATTTTGGGTGATAATGGGACTATGCTGTCTGATAGCCATATCTAGTTTGAAAGAATACCATGACATAGAGTTGCAACTGTTAGCCTGGAAATTGTTGTAAAAAAGCTTTCAAACAGATCAAATTTTGTCAGACAGGCTGATCCTAAATAATAACTTATTCTTTGAATATTCTGACTCCAAGCAGATAACAGATGCAAATTAAAGATTGAAGAGAAAGCATTATTACTATACCTTTCTTCCTAAACATTTAATCTGCTTACATGTAGAGGAAAATAGTTCTCAATTTCTTACACAGATCTTTTCACATTTGAATGTCTGAAAAAAACTGGAATCTGCAATAAGTATTTCTGATGAACCTTAATGTAAAGATTCTCATTTTTCATTATGATGTATACTTTCAAACTTTTGACTGAGTTGGTGTTATGTTATCTCCACATTATGGAAGATTCAGAAAGAAATGAGAGCAACAGTCCAAACTCCTACATTATCTAAAGTAGACCATACACTGAATTTCTAATAGATTTTTTTTCTCCAAGGGTCTTAATCCCAGCCTCTTTCTGGGGTAGTCTGAAAAGAACAAGATAGAATCTGCTTATCACCCTTTCCCCCTGAAAGCACAGGAAAGGTAAACAAGAAAGACAACTTGTCAGCATTGAGACAATTACCTCTGTTTCTAACATCACAGCCTAACACTGATAAGGGATTTTTATGAGGGATTTTTGTATCCAGATTAGAAGAAATCAGCTAATGTGTTTGGGCATTCTGCTATCTAGATTTGGTATTGTTTCCTATGTCCTTATGTATCTAAAGGCAAAGTTATTTCACTTTAATTTAACTTTGTTTGGGAAAAAAAAGAATGACAACAACAAAAAAACCCCCAACAAACCCACAAAATAGAACAAAAAAACCCATTGATTTATTCTGTTATTTCGTTTTAACAGAGTAAACTACAAGAGGAGATGCAGAGCTGCATTGTCTCAAGAGGTAAAAAAAAGAGTTTATAGGTTATAACCACAGCAAGCCCCTTTTGTGGAAAGTACTTGTCTTTCCTTCCTGTGTTGGTCCCACTTTGCAAGCTGGTGTGAAAAGGTTAGATAATAGACCTTTCATTCGGTGATCTTCCCCTAGAACTGAAATGTATGCTCTCAGCAAGGAGAGAAATCTGTTCTCTTTGGTAGCAGAAAGATAAAGAAGAGGTAAAGTCATTAAACTCTTGCCCATAGAACAATCTTCTATAAAAGCAGGAACAATCTAGCCAATTATTTGCTCATTTTGAAAATTGTCCTGTCATTTTTTTCTCTGCAGGTCATAACAATCTCCAAAGCATCTTCCTCACTTAGAAGCATAAATCCCATTGAAAAGTGATGGGATTTCATTTTCTAACTTACTCAGCTTTTTTTCCAGTATTGGAGATTTCGCTTAAACAAACGTCCAACTAATCCAATATTGGCTTTGCTTTTCATTTAAGACTTGTTTGTGTAAGAGAGGCAGGGGCAAAAATAACCCCAGAGAAAAGCCTTTTTTTTCTTTCCCTGAACTAAATAACTTAACATGAGGAAGACTTCATAGGGACAGAGAGCTTTAGTTGTAAAAGATAACCTATTTTATTTTGAAATATGAAACCAAAACAAAATGTGTGTTTGATTTGTGGACAAAATACTGATCAAATAACCATGTATATGGCATGACTGCAAATCATATCATCCAAACTCATAGTGTATCCTTAAAGTAATCATTCATGTGGAAAGAAATAAGAGAAAAATAAGCCGATAGAATCACTCCCCAGTAAATAGCATTTCCAAGGCCAAAATACACCTCTGAAAATCAAGAATTAACAAATAAATTCACTAGGTTATTATGACTGTGACAAGAAACCCTTCTGTTTCCAGGGTAAAATCACAAGCGGTGATTTCACTCATTCTCCAACACCCCGGGAAAGCCTTCCCACTGAATTTACTTACTTTTTTCTTAAATAGCAACAAAATATTTCAATGGAACACACAGATGGCCAAACAGGGTATTCTCAGTCAAAGAGGGAGAAAAATTCAAACAAATCTCAAGGGTAGACTGATACATCTGTGATTCTTTAATGTTGATAGTCTTAACCACAATGTAAAATGTCTATCAACCGGCTAAATGCAACAGTCTTGCAGTCATGTCTCAGCCCAAACCTCTGCTGATTTCAATTAAGCTGCAGCTTGAGCAAAAATACAAATTTTGGGTTTAGGAAGGATCTGCCAATTCAATAACAACTCACAAAAATTTACTTTGGAAGCAGCACGGTATGTATTACGATTTGGCATACATTGTTACAAATCTCTTTATAAAAATTCACCATTTTCCAGATTTATTGCACCTGGTGGATTTTAGTTTAAATATGTTTTACTAGTGTAAATATGAGTGTAATATAGTCTAACCAATATAGTGCATTGGGTGTATAGTGTGTAAGCACTACAATGTAAATATGTTTTATTTAGTGTAAATGTATTTTATGCGAAAAGAAAACAGCTATTTAGAAACATTATCAAATTGAATATGTCCATATAATATTAATTTTAATATATATATTATACACTAAATGCTGACTAAAATGGATATTTAAAAAATAACATTTCAAGGATGGTGATTTTGAAGAATGTTGATGGTGAAACAGATAGTAATAGAAAATCAGACTATTGTGTGTGAAGAATAAAGAATTTGCTTATATATTTAAAGATGCCTAGAATGTAGAATAAGAGATAAGAAAATAAAACTGACACTTGTCAAACTAAATACTGACTTCTAGATTTGATTTAGATTAATTCCTTTGACACATACCAGATGATACAATGGAGTGGAGGAAAATATACAGTAAACCATTAAAATAATATAATGTTAAAAGAGCAGCAGCAAGATGAAATAAAAAAGTGTTCTTATTACATGAAAATAATCACCACTACTGAATCTATTTTCATAAGCTTTACAAAGTGTCGTGTAATTTATTTGAGTATGTGAGAATGGGTATTCTATGTTTTCCACAAGAAAGTACCTCTTATTCAAGCTGGTATTATCCACTTTCTGTCTCTGCTTCGCATGAAATTGCTTTTTTTGAGCCTAATTCCATCCTGAATTTACGTAAAATCTGTGAATGAAAAATATGTTTCTGTGAATTCGTGGAAAATACTTGCATAAGGCTCTAGTTTCCCTTTAAAAAGATTTCTAAAGTGATCCATCTAACCAGCAAAGCTTTTTTTGTATTAACTGACTGGTAGTCAGTGCTTCTAAGAAATATGTCACCTATTAAGATTTTTGAATTAGAAATGGATTTTTAAATGTCTCTGGTCTGTATCATTAGTCTGGGATGTGAGAGAAGTTTCCTTTGTGGGTGTTTTGCTTCTTTGATTTAGGAGCACAGTTTGCGTTAGAACAAATTTGCATTTTGAAATAATTTAGGCTTTAGTCTGAATCTACAAAATGAGGTTTTGAAACCAAAATGGCATTGATATCTGATCTGAATCTCAGGGTTATGCTCCCTTCTAGGGGTACTCAAGAGGTGTTACACATATCAGAATGGTGAATTTTCTGAGATAATCAAGATAATTCGCTGAGGACATAGTCAGATTTAAATCACACCCTGCATTTCTCAGGGGCTTTGGTGCTGTTTTGCCACTACCAGGTTTCAGCTGCTTCTGTTTGGGGAATTCTCTGTCCTAAATTCTCTCTTTCAAGGAGGCCCTTCCAAAAGGAAACAGATGCTCATTAATTAGTTAAATAAACAAACCTCACTTCAGGAGGAGGAGCAGGAGGGGCTTACAGAGGACGTTCTCCCCTCTCTCCCCCTCATGCAGCAGTGGTGAAAGAGTTATCAAGGTCTGAGTTCAGTTCCCTTTGCCACCCATAAGAGTTCCAAACTTCTACCTTCCTCAGCCCAGAGAGATGCTCTGCCTTTCAGGCAATGGACAGCTTTTCAGCAATAGTAATCTGCGGGTATGTTGGAAGCTGTTTACTTTCCATAATATTCAGTGAACCAGCAAGACATAAGAAACTGGAGATCAAGTCTGTAGGGAAGTGTTTGGGTCATAAAGCTTGAAGAGGGAAGTTTGGAAATTCTGTGTTTCAGCTGGGCACTTTCTGTTTGTTCTATATTAAGCAGTCACTGAGTAAAATGCTGAAATACTTAAGAGCTAGGGTTAGAGCACACACTAGATCCAAGAGTCAAAGGTTTGTCACATTAAGGTATGTCAGATGGGCTTAGATGTGAGAAATGTGCTGAGCTTCTCAGCCCTGTCAATTGATAGATGTTCCTGAGCACATCAGGAAGAGAACCTACAGGCTCCTGTATCTCCTCTAGGATGAAAATAACATATTATTAATCCCTTAATTATTAATATTATCACTTAATAATTAATATATGTAGGAGTTAAATGCTAGAGTTCTGAAGATCTAAACTCAGAGCAGAGATGCCCTGGTTTTACAGTGTTTTTATTAAGTATTTCTGGAAATGCTTATGTTTGAGTAGCATGATTTGGGGTTTCCATGTCTGAAAAATTTCATCATCAGATTGGAATAAAAAAACATAAAAAGTGAAACTGAGGAAAAACTCATTTTTGTACTTGTTTCTGTAATGGTTGAACAACAACAAAAAGCCACGGAAATTGTTTTTGATCAATTGGGAAGTAATTTCATCTTCCCATTTACTGTGAAAGGTAAATTGTTTTGGGAAGAACATGATGTTTTATACTTGAAAAAATAAATTTTCAAGGAACTTTAAACTCTAAGAATGTGATGTTTAGATGTAGCTTGAAAAAAAATGTCATACGTGAAACACTTGATTCAGTGTATTTTAAAATGTTCACATTAAATATTTTATCACTTTCTCTTTTTCTTTCTCTTGTAAATAACTTGACATGAGTAAATTGTTTTAGTGGATTTCTTTGAGTTTGACTAATCTTCTTCGTGGGTGTGTGTTTAAGAAAAAAAAAAATCTGAGGAAACCTTGGCCTGCCTAACTTCATAGTTTTATCTGCAAATAGATTAAGGCATCTTTCAAAAGCACCTGTCTGAAGTCATCTGTAGTGAAGGAAGAAAAATGTAGGATCTTGCTACCCGCCAATAAAAAGATTCAATAAAAAAAGCTCAAGGAATCCATCAATTATTCAAAGAAATTCCTGCTTTCACATATTTAATCTGCCATCTGTACTATGGGTGAAATCCAGCCTTAGGCAGGTGATCAGTGTTAGGCCTGTGCTCTATCTAAATCCCACATCAAATCCTCCACATTACATATATATATATATATTCATTATCAACTCCTTCTCCATCCCACAGCATATAATGTAGCACAAGTGGGGATAACTGAGTCATTTCCTCATTATAAACTACTTTACAATTCAATGCAAAAAGAAAAAAAAAAACACACCTACATTAATATATGTAAGAATTTTTAAGGTTGAGAAACGTTGCACATAGAAGCTAAGTCAATCCCCCTTCACATGTGTACTATTTTATTATATACGTGCTATTCAGTTTCATGCTTCTGTATATTTTTGCATGTTTATGGCATGATGGATATATTGTTGATCTGGAAAATGTCTCAAAATTTGATCTGAGGTACAAAAACTATTGTTGGGTTGAATTGCTATTGATATTTGAAAATTAGAGACAGCAAAACCAGAAATAAATCAATACTCCATGATTAATCATGTATTCAAATTAAACACGCTAAAGATTCAGTGTGAGATTCAAATGCATTTTATGCTTAAGTATATTTATTTCATGTCTGCATCACTGCATATTTAAATAAGGTGGGCTCAGCTATCTACATGTGTGTTCTGGGATTTGAATCAGTACTTTGTAATTAGTGGATTTCTCTTACATACACAATTTGCTGCATTGTAATCCAAATACCCGGCATTTGGATAGATTTATTGGGGTTTTATTTGCTTGATTGTTTTAGGAAATCTGCTTTAACGCAAAGAATACTGCAAACTATACTGATATGGAAAGAAATATGGTTCGGTAAACATGGAGCAAGATTCTGGTTCTAACTTGATGTTAAAACTCCATCTGATTGCATGGAGCCAGTACTTCAGCCCCAGCAGTGCCCGTTTTTGTAGTATACTGCCCTTTGCTGGGACTAGAAGTATAGATATTTTTCTTCTTAGTAACCTATTGTCTGCTCTGAGCTGTAGGCATGGATGATAAAGAAACTAGTTTAGATATGGCTACTTTCTTAACTTCAGATTACTAAACCATGAGAGGGATGATCTGTAAAATGCAAGGGGATATGTCTTACGGAAAGTACTAGTGAGATACTTTTTCCACAGAAAAGCTGCCTGAAATGGAGCTAGAAATTTCATAAATTGTCTTGCCCCAGCCAGGATCAAACTATCAGACTAGCCAAGTGTTTCTGTCTTTGCATTTCAGCTCCACACTCTCACTTAAAATGCAGTTTAAATATCTCCTGTGTTCATTTCCATTCTTAACATGTCTCTCTCTAAGGCTGGGTCTCTCTGAATGTATCATGAGCATGTGACTACTCATGTTCAGTGCCAGTTCAGGTAGGCTTCAATGACTGTGAAGAATGGGGTATGAAGGCCAAACGACACCATAGTAGGGCGAGAAGACATACGTGGAAGGAGCTGATCCTCTACTACCACAAGCATCTTAAAAGCTATTAGGATTTCTCCTTCAACTGACAACCAGTCCCCAAACCCCGCTGCTCGAACAGTCAGGAATTGTCAGCCCCTGGATTCTAAGGGAACACGTTGCTTTGGGTATATTTCCACAGGGAAGCTGAGGATCTTGCAAAAGCCCCCTGCATTGCTGCCAGGTGGCATCCTGATGGGCTGACAGGATGCAGAAGGCCTTGGGAGTCCCAGCTTTCCAGAATGCTGTCCTCCGTTGCCTGGAATCAAAATGTCCATAGTTCTCAAGGAAATTATCACTAGGACTGTCTTAGCGACAGTGGAGTTCAGAAGACATATTTTTGCAGGGAATTGTAGAATTAATGATTTTTTTAAATGGAAATTAACTCAAATTTCATAATATTTATCTACTCTCTGAAACAGGATTATCATTCTTGTCCTGTAGATATATTAAAATAGAAATCTACATATTCCCCTCAAATAAAACAGGCTTCATTTAAATCATTATGAGATCTAACTATTTTAAGTTTTCATAAAGTTCAACTGGGACATGACAAAATCCAACTTCTTTCTTTCTTTCTAGTTCAAAGACCTGTTAAAATGTCACTTGGCACTTGTGTCTTACCACAAAGTATTCGGTAGTCTGACCTTCTTTGTATTTTGCTGTCCACTACTTTTTCTTCTTATCTTGTATGCTGCTTTTTATTTTTACTTTCAACACAAGACAGTAAATTTCTCAGCAGTCTAGATCTTGATGATTGGCAGTAGGGATAGCTTATACTTTTTCTGTTGAAAAGAAATATGGTATTTCATGGAAACCAACTGGGATCTTTGTCAACACAATGTACTTCAGAAAGACTCAAATGCTAAATTTCTGGCAGAATAGTAAGATTTGACATGAGTCACCAAAGCGATAAATGTACCTACACAGCCATTTTGTATATGAAACAGTAAGTTAACTTAGGGACTGTTTGACTATGCCTTTTATTGTATGTTTCTACAGAAGACTAGCCTTTTTACTATAGTCTCCCGCTGTTTGATTTATTGCACTTCATTGAGGCTAACTAGTTCATTCTGTTATTTAGATTGTTCATTGTTGACCTCTTTGTTAGGTGTGATGGCTGCATAGCAAAATCACAACTTTTTGAAGTACTGACTTTGAAAGTAAAGTAGCCTTCATGGTGAACTTTTATCCTGTGTCTTCACTGGAGTTATATGCTTTTCTTGGCTAATATGGCAAATTCTGATTCCTTGTTGTAATTTAAGATTTTTGTTCAGAGGTAATCATGCAATATAACTGTAGTTTGATAGTATTTATTCTTACAAAGCATCTGAAAAAAAAACAAGCTCCGAGTATTTAATTCTCGGTTAGGTTTTTATTCTGAACATAAGGAGTCATTGTGTTTTAACACATACAGAAAATTTTAGTGAGAAGCTATTTGGCTCATGATGAAGTGATACAGAATAATCTTAGACTATTATTTTCTGTGGTAGTAATTCTATTTTCCTAGAAACTACCATGATTTCATTTTTGTTATCCTTTTCGTAAGTGCATCAAGAGAATAATTACTGGAAAATTCTTACTCTCACACTGCAGTGTGTATATATATATACACCTGTAAAACAGTGCTTTGTTGATTCCTGTTAATTTTGCTTTGCTTCAGACCTCTGGTTGGCTTTTTATAGGTAACTACACATTCACAAGGAGAAAATAAGATCTTTGTAGGTAATTTCTATAACATACTTTGCTATGAATGTGTGTAAGGACAATTTTCTTGACACATAGACCACGTAAAGTAATATAACCTTGTTTTCCATTATGTCTTCAACACAACCAGTTAATATTGAGCCAGTACACATTTTTCTCTGTTTCTATACCACTACTTTTAATTAGCTTAACAATTTACTGCTCAGTTCAGTTTACCCACTGGCTCTGCATCCCAGCCTCAGCTGGGTTTGTCCTGAGGATGGCTGCCAGGGACCTCCTGTAAGCAAGAGAGCTCTGGTGCTTCAAAACATCAGTGCTATACAGCACTTCTTGAGTTTTAAAGCAGCTTTGGAACATATATGTAAGTTCTTTAAGGCTGTTACTGGAAGAAATTTAAGTGCTGGAAGAATTAATGGCACTGTTGGACAAATGGCAAGCTTGTTAGTGTAGTAATGTTGATAATTCATTTGTGAAATTAGCTGTGTGAAAACCAAGAGTTAAGTCTCCTGAGTAGGGCTTTGTAAGGAGAAGTCCTTAGGAGAGAGGCTTGGGAAAGAGAACTGACACTTATCAAATTGAAGCAGCTTTCCTCACCTTTACAAGTATTCTAGCACAAAAAAAAATAACAATGGGAAAAAAAAAAACCAACTAAGTTGTATTCAACACTGAAATCTTTTGTGTAACCTGGAACAAAAGTGAATAGAAACCTCCTCAAGTTGAGTGCTTTTTCTTTTGCAATTGGATTGGGCTGGCAGTATGCGCAGTAGCTGTGGCTCAGCTTGCTGGAGGTCTCCTGCTGAGCTCCTTGGATCCAGGTCCAGGTTATGCATACCATTGGATGAAGCAGTGATACTCAGACTTCAGACACAGGAAGATCAGATAGCTGTAAATAAGAAACTGTATAAATCTGAGTATTCAGGACTATCTTCTGTACAAGGCTGAGAGTATTACATACAATAGAAGGAAACTAGTTGCTTAGGAAAGAAGTATCCATCACTGGTAGTGTGAACATTAGCTGACTTCACTCATAAATCTTGCAAAGTAAAGCGTTCTGACCCCTGTAGAGATACAACCAATTAGAAATAACATTTTTATAGCTATAGAGAAGGGAGAGGGAAGGGTATTAATAACACCTTTCTAGCAGAACACGTTAAATACCTTCACAGGCAGATGTGAAACATTGATGGGACAGTATGGCCTTACTACATTGGAGTGCCTGTTTGCAAAATACAAGTTACAAAATTCCAGTTTTTCCACTTTTACAATAAAAATTACTCGTAATAAAAGGAGAAGAAAAAAAGTGTTGTAATTATAAAGATTTCTCTCAGATGACAGTTGTCTGCAAAATATTGGCAGCAGCTTTTCTCAGCTGTCTACTGTACAGCTTAATAGAAATCACATTCCTGGACACACAGTGGAATTTTGATTGTGGCATAAAGCTATTGACATGATCTTTACTGTTTGAGAATAGTAGAAAATATCTAGGTAACAAAAGAGAGAAGCTTATATAGTCTTTACCATTCTGATAAAATCTTTTTGTTGTACTCAGCCTTCGTGATCCTTGGAAGTTCCTGTGGGAATATGAATGTTCGGATAAGAAGGCCAACATCACCCATCAACTCTGCAATGGACAGACAGAATAGGCTGTATTTAACTTTTCCTTCCTGTAAAGCAGATTCAAGCCATATTCATCATTTAGACCTTCTAGTAAGGTTACATGGCAGAAACTCATAGTTGGAGAGATCAAGAGATAGATTCTACAAAGGCAAAGAATCTAATCTAATTCATTTACTTGCATCAAGAATAGTGTCAGGAACCCTGTTACAAAATTATGTTTGTAAATGTCTATGTAGTTGTGACTCATTCAAAGACAGACCTGAAGACAAAGTTATTATTCAGCAGCCTTAATAAACTTTACCTTAACAATTAGCATTTCAAAGAATAGGGTTATGTGCTAACCAGCATCAAAAAAACAGCGGAATTATGTTGAAACAAGCATAAAGATGGTAATAAATATACAGTGACAAATCACCTTTCTTTGAGTTCTCACAAAATCACAGGCAAGGAATGAAAATATTAAGCTGCCTCTACAAAAGGTTAGTACTTCACTCTGTAATCTGCAAAACTCTGTTGAAATAAAGTAGTTTTGGTCCGTGTACGATGATAACATTGCATAGTGTTGCTTAATATTGCATTGCCCTGCTTTCTATGCTCTGCTAACATGATGAGGCACAGAACTGTTAGTCATAATATCTTAATCAGAGATAAAGTGGGAGCTTTGTAAGTGTGTCATCTCAGAATCACAGAATCACAGAATCACAGAATGTTAAAGGTTGAAAGGGACCTTAAAGATCATCTAGTCCAACCCCCCTGCCAGAGCAGGATCACCTACAATAGAGCGGACAGGAACGCGTCCAGGCAGGTTTTGAATGTCTCCAGAGAAGGAGATTCCACAACCTCCCTGGGCAGCCTATTCCAGTGCTCTGTCACCCTCACAGTAAAAAAGTTTTTCCTCATATTTTTCTGGAACCTCCTGTGTTCCAGCTTCCACCCATTGCCCCTTGTCTTGTCAGTGGACGCCGCTGAAAAGAGCCTGACTCCGTCCTCCTGACATTCCCCCTTGACATATTTATAAACATTAATGAGGTCACCCCTCAGCCTCCTCTTCTCCAAGCTAAAGAGATCCAGCTCCTTCAGCCTTTCCTCATACGGGAGACGCTCCACTCCCTTCACCATCTTTGTGGCTCTACGCTGGACTCTCTCAAGCAGCTCCCTGTCCTTCTTGAACTGAGGGGCCCAGAACCGGACACAATATTCCAGATGTGGCGTCACCAGGGCAGAGTAGAGGGGCAGGAGGACCTCTCTTGACCTACTTGCTACTCCCCTTCTAATACACCCCAGGATGCCATTGGCCTTCTTGGCCATGAGGGCACATTGCTGGCTCATGGTCATCCTGCTGTCCACTAGAACCCCCAGGTCCCTTTCCCCTGTGCTGCTCTCCAGCAGGGCAGTCCCCAACCTATACTGGCACATGGGGTTATTTTTTCCCAAGTGCAAAACTCTACACTTGCCCTTATTAAACTTCATAAGATTTCTCCCCGCCCAGCCCTCCAGCCTGTCTAGGTCACTCACTGATGTTGTTCCTTTTAATGCCCACCTTCTGATTCAGAGTGAGGAAAATGCAAACTGTTGTCAATTGATCTGTTCAGTCTCAGTTGTAGTAGCTTCCAAGAATGGATGACATGTTGGCCTAAGTACTGACTGAAAGGTACAGCCCAATGTGTTTCACAGGATCATGCTTCACCAGTCTGTGTGTGAGTTGGATTTTATTTCATCAAGAGCAACATCTGAGTGGGTAAGAGAGAGAGTTTTTTCTTAATGTTGTGATGCTTATGTTTTTTTATTCCTGCTTTTGATTAAGCAAAACCAGAAAACCAAACAAACAGCTCAAGCAAAGTATACCATAGGAGAGCACACCTGAAAAAAAAATCCCTAAGAAAATGAGTGAAAAGACATTCAGTACTGTGAGCAGATAAAACATATATTGTGGTTTGAGTCATTTGCGTTAATAGAATCAGGTCTTTAAAGGTGTATGTATCTATTTATTTATTTATTTGCTTACTTACTTGCTTACTTATTTATTTTTGTACAGGAACAACACAACATTAAATACATTCCTAATTCCCTCAGGAGGAAAAACAGCTGAGGAGACAAGCTTTATCTGTTGACTGTTTAGCTCAAGAAGGGTAATGATATTTGTATTTTGCTACCTTGTTATATATATAATGTACATTTGTTCTAAGTCAAACAAGTTTATAGATAACACTAATAAAGAATGAATGATCACTTTTCTGCATGGAGAAAAAGTGTATGTGAAGGTAATGTCACTGCCGGGACACTGCATATAGGGTATAGAGTGAGAAAAGGTAATATTTTAGGAGTATTATCAAAAAGACCTCATAGGCTTGTAGTAATGAAATGGATCATAACCAAGGCTGTTAATCAGACCACATATTGACAGTCATACTTGAGCTATAGCTCAAGTTTTCTTTGTGGTGTTCTGCAAAAGAAAACACTAACTAAACTTGCTGCAGTATTAAGTGATCTAAGGGTTATCCTCCTTTCAGACAGACTCTCTTCTCAGCTATCTGGTTGATGTCTGCTTTCATCAGAAGGAGATCATTGATGTCTGCTTTCAAACAGAAGGAGATCATGTACTCGGTTTTTACCTTCTACCTAGATAGCCCTTAGTAATCTGTTGTATCTATTGCTGTTTGACACGTATGGGCACCATCACTAAAATATCTTTAAGTATTTTATTTAAAACCCACAGATGGGCAAAAGATATTTAAATCCCGCCTCATCGAAGGGAAAAAAGAATAAAAATATGCTCACTACAAAAAATAAGGCTATAAAAATAAAGTGTATATATATGACACATCATTTAACATGGAACGAATAAAAGCAGCTTTAGAAGTGCACAGCCAGAAGGGTTTTATATAAGCTTGATTTAGTTTACAATGCAATCTTAAACACTATAATTGTTTCTCATTGTAATCATGTCTTCATGTTCCCCCCAAAATATTAAAAGAATATCTATCTGGCTAATGGTATTTATGTTTTTCTTTAAGCATATTTAAGTATGATGCATAAGATAAACAGGAGGGAGGAATAGAGTTAAGGCAGCCTGGTCAGTTTACTAGCAACAGAAATCAGCTATATCAGATATCTAACTCCTCATGCTGCTCTTCAGTCTCTGAGGCTACATAGAAATGAAATCCTTATCTGCAAGGCAGGAGAATTAAAGAAGTAGTCAAAAGTTTACAAAAGAACCACAAACACATTTTAGTGCTGCCAAAACTATTGTTTGTTCTGATTTGGAAAGTCTATGTATCATCAAGCAGCAAAAGCAATAGCTATATATCCTGGCAAGAGTGAGCCTGGGTACCAAGAAATGAACAGAAAAAGCAGTAAGAATCTGTTAAAATGATAGATGCAGATGAAATTAATGTGCTTGCTAGCTAACTCAGAGATTATGGTTAGCCAACTGCTGTTGAACAGACAAACTTTGAACATGAAATTGCCAGTGTAATTATCAATATAATATCTCTGTTTTAATGGGAGTGAAAAACCTCTTCCTGTATATGAAGTTCTTGTGTAGTGAAGGTTCCACATAGCAAATAACAGTTGAAAGCACAGTAGGATGGGATTTACTGAGGGTTAGCAGAAAGAAGAAGTCCGAGGTCTGTGGGCAGAAGCAAGGATTGTTTGCTTGTGTTGACGGTTTGTGTATTTAAGTTGCTTTATTTGATAAGCTGCAGATACCTATGCATCTTTGCCTTTCACAAACAGAACTTCACGATACAGCATATAACCAGCAAAGTGGTTTAGCCCTCAAGTAACGTAAGTTAGACTGATCTCAAATATGAGGTAAATTAATCTCATAGTTTAATTTCTTATGGTCATAAGAAATGGTTGACCCTTAGAAAAAAAAGATGAGACATTCCACTAATGTTGTTTCTAATGCAAATGTAATTTGAATAAAACATATAAAGATGTGATTTTTCCTTAGATTTCGGCATACAGCTATTAATAATTTCTCACTTTTTGCAATACTGCATTTCCATTTTAGTATTCATATGACAACTTATTCTAATTGTTCAGGACATTTACAACCATAGGTAGCTTTTGCATCTATTTGTTACAAATCTAGGTCTAATCCAAATGTGAAGTTTATCATCATCATCTTCATATCTGACTAAAATACTGAAAAATCCTCTTGAACTCGATTCTACAAGTTAAGTCCAGGTAGATAGTGTCTGCAGAGGGAATGTTTTTGCAAACTAAGGTTTTATATAAAATCTAAGTGATTGGAAATCTGTGATCCTCAATGGATTTTTGGATCAAATACAGCCTCATGCTCTACTCAAGTTTTAGTAGAACACTCCATCATTAATAGTAATAAGTTAGGAAAGTATTAACAGAGGGCAGTTATGAAATATGTTCTGTTAGTATATGGAAAATCCATATAAACTAGGGAATAGTAATGGGGCAAGACTGGTTTTATTTTTCAGTTTTGAGTTAATTGTAGAAAGGAAACCAGATAGAGTATTTGAAGATAGAAAAAGTTATAGCTTTAAAACTTTTTCTGGTGTGAGAAACAGCTAGGAAAAAAAAAAGAAAAAAAAAAAAAAAAAAAAAAGATGACCTGGTTGTGAATATGAACCCAAATGTAGACTAGAGGAAACTTCTAAATACTGAAATAGAAATGATGTTTGAGGAAGTTCCAGTCAAAATCATTTTTGTTAGTGAAGACAAGATCTTGTGTTTGATACCATGAAAAAAAGAAATTAAGGAGAAGGGTGAAATTACGTGGGACAAAAGTTGAATTTTACATTAATCTTCAGATTGCAATGTTAAGGACCCAAACTGAACATAAACTTCTGCTGCTAACGTGTTATTTGCTAACTATTTTATACTCTTTGAATCAATGGACACAAAGCACCACAGCACCCTCTATAACATATAGGTTACACATCAAACAGAACTAGAAAATGTTTCTGTCTGTATTGACAAAAAAAAGTCAGAGATCTACTCAGTTTGGACCAATATAAAGTCCTGAAAATTGACTTCCCTCCCACCATTAAAAATATCCTCTTTTACAGAAACCTGTTTATCATCAACATTTTAGTGGAACATTCACAGACATATCTGTTGACCAGTATGTTTCACATGATGGCATCTGTCTGTGTACAGGTAAGAGTCTGATACATATTCTATAATGAATATAGTCTTGATGTTTCAGAGAGCAAAAAAACGTGCTAGAAAGTGTTTTGTATTTTACTGAATTTTCTCTTCCTTGTCCAATTCACATCTTTGCTCCCTAGATTTTTATTTATTTTTTTTCCCCAAAGGGTAAACATAGACTCTGATAATGAATGAAGTAAAGTACATTTTGTGGGAATGCTTTTCAAACTGAGCAGATTATTTTACCTACTGATATTCCGGTAACTATTCATGGTTCCTTTTTTTCAACATATTTTATTTATTCCCAGCTGAAAACACTGTCAACTTTAGATCCTGGGCAATGAAGCTGAAATGGAGTGTGGTTAGTTACCATGCTATGATTTGCAATGTTGGTGAATGTGAGGCAAATTATATGATATTGGTACACAAGTCACTTTTCTCATATGCAGTAAATTGCAGCACAAAGAGTTCATAAAAAGCAATTAAGTGATTTGTGAGCCAGGCTCTTGACATATTCAAAAATTACTAAGGTGAATTACTTCTTGGATTGTAAGATAATTATAGCACCAGTGCTCTACTCATCAACTATGTAGTCCTCATGCAAGCACAACTGCAATGGAGTGCTGTATTTTTATATGTGGCCCATACTCTAATTAGCACATTCTAATTTCAAGCTTAAAAGAAAACCACACAAAACATATGGCTTATAGCATTTTATTGTTAACAACTAAGCTCTGTGTCTCACTGTGAGACAAAAACCCAATCTTTCTTTTCTTTGATTCAGCCTTGCTCCCTGCTTTTTTTATTTCTATCAGATAATTAAATAACCCAAACAAGATGAAATGAGTTACTTAATTTCTTTACGAATTAGAGGTAATTTAGGTTTGAGAAACTACTTTTCAGAGTATTTGAATGTTTTGTTAATAACAGCGTAGTTCAGCTTGTTTGTTCACTCATTTCTCTTCATCTGCAAGATTTAAAATGAACCAATGATGTCCTGAATTCTGGCTGTATTTAATGAGAGAAAGTATTTGTTTTATTTTGCAATTAAATGCTCTATACTTTTCAAATCTGTTCCTTTATTTTTCCCTTTTGCTATGCTAATAATATTAGACTCCCAAGCTGATTATGTTACTAATAGGAGAGTCCCAGAACATGCTAATTACTTGCAGAGAGTTCATGAAGGTTGTTGAGAGACAGATTCTTATAAGGTGGGGCAACTGCAGTATTCATAACTTCCTTTTCTTGTTCCTCTGTAGTTTTTTTTTCCTCTGAAAGGCTCACAAATCCACGTCTATATCTCCAACGAAGGATAAAATATCTTCATTTTAAGAGAGCTTTCTTGGTGGACTTTTGTGGTGTAAAGCAGATGGTAGTGCTCCCACTGTCTCTTCAGAAGTGAATACATTAAGGGTAGTGCCCCACTGGCTCTTTGATGAGACAGGTCTGAAATCATCAAAGGCTGGCCTTCTTCTTTCCATCAAAAAGTACAAGCAGGGTCTATAGAGACCACTGTCTATGGAAGACGATAACAGTAATTAGCCTTTATGATAGATAAATCTTCATCCTCTGATGATCAAAGACAGCTAAAACTACAAAATTATATGTGGCAGTTTTGTGATATGAATAAAATGTAGCAGCTTTATAATCTCTATGATCTTGTTACATAGAGTATTAACTCTGTTTTAAGTGCATTTAACATTAGTTTATTTGGTTGTTTCAAACACAGGAGCTTATTTTTGTTAACAATATTAATTATTTAT
Organism: Trogon surrucura; assembly: GCA_020746105.1. Lineage (NCBI taxonomy): Eukaryota > Metazoa > Chordata > Aves > Trogoniformes > Trogonidae > Trogon > Trogon surrucura. The sequence continues at coordinate 115,438,806 of CM036617.1, read as the reverse complement.
TTTTGATGCAACAAAATTATTTGGTAAAAGACAGGAAGGAAAGGATCAGCATAAGGGGAATATAATATTTTTTTTACTGGTTTTCTCCTTTTCATTTTCATTCCATTTCTTTTGATATGTGTGATTTCGTATCAATCTTCTGATGTTTTTATTTTTTTTCTACCTTTGCATGTCTGTTACAATGTTATTAGGAGTAGCACTTTTGGGATTTCAAATAGAAGGTGGGACTCCCTGGCCTCCCTCAGGATAGGTTTTATCTGAAAAAAGTGGCCGATTACCCAGCATCATTGGTGAGAAAGATGGCTGTAGGTAGAAACCTCATTCCTGTACTAACATCAAGGTCTCCTCTTCAGTGACAAAAGAACTGAGGGTCTAAGGGTGTAGAAGTGTATTGCCCTTTAGAAATTATTTCCCCCCCCACCCCCCAATGAGTGAGGACCCTCATCCCTGTGGTCTGCCTCGTTTTTTTTTCTTTTCTTTCCAAATTAAGATACCCGTCTTTTAAGTGGAAAGGAATTAATATTCTTATCTCAGCAATGGTGACACATTTCTGGGCACTATAAGATATTTTTTTCTATCCCAAAGCTGGTGCATTGCGGGGGGTGGCTAGTATATGCTTTCTTTCAATAGCACATATGTATATGCATTGCAGTCTGTCAGGAACATAAGGGACACATGACTTTAAATGTGGTTATACTGAGCATTGTGGTATCTAACGTCAAGCAACTTATTTCTAGAGTTCCTAAATCTTGTTGTACACATACTGCATGCATCCTGGCAGGAATCTCGGAACATGATCCAGCATAGCCAGGACGCTACATATGGAACCAAAAGACAACTTGCTCAGCAGGAAAGCCTTTACAGATGGGATTTGCAGAAATCATGACATCACGAGTAATTTAAAAATGATCTCTTAGCACTGAACTGCCAGTGTCCACATGGTCAGTTCACAGGTCTCAGCTGCAAAGCAGCAACTGAGAACTGAAGGGTGAGAGAGTAACAAACAGTTAAAAGACAGTCACTCGTGGAACTACCGCAGCTATTTCCTAAGGAAATATCTGTGTTCCATGATCATTCATGGTCTGCTTTCATGCACAGAGTAATTAAAGAGAGCTGAGGTCTCTTTTCGGGAAAGGATCAAGTGAGAGGGAAGGTGAGTAATTGTACTGGGTTTGTCTGGCTGGATTTCAGTGGTGGGCGGAAGCTGTAAGGGTGGCTTCTGCAAGAAGCTGCTGGAAACTTCCCCAGGTCTGATAGAGCCAATGCCAGCCAGCTCCAAAGAGGGACCCGCTGCTGGCCAAGGCTGAGCCTGTCAGTAGTGGTAGGATAGGAATGCCTCTGTGAAAACATATTTAAGAAATACGGAAAAAAGAACTACACCACACAACAACAGGCAGAGAGACAGAGGAAGGAGAATATGTGAAAACATCAAGGTCAGTGAAGAAGAAGTGGGGGAGAATGTGCTCCAGGAGCCAGAGCAGAGAGTTCCCTGGGTTCTGGTGAAGACGATGGGTTGTAGATTATCTACCTGCAGCCTGTGGAGGACTCTACGCCAGAGCAGGTAAATGCCTGAAGGGGGCTGTAGTCTTGTGGGAAGCCTGGGCTGAAGCAGGTTGCTGCCAAAGCCCGTAGCTCATGGAGAGAGAGAAGCCCATGCCAGAGCGGGTTGGCTGGTGGGACTTTTGTGACACTATGGGGGACTCGCACTGGAGCAGTTTTCCCCCGAACGACTGCACCCCATGGAGAGAGACCCATACTGGGGCAGTTTGTGTTGAACTGTCTCTTGTGAGAGGGCTCATGTTGGAGAAAGTTGTGTGAAGCTTGTCTCCCATGAGAGGGACGCCACAATGGCCCAGGGGAAGAGTGAGGAGTCCTCCTCCCGAGGAAGGAGTGGTGGAGACAACATTGGATGAACTGACTGTCCCCTGCACCGCTTGGGGAGAGGAGGTGGATAAATTGGTATTGATGTTAAGCCCAAGAAGAAAGGAGGTATGGAGGGAAGGTGTCTTTTTTTTAAGATCTGTTCTTATTTCTTACTACTCTCCTCTGATTTGTTCTTTAACTAATTCAACTAATTTCCCCAAAATTGAGTTTGCTTTGCCTGGGATGGTAGGTGTGGGTGATCTCCCTGTCCTTATCTCAAAACGTGGGCTCTTCAATATATTTTCTCCCCCTGTCTAGCAGAGAAGTGGGTGTGACAGAGCAACTGTGTGGGCACCTGGCTGCTGGCCAGGGTCAAACCACCACAGTAATGTCAAAGAAGGGGTAGAGCCTGCAGTCCTGAACTGGGCAATGGGATCCCAAAACAGCAGCAGCTCCCGTGGCTGCAGTGGGATAGGGACACTAACCAATTTGTAAGAGATACAAACAGTGCGTAGTTGGATCCTCATTAGCTTCAACATTAAAAATTTGCATGCGGAGATCAACTTTTAGCTTGAGAGCTGAAGCCATGGTAGCCCTTACTAACTTCTAATTGAGGAAAAGTGAGTGGGATGTGAGATTATGGTCTGGATTTAAGCACTTAAATGCCATTTAAATCTGATGCTAGGCATTTATTTCCTGTTTTGAATTGGAATCTAAGTTTGTATTTAAAGTGTTTTAGGAACTTTTTAACTAAAGCAATACAATAAGTGTAAGGGGGGAGGGTGGGAAGGGAGAGTAACAGTCTGAGAGTTATCATCCAGTCCTGATAATGACCTGAAAACTTCAGGGACAAAGACACCACTTCTGTTGCTACTTTCAGATAATAATAGCTACGAATTACTGTTATTATAAAAAATATGAAAATACAGGGAATAACTCTTGTTGCCAAGGTGACCGAGTAGAATACATCCCCAATATATAAGGAAATTTCAAAAAGAAAATGATAAGACAGTTGAAGAAAAGAGGTAAAAGAATGGTAAAGTGCTAGGAGGTATATAACAATATATTTCATTATCCAACTAAGAGTTCTTGTTTCAGTCAAATATAAACTAGTTTGAAGCTCAAAATTACTATTATTTTTTTGCAATCATAGTCTAGAATTTTCAGAGAATGCTCAATTTTATCCATTAGAATCAAAAGTTTTGTTACCTGTTTAAGATATGCTTGTGAAGTAAAGATTTGAATAAAATGGATATTTTTGTAGCGCAATTTTATATTAAAATATGTAAGAGATGTCTTTGTATGAGTGTACAACAAATATTTTTGCAATAGGATTTGCATGCTGACCTAATCTATACAATTCTGAGTCAATAGTCCTAAGCATATTGCTATCTCTTGACTGCATGTGGCACTCAGGCTGCTAAACAAAGGCCGTATCAAAGTCAGCTCAAGGGCAGCATCATCAGAGAGATGAAGGACTGAATTAGTGTGAGCTTACGATTTGGTACTACTAGCAGCATTCCTTACCTTTATGGCAAAGAACTACAAGTCTGCCACCGAGGAAGGACCTGGGCCCCAGCTTTCAAGTGGTAGCTCCCCGGTGTAGATATACAGTGCTGCAATTGTGGAACTGTGTAGGCTTCACATTTTCCTCATCATTGGGATAATAATGACAAAAGAATGTGTTAAGAAATAGTATGAATGGGCAGGAGTGCAATGCACTGCAACAGAACTACATTTGCCCAAATGAGAATGAAGGCTGAATTCAATTTACTCCTTCACTCCTGATTGTTCTTAGTGAAGGAAAAAAAAATACAGCTACACTTGCATTTCAAGACATGTTCTACAATAGTGGATAACAAGCATCCACATTCTAATGTGGTTGGGATACATTCATGTCATGATTCAAGCCGACTGGGACAAAAAACCACACGGTCTCCAGCTCACTCCTCCCCTCACCTGCATTTCCCCGATCATGTAGAGAGAGACAGTTCAAGTAAAAAGGCTCGAGGGTTTGAGATTAGGGATAGGGGGTGTAATAATCTACCATTTAAGGTGACAGGTAGAGAACCAGAGAGACTTGGGGAGGAAAACATAGATTTAATTCACTACCACCATTTACGAAGTAGGATAGTGAGAGGAATACATCAATAAATATGACCCAATCTTAAATATACTTTGTCTCCCTCCTCTCCCCTCCCCCATCAGTGCAAGGGGGGCAGGGGATGGGGGCTTTGGTCCATCTGACCATTGCTCATTGTCCATGGCAGCCTCTCCTTGAGAAAGAGGGCTCCTCGCAGTCTCTCCTTCCTGCCTCACAGAAGGAAATCCTCTTCCTCCTCTTGAGTCCACTGGGACTACAGAACACTTCGGGCTTGTCTCCAACTGATGCTGGGTCTCTGTCCCCTCTTGCATGGGGCTCTGCACGTACTGACACATCCTGGATGTTCTTGCTACTGTTGATTCCTTCAGCTAGCAGGCAATCACCTTCCTGCCACCTCAGCCACCACAGGACTTCAGGGAAAGGTCCTGCTCCGGCAGCCTTCTCCCTCTTCTTCTCCTCTGGGACTCTTCTACCCCTCTTTCTTTTCAGGGTGATGTTCCTTTGTTCTCCTCTCACCTCCTTCTCCTTGTCCAACAGGAAAACTCCCCAACATTAAAGACAGCTCAAAACAAGACAAAATCAAAAGAGAGAGATAGAACAATGGGGTTGTCTCTTAAATACCTCGATTGTAGAGGCTATTATTGGTCTGGCCCTGAACAGAGATGGGTCCAACTCCTATCTGGGGTGGGGAAGGCTCTTGAATCTTCACATGAGTCAACCTCCACTTTTACAAAAAAACCCACCAAACTCAAAGCCACGACAATTTACTATTCTCTGTTGTGTCTAAACCAGGAAATGTGAGCATCCCGGGATATTTGTTTGTGGAGAATTTATTATCTAGTTAATGAATTATTAATGAGCTGAAACACTTAGAACACACATTGTAAACGTAACCTGAAAGTTAGCTGGACTGCATGTCATAACTGTTTCTTTGTGATTGTGATAGTAAATGGTTTAAAAGGAGCAGTCGTGTAGAGTATGCTATACATTTTTCATCAATGACCCTGTGACACATTAGATATCAGTTTACTAGTCCAGAAGTGGCTTTGTTGTTAACTGCTCTGTTGCTGTACAGTCTGTATGAGCAAACAACCACATTTGTGAAGTTTTTTTGTCATAACTGGTTATTTAAAGCTGAGGTTTTTATCCTTTCTAATCCTAGCCTTAGACTATGGATTCAACCAATATGAAAACATACATGAGGTTCTTGCTAGAAAAGCAGATTAAAAAATAAGTTCCCATGGAAGCGCAGTAGATACTGGGATAGGTAGGAAATGTAGAAAGCTATGTCAAATAAAAAAAGATTCAGATAAATTGAGTCTTAGCCTGGTTTATGGATATTTCAATCAATGTGTCTGTTAATGAATAAAGAACTGCAAATACTTTAGATAACCAGAGAAAAGTGTTGCATCCATTTTACCTATAGAAACAAACAAAGTTTACAGCTGCAGCTATGTTTGTTAAGGAAGCATGTATAACAGGCAGTACCAGGTGGCAGTCATATTTTTGGAATCCTGCTATTTGGTTCTATTTTCTTAAGTATCATATTGCTTGCTCTTTAATAAATCTAATTAATTTTTCTATCTTACACAAAAATAAACAGATAAAAATTGTCTTTAAGAGACTTCTCTATAACACAAAAGTTAGCATTGCAAAATTATAATGCCAAATACAGCCCTCATTCACACACGAGCTGCCTAATCAGTGACAATATGTGTGATAGGGCAAAAGGGTGCTCAGTTGCTCCTAATCGATGTGCAAGTGTGTAGAGGCAGCCCGAGGTTCAAGGCATTCCTCCCTGAAGAGCTTAATGAAAGTGGGTCCTTCTACCTGTCAGTCCTGATCCAGACATGGTGCCACACCCGAGCTTAAAATGCAGCCTTTCAGCAGGTGTGTATTTTAATGGTGTCATTAGACACATCATCCCTGGAGCACAACTGCTTTTGTATTTCTCCCCAGCAAAACGTATCAGATGTTTCATATTCTTACATCCACAAAACAGATCATTGTGCAAACTGTGGCATTCAAGAGGGACACATCTTTTGCTGTTCCTTACCTCTCTTCCTTGCATGATCTGGGAATAGGAAACCTTCAGGGTGATTTTATTCCTTCACGTTACAGTTCAAGCGTGTCTAGGGAGAGATGAAACTCTGATCTTGTATTCAATAAGCCTCTTGCATAATTCAAGTTGCAAACTAACTCTTACTAAGTCTTAAACAAACAAAACAATCTCTCATGGAGAACTGCAGTAAGAAAGCTGAAATAGTACAGTGAAAAATCTGAAGATTATTCCTGTCCTACTAGTTGTTAACCTTAATTCTCCTTTATAAATAAGTAGTGAAAAACAAATACGGTATAGGAACAAAAACACACTAGACATTTTAGTCTGCAAGTAGATTTTTTTTCCTATAGAAAAAGAACTCACTTCTCTGAAAAGAAGGTGATGCTCAGACTGAATTATTTAATAACAATCTACACGTCTTCTTCTGAACTGCTGAACGGTTTGTTATGTCAACTCTGTGATGTGCTTTTCCTCATCTTTTGTGGTGTTAGCTGATTCACTTTTCCTCTTTTTCTTCCTCTTAAATGTATTTCTTTCCCTCCTTAATGATTATTTTAATAAATCAGTAATTGGTGTCAAAATTCTATTTACACCAGTTGGACTAAAATTTTACTCTGAGTATGCAGACTTACTAGGTACAACTTCAGAAAGCTCTATTTGCAGTTCCAATTCCCTCTTTTCTTTGTGTTCCTCCATGACCAACCTTTCACACACGCAAGTCCTTTGAGAATTTTAAAACCAGTTAGTAAGTCACATGGTTGATTTCTGTCTGGAGAATGGGGGGGTGAAGGAAAAAAAAAAAACCCAGCAGACTCTATTTCTCCTTGGAACAAGGCAAGAAACTACCAGTCAATGAAGTATAATCTCTCTGAGACCCCTGAATCATTCATGAAAAAAATACTTTCTCCAGTGGAATTTGTCCTGCATTGATCTGCGTTAAAGTGCTCAGCAAACAACGAAGCCAGTACTGATCTTCATACATTAGTTCTTACTCCAAGTTGTATGCAATTTGATTATTTTGTGCAGTGTATGTGTGCATGTCTGCTAAATACCTCCACACAGGTAATTTATTTATTTTAATTTATATTAGCAATTAACTAAAATCATTAGATTACAATTAAAAATCATCTCTTTGGAACAATTTTACATTCAATGGATATATTATCACGTATACGTCCTCGGACTCCATTTTATCAGTGCTTTCTGACTAATTTGAGTCCATCACTAGTTATTGGCACAATCCCCTCCAGAGGTAACTCATGCTGACCGTCCTTCATGTGACCTTTTGAATTTTTGATTTCCTCCACTTGAGTAGGGGCAAGAAAATGAAGATCCATCTCCTAATGAAGTTCCTCTATGTCTTGTATTTACTGTCTGTTGCTGATTGACATTATCATGCCATTAATACCTTATCATTTTCATTCTGTACAAGTTTCTGTCATATGATACAATATTTTAAAGATGCAAGTGCTTATTTTCCTATTTTCTATCTTTCTTGTTTCGGTAGTCTTAAATATTCAAGAAAGATTAATCCAATACTTATAGGACCACTTTTAAATACGGAACAAGGAAAATGCTGACACAATCACTAGCTATATGAGTTAATCAGACTGAGATTCGGTGCCAGTTATATTCAGAGATGTAACAGCTCAGCAGATAATACGCTCTTCAATTCCACAACTAATTTGAGCAGATAAAGGTAGATAAGAAAATCAGCACTATGGCTTTCAGGTAAAAAATTCTTGAATTGGTAGTATACTATGAAAGAAAAAAATCAAACCATTAATGAAGAAAACTATAGCTTAGTATGTTTGTACTTCAGCTTTGTAACAAATAACATTAGCATGCCAGTTATACAATCACTTAACTCTTTTGGAGGCAAAAACGTATGTAAAGATTTAAAGATGCTATAGGTTAGGACATACCTGAATAATTTTTGCGTTTCAGGAAAACAGGATAGACCTACTTGCTACACATACACACAGAATAATGGGTACTATTTAATGGTCTTACTCATAAGAGAATTTATTCACATAGCTGAAACAGGGTTCTTTGTAATTTCTTTAAAGTCCATTTTCTGTTTTCTTCTGTTTAGAAGCATAATCCTTCCTAACCACTTGTTCCATAGGATGAACCTGTGTTTGTTATGAAATCGCAGTTTCCACTGAAGTCAACTTTGATTTTGTCGTAAATAAAAAGAAAGTTTATTCGATTCACGTCACTCAGATGCGTGAAGACATTTTGTAGTCACATAATTTTGAATGTTATAGTGAAATGGTAGGCTGGAGGTTAGGGAGGTTCTGCAGAGGGATCTGGACAGGCTGGATTGATGGGCCGTGGTCAGTTGTATGAGGTTCAACAAGGCCACGTGCCGGGTCCTGCACTTGGGTCACAACAGCCCCAGACAGTGCTACAGGCTTGGGGGAGAGTGGCTGGGAAGCTGCCTGGTAGAGAAAGATCTGGGAATGTTGATGGACAGCCAGCTGAACATGTGCTAGCAGTGTGCCCAGGTGCCCAAGAAGGCCAACAGCATCCCAGGCTGTGTCGGAAACAATGTGGCCAATGGGAATAGAGAAGTAATCATGTCCATGTACTCAGCACTGGTGAGGCCACAGTTTGAGGACTGTGTTCAGTTTTGGGCACCGCAGTATAAGAAAGACATTGGGGTCCTGGAGACAGTCCAGAGAAGATCAGCAAAGCTGGTGAGGAGTCTAGACAACATGTCTTAGGCAACTGGGGTTATTTAGTCCAGACTAAAGAGGAGGCTAAAAGGAGACCTCATTGCTCTCTACAACTACTTGAAAGGATATTGTAGTATATTGGGTGTTGGTCTCTTTTCCCAAGTTGCTAGTGATAGGATGTGAGGAGATGGGGTGAAATTTTGCTGGGGGAGGTTTAGATTGGTTCTTACTGAAAGTTCTTACTGAAAGAGTGGTGAGGCATTGGAACAGACTGCCCAGAGATGTGGTGGAGCCGCCATCCCTGGAGAAGTTCAAAAAACATGTAGACATGGCACTTGCGGGCATGGTTTAGTGGTCTTGGGCTGACAGTTGAACTTGATCTTAGAGGTCTTTTTCAACCTTAATGATTCTATGAAATTGCAGTATAGCCTCAAACAGACAGAGAGAAACCAATCCAATGTTTTCTTGCCTGTTCCTTATTGGTAGCAGAATGGGCCTGAGGATAAGCAAAGAAAGCTTCACCAAACCTGGGCAGTCTAGCCCAGTGAATGGAAAAACATCTGACAGACAGAAGAAAATGTGATAGGATCTAAGACTTCTGTTTTGTGATGGTGTTGATGAAGCAAGAGTTTAGGAATATGTGCCCTACGAAATCTGAAGCTGTGCTGAGAAATAAGAGGGGCATCCCATCCTGGGTACTCACCCTCACACAGGTGGACTCCTACATGAATTTTGTTGAAACTCTGATGTTGCAATGGGTCTCTCCCAGCAAAGTCTTTAACACCTGTATTTGGTAAGAGGGCCAGGTATGCCCATCACACCTTTTTCTTAAGGAGAGAGCTGACATACTCTTTTATAGTAAAAGGCAGACCAGAAAATTTCTTGAGGTTTGTCTATTCTTTCACAAAAGATATATGGCTGAAATAGGCAACTGGGATCTGTATATGCTTAAGAACTTAGTTAATACACATAGCTTAAGGTTGTGTCAGTAACCCGAAGTGGAAACATTACCACTCTGAATGGTTTCTTCTTTGCTTAATATTTATTTTTTTTTTCCTTAGGGTTTCCTGTAAATATTGCAGCATGAATACATTTCATGCATCCCAAGAAAGACATATGAAGTTTTCTGTCATTTACATAATATAGACTAGATCTTTAAGTAAAGATCTGAAAAAAGCTGTGAACCATTCAAAGAGAAATAAATGGTGGTAAAAGGGACACAAGTTACTGCAGAAAATTACTGCACTGAGCCAATGAAACACTTCTGTAATTCCTAAATCCTCAGTGTAAGGTGAAAGCGTTTTATATGCCTTAAAGAGAACAATGATTGCTCTGTCTCCAAGAGGAAACTCTCTTCCTTGTTACATCATCATTTGGATTCCTGACTTTTTTTTTTTTCTCCAGTATCCTTTACTCTTTGCAATATGTGAAATTATTGCATTCTCATACATGTGGAATATATATGTTATATACACAACAAGGCTGATGTCTCTAAGGGTGCAGCCACACTGCTAAATAAAAGGCTGGGATGAAGTTCACCTCCTTGATTGTCATCACCACCAACTTGTCAGCTAGCTCCCTGGCTCTGTGTTGGAGTTCCACAACTAGCCTTTTCTAAAGCAAAACTTAGGTGTAACTCTGGGAATAGCTGAGGATGAGGACTACTCCTCAATACTATGTGGATAAAACTACACCAGGCTTGTCTCCCTTCCTTCCACATAGTCCTCCAGTGCTAACCCAGAGGTCCTAGCGCTCAGAACAGGTTTGCATAAACTCAGATCATAAAAAATTATCTTGGTGGGTCCAGAATGCCTTACATTATTTCCTACATGAATGGAAACCAAACCAAGCTGATTGTTACATTGTTGGCACGTCACCTGTGCAGAACCAAGGTGAAATGCTGTACAGTGTAGATGTGTCAATATGCACTAAAAGATACAATCTATCTGCTCTGTGAATATAAGGTTGTAGATTCTTATAGATTGCTCACCTTTGCATTACAGACCTATCCCTGGAGCTCTTTCATTTAGTAGTATAAAGAGAGTCCAATATTTGTTAAAAATACAAAAGATCATAGAATCATAGAATGTGTTGAATTGGAAGGAACCTATAGAGGTCATTGAGTCCAACCCCCCTGCAGTGAGCAGGGACATCTTTAGATCAGGTTGCTCAGAGCCCCATCAAGTCTGACCTTGTCTCCAGGGATGGTGCCTCCACCACCTCTCTGGGCAACCTGTTAGTATTTCATCAGCTTCATAGTGAGGATCTTCTTCCTAATGTCTAACTGAAATCTACCGTGCTTTAGTTTAAAATCATTTCCCCTTGACTATTGCTACACGGCCTTATAAATGGTCCCTCCCCAGCTTTCTTGTCAGCCCCCTTCAGGTACTGGAAAGCTGCTATAAGGTCTTCCTGCTGTCTTCTCTTCTCCAGGCTGAACAACCCCAGCTCTCTCAGTTTGTCCTCATAGGATAGGTGCTCCAGCTGTCTGATGCTTTTTGTGGCGCTCCTCTGGACCCAGATCTTCTAGTAAGATGCACTTTTTTTTATTAAGAACCAGCTTCATATTTTATAACTAAGAATAGTTTGAAGAAAACCTTTATTTGAATGAAAATCTCATTCTTCTATTATAAAACTGTATATATAAATATATATATATTTTTTTTTTTTAAATCTAACTGAACTGCCGAGTTTATATGGTCTTCATCAGTGGAAAGTCTAAGAAATTTTTCAGATCATAAGATCTTGCAGTTTTGCAAAGCACTGATTTTAGCAGTATGATTTATTATGACATGTACTTGGTGAAATTGTGGAATAGTAGTTTGGACATCAGCACAAAGTTTCCATGCTCCATCAGCACTAATGTTGGAACTTATTAATTCACATTACTATTAAGAGTGGTATTACAAAACAGAAAATAGAAAAATGGCAAAAATGATTGTAAGAAGAGGAAGTAGAGGCAAGTGTGGCTATGGTTCAACAACTAGCATTAGAGCACCACCAACAAAAGAAAAAAAAATATCTTTTCAGGCTACAATCCTTAAGTAACCCCTGAAGCCTAGCTGGTGATTTAGAGCTAGGCACTTGTTTCTACTTTCTACCAGCTCTGACAGATACGCTGCAATACAAATTCAGGTATACAATGTCCATTTTGTGATCAGTTTGGCTGTTGAGCATATGGGAGGCAGAAGGGAATGTATTGCCTGTTAAAATGCTGATGAAAAATAAAGGCTTTCAGAATTTAATAACATGCTATTTGATTTTGTCAGCAGATAGCATTATGTACAAAGTATTGCATACCCAGGTTTAAGAGCTTGAAAGTCATCAGTCTAAGAAGGATTCCAGGAGACGTGGTCGCAGGATTACTAACTCCAGCATATATTGACTAGCTGCCAGTTTTGAGGGCATGAGGAGGACATAAGCACCATGCTGTTATTTGAGTATGTGGAAAGGAGCTGGATATTCTTTTCAGGAATGAATGGACCGTACAGGCATGCACTGGACCAAAGGAGAAAATTTCTGTACAGGCATATTCAGCAAGACCTACTAAGTGGAGCTTTACTAATTATATTTGCAGCCTTTCCAAAATGTTTTGGAGATAGCTTTTCTTCCCAAAAGCTTCTAAAGATTCACTTAAAACCAATAAAAAAGCCAAACAAAAAAAAAAACCCTCTGAATACATCCTACATTCATGGAGGTATGTCAATTTTCTACTCAAACAGTGAGCAACTCCTTGTAGGAGAGGAAATTTCAGGAAACACTTCGAGAAAAAGTATTTGTTCAGCCAGATCATTGACAGAAAGATATGAACTATAATATTCACCAAGATCTCTTTACCCAATATGGTTGAAAAAAAAAACAAAACCAAACCCAAAATGTCTCGGTTTCCCTTTCCTTTTTCATTTTTCTTGGATTTGTCCTTAACACCAGGGAAAAGAATAATTCCCTTTCACTTTACCTCTCCCAGAACACTCACAGAAGAACCCCTGACTATGTGGTTAGATATTTCTATACGATACTGCTGTAAATCTGATGTGGTTCATTTGCACTCAGCAAAATAGTATTGCTCTTGTCCTCTGCCTGCCCTGCACTGCTCCTGTGATGACTGGCAGAATAGTGGTAAGGTGATCTATCCATCTGTTACACATGTCTTTTAACAAGTCAGCAAACAAACTTTACAATTTCTCTTATTTTTTCTTATTCATTGTTTTGACCTCAATCCTGGTTGCAGTGCTTAATATGATTTATTTATTCATAAGATGCTAAACTAACAATATCAAGTTTAGTTGGACTGCCCATGAGATGCAGAAAAGAAGTTCTGACACGTTATTGCTAAGGGCAATGGACAGATTACCCTGCATTAGATTCACATGGAGCATTTATTCATCTCTAAGCATTTTTATAGTGACTGTAATTGCAACACCTGGGCGATATATATGCACTATAAAAATGTTGAGAACTGTCCATTAGGACAATTAATTCTCTGTCCAGCTTTTGGTTTAATTGAGACATTGTGACTTTGACTGCGCTATTGTTTTTAATTTAAAGCATGCAGTAGGGAAAAGCCAGCTCTCACAGCTGCGAAAATATGTGGGTAGATACTTGGATGCCGGAGGCTGAGTCTAAATAGCATGGGAATAGAAAGTGTCATAGTAGAAGCAGTTCCAGAATAGTTTTAAAGATCGAACTGTTTTCTTTGTTGTAATGAAACTGGGCAAATTTTATTTTATTACTAGTAATTAGGATAGAAAATTGAGCTTAAGGGGGCCTGAAAATAGTCAAGGTTGAATTTGGTTAATAGTTCTGGTCAGAACAAAGGTGGAGAGGAATTTAAAAAATGTCAAAACATATCATTTTGACCTTTCTGAAATGAAATGTTTCATTTCAGAAATGCCAAACCATTTCATTTTGACATTTGTACAACGAAACTTTGACTTTTTGATTCAAAATGGATTTTTTTTTCCCTTAAAAATTGACCTACATTGTTCACACAATACGAAACTGTGGTAAAATAATTCCAGAACACTTTGAGTTGAATAAAAATTGTAATTTTTTTGAAAGATTGAGATGAGTCCCAAATTTTTTTTAATTATTTTCCTTGTTTTCTACAGTCATTTCTGCTGACATTATTGTTTTCTTATGCAGTTTCACAATTAAGTTTTCCTCCTTTGCTCTGTTTTGAACTAAAAATCTGTGCTTTGCTGTATTGTAATTTGGTTTGAGCTTTTTCTTGGGAAGTGTTTTTACCCGCAGGTGGTTGGTTTTGGGGTTTTTGTTTGTTTGTTTTTTAGTAATTTGTTTTAACCTATTGTGGATTTGTAACTACATATTCAAAAAACAGCATAAGCTAAATGCTCTAACCTTAGGACAGTGCTACAGCAAAAGTATTAGATGCATAGTCTAGTCAAGGAATACCCATACCCACCACTTGGGAACTGCATCACAAGAAACCATTGAAAAACGTGCTTGAGTTGCTTAATCTCAGAACCTGCAGCATGTTTGTTAAATTTGAAATTGATTTCTGGGAATTTCCTAATCAATTAAAAGACCACAACAGCCACAAAATAAAGAATGTTTAATACTGTCATTAACATGCCTTTGCCAACAGCCATCTTTACTACAGTCTTGAAAATGGACCTTTTAAAGAATTTGATTTCTTAATATATTTTTGAAGTAGACCTTGAATGAATTTATATTGGAATTGGTTCCTAAACTATAGCTAAAAATGCGCAGGTGCATAGTTTAGCCCGGTAAATTCACCTGGAGTGAAAAACAATACTGAGTTTGATATGCAGTCTTCTGCATTTTCCAGCATTCATTTTTATGAGTGCTCTGATGCTCCAGTTAGGTTTGGTATTTATAGTGCACTTCCTTTGGAACACAGAGTCTACTTCCTAAGCAGCAAGGATAGGCAGGAAAATGGGTGTACATGTGCAAATTAATGTCTCTTACACAATGTAGCTGGATAGTGGTATATATGGAAATCAAAATGTAGTAAGTTGTTGCACAGTGATGAGCAAGACTTTGAAAGACTTTCAAGAAATAAAAGCAAGTGGACGACTTTTCAGCTCATGTGAGTTTTGAGGACAAGCCTGATATAAGTGAAGACCAGTGATTAAAGTTGAAGTAAAAAATGCATCTTATTACAGACTTCAAGATTTTAGTCATCAGAAAAAGTTTATCCAGCTAGCTAAAAAACCCCCAAAATAATAACTAAATAAAAATAAAAACTTAATTCCTTGTGGATTCATTTTTGTGGCACAATATATTCTAGAGCAGAGACGTAACTTATCTGTCCTCCAGACGACTTTTGAATCTCCTCTTGAACATGAGACAAAATAGTCTTTGAAGTCTAATGAAAGTGTAGACCACATTCCACTTCTGTTGTGCTACCTTGTAAATATTTCAGCAGAAACCAGAGCTGGAGTCTCAGAGGACATCTAGTCAGTTACATGGAGGTTTTTGGAAACTGGGAGTATTTTGCTCGAGACTATGCTCCAAACTCAACTCAAAGAGAGCAAGAACTGTGGCCAAGATGCATGTATGCAAGAGCTTCATTTCTGCAAAATGGTAGGCAGTGAAAATAGTCTTCAGATACACTATTCATAAACCATAGAGATTTAGACAATATCCATGTGAATGGCAAGAGATTCTTATGGTTACTCATGTAGGTGATGAGCTTGTGGTACTTAATCACACTACAGAGTACAGATGTGACCTGTTTCTTGCAATGGTTTACATGGTACCATTACTTATGATGCTATCTTGTGATAGTTGGCACTTAATATTGGCACTGCTGTTGAGCTGCCAGTGAAATATAGTTAGCTTGCTAGCCATTTTTTTAGATGCTCTGATTATGAAGAAAAACTAAAAAAAGTAGCCAAAGTGTAACCAACAGACACATAATCCCAAAACAAATAAAGTTAAGTTGGTATGTTAAATCAGACAAATATTTTGTGGGATGACCTATGGAAGAACACTAGAATTTCTTAAAATTTTGATCTGTTTGATGCTGTAAGTGCCCAGAACAAGACAAGGATCACTGTGCAGAGAACTTGCCTAGTAAACACTTTTGCAGTTATGTGCCAGATTTTGTCAATTCTGTAGCATGATATTCTGGACTGTGATGTCAATTTCAGTTTGCCTCTATTCCTTCAATTATGAGGAAAAATAGTGGAAGGTTTGACAAAGTGCAGCAGATTAATACTTGGCTAAAGGGGTGGTGCCAGCGGTCTAGCTTTGGATTTTTTAACCATGGGGGGATCTACAGGGCACCTGATCTACTGAAACAAGCTGGGGTTCAAATGACACAAAGGGAAAAAATGATCCTTGATCATGAGCTGGCGGGACTCATAGAGCGTTCTTTAAACTAGATATGAAGGGGGATGGGGTTATAGCTGGGATTGCAGCGGGGCAGTGCTCTAGAAATTATGAGGACCGGGTGGCCTCCCATCCCCCTAGGGTGAGATCAGTGTGCTCAGCTTGCTCCCTGAAATGCTTATACACCAATGCACGCAGCATGGGGAATAAGCAGGAGGGGCTAGAAACCTGGGTTCGGGCAGGAGATTATGATCTGGTGGCAATTACAGAGACATGGTGGGACAGCTCACATGACTGGAATGTGGTCATGGGTGGCTATGTCCTTTTCAGGAAAGACAGGCCAGCCAGGCGAGGTGGTGGAGTCGCTCTTTAAGTGAAAGAGCAACTACAATGTCTTGAATACCATCCAGGCATGGATGAGGAGCAAGTTGAGAGTGTATGGGTTAGAATTAAGGGGCAGGCTGGCAGGAGAGATACTGTTGTGGGTGTCTATTACAGGCCACCAGATCAGGGTGAGGAAGTTGATGAGGCCTTCTACAGGCAGCTAGGAGCGGTCTCACAATCACAGGCCCTGGTTGTCGTGGGGGATTTTAACTTCCCTGATATTTGCTGGAAGGACAACTCAGAGAGCCAGCCACAGTCCAGGAGGTTCCTCCAGTGCATCGATGATAATTTTCTGATGCAAATGGTGGAGGAGCCGACTAGGAGAGGAGCACTGCTGGACCTCATCCTCGCTAACAAGGAGGATCTGGTTGAAGCAGTACAGGTTGAGGGCTGCCTTGGCTGCAGTGACCATGAAATGGTGGAGTTCAGGATCTCATGTAGCAGAAACAAAATAGCAAGCAGAATTGCAACCCTGGACTTTGCCAAGGCAAACTTTGGATTTTTCAAGCAATTACTCGAGAAAATCCCATGGGCAAGGCTGTTTGAAGGTCAAGGGGCCCAAGATAGTTGGTTAGCGTTCAGGGACTGCTTCTACCGTGCTCAAGATCAGAGCATCCCGACACGTAGGAAGTCAAGGAAGGGAGCCAGGAGACCTGCGTGGCTAAACAGGGATCTGCTGGGTAAGCTCAAGGGCAAGAGGAGAATTTACAGATCTTGGAAGGCAGGGCTGGCCACTTGGGAAGAATATAAGGCTGTTGTCCGAGGATGTAGGGAGGCAACTAGGAAAGCAAAGGCCTCCCTTGAATTGAACCTGGCGAGAGGGGTCAAGGACAACAGGAAGAGCTTTTTCAAATACGTGGCAGATAAAACTAACACCAGAGGCAATGTAGGCCCACTGATGAATGAGGTGGGTGCCTTGGTGACACATGATACAGAGAAGGCAGAGTTACTGAATGCCTTCTTTGCCTCTGTCTACTCTGCCGGAGGCTGTCCTGAGGAGCCCCGTTCCCCTGAGGCCCCACAGGAAGTCAGGGCAGTGGAGGAGTTTGCTTTAGTTGATGAGGACTGCGTTAGGGACCAATTAAGCAATCTGGACATCCATAAATCCATGGGTCCAGATGGGATGCATCCACGGGTGCTGAGGGAGCTGGCTGATGTCATTGCTAGACCACTCTCCATCATCTTTGCCAAGTCTTGGGAGATGGGAGAGGTGCCTGAGGACTGGAAGGAAGCAAATGTCACTCCAGTCTTCAAAAAGGGCAAGAAGGAGGACCCGGGTAACTATAGACCGGTCAGCCTCACCTCCATCCCTGGGAAAGTGATGGAACGACTTATCCTTGGTGCCATCTCAAGGCATATCAGGGATAAGAGGGTCATTAGAGACAGTAAACATGGCTTCACCAAAGGGAAGTCGTGCTTGACTAACCTCATAGCCTTTTACGAGGATATAACAAGGTGGAGAGATGATGGCCGAGCGGTGGATGTGGTCTACCTTGACTTCAGTAAAGCATTTGACACAGTCTCCCACAGCATCCTTGCTGCTAAACTGAGGAAGTGTGGTCTAGAGTATCGGGCAGTGAGGTGGACTGTGAACTGGCTAAGGGGAAGAAGCCAAAGAGTTGTGGTCAATGGGGCGGAGTCTGGTTGGAGACCTGTATCCAGTGGAGTGCCTCAAGGGTCGGTACTGGGACCAGTATTATTCAATATATTCATCGATGACTTGGATGAGGGACTAGAGAGTACTATCAGCAAGTTTGCTGATGACACCAAGCTGGGAGGAGTGGCTGACACACCAGAAGGCTGTGCTGCCATCCAGCGAGACCTGGACAGGCTGGAGAGTTGGACGGGGAAAAATTTAATGAAATATAGCAAGGGTAAATGTAGGGTCTTGCATCTGGGTAGGAACAACCCCAGGTTCCAGTATAAGTTGGGGAATGACTTATTAGAGAGCAGGGTAGAGGAAAGGGACCTGGGAGTCTTGGTGGACAGCAGGATGACCATGAGCCAGCACTGTGCCCTTGTGGCCAGGAAGGCCAATGGCATCCTGGGGTGTATTAGAAGGGGGGTGGTTAGTAGGTCGAGAGAGGTTCTCCTTCCCCTCTACTCTGCCCTGGTGAGACCCCATCTGGAATACTGTGTCCAGTTCTGGGCCCCTCAGTTCAAGAAAGACAGGGAAGTGCTGGAGAGAGTCCAGCACAGGGCAACTAGGATGATTAAGGGAGTGGAGCATCTCCCTTATGAGAAAAGACTGAAGGAGCTGGGGCTCTTTAGTTTGGAGAAGAGGAGGCTGAGGGGTGACCTCATTAATGTTTACAAATATATCAAGGGGGAGTGTCACGAGGATGGAGCCAGGCTCTTCTCGGTGACAACCACTGATAGGACAAGGGGTAATGGGTTGAAACTGGAACATAAGAGGTTCCGCTTAAACTTGAGAAGAAACTTCTTCTCAGTGAGGGTGACGGAGCCCTGGAACAGGCTGCCCAGAGAGGTTGTGGAGTCTCCTTCTCTGGAGACATTCAAGACCTGCCTGGACATGTTCCTGTGTGGCATAGTCTAGGCATTCCTGCTGTGGCAGGGGGATTGGACTTGATGATCTTTCGAGGTCCCTTCCAATCCCTAACATTCTATGATTCTATGATTCTATGATTTCCGACCATATCTACGATGGAGAATACAGTGAGAGAAATAAGTAAAGATTTTCAAAGGAATACAGAAACTTTGAGAAAATCTTATTTTTTTCTCAACTACAGTAAATCCTGTGTTAAGCTAGGAACATCTCAGACGTTTTTGGTTTGATATATAGCAGTAATGTTGTTGAATGTAAGTTTAATCACAAGAGCTTCTGACACATGGAAGATCAGAAGTTGCTCTTGAGTTTTCAGACAAATGAATTTGTCTTGGATATACCTAATTTTAAACCTGTAATCCAAAGCCTGATGCAACTGAATGAGAAAATGTTTTTGTTCGATGAATAGCAGAATTAATGGAGTCCAATTTCCTGTGTCTTGTGTCTCACAGATGGCGTCTTTAGGTCTAATCTTTTCAAACACTTAAGATACTTACAGTACTACTAGCCTATAGACATATTGTAGTACCTCATAATGGTTGAGTTGATGATGGAACGTTTTCAAAATGATGAAACTAATGCAGTGTTTAACCATTTTTATAGGAAATTATAAAGACTTAGTACTTTAATACTTATAACTTTCTTTCAAACTTGGTTGTAATTTTCTAACAGTTATTAAAAAATTAATAGACAATTGTATGATGCAGGATAAGAATATTGGATGCTACTAACACTTTTCACTGGAAGTGAACATATTGTGTTATCCAAATAGAACACACTGGAACATATTTAAAGATAAATATCAAAGCATAAACGATATCAGTAATCAGAATAAGAAGCATTGTTTTGTGGCTATAGAATTCTTTTAATATATGGCTATAAATATTTTCACATTTGTATAGTTTGTAGTAAATTTATAGTTAAAATTATAATTTTTTTAATGTTGCCTTGCCCAGCCCTCTAGAGCTAACACTGAGAACAGACAGAATTTGCTTACAGATCATCAGAGAAAAAAAAACAAACACACGCAAAATTTATATATTTTACTTTTCATTAGGAAATTTAATATAGAAAATATGAAGGACAGAGGCAGAGGAAATAAGAGGATCAGTAGTCAATTAATTCTTAAACTGACATGTAGCTACAAACAGTGGTTGTGATATGGTGAAATAATGATATACTTACCCAAACTGTAGTTTCTGAGCTTTCTAAGATAGATACTATGACAGAACTCAATGATACAGCTTTTTCATATTTACAATAGTTAAAGTTGCCGCAGTGCCCAGTTTTTTGCTTTTTATATTCTTATTTTTAAGGTACTCATTTAAACAATATTTTAAAAAACCCCAAAAACCTACTTCTGTTTTGAAATTAAAAGTGAGCAACAGTCACCCTTTACAATTATTGGCATATGTTTCTTCTCAACATCCCCTGAGACTCTACTTAGGGAAGTAGTTAACACATTTAGCTATTTCATTTATTGGTAAGCCTGAAATAGCTGAGAATCTCACCCTTTTCTCTGAATTGTTGAAGCTCTTCCTTATGGCTAATTTTTATATATATGTGTGTGTGTGTGTGTGTATATATATATATATATATATATGGGGTTTATTTTTTTTTTTTTTTACTTTTTATATACATGCATATGTGCATATATATCAATATATATATACATGTGTTTGTGTGTAGGTGTGCCTCTGAATGTAGCCTAGACAAAATGTGGGTGGCTGTGCTTGTTTCAGAATTGATCATATGAAGCATACCGTTAGCTTTGAATGATGCCTAAGGCTGCCTGGGCCAGAAGTGTTGGGCTGTGTCCATGCAAAGCAAGGTAAAAAGATCTTGATTTGAGAAGTTGAGTGTTTCACGAAGAGACTGATAGGGATGCCTGGCCCTAAATTTCTGAAGAACTGTGGTAGGAGGGAAGGAGGGAAAAGGAGCTCAGATTTAAGTAGTGTGGATGTTTATGATCTTATCATGTAGAGCACGAATGTGGACAATGTCATGGACTGGTGGTCACAGTACTGAGTAAGCAATCTTGGAAGAGCTGGGAGCTTCTACAACATCAGGGTAGCAATTGTGCAAAATATTATTTAGAGACTCCTCCTTAATACAGCTAGTAGCCCATCTGTGGCATCTATTTTTCAGCTTAATCTACTATTCTTTGATTTATGCAAAAGCCTGTATAACAAAATGAAGATGAGCTAACATCAAGTCTTGCTTACTCAGGTATTTCAAAAGAATTAATGGGAAACCAAATTATGGAGTAAACTAGACAACAAACATGCACACAAAAGTGTTGGAAAAGGAAGCAGGGAAGGGAACAGCACTGAAACAGTTCTATATGACTATTGAGGAGCCAGTAGTATCGCCTTTTCACACATATGAATTGTTTTTTATTTGAGAGCTAGTGCTGTAATGGGGAAAAAGAAATCTTGTGTGCATTACTCAAAACTGCAGCATATTTTAAAATATTTTATATTTCCCTGATTTCATGGGTTCTGTTTTCTGCCAGCCTGAGCTTCTAAAATGTGCATTTCTGTGCTCAGCTCAGTAGTGTAACAGGCCCAGTTCAGTCCTCAGATGTTACAAGGTTTTGTAATTGAACAAGTTACTTTGGGGTTACAAATTACAGGTTTGTCTTCTACACTGTGCTGTGTGAGAAGTTGTATGTTCTCTCTTACATGAAACAGCTTCCTCTCCTTGTCACTGAAGAGCAAATTTTCTCAGATAATCTGGCTTATGTTGACAACACTGTTCCCACAGACAACCAACGCATTAAGCCTACAATGCTTTTTACGTGTCCCAAAGTACTACGATGTTAATACAGATACACAAGAATTCATGATCTGCTGTTCTTAATTATTTTGGTCTTGTGCTCCATGTGGATGAATACGTTTAACTTCAAGCAAAAAACTTTGAAAAAGTAATCTTAGTGCTGACTTAGGCATCTGCGGGGAAAAAAAGAAAAAGTATTTCTTGTTCAATGCAGCTTTTTAAAAGACAGATCCATAATTTCTCATTAACTCAAGTACAGACAGAAATATCTTGCTCTAGCCTGCCCCTATGTACAATGCAGAATTGTCATTGTTTTGAGCTGCGTTGGTTCAATTGCTTGATTTCCATGGCAGAGCTACACAAATACATTTTATTTGTATTATACCAAGGTTACAAAGGCAAGCATGGAGAAGTTAAGAAAGACAGCATTCAAGTTGCCCATACATATGTGTTAGTCAGAAACCTCTTTATGATCACACAGTGGTTTTGTCTAGCAAATCCCTGTCCTATTCAGCTGAATCATAGAATCATAGAATGGCCTAGGCTGGAAGGGACCTTAGAGATCATTTAATCCAACCTCCCTGTCATGGGCAGGGACGCCTCTCAACTGGCTCAGGCAACACATGGGGACGGAACAGGGGATCAAGCCCGTGACCTTGGTGTTATCAGCACCAAGCTCTAATAGAGTGAGCTAACCAGCCCCCAAGCAAGGACCTGATGGAAATTTACTAGCTAAAAGCCTTTCAACAAGCAGCAGCAATGAGCTATGTAACAATAGCATTGTCAGATGGGTGTATACCCACATTGTAATGCTTTAAATAGGGACTTATCTCTGAGAACAGAATGCAAGGCTACTGTGAAATAAACAGGTACAGGGTGTTTCAAGAGAGCAGAACTTGCTTTTCAGCAAGAACAAGGGAGTACAGGCTATAGTTCACCAAAAGTACATGGTGATGAAGAGGAGGATGGAGTAAACGGGCACCAGATATCCCTGAAGCCCACCAAGAGACTATAATACACATGTGGAACTGGGTGGTAGCCTATGATAATGACTTCTTAGAAAATAATGAATATATTAATCATTTCTCGGAAATATAATGAATATGTATGTATAACCTCCATATAAACTATGTATCTGACTCTCTACGACACGCACTTTAGGTGGCATGATCCCCTGTGTGTCCAGCGCTGTAAGAAAGAATACCTGCTTAATAGTCACGAAGACTATTGAGCCCTGATTTCAGCTTTTCACAGCATCACAGTGCACGGAGTAGATGATGTTTTTATTGACCAATTGAGTCAATTTCTTTTTTTTTTGTTCTTTTGTATGTAGTCATGTCTATTTACAATAAACTGCAGATAGTGTTACCGCACCTTTGTTAATTTTGCATTATTCCTCAACACAGTAGAATCTGGAAGCCTCACAAAAACCGTGATGTTTAGTTTCATAACACTGTGGCAGTCAGAAGTATTTCTCAGTTTTGGTTTGCCACTGAGACAACCGATTTGTCTTTTCAGGTTATTTTTAGGCTAGTTAGTATTGTAGTTAGTGGTATATACTCTCTTGATGGTAGCTGATGCTGTGAATACTTAGTAGTTCTGCAAATTAGATCCTCAGGTCTCAGAAAACAAGAAACACAAATTGGTTTAGGATAAATTAGTTGCATCATATAATATTTTTTCACTTGCATCCATCTTTCTAGTGGCTGAAATAGATATATATTTTTATTTTCTTTACCTAAGAGAGGAGTGGCAAAGCTCAGGATTGTTCCTCGTTTGGCCTCCCGTTGAGACTGGAAACGTGGTTCTCAAATATAAAATGGGAAGAGGGAGTAAACCAAAAATTTGTCAGTAGAGTTCACAGCAGGAACAGGACTACCTTACCTCCAATCTTCTCACCACTCTTGCTCTTTCATCTCCTGCCCAGATCCTCTTCTCACTGTTGGCAGGTGGCAAGGAAAGAATGAGCCTACGGCCACCAGAGTATCTACTGAAATTAGTGACAAGGAGCAAGAGTATGCTGTGAAGAGATAAAAGGAAGTTTTATTTTAGGAGACAGGATATATTTCTGACAGTTGGACCACCCCTCTGAAGAATATAGCCTCCAGCTCCATCCTGCCAGCAAGGAACACAGCAGCCTGAAAGATTAAAGTTCAGCAAAATTATAAGCCACCAAAATCAGGGCTTTATAATGGGAACTGTCATCTAACTTGAGTAATAGTCCCATTCATAATACTTACAGTGAATCTTAATCTCACTTAAAGTGAAATTACTCTAGGGACTTTAAAATAGGAGTATTTGTAAATTAAATGCCTTCTGAGACTATACACCTCCAATATTGTAAACAATGTGTTATGTGCGCTCTCTACAAATGTATCTGTGTGTACAAGTATCTGTATTTCAATACATATATGCTATATACTTTTTTAGATAGATAATAATATACAGATAATACTGAAAGCAAGGGGCATAATGATGATTTCCTTCTTTAATTATTGCCAACAAATATTATTTTTTCAGAAATATCTGACAACACATTTTTTTATTCTCCTTTTTACTAGCAAATATAAAAATAAAATAGTGTGAAGAAGTGCAGAAGAAAACAAAAAAAAAACGAAAATAAGGAATGATGAGTAATAAAAAGCAAATTATTTTTATGATCAATTGTGAAGAAAAAGAATAAAAGCACAAAAAACAAACCACAGGTAAAATAAAATGCTTCTTTCTTGCAATGTATGCTAAAGGACTATGAAGCATCCGTACAGTCATCTTTGGTTTATGACCAGAGCTACCAAATACTTCCTGAGTTCAGGAAGAGAACTGAAAACATTGAATTAAATTTTCTTAAGGCTAAAACTTCTTAATATCTTTAGCATACATTTATACCATTAATTATAAATTTGCTATTAGAGACACGCTCACAGCTAACTCTCAGTGGGATAAAGAATTTCATGCTACTCAGTCAGTGCTGGCCATAGCTTCTCCTCTTCACTAGAAGCTCATCAGTTTGTGTAAATTAGTATTGCTCTTGCAGGTAGAGCTTTATTATAGGTGATGCACATATGCCAGACTATTATAACACTCTCTGTCACCTTCATCCAAAAAACATCTGGCAGCAGTTCCCAGAGTGACATTTCAGACATGGAAGCAGAATTAATATGAAGAAAAATATGGTGGCAGCAACAATACAACCAGAGAACAACTTCCTCCCCAATTAAGTCAAGATGCTTTTATACTCCAGGATGTCTCAGGAGTCCCTACTCATTCTCAGTAGTTGTTTTTTGTTGGGTTTTTTTTTCTGATGTGTAGTTTGCGACATTCTGGTTTTCCATGGTGCTCTAGGTCAACTGGTCTCCATGAGAGAGGGTGAGAAAGGTGGATATCAGCTCTTTGAACCTGGCATCCAAGACTGAGGTGAAGATATGTTCCTTTGACCTTGTAAGGTATTGTATACAAGTATGCTCTTTCTCTGTGGTTAACATGCTGTGAACTGAATTCACTGCAACATCGGCAATTGCTTCAAAGTCCCCTAAAGCAGAAAAGCTATTTCCACCCACTATGTCTTGTTAGGTCTGTATTGTTGCAAGTCACTGTCCTGGTTTCAGCTGGGATATAGGAATTTTTCTTCCTAGTAGCTGGTGCAGTGTTGTGTTTTGGATTTAGTGTGAGAATAATGTTGATAATTCACTGATGTTTTAGCTATTGCTAAGTAGCGTTTCTCTTAAGCCAAGAACTCTTCAGCTTCCTGTGCTTTGCCAGTGAGGAGGTGCACAAGAAGCTGAGAGAGGGAATGACCAGGACAGCTGACCTGAACTAGCCAAAAAGATATTCTATACCATAGGACATAAACTGTGGGGAATTGAACAGGGGAGGTGTTTCGTTGCTCAGGCATTGGTCAGATGGTGGTGAGCAATTGTACTGTTATATTCATTACTACTAATAAGTAGCATTAGTATTTTATTATTTTGTCATGTTATTATTTTGTTATTGTTATATTTTATTTCATTTTAGTTATTAAACTGTTCTTATCTCAATCCATGAGTTTTACTTTCTGATTCTTCTCCCCATCCCACTGAGAGTGGGGGGAGCAAGTGAGCAGCTGTCTGGTGCTGAGAAATTCAAACACACATAATGTAAAATTATGTGTCATGCCATTGCTTGTTTCACTAAATGCATATAGAAGTTTTAAGCCAAAAAAAAAAAAAATAGCATGTTGTAGACTGCACCTTGTCACTGTTTACCTGTAAACGAGTTTCTAATATTGTACAGACAGAGCTCTCATGGTAAGGCATCACTAGCTGGATTATAGATCCATATCACACTTCCTAGACACACAGTCCCAGTCCCTTCATGCGTGAAGTAATTGAGTCACTTGCCCTTCACAGGTAATGTAATTCATACTACCTACCGTAACTACCATTTGTGTGTGTGTGTGTGTGTGTGTACTATGTGTCACTTGTTCCGCTACAAAAGTAAGATTGCTCATCCTAATCTGGTGGATGTAGAAATGGAACCCCCGCAATGAGAGAAACAGCTTTTTGCAGTATCTGCCATTTCATATGGGGATCTTTATACATTCACAGTGCAGCTTTTTTTTGAGCTTTGATATAGCATATTTATCTCAGGATTCTTTTTTTTTTTTTTCCTTGTCTCTTAATCTACTGTGGGTTTCTGAGGTTTTTGAATTTTTCTTTTGTTTTTAGTATGTTTACTCCTTAACCACTACAGCTTCTCTTTTCCTTCCAAGCACCTTTCCTGTATGTTCTATAACTTTCTATACAAAAAGCATAGACAAAACCAAAACCAGAAACATTCTAACATGTCCAAAAACTTATTAAATTATTTAAAAAACACAAGTCATATTCAGCTGTAGCACAAACCCAAGTAGTACTACTAATTACAAGCTTCTATTGTTACCAGCAGCAACCTTGAGAACTTCCCGTATACACTGAACAGTTTTTAATTATTTACCCTACTGTAAACATTGGAATTCACAGTGTCCCTTCTTTGTTTACCATTGCATCCCCAAGGGACCAAGGAAAGGAGAATACAAAATCAATTTCAATCCTTATAGCTCTCTGAACAACCCCCTGTGTCTATCTGGAAGAAAAAGCAATGCGACACACTAAATACTTTGGGGATCTGAATCAAGTTTCTGTCTCATGTGTGCTTAAGGATCAAAGAAGTCTGAAGACGGAAAGAGCCTATTAGAATTTATCATCTGGCCACAACCTTTGTAAATGCGGCAAATCCTTCTCAAATAAGAGGCTGTAAATAGAAGGCAACGACAAATGAAACTTTATCATTAATTTCCCAGGAACTAATTGCAAAGGTTGAACAATCTTATATCGACTTCAGTGGCACCCTGCAATTGCGAGGCCTCATGATTTTATTTGCAGGACACAGTCTTCTGATATTATAGCCGTGAGAGATCCTACCTGCCAGTGATAATGCTCTTGCTTGCTGGGACCTGTGCTACAGCCAGGCTCCCTCCCTCCTCCTGGGGCTCTTTCCCACAGATCTCCATCCACACATGGGAAATATCTTACGGCATGGTGAACACAAACGAGAAGCAGAACATTACAGCACATCTGAAAGCCTTTTGTCAGGTTTCTGAGGAGAAAAGTCTTTCTTCTTCTCTAGAAAGGGCAGAATGATCCATTTGAACATTGTTCTTGACCCCAAATACTAGCAGTGAGGGCCAGGAGGAAATGCAGAGGGCACTGATAATACAGCTGAAGAAAATAAGAATTTAGGTGCCTAGAAAACACCCTGACCAGCTTTGTTTCCCTATGTCTTTCCACCAGCCCTGCGCCTTGGGTAGAGCAATTGGCAGAAGACTGCTAAGGTGTAGGTAACTTGTGTGGGTAGTTGTTCTCCTCTCACCGAGGCCATGAGTTCACCTTCTTCCACAGCAGTTTATTGCCTCTGCTCAGGGCCAGTTTTACCAAAGCAGCTCTGATGCACCTTGTTAGAGGGTTAATCCCATCGCTCAGGAGCTGCTTTTAAGCTGAGGGTCTTGATCTTTGTCTCTGCAGCTGCATGTTACACCTCAGACCCCTTTGGTTTTGTTCCTGACTGACTGGACTGACATGGATTTGGTCTGCCTTGTTGCTGTGGGTTTGCTGCAGATCTGGACTCTTGGTTGTTGAACCTGGCTGATGACACTGGACTTACTCTGCTTGTTCAGTTGATGTGAAACAGCCATGCTTTGGCAAGGCCATAATGAGATTTCAGTGTGAGTTATCAGGCAAAAAGCTGCTCTGCTGAACATGAAAGCCATGTAGGATTTTGCAGATGCCTTCAAGATATATATGTTTTCCATGACTAAGGAAAAATATAAAGTTATGAATTACGGTAACTGGAATAATTGGTTTTGTGCATGAAACACTCAAAATTAATCTGAAATTTTTCTCTTGCTTACTTAGCTGCAAAATTGTAAGGTAGGTTGCCTGGAAGCAATCAAGGTCAGATAGTTGTTCAGTAGAGAAGGCCAGAAAGAGTGTGTTCCCATATAGATTAATAGGAAATATTTTACCTCCAACTTTTCTTGGTACCACTGGTCAGTTGAAGTCAGCAGCTCAAAAGGTTGGAAATGCAGCTTCAAGGAACTGATTCAAGAATTCTGGCTTCTGAATCTGTCCCTCTATCAACAGCAGAGAGAGGTCCCCTGGGCTTAGACTCACTGCCAGGGGCGGCAGCTGGTAGAGAATATACTGGTTTTACAGCAACTGCTGAAACATGAAGTGGCTGGTAGCAGTAGCTGCCCAAGAGAGAAGTGCACATCCCTGTAACAGACTAGAGAGGGAATGGTGGGAAGGGTCCTCTGTTGTGGGGGAACCGACAAGCCTACCTGAGACAACAATTCTTGTGCAGGACACCCGAATAATCAAGAAGGGATTATGGAATGCATGGAGGAAAGGCCTCAGGCTTTGCAGGCTTACATTATGCTATAGACCGCAGTGATGAGACACAAGACTGCTGAGATGGAGATAATTTACTACCTAATTGATAC
Organism: Trogon surrucura; assembly: GCA_020746105.1. Lineage (NCBI taxonomy): Eukaryota > Metazoa > Chordata > Aves > Trogoniformes > Trogonidae > Trogon > Trogon surrucura. The sequence continues at coordinate 115,410,033 of CM036617.1, read as the reverse complement.
TGATGTCTGCATACACTGAAGTGGTTTATGAAGGACTTCTACACATCTGTCTTGTGTCTACTATAGTGTCACTTCCCCATTATGCCAATATCTGAGGATATAGGGGTTAGAAGTTTAGGTATGGTGGTTAGGACTCCCAAAGATAACATTAGCTGTTGGGTTTTTTTCTGGTTTTCCTACTTTACCTCTTTTAACATGCCGTTTTCATAGCTCCTGGGGAGTATGCTTGCGTGTTTGTTTCGTAAACACAGCACCTGTTGGGAGAAGAGGCTGGACACATTGGTGCCATAAAAGTCTTCAGTAACGACATGAATTCTGGGTGGAGCTTTCATTGGATTATCCTCCTACTCTACAAATGCAAAGCGGTGTGAAGGATTCAGATTATAGAGCTAATGACCTGAGTATCCTCCTTTCTGTTAATGATTTTTTTTTAACAGCACTGACACTCTTCCTGATTTCTCCTATTTTACTCAATAAAGTGTTGTCTGACCACTTGTATGTAAGTACTATCTCATTCACCTCAGACTAGAGTGATCCAGCATTTTTAAAACTATAGAAACATGAAGTTATTCCACTGTTCTGGAAGGTTTTCTTTTGGGAATCTCGCAGAACACATGGTGGAAAAATGCAACCAGATTTTAGTAAACAAACTGTTTTGACATGTGGGGACTTTACTGAACACCTGTAAGATAAAATCAAACTACACTTGGGTAAAAACAAGCTGTTCTGAACAAACCATACAGGATAATAGTTGATGAATGCATTAAAAAGATCCGACTGGGAAACTGCATGGAGGTGTAAGTGAACAGACGTGACTCAGATAGTCGCAAGGATGAATGTATTAAGAAAAGCATAAATAATCCTGTTTGGCTTCATAGTTTAGATACAGAAAACTGTATATAAGTGGCTCTCAGGGAGTCATACACACACACACTCACAGGTATATTCATGCACAACTTTGCTTCTGCTTTTGCTCCTGCTCCTACTATGACAATCAAAGGCCTTGCTTTCAACTCAGACAAGAGGCTGCTGTCTCCTTCATCACTGCATTTTCTTTCTTACTCAGGACAAGAAAATTAACACCAACTAAGGCTTTTCTTCAGGTGAGTGAGAGTTGGCATTAACTCAGAAGGCTAAAAAATGTTAATTTAATAGCCTTATGCAAGCCTATACCTTGCATAAATTCAGCAAGTTAGATATGCTTTAAACAAACAGTTTTGTCCAGAATCTTTGCTTTGGCATTAGCCAAACAAACTTAATGTGCTGACAGCTGAGCAAATTATCCTATACAGTTTGATTTTTTAAATGAAATTATTCGGCTAAGGGTGCTAACCTGTTCATAGTTTCAGTCTTGCAAGTAGGAGACATCGATCCACTGACCTTATTGAAGCATTTACATCAATACAGGACCTGGAAAGTAAAGATGAGTTTGTCCCAACAAATGTTTTTGACTTGAAATCAGTCTGGTAAGCAAGTAGTGCCAAGTCAGTAAATTTGAGCACTTCAGGTTTGGCATCAACTGCACTTGCTAGAAGTGACAAGTGGTTTTATCAAGGTTTTGACTTTAGTTTTGATACTTCTGTAATTTAGCATCTTTCTTTTGTAATCTATTGGTTTTCTAGATTCTTTTTTCTTTTCTAGTCAGAGCTGTGAGAAACAAACCTAGCCAGAGTAGAGAAAAATAAAGCTTCCCCTTTTGTGAACTAGGGATAAACTGAAGGACTAAGAAAATGGTAACTTAAGAGTATCCAATTTCATTTTAGGATTTGGTAAGCTTCTGCTTTTTATGTGCTGTTCTTTTGTCTGAACTTAAAAATATCTTGAAAGTTGTATAGGTGTTTGTAAAAAGTGTTGTGGATTTTTTGTTGTTGTTGTGAGTATATCTGGATAATAAACAGGTCAAATGTTATGGACTCTACAGGAAACACTGTGCAATGCTTCTCTTTTGTTTTCTTTTTCTAGTGATTGAAACAGTAATCTCCTCTGGCTTGTGGATAGAATATGGATAAATATCAGTATGCATTTTTGTTTGAAGCCTAGCAGTGAATAACCTTAGTAACCGGGATGTTAGCGGTCCTTAGGAATTTCAAACTGGAAAATGTACCCCAAAATTTCATTTTTCCATTAGAAAATTCCAACTGTTTATTCTGAAACCTGTTGTCAAATCTGTTTTCTCAACATATGTCACAATCTCTTCTGCTGTTACTAACTTTAGGAACTTGAAAAAGGATAAAGGAGGAGTTTGCTTTTGTTGATGAGGTCAGGGTTAGGGATCAGTCAGGCAATCTGAACATCCATAAATGCATGGGCCTTGATGAGATGCACCCGCAGCTACTGAGGGAGCTGGCAGAAGTCATTGCTAGGCCATTCTCCATTATCTTTGGTAAGTCGTGGGCAACAGGTGAGGTGCCTGAGGACTGGAGGAAAGCAAATATCACTCCAGTCTTCAAAAAGCGAGAGGAGGAGGGCCCAGGTATCTACAGACTGATCAGCCTTGCTTCCATCTCTGGAAAGGTGATGGAACAACTTATCCTTGATGCTGTCTCTAGGCATATCAGGGATAAGGGGTTCATTAGGAGCAGTCAACATGGTTTTATAAAGGGGAAGACATGTTTGACCAACCTGATAGCCTTTTATGAGGACACAACCAGATGGATAGGTGATGGTTGTGCAGTAGACGTCGTTTATCTTGATTTCAGTAAAGCATTTGACACAGTCTCCTACAGCATCCTTACAGCTAAACTGAGGAAGTGTGCTCTGGATGATCTGGACAATAGTGAGGTGGATTATGAACTGGTTGAAGGAAAGTATCGGCCTCGTTGATCTCCATTGGTGAAGGTGATCACACACTCCAGCAAGAAAGAAGTCAAAGAGTTGTAGTCAAAGAGACAGAGTCTAGCTGGGAAACTGTATCTAGTGGAGTCCCTCAGGGGTTGGTACTGGCACATATATCCAATATATTCAATATATTCATCAGCAACCTGGATGAGGAACTAGAGAGCACTGTCATCAAGTTTACTGATGACACAAAGCTGCAAGGAGTGACTCACACCAGAAGGCTGTGCTGCCATTCTGCGAGACCTAGACAGGCTGGAGAGCTGGGCTGGGAGAAATTTTATGAAATGCAACAAGGACAAGTGTAGAGCCTTGCACCTGGGAAAGAATAACCCCATGTGCCAGTATAGATTGGAGACTGACCTGTTGCAGAGCAGCGCAGGGGAAAGGGACCTGGGGGTTCTAGTGGACAGCAGGATGACCATGAGCCAGCAATGTGCCCTCGTGGCCAAGAAGGCCAATGGCATCCTGGGGTGTATTAGAAGGGAAGTGGCTAGTAGGTCGAGGTAGTAGAGGTCGCTAGTAGAGGTCGAGGTCCTCTACTCTGCCCTGGTGAGGCCACATCTGGAATATTGTGTCCGGTTCTGGGCCTCTCAGTTCAAGAAGGGCAGAGAACTGCTTGAAAGAATCCAGAGCAGAGCCACAAAGGTGATGAAGGCAGTGGAACATCTCCCGTATGAGGAAAGGCTGAAGGAGCTGCGTCTCTTTGGTTTGGAGGAGACTGAGAGGTGACCTCATTAATGTTTATAAATATGTAAAGGGTGAGTGTCAGGAGGATGAAGCCAGGCTCTCCTCAGTGATGTTCAAAGATAGGACAAGTGGTAATGGGTACAAGCTGAAGTACAGGAGGTTCCACAAAAACATTAGGGATAGCTTTTTCACTGTAAGGGTGACAGAGCATTGGAACAGGCTGTCCAGAGAGGTTGTGCAGTCTCCTTCTCTGGATACATTCAAAAGTCAATAGTAAGGCAGTCTCCTTTGGAGGTGGTATTATCTGCAATTGAAATTTTGAAATCCTCTGAAGATTATGGAATGAGTAGAACAATAGCTACCTGTTGTTATTCAGGAGAAATGAGAAAGCCATAATAACATACATTAGGCTCTCTGTGAATGAGACATATTCCCTATTTGATGAAATCACTTTAACTACTGATTCCTAATGCTCTGTAAAAGTAGAGTATTTGGTGCTTCTAAAGAAAGAGAAAATAATGAATTCTTTTATTGGCAGACAAAAATATCAACTTTTCTGCTTTTCATCTTCCTCTACCTCACCTAGCCCAAAAAAGCAACGTTGAATTTTGTTTGGTTTACATGTTGGCTATTTTTAGTTCAGTTCTGGTCTCATCAGTCATATAATCAACCTCCGTGTTCAAAATCTGTATCTGAAAATCAGTCAGATCTATTGCTGACTTTTATTGCCAGTAGGCCTGCAAATGCTTGAAGTAGCACTAAAGTCTGCCTCTGCCTTGTTTTATTTTCCTCAGATGCAGTATTCAAAAAGCACTGCCCCTACCCTGTCAATGGATTGCTGTTTACCCTACTTATATCTCTTTGAGCAGAAAAGTATTTATCAAAATAGAGATGGCCCCTTTGATTGGTGTTCAGTCAACACTTTATTTTCTTAATGCTTTATGGTAAGAACATCACCTGAGCTCACTGAGATCAAGAAGAGTTGAGCCAGGGCCTTCTAAAGCCTGTGACAATGCAGCGGTTCAGTATGACAGAGGGGCTGTGTCAATGATGTCGTGAGGGCTTTGACGTGGCAGCAGGCAAGCAAGATAAAGCAGCTACAGAGCACTGCACCATTTTATCAGCATAGTCCACACAGACTTGTCAGATTTTGTATCTGAAATAAGTTCAGTAAAGAGTAAAGTTGCTGCCTCAATAAATGATTGTTATCTTTAAGTGAGAGACTCTGATCTGTTACCTTCACAGAATATGATCTCAGATGAGAGCAGGCTAAGATTAGTAATCCAATAACTTGAAAAAAACAAATCATGGCATTGACCCCACAAAGTGACCAGCTAGACCAGTAACCTTACCAAAGCCTCAGCCTTGATATCGGTCCAACAAGCCAAAACTGGCAGTATCTATAAGGCGCCTAATTCGAAATGGAGGTGCCTTTGAGTTTTACCTCTTAAGTAGATCCAAAAAGCATGTTTTATGTATTATCTGTAAATGTGATATGCCCCTTAGCTTCTGAGGTTCCTTGCCTGGGGCTTCCCAAAGTGTGTGCTTGTTATGTTCATGATAACTGCAACAAATTTGCTGCTACTGCTAGAACTGCTAAGTCACATCTCACTTAAAATGTAGAAGTTTCTGGTGCCCTGGAGCATAGGGGACTGGCATTTATGGCTCACATTTCCTGGTGGTAATTTTGGGGGCACCTATCATGTTTATCAAGTGAGTACCACAGAGAAGTGTCAGAATATCTGGTACCATGTATTTTCAGGTTTCCTTGTATCTACAGCTATGTACATGCCAGCTTGCAGTGGATTTAGGACATTTCATGGAAGCGAAAGACTGTCCTTCTGTGGTTAAACACAGGAGCTGGTGCAAGTTGTTTTTCAGATCACTTGGTATTCTAAGTATGAAGAGGGTCGAATAAGTACCTTATGAAGTTTTTTCCAATGATTTCCAGTAAGTAGGTTTATTGTTCTGAGAGTTGCATGTTCTCCCAGGCAGAGACACTGGCTTTAGCCGCAAAGCCAGTATAAGTAGTTCTTACGTTCTTTCTTCTGTCCTCATGGTCCAATTTTTCCTCCTGCCTATCTCCTCAGCTGCACAAAATCTGTTCTGTGGTGGGCTGAGCAGGAAACTGGATCACTGAACTCAGCTAATTAAAAGTACTCTTTTAAAGGAAAAAAAAGAAAGATCGCAATGTGCTAAAATCAGTTGTGACAGATGGCATCTGTTTTCCCTGCCCTTGCTTTTGTGTGCTTTAAGAAGCCTCAATGAGATGAAGCCTCCAGAAAGATAAGGAAATTGCTCCTTTCTTTAGGGGTCTGTTGTAGCTGCTCAGAAAGGGGTGGCTTGGGAGACTGCAGAGTGTGGACACGTATAGCTCCTCAAGACGTCTTGACTGCAGCAAAGAGCAGAGAGATGTCAAAGTAGACTGCATGGAGTAAGTCTGCTCACAAAGTCATCACCTAATTAATATCTAGAAACCAAACAATGGGAAAATTTTTATTTCTAATGTGTTTAACCTACTCAGTTTGAGGTTCCTAAATTTAAAAAAACTATTGTTGCCATCTCTGTTCTAAAAATCTTGGGGCATTCTAGCCCATTTATAAAAGAGGCTGCTACGAGAAGAGAGACTAGGCAGGCACAGGTGCTCTTCAAAGCCACAGTCAACTCTCTTACAATGAAACTACAGAATAATTAAGTACCCTGTAAACTATATTAATATCCAAAATCTATCAGATGTGTCCCAATATGGTGTGTTCAAGCTTTTCCTGACAACTCTATATACCTTTTGCATGGAAGTATAGTATTCCTCTCTCCTGAAAGTTACACTTACTTGTAAACATTCCTCTCATTCTGCCTGCTTGCCATTTGACCTGATACTAACATTTACATTTTAGACCTCTATTTTAGATCTCTATTTGTCTGATATGCAGATGCTTGCCTAAATAAAATGAGCTTCATAGAATGGTTGGCACCATTAAAAGACATACTTTCAATACAGGAAAATCTCAAAATGGTATTTGTAAGAAAGACAGAACAATTTCTGCATGATATTGATGATTAAATTATGTTTAGCGAAGACACAGAGTGGCCAGTTTTGTTATAAATCCATTTCAGAAGAAGGTAGGTTAGAAAACGAAACATGGAAGAGTCTAATACTTGCCTGGAATTTTTGTAGTGCTTCCAAAGTAAGTCTGAATTGTTACTGGAAACCAATTAAGGAGTTCGAGTATACGTAGCTATTTCATATAGGCTGGAAGACACCTTAAACGTATAAACAGTATGAACAGTACAAAGCTAACTTCAGCCAGGCACCTGTTGCTGATAATAATGAGTCCTTAAGGATCATTATTGCTGAACAAATGTTTACTGGAATTTTAGATATTCAATTGTAATTAGTTTAGGTATCTTTAGCCCAAATACATCTTAAATGTATAGACTTGTATCTTGAAATGCATTCAAAATTATGTGGGAAGTCAAAAGAAAGACACAGTTTTGTTGCTGAAAGGAAGTACTGAAATAAACTGAATTTTTTAGAGATTAAAAGACCGATACTTCATGTCTACCTAGGTTATGGGAATCTGGTAGAAATAGTGAATAAAAAAGCCAGGCAACCATTTGTTGAGAGAGAACAGAGTCTGTTAGTAAAGTAAGGATGATATAAAAATACATTGCTTTTCGTCTGTATTTTGCAGGTGGTCTGTACTGTTCTTTTTTTTTTCCCTTTGCTTCCACTCTGGTTTTGCAAAGAGAGGAAGGAGGGGTGGTCTGCCACTGTCCAGAGGTGCTACTAGTAAAAAAAGTTTGCAGATTGGCTAAAAACTCTTCTAAATTCACTTCTGTGAATTCCAGTTCCAGAGCAACATGTTTTCCATTTGTCCAGTCATCTACTTTTAATTCATGGGCTGGATCCTGACAGGCATTACTGACACTAAGCTGGTTTCATGCAGTGAAAGAGAGATGTCTGGTGGTACTCAGGGTACATCAATGATTCTCACGAGGGTTAGCTAGCTTGGGAAGCTATGATATCCCAGCTACTTTGTGGTACTATTACATCCTTTACACAGGAGTTTTGTTTAATAAGACCTTTAGGATATGTACTGGTTTTATTTTATGTTTCTTCATAATAAAGTCTGACAGGACTTATCAGAAGTTCCATGCAGGATCCTAATAGAAATAATTAATGTTACTACTTCACATTATATAGTTCCTATTTGCAGATTTCAAACTGCTTTTCAGAAAGTAGAACTGTTAATATCCCTGTGTTACTGAAAGAAAAATGAAGGAAAATAGGTTTATTACGCAGTCACACAGTGTGTCAAGGGAAAGCAAGAGGCAAAAATCACAACAGCTGATTCTTTTCTGATCAGCTTTGTTGGTTGCAGTGCTGGTGGTATGTGGCATTTGCACAACCCTTCCTCTCCTTCCCTGCTGTTGTAGCCAGGGGTCAGTGCATTTCCAAATGCTAGATGGGGAGGCAGAAGCTTGGAGACTGCTACTTGCACCTTGCTATTTCCATTTCTCCTCATAATAACTCAAAAAAGATTCAAGCCACAACATATGTGAGGTCAAATATGTGGCTACCGACTACTGTAACACTCTGACCAAGAAACTGATAGGATGTCGCTTGCTAGGATGTAATTTCCAATAATCATATATCTTCTGTTTACCTCCTCTTAGTGATTTACTGCATAACAACTCCCCACCATATATCTGTAGGGAGCTTCTCTGCTCACCTTGGTTTCTGCCTCTCAAGATACCGCACTGCATGATGATAAGCTTCAGAGAGAAATGACTACTGTCGACAAACCCAGTCATCCATGTTGTACATTGCATTACCTAAATCCCAGAGGAGTGTCTATCTGCAGGTGAATGCTGTTGGCAGAATCCATTTAGAGAAATGGCTGGTGTTGCTCTGTTTATTTGCATAAAAAGGTATCTGTTAAGCATCCTATTATTCTACTCCCATATTCTATTCCAGACAATCATTCTCTGAGGACAGAATGATAAAAATGAGTGTTAAAAAGCTATGAAGTACCTTAAGACTTTTGTGTTTTGTTTTTGTTTTAAAAGAAAAAAAAAAGAGAAAGTTTTATTTCTACTAAGTAAATAATAATAAATGAGAAGGTGAGAGACACTAGAACAGAAACCAGGAAAAGAAAGATAATTTAATTTCACAGAACATTTATGTGTTTTGCTTTTGGCATTCTTTCTTCATTTGGTATAAAAATGTTTCTTTCTAACTCTCTGTGAAAGAAAATAGAAATATGGACTCTGGGAGCCCTCTGTCACTAGCTCAGAAGCAGCCCACCTGATGTTTTTCCCCAGAGCTGTGAAATACTGAAGCCTCAGGAACAGTCGATTTGTCTTCTCAGGAGTTGTTTGGCTAAATTCTCAGGGAACTGGTTGTTGTCCAGCAAACTCCCTTAGCACCATGGCAGAGTTGAAATATCTCTGCATCTCATTTAAAGTTCAGAAAAACAGTAAAGTTTGGTTAAAAAAACCCAAAAAATTAATTGTTCAAACTGGGTGCAAAGAGAAACGACTTTGTATATTTAGTTAAGAAGTAGTCATCGCATACAGATAACTAGAAGAAGGCAAATTCCAAAGTACGTTAATGCTCCTACATACCAGTCTGCATAAATAGGCATTAATGGGGTCACAAATTATTTCCAAAGAAACAGTCTTAGAGCTTAAGACTGCTCTGGGTGACAAAATATCTTGTTTAGGACATCTAGATTAACTCACAATGTAAAGGATGCCTCAAGGTGAGAATGGGTAATAAAAGGAAGGGAATGAGTTTGGTTTAGTGAATGCAGTTATTTCTATTTTCTAGAATCGGAGTTCCTGCAGGAAAATACAGAAATACTACAAAGTTGTTTTTGTCTCTGCCATAGTTTAACCAAAATTGGGATAGTCTCTCACTGCAAGGGGAAAGACTTGAGAGGTACAGACGTCGTTTCCAACAGTTACTGTTTTTCAGGGAGATGAGGGAAGAAACCTTCAAGTCCCTGAGTGTATTAAGGAAGAATACCCAGGTGATACAAATACTGCCTACCTGTACACCTCATTGAAAGTCTAATTTCAAATGTATACAAAGGCAGGAAGATTACAATTTCAATAAAGGCTGTAGGGCTTTTTCTTCACTTTAGCTTGTCAGCTGTTTCACAGTGGCATGAGATTCAATTAATTAATGTCATGCAATAAGATAAGTTAAACCTTGCTTGCCCGGCTGGACTCTGAGCATTACTTACAGTTTCTTGTTCTTGAGGACTTTGAGAGACAATTCAAGCATCCTGCCCAGGTGTTGTTGATGTCCATTATTTGTAATAGGTGCTTCAGAAATAAACTTCCTTCCCCAGTAGTCTATGTTCTTTCTAGTGGGATGTCTTATTCCCTACTCTTAAGCAGACAGATATCTTGTATTTCTAACAGAACTTACCATTTTGGTTTAAAAGCTTCAGGGGTTTTTATTTCCATTGATGTTGTCACTGTGGCTCTGGGGAGAATGTTTGCTGCATGACCCTCATGTCCTAGAAAAGTATACTCAACAATAACAACAAAATATGACTATTGTGGTCAGCTTTAGTTAATGGAACACTAGCTTTGAGTAAAGGTTTTGACTTCAGAGTAATTTACTCTGCATATTAAATATTTTCAGGTAAGCCAGCGTAGGCATGGAACAGAACAGGAATATAAGCTTCAACACTTTTTCTAGACATCTTTGTATTGAATTCAGTGAGACTGTGTGAATGCATGATATTTTGCAAGGCACTGAAGGAATGTACTGAGTTCATGACAAAGTAAGGCTGTTTGTCACTGCTGGCAGGTGTAGATATTCCAGTTTTGAGAAGTTTTGGCTCCTTTGAAGGTCATTTGGCTCTCTCTTGGCAGGAGAAAAATAAATACTTTTGGAATCACATTTGTGAGGGAACAGAGCTGCAGAAGCTGCAGTTTCCAGGTCAAGAGTCCTGCAAGACCAGGACAGTGCTTTTGAGACTAAGAATTTATATTTTGCACTCCCCTACTTCCCTACTTACTTTGTAGTGCTGGTGGAGCATTGTTGAGACACCCAGGTGGTGAAATTGCAGCAAATATTAGCAAAGGTTTGCACTATACAGTTGCATTTAAGGTTTTAAAAAAAGATATAAATAATAGTGACTGTGAATCATAGATCATAGACTAATTTGGGACAGAAGGAACTTTTAAAAGCCATCTAGTCCAAACCCTCTGCAGTGAGCAGGGACACTTTTAACTAGATCAGGTTGCTCAGAGCCCCATTCCGGACTGTCCTTGAACATTTCCAAGGATGGGCAATTTGTGCTAGCGTTTCACAACGCTCATTTAAAAAAAAAATCTTCCTTATTTTAGTCTAAATCTACCATCTTTTAGTTTAAAACCATTTGCCCTTGTCCTGTCGCAACAGATTCTGCTAAAAAGGTTGCCCCTATCTTTCTTACAGGCCCCCTTTAAGTATTGGAATGCGCAACAAGGTCTCGCCAGAACCTTCTCTTCTTCAGGCTGAACAACCCCAACTCTCTCAGCCTATCCTCAGAGGAGAGGTGTTCCAGTCCTCTGATCTATTTTTTTTTTGGCCCTCTTCTGGACCTGCTCTAACAGGTCCGTGTTTTTCTCATGCCTGAATATAAGTTTGTGGCCCAATAGTCACATTACAGGATGTACTGCTTTGTGATTCTGGTATCATCTTTGAGTTCTACAAGATTTTATGCCATTCTTAGGTAAGAGTAGCTAACTAGTGTCATTACCTGTTAGCAGCATCTGCTATCAATACCTAGTATTGCATGAGTTAACCATATAACAGAATCACACGTGGTAAGGAACAGATGAGCTGAGCTGCAAGATTTGCTGCGGATTGAATTAATGTTTAAATAATTTTATTTTCATTACTCAACCAGCTGTGTGGCCACATCCATTTAGTGAATAAGTGAGATGATTTTTAACCTTTGGTCACTAAATATGTGTTATAGCACAGCTTTTACTGCTCTAACCACATTAGTGGTTGCTTGCTCTTCTCACTGTGCTTGTATCTAATACCAAACTAAAATGAGATAGAAGTCAAACACAGTTTGAATTTAGTTTCTCTGATTAATATTCTAAAAGTTAGTCAAAGTATGAGAGTGAGAATGTGCAATTTTGTCCCTCACTCAGCATCTGAGCATGTAATAATTTCATCCTTTGGCAGAAGTGAGGAGAATCACTTTTATAGGGGTTGCAAGTAAAGTTGTGAGATATTTCTGTTTTCTGGGTAAGAAATGTATACACAGGGATTATACTGCAATCTACAGGAGATATGAAATTTTGCCAGCCAAACCTAAGTAATAAACCCAGGAGGATGTATTGATCCAAAAAATGGCCTGGTCTGAAGGAGGTTAATTCCCAGCAAGCAGTAAAAGTGTTTGGTAAGGTGTTCCCAGCTGGGAACTAATTAGATGCTGCTGAGCCTGATAGGGTCTCCAGGTGGCAAATACTGCACATCTCATGTCACTATCACACTTCAGCAGTCCCGCCACACATTCCTGCACCTCAAAGGGATCTCTCACATCTGGTTGAGCTGTGGGAAGGCTGAAGGCATTTTCCTTTAGCTGTGCTTTTCAGTCTCAACTATCAGATGTGTGTCCTGCTACACTCCTTGCTGCTGCCTCCTCTTTTATTGCTTTCCCTGCTGGATTATGATGGTTAAGGAGGAGCTCCTTGGTGGGAAGAGGAAACATTGCTCTGGGGTGGTTGTATATGTGGATATGCAGGCTTATCAAGTCACAGTTATGAAATGAACAATTTCTGATATATTTGTGTCATTGGGTCCTGAGCTACAAGCAAGCTCAAACATGATTTACACTCTATGTCTCTATTGCCAGTTCTAAGACACAGGTGACCACTACTCCTGCAAGTTCATTGCTGCTTAAGACATCCTGTAGGGAGCCTGGGCTGAAGTGTCTGCTTAACACTGGGAAGTGTGAAATTGCTGTGTGGCAACAAGAGGGATCACAACATACCTGGCCATGCACACTGTTATGTGGGACATGATGACTTGTAGTGAGTGCCTGGGATAGCAATGTCTCAGCTTTCTTTTGGTACCCATGCAAGCTCAGCTGAAGCTAGAAGCTGAGTCTTGGCTGTGTCTGAGGAGCCCAGGTGACAAGGCAGTTTACACACAGATTCATAATGCATTGTAGGAGAATCGTATTTTATTACTTTTGAAGAAAAGAGTTAAGAAATCACAGCTAAATAGAAGCAAAATAAGAAAAGGAAATATTTGCAGGACACGTGAACTGCACTGTGTGGTCAGAGTTTATGAGTTAATTTGGATGGACAAAGTGGAAACTCCTGCTAAGCTGTATACATTTTGCAGCCACTGCTTACTTAGTTACAACTTCGAGTCTCAGTATGCACTAATCCTGCTAAGGGTATCTGGAAGTATCGGTTTCAGTTTTAGAGCCTAACTCCATATTTATAAATCTGAGCTAACTTTGAAAACAGGACTCTCTGCAGCAGGTTGTCTTATACATGCCAATAACATCTGAAAACATTTCCAGTCACAGGTTTGAAATAGCTTGCTTCATTACGTGAACAGCTCCGAGGATAGTAAAATGGTATTCATCAGATAAATTATTCAAGATACTCCTTGTCAAATTTCTAGTACATTCTTCATCCAATTTTTTAATTATTGATTTGCCTTCTCTAGCTATTTCGATGGTCCAGCTTTTCTTAAGAAATCAGGCAGAGAAGCTTATTACAAACATCAGTGGCCATTGTAACCATTCATTTTATAGCCAGTCAACTCCTGAGAAAACTGTAGATTAAAGACAATCTGTTCTTGCATAGCTGGAACAGCAGGCATTGACTCAATGGGTGGTTGAACAGCTCTGAGCAATACTAAACGGTAATGAATTTGTTTTGCTGGAGAAAGGTGAATGCTCAGGGCTACATCTAAGCAGGACATCCATGGAGCGGAAACCTATGGGAGTACTGTGAACTACCCAGAGACACAGAGTGGGATTTGTGTGTGTGTATGTGTCTTTATCGCACAAAAGCAGTTACTATTTGAGCTGGCTCGTGACTAAACTGGTGTCAACGTGTTTGCCTTAAGTAATTTCTGTCATTTGGCTTTTCTGAGGTCGTTTCTTCTTTTAATAAGCCCTTTTGAATCTGATGTGTTTTACAACTGTCTTCCACTTCTTTGCCTTGCACATCCACTGATCTTAAATTGGGGACTTTCCCTGGTTAGAGTATTTAAATTTACAGGATTTTACAAGATTATTTGCCCAACTAGTCATGTAAGAAGAAATAGCATTGCAGTTTTTAAATGAGATATGTTAGAACATTGTGTACACATTTTTTTTCAACTTCATATTTTCTTTACAGTGATATTAACTGTAAACAACAGTTAAAATGTAATTTTCTTTCATTTCCATATTCCCCCCCCCACCCCCCACCCCCATTTTTGTGGTTGTTATTAGTTGGTTAGGCAGGTATACTTCCAGTCCTACAAAACTAAGCTGAAAAACCAAAAAGCTTCTCCTTTTGGAAGAAGAGAGAACAGACTACCCCTCCTGCAAAGGCTGGGGCAACAGCAGAGGAAACCTGGGCCCTTGCCCCTATGGTTACAAGCCACTGTTGCCTCACCAGCAGGGAAGGTTGGGGACAACAGCTCTGCTCCTAACATGTGCAGACAGAACAGTGGTAAAAGAGTAAAAGAGGCTCCCACAACCCAGGGTTGTCTCCTATATTTCAGGGGAAAAGTAGTGGATGTTCCCCCTAAAGGGAGCCCATTGGTTCGAAAAAATATTTGGACATATTTTCAAGAACATCAACATTGTTAAAATTAAAATGAACAGGCTGAGATTTTGTCTTATAGTATGATTCCTAGCATCCTTATAACAAACCTCTTAGAAACTGTCTGTGAAAGAGTCTTAGACAGTCTATGAGTTAATTAAACTTTCCTCTAGATCCAAACTTCACAGAAAAGTAAGCTGCTAAATTTTTTCTAATTAAACACAATTTTCATATTTTACTTAAGCAAACTACATAATCATATGTAAGCAGCTAAGAGTCTTTCCTTAACTCAAAATATTAAAATTTAAAGTATAGTAATGCTTTAACTTTATAAGACTAAATCCCAGCCCAGCCATGGATTTATGCTAATAATAGAGAAATTCTAGGCATTTAACATTATTAGGAGTCCAATGCAGCAAGAGCGTTAATATTTTAAGAATGTTTAGAAGACAAGTGACTATGGTATTATTCCATAAATAATTTAACACTACATCATATGTTTTCTTAACATAAAATGTCTCACAGAAAAGAAAACAAATTGTGGTTCTTTATATCGTGAGTATATATGATGCTTGTTTTACCCAACCAATTCAACTTATGTAGCATAACATTTTTTTTATAGCTATGGTCATAAGAAAATCTAACTAGCATTTTTTTTTCCTGTTGGTTTTCTTCCAAATAATTCATTTTCAGTGCAAAGAAAAGAAAGGTGCCACCAAAAAGCAGCCATTACAAATAGATTATGGGACAGTAATGCAAAAATTCTCCATAATCAGGTTGCATTCAGTACTAATCAAGAAGAGATTGTGTGGAAGGAGAGTTTTTAATTCCCTACATCCAGTGGACTCCAGTCCTTTCTGACTGTGGTCGAAATGGTAAACTGTTGGCTTTTTCCACTGGAATATACAGAATCATGGGAGGAAATTAACAGAGATAACTCATCTGTCTGTAAGACTGATATTTTGAAGAAGAAACCCAATATGTTTAGTAAATCAGTGGAAGATTTCAGAGCTCTCCATTAAGCAGCTTCTGCTAATCATCACTGTTTTGAAAACTCTGAGCAAAAGTTCAACAGAAACTGGATATTAATGTCTTTATAGGGCTGCTCTATTTTTGCACTGCTGATCTCTGACTGGGAAAGGAATTGGAGGCAGAACAAAAAAGTACCAAAAAGCTTTGATCCACAATGAATACCTGATTCTTTTTTCCCTTAAAACTGTAGTCTTATTTTATATATATATATATATATATATATATATATATTCATATCCCACCTTTTAGCAGAGTAATCCCACTCAGCTCCCACCATACCTCGCAGCAACAGCTCCAGAGCCCGTGACTTGAACTCTGCTGTCTGTGGGTAGTGCCTGCAGGGAACCAAGCACGAAGACAGCGTGTTCTCCACCACCTGTGTTGCTAAGCAGATGGGTTGCTTTATTTCCTACCAGTCGGCACAAAGAATACTTGCAGCTCAGGGTAAGGCATCATCATTTTCAAGCTCAGTAATGCCTACAATAATCCTCCATTTCGGAGAAGGAAAGTAGAATCTGCAATCAATAACACCTGAGATAGATGTTACGGTAACCAACCCTAATCTTGTTAAAATGAACACTGAAATAAAACAAAATATGGTAGATGGAAGCACTCTAGCTGGAGCTATAGTAATTCAGGTAGCTGGTGAACCATGATGTTTTTCAGTTCATTTCCACACACGGCAGATAATTACTTCATTTCCAAGCTTTGGTTAGAAAGCCACTGAGGGAATCAATAGGGAGTCTAGTCTCCAGATAAAGTGTGTTCACCTTTAAAATGTATTTTAAGTGTAGCCTCTGCAAAGTGCTTCAGTGCACAATAACATTTTCATTGGGTGTCAAAATCAAATGACTGAAAAGCAGGGTAGGCATTGTGAAGGACAAAGGTAACATTGTATTACTTACAGTTTTCGGCATGTTGCCATTAATTCATTTGTAGTTTTAAAGGGAGTAGAAATATCTCTTTCATATATTTAAATGCAGTGCATGTTAAAATGCAGTCTAAATAGATACTTTACACTCATTAAATATAAGTGGGTTTTTGAAACATATTGTTGTGAAATGTGAAAGAAGATTATTAAAAATACACATTTGTATCCTATGGGCAATTTACAATAATTATGTTGTTAATGGTCAGTTGAAATCTAGCAGGCATACAGAAGAAATTTCATAACAGTTTAACTTAAAATTTATTTAAAATTCACTTTGAAAATGATCCAATTTGACATAAAGATATATTTGTAAATAAGTACTAAGGTTTGCCTGAGTTATCTAGGTTCAAGGTGATACTACCTCTTTCATAAATGTTTAGTTAAAAATACCAAAAAACAATAGCAAAGCACAAAAGATTGAAAGACTTCAAAAAGCGCTATCATGTCATCCTAGGAAAACAAGGTGCTGTTGGCCACAAAAACAGTTGTGAGAACTTCATGATACAGCCCAATTTTATTATATTTGAGAAAAGGACTCAGCAGTATAACAACCAACTAGAACGAGCATTAATTCCTGACTTAGGAAACCTCTTCATAAGAGCTTAATTCTCACTGCTTCACAAAAATGGTGGCTCCTATCATGCCTGGAACACGGTACTTGATATCAATGCTAGTTTTGTTCCCCTGTTGGTTCTTTCTGATCATCTTTGCCAGTACCCAAGCAAATTGCTTAATTAAGATAACCTCAGGACTTTTGAATACTTCGTCCTCTAATAGCTTGGGATTTGCCAGAGCACCGGAATCTCCCACTCCTGTACCTGGTCCAAGAGTCCCAATAGCTCCAGCAGCTGACTTGGTGACTGCCCAAGCCTTTACCCAGAGAGATGGATGGAGTGGTTATTTTGGCTCTGATAGTTTTGGTCATGGGACAATAGTTAACTGCTCAAAATTTACAAGACCCAAATCTGAGGTGTCAGAATCTGTTTCCTAGTGAGTGAAATTTTAAGTAGTTGGTTTCTTTTATATTTTAATGCCTTCTAAATCAGGATAGTTCTGTAATGATATGTAGAAATGTTCAATTCTAGAAGATCTAAACCGAAAACTGTTTTACTGAACTATCCATTTTCCCAGCTCTGATTAAGGGAACACATCCAATTACATAAGTGTATTATTAATGCTCATCTGTAGTGTAGTAGAATTAAAATTGCAATGCCTCCCAATCACAGTCTAAACCGTGCAGTAATCAAGCATGAATTTAGCAAGTTCATTTTTCCATTATGCTGTTTTCAACACAAAGTTACCATATTAGCATATGATACCATAACATTGCAGTTCAAAACAAATGTGTGTTGGGCACAGGAAGCATGAAAGGCAGCTTCCATTAAGTACAAATGGAGGCCACCTTTGAGATCATGTGCTCCATGTGTGGCACTGCACTTATCTTTAATAACTTTTAAAATGGTAGATAACACAATATGATTGTGTTACATTTACTGAAATGAACAGTAGAAACAGCATATTTTAAAAGCTCACTGTTTCCCATGCTGTCTCCCTCTTGACTCTTGCTCCAACAGGGCTATAGAAATATAGGGAAAACATTATAACACTGTAGTGACTTGTAACTCCAATAAAGTGTCCAGGAGTTTAACTGTCCAATTCAAGTTATTCTTTTAAGTATGTGCCATTGTATTTAAACATCAAATTAGAGACGAGTGAGGAGAGTGAGTTTTGTCTTTTACTAGGGGTTTCTGTGTGGCAAAAAAAAACCTTTTCACGTAATGATGCACTGTAAACACCAAAAAGACACAAAAGGTTTATCTTGGAAAAAAAATACTGTCCTTTTTAGTGTGCCAAAGTTTAAAAGTAATTATTTATCATTATATAACTTCCTTTTTTTTTTTACTTTTGTTCCTAACTCAATCCAATTTTGATTTTTTTTTAACCTCACCCATGTAGATAAAGGTAGGCAAAAACTGAAAATAATCTGTCCTCTGTCTGTCATTCATGCTTTTATGATATGCGTTGCACTGGTAATTTTACCTACTGTGAAATTTTTGGTTTTAGCTAAGATTAACTAAGCTTCAAAGTACTTTCAAGGCTAATAATACAGACCATTCTTATGTAAGCAATCTGCTCATTTGTGAGGATTTTTTTTTTTATAATTTTGTGATTATACAGGACTCTTTTTTTCTCTAACTATGCCATCTCTTGAGAACGTGTTCCATAGTGGCAACCATGCACAAAGGAGAGTTATGGCCACAATCCAGAGGATACACATCTATACAAGGGAAGAAGCATAATGCATAATACAACACTTGGCTAAATTCCAGTGCAAAACTAAGCTTGCAAGACTTTTTCTAAAATAAAATAATTTTAAAGAAGGATGTTTTGTACTTAATGAACTATTTTTTTCTCTACTAAAAAAAAAACACCAAAAAACAAACAAACCCCACTACCAGTTCTGTTTTCACTTCTACATTGTGCTGGTAGACCATGACGGTTCCCTTGGAGTTTACTCTCTATGTCACTTGCTAATGCTGGCTTAAAAAAACTAAATACAGACAGGTGCTACACCGTCAAATAATAAGCGAAGACAAGCCAAATTGCATAACTAATGGCACTGTAAATTGAAAATAATAAGTTAGGGAATATAAGTTTATACATCAGGCCTTTGCAAAAGCAGACTTTGACTTAATAAACACTGATGAGTACTTACGGGCTCATATATTTTCGAGTATTTTTACGACCATGAATATGCATCATGAACTACATAGAAGAGCTTGTGGGTATTTTATTGGGAAATAGCTGGATGTTAGAAATTCTGTGTCTAAAATGACATTTTTTTTTTTAGTTTTTCCTTATAATTAAACCCACAGTAATGTTCTACATTTTCATTAGAATAAGGTGAAAAAAATCAGGCAAAACAAAAACTATCTAGAGGTCTTTATACCATTTTCTGAAATTAACTTTTTAAGGTCTTAAAGTTACCTTTTGGGTTGGTTCATTGGGTTTCTTTTGTTTAGTTTGGAGGTTTTTGTGTTTCTTTTTTTGGAGAAAGCAGGCAGGAGTGTCCTGCTCCTGAGATGCAGTGGCAGTTGTTCCCCACTCTGACTGAGAGCCTAAACCATCTTTACTGTGGTAGCAGGGTCTTCTTCCACTCCTGGGTGACTGGAGCAGCTGATGCTTGAACCCTCTCTGGAACTTGTAACTCTGACATGCCTTACCTGACCTTTTCCTTACCCATCCTGCTATGTCAGATGACTGCAGTACTCATGCTGTACTTGGAGACACTGCCCCGTTTAGGACCAAGGTAGCTCTCACAGATTGTCTGGAAGATGTAACTCGCTCAGTGACACCATCATACCAGTATCTCCTTGGACTGAGGGATGATGGCTACTTGGTTGTACCAAAGGATGACAAAGTTTGTCATGTCATGTGCACTTTGGATTTTTGGGGAAATGTTTTTTGTTGAACTTTTTCACCTTGGTATTGTTGTGATCCCTCTGTGAAGCCCAGACCACAAAAGATTGTCACCAAAGCAGGAGACTACAGCAGCTAAAGCTCGGAGCAGTGCACTTTACTCTCCTGTGCTCTTGGTGAGTGTATTAAGGGTTGGAGATGTTCACTGAATTACAAACTAGGAGTCCAAGATTCTGCTGGAAAGGCATGAGCCCAAACTAAATAAAATGTGGCTTTATTTTACACTGTATGCTACTAGGAATTAAATTGTAGAGGAAAAAGATGGAGAAAGCAGTATAAATGGGCACTCCCCATTTACTCTCTCAGCAAGCACGAATTCTCTTAGGAACATTTATGCTGTGATCGAATGGAACTTATCTAGCCAACTATAGTTGGAAATAGCAGCTACATGAGTGGCAGTGAAAAGCAGGACATGATGGTTGTAATTGATTTCTATTGTTGGATGTGACAGCAGATTTAGTCAGCCATCAGTATTAGTATATCTCAGAGTGATCAAATAGTTATGAAGGTCTTACGTCAACATAAAAGTTGTTTTATCAAAACCTTCAAGGAAATCTGAATAGTGAAGTAAAAGATAATTCTTTTTCTTTTTCTTTTTCTTTTTCTTTTTCTTTTTCTTTTTCTTTTCTTTTTCTTTTTCTTTTTCTTTTTCTTTTTCTTTTTCTTTTTCTTTTTCTTTTTCTTTTTCTTTTTCTCTTTCTTTTTCTTTTTCTCTTTCTTTTTCTCTTTCTTTTTCTTTTTTTTTTCTTTTTCTTTTTCAGAGAAATTTTTACAAATAGAAAAAGTCCAGAAAATCTAAAAGGTTAGGGATTTCTTACATTTTCCATGAAAAGGACAAAACTTTTCATTAGATTTTGGTATTTCTTCAAAAGTATTTGTTTACTTGAAACTACTTTCACCCTGAGACAAGTTATAGACAGAGTATTTTTTCATTTTTATAAACTCAGTCTGAGAAAGTTGTTGTGGCTCAGCTTCTCAGCAGGTCTGAAAAACACTTCTCTGACTTCAAATAACAAGATCCAGTATCGTTTATGTCAGTGAAAATAGGCTATCTATGTAATTCAAAACACCTATGATCCTGAAATAGAAATCAAATAGGAATATGATATATAACTTATACACAACTGATAACTGGAACTATGTAAAGTCCTCAGTGCAAGGTTGTGACTATGTTTGTTTTAGCTTTCTTAACAGGCAAACTGGTTATTTTAAAGAGGATATTTTTGCACTTAATGATTTCTGAAGAAATAAATGCTGAATGTAGTTAATGACTGTTTTTGATCCACTGTGTTAGAGACTACCAAGAAAGGCTCATGTCTTGATTCAGCCATGATTAATGACTGAGAAAAATTATAAAGGAGGTAGCAGAATCAGTCACAATAAAGACTGGTGTTAAACTATTGTATCCAACTCAAAGGCCTGATTACCTGAACAAGAATTTATATATGCAGGTAAGGTAGCCTATCGATTACATTTTAATTTATTTTGGTACACATCTTGGTTTGACAGCATAGGATAGAAGTTTTCTGGGGCTTCTGGCACTGCTGGCAATCACACTGGAGGAGGAGGGGCAGCTGTGCCTGTGGGGAGGAGAAGATGGTTCAGATGATCCAAAGGGACCAATCATAGTGTTCCTGCCCATGGTGTTCAGTATATAAGGACACATAAGAAGAGCCCTGGAGGCTTTAGTATTTGTTGTGGTTGGAGGATTGTCACTGGCTGGTTGTCTTCTCTCCCTGTGCTGCTGGTATTTCCTGCCTCCTGTTTCTATGCTGCAGAGGAGCGTCATTCAATGGAACAGGTTGTCTTTCCCTGCCCCACCTTGTGTGGGAGAGGCACGGCTCCTTTTCTGGCTTCTTTTTGGACTGTCATTGAGGCTATAGGCTCAGGGACCCTCGTCGGCTCCTGAGTCCAATCTGGGATTTTTTTTTTTTTTTTTTCTACTCAGGACCTAGCTGTCCTCTAAAAGTCATGGGTCCTGTATTAACCTATTTCCTTGTGTATATATGAGCACATTGCGTACTTGTATATATATCATAGAATCATAGAATCATAGAATGTTAGGGATTGGAAGGGACCTCGAAAGATCATCAAGTCCAATCCCCCTGCCAGAGCAGGAATGCCTAGACTATGCCACACAGCAACGTGTCCAGGAAGGTCTTGAATGTCTCCAGAGGAGACTCCACAACCTCTCTGGGCAGCCTGTTCCAGTGTTCCGTCACCCTCACTGAGAAGAAGTTTCTTCTCGAGTTTAAGCGGAACCTCTTATGTTCCAGTTTCAGCCCATTACCCCTTGTCCTATCAGTGGTTGTCACCGAGAAGAGCCTGGCTCCATCCTCGTGACACTCACCCTTGATATATTTGTAAACATTAATGAGGTCACCCCTCAGCCTCCTCTTCTCCAAACTAAAGAGCCCCAGCTCCTTCAGTCTTTTCTCATAAGGGAGATGCTCCACTCCCTTAATCATCCTAGTTGCCCTGTGCTGGACTCTCTCCAGCAGTTCCCTGTCTTTCTTGAACTGAGGGGCCCAGAACTGGACACAGTATTCCAGATGCGGTCTCACCAGGGCAGAGTAGAGGGGAAGGAGAACCTCTCTCGACCTACTAACCACCCCCCTTCTAATACACCCCAGGATGCCATTGGCCTTCCTGGCCACAAGGGCACAGTGCTGGCTCATGGTCATCCTGCTGTCCACCAAGACTCCCAGGTCCCTTTCCCCTACACTACTCTCTAATAAGTCATTCCCCAACTTATACTGGAACCTGGGGTTGTTCCTACCCAGATGCAAGACCCTACATTTACCCTTGCTATATTTCATTAAATTTTTCCCAGCCCAACGCTCCAGCCTGTCCAGGTCTCGCTGGATGGCAGCACAGCCTTCTGGTGTGTCAGCCACTCCTCCCAGCTTGGTGTCATCAGCAAACTTGCTGATAGTACTCTCTAGTCCCTCAGCCAAGTCATCGATGAATATATTGAATAATACTGGTCCCAGTACCGACCCTTGAGGGACTCCACTGGATACAGGCCTCCAACCAGACTCCGCCCCACTGACCACAACTCTTTGGCTTCTTCCCCTTAGCCAGTTCACAGTCCACCTCACTACCCGAGAGTCTAGACCACACTTCCTCAGCTTAGCAGCAAGGATGCTGTGGGAGACTGTGTCAAATGCTTTACTGAAGTCAAGGTAGACCACATCCACCGCTCGGCCATCATCTATCCACCTTGTTATATCCTCGTAAAAGGCACTCTAGTCGATTAGTATTTAGTTCAAAATACAGGAGACCAAAGTTAATGCTTGCATTTATTTGCAAAGCAGGGTTATATCACTAATAAATAAGCTCTCTTAGAACTCTAGAAGTAGAACATGGTACAAAAGAAAGTCTTTGTAATGTTGTAGCCTGCAGCTTGAAAAAAGCAACCCTAGGTTGCACTATTTGCAGGAATGTTATTTATGGAGTTCTTATTAATTTGTTACAATTTCTTTGTTGTCTTCCACAAAGCGTGTAAAACGGAAGTTTGTCCCATTTTCATTGCTTGTCATTTTCTCCAGACCAGCTAGAGGTGCATTGGGTTCTGAATTCTGGAGCTTCTCCAGGTTTCCTGTCAGGCCGCTGATGGGAGAGCTGCCACCGTTGCCCAGGCCCCCAGGCGCCGGAGGGATGCCACCATTCTGGACGACAGAGATCTCGTTGGTCTTCATGGCCAAGCCATTGGTGAGTGCTGCTGCGTACTGGTTCCAGAAGAGGTTAGTCAAGCACGACTTCCCTTTGGTGAAGCCATGTTGACTGTCTCTAAGGACCCTCTTATCCCTGATATGCCTTGAGATGGCACCAAGGATAAGTCGTTCCATCACTTTCCCAGGGATGGAGGTGAGGCAGTCTGACATCTTCACTGTTATTGTTAGTATTGTTTGTTTGCTTTTTTCATTAAAGTAGTTCAATTTTTTTTCTAAGGTCAAAGCTTCTTTCCCTGGTTCCCCTGTTATCCTCCCCTGGGAGGGTGGTGGGGATCACGGAGAGCATCTGTCAAAGTTTAGTGTCTGGCTCATCCTTAAACTTTGACAGTATGTGATTTTGTGTGTGTTCTCACAGTTTCCTAGCATTGTCTGGACATGTTGTGGTAAGTTTTCAAACTCTGCTTAACAATGCAGTGATGCTTTTTTATTAATCATTCCAGAAAACAAGAACCCCAACCCCTAACTGTAGGAAGTAGCAAGGTAATAAGAATTTCTTAAATTTAGTCTTACCTTTGTGGTTTTCATTGCAGGGTAGCTGTTTGTCTGGGACACATAAAAAAAATGTATAAAAATTGAATTTTAAGATGCTCATAAACATTCATTTGTACTTGAATGTACAGGTATGACTTGGTTATGGTGATACAAAAACCTTAATTCACATTTTCTTCAGTCCTGATAGGTACTGACAAAATCTGACTTATACTGAAAAACCAGCACTGCAGGAGCATACACATTTATGCAATAAGAGTGTGTGCTGGGTAGTTTTACTGCTATAAATTCCTTTTTTCCTATGGGATCACAATGATAGAGATATAATATGCTTTCCTCCTTGAATGCATAAATGGTAAAGTTGGACATCAGAATGGATTGATTATATGAATTCATGAAGAATTCATGACAGAATAAGTAAATACACACATGTTCCAACCACAAGTAAGGAACCTTTTTTTTTCAGTGAAATAAACAATAGGTTCTTCTGTGGTATATGTCTGTATAGATTCTGTGTGTTGTTTTAAGCTTGATAAAGCCTGACCAGTGAGGAAGACACTAATGACTTGGGTTGAATGCAAGCTTGTGGAACTTCTAATAATTTGTCATTTGCCCTTTTCACACTGTTTCTTGCCCTCCTCCCCCCCCCCCAAAAAAAAAAAAACCAAAACAACCAAACAAAAACCATCCAAACAACAAAACAAACAGATGCTTGGAATACTTGCTGAACTTAGAGAAATTTTCACTTCTCTCCAGTGTCCTTCCTTTGTCCCAACTTTCATCTGTTTTCTTTATGGCCTCAAGCTTGTTTAGCAGTGTAATCTGTTTGACTGCACTAATTTACAAAGTCATTGACTAACTTGAACAGAGTTGACAGGAGATTAAAAGTCATCAAGATAATTCAATTTTCACACAGTTTATAAAAAATGAGATAATAAGGGAGAAAGTGAATTTTAAATATTCACCATTGTGGTCTGCAAATTGCAAATATTGCATGAGAGAACAGTGTATCTGTGTAAAGATCATAGAAAACCTTGGGATAGTTCAGGTAAATAGTCATCTAGGAGACATCTACCTGTAGGAATTGGGTAGCCTGAATTCCAGGGCTCAGTAATCTGTTTCTTAGCTACTTTTCATTGCTTAAGTTCACAGATGGTCTTCTCAGGCAGATCCTGTGGGTTTTTTGAGGTTTTCATCAGTTCTGTAACAATGTCAAGCACATTTTAATGTCCTGCTAGGTGAAACGGTCTGCTCATGCAGCCCTCCTGCTGAGCAGTCCTTGTTCAGGTGTGCTTCTAACATTACTGCATGTTTCTAACGATGAGGAAAACTCACAGGTCTCATGGGATCTCACTGTAGATTTTTTTTTAATGTTATGTTTCCTTACTTCAGTGATGGGTGTCATTCCAGCAATAATTCTAACTTGTTTTTTAAAATACCGAGCTTCACTTGTTTTCCTTACTGTAAGTATCAGGGACTTGTATAAATATAAGTAGACAGTTTTGTTTGGTACGGGTTTCTAATAAGATTTAAATTAATTTAATTTTTTCATAAGGAAAGATATTTAGGGGTAAGTTTTGGGCTTCTCTAGGATAAAAACAAGTTAGTACCTATCAATCTTTTCACTCCTCTCTCCTTTTGCAAAGGCATTCTCAAGATCATCTCACTGATATCTACATCTGGCCTGTTCTTTCATGGGTGGTAATTACAGAAGCAATGGAAAAGATATAGTAGAAACAGATGAACAGGAGTCAACTCAGATGGCACTGCTGGCAAGGTGGCAAGGCAATTTGCAGTATGTGGAGAGAGAAGTGTATCTATTTAATGATGGTCAGAATTATGTGAAGCCAGGTGAGTGAAGATGAATGCTAAAGAAGAATTTAATAGTGAATTTACAGAGGTTCACTCTGTTTCAGGGCTTGCTCCTTACTTTTTTTTCTGAGTATGTTCTCCACAGCCCTTGGCAAGTGTAAGTGCAAATCTACTATATAATGAATGTCTGTTTATATAGCGCCCACAGTGTGCTGGGGGCTATGTAGTTAGCCCAGCAGATGCAGTATCTGTTTGCAGGCCTGTAAAGTAAAATACTAGCCATGTGAGACAGTAACTTCTTTTCTGTATGTTCTTTAGGCAGCACCTGGTTTTGTATGTGTTTTCTGCCTTATCACTTTAAGATGTCTATTCTGGCAGCATATATAACCAGGCACCGCCAACCATATAGACCAGTGCAGAACAACTTGGAGAATTTTAGCTCCTGGTATGTGGCTTACTATATGTAAGATGAGACTTAGAGCTGAATGTGTTTTTTCCACATATCCCCGTGCTATACAAAGCTACTTTTATATTTAACTTTGCTAAATGTTATGCAAATTCAGTGCATTTTACTTTCACCGCCTGGAATAAAAGTGCTATGCTTTACTTTAAGCACACATTTTGCATAACAATGTTAAGTTCCATATATTATCTTAAAATACAAAGCGTATAAATCTACGTGGCTGCAAGAGCATAAGAAGAAGGTATTTCTCTGTTAAAAGGAAAGTGTAGTCCCAGCAGCATTCAGGATCCGTGTATTAATCAAACCCGCTGGTAGCTTTGTTTCAGGGAAAAAAAGTTAACTAACTTTTTTTTGCTGTAATCTATGAAGTATGAGGAAATTTTAAGCAGTAATGCTCTCTAGAAGACTGCATTTAATAGATGAAGGTATTCATGTTTTTATCAAATCAGGCTAAAAGAGAAGTCATAAAATTTTCAGATTTATAGTGCTACAGCAGAGACAAATTCCTAAAATGATAATTTAGCGGTTTCTCTGTCATTCAAAAATAGCAGTTAAAGCTCAGTAATCAGATCCTATTTCTCAATTTGTTCCTCTTAAGAAAAGAAAACCTCAATTTTTTCTTAATTACACAGCTGAATTTGTTTATGTGAGGAAAGCTTCAGAAGACGAGATATTTACTATGCACCAGCCCCTTTTCATGGCTCTAGGGCTGTGCGGAACTGGGCAGTGGTAGGGCAAAAGTATGCTCTGAACTAGAGCTGAGGAAAGCCGCAAGGAAGCAATTCAAGGAAAAAGAATTATTTCTTAGCCCCACCCAAGGCAACAGGATTTGCCAAAGAAGGCAATGGCTACTGTCATAGATGTGGGAGCAAAGAGGGAAGCAGCAGGCTGCCCTTGCCTTTTCTGGAAAACTTGAGAAGAAAGAAGAAAACAGGGACCTGCTGCAAAACACACTGGGGATGTGTTTTGGGAAATATACCATTTGTTGAAATTTCAGGCTTTTTCCCAGTGAAAGGCTTATGACACAGAATGATCAGTGTCCATCGCCCTGATTTCGACTACTTCACTCCACAGGAAAATCAAGAGTCCTGGGGCTGCTGTGAAGAATGTGTAAAGGGAGGAAGAGAGGGGTAACCTGAACAGTTTCCATTTGCTCAACTAAACATCAAGGCTCAGACCAGGATTGTTAACACTGTGTGTGAATTCACTAAAATCAAACCATTTTTTTTCATTTCACTTCTCTGAAATAATTCTTGGTTTCAGGAGAATACAGACAAGCTACCAGCTGCATAGAAATAATTGCTCCCACTATATGTGGCCCCACAGGACTGATGACTCTTGTAAATTTACAAATGATTATGAAATAAAACAAGAGCTGGTGGGTATTATTTTATCACACCTGTAAAATTTTTTTTGCTGGATTGGGTTTGAGTTATAATAGTGCATTGTTTGTACAATGTGGAGTCTTTGATCTTAATAATTAATATTTTTTAAAGCATGCTGGATAAGAAACCATTTTTTTCCTTCTTAACTTTAAAAGTAAAACTATTACAAAATAAGCTCTAGTACATTGTGAGGCTCTGACATGCTGACTGACCATGATGCTGTGTGATTCTGCTACAAAATCACTAATGAATATTGTTTCTACATGTTCATAGTTCAAGAGCTGCGTTTTCAAAGATATTTAAGCTTCTATTGACAAAACATTGTCAATAGAAATAAATGTAGACAATTAAATTTGTAAAGTCCTGTAGTGACAGGTGAGGGACAAAACAGCAGGTGATAAGGTGCATTGGAAGCCACGGACCCAACCCTGAATGTAGGTGGTTCAGGACATTGGTCACTCAAGACTGACCCCGGAGATTACAGTCTTGTTCGGCAACATCCTGAATGACCAAGCAGCTTTTTTCAAGGTGAGCATTACTTGCTCCACATGAAGAGGGGCCTAGAAAATGTGGCCTAACCAAAGTTCATCCCCATCCTCCACCCAGTTGGCTAACCATGGCCAACGGGCGTCTTCTGAAGTGGTCGAAAAAACACAAAAAGACAAAGGCATACACCTGCCTCCAAAGGTGTGTTCAGATTGACACGCGCATGTTGGAACATTAGAACCATGCTTGATACTGCGGACAGTGGATGTCCTGAGCGTCGTTCTGCTCTAATTGCCCACGAACTATCATGACTCAACATCGACAGTGAAGTTCGTCTCCAAGAGGAAGGCAGCCTCGAAGAAGACAGTGCCGGCTACACACTCTGTTGGTCAGGCAAACCCAAAACTGAAAGACACCTTTCAAGAGTTGGTGTCATGATTAAAAACTCCATTGCCTCCAAACTTGAAAATCTGCCGACAGGATATTCCGTTCGCCTTATCTCCCTACGCCTCTCACTACACAACAAGCAACATGTTGTTCTCTTCAGCAGATATGCCCCAACTCTCCAAACCGACCCTGCGGAAAAGGACAAGTTCTACACTGACCTGTGCTGCCTCACCCAAAAGGTTCCTGCAGATGATAAGATCATAACCCTTGGTGACTTCAACGCCAGAGTAGGAAAGAACTCTGAAGCCTGGAAAGGAGTACTAGACAAGCATGGTGTTGGAAACTGCAATGACAATGGTCACCTCTTGCTAGAGTTTTGTGCAGAGCAGCAGCTGATCATCACCAACACTATCTTTCAGCAGAAAGACAGCTTGAAGACAACCTGGATGCATCCTTGATCCAAGCACTGGCACCTCATTAACTATGTCTTTGTGTACCAGAGCAATATTCGTGATGTCCGTCATACCCGAGTGATGCCTAGTGCAGAATGTCAAACAGACCACCGCCTTGTGTGATGCAAACTTAACCTCCACTTTAAGCCCAAGCCAAGGGGTGGCATTCCAAGGAGGAGGTTCCAAGTCAACAATCTTCAAACAGCTACAGTGAGAGACAGTTTCCAGGTAAACCTTCAAACTAGTCTTGGAGACCATCTCATAGATCCCTCTCCTGAAGCGCGTTGGCAACACATTAAAATTAGAATCCTTCAGTCTTCTGTAGAATCTTTAGGGTTCTCCTCCAAGAAAAACAAAGACTGGTTCTATGAAAGCAATCAAGAGATTCAGGAATTGCTGTCAAAGAAGAGAAAAGCTCACCAAGCACACCTCACTCAGCCATCTTGCCTTGTAAGAAAAGCAGCCTTTCGTCTTGCATGCAAAAAGCTCCAACAGAAACTTTGAGACATCCAGAACAAGTGGTGGATCAACCTAGCAGAAAAGACTCAACTATGTGCTGATTCAGGTGACCACAGAGGATTCTATGAGGCTCTGAAAGCAGTGTACGGACCCACACACCACGTTCAAAGCCAGCTGCCAAGCGCAGGTGGCCAAATGCTTCTCAAAGATAAAGCCTCCATCCTGAATCGATGGTCTGAACATTTCCAGACTGTCTACAGTGTCAACCGTGTAGTTCAAGGCTCAGCAATTCAGCACATTACACAACAACCAGTGAAAAACGAATTGGATATAGCCCCTATTATGGGAGAGACTCTCAAGGCCATACAGCAGGTGAAAACTGGCAAGGCAGCTGTGATTGATGGAATCCCATCTGAAGTCTGGAAGCATGGAGGCCAAGCACTCCATGCTAAATTTCATGAGCTCATTGTGCATTGCTGGGAAAAAGGCAAACTACCACCAGATCTCCGTGATGCAGTCATCATCACCCTGTGCAAGAACAAAGGAGAAAAATCAGACTGTTCAAATTACCGAGGTATTACTTTGCGCTCTATTGCTGGTAAAATCCTTGCATCCACTCCAACATGGATGGCACAAACAACGGTAACAGATGCTTCTCTATTAAATCTCTTAGGTGTCTGTATACCAATGCAAGAAGCATGGGGAATAAGCAGGGGGAATTAGAACTCTGTGTGTGGTTGGAGAACTACGATCTCATTGTGATTACAGAGACGTGGTGGGACAACTCGCATAACTGGAGTGTGGGCCTTGATGGCTATGTCCTGTTTAGGAAAGACAGGCCGATGAGGCGAGGTGGGGGAGTTGCTCTGTACGTGAGAGAGCAACTGGAATGTATGGAGATCTATCCAGGGGCAGATGAGGAGCAAGTTGAGTGTTTCTTGATGAGAATTAGGGGCAGGCTTGCGTAGGTGATACTGTGGTGGGTGTTTATTACAGACCACCTGACCAGGAGGAGAAAGTTGATGAGACTTTTTACGGGCAACTGTCAGTAGCCTCCCAATAGTGGACCCTGGTTCTCAAGGGGTATTTCAACTACCTGGATATTTGCTGGAATGTCTACACAGCCAGCCATCCTCAGTCCAAGAGGTTCCTCCAGTACATTGAAGATAATTTTTTGATGCAAATGGTGAATGAGCTGACCAGGAGAGGAGCGCTGCTGGACCTTGTGCTCGCCAACAAGGAAGGTCTGGATGAAGCAGTGAAGGTTGAGGGCAATCTTGGCTGCAGCGACCATGAGATGGTGCAGTTCAGGATCCTGTGTGGTAGAAACAGAATACCAAGCAGGATCACAGCACTGAACTTCAGCAGGGCTAACTTTGGCCTTTTCAAGCAATTGCTAGGGGATACCCCTTGGGACAGGGAACTGGAAGGTAAAGGGGCCCAAGACAGTTGGTCAGTATTCAAGGACTACTTCTTCCAGGCTCAGGATCAGTGCATCACAGCAGGTAGGAAATCAAGGAAGAGATCCAGGAGACCTTCATGGTTAACCAGGGATCTGCTGGGCAGACTCAGGTGGAAGGGGAGGGTATATTGAAGACATAACCAAGTGGATAGATTATGGCCGTGCAGTGGATGTGGTCTATCTGGATATCAGCAAGGCCTTTGACACCGTCTCCCACAGCATCCTCATAGGCAAGCTGAGGAAGTGTGGTCTGGATGACTGAGTAGTCACTAGTTGGTTGAAGAGAAGAAGTCAGAGAGTTGTAGTCAATGGGGCAAAGTCCAGGTGGTGGCCTGTATCTAGTGGAGTCCCTCAGGGGTCAGTGTTGGGATCCAGTGCTTTTCAACATATTCATCAATGACCTCGAATAGGGATTAGAGAGCACTGTCAGCAAGTTTGCTGGTGACACAAATCTGGGAGGAGTGGTTGACACACCAGAAGGCTGTGCTGCCATTCAGAGAGACTTAGACAGGCTGGAGGGCTGGGTGGGGAGAAATCTTATGCAGTTCAACAAGGGCAAGTGTAGAGTTTTGCACTTGGGAAAGAATAATCCCATGTGCCAATATAGGTTGGGGACCGCCCTGCTGGAGAGCAGCGCAGGGGAAAGGGACCTGGGGGTTCTAGTGGACAGCAGGATGACCATGAGCCAGCAATGTGCTCTTGTGGCCAAGAAGGCCAATGGCATCCTGGGATGTATTAGAAGGGGAGTAGCAAGTAGGTCAAGAGAAGTCCTTCTGCCCCTCTACTCTGCCCTGGTAAGGCCGCATCTGGAATATTGTGTCCAGTTCTGGGCCCCTCAGCTCAAGAGGGACAGGGAACTGCTTGAGAGAGTCCAGTGCAGAGCCACAAAGATGATGAAGGGAGTGGAACATCTCCCTTGTGAGGAAAGGCTGAAGGAGCTGGGTCTCTTTAGCTTGGAGAAGAGGAGGCTGAGGGGTGACCTCATTAATGTTTATAAATATGTCAAAAGGGAGTGTCAGGAGGACGATGCCAGGGTCTTTTCAGTGGCGTCCATTGACAGGACAAGGGGCAATGAGTACAAGATGGAACATTCCACCAAAACATTAGGAAAAACTTTTTCCCTGTGAGGGTAAAAGAGCACTGGAACAGGCTTCCCAGAGAGGTTGTCGAGTCTCCTTCTTTGGAAACATTCAAAACCTGCCTGGAAGCATTATTGTGAGATCTACTGTAGGTGATCCTGCTCCGGCAGGGGGGCTGGACTAGATGATCTTTCAAGGTCCCTTCCAACCGTGACATTCTGTGATTCTGTGAAGAATACTTTTGAACAGACTAGTACCAGCTATCTTAGAAGAACTACCTGAAAGCCAATGTGGTTTCAGAGCCAACAGGAGTACCACAGACATGGTATTTGTTCTCAGACAACTGCAAGAGAAGTGTAGGGAACAGAACAAAGGACTCTATATAACTTTGGTTGATCTCACCAAAGCTTTTGACACTGTGAGCGGAAAAGGCCTGTGGGAGATCTTGGAATGATTAGATGTCCTCCCAAGATCCTCAAAATGATTATCCTGTTACACGAGGATCAGCGTGGCCAAGTCAGATATGGCAATGCACTCTCTGAGCCCTTCTCAGTAACCAATGGTGTGAAACAAGGTTGCGTTCTCGCACCAACTCTATTCACAGTCTTCTTCAACATGATGTTCCAAAGGGCCACGGCAGATTTTGATAAAGATAGCGGCATTTACATCCGTTCTCGTACCGATGGTAACCTATTCAGCCGAAGGCGACTGAAGACCAACACTAAGACCCTAAATCACCTTGTCCACAAGCTGCTTTTTGTGGACAATGCCGCCCTCCTTGCTCACACAGAAGCAGCTCTGCAGCACTTAACATCCTGCTTTGCAGAGGCTGCTGAGCTTTTTGGGCTGGAAGTCAGCTTGAAGAAGACAGAAGTTCTTTACCAACCTGCACCTCAGGAAGTCTCCCATCATCCCCACATCACCATAGGCAAATCAGAGTTTAAGTCAGTCCAGCAGCTCTACTATCTAGGAAGTATCATATCTTCGGATGGTAAGATTGACAAAGAGATAGACAACAGGTTAGCAAAGGCATACAGAGCTTTTGGAAAACTCGATAAAAGAGTCTGTTGCAATAAACACCTGAAGAAAAGTACAAAGATCAGTGTCCACTGAGCCATTGCACTGTCTGCTCTTTTATATGGATCTGAATCATGGGTCATCTACCACCACCACCTGCGACTCCTCAAACGCTTCCATCAGCACTGCCTCTGTACAATCCTAAACATCCACTGGACTGACTACATGACTAATGTTACTGTCCTTGAACAGGCAGGGGTCACCAGTATTGAGGCCATGCTGCTGAGGACGCAGCTGTGCTGGGCAGGGCATGTCTCCAGGATGGAGGATCACTGCCTCCCTAAGGTTGTGCTTTGTGGTGAACTCACCACCAGCTGCCACAACAGAGGAGCCTCAAAGAGGAGATACAAGGACTCTCTGAAACAAGACCTCAGTCATGGCCATATTGACTACCATCAGTGGTCCGCTCTGGCCTCCAGTCAGGAGACGTGGAGACACACCATCCATAACACTGCTGCCTCCTTTGAGAACGCACATAGAATTAGTCTTGAGGAGAAAAGACAATGCAGACAGAACCGTGCCTCGCCAATACCGCCTAAGGAGACTTTCTGCTGTGCCTTTTGCAACCGGACTTGCCTATCCTGCATCGGCCTTTTTAGCCATTTAGCGCGCTTGTAGCAAGTGTGGGTAGAGCCCTTCCCATATCTTCGTTTGCAAAGCCTAGCCATGATGAGACAATTCACCTGTGTGTTTAATTGCATCTTTGGGTGCCCAGACACTTTTGAGAATTTAATCTTAAATTACTTGCCTGCAATAACACAAAATCTTATGACAGACTGCCGTCATTTACCTGTGCTCGCAATCATAAGCTGTTTCCTACCCACCAGAACATCCCTTAAAATCTACTGAATAAATCACCTATGCCTAAATAATTACATGTTCAGATTGGAAACCATTAAATTCCATTGATTTATTACAAACCTTTAGAATGTGATGCTCTGTTTTTGTAAATATTCCCAGGCAGAGAAACAAGGCAGAGAAATGGTATTTCCATGGTTTTATCTTATTCACCAGGTTCTGCAAAGTATATATCCACATGAATAATAATGCCCTATTCCTCACAAAATGAAAACTTTTTTTAGACATGTTGCTTATTGTAACTGGAGGAAGCATAAAAAGTAAAAATTGCTCATACAGGTACTTCGATAATAGCAAAGGGAAAAGCTGATATGGTTGTGTTTTGTTCTCTAACATAGAGTCTCGGGTGCCATAAATAGTTTGGAAAAAAAAAAAAAAAAGTAAAAACTTGTGTTAAAACCTCATGGATTTTCCAGTTCACTGTACAGATTCTTCTTACAGAAAAGCAATTTACTCCATACTGAATTTTAATGCTGTTATCAGTGCCATTGTTTGACTATATTTAAAGTTAATGTGTGTCTTTGATGTGTGAATATTATCTTTTGAGAAGAAGGAAAGGGGGCAAATAATATGAAGTGCTTTTTTTGACTGCCATATTAATTTACTTGGATTTTGTACTCTATAATACATTGATAATTTAATATAATTTAATGTGTAGTGTGTTCTGCCAGCTATTTACCACTGATTTTAGAGAGAACTTCTGGCATGTATTTGTGGGAAATTAATTTTTTCACTTTTTGATTTGCACTGGGCTCGCATGGATGAAACTTTATTTTTTTATGTGGTTTAGGTCCCTTCCTACCTAGGCCATTCCATGATTCTATGATTCTTAATTGTTTTATGTGTGATGTAGTAGTTGTTGCATGTCTGCATATCAGACTGAAGAGACCTGCCTACAGCTCTTGCTTGATAATGAGCATGTGATAAGTCTTACAAAAGGGAAAAGGAGAACTGTTTTCTTTATGATCATTCAAAAAATAATAATTTCTAGCAAGACTGATTGCAAGAAATTTTTGGTAAGAGAATATCCTGGTTTGAGCTAAACAGAACTAATTCTGTTCAATCATCTTTTCAGCTCAGTCTCTTCTAGGAGGCTGCACTTTCTGAAGTCAGCAGCATGGTTTTGCAGACAGTGTGTGCTACCGGCAGTGATAACCCCTGATGTTTACAGTTACTGCCTGGGACTGGGATGCAGAAAGGCTCTCGCTTATACTTATTCCTACAGTGACCAAGGCCACTGCTGGCTCTTGTGTGCCATGCTGGGGGTGCTGGGTAGTAAGAGGGGTCACAAGGAAGTAAAAGGTGGCACCTCCAGTGTGGAACAGACAGGACAGATGACTAATAAGAGTGTTCATAGAATCAGGATAAAACTGAGAGATCGTGGGGTTTAAGCTCTCTTCTTCAGTGGCTGGTATCTGAGGAGGACTCTGTCTAATTTGCCTCTGATCTGATTCCTGAGTTCCCAAATCCAGCTCTTGTGTCTGATTCCCCTTTGCTGCTGAGCCTAGGGCTTTCCCAGTGCCGCCTGCTCTCCAGCATCAATGGGGATTGCTGTGGGGGGCAGTCAGATTCAATATTGGTTTTGCATATTAATGTATATATTTAATTATTTCCATTATTCCCTTTTCACCACTCTTATTGTTTCATTAAACCTGTTTTAGTTTTATTTTCCAGCCCATAACCCTCTCTACTTCATTCACTTTCCCTTCCCTTTTGGGCAGGAAGAGGGGATAGAGAGCATCTGTCAGCATTCAGTGGCTGACCCAGCCCTAACCCGCGACAGAGGGTGTTCCTTCCACACCGTGTCTGTTCCTAATATCAGTGCACAGATCAGTACCCAGTCTAACAGTCTGGATAGTTTTATTTTTAGTTTTATGGCTGATATTCCAAACTTATCTGGACTCCTAATCTTAAATCTAGCTTCAACCTAAATGTCTGGTAAATTTAATTTGTACTCACCTGCTTCCTGAGGATGACATGATAAGTTAGGAATTGAACTAAGGCTATTTGGCTTGTATTGTTTATGCTACATAGTGCAGTAGATTCTTCATTGCTCAAGGTCTTGCACCAATTGCAGTCTACACCCACCACCTACTACTCTGTGGTATACACTTCTCTTTAAAGACATTCCCTAAAGCCTGAATTGAAAGTTTCTGTAAAAGCTTAGGAAAAAAATAGTTTGAAAAGGTGTTCTTAGATGTAATTTTCACATACAACATTTCCTTTCTAAGCCCCTGAGCCGCTGTACTTAGGGGTGGTAAGTGTGGGCAAGCAATCTAAAAACTTATATAGCAAAAAGCATTAGAACTGAAATGTGCAGGGGAATTGTTTTTGTTTTGTTGATGCTGAAGACGAAGAAAAAAGGGAGAATATAGAACCGGATATAGAATAAATTTTTCCTACGTTTCAAACAGAAATATATGTTTAAGAGGTATCAGTTTGAGCATCATGATGAAGAACTAGAAATCTTCCCTTGGAGTATCTGGCAGAGGAATGAGTCTAACTATTGTTGTCAAGGTAACATCAGCAGCATTTTCAGGCCCCTTGAGTGCTTTAGTTTTCATTCTTTAATATTTGCCTGGTTTGGGGAGCAGAGTTGAACACCCATCAGTGTTCCCCAGGGCCAATGGGTCACTGCTGAAATCTACCTGTTAGACCCCTTCCACTGCTCTGAGGTGATCTTGTAGATATTGGAGAAAACTAGTAGTTAGATTTTTTTTTTTTTTAATTGTAAGCATGACAGATTTGAAAAGCCCTGCCTAAATTTTTACAAGGTTTAATTGACAGTTACAATGCACTTAGAAGGAAGAGATGGGGGAGAAATAATTAAAGCTACAAAAAAAATGGATTTTGTCTCTTTTGTGTTCTACTACGAGCAGAATGCCATTATGCTGGACACCACACAGAACGCAGGATTAGAGTCAGGTTTTGAAATACTCCTTTGTAATATAAGGGGCTCTGCATGCCTATTTCTCCACCGAGGCTTTGTTGATAGAGCTGTAGAAATAGTTTCACAATTATTCTTTTTATTCACTATAGTGCACTAATTCCCTCTCTGAGTCTTTACTGCACATTAAACAATATGTCTGTAAAGTAGTTGCAAAAATACACTGGCAAAATAATTATCTTTCTAGACCAGTCGCTTTGCGCTTTTCATCAGAATGGCTGCAGTCCCTACATTGGATTTCACAGTATGGTGACTGTAGCTGCAGGAGCACCGTAGGGCTCTATTTGTGAGAAGCTTCATGAATTGAATCCCATGGTTCTGTCCACAGGGGGTGACTAGCAATGAACTAGCCCCTGTATATTAAAATATACTGAAGTACGTTTTCAACGGCAACTGCCAAGTTGTTTTCTCTTCTCACAATTATCAGCTAACCTCTCCTGCTCCCCTCAAAGGTTCAAGACTTTTATTTAACTCCATGACTTATCTTTGATTATTTCAAGAGATGCAGTAGTATGTGTTCTCTTCTGGGACTAGCTGTCCTTTCCCCTAAATCTTCTAGAGG
The DNA here is from genome assembly GCA_020746105.1 of Trogon surrucura. Lineage (NCBI taxonomy): Eukaryota > Metazoa > Chordata > Aves > Trogoniformes > Trogonidae > Trogon > Trogon surrucura. The sequence continues at coordinate 115,372,619 of CM036617.1, read as the reverse complement.
TTTCTATCATTGATTGTGGGCAAATATCACTTGTCTATATTTGCTAACATATATTGCCTGGAATATAAGCCAGTAGGATAGACAGGCATAGTTAACATACTTTCTTAAATACCAGTTGGATTACACAGAACGTGTCTTCGCTGGCATTTTAGTTCAGATCAGAAATGTACTTTAGCAGAGAATCTCTCAAAAGTCATTTCCCCTGGTACTGTCTTAGAGCAGATGGACTGGATTTTTGTTGGGTGAAAATAAACTGGAACATGTACTCCAGGAACATTCGTAATCCTCTCTGACCCCTTACAGTCATCCAGTCAAAAGGACAAGAACAGAGCTAATCTGGTGTAAAACAGTGTAAATAGATATAGTTCAGATCTCAAGTGCTCAGAAGCAACTGTTTTACTCAATAGATCTGTGTGAGATGGACTGTGCCTCACTGAAATCAATTGCACTTTGATCATTTTTCCAAACACTGGGTGAAATGACTTCATTTCCTGAACTGACCACAAATTTGCATCTGAGAGGGCAAATAATGATTTAAAACTTTGTGTTAAATAGGTTTGCTTTCCACTATAAAGTTCTAATGAACTCAGTGTAAATTGTCTCTGTATGAACATCAGTCTGAAATCAGAGTCCCTTACAAAATTCATGCATTTCTGGCATGACTAAACAAAAAGCGAAACCAACAAAACCTCCTTGGATTTTTTTGGATAAATTTGGTTATCATTTTAGGGAGAAAATAAGATTTGAAAATCAGGTAAAATTTCTGTAATTTCATAAAACCTAATTTCACTCAGCTGGAATTATGAGCAAAGGTTTTATGTGTCTTCACTTCTAATAATTCTTTTTTGTGTGGTGTTGTCTTCCAAAGCAAAATTCTGATGAGATACCCTGAATAAAGAGTGGTGTGCTCCAAATCACAGAGAAAATACATTACTTGGCTGACGGCTGACCTGCCTTTTGTAATTAATATCAGAACAGCAGTAAAACAAAACGACTACTTTTCCACTTGATGTAACTTGTCTTCTGTCTTGTCCTCTTTAAACCTTTTTCAATGTACTATATCTATTGACATCCTTCTAAAATCCCTTTCAGAGCTGTATGTTGATCACTTTAGCCAGTTGATCCCATTTCCTCACAGTGTAACTTTACTTAATTGAACAACAATCTCTTAATTAAGAAATAATTAAAGTGGAATTTCACTTAAAATATCTTACCTTCTTTCCTGTTTTGCTCAGGAAGACAATCTGTTGGAACAGCTGTGTGAACAATGAAACACACCTTGTATTAAGAGGCTAATCTGTTTTAACCACAATAAAAGTTATCTTAGTAATGCAGATACCCAGAAGGATCTTTTCACTCTCGTCCTTATCTCTTTTAAATCTCATAGAGAAATGACAATATTGTCAGCACTCTTGACTGATCTCAGAAATTGACATATGCATTAAAAGACAAATAAAATGAACTATTAAAATAAGTGAGAGGGGAAAGAAATGGATATTTGTGAAGAACATGCACAGAGTATAAAGTTAAATAGAAAATGTGTCAGTTAAGGATCGTATGTGTATTTCTTTTTTAATATAAGTGTATAATTATGATTATTATTTCTGAAATCTAATTAGATATTTGGGAAGAAAATCCTATCAAAGGCTTTTCATCCTGATATTTTTATTCAACACTTAATGTCAGTGGAGTGAAAATAGTTCAGCACAGAATGCAAGTGCCCTTGGCTTTCTCATAAACTTATAAAAATATACACATTTATATATGTATACAGACAGTATGTATTATGTCTATGTACATAAACCTTTGGTACACCAAGTCAGATAATATTAGTAACAACAGAAGACTAGTATTAATTTAGACTTTCATTAGTTTCCTGCTAGTATCTCTTCAACTTCATCATTCACTGACAAGCACAAGGGGAAACAATGTGCCACTTTTCATTTTCTAAATATGCTACATTTAATAATGAGAGTAATGTTTTTAAACTCTGTGATTCAAATGGGAATTTTTAAAATAGAATATTTTTAATAAGAAGGAGGTGCAAGGATCTACCTTGCAACAGAGCTGACCACTCAGAGTGTAGGGTAAGGAAAACGAAAGGTGTAAGAATTAAGGATGGTTTTAGAGAAAAATAAGAGGTAATATGTATATACATTCTTGTAATATTTCCACTGCGTATTATTGAAAAGCAGTAAATTTTCAGAAGTAATTTACTTAAAAAAAATAGTTTTGAATGATGTATTTTGACCATCTCTAGCAATTGCTAGTCTTGCTGGTAGTTATTGAAGACTGAAAAACTGCTTATGTGCATATGTGATAAATTCCCCAGATATAGCATGACAAATATTAAACCTGCTGTATATGCTTGATCTGAACCACAGAAGCAAGTGCATAATCAAACTAAACAGGCCAACAAAGTGTGCTCACACTTCAAAACTTGCTGTTAAAGTGTCTTTGTTGGATTCAATGTTTATTGGATTTCAATGATTTCTAGAACAAAAGTGCTAATTTTACTGAAAGCTTGATCTGTACCTTTCCAGGAGTCAAGAGGCCCATTTTGTTGCATTTCATTGTTTGGGGGCAGAGGGAGATGGATGTCATGTGGCATGGTTTTTGATAGGTCTGTGGTAGTGTGATGGACAACAAGGTTTGGCCCTTTCCAGGCAGTGTAGTACTTCTTCTGTGAAATGAGCAATCAGCACTGGCTTCCAACCCAGCCTTGGTGCTGGTGGTCCCCAGCTGGTGGATGTCATCGACAGAGAAACATTTTAAGGCTACAGCTATGCACACATTACCACAATATAGGTTACGTCTGAATTTACACAGCATTAACCAGGCGGTGGTAGTTGTTTCACTGACCCTTCTCAGTTTCATAATTACATTTTTTTTCTGTTTGTACTGGTTTTTGACTGGAATAGAGTTAAATTTCTTTGTAGTAGCTAGCATGGTGTTATGTTTTGGATTTGTGCTGGAAACAGTATTGATAAAAAGGGGATGTTTTTGTCACTGTTGAGCAGTGCTCACACAGTGTCAAGGCCTTTTCTGTTCCTCACATCACCCCACCAGCACTTGGGAGGGGACACAGCAGGGACAATTGACCCCAGTTGACCAAAAGGATACTCCATATTGTATGATGCCATGTTTAGCAATAAAACTGGGGAGAAGTGGAAGTTCGCCAGGGATGCCATTGCTCAGGAACTAGCTGGGCGTCAGTCCAGCTGGGCATCACTATAGCCATTGGCTGGTGGTATTATTTTATTTTGGTTTATTTTGTTTTATTTCTCTCTCTCTCCTCTCACCTCATTTTTTCTGTTTTAGTCTTTTTATTCTCTTTGTTATTTCCTTTTTCCTTTTTTTCTTTTTTTTTTTTTTAATTATTGAACTGTTTTTATCTCAACTCACTAGTTTTTGCACTTTTACCATGTTGATTCTCTCCCCGTTTCACTGAGCTGGGTGGTACTCAGCTACTGGCAAGCGTTAAAACATGATGCTTTTGTATATGTACAAGTGTGCGTACAGATGATCCCTGTGAAGTAGCTAAGATGTTATAAAGAAGAGATACTAATATATTCCTCACTTACACTACTGCATTTACCTTTTGGTTTAAAGTAGTGGATCTACACAGGCTCCCTTTTGCCATAAATAGCACATCTCTCTATAGGAAACTAAATAATGATTCTGCTGTTTAGAATTGCATGGTTTATAAAAATGAGCAAATATTTAGTCCCATAAGCCACAAAGAACAGCAGAAAAATACAGTTATGGAGAAAGGATGATGAAGGGTTGGATGCAACATTTGATCTCCAAATGACATGGGAATATTTTACAGCAGTGGGGTCCTTGAGTGCAGTCAGACAGCAAAAGGGATCTTTATATGACATATAACTTCTATAAAATTCTCTGAAAAAAATTATTAAAAAATCAGATGAAAATATTTTAAAGTAATCTTGAAAGTAGGTTGTATTGTACCACCAGTATCTTTCAGTGGTTTTGACAGTCATTTCCTCTTTTACATAGGTCAATGGAATAATATGCCAATGTATTCAATATAGGATAAGTTTACTGTGTAAGTAAGAACAATGTTCACATTTTCAATGCACAAAACACATTTCAAACTGGCATATTTTTTATGACATTTTGACTGTTTTGTTACCAGTCCAATAAAACTCTTACCTTTGTAACCAATACTAAAAGTATATTATTTTACTTGTTTTATCTTCTGGTATAAACTTCAGAAATATAAACCAGTATTTTTGATTGCACAGTTCTTCTTTGTGGATAATTATTTCAAGCCCCTAAGAACAGGTGTAAAGTGCTGTTGCCTGAATATCCTATTATGGGAAATTCTCCACTTTGCACAGATTGAAATGATTACATAAATGATTACACAGAGAAAATAATGTCATAGGGAAAATAGGTTAAGGGGCGGGGGGGGGGGAGAAAAAAATAAAAGCTGCACGTTCTTCCAAATGTGAAGCAAATGCTTGATAAGTTCAGACTAAAACCTAGTGTCTTTTCTTCCACAGCTATTTATCCTCAACTACTGGTTCACTTTATTTCTTAATCCTTAAACACTGGGGGAAAAAGTAGCATAGATTTAATTAGAATGAGACTAGACTTTTTTTGTGAGGTGTTTTGAGTTCAAGTAGTTCTGGGTCAGCACTAAGATTATTGGCTGGATCAGTATGTTTATTTTTTAGATCCAGTGAGGTCTACCTGTATCATGTAGTTTTTCATTCTTATCTTCAGTGCTTCCTTGAAGAACTACTAGATTTAAGTGAAAGAAAAAGGGTATGAAGAGCAGATGATAATGCTATCTACATTAAAACAAACAAACTAAACATGAAAAATACATAGTTATGGAAATAATTAGTTTTCTCTTCCAGTTTCACGAAAATCATTAAACTGTATTACATGTTCCACTTAATAATTTTGCTTAACACTACAAAATGTATTTCATTTGGTACTAAAGAATAAATGGTCACTGACTCACATATATTAATTCAGGAACATCTGCCTGCTTACAGATAAGAGTCAGGAGGAAGGCAACTGTGTTGAAGCTCTCTTTCTTGAAAAACAATGTTTTCTTATATTAAAAAAAATATGCAGAAGTAGTAGTTGGTTAGGGGATTGACAATATTTCTCAGATGTCATTATGTGTTCATGTACTTTAAATACATGCTGTGTTAGTTCCCAGTCTTGAAGTGTTTTGGAATTGTTGATCTTTCAAACTGCTGGTAGTCTAAACTGAAGAAGTATATGAAGTTCTAGTCATTTGTCTTATGGTGAAATTAAAATGACCTCTGTATTATGTTCAGCTTTTGGATTTTTTTTCTGTTTCATCATGTGGATTTTTATATTTATTTTTTTTTTAGAATTGCACAAAGCCAACTTATTTATACTGAGTTCTTGTAAGGTAAGGAGGTGGGAAAAAAAAAAAGGAAAGAAAAAAATGTACATAATCTGAGAAATGAGTGTTCCATATTGTGAGCTTAAAAAAAAGTGGTTGTTTGTCTCAGGTGTTTTTGTTTAAACACAAAATACAACCCATTTTTGGCCCTATTTATGTAAACGGTAAACACTGGTGGAGGGAAAGGGAATGTAATTCTTGTGCACTACGGATAAGTCTATTTCACACAAAGTGATTTAGCTAGCACAAATGGTAACATATAATGAATGTATGTTGAATGTATAATGCTCTTATTTGCAGTGCTTGTTATCAGAAGTAGTCAATGCCAAAATTTTATTTTCACATACAATGTATTTTATTCTAATTACATTAAATTAATTTGTCAAGAAAAAGAGAGATAACAGTGAGAGGAGAATGTGAATGGTAGTCTACAAACATGCAGAGATACAAAATGGAATTAGTTTAATTTTTTTTTTTTTTAATAATTGTCCTTTTTAATAGCTGGGTGGGGTGGTGATTGAGACTGTATTTTCAATTACTCTTCAGGTCATTAATGTTGATTACATTCTTCTTCTAACCATAAGTCTTTATTTAATGAAAATATATGCCACCCACTAGGCAGGCATGTAGTTAGGGAACAATACAGCAGGATTTGATTGCCCTATTAACAATAATCATCATGAGACTTTGGGAGTAATAATTTAATGACTTCTTGCACTCTTGTGCTACTTTTTGGTGGTGTTCATTTAGCATGTACTACAATCTCTAATGAAATTAAAACTTGCCAGCAAGCATTATTAGCTAGAGATAGGCAGGTATTGAAATACCTGACCTAACAGGCTCCAGTGACTGCCATTAAAATATCTGTGGACAAGGCAGCTTAATTTGAATAAAGCAGTGTGGACTCTCAGAAGGTAATAAATAATTTTCATTGACTGACAGGGTTCATGTGGAGAAGATTGATGAGTGAAGGGAGAGGAAAATGTTTTACTTGTTTATCTTTCTCTTCCTCCTCACAATTCACTGTCATTGCTGCCTTGGACGAAATGCAAGGCAGGTGGCACAGAACTGGAATGGGCCTATTCAGAGAAAATGGTGGAACAGCTAAGAAGTTCCCTTTTATGTGGCTCAGTCTTGCTTAGAAGCAGGTCAGCTGTAAAACTCACACCTGATGGGTGTAGCTCTGGTCACACTCTATTCCCTAAGGAACTCCCTGTTTGAGGCAAAAGATTAAGCTGTCACAGAAGACATTTTTTACTCAGTCTTACATGGAGAACTACACGTAGGGAAGGCAGCTGCTGCTGCTGTTTATGCCTTCAACACTTCTTTCTGCCAGAATAGAGAACGCTGTGACTCAATTTCCTGGTTGCACATTTGCACACATTTTCTCCTCACTCAACTAATTCCCTGAACTTTATGATACATGTTCAAGCTAAAGAGTACGCTCAGTACGGTTATACTAAGCAGAGACTGACTATTGAAAAGATGCCAACCACAGAAGCCCAGTGTGCACTGAGCCTCTGAAGATCATGGGCGCACAAGAATGAGGCCTCCATTGCCTGAGCAGTGGTATGTGAGGTGAGATCAGCAGGCCCACAAAACCCATTCTTCCAGAATAAAGTACACTTCAGTCAGTGTATCTGAAAAAAGAAAATCATAATTTATTCTTTTTGAGATGTTGCTGGAGATCTTTTGAGGTTCCTTCCAGCCCCTAATGTTCTGTGATTCTGTAAGTGTTTGATTATATCAGTTCATCAATTGAAACTCTGTCAGTGAGTGGGTGAGAGCTCCTGCTCCCACTCCAGCACACAATTAAACCTTGTTAAGGTTTGCTGAAATTAATGTTTAACACTGGACTGATACTCTCGAATGACTTTCACAAGGCCAGTAACCACATCGTGTCTTGGAGGCAGTTGCTAATAGATGAAAGGATGTAAAGAGGTAGCTTCCTAGAACCTCACTGGCATAACTGCTGATCAGTATACCTAGTGCAACTCAGCATTGAGACCAAAGTAGAAGTCGCTTGTAGCACTGGCTGAAGGTAAACACTCCTACTTGCAGCTGAAAGACAGTTTAACAAGCTGTTCTTTATTATATTTCACTAGTTAATAACTGCCTGAGAGCCTAAAGTTTGTACTTGATTTGTTGTCATTCCATCAAATGGTCATATTGCAGAACGGAAGAAATTTAAGCTTTCCAGGATGGCTTATTCACACCCAAATAAACCAACAGAGATTTAACCGTGGGGCACAAAACAACTTAATTTTCAGCTTACATGTAAGTACGGGCAAACATTTTAATGCATACATAGTAAAAAAAGGCAATGGAAGACTTTGTTGTCCAAAATAACTCACAAGAGATACCTGAATTTCCTGTAAAAAGGGAACACTTGAGACCAAAATCAAATGTTTATGATTGTCCTTTATGTTTATGATTGTCTCTTTTATGTTAGGCTGATTGGATATTCATGCTTTGCTCTCTACTGAAGGAAAAACCGATGTATGTGTTGCAGTAATCTCATAACTAGCACAGCATAACAGCTTCCTTTGGCCCTAGAATTGCTAATATTGCCTTCACTCTTACTAGTATCCTTCATACAGCCTGATGCAGTTGGTAAAAGTTGAGTTTCTTGACTTGCACTTGATGATAAAGTTGTAGATTATGTGAATTTTAAGATGGCTTCATAATCATATTTTCATTAAACTTGAAATGCACATTTAACATATTTTTCTGTTTTTACATGGAAGAGAAATTGTTCTTACACTTCAGAGAATATCTCTTTAGACTGCTATGGATAAGAATACTTCCAGACTGGGAAGAGTGGGAAGAATATGTATATAAAATGTAGTCATTGTGTCCTAAGGGTAATAAGAATGTATATATACTCTTGTTATAACTTTACAATATATACCAAATGTCCAAGTAAAACTGCCTACAAATGGAGAGAATATCCAATTTAATTTTGTATTTAATATAAATATAGAATTTTGCACTTGGTGTTCATATAGAAACAAACGTAGACATCAATATGATTAAGAAGGTTATCTACAGCTCTGCACTGAGGCTTGCCCTAAAATTAATTCAGCGGAGAGAAGAGTGCTGTTAGTCACAACCCTTACTCCGTGACCAGACCTCCTGTGTTGTGCAGCACTTGTAGGACAGATGCTTCCAGTAACTACTTGGCTTATTGAATATGCATGATGTTGTTCCAGGAAAGATGAGAGTCAGGAGCAAGTGGGTGCTCCTAGAACAACTTCTGCTATCAGGACACTCTTTTCTGCCCGCTGATGGCAGAGAGCAACAGTCCCTGAGCTACAAAAAGAACAATTCCAGATAAAAATTTTGCCTAGAAGGAAGGGAAAAAAACTTAATGGGATTGTTCCGTGAAAAGACCCTTGGGAACTCTCCAAGCTTCACATGATTAGAAAGGCAAGCTTGTTACATGTTCAAGTAACCCGTTTGTCACAAATGGCTCTTCCTGAACAAAGTGGAGGCAAAACCCCACTGATTTTAACAGAAACTGGAATCTGGTCCTTCATCAGTGCAGGTTAAAGCCTAAGCTCAGGCTATATTGTATAACTTTTTAGGTCCAGGTTTCTGATTTTGAATTGTTTAATTGTCGCTGCTGTCCAGTGATACCGATTTCAGTAACTGACACCTTATCCCTGTTTTATTCTTAAGATCACTTAACAAGGAAGAAAAGCTGACACAAATAATCATTAGTTAATCAGTTGCTATCAGAGCAAGCAGTAGAAAAAAGTTTTGTTGTTTACAGGCTTTTTGTATTGTATCACAGGAAATTTGAGGACAAAACCTAGTGCTAAGCAGACAAAGTGGAGAACAGAAAAGTATCAGACTGCACAGAGTTTTCTAACAATACATACAACAAAACTCCTGCATAATTGTCTCATGAACTGTTACTCTTTAAAACTAATAAATGGGAGTGCCAAAATCTAGTTGCAGTGCAAGCTTATAGCTTTACAAGAAGGAAAATTCAACATGTTAAGTCTTGTGACTGTGGGGCAAGTATCAATACAAGATTAGACGAAGCCCAAGAATTGCAAAGCCAAAAATCATTCTCAATGTTATATTTTGTAAGGCAGTATAAAGCATATCAGCATTGGAAGGCAGTATAATAGGAAGTGTTATGAATATCAATCAAAGAAAGTGTTTCTTTAGATCTCATAAATTGACAGTGTACAGTCTGACTGGCATACAATGTCAAAGTTAAAGTCAACTTTAATAGACATAGTATTTCACCCTTGATGCTCAAACTCAACCTGGTGTTTTCTTCTATTCACAAAATGTCATAATTTCAGGTTGAACAGAAAGGATGGTACTTTACAGTATTTATCATGTCCAGGAAACATTCTGATGACTTGTGGAATGATTCTGGTCACACAATAGGAGCTGCAATGCTGCAGTGATGTCTACTAAGACAGGCTTTTGGTCACTTCAGCAGAATTCTGTTTTATTTGCTATAATGGGAAAGACTGTCTCTTACTATGATAAATGCAACAATTTCTATAAGATCTTTTTGTTTGGTTGGTTGTGTTTTTTATAAGTGCTGTTCTACAAGATGTAGTCTTAAGATCAAATAGTTAATGCATGATTTAGCTATTTTTGTCAATCTTCTTTGCTTAAAATCAGAACCACATAAGGAATCTCCTGTATTTAACATATATTTTATCTTTATTTGTATGAAGTGAAGAGGTGCCAAGAGGTTTTTAATCCACTCAACTGTGATATCAGAAGTTTATTATGCAAAGTGTATCCATTGTATTTCAGGACTTACGATTGTTCATATGGTTGGTCTTTATTTTCTCCCACTTCAAGGAGTTCCATGCCTTGCTCTAAACGGGAAAAGAAATCTAAACCAGGAAAAAAAAAAGGAGGGGAAGGCATTTTTCACCTGCTGCCACAGAGAGCACACACAGTTTGAAAGGGTACCATTCCAGTCTGGCCCTGCTAATCTTTCCCAGCTCTTCACTTGAGTGGTTTTTCATCTGCCATGTCTCATGTTAGGCAGAGACACCTTTGTCAAGCAGCAGGAACTGGCCTGTATGATTTCAGTTAGATTTCCCCCTTGATTAACTTACCTATCAGTAACCGATATTGCTTGAAAGAATTTTCTGAATGTCTAAGGCAGATATCAGATAGCTATATCTAGATCTCTTCCACAGAAGAACTCTGACATTAATCAAATTAAAATCAGTTTTAGTCATGTAACATTAAAAGTGTCATTTGACATTTAAAGGATTGTTTGGTCCAGATCTACTGGATTTAGATTGGGTTGCTTTTTGAATAGTATTTGAAAGGGAAATAAAATCTGCAAGAGAATTTTAGAAGTTTCTCTCAGACAGTTAGAAACAAACAAACAATAAATTTGCCTGATAATTACTCATGATAAAGGCTGTGATTTTAATTCCTGATACTTCCCAGAACTTCTAAAGCCCAAAAATAGAATGAGAAGAGCTGATGATTTGAGCTTTTAGGGTTATAATAACATTGATGGCAATATATTAAAAGTAGTGAGAGGCTTGGTAGATTCAGAAATTCTACGTTACATTTGAAGAGACAAACCTGAGAAAGCATAATATCTCTTGGAGTTTAATTTTATGGAATGAACATACTAATTGAATTTAGTAATTGTATTTACAAACTCTCCAGACTGGCATGGAAGGGAGGTGGGAAAATGCCATCACCAATTAAAAAAACATAGAAAAGGTAACAGAAAGGTTTTATGTGATTAGGAAGAAAAGAGAACACAGGTGATCTTAGGGTGCTTTCCCTTTATTTTTTGCATGCTTACAGCTCACATTATTTGTTCAATTCTTTGACATGGAATGGTGATTACTGCTCTCTTACAGAAGTGTATAAATAATGTATATTCTTTAGCTTTACAGCTTCTCCAATTTATGTTCTATTTGGGTCGTATTTCTAACATCTCTAGAGACTTAAACACTTTACTGTTTATGTATCACTTATTTGGCATATGAATGCTTTTCTACTGATGCTTTTTCCCTCAAATTTCTTCCACTCAGACTGCTGTTGAAATGAGGGTTTGGAGATTAATTCGTATTGGTGCATCTCTTCTGAAAAAAACATGATTCACAAAGACATTTTGGTTTGTGAAGGTCTAATAACTAAGAATTGGATGTCTGTCTAAAAAGCAAAAATCAACAGAGCTACAAGAAACCATTTTGGGCTTGCAAGGGGAAGCTACTTAGCCATTAGAAGTGCGCTCCAGCTTAGGATACTCTTAAGTGCACTTGCAGTCAGTTGATGGAAGGACAATAGAAGTCATAGTGGCACATAGCCTTACAAAATCCGCAAACAGAAGCTAAAACAAGGTGAATAGCCCTTACAAATACCTTTAGAAAAGTAAGATATAAACATGTGAACAGAATGGATTCAAAGATGTAATAAACTTTCTGTTTCTGTTCATGAATTTACATAGTCCAGTCTCACCTGTGAAAGGAAACAAAATGCAAGAAGATCCATTTTACCAGAAAGATCCAAGAAGGTCATTGCAGTACTTTTATTTGATGTTTTCTTGTTAGGTAGTGAAAATTGTCTTTATATTCAACTTAAAGGCTCATCTTTTCATCAGAATAAGTAAGTCATCAATTCTTCTGTTTTTCCTTTTCCTAACAGAGCTTACACCTTCACTTTATTGTTTCCTCTGAAGTCCTTCAGCTATTTAGCATTGTGCTACCCTATGGCTCAGAGATGCTAGTGATATGTGTTGCTGTCAAAATAATGGTGGCATTGCAGGGATGAGTAAATACATGGTGGATGTTACATATACTTTCTCTCCTAGGCAAAGAATTGGAACTAGAAGAAACAGTAATGTGCGTATAACACTTAGGGAATCTCTGTGGTCACTCCTCACTTTTTTTTTTTTCCATTATCATTGACATTTCTGAAAATGGAGCTTTGTTAAACACTTCTGGCCTTTGCCAGTGGACTGGCAGTAATGACGAATAATGCATATGAAGAAAGAAATTATGTTAAACACTGTAATGACAACAACAAAAATAATTAATAATAATGTTATGATGGTATCTTGCAAGATGAGACAGACTGTGGAGTAATGTACTACAGAGGCTATTGAAGAGACAGTGTGATTTTTTTTACTCACTTTGACTTCAGAGTAACTTGTACATAAGGTGTTATTCTGTGAGTAATTAAATTGCTACTTAAAAGAGGATTAATTTGTAGATAGAATAGTCAAGAAACTTGGTCTCTGTTCTTAATTCATTCTTTTTTCCCATGAAAACTTTAAAAAATTACTTGACCAATCCCACAGATGGAAAACTTGCCATATTATTGTGTTTCAAATCTTTTAGCATGTCTATCTTTACACATATGCATGCCTCTTAGATATTATGTATGCTTATGCTTTCTCACTACACTGTTTTTCAACCAAATCCCAAAGTTCTTCTCATACTTTAGTTTTTGAACTGTTCTCTTCTGGAGTCCTTAAATATACTCCAACTGGGACTAAATTTTAAGATGACTTACATGTTGCAACCTTTTGTTACCAACAAAAAACAGTCTGGTTGTTTCACATCCTAGAGTGTAAAAAGTCCCCAGTTTGTATGCAAAAGGCAGTTTTTTGGGGCTCAGTTTGCAGCTCCCTAGCTTCAGTTTCTCGATGGGCAAGATACAAAGCCTGCTGATTAATAAACATGAGCAGTGGCCACTATGTAGTGGGATCTCAGCAACCCACGATTAGTTGGATAAAATATAATGTTAGTAATTCAAAAGTGCTTCTTCTGTAGAAGTATAAATGCCTTTGAATGGTACATCCCTACATTAATTTCTTTACTGCAAATCAGTGCAAGAGCCACCAGCTGCAGGAGTAACTTTATGAAATAAATAATGATGATGAAACTTAACATACACCGGAAAAGGTGACCTATGCATAGGTCTTTAATTCTAATTCTTTTTTTCAGTTTGTGGTAATGTATTTATTTATTGCCAGAGATGTTAGTGGTACAGGAAAACAAAATGAAATCTACTTCTAATATATCTTCAAAGTCCCTACAGGGTAGGTTTTGAATCACAAAATCAAGGAAAAAAAATAACCTATATGTAATGGTATACTTTGTTTTTCCTCCCTGTGGATGAGATTTATAGTAAGAAAGCAAATGTTAGCTTGCTAGAAAAAGTGACCAGCCATCCACTGGATATCACCTTTTCAACTGAAAGGGAAATAGCTTTCCTTTTAACTAAAGGTACATCTTTTATTTGCATTAAACATATGCATTAACTCAGTAGTTTCTCTACAGCAGGTCATAAATTATATATGAAATAAAATAAAAGAACCCATGCACAATGCACACAGAGAATATAAAAATCTCTATGCAGTTACTGCTGAGCTCTCATATTCACTGTAATATCAATTCAGATAAAACTAAAAACCTTGCTATGCTTTTTCTGCAAAAGTGAATAGGGAATGGTTTGGGGATTTTGGTGGTTGTTGGATTTTTTCCTCTCACTTTGCCTTTCCTCAGAATGTTGCTTTGTTTTTCTAAAATACCATTTATCTTTGCACCTTACCAATAATGCAATTAAAAGCTTAAGGCAGAAAGCTTTGTCCAGTTCTTTGGACGCAACACCAGGGGTTTGCGTGACTTGAATTATGTTCCCGAGTTGACTAGTCATGTGCCACTATGCTTGGGCCACATAACTTTTTGGGGAAGAGTGATATAGTTTGCTCAGTATTTTAGTGATAGGTATTGAATTCTGTCTCTCATCTCTTCTAGGGAGAAAACCGTTTTTGTTCGACAGCTTATTGTGCAGTAATTAATGAAGTAGAAACAGTCACTGCTGAGTAATATTTTCTGGAAGTAATCCTTTCCTTCCTGGGGCCATGTCAAGTTATTTTCAGTATCAGTTGAAGTATCTATAGTAGTTTTATAGACTTAGAGGAGATGATGATATTAATGAAAAATCTACTACTGCCTTTTCTTAAATGTCTTTTTGTTGATTTGCATTTGTGGTGAACTATTTCAAACAGAAGATTTTAGTAATGGTAATAGGGTTGGAGCAGGGAAGAATTATTAAAACCAGTTTTGTTTGAGAATATTTTTCTTGGTCTAAGTAGCTGTTGAAAGATGTCTAACTTTATGTAGTGAAATAGCTTTGTGCTAAAAATTATGTGATAAATGTGACCTTATTAACTTCTATTCTACATCTCAGGCAACAATTGCAGAAAGGGACTCTAGCCATAATCTCAGAGATCCAATGGAAATTATTTATTTATAAGGCCAGATACCCTGCCTCACCATCTGTTTTTTAAATTAATACACTAGGTGTAGACAAGACTGAACTGTGTTCAAAGGAATTTTATATAGTAAGATGACTAAAGGACAGGGAAAATCTGCAGTGCAAGGGTTGAACACAGAACCAGAGGAAATTTTTCTTGTTGAAAGACTTGCTGAATGTAAGGTAAAGTAGGTAGAAGTTTGTTTATGGTTACTGCCACAAAGGATTTTGCTTTTCTACAACTTTTCTTGTCAGAGTTCACTGAAGAAAGTTGGGTAAGAAATACCACATCTAAAGGCCTGCAGGAGCTTTGACTGAAGACTCCAGAACTCACAAGAGAGACAACCGTGTATTTATTAGCTTTTCTTCTTGACCTGTCTTAGAAAGCATGGCTGTGGGAAGATATCTGGTACAATTCTCCAAATTACCTTCATGGTGATTCACTATCACAGAATCACAGAATCACAGAATGTCAGGGATTGGAAGGGACCTCGAAAGATCATCAAGTCCAATCCCCCTGCCAGAGCAGGAACGCCTAGATAATGCTACATAGGAACGTGTCCAGGAAGGTCTTGGACATCTCCAGAGAAGGAGACTCCACAACCTCCCTGGGCAGCCTGTTCCAGTGTTCTGTCACCCTCACTGAGAAGAAGTTTCTATCAGTTCCTTTTACACAGAACCAATATTCCTCAAAGCAGCACATATGCTCCTCGAATTCCGTTAGACATTAACAGCCTTGATCATTCCCTTCTCAACCTTAGTTCATGATATCTGTTCTGCCACCTGCAGTAAAAGAGTTTGTTCCTTCCATTCCTTAATGGGCAGACCATACAGAATCACAGAACTACACAGAATCACAGGATTTAAGGGGTTGGAAGAGACCTCGAAAGATCATTTAGTCCAACCTCCCTGCCAAAGCAGGGTCACTTACAGTAGGTTACACAGGAACACATCCAGGCAGGTTTTGAATGCCTCCAGAGAAGGAGACTCCACAACCTCTCTGGGCAGCCTGTTCCAGTGCTCTGTTACCCTCACAGTGAAAAAGTTTTCCCTAATGTTTTTGTGGAACCTTCCATGCTCCAGCTTGCACCCATTGCCCCTTATCCTATCCTTGGACATCACTGAGAAGAGCCTGGCTCCATCCTCCTGACACTTACCTTTGACATATTTATAAACATTAATAAGGTCACTCCTTAGTCTCGTCTTCTCTAAGCTGAAGAGACTCAGTTCTTTCAGCCTTTGCTAATAAGGGAGATGATCCACTCCCTTAACCTGTGGTACAAAAGGATGTCTCTCCATTTAGATCTCAGAGAAATAAACTGGACCAGACCAAGTACAAACAAAAGATAAAGTAAAAGAAATAAATAACTTCTGAATGGTGCGTGCGTGTGTGTGTATGTGTGTGTTAACAGGTTACACAGAGACAGGGTTTGAGTGAAAAAAAAACCTTTCATTTCATTATATATATATTTCATCTTATATATATATATATATATATATATATTTCATTTCATTATTTCATTTCATTCCATTGACAGGTTTGAGAAATGGGCCAGTGCAATGAGCTTCAACAAGTCAAGATGCAAGGTGCTTCACCTGGATCGGGCCAATCCTAGGCACAAATATAAACTGGGCACAGAGTGGGTTGAGAGTCACCGTGAAGAGAAGGATTTGGGGGTGTTGATAGACGAGAAACTCAACATGAGCCAGCAGTGCGCTCATGCAGCCCAGAAGGCCAACCGCATCCTGGGATGTGTCAGGAGAAGCGTAGCCAGCAGGTCAAGAGAGATGATTCTCCCCCTTTACTACAGGCTACAGGAGCTGGGATTGTTCAGTCTTGAAAAGAGAAGACTTCGGGGAGGCCTAATAGCTGCCTTCCAATACCTGAAGGGATCCTACAGGAAGGCTGGGGAGGGACTTTTTACAAGAGCGTCCACTGATAGGACAAGGGGAAATGGGTTTAAGTTGAAGGAGAATAGATTTAGATTAGATCTTAGGAAGAAATTCTTCAGTACGAGGGTGGCAAGACTTTGGAATAAATTGCCCAGAGATGTTGTGGCTGTCTCTTCCCTGGAGGTGTTCAAGGCCAAGTTGGACAGAGCCTTGAGTAGCCTGTTCTAGTTGAGAGGCGTCCCTGCCCGTGACAGGGAGGTTGGATTAGATGATCTCTAAAATCCCTTCCAACCTAGGCCACTCTATGATTCTATGATTCCGTGATTTCATTGGAATGTAAAAAAATATTAGGGAAATTCATTCAAGACCCAAGTAGAAGAATAAATATTTTCAAAGACTAGAAGTCAGACTACACCAGAGCTAGAGATCTACAGGTTACTTACCCTTTGTTTTTTTTTGTTCATTCTCCAGATCAACATTGTTTTGGGATAGTATAGCTGTTGGACTGTGATTCACATTGAATTAAAACAATATCACATTGCAGGAAAAAAACTAACCAAACGTTGAACTGAAAATTAATGTTCTATTCTTTTTAGTCAGTTTTGGCCTTGTATGAGGAGTTTTTGGCAGAAACTAACATGCTAAGAATCCTTAGTTAGATATTATATATTGTAAATGCTAAGTAATACTTAGAGATTAGTTGCTGAAGCAAGTTTATTTAAATTTGGAATATTATTTGCATAGATTTTACTTGTGTTTTTCACTCCAATATAGCAGTGCTTTGATTGTGACTGTCATGTGTAAACTCTTTTGAGTGTGAAAATAAGGAAAAAGACGAAGAGACCAGTCCATTATGATGTCATATATAGGAGGTTTAGCAATAACGTATTGTGAATCACATACATAAACAGTGAAGGCTGTTAGTATTTATGAAGACATTGCAGTTCCAAATTGCCACTGATAGCTACAAGCTAGAGATAGCTACAGATCAGCTGCCTTCTCTCTTCCTCAAATTTTTCACATTGTAGCCTCTGTTACTCACTCAAAGTTTTCTGTTCTGGAATGAGCATTTTAGAATTTTGGAAGCAAAAATATGGTTGTAAAAACTAAGATATAACTGTATCTCAGCAAAGTTCAGAGACTCCAGCGACAGAATAAATTACTATAAACAGAAATGGGGACAGAAATTAATTTACTGTGTTCTTTTTCTGTAGGCTACCACCTAGAGATGGGTGAGTAGATGAAAAAGCAGTAATAGCAGATTTCATAGGAACTGATGGTACTGTGCAATTCTAGAAATCAGACTTTGAGAACAGACCTGAAAAAAAATACTAGTATCTGCATGTGGCAAATAATTATTTTGTAAAACTTTTTCTTTTTTGACAGTGCTGTTGAAGGTATTTCCGTGCTTGAAGAAAAATAAGATAAAGCTTAAAGTTTGATCCACCTTTTCAACAGCACATCATAAGAAGCCATTTGCAATGCACACAAGAAGATAAACCAGTCTTGTAAAGCTATGTGTTCATAAGCACCATCTATTGACATTTTATCTGTTAGATAGCTCTATCTGTATATATCTGGAGTACTTCTGTAACAACTATTATCAGAAGTAATTTGGGAATGTTAGTGAGCATGTCTGGAATTTGAAATGGTTTGCATATGCACAGATGCAGACTATGGGAAATTCTGTCAGGGTAGTGAGCTGGGCTATCTGTATTTTAGCAGTGAGAGCTGGATGCCCACCATCCATGCTGCAAGGGAGATCTTCCCTCGAGGAAACATCCTGTCAAGAAAGTCTCTGAATCCTGGTCTTAGTAACAAGAGTTCAGGTTAAGTAAAATCACCCCATTGTTTCAGCCACAGATACAGCTTCCTTCTTTGGGAGCTGGCTTACTCTCAGGTAGTTTGGTCCAGCTGACAGCACTTCAGGGCTGGTAGATGACTGGCCTAGAGCTGAATATATCTCTGCTTCAGGTGCTAGTCACTCACCACTGTTGATACTATGTTCCCTGTCTCGTTTTCTGAGCAGCTTCCAGAGACCAGTTGTGACAGAATATCTTCTCATCTCTTTCCCAAGCGATGTTTCCTGCCCTCCACCCACAATGCCACTGGATGCTGAGCTTCTGAGAGGAAGCCCCACATGATCTGGTACAATCACAAAATAGAGCAGAGAGATCTTTCTGACCCAGAAAACCCCTCTCATCTGGGCCACAGATTAGGGACTCACTGGCCTTGGTCTTTTCTAGGAGGTTAATTGATCAGAAAAGACTCTCCAACCCTTGAGCTGAATAGCACAATAGCTGTTCTGTCCAACAAGTTAAATTCTTTATTTTTCAATCCACAGGAGCTACTTCTGATCTGCCCAGAGAGAACAGTCACTGTTCTGTACTAGCACCTGAACCATGCCTGAACTGTTTCTGGGAGAGTGCTTGCTGTCCTGGGCCAAAGGTATGAATAACTCAACAGCACAGGCAATTACTTGCTGGGATTGGGGTCCCTGCCTTGGCTATGTTCATCTTACTGCCATAGATAGGGCCCCCTTGCCTAGAGGTGCTCACGGGATAGGCCCAGCCATCCAAACTCTTTGTGTGGTGTATACTGTAGAATATCATGCCTTTATACAAACCTCAGTGCAGGAACTAAGTTCATTGTCAATACCAGAACCTGCTCTAAAAGCTGCTGGAGTTGTGCCTGACCTCTCTGCTGATTATGAACTCTTACTTTCCTACCTTGTACTAGCAAAGGATAAGGAAAATATAGGGTATTTGTGCCACACCTCCCACAAAACCCTCCCTCCTCTGCAAGTTCTCTATACTAGCCTAACAGCTGAAGCAGGCTCCAGCTCTTCTGGCTTTATGCTAAGAGGCAGCATTTTTTCCCCTGATGGATAATCAAATAGTGCCTAGGGGTGGAAGGTAAAAATTGAGGGTAAGCAAAAAAGCCAGATACTGTGCTATAATACAGTATCTGGCTTTTTTGCCTACCCTCAATTTTTCACTGCGTCTGTGGAATAATGGAAAGTATTATGGAGCAATTTGATTTCATGATTTGTTCATACTGACGGCAAAGCGTTCCCTAATTATGTAATAAACATCTGTTCTGCTTGATTAAGTAGCCTCAGAACAGAACCATTTCAGAGTCTTTTTTCACTTGCTTAACCAATACAAACATCTTAATTTTATTTTTTTAGTGGTCCCTACAATGTGTACTGACCTTCATTTGACAAAACTAAAATGACAGTAAGGAAAATAAATTATTGAAATGGAAAGGTGGTTTATAAAGACTTTAAACTGTCCACTGAGCTGAAGCACTATAACTCAGTAACAAGTGCAGAGGAATTTCTTGTGGAGCATAGGCGCGGTATCCCTTTAAAAGGTTTGGACAACCCAACTTAGGCCTAAACAAAGGCTCTGTCCTTGGAGCTGCCTTGGGGCACCGAGAGGAGGAGGTGCAGCTGTTTGTGAAGAGCCTTGCCAGGGGGAGAAGGGGGGCGAGAACCGCCTGCATAGTTGAATGGCACTACCCAATAAAACACTGGCACGTGTAAACCTGTAACTGACCAACTCTGTTAAGGGGTAGGCGTGTGGACACTGTTTAACTGTATATATTGAGCTATCCGGAGCAATAAAGGGAGAATGACTTGTAGTCACATTGGTGTGATGGTCGTTACTTGGCCGGCTCTCCGAAGGGACCCTTCTAGAAAAAAGATTTAGAGGCTACCATGCAGTCTTGTGGAAAATTCTTATGCTCTTGCAAATCATAGAATCATAGAATGTTCAGGGTTGGAAGGGACCTCAAGAGATCATCTAGTCCAACCCCTCTGATAGAGCAGGATGCCCTAGGGCAGCCACACAGGAACACGTCCAGGCAGGTTTTGAAAGTCTCCAGAGGAGACTCCACAACCTCTCTGGGCAGCCTGTTCCAGTGCGCTCTCACCCTCACAGTAAAAAAAGCTTCTCCTCATGTTGAGGTGAAACTTCCTGTGTTCTAGCTTATGCCCATTATTCCTTGTCCTATTTCTGGGCACCACCAAAAAGAGACTGGCTCTTTCTTCTTGACATCCACTCCTCAGCTATTTATATACATTAATAAGGTCCTCTCTCAGCCTTCTTTTATCAAGACTAAACAACCCCAGTTCTCTCAGTCTCTCTTCATAGGAGACATGTTCAAGTCCCTTAATCATCCTCGTAGCTCTCTGTTGGACTTTCTCCAGTAGGTCCCTGTCCCTTTTGAATTGGGCAGCCTAAAACTGGACACAGTATTCCAGGTGTGGTCTCACCAGGGCAGAGTAGAGGGGGAGGAGATCTTCCCTAGACCTGTTGGACACACTTTTCTTAATGCACCCCAGGATCCCATTGGCCCTCTTGGCCACAAGGGCACATTGCTGTCCCAGGGACAACTCACTGTCCACTGGGACTCCAAGGTCTTTCTCAACAGAGCCGCTTTCCAGCAGGATGTCCCCTAATCTGTCCTGGTGCTTGGTGTTATTCCTCCTCAGATGCAGGACTCTACACTTGGCCTTCTTGAACTTCATGAGGTTCAATTTTTGCCAACTCTCCAGCCCGTCCGGATCTCTCTGGATGGCAGCACAGCCTTCCTGTGTGTCAGCCAACCCTCCCAGTTTCGTATCATCAGTGAACTTGCTGAGGGTGCACTCTATCCCCTCATCCAGGTCATTGCTGAAGATATTGAACAAAACTGGACCCAGCACTGATCCCTGGGGAACACCACTGGCCACAGGCCTCCAACTTGACTCTGTGCTGCTTATCACAACCCTCTGAACTCCACCTCATAGTCCAATCATCTATCCCACATTTCTTGAGTTTACCTATGAGGACAGTATCGAAAGCCTTACTGAACTCGAGATATATGACATCCACAGGTCTCCCTTCATCAACCCATTTGGTTATGCCTTCGTAGAAGGGTGCCAGATTAGTCAGGCAAGATTTCCCCTTGGCAAATCTGTGCTGGCTATTCCTGAAAACCTCCTTTTCTTCCATTTGGTTCGAGATGGCCTGGAGAATGAGCTGCTCCATCACCTTTCCCAGGATGGAGGTGAGGTTGACTGGTCTGTAGTTGCCAAGGTCCTCCTTCTTGCCCTTTTTGAAGAATGGAGTGACATTGGCTTTCTTCCTGTCTTTAGGCACTTCACCTGTTCACATGATCTTTCAGAAATGACGGAAAGGGGCTCAGCAACAATGTCAGCCAGCTCTCTCAATACCTGTGTTTGTACACCATCGGGGCCCACGGATTTGTGTGTTTTCAGTTTCTCCAAGAGGTCTCTAACCCAATCCTCACCGAGCAGTGGAGAGTCATCCTTGCTCCAGTTTTGCTCCCTTACTTCTAGTGACTGGAATTCCCAAGGGCTGGGTCTTAGGAGTAAAGACTGAGGCAAAGAAAGCATTCAGCGATTCTGCCATCCTGCATCCTCTGTTATGATGTCTCCTGCCTCATTTACCAGTGGACACACTCCTTCTCTACTCTTCCTTTTCTCATTAATGTATTTGAAATATTTAGTCTTGTTGTCTTTCACCTCCCTAGCCAGACTAACTTCCTTTCTTATTGAGTTTCTACAGACTCTGGCAGCATCTCTACAATCCTCCTGATTAACGAGACCCTTTTTCCACATATTGTAAATTTCCCTCTTCCATTTGAGTTTTTCCAGTAGATCCTTGTCTATCCTTGCAGGTCTCCTGCTTCCTCTATTTGATTTTTCTTTATAAGGGAATACATGTATCTTGTGCTTGGTGGAAGTAGAGTTTAAATATTGACCACCTCTCTTGTGTAACCCTACCTCCTAGAGCCCTAGCCCACAGGACACTTCTGAGCAGATCTTTAAAGAGGGCGAAGCCTTATTAATGTCCAGGGTACAGATTTCACTTATTACCCTTCTTCGTTCCCTAACAACACTAAACGCTAACATGTCATAGTCATTACAGTCAAGACTGCCCCCAAGCTTAACATCTGTGGCCAGACCTTCTTTATTTCTTCATACAAGGTCCAGCATTGCACCTCTTCTCATTGATTCTTCAGCCACCCGCAGCACAAAATTGTCATCAATGCACTGCAGGAACCTTTTGGACTGTTTATGTTTGGCTGTGTGATCTTTACAACTAATATCAGGATGACTGAATGCACCCATGAGCACCAGGCCATGTGATCTTGAGGCTACATCCAGCTGCTTGTAGAAGGCCCCATCAACAACTTTGTCTTGGTTTAGTAGTCTGTAGTAGACCCCCCACGGCAGTATCTCTCGTGTTTACACATCCCTTGATTCTTACCCATAAGCTTTCAACATTATCATCATTTCCCCCTGTGTTAAGCTCAATGCATTCTGGTTGCTTACTTACATAAAGAGCAACTCCACCACCTAGCCTTGTCAGCCTATCCTTCCTGAAAAGCACATAGTGCTCGTGTGCTATCCCACCATGTCTCTGTAACCGTGATGAGACCATAGCTCTGTGACTGCACTCAGATTTCTAGTTCATCCTGCTTATTCCCCATGCTGCTTGCATTGCTATAGAGACACTTCAGACACTTAGTTGACAAACATCTGTTACTATTGTGGTTAGTTTGATCTGTTTGTCCACTGAGTGCAATGGCACCCACATTAGCATGTTGGACCCCTTGCATAATTCAGTTTAAAGCCCTCCTAACTAAGCTGGCCAGCCTAGCCTCAAAGATTCTTTTGCCCCTTTGAGACAAGTGTCTTCCATCCCACTTTAGCAAGTTTTAGTCATCATAGAATGCCCCGTTGTCACAGAAGCCAAAACCTTCATGGCAGCACCAATTACGAAACCAGAAATTAATGTTCACTATTCTTCTATATACCACTGCCCCCTGTTCTGGCAGTATAGAAGAAAAGATAACTTGTGCCCCAATATTTTTAACTTGTGCCTCTGGAGCTCTATAGTCTGCCTTGCTTTTACTCAGGTTCCTGCTCTCAGTGTCATTCATACCCACATGGAAGAATAACAACAGGTTATGGTCGGTGATCTTCACAATTTGTGGTACCCTTTTAGCAACTTCATGTATTTTTCCACCTGGGAGGCAGCAAACTTCACATGATTCTTTGTCAGGTTGCCAAATGGGTATCTTAGTGACCTTTAACAGAGAGTCTCCCACTCTGAGCACCTATCGGGTTTTTTTTTATGATAACTACTGTGTTTTTCTGGAGGGTCTTCACTGTGGTGTACAGGTTCTTGTGTGTCAAGAGATCTTAAAGCATCATATCTGTTGCTTGTACTGATGTTAGAGGATGTGGGATGATGTTTGGACTTGCTGTTATGGGTTAACCAGGGTCCAAGGCTCATTGTCAGTGGTGACTGATAAAGTACTATGGTTTTGCAACCATCTATCTATATCTGTCTCAGCTCCTATGATGCTTGGTAGCCTTGCTACTGTTTCTTGTAGTTTGACTAACTGGCACAACAAGTCTTTTATCTGTGAACACCTCGAGTTGTTACTTACGTTCAGATCAGCAGAGGCATCCAGGCACCTGTTACAAGCCCCTGCCCGCACTGAAACATCTAGCTTGGCCAGCTCAGTCCGAGTGGATGTATCAGACTTTCCAGACACCAGCACAGGTTTTAGTTTTCAGAAGAGTGCCTACCATTACGGCAGACGACTGGCCGAGACCAGCCACTACGCCAGCACAGCAATGTTGTGATGTGGGTGACCGGCTTGCTCCCCGCAGGCCACTCTGGCTGCTCCCTTCGCCGTGTGCTTTCACGCTGTTGCTGCCTCGATCCACGCGGTCTCGGGTTTGATTTGTATACTTGGCTGAGATCAGTAACCATAAGTAAAATGGTAGCAAGTGCCCAGCTTTAAATGCCCCAAAAAGGAGAAGGGGTCAATTCTTTGAGTTTTGAGCTTTCTTCTTCCAAAGACTGGAACTGTGAGAGGAAGAAAAAAACAAAACGAAACACCCTGTTTACAGGGTTGTTCACAACGTTGAAATGCGTCCCACACTGTTTGATCTGTGGACTCGCAGTGGTCATACAGAAGCCTGCAACAGCTCTGCTAGGACAAGTTACTGGTGCAGCAGGGTTGGAGTATTTATTCTTTCATGTGCTTCACCAGGAAAGTCCTAAATGTCCTGAAAGAAAAGGGCAATCAATAACTCATCAGACATAATGTAAAATGGAACTAATGTTCAATCAATTAGATACCATAGCCATTCCATGAAGGTACCAATTAGAAATAAAAATAGTTTAAGTAATTAAGCAACCTTTTAAAAGCATTGGAGATTGGGAACTATTCTGCTTTCACAAGCAGCATATTCTAACAAAAAAATCCTGTCAATAGCTGCCAAAAATGCATGGCTTCAGATACTAAATTGAGTTATTTCTACAAATAGTACCTCAGTATAACAACTCCAGCATATTGAGCTCATTTAGATACCACAGTGAAAAATTAGTCATCTTCATTTAGATTTGTTGGAGCTGGTTTTCACATACTTATATGTATGAGAAACACAATAAAGTACAGTAAGATCTGGTTTATGGAAACAAGAATTCTTATTTTATGTTTTAGGTTCAGTAGAGGTAATCTTAGTGTCCTGGTTTGAAAGCACCAGGACAAACGTTCTCTGTGACTGCCTGGCACAGGGGGCAATCACACCGGGTAAGAAGGGGCAGCTGTGCCTGTAGGGAAGAGAGGATGGATCAGGTGACCCAAATGGACCAAACAAGATATTCCCCCCCATGATGCTCAGTATATAGGGGACCCTAAGAAGAGCCTTGGGATTTTTTTGTGTCTGCTGTGTTGGGGGGTTATTGTACATATCTGTATGTAGTTTGTTATCTTTATTATTAGTAATAGTAGTATTCTTTTTTCCATTAAACTGGTTCATTTTCTTTTTTTCAACTTTAAAGTCTTTCCTTCTGTTATCCTCCCTTGGGAGGGTGGTGGTGAGATCACAGAGAGCATGTGTGAAAACTTAGTGGCTGGACAAGCCTTAAACTTTGACACCTGAATTTACATATTAGTTACAATTTGCTATCTGCTCCACCAATGCAATCCTTATGAGAATCAATTAAATTTTTTTGCACACAGCTGAAGGAGTTATTGGTCCTTTTTATTATTATTTGTTTCAACATTACAGCTGAGAGATTTTACATTTAGTTGTTAAATACATTTTTGTTGGTTTTCGTTCCCCTTTTTCCTTAAGGAAAGGTCTCCTGGAATCTCTAGGGAACAGAAGACAGAATTTAACCAGTTTTTTTACTTTGGATTTTGAATAGTTTGTGGCCAAAAGCTGTTTTCAATTTGCAAGGCCCCAGTGTGGGTTAACACAAACATTTAGGCTGTCCTGAGGAGCCCCGTTCCCCTGAGGCCCCAGAGGAAGTCAGGGCAGTGGAGGAGTTTGCTTTAGTCGATGAGGACTGGGTTAGGGACCAATTAAGCAATCTGGACATCCATAAATCCATGGGTCCAGACGGGATGCATCCACGGGTGCTGAGGGAGCTGGCTGATGTCATTGCTAGACCACTCTCCATCATCTTTGCCAAGTCTTGGGAGACGGGAGAGGTGCCTGAGGACTGGAGGGAAGCAAATGTCACTCCAGTCTTCAAAAAGGGCAAGAAGGAGGACCCGGGTAACTATAGACCGGTCAGCCTCACCTCCATCCCTGGGAAAGTGATGGAACGACTTATCCTTGGTGCCATCTCAAGGCATATCGGGGATAAGAGGGTCATTAGAGACAGTCAACATGGCTTCACCAAGGGGAAGTCGTGCTTGACTAACCTCATAGCCTTTTACGAGGATATAACAAGGTGGATAGATGATGGCCGAGCGGTGGATGTGGTCTACCTTGACTTCAGTAAAGCATTTGACACAGTCTCCCACAGCATCCTTGCTGCTAAACTGAGGAAGTGTGGTCTAGACTCTCGGGTAGTGAGGTGGACTGTGAACTGGCTGAGGGAAAGAAGCCAAAGAGTTGTGGTCAATGGGGCGGAGTCTGGTTGGAGGCCTGTATCCAGTGGAGTGCCTCAAGGGTCGGTACTGGGACCAGTATTATTCAATATATTCATCGATGACTTGGATGAGGGACTAGAGAGTACTATCAGCAAGTTTGCTGATGACACCAAGCTGGGAGGAGTGGCTGACACACCAGAAGGCTGTGCTGCCATCCAGCGAGACCTGGACAGGCTGGAGCATTGGGCGGGGAAAAATTTAATGAAATACAACAAGGGTAAATGTAGGGTCTTGCATCTGGGTAGGAACAACCCCAGGTTCCAGTATAAGTTGGGGAATGACTTATTAGAGAGTAGTGTAGGGGAAAGGGACCTGGGAGTCTTGGTGGACAGCAGGATGACCATGAGCCAGCAGTGTGCCCTTGTGGCCAGGAAGGCCAATGGCATCCTGGGGTGTATTAGAAGGGGGGTGGTTCGTAGGTTGAGAGAGGTCCTCCTTCCCCTCTACTCTGCCCTGGTGAGACCCCATCTGGAATATTGTGTCCAGTTCTGGGCCCCTCAGTTCAAGAAAGACAGGGAAGTGCTGGAGAGAGTCCAGCGCAGGGCAACTAGGATGATTAAGGGAGTGGAGCATCTCCCTTATGAGAAAAGACTGAAGGAGCTGGGGCTCTTTAGTTTGGAGAAGAGGAGGTTGAGGGGTGACCTCATTAATGTTTACAAATATTTAAAGGGTGAATGTCACGAGAATGGAGCCAGGCTCTTCTCGGTGACAACCACTGATAGGACAAGGGGTAATGGGCTGAAACTGGAGCATAAGAGGTTCCGCTTAAACTTGAGAAGAAACTTCTTCTCAGTGAGGGTGACGGAGCCCTGGAACAGGTTGCCCAGAGAGGCTGTGGAGTCTCCTTCTCTGGAGACATTCAAGACCTGCCTGGACACGTTGCTGTGTGGCATAGTCTAGGCATTCCTGCTCTGGCAGGGGGATTGGACTTGATGATCTTTCGAGGTCCCTTCCAATCCCTAACATTCTATGATTCTATGATTTTTATTATTTCTGTGTAATAAGGAAAAATATTACTTTTATCATAGAACCATAGAATGGCCTAGGCTGGAAGGGACTTTAGAGATCATTTAATCCAACCTCCCTGTCATGGGCAGGGATGCCTCTCAACTAGATCAGGCAACACATATCAAAAAGAGTAGAATTTGTGGGCAGAATGGATAACTTACTGAAAGGTTATTACAGCTGGCTGAAAATATTCTGCCCAAATGTGTAGCAGAACAATTAGTATTTTCGAAGTCAGGGGGGGGTTGTGTTTTTGTTTTGTTTTCCTAATATTAACTCTCTGTTGATAGCATTGTTTTTGTTGTGTTTTGTTTTGGTTTTGGTTTGTTTTTTAAATCAAAAACCAACAATTATAAACCTGAATAAGTTATTTGAGCTGCCATAAAGACTGAGATCACTTGTGACATGATTACCTTGTCTCCTTTGTTTTTTATGACACAAATTACTTACTCAACTTCAAATATTAGGGAAAAAAAAAACCCTCCCTGTTTCAGAAATACTAGTTACCATCTTCTGCTGTAGGTAAGGGTACTGACTGGAGCGGGCTAGTTTACTGAGCAGATCGTGAGAATTCCAGATTCTTTGCTTTGAGATATGGAGTCTTTGCTGTTTGAAAGTGGAAATGATGTGATGAAACATGCTTTGGTAGTTTTGCAAACAGCAAAAATTAGATTGCATCCACTTAAGCCACCCAGGTCAACCATGAATAGAAGGTTTCTGTTCATTAGAAATGAAAATTTCAAGATAATATTTAAGTTCATGATCTACTGCAGCTACACTAACATTAGTTATATTTCTGTACACAAGAGTTATTGTAAATGTCCTGT
Organism: Trogon surrucura; assembly: GCA_020746105.1. Classification (NCBI taxonomy): domain Eukaryota; kingdom Metazoa; phylum Chordata; class Aves; order Trogoniformes; family Trogonidae; genus Trogon; species Trogon surrucura. The sequence goes on along the minus strand of CM036617.1, from coordinate 115,344,227 downwards.
TTACAAAGTAGAGCTTCTTTAGGCATGGGAAGGACTCAGGGGATACATCTCATCCCTGTTAGAGAGCACTATTTGATTTCTGCAATATTTCTCTCACAAAGTATGGATGAGCATTAACTCTAGTTTAGCAATTTAGGAGCACTTCAAAGAGTTGTGTTGGAAAGGGGGAGAAATAGGTCCTGGTCTGTAGTGATCAGAGTGGAAAAGGAAGTGCAGTGATAATCACTTCTGGATTTTCTGTTTCTGACTGAACTCTTATCATTTCCATGAGGAAGCAAACACAGGGCAGACTGAGAGGGTCCCGTGCCTTGGAAAAACCAGCTGCCTAGAGGCTGTTGCTGGGAGATGCGTGAAGGGAGGGGGGTGTCAATATCTCTAGAGCAACTGGGGCATCAGGCTATTAACTTCAACTTGTTCAGTGAATACTAGATAAGATGTCAAGACAAACCTTGGTCTCTGTTGACACGTGTGTAGGTGCTTTACATGTCCTTTTCCAAGGTGTCTGCTTTTCTTGATGGACTGCATAAGAAGCCTATACCCTATAATATTACAAGGCTTGGATAGCTTTCTAAAAGGTCTGCTGTTTCACAACCAGAAAATTCATTTGTGTGTCTTATGCAGTAAGGAAGATTGAATAACTGCAGTGGTCTTAAAAGGTATTTAAAATCTTGTATTGAAACGGTTGGAGGTTTTTTTCAGAGACGACTATCAAACTAGAATGAACCTTAGATGTACTTATTACTGCAGAGAAAGAGGAGGTGTTAAATAAGGAATTCTGATACTTGTGATTTATTTTTGAAAAGTATCAGTACTATTATTACTACTTTTTAATTTTTTTCCCCTGGGCTTAAAAAAACCCCAAAACTGTCACCTAGTAAACCTTCCTTGCAGAGCTATCTTCTCTATAATACTGCGTATCCCAGAATGTAGATTTGCGTTATATTTATGTACAAGGGGCAAGGCATGATGTGTGGGCATATGGCTACTGCTTCATATGTAGAATATTACCCTCAGCAATGTTAACATTCAAGCTGCAGAGATCTCTCATGCATATGCATAGACCTCTAGGAACAGCAAAGGCAGGATTATTGTGTGTGTCTGAAAGTCTTAATTAACAGGTTTCAGCAGGACAAATGGTAAGTAAAATTTATTACAAGCATCCCTTGAGTAGTATACCTGTGAAAAGGTAGGTTATGCAGGAGGTAGATTGTACAATTACAATGGTCTAATAACTTATGAAAAATGTTATTTAGTATTTATTGAGTGGAGATATATGACATATATTTTTTGAGCAAGATGAATACAGAGCTACACTGGGCTTCAACCTGCCTGGAAGCAGAATTTGGCCTTTCTTTTCTTCTGATCTACTTGAATGAATGGAATCAACAGCAGAAAATGTGAGCTTTTCTAGCAGGTAAAGTGCAGGAAGGCATTTAATTAAATTAAGGATCAGAAAATGTTAAACCTATGAAAAGAAATACTTTTTCTAGGCTCCATGTAATTTATTTTCCTTGCTTCTTGAATGCATTTCAGATATAGGTATATGACCAAACTACTGTACCAAACTAACCAACAGACATATTTGTCATCTGTTTTGCAGTAACTGCTCAAGTGCTTGAAAACTCCATCAGAAGCTTATCTTACCAAACTTGTCAAATTCCTGCGGATTTCTGTCACAGAAATTGAGCCTTGGCACATTCATTCCATCCATCATTGTGGAGGTCTGTGACACTATTCTGTTACCTTCCTTTTGATTGCAAGCCACAATGGGCAACCCCGCAACCAGAAGAGCAGGATTAACAGTGTCCATATCACTAATCGTGATTTACTGCCAGGTAGAGAAAACCAAACTGCTGGGTGGGCTACTGGAAGGACTAAGAAAATTCACCTTTTAGCTACCGAGGGTTGTCAGTCAAAAAAGACCAGTTGTGTCCTGAAGGTTATCTCACTGCTGACAAGACTAATACTGTAGTCTTATTTATCCAACACCCTTTTGTGCAGATGATGTGCCTGTGGTAATAGAAAGCCCAGAGCTGTGACGTGGTAGATGTTTCGCTGCTTTTTTTTTTTTTTTCTCCCTATGGAATTCTTGAATTGGAGGTTTGAATTCACAGAATCACAAAATGTTAGGAGTGAATTCTCCTTTTTGGTAGCCACTGATTTTTCTTTCTCTTTTTAGCCAACAATGAAAAGTGTGTTTTTATTGTGAAGAAGATCCTGCCAAGAACCTTTCTAAATGTCTAATTCCGGAGGCAGGAGCATGTCCCTGGTATGTTCCTTACTCAATGGTCACATTTATCACTATTCTTCTACTTTCAGTGCTATGTCCAGGTAATCAAAGACATAGGTGTTTGACATGCTAGTGTATGTGGGATGGACCCTGCTCACAGATCACTATGGGATACATGTTTATAGATTCAGGGGGTCCAAGTTGCATATGAGTGTGTTCTGTTATAGGCTGTAAGGTTTTTTTCCACCACTTCAATATTTTCTTGTTTAAGGTTGCACTTTAAGCTTCTCCTGCTCATGTTCCAGCTGTATCTTGCTTTAGACAATACAAGTTCCCATGGAATTGCCCTGAAGAGTATTGGCAGGGACACTGCAATAAAATACACTTCTGAGTAACAGCTTGTGTCCTTCACCAGATATTTTTGCACTTGACTATATAATGGAATTCAGCTTTTTAGTAAAGAGGTTTGAAATGTTTCTCACCTTCTAAGTATTTTTTGGGTTCTTTCTCTGGTATGTTACTAGAAATCTCTACTTAGTGATGTACTATTTGCTGTTTTGTCTCATTTTAGTGAAATGGTATTCCACTTATGATACTACGCAGTTGATTGCTACATTTATCTAGGCTTCAGTTTTGGAGTGGCCTATAGATGTACCAAGGAGTTCCAAGTGTCATGTATTTATGAAAGCACTAGGTCAAGACAAATTGTTTTGAAATACTATACAAATAATGATCTGAAAACTATATTTCACTGGGTTTATCTGTGCATGTGGCAATTGTGCTAAAATAATCTGAGAGTGCTCCTCCGAGTGAAGTTACCGCTCTCAACACTCTCGACAAACAAAACAATTTCTTTCTTTAGTAGCACATACTCCTGTTTTATGGTGTCTCATTCTTGGCAGCAAGAATGGGTTTTGAGGGCATGACACTTCAAATGAGATCCTGTAGTGCATATGACATTGTGACAAATGGCTACATTGCAGCATAGAATACGACAGAGACTGTGGCACTGTTCCATAGCGAGGACTGCTTAGGAAAGAAAAAAATCACTGGAAACAAACAGTAGTATAGTCTTCAGAGACTTAGAAGTCTTCAGGGGGGCTCTCATTTATTGAAAGTTGTATGAAACCCTTTTCAGACCACCCTGCTTTTTCACACCCCAAGAGGAAATTTCATTCTCTGTATAAAACATATCTCTTTATGTTGGTACAGTTGATTTTTAAGTTGCAGATTATAAATGTAATGAAGAGGAGCATTACTGATGAAGTTAGAAAACAAGAGTCTGCTGACATTTGTGGAACATCATTGCCAATAGGCATATGTAAAGATTTACTGTTTATAGCAGTGGCAAGCTATGATGCTGTGCCTCCAACTCATGGGAGCTATATATTTTGTTCTTTAATGCTCATTAGTGTTGTAGGAGGCTCAGATTTTAAAAGGGTTTGCCTAGGTAGGTTGTCAGTTGGTGATGAGCATAATTGGTGCAGTGAATCTTCCTGACAGCTCACGATCATAATTATTTTCAGAATATCAACAGAAGAGCTGTAATGCATAGTTTATGGCACTTAGCTGGTGGTTTGTGCAATGGTGGGCTTTGTTTTGCAGCTATATCTACCACACCAAGGCAGTTTTCTATTCTCTTACTTTCTGTGGCGTTCTCCATTTGAAATCTGTTCACATGACATGTTCCCAAAGCTGTGTGATTCAGTAAGATTACATGGATGTAGCTAAAATCTACAGTTTAGTGACAACATTTTAAACTATGAATTTCATAGTTATAGCATCTCTCTATAAAAAACAAAAGCTTAATTACACAAAAGCAATGCTAATTAGGCAGGGAATACGAGGGCATTAGATTAAATAGATCTACCAGGGAAAAGTTGTTCAGCATGCTGGCTACTACTAAATGCTTGTGAAGACTTCCATTTTCTCTTGGTGATCTGATGGGATGCAACTCCTGCCCTCAGAGCCATTGCTCTGTGTTGGCTCATGCCCAAGACGCACTGGGACAGCAGCCAGAGCCCCGCACTGCAGTTGTACTGCTTTTCCCTTGTGCTTTTTCCCTGGTGTATGAGGTCATCATATGCTGTGAGACCCACAAACACAGCTCTCTTCATGCAGACCTCTTTCAGTATCTGGAAATCAGCAGTCTTGAAGACCAATCTTGCATCTCCTCAAACTCATGCAATTCTTGGACATGGGCAACTGGCTTCTGTGTCAGGCAGTGGAAGAAGTTGAGCAGTCTGGTCAAGCAGAAGACCAGAGAAAAGGCCATCTTCTCAGGCACCCTCTTCCTGCTGCAGAGGAAGTGGTGGAGGAATTTCTCCTCCAGACCAGCAGCACAACTGTCATCCAGCATAAATAGGAAATTCTTCTTGTGCTGTCTTGATGGGGGTATAATCGTCAGGAATTGGATCACAGCTGTTTTCAAGGCAGAGGTGGAAATGTCTGCCGCCCTCCAGTATAAAGGTGCAGAGCTGCAGATACTTGAGGTGGAAGTTGCAGTGTCAGGTACACCTGACCATGTGCATGAAGAACTACAACCCTGTCACAGTACAGCTCTCTGGCCATGTCAAGCTGTTGGTGATATTGGCTTCTACCTACTCGATTGTCAGGAAAGCATCCGAGTCATCCATCCACAGCCCAAACCTTACTTCTATGGAGAGGGTTCTCTTGGAAGCATTTCTCAGCTGGAGGGCAGCAGTGTTAGCCAGCAGTGCCCTGACTGAGGCATAACCTGCCACACTGCTTTCACCAAGATCTGGAACCAGCAGGAGTTTTTCTCCACATTGAGGTAGAGGAGTCACTGCAGAGGGTGTATAGGAGGCTGGGCTTCAGATTTCTCCTCACGTCATCTTGGCAGTGCTGGAGGAAGCAATGTACATCCCTCAACAGCTGCTCCTTTAAGCATGTGCACTCCAGCTACACACAGGGAGGCAGGAGTTCCTCACAGGTATCTCCCCAAAGTCCCCCGAGCCAGGTGGGAGGTGTGTCCAAGGTAAGGACTTGGGGAACAAGCAGGTAGTAGAGGGCCTTATTCTTCCAGGTTCTCCAGCCTTCATAGACACAATCCACCCTGACAGCTGGCTGGAGATATTCCTTGGGAAATAGGTATTGACGTGAAGGTATTCCTTGAAAATTTTCGGCAGGCACAGTGAAGGAAGGGCAAAATATGCTGCCCAACAATGAGGGAAGAAGTGTGAGAAAAAAACATGGAAGCACTGAGGTGAAAGGAGGAGGAAGGGAAGAAGGTAATTCAAGCACTGGAGGAGGGATTCGATTCCCCTGCAGCCCCCTGAAAACACCACAGAATCACAGAATCACAGAATGTCAGGGATTGGAAGGGACCTTGAAAGATCATCAAGTCCAATCCCCCTGCCAAAGCAGGAACGCCTAGATTATGCTACACAGGAACGTGTCCAGGCAGGTCTTGAATGTCTCCAGAGAAGGAGACTCCACAACCTCTCTGGGCAGCCTGTTCCAGTGTTCTGTCACCCCCACTGAGAGGAAGTTTCTTCTCGAGTTTAAGCGGAACCTCTTATGTTCCAGTTTCAGCCCATTACCCCTTGTCCTATCAGTGGTTGTCACCAAGAAGAGCCTGGCTCCATCCTTGTAACACTCACCCTTGATATATTTGTAAACATTAATGAGGTCACCCCTCAGTCTCCTCCAAAGTAAAGAGCCCCAGCTCTCTCAGCCTTTCCTCACAAGGGAGATGCTCCACTCCCTTAATCATCCTAGTTGCCCTGCGCTGGACTCTCTCCAGCACTTCCCTGTCTTTCTTGAACTGAGGGGCCCAGAACTGGACACAATATTCCAGATGGGGTCTCACCAGGGCAGAGTAGAGGGGAAGGAGAACCTCCCTTGACCTACTAACCACCTCCTTTCTAATACACCCCAGGATGCTATTGGCCTTCCTGGCCACAAGGGCACAGTGCTGGCTCATGATCATCCTGCTGTCCACCAAGACTCCCAGGTCCCTTTCCCCTACACTGCTCTCTAATAAGTCATTCCCCAACTTATACTGGAACCTGGGGTTGTTCCTACCCAGATGCAAGACTCTACACTTACCCTTGTTATATTTCATTAAATTTTTCCCTGCCCAACCCTCCAGCCTGTCCAGGTCTCGCTGGATGGCAGCACAGCCTTCTGGTGTGTCAGCCACTCCTCCCAGCTTGGTGTCATCAGCAAACTTGCTGATAGTACTCTCTAGTCCCTCATCCAAGTCATTGATGAATATATTGAATAATACTGGTTCCAGTACCGACCCTTGAGGGACTCCACTGGATACAGGTCTCCAACCAGACTCTGCCCCATTGACCACGGTGAAGCCGGTTATCCCCTTGCAGCCCCTGGAGAGGACTATGCTGGAGCAGATATTGACACTGCAGCCTGCGCAGAACTCCGTGCTGGAGCGGGTGGATAAGCCCTGTGCTGGCACAGATCCCCTCTGTGCTCTCTTCCAACTCCAACTTTGGCCAGTTTATGATTCTGTGAAGTTGCTTCTACAGTGAAGTGAAGGAAGGAAGTAAGGCCTTTTTTTTTTTTTTTTTAAACTACTCTGCTGACTGATACTCAAGCAGTGATCTACCCTCACTGTCCAACTCCCCCCAGTTTCTATATTGAGCATGATGTCCTATGGTATGGAATATCCCTTTGGCCAGTTCAGGTCAGCTATCCTGGCTGTGGTCCCTTGTGCACCTCCTCACTGGCAGAGCATGAGAGAGTGACAAGTCCTTGGCTTAGGAGAAACACTACTAAGCCATGACTAAAATATGAGTGTGTTATCAGCATTATTCTCACACTAAATTCAAAACAGAGCACTCTACCAGCTACTAGGAAGAGATTTAGCTGTACCTCAGCTGAAACCAGGGAAAAAACAGCATGCAAAATTATCATTCATCCCTATGAACTAGACGAGAAAAACAATTCCTTTCTATCCAAATCTGGTTTTGAACAAATTAAGACCTCTTGGTAGTGAAATAAGAACAGAGCTCAGAGTTCTAGGTTAGTTAGACTCTTGGAGAACCAACCTTCCGTGCTACCACTGCAGTTTTCATCAGTTCTAGCACCTTATGATGTGTACACTTGTCCTGTATTCATGGATATTCCGCAAGCCAGCAATCACTGCTCAGCATGCAGTTCTTCAGGAATTGTGACCAGTTTATGAATACAGTGACCCAAACCAGCCTATTCAAAACAAAACTACTGTATTTTCAAAATGACAAGAACAAAGCATGACAAAATGAGGGTGCATTGTCATAAAAACACCACACCCTCCAACTCTCAACAGATGTACTTTTACTTAAAAGAAAAATAGGCCACAGAGCACATACAAGACTCTGTGAAAGACCTGGATATATAATGGGCACAAAATATAGACAGTTTGCAGACCCATCACAATAATTTCATAAATTCCAGTCTGCTGGGTTTTGTATTGATTCACAGGCTTGGCATATGACTTTTAGGACTCAATACAGCATGGTATTAAAGTGATAACAGTGCACACTGCTGACTTGAAAGATATTTCAGTATGGATAGCAGGTAGTGTGAGCACATTCCTGGGTAGTATAATTTCTGGGGCTCTAATGCATTTTAGCTCTGCTGATTTACATCTACTGAGAATCTAGTCTATGGGAATTCCTTGATGCTCAGTGCAATCATTCTGACACCTGCCAAAATGTCAACGGGAGAATGTACCATAAAAATATCACTCCTTGATAGAAATGAATGTAACTTTAAGATCAGTCATTTGCATTAGCCAGATTCTGCTCTCATCTTAATAGAACTATTAAATATCTGTTTCACCACTAGGATAAATGTCTGAGCATTAACTACTACAAATGAAAGCAGAACTATAAAACTTCAATAAAATCACATATTTTATTTCTTAATTTACCATTAGCATAGAACCAGTCCTCTACTGAAGAAGACCGTGTGGGCAACTAGGTGCTATACCTTTGACATGTAGAAGCAAAATCTGTATTCCTGAGGATGCAGTCTTATGATGATTTTTATCATCATTTTTAAAATGCCTCACAAAGGAAGTAATTCATTATTAATCTTATTTTATAGCTCAGGAGTGGGATATTTGGAAAGGTGAAGTGACTTTTTCAAGAAAGTCAGTAATGGGAGATAAAATATTGTTAAAATGACAATGGTTTTTTACAATAAAATAATGTTCACTTCCAAATCTGGCTTTCTGACAAAAGTAATGATGAAACAGATATAATAAAAATGTGCCATACCCAGCCACTTTGTTAACAGACAAAACAGTATTATTTCTACAGCACAACCAACTATGACACAATTAAGGAAAGTCACACATCTGTGCATAACCAGTTGGTGTGTATAGGTTGCCCAGTGTTACCCACTGATTAGCTGCGACTGCTCTTAAAAGTCAGAAGGTTCAGCTGCTGAAGAGAAATGTTCTAGTACTAGCCAGTTATTCCGCGCCATGACATTTAATTTTTTGGGGGGAGGGAGTAGGCCAAGTTACACCAGGGGACGTTTAGGTTAGACATTAGGAGAAACTTCTACACCGAAATGGTTGTAAAAAACTGGAACAGGCTGCCCATGGAAGTGGTTGAATTGCTATCCTTGGATGTTTTTAAAAGTCATCTAGGTATGGTGTCTACAGCTATGGTTTAGAAGTGGGCCTTGCACAGTTAGATAATGGTCGGACTTGATGATCTTAAAAGTCTTTTCCAGCAAAAACAAATCTGTAATTCTCTGTTTCTATGAAGTGGCGTGTTTTTCTGAGGAACACGGGAATGTACTCTTTGCACCCTCTTTGGACTTACCTTCTTACCCTCCTCTTTCCCTGCTACTCCTTTTTCCTTCTCATTGAAGTTTCTACTGCTTCCCTTTTGTTCCTTCCATTGTTTTGTTTTTTGTTTTTTTTTTTTTTCTGCCCAATTTAACATCGTGTGGCTAAAACTAAATCAATAAACCCAGCAGGAAATAACCGAGTAAACCCAAAGCAACTCGGACATTTCTGTTTCATCTTCCCTTATCTTCTGCATTTCAGGAGTGCTGAACTAGAACCATTAGTCTGGTTTGTGTACAACTTGAGCTTCATGTTGAACTTTCTCTATTGCATCCTGAACTATGTACTATATTCCTCGAGGGGCGGGGGTGAATAAAAAAGTAAATATTTCTGCAAGTTACAAATGGAAGTCTATGTGAGGTACAGAGATCACATCCACAGATGTATAAACCAATATAGTTATTTTGATAATCCATACAGAATTTTACTCAGTATTGGTTACAAACTCACTTATTGTATCTGCCTCCTGGATTCTTTCTAGATCTACAGATAACATAAACATTTTTTAAGCTCTTCCGTATCTGCACACTTTCAATCTTTATAAGTAAGGTGTTTCTCAGCAGAAAGAAGAGAGGCACATGCTAAGAATTTCTTTGTAAGTACATTTTATGTGTGTTTGTCCTCACATTCTTTAGAAAGTTACAATATTTTTCTTTGTTGTTGTTTTTAATTAAGGAAAACTGATAACAGGGTGATTAGACATGCTTCCTAAATGAGTTGCTTTTTATATTATTATAGTTTGCATATTAGTTGCACTCTGCATAGCTTATTTTTTATTTTTTATTTAAAAATGCAATATTAAGTTGCAGACTTAGTTATAAGAAGGGCAATACAACAAATCTCATCCTAATGACAGTAGATTTTGGCATACTCCAAACATCTTACTGATTCTGTTACTCTACTAAATGTATTTTTTAATAAGGCAGTTGTGTATACAATATATCATGTAAAGTATATGGGGTGTTTTCACTAGAGATGGAATCAGTTTTCAGTTTGTAGTGACTTGATAGTATGTTTATTTTATCCTAATAATATGCATTTTTTGTATTTAACTAGCTTGTGGTCAAGTTTGTCTTCTTATTATCGCATTGTTTTCCAGTGATTTAGGTTTTTCATGGATAAAGTTGGGTTTCTTTATTGTCTCCAAATGGATGGATAAATTCTCTCAATGGACACTATGTAAATTAATTACATTGTGGTCAGTGGGCTATTACATGGAGGGAAGAGCTAGATTTCACCACGTCATGCCACAGTTAAGAAAACACAATTCTGTTGTTACTGAAAGATGTGTTCAAACATCTTTTACAAGAGGGAGGCTGTTCAGACTGATTTTAATTTGATGACCATTTCCTTTGGACTTGTTTGACAGATATATATTGATTTGTTTGTATTTAATTTTCTTCTCTTTTAAATATATAAGCAATATCATGTGATGCTTATTTTTCCATGATTTAGAGTAATACAATATGTAGGTCAAGATTAAAAGCCAAAATCACAAGTATTTGATCAAAAACTTTACAAATAATCTGATTACTGCATAGTTCTAGCCTTTTCCCATAGGACTCCTCATCAGCAATATTCACAGAATGTGTAAACACTTCACCTCTAAGTAGGCAGGAAGCAATAGTCCCTGGTCAATTGGTCTACAATCATTATTGCACTATAAACAGCTGGTGGTGAATAACTATCATCCTTACTGAGAATTATAGCATGCACAGAACACAATGCTTGCCAACTGTTGTGTGTAACCCTTTGTTAAAATATAAAATAAGCATTTTCAATTACAGTCGTGTGTCTGTGTGCTTATAAGCAGTTTCTTAAATTAAAAAGGAAAGTAAATGTTAAAGTGAAATGGACTAAATGTCGATAAATATTCTGGTAACTCAATTTTAAAGGGAGACAGGAAATAGTTATTTAGGACATAGGAGGGAATAGCAAATCAGAAATAAGGCAATTGTATCTATGGAGGTAGGAAAGTTTGAGAGAGTAAAAATACCCAATGGCACCTTTAGAGTACCTTAGAAGAGAAAAAAGTGAGATGAAATGTTATCTGTAAGAACAAAAATATTAATGTTTTCTAAAAATAAAATATTATTATAAAATTATCATGACCAAGTTATCCAAGTAATTGCAAAACTTTAGAAGCTCAGTTTATCCAGGCTTAGACATCTAATGCTATCTGAGATTTTCAGAGCCCTGAGTACTCAAATAGGCTTTAAGTGGTTGGATCAATCCTCACCTGGGACCACCACCCACACCCCTACCCATTGGCTCATTTCAGCTCAGGACAGGGCTGTAATCTTGCTCAGTAGATGCTATCCACATCCCCTCCTGTCTGAATCCCAGCTCTTACTCTTGTCTTGCCCACCGAGCTGTTGTTGGGACCTGTTCTTGCCAGCATGTGTCTCTGCCCACCTTGCTCAGGTACTGTGCCCTGTTGAGGAGATGCCACGTGTGCTGGGGCCACCCTTGGTTCCTGGCTTGTTCTCACCCCATGGAGCAGCCCTGTTATTGCTGCTTCCTGGCAAAGATGTCCTACTTACCTCTTGTATCAGATGTGGCATCAGACTTAGAGATGGTCTGTGTCCTTTCATAGTAGTAGCTGGGGACAAGACCGGAAAACTGATGGTGTCTCAACTAGCACCAAATGCTGATGTGGAAACAGCTGATTTGACTCGTAATTGTGTTTTATTCAGAAACTTCTGCTTTGAGACTGGTCACTGTTGTGACTGAATGCTTGCTGTGTTCCTTAAATAGAATTTTGGTCTTCAGTAGAATACTAGCAGTCTCTTTTCAGTGGTGCCAAGTAACAGGAAAAGAAATAATGGCTACAAACTAGAACATGGATAGTTCCACCTTAACACAAGGAGAAACTTCTTTACTGTGAGGGTGATGGAGCACTGGAACAAGCTGCCCAGAGAAGTTGTGGAGTCTTCTTCCCTGGAGACTTTCAAAACCCGCCTGGACATGTTCCTGTGTGGCTGCCCTAGGGGATCCTGCTCTGGCAGCGGGTTGGATTAGATGGTCTCAAAAGGTCCCTTCCAACTCCTAACATTATATGATTCCATGATTTTGTGTTTATGGCTTTTTGCAGGTGTCATATTTCCTATTTGAATGTTTCTTCTCTTACAGTTGGATCTATGTGTTTGTTTTGGTTTTTTTGTAAGATTCAGAACTAACAGAGACATGGCTTTATTTCACAAAAAAAAACTTTCTCCTGATATCAACTAACTTCTCTGGACTTACATCACTTTTTTTCTTCTTCTTTTTTTTTCTTAAACATTTATTGGTCGAACTTTCAGTTTTGTTTCTTTTTTGTTGATTTGCATTTTGTTTGCTTATTCAGGAGACTACTTTCTCAGAAGTAAAAAGTTAAAGTATTGTTATAAGTCTATTTGATTTTTCAGCCAATTCAGAAAAAGTGTCACAAAGGTTTATTTGTGATTCACTTATAGTTTATATGCTTCATGCACAACGAATGTGATAGGTAGATCTGGGACTCCTGAGTGCTACTTTTGCTTCATCTGCCAAAACAACTTCTGTCAAGCGATTACCTCAAGCTGGGAAGTAGTTAAAGTTATAAGCTTCCCCCAGATGTTATAGTTCTTGCCATTCTTGATTCACTTCGCTTTTCTTAGCTAGGCTATTTACATCCTTCTTGTAGTGACAAACAGGAATTCCTCAAGCAATTGTGTGTGCAGTTATATGTACATTTTTATCCCTTTCCATGAAGTGTTAGAATATCTTGGGAAGAAGTTAATATTTCCCTCTTTCTAGAATTACTTTTAATAGGTTGCTTTTCTTAGGTGTAGTTGGTCCTGATGAGACTCCAGTGAAAACATTTCTGTTTATTTCTTTCCAGCAGTAAAACCTCTTCCAATATTCCTTTCTAGTTTAATTTAATTTCCTAGGAAGGGGCAGGAAAAAAAAATAATAAAAAAAAAAAGGCTATGTATGTTATAATTAATGTCTCTTATTTGGTCTTTACCTTTTCTGGATTTTGGATGTAAATCCAAGCACTTTGAATAGTTTTTTATTAGCAGGGATTCCTCAACCACTCTAAGTCACTAGTCATTACACTTACATGTGTGAAAGACTGTCTTTCTAGCAATCTGTATTCCCTGGGAGGCAAAACCCAGTATTCTTGACAAAACCTCCCTGATTCTGGAGGAAAAACTATTCACACTCTCTGGAAAAAAAAGCATTTTACTCAGTAGAACAGTGCTACCATTAATCACCTCTTCCCACCTCTGCCTATCCATGCAGTTCTGAAGGACAATAATAGCATGGTATTGAGGGGTAGAAACATCTATTTTGAACCTTTTCTAATATATCATTTAAATCTCTTGTTTTTTGTTGCCTTTGTGCTTCATCCTGTTTGTCTACAATTTTATACTATGATGCACACATGCTGGTGTCATGGTAAATACGGAAAGTAGAATAGCAAGCTTATGCATCTTACACGAGATGAACATTGAATAAGTCACAGAATGAAATTTGCTCACTTGTTTTCAAAATTTTATGCCACATAAATGGCATAATCTCTAGCTCTGAAATGTTTGCTCTCTACTTGGAGCTAAGTCTTATCATAAACTACTGACAAGGGCTGAACCCATAGTATATCGGACTGCCTGTGTGTGATGTTTTGACTAACTTTTGGCACCCTTTTTTTTGCTTGGTTTGTTGCTTTTTTCATTGTTGGTGGGGGTTTCTGTGGTGTGTGGTTTTCTTTTTTTCTTTGTTGGTTTTTTTTGTGTAGCTGAGCACACAGTACTTAATAATTTCTTCTTCACCATGTTTTCCTAATTTCTTTGACAATGTCGTGTAGAACAGTTTATGGCTGCTTCCCCCTTACCCACTTTGCACGTCAAAGAGGGAAGTTCAATTGGCTTAATGCAGTTTTTCTCTTGTCACTTTCTTATTCTTTCAAGGCTTTGTAAATAGATTCTTTAATTTGTTCCAGTATCTTTGTGGATACTGAAATGAGGCTGACAGATCTATAGTTTTCCCAACACTTTACTTTTCCTCCTTTTAAAGACTAAGTTTTGTCTTCTACTGGCCTGTTGTATATTATCTGTACTCCGAGTCATGGGAAGTAATCACTAATCACTTGGAGATTGCTTTTACTACTACTTCAAATTCCTGAGAAAGCCCTGGTTACTTAGATACTTCCATCTTATTCAAGTATTTCTTAATCTCTCCATAAATAGGTGAATGCTTACTATTAATAACCATTTAAATTCAATACAGTACTATGAATGACAGAGATATATTACTGAGGAAGCAGAGACTAAGTATTAAAAAGGTGTAGGGAGAAAATAATTTAGAATTTAAGGAGTTACTAGATTAATTAAATTCCAAGTCATCAAAGAGTTATAGGCTAAGGTCATGAACAAGAAATTCTCTTTACTTAAAAAAAAAAAAAATAAAAATTAGAGCCATCGGTCTGAGTCTTCTTTAAAAGTTGTACATTGGTCCTTAAATCCTTTTATAGTTACGTAAAGTTCAGTGATAGATTTAATTTTGCCTGCTTAGTTTGCCTTTGTATAGAATCAGGAACTGGACTTGTATGCAAGCTGTGGATTTTTAGCATCACTTTGCACAATTGAGTCTAGGAAAACATTTAGAGAATACTGTACTTAATTAACTGAGAATTAAATAACATCTTGCAATTTGTATATAATTTCTTTACTGAATTAATTTCTGTGGGCTGTTTCCTACGTTCATAATGATTTTTAATCTAAAATTATAAGATGCTTAGTTTGAAATTCCAACTAATTAAAGGAATTCTGTATTTTATTGATTTCTTGCCAGAAGTGAACAATTTAAAAGCATGCAAGATTACACTGGGGGAAGCAGTAGCCTCTAGCATATTTGATAGTGTATTTCAGCATTTAAGAGAGTTTTATGTGATTTTATCCATTGTGTTATATTCTTACAGTTTTATCTAAGGTCTAACTACTACTTAAATTTTAAAGTAAAAGGAACAAAACAAAGGTTGCAAACACAAAGGAAAAATCTTTGAAAATTTTAAAAAATAAATAAATTGGAGATTCAACTCCTTCTGAGATGTATTTTAAACACATACTCATGATTATATTCTTAAAGGTCACACATTATCTCAAACTTCAAGTTAGCTTTTAGATAAAAATGTTGATTGTAATGAAAGTGATTGTAAATGTGGTTTAGATTGTTCTTTTCTTTAAGAAGTGTTTCTTGCCCTCTTCTCTTTTTTAATTACTGTGTGCTATCAGAAGAGAAGCCTCTGCTACAGCTGTTTAATAGGTGGCATATAGTAATACACCATATAGTCAATAGTTATAAAACTGTTTTTATCATGTATTTACATATACTTTGAAAATATGCTTCATATGGCCAGATACAGGCTTGACTCCTACGCGACAGACTCAGGTAAACTGAACCTTTCAAGGATATTTCTGAGAGGACACTAATCTAAGCACCTAAAAAAAAAATAATCAAAAGGCATATACTTTTTTTTTTTCATTTGTCTTAATTGCAGCTAGAAAGTTTATGTCCTACAAAATATGCCAAAGCCTTGGGAAACTAAAGTAAGTTTGGAATGCGGAACTCGGGGATTATATATCCTAGACCTATTATTAAGTGATTTTAACATTTCTGTGCATTTCATATCTGTTATTAATCATAATCCCTGGTTTGCAATTTAAAGAAAAAATTAATTATCACAAATGAGGCATCCTAAAGTTACTTAAGGTAGGGCTGAGACTATAATGAAAGATTTATAATTTAACACAGAGTAGTTTTCATTTTTTCCAGCATAGAAAAACTGATGAATATTCAGATCTGGAGGCTGATTTATTTGTTTTTAAAGTGTTTTACCAAAAAAAACCTCCAAAACACATAGTCTTCATTCTGAGATAAATTTGCCAGTCTGCACCTGAAATTTATTGTCTTAATTTGAATACTGGCTAGTTTGGACCAGACACTTGATCTAAAATTGGACAAATTTCTATTTTGAAATGGATGTTTCATGGAATATTTGAAATTTGGTGATGTTCACTGAGATGAGTATAACTTTGTACGCTGTATATTGGTATTAACATTAATATTATTTTTACTGCTTCATTAAATTTGTTTTCATTTCAGCCCATGGGTATCTCCTCTTTTTCCCAGTCCCCTTTCTTGGATGGGCAGCTGTCCTCAGGTGATAGAACAACTGGTATAGTTTAGTCCTGGATACAGGCTAAATATAGATATGTTCTTAGAAATGTTTTGAACTTTTTTTAAGAAAAAGCACTAGCACACATTTGCAGAACTAGACTATATTGATACTTGCTAACTTTCCTCTTAGTCCCTGAACCAGAATTACATCATGTAGTCCACAAATAGGCATATCTACTTGCTGGTGCCAACTTTTATAAGCTGAATGCATCATGCACTTTGTGGTCACACAATGCAGTTTTGTAAGAAGGATTTAGATACTCTAAATTGTGCAGAATGGGGGGAGAAATTAATTCAGTTCAATGTGTGAAACTGTGGTGTATAAATAGGTTCCAAGCTACTTTAAACTACAAGTGGTATCTTCTCTCACCTAAATAACCAGATCTTTTTCATACTAAAATGAATAACAAAGTTGTTGTAAACGCATTTAGATTTCTTTTTCATTTAATTCCTTAGGAAAAAATGCATAAGAAGATGTGACATCTAAAACTAATACAAGATGCCAAGTTCTCGTTTTACTTTATTTTGCATTGTTGTTTTTTTTTTTTTAAATTAAGCAATCAATGAACGATACAGCCAATATGGTGTTTCTGTAAAAACAAAAATCTCATCTGTACAATAATTAGAATATAGATAGATGTTCCAGATGGTACACATGCAAAAAAAGTCTAGCTATATACCAGATGGTATTATGACCATACATAAAGCAACTGGATGTTCATTGTAATATTGTGACATGTTATATTATATGAATAAATACTATGTTTTCCTGAGAAAAAAAGGTAAAATCAGCAGTAAATTAAACTGCAAAAAGCAGATGTGATACTTATCCAGGAATTACAGTCCTAGAGGAACCACAGTTTTGGAGTAGGAACTTAGAGTCTTTATTTCTTTAATTTGTTTTCCTTATGAAAGAGAGGTGATTCTAATTTTTCTAATGTATTCTTTATACAATTAATCTTAGCATAAGCAACTTTAAAGCACTTAGAATACTATGCACTGCTAAAATGGAACCAATTTTTTGCTCCCTCAAAAGAATATTCAACTTTTATAAACACTTCTAATCTATTTTTTAAATGCAGTAAACATTTAAAGAAAAACTTCACAATGAAACATCACAACTTCTGTCAAAGTATGACACTTCTTATAATAAGATACAAGATTAATATAACAAAAATTTTATGTCTTGTTTATACTAATAGCATATTCTACAAACTAGATACATCCCTAACTGTGAAAGTGGCCTGCACCATAACTAGAAAAAGTATTTTTTACTGGTACTGTAAAGAGTTTCGAAAGCTAATGGAAATGCTGCTTTGATTTAAGTTGTGGTGCTTTTCCTCAACAACAAACATTTCTGCAAACATCCAGTGCTGGAATATGCATGTGTATCATTCAGACTTTGTGGTCTACCATAGATATTTTATCTGTATTTTCCTTATAAAGATATTTAAGTTTTTCAGTATGGAAAATAAGAGAAATTCATGAAGGAACAAAACTAAGCAACAGCATTTGTTCACTTTCTCTACAAACATATTAGATGGAAAGACACTTCTTCCAGGCTGTCTCCTGGTTAATTTAGCATGACATTGTGTTCTTATACAGGAAATGCATGTCCTGTATTTCTGGGAAAGTAGCCCTCTATAGCTGGCACAGTGAAGTTCCAGGTCTATATACGGAGTCCTTACTGATGAGTTAGGATGAGAAAGTGTTGAGATCCAGTAGCAGTACCTGGCTTGTAATTCTCTTCTAAACTAAAAAAAGCTTTGTCCTCTTGTCCCATTGCTGAAAGGCAACTCCTGTGAACATTTCCAAAGCCTTCCTGAAGGCTACCTTCTGCCTAAGAAACCTAGGAAATCTCTAAGCAGTATCGTCTGCTGATAATGCATTACGCTAATAGACCAGCCAGACACTTGTCTTCTGTGTTTGAACTAAACTTCTTCTGTGGCCTATTATAGTTAAAGGTCTATGACGAAGTTTTTGGTATGATTCTAATGTTGTACTACAATCTGTTCAGAACTGAAGTACTTGATTTTGAATGAGCAAATTTCTTGACACCTTTCACCACAAAATGATGAGCCTTCTGTAATATGAAAGAGTTTCAGATCAGACTGATGCTGCAGTCTTCTAGTAGAAGGTGAGTGGAAACAGTCATTGACAAGATAGCAAAAGGGAGGTGATGTGTTGTTTTTAGCAGAACTGTGCTAATATTTGTATAACTTGCTGTTCAATAGAACGAATTTGCTTACATAAGTGCATCCATGTCAGTACATGAGGTATATACTGCAAACATGTTGCAAGTGTAGTATGAAGACATCATTTTATCTGTAAAATGTGTCCAATATAAACATACTCAGTCATAGCTGAACAGTTTCTACTGAATGAAATGACAAGTCGCATCTTATCAAAAAAATGGACCTCTTTTACAACTTCAATCTTATGAACTAATAATATTAACTAAAAAATTAATACACCAGATAAGTTTTTGTTTGTTGAAGAGCCTGACAGGTATTGTAGGAAAACATCTCCATGTTTATTAGACATATCATAGTATGTAATTCATTAATAATCTTGCATGGAAGTTATATTTGTTGCAGGGGAGCACCGGGATGAAGGCTACTTTGATCATTGAATCCTGGCCATATGCTTAGGGTTCATCAACAAAAAATGTTTTTAAAACACATAAACAAAAAACCCCACAAACCAATCAGCTTCTGCCACCTTCCCAAACTCTCAAAATAGATAGTGATGGATATACAGGCTAGAAAGAACAGCTACCTCGTGTAGTCTGATCTCCATATGTTACTTGTGACATTGAATAGAACATTTCCATTGATAAAAACTGTGTTTCAGAAGAATGTGCAGCTGTGAGCTGAAGAGGTCTGAAACCATGAGAATCATTTGCTTTCTTACGCAACTTGTTCTGATATCATAATTATTACAGGCCTAATTAAATACAACCCACATGTCCAATTTTTCAGTTGAATTGTCTCTTTCCAACCACTTCTTCTTGATATACTTTTCTTCACTGCATTTGCTTGGCATGCAGTACATAAGTCATCTCTGTTTTGAAGCTGAAAAGAAGCTCAATTTCTAATGTTAGTCATTGTTAGGAATTGCCTCCTTATCCTTGTTTGAATGGTCTAGTTCACAAATTGGTCCATCTTACTTTGCATGACTCTTTCTATCCTTAATTGTCTTTCTCTTAGTTTCTATCATCTGTCCATGTTTTCAGGGATGATTCTTCATCCTGACTTGATGAATAATGTGGATCTAATATTGATCTATGTAGAACATTCTTAAACTGTATATACACTTAGGATCAGGGAAAAAAAATGGGATTTTCTTTTTTTTTCAGTGTTTTTCTCCAGAAGCTAGATCCAGCCTTTATGGCTGTATCTGCTATGCTTTTTCAACACTTAAAACAGTTGCTCAGATAGAATAATTTCCAGTAATAGTTACTATGGTTTTGTACCATCAGAACATGGTGCTAAAAGATGAGTCTTACTTAAAAGTGGAAATAGTTCAGGATAGGTTTTAACCTCATTTATTTCCTGGTGCTTTTATATTCACAGAATCATCTAGATTAAAATCAGAGTCCAACAATTAACACCGACAAGTCCTTGACTAAACCATATCCCTAAGCACTATGTCTACACAACTCCTAAATAAAGATATATGTCCAAGGCACCTGGTATGTTCAGAAACAATTTTCAAAGTCTAAATTCCTGAAAAAGATGCACAAATAATAGAATGTATAAATAGCTTTGTTTTTTAATACCACTGTTTCTTTTGCACAGAAAGATAACTTCTGTAATTTTTTCTATAACTATGTATTACTAGTAACTTTGAAATGTTTACAAGTAGGAAAAATACATTTATTAAGATATCTAAATGAAACATACCTGTCTATTATCATGCTTGAGGAACCTGAGCCAGCAAGTTCCTTGCAGAAATGCTTATAATATACCTGCTGATTCATTATCTGGTAGTTCAGAGTTGATGCAGAGTTGACCTACACAGGCATGGAAAATGCTATTGAGCACTGCTGATGTTTTGAGTGTTTATAATCTGTAAACTTGGATCTAAAGGAGAAAAGATATGATTTGTCAAGTACCAGAATGGAGCTAAAATGTAATGAGATCCTTTTGGTATATGATAGAGACAACACTCATCAGTGTAATGAGGGAGGGCTATAGGCATGATTACAACAGCAGGGGAATAACCATGTTTCTTTTCCTACTGTACCACTCCAACTCAGACATCATTTACTTCTTACACATGCTAAAATACTGAATATCTACAGAAGAAAAAAATATATCTATATATGAATTATACTTCAAGGAATTATGCCTCAGCTTTGTTGAGTTCCATGATGTAATTACTCATATGCTGTAGCTCAACAAACATAAGATTCAAGAAACGTTCATTTGATGTGAACATGTTATTTTGGTAGGAGAAGAATAAACAAAACCAGTGAGGAGTAATGGAGAATAGATCATGAATTTGAAAGAACAGCAATGAGAAATGGAAAAAGCTGACCAAATAATTTCCATTATTAGGAGATAAATAGATGCACTTGTGTATCATTTGTGGATGGCAGTATCTTAGTTGTCAGAGAAAATGCCATGTTACTGTATACTGGTACTTGCTCCTTCTATACTTTCAGTGTAATCTGCCAGGGGAAAAAAAAAAAAAAAAAAAAGAACAACTTTGTTTTGCATAAGTCCACAAGAAATTCCTGACCTTCAAAATTCTAGTCTCATCTCGTGATATTTTGTTTCTTAGCTTCTGCCCACTTACCTTTGATTACAGGGATTGATGATATGCAACATGGTCTCACGGGCAAAAGTTCAGGTCTTCAAAGAAGAAAGACCAATTTTTTTTGGTTTAGTTTGAGTTCTTTGCAATGGAGGTTGCTCAATGTTTATTTATTTTTTTGTTACTGTATTTAATGCAGTTATATGTGAAACCTTTATTCCTTTTGGACTGAAATAAAAATGGAAATTTGATCAAGTATGTCTTCTAGCAAAATGGTTTATGTGCATTAATCTTAATTCAATGCTAATATTTCACTAAATTTCCTGGATGGACTGGAAAGGATTATGAACTGTATAGATCTATAAACAGGATTATAAACACTATAGAACAGTGTAGAGAAAATATATGATTTATCAGAAAAGGATGTGAATTAAAGATTTAATATAAAATAGGGATAGTTAGCAAGAGGTTTCCAGAAGAATTAGAACATTTATCTCCAGAAAGAGATAATTAAAGATTCTTTAGAAATAAAATTAATATTAAACTGTCATCTAGAGAATGACTCACAAACTGAAGTCTAGTATTGCTGCTAAGTGGAGAAAAAAAAAAACCCAACAGTCTGCATATTAGCCAGAGACAGTTGTCTCTGAAGCCATAGGTCAGTTGTCATTCTTTATTGTAGAAAAAATGTACTGGAAACACTTTAAATGAGGATATAGTGGATTGGAGATGATAACCAGGAGAAACCTTTACACCAGAAAGTAAAAAGCACTACTTCATTCCCCTGCCTCCTTGGTGAACACTGTTTTTCCCTCATGGGAGCAGAGGAGTAGTTAGCTATGCCTAGGCTAGCACAGCTGGGCTTTGCAGGCCCTGGAGGGAAAGGAGCTGATTTCCAACCTGAGCAGCTGCACATCATTCTTAAGAATTATTTAGCAGTTTTCTCCTCATTTAAACTGAGCCAGCTCCAGAATTTACTGAGACATTCAGACTGAGGACAAATGCAATTTCTGTGTGTACGAGTGCATATCAGACAATTTAGGACTCCCTCGATTCCTAACTGAAAGTGAATTTCCAGTGCCAGTTTAAGAACAGTGAGTGCAATGTACTGTTAGCATGAGATAATCAGTCAGCCACTTACGGTAATAAGCGAAGTGAGGTCTCAGAGAGTAGTATGATGGGAAATGTGTTATAAAAGTGTACTGTAAATGGGACAACAGAGCATAAGCCATTAGAAATTTTTTTAACTATTTCTATGAAAATTTAGTTCCAACATTATTCTTCCAGAAAAATATTAGTAAATATTTGTAAAGCAAAACAGTTCTTGCTAAATAAATTACTTGAAACAATTAGAGCAGGCATATTTCAAGTAAGCTATCGAGCAATTAAGGTCTTACAAAAAGAAAAAATAATTACTTATGTAGAGTAAGCTTAGCATTTATAAAATTTCTTATAAATGGTTGTGAATTGAGACACTTGTCAAAATGATTTTTTTTCTTTTTCTTATGAACAGTTTATTTCAATAAACTGGTATTTTCTTATCAAAATAAAGGTTTTATGCCTTATCAAGATAGTGTGAATCTCAAATCGAGGTCTGTGAACTATATTTGCTTTTTCAGGTTTAAACTGATGGCATAGGCACTTAGGAAGAGTACAGCTTCTAGGATCTTCTGTAGACTCTGTCATTATCATACTGACTTGTCTACAGTGAAACACAGATACTCTGCTCTTGGCCAAAGCCCACAGTTACTTGTCCTGCTTTTGTCACTGTGTGATGTCTGACAGAATCAAGTGGAATGTGTATTAGCACATTCTGTGGATCAAGATTTATAGGTGTATCTTTTCTTATTAGCAAGAGGTGCATTAGGATAAACAATGTTTGAAATATTTTTTTTATTTTTCCCTATTGAGAAAACATTCTAGTCAATAGTGAGTCGAAGTTGAAAGCAGAAAAAAAATAGAAAAAGGTGTAGGTCGACTATATAAGTACTTTGGGAGAATGCCTTAAGCAAATATCTTGGGGTCATCATGGTCCATCACAGTACAGCAGTTCTTGGGTGGCCGCAGGAATGACTACAATATATTATTGAAGCAAAAATATCTGTTCTTGAATGTATCTTCTGTGTAAGTCTTAGCATATTCTGTAAAGCTATGTGGTTCAGAGGTCTTTCCATACAGAACAGTACCATAATGAGAACATCTCACAAGATTTGGTAATCTTTCAACCTATGGGCCTGCTAGAATTGAGGGCAAGCTCCTTCCTTATTCCTTTAAAAATTTGTTCAGATTTTATTTTGTGACTGAACACAGGAAACCTATCACAATTTTTATGATATGTTCTCAGGTGATATTGGTGAGCTATTCTGTGAGCTACAGTTTTGCTGTGAGTAGCTTAAAACTGTGTATGAATTAGGGGACTGTGGAAAGGGATGTAGTTACTTGGATTTAAGATGTAGGTTAATTATTCACAGATTTCTTAGTAATTGTTATAAACATCTGTATTTATCCTCAAGAAATACTAATTTCCTTGCTTTTGCTCAAGTATGAAAAGCTTCAAGAGTAATAGCAATAGACAATAAACACTTGGTATTTTTAAGCATTCAATATGTGTGTTCACTCACAAACATACATGCAAATGCATTTAATTTTGAATGTGCATTTGCGAGTTGTTGCCCTACGAAACAAAATCCCGTGAATTGTATCTAAAAGGCTAGATAAAGAGTAATTTTCAGGTTCTTTAATAAAAGAGTACTTGCTATTTCTCTGAAGATTTAGTTCAGTGAGAGTTCAGCTGAGGGCTTCTGGAGAGGACCTTAGATGAGTGAATCATAAGGATTCAATCACTTTAAAGCCTCCGGAAGAACTGTAAAGCAACATTGAAGCAGCATGACCCTATAAAAAGTCTGTATATATATATATATATAATAGAAACATGTAGCATTACATATGAACTATATTTAGACTATTTTTTTTTTAAATTCTAACAATTACACAGAAGCAGGAAAAAAGTGACCTTCTGTTTGTGGGGAATGAGAAGGAAATGTGAGGCAAAGAAGGTAACAGTGTGGTTTGGGGGATTTTTGTTTTGGATTATTTTAATTGCATGTAAATATTTCTCTGACCATTTGAAAAATTTCACCATGATTTAATGGAGGATTTCTATCTCAAGCATTTTGGTTAAAATCTCTTCTGAGCTATCTTTTCTTTTTGTGTAAAAGGAAAAGAAACTGAAAAACACATAAGGAGGGAACAGTACAATATTTTTTTCTTTTCTAATGTGAAAAATAAAATTAAGTATTCTGTTTACACTTCCCCCCTATTTTGGTCATATAATATTGGGCAGCTGAAAGATTATTTTATTTTCTATTTCTCTATTGGATGTCTTTCAACCATGGCCCACCCAGAAAAAAAAAACCATTAAATTCCACCTCACAGCAAGGAACTAGTGTTTGCCTAAAAAAAAAAAAATAAAAAAAAAAGTTTGGGTGACCTAACTGTATTTCAACAACCAAATGTAATGAACTGATTTTGTTGAGAATTTGTTCTGAGGACATGGAATCCTTTAACAACTGCAGTTTCAGGAGTATCAGAATGGTCACCATCATGTTTGCCTGATACTTTTGATAAAGAAAAAGTGTTAAGGGTTTCAGAGGGCAACAAAAAGGAATTCTATAGAATGATTTTCTTCTTTGAGAAGAATACAGATGGTCAGAGCAGGAAAGGAGACTAACTGGAATGGGTCTCCACGGCAGAGTACAGTTAGGAATTCTGTTTCCTGCCATGGCCAGTGCCCTTTAGGCTAACAAACCACAGGGGCTTTTTTGGATACTGAAGTGTCAGACAAGTTATCAAAAAAAGGTTTTTTTATGCTGAACAAAAATGCTTCACGGTAAGTAGTACTTCTTTTTTTCCCCAACTGTTTTGCATTGTAGTTAATTTAACAGTCATATACAAGGGCAGAGCTGAAATGGAAGTGTTTCATTCCAGTTAGAGCTGACTGTTGCAGATTGCTGCTTTCCAAGTCCTTCTTTTCTGCTGGGTGCTGCACTGCCACTGTTCACTGTGAGGGAAGATCTTCCTACTGGTGTTTAGGTCCAGACAAAGAAGTCTCATTTCCATGGAGAAGAGGAGCAATATCTTTTGTACTAACTCTATGACTGCTTTTTAAGGAAATTATTTTCACAATTTTTTTATCAGCTCACCCCTGCATGGCAGTAGGTTGGTTTTACAATAAAATATGTGTAAAGTCTGAAAAACAGACTACTGTGTCCTCACATTTTCTTGATCGTTGTTTTGATGTCTGTCTCTCAGTATTCAAAATCTACTTTAATTTACCCTGATATGGATTCAGAGTGACTTTTTTGAGATGCATCAGGTACATACTGCTGAAACCCATGGCATGACTTATCTGAAAGCCTAAAATAACAACAAAAAGCTGTATATATTTGGTTAGTTGGACTATCGCATGCCTTGTTATTAGCTGATTCTTTCTCTACTTTGGAGTTCATGTAGTGCATAATGAGGTGCAGAGGGAAGACATGGCAACTATTCTCAAGGGCTTTATGTGAATAAGAAGTATTGACACTTTTCTCAGCAATATTAAATTTCTGAGCAAAATGTTAAATAAAAAAATCAAGGAAATGGTGCATAAAATGTGCATGAATCAGGTCCTAACTTTGTAATCTAACTCTCGGGGAACAATTAAGGCATTACAAAGTCTCAAGGCATTTATCTGTCATTTTTACTGGGACAAGGGGAATTAAAAAAAAACCCCACAACACAGCCTAATAGAAATCTTAATTATACATACCTAATTATGAAAATTTCACAGGATAGAAGTGCAGAAAAGGAAAGCTTCCTAATGCTAATAATGCTGCTTGTGAAATACCATAAACAAGGCTGAGAGCTTGGGAGGACCCCTGATGGAATCCTTCTCTAATCTTCTATAGAGAAAAGAAGCATAATAACAAAGAAAATTAAAACAAGCCATCACAATTATGTAAGCAGAATTTTAGTAAAAGGTAAATGTCTATAATGAAATCAAACACAATATACCTTTCTATAATTGCAGACAATCAGAAATGTTTGTACATGAAGTATCTGTATTTGCAAGAAACAAATAGCCAATTACATTATTTCAATACTACCTAGTGTAAGATCCTGCCTCAGCTGTAATCATAATCTGAAGATTTCAGAAAGGTTTTGTTTTAACCTGTGTATATAATGGGATTGAACCTGTGGGATTCTGAGAAGTATTACCTAAACATGAGGGGTTTATTGCCTTTACTGTGAGGGTGACAAAGCACTGGAGCAGGCTTCCCAGAGAGGTTGTGGAGTCTTCATCTCTGGAGACATTCAGAACCCATCTGGATATGTTCCTGTGTGACCTACTCTAGATGATCTTCCTTGTAGCAGGAGAGTTGGACTAGCTGATCTTCAGAGGTCATTTCCAACCCCTACCATTCTGTGATTCTGTAATACACATCTCAAGTTCTACAAATGCTGGAAAAGGACAGTAACAAGGATACTAATTGATGGATGTAAAATGAATTAAACCATGACAATCTAAGTGAGCAGAACATGGTGGGGAATAATTAAAAAAAAAAGGCAAAACATAAAGTGAGAAAGTGCCCTGTCTCTGTGGTCCTAAACCCATCAAGGGTGGTATTGAAGGTGATGTCCATGGAGGAGCTCTACTGCGGATTGGTGAGGGTGTTGCGGTACCATCATAGGAGGTCAGCCTGGAGGAGAGAAGCTGGGCAGAAGGGCAGGTGGCAAATGATGACCTGTTTCACTGGCTGTTTAGGGCAGGGGCAATCTTGACGTCTTTGGATGCCATTTGACAGAAGACACATTACAGGCTTTTGGCTCGTTTGTTTTTGGTTGGGTTTTTTTTGTTGTTTGTTTTTTCCTGGGGAAGCTAGGCTGATACAAGAGACCATGCCTTCCAAGTGTGGCGTAAGAAAGCACGCAACTAAGGGAGCAGCCAGGGGGGTGCACGGGGAGTGCACCTGTCGGTAGTGGTCATCGCCTTTCGAGTTGACCTAGTCATGGTTATAACCAGGCCAAAAAAAAACTACCAAAAGAAATATGGGGACCCAGACAGCATTCCCCCACAAGCACGCAGCTGTGCAGATCTCAAGCTGCAGGGAGTGCCTCAGCCTGTTGCTCTTCCCAGAAGATGGCAGAGACAGCACCTGTGCCAGATGTGACCAGGTGAATGATCTACTCAGGGTGGTGGCAGAACTGAAGGATGAAGCGGAGAGATTGAGGAGTATCAGAGAGTGTGAGAGAGAGATTGACTGATGGACCCACTCCCTGAGAGAAAGGAAGTAGACTGAGGCCTCGCATAAATCAGAGGATCCCCTTCTCTCTTGTCACCAGGCGGTAGGAGGGAACCTCAGAGAAGAGTGGGGAATGGAAACAGGTCCCTGCTCGGGGAAGCAGGCGAATTCCCTTCCGGCCTCCCCCACCTTCCCAGTTACCCTTGCAGAACAGGTATCGAGCCTTGCAGGAGGAGCTGGCTGTTGGAGAGGAGGATGGTTCACCCAGGCCAGAAGTGCCAGAAAGACCAAGTCACCATGGACCCATGTATTGTGTTGGCCTGGTCGGATTTTGGCGGCGGGGGGGGGAACTGCAGGGTGGCTTCTGCAAGAGGCTGCTAGAAGTTCCCTGAGTTTGATAGAGCCAATGCCAGTCGGCTCCAAAGAGGGACCCGCCGCTGGCCAAGGCTGAATGTCTCTGTGAAAACATATTTAGGAACGGGGAAAAGAACTGCGTCACAACAGCTGGCACAGAGATGGAGGAGTGAGAATCTGTGCAGACACCAAGGTCAGTGAAGAAGGGGGAGGGGGAGGATGAGCTCCAGGCGCCAGAGCAGAGAGAGTCCCCTGGGTCTGTGGTGAAGACCATGGTGAAGCGGGTTGTCCCCCTGCAGCCCATGGGCGAGGTGCAGATGTCCACTGTGAGGATCACCGCGTAGATGTCCACCATGCAGAGGACTCCACGCCGTGTGGGTGGATGCCTGAAGGGGGCTGTAGCCTGTGGGAAGCCCACATCAGAGCAAGTCACTGCCGCAACCTGTAGCCCGTGGAAGAGTGAATGCCCACGCTGGAGCAGGTTGGCTGGTGGGACTTTTGTGACACTGCGGGAGACTCACGTTGGAGCACTTTCCCCTGAAGGACTGCGCCTCAGACTCATGAGGGGTGGGCTGCCCCTCGTGAGGTGTCTCCCGCTGGGCAATTTGTGATGAATTGCCCTTCATGGGACAACTCATGTTGGAGAAGCGAGCGTGAAGTTTGTCTCCCGTGAGAGGGACCCCACAATGGCCTGGGGAAGAGTGAAGAGTCCTCCCCCGGAGTGAAGAAGCTGTGGAACCAACGTTGGATGAACTGACCGCAGCCCCCATTCCCTGTCCTCCTGTGCTGCTCGAGGGGAGGAGGTGGAGAAACTGGGATTGATGTTAAGCCCGGGAAGAAGGGAGGGATGGGGGGAAGGTGTTCTGTTTGTTAAGATCTGTTTGCTCTTTCTCACTTCTCACTACTCCTCTCTGATTAGTTCTGTCAATAAATGTACTTAATTTCCCCAAAATCGAGTCTGTTTTGCCCGGGATGGTAAATGAGTTGGGCGGGGAAAAATTTAATGAAATATAACAAGGGTAAGTGTAGAGTCTTGCATCTGGATAGGAACAACCCCAGGTTCCAGTATAAGTTGGGGAATGACTTATTAGAGAGCAGCATAGGGGAAAGGGACCTGGGAGTCTTGGTGGACAACAGGATGACCATGAGCCAGCACTGTGCCCTTGTGGCCAGGAAGGCCAATGGCATCCTGGGGTGTATTAGAAGGGGGGTGGTTAGTAGGTCAAGAGAGGTTCTCCTTCCCCTCTACTCTGCCCTGGTGAGACCCCATCTGGAATATTGTGTCCAGTTCTGGGCCCCTCAGTTCAAGAAAGACAGGGAACTGCTGGAGAGAGTCCAGCACAGGGCAACTAGGATGATGAAGGGAGTGGAGCATCTCCCTTATGAGGAAAGGCTGAGGGAGCTGGGGCTCTTTAGTTTGGAGGAGACTGAGGGGTGACCTTATTAATGTTTACAAATATATAAAGGGTAAGTGTCACGAGGATGGAGCCAGGCCCTTCTCGGTGGCAACCAATGATAGAACAAGGGGTAATGGGCTGAGACTGGAACATAGGAGGTTCCGCTTAAACTTGAGAAACTTCTTCTCAGTGAGGGTGACGGAACACTGGAACGGGCTGCCCAGAGAGGTTGTGGAGTCTCCTTCTCTGGAGACATTCAAGACCTTCCTGGACATGTTCCTATGTAGCATAATCTAGGCGTTCCTGCTCTGGCAGGGGGATTGGACTTGATGATCTTTCGAGGTCCCTTCCAATCCCTGACATTCTGTGACTCTGTGAGAGTGATCTCCCTGTCCTTGTCTCGAACCCTGAACCCTTGGAAATATTTTCTCCCCCTGTCTAGCAGTGAAGGGGCAGTGAGAGAGCAGCTGTGTGGGTACCTGGTGGCCAGCCAGGGTCAAACCATGACAACCCAGCAGTCCTAGAGCACGACTGGTCCTGAGCTGGGGACATTGCCAATGGCCACTGGGTGTCTGGGAGCAGCAAGGAGGGAGGAGGTCATGGTGAGAAAGCAAGGAGAAGCTGCCAGCTTGCCAGGGCTGCAGGGACAGAAGCAACTCCTACCATGAAGGCTGAAGCACCTCATGGGCTAGGCCCCACTCTGGGTGGTTTGCCATGGCTGCCTCTTCCTCGTGGAGGCTGAGGGCAGCGGGACCCAGAGGCATGCAGGAAGGTAAGTGTAATGGCGAAAGGGTGCTGCTGGGGATGGCCTTTTTCATTTCCAAACTTATTTTTCCTTTTTTTTTTTTTATTTTATTTATATTATTTGAACCATGTCTTTGATGAGGCATTTCTCTGCTGGGCACTTCAGGCTATGAGATCACTAAGGCACTGGTTAGGAAGTCAATAAGCCTTGGTCGCATGGGCGCAGCCCTGTGTGCAGCCAGGTCATCTCCCCAGGGAGGCACTGGGGTTTTGGGGGTTCTGAGAAGAGGCCAGCAAGGAAAAAGATATCTGACCCCCCCCCAAAAGTGACAGTTGTTTAAGGAGCTTGTGGTTTGGTACACAAAGCTGCTGACTCATTTGGTCGTATTTTGTGTGGCCTGGCAGGATGTTGAATAAGGGTGCGTTTTCTTAGCACATTGAATTTGGAGGAAGATTCAGCAGCTTGTGCTTTTTTTTTCTTTTTTGTCAGTAAGAGGGTTTGGCAGTACAGTGATTTACTACTCCTTTAGGCATGCAGACTGTGGGAGCATATGGTTGCGAATGTCTTAAAGTTAATTCACTGTGTCACCTAACCTCCATCACTCCTTTTGGGAAAAACTATCAAGCCCTTACTTGGGAATATTTAAATGTGAAACACGTAAAAGACATTTCAGAAAACACATAAAATACTTTTCCAGATGAACTTTAAGTCCAGTAAGATCTACTTAATAGTATATAGAACTAAGAATAAAAGACCTTCTGGCAAAGAACTAATTTAAGAAACAAAACTAATACTTTTCCTAAAAGAACCAGATAAACAATTATGCTTACTAAGGTGGTCTGTGGTAAGAAACTTATTTCCATTAAACAATAATGAGGAATAACATTTAGAACATCAGCTGTTCTAAATGGTGGCTCTGAAAATGAAGCATTACTGATGTCTTTGATAAGGAAAATATATGAGGTAAAATGAGATGTAGCACAGAGATAAGCTATTTAGTTTTACCAACCTCAGTCGATCTTGTCCTTTTTTTTTAAATATTTCACCAGTCAACATGCTACAGAATATGCCATTCATTAGATCTGTCAGAAGCTGCAGCTTGGGTAAATTGTTGGGAAGGGTTAACAGAACTCTTTGAAAGGTAGAAATGATATACCAACAGAAAACTGTTTGATTTTTTTTGAGGTGGTATGTATATATGTGGCAACAATAAATACAAGATCATGTTACGTTTTTTTTTTTTTTTTGTAAAGAAGATGCTTCTACAAAAATGTACTGAGGCGAAAGCGTTAGATGAGAAAGATCTCGTGTCAGGTTGATATTACTGATCATAAAATAGCTAAATTTGATTCATCTTTACAAGAAATACGTAAGAACTTTGAGTTCTCTGTGAACCTAGCACAGACCAGTGCTTGCGCTTATTTAGAGATATGTGACATTGCAAATATTTATCACAGTAATGGCAGAATCCCTGATTTACTAATTAACAAAATAAGGTTTATTTTATTTTACCCAAAATATTCTACAGTCTCTTAGAAATATTCATTCAGAGAACAATAAACTGATCTCAGGCCAAATCCTATTATTTTATTCAGAGAATTATGATCTTAGTACTTGATCTGTATCTTAATTAAGAAACACACTGAAGTATGTGCTTAAGTGATCCTTGTTTATTAACATAACTAAGCTATTTTTGTATTGTTACGAAAGCTAACCTATGTTTAGAAACTGAGAGAGAAGGATGTTGTC
The DNA here is from genome assembly GCA_020746105.1 of Trogon surrucura. Taxonomy (NCBI): domain Eukaryota; kingdom Metazoa; phylum Chordata; class Aves; order Trogoniformes; family Trogonidae; genus Trogon; species Trogon surrucura. The sequence goes on along the minus strand of CM036617.1, from coordinate 115,312,678 downwards.
ACTGGCTCAATAGCTTGGTGATATACTTCAAGCAGTACCTTACTCTAGATTCTGTCAGGAAAAAAAAAAAAAATTCTCTGTGATGCACGTAACAAATTGTATGTAATGACACTTGTTGCCTCCTTTACCATTTGGAGGAGGAAATTATAATCAGTGCATTTCAGGAACTTTCTGGATTGCTGATGCCTTGCTATGTTGTTTCTCCTAGAGATAACAGGGTGGTTGAAGTCCCACGTGAGGAGCAGGGCTTGTGAATATGAAGACACTCCTATCTGTGTATAAAGGGCCTCATCCATCTTCCTGGTGAGGTGGCAGATCCCTACTATGATATCACCCACCCCTGCCTTCCCTTAACTCTGTCTTTGGTCAGTTCCTCATCCGTTCCCAGACGGAATTTTGTGGACTCCAGCTAGTCATTGATGTAGAGGGTGACACCCCCTCCTTTTCTCCCCTGCCTGTCTTTTTTCTTGAAGAGCTTGTATCCATCCATTCTCATGCTCCAGTCATAGCAACCATCCCGCCACACCTCAGCGATGCTGATAAAATCATAGCCCTGTAGGTGTGAGCACATCTCTAACTCCTGCTGTTTGTTTCCCACACCACATGCATCAGTGTAGGCGTGTTTAAGCTGGGCCTCTGTTGAAGCTGACTTACTGGCTTGAATTTCGTTCTCCTGCACTTCACAGGTGCTCTGCCACTGGCCTGTGATCCTTCTCCAGGCCCAGGGAATCTATTCCTGTCACTGGCCTCAAAGTGGTAGTGGATTGAGGATCTCCTTCCCAGTCAACTCTAGTTTAAAGCCCTCCTTACTGCATTGGCAAGCCTATGACCAAAGATACTCTGTCTCTTTTCTGAAAGACGGACCACATCACATCCCAGGGGACCAGGTTTCTCAAAGTGAGTCCTGTGGTCTAAGGAACCCAAGCCCTGGCTATGGTACCACTCCTGTAACCATTAATTGATTTTCCAGATTTGACTGGCCTTTTTGTGCCCCTTACCTTTGACCAGGAGGATCGATGAACAGACTACCTGTGCTCCCAAGCCCTTTACCACTGTTCCCAGTGCTCTGTAGTCTCCCTTGATAGTTTTCAGATCGCTCTTGCTTGCATCACTGGTGTCCATATGAAACAGTAGCAAGTAGTAGGTGGTGGGACGTATAAGGCATGGTAGTCTCTCAGTTGCATCCTTGACACAGGCAGGTGTCTTTAGAGATTGGGTCAGGTTGGCAAATGAGTGCCTATACCTCTGAGAATAAAGTCACACCCTACTATCATCCTTCGCTTTTTCTTGGTTGTGCTCATATATTACAAATATATTCTGAAATAAGTATGGATGTATGAAGATATTGCAAGATATTTTAAAGCCTTTCAGTGTTTTCCTAGGGTTTATTTTCTAACCTGTCTGCTCTTGAGGTTTCACACGTTATTAGTTTATTCAACTTACCCTGTTTTAAAAACAACTGAAGAACATGCTAGACATTCTTTATTGTGAACGTATATTCCTGTTCTGGTAAGGAAAGCTCAGCAGCATCATTTAAGTTCATTTAAATAGAAACCTTCAAATATTACTTCTATCTCCATCTCTTGGTGCTCATGAAAAAAAAAAAAAAAAGGCAGTATCAACAGGTTCCTAGATAGCAGAAACGTGTTAAAATCAGTTAAAATTTTGGTTTTGTTAAAAATGAGCAGTAGTGAAGAAACAGTAGGAGTCAGATGAAATTAAAAATCACCAGATTGAGGTCCTCCATATAAGAACTCATGTTTCAATTCTCAATATAGATAAAAAAGTGGAAATTCTGTGCTTCATCTAAAATCCAGCAACACCTAAAAACCAGAGAGATATATTATCAGCTACAAACTGAAATAAAGCTCTGATGCAGAAGGTGTGTGTCTATGCAGTCTTTACTGAGGAAGACAGAAGAAAAGCTGGTTGTTCTGCCTTCTTACTAGAGGCTTCTTTGCTTGCTGCAGTGATTCTAAGGTAAAATCCAGCTCATGACTTAATCCTTCACTGCCTGCTGTGTAAGTACATTTATAGGAATCTGATGTTCAATATTTGATAGAGCACTTAATTGGATTAGATAAGTTGCTTTTTACTCATATTTATTTACATATTTTATATTTATCTACATTTTAATATTTACAGCGAATGCATATCACGACATTGAAAGGTATTAACTTAAATGACCTTTTTCACCATACTGAAGTATAAATTTTCCTGGGTGATTCAAACAGGAAATATGCAAGCTGACCACTTGTGTTCAATATTAGCTGTCACACTAATAAGTGCAACTTTTTTGAATTCTTGTGGTTCATCACAGATGTGAATCTGATGGTCTGAATTTAGTTCTTATTTGGGTATGGGCTAGTCTATGCTGTAATTCATTATTCTTGCCTAATACAATCTTAAGAGTGGAAATAAACTTTAAGTTGGAAATACTATAAAATGTTAGAAAGCTGAGTGGAAAAGCTTATACAGAACTCGTTTGTTTCTAAAGCGCATCTCCTTCATAAGCACTTGCAATATGTCATATTTTTAGAAAAAGAAGAAAATTTCTTTTCTTATTTCTTTCCTGTTTTTTAGCTTTGTTATGATTAGTGTTATCTCACTGTTCTATAACATCGACTGTTCTATTTCTCTGGTTCTTTTGTTGTGCTTGTATTAACTATGCATTTGGTTTTACTTTTCTTTATTTTAATCTTGAAAGAAATTAATATTGTCCTGCCCTCAATCAGCTAATCACTACTCTTACACTCAAAGTGACTCTGTACAGATCTTTGATCCCTGCAAGATTTAGTATTAATGTCAAAACTAGTTGTTGGGGGAAAAGATGTTTCTTTATCAGTCCTTTTTTAAAAAAGAAAAAAACAACAAACTCATGCATTATCAGAAAAAGAATAAAACCCCTCAAAATATATGGAAGCCAAATCTTAAAAGACATTCTTTATACCACAATATTTCTTTTTAGTTTATGCACATGAAACTGTCCCTTTGGTTTCTTTAAACCATCTCATATGTACATTCATCTATAGTATATGAAAAGGGAATAAGAAATTTCAGGCTATTTTTAACTGGGTATCAGACGGGGGAGTAGAAGAAAAACTTTTCAAACTTCTGGAACTTTTCATGGAACAACACTCAAGTTTAACTCAGTTCTTTACTCTTTAGTATAATAATACACCGTATGTGTTCATGTATATCACTGTAAAGTATGTAAAAAATGTCACTTCTACTAGATTTGTAGCCAAATGGAGAACTGTGTTTTAAAAATATTTTACACCTTAGTACACAAAGGCACAAACTACTATAAAAATGCAAGGATGCGGCAAATTAGACCCAACAGATACAGTTTTTCCAATCTAATTCTTGCTGCATGTCTCGGGTTGATCAGGAATTTTCATAAGGGGTAATTCTGTAAGATTAAGTCACCAGAATGATCTTTTAAGTGGATATACCTGGCACATAACAGCTTTTTTATGTAACTAAATGTTTTTGAAGCATTATAATTTCTTTGCTCTGGTTGCAGAATTGTTTTATCTCATTATAGAGTGGTGTAGCTATTTTTTTATGGATTTTTTTTCTCTGTAGATTTAGTAGTTATTGTGAGTTGTGAGCTTCAATACCTGCCAGTCTCAAATTAGGCCTTATTATATTGAAGTCACACCAGTGACAGTTCACCAGAAAGATACTGTGACTTGAGAATTTTGCTGGGCTTAAGGGTATTGAGAGCAAAAAAAAAAGATGGTGTCAACACAAAATACACTAAGTATGAGGAGTAAATTTTTATTTATTCAGAAAATATATCTAAGTACTTATGTTTCAAGTCAAGGGAACTGAAAAGGATGTAAAAATCTACCTAAGCTTTCAAAAAAAAAAAATGCCCAAAAGACAAGAGACATTTACTTGAAAATAAAATAAGACCTGCAGTTAGATCTGTGTAGCATGTGTGCATACCCACATAGTACGGGAATCTAAATGAAAGACTGGGTTTGGTGTACAGGATACCTTTCTTGTTTTCTACCCCTGATCCAAGCTGCATACTGCGTTCTCTTAGTTTGGCGTATTGTGACTGAATGACTTCCTTCTGTCTCAGTATCTCATCTGTAAAATGGAAAGGGTATTAACTTACTGTTAAAGCAATTCAAATATTACTTATGAAAATAAATAAGGACTAGATAATATTACTATTATTATTATAATCTATTATTTTTTGTACCTTGCTGGTTTTTACTGTAGTATCCTACCAAATACTCAAGAATTTTGAAGTTTGTAGATGTCTGAGAAAAGAAAAATAAAACAAAAAACAGACATATTGTTCTGAGTTTGCAGGCAACTCCAGGATCATTTTTAGAACAACCACTGTATTTTCTTCAAACTACATATTTTAGCATTCACCTGTAATTAACATTGGACTAACAGAAATATATGTTTCTTTGATCTTTGGGTCTATCAGTGTATTCCTCTCTACCGTAGTAAAATTTTACCCTGGAAAATTATAATACTCTTCTGAACGATACCTAAGAGTTTCAAACTACTTTGAAGGTGAGAGAAACTGAATATAATGCTTTGGAAAAGTTTCTAACTGTTAGTAGTGTAATTTCTCACCTAAACCTTGTTTGGCTTCGTTTCTGATTCTTGGTTTACAAAGACTTATTTTCACAACCTGGAATAAACAGGACCTTTGTAATTGACTCCAGAATTTCCCCCAGTTAAATTTTTGTTGTTTATTTAATTTATGTTAATGAAACCATAAATTTCATCCCTCTAGTAAAGAAGCCCTAAAAGAACAGTTCCTGTCTTTCTTGCTATCAATGTGCTATTTCTATATCACGGCATTATAAAAAAAAAGCATTTAAAATTAATGCCTACTCTTTGAAGAGTCCATCTCAAACTATCTGCAACATTTTACTTTTTTGACTCTCTGGCCCATGAACACAACAACAATTACTGCAATATTTTTAAATAAATGCATTTTACTGGGTTGACCTTGACTGGTTGCCAGGCTTCCCACCCTGCGGCTCTCTCACTTCCCCATCCTCAACAGGAGAGTGGGCAGTCTTGTGGGTCGAGATGAAAACAGTTTCATGAAAAAAATCAAAGGCCAGATGTGGAAGAAAAGCAAAACAAGGAGACTTCTTCTCTGCTTCCTGTCTGCAGGCAATGTCCAGCCACTGGAAAGCAGGGCCTTGGTATGTCTAGTGGTTGCCTTGGAAGACAAATAATAAAGTCTTCTCCTGCTGCTTCCCTGTCCTTCCCCCATCTTGTATCACTGGGCATGGTGTTGTATGGTATGGAACATCTCTGTGGTCAGGTGGCGTCAGCTGCCCCAGCTGTGTCCCCTCCCAACCTTTTGCCCATCCTCTGACTACTGGCCTTTTTGGGGGGAAAGGTGGTGGGGAAAACAGTGGGAAGAAGTGGGGTTTGGGAAGAAAGCCCTGATGCTGTACGAGCACTGCTCAACAACAGCAAAACCATTGGCACACTATCAACACTGTTCTATCCACAAATGCAAAGCATGGCACTATAGGGGCTGCTACGAGGAAAGTTAACTCCATCTCAGCCAGACCCAGCACAGCTGGCATCCAAACAATTCTAGTTTCTTTGCCAAGTACAGCAATGTAATAAAGATGTTTTATTGTTTGCATTTATTGTTAGTGTCTTTAAAAGGCAATTAAAATAACAGTCCAAATGTTCCTGTGGTTTGTGGGATCTATATGTGTCAGTATTAAAGTGAATCATACTATTGCAGTCATGATAGCTTATTGGCATTTTACTCTAATCCAAAAAGTATGGCTTGTTTGAACTATTTTGTTTTCTCCACTTTGCATCTCCATCCTACAAGGTATTATGAATGTTTATATAAGTAAACTTCCACAAGGCAGAATTCAAGCCTTTATTAAGCACTGTATTTCATTACAAAATTGTTTTTTCTCTGAATTCTAAAAAAAATATGTGCAAAGTATTACACTGTGTAAACATGTTTGTGGTAATTATGTATCACATTGATCTTAGCAAGTCAAATATCAAACCATTTCCTGAATATGTTCACTTGGACCACATGTATTTGAAACCATTTAGGCAATTCAGTATTTAATAATGTCTGTGGATTTGCTTCATAGTTGAAATTAAAGAAAATATTATATTGCTTTCATGAGATGTCAGCCGTGTTTTGGTATGCCACTGTATCCTCTCTTGAAGAGGAAGGACAGCTGATACCTACTTTAAAGCTTCCAATACTATGGGAATAAGTTAAGTGCTGTCATTGCCTAATTTAGCAACTGTCCAGCTAGTCACCATTCTTTTTTTTACTTACATAGCTTACTAATGCTATCTGCATCTGTAGCCCCAAAACTGCAGTACTGACATGAATGGTACAGCCTTGACACTAACCCAGACTTCTGGAGTGAATCTTAGGCTTTGTATTGACTTGTATTGATCTACCTGAAGTTCTCTTTATGTTTTTTTATAGATGGTACTAAAAAGTGAGTATTTTTCTGCATAAAACAAACATTTACGAGCTTGACACAATGAAGTAGTACAGAGGAGTATGGTTGTGGTGTAACTGAGGTTTGAAAGTGGAGACCTAGTGCGGTGCAGAGGAATGCTGGTACGGCATTGTGAAAAAAAGTGGCACGCAGTGATGCTGGAGGCCCCAGAACTATAAACAACTCACACGCGACCATTCACTGATAATTAAAAGTGGGCATGGGAGCTGGGCAATACAAATTTTAGGGCTTCAAAGAACAAGTATCTGCTGTATGTAAGATACACCATATATAGTATGTTTAGGTGCAAAGTGGAATTGCAGAGCAATGACAAGAAAGCAAATTGTAAGAGGTGATAAGATGTAAAGATATAAAAATAGTCCCAAATGTACCCTAGAAAGAGGAAGAAATCAGCCCCCTGCCATGAAAGAGGACAAAGAAACTCCTGCCATCACTATCATATCTTTCCCTCTGAAGGACTTGGGATGCTGACAACTTGCTGTCTGGCTTCTCCTGCCCCCAAAGTTTAGCCAATAACCTTACAACCCAGAAGGATAGCAGAACAGTAAGCTGTAACTGTGTGGAATGGCTAGATACTAGATATTGTCTGTATAGCAATTTTAACTCTATTATTATTGAGATCTTTTTTTCTCTAATAGTGCTCTTTTTCTTTTGTCTATGGTGATTAGATTTGGAATTCTCTGATTAGATGGTTAGGATTTCAATTACACTAGCAACAAATTCTTGACTTTGCTCATTACAAGTGTTTTCTTTTGTCCAGACAATTTCTGAGTGTATCAACACCTTCCTGACTCCTATATTATTGTTATAACTCATCATTATATAAGATGATGTTCAATACAAACTGTACCAAATAAAAAATAACTCAACTTATTATTTACTTGTAATGACATTGTCAAGAAGAAAGTGAAATAATATTTTTCTGTCATTTCAATAGAATCTGCAGCACTGACTTCCAAACAAGTATATGAATTCCGAGTGATATTGGTGTTTACAATTGTGTCACCATGTGAACATAATAAAAACCCCAGTACTCCTAACTAAAATCTAATATTTTTTCAGCAGAATACATAAGTATGTGTACTCCTTTCATGTATCCAAAGGTTTTTCTGGGAACTTATTGTACCAGAGCTACATCGTGAGGGATGTAGGGACACAGCCAGCAATGCTGTTTAATGAATTAGTGCGTACAAGAAAGAGAATATAGCTGTATCACACAGGGCTAAGCCAGTTTAATTTATCATTTTCATGAATTTACTGCAAGCTGCAGAGATATTTATGTTAGGCAATAGTAATTTGAACTCCAGACCTAACCTCCTTTTAATGTAGGGGGTAAAGATACCTCAAATTTTGAAGCACAGTTTAGAAGGGATTACAGCAAAGGAAAGGAAGTAATACACTGACTGAAAACATTACTATTTAAGCCTACATAGACGAACAGTTGTCATTCTGTGGCAAACACTACTACTCACTAGAGCTTTAGTGAGGAGCCTAATTAGGAAGGTAACTTTGCTTTCAGTGAAATCCACTGAATTCTCAGGGCTTATTCTGTCAAGAACCAGAGTAATATGGCTCAATCTTTATGATTCCACAAAATCAAATCCTGAACCTGCTCCTTCTCATATATCACTGAATTAAGTTATTTTCTATTTAACATCTGTAACAGAAAGTGTACCATTAGACTCTATTACAAAGCTGGCACTCTACCAAGTTCAACGTGCTTGTGTAGAACGCAAGCTAGTTAAAAAATCAGGAGTAAAGAAGACCCTACTGAATTATGGTCCATACAGCTATTAAGACAACTTAGAATAACATTCATTTGGTTTGTTTAGATATGATAGTGGGAAAACAGATTCAGGCTGTGGGTTTTTATATCAAAGGCTATTGCATGGAAAATTTTTTCATTTAAAAAAATGTCTTTTAATCCTATTTTGAACTTCTTTCCGCAATTTTAAGACTTCCTATCAACAAAATATTTGGTTTTCCTTTAGGAAATTTTACAAAAGAAACATATTGGAGTCCCAGGCTGGCCTTTGTGGGGCAATTATATCTCTTTGGTCATGTAACTTCAGAGCTGTTGAGATGCTCCTATTGCTCTGGAGAGCAAAGAAGATACCCAGTATCTGTGATGGTCTAATGGGGACTGTCGTTTTACCTCTGACTGCTTAAGGAGTCTTGTTGACTAACAGGCCACATGTGTAGCAGTTGCACACAAACTGTTGGCTTTCCACTGTGCAGATGCCAGACTCTTGGGAGGTGCTGCAGAATCTGTAGCACTATATCCTCAACAATTATTATATGGCATGCTGCTGCAGGCTCTTCTGACACACCACAAGGTAATTTGTGTTAATGAATGTCAGACTTCTAGATACTCTGCTGCTGAGCACTTTACACCACACATAGAGAATTCCAACAATTGGCATCCATCTGTCTCCTTTGTCAACAAATAGTGTTATATTGTAAACTATACCTAGTATTTTATTTTTTTTTTATTCTTGCAAGGTGTGAATCACATGCTGCAATTAATCAGAAATTTAGGTAACAGGGAAAGCATCAAATTCTGTTCTATGTATCATTTCATAATATGTTTGACTTAATTAGCTAAGAATACTAATTTGATAATTTCAAGGATGAAGTAAGTGTCCTCTGACAAGGGCAGACTAGGTGAAATTTGGGCAATGTCTTGTAATGACGAATCTAATGATAATTGGTAAATAAATGAAATAATATTGTTCAGATGTTTTGTCTACACAGTAATTGCTAATCCGTAACTGCCTTTTTCTAATACTTCTCAGGTGTAGCTTTGAAGGGTTTGCCAACCTTGGTCTGTATAAAGAAATCCTTCAACATAGAGGAATTTGTTAGCTGTGAAGATTGTGAGGGTGTTTTCCCTTACAGGTTTTAGTCAAAATCTGATTAATTCCTCTATGTCAAGAGTTGTTGCTCTACAATCTTCAAGGATTCATGGACTAGTTCCGTTGAGTACACGAAAAGCAATTTTAAAAAATAAGCCTGTATGCATGAGGCTTGGATCTGCAATACAGCATCCATACTGACTATTACTGACTGTTACTGACTCTTTTATTCTGCAGATGTTAAAAAGAAAAGGAAAAAAAAAAAAGGTTAAAAACCCTAGCTTATGGCAGAGTTGTGGGGATATGTGTTTTCCCACTGTCCAAAAGTTTAAGTAATGGAGGAGATAATGAAATATGTAGCTAGAAAAAATTCTAAATTACGAAGAGGTTACCAGTTAGCAATTTAAGATATGTAATCTCAGTATATGAGTACTTATGTATATGCTTAGTATAGTACTAGTACTTAGTATGTGATTTGCCCAATACTAAAAGTAGAAAGTTGTTATTTTTATTTATATTCTAATATACTCTGTAGAACTGACAAAGAAATTATTTCTAATAGGTTCTCCAAAGACACATACTGAAGATATTTTCCACTCTGGAGAACAAATATCTCCCTTAACCGTGTAGTTTATGTTCATGTTGCTGTTTCCAATTTGTTCTACACAGTCTACCAACATCTGCATATTGCAGGAGTACGGTCTAATTCCAGGTTGAATGAAAGTTGGAAAATACTATTTCAGTTTTACAGAAGGAGAACAGACAGAGGATGATTGAGTGACTTGCCAAAAATTCACACTGCAGAGCAAAATAGCAAACTGAACTGCAACGGTAAGTTCTTTAAACGCTAACATAAAACCTGCTGTAAGTGTCCATCATCAAGTACATCTGGAAAGCCTGAGAATTCATGATGATTGATTGCATTAAACCCTCCCTGTTTTGGTCAAAATGGACTTTTCTGATTTATATCACTTTAGGATCTGCTCCAAGTTCTAGATGGTGTTTAGTAGAAGCATCAGCTGATAAACTTCATCACTTTTCTGGAGAAAAGTATTGTGAAAGCCCTTTACAGAACTATTAATCTATTCCTGGATAGTGGGGTGAAGTAATTTTTTACTTCATATTTGCAGGAATATGCCAGAAATTGAAAGTCTATTGAATGGAAAATTCTCTGATTTCTGAAATTCTTTTCATTAACATTCTTGAAAAAAATATTGTTAATTCAATCCAAATATTCCATTTCAATAAATCAGATTTTTAAAATTATTATTTTAATGTATATTGTCTGTTAAAGAAATGCTCTTAAATTAAAATTGTATTAAAAGAAAAGTCTCAATGCTTCAATATGATGTAAAAAAAGACAAGTATGGTTTTTTTTCTGAATTAAATTTGCCAGAGTCAGTATATTCTTGCAGAATGTTTTTATTTTGGTGAAATTATGTCTTTTGACAAAAAACTGTATTCCGTTCGAAAGCTTTTGACCAGCTTAGATTGCTTCTGAGTGTACCTACCACAAAGCCAAGGGACTGAAGAGTAGTTCCTGACTTTTCTCAGAATCTGACGCAGCCAATATAAAAGAAATTATTAAATGCTAAGGCAAAGCTAAAACTTGTTCTGTATAGGCATTGCCCAATTAATACAATTACTGTGTTTTCGGTGCTGCTTGTTTTGATAGCTTCTGAGACTGCAGATCAGCCTCTCTTCTTGCTGTTACGCATATCACCAGCAGATGTAACGTTAGTGCCATAGGCACAGGCCAGATAATCCTGAATTTGGAAAGCAAAGAATGTCCTGTAATTATTTTGAAGACTAACATAATGTGGCCTGTTTAGGGAGCCAAAAATAAGCAACTACATCTTTTCCGTTGATGTTTTACAATAAAGTTGTCAGTCAGATAACAATAAGGTGAGGGAGGCAGAGTGCTGTGCAGAGTGTGTGTGTGCTTTAGTGACAACCCACAACACAACCTACAGACACAGCACAAAGGAGCACAAAATAGCACTTCAAAGTAGACGTGTAAGGTCAATGGCATTAATGCATCGTTGAAGAACTAACAGTTCTTTTATCTGCCCTGTCAATCTTTCAGCAGCATAAAGAAGACAAAGAATTGCCTGAAGACAAAGAGTTGAAGATTCTTCTTTCTTTTAGAAGAATTCTGAGCTGGCATCAGTGGATCTGAATTCAAAAAGCTTCAGAGGATGACTCAAAATACCAAAGTATATTTTTTCAGGCTGAGGTTATTGTTTCATTGAGCCTTGCCACCTTCTCCTTGGTCTCTAATTCAAGAACTCTTAAAAGGCTACTTTCAAGTCAACACTATATTTAAAATGCTGCAGTTTTACTTCCATGGTCCACAACTTGATTCCTCATGTTTCTTCCACACTATTTCTTTGAATTCTTTCTTGGCATCAAGGATAAATTTAAGTACCTCCTTCCTAGGGAAGTTTTTTTTGTCTCTTATACTGCCAATCACAGTTGGGATTCCTGAGTTGAATAAAATTGAGTAGCATAGTAGTTATCATATAAGTGATGCAGAAATTGCAGTTGAATGACTGACAGCATTATTCTAAATCTTACCTATTTTCTTCATTTAGAGCAAAATAAACTTACAATCCATTAAGCACTTGATGACGATGATAATAATAATGGTAATGACTAGAAATAGCAGAAGCCTTGTTAGTTGCCTCAAGGATATATTGCAACCATGAGTGGGAGGGAAGGATAAGGGATGGAAAGAAAATTAGTTGAGGAAACAATTTTTCTGAGATGTCATCTGAGCTCTAAAAAAATTGAAAATTTTTCTGAGTTCATATGTGGGTCAGATATTAACTTTTTTCTTTTACATTCTGGCTTTTTCTTCTCACTAGCAGCAACACAAGATGGCTGATGGTTAGTGGACAAGTTGGCTTTTATCAGAGCCCAGAACAGAGGCTCTTTTTGAAACTAAATAGTATGAAGAATAAGACAGCGTCAGGCCAATAAAAATTGTAAAAGAGAACCTAAAAATCAATAGTACAAGAGAACAATTCTCCATCTTAATGAGATAAAGTCAATGCACGCATATTGGCACAAAGTAACTTGCTACTCAGCTGCTACGAAATTTTATTTTAGGTCTATGGTCCAGGAAAGAAATTTTTATTAAAACTTACTTATATTTTTGAAACTAAAAACTTCTCTGAAAGAAAGTAATTTCTTCTTACCTGTATGAATCACAGTGAGCAAAGTGGTAGATTACACATTACAGATCGATACAGATGTTATTACAGAACCACTCAAGCTAGGTTCCTTTGGTTAATGATATCATCTGAACTTCACAATGATTAAGAACACACTAATACATTCTTCCTCATTCATTACCTTACAGATTATGATCACATATTTGATTATATTTGATTGCATTATAAGCAATATGATTAAACCTATCTTGTATACAATAAAAAAAAAGCAGAGAAAAGATTTCTGAGAGTAATTAAGGTGTAAAATAAAGTTCTGTTTGACAAAATATATAAAATCCAAATATCCATAATTTCTGTTATTTTCTGTCAAAAGAAAGAAAGGAAAACAAACCTCCTGCCAATCAAATGAAAAAGAGAAGGGGGAAAGTAAGCTTAATATCTGATAAATGAAAATAATACACAGATGTCCTTCTTTACCATTTATAATACCTTATTTTTCATCTTAAGTCATCATAGAAAGATACTGCGCACTGGAAAATTTCATGTTAGCTCGTGGTATGTAGTAGCCCTTCTGATTCACTAGTACTGTTTTAGCTTTATCTTTCAGTGTTTTTCTCAAATGTGTCCAGATATCTGTAGTAGTTTGTATCTATTTTTCTCTACTTGTTATGCAAATTATTAACATATCTATCGCAACAGAGGAGGGAAAAAGTCCTAAAAGCTATGGCCATAACTTCCTGACAAACAATTTGCTTGGTATTTGCACATTCAAGACATGTCTCATTTAGCAATTTTCAAAGAGGCAATATCGTGGTGTGATGTCAAGGGAATAAAAAAACCCAAAACGTGAGACTTAAAATGAACGAAGAAAACAACTGGAGAATTGCTGGGAAACAGTTGAAACTCCTTATCTGGTGTTAATATTTAAAACGGTCTTCAGACTCTTCTGCTATTTTGTGTCCACAAGTAACAGCAACAGTGTTTTCATTATCTGGTCTCTGCATCTGTCACTTTTCATCACACTTTTTAAACTACGAACTGCTTGAGTTTACAAGAATCAAAAAACATTTTCTTGAAAAGATTCTTTGAAATGGAGTGGTGTTGTATTAGCCGGGATTTGTGGTGTCTGGGCAGGTGGTGGGAAGTTAGTCATTGATGAGGGATTTACAGACAAGTTTTCTGTGGGGCCGACGAGAAACAAGACTAAGAAGAACAAGATTGTTCCATTAATTCGAGACCTTTCTGGTATTGCTTTTAAAAAAATGATTTGACAAAGACTCACTGGCTATAACGATATTTTATATGGAAAGGAATACCATAACATATCTTTCACAGAAAATACACATCAAGTTCTGGCATCTATAATTCGTGTATGCAATATTTATATTGCATGTGACATTATACTATGTAAGTACTGTTTAAGTATTGAAAATACAGGTTATTTCTGAACTAGGAACATTTTAACAGTGTAAAGTACCAGCTTACCATCTCAACAAAGTTGGATGACAAAGGAAAGAAACAAGTACTCAGAATTAAAAATGTCATAATCAAAATTGTTGAAATGGATTTAATAGTTGCTAGAAGACTGTGGAGAGGCAGAAGCCTGGTATAATGTGCTTGCTGACTTCTTCTCCTGAAGAGTTAAAATAAAACAGAATTTCAAATATAGAAATGTTTTGTGTTTCAAAAATGCTTTCAGCTAAGAAATATGGAGTTAGGAAATACTTAGCCTGCAGTAAGTTTGAAAGGTTGTTTTCAGTTATAGGAAAATGTAGTATATTACAAACCCTACAAATTTCAGTAATTTCTGATATTTTCTTGGTTTGGTTAGCTTTACCTAAGAGATACCTTGAATTGTGTATCACATATGATGGTAATTTCTTGTGAGGTCTTAGACAGAGAGGTCTTAGTAGTAGAATGAAATTGTTGTTAGATGCCTGTTATTTATTAAGAGGATTTAGTGGAGAGTCTAAGTTTCAGAGAGGAAAACTCAGCAGGGTTTAAAAATAAACAGTATTATATCTTGCATTTTTCCTATCTTCCCTGGATTTCACTATTGTGAAACCCAGGACAACTATAGATCTCCCATTTTTCATTCAACCTCATCTCTCTGATATGGTCACTGGTATCCTGGGTGTCTGGAGAGATATAAGGAGCTATGCTGCAAACCACGCATCTTAGTTTTTGTGGGCAGGTCTAAAGTAAGAGTTATGCTAGCACTGAACCCTGAAAGATCTTGTTTGTCATTGGGATGACATGCGCATGGAACAGAAGTTGCCTATCATTAATTTTTGGGCCTATTTCAAAAGGAATGATTGATGGCAAGCTCAGTGTTAGCTAGAACACATTATGTATGCCACATTCAGCAATATCCTACATGGATGTCTGGGTTTTTTGCTCCAAGGTCACCCTGGTAGCCAGTCTGTTTCAGCTGATGGACAGAGTTGAGCTAACAAACCATAACAATATTGTACGAAAAGTCTGAAGCCAGCCTGGGAACGACTAAGAATTTCTCTAGAAACTGCATGCTGTTGGTAAGAGGCCAATATTATCATCCAAGGAGTCCAAACAACAAAATTTCTTAAGAGTGTGAATGTATCAATATTTGACTTTGAATTTTTTTTGAAACAAATTTCCCATGTACTGCAAAAAGTTCATGTCATGGAACAATCTCCAAGGACATGAAAACATGAAACAAGCTTCTTTCAGATGAAGTCGTGGCAGCACATGCACTCCAGGAGTATGCCTAGTGTGTTCTAGCTGCTAATAGGTATGCAGTTCACAAAACCTGAATAAAGTTGAAATAAAATCTCCTGGGACCAGTATTATTCAATATATTCATCAATGACTTGGATGAGGGACTAGAGAGTACTATCAGCAAGTTTGCTGATGACACCAAGCTGGGAGGAGTGGCTGACACACCAGAAGGCTGTGCTGCCATCCAGCGAGACCTGGACAGGCTGGAGCGTTGGGCGGGGAAAAATTTAATGAAATATAACAAGGGTAAATGTAGGGTCTTGCATCTGGGTAGGAACAACCCCAGGTTCCAGTATAAGTTGGGGAATGCCTTATTAGAGAGCAGTGTAGGGGAAAGGGACCTGGGAGTCTTGGTGGACAGTAGGATGACCACGAGCCAGCACTGTGCCCTTGTGGCCAGGAAGGCCAATGGCATCCTGGGGTGTATTAGAAGGGGGGTGGTTAGTAGGTCGAGAGAGGTTCTCCTTCCCCTCTACTCTGCCCTGGTGAGACCCCATCTGGAATATTGTGTCCAGTTCTGGGCCCCTCAGTTCAAGAAAGACAGGGAAGTGCTGGAGAGAGTCCAGCACAGGGCAACTAGGATGATTAAGGGAGTGGAGCATCTCCATTATGAGAAAAGACTGAGGGAGCTGGGGCTCTTTAGTTTGGAGAAGAGGAGACTGAGGGGTGACCTTATTAATGTTTACAAATATATCAAGGGTGAGTGTCACGAGGATGGAGCCAGGCTCTTCTCGGTGACAACCAATGATAGGACAAAGGGTAATGGGCTGAAACTGGAACATAAGAGGTTCCACTTAAACTCGAGAAGAAACTTCTTCTCAGTGAGGGTGACGGAACACTGGAACAGGCTGCCCAGAGAGGTTGTGGAGTCTCCTTTTCTGGAGACATTCAAGACCTGCCTGGACACGTTCCTGTGTAGCATAATCTAGGTATTGCTGCTCTGGCAGGGGGATTGGACTTGATGATCTTTCGAGGTCCCTTCCAATCCCTGACATTCTATGATTCTATGAACTACAAATAATTTTGATGTCTCATTGTCAGCACAGTTGTTTTGCTTCTCAGGTATGTTTCATTTGGACAGCACTACTTACTAATATAAACATAGCCACTGGCTCTTTCTACATGTAGGATAGTAGGAAGTATATTTCTTTTTACTATATGTATACTTAATAGCTGGCAGAGCAAGTTGCTATGGGAAATCGAAAATCTGACAGAACTGCCTGCATGGATACTGCAATAACGTTTCCCAAGGACTTTCAGAATTTTCCAGAATTGAGACTGGTAGAGGATTGTATCCTAAGAGGTGCAACAAGCTCTCAGGGCTTCAATAGTCTGGTTATGACAGATCCCGAGATTGCTTTGCCTGCACCCTTTTCTTAGAGTACTCTTCTCCAATTTCACTTCAGAGTCCTAAGACATTCTTTCCCTTACCAACATACAAGACTTGACTGTGGGCTGGCTTTCAGAAAGCTCCTCATCTTTTAACACATTCACAAAGCCCACGTGATAACTAGTTGTCACTGTGCCTGCTCTTGAGTGCAACTAAAAGAATCAGCTAGCTGAGATGTAACAGTTGTCACAGCAGTTTCCAAGCTTATTCTTCATGGAATTTCTTCCATATGGTCCTTGTGCAGGGATCACCTTCCTTAGGGGAACTTCTGGCAGCTTGCAGCTGCAGATGAGGATTGGTTTCCGGAGGCTTTTGCTTCTATAGCTCTGACAGCCAGCTTGTGTTGGCGGTTCCTGGATTTGAGGGTGCCTACTCTTCTTGTTTCCAACTGGGTGCTGCTACAACTATTGCTGAATAAAGGTCTAGAAACTGCTGAAAACTCATTGAACCTGTTCATCTATGGTGTCAGCTTGCCACAGGGCACAGTCTCCAGCACCAGCTCTTCTGGGAACATCTGAGGCCTTGAGGCAGGGGAGCTCTGGGAGGGGTTTATATAGTCTTCAGCTGTGGGTAGTACCTATTGCCTGTCTCTAGGGTTGGGCTGAGTGTGTCCTTACCTTTGGGAGGTGGGCTATTGTTGAGACACTGAATCAGCAGGTGAAGGAGTTGTGAGAGGAGATGAGCAGACTGCATAATGCCAAGCTGGATGAGCAGAATATCGATGGGGTCTTCAGAGAGACACTGCAGAGAAAAAGAACCTAAGCCCCATGGCGGTTGGAAGGAAGGACAGCTAGTGACTGTACTCACAGGACTTTTGGATGGCCTACCATGATGAGGAAGGATGAAAATGTATGGCTTCTGGCAGCAAGACGAAGGCTCCTTCTCTGCCTGCAGAGCTGCAGTTATAGAACAGGCACAGTACCCTGGGGACAGATAAGGAGGTACAAAACCAGACAGGCATAGCTCATAGCTAGATGAATCTGAAATGTGGTCTTCAGGAAGAGGAAAAAGAGAGTGATAGCAATCCAGACAGCTTCAAGAGTGTGTTGAGGACAATTTCTGGGTGATCAATGAGCCATGTCGTCTAGACATGTTGATCACAAACACGGAAGACCTGGTCAAAGATACAAGAGTAGCAAAAAAAACCACAGTAGAGTCACAGCCTTGGACTTCAGTGGAGAGGGATTCAGCTTGCTGGGGGCTCTGGCAGAGTTCTGGAGGGCCAAGGAGCAGAGGAGACCTGGCTAATCTTACAAGACAACATCCATAAACCACAAGCATGCTTGATTCCAGCGTGTCTGTGTAACAGACAGGCTGCATGGATGAACAGGCAACTCCTGGCTGAGCTCGTATACAGAGAGGAAGTAGATAGAAAGTGTAAGAGGGGACAGGTTACCCAGGAGAATTGCAGGCACTTTGTCTGAATGTGCATCAACAGGATTAAGAAGACCATAGGTCAGGTAGACTCGAGACAGAGGGACAGATACCAGGAGCAAAAAGAATGCTTCTAGCAGCACAGATCAGTGAGACAGTTGATCAATTCCCAGGGCCCTCCTTGCACCAATAATACTTAATGACTGACCATCCCCACCTGTGACACCACACCCACATTTTTTGCCCACAGGCCCTGGACTCCAGTCTTGCTCCAAGGTATGCCATAAGTAAGGGTCTGTTTTCAACCTTTTTTTTTCTGCTATCTTGACTTACTTGGCTGTATAGATCCCAGACCTATGTTATAGGTAGTCTTTTTTTTCCCAGTTCTGTCTCCTGGTTAGCTTGTAGGTGTATTGTAGGCTACTCTGGTCTCATTTCCTGCTGTTCCTGAGTTGGTGTCCTGGGTAGCCCCTGGACATGACTTGTCACCTTGATTTTTCTGAGGTTTTTTGTCAGACCTTGCCAATACCACCAACTTGGCCGTACTCAGGTAAGAGATTGCTGTTTACTTCAGCTCGTTAAATTTTCATTTTACTACTGACTTTTTCCATGACAAAAGTTGTTTCACTTGCTTTCCTTTGGTGGTTACACACAGTGTGTGCAAGCAGATAGTGTTGAAAAATGATTGGTTATTTTTAATTATTGTAATAACATCATTAATTAAAAATAATATAATTGTATTATAGCAGATGAACCTGAGTGTTGACCGATGGTGGATATATGCAAGAGTATGCTTTTCCTATTTATAGGAAACTGTTTAAGTAAAAGTTTTGTGGGCTGATTTATTCTGTTCCTCTTTTTTTTTTTGTTGCGGAAAGTTTTTATACTGATGGTGTGAGAGTATAAGGAAGACTGTAGTAAAAAATGTCTGAGGTTATTAGCCATATCCTTAACTCTTTATTTTTCACTGCACTCTAAAGGAAGAACTTGAGGTTTTGTCAGGGACAACAATGCAACAGATAATATGATGGCCAGACTTATCTACACTGTAATTTTTAACATAATTCTAGACAGCTGTATTATGGTAAATTAAAAATGTAAACAGTATATTTTGCATTTGTCACCACTGAAACTTAAGTCACTATGACTCTCTGGAGATGATAAACAGCCTTAACTTTTCTGGTTTTTTTAGGTCCCTATAAGAAGTAGGCTAGTGTCACAAAACTCTGCTTCTGTGTGCCTTAAGGTTTATTTTGTTTATGTATTTTGTTTTTTAAAACCATTTATGAAACTCCCTATCTGTGGCTATGACAGTATGACAGTATTTTTTTTTTCGATCTAAGTTTTCTATCAGCCTTGAACAGTAATAAGTGCCAATAGCTTGATGTTAGGTGTTACTGACAAAACTTGGTATTTTTTCATGTCAGCTTGTATGCCTGTTATGTGCTCTAGGGTACCTAATCTTAACTCCCATGGCACTCTATTATATAGAGAAGACGAACTCTTCAGTGAGTGTGGCAAACACTTTTAATTTCAGTGGAGCAACTCTGCATCCAGTTCTGGAGCCCACAGTACAAAAAAGACATGGATCTTCTACAGTGGGTCCAGAGGAGGGCCACAAAGATTATTAGAGGGCTGGAGCACCTCTGCTATGAGGACAGGCTGAGGGAGCTGGGGTTATTCAGCTTAGAAAAGAGAACGCTTCACGGTGACCTACTAGTGGCTTTCCAATACATGAAAGAGACCTACAAGAAGGCTGGAGAAGGGGCAATAGCCTGAAACTGCAAGAGTGTAGATTTAGATTAGGTATTAGGGAGAAATTCTTCTCCATGAGGGTGGTGAAGCACTGGAAGAGGTTGCCCAAGAAGTTGTGGATGCTCCTTACCTGAAGGTGTTCAAGGCCATGTTGAATGGGACTTTGAGCAACGAGGGCTAGTGGGAGAGAGGTGTCCCTGCCCACAGCAAGGTCTTCAAGGTGCCTTCCAACCTTAACCGTTCTGTAATTCTATGATTACACTAGCTGAAGGTCTTGATTGTCTCTGAGCTTTCTGCTTCCCACTCGCAAGTTTTCCAAATTGTTAATTAGTGCAGAGCTGTATTAACACGGGACTTTTGTATTTGTAGTAGCATCAATCCTATTGAACCTTATTATGTTGCTGCAAACTAGAAATGTTTTTGAAAATGAAAGTGATCTATTCAAGTTTAACAATACTATATCTACATAGATATTCATCACAAAGAATTAAAATGATAGTTACATATGTGCAATAGTGCATCTAGAAATTTTCATCGTTTGTTTATTTGGGCACTTTTCCTTAAAAAAGAAATAAACACTTGGGGCAGAATTTAAAGAATATGTTTGCATTTGAGCAGGTAGGAGTAATTAGGTATCAAACCCAGATATAAGCTGAGAAACTCAATATCTTCAAATAATCACAAATGACTTTCTGAAAGAGATTTCCAAAGAGGAATAGAGAGTCCTTTAAAAAAAAAAAAAAAAACCCAAACACCCAAGCAAACAAAAAAACCCACAAACAAACCAACCAACACCTCAAACAAAATGGCAAAACTAAATAAAGAAAAAAGAAACAAACAAACAAACAAGCCCTAACCAGCTAGTCACATTTGATGGACCATAGTGCTTTTAATGAAGGAGTTTTATGATGTGATGCCCATCATAACAAGAGGCTGGACTTGATGATGCAAAAAGTCACTTTGTTCTGTACCATAAAACGTCTTCATATGCTGTCTTGACAAAAAGATCTCAAAACTTTCCTTTAGAAAGCATTTTCTTGTGAAAAGAAAAAGATATTTTGAAAGAGTATGGGATAAATCAGGTCTCCGTCTATCTGTGTTTATTTCACTGCTACAGCTTACCTCTAGCATAGGTTTAATTCATAATTAGAATTATATCATCCTAATATTGCCTGAGGAAGTCTCACATTTCTGTTAAATCACTGGTTCAGTTGCTACTGACGATTATACAAAGACATACAAATTGAATATGATAATACTATGGAGCTAACACCATAACTGAAGCGGAATCATAGTAAAAAACATCTCCTGAAATGTCCATGGTGCTTTTTTATTTTATTCGTAAAGATGGGGCTTTTCCCTGGTATTACATTTTAAGCCGTGACTGCTTTCCTCATTGCAGAGTACTCTTAGCTTTTGGCTTACAGAGAACATTGAAAAATACAGTATTTTATTAACTAATTTATTTATTGACTTGATTTAATGCCAGCCTGGTAGTTGTGGATGCAGCTCACTAAAACTCTCTGCATGGATCTTAATAGTTAAACCTTTAGTTTCGCTAGGTCCTGGAGGTCTATGCTTTTTGATCCACCTGCTTTGGGTTTTTCTCCTTTCTTTCTTTCTCCTCATAGCAATCTAATAGCTGATATATCATGATGCATTAAAAAAAAAAAAAAGGAATTACTGGTTGCATTAGAACTTGCAGTATAAATAGTACAATATAAAATGAAGATAACCCTCTAGAGAGATTCATATCCCCAAGCTTCCTAATTGCTCTAACTCTGAAGATATCTCCTTCAGCAGCTTCCACTGGCTCGAAGAGGTCATGGGGGAATTAGCTAGTGCTATTTTTAAAAGTCAGCAATTACAACTTCCATCTACATAATCATGAATTACATCATCAGCATTCTGCCCATTGCCTACACAAGACCATTTTCCAACCTGGGTGATATAATAGCTGGTAGTAAAAGAAACTTCAAATTAAAAAGGGTCAGAGGAGCTTAAAGCTATGGCTACTTATAACACGTTAAAATCTCTGTGTCTGTTGGAGAATTGCAGCATCTGGAATTCCAATTTTACTTTTTTTTAGTTTTTTTTTTACTTCAGCTTCATATAAATTAATGTCACAGTAAATCTCTACAGAAGGTGTCACCACTTGTAATTTCTGGGAGTTAATAATAAGTAGGTATTTTCAAGGATTTCTAGTGGAAGATTTATTTTTTTTTTCTCTTCTGGGTTCTTCTCTGAAAGAAGTATGCTTTCTATTTGGGTTTGACTTTTTATTTCCAAAAATTCTTGTTCTACTGTTGGTGGTTTGCAAATGTTTTGTGATTCGTCTGCTCACGTGATGAATTGCGAAAATACCGATAAGGTATTCTTTTAATGTAGCATGATAATATAAACAAAAGATCTCTTGGTGTATGTCTAGTTTTATTTTTTATTCAAGAATTTCAACATGTCTTATATTTTTCCTAGTCTGATTTAAATAAATTTATTCAGAGAAAGCAAATAAACAAGCCCTTATGTTGTATTCAAAGCCATTTTATTGTTTTGTCTGGTTTTCTTTTCAGTGTTTTGAGTCTTTATTCCTAATACACTTACAAGACACAGTCTGTTTAATATTTGTGTTACTTACAGTTCACTAAAAAGAAAATAAGCCTGTAAGATTTTTCTTCTTTTGACAGCTTCACAGGATTTAACTCCCTTGAAGTAAACAGTAAAATTTAGACAGTCTAACTGTCCCTACTTAAATTCTAATAGTGAAATAAATTAACAATGCATGTACATGGACTGAGGACACAAGACAAAAATCATCAAGTATTTAGGGCTACCTAGGAAATTCTTAGGGTAGAGATGACTTTTATATCTTTCCTTCCTTTCTCTCTCTAATAAAGTGATACTTTCTTATCAAGAGTAAATGCTGAGCTGATACAGTATGTTATTCATTTTAGTACAAGCCTTTATACATCAGAAAAAACAAACAAAAATGACCAAACAACATACTCCCCCAAATTCATCCAATGCCTATGAAATTACCTCTTTAGTCTTCTGTATATTTTGAATCAAGCTTTAGAAGATAGAACTGGTAAAAGGAAAAGCTCACGGTTTAAGGTTTCAGTGAAGCAGACAGTTTTTAAGTAGTAAAGACTGGAAAAGGGGTTATTCTTGCTGAAATTAACTGGAAATTCAGAAATTGGAAACAGTACAGAGACAAGATAGAAATCCAAGTAATTTTGTGAAAAAAAACCCACAAATGCTCTTCTGTCAAATATATTTAAAAATCGAAAGCTGGCTACCACATGCAGTTGGAAAGTAGGGCATATACACAAAGGAGTTGCTGTAAAAGCAGATCAGAATTGCATTCTAGAATGTGATAATTTAAAACCTAATCACTAATAATGTAGCAGATAAGAAAATAACTACCAAAATATGTGTGTTTGAACCTTCACAGACTAAGGGAGGAAAGACTGAAACTAGGCATCATGTATTCCTGGAGTATATACTAACCTTGAAGCAAATATACGATCCTTTTCTGTCATCCTCACTGAAAAAAAAAATGAGGAAAAAGTCATGACTTTATTTTATAATTTGTCCATTCTGGTAATTGTTGAGGTGCACTGAGCAAGACTAGAGAGTGCAGTCTTTCAGAAGACTGAAATGATGGCTCTGTTTCCCTCAGGTGGTGTGTTTGTGGTTTTGTGGTTTTGTTGTAGTTGTTTTGTTTGGTGTATTTTTTTCTTGTTTGGGATGTGAGAAACACTCTATGGTCTATCTGTTCTGTTCAATAGACATGCTCCAGGATTTGATCCTTGGCTCCCAGGCAAACTGGGTTATAACAGCGCTGCTCAGGGTGTGCTTCAGCCTCTATTTACTTGTGATAACTATCACTTGATTCTGTGGCTTCTCTCAGCCTCAAGCAATACCTGATGGGCCTAAAAATTGCAACTATATGAGAGTAAGTTCTGCCTTTTTTATTTTTAGTTTACAGCACTTGATACCATCTGAGGGTTGCGTACAACCCGTCAGTGTAGTCCTGAAGCATACTGAAGATAGGTATTGAACACTTGCAATGTACCATGGTGCATATGGGAATGTTTGAGGGTGGAAAATTGCCTGGAATAATAATTCTGGACCATGTAAGGCTGAGTGAGTCAGAACTTGTGGTGGAGTGTCTGTACTTCATGGGGTACTCCCTGGAACAAATTACCATGAGGGTCTTATCCAAATTATGGCTAGAAATGATAACTAAGACTTAATCAATTTGAATTATCAGGGACCCACTATTAGAGAGTGCAGTGGGGAACTAAACTATTTGAGAGCATAGATGTGCCTACAGAGCGCAGGGACACTTCTAGCTGTGAGCAGGGAACAGATTTCTAGGCACCTAGGGCATATCAAATCTCAAAGGATTTTAACTTTATTACAAACTCTTTTAAAACCGTATTTTTACATACTAAGAGTTAGATCTACTTTTAGGTAGGACTTTATTCAAGTCTTCAGTCCATGAACTGAAAAACTTAAACCTCTCCCCCAAAAAAACAACAAACCAAAATCTACCAAAAAAACCCCCAACAAACCCAACAAAACCACGAAACAACCCACCTTCCACTCAAAAAAAATAAAGAAAAATAGAAAAGCAACAAAACCCACCACAAACTAAAGTCCTAAAAGCTATCTGCTGGCAACATAGCTTTAAAAAAATTTAAAGTCTCTGAATACAACTCAGCACATGATTTGGTACTGATATAAAGCATAGCAAAACGCAGTACCTTCCAGTAAGATGCAAAAGTTCAAGGTATACTCCGAATTCCAATGATTCAGTGCAGCTCTTAAAATTAATTTAACTTTTTTAATACTGAGAAATGTCTCAAAAGGGATATTCATGTAGCTTAGGCACTCAGGGCTGTAGATGTGGAAAGACACACCTAAAGTTTCCTGGTTTTCTTCTCTCTCTCTCTCACTCTGTAGAATTTATATATAGTAAGAGAATGTTTACTATTATGCTGGCATGGGGTATAAGGTGATCTTCTTGATTTGGGGTTTTTAATTGTCATTTTTTTTCTTTGGGACTTCTTTCTTTGAAGTCTGCAAAAGTCTGTAGTTTTGACTTTTGGAGAGACTTTTTCTTTTTTTCTAGTAGACTTCCGCATGACAGTGTTTATAAAGTAATTGGACAAACTACACCTTATACAAAGTCTCAGGTCCATTACCTCCATGATATGGAAGCTCAAATGTTTATCCCTTTACGGAAAAGCATTCTTTTGTCTGCTATATTAATACAAAAGCGCACTTTAACTGTTTTACTGCTTTAGTGCTACAGTTACAGATATAGTCTTCAAAATACACATATTAAAGTCAAGTTTATTACATTAAAAGCAAAGATATAATTTCTGACTACAGCTGACAATTTCTCAGATAAGTTTTGTTTCTGCACATGCATACACATCCCTCTTCTGGAATAGGTTTGGAAACTTTTTTTTGAAAATAATGTCAAAACACCCTGTGTAACCACAAATATTTTTGTGAATATACATCAGCTTCTGAGTCTCTATGAGAGATTCTTGATTTGAGTCTTGTAGTTTGCTTGGCATGAACACCTAACTATTTACTGTGTGGTTGTGTTATATCTTTTAAAATCAGGTGTCCCATGTGTACATTCATAATTTGACATTTGAAATATGTGCCTTCTACATTTACCTTTTCCCAGTATTCTGACAAAACTTTGCTTTGTAGAATATCTCAGTGTTTTTTACATTTTATGTGTTAGTATATTAATAAACATACACGTACACACATTATTATGTCAAATTATTGTCATGGTTAGAGTAGCTTGAGAAGAGGTAATAGAAAACTGTAAGAGAAAAACCTGAAATTTCTGAATTAACAGATTCTTAGTTTATCAAAATCACAGTCTTCATGCTTTTTTTGTTTGTTTGTTTGTTTGCTCTGGCTTTTTCTTTTGATTTGAAGTAGCTTGCAAGCAAGTTGATATTCCAGGTAACTTGAAGGACATATCATTGCTAATGAAAGCTACACCAAGTCCCCTATTTTTATGTATCAGACATACTGGTTAAAAAAATCAGTTACAGCTGTCTGAATAACTTTATCAGCTATTTATCAGTTTAACACAGGTATTCCTACTGAAGTCCACTTAAATGGGAAATAGCATAGATGATGCACCCTCGGTACTATAAGAGTGGACAGGCTAGCTTTCCCTGTGAATGGAGACAGTAACTCCTCATTTTTTCGTGTCTTACGCTCTAAACAAACTCAGAATCTCTAGATTGTACCCTAGATACGTGGCAGAAACAAGCAGTGCTTTAAGACAATTTAAACTTGGGGAAGTCAAGTTCCTTTGGTTTATTTCTCTTTCTGATGAACGACCTTCAGTGTCATTCAAGGGAGAGCATGAGTTGTTCATTCCTAGCACAAAAGAAAGGAATGTTAGAAACTATGCTTTTTGGTTAAGGCTGAACAGATAGGAATGCTTGAGGCAATAAAGATTTCTGAAAGAGGATTATGAGTTAGCTGACACATACATCTGGACCATGTGCCTGCTTGAACCAGATCCTGAGCTTTTATCGTGTCCATAATGGGCTCAGTTGAATGTTAACCAAGAACTGGTTTTGGTTATTTCTGAATGCCTATTGCTCATGCTTTGCCAGTTGTGCAATAAATAGCATGTTTTCTGCTATTCGTAGCTTGTGCTAATTAGAGGTAACCTTAACGGGTTTTGGTTGAAAACAAAGGTTTTCGTTTTGTTTTTGCTGTGTTAGAATCATAGAATCATAGAATGTTAGGGACTGGAAGGGACCTCGAAAGATCATCAAGTCCAATCCCCCTGCCAGAGCAGGAGTGCCTAGATTATGCTACACAGAAACGTGTCCAGGCAGGTCTTGAATGTTGTGATTTTTGATTTTTTTTTAAAAGAAAAAATAATAAAGGAGGAGGTGGGGAGGGAACAGGAGGTGTGAACAGATGACTCTTGGCCAGTAGTAAATTGGAAGCATTTGTCTGTCTAAAGAGGAATGTGGGATTTGTGGCAGGGAGGTTTTCTAATATTCTTTATTGAAATACCCTCTTTTTTTTCCCTCTTTATTGCTCAGATGTTATAGGCACTTACAGCTATATTGTTACAGCCAAGCATTTGTTGGCGCATGGGTTGTGACAGTTTAAATGTTGTGAATTTCTGGAATTCTGGTAACTATTTATGAGCCATATTGTGCTTTATGATTCGGTATCCCAGAGGAGTTCTTACAAACAGGGTCTGTAAGATCAGAGGTATCTGATGTCCGAGATGATATACAAATTACTTTGAAAATTTAAGAATCATAACTGATCACAACAAGGTATGTTTTTCCTTTGGAAAATTTTCATTCAGTATATATTTTATTCCAGAATACGTGTGAGTAACCTGCTTACTCTATGCCTTCTGACATAATGAGAGTCAAACCTGCAGTAAAGTTGTCACTTTTCCTTCGTTGCCTGCTTTCAAAATATGGATGCAGGTAATATACTGAATGTGCTTTCAAAGAATTCATCAAGAATTTTCCCTGGTGTAATCTTTTTTTGTGGGTTTGTTTGTTTGTTTGGGTTTTATTCAGTTATGCTACCTTCATTTTTCGTATGATTTTCATAACAGAATATTTTTCTATGACTAACAGGGAAAATGCACTTCTCCTAACCCCCTATTTAAAGTCATTACAATTTTGAGACATGGGCTAACAATAGGATACAAGAAATACTTTGGGATGAATTGATTACAAAAACAAGTTAGTCCATCACCCTTTTTCTAACCATGCTTTAGTCAATCTCCAAAGGATACCATGACTATTATTACCATGGGGTGACTGCAGTGGGCTGAACGTGTTGTCTCACGTGTATAGTTGCATGATGTGTGACCTATGTAGCTGATGAACTTCAAAGGCAGGCATAGGAAACGGTAGCTCAAGGTGTTGTGTCAGAGAACATGCAGCACCCAGTGTATTATGATAGCAGAATACAGCCATCGGGATCTAGATGATAGCTGCAGAATTACATTTTTAACTATTTCTTTGGTGGAAAATAAGTAGATAAGTGATTAAAATGTCGTGTTTCTAAGCAAGAGTTTAGAGCCTCTTTATTACTCAAAATGGAATGTTACACTAATCATGGGTGGTAAAGTTGATAGCCATATTCTCTCTTCTCCTCCTTCTCCTCTGTAACCCACTCCGTATAAAAAGAAAAATTATCTGAGTTGGATTAAGAAACAATTGTTGATATGAGAGGTTTATGCCATCAGAATCTTGCTTGAGACTTCATCGTTTCCAGTTCTGTGAATACATTCTAGTATGCACTTATCTGTGTGATAATGAAATCACAGAATGAAAAAAATAAACTGATCACATAAATATATTTAATTTACCTGTATTGGGCCTGAGGTATTTGGAGCATGTAGGACCAGGCAAGATCAGAAAAGATTTTACATTTTCCCAGGTGAGGGAAATCCACTATAAGAGCATTTTGAAACAGTGCCTTTTGGCCTGGAGATTGTTGATGGCTGTAGCAGCAACCTCCTCACTTTTAAGCATATATATAATTTTAAATAATTCCCAATTTATTTTTTTCTGTTTAACCCTATTGTCACTGACTTTTTTTTTTAAAAAAAAATATAATAGAAGTAGAACAAAAATAAAGTCCATGCTTAAATCTTAAGCCAAATGTCCTGTATTATAGCTACAGTAAAATACACTTATTAAAGGGAACACATCTTGCATATTTAAAACTAAAACTTGCAGCTATATCTGTAGCCACCAAACTTGCAGTTAGGAAAAAAATAGTAGAAATACATACCTAAGGCATCACAATGTGTAGGTGGAGTGTTGGGACCTTTAAAAGATCAGTTCTTTATGTGGTCCAACAACCAAGGACTCTGTATTCCCAGAGTTATTCTGTAATGTTATTTAATATGCAAGACACATGAGCTCATTAGTGGAACTCAAAACTCTATCAAATTACCTTTAGTAAACAACCTCCGAAAGACTCTTTGTCTCTCATACTTTGAAGGCACATCAGAGCAGGGGAAGGAAAGAGCACAAAGGTCTCAAAAGCTTTAGGTTTAATTAGTCCAAAGAGCAACCTTCCTGTTGAAATGTTATTGGCTATCATGGCAATCTTATTAAATAAATTACTTTAAGTTATTTCCCATGACAAGCCTCTTATAAAGCAGCATGTTAAATATTTGTTGCCCACTGCAACTAGTTTCATTGTGGATACACTGTAGAGGGAATAAAGTCATACTTGATCTTTACGTATTCAGATGAATATAAGAATTTTCACAAAGACTTTAAAGCATGGCGTTTCACAACAGAAACTCCTAATTTTTATTAGTCTTTAAAATAAAAGCCTTTTGCTTTAATGTGTAACATCCTGTTAGTGTGTAACATTGTGAGATGGTGTACATCACATCATATGAACTCTTTAAACCTTATATAAAAGTATACTAGAGTAGTTTGTGTGAGTGTACATTGAGTACAGGCAGGTTATTAATGGCACTGGTCTTCATTTGCTTCATTGTTTCTCATAGATGAGCCCCAGTGTTTTAGAAGGTTACTCAAATAATTGACACAGTTGTCTTTCAACAAATGTAATTTTATTTGGCTCTGCAACACTTAGGTTAATTCATATATTTAAGGTTAATTCTTCTACAAGAGTTGCTTAGATTCTCTTTCACACCTGAAATTGATGTATGTGCCCTCATTGTACAGTACAAGTATAGAAAACTGATCTGAGCTAGTACATTTTTGTATGTATAACCGACACTAAGGTGCATTAGAGACTTAGAAGTTGGGCTTGCATTTCTTATAGTATGTTTCTTTTTTTTTTCATTCAATTATAATAAGAAGCAATCATGCACAAAAAATCCAGATCAACCCTCCTGAAAAAAAAATCAAACACACCTACACAAAAAAACCCCAACCAACCAAACAAAAACCCACCAAAAAAAAAACCCAAACAAAAAAAAAACATACATGTCATGGTACTTAGCATTTCCTTTTTGGTTATGCTAGAGCTATTGGGATTCTGGGTTGTAATGAAACCTGTGAGCTTCTAAAGACTCAACACCCATGTATCTTGCCAGATTCCCCAACATTGGACCACCCAGAAACTGAGTTACTTAATTTTTCCTATGGCTCTTTTCCTGTCAGTAAACTAGTGTGTGAAAACCTGGAGATGATTTACCTGTGTAAAGCTTTAGCAGAATTTTGTAGCTTAGACCTCCAGCTCCATCCAGTCTGCACTGGAGGTTTCAGGGAAGGCAGAAGATTGCATCTTGTCCCCTGCTGTCTCTCTCCAGCTTGTGGCGAGCTGTGTGACTTTCTCCATGATGTACAAGGCTGGATGATTTCTATAGTGATTTCCTACAGTAACAACTTTATGTAGGAAGGTCTGAGCTGTTACTGTAGAGTTTCAGTCAACAGATTTTTCTTTTGTCTTTGATTGTCTTATTTCTTCTCTTCCCTCCAAGCTTACAAGCTTGGAGTTACATATGGTGAAATTGAGAATCGTTTTAACAAAGCAATAAAGTTTTTATACTCTTCCAATAATTTACACCATCATGTAAGGGACCTAGCTGGGATGCTTAGATAATTATTCATGTATGCATATTTGATTAGGGAGAGAAGTTAGAGTGGCACCAGAAACATGGAGAGGTAATCTGAGGATTTGTAATCCCTTTCTTTTCTGCAATTATCTGTTGTCTCTAGTAAATATAAAAAAGTTAAAGAATTAAACCAGTAAAATGGTAACAGAACCAAACTAAGTTGGTGTTTTCATGGTTCATATTCTTGCTTTTGTGCTTATTCTGTCTCAGTTTTTATTCTCTGATCTGTACCATTCCTTGAAGATCAGAAAGACTGCTGAAAGGTTTCCAGGTGCTTCTGTACTATTTTAAGAGCAGCTTCTTATTGCCCGTATTCATTCAGTGAAATAATATTCTGTCACTTCAAATTTTCCCTGCACCGCCTCCTTCTCTGGCTTCTCTACTAGTATAAAGCTAATTATGATCCTCTCCTAACTTTTCATTAGTTTTTTTTCCTTTTAAATTACTTCAATTGAGATCCATAGCAGCTGTTCTAAACAAGAAAATGCTGAAACACAAGTAGAACTTGAGAGTTTGTCACTGGTAACTAAACTTAGATATCTGGGCAGATACCTTAATTATAAGAATAGCATTAGTCTGAACTTGGCAGGTGAGGAGAGAAATGAAAATAGTGATGAGTAATTCAGGCTCAATGAAAGCCATAGAAGGGCAGTATATACAAAGGGATGTATTACTAAGCAGTTCATGACATGAGTTGATTATAGTTCAGGAATAGAGTCAGGGACAGCATGCAGCAGTCAGAAACAGTTTGAAACTAAGAGATTACCACCAGGGAAAGGAAATCTATGTACTACACAGCCAGCTGGTTATGTCTGTTGTGGTAGGTGCAATATGCCTTCAAACTAACTTAATTCTCCATTTTACAGTGTCACATTTAAGTACAAACACAAGTGTGTGTTTTAAATGATATTATACAACAGCTTTAACAACAGTGTTCAGTCCTTGCATTGTTCTATTGCTGTTTTCTGTTCCATTTTCTCCTCAGTACCCTGCCTTTTTTTGGAACTGTAGATTTAGAATATACCTCCTCCTCCATCTACAAAAGCTGCAGTTGTCTTATTTTTCTTCTGTATTGCCCTATTGTCCTGCATAAACCCCACTCTCATGAGAGCAAGATTTACCTCTATGAAAGAAAACTCTGCTGAACCTCTCTTGCTATTTTGAAACTATCAGCCTTGCATCTTGACCACTAAGCTGTCTAGGTTATGAAGTAATTTTAAATGTAAGGAAATCCTTCTGGTTCAATTTTTCAGGGAATTTGTGTTGATAGTGGGCAGTGATTTGGAGCCTTTGAGCAGCAGCTAGGACACTTGCTACTTCTCGTCACCTATTTAAATAGATTTACTATTTTAGGGGTCAGAGCATATTAGCAAGTATGACAAACTACTAATTACCACTTTTTTTCCAGAAGCAGTATAATGCCATAAACATGTGATAATCCTGTTTTTACTTTTTTGTTTTGTTTCAAAGAGTATTTCAAATATACAAGCCAAGGTTTATACAGCTTAAAAGTAGCTTGAATATAAGTATATTAAGTATTCCCAGATAGTATGAGAGTCTATACTCAGTTTCTCTCACAGAAACTCCATTTTGGGGGGAGAAAAAGAAAAAAGTAGCAGATTGAAACTGATTGTAACACAATAAATTTTTTTAGAAATTTGATTGACAATCTATTGGTGACTTCATGTAGCAAAACCGCTCAGAATCTAGTCCACCCAAAAGAAAAACACAAAATAAGCAAACTAACTAAAATACTACTACTAGTTCTTTGTTTTATCCGTCATCTTCTTGATTCTGCAAGTACATAATCGTACTAAGAAAGAAAACTTAGCGTGCTGAGGATTTCAGACTTTGTTATATAATAATGTTTTATATAGCCGATCTCCATCCAAAATAATGCATTAGAAATGTTTGGTAAAAGAAAGGCTTTTCAGTCAAGTCCATTACAGGGATAGCATGCACAGGTTTTGTTAGGCAACAGAACAAGGTTGAACAAAGAAAAATAGACTGAAACCCTGATTCTTTTCAGATTCAGCTCTAAAATATCTTTTTAGCAGATCAAAGCCTCACAGTTGGATTAAACTGTAAGTCCTTGACTCCAATTCTTCTTAGATCTTAGAGATCACAGTTAGTTGATTACAGAACAACAGATACTTTCACTGCACTTTTTTTCATATTGAGCCACAACACTTAGACTAGTCTAAAAGTTACCTTAATACTGTTGTATTTTTGCATATAATGGATTTTGGAAGAGGTCTGATAAAATTTGCTAACTCGATACTATCCAGCTTTCTGGGAGACAGGCAGGTTCCTGTACGGAGTTTTAACAACACATTGATACTTTTCCCAATAAACTTGGCATTTTTTCATAAGCTACAATATATGCTCTTAACATTGAAACAAGGCTTATGGCTCTTAAGGTTTTGCATATGTACTACTGTACTGTCAACTGCTTGAGGGATTTCAAGCTCCTACTCTGCAGTATGTTACTGCTGTTGGGAGAATATTGATGACTCCTGACTGAGCAGTGAGATGTTTACGATTTGTATTTTAAGCCTTTCCACAGTAAATATATGCAAGTAAGTACATACACACATCCCATAACTTGACTGGTGTTTCTCTCTTCCTTGTTTCATTTCTATTAACCTGTCTGTGTGCATATTGACAAGGAGAGGAAACAAAGCTCATCTGTAGACTGATGGTAGGGTTTCGTAACTGCTTGAACTGATGAGTGGCGTGTGCTTAGCAATTAGCTGGTTTGTAGTAACATTGGACCACTGTATTCAGGGATCTTTACCACTCTGGCCAGCAAGTTTTCAATGTATTGAGTGTCAGGTTGTTTTTGTCTTTTTTTGCTCATTCTGACAATCACCACTTCCTTAAAAAGGAACCTGGCAAAACACTTTCCTTTGTAGTGAACTTGGATAAACATGCTTGCTTTCTTTCTTTCTTCTCCTGCTCTTTATCCAATTTTTCCTGTCTTTCCTCCACAGCAGCTCACAGTTTCAGTATGATGGTGGGAATATAGGTCATATCTGTAGCATATGAATCAGTGCTTCAAAATGCTTTATGGAAGAGTGGAACAAAACAGGCATTTAACCTACTTGAAAGGGGAAACATGTTGTGTACCCGCAACAGGTTGTAGACCAGCTGTGAAGGGCTGGGGGCTGAGGACAGCCCTCAACTAGGTAAAACAATTAAACAATGACAATTTACACTGAATAAGTTATTACTAGTATTTCCCAAATGGGTTAAGTTAATAGACTAGCAGCCTAATTAAAACATTTCCTTCATCTTGCTTTTATTCCTGCATGTTTAGGATGGGTCTCTTGGGAACCACATGTGGGGAAACTTACTTGGAAGCACTTCCTTCTGTGATTATGTGGTGATTTGATTCTAATGATATTATTAAAACATTGGCTCATGAAAATGCTGCATTCTGATTTGAATGCCTTCCAGCTCTGTACTTTCGGAATGTTTCAGGTATACTGAAGTTTTCAGATGCGTTTCCTTTTTTTTAAAAAACAAAACAAAACAAAAATC
This sequence comes from Trogon surrucura, assembly GCA_020746105.1. Classification (NCBI taxonomy): domain Eukaryota; kingdom Metazoa; phylum Chordata; class Aves; order Trogoniformes; family Trogonidae; genus Trogon; species Trogon surrucura. The sequence continues at coordinate 115,278,680 of CM036617.1, read as the reverse complement.
CAACCTTACTCTTCATTCTTTAAGATGAATCATTCTGTTCCTAACCACCCTCCTGATTTGTGCAGAGTTTCTAAATGAGACACTTCTGCCAGAATTTATAAACAAGATGAGTCTTTTATATAAAGGTAAATCAACGAAATTTGGAAGAAAGAACTTGTGGGGTTAGGGTGGTAGCATGTCTTTGTCTGTTAGCACATATATGCAAGTAGATCACATGTCTGTTTGCTCTGGAAGTGTCATAGTTGCTAAGTCAGCAAAACCACACTTCCTTAACATACATACAAAGACTGAAGTGATCTGGCTAATACTTGCTGTGTTTCGGTTCTTACATTTACTCACCTATTTTGAAAGACTTGAAGGAAGGCAAGAGTTTTACTTTGAGACTTTTCTTAAATGTAGACTTTTACAGTAAGGTGGGCCTACATCTTTCTCATTCTTCTGAAATGCTATAGCCTTCCTGGTATAAGGCAAGGGAAGAGAGGCTGCTCTGATTCAGAGATGAGGGGGCTGATCCATCTTTTCTGTACCTCTCCCCAAGTCACATAACCTGCTCTGACATGCTTTTCTTCTTCCAGAGCAGCTGGTCTTTCTGTAACTTAGTAATTTTCTTTTTGACATTTTCATTGCTATCAGGCAGAAGGAAAATGCACACAAATGTAGTAGCTGTACTGTTCTCTTCACAAGTCTTTGCCTAGGGATTTTTCTGAGCCTTACTTCATTTCTCCAAATTTTTGCCTGAATTTTTCAAAAGCTGTGAAGGAAACTATTATAAAACAGGATTTAATTGGGTTCTAGACTTTTTCTTTTCTTAAAGGGCACGGTCAGCTTATTAGATGCAGTAATAGAAATGAGCTTGACTGAAGCGACTGGTGCTAAGTCAACTTCAGTCTGAACTTTTTTCCTTCCCATGGGAAGGAAAAAACTGGATGCGTAGGAAAAAAATATGCTGTGAACATAAAATCTGCCATTTTTGGAAAGATATTTCATCTTTAACAATAGATAGAAACAATTACTTTTTCTTTCATATTCTACCAATTTTGCTGCAAGCTTTCACATTTTCCTGATGTTTTATTTTCAGAATGCACTTTTTCTTCTGTTCAGCCTCTTAGTCTGTAGAAGAGGAAATCCAGGGGTAGGAAGATTGTGGTGTAGCAAGTTCTCCCACATTATATGGTAAATTCTTGTGCTTTTATCTGGTGCTATAAGTGGAAAAGGGAAGTTAGAAAACCAGACTGAATGGGTATTTGCATGGTGTTTGTTACACAGTACCACAGTGCTGTTTTTCTGTCATTTTCTAGTGCTTAAGATTTTATATGAAGATCCAATAAATTCAAGAAAAGTATACAGAGTTTTGAGGGTGGGGTGGGAGATAAGTAAACACACAGCATTTTATGAGGAACTACAAGTTGCAGGTGATTGGTAGCTAATACATCTCTAGTTGCTACACTTCTTGTATCAAGAACGTCCTCTTAGGGAAAAAAAAACAACATCAAAACAAAGTATTTTTCAGTTAAAATTCCGCTAGCAAAGAATATCAATCGTGTGTAATGTAGGGCATCTCTGGTCCTCTCTCTCATTGCTTTGTCTTTCATTTGTTTTCAGTAAATGAGAACAAGCTCTATCAAAGAAGTCTTACATTTTGAAAGTAATCCCTTTGGAAATGAAGGAATGAGACATGCTTTCTTGGGAGTCAAAGTTTTAAAAGCTTTTTCCTGTCCTGTTTTCAAACATAGAATATATTAAAGAATAAAATCAACATTTTATCTTTTACCATTTGACAAATATTGAGCTTCATCTTTTGTCCTCTGATTTCTGACTGGTCTCAAGGTGAGTAACTGTTTTCCATTTGTGCACACTCAGATATAACTATGTTTTCTGGGTAGTTCTGAGAACAAAGAGATTGTCCTTTTTACTGGAAATGGGGTTGCAAAACTTTCCAAGTTAACTCTGTTTGTCCAAACAGTTCACTATGTAGCTTCAGCATTTTGCTAGCCACCTATTTGTGGCAGCTTTAGCCGTCTAGTCACATCTTAATCTCTGTAACTAGTGCTAGTGTGTACAAGTGTCTATACTTTAGTTGCATTGGTGAAAATGGATGTAACTTTTAGACAGGACAAAAGAAATAAATTCCACAGCAAGCTTACCTCGAAGAAGGTATACATTTTTCATAAAACCAGTTTTCTAGAGAAGTGTGTCCTCTCCAGCATTGTCTCCAAAAGACGGAATACCTCAAAACAGGGATGTTGTAATTCAAAGTGGGATTCAAATAATTCACATAGGTTTTAATCTGGGAATCTGTGTCATGTTCTGTCTTTAGTCCCTTTTCTGATGAACCAAAGTATGCTATCCGGCCCCATATGTGGAGTTCCAGCACGGAAACATCACTGAAAATAAAATTTTACCATAGAATTTCGTATCTTTAATAGAAAGAAAGCTGAACAGTTGTGTAAGAACACTATGTTGAAAATGAACCATTTCATTTTACACTGTTGCTTTGCTGATGATATAAGGTTGTTGGAAGTTTAGAGTCTTCTCCAAGGAAAAATATTATACTGAAACTTACTTTAGTGATTAAGAAAACCCAAACAAAAACAAAAACAAAATCTCCACTATAATTCTAGGTATCAATACAACCTTTTAGGTCTAATGGAATGAGTTTCACCATTTCTTGCACCAGTGCACAAGCATTGGGAAAACTAATAATGTAAAAGAACATGAAGCCAACTGGCTCAGTATTATTTTACTTATTGTTGAATTAAGCTTGCTACTTTTGAATGAAGGAATTCATCAACTTGATTTCTTTAGCAGTCCTTCTGCTGATTGGCACTTCTGCTCAGCAGTCAAATAGTTTTTGTTCTGACTGTCTTCAAACAAAATTTTGCGATCTTCAGGAGATGCCAAAAAGTAATTCATAACTCTCAGTTGGAGACTATATACGTTTCAACATGTTGTTCATGACGTGATCCATTTTAAAGATGATTGCAGCAAGATATCTGTATTTAAAAAGAACAGATGCATATACCTCAATAATTTTTTTTTTGTTCTTTGGTGGCTCTCTTTTTAGCTTGTCACTCAAAATGTACCTTATATGAAGTGTTTCACGTCGTTTTAATCAAATATCTGTGAGATGGACTACAAAATGATCAGTTAAATTCAAGATATTGACAAGTAGCTTGTTAGAAGTTATGAATTCCTCAGTCATCTTCCATTAAGATAAGGAGCTCAGGTCTGGTGTTCATACTCTTATCATCACTATGGAAATAAAGCAAATTTTCCTGTATTATTTTCAACTTTTTTGCAAAGGTAATCTACACAGTGGGACCTGATGCCACAAATGAGATGATTTTATTAAACTTAGCTTTATTTCTCAGGGATAAGATATCTGAAACTTTCAAAATGTGGTCTTAAACACATCACTATGTGGCTAAGGATCCTCCTTTTATTTATTTATTTTTTTTTACTCCTGGCACCTTAGTACAGATTATATGCACAACAACTTTGTTTTCTTGACCAATTTCTTGAAAATGAACTGTTAAGCAGCAGGTTTAGTTTGTCCCTAAGGTAATCAGCAGTGAATTTGTTGAAGGAATTTTGATTTGTCATATAATGATGTTTGATGTTTTAGCATTTTGTAATGGCAGTAAGTCTTATACAAATCAGGCACATCACTTTCTTACCTTCTTGGTGTATTAGGTAGATAGAATTCTATTTGTTATGGAACTCTTTCCTTTCATCACTGTCTCGTTCTTCTTAAGTGCAAATTCCACACTTTAGCTTGAATAACAGCTCTGGTGAAACCACAGTTTTACTGAATGCTGTAAAGGCAGGTGAAGAATTGTTCTACTTTTTTCCTTTTTCTATGCAAGTGATCTGGAGAAAGCTTTCCGCAGTGATTTTTAGCTTCAAATTGAACAACAGAACAATGTAAACTTTAATACACTTGCAAGTAGCAAGTGTATTAATTTAATTCACTTGCAAGTAGCAGGCCTAAAAGTGATAAGTATATAGGCAGGTATTGAACATGTCACAGACATATTGAAATGTTTTTTGCCTAACTTGTAAACTAGTAAAGCAGGCATTTTTTTTCAGCACAGACACTTGCAAAATTGTCTAAAGAGGAATTATTGGTAGAGAAGCTGCATATGGCGCCTTTTTATCCAAACGATTCTGAACATTAATACTGAGTGATCTTGCAAGTTCCTGCAGTTTCCCTTCCTCCCTGCTGCTACGGAAAGACAGCTAGACAGGTACCCTAACTATGAGGAAGAGCATAATGGTGATTTAGTCTGTGAAAGGTTTAAAATCTCTCTCCTAGGCTTTAGTGAAAGCAGCATAGTCACAGCCTGAGGCCAGATGTGTTGTCATTGTATTCTTCCTGCCCTGGGATGACAAAACTTGCTGTAGTCAACATTCTGTCTGGCTCGTACAATAATGTTTCCTTCTGGTATAGAGTGGTATCTGAAGAAGCTTTCATTTGGTTTCATTTGGCTTTGCACTGGAGCAGTAGGCTGTGAGTAGAGGGAAGGTGGGAACCACTGAGAAGCACTTGTTCTTACAGTGTAACATGGGAAATAAAGGGCCCATAAAAGGCTTACGCAAGAGGAAAAGCACTGTTGGCAGATTGCTCTATGTGGCTGGGCTGTCATTCTGTTTTTCCTGTTGTGTAAATACAACGTGTAACATTTGCTGTCAGAGTTGTCTGTCTTATCAGCTGAAGGACATATTTCTGAATCCCTTTTCTCTTTTTAGTAGCACTACTCGTGTCTCTCTTTCAGTTGGCTTTTGCTATTAGGGTTTTTATATTAACTGGAAAGAAATCCTGACCAGTCTGTTACCTGCCTTCTTTTATTTGGCCTCAAGGGCATGGACGTGGGTATTGTGCATCTATGTTTGGATTTGGTCTGGCCGAGATGGAATTAACTTTCCCCATAGCATCCTTCATAGTGTTGTGGTTTTTATTAGTAGCTGTAAAGGTGTTGATAATATACCAGTGTTTTGGTTGCTGCTGATTAGTGCTTGGAAAGGGTCAAAGCTGTCTTGAACATCTCTCCCTCACCAGTAGGCTGGGCTTGATCAAGGTCTTCAGAGGGGACCTAGCCAGAAGAGTTGACCCAAACTGACTAAAGGGATATTCCATGCCATATGACATCTACTTAGCAATAAAAGTTAAGAGTAAGAAGATGTGGAGAGAGAGAGCATTCATTGTTACAGTGTTTTTCTTCGAGAGTAACAGCTTTGCATACTGAAGCTCTACTTCTCCGGAAGTGGCTGGACGTTGCCTGCTGATGGCAAGTAGAGAATAAATCTTTCGTTTTCCCTTACTTCTGCATGTCGCCTTTGCTTTCGTTTTATTAAACTGCCCTTATCTTCACCCATGAGGTTTTTTTCTATCTTAGTTTCTCCCTACCCTGTCTTGCTGAAGAGAAAGTGAGAGCGGCTTGGTGGACACCTGCCATCCACTGTTATGTCAACCACCATAATAGTATATGTCGTAATAAAAGTATTAGAGTAGCAACCCCCCCAAATAATTATTGTTGCTATGGTGACCAAATCAAGCAAAATTTGAAAAAAATTGAGCAAATAAAATAAAACCAAACAAAATAATTAAAGTCCTTCTTGTCCTCAATCTGGAAATAATCAGAGAATCACAGAATTATTGAGGCTAGAAAAGACCTCTGAGATCATCAAGTCCAGCCTATGACCCAGCACCACCATACTGACTAGACCATGGCACTAAGTGCCTCATCTAGTCTTTCCTTTAACACCTCCAGGGAGAGTGGCTCTACCACTTCCCTGGGCAGTGCATCCCAATACCTGATCACCCTCTCTGTGAAGAAGTGTTTCCTGAGATCCAACCTAAACCTCCCCTAACACAGTTTCAGGCCGTGCCCTCTCATCCTGTCACTGATTGCCTGGGAGAAGAGCCCGACCCCAGATGAACTTCACAGAAGATGAATCCCACAGCCTTTCTTCTTCTTAGAGAGACTTGAAGATGTCCCATCATTTTACATGTTATCTTTCTGTGAGTAGGATATCTGTGCTTAATTTTGGGATGTTCAGGTGATGGACATTTCAGAGGGGACTCTGTGTGCTGTAAAGCCCGTAAAGTCTTTCAGTTGGAAGATATTAGTCTGAAATAGCTGAGAAACAGAGAAAGCACTTGTCCACTCATCCTTTGTCATTTTGAATACGATCTACAAAGACTGTCACCCTCTGCCTTCAGAGTACTGCTGGACTAAGAGTACACTGCCAATGGTACTCATAGCAAGCAGTGGACAAAACATGATGTTTCAAAGTGACTTTTGTATATGAATATGTTTCAATACCGATAGCATAAACATGGAATACATTGTTGATGGGAGTGGAAGGAAAGGGTTTAACCTGCAGAAATAATTGCTTACAGATGTCACTGCATTGAGTTCTCAAATGTAGTGTCAGAAGCCCTTTGGAGTATATGGTTGAAAGGGCATCTGTTTGTGAATATTCATAAAACTTCACGTGGCTGCCTTGGGTAGTAAAATGTAAATGCTCTTATCCATGTCATCAAAACGATCAAATAAATTCATTGTCATGATGCTAATGAAAATTTTCTATTAAATCTGTCATCAGTCTCTGAGCAGTATATGTCTCCATGGTAGCAACCTAAATAATTGTTCTACTTAGTATGAAGCCTTTAAACTAGAGTCTTAGACTGCCTTTGAATGACAAGCTTTCAGAGGCCATTAGTTGTGTGCTTTCCTTTGAGAGGTATCAAGTTAGCATGCTGTTTCTGCACTCGTAGAGTGAGATTTCTAGGAAAGTGACTGCTGGTCATTCCCAAGTTGTTACTGCTGTCTACACAAGTCGATAGTGCTTTACTGAGTTAAAAGGGGGCACCATTAAAACAAAGATATTCCTGAAAACTGACAGCAAAAGAAAGACTAAGGAACCTGTGGTCAGTGGGACAGTAGACATAGTGTAAACATTGAGAAGGCTGAGATACTTATGTCACTGCCATGGATTCTTCTGATGATGTAACACCCACGTTATCCAAGACTCTGAGCCTAGGCTGTAGCCCAGTGGGGTAACTTCAAGGGGTGCTAAAAATATAGCTGATGTCATTGCAAGGCTACTTTCTGTGATTTTTTGAAAGGTGAGGGCAAGAGAGAAGTGCATGTTGTTTACCTTGACTGTAGCATAGCTCTTAACAAGTTTGCCCATTGAGTCCTTATAGCTAAATTGCTGAGACATGGATGAATAGGTGGCTAGAAAAGTAGGCAGACCATTGGGCTCAAAGAGTAATAATCAATGTGACAAACTCCAGCTGACTGTTAGTTTCTAGTGGTATCTCTTGGACATATCCTAATGACTGCTAAATGGGGTCATCCTCATTTAGTATTTTCATTAATGAGCTTGACAATGACACAAAAAGTCTGTGGATAACCTCAAAATGAGGGCAACATACACTATACATGAGGACATGGTTACTTTCTCATGGTAGGGCCAAGTTTCTGGCTGTATGCATTGCTATTATGAGAGAAGGATCAGAATACACAAAACTTGGCAGCAGGATAATGTATCCCACTGTGTCTGTCCTGTAAAAAGGCAGTGGCAAGTTAGATACGTAGATGAGCTTTCTCTTGTATTTTCAGAATACACAGAATGAAAACTAGAAGGATTTCTTGACTCTATGAAGATTTCAGATTAGGAATTTGTATTTTATCAGGGTCAAATGGAATTTAGTTGTGATTCTCACAACAGAAATTCACAATGTTTAAGAAGTTAATAGGAATGCCAGTGATAAGTAGGGTTCATATGGGAGCAGGATAATCAGGTTAGCTAGAGAAAAGAAGAGAAGAAGCATGGCATGGTAGAGGAAAAAATGTTATTTGTAAACAGGCCTGTAAGATAGAGGTTTACTCTGACTCCAAACCATACTATATCTTTAAAATGTAGATGCATTTCCTTTCTGTGCACCTTTTTAAGTCAGGAAAGAGCAATTTTTTTGTTATCCATGCCCTGGTTAAGTTAGGGAGGTAGTCTACCCTCCACAGGTGAACAGGAACCCTTTGAGACTGCAGCAGAAACATTGCCTTTTTTTTTTTTTCTTTTTTTGCCTCCAGTAGCATTTTCTGAGATGGGAGTTTTCTGCCTGTCTTCCTACATGCCACTCTGATTGTCAAGATGTCTTTTATAGGATTACTGTCAATAATATCACTAAAAAAGGAATTATATTTTTGATAGAAACATGGAATATTTTAAAACAAAATTTACCTTCTGTTTGGTGTTCCTGGAGAATAATTTGTCAGAATATCATTGAACAAAGACATTCTAACCCATTATAATTATTCTGAAAGTAACATGCTTGAGGGGGGCCCTGGGGAAAGCTGAAAGATGTAAAGTACGTGAATGTGAGAAATCACAGGAAAAATGTAGTCTTGGCCACCAATTAACGTAGACTAATTGATTATGCTTTAGTTGACCTAGATTATCCATTAGAGAGTGTCAAATAGAAAGTCAATACGAATGACAAAATTTAAAAATGCATGTTATCATAAATCAGATACATTAGTGACATCTGTTGAGAGTTCAAGATGCTGCTCTAGAAAGATGTTTAGGATTTTAATGTTTTGTTCTCTCATAACCTTTTTTACATTGTGTGCTAACCTCACAATGACAAAATGTTTCTGACAGGGGTACAGATCACATCTTAAAAGGTAATTAGAGTTAAGGGGTATTTTTCTCTAAATAATTCCTTTGAACCTCTGGTTGCACTTTTTGGAAAAAATACATTCCCCATTATGCACAATAGTATTTAGGTGCTGTATGGAAGTTCACATACATCTGCTAGTATCAAACCAAATGCAAACTCATCTTTCCAACTTAGTGTGTAGTTAAGAATTTTTGTTGACCATCTGTGAGTTGTTACATCAACAAGTGTCAAACCACATCTATACCTCTTTCACCAGTTCTGGAGGTATTTAAAAGACATGTATATGTGGTGGTGCTTTGGGACGTGGTTTAGTGGTGGACCTGCGAGTGCTCGGTCAACTCTTGGACTCTATCTTGCAAGTCTTTTCCAACATTGTCTTGATTTCAGCTAAACAGAACCAATTTTGTTTAGTGGTTTTACTTTTCAGTTCCATCTCTAAAAGGCTGCGCTTTCTAAAGCTAACAGCATGGTTTTGCAGTGTCTGCTACTGGAAATGATAATGCCTGATACTTAGTTGCTGCGAGGGATTGGTATGCAGAAGGGCTCTTCCTTATACTTGCTCCTATAATAACCAAGGTCACTGCTGGATCTTTTGTAACACATTGAGGGGGGCCAAAGTAAAAGGGTCACAAGGAAGTAAAAAATTGCTCTTCTGGGGAAGAACAGACAGGACAGGTGTCCAACGAGAGTATTCTATTCCATATACAGCATATTCAGTATAAAACTAAGGGATCATGGGGGTTAAACTCTCTTCTTCAATGGCTGGCATTTGAGGAGGACTGTCTGATTTTCTGCCTTCCACTCCAATCCTCAGTTCCTGAATCCAGCTCCTGTGTCTGGTTCCCTGCTGCTGCTGAGGGGGGGAGGGGAGGGGGGGATTCAGGTTTGATATTGATTTTCTATATAATTCTATAGTTCGTTTTTAGTATTGTTTTATCAAAGCTGTTTAGTCTTCTTTTCCAATCCATAAGTCTCTCTGCCTTATTCCCTTTCCCTTTCTGCTTGGAGAGGAAGATGGGTTAGAGAGCATCTAACATTTTAGGCACTTTAGGATGTCGGATAGTGAAAGGACTAGGGAGAATGGATTTAAGCTAGAGATGGACATTAGGAGGAAGTTCTTCATCATGTGGGTGGTGAGACACTGGAACAGGTTGCCCGGAGAGGTGGTAGAAGCCCTGTCCCTGGACGTTTTTAAGACCAGGTTGGATGGGGCTCTGAGCAGCCTGATCTAGTGGGAGATGTCTCTGCCCATGGCGGGGGGGGGGGTGGTTGGAACTAGATGATATTTAAGGTCCCTTCCAACCCTGACAATTCTATGATTCTATGACCTGTCAGAATTCGGTGGCTGTCCCAGTCCTAACCCTTGACAAACAAGTGATTTTATGATTCTCTAAGTGGTCAAAGAATTAATATCCAAAACCAGGAGAATTTTGAGGTGTAATAAAGTAAACTCTACGCAGAATTGTAGTTTACCACATGGTTATTGTTTCCTCCAATTTTATACCTCTGGAAAGAGGAAAGGAGTTTTTGATGAAGTTGTTAGAATAAAGCATACTGAGTAACACAAATAACAGGAGAAAGAGAGACTGTTTTCCAAACAGCTTATAATCAATCTAGCAAGTGTTTTCACAGTCTGGATTTCTGTTGTTCAGGTAGTTAGGCAAATTTCTAGTGTTTACTCCTGAAGATGTATAGAAGCCATAGAAAGTCAAATTTTGAGCTTCTGGTTTTCCTATCTTGCCTTTGGCCACATTTTGTGATACTAAAAGCAAACCGTTACAAGGAAGGTGATTATAACAGTACAATAAAGTTGTGCATGTCTAGAAGAGTTATAAATGAAGTTTGCTTCTCTCCTACATGTACACAAACCTGATATTATTTAAATGCATAATTATGTCCACATTAGTAGTTTTACACAGAAGTTGGCTGATCCTGTGGATTTCTTCTGGAGTTTTGCCCAAAGCTAGCTTTCACTGTGCACGAAGTGGGAGCTAAACTGATGCTGACCTTCTATATACTAGTAGTATATTCAGATTGTGAAAACTAAATATCTATAATGGATGTCCCCAAAGCTCTCATTTGTAAGAAGGAGGGAGGGGGGAAGAGCGGGAGGTAGAGAATCACATTGTAGTAAAAATAGTCCTTTATGTCCCAATTATTAAGGTGAATTTTTGCCTTTCTCAAGCCATTTTAGTTCTTAAAAAAAAAAAAAAAAATTATTATACACCACATTTATTCATCGTAGAAAAAAAAATCAGCAGTGGCTTTTAATTCATAATATCTTCCTTGCTTGTGGACTAGTAAACTGAAAGTTCAAACTGCTACTGTGTCTAAAAACACCTTCACAGCATACTCATTTTGAAATATTTGTATTTACAATGACATGTTAGAATAGCTCAAGTATTCAGGACTTGTAATGGTCTAGTAAACCATAGAATTGTACTGTTGGTCAGACGCTTTATGTCTGTGAAATGCCAAAGTTGTAAAGTAGCAAGCAATTTGATTATTTTTAAATTATCTCCAAAATATTTATTTAAAACAATTAGCATATAGTTATTTTGTTGTTTCTTGCATTATAGATTCAACAGTTTAAAATATTGCTTACATGAAAATACTATTTCAGTTAATCTTAGCAGTCAGATTCACAGTCAAATAACCTGAAGACATGAGGGCTGGTTTACCTCAGTGGGTTGAGCGTAGTGCTTGAAACAACAAAGGTCGTGGGTACAGCTAGTCAGGAAAAATTCAGCAAGTTTTATGTAGGAGGCATGCATCTACTTTGCTAGTACTACAAACCTACACACAGGTTACAATCGATTTTTAAAGCATCATGGATAATTGAGACAGATTCCTAGTGCACAGTGTCCATTCAGATAAACATTTTGCTTTTCCTTCTAGAGTTTTTCTATTTATCAGAAAGGAAAAAACTTGATCAGGATATACTTTAGCAAAAAGACGACACCTCTTCCGTGCCCCCTGCCTCAACAAACAAACCAACCCCCAAACAGGCAAGTTAAAGGGTTAAATCTAACTACTCATTTATCAAAACATATAAAGCAGATTGAAAAGAACATCCATGTCCTAAAGTTTAGCTTTAATCTCTTATATTCTTCGGCTAAATAATACTCTGCAAGAACTTCATAAATCAATTAGGTAAATTACTCCAATAACATCCTATTAGCTGTTTTACAATTAAATGGCTTGTTTTGTTTCAAAATACAATTTTTTTTTTTAAAAAAAATATTTTTTCTGGTGGCTAGTAGTATTAATAAAAATTAATGTTTGATGTGCAAAGAAGCTTGGATGATAAATATTTGTTTTGTAAGTGTTTACTATGGTGTGTGAATATATGCGTAAACAAAACACAAGAATTGTGTTAAAATATTATCACCGTAGCCGCTGTTACCATTAGTGTTAAAAAACCAGTAAGCACTGGTTTGTTTTTTTTTCCCAGAGCATGAAAATAAAGATAGATTATTCTATTCTGCTTATTCTTAAAATATAAATGTATCAGAAGTAATGTTGGACTGGTAAAATAAGAGTCAATATTTGTCTCTTAGAAAATCTCACTTTATTTTCAGGAAGCAAATCTAACTATAGTCAAGTTCCTAGTCAAAAAATGTTTTTGTTCTTTGTAATGCAATGTATGGATTACTTTAAATATAATTTTAACATCAAGGGATAAAAAAGTCTTAAGTCACGTTATGTTTCTAAAAATGTCTAGCTTGTTTAAAAAAACAAAAGTTTGCTTAAAAAAATGCTGAGTTCCATGACATGTATTTCATTGAAGTAGCAATTGGAATTTAAAGATATTAGTGGCATATTATACTGAAACTGCCTTGTGCTTTCCTTCGTGTTTAAGAATCACTTTAGTGTTGTAATAGCGATACATAGGATTTTTCTACCTGCTCTTTTTGTTCTTACTAATGAAAACTATGTTTTGTATATAGGGAGGTAAATATGCATGTGTAACTATGTACACAAAAATATATATTGTTGATATACGTGGATATTTTGTTGAAATTTTCCACCTTGAATGTGCTCAAAATAAAGGCCTCACTACCTCTCACTTTTGTAGTTTTACTCCTTGTAGTACATAACCACATAACTTGAAAATTACCACAATTGCTGTTAGTATTTCCTCTTGTGTGACTGCACGTGGTTCTGGGTTGGTTCAGAGGAGCTTGCATGTAGTCTTGAACAGTAGAGATAACCTCATAAGACTTCTAGCTGTTCTGGTACAAATTATTTGCACAGAATGTTTTCCTTTTTCCTTCTGTCACAAGGACATCCTCTTTCCACTACAATCAATTTAACTTATTGTAGAGAAATCTGAAAGGTAACTTGATTGTGTTCTACTAGTACCTACACAGGAAGAGCATTTTTGATGGTAGAGGGCTCTTTACTAAACACTGTATTCTGCTAGATTAACTTTCAGTTCTGAAGGTAGACAAATTGAAATAGAAAATAAGGTGCAGCTTGTACCCTTTTTTTTTTTAGTTCTTTTTTTTTTTCTTTCTTAACAATCGACAGCAAGGGCAATTAATGGTTGGAATCATTTATCTAGTGAGGTCTTGCACTGTTCATAATATGTGAACTTTCCAAGAGAGTTGGATAGCTTCCAAGAGGTGTACTATAATTTTAACCACAAGGTTACAGGTTTGATGCAGACATGTCTGAGTGAGATTCAATAGAAGGAGGTCAAACTACCAGTTTGCAGTTGTTGCTTCTAACCTACAAATATTAATCTTTCTTTCAAATTACTCTTGACAGATACTGTCATGAGCTTTTCCATGCACTTAAGTCCTGAGGCAAAACCCACAGAAGACTTCCTGACATCAATGAGCTTTGGATCTAATCCATAGACAGCTAGTTTCTTTTGGAAAGTGTTGAGTCAAATATAAGTGAAAAGTTTTATACAAGTATTACTGCAGGAACCAAAGTATTTTTATAGCAGTGGCATTTTCATGATAAGAGAATTAAAGGGACAAAATGTATATTAGAAGAAATTAATAAAATCATCTTTACCCTTTCCTGTAATCTTTCAAATTCATCATGCAGGATAGTTTGTGTTTCTAAATATTAGAAATCATCTCTTCAATATGCACTAAAGGAACAAATACATGCTTGTGTCTTGACTAGCAGCCCTTCACTGGATTAATCATGGCATGTTGCTTTACCTAGTTGTGTTGAATATTTTGAATATCCAACTGGCAAAATCTGCCAGTGAAGGTCAACATAACTGTTATTTCCAAATTAAGAATGTTTCTGTAGATTTGAAAGACTAAAAGTTACCTGTGCAAATCTTTTACAAATGGTGGATTTCACTTTGATTAAATAAAAAAAAAAATAAATTGAAAATAAGTAGCAATCATGAACATCCAGACTATTCTGAAATGTGTACAGTGACACTGAGTACTTACAAAGAGCACTTTGTAAGCAGATGTGAAGTGTCTGAACACAGTATTACCAAATAGAACTTTGTTCTTCCAGGCCAAAAATTTAAGTTTTGTGGCTCTGATAAGAACAGTAGTGAATTTAAATAAGCTTACTGAAATGCAGGAGATGGTAATTCATGCTTGGCATCACTCGCCTGAGCTTAACTTCTACTAATCACTAGAAACGATGTGAAATTGGGTGGAAAGAAAAGGCAAAATCAAACTTTTGAATCCCTGTAGAATTATATGTGTTATTCTATAGGCATACTTGAAGTTAAATCATCACCTTTCCTGCCTTCTTGACTTTGAAAAGTTTGGTCAAAATTCTTGAAAGATTGATTTGGTTTTTTTTCTTTATGTTCAAAAGGTAATTTCTCCCTTCTTGCTTATCTGTCCATCAGCTGTGACATTATTTTTCACTAATCTTGCTAGTCTGGAAGCTCAGCCTGTCTGTGCTTTTCCTCATGTTTCCCTGTATTCACTGATCATTTTTTTGAGAAAGTAACTTTCTCTTAAGCTTTTCTGCATTTTCTTATGACACATCTCTGAGAATCCTACCATGTGTTGGATTCATCTGATCAACACCCTGGAATGTAGACACTTAACACATGAGCTGATAGGATGGAGGCAAGTAGGGTCAAGTAGATACTCCAGTGGCACCATTCACTCAATTCAAAGTGGAAGCAGACCTTGTGCAGTATAATCCTGAGTGCCAGGTTTCTGTTGCCCTGAGCTCTTTGATCTGCAAAAGGTTGTGTTATACAGGCATGTGTCATGGCTGGGGAAATCAGTCTTGTAACATCAACAGCTGTTCCCATGCCTTATGTTAGTGGGAATGTTCCTATGCACCTTCATTCTCTGAAGAAAATAAGTTTTGCATAGGTGAAAGCACTGAAGTCACTGACAATGGAGGTCCATTAAACGGGACCTTTTTAATGTAATATTCATGAAGTACGTTGGCTTGATTGATCACTTGCCCTACGTAGTCTGTGGGAAGTTCTAAGCTAATTCTCAGAGATGAAAGTCTTGCTGTGCTGTGTTAATACTCCTGAAAGAACATGGATAACATTCCTATTTGTAAATGCACTTCTTTTTAGTCGTGATTTCATCATGGCCGTAGGTGGCTTCTTCAGACTTGGAAGGGGAAGGAATTCACACTTTCATCAAATGTTTCATTTAAGAAACTTGATGAGAACTGAAATTCTTTTCCTCATACTGTATTCTGATGTATGTAAAATAACTTATTAAATTTTTTATTTTAGGAAACCAATCAATAAAAATAATCTTTTTAGCCTGAGAAAAAATGTAATCCATCCTTGACTGACTCTTCCAATAACAGCTATTTTTACTGCAACAGCAGGAAGTAGTTTAATACTTTTTTTTTATAAAATATAATGGCCAGAGAAAACATCTCTCCCTATCTTTCTTTTAACAACAAAAAATACCATACAGCCAGATCACCCTAGTCCCACTGTGAAACAATTTTATCTTGTCCACTTGTTATCACTTGAAGTTTTCCACTGATTTCACAGCTGTATTCCTTGTATCTCCTCCCTGCATGATACCTTAAGGTCTGCTCCAATTTATTTATTTAGATTTTATGCACAGGGATAAGTTACAGCTCTCTGATACAAAGCATCTCATTTTCCAGGACACCCCACAGATATTACCAATTACACTGGAATACAAAAGGTTTTCATCCAAGCAAATAATATGTTTTCCAGTAAAGAAAACAAGATCTCACCTCTCAAAAAGGACATACTTTTTTTTCCTGTGGTTTCTCTCATAACGGTGAATGACCTGTGAGACCCATCTGGTCTTGCCACAAATGAGAGAAAGAAACCCTTCAAGGGTAAAATGTTAGTTATTCTATGAGAAAACAATTTTAAATTAGAAAAGGAAAGTGTTTGACTTTATAACACTGCGTGTGTCTGATTTGAATCACTCACAGCTTGTACTAATACACCCTCTTAAAATGTTATATTGCATAATATCTATGTGGAAAGCATAAAAACCTTTCTCACCAGTAAGCAATTGCATATGGTCTGAAAATTAATCCCTCACTACCAGAATACATAAATAGAAAGCCAGATTTGTTAGTAGGCTCCAGCTGCTTTGTGCTTCTCAGACAGTGCAAAATAACCATAGACCCAGCTTAAATGTTCAGCTAAAGTGGGTTTACGGCTGCTTTCCATTACCAAAGCAGTGGAAAGCAACTGTTGGGGGTTTGTGAATCTGGACCATACTGCAACTTGATGCCACAACCCATGTTGTACAGCAATACTAATAGCCTAGCTAGGATGCTTCAGTACTTTTCAATTGCTAACTGTGAGGATATCTTTGTCAGCTGAGAACCTATGATTACACAGATGTTAGGTGGAAGAATAAAAAAAAAAAGAAGCTTCATAATATGAAGTGTCTACTACATTTACAACTTTCCACATAGTGGAAACGTGTGTCCTGGGGAGGTCTACATGAATAATGTAATGTAGTTCAAGTAATGGTCAAGTTCAAGCATGAATATACACAACTATATTAGATTTTGAGAATTGGGAAATTTTGTTCTTGTTTTGTCAGAGCTGACTTACCTGTTTTATGTGTTTTGAAATTGAATTTACAAGGTCAGTTACTGGCTCACAGCTGACACAAGAAAATTTCTTTAATGGTTTATTTAGTTTTCGTATCATACTAGGTATGTCTCTGGTACTTGCAATTCTGTTCCAAGACTAAATAATGATCTGGTTTTTGCAGTCCATTTTTCTGCGATCTCACTGTTCAGTTACATATTCAAAATAAGGAAAGAAATCCCAGTTGTCCATGTGAATCATCTATAAAAAATGGTAGAAGAAATCTTGACAGATGGAGCATCATTTTTTTTTCCTAGTAGGCAGAAATTACTTTTGGATTCCTTTCCAAACCTGCCACAGTAACAACTGATGTAGAGATTTATGTAGAGGTGGAAGATATCACCTACAGCAATGTAAATTTGCATAAGAATCAGGGGTGTTTAAGCTAAAAACATTCCAAACTGTGATACTGATATACCAGCAGTCGGGAAACTTTCCATGCCAACTGCCCAGCTGACAAGTTGCAGGCAGTCTAGTGAGGATCATTTGTATAAAGGTCTTGAGTTAAAATCTGAATCAGCTAGATTGTGAGAATTGTGTGAAACCTTCTCCGGGGCCTCCATGCATTGTCTTGGGAACTGCATTTATGGATCATGAGCAAGAGTTTGAGTTATGTTATAGTCATACTTGTATCTGGTTTTCCTTGATCCTGATCCTTTCCAGGTCTTGATATTCCATTGTCTATTCAGGAAGTCAGTCAGCAAGGGGTCAGCCTGGGACCTGCAGCAGCATGTGGCAAAGGTGGATTGTGGCTAGTCCTGGTTATCAGCCCTAGTCCAGCCTGGTTTGCCTCATTGCGGGTTGCAGTGTGGGGTCTGGTCAGGGAGTGAGGGCACCATGCTGCCTCACCAGCTCCACTGCTGGCAACTCAGGTGCTCAAGGCTTCATCACCAGAGCCCCTGCCTGTACTGCTCGCTGATATCCACAAGGATGTGAAAAGAGTTGACGTGATGAAAAATGTTATGTTGGCTGGACTATCCACTGCAAGTCAAAGGAAGCAGAACTGGAAAAAAAAAGGCAGCAAGATGGTGATTGAAGCAGCCAACAACTGTAACCCGTAACATCTCCCTTTTGTGAGCATAGGGTTATGGCATCATAAATTGGGTTTTGACACGCTTTCTGTTGTGGCACGGACTATACAACAATGCCACGGTTTTATATTTACCAATCTAAAGATCTTTGGTATGTGGTAGCCTAACACAGTTGATACAAACTGTTCCTTTGTATATTTTTCCATAATGACCTATTATATTCAATGAATGTTGATGATCTTAGGAATATTTCTGCCTGACTTGGTATGGCTTGTGATGAAAGAGGGTTAAGGTAAGATGCAATATCTTGTGCTTACCTCAGTCTAAACATCATGTGCAGCTTCTACAGCTTAGCAGATGCAGGGAACCTTTACAATCTGTCATGCCTTCAGAGCCTCTAGGAAACAATGAATTCCAGAGTTACTGATAAAGGTACTTTGTGCCTAAACTTCTGTACACATTCAGAAACCCCCTTAAATTACAATCTAAGGCTGCTATGAATATTACAACACAACCAATGACTTGGAAGAGATATTAATTAAAGTGCCCAAAAAGAATACATGTATTAGATGTAGTCATGTAGTCTTTTTCATCAGTGGATCTTTTCTGTATATTCTATTGGAGATCTTAAGAGGAGAAAGGATTATAATTTTGCTCAGGGAAAGCTTTTAAAATACCCCTTTTTAACTCTGTCATATGTAACAAACTATTTTATATATGTAGTAGGAAGTTTGTCATCTGTTATGCTTATTCCAATTTTTATTCTCAAAATTTAGGTGACTGTAATATATGATTTTGATTATTGGTCAGTGAGCCTGTAACTCAAGGAACTGTCAGGAAGGGAGAGCAAGATGCCTGAAATGCTTAGACTATACTGCCCTTTTTCTATTAGTTTAAGTAAATACTTAACAAACACTCTTTAGCATAGGCTTAACTGTTAGGCTCTCTATGTAGGAGTAATTGGAGTAATTTTAAGGCCTACAGCATCACAACTTGTGGTCCCTTTTAGTTCTTAATTTCTGCAAAATATAGAATTGTGTTTTCCAGGCGTAATTAATTTATTAATAAAGTCAATGAATTCCAGTAGCCATGCAATGATGAATCCATAACAGTAGGACTATAACCAGAACAGCTTTGATAAGCTTTCAATTTATTTCTTTTTCCCCATCCTGACAATGTTTGCTGATGCTTCCAGTTAAGACAACTTCATCCTGTATATATCTCTTTCCCAACTCTTTGACCTCTGCTTCAAAAATAACTTGCCAGGATGTAGAATTCATGCCTAAGCTGTCATTTTAATCACTCTAATGCATTGTAAAGAATTAGTAACTTCACCATTTTCGTGGTAATATTCAACTTTCTTTTATCTATATTTGAAGTTACTGGAAAAAACACAAAACTTTCCCTTAGGGAAAAATGCTTGGTTTTACTTGTTTCCTTTGAGACAAGACTTGCATGTTTTGTAACCAACCAGATCTTTCAAGATGTGTTATCTGTTTGCCCTGGAGGCTTGATTCTGGAATCATTTACATCAATTATAAACAAAAGTATGTTCAACAAAATGATATGTCATTCCACCAGTAAATCAGGTTAGCATAAAAATCTGAATCAGTCTGTATTTCATACTTAGTGCTCAGGCTCCACATTTCTTTCATTAGCACTCCTCTTTCCTTTTCTAGAGAGACCTGCTTTTGATTTACAGTAGTAACCTTCTGCCCTGCACCGGTTTAGCCTTTGAGCTATTACTTTTTCATTTTTAGCCTTGGGCCAGCTGTTTTGTAACCTTTCTGTCTTGCATCAGTGGTATTCAGCCTCTTGTAGTTTACAGCAATCATGTAGCAATGACCTTATAAACTTTCTGTACCTTTCTGCTTTTTCAGTGTTCAAATTCACATCTAGACTCCCAGTGTATTGTTCAGATACTTGCTTGGCTCTCTGCTTCAACAACCACAAGTACTGCTTCAGCAGTCTCTGTCTTCTTCCACTTCGGTTTCTACAATGTGTTGGAACCAACGTTACGGAGGAAGCCCACACAGACCATTTGTCTGTACACTATGCTTGTCCTACTATAGTCCTATTTCAGTAGTCCTAACTATTGAAATGTTACAGCCTTTATAGGAAACTGCTACCAGTGTTCAAGGAGATTTTTACCCCCTCTTTGGTTTTGGGTCTTCTGTGGCCCGTTTCAAGTAGGGGAAAAGTGTAAGCTTTGATCCTTTTAAACAAATAAACTAAATACAATCTTAGTAAATTCAGTCCAGAAGAAAATGGCAACAAATTAGTTTTGTTTTCATTCACACTTTGTTGGGTTTTTTTATACGTATTGTCTTTCACAGCTTTTGCTGTCACAATGTTACCTTCAGATCATATCTGGTGAAGGTTTCTCTTTTTACAGCTGATGGTAAAATGTTTAATATATCAGAGAAAGGCTCAGCACCTGTTGGTCTGACACAATATGCTCCTATCTTTACTGATAAATGTTAGACAAACAGGCTTCTTTGAATCTGTAGAGAAAGTTCGTGTTTAAAATTAGTTAAAAGTTTTAAGTTTATCTCTATAAAACTATAAAACAAATTATATTGGTTGCTTTATAAAGTGTAGAAATCCTTGGAGTTTCCTTCATCTTAATAAATTTACTTTGAAGTTACTCATTGCTATTGAAATTAATATGGTTTTCTGTTGGGCTTTTTGAAAGATGGCTAGAATGTAATCTCAGATCTTAGAATTTTACTTTATTCTTAGTTGAAAATTTTATCTCTATTCAAAAATTCTGGAACTATAGAGACACTTTTATGTGAATTGTGTCCCCTGATTGCTGTTGAACTGCAGATTTCAGGAAGTTATTTCATTAAGGTAGCTGGAGTGTATTTAGGTATAAAGGTAACCTAGAGCTTTAAAAATCCATTAGTTCAATCTGAATGCAAATTTTCAGATTGCTGTTCTCAATTTCTGATTTTAAGAATACTCTAAGAATTCTTAACAAAATGTTGTTCATCTTATGCAAAATAGCTTGATTATAATTGTATGCATATAGATTAAAATAGATACCCTTATTCCCCTCCCTATTTAGTAACATTTTTACTACAATATACTTACAGTCAGTAGTATGAATATTTACTCTCATGAGTTCATACCTGACTTAACATTTCCCTGTTTTAATTGTTTTCAGACTTTTTGTAAGCCTCAATGTACTTTCTGTAACTGTTACACGACATCTACTAACATTTACTTCTTAGTGAAAAATTTGAAGGGAAGGAGGACATATTTTTGTTATTACTTTGAGTAGTTGATAGTGTGAAATGAAAGACTGGAGTTTGATTTTGTTCTTCTTGTACGACATTCTCATTAACATTTTAACTGGATGCAATCCTGTGTAATGTGCTCCAGGTTATCCTGCTTTAGCTGTGGGTGTAGGGGTAACAAACCAAATTTGGGAGTGAAAAAAAGAAACACACCATAAATATGCATCACGTCATGCATGTATGTATATAGTCAGTCTAATTAAAAATCTTCGTAAACTCATCAAATGACTATTATTAGTCCAATTATGATGATACACTTTTAATACCTGTAAAATTCTTAGAAATGAACCAATGTTTTCCATGTACTTACCCAGCCTATTCTCCTTTTGTATTTTAAGATCATTGTTGCTAGCCTCCCTCAAAACAAGCGGGGGAGGATTATGGTAAAACATCAACATCCTGAGTCCTTCACGAGAACTGTTCTGATATTGAGGATGGAAATTACTTACTACTCATTGTAGGGTCTGTTGGAGTTATTTTATGTTTTTCCAGAACTGCTGTATATTTTGTGGGGCTTTTTGTTTGTTTGTGGGTGTGTTTGGTGGTGGTGCTGGTCTGCAGTTCTACAAATACACAAAAATTGCCCTACATCTGATAAATTTTTACATATGTTGGATGTATGTTCTTTAATAGCCCTAAAACTGATTTTGCTCAGCTCCCATGGTGTCTTTCGTCTAATGACCAATAATCAACCAGTGAAGAACATATCTTGCTTGGAGTTTCTGGTTTCATCATGTGCTGGTACTTTCAGGGCCTTTACAATTATCTAGCACTGCGCTTTTCTGTTCTGTATTTTTATTCTAGGGTCATAGTTCACTATGCACATGAAGGCTACTTATTATCACTCTCAGCTAATTACAGATAAGCACCAAAGTTACTATAATGTTAGACTTTATACAACACAATTGCTCAAAGCTAAGATAAAATTACGACTAATTAGACAACATTCACCTGGCTGTTAAATAATTGCTATCACTGCTAAACAAGTTAAAACAAAAGCTACAGGCAAGTCAAGCCAAGTGAAGTCTGAGACCTTGCAGAGTTAATACAGACTGTGAATCCTATAGGTGTGAGCCAATAAAGGTAGGAAGAACAGCCACAAACCACAGATGAAATGCAAAGAGGAAATTTATTTTCATTACCTCGTGAACCAGGGGATTCCCAAGGCAACATCCAGGCAGAGATACACAAGCAGGAATGTGGGCACCACAAAGCTCAGTTACTGCTCGAGGATTGCTGAAACGGCTGTTCACACCTCTTTTTAAAGGATTTTTGAAAGTGTAATTTACCACTGTGCTTTGATGTTTCCCACAGCAGGGTGAGATTCTCAAGCATGTTCAACAGGGTGCTTCTGAGTCTATCACAGGCCTATGTTATCTGAAAACAGGTGTTCCACTTGTCAAACAGAAGGATAGACAACAATTAACAATTAGAATGATACATGTATTTTCCTACATCCCAGCTGCAAGTTGCTTGAGTGTGTTTACAGTCCTTCTTTGCCATTGTTCCGTTATTGTCCCGTGTTACTGCTAACAGTAATAATACTGTATTTACTGGACTTGCAGGATACAAAGAAATATGAAAAGGAATGGGTGTACTGTTGGTAATAAGAAAATTCGGAGGTGGAACCTTCCATATAGTCTTGTCTAAAAATCCTGGGCTCAAGGAAGATGCAATACATCATTCAGAATGATAAGGGTTTATACATTCTTAACTACTCAACATGGATTCTTCATCTTGCAGTAAGGTTGTATGTTCTTCTGTCTGAAGAAAATATGTAGGAGGCCAAAAAAAATCTAATTAGTAGGCTATAGTGTTCAACTAAAACACTTTTGTGAACTCAATTAAATAGGTTTTGTCTCAATTTTTTTTTAAGTTTAAACTATATATTTGCTATAATTTAGCTTAGAATTTACTGTAACTTAGTTTAGAAAAAAGTCACTTCTATAGAGATAATTAATTTTTTGAATGTGACAACATTTATTTAATATTTTTTTCTGAATATTCAGAAAATTTCAAAGACTTGATTGTCACAGAAAGAATGTTTATATGGCAGTAGAGCTGCTATACAACATATACATCTGCTTCATTTTTGTGGTGAGGTTTTTTTTCCAAAAAAAAAAAAAAAGTGTGTAAGTGGAGGTTTCCCATTTTCCTTGGTCTAAATACTAGAGAGTTTAAAAAAATGAGAATTTCAGTTGTTCATGTAGCAGTTACCTACCATAATCTTTAATTATATAACACTGATTGCTGTATAACATAATTTGATAGACATGTATTTGATTATTTTCCCTCTTGTGGCATAAGTATAGTGCTATGTCATACTTATATGTATCAAATGTGCTACGTTAATGATGAGGGAGTGGCACATCTATGGAGACTATATTGTAAACAGAATATGTGATACACAATTAAATAAATGAGATCCTTTTCAATTCCGTTTTAGATATTAGTAGAATTTTTGAATCTCTATAGGTTAGAAATTACTGTAAGAAATGTCATCATGTTAAAGAAGCTTCTGTGATTGCGTTGGAGTAATGTACAATCCATAAAACTTACCGTAGGAGAAATATTCAGTTAGTAAAATCTAAATCCATGTCCTCAGCTTGTCCTAAGAGTGAAAGTCCTATATCCTGTAGGAGTTTGATTCTGTCCATGTGATGAAAGGTTTTGAAGTTTGTTGTTGAGATTGTAAAGTTTGCAGTTTCCCTTACAAATAGTAAGCCAGATGAACAAAACTGTAAGGGCAGATTTACTGAGAAGGCAGGATATCTGGATGTTATAACTTTTAGGGCCATGTTGCCACAGCTGTGGTAACCAGCATGTGGGGTGGAAACACAGAAGGTGATGTGTAGGTATAGAGGAGCTGCCTGTTCAGTGGACAAAGCTGGTGTCATTCTTCCTGGAGGAAACAGCAGCAGCAGGAAGAGATACTTGCTTAGAGTTGACTTGGTTTATTAAAAAAATAACCATGATTTTATCAGCTAGCTCTTCTGAACTAGATTAAGCCACATCCAGCACAAGACCATAGTTTTCCTGTTGGTTGTGCGTGGTATGATGTCTGTTCCCCACCATCTGAGGAGAGAAGAGCCTCAGGGTGGTGCTGCCTACTGCATCTGCCCCAGGAGTACATCCAGACTCTTAGTATTCAGTGAAAAGAAAGAATGGACAGAGAAAGTGAGGGAGCTAGCAAGTGCTTTTTAGTGACTTGGGAAACATAAAGATCTTTCTCTCCATGGAGAATTATAGTGCTAATGAACATTAATTAACCTTGAAATGGTATTAGCTAAGGGTGTGATCTTTTTTAGTTTAGAGAGATGAAACAGCCTATTTCTGTAATAATTAGAATAATTAAGTTTCTAAGTTTGGGTCTACAAGTAAATTACCTATTGGTTTGATTTTAAAAATCATTTGCATAGAGATTGGTGATTAGTAAAATATGAAAGTGGCTATCTTCTAAAACACCTGCATTACCTATAGATGCCCATATTTTCCTTCTGATACAGACCCTTGGATGTGCAGTCAGACATACGCGAGCTTTGTATCTACTGGGTTTAATTTGTAGGATACCCAAGGGACAGGTGGCTTCAAAATCTTTTTTTCATCTCAACAGAGTAGATGCTAACTAGGAACAATGATGCTAAACTTGTTCACCAAGTATGAAACTCTAATAGGAAACAAATATTTACTAATTATTACCTACACTGGCACCCAATTTCTTAGATAATCTGGATTTCTAAAGCACGTCAAAACCTAATTGAACTCAGGAAACCTTAAAAACAAAAGGTCTGTATGTTAACATGGAGAATCTAGTTAAACCAGAAGTTTTCTGTGGGTATATTTTATCTTTGTCATTTGAAACAATAAAAAAGTTGTAAAAGAGGAAATGGAAAATGAAATTGGAATTGGGAAATGAAGGAATTGGGAAATGAAGGAATTGGGAAATGAAGGAATTGGGAAATGAAAAAATCTTTCTGATTCAAGAGTAGAGATTTCATTATCTTGCTCTAGCTGGGAGAAATTTAAATGCAGATTTGATCTTAAATGCAAATTTGATCTTCATGAAGGCTGGATCAAAGAGAAATTAATGGTACATAAGAATCACTGAAAGTTACTTGACTAAAGGATCAGTGCTTGGACCTAATCTAGTCAATTCTGAATGCCCATAAAGCAGTTAATTCCTCAAATCCTCCATGTATCTATTCCAGCATTTGATAACCTTCACTGTGAAAAACATTTACCAAGTAGCCAGTAGTTCTTATCCTGGTTGAGACCTGATTCATTACCTCTCCTTCTGCTCCTGTGTACCTCTGAGAAGAATCTGGCTTCAGCTACTTCATAGAGCAGTGTAGAGAAGAGAGAGATAAGACCATCTTCCAGGTCTTATCTTCATAATGTTGAACTAACCTAGATTCCTCCACCTCCCCTATGTGTCATGTTCTCCAGGCCCAGCTATCTTGGTGGACTTCCACTGGACTCACTCCCAAAATCATAGTACTTCAAATGTGTCCTCACAAGTGCTCAAGAGGAGAAGGATCACTTTCACAGACATGCTGCCTACACTTTTGATAATGCAGCCCAAGATGCTCGTGGCTGACTTTAGTTTGGGACCAAGTTAAGACACATCAGATGCACAGAAAAAAAATAAATAAATCATGTTTATATGTGTATATGGCTTGTCACTTACATTGTCTTTCTTGTTTGATGATTAGCTGGGATTTGGGATTGGGGTTTTTTTGAGGATTTTCTGGGTAATACAATCACTGACAATTACTGTATTCCTGTATCCTCTTTAGCTGTAGTACTCGATGAAACAATCAAGTCGGATCTTGCAAACTCCTCAAGGATTTCATAAGTTGATGTACAGAAGGGAAAGAGAAACATGCAAAGACAACTTTGTTACAGAAAGTGGTACTAATGTTCAGTACAGATCAATATTAACAGTGAGCTTCTCTTTAGCCACTGCTTTTCCAGTGAGATTTAGAGGGCTAAAATGCTTCTGAAAGCATTATCCTTCAGGTAAGGTTAGAAGTCAAGTTACAAGTAGTGATATTTGTTATACTCTGGATTCTTTTCCACATTAGTAAGGCAATCTTTTATTTACAATCTGCTTATTTAAAACCTTTTTGAATATGTGTTTTTTTCAGCCTTTGCTGTGGTGTTTTCTATGCTGTGAAAACTGTCAGAACAGAAGATTCAGCACTTTTACTTCCTGCAGGTTAGTCTGAATAGAGCATGGAAAGCCTATGTGTGATACCTGTTTTACACTGAATACACTCACTCAGAAAACTAAATCATAAAATAATTTTATTTCATTGTATTTGCATTTTTTTAACAACAAAAAATATGGTAATTCTCTATAACCATATGTTTTTCAATGGCTGTTCATTCTTGAAAGGAGATGCATTTTAATGAGAGCTAAAATAATCCATGTGCATGGAGGGTTTGCAAATTTACATAGCTCTTTGAGAGGGAAAGTAATAAACATTTTTGGTTTTAACTTGGAATTGACTGGGGGTTTTTTCAACTGACTAAACCAACATAGGTGCTGTGTTGAGTGTCTAAGTTATTTTTATATTCTACAAAATAAAGTTTTGGGTGAGAGTAACCAGTTTAATGGAAGAAAATAACAATTTAAGATTGTGTTTGGTTTTTTTGTTGTGGATAGTATAATGTAAATGTTCTTCAATGTATTAATGAAATTAGCTGCACCTTAAAGGAAGAGGGATTCTGAGCTGAACAGTTCAATTCCAAGGAACAGGATGTAGAAGTCTAAAAATAAGCTTTCAGTAAATATTTTTTTTTTTTTTTGGCAGAAGGAACAGCTTTGACTTAAAAATTAGTTTTCTAAATTAAGACAATAGAAACAATATGTTATCTATGGATATATCCCACCTGAGAGGATTGGGCTGTATTAATTTGATAACCCATTAGCACTCTTACATGTGTTTGTCCTTCAGGACAACTTTATTCTTTCTGTAGGAAAATAATTTCTTTGCATTTCTTCAGGGAAACTTTGGTTACATTTACCATACTTGATATCATGTTTCACATACTGTTCTTGAATATAATTTAACATACATTTTTGATTATGTAAATTTAAAATTTGCATTCTATTCCTCTTCAGAATTTTCTTTGGAGATGTTACCCCCATCCGGGAGACAAATCAAATTCACTCCCTCTTTCACTGCATACTCATGTATTTTGTTAATCTCAAACAACACTTTTATTTTTCTATTTTTTTGTGTGTGTGCTTGTGTGTGGCTTCCCGTATAATGTAAACCAGGAGGTCCCAGCTTTTCTGGCTTTTCCAAAGTCTAAGAAACAATTAATCTGCTCCTAAAAATTTTTATCTGATGTCTACTTTGCTGAGTCAGTCTTTGGAGCAACCATAGCTGAGAAGCCGATAAATCTTTCAGGCTGGAAAAATTACTTTTCCCCTTACATGAGTATTTAACATATGAAAGTTGCTTGAGGCATATCCTGAAGCAGTTGCTCAAATGAAGCTGCTGGGTGTCAGAACTATACTAGCATATCTTCTCTCCTCCTCTTCCCACACATTTTCTAGCACACCAGAAGTAGAGCAGGAATGTGATGCTGACCTAAAAAAAAATAAATCTTCATCTATTTGTTGAAAATTATTCAATGCCATGCCTGGAGAAATGTAGCCCCAACTGTCATATAAAAAATAAAATAAAAAAAATCCATTATTTGTTTCTTCAGTGAAATAAGGATAATTTGAAACTATTGTAGTTTATTTTAATTTGCTCTCTCCTCTTCAGCACTCTGGAAGTATTAGTTTCTCACTCAAATCCTTCACCTTCCGCTATTTAAAGAAATACTGTAAAAAAAAAAAGAGAATTATGCAACAATGTCAAATTCGCTTTTTCAGCCTGCTATAAACTCTTTTTATAGACTGAAAGTGATCTCTAGTGCATGTGTTAGAGTAATATTCCTCAAATTTAGACCATTTGTTTTATTCTGTATGATTTTCTTGTGTTTAGCTTTTCTGGGGATTATTCTATGCCATTTTGCTTCTCTTTAAATGCATTACAGATATTTACTGCATTAGGACCTAGCAAACAAACAAAATAGAAAAGATTTGCAGCTTTTTCACTGATCTTTTTTCTATTTTTTGTGTGTTCCCCTGAAAACTGAATATTCGTGCAAATGTGTTCATCTCACTGACTACTTTTTTCTGTCCACCGTGTCCACTAATTTCAGTCATAAGCAGAAGTTAAATAATCATATGTTTCCCTTCTGCCATTTTTCTCCTTGTTATTACTGTCCTCATGAAATAACACAAACATGTTTTTAAATAGAATTCAGTGACAGAAATGAAGGAAAAAAATGGGTGGGTTTTTAATCTACAGAAATATTCAACTATTGTAAATAACATGAAGATGTTTGTACCTAGAAAGTTGTTGCATAATGCAGAAGAAACAATCCTGAGGGAGATGGATCACCTATTGAGATTGAAGATAATGATGTGGAAATGAATTTTTTTGAGCAAAAAGGAAAACAGAATGAATTTATCTTGCAGACATTTTGATTTTGTTGTTTTTGGAAAGCTGAAACTGGTTGCCCTCAACTCAGAGATATCATTTTTTGCCTTGCATTTTTTTTAGACTGCTTTTGGGGATTATTTTTTTTCTTGTGGTGGTTTTTTTTTTTTTTTTCCAGTCTTGTTTGGGTCAGTTTTGGCATTATGTGGAAGTATTCCTCATTAGCAGCTTTAACTTCCTGGAATAATAGCAGCATCCAGATGTGTGAAAGACTTCTAGTCAAACTTAGTTGGTATCGCTAAGATGAAATTTCTTCACTGACTTCCTTTGGTTTATTTCATAACTGTTAAGATTTAGCTTGCTTTGAGTCCAACAGAGAGCAGATCTAAAATGTGGTATTCAGTCCCAGAAATAGTAAATAAAGTCACAAAAGGCTTAGTATTTCTAATTACTGAGTTGAAGTAAGACTTAGGCCTTCATAATGTCATTTAATCAAACATCTGGAGTTCATGAGGTTTATCTGTTACTTGCTGCTTGTCACAATGTTCAGGTGTCAAAGTTGAGCAAGGTTATTGCTCACTGAGGCAGGTTGTGCTGATGTAAAGCTTTGCTGGAGGGCTGGAGTGTCAGTGTCGTTGTGACCTGAGTGGCTGAGATCCTTTTACTGAATCACAGACTGGCTGAGGTTGGCAGGGAACTTTGGAGGGCATCTCATCCAACCTACTCTGTTCAAAAGGAACCACCTAGAGCTGATTGCCCACGACGATGTCCAGGTGGCTTTTTAATAGCTCCAGCCATAGAGAGTTTACAGTCTCTCTCAGCAACCTGTGTCAGGGCTCAGTCACCCTCTCAATGAGAAAGTGTTTCCTGATATTCAGGCAAAAACTCCTCTGTTCCCGTTTGTGCCCATTGCTGCTGGTCTTGTCGCTAGGTACCACCGAAAGATCCTCTTTGCACGTTCTCCTCAGCTATTTATATACGTACATGAGATCCCCTCCCAAGACTTTTTTTCTCCAGGCTAACCAGCTCTAGTGCTGTCAGCCTTTTCTCATCAGAGAGATGCTCCACTGCATTATCTTCTGTTTGTTTTACCATCTCTAGTATGTCCGTCTTTCTCTTTTACCGAAAATCCCAGCCCTCAGGGTGTAGCATTGACATTGCAGAGCAGAGGGGAAGGATCACCTCCTTCAGCCTACCGGCAACACTACTCTTTTAATGCAGCCCAGGGTGCTGTCAGCCTTGTATGTGGCAAGCACATTGCTGGCTTCTGTTCAACCTGATGTCCACCAGGATCCCAGATCCTTTTCTGACATGCTGCTTTCCAACTGGGTGGTCTGCAGCACATATTGGTGCTCACTTTTGTGCAGTGAGGGATCAACTTTTCTATATATAATTCAACATCCGCAGTTATTTTAATTAAAGGAAACAAACTTAGCATACCTTCACCTCCATGTGATGTATGCTGTGAAGAAATGGAATTTTTTTAAAGGAAAGCTGTTGGTTATTAACATCAGAACCTGTTAAAACGTAGAGTGAATATGCACCTACAGAATTTGAGAAGTCTCCCCTCCAATATTATTTAGAAATATTTTAAATTTAAAAACATTCAGCTTATTGTGATAAAATTAAAAGAAAGATATGGGCCTTGAAAAGGTTCTTTTATTTCTTCTGGATTTCTCTAGAGAGGGAGAAATTTGATATTCATGTTCTATTTGAATATGTTAGCTCATTCTCAATATTCAGAAAGCATGTTACAGTCACCAAAAACAAAGAATTAAACCTGATATTCATCTATTTAATAGAACGGTGATGTTTATAGTTATTTGCTTCCAGATTTGAAGCTTCAAGGTATGTTTAGAACATATTTCAAGCAAAAAACTTAAGCCTAGAATCATTGAAGTCTAGAAGTATACTCAAGAGAAAGACGACCACATACTTTGTGTAAAGTGCTCCACTTTCCCTGATCATAAGCAGTCAGTAACTCTGGAGAGGGGACATCAGGCAACAGGAAACTTTGGACTCAGATATTAAAGCAACACTTTTGACACTTAAAAACCCTCACTCAAACTACCACCAAGACACATTGATAAATAGTATTGAGCAATCACTTTTAAGAACAATCTTTTCTCATTCCCACTTTTGTTTTCTCTTCCAACTTCCAAAACAACTGAAGCAGGTTTTTAAAAAAATGTTAAAATAAAATTGTGAATTAAAAAATTATTACTAGATGAGCAGATGGGGAAAAAAAATGCATCAAAAATGGGTAGTAAAATGATAATGCTCTGCTGGATTCAGAAATGGCTCTCCTGGATTATCCTGTCTGAAAAGCATCCTGCTTGCCACAGACTATGGGGATTTTTTTGTTTATTTTTTTTCTTGCGTGTTGTGGTACAAGCTGACTAGGACAAAAAAGCATGCAGTCTCCAGCTCACTGGTCGTCCTCCAGTAGAAAAAAAAAAGCTATCCAACATTAAAAGGCATGACAAATCAAAACAAGACAAAACCAAAAGAGAGAGGTAGAACAATGATGTCACCTCTTAAATACCTTAATGGCAGAGGTGCTGACTGGTCTGGTCCTGGCCAGAGGCAGGTCCAACTCCTACCTGGGGGTGGGGGAGGCTATTGAAGTTTCACATGAGTCTACATCCATTTTTACATAGAACTCTATCAGACTCAAACCCATGACACTGTGTGATTTTTGTGTATCAGAAATAATGGAAGAGGCTCAATATCCCAAAAGGTAAATGAGTGTATTTCAACAGATACAAAGTGTGCTTTCCTGGTAAAATCATTTTACGTTGCATATATAAAAACTTTCAATATTTTATGGGAATTCTTGGTTAGGTGTGTTGAGTAGTGTTACCTTTACTACTCTTAGCTACTATTTACAGGGGTAAAAGTCCTCTAGAATAGGAACACTGGAATAGTTAGTGTTGTGTCCCTATGAAGAACCAGGGCTCAAGTTAGTTGAAAAAATGGAAAACGACAAACAAAACAGCAACAAAACACCCTACAATCCCAGTATATGTGAATAAAACTTTTCTGATATTGCTGGTGTACTTATTTAGAAACTTAACCTTTGCACCAGAAATAAACTCTTTTGGTTGTGAAGTAACAGATGTTTAATTATGTCTCGTAGACCTTATGTCTAAGACCGCAGAGATCTGCCATGGAAGGACTAATAACAGTAGTTTTTTCACTGCACAAAGATCCTGGGACGTATTGACCTTTGAGTAATAAGTGGACTCCTGTTTTCTTCTCTTCCTTTTAATTCGCTGTATGATTGGTACAACTAGTATTGCTAAGGGGAGGACTGGTGACTCAGCAATGAGGTTTCCTTTTGTCTGTTTACCATAACTCCGTGTTGCCATTTGTAGTTAACAGTGCGATGATACTAGTCTTACTCGCAGTACCGACCAAATACTGCTACCGATCACAGCTGGTCTATGATGGGAAAGAGGGCTTGTGACACTATAACTTTCCAGCTAGCATGAAAGCAAAGAAAAAGAAAATATTTTCAAGTGGGCCACATACATATGCCAATTCTGTTCCAACTGAGTGGGAAAGATCTGAAGAACTGTAATTGGTGAGCTCTTGGCATCCTGAATTTTCCCTTTTAAAAGGAAACAAAAATAGAAAAGGTTGATATCATCATTGGAGTAATATTGCTAGTTTGATGTATCTGTAGCACTCATTTCAAATGTTTTAGTGGAGAGAGAAAGAGGCCAGCACAGCCATAAGTGAATTAAAACAGATGTATTGAGCTCAACTGTGATGTACCAACAACTTTATGTGGCTGATTACTGCTTGGTTACCTAATAAGTGTAGCAGCTATGATAGGATAGAAAGAGGCCATGATGATGTGCTTCCATTATTAAAATAATATTAAATAAAATGATTTCTCAGATGAATGCTATTCTCAATTTCTACCTTATTCACTGTCCGAATAAGAGTTTATAACATTTGTGTTACAACAGTGTCCAAGTGCACAATTAAAAGGAGAGTGCTTTTTTTTGATGCAGTGTATAGACTACTTTTCAGTATTTCACTACTTCTCAGCCTAAATAGACAGAACTGCTAAAATAGAGCATAGAGAAGTGAGGTGATTTACTCAAGGTCAAACAAAAAGTCTTCAGAGAATAAGGAATTCAGCTTAAACCTCTCTGCCTTTGCCTTTACCATAAATACATCCAGCAATTGGCTTATCTCTAAAAGCTGGGTAAATTAAAGAGGCATTGTCAGATTTCCTAGACTCCCATTTGAATTATATTTTTTCTTATATCTATCTATAACCTCAGTATAATCCTTTATTAAAAATACTTCATTTTTTTTTTCCCAGATCATTATATGAATCATTATCAGCATAGAAAGGCTCAGGAGGCTACTAACAATAACAAAGCTAAACATGTGGGTTATGAAAGAAAACACTCCAGAGCTCGAACACATTTCTCTTTCAAGCTTCTCAGAGGCATTAGAAACAATGGAAAAAATATTATAAAAGTCTTACTTTCAGAGGCATTGAACTGCCACATCTGTTGAAGTTCAATAGGAATTATAGGTGCTTACAGCTCAGGACCTCAAGCCAATAATTTTAAATGTATTTTAATCCTTGTCTTCTTTAAGAGCATAACAATAAGGCTAACTGTATACTCCTTCCACAAAACATTCCACTAACCAAAGAAGATTCTATCTCTTAGGGTACAGTGTTTAGAGGTGACATTGCTTATTGCCAGAGTATCAATTAAAATAAGAAGAAAACCCCTGAATTCATGCCGTCATACAAAGTTAAAATGCCAGGAGCTCCAGAGAGAAACTTAAGGCATGTGTCAGCATATATTAATATTGATATTTAAAGAACTTTGATTTTCTAAAGCAGTAGCAGTTGAAACTTGGACTGTCTACCTGAACAACGTGTGATGACATTGAAGCATCAGTAAAAATCAAGCCTGGCATGTTACAGGTGGAACTGCTTTTGGGCTGAAGTAGATTTTCACTGGAAAATCTTTAAAATTTTTTTCTATTCCTTTGGAATATCTACTTTTTGGCAGAACCAAAAACTAAGTACATCTTCAACATGTCTCTGATAAAAGGAGACCATGACTTCTATTGTAATATTTCCAAAGTGATTTACTTTCAACTGTTTTGTTGTTAATATACAGTATTTGCTTTGCATGAGTTTTTATTGTGCAGTATGCAAATGTCAGCATATTCAAGCACTGAGGGATTTGATTTAGAGAGTTTTGAAAGACAGGTGTGGTTTTTTATCATCTCTCTCTCTACTTTCCTACTGGAGTTAGACATTTGTGCACATGCTCTTCAACTCTGTTATGGGTGAATGTATTCCTATGATGCCATATCAGCTTTCCTTCCTCTTCCTCTCCATCCTTGGGTTATTTTATAAGCATCAGCAAACTCTTAAATAGCTGGATCATCAAATGACAGATGGAAAAAAATGTTATTAAAAAAGTATTGTCTTCTACGTCAGATCTTCAACTGATCAGTTAATTTATCCTCTTAAGAGGAGCTTCATAACAGTTCCCAACATCACAATCATAATTGTGCTCTTGCTACCATTAGTTTTTGCAAGGCAACAGAAACAGAGCATTTTCTTCTGTCTAGAAGGATTTTCAAGTTTTCTGCTTGCAATGGATTAATTACTTTTGTGTTTAATGAAAATAGTACAAAGTTCAAATCCATGAAGGAAGAGTGACTTGGAGCATGAGGCAGAAAGCCTGAGGAATCTGGTTGCATAGGGAGAGAAAAGCTGCTGCTTTGCACAACAAGTTTCTGAAAAACTGAGTTCTGTATATTTTTTTTCCTATGTTCCTTATCTATCTTCTGTCTACTGTTCAATCTTGGTGATTCTTCTTAAATGTTGAAAAAAAGAGAAATTGTAAACATTATTGCAAGTAATGTTTCCTCCTCTTGAGTTAAGAATTCTCATCAGCAAAAGGCACTTGTCACAGAATCAGTGTTAACACCTTAGAAACCTAGTCAGTAGAGTTAAAAATTAAATGTCTGCTTGAAGCAGGTACTCTTCTTTAAGAAAGCACTCTAGTATGCAAGTGTTTCTCCAGGTATAAAGAAAGTTTAGAAATTATTTCCAATTAATGTTCACTTGTGAACCTTTTATTTGTTAATTTTTTGATGTAGAAAATACAGCTTGAATTTTTCTTGTTTAATATTAAAAATATTTATTTTTCATTTATCAAATTTGTCTACAAGAGTCATGGAGCTTGACATCGAGAACTGGATCTGATTTTGGAGTGTAGAAGATGAGAATTCCCATTCTGTATATGTCTGAGTACCAAATTCTTACTACAAAAACTTTTCAAAAATCTCATAAAGGAAAGTTACCATGAAGACAAAAAAACCTGCTAATTTTTATTCTTGAGTTATTTTAAGGGAGGCCTAGGCCCAATTAAAGCTCTTTCATCCCTATTTATCCACAAATATCTACATAAAAAGATTTTACCTCCAGTGAAGTCCATTCCTCAAAAGCTTACTGGTTTTCCCACATATTCCACAGAGGCATTCTATAGTTTTCCATGACAGCATTGAATATTACATATTCTAAATTAATGAGCCTCTTCTTGCTGTGTGTTTGCCCCTGTAACAGTGTTGTTGAAAACACTATTGAGAATATATACCACACAGGAGATATTAAAATAGTTCGTATAAGTGAAAATAATGACACACAAGTACAATTCCTTTTTGTGTAAGTATACATGTATAGCATATCAGCCTAGAATTGATGTGACTTGTGTTTCAAATTGCTGAACGCCCCTGTCTTCTGGACTTACCTAGAGCTTGCTTAAATCTCTACTACTTCTGTCTGCATAAACAGATGTTAGTTCAAGCTTTTCTCTTTATCTAGTCCATTTTCAACATCTTTTCTCTCTGTCCAATCCATCATAGAATACCAGGTTGGAAGGAACCTCAAGGATCATCTAGTCCAACCCTTTAAGGTTAAAGAAAGAGAGTTTACATGAGATGACCCAGCACCCTGTCAGGCTGAGCCTTAAAACTGTCTTCCCTTGGAAGTCTATTCCAATGTCTAATTGCTTTCATAACAAAAATTTTCCTGTGGAGCCCAATCTGAATCTTCCCAGGAGCAAACAGTATCCACTACCACTTCCAATCCAGAATTTATCCATTACCCCAATCCAGAATTGAATCATAAATATGTCAGTGCATTTTACATTGCGGAAATAGTATCCTTGTGGTTTAGGTGCTACACTGCAATTTCAGATAACTTATTGAAGCTATCCATGGTCCTTCTGATGCCTGAATTTACATTGATTTTTTTTTCCCTTCAGCTTCGTATTTTATTGTTGCTTGGGCAGTAATATTGTTTATATGACCGTATTCTATCACATGGAGATGTATTCAGCTCTGTTTTATTTCTCAGTCCTATAGCTCAGCTACAGATGAGCGTGAGTAATGGATACAGAATCTTGTTCCTGTACTCTCTTTTTTTTTTAATTATTTTTCTGTAAAAGTGAGCTTTAATTTCTCATTTATGGATTAGTTTCTTCTGAATATGTCATAGTTCATAGAGTGGCTCCAATGGGTTATGAGTTCAGTTTAAGACACAAAATTATATTTGGGTTTAATGGATTGCACTAAATTTAATGGATTGTACTAAATTATCTAGATAGCATGGCAGTTTTTCCTGCAATGTCACATGACACTTGCTCAGCTTGTTTTATATTGTCATTTCTCAAAGATACTCAGAATTAGATGTCATAAATTAACACATTATTTAATTTAACATCTAAACCATTTTTTTCTGAAGTTTCCTTCAGATTTCATACCTCTTTGAGAGAGGAGTACGAATTGGACAGCTAGTTCAACAGTTTCCTGACTGTTGATCGCTTTTGAGTGAGGCTGACAAAATTCAGCCTAGCAGAAAGACATTCGGCACCTGCTGAAATTTCTTTTAAAATACATAAAATTTGGTTTCTAGAACTAGACTTTTATTTTTTCAAATTCTTTATTTAAAAAAAAAAATTCTGTCAGCTTCCTCCCAGAGAAAAATAGACAAAAAAAATAACTAGTGTTCTTTGTCTCATCATCTGTTTCGAGTGGAAGAAGTTAAAAAAGGAGTGGGAAGATGCATCTAAACTTTTAGATTAATATAATTTGTATTACAAGGTCTTTCGTTTCTCCTTTGATAACTGTGCTTAGCTTTAGTCTCTAATGTCTCAGCCCAGAGCCTAGATTGTATTTCCTATTCTGGTGAACTGACTTTCAGACAGATTTAAGATTTTGGTGTCTCAAGAGGCAATATATGCCCTGTACAAGTTTGTCTATATACAGAGAATGAACTTACTTTTACAAGCTTATTTTCAACATAGTCATATTGTGACTAAGCTGTCACATGAATTTTTCAGAGAAATGGAGTCCTGGTGGGTACAAGCTGGAATACAGGAGGTTCCACAAAAACATTAGGAAAAACTTTTTCACTGTGAGGGTGACAGAGCACTGGAACAGGCTGCCCAGGGAGGTTGTGGAGTCTCCTTCTCTGGAGACATTCAAAACCTGCCAGGACATGTTCCTGTGAGATCTACTGTAGGTGATCCTGCTCTGGCAGGGGGGCTGGACTAGATGATCTTTTGAGGTCCCTTCCAACCCCTAATATTCTGTGATTCTGTGTTGCCTTATAAGTTGGTCTTGATTGAGCCATTGCTTGTAGCTAGAGTCCAGCATCGGTGTGCAGTTCCTACTCTCCAAACTACTGAGCAAACTCTTGAAAACTGAGCGAGCTATTTGAGAAAGAAATGATAGAAATATTGTATCTTGAGTTATTTCAATGTGTACATTCTGAGTTAAAGCAAGCATTCATTTTTTCTAATTTTATTGTTATCTTTTCCTATTAAATTCCTTTAAAATAAGGGAAAGCAGAACAAGGCATTGGGGGTTCTATATCTTTCCTATAGTATCCCCATTCGGACAAAACAAAGGATCTGGAGTTAAGAGTTAGCTGAAATTACAGTAGCTATCAAGCATACCTTCTAAGACTGCATATTCTTTGTTACAAACTGTGGAGATTATAATGTTTCTGGGTTTTGCATTTACATAAACCTATTTTAGCACAGCCCTTTGTTTCTGCATGAATTCTGTTGAATCTTGCAAGATCCCTTCCAACCCCTACCATTCTGTGATTCTCCGAATTGCTATGATATTTGGCAAAAAAGTATACACTGTGTATCTGATTGTTATTCAGGAATTACTATTATCATGGTTGCTATTGAGAGTAATGTAACATGCAAATAATTGAGAGGAGGAGAAAAAACCCCACACCCTCTTCATGAATGCGCATGGGCTTTGAAACACTGTTAGATAGTATCCAGTAATATTTACAATTCACATATTACTTGAGGTCCTGTGCCTTACCTTTGTCCTACTTTGCAATTTTGAACACACTTTCTTTTATTTTGAAGAGTAAAGACAACTGACTAAGTAAATGGAATGATATCTTCATTTCTGCTTGTTGATTACTGGGCAGATCTTTCTGCCATTATAGACCTAGAATAGACCTAGAATTACTGTTAAATATTCTTTTTGCTAATGTGAGGACTATTGAGTTGTGAGTTTGTT
Source organism: Trogon surrucura (assembly GCA_020746105.1). Taxonomy (NCBI): domain Eukaryota; kingdom Metazoa; phylum Chordata; class Aves; order Trogoniformes; family Trogonidae; genus Trogon; species Trogon surrucura. The sequence continues at coordinate 115,240,482 of CM036617.1, read as the reverse complement.
TGTTTGGGTTTTTTTTCATTTATTTTTTTAACCAGAAGCTTTCAAGTCTTCACTGAGCTTACGGAATCAGACTGTCTTCTGGGTATTGTTGAGAGTTCTTGTTGGATTCCTCAGTTTGCTATAGCTGATCCTTAAAAAAATCAGACCTGCAATATGAAATGCCAACATTTCTTTGAAGTCATACATTACCCTTATTATTATTTCATTCAACTCTCAGAAGTGTTGGGAAGACTTCATGCTTCTCCTGAACAATACCTTTCACATTCAACATTTAGCAGAGTGTATTCATGAGAAGTAAGAGCAAGGCTGTATTAGCTATCTGAGCTCATACACAATTTGTTTCTGAAAGACCTTTTTTTGCCTCACTTCTAAATTCAGATTCCTGGCAGGGCAGCTTGAAGAAGCTTTTTTTTTCTTTTTTTTTTGAGTAACTGTCTAATTTATTTTATCTCAGTCTTCCGTAAAATGAAAACTAGCTTTAAATGCTTCAAACTTCTCAACCACCATTTCCCTGGGGATGGTGGGGGAAAAAAAGACAGAGTATGTTTGCTAGGGTCCCAGGCAGAGGAGGAAGGGAATGTTTCAATTATCTTCCAATTGTTACAATTTAAAATATTGTATAGAATTTAAAAGGGCTGAAGAATGATATTTGCAGAAGGATTTTAACTATATTTTCAAAAGTAACAAAAGCTTCTACCATCTTGTTGAAAAACACTAAGGCTGAAGTGAATCTGTTTATCAAACCGGAGTTCTGAGTGAGACACAAATCATCCAAGACAGGTGGACGCTGGTGGACAATTCTTGTTGCTTTCAGTGCAGTCTAGGCGTCTAAACATTCTTTTGTCTCAAGCATTTGTGAAACCAAAGCAAGTACAGGATTCCTTTTGTAAAGTATACAAAATGCACATAAAATGGAATAATATTTTTGTTTCGTATTACATCTGCCATGCTTCCATCATAACATCCTAAAAAACTACAAATTTTGTCATGTTTTTTAGACATGTGGAGAAGTTTTTGTACTGCATATGGTGCTCTGAAAGGAGCTTTCCATTAACAGTTTAAAATAGTTATTTTCTTTACTACATGCAACGTTTGGAAAAGATAATTAGTATATACTTCGCGTATTTTTGTTTGGTTTTACTCAATGTACTAGGGAGAATAACCTTGAAAATCTTCCCTTTCTTAAGTTGTCTGCAGACCCTCTTCCAAACTGTAGCTTGTTTTCTAAAATAAAACTATTGTCAAAGAAGAAGAAATAAACCAGTAAAAAGAAATTGTCAGCTTTAACAAAGTCAGGTTTCTTGCATGATGATAATCTACTCAAATGGCCCAAAGCCATTAGCAGCAGAGAAAGACACCCTGATTTTCTAGTTTCTTCTCTGAAGGAGAAATAATCAGCTTGCTTTAACTGTGGTGTTTGTCAAAAAATTCAGAAGTTGTGTTTGCAGTACAGTGTAGTTAGGAATAGCATTAAATAAAAAATAGTAAATATATGGAAAATGCAAAAAAAAAAAAAAAAGGAAAATTTACTCTAATAGCACCTTTTTCTGGCAGGAGTGTATGAGCTATACTACAATTTCTTTCTATGCTAACAGGACATGTTTTTTTCAAGGGGGGAGGGGGGAAATCAGTTTCATTTCACCCAGAATTTTCAGTGGAGTTTAACAAGATCAGTAAAGGAATATAACTAGTCAAGAAAAAAGCATGTTTTCTGTTGAAGCTGAAATGAGAGGGTTATTAAATAATGTATGGATCTGAAACCTCTATGCCTTGGCCATATGTTCTGATATAAATTCGTCTTTGTATAGAAATACTTTTTTTTTTTTTTTCCTCCTCTGTCTTCCTGGAATATTAAAACAGTAAAATCCTTGCTTTTTTAATCTGAGGATTTTTTTTTTTTAAGGTCTTATGTCTAGATTTATTTTTTAAAGTAAATATCTGAGACTTTTTGTTTGGGCAATATTGGAATCAAACATGAAGATAAATCAAATCTTACTCAATTTTTTTGGTCATATTGAATCAGTGTTTTCATGAAAAGTTTTCTTCTCATGAGATCAGTATATCTCTAGCCACACTGGTTGTAGATTGTGTGACAAAGTGTAGGGAAACTACTGGAAATAAAAAAAGTTGGGGGGAAAAAAAATGTCTTTTTATGTCATCAATAGTGGTCAAAATGCACAGAAAGAGGACAGAAGTCTGGAATAAAAGAAGGAATAGAATGCAAACAGTACAATCTGTTGAGAGTTCAGAAACTAAAGGCTAAATCCGACTGGGAAATTGTAAGAAGGAGCTACTCACAGTAGTGTGGCTGCTCACAGACTGAGTGAGGTGATTTTGGTCAAAAAGTGTTAGAAAAACAGGAAAAAAAACAAGTATCAAATACAAAAAAAAGGCAATTTGTTCAAAATACTTGGATTCTGCAGGGCAAATTCCTGCTGTAGCAGAGGTTGCACTCTAAATCATAGGTAGTAATGCAACCACTGTAGAGATGGGTGGGATTCATTGTAGAGTTCAATTGCAAAAACAAGAAGAACAAATTATAAGACAGATAAGACAACAGTTGATATTCAGGGAGACTCTTGTCAAGCAGAGTGATGCAGACTATCAGGTTAGAAGTAAAAGTATGTTTACTTCATTCCGCTTTATCACCAGACGCTTGTACTGTGAATCAAAAGAGAACGTTTATGCTCTTGTGTTTTGGATGTATTTCAGGTACTGTCTTAAAAATTGTTGTGTTCTTGTTTGAAGTACTTTGCATTTTCTCGTAACTACTACTCCACTTCCTTTTATCAGTGCCATCTCATTTTGATTTATGTGCTTTTTTTCAGTAGATATTAATCTTCCATTACTTGATAATGTTAATTTGTAATTTGAGATTGCACAGGAAAAATAACATTCCACAGAATAATATACTTTGCATATATTAGCTCCATTTTTTTTTCTGGAGATCTATATATTATTTATAGTATATATCTTCAGCTGATGATATAGCTGCAGTTTGAATTACTGCAAGAATCTACTAGTTCAGGTTTTGTGGTGTAAGGTGGGATTTTTTGTTCTCCATTTCCCCCCCTTCTAAATGTAAATTTATTAGGAGGAACAATTATCTTTTCCCTAAAGTAATTCTGTGCTCTGTAGGAAAACTTCTGGACTACTAGATATATGACTTGTTCTTTTCAACTGCACGGTTTTCAGTTTATTATTAAGGATTCTCTCTCAGGAGTGGTATTATTTTTTCACTGAACTCAGACTGAATCCCAGATGGTCAACTGTAACTTTACTGTTTGGGGCTAGGCTCCAGCTTGTTTCCCTCATCTCAGTATCTCCTATTCTCAGTAATTCCCACCAGGGTTTTCATCCTAAACTGATTTCCACAACATCTAACAAGGTTTTTATACACCCTTAATACCTTGTACACACTGAACTTGAAAAAGCAGATTCCAAAACACAGAAAAGTAGATTTTTTTTCTTACAAAACAAACAACAAATTACTTTTTTTTTTCAAGCAGTTTTATATGCCTTGTGTTTTTCCTAGCTTTGTGATAAAATACTATTACATGTCTATTTAAAACCATGTACTTGTAAGCAAGATGGAAAAAAACTGATTAACTTGCTGTATTTCACTGACTATTCCCTCTTGTATTTGCTCATGCTCTACAGACTAAGTTTTACAGTTCAGTGGAAAAAGTAGAATCAGTTTGACTCTTTACATGAACAGTACAGCAGAGAAAAAAGGTAGAGGATCATGGGTAATTTATACTGATTTACCTAAGATAGAAAATAAATTATTTCTTTTTATAGTGAGAATCTGAGGAACAGAAAATATAGTGATTAGATGCTTCATTCTATTTTTCTTTATTTTTAATTTTATCATCTCTTGGAAGTTAAATAAACATGGGGTTTTTTTGCCCAAAGTGTCCTGATATATCTTAAATTATCAATATGCAAGATAGAGCAGAAGTCTTTTAAATATATAAGCTAGTAGTACTGTGCAGCAAAATTTCTTAATATCTCTGTCTACAAAATAGTTTACACAGTTTTTGAGTTTAAAATGTTCCCTTAATAAATTCTTCTTTCTACAGTCTGTCTCATTATCTTTTATCATTCTGTGCAATATCACTTCTTTTAGCAAGATGATTCCATCATAATTTCTGCATATTTAAAAAATTTCCACAACCTTCTTCTCTGTTTTGATTTGTCGCACTTTATTCAGCATGCTCTCTAGTTTAATGCATTGATTTAGAAGGATCTTCTCTTGAGCTGTTGGTGGATTTCAAAAATCTGAAATATTTTTTCGGTTTTAAGCAGCACATTAAACACAAGTACTCAGGTAAATTATCCATTACTGAATATTTCAAATTCTTTAAAAAAATCTGAATGAGGAACTCAGACTGTAAAACATAAGACATTAATCTTTCCTACATGCATTGATATCTCTACCTCTGTGCCAGTGAAGACCTGAAAATGCATAACAGAAAATCACTGAGATATTTCTCAAAAGATATTCCCATGAGTAAATATTTTAAGCATGTGCCCCCAGTGCATGTGTATATGTGTATACATAGTTATTTATAAATTATAGATGTGTAATTGTAGAAATTATGTGCATTATAAAACATAACACAAAAATAGAAGTTAAAGAGCATACAATAAAGATTAAAAACATTTTAAAAATAATTTTATTAACAGCACAAAACTCCTGTCTTCTCTTACTGAAATAATATTATCCTTAATTCTATTATTAGTGAGAGCAGTATGCTTGAATATGCTTCATTATTAACGCCTTGTGATATAGCAATTTGAAGGTCTGTTTCTAAATTCAGTTGTTTGGATACTTTGTTTTTTATGGTTATCATGTCTGAAAATAATATCTCAATAATACATAGACACAAACGCATAATTTTCTGTGGTGGCTACATCATGACACTCACTTTTCAGTCCCATCCATCAGTTATGCAAAGGTTTGTATTGAAATTCAGGTAGTAAATTTCCATCCACCTCAAAGTGAATCAGTGGTTCTTGCAACCTAGTTGAAAGGTGTTACACGGCTTCAAAACCAACTGACTGTTTGTTTTGAAAAATTGTAAACAGGTTGGAAAATTCTGTTTCTATTTTTTTCATGTATATGAGAATTTTTATAGATGTCACATGGTTTTCGGCAACAAAATCCCGTAACAATGAGAATATTTCAAAACCTCACTTTTTAAGATGCTCTCTCCATGGCATAAGTATCTTTTGACAAACAGTTACTTTTCTACTCTTTGTTAATACACCACTTTTACCTTAGGGGCACATTAAGTCTGTTTATTTTTTGAAATTATCTACTATGTAGCATACTGCTGACAGCCACTTGTCAGCACAGAAAAGGTCAGCAAGTACAGCACACTTGTCTTTTTGTAAAAAGAAAAATATATGATGCATCTTTAGTTTTGACGAATCTGCTAATTACTTTGCTGTGACATAACCAGAAAACCACTGTGTTGTACAAAAGTTTGTACGGTCACTCACCATCTTATCATAAAGTATTGTAAAGGTTCTACTATTTAAATAAAATCATAGAATAGTTTAGGTTGGAAAAGACCTCTAAGAGCATAGAGTCCAACCACATTAATGACATCCTGTAGAACTTTGTGCACTTCTGGATAGTATTTCTTTGCTGCTACAGTTTACTAAAGAATGAATTTCATACATAGTGCTAGCTCTGTAACCTTACCTTTGAATTCTTTATTTCAGTCAAAGCAGTCACTCTATCAGTGGTTACACTTGCACAGTTTTTTTCAATAAAACATTTTTATTAAAGAAGCCTTTTACCCTTGAGAATATATCTTCTTCGCTATGTCTTTCCTTTAGTGGCTCACAAAGCAGTAGTTCTTAGTGCATTTCATTATTGAAACAGGTTCTAGAAAATACCATAAACTGTGACGTGTTAGAAACGTGTTCATTTCTAGTCAACTCTAGAGCAAACTTCCTGCGCTGCATAACTTGTTCTAATACATGTTTCTTCAAATCTTCAGCAGTGTTTTCTGTGCATCTTCCAACAATATTTGCTGACAAAAGAATGTATTTTAATGTTTTTCCATTTTATTTTCTGTGTATTTCAGCCATTTCTACTGATTTTTGTCCTTTTCTCTTAAATAAGGAACTTCAAAAGAGGCTTCTAACATTAATCATTAAGTTTAATGAAGCACTGGGTTGAACACCAAGTGACTTTGAACTTTGCTAATTACATCTGATTAGATTGTTGTTGTTTTTTACCTTACAATATGACAGATAAAAAGTTTGTACTAAGAGTAGGAGAAATGTCACATCTGCCATTTTCTTGTTGTTTGCTTCTGCTCACATTATTAAGTTTGTCTTGGTTTTTAAAAAAAAAATAAAAATAAATAACTTGTACATTTTGTAGAGTGTCAACTTAGTTAAAGCTAGATGATATGATCTGTAGATCTGCTTAAACAAGGACACATAAACTGCATTACATTGTAGTAAGCTGAAAACGAGCAATGAGTGATGGCACTACTGTCACCTCCTCCACATTGTGGACCACCCATTCTTCACCCAGGACATCTTGGTTACCATGTAGGTGACATAAAACTTTCTGACAGACAGAATGATGGCAGCAGTGTCAAGCTATATATTAAATATTAATAAAGTTTAATTTCTTTATTTTAAGATAGGCCTTCAACTTATATATATTCTTAACATTTTTTTCCCACACCCCAACATATCCCTGAGGAACCTTCTGGGGTGTGCACACTCCACTTTAGAGACCACTGTCCTATATTATAAAGGTGGTTATACTTAATATTTTTTAACATTTTTCGTAGTTCAGGTTCCAAATGGGAAAGTATATTGGAACCTGTGGTGACAAAAGGGGTGGAGTGATTTCAATATTGTCAAGCTCAGATATTCAAAAGGCACAAGTGCCAGAATAGCAGACTTAAAAATAACAGCAACCAGCTTACCACTATTTTTTGTAGTCTCTGCTTTTGAACTTTAAGACTCACCTTGAGTCACATATTTCAAAGGTTTCTTCTGTAAGTATGGGGATTAGAAACGTAATACATATATATATAAAATAATAATAAAAAATATAAAAGGGAGTTGAAGCAGTCATAAAAGACCTGTCTCAGATCCTGAGGCTTTTAACAAAATCTACAGACATCATGAGACTCACGACAAAATAGTCAATAAGACCGTGTTTTGTTTCTTTATATGTGAGAGCACTAAGAGTCTTTTCCTCATATGGAATCTGAAAAGATCCCTAATGTATCATGTCTAATGTAGTTATTTATATTCTGAATTTCCTATGAGTTGTGGTTCTGGCAGACCCCGTATCTGTGCAGAATCCCACTAGTGGTTTCACTCTGAGAGAGATGTTAGTATGGCACTTTGCCTGAAACATCCACCTGCCTTCTGCACTGATAGCCTGCAGACAGCCCGCAGGCAGCACGCATATGGTTTGCCTGGGAGTGCCTCATGGCATATTAAACAGCCTTGTGGCACAGAGGTCTGCTGGGGTGCACAGGACACCACATGCTCTGTAAAGCACTGTTCAGTTACACCTGAGGTAGTATTTGTAGACGCCAGCCTTTAAGAACAGTGGGTCTTGCTTTAAAAGCAGCTCCAGAAAACTGTATGGGTTCTGTGTGAGCACAGAAAGTTGCTTACAGGAGGCCAGTGCATAAGTTAGGTTCCAAAATTAGTTCAAAGTTGATTGTGAAAGCACCATCAAATTATGGATACGTGATGAGTTTGTGTTTGGTGGGGTTTTTCGTACCAGCGGGGGTTAAAAGGGATGACCCCGTCAGAGAAACTTCTAGAGCCTTCCCAAGCTTGGGCAAACAAGCTGGACCCTTAGCTAAGATCAGGCCAGTCAGCATCTCTGTGATTCAGTATATTTAAGAGGGGAAGTCTATTGATAGAGCTCCTTTTTCTCATCTTTTGTGTTGAGGAGGCTGTTTTTGTTTCGGGGGGGAGCCGGTAGGTGAGAGAAGAGCAAACATTAGATCTGTGAGAAAAACAGATGGAAGGCAGAAGGGCACCAGAGCTGTGTGTTCCCTAGAGGTCTATGGTGGTTGTGACCAAGTAGATCAGAGGTGAGAACATCTGGGATGTAGTCTGAAGAGGACCCCAGGCAAGGGTAAAGAGACCACAGGAGAGCAGAGGATGCACCCGAAGGGATCCATAGATCTGAGGAGGACCCATGCAAGATCAGGGACTCTGCAGCCCACAGGGGAGTCCCATGGTGATGGGATGGACTCACATGGAGGATGAGGACTGTCCCCTGTGAGAGGGACACCACGTGGCATCAGGGGAATGTTTTCAGGAGCCCCCTCTGCCAGAGGAAGATGAACAGACCACAACCTCCATCCCCTTCCCCCCTGAACAACTCATGGGGAGGACTGGCTGGGAAGAAAGGAAGGGTGGGGGAGAGACGTGGCTAAATCTGTTCATGTTTGCTTTCTCTTGCTATCCTGCTCCAACCTAGTTGATTTAGTTAAACTGGTGGTGGTAAATTAAATGTATGTTTGTTTTCTTCCCAAGTCTGGTTTGTTCTTTGCCTGTGACCGTAAATGGTGAGTGAAAAAAACTCCTCCCTGTCCTAATCTCAATCCTTGAGCCTGTTTGCTGAATTTTTCCCTCCCCATCCCTAAAGAGAGGGGGCATGGGTGTGAGTGAGTGGCTGCATAGCTCTTGTTCCTGGCAGGGTGGAGTCAAAATACAACAGGATACAAACTAAAAAGTTCACTGGTGAAAAAAAACTGAAAAAAAGAATGGTCAGTGTACAGTGATATGTAGTTCTTTTAGTACTTTGTTGTTTGTCTAACAGTTTTGAAAGAAATGTTATTAACTGTGAATATCTTTATAAGCTAGTATGTGTAGTTATGAGATTTGAATTTGAATGCTTTAGAATCGTTGATCTATATCTGTGTATTTTTTGATAGAAAAGAAAAAAAGAAGAGGTTGGGTGGTTATCAATTTTGTGATGTTAGTTGTTTTGGGAAAGAGCAACAGTTTGCCTGCAGTGCAGTGTGATCTAAAGCAGTGGAAAACCGAAGATGTAACTTACTGCAGCACGTCCAGCACAGGGCCACACAGATGATTAATGGCCTAGAGCATCCTTCACATAAGGAAAAGCAGAAAACTGAAACTCATCAGTCTGGAGAAGGCTCAGGGGTATCTTATCAAAGTGAATTAATATCTGAAGGGAAGGAAATCACATAAGGGAGCCAGACTCTTCTCATTGATACCCAGTAACAGGACAAGAGGTAATGGACTCAAATTGAAGCACATGAAATTCTATCTGAACACGAGAAAACGCTGTCTTACTGTGAAGCTGATCAAACAGTGGAACAGTTTGCCCAGAGAGGTTGTGGAGTTTCTATCCGTGAAGATAGTCAAAATGCAACTACATGCTGTCTCAGATAACCTGATTGTGCTGACCCTGCTTGAGCAAAGTGTTGTACTATGTGATTTTAAGAGGTCCCTTCCAACCTAAAGTATTCTGTGATTCTGTAAATTACTTCTCCCCGTCCTGGGTGAAATTTTAGAAGGCTACTAGATATTAAAATGCTATGTGATTAAACTCCCTAACCTCTCCCTTGCCCCCTCCAAAATAAACAGCAACAAACAAACAAACCATAAACATTAAAATTATTTCACTAGGAGTAAGAAAAGAAGAAATGCAGCACTTGCATGTTGTTATTTGTTTGGCTTCATATTGAAGATCATCGCCTGCAGTACATTTTATAGCAACGATGTAATACACCAATATTTCTGTACTTTAAACAGGTAAGCTTACCTCACTTAAACCTTCCTACTACACCAAATGAAGGAATACAAGTCCTGAAGAATCTTCATGGAACATGGTAATATAGGGGAAAAAAACATTTTCTTTTCCTTGTTTTAATCAGAGGTCTGAAAGACTGACACATATACTAATTTCTTTAGGGGAAAAGATGTATCAGGAAACAGAGTGATAAACATGGCCACAAAAGATATGAAAGAGCCTTTGGGTGGACAATATCACCATTTTGCCTTTTGAAATAGTTTGCAAGCCTTTTTATCAGCATGAATAATACATTGCAGTGATGAGTTTCTCCTAGGCCTATTCATATTACAAGAAACATTGTGGTGAGAGCAGATGCTCTACTCGTGATGGCACATTGAGAAACTGTCCATCAGATGGCATGGTAACAAACAGCTTTCATAAACAATCCAGAATATATCTACAAAACAAAAAAACATCCCACAGTCCACCTGCTCAACAGAAAATTCAGGGAAAAGCTTTCAATATTCTTCTTTTTTTTTTTTTTTTTTTTTTTTTTTTAGAGATACTCTCCTACAAAGATGTTGATTAGGTAGAGAGTGTCTGGAACAGATTGTTTTATGATGGGGGAAGATAGAAATATTGGCTGTTTCAGCCCTCCCAGAAGTGAAATTATCCCAGCTTGAAGAACAATTCAGTCTTGATTACTTAGCAGGCTTTTAAAATATTTTAAACTAGCATAGAATGTTTTGGGTTTAAAGGGACATTTAAAGGTCATGTAGTCCAACCTCTCTGCAGTGCTCAGGGTCCTATCCAACCTGATCTTGAATGCTTCCCAGGGATAGGGCTTCTACCACCTCCCTGGGCAACCTGTTCCAGTGTTTCACTATACTGATTAGAAAAAATTTATTTCTTATATCTAGTCTGAATCTACCCTCTTGTAGTTTAAAACCATTACCCCTTGCCCTATTGCAACAGGCCCTGCTAAAATGATTGTCCCCATCTTTCCTGGAAGACCCCTTTAAGTACTGGAAGGCTGCTATAGGGTCTGCCCAGAATCTTCCCTTCTTCAAACTGAACAGCCCCAAATGCGTCAGCCTTTCTTCACAGGAGAGATGCTCCAACCCTTTGATCATTTTTTGTGGCCCTCCTCTGGACCCACTCCAACAGGTCCATGTCTGCCTTGTGTTGAGGGCTCCAGAGCTGAAGGCAGTACTGCAGGTGTGGTCTCACCGGAGTGGAGTAGGTAGGCAGAATCAGCTCTCTTGACCTTCTGGCTATCTTTTTCTTAATGCAGACAAAGATACACTTGGCAAACTGTGTCTGTCTGTAGCTACAGACATGGAAACTATTGAGGAATAGGTTATGTTATCCTGGATCTTTCTACCAGTCCAGAAGTTCCCTTACCCTTGCTTGTCTATTCCCATTTTTAAGGGAACTAATGAAATGTAGCAAAAGTTCTCTCACCTGTATTATTCGTTGTGTTCACTAGTTTGGTCAGAAGGCTAGTGGATTTTATTTGGCTGCTGAGTGGTAATAAAGGGGCAAAAATGTTTTGAGGAAGTGGAAATATGGGTGACAAACAGAGAACAAAATAAGTAAAAATTGAGAGTTAGTGGGAAGTAAGAAGCACTCATACTAAAGCAGAAAGAAGGGAAAGAATAAAAAGTTATTCATGTAAAGTTTACAGACATGGAAACTGAGAAAAACAGAAGGGGCAACATACTGGTGGATGAAAGGGCTAAAAATAAATGTCAGGACAGAAGAATAATTCATATGAAAGGAAATAAAACTGCCAGAATTTTAAGAGTACCAGAAGGTAGATATTTTAACACCAAAAAAGAGCATCGAACACAAGGAGCCAAAGGAGTATGTGTTGTAATGACAGCGGGTCTGAGAGATACATATGCCTCTCATGACCTGAAACAACACTCTCACTTTCCTTGTTTGAAGTCTGCCTCATTGTGTTTGGAACAAAAATACTCTGGAGGTAAGCTAGAAAAATAGATGTATATGCCAAGATTTGTTTAGTTGTGTCAACAGAAGAAGATGACATTATGGCTTGAATAACAACTCTACCTTTCTTGTATGGTAAGTAACATATTCAGCTGTTGAAATACAATGTGGAAACATTACAACATCTGAACACAGACACATTCTTGAACATAACCAGAAAGCTTCCTAGCAGCTCCTGAACTGTCTTTTAGAAATTAATATTTCCTGAGTTTGAGAGTTAAAGTAAAGAGGGAAAGGCTAAGAGTTTTGTTTTAGCACAAAGAGAAACTTTCTCACACTCTAAACAAAAGAATTTTTTTTGGTGTGAGATTTTACTTTAGATTAAAAAACACATTCATGGGGAACATCAAAGTCAATACATCAGAATTTACCACATGGATGAACTCGTGAGAATCGTTTGCAAATATATATCAGATAATATTTAATGCATGCCTTTAGAACTCGCTTGTTCTACTAGTCACTTTTTCCTCACTTTTCCCTTCTTCTTCTTGCTTTTTTTTTTCCTTTTTGCTGCTAGTGCAAGTTTCAGGGATTCATCATGTTTATAAAGTTTCAGCTGTAGTCATATGCCAAAGCATGTAAGCAAGAAGCATTTTCCAACTCAGCTGAACACAGCTAGAGAGCGAAGAGCAGAATGCTTTGGGGGAATTTACGTTGTTATAATTGTGAAGGAACAAAGGGTGGATTGCATTTAAATTGTCGGTTGTTATTTGGTATTGTGATGATGTTATTTTGATTTTTGTGAGGGGAATTCTTTTGTTAATGTGAGCGAAGTTTGTGAAGTGTGATGAATGTGGATTTTAATAAGGCAAGGGGTGGAATGTATTGGGTTTTTGTCCAAGGTTTTGGTAGTGGGGGCCTGCAAGGGTGGCTTATGTGTGAAGCTACTAAAAGCTTCCCTCATGTCCAATAGAGCAGGGGAAGAGTATGAAGAGTTCTCTTCCTGAGGAGGAAGGAGTGGTAGAGACAACCTGTGATGAACTGACAACACCACCTATTCTCTGTCCCCCTGAGCCACTTATGGGGAGGAGGCAGAGAATTTGGGAGTAAAGTTAAGCCTTGGAAGAAGGAGGGGATGAGGGGAAGATGTTTTTGAAATTAGTTTTATTTCTCATTATTCTGCTCTGACTTGATCGGTAAAAAATGAAACTAACTTTTCCTTGAGTCAAGTCTGTTTTGCCTGTGACAGTACTTGATAAGTGATCTCTCCTGTCCTTATCTCCATTCATGACCCTTTTGTTATATTTCCTCCCCCTTGTCCACTAAAGGAGGGGGAACAATGGCACGGCTTTGGTGGGACCCTGGCATCCAGTCAGTTTCAGACCACCACAAGAGTGAACTGTCATTTGGGGGGACCTGGAACTGACCTGGAATGAAATTGGAACTGGACTGCTGAGTCAGAATGGTGTTTTTAGACTAATCCAAATGAAAAAAATAACTATGTTTGTATCCTACCTACTGAACTGGAAATCAATATTGGGGAAAACAATGTTTACTGGTTGAAGTAAAGGTTCAGCATTCTTATTTTCAGTACGTGTATGCATACATGTGTATTGGTTTGGCCTGGCCACATTTTGGCAGCGGAGGGGGAGCTGCAGGGTGGCTTCTGTAAGAAGCTGCTAAAAGCTCCCGGAGTTTGATAGAGCCAATGCCAGCCGACTCCAAAGAGGGACACGCCGCTGGCCAAGGCTGAGCCTATCAGTAAAGTGATAGCAGAGGAATGCCTCTGTGAAAACATATTTAAGAACAGGGAAAAAGAACTGCGCCATAACAACTGGCACAGAGATGGAGGAGTGAGAATCTGTGAAGACACCAAGGTTGGTAAAGAAGGAGGGGGGGAGGATGAGCTCCAGGCACTGGAGCAGAGAGAGTCCCCCGAGTCTGTGGTGAAGACCATAGTGAAGTGAGTTGTCCCCCTGCAGCCCATGGGCGAGGTGCAGATGTCCACCGTGAGGATCACCACATAGATGTCCACCGAGGACTCCACGCCGTGTGGGTGGATGCCTGAAAGGGGACTGTAGCCCATGGGAAGCCCGCATCAGAGCAAGTCGCTGCCGGAACCTGTAGCCCGTGGAAGAGAGGAATGCCCACGCTGGAGCAGGTTGGCTGGTGGGACTTTTGGGACGCTGCGGGGGACTCACACTGGAGCAGTTTCCCCTGAAGGACTGCGCCTCAGACTCACGAGGGGTGGGCTGCCCCTCGTGAGGTGTCTCACGTTGGGCAGTTTGTGATGAATTGCCCTTCGTGGGACGACTCATTTTGGAAAAGCGACCGTGAAGCTTGTCTCCCGTGAGAGGGACCCCACAGTGGCCCTGGGGAAGAGTGAAGAGTCCTCCCCTGGAGTGAAGAAGCGGTGGAACCAACGTCGGATGAACTGACCGTAATCCCCATTCCCTGTCCCCCTGCGCCTCTCGGGGGGAGGAGGTGGAGAAACTGGGATTGATGTTAAGCCTGGGAAGAAGGGAGGGATGGGGGGAAGGTGTTCTGTTTGCTAAGATCTCTTTGCTTTTTTCTCATTTCTCACTACTCCTCTCTGATTAGTTCTCTTAATAAATGTACTTAATTTCCCCAAAATCGAGTCTGTTTTGCCCAGGATGGTAAATGAGAGTGATCTCCCTGTCCTTATCTCAAACCCTGAGCCCTTTGCCATATTTTCTCCCCCTGTCTAGCAACGAAAGGGCAGTGAGAGAGCGACCGGCCAGGGTCAAACCACAACAACATGTATATGCATGTGTGTGCGTGTGTGTGTATACACACATAAAAAAAAACAAAAAAAAAGTAAACCTGAACCTAGCAATGATAAAGTTCTATTCTAGGAAAATATAAATAAAGAGTACTATAATTTAATGTAGCAAACAGGAGAAAACAATAAAGATAGTATTTAAGCATAAGAAAAATGAAGAAAAACAGATTGAAAATTAAAGGAGACCAGAATGTGTTATGAATAAAAAGAATGGTTTAATTCCTTTGATTAACAAACAGAGAAGTTACTGTTCTTCCTATGAGCCAAAGTCTTCAGATAAAAACTTATTGGATGAAGACATACATTTCTGAAGATATTTGCACAAGAAAAATGGTATTTAAAAAATAAAAGAGAGAAAAAAGAAACAGAACTGGTAAATTTTAAAAAATTATAAAACTGATTTTGATTACTCTATAGAGAGAATAGTTAAATTATCGTTGACCTGAGTGATGACTGCTAGGTCATCACTTCCTTAAATCCTATTTCTTGCGCAGTGGATGAAGAATTAAAAGCTGTAATAAAAGATTCTAGGAAGCCTGATGAAGTGATAGAAGGGTATAACTAATGGAATATGGCTATCATGTAACACAGACTTACAACAATTCTCATTTAACACATTATATATTTGGTTGAATTTTATTGAAATTAGTGGGAAAAAAAAAACATTTGTATTTGAAAAATTAAACTTCTTCTCCTGCTTATTGTGGTTTAATGAAAACTGTCAGAAGACAAGGTCAAATCAACATTTGTTTGAATCAAAGCATAGACAAGGTTCCATGTTACAGAAGTAATACAGAATGTATCTGACTTGAAGGATCAGTGAATAACTTAAGGCTGTAAAAAGGTGAAAGATATGTAGATAAATGGAAGACCCCCAAAATATTGGCCCAATTCTTTATTTATTAGTGGTGAAGCCACATATCAGTTAAGAGGAAAACAGTTTCAGAAGATGCCATAAAAATATCATACTTCAGTTTTATCAACTACGAAAAAATATCTGTCAGTCAAAGCAATGTAAGTACAAGCTATAAAGGGTATTTTCAAGCCTCAAATATATCATTTCACCAGAGAAGTCCAATGTGGAAGAAAAAATATTAGAAGACATTAGTCTGATTTTTTCAGCAAATAATTCTCAATAAAATAGTAAATTAAAGTTTTTCTTAAAGTTAAATCAGGAATCAATCATAAGTTTTAAATCTGAGATATATATTTTTGTTTTAATAGATATAACCTTATAAAATCTCAAAGTAGATTTGAGCCAGACTTGTGATTACAAAGACATCCAAACAGCTATTTCTGTATTAGTCTACTGGTGGCTCTACCAAAACTGATCCTGAGTATATTGAATGCAACTGAGCTGGCAACTGAATTAAATCAGTCCACATACCTTCATAAAATAGTCAGGGTAATAGTTGTGCGAGGTTTCCTGTATTCCTTAATACATGGTTTAGCCTTTTCCAGAAGCAGCTAAATTGCCTGCAAATAAGAGCTGTAAGGGACTCCAAACCTTACTTTAGAAGATCTGGCATGAACATTTTGAAACTGTTGTATTGCATTGAAGTTCCTGCTATACAAGGGACAGTCACTGTTTTAACTATTTGGCTTCAAAATGAAATATATTCCATTGAAATTTCATTGTACTTTTTAAAAAATAGCCACTGGAATGAATGTTCTGGAGTTGTAATTAGCTAGTCTGGCTTCTTGTGTAACAAAAGCTTTGAAATGTTATTTATCTTTTCCTATGGTGGAAGTTATTTTTCATTTATTGGTATGTTATCTGTATGGTGTCAAGTCAAGTTTTTTTAATGTCTATTTTGAATTTTATGGAACTTGTGATTTGATCTGTTTTCTGATTTCTGTTTTGTACCGTTGGATTGTTTTACAGGTCCTCTAGTCAAACATGTGGATTCCTTCCTGCCCACAGTAGCTGAAGTAAGTTATCCAAATATTTTTGATATATTTTTATATATATATATATATGTGCGTGTGTCTATATATTTCAAATACTTTTTTTAAAAATCGGGATTAGCAAAGTATAAAATTCTTAGATTAAATATAATGTGCTCAAACTAACAACAACTTTGTGAAATTAATCTACTACCAGTAACTCCATTTACAAAGACAGGTATTACACATTTGGTAGCAGGAGAATTTCCTTCACCGTTGAGAGCAGCAGTAGAACATAAGAACCACTGTCAAGGAGGAAAACATAAGATAAACACCAAAGGTCGCAGGTTCGATTCCCGTTCAGTTCTCACGTGTGTTGCCTGACCTAGTCGAGAGGTGGCGTCCCTGCTCACAGCAGGGAGGTTGAATTAAAGTGATCTCTAAGGTCCCTTCCAGCCCAGGCCATTTTATATGCATCGCACAAGGTTCATATTTTATCAACCCACATTATTGGAACACATGAATGTTGAAGATGCAGTGTTCTCTCTTCAGAATGCTGTGCCTCATTTTATTCCTGTGATGACTTAGTTCCGTACCAGGTATACAGTGACAAAGAAATCCAGAACTAGTACCAACTAAAGTTGATAGGGATCTTCTTGTTGACAATGATGAATTTTATTTGAGACCAACAGAGCACCCTACTTGGTGTGTTCTATGGATGGAGCAAAATTGCAAGCAGAGGACTTCAGGACCAAGAGTGGTTGAGATGGAATGGAACAAAAATGACATCTCAGTTCAGATATTTGTATTGTCTTCAGTAAAAATAAAAGTGAACAGAAAAACAATCTTAGAAGAAATTGGGTGAATTTTGTTCTGATGAGAAAACCAAAATTATTGTAGTAAATACACAGCAAAGCAAGACAAAGAGTAGCAAAAGCACTAAAAACATGAGTGAACTGCACACACAACATTCTGCAGGACAAATTATGTCTCAAATATAGATTAAATCAATTTCATGCACAATTTATTAATGTTGTCACGGATGGCCTGCTCTAAGTCAAAGCCTAGGTGAATTGAGTTGTTCACCTAAAGCAGTATCTAGTGGTCCTTTATAGTAGAAATGAATTACTGTAGCAAAAATTATTATGTTGGGCAGAAAATGAAAATAAAAAACCACCCAGTTTGAGAAGGGCAGTTGTACTTTGCAAACTGCTGATTAGCTTTCTATAGATACACAGATCACTAGTCATTTCTAAACCACAGTTTTCAAATGTGGCTGGTATATCAAGCTGTCTTCTGAAAGGACTAACTGAGAAAACCTCTGAGATATGTTGGTTTAAATTATTTTTAATTAATTTCTACTACAGAATATAAATTTCATCCCAAGCTTAGTAGAGTACAAAAATAGAGCTTCAAGCTGCCCTGAAGCACAAATGAATACAATTTGTTATATAGCATCATAATTTTACCAGGAAGGAATCAATTCTCTAAAGATTACGTACAGAACTGGGTTTGAATCTGGTTTATGTCACAAGTAAAGTGAATTTTGCTGGCATCACTTCACTCCCTAATGCATACTTATCCATAGCACAGCCCCTCTCCAGACCCAGAATTAGACGTGACTGGCAGCCTCACCAATCTACAGAGTTCTATTAAATTGGCATATCATAGCATGTCAGCACCGAAACAAAGTTGGCACAAATGTTAGAGTAAATTCAAAAATAACTGCTGTGCTGGTACGCTTATGCTGGAAAAACTGTATTAAATACTCTCACCTTTTTAAATTACTAATGACTATGGAAAAATAATAGAAGGTACATGCAGAAGCATGAAAGATTCTCTTTGATTTCAGATTCTTAATCTTCTCCTTAGCAGACTAGTACTGCAACAGTTCACTTACCCAGCAATAACTTTGTACCCCAGGGTGTGTACATAAAAGACTTTAGCTTCCTGCATTGTCTGTCTGCACTTTCCTGAGCACTCAAATCTAGCAGGGAAAGGTTTGTTCAAGGTAAACAAAGAAAACACTTCACTGAAAATATAACCTGAAAACTAACTCTTTCCTTTTTTTATTCTCAATTCATTTTTTGGGAAGGCAAGTACCTCAGTGTCCCTGCTGCCCTACTTATTGTGTTTTATGGTTAGAAGCTATTGAGGCAGCCGGTATCATGGGGCCCTCTCAAGCTACAGTACAAAACTGAAACAAAACTTGTTGTTTTGCTGAATTGCTTTCTCCTGTCCTTAGACGAGAGAGTCAATCACATCCATACTTCTTGAGATAGAGCTCTCTGCCATGTCTAATGCTATTGACTGCTATTTCACCAGTCTTTGCGCTGTTCGCCTTCCAATTCAGAATGTGGTTAACCATACTGTATTGTGAACTGTGGTCCTAACCACGACTGACTGTCAGCACAGATAATGGCAAATCCTCTTCAACATGGTTTAAGTCTTGGTTTTTGCTCTGGTTCAGACCCAAGTGAGAAAGGCCTGCCTCCTGACAGCAGAGATGTCCTCCAGACCCCCCTTCCAGGGTGTAAGCTGTTCACGCATGGAAACTGACTCTACAATTCACAGGGAGTTATAAAGCAGGTATGTTTATTACGGCGCCGGGTGCAAGGGGATCCCTCCTCAAAGCTTGCACAACGTTTGGTCAAACAGATATTTATTACACAAAAGCATACATATTCCTGAGTGTAGGCTGGGTTAGTTCTAAGATAAGCGTGCTGGACCTCCTCTTCTTGCCGCATGCACAGTGCTGTCTGGTGGTCGTGGGCCGAGATCTTCTGGAGGAAGGCTTGTAGTCCTCCTCCTCATCATCATGGTTTTTTGGTGAACCGTAGCCTGTATTCCCTTGTTCTTGCTGACAAGCGAGATCTGCAGTCTTGAGGCACCCTGTACCTGTTTCTCTCACAGTAGCCTTGCATTCCATTCTCAAAGATAAATCTCACTCAAAGAATTACAATATGCATACGTACCCATCTCACAATGTAACTATTACATAGTTCATTGCTGCTGCTTGTTAAAAGGCTTTTAACTAACAGATTTCCATCAGGCCCTTATAGACAATAAATTTCCCGTTATCATGTCTATATGTGTGCTAGCAGTTCCTATTATCTGAGTTCTCCTGTGACAGAAAGTTCTAAACTATTTGCAGTGTTGGCAGGTTTAACTATATGTTTAAATTTTGCTAAACTATTTGCTGCATTGGCAATGTCTGAGTAAATATTTTTACTTCTCTGTATCACTGTCTGCAGCTGACCTGGTGGGGTCTGGAGGACCATGGGGTAGTGCAGTATCCTCCCTCCCTGACCAGATCTGTCCCACATCCACAAGCATGGAGACTCATGCTGGGCTGGGGGCATGGACTAGGGATCAGCCACGGCCTGACCATCCCCATGTGCTGCCACAGGTCCTGGGTCCAGCTAGGAAGGCAGCCCCTGGGCTGGGATGGGATCAAGGTGGCATACGATTCAGTGTGGCCCAGGACCAGCCTGGGGATAGTTGTTGAGGCTGAAAGGGGACGAGTCCCAGCATCTCACAGCTCTTGTCATAAATGTCTTCCTCTACCCATCACCAAGCGATTTCCCCACTCTGCCCATGAGGTACTGAGATGAGGCCAGGGCGGCCCTGACCCTGTGGCCAAACTCTGTCCAGGGGCAGCGATGAGGGTATACCAGACCTGGCCCCAACCAGACCTCTGGATAACGCTTGGAAAGCATATTAAGGCCAGCTGCTGCCAAGTACTTTAATTACCTTTCGTTTAGAAGCATGTTTATTGATTTGGGACTCGGTACATATATAGCTTTGAGAATATGTGCCTTCATTCTGGCAATAAATAATAGTGCCTCCTGTTTTCCAAAACCAGTTAGAGCTTAAGGAAGAAATTAGTCTTTTAGTCCATCTGAAGTCACACATGCTTCTGAACATTCTTTAGTCCCTGTCACTCTTATTGAATATTCTTCTCTTCTGCAAACTCCCATTGCCATGAAAAGGATTTTTGTGTAGAGATACAAGGATTCATACATTGTCTTTTATTATATGCACACATGAGTCTCTCTCTTATGGTTTATCTATCGATGTTGATGATTTTTTTATGAGGATGAGTATGCCTCTGTAGTTTGTGGGGCTGGCTATTGGAAAGATAAAATACGTCGAGTGTAGTCAGTAACCTTTTTCATAGTGGGAATGACTATTTTTACTTCACAGAAAATATTAGGCTTTTTTTTTTTTTTTTACAGTGGATGAAAAAGGCAGTTGGTATTACTGGATTTTAAAGACAGTCTGAGTGAATTCTGGAAGAAATTAACTTGTGTAATTATGATCATGAGGAGTCTTCTTTTTTACCTTTATGAATCTGTGTTTGCTTTTTAATATAGTAAGGCATTACTACAACCAAAGTGAATATCGATAAAAAAGCCCAAACCAATGTAATTTGTATGAAATGTCATGAACAGAAAAATATGGTAAACAGTAGATACACAGTATGATTTTCTATCCTAACTTCTAGGTGAATAAATTGATAATAGGGATAACAACTATAACCCCACCTATGCTAAACATGGAATAATGGCATAAAAATTACACATAACATTCTATTTTCCTGCCATAAAAATTTCTACGTTCTCATTTTTCAGTCCTTTTTTTTCCTGTCAAAAACTGACTCTCAGTCAAGGAAAAGAATGAAGACAGAAAAGCCTACAGTATGCCTTCTGCTTCTTCATTCCTACATTTGTGTAACCTTCCAAGACCCCAACTGCTATCTTATTAATACTTTCAATTTCTCTAACTCATCAAATTTTTATTTGATAGTAGTAGTAGAGACAGGCTGCCAGTGGAAAACAGTCATTTTCCTCTGAAAACTAACCAAATCCAGAAAGAAAGTGTAAAAAATCTCTGGCTCCCCATTTCAAAGTATACCTAAAAAAAAAAGAAAGTCCAGGAAGACCCAGAGTTATCCAGCTTCAGTAAAATTGTGAAAAAGAAAGCAAAACAAAATTAAAAAAAAATCATTCTCCGTTATCAAATAAAGTTCCAGCAAGTAGAAGGGTTTAGAGATTAGAAACAACTAAGAACTTAAACTTCTCGTGAATCTATATAGCAACCAATTTTCATGTCACAAATTCATTTTTTTATTCCAGCTTTTGCAAGCTGGGAGTATCTAGGTAAAAATGAGATCCTAGAACTTTTGCGCTATTTTATAGGCAAGTAATTTTTTGTATGTTGTTCATCATTTCTTAATTTAACCAAATAGTCAATAGGCAGTGTTGAATTTTTTTCAGCAAAAGATTATTCAGAAAAAAAATCAAGATAAAAAAACCCTAAAAGTAGCATTTTGGTTATAAAATAGTTCTCTTATATCATTAAGGTAAGCTCAGAAAGAGAAGGTTATCAGGAATAGCCAGCATGGATTTACCAAGGTGAAATCTTGCCTGGCTAATCTGACATCCTTCTACGAAGGCGTGACAAAATAGGTTGATGAAGGGAGAGCAGTGGATGTCATACACCTCGACTTCAGTAAGGCTTTCGGTACTGTCTCCCATAACATCCTTGTAGGTAAACTCAAAAATTGTAAGACAGATGATGGGACTGTGAGGTGGATTGTGAACTGGTTCAACAACAGAGTTCAGAGGGCTGTGATCAGTGACACAGAGTCAAATTGGAGGCCTGTGGCCAGTGGTGTTCCCCAGGGATTAGTGATGGGTCCAGTTTTGTTCAATATCTTCATCAACAACCTGGATGAGGGGATAGAGTGCACCCTCAGCAAATTCGCTGATGATAAAAAACTGGGAGGGGTGGCTGACACACAGGAAGGTTGTGCTGCCATCCAGAGAGATCTAGACAGGCTGGAGAACTGGGCAAAGGTGAACCTCATGAAGTTCAAGAAGGACAAGTGTAGAGTCCTGCATCTGGGGAGGAATAACACTGGGCACCAGTACAGACTAGGGGACGTCCTGCTGGAAAGCAGCCCCATGGAGAAAGACCTTGGAATCCTCGTGGGCAGCAATGTGCCCTTGTGGCCAAGAGGGCCAATGGGATCCTGGGGTGCATTAAGAAAAGTGTGTCCAGCAGGTCTAGGGAGGTTCTCCTCCCCCTCTACTCTGCCCTGGTGAGACCACACCTGGAATACTGTGTCCAGTTTTGGGCTCCCCAGTTCAAAAGAGACAGGGACCTATTGGAGAGAGTCCAACGGAGAGCTACAAGGATGATTAAGGGACTTGAACACATCTCCTATGAAGAGAGACTGAGAGAACTGGGGCTGTTTAGTCTTGAAGGGTGACAGCTGAGAGGGGATCTTATTAACGTATATAAATATCTGAGGGGTGGGTGTCAGGAGGAAGGGGACAATTTTTTCAGCGGTGCCCAGTAATAGAAAAAGAAATAATAGGTTTAAGTTAGAACATAGGAAGTTCCACCTCAACATGAGGAGAAACTTCTTCATTGTGAGGGTGACAGAGCCCTGGCACAGGCTGCCCAAAGCGGTTGTGGAGTCTCCTTCCCTGGAGCCTTTCAAAACCCACCAGGATACGTTTCTGTTTGGCCTACTCTAGGTGATCCTGCTTTGCAGGGGAATCAGACTAGATGATCTCTAGAGGTCCCTTCCAACCCCAAACATGCTATGATTTTATGTTTCTATGAGTGTAGAAATGTACCTCAGTCAAATCATATGTAAAGATAAAGGCAAATGAGCCACTCTTTAACACTTTGCTACCTATATGTAACAGCATGAGAGTAATCGGAAAGGGAGAGAAACAGTAAAATTATTCTGTGCTTTCTAAGTTCATTTTAATCCTGAAGGTGAAATACAAATCCACGGAAACAGGCTTGGTGAGGTTTGGAGTGAGGAAACAATCCAACGCACTGGAAAATACCATAAGATCATGCTTAATGCTGGAAAGACATAACCTGATGAAAAATGCATTCCTGGGCTACAGCCTCCTATGGATCCCTTCTCCATGATACCGCTGACGTGTGATTTCACATTTGATGTCCGCTCTGTTACATATCTCTCAAAAGGCTTAGGAAATATGTTTCCCTTATGCCAAAGCGTATGAGGCACACACCTCAGTGTTGATAGACAAAAGGAAATAGGCCTGAAATAGGTACTTAACTTTGCATCTAGGCTCAATTTCTTCTCTCAAATGGCATATAACTTCTACTTTAATGTGTTTTGCTGTAATAGTTTTATGTTATGGCATCTTTAACATTTCCAAGTGCTGTATTTGTAAAGTTTTAATATTATATTTTGAAAAACTGTAATTTCTCTTTTCATTTTGTGAATTGTAAAAATCAGTTCAGTTTGAGCTTCTGTGAACTGAGTAGTACCTCTTCCACTGTTGAAAACTGACAAACCAACAAGGAGTTGAAACTTTATGAAAATTTTCAGCTTTGGACTCTCCTTTAATGTTACTGGGTTAATTTTGTGAATTCAGCAAAAAAACTGAGCTTTGCACATTCACGTATAGAATATTAATGCTTCAGGTCTGTTCCTCAAGCCCTTGAGAGCAAGAGGAAGTCTAAACATGCCAATCTTAGCTTGCATGGCTGTGCTTTTCATGCTTTTCTTTCACAGTGATATATTGCAAGATGCACTTAGAAGACCACCTTAGATTTTTAGTCTAAAAATAACCCAGGTAGAGCATAAAAAAAAAAAAGGATGCTTTTATAAATATATTCTTAAATTTTGGAGAACTGTTTGCTCTTCCTCAAATTAAACCACTGTGTGACAATGAAGGATATGCCTTAGAGGAATGGATTACAGCATACCTTTTCTTTTTTTTTTTTTCTTGAAATGTTCAGATTTTTTCAAGCAGTCTTTCCCTTATGAAATGGAGATTGCCATAATTAATAGATTCTTTTGCTGTTAAGAAGAACAAGAAGGCTGGGGAGGGACTTTTTACGAGGACCTGTAGTGATAGGACAAGGGGTAATGGGTGGAAGATGGAGGAGCATAGGTTTAGGCATAAGGAAGAAGTTCTTTACCCTGAGGGTGGTGAGGCACTGGAACAGGTTGCCCAGGGAGGCTGTGGATGCTTCATCCCTGGAAGTGTTCAAGGCCAAGTTGGGTGGAGCCTTCAGCAACCTGATCTAGTGGGAGATGTGGGAACTAGATGATCCTTGAGGTGGCTTCCAACCCAAATAATTCTATGAATCTATATGTGTGTGTGCACCCATGCACATGCACTCATACACGTATGGATGGATGTGTATGTATATATGTGCATGCATGCATATATATATAGCCACAGATTGAGTCCTCAAAGTGCCCTTGAGAACTAGTGGCATTGCTGCAGTGCTTTAAAGAGAATTGGAAAAAGATTTAAACTTGCAGGTTTTGACAAATTTCTGTGCAAAACGTAAGACTTCTTTCAATAAAAATAATTTTTTTTATGATAAATTAAAATGGGAAAAATGTCAGGAGCTACTGTCATGTTTAACTTCTGGGGTATTCTTTTTCTGGCACATCTTTTTAACATCATCCACTTCCTCTGCTTCATTATCACAGCACAAAACCTACAATGGTGGCTAGTCTTCTGTATCAGCCTCTCTTTTTCTGTTTGGTTTTGTTTTTTGGTTTTTGTTTGGTTTTTTTTTTTTAATAACAAAATTACCATTCTCTTTCCTGGCTTGTCTTAGAAACTAGAGTAATGTCACCTGGGCCTCAGGGGCTGTTGAGCAGCAGCAGCAGGTATGAGCTGAGGAAGTCAAGGTAGTGTTAGCAGTCGTGCCTGGCTTTATAATAGTAGCTTCCTCCTCCAGGATTTGTCAATTTTGATTTTGCAGTTCAGTCAGCAATGGCATGTGCTGTTTGCCTCCTGTCTGTTTGGCTACATAAAGGGAATCATTTTCTCTTCGAGGTGACAAGACCGAAAAAGAAACCTCAAAAGTTGCTTTCATGGCTTGATGTGCAAGCTGCATTTCCCCGCCTCCCCCCGACTATAATGACCTTTTGAGTCTAGGAATGTATGGGTTCTCTGGATAATTTAATAATGGGCAAATCCTACTTCAACCTACTTTTCAAAAGTTCCATCGTCACTGATTTTTTCTGCTTTCTTTTCACAAACTGTGAAGGAAAGTGAGAAGGAAAGAAAAATGGGGAAAAGAGAAGCGACAAACCTCATTTTTGACGGGAGGGGTAAGTCAGTGAAGAAGAATGAGTTGAAGAATACAGATCATCTTGAGAGTTCCATTCTCACTAGAGAATACTCTTTCCATAAAAGGAAGAAAAACATAAATAAATACTTCAGGAGGTTCCCAAGATAGTGCAGTGTTAGAATGTGAAGAAAGTAGTTGATTCCTGAACCAGAGCTTTGAGAGAAAATAAAAGCTGATATAAAAATCTCTGTTGCCCAGCTATGAATCTTAGAAATATGCAACTTTTTTTTGCTTCCTGCACTGACACACCAGCACATCTTTGTTATTAGTCACTGCCCCTTTTTCAGAGAGCTTGCAACGAATGAACTCAGTTGCTTAGCCTTGGGATTTCAGTTAGAGCTTGTTTTGAATATTCCTTGTGCATACAGGCCGCAGATGGATGCCGAATGCTTTTGGCTGATTGGAAAGTATTTCAAAGATTTGAATAGAGTTTACATGAGCTATAAGAAGTTTCACGTGAGTTTTTTGCAGTACCCAGAATACTAATTAGCTGCAAAACACTTGCCCCTGAGAATGCAAATTGTAATTTTAGTTCTGGGAACATTTTCACATTTGCCAGCTCACACATTGTGCAGTGACTCATCAAAATGGATTGTGTTTCTCATTTGATGCTTCAGCTAACAAATATGAAAAGACATGCATTATTTTAACAATGGTTAAATGAACATGTGTTAAACTTTGCTGCAGGAAGAAAAATAAAAATGTTTTAAAAAGGTGTTTTTTATTTTCCTTGTGCAAAGACAGAATAAGACATTGTATCTTTGACAATAGAGAAATCCCTAGTTATGTGGGAGAAGTGCAAAAAAATGGAGTCTCTCAAAAATTTATTTTATACTTGCAATATCTTCAATTCATTCTTTAGGCACACTTTTTTTTCCTCAAATCTTATTGCCATTTGTTGTTTAGATGTACAACGTTAGAGGGGGGTACAGTACTTGCCTCTTTGTAGAGTATATCAGTTGTATATTTCTTGGTTTTAATAGCATATTATTAACTTATCTTTTTCTGTCTCTCCACATTACTAGGAGAGTTTTCCATTAACTTGTAATTACCTGCAGAATACATTTTCTATTCTGTGTATGCTTTCAAACTTTGGGGAAAAAAAAAAAAGAAAAATGTAAGAAGATTGTTTATAAGATTAAATTTCATGGAGGAAAAACTTCAGCCCTGAGAAAAAGCCGTAGCTGAGTTCCAGGGTAACCTGAAGAGCACTATGCTTTTAGGAAAGTTGAAAGGAATTTGAATCAAACTAGTATCTGTAGGGATTTTTTTACTGAAAGAGGTTAGATGTTGTTTTTCCCAGGACATATTAATTTCAATAAACTACCTGCTTTTTGCTCTGAGAGGTGTCTGGAAGATGTAGGAAAATATAACCAAATTTTAATCTAAAATACATCTGCATAAGTCCAATCAATTCTGAAAAACAAATGCCTTTCTTTTTGTAATGACCAAAATCGTAATGTGGCCTTTTAACTGTAGAGATGAAATAAACCTACTCGATAAACTTATCCATCTCCAGAACAATTCTGAGTTACACTCTAGTAGAATCAAGACTCCTATGTTTCGAAATAGCTATATCTCTGGGATAAAAATCAGTACAGGAGATATCTGACAGGTTACAGCACAGATGTGTATGTGCGTCTAGAAAACATTATAATGTTCTGACCAAAGAAGAGCGGGTATGTTAAGGAGGTGTCCAGGGTGCTGGGAAATAATGAAAAAGTATGTTTATGAAGTCCCAGAGATTTCTGTAAGGTTTATTCTTAGGACAATTGTGTTGACCTAAAAGTGTATGTCTAGAAAGCAAAATCTATACCGTTATGGCACACACTATAAAAATGTAAATGCAGCTTGAAGTATGCTTTATTCATGAGTTTTTAAAACTACTGAGACCTTAAAGGAACAAAGCTGAAATAATTCCCTGTTTAAAAAGCTAAAAGATAAAATATGTATTTAAAAAAATAAATTATACATAAATGTGATTTATAATGTATTGGTTATGAAAGTTTTACCACAGAAACAAGAAAAATTGGATATATATAAATACAAAAAAGCGAAGTAAACACTTTCGTAAGGGTGTGGAGAGAAGAGTCAACCTGTATTTTTTATATATATATGTTTTTAATACAGCTGTAATTTAAGAGATATGCTTATAAGAGTGTTTATTAAGAGTAAGAGACCTCAAGGTATTTTTTTCCATTAGAACCTTTTTTTTTTTCTACTTTGGTAATAAACCGTGAAGTTCTTTGGCATGCAGAGGCAGTGTTTATCTAATTCAGGATATTCTGTAAAGTAGACCAATGTGTACATCAGCTCGAACAGTCAGTTCCCATATTTGCTGTATTCGGGTAGCCAAGAAGTCCTGATTTCACACTGTGATTTTTATAATGTGCCTACCTGAGTTACATGTCAGAGGCTTGACAGAGCTGCATATTTAATAATAGCAGATGTGAGAATCACAGGCCACAAAACAACACTTCAGTCGTTCTAAACAACCACACTAATCTGTTAGCAGGGCTCATGTACAGTCTTAGCATCACTCAGTTCTTAGTGTCTTCCCCTACTTTAATACAGTTAAAACAGACACTACGTCTAAGCATGTTTAAATCTAGGTACATATGTATAATTAGGAATTTAATGGGTTATGTTTTTCTAATTCAGTCA
This sequence comes from Trogon surrucura, assembly GCA_020746105.1. NCBI lineage: Eukaryota > Metazoa > Chordata > Aves > Trogoniformes > Trogonidae > Trogon > Trogon surrucura. The sequence continues at coordinate 115,212,250 of CM036617.1, read as the reverse complement.
GGATTAGTTGTTAACCATAGGAAACTGGTTACACTCACGACTCTACTACAGATCAACTTGGCAACGGGTACCAAAAACAGACCTAGTAAGCTTGTTAATAATGCTATCAGCCATATTTCAAGAATATTCTGATTACTCCGCTTTATGAAAGCTTCCTAAGCTATGCAGCTGCCAAGGCCACACAAACTGGAGCCAATAAATTTTACTGTTGAGCTCATGTCTGTTCAAGATTCAGACAGGAACTGACAGGTTTTTTATTCTTCCCCACTATTCCAAGAACTTATTTTGAAGAATGCAGTGGGTTTTTTTTTTGGATGAGTGATAGGAATCACTAAAGCAATGCTTGATGTCCAGACTTAGAGGAAAAGAAGACAAAAACCCCTGTTACTTGATGGTTGTATGTTTAATATTTTTACGGACGTATATTAGATTAGAGTTTAAAGGGGTAAATGCTTATCCTGCTTCATTGTGAGCACCAAGGTGACCAATTTTAACAGAACAGAATTGATCAAAAACCAGTTTGAAAGTACTTATTTAATATAATTTTAATAATATTAAAATGTAGTCGATTTTTGCTTTTAGTAATGAGTTTAGCTAAGACAAATGGAGAAAAGTAGTAAAGAAGCAGAATCTTCAGAAGAAGGATCTTGAGAAACCTTCACAGATACATCCCTGACAGCCTCAGCTTTCATTCTTTCCTGAACAAAGTAAATACCAGGTAGGTTTCATATAGTGAGGTGATCTCAATGATTCAGAGATGCTTCTTTCTTGGAACAGTCTTTCTTTGGTTTTCATTATTTCATTTTTTTTTATTGTATTTTTGTTTCTATTGCTGACCCAGAGGGAGACTGTTTAGTTTGTTACATGTAGGATGGCTTGATTAATGCTAAACAATCAGTAAACTAATGAGCATTTTAAATATTTTGTCCTTTTCACTTCACAATGGAACAAAGAGAAAATCACTTAGCAACACCAATCATTGTGAAGCTAGACCCTGAACATTCAGGATATCTACTGTGCTTTTGTAACTTAGCCAGTTCCTTAGACAGTCTAGTCTTTTTTTAACCATCTAATACTTTCCCCATTAGTGTTGCTAAACAACCCCTTTCTTTTGTATGCTCTTCAGATGCCTGTCTCAGACTGTATTTAATTTCATTCTTTCTTTGAAAGGCTGTAATCTTGTTTCTCTTTACTCTGTTACAGCTGTGTAAATTTAAATGAATTTACTTTCTTCGTAGATTTATACAGCCAAGAATAGACTTTCATCACCCTGAGACACAAATATTTGAGTATGGCAACCAAGAAATTTGATGAATACTGGCTAGTTCTGGGCATTTCATTTATGCTGGTGAAAACTGTGAGTTTACCTCCTAGCAAAATTTGGTGATTGTAGCTAGAACTAGTAGTACTGCCAGTGAATAAGGTACACTTACCTTTGAAACTTTTGTACTTTAACAATTACAGATAAATCTCCTTGGACAGCCTGGTCCCTGAAGGAGAATAGGAGTGTTAAGTACCTGAACTATAGTGAAACTCTGAAGTATTTCTGTTTTTCACTAAAATGTAGTACAATCAAGACAGAAGTTTCTCCAGAATATTTACAACACATTTTCTTCAATTTATTAAGAAATACTGATGGAAAGAGCCCAGGTTTTTTGAATTTATTCTGAAATATCATACTTTCCCCAGTTTCCCTGTTGTCTTTCCAATGAGAAAAAAAAAAATGGTGGCTTTGCAACTCACTTAGTCCTCTCCATACTCTGGGATTAACCCAAGAATTACTGAATCTTGACAGTTCTTTGTTGTGCAACAAATAACTTCTAATTTCAGTAGGAAAATGGGTGTTTCTTTTCTCCAGAGACAGCTGATATGTTCCTGGTTGTTTTTACCATTTGCCAGTGTAATAATAGTCTGGTCTCTTAGTTGAAAGGCTCTGAACTTTCAAACTGCTAACAGCAGAATAGAGAGGAAGATGATAGGCTTTTCCCATTAGAATATCTGTTTTAATCAGATTTATGTTATTGGAAAGTTAGTGCTTTCAGAATTACATAAAGAAGTGGCAAAGCTGGAAAGTCAAGTGATCCTAATCAGTAAGTTAGAAGCATGACACTTGTTCATGCATCTTTGTTTTAGTTGTATATACACAGTAGCTATCATTTTAAGAACATGGTCACATTAACTTTTTCTCATGCACCATTTTCATTTAGTGTTCAGTCTCGTTCTACTTACTACTGTATACAAAGTCAACATGAAATATAGGGTCTTATTTTTCTTGTATCATTTCTCTAACAACCATTACAAAAATATGTAGATGCTTCACAGAATCACAGAATTTCTGAGGCTGGAAAAGACCTCTGAGATCATCAAGTCCAGCTTTTGACCCAACACCACCACGTCGGCCAGACCATGGCACTAAGTGCTACATCCAGCCTCTCCTTAAACACCTCCAGGGATGGTGACTCCACCACTTCCCTGGGCAGTGCATCGCAATGCCTGATCACCCTCTCACTGAGGAATTGTCTCCTGAGATCCAACCTAAACCTCCCCTGACACAGTTTCAGGCCGTGCCCTCTCATCATGTCATTGGCTGCCTGGGAGAAGAGCCTGACCCCCACCTGACTACAACCTCTCTTCAGATTGTTGTAGAGAGTGATAAGGTCCCCCCAGAGTCTCCTCCGGGCTAAACAATCCCAGCTCCCTCAGCCTCTCCTCACAGGACTTTCCCTCTAGTCCCTTCCCCAGCCTTGTTGCTCTCCTCTGGACCCGCTCCAGCACCTCAATGTCTTTCTTGCAGTGAGGGGCCCAGACCTGCACACAGGGCTCGAGGTGAGGCCTCACCAGTGCTGAGCACAGGGGCAGAATTACATCCCTGCTCCTGCTGGCCACACTGTTCCTGACACAAGCCAGGACGCCATTGGCTTTCCATGCCACCTGGGCACACTGCTGGATCATGTTCAACCGGTTGTCAACCAGTACTCCCAGGTCCCTCTCTTCCAGGCTGCTCCCCAGCCACTCCTCCCCAGGTCGGTAGCGCCACAGGAGGTTATCGGGGCCAAAGTGTAGGACCCTGGACTTGGTCTCGTTGCACTTCAAACCACTGGCCTCAGCCCATCAACCCAGCCTGTCCAGGTCCCTCTGCAGTGCCTTCCTACCCTCCAGCAGATCGACACTCCCTCTCAGCTTGGTGTCATCCACAAATTTACTAAGAGTAGGTTCAATCCCCTAATCCAAGTCATCCATAAAGATGTTGAACAGGACTGGGCCCAGTACCAATGCTTGGGGGACACCACCGGTCACTGGACGTCAACTGGATAGGTATTAACTACTTCAAATGTATTAACAACTCTACCTGCACTTACACCTCTGAGCTACATATAGACTACATAGACTGTTAAAGGAGCTGCCTATTACTTGGGGCACCTAGAGATTGTCATTTCAGAGACCTTTGCAATTTGCATCCTGAAAGCAGACATCCTGTTGTTTTCAATTGTAGTTACCTTTTGCAGGTTGCATCAAGATGCCCCAAAGTAGATGTTCAAGCACACAATTTGTGAATACCTATGAAAAAGATTCACATTAATTGACTTTCCAATCACTGCATGTACATTTTGTAGGAGAGTTTGGAGCAGAATCCAGTATTGCAAAAGAGGATTCAACTGATTTAACCATACTACACTATACGTGTTTAAAACAAAAGATTTTTCTCTTTACACCCCCTTTTAAATTTGTGAAGTAAGTATCTTTGTACTGAAAGCAGGTTATGATGTTTCTCCAGGTTTTCTAATGAGACATTTATTTTTTTTTAAAATGTTCCAGTATAAAAATTTTAAGTTTCTAGGTTATCTACATTGTAAGCACTTCATCTTCTGTATCTCCAGCCAGGTGACCCTTGCCATGCCACCATCATTACTGTAATATCCCCACTGATTTAGCCAAACTATGCTATTTTCAGAATTACTAATGCAAGTCTCTATTTAGTTTACTCATAATTAAAGTTACTGTATAACAGTGCCATCTTTAGAGTTGCCTGCAAGGCTCTGATTGAAAACGTAATCATTTGGACTAACTTAGAGTAAAAGACTGTCTTATGATCACAAATGTGCCCCTCAGGAATGTTGTTACCTGTGTTGGTTCACATTTTAAACTGTGGTTTAAGAACTTACACTTAAATGTGCACCTATTAAGGCTCATTCTTTTCTCATTTATGCTGATATAAATCACATTGAAATTACTAGAATTGCATTGCTTTTACGGCATTGTACTGAGAGCAGATGATGACTGATTAAATTCATGTTAATTGACAGTAATTGGAAGTAAGGGCTTGAAGAGGATAAAGTTTTCAATAAAGCATTAAATAGACAGATGATCTGTCTAAACTGACCAAAAGCATTTTCTTATTCTAAAAATGTTGCTGCATTATTCATGTCCTAAAGCTAATGACTAAACCAAAATCAGCTTGTCCAGTCTTGGACCACGTGGAGTCCTAGGGCATCTTCATAGTTAATGCTAGTTATGCTCTCCCATGTTCAAATAACTTTCATGTTGGTGATCTACCTCTCCAGTGCTAGGGCTAATTCAGTACAAAACCTCTGGGAACATTTCCTTCTTAGTTCTGCAGCTGCACTCTGTTGCTCTTGAATCTGAGCATCTACTGAATATTCTTCTAGTCCATATTCCTTTCATGTACTGCAAACGTGTTTGCCACTTTACACTTGCTCACCTGCAAGAATTTTCTTACTTCTTCACCATCTTAGGAGCAGAGCCTTCTATCTCTGATGTCAAATTTTAAAGAAAAAGTTAGAGTTGTTTCTTCATAGCTTTGCTTGTAGCACACAGTCTGCTGTATTTTTTTTCCTTGTAGATGTTATAGAGTAGTGCTGAATTGATACGCAGTATTTTTAGTGTGCATATAGTAGTGCATAAACTATTCAAGGGGAGGCACTGTGTCCATACATGTGTATGAAATATAGTAACACAATATACACACAATACCTGTGTGTATATATATGTAACATGCACAGATTATTTATACACACACAATGTATGTGTGTGTGTATTTCACAGAATCACAGAATGTTAAAGGTTGGAACGGACCTCAAAGATCATCTAGTCCAACCACCCTGCCAGAGCAGGACCACCTACAGCAGAGCACACAGGATCGCGTCCAGGCGGGTTTTGAATGTCTCCAGAGAAGGAAATTCCACAACCTCCCTGGGCAGCCTGTGCCAGTGCTCTGTCGCCCTCACAGTGAAAAAGTTTTTCTCATATTTTTATGGAACCTTCTATGTTCCAGCTTCCACCCATTGCCCCTTGTCCTGTCAGTGGACGCTGCTGAAAAGAGCCTGGCTCTGTCCTCCTGACACTCCCCCTTGACATATTTATAAACATTAATGAGGTCACCCCTCAGCCTCCTCTTCTCCAAGCTAAAGAGAGCCAGCTCCTTCAGCCTTTCCTTGTAAGGGAGATGTTCCACTCCCTTCATCTTTGTGGCTCTGCGCTGGACTCTCTCAAGAAGCTCCCTGTCCCTCTTGAACTGAGGGGCCCAGAACTGGACACAATATTCCAGATGCGGCCTCATCAGGGCAGAGTAGAGGGGCAGGAGGACCTCTCTTGTCCTACTTGCTACTCCCCTTCTAATACACCCCAGGATGCCATTAGCCTTCTTGGCCATGAGGGCACATTGCTGGCTCATGGTCATCCTGCTGTCCACTAGAACCCCCAGGTCCCTTTCCCCTGCGCTGCTCTCCAGCAGGTCAGTCCCCAACCTATACTGGCACATGGGGTTATTTTTTCCCAAGTTCAAAACTCTACACTTGCCCTTATTAAACTTCATAAGATTTCTCCCCGCCCAGCCCTCCAGCCTGTCCAGGTCTCTCTGAATGGCTGCACAGCCTTCTGGTGTGTCAACCACTCCTCCCAATTTTGTATCATCAGCAAACTTGCTGACAACATTCTCTAATCCCTCATCCAGGTCATTGATAAATATATTGAAAAGCACCAGCCCCAGCACTGACCCCTGAGGGACCCCACTAGGCACAGGCATCCAGCCAGACTCAGCACCATTGACCACAACTCTCTGGCTTCTTCCCTTCAACCAGTTCTCGACCCACCTCACTACTTGGTCATCCAGACCACACTTCCTCAGTTTACCTATGAGGATGCTGTGGGAGACGGTGTCAAAGGCCTTGCTGATATCCATATAGACCACATCCGCTACACAGCCACCATCCATCCACCTGGTTATGTCTTCCTAAAAGGCTATCAGGTTGGTCAAACATGACTTCCCCTTGGCAAAGCCATGCTGAGTGCTCCTAATAACCTTCTCATCCTTGATATGCCTAGAGACAGCGTCAAGGATAAGATGTTCCATCACCTTTCCAGGGATGGAGGTGAGGCTGACCGGTCTGTAGTTACCCGGGTCATCCTTCCTGCCCTTCTTATAGACTGGAGTGACATTCGCTTTTCTCCAGTCCTCCAGCACCTTTCCTGTTCCCCACGACTTACCAAAGATGATGGAGAGTGGCCTAGCAATGACTCCCACCAGCTCCCTCAGCACCCGTGGGTGCATCCTATCAGGGCCCATAGATTTATGGATGTTTAAGTGTTCAGATTGCTCCTTAACTCACTCCTCATCAATCAGGGCAAACTCCTCCTTTATCTTGACTTCCTCTGGGGCCTTAGGGGCCTGAGGCTCCTGAGGACAGTCTCCAGCTGTGTAGACAGAGGCAAAGAAGGCATTCAGCAACTCTGCCTTCTCTCTGTCCTCTGTCTCCAGGGCACCCACCTCATTCAACAGAGGGCCTACATCGCCTCTAGTGTTAGTTATGTCTGCAATGTATTTGAAGAAGCCCTTTCTGTTGTCCTTGACCTCCCTTACAAGTTTTAATTCCAAGGAGGCCTTAGCTTTTCTGATTACCTCCCTACACTCCCTGACAGCTGTCCTGTACTCCACCCAAGTGGCCAGCCCTTCCTTCCACAATTTATATACCCTCCCCTTCCACCTGAGTCTGCCCAGCAGATCCCTGGTTAACCATGCAGGTCTCCTGGATCTCTTTCTTGATCTCCTACCTGATGGGATGCACTGATCCTGAGCCTGGAAGAAGTGGTCTTTGAATGCCAGCCAACTCTCTTGGGCCCCTTTACCTTTCAGCTCCCTGTCCCAAGTGGTTTCCCCCAGCAATTGCTTGAAGAGGCCAAAGTTGGCCCTTCTGAAGTCCAGAGTTGCGATCCTGCTTGGTATTCTGTTTCTACCGCACAAGATCCTGAACTCCACTATTTCATGGTTGCTGCAGCCAAGATTACTCTCAACTTTCACTGCTTCATTACTGATACCTGGTACTACTGATTCAATACAGCATTGATGATTGCTAAATAGGTGTCATGTGTCTTACTGCTTTATCAAAACTTTCCCATGTCCTTCAGGTGGAAGTTATTAGGAACTCTATACTGAGGTTTAGAACAAATAAAAAGATTGAGCTTTTCTGAAAACCGTCCATCCCAAATCCCGTAATTGCCATTGGTCCTAATTATGCCGAATAAAGGTAGCCAGCAGAGACTGCATTGCACTGCACCCCAAAACCTGAGGCTCTCAGATTAATGAAATAATCCCACTATAAACTAGCCACTCTGTAGAGACATGGTGCTCAGCTGCTTATTTGTCATTGTTTGACACTTCGATAGTTAAATCATGAGGCTGCTTTGCCCTTGGCTTTACTGATGAACTGTCTGTAACCTAAGTACATACTTTTTGGTACACATTAATGATTTAACCCTGCCACAAATCCCACTATTGTCACTGGAAGTATTTCCACAGTATGGCATGCATATAGAATCATAGAATGGCCTAGGTTGAAAGGGACCTTAGAGATCATTTAATTCAACCTCTCTGTCATGGGCAGGGATGCCTCTCAACTAGATCAGGCAACACATGGGGACCCAAAGGGGATCGAACCCGCAGCCTTGGTGTCATCAACACCACTCTCTAACCAAGTGAGCTAACCAGGGACCCATTATGTATAACGGCCTCCCTTATTATTTAAGGTGATTTTAAATGGTTAGTCTCTACCGGATCTGACCATATTAAATGCTTAGAGTACTGAATATCGGGTTTTGTTGCATGTTCCAAATTGCTGAAAACACTTTTCATTTTAAGTTTAAATTAGAATTATGCATTTGCAGATGTAATAGTTAAGATGCAATTAATCATGGATTAAAAATTTGATTGCAATTTGCAGTAATTTAAACATCTAAATCCCTACTCATGACCATTTATTAAGGATTTAGATGTGCATGTACAGATTATACCCACTTCTTTCAAAATTTTTAATAGTTCAGTCTCCCCAGTGGTAGCTAGTGCATGCAAACTAGTGCTTACCATAGTTGCTTAGTGCTCTGAATATTTTTCATACTTGATTTATTGGATCAATAGTGATATTACTTAGATATGTAAAAATCTGGAGATTGCAGAAGGAGAGAAAAAGAAACCACTCAGCTCTGGCTTCTTATTTATTCTTCAACAGCCATAATAATAAAATTCCATTTTTTTTAATAACTAAACACTCATCATTCTAAATAAACATGTTATTCTCAGAGGACTCCTACTAATAGTAACCACAAAAAAAAAGGAGACCTGTGGAAAGTGTGCATTTCTTTTTTACATTCAGTTCCTGATTTTGAGTATGTTACTATTCAGAAACACTAAAGCAATTTCTCCCTAGTGGCATTTTTAGCATCATCCTCTGTAAAATCTGTATTGAGCAGCCAGGTAGTAACAAGTACCAGTAATTTACATTACTGTTATGTGTCAAATAGTACTGCACCAAATTTAGGAAACAAAGCTCCGTAACACAGGGTAGGTAGGTAGCCCAAGTTTTCAAGAAGTATTGATTATCCTAGATATAGGATACGCACCACGTCTCCTCCTATTTTTGGCATTATTTCCCTATTGTCAGCCTTTCTGCACGTTTTCCCTGTCACTTATTCTCCAGAAAATACATGACATTTAATAGTATCCCATCTGAAATATAATTCTTTGTTTTCTTCACAGGCCACTTCAAGATGTCTGCACATTTTAGCACATGAAGGCCAACTTCCTGGTGTACAGTCAACACGTCAGACATTAATTTTGGCAAATATGTCAAGAGAAAATTTTGGGGAATGTAGTCTTCTATTGCAATTCCAGGAGCAACAATGTGTACCTGGCTTGAACAGGCATCTAGTGCAGTGAATGAGTGAAGTCTAAGTAGTAGCACCTGTAAGCTGAGGAAATGAACCAGAAATCCAGCACTCTTTCTGAAGGGTCCTTGTGTACAAGAAACCTGAGAAAGTATTTTCCTGACTACTGGAAAATGGAGCTGTCTTCATTCACGGGTATGATCTCATTCCTCTGAAGGACACCTGGCCTACTCAGAGGAGGGGAGGATCTCTAGAATAAAGTTTGCAGGCAGCTACCACAGCAGTGAAAGGAAAAAGAGAAGAAAAGAAAACCTCTTAAATACGTGAGATAAACAGTAACTGTTTCAGGGTGATACCTTTGAGATTTTAGACACCTCCTGGGGTCAAATTTTTTCTTAGGGTACCCTTGTAAGATTTCATAAGTTATCTATTTCTGGACTGATTCCTGTAATGCTGATTATCTATTGTTTGTTTTTCACTTTTGTTCACAAACTGCTGTTCTATAAGTAAGCTAAGTAAGGACCTACTGCCCTTTTCAGGGACCCAACCATAAGCTATGTGGCCTCTCTGATATGTAAAAGGTCTTAGTGACCAAGTCAGTGAACAGCAATTTACCCATTTGCTCAGACTAGATGGGTATTTAGTAGGTTATTTGGTTCCTTTTTCAGGGTTTGTGCTTGTGTGCCTAAGTGCTGTGAGGGCAGGAAGGGGAGAAGGATCTGTCTGATGCTATAAAGAGTCTAATTACAACTTAGCGAAGTTCTCCATGACAAATTCTTCTGGATTAAAGTTTGCTCTCTTTGATCTCTTCTACCTTTTCCCACAAAGACTATTATAGTTTGGGTGCTGAAGAGCAGAATCAGACTACAGTCTCTGTTCTCTCTTTATTTATTTCAGCATTTTACTGTTCTTTTCACTGTTTTTTTCCCACTTTTACTAATCAATTTATTAAATTTTACTAATTTTACTAATCAAATTACTAAATTTCTAATCAATCAATGAAAATAACTGATAGATCAAATTCTTCAAAAAGACCTCTGTACTTTGAATCAGGACCTTTGCTGGGACATTGTTCTGATACTTTAAACATCTTTTATCTTGTTGTGGGTTAAGGCTGGGCCAGCCACTAACGTGGACAAACGCTCTCTAACCCCCTCTTCCACCCCTCCAGATGGGAAGAGAAAAGGGAATGAGGCAGAGAGACTTACAGGTTAGGGAAGAAAAACTAGAACAGTTTTAATGAAAATAATGGAAATAATGGTGCGAAGATAAAAGTAAAGAACTATATACAACTATAGATAGTAGCCCCATATCAAAGCCAACTCCCTCCCCTGACAGCAATCCTCACTGGTGCTGCAAAGCAGGAGGCACTGGGGAAGCCCCAGGCTCAGCGGCGGCGGGAGCTGGATACAGGGAGCTGGATTCGGGAACTCAGGATCCTGATCAAAATCAGGAGGTCAGATGGAATCCTCTCTGGACACCGGTCATTGCAGAAAAGGGGCGAAAGAGGCAAAAAAAAGGGATGAAACTTCCGTGATCACTCAATTTATACTAAATATGACATATATGGGATGGAATACTCTCGTTTGTCACCTGTCCTGTCTATTACCCCCTGGAGGTGCAACCCCTTACTTCCTTGTGCCCCCCTCTTACTACCCAGCACCCCCAGCAGTGGCACACAAGAGCCAGCAGTGCCCTTGGTCACCACAGGAATAAGTATAAGCAAGAGCCTTTCTGCATCCCAGTCCCAGGCAGTAACTGTAAACATCAGGTGTTATCACTGCCAGTAGCACACACTGTCTACAAAAACATGCTGCTTATTTCAGAACGTGCAGCCTTTGAGAAGACACTAAACTGGAAAGTAAAAATCACTAAACAGGACTGGGTTTATTAGCTAAACCCAGGACATACCTTTATTAGCGGAATCTGTTTCCTGCCTAGAAAAAATAAATTAACCCAGATATGTCCAGGGTCTAGAATGCCATTTTGTATTAAAAATAATTTCATCTAAGGCTGTTAAATGTAGAGATAACCCTACTTTAAATTTTTAAAAAAAGCCCAAACACAAGGCAAGAGTTAATTTTCTTCCTAGTAACGGGTACAGTATTGTGATTTAGATTACTGTGAGAATAATGTTGATAACACACGAATGGTTTAGTTGTTCCTAAGTAGTGTTTCTCCTAAACCAAGGAGTTTTCAGTTTACTATGCTCGGCAAGTGAGGTGATACACAAGAAGCTGGAAAGGGAGCATGGCCGGGACTGCTGACCAGAACTGGCCAAAGGGATATTCCATACCGTAGGACATCATGCTCCATATAGAAACTGTGGGGAGCTGGCCAGGAGGGGTGCGTCGCTACTGAGGAACTGGGTGGGCATTCATTAGTGGGTGGTAAGCAACTGCATGTGTATCACTTGTCTTTTGGGTTTTATGCCTTTCTCTTTTTGCTATATTCATTATTATTATTATCGTCATCATTATTATATTTTAGTTATTAAATTGTTTTTATCTTGACCCACAAGTTTTACTTATTTTTCAGTTCTCCTCCCCCTCCCTGGTGGGAGGGGAAGGAGTGAGCAAGGAGCTGTGTGGTGATTAGTTGCTGGCTGGGGTTAAACATGACAGACCCTCACAATTTCTGTAAGACAATCTTAGTGGGAGAGATTTGGAGAAAAATCATTAAAAGGAATTTTGGTTGCATTTTCCTTTTTGATTCTCTTTACCATAAAAATGTTTTTTCCTTAAAAAGTGGTAGTTCAATGTTTTCTAGCTCATATGTGCTATAGACTGTTTTGCATGTTCCCTTATTTTTTTTTTTTTACTCAGGTAAAGAAATGTAGTTAGTCTTTTAGGGTTTCCTGTTATGATCTCTTGTCTTCAGTCAGCACTTCACCTTCATACTTGTCAGTATTCAGACCCTAAAGAGAATAGAAATGATTTACATTTATTTTGTGAATTTGACCAGACAGCAGGTTGTCAGTCAGAGCAGCTCTGAAGTCACCTCTAATCTGTAAAAGTTTTCTAGTAGTTTACCTTAGAAGACCATAGAACCTAGTACAAAAAAAAAGCCCGTGATGTTCAAAGTGAATTAGAAGAGTAAATCACTCTACATTATAACAGATAAGGAGTTCCATGGTATACACTTTTGACATACCTATGTGTGTTTGAAATTCAAATGATTGTAGAGTATATATAAATCCATATTACTTCTACTTTCACGCCTGGCATTTAAAATGTCAAACGTTAAACTAATTCTGTTGTGGTAAGTAGGATCTTTGAGTAGCATAAATTTATAGCCCGGTAACAACAAAACACGGTCAGTATATAAACCAAATAATTTTCTGATGAGTTAAAAGGTATTGACTGATGATAGTTTTACTTTAAGGATGATTCCTTCTATGTTGCTACTGTTCATCTTGTACTTCCTTCTGCTACTACAATAGTACATCTTTTTTTGCAAAACAGGTATTAATGAAGATTTTTCCACCACCGGGCAACAAATCACAGAGCTACAGTGATATTTCTGTTGTCACAATATATTGATTTACTAAGTAACTATGTAATATTGTAATGACAAATAGAATTAATACAGATCCTTATGTAAGGGATCTTACAGCAGATCTAAAGGGGGAAATGAACAGAATATATCAGATATATTTGAAGAAGCTTATATTAGTTAGGTATTTTCCTGAAAAGTTTATAGGAATAATAAAAAGCTGTACCTAAATGTAATTGCACTGCATTCTGTTGTGCTACCCTTGATTAATTCTTGATGATGCATTGATCGTTATAAGGCGCGTGAGCTACTGAAGACAATTGTATATGGCCATATACCTAGAATTTCTGATCTTCAGAAGTATTTATTATGAAAGTGAAAGTGAAAATCAGAAAGGTAAACCAATGTGTAGCTCCTTCCAAATGGCGACCTGAAAACTTATTTGAAACAATGAAAATGTTTTCTTGTATCAGAATATGTATTTTTGTATTACACAACATTTGAAGTGTTTGGGTTATATTTTAAATAATATTGCAATTAATATTATGTTAAGAGTAAATTATTTCAAAATAATAACTAAATTTTCAGCTTTGCCCAGACATACCTATATTGTGATTCTATATTTCCTTAACAACAAAAAAAAAAAAAGTCAAGATACTTTGATCAGTTCTGCATGACATTCTGGCTGAAATCTCCAATCTCAATTGCTTTGATGGCCGTTTTGTTGATATTTTGAAATCTGTAGATTATCTTATTTTGAAATAGGATAAAAAAAAATAAGTTCTCTAAAAGAACTTCTCCCTCCCCCTCACTAAAACCCACCAGGTTTTATGTCCTGTTTCTTATTTCTTTCCATCTTTTATAACGGTTAGAGCATGATGCTGATAACATCAAAGTCGCGGGTTCAATCCCCATTTGGTCCCCATGTGTTGCCTGATCTAGTTGAGAGGTGTCCCTGCCCATTACAGGGAGATTGGATTAAATGATCTCTAAGGTCCCTTCCAGCCTAGGCCATTCTATGATTCTATAACCATGAATAAAAGAACAATTGTTAAATCTGAAAAGTGGAATTTTATACCCACTTTAACGTAACGTTGACTATAGGCTGGACTTGATGATCTCAGAAGTCTTTTCCAGCCTCAACAATTCTGTGATTCTGTGATCTCTTTGCAAGTAAAAAACAAATGAGGTTGAGAGATAGACTGTCAATTATCCCCTTACATGCTCCTCCATCTAAGACAAGACCATAATTGTATCTCAGTTCTTGGGAGCATTTCTACTTGCCTTTTTCTCTTGCTTGATGTGTGTAATTCTTGGTTTATGCTGCTGGCCTGATGTCTAATACGGCCTTCTGGAGCTGATGAAAGCCTTTTAAAAGATTCTGATGGCTTTTGTTTTTTTTGTTGCATAAAACTTGTTTCGTCATTCGTTTGTATGTGCATCTCTCTTAGGGATAAAAACAGCTAAGTTCAACAGATTCAAAAGCATCAAATATGTGTTTAAACAGTAAGTATAAATTACAGTAAGTATTTTCACCCTTTAGGAATATTAGACATAAATTAAGAAGACACTAAAGTAGCAAGGGAAGGTATTCAGAAGACAAGAGAACCCCAAAATTATGTTGCATATGCCAGCCTTTCTCTTTGTGTTGTGAAGGCAAGGTCTTAAGAACTGAAACCTTGAAGAAGAGAGTTTATAATGCATTAGGAAAAAAAAAGTAGTTTAGATTTTGCTTCTGTTCTATGTGTACAAATTTATTTTTTTTTTTAGGTTCAGCCCATCAGACAAAAAGACAGTAAAATGATACAGATCTGCTTTTTGAGGTCAGCCCATCAGATGAAAATTGAGCTCAGGACATCAAGAGGACCATCTAATCCCAAATATCTTTTCCTGCATCAACTCAAATTATAGCTTCCTCACTGAATGTAGAAGTGAATGGCACTAGAGGTGAGAAAAGCAAAGTGGGACCAAACATGGGAGAGTTAAATGTTTTTTCCTGTGGTTGGAGAGCTGCAAGTGTCTGATGGAGAAGTGATTGTTCAGCTTGGTATTTTTAACTTTTTTTTCTTAGTGCCTGCCCTTCCACGGGAGTTTTCAGCCTCCTTAATCTTCCAGAGAAGTGGGTGTCCTCTTTTCTGATACTTAATAATGTTATTGGACAGCTGAAGGCTTTTTCTTCAAGCTTTTTTTAATTTGGGACACGTAAGACTCACATTGGAAGTGCAGAAGTTGTCCCCAGTATCCAGGATGATACTCTCAGTGTATATTTAAACAGAGAACATCTGTCGAAAATACATGAAAGAGGAAGAGATATTAAATAATTTCTGGTTTACAGTAAGTAGTTGGCTTATATATCTGTTTAGGTGAACTTAGTATGATAATCTGAACTGGAAAGTTGAGTTAATTATGTAATATTTTTCTGACCTTTCCTCTTCTAAATTATTAGGCTTGACATTTTTCTAAGGGTTTGTTTTTTAAAAAAAACCAAAAGAATAACTACCATATGAGTGTGAGGACCTCCTACAAAGCTACACACTCTTAAATCAGCATGAGAATGTGAAAACCTCTATTAGTCCATGGTTTATGCCACCAAACTGGCAAACTCTGACTGTACTTCACTTTGATTTTCCCTGTTAATTCTCTCTGTGTATTCTGAGTTGATCAATTTTTATGTGTGAACAATTCTTAGGTTACAACACATACAGTGTTGGTCTGATGCTTTATCAATTGCAGTTCTTAATCTTTTTTTCCTCACCTCTTTCTTCTTTTTAACAGAATGCACGTGTAGCCTAAAACAAAAATAACAAAAAAATCCAAAACAAACAAAAAAAAACAGGAAAAAACCAAAGAAACCCATGTGAACATCCAGAATCATAGTCATCAATTATAGAAACGTAGAGCAGAACAGTTAAAATGCACCTATGCTACACATGTGGCCTTGATATGTTAAGCATTTCTTAAACAATCACAAAGTTAATTCTTAAGAAAATAACAGACATCTGGTCCACTCTGAACAAAGGATCATAGAAAATTGCCAGATTGAAACAGACTGTCTAGTCCATTACGGTACATTTGCAAGTAATCTGAACGTGTTGCTCCGAGGAGCCAGACGTGATCTCTAGTGTGCTATGGCAAATGAACAACTGCTCTGTGGCTTACCTAATGATTAGAACACAGTGAACTATGCGCTTAAGAAATGTTGACCTTTTTAATATTAGTGATTTATTTCCAAGAATCATTCAATTCTGAAGATGCAGCCGTGATGATATGGACATCATACTTGAACAAACTTCAGCTAATGAGTTAAGCATTTTAGTCACAGCTTGATTGTTTTTTTTGTGTGTAATTGGGCTTAAAGTACTCACAGGAATGAGAGATGGTGCAATCAAATACCTGTACGTTTAAATCATTGTGGAAGTAGTGTGATATTAGAAGTAGGCAGCTACTCTGGAGGCCTTGACCACAGGCAGATCTGTTCAGGTGGGTATATTAAACAGCTATCACATGCTAAGACCAGTTTGAGAAAGTTTGTGAAAAAAAAAAAAAGGATTTCTTCATGCAAAATTATTTTGCTGCTTTCTACATTAATCTCATTTTCTTTAAAGTGCAGAGTGAAATATACATGTATCTGCACATGCTGGTAAAATGTGTATTGTTAAAGACTGTATAGATTTCACTCTTATTTTCAAAGTAATCAGCCGAGCTTTAGCTGAAGCAGGCAATTTGGGGGGTTTTATGTGGAACCCTCACATAAACGCTTTTTCCTTTCCTGTGAAAAGGCAAAAGATCATATAGTGAAATAAAAGTATTGACAAAGCACTACCAAATACAGAGTATGTTTCATCACACCACACGCATGCTTCTGGCCTACATGTTACTCAGCATAATGGAGAAAGACCAAAATATTGTAAAACAGGAGAGAAACACAAAATTGAAAATCAACCTACAGCTGATGGCAGTGGTAGCTGCGGATGGAAGGAGTATAGTTCATTCACCAGTGTCATTGAAGTAGAGTAAAAATGAAACTTCAGTGCAGAGGTAATTGTCAAAGAAAAGGAGAAGTTTCCATTATCAGAAAGCTAAAAATCTAGCCTCGATCTCTGAAATTGCTCTTTAATAGAAACACAGTTAAATATGCATGGAAGTCTCACTGAAATAATTTTCAGACTCCCGTTCTGACATCTTTCCTCTCTCCATTCCTTGTGTAATTGGGACTACAGCTATGCTGCATGTTTTGAACTGAAGCTTCCCCAAGAGTCTGGTGACTTCTGCTTCCAAAAGCAAGGGCAAACTATAAAGAACGTCCTCAGATCAAATGGATTTCTTCCCTACTGTATACTTAGATAATGGCTAGAGGCTTCAATGGCCCTATGAATTTGTCCCAATAAGATAACTAAAAAACTAGGTTCTTCATTAATATTCCCCACTCTGAATATTTTTTTCTTGTCCTTGGGCCTCACAAAGGTCAAACTCAAATATATTACTTGAAATTTTCCTTTTTTTTTCCTATGTTCCTGATTTGTGCATCAAGATCAGGTAACTGTTATGCCATGTAAGGTAACATGCAGCCATGATAACACAGTTGTTTTTTCACACACCATTTACATTAATGCAACACAAGACAATTTGTTTCTCCTCCCAGTTTTTTTTGGGGTGATCACAATCATTTCTATGTCTTTTACCCTCTTTCTGACCAGTTACATCTGAAGATTGATATGAAAAACAAAAGTAATATTTTTCCCTGTGAATGCTGCCTCTATATTTTATTTGCTTTAAAACAGATTCAGCATCCAGCAGCCTTATTCTATATTCCAGCTCAGGCTGTAAATGTGGATAGGATTTATCTAATTGGAAAGGATGTTAATGATAGACCGCTGAATTCTGCTGTATTTTCCTAAGTGCTGAAAACATTTACTATTGCTAATATATACCATAAAACCAAATATTCTCCACAGTCATCAATTCTGGCTAGAAATTATTCAGGATATCATCTTCACCTGTTCACTGGTTGATTAATATGCTCTGCTTTGGTATGTTTAAATAATGTGGAATGGCTGAGTTGGTTGAGTCATATGGTGTCTTGGCTTTTTTCATTTCTTCAACCTCCTACAAATTCCAGAGCATTCTCATGCCATGTGCCTTTTGTTTGTTCAGGTATCGTTCCTCAATCAAAACTTCTTATGCACAGTCACTTAATAAGCCTGTAATGCAGAGGCTAAAAGTCATATAAGCCTTCTGCAATACTTGTTTGCCAAGCACAGAAAAAAAACCCCACATGGGATGTGCATTCAAACTAATCAGTATTTTTTTTCCTCTTCCTCTTCCCTCTTTAATGCCCCATGCTCAGATCCTATTGTATATGTGAAGCAGTGTGCCTCAAATGCATGCCAGAGAGTAATGTGCAAAAACACAGAATGAATATTTGCATGTTACTTTCTAGAGTACTCTTTATACTTTTATATTGTTTTATAAAAATAAGGGCCATCTGAGCCTTAAGAAATGAAAACTAAAAGCATGCTGGTGTGCAAAATGGATTTTAATGATGTCTAGCAACTTCAAGAAAACAAAGCAAACTTTGAGAGGACAAGAAAAACTTACTCAGCCAACCTTCTGAAAGTTATGATTTGCAGCCTCAGAGCACATTCATGCCTGTCCTCATCAAAGTATTTTTTTTTTCATTTGAAAGAAATTATGGTTCACACTATCTATTGTTTCTCTCTTTGCAAGATTAAAGCTGTCTGCAGCAGTCATTGTGGTGGATTATCTGGTGGGATCTTTGTCATATTCACAGATCCTGAAGTGTGGGCAGGTATCTCTAGGTTCACAGAGAATTTATCTCACTAATGAGCTGTCAACACTTTCTGCTCTTGTAATAAATATTTGGGTGCTCATCTTTGCAGCATATCCCAAGGTACAGCTTAACCAACAAATACATTCTCAAGGTTCTGTAGCAGATGTATTGCTCAATGTTTCATACAGTGCTTGCAGCAGATCAATTAACAAGAGTTTACCTGTTTTACATGGTTCCTTTTTAGGATCATTAATTTTTGAGGAAAGTTTGAGGAATGTAATATCTCTTTTCATTTGATACTGCTACAAAACTAGTCAATTAGCATGTAAATTACTCACTAGAACTAATTTGGTCCTATCTCTCTGGAATTCTATTAGAGTTGCTAGTTATTGTGTTTCACTCTTACTAGTTGTTCTTTACATAGCTCCAAATAAGTTGTGCTGTTTATGACTTATTGTAAATGTTACAAATTGCTTGGATGTGTGCTCCTGCAGTGAAATATTATGTTTTAAGTTTAATAAGTGTTTTCATATACATTAAATATCGTTTATTTAAATGAGAACACTATTAAATGAGAACATTAGAAATTTGTGTTAACAAATGCAACCCATATGTATGGGTGAATTTCAACAGAAACCTAGGTTTCAGAATCTAAATGTGGCTATGCCCTGGCATTGTGGTCTCCTTGCTTTCACAACATTCTTATAGATGTATTGATGATTTTATTTCTTCTTTTAGTTGTTATCTGAATTTGTTTCCCTTCATTACAAACTCAAGACTGTGACAGATTAGTCTGAGTGATTCTATTTTGGATAAGTGACTTGAATAATTGTCCATAAATATGATTATTATAGGCTAGGTGATCAATATGCTTTAAAAATCAGAATATTTTTAAACACATGTGTTTTAGCTACCAAAAAGTAGGCTTTTACTGCTAACAGTTTAGAATTGAAAGCACATGTGAACCCTACTTTCCTGCCATTAAGGAACATGTAACAGACAGACCATACACATTTCCTGCCCAAAACTTTCTTAAAAATCTTTTGACTGTCTCTGCTAAGCAATATAATGTCACTTGTAGTTAGAATATTTCTGGTAATATTAGATCTAAATCATGACCACACAAAATAAACTGATTCTTCTTCCCCTACCCCTCATAGATATGATGAAAAGTACCTTGCTTTCTTCTGTGTACATTTGTTTTCTTTTCAGAGATTGATCATGTTTTCTTTCATTTTTAACCTTAAGAAAACTTGGTTGGTTCAAAATTTCCTCATAGGTTATGCCTTTTAAAATTCTGTCAATCCTGTTGCCCTTCCCTGGATTCTCTTCAGAATATTTATTAGTTGCTAGTTATTACATATATGTTTTTAATTCTGTCGTGGTTTGGACTAAAATGACAAGAAACCGGCCTGGAAGACAGTCAGGCCAGCCAGGATCTCCTGCTCTCCATGGTGCTGAAAAAAACATCACGTAACAGGGAATAATTTATAAGTAACCATCTACCACAGAACTGCGGTAAATTTTGGAATTCAGAGATAGCAGTAGCTACAATAGATACTCTGAGTGTGATATATTGCAGCATAGGCATCTGGTTTGAAACAGTTATTGGTGGGGTACAAACTAATTCTCAGAAACTTACCATTTTGTGTTGCTTTACCGTAAATTGCTCATGACCCAAAGGGACATTTTGTTCTTGTAGGTTTTGTGATGTCTGTTGCCTACTAAGCTAGAATTTCAATTAATATGAGATACCATCTATGGCAAGAAAAAACACAAAGTAAAATTTTTAAGTGCAATCAAAGAGTGATGGATTCTATTAAAATAATTGCTTCTACTTCTTATTATCCAAGAATAAAATTAGATTAATAATTTGACCCAAAATTCCAAGGACCTGATTTCATTCCATAATAGATTCTTTTGTGAAACTGAGTACATGAGTTTATTTCTATGACTCTTATACTGGATACATAAATAAACGGATATTTGTTAACATACGTAACAAATTGTGACTTAAACCTTTCTATTAGAGGTAAAATTTGAGAAGAAACTTCTTTTCAGTGAGGGTGACAGAACACTGGAACAGGCTGCCCGGGGAGGTTGTGGAGTCTCCTTCTCTGGAGACATTCAAAACCAGCCTGGACGCCTTCCTGTGTAACGTCATCTAGGTGTTTCTGCTCTGGCAGGGGGATTGGACTAGATGATCTTTTGAGGTGCCTTCCAATCCCTGGCATACTGTGATACTGTGAAAACCTAATTCAATGTAATTTTATTATTTGCTTTATGATTACCAGTATATAAATCAATCACTGGTTTTAGTGCTTTTCAGTATCAATGCAAATGAATTAGGTTTCCAAGTTGCACATATCACTTGTACTTTAAGAAGTGATGTGTTGTGATAAATTATTGAGTGGAGAAGAGAAAATACACAGAGTTTGTAAAGCCCATTTAGAATTCTGTCTTTAGATAATCACCTTTTATTAAAATGCCAATGAAAACACATCACTGTAAAATGAATATTGTTCTCTAGTAACATATAGCTGTAAAACATCAATTTAGTCGTTTTCATTTACAGCACTATATCGTAAATGATGGGTCTCTGATAAAAACATAGCTTAAGCAAAGCCTCCAAAATACAGTCTTACCATGTGATATGGTACATAAAATAAATAACAGTGACGTTACAAGGCAGAAAATCACCACTTTAAAACCCAAAATAACTCCAAACTATTGGTCAAGATAATGAAACTAAAACATTTAGGAATGAACATCCCTTATAAATTATCACAGTTAGACCTATTTTGCAAAGTACAAAGATTTCTGTTGACTACTGTATGATCAAAAATTAATTAAATTTGTCTTGAAAGAGGTGACACTAGTCTGCATTATGTATGCCCTTTTTAGATTTTCGGATTAAATAACCACTTTGTTATAATGAGACATAAGCCTATATATGGTTGTAAACCACAAATTAAATATGTACTAAATTAGATAGTGTCATAATTGTGTATTAGGTGGTCTTGGGGACACACATTAAGTATTTCTATTTGAAATGTAACCTCTCTCTATTGTTGAGATTTGGAAATTAGATATCTCTATTTCAAGAGCATTGAGTTTCTGTTAGTTTTCTTTTGATTATGAAACAGGTCACCTTGCATTCTTAACTTGTTACTTTGCATCTATGGAGACTGAAACATTTGAAATATCATGAAGGCATTGGAAAAAAACCCAGTAGTTTAAATAGAGGCTTGAAAGACATCTGGAGAGGAAAAAAAAGGTACATCTGTTAGGAGGGGAAAAAAAAAAAACAGTTAAAATATAGGAGCTTTCTGGTCTCTGACCATTGCAAATTTTCCTATGCACTTATATAAATCATGGAGAAAGGAAGAAAGAGAAACTACAACCAAAGAAAAATCCCCATTATATCATATGCACATCTTTGCTTTTTTCCTTTTTTCAAAGTAGGCTTAGAAAGAACAAAGGGCTTAGAACTGTTCAATGATATTATGCCAGGGAACTACTGTACTTGGGGTTCCATTTTGCCACCTCAAAGAGGATTTAATTCAGCTGTCAGAAAGTGCTTTTAGTCTGTAGACAGAATACGAACAGGGAGAATTCTGTTTGTTCTTTTAAAAATAGTCCAAAACATTCCAGTCTTTGTGAAAAATTCTCGAAGCTTAAAGAGGAAATAAATTCAAAGTCAAATTTCCTATTAAGTTAACCATGATGCTTGTTTCTTATTCCTGAGAGAACAGTATATCACTGTTCTGCTGAGGCTAAAAATAAGGTTAATATAAAAACCAGTACTCACTCTATAGAAGTTTTTTGATTTTACCTGAAAGTCAAAGAGGTCTTAAAGTTATACAAGGTCGCTTATTATTCTAATTTAATTTTTTTACTGGTGTCATTATTTTTTGATTTAGCTTGAGCTGAAGTTACCTATCTGGGCTGTGAAAGCCAGTTACAATACGAATTGGACTGACCTAATAATGCTTACCTCTTTTTTTTAAAAAAAAAACAGTGAAGTCATTATCTGAAGTTAACACTTAAATGACTATTTTTGTGTCTCAATTAATACAGAGGCATAAGACGCACTTGGCATAAGAGGTAAGACAACTGGTCTTATAAAATGGCAATTTTTATGTTTTTAAATCTCATTACTTTTATCATTAGCAAGCCAGGAACTGTTTATGTTTCAATCCATGAATAAGTTTTCTACTTGCATTGAATATTCAGTAACAAAACACATAGGGTGGGGGGAGAATTCATCCCCATACACCTATTTATTTCCCTCATGATCAAAAGATAAAAATCTCATGCTTTCTGAGAAGATAATACTACCATTAATGGAAGAGACATGTTCTCATAAATAAGTATAGCCCTTACAAAACCACAGCTGTTCAATGTATCTCCAGGCTAAATGCACTTCCTAGAAGATAAATCCAGTGAGTGCTGGACACTAAGAGGTTTGAATAAGTTGTGACCTATCCCACTGAACGTGAGGGGGTTTCTCACTTCTGACTGTCTGTCTCCTGTGTCGAGGGAACAACCTCTCCTGAAGGAGATACAGTTGCCAACACCAGCTCTGTGTATCATCCTTTACTTCTGGCACTGGGGAAATGACCTCCTGCTGGCAGGCAATCCGGAGCCTGCTCAGCAAGTCGTCAGTTACAGGCAGTGCTTTGGGATCTCATCTTTCCGTGCCTCATCTGTCAGAAAGATCTACCCTGGCAAGATCTGAATTTACAGATCTGAGTTGTAAAATCGTGTGGTCATTTAAGACAAACATGGCTTTTATTTCACTCCTTTCTTCTTCCTTCCCCTACCCCACTTTTTGGCTTATGTCTGTGAAATTCTTAGTATTGTAATGTGACAACAGAGCCAAAGAGTACCAAGATAAATATCTTTCCATGAGCTTTGATAATTTAGAGAAAGACAGTCTGTGATACTGTACAAAATAATGTTATAGTGGCCAAGATCTCTTGCCTCATTTTTTTCTCTACCTTGTAAATGATCAAGAATTTCTTGCACAATGCTGTTAAGGGATTCTATAACTAAAGCTTTACAGCTGCTGTGTAAAGAAAGGTTAGATTTTAGCCTGTGTCTTCCCTATCTTTGTGTTTCAAAGTTCACTAAAAAAAAAAAGACATTTCAAGGAAAAAAAAAAAAAGGTATTTAATGTGGATTTCAGCTTCTGATTTATATCAGAAAATATTTTGCTGTGGTACCAGTGAAAAATCAGTAAACACCTTGAATCATTAGTTTTGTTTACAGCACTTCACCATCAGTGATGACAAATTCAAGTGAGTTCTCACTATGTAAATGGTAGCTAGAAAGCATATTTTTGTTGGTAAACTTGAAAATTCTATCTGCAGACTTGAGATTAGTGTAATATAAACAGTGATTTTTCTATGCATATTTTTATGAAGTTATGTACGTTTTTATTGTTGCTATTGATGAAGACACCTAATGAGGCTAAGCTCACTCTAACATTCTTCTTTCAGTTATGATAAAGGCTTAGCAACTATTAACTTGCCACATTATGAAGAATGACTAATGTGCAAGGAAGATTCCTAATAGGTATTGTTACACTGCAAGTTTTATGTGGGGTTTTTGGCATTAAATATTTTCCTTATTTGTCTGTCTTTCTGCATTTTTTTGAACGTGTTTCAGTTGAAAAATTGTCACACAGAATACAGACTTTCTCTTTTCTATATAGGAACTGAAAGCAGGCACCGAGACCATCAGTGGTGACAAGGTAGGTAGGTGCCCATGTGGCAAGCAGCAGTGCATTTATATCTTGGACTCAGCTGAATGAACATGCTGAAGTAGACTCTTTACCAGTGTAAATGGAATGCAGTTCCAACTGATGCTGAAAGAAACTACACTACCTGAGGACCCCATGTCAGAATTATCTGAAATCCTGTAGGGGAAAAAATTAGGATGTGACCCAGAACTTCGGTCATAATACAAGGATAACTCTAATTCTAGGAGTTTGTACTGTGCAGTGTCAGACTTGGAAATATTGATATGCTTTGTGTTATTTAAAAAGTAACAGTTTATTCATCATATTAGGGCACACACATACATGCACACACATATATATATGTAAATATTATTTCAAGTCCATCTCCAATCCTAGACATAAAATAATATTGGAGTAAGATTTTTTCATAATTTTATTCTAAGTTAATACATCATTCAATTAAGTTTACACTGGCTGAACTGAAAAATCTAGGCTTCAGTCTACTGATGTCGATACAACCCAGAATAGTTCCTCTGATTTACATCTAATAAAAGCCTGGTTCTATATCTCGTTGAATTTGTTCAGGTTTTTTCCCTCCCAAAAGACAAAATTCCTGTTTGTTTGGAGTTTATTTTAACCTCTTGGCTGACTGATACATTTCTGTGTATCAGCCACCTGCATCCCCTCAATGAATTCTGATGCAAAAATCAAGGAATAAGAAAGTCCAATTTTAAATTCAATCATTTCCCAAGTTGTTTGATGCAATGGTTTCCATTTCAACAGCTGCCTCTCTCTACTTCACCCACACGAAGGAACCGGCTTCCTCTGGAGATCTGAAAATGTACAGTTGACAGCTAAAATTCAATTTAAGTCTGGCCAGGTACAGGCTTATTGGCACTGGTCCCAGGTCTTACAATTGACTTTTAACCCCCTCAGAGCTTTCCTTCTGTGCCTAATAGAGCTGTGTGCTGTGCGACTACTTCAGCGAAGTCCAACTGCTGCCTTTTGTTGTTCTGTGCAGCAAAAGATTTTGAACTCATAAACCACCAGCTCTGCATCTGGTGACATTTGTAAGGTGTCTGCCCACTAGTTATCTTCACAAAAAAAGTAATAAATTATATAGACTGTTTAAACAACTATCAACTGCATTCTGAAAGATACACTGGATGATATTGCTCATTTTCTTCTTGTATACCTATGCTTCATGATGCTTAATGTTCCACGTTCTTTCCTTACTTTGGAAACAATTTGCAGTACTTCCATTCACTCTAATAATTGCTTACTTACCTGAGCATTCAAAATGGCTCATGGGAATGAGAGATTAAACAGTTTAATCCTTAGCAGAGGAGAGGAGTGGAAGAATTCTTTCTGTCCTTAGAGTCTACTGTTCTAAAAGGTAACAAATTCTGATATTTATAGACATGTGATGCAATAAAAAAAAAATCCTCTATGAAAAGATACTTCTTCATGTTAGGGTTCAGCTTCATTTTTTTTCATGCCATTCAAAAATCAGATTACGAGCAAAACACCAACCTTCAAAAATACAAATGGAAAACACCATAGAGAAATAGAATTTTTATATCTTTATTCCCCTGCCCTCCATCCTGCACTGAAAAGTCCAAAACAACTGTGTTACTGTAGCCCTGGGTACTAGAAAGCAAGCAGTCATCAGCTAAAGGCATACATTAGCTTGATTGGTAAGGGGAGGGGTTGGTCTGTGCATCATCTGTGACAGTAACCTTTTAGATTAAAGGGGGAAAAAATTGACATACTGGAAATCTCTAATGCTAACACATGGTGTTTAGTTCCTTCTTTCACAGTAGGCTGTCAGCTAGCCACAGGTAATAGAAGCAATTTAACTTCACAAAGGTATTTAAGCTGCCCAAATCTATCTCTGCCTAGAGATCTACTCTGTATATTTGCCAGCATTCTGCAATGTAGAACAAGAAGGGAATAAAGCGACAGGAGAAAGTTACTGCCAGTAATTATTCATCAAAGTCCTTCTTCTCTCATCTCTGACCTACAGCTTGTGAACTGGCAGTTTTAAAGGTGACAGAGAGGGGAAGTTCACAGGTCTTTGCCTCCTTACTTCCTGCAGTATGGTACTAGTACCCTGCTGATCTGAGATGTTCCGTCAGACGAAAGAAAAGAGGGAACTTTGAGTAACTGAGTTCCAGATGACTTGTTTTTTCTAGAAAACAGTGGACACAAATCTATAAAATACAAGTATCTGGGAATAAGTGAAATGAAAGAAGTTTTTCAGATAACTTTTCCCTGTGAAATGAAGGCCAAAGATCAAGGCCTTGGTTTTAAGACCAAGTGTGATTGAGTCCGTGTGGATAAAATACAAGCATCAAGAGTTTGTACGGTGGCTTATTTTACCCGAGTTTTTGACTGAAACACTAATAGAATCTCAACCCACTTTTTCTTTCTTAGCATTGCAAAATAATAAACTTTCTTAATTGTGTCTGGCACTGAATTAAAAATGCAAGAGTCTTGCTTGAGTAAGTTTAGTAGAGCTGGTATGGGTGGGAGAGAGCTAAATCTAAACCTTTGGCCATCTCTGATTCATCTTCAGTGGGATTGAGAGGGTTCAGATCAATGTTAGAATGGATCTGAATTTGTGGGCACTTGTTTAGACCAAACACTCACATTTTCTGAAGTTTAAAAGTCTTTCCTGACAGAAATAAATGGAAGCAGATATAGTGGCTTGTTTGTTTTCAGCCGGGAGATGTGAAAAATAATAGAGATCAATTAGTTGCACCATTAAACTATTGAGAATTGGGAAGGTACATTTTATTGTTAGAGGAACTATACTGTAACTGAAACAAAGTTCAAGGGTCTAGCAGAACCAGGTGCTGAGGAGCAATAAACTTCTGTTACTCCCCCCCCCCCAAAAAAAAATAAAAGAGTTTAAGTTAGAGATGAATTAAGGAAACATTAACTGTTTGTTAAAGCAAACACCATCTCTTGTATTGCTGGAGGTTATTTTCTCATTACTCAAGATTCAGTAAACTCTGTTCAATACTTCATCACAATGTTATCATTCACACATTCTGTGATACCAAAAATTTTAGATTTTATAACTTCAGAAGTATTTTTCTCTTGTCTTGGGCTTTTACATGTCATAAGCATTTGCAAACAAACTTCACATCTAGAAAAATTGCGATGAGTAGCCATTGAGCTCATTTGCCAACGTTGTCCTTGAAGATGAGAAGTGGCACCTTGAGCAGTGGGCCATAATTACCACATCACTTTGGAAATGGAATGCTGTTTGTATCACAGCTGCTTTTAGATAATGTCTGCAATTGTCTATGAAGAGCAGCTCGAGAATTTTTGTGAATGTCTCTTTTTTGTACTTTCATTCAAGCAAGTACTGTAATAAGCCTTAAAGATTGTTGTTTTCAGCCACTCATCAATATTTTTCTGTATGCAACAAAGTCAATACTGGCTTGGTATTATCTAAAGATATATACCAGATAATTTTCCCAGATAAAACAATATCCTAATAGTGTTAAAGTCTGTATTGACGTAGATGATCAGGAATTTATTCATGTAGGTTCTGTTTACAATAACTTGAGATAGGTAAACCATTGTTGGGTTGAGAAATGTATGAGTAAACATACTCGTGTGTGTTGGTTGCGTCTAGTCCTACACTTTAGGAGACTAACAGGAGAAAGGAGAAATTACTTAACTAAAAAAGAAATTATTTCAGTAGGAAAGTGGAAAAGCTTTGAAACTATATGGTCCTCATCTGTTGAAAAAATAGGTTGTGAAATGTGATGTAAAACTTAATAGTTTCAATAACAAGCTGTCTTACTGCAATACTAGTGACAAACTTTAACTGATTGAGGAATGCTGTTTGGAAGTATAAAAGGAAATATTGAGTATACCAGGTAAAAACATTGCTGAAGAAATGAGCACAAATGTTTTATGTTTCACTGGATGGCTGAAAGACAAATGAGTGGCTTCATAGATTAGTACCTTCAACTGCCAGAATTTGTATCATAGTAATCTCCAAAGACCCAGCTCAAGACAAAAATGTACAGGGAAGAAAAGGTGAAGAACTGTTCCCCAGGCAGAAGACTGGGAACAAATGATAAGATCAACATTGCTCAGTTTTCACTCACCTGTTTGCTGGACCTTGGTTCCAATTATTACAAGTTTCTGTGAAACTATATTGTCTTGCATAGTGACTACATATATGTGCTTATTTTCAAAACAGAAACTGCGTACATGTGCTATTCCGTAAGTTATGCAGAGACTTTCTCTGGCAATTTTATGCTTAGATAAAAATTACTAAATGCTTTAGCTACAATTTCTAATGATGTTTGTAATTTCATTGTTCACAGTACAGCATAGTGAATTTTATTTGTAAAAGTAGTTCCAGTTTCCCTGTGATTATCATTGTCTTCAAAAGAAAAGACTTCAAATTGTTCTAAAATATCAACAGTAAATATTGTACTATTGAACTCAACTTGCTGTGATTAAAGTGACTATTATCATTAAACTTCGAGTTTCACCAAAAAGTAATGAGAAGACCTTTATCTCTTTTGCCCAGTGATGTAGCCTGGGAGAATAAAGAGAGCTAACTTTGTATGTTGAGAATAGGGAATAAAGTGTATTACTTCCAGCTGAAATGGATCTAGGGTTTGTGTTTGGGTAGCTTTTTTAAAAGTGTGTATTGCTAATTGCAATGCTGCCATAAATTTCATGAAAATCTTGTCATCTCAACTGTACCTCCTGAGATATTGTGTCCAGCAGTTTGCCTGAATTTCCTACAGAGCAATAAAACAGAAATGTAACAGGCAAGTAAGTACAAAGGCTGTAGCATGGGCTATCACAGGCAGTGTATTCCATGTCACCTGAAGGTTTTTTAATTATGCAAAACATTATCTAAAATAACATTTTTTGCTGTACTGAATTTCCAGAGATTGTTTGTTTTTTTTTTTTACTGAGGCTAATCTTATTTTTTTACTCTAGTGAAGTATAATGGCTTGCATTTTTTCTTTGCTTACCATGTCTACAGCGTCTCCTGCCTCAGTGAATCCTGTGGAAGATTACCAACCAGTATGTGCCCCTTCAGAAGATTACCTGCATGAATATTTAAGGAAACTATTCTGTAGAGATCTATCACATTGTTACTGTTTTAAATATTCTTTTGTAAATAACCTTATGGGCTCAAGAGGAAGGAAGAAAAGCATGCTCAATTACCTTCTAGAATGCATTTTCACTAAATGCCAGGCTGAAGGAAATGATGGTCAAGAACAGACGAGGCTTTTATGATAAACTGGTCTCAGTAGAATTTAATGTGAGTTTTAGCAGGTTAAGCATTTATATTCGCATTTGAATACTTAAATTTCTGTGCCATTCATCTTCTTTATATATATTGCTTTCCCTTCCTAATGGTGACACAAACTACAATTTCAAGTTTTGGACTTATGTGTATTTTTTTCATTTTTCTTCTAAAACATTCTATTCTGACACTTCTGGAGCACAATGACTCACAAAGTTTTCTTGTCCAATTCTCAGCTATCCATAGATATAACAGGTTTAGTCTTCCTCATCATTCTTTGCTCAGTCCCACTGAAGCTGCTGTCACTGCAACATTTTACTTTCTTCTATTAAGGCAGGCATGAAACTTCCAGTGGAGCGAATGCGAATGCTAAGGCAGCTGCATGGGTCAGTAGGCAGATGGAGGGGGGCAGGGTTTGGGAAAGCTAAACAGTTTGCATCCTTCTGTAAAAGACAGCAAACCACAGGACAGGGATCTGCAATCTGATGATTTGACAGTGCAATGCCCTTTAGTTGTTTGACTGGATTTACAAGTTCTGTTTAGCTGACAGATATTTTGGCTAATACCCTTTTCTAGTTGTTTTCCTTTTGACTATCAGAAGTTCTGTTTAAAAATTTAAGCAAACTCTTGTTGTACAGCAAAATAAACAGATTTCCCTTACAGATAGAAAACACTCTCTGTGATTTATTTCTTTCTGTGAATACCCCAATGAATACAAAATATTGACCTAAACAAATACAGCTTACTGAGAGTGCCAGTAAACAATCTGGGAAGTATATCAGAGGACATAGCTTTATTCTGTGTGGAAACTGCTCTTCCAAGCTTACAGCACACAGTCCAATCTCTCTTTTTTTTTTCCCCACCCCTCTGTGTATTTTTTGCGATTAGTCATTCTCCTGACTAAAAATCAAATCATTAGCTTTTAAAGAAGGCAAATGAAATACAGCCATAGCTAAGTAGGAAAAGTGGTAATGAAAAAGAATTTGCACTAAGCAAAATTTTAGTAATTAAATGCTTTTGAGTTTCTGAGGTAACATGGTTTTAAATATGCTGCTTCTAAAAGCTATGTGAGAATTAACACATAACTGTTTTAAATGCATAGAATCAATGGTCCTGGAACAGGGATGGACAGTTGCTTGTAATGTTAATCATTATAATAAAAGAAAAGGAAAAGAACTCTTATTGAGATCACAGGTTGACTGTTCACTGAATTATAGCTTGAAATCATTTTTAAAAAAAAATCTGTTTCACTGGCCCAAGGTGTCCACTTGAAGCTTTTGAAAATGGACTTGCAGTAGTGTGTGTACTACCAGAAGTGGCCAGGGTTGAAGCATTGAAAGGACAGACTGATTTATTTTTTTTTTTCCCCTGTTTCTGGCATATACCTCAGGTATCTGAAGCTATCTGGGAAGTATGACTATGAGTATCTGAAGCTCCAAAACACTGAAAAACAGGAAGTGTGTGGGATGAACTACAGATGGATAAGGTGAAAGTAAGTAAAGAACATGTTAGACTGACTGTCAAGATGAACAAAACAAAACAACAGCTTCATTACATTTTAGGCGTCCTACAATCAGAGGCAGCTATTAAAAACCAAATGAGGTTTTGAAGTTCATCTCTTTACTGTACATTGGTTTTCATCATGGAGCAGCCTCATGGCATGTAAATGAGATTCCTTTCAGGTTAAACTAAACCAGAAACCACTCTCCAGGAGTAAGCCTATTTTCTCCAAACAGTAATGTGCACTAGGCTTCAAACTATAGTAGCTCTTAAGTAAAACTGCCGTGTGCATGTTTGGAATGTATTCCAGGTCCTTAACAGCAACATTTTTTTTGCTCAACAGACCCATTCCTATTTGGCCAGACAGTGCTGTTGAGCATTGAGCTGTATTTCAGTAGCAGAGGAAGGACAGGATGATTTAGTCATTCTCATGTCTGATTTTCGTGATTATATGAAGTGTTCTCTGAATTCACGTAAAACCTAGTGTAACTCCTAGAGGAGTCACTCAGGTTAAAGATGAGAGAGTCTGAAAGGATTTGATTGACAAAACTTTTTAGGTATCCTTTTTTTATCTCTACTGCTGAATTTGAATAGTCTTTAAGGTAACGTTAACCAAAACAGTGACGAAACGTGCTAAACATGCATAGTGCAAAACACTGCTTTTGCTAGACCTGTCTGGCTTGTGTAATCCCAAATTCTCAGCAGTGCAACTGTGCACAACAGAAGCCACTAATAATTAATGCCTGAAATCCCCCCTAATCATGCTGCTGCCCTGGGAACTCCAAAGCAACTGCACGTGCGCTTTCAGAGGCTGAGCACACAGTCCTCCGGTGTGCACAGGGAAGCAGCTGGAAACAGAATGAATGGCACCAGGAGCTACTGGGATTGCTCAGCTTCGAGACCTCCTACACCAGCATTTGAACAACAGCCACTGATCACTTTCCAGAGCAGCAGCTGTAGATGCTGCAGTTTCATAAACACATTTCAGGGTTTCATGTGTGTACTGCAGCACTGGAAAGATTATTCCACTGGTTAATAAATGAATTGATAAGCCAAGATCAATTTGCAGAAAAAAAATATTTATATATGTTATTATTCACGGGGAATTACATACAGCAGTTTGAGTGAGCACAGCTGAAGTACAGCTGTAAAAAACAAATTTGGTGGGGGGGTGTATAGATATGTCTAGATTACAGTCACAGGAGAATACTACTGGCATCTGGTAGTCATTTGGGTGTTTAGATCAGGAGAGAGAAGACTTCGTATGCCTGATTAGTGAAACATGGTACACATGCTGATGCCCCTAACTAAAAATAGTCTTAACCCCTTGTTATTTTTATACTGCGTTCTTTATCAGTCATAAAAGAACCTGACTGATGTCTCAGCAGCTGCTGCTCTACAGCACAGGCACACAATGAATAACGGAATCTTGGTACTAACAGAATCACTTAGTAGTAACAATATTTGTTACCTGTGTCCAAAAATTTTCCATATCTATTTTCCGTATCTATACTACATTCATACTTCTTTTTCAATAAAATAGTATATTGAACAAAGTCCACTTTCAACTGTGAA
The DNA here is from genome assembly GCA_020746105.1 of Trogon surrucura. Taxonomy (NCBI): domain Eukaryota; kingdom Metazoa; phylum Chordata; class Aves; order Trogoniformes; family Trogonidae; genus Trogon; species Trogon surrucura. Next base: position 115,179,673 of record CM036617.1, on the reverse strand, counting down.
TGCGTGATAAAATTGATTTAAAGCTGTAAAATTCACTGGACTTTTTAGAGGAGCTGCCTGATCAAATGTCAGATTAAAATTGAAATCAAAACCTAATTACTATGCCTTCATTTTCCATTAAATATATACTACTGGTGGCAGATATCCCATTTAGAAAATAAGTCCAGGGCATAAGCTGGGTCTTTTCTCTATATAATTACTGTTCTGCATATCAGTTCTTGAACAGAGTTGGTCACAAGAAAGCCTCCAAGTAATGAAACTGTCTTCCTCCATCACACAGCAACTCTAAGCACAATGTATTCAAAGTGAGTATACTATGAAGTTCTCTGGGCAATGGTATTGTTATGGATGTAGGAACTAAATGCCTTAAGCTGTCATATTCCTCTGTTGTGTGCAGCAGCACTTGGGAGAAATGAATAAGAATCAAAGCAAGGTAGGTCTAGTAAAAGAAACCTGTACAATGTGTCTGTGAAAAACATATTGCTTTACTTACTAATATGCATGTGAGTGTAAATGTTCATCATACCCATTATCCTGAATAGTAAATTGGGAAAAAAAAAAGAATAGAAATAGTTTGGTAATGGTTATAAAATGCAATTCACTGGTTTAGATAAGAAAATACCAAGGATTTCCAGTCCCTTGATTGTGGTTCAGTTATTATCACATACTACTGCACACGAAAAGCAGTACAGCAGTGTTGTAATTCTTAAAAGTATGGGTAAATTATCTCAGCTTTCATATTTTAAATGATATAATACTATCTAACTGTATACATTTGATGCATAGTATTTCGTATCACTAATTACACCAGATAGGTGTTCAGATTTCCACCAGAAAAGACAGAACAGGTGTAAAGAACGTTGACAATTCACTTAAGTACTTAATAAATTGTGTTGTTAATTATTTTCACTCATATCGGCACATGTAAAAACAACACATAAGTAGACTATCTGTTAATGGTATAACAAAAGAAAGAACTTGAAACGGTATTAATTAAAAAGATTATGATTATGCCAGCTTAGAGTCTTTATCTCTGTGTTCATGCAGTTTCAACAAGGACCATTTTTTTGATGTGTTCTTGCTCAGGACCTCTTGAACACAATGACATTAAACTCTTCCTATGGGAAAGAAAGGGACTAGAAGGGGATATTGCTTGCACACAAAAAAGTGGCAAAGAGGAAGAGAAACAGAAAACTATTGATCTGATTCTGATTTATGGATTGTTCTAGCCTGTTAGAGGAGTGGCCTAGGTATTAGAATAGCTAAAGCAGTAAGCTTTAAGTTAAGTACTAGTAGTGACAAGGACATGTGTTCTGGGTTTGACAGGGTCAATGAGATTTTATATGCTCTGTAAATGACGTTTTTTGGTTGCTAATTGCAGGCTTCTTTTTAATACCATGGTCTGTGTTACGTGGTGAACTCTCATAGTTTAAGCAACTGATGCCATCAAACTTGTTATGGGCAACAGAAACATTCTCCTCATTGAAAGTTTTTTTAATGAGTTTAACAAAATTGGCAAAAGACAACCAGTGACAATGCTGAAGCATCTTTGAATAGATTTGAGTGGGATTATAAATCCTTCTGCAGAAAGTTTCTTCCTCACATAGATGAAAAAGAATGATGAGGTGCTGAAGGGCCGTATTTGTGTAGGGGTGTAGGTGTCAATGTGTCCACATGGTCTGGAAGCAAATTTCTAGGCTTTATATTCTTCCCCATGATAGTGTTGGAAATGACCTTGTCATTCAGCTCCAGTTAAAGCTGACAAGAATATTTTTATTCAATAGAAAGGTCAGAGAAGCTATTAATCTTCTATTCTATGGGGAACATTTGTTTAGCGAGACAAACAGGTGCTCTTGCTGACAAACAGAAGCTGTATTTTAGTACCAAAAGTAGAAGCCAAAGAAGTTATCACCAAGCTGCAGCAACAAGAGGTTTTAATTTTCTGTCTACATTACTGTAAACAGAAAAAAAAAAATCTTAGAATATGTTTGTTGGTATCATGCTCTACAACTACTTGAAAGGACATTGTAGAGAGGTTGGTGCTGGTCTCTTCTCACAGGTCGTTAGGGACAGAACCAGGGGGAATGGGTTCAAGTTGCAACAGGGTAGGTTTAGGCTGGACATTAGGAAGAAATTCTTCATGGAAAGAGTGGTCAGACACTGGAACAGACTGCCTAGGGAGGTGGTTGAGTCGCCATCCCTGGATGTGTTTAAGTGTCGCTTAGATGTGGTGTTGGGTGATACACTTTAGGGGTGAACTTGTAGTGTAGGGTTAATGGTTGGACTTGATTATCCCAAGGGTCTTTTCCAGCCTGAACTGTTCTATGATTCTATGATTCTATCATTTTTTCTTGTTGAATTAAGTAGCTAAACCGAAGAATTCACAAATCTCATACCATACTAAATAAATACATAGAACAGCCTGCAAAATTTTTTATGATAGACAGTTAATATGCCATATTTGAAGCTACATTTTGGGTCAGAAATAATTCGGCAGAGAAAAGGTCCGGGTGAGAAGAGAAAAGGCTTCGGCAAGACCGTGCCAAGGTTAAGGATGCCCCCGAAGTTCTGGGATGCATCAGCCAAGGGCCAAAGCAGCTCCCCAAAGTCAGGGTGTTGCAGAAGAGTGAAAGAAATGACACATAGTTTTATTTACTGTTTGAGTAGTTATCCCACTTTAAGGTCTGCTGGACGTGAGGCAGGTACGAAGGAAGAAAGCTATAATAAGGATTTAAAGCATGTAGACCAATGTCAAAATGTTATGGAAGCTTTGATAATGTGGGATCCCGAATCACATACTTAGTTTTCTAGTACTTCAATAGAACAATCTGTAAATAAATAAATAGTGTTAAAAACCTTTACTATCACCTAGCTAGTTTTGAAACAGGCTTACTGTTCTGTGTCTGACAGATATCTTTAGTTGCAAACCAATGCTTTGCTAGAGGAATATAGATGCAGTTTATATTGCAATCATGGGATGACCCAGTTGTTTTCTCTTGCCGTCATCATGCGAAATGTTTTTAACTTAGACAAAGTAAGGTGTTTCTTGTAGCCAGATAATATAGCTGTATATGCAATGTGTGTGAGTGCAGTCTGTGGCCTAAATGTATTCAATTCATCCTTCCTTTGAAAATGAAAAGAACAAATAACATATAAGCAGTTCTTTTTCCTGGCAGATTTTGAGCACCTATGTCTTCTTTTTCCTTACACAGATATGAAGCCTCTCTCTCCATTTGGTGCATGCCCTTATCAGTGTAGACACTCTCCTGATAAATGTTGATGTATAAACCTGTGTTACTAATGTTGCTTTAAGTAACGTCTCCTCAGGCCTGAAATGAAGTGTATCTTTTCTCTCTCTGCCATGATTTTTTGCAGGCCTTATTTACTGTATAACTAGCTAAAATTAAACACATCAATGAGATTGATTCTGTGATTCTGTATAACTAGCTAAAATTAAACACATCAATGAGATTGGCCACTCAGTAAGGAAGTTGTATTTTCATTCCATAAAAACTCATCCATTTGGTTCTTGTTGAAATGTTGATAAAGATAAATTCTCTGTAGTTTCAGTGCATGTTAAATGATTAGAGCAAAACTAAGTTTCCTTCACACACAAATTAAAACTAAAGCTGCCTTATCTTCACTAGGATTGCACAATAGAATAATGTAATTTACGGTGGTTTTTTTTCCTTAATTTAACCGTGGCAGCATTTGTAAGGTGATGATAATTACTGTGTTCCCTCATGTTACTGTGGTTTGAAGGAGCTCATTTGTTTGAAAACATTCACTTTTTCCACATATAGTCAGGGCAAAACACCAAGGGTTAGAGTAAGATTAATGAGTTGGCTGGTGGAGCTGGATTGGTGCTTGTAGTCAAAAGAAATTATTTAGGTGTGTTCACTATATCTTTTACAATGGTGTTAAGTATCTTAATAGAATTGGAAAGCATTAAAAAGTAGGATTGTATTTACAGTGTAGAGTTTGTGAGCAGAGTTGCAGATTAGAGCAGCATCACTGTTATGCTTGAAATATTGTTGCCTGCTAAGGTTCAGAAAAAACTGACTTAAAACCTGTCTCAGTCACAAAGCATAACAACTTTGTGTCTGTAGGTTTCACTACAGATGAAAGATGTATAAAAACAAATCTTTTATTTTTTTCTGATCTTCCAAGAAGAAAAACATTCCAAAAAGGCACAAAAATTGACTCTTATGATAAAAGTAAACTGAACTTTAAAAAATTTAAACACCTACTCAGAACAGAAATATTTCTCTCCAGATTACGTGATGCTGTTTGCTATTCTTTTTGCTATTGAGCTAGTTGCAGGAAAACTGTCACTCACAGCAGTCCTTTATTATTTACACAAAATCAGGAAGGTAATCATTATACTCTAGTACCAGTGCCGTAGGAATTTCTATTACCTAGTTATAGATAGAGTTTTTCCGGTGCATTTAGAAAAGAGAAACACCTTTCCATGTGTTTGAATGATTGTTTAAAATGCTATAAAACTCGAAGATTTGGAAGAAAATGTATACAGGGTGGGGTTTTTTTTCAATTTTCTCAGTCTCAGGTTTTCCCCATTCTACTTTTCTTTCATTTGACAAACCAATTTATTTATTTATGTTGCCAAAAGAATTTAAGAAAAGCTTGAATAACTTGTGCAGAGTTAGTGGAGTAGGTATGTGCACATGTGTTTCTGTGCAAATGTCATGCTTCTTAAAGGGTTTATTGAGAAACTTCAGAGTTCTTAATTCCTGTGGAAGTTTCAGTTGTTTTCTTAATTTATTCTGGTCATAGGACCACAGAGTCTGTACAAAATATGATAGCATCAGTATGTGGTTTTGTTCAGAAACCTCCATTTTAGAACACAAATAAAAATTTCTATCTATGTCAGCTAAAACTAAACAAATGATATAAGAAAAGGGTCAGTTCACTGAATTCTCAACAAAAGATGAAATTAATAAAAGTATGCCCAGGGAGATATTTTTTTTTTACATAATTGCTTGTCTCTGTGTGCTTCAAATTATTACAAATAATTATTTTAGAATTTCCTTACTTTTGATGTTTGTGCTCTAAGAGACACACAGATAGAGCACTTGTTATTTTATATGAAATGGATTTTCAGTGGGTGAGACAATGAATTTGACTTTTCCATACTGAACATTACTATTTTTTCTTGTCTTTTACTGTGTTCCTTTTCTTACGCCACAGATTAAAGTAGACTTTTCTCTTTCCATTATTGGATATTGTATAAATAAGTCAATCTATTTTTTACAGTTGACTATACCAGCCATCCTTCAACATGAAACAAAAAACAGTGTCAAAAATCTTATTTGATGTGCATATATTCCTTAAGCAAAATAATCAAAGAAGAGCCTGTAATATTAGCATCATTGCAACCAATACTGTGGGCATAATCCTTTCAGGTTTACACTGGAATAAGTAAAGCTAATGCACACACATGAAAATAATTAAGCATTGATTCCATTTCCTTTCCAATTCAAATATAATGTAAACTACATCACTGTTCCATTTGCATTTGCAGTGTGCTGATTTTGTAAGAAATCAAACCAGTTTCTCACAGAACTGGTCAAACTTGTAGAAGATGAAATTTTACCTGGCTGGTACCTCTGTTCTGACCTACTATAAAAGGCAATGTTTGAGGGGTTGTTTAAGTATTCTCTCCAGCCCTGCCCAGCTGTGTCAGCTGAGAAAGGACTGTCAGGAATTGCTGCAGGTGGTGTGTGAAACAGCCACCTGTGTTTGATAACCTAAACAGGTCACAGATACCCGACTAAGGCAGCTTTCCAAATGGGAGAGATACTTACTCTCCTATGTTATAACTGGCAGCTACAACAATTCAACGGCAAAATCATGGAAATCGAGGTAAACTTGGTTTGAATAGAATGGAGTTCTGTAGATTTGTACAAAATTTCCTCTGTACTGGTCCTCATTTTCTTTCCTAACTGCTGAAACTCTGTGTTAACTACAGAAATCCTTTTCTGAAGAAGGGATAAAATAGCGAGTGCTTTGATGCTGAGAAAGAGTGAAAAGCACTTAGTCACCAGTGAATTGACATCCCGAATGACAGGATATTGCTATAGCATTGGTAATATATTATTCTGTATTTGCCAAAGAATTGCTAGTGTCTGATATAGTTGTGGCCTTGCAATACTGTACATCACATTCCTGATTGCCAGTCTGTGGCAACATTGACACTGTCAATTGCATCCAAGTAATGCAGAGTTGTTTAAACCCCGACTTCTTAGTCATAGCCTCCTCTAGAGCAGTTTCCATCCCCTCTATGTAGGAGGTCATCTTTAGGCTGTGTGTGTCCTTTGCTTTTGTTTATTTTTTCTTTTAAAAATGTGTAAAACAACATGAGGACTGTGATGCAGCTCAGCAAATTCTTGTTTTATAGCATGAAATTGAGTGTATGCTAAAGGGTGGTATGACAGCATATGAAAGCACCTGAAATTGTAAAGCTTGATCAAGCAGTTTTTGAGGATTATGTGCAGCTGAGAGAGGCAAACCTGAAGCAGTTGCATCTTATAGTTCATTTGGTAAACTCTAGAGTGAAGAATCTAGGATATATGTTTGGATTTTACTGGTAAGCCATCTAGTTTATGGCAAAACAAATCGTATGTTAGAGGACTAACACACGATGTCAGTGATTGGGGACTGGGACCCACAAGTGAAGTAGGCATCAAGTTCAGAATAGCTGTGGGTCAGCTTGCTCTTCTTATCCTGCATCCTTTGTTTCAGATGATTTTCAGTTGTCAACTACTCTTTCATACTTTTTGCAACTGCCACATAAGCAAAACACATTTCAGAAACTTACAGGCCATGTGAAGGAGTAAAATTGTATAAATCTCATTAGCATTCTTGAAAATCTCTGCGTGTTAACCAGTCCTTTGTTCCTCTTCACAATATGATAAATTAAGAAATAATCTCTTTGGTTTTCACTTGAAGAGTTTGTGTCAGGGTCTTGTGTGAGAGGGGCAGTTAGGTAGTTATACATTTTCTAATTTGATGCAAGGAAATTTGACTTACTTTCAAAAGCCTTTTCTTCACATACAACAGGCATGCTGGATGCTGAAGAGATTGTCATCTGTTTTTTTTTTCCTCTAGTTAGATGTAAGGCTTCATGCAGAAGTTTTCAAGGTTACAGTAAAGGCTACCAGGACTGTGGTACAAAAACAGTTTTCAGAATTTGTCTTTTAGGGTTTTTTTGTTTTGTAGTATGGAGAACATTCAATCACAAAACAAAATAAAATTTAGGTACACGATGCTCATTTTCCTATCTTACCTCTACAAACATGAAGTAAATATAAATATTTAAGGAAATGTCTTAGCTTTTAATTTCGAATGGTCCTTACTTTATATCAGGATACACACTATTCAGTCTGACTTTTGAAATATAAGCTCCTGCTCTTAGTATTTCCTGCATCTGCAGTGTAACAACACTGCCTTCTGTCTTACAGACGGAAGGTTATTTGACCTAGAAATTCTAGTATTATAATTGAGTTAAAACCAGTATGGCAGGGAAAAATTTTATTGTATCTTTAAGAAATACTATTTTTTTTCTGAAAACATGGTCACTTGGAAAAACATCAGAGCTTTTAGATCACTCTGGAAACTCAGTCATGTTAACAGGAATCTTTCCACTAAATTCTGCCTAATCACAAGCAGTGATTTTATGGTGGGATTTCCTAGTGTAGTTGATTGCAAAAGATCATTAAAAGTTATTATTATGAAATTGCTTATTGCTTTGAAAATAGTAATTTGTTTGCCAATGTTTTGAAAGTGTTTGTTTTTTGAAGCTGCTGCCATTTTTTCAAGAACTCTGTTGCCAGATTTCTGCTGAGAAACTTGCCAAAAGAGAAGATTTCAAAAGAAAATATCTGGAACAGATAAGAGTCCTTGAGATTTACAACCCAGCCATTGGAAAAGCTCTTCTTAGTCATGCTTTCTTTCAGACTTTTAAAGAGGATTATTCCATGATTATGAATGAGGTTCAGTAGATGGAAGGAGGAGCAGAAACTTTACATTGTAACATCTAAGAATGAGTCTGTCTGTGTCATTTATCGAACTCAGGTACTGATAGGGGGTATTTCCCTCTGCTCCTAGCAGTGGAAAGATGGCTGTATGTGTCCTTTTCCCATCCTGCTTTCAGTCTTCAGTTTGAACAGATTGTATGCCTCTACTGGGAAAATTATATTTTCTCCCCCTGTCTAGATGAGAAGAGGGAGTGACAGAGTGGCCGTGGTGGGCACCTGCGCACCAGCCAGGGTCAAATCATTACAAAAGGACAAAGGGCGATGATTTAAATAGTAGTTTTAGATTGGATATAGGTAAGAAGATTTTTTACAATGAGGGTGGTTAGGCACTGGAACAGGTTGTCCAGAGATGTTGTGGATGCCCCCCCCCCCCACCCCGGAAGTGTTCAAGACCAGGCTGGATGGGGTTTTGAGCAACCTGATCTAGTGGAAGGAGTCCCTGCCCATGGCAAGGGAGTTGGAACTAGATGATCTTTAACATCCCTTCCAACCCAAACCATTCCATGATTAACCATATCTGTGGTTAAATCAACATGATTGCAAATTTGCACAGGTGAGCACAGTTACTGGACTTTTCAGTGAATAACATTTCTAGTACTGCTGTTATTCTTACTCATGTCTTGTTAAAGGAACCTGTCCTTTTTCTCCATTGCTTATCAAGTTAGATTCATCCTGATATACCATCTTTGGCCCAGCATTATTTAAAATGTCTCTGTCATTTTCATAGTCGTGAGTGCTGTAACCAAAAGCCGTGTCTACTTAAAACTTCTAGATTGTCCTCATTACTGCTAAATAGATCTGGATCTTTTTCATTGTGTTCACACATTCGGTGGATGAGTTTCTCCCATCTCAGCAACATCCCAAAGCTCTAGGGAAACTGAACGTTAACATGGTAATAAAAGCCCTCTGACCCTGTGCTGCCCTGATAGTTTCCTGTGCCCTTAGGTGTTATCTAGTTGCCTAAGGGTGCATGTGCAATACAGTTACTTCTTAAGAGATACTACCCCTGTGCTGTAGCCTACCTCTGAATCTGCTCCCGACATCTCATCCAGGTCAACATTCCTAGGTGGCTGTTTTACCTCCAGTTTTCTACCAGAGAAGATTTCGTATGTTTGAGTCTGGGGTTTGCATACATTCTTTATGCTTCGCTAGTTTTTATGTTTGACTTTATACAGACCACAGCATAGCTAAGGATTATATTCAATGTATATGCAGATTTTTAATCATTTTTATCCACATTAGTGACCTGAAGTGATTAGTATACTCCTGTTTTAGTAAATATCTTTGTTGTGTTATAAGATGGCTGAACACATCAGGCATTACTGTTACTCAGTCTCCCCATTACAGTTAGCAAGTAATGTCAAAAGTGAGTAGGTTGACAAAAATAGCAAATATAAAAGTGAAAGAAGATATGAAAATGGAAGCTACTTTTTGGTGTTGAACAGAGAGGTGGCATTTCTACTGCACTTCGCCTTTGCAATTGTTTTAGGTGGCAACAGATTGCCGTTTCCTTTATTTCCATGGCTCTGGTCAGAGAGAGGTTTTTGTCTCACTAGAACAGGATTCCTTTCTTGGGTTTATGAAATTGTGTCAGACTATCAGAACAATAGAATACTGTATTTTCTTGTTTGTCAGTGGTGGCATTAACCAATTCTTATTCTTCTGCCTAGATCTCCTCTTCCAACACTTCTTGCCCAAACAGTTTTTGATACACATGTAGGATCATGCTGTTCTCAGAAGTGCAAAGTATAAACCAGCCAACAAATTGTTGCTTTCTCCCAGGCTTTACGTTCCATTTATTCGTCATATTTGTCTTACTTGAAGCGAAAACAGCACTTTCTTGTCAGACACAAAACCAACAAAAGCATGATGATCTAAGTTATTGCATCTAATGCAAGCAAATCCTATTTATTTTTTTCCTAGTTTCTTCGTGCATAGCTTTTATCTCACCTCCTCATTTATCAATTCATCTAATTTCTGTTTCCAAATCACTTTTCTAAGTAATTTTCCTGATGCACTGGTTGCCCTTTGGGAAACAACATCTTGGTACGATCAGTTCTTAATTTTGTAGATTGTGTTTGCCTTCATTTTTTTTCCCTATTTTTTAATTGTTTTCAATTAAGCAAAATGTGGATTGGATCTGTTTATTTAATCTTTTTCAAAACTCAAACCCTTTAACTGCAGTATTAATTCCCATTTGTGTCATGTAATTTCTTACAACATGCCATAGCTGTGCTGAGATAGGAACAAATGTCGCTAATGTTATAGGAAACAGGAACTTGCATATTTTCAGCAGGCATTGGTAAAAACCTGTCACAGCTGGGAATGAACCTTTGACTTAAAACTTCCACTAACCTAATTAAACCATTAAAGGTTAGACAAAGCGCCTCGGTCTTTCTAGACATCTCATGGGAACAGGTCTCTCTCAGGAGATTCCCAGTACTTTCAGAAGTGTGACATGTACATTTCTCATCTCTCAACTTGTTGCTACACAGCACTTAACGATAACAAGGGAAAAACAGAACTACAAAGTGTATTGGGGGAAAGTTGGCTTGAATTTTCACTGAAAATATCAATTGTTTTCCATATAATTATCTTCTGGTAACAATCCATGACCATTAAGATGTCAATTAAATGTTGCAACCATACATTCCGTGGTGTTATGTAAGATTGCTGGTTATTTTTCTTCTTAGAAGAGCAGGCTTGTCTCATTCTTCCATTAACCCACAGGATTGTTTTTTTAAAATGAAAATCTTAGCAAACATTGGTCAGGTTTTCTAAACTCCAATTATGTTGCTCTTTTGCTAATCATGACTATCATCATATTGTATAACACTATTATTATTTGTAGTTTCCTAGTAGTAATTGAACATGGCATGTTTTTGTTTGTTATGTTTTTTCCATGTATTTTTATCCAGGGGAAAGGGTCAAGTTTCTTTTTTGTGTGTGTGTTTCTATGGAGAGGTATATTCTGCCCTATACAACTTTCTTTGCAAATAATTCTATTGACATCGGTTGAAGTTTTCACACATTATCATGAGTTTTTTTCATACAGGTTAACATGAGTTTAACTGATTTCAAAGATAGTCCCATTACTGTCATTTATGATCATGACTTAAGGGCTATTAAAAATAAATTGGTTTATTATTGCTTAGCATTATGATTATGGTGGTTAGCAAAGTGTGAACAAACAATTGACCATTAAATTATTTCTTAATGTGTGCTCAGGTTGTTGCAAAACATGGAACTGGGGCTAGATTTCAATGAATGTCTTGCTCAACTTCTCTGAAAGAATGGATTATCAGGTCTAACTAGTAGAACTGACAAATTACTGCAGTTCTACTAGCAGACTAAACAACTCTCAAATTTGTATCTTCTTTGTTTAAAGCAACATTTTATATTTGATATTACCTTTCAGATATTTGATCTCTCCAACTGATGTTTGGTTTATATGTGTTAAATAATTTTCTAAGCATTCAGTTTCTCTCTCTTTAAAAAACATAAAATACAACAAACCCAATCGCAGCCTCTTATTTTTTTTTTTTATTTTCCTACTTTTGAATTAGTTTAACTGAATTTATCTTCCAACTTGAACAGAAAATATATAAACATGCTTTAAAATAATACTGTAAAAAATCCTCTCTGAAACTAGCTAATTCAGTCTCTGGTCTTTTATTCTGCTGGAATTTGCACTTTATTTTTCTAGTCAAACTTTCATCTAGTCTTGTTACACAATGCTTTGTCTACCGTGAGCCTGCAAACTGTCTCTGACTCTGTCTATGTTATTCACGATTCCTGTTTCTTTCAGTTTCCAGATTCTTCAGTTTAATGAACAATAAAAGCTAATGTCTGCCACTTATCTTTTAGGTATGTTACCTAAAGCTGTAAATTAAATCACCACCATCAATTTCTATTTTCTTGTACTTTTTCTCTATTTTTATCAGATTTCCATCTCAGCTCCAAAATTCCCATTGTTCTCCAAATTCAGTTTTGTAGATATTGAACACTAGTGTGGAACACCACAAATTATGTCTAAGGATGATATAAGTAACAATCATGTCCATATCTTTCTTCTTCTCAACTATAGCTGCAATGTCATTAGGAATTTCCCGTAATTGGGGGGTGGGTGATGGGCATTGGACACTGATGGAAATGGTTGTCATTTCTTGGAATTGTGTTACATATTTCTGTCTCAATACAGTAGTCAATTATCCAACCCTTTATGTCCAATACAACTTAGGCCATTATACAAGTATTTTCTGGTAACTGATTATACATACACAGAATATATCCCATTAAAGATGCCATTTATGACATTAAAGGATTTAGGTTCTTAATCGCTTGGTGAATCAATAGTGCTTGGGACATTTGGATCACTTGCAGAACCTAGAAATATGAGCTTATTTTTTTCAAGCTCAAAGGCTCATATTTCTCTTTATTAAAAAACAGCTGCTTCTAGTGAAGGACTAGTTATATAGACTTTTTTTTTTTTTTTTGCCCCCTAAAGCTTAAAGTCTCTGACAAGTTTATCCAAAATAAAAGGTTAAATTACAAATGTTACCCTAGTTCCTCCAATGACTTGAAACGAAATAAACATATTCCCCTCCTTATATCAGTTCTCATGGTGCTGGTTCTCTTTCATTCCAGATCTTCCCACAAAATAGAAACATTACTGTGTTTCATGGAGAAAGCAGTTGAAGAACAGAAAGAATGGGAAGGCAAGGAAACTGAATTGCATCTCCTGGCAAATGTGACTTGCTACATATTGCTATCTTTACATGACATATTTCTTATTATTTTCAAGGGGGAAACATTCTTAGAAAGCTTTTCCTGAAGGTGACATTTCAGTGCCATTAGTGAACCTTTGAGGCTGACTGTGACATATTTTTACATTGTGCATTGAGTTACTGTTATGCAGATCTGAGTATTTGGTGCCTGAGGCACTAAACAAAAGTGACATCTATCAGACTTCCTGGCTCTGACGAAGTCCAGAGCTTCATACCTGAAAGAATCATGTAAGTTTTGCTCCTGTCTTGTTCAACTCCTACAACTGGAAAATCCCTTACCTGCTGAACAAAGAAGTGTGTATGATACAAAGCAGAAGTGTGGTTCCAGTATACAGGTATGTGCAAAATGGTAGAGAGCATGTAATTTTTCAGCTAAAATTCATGATGTTTGTTCAGTTTTATCCTTTCCGTGACCATCCCTTCCACTTTTTATTTGTTATTGTCTCCAATTATTGTCAAAGTTTGTGATCTAAAAATTTTATGGGTCAAGGCATCAAGGGAGGACAATCTACTAATCAGGAAGGATTTATGCATGCATAGTGCAAAAAGTAGCTGGTAGACCCACGATTTCTAGAGGTCCTTCAGTGGTCCACAGAACACTGGACTGTAATTGATAATGGCAGCATCAGTCACCATGTCTCACCTTCTTCAGTTCTCCCTCTACAACTTAACAATTGGCAACTAAAGTACTTGACTATTAATTCAGATTAAGAATAATACTCATGAAAGAGCAACAGTGCACTAATGATGGGAAGAGGAGGTATACAGAGAAACCCTGTCCTGACAAGATATAAAGGAACTGTAGATTGAAGGCAAGAAGAAGCACAGACTCCAGAGAGCCAGAGAAAATTCCAGGATTAAACTGTGGGGAACCATATGCAAATAGGAGCATACCTAGCTTAGCCTTAAGGGAAAGCAGTCAGGAAGATGTATTAGGGGAAAAACTAGAGGCACAGGATGTCCCTGCAATGAGGGAGGTTATGGGCAACTGCAAAGAGAAGAGATGAGGAGGGGAAAACAAACAAAAACATGTGTGGGAAGGCTGTGCTGCAAAGCACTGCAGCATCTTAACCCTGTAATTGCCATGCAAAAGCCTGGAAGCACCTAAAAATAAATGTGCTAAAATAAATGCTAATCTAAGGAAACCATAGACATAACACAAGCACTCTCTCGATTAGCATCACGGATTAGCTGCCTACACCCACTGGAAGTGTGTCACTTCCCAGGGGAAATTTTTCTGTCTGAAGAAGTTCCTGTGACTGAAACAGTTCATTCCTACACAGGAGATGCAGGTGCTAGTGCTGGTCCAGCAATTTAGGTAAATATAAATGTATTTCATTCTCTCTGATGTGAAGACCACTTCCATCTAAATTGAGCAGTGGCTAGAAATTTTTATGGTATGAAGGGCAAAGGTTTTAGCAGAAAATACGAATTGTTGGCAATCTACTTTTCCATGACGGTAAGTACTTCTTGCCAGCAGTGGTTGTAGCTTGCATCACACTTATACTATTGAAGTGTAAAGTAAGAACTTATGCAAGATATCAAATGTACATTTCTCCCCTTTGGAAATTGCTTACTGTTTTGCTTAGCACTATAACATCACATATATTTTTCTCCTATTTACTACTTTTAAAGAAAGATTTCCATCTGTCTCTTTATTTCTTTCTTTTCCCACTTCCCTGGTATATACACCACCTAAAAGCAGCAGGTAAAATACGTTCCTCAGAAAAACAAACAAACAAAAAATGGAACCAAAACTATGCAAAGTACAGAATCTCTTCATTTTCATTGTGGCTTTCTTTTCTCCATCTTACAGATAACCTGTAAAACCAATGCCAGATTCCTTGTTGCTGAGCTATAAAATTGTTTGTGACAGAGCAATGCAAAATATTTCAGAAAACATGTGAGTGGTATTACCTACACCAGTCTCTCTGCCTGCAAGCATTTTCTTCCATCTGATTAATCCAAATCAAGTTGCTTAAACCTTCCGGCTTCTCTGGAAGACACAAAGTTTTATGATGTTGCTTTCCTTTCCTTTCATCAAATGTCTGCAATGCCTTTCTGCTGTTTGTGCAGAAATATCTAGCCTCATCCATAAAGTTTATAACCCTAGTATGATTGTAAAGCTAGTAATATTCAGTCTAAAATCTCCCATGAGGTTCAGACACCTCTTTCATTAGAGAGTCTTAACTGCAGGGAAAAACGGATAACAGGGCCTATACTAGCTCCCGTTTCTGAAGGTTGTCACATGTTTTTGTAGTAAATTAATATTAATTGTTCACACCAAATCTTGACACTCTAATAGTAATCAGAAATGATTTGCACAGAGGCATAGTCTCTGTATTCCAGTACTGTGAGGTTGGCCTCATTTGCCTCATAATCATCTATACATATTTATAGCCTTAACGAGAATGTTATATTTTTCAGATACTATTAACTAGGTTTAGGAAGGATTTATTATATATCGAAGTTGATGATCAAGCAAGATAATATACAGTAATTGAAAAAAGAAAAAAATTACTTAAATATTAGAAAGGTAGATACTTGGTGTACCACTTCAATAGTATTTACACAGTTTATTCTAAAGCACAGGAACACCCAGTGTAATGGTGATCACAGCCTTAATGGGTTATTTTGATTGCTTATTTGAGAAAGCTCCCTGTTTTACATTAAATTCTCCAGACCGATTTAAATATTGATTGAAATCTCTCAAATGGGTGCGTGGTAATCCCATTCTTTATTGTCTTCATTGGTTTCTAATGACACATTGTTTACAAAGTCAAAAAGACCAGGTTTAGCTCTATTTATTTCTTAGATCTCTCTGCTAAATATGTGCTCTTAGCTTGACTCATTTTTATTGCTGTCTCATGTTACAAGTCAGTGTGTTAAGGATTGGGCTTTAAAAGGAAAAAATATCCCATTGAAATTTCATTGCCTCAGAACATATGTTCAGACTTTTCTAACAGCCTTCAAACCAAAAAACAAAATGTCCTTAAAAGAGGCACATCTCTTCAAAGTGATCATCCTGAAGCAAAAACTCGCCTGTGTTTTAGAGCAGGATGTTTATTTTACATGCTTGTGGTCTCTTTGTTAACCATTGTGACCTCTGAAATGGTAATATACGAATCATTTACTATTGTATTTTTAGCTGTTACTACACCCACAAGACTTTTTATTATCAGCAGGAGTGGAGGTATTAAAGAGATTTGTGGGCCTCAGAAGGCTCAAAGCACAGTAGGGATGAAATTACAAAATTATATTGTTATAAAATGTATTTCTAAAACTGTGTACAAAGGCCCAGTGTTAATGAAAGTAATTGATAACAAATTCTGATTTCTTTTTACATCACCAACAAAGCATTTTTTTCTGAGTAATAATGAGCCTCTTTTTAGTAACAATAGGAAAAAAATGAGTCTCATGAATCATTTATGTGGCCTCATTCATTGCTATTATTACTTCTGCCATCAAATATTTTGGGATTTCAGCCCCTTTTTCTCTCTGTCTTTACATCTCACGTAATGGCCTTTCTTGTGCTTTTCAGAAGGAAAATTGAACTTTCTTCTTTTTTAATGTACAGAAAAGTACCAAATCTTCCATTCTGATTCTGAATAACTGTTCCTGTTACTGAGGCTTTTAGCTGGAGGAAGCCATAAAAGATGAATAATTGCTAAAGGAGAAACAAGATAAGGGAAGTAAAAACCCAATGTGCAGAAGGAATCCATTTTCAAAAGGTCAACACCTTCAGTACGGGATTTGCCTAAATTGGCCAATTCCATTATTATGGAATTTTAGCTGTCAATAATTCCACTATAGCAAAAAGACTGAGAAAGTGAACTGAAAGTGTCATGCCCGTATACTCAGTTCAATTACAAGTAGCATTGCATAACGCCTAGAGCAGGACAGTGAGCATCAAAAGACTTAAGTTCTTTTGGACTTTGTCTAAACTCATTGAGACGAGTAATTTAATCTTTACTACTTCAGAGTAATCATCTGTGCATTTGTCGTCTCTCGAAAGATTCATGTGTTCTGCAGGAGGCTGCGTGTAGAGACTATTCAGAAACTACAACAGATACCTCACATGCTCTTTCACTGACTTTAAGATATAAGCATTTTTTTTAGTGAAATGTCCTCTTCTGGACTAATTCTGTCAATGATGTCCCTCATCTTCACTGTTTTCCAGTTTTATGTGAAACTGTTGTTCTCACATCCAAGTTTCATTTTTGGTTTATATCTTCCTAGCCCCATTTCTAACACTAATTTCATGTATTTAGCCCTTCAAAAATTATTGATATGCTCATGATATAGAATAAACTGAAGTTTGTTTGGTGTTATTTTTAATCAACATTTTAAGTTATAAAGTGGCTAAAAAATTATCTCTTTTTAATGAGATATGCTCACCTCAGTCCACTACCCTGAAACAAAATGCACATTATGAAAGATAATCTCTGTACTCAGGATTTTTCTGAAGTTACGACATGCGAAGCTGGTTTAATTTTAGTATAGCTTTAGTGAGATTACACTATGACAACTCCACTGTTTTTTTTTATTAATTTGAGAAAAACGTGGTCATTGAAAAATACTTCATGTAACCTCCTTATGCTTCAACTTGTCTTTTATGACATTTTTATGATAATTTTTTACATTTTTCTTATAGTTTTGAGACTTGTGGGTGAAGCCATTGTATTACCATCAAATAACATTCTGACAGTTAACTTCTTTACATAAACTTTTTAGCTGCAGAAAGTAGATTCTGTCTCTTCTCATGAAAAAAATGTGGCCTCTTTCAGAAGAAATGCACTTCAGTGTGGGTTTTCTGTCATTCTCATCAACATGTTTAAATTAAATAGTTATTTTAAACATTGAAAATCAATGCTTTTTTTTTTTTTCCTAATAGAAGAAGACTGATAGCAACAAGAACCTTTGGGTTTAATGTGCGAAATACAACAAAGTCAGAACATTGTCTACTCTAAGCAGCGCCACACAGTAAGCTATCTCTAACATATAGCCTCATTTTAAATAGATAATGGTGCAAACAGCCATTAAACGTCTAAATGCCACAAAATAAGAACTTCTTTTAATCAAATGAGTTGTTCAGTTGTGTTGATTGAACACCCCTGCGAACAGCTGTGTGACTGTAAGTCCATACTGCCTTTGTGAACAGTCCTCACCCTTTCCATTTTGTTGATTTATCACTTAAGCCCCTAACACTTTTAGTCATAAAGCCATGATCTAGTTTAAAACTAATCCTGCTATGAAATGTTTTCAGGTGGATCAATACCATGATTTGGTTCTCATACAACTGTAGAAATATTGGGTGCTGGCACAAAAGCATATGTGGGAGCACATTGCTTGGAGACAGGGAGGAAAGACAACAGAATTGCCCCTCTGTGCCATGATATCTGTATTGATCCCTTTAAATAAATTCTGAGACAACATTTTTAGCAGGCAGTGAGGGAGCCAGACTGCTGGAGGCTGTTTCTTGCCTGTGGGGTGATTGTGCAGAGAGAGAAGAGAGGTCTGCATATGGGGGAGGAGAGGGAACTGAGTGCAGAACCTCAGAGCTAAAAGAAATTTTTTGTTCAGATCCCGAGATAATAATTGCTGTTACTGTTTTGTTTTTTTTCTTTCCCCTCTGCCTGTGTCAGAGCTCATTTCTTCCATTAGAAATACGTTGAGCACAAGATTAGTAATAACTGAAAACACTAAGTGGAAGCTGCTTTCAGATATAGCAGTGAACTCTTTACCTCATAGAGTTTCACTGATAATTTTTCTTAGAAACTGTTATAAAATATGCACTATTAATCTGTGATCTGTTACTGAAGTGCTTTGTTAGTGGACTTATCTGAAGGAATTAACTTCCTTAGTAAATTACATTTTTTTCTACATTGTTTATGCTATAAAAGTCTGTAAGTCATGTATTTCATAACAAAACAATGACCTAAACTAAGCCAAAAATATTCAATGCACATTAATGAATGAAAATTACATAAGTCTGCAAAATGCAGAAGTGATGTAATTACCGTTTCTTGCCTTCCTGACCAATCTTCTTAAAAGGACCTACTCTATTCTTTTAAAATATAATTCCAATACCTATATCCAGCTCAGAAAACTTAAAACATAGCTCACGCCCCTACTAACTTTATGTTTAAAACAATGCATACTGAAAAATCCAATCAGTCACATGTATACTATATATAGTCCCCTCCTTTTCTAGTTCTCTCCTTTTTTAGTGTCCTTTTTTTTCCCTTCCTTTTTTTAGTTCTATCTCGATCAGCTGTTGCAGGCTAGAGACAATTACAGAATCACAGAATGTCAGGGGTTGGAAGGGACCTCGAAAGATCATTTAGTCCAGCACCCCCGACAGAGCAGGATCACCTACAGTAGGTCACACAGGAACATGTCCAGGTGGGTTTTGAATGTTTCCAGACAAGGAGACTCCAAAACCTCTCTGAGCAACCTGTTCCAGTGCTCTGTTACCCTCACAGGGAAAAAGTTTTTTCTAATATTTTTGTGGAACCTCCTATCATAGAATCATAGAATGTTAGGGATTGGAAGGGACCTCGAAAGATCATCAAGTCCAATCCCCCTGCCACAGCAGGAATGCCTAGACTATGCCACACAGGAACGTGTCCAGGCAGGTCTTGAATGTCTCCAGAGAAGGAGACTCCACAACCTCTCTGGGCAGCCTGTCACCCTCACTGAGAAGAAGTTTCTTCTCGAGTTTAAGCGGAACCTCTTATGTTCCAGTTTCAGCCCATTACCCCTTGTCCTATCAGTGGTTGTCACCGAGAAGAGCCTGGCTCCATCCTTGTGGCACTCACCCTTGATATATTTGTAAACATTAACGAGGTCACCCCTCAGCCTCCTCTTCTCCAAACTAAAGAGCCCCAGCTCCCTCAGCCTTTTCTCATAAGGGAGATGCTCCACTCCCTTAATCATCCTAGTTGCCCTGTGCTGGACTCTCTCCAGCAGTTCCCTGTCTTTCTTGAACTGAGGGGCCCAGAACTGGACACAATATTCCAGATGGGGTCTCACCAGGGCAGAGTAGAGGGGAAGGAGGACCTCTCTTGACCTACTAACCACCCCCCTTCTAATACACCCCAGGATGCCATTGGCCTTCCTGGCCACAAGGGCACAGTGCTGGCTCATGGTCATCCTGCTGTCCACCAAGACTCCCAGGTCCCTTTCCCCTACACTACTCTCTAATAAGTCATTCCCCAACTTATACTGGAACCTGGGGTTGTTCCTACCCAGATGCAAGACCCTACATTTACCCTTGTTATATTTCATTAAATTTTTCCCCGCCCAACGCTCCAGCCTGTCCAGGTCTCGCTGAATGGCAGCACAGCCTTCTGGTGTGTCAGCCACTCCTTCCAGCTTGGTGTCATCAGCAAACTTGCTGATAGTACTCTCTAGTCCCTCATCCAAGTCATCGATGAATATATTGAATAATACTGGTCCCAGTACCGACCCTTGAGGGACTCCACTGGATACAGGCCTCCAACCAGACTCCGCCCCATTGACCACAACTCTTTGTCTTCTTCCCCTTAGCCAGTTCGCAGTCCACCTCACTACCCGAGAGTCTAGACCACACTTCCTCAGCTTAGCAGCAAGGATGCTGTGGGAGACTGTGTCAGATGCTTTACTGAAGTCAAGGTGTAGACCACATCCACCGCTCTGCCATCATCTATCCACCTGGTTATATCCTCATAAAAGGCTATGAGGTTAGTCAAGCACGACTTCCCTTTGGTGAAGCCATGTTGACTGTCTCTAATGACCCTCTTATCCCTGATATGCCTTGAGATGGCACCAAGGATAAGTCGTTCCATCACTTTCCCAGGGATGGAGGTGAGGCTGACCGGTCTATAGTTACCCGCGTCCTCCTTCTTGCCCTTTTTGAAGACTGGAGTGACATTTGCTTCCCTCCAGTCCTCAGGCACCTCTCCCGTCTCCCAATGTCTAGCAATGACATCAGCCAGCTCCCTCAGCACCCGTGGATGCATCCCGTCTGGACCCATGGATTTATGGATGTCCAGATTGCTTAATTGGTCCCTAACGCAGTCCTCATCGACTAAAGCAAACTCCTCCACTGCCCTGACTTCCTCTGGGGCCTCGGGGGAACGGGGCTCCTCAGGACAGCCTTCGGCAGAGTAGACAGAGGCAAAGAAGGCATTCAGTAACTCTGCCTTCTCTGTATCATGTGTCACCAAGGCACCCACCTCATTCATCCGTGGGCCTACATTGCCTCTGGTGTTAGTTTTATCTGCCACTTATTTGAAAAAGCTCTTCCTGTTGTCCTTGACCCCTCTCGCCAGGTTCAATTCTAGGGAGGCCTTTGCTTTCCTAGTTGCCTCCCTACATCCTCGGACAACAGCCTTATATTCTTCCCAAGTGGCCAGCCCCGCCTTCCAAGATCTGTAAATTCTCCTCTTGCCCTTGAGCTTACCCAGCAGATCCCTGTTTAGCCACACAGGTCTCCTGGCTCCCTTCCTTGACTTCCTACATGTCGGGATGCTCTGATCTTGAGCACGGTAGAAGCAGTCCCTGAACGCTAACCAACTATCTTGGGCCCCTTTACCTTCAAACAGCCTTGCCCATGGGATTTTCTCTAGTAATTGCTTGAAAAATCCAAAGTTTGCCTTGGCAAAGTCCAGGGTTGCAATTCTGCTTGCTATTTTGTTTCTGCTACATGAGATCCTGAACTCCACCATTTCATGGTCACTGCAGCCAAGGCAGCCCTCAACCTTTACTGCTTCAACCATATCCTCCTTGTTATGCTCCAGCTTGTATCCATTGCCCCATGTCCTGTCATTGGACCTCACTGAGAAGAGCCTGGCTCCGTCCTCCTGACAATCACCGTGACATATTTATAAACATTAATGACGTCACCCCTCAGCCTCCTCTTCTCCAAACTAAAGAGACCCAGCTCTTTTAGCCTTTTAAGACAATGTATTAAGTTACTGGATTTCCATGCTCTGGAAAGCTGCCTTGCATGATTCCTGTTTCTGAGCAAGAAACAGAGAGAGAGAGATGACCTTTGAACCTGCCATTTTGTAAAAAAAAAACGAAAACAAAAACTTGTAAAGCTTGTTAAGAGAGAAGTCAGAAGCCTGGGATGGCAAAATAGAAGACAATGAAAGCCTTTTGTACTGCAGGAAGAAGTGTTTTGCCAAATGATGGCAGCACTCTGTCTTCTACTGGTTTTGTGGAGACTCTCTGGGTGCAAGGATCAGTAGTGGCAGAAGGTCCTGTTGAGCTTGTTTGTGATGCTGGATAACTCACTGGAGAGCAGAAGAATGATTTTAAGGCAACAGGTTCTAGCATCCTAATCTTCCAGTCAGTCTCCCAAAGACTCCTGTGGCCTTCAGCACCATGTGGAAACACAGTTTGCTCTGGGGCTCTGACTCCCTTTTCCAAAATAGGTGCTCCCAGCAACTCAGCAGTTAAATCTTAAGAATTAAGAGAATGAACTCTAAATTGCCTGAAGGAGATATGCTGCAGAGAGGTGAAATGACTGCAGGTGTCAGAGATAGAATGTGCCTGGACAGACAGCACACCCCTGACAGACCGCAGCACCCCACACATCACTCAGCTCAACACTCCAGGATGTGGAAACTACCCCAAGATTGGGTGAAAAAACAGGGCTCAGGGAAAAGATTTCTACAGACAGATATTCTCAAACTGCCAACACTTAAAATAGCAGTTCTAGACACCTGAGCAAGGATGATCCCATTTTATTAAGGTCAGATGGAAAAGCAAAAGCCCCTATTAGAAGTGATAAGACACACCCGAAGTGAATAGTATTGGAAAGATAACAGCAGAAGTAAACAGCCAATACTCAGGCCATCTAGATTTTCCCAGTGGAGACTGTAATTGGACCTGCTTGTTGTTACCTGTAGATTCAGTACATATTCTTCTTCCTGGAAGATTTTCTGCAGTACAAAAAAACTAAAAAACAAAACCAACAACAAAAAATCACGACAAAAACAACCACCACCCTAAAAAACCCTGCAAAACCCAACCAATCAAAAAAAACCCAAACCAGTAAAACAAACAAACTCCCCAAAGTAAACCCAAAACCAGAAGCTCACACAAGCCCCAGTGCTTTTACAGCTTTCTTACAGTGCATAGCCAGATGATCCTGCAGTGTCCACTATTATCTCTCTCTTTGGAACTGTTACCTCAGCTGTAAAGTGCTAAAAGTGAGACTCTACAACAGCTTCTCCTTTCATGTGTGAAAAATCCCAAAAATTAATTCTGGTTGCAGTGGCCAGCATACCTAGGGATACTTGGAGCTTTTGTTATTCAAAGCATATGTTCTATGCTGTGCCTGAATCACCAAATATAAATTTGCATCTCATTGATATCAGAATTTGTTTTCTGTGGCTTTGAGATAACCAGTACTCTTTCTCATGGGACAGAGGGTTCCAGGACAGAAGGAATAACTCCAGAGGATTTTGAGTAGAATAACATATTTATCTTTGATGCAGAAAGAATTGAACCAGATAAGTTAAAAAAAGTACTAAAAGTATCAACATCTAATTATTCAAACCAGCAATGTTTTATCCATAAATGACAATGTTCAAAGTAGTTAAAAAAAAAATAAAAAAAACCCCTCAACTCACACACCAAAAAATGAATCTCAAAAATGCCTGCTAATTGCTGAGCCACACAAACACTTATTCATATGATTGTGTTCTCTTGTCATAACAATGGTTTGCACCTCCATCCAGCACCTCACACAAGCATTTGACTGTGCGCCCAAAAAATATTTAGTTGCAAAGAAATACTATTGATTCACAGTTGTGGAAGATATATACAGAGTTATTACACGTAAGAAACATCTCTTCACGTTTCAATAATAGAATTCTCTTTAAGAAGTACTCCTGCAGCCTTTAAACAGAGCTCAGTAATGTCAGGATAAGACTGAAAGTGCATCGAGGAGTTTGACTGGTGAAATCCAATATCTGAAGGTGGTATTCCGCCATGAGTTTCCAATAAGTATAGGAACTGCAATGATGTCTCTAATGTTTGCAAGTCAGTGCTGCAGTTTTATTATTGACCTTACCTAAAAGCACGTGAGGTTATTTCAGGTTTGATTCTCTTCTGAATCTGGGACACAAGTAGCATCCACATAATCACCCCCAGATTTAAAAGCACAAGGAGTAGTAAGTCTACAAGAAGCATCTTCCTTGAGCTCTGCCACTTTGCACGCCATAAGAATGCAGCACAGGACACTCTACAATTGGTCTGGGGAATCAACCCTGACTGAAATAGATACTTATGTTATAGCCAAGGAAGGAAGGCTAAGAGCAAAAGGTGCACTTGCAAGTATGACTAAGCAGGCAGATTTATACTGAAGAAAGACCTCGGGAAAAGAAAAAGGGGGTGTTGGGGCTAAGAAAGAATTAAAGAACAACTGAGTGCTCCAAAAAATACAGCATTAACAATCTCTAGGAGCAGTGGCAATATTCGTGTGCCAGAAACTCAGCTTCCTGTTATAGGACCCTGTTGCTATAGAAACTTACAACTGGGAGCTAAATAAAGTAATTTCTATGCTAGTGTTGGTGTCTGTAACTTCAGCACCTGATACTAACCAAATTGTGCTCAATAAACAAATTTAAACTCTAAAAGCCTTCAATAAGTTCACAATGGTTTCTAGACAATTGATTAATCCCAATTGATCTTGGCTTAAACCACAAGAACATGAGAAATCATAGAAACACAAAAAGACCAACCTGGACAAATATGCCTTCCCCTTCTTTTTCTTTCTTACCTGATTTTTTTTCCTTCTCCTATATACCTCTTTATGCTTAGCTCCTTTTTTTTTTTTTTAATGATCTTTTTCATGACTAACCTCATAGTTGAGCCTGACATCTCTGATACTCTTTAGACAAATTAAATCTGCATTAACCTGCAGTTGCTCTTGCATATCTTTCATATATCATTAAGCATTTACTCCAGGTTAAAAAATGCAAGAAGTGATGCTAACAGCTTAGTGCAAATCCTTCTTCCTAGATCTCCAGTGAACAGTCCCAGGGATGAGGCACAAGGGACAAGTTTGCAGAAGATTGCACAGGCAGGTCATACCATGGGAACTGTGAGAAATGTTCATCCCCCCAGGGGACATGGGTACGCTAAGTCTGGTGAACTTGGATGCCAGGGCATCTAGGGTTAGAAATGTCTTCTCTTCAGAAAGGAGGAATTGTTACTGTTATTACTGTAGCACCCTCCTGTACTGACTAGGAAACAGGAGATCATCTCAAGTGTTTAAAAATGCAGACTCTATTTCTGCTTCACATTAAATACAAGTCCAACTTATTAGAATAAATGACACTAGTGCCATGAGTAGTCATGTAGGACAGATTTAAAACTCTTTAAAATTTCTTCGTCACTGTTATAGAAGATGCCTGAATATTTCTGCAACAACTGGCAAGACAGTAAGAGCTGAAGCTACAAAGGGTATCAAAAAGCCATAGCGGTGACTGTCCTCCCTTGGTCAAAATCCCTCCCTTCACATTCAAAGTGCCCTAAGCAAGGCATGTGAAGAAATGGGTTAAATGCTTGGGGCACATGGTACTTCTGGGGGAAGAAAGCAGAAGGGGAACACAATGGTGGTGGTAGGGGGAGGTTTTCATCATTCCTATCAAAGGTGAGCAGAAACAGATGTTGCCTTATCCCTGAAAGTGGAGCTAAGGGGAATGACTGGGCAAAAAGGTACGTAGACACCTGAGGATCGCTCCACTCTAACCCAGCAGGCAGGGTGAAAACAAAGGGGTGGGCAGAACAACTCAGCAGCTGCTGTAGGAGAAGGGGCAGATAGCACAGCTGCCTGGAAGGGACCAGGGTTGTCACACCACAGCCACTGGCAGCCACCAGTGTTTGCTGGGATAAAAGCAGCAGTGTCTGCTGGCAGAGAGTTGTCTGAAGCCTTGGGGACAAGCTGAAATGAGAGCAGGGCTTGGATGAGCTGTGGCAGAGGAGGTTCTGGGAAGCCAGGTCTTATGGCACTTCTCTAGCACGTGGTAGGTCACTGGGCTCAGGCAAGGGGTGGCAGGCAGCCGGGACTCCCGGGCCAGGTGACTGCTGGCACACAGATCCCTCACAGGCTTTGGCAGGCAATGCAGGCATCTGCCAAGCACGAGCTGCCCAATGGCCAGACTGCCAGCCAAGTCTGAGGATAGTGGGCTCCTGGCCATAACAGGAAAGCGAAGTCAAGATGGTAGAGCTACTTGAAGGACCATAGCTACTCCTTGCTTGAGAAGATTTGGCCAGTAGAGTAGAGAAAGTGTAGATTTTATTAGTGTTCATATAAACCAAGGCATTAGGCATGGGGCCAAAGTCTTTGGAACAAACCTGGTGAATCAGGCTAGACTTTGAAATGCTTTTGTCAGTGTTCTGTTCATCCACGTCAGTCTGATGGTATCTTAATATAAATTCATTTGCGCATTTGGAAGAAAAACTCCACTGTATCTTGTCAGAAGCAATATGTGTGGGATGCATATACATCCCAAATATATATATATGTTTATGCATGCATGTGTACACATATGCATATATGTGTATATATGTAATACCCTGTTTAACGTACCAAGGTAGTGGCTTCTCAGAAATGAACTGAGTCCTGCTTCTCATGCCAAGGACAGGCATTAGGGCAGTCATGCTGAAGTGTATGCAGTCCAGCAAGACACTTACTTAACAGAAAAGACGTGTTTGAAAGCCGTTGACTTCAGGAGAAACTTCAAGCTGAAGTTTTCACATATGCATGAATGTTGTGTTGAATAAGGATGAGCTGAAATTTACATGTGAAGTTAGCAGTGTGCTTTACTGCTCCCACTAGCAAAAGGTGCTTCCAAGACTTTGGATAACAAAGGAGCCTGTAAGGAGAGGGCAGGGAAGTATCATTGGCTATTTACTGTCTGTAGGGAGGGACTTGCCTTGGCGAAATTAAGATAGGAGAGTCAGGATTCTAAGATGAGGGGGCCAGATTTTCTAGGCACTATATGTTGTTAATGACAAGATATAGAGGAAGGAAATCGTAAATGCCTCTGTCCCTGGGAGTTGTTGGGGAACCTGAAGATTTTACCCCGTATGTTAGTTATGCAAAAGCAGGGAAGGAAATTTCACTTTTTTCCTAGGTGAAACAAGCAGTTCTCATTATCTCTAAAGTGTAAGTAAGTAAGCTGAAAATGGAGAAGATTCATGGTGTGCCTTTTTTTTTAATTCTCTTTTTTTTTTTTTTTGTTTCTGGTTATGCTGTAAGGAAGGCATCCTTCAGTCCCCAATAAGGCTTTTTGAGGATCTTGCTTTTAATGAATCATAATTTTGAAAATTCTTTTCATTTCAAGAATTGGCATTCAATTCTGATGTCTGTTAGTCTTTGTAATGTTTAGTCTGTTTTGCACAAGTTTATGAAAGACTTGAATGGATACTTAAGTACAGTGATATTGTTGCAAAGCTATGCATAACTGTTTTCATATGTGCTACTTTTTACTTTGATGTTTCAAGAACAAATCCTTGTACTATCTACATAGTGAGTCACAGCTGAACTTCTACACTATTTTATTGTCTTTTCTATGTACTTCACAAATTAGAATACAAAAGCCAAAAGACCCACACCTGGAAAGCACAGTTTATAACTGCCTTGCATTGCTTTTTTCCTTCCTTTTTGTCCTTCATTGTCTCATTCTGTCTCTCCAGTCACTGTGATGCCTTCAGTGAGTGGGAAACAATGTCGTTTATTTCTTCTTTCCAAAAGCTTCTGGGAAATTTTACTTGCTTCTTTTTTTTTTTTATCTTTGTCACTTATCTTTCCTTTGTAATGCTATTTCATGTTACCTAAGAGCTATGGTAGAGAACATGCATTTTAGTTTGCATTCCTGACGCAAAAGTTCTGCCACTTAAAGTGATTGTGCTACAGAGCATAAGGTACTTCCCTGCAATGGCTCTCCCTTCTGGCAGGATCTGAGCTTCCAAATACTCACAAAACCAGAAAGCTGCAAGCTGATGTCTTCTCTGCCATCTATTTTGGGATCCCGGCCAAGCCTTCAGGTCTCCACTCCAAACTTGGAGTCTTTTTCTGGTGAAGTTACAAGGAAAGACAAAAGTGTTTCACTTCCAAAGATCCTGCTCAGCCTGCAAGCATGTAATGAGGCTCACACAAGGAGATCCCTACCTTTGTAGAGACTGATCGAACTTGGTGGGTTCCTGCTGAAGCACAAGAGACTTTGCCTGGAGAATTCTTCTTGTCGATAGATGGCCAGAAGCACTTCTTAGTGCATCATTTTAGCCATGATGACCATTCCTTTTAGAAAAAAAAAAAAGTTAATAATTCTATTTTGCTTATACATTGCAAAGAGAGGCCAAAACTGATGGCTCACATCATTTGATCTCATCTCTGACTTCTCTAAATTTCGCAAAGGCCTGTCTCATTCTTCTTGGTTACAAATCTGAACTAAGTGAATAAAAAAGAAATTGTGTGATAAAATAAACTATGGCCTAGAGCTCACTCGGATATGCATGCCCACTTAATTTTAAATGCGCTGAGGGTCATTGCAATGATTACTTGCAGCACATTAAATTTAGCATGTGCATGATTATTTCCAGGATCAGTGCATAGCAGGTCATCTTTCAATACATGGGAAAATTAATGAGGGATCAAAATTTAAAATGCCAGATCCGAGTTATTCTGAAATGTGGGACTTCAAAATATAAATTTAAGGGTTTGCAGGTTGACAATAATATTTGCTCTCTAAATTTCAACAGAAAAGTCTAGCTAAGAATTTTTATGTGTTGGTTTAGTCAGTGTAACTTTCACAATAATCTGCTGTACCTAAGTATATTTTCCTTTAAAGAAGCAATTGACTTTTATAAGGAGGAAATGGTATTTTGAAGACATAGCGCTTATTTACAAAACATATTCAGGTTCTTAAGTAGGAAGACGATAGGAAATTGTTAGCTGTCTGGGGGACAAATTTCTCTGCTTCTTATTTTAAACTATTTTTCATTATTTTTGCATCTCAGCCCCACTTTAAAGGGGAAAAAAAAAGTGAAGACCTAGAAGAACAGTATTAACTTTCTCTCTGTTCATGAAAGAAACATCAGTGCTTTGTTCATTTCTTTTTTATATTTGACCAAGTACGATTTTTCTTCTTTTTAAATCTGTGTGCCATTTAGTTTGGAAGAAACTTTCAACATTTTATGAAAAATAACAGTGAGAAAATACCTGCTTACAGAGGACTTTATAAACCTTTTGTATCTCTAAGGGGGAAAATGAGTTCATAGTTTCCATTCATTACATGCTTGTGATGAGATAACTGGCAGCAGCTGTTGAAGTGGAAATGGGTGGACCAGAGTGTGCTTTGCTCAGAGCGAGTTTCATCTGCTGCCTGGGAAGCAAGAGGGTCCTGGTGCTCTGGGCGTTCAGAGTGTGTTGGCAGCTGGCTGGGTCAGGAACCCTGCAAGTGAAAGGAGGTGACACTGTCTGGCGTTTATTTTTTTCTGGAGTTATGTTATTGGTGAGGTTTTTTTTCTCCTGATTATTACATCTGTAGAGGTGCACTTGTAGCCCATAACTCCGATTTTTAAAGAGGTTCATTAATGCACTCCCTATGGAAAGAGAGTATTTTTTCCTTGAATTAGTCATGAGTGTGATTTTTGTGGGTTTTCTGTTGTAAGGGCAACATATCTGCTCAATTATTTGCTTCTTAACTTCTGTTTTGACAGACTTTTAAATCTCTCCACACACACCCATTCCCTTTTCTCCTGCATTTTCATGGCATATGGGGTTTGGGGATTTTGGGGAAGGGGGAGAAGAAGAAAGAGGCGAGAGAGGTTACCTTTACTGTGGAAATGTCTTAACTCCAAAAAATTATGGTGTGTGTTTTAAAATAGCTAATTCTTTCGGTACAACAGTGCTGCAACAGTCTCATAAAGAAACAGGTTAAATGACTTTTCTAAAGCTTTGGAGAAGTAGGTGTTGGAACTTGTGTTCAAATTCATGAGCACTGAATCAGAAACAATTCCAGGTCTACTCAGCTCTAAAACTAAAGTTTATGTTGCTGAAAGTTAGTCTCTTCTTTCTTCATTGACAAAGGTTATAATATTACAATGATTTAATGCAACTGAATATGACTCTAGGAAATTCTGAGCTCTCTGAAACCTAGTGAAGGCCTCTCTGACTATATTTTGATGAAGAACCCTAGTGTCTGCAGTATGGGCATAGCCTGCTTTCTCAAAAACAAGTGTGCAGGGTTTAAATACATGTATACATCTAGAGGTGGTGGCAAGGGTGAAAACACAGAAAACATCCATTTAGGCAGAAAGGGCAAGGGGGCAAGGACACTTTTTGAGACAATTGTACTGTAGGAGTAAATTTACACAGGAACTTAATCTGAGGCAGTTGTGTTTAATTTTGGACATCGTAGTATACAAAAGACATTGAGGAACTGGTGAGGGGTCCAGAGAACATGTCTTATGAAGAGTAGCTGAGGGAGCTGGGATTGTTTAGACTGGAGAAGAGGAGGCCAAGAGGAGACTTTGTCATTCTCAACAACTACCTGAAAGGAGGCTGTAGTGAGGTGGATGCTGGTTTCTTCTCCCAAGTTACTAGCAATAGGACAAGAGGAAATGGCCTCAAGTTGTACCAGAGGAGGTTTTGATTAGATATCAGGAAAAATTTCATTACTGAAGGAGTGGTGAGGCATTGGAACAGGCTTTCCAGGAGAGGGGTGGAGTTGCTATCCCTGAAGTGCTCAGAAAAACTGTGTAGATGTGGCACTTCAGGACATGGTTTAGTGGTCATGGTGGTGTTGGGTAAAGGGACAGACTAGATGATCTTAGAGATCTTTTCTAACCTTAACAGTTCCATGTTTCTATGAATGGGTACTGGGAGAAAGCAGGTAATTGTCCTAGCATTTGATTACAAGGTCAGAATTATCCACAGGCTGGATTACTTAAAATGTTTGGAAGGCAACTATCTACAAGATTGCCTAGGAGGCAAAGATTTCAGTGGGACAACAAGGACAGAACTGAAAGATTATAATCTGTGATGCCATATGGTGTTAATTGTGATCCAGACAATATTTCATGTGGTTGATTCAATGAGCTAAGAAACATGGGACAAGAATTACTTAAATCTAGATTCATTCCCTATGGAAGGTTATTAAAGGTGGACAATTGCAAAAGGGATTAAAGTGAGGATTTAAGTGACAACCTGACTTGCACTGATGCAATTGCTAGATATCTAGGAACTGTTGGGGAAAATTTCATGTTCACTGAAGGATCTAGGTCAGCCCAAAATGACAGTATGTGGGTCAACTTAAATAGTAAAGGCAGGACTTCAGTTAGATCTGAGTGTGATGAGGGATACCATGCTTGCAGCTACTTAATATGAGTAGAGCAATGCTGAACATACCCTCTTAATGGAGCGTTTGCATACCTGAAGTTCTTAGTGAGTGAATCACAGGCCTATGAAGTATAATCATTGGTCAGCATACTTATTAATACAATGAATAAGACAGGCAAAAGGAGGGATTATAACTTCAGTAACCTTGAAAAAAAAAACAAACCCAAGATCCTTGTGTAAAATAGAGAATGAAAACGGGTTTTAAATACTTGGAGTGTGAAGACCTCTGTTCAGCCAGGTACAGTAATTTTCCTGAAGGCCTGACTGATATGTGAAAGACTGTATTTTGCACGGCATAGTAACTTTCATGTCTGCCCATCTATGGTTTCCATTCATAGCAAAGAGATATCCAGTACTGAAAAGCATGATACTCTTAGAAAATCCCTACAGACAGCCTAGCCAAGATATTAATTTTCCTTTCAAGAGCCCAAGGCTTGTCATTGACATTAGAGAAGTACTGGAGTGCAACAGCAAACATTCAGGCAGGTTGCTGAGATGATCTACTTTGCTAACCAAAATACAAAGAGACAGAACAACATTTTTTTTGTGTTATCACTACTCGTGAGGTTTATTACAAAGCAACAAAAGAGTGATGGAGAACAGAATGCATACTGTTGCTTACAAAAACAAGACATGAAATAAATGTGTTTAAGGAATATGAAATGAGTGCTCATATTGCAGCAGTTCTAGCTGGGATTTCAAACATGAAGCACGAACATACGAAGCATGCTAACTGCTCACGACCGTACTAATGTGGGGTGTCCAATTGCACGCACCGCAGATGCTGACAGACAGCATGGGATATCAAAGCTTAGACTCAAAATGTCACTTTCTCCTGGATGGATGTTACTTGATTTTTGACAGAGCTGGCAATGTTCTCTCTCTTCTTACACCCTGTATGGCTTGTCAAGCCAATAAACTCTCACTGAACTGAAACTGCTTTCTAATTATAGTATATGACAATACCTGTGGAAATTCATTGCCTTCAATAAAATTGCAGAGGTGGAACTGATTGGGAGTTAGTGAGGAATCTGGTAAACAATGCTCAAGAAAGAATAGATTCAGCACCCTCGCTCTTAGTTCATGTTTACACAGAGCTAATGAGAACAAAATCTGGTAAAACGCTCTATGTGATATGAATGGTGATGCAATCCCGCTGAATTTAAAGATGCCATTGCCACAGAGATGGTTTTCAGCATAGTACATATTTGTACAATCAAGATAGCTTCAGAACTTCGCTAAGAATATTTGTATTTATTTTCCTTCTTTAAACCTAGCTTTTAATTTCGTCATGCTGCTGATAGCATGACAGATGAGGCTTCAATCCATGCAAGATTGAAGTCATTACTTCCTGCCTCTTTTGCATTTTTATTTGACTTTTTATTTGCTATCTTTTTTTTTCCTCCTCTACATTCTTATATTGCTGGTCCCTGATGATTGCATTACATTTTTCTGCTAAAGGTGTAGTGTGTTTGATGGCAGATTTTGTGTGAAGAGTAACATGTCAAAGTATCATATAGAGTGATAGATAACAACATATCAACAGATTTATCAGGTTTATCTGAATGCATATTTAAAAATGCCAAATGTGCTTTCAGTTCAGTTCTGGAGAGTCTTTTGAGTCTCATTACAATGTAACCTTGAGGGAGTTTGGAGATCTGAAACAGAAATAATTAGCCCTTTCTTTAACATAAATTTGCCCTTGCTGACAAAATATGAGCCAAGATCATTACGATTCTTGCAGTGTTTAGTACATAGAAACTACTGTATTTCTAAGAGTAGATCTTTCTCCAGGTGTGTTTGAAAAGGACCAAAATCAAAAAAAACAAAACAATGGAGTGTTTGCTCCTGATGTAATGACATAACCCTCACATTGCGATGAAGAATAAATATTTCTCACTACAAATAAAATCACAGGTATATTGACTCTTAAAAATCCCCATCCCAGCATGTTGCTGGATTCCACACCTGGTTGGGGTCTGCTGTTACAATACAGGGGAGTGGAACTAGCCTATGTCAAAGCACATGTGACGGTCATGGGTGGAAAATGGCAGTGTTTGCAGGTTTTTCACTTACTAGCATTTTGTCATTGCAAGATTAATATAAGCCATATTTGCTCCTTATCTGGGAGAGTTGAATTTTGCTGTTGATTATAAACAACTCCCTTTTTCTTGAGAATCACCTCTAAATAGATGCTGAACTGGGATCAGGGAGTACTGTGGGATACTCTGTGTGCTCTGTTCTAAGCAGTCTTTGCCAAGCAGAAATAACCCACAATGTTATGGACTTCCCCAAGCCTGCTATTTCTGGAGGCTCAAAAAAGCTCAATATAGTTAAAACTGTTTAATTCAAAGCTGCACCTTCCCATAGAAACTGCAAATTCTCAGCCCAGCAGGGGTAGATAGGGTATCATGCAACAGGCATCAATCAAACCATGCTGAATCCATGCTATTATAACTGAGGGATGTTTGGCACAACCTAATGAGTTTGTACTCTTAGTATTTTCCTTGAATCTGTTAAAAAAAAAAAAGAGAAAAGTTTAGGGTCTTTTTACTCCTTTAACATTCTTTAGCTTTTTTTTTTTTTTTTTTGAAGCAAGGCAGTTCACAT
The DNA here is from genome assembly GCA_020746105.1 of Trogon surrucura. NCBI lineage: Eukaryota > Metazoa > Chordata > Aves > Trogoniformes > Trogonidae > Trogon > Trogon surrucura. The sequence goes on along the minus strand of CM036617.1, from coordinate 115,145,813 downwards.
CTATGCATGCCGCATTAAATGTTCCACGTGACTGAGTGCATAACGCAATATTTGTTCAGGTGACAAAATGAAGCCAGTTTTTGACCAACTGAAGATCAGTATAAATCTATTTAATTTTTTTTTGCTATGGCAGCTTTAGAATAGTGGCACTGATGTTTCTCCTTCTTTTCCTATGGTTCAGTAAAGTTTCAAATGCTTATGTAAGGTCCATAGTAAAACCCATGTAGATAAAGTAGTTTTATATGTATACATAAATAATATTCTTTTTTTTTTTTTTATTAACTCCAGTGCTCCCATTGACCACCGACCTGAGGTTACAAGTTTTTCTTTTGAAAAACAGTCTCCTAAAATACAAGGGTTAATAATCCTCATAAAATCTTAAACCAGAATTTAATGAGTACTGGCTGAGTGTGATGGCAATATGCATTTTGCAAATGAGGAGGAAAAAAGTAATATTTTGGCAGTTCTCCTTGTAAAATTATGTGTATCTATGCTGATGTTTGTTCTGATGACACTGATTAGTTGTATGTCCACCAAAGCTGCTACTATTGTTTTAAAAGTAGGCAAGATGATTCTATCAGTGACTGATCACAATGGAGCAAGCAGATTATGCAACTGTAAGGGATCCTTCTCTTTCAAAAATACCTCCACAAATCCTCTTGTATTCTGTCTTATTCACTCTGGGTAGATTTTTCTTTTTTTTTTTTTTCCTTCCCTTTACTCTGCCTTCAGTTGTTATCTACTGCTGAACATTGCCAAAACCTTGCCCTGAGTTATGCTACCATAGAAGCCCTTTATCTTCCATTGGTGTTGACCTTGTTACTTCATAAATCTAGGATGACTCTGGTCTTCAGTGGAGTTATCTTTCTTTGCAATGTGAATCCTTACTCACTACTTAAAGGGATGTTGATATCAATGTAGTTAAAAGTACTTAATTCAAAGGAATTTGAGTCATGTCTGTCACAAGTTGTTCTGTCAATCATTTCCTAAAACAACAATGCTTTCTTTCGTAGTATTTTCATTTATTCTAGCAATTTATCATGTAGCCTTGTATTTAATTATATTTAACATCAAAGGGTAGCGCGTTCCAAAAAATCATGTTTTCTGAAGTGGTTTACAGGCATTTGCAGTGTATACTAAAGAACTGTGAAAGAAGTTTTGGGCTGCCTCCAAGGATTTGGTATGGGTTTGTATGTACTCATACCCTTACATATACATATCTGTACTGTCAGTATTCAGGAGTATATGGTAATACTCACTCCAGTCCAGGAGGAAGAGTAACCGTGTCAGTATGGAATCGCACCTAATCCAGTAATCTTTCCCTCTGAGCAGGGCATCCTGCCTACAATCCCCAAAGTATCTCAGCTTTGTACTGCACTGTATGACTACCCAAACACACAGTCCATGCCCAATGACATGGTTATTATTTCAAACTCTGCAGATCCTGCGTCTCAAAAGCCAGGCTGCTTCTGGAAATGTGGTACACTGTGGAAGTCATGACCATGACAGTATGCTGGCAGTCACCATGTCTACAACAAAAAATACAGGCAAACACAACACAGCATAGGCAATGTGCGAGGTTCTTTCAGAGGCTCCATGAGTTGGGAAGAAAGCAGCAGTGTGACTCTGTTATTTTAAGACTCTCTCCAAACTGTAATGATTCCTGAACAAAGTCATGAGGTGAAGTTGCATTGGTAGAAATATGAGCAGTCAGAGAAAATTTGTTGGACTTGATAGAAGTGTAGGACATACTGTAATCTTCACCTCATGAAGCTGTTCAAAATCACTGCTGTCCATGTCATTAAGAACTGCTGTTTCCATCACTTTGTTTTAGAAACTCTCAGGATTTAAGTCCTGCAAAGACACTTTTTTTCCAAAATGTCACATAACAACTGTTGGTTTACCTTATTTTGAGTTTTGGAAGGGAAATTGGGAGTCTTGTGAAAGCTCAAAGATGAGCTTGATATTTAAACCATGTAGCCATCTCAGTTCAGATGTGTCATGGGAGAAAAGGAGAGGTCTGATACTCTGTTTTCCTTGCAGTGTTGGGCAAGGCCTAAATGGGTGAGACATAGGATAATTTACATTTGAAGGGCCTTTGGAGTTCATCTGGGCCAATCTCATGCTCAAAGCAGAGCTAGTTTAGAGACATGGTTAACCATAGCCTTATATATCCATTATTATTTCTCAAGCTTAGATTGATTTAATCTTTGGAAGGCTGGAACAGTATTTTGCAGCCACCTGACAGATGACTTGGGGACTGTATTCTCTCTATTGGTTTGTCTGATAGGTGTATCCCTTACTGGGCATGTCACAATGTTGGAAAATTTAAAACTTGGAAAAGGGGATTGGAAGCAAGGATATTGAGATGGTGACCACTGCTTTGCATCCGTATACAGATGGTGAGATTCTCTTTGGACCCTATACTCTTACTTCTTAAATGAATTGTAAGGAACTCTAATCTGTGATTCCTGCCTTGCTTTCATGTTTGCACACTGACCACAGGAAGTTAACACTGGCACCTGCTTCTCATTTCCTAGAACAGGAGAAATACAGTAGATAACAACCCTTTCTTTCTGATCTCCACTGTCTGTGTTGTGGCTACTTTATTGCCAAATTTTGACTTTATGTATTTTATGTGGGTAATATCATGATTCCTCTGATGCTTTGACCTTTATTGACCCTTTTAAACAAGGTTCTCCTTCTTCAGCCTTTTTTTCCTGTTCTCATAAGTTTGATGTGTTGGACTAGATGATCTTTGAGGTCCCTTCCAACCTCTAACATTCTGGGATTCTGTGATTTGGTGTATTAGATATCATTGTATTATCTTAATATGGAATGTCTCAAATACAGAAGTATTAGCTATACAAAACCTGACTTGCTGTGACTCCTTAGGGAGATAGTTCTATCTATTGTCCTGCTTTTGCAGTCTGAGGTTCAATTTACCAAAGCAACTGTTTAAATCATCTAATGGTGTAGTACATTTAACTTGATATATTAGTTGTCTTGTTCTTAATGAATCTTTGATCAGTTTACACCTAGTTTGCAATTTTGTCTGGTTTACTGTCCATGGGAGAAAAAAAAAAGTGAGGGCTTAGTTTAGGAAGGTCAAAATAGTAAACAAATTTAAAAGGGTCAATGTACTTCAGAGTGTAAAATAATGTCAGATTGCGGAAGGATTGCTTTGATCCTAATTCTCTGCATCACATAAAGGTGTCGGTCCTTCTTAAACTTCCCTGATGCTAACAAAGACAGACAAGACCTGACTTGTGAGACCAGGCTTTGCTGTTATAGACTCATCCTTTTTCCAGCAGAGTATTTCAGTGTGTCACAGTATATAAATAGCCCTCACAGGAACAATAGCACGCAGTTGTGTTACTTGCTATATGCACAGCAAAGCCAATTAGAATTGATGAGACTATTTATTTGGTTGATTTGATTTGGCAAGATGTGGTTTTTGTGTTGGGTGTTGTGGTTTTTTTATCCCATCACCTGTACCCTGCAGTACACATGTACTCTCCATGTGAATGGCATAACTGTTAATATCAGAAAACTATTGCGTGTACTGGAAAGGAAAGAGTTTGGTTTTAGCTGCAATTTTGGGGTGCAGTTGGATAGATCCATTGTAGACAATGAAAAATTAGGTTTTCAAAGAATTTGGCCTTGGAAGTTGGGGATGGAGAGTTTGGTTTTAAAAACCAGAGAAGGATCCCCTAGGGCACCCACATGAGAACCCATCCAGGCGGGTTTTGAAAGTCTCCAGGAAAGGAGACTCCACAACCTCCCTGGGCAGCCTGTGCCAGTGCTCTGTCACCCTCACAATGAAGAAGTTTCTCCTCATGTTGAGGTGAAACTTCCTATGTTCTAACTTATACCCGTTATTTCTTGTTCTATTTCTGGGCACCACTGAGAAGAGATTGTCTCCTTCCCCTTAACACCCACCCCTCAGATATTTATATACACTGATAAGATCCCCTCTCAGCCGTCTCCTTTCAAGGTTAAACAGCCCCAGTTCTCTCAGTCTCTCTTCATAGGAGAGATGTTCAAGTCCCTTATGATCTACTTGAAAACATAAATAAACACAGACTACCAACAGACTACCATTTCCACACTATGGAATGGTGTGGAAATGCACCATTTATGCATTACTACTGCTCTGTAGCTAGTGAGAATAGTCCTATTAGTTTAACTACTCTTGAATTCACAGAGTCTGCTAATTTGTAGAAGTCCCCATTAGGGTAAAACAGGCCTATAGAAATGAACTCCAACATGATTAAAAGCCATAAAAGACTGTGGTTAGTTTTTATACATTTTGCAATCGGTACTTTACAGCACAATCTACTAAAACTGTGATGGTGTGCTGTCCTTTTTTCTGTGTAACCACATGGTTTAAATTGGAATGTATTGCTTTCCTGGCATGATGGACCTTGAGGGAGGGAAAGAAAGATAAGGGTTTCCCTTGCTATACTCTAAAGCCATTAATAAATACTCTCAGGACTAGTTAAATAATTTATTAAACTCTCTCTGTCAGGTACATGTATTTGGCCAATCATACTAGCGATGTGACCTTAAAAGAACAGGATTCTCCTCACGTGGAGCAGCCTGCAGTTAAGGTCCAAATAGTCACCTCTATACAATAAGCTGTTTTCTTTCTTCTGTTCCTCATGTATGTTGACCATATTTAATGAGATTGTGAGCTTGCCTGTGTAGTGGCCCTACACACTGATGTTGTATGTAAGGGATATGTGATGGAATACCAGTGAATAAACTCTTAATATTAAGGGTTTATTTCTGCCTCTCTAACTTGTAGCCAGCTTACAAATGGCACTATTCCTACCATTTTCAGCAAAGACAGGAGTAGCTGATTTGCTATCAAAGAGTACCAGTAAACTCAGTGATAGGACAGTTTTGGCAATGGGGAGGGAATTTGAGGAAAGGTTTTCTTCTGAGGCGATATAGATGAAAATACTGCCCTTACTAAGGGACTCAGTCAGTCGCTTGTCAGCTGGCAGGGCACAGTGAAGGTGGCCAGGAACGTGTGCTGCTGTTCTAACTGCAGGATGTGGTTTGCAAGAATGGTACTCTTAGATAACAGAGCAAATGTACCAGATGAAGAGTGGGGAACTTCTATCCATAGAAAGTAAAGCTTTTTCTTTTTTCTTATGTAGTAATTATGCATAGGGGTTTTTTTTCTCCTGTTAATTCGTATATTAGTATGTGTGAGGTATACTAAAAGTCGTATGTAACTTGGGGGTGGCTGCTCAGCATCTGATGTGGTGTCTGTTCTAGTTCTTAAATAGGAGGACTGCATAGGAAGTCAGGCTAATACATCCAACACCTTCAAAAAAGTGCAAGGATAAATAGGTCACAACCTTTTCAGAATAGATAGCAGGCAACCTTACCAATAATTACCAAAGGAGCAAAGATGGCAGTGATAAAAGTGGTATATGAAAATAAATACAGGCATTGTGAATGTTAGTCATGAATATATGTATTACTGGAAAATATTTTTTCATGTTCTACAGATGTTTCTGTAACTACAAACAATTTTGAGGGGATAGTATTTATAGATTTTCTCTTTTTTTAATCTCCAAAGCATCAGTGCATAATATACCATGACTGAATGTTTTTGCAGCATGATGATACTTTCAAGGCTGTGAGAAGAGACTGTGCTAGTAATCTTGTCTATAGGTTTTATCATGTCATTTTTTTCTTTATTTATTGTGTTCATCACATTTTCCAGACTTTCCTTTGTAACTCTCATTCTGCAAATTTGTTTCCCCTTAGTGTGACTTAATCAGTCCCAGAAGCAAACATCTTTACTTTGGGTCAGGTCATGCTTGAAAAAAGAAATGTAAATAATGTTGAGAGGAGTTGCTCATGTATCTGTGGAACATAAACTGAAATGGCGGTACAGATACATCTACATATTGTCTTCAACTCAGCCTTTAGAAACATCAACTATGCACAGTTTGAGAAATGAAGCTTAGACAGCAACCTGGTTTGCCAAATCTCACCTTTCTTTCTGAGATGAGGATGAAGATCATGAGCACGTGATATAAGGGATGTCACACATGTACAACACAGTGAGATAATTTCTTCAGTTCTTGTAGAGCAAAATATATTAAATACTGGTTTGTGCATCTGTCATTGATGTGGACCAGTCACCTACAGAAGAATAATTAAAAGGCTATCTTAGCTAACTGTAACCACACCCTTCTGCGAGCCTACTAAAGAGCAAAGCAAGTTACACTCTCCTGTCTTCTATGCAGCTACAATGAAATATTTATTGGTGTCCAAGCAAGCTGGCTGATTATTATCTTTAGGTAGTCATAGGCAGTCCTTAGTGTGCTACAGTGCCTTCTCTGGTGGCAGAATGATACATTCAGCTGATTGTATATCTGCTCCTACTGCAAACTTGTCAAGTGTTGAGCAAACTGATAATCTGAGGAAAGAGAAAAAGGACATAATTGGTCTGATAAGAATGAATGTTTACACCTGTGTGTGTGTGTATATATATATATGTATGTATGTATTATTCTTTTTGCAATATTAACTGCCAATTTGAGTTTCTAGGATAATGGAATTGGCATGCTTCCTACTAAATCTGCAGATGGCTTTAGAGAAGTTCTGTATCTAACTATAAAGTAAAATGACATCATAAAAGAAAACTGAGGATGTCAGTACAGGGTCGGGATGGGGGTAAGTTAGATTCATCCGTAATTTGTAGGGAGAGAAAATCCATATGTAAATGATTTGCTGGAAATTCTTGAATCTTTGAGAGGTAACTGTCATAAAGACAGAAATATTTTGCTGTGCTTTGAAGAGCCCTGGAGCACAGATCTTTGTAATGGTCCATCTCATACACCACTTGAACAGAGACCAAACCAGCCAGAGGCAAGGGAAACTTTGGAAGGAAAATAAGATACTTTAGTCTTGCATGGCATCATCAGTATAATTAGGTGGCATGCAGCAAATGTTTAAATAGCACACTTCGTTGTTACTGTTTTTCTCTAAAAAGAGATCATTTAAGGACTTGACACATTGAAGGTGCTTAAACCATCTGTGAACAGGGGTGTTATTTTGGAGATAGCCTTTAAAAACACAAAAGGCAGTCAAGATGTTGCCTTGCTACTGCACCTAGAGTAGAAGAGAGTTTGTAATGCCAGAGCAGCATTTAAGGAGAAAACACTGTGGCGTTGTCCAGTTGTAAGAGAATGTAATAAAAAAATTATTTTCACCTTAAAGGAATAATGTAAGGAAATCCATAGATTTTTTTTTTTGTTTGATTGTTTGTTTCACTTTTTTAAAACATAGTGACAGATGACAGATTTACTTCTTTTAACTTGTCTGCACTGGCTGAGTTGACAGAATGATTATAGCCAAGTGGTTGCTTGTTTTGTAGGGCTCTTACTCTGGAGAGGCAGACTGTTTTTACATTTTCTCAATGCCATGAAGCATGGCTTTAAATCTCTGATGCCGCTAGAGCCACTGAGAAGCCTTCAGATTGGAAGCAGTCAAATGTGCAGATCTTCACCTTTTTTCACCATTGCTTTCTTAACACTGAGAGAAGCTTCTTCCAATTCCTCCCTCTCATTCTGATCCTGCTGGCTGTTTGCTTTCTGCTCCTTTCCAGCTGCTATCACTCTTCTGCTCACTCTTCGTTACGTGCATCTCATGCCTTTTCCTGCAGCCTTTGTTTTCCACATTTTTGCCATGTCCTAGCAAAATAATTCTTTATTGTCCAACTCTACTATCTTTTAAAGTTTTCTTTAGTCGGTAAATGTGTGCACACTACTCAAAACAATGAGAAAAAGTTTGTTGCCTATAATAGATGTGTGTAACTAATCAATGTAAATGCGCTATATGGAATTTTAATTAGCGTTATAATCTTAACAAACACAATGAACCCTCTCTTCCAGCTCAGTTTTTCTGTTGCCACTCAGCATGTTGTTGACTTTGAAATTGTTGGTGTTTTCAAGAGCAGGAAAACAAAATTGTTATGGATGTTCCAATACTTTATATCTTACTTTTTCTTGTAGCAGAGTTAGCTATATTCTATTTCATTTTGAAAATGCTTCGAAGCTGTTTTGCATAAGTTTAGGTAGACAAGGTAACCAAGATCTATAATATTTGTCCTTGAAACTCTAAATAGAGCTATGGCAGTGTATATATGTTATTAGGCAAAACATGTGGTTTATACAATAATGGTCAGATTGTGAATGTTGTATGCATACAGGTGATGTAATGGAAAGTTTCCTTATACTCTGCAACCTTAGCATGAGTATGAGAAGTCCAACACCATTCTGTAGTAGGGTTTTTTTTAACAGTGCAGGACATGAACACCATCAGGTTGAGCAGTTCCCCTTCTAGTTCACCAATCTGTTTGATAACCAGCTGACCTAGTTGTACCTGATGTACGCAAGACTTCAGCAGAACACCTTACTGTCTGGGAACCTGGCTCTGGGTTATTTTATTTTTTTTTTGTAAAGCCTTTGTATATACTATACAGTTTTCACATGAGTGCCTCTCTCAGAATGATCAGTGAAGTGAAAACTGTATGCTACAATGTCACTTCTACTTTGTTTTGTGAAAAACAGCTGCAATATCTACTGCTACTACTATCACTTCATGCTAGTGAGCTTTGTGCAATTAACAGAACATTCCGTATTTTGTTGTAGTGTTTGAAGTAAATCTTTAGGTAAGGACCAAAGGAGGAAAAGCCTATGAACACCTTTCTGAAAAGGTCAAGGACACAAGTCTTCCATCAGAAATTTATATGCCGATCTAAAGCAATTTAAGGGTATAAATAAATGGTGGGTTTTCTCTCAGAGACCTCTCCAAATTCTTTAGCAGTTGTAGTCCTCTTCAAAAGTTTCAATGAGGATATCAACAACAGAAATAATTCCTGGGTGTTTTTATATCAAAACATCAAAACATTGATGACATAGGCTTTCTGTTCTATGCTTGAAAAGATGAAGTATTCATAAAGTGGGTAAGGGCCATATACTCTCTCAAGACATAGAAATGCTAAGTGTTGTAATGTAGACGATCAGTTATTGGATCTTTGACTTCTCTTATGGATCTTTGACTTCTTTTAATCTCTTACGGAGATTAAGTTTACAGAAGATGTGTCATAGAATCACTAAGGTTGGAAAAGACCTCCAAGATAATCAAGTCCAACCATCAATCAGTACTATCATAGCTACTGAACTATATCTAGAAGTGCAACATCTACATGTTTTTTTGAACACCTTCAGGGATGGTGACTCCACCATTCCCCCGGGCAGCCCGTTCCAAAGATTCACCACTCTTTCAGTAAAGAAATTTTTCCTAGTATCCAATCTAAACACCTCCAGTGCAACTTGAGCCCACTCACTCTAGTCCTACCATTTCTTACTTGGGAGAAGAGAATACCAGCCACCTCACTACAACCTCCTTTCAGGTAGTTGTTGAGAGTGAGAAGGTCTCCCCTCAGCCTTCCCTTCTCCAAACTAAACAGTCTCAGCTTCCTCAGCCTCTCCTCATAAGACATGTTCTCCAGACTCCTCAGCAGCTTTGTTGCCCTTCTTGGACCCACTTCAGCACCTCAATGTCTTTCTTATACCATGGTGCCCAAAATTAAACACAGTACTCAAGGTGCAGCCTTGCTAGTGCCGAATGCAGGGTCAAGATTGCTTCCCTACTTCTACTGGACACACTATTTTTGATATAGACCAGTGTCAGTATTGTGACTAACGATTTTACTCCAGATATAGAACAGGATGCAAATCATTGTAAATTATTGATTGTCTAGACCTTGAAAGGGGAAATTCATTTATTTGCTTGTTTATTTAATTTAAAGTGAATCTACAAATGAAATCAGGAATAGCAAATATTTTCTAGAATTCATGATAAGGTGTTTTGCGGTTATAGTTAAAAATCTTTTAAAAAAACTTGTACTCAATTCCAAGTTTAAGTGGTTTCTGAAAACATTATTTCTCAGATTGTTTTACAAGTAGAGGTTTATACTAATGCAAAAGGCGTAACTGGTGAGAAGTCGTGTACATATACAAAATTGTCTGACCTAGTCCCAATGAGTATTGAGTTAGGTCAAAGAGAAATGATAAAAAGGCACCATCAACAGGAGCAAAATGACCAATGAATTTCAGATCCGGACAGTATTTTTAGTTGGTAGTTCTTGTGGTTTTTCTGGGGATTTCTACTAGAGAGGGATGCATTTCATTGAAAGATGAAGGGAGTCTGTGTTAGAATGCTAAAGCAAAAGTTAGGGAAAGTAAATCTAACTGGAGTAAAGATTTGCACATTCTTTGCATGCTGGAGATGCATAAAACAAACCACAAGATATAATTTTGGGAAATATGTTTACTCCAAAGAGTAGCAACAGTATTGTTTCAGCCTGAGGTCCAAATGATTTATGACTCAGGCTAAGGGTAAAATGCCACATCAGAACATCCTTGTTTCTCTCTTTCAAACAAAATTGTGAGGTGAAAAAAATGTTGCTTTTTTTTTTTTATATTGTCCTTTGGTGTTCAATTTGTGTTTGTAAGGCCCAAAACCCATAATTTATCTCTGATATTTTTAGTTAAAACTTACAGTCTCAACCTAGCGTAGAAGTTAGCCTTCTCTCTGATTGCCTGATGGTTGCAAATACTGCTTCTTGTCAGTCTTGCTCTGTAGCATCTGTTGAAACTGTTAGAGGTTCCAGTTCACTAGATATACTATCAGAGTGTAAAGGGGTTGAAGATCCATAGGGACAAAAGCGAGCTCCTTCACAGAAAGCAAAACTCTTCAATATGTTGTTCTCATGATAGCAGAAGCAGCAGACTTTGGGGGACAGTCTGAGGAACATGTCAGACTAGGAACATGAGAACCAGAGCTTCGGACTATATGTTTTACAGAACTCTCAAGGGGCTATTTTGCTTAGCAGGAGGTGGATTGCCCACCCTCCCACTTCCATATCCCTGCTGCCTCTTACTAAGGCAGAACACTTGCATTTGAAAGTCATGATTCCTCTAGCTCAACACTCCCCTATATCAAACCATTTTGTTAGAACTAGGCAAAAGACTATACGCAGACCTCTCCCTTAGGTGCCCAGTGTGCATCTAGCAAGTACTGTGGTTCTGCACTTCAGCAGCTCAATTCTGATGGCTTTCTAATCAGAGCTGCAAAGGTCTGGGTGCCTGCGTAATCTGTCAAAAGGATGCTTGAATTAGAAACCAGTAACACGTAGTCTAGCTTGAGCCCTAAGTCAGAAAGCTTTGTGATGGTCACAAAGGGCAGAAATGTAATGATTGCAACACGATATTGTAAATATCTTAGCACTTTGAGTTATAGCAGTTATTCTTTCACGCATGCCTTCACAGTAGTATTGACTACTTCTAACAGAAAGAATAATAGACGTTATGACTCATTAACTGGACAACAGGCTGCAATTAAGTAAACTAGTAAATTTTTGTCTTGGTATCTGAAACTTCCCCTGCAAAATATGCACGTTATTCTTCTATGTGGTCAAAATATGCATTTGTATTTATAAAAAAATAAAAAAGTAATTATTTGTGCATTTGTCTATTCTATGCAGAAATTTACTTTATGTATGCTAAGTTTAACAGAGAAATTCTGTGAGATAAACTTAAATTCTGAATTTAGAAATTATGGCCTGGAGTTTATCAGAAGGCTCTGAGAAATTTTGTAAAAAGATTCATAGCGAGGAATAGTTCGTTTAAGAAATTCAAAATTACGGCATAAAAATATCAGATGATTTGGATATTCACCTGGAATTCCAGTTTTTTGTTCCTTTACACATGAGAAGATACTGAAATATGCAAGGACAACTCAAAATTTGGTAGACTTGTAGAATAATTTACCAACAGGAAATACTACTGTGTCTCAGATCGTTTCTCTTTCTCATCAAATATGCACACATCCAGCTGTTTTGTGAGGTTTGGTATTCACTGTACTTATCTGGAAGCGCAGCATTTATTACTTTTTTTTATAAGCGTATTAGCAGTGTCATTATAGGACACAGATGTGTGTCTGAAGCTGACCAAAAGTTGATGAATTGGGTCAATAAATGAAGTGGTATTTGGAAGCTATAGGCAAACAAACATTTATGTGGGATAAAGAATGCATCAGTTCAGTAATCATAGAGGTGGGAAATTAAAGCCATTTTCTGGAGCTACTCAGGATTATAATTTTTTATTTTTTTCATTTCGTCTTTCTTAGACTTTTGAAGTTTTCATAAATGCAAGGATTCTTGGTCTGGGTCTGAGTTTTGATATCTGAGGGGTGAGCGTCAAGAGGAAGGAGACAATCACTTCTCAGTGGTGCCCAGTAATACAACAAGAAATAATGGGCTTAAGTTAGGATATAGAAAGTTCCACCTCAACATGAGGAGAAATTTCTTTACTGTGAGGGTGACAGAGCATTGGCACAGGCTGCCCAGGGAGGTTGTGGAGTCTCCTTCTCTGGAGACATTCAAAACCCATGTTCCTGTGTGGCTGCCCTAGGAGATCCTGCTCCGGCAGGGGGGTTGGACTAGATGATCCTTCGAGGTACCTCCTAAGCCCTAACTTTCTATGATTCTTTTTTTTTCTATTTCCTTTGCATTCTTACAGTGAAACGTATAATGGTGGATCTTTGAAGAGAATCATAGAATTTTTTTAGGTTGGAAAAGACCTTTAAGATCAAGTCCAACTCTCTTGGACCTAGCAATGTCAGGTCCACCATGTCACTAAGCATCACATCTACATGTCTTTTAAGTACCTCCAGGGATGATGACTCAGCCGCTTCTGTGGGCAGCCTGTTCAGGTGCTTGGCAACCCTTTTGGTGAAGGAATCTTTCCTAATATCTAATCTAAACCCTTCCTGGCACAACCTGAGGGCATTTCCTCTTATCCTATTCCTTGTTACTGGGAGAAGAGACCAACCCCCACCTCACTAAGACCTCCTTTCAGGTAGTTGTAGAGAGCGATAAGGTCTCCCCTCAGCCTCCTTTTCTCCAGGCTGAACAACCCCAGTTCCATCAGCTGCTCCTCATAAGACCTGCTCGAGACCCTTTAGCAGCTTACACAAACTGCCTATCCGTGTACTGTCGCTGGATTGTAGAAGGTCCAGAAATGTGTTAGTGATTTAGTTTGTCTCCTTTGAGCTTTTTGTAACCAAAAAAACAACTATCCTCCTACATTCTGGAGGAACTTATTACTGTCCTGAAAATGCCCTTCAATTTTGCAACTTTGGAAAAGTAACTTTGGACCCTGCCTTCTTCTCCTTTCTATACCTCTATTTGAAAACAGTCTGAATATGTAGTACATGATGGGAAACCAGGGCTGACAGCAAGGGAGATGTGGGGGAGCACATTACTTGCTCAAATAACCGCATTTCACTTTTGCCGTGACATATTTCAATTCCAAAATACCACTTGTTATTCCTACAGTTTGAGGCACAAGATAAATACAAGAATATTAGGTCATTTAAAAACAATATTTTTTTCTGGAAGACATTTTTTAGCTTAAATGATCCTTGGAGACGTGTGTATTTGTGTGTGCAATACATATGTATAGATATATTTACAGGCAAGAACATGATAGTAATTGTAAAATAACTGAGACCTAAATCAGATAAATTTGCTCTTTCCTTCTCTTTTTTTGGTGAAGTCTTATGCAAACCAGTTAATCTATTTTCTTCGCCCCCATCTGCGAAATAGTGTTCATAGTCATCTTTAAGCAATTTTAATATCTACTTAAGCATCACTATGTGGAAGCAATGTTATTAATTAGATCAGTGCAAGTTCTTCCTGGGCCTAATAGCAGCCATATAGGCATAAATGGCTTATCAGGTGTTTTTGGCTATGTGGAAAATAGAAAACCTTACAGCTTCTTTGAGTTTTGGCAGTTACTTCACAGTCTCAGTAACAGTGCAGAAAACTTGGACTTTCCAAAGAGTAATCCAAATGGAAATGCAAACAAAGCAGTTTGCTGTAGGCACTTTTAAAAAATACCATAGGACAAAGAAAGATATATAGAAAAGTATGGTTGGAATCATGTTTGTTAAATATGCTTAAAATATTGTGATAATTAAAGAAAAGAAGCCAAATATTTCTGAGAGGAATCAGACCTGAATGACTTATAGAAGAGCTCTAGCATTAATAATAATGTACTTTGGCTACTTAGGTTATTGTAAATGGTTTTCTGATAGTAGTTTTAAGCTTTAAAATGGCTTTTGCACATGTAACACTCTTCTCTATATCTGCCCACCCCTGCTGACATTGATCACACTGCTTACTCAAGTCCAGGTGTTTCCCGAAAGTAGCTATAAGTGTCAATAGTGAAACACCTTAAAGGTTCCATATCTGAGCACAGATCACAGAATCATAAAACAGTTTTGGCTGCAAGAGACCTTCAAGATCATCAAGATGTATGTAATTTTCTTGCTGAAATTTCTTTTGGGCTCAAATTCAGGTGGGTTTTTTTTTTATTATTTTTTATCAAGGTATATAGCTTCCTTTCTCTATTGTTAGCTCATTTTTCCTTGCCTTTTCTAAAATCTTTGGGTTCTTTCTTGAAGAAAGAGATGTTATTTTCCGTGCATTATGATTCCTTAGGTAAGATCTGTGAATCTCAGAAGCTTTTATTCTCATTATGCTATAGAGGAAAAGCCTGTGAAATAATAAACCCTTCAGTGAAGCAGACTGGAAGATTTTAATCTCATCTTGAGCTGTGCCAGAGTGCCTTGTGTTGGCAAACAGCTGTACTGTCAGATCCTCTTGGTGCATTTTGGTCCTGATCACTGAAGGGCAGCCAGTGAGCAGTGGGGGTATCTGTCCAGAAGGTGAGGTGTTGGGTGCATCAGGCAGCAGGGACAATGTTAAATTCAAATGGCAAGAACATTTTCTGACCTTTTGATATCCTTGGAATATTGATGTGTTTGGGTTTTTTGAACGTTTATCTTAAATGAAATTTTTGAGTCAGAAAAAATATTGTGCTCTGTTGCATGAAAAAAAATAATTTTTCCCTTACCAGATATTTGCTAACAAAAGTATCATCAATGCCATTTCTTGTTTTGAGATGAAGTACTGTATGACAGCCATAGCAAATAATCCACTATAGATACATAAATAAGAGCAAATTAAGTTTCAAAATAGGGAGTATTCTTGGAAAACAGCACATTAATTAGCAGAGTGAAATAGCTGGGCCCTGTAGGTGTGGGGTTTTCTGGAGTGCCCAGGGCCTGATTTTTTCAGATGTGTTCACAGTTTGTAAGTGCTTAATGTTGCTAAAAATAGGTTCTTGTTTCTTCCCTTAATATCAGTGGAGTTCTCAAAATTAAAACTTCAATTGGTTTCTGGGAGTTTTGCTAAGTCTACTTCACTTACAGAAACTGGATAATCTCGGAATTTATCTTCTGATTCAATTCCCAGATTTAAAAAGCAAAAAACCCAAAACAAACAAAAGACAAAAGCCAACAAAACCCCCACTCCTCATCTATCAATAAGGTGTTGCAAATACTGTGCTATGCCACAATGTTCTGTAGTATGGACTGTGGAAAGGCTTCTCTAAGGGGGAGAGAGGTATTAGAAAAACAGCATACTATTGCAGAGAAGTTATATAAAATCATTTCCTTTAACTATTTGTTTTTTGCAAACAGTCTGCCACCTACAGCTAAATACTTACACAGAGAAATGTTATTTTAAAAAAAGCTTACAAAGATGAATTCTACATACTGTGATGACAGATTTTTTTGTTTAACTTCAAGCAACAAAAAAATAACTTTTAAAATGCTACCTGCATCTTGTATTGCACTCCTACTTGTATGTGTGTGTTGCAGTAGCAGCTGAGAGCTGGGGTGGTGGAGCATGTTCCTACTGAAGTAAATGCAGTGGTTCATCCGAGAGTTTCCACAATATGGGGCAGTTTGCCCACACACAAACAAGACTGGCTGCATCAGTTCAGCCTGCATGAGGGTAGAGGCTCCCTGGAGCAGCATGAGTGCAGGCTGTAGTCCTCTAAGATGGATGGCGTATTCTGAGAACAGATGATATTATGAAAGCACCAGTGGGAGGAAGACCTGAAAGCAGAATTGGTACCAATGCCAGTAATTATGCAGAAGAACAGTGACTGCAACTAGGACAGATCTTTCTGAAACTCATCAAAGGCCTCCTAATAATACATCATAGACAAAATGAGCTCAGATGGCCCAGGTGACAATTTCATCAACAAAACTGGAAAAATTAAGGTCCAGCAATGTCCTCAGCCACCCATTGTAACCCCCAAACCTGCCTTCCATTTTCATATTAATCTTTTCCTCCTACATTATCCATACTTGAAAGTGCCTTGGTCCTTGCGCAAAATTGGCAGCTGTAAAATAAATGCACATACAACATTAATTATGGATTGAGTGTGCCACGTAATATGTTCCCTGCAGCTGATGCCTATGGGCTGCCTGAATGCCTCAGCTTACATCCACTCTCGCTTCCAAATGGTGTTCAAAAGCAGGCTTGTACAAATGCACCACTCATTGTTTTCTGGGAGCTAGCAGAGCCATAGATGACAAGAGCAAGGTACAGAGCTGAGGAAAACAATCAATTCTCTCTTTGCTTGAAAAGGGGGTGAAGGTTTTCTCCATAAATGCAGTGTTCACCTGGGCTTCAAAGTGCCTCTCAGCTAGAGCTCTTTGACAAGGACAGGCACCGCTGGGGTGGAGTGTGACAGCATCTCCTGTGAACCCTGTATTTACACAAATAGACCAAGTCTGATGTCCTTGTCCAGAGTAAGGTCCCAATTCAGCTATTTTTTCTAATTAGCCAGACAAAGTCCCACAAACTTTCGAAGAGATTTGCTTGAGTAAGGAAGGCATTAGTATGTCATTCAGGATGTATTCATATTTTATGAAGCATTTAAGAAACTGTCGGAAGGAATTGTATTATGCACGTATAATATTGGTTACATATACAATTGTTTGATTCAACAATGAACAAATGAAAAGGGCAATTTTATCCCCTATTGCCTGTTTTTTTTCCTCTCCCAATTTCACTTTGTTGTCTGAAATAAAATATAGAATAATGCTATTTCTAGCATGTCTAGAAAATTAATAATGATACTATTTCTACATGTCTATTGAAATAATAAATCAAGCTTCCAAGACACAAGCATGAATTTAAAAATACATAAACATTAATGATTTTCATTTTTCTCAGCTTTGTCTTTTGGTTTCTCACTTTGATAGCATATCAAACCATTCTTAATAAATCAGATCTCCAAGTTAAATTGTATATTACATGTAGAACAGTTTATACCATGCGGACACGTAAATGGGTTTGGCAATTGCTTTGAAATATAAAGAGATTCATAAATGAAATATCAAAAAAAAACCCCTGCAGTTCAAAACATACCCAATTAGAATTCAGAAAGCAGGTGAGTTTTTAAATGCAATCTTAAACTTGGAAGGAGAATCTATCGGAGATAATTGATTCCACCAAACAGAAACAATCATTGAAAATGTTCTGCTACCAGAGGATCCGAGAGGCCATAGAAACGGTAATAACTCTATACTTTTCCTTATGATATTTCTGACAGATTTCTACAAACCATTGTCCTACCTCACTGAGCAGGCACCCCCTCTTTGTCACGCTACATTGCTCTGCTTTTGTCCTATTTCTTTCCTGGATGATGAAGGCAGTACCCATTTTCACCTCCCTTTCTCCTCCAGCAGAGCCTGGGGAGAGCTGTGCAACCAGGGGGCTGCGAGGGTTGTCCCTCTGCCTCTGCAAAGACAAAGGTGTCGTCTGAACAATCCAGGACAGGAAGACCTCGGGCTTCTAGCATTGCTGCCGTTGACATAAAGAACTGGGGTTAAGGAAAGGAGAGATGAGGCCATTGCCCTTCTTGCTCCAACATAGCTCCAGTGATGGAAGGAGCAAAAATCCTAACATTTAGAGGGCTTTCTTCTGATTTCTGGTCCCCTTCTGCACTTTTTCCCCTAAGTCTTCCATTCTTGTGATGGAAGAGTCCTGTCCCAAGCCTGGGCTGCGCCTGTTGGGAGCAGTAAAAAACATCTGAGAAGCCCTGAACCACCCTGTGTGTCAGCAGTCATTTGGGGGTAGGGGAGGGATCATTGGTGTCTTTATTCCAAACAGATATTTTTAACGGAAGTTATTCAAAATAAATTAGCATGTTTAGACTGTACTTTTTTCATTCCTCTCTGGCACAAATTGAGCAGATTTCTGACTGCTTTAGGTTTATAATTCCTAACCTTCATTATTTCTGAACTGAAATGAAAGACCACAGGGTTAACAGATTACTTTTGTTAGGCTTGTCCAGTGGGACAAACTTAATCAGTCCACCCCAAACAGGGTTAGTGGTATGGGTTTTAATTTAGTATTCTATTTTTCTTTCTCTCTACCTGTGCAAAGAATATGCTTAGACAAGCCTAAAAGGAGTCTATGGAGTAATTATTCTTGCCCATATGTAAATAAGTCATATTTTATCTCTTGCTGATGCTCAGCAATTTTACCATTTTTATCTTTGCTCTAACCTCTTTTTTATCAATTATTTCATTCATTTAGAACATTTTTAATAAAAAAAATGCTCTGTTAAAGAGGATGATTCAATATAGGGGCTATGTGTACGTATAAGAAGCTTCTGTTTCACTTTTAGCAAGATTTTTGTTAATCTAGCATTGTGCTGATGATTTTGTACAGTCATATTTTTACTTAGAACTGCACTAGTTGCACAAGAGCATAATTCTTCTTTAAAATTATGAAATGTTACAGAGCTTGTTTGCTTATTCTCGATGTTTCCTGTGAGGAAAAATGAGCTAGAATTTGACTTTTTTTTCTAATCTGTTTTTATTTTGTTTTGTTTTGTTTTAAATATTATTCCATGAGTGGGGAAGTTAATGAATCATCACTTTTTTGTGGATCCGTGTCTTATATGCTCTCCCTGAGAAGAGTAATCTCAGCCTCTGCCTGCATCTTCCATGCCATTGTCTCTCTGATCCCTGACTTCTGAATCCCTAAATCCACAGAGTATCTTGTACTCCCTCCTGTGTTTTCTAACTACAGGCTAGGCAAGAAACAGCATGCATTGCAGATGGCGCTGACTTACACATATAGTTGTTTTACTGTTCTTTCACTGCACACTTCCACGATCTATAAACCCCCAAGTTCCTTGATGTGGCATCTCCAGTCCTGTCAGTCTTTCCTGGGAGAACAAGCCCTTGGAGGCACTCTGGGTTTCCCTGTTTTCAGGTAGACCCAACCTGAGCATGCACGCACAAATGTGTGGATTCTGAGAGTCCTTTAATAAATCCTTGCCTAGAGAAGGAAAAATACTGCCATGACTTGGGTATGTGGGATGTGATTTTAGTCTTGCAGAAACTAGAGACTGATATTTCAGGATTAAGGCACCAAAATCTAGCTGCTAGTGGGTTGAATGGATAGGGAGAGAGAATTTCCAAAAGCAGGAGTTAGAGGAGCTGCTGCTAATTTAAGCCCCAGAGACACTCCTGCTTTGAGGTGTAGTAAAGATGCCTTTTCCTTTCCTTCTTACAAGACATATTTGAAACACAACACTGTATTTAACTTCCTGTATGTAGTATCTCTCTACTGTTTGCTTTGTTGCCCTTTTGTTATCATTACTTCTTTTGAGCAGCCTTACTGTTAGATTAATTTAAATATTAGTAATTAAACTGTTTCTGCATTCATTTTCCCCAAAAAGAAAACAAAGTAGTGCTTCTAACTCACCTGGCTCAGTGAAAAGATTCTCAATGATATATAACACCTTCTTTAAGAGATAAAATGCTGAAGTAATAGCTATAAATAGACGTGTAAAATCATACTGGTGAATCTCAGAAGCACTGCACTCAAGGAGAGCAATGCAATTGACAAGCAATTTAAGCTAGAGTGTGAAAGGATGCAGAAATAATGAGATTTGCATGAAAAATATTGAGATCATGAGAACATCAAATGTAAACGAAAAACTCGTGTGCCTCATGATTAAATCATGAGAGCTGACATTACTGTTATAACATCAGTATCCTTGGCTTTTGAAAACAGTTTTATAATGAGGGTGGAGCATATCTATCTGTACAGAAAACGAGAATTGTTTGTATCTAGCTAGCTCATTATTATGAGAATCAGGAATAGAAGACTCTCAAATCTTAATACAGGTCAGAAGATCTCAGATGCCTCCAGCTATGGTTGAGCCCCCATTGTCAGGAAGCAAAGACAGAAACTGACCCTACTTTCAAATCGGTCAGTCAGTCCATCAGTCAATCAATCAGTGATTAAACAGTAACACCAGAAAAAAAGTAGAGGAAATTTCTATCAGGTAGCTGACTGTCTATTCATTCCATCTTATCAGTGACAATCATTTATCTTAGGGCAGAATAGAGCTGCTCATGTCAGTAATGGTGGCAGTAGGTCTTAAAGAAGGGTCATTGCAAAGAGACTCTCTCACATCCATCAGGTTTTACTCTTGCATGACTTAGAACAACCATGACGGCTTTCTTTCATTTTCTTTTGTTGCTATTGTGCTTTCTGATACACTGCATGGTCAGGAAAAAGATAATAACTCATTATGTAAGAGAAATATGGACTTTTTAAATCAGTTTATGCTTCATAATATACTGTATCACTGTAAACGTAGATGATACTTTTATGGATTCACTGTTTAACTCCACAAAAGAGAAGGTTGTCATAAATAACGGTGCTTCAGGTGCATTCATATATTCTAAATTCTTCCCCACAATTGGAGGGTTAAAAAACCAAAACAATTATCTCTGTAATTTCTAAGCATTTTTTTTTAGTTTTAGTAGTGCTCACTGAGATTTCTTTAATACTTCACATTTTGAATATTTGAAATAAACATGTAAGATGTCCTTGTGGATTTTTTCTGCTTGTTTTTAAAAATAACTATCATCCTCATGATAATGAGGAGTAGCTTTTATATATATGACTTTTTTTTTTCACTGAATAGAGAATAACTTCTGCTGTCTGTATGTTGCTAGGTTCAGCTGCTCCATAGCACTGTACTGAATATGAAATATAAAATATACCATTGACAAAGATTCACAGACTACTCCCCTAAAGAAGCAACTTTTTTTTTTTTCATTTTAACCTTACAAGTTATGAATTCATGGGCACGTCACACAACCTTATTTCTAATTAAAAGCAATTGAGTCAAATAGAACATTCATTGTTCTGCCGTAACCCCTGGCAGCCATGTCCCTTTTGCCATGTCACATTTCTTTGTATGTCTCATAACTGACACTTTGTCACAGCAATGCTCTTGCCTTGCAAAATCAAAAATGCAATTAAATATTCTAAATGCTGTGGAATTTGGACCCATTTATTCCATATATTCAACATGTAAAGCAAAAAAACTCATTCCTGTTACAGGTATAACATAAACATGGGATGCTCCTCAAAAAAAACCAAATTATTTTATGTGGTACTTATTTCATCCCTTTGAATTGGTATCTTAGAACTAAATTAATGCCCATATTATGTCTGGCATGAACAGGCCTTTTTTATGTTTGTTTAACACAAGCTTAAAATGTTGTGACAATGATGTGTCCACTATTACAAGAATTATGCTAATAAAACTGCAGTGCAGTAGCACTAAAATAAACTGTGTGGGAGAAAAACTGGGAACTGATGGGCAATTTCACGCTATTCACCATGACTCTTGCAATTAGCAGTAAAAATGAGATTATTTTACCTGGAAAAGAAATCTCTGGCAACCAGTGCATTCTACTACTCATCAGCATTACAAAAGTTTTACATGTGGGAAATACCTCAGTAAGAGTTCATAACATGAAACCTAGAGCTTTCTCCTTGCAAGAAATCATTTCTTCCTGTTGGCCATGAGGAAGGAGACGGAAGAAAATTGCCCTTGCTTTCTATCACCTGCCTCCACCCACCTGCTGCTTAAAGTTGAGCTGCTTGTCCCTTGAGACAGGACCCTGTTCCCAAACAGCTCCACTGCTTCTGGAGCAGGTCCACTCATCACCAGGACAAAGGAAAACTGGTCGCTAATGGACCCTCTCTTGCAAAAAAGAAAATAATCACATTTGTTCGAAGATCCCTGCCTGCTTGTCTGGTCAGGCTCAGTCTTATGTGAGGCAATATCATTTATTCTCTAGGTAGTCTACCAGGTCCAGAAGAGATTAGGAGTCTAGAATGCTTAAACCCTGAAAGAGTAAAAAGTTGGACAACTGTGGTGTTCGTTTCTTTTTTTTTCCTTAAGTATCTCAAAAGGACCTAATCTTCCATGTGACTTAGCCAGGAGACTGAATTCCTCCACAGTGTGAGCAGCCTGATCAACTAGGATGGGGTGGGCAGCCTGAGACATGCTGCCTGGGAGCGAGATGTGCGGCAGGAAAGTCGGGCACCTGCAGTGTGTAGTGGAGGAGTTACCCATTCAGGAAGAATGCAGACCAAAGAGGAAAACCACATACCAAAGCTATTAATCCCAAAATATGCTGCAGAGATGCTACAGGGTAAAGATAGTTCATGCTCCAGTTGAAAAAAAAAAAAAAAAAAAGATTAAGTTTGGGGGGTGTGCTTATTCCCCGTAGGAAATTCTGATGTTTGCTGAGGAATAGAGAGACCAGAAAGCATATTCCAAGTGAAAAATTCAAATGTTGGTCCAAAATGACATTTGTTAGAAGGTTTTGAAGTTAATTATTTCTTAGTGACAGCGAAGTAACTACTTCTGTAAAACAAACTCCAGAAAAATAAAAATAATAAACAAAACCTTTCTGGATACTTTACAAAATTTTCCTGTAGTCACAAATGCAGTAATGATTTTCATGTTTTCAGGTTTGCACATTACTTGGAACAACACAATTCTTTTGTCAGGTTTTTCTCTTTTTCTTTGCAGTTACCATTGTGTATACTTTAAATATCTGTGCCTGTAATTGGCTAGGGTTTTCTGTGAGTGTGAAATTAGGAGTGAGACAGAAATATACAAATCATTCCAAGCAAGGACTGAGTTGTCACTGGTCTTTTGTCCATTTTACAGAAGTGAGAGTATTAAACAAATTGTAATTTGGGGAAAAATTCAGTTATGGAGAAGCAAAAGCTTACCTCTGCTTTACTTCTCCAGTTACAGTGAAGCACAATGCAAGAGAAAAAGTCTTGTAGGAGTTTTAAAACATTTTATTTCAGAAGTTTTATTTAAGGCAAAGTAATTATGGAACTGGACTGGAGAGGTCGTTTTGATTTTGTTTTTTCCTTTTGCTTTTACACAATGTCTTCAAAAAATGACCTCAAAAAAAGTATAAAATTTTCAAAACTATTTAATCATTTGTTCATTGTTAACTGCAGGGCAAAATGCATTATTCTTTATTTTGCTAGAAAATAGGTAATTTTACAAAACTTTTCACTGCAAGCAGTTTCTTTCGCTCTCCTCACTTTTTCCCCTCGATATTCTTTTCAGGGAAGAAGCTGGAAATAACTCACTGTTGTTTTGGATTTTTTTATATCACCCTTATTGCTGTGTTCTTTTATTGCTGGACTTTACACATTAAGTGGTGTAACTAAATAGCTGTCAGATGCTGTTTGTTCTCCCGTTGTCTCCTCAGAGGAAGAAGTATGAACAGTGAAGTGTTATGTTTTGATAGAGATTTAGGGTTTATAAATTACACGTTGTTCCCTATTTATAGTGGTGTGCACAAGGTTGCAAAAATGTACGTAATGCTTCAAGGAGAAAGGAGTCTTCTCCGTACAGGGGTTCTTGTCTCATGGCCTGAATGTTTTCAGCTTAGATAAGGTTGGCTCATCTAGCAGACTGTGACTGTCGGTCACTGGTTTACACCCTGGAATTGGAGGTAATTTTTCACACTTTAGGCCATTAAATTTTCAGAGCTATTATCCTTCTCCTTATCCCAGTTACTTCTTATATGGACAGTGGAAGTGAGATTTTAGTATGTGTATTCGTTAGTCCGTGGTACTAAGATGAACTGCACTGCTCAGCAGCAGTTAGAGTTTTCCAAGAGGTGATTTTTTTTAAATAAAAAATTAAAGAAACCCACACAAACATTGTTACAATGTTTCCAAGAATTTCTAGTGAAACCAAACAGAATTCCAATATTCTTTTGTGAAAGGGGGATCTAGACTATTATACAAAAGAAAACAGTAGCTAATAAAGATTTCATTATTCAGAGAACTTAGTTTCAGTGAGAAATTCAAATTCTTTCCTGAAGTATAGGAAATGTGAACTGATTAGACTGAGTAAATATGGCATACCATCCATTTTGTGAGTATGTGCCTTGCTGCAAGATTTTCAGAAGCCTACCCTTCACATGCCAAAAAGTCATCTTTTTCTGACGAGATTCAGTTTCAGCCTTAGCCAGATACTGAACAACTCCAGACTCACTCTTCCAGTGTCTCTGCTGTTCTCATGGAAGGTAAGTGATTGTGTGTCAGAGAGAATACCTCCAGCTTTTGCATATTGTGAGCCTTCGTATGGCTGTGACTGTTTTGCCTAGTTGTTGCCTGTGGGTATTGAAAAACAATGTCAAATTAGGATTTGCCATGAGCTTGCAGGGACAAAAGAGTTATTCAGTGTTTTGTGACAGAGATTTGATTTATCGCTCAGAACACTTTGCCTGCATTCTGCTAGGAAAGACCCAAACTGCAGTTATATATTCATTTCAACGTTTAACACTTTTTTTGTGGCACAGCAGTATTGCATGGGAGAGGCTTGAGAGTCCAGGCATAAGAAATCTAGAAGGATGTTTGAATGTCTTCCCAAACTGTGACTCATACAACTACTGAGTTGAAAAGGCTGTACTCCCAAGGGTCAGTGAAATGACTTTCTTTTAGGTTACTTGAAATATATCAGTTAATTCTGTTAGCTAGGTGTCTTGATTGCCTATTTGGATGCTAGAGAGAGGCAGACTGTGATTAGTCTGATTTATTTTAGAAGCCTACCCTAAGTCAAGGTCAATCACATCCCTCTTTCTTGTAATTTCCTTTAAGGAGATTCCAGATGAAGAGCTCAAATACAAATACCCAAAGGCTAGATAAAGGAACTTTTTATTCATCTGTGGTAAAATATCTTGCTTGTGGCATAGACTATCATTTTATTTGTATTAGTCATCACAGGACATTTTTTTTTAATTTGATTTTGATTTCTACCATTCGGAAAACTTCAGCCAACGTGTAACTCAGAAAAAAAAGCCTGTGAGGCTACCATCAATTTGTAAGAAAATGCCAAAGTATGTCTGAATTCCTATCTGTTCTCTTAAAGAGAAAAATACTTTTTCTAGCAACAGTACTTATTTCTCTGAAAGCCTTATGTCAGTTTGAGGTGCAATGAGAACGCACTTAAACCTTGGGAACTCAATCTTGTTTCAGTATTTTAGTCACTACATCAATAGACATTTTGATTCTCTTCACTTATCTTTTTGTCTAATCTTAGTTCACAAGGAAAAATGCACCATTTCTTTAATCTGAAGGTCAGGGAAGTGTGATTCCACTGCTCCATGAAATAAGACTGTGATGATTCTACTGATGAATGCACAATTATTCATCTACAGTGGAAACAATCGCAAACAAAAAGGCAGAATTTTCAGTCAGAAAAAATTATCCTTTCCTAAAATAGAGGTATTATAAATACTAGATGTTTGCAAAACCATTATGAAATGTAGTTTTCCTTTCAAAATGAGAAACAGTGATACAAAAGAACAACCTTCATGCTTTACAGGTATAATTATAGGTATTTCTGTTAGTAATCCTGCCCCTACTGATACTGTTTAAATATGTGGCATTGATCTGAATAGACAGTAGAGTTAGGTATTATATAAATTTGATAATGTATATTTTGTTTTGAGTATATCTTTGTGATGTTATACTATCAAGAAATATATAGTGGGCATTTTATTCTGCAATGGGTTATCACAGAAACATCACTGTTGCAACATATTATCATCCCTGTTAATGACAAGTACGGGAAGATCAGGTTTGTCTTGAAAACGACCTTGAAGCTTTCCTAACTCAATCCAGCAGAGACAAAGAAATGTCACAAACCTCTTAGCAGCTGTAATGGTGTCAGGTTTTTGTTATGATGAGTCTTGTTATGAAGAAAGGAGTCAGAGAAACAAGGATGGAAAGGACAAGTAGCAAACCAAATCTCTCTTCAAGAAGAATTTCTTGGATCATTCAGTAGAAACTTTTATTTCCACTCATTTGAAACAGTGCTTGGGTGGACTTTTTCAGGATAGTTCTTGTCCTTACACATACCTGTGAATGGGAAGAGGGCACCGGTGACAGCTATCTGATGATCTTATGTCATATCCTTTTTAACGCTGATGGAAGTTTTGGCAATGATTTCAATAGAGCTGAAATTTTACTCTCTTTTTCTCTCTCCAATGTCCTATACTAGTTATATATCACAGGCAAAAGAAGTCTGAAAGGAATTATACTTTGAAGACAGAAAAGTTAATTAAAAAACACTTGCAGTAAATGTTGCATGTTAAAATAACACACAAAAAACCATCTTGTAATTATTTTTCAACAGTTCAAATGTTTAATATTAAATGAGACAGCATAGCGACCAAAAAAATCGTAAATTCAAAGTCTGTCTTTTTAACAGTTGTTCTTTCTAAAAATGGAAATAGGAGGTTGGTACCAAGTGAATCCTTTTAAACAGGAGGAAATGTTATCTTCAGTTAGGCCTGTAGTTAAGAAAGTATAATAAACCAGTCATGATTTCCTAAGCTTGTTTAAAATGGAAAAAAGGAAAGGATGGAGAATATGCTACCAAAAATCATTCACACTAAAATACAAAGTTTGTCATTTAGAACTCTTAAATATTTTCAACACCAGTGAAACATTTTAAGTTACTGATTTCTCTTTTGTTAAGCAATGTTACAGCATGTCAAGTTATATTTGATGTACCTAAAATGTTTAAGATGCTCTGAATTATCCATTGCAAAACACGTCAGACACACACCCTCATGCATTCACTCTTGCCCCACTTATCGTTGTCGATGAGGAGAAAAGAAACTAACCAGAATAAAAATTATATAAACCATTGCAAAGCATGGAAACATGACTTGATGCTCTGCTTAGCTGACAGAGAACCAAATACTTGACAGCAGCCACAGCAGTAAATGTCGCTAAAGTTTTAAAGGATTGCGTGGTACAAGCAGAAATACACTTCCAAATCTGTTCTGAGACACACATACTATATATGTGAGATGCACACCAAAAGTTTGAAAAGGCAGTCTCTAATCTTCCCCAGATGAAATGCTGTCTTTCAATTTGGTTGTTTTCTGAATTAGTCTCATAGTATAGACAAATGTAAATGACTGGAAAGCACCGGATGCAAATGCCAGGACTACAATTCTCAGGGAAGAGAATATCCTCTTGCCCAATGAGCTCAAGGAAACATATGCACATCAAGAGATTTTTCCAAAACAAGTGAACCTGTGTGTTGCAGCTATGAAAGTGTAAAATAACTATACAGTTTCGTTACCTAGATATTAAAGGTTGTATGCCAGAAAAGAATGCTCTTTCAAATATAAGCCACTACCACGTAGTCCATGTGGCCATTTGGCTGTTACAATGTTAATACTAAAAAAATGCAAGAAATGTTATGTATGTGTTCTATGAGACCTATTCATATAAATACAGGAGATGTTGCAAGCTTCAGACTTTAGTACAGTTTGGAAACAATTTGACTATTGAAAAATAGATTCTATGTGATATCCTACAGAGATCAATCTACTTGTCATTGATCATTTGCTGATCTGTGTTATTTTCATGTTTCAAAAAAGATCTTAGAACTCAGTAGTAATGTATCAAATGCATTGATACTTGGGGGATAGCTTGTCACTCATCAAGGTAATCTGAAGTGATTGCAGATCAATTAGGAAGGAAAAATTTCAGTAGAGAAGATAAAGTATAACGATGTTCTGCCTTTCTACACAAATATAAAGTGTGTCTTTAAAAAAATTAAAGCTCATAGGTAAATTAGAAAGTACAAACATACTGCCTTAAATAATACTGTGTAGTTCTTCTCTATATTCTACCTTGAATTTTATGCTTTTTCTTTTGTTGACTTGATAGTATGGTCCTTAATTGATTTATTTTGTGGAAACTCCACTATCGAGATCATGTTTTCAAGACTTCACAGGGAAGATATTTTGTTTTATCCTTGCTTCTGGTGTTTGAATCCACTAAAAGGACATTTCCAAAATGTCTCTGGCTTTTCACTGAGATGGAAGAGGGATGGATTGGTGAGCTGATGAGTCAGTGCAAACTGGAGTGGGAAGGAATAAATGTCAACAGCTGCTCTTTCATTCCTTCTTTTGTAGTGTATTCTTGTTAGGGAAAGACATCCCTACAGAAGGTTAGTGCCAGAGCAGGGGGATATGCACAAGGTAAGTGCAGCAACATCTATAGCCTAGAGAGAAGGAAGGGCACTGGCAAGAAAATTAACTGTTGGGGAAAAACCGTTGTTGAACCAGGAGTGGAAGCAGAAAACTGCTTAGGTGGGCAAACAAGCCATTGCACCGCAAGGTGGTCCTCAGCCAGATGCTGTCTCTTCCTGAAGATCCAGGCTGGCAGCCACCTTAGAATGTGCTCAGAGTCCAGTCTCCATTTCTTCAAAATTCGTGAAGAACACAGCTAGTGATGAGCCCCTTTGACACCCACACACACCTGGACAAAACCTCCACGACAGAAATGGAGAAACTAAGGTGAGGAGGAAGGGGGAGCATAAGCAATAAGGATGTATGCAATGTAATTTATTATGTTAAGTAAGGGACATGGAGCATGTGGCAGCACTAAGGAGAACCACAGTCCCTACAGCTGAATTAGTATTGCCAAGTTAGTAGAAATAGAGTAGGCTGTTTGTCATCTCTCCCTGTGCTGCTGGTGTTTCCTGACAAGTAATGTATTAATGTATTTAGAGCAGTGCGAGTTGAAGAACTCTTAGCTAGCAGTGAAGTATGAAGCTGTTGTCAACGCCATGTTCAGAGGCTAGGGTTGGATTATTTAGGGTTCCTGGGGTTTTATCCAGACCTTTCACAAAGTCTTTTTCAAACATCAGATGTGAACTTCCTACTTTGTTCCTTGATCCACAAAACATAACAACATTAACTGGACTTTTAATGCTTGCGTAGCACTTTGAGGTCAGTGTTTTGAGTGAAAATTGCTGCGTGTTTACAAGGTACTGATTTGTTCCCACAAAATGGCTCTGGGGCACCTGGATAGAACCATAGATGTGCATTGGAATATGGGAAAGCAGAATCTGGTCTGAGGACACTCAGATTAAATTTTTCTGGGGTTTATTTCTTGTGGTTCTAAAAATCAGACCAGAGGGTATTTAGAAGTAGCAGGTGTTAGCAAACTATCGTTACTAACCTCTTTCAGAAACAATTTATGACCTATTTTACAGATCCTACCACACTCATAGATCTAAGCTTCAATCTTGATGCAATTGATGAAACTAAGCTTTGTGAAGGCAGTAACAAGGCAGAGGAAGGGGATGTTTTTAGAAGAAAGATTCTTTAACCAAGTGAGAAAATGAGGAGAAGGAAACAGGATGACACTGCACTGGTGTTAGCAAACCCAGCTGATCGATAACATTATTAGAAAAGGTTAAAATTTCCTACTCCTACTTGTTTTTTGTACAAACACCATTATGAGTGGGCAAAAGTAAAAACTGCAGCTTGTGGTACGCATAAGGGAAACAGAGACAGGGTTAGGCCATTCATTATTTACAAAATGCTTGTGGCTAGTGAAGTTAATTACTTGACTTCTAAAGAAAGCGGAGGCATTGTTTTGTTCTTCAATTTGGAAAAAGCTCTTTGGTACATAGCATTATTTATGTGTTTGCAAGGATGCAAGCTTGTCAGTTGTTCTCCTTATCTTATTTAAAAGCTAAAATCGTTACAAGTTGAAGAAGCAGGTGAATAATAGCTGTTGGGGAACCTCAGAGAAGAAGCATTCAAAACCCCCGATGGAGCCAGGGGGTTTGCCATGGAAAAGAACGGAGGCAGCCTGCCCATCCCACGGTGAGTGTGTGTCCCACCACAGGGCAAGGAGCTGGCTAACATTGTACACAGTCTCTGATGTAGTCCGCACAAAGAGAAAAGGGAGGGGGGTCTGCAGAGAAAGAACATGTTGCAGTTGTTTGACAGCCACTGGTAAATTATGCATCTTACCTGTAAAGTCTCTAAATCCCCTTTCAGCATCTCACAAAGAACAATAATTGTTTATTGATCTAAACGTTAACAATGTATTGCTTGTTCTTCAATAAGGTCTAGAAATGTAACTCAAGGGCAATAACTGCTTTGGATAAACAACGGACTTGATGGATGTGTGGCTTTTTTCTTTTTTTTTTTTTTTTGCTTCTTCTCCAAACTATGAGCGTGTAGTTTAAGCATTTTGTTGTTATCTTGATGTAATCATTGTACACATGTGTATCTATATGGGCTAGTATCTGTCTGTCTCTGGAAGAGTCATTTTTCTCAATAGTGTATAATACTTTCCCATAAATGCCTGTTTGAAAGCACAACAAAATGCAGAACTGGGTTTCAAACAATTCTTTTTACTTTTCTGCAACATCTGTGCTTTGTCAGCCACTCTGATGTTATATGTAAAAATATGTAAGATAAAATATATGGAAGCATAAACAACCATGAAGAATTTTTCCATACACTATCAGCATTTTGTGTGTATAAGGTGGGCACATAGAAACAGACTATGTTTCTTTGTATAGCAACCAGTGACATCTAAAAATGAAGATGATAATAAAAAGGTGCATGTTTGTTTATATTTGCTGGATTTTTGAATGAGTCTATTCTGTTTTACTTCAAGGCAGAAGTGATTATTTTAAAATGAAAGTAATTGCTGGCTAGCAGAATAGCAGGCAGGTAATCATTGTAGTCTTAGATAATGACACTGACAGCAGTAGACTATAACCAAGTTATAATATGAAACTCTCTTTCATGCAGAATGAGTCTAAAAAAGTTTCCAAGTGCTTTTTCCAAGTTGGTAGATCTAGACAGCTGATAAATCCTCGGATATCTCAGTGACAATTAGTTACTTATCTTTCAATCCTGAAAATGGAGGTTGAAAGTTAAGTAGCAACATAAAGCTAAATACCTCTGGGACAAGTGTCTGGTCCAAGCTAGGCAGAAATGACAGAAAATCATTGTGAACAGAAGACATTAAAAGGTCAGAAATAAATTGTGATCAAGCCCTGTTTGACCATTTTATCAGTTGGTATTTTTCTCTCCTTTTAAGAATGAAACGACATTTTCCCTCCTCTGAAGTTGTTTGTACTGGCATAACAGATTTACCTACCCTATAAATATGTCAGCCTATTTAGATGTGGTTCGTGCTGAACGATGGTCATGTTATTAGATGAAACTTTGATTCAGGAGAATTTTTAGTGGAAATATCAGTGATAATGTGAGAAATAAGAGAGACAGGAGACTGGGAAGATGTGGCTGCCTGCCTTAGATGTGCTACATCTGTGCATGATGGAAATTCTTCCTTACAAGTCGTGTGAATGAAATTCTGGCCATGAGTAAACCAAAGGTAAATCTTTCCTTGATTTCAGTGGGATCTGAGGACCTTATCCTATATAATTTCTGCCCTGCTAAACAGAGACAGTAGTTTTAATGTAGCAAGACCTTAAACTATGAATATATTGTTGAAAACAACAAAATATAAGTATTTATTTTTGGAAGTAGCTTTTAACTCATTCATACACATACCTTTTAGATTTCCACCTTTTTGAGGAAATTCATTCATTAAAATACATTCTCTGCCTTTATTTGTACCATACCCATACTTGCATTTTCTCAGAAATCAGCTCTGGAAATGCAAGGCTTTCCTAGAAAACCTCTATAAATTTTAGACCATTCCTATGACTTTGGAAATATTAATTTCACATGCTGTTGTAGTCTGTGATGTTCTTGGTGCTGCAGAGCTTTTACTAAGTCATTAGAGCATTGGAGTGAATGCCTAAATGTAACCATATTTGTTTTGCTACCCCTACCATGGTCTGTGACCCTTGGCTCCCCTTAGTTCCTACTTCCAGGTACCAACCAGGAGTTAGTCCCTAGCCTTACTCCGCTTGCCCGATCATGCTGATGTTCAGTTGAACAGCACTATTGCCTCCAAGGGCCTTGGCAACCCGTCCCCTCTAGGAACAGACCCTTGCCTGTCCTCATCCTCAACGTACTCATGTCAGGGAAGTCTTAACTGAAGTTTTTAGCAAATGAATACTTCTCTGTTGTTTTGTCTCTGAAGACAAGCTGTTGCTGTCCATTACTTGAGAGACTCAAGAAAAGTTCAGTCTGTCTTCTCAGGCAAAACTTTTTTTTACCACTTGTCTCAGTCTCATCGGGTATCCAGATGCATTTACATGGAGACAGCAGCTGGATATGCATGAAACTGAAAAGGACATTTTTCATCATTGTTTCTTGTATTCTAACCATTTTTTGCATTTCACTGTTTAATGTGGTTTTCTTCAAGAGACTGGAAACTGCTTTCAGCTGCATATCTTGTCTCAATTTGATGGTGTTTTGTTCTTCACAACTGTAGTACTTTGAAATGAGTTCTAAAAAGAAAATTCTTTCTATGCTAATTCTTCAAACTTCAAGATTATGTTTCCCTGGAAATTCTTGGACTGAAAAAAAAACTGAATTAAAAAGAAAACAGAAGGCATGGCTTTGCTGAATGTACCGGAAGTGTCCCTGGAAATCGTGTGCGTGTTCTACAGCATACCACCCTTTCTTCTAGGTGAATAATCCATGTCAGCTGGAATGATTCATTGTGTTTGATTGGTAAAGCCATTGCTAGGAAAACCAAGCTGAAGAAGGAGTAAGCAGCAAAATAAATTACAAAAATCAATTGACTCATTCTTTGGTTCTGATTGGGTTTGATTACTATGCTCTTGTTTCTTTAAAGATCTTAACACCAGTATCTAAATACACAGTGGCTTATCTACTGAATGATATTTTATACCTGATAACTTTGGGGTTTGCTTTGGTTGGTAGATTATTGTACAGATGGAGACATTAGCTCACTCGGTTAGAGCATGGTGCTGGTAACACCAAGGTCGAGGGTTCCATAACCCATTCGGTCCCCATGTGTTGCCTGATCTAGTTGAGAGGTGTCCCTGCCCATGACAGGGAGGTTGGATTAAATGATCTCTGAGGTCCCTTCCAGCCTAGGCCATTCGATGATGATGATGATGACATGCCATCATTTCTCCAGATGCTCTGAGCCAAAACCAGCCTAAATATTTCAATACCCATAGCAATACAGAGTTTTGTGAGAAATGCAGGCAGGCTGCTGTTAGGAGCACATTAGATTTATAATTTTTTTCCTTCCCTTTTTCTTTTTTTTTGTGCCCTCTGAAATACATGCTGCAGTCTCTTTCAAACCCTCTCTAGGAAATACATTGAGACATATTAGCTATGATGCCGTATGTCATGTGGAACTCAAATTGATTTTAGAGAGTGATTTTTACTTTTCAGGTAGATTTTGAACTCGCCTACAGATAGATGCAGTAATGGCGACTTTAATGTTCGGATACATGGTTCTTTCTTGCTTTTCTTTCAGTCACGTGCATTAGAACTTTAGGACAATTCTTGTGGAATTTTTTAATATTCTTATATTAAAGCCAAGTGATGCTAAATCTGCAAATTCGTATGCATCCAACTACCATTTTTTCTCATCTATACTAATGCCTTATAATCACAAAGGAAATTATTGGACTTGTTTTCCAGGGCAAAAATACTGAATTTGTTGTGGTTCATAGAATCATAGAATGGCCTAGGTTGGAAGGGACCTTAGAGATCATCTAATCCAACCTCCCTGTCTTGGGCAGGGACGCCTCTCAACTAGATCAGGCTACTCAAGGTTCTGTCCAACTTGGCCTTGAACACCTCCAGGGAGGAGGAAACCACAACATCTCTGGGCAATTTATTCCAAAGTCTTGCCACCCTCGTACTGAAGAATTTCTTCCTAAGATCTAATCTAAATCTATTCTCCTTCAACTTAAACCCATTTCCCCTTGTCCTATCAGTGGACGCTCTTGTAAAAAGTCCCTCCCCAGCCTTCCTGTAGGATCCCTTCAGGTATTGGAAGGCAGCTATTAGGCCTCCTCAAAGTCTTCTCTTTTCAAGACTTGAACAATCCCAGCTCCCACCGCCTGTCCTCGTAGCAGAGGTGCTCCAGCCCCTGGATCATCTTTGTGGCCCTCCTCTGAATGAGCTCCAACAGTTCTATGTCCCTCTTATGGTGGGGACACCAGAACTGGACGCAGTATTCGAGGTGGGGTCTCACAAGAGCAGAGTAAAGGGGGAGAATCACCTCTCTTGACCTGCTGGCTACGCTTCTCCTGACACATCCCAGGATGCGGTTGGCCTTCTGGGCTGCATGAGTGCACTGCCGGCTCATGTTGAGCTTCTCGTCTATCAACACCCCCAAATCCTTCTCTTCAGGGCTGTTCTCAACCCACTCTGTGCGCACTTTGTATTTGTGCCCAGCTTGTATCTGTGCCCAGTTTGTGTTTGTGGCAGTTTGTATTTGTCTCCTTACAGTTTGTCAGTGGAATTGACTTCTGAACCAGAATCCATTGCTAGCTTTGGTCTATTAAAAATTCAGTGCTAGCTAGAACCCAACACGGGTCAAAATCTTTGAGTGTTTAGGACCAAAACATCCTTAGGGCAAATGTTTTGTAAGTAAGGAGAAGAGAATTTACAAATGTTTGATTGATTTTTTTTGTGTGTGTGTGTTTGTCTTGGTTTGGAGTTTGGCTTTGTGGTGTGTGGGCTTTTTTACACATTTCTGTGCTGGCTTGGCAATATTCTGTACTGAATGTCTGGATAACATTTTTATAACGCAGCTGCAAACAATTGTTGATCATTCTACTTTTTCACCTGAAGTCAATATGTAATTCTGTTTCTCCTGTAATGGACCTTACTCTGTAGATGTAGGTCTCAAATGAAATTGTTTTTGGTTTATCCCAACATACACTTAAATACCCAAAGGTGTAAACTGATTATCTCAAGTGAATGAGCAAAAGTGCTTATTTAATGACTGCTTTAATATGCCTACTTCTGATATGAAGACAGGAAGAGGACTTTTTA
This sequence comes from Trogon surrucura, assembly GCA_020746105.1. Taxonomy (NCBI): domain Eukaryota; kingdom Metazoa; phylum Chordata; class Aves; order Trogoniformes; family Trogonidae; genus Trogon; species Trogon surrucura. Next base: position 115,110,686 of record CM036617.1, on the reverse strand, counting down.
AGTTTGCATGATTATTTTAAGAGCCAATGCCTAGGGGGAATGACATTTGAAAGTATTGTTTTGTCTGGCTATATGCTAGAAAGAGGTGTTGTTCTCTCCTCTGTATTTCCACTGCCCCTGTTCTCACTTCTAAGACTCTGCAGCAAAGGACTTATCTAAGAGGGTTAGTTTCAGAGAACATTTTTGAGTGGTACCTAATGCTGGAGATTATTCAAAATCTAACATGTTGCTAATGTATAAATGTGAACTGAGATTCTTGGAAGCTGTTAACTGAGTAGAATAGGAGGATATTCCATTGGAGAACAATTTTAATATCTCTGTATTCAGAATCGTGATGATTGCGTCAGTAAAATTAGTTTATTTCTAGGAAGAAGCAGAAATAAATTAAATGACATATTAAAAGAAAAAAAAATCAGTCGTAGGACAGTAAGAGATAGAATCTTAGAATTGATTGGGTTGGAAAAGACCTCAGAGATCATCAAGTCCAACCCTTGGTCCAACTATAACTATAATCATCTGAAGAGAGAATTCTGAGGTGGAACGTTAACTAGTATCCTCTATTCATAGATGTTGTCAACTATGTTGACAATACATATAATATTTGAATGGAAATTTAACTTGTGAAGTGAACATTTTGCAAGTACCCTAAAATCTGGGCATAATTTTAGGATGAAATTCACAAAGGAAAATTAATATTTCAGACATGTGTCCTGCAATTCCTTTGCACACACATAGTTTTATGACAGAAGTTTACAGGCTGAATGAAAAATATGCTATCCGTGTTTTTGAGTACCATTAACTTCTTATTCCTGCTGTCGTTATGCAAGAGTATGCCAATATTTATTTATATTTTTCCTCCCCTTTAACTGCATCTGCTATGATATTGTTTCTCACACTCAGTTCACCATTTGTGCAGAGATCTTTGTGGTACAAATTACGTTTATAGTTTACCACTAGTGAAGCAGGTTAGAAGAAAATTTCAAACAAAAAGATATGTAAAGTCCTGCATAGAAAAAGAAAAGAAAAACCTTATCCGCTGGCACAGGCTGACAGCTGACTGGCTTAAAAGCAGCTGCTCAGAGAAGAACTTGGGGTCTCTGGTGGGCACCAAGTTGCCCACGGCTTGATGGTGCACTCTTGCAGCAAAGAAGGCCAGCAGCTTCCCGAGCTGCATTAGGCAGAGCATTAGCAGGTCGAGAGAGGTGTTGCTTCCTCCGTGGGGAAACATCATGAGCCATGTGGTAGGTGCAGACATCCATGTCTTCAGCAGAACTCTAACAGATGTCTTTGCTGCTCACCTCACTGTGGTTGGGTGTATCAGGTTGCTTACGTTACTCAGTATCTGCGTAAGCCCGTGTTTAATTAAACTCTGTTCTAAAGGAGATGGTATGGCCAAGTTCTCTTCATCCAAGCATAACTAACTCAGTCCAGGATACTTCTGTCGAAAACCATAGAATGGAGTCTCACAATCTTTTATGAACAGCAGGTTTTTCTTTTTTTCTTTTTTCCGTCTTGTTGATGTACCAACATCTTTCTACAGAGACTAGAGGTATTTATTTTTTTCTGTATCAATTAGGATACATGACAGCTCTTTTTACAGCAGAAGGGTTTATTTTTCAGCTGAACTTTCTCTTATCTGGGTGTGATAAACAGCTGTCAGCTCTAAATACATTGATGTTAAGCTATTCACATACTCAGCACAGCTTCCAGAAATAAGAAAGATGGTCTTTACTATTCTGAGATTCAAGAAACAGAAATGCAAGCTATCGAGCTGTATTAGTCAACTGATATAAGCCTATAAGTAGCACAAAAGGCAACAGCTGAGGGACTGGGGCTATCTGTATACATCCCAACATGCACCTTAGCGCTCTAAATCAAAGATTTAAAATACATTCTTCCTTTGTAGGTAAATTTGTGCTTATGACTAGTCAGCAATGAATGCATAGCTTGTATGAATATGTCTAAACATGGAAGTAGGAATATCTTAAATTAAAAAGGGACAGTCTTTTTAAGAAAGAGTAGCTTATTTTAATTAATTTTGTAGGTTGTTGGGTTTTTTAATTGCATAAAGACTAGCTATATTATTTTCTTTTTGTTGATGGTTCTGTTGAAGAAAACGGAAGACGAAGGAGAAAAAAAAAATCCTGGTTTTACATAAGACCAAATTGTACTGCCAGTTGTACAGCATTGCTATTACTTAATTTGATGCTTTGTTGCAAGGTAGCTGTGGAGAATCTGCCTCACACACTGAAGGCTGCCCTTTTCTTGTTGTATCATCTTTTCATAACCATTCACTCCCCAAATGCTCTACTTATAATATACTTACAGAGATAATTATAATGGAAAAAAAAATATGGGTTAGGAGAATGAAGAGTAGCTGGCCTTATTTCTGTATGTTCAAGAAGATTAAGTAGAAAAAGGCTGTCTATTTCTGTGTAAATACTATAAAGGTTTGCTGTAGTAAAATTGAGAAAAGATTTTGTATATCTTTTCCCCCTGCCAGTTTCTGATATATCTCTGCCTTGGTAATGAAGAGAGAACTGTAAATAGTAGAGATGGAATATGAGGAAGGGATTGAGTTACAAAATCACAGGTTCATATTCAAGCAAATATTAATCCACATTTGGAATAATTAATTTCATATCTTTTAATAAATTTGCAAATCTGATCTACTAGATCTTTATTCGAGAGTTTTGAAATCATGTTTTTATTTTGTGTTTTAATGCCAGCTATGTCTAAAGGCGTGTTAACTTGCAGTATATTGTTCAGCCACTGGATATCCCTTGCTACCCTGTATGCTCAGTAGCTTTTCCCATGGTGGCTCATACTAAATGAGGAGACTAAGTTGGACTGCTAATTATAAAGTTAGTTATACAGAATCTAAACAAAAATTAATTAATTCATCACATAAATTTTTACTTGCAACCAGTGTGGAATCCCCTGGGCTTCCTTGGAATTCTCTTTGGATATACATGTTAAGCTGTGCAGATCAAATTGCTTGACTGGAGTTATTGAATGAGATGACACAGGTTTTTTTAGATATAGTCACCTTTTAAAGCTTTTAGACAAAAATATGTAAAAAACTCCAAAACTCTTTAGTTTCAGTCTTTAAGTGTATAATGACTTCAGATTTTCACTTTACATTTGAAATTCTACTAATATCTTTTCCATTTTTTGGTCACATATACTTCTTCTTTCTTGCCCTTTCTAGCAGTGACCACATCTGTGCACTAACTGCATAAGCAGAACTCATTATTTGCTTATTCAAGTATAGCAGGATATTAAATTTCTTTTTTTTTTTGAAATAAAGACGTGGAAGATGCCTCCCAGTTCTCCAGGTGATGCTTAAAAGAGCTCAGAATTTTATAGTTCACTAGTCAAGATATCTTTCTGAGGTTAAGCTAATGACTTTTTTTATACCTTATTAGCTATCTGGCGGTGCAATAACAAATATATTGAACTTTTTTTTTAAAAAAAGATAGTTAATGCACCAAAAAAATCATTTAATATTGAAAACCCCAAGCACTATTGCAGAGCTACAGTGTAAGTTTGAATGTAACATATTATGCAAATATAAAATACTTATGATGCACTGTTTCTGTAATCTTTCTTCACTCTATGGTGTGGGTTTTTTTCCACAACTGTCATGTTATAAATGGGTTAAAAAGCAGAATATGTTTTCCAGCCACAATTCCTTGTTCTCAGCAAGGAAATCAAATATACTGGGGGGGGGGAGAGAAAAGAAAAGACAACCTCAAAGAATTGCAACATAGATTAAAAAAAAAGCTTTTCTCTGATCAATGGAACACCAAGGAACAAGAGAATAACCCATCCAACATTGTGTCTTGCAGGATCTACTTATGATGATCTACATTCGTCTGACTGCCCTGTTTCCTCAGCACAAGTTCAGTGTGCGGCAAATAAGCCTGTTCTCTCGGTTAGGGATGGCTATCTATCTTGTAGGAGAATCTAGGGATTTAAGCTTTACAGCTGCATCATTTTCTGTATAACTGTCATATAAAACTATAGAAAGAAAACTTCTGTTGTACAGAGCTTCCAATCTAGATACAATGAGAGACAATTGATGCATCAAAATAAGTAAGGAAAAATAAGGTAGTCGTGAAATAATTCTGAAAAAAAAAGCATTTTAATCCATGGTGAAAGTATATAAGCTGCCTTACACCTGTGAAGTTTTCATAGGTTTAATGAGGCAAAAGAGCATAAAGCAAAGGAGAACAGCTGCCTCACCAGCAGCTGGATCTTGATTCCGAGTGAAACAGAAGGAGGAATTCTTAATATTCTTACTAAAAAATGGTATCTCACTTCTCCTTGATAGTATTCAAATAGTCACATTTACCATCCTACCTTCAACAGTGATAGTGCTGGTGATACTAGAAATAAAATGGCTAACCCATAAAATGTCTTAATAGTCAGGAAGAAATTTATAGAGATAAATGAGGGAGATGATGCCAAAAATGTATGAGCCAGAACAATTATTTTGGCAGAAAAATTTGAACAGATAGAAGTGAAGACATATGGTATTTAAGCCAGAGGGGTGGAAGCTGCAGTAGCTGAGAAACAGCAGAATGAAGACTTGGATAAAAATCTGTTTCTTCTCTCATTCCAGACAGCACAAGTTCTTAAACATCTTGTGCCTGAGGAACCTTCAAGATCTAGATGAAATTTTGCAGGATTATATGGACGGACACCACAATAAACGATTATGTTGTGTGACTGAGTGGGAGGAAAGTGAAGGTTGTCCTGAACCTGAGACTAGGCTCATGGAAAGGTATTTAGGGAAGGAAAAGAGTGAGGGCTCTGTTTTAATTGTGCTGAGATTGGAGGGCAGCTGAGCAATAACAAGAAAACATTAGAAAATGAGGCCAAGAAAGGTATAAAGAAAGGAAGGAATTCACAGTCATCTGGACTTTCCTGTAGGAAATATTACATTAATAATATATAAAGTGTGTGTCTACTCCATAGTTGCAAGATTTTCCCAAATGTCCCTGGTTGCCATGGAGATAAGAGCCTAAGGACTGAAAAATAGTTTAAATTTAAAATTCTACTTCGTGAATCTGAATGCAATTCTTGCTTCAGTATGGAGACCCTTTGAGTCAGAGGAGGAGCAAGCTTTGCTCTCAAAGTTTGGCAGTGTCCAGAAAAGAGTTTGGGGTTTTTTTGCTGGTAGTTATAAACAGGTAAATTCAGTTAATATCTTCTTTACTTTTTCCCTGGAGGAGAAATCATTTGAAATAGGAGTTGAGTTGGTGAGGTTCACCTTCTTTTCTCAAACCCAAATGCTCTGGCACATGGCGCAGTGCAGACTAAGTAGGATAAAACACTTCTGTCTAATGACTACAGCAAAATGTTCCCTCATCCATGTGTAGCGAGGCAATAGGGAACTATTCCCCTTGTGTGCAAATTACATAACCCCACTCATCGTGTGGCTATGAGGGATGGAATAAAGAGTATTGCTGAGTAATACAATACAGGCATCACATGTGAATGACTGACACAAAGTGGCAAAACCTGTTTCTGAAGCTATGAGTCCTCTACTGTTTTCTACAATGCGCCCAGAAAACTTATTGCGTTGAAAGAACAGTGCAGTTTAGGAAATTTCAAAAGGGAAAAAATTACACTATTGCATTTGCTCTTGCTATTTCCTTTTATCTTTTCAACATATTACTGAAAATTGAAGACAAGCTTATAATATGTACATCAAAAGAAAACTTTCCCTATAATGAATGATGGCTGGGCAAGTTCAATAGCAGAAGTGATTTAAGCATTTGCTAAGAACTCTTATATTATATTCTACTGTAAAGTTTGCAAGGCAAGAACAAACTAAACCTAATAAATACTGAGCCAGATTCTTCAACTTATGTGTTTCTGTAAACCTAACATTTTTTTTTTTAAATTCTACATTAAAGATTCCTACCATGATGCTAGTTGGCTGTGATTTCATGTTTGCTTGAAAGATGCTTAAGATGTGCTTATGGTTATTTAGGAGTAACCAAACCATTCTAGCTAATAGTTTTGAAACAGAATAAAATGTAGTTATTAAGGTTCAGAAAAATAGCTGCTGATGATTGCTAAATGATATTACTTTAATACTCATGTAAGAAAAAGTGGATATATTTTTTCATAATTTTCAAATTAATTACCCTTGAAGTAGTTTACATTAAATGATTGGCTGAAAATATCAATAGTACAAACACTAGCAAAACATATTTCTTTTGGGATAGTATCACTATCACCAAGAGATATAAAAAAATGTTAGGAAGGAAGGGAATGTGGAAAGAGCAAAGAGAAAGATATGTAAAATAAAAACATGTTTACACAATTGAAAACTCCAGCTACCTCCTTGAATGAAGTAATGAGTGAGGGGTAGTATGAACAAAATTTTCTTGATGAAAGATTATTGCTTGAAAAAGAGTCTTCATGTAGCACAAGTTCCCTATAGTGTACACTTTTTATTCTACAGTCTGTTCTGTATAGCACTGTGCTCATAATAGCACTAGTAGATTTTTGTTTCCTGGAGTGACCGAAGGTGCCTTGGGCAGGAATCAGTCAGGAGAGTTTGTTCAGGTGGCACTGCCTGTGACCCTTTCTGTGTTCCCAGGGCACAACCCTCCACTGGCCAGGAGTAACTGGGACAAGGGACACAAGGTGCCTTGGTGGGTCTGTAGGTTGGAGGGGAACTCCTTATGGACTGTTAATTTCCTAGTAATCAAATCTGGCAGTTTAGGACTTCTTTGCCTTATTGTTTCAGGAATTCAAAAATTATCATGCCACTGTGAAATTATTTTAATAAAGACTTTATCAATACTTAATGCATATTAGGCCTTAAATAGAAAATATTTATAAGGAATAAATGGTGTTAAATTAAGAAGCATAATTTTCCGTAACTTCTCTTTTTTATTAATATTTAGAGAATTTCTTCTCTAATCTTCTTAAACAGATCATTCTGCTTGGGGCTGCTGTTTCAATAGTGCTCCATTCTTGGCCTTGCCGTTTAAGTTCCCCATTTAATATATATATATATATATACACATATAAAAGATTCAATAAGTTTAATATTCTAGTTCCTCATTGTTTTAATTAAAATGGAAAATGTGTCCCTTTGTATACCTTTTCAAGTCCTGAATATTCAAGCTATTTAAGGCAGCTTTAAAGAAATTATTTTATAAACTTTATTTTTCTATGTTACTCCTTAAGATAAGTTGGACAAGACAAGTAAGATGATAACCTTTCTTGAACTGAATGCTGAATCTGTTAGAAATGTAATAATCAATGATAAACAAATTTTGCTTTACCAAGGCATTTCTAGGTTTTGATTTCCTCTAAATTAACTCACCCCATTGATTTCAGTGGATTTTTTGATCAGATCTCCGAATTCGCTTGCGTGTTTTATGGCACAGATTGCTCTGATGACAGGTTACAGAGTTTAAAAGGTATTTGTATACCACAGTTGTTGCTAATGCTATTGAGCTATATGGAACCCTCCATTTCTGGCAGTGAGAGTATTGTATCTCCATGGCACTTGCTGCCTCCAAGTGGGAAACCTTGGTTTAAGTCCAGTAAAACCAAAGGAAAGAGTGGTGTTAACTTTCTGGAGACTCAGGTCAGAACCATTGAGACCAGCAAATCTGTTTGCCTGCAGAGTGCTCAGGAAGTCCTGACGCAGAGACTGGTTGCAGTTTTTAACTTATTTTCATTCCAAGCTTTAACAAATCAAGATGGAAAGGCAGAAACTGCTTCATGTTCAAAGAAGTACTAAAATAATCAACTTCAGTCAGGTAATCTAGTACTGTATCAACACCCCTCAGGAAAATATTTACATTTTGCCAGTTTACTCAGAGGAACAGCTCTAGGGATCTGGAGATATCCTCTGCATATATATTTTTAATCTTTTTTTTTAACTGAAGGAAACACTGATGCCAGAGCTGAAGCTAGTGATTTAATCATAGGATTGCCAGAGGCTGCAGTACCCTATCTGCTCAGAAATCAATATCTGTGCTCTCAGTTATATTAGATAAGTGTTTACTTCTTCACCTGACCAAGATATTAATTTGTATGTGCTGTATTGTCTGATTTTCTTTTAAGCTAATGATTTGTGGGGAGAGTGGCCTGATTTATTTTGAAATCCTTTAATGCTGCACAATTCTTGTGTTATTGACTGATTATTTTGTGTGTATATATAGCACCATTCACATGCATCGAGATGCTCTACAAAGGACTTGAAATGCTCTGTATGTAGGAAGCGATGCAATTCTTTGCTAAAACACAGCCATCAGCAGGGCAGCCTGTAGCTGCAACCTTTGTGTTGCCGGTGCCACCGATTTCAACTCGAGAGGTGAATAGGAGAATTCAGCTGGTACCTCAGGGGAATTTAAGTAGGTGAAATGCAATTACCCACATTGGAACATGATCAGGATACCAGTGTTAAACCCCAGTCTGGTGAAAAGCGCTGTGGGATTTTTAATGACCATGAGTCAAATAACATTTTAATTTCTCATCCCGAGGACAAAACCTCTATCAGCAGAGTGCCTCCTGCCCCTTGCTGCAATGTTAGTGTAATACGGACCCGTAGGGAAGAGTGTCACCTCCTGCAGTAAGTTGCCATTGCCACATCTGCTGCCTGATCAGAGGAGGGCGAAGTGGAGGTAAGAAGGAGGCACAGAGATTTGCTGGCTCGCACGGGGAAGTCTGTAGCAGGACACGGGGCCGGGTGGCATGGTAGGGCCTGTTGCGGTGTGACTTCCTTAATGGCTGAACATCTATCCTGGCAGGAGCGTGCTACAGCATCCAGCTGTCCCCAGAGGTCTGCTGTCCACAGACTGACCCACCTCCACTTCATTTGCCTAATGAGAACTGACGAGATTGAGGCTCAAGGTGGTTGGCTACAAGCAGCACATTAAACATGTCAGTGCAGGTGATTCTCCCACTATATAAATTGACAGTGTAAGATTAACTGGTATTGCGCTGGAAATCTATTAACATCTGAAGCAGTTTGCTTGAATTAGAAGTCTTGATAGAATTACAATTACTTTTCTTCTCCTCTGTGAGCTTTGTTGCTGCATTTATGTACCTTGTAATGAGAAGACTTATAAACCAAGGAAGATGTTTTCCAAAATCTTATATGGAGCCATATTTCTTTTTTTTAGATTTAAAAGCCTGTATGGGGAAGGGAGAAGCAGCAAGTGGAGGGAGGAAAGATAACCAGAAACCCACTGGCTTTTCAAGTTTCACAGCATATGATGAAGCACAGAAGTGGGTAAGTGTGGCGACATAAAGATTGTGGCCTTGGAAACTGATGTGCATTGTCAGCATTCAGAATTGCACAGGACACAGGTAAGAATATTTTGTTTCCTATACACTCAGTGCAGGGTGATGCAGGTAGAATAATGAGAAGGCATCATCTCAGCCAGGGAGCTGGTTGCATATAACCTTTTATGACTGGGATTCTGTGTTCCTCTGGGTGCAAGCTGGCAGTCAAGAACGAATAATGTTTGCTAGTGCAACAGGTTAAGGATATGCAACTTTTTTCTTCGCAACTGCATCTAAAATGTTAGAAACCTGTAATCTGCCTCATTGCCCCGGCAAGTGACTCATAGACAGCGTTCTATTAGGAGAATAAAGAATTACTACTAGTAGTTTTAACATAAAATTTTAGAACAGTTTAGGTTGGAAAAGACCTTTAAGATCATCAAGTCTAAATGCTAGCCCAGCAATGCCAAGTTCACCACCAAACCATGTCCGTAAGCACCGAATCTAGACATCTTTTAAATACTTCCAGGGATGGTGACTCAGACACTTCCCTGAGCAGTCTGTTCCAATGTCTGGCAACCCTTTCAGTGAATATTTTTTCCTAATATCCAATCTAAACCTCTTCTGGTGCAACTTGAGCCCATTTCCTCTCATCCTATCCCTTCTTACTTGGCATAAGCAATAAGGTCTCCCCTCAGCTTCTTTCTCTCCAGGCTAAGCAGCCCCAGTTCCCTCAGCTGCTCCTCAGAAGACTTGCGCTCTGTACGTGTGGAGTGGTACCAGCATAAGAGGAAGTGAAGGCAAAAAACCTGGAGGTGTACAAGTGAAGGCACCTGGATGGTTGATTTAGGGCAGAAAACAGGGAGACAGCTGTGAAAGGAGTACAGCTTGGTAGGGCCTTCTGAGCAGCCACAGAAATCATAGAAAGGCAAAATGGAAGGGAAAAAATAATGACTAATATCATCCGTGGAAAAAGTGAGTAGTTTATCAAGGAAGTAACGCTTGGGCCTTTCAGCCCAAGAAGAGAAGGAGGTAGTGTGGTGACCTGTAGATTACGTGTGAGCAGAGAGGAAATCAGAAGGAACTGAGAACTGGTATGAGGAGTCTGACCTAGAAATATTGAAGCAAAATACAGATTTTGGAAAAACCTTGCCTGCTGTATGGAAGCAGATGTGTCATTGCTTCTTTTTCCCCAGATCAGATGTTACTTTAAATTAATGAGGTTAGAAGAGAGCCGGCCATCTCATGTGAGCTGCTAGAAAGAGGAGCAGCATTAATCAATTATGCATTATTTATAAAAATAGCGCTTTTTTTCTTATACTGCATTTCAGGTGCCTTATGAAAAGTCAGAAACACCTTAGATGTCATTTTCATCAGTCCTGCTATTTATTTTTCAATTTCAGACTGTTTTAGCTCAAACCATAATGCTGTTCTTTTCAGAACTTCATCTGTGCGTGCCTCACATAATTAATCTTCAAGTTGAGTTCTAGTCTTAATTCTTATGCCAATACAATACCTATGTACTCAAGTGAGTGCCTCTTTGAATAACATGTGTACGTCTTCTGCTGGGTGAACATTCCAAAGTATTCCAAATTATTTTTATTGTATGTCTTGATCCTCATCTATGAGCATTAAAAAATCGCTTAAGATTATGTATTCACCATAATGTACTTGAGTCCTTCCCCTGGCATAACCATCTTAGAATCATGCCAGCAAAACATCATCTTTTATCTAAACATAAAAAAATCATCAGTGAACTCATTCACATTAGGAATATTTGTAGTCTCTGGTCAGTTTGCAGACTTTATTTCTGTCAGACAGCATGGCATTTCATCTGATCTTCAGCCTCTTCTCAAGCAATGTCTAGGGGGGAAGTCTAATTAACATTTTCAATAGCCTTTCTGAAGTGCTAAGGCACTAATATTTACTAATCACTAACAATTTGCTTTTCCAAATATGATGGGGTTTGATTTTTCTCATCCATCAATAACTTGACTTTGATGTTATTAAAAATATAGATAGTAATCCAGTCCTGAAAACACTTCATTTAATTAAAAGCAATAATTCTATTACATTATGTGCAGTTATTAAATTTATGTTGATCTTTTAGATCTATACAAGGAATAAAAAGATTTTGTGCTAATTTATGAAATATACCACTAGATACATAAAATAAACCCTGTAGTCCACAAATGCCATATTTTTGAATATCCTGTAATGTGGTTTATGGTACTCTCTATAAAAAAAAAAAATGAAAAAATACAGTGCATGAAACAGGAGTGGTTCAGAGAGAGATGCTTTCTAAAATCTGTAATGCTAAGCTTACTGTTAACTCCAACAATCTAGACCTTCTGAGGAAGAATAAGAAGGATTGATGTTTTAGTTTATAATGAAATCTAAAGCAGAAAGAAAATGTCAGACACGCATCACATTTCTAAGAAATAAACTCCTCTGAAGAAGTCAATATTTGCAGTATATAATCAAAATGGAGTTAACAACTACCTTCTATGCACAAGTCTGGGGAGAGAAGTGTCTCAAAATTTGGATCAAAAGAAATATCCCTCCTTCATTTCAAACATGAATGAGCTTGGAAACTAGCTGTACTTATTTAAATAAATATTCCTTGCAATATCTGCTTTTTTAGTACAAAACTGATTTGGGTTTGATTTTTTTTTGTGATTTGATTGTTGGTTGGGGTTTTTTGTTTGATTTTTTTTAGTTCATTTTTTTCTTTTTAGTTCAGTTGTTTTAACACTGTAAGTAGAAACACCTTAAGAATATTGGATAAACTAAAGTAAGTAGCATACTGAGACTCCTCTATTTCCACCAGAGGTTATAAATAGATGGAAGGTTTCCGAGTGTGGATGAATGGAACAAATGATTTATCAACTAGATCAATACCACTTACTGTAACTAAAAATAGAAATATGTGAAGGGAAAGCAATATTTTCAGGCAATATTCTTTTTTTTTTCTTATATATACACCTTGCAGGCCTATAATACTGCTGTACACCAACTTTACCTGACCAACTGGCAGGCAATTTGCAAGCCATTTTCTTTCTATGAGTTATCTTTACATCTGCAAAAAAAAAGATCACCCAGAACATGGTATATCGTATAGAGTCTGTTTCATACAGCTATACCCTGTAAGTAAAGCCTGAACAAAAGGACATATCCAGAGGAGAAGCAAAGAAAGTATTGACTAATGGTTATGAAGAGTCAAGTGTCTATTGTATACTCTGAATTGTAGTACTCTGCATGAGTATTGTAGGAAAAAGGAAAAAAATAGGATTAAAGCTAGCCTGTAAGCATAGGCATGGCAGGCCAATTTAAAGTTTCTGGCACAACTGCAAAAGATGTTTTCCTAGCTTTTTTTGAAAGCTTGATTTTGAAATGTTAATATTCTCTAAACAGGAGATTTTTGTTTTCACTCTCTATAATTATATCTATGCTGATCATAACTACACATTTCTGCTTTTAACAGTTCACCTTACAGATCTTTGAAGAAAACTCTTCTGGCAAAGAGACCTAAGGTTAATGCCTGGTATGAAGCTGTTATTCCTGGCTTCACAGTACACAAAAAATTACTGACCTGACTGAATAAGAAATTAATATTTTACCACTAGTTGAATTGCTGGCAGGATAGATCTCTTTAGTCTGAGAATTTTCTGTTTAAGTAATCTTAGAGCAATTTATTTAGTTTCTAGCTAAGCCTTAACAGTAAATGTATACAATAAAATATTTGTGCAGTGAAACTAAACACTTGAAATATCTTGGTGGACCAAAATGGCTATATTTCCTAAATTACAGGAGGCCAGGGGTTACTTAGGAATGTTGCAAACAGTAAGAGAGAGACAAAAAAAGTTTAGTTATGCATGTTGAAATACTGTGTCAATAAAAATTACACAATGAGCTTGTTTGTTACAGCAATACAGCTTCATTCCCAGGTGATGTGTAAATGCAATAAAAATGTTTATATATTTGATTAAATATATTAACAAAGAACATGATTTTTTTTTTTTTTTTCTTCCTGAAATTAAAAGAAGATAAGGAAGGAACAAGCTACTTGTGGTGTAGGCATCAAAATGACAAAGGATATGGAATGGCTCTGTGCCTTTTTTGGCCTGGTCTTTATTGTGGTAAGTTTGGCTTTTAAACCCCTGACCTGTTCTGTGTCCAGTGTCAGAGTCTCTGGAAATGAACACTACTAATGACAGAGGAAGACCAGATAAGGAACTGCTTAATCAAGCAGGAGGGACTGGATATGTTTGAGGATGCTCAGGGGAACAACCCAAAGTCATTGAAAAGCTTGCTTTCTGTTCATCTTTGAGAGGTTGTGGCCATTCAAGGATGACTCTGATGACTAGAAAATGGCAAATCAGTCTAGATTCTTTAAAGGCAAGGAGAAGAATTCAGAGAACTATAGGCCAGTCAGTCCACCTTTAGCCCTGAAGAAGGTCGTGGAGCAAATTCTACTGATTTTCTGTTTATGTGGAGACAAAAAACATGTTGACTGGTAGCAGCTACTTTGCATTCGCTAAGGGAAAATTGTGTCTGATCAACCTCCGATTGCCTTCAAGGATGATATGACTGGCTTGGTTGTTGAGAGGAGAGGAGAGGAGAGGATATTGTCAACTGACTGTAACATAGCCTTGGACATGGTCTCTGATAGTAGTGTTTCTGCAGGCGAAGTGGTAAAAATAGGCTAGACAGCTGGAAAACTTGCCAGGCTGCCAAAAGATTATGATAAGTGGTGTGAAGTCCAACTGACAGGTGATTACTAATGGCAATCCTCAGCAGCTGATACAGGGGCAAATATTCATTAATGTCTCTGTTAATGAGCTGAGCAGTGGGACTGATGATCAAGTCTGGAGATGACACCAATGCAGGCAGCAATCAATACATTAGAGGTAAGGATTGTCATTCAGAGATATTTCGGTGACCTAGAAAAATGAGCTGGCAGAAATGTCATGGAGATCAGTGGTGGCAGACTGAAGAACATAAGGCCAGGGGGAGATCTAAATGTCACTTTCAACTTCTTAAAAGGGATTTATAGAGAAGATGGAGCTACACTTTTGTTAGAATTTCAGCAAAAGGGCAAGACATAATGAACAGAGGCTGCAGCAAGGGAAATCATAATTAGATCCAAGAAAAAAAAAAATCTTCATTGTGAGGATACTTGGACCGGGTTGTCCAGAGAGTTTTGGATTCTTCATTTCCAGAGATAGCTAAATTTAAATTACTTCTGCACTGAGATGGGAGTTGGATACAGATGACTCCCAAACCCTGTCCAACCTGACATATCACAGAATCATAGAATGGCCTAGGCTGGAAGGGACCTTAGAGATCATTTAATCCAACCTCCCTGTCATGGGCAGGGATGCCTCTCAACTAGATCAGGTAACACATGGGGACCGAACGGGGATCGAACTCATGACCTTGGTGTTATCAGCACCATGCTCTAACCAAGTGAGCTAACGATCCCCCACATATAATGATATTGTGACGAAGAAACTGGGAATTCTAGGGCACAATTTCATAATGTTAAAAAAGTGTGTTAGATGGTCAAATCGATAATTTCCCAAGAAAAGAAGAGAGATTATTGCTTGACACATACATAGAGGAGGTCTTACACTTTCCTGTTTGTGTGAATGTAGGCCAGGAACTACCACAGCTACTGTCCTACACAAAGCATTGTAGACAGTCTTTTGATCTTTGAAAGACAAGTTCTAGTATGTATGTAGCCAATCTTTTACATATGACTAAGTCTATTTCAGTTTTGACCATCACATGCATAATAATCTTCCTAAGATTTCAATGCTGATCTCCTGTGTGCTACTGATATCATTAACACAGAAGGGTTTGTTGTCATAGACAAATAAATGAAAGTCAGTCTTAAAACTTGTTTGAGGTTTCAGTAAAACTATGGTCATCATAAGGAAAGAGAATCATAGAATGCTTTGCATTGGAAGGGACCTTTAAAGGTCATCTAGTCCAACTCCCCTGCAGTGAGCAGGGACATCTTTAACTAGATCAGGTTGCTCAGAGCCCCATCAAGCCTGATCTTGAACATCTCCAGAAGCAGAGCCTCCACCACCTCTCTAGGTAACCTGTGCCAGTGCTTCACCACCCTCATAGTAAAGAACTTTTTCCTAATGTCTATCCTAAATTTATTTTGCTCAAGTTTAAAACCAGAGGAAAGACTACAACAATTTCAAAGAATTTAACATGTGTTTGTGAGCATGCTCATAATTGTTTCATGCTATGAGATACTCCCTGAGGATCAGTGTGACTTTGTCAGGCTTTCCAGTACCTTACTGTATGTGAGTGCTTATGGCTATCAGTCACCGAATTTCTTCCTCTTTTAACTCTTGTGATACAAGCTCTCAAAGCAATGCATATAGCTGAAATGTTTATGGAGATGCTTGGGAGGATGTTCTGGCAGATGAATGCATCTTCAGAAGCCCACATATCCTAGTATAGTCTCATCTTGTCCTGTGCTAGGGAGTGATTTGTGGTTTGGTATCTTGTTTACTTCGCTACCATCCTTCCTTCTTGTGTTCTACAACATGCGAAAGTCACTTTGACAGACCAAATGTTGCCTCCTGCACTTAACCTGGTTAATCAACTCCTTGAATCCCTGAAGGATGAAACTCCCCCACCGATTAACGGTAGTGTTCACTTGGCAGTATGCAACTGTTTTTATATAAGTCTGTACATTAACAAACAAACACAATACTGTTGTCCACTTGGAGTAAACCCATGTAGAATTTTACAGACTCAGAAACAAAACCATTCAACAGTAAGTTAATATATTATAATTTTGCAGTAATGAGCCGTTATGGTGGCTTGTTCCTCAGCATCGGTCTTTAAAGTATACCGTAACACATGAACATTAAGGTGCAGTTGTAAAGGAAGTTAATTTAAAAGGCATATTAATAAAAAAATCTTGTTTGTGCCAATACCTGTATTACAGGTCAAATTGCATAAAACCATTGGCTGTCCATATGCGATTTTGCACTATAAAATGAAGTTAAATATACTTAAAAAAATTTCTTTCATTCACGAAATACAAAACTATTTCTTTGAATAGTTTTCCAGAAAACTCAGCACATGATGCAAATATATGTGTCTATTTTCTTTCTGGCAGTATGGCCATAAGCCTGAGGAATGCACAAATTACTTTTTTTAAAAATTTGATTCTGATGTGTCTGGCTTGAACATACTCACTTTGGAAAAATGGAAACCGTTCTATAATTTTTTCTTTTTTTTTTTTTTCCTAAAATGGAATGTTTCAACTGTGATAATCACAAAAATTACTAAAGAAGAAGGACTTACATTCAAAGTTTCTTTTTAAAAGTCAATTGTTACTGCAGGAAACATAATTGATTGTTCAGTCTGCACACAATGGGCATTGAAAGGAGAATCTTAATTTTCTAGCACTTTGTTAGGATCATGGAGATCTATTCTTTCCAAGATGGATGCAGGACACTGCGTGGCTCAGAAAACGTGTTGTGCAACACTGAGCCTATTATTACACAATTCACAGCCCCAGATTCAGACATAGTGATGTCTGAAAGTCATTACCATCTGACAACTACTCCATATATTTACGTCAAAGGGAATGAAGATTCCAGTCTGGTTTGTTAAGGGCATCTGTCCGCTTAATAAAATCATCTCTATTATTGGTTTAGACTTCAAAGACTAAACAGGAATAGAAAACAACGATTCAACAAACGACTCTAGAGTGCAGCAGGTTGTGCAAATAAATACTCACTGCCCTTGTGCCTCCTGGGAGCTTTCAGGAATCCTTAATTGATTCACAGATCTCGACTGCTCTTGAGCACTAAACAAACTAAAGGCAGTTTGCTTAGCTGTTTTCCTGTAGAGAGTCTGTGATATTTTCTCACAAATATAACGATGTTGCATTCAATCACTGATACCACACTTGGGTGTTGGAATGGGGATCTGTCTCTCCCAAAAGCAATAATTTTCTGTTCTAGAACTTAAACATTCTTCTGAGTCTTATGAGTCTCAATCCCACATTTCCACTGTTGCAGTTTAATCCTCATAGGATTACATCTTTGGTGTGAGACAGTGATTAGTTCTCTGATTCAGTGGAAAACAGGACATCTGACAAGATGTCAACATCGTATCTTTTAGTACACATGCTGTTTTGTTCTATGAATAAGCAGCATAAACGTGATGATGGCATACATGTGGGCATATAAATAACTAGTTTAAGTCTCTTTCATGCAACTATATTAAAAATAGGTGTGAAATTTGGGAATTTAGGTCAGATAAATTTAATTTGATACCTTGGAAAATTATCTTTTTTATATTAGTGGAAAATTAAGTAAATCAAAAAAATATGCATCTGTTTCTTTACCAATCATAGCAAAATATATGACTATTTCATAAAGTAATTATTGTAATTTTTTTGCAAACGACCTGAAGATTTTCTTCTTGTTAACTCAGGCTTGATTTTTTTCCTTTTTTTTTATCCTTCGCACTGCATTTCTAAGTGAGTTTAAACCTCTTATAAACTGATTGTATTCAAAAGTAATTTCATGTAGCAACTACATACCAATGACTATTCAGCATTTATTTCAACAATCCTGACAGGTGTGCAGGTGGTGGTTGCCCTACTAAGTTGTATCTTCTTAAGTTAATTTCTCCGCTCAAAACTGATGTCACTCTATGAAATTCAAAAGGTGTATCTGAATTTAGCTACAGATGCATTAGATCAGAGGAGTGCATTCTGAGTATATATTCTAGGCATATTCAGACCATGTAATCCAAAGCTGAGGCAGGAACTAAATTTGAAAGCTACAGTCTAGTATCTTTTTAGGTAAGGAAGAAAATGGTAAATGCAGAATCCAAAAATATATGTTGCAGTTGGGGGATATCTAACCGTGACTGTAGTAAAACTGAATTTTTAGGTACTCAGTTTTCCTGTTGCCCTTCTCTTACATCCCCATTTTTCCTTTGCCATGCACACAAACATGCTCGGTTTTATCAAGATGCTTGTTTATAGGGCTGTTCTTTCAACCCAATCAAGGAATTGATTTGGGCTAATAATAAAGGCAGTCAGGGAAGGCTTTTTTTTCATTTTTTAAGAGAGAATCCTAATCAGAGCTGTAGCACAGGCTAGCAATGATTATGCTAGCACAGTAGAAAGCAAAGTGCATTGTAAGAAAGGGAAAGGAATAGTTTTAGCTGCTATTGCCACTAAACATTTTGCACTTGAAACGATGGGTTTAGAGGACTTCCAATAAACGTGTAAGTACTGCTGTGTGTTTTCAACAAGATACTAACAGCTGCCCACCAAAGATTCCAACAAGCATAAAAGGAAAAGACAAGTGGGTTTACTTATTGGAGATTCAAATTAAGTGGGGAAAATTGGTTGATAGCAACTGTATACCTTTACTTAGAAATCAGCTACATGGTATTTTAGAGATGCTGTATCTAAGCTTCAGTGTGTGAGTCAAGAAATTTGACTCATAACCTAACACAAAACAAAAAGCAAGGGATGTGAGAAACTGGCAGACCAGAGGGATCAGATTTGCTGCCTGTTACCTTGATAGCTTTTTTGGCAGGCGATAAAGGTGACCTCTGATTTTAAGCAGCCCAGGGGGTGCACAAGCTGAACTAGGGTCAATATCACAGGAGGAAATAAAAGACATACTGTGACCTGGAGTCTAACACATAAAATTGAACAAGCTGTCAGCTTTACGTAACTATTTACTCTAGGGTGGAAATTAGTAGTTACCTTAGCAACACTAGTATCACCCGAGACATTGCCATGCTGACTCTGATTTACAGAGATGCTTTTACTTTGACAATGTACTAAGTAACCTTTCTGAATGTTTTATTGTGCTTTTATGACAAAAGAGATGTATTGCAGCCAAGAAAAATGGTTTCTCCAGATTTCAAAACACTACCTGCTGGTCAGACCCTCACCTGGCATATATCCAAAAGACTTAATCGCAAGTGAAGTAATGTTGATATATCAGAATGGAAGAACCAGCTCATCATTTCGAGCAGTGCTACGGTTGACTCTTTTTACTTGTCAGGTATGAGGGGGTTTGATTTGCTTCTCACAGTATTTGTAGTATCATGGTCGTAAAAATGGGAATAGCTAACAATCCTTGCCAGATCTACTGAGGTAACTGAAATGTGCCTTTACCCCTAAATTCAGGGTTGACTTAGATTCCTTTCAGTCACAGAATGCTTCAAATATTAGGGATGCAACAAAGAAGTTATTACTGAAAGCGCGGCTTTCTACTAGGGAAGTTCTAAATTTGGCCCTATGACACTGCATGGTTCACATTATACACTAGTTGAATTATTTAATCCAATAAAGTTGCCACCTGTCCCAGCTTCCTTATACACATACCACACAACCATCTTCTAAAAATACATTAATGTATATTGAATCCTATTTTAAATACTCCAAGCAAGGACTAGTCTGTCATCTTCCAGTCTAAATTGTTACTAGCTTTCAATATACAGAAACTAAACCTTGTTTGGATGCCAAGTTCATTGAATTTTAAGCTATTTCAGCTCATGTATTGTGGGTGAATTCTGATACTGCAGATATTCAGGTTACTTTAAAGTATAGGTACTCTACATATACTGGGAAAGTTTATCCTTATTTTTCTCCATAGTAAACTAAACACATCAAATTTATGACACGTTTTTCTCAGTCATAGCGGGGATCCTTCTTAGAAGTCTAGCAAAATTTCTTCTTGGAGCACAAACACCAAATGGTGGGACATGGTATCCTTCTACTACCTGTAGACATCTTGTCCTCAGAGGCAAAAAGACTCTTCTAGTTTTGTTCCATATTCTTAAGTCTCCTAGGCTGACAGTTTACTGGATGTGAGGAGGATAGGTACTGATTTTTATTTTGTTTCTCCAGTTGTATATTCTCTTACAACCTGGAAATCTTGTCCTGGCAAATTTTGATAATTTGTTCTTCAGCCAGGATTTCCAGGCAAGTGGGCAGGTGTCAGTCCTGTTCTAGATGAGGGGTTACAGCCATACCGCAAATGGACCATAAGGTACATGCAGAAAGCCACAATAGCTGCCACGTATTGAAAAATCTGAGGTGCATGCAGCATGAGCATGCTGTGGATGGAAAAAAGATACAGGGTAACTCCATTGCTTTAGAATATTCTGTGTATAGACTACAAAAAATACAAGCCATGCTTGTACGTAGTGGTATGCTATGATGTTTCCAATGTGGGTGCATTAGGCAATTCTTTAAAAATACATCTATGTCTCCAGTTTTCCAGGAAATCCCTAATTAGCATAATATGTGCATTCTAATTTTATATAACCAAGGAATAACTAATCCATTTACCTGCATCACTGACACCAGAATTCATGTCCAAGTTGCTCCCTGCAATTATTCAACAGACTTTGTTTGATTGATGCATTCTGGAGCAAACTCTCTTATCCTGCAAGGTAAAATCTTATTTTTTTATTACCAAGTGTATTTCCTTGTGTTTTGCCATTTTAACCAGTCAATTTACACCTTTCTGTAGCATAAAATTACTTTTATTGTTACTATACTGTAACCATGCTATCTGCAGACATCACTAGGCATCATCTAAACCGCTGAAT
Organism: Trogon surrucura; assembly: GCA_020746105.1. Lineage (NCBI taxonomy): Eukaryota > Metazoa > Chordata > Aves > Trogoniformes > Trogonidae > Trogon > Trogon surrucura. The sequence continues at coordinate 115,089,788 of CM036617.1, read as the reverse complement.
TACTGAATAATTTTGGATGACAAATTGTTCTATACTGGACTTTACTGATAATGTATTTACACCCTATAGCCATATATGATTTTTAGAGATCTGTCAGTGATTCAACTCTTATTCCATCTACCATGTCCTGTTAATTTTTTTATTAAAACAAAGGTAGAAACAACTTAAATGCTTTTAAGAAATGCTGGTATATTCCATTGATGACATTGTCATATAAACTATGCATGTAATCATGCCCAGAAAGAGATAACAGAACTGTATCTCTTAATAAAACCTACTTCTTATAACTAGAATCAATTATATTTTTAACTTGAATTTCTGTTGTTGATGCTATAGAATCTTCAGTGAACTGTCTTATTTTTGTGTGAGGTTTAAATCAAAACAGTGTTTTTTTTAGTACCCTCAGCAATCTCTTTGTCAGAACCATTTTCTAATATCAAATATTGATCCTGACTTTTGAAATCCTTTAAAACTTTATCAGATTGATTCAGACCTTTGACTCAAGTCAAGGTCCCTTGTTTACAGAGATGAACTCTTCAGCTATTTCCTTTAAAACATCCACTCCATTCAGGTCAAAACAGGTCCAGGTGCCTGAGGACTGAAAAAAAACCATTATCACTCCAGTCTTCAAAAAGGGCAAGAAGGAGAATCCTGGCAACTACAGACCAGTCAGCCTCACCTCCATCCTGTGAAAGGTGATGGAGCAGCTCATTCTGCAGGCCATCTCTAACCAAATGGAAAAAAAAGGAGGTTATCAGGAATAGCCAGCATGGATTTACCAAGGGGAAATCTTGCCTGACTAATCTGACACCTTTCTACGAAGGCATAACCAAATGGGCTGATGAAGGGAGAGCAATGGAGGTCATATACCTTGACTTCAGTAAGGCTTTCGATACTGTCTCCCATGACATCCTTGTAGGTAAACTCAAAAAATGTAAGACAGATGATTGGACTATGAGGTGGATTGTGAACTGACTCAGTAACAGAGTTCAGAGGGTTGTGATCAGTGGCACAGAGTCAAGCTGGAGGCCTGTGGCCAGTGGTGTTCCTCAGGGATCAGTGATTGGTCCAGTTTTTTTCTATATCTTCATCAACAACCTGGATGAGGGGATAGAGCGCACCTTCAGCAGGTTCGCTGATGATACAAAACTGGGAGGGGTGGCTGACACACAGGCAGGCTGTGCTGCCATCCAGAGAGATCTGGACACGCTGGAGAGCTGGGCAAAGGTGAAATTTCTTTACTGTGAGGGTGACGGAGCCCTGGCACAGGCTGCCCAGTGAGGTTGTGGAGTTTCCTTCTCTGGATACTTTAAAAACCCGCCTGGATGCGTTCCTGTGTGGCTGCCCTAGGGGACCCCGCTCTGGCAGGGGGTTGGACTAGATGATCTCTAGAGGTCCCTTCCAACCTCAAACATTCTGTGATTCTATTATTCTTAAAGGGTTACAGATTCTGCTACTGCGTCACAGTTGTTTATTATATTAGCAATAATTAATGTTTTCCATCTCTATATTAAATTTGCTGCTTTTTCCTTATTTTATTACATGTGGAACCTCCTTTTGCTTTGTACCAGTTATGGTTGCAACTGTAAGGTAAACATTTACCACTGTTTCTGCTTTTTCTATATATGGTTAATAATATCCTGCTTCCTTATCTAATGTTATTTTCTCTTCCAAATATACAAAAGATATATCTTTTCCTTTGTCTAATGTTTGTTACAGGCTTTGTTTTGGTTGCTTGGTTTTTTGTTTGTTTTTCTTACCTAGGATAGTAATTTTGTTCATTGTCTTCTGAAATTGACGTTTTAAAATTAATTTAATGTTATAATCAGAAAAAATGTGAACTAGATTTTCAGATTAATTGATTCATTTGTGGCCAATATAATTTTATCTAATATGAGGATTGATCAGATATTTAATATATGTATTTTCAGTGGGAATGAGAGGTTTTAACTAACTAAAATTTTAATGGAATTAATCTGTCCAGTTTGGGGCAACCGTGTCAGGTATTTCCAGGTTTTCAGTGCTTTTTTGGTGTTGGAAAATAGTTTATATCTCAAAATCAAATTTCTTTTTCCTTACTAGTTTATATCCACTTGGGTTTTTTTCATACTTTTTTCCGGTTTATTTTGTATATATCATCTTATTTGAGATCAGTATTTGTTTAACTTTTGTTTATTCTTAATATCTCTTTTCACTGAGAATAACTTGAAATGCGAAGTGAGGTCCTTGGTGCTGTATGAAACTTGTATGACTTGTGGGTTTTCAAGAGATGCTCAAAATTTACTGATGATACAGCATAAACTTAGAGTATTGGTGGGAACAGATGAATAACCATCACCTTGTTTTGACAAAGTTATGGAAAACAAGATTATTTAAATGTGTCTGCTTGAGAACTGGCTCCAAGAGTTAGAGATCTGGCTTGTATTCCTCTCATCTTTAACTATGTGAAGTGTTCATGAAATGCACAGAGCAAATTAATTCCTGGATTTGTTACTGTACTACTGAAACACTTGTGAGCAAGACGTCTGGTACAGGTGTTTGTGGCTTTCTTTAGTTCACCAGTTTTTCTCTTCTGGATAAGTATAGTATAAGTATAGTATAGTGCAGTGTAGTATAATATAGTATAGTACAGTATAGTATTCACCTCTAATTTGCAGTTCTAATTCATCCCAGACCACCATTTACCACATAATATTCTTGTACTCTTCATGCTTTCTACTGCAGTTAGGGGTTCATCCCCCAAATGAGTGTTGGCACCCCTTACATTACAAGATAATGCAGTGCAGTACAGGATTGAGTACATCATTGATTGAAGCAGATCTTTCAAAGACCATTTATTTGTTTAGATTTCAGTAAACTCAGTGTTCAGAAATCTAAATGGATGCACATAGAACAAAAGCTCTCTTTTTCTGAAATGCTTCAACTGTAGAAGCAGTCTTCAAGGTGAGCAGTTGACCATGGTGCTCTGGAGCCATAGTTCACCATCTTGCAGCACCAGGTCTCCTTGCAGAACAGTATTGGTTCAAAGACTGGACACTTTCACTCTAAGGTTTCTGTTGCTAGAGTTACTAAAAATTCTCCTTCCCAGCAAGATGTATCAAAAAGCAGCTACCATGTATTAAGGATGTCAGGTGTTAAGGAATGACTTCCTAAAAATACAGTGAGATTGCAAGCAAATGTTGTGGGGGAAAAAGCTTCAGTTTAAGTGACAGATGCAACATTTTTTTTAATTGCCTTGAGAGCTGCAAGTGTGTCTAGAGAATGGATGATCATGTGAACTCTAGTGCATCTAACCCTGCTGTGTTGGAAGGGCACAATGCTAGTGCATGAAATAAGGAGTAAACAATATGCAAAACAGAGATGTATGGCAAGTTTAGAAAAATAAGAAATCAGAAATTTGTTTTTCTATTTCTAAACACATGGATACCAGTAACAGTTCCACATCTGAAAGTAAAGGTTAAAATCAACTCCTTGGGTGCAGAGAAAGAAAAGCAAACAATTTTGCACACATTTTTGGATCCTGCGGGTTTCTCCCATAGCAGTTCCCTTGGAATTGCTTCTTTCCTGATAGGAGGAACTAATCTTTATGTACAGAAGCAACGCCTGAAGAAATCATTAGGGCAATGAATATTTCAGAAAGAGCGTGGGGAGCTCTTCAGGGAGAAAGGCAAATCAGCAGAAAACCTGTTCTGAGGAAGTTTATGGCATTTTAAATCATTTCCTGGATTCCTTTTTGCATGTTAGAAGATCATTATATTGGCAACATACATGCATCACAGTTCTGAAAGCTGGATTTTTTCCCCAGTACAAGGGGAGAGGGTTACTGAGAGGTGTGCAAGAAATGAATTATATTTCTCATCATATTTGCTGCAATAGTGCTTGGATTCTGCTTTTGTTTTTGTAATGGGGGTGATGAGTGTCCATAGAGTCAGTATAAAATCTGAACCTTGCCAATCCAGGGATATATGCAGTAAGAACATACGACTGAGCACAAGAACACATGGAAGTTGTTATCCTGCTGCTGATCATGTGCTTGTCCTCTTTGCAGAGACATACTTCTGGAAAGGACACCAGCTCGTTCTCTGCCTGAGTTTCCATAGAAGTGAAATGCTTTCACCAGAACAAATGTTTGCATTTTCTCTATGCAAAATAGGAGCTCACAGTTCTTGCTTCTTTTGATTTTAGGAATAAGCCCAAGTAGGGACTCCAGTAGCTACCAAGGGTACATCATTTGTTTCCTTCTGCATTTGTTTCTTTCTGATGGGGACCATTTGTGGCCACAATGTCCTTTGGAGGCTTTCCTGCCAGTAAGCTACCCCACACAGGTGAACACCCAGGTCCGTTTCAGCACATACACTTGCAACTTCAGGAACCAATGCTCTTGGGTCCTTTATACTTTGAAGATCAGGCAGGCTAAAAAGGATTACCTCTTTTTTTTCTTTCCTTCTGGTCTTTCCCAGTCAATGTGGAAAACAGAAGGGAAGAAGAGGAGGTGATCACACATATCTTGTCTGGGGGCTGCCTAGTCCATGCCACCATCAATAGCAGGCTTAGTTTCAGCTCAGTTAGCCCTGAATTCTGTACCTGGTAGACAAGGTCTCATCAACAGGCCTCCGAGTCTCATGTGACTAACAGCAACAATGAAGAGAGTGCTTACTTGATGTTTTGTCCTGAACTTTACTGTAGCCAAACTTTCTTTCCTCGTGATTGATGAGTGATAATTCCCAGGGGACCTCATCTGCAAACTGGGAGTTGCTCTCTTTTTTAAAAATGTATTGTGCCTGGTTGTAATGGAGTTAATTTTCTCCATAGCAGCCTGTATGGTGCTTTACTTATGAAACTATCTTTATCTCAACCTATGAGTTTTCAGCATTTGTCCTCTGATTCTTTCCACCATCACACCAGAGGTATAACTGGGTTTGGGCTTAGCTGCTTGCCCAGCTCAACCCACCATAAAAAAATCAGGATTTTGCCAGACAGGTGGCCCCAGGAAGACAGTAGTTCCCAGCTTCTCTTGATTTAGAAACCTCTGCCTCATGTATAGATAATATACTTGTCACATATCAAGGCAGCTTGTGTCACAGATCAGGAGCTCCACAGCAGAAGGAATCTCTCATTACAAGGGAGGGGGAGAGAAACTGTCTTGAGATGAAACCTCACTAAAGAGGTTTTAAAACAAATTTTAAAAATGAATAGGAATAAATTGCCAGGGCTAGATGTCATTCACCCATGAATATGAAACTGTTGAACTGCTAACTGTGGTTTGCAATATATTCTTTGTATCATCCTCAGTACCCAAGGAAAGAAAAGTGGCAGGTATGACAAATACTTTTAAAAAGAGCTCTAGAGCAATCGTGATTAATATAAACAAGTAAATCAGATTCCCATGAGAACAAAATTGGTAGGAGCTATGAAATAAAGAGAATTAATTAACAGACACATGAATAAATATGATGAAGCAAATGAAAGTCAATAGGTTTTTTTTAAGAGGAAGCCATTTCTCCCTCTATGTGACAGACACGGGTGATACAGTCAATGTCATTTACCTAGTTATTTAAAAAAAACCCTGAAAGACAGGACTTCCTGAAAAAAAAAACAGGAAATTATTAGGAGGTGTTTTTCATTGATTAATAATTAAGAAGTTAGGTTTTATAATGGAAATTTATTGTCGATGAGGTCCCAGATCCTGTGTTAAGGAGTTATGGTGCTTAATATGCAAGTATATTTTGAGCTTAGAGAAAGGGGTGAATCGTGAAGCTAAAGATGATGATACCCAGTTGGCTGTAAAGATGCATTCTGTTCTGAGCAATTAAATAATATACTGCCAGGAAACAGTGTCAACCCATGATAAATAGTAGATATTGCCAGTTTCGTGTATGTTTCTTTATGCAGATGTGCATAGATTTGCAGCCCTGATGAGCTCTAAATAAGCTAGCACACAGGACAAACGCTAGGTTACTATGAAACTCTAAGTTTTCTGAGAAATCAAAACCCCTCAGGTTACACCACTATGCATATTTTTACTATATCAAGAGTTTGAATACTGTGTGACATTGCACCTACCCCATCTCAGAATGGGGGTGTTAGAGCTCAAAACATGATGTGAAGAACGGTAAAGCTAATATGGTTTCCACATGAGAAAAGATTTAGAAGGCTAGGATTCTTTATCATTGAAAACAAGTGGCTGAAGTGGAGATATGGCCTAAAAAGTCATTAACTAGTGGTGTAAAAATGTGTAGGTAAAAATACCTACTTGTTATACAAGAAGTAGGGGACAACTGCTGAAATAATTGGAAAATAAGATTATAGAAAGTGAAAATCTTTTTCACTGAACATAAATTGTGTTGAACAGTGCCACACATTTCTGTGTGTTTGCATACAAATCACTTCAAAAAGGGCAGGGGCACAGATGAGTGTTAAATTTTGGAGATCTGCATTTACCTGTTGCCTTAGAAAATCTGTATGTCAATCTTCAAGATGTGAGCAAATGTGCCATTGTAAGGATCATAGTGATAATTTTAAAGCTATTTTACCTAAACATTTCATCCTAATCTGTCATTTTACAGTCCCTAGCATGATGGAGAAATTTAGTCTTTTCACATTAATTAGTTATTTCTGTTCAACTTCTATTTCTATTATTTCAGAGTAAATAAATGCCAGTGAACATCACTCCCACCACAAACACACACACTGGAACCCCTCCTAGATTCATGCCAAACTTACTTTTTTTAAAAATATTTTTTGTTTAAACTTGTTATAAAAAATGTCAATCTCTTATTCTTAGTAATTCTTAAAATATTTTTCTTCAAAACTATTATTTAAATGTTTAAGAACAAATTAACAGATGAACTAAAACATTAGTTTTCAATGAAACAATACTTCATTCTAAAACCAGAAGAAATGAGTACTGCAAGAAAACCCTGTGTTCTCAATATTTACTGGATATTAGATCAGCAGGCATGTTAATAATCAGTATCATGACTTAGATGGTCACAGAGGCTAAATTTGTCATGTCTACAGAGTCAATATTGGTGGTTGAGATTGTTGAAATACAGGAAAGCACATTTTGTCATTTCCTTTAGCTGTAAACATCTCTACGAGAAAAAGATTTGTCTTAAATCATTCTACCATAACATGTATATAGTCCTAATGATATTCAATACTATATATGTACTATGTATTATTTTACTACAGCAAATATAATCCTTTTTTTTAAAAAAAAAAAAAAATGCTTTACTTAGTGGTACGTGTATATACTAATCTTGGGAGAAAAAGTGGGAAGAGAAAGGGTGAATGTTTCCAAGCTAATACAGAAAAGGACAAGATTTCTCACCTGCAAAAAGAGATAAAGGCCAAGACTTTCTAAAGAAGCAACGTAAAGAGGAGCTCCCTAGGCTGTTATTAGGCATCTGTCTACTCCTCTGTGGTGCCAGGCACCTACAAGAAATTGTGCTGAGGGACTGGTTTCTCAGAATTCTTCAAAGCAAATAAGTGCCTAAATACAGCCTTTGGGAATCCAGCTTGAGGGAGCAATATCTAAGATTCTTGTCCAAAATGCAACACCCTTTCTAAGAACTTTCTAGCAACATTTGGTCCTGATGGTGTCTCTTACAATTTTGACTGGAAAAAAAGTTATATTTTGAAACTTCTGAAAATTAAGACAACTTTTTCTGAAAAACCTCATTTGTAAAATTGTCATGTCCTCTTCCTCTCTTTCTGTCTTAGAAACACATCTCTCGACCTTTAAAGGACAAGTGTCTCTTCCTTGTGAAAATGTACTCTCAATGCTGCTTCTCAAAGTTTAGATAAAGGGATGCTGCCAAGATATACCTTTCTGCAGCAAATAATTCACGAATTCCAACTCACCGGGAATCCAAAAGCTTTGTCTTATTCCAGTGTAACTTCAGCAGTATTTTCCTAGACTGAGGATTAAGTTTGCCGAAGCAAAAAAATGCCGATCTGTCTGATCTACTTGAACAGTATTGCCAGACGTAAAGATGATTGATCAGTCTTCCTTCTCTAACAGTAACTCTCTCAAGTGGGCAGTAAAGAATGACCAAACTGACTATCAGATGGGAAAGAGCAGAAGTTGGAACGGTATTTGCCTTGCTCACTTTGTACTCGACTGTGTGTCCATGTGTTCTCATCTAGAGTTGCAGGGGTTGCTGGAGCATTTAATTACTTGAATCCCAATGAGCTGGAACTGCTTGGTTCAGGAGACAGCATAATAGAAGTATTCTCCTAAAGGGTTTATATAATTTTTTTTAGCTTTACTGATGAACTAGAAATAGTCACAGCTTTTAAGTGTTACCAATGATTATATTCAAAAAGCATGGAAAACATGAACCTACATTTTCTGCTACCCCCATGTTCCTCCGGGAACAGTAAAAGAAGGGAGTGTGGGCTTTCTAGGGAGCTGCTTAATTATCTGGCTGACTACACACCAGCTTAGGCCTTGTCATAGCCACTGTTATAAAGTGCACCAGTTGATAAGGTCCCAAAAGGAGACAGTCTGGGGCTTAGACCTCCCATTTCTGTATCACTGCAGAATTAGGTCAAGAAATCGGAAGACTGGCTTCACGTTAGCTCACATTGGTCAGTGCCTGAAGTAAATACACAGACTATAGATGTCTTGCCAATGTGAAGGTGACAAGAAGAATCAGAGTAGCCAAAAGCACTTACTTGAGGAAAATTGATGTCTTTCAGCTTTGCATATGAATGGTGTCACTGGGGCATCTGGTATCCAACTAAGCATGCAACTACCACGTGTCAGTAACTATAAATGACACCAACCTTGCCTCTGCACAGTGTTTGGGTGAGGTTTTTTCAATTCTTTAGGTTTTTTTTTTATTTTTAAACTAGTTTTTCCTATATAGTTTACATGAGAGGGTGAAGATTTTATATGTAGTAGAAGAAAAAGTGGATGGACTTTCTATACAAATCCAGCCAGAGAAAAACATCATCAAAGAAATCTAGACAGTCAGTGACTCATTTAAAATACAGCCTGACATTTGAGCATGCAAGATGATTCGTGGGATGTGGCTTAAACAACTTCCAATTTTCTATGTCTCTGTAAAGAGAAGGCTGTCAAATCTGGAATAGAATACATGAATTATTTTTATTTCAGGGCAGAAATAGTCTTTTTAATTTCCAATATGCAATAGATGAGCACTTGCCAATGCACATTTGTTCAAAGCCAAAAAAAAAGAGAGCATACTTGGCCCAAACAGGAACAGAACTGGAGATACAGGCCCTGATTTTTCTCCACAGAGTGATTTATATTGGTGCATTCATTATGTTAAATGGCACAACTTTCTATTTTTGTGCTAGTTTAAGTAAGGAAAGGTCATACTGTTGGAACCTATATGTTCTGACTTAGGTAAGCAGAGTGGGAATAAGAAATCTCCCCTTATATAATAATTACTCTCTTCAGGCTTCCATTTAATTGTATGCAATGGACTATATAAATATGACTGTTTTGCCGGCTGTGCAATCATGTGAGCTCCACCTTCACAAGCCTCATTTATAGCATGGAATTCTTTAAATGTTCCATTCTCTGGGATTACCGTCTGCTTAAGACAAAGGACGTTCTCATTGGGTTTGCACCTGGAAAGGAGGTGCATGGTAGTCAATGGTAAGTTTAAAGAATCATAGAAAATAACAAAATAAGCTCTGAACTTTCTTTGTATTGCTTTCATTTCTCCTGGGGAGGTAGGGTGGGTAGGAGGAGGCATAACAGGCACTTAAGATTTGGCTCATAATTGTTGTACTCTTATTCAAGTCATGAGCCAAATTATGTCCAACTCACGTGGGAGGAGCTGTTACTACCTCCCTCCTTCCTCTGCTCTTCATATTGTTTAATTCTAATCAGGATAGAATCAAGCAGAAACCAGAGGTTCCCCTTTGCATCTGTTAACAGATCAGACAACCCCTCTTTATGTTTAGTCAGCTCCACTGAAGGCTACAACAGAGTTGCCATTGGATGTATACACATCAATACCTTCAGAAGCACTGATTGCTACATGCAGTTTTTAGACCAACAGAGCTTTTCTGGGGACCATAGCTCAAACAGGCCACTTATTCCCCCTAACTGGTCTCAAATTGGTCCCACCTGTCTGTCTCATCTTTTCCATCAGTTTTGAATGCAAATGTCTCACAGAAGTATCAAAAAGTGAGATTGTAGTCCTCCTGTTTCTGAACTGATTATTCAGAGGTATATGATTATTCACTCCTTTTCAGAAGAAGTTACATGGAGTCCTTGGATAAAACTTGGCTCAAATTTTTTATGTTACAACACATATGAGCCAATCCACAGGGTTTTGTACAAGCTTGTAGTAAATTACTGTCACAAACAGACAAATGGAGGAAAACTTTGGATAAGCCTCACATCATGTTATAACTGACTCCTAGAATAATTCCTCTACTGATAGGGTTTATGTGCTTCCTCTGAGCTCTGCTTAAATTCCTAGATTAACCATATGCGCCTTTCAGTTAAAGCAGTGATTTGATTGTGCTAGTAGCATTATTTTACTGTCATAGAAACCTGCATGGGTGGGAGGTGATGATACTGTGCAGTGCAACTTTGGTTTGCATAGTACTTGGCTGTATCCTTAATATGTTCACTTTCACTTCTAATACCATTTTGGAATAACAAATGCCGTAATCCATGGATAATTAAGAGGCTAGACTAATTCTGTCATGTCAGGGCTTTCTTAATCTGCCTCTGATCAGATTAAATGCCTTAATTTAGAGGTTACTAATGTTGCAGATTGCAGAACTCCAAGGGAGATGTTACAGCCTACCATGTCATAGGGATAGTTGGAATTTTAATGGCCATTTGTAACTTAAAACCTTTTGCAAAAAGTAGAAAGAGTGCTTGTGGAATGAAGCAATTCAAAAGCATATTTTAGCACAGGCAAAAGTGAAATTCAGGATACTAACTGTATTGTCTCACTTTTCCAGACAGGAGTCAGTAAGAGAAAGTCTTGAAGCTTTCTGATAAGATTTTGATTAATGCCTTTCTGCGTGTGTAAATGTATGCATGCACAAAATCCATATACTCTGATACTTATGGTTTAAAACGCAAGAACTATTAAGAACATTCTGCAACGTATGAGTTGCACAATGAGTTGCGCTATAAATATTAGTAACTCAACACAAAATCAGTCCATTAATTGGAGAATCCACATGTTGTTTGGTCTTTATTTCAAAATCAATTATAGTCACAAATACTTTGATATAGTTATTGGCAATAGTCATTGTGTAGGAGGACTAGTTTAAACTTGGAATTTATGTTTCATAACCAACTCTGATTCACAAAACATGGTATCCACCTAATAAGAACATACTTTGATCATAGGCTGATTGTGTGTTGCTAATAGGATTTCATTAAATAAAAAAAAAAGCCTTCTAGTGAAGATGAAAAAGCTGTAATCACAAAATTGCATCAGCAAGTGTGGCCAAGTTTTATTTTTATCTCTGTCCCAAAATATATCTGAATAATTACCAATAGCTTTAAAAGATGCTCTCATTTCATGATTTTATGAATTCTCTTCTAGCAATTTATTTTTCTCTTGAACAGAACAATATATTTTAAAGAACTTGATTGTTGAGTGTGTACTTCTGATGATGCCAGTCAGTTTGCATAGAATCATAGTATGGCCTAGGTTGGAAGGGACCTTAGAGATCATCTGATCCAACCTCCCTGTCATGGGTAGGGATGCCCTTAACTAGACCAGGTTGCTCAAGGCCTCATCCAAGCTGGCTTTGAGGGAGGAGGCATCCAAAACTTCTCCATTTTTGAACAAACTGAATTGAGATCTTGACTATGGAAGGTTATGACTGCTTTGTACTTAGTCTTTGCTTTCAGCATCAGCAACTCTTCAAGCAATTGCTGGGGGATACCCCTTGGGACAGGGAGCTGCAAGGTAAAGGGGCCCAAGAGAGTTGGTTGGCATTCAAAGACCACTTCTTTGAGGCTCAGGATCAGTGCATCCCATCAGGTAGGAAATCAAGAAAGAGATCCAGGAGACCTGCTTGGTTAACCAGGGATCTGCTGGGCAGACTCAGGTGGAAAGGGAGGGTGTTTAAATTGTGGAAGGAAGGGCTGGCCACTTGGGTGGAGTACAGGGCAGCTCTCAGGGAGTGCAGGGAGGCAATCAGAAAAGCTAAGGCCTCCTTGGAGTTAAAACTTGCAAGGGAGGTCAAAGACAACAGAAAGGGCTTCTTCAAATACATTGCTGACAAAACTAATACTAGAGGCAATGTAGGCCCTCTGTTGAATGAGGTGGGTGTCCTGGAGACAGAGGACAGAAAGAAAGCAGAGTTGCTGAATGCCTTCTTTGCCTCTGTCTACACTGTTGGAGACCGTCCTCAGGAGCCTCAGTCCGCTGAGGCCCCAGAGGAAGTCATGACAAAGGAGGAGTCTGCCCTGATTGATGAGGAGTGGGTTAAGGATCAGTTTGAACACTTGGACATTCATAAATCCATGGGCCCTGATGGGATGCACCCACGGGTGCTGAGGGAGCTGGCAGGAGTCATTGCTAGGCCACTCTCCATCATCTTTGGTAAGTCGTGGGTAACAGGTGAGGTGCCTGAAGACTGGAGGAAAGCGAATGTCACTCCAGTCTATAAGAAGGGCAGGAAGGATGACCCGAGTAACTACAGACCGGTCAGCCTCACCTCCATCCCTGGAAAGGTGATGGAACATCTTATCCTTAACACTGTCTCTAGGCATATCAAGGATAAGAATATTAGGAGCACTCAGCATGGCTTTGCCAAGGGGAAGTCATGTTTGACCAACCTGATAGCCTTTTATGAAGACATAACCAGGTGGATGGATGGTGGCCATGCAGTGGACGTGGTCTACCTGGACATCAGCAAGGCCTTTGACACCGTCTCCCACAGCATCCTCATAGGTAAACTGAGGAAGTGTGGTCTGGATGACCAAGTAGTGAGGTGGGTTGAGAACTGGTTGAAGGGAAGAAGTCAGAAAGTTGTGGTCAATGGGGCTGAGTCTAGCTGGATGCCTGTGTCTAGTGGGGTCCCTCAGGGGTCAGTGCTTGGGCCGGTGCTGTTTAATATATTCATCAATGATCTGGATGAGGGATTAGAGAATGTTGTTAGCAAGTTTGCTGATGATACGAAATTGAGAGGAGTGGTTGACACACCAGAAGGCTGTGCAACCATTCAGAGAGACCTGGACAGGCTGGAGGGCTGGGCGGGGAGAAATCTTATGAAGTTTAATAAGGGCAAGTGTAGAGTTTTGAACTTGGGAAAAAATAACCCCATGTGCCAATATAGATTGGGGACTGCCCTGCTGGAGAGCAGTGCAGGGGAAAGGGACCTGGGGGTTCTAGTGGACAGCAGGATGACCATGAGCCAGCAATGTGCCCTCGTGGCCAAGAAGGCCAATGGCATCCTGGGGTGTATTAGAAGGGGAGTAGCAAGTAGGTCAAGAGAGGTCCTCCTGCCCCTCTACTCTGCCCTGGTGAGGCCACATCTGGAATATTGTGTCCAGTTCTGGGCCCCTCAGTTCAAGAAGGACAGGGAGCTGCTGGAGAGAGTCCAGCGTAGAGCCACAAAGATGGTGAAGGGAGTGGAGCATCTCCCTTATGAGGAAAGGCTGAAGGAGCTGGGTGTCTTTAGCTTGGAGAAGAGGAGGCTGAGGGGTGACCTCATTAATGTTTATAAATATGTCAAGGGGGAATGTCAGGAGGATGGAACCAGGCTCTTTTCAGTGGCATCCACTGACAAGACAAGGGGCAATGGGTGGAAGCTGGAACACAGGAGGTTCCAGAAAAATATGAGGAAAAACTTTTTTACTATGAGGGTGACAGAGCACTGGAACAGGCTGCCCAGGGAGGTTGTGGAATCTCCTTCTCTGGAGACATTCAAAACCCGCCTGGACGCGTTCCTGTGCGCTCTAGTGTAGGTGATCCTGCTCTGGCAGGGGGGTTGGACTAGATGATCTTTAAGGTCCCTTTCAACCTTTAACATTCTGTGATTCTGTGAACTCACACACCACAGGTAGTACCTATTCTCTCTTGAATCTGCCTTGGCAAAGGAGGTGATCACAAAGCATCTGTATTCTCACTTGGTATATTCTGTCAAGAGCTGTATTTAACTTTAAAGTCAAATTTTTGCTCTCATCTTAAGGCATAAGGCCAAATTTATCCTGAGTGAAATGCCTGTTAAATTTGGTTTATTGTGGAAAAGTTTATTTCCTTGTGTCAGGTTTCAGCCTAAAGCAATTGCTTTTGAAAGTATATTTTGTGTTGTTTTATAAGTTTGCAGAAATGTTTCCCTCTTTAAACAATGCCAAACAGCTGTTGTACTACACGTACAGTACAATACCTTTAAAACGTAGGCTCTATGATTTTGAAATATCAATGGACAATTGATGACAGAACAGATTAATTTAGCTCAAAGGATGCAATGCTATTCTTCATGTACTGACCCAAATACTAAATCAGGTTTTTCTATGAGGGTGGTTTTAGAGTGTAATGTTTTGAGGGCTGCTACAGACAGAGAAAATCGTGAAACACTGTGACTGTCATTCACAGCAGTTAGAATATTCTATGATTCAACTTTACCTTTTTTAACAGGTTGTCGTGAGTTAGGGTTGGGCTGGCCACTAAACTGTGACAGACGCTCTCTAACCCCCTCTTCTCCCCACCAAATGGGAAGAGAGACTTACAGATTGGGGGAAAAAAAATAAGAAAATAATAGAAAGTAAAAAGGAAATAATAATAGAAATGAAAAAGGAAATAATAGAAATAGTAAACTATATGCATATATACAAAACTGACATCGAACCTGACTTCCCACTGCCCCAATATCAATCCCCACTGATGCTGCAGAGCAGGCGGCACTGGGGAAGTCCCAGGCTCAGCGGTGGCGGGAGCTGGATACAGGGAGCTGGATTCAGGAACTCAGGATCCAGATCAAAAGCAGGAGATTGGGCAGAGTCCTCCCTGGACACCGGCCACTGAAGAAAGAGAGAGAACTAAACTCTCATGATCACTCAATTTATACTGAATATGACGTATATGGGATG
Organism: Trogon surrucura; assembly: GCA_020746105.1. Classification (NCBI taxonomy): domain Eukaryota; kingdom Metazoa; phylum Chordata; class Aves; order Trogoniformes; family Trogonidae; genus Trogon; species Trogon surrucura. The sequence goes on along the minus strand of CM036617.1, from coordinate 115,074,730 downwards.
GAATACTCTCGTTGGTCACCTGTCCTGTCTATTACCCCCCAGAGGTGCAACCTTTTACTTCCTTGTGCCCCTCCCTTACTACCCGGCTGCCAGTAGCACACACTGTCTGCAAAAACATGCTGCTGACTTCAGAAAGTGCAGCCTTTTAGGAGAGACTAAGCTGGGAAGTAAAAATCACTAAACAGAATTGGTTTCACTTAGCTCAAGCCAGGACACGGGTTGTTTAGGAAATGCTGGGGTGGGGGTTTAGGTGCATCAATCAGAGATGGTGTAATCTGAGAAATAAAAGTGCTAACTTGTTTTGGAGAAAAAGGCTACTATTTGGTAAGCTATGTTCTTTAATGTCATTTAAGAACACAGGATGCTTTTACCCCTCAGATTTTGTTCTTAAGCTGTTAACAGGAGCAGGAAGAAATGGACAGGAGGAAGATAGAAATTACTGTACTCATATCAAATGCTGGGTTAAGAAAAATCTCTCAGCTAATTGTTTGTAAAGTGGACTGGCTACAGGCTGCTAAACTAATCAGGATATAAATCACACCATGTGACAAGATATTTACTAGAAAAAATTGTACCTAACCTTTACTACTGAATGCATTCTGCACTACAGATCAAAATTAATGTTTAAATTTGGCCTACTGACTCTCTTGCCAAAAACCTAAATTTGTTTCCAGAACTTTACACATAAGAGGTTTTAACACTGTAATTTTTATCTTTTGCTTTCTTTCACATTTGTAAGAACTATTTCTCTTTCATTTAGGTGCCAATTACAGTTCTCCTGCTGGTTTAGATTGATTGCAGACAGAACCCTAGTATCAAACATCCACTGATTCTTCATAAACGGCTTTGAACCTGCAGGTTATCCATTCTATTATTTTTTCAAGTCGTGTACTCCATTTCTAATTTATATATAAGGTAATGAAAGCTGTCCATCATGCACCAAAGTCCATCTGCAGTTAAGTTTGTACGCAGACATGACACTGGGATGATTTCTGTCCTGAGAAGCTTACTCTTATTTACTAAAAGCTGATACCTGAACCAAGCAGATGGCATGTATGCTTGCAGCCTCATGCTGCTATAGCAGGTGACATTCATAATACAGTTGTGATACAAAAAGAAGTTAAGTCACAAGAACCTTAGAGAAGGCATGAAACAGTAAATTAAAAATATTGAGATAGGTACAATGAAGTGATACTGGTAAAAATGATACTTGGTCACTTCTTCAAACTTAGTAATGAGATTTAATTGTTAAATACCCAGTGCCAACTGAAATGCCATAGATATTCTGTCTGGCCTCCACCTGTAGCTTGTCAGCTAGGAAGGAGTGATGTAGTCAAAAATGTGAACCGGGAAAATAACATTTAGGCTGAGACACGGAGATGACCCAATCTGTCCTGATTTTTGCTAGTATCAAGACAATCTTTCTTCTAGTACCTAAAGTAGAGCTGTGTATGGGAATTTGTATAAAGGTTTTGGTGATATACTGATGTTTTTAATTGTTGCTAGGAAATAAAGGACTTTTCAACTTCCCAATTTGCTAGCATGCAGGTGTACAAGAAGCTGGGAGGAAGGATAGCCAGAGTGATGGACTCAAATCATCCAGTGCAATATTCTGCATCACACAACATCATGCTCAGTATATAGGTGAAGGTGGGCTGGGAAACTGCAGCTTTTCCAGTATTGGGGTTTTGAGATTTTCTCTCCTCCTGAATTGCTAGCTGGGAATGGACTGAGCATTGGTCAACAGATGGTGAAAAATTTCATTGGTTATATTCTACTATTTATTTGTATATTCTACTATTACTGTTATTATAATTAATGATTACAATATTTTTAAAGTTTCAATCATTAAATTGTATTTATCTCAACCTACAAGTCTCCTTACCTTTACCCCCTCCAATTCTCCCCCACCACTGCCTGGTGGATGAGTGAGCGGCTGCCTGGGAGGATGAGCGAGCGGCTGCAGGATGAGTTCAAACCACGACACTATCAAAAATGTTCTCCTGTCTGTAACTCCAGTGACAAGGATGACGATGTTAGAGTGTGTTGACACTAAGGAAGCACTCATGTTGAGAATGAGATGGGTCCACCTTCACAAAGGCCAAAATAGCCTTCAGTCTCACTCATGCCATGAGAGTTGCTGTATGCATATTTTTGAAATCTCCTACAAGTGTACCAAAGGACCAACTTGAGCTTTGGTTTTGTAACATGTTAGGGTGGCTCAGCTTCACTAGTTTTTGAATGCTGGTAGTTTTTATAGCCAGGGACCTAGAAAAATAAAAGATCTGTGGGATTATTGTCATGTCCCGCTCAATTTTGTCTCTTCAACCCAAATAATCAGGTAAGCATTAGAATTGGGATTTGTAGACATTCACCCTAGCAAGGTGGCTGCCTTACCTGTATATTAAAAAAAAAATAGAATAGATGTTTTCACTTTTTGTTTTAAAGATTTTTTGAGAGAGGACAAAGTACTGAAGAGACTTTTAAACCAAGTGAATATTTAAAAGGTCCCTTTAACCCAGAGTTTATAGAGAGTACTGCATCTGTAATATGATAGTTGTCATGGTAACATTTGGTTTATTATTGATTACTTGAGTAATTTCAGACTGAAAAATAAACCATTTTTGCCTGCAGTTCTTATTACATGTTCTTATTACATTCTTATTCATTTATACTGTTCAGTAAATAACGGACTATCACCCTTTATTTGTTCTATTAGAGGTGCTGTTATTTTTCAATCTGTTCTTGTTCACAGTGTGAGTGGGGATCAACATGCAGAAGTAAAAATGTAACCCACACTGGAATGATCTCTTTTTATCCTGTTGAAAACAGAAATGCAAGCAATACCTTCAGTATGTCTGTCTTTGTGCTCCCTCAAAATTATCCACCCCATGTTATTGGGTGTTCCAGACTTAGATTAATTAGACTTTTGATCCTCCTTGTGAGGATGAAGCATTTTTCCTTAATATTCTACTTGTGATTTCAATAAGCCTCCCTGTTATTTTTCTCTTTTAGACTGAAGCTGTTGTGAAACTTGCCATCTAACTGTGTTCATGTTCAACATCTGATGTGTTCAGTTTGTCTGCATGCCTTAGACTTCCAGAAGATAGAGTACATTGCTTCGAATTGATTTTAAGAGTGTTTCTGATAAGAACAATGAATTCTAGAGAAGTTCATCATTGTTCCAAAAACATCTCTAAAGAAGGAGAGGAGGTATGGAAATTGTTATTATTGTATTAGTGCTGGTCATGCTTCTGTTGCCAAAAATATTTCAAGTCTCTGAAGGATATTTGTTTTCAAGACCATCTGATGCCTGATGCCCCTACTACAGCACCTATTTTTTTTCCTAGATAAGTAAAAAGACTTGTTCCTAACAGTAGTCCTGGAATATCAACAGGCACATTTTTTTTTTGCCTTTTTTCAACAAAATCATGTATTTCTGTTCCTGATTAACGTCATCAGCAAAATTAGGGTCGTTCAAATGGGTTTTACCATTGAAACGTCTAGTTGCCATTCATTATTATCTTCCTCTTCATTCAGACAATAAATAATGCAAACAGTAGAAGGGCATACCAAAGCCTTGCTTTACTCTTTAGTTTCCTTTGCTAATTCTTAGATGCTGATCATTAGCTCTTTATAATCACAAAGGACTTAGAGCATTTTGATTACATCGTCCTAGTGCTTCCTAGTAATTTTTTTTTCCGAAAAGCTATTTTTCAAAAGACATTTTGGATGGCAATAATTTCTGTCATAAAAATTAGTTATCATCCTGCAGTTTATAAAGAGATTTAATAGGTATCTTTTGGGAGGTTATTTCTCCAACTGCAAAACTCAAATTATTTTTGTTTATCTGAAGAAAAATTTACAAGCAAATAATTCACATTTATGTATCATACAGTTGGAAAGAAAAATTACACAGACATATAATTACTAGATATTTGCTAAATGGAAAAAGAGACCTCTAGGTTCAATTATCACCTTATTATGTGAAAACTGTTGGAATTTTTCCTAAAAACACCTGCATGTAGACATCTATGATTTCTGTTGTCCAGTCTGCTATCACTGCAATTGTCAGAGTCACAAAATGCATACACTATCTCCAGGAATGTCATACCTCTGGTCTACATCTGCTGTAGTGTTTGACTTTGCTCTCTTCAGGACACCTGTCATCTACAAAGCAGACAGCCTGCAGCTTTCACAATCTGGCCATTTTTGGATCTTGGCAGAACATTATGAGAGCAACTTATTCACAGGGGCTACTTGTCATAATCAACAATGCTTTATTTTTTTCTATTTTCAGAGCATCGTAGGTAAGAAAAGAATGCATTACTTGGTATTTTGAAATAGAGACTAAGTTACATTTTGTTTGGTGGTGTTTCACACAGCTCCTTCTATATCTGGATGTATCTGGGAAAAAAAAGATTCAGATCACTTTTAGGTCTGCTTTCGTTTTCATCTTTCGTAGAGTTTTGTTCTTTAAACCCTAGTAGCAATTTTTGTTGCTTGCAAAAAGATAATACTTTCAAACCTTAAGCAAGTCAAGTCCAATTGTAAAATGCAAGACAATGCTGCAAAGAACAGGATCTACTAGTAATTTTCATAGAAGCCAGCACTAGTATCATTTGAACAAGATATTGAAAACTTACTGATACTAGTCATTTTACAAAGTATTTTGAAATTTCATAATTAATTCCTACTGCAGACGTGATATGATACTATAAAGTATTTATGTCTAATGCATAGTTTATATTGTAATAATACCATTGTCAAGCCTTAAAAAATAGTTCCTGAACTTGATATGATAATATCAGGCAGTTATGAATGGATTGGCAAACCTGGTTCAACAAGTCAGAAATATATATATAAAGTCAAATAGCTGCAATTTTTTTTCTCTGTGTGTAAATCTTCATGATATCAGGATGTAACAAAGCCACAAAACAGAATTTGGTTCACTGATCTGGAATGAAAAGTTAAAATATTCATATTTAATATTTAAGGTACATTTTACACATATGGTACACAGGAAAAATAATATATTTGCATTCTAGTTTTCTAAATGTTTATTAAAAAGCAAAGATCTGACTATGGCTTCAGAAATATAAATGAGAAACCTGCTCTGTGAAATGCACATCGAATAATATTTTTTGGAATTGACTGTTGTCCTTTTCATTTTACTCTGTAACAATAACAAGAAGAATTCACTTGAATAAGGGTTTTTTTCTCTCTCTGACAGAGGAAAATGTGTTTAACATTTCTTCTGACTGCTTTAGAAATGTTTATGAAAATAACATATTCCTCTTAATCAGAATACCATTTAGCTTTTATCCTCTATCATTATGCAGTATTCTGTCACATCAGTGTAATAGAATCATAGAATGGTTTCTGTTGGAAGGGACCTTTATAGGTCATCTAGTCCAATCCCCTTGCAATGAGTAGGGACACCTTCCACTAGACCAGGTTGCTCACAGCCCCATCCAACCTGGCCTTGAACACTTCCAGGGAGGGAGTAGCTGTAACTGATGCAAAAAAGTTCATAGAATTATAGAATCATTTTGTTTGGAAAAGACCTTTAAGATCATTGAGTCCAACCATTAACTTAGCACTCCACAACTAAACCACGTCCTTATGCACCACTAAGTTTCTGAGTGCCTCAGCCTTTTCCTCCTGTGTTGTTACCAGTTTGCCACTTGTGTTCGTGAGGGAGGATACAAGAATGCTTACAAAAAGAACTTCATACAGAAACTGCATTTAGACTTTTCCTATACATCAAATGAACCACGTACAAATATCTGTAGAAATAACTATTCAGATTCCCTAAGTAAATAGGCGTTTAATGTTTCTGATGAACACCAGCTGAGATTTTCAAGAATCTTTAACAAATTAGGTGTTTATTTCCAGTTGGCTTTATCTATTTAGTCACTTTGGGAGTTGGACTAGATGACCTCTAAAGGTCTCTTCCAACCCCTAACATTCTATGATTGTATGAACCTGTTAGACTGTTCTGAGCAGATTTAGCTGCTTAGACACACATTTATTTAGAATTCATTTAGAATTAGTGTTTGTTATTTTTTTAAAGATTTAACAAAAAATCTACAAATTTGCTGTTTATGACCACACTAATGCAGTAATTTTTCCAGAAAAAAAAAAAAAAAGTAGTATTAATCTAAACTGAAGCTCATAAAAGACTGATTTATATGGTTTAAGGACCACGTTAGAGTTATGCACTCATATATGCACTTAATAATTTAACTAATGAAAATACTCAATTAAAAATACCTACATAAGTGGTCATAAAATGTGGGGGCTAGTTTCTGAAACTTGGACTAAAGTTTTCCATACTATTGAAAAAAACAAAACAAACTGAATATATCTTTATCTCTAGCACAGAGACTTCGCAAATAAAAATAGATTATTTCACACAGTGATTTAGTTCAGTTCAAAGACCCACACATTTAGGTCTCTTGCAGAGCTCTACTGCAACTTGAGACTGACAGATGAAAAGAGTCTTTTCATTTTCATTTTATTACCTGCCACAGTAGTCAGTTATACCAGATCATATAAAAATATACCATAATTTTTATTAAAACCCATAATTTAATGTCAAGATGTTAACCTTTCCCCATATTATTATTTCCTTCTTTTAGTTTTCTGAGCATATGGTTCCTAACTGTTCCAGCTAAAACCCTCATATTTTGACTGCAGTTGCCCAGAATAAAATTGACATTTCTCATAAAGATTACATTCATTTTACCTTTTTGAAAAGCTTCTTGAACTTTAGAACTGCCCTCAGCTTTCTGCAACAGATGATTAGTTTCACTATTTTTATTCTTTTCATTTTTATGTTTCGAGGCTACAATTAAAAGCCAGTTTGTTTTAACTTTTTTACCATTCAGAAGCAAACAGGTAACTCATAAAAGATGTGGTCAGTCTAATATATTTATAAACTGTGCAAAAAGCCTGGTACTGTCATTCTGTAGAGGAAGCCCAAGATTTTGATAGACTGGCAGAAGGAATTACTGATACTCTCTGTTGTTAGGCTTCACTAGAGAGCTATAAATGTTAAAGAAAATGTTAAACAGAAGGTAAAAATTCGAGACTGTTTTTCAGTATGCTTTGTTTAAATTTGAAAAAAAAATCTGTAGCATATATTTGGCTTTCACTTACAACGGTAAGAATGCAGTCAGTACTTTTGCATGAAGGCAACGAAGAAGTAAAATGAAGGCAAAATTACATATTATATTAAGACCTAAAACTATACATATGGGTTCCTTTCTCACCAGTCCTTTTACCTGTAATTTACTCCTTGACCATACTTTCAGACTACTCTCTATTTTCCACTTTTGGTTAGTAGATCTTTCCAATTTAACAACTTACTGCAGTCAATTTTATTAGATGTAAGAAATGCGGTTTGCTTGACCTAAAGGACCCAACTGTTAAGAAAAATAAGAACCTGCCAATATTTTATGATATTGGCTGCAGTTCCATAGCTACTTATATGGAATATCCCCAGGGAGGTTGTAGATTCTCCTTCTCTGGAGACTTTTAAGACCCATCTGGATGCGTTCCTGTGTGGCCTGCCCTAGATTCTGTGGTCCTGCTCTGGCAGGGGTGTTGGATTCGGTGATCTCCAGAGCTCCCTTCCAACCCCTAACATTCTGTGATTCTGCAATTCTGTAATATAATCTAGCCAGTTACGTGATGCTTTCTGTATTTTTCTTATGCAGGTACTCATGATCATGAATGCTGTTGGTACATAAGACTCACCGAGTAGTGATAATCTACTCTAAATAAGGTAAGATGATATCTTAAAACCCACAAAGAATCGTATTTAACATTTTTATCCTCCCAAGGCTATGCTGAGAACAGAAATCAGTGCATACTCTCAGACAAATTGCACTAAACCAAACAGGATCTTGAATAAAAATAATATTATTTAAGATAAAAAATATTCTACCTGAAAATGTTTAATCCAAACAACTTATTTTTAGCACTGCCAGGAGCAATATGCAGTATACCTACAACTACATTACTGAATTTCTGTTAGTAAAAGGCACCTGCACTACTGCTTCTACAAAGATTGCATGTGTATGTGTGTATATACATATGCATGCATATGTGTACCTGTATGGTATTCTCATTCTGATACACAGAAGTTTATATGCATAGGAAGTATGACCAAGTAAGACTTACATTAGTGTTTAAGAAGATGAGAATATGCCAGTTACTTCCAGCAGAAGGTAATACAGTGACATGAGACATGTGATTGATGGATTGTATCTATGGCATGGAGCACACCAAATGTGCCAGCCACATAACACAGTGGCCACTCTCACCACACCATGCCTACAAATGCAGAGGTATCTTTTAATATACATAAAAAAAAAAGTTGACTTAGTTCTGTGGATGCAGTTGTGTAGCAAAACTTTTAGTGTTTCCCTTGCACAAGTTGAAATGTTTATTTACGACTAGTAAAATTGTGTTTAATTAACATCTCTTTACAGCTGAGAAGTCTGGTAAGAAAATGTCAGGGTATACAAATCAAATACATGGAGAGAGAATGACTGCTCTTCCTCAGCGTGTGCAGGAGACTCATCTATGTCCAACTGAGGGAACCTTAGCAATGGCCTAGAAAAGTCCTTGTGCTGTAAGCTTCCCACTCAACAAAGTGCATAATTATGGGTTTGGGGTTTTTTTTTTTGTCTGGGATTCCTCCTCTCCTCTATTTGATGTTCTAGGAGAGACTGAGGTGCTACAGTGTGGCGACTCTTCTCCCAAGCTGGAAGAGCCAAGGTTCTTAAGAAGCCTAAGAGCCAGACATGGCATGAAAACCCATATAAAAATGCTCCAATATAAACATTGTAAAAGATTATATATGACCTCACTGTAGGCAAAGTATACAAATGTTTTAAAGTTAAAGCCATTTTTTTCAGGGGTTAGAACAAACTACAGATAATACTGACCGAAACAGTATTTATTTTCCCTTAACAAAAACACAGGGTTTTTTCCCCATACTACCCATGTGGGGTTTTTATCAAGATTTAATACCAAGTTTTCACTGAAAAATAAAAATATGGCAATTTTAGCAATTTTTAAAAGGCTTCTCTTCCTGTACATGGTAATAACAATAAGAGAAATAGCATAGGTACAGGAAATTGAATATTTTTTTATTTTTATTTTTTCTTCCCAGCAGTAAGGTATGTAAAGCAGAAGAACTAAAACTCTGCTTTTGCCTCACTGACATGAGTGAACTTTCACAAATACAAAAGAAGATAGGGTTAAGCCTATACATTGAACAGAAGCAGGGTCAGTTCGAGGTTGAGACACAAGTTTGATCCAAAACCATTTGAAATCAGTGCCATAATTTTAATGGAATTGTCTACTTCATGAATTAAATATTGTGTCAAAAGTGGTCACTATTGAAAGGCAGTATAAAAAGAAAGAATACTATCCCAGAAACTTGTAGTATGTATATTTAGTATATTGCATATAGATATTCTGTCCTATAGCTCACTTAGTTGAGCGTGGTGCTGAAACACCAAAGGTCACGGGTTCAATTCCCGTCCAGTCCCCATGTGTTGCCTGATCTTGTTGAGAGGCGTCCCTGCCCATGACAGGGAGGTTGGATTAAATGATCTCTAAGGTCCCTTCCAGCCTAGGCCATTCTGTGATTCCATGATTTCTCTCATAATTATACTAAATGCAAACAGGTGCCAAATGTGGTTCTCTGGTTACATTTTCTGGGAATTAGAGAACTGTTTAGGTCAGTTTACATAGAGTGAAATTTTTGCAGTCTTCTAACCTGCCAAGGTTCTAACATTCACTTAATAAGTGAATATCCAACTATCTTTTCCTGAGCTGTTTCACAGGAGAACTTCAGCATCTTATTGTATACTACCAAAAATAGTTCTGGAAATAGATGTTGATCACTTGTGGAAAGTATTTTTTAACTGCTAACAATACTAAGGAAAAGTCAATAGCTGAATTACATCAAATGGTACCATACATTTGCTTCTGTATAATTCATTTTAATTTAGCACCAGTAATCTCAGTCTTAGATTAACTATTTAAAGCTTTGCAACGAATCACAGCAAAGATCTGCAACATAAATAACGGTCATAAGTTTTATAATTAGATTGCTTGGGTTTTTTTTCCTTCATTGTGTTCTTGTTCAGGCATGCTAAAGCATCTTTAGGACATTAAGTTTCATAGATTCTTCCATGTCGTGTTGCCTCAGTGTTAATTTTAATTATATCACGCATTTGACAGAGGATAAAAAAAGATGAGGCAGAAGTGGCTCAGAAGTGGCTGTACAATACATTGGTTGCTACTTTCCAGTTTGTCTCTACCTCTTGAATGAATTATGAGAATGTATACACAAAATCTTCATACTGTTTTCCAGCCCAGAAATTCTACTCAGCAATTAAATTTTCTTTACTGGTTCTACAGGTTATTGTTTATTGCTCTGGCATGGTTTTAACTGAATTAATGCACAAAATATGCAGAAGGAGGTGTCAAGATTTTTGGTTTTAAGCAAGCTAGATGTCACAGCAGGATAGGAAAGGACAGGGGACCTTTACAAACTCACAAATGATTTAGGCAGCACAGATAGCTTGTCTCCTTATTCATCACTCTCTGACGTCAGAGGGCAAAAAGGGAACAACTTTATGTGAGGATTTGGATTGTTTATTTAAGATAAATTCAACAACTTCAATACCCTCCTTAAAAGGCTGCAAGCATACTTTATTATAAAAGTAAAAAAAAAAAATTAAAACTCTGAGAAATGTGGCAAATATAAATGAAATATTAATATTCAAAGCAATTACTGTAACTGGCTAGCATCAAGTAAACGTATTACTCATAAGAAGAATAGCTGTAGAAAATGATGTGGTTTTATGTTTCTTAATCAGGGAGCCAATATTTTATGCCTTTTTATTTTCATTAGGAAAATACAATATGGTTCAGTTATCTTCTGATATAATCAAGTATAATTTACACAAATGCAGACGATGCTGAATATAGTAGGAGCAAGACCCAGGCTTTTCCACTGAATTGTCTGTTTCAGAAGCACCTTTCCTTTTCCTTCTTTGTCCCCTTTTTTACCTTTGATGCAGTTTTGCTAGCTGCTTGTCTCAATTTCTGTTATCCTCCTCATTTCTGGTTGCTTCATACAGTTGTTGATGCAGCTGCAGCTGTCTGTTGACTTCTGTATTGGCAGTCTATCCTAAACAAATTCCTTGGTCCTTCAGCCTCATGTGGAAGCCTTCGGATCTTAAAGTTGTTTTTATAAGCACTGGAGTTACCTAAGCTTGAATGAAAAGGTATAGCATGCTTATTGAATTTAGGTAGATCTGCGATTAATTAAATTCATACATGGGAGCAAAATCAAGAAAAATCTCAGTAGTATTCTTGGAATGAGATCATACTGTAGTTTCAGAATTACTATTTCAGTAGCATGTCTTCCATTTTTCAAAATACACAGTATAAGGGTTAGACCATAGATGGCTGTTTCCAGGTCAGGGCAGCCCTTGGCTTCTTCTCAAAGAGTCAGCCTCTCTGCTGCCAACACCTTGGCACCAGCACCCAATACATCTATACATCATCCCTCTTTCCTTTTACCACTTTCATGGTTTTAAAATTAGGGCTAACTTCCCCCCTTTAAATCTTACATTTATTTGCAATACATCAATAACTAAAATCAAAATTGAATCTTAGTGATTAAGCTGGAAATGTGCTTTCTGAAGCTTGTACTCGTGGGAGGTGTGGGATTTGCTTCACATGTCACAAGCTGTATGAGCTGTATAATATCATAAAATGGTAGAGGTAACTTCTTATTCTCCCTCTTCTGGGGAAAAAAACCTAGACATTTACAAACCTTGTTATGCCCAGCACTAATCACTACTTTAAAAGTAATGAAGCTTTTTTTTCTTTTCTTTTTTGTATGTCAATAAACCCAGCAACAATTGACTCAACCTCTGATACCCATGAATCATTATGCTGAACAGACAGGAATGAAAATTACATTTTCTTTGATGATGCTGCATGTCATGTTCTGCTTACTGCTTGTAGTCAGCTAGTATTTAAGAAGTAGCTAGTGATAACGAATATTATTTACTTCTCTATCCTAATCCATCAGATATTTATCAAACTGAATTGTGCACTGTGAGACTTAGCTCTGTGATCTTATCTCATTACTTCTTTGAGCCTTATTCTAGTGACCAGGAGTTGTGCTGGGCTGCCCTCCCACAAATCATGTGGCATCTCCAGGTACAAGCAGTCCCCTGCCCCGTGTGGTGCCTTTACACATTAAAAATAGTATTCTGCTGCTGTGCACACTGTGAATAAAGCTCAGCAAGAGTTACAGCAGAGTAATGTCACCTCTCGTACAGGCTTTCGAGGAGGAACTTCGCCTCAACGTGGGGTTCAGAGCTGCCACTGCCTTCAAAGGTAGGAGGATGCACCCTGTCCCTTAAAAGTGAAGGAAGTGGTGTCTCAGCTTTAAGAAGCATACCTGTTTTGTTTGGAAACACATAAAGAAAATCTGCATTATACAGGTTAGATTTTGAGTTACAGAGAGAGTAAATGATTTGTGCAAAGTCATATAGCTGAAACAAGGAACTGCATCTTGATTTTTGAAAACATAAGCCAGGACCTTTTCCTGTGATCTAGATATTTTTAATTTTAATTTTTTTTCCCAACTAAAAATGCATTGATGTTGCAAATGAGGATGAACATTACAAACCCATCCATTTCTAGACTTCAACTCCATGGTTATTAAAATGCCCTAAAAGAGGCTTAGGCAGTCATTAAAATGTATTTTTTCATTTTAATTTATGTTGAGTAGGCCAAGGTTCAGTTTGACCTGGACTTGCTTCTAATTTACAAACACCAATATTTAAGCAATTTAAAAGCTAATGTTGTTTATATATGTTGGATGCTAATAATTCTGTTCTATTGTATAAATATATATTTACACTGGGAAATCCTTATGAGGCTGAAATAAAGGCAAATGTAAACATCGGGGTTAATTTCTGCACATTTTCAACTACGTATCAGAAGGGAAGAGTAAAATTGGTCATTATGAGTGCATAGTGATGAAAAATGGCTAGACACAATACAGGATAATTTCTTTGGTTTCCAGAGCATAATGGAGTATGAATCATATTTAAAATTAATGGCTGAGAAGACAGATCATGATTTGAATGTCATCAGTAGCTATTTTACTCCTCCCTAGAGCAGCAACAAGCCTTTTATGAGAGATGAGTTCCTGCAACCAAGCTCTTCCAAGCTATCTGAAAGTTCCTCATTTATAGCAGGGCTTTAGAAAATGTGGGGTTTTTACTTTTTTCAGTGCTTGCAGGGAGTAGAGTGGGACCACCACCTCACTATCCAGCAAGTAACATGCAGTTATTTCTTCGCAAGTAATTTTTTTTAATGTAATGTTTTTGGGGATAGTGTTGGCAGCACATGTTCTCTTCTTCAGATGGGAGTAGTCCTGCTTTACCCTTTTCTGCTTCTGAAATGATTCTGAAATGACCTCAACAACTCTTGGTGTTTTCATTTTTGGTCATTGTTGCATTCCCCAGCCTTCCTCTTGAAACACCACACTAACACTGATGTTCAACACTCTTGCAGGCTGCCGTCCTGTTCCCACCCCTTGCCAAAGCTCCCCTCCGTGTCCAGGCATCACAGCCACCGCAGTGCTCCTGCCCTCGCCTGTGAGAGCTGCACTCAAGCGTGCACCTTGCTACCTGCTCTGCGGGGACTTCTGCCAACCACCAAACCAGACTCGTGTGCAGTGCATATACCCTCAAGTCTTCAACTAATAGTAGGGCGATGCCTGAGGTAAGTGTTTCTTAATAAACCCCGCTCTGCTAAGCATTTCTTATATCTGTTTATTCTTGCAGGGAATGTGTTGCAATGCCACTTGCACGAAAAGAGCATATTTGGCCACGGTGTCTTCTGCTCGTTAGTGGGAGAGGAGAGGAGAGAAAAAAGGCAATGCACAGTATCTGTCTGTGGGAAAAAAAAATGGTGCTTGCCCTTAATATCTTACTTACAAAATAAATGGAGCTCAAAGTGTGTGCCAGTACTCATTTTAGTAATTGGAGAAATAGCACAGTGGAAGGGGACATGCTATTGTTTCTGTGTAAGTGAATCTTGAATCTCTTTTACTGGGGACATGTGGTAGGCAATAAGTAAAGATAACTAGTCAGCAATGAGTCTTTTACCAGAAGAAGTCATCCTGATGTTTTTGATAGTCAAAGACATCAAGAGAAAAATCTGGGGTATTTTTCGGCTTTTACATACATGTAAAGTTATTAATGCCTTTGGATTTTCAGCATCAGGAACAGTCCTGTATTGAAAGTTGAAGTCTGCTGTTGGAGATCAAACTTTTAATAAAAGATGAAGTATGCTTTTTGTTTTAGAGGAATGTAGGTAAGACCTTTCCTGACATTCAAACTTTGTGTTTACTAAGGCTGTTATGTACTTTCAGTTCACAGGCTGTCCTTAAGCTGTTGGAGTTATTACAGTGGTGTATTACCTTTCATTCTTCCCACCAAATCTCTCATGGCTCATTTGCCGTGCACAATGATATTCTGTGAGATTGTTTTCATTTTTCAGTAACTTATATCAGAGTACCTCAGATTTAGCCATAACTCTATTTCACTGGCAGTCTCCTCTCTCCTCTTCTTTTTGGAATTGCCTCTTGAAAAGAGCACTCGTAAAGCATGGCCAGTTAGGATCTCAGTTTAAAGGGCTGGCAAATTATACTGTTTCAAATAGGCACAAAGGCAGGATCACAGGCTGAAAGCAGGCAGTGGAATGGTTCATTCTTACAAACAGAGATAGACCAGAGGGATACTTTCATGTATAATACCTAAAATAATAGTCTGACTTCTGGTTTAAGGCATCATTCTTCATGCTGCACTGTCCTATTTACAGCCTTGTAATGTCAGAAAAACACTTTCTACTGTATTTAGGTTCTCCTATACTTTGGCAATATCTAGAAAGATACAGAACCTATTCTGCTAAAGGTAGCTGAAATTTTGTTGAAAAATGTTTCTCTTCGTGTCATTCATTACAGTATATTGTTTTGCAGGAGCTGAAATGGGTACAGTGAAAGTTAAGGACTCTAATGATCTGTAGCCTGGCAACTACAACAGTGGCCTGAGATTTGGAGGGCTCAGGTTCTTGCTCTGGCAAAAATATTCCCAGGGAGACAAATATATATATATATATATATATATATAAAAATAAATATACACACACACATACATACATATGTATTATATATATATATGTATAACAACAACAACAATAAAATAAAATCGTCTCTCTGCATTTTGCTTTTGTGCATCCTAGGATATGGTATTCTGACCACCACATGGCAGGATTCTGTCCTCTTAATGAATACTTGAATACACACACCCCCACTAATGTTTTGTATAATTTCCTTATTGCAAAGAGATTTGATAAGCTTACTTCTTATTGCAGTGGGACAAAAAGCTAAATGTCAAAACACTGAAATATAAGAAATGTAATTGCTGTCTCTTAATCAGTTAATAAGGGGTCATTACGCATTCACTCTACGGCATAGGCTTATGAACTACCTAGAGTAACTCTCTGCTGCTGATGACTCCTCAGCTATCAAAGCACAAAGGCTACAGGAAAGTACTTCTCTTTTTCACATATGAAAGATTGGAAGGGATGGTAATAGTGGAGAGCTCATTAGCACATGAATAAATGGAAGGCATCCTCTGGTGTGGGAAGACAACCAATGCAAGTCATAACTTAGTGTTGCAACATCTAAAATTAGCTATGTCTAGGCATTTCTCCACTTCTCATTTTGGTTAAAACGTACCTGTTATGATATTGTACTATTGTGGGAGTGGGTCTGACGGTTTGAAACGCAACCCAAACGAAATATGAACAGCTAGTTTCAGTGCTCATAGAAATACATTAGCAAAACATTACATAGAAGCAATGATTTGAAATCCCAAACACGTTTTTCCCCCATTAACAATATTTTTAAATGCAGAAAGCACTTCTGTGAAGCATGAAGGATGGTCAGGGTTAGCTAATGAGGCTGATAGGTACAATTGCTGCATGCTTGATCTGTCTTGGATCCTAATGCTCATTTGGACATGTCTTATTATTGTGTGGGTGTTAAGTCTGTCCAAGCTCATAATCAATAGATATACGGTCACTCACAGTGTTTATGCCTTTATCTTAGAAAGGTGGAACAAAATGATCAGGATGTAGTTTGCTAGATTCATACAGAAAATTTCTCATAGAAAATCTGAGCAAACTAATTGCTGGCATTAACACGGGAGTCATACGAGCTGCGATAATGATACGGATAATGAACCCCGTGCCTCTGGCCATCACTTTATCACCTACAGGGTCAGAAAAGAATTTATTCAACCCTGAGCTGCATTTCATAATTGGCTATTTGTATCTGGGAAGATTCTGGTTCTTGATGGTAGCTTTAGTTATCCTTCATCAACTGTGAAAGGGCCTAAGTGCACCAGAAGAAAGAACGGCGGAGACCCACTGTCAAAGTGTATTGGAAAATAGTCAAAACCCCATAATTTTCAGTTTTAAATACAGAGCTCTTGGAGATTTAGAGGAAATAGCTTGAGCTGTCAGCTTATCAATAGCTTAGCACATCTGCCAAATTATGATCGTGTGATGTTGTGTGAACATAGTGAACCAAGTGGGGCAGTGCTTTGCCAAAAATAGGTTTGTTTTGGTGATGTGACCTCACAATCTCAAGAAATAGTGGTGATTTCTCACCTTTAATTCTGCACAGCCACATCACATTAATGAAAGTGCCTCTAATAACAGGATGCTAACTAGTCAAGGACTCTCGAATGCCTGAAGGCTAACAGTATGATATTTTTTCAGTCATTTGCTAAAAACTGAATTCAACATGAGATGCGGCCACAGTTATTCAGCCCGTGTTTAGACGCCTAGCTGAGAAAAGAATTTGAGAGTCCAGTTTTCTGAATTGTAGCATATGCAGCAAGAAAGGCACTGTTAGGAAGCAGCTCATACCTTATATCCCTCCAGAAAGCAATTCAGCCTGCACTTCTTTCTCTGTTAGCTGTATAAAAAGCCCAGGGAGAGTACGATTCTAATTTAAGCCAGTTTTGCAAAGACTATTTAACTTGAGCTTAGATATTCTGGGTTTATTATCCCAGGCACATGGACAAAGGCATCTGCCAGTAGCAGTAAGTTAAAGTTATACCCAGAGCAAAGAATTTGGCAAGTGTCTCCACTCTCCACTGTACATTGTCATTTACTGCTTAGTAACACCCCTGTCCCTCTTCCAAGAAAGAGAGGAAAAATAGCTGTTGTGTAGCTGACTGTAGCCTCCAAGCTAAAAAGCTGAAATAAGATTCTAATAGCCAAGAGGTGACTGGGAAGAGTTTCTTAAAGTATCCCTTGCCTTACACTCCTAATTCAAACAAGAGAGTTTAGTAGGACTGGTTCATGGTTCACTACCAGCCAAAGGATTGCCAGATTCTCACTGAGGCATTTCATTATTTCAGGTTAGATGCTTATGTTATAGGAAAATTACTTGCAACAGACCTGATTTCTGGCCATCTAGGTCTAAAACATGATCCCAAATCTCCTGCTCACTGGTTGCCTGTGGTGCCATGGTTCTTCCCTGTGTATTCTTCAGGTATCACTTCTGCTCCTGTTATTCCTTTTTGGAGCAGCTTTGTTAGTAGCTTGTGTTAAAATCAGATCAAGATCCAGGTGATGTCCATTGGTAAAAAACTTTGGATGCTCAGTACACACCCACAGGATTAGATGACTGTGGCTACTGTCTTCACTATGCTATTTTTCTTTGACACAGGAGAATGAAGTGATTTTTCATCTTTCAAGAAAATTTCATGTCGAAAGGACATATCAGCTTAAGTACAGATACAATAAATCAGATCAGGTTTAAGCTATTTTTTCTTATCTTTATTTACCTCTCTCCCCAAAAAAACCCACAAAACAACACCAACAGCAAACAACCAAAAAACCCCCCAAAACCCCTACAAGAATGGTAAAGAAGCACACGTAGAAATCATTTCTAAAAAGAAAATCTTAATTAAACTTTACCTTTAAGTTTATTTCTGGCTCCAAAATGATTCCACAAGTAAAATCCAGTGAAGCAGGTAAGTTTTTCACTTAAACAGTGAAAAGTGGTAGCGATATTTTCCTCCAAGTTTCTTGAAAAAGATTTCCAATATTTTTTTTCACATTAATTTAGAAAGCATTCACTTACTCTGATTTTAATCTAGCTAGCTATTTATTACTGATCTGAAGGAATTCACTCAGAGTACACATTTATTACAAAAGTCTCAAGACTGTACTAAATTTTAAAGTACGTCTAACTGTTTGGTTTTATAAAAATAAGATTTTGCAAGATCAAAGTGAAATATTTTCATAACCTTTTAGAATTTAATATTGTTTCAAAATATGTTATTGATAATAAATCTTCAAAGCAAAAAATTACAGCTACAGAATAACCTAGCAGAGGGATATTTGCATTGTTTCTGCTTCTTATGGCAGCAGACAGGTGAATCATATCCAAAGATCTCTCTATAAATCTCTCTCTATAAGGGCTAGTTGTGTGGTGGATCTAGGCCATATCTTCGCCAAGACCTTGCCAAACTCTACATGCTGTGTTTTTTTACCTTCCTACGGGACATCCTGTACATATTGGGTCTTTTTCTAGTTTCCCCAGGAGCAGCTGCACCATCCCACTATGGTTCTTAACTAAGAAAACAGCACCCGTCTGTCATCCAGCCTGTCTGTCCTGGCAGAGAGTTGCAGCCTTCTTGCTGCTTTCTCCTGGGTTGATTTTAGGACAAGGACACAGCATTGCTATATATGTTGAAGGATTTGCTGTAAGCTGGAACTGATACTCATAGGAGCTGGAAAATAAACGTAAACTAAATGGCCAGCTCATGTGGCAGGAGAAAAAGAAAAAAAGGCTGCAGGTCTGTCCTACTGTCTGCATGCTGTCAAACCTCATGAGAATTTTGAATTAAATTTGCTGCCTGAATTTTTGCTAGTAACTGGAGGGTACAGAATCAGGTGGTTTTAAAACTGTGGCTGCTGCATGGAAATATTAAAAAGATTTTTTTTTTCCCATGTACTTCTGACCTGTGAGACAGGAAACTCCTTGTTCTGAGAATTATAGCAGCAATGAAGTTTAGGTTTCAGTTGCAAGAAATGGAGAATTTTTGATAAGACAGTTGCTAGGTTAAGTATTTATTTAAAACAAAAACCAAGTCATAACATAGGCAGCTAAATTGCACCATCTGGAGCAAGAGGCAGATGTAAGCATCTTTATTTAAGGATCAGCTTACTAATAGTAAAAGATGTGTGGAATCAATTTGCTCTTTTTCTGCAGGTAGCAATATTCATAAGAAATATCTTTGTTGGTTCACAGTATCTCTACACAGCATACGACATTTCATGTAGATATACAGAGTAGGTATTTTGTAATAATTTCATATAATAAATCCAAAATAACGGCAAATGAGTAACAGGCAGCATCACTTGAGGACTTCAGACTACCCAACAGCCTGGACAAAGGACAGGCACATGCTTGAGACAGGCTGTAAGGAGGACTGAGAATTGTAGGCAAGGCACGGAAGTGACCTTTTATTGTGGCAGGGACCAAAAGTGTCACTATACACCTCAACACCACACGTTGCACAGATTAGACTGATCCATTGACTACATATAGACAATCTTGTTTTCCATATGGTATTCTGGGCCTTCAACTTTAAGTTGGGCATTCAGAACTTGAGGCAATTAAAATTACCATTCATCTTGTAAATTTTATAGAGAAAGTGGTATTTTCATAAGAATACAGTCATTTTGTTTTCACAATACTAATTTGTTGTCAATGATTAATGAAATGGTAATTGGTTTGGTTGCTGAAAATTACAGGGCTTGATTCACAAAATGACTGTTATTCATTCAATATTTACAGATGGAAGCAAAGTAGAACATGAAAAACAATTTATACATGATCCTCAAAAACTTTTTAAGCTTCCTTCAAAGGGAATATATAAGTATAAAGATAAAATAAGGCAGTAATCTATGTATATTCAGGCAGAAACAGACTAAGATTTAGAGCCTCCTAGGATAAAAAAATAATGAATGAAAACGACTGCTTAATTAAAACTTAACATTAAGTTGTGCAATTTTTAAAAGGTCCATCTAGTGCAGTGCAATTTATTTCCAGATGGTAGGCATGCATAAGAAAGATTATACTCTTGGAAATAAGAAAAAACTTTAGTGAGACCAGTACAATAATTAGTAAACCAAGCATTAGCACATTTATAGAACTTTGTTAGGGAAAGATCTGTGAGTAGAGAGTGTTTTAAAGAAGCTGTCCACAAAAGAAATATAGAATAGTTTAGATGTTTCATATATGGCTATTTTCCCATGTCAAGAATTCTGTTTTAGTTCCAAAGATATTTTATGGTCTGTACAATTAAAACGTGTGCACTAATATAAATGTGCATTATATTGCCTATCAAAAAACCCTCCCAGGTTAATTCTTGTGACATTAACTAATATACCAAGAAAGGACAAAATTATTTGTTCTTCAGCGGATCTTAGTCTCTAGTGAACAGCTAGTCAGCATCAGGAAGGAGGATTTATCACAGAGTCTAAAAATTAGTCCCCAGTAATTCTGCTGGTGAAATTTAATTTAGATTTAATTAGAGATGGACTGGAGTCAAGATACATGTCTTCAATAAGCTGTTGCTAATACTGAAGGGGTAAAAGTTACCTTTGTTTTACTGGACCTCTCAGCTGATTGTGACCCATGAAAATTTACCTTTTGGGTTAGTTGGATGTGGCCACCACAGGCTCTGAAAACTGTGCCTGGAGCAGAATTAGTGCCCCTATCTGCAGGGTGACAGGCATTCACATATGCTTGAGAAACAGGGAAATGGTGATCAACAATGCTTATAAAAAATCCAGTGCTTGGATTTATTTCTTGCAGGCAGGGAATAAAACTGTGCAGGAATAGCATCCTGCTTGCTCACAACCTTCGCAGAGCTCTTCTGTGTCCTGGACCTGGTGCCCCCAGCCTCCTCAGCCCTGTCACTGTTTCTAACACTTTCTGGTCATTGTGCCACCAGCCTTAGGGTACTGCTCAGCTGCGGCTCCCCTCTGCATCACCCCAGCACTCCTGAGGTCTGTGTCCTGCAGTCAGGTATTTGGGAAAAGACACTCATATGCTTGAACAGAGGTTTTAGGTATCAATGACATCTCTACTTCGAACACAAGGTGGTACGCACACTGAGTTGCAGTATCAGTAGCAACACTGAGCAGCTAGAGCCTGTCTCTCTAGTCCTGTTTCTGAACTTGGTTTCTCGCTTAATCCAGCTGCACTAACATAAGCCTACACAGCCCAGAAATCCAACTGCATTCTGGGCTGCATCAAAAGAAGTGTAGCCAGCAGGTCCAGAGAAGTGATTCTGCCCCTCTGCTCTGTTCTGGTGAGACCTCACCTGCAGTGCTGTGTCTAGCTCTGGGGCCCTCAACGTAAGATGGACATGGACTTGTTGGAGTGAGTCCAGAGGAGGGCCACAAAGATGAACAGGGGATTGGAGCACCTCATCTGTGAAAATGTAAAGTGTCCGGTGTAGCATTTCAATAATTTGAAATTCCTTCTTGGTCAAAAAAAAGAAGTTAGAAATTGATCTTTCCCCTATGTGTTGATACCACATTGTCTGGTGATCTGGGAATCCCGTGCTGAAACTGAGGATCTCAGCAATGACTGAAAAGCACCTTCGGGTCCAATATTTTTTACTGTCAGACAACGATGCTAGGAGTTTTAAAAGGATTGCTCCTGCAATATTGTATCTTTCAGCAGTGTCGTGGAACTTGAATGTCTGTAGGTTGCTGGTTGACAGTTGCTTTCTTGTTTGTGATTATACCTTTTTCATCATGTTTAAGAGCTTTGCTACAGATGAGTAGCATATGGTATCAGCTAAGGAGATGAGACTTTAATGAGATATAGAACACACCAACAAAATGTGTGCTAAATCGCAATGACACGCTCGTGTTGGCAGCATGTGGTATTGTGAAATTAAATTCCTGAAAAGATGATACAAACAAATGCACTTCAGCAAACATGCAGTCACCAAACTTGTCTGCAAGTTGATTCCGGAGACAGGGCAAGCGGAGGGCTGCTGGGAGGAAGGAGGAGTTGGGTTCTCTTCTCCTTCTGCTGCTTATATGATGTGTAATTTCATAAAAGTCATTTCACCTTTTTTCTTGTATTTTGCACGTGGACATAATGAGACATGGGATCACTTAGAGATAAAATGGTAAGTATGACTGCTGATGCAGAGGAATCTTTCAAAAATTGTTTCATTTATCCTATACATACGCAGTTCCAAGCAGACAGCTAAACAATCATCAGCAGACTGTAAGTGATATGTGACTTGCTGTAACCTGGAGCTGCGGACACTATTTAATTAGCACCACTGAAAATTTTCCATCAGGGAACACAAGAGCCAGTCTTCTATTCAGCTCAAGGAGCAACTATTAAGCCTGAAGAAGGAAACAGATAGTAGTACCTCTAACTACCTCTGACACTTCTGCTTTCATGACTAGGGTCCCAAATCACCCATTTTTTGCAAGGAAGAGTAAAAGTAATAACGCTAATAATATTGCTGTGAGTAGTTCACAAGGTTTGGAAGGGTTTGGTAGCATCATTACTCTGTCTTGGGAGAGATTAAAGAAATTAAATGTTAGATTCCTAGCCAAGGCATACAGATCCAACAAATGTAACCTAGGTTGGCACCATTAGGAGGATGAAATGAAGCTGTAACTGTTCCATTAAGACTGCCTCACTTGGGTCCTTCTATCACTCTCTAAACTTCCTCTTGACCTCCCCCAAATGCAGACAAATTCATGTTAGGAAAGTTAACTATGTAAACTTCTTTACAAGCCATGCTTAGGTAGAAGTAGCTAGCTAATTAAAAATATCAGCTTTCATCCACTCATGCCTTCCCAAGGCATCCTGACACTTGTGGTGGAAATGCATTTTTAAGAAAAAAAAAAAATCTCTTTATGAAGAGTTTACTCATGTCTGTTTTACCTTAACAAAGTTTGGAAAGCTAGAAGTAAAGAAAGCTTGCAGTGCAAGGTATCAAGAAATTGCATTTTTGAAGTTCATGAATTTTCTGGGAAGTACTGCCAGGTTTCCTCTAGAAAGTCTGAAATCAAAACATTAAATCATCTGCCAACTTTAAGGAAATTCAGATCTCACTATGAACTTCATGAGTTGTCTTATATGTGTTGTATAATTTAAATTAAAATCTAATACTGAATGCAATTTTACCCATTTAGAAATGTCTGAACTAGAGCTGATCATTACAATCCCAGTTTAAGTATGCTTCAGGGGAAAAATACCCTCGGCCTTAAACCTGAATAAAAGCAGTTGCATCACTCATATCTCTAAGATATATGAACTGCAGGTGAGTGCAGATATTCTTAAGATAGCTTTAAAGTAGGTAGCTATGGCAATTTAGCTTCAGGAGCTCAACTTTAGCTAGCTCTGGTTATCAAACCAGATGCCAAGGTGAGTTTTGCATTACGCTGATCTTCATGACACCTTTAGCAGTCAGACAGCAGTAGCAACACAAGGTAATTTAAAGCTGTCTTCAGTATGCAATATGATGGCCATGTAGACATATTTGTTGACTATGCTGTGTCTTTTACTACTGATATACTCTGTTAGCTGCACTGAAAGATGGGAACCCCTGTCTTAATGCTACTATCAGAAAGTGTTTTCTTATACGTGCAGAGCAAAAGGACAATGATAATGTCTTCTTACAGTAGTCACAGATCAGAAAGAAAAATCAGTTTAATTTGCAGTGAGTATTTTCAAGGTACACTTTGCTTGGTTTTGTCAAGAACGGCAAACTGGATTAACACAGGATGGGGGTCTGTGGCTTCTGAGTTGCCTGCTTTGATGAAGCAATCTCAGTGCACTTTCCACGCCAAGTCTCTGCTGTGGTTGTGTTGCCGTGGGAAGGCCAGGTTAAGAAGTAGAGTAGGTAATCTGAGCCCCAGGGGCTGCTGAATTGAGACTACCTACGACCCAGCTCATGTTATTTCCTAGTGAAGAGGTGAGGCCCAGAGAACACCTTTGCTATCTCCTACAGGTAAATCATTTTAATAACTCCTTGGGACTTCCAGTGCCTGTGGTACATGTATTTGCTTTTGGCAGGGAGCTGTTAGGATCAATAAAGATTTGTGGAGACTTACTGTTTCCATGCCAGCTAGTTTCTACAAAATAATATTCTCCCATATTAAGGAGAAAAAAAAAAAAAAGTCTTTGAAATCATTCAGAAAGAGACCAAGAATCTGAGCTGGGGCCTCTGTGGATCTGACAGTGTGGGAAGATGACTAGAGAGCAACTGTTATATACAGCTTGGCATTTTCATTTGTACTTGCTCCCTTGTACTCTGTATTCACGCTTGTCTCCCTGCTGGCACACCCTTATTTATCTCTTACCTTGAGCCAAATATATTGTACTATTCTGAGAGATATTTTCCAAAGGAGTTGCAGCATCTCCTTGGGATGATGGCTCCTGGTAAAAAGATTCTTTTTGTTCACTTGGTTATGCACAAAACATCATCTGTTTCGTCCTAATAGGTTTTTCTTCTAGGTAAATGTCTTTTAACAATCAGAATTAGAAAAGAATTATATTCATCTCTTCAGACCTTGCAAAGAAAGAACTGTCAGCCTTATGCTTTTGTATTCTTCCAACTGAAAAGTGGGCTAAAGCACAAATGCTGCACTCTGCCCACCATCGTAAGAGTAGATGAGCAATATTTATATACATGTAATATATCTATTAAAATACATACAGTAATCTGTATAATACATAGATCATGTTTGCAGATGTTCCAGTGCTATCAAGACAGTAGAGTATATGGTAACAGGTTTTTTTCAGTCCATTTAGCCATTGCATTGCATGAAGTGAAAGATTATATACCTAGGTGATTTTTTTTTTTAACAGCTCTTCAATTATATTCTCACTGTTTTTATCAGGGCTATTACGATCGGCAAAAATCCTCATGTGTTTTGTCCATCTATACTGTGGAAATATAATTATCCATGAGTGTGCTACCTGGGCAGCTGTGCGCTTAGAAATTAATTTTGCTTTTTATCATAGAGAAAGACAAAGAAGAACAAAACTTTAGGAAAGAGAGTTTCCGTTATTAAATATTTACCATTTCAGCTCCAGAGTCAGGAGAGGTAAGCTCTAAGTCATTACTTTTTAGTATCCAATCTACTTGGAAATGAATGGAATGCAATAACCTTCAAATCCCTTTAGAAGTTGTGAGTTACGTGAAATCATTTATTTGAAAAGCACTATGAGATAATGGAAGGTGTATTGGATTTGTGTAGGGTTTGTTAGCTGGGGTGGGCTGTAGGGGTAGCCTCTGTGAGAAGCTCCCAGAAGCTTCCCCCACGTCTGACAGAGCCCATGCCAGCTGGCTTCAAGACAGACACCACCACTGGCTGAGGCCAAGCCCATCACTGACAGTGGTAGCACCTCTGAAGTAACAGATTTAAGAAGGGAGGAAAGCTGCTGTGCGAGAGCAATTGCAGCCAGAACAAGAAGTGAGAATATGTGAAAGAAACAACTCTGCAGACACCAAGGTAAGTGAAGAAGGATGGGAAGGATGTGCTCCAGGTACCAGAGTAGAGATTTCCCTGCAGCTCATGGTGAAGACCGTGGTGAGTCGTGGAGGTTAATGGTGGAGCAGATATTCACCCGCAGCTTGTGGAGGACCCCACGTCAGAGCAGGTGGATACCCAAAGGAGGTTGTGACTTCATGGGTGAGTCATCTCCCTATCCTTATCCTGACCCACAGGCCTTTTCTTATATTTTCTCTCCCCTGTCCAGCTGAGGAGGGGAGTGACAGAGCAGCTTTGATGGGCACCTGGCATCCAGCCAGGGTCAATCCACCACAGAGGAGTTGCTTGGAAAATACAATATACTTCCTTCCTGCAAATTTTCTGACTCCATTTTTTCTATATTTAAAACTGGAACTCTGGAGATAAGAACATAAATTGATTTTCTGAAATTGTTTTGTATTATGTTAATTTAAAATGATCAGCTAATACAGCAGTAATGATCACAGAGGACTGTCCTTTTGAAACAAAGATAACATATCATTGATCTGATGCTGCAATCACAAACTTCAAAATACATCAGAGATTTTTAACGCCACAAGGGAGTGTTTTGATCAGCTAGCCTGTCTTCTTGTACATGAGAAGCAAAGAGAATTTCACCAATAATTCCTTCCTGAACTATGTTTCTGGGCAAACAGCAATACTTTTGTTTAAAGTGCTTCTGAAAAGGAAAATAAAGCTTTCTCACCAGATTCTACATATGCTAGGTAATTTTAACTTCTTTTGAAAGCACAGCTGAATATTTCATTTCATTATACACTCTGACTTGAGATATTTACTGAAATAATGAATGGATTCTGGAAGTGAATGAAAGAGATGAGTTATCAGTGAACATCTGAGTAGGAAAACTGAGCCAAAAAACCATGATAAAATGCTGAAGTATCATCGACCCAGTACAGTTTTAAGAAGCTAGGTCTTAGAAATAAATACAAAGACAGGAAAAAATGCTACAATGAAACACTAAAGGATGCCTGTGACTCTCATGATATGAGAAGTTTCATCAAAGGCAATTAGACTGTTAAAAGTTTTAGAAGACAGGCATAGGCATGCCTTTGAGTGCTTTAGTAGATTGGAATCCAAGTGCCTAGTCAAAATCATTAATTCCTTTTAGCAAGGAGGTAGTACAGAGTTCATGAGAAGCTCAGTAAAATGAATTGCAAAACAGAAGGAACTTCAGAAAACTTCTTTTCAACAGTCAAGTTCATGGTATTACCTAAGAATCAGCCATGTCCTACCTAAGAATCAACCACGTCCTTCCGTGCAGTGCAATGCAGCTCAGAAAACTCTTTATGTTACTTGCTTCACCGAACATGCAAGCTAAAGAGAACACGTCATTTTCATGCAAACACTTCCATTATTTTATTGTCTTTCTTACTACTTTCTCTTGTTTTATTCTTGATCATATATTCAGATATGTTGGGTGGTATTTTTCCAATGCAGAAGCCCCTGGTTTGCATTTCTTAGCATTTAAAACTACCACTAAAGACAAGAGGGCATACCCCAAATATTGCAGCAGTCCTGCCGGTAAGATGTAACACAATATCATTTTAAAGACTGAAGTGCTTCTTTCTGAAGAAGCCAGAGTACATAACTGAACAGAGTTGCCATCATTAATACGCAATTAAGTTTGTGAAGCCCTTGAGCATCTTTAATTGTGGTGTGATACAGTATTTATCAGGCTTCAGAACACAAAATCACATCTATGGCCATCCAGCCACGTTTTGCTTTTGCACTAGGTGAGATTAACCCTCTAGTACAGTATAATGCAGCTAAACCTACCATTTGTGTATGACAGTTTTATAATGCTGAAGTGGAAGAGTAAGGACTAGAGTTGCACAGAAGACCAAGCCAGTGAAGTGCCATGAAAACACACACACACACACATACTTAAGCATTCATTTAGAAAGATGCTTTATTTTTTTGCTGTTAATGAATAATGGAGCCAATATAAAATTTTGACAGGCATAAAGCTACATTTACACTGCAATCTACAGGTGGTTCACAAGCAATATAATCATAGAATCATAGAACGGTTTGAGTTCGAAAGGACCCTAAAGATCATCTGGTTCCAACCCCCCTGCCATGGGCAGGGACACCTCCCATCAGACCACGTTTCTCAAAGCCCCATCCAGCCTTGAACACTTCCAGGGAGGGGGCTGCCACAGCTTCTCTGGGCAACTTGTGCCAGTGCCTCACCACCCTCCTCAGTGAAAATCTTCCTTATATCTGATCTAAGTTCACCCTATCTCAGTTAAAAATTCAATAAATTGAATTATGTTAGTTTTATGGAAGAAATAATCTTTTAAAAGCAGAAAAAAGGACAAATATATAATTCATATGGCCAACATTTGAGATATTTTAAAGCTAGGTTCATACATTTTCTGTGACTGGCTACATGTGCATGGGTTAAAAAAAAAAAAAAGAGAGTACAAATGACCTTCAGTTAAAAACTTGGCAACTCTTTCAAATTCTACTTCTAAATTTAACTTTGTCATGTATGCTTATTAAGAATATAATTCATCGCCTGCGAGTCTGGTCTGAAATACCAGTATCTATCAAATGCTGCACAATTTTTCAGTGTATCTGCTTTCAGACATTGGCACAGTATCAGCTTCAATGACTAGGTCAAATTCAGGTGTTGGCAAATGACACTGTAGGCTTTAATGACAGATTTGTGAATCTGCTGACAAACTATGGAATTGTAGTTCAAAAGATTTACAATTTTGACTTTCTGTCACATTTAGAAGTTGAGTCAGAAAGATCTTGTCAACTGTACCTAAACCAGAACAAACCATTGCCACCTTTACATGTGGATTGCCTTAATTAGCTATTAAAAGTGTTGCCCTGAGTTTCTCTGTTTTGCTTGGTTTTCCGGGTAGGGAAGTTCTGATGTGGAGGGGAAACAAATACAGCTGACTGATATTTTTCCTTAGAAATCACTGCCTGTAAACAGAGCAGGTTTTTTAACTTCAGAAACTTCAGTATTATTAAACAAATTTTTGTGTGCCGTAATGTTACATGTAATACTTTCATTTGCCATACATAGCACATGCACACAGTAAGGCCTGTACTGCAGACACAATCTGTCTGTCTAGACCAGTATAGAGATCAAATTAAAAATTTCTTCCAAATTTAAAAGCAGGACGTTTGACAATGGAACAATTTACCCAATAGCTCAACAGACTGAGGACTAGAGATACTACTACATTTTAGAGATGA
This sequence comes from Trogon surrucura, assembly GCA_020746105.1. NCBI lineage: Eukaryota > Metazoa > Chordata > Aves > Trogoniformes > Trogonidae > Trogon > Trogon surrucura. Next base: position 115,045,762 of record CM036617.1, on the reverse strand, counting down.
AGACTCAACTTCCAATGCTATCAATGCAACAACCACAATTATCAAACAGTAACTACAGCAGCAAGAGAACAGAGAATTGTGCCTCTTGTACACACAACCTAAGAACTGAAAATCTGCTTAGTTGGAGAGGCAAAAAAAAAAGTTTTCTTAAAATGGTGGAAGATCTTCCTAATTTTTTCCTAATCTTGCCTCTGCTGCTTCCCCAGATTACTGTTCATCTTCACATTGCCCTTCGGGGAACAGCACAAGCCCTTCTTCGTTCCTTCGCCCTCTGCCTCTACAAGCTCAGCCACCAATGTGGGAGTTTCACAGGTTCTCCAGGCAGTCCTTTCCAGCTCTTGGGTTGAAACCAGGAGGCAGACAGAAAAGCTCCCCATGTTAGAGAGACATATTGGGAACCATTCTGAGACATCATCAAGGAGCAGCTTCAGAGGTAGATAAAGCATGCAGTCGCGCTGGAGATGTGAGGTGGATAAATGCTATCTAGACCACACATCTGAGAAGCGATCATTCGTTTCTGGGGGTGTGGGTGGTGGACTTGATAATACAGATCACTCTTTTCTGGGACTGCAATGCAGAAGTCTTTCTGTGCTAATCTTGGAACTGACATTGAAATTGATGTGTGGCCTTTAGGTAAGTCACTTAATCAATGTGTTTGTAAAATGAGGATAATAACATTTATTTGGCTGCCTGAAAAGGATGTGGTAAGGACAGGCTAGTTAATGCTGTAAAATGCTATTTACTAGTAATTGCAAATATCATTACACTGCAGAGTTTAAACCCTCCTTGACTGGTAATTGAAATAGCTGAAGAACCAAATAGAAGCCTGAAATGTAAAGGTGATAGAGGTCTCAGCTAAAGTGGAGATGGTTAATCCCATTCCTTTTCATGGAGCTAATTATGTTTTAAATGAGGCAATAAATATCAAAAAAAGTCTCGAGCATATACCTGCTCTTCCTCAGAAACAGAATGAGAAGAAATATCGTGGGATTCACATCTGATTTACTGTGTAATGTGCCACTGATAATAGGTCAAAGGAGGAGCTGGGTGCAACACAGAAAAATAACGTGTTCAAGCCTCTGCTCTGGGATGCAGGTGCATTCAGGTGTCCTGAGAGCCGGAAGAGCACTGCAGACGATAAGGTAGAATTAGATGCATCATTACCATTTTCAATGCAATTAACATCCTTGCTCTTCAGGATTAAATAAGATCTGTAACTTGCCTTTAGGTATGGCAGGTTGAAAAAAAAAGGAAAAAAAAAGGGTGAGAAGGATGAATATAATACTGTATGAATATCATACTGTAGGGCAGCATGAAGTAGATTAGGAAATGAACTACAGTAAACTGGCTGATCTGTGAGCTGTGCCTTCAGAACTCTTCTGAGGCCTCACTGTTGCTTCTGCCACCGATTTTTCTCTGAGAAGGGAGGGACATAAGCTGGATGCCTGAGGATCAGGTCCTCCAAAAAAAATTTCCTTTTTGCCATCTGTAATGCTACCAAGAATCATGCCATTAAAAATAAACACGTTTAGTTAATGTAGTAGTTAAAATAAAAAGCCTTAGGTTTCTTTAACAACTGTAGTAAAGGGTCATAATTTGATCTTTCCTTACTGTGAGTGAAAGCTAACCAGCAGGATAAGTGCCTCTGACTTTATTAGAACTTGAAGGGATATCTGCTTCATGAGTATTACCAAAACTCAAACTAGCACATATGCAAATCTTAGTTTAACTGTTTCGTTTGTCTTCAGCTTATAGCCTCGCTTTCCCATATTTAAGTTTTACAGTCAAGACTCAGGGCAAACCCAGCCTGGGAAGGATACAGGTGGTTAGCAACTCCAAAACAGCAGTGAAAAGCAACGATAGGTGCCGAGCGGGTGACAGTAGCAATACTGCTTGGCACGCTGGCAGCAGGTCAACTTCATGTACGGGAGTGGGTAAGCTCTACAGCAAGATGAAGATGGAGAAACATTCTGCCATTTTCTGTAAAACAATTCTGGCACAGGTTGTGAGTCACTGCCTGCTGGTCTCTACTCCCCAGAGAAGCACTGTTTGGCTTCCCACGTTAATAAGGTTAGAAACAAAGAGATGCGTCTTTGGGGCTCGAACAAAAAATGGTAGCTGTAGGACATTCAAACTAGAAAGAATCGAACGTACTAAAATCCAGGCATTTAAGGGATGTGCTTCTGAGAAGGAGATTTAAATGCAGAAATAAAGAACACGGGATGCTGTAGGCTCATCGGTTTTAAAGGAGAGCATCTCGGGGGAGTTCCGCTGTAGTATTGCGCAGGCAGAGCTCTGTCACTCAGAAAGACTGTGCACTGAAGAGATTAGGTAGAGGCAAGGTCCAGCAACTCTTTTCATCCCATGGGAGACAGAACTACTGGTTACAAAGGCACTGCTATCTGCCAGTCAGTGAATGCTGAAAAATACTTTTGGGAATATTTCGTCAAATTGTTAAAAGGATGTGCTCAGTAATATACTGTTCTTTCTGGGTTTTGATGATCACAGCCTTATAGAAACAACACATTCTAAATGACTGTCTGAGGAAAGTCACTCAAACCAGCATTTGAGCCAGCCATGCCAAAACATATAGCACCAGCAATGTGCTAAGTATCCACAGGAATACGGCATAAATTCATTCAAAACAAATCAAAGGAATTTACACTTCCAGATGTCAATGGTAGTCTGAGACTGATTATCTGTGGGTTACCTACAGACCAAAATTAATGCACAGAAAAGATTTTGGATTCATAGGAAAGATTTTAAACTGGAGAAAATATTTCTAAAGGAATTAATGCTTTGTTTTTCCCTTCAATACCAAAACAGGTCATGGTTTTGTATAGGTTTTTGTTGAAAAATTGGCTAGGTTCTACTAAGATACTGCAAAGTATTTATTAAGAGTATGAAAATAAAACATTCTAAATTATGCATTACATTTTTTTTTTTAAAAAAAAAATTTCTACACCTCTGCAGCAGCAGTGGTGGCCATTTTCTTTGAGTAACGGACTCCTTAGCTGTTCTTCTCCCTAAGTATGCTGAGACAGTTTATTTAACATTTTCACCTAGTGCCATGTGCTTTCAAGCTGTACCAAAATCTTTCTTCTATACTTTGCTACTTTGTGATGATGACAATCCGGGAAAACTTCACAGCTGGATTGCACTTCTTAGTAGGTACAGATCCTCAACTGGATTTTAGACAAGCACTGTCATTATCCAGCTTCTTGTTTGACTTGCAACTCCGGCACTTACCCACAAGTCACACATTCGGCAGCTCATAAACTCTAGACATCCATCCAGGTACACTTGAGAGAAAACAGGTACCTTATTTCAGCAGTTGGAAGGAAAGTCGAGCAAGGATGCATCCATTACTAATTTCTGAGGGACACATTTCACTCACAGTACACTGCACACTGGGAGGTGGGTCAAAAAATATAATTTTAGATTGAACAGAAGAAAGTATTGTACCACACATCTTAAACTGTGGTTACACAGCGACTCTCTCTGTGCTGGGACACGGAATATGGGAAAAAGTAAGGATGCTCCTATGGAAACATAGATCTTATGATGTTCTTATTCTCTAGCCCTTCTTCCTTACCAAGAGTTTTCCACGTGTATTGTAGGAGGAGAGGAGTGTTTTGACTCTGCCTTCAGGCCACAGATGTTCCTGGCACTGCTCACCTAGAATTCTATAGTCCAAGTATACTTTTTTTGTTACCAATGTGTTTTCTGCCATCAGTGACATCGCTGGAAAGCCAACAATTCAGCAGAGCATCATACGAGTGGATCAGACCATTAGAGCTTACTGACTCAAAAGGTCTATGTTCAATTCCAATTCTCTCTAAAAAGAAACAGAGGTCATTTTGCTTAGAACAGAACCATATATTGTTACAAAATCTGGCTCCACTTTCCATGTTTTTACTTTATTGCACCTAGTTATTCCAGGCAACTGATAGCGTTAATCAACAAGAAACTCAGTTTTCATTGATACAGCAGCAACATACTTCATTCTGCCAGCAAATATAAATTCACTAAGTGTTATGGTAATTAATATGTACTTTGGAAAAGAAGATTTTCCATACACCTTCAAGGAGATATTCTTAGCACTAAAAGTATTTCCTAACACATGACAGGAGAAGGAGATCTAACCTTACCCTGTCACACTGAGCAGCTTGATCAAAAGTGTTACAAGAGGGGGAATTCCAAGGCATCTCAATTATATAGCACCACATGAAATAATTATATTTGGTTACCCTTTAGAAGGGTATGTTCTTGAGGGATAATGTTTATGTACTGCTCCTCTAAAAATGACTACACTCTGACTGTGCTGCTTTTGATTTTTAAATAGCTCACACTGCAATAACCCCTGCATATTATCTCTATGAATGACATTATTATATTTACATGCAGATACCACATTCCTGAAGATTATTCTTAGCTATCCAGGTTTACAATGTAAGACAAAAGAAATTAAAGGCTCTGCTGAATTTTTTCTAACATAGCAGAAAGTTCTCAGAGATTTTATATTTTTTACTAATACAGCTAATATACAATGCAAGAGATTTTTTTTGAAAGAGTGAAGGCAACAAAACTAATCAAACCTCTTACAGTTAATATGCAAACTTGCACTCAAAGCAGTACATAAAGTACATTAACCTGAAAGGCACAATGTCCCTGATTCAAATTTATAAAATTTGTTGTTTTCATGTTTCTCAGTATTGAATAGGTTATAAAATGAATGTAATTTACTACAGAACAGAACCCACCCCAGTTTCTCACTATTGTGTCAGTGTCGAAAGAAGTCTTGATGTTTATGAAAAATTGGTCTCCAACATATAAATGAAATCATGTGAACAAGCAGGACATGCTAAAAAGCTGTAATACTTGTTTATTCTAAAGATGAAAAACTGTGGCAAGATACCTGACTAATGTTTTATGCTATATTTGCAAAGCATTTCTAGATTTAAGAAAAACACTAGACAAACAGTGGTAGCTTTTCTTATTGTTGGCTTTATTTTTTTTTAAATACAAATATTTATACTTCATTCTACAGAAACAAAATTAGAAAAAAACCCCCAAATGTTATTTTTCTGTTGTTGGCAGTGTTGTTTTTCCTTTACAGTATGAATATCTATGATTCACTTCACAGGAAAGGAATGACTCCTTGTGCAACTCCTTACAAAACCAGGGAAACATTTTGATGACACTTGTATCTCATATTCCACAGACCTGTCCCTTTACCAACATGCAATGAGATCCCAGAGAAACCATAAAGCCTATCTCATCCATTGACACAGGGCTCAACTTTCCGCCATGTAATTTAAAATTCCTTAAGGATATCAATGCCACATGACTTACTGCAAAAAAAGACAGGAAAATAATCACAATAAAGCAAAAAAAAGAGCTGGACAAGTGATAGGGAGCAGACAAATATGCAAGCAAATAAAGCAAGGAAAAAACTGAAACCAAAGTATTAATTTCAGAGATTAAAATGTAATAAATGCAGTATTTATAAAAACAGAGCTAGCACAAAATTTCCTAAAAAAAAAGAATTGTACTGGAGAAATCAGCTGAAAAGTTTTATTTCAAGCAATGTAATGCAACTCAAACTGAGCATTCTTCAGAAGTCTTCATGCAAATCACATTCAGAGCTGCAAGTAAGTGAGCAATTTGGACATAAACAGGAAAAATTATAGCGTTAAAAACTTGTAGTAGAGCTAGAATGGTTTCAACCTACCAGAGTATACATTTTGGCAAGTACAGAGACAAGAGTAAAAGGAAGTCTGTTCATTTAAAAGTACAAAGAATGTGTATGGTATTTTGTAGTGCTAAGAAATAAACAGTTGGTCTTGCTTTTTCCTCACTTTCAGGATGTCTAATATATGTCCTCATTATTCAGCCCTTTAAATGTTAGGTATATTGGGTGACTTAAAGCTAGTTGATACTCACCATGAGAGTTTATTGATGGTATGACTGGAATAACAATTTGATTGTACAGGAGGTTATGTTCCTTGAGCATCTGAAGTTTTTAGGAAAGCAGTCATAGTTCGCAGAAATTAGATGCATGCAGATGGAGCACAGAAGTGAGAAGCATAATTACATTTTTGTATTATGTAACATGTACAATATGGATACAAAGAAAATTTTGGTGGATACTGCTAAATTATGCACTTTTCAGTCAGATACTCAAGTAATTTCAAGTAAGAGAAGCTAAAGTATCCTACAGAAAATCACATAGATAATACTTGCCCTTATGTTCTGCAGAACATCTTATGTTCAGAGGATGACGATCCTGATTTAGAGAATGACTCAGCTCTCAGGATGGAAACCTTTGTGAGACTTTCTTATGCATGTGTTGAAAGATGACAACATAGGAATTACTGAGGAGACAGCTGAAGGAGTGTGTAGATCAAGAAGCAACAGATAATTCATGAACTGTAAGAGCAATTCAGTACTTTAACTGTGTGCAGCTGAAAGAGCAGATGATGAAAACAGAGCAAATAATTCTAATAATTTGGACAATGATTTTATGTATGAAGAAATATCTTCATTTGCATAAACTAATACCTTAACTACAAATAGCAGAAGAGCCCGATAATGACCAACAGAAAAAGAGAGGACTTAGTGTGGTTTGTGAGGCTAAGTTTTAATGAGGGTAAAACATAAGAGACTTTTGAAAGAATTCCTTCTCTATAGTGTACTAACACGGCTGCTATACAACTACTACTGACCTGACTAACCAGAGTCAACGAACTGTGTTACTGATAAAAAAAAAAAAGGTTAAATTTATAGAAGGTCCATATCAAGGTAAAAATATACATCTATAACAAGAATTTTGCCTAGAACACTGTGTTACAACAGCCAGTGATGACACAAAATAAGTGGCAGACGGCTTCCAGAGACTCACTAAACCTACTGGTCCATGTACTGTAATTTATCCTGCAGTTCAGATTTTTTTTTTAAAAACAAAAGCTAGAATAAAACAAGATGCAAAAATATTTGTATTTTTTCCTCCAGGACAGAGCATTTTGATTACTTAAGTATTTCCACAGCATATTCATCTAAGAACAGTTGGTTAATGTGCAAGAGTAGTGCACAATTAGCTGGTTTGCTTATGGCCCAAATAATTACAGATATAAGGCTCTTCGTAACCTGTGTTAGAATTCTAACATAATTTAGCAAATTCTGCAGAATGAGAACACACTGGAGAAGATAGGAGACTCAAGCTTTTTATATTTGTAGCAGACAGATGTGTGAATGTTTGCCTTAAACATTTCTTGGCATTTTACAAACCCCCAGCTTGGCCAAAACCAAGACCGGTTTCTGGTGTAGCAAACTGCTCAGTGCCAAATGGAATGTGGTAGAGGGAAGCTGGAAACAGATGCCTCAAACAGCCTTGACCTGAATATGCATGAGATCAGGAATCCTGGGAAGGCAGGATGGCCTTGTCTGCTAGCATATCTCCCAAGGAGATAAGGCAATTGCATACGGTCGTAAACAATGAAGTGCCCTGCTTCCCTACTAGACACACTGTACGTCTGCATACAGAAAAAGTGCGTATAAATTGAGGCGGGAAAAGCAAAGTTAGACAGAAGGCAGCAGATAGAAGAAGAAGCAGCAGCATGTAGACTGTGACAAGGACACCAAGAAGAAAAGTGCAAGAGGAGAAGAAGAAAAGATGACGGCATCCTTGAATCTTTGTTGGCAGGACCAACACAGGAACCCGTTCTGGTGATCTCTGTCTCTCTTTCCCCGCCTTTTTCCTCCTCCCCCCTCCTTTCTTTCCCTTTCCCCTTTCTCACTAAGCAATGCAAGCCCTATCACACTGCTTGCTTAGTTTATACTTACTATCTTGTAATCATTAGGTATAATACGGCCTGTTAGAAGTTGTTGTCTGTCCTTTTTTCCTTTGTTGTCACTAAGTAACATGCAGCTTGCTGTAGTTCGTTGTGTACCTAGTCTTTTCCTGGTTATCATTAAGTCGTAGTATATTGCCTGCCTTGATGTGTCATTTAACTAAAACTAATTATCGTGAGTCTGATCTATATGTTGTGAGAAATTAATAAATGTTTGTGTATGGACCTTGAGACTTGTCTCACTGTTCTCCACTCCGTTGGGTAATTATGAATCTAAGTCACTTGTTCCCCCCTTTCCTGGGTGGGACGTGACAATATTCTATATTGACAAACTACTAAATTGCAGGCAGACTGTAAAACGTGCTTTTGCACTGTGACATTATAAATGTTTGTCATGTCTTCCATCTATAGATGCTTTACTCGAGCAGCTAAATGACAAATTTGAACTTAACGATGCAACGACCTCCAGCTTTATACAGCTCTGCTGACTACGCATTTCAGCAAAACTACTGTGAATCTGAAAAATCAACTACTGCTCTCTAACCTGTCTCCTGGATTCTCCACTAAGAAATTGCAGTTTTATATCACTGAAACTACTGATTTTAGTAGAGTTAATGCTTGCATAAGAGTGGAATAAAATTGCAGAGGATGGCAGGTACCTGTTGAGAGCTCTGCAGTAAAGATATTGTGCAATATTCAAAGTACTTGAGGTGCAATGACAGGAAGGAAGATGGTGTAAAGAAAAGGCATAAAAATAAAACCAAACGTACCTAAGACTGAGGAATTAGAACCCCCCTCAACTGAACATCATTGTTCTTCTTGTGAAGACCTCAGGGTTTTCTTGTAAAGCAAGCCTCCTCTCTTGTCTGCATCAGGAGGTCTTGAACTGACAACCTCATGACCTAGAGGCACACTGGAAAGGTGACCATAACACCAGCAAAGTGTGGCTTTTCTACCTTAATCAGATAATTTTGACTGTTAGAATATTTACTGGACTAAGAGCAAAGTCTTAGTGTTATGTATATAGTATAGTACACAGATTCTTGAGTACACAAGATTTTGCAGGTGCTGATCACGCATGTGAAAAATATCTGCACTGAGTGGCTGGTTAAACTAAAATCAGATTGGGCAGCGGTATCAACTATTTCTTGAGCAGGATTAGATGACTGAATCCAACATCCAGGGAGAATTTAGAGAGATGAACGAAAGCCTCGAAGAGATATCAAAAAGGAAGGGCGTTTGGGGAACACTGACTGAGTGCCCTCAGCTCTTAAACTATTCTAATGGAACTGTGATCTCATTAACTTGGAAAGCCAAAAGTTACTGATAAAATACGTGATTGTAATTAATATGTTCAGGGAAAAAAATACATATAATTGTAAAGGCTGCTATTTGAATATATATGTACATAAATGTTTATCTGTTTGTTACAAAGAAGAGATGGAACCAAACCAAACCAAAACCAGATGGTGTATTACTAAAATTATCTAATAATAAGTAAGTAGCTATAGCATTTCTGAGATGAGAGATGTCCATTTATGACTATGAGTTTTTGGACATGATAAATGCTCTTCATAGTCTCTTTAGGCAGATTCCAGAAAAACAACAGATCGAGATATGCATTATATATGTAAAGATATGAGTTTTCAATATTTTGACAATTGCTTAGATCAGAATTTTACCAAGATGAAATTACTCCAGTCATTGTGCCATGTGTAGGGTTCATTTATGTTCATACACAGCCAGAAATCACAGTGAACTATTTCACAGTGTGTAACGTGCCCAATGATAAGCACACATGCAATATAAAGATATAAATTACATCATTACCTTAAAAGACAGACTATGGTCTCCAACATCGCCAGAAACCCGAACTTAGCTTTACACCTTATAGTTGTAACTTTAGTTGTTATACTAGCTTCAGTGATTGTACACTGGTTGTACATCATTATACTCTCAGACCCTGAAGTGTTATCATCACACAAGACCACACAAGAAAAAAAAAGATGGTTTTCAAGAGTCATCACTCAGTCTTGTTAGGAAGCCTTGAGTCACAGGAAAGTTTGCAACAGCTCTGCTGGACTCATGCAATGATTAGCCTGTGTTTAGCAGACCATCCATCAAAAAATGGGAATTTTAGCCTGGCACATCACTTTTTGCCTGGTGCCTGAGTGACACAGTTGCTAAACCCAGGTGAGTTGCATCTGTGAGTGCTGTTGGGGGAACGGATTTGACAGCCATAATAATCCCATTATCTTCTTAACTTTCATAAAAATCCACCCTCCCATGAACATCGGGCTGAGTCTGGCACAGACCTCAGGAGACTAAGGCCTTGTTATAGCACGTATGCCCCCATCTCTAGAAGGGTCCCTTCGGAGAGCTGGCCAAGTCAACGACCATCACACCAATATGGCTACAGATCGTCCTCCCTTTATTGCTCCGGACAGCTCAATCTATACAGTTCAGCAGTGTCCCCACGCCTGCCCCTTAACAGAGTTGGTCAGTCACAGGTTTACACATGCCAGCGTTCCATTGGATAGTGCCATTCAGCTATGCAGGCGGCTCTCGCCCCCCCTTCTCCCCCCGGGGCCAGCACCTCCAGCCAAGCATCTAGCAAAGCTCTCACAAAACAGATAAAACCTCCTCCTCCCTGTGTTCCAAGGCAGCTTCAAGGACAGAGCCTCTGTTTAGGCCTAAGCTGGGTTGTCCACACTTTTAAAGTTATACCGCGCCTCTGCTCCACAAGAAATTCCCCTACACCCATCTGCCTAAGGAAGAGTTAAACTGTCAACCTTGGGACCTAGAGGCACACTGGAAAGAAGGGCATAATATGAAGAGAAAATGCACAGGTGCTAGAAAGTTTTCTGTGTAACAAGTTAAATGGCACCATTAATGAGAACTTTTTTTCATATTAGAAAATTTTTAAAATTTGTTAAAACTTTTACTGGACTGGAAGTAAATTTTTAGTTCTATATATGGTGTGTCTTCTGCCTACAGCACAATTTTGAGTATTACACCAAGAAACTTGTCCCTGTCACATCTTTCTGCTCATTCAAAACACTACTGGTTGCACCTGAGAACTGATTTAGTCAACTGTCACCAAATGCCTTTAAAAATGAATACTGCCAACATCTGAAAGACTGTCTGCAGAAAGCATTTTGCACTTCCAAAAGTTCTGCACTTGACACATAATTTGCACTGGATGAATCTGCTTTTACTGTGGAGGACTCTGTACATACTTAAATTCATGAATGCAACTTAGGTACCACTTGAAAACTAGAATTGTTCTACACATACTAATGAATTTATCTTGACAGATCTGTCAAAGCATTAGCAGAATGCGTCTCCTCCTTCTTACCTCACTTGACCTCCTCCAGGATTAGACGTGTTGCCCTCTGAATGACTATCCGGCAACCTTACTTTCTTTTCTGAGTAGAAGGCCAGGCAGTCTAAATGCCTATAGTGTTTCAGGGAGAAATGTGAGACTATGCAACCAGCCTTCAAGAGACTTCCTAGGTAAGATTATTTCTCAGGGATTTTAGAAAGGACCTGGCAACGAACATCAAGAAAGCAAAATTGCTGCTGAAGCTGTGGTGTTTCTTTCTTACTTCTAAGTTTATTGGATATAAACCATACAATATCCGGCTGGTGCTAATAAGTTTCTTGTTTAATAGCAATATATTGTTATATATACCTTCTTCAATAATAGGAACTTTCCTCTCAGACAACTATCTCAGAGAGTTCAAGCTACTTACTTCCTAAGTGTTGGAGATAAATATACACTGGTAAGATAGAGGTGATAGTTACCAAGTATCATCGGTATAGCATGAAGGAGAGAGTCCCAAATGTTTATGTTCTTCCCCCCAAAAAACACATACACAAATACTAGGATATAGCAGTACTGACAGCTGTAGAAGATTGTTACTACTGGCAGTAATTGCTTTTGAGAAACAAATATACAGAAGGCAAAAAATACAGAATATATATAATGTCCAAAAATGTTATGATATTCCTAAAGCTTTCCTGTATTTCATATCTGTGAAGTGTTTCACAAATTCTTACCTGCAACTAAAGACTTTCTCCTAAACTAAATCCTTTCTTTACTGAGACTCATAGGCGTTTTCACAACAAATACTGTTCTACATCTGCTGATATTTTTAATTGGTATCACACTTTGAAGTGTCTTGATTACTGTGTAAACAACTATGAAAGATATTTACATTTTTTTAATACACTGTTATACAAATAAGGACATCAAATCATAATAATAGTGCAATATTGTGAAAGCAAGAAGCAGCCATTATCTAGGATTTTCAGGTGGTTAGAATGTGTTTTCATTTTGCTCTGCACAGTAAGTGCAAATGGCATTCCCATCAGCTGTGCTTACTGGAATTTGACAACCCTGACACTGGCTTTTTAGTATTTCAGATTGTACATTTGTTTCGATCTTTAAACCCGTGTTGTTATTTAAAGCTCCTCATACCATGACAGAGAACAAGTAAGACCTTAGAAGACAGTCTCAATGAATACCCTACATTTCTTTAAAAAAAACCCAAAATGAAATCTCCAAACTTATAAACTAATTAATGAATATACCAACAGACTCTTAGAATGGTTGCTGCAATTTTCAAGGGTATGTGCTTTGTTCTTCATATGTAATCAAATACTTAAATTCTTGCAAGAAGTGCAGTTTTAATTATGGAACTGTGACATGCTGTTGTGGTCTAGCTTTGCCAGCAGCTGTGTAACCCTGACTCATCTATTTTTCTCTATGGCTCACCTTGGAGAATCCAAAGATAGGGATAAGTAGCTTGTTTAATCTCTATTCACAATGTTTGACCTGTCTGAAGAGACTACTAAGATAAATGATTATCTTTTGTTAAGGTGGGGCATTTGTATTGGATCTGGATGACAACTGTGCAATTCATTTCTTATGGATTCTTGAAAAAATAATAGGGGTAAGTTTTCTTTCAAATTTTGAACTCCATATTGTGTTATGTGCTAAACATGCAGAAACCAGTCCAAAGGTGGGAAGCTGATACCTATATTATAACATGATAAGATGCCCTCCGTAGAGGACCTTCAAGAATCCGTTCTTCTGGAATGATGAAACATAGACGGTTTTGATCAGCTGCCTCTGCCCATGGGAACACCTTTTCTTGATGGTACCCACTGTACAGGGATCCCGTATACAAGCAGGAAAGAGCTTTTCACAGAATCACAGAATGTTAGAGGTTGGAAGGGACCTTAAAGATCATCTAGTCCAACCCCCCTGCCAGAGCAGGACCACCTACACTAGAGCGCACAGGAACGCGTCCAGGCGGGTTTTGAATGTCTCAAGAGAAGGAGATTCCACAACCTCCCTGGGCAGCCTGTGCCAGTGCTCGGTCACCCTTACAGTAAAAAAGTTTTTCCTCATATTTTTCTGGAACCGCCTGTGTTCCAGCTTCCACCCATTGCCCCTTGTCCTGTCAGTGGACGCCGCTGAAAAGAGCCTGGCTCCATCCTCCTGACATTCCCCCTTGACATATTTATAAACATTGATGAGGTCACCCCTCAGCCTCCTCTTCTCCAAGCTAAAGAGAGCCAGCTCCTTCAGCCTTTCCTCATAAGGGAGATGCTCCACTCCCTTCACCATCTTTGTGGCTCTACGCTGGACTCTCTCAAGCAGCTCCCTGTCCTTCTTGAACTGAGGGGCCCAGAACTGGACACAATATTCCAGATGTGGCCTCACCAGGGCAGAGTAGAGGGGCAGGAGGACCTCTCTTGACCTACTTGCTACTCCCCTTCTAATACACCCCAGGATGCCATTGGCCTTCTTGGCCACGAGGGCACATTGCTGCCTCATGGTCATCCTGCTGTCCACTAGAACCCCCAGGTCCCTTTCCCCTGCACTGCTCTCCAGCAGGGCAGTCTCCAACCTATATTGGTACATGGGGTTATTTTTTCCCAAGTTCAAAACTCTACACTTGCCCTTATTAAACTTCATCAGATTTCTCCCCGCCCAGCCCTCCAGCCTGTCCAGGTCTCTCTGAATGGCTGCACAGCCTTCTGGTGTGTCAACCACTCCCCCCAACTTCATATCATCAGCAAACTTGCTGACAACATTCTCTAATCCCTCATCCAGATCATTGATGAATATATTAAACAGCACCGGCCCAAGCACTGACCCCTGAGGGACCCCACTAGACACAGGCAACCAGCCAGACTCAGCCCCATTGACCACAACCCTCTGGCTTCTTCTCTTCAACCAGTTCTCGACCCACCTCACTACTTGGTCATCCAGACCACACTTCCTCAGTTTACCTATGAGGATGCTGTGGGAGACGGTGTCAAAGGCCTTGCTGATGTCCAGGTAGACCACGTCCACTGCATGGCCACCATCCATCCACCTGGTTATGTCCTCATAAAAGGCTATCAGGTTGGTCAAACATGACTTCCCCTTGGCAAAGCCATGCTGACTGCTCCTAATAACCTTCTTATCCTTGATATGCCTAGAGACAGCGTCAAGGATAAGATGTTCCATCACCTTTCCAGGGATGGAGGTGAGGCTGACCGGTCTGTAGTTACTCGGGTCATCCTTCCTGCCCTTCTTATAGACTGGAGTGACATTCGCTTTCCTCCAGTCTTCAGGCACCTCACCTGTTACCCATGACTTACCAAAGATGATGGAGAGTGGCCTAGCAATGACTCCCGCCAGCTCCCTCAGCACCCGTGGGTGCATCCCATCAGGGCCCATGGATTTATGAATGTCCAAGTGTTCAAACTGATCCTTAACCCACTCCTCATCAATCAGGGCAGACTCCTCCTTTGTCATGACTTCCTCTGGGACCTCAGGGGACTGAGGCTCCTGAGGACGGTCTCCAACAGTGTAGACAGAGGCAAAGAAGGCATTCAGCAACTCTGCCTTCTTTCTGTCCTCTGTCTCCAGGACACCCACCTCATTCAACAGAGGGCCTACATTGCCTCTAGTGTTAGTTTTGTCAGCAATGTATTTGAAGAAGCCCTTTCTGTTGTCTTTGACCACCCTTGCAAGTTTTAACTCCAAGGAGGCCTTAGCTTTTCTGATTGCCTCCCTGCACTCCCTGACAGCTGCCCTGTACTCCACCAAAGTGGCCAGCCCTTCCTTCCACAATTTATTTTTTCCTATGTTTCTCAGTCCTTGGCCATGGGCTCATCTTTAAGACATCAAAAAGTGCAATAGTAATTAAAACCGCATACATCTCACATGCAAGCAAGCAAAGTGGGCCAACACCATCTAGGTATAAAATGGCTTTAGGGAAAGGAATTGGGAGGAGTTCTGCCCAGACTGAAAAGATGACAAATCTTGGATATAGCCTTTAAGTATTGAATTTAAACATACAAAGGACATGCCTTGTGACTTGTCACACTGAAAGATTATTAATTTTTAAATGTTGCCAACAGCAGAGTTAAAAAATATCTTGCTTTCTTTGATACGTGCCATGTCTTCTCAGATGGATTAAACTAGGAATCTATAGACATAGCTAAACCAGAGTACACCTGATGGAACAGGCTAGTGAATACTTCGTGGTATTTGGGACCACACTGCAGCATTCAGGTATGAATACCTCCAATGCCCCATTTATGTGTACGTTGGAATAAAAACTGGGCACACATTATTCTTGGCCATTTTCCTCTTTTTCTGCCTGGAAGCTAGAAGGTAACTCCAGTAAACCCTCTGGGCAAGCTGAGAACTGGCATGGCAGGAACCACGCTGTAACTCAGGTATGAGTTATCTGTCTCATGGCTGTAGGATTGGGCAGTCTAGATTAGCAGTAGCACATGACAGCTGCAGTGTAGATCCCTGTACCCCAAAAATGACTCTGACAGGTGTGGGAGTGTCTTACAGACCCAGGCTAGGACCAGGGATCAGGTCTGCTCTGAGCCACCTGGTTTAGAAGCACCGGGATATCAGGAAAGGGCTCTGCAAGAGGCAGTCAAGGCCAGAGACCACACAGATATGGCTGTGACACAAACAGATGTTATTGATGAGGAAGAATCTGAAACAGTGCCTTAATGAGAAAAGATTTTTCCTAACCCAGTTCCTACAGTTTAGCATCTCTGTCATTTTTGGCAGAAAAAAAGTGAGAAATAGTAGTGAATCAAAATGGAGATACTGCACAACAAGACTAGGCACTTTTCTCTTTCTTTGAGGCTTTACAGATTTTGAATCTTCTTTAATTCAAAACTTTGATTTCTACTTCACCTTTGCATGTTTAAAAAAGAATCTAAATTGCTGTTCTAATAATTGTAACTATACAGCTGCTGCTCAGTATTGCTACGCAACATTATAAAGCGTATATAACACAAGTATGAGCTTCCTTTGAAAGACTAGAGTGAACTAATATAGCCCAGCCTCAGAGGCAACTGGGTGCCAGACCTTAGACACCACTCTGTATTATCTACTGCTTTCCCCCCTAAAAGAGCAGTTACTACGAACAGTCCTCTCCTTCCTATTTCTACTGGCAGCAGCATCTGCCAGCTTTCTATCAATCTCTGACAAAAGATACATTCGGCTGTTGGGCCAATACTCATTGTTTGAACTGCCATTTTTGCCTCCAGGTAGAGGCCTAAATGGCAGTGTCCTGAGAGCCAACCTTGGCCTTTAAGCCTCAGCTAGATGATGGTGTAACAGATGATCACAATGATATACGCCTCAGTATTTTTGAGTTACTTGCGACAAAGCAGACAGATAAATCAAGCCCAACTTGCAAACTGGAATATGAGTAGATACAAATGGTATGGTTATCAGTCTCCTGGTCCACTGAGGGTTAAATACATCATTTGAGCTTTATCTGCTATAGGGACAAGGGCTATCTGTAGGATTTAACTTCTTGAAGTTCAAGGTTGTTTGGAGGTGAGGCTGGATACTGTGTCATTGTAGTCAGGTGGGCATTGGGCTCTTCTCTGAAGCAACTAGTGACTTAGGTTGGATCTCAGGAAGCACTTCCTCACGGAGAGGGTGATCAGGCACTGGGATGCACTGCCCGGGGAAGGGCTGGAGTCACCGTTCCTGTGGAGGTGTTTAAGGAGAGGCTGGATGTGGCACTTAGTGCCATGGTCTGGCTGATGTGATGGTGCTGGGTCATAAGATGGACTTGATAATCTCAGAGGTCTTTTCCAGCCTCAATAATTCTGTGATTCCTACTTAAAATATTCCAAATGAAAGAAGGGGTCCCTGTCTTCAGGTAGTCTAAAGTCAGAGCTATGTTCCTACCTTTTACACAAACTGCTAATTCTAATTTGTAAATCCCTTCTTCGTGTTTATGCCACACAGCTAATAACAACGCTGTGAACTGGTGCTCTGAACTTGCTTGAGCTTCCTGACAATGAAGGAAACCAAAGAGACTGTGCTGAGAGTGACGCTCCTGTTTCCTATACTTGTGAATTCAAAGGCGGAGGGACCTACCCTCCTACTTGCACTTCAACAGCTGATGAGCTCTCTAGTACCAAACATCTGGAAGCCCCAAACCAGGAGCAAAGGTAACACGTAACTATTGTAGAGAAAAAACAACAATTTCCCGTCTCTTGATAATAGCTGGAATTTCTCTCATGTTAGTTTGCCAAGGTAGTGAACTGTGAGAATGAGCGACACATTCACACAAGAACACGATGCACAAAGTATGACGCTAAACTTTGGTTTAGCACAGGAACTGGAATCACTGTCACAGTTTTGAGAAGTAATTTTAAAAACAGTTTTTCTGTCTCCAGTGAGCCTGAAGAAATGATGGACGCTGAATAAAAAATAATCCTGATCTATCAGAGCTGGATATGACAGTTAGTTCTGCTACAGCATAGATGTTGCTTCTTTCAAAAACCAAAAACCGCTTAGGCCTTTTGCTGCGGCAACTTTTACAGTGAGTAGTACTTCCTATTCATACTTTGGACGGAGAGTACTTTTTGCACTCTATAAAGAAAAAAAGGACAAAAGTATGTGGATTTTTGTATGTGTAGCTAGAAATTGCTGCAAAGAAGGAAATTAGTTAAAACATACACTGTTGATGAAACAAATCATTACAGAAATTTCCACCACAGCCAATTTTGGGTAATGTAATAAATGAATCGTCAGTGTTCATTACAATTACGCACTGTGCTGTTAGTTATCAGCAAGGAGAAAAAGCACTAACCTTCAGAATAATCCAAGATAGAAGAGTTATAAACTAAGGACAACAATTTAGGAGATGGTTGTGCAAACGAGGTAAGGTACCTAGGAGCTGAAGAGTTTATGAACCGTGACTGAAAAGCATTCAAAAGAGGCCTCTAAATAAACGTTCTCACTACATGTCTACACAAAGCAAAATTGCTGGACCTTAAATAAAAGTGCTAAATGCTGGCCTAGAGGCATGGTCAGGCTGGCGATTAGTTGCCTTGGATATCTGGTGGCCTATCCAAAAATGAGACACGTTGATACCAGGTCAAAAACTGCCACAGCAACGTACCTGTGCTACTGAGCATTTAGAGCTGTGTTAGGATCAGCTCAATTAATCTTACTTTGTTTAGGATTCTTTATGCGTCCAGTAAAATGACATTCCGCTCTACAGACACAGTGTTTATTGAGAACTCACGGATGCCCCCGGAGTCTTGTTTTGCTGAGCTTGTCTGTGAGCACGCCAGCACCCTATCAAACAGTCGAGAAATTTATTCCAGCACTCATGACATCAAATCTGTTGGAGGCGGGGGGGGGGGGCAGGGAGTGCTGGTACTGGCGTGGAGTTTTTTTTGTGTGTGTGTGGGAACTCAGAGTTCACCCGGCTGCAGACACACTGGGAAAAAAGGCATCAAAGAGGCACTAAGAAAACAAACTGGGGACCGCCGAGCCGTGGCAGACACCCCCCCCCTCCTGCCGGCTCTGCCCTGCCTTGCTGGGGAGTCGGCTCCCACAGCTACTTTTTTTTTGGTCCCTTTCATTTCCTCTACTGACAGCGAGCAGCTCGGCCCCCTCACCTTGGCGGCGACATTTAGGATGCTCGCTCGAGGCTCCTGTCGCCTCAGGGCCAGCGCCGCGGCCTAGGCTCGGGCCGTGCTCACCCCGCAGGCCGCCCCCTCCGACCCCCCGCACCGCGTCGAGGAGACCGGCTCTTTTTTACACTCCCCACCTCCGCCTACGGGCAGAGAGCCGGGGTCGCGAGTCCCAACCCCTCGCTCATCCTCGCTAACGGGCGGCGGGGTGGAAGTCCCCTGCACCACCCGCCACCCTCGGCCGCCACCAACCCGCCCCTTTCCCGGAGGCCCCAACACGGCGACTCCAGCCACCGCGGAGGGAAGCGCAGGGCTGCCCGGCCCGGCCCAGCCGGGTGGCACGGCGGGCGGGGAGGGGCGGCGGAGGCGGCCGCCTACCGGCCCCGGCGGGCTGCCCCGGCCGGTGGGCGGCGCCGGGCGGTGAGAGGCAGGGGGCGCCTCGCCCGCCCGCCCCGGCCCCCCTCCCCGAGTGTATATAGCGGCGGCGCGGCGCGGCACGGATCCTGCGGCGGGCAAGATGGCGGCCGCCGTCAGCACGGAGCCCCCGCAGCCGCCGAAGTTGCAGCAGCTGCTGGAGCGGGACCCCTACCTGGCCCCCTTCAAGACGGACTTCCAGCGCAGGTACCGCCCGTGCCCGCCCGGCGGCCTAGGCCTGCGCCGCGGGGAGGGGAGCGCCGCCTCGGCACGGCGAGGGGCGGCGGGCGAGCAGGCGGCGACCGCCCGCCTCTGGGGGCGCCGGGGCGGGCGGGGGGAGCGGCGGGGCGGGCGGTGTCCCCTCCCCCTCCGTCCTCTCCTCTCCCCTCCCCTCCCCGTCGCGGCGGGGGTTGTCCCTAAGCCAAGGCCGGAGCGGTTCTGCTTCCCGCCCCGGCGGCTGCCGTGGAGGGGGCGACGAAGCCAGTGCGGGGCTATTCGCCGGCGCTTCCGACGGAGCAGCTTCCACCGCGGGCGGAGCCGTCGCTGGGGCTCGGCGGGGTCTCCTGAGCCGCGTGGGATGCGCCGCTTCAAGGAGGCGTCCGCCGCGGCCCTCTGCGCCGGCCTGTCCTCTGCGGCCTGTCCCGCGCTTCAGGCATCGTCGCAGTTCCCCGTGGGCCCGCCTGAAAGCGGCGTCGCTCCGTCCCGGCGGGGGCAGGGCGGGCCGCCGGTCAGCAGCCGGCGCGCCGGGCCCTGGGGGCGCAGACAGGTGCTCCGCCGGGTGAGCGCCGGCGGGCACGGCTTGTGAGGGCCGGTAGCCGGGCCGCTGCCGGTAATAAAGATGTTTGTCAGTCCGACTGTGATAATTCGTAAATAAGATGGCTCTTGGAGCTCTTTCTTGTGGAGACTTTTTCTTTAGGTGTATGGTTGTGGTTTTTTTTCTTTTGAGATATCCCTGAATACCCAGCTCAGGTGTTCGTCAGATGTCCAATCCATGAGGTAGCAGAGTGCGTGTTAGGTCGGTTTCAGGTTGTGGGTCTGAGCATCCGTTTTATTTTTTTTTGCTTCTCGCTGAGAACTGTGACACCAGCCCTCTGGCTGGGACAGGTGGCAGGCCTGGGCGAGAGCTTACAGCAGCACAGGCAGGGCTGGCCTATGTCCTGCAAAGCCGTGTTGCTGGCCTTGGGAGTCTGCTGAAACCTCAGCGACTGATTCAAAACAGGCACGGGGAGCTGTTATGGTGCAGCGTAATATGTTGCTTTTCACTAGCAGTCCTCTGATAATCAAAGTTGTAGTGCTGACTGATGCCCTATATTCTGGAAGCCCAGAAAAGCCTGTGTATGTGGGAGGGAAGTTAGGTGGAATTTGATTTTTTTTTTTTAAGTATTTGGCTTTTTCTTGCTTTACCGTATTACACATGGTGCTTTTGGCTTAGCACTACCAGGTGTCCCATTGTGTTCTGGTGGAGAATAGTGGTAAGGCTAGATCTTGTAAAATAGGATTAAAGACTGAATAAACTACTAGGCTGATTTACAGAGTATTTTTCTCAAACTGTAATCTCTTAATGATAGAATAACTGTTTCAAACAGCAGTTCTTGGCAAGGTTGTGGTAATGTATGCAGTGATGTAAACCACCTAATTCTTCCAGTAGGGTGCCCGAGTGTAGGCAGTAGTAAGTGGGTGGATCTGGCTCTTAATAAAACCGCTCATTAAAACATCTGGGCTTCCAAATGAGCCTGCCATTTAGATGGGCATGTTTTGAATGATGGTGTTTGAATTTCTGAAGATAGTATGGCTGTGCCGAGCACCGTGAGTCTGCAAAATTTGTGTGCTAAAGTTCATCCATCTTGATCAGAGAACTTCAAATCATCCTGTTTTTACCTTGTCCCTTCTTGGCTTCTTAACCTCAACACAGGATTATTGTGGAAATGTATATACTGTTAATCATTTTAAAAGAATAAAGGAAAACTGCTGTGATAACCTGTGGCAAACTGAATGTCTTATTCTAAGCCCAAACAACAAGCCCATCCTGTCTTTTATCCTGTAGGTGCTAGAGTGACAAGGAGCAAGAGTGTAGGCATGGGGAAATGCCACCTGATATCTCCATGAATGCTCATCCCAGCTTCTATGAATTGTGATTCAGTCTGTAGTTAATAGCTCCAGGTGCATTTTTATCTAGAGGTCTTGCATCAAGAGTGCCCAGGAGAAAGGAGTTTTGCTGACTAATTAGTGCTTGTGTGAGGAACCAGTTCTCTGGGATGTTTTGAGCTTCCAGTATGTGGGTTTCACTTTTCTCCGGTTCTTGTACTGGAGAATGTGGTGAACAGCCCTGCGCAACTTTGCTTGCTGTGTCCATGAAATCCTGAGCAGTGCAGACTAGATCTTTGTTCCAGCCTGAAGGATCCTGATGTGTTTAACCGCTTATATAAAAGTGATCCACATGTCTGATCCTTTGCTCTGTGTGTTCCTGGCCCTTTTTAAAATGGGAATTAGAACTGAAAACATACACAGTTGATTTTGTGGCTTGATATAGCTACATAATGATATGGCCCTTGTATAACTGATTCTTCAAGTAGAAATGTAAACAAGATAAACCTGACAAGCTGTTGAGAAGCAAAAATGTATTTACCTTTGAAGCTCCAAGCATACGTAGAAAGTAAAGTTACACATCTTAAATTCTCCTGTCAGTAGATACTTATGCCTCTAAAAATGTAGCAATTATTTTTAAGTGGCAAGTTAAATGTTGATCATTCATTCCTGGGGTTAGTGTGACACATAGGAAAGGCTGTGATGAAGCAAGCAGGAGTATGTGCTGTTGATGAACTCCTAATACATAGATTTACTTAACTATCAACTGCTTGCCATGGCCTCATGGGTAGGGTGGGAAGACTGATTGTTAATATATCCTTGATATTAGCAGTTCATTTACTGTTGCAGAGCAGGAAAATTAGATAGAGGTGATACCACTCAGCTGCTGAAAAAGTAACAATACTCGTTATTCCTTCTGATACTACTGGCTGACTTTTTCTAACTTTGCTCTTGATGACCATGTCCAGTGGCTTTTTTTTTTTTTCAATGTGAATAGTTTTAACAACAAAGATACAGGTAGTCTCTCTCTTCAGAAGGTTGAGTTGTTCCTGATGAGGAGGACAGGAGGCAGCTATTGTGCCTGGCACCCTGTAGCACCAAAAGCATTTTGCCTGCTTGCCCTAGGAACCTTTGGGAAAGAACAAAGTGAAACATACTTGTTCAAATACAGTAAGTATGGGTACGTTTCCTGGAGTCTAAATTTCTTGTTAAGAGTTTGTAGATGTTGACCTTACTTAATATTAAAAAATATAATTGAGAACTGATGGGAGTTTTGGAGCTTATAGCTATCATACTGTGTGGTACCTAGATAAATAAAAATTGGGGATTTTGACAGAAGGTTAAGGATGTATGAGAAACAAAGCTTTTTAAACATTTGTCTGTGGAGATCCTTATACTATGCCTTGTGCAGAAGCATATAAAAATAGTCTTCCCTTTGTTTTGCCTAGTAACACTATGTTCTTCTGCAGAACGGAGGGGAAAAAAAAGATTTAGGATCTAGTCTTGGCAGTGACATCAGGGCTTGAGTCTGTCTGCTGTTTTATCTGTAGCACCACATTAGCATTGCCAGATTATTGCTAGTGGAAAATTTTATAACTGTTGATGCATGACTCTTGTAGGATGCACAGCTGACTTGATTATGATGGCTCATTCTTTTCTCTAGGCATTCCCTCTGACCTGTCCTTCTGGATAGCTTGAGACTGTAAGTGGACATAAGCTTCAACCCATCGTTCCTCAAATTAACTTTTTTATCTCTAGTCTGAAGAAATCCATCTCTCTCGGGCTCTACCCGAGGTGGTAGAAGACAGACCAGGAACAGAGGTCTTTCTACAGAGGTCTTAGCTTATCCTTGCTTGCATATGCCTGGAGTAGATGCAGACCTATCATACTGGAGCTCACATCCACCTCTCCTACAGTGTGCCTTTTCACCCTGGGAGGGTTACTGTGTCTGCATGGCAGCATGCCTAATACTGATATCTTTGCACATTCTTTTATTATATTGTTTTGAGAATGTTGAAGGGTAGTCAGGCTTTTCCTATGTCAGGCTGGATTCTGCAGTGTAATATACTGATTCACCTTGAGAATTGCCAGATTCATGATGAAATGAATCATGATGTTGCCTCAGGATCTAAAAAAATTTCTTTTGGCTTCAAGGACTGTTTCCTTTAACCTCTTGTAAAATATAACTTCCTGCTTTAGACAGCTGACTTTTCCTTTTTTTTAATTAAGCTTTGAGAAACACTGAGTGGATACTTTCATGGGAACAACATACTTCTCTAAGTGATGCTTATAAATGTGATGCTAAGACCTAGCTAAGTCCTAAGTGTGGAGTATGGATTACCATAGTTAAATGAGTCACTAGCAGAAAGAAATGGACTTCTGGTCACATTCCTTCTTTAGTCTAGTGAGCATATTGCTGCAAGTGATGTTTGTGCAGAAACACAAGAAATCTAATTTTTCCTTTCTCTGAATGCCTGAATTTGGCCCCGAGTTGGGGAGGGGTAATCCTTTCAGTGTATATATAGTGAACCATTCAGCCTTGACCTAAACACATGCTGGTCAGAGCCTGGAGCAAGAATCTATTTAAAACAAACCAAAAAAATCCCCACAAAGTGACAGTGTTTGCATAGGGTATTGCTGAGCTACATTGTTTGACCATCTGTGACATGTTTTCCCACAAGTATTTTGTTAACTCCCAAGTGTTATTTACGCTAAAGACTTTGTATAATTTAGTATGTATTTTCAGTCTTTTACCTCTTAGAACATAATTGGTTCGATTAAAACCATTAATGCCTGTGGTGTAATTGCATTTTATGGAGTTACAAACTGGTGTTAGAAAGTGCTGCCCATTAGAATTTTCTACTATAGCAACGTGCATGGCTTAGTATATTTTTACCAGCCCCTGCAACTGCCTCTGTAATCTACTGACTATGTAGTCCTCAGTGAAAGCTTGGTTTTGAATAATTAAATTTATAGAGCAACTAAGTAAAAATGTACCACTGCACAGCTTTAGTCTTTTTCTTTAAAGTGTCAAACAGGACAGTGATTTCCTTAGCTAGACAAAATACTGCCTGTAGTACTTGGTCATATGTATGGGTAGAGAGAGAGGGGGAAGGTCCCATTTCTACTGAAGTGTTAGTGAGTTTTTGGTTGAGAAGACTGAAACACCTACTCAACAGCTTTAGTAGCTGGATCAATTAATGAGGTGTCTATTAATTGGTTAATAGGTTTTTAGTAGTGTTCCTAGACTTCTACACTGTTAAAAAAGGGGAATACTTACCATTCTCCAGTTTGTATCTACCTAATATCAGATTACTGCTGCTTTATGGTGGTTCTGGCTTTTTTCTGTTTCGATGTGCACAGTAGTGAGTATTTGACTGAGGTATTGAAAATGAAAATATGTGGAATTGGGTTTCATAGGACTAAATAGCTGTTGGGAGTCTGGCAAGTTTGGGAATGAAAGTTGAAATGATCCAAATGGAATCCTAGTTTTAGGCGTTGGTGGGGAGGAGGAAAGGCTGTAGTGAGATCTGTCACAGAATTAACTGTGTATTTGTCTGCATTGGGAATGATGATGCTGACTTAGAAGAGATGAATTTGCCTTCTCTGTTTTGTCTTGTAGGCTGCTGTATTGGGTGCAAAACTAAATATTTACCAAAAAATACAATGTCATACTGTGTTGTCTGTCTTTTTTGTTTGTTTGGGTTTTCTTGGTGGCATCCCATAAGTTCAGTCAACTTGTGCTGAACCACTCGGATTCGAAAGCCTTGTGGAAGCCAGTGCTGGTCAGTTTAATGAAATATATACTTCTGGAATATATACTTGTGATAGTCTTTAGAATGCCCTTGTGTGTAAGAATTACTAATTCGGACAAGCTCAGCTGATTACATCACTGATAACCTTAGTGTTTAAGTCTGTGAGGAAATAACTACATAGGCCAATGCATATGTCATAAATACATACCTGGTTGTAGTCTTCATCTGAAGATTCAAGTTGGCAATTCTTAATTGGTACTAGTTTTACCTACGTGCTAATTCTTTCATGCCTTTTTTGTATTGCATTTTGTTAGCAATGCAGTTGCCTCTGTATGAATTAAAGCTAAATACTCTCTGGAAAACTAAGTGGAGCTCTCCTCAGCTCTGTTATATAGTGTTAGCTGGTCTGAGGATGTTGGATGGATTCTGAGAATTTGCCTCAAATTTTAAAACAATAGATTATGTGACCAGGAACCTAATTACTGTCTTACTGTAATAGTGAAGAAAAGATTTGTCTTGCTAAATACTTCAAAGTCAGTATTTAGGCATGTTTCTTTATTATGATGAAGCTGTAAAGAAGACATTCTTATTATGGAGGACTTCCTTAAATTGACATCCTGTCTAATGAAGATACTTTTTTCCCCCTGTTCCATTTCAATATTTGTGTATACACACTTCTCTTCCTCTCTGTCTCCCTGTTACCTTCTAATTATTCCCACTATGTCTTTTAATCCTAGCTGCTCCTTTACCTTCTGTCTTCCACAAAAGAAACTCCTTTTTACTTGTGCAGTGTCAGAGATCTAAAACCTTTCACTCATGCTTTAGTTTGCTTTGTACTTCTTTGCTTCATACAGTTATTCATTAGCTTAAAAAGAAAATATTGTCTTAAGGCAATGTGTCAAGCACAACAAAATCAGGTTTTTGTATTTAAAATGTTTAAAACATTAGTTTTCCTCTGGAAGAAAAAAATACCGCAAAAGTTTTTAGCTGTAATGTGCCTGCTGCTTCCTCAAGTATGTGACAATTTATCTGACCTTCTTACAGTACCTCATGTTAACAAGTTGAAGGCCAGTTATTAGTGGTGATTTGTGGCCATGCTGCGAAGAGTAGTCCTCCAAGCTGCTTAGAAAAACAGTCTGCTTTGCTTCCTGTTGCTGTTGGAAACACCTTAAAAATGAGTGTTATATGGATGTTGTTTTCTGGTCGAGGCCTTTTATGTCAGCATAGATGTCTGAAGATCTGTCTAATGACCCAGGTCAACTAAGTCCACTTATGTGAAGATCCTGAGACTGTTCCATTAATCTGGGTATTTCTAATGCTAAACTTATTTTAACCTACTCTCTTGGTACACTTTAAGAAAAAAACACATAACCTTACTGACAGCTTCTTTAATCATTCCGCTCTGATTTTGTTGACTGATGTTATTTTAAGGTGATGGTGTCTCCCATGCTTTCTATTTGACATCCTTCTTTTTTTTCTGGTGCTGTTGTGTGGGCATAGTATACTTCTGGCTCCCTCATATCCTTGCTTTTCTGGTGGGCTAGCATGTCTACCCTTATGATTAGCATTAGAGAGAGAAAATAGTTTCACAGAGGAGCATGAAGGTCCAGTAAAGGTGGGCAGTCACTGGTATCAGTACAGGCTTGGAGATGAAGGAATTGAGAGCAGCCCTGCAGAGAAGGCCTTGGGGGTGCAGGTGGATAAGAAGCTGGACATGAACCGACAATGTACGCTTGCAGAGAAGGCCAACTGTACCCTGGGCTGCATCAAAGGAAGCCTGGTCAGAAGGTCAGGGGAGTTGCAATTATGCCCCTCTGCTCAGCTCTGGCGAGACCTCACCTGGAGTCTTTTGTGCAGCTCTGGAGTTCTCAGCACAAGAAAGACATGGATTTGCTTGAGTGGGTTTAGAGGAAGGCCACAAAAATGATCAGGGGGGTGCAACACCTCTGCTATGAGGACAGGCTGAGAGAGTTGGGATTGTTCAGCCTGAAGAAGAGGCGGCTTTGGGGCTACCTTATTGGGGCCTTCCAATACTTAAGGGAGGTCTGTAAGAAAGGTGGGAACAATCTTTTTATCAGGACCTGTTGCAATAGGAAAAGGAGTAATAGGTTTAAATGAAAAGAGGTTATGTTTAGACTAGATGTGAGGAAGGAACTTTTGACAAGGAGGATTGTGAGGCACTGGAACAAGTTGCCCGGAGAAGCTGTGAAATGCACCTCCCTGAAAGTATTCAAGGCCAGATTGAATGGGACATTTAGTGATATGATGTAGTTGAAGATGCCCCCCTGCTCATTCCAGGGGTGTTGGACTAAATGAACTTAAAAGGATTTGGATTGGAAGGGACCTTTTTTTTTTTTGTAGTGTGTCACTGATTGGCAGGCTACATGCATGTGCAAGGGTGTGTGCCTCCAGGCGTTCCCCATAGTCACATGTGAGTGTGATGTTACTAGATCTTTGAGTGCATAAGCATATGATAACATGCTTTGGAGGAAAGGCAGGAGGGCCAGGGGGGGTTGTCTAAAAGGCTTCTATTAAAATCATGCTGAGTTACTGCATGTTTTAAATGAAAACATGCTGCACTACTGCAACTGTTTGGAAATGGCCCATCTAGAATGAATTCATTGCATAAACATATGAGTCAGCAGCTCATTTTAGCAGCTTTAGGGGGCATCCTGATTGTGCTGTACCTGCTATCCCAGCTGAAAAAAAAACACAACAAGATTTATTAAACTTCCTTTTTTTATGTGTCAGGCTTAAGCAGATACCTTGGGTATCTGCAGTCTAAAATGCTTTGCACATCCCTGTTTACACAAGCAAGTCAAACTGTTAATAGCATTGTTTGATACCTATTGTGGTAGATATCCACTGTATAAGTGTTCCTGTCTTAGCAAGAGCTGGTAAACTCTAAGTTAATTAATGGTTTCCATTCTAAGTGGTTCATTTTGAAATTCTGAATCTTTGATAGCTTTCAGCAATGTTTAATTTGGCCTGCATAAACAGTTCTTCCTGCCAAATGCCACTCCTCTAGGAAACTGTTAAAATTTAATAGAAATATGAAGTGTTGCATACTGCTTTGGAGTGCCAGCTTTTTTTGAGAAAGTTTGGACAGTGTGCTGGTTGTAAATATTGCACAATAGCTTTGCTTTGTTACACAAGCAGGAGCAATGACTCCACGTGTAAGCATTTGTGAAATAGAGCATGTGATGTTTTGGGATAGGAGCTGGTGCAGGGGCCCTCCAGAGTTCAGAGCTAAAATCCATGTTTTCAGAGAAGCAGAAATTAGAGAACCACTGAAAGTATCACAGTCTGTATACTTTGTAAATAAAGGTAAGAACTTAAGCAAGTAGATTCTCTTTGTCAGTCCTCAAATCCCTCTGCAGTTTGTATTTTGATTGGACTTGTCAGCTGTTGTTACTTTCTCTCTGTCCCACTTCTCTGCAATTGCCCTTGTCATCGCTCCAAGCTCCCTTAATATCCCAAGCATAAATATAGGAGAAATGGGGGTAAATCTCTCCTTTGTAAGAAAGAATAGAGCTTAAAAAAGTCATGCTTTACAACTTAGGTGTCTGTTTAGACTGTGGCTTTTTTTTTTTTTTATGAGAATGTTAAAGTAGAGGAGAACAAGGTAAAACTTCTGCATGCTGAATGAGCCGGATGACTCCAGTCTGTCTGAACAAACAAATCCTCTCTCTCAGTTGACATGAACTCCCAAGCTTTAACTATCTTTGGAAAGCTCACGGATTATCATATCTTTCAAGTTCAATAGATGGATATTATTTGTACTGAAATATTTCAGTTTTCAGGAGTAAACAGTGTGTGTTCAGTACTACCAATGGCATCTGCTCTATGAATATGTATGTGAGGCTGTCCAGTGAAACACAGTTTGATGGAAAAGGTTTTTCATTTAACTTTCTTTCAATAGGGATCAAATGGGTCCTATAAAGTTTTCATTCTCACTTAAAGAGGAAGTGATTCGGAAAAATACAGCTTAAAAAAACCAAACCAAACCAAAAAACCCCGCAAAAATAGTCTAGCGATATCTTTTAAGTTTTCATCTTACAAGTAGGATGGTGGCTGTGCTATCTTCTCACTTTGGTCCAGTTTTCAGAAGGTGAAATGGTTGCATGTATTTGCCATCATTTTTTTTCAGTTAGGGTGCTAGCCTTATTGCCCTTGTGCTTCCTACTTGATTCCGTGCTTGGCTTTTCTTGCTACTGAGAAGCAATTGTTTAGGACAGCAGCAGGTACTAGTGGGATGCTAACTAATTTCAGCATGTAGCACCAGCAGAAAAATAATCTTTCATTGGCAAACTCCAAAGGGATGGGGGAAGAGACTGCAGCAAAGCACAGCATTTAGGTTGGATACTTTGATCTGTATCCATCATCTAAGCTGTTTTTTCCCCTTTCTTCAAGCAAATCAAAATAGGTCTTACTGTCTTTTGTCATGCAGTAAGAGAAAAAGCCTGAAGCGATAAGTTTTTTTTTTTAAAAAAAAGGCAGTTAGGGTAGCAGTTTGGTTCTGGTGACAGTAGCAAAAGGTTTATTTTTCCTCTTTCTGCCTTGCCCTACCCCCCCACCCCTTTGCTCCCCTCCCAAAACAGAAAGGAAAAAAAACTCGGGGAGCACTGAAGCCTTTGAATGAAAGCCCTGAGCCTGGGTTGTGTGGAGATGGTTTCACTTGATCTGCATGTAGCTGTTTCTTAGTTTCAAAAAAAAAAAAAGTTAACTGTGTTTTAGCTTTGTGTCTTAGCTTTCAATGGTGTAAAGTTTCTTATTTTGAATGTGAAAGTTAGCTTTTCCTTTGTTTGGTGTATAGCTTCCTTAATAGCTTTTGGGAGAAGTATATTAAAAATATCCATTAATTGTACTTTATGTACTTAATCCACAAGTGTATATACACACAAAAAGGATGTTTTGGAGGACTTTCTAGCAGGCATGTGTCTATATCCAGCCTCCATTGGGGTTTGTTAGCAAGTTTAACTATGGCTTATGGAATTAATTTGCTTAATCTATAGAATATTTGATATAAGTTTTCTGATAAGAGCAAATTCTTTAATAAACACCTGAAAGGGTTGGTTTGTTGGGGTTTTTTAAATATTGGTGCTTTATTTCAATAATGTTTGCAACAGATAGAAAGTATTTAAGAAGAAAGCTAACCTCCTAACAGTCCTTTTCTTAAATAATAGTAAATTTTTAATAGTAATACTATTACAGTATAATTTGAATGCGGTTATAGTGATTAGTTCTTCCAGACAGAACAACTTCTTAGTGTTTACATTTGTTTGCCAACTGTCTTTGATTTTTCTTTGTATCAAAAAATTCTCCACAGAAAATCTTTTTCTAGCTACTTCTTATCCTGAATGTATGAGTTCACAGATTTGATCTTTTTCTTCACTTGAGTGCTGTAGATTAATGTAGATGAAAACACCTCAAAACTGAAGATTACCCCTTTGTGTTCCTCCCCTGCCCTCACAGTTTTAGATGCCATAATCTTGATGACACAAGTTTACTGAAAAGATTAAAGTACTACTTCTATTCTTCTGGTAGCTAACTGGTGTGATGCTTTTCTATTATTGTTTGGGTTTTTTTTTTCCCCTCTGTGAAAGGGCCTTGGATTATAATGTCAATGTGTAAAGTCTAATGTATGAAATGTATATTTTTCTCATGTTGCTCAGGTAGACCATGGATAAAAAGCTCAAGTTTGCAAAAGGAGGCCAAGATCG
This sequence comes from Trogon surrucura, assembly GCA_020746105.1. Taxonomy (NCBI): domain Eukaryota; kingdom Metazoa; phylum Chordata; class Aves; order Trogoniformes; family Trogonidae; genus Trogon; species Trogon surrucura. The sequence goes on along the minus strand of CM036617.1, from coordinate 115,014,952 downwards.
GGGAGAGTTAGAAATGTTAGCTACTGGACTTAATCAATAGATTGATAATGACAGGTACTGACATTATGTGAGGAAATTTAGCTGTGTTACTTGTATACAAATTCTACCCCTCTTTGTCTAGAATTTGCTGTGAAGTGAATGTTGGTTCATGGTGTGAACTGTATTTTCTCTGGTGTTAGGATTTCATTTAACTCCCTGCCCTGCCCCCTGCCCCCCGGCAGGTCTGAGCTTGTTTTAGGGCTGAAAATGGCACAGTTTTAAGCAAGTTTCGAGATCACCTTGTCCTCACTCACTGTCACAGGGTACTCCAGCTGTTTCCCGTGCAGTGGCTGCCGACTCATGCTAATGCTCAGGCTTCTCAAGCCCTAAATTCAAGGTCCAACCAAGCAGATAGGGTCTGGTCAACTTCCCAGCTCCTGAAATACAATGACTTCTGCAGGACTCTCATTACAGTGTTTCAGCGGGTTTTATGCATTGTTTAAATTGCTTAACTTTTGGATAATAAAAATTCAAGTTCTCTGGTGCTGATAAAGTTCTTGATGGCATCAGAGGACTCACTCTGTAAATCTGATTGCTTTCCCCAGAAGAAAAAGTGTATTTTTGAACAATTTGCCTCTTTTTTTTTCATGAAGTGGTAACAGGATGAAGAAGTAGTGTTCCTAGTACAGAAGTTAAGCTAGTCCTTGCCACCTTTAGCTGGTAGGTCTATATAGGTTCCACAAATGGTAAAATTAAAAGCACAGTCAATTTATGCATGGAGATACATGTATTTGAGCTCCAGCTGGTGAAATCTGGCAATGATGTGAAAAGCCTTACTGAAAGGTTAGGTACCTAAATAGGCTTAATGATTATTCTTACTTGAAAATTTACTAAATTTGGACCTAAGTAGTGCTTGTATATAAACTATTTTAGCACAGCCAGTAAACCAGGAATGTTGTTACTGCACAATAACAGTGACTGGATTAAAGTATCTTTGCCTTCTGAATAGGATCTCTTTTGGACCATGAAGTTATGGACTATTATAAGGTAAAAAGTGATTTCTTTGAATGTAACAGCCATTGTGTATTTTGGCCAAACTATTTTTTTTTTTTTTACTTAACAGTGAATAGTAGAAACAATTTCACAAACAAAACCCCACACATTTTCTTTAATACCAGAAGCAAAAACTTCATCTGAACTGTGGGCCTTTGAATTGCAGAGATGTTGCCTTTCCTAATATCATAGCTTACTGTCATCAAAGTAGATGCTTCACCTACAGTCATGGTTGACTTTGAGTCGTTTGCAACTTAAAATGGAGGTAGCTGTAAGTGGCAGTTCTGTCCATTAAGTGCCACTGTAGAACACTTTGCTCATGATGACTTCTGACAGAAATAGCTCATGGGCCCTGTAGAGGTTGGAAATGCCAAATCATTAAGATCTGATTCTTTTCCAGATATCCTTTCTGAGCAGCTTGTTCCTCCTTACATAGCAGGGATCAGTGTAGTTTGCTGCAAAACCTGTACCTATCATTTATGTTGCTCAGTTATAACAATATTTACTCAAAAATGCTTAGTCACTTCTAAATTATAGGTCGGATAATTGTTGCATTTCTTGGCAGAGAAACCGAAAAAGGAATGTATTGAAGTAGAAAGTCTGCAAAATAGAAAATATCCACAGAAGGATATTGCCAGAATAGCATAGATTATTGTACAGTGTACACAGTTTATAGGTGCAAGGACATGCTTTTCATAATAGAAATTGTTACTGGTGGTCACTCCAACCCAGACAAAACTTGTAGTGACAAATGTCTTGTTTTAACATATCTTCACTAAGGACTTTTGCACTGAAAAGAATATTGCTCACCAGTAGCTAATACATTAACAAGTGCTAATGTAAATCTGTAAAAACAGAGTAAGAGTCTTCATATTTTGCAAGGTCAGATGCACCTTTTAAGTATACTTTCATTAGTCATTTAGATGTTGCTGTGACTGACTGAAGTACAAATTTTGACCCCAGACTTGTGCACCTTGTGGACTTAGAGGAAACAGATTAAACTTGGGGTATTTGGTTACTGTGTGGGTCATCAATTTGAAAGGCTGCTCTTGATATTGTTGATTTTTGTCACCAACCTATGTATGTAGCTGGCTGTTTAAGTAGTTAAAATTCCACTGAGATTTCTTCACACATAGGTTTCCTTTAAATGCTTAATGAACTTTGTCTAATAGAAGCAATGACATTTCATCTGGGCTAGTGAAAGCAATGGGACAGCAGTAAATTGTGGGTTTTTTTTTTTTTATTTCTCTTTGTTTTCTAAACTAAGATTCATCTGTCCAGTCCTTGCTTGTTCAGAACAGATGTGCTGAGAAAATCAAAGTTCTACCTTACTTTGATTTCTAAGTTTATCTTGGTCACCTCTCTCAGGCTCTTTGGGCTGTCTGACAGGAACTGTTATAAATTCAGGGGTTTATCAAAGGGCAGAAGGCTTTCAGACTCTGGAACTCTTTCTGGTATTTATTCTGTTGGTATTACTTCGTGGTGGGTGTCAGGCAACATAGTGCTTACCATTGTATCTGTTGCAGTCTTTAGTACGAACACAGTACTGAAATACTGAATTGAGCAGATATGTGTTTTAACCTTTGGAGTTCCTTAAATCAAGTGCCGTAAGGCTGATGGCTAGTTGAGGAGAAGCAGAAGACTAAAGACTAGAGATGGCTTGTGCTGTATTTTGTGGGGATTTTTTTTTGCAGCATTGCTCCTGGTATCTGCAACGAGTGCTATTTAGTGTGTAAGTTGTAAATGTTCGTCTAGAAAGCAGCAGAGATGGTGCTAGTTGTTGTATGTGTGTTTTGGCAATGAATGCATAGCTTGTTAGGTTAAAGGCTTTGGCTTAAGATTTTTCCTTTCTCCTGCTATATTTCTATTGATAATTTTTCATTGACTGATCCATTTGTGAACTATGAAAGAAACTATAAGGAAATTGAAGTGAAAATTGTAGTCTTGACAGATGAACTTGGGAAAGATACTCCCTTTACTGTGGAGTAAAATGGAAAGTATGACTGGGGGATGTGTAGTTGCTTCTGTTCCTGTACTGTGAGACACTATAGATCTTGGGGACAGGGGGTAAAATAAAGCATTTAAAGGCTTAAATAACTGAGGGTCTGTTACTCAGCTGCTTACCAACTGCTTGCCAGGCTTTTCAAGGTATGCTGTTTTGGCCCTCCCTGAGTAAAATTGAAAAACTTTGCTAGCTGGTGAGAAAAATGTGTTCTGTTTTTGTACTTCTTGATTTGCGTGCTTTGTGCTATATAAGCACAATTTTCATTCCTCTATTCTTTGAGATATCAAGGTTATGAAAATAAATTGAGGGATTTTACAAAGATAGGGTCACACATGCATCTTGCAAGACCTATTTGAATGACAGGGGTATTTATTAAACAAAATTATATATATCCCTTGCCAGAGATATATACAGACAAGAAAACCTGGTCTGTTGCAGTGTAGTATGTCTGATTTTAAGTCCAATGTTTCAAAATTTTTATTGACTTGGAAGCTTGGATAGATGGTGACCTGTCAAGGGGTAAAATATTAGGATACTGTTGGATATACTACCATAAGATTCTAATATGCTTTGCTGCTTGTAGCTTTTGTAATTCAGCCAAAGCAAGTTTTGGCAGAAGCCAGTGGGATTTCATACACATGCATGCCTATACACACATACAGAATGCTTATACCTAAGTTACGAAAGATGAGCCAATGGGGAAGGAGACCAGCCTGGCTGAACAGAGAGCTTTGGCTGGAACTTAGGAACAAAAGAAGAGTTTATGGTCTATGGAAGAGGGGGCAGGCAAATTATGAGGGTTATAAACAAGAAGTGAAGCTGTGCAGGGAGAAAATTAGAAAGGCCAAAGCCCATCTAGAGCTAAACATGGCCTCTGTGGTAAAGAATAACAAAACGTTTCTGTAAATACATTAATGGTAAGAGATGGTCTAAGGAAAATCTCCATCCTTTGTTGGATGCAGAGGGAAACACAGTGACCACAGATATGGAAAAAGCTGAGGTGCTTAATGCTTTCTTTGCCTCAGTCTTCAACAGTAAGATCAGTTGTTCTCTGGGCACACAGCTCCCTGAGCTGGAAGAAAGGGACGAGGAACAGAATAGGACATATGTAATCCATGAGGAAATGGTTATGGACCTGCTTCATAAGCTGAATCCTCATAAATCCATGGGACCTGATGGATTACAACCTAGAGTGCTGAGGGAGCTGGTGGGCGTGGTTGCCAGGCCACTCTCCATCATCTTTCAGCAGTCCTGGTTAACTGGGGATGTCCCAGTGGACTGGAGGCTGGCGAATGTAATGCCCATCTTCAAGAAGGGCAGGAAGGAGGATCCTGGTAGCTTCAGACCTGTCAGTCTTACCTCAGTGCCGGGAAAGGTGATGGAACGAATAATCTCAGGAGCCATCACAGAACAATTAAAAGCCAACAGGGAGATCGGGCCCAGTCAGCATGGATTCATGAGGCGCAGATCCTGCCTGACCAATCTAATCTCGTTCTATAACAGAGTGACCTGCTTAGTGGATGAGGGAAAGGCTGTCGATGTAGTTTACCTGGACTTCAGTAAGGCCTCTGACACCATCCCACACAACATCCTTATGGCCAAGTTGGCTGCCCATGGCTTGGATGGGCACATACTCTGCTGGGTGAAACACTGGCTGGATGACTGGGCCCAAAGAGTTGTGGTCAATGGAGTTAAATCCAGTTGGCGGCAAGTCACGAGTGGTGTCCCTCAGGGCTCGGTGCTGGGGCCACTCCTGTTTAACACCTTCATCAATGATCTAGATGAGGGGATTGAGTGCACCCTCAGCAAGTTTGCCGATGACACCAAGCTGGGAGGGAGTGTCGATCTGCTGGAGGGTAGAAAGGCTCTACAGAGGGACCTGGACAGACTGGATCGATGGGCCCAGGCCAACTGCAGGCATTTCAACAGAGCCAAGTGTAGGGTCCTGCATTTTGGTCACGGCAACCCCATGCAACGCTACAGGCTTGGGGAAGGGTGGCTGGAAGGCTGTCTGGCGGAAAAGGACCTGAGTGTTCTAATCAACAGCCAGATGAATATGAGCCAGCAGTGTGCCCAGGTGGCCAAGAAGGCCAACGGCATCCTGGCTTGTGTTAGAAATTGTGTGACCAGCAGAAGTAGGGAGGTGATTGTCCCCCTGTACTCAGCACTCATGAGGCCGCACCTTGGGTATTGTGTTCGGTTTTGGGCACCTCAGCATAAGAGGGATATCGAGGTGTTGAAGCGAGTGTAGAGGAGGGCTACAAAATTGGTGAAGGGCCTGGAGAATAGACCTTACAAGGAGCGATTGAGGGAGCTGGGACTGTTCAGTTTGAGGAAGAGGCAGCTGAGGGGGGACCTCCTCATGCTCTACAGTTACTTGAAAGGACACTGTAGAGAGGTTGGTGCTGGTCTCTTCTCACAGGTCATTAGGGACAGAACCAGGGGGAATGGGTTCAAGTTGCAACAGGGCAGGTTTAGGCTGGACATTAGGAAGAAATTCTTCATGGAAAGAGTGGTCAGACACTGGAACAGACTGCCTAGGGAGGTGGTTGAGTCGCCATCCCTGGATGTGTTTTAAGTGTCGCTTAGATGTGGTGTTGGGTGATACGGCTTAGGGGTGAACTTGTAGCATAGGGTTAATGGTTGGACTTGATGATCCCAAGGGTCTTTTCCAAACTGAACTGTTCTATGATTCTATGGTAATATAAGCTTTAATTCCTATCTTGGCAAATAACTTTATGTTGCAACTTTAAAAAAAATTATTGCCTCAACAAAAATAAAATAAAAGTGGGTAGGGTCAGAGCCAAGGCAAACTTGTGGGAAGAGGGAAAGGGAAACAGGGAATGAAGATTTGCAGACCTCTAGAGGTTGTGACAAAATCTTGGGTTACATCTCTGAGAAAGTGTCAGACACTACTGCTCTGTTTTGTTTTCCAGCTATAAAGAACTGTGTGATGTGGGTAGTTTTGTTTTTTTTTTTATTATTAGTTAGGGTGGTTGTAAGGTGACTGGAACAAACGGGTTATAATTGCGACCTGTCATGACGGTTATTGCAGTGACATGGTAATTGCAGATCAGACAGTCTCAATAACTTTTGTGGTGGAGTGTTGCTCCTGCTGGCTCATTCCTTTGTGTTCTGCTGTGATAGCTGATGAGAGAGCTGGTCAAATGCAGGGAGCTTAAATAATTGGAGCATTGTATCGTGTATATGAGAAAGATGACTGTCATAGTTGAGGTAGAATAATAGTGTACTTCAGTGTGACTTTTCACTAATTCTTCCTGTTCTGATATCCTTACTAGATATCACCAAGAGTTTATTAGTAAGTGGAATCACATAACTGCTTTTTGCGAAATTCCTGGAAATACAGATAACTGGCAAACCCTAAAAGAATGATTTCTGTACTATTCATGATGCAATCTGAATTGGATGCAGTCATGTCAGTACTCCAGTGAATGCTATGGGATCAAAAAAGATGTAATGATAAATTTCTGACAATACAACCCCCCCATGGTTATTGCAAAGACATATTGAATCAGTGAGAGACAAAAGGGTAAAATACACAAGGTTTTGTATATTTTCAGATCCTGAAAGTTATTCTGTGTTGCATCTTCTGTTTCCTCTTTATGTTAGTTATGACACCCATGCTTTCTCCTGCCACCAGAATAATTTTTCATCTTTCTTATAAGCATTTGGTTTGTACTTTTACACAGGGAGCAATCTGGAATATGTGTTGTGGGTTTGCAGGCCAGCACTTTGTAGTCTTTGGGGAATTTGGAGTTCTAAGGTTGCCAACAAACCTTTCTTTTGCAAAATGCAGGACTTGGTTAGCTTACAAGGTACTGGAGGGACTAGAGCATTGATTAACAAGAAAAAGACGTTACAAAAAAACGGGAATTATAATGGAAGACTTATGTACTTGGTGGTAATCCAGAACTGACTTTTTTGCCTGGTTCCTGTAAATTATGTCTATGGTGCATCTGGGTTGCATCTTAAACTTTCGGAACGTAAGTATTTCAGGAGTAAACTGTATCATACCAGTTGCTGACTGTGTATCATTGTTGTAGCTCTTAATATTTCAGTGTTATTAAAATACATTAATTGGAACATGCTGCATACCACAAAAATTTAGTGGTTTGTGTGAGTGCTGTCAGGGGTGAGCGAGTAGAGGATATTGTTGATTTGTATGGAGCTGATGGGATGGGACCATACAACTCAAATAGTGGAGATTACAAATGCAAGCTAAAATTATGGTAGTGTTTGCTCTTGAAAATTGTTCATGGAATGAGATGAGTTTGGCTGTTCAGCTGTATCCAAAGTATGCTATTCATGGATTTGATGAGGAGATCCTCTGTGTGTGTTTTATGTGACTTTTTTTGGGGAGCAGGTTTTTGTGGTGTTGTGTGTGTGTGTGTGTGGTTTTTCGTGTTTGTTTTCTCTAAATTTCTGTGAACTGTCCAAGCAGTGAAGATTTTGTGTACTCTTGTAGTCAGCAAACTTGGAATGGTCTTCAGAATAGCTGTCCTGAGTGCAAGTTTAACTTCTAGTTGTATTTTTATTTCTGGGAGAACAACCAAAAAGGAAATTTTTAACTGAAGTTGACTGAGACAGTTTCTGTTACTTTCACTTCCCTTCCAAAAGAAAAAATCCTCAACAGTGCAACACCTATAAAAAGAAAAAAAAACCTCTCACCAAAGAATGCACCACAAACAAAACCAAACCCAAACAAATGTCAAAACACTTTAAGATCTAGTTGCTACTCAGAGTTAATTCTTAAAGCAAATATGGAGAGTGCCTGATGCTGAAATTTGGTCTTGGAAAGAGCTAGTTGATGGGCAGTGGGACAAGATTTAAAGCGTAGGCCTTGGATTCTCTTTGGTTGAGTAAAAAGGTGCCATATGTCATGTTCACTGCCACTCATGTTATTAGGCATCTGTCTCTGCCAAAATACTTATTTTAAAGCTGCTTACCTGTTTTACCTGATAATGCAACATATAAATAATGAGTTAAATAACAGCTTTTTAATTCATGCTATCTTAAACTTTGAACAGAATGGATTTCATTAATTTATTTTTCATGACACTTTTTTCTTCCCCTGTCTTGACTACATGTGAGCTATTTGAAATGTTAGATGCATAAAATTGTGTAATGGACACTTGAGCTTGTTTTAAGAATGATATGGAAGAAAAGTAGCTGTATTTCTCAGTGCTAGGCTTTGCCTGAAACTGAGGCGAGGGGGAGGGCCTGTCTAGGATGGAAGGTTGTGGGCCAAGAGCAGGTCAGGTCCTGGCTGTGGGCCCCTGCTGGGCACTTCCCTGGAGCTGGGAAGTGCCAGGAGCCTGCACGGCCTGAGGAGGAGCTGACCTGGAGGGCTGGGGGGGGCAGCCAGCTCTGCTGACTGGGTCCTCTGTGCTGTTAAATGGTCTTAATAGAACAGTGTCATACAGTGCATGGAAGTTGAAATCTGTATTAGCTGTGTTGGAATATAGATGTGAGCCTGCCCCAAAATCAGGTGTTATATGAGTGCAATGTGGTTCTAGCAGCTCTTTAACACTACAGAAGAGGGATGAATTACTGGTTTAAGTTTAATGTTGTCCACATCAGGTTTTTTTCATGTTGTTCATTACATATGCTGATGTGCCTTCGAAGTTTTGTTTTTATCGTGGATTTTTCTCGGTAAGCAATCCAAAAGTTTGTGCTTAATTAGGCGTATTTGATGCCTAGTTTAAGAAGTTTCTCTCAAGAACTAATCTAGCAAGTTGAAAATTTGTTTTGTTTGGCTGTACATACAGTGAATATAATCGGTGGGGAAAAAAAGGGCTTACGACCAGTTTAGACCTGAAACTTTTGTGTATTTTTTTTCCTCACACTTATATGATACAGCATGTATAAATCCTGTGCTGCTAACCTTGAATGAGCTTCTCTTGTTCCTGTGACTCCATGTGGGATGTGAAACTTAACTGTACCAGCTGTGCAATATTTTTGGGTTTGGGAAAGCAGCTGTGGTTCTGGACAGTGTTTATGTGTCTGACTTCTACTAAAGGACTGGTAGTGAGAAGGGCCTTTCTACGAGAGTCTCTTATCTGTCTGGCTTGTTGAAAGCTTTTTGTCATAACCGAGTGCAAGTGTATTGTGTAACATAATGCATTGGGATGGCATACCAGAGCTTTCTGAACAAAGGTATCTGTAAACTTTGTCAAACAGTATGCCCGCTGATGGTCTGTGGCTTAACATTTAAAAGAAATGTAGTAGTTCATTTAGTGTACACATTCTTGAAGAATGTGTATTTATTATCTTAAAATTAAGAATTTTTCTTAGAGTAAATGAATGGTGGACTATGAAAATCCAAGCTTCCTTCAAGAGATCTTCAAATGAGGGAGGTATATCAATTCCTTGTGAATATGTGGTTACTGTAATTATAACAGTTACAGGTAATACTGATGTAGAAGTTCACCTTACATGTCAGTAACTTTTTGATCTGATTTTAAATGTTATGGCAAAACTGATTTTAAGTTGTGTTGCAAAAACTTTAATAAGGTATTTGAGGTAAGTTTTCCTATTGTTAGGCAATTTTATTTCAAGGTAGCTGGGCTGTTTTGCCCATGTTTTTTCTGTGTTTTAGCACTGTGGAATTCCTTTATCTGTGGGCATAGATAACACACACAAAGAAAATTGATGCAAGCTTCGGGGATGTGTATGTAATTGCCAGTAATCTAAGACTTTTTAGAATGCTTTGGCATTTTCAGTGCTTGTAGCATTTCTGTCATTGTCTACATTGTTGATTTTATATATATATATTGCTCTGTCTTTTTTTTTTTTTTTAAGTGGAACTGACTAGCTTCAGTAGGTGTAAAGTACTAAATACATAACAAATCTGGCTGGAGGAGACCACTGAATGCTGTCTGTGTCCCATCCTGTTGCTCAGAACAAGGTCAGTGTTAAACTTGGACTACCTTGTTCAGAATTTTGTTCACTTGGTTGCCAGACCTACAGATGTAAAGATTCTGCACCGTATCTGGGGCCCTGGTACTAAAGATGTTTTTTTTTTCTTTTATCTAGTTGGCACCCCTCTGTAAATTTTTGCATGTATTTCACCCTAAAATGTTTTGTCTTGTACAAGTTCAGATGTCAATTGAAAAAAGCTTCTAACTGGCATTACACAAACTGTACATGTTAGAACAGAAAGAATAGGAGATGACACCTATAGATGCTGATGTATGTGTAGCCTTGTAGAAGCTGAGTGCAAGTTCAGGCTCTCTAGGAGAAGAAAATGTTTAAGTATGGAATTTTTCGGGGAGTTGTATGCAATTTACAGATCATGAGTTTATTTGTGGAGTAATAAATACCCAAGCTGCTATGTAATGAATACATTGTGACAAAAAAATACATAGATCAGTTCCTTGGGTACCTAACAGGTTTGTTTTTTTTCTCTTCCATGATGCCTTAAAGTCTTTACCAGCTTGATTCTGGATGCGTAGCTCATAAATGAAGAGTTTAATTTCCTGACAAACTGTGAATACCTAAAGTTGTTGGCTCACAGTTTTTCTCCTTTTTTATTCCCTTGGTATCAAGTTGACCTCATACAAGGAGGCTGTGCTGACTGAAGCTTGGGGAGTAACCTGTTGTCCTACTTGGCTCTGGTTTGTGCGCTTTATGTTGGCAACTCTTCAGGGTGAGAATTGGAGCTAGTGTTTTTCTAGGCTTAGTTCCAATAAAAGAGAGATTACTTTTATGTTTTGTCATGTGTTTCAGGTGGGAGAGGGGAGAATGAAGGGGTGTATGTGTATACATTGTATGTAAACACCCAGATTTGTAGATAATTGTGTGCATATTTATATTTATCCAAACAAGAATATAGTGCATTGCTTTTTCTAGTTTGTACTTTAAAGATAGACAGGTACTTTAAAATACAGCTTGTCAAGCAGGTCAACTAGGGTAAATTGCCTAAATTCCTATATAAAGAGGAAAAAACATACTAAATAGTCACAGGAATTTCATAGTAAGGGTGGAAAATTACTATAAAGGGAAATGCTATCTAGCATAGAGTCCATTACTGTGTTGTTCAACCTTTATGCTGTTTACATTTATTCATTTAAAGTGAATACTTAGTAATACTGATTTCCTGTACAAAAAGTTTTGTATAAATACAGCTTATGTCAAAAGTTTATATGCAAAATTTCTCAACTCTAGTAGTTGCTTTAGAAGGTGCGTATAGAGTCTTAAGCAGAATAAGATGAATCTGAAATTGTAAAAACAGGTGTTTTGTCCACTAAGTAGATAGCTTGTTTATCTTGTATTTCTTAACTCCTAATATTAAGACAACTGTTAATATTCCATGATCTCTGAAGCTTTCCCGGTAGTACTTTATGAGAGTAAGGCTACAATTGCAGTTGGGTGTGTAGCAAATCGGGATGCCTAACCATGGCAATACCAGGCTTTCTAAATTTGTGGGGTTTCCTTCTTCTTTCTTTTCCCACCTCCTGAATTGTTGCAAGTGGCTTTCTGTGTGCCCCAAGGTACCTCATCACTTCACATATTTAAAATTTTGATGTAAATTTCACTTGAGTCATTTATGGCGGTTGACTTAGGATTCTTGCATAATGTTGCTGTATTACTTAATACTCTTCCCTCTGTCTTGTTTGCAATTTTCTTTAGTCATATCAATTCAAAATGTGAATGGTAAGCTTTCTAACATTGACATACAAATCACATTATAGGCAAGAGATTAATATGTGCTTGGAGGCTGCCAAGTAATGGTGACTTCTATGATTATCAGGCTGTCGGTTAACATCAAATACAGCTACAGTCCCATCGGAAAGGAGGTGTCTTGGAAGCTGTGTGATATCTACTTATGAGCTTATACCTTGTGAAAGTGGGTATGTGGTTGGGATGAATCCAACAACTGCAGTTAAGTGCTTAAGTTTTTGGCATGCAGCAGTTTGTATAGTTTTAGTCAGAATAAAGATTGTGTCAAGGAGATACAGTAGTTTAATGCTTCAGAGTAGTGTAAAATCTGTCTGTAAAATCTGAACTCTTCTGTTTTCTCAAGAGCTTTGAGTATTCAGTATAACAACTTCAAGAATTTGGTATTTATACTTTTTTTTTTAGATGGTGCAAATTAGTTAACATCTAGCATTTCTTATCTTTGTACTCATTCTTACTCAAGTCTGGAAAAAGAGCAGCCTTTAGACTGCACCTTGAAAATGCTTGGCCATGAATGAAATAAGCTGTTGTATGCAACAGCTCTTCACAGCAAAAGTCAACAACAATATGTGTTTTTTGCTTGCTCATCTTCTGTGGGAATAGACTTGATTGCCTGCGACGAGTTGCAGACATTTCTTGAGTACAGAAGTTCTAATTATACTTTTAGTATGCTGATACTAAATTACAAATATTGCATTGAGGACTGTATAAACATTTAAGAGTGCTTGGCTTTCCTTGTTGGTCCTGTCTGCAGTGAAAGCAGTTAAGAAATTTAGACAAGCTTGTGTTGTGAGGCTGATGTGATGCATCCGCTAAGATACCTGGAGCTGTTGTGATAACACAGAAGGTGAAGCAGCTCAGTGGTGTTCCTCTGGCAACCCCTAAATCCCTCCAGATCTTGTTTTCCAGTCACTGGAGGCAATGTTTTCTTTCTTAAAACTGTCTTCTACAAGGGCTACTTTTCTTCATGAGTTTTACAGGGAAATCTAGCTAGTAGACCAAGCGTGCTTGGTGAGTTAAATGTGTGGTCTATGAGTATCTCTGTACTGCTGTGGAGCCTAAATAAAAAATATTCCTTGACCAAACTACTGAAGACTCATCAAAACTGGCACAGTGGTCAGCAACAAAACTGAAAATATACCTTCCTTACCATCCTGTGTTTAATACTTGCTTTTTATCTGTTCTTTAAAAAAATCACACATGCTTTTCTTCGAAGTACTGTGAAGTATTGGGTTGTTTTTTGTCACAACAAAATATGAAGATGTAGTCTAAAAGTGGGTGACATACTTAAAGGTCAGGAGGAAGCCTATGTTGGGGAGTATATTTGTGTGCATGAGAAGAAAACAAGCCAATTTTTAGGTGGTTTATAGATGAGACTTAACATTGTGTTGAACTTCCTTTATGCTAGTTAATGTTACTTGCGGCATTAATAAGCATGTGGCAGCCAGACTAATGCAGCACACTTGAAATCCAGATTTGAATGGAAATAGATGACTGCTAATGTTTATTGCTGTGTAAAGTGCATAAAAAACCCCCACAGCCCCCCTCCCCAACAACAAAAAAACACAAGGAACAAAAAATTCCCCTTCATACCCCCACACAGGAAAAACCTGCAGCATTCAAAATAGCTTCATTTAATCAACTAAAATTAAATATTTACTGACTATCTTGTCACTATGTGCAGAGCTTTTACAGCCCCTAGGAGGTGTGTGAGCTTGTTCTCACCACATAAATAATTGCTTTAGAAATGGTGCTGACTGACACTTCCAGGTTACTGATGACCTTCATGAGGTAATAACACTTGCCCACCAAAAACGTTATAAATTCTTCTTGAAGTTGTGTGTTTTTTTTTTTTTTCCCCTGAAACCTCTTGTGTAGCTACGGCTTCTAGCTTGCGTTTTGATTTCTGCTTTGTACTAGTGCTGCAGGAATCACTGACTCTTTCCCCAACTAGACCTTGATATCTATTAATATGAAGATAGTGTGTTAGAAGTAGTTTGCAGTGAATCAAATGGGAATTGATATGCTGTTATTTATAGCTTCATTAAAAAGAATTGTGGTAAATAAAATGTCTTGTTTCCAGATCAAGATGTTTTTAAGCATATGTTAATATGATGAGTAGGAACAGTTTTGGAAGGTTCCACTAATAAATACATGCTTCTAAGAGGAAAAATAAGCTACTTTTAGTATGGGGAGAAAATCTACCGTACAGTTTCTGGTTAAGTAGTACTGAATAACAAGAAGTATTTGTGTACTTCAAGTAAAAATGCATTAGGAAACCAGATGGATTTTTGACTGTATTGTATCCCTATTACAAACAAATTAATGATGATATTGTTCTTATAGCCTACCTGAAAATGTGATTAATGTTCAGTATTACATATGCTAGTGTTTTGACAATGTGAAAACCTGAATGCTTAACAGGAACACAATTTCAAATTAAAGTAATAAATCAGAGTTACTGAAGTAAGGCCTGCAGTATGCCACACTCCTCGATGGGCATCGAGAGCATGGAATTTTGTCCCACATTTTTGGCAGAAAAAGCTTCTTTATCAGCTACTGTCTTTCTAGTCACGCTTGTGTTCACGTCTTTGCTACATGCTCTGCTGATTACCTTGGAAAAGGGCATTGCTGTAACTGTTCAACTGACCTTTCAGTTTATTTTCTCTTGTGTAATATGAAACATGAGCTAACACAATCCTAGTCTACTGATTTTGAGAAAGAAATCTGCCTCTACACTTCTGCAACTTTCTGCTGAAATATGATGGAGTTTCTCTGTAGTTATGTTAATTCAAAAAGAACTCCATCAGCTTGTTTTGGATATCATCACAACTAGAGAAGCAAATAAAAGAGGGTTTTTAGTGTACAGTTCATGAAGAATAAGACTACTTACCAGAGGGATAGTGAGACTGACCACTAAATGAACAAATCTCGTACCTAAAGTGTTTATCTGATGAAGGTTCAGATGTGCAAAACAAAATAAATTGAGTATGCTGGCTGTTAATTTTTTTCCTTATATACAAAAAAACCCAGACAGGAATCCCATTATTTTTTAATTGCTCTTTTATTTAGACTGTTTACTCATGACAGGAAAGCTCTCTTGAGTGTTTTGGCAGATACAGAGTATACATAACTGTATTGTTACGCAACAGAATGTTGTAACACCACTTAGTATCATAAGGTTTTTGGGGATAACTGTGCCTTTTTTGGGGGTGTCTTTTATTCTGAATAGCTACATGCCTTTATCTCAATGGAACGTAAAAGACAAAATATCTTTCTTTTAACAAGTGTTAATACACATATACAATTCTCCTCTCTTGCTTGAATTGATATCTCTAAGTAGTTTGCTAGATTTTTGGTGGAAAGAAATTGCCTCTTTCTCCTAAACACTAATAATTTGTTACACTTATCCTGTGAGGTGCATCCATGTGTTTAGAATAAACTAAGGGGAGTGATAGATGAACAAACATATGTGGATATGGGCAAGAGCCTCTAAATATTGTCAGGAATAGAGATGGTTAAGATAAATCAGTGAAGCAGTTGTTACTAAGTGATTGCATTAAGCTTGCATTTGATAAATCTTGTAATCATGCCTGCATTCGGTTCTGAATTGAGTACTTGGTGTGTTTGTTATGAAGCTGATGACAAAAACGCTTGAGCTGTCAAATGCTGGTGAATCTACCAAGTTATTGTAATGTTTGGAGCAGAGAAGAGAATTGCTTCTGGTCCCATGTATTGTGCCGAAAGTACAGTGCCAGAACTTAAGTCACAAAGTAAATTTCTTCTAAAATACTCCTGAAAGGAAATAGCAAGAAAAACTCAGTAGTTTCCCTTTTGTTTTCTGCCAGGTTTTGTTTTGTTGTGCTCCTCTGTACTAAACTGCATGTTATTGCTAGGGTTTAACTTGAATGTCACTGCACTTTAAATTTTTTTGAAAAAAGTTGGTGCTGAATCAGTCACTTGCCCTGTATGAATAACTTTCAACAGAGTGATTGCTTTTTAACTATCCCCAAGTAAATATTTCTTAATTTTTAAGATACTGCATTTAGTTTGAGGCACAAAGTTGTGTTGTTACCTCTCCATACTGAAATTGTGGAACACCTAAAGAGAATTGGGAGTTTACATCTGTTTGCTCACAATGGAAAGTCTCCAGAAATTCGAAGTTGTAAGGAGCTACTGAAGTTTTTTGGATGCTATTACCTTTTTTTTTCCCAAACTGGTCTGCTTCCAATTCCAGTGTAGCTTCCAATTCCAGTGTAGCTTCCAATGTTAAAAATTTGTTCAAGTTGGAGAGAAGTTGTAAGAATGCTTAAATTAATGCATTTACTTGAAGGAACTTTTTTGCATGTAGCTGTTGAAAAGCCACTGTGTTCATAGGATTCAGCAGTAGCAGAAACTACTGAATTTCTTGCCTTCCCTCTGTTTATTTTGGAAAAGCACAGAGCAGAACTGTCCTGTCTGTTGGAAAGGAGGAAATGAAAAATTGCATGTTGTCATTCATTATGTGCAGAGTAGAGAAAAATTGAAAAAGTTGCTCTTGTGATTTTTTGCTTTTGTTACTCACTCTTAAGAGCTCTCTGCTGAGTGTTTTGTGGTTTTTTTTTTGTAACTTATTAATTAGGAATTGTAAAAGAAATGATTTAACTGTGCAAGTTCCTTTTTGGAATAGCTGTATCTCCATATTTTTATAGCAGTTAATTTTATTACACCTGAAAAGAACTTAGTATCATTGGTTAGTTTTCAGCTGACAATGCGTGTTGAATTGTCTCTGAGTTTGCAAAGAGGCGAAGTGCTTATGTAGCGAGTATGATTAATACAGCAACTAGAACCTCTGGGAAATTTCAGATTTAGCTGCACACAGACTTAAGATCACAATTTCAGAAATGTGATGACTTTGCTTTTGACATGCAGAAAAACAAAATTAAACAAATATCTCTGGATCTCTGTAAACATCTGCAGTTGCTATGCTGTACTTCTAGAGCAGATCTCTCAGAAGTCTAAGACTTGAAAGGTTATGTGTGTTCAGGTGCTGCTTAGTGTATTTCACAGAATCATAGAATTGTATCAGTTGGAAGACACTTAGAAGATCAAGTCCAGCCTTTGTCCCAGCCCTATCAACCTACTGAACAATTCCCCTCAACACAAGGTCAACATATTTAAGTGTATATTTAAAAGATGAGCCAGATTGGGATGGCATTTCTCTATGCAGAAAGTAAAAATCAATCATCTAAAACTATCAAGTTGATAGAAATTAAAATACAATAAATCTGCTGTTCTGGAGTAGTCATACCTACCCAAGATTTACTCTGCCTTTACTTGCACAACCATACTTAAGGAAAATAGTAATACTCTGTCTAGTCAAATGAGGAGTACAGGGAAGTAGAGAGAAGAATGAAATAAAATCCAAGGCTTCTGTTTTGATACACTTTCACCAGTGATGAATGAAGTTGAAGGAGCAACTGCAAACAGGAATTTGCTTCTGCTGCATAATTCTGGTTCAACATGGTCTAATGCGTTTGAATTGTTGGACTGCAGAAAGTTGGTTTAGAAGGAGCTTGATCCATCCTACACCTATTTTCCTTCAGTGCATCCCCTTACAAGCAGCTGAATGAAGACAGTTTGAGGGAGTAACTAACTACAGAGTAAAGGAGAAGGTTGAGAATCAGGGACTCTCTAATCTGAGCAGGGACTCTGCACTGGCTTTGGTTTTAGTGAAAGTGTTTATAAGTGCATCTTCAAAGTGATAGCAGTAATATTAGAAAATATAATTTACTCTTTATTTTAAAATATTTAGAGGTGTTGCACCTACGTTTTCAACTTCTGTTTTCATCTTTTAATTTCCTCCTTTCTTTAAAGTGGTAGGGATCACAGCAGGAATAGAAATGGGCATTGTTGCTGATGATTCTTTTAGGATTGTCCAGCTTCATATCCCCATGTGTTAGTCCTTTGACTGCCTTGAAAGAAATTAATTCTACTCTGGCTTTCCAGGAAAACTCGGAATACAGCACAGTCAGTACCAGAGGCCTTACAGCTGTTTTTGATGAGGTGGCAATTACTGCCTCTGTGACTTACTGATGGTGGTTAGAGATGCCTATTGTGCACAGTGGACTGCAGCGTGGAGATGAAAAGCTGGTGCCCCTGATCCAGTGAACCTGAGTCATGTGGCTCTGTATTATATTTGATATAAATATCGGATCAGGTTTGGAGGCAAGAATGCTTGTTGTATAGTCAGGCCCTATGAAATGCCACAGCATGTTGCTTGTTGAATTCGACTAGTTACCCTGAGGGTTGTGGCAGACCACAGGGGAGTCTGATTTTATAATGTCGTTTTCTGAGTGAATTTTGCTGCTGCAGATGAACACTCTTTTGACTAGATGAATAGTGTTAAGAGTTGCTTAAGTACAGAAGTTTGACCTAAGTGTTGACATCACTTCTTATTCAAGCCGAGTTCATCTTTTTCCATAGCTACCAAGATTGTTTTTAAGGAATTTGTTCCTGCTTACATGTTCGATGTAGGCACTTTGTACCCATCCCTGCTAGTTGATGACAGCATTGTAAGATTTTGGATGTCGTTCTCTAAAAGTTGGTCTGACTGTGGTATCAGGAGGGGAACTGCAGCTCCTAAGCCTTCCTTGATATGTATTTCAAAACCAGCTGTTAATCCTTTCTCATATTCCTGCAGTAGACTATCAGAACTAAAATTTTCAATCATTCGTTTTCTATTTCTTATGTACCTAATTTTGAAGTCTGACTTTGAGTAATATGTTATTGTAGAAAAACAAACCTTTTAAAATCATGGCACTCTATTCCTCATTCTATGTAGAAGTAATCTGTAGATGGTATTATGTTGGTGAAAGTGTGGTGCATCTTATACTGATACCTTTGATTTTTTTTTTTTTGCTACAGTTTTTTGACCTTTTTGGTTGTCCACAGGAGTTATAGGACGGAGTGAAGATGTCCACATAGGTTGGTTGAATGAATTTCATAGAATCATAGAACAGTTCAGGCTGGAAAAGACCCTTGGGATCATGGAGTCCAACCATTAACCCTACACTACAAGTTCACCCCTAAGCCGTATCACCCAACACCACATCTAAGCGACACTTAAAACACATCCAGGGATGGCGACTCAACCACCTCCCTAGGCAGTCTGTTCCAGTGTCTGACCACTTTTGCCGTGAAGAATTTCTTCCTAATGTCCAGTCTAAACTTGCCCTGTTGCAACTTGAACCCATTCCCCCTGGTTCTGTACCTAATGACCTGTGAGAAGAGACCGGCACCAACCTCTCTACAGTGTCCTTTCAAGTAATTGTAGAGCATGAGGAGGTCCCCCCTCAGCCTCCTCTTCCTCAAACTGAACAGTCCCAGCTCCCTCAATTGCTCCTTGTAAGGTCTATTCTCCAGGCCCTTCACCAATTTTGTAGCCCTCCTCTACACTCGCTTCAACACCTCGATATCCCTCTTATACTGAGGTGCCCAAAACTGAACACAATACCCAAGGTGCGGCCTCATGAGTGCTGAGTACAGGGAGACAATCACCTCCCTACTTCTGCTGGTCACACAATTTCTAATACAAGCCAGGATGCTGTTGGCCTTCTTGACCACCTGGGCACACTACTGGCTCATATTCAGCTGGCTGTCAATCAGAACGCCCAGGTCTTTTTCCGCCAGACAGGCTTCCAGCCACCCTTGCCCAAGCCTGTAGCGTTGCATGGGGTTGCAGTGACCAAAATGCAGGACCCTACGCTTGGCTCTGTTGAAATGCCTGCAGTTGGCCTGGGCCCATCAATCCAGTCTGTCCAGGACCCTCTGTAGAGCCTTTCTACTCTCCAGCAGATCGACATTCCCTCCCAGCTTGGTGTCATCTGCAAACTTGCTGAGGGTGCACTCAATCCCCTCATCTAGATCATTGATGAAGATGTTAAACAGGAGTGGCCCCAGCACCAAGCCCTGAGGGACACCACTCGTGACTTGCCGCCAACTGGATTTAACTCCATTGACCACAACTCTTTGGGCCCGGCCATCCAGCCAGTGTTTCACCCAGCAGAGTATGTGTCCATCCAAGCCATGGGCAGCCAACTTGGCCATAAGGATGTTGTGTGGGACGGTGTCAAAGGCCTTACTGAAGTCCAGATAAACTACATCGACAGCCTTTCCCTCATCCACTAAGCAGGTCACCACTGCCCAACTATTTTTTCCCTAAAACTGG
The DNA here is from genome assembly GCA_020746105.1 of Trogon surrucura. NCBI lineage: Eukaryota > Metazoa > Chordata > Aves > Trogoniformes > Trogonidae > Trogon > Trogon surrucura. Next base: position 114,995,006 of record CM036617.1, on the reverse strand, counting down.
TCCTAGTCTTTCTGTACTGTTGCAGTGAGTGTCATTCAAGAGCTCTGAAGACAGCATGCAATCTCAGTATTGCTCCAGATATATCATGGTTTGTAATATTTTTGACAAGACATAAGAATACTTTACAGTCAAAATCTGCCAAGTAGAAATACCTAAAGAAGTCAGCCTAGCCCTGACAAACTGCATGAGAATTTCAGGGCAGTGTAATTTTGGAGCAGGGGCGATGGTACGCTAACCCTCAAGTAGAACAGCTGTTTGGGAATGTTAAGAGGATCCTACGATTTCATCAGTGCTGTAGTGGCTTTCACACTTCCCAGTGTTAGGGGACCCAAGGCAGTTTTGAAAACTGAGTTCAGAAATCTCAGTATCTTTATGAATAACATTGCTTGTGATATGTCGGTGATGATACGGGACAGGATTTGATGGCCTCTTTGATTTCCTGTTCCCTGTCTTGCTGTAAGGCTGATAGAGCTTCTTCTGTGGCAGACAAGAGTGGAAGGTTGAAAATATGAGCCAGTGTTCCCCTAAGAGGCTTTTGGGATTAAGTTGATAAATATGATAAGTGGTATCTCAAAAACTAAAACAGTTTTTCTTAAGGTTTATTGTTTAAATGAGGAAGAAGGGGAAAAAAAATAACATTTTTCTCTTTCTGCTTCTGATCTTTTAGTCTTTCCAACACCTACATTAGAATAAATTTAAGGAAACGTAACAGACTTTCATCACAAGTTTTTTCTTTCCTTTTGGACTATATCTTTATTTTTAACACTACAGATCACAGAATCATAGAATGGCCTAGGCTGGAAGGGACCTTAGAGATCATTTAATCCAGCCTCCCTGTCATGGGCAGGGACGCCTCTCTACTAGATCAGGCAACACGTGGGGACCAAACGGGGAATTGAACCTGCAACCTTGGTGTTGTCAGTACTGTGCTCTAACCAAGTGAGCTAACCGGCCCCCCAGATGTTTGTATTTATGGGAAAATGGAAGGACTTGGCTACAGAGAGTACTTTTCCCTCATATCCTTTTCCCTTTGGTATCTGAAGAACTGGACTTGCCATATGGATACCAGATAGCATTATCGAAGTGCTTCCTATTTGCTTTAATGTTTTGAATAAATTAGCATTAGTACCAGGCCAATATTGTAGATATAAACTGACAGAAAAAATGATGTAGACAAAAGAATCTAAAAGATGAATAGTTCCTAAAATCAGCATCATAAGCAGAAGAGGGACTAAAATGATTAATTTCAGTGTTGACATCACAGATCTTAATATAAGCTGATTGACTGTTCTAAAAACTTCAGTAACTACAATTTTATGAAAAGATAGAAGAATAGGCATAAAACTGTCCTGAAGTTTTGTAGCCATCTTGGAGTTCCGCACCAGATTAATTTAATGAGGGTTTTTTGGTGTGCCTTTTTGGTTATACCGGTTTCCATTTATATTACTTTGATCCCAAAGTAACTGAAGTGTATCTGGTTAAATCTAAAAGGGTAACATATTAGAATACCTTTTTGTAATTTTGCAAGGTGGCCAGGAAGGAGTTAGTACCTCTGGTTTCTTGGAAAGAGTAAAGATATGAAGGTTTTCTGTGGAGCCCTAATTCAGTGTTCTGACTTGCCATCGTACTTCTTCCACAGTCTGCAAAAACCTTATTGCACTAAGGCAGTCAACTTTGGGGAGAAAGGGGAAGCTTGACTTCTTTATTCTTATGTTCCATGTTGAAGCTACTAATTTTAACATATGCCTGAGACCGTTGATGGGATCAGTAGCTGAATGAAGTCAGTGCTGATGGGAACTACAGCAGCAAGAAGGTCTTGTACATCATGGCTACCAAATAAATAGAACATTATTTCTCTGGATGCAAACTGTATAGCTTTGCATTGAACTGAAAGATTTCAGGTCATCTTTTTCTCTGATAACTGTATACTTCCACTGTATAAGTTTTAGGTCTCTTGGGTACCTGTAAGACAAAGTATTTGAGGGTGTTTTACTGATAGAGTATGAGGAATAGGTGCTCACCTGAAATGTAAACCCTTGAAGTGGTTACCGAGTTAATACTGTCTTTATTGCTTCACTATGAAGCTCACTTTGTTGGCAAGACAATTGCTTTCTGGATAGCCGTTATACCAATTCATGTTTGATGTTTTAATCCTGCTTCTGTGGAAAGTCAGCCAGTTCCTACACTTCTATTGTAAGGGTTTCAACAAAGCTGCATATAAAGCGTGGGATTTAAAGCAATGCTGTGTTACAAATTATGAATGTAACAATAGGAAAAGACTGTTGCGAGCCTGTTTCAAATGATGTTTACAATTGCCAGTATTTCACAGTGAAATAGTGGGGGGAAGGGGAGGGGGAAATGCTGGATGTGAAAGTACTATTCTGTTACCAAGTGTCTTGTTTCAAGCTGTGGGTGTATGTTTGCTTGGGGAAATGCCTGGACTGAAGTCTTTATTTCCAGTAAGTCTGAAGAAAACACCTGATTGTGGTGTTTTAGTTTTAAAACCTGTTGGTCTGTTCACAGAAATGAGGTGAGTGGATGTGGGACTTGAATTGAAAAAGCTCATTTTCCATAAGAACTCCAGAAGCCAGGGATACACCAAAAGCAGCCCCCTTCTTCCCTCTGCACTTGTCAGGTGTGCGGTGTTGAACCTGGCCGTAGTAAGGGACTTGGTGTACAACTTTTTCCAGTTATTTCAGACCTGAAGTTCTGTCAATGCAGTTGTTCTCTTCATGTCTTTGTCCCAAAGGTTGTACTTTCCAAGGCATACCTGGATAGAGCTTTTACCTTGTAATACTCCTTGAAGTCAACTTTAATGTTGGGAAGTAGAAAAGACTTTGCAGCCACTCATTGATCTGTGGAGACTTGAAAAGTAAGAAGGCAGAAGTTAGCCTTTTGTCCTGACATTGTAGCTCTGAATGCTGCTGTTTACTCTGTGTGTCCAAATTTGACAAGGTAGTCTCACCTTTGAAATGTGTCTTGTGTGTCCAGAGTCTGTCTCACTATATATGTGTATGTAAAAAGTCGTATGAATATAGATGCGTAGCTGAACATGGCGTAACTTTCAGTGTTAAGAAATGCTGTCCCATCAGTCAACTATCTACCTCTCATCTTTTAACACTTGTATGCTGTTAGTGCACAGTGTAAATCTTTGTAACTGGTTAAACAAAAAACTTTTTCCTGTCATTTTGTGTGTTATCCTAGGGTTTCAGTTTGGAAGATAAAAATTGTAAGAAGCTTCAGTAGTGTAGAAATGAAAGCCAATATTTCTGTGAAATTAAAACCTTAAGTTTTTTAAATCTGGATCATGAGCATGCACTTAACTGAATTCTTTAAAGCAACAACAGGATACAGAACTGTGCTTCTGGTGTTTTACAAGACCAGTGACAGGTGTAACCTTGTTCTGCATCCAGATGTGCTTAATCCCTGGGATGAGTTTTTAGTATAGTTCATAGCACAAGTAATTCATCCCTTTGAGAAGTTAGTGGGTTTTTTTAGATAAACATTCTATATTTGATATTTGAAATTCTATATTTGATATTTGAAATTCTATATTTGATTGCTTCAGAGGAGGGTAAAAAAACCCAGAGTAATTTCTAGAATATAATTCAAAAACAATTACGGAGAATCCTAGTTGTTTTGATCATGATTTCTGCAAAGTAGATGCATCAGTAATACCTAAATTAACTTGCTCTATCACAAGCAACATGCTTGTGTACAAATGGGTTGAGCATTTGTACTCTTATGTACATGATGCTGTATTACTTGTTCAAAATCTGTCTTATACAAAAAGCTATTGTCATGATGTCTTACATTCTTGATCAATAACTTTTCTAATCTGTTTCCTTTCTTGACCCCGTCTTTAAATTGTTTTGACCATGTAATCTTGCTCACCACAGTCGCAAAGTGAGAAAATTTTGGTTTCTTTCTCAGTTCATGGTCACTTCACATATTGAGCATTGTTGTGTCTTTAGTTGTGTAAACTTTGAATTTACTGAAAGACAAAAATTGAAACAGTGAGTGTACTATTAATGCTTTTGTAACAAGAATCCAGTTTCAAGTGATTTCCCCCCCCCCACCCCCCCAAAGACAGAAGTTGTATATTGGTTTCTGAAAGTCCTTTTTTGTCCCTCCAACCTCATAAATGCCCTCTCAAATCCTCAATTTGTTTCTTGCTAATTTCTTCAAGATGAGATGAATGGGTCTGATTCCCCTTTGCTAAGGGAGCGCTCCTTGAGAAAGCAGTAGGCAATCAGTGTGTGTGCGCACCTCTAAATTATGTGAAGCTTATCACACTCTTGTTCTTTTCTGCACAGAGATTTCAGTCCTTCTTTGTGATCTGCTGTTCTTCTCTGTTAATAAATGTATTGTCTCCCTCCAATTTTCCAAGATTTGAATGACTGTCTTTTGTTTAAAGATCAAACATACCACTTCTGCTTCCTGAATGTGACAACTACCACATCTAGCCAAAGGTGTTCTTAGAAACTGTGAAAATGTATTTGTACCAACTATGGGGGAAAAAAAGATTAAGTAGACAACCTATTCCAAAACACCTCTTGTATTTTGAGTGTGTCAAGTTTATTGGTTCGGTTAGATCTTTTTCTGGAGTTACAGAAGTTTAGCTGTAGCATATACAAACAGATTCCTGCTTCAGCTGCAGTGGAACTAGTTAAAAATAATAATGTGACAGTTTTGAAACCCCTTATGTATGGCTGAGAAATAGGAATTTGCAGATAGCACTGTTCTGTTCTATAACGTAACTGGTATATTTTAAAGGAAGTCTTAAAACTTTAAAGCTGTACAAATCAAAATACATTTCTTCCCCTTCCCCAAGGAAATCCCTTCAATAATGGAGTAACTTTGCCTTTACCACATGTCATATGTTGAACTTTTGAGGCTGTTTGTGACTTGCTCTGTTTCTGTATTTAGACTTTATTTATATACATCTCTTTGTGGTTGCAGCTGGTTAAACCTTTAGTCAGTCAACTGGGTTTGTATATGTATGCATTTATACTTGGAAACTTGACAAAATATTCTCCCTCAAGCACTATAAATGAAAGTGATTGTTGGACCAGTAGTAGTTAGTAATGCACTTCAGAGGATTATACTCATGAGTAAATTTTAAAGGAGTGATGCAGATAGAGGGGCAAAAAATTGCAAGTATTTGCTATATAGCATCTTCTCAGGCATTTTTCAAACCTTACTTTCTTTAAAGGTGAGCATCAGTCTTCATATTAAAAAGTTCCTGGGAGATTAACCTTGAAAGTAGTCATAGTAGTCTAAATTAATATGCGTAATATTATTTTACCTTAACCAGTAAATAGACTTTTTAATCCCCTGCTTTGAACTAATTAAGGGCCAAATAAAAAACAAACTGTAAAACCAAATCAGAGTGATGTCTAAGTCCTGAAGTCCTGACACTGCTAGGAAGCTCCCTTTCTTTTTTGAGTGCTACTTTGCTTCTTTACTATTTCATTTTTTGAAATACATTAAGTGTAATGAGGCAGACAGGTTATTCTTACTGGGATTTTCTTACTACTTTTTATAGACTTCAGGAGACTCCATTTATGGAGAGCACAAACACATTTTGAATTTATATCGGGGATGTCTAACGAACGAAAATAAAAATATATTGGTAGCATTAATTAAATGGTCAACTAAGGCTTTTGGATGTGCTTCTTCATGCAACAGAACACATTTAGGAGTCAAAGAGTTGACCCTCATGTTTACGTTGTATATCTGATGTGTGTTTCCTGAGTTGATGGGAACTTTTTTGAGAAGACATAGCAAAACATGTCAAAAAACTGTTACTAGCAAATTTTTACACTAGAGGTTTAGGCCATTTCAAACCATGCTGGTATAAGTAGGGTATGGTCCAAATAATTACTTTCAGGAAGTGATGCGGTTTTTTTTTTTTTTTTCAAATCATTGAAGTATCAGGGGACTGCAAAGTGTTGTGGATGGTCTCTGTGAAGAGTTTGCCCAAGGAGCTGCTTTCTGCAAGTGCCAGACTGGTTTCTCCGTACTTACATGCTGTACTGCAAACCTCTTGGTGTCCTGAGATTGTCTGTCTATTAAAACTGTCTGTGAGAGATGTAGCAGGACTATACAATTCATCCCAAGAGACCGGTGTCTGATATTAATAAAAATGGAGGAAAAAGTGCGAGGCTGTTTGGAGTGTGAAGTTCTCCTATTGGGTAGTAGTACTATGATTTCTCGACTACCAATCAGGAGTTGTAGTCTTAGAGAGAAAGTGCAAACTGTTCCCGTAAAGTAGAGAAAATACAGACCAACATGGAGATTGCAGCTTTGTACTGGGTGACGGCTATGAAAAAATTGTATGGTTTGTCTGACATTTCTTTTTTTGTTTCCGTATGGAACAGTGAATCTGTTTCTGAATGGTGGTCTTAGAACATAGTGTGACAATGTGTGTTACTTAATTTTTTTTTAATCTTATACTTGATGTAAGAAAGACAGTTACTCAACTTTTTTTAAAAATAATTATCTGTTTTCATTGAAAGGTATTCTCTGTTTTATAACCGTTTGAAGAACATCGAGGAAAATGAAGGAGGCCTTGATAAATTTACAAAAAGTTACAAAACCTTTGGAATCAACCAATTTGTGGATGGCGGCATATATTGCAAAGAGTGGGCACCGGGAGCAGAAGCAGTGTTTCTTGCAGGTGACTTCAGTAAGTATTTTCAGAAATATTTCTTCTCTCCTGCACTATGTTTTAGATCAATATCCTCTTTACTTAACAACAGTTTTGTAGCAATGATGAAGTTCTGGTAGTAAATGTGTATGTCATGGCTTAAACTATTAATATTTTACACTACATGACAGTAGCCTAAGAATGTGTTTATTTCTCCTGTGTGGTCAATATTATGTGTATCTTTTTTTAAATACCTGTAAGCGATGACTTGTGTAAAGGATCTACCTTAGTCTCTTCAAACTACTTGAGGTTCTTCCGAAAGCTCTACAGCTAGGTTTCTATAAAACCGTTTGCAGAGAAGGGAAGATAGCAGTGGAATGATTTGCTGTATATTCTTTTACTGATCTAACAGTGTTGTCCAAGGACCAAGGCCTTTCAGAATTCCCACTTACCATGTGAGCATAGACAAAAGTCCTGCTGGAAACCCGAAATCAAACTTACAAAATCGTACTTACAAAAGAGTAGGTGGTATTCTGTTTCTAGGGAAGGAGGAGGAGGGATGTTAGCCGCACAGGAAGGTGACAGGATTACATGGACAAATTGCATTGCTTACTGTGACAACTAGAAAGAAGATTCACCTACTTTGAACTTGAGATGAAAATATACATTTGCTTTGTATTTGTAAGGCTACCTACACTCAAACCATGTTCTGTGAATTCTTAAATTGCAATGAAATGCATTTTTGCTCTTAACTCCTGCAATGCTAATTCTGTTCTGTCCTTTGTGTTTGGGATTTGGGTTGTGGTTTTTTGTTGTTTTTCATGTCTCTATCCCTTCTTCAGGTTTAGGTATTAGTCCATCAGTGCTGGCTTTTAATGAATTGGGACTTTATCTGTGAAATAATTTTATTCATTTACCTGCATTTCAGTAGTATGCAGTGTTATTTATCCAATTTTTTTTGTGGAAATACTGATTTGGTGAATGTACTGTCTGTGTATTTCTATTAAAAAAAAAGTTTTTCTTTCTTACTCCTGCTTGAGGAAACTATTAAAAGGACAAGCTGTGTTTGAGTAAGGAAATCATGAACTTGAAATTGTACATGCTTATATATCTTTAAGACTCATTACATATGCCAATAATTGTAGTATCCAGTGATCCTTTCTAAAGTAGTGTGGTTAAGCTTCTGTAAAAATGTGCACACTAATAAAGAACTAAATGGAATACTCTGGCAGTGTTTTTCAGATTCATTGTTAGAACTTTTTCAATGCTTCATAACAATCTGGTTTAGTATTGTTTTTCCCTAGTCCTGATATCAATACACTTCGAAATACAATAAGCAAGTGTTTAAATATTCATGCTATGCTTTAGTTTCCAAACAGAGTAATAAAATGCATCTATTTTAATTGTCAGAAGTTTATATTTTCTCTTTAAGAACTCAGTGAGAAGGTATGTGTCCAGTATTCACTGTGATAGTTTAAGTCTATAGATAATGATTATTTTTAAAACCATCTTTTGGATTTGATTCAGAAGATGAAAAAATTAGTGCAGCACTGTTTTTGGCCATGATCCTCTTTCGTATGGTTAACCTAGTGAATGATAGAATAGCTTTACTTGAAATATTTTTTGTCTTTTTATTGGAATAGACATTGATAAAATAAATTATTGTAGTACGTGAATTTTAATATGGGAATCAGCTATGTCCTGATTCAAAGCTGACTAATGAATCATGATTATAGTTCACCTCCTGCTAGATAACAGTGATTTCAGCTATCAATAATGACTACAAGACAGGTAGATGATATTTTAATAGCTCAACTTTAGGTGTATAAACACACAGAAAACTCATCTCCTTACCCCTCCTCTACTCACTGCAACTCCACCCATTCATAGAATCATAGAATCATAGAATGTTAGGGATTGGAAGGGACCTCGAAAGATCATCAAGTCCAATCCCCCTGCCAGAGCAGGAATGCCTAGACTATGCCACACAGGAACGTGTCCAGGCAGGTCTTGAATGTCTCCAGAGAAGGAGATTCCACAACCTCTCTGGGCAGCCTGTTCCAGGGCTCCGTCACCCTCACTGAGAAGAAGTTTCTTCTCGAGTTTAAGCGGAACCTCTTATGTTCCAGTTTCAGCCCATTACCCCTTGTCCTATCAGTGATTGTCACCGAGAAGAGCCTGGCTCCATCCTTGTGACACTCACCCTTGATGTATTTGTAAACATTAATGAGGTCACCCCTCAGCCTCCTCTTCTCCACACTAAAGAGCCCCAGCTCCTTCAGTCTTCTCTCATAAGGGAGATGCTCCACTCCCTTAATCATCCTAGTTGCCCTGTGCTGGTCTCTCTCCAGCAGTTCCCTGTCTTTCTTGAACTGAGGGGCCCAGAACTGGACACAGTATTCCAGATGGGGTCTCACCAGGGCAGAGTAGAGGGGAAGGAGAACCTCTCTCGACCTACTAACCACCCCCCCCTTCTAATACACCCCAGGATGCCATTGGCCTTCCTGGCCACAAGGGCACAGTGCTGGCTCATGGTCATCCTGCTGTCCACCAAGACTCCCAGGTCCCTTTCCCCTACACTACTCTCTAATAAGTCATTCCCCAACTTATACTGGAACCTGGGGTTGTTCCTACCCAGATGCAAGACCCTACATTTACCCTTGTTATATTTCATTAAATTTTTCCCCGCCCAACGCTCCAGCCTGTCCAGGTCTCGCTGGATGGCAGCACAGCCTTCTGACGTGTCAGCCACTCCTCCCAGCTTGGTGTCATCAGCAAATTTGCTGATAGTACTCTCTAGTCCCTCATCCAAGTCATCGATGAATATATTGAATAATACTGGTCCCAGTACTGACCCTTGAGGCACTCCACTGGATACAGGTCTCCAACCAGACTCTGCCCCATTGACCACAACTCTTTGGCTTCTTCCCCTCAGCCAGTTCACAGTCCACCTCACTACCCGAGAGTCTAGACCACACTTCTGCAGTTTAGCAGCAAGGATGCTGTGGGAGACTGTGTCAAATGCTTTACTGAAGTCAAGGTAGACCACATCCACCGCTCTGCCATCATCTATCCACCTTGTTATATCCTCATAAAAGGCTATGAGGTTAGTCAAGCACGACTTCCCCTTGGTGAAGCCATGTTGACTGTCTCTAATGACCCTCTTATCCCTGATATGCCTTGAGATGGCACGAAGGATAAGTCGTTCCATCACTTTCCCAGGGATGGAGGTGAGGCTGACCGGTCTATAGTTACCCGGGTCCTCCTTCTTGCCCTTTTTGAAGACTGGAGTGACATTTGCTTCCCTCCAGTCCTCAGGCACCTCTCCCGTCTCCCAAGACTTGGCAAAGATGATGGAGAGTGGTCTAGCAATGACATCAGCCAGCTCCCTCAGCACCCGTGGATGCATCCCATCTGGACCCATGGATTTATGGATGTCCAGATTGCTTAATTGGTCCCTAATCCAGTCCTCATCGACTAAAGCATACTCCTCCACTGCCCTGACTTCCTCTGGGGCCTCAGGGGAATGGGGCTCCTCAGGACAGCCTCCGGCAGAGTAGACAGAGGCAAAGAAGGCATTCAGTAACTCTGCCTTCTCTGTATCATGTGTCACCAAGGCACCCACCTCATTCATCAGTGGGCCTACATTGCCTCTGGTGTTAGTTTTATCTGCCACGTATTTGAAAAAGCTCTTCCTGTTGTCCTTGACCCCTCTCGCCAGGTTCAATTCTAGGGAGGCCTTTGCTTTCCTAGTTGCCTCCCTACATCCTCGGACAACAGCCTTATATTCTTCCCAAGTGGCCAGCCCTGCCTTCCAAGATCTGTAAATTCTCCTCTTGCCCTTGAGCTTACCCAGCAGATCCCTGTTTAGCCACGCAGGTCTCCTGGCTCCCTTCCTTGACTTCCTACGTGTCGGGATGCTCTGATCTTGAGCACGGTAGAAGCAGTCCCTGAACGCTAACCAACTGTCTTGGGCCCCTTTCCCTTCAAACAGCCTTGCCCATGGGATTTTCTCTAGTAATTGCTTGAAAAATCCAAAGTTTGCCTTGGCAAAGTCCAGGGTTGCAATTCTGCTTGCTATTTTGTTTCTGCTACATGAGATCCTGAACTCCACCATTTCATGGTCACTGCAGCCAAGGCAGCCCTCAACCTTTACTGCTTCAACCAGATCCTCCTTGTTAGCGAGGATGAGGTCCAGCAGTGCTCCTCTCCTAGTCGGCTCCTCCACCATTTGCATCAGAAAATTATCATCGATGCACTGGAGGAACCTCCTGGACTGTGGCTGGCTGGCTGAGTTGTCCTTCCAGCAAATATCAGGGAAGTTAAAATCCCCCACGACAACCAGGGCCTGTGATTGTGAGACCGCTCTCAGCTGCCTGTAGAAGGCCTCATCAACTTCCTCACCCTGATCTGGTGGCCTGTAATAGACACCCACAACAGTATCTCTCCTGCCAGCCTGCCCCTTAATTCTAACCCATACACTCTCAACTTGCTCCTCATCCATGCCTGGATGGTATTCAAGACATTGTAGTTGCTCTTTCACGTAAAGAGTGACTCCACCACCTCGCCTGGCTGGCCTGTCTTTCCTGAAAAGGACATAGCCACCCATGACCACATTCCAGTCATGTGAGCTGTCCCACCATGTCTCTGTAATTGCTACCAGGTCATAATCTCCTGCCCGAACCCAGGTTTCTAGCTCCTCCTGCTTATTCCCCATGCTGCGTGCATTGGTGTATAAGCATTTCAGGGAGCAAGCTGAGCACACTGATCTCACCCTAGGGGGATGGGAGGCCACCCGGTCCTCATAATTTCTAGAGCACTGCCCCGCTGCAATCCCAGCTATAACCCCATCCCCCTTCATATCTAGTTTAAAGAACGCTCTATTGCTCAAGAGTGTTTGTGATGTGATGGGTATAATAGTCTTTAAGTTAAATTACTCGGTACACTTGAAGACTAGAACACATTTGTTTTAAATATGTAGTTTAATAGATGGCCATTTTTAAGAATAAACTTTTAAGGAAATTGATGGCTAATATTTTCTAAAGAGGATATGACTTGTAAATTTAAATTAGCTTGACAAGTTGGTAGGGAAGTACACATGTCCCAAAATACAGTAGCTTGAAACTGGAATGGTTCTCTTAACTTTACTTCATTTAAAATATTTCATGCAATACATCATATGAAGCAGAAATTTAGCACTAGTATCTTAGAGTAGTTGTATCTAGATGCTAATGAAATGTGGCAGTAAGAAGTCAAAAGACTAAAAAGAAATTCATTTTAATATGGAAAAACTGCATTTGTCCTATATGTCATATTCATCAGTCACAGTAAAGTATTCATTCCCAAAGGGGAAGATAATGTACTCAGAAAGCCTAGAGGAATGGAAGATTGTCATTCAATTCAGATGAGCTTTAATAATATTCTGATGAGAAATTGGGTTGCAAAACCCTAAGATGGAGATTCAGGTTGCTGCAGATATGTTTAATTAAAACTGAATCCCTTTAACCTTTCTTTAAGTTTTCAAGCAGGTTAGTCTGAAACTAAATTTATTATTATATTGTATTTAAATTGAATATCAGGATTGCTTTTAATAAGAGGTTTTTTTTAATAAAACCTTTTTATAAAGAGCTGTAATTGAACTGTGTGGGAACAAGGTGGAAATCTTATACAAAGAAACAAACATGGAACTTAAATGACAGCAGGTTCTCAGTTTTTAAATTGAAATGTGATGGTATATAATATAAAACCAGTCAATTTGTGTATTCTTTCATTCTCTTATAAGGAGATGGGTAACTGTTTTACTCAATAATCTGGTATTGTCTGCAACTCTCTTAGATGCTTGATGGAAAGAAGAAAAAATGACAGAAAATATTAGTCCCTGCTATTTAATCTGATAAGTTTTTGAGGATCAAAAACTAATCAAAATTATAATGGCAAGTGCAAGCTACGTTACAAAGAACTTTAAATTTCTTTCAGAATTCATAATTAAACTGATAGTCGATAATAGCTTTATTTTGAACTGTGCTTAAGATAAATTTGAATAACTTATTTCTGTAATTATATACATGTGAAGTCTTAGTCTGGAAATGTAAAGTATTTTGTGAGAATTTTTATGCCCAGTAGCAGACAATAAAAGCTTTTATATTAAGGTATGTTGGCCCAAATTATGGTGGTTTTTTTTGCCTCATTCTGAGACGCTTGTAATGAGTGGGATAGCTACTGTTTACAGAATAATTTTTATAGAGTGATTCTTAATATCAGTGTTCATTTCAGAAAAAAAGCTAAAATTTAGTAATAGCACCCAAATCTGTCTAGATTAAAAAAACCCATAAATTCAGTAAAATGCCAGTACTTTCAGAGTTTTTCTTCCTCTCTAAAACTTCATAATTTGAGAGAAAATGGTATTATAACTCTTGATATTCTGATATGTTGCTTTATCTGAAAAGTATTCAATGAGCATCCAAAAACATTGTTTGTCAGTTAGTACTTTTATCATCTAAGTAAATCAAGTCTATGAGGCGTTTAGATTAATTTCTGATGCTAGGGGTGGTATCAACATCTAGGTACCTTAAACTGTCAGTGATAACACACTGAATATTTTGTGTGCTGTATTGCTGAGGAACTTGGTAACTGTTGCCAATTTATTGCTACTTTAAAATTGACTATTTCAAAATGAGATACTGAAGTGGAAGTTTTGAGGGTAGCCCACAGAATTTGTTTGGGAATTAAAACACAAAAAATTGTCTGGCCCTGCAGAGACTCAGCGGGTTATCTGTAAACAGTGTTTTAATTTTTTTTCGAAAGTTGCTGCCTCTGAGAACCTTTAAACAGTATGTATGTATATGCTAGCTTGAATGTCACTATTTGATAAAATACCTTGCAATACTTGTGGCTTAGGTTGTTTAATTTCCTTTTTTTTTCCTTTCTCTGCCTTCCCTTCCCCTCTGTCTGCACTGACACTGGATCTAAAATGTTGATGCCTCTGAAATGCCTGTTTGATCTGGTTTCTGCTTCCTTTTCCTCGCACTGGTGGGGGATGCTTCTGCTGAGGGTGGAGGGAGTAGTAGATAAGTTGGTTTCAGGGGGAGGTCTATTTAATGGTCTATTTTAATCTTCAGCGTGAAGAAAGGGCAACATAAGCTACCAGCCCTTATAATCTGGGTATCTGACAGCTGCAATGGAAACTTTTCATAGAATTACTTATATTTGCTGCCCAGTCTTGGCTCAAACTTTTACCAAAATGGAGTCTAGATACTACTTTCTTCAGAGCCTTTTATATAAAAATACCTAGATTTCATGAATAAAGTCAAAAAGAGCTATACTTCTGTGGCTGCAGGCAGCTGAAGGCAATAGACTGAAGTATAAGCTGCTATTAATATCCAGGGAGACTTCCTATCTGAGAAGTAATGACATTTGTTTTTATGTCAGTGTTTGAACTGTTTAATCGCTTTTAAAGCAGATTATGTTAATGACCCTATTGAGCTGTTGGAAATCAGGCAATGTAAAAGGAGGAAGATGTAATTGGCCTCTGTGTAGAGCAGTGTAGTGTCCTTAGAGAATCTCTCCATTTATGTTCTGATTTCATATTCCAAGCAAATGGTATAAAAGTATCTTGTGGGATAGTGGGCTTTTGATGCCCCTTTCGTTGTCTGAACTGTGATTTGTGTGATATCTTCTCCTCAAGGAAGCTGTGCGAATGCTTGCTGGACTTGATTCTGTTTGAGCATCTTTCAGTTCATCAGAAGTATGTGGTATGTAGGAATATAATCGCTTTAAGAGATGAGTTTATCGCACTTGAGAATTCAACCTCAGTTTATGAAAGTTTTTCATCTTTGAAAAAATAGTTATGATATTGGTTTTATGTATCGGCTCATATTGAAAACAGTGAGTGATTTGGTCAATATGCACAAAGTACTCCTTTCCCCTATGAGAAGCAAGAGGAGTGTTAATTTCTAATGTGAAACTCAAAGCTAAACTGTGAGCCTCAGAGCTGTATGACTATATACTTTTCAATGTGAAAACAAAACCAAGAGATACGGAACAAGAAGTCACTGAAATTATGATTTAGCTGAAAATAATGCGTTTAAATTGTTTTAATGACCGGATAAAATCCAAGCAATTATAGCTTTGAATTAAGTTCTAGGTTAAAGCTCAATTCACAATTTTTTGGTGCCCAGTAAAGGTGCAGTTCTGAGTAAGAAGTTCTCTTGTATCTCCTGTTACTGACATAGGATGTAGTGTTTAAATAATTGTCTGGTTTGGGAAGATCTAATCACAGAAAAGAAAGAAACCAATACCAGGCTATTCAAGAGATCTTCTGCATTAAAGACGTATGTAAGGTCTGAACTCTTTTATAGAAGCTTTTGTCTTTGTGTATGACTTACAAGTTTCCCATGATGATGTCCTGTTTTTCTAAAAATCCTATTGAAGCTGAGTATTTGAACTTCTGCTGGTAATCTCAGCTGTTTTGTTTGTATCTTTTGCCAGTCTTTGAAGTCTCTGTTCTCAAGCTAAGCTTTTGTTTTTGTCTTTTATATTTTCAACTTCTGGAATAGTCTGTTAGTCAGTTTTTAGTTGACTGGAACTTTTTTCCCCCTCTCAAGGCATTTTTGGCTATGGTTTGCTCAAAAATCTAAAAACTAAGAAGTAAAACTGAGGGGAGCCTCAGACACTTCCACTTTGAAGCAAGCATACAGTTCTCAGGATGTTTAAACTTTGTATGCCTCTTGCTTTAATACAGAACAATATTTTTCTGTAATAACCTTCCTAAATGGTAAGTAGCAAACAACAGTTTTAGATAGGATCATGTGGGACAGGTGGACATTGCTTTGCACTTACTCCTTAAGTGATGAAGCACGGACACTTGATAATGAAGGACTATGGCTGAGGAGAGGAGGGATTAAAGGGAGGATCTGGTACTACTCATAGGTGGAGGGGAAGGTGTAAGCAGCTTGGGTGGAATAGTTAAAACTGCCTGTGAAGAGCAGAGATGCTTAAATGGATAGAGATGCAACCATTCCTCCTCTAAAGGAAGGAAGAGATGTGGTTGTAACAGAGGTCATGAGAATTTTAAGAGTAAGAATTCAGTGGGTTTTGACGTATGTAATGAACTCAACTTCATGCAGTTTCCCCAAGTGACCATTATAGAGACTAGGCCAAAGAATTTTTCTGTAACTTTTTATTTTGCTTAGTACTAGCAAATTGTCACCTGGCTTATTTCGTTCAGTTCATGCACTGTAGTGGAGAGCTAACAGCTGAGCTCAAGAGTTACATGAAAAACTATGAGGATGATCAGATACCTAAGGTAGGGAGGAGAGTTGAACATGTGTCATCTTCTCATGGTGCCCTGCCATGGGAGGCTGGGGGTGGGAGGGGACGCAGCTGGGACAGCTGACCCGAACTGACCAAAGGGATATTCCAACCCGTATGGCCTCGTGCTCAGCATGTAAGCGAGGAGGAAAGCTGGCTGGGAGCCCCTGCTCGGGAACTGGCTGGGTATCAAGCGGTTGATGGTGAGCAATTGTTCATTTGCATCACTTGTTTTTCTTGGATTTTATTAATTTCATTATTTTTCTTGTCATTACATTAGTATTATTAATTGTTTCAGTTATTAAACTGTTCTCCTCTCAACCCACAAGATTTCTTACTTTTACTGTTCTGATTCACTGCTCAGTCCCACAGCGGGTTCAGTGAGTGACTGACTGGGTGGGTCTTAGTTGCCAACTAGGGTTAAACCATGACAGAAGGTCTTGACTAGCATGAATCCTAACAGGCTCCTTAAAACACTTTTCTGGCAACTTAAGATACATGTTACTTTTTTCATTTTTTTTTTTCCCTGAATTCCCATTTTTGCCTGAATTGTTTATTTCAGTTTAGCTGTTTGCAATTTAAAAGAAAATACTAGTTTTTAACTTTTTTTTCCCCAAGCTCCAAAAATCATAACAACACAATCTACATTTTTACCATTCCCTGAAGTAAAATAAATGTGTATTTTGGTATATAAACACTATATATATTGTTTGCAGTTTAAATTTTTTTTTTTTAGGAGAATGGCTTTATTGCTAATGAATAGTTTGTTCGATGTTGGTCTTAGTAGCCTTAAATGTTAGTAGTGCTTGTTTCATTATTTTGTTGATTGAAACTTTAGAGTAAAAGCAAGGGCAGAGACTCATCAAAATCTTACTAATACACAAGCTCTTTTGCTGTTAATCAAACAATTTAGCAAATACTTTCCTTCTGCTAATGTATGTATTTTGTCTGCGTTATCCAAATACCTTAATTGTAATAAAAACTCTCATCTCAATAGAGTACTGAATTAATAGTATTTCTGGTTTCAAGCATGGGAAATGTTTTATTATAATATCTCTTGGTTTTGATGTTGCGCTCTATCGCAAAATGAATACGTATATACTAGAATATTTGTCTTACATAGTTATTTTTGGCACATTGTCTAGCCTGTTTGATTTGTGCTTTTCAGTTTTGTTCCTTAAAGATTAGCAGTCCTCAGGTTTAAACAGCTCTGCAAGAGCAAACTAGCAACTTTGAAAGCAGCCTAGGCTTTTTCGGAAATTCAATATATCATACATGCTAGAGAAGAATATCTTATTGTTGTGCAGCAGACAGTATTTTTTTATTACTGATGCTCAGGAAAATAAATGTTGACGAATATAACTTCTTTATTTTTCTACCTCCCCAGTTGTGATTTCCATGGTGCCAAAAGTGATAATTCTGCTCCAGTGCCATGTCATCTTTCCTACCAATTTGCTTTTAATCTCAAACACTGTGTTTAGTAACAATATTGTTTTATACTAGCTTAAACTAGTGATGGAACTACAGTTTAGGGTGTGAACATTTTGTTAGCTGCTGTAGATCATACTCTGTACTTTCTGTATGTAGGAAGTCACTGAAGACTGCTTATTCTTTTGTTGAGATGAGTTGTTCATTTTTTTATGACAGGACATGGAATGCAGATAGCGCGAAGGAACGTTAGCATGTGTTGCTTTAATGCCTTGCAAATCAATTTTTTTGTGTTGACTTTTTTCTTGTTAGCTTAGGAGTCTTTGTTGCCTTGAGCTGTGTGACAGACATGTTTCAAGGCAGAAAAATAGTTTTCAACTTGGTTTGCCACTTCCTTCTAGCTTCAAAATTATTACATTGCTGAAGTCTGTCAGTTTGGAAGCTTTATGTTTGGTCTCATTCAGGTGAGATAACTTGAACATGCATACAAATGCACAAGACCTTCCTGGCAGATGTGTGTTCAGGTGGGCATGTCATAATCATAGAATCATAGAACAGTTCAGGTTGGAAAAGACCCTTGGGATCATGGAGTCCAACCATTAACCCTACACTACAAGTTCACCCCTAAACTGTACCACCCAACACCACACCTAAGCGACACTTAAACACATCCAGGGATGGCGACTCAACCACCTCCCCAGGCAGTCTGTTCCAGTGTCTGACCACTCTTTCCATGAAGAATTTCTTCCTAATGTGCAGCCTAAACCTGCCCTGTTGCAACTTGAACCCATTCCCCCTGGTTCTGTCCCTAATGACCTGTGAGAAGAGACCAGCACCAACCTCTCTACAATGTCCTTTCAAGTAATTGTAGAGCATGAGGAGGTCCCCCCTCAGCCTCCTCTTCCTCAAACTGAACAGTCCCAGCTCCCTCAATTGCTCCTTGTAAGGTCTATTCTCCAGGCCCTTCACCAATTTTTGACCAACCTTGCATGTCTACAGTATTCAGTGAATCCAAAGAGGACAAAGAATCTTGAATTAAGGATTCTAAGCTTAGTTGGGTAAACTTTTTTAATGAAAAAGAAATCTTCAAGACTGACTTAAATAAAACTGGACCATTTCAGGCTGGTTGTGGTGTCATTGTCTGGTATTGTGCAGTTTCCTAACCATTGCTGCCAAATTTGCCTTCAGTTTCCCTTTTATTTTTCCTATTTTATACACTTAGTGAGTGTTAGTAATAGGCCATCAGCTTGTCAAAATAGAGACAGTGAGTAGCATGTGTTTCCAAACCTGATTTGGGCATTAATTTACGTAGCTTGTTCTGGGTTATGTTTCGCCACCTTCCCTCTCTGTCATAGGCAGCTGCTAATCAGATTTTTCCATAGTGTTGTAACAAATATATCTGCTGGCTTGGACATGAGATTTTTGGTTTTAAATCTGTGCTAAGCATTGCTTTTCAGCCATTAATTTTCATACCAGCATGAGTTTTGTGGTATTAATCTTTAGTATTGTTTAGTGTTGTTTTCTGGGAGAAGGAGGGTATTTGACTTCAATCAAAAAGGTGATGTAGAAATATTTTAATCGTTGTTAAATTAGAATTGGAGTGTGGTTTCCTAGTGAAAATCTTACACATTTTATTGAACCTCGATTGAATGTATATGGAAGTATCAAATATACAAGTACTTGTCTGCTGTCACTGAAGTTTGTGCTGAGAAAGATGCAACATGCTGTTATACTTTTGAATTGTAATTGGATACAATTTTAAGATAAATACATTTAGTATTATTTCTTGTATTGCAGATGGTTGGAATCCATTTTCTCATCCGTATAAGAAGATGGAATATGGCAAGTGGGAGTTGTTCATTCCACCTGGGCAAGATGGTTATCCTCCTGTGCCTCATGGATCAAAGCTAAAGGTGTTGCTTCTAGACTTATTCTGTCCAATTCTTGTAGCCCTTCTTACTCGGTTTTGCTTTTTCTTTTATATTCAGTTATTTTAGTTCCAAGAAACAGAAGCAATTTATCTACTTGTGCAAAGTGACCTCAATGAGTGAGACTTAACATGTAACTCTTTGTGATGCTTATGAACAAGTGTATGTGACTGAAATGTGGATATAGATTATCATATGCTTGCAGTATATCATGAATGCAGTATTTACATATTGATAATTTGAAACATAAGAGTTAACTAATGTGTAGGCAAAGTCTTTCTGTATTTTGTGCAACTAGAGATTAAGATCCTGTTCAAATCTCAATACCTTGGTAATTTTTGTGCTCCTTTTAAGCATGTCTCTTCAGGTAATCTTACATTGCTTCAGTGGTACACGTGAGCCTATCCTTTGGGAATTAAGGGTATTGAGCAGTAGGCTTAGGTTAAGTAAGTTAAACTAAATACAGACACAGAGAAAACTTTATTTTATCAGTTTTATTTCATGAGTATCCATGAGCGTAAAATTCTTTCAGAAGTTAATGGGAGGTTTCTTTGAGCTGTCAAATGCCACAGTTGTTACACTTAGTGCAGATATGCGTAATGACAACTAATAGTTGAACTGATTATTTCTATGTGAATACTGATTTTACTCAGGGATGTACTTCTGAGAGTTAGAGTTGTTGCAATCTGAGTTTCAGAGATACCAGATGCTAATGTGGGACAGAAATGAGGAGTTAAGGAAAGAAATGTACTGAACTCATCTATAGACTGGGAAAATTAAGAAACTGGGAGCATTTGTATAGCACCACAATGTTTTCAGGGCTCCCATCAAGAAAACTAACACAGTGAAAAAAAAAAAAAAAATCCTCATTTTTCTGCTGAAAATTAGCTTAGGTAAACAAGAAATATACTGAAACAAAGGTATGCATAAAAATGCTGTGGAAATGCTTACTCTGTGTATATTTATGCTTTTTGTTATGGCCTATGAAATCATCCCAGTAATAAATATGGATAAATTGAAATTTAGAAATAATCATTGAAGGATGAGAAAGCTGTTTTTATTTAGAGAAGGAAAGAAAATAGTTGTCTGCAACTCAAATGCAGTGATTATGCAGTTATACATGAGTTTGGAGAAAATTTAATCATTCTGCTTGGATTTGAGTTGTAAATAGGTTAGATTTTTTTTTATGCTGAATTTACCTTTTATGTTATATTTACAAAACTGTTGAGCTCACCTACCATAGAATATTACATGCTCAGTGTAGAGCTAAAAGGTGTGAATGATGAGGCGTGTTGATAACTGTTTACGTAATAGCAAGAAGCATATATTCTTAAACACATTTGGAAAAACATAAGGTTATTTTGTTTGTCTGTCTACCTGTATAATCACTGGTCAAATCTCCTATTTTTGAAGTACAGGTCTTCATAGTGTTTTCTTTCCATTCACCATTGTCGTGGCTTTTAGGAAGTTTATATTTCAAAGATTTTGTGCATAATTTAGTATGCAGAATTTTTGACTACTTATTACACTTGGTACTGGTGTACTGCTGTAGTTCTGCGATGGCTCTGAGTCCTCTGAAAAGCCATGAGACTCCTGCTGGCAGAGCAGAATGTGAGTTTGTTTTCCCCTTTATTATTTTAGGGTTTGTTTTTTCTACCTTGTAACTTCGTTAATTGTGCTTTTCCATGGTCACTTTTAAACAAAGATGTATGCAGTTGTCACTGATGCTCAAAGTGCATATGTATTTTGAATATATGTATAATATGTATTTTCTTGTCTAAAAAAAAAAAGACAAAGACTTAGAAACGTGATTCACAATTGTACATAATCATAATTGATGACCTCATCCACATGAAACTGCTCCCAGCCTCATCTGTAACTTAGCTAATAATCTTTCATGACACTCTGTTTTTGTTCCATGGTGCTTACACAACTGAATCTAACATGTCACATACTTTCATCTATTTAGATATAACTAATGTGGAAAAGAGCGTCCAGTTAAGGTAGTTCTATAATGGTTTATCTGTCACAAAAGCTGGAATGAGGTTGAGATATTCCACATGGAATACATACGTTACCCTCATGCTACATCTGTTCTTTTTATCTTCTCTCGTTCCACTAATGGGTTTAGAAAACTGCTGCTCTTCTGTAAGTTCTTTGAACTACATGATTCTGTTAGATTATGATCATTCATAAATGTGTGTATTTTGGGGAACACAAGGATTTGTGTGGTAGAGCATATGGTTTTGTAGTTCTTTGTTCGTGTAGAAGGTGAGAATATTGATTGTAGATGGAAATTATTATGCCAATTGCAGAACTAATTTTTAAATAAACAAGCACTGTTACCTGTGTGTGCTAGACTAGACAACAAAAACTTATTCTTTTAAGTAATGGAAATATTGCTTTACTAAAGAAGCATAAGGGTTTCACTGGTTTTAAAGCTTCTTTTAAGAATATCTTAAATATTGAAGTTAAAATAGGCAACTCTGGACATCTGTGCAATGATTTGATTAATCTGCTGGGGGAAAAAAAAGTCTTCTCTGGATCACAGAATCAGAAAATCACAGAATGTCAGGGATTGGAAGGGACCTCGAAAGATCATCAAGTCCAATCCCCCTGCCAGAGCAGGAATGCCTAGATTATGCTACACAGGAGCGTGTCCAGGCAGGTCTTGAATGTCTCCAGGGAAGGAGACTCCACAACCTCTCTGGGCAGCCTGTTCCAGGGCTCCGTCACCCTCACTGAGAAGAAGTTTCTTCTCAAGTTTAAGTGGAACCTCTTGTGTTCCAGCTTGGTTCCATTACCCCTTGTCCTATCATTGGTTGTCACCGAGAAGACCCTGGCTCCATCCTCGTGACACTCCCCCTTGATATATTTGTAAACATTAATGAGGTCACCCCTCAGTCTCCTCTTCTCCAAACTAAAGAGCCCCAGCTCCCTCAGCCTTTTCTCATACGGGAGATGCTCCACTCCCTTAATCATCCTAGTTGCCCTGTGCTGGACTCTCTCCAGCAGTTCCCTGTCTTTCTTGAACTGAGAGGCCCAGAACTGGACACAGTATTCCAGATGGGGTCTCACCAGGGCAGAGTAGAGGGGAAGGAGAACCTCTCTTGACCTACTAACCACCCCCCCTTCTAATACACCCCAGGATGCCATTGGCCTTCCTGGCCCCAAGGGCACAGTGCTGGCTCATGGTCATCCTGCTGTCCACCAAGACCCCCAGGTCCCTTTCCCCTACACTGCTCTCTAATAAGTCATTCCCCAACTTATACTGGAACCTGGGGTTGTTCCTACCAGATGCAAGACCCTACATTTACCCTTGTTATATTTCATTAAATTTTTCCCCGCCCAACCCTCCAGCCTGTCCAGGTCTCGCTGGATGGCAGCACAGCCTTCTGACGTGTCAACCACTCCTCCCAGCTTGGTGTCATCAGCAAACTTGCTGATAGTACTCTCTAGTCCGTCATCCAAGTCATCGATGAATATATTGAATAATACTGGTCCCAGTACCGACCCTTGAGGGACTCCACTGGATACAGGCCTCCAACCAGACTCCGCCCCCTTGACCATGACTCTTTGGCTTCTTCCCCTTAGCCAGTTCACAGTCCACCTCACTACCCGAGAGTCTAGACCACACTTCCTCAGTTTAGCAGCAAGGATGCTGTGGGAGACTGTCAAATGCTTTACTGAAGTCAAGGTAGACCACATCCACCGCTCTGCCATCATCTCTCCACCTTGTTATATCCTCATAAAAGGCTATGAGGTTAGTCAAGCATGACTTCCCTTTGGTGAAGCCATGTTGACTGTCTCTAATGACCCTCTTATCCTTGATATGCCTTGAGATGGCACCAAGGATAAGTCGTTCCATCACTTTCCCAGGGATGGAGGTGAGGCTGACCGGTCTATAGTTTCCCGGGTCCTCCTTCTTGCCCTTTTTGAAGACTGGAGTGACATTTGCTTCCCTCCAGTCCTCAGGCACCTCTCCCGTCTCCCAAGACTTGGCAAAGATGATGGAGAGTGGTCTAGCAATGACATCAGCCAGCTCCCTCAGCACCCGTGGATGCATCCCGTCTGGACCCATGGATTTATGGATGTCCAGATTGCTTAACTGGTCCCTAACCCAGTCCTCATCGACTAAAGCAAACTCCTCCACTGCCCTGACTTCCTCTGGGGCCTCAGGGGAACGGGGCTCCTCAGGACAGCCTCCGGCAGAGTAGACAGAGGCAAAGAAGGCATTCAGTAACTCTGCCTTCTCTGTATCTTCTGTCACCAAGGCACCCACCTCATTCATCAGTGGGCCTACATTGCCTCTGGTGTTAGTTTTATCTGCCACGTATTTGAAAAAGCTCTTCCTGTTGTCCTTGACCCCTCTCGCCAGATTCAATTCTAGGGAGGCCTTTGCTTTCCTAGTTGCCTCCCTACATCCTCGGACAGCAGCCTTATATTCTTCCCAAGTGGCCAGCCCTGCCTTCCAAGATCTGTAAATTCTCCTCTTGCCCTTGAGCTTACCCAGCAGATCCCTGTTTAGCCACGCAGGTCTCCTGGCTCCCTTCCTTGACTTCCTACGTGTCGGGATGCTCTGATCTTGAGCACGGTAGAAGCAGTCCCTGAACGCTAACCAACTGTCTTGGGCCCCTTTCCCTTCAAACAGCCTTGCCCATGGGATTTTCTCTAGTAATTGCTTGAAAAATCCAAAGTTTGCCTTGGCAAAGTCCAGGGTTGCAATTCTGCTTGCTATTTTGTTTCTGCTACATGAGATCCTGAACTCCACCATTTCATGGTCACTGCAGCCAAGGCAGCCCTCAACCTTTACTGCTTCAACCAGATCCTTATCTTTAGCTTCTGTCTACACTGTTTTCACTTTCATTCTACACAGGTGAATGCCAGGTTCTGAAATAGTGACAAGGACATTCTTTTTTACATAAGTAATTTCTAAGACAGAATCGGAAACGGATGGAGTGTAACTGGTGACGCTAATTTAAATTGAGTCACAAAATATTGTTGAAGGAAAATAAATGAGGAGCAGGGGTCAAAAATTTGCCTCTTTTCAATAATTATAGACTGTCTGCTGTAGCTCTTCAAGCAGTCTTCTCACAAGTAAATAAAAAACATGGAAGAAGATGAGTAATCGCAACTGCTGTAGACCTTGTGATAATTTTCTGTGTGAGCTGCTTATAACATTAGAGTTACTCCCTGGTGGATTGAGGCCGATCTACAAAATAAGATTACCTGCTAGGAAAGAATGCTTTTCTCCTTTCTCCCATGGGTCGGTGCGGAGCAAAGGGTGAATTAGGTGAATAAATATAGTTGCTCTTGTGGAAGCTGAGCACACACTTAAGAAAACCTCAACCTACAAAACCAAAACAAAACCCACAAAAATTGCCAAACAAAACAGTGCCCCCCCCCCCGCCTCCCAGTAAGAAAATCCACAACCAATCTGTGTTTTAATAGATTAAGCCTCTTTACCTTTGTTTCTTTATTCTAATGTAGGGGTAGTTTGAAAAAGGGTCTGGGACAACCAACTTTGTTAAACACTATGGTGTTTGTCATTCTGACAGTGATGGCCACAGTTGGGGGGCATGTGTGCTTATCTTTTTTCATGACTGAAAATTGATGAATTCTTC
Source organism: Trogon surrucura (assembly GCA_020746105.1). Taxonomy (NCBI): domain Eukaryota; kingdom Metazoa; phylum Chordata; class Aves; order Trogoniformes; family Trogonidae; genus Trogon; species Trogon surrucura. Next base: position 114,970,065 of record CM036617.1, on the reverse strand, counting down.
CTTCCTTGTCCAGAGTATTCCGAATTACTCTTTCACAGTAAGCAAAAGCTTTCAGAAAAACTGATGTGGATAAGCTTCCTTAGGAAGTCTTGTTATGTGTTGTCATATGCATGTAGGAGTTTAATCAGTGTTCTACTTTGTTCTTTTACTGTTTATTTATGAGATTTACAACTGCTTAAAAAATAGTTGTAAATTCAATTTTCAGTGTAGTCTGTAAAAATCCTAATTTTGAAGTAGTGTCAATGGAATTCAGGGATGGGGACAGTATTGGTAAAAATTCAGATCTTATCAGCAGTGGGGAAGTGTTTAACATTTTATATAGGAATGCCGAGGAACAACACAGAAAATGTGGAACAGTTGCAAAATAGAAGCCAATAAGAACTCAAACCTAGATGAAGATAATTTCCAAATTCATGGCTAATGATCAAGTTGTAAAATATTTTCACACAGCTAAATAAGAAATAAGGATAAGAGGGGAAAAAGTACTCTCTGTAGCCAAGTCCTCCCATTTTCCCATAAATACAAACATCTGGGGGGGCTGGTTAGCCCACTTGGTTAGAACATGGTGCTGATAACACCAAGGTCAAGGGTTAGATCCTGTTCGGTCCCCGTGTGTTACCTGATCTAGTTGAGAGGCGTCCCTGCCCATGACAGGGAGGTTGGATTAAATGATCTCTAAGGTCCCTTCCAACCTAGGCCATTCTGTGATTCTATGAATACTTTTGACATTGCAGACTCCTGCATGTTTGAGTGATTACAATTACTACTGAACAGTAGTTATAGGTGCCAAGTTCAACAGAAAATTTGGGCTGACACAAGGGACAGGCAGGTTCTTTTTTTTGTTTTATTTTGGTTTTTTTTTTTTATCGGTTTGTAGAAAATATTTTAAAATGTAACCACTACTAGTTTTGAGTAATTTTCTGGTCTAAATGTGGAACACTTTTTAATATTCAGTCAGAGCACTAACAGATTAATCATGGTTAGAACTATCTAAAAGTACATTTGTACTTAGGAGGTGGCAGTGAGTAGGAAGATAGTTGTAAAGGATAGTATTAAAACTTTATCCTTACAGTTTTTTACCACTGTATTTTGTACCTCATAGTAGATCTGTATGCTCTCGGTTTAACTTGTAAATCTTGAAAAGGAATCAAATATGGTGAGCAAGTAGGTTAATCAGTGTCAGGGAACTGCTCTTAGTAAAATTCCTCAAGTGTAATTACTGTCACTGATGAAGTAGCTGGTGTTGCAGCTGACCCTACTGGTCAGGAAGTCCGGCAGCACAGTATCAGGCTGGCGTTGAGTTCAGGTCTCGCATGCTTCAAGCAGTTTGCTGTCAAAACATGAGGGTGTTTTTAATGAGAAAGTGAAAAGCCAGGAAACTTCAAAAATAATAATTAAAAAAAAATATAAGAGGCTGGTGGCTAGCATGCTAGGTATAGAAGTGTTAAATACGTGGTGGATTTTCTATAACATAGATGTTAATAGGTTGTGTGCACTCAGGCAGCTTTTACAAAGGGAGCCCTAGGTACCCCTAGCAGAGGTATGAAACTTAATTTCAATGGGAAGCTTCCTGAAGAAGTGTCCCTGTTTTATTGGGTTTGCCTGGCTGGATTTCAGCTGCGGCGGAGGCGGGCTGCAGGGGGGTGGCTTCTGCGAGAAGCTGCTAGAAGCTTCCCCTGAGTCCAACAGAGCCAATGCCAGCCGACTCCAAAGAGGGACCCGCTGCTGGCCAAGGCTGAGCCTGTCAGTAAAATGATAGCAGAGGAACGCCTCTGTGAAAACATATTGAAGAAACGGGGAGAGAAGAACTGCACCACAACAGCTGGCACAGAGATGGAGGAGTGAGAATCTGTACAGACACCAAGGTCAGTGAAGAAGGAGTTGGGGGGAAGATGAGCTCCAGGTGCCGGAGCAGAGAGTGCCCTGAGTCATGATGAAGACCATGGTGAAGTGGGTTGTCCCCCTGCAGCCCATGGGTGGGGTGTAGGTCTCCACCTGTAGCCTGTGGAGGACTCCATGCTGAAGTGGGTGGATGCCTGAAGGGGGCTGTAGCCCATGGGAAGCTTGCGTTGGAGCAGATTGCTGCCAGAACCTGTAGCCTGTGGAAGAGTGAATGCCCACGCTGAAGCAGGTTGGCTGGTGGGGCTTTTGTGACGCCGCAGGGGCCTCATACTGGAGCAGTTTACCCTGAAAGACTGCACCTCAGACTCACAAGTTGTGAGAGGACTCACGTAGGAGAAAAGAGCGTGAAGCTTGTCTCCTGTGAGAGGGACCACACAATGGCCTGGGGAAGTGTGAAGAGTCCTCCCCTGGAGTGAAGAAGCTGTGGTGGAACCAACATCGGATGAACTGACCGCAGCCCCCATTCCCTGTCCCTCTGTGACGCTCGGGGAGAGGAGGTGGAGAAACTGGGATTCATGTTGAGCCCAGGAAGAAGGGAGGGATGGGGGAAGATGTTATTTCTTCTTTTAAGATCTGGGTTTGTGGTTTGTTTTTTTTTATTTCTCACTGCTCTTCTCTGATTTGTTCTTTTAATAAATCTAATTAATTTTCCCAAAATTGAGTCTGTTTTGCCTGGGATGGTAAATGAGAGTGATCTCCATGTCCTTATCTCAAACCTTGAGCCCTTCGATATATTTTCTCCCCGTCTAGAGAAGAAGGGGGGATGAGAGAGCAGCTGTGTAGGCACCTGGCTGCCAGCCAGGGTCAAACCATGACAACTGTTCTTACATGTGCAAATATGAACATGTCTAATGCTGTTTTCACCTCAGCTGGAGGGGGCAGGGAGCATCCTTGCTCATTGTCTGTTAAGTTCTCTGTCACTTAAATTTCATGTCTTAAATGGTTTATAGGATGAGAAAGAAAATAAAATCACCAGGTCTATGAAATTTAATGGTGAAAGAAACAAGTGTTCTGCAGTGTTATGTTTGAACAAGAAGGACTAGACATGACATTCCTGGCATTTTGAACTTGAGGGAACAGAACTTAAGTCATCTAACATACATTTCTAGATATCAGTGATGTTGAATGGGAAGTAAAGCAGAAGTCAAATCTGTGGCAGCACTCTTTATCATTGCTTGGTTGTGAGCCATGACCCTTTAGCAAGTTATTGTAGACTTCTCTGGGTTACAGATTAGGTTTACTAGCAGGAAGAGTTGTTATCTCATTGGGAGGTAAATGATCTTTTGACTTTTCCCATTCGGATTTAGTAAACAATATTCAACTACTCATGGACTCACAGGAGAGGTTGTGGTGGTAATGAAGCATTGTAATGCAGTGGGGTGTTGCTATTTGGAGCTTTTTTTTTTTTTTTTTTTTTTTTTTTTTTTTTTTGCAGAGTGAGCTCAGCACTTCACAATATTCATGTCCAGTTGCTTTGACAAGCTTAGTTCTGTGACTTGAAGATTACACAATTCTTTGGTAGGAGATTTTGCTATTGAAGAAAACTTTATTCTTACAGAAGAATAATTGTTTCAATTGATATTAGGTGTGTGACAGAGCAAAATGAGGAGGGGTTGGATGAAAAGGGAGAGGGATTTTAAAGACGGGACCTTAAATGGAATTTGAAGTCTGAGAGTCCTTATCAAGTGTATGTAAACATGGTTGTGGTTTTCAGAGGAATTGTTTTTGTTCTGAAGTTAGGGATGCTAATTAGGTAAAGCTTGCTGAGACTCTTAGTTTGGCTTACTGGTATATAGTTCTGAATTTTCAGCTGTGTTTGTCTATAATGTTAATTAATATTGTAGGTTAAGGAGAAAGTGAAAGATAAACTTTGGTGTTCTAATGGAGCTATTTCACGCTTTGGATGCCCAGGTTTTGTCACGTGGAATCTGTACTGGTAACACAGTGAACACTGGAGCTGTTCGAAGTCTTCTCTGAGGCATTATGATAAAGTATTCAAGGTACGCTATTTTAGAATATCAGAGAGCAGCTAGGTTAATGCACCTAACAAAGTGTGTAGAGGGTCAGGTCAGCTCATCCATGACAGACCTCAGAACAGAGAGAATGCATCCCAATTCTCTGCTTTTGTTAGCCACCAGAAAGAGGGTAAGCTAAGGTATTGGGGACTTTTGAGTTGTGCAGGAAGACAACAGCAGGAGGAGGGAGAGGACCAATGGAAGGGCCATTTGGAGCTGTAGGCTACCCCAGTTACAAGACACCATGGGAGTATGTGACAGGAAGCAGAGGTGTTGAGCATAACCTGCCTCATCTCCAAAAGAAGACGCTTTGCTGTCAGTTTGAAACAGCCTGTGAAAAGGAGCATCAAAAAGTAAGCGTGCTGTGCCACAGCCACCCAACTGCAAGGTGCATTATGCAGCAGTTGTCCTTTTTACAAACACTTTAAGGCTGAGGATAAGTAATACTTAATGCTTGGATGCCCCTATTACATACTTGAGCAGCTTCTTTTCTACTTGACATGGCTTGAAACAACCCTAATAACTTATTATTACACTTATTGTGTGTAATGTGCTTTATTATTATGGTTGCTTTTCAAACTGTGTTCTCCTACCCCAAGCCTCTCAGTTACATAATACATATGCAAATGCTTTTATATGATGCATACAAATTTTTATAGTCGTTGTTGCAGTAACTTGATTCTGGTTAAGTCACTGTGGTGGAGGAAAAAAGTATTTCTTGAACTCTGTATTTTAGAGATTTCAATTTTCCTTGGACTCTTATTAATTTGATTTTAAAAGTGTTTTCAAAATCTGGATTATTGACTGAAAGAAAAATATGAATGCCGTCGTGCAGCATAGATACATGTGGTGCTTTCCTTTTTGAAAAATTACATGAATGTCCTTCAATATCTAGCAATGCTGCTTTTGTGTAGCTAACAGTTTATAAGGCCTATTGTTTCTTCTTGTATTTTTAGGATAGTTCATGGTGATTAAATGAAGTATTTGCCTCTGTGCTTTTGCCTGTTGAAATCTATTGGAAATGTTTCCACATGGTATTGTGGAAACTTAGCTCTCCTATGGTGTTCCAGATTTAAACAATTTGACTTTTTTTCCTATGGTATTTTAATGTCTGCATAGATATTTCTGTAATACTAGGCTACTGTCTCCATCTTCTGGGTTTTTTTGGGGTGGGTGTTTTGAGGGTTTTTTGGTTATTTTTAAATATTCAAATAGATAACATGGTATTTTCTGTGTGTTTTTGTTAATATTTACTATAGATTTCTAAGAGAAGCATGGAAATGGAAAAAAGTAAAAGCTTTTGTCTTTGATCTAGTAAACTAGTTACATGTGGTTTTAGGTTCTTCACTGCAATTGAAATGCTTAATTCACAAATGGAGCTATATCTCCCTCTTTTGGAAAATCAAGGCATGACTTCATAACTTGGCTTTGAAGATAAGCTTTTGCTTCTTTCATTTACTGATTTTTTAATTTTTGTTTTCTTTCCCCAGGGGAGAAGGGAGGGACTAAGAAGGGAGTATTGTGAACAAATGTTTAATATCCATAATAAGTTTAGAGTCTAATAGCTGATGTGGTGATATATTTACAGAAAAATAATCTGCACAACTAATAGACCCCTCTCCCCATTGACTTCGGAACTGCACAGATTTCTCTGCAGAACTTTATTAAACATACAAACTGCCTAAGAAGTATTACTTAAGTGTCTGATAGCCGAGGAGAATTTTTTTTCGACATCTGACTTAAATGCTTGTCTCTTTAGCAGATTTCTTTGCCAAAAGATTGCTTGGAAGAAAGAAAAAAAAACAAACAAAACCAAACAAAGCAGACAGCTTTGTCTTGACTGACTGAGCTTTGACAGTAATCTGAAGTTACTGAGGAGAAAAAAGTGGAGAAAGGGAGGCTTGGATTAAAGTGACTAGAGTGTTCTATTATTTTTTCTTTCGCGTGTAACTGATTTGCAGTTTTGGAGGAAGAACAGCGCAGCAGAAACAGAAGTCTGTACATTCTTTCACGAACTTCTTTTCAAGGTTTATACTCGGTTTTCTTCTTAGGAAATAACTTCAGTGACTGCAGGCACCTTGACAGATACACCTAATTTCTTGCTTATTTGGAGTGGTAGGAATAGAGTATGGTGAAGTTTTTTAGTGGAAGGTGAGTTCTGAAAGATCTACCATTTTCCATGCTGCCTCCTTTACCTGTTTGGGTGGAGTTTTGGTCCTTGCTGAGCTTTATTATTAGGTGTTGGCTGTGCACTAACAAGAAGAGTAAAGCGGTAGTGAGGAAGCTGTGTCGCTTCTTCATTCCTTGCCTTCTATTTCTAAAGGTATTGAAGAAGGAAATGTTTTATCCCAATGTTTTGTCAAGCATTTGTGTTTTCTTTCAAGTAAGCTTTGTCAGATGAGGAACTCTGTATTCTGGTCCTGGGTTCTGCAGCAGGTTGCATTACCTTGCTGGAAGATGTTCTACTTTGGTCCCATGTGTCTAAAAACCAAACATGGGAAAATGTTGCCCCTAGACTCTGTGCTTCATTCACAAACTGTATGACTTGTAGAAAGAATGTAGTTAGTTGCTCTGTGTTTTCCTCCGTGTGTGTGCAGAAGGCAGGGATAGTGATGTGATTTTTATTTGCTCTTGTAAATAGGCTCAATTTACGTCGTCAACTGACAAAAGGTCATCAGAACTGTGTATTCTGCCCTGGGTGCTAAACTCAGGATTGGGTATGCGTTGTGGGAGAACAAATGGAAGGTATACAGGGAAAGCTATTTTCAGCAGATAGAAGAGTTTCTCTGTTTTTGTAGCAGCTTGAAGGGGTTGAGAAAAGGATGAACAATTTAAGAAAAAAGATATGTGAACTTACAGCCGGATTGTATCAGTGACTTGATTGCAGGAACTATCTTTGAAATCGAACTGCATTTATGAAATAAAATCTAAGGCCAGGTTTTCTTACAGCAGCAGTATGTCCCAAGTATAAAGTTTTGGAGATATTAACTGTAATTCGTTCGGATTCTTTTTTATATATATATATATATATATATAAAGTTGTAGTGCTTTCAGTTGCCCCTCTTTTGCAGTAGTAAAAATGTAAACTTTTCTTTATCTAGAGTGTATATTATACTAAAAAAAAAATCTTAGTGTACAAGCAGTTGTTTTCTTTCTGTTTTCTTTTCTGTGCACTCTTAGAACAACTGAGGGAGGGAAATACCTTGATGTTTAGTTTCTAATACATTTTGCATAGTGGCAAAATGTGGTTACATTATGGCATCTTTAACGTAAACTTCCTAGAGAGTCTTTGAGACCTAAACCTATCATGCTTTTATGTCTTGGGTTGAACTTTCAAATCAGATGCATGTTATTGAGGTGAGGTTGTGTTTCCACCTGCTTTCTTATAGCTTTTGTTTGGATAATCTTGTCTCAGAAATGAACAAAAAATGAATGTAATGGGATACTATAAATTGTAAAATACTAAAATAATAGCTTATATAAATAACAAGATGCTGACATTTCCGTATTTTTATTAAAGCCAGTCCACTCTCATTATGTTAGCTATTGTTGGTTTGATGGCCAATTTAATTTCATTGTTGTATTAAAAGCCACATATACCAACAATCATTCAAAGTGCTTTCAAGCTATTGAAGTAATGAAATAGTACAGTGTTTCAGAGTAGTTTATTGGCTTGCATGTATTCATCAGTTATCTAGTTATCACTTCCTCATTTTCCTCTCCCCAAGTCAAGTATAAATGGCAAACCACTATATGAGTTTCCCGAACTTCAAAAATGTCAGTCTTAATTCTTTATTCTTAAAAAAAGTCTAGCAGATGTTAGTTTTAAATCAAAATAAATACCTGAAAAATAAGGAATTATGAAGATAGTACGGTTTATTTTTGTTTTTAATGTTTGACCCTATGTCATCATCAGTGGAAACAGAGGTAGACAAGTTGTGGGAGTATATCATAATTGAATACAATGCTCACACATGAAATTAAAGTCTACTCTAGATGCAGGAACTGAAATCTAAAGGAGTGAATGCTGGGCAGAGAAATTGTCTGATCTTGTATGTAACTGTCATTTGGATTATTCTCCCACACTGTTCTGAAGATCTGTTTGTGTGTACACTGGAAGATCAAGTAGCTAATGTGAAGAGAAGATAAAGGTAAGCAAACACAAAAAGAAGGAAGGAGGATGTTCTTAAAGATATGAATAAATGTGGTGTTTTCTGGCCTGTTATTGCAGTTGCATCTTTCATAACAGCACAGTCACATTAAGCTCTACTTTACATGAGTTTGCATTTTATCTAAATTTGTTTATGATTCAACTTGTAAAGTTGTTAGACTTACAAAACTTTCAGATGTTTTAGATAATTTTAAAAAAAAATTCCAAAGCAAATACAGGAATGAAAGCTGCTGGACTATTGCCTTTAGAGTTATTTTTGTCAATCCTGGGCTGAATTGCTATTTGCTTTAGGGTACCATTCAGCTTTTGCAGTTTGTTTACTCACACCTCAGCTAAGCATGGTGGTGTGGGAGTTCCTGCCTCAAGAAACTTTATAAAATGTTATCTGAAGTCTTTCTACTTGTAATTATTAATCAGCTATCTACAATATCAGGAGGGGGGAATGGAAAGTTGAGTATAGATAGAGCTTGGTAATTAAGAAAATGAAAGATTCAGTAAATGAGATTCACATGAAACTAAGGAAAGGGTTAAAAAAGCTTGGGAAATAAGGATTTGATTGTTAAGGATCACTTGATAGAGGTCTGAGGATACTGTTGATTATGCTTTGTGAACCAGAGATGAACAGGATTCAACTTTACCAGCTTTAAAGTCATAATGATGTGTTCTCTGGGTTAGCCATGTTCTTCTTGACTGTGCTTTCTCTGTGCACAGCTCATGCTGTTCAGAAGTGACAACCACACACGGACAGAATTGAGGTTTCTGCTGTTATATTGAGATTAAACAGGATACAACCATGGCTGGATATACTTTGAAAACTGTCCTTGTTTTAAGACCACCTGTACTGTGAAGAAGACAACAAATTTGCTGGAAACTTGTTTAAAATAAGTGCTGTCCCCATTTCTTTTAGACATTTTTCTCACATTTGCATGGTTAAACTGTAAGACTTCTATTATTGGGTGTGTCAGGGGTGGGTTGTTGTTCGTTTTTTTTTTTTTAATATGGCAAGTTTCTTGTACAATCATATAGTAAAACTGAAAGTTCTAAAATAAAAATGAAAACTAAGAATTGTTATATATGAGAAAATGGATATGTATGAGAAATACATGTATACCTGTGCTTGGAAGTTCTATTTATAGCTGTTAAAATTCTGGCTGTGGAAGTTGGTAGGAACTCTTAGAAGATCCTATAGAAATTTTCCTGAAAAAGGTTCCTATAAAAGTTTTAGTAACTGTTACTATAAAAAGTTCCTGGAATATCTGACCAACAAACATGATCTGACAGTGCTTTGAATAAACGCAAACCCAGTACTTAAACAAAATGGCTTCTTGGAAAAAACTGGTAAATCAAGTACACTGGTGCCCTTTAAATGAGTAAGAATACCGTCAGTTTTGAGTTGAGTGACTATGGAACAACAGAAGTTTATATATGATTTCAGAAGGATGGAATACAGAGATATGGTTAATGCCCTGAGCAGCATAACTGTGGAAGTGCGAGTTAAAAAAGTGAAATAACTGATTATTTAAATGGATTTCTAATCTCTATTTTTCTTAAGTGTTTTTCATTGCTTAGTAGACTAAATTGAAACTGGTCATGTTTACTCTTTAGTATTTCACAATAAACTTTTTTACCCTCCAGTATAGTTTTTTGATTAAACCAGTACATTATCTAATTAATAATGTTCTGGATTTAAATTAATTACCTCATATGTCTTAAAATGTCTAGCACTCAGAAACCTGTATAGTATAAATTACGCTAGAATATTATAAAAAAGGAATGCTATCATAATGATCTAGGTATGATTTTTATATGCAGTAATTATTTCTGTGATGGGTAAAAGAGGGTAAATAGATTAAGCAATAGCATCATCAGAAGTGCAATATCAGAAAGAGGAGAATTTTTATTGTTTTAAGAATAGCTTGCAAATGCTCAGTGTTATCAACCAGGAGGAACTTCATAGCCAACCTGCTCCAGCGTGGGCATTCCTCTCTTCCATGGGCTACAGGTTCCGGCAGCGACTTGCTCTGATGCGGGCTTCCCACGGACTACAGTCCCCTTTCAGGCATCCACTCACACGACGTGGAGTCCTCGGTGGACATCTACGCAGTGATCCTCATGGTGGACTTCTGCACCTCGCCCATGGGCTGTAGGGGGACAACCCGCTTCACCATGGTCTTCACCACAGACCGGGGGGACTCTCTCTGCTCCGTTGCCTGGAGCTCATCCTCCCCCCCCCTTCCTTCTTCCTTGACCTTGGTGTCTGGAACATCTTATCCTTGACACTGTCTCTAGGTATATCAAGGATAAGAAGGTTATTAGGAGCAGTCAGCATGGCTTTGCCAAGGGGAAGTCATGTTTGACCAACCTGATAGCCTTTTATGAAGACATAACCAGGTGGATGGATGGTGGCCATGCAGTGGACGTGGTCTACCTGGACATCAGCAAGGCCTTTGACACCGTCTCCCACAGCATCCTCATAGGTAAACTGAGGAAGTGTGGTCTGGATGAACAAGTAGTGAGGTGGGTCGAGAACTGGTTGAAGGGAAGAAGTCAGAAAGTTGTGGTCAATGGGGCTGAGTCTGGCTGGATGCCTGTGTCTAGTGGGGTCCCTCAGGGGTCAGTGCTTGGGCCGGTGCTGTTTAATATATTCATCAATGATCTGGATGAGGGATTAGAGAATGTTGTCAGCAAGTTTGCTGATGATACGAAATTGGGAGGAGTGGTTGACACACCAGAAGGCTGTGCAGCCATTCAGAGAGACCTGGACAGGCTGGAGGGCTGGGCGGGGAGAAATCTTATGAAGTTTAATAAGGGCAAGTGTAGAGTTTTGCACTTGGGAAAAAATAACCCCATGTGCCAATATAGGTTGGGGACTGCCCTGCTGGAGAGCAGCACAGGGGAAAGGGACCTCGGGGTTCTAATGGACAGCAGGATGACCATGAGCCAGCAATGTGCCCTCGTGGCCAAGAAGGCCAATGGCATCCTGGGGTGTATTAGAAGGGGAGTAGCAAGTAGGTCAAGAGAGGTCCTCCTGCCCCTCTACTCTGCCCTGGTGAGACCCCATCTGGAATATTGTGTCCAGTTCTGGGCCCCTCAGTTCAAGAGGGACAGGGAGCTTCTTGAGAGAGTCCAGCGTAGAGCCACAAAGATGGTGAAGGGAGTGGAGCATCTCCCTTATGAGGAAAGGCTGAAGGAGCTGGCTCTCTTTAGCTTGGAGAAGAGGAGGCTGAGGGGTGACCTCATTAATGTTTATAAATATGTCAAGGGGGAATGTCAGGAGGATGGAGCCAGGCTCTTTTCAGCGGTGTCCACTGACAAGACAAGGGGCAATGGGTGGAAGCTGGAACACAGGAGGTTCCAGAAAAATATGAGGAAAAACTTTTTTACTGTGAGGGTGCCAGAGCACTGGCACAGGCTGCCCAGGGAGATTGTGGAATCTCCTTCTCTGGAGACATTCAAAACTCGCCTGGACGCATTCCTGTGCGCTCTGCTGTAGGTGATCCTGCTCTGGCAGGGGGGTTGGACTAGATGATCTTTAAGGTCCCTTCCAACCTTTAACATTCTGTGATTCTGTGATTCTGTGATTCTCACTCCTCCATCTCTGTGCCAGCTGTTGTGACGCAGTTCTTTTCCCAGTTCTTAAATATGTTTTCACAGAGGCGTTCCTCTGCTATCACCTTACTGATAGGCTCAGCCTTGGCCAGCTGCGGGTCCCTTTTTGGAGCCATCTGGCATTGGCTCTATCAAGCTTGGGGAACTTCTAGTAGCTTCTTGCAGAAGCCACCCTGCAACTCCCCCACCACTGCCAAAATCCAGCCAGGCCAAACCAATACAATGTGGAATATCATTAATTAAAATGATAAAAGAGCTAGGTTTGTTGTGTTTGGTCACTCTGTCTGGTCAAGTCAAGTTTTACGAGCTTTCGAAGGAATTAGAAGGAACGGTCCTTTTTCATCTCTCTTTCTGAAATAGAGGACACCAAGTACAAATGATAATACTTCATTATTCGAATGGTGAAGGCACACAGAGAAATCAAAGGCATCAGAAGAAACCCAGCAATTTAAATTTCACTGTTTCCCTCTTCTTGACCTGAAGGCTGTCCTGTACTTCTTGTGTTGATCTGTGATTCTGATCTATATGTTATTGATCAGGACTCACAGAGCATAGGAAAGAAGAGGAAATTAATATATTAAAATCGGCATACATGATTTTTTTTTTGCTAAGTAAACAAATCACAGTTCTCATCTTGATGGCCTTATACTGTATGTCTATTTAAATTTATAAGGACATGGTTTGGAAATAGCAATGACAAGGGAAATTAGGGAACCTGACAGTAATCAATTTGGGAAGGCTCGTTCTCCCATTACTTGTAGGAAACTTACTCCGTATCCTCACCTTTTAGCTTGTGAACATCACACCTGTGTCTGACATGCCTGGTTTTCTATCCCTTTGCAAATCGTCTCTGTGAACAGGGTCATGCTTCCTTGTCTTGATTTACACTGTATATTTCTGTGTTCTTTACATTTCTGTGTACTGTACTATTTCATTCTCTGCTACAGTTTACGTAGGAAGTGTTAAATGAATTATACGTGACTGCATACACATGTTGTGGTTATTTTATAGGTGGTGATTCGTGCTCAAAACGGCGACCTCCTCTATCGTATTTCGCCTTGGGCAAGATATGTAGTTCGTGATGAAGACAAAGTGAATTACGATTGGGTACACTGGAATCCACCACTGTCATATATAGTAAGGCTTAAATGTTATTTTCAAAAGATGTATGAAACCATGTGTTGTGTCATTTTTCTATCTCTGCTTGGAAGAACAAGAAAGAGTTGTTCCACAAAACAGGGATAATAAACTAGTTAAAGTAGTTACCTGAGAAGTAAAGAGGCTTTATTTTTGTCTTTGACAGCCATGTGGTTCTGACCTTTTTAGTCTCCCCCAGAGTATATTTAAAAAAAAACCAAAGTTACCAATTAAAGTGGTATTTTAAACTTGACTTCTCATGTACTAGGCAAGCTCAATAACTATTCCAGGACTAGGTGGCCCTTCCTGGTACAGCAGACAGTAAGGAATTATCAGAATTGTTGTTAGGAGAGCCAGGACTTACATTATTTCACTTTGTTCCTTTGAATTTCTGTTCACATGTGTGTGTTTTCACTGGTTTTGTTCTAGTTTTTCAAAATTTCACTTAAAGATTAAACTAACAAATAGAATATAAAGTCTTCTAACATTTTTTGTTGTTGTTGTTGAAAGAGGGAATAAAAGGAAAAAAATTTTTTTTTGAAAAATAGGTTTTAAGCAATATTTTTCCTAAATTTCTTCAGATAAGACTTTTGTTATAAAAAGTAAAATCCTGATCCAGTGTAAGCTTTCCTTCTAGTGTAAGGAGGAGGTTTTGTGATGAACTTAAATTGCCTCTGTTATTTAAATATTTTCACCCACCTAGAAATACTGTGTACTGACCTGCAGACTGGGATTTAAAATTTTTTTTTAATCCTAAATAATTGGAACATAGATGATTCTGTGCTGTTGATCTGTGTTCTTTAGGACTAAATTGCTTATAAATTTTAGTTTGGAGAAGGCAGAGCAACTTGAAATACCTGCAAAAAGCAGGTATGCTTAAAAATAAAAATCTATCTTTCTATTGTTGTCTTCTTATTTTCAAATAGTTTCAGAGGAATTTGACAACACAATGGCTGTTGTTTGTACACTTCCATGTAATTTGAAAAGCGAATAAGCAAAGTGTTGAATCATGGATATCCATTTTCTTGATGTCTAATGATAACTGTTTGTTTCCTTATAGCATAAGCATCCTTCCCCCAAGAGATTAAAAAGCTTAAGAATCTATGAATCTCATGTGGGGATTGCTTCCCCAGAAGGGAAAGTAGCTTCATATAAAAACTTCACATACAATGTACTACCTAGAATAAAAGATCTTGGTAAGTAATAACAGCAATACTTGCAGAGATAAAATTTTCATGTGCCTACGTTCTTATTAGAAAAGAGAATTATCAAGTGTCCCCATAAAGTTTTTTGCATTTTCAGATTACCATATTGTGAAAATACATTCTTAGAGCAGCAAAAATTAGAAACAAATAAAGTTTATGTAAAAGAAACAGAGATTAAAGTAGAATATGTGAATCAAAATCCATTCCACAGGTTTTTTTAAGTAAAATCTGATTGCAAAAGCCTAAATAAATGTTGCACAGCGATTTTGCTTTTGACGTGGTTTGCTTTCTACTTGGAAAAGGACCTGATTTTCTCAGACCGCTTTTAGAAAATGCTGTATTCTTAATTGGTTCTACTAATGTACCTCTTGATTCTAAGAGAATCTAAGAAATACCTGCATAGAAGGGATTGTGTTATCTGTTTGCCAGAATAAGCGTGATAAATTTTTTATCCCTGAACACTTGCAATGAAGTATCAGAACATGTAAACTTTAGATCCCATAAATCCTCTTTTAGAAAAGAACTTCTAGTATATTGGAGGAAATGTATGAAAGAAACAGCTGGCAGGAAGCAGATCAAACCTGTTCGCCTCAGTTTGTATTTGATAATTATTTTTCGTGTGGCACTGTTACTATAATGGACAACTTTGTGATTGGTGGCTTTTATTGCCCTGTGGTGAAATACATTTTGTTACACTCAACTGTAAAATAATTCTGACATCTGTGGCTGATACCTCTGTGAATGGTACCTGTCCTTGTGTTGTCCGATTTTAAATAAATATTTATCAGAGTGCTTGAAGAAGCCATACTTTTTTCATGTAGATTTACTTAATGAATCAGTGTTTCACAGAATAATTTGGCTTTTTACTTTCAGTAAAGTTGAACTTGCAGGTGAGATGAGGGAGTTTGCGCATCTGGATGCCCTCAGCAAAAATTAATTCTTTTCCACATTATGTATACGTGACTTTCTCTACTGCCAAAGAATTTCTGTAGTTCCAGGAGGTTAATATGTTCAACAGAATTCTGAAAGCTTTCTGCTTTACCTACATATTTTTCTTTAGGGAGGAGAAATGGAGAAATATCATGAAAGGGCTGATACACCACAAAATAAAAGCAATATCAAATTTAGGTAGAGTATACAGAAATGATAGATGATGTTTGGGGTATTTTTTATTTACAGTAATTAAGCACTTTAGGAATTAAGTTCTTTAAAAAATATATTTTTAAAGAGTGTTAGATTTGGTTTTGGAATGTCTTACTTATTAGAACAAGCTTAGAGACATCAGTATCTAAGAATGCTAAGATAGTAAGTTTTTAGAAATATATGCATGACAAATAGCAAAATAAATAGCAAGCAAGTCAAATAAGATTAATTTGATGCTATGTTGTTGTTTATTTATAAAAATGCTGTAAATAAGTGGAATGAGCCTGAATTGTAAAACAGCAATGAATCTGACAAATTGCTGAGCTCATGCCAGCTATCCTCTAATAATAACTCTTTTATAGCTGCAAAATTCAAAACCAAGAACAATAAAAAAGTAACCAGTATCTTCTCTAAACTGAAGAATGAAGTGAAGGTTTTGGTTAAACTCATAAAAGAGAAGTGGTGGTGGGAAGTCTCAGCAGGCTGTAGATGAAACACGAAGGTTATCTGTTACTGATAGTCCTCACTTACTAGCTGTCTGGGGCACTTATTCACTGCTGTTAAAGACACCTTTAGTTAAATAATGTGGCGAGTACTGTGGCTTCACCGTTAGTCTGTTTTTCCTTTAGATTTCCCTCCCTTAATACTGCACTGAACTATCTTAGGTGGTACCAGAGACAGCATGTCTCCTGCCCTCTTGTACTGCCTTTGTTCTTTGGTAAACTTAAAATGAAAACACAATGCTTGTGTTTTCTCTTTCTTGAAAGACTCTTGCTTAGTCATATAAGTTGGAAAAAGTGGTTTTGAAGTGTAAAAAGTAAAAAAAGATTCCACAGGGCATAAGCTATAGTATGTGTAGCCAGTGACTACCCGCAAATCCCCTGACTGCAAGTGTAAAAAGTGGAGCGGAAGTTGTGGATATGCAGATAGGCTTAGTTCATATTTCAAAGTTAATTTAAGGTTATATTTGCATGTCACTTATTGCTTTCTAAATCTGTGAGATTCAATACACTTAGTTATATGTAGATCACTTGACAAATTTGCCATTCCATTTTTAATGGAAGATTGTCTAAGTGTGAACAGTTAGGTGGAATTACTTCTTGAGAAAGACTCAATCTTTAGTTGTTAATCATTAGAGTTAGAAGCAGCTAAAACGAGAGGAGTCTGGAATGGATGTGTTACAGGTGTTGAATCCTCTTCTAACTATCCTTAAAGTTTGTTTTGTTTATTTCTTCTATTTTTTTAGGGTATAACTGTGTCCAGCTGATGGCTATTATGGAACATGCATACTATGCCAGTTTTGGTTATCAGGTCACGAGCTTCTTTGCAGCATCAAGGTAGGTTTAAGCACTTGAACATCTTCTCTGTTCCTTTATCTCACTCCCAAGCCATTGAAATCAGTGTGCCTGTGGGTGTGTGTTTGCACTAAGTGTTTAGTGGGAAGTAATGACTTAAGTATTTGCTGTAGCTTCTGAAATCAGCTGGGCATAATGATCAGCCTTTGTGTGAAACACTTCATATACGATACAAACAAAAAGGTTATGAGTAACTCCTGCTGTTGTAGCATGTTGTTCGAGGTAATGCAGCTTAAGCAGTCTTTATGCATGAGTTTTGTGTTGTGGAATTCCTGGCAGTAACAACCACTACGTGCAAGCCATTCTCTTCTAATAAACACGAGTGTACACTACTTGTCCATAATAAACTTGATTAAACTCATGGTTCTGTGTGTTCTGTGGAAACTTTTTCCAATTCTTGAAACAGAGTTTGAGGCTTAAGGTGAAAATAGATGGAAAATATGGTCAGAATATTATTTTTAAAATTATGCTAAACCTTAATGCTGTGTTATATATTTTTCTTCATCTTGGTGAAGCTCCAGTGACAACTAGGCTAAACTCAAATAGACAGGAAATTTTAGTTGAAAGAAATATGTGTTGGAATCTATATTGAAAAATGAGTTGGAGAATAGTGTGGTACCTAAAACAAATAACTAAGCAGGACAGCAGCAGATGGTGTATTTTGGGGACTTAATGTACATTTATTTTTGTAATTTTGGATTACTTTATTTCCAGTATTATAAATACGTTCTTCTCTCTTATTAAGTAAGGAAGTGTTCAATATTAAATAGAAGATTTAAGTTCTATCAGTTATCTTTTATACTGAATTTGATGTATTAACAGATTAAAATGAGAGAATAAAACTTGGAAACCATTTCTGCAAGACATTACATGCATGCATGATGCAATTATTCTAAATAAAGAATTGTTTTGTCAGTTTGTAATCAGTAGCTACTACTTAGGAGGCTGAAAATAAAACCTGTATACAACTGAAAACTTCATGATGAAAAACTGCTGACTTTGATGTAGTTTTTTTTGAATAATATTTAGTATTGTCAGCTTAAGTTCAGACTGTAGCACTCATAACACATTACATTTTCACACTGATAGCCGTTATGGAACTCCAGATGACCTGAAAGAAATGATTGATGTTGCTCACTCGATGGGCATCACTGTTCTGCTGGATGTCGTGCACAGCCATGCATCAAAAAACTCTGAAGATGGTCTCAACAAATTTGATGGTACAGATTATTGTTTCTTCCATTCCGGTCATAAAGGAACTCATCAGCTATGGGACAGCAGGCTCTTTGACTATGCAAAGTAAGTATAAAATGCTCCTTCAGGATGTTCTTATTTCTTGCCAGTTCTGTTAGAACTGCACTGTTTGTCAAACTGGAGAAGTCATTTGGGTTCTTCAGCACTTAAAATACACTAAGTTAAATTCCTTTACTTTGGTAAATAATTAAATATTGTTATATATTGTTAGATTTCAAATTTTACTATTTGTCTATTTTCTGTGGCTGCATATATTTTATACCATGGGCACTGCATGTATTCTATTAGGTAGTTATTTTTATTTTAAAAAAATAAATATTTTATATGATGACTATTTATTATATAATTATATAATTAAATATAACATATCCCTACATATTTTGTATAATATGGATTTGTGTTTTCATAATATATTATATAACATATATATATTACATACATACGTGAAAGGATAAAATAATGAAGAAAACTTGTAAGCTCTGGAAACCTGTTGTGGAACTGTCAGATTTCCACTACTCAGTTTTAGGGACTCACTTATGGCACACTTTAACAAGTAGAAATATAGTGTGTGTCAAACCACATGTTCATGCTAGATGATGATAAGCATCTAGTATTTTTTACTTTGTGTTCTCTGAGGTTTTGGGGTTGAGGGGTTTTATCTTGTATGCTGAGTACTTAGAGGGCTTGTTTAGCTCAGTCGGTTGAGTGTGGTGCTGAAACACCAAAGGTTGTGGGTTCGATTCCTGTTCGGTCCTCATATGTTGCATAATCTAGTTGAGAGACGTCCCTGCCCATGACAGGGAGGTTGGATTAAATGATCTCTAAGGTCCCTTCCAGCCTAGGCCATTCTGTGATTCTGTGATTCTACTTCAGTGGTTTAAATGGAGAATGAGGCACAGGCAGACAGCTTATTTCAGTTTCTTCCCACTTTTCCTGTGTTTGTTCATCCCTGAAGAGCCTTGATTACTCTTTCTCTTGTTTTTGATTCTTCTCCTAAGCATACTACAATGTTTTGCACAACCCCACAGTTTTGTTAAAGCATTTATTAATAAACTCTGTGCAATGTCATTCATATCTTACTCCATGATAAATTTGCTTTATTCCACCTTAAGATGCATGATAATCTTGTTTGCCTTTCCTATCAATGACAAAGTTTTGGTTTAACCCTTTCCCAGGGTACTCTTGAGAGGTACCTTCAGTGACTCATCACTCAGCAACTGTGGAATTCTGGTCTCTTATTAATCTCTTCGTTGTTACGTTTTGTGTGCTGCAAGTTCTATTTACTTTTTATCTGTTTTTCTCCCTTGCTTGTATTGAATTGCCATTAACAGGAGATGCTTACATTGCAAATGCCCTTAAACCTTGGGTCAGTATTACACGTTCATTTAGTTGCCAAAAAAAATTTTTTCTTCCTATATTCATAAGCTGTACTCTTGAGGCGGACGGTTTCATCGCTTTTGGGGGTCATAACTGTTTAAGGAAGTCGCTGTTGCAGAAGTAATGTTACATAGCACAGGTCAGCTGTTTAATGGAAACTCTTGCATAGTAACTCACAATTTCAATTAAACCAAGGGACCAGTAAAATATTTGACTTACGCACTGTGTTATTTAAATGGATATGTTCTTTTTTACTTTCTGTTTGGGACAACTAATGAATTCAGAGGGGCTTTTTGAAATGGCATTTTGATCCTTATAAGAAATGCATTTTGCAATCTCTTATGTTACCTGTTTACGTTGCTTCGTATTAATCTTTAAATTCGCATTTGAAGAAATTCTAATGCAGATAATCTTAAAGGTTTAACATTAATACAGTGGTTTTCCACACTTCATTTCATTTTATGCTTATGTTTATAATTGACAAGTGTATAGTACTGACTTCTCTAGTGAGAGAATAAGTTGAATGCAGTTATGGATGTTTCTCTGTTTCCAGGCAGAGGCAGGTTCTTCCTACTAAGAAAACGGTGCTGGTCTTGAGTGTTTTTGGATGAGTTTGTAAATGAAAGAAGCAGCAAGCTGCTTTCTACGTAGTGTTTGGCAATGTTATGCATTTATTCAGGTTGGAAGAACTTCCTAAGCAAGTGTGTTCCATTAATGATATGTGCCTGTGCTCATTGAGGAGGGAAATTGCTGTATAATTACTTCTTGTCCTGTGTGATCAGAATAGATGCCAGACTAAATGCTGGAAAGGGGGAGTGGAAAGAGCTATGGGGGGGAAGAGAAAAGGTTGGGAAATAGTTAAAACTAGAGAAATTTAATCTGTGCTCTACTGGTGAGCAAAAATAATGCTCTGTGTGACTGAGAGTCCCTTGTGTGTTTTTCCTCATCCCCTGCCATTTAGTGAAATGCAACAAAAAATTCACCTTTCAGTTTTAAACTGTTAGGGAAACTGCTCCTTCCCCTTTGTCGTAGTTTGAGCTAAAAACCCCAGTCCTGTTCAGTGATTTTTACTTTCTAGTTTAATGTCTTTTAAAAGGGCTGCACGTTCTGAAGTCAGCAGCATGTTTTTGCAGACAGTGTGTGCTACTGGCAGTGATAACACCTGATGTTTACAGTCACTGCCTGGGACTGGGATGCAGAAAGGCTCCCGCTGATATTTATTCCTGTAGTGACCAAGGCCACTGCTGACTCTTGTGTGTCACGCTGGGGGTGCCGGGTAGTAAGAGGGGGCACAAGGAAGTAAAAGGTTGCACCTCCGGGGGGATAATAGGCAGGACAGGTGACCAAAAGAAGTATTCCATCCCATATATGTCATATTCAGTATAAATTGAGTGATTGAAGGAGTTTCAGCGCTTTCTTTTCCTGCAATGGCCGATATCCAGGGAGGACTCTGCCCAATCTCCTGCTTTTGATCCGGATCCTGAGTTCCCGAATCCAGCTCCCTGTATCCAGCTCCTGCCGCCGCTGAGCCTGGGGCTTCCCCAGTGCCGCCTGCTCTGCAGCACCAGTGGGGATTGATATTGGGGCAGTGGGAAGTTGGGTTCAATAGTTGGCTTATATACAGTTGTATATAGTTCTTAATTTTTATCATTTCACTATTATTTCCATTAATGTTTCATTAAAGCTGTTCTAGTTTTTCTTTCCTAACCTGTAAGTCTCTCTGTCTCATTCCCCTTTCCTTCCCGTTTGGAGGGGAAGAGGCAGTTAGAGAGCGTCTGCCAATGTTTAGTGGCTGGCCCAGCCCTAACGTATGACACCCTTCAAGCACAGCAAGCTGTGGTCATTAAGGACTTCTTTAGTCCTAGTACTCCAAACTTAAAATATTTTTATGTGCATTTATGGTAAAATTTTAAGACTTAAAAGAGCTATCAATCCTGATTATTCTGAGTTGCTTAGAAATGATTAAAAATGGTTTGAGGTTTTTTCCTCTTTTTTGTGGGAAAAACTAGAACTGATATTTTGTTGAAAATGTTTTGTGGGTTTTTTTGGTGTGTTTTTTTTTACTTTTTTTTGTGTATGTCTTTTTTTTTTTTTGTCATTTATGCTTTATTGACGTGAAAGCTGATTTCCATATCAGTAAATGGTCAGCTCTAGTCTAAAAGTGGGGTGTAAAAATGAGAGACCCAAGTTACTTGCAGATGTTCAAAGTTTGCTGAAAAGAAATGACACCAAACTGTTGAATGGTGCACAGAAAAGCTTTCTTTGAGTCAAATCTCAGTACAGCCTTGTCTCCTTATAGTGCTTGTACTATACTTCTGTAGTGGGACAAACTGTTCAATCTACAGGTACTTAAACATCAAATACAAAAATGCTCCATTTACTTTGGAATTGAGAGAAACTAATTAAGAAACAATTGCTTTATCAGTTTAGTCTGTCTGCAATTTATTTGAAAGCCAAGACTTCAGTAAACTTCTCACAGCATTTGTAAGATTATTCAGTTGTCTGGGAAGGGTTCTGTGAATACTTAAAGTAACAGGAGGTAGCAAAAGATCTGTATCAATGGGAAAAAAAGGGCTATATACGTAGTGTATTTTAAATACTGTATTTTTAGTAATATTTAACTAAGTAGAGAGTAGTCTGAGAAAAGCAGCAGTAAAAGTGTTCGAAAGACAACCTGGATGTTACATCTCTAACGCTATAGTGCAACTGAAGATAAAAGCGTGTTTTGTATTGTGGACTTTGAGACAACACATAATGAGCAATAGATTTTTATTTGTAAAATCCATGTTTATACAACAGCTATATAGTGAACTCTTTGATAAATTGTGAACAGCAACTTAAAAATTACACTGTTTGTGGTGTTGTCACATGAGAATAAAACATCCTTTTCAGTAAAAGGAGAATGTGGAGGTAAAATAATTGGATAAATAATGTTTTCTGTTTAACTTTTTTTCCAAGAAGAATATTATAAGTTCTGCTTCAAAAAAGAACCAGAAAAAGAGATTCAGAAATAAACTTTCATTTTCATAATTTTGACACATTTTTCCTATTTTTCTAAAATCTGGAACTGGTCGGTATTTTTCCTCAAACATAGTAATTTGGTGAATCTTTTTCTCCTTGATGTGGATCTCCTTCTGGTCATCCCTGTATCTGTAGCTGTATCTTCCATGCCCCTCAGCTACCAACTTAAAAAACGGGACCACAAAGCTAGAATGAAGATTGAAGATTATTTTAAACAACCAAACTTCTATGTCCTTTGTTTTGGTTCCTGTTAAAAATGTGGCTTTCCTGTCCATGAATTCATGAAAGGCATGTGCTGCAATGAAAGGGAGGAGCTCTGGGCTTCTAGTCTAACTGATACAGTCTAGTTAATTTTGTAGTAAATTAAGTGCCTTGGCTCTGTTGTGATCCTGTTTGAGATAGCTTGCTTGAAATACATGTAAACACCCTCCCATCTTAAGTAAGGATTCTGCTTGTAATTAATTTAGCACAAGCTAAGTATAACGATTTTTTTTTTCTATCTAAAGTCATATTTGAAGATTATTTACTTGCCAAGTTCATTAAAAGTGATGCTGTAGACCCTGGAGACCAGGTGGGATCACAACTAGAGTGGTTGATTGTGTTTTGATTTAAATTCATTTCTCTGTATAGCAAATGCATCTAAAATCCTAATCAGGCAAAACAGTTTAAAAAGAATTGGGAACGAGATATTGCCTAGCAGAGATAAGTTGCTGTGTTGTTTTCAAGCACTGCATAATTAAAATGTGTAAATGATGTTGCCTTTCTAGGCTTATTGAGATCTGAGTATTGTTTTGATTTTTAAAACTCTGTATTCCTGTTCTCTCATTAGTTTTTGTTAGATTCTACAATTTCTTAATCCAATTCTAAGGGACATTAGGTGTACAGATATATTTCTTCAGGCCCTTAGGAATAATGGTAGAAGTAAAACTCAACAGAAATCATGTGATGTCCTAAGTTTTGTGTTTGTTTTGTCTTTTTTGTAATGCTGTGACTCTTTTCCCTTGAGGACTTAGCCAAAATTTTAAGTTCTCTCTCAATCTAGGAGAAAAATTTGGCACAGAAGTCAGAGGTTGGATTACATTCTGGTTTTAAATTACAAAGACCTGATTCCTTGAATGCAGCAGTATGATCAGCAAGAGATTGTTAGATACAAGGTTCTGGGGCCAGCAGACATCCTCAGCATCTCTTCTGAGGTGCTGTTTTCAGTGCCTTTTTTTAGATGGGATGTTATGTGTCCCCATGCTTTGGCGTTTTATTCATAACTAGTGGGAATCCTTTAGCCTGTCCACCTACAGGTTTTGTCTTGTTTGTGTTTGTTGGTGATGCTCCCTGTTTTAGGAATTGAGGCTTGTAAGTACTGTAGAGGAAATGGCATTTAGTTAACTAAGTCATGTAAGGGGAGAAATCTCTTATTTTCTTTAGCCTGTTCTTCCTTCTTCTGTTTTATGAAGTCTCAAGTGACATCCATGACAAACATGCTTTGAAATGCTATAGGTAGAGTTCAGAGTATATACAATGTCCCACAAGCCCCAATTTACATCAGGGCAACAGATGCCATGCTGGTCCCCTGCTGCCTGACCAGATGTTCTCTCCGGCTCAGTCTTCTGAACTGTTGGTGGAGCAGCTGATCGTAGCTCAGTATGCTACTCTTTTTTTTCAGTTTTTCTTGAAGTGAGTGATAAACTACTATTGTTCAGAAACTGCTTTTAACCAGCAGAAGTAGGACAGCTGTCAGGTGCCAAAGCATGTCCTTCAGCTCCCCTTCCAGAACAGTGTGAGTCACCCAAAGCTTTTCTTCCCTGTCCTGTCTTTCAGCCTCATATGGGTATCCAGTGCTCTCCTGCATCTCTCATCCTGCATCTCCTGCATCTAAGATGGCACAGTAAACCCAGTTTGCATGCTGAGCTGCTGGCCTTTTCTGCCACAAAATGTTTAAATCCTGTACAGACTTCATGCTATATCATATGGGGGGAAAAGGTCCACTGATTATTAGTAGATAGTAATTTATTTAACTCTAGGGTCTGACTTCTTAGAGATATGTCAATCTTCTAATATCCTCACCAGCCTCTGTTAAGGTCAGTAATTAATTTTTCCTTAAACAGTCATTCTTTACCTGTTTGGGTTTTTTTCTTCTTTCCCAATCTTTAGCTGTCACTGATTAGTTCAGGAAAGCTCTGCATTGGAATTGGATTTGGCTGGCAAAGGTTGTCTTTAATGACTGCTTTTAGACAGCACTGCTTATAATGCAATAGTGAGACTTCCCCCAGACCCTGCCCTGAAGCTCATAATTGTTTTTATTGTGATTACAGATTGACTTTAAAAAAAAATCTGCCTGCATCTGTCCTTAGCAGTATGCATCTAATAGACTAGACTTTGAGGATGACTGTATAGGCACAAAAGTACTTTTTAAAACTTCACCCTTAGAGTTGAAGACCTTCCACATCTAAGAATCTTTGTTTCTTGGTATTTTCTCTTCCTCTTAGTAACCATTGTGAATGATAGTGAGTGAGCGCTTTGAAGTATGGGCACATAGTAGTTAATAAATTCATTCTTAAAGGGAGTACTGAAAGCCTTGACAGAAGGGGTGATGGATTTGAGCTGTCTGCAATATAATCAGAATGATTAAAATAATAGTACCAAAAAAGTTCCAGTCATGAGCATATGAGTTATAGTATATGCAGTCTAGACCTGTTGTAAAATTGCTTTAATTTTTTAATTACACATTCTTCTAGAGGCTTGATGGTTTCACTGCACTTTGATATAGCTTACTGGGAAGCTTTAAATCCACAGGTGCTCTGAAACTCAGAGCTTTATGTAACCATTTGTGTCACCTTATTTGAAGTGTCCAGTTTACCGTATTAACCTCCAGCATAGCAGTCACAGCTTTGTGTGAAATTTCTAATAATTGCACAAAAGTGGTGTAGTAATAAAGTAATATGTTGATACATGTAGAAGAGACACACTGAAGAATTGCAGCCAACTGTTCTAAATTTTATCGGGTAGCATATTTTGAAATATGGAGGTCACCACTTCTAGCCGATTAAATTCAGTCATGTCTTGAATAGATACCGTCACTCTTACCTGACGTTGATTATGGTATTTCAGTAAAGATCTAAAATTAGATGAGATATTCAACACACTGCAGAGAATCATTCCTCATCAGTCTAAATGCAATAATGATCTTGCGTTTAGTAATCCACACTGAAATTGACAACTTTCACAGCATTCTTACGCGGCAGATTATGTGAACAGTATCTGTTGTGAATAGAAGATTGTGCTAGGGAAGAGGGTGGTGGTTGTATAGGTTTGAGATGAGGGAGAAGTTTTAAAGAAAATCTGCCAATGAAATTGAAAATGTTGACTTTCTTCTAATAAGGTTTCATGCAAAGAAGTTCTAGGTTTGAGGAGAATGAGGTGTGGTACTATTCTTGACAGGGAAAGAAGGGATCGTTAAGAAAATTGTTACTTTTATTTTTGTTTTCCTGATTCTAGTGTGTGTGTATTGTGTAATACACAAATCTAATTGAAATCCATTTTTTGAAAGCTTATTGGAGAAAGAAAGAAGATTGATAATGACAGGGGACAAAACTATTAGCAAATATATCTACAAAGAAGAAAAAGTATCAAAATACTGTATGCAGTAGTGTATTTATGGCCAACAGATCACATATCATCTGCAACTAATCATATCGATCTCTTATGTTACCTTCAGTTTTGAAAGGGATGCCATGTTTTCTTGAGGATTGCCACTTCATGGGTTAGCATAAAAAGTTCCAGTCCCTAAATGTTGATTGAAGCTGAAGAGGGAGGTCAGTGCATTCAGCTGAGCTGACCAGCCTGCTGCTTCAGGTCGTGGCTCTTTCTGTCCTACCAAATGCTGGAGAGAGTCCAGCACAGGGCAACTAGGATGATTAAGGGAGTGGAGCATCTCCCTTATGAGAAAAGACTGAGGGAGCTGGGGCTCTTTAGTTTGGAGAAGAGGAGACTGAGGGGTGACCTCGTTAATGTTTACAAATATATCAAGGGTGAGTGTCACGAGGATGGAGCCAGGCTCTTCTCGGTGACAACCACTGATAGGACAAGGGGTAATGGGCTGAAACTGGAACATAAGAGGTTCCGCTTAAACTCGAGAAGAAACTTCTTCTCAGTGAGAGTGACGGAACACTGGAACAGGCTGCCCAGAGAGGTTGTGGAGTCTCCTTCTCTGGAGACATTCAAGACCTGCCTGGACACGTTCCTGTGCAGCATAATCTAGGCGTGCCTGCTCTGGCAGGGGGATTGGACTTGATGATCTTTCGAGGTCCCTTCCAATCCCTAACATTCTATGATTCTATGAAATGACTTCCTGACTGTAGCCACTGGCTGGGATTCAGTTTCTGATGGGACTATGTTGGTGATTCTATGCAAAAATTTAGAGAGGATTTCTATGGACTGACTCAGCTTTATATAGGTGTTAGTTTTAGGGCTTTTTAAATGCCAAACTTATTTGACATCAGGACTTGTGTTATTGGTGTTCATACCTGTAAAATTATTACTTAAATGGTAATAAAGATACAGAAACTGGTTCTGCTGTGATCACATTATAGTAATGGATGGACTGGGAGTAGCTTTTGCTGATTTTTTTTCTTCTAGGTTCTGTTCTGGCTGATATGATTACAGGACAAGCCTGGAGAAGTGAAATAGTGTTATGTCAAATGTGTCTTAGTGAATAAGGAAAAGATTGTAGGAAAAGCTTCATCCCTGGGAACAGAGGAAATTGTTCTAAACCAGATTTTGGGGAAAAAAAGTTCAACTACTTTTTTAGAAAAGCACATTATACTAAATTTGCTTGTCTTTTGGTTTTGGGGTGAGGTTTTTTTGTTGTTGTTGTTTCCATGCAGGTGGTTTTGGCAGATCCTTGTAAGAAGGTAGCTTTAGAGAATGCTCTGTAGTTTGCCATGAGAACTGCAATCAAATATCTGCTTGTCCTGGTAATTCCTCTTTGATAAGGAGGCTGACTCTTTACCCAATATTTTTATGTATCTATATTTCAATACCTTGTGATATCTTAAAAATTGGTATAAAGTTATCTGGAAACAAAAGGAATTTATCACTATACAGGTCACCCTTATTAGTTTAAATAGCTACCACAAAAGTTTTTTTCTAGTTCTGCTACAATTAATGAGTTTAGTTGGAAGTGAAAGAAGTGTACAAGTAATTGTCTGTAGGCCTTACTCCTCTTGATTCTGATTCCTTCTTCAGTCTAGCTATTGTGCAGTAAAAATGCTGTCAAATGTAGTTGTAAGGATTATATATATATATGAACAAATAAACACCAGAATAAAAAGGCACGTCTGTATAATAAGTAACTGCTCTGTGCTCTAGTAATTGGCTTCTGCAGGAGGTGTTTTAATCTGTTAATACAAAAAGCTGAGAAGTTCTCTGGAGAATTAAGTAAAAGTATGGGGGTTTGTGTATACGGTATATTTAGTTATTGCAGTAGGGTTGTTTAGTTGAGTGTATATATCAAAGGGCTTCGCAGGGAAGAGGAGAATTCTCTTTGATGGCTTCATTCTCTTTTCCTTTGATATATAAAGAAACTCAAGTAATGACTGTTGTAGTTTTCTCAATTGCATAAACACTGGATCACTTTTTCTTGGCTGGAGGGATTTACATAGACACCACAGGATCTGTCACTTCATGATGTGAAGTGAAGCCATATTCCTTTCACCTTGTCAATGAGTATCAAGCACAGCTAGAACCTGGAGCCTATATTTTTAACCCACAAAGCTATAGAGACTGCCACTATAGTTTACTGTTTTATTCAGTGCTTTACAGTGATCAGGTTTTTTTTCTATTGCTGGTATTTAGTAACATTTTATTAACTCTGTAGCTTGCCTTTGATTAGGGCATGAGATTTTAGAACACATTTTAGCACAGACTTATTAGTAGTAGTATATCTAAGTCTTGTAAGACATTTTTTTAATATGGTAAGTAAGAGAAACTGGTGTCTCTTGAGGAAAGAATCTATTCATTACTAAACCACAATTGGAAGTAAAATTATCCCTTTGTGGACTGCTCAACTGAGATACTTGTTTTGGCCAGTGTTACATTTCCATAGCCTGAACTTTAGCAAGCAGAAAGAGACAATGCTAAATTCCCCCTTGCCTTCCCTCCCCTCACGTCTCCCCTTTTTCCCTGAAGGAAAAAAAAAAAAGGGGGTAAGAAAATTTAATTTTGTTTACTATGATGCTACATTAGTCAGAATTGTAAATAATTAGAATGATAAATACTACTAATATTTTTAATCCAAAGGAAATTTTTACTTATGCTTCATTGTTTCATGTACCGAGTTGTGTGAACGAATAACTTCTTGCAGTTCGAAAAGTTTGACTCATAGCTGTAACTAAACACTTTTTATTCTGAATTGTGTAATTTAAAATTGGTAGGTTTGGGTTATTTCTAGTTTGAAATGGACATTCAAAAACAAGTACTTAAAGTTGGTGTTTAAATTAAGAAAATATATAGCATAAACTTTCAAATTAAACATAAAATTGGTCTTACGGACAGCAAGGATAGATGAAATTCCTTTTTTTGTTTTTGAAATTTAGCTTTTGGCATTAGATTCCCTAGATACTTTCTATGTTCAAAGAATTGGTGAATCCGAGTAATCAGTCAGCCAAACACTGGAGGAAAAAAAAAATCCCAAAAGATTTCCACTGGTTTCCCTTCCTGTTCTCTGATTTGAGCATTTAGTGTTTATTACTCCATGTTTTTAGGCTTTTTTCACTACCCTGTAATATGAAATTCCATATTTCTCTTCCTACAAAGTGGAGATAAAGATTTATACCAGAGCGTAAGTAGTAATTGAGGGCTTATGACCATTCTGGGGTTGGTACTTAAACCCCAAAGATCATTTACAAAGTGAATGCTTTTTGGAAAAGAAAAATGTAATCAACTACAAAACATTAAAATTTACATTATCAGTGACTCCAGGATTCCTTTGCCACGACCTCCTTGTATAAGGGCATTGGAAAAGATGAAAATCTACTTGACTATGTTATAGGAAATTCCAAAGTAATTATTTTGTTGTTGGGTTAGGTGAGAAGGAAGCTGAAAGTCTATCAGGAAATGGATAAATGGAAAAAACTTTAGGGTGGATGTTCTTTCTAATTCCTGTCCAACATTGGCTGACAAAGCTAGTGACTTACAGATAGTAGCATGAAATAGCATTCTTATAAACCAATTAATTGTGTAATGGAAAGAGTGAGTGTTCTGCAGATTGCATCTACAATTGTTATCACAGCACCACCATCATCCAAATCTTGAAAAACAAAGAAAAGATTTGATTAGAAAGAATTTCTTCATGTGTGACGTATAAACAGTTTGTTTGCTTGTAATGCTGAATTGTCAATAACAAACAAGGGCAAAGTTGTTTTAAAATATTTCAGAGAATCTTAGCTTTAGTTTTCTTTGTATTTTATTGTGGCCTAGACTACACAATTTGATTTTCGTAAGGTTATGAACTTTCTACTTCAGACTTAAAATTTAATAAAAAGTTTCTTTCATTCTGCTACCTCTTAAGCCAGGATCAGTAATAGGTGTGCTGAAATATGGTCTGAAATGTGAAATACCTATGGCAGGAGGAATTGCTTTCATTTTAGTTGAAAATCATGCCATGCCATGGAAGAACCTTACTGCTAAAAATAAGTACCTATTTCTAGTATATTAATTATGCTGGTGATTAGTACATCCAAATGGAGCTCAGTAACAAGAGATGGCTTTCCAGAGTCTCTGCTGGGACGGGTACCATGTAATATCTTCATTAATGACATAACAGTGGAATTGAGTGCATTCTCACCAAGTTTGCAGATGACACCAAGCTGTGTGGTGTGATCAACAAGCTGGAGGCAAGAGATGTCATCCAGAGGGTCCTTGACAGGCTTGAGACGTGACCCAGGCCAACCTCATGAGGTTTGACAAGGCCTAGTGCAAGGTCCTGCACCTGGCTTGGGGCAGTCCAAACTGTTAATGCAGCCTGGGGGAATGAGTGGATTGAGAGCAGCCCTGAAGAAAAGGACTCGGGGACATGCTGGTGGATGAAAAATGGGATGTGAACTGACAGTGTACACTCAGAGCCCAGAAAGCCAATCACACCCTGGGCTGCATCAAAAGAAGTGTGGCCGGCAGGTCGAGGTGGATGATTCTACCTCTCTTCTCTGCTCTGGTGGACCCTACCTGGAATACTGTGTTCAGCTCTGGAGGCCTCAACACAAGAAGGATGTAAACCTGTTGGAGTAGGTCCAGAGGAGGGCCACAGAAATGATCAAAGGGATGAAGCACCCCTCCTGCGAGGACAGGCTGAGAGAGTTGAGGTTGTTCAACCTGGAGAAGAGAAGGATCTGGGAACACCTTTTAGTGACCTTCCAGTACTTAAAGGGTGCCTACAGGAAAGATGAAGAAACTTTTTTACCAAGACCTTTAGTGACAGAAGAAAGGATAATCCTTTCAAACTGAAAGAGGGTAGAGTTAGGTTGAGCATGAGGAAGAAACTTGTGATGAGGGTGGTGAGACGTGGGAACAAGTTGCCCAGAGAACCTGTGGCAACTCCATCCCTGGAAGTGTTCAAGGCCAGGCTGGATGGGGCTTTGAGCAACCTGGGCTAGTGGGAGGTGGCCCTACCCATGGCAGGGGGGTTGGAACTGGATGACCTTTAAGGTCACTTCCAACCCAAACCATTCTATGGTTCTGTGATTAATATACAAGTTCTAGTGCACCCATCGCATTTTTCAACCATGTAAGTTGATTTTAAAGCTATCAAAAGATGCTGTTGCCTTGTCTTTTGAGTTTCCACTTCTGTGTTGACTTGAAAATGTAAATAGAGTACTCAAAGCTTTTTGAGGTGTGGAGGAGTGTTTTTTTAAACAGTTCTCCAAATAAACTGTAGACAGAAGTATATGCTTTTTAAAAAAATTATTTAATGTAAGCATACGGATTATTCTAATTTTGAGTATTTTCAAGATACTTTACGAGGTTTCCATATATTCTACTGAATACATTTTAGAACGTGTCTTTGACACGTTTCTGGTGGATCTTAGATATGGTGGCTATAGTGAGATAGTTAAAACACATGTTCAGATTGCAAAGCAGTTTAAAATAGGTGCTTAATTTTTTAAAAATAGAATCATAGATAAAACGAAGTATAGCTGTGAATCAATACAAAAATTACATCATAGCTGTTTTTGCCTAAAAGTTCAAATAATAGTATTGCTACATATTATATGCTAAACAAAGTTACTGTAACAATCTATTACAAATATTCTTGCTGTTTTTGTTTTAATTGTCAAGAAGTATAAATTATATAGCAATTGTGATAAAAACTCTTAGAATATAAAAGTGGTTCTTAGTTCTCTTACATGAAAACGTATTTATGAAGCATACAGAAAGCAGTGCATTCGCAAGTTCTCAACTTTATTATCTCAGTGTAATATGAACTAATATCTTTAATTACATTCCTGAAGGATATAACTTCAAAAAGTACAGCAAATTGAGAAATACTATACTGTGCCTAAGAATGGATTCCTATTTAATATGAATCCTGTACTCTTCAGATCTTCTCTGCTGTTATGTACAAATGCAAGAGCTTTGCAATTTTGCGCTTACTGAAAGGTAACAGGGTCTGATGCATGCGTAAATTGTTTTTGCCAGATGGCTGCTTACTTCTGCAGTCGTTTCCTGAATCTTATGCTAGGGATGATATAAGACAATGTTCAGGCTTTCTGAGCCTTCCACTGGAAATCTCCTTTTTCTGTTAAGGTAACGATTCATTGTACAAACTTTTCTTCCTTTCATGCTGAAGTCTGTCATGTAACTGAGCCATCTTGTCCCGTGGTGCTGAAAATAACATTTTGGCCTGTATCCAGAGCAATTGTTTATACTGAGGATAAAATCTGGAAGTGTGAGAGGAAGTAATCTAAGCTTAGTATCAGCTAATATTAGCATATTGAGTGAACTTTTCTTAACCCCTGTTTCCCCAGGGGAGGAAATAATTAAATTACAATTCAGGATATGGAGTAGTTATCTCGGAAGCCTCCTGGAATGCCTGCACTGGATGATGACTGATAATTAATATTTCTACCCATCTTTAAATTTTCTGCTCCTTTTAGAAATTTGGAATTGCTACCGTCTAGTTGGGAGGAGAGGAAGGATAGACTTTTTGTCAGTAAAATACAAACAAGCAACTGAGACTTTGGGGGTCCACTATGACAATCACCGAGAGACTAAAATAAAAGGATATCCACATAAGACCGGCTAAGTAGGAGTCCTAGGATGGAAAAATGCAAGAGTTGCCCTGTTTTCAGACTTCTGTATGTTATGATAGTTATTCCTTATGAGGTTGGGTTTGCTATGTTAACATAAAAAGTAGCTGACACAGTTGCGTGAGGATTAGTGTTTTGATATGGGGTTTTCAAGGTAATTTTCGATTTTTAAAAAAATAATCTATAATAGTGTGTGGACACTAAATGGTAGGTTGATACGGTTTTGTTAGTGTGTTCCTGGTATATATGAAATTTAGTCTTTCTGTTAGTACCGTAGCAAGTATGGTTTCCTACCGTCTGCATGCAGATTACTACTCTCAATCATCAATGCATTTAACTTCTGGAAAAATGGATATTTGATTATACTTTTATATTAATGTTGGAATTTTCTCAGGGGCAGAGGTCTGGTCATCTTGCTTCACTTTAATGCTTTTGCTTGGGAGTTTTCAAAATGTTCCCTTTCAGGAAGAATGTAATTTCTTCGCTGCTTAAATTCCTATTGCTATTCATTATTGTTAGAGTAACCAAATTTTCCACCTGAATTAAAAGTGAAAAGTCTGCATTTTCATCTGGATGATACAGGCACAATACTAATGCACTAATATTAAACGTGTGTGTGCACACGTTTGTTTTCAGACAAGCGTTCTTACAGACTCTTGAGAAGATGCTTGAGAAGAGAAAGGCTTGTGCTTTGTAAACTGTAGCTTTGGTTTCTACATGTTTGAAGGAGGGAATGTGCTCAAAATCCTACCTTGATTTGGGTGGAGGTAACAGCAGCATTTCTCATCTGTGGTGAAGTTGCATGGTTGCAGGAGACAACCATATTCCCTTCTTAACTCTCGTGCCGTTTTCTGGGAAAAGTTCAGGTTAATGGTCATGAGTCACCTGGTAGGTAATAGTTTGGCTATTTCTACACTACATTGAGATGTAATTTGAAAGCAATCTCAGTGTTGAACAGTAAATGACTCTGACATGTCCAAGATCTTCCATTTCATGGAAGTAATGAATTGCATGGTGGAAGACCCATCCCTGGAAGTTTTTAAGACCAGGTTGGATGGGGCTCTGAGCAGCCTGATCTAGGGGGGGACTTCCATGCCCATGGCAGGGGGGTTGGAACTAGATGATATTTAAGGTCCCTTCCAACCCTGACAATTCTATGATTCTATGATATGCATAAAATTGTATGCAAAATCCTGACAATACATTTTAAAAATGTTGTGATTTAGTTACTTGTCACAGAACAACAAATTTTGTTTATTTGCAGGGTTATGTGACTAAACAAATTTAATATTTGATAAGAATATTTTGGGAGAAAAGAATTTTAAGTGTGTTCAAAGATTTTTATTTTAATAATGTATAATTTAGTTGTGTAGAACATGAGTGGTACAAGTGCTAATGGATT
Organism: Trogon surrucura; assembly: GCA_020746105.1. Lineage (NCBI taxonomy): Eukaryota > Metazoa > Chordata > Aves > Trogoniformes > Trogonidae > Trogon > Trogon surrucura. The sequence goes on along the minus strand of CM036617.1, from coordinate 114,936,176 downwards.
TCTGAAATCCATGTAGGCTATATCAGCACTTTAAAGGATTTTGTAATTTCATTTTTGAGACAACCTCTAGTTTAAAAGGTATGTGTCCTGGAGGCTCTGTTAAAACTGCAGGTAATTGTCTGGAGTACTGTATTTTTGGTTTGTTTTGTTTTTTGGGGTTTTTTTGTTGATTTCCCTGCCCCCCTTGTGTTTGCCTAAGGAAACCCTCTGGGCAAAAAGCATCAAGAATATTAAATTTCATTGCAATAAGTGCCTATCTGCTTTGACTGCAAGGCTGTTCTTATTCACATTTTTCAGGACATAACCTCCACTGAGTAATACTTGAGTTATTGCTTCTATTTTTATGGCAAATAACTGAATGTTTTATTTGATATTTTTTGGTTTACTCATATTGGATGTAGATAGGACTAGTTTGAAAAATGTAAGTCTAGGACACTGTGCTGCTTACTATCTGTAATAAACTTATATAGTCCATAGTTCATTTGAGGAGAAAATTTGTCTTTTTGTTCAAATGACATTTCAGTAAAGTCATGTGAATATATTCGTACACGTTTAATTCATTGGCAAAATACAATAGAGAGAGTTAATGCAGAATTAACCTGCTAAATTAAATTGGTGGATCTTTCCAAAACATTGATCAAATGTCCAAGTGCTTAAAAATTGGGAAATTCAGAGGAGAAAATGACTTTCTGACCCGTGCATCAAAATTTTGCTTTTTGCTGGGTAGAACCCAGATCCGATACCGAAGAAAACGTGCCTTTTTGTTTACAAAGTTTGTTAACCATTTCCAGATAGCTGTAACTCATTCCTGGACCACGTCTCCGTGTACGGTGGGGTATGGCTTTGTCTAACCTGGACTTAGCTGGGCAACGTTTAGTGCTTGGAGCTTCGTTCGCACAACACGTGCCTGGAGCAGCGCTTCTGCTCACCCACTGGTGCTGGAGAGGAATCAGCTGCTGAGGATACGTGGCAATGTGTCTCTGGGGCCAACTCTAGCAATTTTGGGAGAACCTGCTAGAAGGAGAAATAGTTACCCTCTCTCAGCTTTTGTTTTTTTTTAGACAGAACATTGGAGTATTCATCGGTTTACCTGGCATGTGTTCAGTCACCCTGGCTTAACTGTGAATTGTACTGTGGGTACCAATAGCTCCTGAAGGGCTTCACTGCATAGTGCTGCTTTGTGCCAACAGATGAAGTAGAAATTTTTAGGGAAAAAAAAAGAAATAATGAATGTTTTCTTGGAGTCTTCAAAACTACGGCTGGTACTTGAGTAAAGGATGTGGCTATTTATAAGAAATCGTTTTCCCAAAGTAATTACTGAATATGAATCAAGTCTAATAAATGCATGTTTCTATTATATTGTTTACAGCACAGTAAATGAGAGTGCTTTCTCCCTGTGTAACACTGGACTTATGGGGATCAGGATTAATGCTTTCAGAAGGGGTATTATTTGCTACAACACTCTAGAATTTTGGTTTTAACTAAAATGGAAAATCCTCTACGTCTTCAAAACTGCTATTCTTGTTTACTCTTAAAATAAAGATGAAAAGCTATAGTTAAAAGAAATATTTTGAAGCTAATTAAACCAAGGAAACTATTTTGGTTATTTTATTTTTAAGTCTTAGTATTTATTACTTTATATTTATTCACTTTTCATTCTCAGAATATCATGTTACAGCTGGATTATTGGATGTCACAAAATACACAATGAAATAACTAATGTTCTGCTTATTAGAATTTTTAAATAGAAAACTATAAATATGTATACTTGTCAGTAGCTTCTGCAGAATTGGAGTTTTGACCATGAAAAGAAATAATCGTGCAATCCTGTATGCAATTAATTTTACTAGTATTAACTTTTATGTTACCCTATAGAAACTGGTATGATTTAGCTGAAACAATAAAAGAATACTGCTTTTACTTCATCCTATCATGATTTTTTTTGTAATACTAAAATAATTAAGGACCATTTTCTTTCAAGGCTGGCTTCAAAATTCTGACATAATTTTGGGCTTTTTCTAATTCAGAGAATGGGATGTTAACGCTTAAGCAGAGATGTTTTCTGCGTCAAGTATTGATAAAAGTATCCATTATTTTTAACTGTTTCAGGAAACTTCTGGTCTTTCAATGAGTTATTTGATATAGTACTGTAATAATGTAATATTATTTACTTTCTAATTATGATGGCATAAATAAATCCTCAATTTTTGTGGCTAGGAGTAAAACTTTTTTCCTGGATTTAGATGTGCCTGGGTTACAAGTTTGCTGTTTACAAATGCAAGATTCCAGTGTTTCTGTAGCACAGATTTCTAAATAATAGAGGGTCTCAACTGCGTCTTATTTTTTACTGCTCATGGCAGTGAGGCACCTAGTCATCCATTTCGTTTTGTTTTTTTTATATTTTAGAGAGCCCAACTTAATGGAATAATGTCCTGTAAAAATGTAGAAAGCAACCTTTTTCCTGTCAGCCCTTTTCAAAGATCTGTATCCTTCTACAGAAATGCTCAGTGGCTGTGAGAGCAAGTGGCTGTGGTGGAAGGTCTTTCACTGCTACAGCCATATGTCTTTCATCTTAATTTGATGAGAGTCTTTATGCGAGCGAGAGTTGTGGGTTTCCTGGAAACTTGTGTTCAGGATGATCTGATAGCAGCCTGGAATATGGAAAGATCTGATCTTGACTTCCTTAAAAACATGATTGTTTTACCCACATCTGGTGCTGTTTGTGTCTATCCTAACCTGTCTGCTTTCCTGTTTCTTACAAAGCTGTGAGATTGTTTACCATAATTCTCAAGCCATTTGGAAACTTCACTCTTCTGGGAATTAACTTCAGGATGACAACTTCTCTGATCAGGAAAGCTGCTTAAGCATCAGAAGTTCAGCTTCTACTGGGCAAACTGGTTAACAGTGACCACTACTAGCTTTAAGCACCCTTTTTGTTGAAAGCAAAAGCAAAGCAAAAGGTTCTGACCTTTTGTGTGGCTGTGCAGGGGGGTCTGTGCTTCCCAGTGGGAATTGCTGTCTGGCTTAGGGATGCCGATCACTGCGTGTCTGAGCCAGTGCTGGGTTTTACTGCCACCACAGCTCTTCTCACAGCTGGTAGACTTAATGTTGGGGTTGATACTCAAATACCTGACCAGAAACAGACTGTTAACATGTCACAACCACTTTGTGTGACGTTCTGTCACCTCACTGTGACAAGGTAAATTAGGAGTAACATGTCTTCCTGTAGGTCTTTGCTTTAAGACCATGAGGACTGGTTAGCTTTTTTTTTTTTCATTGTCTCTTCAGGTACCAAAGCATTCCCTGGGGCCGCAGTATTGGCTGCGAATACAGGGAAATTTAGCATATAAGTTCTTCACAATCACAAGGTCATACTGAGACCTAATTCTAATTACTCTTCTAGTGTTTCGGACTTGCATAATAAGGACTGTGTCTCACCTGGCCTCAGGGTAGACTGTACCTTTGTACCTTCAGACTAGTTTGGAACACCTGCTGTGGTTTGGTGCAGACCTCTGCTCTTCTCTGAGATTCAGTGGGAGGGTAATAATCTAGGAGAGACAAGTGGGTTAATATTTGGCAATTCAGGTAGTCTAGAGCTGTATCAGAGGAATGTTATCCCTGTAACCTCCTGAGGTTAAAATTTGTTATGCTTTCAAATGCCTGCCTTTCAGTCCTCAGCTTTGCTTGTGTTTTCTGATTTCAGACGTGTTTCTTTATTCATTTACTTCCTTTTAGCTCAGATTCTTTCATGTGTTATTAATGTAGATATTTCTTTCCTTACTGATGCCAGAGTACTGTTTACTCATACGTGAACCTGAGCAGGCAAATAGTTTTAAAGTTTTTCTTGCACAGCATTTAAAATTTGTCCAGACCTTTCATCTGCTTGTGGTGACTTAGGTGCATACTGCTTTGCTAGTGGGTCCTTGTTGTTCCATGGCTGAGTCCCAAGAGCTTGCCATGTCAATCAGGATTTCCAAAGTGAGGACTTTTCATTATCTGTAAGGAGAGATGGCCATGAAATCTTTAGACTAGCTATCTCATTGGTTACTGAAACTTTTTTAATGTTTCTGGTATCATACTGGAACTTAAGGAAAGATAAATCCCAGAGATCTGTAATGCACCGTTACTTACGTTATTTAAGGCTTTTTTTTTTTTTTTTGAAATGTCATTTAAAAGATAAAGCTGCTTTGCAGATCAGAGATCAAAGATTACAAGTCTTTTTTTGTTTGACACTGTCAACATCTTTGCTGTATCTCAGTGTATAAATTGTCTGCTTTTTAGTGTTATGAATTCTATACAAGTAGCAAAGCAAATGTAATCTAATCAAGTGAAACAGGAGAGGTCATGGTATGGATGCATTTCTCTTTAAGACAAAAAAAACTTCACGAGGCAGAGAACAGAGGTAAAGTGATAAGCAATTGATTGTAAGCAGTAAGTGAGGAGGGAGAAGACAGTGGGGTAGTAATTAAGATACGTGATAAATTTGAGAAAAAAAGCTTGAGGAGCTACATCTAAAGCTAATATTTTAAATTCAGAGGCTTCAGGGGGGGGAAAAAAAAAGTTGTGTGCTTTATTGTTAATATGGCTGAAAGAGATTGAACATCTCCCTTATAAGGAAAGGCTGAAGGAGCTGGGTCTCTTCAGCTTGGAGAAGAGGAGGCTGAGGGGTGACCTCATTCATGTTTATCAATATGTCAAGGGGGAGTGTCAGGAGGACGGAGCCAGGCTCTTCTCAGTGATGTCCAATGACAGGACAAGGGGTAATGGGTACAAGCTGGAACATAGGAGGTTCCACAAAAGCATTAACAAAAACTTTTTCCCTGTGAGGGTGACAGAGCACTGGCACAGGCTGCCCAGGGAGGTTGTGGAATCTCCTTCTCTGGAGACATTCAAAACCTGCCTGGACATGTTCCTATATGACCTACTGTGGGTGATCCTGCTCTGATGGGTGGGTTGGACTAGGCCATCTTTTGAGGTCTCTTCCAACCCCTGACATTGTGTGATAGGTAAATCTTCTCTAATGATCCAAACTCCCTATTAAAGAAGTCTTGAGCCAGTAGCAGTGGGAGACTTAGAAAATTGGGAACTAGCCCAATTAGCTTGCCCAAGGAAGTGCAGTAATAATCCATATAGTACAAGTAACATCTTTTAAAGTTTTGTGTGAGTAAAGATCTAGTGCTGTTGAAAATGTTAATTTCAAGCCTCACTCAGATATCAGCTTGTGATGGATAACAAATACAGAGACTTCACATCTTATGTATATAGCCTTTAAGTTCTCTCTTGGCCTCAGATCACCTTCACAGTGCAACAGCTTGAACTGCTTGACCTAATGGATCATGACCACACTGTCTGTCTTTGGGGTTGGTTGCTTATGGTGAGGATGTTAAAAATCAATTCCATCATGTTAATTTGTTTTAGTAATATCCAAAATACTATGGCACCCTAAACAATGGGTCAAGACTACTACAAGAATGTTGCAACCATTCTGAAAGCTTTTACCAGTGTAGAGTGTAGAGAGGACTCTGTTCTTGGGTTTGTTGTCAATTGTTTTCCATTTGTTTTAAAATAATGCTAAAAATTCATTTAATGTTAAACTGAAAGCTGTAGTTTCCTGTCTGGACCACTACTATTACTTGTTTACAGAATAAGCTTTTTCCTTGAAAGTTACTATGTCTGAATATTAGCTTTGAAAGGTGAACAAGCTTGATATTGATCAATGGCTTGTTTCTTTTCTGACTGTACAGGATGTAATCATGCAGTGCGTACTCAGAAATCTTACGTCTAGAAAAAGTAGCACACTGCATCGGTGCCTCTGCGGTTGTCACTGCAGGGGGCGGAGGGGGGGGGCAAATATTAATTCACTGCTTCTCTGTCTCTTAAGATTGTTAACGGGGGAAGTGATATGTTGCTGCTGGGTCCTTTGTAGTGCTGGCCCTTTATTAGTGCCTCTAAATAACAGGCAAACTGGTGTATGCTGGTTTACAGCTGGGGAAAAAGGAACGTGTCTATATCGAATCCGGGTGTACTATGTATGCTTAGTTCATAAAATAACTTGAATCAGGTTCAGTGAACGTTTCACGTTATCAGACTGAGTGCCAATTTCTCTGTGGTTCCGTGTAGCAATTCATTGGTGAAATTTAAGCCAGTCAGCTGCTGAAACATTTGGGGAAAAGGAATATTCTAGCAATTCAGTACTACTATGTGTTAAGTTAATTAAACGCTAAGAATTGAAAACAGGTAAATCATCGTAAAAGTCTGGATTCTTGTATGGTCAGCAGTTCCATATATTTTCTGCAATACATAATAAATACAGTTCCTGAAGGTCAACATTAATATGGTTCAAGAATTGCAGTTTCAAACTCTCTTAGTTACAGCCAATGTTATTTTTTGTCCATAGTGACAAAACTATAACTGGTTTAAATGCTTGCATCTTAGTATTTTGTATTCATCATGGATTGGAATTTGGAATTCTTAATGATGAACCATTATTTTGCTTGTTTATCAATACGGGGGGAGAAGGGGGAGTAAATAATGAGTGTGAGTTGTACTAGGTCAGCAGAAAACCTGTGAAACTGCTTTTAAGAGAGGTGTTCAATTTGTCATCACCTTATGAAACCAGGCCTTCTAGCTCAGTGTGCTCATTTCACCACCTCAGCTGAGAAATCCCTTTTTAATGTGTGTGCTGTTGGCCCCAAGGATGAGGAAATAACAGCAAGACTTTCCTGCAAAGACCTTCTTTATTTTGAATGATATCTGCGTGAATTCTGAAAGATTTAAATTTCTTACAGTGTAAATCATTCCGTACCTTAATACTTCTAGAGTATATGTTTTCCTCTTTTGGATAATGCATGCAGCGAAAGAACTTTCTCAATTTTAGAGTGTGCGGAAATGTGAGACACTATTACTATATAATGTAACATGTTTTTTTCTACTCCTCTTTCCATTTGTCTGTAAAATTACAAGAATATTCTTCTTCTAGAAATGTTCCTGAATTACTGTTTCTAGGGTGGATGTATTTCAATATGTTATGATTTTAGCCTCTGTTGGCATTCTGCAAGATATTTGTTACTTCTGTCAACCATTTGTAATGCTGCTGCTCCTATAAACAAACTGTTTTGGATGAAATCATGAACCTCTCTAGTTTGTGTGATTTGCATGTTTCAAAAACCCTGTTATTCTGGCTCATGTTTTGAAACTGCATAGTTATCTCTCTAAAAGTCAATATGGTTTCTAGTGTTTGACATTCTTCCTAGAAATTATCCTAAAACTGATACTATTTTTTCCAAGTTTAGACTAGAATCGGAGGTAATTCTGTTTATTTATTTATTTATTTACAATCTTCTCTCCCACGTGCAATCAGATGGTTGGAAAACATCTACTGCTCCTACTCAGGTTCTGATCTCATAAATTTGCTAACTAATCTTTTGATTCAACAAATTCATCTTGTTTGTTCTTACCTGTAGTCACTTTTTCATGTAGACACCATTACAATTTATTTTCATACCGGTTCTCCATCTTTTTTTCCAAAGATCAATGTTCAGTGCCAGCAATGCTGGAAAAAATTACATTTTTTATCTGTTTTGGGACTTCTGTGTATGTTTTACAAATGTACAAATCCTCTTCACCGTCTTAAGAACTTTAAGGTTATAAAGTCAAGCAGTCTGTAATGAGGAGAAATAGCTTTTAAGTGTAGTTGGTGCGTGTAGCACTTAAGCTACTCTTCGTACATACATTATCCTAATTCAATGTGAGACAGTATTTTTATTGCAATACAGCTACTGCTTTGAGTTTGCTCACAAGTAGCTTTCTGCAGGTTTGATGCTGGGTCAGAAAAAGATACAGCGAACATTTTCACTAAGTTGGGTGTTTGTGTGACCAGCTTGCCAGTTCACAGGACCTGTGATACCTTTGTACTCCTTTCAGTATCAGAGCATTCCCTGTCTGTTGTTCGTTCATTGCAAATCATCTCACCTGAGAAATGACAACTGTATAAAGGGTTCTGTAGTAAAGCTCCTGAGATCCTCCTAGTGTAGTTTTATTTTGTGAATTGGTTGATTTGGGGTGAGGCTGTGGAACATGGGATGGATAAAATTTCTTGTCGTGTAACACATGCCCAGAAAAGGAGATGAACTGAGGCAGTAGGTTGATTCGCATTTCCTTAATTTAGAGTTCTTGGTTCTGTCTTTATATGCACAGGTGTATATCTGTGTGCAGTACATGTGAGTACAAACTGATTATTCGAGGCAGTGAGGATTTTACCAGCTTTATAGTGTGTCTGCAGCATCCCCATCTATAATACCACTAACTCCAGATTTAAAGCACCCCTCAGACAAGCAAGTTTTTTTGGAAGAGGGAAGGTGGGGACATTTGTTTTGTCAAAACAGCTTGTGCCAAGTGTGGCAGAGAGGGTAGTGGCATGGAGGGTGAGCAGTGAAAACAAGGTATGAGGGTCTTTGAAGCTACTGAGACCAGTGTCTTAGGAGAGGAGGTGATGGTAGTAAGAAAACTGAAACTATTTTTCTCTTCAGTAGGAACTTTGTTTGCAAATGCCTCCATGTGCTTACTCGCTTTAGAACCTCTCCTATATTTTTGAATTTCATGTCCATGTTTTATTTGTGTGTGTTAGACCCTATTTTTGTTGTTCTCAATTTCAAAAACATATCCTCAACTTCCATAAGTAGCTTTGCTGTTTAGGTGCGTAAATTGCCAGCTCGGTGATTTATTAACCTCCTGGTGACATGTGATTTGTGAATAATTACGGGTGGGGATGGGCTGGGGGATGACAGCTTTTCAACTTGTCTTATATGTAGGAACTGCTGTGAATCCATACACTCTTGGGAACAAAATCTTACCTGTTACAATTTTCTTCCTATTTCTGTAAGATCGTTTCCCACAGAGTATATAGAGAGGCAGAGGAACAGTAGAGTGGCAAGTATGGATATTAAAATGTAATGTATGTGTTCAAATGTTAACCTATTTGGATGTCTATATAGACACTTCATTTTTCCTAAACCCGTGTCTGCAATCTTAACATTATGTGCAGTAAAAAGCAAAAAATTAAGGAGAACAGACTTTTTAGGAAAAGGATAAGGAAATAGGGAAGAAGCCATTAAAATGGTAAACTGTCCAGGACAACTACTGTATATGCAAGTGGGGAACATGGTATCAGGGAAGTCTAGTTGATCACAAGATTCATGAAGGTTATGAAATGTATTCGTGTTGTTTCAGCTGGGAAGTTTTGAGATTCCTTCTGTCCAATTTGAGAATGTGGATTGAAGACTATCGCTTTGATGGCTTCAGATTTGATGGTGTTACATCTATGTTGTATCATCATCATGGGATTGGTAAGTAATTTAATTAGCTCTAATTGTGCAGTCCTGTTGCAGCAGCTCTGTTGCTGTGGAAATAGTGCTGTAAAAGTTCACTGAATGTTCCAAAAATTCCATATGTGCTAATATCTCGTTGTGCTGCTATATGGATAGATGCAGACTTACAAATAAACTTAGTGCTTAGAAAATTACGTACTGCAAAATCTGTGTGTTTTTTTTTTAAAAAAAAAAAACCCCAACAAACAAGAAAACTTGTGGTCTTTAAAACTTCCTGTCTTACTAGGCACAGGATTCAGTGGTGATTACAATGAATATTTTGGTCTACATGTGGATGAAGATGCTCTGTGTTATCTAATGCTGGCCAACCACATGATTAATTTCTTGCATCCGGAATGCATAACCATAGCAGAGGTGAGTTCAGAATTTGCCATCCTCAGTGACATTAATATTGATTAGTTTGCTTTGGGATGTGAATTTCTTCTTAATTATTAAGTCGCACTTCATATACTCAAGGAGTAACAGGAGCTGAGAAGTATTAATTAGTGGACGGGCTTTACCTTGTGAGGGGAAAAAAAAAAGGATGTAGTATGCACTGTGGGAATTTTCTCTGTGTTAATGGGTTATTAATTAATGTGGGGATTTCTTCTTTTTTTTCCCCCTTCATCTCCCTGAACTTATAATAGAATTTATTTTTATTGGTTTATTGCTTTTGCATGATTGCCATTTGTCAGTAGTGATTTGTAGTCCTGAAGATTAACAGCCCTAGTGTGATTTTGTGTATTTTGAATTATATTGACATAATCAACAATCCTCTTTCAAAATAGATGTGACAAATTTATAGATGTTGAATGCATATGTTAATTTAAATTTTGTGCTAAGTTTCCAAGAAAGTAAATAGACTATATTACTTGAGTAGATTGAGATGAATTAAACTTTTGACTGAAAAACGTTGTTGGCCCATGGAATTTTTAATTGTACAAAACACCAGAATGTTGAAGTTCGATGAATAAGTATGTTTTTCACTTATCTTTTCTTTTTATCTAAAAGAGAAATAAAAATGTAAACCTTGAGGATTTTTCTGTTAAATGAAAAGAATTATTCAAACGTAAAAGTTACATTTATCTGATATCATTAGGGGAATATACAGATTTCTAAAAAAACTTTTTGTATTGCCTAAGAGTTTCTACAGAAAACAGAAAATGCTTAACTTCGTTTCTTATTTATGGTAAGGTTGTATTTTATATACAACCACTGCTATTAGCTTAATGACAAGCTATTAGAAACAGCAACTGGTGAGCAATTGCTGGTAAACCTGAGGTGGTCGCATTGAGCTGTAGGCCTTTTCGAAGTGAAATTTGTTCATTTTCTAGGTAGTCTTGGATTATGTGTATTCCTACCAATTTTAGTTCTGTGTTGAATCTGCTTGTGTTATTTGGCTTAAGAGTTCTTTTTTAATAGTAGTGTCTCTTGCTTGAGTCGGAAACAACTACTGTTTCAATACATCATTCTTCTGCCTGGCGGAGTCGCTGCACAAAATACAGAATTGATCAATGTGCTGCATGGTTACAGGAGAAACTATTGACTACAAAGAACAATGAAGAAAGTCTGCTTGCCTATAATGATGATGGAATGAGTGCCACAAGAGAAAAATGGTTTTATCCAGCCATAACTAATTATAATATATTGCTTTATTATTAAACTGATAATTTTTATAGCTTTTTAATATTCTATATATTCACTATCTTAATTTTTAAGTTGTTAGGTATTACTGAATATATGCTTATTTTTCATTTCGGCCTTCTAAATAAAGCTGTGTTTAATAAAAAAAAAAAACACAAACAAAAAAGCAGCCAAAAAAGCCCATACCGTGGTGATTCCTTGACTCTTTTTTTTTTTTTTTTTTTTTTATGCACCTTATTTCAGACTAAGGTCTGAGCAGATGCTTAGGCACTGGCTGTTTACATTTAGTGGAAAATATACTGAGCGAACTAACACTGAATTGATATTTTTAATATCCAGGTAAAATTTGTAGATACAGATAAATATAAATAGGGTTGAATTTGAAATATTACTTCCCAAAAAAATGTTTCAACATTGTGACTAAAGTAGGTGGCAACTACTTAAAGCTCGGACTCAGACCTTGTCCAGGTAGGCATCATAGCATCACTGAGAAAGGCTTTTGTTTCAGATTTTGTCCTGCGTAATCTGGAGCACATCAGCCTGGTTATATCCTTTCTGAACATTTTAAACGCGCGATTAAATTTGCTTTTATAGTATCCAAAAGTTTGGCGGTTTTCTGCGTGACCTAATGGCTGCTGAATCGAGGGCAATGATCCCCTCCTTCTGTCTCCTGGCTTTGTTGCTTCGCAGGGCCCGGGACGCCACTGCCATCGCTGCTGCTGTTGCCGCTGCTGGGACTGGCTCCCGGCTCGTGCTCGGCGCCGGGTCCTTCCCGGCAGAGCTGCTCCCCAGCCTGGCAGCACCCAGCTGGTGTGGGTGCAGGGTTTCATTCCTCCCGGGGCAGGATGGTTTGGCAGTTGCCCTGAGCTCACTGTTGATGGGTTCCTCTGGCCGATCAGGATCCTTCTGGGTGGCAGCCCTGCCTTCCACCCGCCGGGATGCCACCCGTGGGCTTCGTGGTGGTGGTGGTGGGATTGGTCTCCGCTCTGATGTCAGTACTGGTGGGAAGGAAGCACGTGTGTGTACATGTGTGTGTGCATATTTATGTATACCCTCAAGTGCAAAATCTTTTCAGTAATCTAGTGCAGCGATTGGGTTGAAAACTGGGTTGAATCCAGAAGACTGTAATGAGCTTTCTAATTTAGCCCTGTTTCTAGTCAGATCTTAATTCTGTAAATTTTCTTGCATAGGTACAAGAGCTGCATGCTAATTCATAACCATTATGGTAAAGTGACTTCTCGCTCTGACATAAGTTAACAAAATTGAGTGCTAATAGATATTTTGCAATTATTGGAGTTTTTAATTTTTTATATAGATAAGCTAACTTTAGAAAAATAATGCTATGTGACAAAATCGCCTAATAAAATGGTGTAATAAATATTTTAAGAGCTTTGAGTTAGGAATTTAAGAATGATGAGCCTCCATCAATATGAAACTGGAAAATTATGCAGTAAGAGCATGTCACTTTCCAGGGCTAGCTGATTCAATAGTTTTGGTTTTGTGCATTTAAGAAAGGAGTAGAGATTTTTTTTTTCTTAATGTACTTTATATTCAGACTTTTATTTTATGCTATTCTTTATGGAAAACATCAATAAGCAAAATGAAGGTTTAATTTTTCTTTTGGTGACTACTTTCTATTGATTACTTTGAGCTCAAGAGAGCTAATTATTTCAAATTCTGCAGATACTGAGGTCCCTTCTCCCTCAAATATCTACTGTATTAAAATATTTTGTAGTAGAGTATTTGAAAAGTCATAATGCTTTTCCCTGTAACTTTTGTATTCAAACAGCAAATCTGTGTGCAATAGTCACACAATTTTATTTTTTTTTCCCCTTCGCTCTTACCCAGGTCAATCTGTGAAGCTTTTTCTACTTTACAGTGTTTGTGTAGAAGTATTACTGTGTGGCAGAAAATCTGAACTAATAATTGTAATGCTATGCAAATTGTATAGTGGGTTTTTTTTATTTTTACTTATTTAAGGATGTTTCTGGAATGCCAGCTCTTTGTCGTCCTGTTGCAGAGGGAGGAGGGGGTTTTGATTATCGACTAGCCATGGCTATTCCAGATAAGTGGATACAGGTGAGAACTTATTAAAAAAATGTGTTCTGCTCTTCAAAGTGGGGTGTTTCTCTGTGCATGCATAAAAACCTTCTGAATCCTACTGACAAATTTTAGTCTCTTCTGTTAATGTTTTATTAAAAAAAAATTCTGATAGGATTGAGCACAGGAATTACTGGCTGAAATGAAGGCTGGCAGATACCACATAGGTTTCAGAAGATGAGTAAATTCATCTAATTCATATAAATTCATATAATTCATATAATTTGCATTCTACCTGATACTTGTTTTCTTTGTAGGGTACACATAGATTCATTTTGTTCGAAGTAACCTGTCTCATGCAACAGTTGTAGAATATGTAGTACGTATGTGATGTGAACTGGTAGATAATAAGTTAAACGTACACATATAAATATTTTTTAAAAAAAATCCACCCTGAAAACATGCAATAAATCCTTCTGAAAATTTGGCCTCATAATTGCTATTGAACATAAATAGAGCTGAAAGTTTAATCCAACTAGAGATGAGTTATATGAACACCAGCAATTGGTACAGTGGTGTTACAAAAAGAATAATAATCTGTAAATGCTCATCAAGAGCAATAATATACTAATAAACAGACTATGATAAGAATTTAAATTACCTTTTCCTTAATCACAAGACTCGGAAGAAAAGGAATAAAACACTAAACAATCTCAAAAGATTTCTACTGATGTTTTAGAGAATGTTTTTTCAGTTGGATAGAAGATTGCATCCAAATCCCTCAGGCTATCATGATGATCTGAAAACAATAAATGTTTTATATGAGGATTAATGCTTCAATAAATATAGTGAGTAGCTTAAAACACAACTTATCTTCAACATCTGTCATTGTAACTAGGAAGTGGAAGACCGATTGAAAAACAGTTCAAAAAGCCTCTTTTCAGAAAAGAAACTTTTCCAACAGGGACAGCATCATTAAGCTTGAGATGGGATGTTGGTGTAAATTCAGCGATGATAGTCTAGGCTGTCTGCCAGACTCCAGTTATTTAGTAATGTGTTGATTATGCAAGGACATAGGGTGATGCCTGTGTGGTTCTCACATGTTGCCTGACCTACTCGAGAGGTGGCGTCCCTGCCCATGACAGGGAGGTTGGATTAAATGATCTCTAAGGTCCCTTCCAGCCCAGGCCATTCTATGATTCTAAGGAAACTACAAATAAGCAACTGCAAGAGAAGACCTTGAGCTGAGAGAAGAAGGTGATGTACATAATTTGTTACCATGTTTCTTGAGGCAAAAATAAAGCTGAAATGATTGGAAGGGAAGAGTTTAGAAACAGCACATCAGCTGTTATCAAACTGTCCTAGACATCTTACTCATATTTTTCTTCAGCTTTTAAGTATGTACCTGTTAATAGCAAGTTCTCTAGGCAACTTTCTAAAATCAGTTTTAAATCTCAAGGATCTCGAGAGTTCCATGAACTAATTCTGAGGTATTAGTAAAAGTAAGATGTTTGTCAAAAGAGTGGCTGTACTAGCTTGGACTAAAGCTAGATGTAGTACATAATGAACATAGTACATGATGCTGTACAGGGATCTGCATGTGTTCAGAGCCAGAATTTATGGAGTCAAGAAGAAAAAAAAAAAAGCAAGCTGTTTAAGACTACATGTCCAGTTACAATCAGAATGTTTAATTTTACAGCATCGTATCAGCTATTTTGGTGTTACTGCCTTTTTATCACTTTAATTTTTATGTCTCTATATTTGAGTATGTGTATTTAAGTTGTTGTGGTCAATGGAGGTCTGCAAAGTATTACAGAAAAAAGACTAACACGGAATTTGGGCTAGATTTAAAGGAGGGGGGGAATAGTGTTGTATGAGGCAGAAAATTCGTATTGACGTGATTTAATTTAGATCGCTAAAAATCAGTGGCTAGCATGTCAAAACCAGCAAAGTTTGTTTTGTATTACAAAGCTCTGGCATTGAAACTGTGGCTTGGAACTGGCCAGGAATTCACAGAGCCAGGGAATGTGCAAGTCCCTGCGCTGAGCACCTTCTCATGCTACTGTGCACTTGGTGGCCATAGCATAGTTCTGTCTTGCAGTGATCAATTCTCTGCTACACGGCTCGGTAAGCTCCAGCTGGAAGCTGCCATGGGTTGGCTAAAATACAAGACTTCTTTCAATATTGTATATGGGTAGGTGTGTGCCCACATAGTTCTTCCCAGTTTTTGATGCAGTGCTTTCGTGCAACTCGCATTACCTGCTGTATCAGAGAATTCACACAATAGATGGGAAGACCTGCTGCCCATGCGTGTAGTTATTATATTTATATAATGGAATTAAAAATAAAAAACCTCTTTGTATTATCACGGAAAGTTTGTCACGTCGAAACTTGGAAATATGAGAAATCAAAGTAATACAATTCACAATCTGTTGGAAATTTCTGTGCCAAGACAATGAAGTTAGCAACGTGCTTTTAGTTAAAACAACAACTTTTCCGTAATCTTTCCTTAATTTCTGCAGATAATTAAGGAGCTGAAAGATGAAGACTGGAATATGGGCAATATTGTGCATACATTAACAAACAGACGATATGAAGAAAAATACATTGCATATGCAGAGAGTCATGACCAGGTATTTTATCTGTTAGTATATATATAAGCAAGCAAAAGCTGACATTGAGAGGTTTGGTGAGTATTGATTTTTGAAAATGAGGAGAGAGTTGAGAAAGATAGGCAACAATTTGAAATAAATGGTTGGGGTTTTTCGTGGCTTTTGTTTTGATCCTCCTTTTTAATAAAGAAATCTTGCTTGGAGTAGGCGGGTGTTGGGTTTTTTGGGTTTTTTTGTTTTTAAGAAATGAGTCCTAGCTTCTTGTTTTGTCTACCTGTCGCAAGACATAGGAAGGCATATAATGCTTACTTCTGAAAATCCGATTTCCATAAAGTGTACTGGAGCACTATTTATGATAAGCATAAACAATATTACAATTCAGCAAATTTGTTCACAGAATCAGTGTTTGTAACTGTTGTATTACCTTCAAGAAAATATTTCCTCTCTGAAAAGATTGCAGACATCTTCTTTTGAAATGTAAATGAAATATTCTTTAACAGTTTGTTTCAAAACATACCGATTGTAATGATTCTGGCTACAGGAGAATGAAAAAGTGATGGGTTTGAATAACACTTATCTCCCACAGTCTTTATTTTTATTTCTGAAGAATCAGAAAACATATTGGTTGTGAATTCAATATTAGTAACTTAAAAAAATCAGTTTTCTAATAAAAGGTTTAAGTAACACACCTTCAGCTCTTTCCTCTACTTAGTAGAGGTTGATATTGTATTTCCTCTACCTTCTATAGTAAAAGTCAACAGAAGTGTCCAAAACAAGGCCTATGATTTATTTTAAAGTGAAAATTCTGAGTTTATTAGCTTCTTTCTGTGTACCTATATACATTCATATCTGAGAGTTACACAGTGTTCACTTAAGGCATGAGAGAAGATGCCCATTGCAGATAAAGAACTTAAGGTATTACTTGGCAGTGCATATTATTGTGTCATTATTTGCTTTTATAAAAGCTGATTCTTCTTACTAATGCTTGACATATAACGTTGGTGTTCCTATTCTTTTATTTCATGCTGGATTTTATCAATTCAGTTGTTTTCCATATCACTATGTATTTTTGTTGTAGAATCTCGTGCTTGGGAAGAAGATCTATTTATTTTGATTTTTTTGTTTACAAAAAAGTGATTGCAGATGTACACCAGGATGACATATGGAAAGTAGGATAGAGAAACAAAATGAGGAGTCAAGATAATATTCAGTCTGAAGATACTTGAAGTGATGCATGTGAGGGGCTGAAACACTTCTAGTTTCTTATATCTTGTAATAGGCTACAAGCTGACTATTACGAGTTAGAATACAGAGCCTCCTGGTTATAAGTGTGTGAAAATAGCAGCTCAATGCTAATAGGTGTCAAAAAAGCAGATACACTACCAGAATTATTATGAATGGAATGGAGAGCAAGGAGAAGAATCAATATGCCATTGTAGTCTTTCATGTTTTGTGTGCATCCTGAACGTTGGAGGCAGACTTGGACCTGTATCTCACAGCACATACAGTGTAACTGAAAAAAAATGGTTTGAAAGAGTTGGTAAAAATAATAGAAGGTGTAGGTTGGTTTTCATAAGAATGCTAAATAGACTAAGACTTTTCAGGGTAGCATAGAAGAAATTGAATGGAAGAGGATAACAGTTTATGAAATCATGACTGGCATAGAAAACATGACCAAGGAAAATTGACCTTCTCTTCTAATGGAAATGTTACAGGATATAAAATGACACTAACAAAATGAGTCCTGAGGAGAGTTGTTCCTTGCAGTTTGTGATTGCAGTCTTCAGTCTTGCCATTGCGCATAGGATTATTTTTTTGAAAAAAAGATTTGTTTTTTTTTGCTTAAGGGAATCATCTATGTATGCTGACATATTGTTAGTCAGAAAACTAAAGGATGATTATGCTTTTCAGCTAGACCTGTTTGCAATTCATCTGTCTTTCTGATATCTAGTGAGTTTTCATGCTAAAGTATAAAATGAGAATTGGACTAATTGAAGGGAAAAAAGAGCTGTTTACATATAAACACTCCAAAATGTTTTCAAGTACCTGCATGCTAATATGTTAGAATAAGCATAGCATTTGCATGGCTTTCCTCAGGTAACAGTAAGCACTAACAAATTAATAATTCAGTCACTGTTTTTAGACAGAATTACTAGCTTGTTTCTCTTGTGTGAAATCACAGAAAACAAATCATATTCTTGATTGCATATAAACAAGTCTTTCATATTCACTCTGCATCTCTAAATCAGGACTGTTGTTAATAGCCCTTTATTTCTACAACCCATGAACTTTCCCTGTTTGTTTTCTTATTTTCTTTGTTTTCTATAAAATTTCCGAAATGATAGGTCACTTCTGACTCACTGAGTTGGTGCTAACATTTCACATTTGTTATCTATAAGCAAAAAGGTTCTCGGAAGTGATTGTGCAGTTCAGTCTCGCTGGGAGAAATGCAGGATCATGCCAAGGGGTTAGACAGCTATTACTTGATTGATCACGTACTTGTACTCAAGCGTGGGGGGCCCCAGTAACCACGTGGAGGATTTTAACGGGCAAACAGATGGTCGGATCTGACATCCAGTCAAGACTTGGCTGAGGGATGTCCCTGTCTCAATATACATTTTTTCCTCATTCTGGCAGCAGATGACGTATGTGTGTGTGTATATACATAAAATGCACGCACATGATTGTACATCACGCAATACAAAGTTGCAGTAATCTGAAGCTTGGGTCCCTTGTGCCCTCACAATTGGTGGTGGTGGCAGGATGTTTTCTTTGTGAACAGGGACTAGATCATGCACACCAAGCTGTGTCCTTGACTCCTCACCAATCTTCCAAGTCCTCCCATTATGGTATAGAGTGCCTGCTTAAAAAAAATATTAGAAATTCTTCTAGTATACCAAAGGGTTTTCTTCAACTTTTTTTTTTAACTATTACAGGCACTTGTTGGTGATAAGACATTGGCATTTCGACTGATGGATGCGGAGATGTATACAAACATGAGTGTGCTCTCGCCTCTTACTCCAGTTATTGATCGTGGAATACAGCTTCATAAAATGATTCGTCTCATTACTCATGCACTTGGAGGAGAGAGCTATCTGAACTTCATGGGTAAGTAATCTTAGGAACAAGTCTTTCATTTTCTCATCTACAGAATGCTTGGCAGGGAAATAAAATGATCTGACATCATCTTGCATCCACAGTATTTATCACAATGCTGAGGTGTGGAGTGTAAATGCTTTTATAAAGGTTTAGTGTAAAAGGTAATATGCATTGTTTTTCTCTCTGTAAGATAGAAGAAAATAAAATTAATGTGGTTCCTAATTGTGACATAAATTACTTTTAAATATGTGGTAAGCTCTAGTTCAGGTTATGTTGGTATACAGCTCTCACTAGCATTTGAATTGTTCTGCAGGTTAATGACGTGGTGAGCCTTGCCTTAGACATCTGGGTTGTCTTTTGTCTCTATTCTTTTACTCTCCTAAATGTTTTAGGGCAACTGAATTTACTAAAGATGGCTCTCTTATTTCAGTTATTAACTCTTAGGAAGCAGTCTGGAATCAGTTGACGTATTTTGTTGCTTAGTGAAGAGCAGGGGCTTAATAAAGTAGGCAAGGACAAATCGTAGAGATAGGAGGCATGTCCTGCATTTGAAGCAGGGGCATAGTAAGAGCTGGAAATACTTCTTTTTTGGTCATACATAAAAATGTTCTAAAACAAAAACGTTGCAGTGTTTGTTCTAAACTAAATGTTTGTTCTAAAATAAAAATGTTGCATTGCTTCCTGAGCACTATTGCTACAAGAGTGTCCAGTTGTGAATTTCATTAAATCAGCAAGTTAGAGTTCCATGTAGTCATCTTAAGTTGAATGTTGTCCTTAGTTTTATACAAAATGTTGAAGCTATTTATGCTGGATGCTCTTTACCATATCAGTGTTCCTTAATTCCTTTATGAAATAATCCTTTATAGTAAAAATCAATTCTGTAATGTGGTGTTACAAGTTCTCCATAGCAGTTGTGATAGTGTCATGGGAAAAAAAAAGGCTAAAGTGCATACTGTAAATGACCATTTGAGTTTTCTGACAACAAAACACTTGAAAATTACAGTTTTAGCTTAATGTTGCCTTCAACTTCTATTGTGAAATGCTTTGTATTACCAAGTTAAAAGGGTTTGTTGGATGAGCATTGCCCTTCTTCCATTATACTACATTCCAGATATACGTTTTTCTGATTAAAGAAATAGAGAATATTAATAAGGAAGTGATGGCATTCAATTCTGTACTGGTACATGTTCTCTTTCTTGGTAACAGAAGACGACTCAAAAAATACCATGTTTGTGGGTTTTCTTAAGAAGAAATAAAGCAACTTCAGTATCGAAGAAATTAATTCAGTGTGTGGTATACTAGTAAAACTATTGTTTCCCGTAAAATGCAGAATTTTTTCCCAAGAGTGAAGAGTTAATGAAATCAATATTTATCAAGTATAGTCAGACATCAGAATGTGCAATGTATGATTTGTGCAGTTATATTTAAACTAGTAATACTGTAATAGTTAAGGAAGCAAGTGTTTAAAAAACACACCAGCTAAACTGCACATGTCACGGTCCCAGATTGACTTGGTAAGATCAGAAAAATGATCAGTAATTCAATGTGGCATGTTAAATCCAGTGTGTCAATGCACGTTGATTGGGCAATTAATATTGTGTATTCTTGAGTACTGCAGATTTTTCAGTGACTATGTAATATAAACGTATAAATTCAGAATGCTTGTAATCTGGTGTACTTAAAATTCGTGTTGCAACATGCTGTCTAGTTAAGCAAATACAGTGATAAATAAACTTTTAGTTTTGAGTCAATGCTGAGGGCGAGGAAGAAGAGCCTCCTGTGGGGTGGATAAAGAAGCAGAAATCCTTTCGCAACACCTGGAGAAGACACTCCAGGTGTCTCTGCTTCCCTCGGTCTGTCTGTAAATGTCTTGTGCCTTCTGTTTCTGGAAACAAAGACAGGAAAGCAACGCGCTGCTTTCTTAATGCTTAGCTCACCTTTAGGAAAAACAAACCGCTTCTAAAAAAATGTATCAGGAGTGTTCTCAAAGGTATGCTGGAATTTCTCTTTTGAAGATCTGCAATGATATTTAATTATACCTGTGTCTGAGTGTCATTTGTACTCCATATGTGCAAGCAGATTCCTCTTGAAAGAAGTTGTGCCCCACTGAGCACAGAACACTGGCTGTGGTTTTCTCCCATCTTTAGGACTTTTCATACTGGACTGTTCTCTATCCTTCCTACAGGTATCAGTAAGAAAACACTTCAAAAGTCCTGGAAGCTGTTGTTCTTGTTTTACGTGTTTCTGGATGCTTAATTTTCATTGAAGGCTTTTCTTTTTCCTTCCCAGTTGCTTATATCCTGGTATATGAAATCAATTTATGCAAAGTTAAATGTGAATAGGAAACCTTTGTCATTTCAGTGCATTGTTTCCCTTGTAACAACGAACCACTGGAAGCATTCTTTCCTCTGGTCTGTGCTTCGGTTTTCTGTGCAGCTTTGCAAGTAGTCTCGGGGGCTTCATGTGCCCATCTGGCATGGAAGACTTAACCTAGAAAGGGGAAAAATTCATATGCTTGGCTGAAACTGAACATGACAATGATAAACACCTTGCTGTAGTGAATGAATACTCTGGAAGGCCAATTTGTTTAATAGTAATAGCAAAAAAAGTAGCAATTGTTTTGAAACTTGTGCTATGTCTAAAGATTCTGCTTTCAAAGCAGGTTGGGAGCAACAATCCTAATGTAGCTGTAGTTTATTCAACTCAACTTCTGATTTAGACAGAAATTTTAATACTGAGACTGGCCAGTACTAGTCAGGTGATGTATGACTTTAGAAAATCACAAAAAAATACAAATACTTCTGCACAGTGCTTTAGTAGGGGCACAGGTGATGCTTCTTTAAGGGTTTCGTACTCCACAACTAAGCTTCTACAAAGGTGTAGATAATATACACTTGATTGTCCAAACTTAAATGACCCTTGAAGAGAAAACCCCAAGCATTCACAGTGTGTACCTCTATTAAATAGTGGAAGTAGTTTTTGGGGTTTTTTTAATTGGATATAACATGGGGGGAAAACCCCTCTATTTATACTCGAGTAGTTTTGTTTGTAACAGTAGTGATATTGAAATACAATATGCATCTAATATGAACTTAATTAAAATCAGAGGAGTATGAGGAAAAATATTTGGAGACATAGATCTTTATGCTCACTTAATTTTGGATTTGTTTCAAATCCTCATATAAAAAGCCTATATCAGACTAAAATCCTCTATTGTCAAATTAATACCCCACAGTTTTAACCCCCTACAAAATAACAAAAAGACTTAAGATTTGAGTATACTTCCTCAATTGCTCAGCTAATAGAAGTTGTTATAGGACTTCTAGAATGCTACAGAAATCTTATGATCTCACCTTGAAAATAACACAGTAACTGTTGTTACCCACTGGACAATGTTTAACTTCAACATGAAGACTCTCATGTCTTTCCTGAAAATAATGGTTGAAGTTACTACTCCAAAACTGTTCTGTCTGTACATCCCTTCATTTTCCTTTGGCTTCATTTTCCATCCTGTCCCTGAAGAGAAGCCATAGACAACTGTAATTGTTCCTTACCTTTAAATGCTCTTTCTCTATTTTCCTGGTCATTCCCTGTGCCTTCCACTTAGGGATACATGATACATCTGTTTGTCTATTTTAATTTAGACAAGCAAGAGTAGCTGCTTTATTGCCTGAAATAGACATAAAATCCAGGACCAAGGGGTCTAAAATAGCATTTTAGGTCCCTGGAATCCTTCATAGCACAAATATTTATTATTTTATGTGACTGTGGGGTCTTGCTTTTCAGTTTGCAGACAATCATTTTCTTGCTTCCTTCTTTTGAAATTGGCTTAAACTCAGATCTATTGATTTAAATGGAGATTAGTTTCTACATGAACCTCTAGTACTATTTTTCATGACTTTTCTGCAGTAAAACCACGCTTAATTAGGACTCCAGAGACCAAGTCTGTAGCTTCTACATGCAAAAAAAAAGTTGTTTTTTCAAGGAGAGAAAGTGATTTGCAATAACTAGAACATTTTTTGCCATCATGAGCATTGACTGATAGTGTTACTGTTTGGGTTGACATTTACCTCTGTTTCACTAATATAAAATTTATCTGTAAAGCTTCCTCCTTCCACTTGTTAAATCATTTACGCAGTAGTTTGTCTAGTTTCTCTATGCTTAGTGGTTTTTTAGATGCACAAAAACAGTTTCTCCTCTAATGGTTTGGTGTGATGATACCTTTTTCTCTCTTTGGCCTGAAAAATAAAATAAAATGCTATGCATAATTCCTTTGAGTATTTTGGAGGAAGCAACTTAGATGTTTTTTCCCCCATTCTTTCTTTGTTTATTTTTGAACTAAGTTTTGAAAATACATTGATAAACAAGAAAAGGAATCTTAAAAATATATCAGTAGCACCAATGTAAGACTGGGCAATGTGTGTACAATTTACTTTTAAGTATATTAATTAAAAATTTGAAATAAAAATGATGCATATAACTTAAAAAATTAATAGGAAGGATACTTAAACCAGAATCTGAAATACTAATTTTGTTGCTACCTATTCTAGATAAAATAACAAGAATATTTGGCTTAAACCTGAGGAGATTTTTGTTCTTAGACATGTTGCAAGCAAATCATACACTGTCCTGTGCTTACTGCTTCAGTGCCCTGGTTACAGTGTGACTTTTTTAGACTATGACCTAAAAAACGGCCTTGCTAGAAAAAATGCTCTTTAAACCAGCTCCTTCCAGTCAAGTCCTTTTGTTAAAAAACTTGAAGTGCTGAGTTGGCAAAGACTGTGGATTAGGATATGTAGTTTGAAGACATCCTTCTTAATATGCTTACCTGGTATACCTGGCAAATGTGCTTTCTGTGCTGCCAATTCTACCAGGTGCTTTAGTTTCATAGCAGTCTTGCAGAAGTAATTATCTTCATTTTTACAGTAGAAAACAAGAAGGGTGGAATATGGAATCTTGCCTACAGATTGGTGTAGACTTCTTGCCCTGTAGTGATAGACCACCTACAACTTCTTTGCATAGTACCCCATACACGCCCTGCTCACAATTTGAGTGGCAGGGGGAAGAATCCAAATCTATTGATTTGACTTCATTAATTGTTTTGAGAGTCTCTTCTGGAAGGTCTGAAGGTGCAGACTGTTAATATTTGTTGTTCGTTCAGAGTTGATTGAAATAAACTTAATTTCTACAGTTACTCAAAACACATTAGAGTGACTGAGAAAAAGCAATTAAAGAGAGAGACTGTCTCGTAATTTAAAACTAAACCGCTCACACACACAAACCTGTCTAATCTTCCTTCTCTTCCACCTTCTCTTCACAAATTAAGCATGTCTAAATACTAGAAGTCTAGTGGGAGGTGATTGTATTTCCTCCTTGAGAGGGTAGAGAAGAAAACTCCATACATGTGTGTGTGTCATTTAGCTACATAAATATAACCAGTTACTAGCTGCAGTTTATACATGTGATGGTGTGCCGGTGTCCACACTATGGCTTCGCAAGTCTGGAATCTTGAAACTGAAACCTTCATAGTCAACAGTTATCCTCAAAACTGCAGGTGCTCCAACTGTATTCATGGATTGAAATCCAGGTAGGATTTTCCAGAGTGGAATTCTCTAAGTTGAGGCAGTGGTTGTATGTGGTGCTCCTTTTTCTCTTTCGGAGTAATGCTGATGCTTCCTTAGTTTGTTCAGTAGTCTTGAGTCTGCAGGGTATCAGATACTCAGTGGGGTGGATTTGTAATACATCAAACCCTTCTAACATTTTGTTTCGGTTACAAAGCATTTTTTTAAAGGATTGGTAGTTTTCTAGGTTGGTTTTTTTCCTCTGTTACCGATAAAAAAACATTTGATTTTTAAGCCTGAGTTAAATTATTTTGGGAAGTACAGATTTTTATTAGTGTGATCAGTTAATCATGATGTTACTACTATTGATAGTTCTGCTTATTTCTCAGGCTTAAGACTCCAGCTGTTGCCTTTCGTCTTGTTTGATTTGTACAGGTCACAGGTCAGATGTGTCTGTCGCCATGTCTGAGCACATACGACATGGCCTACTGGTATAAGAGTTCAGGTGATGTGAGGACTTGCTAAAGAATAATAAATGAAGTTGTAAAATAAATATATTGAAGTTGTAGTAGGAACAAGAATTCCATTTCTGTTTGTATAACAGCCTGCATTTTTTCTTTGTTGTTTTGAGCATCAGTCACACTAATAAGCCTCTATATAAGTTTGCAATTTCAGCACAGGTTTTTGGAGGAATCTCTCTTTTCAAGCATTTAAAATTCTATTTTATTACAGAATTATGACAAAGTCATAATGTGATGGAATTTTTTTTTCACATCCTCTGGATTTCTAACTCTGTAGGGCATGGCTTTCGTAATGGATTCTTCTTTTCTTCCATAGCTGCAGAGTTCAGAAACTATTCACTAAATAATGATTATATACAGATAGTATTGGTTATTTTTACTTAGCAATCTTTTATGGAAAAAAGAAAACTAGTCAATAGTTAATGATAAATCTAAAGACTACATTATTCTGTCTAAATTATTTTGTTTTCAGTTTCTTCACCTTGAATTCAAATAAATTTGACATCAAGAGGTTTACCTTACTTTCAACTCCTTTACTCTGTTAATTCAGAATGTAAGCACTGCATATATTTGTACATAAGAAACTGTTTTGAATGGTCTTCAGATATTGTCCAGAATTAAGATTTTTAGGAACAATGAAATATTCTTGCATGTTAGTGTGAAAATGTGATCATTTTTGTCAGAAAATTGATTTTTTTATGTATAAGTATGCATATATACTTT
Organism: Trogon surrucura; assembly: GCA_020746105.1. Taxonomy (NCBI): domain Eukaryota; kingdom Metazoa; phylum Chordata; class Aves; order Trogoniformes; family Trogonidae; genus Trogon; species Trogon surrucura. The sequence continues at coordinate 114,910,611 of CM036617.1, read as the reverse complement.
TAAAAACTGCTTTGCTCAGTCATTCATTGTGTGTAAGCAATTCAGTATAGTTATCTTAAACTTTCTGTACTATGGTTAGCGTGGATTCAGACAAAATGCTTTGAATGTTGTTTATATAGTAATGAAATTCTTTAGAAGTGTTACATATTTATTATTTTGAAAATTTTATAAAACTTGGTTCATCCTATGAACTCTTTGTTACCCAGTAAGACTTTAGAAGAGCCTTGATGTTGCAAGGTATGTAAAAATGCCTTTGTGTGATGATTTTGTTCATAACGCCTTTTCTGCGTAGGGAGAACCTTTGGGGCTATGTACGTATTTTCCTTACAGACATATGAAGATTTGGTCTCTTCAGTGCATGTATTCAGAATGAATAGGCTCGACTTATTATAGCTAACCTTTGGACTTCTGATTCTCACACTCTGGGTCCTTGGTTAAAAGAGATGGTGCAAAACTGAAAGGAACATCTCCATTTGGATTATAAAAAAACAATTTGCCTTTTCAAAAGATAGTAGGCTTGTTTTGTCTTTTTTCTCTCGGTTGTGCCTTCAATAAATTTGTGCAGTAACATGTAGTTTTCACATAGAACTTAGCTTCTGCCTTGTCACAAAGCGGAGGAATAATGTTCATTTTTGAGTTTATCAGCATCAGTAATGACATACTCAGTGCAGGACACCACTCATTTCCAGAAGGCCAAATGTCTGCGGAAATGATCTACCTGATAAAAATACTTGCATAAGAACTCTGTTTGTAAGATCAGGGAAAAAAAAGGGTAAGCATGCATCATTCTAGCAGTGGTAATTGTGCTGCTTATTTTAAAGCCTTTGTCTTTTCTCTCCCTGCTGCTCACCGTACTTCATAAAATTTTGATGCTAATAATTTATCAGTACTTGTTTTATGTTACTTATTTCTGAAACCTCCAATGCTGAAAAGAAGCTACAGCAGCCTCTTACCACACCCAACTGTGTTTTACTTCTGCTTTTTACAGTCTGTCTGTACTCGATAATCTGGAAAAGACTCAGTGATTGCATGGCTGAGAGAAAAATGGATCTATTTTGTCCAAAACCTTCTACCAAAGAGCAGAAAATTTCTTCCTGAGTATACTTTGTAGGCTGGATATTAGAGAGGAAGAAAAGTGACATATTTTTCTTTACAACCCTGTGAAGTAATTGAGCAACGTGAAACTGTCATGAGTTAGTGTAAGCACATGCATAAGAATCTGTTAATCAGCAGCCCTAACTTTGGCGACGGATTGTTCTTTCTCAGGCTGGTTTTGGGCAGTGTAGAGCCAAATGGAATTAAACTCCACATGTTATTCAGTGAGGAATTGTTGTTTTGAGACATGGCTGAGCAGGTGACATTTTTGTATTAGTAAAGTCTGAATAATAGATCCTTCGGCATACATTCCAATTTGGATTTTAATGTGTGCAGTTGTGGTAATTTGAAATGAGTTCATCTCAGTAGTGTCATTAATTCCCCAAATCAATGTGGTTTAAACTGAGATAACAGTTTCTGTGATGACATTGGAATTAAAAAAATGATGTTTTTATGAGTTGAACTTCTTATTTTCACAAGCCCTATTTATTAGCTTAAAATCTGTTCATTATCTTAATTTTCCAAGACCATCAATCTGATGCTTACTCAGAAATTCTCTAGTATATTAAAGAGCATTTTAGTTGAATTTGCATTGATCTTCAAGAGACAAAGTATTTTCTGTGCGAGTTTTCTTAAGTGGCAAATTCTGTAGAGTAAAGCATATAAAAACATTTGCAAACATTGACCTGTCTCTCAGATGCCTTTTGAGATCTTCAGTTTGAAATTTCAAGCTATGCAGGCTCCACCATGTCACTAGAATTTATTACTGCAAGCATAGACTATGTGTTTTGATTTGGAGCACATTTCTGTTAGAATTAATTATAACCTTGTTGAAGTTTACAAAAAGAAAATCTGAAAGTGCTCTAACCCATTTGGTGTGCTTCCATACGTCAAGAGAGTTAATGGGAAAATACTTTTATATAGCAGCAGTCAGAGAGAGTTAACTGTGTATTGGTGTTCAAGAAAGGAAATGTGTGCGAGGTGGAAGGCAGACCAGGAGAATGTAGGGGTGCAGGAGGCACACAATCAGGTTGGTATTGGTGTGGAATTACAGGCTTCATTAACCCAGGACAGTCACTTTATCTTTCCCATTAAAAAAAACTTCATTCCTATACGTAATTCAGGGTAAATTATTTCTGTACACTCATGGAAATCTATAAAAATACAGTGAAAATGAGGTATTTTAGTTTTATTTCAAAGTTAAGTGTTAGGACGTTAATCTTGTGTATGAGTATAGAGTTGACTTTAGTAAGCTCTCAAGAAAGGAGAGAAGGAATTTATAGTGAAGGAAATTAGGGAGTTTGGGAAGAAAGTAAAAATAGTTTGGGCTGAACAGAAAATTAATTTGGTTAGATTGGTTTTCAGATGTTTTTTGGTGAATAGAACATGTACCTCAAGTTGGAATATCTTGTTAAATACTACTGCGTTATGTAAAAGTACAGGGCTGGAAGAGAAACAGGACAAGTGACTTACCATCACAAGGAGAGCTGGGGTTTATTCACAAAGCCAAGAGTGCTAGTGCAGTCTTTTTTGTGACCAGAAGCCCCAGATCTTTTTTTGTGAAAAGGTGCTGCAAACAAGGTCTTGCCAGTGATTAGCTTCTTAAGTAGCATTTTTTAGAGATATTGGAGAACTAGTCTGTTAATCTACTCCACTTCTCACTTGAGTCAATCCAGTTTCTTTCATCAGGTTAACTATTAATGAAACAAAATAAATACTCAGGGAAGCCTGGATTGTTTTTATGGTTGTGTTATTTTGCAGCCTAAGCTCATAACCTTTGTCTTCGTAATGAAGAAATCTATTATTTCAAAATATTGATGCCAACAAAAAAGGAATTCTGAAGAATAATGTTAAGCTGTTTTAACATAGAGTGTTAGATCAGGAGCATACTTTCCACCATTTATGCTCATACTCCTTAAATTTGTGAAAAGTACAACTGTTGAGAATTTGATGAGCACTTTTAAAACACCTTTTTTGTTTTTTCTCTTACTGTAAACTTCTGCATAGGTGTCTTTAGTGCGTGCATTCTCTCTAGGACTGAGGGAGTATGTGTATATGGCCTTTTACAAACAAAGAAAAATGTGTTCATGCTGAGCTTCTTTTATTATGTGTGTTTGGTTATTTATTTTAGTTCGTAATGGCTGCCACCATCTTAGAAAGTGAGGAATTGTACGTGATGTTGGTTGAAGGAAAAAATGCAGATGTCGAAACTGGACAGACCTCCATAACTCAGGATATCTTTTTTCATCTAAGCTAGTACAGTTTTATTTATTTCTAGTTATCTCTTCTTGTGTTTAAGTTTTGAGAGACAAACAGTAGATTGAGTTCTGTATTCTTACAAACCAAACAGTAGGCTTTGCCACAGGTAATGAAAAATCGGAAAGACACCCTGTCTGGCCTGCAAGTATAAATGCAACCCGTAAATAAGAAAAAATAATTTCACATTTTTTCTAGGTTGAACTCCAGAAAGTGAAGTTTATTTAAAAGTCTCCCTGCTTCATCATTTTTAATCGAGACACCCCCTTCCCATAAGTAGGAAGGCAGGATATCAATAAATAGCTTACTATATTTATAAGACTAGTCACAGCCAGCACCATAACAAGAGTATAGCATTATTGATTTCTCTTTTTTTTTTTCCCCTTTACATCTACTGAAATGAACATGTCGGTATTCCAGGATAGTTATCAACTTATGGGCTTTGAGTAGTCCTGTTAAATTTGACAGAAAAAGGCGTAGCACAGTTTATAGTTTAACATTAAATCGGGGGCTGGGGAGGTGAATGGGGTAAGAACCTTCATGACAAAATCAAAAGTAAAATGGAACTTAAAACAAAAAGACACTTCAGTTGAGGAGAGTGGTCTTGCTAAACTTCCAATTTTGTTTGAAAAGCACCTACAAGCAGGAATAAGAATTACACCAAATAACACCTCTGTTATGTTGTTCTAGATCATCTTTACTTCTCTGATCAGTGTAAATCAATGCTTTAGCACCAAGATGCTTGCAAGTATGACATGTATTAAGGTAAGAGTACATGTAAGGCCCACATTGTGATAAAAAGCAAAGTTAGAAAGAAGGTAGCCTAGTATTTCAAACACGCTATTGTCATATAGAATATTTTCAGTAGTACTTGCAAGTTCTGGGGTTATTTTTTTCCTCTAAGAGGAAAAAAAAAATTGAATTATTAGGAAAGAGATGAAAAGATACATGAGATGTAAAAATATATTGAAAAAATAGGCTGTTTTAAAGAATGAACTGTTCATATATACATAAATGTTTGCATAAAAGCTGCTTAAGTACAACTAAATGGAATACAAGGAAGAAAAAAAGCACAATATCACAAATTAAGACTTAGTGAAAATTGGATATACATTGACACAGTATTTTGATACCTATAAATAGGTATTTATAAAGCTATTTATTGATATCCTATTCGTATCTTAAACTATTTATTGGTATCCTGTCTTCCTACTGATGGGAAAGAAGGGGGTGTCTCAGTTAAAAATGCTGTAGCAGGGAGACTTTTAAATCTTCCTTTTCTGGAGTTTAACCTAGACATAGTTGAAGTTTTTAGAAAAAAATACGAAATTATTTTTTCTTACTTATTAGTTGCATTTATACTTGCAGGCCAGACAGAGTGTCTTTTTGACTTGTTTCTTTCCTGTGGCAAAGGCTACTGTTTGGTTTGTACACTACATGTAAGAATAGAGGTCTCAATCTATTGCTTGTCTCTGAAAACCTGAATGCAGGAAGAGGCAGCTAAAAATAAATAAAATCTACCTTAATAAAGAAGCCTCATACCTGTTGTATTCTCATGGTAATTTTTTGATTCCTCTGTGATTCTGTGATTTTTTTGTTTTATGAGTACGTTGAAAATACTTAGAGAGACGAGGTACTCTTGAACAAGTGACAGCAAACAGTATGATGGGCGACTGAAGGGCTTATGTTCCCCTCCTCGGTGCTTACTGTAAATATGGAAATGCTTTTGCTAGAAGTATTTCTGCAAGGAATGTATACTGAGAAAAACGTGTGGAAAGCAGTAGTGAGTATATTTGGTTTGTAAGTTGTAGTGCATCTTTCTGTAAGAAGATTATATTTTTTTCACCTTCCAGTTTATAAAGGGATGATTTGAGCTGTACCCAAGGTACCAAGAGGTTAGCCTCGGGGACATGAGGAGTTTTCACTAGTCTTGTGCTACAGCCCTGTCTCTGTTACGACCTCCCACTGTTACCATGCAGTGTCAGGTTGCAAAGGACATGTCGCTTTCTGACACTAACATGTTCCCATTAAGATCTAAAATAAGAAAACAAGTAGTGAAATAAGCTGCTAGCACAGTGTGGCTATGTAAAAGAGTGAAATGGAACAAAAGACAGTGAGTAACTGGCACGCAAGCTTTTGCAGATAAAGATGTAATTTTACTTGTTTCAGAGGATTGCGTTCCTTTTTTTTTTTTTTTTTTAAGGAAGATCCATACAAAGCATTTATCGGTTCAGCAAATTTATTTGGAGGTTATTGGGGTTTTTTGTACCAAAGGAATAAAGAATTATTACTGAGAAACATTTCATATGTCGAATTTGAACTGTCTTTGTGCAAGTAATCTCTAATGGTTTCTCATCTCTGTTTTGTGTTTTGCTTTTGTCACTTTGAATTTCCATACAGCATTGCTGGAGGGGGAGAGGAGAAATCATCTTATTGTTTGTGCGTATTTGGCTTACCTCAAACGGTTGTAACACAACACTTTTTGCACATTGAAGCTGGTATTGTTTTATGGAATCAAAGTTTACTTTTTCATTTGACAAAGAACTTTTGTCTTTAAAGGCGTAAAAACCATTATGTGCCTCCTAGTATGTTTGTAATGCATTTTCAGCTTGGGCCCCAAGAAAGCTGTATCACTTCTTTGTATACAGTACAATGACTGGGTGAAGTATAGTTCTCTGAATGCATACAGATTTCAGTGAAATTGAATGCTGTTTTTGAAAATAATGTTGTAAAATTAATACATGCATATAAAATACACTTTAGCAATTACATGGAGGTTTGGGATAGGGAAAGACGCAATACGTGTTAATATTCTTTTAGCAAAAAATTGCTCAAGGAAGAAAAGTTGGAGGTGGCTGCTAGTTCAGAAGTATTTTTTTGAAACCTGGAAAAGAAATTAAAATTTTCTGTTTAAAGCAGCTGTAACATAATCTAGAAATAACTTCTGCTCCAATTATTATTTATCAATGTAAACTTATTTTGTATCTATTAACTTGGTGTCACATGGAAAACCGAAAATGATCAGTTAGTTGTATTGAAAGGATCCCAGCTTTGTTATGCTTTCATCTGATTCAGGTCTTAGGGCTAATATAAATGTGGTTCAGGTATAGGAAGAGCGCTGCTATGTCTGGATCTGTGTATATAGCAAATAGTTGAATTTCAAAACGAGAAGGGATACCTGTAATCTGCAAATAGGTGAACTATGTGATGGAATGAAGAGCCAGGATGCTGTTGGCTGCCTTGGTCATCTGGGCACACTCCTGGCTCATGTTCAGCCGACTGTCAACCAACACCTCTGAGGTCCCTTTCCACTGGGCAGCTTTCCAGCTACTCTTCACAGAATCACAGAATGTTAAAGGTTGGAAGGGACCTTAAAGATCATCTAGTCCAACCCCCCTGCCAGAGCAGGACCACCTACAGTAGAGCGCACAGGAACGCGTCCAGGCGGGTTTTGAATGTCTCAAGAGAAGGAGATTCCACAACCTCCCTGGGCAGCCTGTTCCAGTGCTCTGGCACCCTCACAGTAAAAAAGTTTTTCCTCATATTTTTCTGGAACCTCCTGTGTTCCAGCTTCCACCCATTGCCCCTTGTCTTGTTAGTGGACGCCGCTGAAAAGAGCCTGACTCCGTCCTCCTGACATTCCCCCTTGACATATTTATAAACATTAATGAGGTCACCCCTCAGCCTCCTCTTCTCCAAGCTAAAGAGATCCATCTCCTTCAGCCTTTCCTCATAAGGGAGATGCTCCACTCCTTTCACCATCTCTTCCTCAAGCCTGTAGCGTTGCGAGTACTTGGCCTTGTTGAACCTCGTAAAACTGGAGTCAGCTCATCAATCCAGCCTATCCAGATTCCTCTGAGGGGTCTTCCTGCCATTAGGCAGATCAGCAGTCCCGCCGAACTTGGTGTCACCTGCAAACTTGCTGAGGGTGGACTCAATCTCCTTGTCCAGGTCATCGATAAAGATATTAAAGAGAGCTGACCCCAATACTGAGCTCTGGGAACACCACTTGTGACTGACCACAAACTGGATTTAACTCCATTCACCGCCACTCTTTGGGCCCAGCCATCCTGCCAGTTTTTGACCCAGCGAAGAGTATGCTCATCCAAGCCATGAGCAGCCGGGAGAATGCAGTGGGAAACTGTGTAAAATGCTTTAATAAAGTCCAAGCAGACAACATCCACAGCCTTCCCTCATGAAAGCGTGCATTTTCTGCATGTTCATTAGTAGATCTCATTTATAGACAGGCAAGGCATTTCAGCTTGCACCATACTTTTTCTGTTCCATGACTGAACAGTTATGTTCTTAGTTCGATATACTGACTGACAGTCACGAGTAGTTCAATTGATCATTAGGCAGATGTGATTCTTCTTAAAACCTGCCCCTTTTGTAGCGTGGTAAAGTACCAGAGACCTGAGTACCGTTCTTTCTAAAAAAATCAAAGTTGCAAACTTCAGTATTTGTTTCTGCATAGCAAAAAAGAACCAAAAAAACAAACCCACACCAAAAAACCCTCCACAAAAAAAACCAATACAAATAGTCTTGCTTTAGACATCCTGATTATGATTGACTGGAAAGAGTAGAGATCTTGCAACAGATTATGCTGTTACTATATAATTATTTTGCTATTACTTTGAAAATATGTTAAAACTAATAAACATCACTTGGAAAAAAATGCTTTCAAGTGTCTGGTTAGAGTCTCAAATAGACTAGACATTTTCTTTTGTTTCTTATGTAAGAGTATCCTAATAAAAAAAAAACAATCAAAAAACTCCCCCATAAAGCAAAACATCCCTCTAAAGATAAAAATTGAGGGCCGGTTTAGCTCAGTGGGTTGAGCGTGGTGCTTGAAACACTAAGGTTGCGGGTTCGATTCCCGTTCGGTTCTCATGTGTGTTGCCTGACCTAGTCGAGAGGTGGCATCCCTGCTCACAACAGGGAGGTTGGATTAAAATATCTCTGAGGTCCCTTCCAGCCCAGGCCATTCTATGATTCTATGATTGACAAGTTGAAAGGGGAGGGGGGGGAAGACTGAAACAATTAATGCACAAAGTAGGTAAATTGATGGTGGATATTCTTCTGATATAGATACTAATTGTGTTTGTACCAACATAAATATTTATTAACCACTTGCAATATTGCTTTTGAAAATACTCTGCAAAGCAACAGTTTTGTTCTTTGGAACGTCAGTATACTTCAAAGCTGGTTTTATTTCCTAATTAAGATAAAAGATTTTTGTGAGATGAAAAATCAGGAAATTATTTCTGCTTGATAGAATTTTAAGTTTATAATATTGTTTTCATCTATTTGTTTACTAGGAAGCAGAAAGAAAATTAATCAGAATGTAAATGTACTGTTTAAATTGTCACAGTGAGAATGAAAATTTGAAACTCTTGGGGCTTCACCTTTGCTTCTCAGGTTGCTCAAAATATGGTTCCACACATGGTTTTGAGAGGCTTATGTTTTCCTAGCTGAAATAGTCAGTTAGTTTTGACTTCAGTTAGTGTCATTCTTTTTAACCACTTAAATCTGTTGTCTGATTGGTGAGAATCCCTATCTGAACCACTGTTAGGTATTTTTTTCAAACAGCAACATATTTTACCTTGAGTTGTTAGATAAAAATTCTTACTAAACCCCCAGCAAATTATACTGAAGCACTGTGTTGGTTCGAGTGGAAATGGCAGACAAATAATGCATAATACTGTGATGTGTTCTGATTTGGGGTTGGTAGTTTTGCACTAGGAAGCCTTGAACGAACATCTGTGTCAGCAACTAGAAATAGATCTCCTCCCTCTTTCCCCAAGATACCTTGTGCAGAGATGCTCTGCTATTGGTGCTTGAAATGGAACTGTGGGCTACAAATGAGAGCAGCATCACTCTTAGTGGCATGTTGTAGTTTTGTGGGTCAACAGCTATGCTGGGAGGGCTCAAAGCAGTTTCAGCTGATCACTGCAGGCACTCCAGGTGAGCTAGGCTGGACTTGTGTGAGGTTTCTTATCTCCCCAGAAGGCAGTGTGGGGCAGATAAGCAATATCTTAAAGTGTAGGAGACAGTGACTGCCGGCTCAGAGCGTCAACTGGATCTTTGTTTTGGGCTCTTTTAGCTCTTACAGCTCATGTAGCGTACTGCTGAAAGTGGTTTGGTACGAGCATTTGACGGTGGCTGCATGAGGTGTTTGGTTTTAATTGTTGCCCACACCTGGAGTCCTTTATCTGCATGTATATTTGTCTTCATAAGTCTTCTTACCTTACATATCACATTCACTTAAATAACTATATAGGAAAACGAATTGGTTAATTGATCCATCCTGTCTCAGTATTGTTTTTAACTACTAGCAAAGTGTCTGACTCTCAAAATATGTACTCTGTATTTATATTTTCCCTAATATGTTTGATTTTTGTAGATGGCTAATATTTCATTCAATCCACAGCACTAGCCCTGAAGCAAAGGGGATGGTTGGCTGGTCTTTTTCAGTGTCAGTAGTTGAATTTTCATCTAGCATGTGTTAAAAAAAAAACAAAACAACAAAACACCACCACTAACAAACAAAAAGCCAAACCAACAACAGATAAACTTGATCTAACTTCAGTCTTCGGTGCACAATTATTTAGCCATGTACATTCTTTTGCTGTGAGGTAGAAGTACAATAAAAATTTAAATATCTTCCTACTAAGTTGAGGAATTGAAGTAGTTGTAGAAAGAAAATATGCTCACTTGAACAGCAGGAATGCTGGCTTTTTCCAGGGCTACGTTTTTCTTTTTTTATCGGCTCACTGAGGCAATTCTATTTCTTCAAATGATTTAAAGATAATTCTGTGAAAGGAAACTGGCTTAAAAATGCTTGCAGTTCTTCTCATTTTGGAAAGCTTTCTGTGTTTTAAAGCATTTCTAATACGTGATTCTGGGTCATAACATTTGTCTGTCTTCTTAACAATGGATTTGGATTTACTAGCCAAGCACTATGTACATAATGTTCAAGTGGTGTTGTCAAACTCTGTGATAATTAAAACACTCAAATGAATCTTTTGAAATCTCTTACTTATCTATATTTTTCAAGAACTGTGTCACAGTTCTCAGGTACTACTTGTTTCAGCTGTGGTCCTGGCTGTTTGGTGTTTTCCATCTCTGAAGAAAAAGTAGTGTAGGTAGCAGTATGATGCTGTGCCTTTTCCAAGGTTATTTTACAATAACCATGTAATTCTGTTTTTGAAAATACCTCAGTAAGTGCCCAAGTCCACTGAAAACAATGGCAAATGAGAGATGTTTAAAATTTTGAAGGTCTTGAAAAGATGTTTTTTAAAACAAATATTGGTTTAGGAAGTTTGTAAGTACTTGTTCATTATGACAGGGTTGAGCCAGCCTCAGGTGGAGGGCAGGAAGCAGCTGGCAGAAGGAGGATTTAATGTGGGCTCAAAAGTAGTGTTATGTGATTCTAGGAGGAATCTTGGGAATGTACTTCTGATTTGAGGTTATTAGACAAGAAGAGGATCGGAGCTGCAGCCAGAAGTATTCTCTGATGGCTGATTTGTGCTGGTTTAAGGAAGCAAGATATTGTAGTGTTTTTTATCTTCTTTGGTATAAAGATGTCCAGTCTAATTTGTGGTCAGTGGAACAAGTTCCCAGTCAGTGCCTTATCTTCCTTTTTGTTTCATTGTTGCATATTCTGCACATGAAGTAGGTGTTATGTAGTTATAAATATTTGCAGTGCATGTAGTAACGTATCTAAAAGAAAAGAGAGGGTTTCCCAGAACTGATGATATGGCAGTTGCAGGTGGAGTTTGTGTGCATAGGAGTAGTGTCTCTTCCTGTTCCAGTCTCGCCTTGGATTCACTTCTTAAGCCCATCAACCTGTCAGTTGTGGTACCAATCGATACCTAGCAGTACACCGTACTGAAAGATTTAGCTGGAATTTTATTTGACGACATCTTCTGTTTAGGAAAGTTTCTTGTCGTAGGTTTTGTGTGTTTTTGTTGGAGTTTGGTTCTGTTTTGGTTTTTGTTTGGGTGGGTTTTGTGGGTGGGTTTTTTTGGCTTTTTTTTTTTCTTAACCTTCAAAATATATTGTGGGATATTTGTGTTCCTGAATATTTTAGTGAGTTCTTGGAAATTAACTACATAGTATGTACTGTGTATGTACAAGTAGAGCATAGTGCAGATGTCACAGTTTCTTTTCTTTTTAACCAAGATGCAGCTAATAGGAAGGGGCAAAAGGGAAACAGTTTCAGTGTAACAGCAACACAGTTAGTTTACATTGTTACTCATTTTTTAATACTGCATGAGACCATGGAGTAAACTTTAAGCCTTAAATATATTATTCTACAGTGGTGGGAAAGGGTGCTGAAACTGAAAGTTTCTAAGAGTCAGTAAAATAACCATCCTCTCAGAGTCCCTTCTAGTCTAGGTAACTTCTCTGTTCTTGTCCATTAATATGAACTGCAGAAAGTCCTGAGCTCTGCTCACTGAAGCGTTCAAGGGAGAACATTAATCTGCCCCCAGGATGTGAATACTTTTATCAATGACTACTGTTTCATTGAAAACTGTTCTGATGGAATATTATGAATAAGTAAACAAAAGAATTATTTATTTCTAGATAAATGTTCTTTTCTGTATACATATAGTTCTGCTAAGTACAAACATGCTGGCATAACCAGCTTCTGTAGAAAAGTAAATGATACTAAGAAATACCATGGTCTGTCCACTATGCCTGGGCCTGGCTACTCCTATGCAAGCTCCTCAGCCACCTAGCTTTTCCTAACACAGGTATGCAGAATTGGTGCTTCTGGGCAAATTGCATGGTTTTTTTGTTATTTGAGTTCAGGGTTTTTTTCTGTAATTAATCTGACAAAAGAGAGGAGTAGGTGTGAAATATGATGACGAAACAGTGCTATTTAGTATAGTTGGAACTTCTGTTGGAACAATTGGAATATTATTTCCTTTAAGAACTTGAACCATTTTATCAACATAAAATTGTGTAGTACGATAACTCCAAATTTTTAACATCGGTAGGAAATGAATGAAGACGGGCCAGCCATAGGAATGGGAGAGAAGCAAGTAATTTATCGGTGTACCACACAGCCCAGAAAACTATTTAATTTTAAACATTATTTGAAGAGGGGGCAGAACTGTGCTTAAATTTTATCGAAATCTGACTTGAAAGGTGAGACAGCAAGATGTTTGGCTAACTCATCTTAGGATAAGGTATGTGAGGATGCATCGGCTGGCTTAGAACTGTTTAAGGGATATTGTTGAAAGTGAGTACGATGAGGGACTGTATTGTTTTCAGAAGCTGAAGGTAATCTACTTTTGCCGTGCAGATGTATGAGCAAGCACAAGGATCTTAACCCGTTTGTGCAGTGTTTTGAATTATAGCCATTCTCCCCAAAAGAACCTCTTAGATAAGGCACCACAGCCCTTGGAAGTATGCAAGGAAACTATAGTACCAACTGTATCATTTCAATAGCATATGAATCTAACAGAGATGACATAAAACATATTTCACAGAAATTTGGGGTAAAAGTTTGTCTTTGGTTTCTCTTTTACTTTACAGCAGTATTTTCATCTTGAATTCAATTTAATTTCTTTGACTTCTTCGGTTCAAAATTAGGATTTATAAGAGAGAAGAATGTAACATAACTAGTTGGGAGAAATGTCTTAAAACATTTCTGTTCCTCCCATATTTGCTAAATAGGATGTACTAGGAATAGATTACGATAAATATGAGTATTTTAGAAGTACTTGTCACTGAATTTTGAAAGTACTGTGATCAGCTGAATATAGTATAAAAAAAGGCTGGTTAAATATTGCAAGTTGCTGTATATGTAAAAAAAAATGAGATCTTCTGATAGAGAAGAAAAACTTCATGACATTTACTCACAGGTGAAGATTAACTGTACTTATCTGGGCTGGACACTTGTGTACCAAGAAATACTGTGATGTGATTTGAAACGGCTGGTATATTAAAATAGGAAAATCAGACCTTTTAACAGTAGTATAAAATTAGTACAGTATCTTGCAAAAGCACGGACTCGGTAAGAATTTGTCAGCTTCTGTAAAAAAGAAACAGTAAATTATGAAATCTCATGAATTTAGACAAAGTCTCTGATAACAGAATATTTGCATCCTTGGGCAATTTTTTTGTATCAGCTTATGTCTGTTTGCCTTCATGACAGATGTAATAATAAAGCTGATCTGCTTGCTTTGACAGAAGGCATTTATTGTAAGTGACATATACTACAAAGGTATCTCTTTTGGATGAGAAAAGGTCAATAAGTGCCCTTTTTATAAAAGTATAAAAAGTGTTAAAATAGTGATGAATTTAGCTTCAAAACTTAACGTTTTCCTGCTGAGCAATGTTGTACGACTTCCCATTGACAAAATTTGTTATGAATAGTAAGTATATACACACAGAGTTTTCATGGGTTTGTAATTTTTTTTTTATGCTGTGCTTTATTCTTTCCAATTGAAAAATGTATGATTTCATATCTTGGGAAGTAAGACTAGAAAATACGGAGGGAGGTCATCTGCACAATCTCCAGGATCATGGCAAGCAAGTCTCCTACACCCCAGCTGTGGTCCCAAACTCTTTGAATCCATAAGTGGTTTCTTTGTGACTCAGGTTGTTTGGTTTTTTTAATATATGTCTCAAAAGAAGAGATGGAGAACTTATTGTCCCAGTTAAGGTTTTGCCTGAGCTGATACTCCTCAACACACAGATCTTATTTTATGAAGGTTTAATACAAAAAAATTCACAAGTCTTAGTAGTTATCAAAAAGCAAAAAGCTGTAGTTCGTATATCTAGGGATAACATTTGGAAAATTCATTTCAGGTGACCTTAAAGGTTTCTTTCGTGTGATTTTTTTTTTTTTGTGTGTGATTTTCTTTTGAGCTTCAACAATTAATCATAGAGTTTGGAAGAAAGTGCAGTTAGTATTGCAGTCTGATCCATGTGATACTGGGGAGGACCACCAAATCATAATTTTTTTTTTTAGGATTTCTCAGGACAGTGTGGGAGGCTTAAGCCTTAGTAAAATGTTCACTATTTAAGAGCTTGAATATTCAAATGATAGGTAGGACATTTGAAAGTACTACATATGTGTTGATTGTGTGAAAAAATAGTAGAGGCTTCCACGCTTAAGTTATAGTCTGAGAGAGGAAGAGGCAGGGAGGGAAGAAATAAATAATCATTGACATGTCCTGAAAATGAACAGAGACTGAGGGAGTGTGTGTCGTGTGTGTTAAGAGGAAGCTTCATTTATGCCTCTTGTATTCTTTTGTCCTTTTCTAGGCACATACTTTTGGCTACTATTGGAAACAGGCAACTAAATGAACGTTTAATTCTAGTTTAATGGGATTTATTGGTATGATAAGAAATAGGACTGCAGTGCCATAGCCGAATAACGTTAAAGCCATAATTCCAAACAGTTTGCTGTGATAACAGTTGAGATTGAGAAGTACGAAGGAAGAGAGGCTGTAAAAGCAGAAAAAGCTATTTTAACAGAAGCCTTAATTTAGTGCTATATAAATTAAATCAATGTTATTCTGGTGGAAGAACAAGAAACATTTCTAGATAAACCAAAAGATCAACAAGTCAGATATCGCAGGAAATTTCTTAAAAATTTCGTTCTGTAGCCAGCCTGGTTCTTCTAGTCATCTACTGTGGGTAGAGTACTGTATCCCTGGTGTGATCCAGGATAACTATTTTAAGGACTCAAAACTTTTCTATATCTGTTTTTTTTCACGACAGTATTGCACCAGAGAAGATATGTTCTTTGATCCTTTACTGCAGAGGCAGGGTTAAGCATCCCCTGTCTTCTCCCCAAGGAGACATGGAAGATCTGAGTTACAAAACAAATGCGATGTTTGTTCTTATTTTTGTCTTATCATAGATTGGAAGGAGAAAATATTTGGTGTTTTCAGAAAATGGGAGAAAAATGCTTTTTTATGGAGCTGATTTTAACAATACCTCTCTCTGCCACTTCCTTATATGTGATATTTTCTCTGGCCTGTGTTTTATGCAGAAATTACAATATAATTGTTAGCCTGAGTTGCTTCTGTTAGTCTTTTGGGGACCAATGTGTCATTGAATGCCAGTGCAAGAGAGATTAAAAAATATCAAGTTCTCCAAGTGTTCTAACCCAAGCGTTTCAACAGGAGTCTGTTTGGAATTTCACTTTATTATATTGTTGCATGGATAACAAGATTAATTGAATGTTTGTAATGAAACTCATTCTCTCATAATTTGAAGACAAGGTAGAGTTTCTTATTTGGTTTTGGTAGTGTGAATGTTACATTTAATTACTTAAGGGACTGAGGAAGATTCAGTACAAACGTAAGTAAATACAAAGTACCACAATTGCTTAATATCAAGGAGCTTCGGAGCTACAAAGAATGAGGATTAACTGTTTGAAATGTTTAATTTTTGAAAAATAGCAGTAATTATCATATGCTATGTGGAAATATTTTATGTTGATTCTGTTTATAATCTGCAAATTGTTGCATTTCATTTTTCACAAAGGTAGTGAAGTTAAATGCAAGTCAGTTACAACTCATGGAAGAGTTGATTATCTGGCTTTTGTAAATTGGCATAACTACTTACTTTGACAGAAATATGTTAAGGTGGAACTGTTGAATTCTGTCCCAAATGTCCAGTCTCCAGCTCATCAGCTTTAAAAGGATCATTTTGTAGTATTTTAGATTGTTTGAAAACTTATTCAGCCTTATATACCTAATCAGACTTCTTACCTTTGACATATCAAATCGGTTGCTTTAACTGCTTTTATTTATTGTCATACTATTTTGGTTTGTTTGCATTTTGGATTAACAGGCATCTCTTGAGACTGCCTTCTGCATCTTTTAAATATGCCTTCAGTTCTGCTTAGCCTGAACTTAGTACAAAGCCTTCTCTTTGAGAAAGAGTTGCTAGTAAAGGTGTCTAAGAAGAGAGGTCAAGAAAACTTTAATGACCTCTGGGGCACAGCCTCAAAGCAATCATCAGCAGCATACCTGCTTTGCGATGTAAATGAATTTCTAGCCTAATAAGCAAAGGTGGTGTAGACTTTCATTATAGTAACAGAAAGTTAGTTTATTTGTTGCAATTGTGATCTTGACATCTTGTACATACTAATGTTGTCCAATGTGTGCAATATGTAGGAAATAGCAAACTTGAATTCACAGATAAAATTAGCATGCACCTCAATGATTTGTTTTTGATTTGTTTCTCTAATCAAAATTTCAGTTAATAACAGCTTTCTTCTCTGCCTCCCCCACATTAGTTCCTTTGTCTGGATTTGCATCATTTGTAGCAGCTGGCTTTTTGTCAGTCTGTGGTTTGGACATTTACATCAAACAGCAAATTAATTACAGGAAAAGAAATCCTAGTGCTTTTAGAAGCTTTCACAGTTACCAAGAAGTGAACATTGCTGGTTCTTGTCAGAAATGAGAAGCAGAACATAGGAAAGGGGGCACCGCATTAACGGCCACCACTAGTTATCTTTAGAAGTAAGTGTTGGTCAGTTCTCTTTCTTGCCCGTTCCCTTTCGTAGACCCTCCCCTCATTCATTATAAAGTTAAATTAGGGGGGAAAAAAAGCAATTAAGAATTTTTTTTTTAAAAAAGAAAAATGTGTATTTCAGGTAAGAGATGTATACCTGAATGCATTTCAATTACAAAAGCAATCTCTGGAGTTTATTGGAAGGCCTGCTAGCATCCTAAATGTTAGTTCCTTTTCCCTGTGCCCCATCTTAAAAATGTGACCAAAAGCACCTACTTGAATTTGTTCTATCAGTGTATGTGAACTTCTGCTTTTCCTTCTCAAAAGAGAAATCAAGGGACCCTTTTAAAATCAAGCAACACGTGCAGAAAGTTCATGAGTATGTTGTCCAGAAGATGCCCACAGAAACACATTTAAAGGGCAAGCAGTAAGTGTTCAGACCCTCAATATGCTTCTCAGACATCAGCAAGTAATTTATTCTTCTATCAAGTTGTTGCACTATGTTAAATTCCTTTTTCTTAATGACCATTAGCAATGGGTACAACAGCAACATTGTGATTGTATTTTGCCACACTTTTGTTGTTCTTTAAAAAATAATATGCAAAATGTATCATTCAGACAACTGTTGTGGGGAAATAGACAAAGCGAGTGGAGGCAGGGGCATTGCTATATGGTATAGGCATGAATGAGCTGTACTGTACTTACAGTGAAATATTCTATTGAAATGATAGACTAGTTTAGTCTAATTTATTCTCTATCTTCTATTGCTTATTTCCCCTGTTTTTATGTTTTTCTTGGACAAATTGGTACGATTTCCTTGGCTAGCTTTTCAAGATACATATAATCTCTGACTTCCTGATGTTTTGTTGCTATCTTTAACTGAGCTATCTCTTGTAGTCTATCTTTTCAATAGTGCTCAGATCACGAAGAAAGGTAATACCATGCCCAGCTCTTAAGAGAATATTGAATTTGGTTAGATACAGTGTCTGTTTTGTAGCAATATCTTTCCTCATTTTCCATACCGTATTGTTAGCACAGTTTAAGAGCTCAGTCCAGCATTATTCCAAGGTCATTTTCAAAGTCCTGCTGTGATTCTGATTCCTTTATATTTGTCTCTGGTTTTGAGCTGAATATGAAATTTAGTGGTTTAGCTTTTGAAGGGAAAATTTAATTTACAACTTGTCAGTTCGTTTACAAAACGGATACTGCTGTGAACCATTGTCCTAAATCTATATGCAGCCTTTCTCCTTTGTTCTCCGTTCATTGCTTTGTTCCTGTGAAGCATAGAAATACACAAAAATCGCTTCAAAAATCTAAATTCATAGCTGTCACTGCTGACCGTATCCTCCGGGCCTTCCAGGCAGCTCAGACTGTGTGAGACGGCAGATGGTGGCTGCACAAGCAGAGTGTCCATCCAGGAAGCAACGCTTGCCTTCTCCCAGCATCCCTGCCCTTCGCCTGCCCACAAAACTCCAGTTTATTGACAAAACTTACGTAAATGCTTGTAGAAATATGAGGTGCTTTGTTTTCATTTGTGGGTGTTTTTGTGTGTGTTTGGGTTTTTTTTTGGTTTTGCATTTTTGTGATCATATTACTTCCCGTACATGTTTCTAGGTACGCAGCACTTGTCTCTGTTTTATGGCAAGTAGTCCTTGTGTGTAATCGCTGAAATGCTTGTGACAAATCAACTCTTATAAGCTTTGTGTTTAACTTCCAAGATCCTTAGCATATTCTAATCCTGTGTAAAACAGTCCAAAGTGACCGAGAGTTTGCTAGGCAATGGGTCATAGCATGAGTTAGAACCATTAAGTTCATTTGGATGTGTCTCAAACTGTAATAATAACAGAATATAAACCGGGAAAACTTTGGATACATGCAAGGCATTCAGAATACTGAGTTCCAAATGAAATACTGATGCAAATCTTTAGATTTGATAGCTGACATTTGCTTCAGAGATTCTGCATAAGAGAAGCTAAGCTTTTGCTTGATTAAATTATAATTATTTTCCTTCTTTTTAATGGAGTGTGATCTAAGTCTGAATAAACCTATTCCTTGTCTTCAAGTGAAGTATATTCAGTAATTGTGTGGGCTAGATAATCAGGATGAGACTGGCAAACTTGAAAACATTACTGTTACAGAAGACCAAATACAAGGGTATTTACACACACACAGAGGGACCTGAACAGCGCACAGAGGAACCCAGTGCCGAAACGTGCTTCATCCCAGCCTGAAAAGTGTCTCTGGTGTTCGTAACGCTGAGTGTTATGTTTGCAAAAGGTGCTCCCCGTGCGAGGTAGCTGAATTGGTGCATACTGTTAGATCCCCAAGTTGTCACACCCTTTAAGTCACTTGTTTTCAGTATCAGATACTTGAATGTATCTAGGAAGTGAGGTACCAAAATTCAGTTCATCTTTTTTTAATAGTTATTTTTATACCACTGGAAACAATGATGACAGTATTAATGTTTTCTTAAAAAAATAAGTGGTCAAAGTGCATCCAGCTGGTCTTTTGATTGCTCGGGTTTAATTGATAAAGTGGGATATTTCTGGCTCTATGGGTATGTGAACGGTAGCGCTTATTTCTGTTAAGTGCTCCAAAGCAATGGATTTCTACTGTTAAAGGATGACTTTGGGTTTCATAGTGATGTTAAAATATGTTCCTTGATTGACTGAATTTCTGTTGTCCTTAATAAGGGATAAGAATGAGAGATCTTGAAGCATGGCATCATAGCATAGAGGTGATAATTCATTCACTACTTTTTACTTCGCATGGAGTCCATGGATATTTTGCTCTGGTAGTTTTATTGGCCAAACAAACCTGTTGACAAGCATGAAAGCTCTGAGAGACATTTTAATAATAAAATTACAAATTTATATATGGAGAATCAGTCTTTGGAATTCAGAACTTGTAGAAATGAAGTATACTTTATTTTACTCCTGTGGTTTTAGTATATTTTTAGCATGTGACTTCACAGATCTTTAATATTTTTAAATATAGGTAATGAATTTGGACATCCAGAATGGCTTGACTTCCCCAGAAGAGGAAATAATGAGAGCTACCACTATGCCAGAAGACAGTTTAATCTGACTGAGGATCATCTTCTTCGCTATAGATTCCTAAATTCATTTGATAGAGATATGAATAAATTGGAGGAAAGATTTGGCTGGCTTGCATCTCCCCCGGTAAGCTGTATGTACTAAATGATAAGTTTTTAGTCACCAGTTGGGTACGTGTTCAGAATAACAATACCAAATTTATATGCAGACATTTTAAACAGCACTTTATTATGCATTGTGAAATGCCTCACCATATATTTCAAGTTGTCAAAACATTCACTGAAATATTTTTAACAGATAATAGAAATCTTTAACAGTTGCATAGCAAGATCGTTTCCTATTATTTTCGCTGTTTTTATTTAGTAACTAGAGATTGGATAAAGCAGACTATAAAATTGTCTGTGATCCAATCCAGGGTTTGCGTTAGGAAAGTGTCTGAGAATTTCATTTTTTGTACAATTAGTCTGTTACTTAGAAAACCTTTTCACATAGTGTTAGTATATAGACTCCCAGTCTTCAGCCTATCATTTTTTTATTTCCCTTTTTTACCCAAATATTCACCTGTACTTCATATCAAAGCAACTCAATTATTACAATTTCTCAGTGCTTAATTATTTCTTGCTAGTCATAACCCACTTTAAAGACTCTTAAAAATGGATGTCTAGTTATTTATTAATGGCTTTAGCAAATAGAACAAATGCAGTAGGTGCAGCAGTTTAATGTGAATTATCAAAGCTATTTCTCACCAGATTGTTTTAATAAATCCCAGTGCCTAATTTCCTAAGTTACAGTAGATGTGATGCAGATCCCCATAACAAATAGATTGAAGATTTGATTTGATAAAAGGAATCCAATTTTTTGCTAAAGGAAAATGAGATAAAAAGACCACATTACCAATCTTTGACAAATGCCCTTCTCTCTGTTGCTTGAATCTTTGTTTTACTTGAAATGAGGTGTAGAAATAGTGGGTTTCTTCTTTTTTCTTTTGTCATTTCAGTGAGAAATGAAATATTTTATAATATTGGGGGGGTATTTTTTTCTTTCCTAGGCCTATGTGAGTGAAAAGCATGAAGGCAATAAGGTCATAGCATTTGAGAGAGCAGGTCTCGTCTTTATTTTCAACTTCCATCCCTATCAGAGTTACGTGGACTACAGAGTGGGTATTGAAACTCCAGGAAAATATCCTTTTCTTTACTGTTTTACTTGTACAGAAAAGCTTTAGAAGTTGAAAACTAATTTTATTTCTGTTTTCTAGTATGAATGAAAACTGTAGTTAAAAGGTAAGAAACCACATATTTGTCATCAGAATAACCTTGCTTTATTCCTTAGTGTAAAAATATCTCAGTGTGAAAAAAAATTAGAACTTTGCCTTCTTTATAAGCAATCATTTTGTAAAAACCGAAAGTAAATTTAAATCGCAACTTAAAGACTACATGTTAAAGTTTCCTTGTGATGCCTTGGTTTTTTTGAAATTATGTTGAGGCATTAAAAAGCAAGTAACTTCTACTTCTTAAATGCCACCCTCTAACATTCAGCAGGGCCAAGTGCAGGGTCCTGCATCTGGATTGGGACAATCCCAGGCACAAATACAGCCTGGGTGATGAGTGGATCAAGAGCAGTCCTGGGGAGAAGGACTTTATGGGTGGTGGTGGATGAAAAACTGAATAGTGCAAGCCATGTGTGCTTGCAGCCCAGAAAACCAATCACATGCTGGGCTGCATTAAAAGAAGTTTGGCCAGCAGGTCAAGGGAGGTGATTGTGCACTTCTGCCAGCAGTGCTGCATTCTGCTGTAGGGCCCCAAAGTAAGAAAGAAGGCATGGACCAGTTTTAGCAGGTCCAGGGGAGGGCCACAAAGATGACCAGGGAGTTAGAACACCTCCCCTCTGTGGACAGGCTGAGAGAGATGAAGCTGTTCATCTTGGAGAAGAGAAGGCTCCAGGGAGACCTTATAGTGACCTTTCAGTTTTTAAAGGCAACTTATAAGAAAGGTGGTGAGGGACTTTTTATTAGGGAGTGTAGTGACAGGACAAGGTGTAACAGCTTTGAACTGAGAGTAGGTTTACAAGAAATTATTTTCTGTGAGGCTGATGAGACACAGATGCCCCCTCCCTGGAAGTGTTCAAGGCCAGGTTGGATGGGACTCTGGGCAACCTGGTCTAGTAGAAGGTGTCCCTGCCCATGGCAGGAGAGTTGGAACTAGATGATCTTTAAGGATGCTTCCAATCCAAACCATTCTATGATTCTATAAATTTTGGGAAACTACTGCCATATTTCAGGTGCTTTAGTTCAGTCACAGAATCACGAAATGTTAGGGGTTGGAAGGGACCTCGAAAGATCATCTAGTCCAACCACCCTGCCAAAGCAGGATCACCTACAGTAGGTCACGCAGGAACGCGTCAACATATTACTCTAACTCCTAAGCATTGCTGAATTGACTTACAGAGTCTCAGAAACTTAGCAGGATTCATCAGGTCAAACCCAACTTCTTCTGTGCTTTCTTCTGCTACCTCTGTGCTACTAGAGCTCCTGCAAAGATAGAACTGGGTAATAAATTGGAGTAGTAAAATCTAATCTGGTAATATGAGATATACCAATATTTGGCTGTCATAGGTTTCAGGTATTTGCCCATTTAAATCGGTGCAAGTACACTTTGTCTGTCTTGTATGGAATTTTTTGAGTATTATAGATGGAAAAGCTGTGAATTCAGTGTTAAGGACTACAACACCTAACAGAAACATTTAATATATCAAATTTATACCACCAGAATCTCCTTTCTCCTTATAAATTATGTGTTCACTGTTTGGGTGGAATCCTGAATGTATTGCTCCTGTTTCAACTGAGGCTACTCTATACTAGCTCTTCAGAAGTGAATTGTGAAATCTACTTTTCACTGGTTCAGTTGGGTTTCAGTAAGTTGATTGGTTGCTAGTTCACTCTGGGCATTGAAGCAGCTTTGTTTGTATTTTGGCCCAAAACAGTCATTAATAATTGTTTGGGGGTTTGGTGGAGAGGGGAGGGGGAGGGGGTTGGTTAACTGAAAACCGTACTTAAACTTAAAAACGAGTGAAGGGTGTTCAAGACAAGTATGATACAAACAGGGCATACGGATGGTTTACTATGTGCAGTTTATATAGTATTTTAATGTTACTGTCAATACGCATCCTTGTCATTTAAGTGTGTGCAGTGTAATTTTATTTACATCATATAATATATAGGTAGTTTAAATTTAAAAGACATTTGCTACAACATAAAGATCTATATTAGCTTTTCATTCACTAACCTGAAGTTTTATTGCTAATGAAACTGTCAGTTACCAGTAGTGTGTTTGCTTTTGTTAAGGTGCTTTGTCTGACTAACCCCTGCCACCACAAGCAGGGAATTTTGTGGTTCTTTGTCCTCAGTGTGTGATGTGCTTTGCTGGCTTTTGCTGGTGCTCTTCTCTGTGAAACACGGTGCACCTTCACATCTACTGAGAACCTTACTAGTTTGGCTAACGAAGTGCCTGTCCCCTTTTACAATATTCTACTGCTTGCAGCTCTGAAAGGAAGTAGATCTCTTAAATTAAGGTTCTTACTTGGGAATTGCAAATGTAGAATCTTCCCATAAATCATCTTTTCAACAGTCTTCCTCTATTCATTTTATTCTATGACAGTTGAAGGCGTCAACCGCGGGAAGTTCCTGAAAACCTTCTGGGAGGGAACTGTTGGCAACTGGCTCTCAGCCTGATTTGACCTTGGATTTTTAAGTCTAAAGATAAGATTTTTAAGTCTCTTCCTTCCATTCTCTTGGGATACTGAAGATGCAAGTCATTCTGAATAATACACATAGTTAGCCAGATATATCACAGGAGATTGTGCAAATTTTGGTTCACAGAGCTGGCCTGAAACAATCTTCAGGTTTTAAAAGCTGCGCTGCTTTGCATGGTTGTCTCTCAAGGTGAACACAGCAGTGTTGCCCATGCCAGGAGAACTAAAAATCTCCTCTCAGGTGAAAAAATCTCATAAAGACTTCACAAGAATTTGGCATGTTTGTTTGAACAAATAATTTAGCTGCCCCAAAGCTGTAATTTTAGCTCGTAGAAACAGATTGAATGTATCTTCATGAGACTTTCCTGAAATAAACTTCTTAAACTCTATTCATTAAAGAGGAGAAAATGACAAAGGGTTGAAAAGGAAAAAGAAAGCTTAACTTAGGTCAAAACCTTTTGGTTTCGCTTATATTTCTTTTTCTCATCTCCCTGTGAAATAGAAGTCTCATTTATGTTAATTGAGATCTCTCTTTATCTGGGAAGCTTACTATGTTAAAAAGGTAACTGTGTGCTTATCCAAGGTCATCGCATTGAGACTTCTTTTCCAAAAGTCAGTACATCAAGTAAGACAACATACCCTGATGCCTACACCGTAAAAATCTCACTTCTATTTAGTGCCTATTGTCAGCAAAGTCTGTGGACATAAA
The DNA here is from genome assembly GCA_020746105.1 of Trogon surrucura. Lineage (NCBI taxonomy): Eukaryota > Metazoa > Chordata > Aves > Trogoniformes > Trogonidae > Trogon > Trogon surrucura. The sequence continues at coordinate 114,886,260 of CM036617.1, read as the reverse complement.
CACCTTGAACATAATATTCCATTATGTCTAGGAGAAAGCTCAACAGTACTATACCTACCAGTTGTATTCTCAGTATCTTTTCATTGATAACGAAGACAAGCTCTCCATTATCCCAGTCCTCTGTCTGAAAGTTTGCTTCTAACCCAAGGAAAACCCTGGAGGTGTGGAACTACATCAAAGTGCGTTGGAGAACTGCTGACATCTTAGTAATAGCTGGGATGTGATGCGCTTACATTCTTATCATAATTGCTTATTTTCAGGAAACTTCATTAAACTGGACATATCTAATACTTTGGTATTGGAATGGAGAAGATCCAAGTAGTCACTGAAACACTTCCGTATAATCAAGCTCAAAAGCAGAATCACGTTGTAGCAGTTCGTTAAGCATTCTCTAACTTGAGTAGCGGTAGTGAACAGTGTGCGTGGTCTTAAGTGGCAGCACATTTGCAGCCTGTGGTAAAAGAGAGTAGCTAAAATTGCCTCACTTCTCACAGGTGTGGGGTCCATGGGTAGTATTTGTGATTCTGTTTGTAGCAGCACACCCTAAAAATTATGTATTCTATTCATATCTCTTCTGGCTGCAAGATCTTAAGGCAAAAATTAGCATGTGGGTGACATTGCTGTTCAGGTTTCGATCTGCTTATTTTCTCTAGTGTCGGTAACTGTGCGAGCTGTTAGCAGCAAATAGGGGCTAACTTACACTATTTCTGTGACCTTCCTAAGTCTGGTAAAAGTGAGACAGTGCAAAAGAAAAGAATAGTGTGATTCCCAGAGTATGAAAGAGATTCATGCTTATGGAGATTGAGGCTTGTTTTGGTACTTCAGTTTGAGAAAGAATTAGCTTTATTTTTAGAACTGAAAGTTAAGGCTGTCAATTATTTTTATCGACCACACAGTTCCATAAGAAGTCCACTTTATACTCTGTGTAACTGAGGGATGCAAATTATGTGAGTTAATTTCTTTTAGACATGCTAAGTCTGTCTCGGCTGAGATTTCTAAGCTATTAATCAGGAATAGCTGATTTGAACAATACTTTGCATCAGGGAAACAAAAAAAATCACGTTTTCTTGTTGCAGCTCTGTCTTATAGAGTAGTCAAACAGTTATAGTATAGAAATAAAGAACTGGTTTTAGTATCAGTTTTTAAATGAAACACTTCCCAAAGTTAATAACCACTACTGCTTTGTTATTCTTGCTGTCAGCATCCTTTTTTTTTTTCCTTGCCAATATCCAGCAGGCTGAGTTTTAGTATCTATTTTCTTTAAATATGTTGGGGTATTTTAATGTTGACTACCTTGCTTTCTGATTTTTGTCCTAAAATTAGTGCCATGAATTATATGTACAGTTTTGCAACGGAACCTTTTAACCTGAGATTTTAAAAAATAAGTCTACTTTAACTAGGACATATAGTCATATATTGAAGAGGGTCCCTTCGGAGAGCCGGCCAAGTCAACGACCATCACACCAATATGGCTACAGATCGTCCTCCCTTTATTGCTCCGGACAGCTCAATATATACAGTTCAGCAGTGTCCCCGCGCCTGCCCCTTCACAGAGTTGGTCGGTTACAGGTTTACACGCGCCAGCGTTTTATTGGGTAGTGCCATTCCACTATGCAAGCGGCTATCACCCCCTCTTCTCCCCCCGGGGCCAGCACCTCCCGCCAAGCATCTCGCAAAGCTCTCACAAAACAGATAAAACCTCCTCCTCCCTGTGTTCCAAGGCAACTTCAAGGACAGAGCCTCTGTTTAGGCCTACGCTGGGTTGTCCACACTTTTAAAGTTATACCGCACCTCTGCTCCACAAGAAATTCCTCTACATATCCCCCTTTTTCTTTTTGGACAACCCAGGCTTCATCCGCTAGCTTGCTTATCATTTTCTTGATTATACTTATCAAACAACTAAACATAACTAAGCCTATAACAATTAAAACTGCAATAACCAAAAATGTCTTAACTAAACTCTTAATTCATCCTGTCAAAGTTCTCACACCCATCACCCTAAATCATACTTTGATCTTTAATCACACACTTCTAACAAAGCAAAAGGCAGCTGGTTTCCCTGCCTTGCTTTTAGCTAAAGAAAGATCACTCTGCTGGTTAGTACATAAACCTTAACACCTACTATGTGGCTTTGATTACACAACCAATATAAGCTTCATTGTTAGTCACACAAAGAGGATACATATTAATACAACAGGTAACATTGAGAACAGTCACATTTTCCCACAATTGCTCTGCCATCAGCCGTAAGCATCTTCTGCCAGTCCAGTCCATATCATCGTTGGTAATCGGTACCTCAGGGTCCCATCACGTCACTGGGCAAACAAAGGGGTTCAACAGATGGGCCCAGTGCACAGTCATGTTGCTGCTGCGCTGTTGAAGTGACAGGATGCTGCACAGCCACATCATGCAGGATCATGCGGTTCCCAGGTCCCTTGTCCGTTATTAATAATAACAGGACACGCAATCGAACTGGCTGCTTCCCAATCTCCCTCTGTTATAGCGTCTCTGATGACACCGCTCCATCGCTGTTGCAAAGGATCCTTTATGGTTCAAGCTTGAAAATCAGGCTTGAGTGAGGGAGCTGATGGTAATGGGGGAGCTGAACTGGTTTAAGGGTTTCTTCTATTTCTCGCTGTCCAGTTGATAATTCAGCGAGTTTGTTCAGGATCTCTTTCAGGGGTTCATCCTGATCTTCCTTCTTCCCCCCCTCTTTTTTTTTTCCTTTTTTTTTTTTTTTTTTTTCTTATTAGCTCAAGTATTACTTCGATCACGCTGTTATCACACAGGGAGAGCAGAATTTCCCAGGTCTGTTTTGATCATACTCTCCCGTTCACTCCCATGCACATCTGGTGTACAAGAAGCGTCTTATCTTCATTCTCACGGACAAGCTCTCAACATGAGCTGTACCTGGCTGGTCAGGGTCTCTTTTCGTAATTAACAAGCAAGAGTTATGCACTTGTTTAGAAAAGAGCTCAGCTCAAGGACGAAAGTCTTAATTCTGCAACGCAGTGCAGTTTCTCCTTTTTCTTTTTTTTTTTTTTTTTTTTTTTTTCTTTTTCTTCCACCCAGTCGGGACGAGCAGGGAGTTTCTTCCTTTGCCTTTTTCCTTTCCTGCCCTCCCCCCAACGCTTCGATCGCTGCCGCAGCAACTTTCTTTTCTGCTTGCATGATTTCTAGAGTGCGTATTACGGTTTTCCAAACTGTTCCTAGTTCTTTTGCTTCCTTTCCTTCTGTTCCTCCCTCTAGAGTACAGTCCCACAAAAAGTCTCCTACTTCACGCCATTCCGTGGAACTAAAGATTAATGGCGGGTCGTTCATTTTCTCCCACTTCCGAGCCCATGGGGCTAATACGTCTCGCTCCTTTACTTTTTCTCCTCTCTTAGAGAGTATACTAAGGAGGCGAGTTGCCGCGTCCGTTTCCATCGCGGTCTTACCTTGGCAGGGGCTTGATCAGCCACTCAAGCTCTGGTCTCCGGTGCCCTTTTGGTCACACTCGGAACTCTCCTGCCTCCAGCTCTCCGGCTCCCAAATCGGCTCACGTCCGATGCTTCGGAGTCTTCCCACATTTAAGCAATCCGCATTTAAGCGTCCATAGAGGGTCCCTGTTCGGGCGCCAGATGAAGAGGGTCCCTTCGGAGAGCCGGCCAAGATAACAATCATCACACCAATATGGCTACAGATCGTCCTCCCTTTATTGCTCCGGACAGCTCAATATATACAGTTCAGCAGTGTCCCCGCGCCTGCCCCTTCACAGAGTTGGTCGGTTACAGGTTTACACGCGCCAGCGTTTTATTGGGTAGTGCCATTCCACTATGCAAGCGGCTATCACCCCCTCTTCTCCCCCCGGGGCCAGCACCTCCCACCAAGCATCTCGCAAAGCTCTCACAAAACAGATAAAACCTCCTCCTCCCTGTGTTCCAAGGCAGCTTCAAGGACAGAGCCTCTGTTTAGGCCTACGCTGGGTTGTCCACACTTTTAAAGTTATACCGCACCTCTGCTCCACAAGAAATTCCTCTACAATATATGACATTAAATATGTAGAACAACTTTTCCACTTTAAAAGGACTTCTTTCATGATCCCTTTGAAACTTAAACATGAAGCAAAAGTACTTAACAACAAGAGTTTGTTGTTACTTTGTTTGAGGTTTTTGAAGAAATTGTCCTCTGTTCTGATCTCATGGAAAATGTCAGTTGTCTTTCAGCTCCTCCTTGTTTGTAGACTGTTGGCCTAGAAAACCTTATTGTACTTTTATAAGAGAAGTGGTAGTCAGTAGGCATTATAGTCCTTCTGGTCCCACTTGGTTTGGAAAATTTTTTTTGAAACAGCCAGTCAGTCAACAGCTTTAGGAAGAGCCACAGCTCGCTTGGAGTCAGTTTTTCCTTCCCTTTTATAACTGTCATGGGTTAGGGCTGGGCCGGCCACTAGCACGGACAGACGCTCTCTAACCCCCTCTTCCCCCCCCGCAAATGGGAAGAGAAAAGGGAATGAGGCAGAGAGACTTAGGGGTGAGAGAAGAAAAAAAACTAGAACAACTTTAATGAAAATAATAGAAATAATGGTAAAAAGATAAAAGTAAAGAATTATATAAAACTATAGGTAGTAGCCTGATATCAAACCCGACTCCCTCCCCTGATAGCAATCCCTACTGGTGCTGCAGAGCAGGAGGCACTGGGGAAACCCCAGGCTCAGCGGCGGCGGGAGCTGGATACAGGGAGCTGGATTTGGGAACTCAGGATCCGGATCAAAAGCAGGAGGTCAGATGGAATCCTCTCTGGACACCGACCATTGCAGGAAAGAAGGGCGAAAAGGGACAAAAAAGGGGCAAAACTCCCATGATCGCTCAATTTATACTAGATATGATGTATATGGGATGGAATACTCTCGTTGGTCACCTGTCCTGTCTACTACCCCCTGGAGGTGCCACCTTTTACTTCCTTGGGACCCCTCTTACTACCCGACACCCCCAGCGTGGCACACAAGATCCAGCAGTGGCCTTGGTCACTATAGGAATAAGTATAAGCAAGAGCCTTTCTGCATCCCAGTCCCAGGCAGTAACTGTAAACATCAGGTGTTATCACTGCCAGTAGCACACACTGTCTGCAAAAACAGGCTGCTGACTTCAGAACGTGCAGCCCTTTTAAAAGACATTAAACTAGAAAGTAAAAATCACTAAACAGGACTGGGTTTTTAGCTAAACCCAGGACAATAACATAGTCTTCTTTCTTGACTTATTATCCTTGACATTGAGTTGCTTCATTCTGCACCCTAATGTGAGGGTTTCAAGGCCTAAGACTTTAATTTTTTTATGCAAGCATGGAAGTACGTAAATGTTGTTGAGCAGTACGGATGGCTACTGGCTTATCTCTGTATCTTGACATTTCATGTTGTCATATACTGCTGAAGTGCAAGCAGGAAGAAAATGTAATGGGGAAAAAATGGTTACTTCATTACAAATATTGTCATTTTTACATAGCATAAGATATCAAAGCATTGTAATGCTAGAGTGAATGAATACAGGAGTCACACACTTACTGTTGGCATGAATCTAGGGTGCATAAAGACATTTGAAATCACAGTTGTCCATAAACAAATAACTAGGTGAGACATGAGGTATCACAAATACTATGATCAAAATGCTGCAGAAATATAGTGGGGTTTTTTTTAAAAAAAAAAAAACAACCAAAAAACCCCAACATTAATTCAGACTCTCGGACATTTGCAACCTGCACCTAGAGCTTCTAATGAGCAAATAAGGTCACTTGAGTGAGTCATTGGTGTGCAGCTGCTGATGGCGAAGACACTGCTTTGCAGGCTGCTTTGAAGTGCGGTTATGTAACTGTCCCTGCCTGTTAGAATTCAGGCAATATCTGGCACACCGAGACAAAGGACTTAATTTAGGATCAGCCAAATGCCCAATTCTATCAAGTTAGTTGACATGTTAAAGTTACTAGGTGTGAATAAGGAATATAGCATACTAATGTGGGAACGGATCTTTGGTCTGCGTAGGAGCAGACACAGGTTCCCAGCACTATGAGTCTGTGTAACTATTGGGGCGGCACATGCTATTGCCCAATTTCTGTTTCATTATGTGAAGGAAAAAGGAAAACATTTCAGTGCCCATGCTGGAATTTTACTTCATAAATTATGCTCTTTGAGAAGCCTTTTCATGAGAAATAGGCAGCTTGAGCTAACAAATTATTTCTGCCTAATTTGCTTCAGTTTTGAGATGGATGAATAATCAGCATCTAGGTCAGCTGTCTCTAGCTCTCTGTAGATAAAATTTTGAATATTAACAGGAAAACCGTTCATAAGTTTCCAGTTTCATGTTTTGATTTTTTTGATACTGACTAGACCTTTCCATGGGAAGTGATTGTTTCCAAGGCCTGTCTGCAGTAAAAATTCCATAGAGAAACCTTCTTTCCCTTATTCAAAAAGAACAGGGCTGAAAACAGGGAGAAAGAACAGAACAGAGGCTTAAAGATTTCGTAAATAATTCTTTTTCCTTCTATAAGATCCCACACCGATTATTGTTAAACAGTTTTTCTGCAGTGTTGGAAGTCTCACTAAAATTAGAGTGTATATATATGTATTTATTTTTTTGATCCATGTTGAGAATAATGATTGTCAGTTCTACAGCTGTTGGTGTGCCTGGCTTTCCTCTTTCTTATTTTGTTTCTTGTCTCCTCTTTTATTTTATGGTTAGTATGTTAGCAATGAAAATTGCTGCTGGGACAGCTTATCTGTTTTTGCTTTCTGTGGGGTGAATGTATTACTTTGGCCCTGGCTCATTACTGTTGTCTTTGCCTTCTCAAACCAGTTAATGCCTTTGTACATGAAAGTCATATGTCACCTTCATTGTCATCCAGGTGACTTCTCCATCTGGGCACTTTTTCCAACAGCTTATTTCCATACTTCTGAAAAACAGGCAATGAGTAGCATTCTCTACCAGGTACCTTATGCTGTTGAGAAAATGTTGACCACGGTACAAGTAAATCTAATCCAAAGCCTGAACTGGAATATCCAGTGAGGGTGGAGATTATTGCAATCTCGATACTACTTTCCTAGCTCCAGGTCTAATAGCAGAGATCTTGCCTTTCCTTAGAGAAATTTGTTCACAGAGCTGACGTCAAGCAAATGTTGGAACAAGTTGCCTAGAGAGGTTGTACAGGCTCTGTCACAGAATCACACAATGTTAGAGGTTGGATGTTTTCAAGGCCTTGCTGGATAAAGCCTTGAACAATCTGGTCTGACCCTGTAACTGACTTGCAGAGGTCCCTTCTTACTTTGAGTCATTGATGCTCCCATTCCTATGATCCCATCCTATGGCTTGTGATCCTTCTCTTTTCTCCTTCAGACTTGCTTGCGATGCTCTGCTCTACCCTTCTGTGTACAAACTCCTGTAGTAAGTGAAGGTTACCTTTCTTGCTAACTTCTCTCTTTAACTTGCAAATTTTTAATAGTGGCTTTCCTAAACAACTGGGTTTTACAACTTTTTTATGTTATTTCTATCAGAAAAGTTCTTAGAGATAGGTAAATTTAAAAAAAAAAAAAAAAAAAAAACCCAAAAACCCACCACAACATCCCCCACCTTTCCCCCCAAAAAACACACATGGAAAAAAAACTGACTTTGAATCACAAATGAAAGCCTAGTAAGAGTTAATGAGAAGTACTGATCCAAAACTGTACTCCCAAGTCCATCTTAATATTTAGGATAGACTCACCTTCTTATTCCGCTGGTCCCTCCCACTGAAGGTTAGAATCCAGTGAATGCGTACAGGCTTTCTATCTGACAACTTTATCACTAAAAGTAAGTACGCATCAGTTCCATTTCTCTGATTCTTCATTGCCAGTTCAATGTAAGCATACAAGAGGTAGGTCAGTCATGATCAACAAAATGGCACTTTTAAAACATTGCACTTGACTTTTTCATCTGTTGTATCTCTAATTTTGTGTGCAGTCAGTTTCAGGTTTGAAGAAAGAGTTGGTGAATTAACTCATTCTATGGACTACCTTGAATTGAATTAATTTAATTTTAATTTTTTGTTAGAATAACCCTGTATTTTATCTTGAAGGCGAACAGTTACGCAGAGCCCTATGTAGGCAATATAGTAAGTTCTTAAAATGAAACCAGGGAGTGTTTCTCTTCTGTCTCTTGAGACAGATTCACCTAGAAAAAATTAGCATGATATCTTAATCTCTGGTTGTACCGAAAAGAAAAAAGAGGAAAATTTGCCTAAGTAAGGAAAAGAGGTAATTTCAGATATGTATACTACTGGTGTATTTAAGGACACATGCACTTCTGATGGTGACTGATAACTATGAAAGCTTCAGTTAAAATATGAAACCTACATCTGTGAAATTCGTATTTTGCCTTGTGTAGTTTCCAATTTTGAGTTGCTGAAGTAATAAGAAAAAAAAAAAAGAAGAAACTATTTTTGTGTTTCATTTTCTAAATCAACATAGTATAAGGAAATTGTGGTGGGTTAATGATAGGTTTCTAATCCATACTTTATAAGGGTTGCTCCTTAGTAATTTGTAGTCTTCTACATTGTTGATTTAGAGTGACTTTTTTAATGAGTTAAGTTGGAAAGACTTTTATATTCAGCTATTAAATGCTGGTGTGAGTTATAATACATTGCTTTGCCAGTTTATTCAGCTTGACCTCTGAGAATCCATTTGTTACAATATTGAAGGTCATTCAGGATGTAGACTGCTTGTATGCTAGTTGCTAAAACAAGACTAAGGAGAAATACTGGCAAAATGCTTGAAAGCTGGCATTTGAATTTCATCTAAAATGGGCAAATTTACCTTCCAAGAGTTTGAGGGTTGGGTTTGTCGGAATATATCTAACACATTAAAGATTTTAGAGGTTTTAATCTTATACCATCACTGTGCATGTAATAAACGAATAAATCTAAGAAACTGTTTAACGCTTAACATCATCAGATGGAGCCTTGATTTGGCCACTACAGTGGCCAATACTTTAACATTACAACTACGATGACTGGTTGCTCCAGCATTTTATTTGCAAGTTGTACTCCTACCACTGCTTCTTGGTGTTTTTGCAAGAGGTAAAATCTGAAAACGCGCTGCTTTCACGCGCGTAGGTATATTTATTTTTTTTTAACTTCTGGAAGGTATGTAGAACATCTAGGCATACATGTTGATTTAGAAACTTTTCATTTTAAATTTGGCTTCTTTTTCTATATTTAGGTGTTAATTTTTTAATTGTTTCTTGAAAGATTTCTTGGAACTGTTTTAATTCAGTGTCTTGTTTCAGTAATGATAGGAATTTTCAGCACTTTGATATTACACAACACTGTTAATGATTGTGGGAAAAAGAAGTTGCTTTTACTCTACTATTTTATAACTTATATTGGAAAGAAGAAAGCCCTCCTGTGATATGTTTCTAGATTGAAGTGCTGATTGATACAGAAACTTTGTAACTTTACCTCTAAGAAATTTTATTTTTGTTCCCTATTTCTCCATGTTTAGAAAGTTCTCTTTCTGTAATGCATAGTATAAGATCTCGTGCAGAGAATACAAACTGACTCTTGTTACAAGAGTTCTCGAGCCTCTTTTTCTTCAAAAATCCACAACAGCGAATTTTGACCTGGAGTGGAGAGAGATTATTTTTCTGTATTTTTATGTGGTGTGTTAAATAGCCCTAGTGAAATATCTCATGCTTTTGGTACAGTGTTTACTAATACATTTTGAACAATAAGTAAATATATGAAAATGTCTAATAAGATACAGGCTTCTTAAGAAGAGATAATCTTGTATGCTCTATGCAACTATGACAGCCAACTATGTCATAGCTACCTCTGCATAAAATTTCCTTTAGGAAATACTGGAAAAAGGCTTTATGTTGAAGTTGTTTGGTTTATACAAGAAAACAGAAAACACCCAAAGCTTTCTTTTCACACCCTAAACTAAGCATCCAGGGCTACCTTTAGCCATTACTTTTGTGAGGGAATCCTTTAATCCATATAGATGTAATGAGTAAATTTAATCTTGTCATATGGTTATAATTTCCAGATGGATTAGGCATGGGATCCTGCCAGTGCTCCTGTCATTGCCACTGGTTCAGGACAGCGGGCTGATACTAAGACTACTTAAAGGATCAAAAGCTTTTCACAAGCATTCCCCTGTCTTCTGTTGCCCATACACTTCTTCCTTTCTAACTTTAATTCATTTTCCAGAAGTCTCTATATACAGACAGAAATTGTTTCAGCACATTTTTTTGTTCCTTTTTGGTCTGTGCTTTTATCTTTGTCCCATCTGTATTGCCAGAACCATATCCTTTTGCTTAAGGGATAAAAATGAAATCTTTATTAGGTATTCTTTTGTATGTTAAGTGTGACAAGAAAATTCAAGATGATATACTTGCGAGTTAAAAAGAAAACATGTATTTACATACAAACCCATGCTCTAGTTGCATGCCTGGAAAGCACCACAGAACGCGAAGTATGCATACTTAAAATTCAATTGTACAATAAAATAAAAACTATAACAATTGCTAATCTTGATTTTAAAACAAATTATGAAAGGATGAAGGTGAAACCATCAGGTTCACCTACAGTCTTTTTGTGTATGTTTGGATACCCTTCTTACATGTCCGGTCTTGCTCAGTTTTGTCCAGGCTTTCAAACTTGATGGGTAGCCCTTCGCACAGGTAATCCCTGTAATAGGGCTGTCATAAATAATACAAAGGACCCAATGTAATTGATGTTATTTGGTTTGTTGTAAATGGTTGTGTGAGTCAAACCAGACCAAACAGAAAAGAGTAGTTTCTTTATAAATACTCAGTAATACTTTTTACAACTGAGAAATAGAAATTCTTATCTGCCCTTTCACAAAGCTCTTAATTATGCTGGACCATCACCTCCACAAATAGCACTTGGATTCTTTTACCAATACTAAGGGTTGAAGAATGAAATGCAAATTATCCTATTTTATGATTTGCATTTACTTAGTTGTGTTTTATGTGTCATTGAACATAAATCAAGATTAAATTAAAAAATAGCATTAAAATATGTATTTCAAAACATCATAAAAGCATAGTAATTTAGTAATTAATGTGGTAGATAATGACAGCCTTTCCATTTCCAGCTATATCTATACAAGAGTTCATTACTTTTGCTGCTCTCCTCCACTGCACTAGTTAGAAAATATAACCAGAACATCAAACCAAACAGAAATTGGGATTTTTTTTTTCAGCCAGAGTACATGTTAGTATTTCCAGTCCTCTGTTGCTGAAACAAAAGAAATCCCACTGCAAAAGAAAATACTTTTGTTACACACTTAATTAAAATGCACAACTATTGTTTAAAATTTTGGTGAAAGTAGTTTTCAAAACCTAGATGTTCATAAAATTCTGAAATGAGAAAAAAACACCTTTTCTGTGAGGTTTCAGTTGGAAGGCAAATGGACGTGTTTACCAAACTAGACGTTTTTCCCTGAGAAATGTCTAATTTGTGAATATCCCAAAATTCTTTTTGACCCCATTATTCAGGATCTGGTTGACAGTATTTATGTCAAATATGATACGTTGAGAGGTGTGGAGAGGCAGTGATATTGGTATTGTTAGAGAGCACTGCTTAACATGCTGTTATCCTGGATTAAATAAATTGTTTTAAAATTAATATAGCCATAACAATTCTATTTGCTGTAAATAGTTATAAAGGAATCTTTAGACATGTCAGGGCTCTCATCAACATTGATAAATTATTAAATTTAATCTATAGTGTAGATCACAGAAGCAAAGAGTGAAATGCTTGAGGGACACGTTCCTCTGCCGTGTAAGTAAAATTTACAGTGGAATAGCAGCAGCTGTTGCTGATGCTGGGTTTGAAAGGGCACTAGAGAGAGTAAGTAGTTTAGTTTGTGGTTTTTTGTATGTTGTACACAACAGCATATTGTGTACAACTTTGAATGTGTTTATAAAGTAAAGGGAGGTGAAGGTGTGCATGAGGTGCACATACAAAGCATTTAGGACTAAAGTTTGCAAAGTGTAACTTACCTAATTTTTTTCTGTTTGTTTGGGGGTTTGTTTGTTTGTTTCTTAAATATAACAGACACTACGATTTTGCCAAAGAATACAATGATTTGTTTTTTCTCCCTTTTGGGCACCTGCCCTTTAGAAATCAAAAAATAAATTGGCAGTTCCAGACCTTTCTCTCATTTTGCTGGTATCTTATGAATAATACCAGAATTTGCTTCACAGAGTTAGACCTGTGCACTCTATTTGAAATAATTGCTGCAGAAATACCGTTCCTTGAATTTTCTGTTGCGTGGTTGCAGTGCTGCTAAGAAATGAAGAGAAGGAAATTTTACTGCTCAGATAATTCTTCCCTCAAACTTATTTCTAGATAAAGAATATTTCATTGGCTCACTAGGGCTGATGTTTCATTCATTTTCTTAAAATGGCACTGTAGTTTCAGCAGGATAGCAAGTGAGACACTGCTGACTCATACAGGCACAAAGTTAGTACCAAATGAGTACCATGTAGTGGAAAGGGATTACTTAACATTAATGGGTTCAGAGTGGGTTGAGAGTAGCCCTGAAGAGAAGGACTTGGGGGTGTTGATAGACGAGAAGCTCAACATGAGCCGGCAGTGCCCTCATGCAGCCCAGAAGGCCAACCCTGTCCTGGGATGTATCAGGAGGAGTGTGGCCAGCAGGTCAAGAGAGGTCCCATAAGAAGGACATAGGTCTGTTGGAGCATGTTCAGAGGAGGGCCACAAAGATGATCCAGGGGCTGGAGCACCTCTGCTACGAGGACAGGCTGCAGGAACTGGGATTGTTCAGTCTTGAAAAGAGAAAACTCCAGGGAGACCGAATAGCTGCCTCCAATACCTGAAGGGATCCTACAGGAAGGCTGGGGAGGGACTTTTTACAAGAGCGTCGACTGATAGGACAAGAGGAAATTGATTTAATTTGAAGGAGAATAGATTTAGGTTAGATCTTAGGAAGAATTCTTCAGTAAAAGGGTGGCAAGACTTTGGAATAAACTGTCCAGAGAAGTTGTGGCTGCCCTCTTCCTGGAGGTGTTCAACGCCAGGTTGGATGGAGCCTTGAGTAGCCTGATCTAGTTGAGAGGCGTCCCTGCCTGTGACAGGGAGGTTGGATTAGATGATCTCTTCCAACCTAGACCATTTTATGATTTTAGGAATGATTTGGCAGTTAGTTGACAGCTTTTCTTTATTCTTCGTGTGCATCTATTTATTTTTTTTCTTTGCATTCTGTGAGCAAAACATGTGCAATCCTCTAAACCAAAATATCTCAGAGTAAATTTGCGGTTACTTTTAGTTTAGGCTACTTTTTTGTTATGTCATGCTTTGTTATGTCAGTCGTTTTTGTTTCTGGAGATTTAATCAGTAAGACTGGTGGTTGGGGAATTTTCTAAACCCATCTGGTAGAGAGTGCTGTAAAAAGACTTAAATAAAAACAGTTCTATTAATATCAAAATCCTTAGATTTTTGAGCGGGTCCATTTTCAAGAGGTTGAGCAAACACAGAAGCCCAAGAGCGGTTTAAGAACCACTGACTTGAAAGAGTGTTCCTTCACTCTTCCCTAATCCTATTAAATACGAGCACTAGCAAAATAAGATTCTTCCATGGCTTAAATTTAAGGAAGGAGCCTGTAAATTACAGAGCACTTACTTCCCTCTCTCTATGTTTTAAGTGGTGGGCAGTGAAGACTGATGCTTTCTGTTGTAACTTAAGGAGGGGAAATTGTTTTAATTAATGTCCAAACAAGAAATTCAAAGGTACTGAAGTGATCATAAAATTGAAACATTCTATTTGTTTTGTCCCAAATACGAAGAAATTGAATTGTGAATGTGTGTTAGCTCTTTATTTCTTCATTTATTTTCTTAGATTTTGTGATTGTCTTCTTTCAATGTTATTTTATCTTTCATTTTTTGCTAAATCTTTTTGAACTTTTTAAATATATGTACAGATACTGCAGTCCATTGTTATATTTTGTTAAATATCTTACCTCATATTAACAACTTTAGTCAGAATGTTTCTTAAGTCTTCTACTAAATATAAGCTTTCTTTTGTTCCTCTGTGCTATAATTAGTCAAACTCTTTTCTGAAAAAGTCTTAAAGGAGTTGTGGGATTTTCTTCTGTAAAATTATATGCTTTTGTCATTGACACGTACTAGATCAGATTATGATGCACTGTAAAATATTGATAAACACCGAGTGATTTTGATGGTCACAATTATGTAACCACAATTACGTAAACATGTTATGTAAACATTTTTAGTGGCACAGTTTCAGTCCAGTTCATCACATAAAGTGCTATGCATATCTACTGTAATGTTGTAAACTTATAATTCATGGAAGATTCCAGAAGAGACTAAAAGGTACTTTATTTACTGAGTGACTACACTAAGATGAAATTTTCAAGACAAAATGTCATACAACTTCTATATGTCTTGAGTATATGAGCATGAATTATGTTGCAGCAGATCTTGTAGGGCTTTTTGGTTTGATTTACTACCCATTTAACAGTAATTTGACATAGTTCCTTAATAGTCATTTTTAAGTATAAAATCCTTTTGGATTCTGATGCTGCAGAATATGGAGGGCATCAAAGGCTGGACCACAATACAGAGTACTTCTCTGAAGAATATCCTCATAATTATCGACCTAATTCACTTATGGTAAGTGACATTCATTTTTTCATTGTTCCACTTTCATCTGGATAACTTTAAAATTCTTTTCACAATACGGAGTCCATTCTAAGTGTTATTTTTGAGGGTGTTTTTTTTTATTTTCTGAAATTAGCCTTTGTATGTGTGCAGTAGAGATGACTGTTATGATTGATGACCTATAATATTAACCGATTTTTATCTTTGGACATAACATTTAAATTTGCATGCACTCTTGCAGTGTCATGCACAGAATGCTCTTGGCAACATGCATGAGAATCTTATGTGCTTTTGATTTTTCTTTTTTAATATCATCATTTGCTTTATTTTCATGTCTGAGAAACTCCATGCTTGCTTTGTGATTTAAATCTCTGTAGAAACTGACACTTGCATTGCTTGCTTAAAATTGTTTGCTTCTCTCCAAAAACATGAATTAGGGCAAATCGTGTTTGCCAACTGGACTTCAGTTTACAGAAAAACTTAGCGAAATGGAACAGACCTTCTCTGTTCACATCAAGAATTTAAAGAATTTGCAGTCCTAAAGTGATATGGATAGAGACTTACCCACAAATCACTTCAGATGAAGTGTGACATATATTCTTGTGTACAATTTCTTTTTGCTGAGACGGTGACTAATAAAAACTCTACTTTCCTTAACTGCTATTGAAATCATAGTCATCACAATTAACAATTTGAAAATGCTGATTTTCCCTTTCTTTATAAATGTATACATATATACACATATTCCCCATTCTTTATGTATGTATTCACATATGTATATGTGTGTATATGTTCACAAGCACAACAGAACAAGATTCAAAAAGGCCATGAATTAAAGCAGTTCACTGAAAATTTTTTTTAAAACTTTGTATTACTGACTAGATTTTTCCTATCTAAAACATATACAAGGGTGAAGGGGCATGTATCTCTATGCATAGGCATATTTATACACCTAAGCACCTGTAAAGAAGTTACACTTGTAATCTTAACAGGCTACAAAAATGGTGTACGTGCAGTGATTTTTGTGGGCTACGCCTCTTCCATGACAGAATGGAGACATCAGTTTCTAGTGTCACGACTCAACATCTCTCATGAGATCTAGACTCCTAAGAATTATTGTCACTTTTAATCTCTCAATCACACTCACCCAATTTCATTGTCTTCACGATATTGGAATTTCTCTCATTTGCTTGGTTTAAAATACTCTCATTACATGAAAGAATTCCTGTGCTTTCATTGTGCTTGGTATAAAGGATCTTGGGAACAATCTATTATAGTATCTCTATGTGACAGTGCCCTCATAGTAGCTATGGTCATTTACACACAAAGAAACTAAGGCTCTGCGATTTCATTGCTGAAGGTTGTCTAACAAAGAGAGGCTTCTAGAATTTTTGCTTCATGTGTCCATTTCAAACACCTTGCTTTGGTGATTGGACACACTTTAGTTACCTCCTGCTACCTTAACCTTTGTAAGCCAATTAGTAGTAATTTGGAATGTGTATTTCACATTCAGCCTCTTAGGTGGTGAGTGCAAGTCATTCAAGACAGAAGAGAATGCAACAAAATGTGAAGATGCAGTTTGCTAATAGCATGTGGAAGATAAGGCATGTGACAAGCAAAGTAGCAAATGCACTTTTGCAGCATAAACTCTGGCATGGCATTGGCACTTACGGGTGAGAAAGAAACCCAGATGCATGCCTCATGTTGATTTTCTTTTATGTCCTTCAGCAGTCCAATTCACAGACCACCTTTAGCCAGCACCCTGGAAGATGCCACAAGTACTACATAGAGGTAAAATGCTAGTAGAAGGACACCAAGTAAAAGTAGTTGGGGAAAAAAAAAATCTGGAAAATCTGACTAAAAGCAGCAAGATAGAACTCCAAATAAGAAAGAATAAAAGTTACAATAATTGACTCCAGCTGCTACTTTACAATAAAACAACTATGTTTTCTTTTAAATAGCAATTTAGATACCAGTTCTTTGGTAATCAGGTATCTTTGGGAGTTGCTTTAGTCTTGGTTTCGTTTTCTAAAATCCAGATAAAGACCTTCAATTTCTTTTAAAAAAATGTATGATGCCACCCCAATAAAACCTTAAAGGTTCATTTCCTGCTTTTTAACAATTTTCTTACTCTCTTTACATAATGCATGAGACTTAAGTTTCTTGTTTCAAAAATTTTAGTTCCTCCTCCACCACAAACTTCAAAGAAATATTTTTTTCAATGACAGATGAACCTTCTTTAAGATGCATAAATAAGTATTGTCAGAAAAACATGTCCAGGGGGTTATGACAAAATGAAATCACATGCAATAATTCTGCTGCTCAAGTGAAGCTTAAATAGTGCACGAATGTGTTACAAAAACAGAAGGTTAGATGTGACATGATTCATTCTAGATCATCAGCTAATAAAAGAAATATTCAAAGCGACATTACAAAATGAGAAGAAGGGAGGTAGGGAATTCCTGGAGCAAAGAACCCTTCATGAAGAGGAAGCTTTGTAAGCACTGCTAGGCATTTCACCATAAAATGTTGATGAACAGATGGTAATTCAGATTTGTTTAGTAATGCTGTAGAGGGCCAGATTTCAAAATCATCAGGCACCTTGAAAACTCCCTAGAAAACTGGACAAAAAATGTCCTAATGTGACTGATAGCAATTATTATTGCAATCTAATTTTTCAATTCCATTGCTTGTGCTGTTCTGGGCTGTTAACAAGTATATGAAACGTACATAACTTTCCACATAATCAGACTTATTAATAACAAGCTGTTAAACAATTTGTCATGGTAAAAATAGGCTCTTTTAACCACAGTTTTATTTCTGTTTACATCTCCATTATTCTCTTAATAGTCTTTTTTGAGGTATATTTTGTGCAAATTGTGTGCTTTTTCAATGCTTCTATAAACGTTTAGTTTTGCTTATGTCTTATCATCTCTTTGCAAGACGTAAATTAAGTGCTGCACACACATTTCAACTCCTGTTAGATCTTTGTGCCCTTTTACGTATGAAGTCATTTGTTGATACCTTCCTTGGTTGTTGTAGTTGGATGTAAAACAGATTGGCGGGGCAGGAAGAAAAAGCCATTTTTTTATAACACTCAGCACCCAATGTTTTGTAAGTCTTTCCTTTCTAAGCATCTGACTTGACTGAATTTTGCTGTAAAATGGAACTAAATATCAATGTGTGTCCTAGTAACTTTAATGATTTTGTACCACAGTAAAAGTTAGGATTTAAATGAAAACATTGGGTTTATACTTTAATACTTCATGCACCAAAAGAACTGACTAATAAGCAGGCTGGGGCCCTCAGCTCAAAAGGCACAGGGAACTGCTAGAGAGAGTCCAGCGCAGAGCCACAGACATGATGGAGTGGAACATCTCCCTTATGAGGAAAGGCTGAAGGAGCTGGGTCTCTTTAGCTTGGGGAAGAGGAGGCTGAGGGGTGACCTCATTCATGTTTATAAATATGTCAAGGGTGAGTGTCACGAGGATGGAGCCAGGCTCCTCTCAGTGATGTCCAATGACAGGACATGGTGCAATGGATACAAGCTGGAACATAGGAGGTTGCACAAGAACATTAGGAAAAACTTTTTCCCTGTGAGGGTGACCGAGCACTGGCACAGGCTGCCCAGGGAGGTTGTGGAGTCTCCTTCTTTGGAGACATTCAAAACCCGACTGGACGCGTTCCTGTGCGCTCTAGTGTAGGTGATCCTGCTCTGGCAGGGGGGTTGGACTAGATGATCTTTTGAGGTCCCTTCCAACGCCTGACATTCTGTGATTCTGTAAATGCAATATTGTGTCATTGGCAAAGTACTCTCCAGTTTATTGAGAAATGTTATTGTTTAATTTGTTTCAGCTTTTATAGATTTACTTTTTCTGTATTCCTTTCTCCTGTGCCCAACGCTGCAGGGTTTTTTTCAGTTCTCTATTTTTGGCATCCACTGGTACAATTTTTTTACACTAAATGAAACTGAAATTATATAGTTTATTTTAAGAATATCCTTCTTGGTGGGTTGGGTTTTTAACCTTGACCTTAATGTATACTAGTCAATGTCAAAGTGCAACTTCCTGATTCCTTGAGTTTGTTGACAAATTAAAATACTCGCATAGACTGAAATTACCTAAAAGCTTTTAGTGACCTTAACTTTGAAAATACTAATTTGAATAACTTTCATAATAAAGATTTATGTATTGAATTTTAAAGGACTGATGTATTTTTTAACTGTTTTCTTCCCTGACATGCAGAGATATACAGATTATATGACAGAATGTTTGTAGCTAGAAAATTGTTAATTAGGGAAATCAGTGATATCTTAATAGAAACAAGGTCTTTGTTATTTTTAACTCTTGATGATTAAGACTTACAAATTCAGTGCTCATGTTCATTGTTTGTTTGACTTCTTAAAACCGCAAGCAAGTGTAATGATTCCAAAGTTATTCTTGCTAGTTACTTTCTTTCATCCTATCCTGATGTTTAGTCTACTGTTGTGTTTGCTTGGGGTTTTTTTTGTCTTTTTAAAGTGTTCTTTCTTAACCTGAAGAAAGAGTACAGAGGATAATAGAGGAGAAATCTTGAGATACAGCCTGTGCTGTATGGACTTCTTTTGCATAAGCGAAGCAAGACAGTCTGAGAAATTCTTTTCTGCATATTCATGCTGTACAGCTGTAAATTGAAAAACAAATTGGAAGGCAGAACTTCCCATTATTTTAAGCATACCTTCTTTGTCACATGCAGTATCTAGCAAAATGAAAACGAAATGTCTGAGGTTTTGTATTACAAATTATAATCAGAAAGCAAAAGCTATCATTATTTTATTCATTGATGGTTAATTATGGTCTCAGAATAGTGTCAGTGTCTGACAATTAGTAGTGATACAGAGACATGAGACTGTCTGCAGCCCTCATTTTAATTAAAAGTTTGGGACAGCATTGGCACAGACTCTCGTGACATTGCCTTCTGCATCTACCAGCTGCAATATGCACTATCAAGTATTTTTCTGCAGTGCCTGATCTAGCTCTGAGTTCTACTAATTCTCCCATCTGTTGCAAAATGACCTTGAAATGATTTTTAGAGCTTGGTGTTTTCCAATCCTGAAAGTGGGATGAAGAGTAGTTCATTGCAGTTCCAGCCAATTTCAGTTATGCTTGCACCTGGTACTGAGTTTAGTCTGATAGACCTGGAAGTAGCAGTTGTCATTTGCAGAACTTCTTGCTTGTGGGTTTTTAGATACATTTGGGGACTGCTATATTGTAGTCCTCTCCCAAAGTATGTAAGGTGAGATTTATGCTTATAGCTGCTGTTGTTCACAAGTGCTTCCTGTATTTGGTGTTTCTATGTTCTTTTTCACTTATCTCTCATTTCTTGAAATCATCTGCGTATTAACAGAAAAAGACATAAAAGGAGTAAGTATTTGTATGGCTGGAAATTGTCTTATATTCCTGGCAAGCAGTAGTAGTACCAGCTGTTTTTTCCCTGTTTGTGAGTTAGCCTACATGCATGGACTATGGTCTTGATAGACCACCATGCATGTTGGTGGAAAATGGGTTGTTTGTAATAAATTGAGAGGTTTTTTTTCTGAATTAGAGTGGTTATACCATGTTAGTACCAAAAGCCTTGATCTGTGTGGGATTTGCCTAGTTTCAGACAGTGTAACTGCCTAGTAGTTTAAAAAGACATGCAGTATAAAAAGGTCAGAGGTGATAAAAAAACCCCAATTTTCTATGGATTTGACTTGTAAACATCCTGTGCTCCATCATCCTCTCTATTGGCACACCTGCTTTTGAAGTGAACTACAATTAGTCCACTTCATTCGTGCCTAATATTCCATTGAGAATAAAAAGACTCTCAATGATAGTTTGATGACTAAACACTTGAACATTAACTTTGTCAAAAACTTACAGCTGAGTCATCCTAACTCTGTCCCAAACAGATCTGATGTTCTCCCTCCCCCATATTCCACTCCCCCATCAGAAAAGACCTCGTGAACCTTTGTATGTTTGGTTTTAGATGTCGTCATGGTTTCCTCAAATAGTGGAGTTTGTGTGACACCTTAGAGGATCTGAGTTAATAAGTAAGCAACTGGTATAGAAAGCAGAGGGACAATTCAATGAGATATCGAAAACCCTTAGTAATTTGGTCTGACCTCATAGTTGACCCTGCTTTCAGCAAGAGTTTGGGCCTCCTGAGGTATGAGCCTGGTGGGGAGCAAATAGCTGGGAAGTGTGTTTAAGACGAACACAAAAAACTTGGAACAAAAGAGATTCAGAGGATGATTTGATTGCATGGTAGTCAAGACTGGTTAGCTGTGCATGTATTCTTTCTAGTATTCTGTACTTTGAGTTTTCACTTCCATTCATGTTCATCAAGGGAGCCTCATGAAATAGTGAAGGAGACATGAATGGGATAAAACTTGTGATCAGAAAGAAACACATTAGAAGACCAGAGATCAATAGAACTGAAGCTGGTCATGGAAAGCATATAATTCAGCAACAGTATGTGAAAGGAAAAAGGGGAGGATAAGAAACTTCTGAGACCCTCCTCCTAGGATACAGAAAAACACCAAGAATTTCCTATTTCTGGAAACATCTTTTACTGATAAATACCTAAGTTAATGATGGATTTAATCAAGACGCCTCTATATACTTTTACTATACTTATGTATCTATCAATAGATATATATCTGGGCCACGTGCTGTGTATATAAAAACTAGGTGGAGATAACAAAGAGTGGCCAGAAGGTGATTCTGCAAGGATACTAATAGGAAAAGAAGCTTAAGAAAAAGTGGAAGTTCCTTGACAAAAGAGAGGAGGTAAACCTGTGATGGGCACTGTGGACAGTACAGAAGTAATTTTTTTAACCTCAGACTCCAAGGTTCAAACACTGCTCTTGAACCCTTTTGTGTGCCAGTACACTACTGAAAAGAAAGTAGCAGTAGCAGAGCCGTAGGTTAGGGACATCATAAAGATGCAATATATAAATGGGATACAACCAGAGGTTTGGAAAGATTTCAGTGATGTGATTGCAAGGCTGCTGACTATCATACAAAAAATCATAGCTGGAGAAATTTCTGACAACTGAACAAAGGCTGTAGTAAAAGCAAAAAGCAAGGCTAAGGGATTTGTTGGCCGGTCAGCCTCCAATATCCATTCCCAGACAAGTGAGGTGTACAAACCGGCTCAATCAGAAAGCCAACTCGAATTTAGCAAAGGCGAAATGTGCGTGATCAACCTGATTGCTTTCTATGGTGAAATGACTCTTGCTGCATGATGAAGTTGCTACAATCAATGCAGTGAGATTTTCAGCTTTGTTTCCTCTAGCATTCTTACCTAGGAGCTGTGAAAATAGGGACTGGATCAGAAGATTGTTAAGTGGGTTAAAAACTGGCTGGGTTGCTGCAGTTTTAGTAATCAGAGGTTTAGTGTCCAGCTGTCAGCTGGTATCAGGGAGAGTGTCCTAGGAATTGCTGCTGGGAGTCATGGTCTTCAGCAGTGTCTGGGATGATAAGACAGAGCATACCCTCAGCAGATTTGTAGATGACACTGAATTAGAGTGGTTCATAAATTGAATGCTAGAGGTCCAATGCAGACGCATCTTGATAATTTTGAGGATTTAGCCAACAGAAACTTCATAAAAATTAATGAAGAAAAAGTGTACGGAGGAACCCTATGCATCAGTAAAGATTAGAAACCAATTTGCTGATCAGCAGCCCAACTGAAAAGGACCCAGTGGATACTAAGTGGAATGAAATGGAGTTTGTCACAGACACATATCATAAAGTTCCAGAACAGGTATCTTCATTAATGCGTTTCAGTGTGTTGGAGCTCTTTAAAATTCTTTACTATAATTTGGACCAGAACAATTTTAAAGCCAGAAGATGGAGAGGGTGGGAAATAAATCCATGGTACTTCACCAGGGAAATGCAGAAACAACTGTGGTTGCCATATTTTCGGTATTTAGGGAAGACATAATAGAAGCATGGTATCTGGCAATGGAGGCCTTTTATCATAAGCTATTGCACATTTATTTCTCTAATATTCAATACTATCTCTATGTGTTTTGATATGAATCAGAACAATGGATTAAAATATTACATGCAAGCAGAGTTCTTAGACTAAGTCAGATAGAGATATCAAAATATGCCTAATGATACTAATTAATTAGCTTTTAGCTAAGGATTATTATTATTATTTTTATATATTTGAAACTGTCTGGATTCAAACATGCAGTAAAATGCTTTCATTTCAACTTCCCCTGTCAGTAATGGATTCCTGACTGTGTTTTAATCATGCCACTTGGTGGTAAATTATAGCATATGGTTGGAGCACGGGCTACTCAGTACACCTCAGTGCACTCACAGAAAAGATAAGGAAAATAAATTAATGGGGATATGTTACTACAAGAGCGGTACAGTAGTTCAGGTCAGACGAGCTGAAGGTAAAGGAATAAAACTGGAGTGGAAAGGCTGAACAAGTTCTGGGATTCAGTGCATCAGAGTGGGAAGGAGCGGAAGTGGGAAGGTTGAGAAGGTTGAGAAGGCTGAAAGACCTACTGGGATCCGGGGCAGCTAATATTCCAGATTTTGTCTTACCTCAGGAAAGACAATCAATCTTTCCAACCTCATTGGTGGCATTTCCCCCCTTCCTCCCTCCTTCACACAGTTTTTATGTGTTCTGTCTATTTAAACGAATAACAAAGCCACAACATACACACTGTACTAATTACTGGGAATGTTTTTGGACTGGAGGGAAGGGATAAATTTGCAACAAGAATTATTTAACACTTTTCGTAGTATTTTTCCTTTAAAAAAAATTATACAGCAGTGGCATGAATAATTCATAATCATATTTAATAATTATGAATACATTTAATCAATAATTAATATTAATGCATTGTTCATGCCCTAATTGTTTTCTTCCTTCTTGCTTTTTTATTTAAGCACTAGAGGTGATTACACTGACCAGTGAAATAAATTGGTAAGAGGTAATGCCATATGTGGCTCATCTATGATTTAGCAATAAACTCACTAAGACAAAAACTACTAAAACATGTTTCATTTGCCCAGAGAAGGAAGAAAAAAAACATATGACTGAAGTAATAAACTGGCAGTTTCATCTCTTCATGGAAAACAAAACATGTCTGTCATCAGTCTAAATACAATCATTTGCACATATTCTGAAATTATGCATAAAACTGGTTTTAAAATTCTAATTGTCCAATGGATTGGTAGGAGTGGGATGCTGCCACACTGCTCTCAGATTCTCAGCTGATGTAAATTGACTTTAAAGGAACTGAGCTAATTTACTCCTTCTAGGACCTGACATTATTGACCAGAATATAATTGAGAATTGCTGTGTCCTATATTAATGTTTTATTTCCTTAAGTGAAGTAATTTTACACATTCTTGCTTAGAAAAAATATTTCTGTTTGTTCCTTCTCCTTTCTCACTTCATCATACAAACCCAGAGCACTGAATTTCTCAATACATGATTTTCAAATCTCTCATTTGTCTGTGTGTTCTGAGCTACTTGACTTCTTTAAGTATTTCACTCTCCTGCATAGATTTGTAGAAGCTATTTATCACCAAAACCTTTGGGGAAGTCATTACGTTTGCTACCTTTCAAGAAGCATTGGACATAGCTCCGTCTGGTTCAGTGAAGATCAGCTGTTCTTTTCCTTTTTCTCCTTTTCCTAAAGCTTTTTGCTGTATTATTTTATTCTGTTCTCAAAACTATGAAAGTCTCTCATGCCATTAGTTTCTAGTTAGCGAGTAACATACTTGAAATTGCAGAATATTAGACATTCCATAGGGATGAAGGGTAGTCTAAAAGAGGATGTTGTCAGAATGAAACCGATAATCTTCAATCTTGTGTTACCTTTTATAATTGCATTTTTATTGACTTGCTCAGCAAACACATTCATACTCTTGACAATTGATGGAGTATCATGTATCAAGGTAATTGGTAGGTAGTGCATATCGGTCTTGTTTTCAGGTTGTGACTCTGCTTGGAAGGAATGTCACATGAAATATATTAGCACAAGCTCCTTTGTGATCTATGAGGAGTCTTTTGATTGCATATGTTTGGGGTTTTTTATGATAATCAAGGTAAGATAAGTGCGATAATATAATGGTTAATTTTTAAACTGTGATTTTGAGAATGAGTTTCATTGCTCAGACACTGAAAGTCCATGGATATCAAGAGTGAGGAGAATAGGTTGCTGTGTCATATTGCTGATATTTACCTGTGTGAGATTACATCATAGACCTTGGGGCAACTTTAATTCATGGGAGAATGTTGTGAAACTGTCATTTGTCCTTGTATGGGCTATTGACCTAGATGTCTTCGGATTTTTGAAACTGGTCGTTGTAAGTCATATGAGGCCCTCTACTGGTAAGCACTTTAAAGTACATCAAGGTAAGATTATAGAAAGAGGAGAGAGTGCAGTGAAGCTGTCTTTTATGCTTTTAGATAATCTTGTGTAACTGGGGACTAAGCAGTTGGTAATTACTTTTTAAGAGATTAATATGACCCACAACATTGCACAAGTGACAGATTTTTAACAGGTAAAATATTTCATCTGTGTGTTTTCACGTACCATTATTTAGAAGTTGTGTCTTGTGAGGTTGACTGTTTTTTCAGCTATTCTTGTTCTTGTCCTGTTTTTACTAGGTGTACATTCCAAGCAGAGTGGCTATTGTGCTTCATAATACAGATATCCCAAAATGAAGTTCTCTATCACTGAAGAAGCAAGTCGTAGAAGAAGTGCTGATACGCTGTACTAGTACTAAGTATAATAAAACGTGCTCTAAGGAGGCTTTCTGAAACTGAGTATGGTAATATTAGGTGTTATAAAATGTAAGGTTAATGTTCACATATAATTGCAGAGCTCTTGACTTGCTAGAACCTCTTTTGAGGAAACTTTACCAAAGAGGCAGAAAGGAAAATGTTGGTTTTGTAGTTCTAGTAGTTCGAAATTACACTTAAGATATTGCAAAGCAGCAGGTATTCTAAATTGTTGTTTACAGAATTTTATCAGGAATATTAAGAGTGATCCTGCTCTGAAGTTTGTAATTTCTTGTAATCCTCATTTTGATAGTGAATTCAAATCTTCATTATATGTTAATGCTTCTTACTAAAAGTAAGTAGTTTGCTTAAATAAACCAGAAGTTTTTGGCTAAAAGGCAGCCTTAACGGTTTATGGGACCTAATTTGAGGCTCCTCTTCTTCAATGAAGTCCAACATGGAATTAGAAGTATTTATCCAAGTGGATGAGAAGGTCCTCTGAGAGTATTGTACTTTGCCATTTCTTTTTTAATTAAAATTGCACAAAAATGCTGAACAGCAAAATGAGCAGGCCAATTGACTGGCGACCTGCTGATGCTATAGTGTGTGTTGCTTATTTGCTCCCAATCAAATCACTTAGTCTGTGCGTTTCACTTGCTACAGTTGATAAAAAAAATGTCACAACTATTTTATTTAGGTGACTAAAATGTTCAGTGATAAGAGTGTTTTGTTCTTACTGCAATGATACCACACTGAAAGTTGTACCTAAAATGTAATTCTTCCCATTGCATTTCTTTCACTAATGTCAGGACCTTGCAATACTGATTTCACTATTTCCAGAAGCTGCCTTTCAGCTTGGAACATGATGATGTTCTTGCACTTTTATAACTTTTGAAACATTGCTTCTCATGAAGAAGCAGTCTCAAAATACAGTGATCAAGTTAAGGTGTTTTTTCAATAAAATCAAGGTAATTAATTACTGGAGTGCTGCTAATATTCAAGTGAGTTCTTTCATGAGCTACAACTTCTTTTGTAAAGAGTAAGATTTTGTATATTTGAAACTGTATTGCAGAGTATTCTGGAAAATTAATACCAAATTAACAAGACATGCTTTATTTTGTTCCATTTATTTAAAAAAAAAACATATTTGAATTGGTTCTGAAATGAATGTCTTTTGTACAAATCTGAATTTTCTAACTTTTAAAGTAGCCAAAGAAGAAGATGTCCGTGACCATTTCCAAGTCATAATTCTACCCAGTTTCCTATGTGAACCATTGTGTAAATTACTGAATAGTTGTGCCAACACTGAAAATCTATTCACAGGTCTTGGAATGCTAACTTGTGGCTTACTTCCGAAGCAAAGTAAAAGATGGAAAAATGCAGCATGATGGAAAACAGTCATTTGCAGAGTTCACGCTGAAAGGACTTTATGAACATCCCCAGTCTGCTACATTCTGTGTGACAGAAAACTTTATACTGCATTTGAGTATCATAATACTGTTTAGGATCATGCTTCATTTTCCTCTACACGGGTTTGATCGTTGTTTGGTAGTGGGCTAATAAAAGCATTCCTGTTACACTAAGACTTTAAAAAAAAGTACACTGAACTGTTTTAGCAACTGGAACTGATTACCTTTTTTATTTTTTTTTCCAGATTGTTTTCCTTGTAGTGAAATAACGAGCAACTTCTAATACATGTTATATTTACATTGTATTGATCTAATATGTTTTATAGGGTGGTTTGTTTTTTACTGGCACCAGTTCCAGGTTTCAAAATGTAATGCAAGGCAAGTGTCTGTGTCAACCCTTTTTTTCAAGAGAAGGAAATAAATGTATGATGTGAAGTATAAACTGTGTAAAATTACATGCAAAATAAACTCTGAGGAGGATAAAAAAAATGTTTGTGTTTTCATTGCTTGTGCTGTAAAAGGATTGTACAGTAGTCTTAACACTGGAGAAGAGTATTAGAGTTTGTTCCATCTTGAAATCAGGAACTTGTCTTGGTCAGAAACAGCCTAATGAGATTGGTAGAATATTTGTCCTACGCACATTTTTCTTCCACATAGATTAATAAAAGCAGACAAGATTTGCAGGGTGAACATGCAAATACAAGAGACGTAATAATTAGGGCTCTTTTTTGGAGTCCACCTCTGCATGCTAAAGATGGGTGTACTCCTGCCTGTCTTGCAAGGCTGGAAAATTTTCCCTTGCAATACCCATGGAAAGAGATTTTCTTCCTCTTGCTCTCTGTATTCTGATGGATTACGAAGAGGAATTCAGCCACTGCCACTTCACCTTGTGCCCAGTGTCACACTCAGATGGCAAGAGGTCAGCCAAGGTCCCTCCTTCCCATTGTGCACTGAGGCTTGTACCTGCCTGTCACCATGAGTAGCTGACACCTCAGACACACATGAGCTCCAGAGCCTTTTTGTTTGGGTGCACCTCAAATCAGCACTCTTCGGTCAAATGTGATAGTTTAGCTCTGTCACAGAAGTAAAGTAAATGGTCTGTGGTAACGTATCCCTGCGCACAAAGCTCTCCACAGAGATGTAGACATTGTGGAAGAACTCTTTTTAAAAATAACCTCTCTTAGTGTAAAGGACTGCTAAGGATTTAAATTTCTGCACTTAGGAATATGTACTTCCTGTAAGGAGTACTGGTAGTTCTTGGTGGCTCTGGCCCCAGAAATTGTTGTTCCGTGGTCTCTCTAACAGCCAATAAGACCTCAAGTTCAACCTCACCTGCTGGTTTATTTAAAGATTCAGACTCACCTGACCTCCAGTTTGTGTTGTGGGTGCTTAATGAGGCATCCAATAGAGTGGAGTATTCTTTGGGTAGTGAATTTTGATTTCCTTGCTGTTTTCTCCTCCTCCTACAATTCTAGCCGTACTGTCCTGAGGTTTACTTTGAAGATAAAGAATGGAGTGGCTACTTCAGCATGGTGAGTACTTCTGAGAAACATATTTTAATAAAAAAACTGTTTGACCTTTCTGTTTGTTTTTTTTTTCTCCTATGAAATTTGTCTTGCTCATTATATTCAGTTTAGTGAAGAGTTTGTTAACCACATGCTCTTAAAGACAGGAATGTGGTGCCGCTAATCCTCTGACAAAGGGAGACTGACCTTATGAACAGTAGGATACCAGACTAGGTAAGCAATTGTATGATATAATGCAAGGTGAATTTTTTCCATATTAATCTGTCAGTTACAGTTCTGCTTTCAAATGATGTTTTAAGCAACTTGGAAGTTTTACTTTCCCTGTTTTTTCACGACCATTAATGGTTAAAGGAAAAGCTTCCTGTCTATTTAAAAGTATCCCTTCTTGGAGTTCGAAAATAACTTTACTGGTTAAGTAGTGAAGGGTGAGAGTTAGCTAAACAGCACAAATTGTTTCCTTTAAGTGAAATAAATGTGGATATTCTCTGCTGGGTATGTTGAGGTCTATAACCTGTCTGACTTCTGCTCCATAGTTTAACTTTCTGAGGAATTTAAATATTCAGCATTTAAGAATGTCCTCGTTGACTGGGATTTACAGACTGGGCCTATTGTCGTTGTTGGAGGACTGCTACAGAGATGAGGCAGTATTTTACATATTTTCATACTTTAGCATCTGAGTTTCATAAAAATCAGCCTGAAAGTGTCATCTTAATAATTGATGGGAATTTTGTGCCATGAAAGACTGCACTTGTGTGTTTTCACACCTCATAGCATATGGTGAAAGTGTATTGAAGGGGTTGAGGGTGTGGTTTTTTTGCTGTAATGGCTGGCTGTGTCTTATGCCAAATATATGTTTTAACTCTCTTTATATTTCCAGATTATTTAGAGTTGAATTTGAATTATTGAAGAGAGAAATGTCATCTTTCTGAAAGTTTCATGAGCATAAAAAAAAAAAAATTCAAAAGTTTTGGTCTTGTTTGCCTTTATGAAAGTGATGTTTTGTGTCTTTTTTCCTTTATGTAGGCTTTGTCATTTTTGTTTTATCTGAAAATAAGTTGCAGTAATAGTGATAGGCTGACATATGACTGCTCTTATTAGAAAGAATTATATAAATTGTTGGCTAAAAATAACTCCAGTTGAATATATTAGAAGTATTCTGCCTATGGAAAGGTAAAAACAAAAGCTAATGATGATTCATTAGATAAGACAAATTATATTTTTCATGCCTGTGAGTACAATATGTACCCTGTAAATATAAATAACTCTTGGATATTCATGTTAAATTAAAGCCTAAAATGAATTAGGAGAAAATGTAAGAACTTGTAGGCATTAATGTAATAGGTCTCAGCTTAGCTGATAATTTTGCATATTTACAAAGTTATTCTGAAACCTGAAAAAAGATCTTTTTAATTGAAGTAGTTCTGAAAGCTGCGTTCTGAAGTTAAGACAAAGACAATAACTTCTCGGGATATTAGGAGAGGATTAAAATTGATGCAGCACTCATCACCCACACCATTTGATCCCAAGATAATCTTGACCATTGTTAAAAGCTAGAAGGGACTTGCTCTAAACTTGCTTGTTTCTTCTGACTGTGCTTCACATACCACAATTTCAAAGTACAGGACAAGGACAGTCTATGATAGGATGATGTAGACTTGTTGCTTTGAATATTCAACCCTTGCTCAGGGTATGATGTTGGTGACAAAGATACTGTGCATTTAGGAAGAAAGGTATGTCTGCAAACACCAAAGAAACTAAGTTGCAAATGCCTGTAGTGTTTTAGTGTTTTCCCAACAGTAATTTTTTGTTCTGCTACTTTTCATTAGCCTGCTGGAGTCTTTCGTAGCAAAGGAACCAGCTCTGCTCTGTTTTCTGCTCTCTTTACGGGAGGGAGGGGTCGGGAGCAAGCAGCTGGCTGTCCTGCTGGCTTGGGTCTAGCTGGGATGGAATTAACATTCTTCACAGCAGCCCTGTGGTGGTGTGTTGTGGGTTTGTGCCTAAAATGGTGTTGATAAAATATCAATTTTGCTGAACAGTGCTTGCACTGTGAAGGCTTTCTGTTTGCTACTGTGCCCTGACTCACCTTTTGCCAGGGAGTGGCCTAGCATCTGCCTGCTGATGTGAAGTCGTGAACTGATTTCAATCTCTGCTTTGCTTGCACATGCAGCTTTTGCTTCCCCCGTTGCAGTATTATCTCAATCCACAAGTCATCTCACCTTCCTTCCATTTCCTCATCATCCTGGAGGAGAGGGGAGTAAGTGAGCAGCTTGTGGGGATGTTTGGCTTTTTGCTGGCGTCAACCCACCACCTTCACCAAAAAACTGAGTGAGCTATCCACCTCAGAAGGAAATTGGCTGGCAAGATGAAAGTAGGTGAAGTCACTTGAAGTCATTTGAAAGAAAAGGTAGGGGATAAATCCCAACCTTGCTTTGTTGCCTTTCATGAAATACCGAGTGTGTCTTGCACTTACTTGGGTTGTAGAGCAAGATAACTGCAGTAATTAGTTATCCTGCCATTAAAGTACCACCTGTGTGAATGATCAAAGTCTGTATTCAGTCTATTTCATGCTAAAAATTCTCAGACAACTTCTTTTGTAGTTGTGATTATCCCTGTAGAAAAATGTTACAATACTTTTCTACTTGAAAACATAAGCTATTTTTATTTCCTTCATAAAAGTTTATTTACTATTAAAAGCGGAAAAAAACCCCACAAACTTCTGTCAAAAGTCTACCCTCTGCAAAAGTAAAAATATAGAAAAATAACTGAAATGAAAACACAATATTTAGAATGTATGGAATTTTAACCATTACTTTAGTACAAAGCTCCTTTCATGTATTGACTGCTGTTTCTATTGGAATTTTTTTTGTTCGTTGCAGTGGTATTAGACCGAACACAGTGCTTTCCTTGAATCTTTCCATAACCTATGTAAATACTAGTTATAAATGTTTGAGGCAATCACAGTTTTCAGTCTTCAGTAATAAAGTTAGGGTTAGCTTCGTTTTGGGGGTTTCTAGGGCAGGAGTAAGAGGGGATGCTTGAGACACGTGGTGGTTTGGTTAAATGCCACTTAAATTCCTACCTTTGCAATTCGACTAACCATTTTAAATCTTTGACTGTAACATTTTTTTTTTTTTGTCAGGCGACAGCACACCCTGTCTGGCAGCAAAAAAAGCACATCTTCAGACTAGCATAAGAAAACCAATTATGTAAACACATCATGTCCAAAAACTGAAATGTATTTTTCTACCCAGGATTGTTTATCTGAAGGAACTAGTGTTGATCACTTCATGAAATGGAGCAGAGGGGCTGTATGGTGTAGAGAACAAGGTTTTGTGCAGAAAACGGTTTTCCCAAGGCAAAAAAAAAATATTCCAGCATTTCAAATAAGGGATTTTTTTCATGAAAAACATTAGATTATGACAAGTGAGCATTTTCATAGAAAGATTTGTCAAAAACGCTCCCAGAACAGTTCTATAAAAATAAGAATGCCGAGGAAAAATCAATGCTTGCATTACGTGCAAAGCATGGACCCCAACAACTCTAACATCGTTAGTGTAAGCAGCTGTGTGGAGAGGGCTTTCATTGAATTCATTGCATAAGCAAACCCCTATACTGTTCTTCTGAAAATAAGGAACTTTTTTTTGATGAACATATAAAGTGATAGGGCTATAGGGATAGCTTTCCACAGGCCTCCTTTGGCTTCTAAAATTCAAATCTGCTGTGTAACTCCTGCTGGTGCCTGTTGCAGGGGTTGGCAGGCAGTGGTTTGGCCAGGCTGCCGGCCTCAGCATCTTCTTTGCCAGATGGGTCAAGCTGTCCCAGCGGTGGTCCTTGCACAAATGCTGGTGATGCCACATGATGAACTGGGCTGGAAAACTGATTTGGCAGGAATATAACTTGTTAGAGGCATAAGACCACCAAAATATCTACCTCTAGCTGGAAAATGGGATCTTTACAATTTGTAGATGTTTGTCCCGCACCTTGTCAATGCGGTGACTTTGCTGCGTCTAATATGTACCTGAGTTGTGCTGTGTGACAGCCTGCTACTGCTGTTACAGAAGAGTCCAGGAAGACCCTCTTGTCTCTGATGGGACCCCTTTTCTTTCTAAACTGCCTCATGGAAAGGAGTCTAGATGCAGCTGGGCCCAGTCTTAGCCCTGACTGTAGAAAAAAAAATAAAAATTGGATTTTGCGTTCTGCCACAAAGTCAGTTTATTTCAGCTCAATCTGGGACCTGCTGAAAGGGACCCCAAACAAAGAAATTCTTCAGCAATTATAATCCAAGTTTGCCTCCCCTCACACGATGGTTCAGTCCAACAGTATTATTTAGGAGTAATATTTGGGTCTGGGGTTGTCTTGTTGGATCCTTTCTCTCTCTCCAGGTGGGCATTCTTTTCTTATCACAAGGATGCAGTTTCTGTTGGTCTTATTTTTCTTAAGTAGCGCTGATTTCTGGGCCTTTCTTCAGCCTAAGCTCAGCAGTATTTAGGTAAAAGTCCACAGTCTGTGGCCTAAGGCTTCCAAAAATGTGGCTACTCATCCTAAGCAATGTTACTCATACAACAAAACAAATTTAAATTAATTGTAATTTTAAATGACCCCACAATTAATTCTAATACTCTCCAAGTAAACTATTTTAATCTCCAACAATTACACAGAACAAACCCTTCCATTTTTCAATAACTTTCTGGATCTTCCAGTCCCATGCTGGTAGTGGACAAGTGTAATACAATACATCATATTCATGCATTAACCCAGTAGCCTCGTGTCCTTCATGACAATGACCTGTTTTGGTGTTTGTTTTTTTTTAAATCCCCAATGAATTATTCAGTAATATGCTTCAGTATTTTAAAACAAGTTGAACATGGTTTGCCTAACTTAAGATGGCTGGTAGGATGTGATAATAAAATAATCAGAAATACTTAATTCAGTGTTAGCTATTTCCTTTTTTTTTGTTTTATCTTCTTCTGTGGGTGTCGTAAGCACAAGGTTAGTGGTTAGTGGTTAATACATCCCTAGAAATGTTATCATCAAGAGCGCACACATACACATTAAAGGGAACATAAAACCATATTGACATATAGCTAGAAATTAACTGGGGACAGCTATTCTCATGTCAACACTAAAAAAAAAAAAAGTAATTATCCGTTTCTCTGTTGAATTTAAGTACTGATGGAGTGGAGGCAGGTGACTCTTAATCTTCCATCACTGAACTAGACAGTTTCTCTTTCAGAAATTTTCATCTTAGTTCTGGTACAAAACATGAAAGTAGCAAATATCCCAGAGTTATGCGTCTGCTGCTGCTATAGAAGCTCTTGTCAGGAAATTCATGCCTTGTAGAGCATACTTGTTATAGTGGCTGACTGTGATAGTCCCACTTAAACTTGAGTGGCGATACACACCTTGTTATGTAAAACACTGTGCAAGGTTGTTTAAACATGAAAGGTAATTGCTGATGTTTCATTGGCAGTAAGTCATAGGTAGACGTTCCTCTGACTAATTAAATACACTGACCTTTACTATTAACAGCCTTGATGGGTTTCAAGCCATGATGTGCTTTGATGCTAGGCACAGCTTTCAATTTGTCTTGTCTGCTTTGGCTTTTTTTTCTGAACACAGCTTGTGGATCTTCCTGTTTATTTTGGGCAGTGCAGGCAGGTGTCTGGTGTGCTTGCACTCCCTGCAGAGACCTGTCACCTCGTAGGATTGTCCCGTGCTTAGTCCTGCATGCCTCCAGCTTTTCTCCTGTCTGTTGCATCAAACCATATGGACCTTCTGAGCAGTGCGTGTGTCCTTATCCCTTTGTGTTTCTCTGGCTTCCACCACCGAGCAAGGAGGGTATGTTGATGCAGGTATTGGTAAGGGATTTGGCCCATCAAAAGATCTGCTAAGGCCAAATCTCTCAGGTACTTGAAGACAGAGGGAACCACAGGGCAAATAAATGTGTTGGCCCGTGTTTTACTTTATCCTTAAAGGTCACAAAAGGCCCAGCTTCTAATTCTGAGCTTCCCCAGGTTTTACACATTCTGTCACCCTGCTTTGGTGGCTGTTATTCAGGGCTGTCCCTGACCTGAAAGGATTGGTAGTAATGGTTCAGCCATTACTTTCACAGCAATTACTGTGACAGTGCAGATGTAAGCTGCAATCAGAGATGTGCAAATTAACCATTTTCAGCTTCTTAACTTTATTCCTCCACGTCATCTACTGAGCAATGCGTGCATGAGGCTGGTAGGGAATTTGCCCCATGAGGAAAAATTGGAAGTCTAAGCATGTCCTTGCATATATTTTGAAGTCTGTTTCCTTTGTGCTCCGTATATCTCTACTCTGAAAAGCTGGTATGTGTCAGAATCACTCCACAGCTCACCAGGTACAGCTTTTGCACTGGGGGAAGCAAAACAAAGTATGAAGATGTGAAGGACTTGTTGAAAACACATTGCCTGCTGTGGCTGCTTTGATGCCCAGTGGAAGAGTCAGACTTGATGTGAACCCTGCTGCAATCTGCTAGACTGATACGATCAAATCCGCTCACTCTCCATCACTTTCAGGGTAGTCATATCCATACCAGTACACCAGTGCTGCACATGCTCCAGGGATTACATGTATGATGCCAAGAACTCAGATGAAAGAATGACCAAGGTAAACAAGGATATGAAACCTCAAGCACAAAACAGATATACACGAAATTCACTGTTTCTTAATTATCTTCCAGTTCTTACTGGAATCGATCAGGTGCTCATCCTGTTTTACACAATGACTACTGCTGGCAGAAGATGCAAGCAGCCAGCAGTAGGTATCTATGTGATAATCCTGCTTACAAGCAAGGTTGGTTTGCTTGGGGATGGACTGCACATCCATGTGGAGCAGGGTGAGAATAAGTATCCAGATATATCTGGTAGGCATCTGCAGTGAAGTGGTTTCTCTTGCTTTTAAATATTCTGTTGATATATCCCTTGATCAGAAAAACTTGAGTAATTGTGCTTTATTTTTTTTAAGCATACATTTTGCAGTGTTTCGTACCTGCTTCTGGTTGGGTTTTTTTGCATCTTTAAGTTGCATCATTAGCAACAACGACCTACTGCTGCACAGAATTTCCACGGATTATGCTGCTTAATTAACCAAGTGATGTGTAATAATACTACGTGACATTTTTCTAGAAGTGTTGCCTAAAAGGCCTGAACCTTTTAGAAGTGATAATAAAAAAGTGGTAGTAGAGTTCAGAAAGATAAATGTGCTGCAAATGGTTTGGTATCTCTGCAAGTCTGTGCCTACAACAATGATTTGGATCAGAGAAGTAATATGCAATTTTGAAGTGAGTCCCCTGATAGCAACCACTTACCATGTGCTAACTTCGTTCCTAGAGCAGTTTTGAGACCAAAAAGCTAATTCTTTAGATATGGTACTAAACAGCAGTCTTTTCTCTGAAAGCATTCTGAATGTCCCATGGTGTGCAATTTGTTCAGAACCCAAATTTTCATGCATGGCCTCCACCTGGTGCAAGGACTTCCCACACACGTCTAATAAATCTTCCTATCAGGAAACTTCAACTTACATGTGGAGGTAAGTCTTTTCATCATGAGAGATGAGGCTGCATCTAATTCACACTATACTCCCCAAACCACATGTAACAGCAGTGTGAGGAGCTCAGCAGCAGCCTCTTTGATCCATTCCTAAAATATTTGCTAAGATAGATGTAGCGTAATAGACCAGTACCACTATTTCTAAATTCACAAGGCTTTACTATTGTCAATCCAATATTCCTTGGCTTAAGCCCTGTTCTTTATGTAACACTACAGACCAAGTTAAAGATACAGAAATGTTTCTGAAAATGTTTACATGGAATTGATGTTGTGAATCTGCAATTATTTTTACAGTTATCTTAATGTAGCTATTATGGCATAATAACAGCCTTTAGTCATTGTTCTTCTGCCTGCTAAGGCAAATAATGCGCTTGTCTAATGTAACAGAAACTGCAGTCAGAAGCAAAATCTTTAATATCTAATTTGCTAAACCTTATTTTGCACTTTTTTTATCTGAAATGCAGATTGAGAAATTGAAGTAGTATATGTAACATCTCAGTGCACAAAATCATTACCAACAGGATATTTGTATGGCAACTGTAGTCTGGTTTGGGAAATATTTTTTTTTAGCTGAGACTAATCTGTCTTCATGTGCATCGTGGTTGAACGCGGCAGGCAGCTAACCACCACCCAGCCGCTCACTCACTCTCCCCAGGGTAGGATGGTGGAGAGAGTCATGAATTGAGCTGAGAACAGTTTAACAGGTAAAGGAAAAGCTGTGTGTGCAAGAAAAACAAAGCAAACCAAGGAATTCACTCTCTGCTTCCCATGGGCAGGCAGGTGTTCAGCCATCTCCAGGAGAGCTCCATCATGCGTAACAGTGACTTGGGAAGACAAGCGCCATCGTTCCCAATGTCCCCCCTCCTTCTTCCACCAGTTTTACAGGCTGAGCATAAGATGTCGTATGGTCTGAGACATCCCATTCATTGGTTGTGGTCAGCTGTTCCAGCTCCCAACCTCTTGTGCTCTGTCAGCTCACTTGCTGGTGGGGTGATGTGAGGCACAGAGAAGACCTTGACTCTGAGCACTGTTCAGCAGTGACTGAAACATCCCAGAGTTATCAACACTGTTTCCAGCACAAATCCAAAACATAGCCCCATGCTAGCTACTGTGAAGAAAATTAACTCTACCCCACCCAAAACCAGCACGATGCACCAGAATATTTTTTAAAATTAAGTTTTATGTTGGGTTCATTTTTTTCCAAGTTATTTATTTAGCAGTACATAGTGTTTTTAACTTCCCCCACGGCCTAAAGACTATCTCTTTTATTTGCAGTCTGCTGCACATGAGGTTGCCATTCCCATTGGTACAGCCATCAGCTTAAAATCAGAAATTGGTTCTCAGTCTTCATTAAGTTTGGTGCTTCCTTGTGCCACAAACATAGTGTTCACATAAGGGGTCATGGAGGGAATTATTTATGTACCCAACAAAAGTGTGGGAGAAGTAAAAGCGCCCTCAGCCCACTCTACTGATAGGAATGTGTCATGTAGAGAATGTATTTCAGGATATTCGTTGCAGGACTTTGCTGCTTCCAAATCTTGCAACGCTTTTCTCATACTAAATTCTTCCATATTAATTGCAGTTAGAAAGAATTCACCTGTGAGCTAGATGGGATGAGTACTGCCCTTGATGCCCTTCACATATTTTATTTTGCTTGTTTTCTGATGCATTTTATCATTGCAGTGTAATGTTTCATGCCCTAGCAAATGGAGTAATTGGGGAGGCTGTCGTGTCATACCGTAAAGGTCCATCAGAGGTATAAAACCATGTCCATACAAGGTCACACGTTGCTTTTCAGTGTGTCAGCCCTCTTTGCAGCTCCCCCATTGCAGCCTCAGAGCCAGGTGATTCATGTGTATTTCTGGAGCAGGTAGATGAGACCTCCAAGTGCTCCCCATATCTGCTCACTGGAAGCATACACTGCCCAGGCATCAGGTAACTGCACAATGAGGATTATCCCAGAAGTCACGTGGGAGAACTGTCTTGGAAAAATCAAGCATCCTCTCTCACCTCTGCTGGCAACTGACAGGCGAGAAAAAGAAATGTGGATAAGTTTCCTTGTGTTGCAATATTCTGCTAGTTTTAAGTGCTTGGGAAGAAAATAGTTGCACAGCAGGAGAACAGTGAGGCTGTGCTGGACGCTGTCACCCCAGCTGAAGGCAGCGCAGGTGGGTCATGGCAGGAGGAGAGCTCAGGGTGTTTGCAAGGCGCTGTGAGTTTTTTGCCTTCTCTTCCGCGGGGCCTTGCGTTGGCATGGCTTGAACTGTGGCAGGGGCAACAGCCTGGTCTGCTACATGGCTAATGTGTACATGATTTCAGTAAGTCCAGGGAAGTTGCGGTGCATACCAGTAAATATAAAGCTATTCCTATGAAAAGGATGCTTGCTGTATACACTGGGATATACAGCCAATGGTGTTGTCTGGCACTGCATATGACACCTTGTTTGATTTCCCCAAGATTAATACTTTTTTTCTACGTAAATACACTCAGTGTGGCTATTGTAGATATTCATACAGTGTATTGAAGTCAAATATAGCTTTATGTGCAAATATTAGCCAATATAAGTAAAAATTAATATAATTTATGTATAAACTAAATCATCAAGCTTATTTAAGTGGTTGTAGCTCTGCGCCATGCACTAGTATCAAGATTATGGAAGGAAATGTGGGAGGAAAAGTTAGTATCAATTTTCAGTGGAAAACCTCACACAGAGGTGTTGGTTACCTCACACTGTGATGGTTACAGTGCTCCTGTGAATCTGGTGCTGATAGAAGCAAATCAGCTGAATAACAGCAGTTCAGTAATTCTCGCTTATTATTATAGTAAGGAACCTCAGACACAAACTTTTCCAGCACAGTGTCAGGTTCTGGCCTTGTTGAATGAAGATTACAGCATAGTAGTTAGGAAATACAGACTTCAAATATATTTGTTGCTTATGGAGTAATCCCTGTTTATGTATTCGATACCACAGAAAGCAAAAAAAAAATATTTATAAATACAGTTTAACTTCCTTTGAAGCTTAAAGAAAAATCTTGAAAAATTTTTAAGACGACTAAGTAAAAATATTAAAGCTGTCGTTCTCATTCCAGTCCTTCAGGAAAAGCCATCCTTCAATTGTCATAAAAATCCAGCAATAACTAAAATGGATTTCTCTAAATAGAGCTCAGTGTCTCCTCTCTTGGTGAATAATTTAATTGGGTTATTCACACCAATAATGTACAAATATTTAAGGATCATATTAACATTTTATGTCTTTTATTGCTGAAGTAAAAAAACAATACTTTGTAATACTTGAGATATTTAATTTGCCTTAAAATAACAAGATTAATTTCGAAACAGATGAAGAGCAAAAGAGGATTGATGGGCTAGTTTTGCCAGGGGTCCAGTCATGGTTTTTAGAGGTCTCATTGTTAATGTGGTTTGGACCTAGGCGTAAGATGAGTGCATTCTTATAGAGCAGTGGTGAGTTTGGTAAGAAGTACCAAACTGCCAGTTGGTTGAGAAAAACCATTGTCATCCTCTGCCCTAGTGATCAGTGCACCCATGTAGGAGGTGAGATATCTGGGGTACAATTTACCCCAAATTTTCTTGCCACGTGTGCCAACAAAGCAGCATTTAATTTGGCAGGGCAGCCCACGTGCCTGAGGCGTACCTCTTCCTGTGGGTCAGGATACCTGTCAGAGAGGTGAGCAGCAAAGGTTGTGCCTCAGGTGCTGAGCCAGAGGGAAGCTGGGCTCCTTGCCTTCCACGGGCTTCAGCCACCCATTTGGCTTCCAGGTGCCACAGCTTGACTTGCACGCTTCACATCCGTGACTTAGCAGTGCCATGATGTGAAGTGCAGGTGATACGAAAGCACCGATTTTGGCCTGTGACCTGCAATGCCTGGGGCCCTGCTGTGTCTGCATGCCCTGTCCTGTAGCTCGCCCGCACACCCGTGCGGTCCCAAAGGGGCGCAGGGTGGGAGTGCATGAAATCCTGTCCGTGGTATTAGTTTGGCTGAACAATCAAATTGTGTCATAATCCCAGCCAACAATTTTTCTTCCCCACCTAAGCAGAGTGTTCTTCCTCCAAAAAAATGTGTATACGTTTCTTGGTGTATGTATGTATATGGTGCATATGTATATGCACACAAATGTATATGTCTGATTCCTTTATTTGAGTGCAAGAGGATTGCATCAATATTTTTTAGTTTCTGTTCTTTTTTGGGTGAGGAACAGCTTACTTTTGTGTGCCTGAACAGTCCTAACAAAGTAGTTCTGGTTTACTTACAAAAATTCCTAGACATTTCTGCAAGATAAATCAATAATAAAAAGTTAACATGTGATCAGTCAGGCTATTTACAAAGATTATTTTTCGGGAACAGGATGAAACAGCAGATCTTTCTGTTGAGGAATTCTACTAATGAGCCTCTTTTACAGGCTCTGCACTCATTAAGGAAAATATACAGACAGGCAAATACCACATAGTTGCATATTTCTTTCACAAAATGTATTAATTTAAATATTAAGTAAAACTCTTGTCCTGACAACTTGCTAAGGCAGCCATTGAGTCTGTGTCATCTTGAATGCTGTAGTTTAAGTAGTTTAAAGCCATTTATTCATTCAGTACTTTCTTTTCTACCTTCCATTGATCTAGCTTTGCTTCAGTGAGTGAATTAGTCCATCAGGGAAGTTCTGAGATCACAAATTCTAGGTCAGTGGGAATTATTTTGTATTTCCTCTTTAAGGCTGTGGTTTTGTCTTTGTAATACTGAGATGCAATTGCTGTAACTCTGATCCTTAGGATCAGAACTGCATGAAGTGGAAGGCAGGATTCAAGACTCCATACACTAAACTTGCAGAAGTGGTTTAGTATTGTAAATTGGCACTGAAATTCTGCCAATGACATCAAACTGCATAGGGATTATGAAACAGAATTGGGGTTCCTACACATCCCAAAATATATCTATCAGTCAAATAATGATGATCTAATAAGAACTGATAATGATTGGCAAACTATTGCATCCTTTTGATTACTTTGCCTTCACTGTTCCTAGTGCTTTTGCTGTATCACCAATCTGCTGTGTTGCAATTTACCTGGTTTTATTGTGAGCTCTCTCAGTGAGCCCTGCCTGCAGGAGCAACTGAAGATGTTGTGCCAGTGATCTCGTAACATTGGTCATTGGTGCAGCTGACTCCCCCAAGTCTGTATTTGTTGTGGTGTGTTTTGGTTGTGGGGACTTCACGCACTCAGGCGCTTCCCGCCAGGAATGGCAGTGCCTTGGATGTTCCTTTGAGAAACTTTTTCTTGCTTTCTCCTCTGGTGATTACTTCAGGAAAGGAAAGGGGAGAGATACACACAGGACTGTACTGCAGTGCATTAGCAAACTCTAGTCTATATGTAGTATGAGGCACCGCAAAATAATTCACGTGTTGTACACTGAGGCACTGCCATGCCCCACGACTCCTTTATGGCTTGTCTAGAAAGCAATTTTAAGCATTTCTTAACTGAGGGATGCCAGTGAGATAAAAGCCTTAAATTTGAGTACGTTGTATGCTTTTCATCTTGTTTTCCTTTTTCTTCAGGATTGGAGAGCTCAGTATCATATAGAATTAATGTACAGATATACAAGAAATCGCTGTACTTGACTTATATTAAATCACATCCGACTCCTACATCTTGTCTTTTGAAAAAAATGGAATTACTCTGTAGGGAACACTGCAAAATCTCATTTAAGGTCATTGAAAGCAGTCACAGTACTGTCAGTGATTGCCAAA
This sequence comes from Trogon surrucura, assembly GCA_020746105.1. Classification (NCBI taxonomy): domain Eukaryota; kingdom Metazoa; phylum Chordata; class Aves; order Trogoniformes; family Trogonidae; genus Trogon; species Trogon surrucura. Next base: position 114,844,544 of record CM036617.1, on the reverse strand, counting down.
TCCAGCCCATGCCATTTACTTTCTGGCTCCCTTTTGCTTACAGTTAGTCAATTATAAATATCTTTTTCCCCTTAATTATTGTCAAGTGGAAACCCTTTTATGCTCTCCTGATTTATATATATTTTTAATTAAATTTTGAAGGACTGTGGTGCTTATGATGAGAGTTAAACACATTTCAAATCTTAATAAGCCTATTTTTATATTATGCTGCTTGAACTACAGTCATGCTAAGGGATGGGGTGGAAGGGAATAAAATTAATGGGTTCTTCTTGAAGTAGAAAAAATTATTCGTTTTCGATAAAAGATCTTTTGATAATTTACTCTTGACTTCACTACTTGATTTATCTCATCTTCCCACTTTAATTTGTTTTTAATTTTTTTTTCCTTTGCCTTCTGAGGTTTTATAGCTTCAGTAACAACTCTAAGATGGTTGGATTGACAGCCTACAAAATTTAACACTCTTGAACTAAAAGTAAAAAGAGCTTAGACACTCAAGCTAACAAGCAATATAACCTTCACATAATAAACTAGAAAATCAACTTTCCAGTGCCTTGGCATAAGATGCCTAAAATTGACTATTTAGTTCATCTCTGCCATGTTCCTGCTAGGCCAGGATAGTTTCATAGTTTTTACTGATTAATAGAGTCTTTAGAATGGGATAAGTATTGATACCTCCACTGTTTCTCGTACCTGATACGTGTTGTTCATAGCAAGGTTTTTGACTATATCAGCCCCTATTTCCCTCTCCTCCTTTTGTTTTTTTTCATTCCTTTTTTCTTTTCCTTTGTTTGTTCTTTGTTCTTTTTTTCTCGTTTCTCCCTTTTTCTCCTTTTTTTCCCCCCCTTTTTTCTTTACCTCCTTTTTTAACAGCTGTTTATTTCTTTCCTCAAATGTTACCCATACATCTCCCTAAATCCTTAAACAGATTAGTCTGTGTAAACTTATCAATGTTATTACACACTAACAAGGCATTATGAGCACACGTATTTTTATCTCATTAGCAGCCTGCTGGTGTGCTCTCAGAATAAACTATGCTGGTCAGAATTAGCAGTCCTTGTAGGGCAGACATACAGTTATGTTATTATAGACTCAAGATGTTACTTTCACTACTGCAATGATTTTAAGAACCTAATGTGCTACTTACTGCAAACTGCAGATTAGAGTAATTAAAAGAGGAAAGGAGAAAAAAAAAAATAGACTAATTGGAAACATTAAAATTTCCCTGGTACTGAGCCCATGAACTGCACCTCTGCCTGTATTTTGATAGGCAAGTGCTTCAATGCAGACCATGATAATACCTTCACATGAGCTTATGCGTGGAACACTGGTGGACATTCAAAGTTATCCAGTATGATGAGTGTTGATGAAAAATGCTAGCAGTTGAAGACAAACTGGTTTAACCCAGACAGGAATAATTTTGATGAAGCATTTAGGACTGGGAGTGCATTTAGGACTGATGACTGCATTTAGGACTGTGAGTGAAGCAAGAGATGGGAATACTTTCTGAATGAGTTGGCTATAGGTGACAAGTGAGAAACTGAACCTACCTGAGTGAAATGGTAAAAATTTTCTATCATATCCTTATCAATATTAAAAAAAAAAAAAAAACAAAGAAAAACACACACCAAAAAAACCCCAACCAAAACTAGAGAACAGGGAGGAGAGTTAAGTAGACTTTGGCATATGAGTTAAAGTTATTTCAGAAAGAGGAAAAATTTTAACTCTAAACCCTGGAAAAGTTCTTGCTACTTTCCCCACTGGCTGTCCTTTCTTCCTTTGTTTTCATCCACCTTATTCTCTTCTTGTGCACTCGTGTGTGCACATTTCCCTGTTTCCATCTGTGTCGGAGTCAAACTTCCATGTCTATGTGCCAGAAGAAAAGGAGGCGATGCCCAAACAGCGCTGTTCACTGTCAGAATATCCATTGAGGCACCAAACTGCTGAGACTGACCGGGTGATAGTCTAGACCAGACGATTGAAAGAAGCAGTTTTAGCTGAGAAACACAGTGTGTACTTTCATGGATGATGGATCACATTTTATCCCAATACATATAAAATAAGCACTTTCCCCGTTACCAATCTGCTGTGTTTGTGTTGAGAGCAAAGTAGCACAAATCAATTGAGATTCAGTAAGAACACTGTTTCTTTCTTCTTTACTGAGAGAGATTACTTGATGTTCAAGAATACTGAATATCCACTCTCTAGCAACATAAATCTGATACCTTTCATTAAATTTATCTTGTGCAAGTGTTGAACAGCAAAGTCAAATTGTTGTGCTGTAATTTTATTTCTTTCTCTAGTGTATTTTAATTATTTTTGTCTGTTGCTTTCTAACTAATAAGTTATCAAATTTTTGCTAAGAACTGCGTGTTCTGCTTGTTCTGTCTGTGTGAAATAATGGATTACCTGGTCTTTGTTCTTGAACCTGATGTGGCTGTTAGATGTAAGCTAGCATTAAGAGAGTTATTTGTGTAGTAAGAAAAATGTAAACGTGTACAAACTGTAACCATTAAAAGATCCTTATTTTCAGCAACTTACAAGTGCTTGGGCAACAGCACTTTAGCGTACAGGATATCCGTTTTTACTATATTCTTGGCTGAAAAGCACAGATGCTGAATTTGCTTTTGAAAAATTAATATTTTAAGCCACTTAATTTAAGTTCTTATTTTCTGTAATCTGATGCCTTAACTCTTTGGTGTTTGTATAAAATTTTTTTTAAAGATTTTGCTACTCAAAACGATACTAGACTTTTTTAATTTAATAATGATCTCTAAATTTGTGTAGCTTTTATTTTTATATTTTAAGGCACTCTAAGAAAGTATAATTTTTTTCTCCTTCCTAGGTGCTTGTAGCATTCAGATGCTGACGATTCCATTAACATAAACCTACTGTCTTTTTCCACACTTTGCTTTTTACTCAATTCTTGGCCAAATAGCACACTTTCACTGATTTTTTTTCTTCCTTGTTAATTAGTTTCTGCGCAATCACCAATGATGATCCAATTTTCCAAGATATTTAGTTGGTTGGAGTTATGTATGGCATTTAAAGTGCCTGTCCTAGATTCTAGGCTTTTCTGGTATACCCTGTGATTATAGTAATGAATATAAATGTGAAGAAGGAAAAAAAAGCAGCCTGTTCCATATCATAGCGTTTTTAGCTTCAGCTCTTGCCTTTTAAGTAATTTTTCCATTTCCATGACCCAAGGGAAGATATGAGTTTTGCAGCTTACTCTGGAAGGTCAGTGGCCTGAGGCTGCTCCTAGAAATGAAGGGAAAGAGACCAGCACTGGAGCTGCTCACAGCAGTTCCCACATTCAGAAGGCTCCTGTGCCTTTGACCACAGCTGGAGGTGAGGGGTTTTTTTCAGATCACAACAAATAGCTTAGGTAGGGTGACCTTCCCTGTAAACCTCCAGGCAGCGAATGCATCTGGAAGACTAGTGATGTTTTCACGGTGGAAAAAGAAAAAAAAAAAAAAGGAAAGTAATAATTTAAAAAAAAATCCAATGAATGAGTGTCCTTTTGCATTATTTTCATCATTTGATTCAATTTATTGTGTTGTGGTTTTATTTTGTGTTGAAATTGACCTAACCTTAGATTGAAGCACTGATTATGTGTAACAGCACCAGAAGCAGCCCTCGCCACATCATCAGTACAAGCCTTTTGTCTCACCTTAACCATTGCTACATCACTGAATTTCATGCCCTGGTATATCTATGCCTGACGATGAATGCTTGAAGTTGTGTATAATGACGTAGTAGAGAGGACTGCCAGGTAAGGTTTGAACCTCTTTGGTGCTATTTTTCAGTGGGTTTTGCTAAATGAGGAGAGTTGAGAAGAAATGTAGGCATAGACAAATACCAGCTCGCCTGGCTCAGGTGTTCATTTTTGTCTGCTCAGCTAGAGACTTTTTTAACAGCTCTCTGGACAATGCGTGTGTGTTGTCAGCAGGAGTCCTGAAGGGACTGGTTAGATCAGTGAAACTATGTTAACTCAATCTATATTTGACTGGAATTTTTGCAGACCTTTAAAACCTTTACAACGTTATGCCATCTATTATGTCCACTCATTTACTGAAATCTAATCCAATTGATGAAAGGGACAGTAAACTTCTTGGGAATAGGTTTTGACTTGCTTGCTTTGTTACTCCGTAGGCTAGTAATGCACCGAAGCAGATCTATTCCTTATTGAACTGAAAAGGAAGGAATCAACACTTTATTAAGCCTCAGACAAGATTGATAGATAAGTAAGAGAGCGTTGTAACTTTAAGGGAAGAGAGGGGAGTATGAAGATGTATGACTAGTTTTTAATGGCTGGACTCTCTGTTTTCCTTCTCCATTGGCTTCATTTTCCAGGTGATTCTGTCTGCCTCAGAGAGAGATTGCCTAATTCCCACATATAAGCACAACTGAATGATGAAAAAGTCATATTCATCAGCCATTGTTTGCCTTTTGTAAAAGTTACTGCATATCCAGGGTTAATATGTGCCATGCATTTCAAAATAATTTTTTCCTTTCTCACGAATTCAGGCGATCAGAATAATTTCTGAAAAATTTCCAGCTGTATAGTGTGTTAGCAAGGGCTGTGTTTGAGTTTAATGTCAGAAGTCTAGCTGAAGGAAACCAGTGAAATGGTAAATAACACAAGAAAAAATAAATACCAGATGAAAAGGGTGTGTCAAAGGGCTGTAAATTGGCTAGATTTAGATCTTGAAGTTTTGAAAAACATTGAATTTTACAAATGTATATCTCATACATTTTTAATGAGGACAAGTACTCAGATTTTCAGTCACAGTGGAAGGTTATAGCAACACAATGCTTTACTTCAATAGGTTTGCTGGTTTTAAAACAAAACAAGTCAAATGCAAGAAATGCCCTGTAAGATTATAAAAGAAATAAGCATAGGCTCTAAAGAGACAGACTTGATCTTGTCCAGTGGAAACTATAGACTGAAAATATAACCTTTCTACCCGCAGTCCAGCTTTGCCATGCTTTTAGAAAGCCTAGAGAAAGACAGATGGAAAATATTTGCTTTGTAAATATTGTAGCAATTCTGCTAAAGCATTAAAATAATTTCTCTTTTTTTTTAATCTTCCCTTTTAATACTACTCATTTTGTACTTTCATGCAGTTTTAATTTGGGCAAGAGTTATTAAAAAAGCTATGTCTTATGGTTTGGGGTTTTTTCTTCTATATGTTTGTAGGGTTACTTCTTTAGTTAGGCTTTCTTTTTTCTTAATTACCAGTGGGGAAAGCGGCATGTGAAAATTCAGAATAATATTTGTTTCCTGTGTGATCATCTGTTCCTGCTGTTTATGCTTCACCTGGATACCTAATCCTTTTAGCAGTGCAGAAGATTACGAAGCTACAGACAAGAGATTATAGCTCCAGGTGAGGGATAAGCAGTTGATCAAATGAATGAAGCAGAAAAAGAGATTGTTTCAATGCAAATATTCTCTACTAATTAGGCCTAGGGAGAAGAACTGAGAAGAAATATGATCAGGATTCTCTCTGTCTCTCTCAATAAGATTTTATATTTTTTTTCCCCCAAGGAGAATGCCTTAAAGCTTTTATAAGGAATAAAAGCCACTTTACAAATATAATTATTAGAAGAGTGATGAACCTGCACAGTTAGTACCACGTTCTTGTGCCAGCTTTGTGGATGTTTTCCCTCTCATTTGTTCTAACTTCTCTTGGTATCAGAATGTCGTGGGATCAAGAGCTAAGGATCAGGAGGAAGAATCTGTCAGTGGTCAGTGTTTGCTGTGGTGTTGCTTGCAGAAAGGCATCACTAGTTCATTTTGCAGTTAGTATTGCATGTATTTTGAAGTGATATTTAACCTGGTGTACACTAAATGAGGCAACACCACAGCAAAAATCTTCCTTGCTGCAGTGTCACCCTTAACTGGAGCCCACAGAAGCAGCCAGAGCAGTCAGATCCTTGGTACATTCAACACTTTAGTTTTTTGTGTATTCCGTGCTCTGACTTGTCCACAAAAAGCTTTCACATCTTATATAAAACAAAGAGCCAACTTTCACTAAATAATACTAGAGCTATTCCTTCTCCCTTATTCTATCCACTGAGAGGAGCACATTAGAACAGAGGCAGTGTCAATTTTTTACTGGTCTTTCCTGAGACCTCTAGGTACTACTGTAATTCAAATATTTACATTTTTTTCCCAAGCCTTAAGATATTTGTCTTCCTTTACCATTCTCTTTGCAGAAAGTTGTAACCACAGTTGGAAATTACTGGATTTGACTAAAGTTAATCCATTCTGCAAATAGAAGCAAACTAGGAAAGGCATGCTTATAATTTTATCTTAGTAGGAGTTGGTGTTTGGTCTTCTACAAAGATGTCATCCACTCTCTATTCCTATATGGGAGGTGGTTTTTTTTCACCTCTCAGAAAACTATAATAGAAATGGAAAAGTATTTGTTCCCACATTGATGCAAATGCCAGACAGAGAGTGACATTGCTTGTCCCGTCTCCTACTGTTTAACTGGTACAACTGGTACAACAATCCTGTCCTGATTACATGCCTTATACCCTGGCCTCTGCTGCTGACACTGGTACCAGAAGATCATACTTCTGTGCTTTTCATTTTTCTTGAAAAAAAACTGCCACAAACCACCAACAAACCATGGCTCAAAGACAGTAGGTAGGGTAAGTAAATAGAAAGAGGAACGATTTATTCTGTGAGCTATGCTCTCAACGCAGTAAACCTCATAAATTGTTTCCCAGTGTGTACGCACAAGACTCAATTAAATTCAAGTAATTAAAAGCTCTTTCACAAAACTGACAAACCCTACCTGTGGACACATTCCTTCTGAAAAGGAATTACCAGTTCTTGAATGTGCTTGGGATTAAACCAGAGACTTTCTAAGTATTTTCATAATATTTTTTAAGAAGGATATTCTGCTGATTTACTTGTGACAGGCGTGCTATTTTACAATCCTGTTCTCTTATCCAAGCTTACAATAAAACTCTGTCATGTTCCACAGAAAAAAAAAAACCACCTGAGAACAGAGAAAAGAAATGCAAAAGATTGTTTGCCTTTATGGATGATATAAAGTTTTGCCACCTAGCTGAGCTGTTTGTAGAATTGTAAAAATGTGAACTCCAGATACACTGTACACTACAGAATACTAAAGAAAATAATAATTTGCAATTTAATTAGGTTGCCCATACATGCTAATATATTCATCCTTGAAAAAAAATATGTGGATGCTAACACTTGAGTCAATATTTCAGTCTGAGAGTTGCTCTATTAATAATCAAATCCATTAACAAAGGTATCTGCAGTGTTTCACAATACTAGTCTTTTCCAGCTTTTGAAGTCAGCCCATATTTATAGCAAAAAAAAGTGCTGCTAGGGACTTTTAAGTTGTAATTAATAATTATTATGTCTCATCATTTAAAAGGCTTGTCCCATCAATATGTTTCTTCAGTTTATTGCTTGAGAGTCTTGCAATAATTAGAAGTAAAATGGTGGAAAGTAAATTAAATTCTACACCACAGAGATATTAGTGGGGAACAGATATGTCTTGTATGATTAACAACAAAGAAGTGTTTCTTTAAAAATAAGAGCTATTCTTCTATTCAGATATGTGAAAGACTTAAAATTCAGAGTTTTAAATCAAAATTGCATCCATCAAATTTAATTATGAAAGATTGCAGGTTGCAAGAGTAATTGGTGGGGTTTACATAACACTAGTACATAAACAGCAGCTCTCAAGATGCTTTACAGGTGGGAAGGCAAAGCAAAGAAGTGACTTTTCCAAGGTCACAGCTGATGGCAATGCTGCAAATAGATGACTGAAGTCAGGCCCTTTTTTGAACAAAAAGGCAGCTGTGCTTTGGTCTCGCTTCTCTGCTGTTGCTGATCTCTGTTCCTCCCACGTTAAGCACATGTGAGCCCAACTGTTTCTCGTCACCTTAACTGGTGTGGTAGCACAGCTGGTAGTTGGCAGCACCTCCGGTAGCACAGCTGGTAGCACCTCTGCTAGTTGAAAAAAAAGTACAAGATTTTGGAAGAACACCTTGTCTGAGATAACTTGAGTATAACCAGTTAAGGGATTTTGGGATTGGGTTTTCTGTTTGTTTTCTTGTTTTTTCCCCCCAGCTGAGACTTAGGCCCCAAACCTGTGCATTGGATAACAGAGATTTTTCCTGCCATTAGGTAGAAGCCCAGGCTGTGGGCTCTGCTGATGGCCTTCTCTCATGCCTAGGTACTCCTGACCCCTCCAATAAACAGCAGCTGCACAGCCTCGCTCTGTTCATCTGCACCTCAGCTTGGAGATCGACCTCAACTTAGAGATGGACAGTCCTTTCTTAGGGTTTTTTTTTTAATATAAAAGACATTCTCTCCAGTTACATTAACCTAAGGTATCTTTATGCTGTTACTGTTAGGAGGAAACCATCATGTTTCAGAAGGTGGCAAATGCTTCACTGTGCCCGTGTGGAAGTTTCTTCTGTTTAGATTCCTTCAGTAATACTGAACAGCGGGTCTGATAATTTCACATTTCACTTTTGTCCTGCTAAGCCTTATGTTATGTAAGTACTGATGATCTTAGATGCTAACTTTTCTTCACAAGCTTCCTGACAGTAATTTTTTTTGGTGTCCCACTTAAGCTACCAGTCCCCCAGGCAGAGACAAGAAAAGAGCCAAGAGCAAAGCTCTTGGAGAGAGTTTTTAAGGTTCACCTTACATTGACCTTTTGGAAGCTCATGAACCTGCTCATCAAAGGTGATTTGAGCTACCCAAAGAGCCAGTCCTGCTTTTCTCCTGCCCCCCCCACCCCCCACCCCATATTTTGTGTCTTAACATGTTTAATTTTTTTTCAGTATTAAATTTTTCTAACTTCAGCGAAATACTAATGGGGCTACAGAGACCTTTGGCATGCAGCTTAAGAACTCAACATCCAGTCCGTTCAGTTTCTTCTATTATGTTGCCCACTTTAGAGCATGATGTATGGAGTCCACCATCTTCTGGTAAGCAATTGATTCTAGAAAGTTAATGGTAATCCCTCTACATATTTACTGTCCTTAGCTGCAGAGTGTAAATAACTTCAGTGTAAATCAGGAACTACTTCTATTTACACTGCAGTTCTACATTGTAAACTACGGTGGTTCAGGGTCTGCTTGGTGATCAGCCAAAACATCTCTGCTGTGATGCCAAGGCAGAAATTTAACTTCATGAACTGTCCAAAGCTAAAGCATCCTGCTTTACAGTTGTGTTACTTTTTACTTGTGTTACTGTTACATTCTTTACTGAATTAATCCATATTACTTATGTCTCTTTAGTGCCACATTCATTACAGAATTACCGTGGTTATTTTGGGAGCCACATCTGATATTATTCTGACTTCTTCTGGAATGGTGGGACACAGGTAGAATACAGCATGAGTTTTCTGTCCAGCAATGCTTAGTAACTGGAGGAAGAAAAATTAATGTTTCTTGCTGTTGTGGGCTGTCATGCTTTACATGTCTGGCACCTTAGAGCAATTGCTTTGAATTAGAGGTGGCATGGAGCATGCAGAGGAAAAATTGGTACTTCAGCATGCAGTAAGAGAGCACCTCACAACAACCCTTTGAACCATTTCATTTGCTCTAGTTGCTGGCTGTGAGTACTATGACTTTATCTGGTATGTTCAGGCATTTCAAAGAAAAAAAAGCCTCTTTATGCTCAAGGTTGTGCAAGTTAGGTCTGTGGGCCAGTTTTTCAATGTCCACATTATGTTATGAACATTTATCTATGCAGTTATCTGCTCACCTGTGTGCTTGTGCTACTAGCCAGAAATCATGGTCACTGTATAAACCTAAGGACACAGCTACACAGCTGTTTTATTCTTCTGCAATGTGCTTTATTTTTGGCTTGTTTCTGCAAGTGGCCTACTGCACACTGAGTGGCTTAAGCTTCTATTATCTGTTAATAGAGGCAGTTATTTACGTAAACGAAATCATTGTATTTGTCTTATTGGCAGCATGGTGGGTAGAAAATCTAATGGCTTAGTTTGCTGGAGCATTTTGGCATTCACTTTTATCATCCTGGGGGTTTTATCATCCATTAGCTTTTACTATTTAACACTGTCAGTATTTATTCCGGATCTTAAATATCTCAGTTTTACTTAGGAAATATAAGATAAAGCCAAAAGGAGCATTTGAATGTTCTGATTTTTTTTTAGAAGAAGAAACAAGCTGATAGCTGAATTTTACAACTTGTAGTTAAACCTCCTCAGCTGTTTTTTTGAGCTGATGGCAAAAAAAGTTCTGATGGATTTTTAAGGGATACGTAGAATGATTTGTTCCTAAAGAAGAGACAAAGTTTACCTGCTCATTGTGCATCTAATTTTCCTTCATAGTTAAATAGCAATGATCACCACCATAATTATTAATTTTCTTCTTATGCATATATAAACAATATATTTCTATGTAGTGTTTTTTTTTTTTTTATGTCTATGTATATTTGTACAACAGACAGGAAGATTTTGTCCACTTAAGAAACGACATATGGTGATTTAGACATGCATTTCTGTTCTGTATTACCAAAACATCTCAGGTTTAAGAGTTTTCTTACAGGCAATTTACCTTTTATCTATGAACTACTAATAATGAAATAGAGCACTTTACATAAACCATGGATGTCAGTAATTCTGCAGAAAAACATTCACACATTTTTAATTCCTCTTCTGTTTGTGCGGTGTTTTCCTGAGGGTGTCTGTGTGAATCTGTAACCTCTCCCTTGTGATCCTGTTTGCTGCAGTTGTGTTCAGTTATGCAGTCCTTCCCTGCTATGTTTACAAGAGGTAACAGGCAATAAGTGGACAGTCTTCAGACTCTTAGGGGGGAAAAATTGATATAAAGTAATGGTGGATAATGTGCTGTTTCAGTATTTTTTCCATTATAAATATGCATATTTTAAAAAGCTTTTAGTGGCATCTTTACTTTTGAAACATTCACTGCACTGATGCAGTATGACTGCATTTAGAACTGTGTTTCATTAAGCATTTTCACCTCAACTGTCCACAGCTTCCTCAGCCAGATCCCTTTTGGTTTGTTCTGTTCCACTGTTGGCTTCAGATCAGAAATTATATTTCTGAGAGTAAAGAAAACTTACTCAAATTTGGATTTGTCTATAGGTTTTGGAAAAGGAGAGTGGTCAATATGCCATTTAGTGTATTAGTATTTGATTTTTAGATCTCAAGAAAAAAGCAAGAATCCAGTACATTTTGTAGGTTGAAGTTCTGAACACATTTGATTTTTACTTCTTTTCTTTGTTGATTAATGCAAATCTGCCACTATATTTCGTATTGTGAAATGGATCTGCAAATGGGCTGGAGACGTATTTCATTTATCAGATTTTTAGACGTCTAGTCTCACCTAGACTTCTACCTTCATCTGAGATTGGTCATACTCTGAATAAACCTACATTCCTGGGCTGACTATAATAAAAGTCTGGTTAACTAGCTCCAACTTATCCATCTATATTATAGGTATCTCTAGGTTGTCAGATGACTCTTAATCTAGCTTCAGGGAAGTGAAGTGCTGAAACTTCCTTTGCCTCACTTTGTCAATGGGCATAAAAATAAATCTTTGAATTTTAAATTCACATTTAGAAAACATTTTAGGGGATACTAATGGTGTATGTGTACATGCATGTGTGTATAGCTACATCTGTATGTGTATATATAAATATAATAGAAGTGTGGGTGCAGACTGTTTTTAAGCGAAAATTTGATCCAGTAATAACTATTTGGTTACCTAAAAAGTGACTGCATTTGTTTCACAGTAACATGTTTAGAGTTGACAATGCACACTCTAATGTTTTAGTTGGTCTCAGCCTAAAATATATCGATTGGCATTTGTGCCTTACGAGTCTACTATGAATCTAAGTGAAATGAGTCTCAGTTTTCAGAAATCAGCCATGAGAGAATCAGAAAATGAGATAAGTGTACCTGATTTTAGCTTTGATTAGATATTTTACAGTTGTGTGGGCAGAGGGAAGAAGCTCCTCATAATAACGTAGAAGTAGTAGAGAAAAGTACTTTCAGTAGTATTAAGTCCCTTGGTACTAATCCTTTAAGCACCCTCCAGCAGATTGGGAAGTTGATCTAACCTTTGCTGTCAGTACCTATCAGCCAACTTTGCACTCTGGAAGTGAATGAGATGAGCAAGGACAGTGTTGCAATCTTACTACTTATTTGAAATTCTGGCACTGTGATGTCTTATTCCAGTTTCACAGTTGTACATTAGTATTAGAGAATCTGGTTTTTAGGTTTGCTTGTTCGGTGTTTGTTTTTCTTTTTTTTTTTTTTTTAGTCTGTAGTCTTTGCTTTTAAAGGGGAAAAACTTAAAAATATGAAGATTTTTTCACTGTTTCCAAAATAATATTAAAGCTTGTTACTTCAACCAAAACTCTCAATTTTTTAGATGACTTGGAGTAATCAGTACTAGAGGAAATCTGTATCTCTGTTGTTATCCTCCCCAAAGTTGAAAGATCCCTTGCTTCATAGTACAATCAATGATTTACTACCCTACCTAAACTGCTCTAAAATTAGAAGGACTGAAATGCAGCTATCAGAGTTTTGGCAATTGTCCTTGACCTTTTCTGCACAGCCAAAACAGGTGCTCTTTAGTCTTTTTGTGGTAGAAGAGGTTACTGCCATTTTTGCATACCCCAGAGTGTCCATTACAGGTTATCAGGAGTTGTGCAGCTCCCTCAAACTCTGATGACACTTTGAGACATAAATTATAAAACACAAAAGCATGTAAAATGGGGCACAAGAGTAGAGTGCACAGAATAGCTGTCTTGGTACCAAAAGGCCTGTGAGTGCATAGCAGTGTTTTTTTTAATAGACTATTCAAAGTAGCTAGACTTTTGGGGTTTTTTTTTTTAATTAATGTAAAGATTCATAAAGACTGCTATCTTTATGCAAAAGTATTTAGTTGTCCAGGCTTGATTTAGCTTCCATTCCATGTAGGAAGAGGAGAAGGAGGTACTGAGAGGGTTCCCCAGACCTGGCACATACGCCTTGCTTTACAATGTGATGGTCAAAGTTTTAATTGATCCTCTGCCCAAGGAATGCAGATCCTCACCTGCTCTTTGCCATGGAAGAGAAAGTACCTAACTGTAAAGCTGGAGGCTAGACTGGCCAGTCTTTAGGAAGAGTGAAGTCCTGTGATAAAGGTGTTCCCCGGGCAAAGGGAAGACTGAAGATCGATCAGTGCCTCCTGAATCAAGTGCAAAGCCCGGTGCAATGCTAATTACTGCACTGCTATGACAAATTTATCATTACTTTTCCCCATCCACTATCTCAGCTTAGTGTTTCACAAGACAAGAAGCAAGCTGAGAATGCCAGCCCTGTCACTGCAATCCTGGTCTAGAGAGACACAAGGGTATGGTGATGCTTATTTATTTTGTCCACGAATAAAATGCACTGCTCCTAGGTTGTTATAAAACGAAAAATGGTGGCACAAGTTCCACTTCTATTTCTAGCTGTTTTTAAGAACAAGAGTGTAAGTTGCCTCCACGGCTAAAAGGATTTGCAAGTCCTGCAGGATTGTGGATCCTAACTTCATAAAAACAACTAACATAAATTGCGTAGAGACACCTGAGAAAGTTGAGATTTTAGACACTTCCACATTCCCCTCTAGCTAGTTTAGACGATCTTTGAATTATATGGAAACCGAGTGCTTAAAATAGGGCTTCTGTAAATTTTGTGGAGGGATGTGGGTGTCGAAAAGCCAACCATCACCATGTTTTAGTCCTGTCTAGATTTGGACTGCAGTGACAATGCTGGCATTCTCAGCTTGCTTTTTGTCTTGTGAATTATTTTAGTAGTTCTGGTGGATAAGAATGAGTAATTATGGAGGTGTCATAGCAGCACCATAATTAGGATTGCATTGAGCTTTGCAGTTAAATTTTATGCCTAATGCTCCCCTGCTGTCCCCCATCAGTGCACCACATTTGAAGTACAGCTACAATTAAACCATCATAAAACAGAGTACACAACTAGACAAAATGATTAAAAGGAACCTGGATCCATGTGTTGTTAGAGAGGAATGACTTTCTTATGACATTGGTTGTCCTTGCTATAGGTTGTAGATTTCAGAGCACTTCAATTTGGTAATTTCCCCTTCTGCCCTTCTATTAATATTATAGTATGTGTCACCTTGGGCCCTATTATTTGTCCAATTGCAACATAGCCTGATCCAATATGACACAAAAGAACTATAAATAATCTTGGCTCTCTTTATGCTTGAACAGTTCAACATGCCTGAGATGCCTAGGCACAGTTTGTGAACACAGCTATATAATAATCCATGGATATAAAGCCAGCTCTCTCTCTGAAATATACATTGGGTTTTGTTTTTTTTAGCCTGGATATTCACATCAGTGCTGTTTTCCAGGAAGCAGGCAGAACATGAATGAAAAAGTCTCACTGTGCTGTTGAAGCCCAAAACACCTGCAAAAATCTACTGGAGTTTGCAATAACCCCAGGGTATTTTTGGCTCGTTCTTCTTTTATGTATTATTTCTTCATTTCTTTTTTTCCTATGGTATTCTGAATAAGGCATGCAGTAGCATCCACATGCTAGAGTAAGAGAAGAGGGCAAATAGGACTTAATTTGGGGGTTAAAAAGCTAAACAAAACACATACTTTTTGAATCAAATATAACTAACTAATGATTCAGGCTTTTTGTTTATGTTTTTAAATCTACTCCTCTCAAAGGTATATTCCTTAAACAAAGCACATAGGGTTGCCGACATACCCCAGAGCAATTATTATTAGTTAGTGTTGTGTGGGTCAGGATCTACAATCCAGTTAAATGTTTGGAAGCTGCCTGGGAATGAGGTGAAAAGGCTTTCTCTGTTGTCTTTTTCTAGGCATTTAGTGACTCTGGAGGAGGAGGAGGAGGAAGGGAGGAGTGTGGCAGCTGAGGGCAGGGAGCTCAGGAGGTGACTGGGGAGGCACCTTCAGTCAAGTGGAGGCGAGAAGCACCACATGTAAGTTGTGTTGTGATGATCTGGGAACAGTCACCACATGGTTATATGCAGCCCTCGCAGTTCGCCTGCACTGATGAGGGCTTGGAAGGAGCAAAGACATGGGGGAACCAGGCCAGACCTTGCACTGTTCAGTGAGAAATCTGAGTGGGCACAAGGTGACTCCACGCCCTACAGAGCCTGTACCAGCACTGGTTTTCTGTGACTCAGGAAGCCCCAGCTAGCCTGAATCTTGGATGAGAGGGAGAATGAACCATGCAGTAATCACGTTGTTTGGGCCCAGTTCTCGTGCACTGACTTGGCACAGAAAACTCTCAGTTCATATGTGTATGCATATACGTGTGTGTGTGTAATGTATATAGTGTAATGTATATATATTTGGAGACATTCTGTGATTATCGCCTTGTCTGATGGCAGTGATAGTCAGCAAGTTGCCCTTTTCCAGACAGATTACCTTACTACTAGGATCTAATTCTGCAAAGTTTATTGTGTTGTAAGACAGGTTATAGCCAAATGCCAGTTATTGGGCTCCATGGAGCAGTAACAGCCTGTGTTATACAGGAATTCATATCTAATTGATCTAATGATACTGATATTTAGGGATCTACTACAAATTAATGCAGCATTCTAGTGTAATGCTAAGCAGGCATTCTAGCAGCAAGTTTCCTTTTTTTTTTTTTTTTTACTACATGTTCTACTTGTAAAACCATTTAGAGATCCCTATTGGATACACTGTTCGCACTTAGGGAAGTTATTATTTATAAAGAACTTACTGGCTTCAGGAGGAAGATAGGTTACTAGAATTTTTGTAAGCACATGTCCTGTTCTACAAAATATTTTATTCCTTGAAAATACTGTTGCTTTTTATTTTCCCTGGAGTCTGCAGTGCTGTTCAGACAGAAATATGTTTTATCCTAGGAACTTTTGTAATGAATGAAATGTTATTTGTTCTATTTTTGCCACACTTTGCCCTACAAAAGCATGAATATCTTTTAATAACTCATTAAACTGACAGGCATTATAGTAGATTAATTCAAAAACATCGTTGAAAACGATAAACTGTACTGAGACCATAATGTGTTTAATCATAAAAGTTTACTAAAGTGTGCCATCTAGAGGTCTTTGAAAGAGCAGAAACAACACTTCAAGGTCTCCAGAAAAGCATCACAATAGTATGTCTCTAAGTATTTTGTCTTAACCTTATGTAATCTTACTTAAAACTCAACTTTCTGCATGAAACTATGGATATGTGTGCATGTTTTGAATGGTGACAGGAAATATACTGAGGTTAGTTTCATCATTTTTTTCTGATCTGAAAAAAAACAATTTAAAATGGACTTGTAGTTTACAAGTTAGAAGTTTTATCTTGCGTGTATTTAGCAAGAATTCCAGTTTTCATTCACTTCGTCTTTTATATGTAGAACACAAAAAAAAGACATTCCAAATTGTTCTGCATAATAAATATTTGCATCAACTTTACAGTAAAGAAAAGTAAATGAGTGTCCTGGTTTGAGCTAAATGAAACCAATTCTGTTCAGTGATTTTTACTTCAGCTCAGTCTCTCCTAAGAGGCTGCACGTTCTGAAGTCAGCAGCATGTTTTTGCAGACAGTGTGTGCTACTGGCAGTGATAACACCTGATGTTTACAGTTACTGCCTGGGACTGGGATGCAGAAAGGCTCTTGCTGATACTTATTCCTATAGTGACCAAGGCCACTGCTGGCTGTTGTGTGCCACGCCGGGGGTGCAGGGTAGTAAGAGCGGGTCACAAGGAAGTAAAAGGTGGCACCTCCAGGGGGTAAGAGACAGGACAGGTGACCAAAAGAAGTATTCCATCCCATTTACATCATATTAAGTATAAATTGAGTGATTGTGAGAGGTTAGGCCTCTTTCTGCAATGGCTCGTATCCAGAAAGAATTCTGTCTGACCTCCTGCTTTCCTGAATCCATCTCCCTTTATCCAGCTCCCTGTTGCCACCGAACCTGGGGCTGCCACTGAGCCTTGGGGAGGAGTCGGGTTCAATATCAAACTTTTGTATATAGTTGCTTATTTTTATCATTTCACTATTACTCCTATTATTGTTTTATTAAAACTGTTTTAATTTTCTTTTCTAACCTGTAACTCTCTCTGCCTCATTCTCTTTTCCTTTCCATTTGAGGGGAGGAAGAGGGGGTTAGAAAGCATGTGTCTGAGTTTTAATGGCCAGCCCAGCCCTAACCTGTGACAATGAGTCAATGCAATAGGTAAAGTTCCACTTGTGAATGTAGACAACTGAAACTATCTAAACCATGAGAAATAAGTGCACAGAAATTATTTTTGTTCCTAGGGTCTGTCTTTATCTTAATAGGTGGGGAAACGAAGCCTTGTAATTTTGAAAAGGAAACTTCTGCTTGAAACTAAAAAAAGTAGTAAAATGGAGCAGCAGTAATCATGTTCATGAGGTTCATTCTGTAGAAATTAATTTCGTCATAATCTTCCAAGATAATAAAACAACTTCTCACATCCACTTCTTCTTTTCCTCCACCAAAAAAAATCTGTAGTCCTTAGCTTGCTTCTTCATCAGTTAAACACATGGTGTTTTTGTCAAGGTGACAATGCAATGGGCATTTTATTTACGTGTCAAGACTGCAGTCATATCCTTTAAAATCTGGGAGAGTGGGGTTTGGAGTGCATTTTGGGTGATTGAATACAGCAGGAGTGCCAAGTAAACATTAAATTTTGAATTTCAATTCAGTAATGCTCATGATCCAGTGCTTTTTTACTAAAAGGATGGATTCTGAACCTTTGGATACAATGAGGATATGTCTTCCATAAATATCTTCTGGGATTCCTATTATATTGCAGTTTTCTCATCTCAGCAGCCAGGCAAAACTTGACTTTACACCTCATATCTCCTGTTGGTGCATTTTTGAGAGCACGGGAAGGAGGGAGAATGGGAAGTGGAAGCAGATGGCCTCTGGTCTTGTTTTGAGTGAGGTGAGGATTTAAAATGTCACCAAAATGTGTGTCTCTGAATTTCCTTTGTTTAAAAGACAGGAGTGTACAAGTTCGTTCCATTTACATCTTTGTTTCCAGAGTAGAACAAAAGAGCGAAGTCACAACAGGAACCTCCCCATTTGAATGCAGAGAGGTTGTACAGAGACAGACAAAGATGGGTCTTAGGCAACTCTGAGTTTTGATTCAAATTCTAGATGTGACTAATTATGGGAACTGCTTTTACCTTTTCTGGAAGAAAAATCTGGTGGTTTTCTAGATTGCTAGTGGAAAGATCTTCCTCTTTCCCTTCTGACTTTGACTTCACTATAAACGATGTAGCTGAGTACACCCATTATTGACAAAGCACTAAATATTACATTCTGATAATAAATGTAGAGTCTGTGGTGGAAATCCTAGCTAAGACAAAGGAAAATTTCTCAGTGTGGCTTTGCAGCCAAAAAAACCAGAAAAAAAGTCTTTCACACTTTCTGTAGAAAGAGAAATAGGCTGCAGGGAAGAAATTGTGGAGTTGTTTAAGTCTAGATTTCCCTCAGGAGAAAAATCAGGCTGAGAGACACGGAGGAATAAAGCAGAGAGAAGCTCAGGTCTCCAGCAGGCTCTGTGGATTTCTGAGAGTGGAGGTTGGATTTGGTCCTTCATAGGCGAAGAGAGAAGCCCGTCTGCTTTTTTTTTGTATTGTAATGAAGCCTAAGATTGCATGAGATTACATATGTGTGCAGGCTTTCTTTTTTTTATGAACTGTTCTCTAATATCTTGCCTCATTTATTACCTCAGAAGACCAGCATTACACAAGCTGACGGTCACAGGTTTCTGAAAGCAGCTGGCACAGAGTTGATTTTGGAGAGGCAGAGAGCGGCGATCAGCCTCTGGTGGATTTGCACTTCTGGATGTGCACTTAAAGAGCCTGGGAAGGAACAGAGCTGCAATCAGCTTCACGATTTAGATAGTAATATTAACAAGTAATTAAAACTTAATTCCCTTCTCCATTTTCCTCCACACTGTTCCTCACCTACCTTTAAAAATAACCTAAAAAATTTGTTACAAATATGAACTTTTCTGTCGCTACAGAGGAACACAACATGCGGTGGTGGATTAATAATTAAAATCCGGAAACTAATAGCACGAGCACTCGGGGGAGTCGGCAGCAATGATGTTATTGAAACAGCCAATTTAGGAGTCAGAATTTCTGAAATAATTTAAATGTTAACTTTTAAGATGACCTATAAAAGATCAAACAACATATAAATCATCAGCAACTACACCAACTTTTTGCATAATTGGAAGTTTGTAATCAGCCTATCTCTCTGTCTCTGTGTGTTTGGAGAAACAGCAAAGCCTCATAAGCTCAGAAAGCTTCTTAAAGGGGGAGTGCACAAATAAATGAGATTTGAGAACTTCGTGTAATGTATAGATTGCAGTCAGAGGAGAAGAGGTGAGGAAGTAAAGATGAGTGGTTAGATGCTGAGCTCTGTGCAGCAAGAGTTAGTTTTTTACCTGTAATCAGTCCTGTCCTAGTATAAAAGGTAGTTTGAGCATGTCTGTGTTATATTCTAGTCACTGGTATACTTGAATTAAAACCACTTAGGCTGTGTAAGAACTTCTGGGAGTGGCTAGCCTTGTCCTACAACTGTGGTTTATTTACTTTTTAACCCAGACATATTTTTTTTTGTTCCATTTTTTTGTTTGTTTTGCTCTCATTTTCCTTTTGTCTTTTATCTGCTGAGGAGAATATCTTAGTCTGATCCCTGCTGCCATCCCTCCGTTAAGAATTGTTCTCCAAGCCCCTTCCTGCCTTTGCCCTTGGATCAAGCATCCAAGGCCCATTACATCTTGGGAAAAATCTCCTGTGGGACATGTGTGTCACACAGTGGGTTCTCAAAAAAAGACAATTAGTCCATGCAAGAAGTTATTTTAATCTTACTGCATGCTTCTGGCTTGTGCAAAGCAAACATGAAACTCTGAGCCAGGCTTTTGCTCTCTTCTAGCTCTGAAGCTGCATCTGTGATGTTTCTAGTGACAGCTTATAGAGCTGCTGTTGGTTTTCTTTTTTAAAAATATTTTTTTTTAATTTTCTTTTTTTAAAATTCTAATATAGAGGTCATTATCAAAATAATACTTTTTTTCTCTTCAATTTTCCATCTGCTGCCTCTTTGAATACCTGTTTGCACTGGAGGGCCAATAGATGTGCTTCAGAGGAAGCTTGCCAAAATTTCAGAACCCTGCTGTTTCTCTGTGAGGGCAGACCACTCTCTCAGATATTGATCTCAATAATAAAGAGTGGCTATCATTAATAGTGACTAACATTCATAAAAGCATTAAATCTCAAGGATCTAAAACTAAAATAATGAGGAGTAAAAAGCTTTCACGCAGTGAATTTCATTCCACATATGTTAAGGAATTCTTGTATATTCTCCTGCAGTATCTACTTCTGGGTATCCACAGAAACAAGAAATCAGGCGAGCTAGTGCTTCAGGACGAAGCTCTGAAGTGTTTATAAATGTTAAAAAAAAAAAGAAAAGAAAGAGTAGTAGTCTTTGCCTTCACTATAAGTACAGGAAATTGCTTATTCATCAGCTGAAAGCTATCTCCTCTGCCTTTTCCCCTGTCCACATGTTCTTGCTGTTGTCATATTGATTAAAAGTAACTATCCATTTTCTTACCTGAGGTAAGTCCCTATTATTAGAGAAATGAGGGGCATCAGTGTGCAGTGTTTTGTCTGGAGTTTTCCTAATGGGGACTCTGACTGTGTGCTAGAGGTCCTTTTGATTTTCAGCACTCCAGGAAGCAAGCTTGATTTAAATCATAACCTTGGAACTAAAATGTGTATGTGTGTGGGGAAATGTTTTTTAAGTAGTTTGGGTTTCACAAGAATTTGTAATGGGAAATAAAACCTTGAAACTTTGCATTTCTTTTTCCTCCTTTATCATTTGTGTGGTTAGTCTGCAGGTAAAAGTATTAAGGCTCCAAACTCTAGTCTTTCAAATTTAAAGTATTTTGTCTTTTCCTACTGCCATCTCATGCTTGTTAATTCTATATGTTGCAGTAACATCCAGAAAGCAGTATCATTTTCAAAACCTTGTGACGTACTTTGCTGTACAGTGAAATAGAAAGGCACAGTTTTTCCACTCTCCAAAGTCCTTGTCCTTCACTATCTTTTGGGAGTTAACAATATGTGTTTTACAATATTTACTGTTCATCTGTGTTCATATATCACCTCTCATCCATGTACCCCTCAACCAACCATTGTTAACTGTTTGAGCTCCTATGGTTATGAGAGCAAAGATGTGGAAATCCTTAAATTAATAAAATAGTACAGTATGATAAGAAGATAGAAATAATGAATTTTTGAAACGTAATTGATGATGATTTAAAGAAAGCCTTGAATTCTCTCCACTACCTCCATCCTAGTTTTAGGTGCCTCTCATTGGTCTGCCTTCATTTCTCTGCTCTCCTTTCTTTTCCTGTACTGTACAGCTTTTTCTCACCCTGCTAGGCTGCTATACCCTCATTTGTACACAGCGTATTCTCCTTCTGTTTCCAGCACGAGGTGTGTTTCTTCCCCTTGAGCACTTTCATTTCCCTCTCCATTGCTCCCCTCGCTTGCCTGAGATTTCAAGTCATCATTTCATAGCGGTGGTCTCTGAACCTCCCTTTGCTCACAACACTGCACCTGCCACGGAAAGAAAAACACATTACTTGATTCATTTTAGAAATGATTTTACAATATGTCAAGATAAAAAGGCCTGGGGATATAAACAAGCTCAGAAATATTTCGAGATCAGGTAGACATAATTAGAACACAGGCTGTTGATTAGATTGTTTCATTTTGCAACAATGCGAGTTTAATCATGTTGGAAATTGGTTACGGGATTTCTTGTGAAGATTAGATATTTCTATTGCGTTTTAGTCTTCTTTAATTACACAAATAAATAAGATTTGTTTACTTTTTTTTTGGCTCACTTTTTTCCCCATCACTTGTTGCTCAGCAGCCATGCGAAATGCGACCAGCCTCCTTAGGGCACAGGCGGGGAGAGCAGAGGTCAGTGCCCTTTCTCTTTCCCAAGAAGGTTACTCTGCCACCTGCTTCCCAGTTCCTCCCTCTCTCTGATCAAAGCTCTGTTCCCTTCTGTCTGAAATCCCAGACACCAAACCTGAAGTCACTGCATCCAGTTCAGAAGGGCCCTTTTTGAGCAAAATCACAAAAACGAAGGCAAGTGTCTTGATGCCTGAATTGCTGAAGATAAGTACAGGGCAGTGTGATGTGCCCAGGGAGGACAGAGAAGAGCCTGGCTGTTGCAGGACACCCTTTCAGAGAAAGGTGGTGGTCAGTAGAGATGCTCCAGGTGCTGTATTGCCGTGATGATGCAACTACAACCCTCGAGTTGAAATGGCCTCTCCTGTGCCATGCAGTGCTGTGATGAAAGGGCTGGCCCTCAGCTCTTTGGCACCTAACAATGCTCACATCTGCTCTTCTGTGAAGATGCACCCACACAGGTACACAATGTCTCTTTATATGCATACATATATACAGTGCTAGGCTGGCAAAAATGCGTAAATAAAATTTACATGGGCAACAGCAGAAACGTCTTGCCAGCAGGTCAAGAGAGGTGATTCTCTCCCTTTACTCTGCTCTTGTGAGACCCCACCTCGAATACTGTGTCCAGTTCTGGTGTCCCCACCATAAGAGAGACATGGATCTGTTGAAGTGTGTTCAGAGGAGGGCCACAAAGGTGATCCAGGGGCTGGAGCACCTCTGCTACGAGGACAGGCTGCGGGAGCTGGGATTGTTCGGTCTTGAAAAGAGAAGACTCTGGGGGGACCTAATAGCTGCCTTCCAATACCTGACGGGATCCTACAGGAAGGCTGGGGAGGGACTTTTTACAAGAGTGTCCACTGATAGGACAAGGGGAAATGGGTTTAAGTTGAAGAAGAATAGATTTAGATTAGATCTTAGGAAGAAATTCTTCAGTACGAGGGTGGCAAGACTGGAATAAATTGCCCAGAGATGTTGTGGCTGCCCCCTCCCTGGAGGTGTTGAGGGCCAGGTTGGACAGAACCTTGAGTAGCCTGATCTAGTTAAGAGGCGTCCCTGCCTGTGACAGGGAGGTTGGATTAGATGATCTCTAAGGTCCCTTCCAATCTAGGCCATTCTATGATTCTTCTTTCCTTTGGCCTCTTGAGGCTGTAACCTCACTGAGGTAAAAGTAGTTGCCCTCTTTCTTGTAGCAGGGCACATTAGCTTACCAACAGGTTTCTGTGCTGCCCTTGCTACATGTGGCAGCAGTGATTCCCTGGGGAGGGGTGGCAGAGCTGTCAACCCCCCACCTTTGCTGCCGCAGAGCAGCACATGTGGCAGCAGGAAGTGACCAGTTTATGAAGACAGACCTACAGTGCCATGCCTGCAGGTCAGATTCTAAACTATGGACACATCAAGGTCAAGCTAGTCAAGTTGTCAATGCTTTTCCTAGGCTTTTGCGATGCAATGTGAGACCTTGTTGTCCTTCAGTGGAATTCCAGGAGACTGAATGCACCAAGCTGGGCATGATAATCCTATGGGAAAGCAATCTTATTTTTTCCCATGAGTCTCCCATCTTCTGAGCCTCTTGGACCAGCTTCCTACACTGACTTAGATTATTCACATGTTGTTTGTACAGTTTATATGGCATCTATACCACCCATAGGCTCACCACATACTGTTTTTTATCATTCAAATAATATATTACGTAATATGTAATGACTAGTCTCCCATAATTATCTCCTGATTGCAGGTAACTTTTTTTTCTTCTCCCTAGCTCCACTTCGATGTGCCAAATATATATTCAGTGATGCAGGTCTACAAGTCATCTGCTTCAAAAATTATCTTGTGGGCAGGTAGCACAATATCCAACATTAATGTTTACATGGCATTAAGATATGGATAACTGGGTGCACAAGTCCATATTATTGAGGTTTAGGAATTCTGCATTCACCTGCAAGAGTTGATGATGTAAAGTAAACTATTAAAAATGGTTTTTAACACAACTTTTTTCTTGCAACAGAAGTCTGTTAAACTTCAGGTGAGATGAGCAATTTCTCCATGTAATATCCAGCATTCCACATAAAGGGGTAGGACAAGTTAAAAGTCAGTAGCTCTGTGTGTATATATATCTAGAAAACAATATTGTCATCTTGAGCTTTTTTTGCAGAGAAGGGAGAGTAGTATGAAAGTGCTAAAGGTTTTTGTGCATATTTCCCCTGTGGATTGATTTTGAAAACTTAATTCTAATGTGTAGACTGCTGGATTCACCTTCTGAGAATAAGAACTTCTGAGAATAAGTTCTTAGAAATAGGTCAATACAGTGAGGAAACAAAGAGGGGATATTGAGAAGGAAATGGGAAAATTGTGATGCCAAGAAGATAATGTTGATAAGTCCAGAGAATGAGATGGTAGTGAAAATAAGTAGAGTGTTCGAACATGTGAATTTGAAATGTACAAAGACCTATACAGAAAATTAGAGGAGATGTTAATAGTAAAAGCAAACTTTTGATGAGTTATTTCAAGACATGAATGGAGAACATGGTCTATTAAGAACAGCTCTATTGTTTTTTTCTGTTAGTGCGTGTTCAGTCCTGCTTCCTCACTTTTTTAAAAAATTATTTTTAATTGAAGGTTTTTGGTGGCAATATTACATTCCTTTCCACCAAGGCACTGTTCCCTCAAGTCCCCTATAGCTCCAGAAACATTTTCAAAACTTCTTGTAGCTCACAAGCCTGTCTCTTACAAGTAGAGTCGTCTTAAATTCCTAGAGGAAATGCTTTGTAAGGTCAAATGGGCTTTGTGAACCAAAGAAAATAATTAGAGATTCACAAAATCTCCAGCTTAACAAAGTTTCCCCCACTCCTAGTTCACCTGTCGTGAACCAACTAGGCAAAGCAGCTGAAATCTGATGCTGGGAAAATCATAAAAATTTAACATATAAAAGAGAAGCATTTCTCAATGCCACCATGAATACCAAAACACATTTGATAACACTGACTTAATGCGTGATAAACACATTTTTAGCATAATGTTCTATATTATCTTTTTGCATAATACTTGGTTATTCGTTGGCAGTGTAATCCCTAAAGGGCAAAATAAAATGTGAAATATGCAGTACACAGAAGAGAAGAACAAAAGTAGTTCATGCTGTGCCCTGAGAAGAAGCACATTCAGATACCGCAGGAAGACCCTTCTGTCCATCCGCAAAGGTCAGGATCTTTGCAGTTTTGAAACAAATTCTCTACAGTCTGGGTGAAGCTTTGTCTAAGCCAGTATCAGCAGAATACAGAATTTCAGGGTCTCCGGGATTTTGAATGTGTTTTTATTAACGCATTCATGCTTGAGTTAAAAGCACTGAGAGAGATACATGTTCTCTTGTAGAGCAAATTGTTCTCATGTTAACGTCTGAGTTGCCTGAAACCTGTTTCTTTATGAATTGAGTCTGGGTCATGGAGGGTGACAGTGAATGACGACATACAGCTGGCTCTGCAGCTTCTTCTTCCAGCAGTCTCTGGTGACAGTCCCAGTGATGTTCAGGGCACTTCAATGTATAAGCGATTGTGGAAGATGGTTTGTAGCATGAGAGCAATTCCCTTAAAAGCAAAGGTGGCCCACTGTGACCCGAGTGTTTGGAGAGGTTATTTACATAGCCCATTTGGATGGAGCACACTGCCTAGCAGTTGCCTACCAGTCCTCTGCTCTGAGAGGTAGTTGCATTTTCTGAGCAGGCATCAGGAAGCTAAAGAGGCTCCTAAGTATTGTTCAACTTATTAAACAGTAATAACAATGTTCTGCAGTTCCACATCGTTTTCAGTCCAGCAGTGTCAGTCCAGCATGACTATCACTAATGAAAGCACACAACATATTCCTGACAGAGAAAA
The DNA here is from genome assembly GCA_020746105.1 of Trogon surrucura. NCBI lineage: Eukaryota > Metazoa > Chordata > Aves > Trogoniformes > Trogonidae > Trogon > Trogon surrucura. Next base: position 114,818,648 of record CM036617.1, on the reverse strand, counting down.
TCGGTATTCTGATTTCAGTGATACAGATGATGAAGCAGAATGTGGTAATGGATGTGTCGCAAGGACAAATGCAGTATGACGGTGGCAATGGCAGAAACATTAGCAGGATTTTTGTGTTGTAATCAAAAAATGGCATTTCCAGCAGACCAAGAACTAGACTCTGGGCTGAGGGTGGATATGGGTGGAAAGATGTGCAATTATTATACTGATTCCTTCTCCCTTACCATAGGCTTAATGTTATTTAATGATTGTTTTACAGTGGTGCCGCAGGGCTCTACTCAGCTAGGCTCTTTGCACACAAATGAAAAAAAGGTAATCCTTATCCAAAAGCACAGGTTATAGACTGCACTTCATCAGTTTTAACTTTAAAATAACCAAGATATCCCCAGGGGGAAAAAAAAAAATCAAAGAAAACTAGTCGTCTGTATTTCAGCCAGAACACTGCATTTGGTGATTGCTTCCAACGTTCTCACAGAGAAACGAGATACAATATCCCATATGCACCAGTCACTAATAAGTGACATAAAAAAAAATATAAGGAAGTAGACTAATGATTTTGTCATTCGCATTGTCAGTCTGTTCCAATCTTGTCTGTTGTGCAAACTGCAAAGAAAAGTGAAGGCGAGATTGATGAGGTTTTTTACAATTTTTTTTAAAAAAACTTTTTCCTTTTTTCTTTTTTCTTTTTTTTTTTTTTACATCTGAAGTAAATGTGCTGAACAGTAAATCCTAACCTGACAGATTTCATCAAGTCTCTGTATAACAAGCACTCTCTTTCAATCTTAAAATGTCACCACTGCATAAACCTTTTCAATGTTCCCTTCTGTTCTCTAAACCCTTTATAAACTGATTATTATTTTTAAAAGATTTTATTTCTTACGGCTACTGCATAGAGAAGGTAAAACCAATTTATTTATTTCCAGGATGTTGTAGCCTGAGATAATTTCCAGAGTGCTTGAACTGAAACTTTTATCAAGAATATACACTCATTTTTTCCCTAACAAGAAAAAAATGTGAAAGGATGCATTGCTTAAGTTGCTAGAGATAAAAGAAAACATGCCCATAAATATGGTTGTGTTACTTTAAATAGTTGAAGTATGCTAAGGAAGTAAATAATGCTACAATTTTCACTGCAGCAGCCGACAGCTGGCTGGCTTTAAATCTTAGAGGAAACAACATTTCTGGATGCTCAGAGCTTCCACTCTTCCATTTCAGCTAAAGGCAGGATTACTTGAGCTGTATTATATCCTCCATCTCATTTTCAGCTCTATTGCACCAATTATGCAGCCTGGAGGCTTATAGAGGCTTATATTCAGTTTCAGATAGATATAAGAAAGTAGTCTATATTCTCTGTGATAAAAATAGTCATTAATTACTGAAAGTTGTAAACCACTTAGCATTCTTCTTAATGTGGTACGTCTGGCACTTTACTGCATTCTGTAGCTAATCACCAAAAAAGAGAGGAGAAAAATACTTCATGAAGAATACAATCTTTCCTAGTTGGAGCTGAATGCTGGAGTTAGAGGAATGTACAGAAAGGCTTAGCCAATTCAGTATGAACTTGTTTTTCAACGGCTTCATTGTTTGTGTCTATAAAATCGATTAAATGTTGATGTTGAAGGCAGCCCCTTGTGCAAGGTTCACCAATATAATCAAATTCCTTCCATAATCTGCACAGTGGTGTGATTGCATAGAAACAAAGAAGCCTTATCTAATTGGAAAAGATATTTTCAAGTAGGTGGGTGACGGAGTGAACTAACAAAAGCCATTTTAGACCTCTTAAAAGGGCAAGAACAACAACAAAGACTTGTTAAATTTTATACACGTGAATAATCACAGAATCACAGAATTGTTGAGGCTGGAAAAGATCTCTGACATCATCAAGTCCATCCATCCAGCCAACACCATCAGATCAGCTAGACCATGGCACTAAGTGCCACATCCAGCCTGTCCTTAAACACCTTCAGGGAACCTGACTCCACCCCTTCCCTGGGCAGTGCATCCCAATGCCTGATCACCCTCTCCGTGAGGAAGTGCTTCCTGAGATCCAACCTAAACCTTCCCTGATGCAGTTTCCGGCCTTGTCCTCTCGTCCTGTCACTGGCTGCCCAGGAGAAGAGCCCGACCCCCACCTGACTACAGTCTCCCTTCAGGCAGTTGTAGAGAGTGATAAGGTCCCCCCTGAGTCTCCTCTTCTCCAGGCTAAACACCCCCAGCTCCCTCAGCCTCTCCTCACAGGACTTTACTTCCAGTCCCTTCCCCAGCCTCGTTGCTCTCCTCTGGATCCGCTCCAGCACCTCAAGGTCTTTCTTGCAGTGAGGGGCCAAGACCTGCACACAGGGCTTGAGGTGAGGCCTCACCAGTGCTGAGCACAGGGGCAGAATTACATCCCTGCTCCTGCTGGCCACACTGTTCCTGACACAAGCCAGGATGCCATTGGCTTTCCGGGCCACCTGGGCACACAGGTGGCTGATGTTCGACCGGCTGTCACCCAGCATTCCCAGGTTCCTCTCTGCCGGGCTGCTCTCCAGCCACTCCTCCCCCAGTCGGTAGCGCTGCAGGGGGTGATTGTGGCCAAAGTGTAGGACCCTGCACTTGGTCTTGTTGAACTTCATACCATTGGCTTCAGCCCATCAACCCAGCCTGTCCAGGTCCCTCTGCAGTGCCTTCCTACCCTCCGGCAGATTGACACTCCGCCCCCAGCTTGGTGTCATCTGTGAATTTACTAAGGGTAAACTCAGTCCCCTCATGCAGGTCGTCAATAAAGATGTTGAACAGGACTGGGCCCAGTACTGATCCCTGGGGGACACCACTGGTCACTGGATACCAACTGGATGCAGCACCATTCACCACCACTCTCTGGGCCTGGTCATACAACCAGTTTTTTACCCAGCGAAGGGTGCACCTGTCCAAGCTGTGGACTGCCAGCTTTTCCAGGGGGATGCTGTGGGAGACTGTGTCAAAGGCTTTGCTGAAATCAAGGTAGACCACATCCACAGCCTTCCCCTCATCCACTAGGCGGGTCACCCAGTCATAGAAGGAAATGAGATTGGTCGGGCAGGACCTTCCTTTCCTAAACTCCTGTGGCTGAGCCTGATCCCCTGGTTGTCTTCTACATGCCACTTCATGGCACTCAGAATGATCTGCTCCATAACCTTGCCAGGCACCGAGGTCAGGCTGACAGGCCTGTAGTTCCCTGGATCCTCCTTCTGGCCCTTCTTATGGATGCGCATCATGTTGGCCAACCTCCAGTCATCTGGGACCTCCCCAGTTAGCCAGGATTGGTGATAAATGATGGAGAGCGGCTTAGCCAGTTCTTCTGCCAGTTCTGTCAACACCCTAGGATGAATCCTATCTGGGCCCATGGACTTATTGGGATCTAACTGGCACAGCAGGTCACTACTTGCTTCCTCCTGGATTACAGGAGGTGCATTCTGCTCCCTATCCCTGTCTACCAAGTCAGGAGCCCAGTTGCCCTGCGGACAGCCAGTCTTTTTATTAAAGACTGAGGCAAAGAAGCTGTTAAGTACCTCAGCCTTTTACTTGTCACTCATTACTATGTTCCCCCCCTCATCCAATAAGGAATGGAGATTTTTCCTCACCCTCTTTTTGTTATTAATATATTTATAAATCACTTTTTATTATCCTTAACAGAGATGGCCAGATTAAGTTCTAACTGAGCTTTCTCATCTCTAATTCTCTTTCTACATGACCTTACAATATTCTTAAATGCTTCCTAATCCACCTGCCCCTTTTTCTAAGTTGATGCACTCTTTTTTCTTAGTTCTTACAAAATTCCTGCTCAACCAGGTTAGTCTTCTTCTCCACCAGCTCGTTTTTCAGTTTATAGGCACAGCCTGCTCCTGCTCCTTCATAATTTCATTCTTAAAGTAAGCCCAGCCTTCCTGGGCTTTGTTTTTGAGGGCTGCTTCCCAAGGCGCTCTCCAAACCAGTGTCCTGAAGTCAGCCTCCCAGAAGTCCAAGGTAGAGGTTTTGCTGACAACCCTCCTAACTTCACCGCATACTGAAAATTCTATCATATCACGATCATTGTGGCCAAGGCAACCTCTGACCACTGCATCTTCTACCAGCCCTTCCCTGTTCACAAACAGTAGGTCTAGCAGGGCACTACCCCTGGTAGGCTCACTGACCAGCTGCAACAGGAAGTTGTCATCCATGCATTCCAGAAACAGCCTGCACTGCCGTCTTTCTGCTGTGTTGTACTTCCAGCAGACAACAGGTAAGTTGAAGTCCCCTGCCAGAACAAGGGCTAGTGAATGTGAGACATCTCTAAGTTGTTTAAAGAATGTCTTGTCAGTGTCATTATCCTGGTTAGGTGATCTGTAGCAGACTCCCTCTAGGATACCAACCTCATTTGCCTTCCACTTTGTCCTTACCCGTAAAATTTCCACCTTGGTGTGTCTAACATTGAATTCTAGGCAGTCAAAGCACTCCTTAACATATAACACTACCCCACCACCTCTATTTCCTTGCCTATTTCTTCTAAAGAGCCTGTAGCTATTCATTGTGGCACTCCAACTATGTGAATCATCATGTTTCTGTGATGGCAATTATATCATGGTTTCCCTGGTATACAATACCTTCTAACTCCTCCAGTTTATTTCCCATGCTACAGGCATTGGCATATATGCACGTGAACTGTGGTACAGATATTGTCTCTGACACTGGTACGTCAGCCTGAGTCTTATCCTGAGCAGTCCTGGGTTTGTCCCTATCTCCCTTTGATTCTAATTTAAAGCCCTTCCAATGAGGGCCGCTAACTCCTGTGAGAAGATTGTTTTCCCACGCTGAAATAGGTGTACCCCATCTCTTGCCAGCAGGCTCAGTGACGTATATACTGATCCATAGTTAAAGAACCCAATTTTATTTTTCAGTGGCACTGGTCCTGGAGCCAGGTATTAATCTGTGAGATTCTCCAGTTTCTTCATTCATTATTTCCTGTACCTGGCAGGACGCACGAGAAAATTACTTGGGTTCCTGAGTCCCTGACTTGTCTCTCCAATGCCCTAAAGTCATTCTTGATTCCGCTCACAATTTTCTAGTGATTTCCTCACTACCCACCTAAAAGATCAGAAATGGATAATCAGAGGGGCATACCAGGTTAGGGAGCTTCTTTGTAAAGTCTCTTACCCGAGCCCCAGGGAGGCAGCATACTTCCCTATGGGTTGAGTGTGGTTGGCAGATAGAACTCTTCATTGGTCTGAGGAGGGAGTCACCCATGACAACTACTCTTTTTCTTAACAGAAAGCATTGTGGTACGAGTAGGCCAGCTCACCTTGGGCTGCTCCACCGACCCAGACAGACTATCATCTGTGTTGCCATTAGCTTGCTTCTCTACCTCTAGAGCCTCATACCTGTTGTGTAAATTTATCTGAGGGGGGAATGTAGGAAGGGAAGGGGAATGCCTACAACCCCAAGCAGGAATCTGCTTCCACCTTCCCTCGTCTTCGTGTTTGTTTTTGCTAGCCTGCTGGCAGGAGGGCAGAGAACTCTTTTTTTCTTCTGTCTCCTGGTGTACCTGCTTAAAGGATGGTAGAGTGCGACTCCACCAATCTATCTCCTCCTCAGAATCCCTGATACTTCTTAACCTCTCAACTCTATATCATGGCTCAGCCACCGTGCAGAGAAAATCGTCTACTTGATCACACCTTGCACATCCGTTGTTAACGCAGTCATCTAGTATTGAAGCTAGGCTGTGGCATTCCCTGCAGCCAGAGACCTGGACAGCTGCATGGCTTTGTGGCAGTATTGTCTGGGTTGCTGCATCGTTTTTAGCAGAGCGTAAGCACACAGACTGTTCGCTTGCTCTGTGGGCAGCCCTCCCTGAGGCTTCTTATAACCTGAAGTTGCTGGCTTGCGCCACACCAGGCCAGCAGCCCACCCACAACCTGCTAGCCCCTGGCACAGGGAAGCCACCTTTCCCAGTTTGAAAAAAAAACCCCAAAGAGCTTCTCATTGGCCCTTTTTTGCCTAAAATATCCTCCCCAGTGCAGTCCCACCTGCACTGAAGCTGGTCTCCACAGCAAGTCTCAATGTATCTCAATAATTACAAGAAACAACTCTTACCACTGTTGCTGTTCACCATTGCTGTCCGTACTGTCCGTGTGGTCTGCACCAACCAGTCAAAATATGAAATGGCTAATTATCCTCCTGTTTGTGGGCTTTCATACGAGAGAAGATAACTGGTCAATAATAATTTAAAAAAATCATTCAAATCCGGTTTTAAATCCTTAAACTTCATATTCTAAGTCAGATAGAACAGACTAAGTATGTACTAAGTAAATATCTTGAGGTTTCAAGTGTTTGTTCAGGGTTTTTTTGTTGTTCATTGTGGTTTTTGTAAGAGCAAGGTATTCAGTCTAATAAATGAAAACTCATTTAACCCATGTGGGTTTTTTTTAGACATTTGTTTACCGCTTAATTCTTCTTCATTTTGAAAAGTGTCCATTTGTAGTTTTTTCTTGATTCTCCTGAGATTTAGTTACAGAAGCAACAGGATTTAGGTCTTTTATGGCTTCCATTACAATATTACCTCTTTGTGTAAAATTGAACTATATAAACCCTTGCCTATCTAGTTGGGAAGCAGTGCTTCTTCAACTCAGTCTAGAAACAGATAAACAAGGAAACTGAAGATTTACCTACAATGAGGCATGAAGAAGTCCTGTGCTCCCGACTTAGGTGCCTCACCCACATACCACATCAACCTGAAGATGAGACTTTGATATGAGTCTTCCTACAGCCCATGCATTTTTGTAGTGATGAAGCCAGGAGAGGTCATGGCACTGGTGGGAAGCCAGGGAATCTCATCCTGGAGGATTTCCTGCCAGATCAGTGGCTGGAGGGTGGAGGGCACTAGGACTGGGACTGCATCACAGGATGAAGGTGCCTCATAGTTCAGGGTAGGTATTAGCATTTCTACGTTGCATTCAGCTAATGCTTCTGTTTGTAGAGGATAGTCTATGATAGTTTTGTTAAACTTCAAGAGGAAAAAAACCCCATGTGATTTATTCAAGGGAAACTCCTCTGATTTTACACCGAGTAGGAGAAGCAATGAGTTGTTAATCCCAATCTAACACCAGCTTCTCTATGGATAAATGATGCTGGTGGAAATAATGGTATATAGATTAATATTGGCCCAATAAAAGATAACGTTAATCCTAAACACTGCACCTGGTTTTTATCCTTATATCACTATAGCTGCAAAAACTCTATCAGAAGGTAAGTATTTTGCAATAGAACTTGTTGATGTGGGTTCCCTGGCAATCCATTGGACAGACTGAAAGCAGAACCAGGCTCCGAACCAAACCAACAGTTAAGAGGTATTAACAGTTTAGAAGTATTAGCTGAATCACAACAGAGCTTTTATCTGTTTAAGAACTGCAACAGGCTGCAGCCATGTAGAATCATTAGCAGATCAGCATTCATTGCTCACTGCTAAGTCTTTCAGGAGTAAAACAAAAACAAAATCCAAAACTTATCTGAGATATAAGCTCTGGACAACTGAATTTTGGGATAATTCGTTTGATCACCTTAGTGGAAGTAAGTGTTACGACGGAACTACTGATTAAAGAAAAAAAAAAGAAGAAAAAGAAAAAAAAAGGCTGCACTAATGTTTAAGTATTACAACAGCCCCTAAAATCTTGACTGTGAAACTGTGAACTTAATTATATCTAGGACATAGGCACACACACCTCACAGCTTCCAAAATTATGTTCCATCATCAACAAAAGATAGTCTATTTTTTTCACAATCAACTAATTTTCAAAAAAATTTCAAATGTAATCTCAACCTGCTTTTCTAGTATTTTTTTCTCACTTTCCTTCTCTTAACAGTAGCAGCAAGACCAAATAGGGTCTCAGTTTTTCTGTGTTTATCCATTTATGGTTGTAACTCTGATATAATAGAGGGATCTTGGTGACGGAGTATCCAAGCACTGCATGTGGCTCTCGAGCTGTGAGCAGGTAAAGGTAGAAGAATTCAGCCTAGCAGTTTTGAGCAGTGTCATAAACACCAGAGACCTGAAAAGAGGTAAGGTTTTTCAAATTATTTAATTATTTTTAGTGAAGAGTACACTCAGTGCTTTAAAGATGCAAAAGAAATCTTGCACTGACTGAGAAAGGTATCTGCATGAATAACAATTTTTCATTTTCTCCCAGTATTTATTCTCATCTTCTAAATTTTACCCAGTGGTTTTCCTTACCTTCATATCTTTTGCAAGCAAACAATCACTATTCATGGCATTTTCCATCAGATATGTTTGTTGTTACGTATTGGTTCTAAAATTACAAGTCTTATCCCATTCTAATATTTTTTCTCCTGTCATTGATAGTATTACAGATTATGTCATGACTGTGTGCCAAAAAGTATTTTCAGTGCTGTGGAAAGAAGAAATAGACTTGTTAAAATACCACATCCTTATTTAATTATTTCATAATATTCCTTTATTTAATTTTAATAGGAAATAAGACAACCTGCAATGCAGATTTTATAGCTTTCATACACTAATTTACTTTCAATATATTTTTTTCCCAATTTACTGCAACAAGATAATTATACTGACTGTGCTATGGTGAGTGGAAAAAGATTAGGGCATGTAGCCTTCCAGTGTTTTTGACAACCTGATGTATTGCAACTTGAAATGTACAAGTCCTTTCAGTGTTACTCTCTCTTGCTCATTAAAACTAAGAACAAGGTTTAGGAATCTGACATTACTTTTCTTGACTACTTTTAAGGAAGAGTAGAAATAAGCTGTTTGCACTGGTGACACAGATCCCATTCACATGTTCTTACTTGTGACCTAAGGGCTAATTTCCTCTTTCAGTTTCCTTCTCATTTGCAGTCTGAGGCTGAAGGAAAATGAGGATGGAGATGGCCAAGTGACACCTCCAATATCTGTGAAATCAGATGACTTAGTATTCTCTGCTGACTACCAAGTAAGGGCAATACCTCACCCTGCAACAATTATTTCTATTAGATGCCTGCCTAGGAGGAGGAATTACATGGCTTTTTGTGTGATAGAGAGAAGAAGACTAAGACCAATAATTTTTGTCCAGTATGACCTTTGAGCACATTCCGCAGTGCTACCTGAGCTCTCTGTCATTACCTCAGCTGTTATGTGTCTCTTGTCCAGTTTGCAAGACTTCTTTTCTGTAGAAACAAGAGAAACAGGGAAAGAAGGGGGTTGGTGTACATCTGGCTTCTTTCCTCAGAGGAGGGCTAGAAGGCTGTGGAGTGCAAACTTCCATTTGGGGCTACAGAAGTCCCTGTAGAGTTGGCCGTCAGGATGCAATGAAGCAGCATCCTTGGTGGGGCTTCTGCTAATGAGCTAAATGCTAAATGTTTCACCAATGTTCGAAAGATAAGTAGCTGCTTCATAGAAGCTCTTTTTCTCTGTTGCTGGAAGTACACGTTGGATTTTGGTAGAATTTAGATTGTATTCTACCTTCTTCCAAGTAATTCACCATGGATGACAGAACAGGAAACTTCACACCAGAGAGTGGAGGGTGTTACACAGCGTAGAAGTCAGTCCTGGGAAGAAAAGAATATTTCTGTCAAGTGTTTAAACACTATATGCACTTTTATTTCCTAAACGGGGAAAAGTAAGTGATAATAATTCTGCCATGTGCCTTAGTATCTCCAGGTTGACACTTGCTTTGTGTCACTCATATACAACCATAGGCATAAAGATCTGATTAAGAACGTGGTAGTTCAGCAGAACAGAGTGAAAGGTGGACTATCATTCCAGCAGATAAATGTCTCAATAAGTCAATATGACTTCTGTACTGTGAGTTTAATATCCGCTGTATACCAGCCAAACCAACCTTTTAGATTTAATAGGACAGTCTCTTGACTTTGTGAAAGTTGCAGTTCATTGGGCATTATTCCAAAAAGCATCCATTTCCAGCACTGAAAGACTTTCAGGATCAAACCACGCTGTTCATCTCTGGTTTTCAGGAAGATTGCACCATATCCATTACCGTATCAAAACCAAAGACATTTAATAATCACTGTTAAGAGTTACGGTTATAAGGGCATTGCTCAGAGGCAATTTTCCATGTTAAGGACTACTGTGAGAACTGACTGAGCCTGACATGGGAGATTTTAAATAAAGAGTCCCAAGAAAAAGATACGAAACCAAGCATGGAATGGCCTAGGCTGGAAGGGACCTTAGAGATCATTTAATCCATCCTCCCTGTCATGGGCAGGGACTCCTCTCAACTAGATCAGGCAACACATCGGGACCGAACGGGGATCGAACCCGTGACCTTGGTGTTATCAGCACCACGCTCTAACCGAGTGAGCCAACCAGCCCCCCAAACGTGTGTGCCAGGTTAATATGTGGAAGCAAAGTTAAAGCAACTTTAAAAGGCCATGTCTGTTAATGAAGGTGCAGTATTTAGAATCTAAAAAGGAGTTATAGTTGTCAGCAAACTAAATGTTAAAATTTCTTTGTTGTGAAGTAGGCATAGCATTCCTGTAGACTACCTGGAACAGGAATCTTAGTGCTTTCCCTTAAAGGTTGTGAATAATTAGGCTTTAAATTCAACTTAAAGTTGGGCAAATAATAAGAAAGATAAATCACAAATATTTGGAATGATTCAGAAAGTGAAACAGCTGGCTGTATTTTCCTGCTTTTTATGTTCATCTCTTCACAAATATTGTATTTGTGTTGGTGAAATTTTATTTGTAAAAAAGATTGTGAGAAATAGATTTGTAGGTTGTAAGTTGAAATATCTTTCACCCTGGCCGGCCGCCAGGTACCCACACAGCCGCTCACTCACTCCCCCTTCACTGCTGAACAGGGGAGAAAATATTTTCAAGGGTTCAGGGTTTTGAGATAAGGACAGGGAGATCACTCTCATTTACCGTCCCGGGCAAAACAGACTCAGTTTTGGGGAAATTAGGTACATTTATTAAAAGAACTAATCAGAGAGGAGTAGTGAGAAGTAAGAAAGAGCAAACAAATCCTAAACAGAACACCTTCCCCCCATCCCTCCCTTCTTCCCGGGCTTAACATCAATCCCGGTTTCTCCACCTCCTCCCCCCGAGCGGCGCAGGGGGACAGGGAATAGGGGCTGCGGTCAGTTCATCCGACGTTGGTTTCACCGCTTCTTCACTCCGGGGGAGGACTCTTCACTCTTCCCCAGGGCCACTGTGGGGTCCCTCTCACGGGAGACAAGCTTCACGCTCTCTTCTCCGCGTGAGTCGTCCCACGAAGGGCAATTCATCACAAACTGCCCAACGGGAGACACCTCACGAGGGGCAGCCCTCCCCTCGTGAGTCTGAGGAGCAGTCCTTCGGGGGAAACTGCTCCAGCGTGAGCCACCCGCAGCGTCCCAAAAGTCCCACTGGCCAACCTGCTCCAGCGTGGGCATTCCTCTCTTCCACGGGCTACAGGTTCCAGCAGCGACTTGCTCTGATGTGGGCTTCCCACGGGCTACAGTCCCCTTTCAGGCATCCACCCACACGGCGTGGAATCCTCAGTGGACATCTACGCGGTGATCCTCACGGTGGACCTCTGCACCTCGCCCACGGGCTGCAGGGGGACAACCCGCTTCACCATGGTCTTCACCACAGACCCGGGGGATTCCTTCTGCTCCGGCGCCTGGAGCTCATCCTCCCCCCCCTCCTTCTTCACTGACCTTGGTGTCTGCACAGATTCTCACTCCTCCATCTCTGTGCCAGCTGTTATGGCGCAGTTCTTTTCCCCGTTCTTAAATATGTTTTTCACAGAGGCGTTCCTCTGCTATCACCTTACTGATAGGCTCAGCCTTGGCCAGCGGCGGGTCCCTCTTTGTAGCCGGCTGGCATTGGCTCTATCAATCTTGGGGAGCTTCTAGCAGCTTCTTACAGAAGCCACCCTGCAGCTCCCCCCCCCCCCCCCGCCGCTGAAATCTGGCCAGGCCAAACCAAAACACACAGTATGCCAAATCCATTTTAGGTAAAAATGAAAGTAATGGATTTTGGGTTTTCCAATTAAATTTGTCAGAAGGCACTTTTCTTTTTCTTCCCTAAGTAGAAATCAGAGTAGGAATGGGCCATAATATTAGGAAAAATTTCTTCATGAAAGGGCTGTCAAGTATTGGATCAGGCTACCCAGGAAAGAAGTTGATTCAAGATCCCTGGAGGTATTTAGAAGACATGTAGATGTAGTGCTTAGGGACATGGTTTAGTGGTAGACCTAGCAGTGTTAGGTTAGTGGTTGGACTCGATAGTCTTAAGGGTCTATTCCAACCTGAATAATTCTATGAAACCCAGTTCCTTCTCTCCCAACTACCACCATTACATAACTCCATATATCAATTCAGTATCTCCAGTAATAAGATATCTGTAATACTTTGCTTTTTAGAGTAATTACAGAAAAATCTGTCTAGATTAGATATTAAGTACCACAGTAAAAATTCTTATATATCCTTCCCTACGGTGACTCTTGGTCTATTCGTTTTGTTTTTTGCTGTACCGTCTTTCTCTCTGCCTATCCATTATACACTTCTTCCCAGTGGACTGAGAAGAACATGGTGTTGACAACAATTTTGAGTCTCATCCTTGAACATCTAAACAAGATCTATTTAAAGGACCTACTTAAAGAAATTCCCTCCCTCTTCCTGCACAGGCTCTGCCTTTGCTGTTCTCTGTTACTGGTACGAAGGTGGTATCTGCCAATGAATAAGGAATATATATTAAGAGAAAAAGTCCTTCTTTGAACTTATCAAATTTTCACTGAAATACACTCCTCCAGAGGTTCATCAAGAAGATTTTTCTTGTAATGTCTATGGGTAATTCTCTTTAGTTTCTCAAGGAAGACCGGGCACGTAATCAACTAGTTTGTCACAACAGTCCTGGTGAGAAGTGGTGAGTAGTAGGACTCTGAAGACTAAAATGTCCATTCATGCTCTTTATATGCAAGTAAAGATCTGCTGCACCACACTGACAGAGACATCTGTGAGGAGCACAATCCTGCCCTTGGGCTGTAGTCTAGATCAAGCAGTTCCCCGAGCCACAGCGGTGAGCAAGGATACACTAAGCATAGACTCCTCTTGGACAAGGTTTTATTGTGGTGTTTTTTTTTTTTTCCTCTTGGTGGATTTGGTGGATGGACCACTCAGTGGATAAGGAACTGGCTGGAAGATCACACTCAAAGAATTGCAGTCAGTGGCTCAATGTCCAAGTTGAGACCAGTGACAAGTGTGTCCCTCAGGGATCAGTACTCAAACTGGTACTATTTAACGTCTTTGTCAGTGACATGGACAGTGGCATTGAGTGCACCCTCAGCAAGTTTGCTGATGACACAAGGTTGTCTGGTGTGGTCAACACACTGGAGGGAAAGGATGCCATCCACAAGGACCTTGACAGGTTTGACAGGTGTGCCCAAGCCAACCTCATGAAGTTTAACAAGGCCAAGTGTAAGGTCCTGCACCTGGGTCGAGGCAATCCCGAGCACAGATACAGGCTGGGCAATGAGTGGATTGAGAGCAGTCCTGGGGATTTGGGCATTTGGGCATGCAGCCCAGAAAGCCAACTGTATCCTGGATGCATCAAGAGATGTGTGACCAGCAGGTTGGGGGATGTGATTCTGGCCCTTTGCTCCGCCCTTGTGAGAATCCACCTGGAATACTGTGTCCAGCTCTGGAGCCTCCAACACAAGAAAGACATGGAGCTGTTGGAGCAAGTGCAGAGAAGGGCTACCAAGGTGGCCAGAGGTCTGGAACACCTCTCCTATGAGGACAATCTGAGAGAGTTACGCTTGCTCAGTCTGGAAAAGAGAAGGCTCCGGGAAGACCTTATGGTGGCTTCCCAGTAGCTGAAGGGGGCCTACGAGAAGGCTGGGGAGGGACTTTTTACAAGGGCCTGTAGTGATAGGCCAAGGGGTAATGGGTGGAAGCTGGAAGAGTATAGGTTTAGACTAGATATAAGGAAGAAGTTATTTACCCTGAGGGTGGTGAGGCACTGGAACAGGTTGCTCAGGGAAGCTGTCGATGCTCCACCCCTGGAAGTGTTCAAGGCCAGGCAGGGTGGAGCTGTGAGCTACCTGATCTAGTGGGAGATGTACCTGCCATGGCAGGGGGGTTGGAACTACGTGATCTTTGAGGTGCCTTCTAACCCAAATTATTCTGATTCTATGAAGTTTAATAAGGTGTTAGACAGCTCCAGTCAGCTCATCAGGTACTCCCACTAAAAGTTACCTTACAGTGCTGAGAGTCATGGCTGGGCCAGGAACTGCCAAAGGTAGTGTTGTGCCATACGAAGAGGTATGTTCGGGTGGCCAGGCACCTCCTTACACATCCCTGTGTCAGCTGAAGCACAAACCTTTGAAATAGACTGGACTCTAAGTGACATGGCCACGTATTCTTGCAGCAAGGGAAAGTCTGAACATTAAGGATTGCAGATAACTTTCTTAAAATAATCCAAAACACCTAGCCTGAGATATTTTAAGGGCCCCAGAAAGAAATAGGTTTGGAATATCTTAAAAAGAAAAACCCAAACCCCTCAAACTTTTTAATCCATTAACCTGGTATCCCTTAATTGCCTTTGCTTCAGTGTCTTTCCTCGACAAATGTACTTAAATATAATGAAGTGTATCATTAAGAAAAGGAAGAGTGGAAACGTACCAAGGTGACCTACTACAAAAAGCAATATTAATTCTCTAAACACAATTTTAAAGCATGTCACAGGCCAGATGTTACTGACATAAGATCTCCAGATAATTACAGGCTTCAGTCAGATTCATCAAAATAAAAATGTTTGTGAACAATTCATTTACTTAACTGTTTTGTCTACATAGCCTACATATGGGACAAATGTCAGTAACAAATTTATAGTACATTTGCGGCTTAAGAATTAATGGCATCTTTGATAGTGATGAGAATATCCTGAGTGGTGGTGAACATTGAGAAGACAGTGTGTCCAAATAAACAATGAGAATGTGTTTTACATATGTGGTAGTGTTGAACCTATTACAATATTGGTATTTGGCTAAATTCTTTCCTTGGCTACTAATAACACAAATAATTCTAAGAGCAATCAAGTCAATTTAAAGTCCTCCAGAATTTTCAGGTAGATGTAATTTCTTCATTCTCTTACTTCATCTGGCTATCAAGTAAGCATTGCATTTTCCTGGTGGGAAGAAACATTGTAAAGAAAAGGTGTGATAGATTTTGATATATATACAGCCCTTTAACTCATCCATAATTTCAGCACTTTTTTAATAATTGTCTGTGTAATTCTTAAATTACTTATATTTTATTCAGATTAAGTGTTGCTGTTTGAAATTAGTATTCAATATGCATATCTGAAAAACAAGAGAGGGGCTAGTAAAATTGATTACAAACCTAATATTCCTCTAGCCAGCACAGCCTCGAGCTAAAAAGCAGTTAACCTGCTAAAATCAGACAACTCTTCTGCTTCCTTGGGAGTCTCTAGCTCTGCATTATACAATACCGAACTGCATTTTCAAATGCTTTGCAAAACAGAGTAATCAATGTTTTGCTATTTAAAATGCAAGGGAATAGTTTTATTGACCTTTAATCTGAAAACTTCCTGGGAAATTTTAGGGAGTTACATGGATGAGGACTTGTTGTAGTTGAAGCCAATCGGGAGAAAAACCCCACTCACTCCTCTCCCTCCCCCCCAGTTCCATAGTGATTGTGGAGGGAGACAATTTACCTAAAAAGGCTCAAGGTCTTGAGATTAAGGATAGAGAGGTTAATAATCTACCATTTAAGATGACGGGCAAAGAACTAGAGAGACTTAGGGAGGAAAACATAGATTTAATTCACTACCATCATTTACGAAGTAGGATAGTGAGAGGAATAAATCAATAAATACAACCCTATCTAAAATGCACTTCACCGCCCCCCTCCTCCCCCTTCAATTTTACCGGCTACCTCCCCCTCTATCAGTGCAAGGCGGGAGGAGGCTGGGGGCTTTTGTCCATCTGGTCATTACTCATTGTCCATGGCAGCCTTTCCTCAAGAAAGAGGGCTCCTCCCAGTCTCTCCTTCCTGCCGCTTGGTTTCCACCTCACAGGAGGCAACCCTCTTCCTCCTCGGGAGTTCATCGGGGCCACAGATCCCTTCGGCGTGTCCCTCACTGATACTTGGTCTCTACCCACTCACATGGGGCTCTGCACATACCAACACATCCTGGAAGTTCTCGCTGCTGTCAGTCCCCCCAGCTGGCAGGCAATCACCTTCCTGCCATCTCAACCACCACAGGCTTCAGGGAAAGGTCCTGCTTCTGTAGCCTTCTCCCTCTCCTCCTTCTCAGGGACTCTTCTCCTCCCCTCTCTCTTTTCTCAGGGCCATGTTCCCTTGTTCTCCTCTCACCTCTCCCTTTTCCAACAGAAAAAACTCCCCAACATCAAAAACAGGACAGCTCAAAATGAGACGAAATCAGGAGAGAGAGATAGAACAATGGGGTCACCTCTTAAATACCTTGATAGCATAGGCCTGATTGGTCTGGCTCTGGCTAGAGGCAAGTCCAACTCCTACCTGGGGGTGGGAGAGGCTCTTGAAGTTTTGCATGAGTCTACCCCTCCTTTTACAAAAAAACACTCCACCAGACTCAAACCCATGACAGGACTCTTCCCCCATCTTCATTCTGCAAATGCACCTAGCTGTTGAGTTAGTGGTGCAGGGGCACTTCAGTGTTTCTGCACAAATCCTTAGAAAGATTTCCTTTATGATGATTTACAAAGTTTGTCATTGGCCTTACTAACTATAACTGGCAGACAGCATGTGAGGTGTTCCCATTCTTTATTTTGAACCCGGCTTTTGTCCCTCTGTTGTGTTGCTATCTGCGGCAGAACGGACAAGTGGACGATGAGTGCTGAGAGGAGTCGAGTGCCTTAGAGGTGAAGATGCAAAATCTTCACCCAGATAATGAAAATTGCTCTGTTGATGGGGATTACACCTTTGAACATTGACCTTATGGCATCCAAGCCAGTTCAAGAAACACTTGTATAAAAGACTGCCTTGAATATAACTCCATGTTACATGTGGAGGTTGTTTTCGGTTGCTGAACAATGATGATAAGGAGCAGCTTCATGAAAGTACCATGTTTATTTTTATGCGTAATAAGTACTAGTTCAGCTTGGAGGTTGTTTCATTTTCTGTTTCCTGAGGCAGCTTCTCAGCTTGCTGCAAAGCTATGTTTGTATTCTTGGGAAGGAAATAACTATGATTACATTTTTTTCCAGGGCTAATGGTGGGGGGTAGAGTGGGATATGTAAAACAACAAGGTAGTATGGTGTGTGGGACAAAGTGTATTGTAATTTTTACTAGCAATTAACGAGAGGAAAGACTAAAATGTTTGCTCAGTAATATGACTGCCTTGTTTTTTTTTCACTGGAGCCCTGGGAGTTAAGTATGGGGCCCCTAATGAAAGCCTATTTGGTTTAGGCACCCTTAAGTCTTAGCCTTCTTTGTATCTCTTGGAATTAGAAAGTGGATGTGTGTAGCGGATGTTCCCAGACTGCTGTGCCTCATTGTAATTCCTACAATACTTAGTTCCTTATCTTTAACCCATTTCTGAAATCGATGGTGTCAAGCCTCTCTGGCTTCACATAATCTAATATGTTTTAAAAAATGATTTTTCTTGCCATATTATTCTTTCTGCCTCACTTCTGCATCTTCCATCGACTTTAATTAAGCTTTCCTTGGGCTTGTGACCTTGGTGAGCTTTTAAAAATAAAGTGAACTGACTTGCAAGGTGATTTTTCCCAATCTTTTTCTAGCCCTGCTGGAAATTCACTTTGTGTGATGTTTGAAAATATAGGCTATTCATTTGGAATCATCGTATGTGCACAGAGTGGCAACAAGGAGAAAACTCAACATTCTAATTACTACCTTGTAGTAAATAGTTAATTTCTTTATAATTTCTGCTTTGACTTTTCTACCCCTTTAGGATTTAAATGTATACTGTTGGTTTTTAAAAGACAGATAGAAAAGACTTGCTCTCTCAAGCAGGCAGTGTTGAAAGAAAACCTTTAAAAAAATAAAGTGCAGAGTAAAAGATGTGTAGAAATCCCTAACAGAGATTCTCAGCATGCTTGTTATCTTCCTCACCATTTTTTTCCCAATAAAATCTCAGAATAGATGGGTAGAGGTAGATGACTCTTTCTAATTCCATTTATAATTACATTTGGCTGGCTTCCATCAAAGGTCTGGATAGTAGCTCTTGTCCCGATTTTCACTGCTGTGGAATCTACATATAAATCAGTGCACACTGTCATACTCTGAAAGGCTGGATATGAAATACCCCTAAAGCTGATGTTATAGGCACTAGATCTACAGAAAGTTTTACATACAGAATGTCTAATTGGGGCTAATTTTTGTTTGTTTGTTTCTTAGCTTAGCCTATTTTTTCTTACTTGGAATCATTCCTTTTGCCGGCTTCTGTGCCTTGTGCATGGTAAGGAGTGTACAACCCCATACAGAGCTTTACACAGCTTTTTAATTACTTGTCTTTGCAGAGGCTTCTCTTCCTGTGTTCATTGGGGAGCTGGAGGAGTTAGCAGAGTGTGTGACCTGTACAATCATGGCCCTTTGGTAAAAATCACATCATGCTGGAGCACCCACTTGGGTCAAGTAATGAAGGCAGTATTAGATGAAACTATACACACAGAGCAAACTCACAGTAGGAAAAAAAAAAAAAAGGCAACAAGCTTTTATAGGCATTATATAATGCAGTAAATAGCACAATACAAATCTTAGTAAAGGCTGGCATTTTCATATTAGGTTGAGGTAAACATTATGAAGACTACAGTGTGCGTTGACCTAATGACCTATAGTAGTACAAGTCTGTATTTGGTTTTGCTAGGAATGTATTTTGGATTACTTATTACTTGTTAAGATAGTAAACTTTTTTTTTTTTTAAATAGTTTTTCTTCAAATAGATTATGTTCAGTGTTAGTAAAGACTAAATCTTGAATTAAGCATGACTATCTGACGTACTGTTAAATTTAGCAATCCTTCTTGATACAGGGCATTCAAAACTCTCTTAATTCCTGGTATTCCTCACGCCATAATCTAGCATGATGTAGTTTTTCACTGCAGATAATGCCTTTAAATGAGATTGTGAACAATGTCAGATTTGTTTCATTTAGATGCTCAACAAAGTATACAGCCCAGCAAAATGCATTGGATCCCTGCAGCAGTATTCAATATTCTGTTTTTAGGACCATAAACAGTAGTGCGGTTCAGCAAAGTGTGATACCTTTCTAACACAGCTGAAAAGCTCTCGAAATCCAAGAGCTCTGCAGAGGTACGTACTGCGCGTGGAATGAGTTTGGGTGTCTCTAATGTACTGCCGCAGTGCTCTTTTATGGACACGGCCTCACTGAATAAGAGGGGATGACTCATTGCCATGAAATTAGGCATGTGACCTCATATGCTACTAGATCAAGGCATAACCCTGATTTTACAGAGCATCGATTTAGTCATTTAGGTCAAATTTAATGTAAGGTATTAATAATGTCATAAAATTATTAACAGCAACTCCTTGCCATCTATGAAAAGTGAATGTTTCAAAGAGCTATGACATTAAAGTCATACTGGCTTGCTTTCTATTCTCTTTTTAATCCTCTAGAGTCAGTCTATTGTCACTATTGTATTTAAGAGAAAAGTTAGAAAAAGAATGCTGAGCAGACAAGTTGTAAATTATTTTTCATGTGCTTTTGTTCCCCACGAAGCACTTCTCGGTATTTTAAAATATATTTGAAAGTTTTTCTGCTCCACTTTTTCAGCCTCCACTATAACTGAAAGCCTTGAGGCTTTTAAACATACTTGTATTGAAAGATATGAGATAATAAAGGAACAGGAGAGCCACTCCTCTGAAGAGCCTGGACCTTCGGACAGTACAGATACTGTCTTTAAAACTAGGGAGTTCTGTGCTCTTCTAGCTGTGTGGTAGCATGAAGTGCGTCCTTTCGCCTGACATTTTACCCAAGCAAATACTATTGATGTTACAGAGTCTGCTGCATTCTGTACAGCCATTCTGATCTTAAGAAACAAATACCTTATCTTCATAAGGCTTGAATTAATTCATAGACGCATTTTGCAGGTTCGGAATATTTGGGGGTGATGGAATTCCTTGTCTGTGCTAAGAGACACGGAGATGCAAATGTTTTTTTAGACTTACTGAAGAGGAAGCCAAGCCTTTAAATATCTGAGTGTAGATCGATGTTCAATGTAATAAATCTGATGGATAAGGCTATTTTTGTCATAATCTGGAATATGTACAGTATCAGCAAGAAACTCTCACACCATTTGACTGTGCTATCTGAAGCACAGCATCTCTTAAGCAACTTGAAGATAAATTACCACTTTTTACAGTTCCTTTTGGAATCCATATTTAGTCAACAACATTTAGGACTTAGTTTAAATTAATTAATTCCTCCCTGTCTTGTTGGTGTTAGCTAGCATTCATGCAGGATAGATTTAGCAGCCCGATTTTCAGGCTGTATTTGCAGAGATGTTTTGGAAATTTCCTTTTCTCTTAAAGGTAGATCCAGGCAATGAATAGTATCAATGCTTTCAGTGCCTTAGATTCATTCTACATCAGAGTGAGTGGCTGCACAAGGTAAACCATAGCAGAAGGTCAGATCCATTCTAGGCTTGTCTGGTAAATTTTTAAAATAGATATTTACAATTAAAACATATAGGCTATTTATATCGGTAAATACATCCTGGATTAGTGGTAGATTCCCTAAATATGGTGCTTCTTTATTGGCTAGCATTCTGAATCTGGAAAAACTGGCAATCCAGCATTCTGCCTCCTTTGATTATAGAGTAGAGCATCACAAGAGGAAAGGGCCACTGCTATTGCCTGTGCTGGCTGTTTTACAGAAAAAAAGTATCCTTGGTCTAGTTCTGATACTGGTTATATAGTACACTTACCCTCCAGACTTGCACAGGCTAAAATATATATTAAAGCACATCTTTGGCATTTTAGCTATTTCAGGTTGATGTTAATTAGAAGTTCATCATGAAATCTCTAAGCAAAACTGCACAAATGGGAATGAGAAGGTCAGGTGACATTCCTCTGTATTTTTAGACCTCTAATGTGGAAATGATCTGTATTCTCAGGTATAAAGAATAACAATGACACATTTAATTAAGCAATCTGGACATCCATAAATCCATGGGTCCAGATGGGATGCATCCACGGGTGCTGAGGGAGCTGGCTGATGTCATTGCTAGACCACTCTCCATCATCTTTGCCAAGTCTTGAGAGATGGGAGAGGTGCCTGAGGACTGGAGGAAAGCAAATGTCACTCCAGTCTTCAAAAAGGGTAAGAAGGAGGACCCGGGTAACTATAGACCGGTCAGCCTCACCTCCATCCCTGGGAAAGTGATGGAACGACTTATCCTTGGTGCCATCTCAAGGCATATCAGGGATAAGAGGGTCATTAGAGACAGTCAACATGGCTTTACCAAAGGGAAGTCGTGCTTGACTAACCTCATAGCCTTTTATGAGGATATAACAAGGTGGATAGATGATGGCAGAGCGGTGGATGTGGTCTACCTTGACTTCAGTAAAGCATTTGACGCAGTCTCCCACAGCATCCTTGCTGCTAAACTGAGGAAGTGTGGTCTAGACTCTCGGGTAGTGAGGTGGACTGCAAACTGGCTAAGGGGAAGAAGCCAGAGAGTCGTGGTCAATGGGGCGGAGTCTGGTTGGAGGCCTGTATCCAGTGGAGTGCCTCAAGGGTCGGTACTGGGACCAGTATTATTCAATATATTCATCGATGACTTGGATGAGGGACTAGAGAGTACTATCAGCAAGTTTGCTGATGACACCAAGCTGGGAGGAGTGGCTGACATGCCAGAAGGCTGTGCTGCCATCCAGCGAGATCTGGACAGGCTGGAGAGTTGGGCAGGGAAAAAATTAATGAAATATAACAAGGGTAAGTGTAGAGTCTTGCATCTGGGTAGAAACAACCCCAGGTTCCAGTATAGGTTGAGGAATGACCTGTTAGAGAGCAGTGTAGGGGAAAGGGACCTGGGAGTCTTGGTGGACAGCAGGATGACCATGAGCCAGCACTGTGCCCTTGTGGCCAGGAAGGCCAATGGCATCCTGGGGTGTATTAGAAGGGGGGTGGTTAGTAGGTCGAGAGAGGTTCTCCTTCCCCTCTACTCTGCCCTGGTGAGACCCCATCTGGAATATTGTGTCCAGTTCTGGGCCCCTCAGTTCAAGAAAGACAGGGAACTGCTGGAGAGAGTTCAGCACAGAGCAACTAAGACGATTAAGGGAGTGGAGCATCTCCCTTATGAGGAAAGGCTGAGGGAGCTGGAGCTCTTTAGTTTGGAGAAGAGGAGACTAAGGGGTGACCTCATTAATGTTTATAAATATATAAAGGGGGAGTGTCACGAGGATGGAGCCAGGCTCTTCTTGGTGGCAAACAACGATAGGACAAGGGGTAATAGAATCAAGCTGGAACATAAGAGGTTCCACTTAAATTTGAGAAGAAACTTCTTCTCAGTGAGGGTGACAGAGCACTGGAACAGGCTGCCCAGGGAGGTTGTGGAGTCTCCTCTGGAGACAGTCAAAACCTGCCTGGACACCTTCCTGTGTAATATCACCTAGGCATTCCTGCTCTGGCAGGGGGATTGGACTAGATGATCTTTTGAGGTCCCTTCCAATCCCTAGCATACTGTGATACTGTGACACTGTGACATGTGGATCATTTTGCCTTTATCATATGTTATCATAAAATAACTTGACTTTTCAATATATATAACTTTCATTTTAACAGTTGGTGGATTTCCTTTTAGTCTCAGATATGAACTGAGCCAGTTTTTCATGTCATACCATTTATTTCTTACATCAAAAATTTATATAGCTTTCACTTTTATTTCAAGTATGTTCTTATATATTTGTGTGACTGAAACAGGGTTATGATTCAGCATGTACATAATGCATTTGAAACAGAACCAACAAAACTTGATGCTGAAGCTTCCCATCTGGAGGACAATTGCTCATAAAAGAACATGTAGATAGGAATTAGATTCCAAAGTGGCTGACAATTGACAACTAACTACCCTTAGTAAGTTTGCACATGACACCAAGCTGGGGGGGAGTGTCGATCTGCTGGAGGGTAGGAAGACACTGCAGAGAGACCTGGACAGGCTGGGTCGATGGGCCAAGGCCAACGGTGTGGAGTTCAACAAGACCAAGTGCAGGGTCCTACACTTTGGCTACAACAACCTCCTGCAGCGCCACCAACTGGGGGAGGAGTGGCTGGAGAGTGGCCCGGCAGAGAGGGACCTGGGAGTGCTGGGTGACAACTGGCTGAACATGAGCCAGCAGTGTGCCCAGGTGGCCTGGAAGGCCAGTGGAAACCTGGCTTGTGTGAGGAAAAGTGTGACCAGCAGGAGCAGGGATGTAATTTTGCCCCTGTGCTCAGCACTGGTGAGGCCTCGCCTGGAGCCCTGTGTGCAGGTCGGGGGCCCTCACTGCAAGAAAGACCTTGAGGTGCTGGAGCGGGTCCAGAGGAGAGCAACGAGGCTGGGGAAGGGACTAGAGGGAAAGTCCTGTAAGGAGAGGCTGAGGGAGCTGGGATTGTTTAGCCTGGAGACTCTCTACAACTACCTGAAGGGAGGCTGTAGGCAGGTGGGGGTCGGGCTCTTCTCTGGAGCAACCAGTGACAGGACAAGAGGGCATGGCCTGAAACTGTGTCAGGGAAGGTTTAGGTTGGATCTCAGGAAACACTTCCTCATGGAGAGGGTGATCAGGCATTGGAATGCACTGCCCAGGGAAGTGGTGGAGTCAGGGTCCCTGGAGGTGTTTAAGGAGAGGTACTTAGTGCCATGGTCTAGCTGATATGATGGTGTAGGATCATAGGCTGGACTTGATGGTCTCAGAGGTCTTTTCCAGCCTCAAAAATCCTGTGATTCTCCAGGTCAACTTCGAAGTGGATTTCTGGTCACCTTTTATTGCTATTTCCATCCCACTTTGTGGGTCCGGGTTATGGACTTTATATGTTTCATGCTTCTGAAGGCTTTGAGAAATCCATCAGTGTTGCTCTGGATTCATCATCTCCCCTGACTTACTATTTGATAAGTAGAGTGCTCTTCATTGTTAGTTCTTACACTTGTTATATTGACCATATGCACAAGAAGGAAAGTCCTGTGCTTCTGAAGCAACTCAAGGCAGATTATGCATTCAAGATGACACATGGATATGAAGAATACCTGAAAATTTGCTTTATAGCCCTTCTGATCAATATCAGTAACTGAAGAAAAAGAGATTCTGCATCTAGACACACAAGGGTACATAACTGTTATGCAACAATTTAAAGGCAAAGTACACAGCCCCTTGAAAGATGGTAATTCATTCTTTGGAGCTTCCAATTTTTCTCTCCGACTCTTGAGCTGTCATGTGCAACTTGTCACAGCTATGTTTCTTTGGCTATCTCTATGACAAACAAATATGTATGTTGCAGGAGTACATGTAAACATGCCTTAAATCATCACTGTATAACACATCCTCAGACATTACTACATCTATTTGCAGAGTATCTGGACTTTCTGATTTTTGACAAATGACCTCTGACCAAAATATCTAAGTCCCCTGCTGCTGGAACATCCTCTGTTATGTATTCATGAACCTCTCCTGGGTAGAAGATTAAATGGGTTGAGAACAACCAATGAAGATCACCAAGATGAGAGACAAAGCAAAAAGTGGTGGTTTCCCAGAAGTGAAGACTCAATAGTTACAGTATGGTGACCTAAAATGCTGCTAAACATGGAGGGCCAGAATCGCTCCAGCTGTGGCAACCAAATGCAGCTCCTGCAGGTTGCTTTGTCAGGTATGGTTATTTTATTTGTATTTATATGGTGACAGAAGGCCATGATGATGAGTTCAGTTACACTAGGTGTTGGATGCTGCATGAATATTCAGGCCATTTCTGAACAATCTAGATCTAACCAAAACAGTTGAGTTATTCCATTTTATAATAGTCATTAGAAAGTGTCCAAACAGATTTATAAATCTGTTTCAGCATGCCTATAAAGGTCAGATTGGTGTCTGGGGGCCATGAAGAACTGATCCCACTGGCTCTTGCCAATGGCCTAGTGACTTGTTCGGTGACTGGATTGCAGGGATCACTTCAATTGCTCTCATTCCTAGAAAAGTGTGAAAAGGAAAGGATAACTTTCATCCTTGCTAACATTTTAAGAGGTGCATCTTTGGTATGTGGAAGAACAGAGTACAGGAATCACTTTAGCACTGTATATAAATATGAGTTGCCAAGCAGGTAACTTTATGCCCAGTAATGAAGTGCCACCTTCACCTACTTTGAGTGGGTAGGATTATAACTTGTCAATTCGCTGACAAACTGTTATGACTAAGAATCAGTTATTGTCTACTATACTAATCTCATACACTTAAAAGATAAAAAGGAAATAAAAATGGTTCAGTGTGACAAAAAGAACAGCATAGGAAAAGTTCAAGTGATTGGCATATCATTAAATTTCAACTTCGATCAGCCTTGCCAATGGGTAGAGGAATTCTAGGAGGAATACTAATAAATAGGAGTGGATTTTTCTTGAAGCCTTAAAATATTAGAAATAAAAATAATTTCTATGTTTGCAGTTTGGGTTTTTGTCCTGCAATTTACTTTTACTTTCCAGTCCTATTAATGATGAAAGTTTCTCTCTTACTTCTGTTAATATAAATGAGGAATTGCAAAGCTCAAATTTTTATAGTTTTACCTTTCTGAAGTGACTTTTTCTACTTTCATGTCTTGTCAGAAAAAAGCTCCCTCAAATACAGGGTGCAATTCAGGGCAAAGATTGTCTCTTCAGAGGATCTTGGGGACAATTTATCTTGCTAACGTTCATAGAATCATAGAATCATAGAATGTTGGGGATTGGAAGGGACCTTGAAAGATCATCAAGTCCAATCCCCCTGCCAGAGCAGGAATGCCTAGACTATGCCACACAGGAACGTGTCCAGGAAGGTCTTGAATGTCTCCAGAGAAGGAGACTCCACAGCCACTCTGGGCAGCCTGTTCCAGGGCTCTGTCACCCTCACTGAGACGAAGTTTCTTCTCGAGTTTAAGCGGAACCTCTTACGTTCCAGTTTCAGCCGTTACCCCTTACAGAATCACAGAATCAAAGAATCGTTAGAGGTTGGAAGGGACCTTAAAGATCATCTAGTCCAACCCCCCTGCCGGAGCAGGATCACCTACAGTAGAGCACACAGGAACGCGTCCAGGCGGGTTTTGAATGTCTCAAGAGAAGGAGACTCCACAACCTCCCTGGGCAGCCTGTTCCAGTGCTCTGTCACCCTGACAGTAAAAAAGTTTTTCCTCATATTTTTATGGAACCTTCTGTGTTCCAGCTTACATCCATTGTTAAGCAGCTATGGCAAAAAATTTGCTTATGACAAAAATTTCCCCTTTCTAGTAATGTATTAAATTTAATGTCTCTGCTGTTGTCTTTGCTCTTTTAATTATTAGAGTCAGAGAGTGGGTGTACTTGGTAGCTTGTCCCTGGCTCAGCTTGCTTGTTCTTTCCAGCTCTTACTGTGGTGGTAGGTCAGATCAGCTAAATATGTATTCCTACATTTCAGAATGCTTAATAATAATATAAATCTCTCCCTTTCATAAAACCTGCTGTGGAAAAGTAAGAATTTAGACCAGTGCACGTCTTTGAGATGCGGTGCTCACTTCAAGGGAGTTGTATCCAGCCCTGTTCAAAAGATGTAGCTGGTGTTTTCTGAGCTCAAGATGAGTTGTCTTAGTAAAGAAGAATTTCTTGCTCACGTGTGGGTTTTTTTGTTAATGGGAAGAGGTGCATCGGGTAAGGAAATATTCTCCTTTCAGAGACCTGAAAGGAAACTCCAGCTGTCAAAACGCAGTTGAGATGCGAGACAGACAGTCTTCTCATATGAGGGAACTGAGGTACACTGACTGATAGCATCCGAACAGGCAAGGTATACGGCTTAACACTTTTGAAGGCTGACAATCGGAGAACTGTCCTTCAAGGATGCCTTTTTGCTCCTGCTCCAGTTACACTTGCTTAAGAGAGAGAGAAGGGGGAAGAAGGAAAAACAAATGGCCCATAACAGGTTTCTGGTTCATAGTATGGATTCAAGGGAGCTTGTTATAGTGAACAGATATTACTTTCCAACTCTTCTGCAATAAAATTTTGCTGTCAGCAAGAATCCGTATTTTTACTGAAAAATAAGCCAAGATTGTTTAACCAGATGCATTACAATAAACTTTGGAGTGTGACTGAGAAGAACACATGGCTAGTAAATAAATAAATCTGTAAGTTAAAGGTATTTCTTGCCAGTTGATACAATGCAGGTTTTTATACACCGCATCAACTTAAATTTAATGTCTAACCAAAAAAGAAAGCACTTGAAAAGGCATAATATATAAAAAATAAGAGGGAGAGAGAGAAAAAAAACAGGGAGAAATTATTAAAATCTGTGCTAATAAGTTGAGATCTGCTTTGCTAGAGGCATGTTTAGCATTGGAGAAGAACCAGAATATAGGAATAAGATTAAAGCTTTGCAGCAATAATGGAGTTGTGCAGATAATGTGCAATTCCAGAGCTGCAGACAAATAAAAATATGATCACTTCTTAAGGAGATTTGTTTTAAACTGACTGATACAACTACTATATTTTGTACTGAATATGAAACCCAGAGATAAAATTAACCTAATTTGTTACAGGTTTTAAAATTTGGGGATTTTCTACATACCTGTAATGAGTTACTATATAAACCATCTACCACAGTGCCAGACAGCACAGCATTTTTTTTTCTTTTAGAATAATATAAATGTAAATATCTCCTATTTAAGTGCAAGAGTTTCTTGCCATTCTAAAACTCTAGCAACTTTCTGAATCATCAGAGAGCATCAAGGCTGATGATTCCAAACTAAGTCTCTTGCTTCCCCCATGTGTTGAAAATTTTTTGAATGCTATCTCTGTTTTCCCTGAAGTGCTCTAATTTTGCAGGAAAATTGTTAGTAGACTAGAAAGCTTTGAGGATTATTGAGGGCATGATAGTGGTGTGGGTTCCTGTAACCATGCCATAGGTTAATAAAGGACAAGTCAGTGAGTTACAGAAACTCTGTGCCTTGTTTATTCATCCTAAGGATAATGTGAATACTTATTGATTCCAAAAAAGATATCATGAAGTTTCATTAAATAAATATTGCCTTTTATGGGAATACAACTAAAACTTATGAATGAAGCAGGTATTAGCTGCAAGTTGGGTGTCGCAGTATGGGAGAAATCCTGAATTAAATGGCTGGTATTTTTGTTTGGTTTTGCTTCTCAAAGACACAAAATCTGCATCTGGTTTAATGTTTGGTAGTAGTTACAGTTGTAAGTTAAAGTTAAATCTATCAGCTGAGACCAGATAATCATCCCACATTGACCTAGTTGAGGAACTAGCTTCAGCAGCACTGTGCCATGGATGCTGCCACAAATGAAGTGAAAGATGCTGTCAGTCATGGTTTTCCATTAATTGTCCTGATAATGATACCGGAAATTATGATCATCATGGAAGTGATTAGCCTGCATTCACAGGGTCTGCACCTGCTTTTATTGTGCTCAGAGACAGTTCTGAAAGGGGTTAAAGTTAGTTGCTAATGCTATATTTGCAGCATAGCAAGGAATGAGCATACTTTTATCCACTCCCCTCCTCTCTCTCTTTATTTTATTATTATTTTTTTTTAACAGCAATTAATTTCAGCAATTACTCTTCCTCCTGTCTGATTTATTACTTGGATACCACCAAGGCCACCTTTGCAGCAGTGTTGCAATAGTAGTATGAATTTAATTGGAGGCTTACTGCAAAGCTCCCACAAACCCTATGGATTACTGACATGGGTGATACTACTGGAGCATGAATGATGTAGGAGATACAAGGGAGTGAGAGGTTTAAGCCTAGAGCTGTGCAAAGGCATATTTGTGAAGCCATCTTAAGATACCAGTTCTCAGCAAGTGGAACTGACTCATAAGTAGGCTACAAATATGCAGCCTCTGTATAACTTGAGCATCATTTTCAGTGAGTTATTATTCCTGTGACAGAGGCAGTCATGCATCCATTCAGCCCACACTCAGAGATGATCAGCTGGTATCTGGAAGCTTCACAAGTGCATTAATTCAGGTCTGACCCTGCCACAAGCTGGATGAGAAACACTGCATTCCAATTTGAACTCCACACCACTGTGGCTCCAGACTAGAGTCGGCTTGTTTCTATTTTGATTTGGAGGACAAGCCACTAGAATTGGTACCCACAGGGGAATGACTTCTGCTGACTGATCTCCTTGGAAAGACCAAAGCAGAGATAACATTATGCAGTGTGTAAAGATACAAAGCAACTAAAAACCCCAATGGTGTCTTCAACAAAAAGCAGCAGAAAGAAGTGTTTAGTTTATTTTCTTTTATCATTTGTCATATAATCTATTGCACTGTAACTGAAAGAATATTTACTTTTTGCTGTTGTATGAAGCAAAAATGTTTATACTTATTTTTATTCAATTTTTGATTAAATTTTAATTTTAAAATGGCTGGGGCAGGCAAGTTGTAAAAAAAAAAATCTTACTTATAGTGGTTAGAGAGCCATTCTAAAGTTTTCATTCTGGACAGCATGCAGTGTGGAGAAAAATCTAGGCATACTAGTATTTTCACATTGTTCAAAAGGTTTTTAAGATCAGAATAGATTATTCTGATCAGAACTTGACCTCCTGTCTGCAGCATGTGCCTTGTCAAAAGAATTTCATTTTCTTCTTGCTGCCTTTAACTCACCTTGACTAGTTTACTGTGAATATTCGAGGTTTGACAGGCTTCAAGGAAAATACACTGGAATTTAGATAACATACCCATCAAATTGGATAGGTAGATAGTCTGAGTCTAATATGATATTTACGGGGGCGTCACTACAGCATTGTTCTTTTCTTTAGTGCATATATTTGCACATACTTCTTACTCATCCTGGGTGATTAAAAACTTACTGAGAATGGTTTATTTTCCCATAGACCTTACTGACCTAATTATTGCTGTGGATGAATTCACCTTTCTAAAGATTTTTTTTTTCCACAACTCTGTTTTTTCACTTGAGGCCTATATTGGGCTTTAAAGACATCCATCATGGGCCTTATAGTACACAAAATGCAGGAAAAAAATTATTTTCACATCAGAAGGTAGGAGCTGTAACAAAGATTATGCAGCCATTATCACCAGCTTCCATTTTGTAACAACTTCCCCAGTCTTCTGAGAAAAATCCCAACTAATAAACAAACATAAAAACCACTACACCCAAAAAGCGGGCAATACTCATTTTAGAGATATCATAGAGTATATTAACTAGGTGAAGGATTGCAGCTGAGATCCTCTTACTCCATTTGTTTGCAAAACCACCTCTACTACCACCAGCTCTTTTAAAATGTTCCTTACATTTTAGAGCTTCCTGTTGTGAAAGTTTGGGGGGGATATCTGAGAAGAAATGTTGTATGAAGTCAGGTCAGTTTGAAGGAAACTCTTCTCATTTATTGCTCTGTTTTGTCTTTAATGTTCTCAGTGTGGAAGAAAAATATCATTTGGGCAAGCTCCTTTACCTATCCAAGTCTACTGCAGGAGTTCATCTGCAATGGAACATGACACGAGAGTGAAGTGGAACAAGCACCCTTGTCTGAAAGCTACAGGTACTACAGAAGTAGCTGAGTTACCTTATGGCGAAGCCCAGTTATGCTGATTGAGGAAAAGTGGCAAGATTATCAGGCTACCCTTGACAGCATTAGAATGGATTGAAGGCTTTCATGTCTGCTTAGGGCCTAGAGCAGAGATGACCCAGTTAAGAGGAGTGCCCAAGTTGAACGATACTAGCACTTCACACGTCTGCATGAGGAAAACAAGCAGATCCCCTTAACTAATCATGTTAGTGCTGCTGACAGCCTTTGCTGTACCTTGAGGATTTTCCAGTTTTGTTGCTATGCTAGTGGGGTTGCATGTGGGGGTTGTTGATAGCATGTGCATCAGGCTCTCTTTTGGCTTGTTGAGAGCCTGGTGGATTACTCTCACAATTTCATGTTTCGTCTGCACTTGCAGAGAACTTCTCCAATGGCTAGAGCTGCTATTTTTAAGCAGCTACAAGAAACTGATTTATCTGTCAGTGCAAGAGAATGTGCTTTGCAAAGCAGTAAGCTACATATCTGGGTCACACACTATATGGTATGAGGCGACTGTGTGCAGTTCAGTCAGGAATTAGACAGCTATCAAATGTTGGTTTTTTGGGAGGAAAGGAAAAAAATCCTCAAACAGCAGGGAAGGAGTCTTATTTGGGATAAAAATCACCATATGCCAAGCTTCTGTTTTGCCACAAGCTAGACAGCTGTACTCTAAAGACTGTTGAGAGGAATAAAGTAGATCAGTCTCTTTATTCCAAAATTTTTGATGAAGAAGGAAAAGCAAGCACATTTTCATCGGCTGAAGTTTTGTTGTCAACATCAATATAGCAACAGGTACCTGAAAGCCCCTTTCTTAAACCATCCTAGCCAAGGTGTATTATTACTGTGATTTTGAAAGCTTGACGGGGGGAGCACTTTCATTATAAAAGCAGCCTAGCCTAGCAGTCTTTAGGGTAAAAGAGGGACAGAAAAGCCGTCCTTACCTCTCCTGTGGTAGTCTGAGACAGCCAAGCTAGACAGCTCTGCCATTGGCCTTGAACAGCTTCACTGGAAAATGATTTCACTAACACCTGTACCAGCTCATAAAGAGAGTCATTTCGATCAGCCTCCAAAAGGCTCCCACCTTGAAAGCAGCTGCTAGGAAAACCACATCTCAGGTAGTTGGGGAGGCTGCAGCCTCTTCTGGAGAGCAGAAATGAGGCTGAGCTGTAGTGAGAGCAGCACTGAGAGAAGATTGTCGAGCTGAGGAAAGCACAAGCAATTTCAGCCCAGGAATCCAGTGAGAAATTAGAAGACATTGGGAGTTTCGCTCCTTGAGGCCATGGTCTTAAGCTTTGAAGTTGTGTCTCAGAGAAGGTGAAGGGGCTTAATTTCTACTCCTTTGACAACGTAATTCTTTATTGGGGAGAATTTTTTTTTTATTATTTTATGAAAATATGAAGTCCAGGTACATCAGAGATGGACCTGGATTGGAATCAGTCAATACTACTGAATCCTTCTAAAGCAGCTTCAAATAACACACTGATAAAATTCCTAAATTAAATTTAAGGTTGGTGGCTTTTAAACGACAGAAGAAATTCCATCCTTTAGTTTGCTGAGGACATCCTGATTAGGGATTTGTTGATGTGTCTTGACTGGGCTTAGTTGGTGAAGCAGGACTAGTAGAGCTTTTGAGGCAAGTACAAGTGTGATCCAAAGCAGAAGCAGAGGGAACTCATGACTTTAGCCTTCAGGATCTTGCAATGGCGTGGCAGTAGTGGCCACATTGATATTATCAGAGCACAACTATCTATCTGAAGACAGAAGGACAAGACAGGGAACACTAAGCTCCAGAAGCTGATTAAGTCCCATCACCGTGCCATCCCTGCCTGGCATGGCTCAGGCTGGTGGACCCTGGCCACCACACACCTGGGAGGAATATGTGGCTCATGACAGCAGCTCTCCAACAGGTAAGTAGAAATAGAACAGAACACGGCATGAGAAAAAAAGTACAGCAACCACTGCTTTAAGAAGAATTAAAAATGTCAACGAATTGTTGCATTATAATGTTATCTTAATTTTCTTCCTAATTTTCTTTAGTAGAGCAGATTATTGCACATTTGTAGCTTATTTGTTACCCTAGTATAAACCCTTTAAAGACAAGAGAAATATTAATTGGATCATGGCTGCTTTGAATCTTTGTTTTTTTTGGTGTTTTTGAATTAGCCTATCCAATTGGCTTGGATAGAAGTGAGTTGGAAAAGGTAGGAGTTTCATTTATTGTTTCATATGAGCTCATTGGACTGAGTTCATGCTAATCGGCCTGTGGGAAAAGAATGAAAACAAGCAAACAAACAAAACAACAAAAAAAAAACCCACTCTAAATAATCCCAGACAAGCCCACAAAACTGAGGAGTCTTGTGTAATTATTTTCAAGGAACTCATTTTAGTCCCTTTCTCTTATGACAGCGAAATGACAGTGAATTAAATTTAGCAGCCACAAACTAAAGCGTGTATATCCTATATTCAAGGCAGGTACAAGATAGCAATGTCTATCTTTTGAAAGCTTTACTGGGAAATTGCTCTTTACTTCACTTCCCCTTCCTCTTTCCCCTCCCCTCTGGTCCCTGGTCAGTCCTTGTGGCTGGCAGGAGCATGGACACGTGGTGGTGTTGCGCTGAGCCCGTTGGCTCTGAAGAGGCTCGTTAGCTGCCGCTCTGTTCCCTCAAATCCACTCATATTCTGTACTTTATTATACCTTCATAATGAAGTGTTCAGCTGAACTGAAGCTGTCTCTAGCTCTCTGAATGTAGTCCAAGGCTCATTAAGACCAGTTAATTCTGAAGGGGGTTGTAATGTAGCCAAGGGCAAACCAGATTAAGTCAAATTGACGTCTACCTCACGTTACATGGAAGTGTATCTATTGAGATGCCTGTTACATTCTTGTACATTTCCCAAGATCATATATATATAATTTAAAGGATACAACCTTGTTTTGCCACTCCAAATTCACCATTGTAGTACCAGTTGTGCAGTTGTTTAAATGGGCAGCAAGATATGCTTGCTGGATTGAGCAGACAGTATCTGATTTGCATGTTTTTAAATAACAGACAATGTTACAGGGTTTGGGTAGTTCTGAGTGTAGCATGCCAGGAAAATCAAGCCTGTAATATAAGGATAATTCTAATCCATTTTTCTGATATGAAATACATTAAATAATGTATGTCGCTTATTTGTATTTTTGTAATCTAACACTACTGAATGTGGGAAAAGAAAGATCATGGCAAATATGACATTTCCCCCCTTTTTTTTTTAATGGAGTCCTAGAACCAGTTCTTGGATGATTATAATAAGAGATAATTAAACATACTAACAAATGCATACACAACGCTTTAAATTGC
Source organism: Trogon surrucura (assembly GCA_020746105.1). Lineage (NCBI taxonomy): Eukaryota > Metazoa > Chordata > Aves > Trogoniformes > Trogonidae > Trogon > Trogon surrucura. The sequence goes on along the minus strand of CM036617.1, from coordinate 114,784,595 downwards.
AAAACCTTACTTTGGATTCTTAGATTTTTGCCAGCATGCAGCACTTCAACTCATACACTCTGATCATAATCCAGTCAAAAGCCCTGTGATGTTCAAGAAAGGAAGGATTTTTGCTCTGTTTTTGTGAGGGTGAAACTTTATATCCCTGGCATTTTGCAGGTCTCCAAAATAACTCAGGCTTTCATTAAGGAATTCAAGCACCTTGTTTTCAAAACCTCTTACATTTGGTTCAATAAAACTCTATGCTGAAGTCAACATATGGAACAGATTGCATAAGAAAATTCACATCTTTCCAGTGCTTTTACAAAGAAATGTGAAAATCTCCATCTGGCAGTATGCATTGGTACCTACTGTCCAGTTCTGTTGCGGAAAATTTAGAAGCTATAGGTGAGGTTAACCAGCACATTTTAAATATTGCATTCAGATTTTGAATGTCATACAATCTGAAATATTGTTTCACTAGCAATTGTATGCGAGGTAGAAGTTGAAAGTCTTTGCTGAACTTGGACTTAACTGTTCCTTTTTATGAAGGCTGGTGAATTCCTGGAATTACATCAATCTGCAATCAATCCTTAAATCTGCTTTGGGAGCACAGCATAAAACTTTCCCTTTGATCATGGCCATGATTTTTATTTAAAAAATATTAATAACATGAAGTCTACTCTGTAAAACTGCAACAACTTTAAGCAGATATCTGAAAGCTTCTGTACTAGCAAAATTAGTTACTGAACTTGAGTAATATGCATGTAGGAAGGGATTGCAGGGTAGAGGACCTACTTGAGTCGAGTGTTTCTGTGACAGAAATAATATGAGCTACTGTAGCTTTAGCTCAGTGTTCTCTGATGTAATTACATGACTTTAAAAACCTTATGAAGTTGAACTTGTAATTTTCATTCAGTTTCATCCTTTTCTTCTCCATGTCTAGTGCATACAAACTTCAAGTTGAAATAGTGCTTATACATCAAGTGGCTATAGACTACTTTATTATAAATAATAATGTACAGATTTATAGATCATGGGCAGATAGGGTTACAAAACCAGAACAATAGATTGAATGGCCAGAATAGTAGTCCCTCAAAAAGTACCGGGAGAAAAATTCATTGTATGTGTCTGCCTACTTCCAAACTGCATGCTTTTCAGCAAAATTAAGTGCCCAGAATTATTTCACTCATTCATTTTGCCCTGGAATTCTACAAAATAAAGGGAGGAATTGGCCAAAGATTTGGATATCACATTGTAAAAATGTGTATTTCTTATTTTCTCGTTTAATCCTCTACGTAAAAGATGCTTTATACATTAAGCATGTAAATTGAGCACAACAGCAAAGAAACATCTGTCATTAGCTAAAAAGAAAGCAAGCTAGATATTAACTCCAGGAAATAATCTCACTTTCAGGTTAAAGCCAGACCATGATGGAAGGTGGCTGGACATGCAATTAAAACTCTTGTGTAGAATTCTCTAGTGCAGGCATTTTCCTTAGCAAGCTTAGCCAAAATGTCTATTCCTGTAATTGTTCCCAGACATAGGGAACCTGATAATTATTGCATTCTGGTCCAGTAAAGGAATTCTTTACAGAGTTATGTGAGGTTTACTTCCAAAACATGTAAAGGTGTTTAGGCTAATATTCTAAATGCAGGTAAAAAGCATTGTGTTGTTCGGCACTTCTCCAAACTATGATCACATATTGATTCTGTCCTGACAATCACTGTACTTTTAAAAAGCAATCTATCTAGTTCTGTGACAGAATACTGTAATGCTATCCATGAATTTTCAGAATTTGTTAAAAAAGTCGAAGGTATAATATGGATTTACAGAACCATACAAGTAGCACAAGTTAAAATATGTTTCTGTTCTGGCTGGAGCTTATCAGAAATATTTCTTGAAAGCTCTGCTTCACATCACATTGGCAGGTGTGGCTGTGAGGTTTGCAGAAGGCCCTAGTGGCTGAGCAACACAGGGGTGGGGTAACTGGCTACTGATGACTCAGTCACACTGGTACGGACTTCACCTCTCTGGAAAAACCAAGTTGTTACAGCACCTGAGATCCTTCCTGTCAGTGGAAGTCTCGAGAAGTCACCTCCTCCAGTGAGTTCTCATGGACTTAACAACATTCCCTGCCAACTGATGGTTTAATCTGCAATCCAAGGGCAGAGCACAAGGGAGGCTCTGGAGATGGTCTGTGATGTCCTTCTGTGCCCCTAACTACGATCACATTTAATGCTACTCAGGGCTCATGTAATCACCAGTTTTTCCAGAAAGCTGCAAAGTGTGGAAAATCTAACAGTGAGGGTGAAGACTCTGAAACAGGAATAGCCTCACTCTTATTTTGGGTGGAGAAGAACCAGGCTCCTGTTTGATGCCCTGGCACTCCTGGATTCTCCTGAAAACCAGACAGGCCTACACGGACATTTGCATCCAAGACTAAGCAATAGATTTTTGTTCCAGAAATCTCATTACTATGAAAAGTATTAGCTAAAAGTCTTTCTCTTGGGGAAGGCAGTCTGAGGCTGGGAGAGTGATTTAGGGAAATAATTTCTGACTAACTATTAATATACCTAACTCTTATGTGTTAAAATTTTATGCCTTACAAATCTACAGACTTCCTAATACATAAATATATTTTAAGTTGGTAATCGGATTTATTTTCAAGGGTACTTTTGCCACCACAGTTCTGCAAAGCTGGTATTTGAAAATGAAGGCAGAGATTTGTCTCAAAGCAGTGCTGAATGCTTACAGTCTTTCTGGTTCTCATATATTGCTCTAACTTCATTTTATTACCTAATGCATCTTTCCTGCTTCCAATTAGCTTCAAACAATTCTCATGCTCGAACTTTAGAGCAGAGTTTCAGTTGTAGGAATGACATTAGACAGCCTGTCCTCTGGGACAAAGCATATTTCTCTTAGGGTGCCAGGAAACCAAATGGAGTGACAGCTTCTGTAGACTGCTCAAGAGTAGAAATACCTCCAGATACCTACTGGTTTGAGATTAGCATTTCACATCCCAACAGAGAGACTTTTAAATGAAATGGATTCTCTTCTGATACAGGTACAACCTTACCCATTTTAAAAGCCTGCCTGTATGTGGAATATTTACTTGTGTTCAGTTTTGAGGCTGACAAAAATAAAAATATGTATTTTGGAAGATTACCTAATTTAGCACTCCAGTTCTGGGTAATATTTTTATGTCAGAATTTCCTTTTTTGGGAAATATTGCTAAAGGCTTGAGATTATCCTGGTCACCTGTAAGTGGAAACATAAATACTGAACAAATGAGATCAGTATCATAACATATTATCGTTGTATTATTGTGGATTAGTTGGTTACTCTGCAGCCCTGCCAGTGACTGGGGAACATCTTCATCAGTGCTTGGACCTAAGTAGCTATTTTGCCTTCATTGCTATATAGTAATTACTAGTGTAGTGGGGTGGACTCTACTGCATATGTGCTTCCCCTGCCAGCTGTACTTACCCGAGTTGCCCTTAATCTGTCATAATGAAGGGGAGGACAAGGAACAGAGGGTGATGGATGGAAGAAGCCATGACTATAGCATTGTGTTTGATATCATATCAGGGTGGTGGTGGGTACAAGGAACAGAAGGAGATGTGTTTGCAGTATTATGTTGTTGGCTGTGATTTGAGGAATGTTTTGATGCCTTAATAGCAAAAAAATCCCTCTAAGGCTAAAGCCCTACAAAAACTTATATACAATCTGAACTTGGACTGAAAATTTAATTTCCTCTTCGATCTACATAAACTAGGGCATATTCATGTGTTTACACTAATTTATTAATTCTATAACCTATTTTCTGTCATGTATAATCATTGGAGAGGAAGGACAAAAATGTGATCACAAAATTTACCTTTTGTCTTAACTCTCATCCTACGTCCTACCATAAAACAACATTCTTATCTGTTACAGGAGGTACAGACTGAGTTACTCTTGGCACTGTATGGTATTTTTACTGTGTAATTACTTCACTAGTTAACAAAGTTAACTGCAATGCAATTCATGGCAGCAATCCTGCAAGTATCTTTCAGTAAATCAAAGTAGATGTGTCAGGGTTGTTACTGAAATTCCTTCACAAATATTTGCGAGAATATATCAAGCCCACTGAATTATAGCTACTAAATTGCTGGGAACATACTTATGAAAACAAATCCTGTTTATGTAAAAGAGAAGGCACAATCATTCTTTAAACTGTATGATAAATCTTACTGCTCTGAAAAGGTTGAAAGTCATTTGCATTTGGCAGAGGTAATGAAATGCATCTCAATACACTTAAGTATTCAACATTGTTAATAAAGAACAGAAGAATATAACTATTTTATGGATATAATCAGGTGGGTTCTACAAAATTAAGGTTTGGTTCTACAGTTGAATCTTGTTCATTGCCAAAATTCTTATTTCTTCGTGGTAGCAAATCATGCAATAGACTTCCAGACAAATACAGCATCAGAGCTATTATCTAATGGAAATAAACAGGAGTCATTTGTTTAGTCAGCAAATGAATGCTTAATAAAGAATACAGATCACTACAACATTTCAGAATTGCTGTTAGCTTGATTGGTAAAATGGTCTCTTTAAGGAATTTCAGTGAACTCAGGAACAATAAAATATAATAGAATCAGTGTCCCTAGGGGGTTGCATGATACTCTATAATTGTAAGAAATTAGTCTTATTACAGCAACTCTATCCAAAGTTGGAGCACTATGCAGCCTCTCTTTTAAGACGTGGTTAGCATTTGAAAACGTGCAATTTTCTTCACTTCTTCTAAAGCTAGCTTTAAAAGAAGTAGCTAATTTCAATTGCAGCTTTGCAGACTCAGAATGCAATCCACTCCTATTAGAAAATGAAGCTATGGCATAATGAAGTCTGAATGCTATTTCAGATCTAATACTTGGTGTTCTTTCATGTCAGGGTATGTAGGTGTCCCAGGTGAAAATTTCTTTCCTTCTGAAGAATAACACTTAATTTTTATTGCCCCTTCTCCCTTTTGTCATAAAAATAATTTTCAGTTGTCTAGGAGGACACGTTTATTCTGTCTCAATTCCAGTGCAGAATAAAAATAAATGCCCTTCAACCTCTTAAAATGCATCTTGCTTATACCACCTATCTACATTTCCATTACTGTATATGTATGCAGTAATGGTTAAGCACTGTACACTCAGGGAAGGGGAATGAAGCTATTAAAAATTCATTTGATTCTTGCTATAAGAGTCACTGTATGGAAAGTCAGCTTTTTCCATCTTTTACTCGTATTGATACATAGTGATGTTTTAATTGTTGAGGTGCTTCTTTTTTACACTTTGATTATACAAGTTTTATTTAGTTAATGTTTAATTATTCACAAACTTTATAATATTTGATTTCTCCTAATTAATAGGTAAATAGGCATAAAATAAAATAACAAATAACCAGAAATAAAAGCAAGGAATAGACAGTCTTATAGGTTATCACCTCCTTGCAACTTTGCTTTCTGAGTTATTTGAACTCTAGAGAATCAGACTGAAAAGGACTTCCCCCTCTGCTATAACAAGCAACAAAACAATCTGCTCAGGTGATCCCCTTGTGCAGCATTGCACTGTCTTTCAGAGGAGTTAGAGGCCCAAGAAACGGTAAGATTCACTTGTTATTTGTGGCTACATGCATTCTGGGAAAATCTATCATGTATTACAGAAGGGAGAAAACCCAATATCTGTCATTCCTCTGCCAGATAATTTAAAATGTCCAGAACCTCAAGAAGAGCAAGAGAGCTGATAGCACTCCCTTGCAAGCATGATCTTGTTTTATGTAGTCTCTTTCTCTTGTTACAAGCATATCTTGGTGCTGAGCAACCTCTTCCTCTGCAAAGATCCCTCACGCTGCCCTGCACCCAGGTGGCCAGGCCCATGGCCATGGCCAGTATGAGTCAAAAGCTCCCATTGGTTCAACCCCAATGGAGCCTCCTTTGCAAATCCCTGTGCTGTGAGCAAATACCATCCAGCTCCTTCACAGGCCAAAAGGTCTTTTGAGAAGGTCTCAGAATTCTTTCATCCACTCGAGTGCTCCTTTCTGAAGCAAACACTTTTGATGCTCTGAACACCAGCACTTATATCTAGTCCTCAAAGAGCAGCATCTTTTTGAACTGAAGAATCAATGATGTTACCTAGGTGGATTACCAGAGACAGTTTTGTTGTTGCTGTGTAACTTCAGCTAAGCAAGAGGCACTGTATGCTGGGGTAATTCTGATTCTTGCTACCTACTTTGTTTGGTTTACCTTGTTTTGCTAATCCATCCTTTGTTTCTGACAATAGCTTATATGTTCTTTCAGCTAGATTGTCTTCTATGGTTACAGAGACATTTGATAATGCTTCTCTATGATTTTCAAATGTAAACAATACACTAGAATATGCACTAGGGTACTTTAGCTAAGGTACAAACTGAACTTAAATAAGAAAAAAACCCTGGTCTGTGATTTGTTGTCCTTTGACAACACAAGAACTTCATGTGCCCTATGATATTGTTTTAAGTATAAAACTTGCTTACAGTACTTCAATATTAAAGAAGATGACAGCTGGGTATGAAGATGGCAGACATAGCAGTATGAATTATGTAAGCTTGAAAGCAGAAGAATTGTAGTGGAAGACAGCAGTCTTGGAATGTATAGCAGTCAGGTCTTTTAACTCCAGAAATAATACAGAAAAAAAGCAGCAAAATTATTCTGTGACATTTGCACTGTGAGATAACAGCAGAAACAAGTAGAGTGCTTTGAAATTCACCACCTATACCAGGAGTATTTTTCAAAAGTGGAATCACCTTTTGTCCCTCTTATTAAATACTAAACACTAGTCTCAAGGAAGGAGATGCATTTGAAATTTAAAGAAATTCAAGGGGTCACTTTACAGCCATAGTTCCAGAGGGATTCTGTTTTGGATAACAAAAAAAAACCCATTTCTTCTTCCCATAGGATCACACAGTGTAATTGCCTTTCAGCTGGTTGCAGAGCCACAGGAAAGGCCAGTCTCTGGGTGCAATGCATTCGGGACACAGCTTCAGTTTGAATTCTGAATTGGGTTCTTGTGGTGTGAAGAATGTTCTGAATATTTACACGTGTTTTTTTTTTTTTTCTTAGAATAGCATTGTCCTGAAATGTACTGTGTTTCTGGATTGACATAATTGCTCTGTAGGAGCCATCTGAGTCTCTCAGGTAAAAGCAAAACTAATACAAGAGTCTTAAAATGGGTATTGTGTGAATTCCCTTTACTTATCTGACTTACCTTCATTTTCAGAACTATTATAATATGTTGTATATATCTGTCATTAAAATCTCAATTAAAGGCTCATTTGCAAGCTAGTAGATTGTGACAGCTTCTTTCTTTATTTTTTGAGCAGTCCTGGGGTAGCATGTGCATGAATTTTTACAGGCCTTGGAATCCATGGATTATTCATTGATCATGAATATGTGCTAGGACTGCAAGCTGAAAATCCCCTTGAGGGTTTTATTGGAGATGTTACTGCATTTTCAGCCTCACTTTGAGACAAAATAACATCTCAATCATTTTTATTTTTCTCCTTGAATAGTCAGCACATAGCATTTGAAGAAAGGTCTGTAAAGGCAGCTTCATCACCGTTGTGTTAGACAAGTAATTTCTCTCTCCCGTTTTGGAGGTTGTATGTTTTCTTAGAGAAGCTGCCCCATGAAAGAGTGTGCGTGGGGGGTGCCCTTGCTGGGCAGGTAGAGGACTCACAGCATCTGGTTAAAATGGGCAGAAAATGCCATGTTGCATGCAGTGATATTTCTCCCTTGGGACAGAGAAAGAAATTCTCACAGGGACTCATAGAAGTGTTCGCGTGTCTTCACAGAGTGGAGCTTGTTGAATAGAGCTTTCATTTTGAGAAATTGGTTGTTCATTTAGCTTAATTTCTGGTTTCACTACCCTTTTGGATTAAAAAAATATTATTTGTTGACTTGTTGGGGAAAAAAAATCCCTAAAACCTTTATTTAATCTTTTAATTTCCTTGTAACATTTACACAATTTTAAGGTTTTTTTTTGCAGTTGATTGCAGTGGTGAGATGGGGGGAGCAAAGATGTGAAGTCCTTAGAAAACTCTTCAGGGACAGGAATCTTTTCCTTCCAAGTTCTGACTGCAACTACCACACTAGGACATGAAAGGAATACATCTCTCATCTCTTGCTGTAATTTGAATGTGAATTTGATATTCCTAAGGAAGGAAGATCAAATATCATCTATCCAAGCACAAATAAAGAAAGAGAAGTGGAAAGAATAACATTGTTTGACATTGTCAGAAGTAACATGTAACCTACTGCTGCGCATATGTTACAGACCTACCTATGTCAACATACAGAGTGTGTCTATTATAGTCCCATCTAGAGACCTCAATTCTTCATTTCAGACAGTAGCGACTGAAGTTTTCAGCTTTAGAGGTATAGCTGTAGTTTGACAGCCTTGACCTCAGTCTGCACGCAAGGGATTAAACGTGTTCATTCAGGCTGTAGACTGTGCGAAGAAGGACTTATGCAGTGCTCAAGTGCACCCCCTCTTTGAGTCTTTGTGAGAGTGGAAATAGCAGCAAATGGAGGAAGAAGGTATCAACAGGGGCTTACTAATGAGTCTAACTGCTGTTTGACACAACATGCACGGTTGGCTGCAGGTGGACTCAGGCTGCCTCTCCTTGTTCTCCACACTTGGTTAGGTATGAGTCTACTATTCCTGGATGGGATAGATAGCTACCATCTATTTGGCTCCAATAGTTTTACAATGCTAGCGATCACAATAAATTACCTGTACTAACGTGAAGAATAACCCAATGAGAACAGTTATTTTGCAGTGAAGCCAAACACTGCAAGAACAAGGAACTGAAGAGCATATATTAGAGATTTTATCTGACAGGTTAATGCACCGTAAGGTTTTGTTGGGCTTTGAGAGGAAGAGGTGCAGAGATGCTGCTGGAGAAGAGAACCAGTCTCTGCTGGAGTCTTGTACCTTCTCATTACAATATCCTCAAAGGACCAACAAGAGATGAAATTGCAGTAAGATCCTGAAAGATTTTTTCAGCAAAGTACTTTTTCTTTCCTCTTTTTTTTTCCTGCGAAAGAATCTCATAGTATTTCAAGTTGAAGGTTTTCTCTATATTTCTTCAGATATATTCTACACCTAAGTGTTGTACACTAATAACAATTTATTTATATTGAAAAAGACACAAAAAAAAGGAAACAAAAAACCCTAACAAACTTTAAAATCACAGTGGTTATGGGTTAAAAGACATATATTTTCTCTGTCCAAGTCTAGCTGTCAAATAACTGGGGAGACTACAGTCACTCTCTTCCCTTGCAAAGCTCACCATCATACAGCTGTTCTTATAGCTGTGCATTGGACATGACTAGTACCAAAATTTTAGCAGATTGTTTTACCTTTCTCTTGGACTGATATGAACAATTTACATTTGTTCTTTATACATTGTTTGTGCCTGGAAATCAATAAGAAAGTTCAGACAATGCAGTAGTCTTATTTCCTCATGTTTTGAAACAAAATCCCTTTGTAATGCCTGAAACATCTTCAAAAGATTTCTCCTATCCTGTTTACCTTCTAAGGGCCATAATATACCATTGATTTTTTTTTTTTTACTTTTTTATTTATTTTTTTCCTTTTAAAAGTTAGAGCTTTTAAGAGTTTGCATAAAAATCAATAGGGTCTTACAGCCTTGAAACTTAACTATGGTGGATCCTTAATTGTATCAGAAGAGGTGATTAAGATGCCACAAACAAATGATTAATCCACAGATGAAGGAACAACTGCTAAATTAAGAGCAACCATCTTTACCAGACCATAACTCCATGTAACTTCAGTGGGAGCTTTGCCTGAAAAAGAGCAGTAGAATCAAGTAAGAAATGTGAAGCAGTGTCATCAGATTTATTAATCAAACATTTGTTGTTGAACTAAGGTCACTAACCAAGAGTGGGCTGGTCTTTAGATAAAACTGCACAGGCAACATCACTGATTTCTTGGTTCAAAGCACTTCTGGTCCTTGGGGAGTGGGAAAGCAAAAAAGAAAGTGGATGTTCAGAGCATCAAACTGCCTGTTCCCAAATGAACAGGCTAAACTGATGAAACAATTCCAAGTCTTTCTTAAAAGACCTTTTGGACCTTCAGAAAGCTAACTGGACTTTGACATGCGCAACATGAATTTACTGCATTACTCTGGTGGGAAGGAAGTAAGTGGAAATAAAGATTGCTTTTGGCTATTCCAAATCTTCTCCTAGTCCTAAAGAGTTTCATTTCAATTCTTTTTAGCAACCTGAAAACAAACATGCATCTTTAACATTTCTTATCAACCTTATTTTTTGTCGCCTTGCAATCTACAACTCTGATCCTTGACAATTGTGTGAGAGTTTCCCATCATTTTCAACAGAGCTCGATACCCGTGCAGAGGACAGAAGTTAAGAGGACTCTGGCTATAGGAATTTTTGTCACTGGTCCCCTGGTAGCACAGAACTAGAGTTGAAAAAACTTTCCTGCATCTGCAGTTTTATTAAGAACTGTTTTCTCCAGAGAACTCTCAGCCTGTCGGATAAAAAATGTAAAGAGACCTTTTACTCTAACAGTCTCACAGTTATCCCCTTAGTAAAAGTTGCTTTTGTGATAATTACATTTTACCATCTACAGTTGTATACTAAAAGAACAGCTTTTCTCTGCTGTTTCTAGCCGTGACAGTTTTCCTCTGATAATTTTTGGTTACAATGAAATATTTAGAAATAGGTGTTTGCCTTCTCTTTGTTGTTTCCTTGTTTTGTTTTGACAGCAAATGATTTTGGTTGTGGTTCTGGTGGTTATGGACCACAGAACTAGTTTAGAAATTATGCCTGAAGTAAGATAGAGTTAACACTGATGTTTACATTGAGGAGAAAAGTGCAGAGTCCTTCATTTTCCCTGTAATAGAAAAGGAAACATTCTCTGCTAACAAGGGAATTCCCAATTTACAGGATGCCCTAAAGAGGGAGGAATTCAGGATAACATCACCTCCAACAGTAAAAGGTTTTTTTGATTGAAGTATTTCTTGTGTGAATGTGTGCCTGATCTCAGCCTACAATAATTTTGCTTTTTTTTTTTCCCCAGCTTTGTAGCAAATAATGAACCTTTACTTGCATGTAAAACTATTATTACCATATCAAACTGTAACACTTTTTAATACGGATCATTTCTAATAAAAAAAAAAGTCCCACCCAAACTATTTCTTGTAATAATGGAATCTTTGGTCTTTGAACAAAGAAGCAGGTAAAACTTTTAATAGGTCAATCTAACCAGAAATCTCTGTATAATAAAGCAAGTTTGTTTGGTTTTTGGTAGTGCAGCTGATTCCAAATCATATTTTGGTATATCTGCTTTAATACGAAAAATATCAATCATAGCAAACTTAATACAAACCCACTTTCATTTATAAATCACGATGAATAACATTTAGAATTTAACTACCTGCACTTTAAGAGCAGCCTCCTGTTGCTGAATGGAGACAAGAACCTTCAGCCTCCCAGCTTCTAGAAACGTGGGCCATCAGAAATATAAAAAAATTGAGTTAAATCTTCTAAAATGGTTTCTGTATTGTTCCTGTGATTTGAAATTTTGCCATTTCTGCAAATGTAAATCACAGTATTAGGCACAAAATTAGCACTAGCAAATTTGTATGTTGAATAAATCTGAGCATGACACTTAAGAAATCGGGAAAAGAGCCTAGTACAGACAGATCTTTTCTGAAAGTTCAACCGTAAGAAAGTTCCAACTGCCTTAAGAACAGAGCAAAAAAAGTATTTTTCATAGTGGTGATATATCTAATTGCTAATGTTTTTGTCATCCCTGTTACAGCCTATGTTAGAAGAAACAATAATTCAACAGTACTAGTGGTTGGATGAGATATTTTTTCATCATAGCCCCTCATATTTACTTTCTCCCCCTGTCTCCCCCAACATCTTAGTATAAATTTACTAGGAAGGGTGAATCAGCCTTGCTGAACTCTGTAAAATGGATTTCAAGGCCAGTTACAGTCATCCTATGCTATTCTGTCAGGGTAGGGGCTCACATAGGGGAGAACAAAACCTGGCTGTCTGTGGCATCTTAAGACAAGACTGTAAACACGCCTGCATGGTTGATAGTATAAAAGACAAATGTTTTCCCATTGTCACTAGGTTATCAGGCAATTCTACCATTTTCCATGCTGAGTCTCAATATGGACTAATGCGTCTGTTGCCCCCACCCTCAAAAAAAGTCACAAGTTCTCATTCTGCAGGTGGAATATCTGTGCTCAAATCTAAGCGTATGTCGATAGGGAATCACAAATCGGTACACAGATTTCTCTTTCTTTTTCTTTCTTTGTAATACAGAAGGAGTTGGCTGGATTAAAGTGTTAGCAAGTCTAAAAGTTTAAGCCCCTGATTTATCCCACATTCTAGGCTGAAATAAGGGATATTGTGTTTCTTTTGGCTACTTCACATATTACCACCACTGCATCAAGCAAGAACATAACAGTGGCAAGTGTACGTTAAAATCGCATTAACAATGGGCCAAATAAGAAATCTGGGGAATTCAGAGACAAGGTAGTCCCTAATCCCCTCTCTGTCTGTAAAATTCTCAGCTGTCAGGAATCAAGAATCCAGGCACAGCGCTGCTTAAACGCCACTGTTAGAGGCTGACAGCAGAGTATCTGGAAGCACAGGCAGTGTGGAGCAATTTACTTCCCTTTTAAAAAAGCATTTGAACATTTTGCACTCACTCAGATAGCACTGAACTTCAATTCATCTGTGAAAATAAAAATTCTGAACCATTTTACACGAGCAGCTGATGTCTTTATACTGATAAATACTGCAGTACTGTAACTCAGTGCAGATAACCTCCACCTTAAAAGACCGTACAGTCTAAACAGACAAAATGAATAAAAGGTAAGAAATGCATTGTTATTCTTCCCTTTTTAGAGATTGGGAAACCAGAGCACTGAAAGGTTAAGTGGTTTGTCTCTGGTCACACAGGGAGCCCATGGCAGGGCTGTGAATTAAATGCTGCTTCTTGTAAGAACTGTGCTGTCTCCTTAGGAAATATGAATAGTAGGAAGGAGAGAAACTGCCTTGCACAAATTTACTGTGTGGTACTTGAATAACATGACAGGTAGCACTAGAACTGAAATAATGAACTGATAGCTGAGAGTGGACAAAAATGTATTATAACACCAAAGAATGCAAGAAGCTTGGTAATTTCTTCTCCCTCTCTAAAACCTTTTTCCTCATGGCAAAAATTGTATGCCATTGCTCCATCAGTCCCTCCATCCTTCTGCTTCTGACCAATCTTTACACAAAGGTAATGCTTCTGAGGATACCTGGTTCCTATGCTCGTTGTCAAAACTTGCCTCTGGAGCAGAAGAGAGAGCCTGAGCTTTACATCCTGAAATGCTGCGCTGATTGCTCCTTGGCTACCTGTTCTGCTTAGCTGGCACGTGACTGGCACTAAGGATGCCCAATTCTGCCTCTTGCCCTGCCTGTGGCTCCAGTATGCAGAGGAAGGACACGTGTGTTGTGCTGCTGAGATGTCCGTGGGCATGGGGCAAAGCAGCAGAACAGCAGGAGGTCCCTGTGGTGGTGCATGGGAAACCAGACGGTGCACAGAAAACCTCTTGATGGTGACAGACTGAGGTCCATGGGTGAAGAACGATCTGAAGCCATTTTAATCTGATCCTGAAGTAGTGCTAATTGCTTTCACTTTACACAAATATAAAATCACAACTTGGCATTGACGTTCATAGTTTGTAGAGTTTAGTTTTAATATTTCAGGCTTTTCAAGCACGGGAAGCTGGTCTGATTTCGACAACTGCCAAAACTACCCGAGCTGCACAAAAATAAGTACATGGCAAGTAATTAGCTAAACCTTGATAACAGGTAGTTTGATTAGCTAGTGTGAAACAAGCATATCAAACCGAGAATTTTCTGAAGCATCTAATTGAGCTTAAGGCCATTTAAACTTCAGTAACTCTTCTAACTGCCTGTAAAAACTCTCAGCTACAGCTTTTCATTTTATAGTTGCAAATAATATAAGAAACAATACTTTTGAAGTTTATAAACTAGCCAGATTCTTATGCAAGCAAATAGTATTCTTCATTTAATGTTTCAAAGATGTGGTCTTGGAATTCTTGATTATTTATAAGGCATTTTGTTTCCTTTCCCTTCTATTGCTATAGTCCGGCCATTGTACCATGTGCACTGATTTCTAACATATGGTTCTTTCAAGTCATTTGCACAAAACACCTATATTTAATGCAAACAGATATTTGTCTTTCCAGATATCTTACTGAAATAGCTAGAAGGACATCAACTTTCCAATAACCATTTTATTGTCAAGATTTTGTGTTTGTTTCTTTTGGCTAGACATTTTCCCCTAGAAATGACAAAGGACAAGGTACTTCAGCTTCTGGTGGTGATTCATGAATATATTTTAAGATAAAACTCTAGGAGGCATGTGTTCATATAAATCCAAAATAAAGCATCCATCTTTTTGGCAAAGAAATTTGAAAAGTTAGGTATGTTTTCTTTTACTAATCATATCATTCTGTGTACATGTAAGCAGTGTTTTTTCAGTATCTACCTATAGAAAAATGTGCTATTTTCCTTCTATATTTATAATTGTGAAAATACTTGTTAACTTGCATGTTTGTTGTTGTGCTCCTCTTTGTTTTAAGAGAAAGAAACAAGAGAAAAAAAAGGAGACCAAAAGAAGCCAGTATTTCTTCAGAAAAAAAAAAGGATGGTTTGGGGTAGCTTGAGAAACAAGCTTTTGCTTATGAAATAATGATAAGCAGTGACAAGTTCAATAATTCAATGCTTTATCTTTTTTCCTGCTGTAACTAAACTAAGAAGAGACTTCAATAGAAAATCAGATATGAAATTGCTCTTCCACTTCTAGTGGTGTGGGGGGGGAAAAAAAAAAAGATATGGCAGCTCCTTTTCAAGAAGCAATCTACATGTCAAAAGAAGTATTATTCAAATTGTTTGATGATCAAGCATCAACGTAAATTCCCGAGTCTAGTGTGTGTGACCCAAGCTTCTCCTCATCTCCTGTATGTGAACTCTGGAGGCATTTCTCTGCTGTGACACATGCTGGCTGTCTGTTCTTCACTGTACACTTGTTATGCAGAGAAGCACCATCACTCAGAGGTGAGGAAATGTTACTGCTTGACACTGAAAGATCAGCTCAAAACTTTCTCTAGCTTCTCTGTAACCTACTCTTTGAGCCTTAAATGGCCTGGATTTCTCTGCTTGTTTTCAACTCCATGCACTAAAGCTGTAGATGACTGATCAAGGGACTTTCTCTAAGAACATGGGCAAAAGACAGTCGGATTGCACTGGTACTCTCAGTGCTAGAACTGGAAATAACTGCTTCTCACTGTGATTTATTTCACCTACCACTTTTGGTGGAACAAAAAGCTTGCTTTCCTTCTGGGCATTAAGACATCAACATTTTCTCTGGAAGAGAAGACACTGGGAACTGGGAATAATTTCTGTGAAAGCTGTGCCCTTTACATCTCCGCTAGCCTTCATTATTGGATTCTTCCATTTTTAAAATTTGTGTGAATCACACAAAATCTCCCTTTCTATTTAAACAGATACTTAATGCCATTTCTCCATGCTTTCTCAAGCGCTCACTACGACTTGAGTTTTTGGGGTTTTTATTGATCCTGGGCCACAGGTATGTTTTGAAAACTGGTTTGTGGGAGATGTTCTCCATGCTTTATTGAAGAGACTCTGGGTGACATAGCCTGCATACTCAAATTGCATGACCTCTTCAATCACGTGCTGTTACTCCAGTATCACTCATCTGCTGTTACTCCAGTATCACTCATCTGCTGTTTTCAGCCATGTCTGAAGATAAAAACTCTGACCTTTGCAGCAGCACACTCAGACTGATGAAGCTGTCTTTGTATGTGCATGCCTGTGAGTCAGATCAAATGTCTGTACCTAGTGGAAAAGTTTGCTGGTAGGCACTTGACACTAATGAAATACACAGAGCATATTTCTGCATGCCATGCACTGCCTGGGCCTGAGCAAAAGAGTCAGCTCACTGTTTTTAAGCACGTGCCTAACAAGGGACAGCAGGATGTTCCTGGTTAAAAGAGCACAGTGTTCTTTTCTCCATTTTTTTTTCCCTGGCTGTCAGCTTCTGAAAAACATTTGAAAAGTTTAAAGAGTGGCATACTATTATGCACTACAGAAGGGGCAGTTTGTTGGCATGCATTTTGTGGTGACCTGGGATCAAAAGGCTGGACTTGCCATTGTTCGATGTGCTTGCGAGCATGTATGCCCGGATGAGGAAGGTTGGCTTTTATGAGTTTTTCTTTTAGAGATGCTGGCATGATATGCTGAGTAGAGAGAGGCTGCAAAGGAGAGAACTTTTTTTTGTCCTCTTCTGTTTTCCCCTTCTGTACACAGATCTGTTGCTCAGAGTTTGCATCTTAGAAGTGCATGTTCAGATTTCTGCTCTGAACTGGGTGGGGAAAAAAGGTTTAGATCTCAGATCTAAACGCTGCAGTGAGTTCTGGTCACAGGTCGTCTTGGACATGAGATGTTTCTCTATGAAATTTTTGTTCAGTGTTTTCCATAGAAACTGTTTTGTTAGAAACTAGCAAACTAAAGGAAAGCTAAGAAAACCTTCCTTTGCATCCTACACAGCTCTGCTCAATAACAGTTCTTGGAAACGATAGGAAAAAGAATGACCCAACAATTTATGACAAATAAGGCAAGAAAAATTAATATAAAGGCTCTTGAGACAACCATCCCATTTAATTCCTACACATTCTTTTTCTTTTCAGTAATGGTGCCTAGTACTGAAGCACTCCTGTTTTTTCCTGTCAATATTCAAAGAAAAGGTTTTCCTAAACTAAACTAAACTTCTAACTTAACTGAGATTCTGCATCCTAATGATGATTTACTTTACAACAAACTTCTTTAATAAAAAGATAATACAATCATTTTCACTTTCTGCATCTGATAGGTAGCTCACTCAAGTAAAACTAAATAGAGAGGGCATTTGTGTGGGTTTTCCCTGGTTTTGCTGTTTGAAATACAGTCTCAAGAGACAAGAAATAATTTTGCACTCCCTCCAGTTGTGAAATAATGCATGTAACTTTATTTTAGCTACAGCTACTTTCTACTTGTTGCTTGTGACAGCTAATCAAATCAAAGTCTCCACCTACAGAAAGAGTACTTTTCACAATGTTTTCCATACTTGTCCCGGGATTTGTACTTTTTCTGCCTATCTTGCCTCTGTACTGAACACGTTATGCTATGACTCTTTCTTTCAATGTATAAACACAGTTATTCTCCTCATTTTCCCTCTTGACACCATAATGTTTTGCTAAAATTATAAGCAAGAGCTTCTACAAACAAAAACTTAAGCAAGGCTAAGCTTAGTATGTTCACAGGATGGATCTTAGAGATGTAAGTGGATTTGTTTTCTGTAAGAAACCTAAGTATTTGTAATACATATTTGTAATACATATTTAAAGCACCACAAATTTTAAAGTAGTAATGTGTGGAAAAATAGGAAACTACAGTAAAATACTTCCCGGATTGCAATAAAGGTTTCAACTGACAAAAGAACTTTAGATGCATATACATGGTAAATTACATTCACATTGATTTAAATTGGTTTTAGACCTAGTCTGTAACCACAGAATGCTCCCACTGTGCCATGTGTTGTATAGCTAAATGGAAGAGGAGTATTTTAGAATGACTAACCAGAACACTAGAAAAACTGAAATGGTACATTAGAAAGAAAATGCAATAGTTTATTTTTCAGAGAAGATTCCCAGATTGTCTCCAGCCTGCAGAGTGTTTTTGTTAAGCTATGGTGATTGTTTGTGCCAAATGAATACAGGTGACAGACTTCTTAGTGGCAGAGTTTTGTTTCTCTCCTGCTCCAGCAGTGGCACCTCAGGCTGGCGTAGGAAGACCTTGCTGCCTGCCAGCCCGAGATGACTGTTCCACTGCAGTCCTCCATAACACACGAGGGATCATCCAGATGAATGAAGTTATTGAAGAGAGGGGGCTCTGACTAGTTAGGATTAAACTAACCAACAAGAGACCTAACCCTGCTACCCGCTTCCCTTCTTCAGCTGCTTACCAAAATCTCTTATGTCTCTTGTCTTCTTCCTCCCATTTAGGTAATGTTTTCTGCAAACATTAATTAGTTCCCTCTTTCTCTCACCTAATTAGTAACATGTTTTCCTCAAGCTTACATCTCTCCCCACCTTTAGCACCTGCATTCAGGCAGGTAGCCATGAGGTAAGCTCAGTAGGGCTAGAAGAGCTCCCACCTGCAGCCCTCGCCTGACTGACCCATCAGTCAGACCCACAGTCTGCTGGCTTTGACTAGAAAGGCTTCGGGACAGCATCTCAGCCTCACAGATTGTCCTTCTTTCGTACTTTTGAAAACATTTCCATACATATCTTATACCCAGCTCATTCATCTTTTCCTCTTTCTCGGCTACAGCAAGATTCCTCACTCTGGCCTTGACTAATAGCATTCCACTCCAGTTGCAGCAAAGGAAGACAGTGCTGAAAAGATCACTTTCTTTCACTACCCCTCTCGCATCTTTCCTTTTTCTAGGCTGCATCAGAAATAACTGCTTTTGCTTTTCAGGTCCTTTAGAGTCCTATCATAGCTATTACCACTCCTTCACTGTCAAGATGCTGACTCTTGCCTTTGATCAACCTATTACAGCAGGCTCCACTGCTAACTTGTTAAATTTTTAAACAGTCGCTTGTGTATGTACTCCTGAGCTGCCTGTCATGGTTGGAGGAGCTTCTCCATCCAGAAACTTAAACTAAACAGACACTTTCCCTCCTTCTCTTTCCTAAAACTGTAAGTTCAAAGCCCTAAATGTTGTTGTCCCTTGCCTACTGTCCCCAGCAGAAGTCGCTAGGAGCCCTGATTCGTGGTGGTAAGCGTTTTAGCATATGAAGAAGCCCTGAGGGGTGGCATGCTGTCCCTCGGGCATCCAGCATGGGGAGCATTCCCTGATGCAGCAGGTAGACTGGTGCTGTGGAAAATTAACAAGGCCACAATAAGAAGTTAGCTGTCTTCTGATGACACCTTGCAATCATTGGTTTAAAGCAGGTGTTCCAGCTTGATGTGTAAAGGAGTGTCTTCACCAGGCCTTTGTGAATTGTGATGCAACCTGAGATATGCTTTCCTGTCTTTAACTCCCCCCCCAAAAAACGAGAGATCTGCAGTCTCTTCTCCCTTCTATAGTACCACTTCTAATTAACTTTTGCACAGCAAGTGCTGAAAAAAAAAGAAAAAAAAAAGAATATAGCCTTTGTTATACATGATAGACAGGACAGAGGCAGCTCCTCACCATACGTTTTAAATAAACATGACAGAAAAAGGAGGAAGTGTCTAGCCAAAGCAGTGGAACAGTATGATAGTTACTGAATTTGAGGCATTTTAGGAAAGTTTAGGCAGAAAGGAGTAAGTTTATTGAAAAAGCAAAATGAAACAAAGCAGAAGAGTAGACTGAAGAGGAGGCAGGGGAAAAGTCAGCACAGTATGAAGGAGTCTCACTTTGATTAAAATCCTGCTGGCCTCTGTAAAACTGACTCCCCGCCTCTAGCCAATTGCGCTTGCCAGCATTCTCCCAAACTTGGCTAAAGTAGAGTGGTGAACAAACAGCCTCAGAAACCTAAAAACACACGGTTCCCATCAGTCACACTTCAGGTGCTGGCTAGGAGAGCTGCTGCACCTGGGCCAGCTAGCTACTGCCCCTTCAGGTTGTGTCTGTCCCTTCTTATGATGCTTTCAGAGCAGACACACCGTGAACTCTCAGACATTTAACCTTGTTCTCCAGCAAGGCAGAATACCACTCTGTTAGGTTTGGAGGGGAAAAAAATAAAAAAGGAAAAAACCCCCAGGAATTAATAATATATTTTATTCTTGTTAAAGAAAAAGAGTGGTTTGTTTATTGAATTTTAGTAATTTTGTAGTAAATTAATATAATAAAGCCATTTGATTTTTGTTAACTGAAAGTATTCAACGGAAGGCATTTTTTTTCCTTAAAATTATTACTTCCATTATAAAAAAAAATTCCATAGATTAACTTTTTTTTGGAAGAAAAAGCATTTAGACCGGCAGTCAGCTTGCAGTATTTATCCATTATGGTGTAAATTAAAATATGAAATGCTTATTAAAGTGAATATCAATTACTGAATGAAATTAAATATACATATCATTGTGTTTGTTAAGTACAAAGAGACTGTGGCTTCAACCAGTAACAGACTTGTTTCAGAACTGCGGTGTGAAGAAGTGTAGTAAATGTTGAATATTTTGGTTTTGCAAAGTTGCAAAAGAAAACTGAATGAGGGCCGGTTTAGCTCAGTGGGTTGAGCGTGGTGCTTGAAACACCAAAGGTCGCGGGTTCGATTCCCGTTTGGTTCTCACGTGTTGCCTGACCTAGTTGAGAGGTGGCGTCCTGCCCACACAGGGAGGTTGGATTAAAATGATCTCTGAGGTCCCTTCCAGCCCAGGCCATTCTGTGATTCTGTGATTCTGTGATTCTGTGATTTCCAAAATGGTGTAAGAAAGCTTCACCAGTTGAAAAAAAAAACACATTTTCCTCATTAAAATTAGGTAAAACATTTGGAAAGGTGGCAAGATGCTGAAGGAGTGTACACTGCTAATTAAGAATTATATGTATGGAAAAGTTAAAGAGAGCATAACAATGTGAGATGAAGAGAAGGAGATTCTTTCAGTGAGGCAGAAACGTGAAGGACTCACAGCGGTGCACAGCTGATGCTAGACAAGGATGGTAAAGCTGTCAACAGTGGGGCAGAAAAAGCAAAAGAACCCAATAAATATTTCTGTTCTGATTTGGAAAGAACCAGTGTGATATACTCATATCTGACAATGATTAGAATTACTTTCTACTAAATCAATAAATTGGGAGATTGTTGAACAGCAACTGTCAGAGCTAAACAGCTTTTGAATTTACAGGGCCAGATATCTTGCACCCAAGAGTGTTAGAAGAGCTTACTGAGAAGCACTCTGCAGTATTAATGCTGAGTTTAAAGGAATCGTAGAACAATGAAGATGTTCCAGAGCACCAAAGCAAATTCAATGCACCATTAATTTACGGGAGTGTATGCATAAATTGCAATAAATTGAGTTGGCATATAAGGCCAAAGCTGACCTGGAACTAAACCAGTAAAGATAAATGTATGTACCTTGTTACGCTGTATTATAGACTGTTTAACTGTGTATATGGGGCAGGATATAAACATAAAGGAGAAATCATCATCATTTGCTAGTTCATTCTGTCTGGGTTTTCTCTTTGCCCAGCAACATTCAATATTACTAGTAACACAGCAACAAGCACCACCAAGCTATTTTTCCCATGGCTTGGCTGTGGGATGCCAGGGAGGCATCCTGCGTGTGTGCTCAGAGAGTAGCCAGACCTGCGAAGAGCCTTCTTGCATGGATTTCAGCAGGATGTGCAAGGCTTGAGGAATCACTGAAACTCACAGTTTACTACGGACTTCTACTAAATTCTTTCAGGGAACACAAACAATTAGAAGTGCAGCCATTTCACGTGATCAGGAAATAAATCCACCTCTCATATGCACTTCCAACAAATATGCTCTTCTGAGCTTTCCCGCTGTGAAATTCTATACAGTGTTGTCTCTGATACTAACCTTTATCCTCAGTACCTAATGGTTTTACCCAAACTGTCAGACAGCATTCTACTAACAGCCTTCTCCAAGCATTCTTACATAGGCTTTTAGCTTTCTCTGATACAGCACAAATTTACCACAAGTTTTTGATTATGTGTTTTTATACACATATACATGCATATATATATACACACAAATACATATATATGTGTGCGTGTGTATATGTGTGTATATATACATATATGTGTGTGTACACATATATATACACATACACACACACATATGGGGTCAGACATATCTGAAAGGATTAAAAGCAAACAGAATGTGCTTTCTTTTCAGCTCTTGCTTGCACTTTTCCCTGAAGGGGTGAGATGAAGTTTAGGCTGCTTGGATGAATGAGCCCAAGATTACACCTGTCCTTGGGAGTTACAGTCCTAATATGCTGCAGAGATGCTTGTGCTTCACCTCAGAGTACTCAAATAACATGTGGGCTCCTGTAGTAAAGTGTGGCTTTCCACAAGTGTTAAAATACAAACTGTGTGGACAAGAAAGACATAGACATACCCGCTGCTGACAAAAAAAAAAGACCTTGTCCCAGTCCATGGTTTGGACCCTGGAATGCCTGAGGCCCTTCCTAATGCTCTGGTGTAGCTTTTGACTCTCTGCTTCATCTTCCTTGAGCATAGCGCCCAGTTAGGCCATGAGGATACCAAGTTTTAATTAGCTAATGTTTTGTAAAGGGCATCTGCTACAAATTAGGAGATTTTAATGATACACCTACTCAGTACCTACCTGCATTTTATTCATGGTATGTAAACTAATGACAATAGGAGTTTTTACTTTTTTCCTCAAAGTTGGGTCTGGGCAGCACAGCCTAAGGCAGACGAACGTCCGAAATAAAAGATAGAGAAAGGCCAGTCTTGCAGTCTATATGGAAAACCATGAAAAACCCCAACTTTTTAGTCTTGACATTGTCAGTGCATCCTCTGACAAGAAAACAGAAGTATTTTTATGTCAGTAGAGCCTACAGCATGTGTCAGTAATGGATCAAATATTAAAAAGTAATTTTTAATAAGTGCGAATCAAAGAGGGATTAGAAAAGCTCAGAGGATTGGGAGATGAGACTTCAGTTCAGGGAATTCCACAGCTCAGGGGCATAGCAGGTGAATGCTCTGCAACTCGTGGGTGAGAGACCTGGCAAGGGGGGCTGATGAATTTGAGATTTTATTATTAGAAAGTAAGGACTGAGGGTATGTATAAATGGAGACCAATTTTGATAGGTATGAAAGGGGTGTTTCAGACAGGTAATGAAAAACCAGAACAAAATTTTAAAGTCAGTGCATTGGACTGATAGGAAGCAGGTAAAATCTGCCCATAGCTGAAGTAATTGCAATTGGATTTATTGCCATAAGTAAATGTATGGGATGCGGCATACTGAACAAGGGGTCATTTGTGAATATTATTCCGTATAGTGTATGTCTATTACTGTAATGTAAAAGCTGTAAAGCTGGGGTTTAGAATGGGGCAAGCGACACAGAGAGTAGCAGAAATACCTCCTTGCAACTGCAAAGTGGGAACGTTAGGTAACCGAATGCTTTCGACAAAAGCTTTAAAGAAGCACAGCAAAGGAACTAAGGAACCAAAGAAGGATACAAAGTTGAAAGTTCTGAGGGTTCATTAGATGTACACAGCTGCCACCAGATGGGAAAACAGAATATGACAAACAGTACGACAACAGTACAAAAATTAAAGACAGATGAAAACGGAGAGGGACAATTTGGGGATTTGATTTCGGAAAGCAGTGTCTTATGTATCCATCACAAGGAATGCCCTCTAGCTCCTTTGTGTGTGTGAATGTGTGAGCCTTTCTTCCCCTTCCCCTCCAACTCCGTTCCTCCTCTTGCTTTTTCTTTCAGTGACTGACAGCCCACGGTTTTTAAGAGAAGCTTAGAGAGAAATCCATACTTTTTTTGTCATATGTCATGAGCTGAGTAATCTCTTGAGAAAGAGTTTTAGTGTCATAGGGGCCTGTGAAGAATTTGGATATGGATCCAAACCAAAAAATTTTTGTACACTGTAGTAGGTAAGAATTAAATCACTTGAGTCAGTACTGAAACTGTATATTGCTTAAAATAACATTGAGAGTTATTACTCTTTGAGAATTTGTTCATATGAACATTCATCTAAACCTCTAATTTATATATTGTAAGTTCTTGTGCATTTTATTACTGTTATTGTTGACTTCATTTTTTTAAATGTTTGCATACTTTAGAGAAATAGGCATTTAATGATGATTTTTCTGTCCCTGGATGGAATTTGTTACTGGAGAGTTACAGCTGCCTCCTCTACCACTGTCTCCTTTTTCTGAAAGTTTTTTTTTTGACAGCTTCGTGATCAAGGTGTTCAGCGCTACAAAGTAGTGAGATACTTATTTTTGTGAATAACTCATCTATGTCATATAAAGAATATAATATTCTTTATTCATGAAGACTTATGCCTTAGAATAGCCGAGTATTTTAAAATCAATTCTTCAACGATTTTTAGTGTTACCCTTTGGCGAACCTGGTATCTCATGAAATCGTACCCTAGCGTTACAATGCTGTTCATGCTTGTTCTGGAGCAGGTTGAGAGTGGAGTTACCAGCTGTTATCAGTACAACGTCCATGTCTGGAAGGGGACAAACACTGAGCTGTGCTTGGTTGCAAATCTAGTGCCTTAGCTTCCTAGCGATATGGGTTTGAATCTTGTGATTACAGTGACCTAAACTAGACCTGACAAGGAAGGAAGGCCCTAAAACAGATGATCTGCTCGGCCACAGAGAGGGTAATTCCTAGCATGCCTTTTGTACTTTGTATACACTAGCACGTGTGGTTAATAAGTTTAGGAAGGTCAGCATGCTCTTTTTATTTCCTACTCAGGTTCAATAACAATGCCCCCTAAAAATGCTGTGGCTGGCATTTAATTTCCATTATTCATGCCATTTTGCTCTTAGTTTAATGCTCCATTATCACCCACCTGCAGATGGAAATAACATTGATATCTTTGCAGTCATTTTAGATCTCTTGATGGCTTTGTAACTCTGTGAAGCAGGTTTTTTTATGTCCCAAAGGTAAAATAAACTGTTGTGTAAGATCATTGTATCTTTCTGTTTATAGGGAAACAGAGAGCCATTGCTAAATAGCAGGTAAAACAGCCTCTAAACCTTCTGAATACTTACTGAAGACTTATTTTACTATTCTAATATTAAAAACCACTTATAAACAGATCTATTAGTATAGTTAGATGCACAATTCCTACTGGTATCAGAAAAAGTTGGAAGTCTCTATATCTTCAAGAAATTAGGTTTAATTACTTGCTTGCTACTTCCAAAATAGGGGAAAACCAGGCAGCTTCTAGCAATATTTTGACTTCATTCATTTTTGATCACATACTGCTGACTGGAACAGTCTTTTTTTTTCTATCTTGGAAATTCAACCTCTATTAAACTTCCCAAGATTTTGCTTTTGATTAATTTACGTTTTTTCTTTCTTCTAAGTTTCCTAATTTGCCAAATAAGGTGGCTATTTAAATGACTTAGATAATGTATCTCTCCAAAAGACATTATTGTGCTGCTCAACCACTGTTGAATAGTGGGGGGGGGTTTCCTGAAAACTGAGAAATTTGCAATCAGTGTACTTCTTGTGAATGTGTTTGTGTGATTTGTCTTGGCTAAAGCATAGGGTCCCTTCAGGAAAGAGCTTTGATCCACTTTTGGATAGTATGGAGGCTCATTAGGAGTGTTGCTATTAAAGATCACATTTAGACTCCTGAATATTTGTGTACTTCAACAGATAGTGTGAAAGAGGAACTTTCTTTTTTTCTGGAAAACATACATTGAAAAAGCTGCTGGAATGCAGCAGAGACCTGCAGACTGATGAATAGAGACTGATGGAGAAGATGAGTAAAATCGAATTGCTCCCCATTTTGTTTGGCATGATAGCATGGGGGACATAAAATTAAGTCAATAGGTACCTGTTCCAAACAAACAGTGTGGGAGAGGGGGAGGCAGAGGAGAATGATGTTTGTGACCCAATCTGCAAACACACACCCTCATATTATTTTGAGTAGATATTGCTATGGAATTGTTTCATTTTGTACACCCTGGATGCCTTTCTTTGGCCTACCCTGAGACAATGCTAAACCACATGGGCCTTAGCTTTGATTTAGTGTGAACCTGTTACGATGTCTTAATTTGTACTTTGCTCAGGGCTCCCCTCACCCATTCCCCAGAAGTATGTTTACAAACCGTAACCTTTGCTAATGCTTCCACTCCTTCTACCAGGATATAGCACATACCTCACGACACCATTACTGTGTCCTCGTCAGAAACAAAAACGGGAAACATCACTCAGGAACACCAGTGCAATGCAGGAAAAAGAGTGACATACCTCACTTGTGTGGTGGGAACATACCAAACACCACACACTGTCAACGTTCCGAGCGTTCAGAATGATGACTCGGGTTCACTGATTCCCGGGCCAGGATTAAGGTGAGTCACACCAAGGATCCAAACACCACTTTTATTTATGAATCACCTAACAATCCACTTAGGCGCAATCAGCATGCCTCACAACAATCAGCTATTAGCGAGCAATATAAACTGTCCATGCCACACATAGCCTTTTGTTAAGACTAGAAAGAGAGAGAAAGAAAGTGACAGAAAAAGGAAGGATCCCATCCTTGGATCTAGCAACGACCACGGCACACGCAAACCATCTTGTGGTGGGTGTAAAAGCACTCAACTGCCTGGGGTGATCGCCTTTTATACAGTCAAGTTCCCGCCACAAATCGTGTTTGCTTAGCCCTTGTGGAAAATTACCGGGAACCGTCTGGGGCTGGTGGAGGCTTTTGAGGAGGAGTCACCCCTCCCTCTCCCAGGTTTCCTGCAGCCACAGCTCCAAGCCCCACCCGCCCCCACAGCTCCACCGGTGCAGAGCTGGGGCAGGGGGGCTCAGCAAAGTGCTCAGTCACCCCTGCACCAACACAGTCAGGGGCCAGGCAGGCAGCTCTGGCTTGTTTGGGTTTCAGAGAAAGCCCAGGCTGCTTGAGACGTTTGTTTAGTCCCTCACACACTGGTCTATCACAGGTTACATGTTTTTGTAAAACTCATCGCTTTAGGATACAAGGGGCAGTGGAGAGACTGTTGAAGAATTAGTCTAGCATTCAAGGTGTTGGTGAGGAGGACATGGTTTAGTGACAGAAACAGGGGATAAGAGGTTGGGCAGGGGGTCAAGAGTTCTTGATCCTGCTCCTGGACCGAAGAGAGAGCGCGGCTGTCCACAGCTCACAGGGGCACAAGAGCGCTGCTTTTCAGCTTTATTTACATGCTTCTTGTATTACGTTTTTTGTCCCCTGTTCTTTTTCCTTTTTTTTTTTTTTTCTTCTGAAGAGAGAACAACAGAGTAGTTCCTTTCTGTGTCATTTGAGGATGCATCTGTGCACACCTGTTTGCGTTGTGTGAGTCTATTTGAAACCTGGGGGTAGCTGATGCAGAGTGAGCAGCCCGGTGCGCACCGATTGTCTGGGCTACAGCACACTGAGCTGGCACAAGGAGGAATGACACCCGAGCTGCATCCTGGGCCAGTTTAAAGTGCGCAGCCACGTGGATTTTACCGTTTCGTGTGCTGTGTTGGTCAATCAGATAATTAGTTATGCAATGAGTTCATAGTTTGCATGGCCTAGCAGTGAAGGTCAAAGGCAAAAAAAAAAAATTGTTAAAGTGTCTCCAGTGAAAGGGCACGATCAATTGTTTTCACATGCTATAAGCACTCTTTTAGGTGATTCTTTGCCTCTTTTTCTCAGCCCCCCCCTCCCCAGCACTCATAATAGACAAGACCATGTGCGTAGTGGTGCTAGTTGCGACTTTCAAAAAGAAGTGAAATTATTTATCTCTATTCTTTCTTTTTAAAATACAACAGAAATTATTGAACTAAACATCTGAACCTTTTAATAGATCCTTGTAATAGCATGGACATTACAGCCATTGGTGTAATGCAGTTGTTTTCAAATAAAGAAAAGCCAATCAAAGAGTTACACTTAAAAAGACTGAGCTAGGGAAAACATTGATTTAGATTCAGTTATCTTTTTTAAATCATAATTGCCTAAAGAACTGGAATTTACTGTGAGTGTATATAGAGCAAGAGGCAATACAAGTATTGGCTATATTGGCATTTCTATTTTGGGGTTCCTGACTTGAGGCAGTATGGTACTTGAGCCACAGTCATACCAGTAGTGGACTGATGCCAATCAGATTTTTTATCTGACCTAGTATCTATGCCTAAACAGCACAGTTTAAGCGTACCAAACTGGACCCTTGCATCTTAAAAAGGAATATGTATATACATATGTATATATAAGTTATGTTATCTCACTGGAAAAAATATCCACCTGATTAATTCACTACTCTATCTATCCTTCCTGAGCTCCTTTACTCATCTAAGAAGTTCATCTTATTCTGTCAATGGTCATTTTTAAAATATGTAAAATATTAGGGAAGCCATTGCAAGCATAAATGAAACTGTGCATTGTACTAATTTCTTTCATTGCCTACCTCAAAGGACGCTTAGGTGGGCTACATCTTCCAATTAGCATACAGTAGGAAGGATTTTCTCAAGTAAAACATTGTTTGTGGTGACAAAAAGCTGGCCAACTAGCTAAGTAAGGCACTACTATAATTAAATTAAAAAAAGCAAATCCATTTTATAAAACATCAAAAGTTTGAAACCTATTCCATTTTGCAGCAGAATGAATGTGAGCCTAGGTTTTCACAGAGGAAGAAAGATTTCACACTGTCTACTACTGTGTATTTTAAAGCATGGAGTGAGGAAGGCTGAACTAGATTCTTTGCCTCTTTTGTAGCAGAGAGATCTTTTTGTCTATTCAGATTGAAGCACTTTTGTTTCAGATCTGAGAGATTCTTTCCACAACCTTTTCCTTTTCTAG
This sequence comes from Trogon surrucura, assembly GCA_020746105.1. NCBI lineage: Eukaryota > Metazoa > Chordata > Aves > Trogoniformes > Trogonidae > Trogon > Trogon surrucura. The sequence continues at coordinate 114,755,918 of CM036617.1, read as the reverse complement.
CTCTCTCCACCCAAGCTTCTGTGTATAGGGAATCACCCTAGCAAATGTTTTATTGAAATTGATTAATTTTCACAAAACATGTAGCTTCAGACAAATTGCATTTTCTCTAGCAGAAAAAAAAAAAGAAAAAAAAAAAAAGATGATGGCTTGTAATTATATACTGTACGTGGCCATTGGAAAGAAAGCATAGAAGACCACTATGGTATATTAGAAAGGCTGAGGTTACAAATCTTACTCTTCTGCATGAAAAAGAAAAAAGAGTAAACCTCACCTCTCTTAAATATACATGGCACACATCCAGACAGCAGATGTAGTCTATGTCTCTGTGTACAGCAGTCACATAAAATGATCAGTATTGAACATTGAATGGAAGCAATTGCATGCATAACATAATTAGGTTGCTTAGATGACCAGCCCATGGATTAAAACAATTTCTAATAAGCAGTGGTAACTAAGAATTGGTATGGTTATTCTCAACTTTCTCTGAAATATATGTGCCACTTATTTATTACAGCTCACGTTTCTTCACGTTTATTCATGAAATACCCCAATGTGAGATTTTAGTGAGAATGATGTTAGGCCAGTGCAGACCCTTTAAAAAAACCAAAAAGCCTGTCATTGGAATGAGTGACATTTTAATCATAAGATTTAGTCAACAGATTTGGTGGTTTGGAGTTTTTAAAATTTCTTTCTCCCTTCCCATCCCCATCAGTCCTTTCGTAGCAGGTGACTATGTCTTTTTTCCCACTCTGAGTCTTCTTTCTTTTAGTTATTCCGGTGATGTAGTCTGAGTACAAAACTGATAGGGCACATGTCAGGGTATGCAGACTGTGCTACAATGCACTGTTGTACATCATGTAATATTCTCTGGGTATCTTTTGTCAGAAACTAATAAGGTGGGTCTTTAATGAATGAATTAGGGTTAACTAAGCTGTTAAGGGAGGCTCCTGCAAGCATGGGTTTGCTCAGCTGGCTCATTGGCCTGTTGGAAATCAAATCCGCTAAAGCAACGTGTTTTCTGCCAGGCTACTGTGCTGACCTGCCTCTTGGAGAAGACCTGTCTCTGCACGAGGCAAGGCAGGGGTGCAGCCAGAAGCAGGAGGTGGAGAGGGACAGAGCGGGACTGCCTGGCCTTTGGCAGATGGTGTTGTGCACATGGGAGAGTGTGTCTCAAGGCAGCCAAAAGAAGAGAAGAGACAAGGCATTGCAGTCAAGAGTCAAGGCATTGCAGGAAGCCTGTGATCTTGCTCCATCTTGCAGCACCCAAGTTACCCCAGGGGAGTTTATCTCTCTCCTGGCTGTTTTCTGCAGCATGTCCTCCTCTGTCTGCTCACTGATAGATCTTAAGTTCTGAATGGCAGTTTCTTTCTCGGTCTCCTTTTCTGGAAGAAGCTGAGAGTGGTTTTTCTTTTCTGTGCAGAAGTCAGGAGCAACGTGAAAAGATTTAGTCTTTCCTGCATTTCAGCTTTAGCTGCTCTGAATAGCATCACATGCATACTCTCTGGTGTCTGCAAAATCTAGCTTAGATGGCAAGCTATCAATACTACTTTTTCCCTGCTCTTTTTGTGGGCATAACATTTCTAACAATACAATATAAGCTATTACATAATCAGGTAGCTTTGCTTTAATCCTTTTATTGAATAATTACTCAATACTAAGTTATTCAGTGTTCTCATTTTGAGGATGCCAATTTTATCATGCCGAAAAGAATCTGAGTTTTGCCATACTGATAATAGTTTCCATAGGCTTGTAGAATATATGTAGCTGAAGCTTGTATTTTAAAAACACTTAAAATCTCATTAATTAACTTCTCAACAGACAAGTTGTAGTTCTACTGCTTGTTCTCATGCCAGACAAGGTGAACATATCGATGTTATATGTAACTTTACGTGCTGGAGACTTGCATTTGAAATACTTTCAGCTTCTGAATAACAAGGAGAATAACCTTGAACCTGTAACTACTCAGTGTTACATAAGAAAAGATTTCAACACATAACAAACTCTTATGATCCATTGATCCAAATTGCCTTTGTGTGTACTCATCTTTTTTTATTGCCAGCATTTTTTTTTTAAATTATGTCTTCCTGTCCTTTGCCTGTTTGCTAGCTATTTCTGTGCCTTTCTGTAGTTTTGCATTCTTTGTAGTCACTTTTAAAATCTCTGTTGCCTCCCCCTTTTCTTCCAAACCATTTCTTTCAGTGAGATGTAGTCTGCCATATTTTCAATCCAAGGAAGGATACTATTTCTTGAAATGATGCAAACCACTTTTTAAATATTTTGTTTTGCAACTACCTCATGTTTCCTATACAGTGTTTTCCTGTTTTCTGCACAATCTGAGTTTTAACTTTCTATGTTCAGTATGACTCTCTTTTTTTTAAAACCATTTAATGAAATACATGAGATCATATTAACTTATATATGAGTGTCTAAATTTTAAGCCATAAAGCTTTTTTTGTGTTCAAGGAGATAAGCAGCTCTAAATGTGGCTTTCTCTGGAACAGTTCCATAAAGGGATTTTGGTCTTTGTTCACTGTGCATATGATGTATATTTATCTTTTTTTGGTGGTAGTTTCAGTTCTTTGACTGCAGGCTTCTGCAAAGTGCTTTTCTTTCAAGTATAATGACCCCATCCAAGCACAGAGTACTGCTCAGGGTTTATTACCTCATCAAGATTTTGAGTAACCTTTCACACTATCTTACATCAACTCAATTCCAGCAGTGTTGAGCAGAGATCTCTTTTTAGCCTTCAGCTCTGTTTTCCTTTCTTCTGTTCCATAAGCCCTGATGATTACCAACCAGGACCGTAAGTCTCTGTCCATCTGGTTTTATTCTATTCTTTATGATACTGCCTTCTTTAATTAATAAATTTCTCAATCTTGTTTAAGAACTCCTAAAATTCTTTTTCTCCTCTTGATTTCTAATGCCATTACTGTTTGACCTCAGATTATGATTTCATAAACTATCTAACTCAACAGGACTTTGATTGGATTTCAGATTTATTCAAAAGGCTTCACAAGTTTCTTCCTCAACTTTCTTCTCTTAATGTCCTCACGTGAAATTCTTCACTTTCTAAAATAATTCTTTCTAGGAGAGTAATATTTTCAAATTTTACAGGCTAAACTGGCAAATGTTTTCAACTTCTTTAATTTATTCATAGACTGCAAAACAGTTTCTGAGTATCTGAAATGTTTGACAGCACGAGGATAAAAGTTCTCTGGGGCTGCCTGGCCCAGGGGGCAGTCACAGTGGGGTGGGGGCAGCTGTGTCTATGGAGAAGAGAAGATGAGTCAGGTGACCCAAATGGATCAGTCACAGTGTTGCTTCCTGTGGTGCTCAGCATATAAGGACCCCTAAGAAGAACCATGTGGCTTTTAGTACCTATTATGCTGGAAGGATTGTGATTGGCTCTTCATCATCTCTCCCTGTGCTGCCAATGTTCATGCCTCCGGTTTTCTCACTACAGAAAAGCACTGCTTGACAGGATGGGTCATCTTCCTCTGCCTCCATGGGTGTGAGTGGTACAAGCTCCTTTTCTGGGGTTTGGGGTTTTTTTTTTTGACTGTCATTGGACCTCTGGCTTGGGTGTTCCTGTCTGCTGCTGAGTCCAGTCTGGGACTTTTTCTGCTCAGGACCTAGTTGTCATCTAGGGCATGGGTTCCACATTAACATATTTTCTTGTGTCTTTGAATATATTTGCATGCTTATATAATACATGTACATAGTTCAACATCTCCATTGTTATTCTAAATGTTATTTTCTTTTTCATTATACTGGTTCAGGTTTTTTCAACCTCAGAGTCTCTCTCCCTGGTTCCTCTGTTATCCTCCCAATGGGAGGTCGGAAGAGGATCCCTGAGAGCAATCTGTCAAAGTTTAGCGGCTGGTCCCTGTTTAAAACTTTGACATTGTCATTAAGAAAAGATAGATTTTTTTAGTGTATCTTCACCTGAGATACTGCAGACCGAACTGTCTAGACCTTTTTTTTTTTTTTTTCCTGACAGTGAGCTTTGCAAGGAAGGTCAAAAGATTTCTATGTCAAGAAAATCTGTGGGATTTTAGACTGTAAACTAGTTGGTTTAATTTTTTAAAGAGAGGAAGCTGACAAGCTGCATTAGGCAGAAAAGGAAAGTAAAGAATTTATAACCAACCTTTTTCCGAAATCTCAGTGTCTTTAAAATAGATTTGTGTTTCCATACTGGATTTTGAGCAAATTTGAAATTGTAGCAAACCTGACACATCTCCTCTGGGAGACTAAGAAATTCTTTCAAACTGTAGGCTTTTTGCACATCGTTCTACCAACATTTTCTAAATTTCAGCACCTTTCTTCTCCCTGCACTTGCTCCCTTCTTCTTGCACTCTCAGGAGGCTCAGTGATTTCTTTCCACCTGGAAATGTCCACCTGACCAACCACACTCTTTTTATCTTAAAATAGCAATATATACAAATATAGAACAGGCAAAACAGAGACAATTATTCCAATACTTAACACACTGGTTAAAAGAAAGTTGCAAATGATGCAGAAGCTTGTCTCTGTCAGGTTGCTAATCCATCAGTGACAACAGAATTCCTCTTAAACCAGCCTTCTCAGTCACTTTAGGCCAATTACTATACAGCTGAGTTAACCATTGATATTCTCACAGGTTTTATAGTAGTTGAAACTATGGATTTGTTCTGCAAGTGCATAGTTTGATTGCTGAAGTAAAGGAAAACATTTCCTATTTCCTTCTCACTTTCTGCTATCTGAAAAATAAAAGTGATGTTCTGTTAAAAAAAACCCTCCTGATAGCATGTTATGTGTGTGTCATAGTTTTGTCCCAAATCCCAGTAGGTCATTGGTTTATGGCGTGTGCGATCCAAGAGGTGGATGTTTTTATTTGTTCCATGTGGTGCATTGATTCACGGACTCTGAGACGGATCGAAATCAGCTTTATTGCAAGCAGGGACACATATTTATACTTATTAGCAAGAAGCAATATTTATGGGTTACAAACAGGAGAACAGACTATGCGACCACGGTTGTTATTAGCTCATGTACTCCTTCAGTCACTTTCTTATCACACAGGGAGCACAGACTTTCCCAGGTCTGTTTTGATCATACTCTCCCGTTCACTCCCCATGCACGTCTTGTGTACAAAAAGCATCTTATTGTCCATTCTCATGGACACACTCCCAACATGAGCTGTACCTGGCTGGTCACGGTCTCTTTTCATTATTAGCAAGCAAGAGTTATGTACTTGTTTAGAAAAGAGCACAAGGACGAAAGTCTTAATTCTGCAATGCAGTGCTGCCAGCACAGCTAGCTGTAAAAGGTAGGGTGTCCAGAGCATCACAGGACTCTGCATGGGTAGAACTGAGAGAAGTGGAAAGGACAGGAACTTACTCAGAGGGAAAGAGCTTTGAAACCATCTCTTTCACCAGGAACATGGACGTGGATTAGCATAAACCACTTGTGAAAACACATCCCAGGTAAGAGGCATGAAGCCTACTGACTTCAACCTTAGGCATGACTGTTCAAAATGTATGAACTGTGTCTGCTCCTACGCAAGTGATGCTCTTCTGTGCTGAATGCAAGCAGTTTCCAACCTAGAAACCATACAGCTGCACTATTGTTTTACATTAACTCTCCCCGAAAAAAAATATTTATGGAGGTGTATGGCTTCTAAAATGAGATCTGCAGCTAGTTAGCATGAAGTACAAATAGAGGCATTTGTACGTGTCTAGATATGCATCCCTAAATTCAATGGAAGTCCTCAGTTACTACTTGCCCTTTGTGTCTTTTGAAAATGGGAAGAAGCTTCTGGCATACTCTGGTATTTTAGAAATTTTTCTCAGGATTTTTTTTCTTTGTTTGTATTAAAGCCAATTTTTCTCTATCATTCTTCCCCAATTTGTTTGTTTGTGTGGTTGGTTTTTTTACTGCTATTAAAGGAAAGATAACAAGAGGAAAACTCTACAACTACAAATTTGTGATTTCTGGTGATGTTAACATTGGTGTTATTTTGTAGGGTTTTTGTTTTGAGGACATGTTTTGCTTCAATGACAAAGAGAATACAAATTCTTAAAAGGGAAAAAAAAGAATGTAGTGTAAATGAAATGGGCAGTAGAAGAAAGTTTGTCTTGTGCTCGTGGGTAACTGCTGCATTTTGTAGCGTAGCATGTATGACAGAAACACTTTGGCTTCTCAGATGCAAGTGCTTTTTAACAGCTGTATTCTGATATATTTTGTTAAATGTTTTAATTGCATAAATGTAACGAAGATTTAAAAAAAAAAAATAAATCCAAACATAAAAAAAATTTCTGTGGATATACTGTGCATAGACAAATTGTGTCCTTAAACGTGATGATTGACATCTGTGGTGAATAATCTGTGCCTTCCCTCCAGACACTCCCCCAGGGGGGCTCTTGCTGCAAAATTGATGAAATTGCACAAAGGTAAGACACTTCTAAATAATCAATAGAGACGGTTTCTGCAGAGGCAGAAAAGGTCATGGAGGACAGTATTCTGTATGTAAGATACTTAGGAGGTGTTTTCAATGCAGTTTGAAGTATCCAGTTGCAATGGCTCATTCATGAGTCAGAGTGGTCACGTTAAGACAGTGGGCCAGCTGGGTTATCGGATCCAAGCAGAGCAAGCAGTTCATAGGGTCTTGCCCCAGCCTAACTGGAGATGTCATTGCAAGGGTCTTTGTAACAGAAGCTCCACCTAACCATCCAGTTTAAGAGGTCTGGTCCTCTCCTCTCCATGGGCACTAATCAATGCCAAGACTCAAAAATAAATGGCTAGGTATCGGGGTTCACCTAAACTATCATAATCTAAATGATAGTCCAGGCAGTTCCTTGAAAGAATTTGGGGGCTGACTGAGCATCTAGCAATTCCCTATCTAGGAGGATAAGGGATTGGAGGCAAGGATGACTTGATTTTCCAAAATGAGAGCTGCGAAGTATTAAGCACTTTTCAATATACACACAACCAGGTGAGAGCTGATCAATCTGTAAAAACCTGGTGCTGACTGCTGCTATCCCTCACTGTTGGGAGATACCTGCCTCCAGGTTGAACAGCCAGTTACAACATGGCACTAACAAACCAGACAAGGTAAATACAATCAATTTAATGTAGATTTGTGAGACTGTCCTCTGCTCAGTGAAAAAAAGTTAAAATGAGATAACTCATTAGAAGGAGCAATGTCTGAAACTGGAGATGATAATGTCTTTGAGCATTTCTTTCAATTTTTCTTAGATTTTTTCTTTCTTTAAAATTATTACTGTTTCTGAAACATGCAAAAAATTAGCATAAACAATTATTGTCATTGTTTTCTATTGGAAAAAATAGCTTATGATTAGTGCATGGCACTCTGGCTTGCTGCCTGACAGTGTAACACAGAGTGAACAATTATAAAATGTCCCATTGTTGACTGTTTCCTCTCTTCCTGAACAGTTATTTTTAAAGCTACATATTGATTTCTTTCTTTCCACTTTAAAACTCCCTTGAAACAACCTCCTTTGCCCTGCAAGGACTCCTGTTTGTAAATGGAGGCTCAGTTTCACAGTTAAGTCCTCTATTGATCCCTGAAGGACCACTGATGAGTTCCTTGGGGGACCTGAGGCCAGAACAGGAAGCACTGCTGTGACAAGCACCCTTTGAGAGAAATACTGTGTGAAATAAAAGAGAGAACTTGAAAAATGTCCTTAAATTTATATTTCCATCAAAATTTCAGATAAAGCACACAAGTCTGCTGGAGTTAAATTACATTTTTTGCCATTCAATAATAGTTCACTTGGGATATTGCTCTAGGAAACCAAAAGAATAAAAAAACCACAATCTCCTTGTTAGAATAATTTCTATGGAGTCCTCATTTAATCTGAAAAAACTATTTTGATTCTTCCACTGAGAAGATGTCATTGGAATTGCTCCAAAAGCACCTGGACTCTCAGCTTCAGCATATTCTCATTCTAAAATACAACCTTCAGCCTCCCTTTGGTTCTTCTTCCCCCTCTAGTTCCTGTTCAAGATGTTGATACATTGTCTAAAATAACAAAGAAGGAGCTTGTTATGGAAGACTAATGCATTTTTGACTAGCATTTTATATTGCAGGACTACTATTAGAAGCCACATATATTTTTTGTGGATCCATTTTTGCCCACCTTAACATCACACTTAGGAGACTTAAGTATTCTACAAGTATTAAATCTATTGAGCACGTTTGGTTTTTTTCTTCCGATGGGTTTGTGTCTGGCAGGGTACTTTGGCAATGGGGAGAGGACCATAAGGGGTGGCTCCCTGCAAAACTTCCAGAACCTTCCTCAGCCCCAGGTAGGGGTTGGATCCACCTCTGGCCAAGGCCAGGCCCATCAGTGCCTCTGTGGTCAGTATATTTAAGAGGGAAAACCTGCTGGGCCAGTCTCTTTGTCTCTTTGTCTTCTTGTCCTTTTTTTTGTGTTGACAAGTTGTGTGTTTGAAGGATGAGGTGAGAGGAGAGCAAAACACGCACAGTTGGTAAGGAAAAACAGAGGAGGAAGAAGGGCACCAGGGCAGGGATCTCACTGAGCCTGTGCCCAGATGGTGGCAGGATGAGAGCCTGCAGCCCAAGAAGATTGACAGTGGTGAAATGTCCATGATGCAGTAGCACATGGAGGACCCCATGCCAGGGGAAAGAGAGACCACACAGCAGTACAGGGACACATCCAAAGTGACCTGCTACTTCAAGGAGGACCTGCACTGGAGCAGAATCATAAAATCATAGAATCAGAATTGTCAGGGTGGGAAGAGACTTTAAAGATTGTCTCGTCCAACCCCCCTGCCATGGGCAGGGACATCCCCCCGCTAGATTAGGCTGCTCAGAGCCCCATCCAGCCTGGCCTTAAAAACTTCCAGGGATGGGCTTCCACCACCTCTCTGGGCAACCTGTTCCAGTGTCTCACCACCCTCATGGTGAAGAACTTCTTCTTAATGCCCAATCTGAACCAATCAGTCTCTAGCTTTTATCTATTCCCTCTAGTCCTGTCACTACCCAACATCCTCAAAAGCCCTTCACCAGCCTTCTTGTAGGCCCCTTTAAGATACTGGAAGGCTGCAATAAGGTCTCCTTGAAGCCTTCTTTTCTGCAGACTGAACAGCCCCAACTCTCTCAAGTCTGTCTTCACAGGAAAGGTGCTCCAGCCCTCTGATCAGCCTCGTGGCCCTTCTCTGGACACGCTTCGGCATGTCCATATCTTTCTTGTGCTGTGGGCTCCAGAACTGGATGCAGTACTCCAGGTGGGGTCTCATGAGAGTAGAGTAGATGGGAGAATGACCTCTCTCAACCTGCTGGCCACACATCTCTTGATGCAGCCCAGGATACAATGGCTTTCTGGGCTGCAAGTGCACACTGATGGCTCATGTTGAGCTTCTCATCCACCAGAAGACACTTAAGCTTGTGAGTGGGTTCCATGCTGGTGGGAAGGACTCGTGGAGGGGGAAGATTGTCTCCTGTGAGATGGACACCATGTGGGCATCAGAGAAGACTGCAAGGAGACCTCTTCCCAAGGAGGAAGGATTGCCATGAACAGTGCATAAGGGCCAGAACCACAACCTGTACCCCCTGATCCTTCCAGTGGGGGGGAAGGAGATAGCCACTAAGAAGGGAGGGGTAGGGAGTGGGGAGTGTATTTAAGATCAGGTTGTATTTATTTTCTCTCACTATCCTACTCTGATCTAGTTGATTTGGCTAAACTGGTAAATTAAATTTCTGTTTTTTCTTCAAGTATACTCTGGTTTTTGCCCCTAATAGTAAGTGCTGAGTGAACTCTTCCTGTCCCAATCTCAATCCTTGAGCCTTATTAGTTGAATTTTCTCCCTCTCCATCCATAAAGGGACAGGGTTGGGGGTGAGCAAGCACCTGCATAGCTCTCGTTCTTGCTGGGACAGGCTCAAACTACATTTCTCTGATGTGAAGAAAATCTGCAATTATTATTGTCTAAAATGAGGTGACACAAGGGAAAATGTCCTTTCATACAAACTGGAATGAGTATGTGTTTGTTTTTAAATGGACTTAGAACATTTGCCATATTTCTTGTTTTCCTAAGTTTTCTCACTCATTCTGTGATACATGACAGTGACAAGGGCAGTTACTTTGGAAATAAAGAACTATAGTGGTTTTTGCATCTTTACAATGCCAGGTATCTGATTTCAGACAGATTAAAAACAATTTCTCCAGATGTTTCTGGTAAAATGAAATGATAGAATTATCATGCAAAATATTTCTTTCCAGAAGCTTTGAAAAAAAAATGTTAGAATTCTTATTTACAGAAATTCTTGTGTATGGCTGTATTTATATTCCAGGCTGAATTGAAAAATCAACCCAAACATTTCCAAAATAGTCTGTTCAGTATGGTAATTAGCCTGGCAAGGTACCATATTGTTTAAAAAACCCAATGATGTTACATGGCTTCTAATACTTTACCACCACATAAGCAATGTAGATAGCACTGTTAAGTTTGTGACCTCAAAAGAAGGATAACATCTAAAGGTTAACCAAGATCAACAGAGGTAACTGGACAGAATCCAGCAAAACATCACTTCTATTCTTTTTTTTTATGCTTGTCGGAGAATGCTTGAAGCAATTTTAACAAATGAAAGTCCTTATAACCAATTTCTCCTGCTAGGAAATGCAAAATGTTTTTTGCACTTTGACTTAAGTAACATCATTTTAGCTCTGGTTATGAGTTTGAATGTATTTAGACTGCAGTAATTTATGTTCCTGGGCGTTGTACCTTACAGGATGTGTCTAAGTGTATGCTAAACTTGGTTGTTCAGTGTTTTCATGTTACATGGGGATGGAAACCACCGTATCTCAACACAGTCTGCAAGTTCTATGGCACAAGTCCTCATCAGAGGTGAAGTGTCATAGCTCCAAATTCACTGAATCATGGAATGGTTAAGATTGGACAGGACCACCCCACCGTGCTCAAGCAGGGCCACTTAGAGCCGGCTGCCTAGGACTGTGTCCAGACAGCTTTTTAATATCTCCAGTTCACCATATATGGAGAAGGGATTGGGACACAGTGAGGAGAGAAAGGGATTTATTCCTATGTATAAGATCCTTTTACAAAATGTACACATTTGCACTTCCAGTAACTATGGTAAGTGACAGCAAAAGAGCGTAAAACTCATAGTCAAATGCCTACAGGACTGTTAAAAAACTAACATATTTACATAAGCTCAGACTGATAGGTGTTTGTGGTAAAATGTGTGAGTAATGAGAAAATGTGTGACAAAATGGGATGTCTGTAGAAAATCGTAAGTCTCTTTTAAGTCTGCTGCAATTGATGGCAGCAGTTTTGGTGATCACGTGTCCTGAGCCTAACAGGAACAGTAAAATGAAGCAGAATCCACCTTCAGAAATCACTCTTCATTCTTTTAAATGTTGCTACCAACAGCAGGATTAGGGGCATCTTCACATTTAGACAGAGCCTGTATGTTTTCAGGAACTGATTATGTTGGGAAATGTCTGGATGGTTGCTGGTGCATCTGCCCTGAGTGGTGGAAGTGCTCTGCTGGGAAGAGTCATCCTGAGAAATACAGCAAGATTCAGGTTGGAAGGGAGATCTGGAGGTCACCAGTTTGCATCCTTGCTAATTGTCTCTGTAGAAGGCTTCCTACCATTACTGTGTTTTGCCTGTCAGCTGTCACTTTGCCAGTGAGAACTGAGTTAAGAAGCCATCAGTCTCAGAGATGCCCACCTGTGCAGCTGCAGTAGGAGGTGAGGAATAAAATAGTAGAAACCCTGAGAAAAAAAATAAGTAATTGTTTTTGCTGGTGGTTAACAGATCTTTTCAAAGTAGGATGAAAAACAAACTTTAGAGGAATGCCAGTTGCAAACCACTGAACTGTCTACAAGGACATAGTATTTTGTAAGTATAAATCATTTAACTTCTCACATTTCCAGTAGTTAAATGGTGATACAATTTATTTTGTAGGTGTCTGCTTTGCTTGTTTGATTTTAAGGAGTCCTATCTTACTTTTTGGTGAAACACTTTCTTGTATGTGTCATGCCAGTGAGTAACGTGCTTGAGGAAAACAGCAAATGAATGATCATGAAGAATTTAGTTCAATCTAGTGTAAAAGATGCCTCACTGAATTGAAAGATGCAGCACATCTAGATGGCAAATGACTGTGAGATAAGTAAAGGCATGTGAAAGCAGAACATGGCTCTAAAGAAACATGTGAGTGACAATCTGACAGGTCTGCTCTCAAATTTGTCTAGCATCAGGTTATTTTTAAATCTGAAATTGATCAGACATCAATCTATATGTTTTTGTATATCTTGAGTGTGTCTAATTTAAAAAGGCAATGGTTAAAAAAAAGGTCAGAATTTCTGAGGAAAAAATAGAGAAAAAAAGTAAAAGTATTTTGGTCTAAACAAATATAGAAGAAAATAAAGATTTCTGTTTTCCTCTCCCCTCAAAAAAGTAGAACAAATGTAGTGAAAACATGTCTAAACTAATTACGTATTTTGGGTACCATATTGCAGAAATGTAGAAGAATATTGTCATTAGGATTAAGAAATAGTTGCAGATGCTTGTATTGGATTGGCTGGCCGGATTTTGGCGGCGGGGGAGAGCTACAGGGTGGCTTCTGCAAGAAGCTGCTATAAGCTCCCTGAGTTTGACAGAGCCAATGCCAGCCGGCTCCAAAGAGGGACCCGCCGCTGGCCAAGGCTGAGCCTATCAGTAAGGTGATAGCAGAGGAACGCCTCTGTGAAAAACATATTTAAGAACAGGGAAAAGAACTACGTCATAACAGCTGGCACAGAGATGGAGGAGTGAGAGTCTGTGCAGACACCAAGGTCAGTGAAGAAGGAGGAGGGGGAGGATGAGCTCCAGGCACCGGAGCAGAGAGAGTCCCCCGGGTCTGTGGTGAAGACCATGGTGAAGCGGGTTGTCCCCCTGCAGCCCATGGGTGAGGTGCAGATGTCCACCGTGAGGATCACCGTGTAGATGTCCACCGAGGATTCCACACCGTGTGGGTGGATCCCTGAAGGGGGCTGTAGCCCGTGGGAAGCCCGCATCAGAGCAAGTCACTGCCGGAACCTGTAACCCGTGGAAGAGAGGAATGCCCACGCTGGAGCAGGTTGGCCGGTGGGACTTTTGGGACGCTGCGGGTGGCTCACGCTGGAGCAGTTTCCCCCGAAGGACTGCGCCTCAGACTCACGAGGGGTGGGCTGCCCCTCGTGAGGTGTCTCACGTTGGGCAGTTTGTGATGAACTGCCCTTCGTGGGACGACTCACGCTGGAGAAGAGAGTGTGAAGCTTGTCTCCCGTAAGAGGGACCCCACAATGGCCTGGGGAAGAGTGAAGAGTCCTCCCCCAGAGTGAAGAAGCTGTGGAACCAATGTCAGATGAACTGACCGCAGCCCCCATTCCCTGTCCCCCTGCGCCACTCGGGGGGAGGAGGTGGAGAAACCAGGATTGATGTTAAGCCCGGGAAGAAGGGAGCGGTGGAGGGAAGGTGTTCTGTTTGTTAAGATCTGTTTGCTTTTTTTCTCATTTCTCACTACTCCTCTCTGGTTCTCTTAATAAATGTACTTAATTTCCCCAAAATCGAGTCTGTTTTGCCCGGGATGGTAAATGAAAGTGATCTCCCTGTCCTTATCTCAAACCCTGAGCCCACTGAAATATTTTCTCCCCCTGTCTAGCTGTGAAGGGGGAGTGAGAGAGTGGCTGTGTGGGTACCTGGTGGCCGGCCAGGGTCAAGCCACGACAATACTTTAACTATGAGGAAAAGAAAATTTAGGCCTGTAGTCTTTATGAAATGTGACATTAAGAAGAGTCATGATGGAAGTGTTTAGTTTTCTTGGGAAAGTACAGTGGATGCAGATGCGACAAAACTGATGGAGATTATACAAGTTTTTAAAATGTTGTTTCCTTATAGACAAAATTACTGATGTGTGAAGAAGAAAATGTTTGGAAGTTTTGGAACCTTGAATATGTCAAATGCAGTTTCATAGATAGGAAGAAAATTGTGTGCATGGTATCCAGAGGTTAGCATGGTCTCCAGAGTTATGTTAGACTGCATGAGATATCAAACTCTTTCATAGTCCTTTGACATTGTGCCTCCAGCCCATATCTTTGAATAGTGTTGTTGTGACTTCTGCTTCTTTCATGTTTAGAAGGATATCTGCGTGGTGCAAACACATAACTTGTCACAATTCTTTGATCTCATTCAAACAAATTGAACAGTAGGACTCTCAAAAAAGTCCTGTCTATCACTTCTAAGAATGGGTTGGCTGCTGTCTGACTCAACAGAGGTCAGTCACTTCGCTAAAGAGTTTGTGATACAGATTTTACAGTCTCAAGTTCAGTCTCTCAGATTCAGAGCAACTGGAGGTGATAATGCCTATATTGCATGTCACAATGGTGTTTTAAGTCCTATGAGGTGTGGAGATTTCACCTGCTTTTTCTGATTCTCATCCAGGACCAAGTGGTCCATTCCATTGAGAAAGAAAATAGCAGCTGCTTACACCATCTCAGATGAAGCCAGCATCCTAGACTTGACAGAAGCTGGAAATTATGGATTTGCATCAAGTTTAGTAGTACTTTGGGTTGGTTGTTTGCTATTAATAACTGGAGGGTAGCTCTCCATTCAAATCAGTTTGGATCTGTCTCTTGCTTTTGGCACAGCCTGCAGTGACATAATGTCCTATCTGGTAGAGATTGCAAGATAGAGACAGTCTAGCAGAAATTATTAAACTGAACAAAACTTACATCTTCAAATCTCCGTAAGGATTGTTTTTCTGTTCTGTTCTGTTCTTAGCAGCATTTCATAGAGCTATAGTTGCTGCTGAGATATTTTCAACTTTGACATCAACAATATGCAGATGTAATTTTCCTGCATATCTTTGCAGTGTAGGAAATCATTATTGTTGCCAGCCTAACCCAGGCATGGCTCATATTTGTTAGCAGATGAAGAACAGCTAGTTGAAACCAAACCAGAACAAGACTGAGTTCCTGGTAGTTGGCAAAAATGCACAAATAGGACCTCTGGCCATATTAAGAAACAAGAACTGAAGAAATACTACCCAATTCTGAAGAGGCAATATTAAGTATCTGATGGGAACAACTGTGTCTGAAATTTCTAGAATGGCAGAGTAAAACTGAAGTGTTTAAATATTTTATGTAAAGATATGAATTTCTGGAATTCATCCAAAGCAAGCTTACCCTTTGGGGTTTTGCTCATCACTAGTACCGTTCATGCCTGTCTGCTTGAAGAAAGAGCTTTTAGTGCTTTCTAGTATAGATGTATATAGTTTTGTGTTTCACAGAAAGAAAAGTATAAAAACAGTGATCATCTTTTGGCCAACTTGCAAAGTGATAGCACTGCATTTTACATGGAGAAAGAAATGTAAAAAAAAGTACTAAATGGGACATTTTTCTGCTATGGAATTTTTTTAGGTTTACTTTGTAGAAGTGAGTATCACATATAAATAAAATTTACGAACTCCTGAACACCAATGTGAATATTCTTAAAAGCAAAAGTAGTTCAGTTCAAGTACCTAGACTTGACAAAATATATATAGCTCTAAGTGACATTTCAAATAACTGAATGGAAATAAAGCAGTGACACAGTGACACAAGCATTCCCCCTATTCAGTCAAGCAGAAAGTGTCCTTTGACTTAAAACAAAGTGACACCAAGTTAGAAGGTATTGTCTTACAGTATTTTCTTATACATACCTAAATTTCTTTGTTTAAATGACTAATTCTGCTGATATTTGAATTTACCAAGATTAATGATTGCAGAAAAATCATTCCTGGTTTGCGTCGATCTTATAATTGTTGTTCGTGATCGTTCTACAGAGAAAAACTAATGGGTTATCAACTCTATTTTAAGAAATCCAGTGACAGAAGGAGTAGTAAAAGAGAAGGCATTATGTGAAGGAATAAATTTCAGACATCTAACAGTGTGAGAGGGTAGTCTATCCACAGATTTCAGACTAGAAGATGAAGTCTTAGATCACACATGTGGAACTTCAAAAACTCTTCCCAAATTGTAATATTAATTTAAATCACAAAATAAATTAATCATAAAGTTAAAATAGGGAAATAAATCTATGGGTTTTCTTACGTATTTTTGAATTACCAGAATACAACCAAACAGTTTTAAGCTTCTTCCCACAGCCTTGCAATCTTTAAAAATGAAAAGACATTCTGATTCTGTAGTCAAAGTCCTGAAGTTTCGCAATACATATATCTTGCAGCTCAACCGTAATACGTATAACACAGGATAAACTCATACCAAAACTATGAATCAGTGACAACAGAGTTAGACTCTCCTAAATAATGTATATTTCTAGTCTATTTTTGGGACGGAATACATCTTAGAGATCTTTGGTATATTTTTTGATGAGCAATTATCGTTTGTTCTAGACCCCAAACACCAATAAAATTAAACAGAATACAGGCTTAATAATAATCATGGAGTTCAGGTGGAACCAATGTACTTATTTCTATACGTGAATCATCTTGCTTTAAAAATGTAGCACATTTTAAAACATTTTTCCTGGCTGAAATTTCCTGTAATTGCAATGAGAAATACGTTATATGTGAGGTTTCTAACCAGAGCTGCTATATAAGAACAGTAATAAAAGATTGTGCACACAAAACTAGAAGTGGTATTCTGATCACTTGTGAGTTTCCATCTGTGTTTAGTACTGGTGTCTTTTATCCAAGGGTAAAAGAAAGTGACATCTAATATGGGCTGAAAGAGTACATTTAGTTCAGTGAAGATTGTCTCAATATCCTGCAGTTTCTAAGTTACGTTTCTCATTGGAATGAATGTCTCCTTAATGTGAAGAAGTTCCAGAGAGAAAATGTAGAATCCAGTTCCAGAGTTACTATTGCCAGTATCTCATGCTTTCCAGTGTGTATATATATATTTTTTGCTTGCAGTGTAAAATGACAGTCTGAGAAATGATAAACTAATTTAGTTTAATCTCTTTGCATATACTTAATAACATATTCGAATTATTTATTTGGAAAAAAGGTTAATAGGAAAATTGTTCTGAGTCAGTAACCTGTTACCCATGAAGAAGATGCCCAATGTTACGCATCTCAGAAATTTAGTAGCTGAAGTCGCAAAAACTTGCAGTGGCTGAAAACTAGACAGCTAAGTTGAAACTAATAGTTAAGACTTGAAATATTTACAGTTACAGTGATTAACCACTGGAACCAATCAGAAAGAGAGATGATAATTTCTTTTTGCCACAGCAGCTTCAAATTGAGAGTGGGTGTCTATCTGAACGATGCAGTGTAGGTCAGCCATGAGCTGAACTTGACACAGGAATGGCTGAAATTGGTGGCATGGCTTCTGTTACACGTAATCTTGACCCCTTTCCCTAGATGGTTGCTTCTGGTTAAACATCTGTGAGTTTCTGTGTGTCTGTCTTACCCATATGTGAATGGAATAATAATGTGTGGTCAAGAATGGAAACTCTCTTAGACATAGATATCAGTAAAATGATGTTAAATAATTATCAAACTCAAACACCATTCAAAATTTTAAAGGCATAGAAGAATGATTGAGCTATTAATATGATTTAACATGTAATTTTGTTGACAAGAAGGTTGACTTGTAAAATATACTCCAAGATGTCTGAAACCTGTCCAAATAAATGTAGACGATTAGCTGTCAGAAGTCTTACCTTACAGGAAGTTAATTAACTTGCATACATGTCATGATTGCAATTTTTGTGCTTTTCTGTGTGAATAGAATAGCATGAAGTAATTTTACAGCAGTTTTAGATAACTCCATGAATTCTGTGTTTGAATAGTCTTAAATTTATGGAGAGATGCATATGATATGTACTTTATTCTAATCATCTCTTGAAGAATCAGATGATAGTCCTTAGTTAAAAGTGGAGTTCCAGGCTAGATGTACTGTTCTTGTGTTTGCTATGCCAAAATCATGTGTTTCTATGGCAACAGAGTTAATCTTTACTGTTTCAATTGGATGAACCCTGATAAATTTTGCTACCTGAAGTAATCTCAACTGTAGAGCTAGTGACATTAGATTGCATAAAATAAATTGTCTGAGTCTAGTCTTTGTCACCATTTAACCAAGATGCATTAAAGAATTTTGGTGAAGTAACACAGCAGTCTCTATACAGTACTGTATAGTGATTCACAAAACCTGCCTTCTCTAAATTGTATTTTCGTAGCTACTGAAGTAACTGAGTCTAACCAATCTGATTTTCTACCTTTTGTCTGATCGCTGCAATGGACACATTTAAAAATTTAGCCTCTCTAAGAATTAAAATCTTATTTGAACTGCTTTGCCACACAGCCTTGCAAAAGTTCAGCTAGGAAGTCATCCCCACAAGATTTCAATGCTTGGTTCACACTATCCTGGGTCAGCGAACCCCTTACAAAAATCAGGGTCTTGTAATCCAGCTCCCATAGATACCCGGATTCATCAAATGCTTCAACTCAACCTTGTCTAGTGTGCCAGCAATGCAGGTGTATTGCACTTTCACCTTTTAGAAATACATGAGTTTGAACCAAATAAAGATGCCCATAGGTTTGGGGGTTTTTATGTGTGAAAGAATAGAAAACAAAACAAACCTTCCTTTTTAGTGCAAGGAAATGCAGACCTTGGCTAAAGACTGACTGCCTATCCTGTGTGTCCACTCTTCCTATTTTTCAGCCTTAGTCTGTGGCTTCTTAAGGAGTCAAGGATTTGTTCCCTATAGCATTTTCCTTGCCATGGAAGCCTTTTTTTCCTGTGAAGTTTTCTTCTTCAGATGATCTTGCAATTAATAAAGACATCGCTGCTCCTGTAGTTATCTCTCTTTCCAGACCTGCTCTTGGCTTTCTTCCTCAAAACATGGCTCAAAACTTAAAAGAGTACTTACATAGCTTTCAAGTTTCTTTGTCAAATGACCCTGGATGACTGTCATCAGTTTATTGTATTTTTTTTGTAGGTGGTTTGTTACTTCATTTTCCCTTTAACTTTTCAGGTCTGGAAGAGTAAAGCAGAAAACATGACCTCTTTTGTTTGTAGGTTGTGCCACTTGACTGAAGAATCACGAAAATTTTGGGATATCATCTGTGTGATAGGCATAATATTATTTTTTATCTCTACTGGATTTTAGCTCACTATAGAGGAAGAGGATAGCAGACAGAGTAAAAAAAAAGCCTGAATTCCAAAATTAAGCTTATGGTCTAAAACAGCTACCGGAGAAGTCCTAACAAAACTTCACACACATTATATAAGAGGCCTTGAGTATATAATACTCAGAGATACAAGTAAGCAAAACACTCATTTTAAAACTGCAGTTCAGTCAACATACTCCAGATGGCACACAATGATGATAAAATTATGCATATGCTACTTTGAGGAATGGAATATGCAAACAGAAGTAGCATTAACACAAAGATCCTGGAAGCTGCCTTCAGGACTAACAGTCATCTGTACATTCAGAAAACAAGCAAAACTTTTGACTCTTTGAAAGATGGTGTTTTGGGGAAAAAACCCCAAACAAGAAGACAAGAAAAAACAAACCCTGTGCTAATCTCAACTATAATGCAAGAAACACAAATGTTTGAAGAATTGCTATCCTTTATATGCTAATAAATATTGAATGGCAGATGTTTTCCAAGCAGATAGATGATTAATTTGGCCATAAGTTACAAAGGAATACAAGAAATGTGAATTTCAAAGGAGAATATTACTTGAACATAATTAGAAAGGCTATACAAATAACTTCTTATATTAATGACATGTTGTTCTACCTTTCTCTCATTCTGAGTAAAAATAATCTCTGTGATTAGTCTAAATTAAAATGGGTACTGCAAACTGTAAAGCACAATCATATCTGAACATGCTTGTATATATGACAGAAGAAAATTCTCTGTTTACAATTTAGCAACTGCTCCAAACTCATATTGTATAAAAATTTTACGGGCTAAAACTATAGAAGCTGATGAAGTTTCTGAGGTGTGGGATGAAGTAAAATCTGAAGTGGTTCTATCTTTATGCTGAATGAGGACCCTGGTTTTGAATAATTCCAGAAATTGTTTTGTGTTATTTCTGTAACTTCCATAGTTTCAGTGTTAATGCAATTTCTGACAAAACTGCAAGTATGTTACAGAAAGTCTTCAAAGGGTTTGCAAATTAGCCTTCTTGCTTTTCTAGCCTAAAGGCTATCTCCAGACCTTATGAAAGTAATTTACCTGAAGCATTGGGTGCATCTTAGGCTAGGCAGACGGTAAGGCGCTTGCCTAAAAGCAGCAGAAAATGGCACAAGTAGAGCAGCTTTCCCTACAACAACCTTCTGAAGCGTATTTATTTTAAATAATTTGTTCTGTAGTCTAGGTGGGTTTAGATAGCAATACTCTTTGTAAGTGCACAAATCTAGGTAAGTACTGCATTGTGAGAGGGGGCAAAGTTTACTTTTTGTAGTTCCACACATTGATTCTGATGAACATTTCATGCAAAAGGGGTTTCTGTAGTAGAACATTTCAGAATTCATGAATAGTAATTGAGCCCTTTAGTTCTGCACTAAACTTAAATCCATTATTCTCCATTTAAAGCAGACACATCATGTTGCTCTACAGAACACTGCTCTGTCAATTCAGTGCTTTTTTCAGTGAGCTGGGCTAGAATATTAAGCACTCTTTGCTCTCAGTATTCTTGCTGTGCTTGGCACATTTGGATTCCATTTGAAATAGGCAAATAGCAATTCTGTTGTTCATAATGAATAGCCTATATGTGTACATGCACCTTGCCTTTGAAAGGGGGAGCATATATTATTTGCCACATCTTGAATCTTTGGCAACCAGCTTGCTTCATTTCCTTTCTCTTTCCCTCTCTTTCTGCACATAAGCACTGAAATGTAAAATGTGATGAAGGTCCCTAACAGATTCCTGTCTTCTACACCAAACAAACCAGTCTGCTTCAACATTCAAAGTATACATAATTTTTCTGTCATAGGCAAATTAAAGAAATATATGTAAAACCAAAGAATTTAGTAAAAATAGATAAAGTTTCTAAAAGTCCCCTTATAAATCCCCTTATAAGTCCCCAATAAATCATGTGATTTTGCTTAAATGAATTATCTCTTTAGAGAACGGTGTGCTAAACTGAATTTCATGAAAGCATGCCAAAATCTTAAGTTTCCTAATTTTTTCCCTGTTGGGTACAGTTCTATTACATTTAGGTGTCCATTTATAAGCTTTGCTTGCACAGAAACTGGAGGGAGGAAGAATTAGATAGAGAGATTGAAAATAATGTTCTATATCTTTTGCTTACCACCTCGTACACAGATTCCTATGACTAAGAAAAATAACACAAGGAAATCTCTCCTTTCCATCCTTTGTGTTCAAGTAACCCTAAAATCATGAGATACAGTAAACCACACAAAGCATAACGTTTCCCTCTTCTGTACCAGCAAATTCGGAATATAGTTGTGCGGGACAGTTCTCTGTTTCTGAGCCACTTCTGCCTGTATAGGGTCGGGGTGAAAAGCCTGCTGTTTCTGTCTGCATTGACTGATGGTATTTTTATCTGTGTGACGACGGTGGTTTAAAACCTAAGGTTGCTTAAAATGGGTATCACAAGCGTTTAGCAGCAATTAGCAAAAGCTAGATTGAAATGCCTCTGTGGAACAGTCCTTAGGGAGAGAGTATACCCAGCAAGGGTTTCTTCAGCACAACACACGTGGATTCCAGCTGTCACAGCACCTATCTATACTTCTTTTGCCAGCCAATGATATCACTGAATAAACTACATGTTTTATCTGCTGTGGTATCACTAATGTGAAGGGAATCCCCAGGTTCCAGACATCTATCAGGATAAAGCAGCTTGAGTAGACCTATAGACATATTCCAATCTTCCTAGCTCAGGAGATGTTAATGAAGTGCTTTAAGATTACCAATTACAACTGTCTTGTTTGAACTGAAAGATGTGTGAGGAATGGTGATGCCAGTTTAGAAAATTGTTTAAAATGCAGATTGTTGTCTTGCCTTGTAATCAATTTTTCAAGAAAATGAGAAGGTAACACTTCAGAATGTAAAGACTGTAATTTGAATTTAATATTAATGCTTGAATGCTTGGATTGCAAATGTAATTGACCCAGAGCCTCATGTAGTGTACAAAGTAGATGCTTACCCAGAAAAAACTTTTTTTTTTTTTTTTTTTAAGTCAGAAAATGGAGACGTTCTGGTATGGACTGGATTTTGTTCCTTGCAGAGGTCAAACCGGTGTCTGTTTGAAAAATTCATGATCCAGAAAAGGTAATTTTTAATGAATATTTATGAGAGATGTCCTTTCTTATCAGAGCTGTGCAAGTTTTCAGATGCTTGCCACTAAGCCTGGCTTCTGATTTTTAGCAAAAAGCTTACGAGTTCCATCAGAGAAAATAGTCAGATTACATTTTTGTCTATTTTTTTCTAGTTTTTTTTCTGGTATGTATCTTTCTGCATAGTGAGATAACATCACTGTGAATCTTGTTTAATACATCATATACAGGTTGGGCTTTTTCTATAGGAGACTAGTACCTTAGGAAGGTTAATGTTTTAAATGAATTCTGTTATTTTAGTGTTACTCATATTAAAAAAAATCATCATGAATAGAAACATGAGCTGATGAGTTTATATAATTCATTTCTGCAATAAACTGCATGAAGGTAGAATTGCCGAAGTTCAATAACTAGAAGGCTTTGCTAGACTAGTTTGCTTTTTTGAGTCTCCGATCTTACCTGCAAAGCCTCAGAGTACTGAACAATGGGCTAAAAGAATATTTCTTTTTCAGTTGCTTTTGATTTTAACCTTATTGCAGCACCTAGAAAAAAGAAACTGAGATTGGTGTCTGGTCTTGTGTTCGTAATGACTCTTAAGCACTGTGTGTCTGAAGAGATTTATTTTGTACACTGCAGAGAAAAAGTGGTTTGGAGCCAGAAGTTCTCAGAAGTGCGGTGACTTTCCAAGGCCATGTGGCAGTGAAAGGCTGAGGCATCATGACCAACTTCCAGAC
Organism: Trogon surrucura; assembly: GCA_020746105.1. Classification (NCBI taxonomy): domain Eukaryota; kingdom Metazoa; phylum Chordata; class Aves; order Trogoniformes; family Trogonidae; genus Trogon; species Trogon surrucura. Next base: position 114,732,913 of record CM036617.1, on the reverse strand, counting down.
CAAGTCTTGTATTCCCTGGACAATGTTGCCTTTAATTAAGTCCATGCAAAATATTTCCAGAAAAAAATACTACTCCTAAGGCTAGATAGAGTAATTAAAGTTTGAAATCTGATTTCCTCTCACAGTTATACAATTTAAAGTTACTGTGTGGAATTGCCCCCTTCCCTCCCCATACCTTTTGTGTGTTGAAAAGACTTTATTTCTTATGAGTGAGGATTTTAGCTAATACGTCCTATCCTCCTCACCTAAAAAAAAAATTAATCTTTTATATCTTGTTTATTATTTAATTGTGCATTATAATATAGACATGTTATTTTAAGTCTTACATTTTAAAACATGCAATTTGATCAGAGTGATTCATCTTTTGTATAATGACACCATGCTAGATGCCCTTACACCTCGTGACCATCTTGGGGCAGGTATCAAAGAGGCAGGTGCTTAAGGTACATTTGATAATGAAGGACTCTGGTACTGCCAATGCAGTCTGAATTTCTGCTCTCTCTGCTCAGGTGTTTCCTTTTATTTCCGGCCCTCTGGGCTGACTCCCACTGGAATTTCTTTCAGAGTTAATCCCATGTGGATGGAAATTATTCATGACTAAATTTAATATAGGAGTACAGTTCTCAGCTGGTACATAAGCAGGCATTGTCTCAGGATTCTTTTTAATGCTTTAGCTAGTAAATACTGACTTTGTAGACAACATCAAAAGAAGTATTACCTTTCAATGTCCTGGCAAAAAACCAATCACCTCACTATAAGATCTTGAGTCTCTTTGGTCCTTTTAAAAGATTTTAATGTCAATTATGTGTATAAAATATGTATTTACCTGAAAAACTAGGGAAATATCTATTAATAGGAAAAATGTAATATCATGTGAATGTCCAAAATCATAACTGAGTGTATTTGACATTTTGTGTGGAACAAGGAAAAAAAAAACAAATAACCAACAAACCAACTGCCAAATGAGTAATAATTAGAGGTAAATTTTCATAAATATCTAAATATGGTAATTTCAATAGCATTTAGGATACTCAGGAAGCCTCAAGTTCCAATGAGCATCACTGAAGTTAAGTTTTAGAAAGTGTTTTATGATTTATTGTTAAACTAGCTTGTGTATACCTACTAAATAGACAAGGAAGAATCTTGAAATCTGATTTTGGAAAATAGTGAAGGCAAGTATGTGACTACTGGTTTTCATTATCTGCCCTTATTTTAGGTAATTATTTCTAATGGATTTGATGAAAACTGTGATAACGTCTGGCATAAATCTAACCCTTAGATCTCAAAAGTCACTGGATTACCACAAAACATTAAGGGACTAAATCTAGAAAATTAAAACAGAGCTAAGGTCTTCTGTTGCTTAGAGTTAAACCTAGCTGACACTGTGCCCCTTTGTCCCCTAACTTCCCACTTGTGTTCTGTACTTTTCCTCTCACACCAATGAATGTATTGGAAAGTGGAGTTCTGTGACCATCCTAATGATGATTTCTCCTGTGCCATCACTGCTTGTGAATAATTTGGCTTTGAGAAGAGCAAGTAAGAATGATGGTTAACCTGAATGCAGTCTTTCAAAATAGATTTTCTTGATGAGGAAAATGATGTGGTGTTTACAGTTGGGTTGTGTTTTTTTTCCCCCAAGAAGTTTTGCAATGATTCTTTTTTCCTGAAAAATGGGAAACATTCTCCAAGTGCTAAATAAAGCATCTTTTAGAAATGACAATAAGTGCATGTGCCTGCAAGTGGCTGCGAGCCAAGAGTACTTTTTTCTACCTCTTTTACATCCCTTTCGTACAGTCCTACATCTACATACAGTTTGTTTCTCCTTTATTCCATTTTGTGCTCTTTGGGACTACTTAAATATTTTGCGCGGAAAATGAATACTAATATGCTAATAATAAAACTCATAAACATACCTTGTTTTTTCTTATTAGGGACTGCAGTCAAACCTCATCTGTAATTGATAACTTAACTAATCAGTCCTATTTAAGAAATTATTCCCGCCATGTTGAAATGTATGCCTTGCTTTGTGCTAGACAGTCTCTTACTCCATCGCTACCTACTGCCTTCGTTCAGTCCCCTGGTGCACTGATTTCTTCACTCACATTTTAGGTCGCTCAGTTTACTCTGGCTGAACTGTGTAGATACCATTCAATAAGTTGACTGAAATCTATCTTCTCCTCAGGTCAAATGCTTTTAAGAAGCTAGTGCTTTCAAACTGATAAAAAAGAAAAAGGTAAAAGCTTTGATACTCTGGGTCTATCTGGTTGGCAGGCTCTGGATAAGCAAAATAACAGAAGTACCATCTCCTTTTTTTTTTTTTTTGCCTTTTCTCCTTTCTTCTTCTCTAACATCTAGAGATACAGGTGAGAGGTCCTTTCTCTAACAATTCAACACTGTACAGAGGAATTACTGTAGTAGAAATGCAAAAGAATATCTAAACACCCTCAATAGTGACCTGAATTTTTGAAATTACTTACGTGTTTTAGAGAGAATAGAAACAGAAAGAGTAACGACAGGAGGATTTTTTTTTTCTTTTGGTGGGATCTGTAAGTCACTCTGCCAGAAGCGAGGAGAAGATTTAAATAACCCTCCTTGTCCTCTTACTTTGTGGGAGCTGTAAGAGCGGAAACATGCAAAGAGGTACATGTGTGATGATGCAGGACAGTCTGCTGGCAGGAGGAGTGGTGGGATGCACCTGAAGAAATGGGTGCAAAACTTCTATATGCTTAGGGTCACGGGAGTCTTGCTTTGTCACTGTATATAGCAGTATGCAATGTGTTGCCAGATGTTTGGGCGCAGGGGAAGATCAGCAGTTTGGAAACCAGTGTCAAAACTGAATTAATAAGAAGATTGTGATTAATCTTAGTTGTCTTTAATGGTTATTTTTGACTGCAGATTTTTCTGAACAGAAATGATTGCCTGCTATCTATACTTTTTTAACTGTTCTTTTAAAACAGAAGTTCTTTTTAAAAAAATCCTATTAAGAAAAGCTTTTATGCTCACTTTAGCCTCCTGCTTGAGTTGCCATCTGGGTTTTGACTACATTTATCAATTGTCCAGATCTGCTCTGAATACAGTGAAATAGTAAAGCATTTGCTTAATGGCTTCACTGAAGTACAATTTAAGATTTGATACGTGTTTGCTTTAAAATAAAATCTTACAAAAGAACTGGTCATTAGTCAGCCTCTGGAAATCAGTAGCCACTTTTAATAAAATCAAGGTCTGTGTATCCCTGGATAAAAGTGTCAAAGGTCTAGCCTAAACTGAAGTGGTACTTAGTGTTCCAGGGACTTTTATTTTTTCTTCTCTCTGTATTCTTTTGAAAATGATAAGTCAAAAACCCGAGCACTGATTTGTGTCATTTATGTCACTGAAATCCTTAAACATTGAGAACAAAAACGTCTAGAATAATATGACTGCCGCAGCTTTTTTTTTCCTGTTTTTTTTTGTCTGCTTCTTGTTTCCGGGTGGCAGCTTTCCTTTGTCTCCCCCCAAAACAGGGAGCCTAGCTCCAAGGCTTGGAACCTGGCTGGACTCTGCAGCCCTTCATCACTTCCGTGTTGAGTGGGAGGTCTGCAGCTCCAAAGTCTGCCTCAGTGTGGATTTTTCTCTCAATTTGATATCACAGCTTGGTTTTGATGTGCCTTCTCCTCAGGGAGTTGCTGGGCAAGGTGTTTATAAACCCCTACTGAGAGTCCCTGAAAATAAACATGTAAAAGTTTATTTGTCTATATGCAGTAGCTTCTTCCTGTCTGAAAGTATTACAGTGAGAAGATTGATTATAGAAATTCAGGCTCCCTGTCTGAAAACAGAAGAGGACATTTTTAGAAACCCTGTAGTGTCAGAAAAAAGCTAACTACTGTTGAATACAGTGAAATGTAATCAGGTTGTGAATAACCTGTAATTCCCATACTTTACAAAGGGTTTGAAAATAGCTTTCTGGGGTTGAAGTAATTTTGCCCCTATTATTATACTTACAAATAAAATATCTTTTAGGATTTTTTTTTTTTTTAATTTAAGGAATCAAGATTCTAAGATCACAGTAGGCTGCAAAAGAAGACTCCAATTTGGGCAATAATTGAATAATCTCCTTAATATACTCTCTGTTGGGTACTCAGACACATTTGAAAGCCATTGCGAAGTTTTATTCTCCTCAGCAGTTCTACCAACTCTTCTGTGCTTCAGAAGTACCAGACACAAAGTACTAAAAATCAGAAACAGGATACGGAACAGAAAGGCAGAAAGGGATCCCCCATCCTGTTTTCTGGATAGATAATAAGCTTCTCTTAAATGAACACAGAAATTATTCCACGGTGCTAGACAGTCAAAGGTTTCTTTTTTACAAGCCATTAAGTCCTGTATCACCACTGCTGGATTTCTTGGGGAGCCCTGATGCTGTGACAGACTGCAGCTGACGTTTTGTCTTAGAGCAGAAATCGGGGTGTGACGGGATGGCAAACTCAATCACAGCCTTTCTTAGACTTCCTTTTCTCAGTCATCATAAGATCACTTACCACATTTATTTTCAGCCTCCTGTTCTGTTGTTTGGGTTTTTTTGTGGGTTTTTTTTGTTTGTTTTTATTGTTTTAGTTGGTTTTGTGCTTAGTGAGCTTTCGTACTCAAAGAAATCATGTTTCAACATTGAGAACTTGAGAGGTTTTATACAATAAATTGATGTTTGTCCGTACCAGCGAAAATAGCAGTCACTGAAGTCATTGCCTGGGCTCATAAAAATATACTCTGTGTGAGGGAAATTAGTACAGATAATTTTAAATATATTAATCTGGTAGATGATTTTTTTTCTTTAACTAAGAATATATGTGAATAAATAGTCAATTAAAATAGTGAAAGCAAGAGAAAATCTAAAACATTTGAGCAATATGAAATGCTTTGAAGAGGTATCTGAAGTTATGTGTTAGTGGACAACATTGAAAATACCCATGAAGTATATTTGACATGTCACTATTAGTCACCCGTTAACTGATTGCTGAAATGAAATATAAACATACCGCAGTGAAAAGTATATTCCTTCTAATTAAGTAGGCACTGCTATTTAGAGAGGTGAGTGTTAATGAATACTCTTTACTTTAGGTAAAATACTGTGTTCATATTTTCAAGACGGTAGTCTAATCAACGCTCCTTGATTTTAAATACTTGATTTTAGCTTATGTAAAGGAAATTCAAACTAACATTCTTTTCCTTTCTCAGTAAACATAAGCCCATGAGAGAGAACCTAGAATTGGTATCCTGGCTTCTATTTGAATATTTTCTCTCTTTTTTTTTTTTTTTTTTCTGATTAAAGTGAAAATTCAAAACAAATTGTCATGAAACTCAACCATTTCTGTGATGTAACATCCCTGTATTAGATACTGAATGAGATTCCTAAAGGGATAAACCAGAAGATATTGTTAAGAATCCTTGCAGGCTTGTCCTACTGACTGGAAAAATAATAATTTCCATAAAAATAAGGTAATTGGCCATCTCTTTATCTCCATAACCAAAGTAATTCAGAGAAATTTAGGGAACTAGTGGAAGACAAACTTCACAATTAATTTGGTCTTATTCCCTGGCAATTGCATTCTACTGTTGTCTTTGTAAAGCGTATTGACTCACCGATCTGCCACTCTGAATAGCACCACTGGGTGGCTTGTGTTAGTAGCTGGAGTCTGTGAATGCTCAAATTTAAGCAAATTTCCCACTGACAGTACTCAGAAAAGCACTTGAGAGTTGCATAGCTGGAGTTCAGCTCCATAATATGCAGGGATTATAGAAAAAGCCTAACAACAACCGTGAAGCAAGGAGAAATATTTGGCGTGAATAGCATTGTTTTGGAGTTTTTGAACGATTGAGCTTTAAATCAGTATAAAACATCATTTTAAAATTGCATACTGGACATTAGAAGGAAATTAACAAGTTGTGGTTAAAGTGTGATTCTTCTTTATTTTTTTTAACACTTCCATTTAGTTTGCTCCTGTGTATGTTCAACCCTGTTGTGTTTTTTGTCATAACATTGTACAGCTTCCAATTATCTCATCTCTTTGTCTTTGACAAGCTGCCCTTTTTTAACATACCAATCCAGCTTTGAAAGCTATTAAAATTCAGTGAATGTCTCTACCTTAGGCCACGTAAAACGATCAACCAAGACTCTGCAACTTCAGGCTGCGACGACCACTTGTGAAAGTTCGCAGCTGCAGCTCCTGTTTTGTGGAGCAACAGTGACAACCAGCGGCCAGTCACCTAAAAGTTGGTCAAGTTATTAACTGTGGATGTCCTTCAGATTATCAGCCACCTACAGCCGCTCTCCAAAGGTGAAAGGACAGAGCTAGTTTGTTCCCTTTAACTTGTCTTAACTCTGGCGATGAGTTTAAAGGAAAAGAATGCTTCTCTGCTCGTGAATAAACGTGCTCTAGCAATTCAGTGCAGAGCTGTCGCGTTGAGATCAAAAGGGTGCCTACTGACCCGTGGTGTTGTCCATATTTCAGTAGTGTATTCATGTACATATGTATGGCCATTCGAGGTTTCGGTGCCTTGCAGGTGGTATATGACAGGGATGAAATCAAATTTACTATGCAAAGCAATCACACTTTACTTCCTCTGAAGAGAAAAAAGGCTGAAGAAAAAGGTCATCCTTTTCTAGTGATCGTCAATTTATACATGTAATACGTGGCAGTAGAATAGATATAATTTGAGAATAGCTTGTGTTGTTTGCATTTTAATTCATAATTTCTTCCATAAAAATACAGATTCTGTCTGAGAGAGCGTTACTCCTGATGGTGATGCTGTAGAAACCAGGGTGGAAATAATCTATCTACTGCTTTTTAGTTTAGCAAAGACAACAGTTTCATTGCACTCTAATGTTTGAATTAGCTGTACTTCACCAGAGGTTCTCTCAGGATCAGTGGGATTATTTTTGTAGAGAGCTGCACTTAAACTTGAGGCAGATGCCAGGACTCAGCCCAAAGGACTTTGGTTTATATCGTTTAGAATTGTTCCATGCATAACATTTAAAGGATTAACAAAAGGTAAATGGTTTATATCAGGCTGGAAATACCAGTCTTCTAAGCATCTTATGCCATTTACCTCTTCATCACAGATCCCTTTTCCCCCCCTATAATAAATAAATAAAAAAAAAACAACAAGGAAAAGAAAAAAAAAGAGAAAAAGAAAAAGAAAAAGAAAAAGAGAAAAAGAAAAAGAAAAAGAAAAAGAAAAAGAAAAAGAAAAAGAAAAAGAAAAAGAAAAAGAAAAAGAAAAAGAAAAAGAAAAAGAAAAAGAAAAAAGAAGATCTCCAAGCCTTCATTTCCTCTTCTCTGGCACTGCTTTACGAGTGCTTATGGCAAATTTACTTCTGTAATCATAACTTGAACCCATCTGGGGATGAGATTGGCTGGTAGCTTAGTATTTCCACTTAACATATTCATGATTAGCATGCACAGAAGGAGTAGAATTAGGATGAATGTTTTTGGAACAGTACAGATAAATCCTCATAAATGTAGTACAACAGCTCTGGAAATGCACAGTGCTGAAATGTAATGAAGTTGAACTCTGGAGAGTTTGGTATTCTCAGTACCATGCCTCTCCTAATGAACTCATTTAGATTAGAAAATGGATTTAATATTTTATTGGAATTAACCTGAGCCAGTAAAGAGGATTACAATTTCTTTCCATAAATATGGTGATATTACAGGGTGAGGTAGCATGTTACATGAATATTAAGCATTTTATGAACATTGTCATGAAGCCAGAAAGAGTATAAGGTGATTAGGTTTTAATATAGTGATACTGTTTTTATAATAATTAAATTTGAAAAGTAATAAAAGTATATTTTTATATATCAATATATATACATATGAAATATATATTTTATGTATTTTATGTAATATAATGTTATGTATAAATATATAATTTTATGGACTTTTTATATTCTTCTACACTATATTTATAAAGTATATTTAAATCCATTTTTCTTGCATTTTCACAACGTTTAAATTCTTACAATGAAAATTATTACATGTTCTCCCAAAACAATCAATCTCAAGAGCTTTTTATTAAACAAATAAAACTAAAAATATCACAGGTCCTTAGCACAGAGAACAAGACACATTCTGGGAAAGAGGAAAGTTGGTAAGTTTTTTCCATTTTCTCTGTGACAATGTCTTCTGGTGGGAGAAAACATGTAGGTCAGGAAAAAAAATCTTGACATAAATGCATTATTTTCTGTTGTTTTTCAAAAACTTACAGAGTTGTGTTCCAGTGTTGCTTCTGTCTCTTAGACTGTCTTTTATATTCTCAAATGTGTTCCTAATCACAGTCTCTCTCCTCCTACTTTTGAAGGTTATTTACTGGAAAAACAAAAAAAAAGACTAAGTCATTGTTGTCTTAGGTATGTTTATAAATTACACATTTAAATAATTAAAAAACCCGAACAACATAGAAAGTACTGCCGAAGTTTGGTAATGTTGTTTGTGCATTACTGTAACAAATTTTTATTTTTAAAATGAAATTTAGGGCCTGAAATTGCCTTTCAGTGCAGGCTGTCTGTAAAAAATCATCTTCTGCATATCTGAACAATTACTAATTTGAACAGCTGAAATGTAGTGTACGCTTTACTGAAGAAAAGCACTGAGCCTGAGGGAAGTACAGAACAAATACAGGTAAAGCTGAATAATTCAGATTAGATGGAATTGGATGTATGGACTGACTTCTTGAGCAAATCTCTCCCTGCTATCAAAGCTTTTCACTTAAAATGCTTGAATACACAGAATTAATTTGTAAAGTCACTAAGAAGGATTGTTTCCTTTATAAGAACATTTCAGCAATTTAGTTCAACAACAGAGTAACATTTACAAGCTATTCAGGTTACAAAAATAATCAACAACAGAAAACCTATCACAGTCAGCTCTCAGAGTAAAGGTTTTTATCCTGGAAAAAAAATAATCTTAAATACAAAATGTTGGGACAGGAATGTGGAAAGAGAACAAACTCAGCGGGTGGGAGCTTTCTGAGGATGGACAAGGAGTAGCTGGGATGGCTGAACAAGAAAACAGACCATGTCATGATTATGGTAACTTGAATAAAATTAAGTAAAAGTTGAATAGTTATATTTAATGTGAAATATATTTTTTCAGTCAGTCCCAAAATGTACATTAAATGACAGCACAGAGTCTCCTACAAGACTACATATGTTTGATCACTACTGTCTGGCCAGGGCTTTATATGGTTTTTAAATTCTGATGGACAGTCCAATATTTCACAATTCAGTTGCACTGCAATCTGGATTAAGCAATGAAGTAAAAATCCAGAATAAAAATTAGCTATGAAATCACACAAGTTTATGTTGGTTTATTGAGGCTTAAAAAATATTTCTAGAATATTTCTTTTTCTCAGGGAAGATGAATAATGGGAACTTCTTTATTCTGTTGGTCTGGGTCTTGTTATACCTGAAACCACCTCAAAAATTTTTGTCTACCATTAGACCTATGCAGAACAGGAGATTTAACGCCATTTATCAAGGAACATGGGGTCCCACTTATGAGTCAAAAATGATGTATGATAGAATGAAAATATATTTCCATGTTTTGATGAGTTGTTTCAAAATGCTTTGCACTTTGGTTTTGATCAGAGCCTTAATACACTCAGGATTCTTTCATTATTCTTAGTATCCAGTGTCGTACATACTTCCCTCCAAGACCAGATCTCAACAGATCTTAATTTGCAGAATGTTAAACTCTAAAAATTTGTCTGGTGCCTAAACTGGGATGTGATAAATTCTATCTCAGATTTCCACTAGTTTTTAACAAATGTATTCATATCCGTGGGCCAGTAGGTCAATGTTATTAATCCTAAGAAACAGGCAAACAAAGAAAAAAGAAAACAAACAAGAAACAAGATCCCCAAAATTATTTTTAAAAGGCGTTGTTAGTTTTGGGGTTTTTTTTACATTCACGTGTTGATGTTAGTTATTATTCTCTTGGTTCCCTGGATTTGAGATTATTTGTTTACATCACTTACTCTGGCATCTCTGACATATATATGAAGAGAAGTAACAGAACCAGTTATTTGTGTAGTATTAGCCTGCTTGATCAGCAATTAATTATGACACCGGTCTTTTACATTGTTTTGAGTGCTACCAGCCTCAACATTTCTTCAGGAAATCTGCTTTTCTCTCCTGAGTCACCAGAATTATCTCTTTTGCTTCTCCAACCAGATAGTGTGGGTAGAGAGAAGGAAAGGAGAACAGAGAAAAAGGAATGAAAAATGATAAAAAGACCTGGTGGATACTTTCTCTTCCCTCTTCTCTCCTAAGCTTTGTTTAAATAATTTCATTTGCATTCTGAGTCAGTTTCAACATCTTTTTTTTTTATCTTTTTTTTTTTTTTTTTTTTTTTCCCCCAGAAGAGGTTGGAAAACAGCAACAGCAGCCTTTCTGAGGAGATTTGCCCCAAGGCAGGACCAAAATGCCCCAGAAGGCTCAAATGCTGCATGTGATTATGAGTGACTTCTCCTCAAGAAAATCTCAAGAGGTGGCACTTTTTATTGAATTTGAGTCTTGCTATGCTTGCAGTATTGTCAAAGGTGATGTTCTGTATTGGGATTGAACAGTCAGCAAGTGGGTTACAATGACAAATGGTAGAACTAAAATTTTAGTAACGTCTTAATAACACAACATAGAGTTGTAATTGTCCTTTTGTTATAAATACATTTTTTTTTAGCCTTTTATCTCTTGTTCTCACTCAGTTTTTTTCATTTCCATAATTAATTAAAATGGCAATGTTCTATAACCAGTGATTGAATTATATGATATTACTTGCCTAAGGCGATCAAAATTAATCAAAATATGGAGTGAAAGTTTTGCTATTTTTAATACAGCTGATTTGATTCCTGGGGTTTTGATCAAATTAAATGAAGGATCAAATTAACCAGTGATTAAATTGAGTAAAAGGCACTTTGTATGTCTGAAATATATTTTAATTTAATCAATTTCAAGACACAAAATATTAACTGATATTTTAAAAATTCATTTGTATTTCATTGTTTAATTTTCTAGAAACTATTTCCTTCTCAAGGTTAAAATCTTTTGGAAAAAACCCCCACACTTTTAAAATAATTTCCTGCTTAATCCCTTCATTTTTTTTCCACATTCTTCTTATGCTTACAGAGAATCCTTTGCACTCATAAACTATTATTCCAAAGCTTCTGAACTCAGCCTACAAAGACTCAATGTGCCAAAGGCCAGCTTAGCAGAAATCTAAGACACCCCAGAACAGACTCTGCCAACCTGATCAGACAGCTTTGATGGCAAAAGGCCTCAAATCATTGCCATTTAACCCAGGTATTTGCAAGAGTGTTACCATTTTGTCATATAAAATTTAATTTACGTTTTAACTAGTTAGTATCATGTTTGTTTAACGGGCTGGGTCAACTTTTTACTGTACACCACTACGTACAAAGAAATTGTGAAATGAGATTCCTGTTACAGTGCAGAAACAATCTGCATGAGAACAAAATTATTCACTTTTTTTTTTTTTGGTATGGTAAACAACAGCTTGAAACTGCACTCTTGACTGCTACGGGGAGTTTGTACTGATTGATAGAAAGTGGCTGACCCAGCTGGGGCACAACTGCAAGAAGCTGAGGCTAGAGGTAATTTTCTTAGAGGGTTTTTATTTAACATTTAATGTTTCTCAGAAGATAAAGTAGCAAAAAGGCAAGGTGAGGAACTGGGTCCAATTTTATGATTAACAATGTTAGGTAAGTGTTAACATTATAGTGAAATGTTTCTTTTCCACTTTTTACTATTAATAGAGGTAAAATAAAGCTGCAAGTGTGTAAACATATCAAAGATTGGTTAAAAATACTTGTATATCAAAACTGAGTGTATTTATGTGGTTGAGGCACTTAGAAATTTCAAGCAGAATGTATTTGTTGCAAGTGGAGTCTAATCTCATTATTCTTTAAGTCCTGGAAGAGATATACTTAAAGAATTAGATCTATTTAGTGCAATCAGTGTGGTCAGTCTGTTGCAACTTTTTGATTAATGCTTTTATTCTCACAAAAGGAAAAAAAATGCTTTAGTGGGATGGTAGAAAACATTAAAAATGGACACTCAGAGCAGTATAAAAGTACTATCATGCTCTAAGTTGCATTTTATAGAAACTTGCTGTATCATTTTGGAAGAATCATTACCAAGAGGTGAATAACTGCCACAAGCTGGTTCCTAGTTTATTTTGTGCTTCTGTGCCTGGAAATGAATGTGGGAACAGAAACTGCGAAGTAAAATTTTGGTGTTGGCAGGTTGATAGTTCTTGTGATAACCTTAGCAGAAACGTGTACGACAGGAAAAGGCATGAGCTGCTAGACAGTTAAGGGACTTATGGCTGATAGAGCCAAAGAGTAGAGATGTAATGGAGAACCTTTGCATTGCATAGATATAAATATATTGTTTGTGGCCTCAAGGATAAGGCCAGCTTTACTCTATTGGCTTGTCTTACATGTGCTGTACAGGACTCAATCCTTCAGAATGCGCAGTTCCTTTGGGTCATTGCTAAACATGAGTGTTTTGAGATTGAGAAGGAGCTCTGTGAAAAAGGATTTGGAGGTGTTAGTGGGTGAAAAACTGAATATGAGCCAGTAACGTGTGTTTACAGCCCTGGCTACATCAAAAAATGTAGCACCCTGGACTATCGCACCCTGGGCTGTGAAGAGGGTCCCTTCGGAGAGCCGGCCAAGTAACGACAGTCCCACCGATACAGTTACATGTCATTCTCCCTTTATTGCCCCAGACAGCTCAATATATACAGTGAAGCAGTGTCCACGCACCTGCCCCTTAACAGAGTTGGTCAGTTACAGGTTTACACGTGCCAGCGTTTTATTGGATAGTGCCATTCAACTATGCAGGCAGCTCTCGCCCCCCCTTTCCCCCCGGCAAGGCTCTCACAAAAACAGATGCACCTCCTCCTCTTCGTGCCCCAAGGACAGAGTCTTTATTTAGGCCTAAGCTGGGTTGTCCAAAACCTTTTAAAGGGATACCACGCCTCTGCTCCACAAGAAATTCCTCTACAGGGCTGCATCAAAAGAAACGTGGCCAGCAGGTCAAAGAAGGTGATCCTGCACCTCTACTCCACTCTGGTGAGACCTCACCTGCAGTATTGTGTGCACCTCTGGGGCCCCCAAGGTAAGAAAGACATGGACCCATTGACGCAAGTCCAGAGGAGAGTGACGAAGATGATCAGGGGGCTGCAGCACCTCCACTATGAGGACAGGCTGAAAGAGTTGGGGTTGTTCAGTACCTAAAGGGGTCTTGTAAGAAAGATGGTGACAATCTTTTTAGCAGGGCCTGTTGCAGTAGGACAAGGGATAATGATTTTAAATAAAAGAGGGTAGATTTAGACCAGTTGTAAGGAAGACTTTTTTTTTACAGTGAAGGTGGTGAAACACTGGTTGCCCAGTGAAGTGGTAGAAGCCCCATCCCTTGTAACATTCAAGGTCAGGTTGGACAGGACTCTGAGAACCCTATCTAGTTAAAAATGTTCCTGTTTACTGCAGGGTAGTTGGACTAGATGACCTTTACAGATCCTTTCAATCCCAAAACATCTAAGATCCGCTGTACCAGCTAGTAAGAATAAAATTAACTCTATACCAGCTGAAACCATATATTTCTTTTAGCATTTTTGACAGGTATTATATTTTCTGTACTAATTTTAACCTTGCATATCAATTTTATGACATCCGTGAGTTCTGAAATGTTGTTTATTATTTTCTCAAATCTTGTTGATCTACAGAAGTAGTTCTTCAGTCAGTAATATTTCTTCTGTTGAACTTATTTCTTCCTATTCCTCACTTAATTTTAACATCTTCAGTTATTTAAAAAGATGCAAACGGTAAACCTAACACATTTTTAAACTCCACTACCTGCCTGCTTTTCTCTCTTTTTTTTGTCTGATGGACATATTCAAAATTCTTCTGTTTCCTCTTTGGTGTTATGTTCTTTACATGACATCTAGAGGCCAAAATTGATGTGAGCTGTAATTAATCTTTCTGTGAGGCTTTATAGACACATTGGTAAACCAGAGATAGGAATCACACCGTCTGCATACATAAAATTATTGAACATCCCAAAACAAATCTGCATTCAGAAACTGTATTTCATGGTGTCATCGTCCAGGAGATGTAAAAGATCTGCTGAGGAAAAAAAAGAAGTGTGAAAAACAAAGGCTGCATTTGTTTTATATCCAATCCCCTGTGCAATTAATTCATATACAAGTTGTACAGTAATCTAATTAGAGCATCTGACATTTGCCTGTGACAGCCAGAACCCTTTAGGTAATCAATAATGCTAATATCAAGTGGTGATTAAATATACCTTCATTTCCATCTGTATTCTCAAGTTGGTATGCAAATTTACCTTGCCTGTATAATTTCTAATTCCTGTCTTCTGATTCTTGCTTTTAACTATATCTGCTGCATCTATCAAAAGACCAAAAGGACCAGAATTTGCAATATAAAGCAGAATAAGTTATATCGTTGTAACTTCATATGCATTCTGTGAGTTGCTTCAAAATATATCATTCAATAAATTTGCATTTCATTGTCATTGTTATGTATTTATAAACATATTACTAAATATAGCAAGCAGAAAATAACTTATATTGCTTTAGAAACTAGATTAATAAAGCCTGGATATAATCTCCAAACAATTATTTTATTTCCTGCTTTACTAACAGGGAAGGGTAAAGGGTAAAGATTCATTCTGTGATGATGATAGATGCGGGAAAATACTTCCCCCACTTGAAAAAATTACTGCTCTTCTTAGATCTCATTTATCATTTTAGACTATATATTTTAACTTTTTTTTTTCCCTAAGACAGCATATCAGGCTTACTACCATCCATAGCCTGGTAAAAACACTGTCTCTCAGGATGCAGGCCATTGATTTGCAATTAACTAAACTTGTTTCAAGTCATAAACATTTTAGACCTTGAGCTGATGTTTACATTGAACCTTCATAACTAGTTTATTCTTATTTTTATAGCCTCAGATTTCAGTTTGGATTACCAACACTCAACTGCAGGTCCTTGAGCATGCAAGTGAGATCATTGTCATTAATAGTAGTTATCTTCTATATAACATTTTGCCTAAAATACTAGATTGCTTTAAAAGTCCTTAAAGTTGAATCACACTGAAGTGTTAATTTAGTTCTTCTACTCAGTTCCCTGTACCTTAGTTCAAAATAGCTGGTCTGGGATTGGTGGGACAGTCTGGTCTCATTGCCAGGGCAGGCAGAGGCCTGCAAGGTGCCCTGGAGATGAAAGGGAAATTCCTGCCAGTGCCAGAAATGAGAAATTAGGAGTACACTTCAAGAGATTTCAGTAATATTTGTCTGTGGTCACTGTCTCTAATTGGCTACAGTTATCCATTTCTTTGACAAAAGATTATCTTAGCCAAAATGTCAAATGCCATGGTTGTTTTTTTTTATTCTCATGAAAGATAACAATTATTTGTGATTGTACTTTAAAATAATTTTAAACTGTATTAATTAAATACATTAACACTTTTCTAATAGCAAGGCCTGTGAATTATTTTTATGTTTTGATGTCTAGACCTTACATAGAATAACACTATAGCTTGTTAAAAAGTACTCAAGGAAATTACAGTCCTAAATCTTGGTGGCTCTTGCTCTAACTATCTCCCCTAAGTTATCCAGATATCTTTGAAATTGGCTTGTATATTTCAAATAAATCCAGCCTACTCTGGGAAAAAAGCCTCCGCCAACAACATAAACATACACATACATATGTATTTGAGACATATTTCTCTGTTTTCCTGTCCTGTAAATTAAAACCAAAACCTGAAGGTCTAAACCTGAAGCAAAATAAATAAAAAAAAAACCAACCCATGTTTCTGCTTCTTATGATGAAATTTAAATCACAGGTTTTCCTTCAGTGTATTCAAACACTGTAAGTAAACTGATGGACTAAGAAAGGTTAAAGGTGACTTAAGATAAAATAAGAAAAGATGTGGAAAGTTTTGTTGAAAATACCAGAATATCTTTATTCATAGATTTCTATAAAATAGTACTTGTAAGTCTATATATTTGTATATTTGTCTATATATTATTTGTCTATATGTTTGTATATTATGCACATAAATACTTACAAAAGTAGTTTTGTATTCCTGAAGTTTTAGCATAAATTAGGATAAGAGAGATTGCCATTTCTTAGGTATCCAAATACTGTGTGTGGTTTTGTTTTTTTTAAAAAAATCTTTAAAATCAATATGCTTTGTTACCATTTTGCTTTTTCCTCAAAATATTTTTGTCATGTTAGGACTATACATGAGGGTTGACGTTTAGAAGTATTTTTGTTCTATAATAATAATTTCAGGAGGATTATCATATCTTTCTGATATTTTTGTGCTTGAAGAACTAATTCATATCATAAATAGTCTAAGGAATATGTTTGCCTACTCTATTTAAATTATTTCAGAACTTATATACTAATAATGAGCAAGAATAATGTAGTATTTCTGTATCAGTTCTGATTTTTCCTAGTATCTCAAATCATATTTTATTTCAACTTTACGAGCAGATTCACAACACACTGAAGCAAGTAAAGCATGCCAGCCACGTGGATTTTATGGTTGTTTTGCCTCTCCCCAGCACTGCTAAACAGACAAAGCATGTTGATGATGTATAAGATCCTTAATTTGAAATATTAGTGACATCAATGTATTACATAAAGGCAAAAGAAAGAGCTCAATCTCTGAGTCATAATTTCTGCAAGCTCTATGGACGTGTACATTTTTCTTGATAGTGCTGCTTCCCCCAGCAGAGGGAATGGTGTGAAATGGAGTCTTTCAGGAACTGCTGCTCTGGTCGTATGTGGCCATAGGTTTTTTTAATTCCATGAGAATGCAGCTGAATACTCCACACGTTATGTTTCTAATGCCTTTACTCAGTCTCCGTCAGACTCTTGATATATTACAAACACCAGGTGTTTTGCTGGAAAATTTGGTTGACTAATTAGCTCTGATGCCACAATAATCTACCAGTATTTAGTCTTACTGTGGTTATGTAAAATACACTGGTAATAAACGTAACTATTTCTTGATCTGAGATTACATACAGGAATTGAACAGCTTATAAAACTAAACTTCAAGGATGGATAATATTTTCTCTTTGAGGTCATAAGTGGAAAAAGACTGGCATATGCTAAATGGACCAACACTTTTCTTAAAGGAGTAAAATTTTAATTAACTTTAACTCAGAATAATTAACTACCTTGTAATTTCTCAGAAAAATTAATTGTCCTCACAGGCTGAGTAGTAATTTCAGGGATAATGCACTCCATTCATCACTTATGACAAAGAAGTCCTTGCAAATGGAACTTAGTCAATACCAGTAGCACCACAAATGAGATTCCCTCTGAGACTTCTCTAGGCTGAGCAGTCCCAACTTTCTCAGCCATTCCTCCTAGGAGAGATGCTTCCGTCCCTTAACTTTCTTTGTGACCCTTCCCTGCAATGTCTCCAGTAGCTCCATCTCTCTTTTGTACTGCTAAGCTCAGCACTGGGCACAGTCCTCCGGGTGTGCTGAGCAGAGGAGGAGTTGTCACCTGGAACGTTTAAAAATAACACAAAACTTTGAGAAATGAAGTTTGGTTTATCTGTTAGCAACTTGGATAATCTTACACAGAATCAGGTCAGTGACAAAGCCCTTTGAGATCGCTTTTAATTCAATGTCTCTGGTTAAGCAGTGACCATAGATATCTATTCTCCAGGTATACCCATAAGGCAATTTCTGCCTCTACTCTAGCAGGTTTTCATTTCAAATGTATTTCCTAGATACCTATATTGAAAGTCAAGGCACACAGCACTTGGGATGAACTCAGTTCCCTATGCGTAGACATCCAGTAACATTTTAGGCAACATAAAATATCCTTCCTGGCCTCCAGCTGTCAGCCGGAAAACAGCAGATCTCCCTCGGGTTGTAAGTCATATCTGCCAGCCTTGTATGGTTGCCTTGGATGCCTTCACGGTAATGAATATTATATTTAAGCAACTGAATCCCATCCCTGCCATTTGGTTTTATGCGGTTTTTTCAACTTCACCGCAAGACTTTTTAACTCATTTTAAATTGTTAAAAAAAAATAGTAGAAGGATTTGACACTAATTGCTCTTAACAGATGTTACTTGTTTTCTTGTAATCTTCCAGGTGTTGTGTACTTTGTTTAGTTATTTATACCAGAACTTTCCTAAGGAGTGAAGTTAAGCTGCCTGTTCTTAATTCTCTGGCCCATATTTTGTTTCTTTCTTTTTGTATCACTGTTTTTTCTAAAAGAACGTTGCTATACTTTGTATTTCATGTCTTCTGGGACATCATCTGTCTTCAACATAGCAAGTATTCTGAATAGCATCTGACCACATCTGACCACATCTGGTCCTGATAACATAATGTAGCAATCCAAATATACCAGAAGTCAATACTTTGCTGTAAAAAAAAAAAAAAATAAATAGTTGCTGTCTCCTCTCCATTTACTGTATTTGCTTTCTCATGCCACTGAATCCAGCATTGGCACTGCAGCTGTGAGCACGCAGCCCTAACTGCTGGACCCTTGGGTTTATCCTTACTTCTGCTGCATAGAGCATTATCTTTCTGTAGAATAAAAACTTTAGCTACTGTCCACCAGGCATGCTCAGCAATATTAAAATTACTGCAAAGTGTAACACAATTTTAGATTTAGAGACATGCAGTTATACTGAGTCCTGTCAGCAGTGCCTTTCTGCTTCCATTTGCCTTTACAAGCTGGTGCCCACAATCATAGCAAATGCAAATTACTAAGGTAGCCGTTTTTTTTACTGTTTTGAGGCTGCAGACTACAAGCAGTTTGAATCAAAGTAATGACCCACCAGTAAGATTTTTGCCATTTATGCTTTAAATGCATTTCTAGTGAATAGACCTTTAAGAAATCAATGAACAGCTCTGAAATGGTCATTTTTCAAATGGTTAATCTCTTCTTCAGCTTTTCTATTGTATCAGATATCAGGATCATTTAAGGCTGTAGCAGAAACTACTTTTTTTCTCCAAGAAAGCCTCTCATTTCTTTTTTTTAATCTCAAGATTCAGCTTCAGCTGCTGGATTCTGGCAGCCCTTGGAATTCAATACCAAGTAGTTTCCAAAGGACTTTGAATTCCTTACAAAGACACAGAAAATGAAATTAGGTTTAAAGATAATTATAAGCACCTATGTCTTGTAGCTTTCATGTACCAAAAACTCCCATCACTTTCAGTATAGACTTATTTTTGCTATCCATGTCAGCAATGAGAATAATTTCATTCGTAGGTTTTGTGGAATATGAATTGTAGATTTAGCCCTGATAGATCACCTTCAGAACAACAACAACAATAACAACAACAACAACAACAACAAAAGTAACATGCCAAACAGCAGTAGAAATCTGTGGAGTTTTACTACACGCACTGTACCAGCTTTCATGACAAAGTAGCACTGCCAGTTCTCAGTACTTCATATACATACCACTGCTGCTTTTTTGCAAGTGAAACTTTAAAGATAAAACTATGCTTGTAATAATTGTGTGTTTACTTTTGCATAAGAGAAAAAGGCACAATTATATTTGTTACTTGCAGAAAAAAAAAGTCTTGAGTAATTTTTTTAAACTTTATTTTTAAATATTAAATACTTTCCAGAATCAGAACCATCTTTAAATATTTAAAGTAAACCCCTGGAAATTGAATCCTTCTTGTTATATCTTTTGATGTAATTCTTGGAATATGTCATTCTCTCACACATCGATGGTAGTGTAGAAATCTGTAGTTTAACTAACAACCTTGAGCTAAAATGAGCTGGGGGTGAAGGAACTTCATGTTATTTTGGTGTCATGATGGAGCCCTTGAACAGAGTTCAGCACCCTTGGAATATAAATGGAAGGATTCACTTTTGGTGAGTCTTAATGAGGTGATACAGAAATAATTTTATAATTTCACTTCTGTACTACTATATATGTGGTTTAGTATAAATTAGAGCTATAGATTCACCAGTTGCTTTATTTTCAGAAAAGTAACAGTAGAAGTTCATGTCATTATGATATAAAAAAAAAAAAGAATTATCCTTGAGGTACCTGATTCCATGCAAGGTATAAGGTATTTAATTTTAAATAATCCTCGGAAAAGACAGCTTGAAAAATGGCAGTATAAATAGGTAGAGTGTATTTATATCTTCAGTTCACATATTTCATCTGTCTTGTTCTCATTAATCAGAGTCAAATGTTTCAAAAATTAATCAATTTATGAAGTCACTCCAGAAGTGCACACTTGTACATTTCCTTCTTTTTATTATTTTTAAACAGGATATATTTAAAGGAATGATTGACAAATTTAATGACACAAAGGGATTATTTTTAGAAAGGTATTTGATTGGACTTTATAATATTTCCACTATTAATTACTATACTTTCACTGATTCTTGCAAGGTTTTCTACCATACCTTAATCAAGTTTTCAGTAAGTATTATGAAAGTTAAAGAGACCATTCTTTAGAATTGATGCTTACATGTTTCAAACAACAATTTTTACTTCTGGGACTGTTTATAAACTAGACTTTACCTCCACTTCATGTATTAGTTCTTTGTCAGTTATGTTTTTATGGTAGTTTTGTCTCATTGCTGAAGTAGACCTTACACCTTGCTATATGTGTGTATGTATAACACTAAAACAAAATTAATTTTTTCTTTTGTCCATAAAAGAGCTGACAAACAGAAGAAAACAAAGCATATGCCACATAGGCTTTCCTAGATGAAAACTTAAAACATACTGCAATGTTATACTAACATCTAGTCTAATAAGTTCTGTTATAGAAGGAATTGAATGGGTAAGTAGTTTTACTAATAACTCTTATCAGTTGTATTGATTAGAGCCCTTCTTCACCTCTCAGAAGATTCAGAGAGGAATAACCAGTGCACCTGAGGAATTTTCCTAATCTTTCCAAATGATGTGCTACTGGAGGGCTGTGCATTGCTCAAGCAACAGGGTAAGCCAGGTGCATGCTGGGAGAGGGCAGACTGCGTGATACTACCAGTCATGAGAAGACTAACAAGCAATGCTGCTTTACATTCAGCTAAAACAGTGAAAAATTCTGGAAGACTCTGGGGGCAGCTTTGAAGATGTGCAGCTACTGGGGGGACTTTGAAGTGCTCTTCAGGCATCGGTGCGATAGCAAGACAGCTGCATGTCTGAACTGTCAGCTCTTGTAGACCCCCATCACTGCTGCAGGATTCCTGCCTCAGGGCTGACCAGGGGCAGGCTGCAGCTTCCTCTAGTAGCCACCTCCTGACACTTTGTGAAAGACTGATGAAGGTATAGCACAGATAAAGACAAAGAATTTTCATGAACCTCTTTGTCCCCAAAGTATCACACCCATGTGCCAAAGGTGATGTAGTTCTGCCCAAGCTCACGACCTCTGCCCAAACTTGGTCAAAACACTTGCAGTGGCAAGGACTCCCAGAAGTATTTGATCCTTTTTAGTCTTAAAGGAAAAGAAAGTCCCAGATTATAGACATTTGTCCATACCAGGTGTCCCTCTGCATAGCTGCAGAAGCTTCGTGTCTATGACTTCTCCTCTGCAGTCCGTGATAGCCATTGGTTCCCTAGGTGATGTTGTGATGGAGTGTAGGCAGCAAGTACTGGCTGTGTCTTTGGAAAGTTGCAGGAAAGTTACCTACTGAGGGAAACACCTGCTTTGGCTCAGGCGTTATGCAGGCAATGGATGTGTGAGAGGAACAGTGGTGTATTAAGATCATTTACTTGAGCTAAAGGAAAACACAGTGTAGTGCTTCTTGAAGATCTCTGCACAGGTGCCTGCAGGAGGGGAAGGAGAGGTTCATGGGGTAGCATCAGCAAGCCTTGGAGTACAAGCATAAGGCAAGCATTTGATGCAGCTTGTGGAAAAGTGGAGTGGCTAAACTACTCTAAGGTCAATTCTGCAAAGCTCATACAATGAAGATTTGAAGACCCTCAGCACCAGCTCTTTTGATCTGTGCCTAGTTACTTGCAATGTGGACATAATCCTTGTTGTCGAAGTTCCTGTGCCTATAGTAGCAGGTTTGTAATAATTTAAATACAACAATTTTAGGATGGATTGTAGGTGAGTAAATCTGGTAATGTAGAGAACATAAAACAGACATAAGGGCTTTGTATGTGCATATATGTGCATACAGTATGTATAACTGCCAGGGCCCTTTTAATGGGAATGAACACACTATATATTTGTTCACATTGGGTTCCTAGTTAGAAATGTAATTTCAGGCAATGTATCTTTCAAGGTGAAAAATAAGTATAGTAGCAAACTTATCTCATTATTAGATCTTCCGTAAGTATTTCAGTCCTGTGCACTGTGAAAGAAAAAATGATGAAACTCCTTTGAAGAACCTCAAAAGGACCAACACTATTACAGAAAAAAATAAATACTGCAGATAAAAGTGAAGCAGTGCAATACCTTGTTTTCACGGAAATAACACAAGGAAATATTGAATCAGAGGTTGAGCCAATTAAAGGCTCAAAGTCCTGGCACTGTATAAGTGAAGAGCTGCAAACTGGGAAGCTATTTGCAAATATTTACATGTATAAACAAACAATAACAACAGTCTGAATAGGTAAGTAATTCACCTGGAAACTGCAGAGACAAGGGACATTCATGGCAATATCCTTGTCTATTAATATTGCAAATGTGAAAGTGTATATATATTCATTTAAATGTCTTTCCTTTACACAAAGACGGGGAAAGCAGGAAGACTGACTTTCTTCTAGTGAGTACTGAGATGTGTTCTCATAAAATTTAATCCAAAGTTCCATCATATTTTGCTTGTAACTTCAGTGCATTTTGGGTAGGGTCCTCACCATATGATTTTATAAACTTATCTCTCCATGTTTAAATAATTTTGTGAAGCCCGATTCTATTATATGATAAGCTCAAAAAATGTTAGTGTTATGTGTCCCATGAACAGATTTTTTTTGAACTATTGAACTGTGACACAGGTCAAGAGAGGTCCTCCTGCCCCTCTACTCTGCCCTGGTGAGACCGCATCTGGAATATTGTGTCCAGTTCTGGGCCCCTCAGTTCAAGAAGGACAGGGAGCTGCTTGAGAGAGTCCAGCGCAGAGCCACAAAGATGGTGAAGGGAGTGGAGCATCTCCCTTATGAGGAACAGTTGAAGGAGCTGGGTCTCTTTAGCTTGGAGAAGAGGAGGCTGAGAGGTGACCTCATTAATGTTTATAAATATGCCAAGGGTGAGTGTCAGGAAGATGGAGCCAGGCTCTTTTCAGCGGCGTCCACTGACAGGACAAGGGGCAATGGATGGAAGCTGGAACATAGGAGGTTCCATAAAAATATTAGAAACAGCTTTTTTACTGTGAGGGTGACCGAGCCCTGGAACAGGCTGCCCAGGGAGGTTGTGGAGTCTCCTTCTTTGGAGACATTCAAAACCCGCCTGCACATGTTCCTGTGGGCTCTGCTGTAGGTGGTCCTGCTCTGGCAGGGGGGTTGGACTAGATGATCTTTAAGGTCCCTTCCAACCTCTAACATTCTGTGATTCTGTGATTCTGTGAACTTAGTCTAGAACATATGTTATGTCTCTATCTTAGAAATTTCAGCATAAGAGAGCTGATAAGTAACAAATCTTTCAGGAAAGTTATATTTATTCATCAACCTGGTAAAGGATTTAGTTGTTTGTACAAAAGTATGTTTTGATTCTGTTATTCCTGGTTATGAACACGGCTCCTCATTAACATCATACCCAAGAACTAATTTGATATGGGTTCCCACTGGCGATAAATGAAAATAAATAGTTTAGTAAGTCATCACTTACTACAAAGATCCCAACTTTTTTGATGCTGGATATCCACAGTCAATGGATATGCCCGGAAATTTTGTTGTACTCTCTGATTATCCATGTGGCCATGATTCTAATGTCTAAGCATAAATGTAAGTTTTGAAATTGAAAGGGAAATAAAAAATGTGTTTGTTTTAAATTAGGAACACACCGGAAGAGACGTAAGTTCAATAATCACCAAAGGAAAATGATTAAGACATAAGAAAAAACTTCTTCTCAGCGAGGGTGATGGAACACTGGAACAGGTTGCCCAGAGAGGTTGTGGAGTCTCCTTCTCTGGAGACATTCAAGACCCGCCTGGACACGTTCCTATGTAGCATAATCTAGGCATTCCTGCTCTGGCAGGGGGATTGGACTTGATGATCTTTCGAGGTCCCTTCCAATCCCTAACATTCTATGATTCTATGATTCTAAGAAAGACTGATGAATTTTCAAGGTGTTCTTCATCTAAGTAGAGAGACTGATGAAAGGTAGGTGGTAGCCCAGAAGAAGATGCTGCACTTATAAAGCAAATGAAAGACATACAAAAAGTAGTCTCTAGAGCTGTTGCATCTCTAGGCTTACTGTCATTAATATTGTTATTGTAACCATTAATAATATCGCTATTGATGTGGATAATGAATAATAATGGATAATAATCAGTGCTTAAGTACACCAGGTGATCTGGGAGGTGACTTTGGAAGTTCCACTCATGAACAAGCAGATGTGGAGCACTGAAAGGTGTGCTCAGCTCCTACGGCAGGTAAGGAAGGGAAATCACAGCGCAACACATGACCTACAGCACCCAAATGGATACCAGAATCAATATTTTGTTTTGTGAGCCAGCTGTATGGTTTCATGGCAAAGAGGTTAGAAACATTTGAAGAGATCCATAAAGGAACTGAGATGGTACCTCAGTGTACTTGAAGATTCCCTATAAATTAGATACTGAACACAGCTAACTCTCAGTGTCTTCTATTTATTGCCAAGTAAGTTTTATTTTGTAGGCTGTGAAGACTCAAGGATTTGAGGAGAGGCAGGTGAACTTGACTGCTTATTAGATTCTGGCAAGCAACAAAGAAAGAAATTCTGTGCAAAACAAGTATTCCTTAGCAAGAGTGAGAGATTTTTCCAGTTTAGGCTCTTATCACACAAACTGTGTGGTTTCTTTAAGGACTTTTTAGAGTGTTCACATTGCATGTAAATTTGATCTGGAAGCAGAGCAGGTCCATTTGTAGTGATTAGCTAAAATCATAAAATACACCCATGATGGAACAAAGTAATTTTGGTTAAGTTTTCTATTGAAGGGTGTTGTTAGAACATGTGATACACAGCTTTTTGTACAGAATCTTGTAGGGCAAAGATGTCAGCCAGAGGAAAAGCTCTGTGTTTGTGCAGTCATAATGAAACAAAGATATACACAAACTTTAAATTTTGTTTTTTAAAAGGAAAAAATCTCCAAGACTTCTGATGTCTGGACACATGGAACAATAGTGTGGACAAAAGCAAAGTTTAATGTGAGTAGGATTATTCTTAAACAGAATTTGGGAATGGGATGAAATTACTTATGCATTATTTCTGCAAACTTAGTCAAGAAGATTCCTTCTAAAAAGTACCTTTTATGTGCCTAAACACATTTGTTTTCAAAAGCACAGTCCTAAAAGAGAAATTGGATTTAATAACAAGTATGACTGTTACTGATACTTACAATGTGGTTAATAACATACCTGGAAATAGTAAATTGTGTCTGCAACATTTGCAAATGAAGTTTTCTTGAAAACTTCATTGTCTGGGTCATCTTAGAATAAGTCATGGAAAATACTAGAATTTTGCTAGTAGTTATTAGTTAATAGTCTGTGTTTTGTTTCATTACATAAAATGAATGAACATCAATATTTTTCTGTTAGTGCAGTTCATTTGTAATGCATGCTGCATCACAAGTTTTTACCTTATATAAGACTATACTCAAGCTATTTTTTATTTTCTGTAGTTCTGTAACCAGTCATCCACAGTATTTTATTTATTTATGTCTTCCCTCAAATAGTCCTTGCTTCAGTATCTTTCATTTAAAAATGAAATAAAACTTTATTGGGCAATGTCTGTGAGGTGCTTGTGTCTAATAAGTGCAGTCATTCCCTAAGTGGAAAATCAAATTAGATGCAAGCCAGGAAAATAGAATGGTTAAATTATGACATTCTGAAGTGAGATTGGAGTGAGTATGTGAGGAGGGCAGTAATCCTTGGAAGAAGCGGCTATGCAGTTTTTCTTTTCTTTTCCTTTTCTTTCTGATTCCCCAGATGCTGATGGCATTTGACGTGTTATCATTGTGTTTCTTCCATGGCTAGAGCTGACTCGCTGATCATACTGGGGAAATAAGCCTGGCTGGCTTATTCGTCCCAGAAAGAAGCAGTTCCTGGAGTATTCTCTTGAAACCTGCTGGGAAAGGTAGCGTATCTCATGGCAGTGACCCAAGAAATCACTTAATGCAAAAGGAATTTCTGTTTTCTTTTCTTGTCATCTGCAAATGTCGGGCTGGGTCTGACAGTGGTACCTCTGGCTCTACATGTTGGCTTGCATGGGGAAACTGACGTTTTTTGTGCATCGAGTGTCAACCAAACAAAACTCTCAAATTATACATCCACAGAGAAACCAACAGAATATGGTCCTATCTGACATTATACCATAGATATTTGTATACACATGTGAAAAAATACTTAGAAAGATAGGTAAGGTTTGTAACACATCCATGCCTTTGCTAATGACACCAGTCATTGTGCATTGGAAAATATTGGAAAATCCACACAAAATGTGCATAAAGATTTTGTTTCCTACAGTGGATTTTTTTAGTCTCTAGTTTTTATGTAAATTTATTTTAGATCTGTGAGAGTGAGTAAGCCCTTAGGGATCACTGGACGCCACCTGACATGTCTAAGCCTCTGTGGTAAGGCATCGAAATTCAAAGATATATCCACTGATTAGAAAGTAATGTTTTAAGATGGGGGTTGGAGTTCAACTACTCTTTCATTTAGTTTTACATCCTTCTTGTTTGATATTCTGGCATCATGCCACATGAGTTCTTGCTGAAGCATCTCTCTTTATTCAGTAGAAATAAATCCAGGAAAGGAAAAAAAAGCCACATATTGTTTTCAAATGGCAGGTCTGCAATGAAAGGCGATGCTAGAGAAGCTGTTTGGATGATGGAGGATCAGAAATCAGGGGATCTCACTGGAGAAAACATCATGCATTTGTAAAAAGAAAAATCAATGCTCTATCTAGATTTCTCAGTATTACCCATTTTTAGGGCATAAGATGGGTGATTAATCAGTGTTTCTGTATTAAGAGAAATCAATGAGATCTTATTTATAAAAGAAATTCACCTGCAACATGAAAATTGAGAACTGTTTTTTTCTTGTCTGTTTTTTACACCTTTATAATACCTAGGTATATATGAGTTTGTTTTAACTTAGATAATCATCCAGACAACTGATTTTTTTTTTTTTTTCACAAGTTTACTCATAATTTAGACTTATTTGTATGTTGGAAACTTAGCTTCTGAAAGGCTGCTGTTCAAAAAAGAGAGATGCAGAGGTACTGAAGTTCAGCTCCTTTGGAATGTATGGTATTGTCACCATCGTTGTGCAATGTCTGGAGCAGTGGCCTTGACTTCAGGTTAAAAAAAGGAGACAGATTAATAACCATGAATATGTCAATGATTTGGGATGCCTGCTTTCCTGGGCTAAGTACAAGCCTGTTGTAAACTGGTCCTTTTATTAAAGTTTTTTTGAGATGAACACTGGAGAAATGAGGTAAACAGAAATGACTCTGAGAATTTTTATTAGGGGTCTGATCCAAAGATGAGAAGGTCTCAATTAATTTCAAAAATACCTAATTTAACCTATTCCACATGCTTGAAGTAGAAATGTTCTCTGTTTCTGAAGAAAATTTTCACTGAGCAGTGAATGGTTACTCAAAATTAAACAGACAAGAAGACTAAATAATGCATAAGATCTGTGACACAAACAGGAATATAATCCCTTTTTCCTGGACCCTAGTCTAATACTTTATCCATAAGATTATCTTTTGCTGTCAAGATCATTTATCTAAAAATGGAATGGTAGAACTTGAAAAGATAGAAGGGAAATCAACAGTTATGGAATGGTTTCTGTATGAAAAATAATTTATGGACAAGGGCTCTTAAGAACTGAAAGAAAGCACTGAAGAGGGGATATGATAGAAGACTGTAAAATCAGGACTGCAATGAAGAAAATGAATGATGTTTCACATAAAAAAGGAGGAAGTGATTGTTAAACAGCACAAGGTAGATGCTTATTCACATAACAGATAAAGAGTAAATTACATCACCACAGGATGCTGTGGTGTTAGACACAAACATTGATGAAAGAATAAACAATCAAGGACTGTTAAATATGACTGATTTAAATACAAAGATCTTCATAAGGATTAAATACTGATATTTAGTATTTAATCTATCTCAGAAAGTCCATAAACCACAGAAAACTGGAAGTTGCCAGAGAATCCAGCATAATCTGTGTGCTTTGTCCTTTGAATGCTTCTCCAGCCATCTGCTGGTGACCACCCTCAAGAGATGGGGTACCAGGCTAGGCAGACCTTTGGAACTCACTTTAATAGAAATGATTATCAAGGATACTGATCACCCTTTAAACAAGTTATTAAAATGAGAAAATTAGATCTTTAAACCTAAATGTTTGAAATTAAGTATGAAATGAGATGGTATAGCTATCACTGTTATCAAGAATGTTACTCTGTAAGAATTGACAACCCTTCCCTGTCATCTATGTGGCCTATAAAATACATGCTCATTTAGTTAGAGCAGCTATCATTCCAGGTTCATGCAATGATACTCCATGGGTGTTTGAAGACTCTTTATGTGGATTATTACTCAAATTTTTGGTTGTCTAAAACAATTTAAATTTTCAGTATTCATAAGAAAAATATCCATAAAATTATATCAGATGTTCTGCCAAGAACTGTTTTTTCCAAATATAGGTTAAGGGAGAAAATTGTAGTGTTTTTCACTACAGTTCTGACATTAATATATTTTTGGTTTAGTTCTGTGAAATTTGTTGGAAGGCTTTGTTCTTTAAATTACTTAGAGCTTGCAGCCTGAAAGATTTTGCTTAGCTCACTATACCTACTCCTTTCTGGAGTGGGTTTTGAAGGAAGAAAAGCAACAGAAATTATGAAGAACTAAGTGTCCTTATAAGTGGTCCTAAAAGAAATGGGGTAACATTCTGTAAAAGCCTGACTGTATGTATGAAATAAAACTGGCCATAGGTAAGAATGGTTTTGAGCTGTAATATTGCTATCCATTCGATGAATCCAGTTAATCCTGTATCCTGTTTTGCAGAATGATCAAAAGAGGCTGCCCAGGGACCTGGGCAAAAAAAAGATCAGCCACACCACAATACATCCCAGAACACTCTCCCAGTCTCCACCAATTTGCTGCTCAGGGACTGTCTGACCTAGGGACGTCTGTATGTAAGTGTATATTTAATTATTCATTGTGGTCTTCCATTTTCGTGAACTTGTTCTGTTTTCCCTTGGCATTGTGTAGCTTTTCATCAACCACATTGTTTCCCCCTTGGTCCATCCCTCACCATTCGCCTGTTTCAAGAGTATACTATCATGCTCAACACAAGGTACAAAAGAAAATACGAACTTACACACCAAGCGCTTTAGGTATGACTGACAGTGACTATGATGTTGAACAACACAGAATATTTCAGGACAGTAGTGTTAATCTCTGCTGTCAAAGTTTACTTTCCATCTTTAGTTTTCACATATATCTTAAGCTATTAACCACTAAGGAGTGATTCTTCTTGCACTGTTTTGTTCCTTGAGACGAAACTTGAGTAAAAGCACAGAACTACAAAAGTTCGTCTTTGTGCTTGGTGATGTTAAATGGCTAGCTACTTCTCAGGAGGTTAAAAAGTAACAGAATAATGACTTAAGCCCAAACAAATCAACCTCCTTCCCCCAAATACCTGATTCCTCTGCCTCTGGGAAGTTGTGCAAGAGAACCAAGACAAGCATCTGAAATGAAGTGCAGTATGTCACTTTCAGGTGTAGTTCAAGAGGTTGTTGAGGCCCATCACTGGAATATTGTTTGGCCCATCAGAACATTTCTCTGACAGAGACAGGACTTTTTGTCACTGTCAAAAGGCAGGAGGCTTTTAGAGCTTAAATATAGCCAGCGGCTAAATGCTTTAATCTGAGGTTTAAAAGAAAGAGCAGGACAAAGCTGAGTGAGAAAGTCTTGGATAAAGCAGCCTTATTCTCTTACTAAGTTTAATTTAAAGGCTATCCTTCAAATACCATTTGTAATATTCTGGGACTATTAAATGCATATTTGCTAAGAAATTTTGTAATAATTCCTCCATGTCCTTTTTTCTGTGTAAAGGATTTTACATATGCTAACACTGGATTTTGCTTGTTGGATTATTACTGATATTTCATATAGTTGTAAAATGATGAAATTCTAGTTTATTTTTAAAACAAACCAAAACGTATGTGGGGTTTTGGTAAAGGGAGTATAATGCACATGGAATTTTAGGTAATATTACATAGCTATTTACAAAAGCAATACTTGCATTTCTGCAAGTACTAAACTTCAGTGCTTTAGTCTTTAGTGAATAGT
Source organism: Trogon surrucura (assembly GCA_020746105.1). Taxonomy (NCBI): domain Eukaryota; kingdom Metazoa; phylum Chordata; class Aves; order Trogoniformes; family Trogonidae; genus Trogon; species Trogon surrucura. The sequence goes on along the minus strand of CM036617.1, from coordinate 114,702,356 downwards.
TGCACATTGACATTTCAAATGGCAACCCACATCTGAGTTCCAAACAAGTTTTAGTTAAAAATACACTTTTTTAAACCACAGCAGCAGCAGGTGTCTTCTTTCTTCACACACATTTCTATATGAAGCTTAACAAGTTGGCTTTTAGAGATGTGAAGGGAGAATATTTCACTTCTACTCTCATGATTTGCAGATCTCCAAGATTTTGTACAAATCTAGGTATTTATATGTATGAGAATACAAAGCTGAAGAAAATGAAGGGTGGCAGGAAAAATATACCTAGTTTGTTCCTGCTGATTAACTCCAACTTCTCCCTGGAATATAGGATGGAAGAAAACCCAACCTATCTTTGGATCTTAGGAAATGACTGTCTAACTTCTGATAAAGGAAAAAGAAGTTTTAAAAACCAGATATCTCAAGGTTTTGGTACATCTCTTATGAAAGAATTCTGCTATTTTTCCAGTATTTACAATAACTATGCAAAAACAAATTGTTGTTTTATTTCCTTCCTATGCTGATACAAAGATCTGTGATTTAAAATAGATAAGTGGTTTGGTCTTGTAAAATTATGATTTCCGAAATCTTATACTTATGTAAATATTTTCTTGGACTTTCTTGATAAGTCTCCACCTTTCCATAATATAAAAGGGGAACATTATTTATACAAAACCTAGTCTTCAATGCATGCCAGCAGTGGTGCTTGGGTACACAGTGCTTTTTCCAGGTTCTCGGAGAGAATATGTTGTGGATCTCCAATTGTCAAAGTAACTGGAAATGACACTGGAGTAGCGGTGTAATAATTAAGTTGTCTTCGTGGCGGGAGTAAGCAATGGGATGCAGATGCTTAGGAGCCTCCAGCATGGGACCTGGAGACAGGCTCACACAACTCTACATGGCATGGAGAGTGATTATCCCAGCAAAACCAAGGAAATAAATGGACTTCAGTTCTGAAGCTGCTTTTGTGTAAAATCTATTTATTTCCTTCACTTCAAAAACATATTCTCTCTTTACCAGTTTCTTTATTCATTAATACACAAAGGTTTTTCATAAGGTGTTGTGTAACGTGCCGAATTGCTGAGCCTTGAACTACACGGTTGACACTGAAGAGAGTCTAGAAATGTTCAGACCATCGATTCAGGATGGAGGCTTTCTCTGTGAGAAGCCTTTGGCCGTCTGCGCTTAGCAGGTGGCTTTGAACGTGGTGTGTGCTCAAAAGTATTCTTGCAAGGATTTTACCAGCAATAGAGAGCAAAGTAATACCTCGGTAATTTGACCAGTCTCCTTCCTTCTTGTACAGGGTGATGATGACTGCATCAGGGAGATCTGGTGGTAGTTCGCCTTTTTCCCAGCTATGCACAATGAACTCGTGAAATTTAGCATGGAGTGCTTGGCCTCTGTGCTTCCAGACTTCAGGTGGGATTCCATCAATCCCAGCTGTCTTGCCAGTTTTCACCTGCTGTATGGCCTTGAGAGTCTTTCCCATAGTAGGGGCTATATCCGATTCTTGAATGCTTCCATCAGCGCTGCCTCCGTACAATCCTAAACATCCACTGGACTGACTATGTAACTAATGTTACTGTCCTTGAACAGGCAGGGGTCACCAGTATTGAGGCCATGCTGCTGAGGGCGCAGCTGTGCTGGGCAAGGCACGTCTCCAGGATGGAGGATCACTCCCTCTCTCTGTGGTGAACTCGCCACCGGCTGCCCCAAAAGAGGAGCCCCAAAGAGGAGAAACAAGGACTCTCTGAAACGATACCTCAGTCTTGGCCATATTGACTGCCATCAGTGGTCCACTCCGGCCTCCAATCGGGAGACATGGAGACACACCATCCATAACGCTGCTGCCTCCTTTGAGAACGCACGTAGAATTAGTCTTGAGGAGAAAAGACAATGCAGAAAGAACCGTGCCTCGCCAATACCACTTAAGGACACTTTCCGCTGTGCCTTTTGCAACCAGACTTGCTTATTCCGCATTGGCCTTTTTAGCCCTCAGCACGCTTGTAACAAGTGTGGGTAGAACCCTTCCCATATCTTCGTTCGTGAAGCCTAGCCATGATGATGAATACACAAAGGTCAATTAGCTTTAGAACACAAAAGCACATAAACTATTGGAAATGTTTGGAGTGTTGAATAATGGGAGAACACAATGACTTTCAAATATTTATAAATATTCTTCCTTTTTAAGACAGAGAAAATCAAAGACATCACTCAGGGTAGAAGAAATGTTGAGTTAGATCTCGAATAAAATGTATTCAAACTGATCACATAGAAAATACTTACTTGTGTTAAAACCTATCTTATGTAAAATGATCTTAGCAGGAGAGATGATTAAATTCCTTGCAGGGCATTTTTTTATTGCAGAGCTAAACAGTGGAAAATGTACAGTAAAGAAGAGTTCTTCATTGTCAGGACCCAGACCAAAGGTCTTATCACCTTGGTGTGATTCTACACAATATTCTACAGAAAAAAAGACTTCCCTCAACTCTATTTTGTCTAATCCAAAGTAGATGACACTAACAAAGCATGCTGTTCCCTAAACTTCACGTTCTTGCCACCTACCCAGGTAGGAATATTTTATTTTCAGTTTCCTTCATTTTACTTCTTAGAGATTCACTCAGGAGACACTGTTAATGTTGACGAAGAGCCTGGTGTCACTGAGCTCATGCTGATAAAGACAGAAGAGAGACAGGCTGTTCTGAAGCTTGTTTGAAGATTAAATACATCTCACATCTAGACGGGAAGGTTTTGACTTTGAAACCATGAGAATGTGCAGTAACCCAACGGGAATCAGAGATGAGGCTGCCATAGCTGCCTTCCAGCATTAAGGAGCATTAATCTAGGATGCAGTTGCACAAACTCTTACCTATTTTTAAAGAAAATTAAGTTTCTCAAGCAATTACAGTTATAGAAAAAATACACGGAGCAAGAGAGTCTTAGAGTTATTCAGAATATGTGGATATCATGCCGTCTTTGAACTGTTAAAATCCAACCGATATTCAAATTGAAGAACTAATTTAATTTGTTTGAAAAGTTAGAAATGTAATAGATAGACACTGCAGTAAAACATGCAGTGAAAGTCAACACTGATGTAGCGCTCTTCTGTTTTTGTTATCTGCCTTATTAAATTCACAGTATCTTTTGTCTCCATCTATGAATCAAAAGCTGGAGATAAAGATTCCCATCTTCCATTGCTATGAGCCAGAAACAATGATTCATTTGTATTAATGGCTACAGATGTTTCACTGTTGCATCTACAATGAATACCAAGCTTCAAGGGCAAGATATCAGACCAAACAAGCAATAAAAATGTAATTCTTCTTTATTGACAACCAATATAGTACTTAGATACATAGTGCTACATGATAGCAGTGATCTGTCTAGACTTGTGCAAAGCACTTGACACTGCCCTGTGTGACATCCTTGTCTCTGAATTGAAGAGATATGCATTTGATGGATGGGCCACTTGGTGGATGAGAGATTGGCTGGATGGTTGCACTCAGAGTTGTAATCCATACTTCAATGTTCGGATGGAGACCAGTGATGAGTGGCATTCTTCAGGGGTCTGGTATTGGGACTATTGCTCTTTTGTTGTCACGGACAGTGGAATTGAATGCACCCTCAGCAAGTTTGCCAACGCCACCAAGCTGTGTGGTGTGGTGTGGTCGACACACTGAAGGGAAGGGATGCCATCCAGAGGGGCTTGGACAGGCTGGAGAGATGGATCCGTGCAAACCTCATGGAGTTCAGCAAGGCCACATGCTGGATCCTGCAACTGGGGCAGGGCAATCCTAAACGCAAATACAATTTCTGCAGTCATTTCTTGTTTTCTTTACACAGAAATGCTTTCTTAGAACAGTAAGGTACTTAGTGTGCAACACTTAATTACCTGTCTGACTGACTGTGACAACATTAGAAGTAGTTGTTAAATTTCTTTGTTTACATTTAGTTATTGTCTTCAGATTACATGCAATCTCATGTCCTTACTTGCAGCTGTGACCAAAGTTCTTCACTGGATCCCATTCAGGCTTTCGGTGTCAGACGAGAATCCCAGACTTCCTCTGCAAACTAGAGAATGTCTCCTTGGTCAGCCTAAGCATGTGTGGAACATTCTTAAAGAGTTCTAAACAGCTTCCATTGTCTGCATAATGTATGTATGTGTGTATGAAGTCTCGTCTTTAAATGATCCAGAAAGGCATTTATACATTCAAGGTGAATCCTTTACAGTTCAACACGGTTAAAGTATTGGGGTTTTTTTGCTTCAGTTTGGTTTGTTTTCCCCAAGGGAAAACTTCTGTTCCTTACTTACTTCAGGGAGGACACATCAACCAGTAAAAGAACAAAGTTAAACATGCTGTAAAAATGATAAATAACTACTTTAAAAAGTTGTCATTTCTAAGAATTTTATTCTGATATTGTGCAGTGTAATATTTTCATACTTGAACTTTGAATTGCATTATTTTACATTTTTTTCAACGTAAATCATTAATAATGCTTTAAATGAAGGGATGACAAGCTCTTTTTATCTTTTTGTCTACTTACTACATAGTATTAGAAAACTGTGTTCTTTTCAATGTGATTTTTCTTGTATTTAGAGTTTCTGTTTTGCACCTTTAGGTGAACATTTCATTCTTTTCACAAACACAAGGTTTTTTTCAAAGGTGTTTTTCCGTAGGAATTAAGAAAAAAGAAAAGTCAAATCTTAGGGCACCTGTCAAAGCACCATTTTTTATGATCTATTGCTTATCACCACTTCACTTTTCTAAGGGGTTCCTGTAGAGGTTTGCAATATTCTCTTCTCATACAGTAATTTTGCTTCCTTGATTTCCCTGTAGGTCCCCTCAAACTTTGTATATCCCTTTTTGAAGGGATAATCAGTTTTCAATGGCCTTTACTGTGCTTGTGAATGCAGTTCTCTTAATGAAGATGTTGACTCTATTGAATAAGGAGATGGCTGCATAAGCATAATGCACATAGGGACCCTTTAATAAAGTATCATGTTTTATCAACCTAGAACACAGACAAACTATTAAACGAAAGTGATGTAGTGAGCAGACAGGTAATTGAGAAACTCATAAGAAGCCTTACAAGGTGCAGCACACTCTCAGGAACCATCCAACCTGTTCTGAGCCTCTTTATAATGTATGTGGCTTTGATTTATTACACAAAGTAAGATACATAATACAGCAGAAAGCAGATACAACTCTTGACTCTGTCCTGAGCAATATCACTGTCCATGCAGTAGCTAAACCTAATACCTCAGTAGTCTGACAGATGACAAGATGCAGTGTTTGAAACATGTCAGATAATAAAAAGAAATGTGGAAACTCTGTCAGAATTAGGGATAACTGCTAATGTATTTTGAATCAGTAAGAGGCCAGGGATTATATATGGGGTAACATTCACGTGATATAGGGTATTCTAGGTGGTGGTCTTTGAAAAGGAATTAGTACTCATATAGAGAAATAGAGGGTCTTTATCTCTAGTAAAAGAAAAGAAATCCTTGAAATACTACCTCTGCAAATACACACAAGGCAACAATGATGATCATAAATTTGCAAATCCTTATGTGAAAGCCCTTTCCCTCAGATCTGAGGGAGGGCTTTTCCTACGATTTGTATAATTTGTAATAAGAATGTCAAAATGAGAAGCCTGACTTGGAGAACATTTATCTTTATTTTACCTGTCTGGAAATCCAACCAAGTGAAAATGAAATAGTTTATGGTTTTCATAATCTCATTTATTCTATTACGTGTTACAGCCGAGAAATAAATCCTGTGATTAAGATTTTCAGAAACAAGCCCCTACTTGTAGTTAGGCACCTGCCCAAGTTTTCAAAATGTTGAGCTCCTGCTAATTTCCATTCATTTCAGAGTCACGGGTAAAATTATTTTCACTCTGTTGCAAATCCAGTTAATTTCAATACAGAATGATGCAACTTGGAAAAATGAATAGGTGATAGATTATAGATGGGAGAAGCAGATATATCTGAAACCTGTCTGGTCATCTAGAGGTTAACCCCGCGACCATCTGTCCTTTGCTTACACTTAATTTTTACTACTGTTATTAAATGAAAGTTATTGAATCAGTTGACTAGGTAAAATAAAGTTTATTTTCAAGGTTCTTTAAGAGAATGTAAACTCTGCAAGAGTAACTTTCTTTTTAAAATACTTCCTTTTACAATTTTGGGGGGCTTTTTGTTTGTTTGTCCTTGCTATTGTTATTCTATCTCATTAAAATCAACTGACTAATTCCAGATTGGAACAACTGCAATCAAATTCATGTCCCTGATAATTTATCTTAACCAAAGAACAAAACTTCTATTTGTGAGAGAAACTAAAGTCTAGCAAATATTGATAGTTAGAAATGAAGAGAAATTTTACATGACTTTTTTTTTCTGAATTCTATTTCTTTCTCATCTGATATGGAATTATATTTTCTGATATGAAGTACTAAGGGGGAAAAAAAAAAATCCAGCTTTGTTTTTCTCTTTTTACCTGTTATCTACTTTATATGTAACAAATCTATTTAACAAAAACCTTTTTGCCATAACTCTAGATTTTCAATTTGGATCAATAGCTGGAGAATTTGAAAATTGAGGTGGTCTTCAAAATTATCATACATTTGATAACATTAGCCGCAAAATTTTTTTTGTAATATTAGAGATTAGTGTGTATTAACATTACTTTTTCCTTAAAAATTAACTTTTAACGTATGAGAAACTGTTTGTTATATTATCGAATAAACAACCTAGGGACAAACTGTCTCAAATTGTTGAACAAACTAGAATAGAATAACTTATGATACCCAGGAAGTGAATTGCTGCTTTTCATATTTTCTTGTGTTTCTCTGCTGTAGGTTTAACACTGCAAGGAGAAATGCCTTCACTGGTCAAAGCTGGAATTAAACACATTAAGAAAGCAAACTACTTCTGTGATAGAGAAGATTATTAATAAATGGCTGATTCTTGAAAGGAATTCAGCTTCCTGCACTTACAGAGATACATGGGTTTAATAAGGTAAGAAATATGTTAGGTCAGCACCATTAGGAATTAGCTGTTTCTGAAGGAAGAAAAGTTAATGAGTCCTGAAGTTAATTTGTTCATAACAAAGAACAGTTTAGTGGTCAAACTTCTTGTCTGGGGAAGAAGCTTGAACTTGATCTTGGCATGAATGAGAGTTCGCAAGGAGTCACAGTGTGTTTGCAGTTTAAGGTAATTAATTCAGTTCGCGTGACCAAAGCCTGAATCTCACAGAGACTCTGAGAGACTTGATAGCTCAGAGAGCATAAAGAGGAGAAATTTTCTGACTGTGTCTGCACAGACGCCTGCAGAGGTACTAGCGAGGCTGTGTCCAGGAACACTGCTGTGGTCCAATAAAACCTTCCCCTTGTTCAGGGGAGATAAGTCTCCAGAGACTGTATTGAAGTATTTTAACTTTTTCTCTCCTAACTGCTTAATGCAAACTGACATTTTTCATGATTAAAAGCTGATTAGGTTGGGATATTTGGGGAGGGAGGGTGTTGAATTGCCACATGATACAACTCTGATTCAGACTGATTAGGCTTCCACGTGTCACTTAAGCTTTCTAATGAAATACTAATAAAAGCACATTTATCAGATGATAGTCTCAGAAATTAAGTCATGAGTGATTTTTTGAAAACTCTATATCTAGCAGATAGCCAAATCCACTGGAGATCAGAGTAACACCCTAAGAAACACAAAATTATCTTGAAAACTGTGAAGAAAGCCTCAGGAGAGGTCATTCTACTAGAACAAATTATGTCTTCTTGTGGTTTGACCCTGGCCAGCAGCCAGGTGCCCACACAGCTGCTCTATCCCACCTCTTTCTCTGCTAGACAGGGGAAGAAAAATATATTGAAGGGCCCGTGGTTTGAGATAAGGACAGGGCGATCACCCACATCTACTGTTCTGGGCAAAACAGACTCAATTTTGGGGAAATTAGTTAAATCTTTTAAAAGAACAAATCAGAGAAGAGCAGTGAGAAATAAAAACAATCAGATCTTAAAAAAAAACCAAAACACCTTTCCCCCATCCCTCCCTTCTTCCCAGTCTCAACATCAATCTCGGTTTATCCACCTTCTCCCCCTGAGCGGCGCAGGAGGACGGGGAATGGGGGTTACGAACAGTTTATCTGATGTTGGTTCCACCACTGCTTCTTCCTCTGGGGGAGGACTCCTCACTCTTCCCCTGGGCCATTTTGGGGTCTCTCTCATGGGGGACAATCTTCACACACTCTTCTCCAACGTGAGTTGTCTCACAAAGGGCAATTCATCACAAACTTCTCAACGTGAGTGCCCTCACGAGGGGCAATCCGCCCCAACATGAGTCTCTCCACATGGTGCGGTCCTTCAGGGGAAACTGCTCCAGCGTGAGTCTCCCGCGGCATCACAAAAGTCCCACCGGCCAACCTGCTCCAGTGTGGGCATCTCTCTCTTCAACGGGCTACAGGTTCCGGCAGCAACTTGCTCCGATTTGGGCTTCCCACAGGCCACAGCTGCCTTCAGGCATCCACCCACTCGGCGTGGGGTCTTCTGCCCCGTGGTGGACATCTACACCCCACCCATGGGCTGCAGGGGGACAACCTGCTTCACTGTGGTCTTCACCACAGACCCAGGGGATTCTCTGCTCCAGTGCCTGGAGCTCATCCTCACCCCCCTCCTTCTTTACTGACCTTGGTGTCTTCACAGATTCTCACTCCTCCATCTCTGTGCCAGCTGTTTTGGCGCAACTCTTCTCTCTCCATTCTTAAATATGTTTTTCACAGAGGTGTTCCTCTGCTATCACCTTACTGACAGGCTCAGCCTTGGCCAGCAGCGGGTCCCTCTTTGGAGTCGGCTGGTATTGGCTCTGTTGGACTCAGGGGAAGCTTCTAGCAGCTTCTTGCAGAAGCCACCCTTAGAGCCCCCCGCCACTGAAATTTGGCCAGGCAAACCCAATACATGTCTAAAAATATATATAAAATAAACACTTGAGTTTTCAGTGAGCAAACTGGTGAAAAGAGTTTGTGTCAGCATAATTTTTTAAAACAGGACTACAATAGATAGTTTGGAAAGGCAGGGGACAAAAATTCAAATGCTCTGGGGAGTCCAAAGCTTAATCTAGTATGCCATAACTCATCTGTAAATCCAACCTATAAAAAAGATCTCTCAAGAAATAAATTTTTAATGCATAAAAAAATCTAAATTTCTTCTCTTATTCTGCCTTTAGAAAAAGACTTTTTGAAATATTTTATCCAAAGATAACAAAAGAAAATATTTCATCCCACACAATCAATGAAAATATTACCTTTACAATGAAACACTTAGTTTCAAGATTTGCCTATTTCATACTACCAACTTCAAACTTTCACATCATAGAAAATGGTGTCATCGGTGGAAGGTTAATTTGGAATTTGTCTTCTTCAAGCTCATCTTAAAACAATCCCGAGTTATTTTTATAATCTATTGTGGTTCTTCAAACTTCAAATATCTTATGCATGCAGGTTGTCTATTTTTCATTAATCCCTTATTTGCAATAGAAAGTGTGCGCAGATAACGTATTATTTCCATTTTATTAATATATGTGTATATTCTGTGAATCCATCGTGTGATTCTGTTGAGCTCCATGACATTCTGTAAATCCATCATTTGCTACCATTCAGCTCTATGACATGCTGTGGATACAATAGCATCCACTATCCATTTTCTAGTTCATTTACTTAGACCCGCCCTGTATCATTTAGAAGGAAATCCAAACATGTTTTTGTCATTTGTGGCTAAGCATCAGTAGTCCAAATTATTATTTCCATTGTTTCACAGATACTTGCTGTTGCCATTATTATGGTCCTCTGTTCACCTACCTTGACTTGTAAACTGTCACAGTAATAGATATTTCAGATAGTTTTATTACACACCATCTCCATTTACTGTTTGCATCATCTACACAACATATCACACATCCTTCATGCAAGAAGTCGAAAGTACTTTTATCACTCAAAATCCTGAGTGCGGCTATAGGCCAGAATCATCAAAGACTGTACTGACTGCAGAAAATACTGTATTTTTATGGTAGTCAGTTGCCTGTTATTCACAGAAGATTTACTGCAGTAAAAGAGAAATCTCTTTTGGATAACCTTTAAAGTGCCGTTTCAACAAAGGATGACTTGAATTCTCACTAAGGCTGTGTAAGTGCTCCAGTGATGGAAGAACAAGAAGGGAGGTTTTGAATCATGGGCCTTTATGCCCATGCCACATTGCCTTCCAGATATCACTGTTCACACTTCAATCTGTCAAATGTTACTATGGGGAATACAGGCTAATGCACTCATCTCCTGCTAAGGATGTAATGTCAAAGATTTTATCCTGTCATATACTGAAAAGAAAAACATGGTTAAAGATAACCTCTGGACATAGAGCACATGGCTGGATTATGAAATGCAAACACTAAAACACCATGTAAGACTTGTATTTAATGCATTCTTTCCTTCTAAAATAGCTTAAGACTGGATGGATTTGTTACCAAAATAAAGTTAAAGCAGTGTAAAGACAGGCTGTCTTGTTTAAGCTGCAGGAATGCCAGTACACGTGACATGGGTGTGAGGTCTACAGTTGAATCTTCAGGGTAGTTTTGAACATTACTCCCAGGAATCGCCAGTTCCTATTGTACCAAATGTGGTTTTGCCATTGAAGTTTCAAGACTAGCTATCAGGGACCTCTTTGCAGCTGCTTGTGTTGGATTAACTTCTGTTGCATTTCACAATGTACTTTAGGAAGATAAAGACAGCTAAGACAATGGAGACACTGGGTAGTTTTTCAGTCCTGCTCCAGATTTTTGAAATAGTTAAAAAAACTGTATTAAAAATGAAATGTTTTAATCTGTTAACAGGTCTTTTGGGGAGATTGTGGTGTTTGGTTGGTGGGGGGGATGTTGAATTATATAGTTGCACAAAATTTGAGTGGTTGTTTTTTAGCAGTCCAGAATTGGCTTTTCAACAGGTAAGAATCCAAATATGTTGTTGGATGGATCAGCAGATGAGTATTAGTTGGATATAGCAACTCCTAATTGGGCTTCTAAGAAAATCAGGCCTAAGGAGTTGCACATATCTGAATTTTTATGTGTTGTTATAACTCCTTCTTAGCCTTCCCTTCAGTGAACATTTTAATCTGTTGGTCAATTCCATCAGAGGACACAGACAAAATACAATTTTACTCAAGATTCATGAAAATAAATAGTTGAGCAGAAAAATACACAGCATCAGTGCTGCAAACGTGAAGAATGATAGCAGATTGCTATTGCAGCATGAGATATGAGAACCCTATTGTCATGGATTTGTGTCTGGTGGGGCTTTTCTTTCGGTAGCAGGAGGAGGGCTATGTGGGAGGCTCCTTTCGAAACTGCCAAAGCCTCCCCCAGCCCAGGTAAAAGCCAGACCTGCCTTTGGCCAAGACCAGGCCATTCTGAAATGAATGTATTTAGTAGGGGGAATTTGTTGGGCCAACTTCTTTGTTGCTTTTCTTTTGTCCTGTCTTTTGTGTTGGGGAGTTGTTTGTGTGGAGGAGGGGGAGGTAAGAAGAGAGCAAAACTCATGGTTGCTGAGGAAGAGTTGAGAAAGACCGTGGAGTCCTAGTGGACAGTAAGCTGTCCATGGGACAGCCATGTGCCCTTGTGGCCAAGAGGGCCAATGGGATCCTGGGGTGCATTAAGAAAAGTGTGTCCAGCATGTCTAGGGAGGTTCTCCTCTCCCTCTACTCTGCCCTGGTGAGACCACATCTGGAATACTGTGTCCAGTTTTGGGCTTCCCAATTCAAGAGAGACAGGGACCCACTGGAGAGAGTCTGACAGAGAGCTGTGAGGATGATTAAGGGACTTGAATATCTCTCCTGTGAAGAGAGACTGAGAGAACTGGGGCTGTTTAGCCTTGAAAAAAAAGAAGGCTGAGAGAAGATCTTATTAATGTATATAAATATCTGAGGAGTGGGTGTCAAGAAGAAGGGGCCAGTCTCTTTTTGGTGGTGCTCAGTAATAGAACAAGAAATAATGGGTTTAAGTTAGAGCGTAGGAAGTTCCACCTCAACCTGAGGAGAAACTTCTTCATTGTGGAGGTGACAGAGCACTGGCACAGGCTGCCCAGAGAGGTTGTGGAGTCTCCTTCTCCAGATACTTTCAAAACCCCTCTGGACGCGTTCCTGTGTGGCTGCCCTAGGGGATCCTGCTTTGGCAGGGGGGTTGGACTAGATGATCTCTAGAGGTCCCTTCCAACCCCTGACATTCTATGATTCTATAAGACATCAGAGCAGAGCCTTTCCCTGGAGGCCAGTGGTGAGTGAGATGGCAGGATGCTGATTGCTCGTGAACTGAGGAGATCAACAACAGGTAAAACATCCAGGATGCAGCAGCACATGGAGGACTCCACACCAGTGAAGAGAGAGATCATGCAGGAGCAGAGGACACACCTGAAGAAATCCATGACTCTGAGGAGGACCTACATTGAAGCAGAGGACACTGCAGCCAGAAGTTGGGTTCTGTGATGGTGGGAAGGACTCATGTGGAGAGAATTACCTCCTGTGAGATCGACACCATGTGACATGAGGGGAAGACTGTGGGGAGTACTTTTCCCAAGGAGGAAGGATTGCCAGATGAACCACACCTCCAATTCCCTGCCCGCTGCACAGTGGGAAGAAGGGTGAGGAACTGTATTTAAGATCGGACTATATTTATTTTCTCTTGCTCTCCTACTCTGATCTAGCTGATTTGGTTATACTGGTGGTGGTAAATTAAATATATGCTTTTCACCCAAGCCTACTCTGTTTTTTGCTGGTGACAAGTAAACCCTCTCTGTCCTAGTTTCAATCCTTGAGCCTTTTTACTTGAATTTTCTCTCCCCCTATCCCTAAAGGGGTAGGGGCAGGGGTGAACAAGTGGCTGCATAGTTCTTGTTCCCAGCGAGGTGGGCTCAAACTAAGACACCTATATGATAGAAGGCACTTCTCAAATGCACCAAGAGCTTTGTAAGTCCTTTCCATAGGTTTACCCACCCAAGCTGGTACTCAAGAGACATAAAGACTTCATTAGACATGGTGTTTGACAACTACTTCTTTGCCTCTAGACTTCCAGTGGGAATCAGGTCAATTGAGTAATGACAAGCTAATTGCTGTTTGATGTCTGGGTCTTTTATCTTCACGGTTTCAGTTCAGTTCCCCATGGCAGGCATTTGCATCATGAGAAACCCAGCACCACAGCAGAGCCCTTCGCAAGCCAGAGGCTTTTACTATGAAGAACTCCCTTTTTGAAAAAGATTAGAAACTTCAGCATAAATGCGCTACTGCAAACCCTCCTCCACTTCTGCTGGTAGATACATAATGTTTCTGACCTTCTGCAGGTGATAATTTGCTATGAAGGCTTACAGCTTCCTTTCTTTCCGAGAGGGAGAGACTACAATAGTAGTTTCAAACAGTATGACAGAGCAATATAGGAAAAGAGCTCCTACTCCTTGCTCTATAGATTAGTGAACTCCCACACATCTTGCTTCCCTTTATCAATAGAAGCTTTTGGAAGAATTTCATTGAGTTTCAATCAGATTGTAATTTCATTTTATTTTTATATTTTAAAAAATCCCTATTTAGGGGCTTTATTTTGTTTTAAGAACTTGCTTGGTTTCAGATAATGTCGCTTAAGAGTGGAAGTTTGTGAGCAAATTGTGAAACTGCTTGACTAGACAGACCCCTTTGTGAGTTTCTGGCAAGCAGCTGGCTGCAGGCAACTTAGCAGCCACTTTATCAGAGCTATATGAAAAAAACGGAGCTGAATTTTTAGCTAGTTGACAAATCATACATTTCTGATTTAAGTTTAATACAAAATGGACTCTGGTTCTTTGAAGTTATTTCCTTCAACATATCTTTAAAGGGTATATTATTAGACTGTCCTAATGCAAAATGATCAGCTGAAACTAATCTCACTAATGAGGTTCATTTGTTCTTTGACAAAGCAATAAATAGTTTTCTCAAGGAAAAACTTAACTAATAGTTTAGCCACAGCCTTATAATTAATTTTCTTCTCTAGTGCTAGCAAGCATGGAAATAAACAGCAAATTTTTCATTTGTTCATCTCTTTAGAACAACTGTTTAGCACAGATATGCTTGATTAATGGATTTAATTTGTTCCCTTCTCCTGTAGTCAGTTTTCATATTACGCTGGTTATCAGAGTATAGGACAATAATGTGGGCACTCTCACTGTACTGTGTTCCATCAGTGTCAGGGCTGCCTTCTAGCTCTGGGTCTGCATCTTTAACCTTTGTAGTCCTGCCGAATCTTTCATCAATCTGTGTTACAGTCACCTTGGGAAGGAAAAGCAGAAGCACTCAGTCAGCACTTACAGGTAGTAAAGTGTGTCATTATTTCTTACAAAATGCTGGCAGGAGTGCACCTTTCATCTCCCACAGAAATATGATTTGTGAGATGAGCAACCCTACTGTTAGGAAAATGTAAGTTAATAGTCTGCTTACTACCTGGATTTTGTATTTATATCTGTGTTTGTGTGCGTGTTTAAGAATGCACATACATATATATATATATAAAAATTACATGATTTAAAAAAAAACCCTTTATATATATGTGGACACTATATTTTGGTGGCTCTAAAAATTATTATTATTACTGTTATATACTTATATTTTATATGCCTCATTCAAGTAACACCATAGAAAATAAGGCAGGCTTCAAAACCTTACATTTTACAAAGTTAGTTCCCTCCCAATGGAACACGTACAATTATAGAGACTTGCTAAGGTTATTCTAGGTTTCAGGCTAGCAAAGTGATGCGTAATTAGAAGGTACCATGTTCCTTCAGTTTCTATTATACTCAAAAGGAATTTAACCAAATTTAATGGGAAATATATTGCTCCTGTAAATGGTGCATTACATGCTTATATAATAAGCCAAGTTTAAAAGATCATTAAGATCTATTGAAACAAAAATATGTTTCAGAGTGCCACTGAAGTCATGCGTCATTCTTTGAGGATGATGGCATAGAACTAGGAGAAGTAATTTTATTGAACTTGTAATTTATTTTCAGATTTTGTGATTCAGCAACTATATAAAAGAGTTGTATATTTTCTGAGGTATCATATGCATTTCAGTATTGCACAGTGGTGTAAATATTTCCTTGTGTTCTGATTTCAGTAATGTAGAAATGCTATAAGAGACAGTCTAGGTTAAAGAATCTCCACAGTATAAATAACAAGAACAATTAAACAAGTGAAATAAAAGACATGAGGATAACTTGTTCCAAGTACCAGAGCAGGCTGGAGAGTAGCCAAGTGTAAGTCTGCTCAGATGTGCAATCCACTGGGCATACTGGCTGCCTGTGGTGCTTCTATTTAAGTACCTTCTGTCCATGTTAATTCTGACATACTCAGCTTATGAGAACTGAATAACACCATGACACACTAGACATTTCAATACTCTTGTCATATTAGGAAGAAAAACATCGGTTACATGGAGTTTACATTAGAAGAACATTATACTAAGTCCTTCATTTGTCAATGGCAATAATGTCTTGACAAATTGTGAAATATCAATGCAAGTCTTTCTCATTCATCAGGATCACACCATTCATTTTACCTATTTCAAATAGTTTCAGATAGAGCGACAAAATGTGAGCATCAATTGATATGTTTATTTATTTAACTTTTCTTTAACCTGATCCATCCTAGAAAAGTGAAATTGTGAAAGGAAATCTAAAAACTCCATGATTCAGGTTAGACACTTCCTCAATTTGATAATTTAATTATTGTCATGACATCTAAAGCCAAATGTAAATGAATAAATAAAGAAACATAGAAAACAGGGTTTTGTTTCTTTAACAATGGGATGTTTTAGGAACATTTTGAAACTAATATTGACTAAGGTGATAGTTTTGAAAACTATCATTCTAGTTCTTTTTTTTTTTTAATTTGTAAGTTTCATTGTGTCTGTTCCTTTGAAGATTTCCCTCTGCCCATTCAGTTAAAGAGAATTTAGATTGCGAGGACAGTTCAGAATAGTTGCTGCCGTGAGTTAGGGCGACAGTTGCACACAAATATTTGGTTCTCTTGATTTTGAAAATGTTTGATCTAAATTAGTTTTTGTCTTATTTAATCAGGATTTTTTCTTGTCTCAGTGAGTATACTTAAAACTCCAAAGCAAAAAAGTGGTCAGATTTACCTGGAGATAATTTTTCCTGATCATAATGTACACTTAAAGTCTATTTAAAATTTCTGTGCAATTAATTTTTACTTTATAGCATAGAATATGCTATATAAATTAAGGTAATAATTTTGTCTATACTGTAAATTCCTGTTCGTGTGAGTGTTCAGGGGAAAAGAAAACAAATCTGGAAAAGCATTTTAATAGTTTTACTTTGAAATTGTAAAAATATTGCAGCTAGAAGCCTTTTGTTAGAGAAGATTTTGAACTACCTGGATTATCTGACTTTTATTGTCTTTTATCACTTTTATCAAGATTATCTTTATAACTGGGTTAACAAAAGAGAATTGAAGCAAAACATTAAAAATCAACACAATCTAGTAAAAAAAAAGCTTTTGCAGAAAGAAATTAATAGCTCTTTCACGCAATCAAGTAATTTTAAAGGTACCATCCCCTGTCTTTTGAGACAAGATGCTTTATGGTAGAGAACAGAAAAGCAATAAAACACAGAAAGAAAAAAAAAAAAAGCTGACTTCTAATTATGTGTGGCTGGTAATGCTATCTCACTAACACTTCGTAAAATACGAGACTTTTGTGTGTTCCTTAAATTTCTCACATTGATCTCTGCCTCAGGCTGAAGTCTCCCAAGAAAACAGCTAAAACCGCTCAACTGTTTCTGAGATTATGGCATTATTCCTCTGGCCTTCTACAGAGCAAGACATGGGAACCAAAGTGTATTAGGGGTTCCACAGTCAGGGATTGAAACAAAGGTGTACTTTATATACTTCTAGTTAATTCATCTACTTTCTGCAAACTGTTTTTAGTTTGTAAATGCTCAATGATTAGTAGCTGTTTTTTTATTTGGAAACATTTTTAATACTTTTGAGGCCAACATATGGATATGCTAATGAACCTGGTGAATATTTGAAAGCAAATTTTACTGTACTTCCTACTTTGAAAGAAAAAGCATCCCACATCCTGAGAGATCTGGTTTGGAGATAGCAAATCTTTGAACTTTCCTTCAACTTCTGATCTGGAAAATATATTGAAAAAGCCAACCCTCAAGTTTTGGAAATATCATGCCAATAAAGTGTACCTCATTGAATAGTACTAAGAATAAAAAAAATCTATAAGTAAATTAATATTTCTGTTTTCAAATTATTGTATGGATTTTGGCTGGGATAGAGTTAATTTTCTTCACAGTAGCTAGCGTGGTGCTATGTTTTGGGTTTGTACTGGAAACAGTGTTGATAACTCAAAGATATTTCAGTGACTATGGAGCAGAGCAGTGCTACACAGGGACAAGGCTTTTTCTGCTCCTCACCCCAGCCCACCAGCGCTTGCACTGGGGGTGCAGAAGAGGTTGGGAGGGGACCCAGCTGGGACAACTGCCCCCAACTGACCAAAGTGGTGTCCCAGATCATATGACATCATGCTCAGCATGTAAAGCTGGAAGAAGAAGAAAGAAGGAGGGGATATTCAAAACGAAGGAATTTGTCTTCCCAAGTTACTGTACACATGATGGAGCCCTGCTCTCCTGAAGATGGTTGAACAACCGCCTGCCCATGGGAAGTGCCATGGGAAGTAAATTCCTTGTTTCACTTTGCTTGCACTCATGGCTTTTGATTTACCTGTAAAACTGTCTTTATCTCCACCCATGAGTTTTCTTTTACCCTTCTGTTTGTCTCTCCCATTTCACTGCGGGGGAGCAGGTCAGCAGCTAGGTGATTCCTAGGCACCTGTCAGGTACAACAAAAGTACTTATTGTTATGAGTAAATACCTTTGGTTCACGTAGGGAAAAAAAAAAAGAGAATAATGCAGTAATTAAATTTTAGTTCACCTCTTTTTCTATCTATGCATTTGATGAGGTTACCTTGAAACTATAGTTCTGCAACTTTCCAGGTAAGGAAGGCTTTATATGACAAACTTGGTCATGTTTGTTTCTTTCATGTAGCGCTCTTTTTTCACGTGCCTCTGAACACATAACACAATATCTATGTAAACTCTGCCATTATCATGAGGGCTAAAAAACTTGGAGATGACTTAGTAAAAGGTCAGGTGTTTCATTAAAACCCCTTGTCAGACATTGGAGTATTTCCAGCAATGTCGAACTATGACAAAACCAACTGAATTTACACTATACTTCTGCACAATTAACTCTAAGAAAATTAGGAGCAATTTAGAGGAAGAGCTGAGAGAGTAGTCAAAATGAATTATACTCATCTATATGAAACTAAAGTGCCTCAATGCCCTGGCAATTAAAATACTGTTATCTGTATAGAAATGACCATTATGTCAAGCAGTTTGAGCCTTAGTCAAAAAAAACAGGGCATAAGTTTTTCTGAGAAGACAGCTGAAAGCAGAAACCCTCTTACCACAGTCAGTAGCATATTCCAGAGAAACTGGAAATGGCTCAAGACCAACTCTCACTTGGGAAGACTGTGAACAATGTATTTTGATGCATCCTACACTTGCCACTTATCCCATGCAACCAGCAACCCTAAGGGTGAAACTAATCATAGATCATAGAATGGCCTGGGCTGGAAGGGACCTCAGAGATCATTTAATCCAACCTCCCTGTTGTGGGCAGGGACGCCACCTCTCGACTAGGTCAGGCAACACGTGAGAACCGAATGGAAATCGAACCCACGACCTTTGATGTTTCAAGCACCAAGCTCAACCCACTGAGCTAAACCGACCCTCAATGCTGCATTTGTTTGTGTGCCAGAGCAGGAGGCTCCTCCACCAAGTGGCTATTGCTTTGCAATGGTTGTTGACTGATGTCTGAGAGGCATACTCCTATCTTCATAATGTTTCGTGTGGCATGCCCAAGTAATGAATGACTGTTACAATTGCTGGTGTAATTCAATGTACAAAACTCAAAATGAACTGTTGGAACAATAAATTTACAATATTAGAATAATACTGTAATCTGACACTTTGACAGAGAAGTTCACAATCCTGAAGGGAATAGTTGCTTTTTAACACCCTGTTACAAAATCCGAGGAAAAAAAAAGAATTAACTTGGAATAGACATTCTTGATTTGGAGAAGATAGGGTAGAATTTACTTTTGGTGGAAGGCCAGCTGTTGCAGCTTGTATTTAAAATAGGCAAGATAATTTACTGATGTTTATTTTTTATTATTAATATTTCACTGTTAAAAAAAAATGTTATCCAAGTTCTTTCCTCAGGAAACACAGTGAACTTTAGTTGAAGGGAAGAACTGCAATTTTTCAACTTAAGTAAAACTTTTTCCTACAGCCTACTTGTAGTACCACAAACACACATGATGATAACAGAACAAAGAGCAGCCAGTAAATGGAAAGAAATATGTGTAAGAAAGATATGTTTTAAAAATCTGTATTAACATTCTTGAAAAACAAATTATTTTATTTCAACATTCAGAAGTAGCTGCCATATAGGAAGAGGATATATAAAGAAATACATTTTATAAAATCCATGCCTGTGTAGTTAGATGATGTTCTTGACACGTTTGAGAATCTGTCTCAACCTTTCACTCTGATGTCATGGGTATACTTTTTCCTTTTTTTTTTTTTTCCCCCCAAAACCTGAACATTCAGACTAATTTGGCATTTCCACAGCCTCACCATGATTCAGAAGCCATTTACTCTACATCCCCCAACTTCAGCTGTGCTTTTGCAGCTTGCAGAATTTCTCCTTTCCCAAAACTAATATTGAAGTGAGGGAAGGTGGAAGAAGCAAGGAATAAATATTTTTGCCAAAGAATTTGGAAGTGCCAAAGAACTTTCTCTCTGCTTCTCCCCATCACTTTCTTCCTGTGAGTATATTCTTAGCATTTGAGAACAAAGAACAGCTGAGACTTTAATTAGCTGCTTTTATGAAATAGGTGTGAACACGTATAAAGCAGATAATCAATAATTGCCCTCTATAATGGACAAAACAGTGACAACAAAAATTCATGCAAGTTCTGACCAAAATCGTATGGCTGAGAAAAAAACATCTGGAGGTAACAAAACTGGCTATATAAAATATCTCAGGATATAGGCCAATACACAAAGCATATTGCACCGCCGACAGAGATCTAGTTTGGGCTCTTTCCCTGGAATTGCTTGTCAGGTAAAATCTGGGTAGAGAAGAAATTTCAGGTTTTAAGAATTAACAGTTTTTAAATTTCCTGTGATGATTCATTAAGTTACCATGACTTATACCTTTTAATTTCATTAAAATTCTAATAACAACTTTAAAAAGAGCAAATTACTTAGTAGGTGATTTCAGAATCCTACAAACAATCATACTGACACCATGGGTGTCAGCAGAAATCTTAAAATGCAGAGGGAACAATAGTGTGAAAATTCAATTCTTCCAGATTATTACTTGCAGGAGAAACATGTCAATAAATGCAGAATGCAGTACTTACTTTGTGGCAACTTCCAATGAATGCTCAAAGTTGTGAGAAACTATTGTCTTTTTTTCTTTATACGCAAAATTTTATGGAGTAAACTTTGAATAATTATGTACAAATGCATTGTAACAATGCATTTTCTAATAATTTAATTTTCTAAAATCTGGTGCAAATTAAATAGTAAGTAAGCCAACCTCAAACCTCCTGACCTTCTATAGTACCTGAAAGCAGCAAGTCCCTAACAAACAAGCAAGATTAGTCTAATGAGTGCTGGTGTGAGGCTTAAAATATTTGAATTCAGTTATATCCTCTGCCAGAGTTTTCTTTGAAGCAGTCAGTTTATCTTTCTTTACTTCTCCAGATACCATGAACAATGTTTTCTGACTTTAGCATAAACATGCAGAGGTCCTTAGCTACAAATACAGATGGTGGAATATTCAGTATCAAAAATAGTTAAATATAGTTCTTTAAAAAAGAAAAAAAAAAATTTCTCCGAGTAGCTCATCATGCAAGATGGAATGCAAATACTGCAAAATATTGTCCAGACAGGCTTTATTTTGGTTTATTTCACTTCTAACACAAAAGATAATAGTTAATACAAATGTACAGCTTTAGACTGAGGTGAGGGAGATCTTGACAAGGATTCTGGTGAAAGCATGACTGTGCTCACAATGTATTTTTGAGCAAGTGCAGTCCCTCTTATGAATGGGAACAGTGACACAAAGTCTGATATGAGGCAGATAAGCTGCATCTCAGTGTCTTATGGCAGCACATTATGTTCGTGTCATGTTCTCGAATTTCATTTACAGATAAGCTCTGTGAGTAATTGTAGCATGGATCGTAAAATTGTAATCTACATTTGATGTATGGAAACAGAGGAAATGAGATTGAGAGAATCTTTCAAATGACTTTGTGTGTTATTTAGCTTGTGAATACATGGCTTTTCTCAAACAAATCTCCTCCACTTCTTCTCTTTAAACCTTTCCAGTCTCGTAACAGACTATAGTTTATGGTAAGAAGAATAAACTGGTGGCCACCAAGCTCTTGAACAAGTGGTTTTTCGTGAGGTTTTCCCTAATGCAATGAGTCCTAATGGTCTTGCAAGCCTGGCTAGTTTTAATGTTCTTACATTATTCTAATGATCTGAATGCCATTAATATTCCACCTTAAGCATCAGTAATTACTATTCAAATTATCGTTAATCGAAAGCAACATCTGAGTAGATCCTACCTTTCTCCCACATATCTGTCACATATATGAAAGTGATTAGGACATAGATGACATGATTTCCTAATTTTTCCTTTAAAAAAAAGATTTAAAACTTTAAAGTATCATTCTGTATTGCAAAGCTTGTGACTTAAAGCCACAATTCTCAAATTTTTTTTTGTGATCCTGATAATATTTTGACAATGGTAAACAAATTGTGTTGAAGTGTTTTTTTTTTTTCCTGCTTGTTTCCTTTTTTTGAAGGGAGAGAAGGGATTAAAGGAATATTCCTCTTCATAAATACGTTCACTAAAAATAATCACCTTGCAGTTATTGTTGTGGGAGCCATAATTTTTTCTCTTTTCACTCATTTAGAGGCTGATGAAATACCCATGGAAGTCAATGGAAGGTTATCAAGACTTAGAGGAATAATCTACTACAGCTAAATATCTGCTTTGTCTTCAGAAAAAATGTAAACAATAAATCATGTCTGAATTTCGTAATATGTTTTATGCTAGTAAGTGCACATTAATAAGAATTATATAAGTGTAAATAAAAGGGGTTTTTACCATAATATAAAAATCTTTTTTGAGCTTTGATATAATACTTCAACCTGGAGTTTGTTGGATGGTATGAAGAAAGGGTCTTCTGTGTAATTTTGAAATTATTGCATGAAAATAATTATGTAAAGTATTATTTTATGATGTAGTATAGGAGGAGTATAGTGTATGATGTTAATATTATATGAAAAGGACCACAATTATGGCTAGAATTTTAATTATTTTTTACAAAATTATTTCCTTCAAACCTCTTAAATAATGAAGAGTTTATCCATAAAGAAGAAAGAGAAATGAAAGTGTTGAGAGAGGAAATAACACAGACACTGAATTATTTAAGAACAATCTTTATTGTAAATCCTGAGTAATCTAGTAATTTCATCACTTCAAAAATTGACGTACTTCAAGATTATGAAAACTGCAGTTTTATTTGTAGTGTAAAAGTTACTGGGAAAAAAACAGGCAAGATCATTTATAAATCTAATCGCATTTAAAGAATGAATCTTTGTGATTCAAATCCTTACAGGTAAAGATGGCACCATACATAGAAACAGACTTTAGCCCTGCTATTGTAAGCTTTTGTTGGGAGTTACATACAACTGTGCTTCAGGAAATGTTTGTACTGTGCCTAATGTATTGGTCCAGATTTCCCTCTCTAACATTACTGTCCATCTGGTACTACCTTCTAATAAACTGAATGAGATTTGCAGAATAAGTTGTCAAATCACAGAAATCACCAGGCAAAAGTTGAGGCCTATATGCATGATAGGTATATCAGGCTATTTTTTCTCAGAAAGAGTTTAGTAAGACTAGCAGTTGACTGAGTATATTATTGTTTTCATTTACTAAATTAAAATATTCATGTGAATTTAGAGTATTTGGAATGGTTTTAGATCAGGTTCTTTGCAGTTAAGAGAGCAAAAAATTGGTAGCGTGGGCTAGAGAAAAAACTAGTTATATACAGGTAATAAATATAACTTTTCTATATGCCTCAAGTCTTACTTATATTCTCTCATAACATTCCAAATGTATGTCAAAATGTGTCATGCTGATTTTATAAGTATTGTAAAGCAAATTTGGTTTAAGTCATTATTGCTTATAAGTAAAATGCTCAGATTATTTCCTCTTTCCCTTTACTCCTTAATTCCACCAATCTTTTGTAATTTTCAAAAACGTCTTCATGAAGTAGGTGAAAATCTTGGAAAAACTATACGTCAAAAATTGCCACAGTCATGCTTCAAAATAGGCAGAGAAAAAAAATATTTTGGAAGACAGATACCAAAATAATCCTGCAACATTAAATCCTTGAAAGACTACCAGACTGACAAAGTGGTAGATGCTGTTTACTTTATTTCACTTTGTTACAAAAGCCCTGAACTACATAATATATATCTATTGAGGAAAAATGTGCTATCAAATCTTAGGAGCAAGAAAAAATGAGCTCAATAACCATAGCTGAGTAGGCCCCTTGAAATACTAAGAAAAGTGGTGTGGAAGAAGAAATGGAGACCCAGGGCAAGCCTTTCCTAACTCTCTCTCTGGTGGCATCTTCTACTCTTTGGGTCTGTGTATAAATGCATTTACAAGATGTGATATATATATATATATCTTTCTGTAAGTAGAAACAAGTGCGTATCATGGCATTTTTTCATTATCTCTGTAAAGAGGCACTCTCTTTTTTTTATTCAGTCAATCAAAATGCGAGAAAAGTACACAAATCAGATCTTCAAAAAATATCATCAAAACCCAAACAAACAAAAAACCTCCACGGAGCTAAAATTCTTGTGTCTCTTTAGGGAACAAAAATTCAACAACTGATGTGAAGGAACATCAGTCTCTCCAGTTATTATTTTCTTAATTTTCCCAATTACAGCAAGTAGTTACTAGAAGAAGTACTATATAATTAGATTAGATAGAAGGTAAGCTTGTGGATGAGAGAATTGCCTGCATTAAAATCACTTGGAAATAATAGAAGCCAGTTTCTCATAAATTAGCAATGTTCAAGGCACTGGTTCGTCCCTTTCTCATCTGGCTTGCAGTTGAAGAAATCAATGGAAAGATTCACTTTTGCTCTATAGGTTTTGTTCGGGTTACAGGTAGATAGATATTTTCCTTTTAGAAGCTGAACTTCTTCCTTAAACACAACAAAAATTCTACTTTGACCTGTTGGGATTTAATCTTCCCTCTTCAGTTATATACTACTATGCAAGCAGTTTTTACACAGATATAAAATTTTTCCTCACTCTCTTTCAGCAGATGTTAATAACAGCAGTTTGGGGATAGTACTTATTTGTTCTTCTATGTCACCTTTGAACTGACAGGTTCAAACCTCTTTTAAACTTTAAATTGCAGAAAAATGTTGCAAAGCAGAGAAAAAGATGTATGTAACTTCACTTTGAACCAATGTTAGGCAGCAGTTATTCAATTAACAATAAGAATGGGCATTGAAGTTTGAAATTTGACTACAAATTTGGGTAGACACACTGTAAGTATGAAGTCTAGAGGCACAAGGACTCTTTAGGCTGAGACCCTCAAAAAGAAATAAGGGGGGGTTTATGCCTCAATTTTGCAATCTCTGAGTCATAATAAAAGAAATTCACTTTTAGATGACAGACAACTAGAACCTTCTGAAAGACATCAGGTTCCATTATGGCTTTTCATACAGAATATGGAAAATGAAGACATCCAGAATTAGTAATTACATGTGAATATTTTTATCAGTGTCTGTGCCCTAATGAAAAGCCAGATGGTATCGACAGGTGAGTTGACAGACTTTAGATGGTTTGAAGAGAAAGGGTCATGAGGAAGTTATAAAGGAACTTTTAAAGAAAGACAAACATTTGAAAATGAAAATCTGTGAACAGTTCAATAATTTTACAAGTTGTATAATCTTAAGTACTGTTACAGCACCTTCACAAGACTATAACCTCATATTGTTCCCCAAACTTGTCTAGAACACAAGCTCAGTGCTAGAAGAGGGATGTCTATGGACTCAATGCATACTTTTTCTATCATTATGTGGTTTTTTTTTTAATTTTATGTACCAACACGTTTCAGTTTCTTTGAATTGAAGATCTCCAAGAATGATTACTCCAGTCACAGCTATTTTTAAAATAGTCTGTTAGTGTTTTAACCAATAGCTGCTACCTGGATACAAGCTAGAAGTTACAGCAGTATGTAAATGCATGTCCAGATTACCTATAATTTCCCTGTATGTTATCTAAACAGAATGAACAAATGCATACTTCCACTATGAATAAATATTCCTGGTTTAGAGAAGGATGACCAGTCTTGTAAACCTATGTTTAGGGAATACATTCATAGAAAGTTACAGACTGTTATTGAAACTGCTTAAGTAACGAGTTTCAAAAGTGATGCATGAAAGTGTGGTTTAAGTGTTTAGGGATTTTTGTGTGTCTTTCTCTGAAGAGATACCACCTAAGTTTTTGAAATTTAGCTTTAAAATTTGTAAAAATAATATCGTTTAAAAATAATGGTATGGACAGTTGTCAAACTATGGTACAATGGAAAAGCATACAGGTAAAAATTACTGGAACATGTGTGAAGAGAAAAAGTCTAATTTAAGAAAGAAGAGTTGAATGATGTTTACACAGTCCAGCCAAATCCAAAAAAAAAAAAAAAAAGATGAAGTTGCAGCAGATAAAGCCCATCATTTTAATTTGCTTAAAGATTTTGTGCAGTGTCATGGCTTTGCTAGTATACGAATCCCGTATTTTTGGTTTGTGCCGTTAGTTATATGAACTTGACTTTTAGCTCTGGAGCAGCTTCCCTCTAACTATTCAAAGTGCTGATGCAGACTCTCTCCCCTCTTCCATGTAAAGAAAAAGATGTTCTAGGAGACAGAACTGTCTTTCATGGTTAATTCATAAATTCTCGGGTTTTTAAAAATCTTTCCTTGCAGAGAAACTTTCTGTGACTATTTCTATCATTGTCAAAAGCAGCAAAAATATAATATTAAGCCCGAGAGCAGGTGCATGATTTGATTTTAACCAGGCAAGCATAAATTCAGTAAATACCAATGATCTACTTTAATATACCGTACTGATACATAATTTATACTTTTGTGACAGTCTTATATAGCAGTATAACAGGTCTGTGCACGTGTATCATTTGTGTATACAAAATAAATAAAATTTTGTACATGTGAATACACATACTTGTTTTATTAATAGCTATGTTGTAATATATTATAGATATCTATCTTCTATTTTTACAGAAAGTACACTTCCAGCTTCTAAACCTTAAATTAAACTGCCATGGACTAATAGAAAAAGAAATAAAGTCCACTGAAATAAATTGCCTCTGAAATAGATTTAAACTTTGTAAGAATTATCAGCCTCTTACATCTAGTGGGGAAGGGAAAATATGAAGCAACTATTAAATCCATATCTCAGAGATTACAATACAGTATTTCTGTATCTGTGGTACACGGGATTTCGGCACTCTGAGACGGCTGTAAAACCAAGGAACCTGTAATGATAACTAAGGGAATTAACAAACAGATTAAGGACTAGACTGTTTACCAGAGGGGCTAAAAAGTTCACAGGTACTCACACATGCATTTTCCCTCGAGTCCTCCTGTAAATGCATGTTCTCTAAGGCTTTCAGAAGCTGGTCTTTTAGAAATATAAGAGATAAACTCAGCATATATCAAATGTAGTTATGTTTGAAAATCCGTAGAAAGGTAGGAATGAAAGGGAGGAAATGCAGAAAATCGTGTAGATTTATAATCTCTAAGTAGACTGGCTAAACCTCAAATGTTTTCTTAACTAATAATGAGTACCAGATTTATTTAGGAAATAGATATTCCAAAAGAAAAATGGAACAAATAATTTCTATGTAGAAAGTCTTCTAAAGAAAAGAATGACCCTTTAAAACAGAATTACCAAATCACTGAAGGACTAGAAAGCAAACCCTTGAGATTCTAATAAGACATATGGTGAACAATCAAAATCCTAAAAAGACAATATTGAAAAAGAGACTCTCAGAACAGTAACTTCCAACAAATTCACACTGAATATCATATCCTCAGCAGAATCTAGCCCAGCATGCCACTCCACCTCTGCCTGTATCACCGACCATCTGAGCGCAGCCAGTAGTCTCTTAGACCAATTAATATTTCAGGATGAAGAGAATAGGTTGGCAAACATCAGATACTCTTTAATCATATGATAATGACACTTGAAACTTATTTCAATATGCATGCCTTTTTATATGCCTGTAATTTCTCAGAATAACAGCAATCTGAACTACAAACACAAATTCCAATAGTAAATGATGTTGCCTAACTCGATGGATCAGAGGCCTGGGGTCTAATTCAGATTTATAGACCTCTTCAGTGACACAGTACTTTTTGGCCCTATGCAGAAAAGATAACCTGCTAATCCATCTCTCTCTTGTGTCTCAATCAGTTAACCAAGACAGCAAACAGTAGAGAATAGAAGGAATGATTACATCCTTTGACTCTCCATGAACATTTCCCCTTAAATTTAGGGAATGGAGTTGGTCTTTTTTTTTTTTTTTTATAAATATGCAATGTGTTTTGCCTGTGACATGCTATATGATGAAAGAGACAAGCAAAAACAAGGCTTAGAAACAGAGCCTTGATGCCATAACTCAATTTTTTAACAGATGAAAGACTTGTAAAGTCATCTGCTTTGCAGTTGAAGGTGATTGCTAGTGCTGAAAAAAGAAACACGGCTCTCTTTTTGGTCATAATACCTGTTATCTTTTACAAGTTCCTTTCATATAAAGACAATAAAAATCCAAACCTCTTAAAATCCACACCGTTGGAAAGGCAGTAGCATACCTATTTGCAGGCACATTTAACAAGGAGAATATAAAATTTTCCTGTAAAATGTGCATTGGCAATAGCATTTACAGGTACATTTCTTATCTTTTTATCATTTTCTTCACTAGAAGTTGAAGTGTTGCAAATACAGTTACCATGATTAATTCAGCAATGTTCAATAATTTAAGTATAGAAGTATAATTTATAAATACAGAAATACCTGCATCACTATATATATTATTGCAATAATATCTAGAAGTATTATATGTATTTATAAATAAGTATAATTTATAATAATATAAATATATAATTCTAATATTTTTTATTTTGAAGTGTAAATTTTTATTAACTAAATTTTCTTCCTTGTTCTGTCACATTCTATTTCATCACTGTTTTTTTATGAATGAAGAATTTGGTTGGCAAAGAGACAATCAGTAACTGGCAAAGACTGCAACCTGTGATCCAGTGCTGGAAAGCCTGTGTATTTACTCAAATATATGTGTCAGGAATTCTCAGATGTAACACTATACTACTCCAATTTCAGATAGTCTAATCACTAACCTAAGTGCTTGCAGGTTAGATCTAATGTTCCTTAAATTCTATCAATATCATCTCTTTCAGTAGGCATTCAGGTTGTAACTACACTAAAATTATTAGCACCTCTGTCTGCACAGCAAATAGGTACGGTTCAGCTGCATTGCTGTCCAGCTGCAATTATTGTTGTTCTTGCAAAAGGAAAGGCCTAATATCTAAAGGTCTAACATGACTGCACTTTGAAGTTCCAGTCAGATTCAGAAGAGATGAGCTTTGTGAGGGCTGCTGGTCTTCGGGTGGGGGAAAAAAAAAAAAACAAACCAAAAAAAACCCCAAACTAAAATAACTTACCTTAATTCATCAGAGGAGCAGGAAATAAAAAGAAAAATGACTGATCTCACTTGTTGATTTTTCCAGGCTGAGCAGTTAAAGTGGATAATTCCAGGTGGTTAAAAATTAATTTACATATAATTACCTTGAACAACTCTGTTCTCAGTGGCACAGGGTTGTTATCTGCCATATGTGAAATGGAATTCAAATCCCTGATCTGTCTAACTTATTGTGTACCAAAAGGCTGTGCTCTAAATTTAAACACTTTCAGCAGGATCATTGCATAATTGAGTTTGGAGGGGGCCTCTGGAGGTCATTTCATTGAGTCTTCTCCCCAGAGCATGACCAACTTCCAATTTAGATCCAGCATTGAAGTTAGAGAGAATCATCAAAGCCTTGTCCAGTCAAGTTGTGAAAATCTACAAGTGCAGTCAACCCACAGCTGCCCTGGCCAGCCTCTTCCATTGCTCTGCCACAACCAATGGCGAGAGTTGCCTTCTTACACGGTATCACTGCATACTTGTACCTGTGGCCCCGAGAAGAGTCTGGTTCTATCTTCTCCATAGCAGTCATCCCTTGGGTGGTGAGAGACTGCAGAGATACCCTGATAGCCTTTTCTTCCTCACACTGAGCAAAGTCAGCATTTCCATCATGTTCCCCAGAGTCATTGCTGTGGCTCTTGGCTGTACTGTTCCCCAGTTTGTTCACCTCTCTTTGGTGAGGTTGCTAAGGCACAGTCTGTCCCGCTGGTCAGGTTGCTGATGATATACAGCCTTTCCAGAAACGGATACATTTCTAGAAAACATATAAGTTGGAGAGCACTTAACATGAATTTAAAAAAAAATCCCCCAAAACACAAGCAAAACCAAAACAACAAAACAACCAAGATAATAAAAGAACAAAATCAAACACAAAACACACAGCACAACAGCCCAGTCTCCTGTGTTAATGATCTGGAAGAAAAGTTTTTCAGAAAAGATCAAAGGCTATTCAGTTTTCTGGAATTTTTAAGTAGGCTGCTTCTTGCTTTTCCTCTCAGAGCAGTGTTACCCAGCTCCAGACTATCTGGAATTCAAAGAGTTTTGCAAAGGAGACTGTTTTATCAGTAGTCCTGGCTGACTGGAGAGGTCCCAGCTGATTGGAAGACAGCAAATATAACACCCATCTATAAGAAGCAAAAGAAGGATGACCCAGAAAATTATAGGCCTGTGAGTTTGACCTCAGTCCCAGGAAAGCTGATGGAGCAGGTCCTCCTGAGTTCCATTATGCAGCACATGCAGGACAACCAGGTGATCAGATCCAGTCAGCACGGGTTTGTGAAGGGCGATTCCTGTTTAACAAACCTGATCTCCTTCTATGACTGGGTGACCTGCTTGCTGGATGAAGGAAAGGCTGTGGATGTCTTTTATCTTGACTTTAGTAAGGCATTCGACACAGTTGCCCAGAGCATTCTCCTAGAGAAATTAACTGCTCTTGGCTTGGACAGGCATACGCTTCACTGGATACAAAACTGGTTGGATGGCCGAGTCCAAAAAGTTGTGGTCAATGGAGTTAAATCCAGTTGACGACCGGTCACGAGTGGTGTCCCCCAGGGCTCAGTACTGGGGCCACTCCTGTTTAACATCTTCATCGATGATTTGGACAAAGGGATGGAGTGCAGCCTCAGTAAGTTTGCAGATGACACCAAG
Organism: Trogon surrucura; assembly: GCA_020746105.1. Lineage (NCBI taxonomy): Eukaryota > Metazoa > Chordata > Aves > Trogoniformes > Trogonidae > Trogon > Trogon surrucura. The sequence continues at coordinate 114,671,666 of CM036617.1, read as the reverse complement.
ATGGGTGGAAGCATCGATCTGCTTGAAGGTAGGGAGGCTCTCCAGAGGGATCTGGATAGGCTGGATCACTGGGCCAAGGCCAACATCATGAAATTCAATCAGGCCAAATGTCAGGTCCCCCACTTTGGCCACAACCCCCAGCAGCATTACGGGCTTGGGGAGGAGTGGCCGGAGAGCTGCTAGGCAGGGAGGGATTTGGGAGTGTTAATAGATGGTCGGCTGAACATGAGCCAGCAGTGTGCCCAGGTGGCCAAGAAGGCCAATGGCATCCCAGCCTGTATCAGATATAGTGTAGTGAGCAGGAGCAGGGAGGTGATCATGGTCCTGTCCTCAGCTTTGCTGAGGCTGCACCTTGAGTACTGCATCCAGTTTTGGGCCCCTCGCTACAGGAGGGACATTGAGGTGCTGGAGAGGGTGCAGAGGTGGGCTGCCAATCTGGTAAAGGGCTTAGAACATAAGTCTTATGAGGAAAGGCTGAGGGATCTGGGGCTGTTTAGCCTAGAGAAGAGGAGGTTGAGGGGAGACCTCGTTGCTCTCTACAACTAGCTGAAGGGAGGTTGTAGAGAGGCGGGATTTGGTCTATTCTCCCTAGTGGAGAGTGATAGGATGAGGGGAAATAGATTTAAATTGCTCCAGGGGAGGTTCGGGTTAGATATTACGAAGAATTTCAATACTGAAAGGGTTGTCAGCCACTGGTACAGGCTGCCCAGGGAGGTGGTTGAGTCACCGTCCCTGGAGGTGTTTAAGAGATGACTAGATGTTGCATTGGGGGACATAGTTTAGTAGGTTGATAGGGCTGGGACAAAGGCTGGACTCAATGATCTCCAAGGTCTCTTCCAGCTGAAACTATTCTATGATTCTATGATTCCATTTGTCTAAGCTTTTTCAGACTCTAGAAAGCAATTGAACTGAAAATCATCAGTGTATTCTGAACATCAGTTCAGAAAAACATATGGTGCAGAAAGCTTAGTGAATTCAAGTGGGTTATGAATACATTTGTATCAAATAGTTTTGTTTGTTTAGTTTTTTTAATCATAAGATTATTCATGAGAAAGTGAAATCGCGTATTTTCTCACCACTTTTGCTCATAGACAAAGAATACAACCACAATATTGTGTGTGGACTAGAAAGAAATGTAACCTAAGGAAATGGTCTCTAGTCACTAGTCTGAGAGTAAATGGAGAGTAAAGACTTCTTTGAAGCAAAAGAATTAAGTATTGACCCATCCCTGAAAATATGGTCTGTGTTTCTAAGTGAATATAGGATAAGTAATAATGGTGGTCATGTTGTCAAATTAAAATTTTAAAGGACTTATCTTCCCATATTGGCTCTATGACTATTAGGGACAAAGAAAGCAACTGTGCAGCTTTATTTTCCCTCCCTTGTGACTCCATATGTTATGCTAACACCTGTGGGGTAATCTATCTGTTTTACCCATTAGCAAGGAAAATGGACAAAGTCAAAGAAACTGTGACATATAACGCACATATATTTGATGAAATGCAGTCTCCATACTATATTTTAGGCTGGCAGCTTGCATAAACATTTTGCTGCTCATATGTGATGGCAATAAATCCTGTGATTTGAGAGATTTGAATTAGTCTTTTCCAATTGTTTTTACCCCAAGTTGGAGGCTCACAGTGATGCAAAACCATCCAGCCATAACATGGATAAATATCTATATTATATTGCAAATATATGTGTGTGTGTTTGTATTATTGCTGAATGTAGAAAAATGAGAACAAAGGCCATTGGTCAACACCTAAATTACATTTTAAGAAATCTGCTCCATTTTCTTTCATCCCATTCTTTTCAGGTTTTCTGTCAAAATCCTAATGCTTCCTTTCAAGGAACCTCACAAAGACTAAGACAGATGCCCTGAATATGTGGATGAAAGAACAGGCTTCATAAGAAACAAGAGCCCAGAAACATCTCTTAAATTTTCTCTTTCATTTCAGCACTTCTGAATCCATTTGTAATCACAGCCATAGGCAATCCTCTTCAGCTCACTCCTCAGGATGGTGGCACAGGACAAAGCATTTAGCAGCTGCTGGTTTCAAACTGTCTAGCTGTCAGGAACTTCTAGCCAATATGATTCCTAATGATTGTCATTGTTTTGGATTTACCCTGAGAGTTGTAGGGAACATAAAGTAGAGTTTTGTGAAAGATTGTAATGCGAAAGACAGATATTCTTGTGACTCATTTTCAATTCAGCTTTTATTCCTTCTGTTCTTTATGCACTTCTTTTATTATCATTTTTTCCCTTAACTAGCAAATATTAAATGCTGGTATATGCAATGGGGGAAGCTCTCACAAGTCACCAAAAGCAATTTTATGGGCACATATGTGTGAGCTGAGGGGCCTCCTGAGTAGAGAAAATGAAACGATTGACATTTTGTACAGAAGCTAAAGCAGGCGGGAGCCTCTGGAAGAGTGACAATACCTCTTACAGATAAAGTCATTCTAAGCTTTTTGACCTAATCTTTATTACAAACAGTCCTTTACTAAAAGGAATTCCTTTTTTTTTCCAAATGATGGCTAACAGCACTGTTGATAAACCTGCATGCTAGCTGCAAAATTCTCTCTCTATCTCTGAAATTAATTACTTGAAATAATCAGCTCCACCCCTATTCGAAGGGTCGTATAGCTTGAGCAGAATGCTGAGCTCACTACTACAACAGATGACACTGTCACATCATCTTGTAGCAGGAGTGATACAACACCAGCATACAGCAATCACAAAGTGTGTGGGGTCTCTTGTACTGGGAGAAGAGCATGACGGCGGGATGATGACAGAGGAAGGAGTATTGATATATATTTACCAGTTGAAGCTGTCCCTGGACCTTTTTTTGTATATCAGGTTCATCCTGAAAAATTTTCAATGTATTTTCTGGTCTGAGACTTCATGAAACGAATTTTGGTACAGTAGTGCAAAGCTGGATATCAAGATTGTTAGTCCATTTTGGTTTTGTAAGTTATTGGATGGAATTTGTTAGAAATAGTCTAGCATTACTTGTGTTGTACAGATGGCCTAAAAAAATGTTTAGAGCAAAAGAAGCCCTTATATTGAGCAGAGTTAAAATATAGTTAAATTAGATAGAAGTTTTATGAGGCCAAATAGTGTCAATGCAAAAAAAAAAAGAAAAAAAAATTAAAAGAAAGTCAGTTAGGAATATACAGACTTGTGTGCATTTAGCTCTCAGGAGTATACAGACTTCAATAGCTTGAGCTTTACTTAGCTCAAGTATCACTTAATTGTCATATATTTTGTAAGTCTACTGGATGACTACGTTTCATACATCTTGTGCTTAATGTTCACATGAAATGTGTTTGCAAAGTTTAGTTTTGGTGGTGGTTTTTTTTTAATACAAGTATCTGGTAAAAAAGAAAACTAGTACTATTTCATGTCTTATATTTCTTGCAGGGTGAAGGACAGACAGGGTCCAGTAAAACATTTAGCTTGAATGCACACCTTGTGTCTAACTCTTAGACCATTTACTGTCAGTGAGTACCTGCTGGAGTTTACCGTACCATAACATAGGTTACAAATTTCTGTATATCAAATCCATATTTTATTGATAGAGGCTCATCCTCTTAATTTTCTTGTAGTTTTATTTCATTTTTAAGTATTGCATTTTATGCAGTAAGGGAGCAGACTTCTACTTGGCCCACACAGTACATCTTTGGGATTGTTCCAGACAAAGATGCCTGTAAAGTTGCTCCCTGGTGACAGGCAGCAGGATCTTCCAAAGCTGTTCTGGGAGCAAGGTGTTTCTTGCAGTTTTTGTAAGCATCGGTGATATATATAGAAATATATTAGCAAGATGTTGTTCTAGACCAAGAAATAGGGTCTTAAATTAAGCTGACCTGACCTTATTCTACCATCCTGTAAACAGTTATTCAGAAGCACGTTTAAAAATATATTCGCCAAATAATTTTTTAGTAAATTTTCAAAAGAGCACTCTTTTTTTCTCACTTCTTGATTTAAATAGTTCATTGAAATGCTAATGTGTTAAAGAGCTAAGTTTTTATTACACTTAATGTTATAGTCACCTTGCCAGTTCAGGAACTAAATTAATCTTTTGATAAAAATTCAAACGTGCAAATTGAGTTAGCACTACGATATATCAGAATTCTGCAAAAAGGCTACGTGGGCTTTACACAATCCACAGGAAATGACAAGGGTCAATTTAAGAAGAAATTACATTGCTAGGAGATGAGAACTGCAAGAAACCCCAATAATGTTTTCTCACTTTAAATAGTAAATGGATTAAGAAATAGTAAACGTAGAACAACAAGAAATAAGCCCAGGTATATCAACAAATGTGTTTGTGTGAATTTATAGAAAATTTAATACAAATGTAAAACATCTGGATCAATCTCTCTTTTATGCTTACTGCAGCTACATATGTAAGTAGAGAGTAGAAAGCAGATCCATCCCCATGTATTGAATCTGTTTTCAGTTTATAATATACCTGGCATTAACATCTGCAAAACTATGATAGAAACGCAAGTGCATCTGGTGCACTGAATTTAGTAGAATTTCATGTAAAATATAATAAAAATGAGAGGAAAAAAAAAGATATCATTGCCCACTGTAAACTTGGAAAGATAGAACTAAATTTAACTACTGAAATTAGGAATTCCTCATAAAGGTTGTCTACACAATATTCAACATATCACACAAAAAAATTGAAAAGGTGACTGGAAGGGAAAGAATAGGTAATGCTAAAGCACCCCAGAAAAAAATGTTACTGCCTCAAGTCTTGATACATTTTACTTTCATCTCAATTACTTTAAACTTATTGAAAACTCTTCCAAAAAACTTTATTTTTAAATGTATTTTTTTCATGATCCCTTTTTTCACTGTCTCTAAAATTTGTCTTTGCTTTTGAAGTGCATCTCAGCTTAACTGTACTATCTTGTCTTTCAGATACATCTATTCAAATCTACCTTCTCAATACCTGGTCTTAGCTCTTTCTTCCATTTTTCTTCTAACACTTGCTTTTCCCACTTGTGTAGCAAATATGGAGAGTTCTCCTAAACAAAATATTGGTAAACTCAGGGTCCACAATCTAAAACCTTTGATTCTGTCTGTGAAGAACTTGTAACAGTAAATGGAGGAAGCTCTATCACAGAAAAAAAATACTTTGAAGAGATTTTACTCAAGCTCTCTGCTGACAGCTATTTTATGGAAATATTTATGCTTAAATTTCTTATATTTATGATACAAAACATTACTTTTTGAAAAGGTCAGAAGTCTGCAAGTCAACTGCAGTAGGTTGAATGAGGGTCTTGTTCACTACTGAAAATATGTGCACTTCTGAGTGAAAGCCAAAATTTTTGGCTTGTGGGAAATTGTAGCATTTTAATTTTTTTTGTTTGTTCCCAAATGTTATTTTTGCTTCTTTGTATAAAGAAGAAAAATTAATTTTAAAAGTAAATTTTTAACATCTGCTTTAATATTTAGTTAGTAACAGCAGAAGAACACAAACACAGAGAAATGTGTATCGGAGGGTTGTTAGCGAAGTGCCCACAGTCACTGGAATACAGAAGCACCAAGAGTCTTAGTCTCAAAAGCTGGGATTATGGCTTCGGAAATAAGGAAGCTCCTGTATGGATCTGTTGTGTTGAACTGAATATCACTTTGGCCCAAATCCAGGCATTTGTACTACTGCTGTTGTACTTGAAGTAATTACTTTTATGTTAGAATCATAGAATCATAAGTCATTTAGGTGGGAAAAAACCTTCAAACTTTTCAAGTCCTTTTTTTATTTTGAGAACAATTAAGGAACATTTAAAACAGACAGGAACAAAAAACAAAGTAGTTGCTGATTCCAGTACTCTGACCTAGTTTATTGCACACTACAATTACAATACCTGTGATTTAAGTTCCTTCAACTATGTTCATGCATGATAATTTTTTTGTGTGTGCTCATTCATTCTTCTATATATTTGGCTTTTATAACTCGTCTGTATGTGTTTAGTCGTGGTCGAGTAACAAACTAAACACAGTGGCATACTTACTGGAACTCCGTCCATATGAAAGCTTTTTGTGGCATGGTGTCCCAGTTTATAGGTGGACTCCAGCACATATAAATCATTTTGTCTAAGTAAAAATTAAATCTGTATAAGGCATGACTCCAATAGCATTTTACTCCTATATGCCTTTATCATTATATAATTTCATATTGTCAAGCCTTTTGAGATGTTTTTTACTGTTAGTCATGAATCCCTTTGTACTACAAAATACTAAGTTCATGAAGTAAATGACACACTAGTTTTATCAAACCTCTAATTCCTGCTGTAGTGGTTTTACAGGCTCTGAAATTCTCCCATAGTCTGCTCTATATTTTTTTTTTTCTTTTCACTTTAAAACATCCTGTAATTTAGTATTCCCTACCCATGCCAAACTCATTTAAGGGAGAACAGTCCCTTCCCCTTCCTCCCACCTAAACTCCTGGTACTGAACTGACATTCCAACTGATAAAAATTTGCATAGTCTCTAGAAGAAGCTAAAAAAAAAACTGGAGGATTTTCAGAGCAATTCCAGAGTTATTCCATGGAGAGGTTCACCTGTAAAAAAATCGCAAACATCCCACATTTTGCAATTAACTTCATGCAGCTGACAGTGTCAATACTATCCCATTTCATGGTACTTTTGTTAGAATAAATTTCTGATGCTTAGATGCGTTCTTAACTCTCTCATGCCATCTCTGTTGGGAAATCTTCTCCCTATAGAACTACCCAGAACACATAACAGTATGTACTACTTTTTAAATTTCACTTTCCAAAGCATCCAGCTTATGCAGATGAGCTGTGTCATCAATACGGAGAGGACAGAAAAGTCCAGTTTTCCTCAGTATCTAGTAATGGCATAAAGACACAATTTGTTGTTTATTTCTTCAAATTTAGCAAAGAATGAAACTTATAAAATATATTTTTCACAATAAATTATTAGTTTGTGAGGCTAAAGGAGTCTGATAATAACATGCATACATGGCACCATACTAACTCTGTAATGAGGGCTGGAAATTTTTTTAGCTGTAAATTGTTTGATAATCAATGTTTCAGTTTTTCCAGAGAATTACTCAGAGTTGTAACAGTTATATACTGCATCACACATCTCCAGGTGTAGAGAAATGAATATTTAGTTCCAGAACTGATTCAGGTTACAAAGTTTGGGATTAAATACCTGGATCAGATAGGACAAGGAAGATTTAAACTTGGGTTTTCAACTTCTCTGAAGAATATTTTGTCAATCTAGTTTTTTTGTAGTCAGTAACAACTCCTGCTGGAGAGATTTATTTTCCTGAGTGGAAACCTGTAAGACTCTCTGGCCTGTCCTTGTATTAGTGAGCATTCTGAGGAGGAGAATGGGGAGCTGATATTGGGTGCACTGATGAGTTGAGGGAATTTCTTACATGTATTTCAGCTCAAGAAGGCTTCACATTTTTCCAAAGATCCAGAAACTGGAGGACAGGTGAGAATATGATGGACGGAGGTAAAGGTCAATGAGCAGCTACTTACTTATGTTCCTTCTGCTGCAATCTGTACAAGATGTAATGTGTGCCTTGTTGTGCTAAACCTAACTCTAAGATGTGTAATTAGAGGTATATTTAAACACCGCCTGGGTTTTTTGTTGTGCTTTTTTTTTTTTTTTTTCCAAGTGGAAGTCATCCTTCCCTTCCAGCCAGCTGAACTAAAGGATTATTGCTTTTTCTGGTTTTTTACAACTCCATTTTTCTTCTGAAATGGAGGATGTGGTAAAGTAAATGGTTGCCCCACAAGTGCAAACTATGATGGACACTATCAGTAAACTTTGTAATTTACTCCCTTTTTGAATACTGAGATTTACTTTCTACTTTTATCATAGATACACAGAGTCATTGTGGCCAAGGTAGTATAATTTCCCCTTAGGCGAGCTCTGCTACATAGTTTGTGGATACTTCTTACTTCTCTGATCTTGCCACTGATTCCTACAATTATGGCTTTTATTAATATTTATGTCCTGTCCAGTGAGGCAACTTGTTTTTTAGAAAAGATGGTTGTGAATAATCGTTATTCATCTGCACAGTAATTCATGTCCCTTGTCTCTGAAGTTAAAGTGAAGAATTGAAGGTTGAACAGCAGAGGTGATATTAGCCTGAAGGAGTTTATTGACTCAAGTGATATAGATAGTTCCCACTTAAAGGAGAACTTATCCCCATGAAATCTAATTCTACTAATACATCTGAGGTCAGATCACATATATGTGGTCAGTTTGCATTTATAGGCTTCTAATGACAACCTCAGGTGAATCCCCTGTGAGAAAACCATAGGATACTATTTACACTGAGAGGAAACAAGAAGAATTTGACTGAAAACTGGCATTTTTAGAAACCACCTGTTTGGAAATGACATAACACACTATCTCCTTTCTGTAGATTGTGATGGTGTTTCAGGAGCTAACACCTCCAGAAAGACACTCGTGAGGATGAAACAATACAAAAAAGATCATTTGCAAGTAAGGCTTTCTAAATCTGTTGTGTATTTTGAGAAAGTTAAATCTACATGATTTTGAAAATACAATTCTTGCCAATTAATGCAACTAGTGGGTAAGTGAGGCTTTGTATGAGCATATATTTAAAGGAGGGTGAGATAAAGAAGATACATCAAATGCTGCTTTACACACTGTCAGAGCAGTTGATGAAACTAAAACATGACACAATGCAAACTGGAGAGAAGATCCATTTTGCAAAACATTTAATTAGTCTGTCAAATTTGCTGCTGTGAGAGAAAGTTAATTACAGAAACTTAGTGAGATTCACAAGAAGAGGGGTTTTGCATGGATATGGGAAACATTTATGCTAGAAATTGTTGAAAGCAGGTAACTTTAACTCTGTCTAAATAGATACTGATTAAATAAAAACCAGGAAGAACTTTTGCTCTTCTAGTTCAACTGTGGTCCACCACAGGGTATTTGGTACCTTTTTAGTCTAAAAAAAATCAACTATAAGCTATTTTTATCACCTGAAGGTTTTAAGTACCTTTTTAAAGGAATCCTATTTAGTTAAATCTGAGGGTTTTTTTCACAGCTAAATTATGAACACAGAAAGAAGAGTAAAATTTCATAGAATCATAGAATAATTCAAGTTGGAAAAGACCCTTGGGATCATCGAGTCCAACCATTAATCCTACTCTACAAAGCTCACCCCTAAACCATATCCCCCAACACCACATCTAAATGACCTTTAAACACATCCAGGGATGGTGACTCAACCACTTTCCCGGGCAGCCTGTTCCAATGTCTGACTACTCTTTCTGTGAAATTCTTTTTTCCTAATGTCCAGTCTAAACCTACCCTGGTGCAGTTTGAAGCCATTCCCTCTTGTTCTACCACTAATTACCTGTGAGAAGAGACCAGCAGCAACATCTCTACAAAGTCCTTTTAGAAAGTTGTAGAGAGTGGTGAGGTCTCCCCTTGGCCTCATCTTCAAACTAAACAGGCTCAGCTCCTTCAATCGCACCTAAATAATCAAGTTGAGTCTCTTAGAATTACTGTATTTCTATAAAACTTGCTTAAAATAATGTCTTTTACCTTAGAGCAATTGAGTATTTGGAATAATGCATTAATTTTTATAAGTATTTTCATTTGAACAGCCTTTGTCTCAGTAACTATATATTTAAATAAGACTCAAAATGCAAGCAAAAGGGTTTTTTACTTCATGAATCTGTCAGAAAACTATAAAACAAAAGCAAACAAACAGAAAGGAAAAACAAAATTTAAAAGAAAAAAACAAAGCAACCCAGTAAACACACGTACAAACTAAGCCCAAACAGACAGCTTTTGCACAGGAAATATACCATCTTCCCTCTTCCTCTCCTGTGGCAGAATGGTTCCTTTTCCTTGCCTTTCTCCAGTAGAGAGCAAGACATTTGTCACTTGCAAAACTGATACTCAGAGTTTTTCAAGCCATTCTATACCTCATCTGAAAGATATTGCTTGAACAGGCAACTAGGATGATTAAGGGAGTGGAGCATCTCCCTTATGAGAAAAGACTGAGGGAGCTGGGGCTCTTTAGTTTGGAGAAGAGGAGGCTGAGGGGTGACCTCATTAATGTTTACAAATATATCAAGGGTGAGTGTCACGAGGATGGAGCCAGGCTCTTCTCGGTGACAACCACTGATAGGACAAGGGGTAATGGGCTGAAACTGGAACATAAGAGGTTCCGCTTAAACTCGAGAAGAAACTTCTTCTCAGTGAGGGTGACAGAGCCCTGGAACAGGCTGCCCAGAGAGGTTGTGGAGTCTCCTTCTCTGGAGACATTCAAGACCTGCCTGGACACGTTCCTATGTAGCATAATCTAGGCATTCCTGCTCTGGCAGGGGGATTGGACTTGATGATCTTTCGAGGTCCCTTCCAATCCCTAACATTCTATGATTCTATGATTCTATGATACTGTCCTGAGAAGACTCCTTTCTAATGAACATCTAATCCAGCTGCTGTAAGGCATTCTTCGGTTTCCCACCAGACAACTCAAACTGTGCTTACTTATTGAAATCTCATTAAATAACAGAATAAACCAAAAGAGCAAGAGCATTTTTGTAATTTTTCTAAAATTCAAAGTACTCATCTTGTGAAAAGACCAGGGATGCAAAAACCTATAGGCTAGAAGTGTATTTGTATGTTTTATAGGCTAGAAACGTATTTGTATGTTTTTCTCTACCAGAGGTAGCTCTTCTCTCAGAGGACTCAACTGTGATCTAGGTGTAAAAGGTATTGTCCATGAACTACAAATTTTATTGGTTAATTTCACAGATATTCTTGGCTAATACAGGTAGAGTTATGCCTTTCAGATGCCTGACTTACTATTGTACTAGTTTCTGGCTATGCTTTCCAAGCAGAAAGAAAATTTGCTTTGAATGAGAAAGATAAAGGGAATGAAGACAATAAGAGTAAGGAAAAACACTTTTAAAATGTATTTATGGAGTTAGAACAACAAAAAAAAAAAAGGTAAATAAACTTTTTTTTTTCCCCTCCCTAAAACTGGGATTGATTCACTGCAGCCTTTTCCAAGATCACAATCTTTCCACTAACAAACATTTGAAAACAGCTATGCATCTATCAATCCCTCTGGGACAGGGTTGAAATGGTCCTGATTTTAATGAAAATCCACAACAATTAATAAGCTTCTTGGCCTTAGATGAGGAGTACACTGGAAACATGCAATCATCTTTCAGAGAATGCAATCCTCTTTCACTCTGACAAAGATGTTGAACAGAGTATACAGCCCAGCTGGTTCATTTTATGGTTTTGATCTCTTTATTCTCTCAGAAAAACAAAAGACAATAGCAATAATTTTATGAGTCTGTACCCTTGAGTCAAATGTGAACATCTCCTACTTCTGCAATCCCAAGGACACATGGTGGCTAAAATCATATCTGAATATGATGTTTGACTATTGATCTAGGTTGTCTGTCTATAGAAAAGTCAAAACTGTGACATGTAGTGTAATCTTTTCTCCTGACCCTTTACATGGAATGATAAAGATCGGTGTAGTTTTGGTGAATAGAAGCCACAGGTCTTCAGACAACACAGTTCAGCTGACCCAGTGAGTAGAAGTGGAAGGCGTGCAGCATGACTTTCATATACATGGTTATAGGGAAGCATTGGCCTGTATTTCAATGTTCAGTTTTGTGTGATTCCTATATATTTCATTATTTGGATTTTGTATAGGGTTTGATTTTGGACTTTCAATCAAGGACAGAAGACCTTTATATCAGTATGTACAGGGAAAAAAAAAACCAGCTTTGTTCTTTGTCATTTCATTTGTTAGGTGTTTTAAGCCTAAAAGAGTACTGTGGATGCTGCAGCATGGGATCTGAAAGATGTAAGATAAAATAGAAGGCAAGCAGGAAATTAAAATAGAAGGCCTGGCAAAGCAATTGAATAACACCTTTTGGTTTGGGGGTGTTTTTTGAAATATTGAGGCTTTTATTCTTTTGAACTACTGTTAAGTTACTAAAAAGGATTCTGATTCAAAGTTTGAAGTCAATGGAAAGATTGTAATCCACAGTGGGATACCTCAGTTTTGATTCTAATTATGGTATTCTGCAGGCAAACTGGTCTAGAAATAAAGACCACTGTACATAGTGAAAATGAGGTTCTTTCTGAAAAAAAATCTTGCCTGACTTTGTCCAAGGACTTCCTTTTGCATCTGCCAGGTTTGCATGAAGCCCTTCATTTTTTTTAAAAAAAATCTGTTCATACACAATGTTAGCTCTTTTGATCTAGTACTGGGATAGGTAGCCCTACAGATTCAATTTTAATGACATCTATTTCTTTCTGGACTCCCAGATCATGTTTGTAAAACATATTCACTATTCAGCTTTCAAAGGCTATTCCATAAGCAGAGAAATGTTTACATTATTTGAGTGCCCTTGACTGTAATCCTAAAAGGGTAAACTATTTTTTTTTTCAAATTTGCTCTTTATTTGCTTAAACCAATTGCATATTCTATAACTGAAAATCTAGTTCAATTTTTATGGATTTAACAGAAAGCAGCATTTTTTCAGTACATGTTGAAGAAGAATGTGATTAGATTAGTTGTAGGAAGCAGATTCCCTATTAGGGCAGTATTTTTTCAAAGTAGCCACAAAAAGTTTACTTTCATCTAAAGGAGATGCTATATGAAGTCCTAGAGCTCTATAGCTTTTCTATCCTCAGATGCCAGTGCCTAGTACAGCCATGGGAAAACAACACTGGCAAAGGCATTCTGAGTTTGAGGTGTTTTCTGATATACGGATCTAGGAAGCAGAACGGGAAAGGAAGAATGCTTTTATAACCATTAAAAGTAAAACCATCTTGAACTTATTAGCCACTGAGTTCAGATAAAGAGTTCACAGTCCTTCCTTAAGTTTAAAAAGACGTATCTATATAGCTGACCCATATAGACCTGTTCAGCATATCAACTTTGCTTAGGATATTTGGGCAAGCATATTAATAAAATAAAAAATTGAATTAATTTATTGTGACTAGGCTCTACATGTACTCTGAAATAATCTGATGTTTCTTCTGAATTTCATCCTGAATAAGTCCTAAACTTTATCAATATTTAAAAGAATTTCCTACAAACTCCTTTTGCAAGTCTATAACGGAGAATGAAAAAGAATGTTCAATGCTGCCTTTTCACTAATTTTTTACTTTGACGAATGGCTGCCTGTCCAATCTGAGAAGAACAGATGTAACTTGTGTTACATGCCGCAGACATTACTGCTTTGTTGTGATAACTTTGAAAACTTAACTAAAAAAGGCCATTTCTGTAGGGCAGAGATACTACAAGGTGAAATCAATCTTGCTGCTGATGAAAGGAATTGTATGCCACACAGTCTGCACTTTAAATTATTCAGAGCGTTAAGGCTTCCTTGCCAGCAGACCTAATTGATTTGAGAGTTGGTTCACTAAAGACTGGCAATATGCTATGTAAAATTTGCAATGCATTCTGTGTTGGCAGTTCACCATGCTTCTGGGCTAAAGAAGTTGCTTAGAATTGCATTAATTCAGAAGGGTGTTCTAAGCAAAGTCATTGTGACAAGAAGAATTTCGGAAATAAAACGGTCACTAGTTTTCCAGGAAATACTGGAATAGAGATTCAGTCTACTCAGTAGATTTCATACTCCCAACCATCCTTCAAACCACTTGCAAAACATCTCAGCTGTAGCTCCCGGAGCTAGAAAAGGAAAGTCAGGCAATCATTCAATGAAACAGAATGAAAGAGTAAATTTCTCTGTGGCTTGTCCCCTCAATCTAGATGCTAGAACAGTCAGCATGCCATAAGTTATAACTCATTTAAATGATTTCCTGAATGTAAAATAATTTGCCACCTTTTCTTTCTCATGCCCAGAAGGCCAGATAAAAAAAGAGCATGTTAGTGGTTGGAAATCTAAGATGGCGAATGAGTTAGTTCTTCAGCCAGAAGAGTATACTGAAGCCTAGCTAATCACTCCAGCCTTTTGCTAATGACAGGTTGCCTGACAGGTATCTGCACCAAAGGAAAGGGGAAAAGAGGCTGAAGACCACAGCTTTCCTTACATCTACAGTATAAATCCCTATCCATCTTGCCACTCAAGAAGGCCAAGAACATGTGTAATCTGTGACTTCTCAGTAATTCACATACAAACCGTTCATATGCTTGCCTATGCTCTTGGAGCTGCTGGCATGTATATGGCCATTCAGCTGGATATACTTTTACTCAAGAATATATAATCTGGGTGATAATACTTGAAATTTAGTTTCATGTCTTCTGACTCATATCTTCATATCTTCTGCACATCAGCTGAACCATGCTGCTTGAAGAACTCTGATCTTTACACAGGAAAAAATCCCCTTTTTCTTTATAGAGATGTTTTTCATCATGTAATCATCTTTTCAGCATTGGCTGAGTCTATCAGTATTGGCAAACACTATGAAGACAATAAATTATCAGTAAAACAACTACTCACGATTAGTCTGCAACAAATGTCATGCATTTAGGGAAGAAAACAGAACAGTGAGGACATCCAGTTCAGCAGGTCAGGCCTACGCGTGGATCAAGGCCTAATGAAAGATAGTGAGGCATGCCATGTCTGATTGGTGACTTCACATAAATAATTTACTTACTTGTCCATTTTGTCTCATTAAACCTTCCTTCTTGTCTTTCCCGTGTGACAATTTTATTACTTTCACAATTTATTTTTTTTATCTGTCAGTCTTTATAATTGCATTTCATTATTTTGACTGTTCAGATGAAGCAAAACACATACTTTTTTTTCTTTAACAATCAGCTGAATCACTGGGTTACTGATGTGACCATCAGTTTTTTTTGGTTTCTGATCATTCTAACCAAGGTAAACTAACAGTAATTTTAAGATAAAAATATAGCCTTTTTTAAATCAATTGGAGGTAAGAAGTAGCAACTGAAAAATAAATGGGTGGCTGATAAGACTTCTTTTGGTCAGTTACTGTCGGCTTGCCATATTGAGCTCTTGGAGGTCCGGTGTCAGCATGCAGAACTCAGCCTCATTAGGAAATACTGTTTCACAGCTTACAGAGTAAGGTAAAATGACATATATACATAGATATCATGCCATAATTAATTTAAACAGTGTTGGCTCCATGTTAACTTTTCTAATTTTTAAATCATGGACTTATATCTTAAAAGCTACCTCAGTCATTAGTCTCTGGCTATCAGAAGTAAACCAAAGCTCTTTATTTACATTATTTATTAACTTATAACAAAAGAACTGATGATGTGAATGCTGTGTTACTTTTTAAGGAATCTGACCTGGTTATATTTATTGTCTCCATCTCTATGGTTTCAGGGGAGCACCAACTTTAAGGTAATTTTATTGCATATTACGTGAAGATCAAAACCCTTGCTTTAAGCTCTAATCTTTTCCACATTGTTAGAATGACAAAAATTCAGTTTTGGGCACCTCCACCTTCCTTTCCCCACCAAATGTCTCTGAAACCATTGTGATCAGTCCAGTAAAAGTCAAGGTTAAGTGTAATTGATATTAAAGAAGGTTACAATTATGCAAATCTATTTTAAGGACCCTTGTTTTCATTGTATTATAGATCCTTTATCAGTGACGCTTCCTTACCAAAGAAAAAAACCAATTTTCTAAATTTATGCCGTATTATTCTTAATCCAGATCCATTTCTCATTTCCTGGCTGAACAAGTAGTTGTATTTATTTTATTGATGTGATGATGGAAAGGCAAGAGCAGCAGGGTATGGGATCTGCTTACACTCCTCCTGTTACGTTTCAGTGATCATTTCAGATCACTGAAATAACCCAACTAAAAAGTACCATTTAAAATTTCGGCAATAAAAAGGGAAATAGGAATTGAGGTCAAATCAGTCTTGTTTGGGGTATAATTCACTGAGGTGCAGGGTGACAGTTTTCCTCTTGTTGCTGCTGAAAGAGAGAATCCAGGTTAAGCCACCACTCATCTGAGATATGCATAGGTGGTGATTGCTTTGTACTGATTCTCATGCTCGTGGGACACCTCTATGAGCTAGTTAAACTAGCCCACTGGAAAATTTACTTAGTGACAAAACTAGGTGGATTTTTACTTGGTTAGTTTGTTAGCGAGGAAAGACTTGTGAGTGACAGAGCTGGAGAAAGGCAAAGGCATGTGAGGTTACTCTTCATTAATTCATCTCACCTGCTGTAGTGAACAGGCTGATACCGCACAGCTGGGAAGGGGAGACTGCATAATCCAAATATACTGCCTGATGGACTCACACCAGTTTTTCTGTTGCCTTGGAAAAGGGCTTGGACTCCTTATATGTAGGGCCAGCAACACTGGTATTTCAAGGACAAAGATGTAGTTGTACTCTAGAGCCATGGATTAGTAGGTCTCTCACAGACTTTAGAAGACCATTTTCTCTTTGATTTGTCGCTGTCCGGAGGCTGCATAACTTTCTGTAAATCAAGTAAAAGCTAATGTTAATATGAGTGCTGCATATGTAATGAAGGAGTGATGAGTTCTGGTAACAAATTTTGTTGTGCTTTCCAAAACACAGAACATCACTGAGAAGTGAAGGAAAGGTGAAAGTTTGTGGTTTGTTTGTTTTCTTTTTTATAAAAAGGAAGTAGAAAAATGGTTAAAAGAAAGAAGGAAATAGATGTACAGTCAGAGAAAGGGCAATAGAAACTTAGTGCTAGTCATGAAGCGTAACACTAATGCTAACTCCAGGAAAGGTGAAATATGGATACAAAAGCATAAATTCTAAATCACCTCTGAAAAAAAAGGTATTAAGAGAAAGGACAGATAAAGTTTTTTGCAATGTTACAGGCTTGGGGAAGAGTGGCTGTAAAGCTGCCCAGTAGAAAAGGATCCAGACGTGCTGCTGGACAACTGGCTGAACATGAGCCAGCAGTGTGCCCAGGTGGCCAAGAAGGCCAGAAACATCTTGGCCTGCATCAGAAATATTGTGGCCAGCAGAACAAGAAAAGTGATCATTTCTATATACTCAGCACTGGTGAGACTCCACCTTGAGAATTTTGGTCAGTTTTTGGCACCACAGTACAAGATATTGAGATGCTTAAATGAGGAGGACAACAAAGCTGGTGAGGGGTCTGGAGAACATGTCTTTCGAGGAGAGGCTGAGGGAACTGGGGTTGTTTAGTTTGAAGAAAAGGAAGCTCAGGGGAGGCCTTACCCTCTCTATAACCACCTGAAGGGAGGTTTCAGTGAAGTGGATGCTGGTCTCTTCTCCCAAGTAACTAGCGATAGGATGAGAGGAAATGGACCCAAGTTGCTTGATTTAGAGCAGACATTAAGAAACATTTCTTTACTGAAAGAGTGATGAGGCATTGGAACAGGCTGCCCAGGGAAGTGGTTGAATCACCATCCCCAGAGGAATTAAAAAAAATATGTAGACGTGGCACTTGAGGACATGGTTTAGTGGTCATGATGATGTTGGGTTGAGGGTTTGACTTGATGATCTTAAAGATTTTTTTCAACCTTAACAATTCTGTGATTCTATGATCCTATAAATTAAAATACCCATAGCCTTATTTACCTTTCTTTTGCATGATTTGTGTATACCTCAGTCCTGGACTTTGGGTGTTACTGTAACTCCTTTCATGAATTGTTCTGCATCTTGAGGACTGGAACTCTGGAATTCTTTTACAGCAAACATTTTAGCCACATTCTTCTGGTTGTTTTTGCTGAGAAAATATTAGAATCACTGGGTTATGGCTTTTTAAATAAGCATTACAGAGGTATTAATTAATTTACATTTTTTTTTTACACTTGTGAGACAATCAGAAGCCATGCAAATCTTGTCTGGCTTTTGCTCCAAGAGCGAAGGTGACAGCAAGGCAAACTGGGGCTGCTCTGCATCCACCCATGACGGTCGCGTCACAGATCTGCAGACCTTAATCATCCAGCATGCATCACCCTAGACTACAACTGCCAAGCAAAGCAAGGAAGTGATACACCAAACCACACCAGTGTACGTTACATTACATCATGTTACGTTATGTTACGTTACAACTCAGAAAAACTCAATAACCGAAGTTACTAAGCAGGTATTCTTTATTATGGCGCCGGGTACATACAGGCTTTCTCCTTAAAATGTACAGCACCGAGAATGGGGAAATTTTGACATATATGGGTTGCCTATGTGCATATTCATCAACTCATAAACATAAGTCCCTGTCCAGTTCGCATGCGCAGTGCATCTCTCTGGTGGGCCTCAAGTGCGCTCTGGTGGTCTTCCTGAGGAAGGCTCCAAGTCTTTCTCGGCCACAAATTTTTGACCTCTTCCTCTGCCTGGTGCCTCGGATCCTGCACCAGCCAATCTCTGTGCAGCTCTGCAACCAGAGCTCCTGGCATCCCCTGAGCTCTCCTGCAGCTTGCACACCCCCCCTTCTGGGCAAACAGAACAATTCACACCTCAAGCGGCAAAACACAGCTATCCCAAACTACTGGACACAAACAATTATCCCAAACTACCAAACATAAACAACTCTCATTCTTCCATATATCGATTCCTCCCTTTTCTATATACATTGCGAATTCTTTCACATTTTCCTTGTAAACCTTCATCTTTAAACCCAATTTTGGTCCTGAGCCTTCTTAATGCGGCTGTAGTGGATCCACGCTGGTCATTCTCCAATCTTGAAACTTCGAACAGTCCTTTCCACTTTTCCAGCGGCTCACCTGTAAAATTCTAATACAGCCAATGCTAGGACCAACAGCTAAGAGTTTGCCACTTTGTTTTAGGTTTGAGTTCAAAGAAGAAGGTGCCTTTCAGATTACTCAGAGGAGAACTGCTGAGGCTTTCTTCCCTGCTGCTAAACACAGTGAAGTATACAAAGTGAATTTACTGGCTGAATGGTGGCACTCAAAGAGTTGTGGTCAATGGCTCCATGTCCACATGGAGACCAGTGACAAGCGGTGTTCCTCAGGGGTCTGTTCTGGGTCCAGTGTTGTTCCACATCTTTGTCATGACGGCATTGAGTGCAGTCTCAGTAAGTCTGCTGATGACAGCAAGCTGTGTGGTGCCGTGGACTCACTTGAGGGAAGAGATGCCATCCAGAGGGACCTTGACAGGCTTGAGAAATGGGCCAGTGCAAATTGCATGAACTTCAACAAGTCAAAATGTAAGGTCCTTCACCTGGGTCGGGCCAATCCTAGGCACAAATACAAACTGGGCACAGAGTGGGTTGAGAGTAGCCCTGAAGAGAAGGATTTGGGGGTGTTGATAGATGAGAAACTCAACATGAGCCGGCAGTGCACTCATGCAGCTCAGAAGGCCAATCGCATCCTGGGATATATCAAGGAAAGCGCAGGTCAAGTGCAGGTCAAGGGAGGTGATTCTCCCCCTTTACTCTGCTCTTGTGAGACCTCACCTCAAATACTGCATCCAGTTCTGGTGTCCCCACCAGAAGAGGGACATAGATCTGTTGGAGCATGTTCAGAGGAGGGCCACAAAGATGATCCAGGGGCTGGAGCACCTCTGCTACGGGGACAGGCTGCAGGAGTTGGGATTGTTCAGTCTTGAGAAGACTCCAGGGAGACCTAACAGCTGCCTTCCAATACCTGAAGGGAACCTACAGGAAGGCTGGGGAGGGACTTTTTACAAGAGTGTCCACTGATAGGACAAGGGGAAATGGGTTTAAGTTGAAGGAGAATAGAATTAGATTAGATCTTAGGAAGAAATTCTTCAGTATGAGGGTGGCAAGACTTTGGAATAAATTGCCCAGAAATGTTGTGGCTGCTCCCTCTCTGGAGGTGTTCAAGGCCAGGTTGGACAGAGCCTTGAGTAGCCTGATCTAGTTGAGAGGCATCCCTGGCCATGACAGGGAGGTTGGATTAGATGATCTCTAAGGTTCCTTCCAGCCTAGATCATTCTATCCTTCTATGATTCTATGAATTTCAGTGTAAAAATATCTGTACAAAATTATTCCCCACCACACAAAAATTATTCCCCTTAAACCACTCCCCTGCCATGCATCCTGTTGTGAAATAGAGATAATCAATCCCAAAAACTCTGAAGAGTGGAGGTGCCCTCACAAGGGCTCTCACAACCTCCTGCTCATAATAGGGCCAATGTGGAATTCAAACTAATCTCAGCATTTTGTCATGTCAAAACTTGAGAGCTTCTCAGGATGAAAGACTGCACAGCTACCCTTGCTCCACTGCAATGTTTGACTGCCTCCGTGGAGCAAAAATAACAGAGAACTTTATAAATAATCTCCTGCTCAAATCACAGAAAGGCTGCTGGTTCAATCCCATCAACTCATTTCGCTCAGCCTCTCCTCACAGGTTCTGTGCCCCAAGTCACTAAACCATTTGGGCAGCTTCTCATCAGGCGTTAGCACAGCACGCTGTCAGCCTTCACTGCTGCCAGGGCACACTGCTCACGTGTTCAGCTGCTTAGTATTTTAAACCAGGACTAAGTTTACTCTTGTCAACAACAGAACTGTACATAAAATTTTTGCTAACTGGGGACCTGAATGGGATTATTTTTCTTTCTTCCTTCCAAGTTACAATAACAAAAAAAAACCCCAAAAACCCAACCACAAAACAAGGCAGGCATTCAGATCATTGATGTACCACAGCACTTCTTGCCTTATTCCTCCTACAGTGAAACGCCTCTGGCCAACCAGAAAAGGTGTCTGTCAATACTAACAGATATCTAAACCCCCCTTTTCTAGGGAGTTCTGAGAAATCAATCTGCCACCGTTCTCCAGGAACATTACCTTTCCCTAAGTTACCTATCTGGGATTTAATTCCAGTGTGAGGATTATGTTTTTTTGTCACTTGGTAAATGGTAGTGCACAAGTCATGCCCTACCCATTTTCTACTTCAAAATCAGTAGAACGCTTCTACACCCCAATGGGTTTTATTATGTTCTTCCAAGACTGCTTCATACTCTATACTAGAGGGTATCACTATTCTGCCATCTCTTATCTGGGTCAGCCCTGTAGTTAGTGTTTTTCCTCCAAGATCCTGAATTAATTGTTTGTCTATTTTGGAATAGTTCATTTCATTTTTCTCTGCTTCCCTCAAGATCTGATTTTGGCTCTCTGGTATAACTGCTAAAATTTTCTTCTCAAATGTTTGTTCGGCTGCCAACTTGGCCTCCAAATCTGCCAGTCTGTTTCCCTTTTCAGGACTAGTATCTCCTTTCTGGTGTTCTTTGCAGTGCGTAATAGCAAGTGCTAAGTGCAATCGTGCTGCCTGGAGTAATTTTAATACCTCTTCCACATGCCATGTTGCAGCATGTGCATGTACTACTCCAAAGGCGTATTTTGAATCTGGCCAAATATGAATTTTCTTATCCTTTGCCAATACTAAGGCCCTTGTCAGTGCTGTGATCTCAGCCTTCTGGGCCGATGTCCCGACAGGAAGTGGTCCCGCTTTGATTACCTCATCCGTGGTCGTCACTGCATATCCTGCTACATGGACCCCCCTCGTCGGACAAAACTGCTCCCATCGACATACCAGTCCTCTGCATCTTCTAAAGGCATCTCATTCAAGTCTGCCCGACTGGAGTATACGGGTTCTATAGCTTCGAAGCAATCACGGGCGGGTTTTTCCGAAACGGCATTGCTGAGGAAAGAGGCTGGATACACAACGCTAGTGATCTCAATTTTCACATCATCGGATTCTACCAAAGTGGCCTGGTATTTCAGGAATCTGGAAGGGGAAAGCCAACGGTTTCCTTTCCGTTCAAGAACCGCTGATATGGCATGGGATACTAAAACAACTATTCTGTGGCCTAGGGTGAATTTTCAGGCTGCCGCCACTGCTCGTAAGCATCCTGGACATCCTGTACTTACTTATGGGGCAGTCCCAACGCCAGGGCACGCATCCTTCTTAAGTTCTTTTGTTGTTTCGGGCAGTGGAGTTCGGCAGATGGCCTCTTTTCGTTCTGGACCTAGTTCTCATTTCTTCCCGATATTTCATAGGTGACTTGTTGCAGTATCAGCTGTGTCTTCTGTTGGGAAACTTGATATCCCATTAGTCCAAGAAAATGCAATAAACTCATAGCCCAGTCTACACAAACACTTTCTTATTGCAGCAGAATACCCTTTTCCGAGGGGCGCTCCCACAATTCAAGACCCGGTGCCAGCTGATTACCAAATATTGTGGGACTATTCTTGAATCCTTGCGGTAATACAGTCCGAGCAAGTTGTGTTCTCCGTCCAGTACTTGGGCTCTCCCAAGCGAAAGTAAACAGTCTCTCACTTTCCTCAGTCATAGGCAAGCAGAAAAAAAGCATCCTTTAGATCTAATACTGTGAACTAAACCTGATGATCAATCTTTAACAACTTCATTTATGGCCCTCAAATCTTGAACTACTCGGTAAGACCCATCTGTTTTCTTAACCGATAAGATGGGCGTGTTATATTCTGATTCACATTCTACCAACAGCCCATACTTCATAAGATTGTTTATCGTTCCTTCCATTCCTTTTCTGTCTTCTAATTTCAAGGGGTACTGTTTTAAATGGACTCTAGAGGCTTTCTCTTTTAGCTCAACTCTTTCTGGGCTCGCATTTTTAGCTTTCCCTGGTACTTCAGCAGCCCATACTCCCGGGTGTACTTGATTCAGTATTTCCTCCATCCGTGGGGACTGACTAGATATTGTTGCCTTGCGAGGTACAAACGTAACAGTTCAATTAAATTTTTATCATTTACTCTCAGTTTCATTTCCCCTTGCTTAAAGTTGATGTTGGCTTCTAACTTGCCCAACAAGTCTCTTCCTAACAGAGATTTTGGGGAGTTTGGTAAATACAGAAATTGATGCATTCCTACAGCTTTTCCTAATTTGAATTGTAAAGGTCTTAGAAAGAACACCTTTCACTGTTGGCCAGTTGCTCCCACAAGGTTTATCATCTCTTTCTCCACTCCCTAGCTTTATTCTAACCACCGGGTCTACTAGGATAGGCGCCCCTGGTCCCCGTCACTCTTTTTTGCCGAATCAGTTATCACATGGTGATTCCCCTGGAGCCTCGAGCATTTATTTTTCCATTGACCTTCCTTTTTACAATACGCACACTGCTTTTTTCCTCAAGTACTCTGAAATCTGCTACACCTGCCACAATTACCTCTGCCTCCCCTTCCCTCCTTTCTGCTCCGGTGCTGCCACAGTGGCCATGGCTATCACTTTAGACAATTTCCCTCTGCCTGCTTCTTCCCTACTTCTAAAGAACTCTCCAGGCCTCCTCTGAAAGCTTTTCAAGGTCTCTGCAATCTCTTTCTGGTGTCAGCTGTGGATAAGGCAACTATTTGTTATTGCCCTACTTCAGAAGCAGGGTCCCAAGTGGTGTACTTTCTCATCTGACCAGTCTGGATCCTCATTCCTAGCTCTTAGCTCGAACTGCTCTGCGACTCTCATCGGGTCGTCCCTGGGACACTTTGCTACTTTGTGCCAAGCATCTAAGTCGGCAGAGGAGAACGGAACCTTTACCCATGCCAGCCCATCGGGACCCATCCCTTACTCTACAGATGGGGCCGCCCGATCCACAACCCATGGCGTAAATGCAGCTGTCCCTGGTCCCCTGTCCCCCCTCCCTGCCCAGCCCCACAGAGGCACGAAGGGGTTAACTGCCCTCTCACAAGGAAAAGGGAGAGCTTTTGCTCTGGGGGCTTCCTGACTCTTCACATCAGCAGCCTGGCAGGGCTAAAGGCCTGTCAGTGGCCAAACCCTTTCACGGGGCATGTTGGCATCCCTGGACGGTCTGAGCCCCTGCCACCAGGGTCAGCCCATCTCATCTCACACCCGAATGTGACAAGTTCTTGTAACAGCTCCACCCAGCTGAGCACATGGCCCGGGCCGCACAAATTCTGCCCTTTCCTGTAGAGGAGCAAGCAGTCAAGGCTGCACTGGGTCCTGCTGCGTGTCCTGGAGGCAACTGGCCAACCTTCAGCTACTCCTTCCCCTCCATCTCAGCAGGCAGGTGGGGCAGAGGGAGGGCAAGGAAAAAGGGAGGTGAGGGTGTGTGATACAACTCAAACCCTCTATTCCCTTGTTTACCTTTGCCCAGTACTACAGGCTGAACAACACCTCTTCAACCTAGATGGTTTCCTTGGTTCCTTCTCTACCTCTGACACTAAAGGATCCTCTGTCTGCAATGTCTCTGCCCCTCAGGGTGACTCCACAACGTTCCTTCTCTCTTTAAAAAGCATCTCAAGTATATAGAGGCCACCACTGATTACTATACCTAATTTTGATTGCCACGCCACGCCACGCCTAAACCCCCACAGAATGACCCCTTGCTGAGGCTCTTATACCCCAGGCCATACCCCCTTTCTTCCCACAATGCCCGTTGAAAGGAGTGGAGCAAAACTCCAGGAGACATAAAACGGACAAGAGGAGCAAAGCTCTCCTTTTTAGTCCTTGTCTTCACTCTGAGTAGAGAGGTTGGGCTGGGTGGAGGCACTCCTAAAACCAACAAGAGCAGTTTTTATGCTGCAAATGCATCCATTGCCACAGCAATGTGACCAGGTGTGGGACTCAAAGAAAGGATGGTATTGGTTTCTTCTTCTTCTTTTGCTTTTCTCTTTTTCCCGATCTTCCCTCTTCTTTCCTCTCTCTCTCTGCACTTGAAGAAGAAATACTCCAAAGAAAACACAACATTGATCTGCTTTGCATCTTAATCTCGTCTCTGGGACCATTGTAGCTCGACCGAGTATCGTTCAGGATGAGACTTTTAATTGGCGATGAGGAGGGGATCCTTCAGGTCAAAGTGTTGTGTTTTCCTGCGGTCTGATCTACTTCGAGTTGTTTGGCATGCAGCTGCTTGAAACTCGTTGAAGTGACATCTCCCCAGCACTGTAGGGCAATTCCTGTTTGGTGATTTTTCTTGAAGCCATTTGAAACTGGTTTAAGGGGTGCCTCCCTGGGACCCACATTGCCCGACTTTGTGTGCTTTGAACCGTAACCGAACTGCTGGAAGTGGGACCTCTTGGAAAAGTGTACCCGAGATGTTCATGGTGCCCCCTGAAAGAGAGTGCTTGGGTCGTTTCTTTTTCTTTGTGTCTGTCTGTTTTGTGGTGTCCTTTTGGTGGGGGTTTTCTTCCTTGGTTCTGGTGTTTGCTACTAACAGGGAACCATAACTTGTCAAGGATTTTTGAAGCTTCTGGAAACTTGCCGTGCCTGCTTGTTGAATCCTGGGCAGGACTGAGAGAGGAAGACTGCATCCAGTTGGCAGAGCTTAGTAGATGCTATTTTGGCTTTGCAAAAGGAATCAAAGAAGAAGTTTGCAAAGGGAAAGCTGTTGGTTCATTGTGCTCTTTTAGGAGCTGGCCTGGCTGCAGCTGTGGAGGAGCAGGCAGACGGGCGGGCTAGGCTGAAACAAATGATTCATGTGCTGCCCGGGTTTGTAGAGGGGCTTCAGGAACAACTCAGTGAGAGAACTTGAAATCAGGATACAAGGTTGCAATTCGTGTTGTTTGGCTGGGGAAAAGGAAAATGGAATCAAGTGCCCTGTGTAGATCCTTTCGTCAGGAAGGAGGAGCAGCGGCTGCAAGGGGGTGCGAACAGAGGACGGGCAGAACAAAGCACAGAGAGTCCTGGGGAAGGGAAAGTTTACCAGCCCTGCTCAGACAGGCGGTAGATGGATTTGGGACCAGTTGGGGGGAAGGGGCTGCTTTCGCTATCAAACGGAAAGGCTTGGAAAGACAGATCAGGCACTTATAGGGAAGACCCTGGATGGGGAGCGAAGGCTACAGGATGCCTGGAACGCAGTATCTCAGCTGGTTAGGAGAGCATATCCAGTTTAGAGGAACAAGAAGCAAAGTGAAAAGGAAAAAACACTGCAACCCAACAGGCAGCAACGCAGCTGCAACAAGCCCAAGTAACTAATAAAATCAGGGAACGGGGCTAAAACACAAGGAGGTCTGGTAAATCTGTTGCCTTGCCAGGGAGAACCAAAGGAATTTATCTGGGCAGAACCTCTGGTTCAAGCAAACCTAGGAAAAAAAGACGCTGGATTTCTAGCCCATATGGGGGCTCCCTATTCTGTTTTGAATGCCTTCCCTTGTTGCACCAACAAGGCATGAGAAATAGTCAAAAATGGTGCAGGAAATTATTTGCGTTGGTGTATCTTTAGCCATTTTATTGGACAATCAACACCATTTTATTGCTAAAACCCGATACAAGTTCTCAAAATAAAAGACAGCAAAAGGGGAGTTTCTCCAGCAGGCTTCCCCTCTTGAATATGTTGATTCACAGAGGCACGGATTGGTCTGATCTTAGGCAGGGGTGAGTCTGGCCTGTGTACCTGGGCTTGGGAAGGCTCTGCTAGTTTCCCTGAAGGAGACAGCCCTATAGCCCCCCCATTACCAAAAACTCCACCAGACACAAACCCATCGCAAATGTGCAGCAAAGTAACAGGTAGTAATTATTTACTAATTAATGTTGTTTATCAGTCAGGTTCATGTGGCTAAATGGCTCTGCAAGCCATTTAACCAGGCCTCCATATTGAGGAAACAAGCTACTTCTCAGCTTATACTGCCAGAGGAGGTTTTGAGGTTCTTTGGGGAGAGACAAGAGAAATGTACAGGAAAGACGCTTCTTCCTAAAAAATGGTTCAAAGGGAGTTTTGTGTTCCAGGATGGATGAGGCTGATATCTGCAGAGTCTTTGAACTTGATTTGAAATATATAGGAAAACAACATACTTGTCTGTTTTAAACTAACAAATGTAGCGTAACATTCTTGGAGACATGTTTTCCTTAGATGTTGTGTGAGCGCTGGTGGGAGGAAGATGGTGTGGGAGAAGCATAAAGCCTAGGGACCTTCCTTCCCTAAGTTGCCAGGAGGTGCCATGGAGCCCATGCAGCACCAGCCTCCTGTAGCCCTCGGGAGCCCTGAAGAGGAAATTACCCTCCTTGCTGCTGAAGAGTTTTGCATATTTACTATTTTTCACTGATGCCTATCCTTTTCCCCAGAGAATACCTGTTAGGCCTGTCATCATAAGCCTCATACTACCTCGTGCTGTTCAGTTAACTAGGATGCCTGTTTCACCCATTTGTTTGTTGTTTGTTTTTTCTTAAGGCAGACATTTTCCAACACAGTCTATGTTAACTGTTAAAAAGTTCTAGTTCTGTAAAGATGTTGAGCTTCGTAGTGGTTAAGGACAGAAAATAGCATGAGACAATCTGGACTGCTGTTCTCCTAGATGTGTATGCTTAGGGCACTGCATGTCAGCTTTAACTGAAATCCAATAGCGTATGTTTTATTAAAGCATACAGTTCAGGAAGGCTCTGTCTGACCATGAAGCTATTGAAAGATGAAGGCTCTAGAACTTTCACTGATTAGTTACTATCACTGTTATATATTTTAGTTCATAATTTATAAATTACTTTTTATGTCTAGCTGAAGGAGCTCATTAATATCCATTAATTTTTGTCCCTGTGTGTGAATGTGTACAGATACTTCGACAATAATGTTACAATTATTTTTTTGTTAGAAATTATACAGGCTGAGCTCTTTCAGTCACTCACTAATGAGGCTTTTTCACAGAATCATAGAGTCATAGAATGTCAGGAGTTGGAAGGGACCTCTAGGGGTCATCTAGTCCAACCCTCCTGCCAGAGCAGGATCCTCTAGGGCAGCCACACAGGAACGCATCCAGGCGGGTTTTGAAAGTCTCCAGAGAAGGAGACTCCACAACCTCCCTGGGCAGCCTGTGCCAGTGCTCTGGCATCCTCACAGTGAAAAATTTTTTTCTCATATTTTTCCTCGGCCCCCTGTATTGTTCTTATGGTCCTTGCTCAATAGTCACTATTTATGGGGACCAAAGAGTGGTGTATAGTGTTACATCATCTTACTGATGCCACAGACTGAGGTAAAAACCATTCCTCCATTACTCTGTTTGTATATCCATCCATCTCTAGCCTTCTGCGCAGACTTTTTCCACTGGGAACTCTTGTTTGCGACTGCCTAACCCTCACAGCCCTTAAATCCTCTCCAGGGTAATTGCTTCCCAGGATAGCATCTATCTCTGTATGAAGCTACATCTTAGCTACCTGCCACATCCTCTTAATTATTTCCAATTTATCTCTGTTACAGGCAGCTTGTAGTGGTTATTAGTGTTATACATCCATATCACCAAACAAAGAAAAAGGTATCAGAACCACAAAACTCAAAAATGAGGACAGGTGAAGCAAGCTTTTTGATTTCTCTGTTTAAAAGCCTTTCACATGATATCTCTGTCAATTCTTAATTCTTTTAACTATTTTAATCCATTTGGTGCTGCTAAATGAAGCATCAGGTGACATTGGGATTGTGTTTTTCATAACATGCTGGATTCTAAAAAATTGGAAACAATTCTAAACTTTGCTTATATCAACAATATGGTTCACAAGAAGCAACCTCACGAACAAGTGAAAGGCTGAGGGGTTAAACAAGTGGAAAGAAAAGAGTAAGTGAGAATAAGAAGTGGAAGGACAGAGAAGGGTATAATTCTTTATGTTCATTTTGCCAAAAAATGCAACATAACAAAAAAATATTCTCCTCAAGTTCATAGCTGGAATTAATTAGATTAATCAAATATCAATCTTTTATAGCAAGAAAATAATGATTCTTTCCCCTTTTGAATAGCATTAAGGGCACTGTTCCAGTTTTCAGAAACTTCTCCAATATTTCTGAGAGATAAACGGATACCTTAGATGGTACTTCTATGTCTTTGGAGATAAAATTATTTATATTTGCTGATTAAAATTTCTATGAATACAGACCCTTCTATTTTCCTTATATGTATTCTTTTAGATTACTAATGACCTGGAAAGTATTAAATCATACTCTGTGATTAAGAGCACATCTAGCTATGGGTCCATACAAAAATCCATAACTCTCGTCCTTAATTCTTTCTTGCCTTGCTGGTTCTTTTGACTTTCCTTAGCCTCATGAGGTACTTCATACAATGCTAAAAAACAAGAGAAACTATCTCAACCTCAGCTGACCATGTATCTGAAACAAACAAAAGAGCAATCAGAAAAGTTAGCATTTCTTTGTCATTAGTATCAGGAATAAAATACTTGATTTTTTAAATTGAAGTTGAATCAGTGTTCAAAGTAAAACAGATCTCTATTTTCTAAGATTAAAGTCAGTTCTTTATGGCTGTGTACTGAATTTGCAGAGTAAAAATTGGGCCTTTTTTAGCTCAAGACTTGCACATTTTTTTAAATTTTACAACAATTTCATAGGAAATAAGATCTCCTTTAAAACCTATTAATATTTCTAATCATTAAACTTTTAAAACCTCAGAATACCCAAATACCTGAAGGACTGGAGGCACTAAGCAGATTTAAAATTGGCATTGATTGGCAGTCCCTGAAGGGCACTTACTCTGTCTTTGTAAAAATGAAAGTCTATTTTAGCTCTCATTCACTCTATATGTTCTGTTAGTCAGGACAATTAAAAGACAAAAAAAAAAATACTACTCTGAAAGTACTGTGAAAAAGAAAAAAAACAAACCCAAAAAAGATAAACCTCTCCCAAATTCCTGCCAAAAAATCTTCAGATCAAATGATGCACTTTATCGTACAAGACTTGAACGTACTGGAAATTCTTTGGTTTTTAAGGCAGAAAAAACCCCCCTGTTTTTATATGTTTGAAACAAAGAAATTAGGAGAGGTTCTGAATATGAGAGAGAGAAATATTTCAAAATATCTCAATGTACATGTGGCAAAAATCATATGTTATTCTGAGTCACTGTGAGGATCAGCTTAATGCAGGGATCTGGATAAGGAAGAAATTGTATGATCCTTCCTGAAACACAATAGTAGCTATGTATGTGCTAAGGTTTGTGTGTACTAGTGTCAAGCAATGATGTTCTTAATGTTATTTGATTGTGGACTGATGTCAAAGGTCAACAGCTCTCATAACTTTTTAATTGATAACTTAAAATGCGGGTTGAGTTGGATAACACTAACAGTTGACCAAGACAGAAACATAAAATCCTAAAATACTGTAGGTTGAAGAGATTTCTGAAGGTCACCTGGCTCAAGTTCTCACTTAAGGCAGACAAAGCTTTGAATTTAGAAGCAAGAATCAGCCCATATCAGGTTGCTCAGTGTCATACCCAGCTAGGCACTGATTTTTTCCCAGGATGGATGTTCCACAACCATCCTTCACAATCTACTGCAGTGTTTGATCCTTCTCAGTGGGAAGTTATTTTTCCTAATCCCTAATCGTATTTCACATTGTTGCAGTTGTAGTCTTGGAGATCCTAGGAATTGGAAGCTAACCAGAATTTGGAATGAAAAACTTTAAAACAACTGCTATATCTTTTCTGGTAAGTGGCAGAGGATCCACTAAGAGTGATCACAGCACCTGGCTCCTATGAGGACATATTATTATAAGCAGTCACAGCTTTTATAAGAGTCATGCTCCTTTTACTCCAACTCCCTCTTGAGCACAAGCTCAAGACCACAGAGGATATCTGAAGGGAGAAGCTGGGTCTATCCTCTTTAATATTTTGGCAACCAGTGTCTTCATCTGTGTCCTCTACAGGTGAAATATCCTAGAAAATTCTGTTCATGCAGTGGTTTGGAGATCTTGGAAAATGCCAGTGCTGGATAAAACCACTTCTGCTTTTGGCATGTGAGAACGTATATGGACCTCACACATTTTTTTAAGCACATCTCCATCCGCAGTAAGGAGTGTTGCTGTGAGGTAGGGAAACGATGACCTGCCACCTTGACAGACAGCGTAGACAGACTGACCCCTTCTCTGCTCAGGCAAGGATTCCTCCACACCAAGCTGCCAATCACGGAAGTCCTGTCTTACTGTCCTTGGTTAAAAATAGAAAATTAAAGCACTGAGTGTGAGATTCGTCTCACATTTGAACAAAAGCATTCAAAAATAATGGACTCATTAGTATTTTAGTTTTTTTCTTTAGGTCAAAAGGTATAAATTCCAGCAAGGGAGCCATTTCATCTACCTTTTTATTCTGACTAAAAAGAGAGCCTTGGTAATTGGATTAAACTAAATGTGAAATTTTTAGATGAACTTTCTCATAGAAATTAAGGGTCAGAGACACTACGGTATTTAAACTTTCAGCTCCTTTTTTAGGTAACTCTCTCACATTGATTTTACAGTTAGCTGCCTGAGTAATTTCTGAGATTTAGATCTAATTACAATATAAAGATCACATGTAAAGTCTGTGGCAGGACTTACAGAAGTAAATCTTTGAAGAAACACTTCCTACTTTCTTGGATAATGTCAATAATACTTTTTATGTCTACTTCATTGCTGAGATTTAATTCACGCAATGCTTGCCCATTATGAAAATGTTGATAAAGAAATTTTTAAGACATAAATGATAAATCTTAAAACTTGAAGTGCTGTGCATTATCATACTTTCCATTTTATTATTGATGAGAATGTTCAAACGCAGCTTTCAGCTATATTAAGAGAAATTTATTAACAAATTAATAAGTGAAAGGTAATAAGTAGACAAGGTTCACAAGCTAATGTGTTACTTTAGCTACTAACTCAGGAAAGCAATTAGGCACATGGTTGCATTTAACTGCCAAAATTTTAATCCGACTTGACAATATTATATAAATCCATCTTACCCAATTAAAACTGTAATAAAAATAGAGCATTTACTTCATACAACAATATTTCAAATTTCCTGCCCATTTTTAAAAATATTTATTTTAAATTTTAATTTAAACTCACTTTTTTTTTTGGTGAATAAAATAATATAACCGCATTATCAAGTTATTTTGAACTTCAAAGATAAGCCTGCTTTAGGAAGTGCTGTCCCATACTGCTTCTTCACATTGTATTTTACAAAAGCTGAGGAGATGCTTCTATGGATTGTGAATATGCGAATGCAGAAATAATACATTATTCAATTTACATATTTTCAATAGGAACTATTTTTCTGTAAACTGGATATTATTTTAGTATATCCTTATCCTTGTTTTTTTTTTAAAAAAGTGTATTTTTTTCTTAACTATACTACTATAAATTGTGATAAAATTATAATATACTGTAAACTCTGCACATATTCTCAGGATATATTGTGTCTAAGCTCCTAAAATAGTCAAAGTTAATTCATAACATGTATGTAATTTAATAGTGATAAATTTGTCCCCCTTTTTGCTTTTCTCAATGTCAGATGAATGAAAAGTAACTATCTAACTTTGGTGTTTTTTCTCTGCTAAAGCATACTGAAGCATTTTGTGTTTGGAAGTTGTCTAATTTTTCAGTGCTTCTGTGTGAGAAAATAGGTGACTTGTGCTGGAAATACATTTATTGAATAAGTTTTTGTGGAAGATGAAGTGAATACTTTCCTTCCTACTAACTGATGTTCATTTTTGTGAGTTGCAGAAAACAACGCCAAGAGATGCTCAGTCTCTTCCTGTTCATTCTGACACAAGTCTCCCCAAACGAGACTGGATAAGACTTTTATCCATTCCTTTGAAGCCAGCTTCCCAGGCCAATCAACCTTCAAATAGGAAGTAAAAATCCTGTAGTGACAGAGATCAGAGGAGGCCTCTGTGGAGGGATGAATAACCTCTTGAAATAGTGGCGAGCATCTTGAATGCTGAAGGCAAGCAAAAATGCCCAAGGACCATCAGCTATAACAGCAAGTTCTAGAATCGATTTGAAAGTTTGCTGGCTCAGATGATAACTTAATTTTTGCACAATTCAGGAAAAGAAACTTCAATTTAGATGAGCAGAGAAAAATCAAACCCATTTTTTTACTTTCAATCTGAAAACATCTCTCTCTGATTTCATTCTCTGTGAAATTTACATTCTGCTCTTCACCACACTAATAAGATTACAATGTTTGCATGTTTTATTAATCTTAAACATTTATTTTGGTTTCTATGGCTTTATTTACTTTCTAAATTAATTGTATGGTGAATGTTTAAAGTGTACACCACTGATATTTTCATGTTCAGTGTCACTTAACGCTTATAGTGTAGCAGAGCCACAAAACCTCCAGTAACAATTGATGTCTCTTGTACTCAGTTTATGAATACATACAGGGAGGAGGGAAAGCAGAATTCTGCACACCTAGACAATACCTATATTTTGATGTCCCCAGTTCTGAAGGGCTAAAGGCAGAGTCAGTTTCTGGACTTGCACGGGAAGAGGCATAGAAATCAACACAAGGGTATTTCTGTTATGGGCTGTTCTTGCTCTGTTCTTGCTCTGTTCTTGCTATCTAAGGGTGATATTAGTTCTTTTAAATATCCTTACTAAGTTGCTCATAGGAGCTGAGTCACATTGTCCAATAACAACCCTTTCTGTGGAACACAGATGCAAATTATTTTCTTTTTAGCTGAGAATATTTTAGTATTGGGTGGTTTTAAATGAGAAGCATTTAATCTTAGTTATTATCATGGTATCTGTAATAGCATAATTATAGGAAATACGTTTTCAGAACACTTTTAGAATATTCTCTGTTCTGACATCATTAACTAAAAGGTTAAAAAGGTGGCTCCAAAAAGAAAAGAAGGGAAGAAGAAGCTGCTATACACAGGAATACAATAAGGAAATTAGAAAAATGCAATATCTATTCTAAAGTCCAAAACCCAAAAACTGGGTTGTCTGCCTACATGTGAGGTAGCTAATCACTGCTGATCTGCTGAACTTTAGTAAAATGGATATTAGACCTGTAAGGGACATCCAATTCTAATAAGAGCAAATATTTTAAGACCATTAAAAAGTGTTTATGCTTCAGCTGCCTTAGTTGATATGGGAAGGTGGACATCTTGGAAAATCTACCTATTCAAACCCACTAAGTTTCTACAACTTAATAATTAGGGTTGGTGTGTTTTTTTCTCTTTTTATTCATGGAAAAATGAAAGCACTCTTTAAAAAAAAACCTACTCTCTTACTATAAACTTATATACAAGGAGCTAAAGATATCTCATAATATCAAGCTTGGCATAATGCAACATTTAGAGTGAAATAGGTTTTGCCTCCTAGAAAAACCTTAAAACTTTGATTAGCCTTCATTGTGATTAATTAAATACTATTAAATACAGTTAATTAATTGTATTAAACCTGATTCATTGCAGGTCCGTTTGGCTTCGCTGTATTTTGAATTGGCTTCTGAGCAAGTTACAAGACTAAATTGTACTAACTCATTGCATGAAATCAGTGGTAAAACTCCCATCAACTACATTCAGGTCAGGATATTATTGAAATCATAGAATGGCCTGGGCTGGAAGGAACCTTAGTAGATCATTTTAATCCAACCTCCCTGTTGTCCTCTCGACTAGGTCAGGCAAAACGTGAGAACCGAACAGGAATCGAACCCATGACCTTTGGTGTTTCAAGCACCACGCCCAACCCACTGAGCTAAACCAGCCCTCAATCAGCTACATCAAAGTAGTGCTTAGCATACTTGTGGTGGAGGTGAAGCTTAAAGACATTTTTCAAGCAGTAACCCAAGTCCTGATACCAGCTGGGAATTATTCAAACTGCTTTAGTGAGTTTTGATTCTTGCCACTGCAAAATAAGGACTATGTAGACCTGGAGTTGTCCTGCAGAAAGACAACCGTTAAGTCTAAAGGGTTTTGGCGGGTTTTTGTTTTGTTTTTCGTTGGTTTAGATTTTCCATGTACTGTTTGATTTGTCTAAATGTTTCCTTTGCAGTCCTGAGCTTTACAAAACCATCCAGCGGTTCGTTAAAATTCAGAGGTGTAAGGTCAACAGACCATCAGCATTTAAACCTTGTTTTTTGAGTTCTGTTGTTGTTGCAATATTTGTTTTAACACGTTAGCATGGGTTTTGCGCCAACCTTAATTGTTATCAGGAGATAGCTGGATTCAAATACCTGAGCAAACAACTCTCTGGCCAAGTGCAAGCCAGCTTCGTCCACAGCCGCCCATATGGTGCTGTGGTGTTTGGGGTTTGAGGCTGTAGCAATATTGACAACAGACCAGTGTTTTAGCTATTATTAACAGTGCTTGCACGGCATTAAGCTTTTGATCTGTTTAGATGTTGCTGTGTCTTAAGTAGTCAAAAAAGTTCTGTTTTGCTACTGTGGTTTGTGTTCTAAAGCTTATGTTGGTTTTGTTAGCTGTTTTTTTTTTGTCATAGTTTTTCTTTGTTGGGTTTGTTTGATGGCTGTTTGTTTCAAAATTGAATGTATCAATTAGTGTTCTTCTGATGTCAAGTAACCTGACTGATTAAATGGAAAGTTGTTTTCTGAGGATCCTTATTAAGAAATAAAAAGTATAACTATCTCCACATACAGAAAAGCTAGTTAGATGCCATTTGATTAATATGTTATGAATTATATTTTTGGATCTTTAAAATACATTTACAAATTGCTGGTGAGATTTTTTTTTTTTTTTCTTTTCCCCACTATTCAGCAACTGTATGTTTGGCTGAATAATGCATTGCAAGTATTAATTGAATGATATATTGCCAGGTCTGAAAGTGAGGAGTGATACATGTTGAACAACCTATGTAATGAATTTTCATTCTCTCAGTCAGTTATGGAAAGTGCATTGCAAACTACTCTTTTGCTTTGGTCTAGTTTTGTTGCTAATACTGTTTATTATCTGTGATTTTTATTATGCAGTGTTTTGTAAGCCCAAAGTCTCTTATAATTTGTCATGCAGATATGTCCTGGTTTCAGAGCACCAGAATAGAAGTTATTTAGGGCTGTCTGGCCCATGGGGGCAATCACACTGGGGGAGGAGGGGCAGCTGTGCCTGTGGGGAGGAGAGAATGGGTCAGGGGACCCAAATGAACCAACCACAGTATTTCTCCCCATGGTGCTCAGAATGTAAGGGTCCCTAAGAAGAGCCCATGAGCCTTTAGCACCTGCTGTGTTGGGGAGGTGTTGCTACTGGTTCTTTATTGTCTCACCTGTGATACTGGTGGTCCTACCTTCTGTTTTCAGGAAGAGAACTGTTTGATGGGATAGGTTGTCTTCTTCTACCTCTCTGGGTGGGAGTGGCAGAGATCCTTTTCTGGGTTTTTTTTTGGACTGTTATTGGGACTCTGGGCTTGGATACTCCTGTCTGCTGCTGAGTCAAGTCTGGGATTTTTTTCCCTGCTCAGGGTTTTGTTGTCATCCAAAAGGTGAGGGTTTTTATTAACATAGTTTCTTGCATCATTAAGCATATTTGCATGCTTGTATAGCTGTATATAGTTTGATGTTTTCATTGTTAGTATTATTCTCTTTTTTTGTTGTTGTTTTTATTTTTGTTAAAATAGTTCAAGTTTTTTTTCTAATTTTAAAATCTCTCTCCCTGGTTCTCCTGCTATCCACCCCTGGGAGGGTGATGGGGGGATCACAGAGGCTATCTGTCAAAGTTTAGTGGCTGGTCTAGCCTTAAACTTCAACAAGACATGAGCCTATTAGACAAAATTAACTTCATGTAGTGCTTGTGTTTCCATCTCTTTTTTTTTTTTTTTTTTTTTTTTTTTTTTAAGCAATGTTTTAAGGGAAGTAAGGGTTTGTGAGAGGGAAAATCGGGGTGGAGGAGAACTGAGAATTAGAGTAAGTGCCCTTACTAAACTGAAATCTTTAGTCTGGGCTCAAAAATTCCCTAATCCACTTGTGTCTGCTGATTGCCCTGCCCTGATGGATGGGCTGATTGCCCTTCCATCGAGTTACCCACAGACCTGTGCTGTGACCTTCTCAACTGATAAGTAGGTAGCACTGAAGTAACACTGAAGTCAATATGGTGAAGAACTGTGTTAGGGAAAAAAGGCTGTAACTGTGTTATTGGGCTGAAATTCCCAACATTATGAAAAGGATGGCTGTGTGTGCTAGACTGGAGTTGCAAAACCAAAATAATTCTTCACTTTCTTTTATTTCCTTAATTCAGCATAAACCTAAGTGGTTTTATTGAACATAAACCACAGTTTTTGACAAACATATTCTTCAGTCCACGAACGGTTTTGTTCCGAGTTGAATTTCACTGTTATGCCTTCTAACATTATGAGGATTTACCCTTTTTTAATATGCACTAATTTGTACCCCATTGAACAATTACACAACCTTAAATACAAGAATTAATAACCTCCCTTCCTTTGTTTGTGTGGTTTTCTTAAGATGTTTCTGGTGAAGGGTGTTTTATGTCACTTAGATGTTCATTCCAGATGTCTAATTCTTATGCCTGGATTCATCAGAAATTGGTATTTTTCAAAGTTTCTTACAGCTGGAGCTGATTAGAGTAATAAAGGGGATTTGATGTGTTGCTGAATTTCTCTATACCCTCAGAAGTTGATTTGAACCTTAGACAGGTCCTGCTGACTCCCATACAAATGAACTGGAATTTCCCTTTTTGTTAGTAGGAAAGAAAACCAGCTTGATGATGCTTTTTCATTTGAAACAGTTTTTGAAGTTGCTTCTCTTGAAGGAAAGAATTAAGATTTCTGATTGGTGCTGCACCAGTGCAGAAGTGCTGATTTTGCTATATTAAATGCCTACTTCTGTAACTGAGTCCAAGTATAATGTACCCGAGTAGCAAAACTCCCTAATGTAACTTATTTGACACTTTTTCCCCTTTCAGCCAAATGGTTAGTTTGCAAATTTATAGTTTTGCAAGTATAACATCATGTAAATTGAATCTTTTTTTTTCAGTGAGACTTCATTTAATTTCTCATGATTGACTGAGAAGGGTAAGCCAGCCAAGAGGTAGTGCAAATCTGACCTTTTACTTACTTTCACTACAAACATTTTATTTCCTCTTCTCAGACGTAGTGTCATAATTTCTATCTGTGGCTAAATATTAATCTTAGGTTAAGATCCTCAGGTATCTTGATCTTGCGTAGAAGGTTTCTGAAGATGATCTTATTTAAGTGGAACCACAAAAAAGTGTCTAGTGATTACCAGGAAATACTTAGCAGTTGCTGCAGTGGGGTATGCATGGCATTAACCCACCACTGCGAGTGGAAACTTATGACTCTGGCAATGAGATGTTACTAGAGAAAAACAGCCACCTCTGATACTCTCAGGGTGAGGGAAGGTCTTCTGAGCATCTTAAAAATCTCCCAAAGAGGCATCCACCCCTTCAAAAATTCTGCAGAATTAAATGTTTGATACTGATCAGTATGTTTTTCAGTAAATATCCCAAGTAATACTGCTTTTAAAAAATATATTTTTTAAAATGCTTTACAGCCACTAGCACATCCTTTATAATATTTAAATAATCTTTTCATGATTGCTTTTATTGCTCAGTTACCAGCTGCTAGTCCTCTTCTACTCTATTGCTTAAGGGAGCTTATCACTTGCCTTATTACTCCCTCCCTATCCTAAATGCTGTGTTCTCAGTGTCCTAAACCAAGGCACTGCCAACTGAGGTTACAGAAATTGTAGGCTTGTGTGTAAAATAGTTCATAGGTGTGAATTCTATGACAATCCTGCTGAATCTTCTGAAGAGTTCTGAGACATAAATTCAAGAAAGATTCCTTCACTCTACTTGTGCCTGTTGAAGACTTCAATAATCTAAAGAAGAATCTCAGTGAGCGTGGTGAATTAGACTTTTGTGAATTTGAGACTATTTTTTTGTCATAGATACAAAAAAAATGTAATTTGAATGTAGCGGGTTCTGAAATAGTAATTTTCTAAGATTAAATATAACTATTATTTCAACTCTCTGCTTAACTGAGACTAGCAAATTCAAGCAGTCTTGGCACCCTTTTAAGTGCCATCCCAAAAAGGTAAGACTCTTAAATTTAAAAATCAGTAGCTTTAGTTCTTCTCAGATACACACATGTGAAAGCCATGATTTCTGACAAGTGTTTGGCGTTTTGCATTTTGGAACATAAAAAAAAATTAGATAATCCAATACTTGTATTCTACTACAGAGTAACATAACAATACAAAATTTTCATATCTCACTTTTATCTTTCTTTTCAATAAAAAAAAGATAATGTTGAACAGGCAATGCTATATTTTTCTACAATGTCAGAATTGCACATGAGAGTATGGAAGTCCTTCAGATTATTTATTTTCATAATTAAGTATATAAACAAAACTCGGTGATTTTGAAAGCATTTTTTAATTTTTAAGTAACTTATTCCATTGTTTCAGGCTTTTTATATCTTCTTTATTAGCATCTAAAAGGGCTTGATATAGCTAATACATTAGAAACAAGGAAAATTCTGCTAGCATGCCAAAGCACCAATGATGTTGGCCAGTTACACAGACAATTGTAGGTGCAGGTGCAGACACTGGCTCCATAGGTCAGTGTCTTGACAGCAGGTGAGTTTTCAGCATTAATCCTCTCATAATGTGCACATGACAGCATTTAAAGGGCACTCTGTATTCAAAAGTGAGCTGGGAGAGTTAACCACTTCTGTCTTAGTGATCTCAAATAAAACCAGCCCCTAGGCACAAAAGCCTCTTTGAAAGGTAAAAAGTAAAAGACACATCTAGGTCTCATTTGCAAGGAAATGGGCGACTTCACTGCTTAAATTCAAAATGCTGCCTGAGCTGATACTGTTAGTACAGTAACTAGCAGAATGGACTCCACAGACAGGTTTTCCTAGCCATTGTTGAAACAACATAAACAGTAATGACGATCCTAAGTAAAGACACAATTAGTGAACTACATAATGCTTTTCTGTTGATATGTGCAATATATCAGAGCACTGCAGAACAAGTAGGAAGGGCTGTGTGCATAAATTTGTCTTGTTTACCTTCACACATTATTGCTCCTTATCAAGCTATTGCAGAGGCCAAAGAAACAGAACAAATAAAGAAGTTGTATAATCTTGTGCACAATTTTTTTTTGGGGGGGAAAGAACAAAACGGCACAAAACCACACAAAAAACCTCTCCTGACAATCTTGAGCCACTAAATCCCACAATATATACCCAAGCTTAACTTTTCCCCAGACATATGATTTTCTGAGTAAGATGCCTAATTACCTTTCTCCACCTGAGTCAGTCCATAGACAAAAATACACCTAAACCTTCTGCGTAGGAAATACAGAGTGTGCAACTTGGCCGATCTTTCTTTATCACCCTTATTAACAAAAGTGAGTGAAACTGAGAAATTATTCTAGCTACTAATTTGTAAGAGGAATCTCAAGACATCAATTATTTTCGTATTAATGAATGATGATGAATTAAATGCAGTGGTAATTGTTGTGGGTTGGGGGATTTTTTGTTTGTTTGTTTGTTTTTTCCTTGAAGAAGCATTTACTGAAGTTTAATCAGTAAGGTACCAAGAGATATAACTTCTGTTTAGTCAAGATTTCTAGTGAATGTTTTTCCAACTACTGTGCTTACACATGCGTATGCATAGTGATCACTCTGTGTATTATGAACATTACTAAATTTGTGCTGCAACACTATCCTGAAGTTGACTTTCCAGTTTATCTCAATAATAAACAGTTAAACAAATCATGTTAAACAACGTGCAAGGTCTGGTGTCCACAGGTGTCAGTAAAGTCCGGGAATGATCTCTAGAGTCGCACAGTATTAGATAACATGATTTTCGTCATACCCATGTCAGACACCTGCCTTTCTTAAAGCTTTTCTATTTTCTCTCCGTAAAGGGCAATGTACGAAATGAGGTTTTATGAATCACCGATCTACAGAAGCACTCTGTACTTGTCCGTGTCCTTGCATAACCCAGTTCTGGCCTGATTTGTGGGACTTGCATCAGCTCTAACTGAAAAATAAAAACCACAAATTGGGTTGTATCTGGAGTTTAGGCCCTTTATTTATGTAAAGTTATGTTGAATAAACTTAGTGGATTCAGAAACAGACTATGAAAATCCTAAAGAACACAGATTGCACATACGACTTCTCAACATGCCTAAGATTTTTTGTTCTGTTTTTTTTTTCCAGTGGCTATTCATTAAATATATGCATAATATTATCTGATCAAATACAGTTTTTACTTTAACTGACAAAAATCAGGCACTAATTTTGCCATATCACAAAGAGTCTCCTGTGTGTGGGGAAGATCCTCTGGAGATTCCCCTTTGGAACCAGAGAGAGGAAAGGACAGGGCAGAAATTCTTAACTTATAGTCAACAGAATTGTTTCATGTAATCTGGTATGTATCACTGAATGATAATGTGATCTCTATGATTTATAGTCCTGGGAAGATGTAAGAAACTTAGTTGCAGTATTTCTTAATTTTTTTTTTCTCTAGACATGAATAATATGGGGAGGTGGGGGGTGAGGGAGTCAGGGAGCGAAATGTTTCTGGTAGATTTTTTTTTTTTTCTAAGAACTTGTGTCCTGATAGTAATTTTGTTAATCAACAGCCATAAAATAATTTTGTAATACTCACCTGAAGCATGGTGTCCTTAGGATGATAGTACGTGCCCCCTGAGAGTCTGTTTCCATCAGTTTCAAGAAGATTCAAGTTTCAGTATTTTGAAACTATCGCCACACTGTGCTGAGGCATTTAGATGAGATGTAACTTAAAGCAGCATAGCATAAACTGTACACAAGTGTTAGAATTTCATTTAAGCAAAACTGTAGTTTGAACTACACTTAAAAGATGTTGAAGTACAGAATGTACTATCTTGGGGGTGTGGCTGGGGTAAGCTATGTCCGTAAAGAAACCCTAAACTCTCCCCTGATTACAGGATTATACAATAGAAAAAGGCCTTTGGATATTTGCTTCAGAAACTATTTCAAAGTCTAAATGCATGGCTAATGTTAATTTATTTTTTTTTTTAATCCAGTTTGTTATAGAGACGCCCCAGAGTTTAAATCTCACTAAAATTTTAGGAGTTAGCTAAGGGCTGTATACCAAAAGATTTAGGCATCAACAATGTTTGGAGATTAAAATTTGAAACTGAAAACTCCTTGCTTAATTTGCACGTAAATAAGAAGCTATAGTTTAACATTTGAAATGTCATAATCTCATTGCTTTCTACTAAGGTCAGGAGTTGATTAAACTTGTATGACCATCAAGAAATGAGAAAAATGCAGTCATGCTCCAACAAAATAAAAGACATTTTGCCAAGTGGGAATTTAGGTATTTAATTTCTAAGAACCTTTAATATTAAATTTCATTGTATAAACATAAGCTATTTTCTACGTTAATCAGAACATTTGTCTTGCTGATGACTTAAATGATATCCTAATTAGAGTTGAATAATCCACTGAGGTGTGAGCAGACTTGAATTTAAGACTTTTTTTTACTAAACAAAACATTTTTAATTTTGTTCTTGTTCTTTATGTTATCCTGCTTGTAAAAAGAAGAAAAAGGGTTATGAGAAAATGCTATTTCCTTAACTGATTTTGTGTCTAATCACATGTGGTATGGAAGTTCCAAAGGTGCACCTCAAACCTATCTCGGAGTGCTAAGGTACTAAGATTTTTTTTTCGGATTCTCTGAAATACCATTTCAGTGCTCACTTCTTAAATTATTATTAAATCTTCATTTAGGTTGGAAATGTGCTTCAGATATTTGACCTATTATACAATGACT
Source organism: Trogon surrucura (assembly GCA_020746105.1). Classification (NCBI taxonomy): domain Eukaryota; kingdom Metazoa; phylum Chordata; class Aves; order Trogoniformes; family Trogonidae; genus Trogon; species Trogon surrucura. The sequence continues at coordinate 114,629,271 of CM036617.1, read as the reverse complement.
TGGGAAAAAAGATGATTTAGTGGAAAAGGCAGCTGTGGCCCTCTAAATCTTCCTAGAAGATTGAAGGGGCTCTGAGAAGGTGCTCCTCCTTTCTCTGCCTGTCCATCCTCTGTCACTTGATGGAAGTGCATCTGGCAAAGCTTGTTATTGTAAACTGTGTTACTCATATGAAGGCTGATGAGTTAAGGTGGGAAACAGATAAGAGGATAAATATAAGGGAAAACAAGTTTTAAAAAAAGCTGAGGAGCTTGTCAGACAATCTTTGGGTTTGCTTGGTCTTATGAGCCTGGACTTTGGACCTACCTACCTTCCTTCCCAGTAATCCAAAAGAAAAGCCACAGTAGCACCTCTGCTTTGTTGTATTCCCTTTCTTCTTCAGCATCTTATCATTCAGTATCTGACCCTTAAGTTGTCACACAGCTTGCCAATATTTCTTTGGTGGAAATGCTAGTAGAAGCTGTTCCTCCTCCTAGTTTTGGCACTGCCTTCACAGCTGTCTTGTATGTTGTATTCATGGGGTGTATTCATGTTAATCAAAGACACGTTGCTATAGCACCATGGTGACAGCTCAAGACAAAACCTGTACATTTTTAGAGGCCCAGGTGCAGGACCTTGCACTTGACCTTGTTGAGCTTCATGAGGTTTGCATGTGCCCACCTCTCAAGCCTGTCCACGTCCCTCTGGATGGCATCCCTTCTTTCCAGGACGTCAACTGCACCACACAGCTTGGTGTCGTTGGCAAACTCACTGAGGATGCACTCAACCCCACTGTCCATGTTGCTGTCAAACTTGTTAAACAGCACCGGTCCCAATACCAACCCCTGAGGAACACCCCTCAACACTGGTCTCCATTGGGACATCAAGCCATGGATGCAACACTGGCCCCAAAAATATAGAGTAAAAAATGTTCTAAACAGGTGAATTTTTCATAATATAGACGTGCTTTTAGCAAAATATTCTTGCTTTGCAAATGGAAAGAAACAGAAAGAGTTGCCAACCACACCACAGGGTGTTTTATACTACTTTAGGAATTATGTGAGGTTATTATTTAAAATTGAACTTAAAACTTCAGCCTTCCTTCAGTGAGTGCAGCCAGCAAAAAAAGAAAAAAATTAGTCAGAGTCTACTGTTGTTTATGAGATTGTACTGAAGTCAAGAACTTCTCAACAACCAGGCTGTATTGTGAGTAAGGACTAGAGTCTGATTTCCAGTCTTTCCTTCAAGAAGACCACATGGCATGCATTGGAATCTACCATTGCATTGACTAGAATTTTATTATCCAACATGATTAACTTTTCTCCTAAAGGCATAATTGACATTCTTTATTAAACTTGTAGATGTCAGTATAGTAAGGCTGTCTTTTTGCATGTATACAGGTCCTTTAAAAAAAAACCAAACAAAACAAGAAGAAAAAATGAAGTATCTGTGATGCTCAGATCATTTGGCAGCACTGCAATTCCAGTGCAGTCATTTTTTTATTACTATTATTATTCTTCTTTCTGCTTAAGCACCTTGTGAATTGATGAATCTGCAGGTCAAATTCTGTTATTAGTAGCAAGGTTTCTAAATTGGATTCATCAAAACAGGAAAAAGCTGCTGTCCTGTTGTAGTCCCACTTTTCAGCTGAAAACCCAGTCCACTAAATAGGCCTACTTTTATGCGGCTAAGTACTGTGGACTCTCAAAGGACTATGATAATACTTTGTCATATTCGTAATACGAAAATCATTTCATCTGATACTGTAATCTTCAGAGTAGAAAACTGCAGCTCTTTAATAGAACACGGAAACACAATACAACAATTTTTGTACAGGAAATGAAAAGCAAAGTCTTATCTGGATAAAACTGCAGGGAAAATATAGATAGGTAGAAGAAAATTATCACTTGTGATTGAATTTGGCAGGGACGGGGAGGATTTTTGAAAAGTGCCATGGGATCTTCAATGATCAATCACAAAGGGACCCAAGTTGGTTGCAATGCCCAATTACTGTACAGATAGACCCATTAATGGAAGATTACAACCATCAAATATACTTCTCTCTTTAATTTTATTAATGCATCTAATCTCTTACCATGAGTTCTGTGGTAACAAATGAAAAGTTTAATTGAGAGGAGAAAAAGTGTTCTTTTTGTTACTTTTTATAAATTAGGCTCTGTGAATGTTAATTCTGTGCCTCTGGCACCAGTGCAAGAGGAAACACACATTTTTAGGTTTTTTTTTAGTTTATCATTCAATACTGACTGTTTTCCTGTAGAACTAAAAAAATCAATTGCTACTCAAAATGCCTGTGCAGATAGAAGAATGCATTGTGTGTCTTGCCAGTTAATATGTCTCTCATGAAAAAAAATCAATACATTTTTCTTAAAAAGGGTTACTGCAAGAGGAGAAAGCAGTTTATCTCTGTCTGATTGATGAAACTGCATCAAAGTCAGTTATCCACCATTAAGTTCTGTATCTATCCTAGTCACCCTTCAGACTGTTGGAGTTCAGTGTTCAGGTAGTATTTCCATTATAATATAAACCAAAGTTGAGAGCACTTGGAAAACTCAGAGAATTGGAAAGTTTTATGAAGATAAATGTTTGAAAGGGAAACATGAGAGATTTAAATAAATACAAAAAAAAAAAAAAAGGGCTCTAAGAAAAGAAGACAGAACCTTGGCAGGCTGAGGTTACCGTATTTCTCAGGGGATTATATATTCATGTTTTTTCTGACAACCTGTGGTGCCAAGGATATTATTCTTTTGAATCTCAAACTCACCGTTACTTCACAAAGACTTGGTGTCCTCCATTCATTTTTTGCTGGGGAAAACTACTTACAAACTAAAAAGTGGAGGTTAGAGAAAGTTACTTACGCTGATGATGTGTCATTGCCTTAGCTTTAAGCTTCTTGCACAAATATGCTGTAAAACTTGGTATATTTTTTTTTTTAATTGTGGAAAATACAAATATAGAAGAATTGAGAAACATGATGAGTCTTTTTTTGAAGGGAAAGGAAGGTTGGTTGATCTTATCACTGGCTTCTCACTGAAAGAAACCCTCCATTGTGAAACAACTTCCTGTACCAGTCATATTCCATGTTCACTGAGCTTTTAAAAGTTGATGCAAGCCAATTAAAATCAGAAGAAACACCCATAGAAATTTTCACATGCTTTGCATACTTCCTCTATAATTTGTTCCATAGGCTGCACTGACATAGAACAAAACCTGGACAAAATCCATTTGCATTCAAACCCTACCACAAAATATCTACAATTGGAAAATTTCCTGGAACTGTCAGCTTTCTTTCCTCCTTGATGTTTCTTTGAGAGTTCAATAGCATTCCTCTTTTCACAGAAGATTTTGCCCTAATCCTTTTTCTTGCTTTTATGCTCCTGACAGTCTCCCAAGAAAATCTGGAGACTGAGTAGGTCTAATGTTATTTAATAAATCACGACGTACTGATTAGGACTGCTGATCTCCAGTTCAGTGTCCTTGATACTGCAGACCTTCAGATCAACTTTTGAATAAGCTTACCTGAAGGCTTTGTGATACAGCAGGTAGTGTAAATTACACAAATTTAGGGGAAGCAAATAGCTAGCTTGTGTAATTTGTCCTAATTCATCTGATGTCAATGAGATATTACACTTGTTAAAGACCTATTCCCACATTTGCTATTTATTGTGATCTGCTGTGCAACAATTTATCTGAAAGTATGTCTTTTCTCCTTAATCTGTGTCTTTAACTTTTTTTTTCCTCTGGCCTTCATCCTAATGCTTCTGCTTTTTCAGTCAAACCCAGAAAATGTCTTAATTCATTGTTTTCTTTCTTTCGTGGTGTGTAGCTTTTGGTATTGTTGAGTGAAATGACTATGCAGAGTAGTGTGAGATAGAGTAGTATGTAAGAAAGTGTTTTTTAAAAATAAGTCCCTGTACTATACAAAGTAATGCTACATGGGAAATAGCTAACGATAATAATGATGACAGGGATCATAAACATCAAGGAGGAGGAGAGAAAAGAAAGGAAAGTGAAAATTAGCTCAGATTTGAAAGCCTCCATAGTCTAGTATGAGCCACCCAAATGTAAATTTACATCAGAAATTATCATTGCAAACCTTGTTTTAATTAGTAACAGACACATTAGTTGTGATGATGCATCTGTTTATCCCTCAACAAAATAGATAAATCATAAATCCCATTCATCTTTCTAATCTTAACTGCTTTTTTTTTGAGTGCATGAATAAGCTACCTCCTAATTTATTTTAGTTATGTAAATAAATAGCTATTAGACTACAGTGAAGCTATTTGTTAACCAGAGCTTATATGTTATTTAGAGATTGTAATAACCCTAAGCATTCTCATTATTATCAATCTGAATAGACACGTATCTGCAGAGAGACAAATGCGATTTCTTCAAAACTTTAAAGCTTGTAAATGTTAGAGCTGCCAGATACAGCTTTAGTTGTTGCAGACCCACAGCCCTTCAGTGAGGCCAATGTCTGTGCCCAGTCAACTGAAAGTTAAGGCCTACATTTGTGATGAAGAAAGGGTAGCTTCTCACTGTGTTCCAGTAAAACTGTCCAATAGAAAAGTAGGAGGTTAAAATTTTTAGAAAACCATTTTCAGTGGGACTGAAACCCTTCTAGCAGGACCTAGGCTCCTAAAGGATGTAGTTCCATGAATGGATGTTGTAGTCTGTTGTTGTTTGACTTGATTGAGCCTCAGGTTTGGAATCTGAAATGTCTCAGCTGCCGTCTGTACCCAGAGGTTTCTAAACCACACCACTGTTGCACAGCGAGCTCCACTTCAAAGAGAGCAGGCAATGATCTGGCGCTTTCTCTGAGTAGATTGGGCTGCCCGTACTTCCCACTGGAAGTCTGGCAACCTGTCTGTCCTATGAAGCATGCAGTATCACCTCTGCCACATAGGCACATCGATGCTCTTGTTGATATCTAACCACACGTGCTTGGTCTAAACCTAAAAGACAATTATGGTGGTCTGTGTCCTGGGAATGGCTAAAGGCTGCATTCATTCCTCTTTAGGTATTAAATTGTTCTCCATCAGCGGTGCAGAAGTGCCAAGTTCAGGTCATCTATAGTACTGATAAGTCATCTGTCTGTACCAAGTAGCTAGTATGTACCAAATACCACGCCTCCTACCATGCTGGTCTCCCATCTCCTAGTTCAGAAATCCTGTTCAGTGAGTAACAATCTGAGATGGGACTCCTTCACTCCTCCTATTGAAGTTCTATTATGAAATGAATAATAGAGAAGCAGAACAGCAGAGCAAATTCTTTTACCAAATGGCCATGGGACATGCAAGGCAGTGGATTTCAGTCCTTGCTCCAGTCTACTTTATCTATGTATAAAACAACTTTTCTTGGGTTTATTTTGTTTTCCCCTTTCCTGTCCCATGTGTTTAAAAAAAAAAAATAAATCACAATTTGCTTAAAGAGTCCAGAAAAGATATGCTAGGAGGTGATGATTCATGCTCAAGAAAATCAGCTTTTGCATTGCATAGGCAATGATTTCCAGCACCTCCTCCACAACACATTCAGGAAATTTGCAGGGGGCGGCGGGGAGGGGGGGGGCTAAAGCTCTACTTTAAGACATTAGGATAGGTGTGAGACAGAATACATTTTATCTAAAAGTGGAATGAGTGGAGATGTGCAAGAGCAGGGAGGAAAGGTCAAGAAATGTGTGATGGAAAACTTGATTGAAGCATGTAATGTGTGGGAGGTAGATGAGGGAGGTGCGCGCAGGGATTGGGGAGAGAAGGGAAGAAGTAATCTTCATGCAGTAAAATACATTGACAGAAAAATCAGAGGTAGTCTTATACTCAAGGTCATTCTATTTTTAGGGAATTCAGTATTTAATAGAAAATGCAATTTGAGGTACAAATTCTCATTCATCCTTTCAAAATCTTCATTCCCTGTAGATATTGAATTCCTCTCAAAATAACTGCCAGACTTCTGTTCCCACACAGGAAATGTGTATGAGGATTTCTGTCAGCTGATATATTTGGGGATAGGATAAGGTCAGAGAGGGAAGAGAAAAGGTGGATTTCATATACTGAGTAGGAAATGCAAATAAAGATTTAGAAACAATAAAATAACTTCAGAAGTCATTGCAGACACATTTAGTAATATGTATAGACACAGTAAATATTGTGTTGTTTTAGGGCTAGTAGGTTCAGTGAGCCACAACTCTTGCAACAGCATTTCCAGAGATGATCAAAGGAATAAAAGAAAAAAAAACACTGATTCTTAAAGATTTGTTGACTATCCTAGAGATGTTGTCTCACCGGCAAAATTCCTTTAGCCTAAAAAGTAAAGCCTTAGAGTGGGAAACTCTATTACCTGCTGAGCTATTTGCACAGCTGTTGCAGTGCTGTGACTCTCATGTGTTTCTTTCACAGCTGTCCCTGTTTGCTGTCCTTTCTCCTTTCCTCTCCACATACATGTTCTGGTTAGGATATGAGTTTAATACAACATATACATACATAATCTCCACTACCGTAAGATCCTTTCCTGAATAAGACCTCTAATATTAATTCTTAATAATTTAATGTAACAACATACCTGCAGAAATATATGCCGTGAGGGGAGGGGTGTGTGTGTGTGTCACAGATCAAAGCGCAGTAACTCTTTGCTGCAAATGCTTTTCTACCAGGATCAATTATGTGCCTGCATAGCCTCATGTGGCTGTTCAACAACTGATGAATGTACACAGAGCCTCCTCCAAAACACCTTATTATTGATTGGGAGCAAATGTGCAGAAAGGCATCCTACCGTTCAACAAACTGAAGCCATGCTGGTTAGTACAAGCATCGCTATGCTAAACTTCTGTCTTTGCTGATTTTAATCTTCTGGCTCCATCACACAGTTAATTGTTTCTCATTTATCCGTATTAGCGGAAGATCATATGAAATCCATGAAAATTAGGCTGCAAGAGCCAGATTTAGTACATTTACTGAAAACTGGTGAACGTATTTTTGTCAATAGGACAGTTGCCTGGTTCTGAGCAGGACTTGCTTGGTGTGTTGTGTGTGTGCCCCATGTTACAGATTTGATGGTGTTTCTCTGCAGCTGACGTGCTGATAGATGGTTACACTAGCAAGATTACCCTAGGATATTTCAGGGCTGACTGTAGCTTGCATTTACATATTTCTTTCTCTTGTGGTTGTGACTTTCTTGAAAAGCAATGTTTTTTTCAGAGTCTGAATCTGTTATCCTTGCTTGGAATAGGAAAAGGGAGATCATTCTCTGTGGCAGGTTTTATCTCTGAACCTCATTCTGTGTATTACACATGGACTTCTGTTGGAGCTGTGTGTTAACTGTAATTGAAAAAACTAGACAACATTTCCTGCACAGGAACAGGCTGCCCAGGGCGGTGCTGGAGTCACCATCACTGGAGGTGTTCAAAAAACGTGTAGATGTGGCACTTCATGGTTTAGTGGTCATGGTGGTGTTGGGTTGACAGTTGGCCTTGATGATCTTAGAGGTCTTTTCCAGCCTTAATTATTCTATGGTTCATTCGGAGGGAATGTCCTTATTTTTAAGCAGAATACCAGGTAATTTGGAATAAATTTACTAGTTTAAACCTGTAAACAAGGTCAGAATTCAATTTCCCCGTTTGTTTGGGCTTGGAGGGGAAAGGATTTTGCATGACTTGGGTTTTGTTTCACTTTGTTGTTTTGTTTTGGGTTGGTTTTTTTATGTTCTCTGCTGGTCTTTGCCTTTTAATTTTCTTACTCTGTGTTTATGCAGCCTACCGGTGAGGCATTAGTCCTGGGGTTTGAAATTATTTATTCTTTTCCCCCTTCTACTCTAAACAAATCAAATATTTATACACAGAGAGTGAGGAATCAGTCCCTTTGATTTTAGATCTTTTTTTTTTTCTTTTTTTGGAGATGAGCTTTGCATGTTACGAAGCCATTTCATTTTTGCAGGGAAAGTGTAATGAAGTATTACATAAAAGGTTAGTATTTTACTCCTGCTTTACAAAGTGTGGCAGAAAGAATCAGTAGCCCTTTTCCTAGGAGCAGTTAGAATGATGCAGTGTTTATGTTACTGTTGCCTAAAAATGCCCACATCATTTCTCTTCTTCAGGGCTGACTGGTCCCACATAACTCATTCTGGAAGAGGAATTCAGGGTACAAATCCCTCTTCAAAGAAGACCAGTGCTATATATGAAATAAAACTATGTAGTTATTTCTTGTGTTGACTTGCTCTTATGATCATGGCCTCTCTGAACATGGACTGAGAACCGATACCTCGTAGGAGAATTTCTTCATGGTATATGGATGTTGGGGGACATCAGCAGCACCCCCAGGGTGAGAACAATGGTTGCTTTGAGGACTGGTTTGGCCTGGAATGTCTGTGGCATTTCTTACAGTCCCCATTCCCTTGGTCCTTTGAAAAAGGCAAATTAAAGTAGCTCCCAGGAATTTCCAATTCACATGTGCTGCCATGTCTTTGTTCAGAGCCAGGCATCCCAACAGGCACCATGGGAGCAGCACACAGATGCACTTTGCCGAATTTTTTGGGAATTATTTGCATGAAGAGAATTGATTTTTTTGCAGGGGGGAAGAGAGGAGTTCCGTCTCAAACCTAGATGAGATAATTTACTGCATACATATACATTTACTACATACATGTAAATGTTAATACATAAGAAGCAATGACTCACTGCATGAACTGTTCCTTTTCACATTGCTTCTGTCGAAGAAACGTTGCTTGTCTTGGTTCTCTCTGTTCCTCTCTCTGTCAATATATGTTTTCTACTGATGCAGAAAATCAGGGCATAATGTACTTAACAAGATAGGAAAATTATGAAACTGTCATTGCATAGATTCATGGTATAGGACAAAGATGTTCTAATTACATTAGGATTCACTCTTATCTCAAAAAAACCCCCACAGTTATCTCAAAACAAGTAAACAAAAAACACACCCAAGCACCGTAAAAAAACACCACCACCCCACTGAACTCAGTGGTTTCCTGTTTCACAATATAAAGTTTATGAGAACAGTCAGTAACTTGTATGTGTCTACAAAAATCTGTACTGACTTATGATCATATTTTAAAGCATATAGGCTAGGAAGTATAGCAGAAGAGCCTGATCTTCTGTGACATTGTAAGAGGCTGGCCTCATACACAGTTGTTTATCATATTCTGTATGTTCTGATGGTAGGAAACAGTACAAAGAAATGAAGATAATCAAGCAAAACAGTGACCTCTTACATATCCAGAACCCATTAAGAGACCACTACAGAAGACTGAAAAAGTAGCATGGAAATGACCCAATGACTCAGGTATTAGACAGATGTTTCAGATTTTGGTAGTTGGGATTTTTTTAATACACTTTTTTTTTTTTTGTGGCTACACTCTTAAAGCTAGCAGAACTTTAAGCCAAGGGAAAGTTAGAGTGTGAGGTAAATGCGATATGGTACTAAGGCACACCAAAATGAATTGCTGGATTTGTCTCTGAAAAACATATGGTTAGTTGTATGTAGTCAGTAAAACTGTAGTTCGTTGCACTAAATCTGTGTATAATTCTGTTAGCTTATGTGTAGTTTCATGACTGAACTGGCTTATAAAATATAGAGCAGATAACTGTAAAGTAGTGCACATGGGGAAATATGGTCATAGCTTCACATTTAAAATTATGAGCTCTGAGCTGACTTGCCTCTCCAGAGCAAGGTTTTGGGGCTGTGATAGAAAATTCTACAAAAACTTAAGTTCAGGTATTGTAATTCAAACCCATGAATCTAATGAAAGAAATTATCAGAAAAGAACTGGAGGCAAGGTAGAAAATATTAATTTTCTGTATGAGTTGATAGTTTGCTCCCATATTGAATACTGTATGGGACTCTGGTCTCACCATCTCAGAAAATACATAGCAGAACCATAGAGTAATTTGGGTTGGAAAGGACCTCCAGAGTTCTCTAGTCCAATCCCTTGCTCAAAGTATGTCTAAGGGACCTGAGGTAGTTCAAAGACTTGCCCAGTCTAGTCATGATTGCATCCAAGGATGGAAATTCAACAAATTTTCTGGGCAGCGTGATCTAGTTAGAGCTGGTTTGAACAGGGACAATTGACTAATTAGACCCCTTTAAGCAAAATTGTTCTGTGACTCTAGAAGGTCCAGTGAAGGACAAGATGGTTGGGCAATTCCATATGAGAAATACTTTGTTGGGCTGTAACCCTTCAGGAAAAAGAGAGGGTTCCTCATACTATAGATTTGTGGATGATCTTGACAAAAGGAAGCCAGTTATTTATGAGGGAGTTTGGACAAATGCCTGAAAGAAAAGTGATTTAAACAAACTACATAAGCTCAGTGGAAGAGCAGATGTGATCAGAGGCCAAGAAATCATTAGTCAGGGAAGGATCATTCTTTAAATGGGCCTATTCTTGCTCCTTACATGCCTCCTTGTGGCCATTCTATATTGTTATTATTGGAGGTTTAGTAAGTATTTCATTGATGTGAATAGAAAAATCAGTCCCTCATGTTGAGTATTCCTCAGGGAACATGTTGTCCATATAGTATGTGCAAATTAATGAAGACTTTTGTTAAATTATGTTAGGGAGGGGTAGTGCAGCATTTTTATTAGCTACAGTATAACTTCAGTTGTGCCAATGTATCTATCGATTCGTGCTTAGTTTTAATGTGAGACAGGCAAGCTTCCTGGCCTAAAGAGAGAGGGGTAAAACTATTCAGACTCTTACTTGTGCAAAATAAATGAATAACTAAATAAACCACTAAAGTGATTAATGTTAAGTGCCTAGTTTCAGATAAAGAAAGTGACAGCAAAAGATCGTTTTGCTGATATTTGGAGTAGTAAAGAATGGTGGTGGGAAGCAGGAGCCTTGCTGGAGGCAATCTTTGAGTACATGACTGCAGCTTCACAGGATGGGCTGGTATACTGGCCACAATTGGCTTCTTTGGAGTGTAGGATAACAGTTTAGAGGAACTGTTCATCTAGCACTGCGGTTTGTAATACAGAGCATCTGAGAGAAAATAACAGATGAAGTATTTGGTGAGTCAAATAATTAGGAATGGCTACTGGCACACTGTAGGACAAGGCAGTGCTCAAATAGACTATCGATATGTTCTCTAATTGTATTATGTAATAGATCCCATTTGTTCAAGATTCTACTGATTCAAAATGCTTCTTCCAACCTCAGGAAAAAAAATCCCCAAACCCCAAAAATCCAAAAGTAAACAGGCACTATGAGTATACATGGGCTTATTGCATTGATTGGGTAATAGATAAATATACTGTAAAATATTTTTTTTCTTCAGGAGCATGGAGGTGTGTGTTTGTTTACATGTAAGGTAGTAGAACCACTACCCTGTATCTACAGATACGTAGGAAAGAATTTTTATTGATTTTAATGAAAGCAGAGTTAGACCTTGAATTTGGCAGCAAAACTTCATATTGTAAACCCATAATTTATTGATTTTTCCTCCTGGATGTTTTCCTAGCCACGGTTTATTGTAATTCTCAACCTGTAGTGAGATTCTACTTGATGCATTTTATCAGCTGTAGAGTTCTTCTTTTTTCAATCTGCATGTCTTCATATAACATGAAATCTTCTAATACAATGTTTAAAGCTCTTGTAGCTTAGGAGTGGTGTATTAATGTCAAATGCAGATGATTAACCCTGAGTAATTTAATACTCACAAGAACTTAAAGCACTAGTTTAGCAATCTCAAGAAGAAAAAGGATTTATGAATTTCAGTAACACTAGTTAATCATACTGGCTAGCATTAGTGCTGAATTCAGAAAATAAGTAATTCTTTTTTATTATTTTTCTTGTTTTAAATGCAACATCTAAATAATTCAATGCAGCAAAATTGTTTTATGAAGTGTAAGATTAATGGTTAAAGGAATGCGGCAGAATTTGGAGCCAACTACATCTCATCAGACTAGATTTGTATACATTTTGATGCGTATTTTAGAGCAGATATCCTCAGATTTTTGAAAACACTAATTCTACTCTTCTTGTATCAGGCACAAGCTACTTTTTGGGCTGTGTCTCCCTCCAGAGGCACTTTTATAAGAATGTGTGCCTGTTTTTTGATTTTATGAAGTCTAATGAAAACAGGAAAATTATGCCTAGATTACAGCATAAGATGTAATTATTTATCCAGCATAGTATTTTATTAAAATACTGAGGACTTTTTTGAAACAATTAAAAAGAGAGAAATGAAAAGTTGGGAAAAGATAAACTGCAAATTATAGGATAGGAGAAGGTATCATTTGTGGCATAAACAGAGTAAAGAATCTCACTTTCTGCTTTCTATTCATAAAATTCTTTAAGAAACTGGCATAGGGGATAGCACTCTTTATGCAGACTTGAGCACCTCATTTTATTCCTTCTCTGATGCTGTGGTCCCAAACACAGCAAAGACAGCAAGGGTGATGGATTCACTGATCATGAATGAGCAACTAGGGAAGGGTGGGAATCCCAGGGTCTATCAGGGGCAACTGTCATGGTTCCTGGAAAATGCAGAGCAACTCACTCTCATATTGGGGAGGGTGACTGCAGTGGTCACAGTTATTGTAGTGCCACCTTGCTGGGACAGCAGAGTTATTCTTGGATGTCAAGAATATTACAGAAACTTGCGGACTGCAAAACTGAAGTTTAGCTACACGTTAGTGAAATCAAAGTCATAATGGGAACAAATGCTGTCCTTTTATGCAAGTTACATATTGCAGTGATTCTTACTCTCGCTCTTCCAAGCATGTATCTCTGTATGCTAAATACAAACACAATGTTCTATGTTTTTAGGGTTCCTCAGTCTACTGAAGAAGGGTAGAAACTCAAGTTTCTTATTTATCTGAAGGAGTGAGAAAAGGAAACGAGGAGGAAAGGAAGAAACTAGGGGATATACACCCATATAGAGCCTGAGGATGTATAACTAATCTTGATTGCTTCCATAGGGATTTTAAAGCACCTGTACAAAATGCTTCCTCTAGTTCCCTGAAGATCATTCCTTATTTTTAGACACCACATTAAGTGGCCATACTCTGACTACTCCTGTGCTTCATAGAGAGTCAACTTTGCTGTTTGCCTGTTCACTAGCTAATCAAGCCTCACACTTTTCAAATATGTTTTCTTCTTAGGTCTTCAGTACGCTTCTCTGATTCTGTTTGTATGGTTTCTTTTTGCTGTGTTTCTGTGATAACATCATCTAAAATAATAAAACTAGTTCCATAGTTTCAGTTATTCCAGATGAAGGGGAAAACAACAAACCAAATCAAAAAACAAACCACACACTATCAAATGTCTTCTGACTGAATCTTTGTTTCACACAGTGTGTTCAGCTGTTCTTCCAGTCACATTCAAGATTGTTTTCATGTTCTGTGGCTAGAGTAGAGCTTTGCCAGAGAAAGATCCTGGAAATTCCTGGTTTACTTTAAAGAAAGCTCAGACCTAGCTCAGACACTTGAGAGTGAAAAGCCTAAGACCCAAGCACTCCCAGTGGCACAGATGCACTCTGTGTCACCTTGTGTAATTATGATCATCTCTGTCTCTCTAGTGCTTGATTTTAAAATTGTCACAGCCTGGTAAGAGAATGTTAGAGGACATCCACTGGCTCTGAAAGACCTATCCGATCCATGAAATGGGTGCATAAATGGCTGCAGCCTACTTTGAGGAAGATAAATAATCCAGTGAGTTCTTGCAGATAAATGGCATAGTATCAAAGAAGAAAGGAAGAAGACAGTTGATGGTAGGGTGTGCCTAAGTGGCTTAGATTTAAATGAATGATAATTTGAGTTTGAATATGTGACTGCTTCCAGTTCCCATTACGATTATTTTCTACTACTGAGAACCCATCCCGTCTGGTGCTATTATACTTCAGTTACAGGTCTCAGAAATGCAAGTAGGTGCATTGTTTCACGTTTATTTGCCTCTTCACTTCCTAAAATATCTGCCTCTGATTATGAAAAAAAATAGTAGAGATTTTTGATCACGTATCTCAGGTTCAGTAATTTAGATACGTTTATTTCCTTCAGCAAATGATCAGAAAATCATAGTTTTTAGGTGAAATTACACGCAACAGCCTAGGGCAACATGCTCCTATACATACACTGCTTGGGTATAGGAGTGCTCACCAGTTGCATCATGAATATGTCTTGTTAAATATTTGCCGTCACAGTTGGTGTCAGTAAACTGAAGTTTAAAAGCAAGTCTTTCTTATTCTAAATATTCCTTTAGCTCCTGGCTTGGTGACCTTCTTTTTGTCTTGTTTCTCTTGTTTCTCGCTCTCCTCTTGATAGCAATGTATCACTGCAGCAAACAGCTCATCAAAGCTGTCACTCTAAGAACTTTTTGGAATTGTGAAGTTTTGATGTCTCAGCAAATCAGACAGCGCTTTCAATTTAGTAGATGGCAGATTGCTTTTTAGAAAGGATTGGCAATGGAATATGGAACCTTTCAGATGCTTAAATCTATTTCAGGTTGATAGTGACAGAAAATTCATTACTAGTTCTATTGTGAATAAGTGCAGATATTTGGACAAAAGGAGGGCTCTTTGTTTTTCTTCCCCACACAGAAGTTTGGACAGATATCACTAAATTAAATTCTTTTAACATTAGCCAGCATTTGTCTAATTTTAAAATGCATTAACTAATGATATTATTCTTACCATCGTTTCAGTTCAGGTACAGATTTCTAAATGTCTAGGAATTGAGCAACGTCAGTTCTGAGTTGAACCTAATAAGCATAGATATTTTGCTTCTCTCCTGAAAGGAATTAAGTCACGCTATGGCTTGGATTCAGGAAGCAAGCAAAAAATCTGATACCTATGTTTGTGTAGGTCGTTGCAAGAACCACTGACCATCACCACCATGATCACTCTCAAGGGCGTTGCATTAGTGCTGAGTCCTCTGTTCCATCCAGTCCCTTGTGTAGATGGTTTAGTGTTTTTCCTTCCATATATTCCCACTACCGTATTTTATTCAACTCACTCAATTTTGGCAATTTGATCTTCAACATTTCCTCAAATTTTGAGGAACTCTTCATCAGCTGTGTTCAGTAGTCAAGCACAGAGTTGTTCTTTCTTGATTTTAACCAGGGAGATTTTGGGTTCGTCTTCCAGATTTGTGTCTAATCAGTTTAAGGTGCTCTGAGTTTTGAGAACACACACGGTATACTCAAATTTAACTGATGGAGAATTAAAATGAATAATACAAATTAGGACTGATACAACTGTATTTCTTGTTAAGGTTGACTTGAACATACTAACATGTTTAATTACTCTTTTCACAACAATGGATACTCAGGTCTGAGACAGACAAATCAATTCTGGATTATGTTACCAAATTCATTTTTCAGAAGGGCTTTGCTGATCTTGAAATTGTTTTGAGCAATTTATCAATCCTGAATTAAGATAATTCTGGAGATTGCCACGAGGTTGCTCCCATTTCTGCTTTATGTACTATCATGTTTGTATTTATTTATGCAAATTTAAGAAGGGGGAGTCATAGTATAAACTCTGCTGTTAATGCTCGAGAATACCTACTGTTGTTTTTTTGGATCTTCTTTTCTTACATTTTTAAAATAGTATTTTTTTTTGTAACAGATATATTTATTTACTTAATAGGCCCACAGATCTTTGCAGAAGTCATGTGAGTTACATGAAGTCAAGAATCTGTCTTTATATAAAGTGAATCATCAAAAACGCGTTTGTCATATGCATTTTAAAAGGCGGTGTAAAAACATTTGCATAATACAATCATAAGAGAGTTATTGCACTGTGATCCATCATGTCAGCTCTCAAACACTCTCAGCAGGGTTTGTGCTCTTTTTGCTACAAAAAGAGAAAATTAATTTACTAAACTGCTCTTATCTCCCTACTTGGTGCTAAAATGTACAGAGTTGGTATTTTTTTCCAAATCTATGAAAAGTATATTTATACTTCTTACATTTTGTTAGTTTTCTTCTTACAAATTATTTCATTTTGCACATCTGCTGAGACCATGTCCTTGCACCTTAATTTTGTGAAGAACATGGGGAACTTTAGGAACTTGACTGATTTTCCCACCTGTCCCCAGGAAGAATGGAAACTCATAGAAAGACAAATCAATGGAATTCCCCTTTGCCAATAGGAACATTACTACTGCATGCTGCCATTTAAGTCTGGTGCTTTCCCTGGACTCTACAGCTGTTTGTGACAAGATATCGAGAAATCACTCTTTGTTTGGAGTCTACATTCTTTTACTATTTTTTTCTTTATCAGTATCCAACATTCACTCTTATTCTTAAATCTAATAGAAATGTGGGGGGTTTTGATTAAAATAGAAGAAAAAGGGAAAAAAGCGCTATATTCTCTGTGGAAAGGCCTGCACAAATGATGTCATAAGTAAACTGTCCTGTGCTGTGCATCTGTCTCTTGACAGTTTCACCAAACTGTGAAGTCCTATTGCTTGTTGCAGTGTAAATTCTTACCCCATTCCCTGCCCCCTCTTCCACCACATGTTAATATGTAGAGCTCATTTTGATAGTTGTTGATAGTCAAGATCTTCTGGTATGAATTGCATCCCATTTCACATTAAGTGACATGCAATTTCAAGCGTCTGCTCTTACAGGCTCTGGGTGAAGCTTCCTAGGCAATTTTACTGCTAAATTAGAAGACAATAACATTGAGCATGATTTCTTTCCTGCATCCCCCAGAAAATATGAGACTAATTCTTGTGTCTCCCAGCCTTTGGCTTAAGAATGATGGATATGTCTGTGGTCCTGCTTTCTAGTCTGAGTAATATAACCCTTTAGCTATTAACGTACACTTTAAACAGATACACTCTGGAAAGCAGCAGTGAAGAAAACAGTTTACCTTATCACAGGTTGAAAAAATATCAACATCAAACTCTCCTGGGAGATTACAAAAATTGCTTATATCCCTTGGAGGAAGAAATCTTAACAAATGTAAGTTTAAATGTTATTTCTAACTACACAGCGTGGAGAGCTGTGGAATTTCGACAAAGGGCTAGTCCACATAGCAATGATGCCAACCCTGAAACAGATACAAAGGGAAAGCTGTTAGGCAAGACTTACAAAACTATTTCAGTCAGTTGCCCCTCATTAGTGTTGTGACAGCCTTCTGCCATAGTACATTTAACATCCAAATTCTGTAGGGTTTTTTTTATTATGCTAATCTATTCGTTGATAATTTAACTCATCAGTTTTATAAATCTGAATTTATAATTCAACATATTACTTGAGCTCTTAATATCACTGACAGTTGGAAGCCTGTCAATCACAAACTTGAAACATTTAAAATGTGTAAAGATGCATTTGACTTTGTTTTCTTTTTGATTTATTTATTTTAGTTATATTTATTACAATACCCTTTAAATCACGTTTATGCAAGCCAGTCTTTGGGACTCTAGATATCACATCTGGCAACAGCAAGACATTATTAATATGACTGACCCAGCAGTCAGCCCATTCCCTATGCTTCTGATAATGGAAGTATCTTCTTTTTATCCTGTCACTTCCCCTCATTCTACTTATGTTGGGTCCTGTCATTTGGATACGCTAGTAAAGAACTGAACAAGTCAGTGAGTGGGACGGGGGGGCAGGAGTCATGCAAAGGACAAAGCATTGATATGGCAAGACCTTGAAACTGCAAAATTATCAGCTTTAAGAAGACAGTTATACGAAACACAGAACTTGGCTAGTAAGACAGGATATGCATGCTTGTTAGGCAGTTACCAATCAACGGAGTCAGAGTGGCGCGTGAACAGCTCGTGCCGGGTAGCCTGTAGCCAATCACAATATGCATGATGCGTGCTAAGGAAAGCAAGAACAGTATAAATGTGTGCTACCTTTGCAATAAGGTGGCGATTATTGGAACATCATATTGGTGTCGAGTCGTCCGTCCTCGCATGGATTCCCACATACTCAGCCTTTCAAATTTGTACCATTACATCATAAGGTAAGATTCCTGCTGAGTCCAGATTTCATGTTCAATGAAGACTAAACACACTGACTTGCCATAGAGGTATTTAATATGCAGCTGGCATCTAAAGTATCTTGGTTTAGCAGCGGTTTGGTGGGATTTTTTTCATTTAACTGAAATAATTTCTAATCAACCATGGGGAAAGGAGTATGGTCAACTAACTGAAGACCTGAAACATGAAATTTGAAACATTATCTCACAGTGCAGCAAGAAATGCTGTGAAATACAGAAGCAATACAGACAATGTGAGATTAAAAATAGACCTAGAGGATTCTCAAGTCACAGCCATGGTCTTGCAGTGTCAGTCTTCCAGGAAAATTTTAGTCTTTTCTTAAAGACCCCACTGTCTTGTCCAGCACACTCTTTCCTTGACTTTACCATCTCATTCCAATATTGACTTGTAGCTAAGGTCTGGATCACTTCTCAGTTTTCCTTTAAACTTGGTGAACAGACTGGACTTTGAAGGATTCTTTGAGATTCCTTCAGCATATGTCTCTTATTTTCTTTCTAGACTTGAGAAATGGTTACAGTACTGGTATGATTAAGTTTTATATCAAGGTGTTATGCCCAAGGCCTTGAAGAAACCATAGCTATAACAGAAAGATCTATTCAGAAAATTTGTTAGGCAAGATTATCCTCTTAAATTATGTTGAGGAACATCACTTACATTTTAGCTTTCAATTTCATGTTGATGAGTGTCTTGTATTACATTCTTGGATTTTTTCTCGTTTTTTTTTTTGTTTGGTTGGTTGGTTTTTTTAAGCACAGCTGAATATCAGGCTAATTGTGGCAAAAACTTGCAATTTTAAAGCCTTGGTACCACGTTTGAAGTACTCTAAATCTTTGGAATTTTCTGATATAAGGAAATTCAGCTTTTGCAGCTTGTTTATTTCATCTCACCTTGGGAAAAAAAGCAATCTGAAATTAGAAATATTTAAGGTTTGAAGTGTTAATTTAAACAGCTGGTACATCATATATATGAATTCAACCTAAAGACATGTAACGGCATAGTTTTTTTGTGTAGGAAAATGAGTTCTGTGTGTATATTTAGTTGTGCATAAAGTATATCTCATTGTATACATGGATAAACTCACATGCAAGATAACTGCCTGTACATAAACTTTTATATAACCAAGACAAATAAGAATTTACTGTTTCATGTTTAAAACACTGGATTGAAACTCCTACTTCCTGTACAGATGTTATAATGAACATGAAATAAATGACTCTTACATTTCTGCTCTCAGTAGAGAGATCATCTTCTTGGCAGATCTCCAAAATAAATACTCAGTCCTGCACATACAGTACAAGCCAAAGGGGGCAGTGGAGAGCAGTGCATGTGTGTCTGTTTACTCTTCAATTTACAGAGAAATAAAACCCAGGCCAGTGTTCTGTCTTAGCAAAATGCATCCAAATTCAAACGAAAGGTTATTGCTACTTCCATTCCAAAGGTCCTTTGATCTTTAGAGACTGTGAGAAGTAGGTAGGTTTTAAGTAAATTAGGACAAAAGGGATCTTTTTAAGAATGCAGTTTTAGTCATATAGAGAGCTGATAACATTCTACTAGAAGAGAAATGTCAATGTTCAGTATGTTGCTTCTATCTAAAGTGAAAGAACTGGGCTACTTCTACTTTACAGAAGGAACAAAATACCTTTCCCGTTTGTTAGCAACTGAAGATGTTAGAGAACAGCTTTGTTTGTCTGAGTCTTGTAAAGATAGCTGAAATTATCCTTGTACTTCCACGATCCTACTGGCATTTCATGTTCAAGTAATAACCTGTTTATGAGGTGACTCAGTACTGGCCAGATCTTCAAGCTGAACAAAGGCCCCATCTGTCAGGAGGGGATAAAGACACTCTGCAAGCACTTTCCTAAAAAAAGGAAGAGTTGCTCAGCGTTTTGTATAACATATCTTGTGCTGATCCAATAAAATTATTTCAACTTCTGGACTGTTCCTCAGTACTGTCTTCTGCTGGGGAAATTGTGTGGTGTGGTGGCTGGTACGTTAGCCAGGATGGGAGGTGAGAAGAGGCTTCAGATACCTGCTAGAGAAAAGATATTCATCCTGAGTGCTCCTGGTAGCTGTCGTTGGGATTGGATCTCATCTCAGGCTCTGAGATGTTTCCACTACAACATTTTCCGACAAAAACTGCTTCAAATGGTCTGCTTCTAATACAAATTAATTTCTCTGTAAGACTTCACAGCCAAACTGCAGGACACAGTACTTTGTCATCTGTTTGAAAAGGAAATGCTTTGCTTTGGCTTTAAAAGAAGAGAATGCTGAGAAAGATGTTTTCTCAAATAATTATCTATTGATGCAAATGGAGAAATTGCTACTAAGATGAATAACTAGCAGCCACTTGCCAGAAGAAGAAAAAATGTTATTTCCCCTCCCTTTGTATTTTAAAATGCTGATGCAGCAGCAGGTGTCTAAGAGCTTCAAAAGCATAAAATTCAAGCATTAAAATGCTGTCTGAATGCCCTACCGGTTTTTCCCACTCATCTAACTATACCTAGGCTCCTGCAATTTTTCTTTCTTAAAGCTGATTTGCAAATAGGATTCAGAGAAATCCATTAGCTCTAGAATAATATACAGAATGATGCAGCAAGCGTTGTGTCGAGGGTGAGAACAGGCACTCACATAGGCTTGAAACTTCATTTTTCTTATTTTGTTTTCTTTCTGCTACAACAAAGACATGGATCAGTGCTCTCTTCCCTGTGTGATGGCCCCAGCATGCTCCCTGCCGTGTAGTTAACATCATACCCACCTTGGAAAATCACTGGAGCATACAGCTGGCCCATGGGAGTCAGGCAGGTGGCGCCTTATTAGTGTATTCCATGGATTTGCAGTTTTTCTAAAGCTCACTGACTGAAGCACCAGTCTTGCAAATGCTGCTCTCATATTTATTACTTTAATCCTTAGGCTAGTCCCACTAAAAATTAACAGAATCAAATGATGTGATTAAAGTAAGCATATTCATATACATGAGCCTCCATTTGTTTATAAATGGTTAGCACAATAATGACTTTGAGTATGGGATTTTTTTTCAGAAGGACTTTGGTGATATTTTAGTGTTATTTCAGTGGACTGAACTCTTAACTAAATTGATCAAATAAACTAGATCTCTGCTGTTTGCAAATAAGACACAGAGAGGTCACAGCTTTTGCACAGTTGTTTGTCTTTTGGTTGTTCGGTGAATTGTTTGCACAAGTATTGTACGTCTTTACATGGGCTGGTTCTGTAATGACTCGCTATGGCTTTCAAAACAGCCCAGGTATAATGTGCCGTATAGCTTCTGTTTCCTGATAGGATCTTTAAAGCCTTACAAATCTACGTAGCCCTACACAGGAAAATATGCTAGGTTAAAGAATAACTTTTTTTTTTCTCCAGCACACCTCTACCATACCTCTGTTCTTTTAATACTCTTGCAAGAATGATACCCAGAGAAATTCAAAGTCCCGGGTCAACCCGAAAACTTTCGTATGGAAGGAGAATGACACATTTATTCTAACATTGCCTATACATAGAAACATAAAAGCCAAATAAAATAAAAATGGAGTTTCCCAGTGCCTCTCATAAGGCTGCAAGAATTGATACTTAGTGCATGGAATAATAAACTTTAAATCCAGGCTTCACGCAGTCATGCTACCTCTGTGCTCAGTGGGCATAACTCAGGGCTGAAGGTCATTACTTTTTTTTTAATATAGCCAGAACCACATAATAACAGGGCAATTTCACAGTGTTAGTTCATATCTAACAAGGAGAGCTCAGCTAGCTATGTGTTCTGAAGTAGACCACATCACTAACTAGATTTCCTGTAAGGACTTCACTTAAATGAAGGTAAATCTCTGCCCTGCTACTAATCTCATATTTACTCATTAATGTGTGTAAAAATCTTATAACTTGTTTTTTCAGTATGTCACCCACCTGAAGTACTTGGGAGTAGTGGCACATATATATGAATGCTGTACATCTTAGTGTATGGCATTTGTTGTGGATTACAAACAGAGAAGAAAAAATCTTTTGGAAGAAAAAATAATTTGTATGGGAAAAATCATGTGAGGTTCTTTTTTCTTTCTCAGATGTGTCAGATTTTGATTTTCTTTAATCAAATGGAAGAAGATAGAGGCTTTAAGAAATTGAAATTTAATTTTCACTAATATTATTCAGTAGGCAGCTGTGATTATGGCTAAATAAAAGAAAGGTAAAGCTGGCACACAGTTTTATTTTAAAATTGAAGTAAGCATACACAGAAAGAGGAAAATGCATGTGCATATATGCACACTACATATGTGTCTATAAACACAAGCATGGACAAAGTTTTGGGTTTTTTTTGAAAATCATTATCTTGGAAAAGACATCCAAGGGCCAGTTAGTGGTTTGTAAACTAGATAGCATGGACTGGTTTGCTGTAGATAGTTTATGGTTTATTTTCCTTGTGGGAAATTTGTCTCAGAGGAGTCCAAAACTGAATCAGGAATTGAGCTAAGAATTAAACAAGATGGATGGTGGTGAGTCCAGTGCTCCAATTTGCTCCTTGACCCCTTTTTTTAAGATTTATTCTGGGTGTCCAAGAGGTTTTAAATTGTCTATGACATTAAAGTCTTAATTTTAGTACTACAGCTACCATATGGATATAGTAATTTACCTATGTGCTAGCACTACAAAATGGAACCCTAAGAAGCTTGAGCTTTTCAGTATTTAATATTATAAGTTCACCATTAACTGAAACAAATTATATTTCTTTAAATATGCTTATGAATGCATTTGGTTACTAAGGGAAAGCAAAAAAAACCCGTAACCTGTTCAGAAGTTGACTGAAATTACGCAAATTACCCCTGTTCAATTGCTGTCTAGCCTGGAAATAAAGTAGATCTCTTCTAATCCCATTTTGGGGTTGAGATTTGGTTACTCACGATCATCACCCTCATTTTTTATCCTATTGCTTAATTTCTGTACAGAGGAAACTATGTTTTCCTTCCAGACAAACATACTTCAGTAGGTGCCCGTTTCAGCACATCCCAGCATGTAAGCTGATGCAGCCTGAGATAACCTGACAGAGCTGAAAAATTAGGACTGCTGAAAGAAGTAATCAGTCTTTTATTTCAGATTTTCAGTTGATGCTGATAGTTTTCTCTGGGGTTACTTTTCTGGATATGTGAGCTCAAAATTTAGTTCTGAAGCTCTAGTTGGCATGATAACAGGGTATGTACTGGTGGTATAATTCATATATACAAATGTAATAGTACCTAAATACTTTTTGTCCTTGGCTTTAGAAAAACCATTTGTCAGCTGTTTTCTTCCTCGTCTTTTGTTAATTCTCAAGGAGCAACTAACCTAAACAACTCAAAATAAGCCCTGTAGAGGTTTTCTTCCCTACAATAAATTACCTGTTTTCATTTTTTTTCCCTTTTAGAAAAGCTTCAGCATGAATGATGTCAAGCCATCTCAAACAATAATAAAAATACATGTAGTTTAAAACACTCATGGTTTATTGCTGTATTTTCTGGTCTTGAAACAGGTGCTAAAATGAAGTCTGCTCAATGATGCATAAAGGTCTCAGGCTGCAAGTGTGAATAGTCCTCTCAAACGGTGATATCAAAGCACCCTACCAGGTATTTTCTAACACAAGGTAGAAAACCATTCTTGTTCTGATCTCCCAGCAATTTGAACAGTGTTTAAGTTGGTTATTTGTTGCCACGTTTATAATATGTCAGAAAATAAATATTTACCAGTGTTAGACAAGTCATTGTTGATTTTGGAAATACAATATAAATTTGTAAAACTGCAATTCAAAATGGTGATTACAGAACTTATATTTATTACAAGATAAAATCATATACAGGGCAGTTGGTGTCGTACAGACAAGGTGCAGCAGCTTGTTATTCTGTGATAACATACTTCCCTTTGCACCTTCTCCATAACTGAATTGGAGACTGTTTGGATTTTAAACTGTAGTTATGGGAGAAAAAGCTATCTTGCATTGAGACAAATACAAATGTTTCATTGTATTTCCTGAGCAGGTAGATCCTCTTTGTTCTTTTTAAGCAGGTGAGTGTTTGCATTTTTTGAGAAGATCTTTTCTGGTGTCTAACAAACTGGCACACTCCATGACCCCATTCCTCAAAAATCACAAGACATCACAGAAATAAATTTATATTTTTTGCTCTGAAAAAAGGCATCATCTAGTGTGATCATTCAGCTCTATGAACTGTACAGTTGTTCTTCCAGATATGAGCTTCCCCTTTCAAAACCAAAGCAGCTATTTTTTTTCTTGTTATTTTTGCAAGATTTCTTGCTGTCAGATGAACAATTGCATTGTTTACTGGGTTCCATGTACTCCCATTATTATCCCACTGACTCCTTCTCCTGGTCTGCAATTATCTACCAGCTACATGAATGTAAGTAAATGTCAGGTATTTGAGTCTAAATCTTCAAATGGAAAGAATATCTGGAAGGGAAGAAATTGCTGTTATCAACTTGATAGTTTGATATTAACTCTAAATTTTATCGTTGTTGCCTATTGATCAATTCAGGAAAAGCATCCATAGTGGCTACATATATTGGCTAGAAGTGCTCCAGGGTTCTTATGAATGAGTAACCAAACAGCCTTTATTCCAGATTTTGATTTAAAAGAAAATAAAGCTGTAGTTTGACACAGGTTACAGGCAACATCAGAATTAATCAGCAGCACAGCAGGAGCAAAAACATATATCCATAATGGCATTGTCAAGAAAGAATTACACAACTTCATTGAAAATGATAAGGGCAATATAGCAAGATCCCAACTTTAATAAGTAGAGGAATGCTGTGTATATGTTTGAGCGTGCTTCAGATTGTGATTGTTTTGTTAACTTTTAAAATATGTGAAGTGGTTAACATTTGTGGATGTGTGCAATAACTCTAACCATTTTATGGTGGCAATCACAGACATTACTCATTAAATAGTAATACTTTTCTGTCTTTCATTCCTGATGGTTTAACTCTTTTCTTCTTTTTTTGTGTTTACCACCACTCTAGCCTTGCTGATGGCCAATTTATGATTTCAGTCTCTTGAGGAACAAATGATTTGAAGCTGCTGTTATTTGTCTCAGTGATGTGCTTGATGTATGTGAGGATACATTTTGTTCTCTTTGAAATAGAATCAGGAAGAGATTTTGCATTTCTTATTATGTAGATTAGTTCCTGTGTGACCAGTAGAGTGGCATGAGCTCTCCTCACACTGAGATTTATTATTTATTTATTTTCCTAGTGTGTACTGTATTTGAATAGGTGTGGTGTGATTGCCTGTTTTTTTTTTGTTTCCTCCTGCCTGGGGACAGGCAGATTTTTTATCTTCCTATATTTGTGTATTAGCTGAGGAGTAGTGCAATTTCACAGTTCTCTTTTTGGGTGTTCCTCTCCATTGCTGTAGCTGGTTGATAATTGCAGACCAGGTGAAAGACTCAGTGGGATAATAATGGGCATACATGGAACCCAGTCAACAATCTAATTGTTCATCTGACGACAATGTAGTCTGGGGGGAGAGAAAATGAACTACCATGAAAGCAGCTGTTATATCCAAGAAAAGAAATAAAAATTAAAAATAGGCTGTGGGAATATCAAGAGACAAACAGATTTTTTTTAATTGTTTTAAAGCTGGTCTTTTGTTGTATGCTGAGTCTTTGCATGCTATCCTTTGAAATCTGTCTTCTATTTGTCTTCCAATTCTCACAAGCTCAGTGGATGGCATTCCAAAAAAACCACAGTTTCTCAGATAGGGATAAAAAAGACATTTTATCTTTTCTGCCAACATCTTGCTACTCTCCTTTTGTCTCTGAAGTGACTCATATGGACTTTAGGGGGAGCAGAATACAATTCTGTCTTAGGCTTCCCAGCTTTCATTAGTCTATGACGTAAGTAAAGGGCCTTCTCTGAAATTTATATTTGCCTTTTAATTCATCTGATTTAAAGACTCAGTCAAGAGTTTGACAATAACATAGATAAATGTAATACTTCATCTTACATCAGATGCATGGAACTCTACGTGAGACAATATTCATGCTTCAGGCCATAAGCCAGCTTTTTACTATCAGGTTAAGAAGAAATCTGTCACATTGCAGAACGACTGATTGCTTTTACGCTAAAATATTGAATATTAGCCATGTTCAGAAATATAAATTACTAGATGTAGCTCTTTAACTTTCAGGTTCCTGGGTTTGCTTCCAGATTAGGATCAGATGTGCCAGTTTTTTGTAGTGTATGCCTGTCTGCACCATCAATGGCTATGTTATCTTTCCAGCTGCTCTGCAATGTTAAATCTCTGTTCCCATGGCTGTGAACATCCATTGAGTGTCATCAGTGGGTAAGCCCAATCATTTATGAAGCTTACAGTGAACTAAAGTCTGTGTCAAAATATATATCTCCATAGCTGTTTTGTATTACAAGCATGTCAAAGCAAAATAGGGATGTAAAATAAATTATTATGTAAACTATTGTGGTGATTTCTTCCTTCAGTCTTGAAAGGTAGCTGTATGCTGGTAAGATACCAGCATGTACACCAACATCACACTGTGGTTTGGGAAGGAGAATAAAAGAGGCCATATCCCAGTGGGAACAGAACATACAGCTTGCAGTTTCCATAGTCTTCAGGGACACTAAATGCCAAAAGCTTTGCTTTTACCTTTCTAAACAACTGCAACACTTTTGTATTCCTAGGTTGAATAACATCATCTTCTGAGATGATAACTGCAACAATGTCTGAAGCTGGTATGCTTTAAACTTTATCTCTGTTCAAAATGTACTTCTTTAAAACAAAATACTCTGCATGTTCAAAAGTCTCATTCAAATCTCACATACTGTCTACTGTTCTCTGAGGATACAAGAAGGCTCCGTAATATCCAAGACTCGCCTGTAATAAAGGATTAAAACAGCAATTGTTTACTGCCTTAATATAGTATATTAACATGTTACTATCCTTTGATTCCTACAAGTGTCATTACAAAGTGTCATCATACACACTGCATTACAAACTAACAGTTTAGGACAAAACTAATTTTTTATTAATATTTAGCAAAAAATGCAAAGAAGCCTACCCTGTGAACTGTCTCTTTGTTGCCTAAACAGGTGAGGAACTAGCCTTGAAGATGCATTAACTAGTCTTGAAGAACCCTCTTGTTTATTATAGAACATTAGTCTGTGCTGAAATGGCGTGAGAGACAAACATAGGTTGTACTGCATGTGTTCTTTTGCAAGCCCAGGTAAAAAGGTGAAAATCATATTTTTGGAGCACAATTGAGGTCATAGATAATATTCTTTTGTTCTCTGATCAGTTCTGTGACTGAGAATTTTTTTCTAATATTGTAAAATATTAGAGGAACTACCGGCCCGCAGTCAGAAATCTCATCCAGAGACATTATCTGAAATGGACCATGCTGGATAGCCATGTAACTGCACACTGTAATGCTGTATCTTCTGTTATACAATTCTTTCTCATTTTTTTCTGTGTTCTACCAGCTCAGCTGCAATGTAGCCTTAATACACTTATAAGGCTTCCAGCTCATATCTGCTCATATCTGCCCAGCTGAGAGCATAATCTGGCTTGCTTAAATCTGACTTTACCCTGAAATGTATTCGTAGGGAATATTATAATAAGAATTAAGTTCTGACAAATGTGAACTATTGCTGCCATGTCTGTAAGAGTTTTGGGTTCTTTATATATATATTTAAAATTTTAAATGATACTACAGATCAGTACGGTATCCAAAAATACTTTTGGGGAAATAACAGGCTTAGTCTAGGAAAGACCAAAAACAAAGGTGTGTGATAAAACCACTTTAAAACAGCAACAGAAGCAGTTATTACCTAACTTCACTCAAGAGTTCAGCCTCTTCTGCTTACTCTTGTGTTTGGAAATCTTTTTATCCTAACAAAATATGGCACTGGAGAAAGAATAAGAAAAGGAAGGAGAGGGGCCTACATATCTTCTTAAAAGTCTCAAAGTGAAAATGTATTTCAAAGAGGGATGTCACAGTCTGCTTCCTGACTGATTTTGTTCGCACACAGGACATGTAAATGTGTACCATGCTCCCCAAGACCATCAGTCTGTAGTGGATCTGGACAGTTGGTGATTGTGTGGGAAGGTGACTGAGCTCCTCATGGTGTTTGTGTCATTCCCACTTAATTCTTGCAGAGTTCTTATTTTTTGCTCCTCTTGAGAATTAGAGAAATCAACACCTCCTTTGCAGAGCAAGAGAACTAGACAGCCTCTGTATTTTATACAAAAGCTGATGTCACAATTTCCCTGGTAATTTCTGGACACTTTATTTCCCACTGGCAGGTTAAACAATGGCTAAGAAATAATTCAAAATCAATTTAGGTAGTCGCTAGACAATCAGAGAGACTGAGTGTGATATGTTGTTGTTGAACTATTACCATGGAAATAAATCCTAGAAAAGAGCATTATATCTGTATTCAATGATCTATGAAAATCCACTTCCACATTCATGGTGATTTTCAGATCTGATCCACTTCTAAAGTCAAAAACATATGTACTTAGCAGGGAAACAATGTTCTGCGAAGCTTTTCACCTGCAGACAAAGAAATACACGAGAAACACTTGAGAAGGTAGAATGGCTGGATACTTTTTTCTCTGCATATTGAAGTGAGATAAATAGGTTGTGAGTTCATTTTTGATTACAGATTAAGCAGAACTCTTTCGTGAGGCTGATGGTGATCTTGAAATTTCTACAATATCATGAATCTATATCAAAGACTTCCACCTTTCGAAGTTTATGTTTGGGTAGCAGCTTTGAGAACTGAAGTTTTTACCATTGTTATAGTTTAACATTCAAACATGACTTGGAACGCAGGAAGACCATTTGATACCTTTTTCTTTTAGAATTGCTCTTGCAATAAACTTGGTCCTAAGCTTTTATTCATAAACAGAAAGTCAAAGCTTATCCCACATAGTGCAAGAAACAACATACGTTGAGATGTAGCACAGCTCAACTAAAGGATTTTCAAAATCTATTTTTGTACTAAAGACTTGAAACCTCCCTTTGCTGCTAAAAGGGCTTTTGGTTTTCTTTAAACATCTTGTTTGGATGCTCAAAGTGATAGAGAGCAAAGGATGGAAAGTAATAGTGCACAGTTATATGTGTAATGATCTTTCAGACTGGAAATGGAAGTTCTGATCCTACAGGACACTTTTGTTGATTCCAATGGGACTGGCCCCATCTTATGGTGGAGAGGTGTCAAGTCTGCAGGCTCTAAAAATACAGACAGGCATGCGTTAACAATGGTTTAAAGTCCACGCATGGTGCAATCACCAAGCAGGAAGAACGTGAGTTAAAACAGTTTCATAATAAAACAAAAATTAGTTAATGCAGACATAATTCTAAACCTAGAATGATAAAACAAACAAAAATCTCTGCCGTCATTACAGATAGGGATGTTTGTTTATGAATTACCATTTACATTTTTAATACAACATAAGTTCCAGTGTACCTTTTTCCTTAACTCTTTCCATGTGTTTTCTCATTCCTTTCCTTCAGTAAGTTCCTCACCTTTTCTCCCGTTCAGTTGACTTTTACAGTGCATACAGAATGAGCAATCCATTGAGTAAGAAACCTGTGCACACCTCCCACCAGTCTTCCAACTTTGTGATTTTTCTATATGCTGAAGCTATTTTGTGATGATAGCGTTATATTTCAACCTTGATGATGCTGTCAAAGCTGAGCATTAGTTTATATCTGCTGAATCTGGTTTTCAATTCCTGCTACCAGTATAGCAAGATTTATTAAAATATTTCAGAGAATTACTGAATTTGCACTTAACTGTAGTTAATTTATTAATTATGATTTTTTTCAACCCAATTTCACATTATATAGATTTCTTTTGTAGGCTTTTGATACTACATTTCAAATGGCTTGGTGAGCACATGTTCCAAAAGATTCCTCCCAGCAAAAAAAGTATTTTAACTTATTTCTGAAGTAATAAATATTTTTCAAATTTAAGGGAGTGATAAGAGGGGCATGGAAATCTTAGCAACACACAGCTGAATTCACCTAATTTCCCACAATGTTCTTAGAACTACTAGAAATTTTCTTCTTTATTTGCTTCACATATGAACCTTTGTCCCTACTGAATTGTTCCATATGCTAACATGAGTGAAGTTATGATCATAATGAAACACATATGGTGCATGTCAGGAACAGAAGGGAGCTGATGAAAGGTAAACTCAGACTTGACACAGGATTTTAAATAGAATGGATCAGTTTTAAATTGTTTCTGATTATATTACCATACAGTTCTCACTCAGATGAAATTAACATAACTTCATGGAACTTAAACCTCAGTAAAAATGCAAATAAAGGACAAAAGGAAATAGAGTAGCATATATGTCATTCAGTCACAAAAAGCTCTTTTTATGGAACAATCCAGAAGGACTTTGCTTGAGAAACCATACCCATAATATGTTTTTAGAAGGTAATTCTTTTTCCTAAGCAAGTTACACTTTTCTTACTACCTCTGCTCCTTCAGTCATTGCTGCAACAAATGTTTGACTTAAAGAATCTGATTTCAGGTGTCTTTCCTGAAGAAATGTTGGTCATACCTTCTGCTTTATGTGGCTTAGTTTAAACATGACTTTATCTTTTTTCCCTTTTTTTAAAAAAAAATAAATCCAAACTCCAAGTGTCATTTAGAGTATGGTTTCGCATTACAGCCCTCAACACTTTGAGTCACTCCTGGTGTTCTCTGACTCCCTGAGGAACTAAGACAGGGAGTTCAACAAGCCAAAAATCAATTTTACATGAAAGAAATGAAAAGTGCACTCTGCACCGATTCTCTGCATTATGTCACTCTGGGGCCAGCTCTGGTGAAATGGAAATGGCAGAAATATCAGACCAAAAATGGACCTTTTCAATGGCAACTAGACATTAGATCCTTTTAGCTTAAACTACAAAATGTCAAGGCTGGGTTTGTAGTCTTTTATTAGCTGTCTTCATAAAATTTACGGTGAAAAGAATATCTCAGTGTTTGAAATAAAGTAAAAGCTTGTGGCCTGGGATGAGGAAAACATAGTCTTTGGCAAGCTTACAAATGCAAAGAAGTATTTTTTAAAATATGATTGAAGAATAGTAGATATTAGTATGAATATTGTTAGCAGAGCTAATGTTAGGCTAATATGTCTATATCTTCATTAGTAAGAACATACGGAAATAAGTAACTGAGCCTTTATTACAAGTTATTTGAAGAAATACTACCCTTTAAAATTATATGTTGAGTACTTGCACCTTTCTGATAACAAAGTTCCCATTAACTATGTCTGAAAGCATCTCAAATTGTCAAAACATTACAATAGAAAAACAATCACGCTTCACTTAGAGCGATATCAGCTTAAAAATTGTCTATGTTTCATCTTTTTATTTTTAACTTGAGCTTTTTGTGTTACGGAAAAAAAAAAAGAAATAACTTTCTGCGTACTCTGACAATCAATTACTGTCTCCTTTCCATTTTACTAGTAATAGCAAATCAAAACATATCTAGCCATAAATTGCTCCAGAAAACAGTACATAAAGTAGTTTGATAAAGAAGCTGCAGAAAAGAGATACATATTCTAATAAACTCCTTAGATTATATTCTTGATGCAAACACACAAGTGTTTTTGGAAACAAATGAGGCTTGGATCTTATCACTTTGTTGTTACAGATATATTTCATCCATATCCAGACGTATTTTCCTTTTTAATATGCAGTCTGTTATCTACTTTCTCCAATCTTCCCTCCTTCTTTGTCATTAGAATAAAAAATACATACAGAATAAAACATGAGTTGGAGTGGAGTATAGGACTGCTGTCAAAGAATGTAGGGAGGCAATCAGAAAAGCTAAGGTCTCCTTGGAATTAAAACTTGCAAGGGAGGTCAAGGACAACAGAAAGGGCTTCTTCAAATACATTGCTGACAAAACTAACACTAGAGGCAAAGTAGGCCCTCTGTTGAACGAGGTGGTGTTGTGGTTTAAGTGACCTGCAGGGAGAGACAAAGAACCACGTGGTCGCTCTCTCACTCGCTCACCCCTGCCGGGAGTGAGGGGAAGAGCCCGGAGAGAGCAGGAGGCAGAGGCTCCAGGGGTTGAGATAAAAACAGTTTGTTTTAATGGTGAACATAAATGGTAACAATAACAGTGAAATAACAGTAAAGTTTAACCAGATATAACACGAGTAACACGTAACGTGGATTTCACCACCCGGAAACCAGAGGAGCCGGAAAGCGAGAGCCCCGGCCCCCACCAGCCCCCTATATATATACCCCAGCATGACATCACGATGGTATCGAATATCCCTTTGACTAGCAACGAGTTTGGTTCAGCAACTTCTGACTAGCCCCTCCCCCTATTTAAAATTAACCCTATCCTAGCTGAACTCAGTACAGGTAGGTGCCCTGGAGACAGAGGACAGAAAGAAGGCAGAGTTACTGAATGCCTTCTTTGCCTCTGTCTACACTGGTGGAGACTGTCCTCAGGAACCCCAGAGCCCCGAGGCCCAAGAGGAAGTCAGGATAAAGGAGTTTGCCCTGATTGATGAGGACTGGGTTAGGGATCAGTTTGAACAATTAAACATCCACAAATCCATGGGCCCTGATGGGATGCACCCATGGGTGCTGAGGGAGCTGGCGGGAGTCATTGCTAGGCCACTCTCCATCATCTTTGGTAAGTCATGGGGAACACATGAGGTGCCTGAAGACTGGAGGAAGGCGAATGTCACTCCAGTCTATAAGAAGGGCAGGAAGGATGACCCGAGTAACTACAGACCGGTCAGCCTCACCTCCATCCCTGGAAAGGTGATGCAACATCTTATCCTTGGCGCTGTCTCTAGGCATATCAAGGATAAGAATATTAGGTGCAGTCAGCATGGCTTGACTAAGGGGAAGTCATGTTTGACCAACCTGATAGCCTTTTATGAAGACATAACCGGGTGGATGGATGGTGGCTGTGCAGTGGATGTGGTCTGTCTGGACACCAGCAAGGCCTTTGACACCGTCTCCCACAGCATCCTCATAGGTAAACTGAGGAAGTGTGGTCTGGATGACCAAGTAGTGAGGTGGGTTGTAAACTGGTTGAAGGAATGAAGCCAGAGAGTTGTGGTCAATGAGGCAGAGTCTGGTGGAGGCCTGTGTCTAGTGGAGTCCCTCAGGGATCAGTGCTCGGGCCGGCGCTTTTCAGTATATTCATCAATGACCTCGATGAGGGATTAGAGAGAACTGTCAGCAAGTTTGCTGATGACACAAAACTGGGAGGAGTGATTGACACACCAGAAAGCTGTGCTGCCATTCAGAGAGACCTGGACAGGCTGGAGGGCTGGGCGAGGAGAAATCTTATGAAGATCAACAAGGGCAAGTGTAGAGTTTTGCACTTGGGAAAGAATAACACCATGTGCCAGTATAGGTTGGGGACTGACCTGCTGGAGAGCAGCGCAGGGGAAAGGGACCTGGGGGTTCTGGTGGACAGCAGGATGACCATGAGCCAGCAATGTGCCCTCATGGCCAAGAAGGTCAATGGCATCCTGGGGTGTATTAGAAGGGGAGTAGCAAGTAGGTCAAGAGAGGTCCTCCTGCCCCTCTACTCTGCCCTGGTGAGGCCGCATCTGGAATATTGTGTCCAGTTCTGGGCCCCTCAGCTCAAGAGGGGGAACTGCTTGAGAGAGTCCAGGGCAGAGCCACAAAGATGATGAAGGAAGTGGAACATCTCCCTTATGAGGAAAGGCTGAAGGAGCTGGGTCTCTTCAGCTTGGAGAAGAGGAGGCTGAGGGATGACCTCATTAATGTTTATAAATATGTCAAGGGTGAGTGTCAAGAGGACAGAGCCAGGCCCTTTTCAGCAATGTCCAATGACAGGACAAGGGGCAGTGAGTACAAGCTGGAACACAGGAGTTTCCACAAAAACATTAGGAAAAACTTTTTCACTGTGAGGGTGACAGAGCACTGGAAGAGGCTGCCCAGGGAGGTTGTGGAGTCTCCTTCTCTGGAGACATTCAAAACCTGCCTGGACATGTTCCTGTGTGACCTACTGTAGGTGATCCTGCTCTGGCAGGGGGGCTGGACTAGATGATCTTTTGAGGACCCTTCCAACCCCTGACATTCTGTGATTCTGTGATATCTTATGACCTGTAGTATGGGAGACAAAGGAGATTATACATTCCTATGTTTTTCCTTTTAATGCTTTCCTCCTATTCTAAAAAATATTAATCTTAGTTCACCTTTATATTCAGACAGGCTATAGTGTCACCAGACTTACAGACTGAATTTGATGACTTCACTTGTCTGCCAGTTCCTTATAGATGAACCTCATTTTCATTTGTCTATGTATGAAAACGTAATTCAGTACTTCCAACAAGTTATATTAGAATTAGCCTGGATTTTCGCCGTCTGCTGCAAAAAATCTACACGAAATTCTGCCTTTCACCTTTCCTAATAGTCTTTTTGCCTGGTAGGTTTTCTGACATAGCAATTATTCTACTATTTTAGGATAATGCTTTCTTTCATCAAACAACATAACACTCAGAATTCAGATGTCTCATCTGAAAACTTCACTTAAGTGCATGTGTATTGAAAGAAAAAGGAATCCTTTGTATGCTTACAAATTAGTTTTCTTTTAATGAAGCATAAATAACACTTATTTAAGTATATCCAGACAATTCAATATCATATGGTACTTTCCATTAATCACAAGAAAAGCCTGAGAATGAAAAATTTAAAAGGGGGACTATACTGCATGCAATATTTTTTAGTAAAATGAATAAGCATCCTCATGTGCAGGGTGTATGAATATTTGTGCCTACATGAGAAGTCACTCAGCTGGGAATGACTTTTATGTCATTCATGGTGTGACTCATAGTTTCAGAACTGTTCTCTTTGAACTGTACCTGCAGTACAATAGGTCTAATGTCTTTACTTTGAAAGTATTCATAGAAGTATTCATAGAATGGCCTAGGCTGGAAGGGACCTTAGAGATCATTTAATCCAACCTCCCTGTTATGGGCAGGGACGCCTCTCAACTAGATCAGGCAACACATGGGGACTGAATAGGGATAGATGGACACATCATAAGGACTGCAAATCCCAAGTGTCAGTGAAAACTTATCTATGATTGGTAAAATGCAGGTTGTAAAATCATATCTCTGTGCCTTTCTTTCCCCATGGAATCTTGGAGAAATCTAAGATGTTCCCCAATGCCCTGGTGACTGTCCTATATTTTAGTTTTGTAGTCTTGACAAAGAAAGACAAACTTCTCCACAGTGCCAGTTACAAATATACAGACTGTTAAGAAAACTGTGAATCAACAGTATGTACAGAATCAAGCAATACACTTACTGAAAAATGTGTCACCTTCTACTTTGGTGCTACTTTTCTAACCTTTCCTCAAAAGGTACCAAAGATCCCTGATTATGAATATTTATTGTTTTCTTGCATATATATGTGTATGTATATATATATATATATGTGTGTGTGTGTTTGTGTGTATTATTTAAACATTTCACTACTCTACTGTATTATTTAAATGTTACCAAGGAACATGTTCTTCACTCTGAGAGACAAGGTAGAATACCCTCCAGGGGAGCACCAGATTCCTACTTATGTATAAATAAAATGGAGAACTGACTCTTCCATAGAGAAACAGTTACAAATGTGTGAGATGATACTGGATATATTCTTTATTACATAAAATGCAACATAAGGAAAGTGGATTTCTAAAACATATGACTTCCTACAGTTTTGTTTTATAGCCAGCAAATATTGCATAATAAGGATGCATTGCCATTTGCTTGTCAGTGTAACTCATTCCATTTTGTTTGTAGGAGTTAGAAGCTAAACGGATGGTAACAGAGATACTCCACCACAACCGATGACTTGCCTTTTTAGGAACTGAGACAAGATTGATGGAAGTGTCAGCATCCAGAGTTGCATTTCAGCAAATTCAAGTGTGATACTGATTAGAAACCTTAGTATTCTTCACCATGACCTTTAGTTGTACTTTGCATTTACTGACAGTATCAACTGTTATTGCTCCTTTTCCCCTCCTGTATGTGTGATTTGTTCTAAGGAACGTGCAAGGAAAACCACATTGCAGTAGAGTGACAGGAAAAATGAAAATGTTTTTGCTATGAGTTACTCTCAAATGATCTCTCTCTCTAGCCTGTATCAGATAAACACCTATTCTGAGGCAAAGAAAGAACTTTTTTCTTCAGCTAAGAGTATCTAAGATAGGCAGTGGGTAAAATGTCACTGTTACAGTTTATGCCAACTCTGACCCATATGCTGTAGAAAATTGAAGTGTTTTAAGTTAACATGTTTTATTTTCTGTCCTAAGGAGAGAATCCTGACTGTGTCATCCACATTTCTGATTTTGACTTAAAATTTAGCAACACAATTTTCCAACAAGTTGAACACCTGCCTGTCCCATTAACACCTGCTAAAATCTCACATCTGAAAGCTCTGAAAACGTAGTTGCATCAAATGGCTGGAAGAAGTAGGAAAAAAAATGTTTTTCTTTAATATCAGCTTTCAAAAAGTCATTGTTCAATAATCAAAACATATGGTTGCACCTCAAGTAGACAAACTAGTCTCAAGCTGACGCAGATGTTAATAAAAATTAAGCCTTACTCCTGAAAAGTCTTTTAATCAGCTGGTGTGGTAACTTACCTTGCTCCCATTTCCTTCACTTGAGAAGTGTTTTATATAAAAGGGTAATACTGAGTGATGGAAGTTCAATTCTTCACTGATGTAATAAATAAGAATGATCTCTGGCAGTCCTGAATTGTGGTCTTTTAGGAAAGTTCTTGAGCCTCAGATAATTTTGTCTAGAATCACATCACTGTGAAATGTTTGTGTTCTTGAATTCTTCCCAAAGCATCCACCTGACAACTATTGGAAAACACTTGCCTTGACGTGAGCCATGTTCTCATGACTGCAGGGTGACCCAAGCAAAGGCTCAGATACCTGGCTCCAGCATGGGTGCCAGGCACTGAGAGAGCTAATGCAGTTCCTAATAGGAGACCAACAATGTAAAAGAGAAGTAGGACATCTGCTATACTGAAAGGAGAACTATAGCACCAACTGTGGCTGTCTTGGACCTGCTGGCTAAATGCAGCTAAACCACAAGCTGGATGAGGTTCGGATCATTTAGATGTACGTGTACTGCACTGCTGTGGTGACACCATCATTTCTGTATTCACTTGTTTGGGTGGTCCCTCACTGTGTGGCTCTTCTAGAGTGAGCACATATGAAAAGGTGTGAATCAGGCTGTGTTATACATATTACTTCCCTAGGGACTGGTGGCCTTACCCAGAAAGGCAAATTGTTGCTTCTGCATTGATTCAAAGAATCAAGAATTCAAACTCAATAGCCAATGAGACTACTAAGCAGGTATTCTTTATTGCAACTCTGGGAGACACATGGGGATATTTCCACAGCATGTGCTCACCATGGTTTTGTCTTTGTTCTGGTTATATGCATTCACTACATACATATTTATTACATTTCCATGAAAATTATTATATCTCCTCCTATTCTAACAATTATCTACATACTCATTTCACTTTCCTTACTACCGTCTTTATCACCGTCTACTGTTAGTTCTTCTTATTTTGGCCTGTCTGGTGATCGGCAGATGCCTCTGGTGGTCGTTTACTTCTCCTCTTCCTCTTCTGTTCTTTTGGTCACCTTCTCCATTGCTTGGCAGATTCTATGGTGAGCTGGCTGCAGTTAGCTGCTGGCAATAAGGTTCTGCCTTGAAGCAGAAGGTTCTGTTCCCCCATTCAGTTAAAAGTTATCTTGTCTATAAAGCAACTATTGAGCTCAACTAATTGTGTTCTCACAGCGTCATTCCCACCCTCTGTTAATGTCTTCCATTCTTTATTTCAGCCTGCTCAGGACAACAGCACCTTCCTGCAAGAGGAGCCTCTCGGGAGTGGTGTCTGTTTTCCATATAGCAGCCAAAAGAGAGTCAACTCTTTTCTAGATAGAAGGCAGAAGGGCTGTATCTTCCAGGAACCCACATCTCCACTGGGTAATACTTAATTTTCCTCTGAAGGTGAAGCATCACCCTTTGGGAAATGATTCCAGCTTTCTCAGGTAAGGATTTAACCAAGAAGGGAAAAATTCTTGATTCCATATCCTGTTGCCAAGACTGTTCAGTTTCTAACATTTCATGCAATATAAAATTAATTTATCCCAATCTGAGAATCAATCCCATCTGAGAGTCACTTTTAAGGTTTAGGGATTTTTGTGCCCAGAATGAGTGAAGGCTGCAGGACCAAAGTCCAAAATTGAATTTGGAGCAAAGCGCATGGCTTTAAGAATCCAAACACTTTGATAATCTTACCCTTTAAATTTTTTGTTATTTACAAGTGGATTTTTTTTTCCCTTTGTTTTCTTTACCAACTACTTACTTGCCATATATATTTTGTCCCCCAAATCCTTCTCTGTGCAAGTTCCAAAACCCACAAAGTTTTTGAAGCTACTTTTTTCCAGTGTTGGCATATTTTAGAGTTATTATCCAATAATATTTTGTGTACTTATAATGATAATATTTTATGTACTTTTTAATATTTTCTTATTTCTACATATGTGAGCTTTTTGTTTAAACTGAGGAATGAAAAGCCAAATCTTCCCATTTCTCTTAGAAACTCTTTTGGAGA
Source organism: Trogon surrucura (assembly GCA_020746105.1). Lineage (NCBI taxonomy): Eukaryota > Metazoa > Chordata > Aves > Trogoniformes > Trogonidae > Trogon > Trogon surrucura. Next base: position 114,590,643 of record CM036617.1, on the reverse strand, counting down.
AACAAGAGTTGCTGCATACGTTTGCATGCAATACAAATATGAGTAAGATCATATGAGAAAGTCCCATCTAGCTGCCCATTGGTTTAAAAAAAAAAAAGTTACGTAATAGCATTGAAATAAACCTATTTTTTCCATACAGTGAATACTTGACAACCTTGTTACACATGGTGCTCCTCTTGAAGGAACTAGCTGGAAGTTTTCCTCTTATAAGAAGAAACTGATCTGATGAGAAATATAAAACCTCAGCTGGCTTCATTTGGTTTGTCTTTTTGACAGCTCTCTTTAACCCCCCTATTCCACAGTCTGAGAAGAAAGGTACACAGCTGTTTCAATAGCTGATGCTCTTGCTACTCCACAGTAAGAGCCTGTGTCTCTCCCTACAAATGTGTGAACCTGTCTAGGTTGAGAGGTCTGTGGGTGATTTAGTGAGCAAGAGCATTCTTATTAAACAAAATCTCTAACTCATGAAGGCTGGGGCAGAGTCAAGGTCTCTGAGATACTGAAACACAATTATCAGGAGGCCCCAATAACCACCAAAAGTTGAAAAAATTTCTGAGCACTTTTATAGACTTTAAGTATGTCTCTGGGTTAAGAGTAAACTGCATGTGAAAGTAGTACAATAATAGGCTTTACTTTCTATCCTGGCTCTTTTTGTGCAAAAAAAAAAGAGAGCAGGGAGAGAAGGATTAAGGACATTTCTCCAGATTCTTTGTGGTGCCAGAGTCAGCAAATTCTCCTGATTTATAATTTATTTGATCCCCTTTTCTGTCTGTTGCTGCTTCTTCATGTGTAAAAGCATCAGATCCATTTCTCCAGACCTCTTTAGTGCATTTAATAAACAGTAATAATAATTATTGCTAACAAAAGATCCTTAGCATAAGTGTTCTCAGAAAAAAAGTCAATAATAGCAGTCACAATTATCAGAGAAATCAATCTAGAGTATTTATTTGTAATAACATCCATTGCTGAAGTATTTCCTGTTGTATGTTTGTATAACTGGCAACATCTTGTGTAGCAATGGCTGCAGCACTGGGTAGGTTATTGTCTGCTAAAGATTTAAGCTGAAACTAGTTGCTTGGAGCCTTTCCAACACACAAGCCTCATGTAGCTCATTGATATAAATTTTGTGGAGAATTTCATAACCAGTACATCCCTTACCTTATTAATCACAGACAGTGTTTTCAGTATTTTCTTATTTGTTTTTTTTTTCCTCTTGCCCTCTTCCTTCAGCCTCCATTATCCCTACCTCATTTCTGTACTTAACTGGATATTTCTCTTTCCCTCGAATTAAAAACAAAAAAAAAGGAGAAAAAAAAACAGAGGAGTATAATGATATCTTTCTTGTTGTTTTATTGTCTTCTGAATTACTCTGAAGATCATTGTGCCAAGATATTTTTATTTCTGTAAGAAAGAGGAAATTTCCATTGTAATTCCACAGAATATCACAAATGTGTGATATTTTCACCATTATGGTGGTCATTTTTCTTATGAATCATAAGGAATAAAGCCTTTTTATAGCTACTAATGCTCTTTAAAATGCTTTTCATGTGTCAATTGTCATCTTGAAGAGGTATTTCCTTTTGAAGCACATTTATAATTGCAGAATATTCTTAGACCTTATTTTGCTTAAGTATTCTATAAACCTGATGTGACTGGAACTGAATAGGCAGGCAGATACTTAAAAAAGGATCCCTTTATTAGGAAATGCAATTCCTCTGATCTTTAGCACTCAGAAAAATTCTGCAACAGATGCGTTTTCAGAAGGATCTTTTTAAGCAGTTCTATGTAACACTCATTCTACTGAAAAATGTGATGACTGTGAGATTAGTATTTACTTATTATGATAGTGGATTTTTAACAATATCCTTTAAGTGTGTATTGAATATATAGTGTCATGGATTACTGGTTGCAGAAATCATTATCTAAAGCACTCTTAAAAGAGCAAATCTGTGAGTGAGAGTATGTCCATATTGGGCTTTTACAGAGCTGGTCTTTACAGCAAGCTATGAGTACCACCCACCTGCTCAGCCACTATAAGTCAGAAAAACACATTGAGTGATTCTGATTCAGAGGTACAACTCCTGCTGCAATTGCTGAGCTCACTGCAGCTCAAAGGGGTGGTCTCATTTAATTCCTGTCCCCCAAGTCACTCTCCTTCTCCTTGTGCCCGCTCTGGCATGCATTTGCTTTTCATCAAGTGCACTTGATTCAATTTGTTTGCTTGGAAGTAAACTATGAGCTTTTTTTTTCTTCAGGCTTATCCACTTTATTGTGGTTTTAGACGTACACTACAGCTGATGCAAAGGAAGTGGTGGGAGCATTTGTTCAGGAGTGGAGAAAGAGAAGGATGGAAGAGAGGAGTAAGGTGAGGTGTGCCCTGCTGTTCTGGCTTGAAAAGACACTGAATGAGGTCAGCTGTTGTACCTAATTACATCCTGAGAGAGTGGCACCATGTCCTGCTGCATTGGCTCATTGTTGGTATAGCTGTGCTGAAGAAAATACATAAAGCTAACATAGCATTGAAATAATAGTATTATGTCTTATAAGGCAGAGATACTGTCAAATAAACTGACTTAATTTTCACCTCACTATGGTTGCAGTCTGAAATAAAGTGAGTCTAAGTTTATATCCCTGTAAAACAGTCATTTGTTTTACATCACATGCTGTTAAGATTGAGTTCATTTCTTACTAAAGGATCCTCCAAAAATAAATCACAATTTGGGAAATTAATCCATCACTGTATTTGTATTGCTAAAGTTAAATTGACAATACTTTTCCAAATTTGGGTCAGATCCCACCCTTGGTCTCTGACAGCAACATATATGCTGATTTGCATAGTGTCTCTGTAGATCCTCTTGTCATGTTCTGCTTCTGCCTTGTGAGAGGACACTGCTTTATTTTGACAACAGGTTTTAGATTTTAGGTTTTCCTAATTTTGTCTGACGGTAGGGATGATGTGCCTTTTCCAAACATGCATCCTCTCTTCTAGGGCTGATGCCACTTCAGGTTTTCCACTGTGCCTCTTTCTACCTTAGACCTGTCGTCCCACATTTTTATTCTCGAACTATATACAGGGGCATTTTTGGAAGGAAAATCTGTATGAGAAGATGATTTTTCTGTCTTTTTTTCTTTTTGCCAATATTAGTAATGTTCTTTGTTATGCAAATATTATTGAATAAGAACAACCAAAACATATTCAGCAATTATGTGCAAAGTAAGAAAATATCATTGTTACTTTTTGCAAAGTTGTCCTCCAATTATGTTCTTCTTACAAGGCCAAGTCCAAATGTTAATATAGCAATACTTCCATTGTCTGCAGTAAGTGTTATGGATTTTTTTATTTTAATTTTTAAAATTTCAACAATATGTTTTATCTTTTCAAAATCATTTTTGGACCTGATTCTCCTCTCACTCCTGGAAGACAGGAATGTCAGGAGTATTGCTTCTGACTTGCAGTGGGGCAGGTGAAAAGAAAATTAAACTGAAATCGTGCAGCAAAATTTATGATTTGTGGCAAATCAGTCTTTTTGTAGTAAGAGTTCTCCTGAAGTCCCTGTTATATTTGTGTCTTTAGCAGAAAGCTTGAGCTATAAAATTGTCAGATTGTATAAGATAGTTGCGTAGTTTCTGAAGTGTCTGACTCTACAGCAGCTTAACTTTCAGAAGTTTTGACAAGTGATTGAACTGATGCAGACTTCAGAGCATTAGAAGCCTGGTACACAAAACAACTAAAACCAAAGGTTTGAAAAGAATGATAAATTTCACTGTTTTTTCACTTCCTAGCTTCAAGTAGATGTGTCATAAAACACTTAAATCCAAGTAGCTTTTCTCAGTGGTGTTTGGAGTGGTTTAGATAAAAATGCACTACTTCCTACTCTTCATTTGGAACATCAAAATAAACCTCAATTTTCTTTCTGAAGGTGTGCTGTTTTAATGTTAAATTTTTCATGGGATTCTGTCTGTTGCGTTTCTGCTATCTTGATTAATAACACATCAGAATCAGCACACATCTTTGCACAAATTTCTGAGACACCGCGTCACATTGCAGATGCAGAAACAATGAAAAACAAGCAAGAGACGTTCTGTACTTCCTTCCCAAATGAACCAGAAAATAACAGAACTGTCAAGAGATACTTTGTTCTGTTATGCTTTTCCATTCTGGTAGTAGAGCAAAGTTCACATTAATTTCTGAACCTCTGAATCTTTGTTTAAAATGACAAGGTTTGTTATTCCACAGCCATTTTACATGCACTGGCAGGGAGAGGCCTTTTACAGGCAGCTGACACCAGCCTCTCAATCCCAGGCCCTGTTTCTCATGGGGAATTTCAACCACTCAGATATTTGCTGGAAGTCCCACACAGCCAGCCATCCTCAGTCCAGGAGGTTCCTCCAGTGCATCGATGATAACTTTTTCTTGCAAGTGGTGGATGAGCCGACCAGGAGAGGAGCACTGCTGGACCTTGTGTTCACCAACAAGGAAGGTCTGGTTGAAGCACCGAAGGTTGAGGGTAATCTTGGCTGCAGCGACCACAAGAGGATAGAGTTCAGAATCTTGTGTGGTAGAAACAGAATACCAAGCAAGATCGCGACTCTGGACTTCAGAAGGACCAACTTTGGGCTCTTCAAGCAATTGCTAGAGGAAACCCCTTGGGACAGGAAGCTGAAAGGTAAAGGGGCCCAAGAGAGTTGGTTGGTATTCAAGGATCACTTCTTCCAGGCTCAGAATCAGTGCATCCCAGCAGGTATGAAATCAAGAAGGAGATCCAGGAGACCTACATGGTTAACCAGGGATCTGCTGGGCAGACTCAGGTGGAAGGGGAGGGTATATAAATTGTGGAAGGAAGGGCTGGCCACTTGGGTGGAGTATAGTACTGCTGTCAGGGAATGTAGGGAGGTAATCAGAAATGCTAAGGCCTCCTTGGAATTAAAACTTGTGAAGGAGGTCAAGGACAACAGGAAGGGCTTCTTCAAATACATTGCCAACAAAACTAACACTAGAGGCAATGTAGGCCCTCTTGTGAATGAGGTGGGTGCCCTGGAGAAAGACGACAGAAAGAAGGCAGAGTTACTGAATGCTTTCCTTGCTTCTGTCTACACTGTTGGGGATAGTCCTCAGGAGCCTCAGTCCCCTGAGGCTCCCAGGCTCCCCAGAGGAAGTCAAGATAAAGGAGGAGTTTGCCCTGATTGATGAGGACTGGCTTAAGTATCAATTTGAACAATTAAACATCCATAAATCCATGGACCCTGATGGGATGCACCCATGGGTGCTGAGGGAGCTGGCGGGAGTCATTGCTAGGCCACTCTTCATCATCTTTGGTAAGTCATGGGTAACACATGAGGTGCCTGAAGACTGGAGGAAGGCGAATGTCACTCCAGTCTATAAGAAGGGCAGGAAGGATGACCCGGGTAACTAGAGACCGGCCAGCCTCACCTCCATCCCTGGAAAGGTGATGGAACATCTTATCCTTGGCGCTGTCTCTAAGCATATCAAGGATAAGAATGTTATTAGGTGCAGTCAGCATGGCTTGGCCAAGGGGAAGTCATGTTTGACCAACCTGATAGCCTTTTATGAAGACATAACCAGGTGGATGGATGGTGGCCATGCAGTGGATGTGGTCTGTCTGGACACCAACAAGGCCTTTGACACCGTCTCCCACAGCATCCTCATAGGTAAACTGAGGAAGTGTGGTCTGGATGACCAAGTAGTGAGGTGGGTTGTAAACTGGTTGAAGGAATGAAGCCAGAGAGTTGTGGTCAATGAGGCAGAGTCTGGTGGAGGCCTGTGTCTAGTGGAGTCCCTCAGGGATCAGTGCTCGGGCCAGTGCTTTTCAGTATATTCATCAATGACCTCGATGAGGGATTAGAGAGAACTGTCAGCAAGTTTGCTGATGACACAAAACTTGCAGGAGTAGTTGACACTCCAGAAGGCTGTGCTGCCATTCAGAGAGACCTGGACAGGCTGGAGGGTTGGGCGAGGAGAAATCTTTGAAATTCACCAAGGGCAAGGGGCGAGGAGAAATCTTTGAAGTTCACCAAGGGCAAGTGTAGAGTTTTGCACTTGGGAAAGAATAACCCCATGTGCCAGTATAGGTTGGGGACTGAGGGGAAAGGGACCTGGGGTTCTAGTGGACAGCAGGATGACCATGAGCTGGCAATGTGCTCTCGTGGCCAAGAAGGCTAATGGCATCCTGGGGTGTATTAGAAGGGGAGTAGCAAGTAGGTCAAGAGAGGTCCTCCTGCCCCTCTACTCTGCCCTGGTGAGGCTACATCTGGAATATTGTGTCCAGTTCTGGGCCCCTCAGCTCAAGAGGGGGAAGTGCTTGAGAGAGTCCAGCGCAGAACCACAAAGATGATGGAGTGGAACATCTCCCTTATAAGGAGAGACTGAAGGAGCTGGATCTCTTCAGCTTGCAGAAGAGGAGGCTGAGGGGTGACCTCATTAATGTTTATAAATGTTTATAAATATGTCAAGGGTGAGTGTCAGGAGGACGGAGCCAGGCTCTTTTCAGCGGCATTGATTGACAGGACAAGGGGCAATGGGTGCAAGCTGGAACATAGGAGGTTCCATGAAAATATTAGGAAAAACTTTTTCCCTGTGAGGGTGACAGAGCACTGGAACAGGCTGCCCAGGGAGGTTGTGGAGTCTCCTTCTCTGGAGACATTCAAAACCCATCTGGACGCGTTCCTGTGCGATCTACTGTAGGTGATCCTGCTCTGGCAGGTGGGTTGGACTAGATGATCTTTGAGGTCCCTTCCAACCTCTAACACTCTGTGATTCTGTGACTCTGTGGGCCCATCTGTCATAATCTACAAGGCTTTAAACAATCTGGAAGTATTGTTCCTCCTGTGTTCCATATGGTTGTATTACTGGCGTTATTTGAACATCTGAACTGTATTTATTCAGTAGAAAGGAGAGATGGATAATCAACAAACAACAGAAGAGGCAAGAAGCTATGTTTTGGGGTTTTTTTGCCTATGTAAATATAAAGGAACAGCTCTTTGAAAGAAGTATTTTTATTTACCATTGCACTAGAGGAGATACAAGGGCATGCAGTCTAAGTGGTTGGTGGTCATTCAGGACTGTGACAGAGAGTGTAGCTAAATGCTTTAGTTTGTTTTGTAAGTTAGAAAATTTTTATAAATACAGTAAGTGGTAAATAGGAAGAAGTCATAACCAGCTCAAAAATTTAATAATATGAAAGAAAAATAATTGCCATTCCTTTTGTTTTTTCCAATTTTTGTGTGGAAGATTTAATAGAAGGACATTTCACAGCAGGATAGCTGGAAATAGCTTTACTGCCAAGAGAACACTTCTGAGCAATGAGGCCAAAAGATTTTACTACCAGTCTCTCTAGCGGTTTATTAGGATTAAATGTTCATTCACTTGCTTGAAGGTGATTATGAGAAGAACTGGGGTAGGCTCTGATGCATGCAGTCAATTTTCTTTGATCTAATGTCAGCAGTAGTTGTAACAAACCTTAAAAACAATCATACTAGAAAGTACAGTTAAATTTCTACTCACTAAGCCACGTACCTATGAATTCAGTTTCATAAGAATTGAAGTCTTGAGGAAAAGGAGTAACGATAACCAGAGGTTTTGCTTACTCGATCTCAGAAAATTAGAGAAAAGCTGATTTCTTTCAAAATAAACAGTCTCGGATTGGTATAGTGCACACAAAGTACAATTACTTGTGTGATCCTCCTGAAAGAAAGTTTAGCTTTCCTTTCATGCCATGAGTTAAATATTTTCAAATCACTGTTGGTAACTAAAAGCATTTGACAAGCAAAAACAGTCCACTGAGCCACCTCTGAGCTAGAGCTTCCTTCAAAGTTCAGTCTGAGGTTTGTTTAAATCAGTGTAAAAGCAAGTATCACACTCTTTAAATCTCAGTAGCCCTGGCCCTGTGGACTTCATCACATTTGGGCCTGGCTGTGTGCTTCAAAAAAGACAAATTGTTTGCCATGCAATAGAGTATGTTCACCGGTTACATCATCATCCCAACTGTAGGGTGTTAAATCAAATTCCTTTGAACTGATTTCTCCTACAAATACTGATTTTTAAATAAATTCAATCTCTGAATTTTATGTCTGGCATATTTTTATATTATTTCCACTTCAAAATTCACATTCTTACAGCTATTCATTGACTTTGTCTTTCCTATGCTTCAAGCCCATACAGTAATTTGTAGGAATATCCTCACATCTTTTTTTGTTCTTCTCCAGTGTTCATATTACTATGTATGTACAAAAACTTCTAGGTTTGATGTTAGCTTTAGTTATAATGAGGTATTGCTTAGTTTCACATCATTACAAAATTGAGATTGCTCTTTGTATTAAGCTCGCACCAGAAGAATAATAGGTGAAAATTCCACATAATTTCTCTTACATAATTTTGAAGTTCTGAAGTTGACTTAAACTTCCAGAAGCTAACTGGATTGAATGTTATAAGGTCATGTATCTTCTAAATGCATTTTATTTTATTGTAGTAGGTTTTAAGGTTGTCCTAAAATCTGAAGCAGCCACAAAATGACACAATTCAAGAAAAGGTCTTCTTAACAACAGGAGTCATTCTGCCCAAGGAAAAATTTTGGCGGAGCACAACATAGATCTGGTTGTACCAAACAGTGTTCAAAGAAAATCAGTTTCTCAAAAAGTGAGGTGTGCCTTTCTGTCAGTGGTTTCTATGTTGACCTCATGTGCTTGATGCTGTGAAAAGCCAAAATCAGGACTCAATAATCTGTGTGACTATTAAGCAGGTATTCTTTATTGCAGCGCTGGACACGCTGGGTATCATTCCTGCCCAATGTGCACGCCGTAGAGAGTCAGATGCATAGCTTATGTGGAGGTTATACGTACATATCCATGATATTTCTGAGAAATGATTAACATGTCACACCCACTCTCACAAGAGCATTGTAGCCTCTTGGTGGGCTTCAGAGATATCTGGTGCCCATTTACTTCATCCTCCTCTTCATCACCATGTACTTTTGGTGAACTATAGCCTGTACTCCCTTGTTCTTGCTGACAAGCAAGTTCTGCAGTCTTGAGGCACCCAGTGCCTGTTTATCTCACAGTAGCCTTGCATTCCGTTCTCAGAGATAAGTCCTGCTCAAAGCATTACAATGTGGGTACGTACCCATCTCACAATGCCATTGTTACATAGCTCATTGCTGCTGCTTGTTAAAAGGTTTTTAGCTAGTATATTTCCATCAGGTTCTTGCTTCAGCTCAACACTTGTGAAGTTAAATCTGAAATTTCAGAAACTTTCAGCCGTGATCTAACAACAGGCTCCAGCTATGCAGTCTTTATAGAATTTCCACATGGCCTTACTTTTCAGAGATGTTTGTTATTTTAAATTAAAAAAAAACCAAAACAATTTCAGTTTGAGGATGCTGACACTTCCTCCAGATTATAAAAGCTGTGTTTTCAAAGTTCTGTTCTGGTAATGTGAACAGCTTTTTGAATAGCAACAGATATTCGGCATTCACCAGATTAACCTTTCTCTGTTCAGAACAGAGATTCAGGTGAGCAGTGTGTGCCTTGAGAGATCTTTTAGTGTTGTGAACAACAACTAAAAATGTCTACATGTACACACCAAAATATAAGTGCCAACCACTTAGGAGGAATAAGCATCGCAGTGACCCACACTGTGAAAATCTGTTTAAATTATGCTTCAGAAATGACTCTTTGCTTCTCCTCTCTACAGATTGTTTATAACTATGCATAATTGACACCTGCACAGCACAACTGTACTTGGTTGTGTAAATTATCTATACATGTTACTCAGTGTTGATTGAATAAGCATCTTAAAGCAAGTTTTAATAAAATATAGAAGATCTGAAATTGCTGGACATGGTAGATCAAAATGAAAATTTGAGATTTAGATGGTTTTTCTTTCATGGTTTCTTTGCAGAATAGAAGACTTGTTTCGTGGTTTGAGTTTGGGGGTTTTTTGAGTGGGGGTTGTTATTTTTGTTGTTGTTGCTTGTGTGTTTGTTTGTTTGGGGTTTTTTTTGAGGCTTCTTGTTTGTTTGTTTGTTTGTTTTTTTCCAGATGAAGTTTCACAACTCAGATGAGCTGATCTAGCTGTTGACACTAGTAGAGACCATTTCATCCTCTGGTCTCACCTCTAGTCTTACACTGATTCTAGCTATTATCTTATCCTTTTGTGAGCTGGTACAGCACGAATTTATGCTTCTTTTTTTTTTTTTGACTTCTTGTAGGTTGTGGTGGGTTTTTTTTGTTTTGTTGGTTTATTTTCCTTTGTATAGGTTAACTTTCCATCAGATTAATGAGCTAGAGAACAAGAATGCAATCTGGTGTTGCGTAAGAAAAGTGCACAATGGTTCTCTGTTTGTAATGATCCAAAACTGACTGACTTGCTTGATTATTAAAGATTTGACAAATTGTGTTATGTTAACCCAAAAGGAGGAGAAAAAAACCCAAACCAAACAAAAACTAAAAACAACAACCAAAAAAACCCCCAAACCACTGTGAAAATAAATACATAAAACTATAAAATATTTTGGAGCACTTTATTTGTATTTGGAAGTGCTGAAACACTATATCTTGACTTCTGTGTTCTGAAGGAAACCATAAACTGTGTGTTGTCTTCCTGAGCTATATGACACCTAATGAGATTTGTAATTCTGATCCTTCACATACCTCTTCTTCTGTTGTCATGGGTTGCCTGATGTATTCTAGCAGTTTGGGCAGTGGGAGCAACATGAGAGCATTAAGGAAAGTGTAGGTACGGATTTTATACTGCAGTAATAAAGGAGTCAATTCGTCCAAACTGCACCCCCTCATGTCCAATAACTGTACCTCTGGAGAACAGGAATAGTCCAAAGCAACATATTTCAGTCTGTAAAAGGAAAATGTTGCAGTTCACATGAGCCAACACTCAATAACTGTTAAGCAGGATTCTGAATAATAAATGTGAATTGTATATACAGAGCTGGAAAGTGTATTTAAGGTAAGGATTGTTTTGTGAAAAGTGTGTAAAAATGACATGGATAAAGGTGGATAGTGATTTATTAATAGAACAGAGTGTTTTAAAATATGGATAAGTGTACTGGATGTGGTGTATATATAGATATGATGGAGAATAACAGTGCACCAAGAAGGGAGTAATAAATGTGTCTTGCAGGGTTATTTGGTCACACTGTTCATAAATTCATTGAACAGGAGACAAAATTCTCCTACTGAGTGTACAGAGAAAGTCCATTGTATTGAACTATATTTCTGCTGAACCTTTCTGTTAGAAGCAGTAGTGGACCTTACCTTTCTTATTGACCTGGCAATAAAATATGGTTGCTCTCCCATGCTGTGAGAACCAACTTTTCTTAGAAGGGAGATCACAGAGGTCATCTTAAAATGGCAACAGGGAAGCTGTCAGTGAGAACTCCCCCAGCACTCCTCCATCAATAAGATGTTTTAAGCTCTGGAGGTTACTAGCTGTAATACAAGCAGTCAAGCAAGCTAAACGGTTAAAACCTGTGTGATATATGGGGCATGATGGTTAAACTATAAGTATGGGGAGGCCTGGCAGATAAGTTACATCACACTCTCTCAAACATGCTATGGTAAGTGCCGTGTGCTCACAGTTAGTGGAAGCAACCACTGGATGGCTGGAGACACATCCTGTGCCTCACGCCACTGCCCAAAATGCTATTCTCGGCCTTGAAAGGCAGATCTTGTGGCAACATGACACTCCAGAAAGAACTGAGTCAGACGATGGGACTCATTTCAAAAACAATTTTATACACAATTGGAACAAAGAACAGGATATGACTAGGTATTTCATATCCCTTATCATGCATCAGCCTCTGAAAAAAATGGATTAGCACAATGGATTGTTAAAAAGTACTTTGAAAGAAATGGGAGATGGAAATTTCAAAATTGGGACAAGAATTTAGCAAAGGCCATCTAGTTAGTTAACACCAGAGGATCCATCAGATGTGCCAATCAGACTCCTTACATACAGTAGAAGATAAAATCCCTGTGGTGTATGAAAAGAATTTGTTGCGAAAACTGGTAAAGGCAAACGCATTTGCGGGATTGCTTTCACTCAAGGGCATGGAACTACTTAGTGGCTGATGATGAAAAATAAAGTCCAACGTGTAGCTCAAGAGAATTTAGCTTTGGGTGAGGCTATTCAATTTAAACTGCATGATGTTGATCGTTACATAATACTAACAGTGTTTAGCAAGTGCCTTTCAGGTTAATATAGTAATGACAACCAGAGCTAGCAGTGTTTAGTGACTACCAGTAACTTCCTCAGATTGAATCTGTAACCCATGAGCATGAACTACAATGGAACTTGTACCATCTTTCCTGTCTTGAGAGACTGCTCTGAGAGATGGAACCCACAATTATGAACTGAATGAAATTTCTGAACTTTTCTATAGGGAAATAATCATAAGCTAATGATGAATATGATGTAAACAGTATGGAATAAGGGATGGAATGTCCTGGTTTGAGCTAAACAGAACCAATTCTGTTCAGTGACTTTTACTTTTCAGCTCAGTCTCTTCTAAAAGGCTGCACTTTCTGAAGTTAGCAGCATATTTTCACAGACAGTGTGTGCTACTAGAAGCGATAATGCCTGATGTTTACAGTTACTGCCTGGGACTGGGATGCAGAAAAGCTCCTGCTTATACTTGTTCCTGTAGTGACCAAAGCCACTGTGGCTCTTGTGTGCTACGCTGGGGGTGGTGGGAAGTAAAAGGTTGTACCTCTAGTGAGTAACAGACAGGAGAGATGACCAACAAGAAACAGTATGCCATTCCGTACATGTCATTTTCAGTGTAAAAATGAGGGATCATGGCAGTTAGGGCCTCCCTTCTTTAACAGCCAGTATCTGAGGAGGACCCCATTGAATCTTTTGCCTTTGATCCCAATCCTGAGTTCCTGAATCCAGCTCCTGTATCCAGCTCACCACTGCTGCTGAGCCTGGGGCTTCCTCAGTGCCTCCTGCTCTGCAGCATCAGTGATGTTTACTATTGGGGGTAGAACTGAGAGCATTACAACGCTTTCAAGCAGCTGCCTGTTCTGATACTGGAAAGAAATTAGATTGAAGTCTCAGGAATGGCAAATTCTGATATAAGTAACAACTTGTGGGGTGACTTGAGGGCTGGTTTAGCTCACTCAGTTGAGCGTGGTGCTGAAACACGGTAGGTCGCGGGTTCAATTCCTGTTCGGTCCTCATGTGTTGAGAAATCCTCTAGTTGAGAGGCGTCCCTGCCCATGACAGGGAGGTTGGATTAAATGATCTCTAAGGTCCCTTCCAGACTAGACCATTCTATGATTCTATGATGATTCTATGGTTTCAGACCTCACAAAAAGGGTGAATGCTAAGGAAAGCAAGCAGTTGTATTGCAGGCTAGAATACCTAAAATTCCCTAGCTCTTGTTAGTGTGAATACCTAGGCAACTTCGGCTATTATGCAGAGTGATCGCAATAAGAATTTTCTGAGGCACCGAAGGTAGTAGTGATGTGTTGCACAAAAACAACTCCTGCCTCCTGAGGATCCAAACAGGGGCATCTGTTTGGCATGTGTTAAGTGTGCCACAGTGCACCTCCAGGCAGTAAATTCACAGCTGCTTTGTTATGTCAGGAAATTTAAATTAGTTCTGCTGAGATACAAGGATGGTTTTATTTAGTTTGTCTATTATATCATGCATTTTGAATTCAAGATCCTTGCCTCTTTATATGGAGAGACGTATTTGAGATGTTTGCACTCTGTGGAAAAAGTGGGGATTCTGATGAGGTGAAGTAGTAAAAGTTAGATGCTCTATCTTGAAGAGATTTAATGCTTTTTAATCATAAATAAATTAAAATATAAATGAAATAGTATGAGGGACTCCAAGACACTCAGAATTTAGCCCGAAAAGGCTTCTTGTGCAAGCTTGTCTCAGAATAAATCTGAACACAGAAATGCCTTTAAGTGCTACTTCCAAAAGAAACTGTTGAAAATATTAAAGAATACTTTTTATGTTATTCCTTCTGGTTATTTCTAGCTAAACAAAAGATCCAGATTGTTGTTGTTTGAGACATAAAAAATAAGAAGAGGTGTACATGCTTGTGACTCCAGAAAATTATTTCTTTGCCTTTTTTTTTGCCTGTAGGCTGGTAACATCTTCTGACAGCCAAAACCCTCAGTGCCCTCTAACACACTGGTCTCGGTTGCTGGACCTGTCTTTACTTAGAGTCAAATAAAGGGCAGGACAACTCCACCCAGTGAACAGTAACTAATAAAAACTCTTCTTTGAATAATACAGTTTTGTATTTCATAAAGGAGCAATCTCCTCTGCCCATCTCCTCCATTTTTTCAAAAATCTCTCTAGCCCAGGTGCATAATAGATAATTTAAACCTGCACTCTTGAATTTAGGTCATCCTGTTGAGACTCACACTTACACATAATATACTCCAAGAGGAATTAGGTGCACTTTCAGGTCATTGGAAAACTCAATACCACAGAGAAGCAGTTACCAGATGGAGCATGCTGCTTTGACAGCAACAGCAAAAACTTTGTGCCTATTTCTTAACTCTTCACACTTTACTTATAACAGGACCTTAACATGCATTCTTTGCCACATTCATCATCATCATGTTAGAGACTAGCGCATAATCAGCCTTGGTGTCAGAGAGAAGCTGTTATTGAGATAGCAGCTGATGCTGTATGCTGCCGTTGCATTCTGATGCAGATGTGGCAGTTTACTTGCATTTCCTTTTAAGTTAGAGACTTCTAGGTGAAACCATTCGCTGCTCCTACCCACATCTTTCCTTTTGCTTTGCACTGGGCCAGCTTCAAGGATTCCCTGAAATTTGAAGGGTTTTATTTTAACCGTTGCTGGGTAAGCAGACAGACCCCCTACAGTACATGACAGCAGTGGCTTTTGAGGCGGCTCTGGAGTATGTACGAGTCATTAGAAATGCTTTCGTTAACTTCTCAGGATGGAGGATCGAGAAGGTTTAGAGCAGGGCCTGACAGAGGCTTCAAACTCACTTTCAAACTACTTTCTTGAGGCTACAGACAAGCCTGGGGACACACAAACAAATTCCAGGCTGTGTGTTTAGCTGTTTGCTATGCAACGTGTTGGATGTAATGCTCAATAACCTTTTGCAGAGGGAAGGTAAATTAAGGAGCTCTTTGTCTGGAACATATATTTCTTGATAGAGGCAGTACAAACTGAAAAGAAAAGAACAAACCACTTATCTTTGTATTTGTGCCATAGATTCCAAGCATAACTGTGAAAAGCTAATAGCATTTTGAAAGCAATTTGACTGGTATGGGAGAGAAAAATGAAGCAAACCCATGATACTCAGCAAACTGACAGCAGAGGGCACCAGTGTCTTGCATTGGAGAAAAAAATGACCTTTCTTTCCCATGTAAATTGCTCAATAAATCCTGGTTTGCTCTTACCAGCTTAGTGCAAGAAAACCAGAGCAGTATGTCAATTTTAACAGAATCCTAAGGATGACCATTTTGGGTGTTTCAGATATGTGCTTGTTAGGGAAATGTAGTTTCCAGCATCTGATGCAAGAAAGAAACAAGAGAAAGTGTCTAAACCGTTGTTTATCAAAATTTATTACTTGGATATTTGCTAAAGACAATCTAATTGTAAAAGCCTGTTGCTTGGGAATTTTTAGCCTTTCTTCTACTAAGTAAAGTGTTTATTCCACATATACAACATCCTGTCCTCTATTTATTACTAATTTAAAATTTTTGAAGAATCAGTAAATTATGATTTATGTGACAATATTTTCAAACTAACAAAAAAAGAAGACAAACTATTAAGGCATTCAGTTTCCATCAAGGGTGAGAAGGACAGACTATACAAGCTGGGCATGCATATGAATATTTTTAAACATACCATGTAGACATTATGTTGTATGCTTTTATGATATTAAATAGGTATATACATACTTGTACATAGTTACCAAACAAAATTATTGTATTGTATTATATTATATTAATTTGGATGACGGCTCTAATGGGATGACAGTAGGAAAAAAATTGTTTGCATGTAGAATTGATGCAGAGAACACTGAAATCGTCAATTATTGTGAGACCAGTGATTGAAAAAGGAATAAGTAATCCCACTTGTTATTCCATTTGCCCGATATTTTTATTTAATTACATATTCATATTTGTTTATTGAAAACAGCCATGTGACAATAATGAAATGAAGACCAGTCTTCATTTCTTGGCACTCCCAAGCCCCTAGCCTCCAATGACTTTGAAGCTGGCATGCTCTAAATTTGTAATAAAATACTCTTTTAATTGGCAAGAATAGAAATATTACTTTCATACATATTTGATGAACGGAGATGCTTTATCTATTCATTAGACTCCACAGTAATATATTTTCATTAGTAGAAGATGAATAACAGCATTTAATATTCTTTGTTTACAACAGAAGGTCACATAGAAGAATATATTAATATACAAGTTCTGACCTTCACACTTTGTCAGTTTTAACAACAATGGCATTATTTCTCTTTATATGGTCAGATCTGTGCTTGATTTCCAGCCTTAATTAAAGCAATTAAATTTGCCCTCTGTGACAAATAAAATGCACCATGATTGACAAGTTGTTTTGGTTACCTGTACTTTTTATTTAAAAAAAAAAAAAAAAGTAGATAAAAAATCCTTTTTAGGAAGAAAAATTTTTGTTCACATGCCACAGAATAAAATTGTATATTACTAATAGGTATATGAGTTAATAATATAAAAAATAATCAGAAATAGGTATCAGACATATTATTTTTCTTTTCAACTATATATCTTAATAAGAAACATCAGTCATAGAAAGAGAAGGGTACAGTAGGTCTCTTGCATTACTTATCTCAGGAGACAGGGACACACGCCAAGTTCACAAAGCTGTTAGATAGCACAACTCTGTTTAAAATTGTATGACTGGTAAGTGTATTACACTTATGGCTTTCAGGCATGGTTTCACAGAACAGACAGTAGGGACGAACAAAGAAACAGCAGGCTGAAATGGTGTTTAGAGCTCATCAAAAGCTGATTGTCAGATTGGTTTTTGAATGGAACTGTGATTTCTGCAAAATCATCACTTTCTTGAAAAATTTATTCTGTAGTTAAACTTGGCAACTAGGATCCAGTCATACTACAGCCTATAAAAGAACTATGCAATCATCAACTATGCTTAAAAAATAAAAGAAATCCCTACTTTTCTTACTGATTTGAAAATTAAAAGAAAGCCAAAATACCAGAGTTTCCTCCAAGATGCACATTTAAATGTCTGACTGACAACTGGAGAAAAATCATACCATGACTTTGTAGACAAAACACATGACAGAAACTTTACCTTGGGCCTAGCTGCTGTACATAACATATTTTCTTAATAATATAGAGATCTCAACAACGTCTTCTGCTTTCTTCTAGTGAGACTGTCCTCTTCTTTTCCTCCTTTCTATAAAGTATGGTCTACAAATAATTCTTGTGGCACAAATGGGTCAGACTATTAA
This sequence comes from Trogon surrucura, assembly GCA_020746105.1. Lineage (NCBI taxonomy): Eukaryota > Metazoa > Chordata > Aves > Trogoniformes > Trogonidae > Trogon > Trogon surrucura. Next base: position 114,573,143 of record CM036617.1, on the reverse strand, counting down.
TGGATTTAAAAGAACTCTCCCAGGAAAAAAAGGGAATTACTTTAGGATGAGAGGAAATGACCTCAAGTTGCACCAGGTGAAGTTTAGACTGAATAGTAGGAAAAATTTATTCACTGAAAGGGTTGTCAAACGTTGGAACAGGCTGCCTGGGGAAGTGGTTGAGTCACTATCCCGGGAGGTGCTTAAAAGATGTTTAGATGTGGTGCTTAGGGATATGGTTTAGTGGTGGACTTGGCAGCCTTAGGTTAATAGCTGAACTCAATGGTCTTAAAGGTCTCTTCCAACCTAAATTATTCTGTGATTATGTTTGTTGCATATAATCTATAAATATAAGCTTTTTTCTTTTCCCCACCTCTCCTTTCTCTGGTCACATAGGTATTCTTATTCAAAAGCAGAGCTGGAAAAGCACCTCACATCTTCAACTTAATCATAAACTACTTCATTTTTTTTCCCTTATTTTAATACTGTGCTCTAAATGCAGACATTGAATGTTGACTTCTTTACACTAACCTAGCCCATACTCATGTTACAACAATAAGGTATTAGCCACAGAGGAAAAACAGCAATAAACCCTGACACCATTGTGCTTCTACCTCCTTTATTTCTGTAGAAAGACTGGAACTGTCCTTTATCTCTGTGGTTTTGATTTACATTTCATTAAGTCCACTTTCTTCTGTGCAAAAGCACTTTCTTCTCATTTGCATAAACATATACATTGCATAACTAGCATTGACTACAAAGGAGTTAGCATAAAGGAGACGAGGAAGGGTTATACATATTTGAAGCAAGAAATTAATAGGTAATATTTTATCTCCTGAAGGGGAAGTTTGCTGAAATGTTTGCTGCAAAACTTGAGTTTGTTTGTAGATTAGTGCCACCCATGAAGGTAACCATGATAAATGGTACCCAAGATGCTGAGAGAGAAATGTCCTTACATTGGGCAAAACGGGCTTCTTTTATTTTTTTGGGGGGGGGAGGGAGGGGAGAGGGGGGGAGTAGTGCTGATACACTAATTACTCTCTTCCTTATTCTGAGGTAGTTGTATTTCCTCAGCTGTGGAGAGGGACCAACCCTCTGCTCCAGCACTATGCCCTCCTCCCCATGCGTTTGATGCCTGTCCCAGAAACACAGGGGCTCTTTAGCAGCTCTGCCCCCTTGCTCTGTGAGAAATGGTGAAAGCAGTGACAGCAAACCACCACTCTCCTTCCTGCATCACACTGCTGTTTGGTGGTTCCTGAATTCGAATGTTTTCATCCTGTTTAAGAAAAGTCCCTCTACAGCATTAGGAGCCCTTGTGAACCTTGCCCTCTGGTGACACAGCTAATACGAGAAGTCTTTAAAATAGCTATTTTCACAGGAGCAGTTTTTGATTGTCTGAGATGAGCGTGACACGTGATGGTGAATTCTGTCATTCTTTTATAAGGAGACTCAGTTTTCTTTTCATTCTTTATGATGTGTATATTCATTAGCATTTGTGTGAAACTCCATAATTTCTAAGGCATTTACAATAAATTAGTGATTAAGTTCTTTGCACAGGAGAATTCCCTGTATTAGTAGAAGATGACGATATATTTCCCAGTTGGGGAGCTTTAAGGACACATATCCTACAACAACCGTGCCCCATAAGCATCGTTCTTGGAAAGTTCAGTAGAGGGAACAAGATCTGAACCGATGTGAGACTTGAACTTTCCCTCCAGAGACAGATGTTTTTTTACCCATGACGCACTGGACAGCATAGGGAAAACCTGACTGTGAACACCTGATATCTGAATAAAGAGCAGTTCAGCTTCAGTGATATTAATTTGCCAGTCCTACATAATTTGTTTGAAAAAACACTTAGGTCAGTAAGAATCTAATTTTATGAAAAATGGTGATAATGGAAGGTTTAATTGGGGTTACTTTTCTTTGCTTTTATTTTGAGTATGATGTTTGAAATGCATAGTCTTCAACAGTGTTTTGAGAATGCTGTAGCTCTTAGAATGAGTAATAGATAACACAAAACAAACAAACAAAAATCAGTTCCTAACTGAGATTATAATGAAGCTTTAGAAATTAGCTGTGTGCAATTTGGACATGGTTTCCAATCAATACTGTACCTGTCCTGCATACAATTGCTACCTATTGTCACTACTAGCCAGAAGGTAAAAAATGTAATTTCTAAATAAGCAATACTTAGAAATATTGAGAATTGTCATGGCAGAATTTAGGACAGATTTGGATATTCAGAAACACTTCTTACATCATTTAAACACCACCACTTGGCAGACTTTGTGAGACACACACTGTTTAGCCAGAACAGTAAGTATTGAATTATAATTTCCATGATGGTGTAGCTGGAGAAAGAACAATGATTTGTTATGAAGTAAAACAAATGTTTTCGTCTTCTATGGAGAAGATTAACCTACAATGAAAGCCATTTATTTACACAAAAAAAAATGCTTAAAATTTCTATCTAGTTTTATTTAAAATTAATATTGCTAAAGGTAATTTGTAGACTTCTTTAAATTGCTTTAAAAAGGTCCTTGAAAATCTCCCTCCCCTGTATTTATTAATTCATGTTCCTCTATAGATTTGTCTCGTTGTGTTTAGAACCTGTCAATAGAATTCATTTATGCTTTGTTTATTTAAGGCACAGGATTTTTATCCATGCTGACAGTGAAAAACATTAATTCTTGACATCCTTAGGCCAAAGAAAAACATATCAGCTGAGACACAGAAGTGAGAAGGATTACAAGAAAAAAAGTAAAAAAGGCAGAACAACAATGATACACAACAGGAACTTCACCCTAAAGACTTTTCATCAGAAGATATATATATGCAAAACCCCAGTCACCGTTTCAGAACATTCAGGCAACAAATTTTATTATTGTATGTTTTTTCCTTTCCCCATTTCAGACATGTGGGACAATAAAGTTTCTTTAAGTGTGACCTAATTAAATAAATGTTTCATTTTTTACAATGGAGATTAATACCAGTTTTGAGATATTGGCTCATTTTGAGACATTGTCCCTCTATTGTGAAGAATATTAAAATAAGACATTTCCAGGTTTGTCAACTGTTGCAAAATTTTAACAACTCTCACATATTTCCATCATGTGGAGCGGATACATGAAAGAGCAGATGGTTTCTTGTGAGGAATTTTTGGCTGAGTTTCACAGAGGCGTGTGAACTGCATCTTGTTTAGGTAGAGCAGAGGCAGATTTTTAAAGATTGTTCTTTATACGAAGATGCATTTTGCTATATGTTTCTGCCTATAAAGGCAAGTAATGATTCAGCAGCATCAGAACAACATGTAGTTTTGTGTACTAGACCTTGCTACTGTCTGTTCTGCTGCCACCCACTTTCTAAATGGGAATGGGACAAGGAAAAATAATAATGAAGTAGCTGTGTAGTGGCTATAGCAACACTCAGGTAAGCCAGCAGATAAATGCACAACCTCAGTAAGGGTCAAGTAAGTGCTCTAAATGCTAGGAGTTTCTAGAATTTGAAGGACGTCGTTGGGGTATTATGTAAATGCATGATGCCCCCACATTTTGGACATTCTTCATAGTTCTGATATCCCCATTCAGAGCTTCTACAAAAGAAAGGGCAAAAGGGACCATCAAAGATAGGTAGTAGCTTCTCTAGAATGGACTACTTTGACTAGGATATTGCTGGCTGGAAAAGAGAAAATGACAGAAATTTTGTTAAGAAATCTATATTAATCATGTGAAGGCAGATATATGACATCTTGGTTTATAAAATCATGAGAGAGATGGCAAAGGTGAACTGAGGAAAATCATTCAATGTCAATTCCAAGGCAAGAGCTTAGGACCATCAAGGGAAAGGCAACAAAAGTGCCCACAGCTGAGGACTCTGAAACAAGATGATGCAGTCTGGAGGAGTTTGTAGACAAAGGCATCCCAGTTGCAAGCGTGTGGAGGCTGTGGTGCCAAGTACGTATTTGGTTTGAGTTTACAGACATTGCTCTAGTTTTGTTCTCATCTATTTTTTTTCTCATTGGGGACTGACCTGTTGGAGAGCAGCGTAGGGGAAAGGGACCTGAGGTTTCTGGTGTGCAGTAGGATGATCATGAGCCAGCAATATGCCCTCATGGCCAAGAAGGCCAATGGCATCCTGGGGTGTATTAGAAGCGGGGTAGCTAGTAGGTCGAGAGAGGTCCTCCTGCCCCTCTACTCTGCCCTGGTGAGGCTACAGCTGGAATATTGTGATGAATTCTGCACCTCTCAGTTCAAGAGGGACAGGGAACTGCTTGAGAGAATCATAGAATCATATCAGCTGGAAGAGACCTAGAAGATCATCGAGTCCAGCCTTTGTCCCAGCCCTATGAACCTACTAAACGATTCCCCCCAGTGCAACATCCACCTGTCTCTTAAACACCTCCAGGGACGGTGACTCAACTACTTCCCTGGGCAGCCTGTTCCAATGGTTGACAACCCTTTGTTTTGGTTTGACCTGGCCAGATTTTGGTGGTGGGGGGGAAGCTGCAGAGTGGCTTCTGCAAGAAGCTGCTAGAAGCTCCCCAGGTTTGAGAGAGCCAATGCCAGCCGGCTCCAAAGAGGGACCCGCCGCTGGCCAAGGCTGAGCCTATCAGTAAGGTGATAGCAGAGGAACGCCTCTGTGAAAAACATATTTAAGAACGGGGAAAAGAACTGCGCCACAACAGGTGGCACGGAGATGGAGGAGTGAGAATCTGTGCAGACACCAAGGTCAGTGAAGAAGGGGCGGGGGGGAGGATGAGCTCCAGGCAGCGGAGCAGAGAGAGTCCCCCGGGTCTGTGGTGAAGACCGTGGTGAAGACCATGGTGAAGCGGGTTGTCCCCCTGCAGCCCATGGGCGAGGTGCAGATGTCCACCGTGAGCATCACTGCGTAGACGTCCACCGTGCAGAGGACTCCACGCCGTGTGGGTGGATGCCTGAAAGGGGGCTGTAGCCCGTGGGAAGCCCGCATCAGAGCAAGTCGCTGCCGGAACCTGTAGCCCGTGGAAGAGAGGAATGCCCACGCTGGAGCAGGTTGGCTGGTTGGACTTTGGTGATGCTGCAGGGGACTCACGCTGGAGCAGTTTCCCCCGAAGGACTGCACCTCAGACTCACGAGGGGTGGGCTGCCCCTCGTGAGGTGTCTCCCGTTGGGCAGTTTGTGATGAATTGCCCTTCGTGGGACGACTCACAAGGAGAAGAGAGCGTGAAGCTCGTCTCTCGTGAGAGGGACCCCACAATGACCTGGGGAAGAGTGAAGAGTCCTCCCCTGGAGTGAAGAAGCGGTGAAACCAGCGTCGGATGAACTGACCGTAACCCCCATTCCCTGTCCCCCTGCGCCACTCGGGGGGAGGAGGTGGAGAAGCCAGGATTGATGTTGAGCCCGGGAAGAAGGGAGGGATGGGGGGAAGGTGTTCTGTTTGTTAAGACCTGTTTTTTCTTTCTCACTTCTCACTACTCCTCTCTGATTGGTTCTTTTAATAAATGTACCTAATTTCCCCAAAATTGAGTCTGTTTTGCCCGGGACGGTAAATGAGAGTGATCTCCCTGACCTTATCTCAAACCCTGAGCCCTTGGAAATATTTTCTCCCCCTGTCTAGCAGTGAAGGGGGAGTGAGTGAGCGGCTGTGTGGGTACCTGGCGCCGGCCAGGGTCAAACCACGACACCCTTTCAGTAAAGAAATTCTTCCTAATATCTAACCTGAACCTCCCCTGGAGCAATTTAAATCCATTTCCCCTCCTCCTATCACTCTCCACTAGGGAGAATAGACCAACCCGCGCCTCTCTACAACTTCCCTTCAGGTAGTTGTAGAGAGCGATGAGGTCTCCCCTCAACCTCCTCTTCTCTAGGCTAAGGAGCCCCGGATCCCTCAGCCTTTCTTCATAAGACTTACATTCTAAGCACTTAGCACCTTGGTAGCCTGCCTCTGTACCCTCTCCAGCACCTCAATGTCCCTCCTGTAGCAAGAGGCCCAAAACTGGATGCAGTACTCAAGGTGCAGCCTCAGCAAAGATGAGGACAGGACCATGATCACCTCCCTGCTCCTGCTCAATACACTATTTCTGATACAAGCCAGGATGCCATTGGCCTTCTTGGCCACCTGGGCACACTGCTGGCTCATGTTCAGCCAGCCATCTATTAACACCCCCAGGTCCCTCTCTGCCTGGCAGCTCTCCAGCCACTCTTCCCCAAGCCTGTAGCGCTGCTGGGGGTGGTTGTGGCCAAAGTGCAGGACCTGACATATTGGCCTTATTCCCTACCCTCAAGCAGATCGATACTTCCACCGATCTTGGTGTCATCTGCAAACCTTCTGAGGGTACACTCTATCCCCTGGTCCAAATCATTAATAAAGATGTTAAACAGGAATGGCCTCAGTACTGAGCCCTGGGGGAAACCACTCGTGACCAGTCGCCAACTGGATTTAACCCCATTGACCACAACTCTCTGGACTCAGCCATCCAACCAGTTTTTCACCCAATGGAGCATGTGCCCATCCAATCCAAGAGCAGTCAATTTCTCTAGGAGAATGCTCTGGGCAACAGTGTCAAATACCTTACTAAAGTCAAGGTAGAAGATATCCAGTCTTCATCGAGCAAGCGGGTCACCCAGTTGTAGAAGGAGATCAGGTTTGTTAAACAGGACCTGACCTTCACAAAACCATGCTGACTGGGTCTGATCACGTGGTTGTCCTGCATGTGCTGCATAATGGAACTCAGGATGACCTGCTCCATCAGCTTCCCTGGGACTGAAGTTAAACTGACAGGTCTGTAATTTTCTGGGTCATCCTTCCTTCCCTTCTATAGCTGGGTGTTATATTTGCTGAGTTCCAGTCAGCTGGGACTTCTCCAGTAAGCCAGGACTGTTGATAAATGATGGAGAGTGGTCTGGCGAGAATCCCCACCAGTTCACCTAGTACTCTAGGGTGTATGCCATCTGGCCCCATAGATTTATGAATGTCGACATGTAGTAGTAGGTCCCTGACTGTCTCCTCGTGAATTGTGGGGAGACATTTTGCTCCTGGTCCCATTCTCTTGGCTTGAGGCCTGGCTTCCCTCAGTAAAGGTGTTGCTATTACTAAAGACCGAGCCAAAGAAAGTATTAAGCACCTCAGCCTTATCCTTGTCTTTTGTTATTATATTTCCTTCTGGGTCTAGCAGGGGATGGAGGCTCTTTCTGTTCTTTCTCTTTTTATAAACGTATTTATAAAAATTTTTCTTACAGTTCTTTACTTTCAAAGCTGAATTCATTTCCAGCTGGGCCTTGGACCTTCTAATAATCTCCCTACATAACCTAACGTTATTCTTATACTCACTATGAGTGGCCTGTCCTCTTTTCCAGAGGCTGTAAAGTCTCTTTTTTCCCCTTATCTTCAGCAATATGTCCCTATTCAGCCAGGTCAGTCTTCTATGCCACCGACTTGTCTTAAGGCACATAGGGTTGGCCTGCTCCTGCACCTTCAAGATTGCCTCACTAAGTAGTGTCCAGCCTTCTTGGACTCCTATATCCTTCAAAACTGATTCCCGAGGGATTTTATTGAGTAATCTCCCAAACAGATCAAAGTCTGCCCTTCAGAAGTCCCAAATGGCAGTTCTGCTGTCACCCTTCCTAGCATTTCCAAGAATAGAGAATTTGATAATTTCATGATCTCTGGTCCCTAGACAGCCTCCAACTGCCTCATCTTTCACTAGACTTTCTCTGTTCACAAACAGAAGTTCCAGCACGGCACCTTCCCTGGTCAGTTCACTTACCAGCTGTGTGAGGAAGTTATCATCCACACATTCCAGGAACTTTTTGGATTGTTTCCTCTCTGCTGTGTTGTATTCCCAACAGAGTCCAGCACAGAGCCACAAAGATGTTGAAGGGAGTGGAACATCTCCCTTACAAGGAGAGGCTGAAGGAGGTCAGTCTCTTTAGCTTGGAGAAGAGGAGGCTGAGGGGTGACCTCATAAATGTTTACAAATATGTAAAGGGGGAGTGTCAGGAGGATGGAACCAGGCTCTTTACAGTAATGTCCAGTGACAGGACAAGGGCCAAGGGGTGCAAGCTGGAATGTAGGAGGTTCCTCAGAAACATTAGGAAAAACTTTTTCCCTGTGAGGGTGACAGAGCACTGGCACAGGCTGCCCAGAGAGGTTGTCAAATCTCCTTCTTTGGAGACATTCAAAACCCACCTAGATGCAGCCCTGTGTGACCTACTGTAGGTGATCCTGGTCTGGCAGGGGGGTTGGACTAAATGATCTTTTGAGGTCCCTTCCAACCCCTGACATTCTGTGATTCTGTGATCTAGCAGAAGGAGTCAAGAAGACATATGAGGTTTTCATTTCAGCTTGAATTCTAAGCTTGGATTCTTGGATTTAATAGAAAATAATACGGAATAAAGTTTGTGTAGTGATACCAGAAAGGTTGTCATAACATAGCTCTGTACATGGCTGTACTGAAAAATAGTATAGAACATAGATGTTTCTTATATAAGACAAGAAAAAGTACTACAGATCTAGGTCTGAAAAACACTGCTAATTCAGACCTTTTCAGGAATCACTATTCTTGAAAATGAACAATATTAAACAATTTTTGAAGGCATATTAGTCAGTAGTCCAAAAGAAAAATAGACTGAAAAAAAGTTAACTGAAATTTAATTTCATACACTTTTCAATTTAAAAGCATATGACAAGATTCATTAACAATTCCCGCTGAGAAAAGAAAAAAATGCTTAAAACCATTAAACGCTATAAAAACTAGCCCTGTTCAAAATTTCAGATTTATCATAAAAGTTGTCTGGATTCTTTTAAGAAACACATGAATCTTCAATAAATATGTGTAAGGCAATTTATCAAAGCCATTTCCTTTGTGGAATTCAAGTTTTAATATGCAAATGTGAAGTAAAATCACTACTTCATCTGCATATAAATACTATTGTTTGCTTCCCTTGAGTTAATTCCTGTGTTGCCAATAGCGAATAAAAGGGTGCTTTTTATTTAATATAGTTCCTTTCATTATGGATATTATTCAGCTATACATTCTAAAATGACAGTTTCATTTAGTTTCACTTGGATATTTTGAAGCTTTTTAAGCTGTAAAGCTATAGCATACATGAGAACAATGCTTTAGCTTCATGTTAATATTCAATATTATGCTCACAAATTGAATTAGTCTGAGAGCTGCAACTCCCCTAGTAATGCTTCTTGGTATAAAATATACAGCTTAGTGCAGATTATACGCTATCGAGCAGCTTTACTGTGGCTTTATTTATCAATTCTTCTATTTAAAACATGTACCTTGAGATGACATGTCAAAGGCAATTCTGCTGGAGCAGCATTAGTAGAAGAAACTGCAGTATCTCTTTTGAGAGTATAAAAACCATTGGCATTGAAAAAATGTATTAAGAGAGCCTGAAATTCAGTGCTGAAAAGGAACTATTTGCTTCTGAGTTAAAGACCAGTGAATACAAGGAAATACTCCATTTGGCTCAGATGATCTTGGATTCAGACTTCAATATAGTAAAGAGTAACTCACACTACTTCTGGATACGGCCGTAGTAGACCACAGGGGCTAAGTTTGTATTAATTCTAGAGAGCAGCCTGTTCCTTGGGGAATTCTGCTGCAGGTTTAACTCAGTGCAGGCTGTGCTTCCAGAAATGCTTAAACAGTGTTGGTGTCTTGTAGTAACACATAATTCTGCCTATTTTTCTATTTACAGGAAAATAAAATAAAATAAAATAAAAACAAAACAAAAAAAACCCCAAAGCCAAACAACTTTGGGGCAAATAATTAATGGACACAAAAAAATCAGGAGAACTCTGGATGGCATGTTTATAAAGTGAAAGGAAGAATATGATAAAATTGTTATTTTTTTTTTGTTTTCCAGTGCTTCAGTTTTTTGGGGAGGAAATGGATGTAGACAAGAGAAAGGCATCATTGAAATGGTTCCAGAGAAAAGCCTAGAAATATACATGGCAGAACTGATGTGACTACGTTTGTGAAACCACCAGCTTGATTAATACTTTTGCATATAATTCCATGGCTAGGAACATGACTTCATATTTTCGCTTTATTTTAAGAAAGAGAGGTAACAGCTTATGCAAAGATTAAGGCAGAATCTTCATCAGAATAATTTTCTGTTGGGGATGAGGTTTGAAATTCAATATACCACAGAAGTACAAAACCTGATTTTCTTAGTGGAAACAGATTTTGTTTCTCACACCTTAAGGTTCTCCTAATTTTTTTCTATCAGTGTTTCTACTGTCTACTTTCACTTGTTTTGTTTCAGCATCTGTTTTCCTTCTCTCTTACATTGATATTTTTCAATTAATTCCAAAAACCCCAAGTTCTGTCATAATTTGATCATTCAATATGCTTATCCAATGGGTACCCAATATTTATACAGTACATCCTAGATCCTGACTAATATTAAATGCAGTTGGGCTGCCTTAAAAGTCCACAGTATTATTTTCATTGGAACAAAATGTGTCTCTATGAGCCTTGTGCTAAGCGTAATAGAAACACACTAAAAATGTAGATATGCTCTTTTTTTGCTTAGTATATTTTTCAATTTTCAACTGTAAATGAGACGAAGTCATTGAGAGGACACTAGCAAGTAGATGAAACATTCTTGTTTGTGTGATTACATATGCATATACAAATGTGTGAAATTTTGCTTCTGAGGCTAAAATGTCACTCTTGGATTTGCAGGCTACTATATACTTAGAAAGCTAGCTGTAATCTTTATTGGCAGATAAATGCCAGAAGAGACAGTTCATTTCCCAGTCTGTTATTGGCAAGGACTCCTTCTGTCTTGCACAGGCACACATGCATAAAACCCAGTCATAACACCACTGACAACAGAATCTGGTAAATCTTATTTCACTTATTGTTGCTTTGAAATATTCCTATGACACAGGTGCTGGCCAGCACACAGATTTTAAAGAGCTGCCTCAAATCTATGCATCTCACCTTTCTATAATATCAACATATATTCCTTATCACTTAACTCACACTTAAAAATATTCCCTAAAGGAATCTGATGAATTATTGTGAAAATTACTTCCTGCCCCTAACAATTAAGAAGATAATGAGTTTAGAAAACATCAGATTTGTGATACTAAATCTGTATTTGTTTAGAGACAACTTGTTAAAATGATGAAATGAATCCACTTCCTACTCATTGAGTAAATGTTTAAGAAACAAAACTTTAAAGGTATAGTAATGAGGGCTTCATTAAATACAAGGGTGATAAGACTCTGGAATAGATTGCCCAGAGAGATTGTGTAGTTGAGAGGCATCCCTGCCCATGGAAGGCAACTTGGATACGATGATCTCTAAGGTCCTTCCCAACCTAAGCCATTCTATAATTCTGTGTGGCAGTTACTACACTTCTGACAGAAAATAAGGACAGGCAAGGGGACAGCAGGTAGCCCACTTCCCAAGCAAGGTTCTGGATGGAGATGCCCAAGTGAGTCAGTCACTCCCGACAGCTGCCTCTGTTTTCCTGATTGCAGTTGCCTGAGGTTTCTAGCCATTCCAAAAAGGCTCGAGCCCCTCCTAACACCGCTGCAGAACTTCATAATCCTTACAGTCTCCTGTCACCCTTCTCAAAATCATCTTTTCACTTTTACAGGTTGTACTTAGAGATTATCCCAGACCTCCTCTCACACACTCCAAGGCTTGACTGCAGTCTGTTTCTAATCAAGACACACTTCTTGCAGGTAATTTGCTTTCTAACTATCTACTCCAAATCTCTTCCCACCTCAGAAGGTGCAGCTCTCATGACAAAGCTAGGCTATCCACTCATTGTTAAGCTCAAAGCTGTTTGCTTCAATGTTTGGTGCTGGAACCCAATGCTGAATCATAGAATCAGAGTGGCCAATGTTGGAAGGGACCTTAGAGATCATCTAACCCAACCCCCCTGCCATGGGCAGGGATGCCTCTCAACTAGACCAGATTACTCAAGGCCTCATCCAAGCTGGCCTTGAACGCCTCAAGGGAGGGGGCAGTCACAACATCTCTGGGCAATTTATTGGAGAGTTTTGCCACCCTCATACTGAAGAATTTTTTTCCTAAGATCAAATCTAAATCTATTCTCCTTTAACGTAAATCCATTTCCCCTTGTCCTATTGGTGGATACTCTTGTAAAAAGTCCCTCCCCAGCCCTCCTGTAGGTTCCCTTCAGGTATTGGAAGGCTGCTATAAGGTCCCCCAGAGTCTTCTCTTTTCTAGGCTGAACAATCCCAGTTCCCTCATCCTATCCTCATAGAAGAGATGCATGATTGCCAACATCCGTGTGATTCTCACAGTTGCAAGGGAGGGTGGAGTTCATCATCCTGCCTCAAAAACATCCCTGTTTCTAATTCTCAGTTATAACCCTTGATTGGGGAGGGCGGCTGAATAAAAAACCCACACTGACTGAGGTCAGAACAAAGCAAAAATAGGACTATGGTAGCACTATCCCAGACCACCCATGTTCTGCTACATGTATCATCAACCTCTTTTCCTTCTCTTTCCCTGAGCAGCCAAGTCCTGTCCTCTTAGCTTACTTCTTGCAGAGGCGATAAGTGCGGGCTACCTTTCTCTGCTGTGGCGAGGTCTTCCGAAAGAATTCCAAAAAGGCTACAGAATCAAGTCATTCAACTTAACAGGTTTTTTGGAGGATGATTTTGAACAGCCAATCTAGAACTGTAGTCTCTTCTTAGCACCCTTGTTCAGGTGGCCTCTCACAGCACATTATTTCCTCTTTTCTCCAGAACCCCTGTGCACAGACGACTCTAGTTTCAATCTGTTTCCTCCTGCTTGGATGCCAGCTCAGAGGAGCTCAAATCCATCTATTCCCTCGTGTCTCCAAGAAGAAAAGTATTTATACTTGTACAGAAAGATAAAGAAGATGATTTTTGAGGACTAACCATCCCCCTCTTTCCCAGTATTACAATATCATTAAAGTTCTATAGTAATTCAGTTTTAAGGGAGCAAAGCTGTATATTAAATGTTGTTTCATCAGTTTAATGGTACCTCTATTAGAGAACAATTTAATGGCAAAGGTCAAAAAAAAAACCTCAAACAATATAGGATGTGATCAACAGACTCTCATCTTATGGCTATTCCACAGCACATGTTCACAATTAAACACTAGAGTCATGAAATTAGTTAAATACAAACAAAAATTTGAATATGCATGACTTATTTTAGAAAATAACTTCTAAGTTAACATAGCAAATAACTGTGACTTAAATTCCCAGGAACTATATAGTACAGGTTTTTACTTTGCTTAGTCACAGAAGAAAATTTAAACATTAAGTAGAAACATTTATTCTGGGTATAAAACACTCACCTGTTTGAAGACAATCTAATGTAAAATGAATTTTCAGTAGCTAGTGATTGTGGTAGTGTCATCATATTGTAAGTTTCTGAGATAATTCAAAATAATTTAGAAAGCATTAAACCTGTGTACTATTCACTGTTTTGCACATTTTCTCAGGGTAAGATTACTCTGTGAAAACCTCACTTTAATTCCTGGGAGCTCAAAGTTTTAGCAAAAGCTTATGGAAAGACTAAAGTGAGGTACACTACCTTCTTTACAAAATGAACAAGAGGTACTTGAGCCAAGTTGCCATTATATGCAGAGAACAGCTATACAAACTGATGTCTTTTGGGTCTTACTGCTGGAGAAGAATTAAATAGTTGGAGATTTAATTGCTGCACACACACACAGAAAAAAGATCCTGCAATAGGCTATCAGTGGCAGGTGTGCCCCTTTATTATAATCTATGCCACTGGGTTTTAAAAAATTCATATCTGTAGTGTTAGCATAATCTCAACATTTCTGCATCCGTGATTATTCATAAACTTCTGCCTGGCTGCATAGATGCTAAAAGGAATGAAAGCATTTTCATTTCCACCACTCTCACACCAGTAGATCTGCAATGAATTCAAGTTTTAGGTAATTTTATACTAGACAGACTGAGAGGAGGATCAATTAAATGACTAAAATTGAAACCTTATTTCCCAAGAGACAAAGAATTATTCCATCAATGGGTTTAAAAGATCATTGAAGGCGTCTTATACTAAAGTATACAAACTATCCTTTCACACTCATAATTCTTCTAATTAATATTATGAAATCAAAATTGACACTGCAATGTTCACCGATTTTAGGTTTTTCTGATCTTTACATATACATCCACACATCAGGAAAAAAAAAAAGGCAGCAATAAAGGATGCAGGATCCTTTCATGCATCTTCAACTAGTACCAATCACTGCTGAGAAGAGCAATTATGTATTTTTATTTCTGTATATTTATTTATTCCCAGGCTAGTTTAACTTGCATGCACTTTGCCACATGGCCAGGCAGACACTTCTGCTGAAACAAGAAGGGTAGGGATAGAAAGGTCATAAACAAAAGCAGCAGCAGCTGAGAGGTGCCAGGGATTGCAGCTCTTGGTTTCAATCATCTTGCATAATGTACAGGCAAGTAGCCTGAATAGAGTGCTGTTAATAAGTAAAAGTGCCTCTCAGAATTATGCTCTATCAATTCTGAATTGTTCAGTTTACTCTGTGGCTGTTCTAATATTTAAATTTAGCTGAATGTTTTTAAGATATTTCTATTTCACTAAACCAAGTTACTGAATCAACTTCAGAGCTGCTGACCTCCTCATGCCTTAATTTAGGTATTCATTACGTCTTTAATCTGCAAACTAGCTTTTGTAGTTATAAATGCTTTCCATTAATTTTCCTTTTTGTGTGGAAGAGGAAGGACATGCGATTTCTGGAGAGCCTGGATGATTTAAAGGGTTCAATATTTTAACAAGTATTTATTAATTGAAAACTTACGAAATACTTACTGAAGTATTTGCTTATAAAATACAATTCCTTTTATGCAGCTCAATGTCAGTAATACTTCAGACCTTTTTGTTTGTTTACTTGAGTTTGGTTTTTTTTTGTTACAATTCATGTCTGAGCTGTAATAGCTGAAGGTACAATCAGGTCAACATCTTCATTACAGTCTTCTGTTATATATCCCTATAAATCAGCAGATACAAGTTAATCCTCCTGTTGTATCGGGAATTAATGAACATAATATTTTAGACCCATGCCAAATACATACGTACTGGTAAGATCTCAAAAAAGGGAAGTCACTATACAGACCTGTGATAAGGAGCATTACTGGAGTTTCTGCTTCTCATGGATATGTGTAACACAAAGATTATTGGGAGAGCAAATGATATTTTAAATTGTTCAATGTTACTGCATGAAATACATTAAAAAATATTCAAAATCATCTTACTGTGATGCTGACTTCCCTTCACTAAGGAGAGCTCAAAACTGGCAAAAGAAAACCAATCTGAATATTTATGTGTCTATATATTCAGAGAAGTTCGGACTGTGTATTTCTTTTTTTAAAAAAAGACAGAGAAATTGAAGCTAAAATCTGTATTAAGTTAATCATTCTATAAAAAGCTCTTAATTGGATTAATATTGAAGATTTTGATCCCACTTAGCTCTTTCAGTGTAGAATTTGACTCATAGTTACATGCATTTAGGAATTCAACAGCATTATTTATTCCATTATGTAAACTAAATATTTAAGTTGAATTGTAACAAATTAAAGCTATATTTGAATGTGGATTTTGACCATGTGTTACTCTTGCAACAAATAAATAATTTCTTGGTTAATTTTTAATACAACAAATAGTAATATTTTCTGATGATGATTTCACGGTAACAAGATTTCATCTTAAAAGGTAATTTGCTATTTTAGGTTTCCTTTATTGGGATATTTTTGACAGTTTGAATTGTCTAAAAGTGACATGAAAAGTTGAAAAATTGTCTAAAATCACAGCTGTCTTCATTTTCCTGACGTTTTTAATGTAATTTACTTGTCCTCAATTTTATAGAATAGTTATTTGTTGCAGGAATAATGAAACAGAACTTACATTAAACTGTTTTGAATTCATTTTATTTTGTTGAATTTTGCATGGCTAACTGTGTTTTTACAGAAAGGGAAAAATAAAACATATCCATTTTACTTTTCTATAGAGTGTACTGAAAGGCTAAACACTGTAATAGAGAATTTGAGAAACAAGGTACACTAAAATAGAAAAATAGTTTTGCACACCATGTTCAGGGGTAGAATTCTAAAAATTTTGCATGCAAAAAGGATTTTTTTTTTTACTTGGCTGAAATCCAGAAGTACAGTTTCTTTCCCTGAATGTATGTTCACCCATTGCTGGTGCTGTCAAAGTATATGCAGTCTTTTTGCCTTCTAGGAGCTGGTGATGATTTGATTTGATTTTTGAACAGAAGCTTAGTGCAAAAAAGGCAGGGTAATATCCCTTTCCACTGTGAAGGCACATCAAGATACCACTCAGTATCTCATTTTAAAGACAGCTCGAAGACAGCTTCTAAGTTACTTTGAAGTGACTCATGGGATGCAGTAGAAAAGGATATCAGGAAACGCAGCAGGGAAGGACAGCAGTTAGTGCAGTGAGGGTGAACTGCGCAATTTAGCGCTGTTAGAAGCAGCACTCTTGTAAAGATCCTTACTTCACGCTAGAGTTATGACACAGCATCATACTCCAGCCTGAAGTTATCACTGAGACTTAAATGATTCATAGAATCATAGAATGGCCCAGGCTGGAAGGGACCTTAGAGATCATCTAATCCAACCTCCCTGCCACGGGCAGGGACGCCTTTCAACTAGATCAGGCTACTCAAGGCTCTGTCCAACCTGGCCTTGAACACCTCCAGGGAGGGGGCAGCCACAACATTTCTGGGCAATTTATTCCAAAGTCTTACCACCCTTGTACTGAAGAATTTCTTCCTAAGACCTAATCAAAATCTATTCTCCTTCAACTTAAACCCATTTCCCCTTGTCCTATCAGTGGACGCTCTTGTAAAAAGTCCCTCCCCAGCCTTCCTGTAGGATCCCTTCAGGTACTGGAAGGCAGCTATTAGGTCCCCCTGAAGTCTTCTCTTTTCAAGACTCAACAATCCCAACTCCTCCAGCCTGTCCTCGTAGCAAAGGTGCTCCAAGCCCTGGATCATCTTTGTGGCCCTCCTCTGAACGCACTCCAACAGTTCTATGTCCCTCTTATGGTAGGGATACCAGAACTGGACGCAGTATTCAAGGTGGGGTCTCACAAGAGCAGAGTAAAGGGGGAGAAGCACCTCTCTTGACCTGCTGGCTGTGCTTCCCTTGATACATCCCAGGATGCGGTTGGCCTTCTGGGCTGCATGAGCGCACTGCCGGCTCATGTTGAGCTTCTCATCTATCAATACCCCCAAATCCTTCTCTTCAGGGCTACTCTCAAGCCATTCTGTGCCCAGTTTGTATTTGTGCCTAGGACTGGCCCGACCCAGTTGAAGGACCTTGCATTTGGACTTGTTGAAGCTCATGCAATATGAAGCTCAACATCTTCACACAACTAGAACTTTTTAACAGTTAACATAGACTGTGCTGGAAAATGTCTGGCCTAAGAAAAAAAAGAAAGAACAAAAAAATGGGTGAAATAGGCATCGTAGTTAACTGAACGGCACGAGGTAGTATGAGGCTTACGATGTCAGGCCTAACAGGTATTCTCTGGGGAAAAGGATAGGCATCAGTGAAAAATAGTAAATATGCAAAACTCTTCAGCAGTGAGGAGTGTGATCCACTGCAAGGGCAATTTCCTCCTCAGGGCTCCCCAGGGCTACAGGAGGCTGGTGCTGGATGGGCTCCATGGCACCTCCTGGCAACTTAGGGAAGGAAGGTCCCTAGGCTTTATGCTTCTCCCACACCATCTTCCTCCCACCAGCGCTCACACAACATCTAAGGAAAACATGTCTCCAAGAATGTTACGCTACATTTGTTAGTTTAAAACAGACAAGTATTTTGTTTTCCTATATATTTCAAATCAAGTTCAAAGACACTGCAGATATCAGCCTCATCCATCCTGGAACACAAAACTCCCTTTGAACCATTTTTTAGGAAGAAGCGTCTTTCCTGTACATTTCTCTTGACTCTTCCCCAAAGAACGTCAAAACCTTCTCTGCTGGTATAAGCTGAGAAGTAGCTTGTTTCCTCAACATGGAGGCCTGGCTAAACGGCTCGCTGAGCCATTTAGGCACATGAACCTGACTGACAAAAAACATTAATTAATAAATAATTGCTACTTCTTATTTTGCTGCACATTTGCGATGGGTTTGTGTCTGGTGGAGTTTTTGGTAATGGGCGGGCTATAGGGTTGTCTCCTTCAGGGAAACTAGCAGAGCCTTCCCAAGCCCAGGTACACAGGCCAGACTCACCCCTGCCTAAGATCAGACCAATCCGTGCCTCTGTGAATCAATATATTCAAGAGGGGAAGCCTGCTGGAGAAACTCCCCTTTTGCTGTCCCTTATTTTGAGAACTTGTATCGGGTTTTAGCAATAAAATGGTGTTGATTGTCCAATAAAATGGCTAAAGATACACCAAAGCAAATAATTTCCTTCACCGTTTTTGACTATTTCTCATGCCTTGTTGGCTTGACAAGGGAAAGCATTCAAAACAGAATAGGGAGCCCCCATATGGGCTAGAAATCCAGCGTCTTTGTTTCCTAGGTTTGCTTGAACCAGAGGTTCTGCCCAGATAAATTCCTTTGGTTCTCCCTGGCAAGGCAACAGATTTGCCAGACGTCCTTGTCTTTTAGCCCCGTTCCCTGATTTTATTAGTTACCTGGGCTTGTTGCAGCTGTGTTGCTGCCTGTTGGGTTGCAGTGTTTTTTTTCCTTGTCACTTTCCTTCTTGTTCCTCTAAACTGGATATGCTCTCCTAATCAGCTGAGATACTGCGTTCCAGGAATCCTGTAGCCTTCGCTCCCCATCCAGGGTCTTCCCTATAAGTGCCTGATCTGTCTTTCCAAGCCTTTCCATTCGATAGCGAAAGCAGCCCCTTCCCCCCAACTGGTCCCAAACCCTTCTCCTACCTGTCTGAGCGGGGCTGGTAAACTTTCCCTTCCCCAGGACTCTCTGTCCTTTGTTCTGGCTGTCCGCCGTTCACACCTCCTTGCAGCCCGTGCAGCCACTGCTCCTCCTTCCTGAAGAAAGGGTTTACACAGGGCACCTCATTCCATTTTCCTTTTCCCCAGCAAAACAACACGAATTGCAACCTTGTGTCCTAATGTAAAGTTCTCTCACTGAGTTGTTCCTGAAGCCTCTCTACTGCGGGGAGCCTCATGCTGGAGAAACAGGAACTGCAGGCAACGACTCAATATGAGCGCGAACAAACAGATTCAACTTTATTCTTTTCTACCAAACGTTTATACTCTTTCAACTCTCAGTACATTACACTTTCTGTTATCTCAGTGGTTATTACTACATTCTATCTACTACAACAGTTACTGATTGGTGCGGTTACATCTAATATACCTACACTTAATCTATCAGGATGTTGCATCTCCAGATGTCCAGTGCCTCTGTTCTCAATGACAAACCAGAAAGATTTGTAACCTTGTTTTGCTTCAAGGAAGCAAAACAAGGGCAGACTGACCTTAATGATCAAAGGATCTAAGGTATTTTCTTAAACACAGGCTGCAGTGCTATAGCGCCAGCAAGGCCAGCAACATCTCCCCCTCTTTTATCAAACACAGCATCAGCTAGCCTTCTGATCTGAGCAGAGAAGCACTGGATGATGCAAGGTCCCATACAAACTACAAGCAATACGATAACAATAATAATTATAACCATCTTAATTCCATCTTTAAGCCAGGCAGAAATTCCAAAAGACAAAAGCCAGTCATCAAAAGGATTATGGCCTACAGTAATTTTTTGTGTATGTTGTTGAAGCCAATATAGTTGTTTGTGAATCGAGTCACTATGATCCGACAGGTTAAAACAGCACATCCCTTGAACTTCCTCACACCCTTTATCTTAAATCATCCAGACCCGCAGTCGCTGGGGAGTCCCTGTTCCAGCGAGGTTTCTGGAGAACGCTCCCAACAACTGGGAAGTCCTACGCAGTGCGTCCACCCGTAGGTGAGGTTTCTGAAGTCGCTGCAAGAGGGTCCAGCACTTACACTATTAAATAAACAACCTTACATAATGTTGAATGCGGGAATATCTGGTGTTGTTTGCTCCGTTGAATTCTTCTCACAGCTTGGCCAGGGCTGAAGGAAGAATGCAAAGGAGTCTCCCTATCTATTTTGGTCCTTAATCACACACTTCTAACAAAGCAAAAGGCAGCTGGTTTCCCCGTCTTGCTTTTAGCTAAAGAAAGATCACTCTGCTGGTTAGTACCATAAACCTTAACACCTATTATGTGGCTTTGATTAGACAGTCTTACACAACCAATATAAGCTTCATTGTTAGTCACATAAAGAGGATACATATTAATACAAGAGGTAACATTGAGAACAGTCACATTTTCCCACAATTGCTCTGCTATCAGCCATAACCATATTCTGCCAGTCCAATCCATGTTGTCATTGGTAATCGGTACCTCAGGGTCCCATCACGTCACTGGGCGAAACAAAGGGATTCAACAGGCAGGCCCAGTGCACGGTCGTGTTGCTGCTGCGCTGTTGAAGTGACAGGATGCTGCACAGACACATCATGCAGGATCATGTGGTTCCCAGGTCCCTTGTCCGTTATTAATAATAACAGGACACGCAATCGAACTGGCTGCTTCCCAATCTCCCTCTATTATAGCGTCTCTGATGACACTGCTCCATCGCTGTTGCATAGGATCTTTTATGGTTCGAGTCTGAAAATCAGGCTTGAGTGAGGGAGCTGATGGTAATGGGGGAGCTGAACTGGTTTAAGGGTTTCTTCTATTTCTTGCTGTCTAGTTGATAATTCAGCGAGTTTGTTCAGGATCTCTTTCAGGGGTTCATCCTGATCTTCCTTCTTTTCTCCCCCCCCCCCTTTTTTTTTTTTTTTTTTTTTTTCTTATTAGCTCAAGTATTACTTCAGTCACTCTGTTATCACACAGGGAGAGCAGAATTTCCCAGGTCTGTTTTGATCATACTCTCCCGTTCACTCCCATGCACATCTGGTGTACAAGAAGCGTCTTATCTTCATTCTCACGGACAAGCTCTCAACATGAGCTGTACCTGGCTGGTCAGGGTCTCTTTTCATAATTAGCAAGCAAGAGTTATGCACTTGTTTAGAAAAGAGCTCAGCTCAAGGACGAAAGTCTTAATTCTGCAACGCAGTGCGGTTTCTCCTTTTTTTTTTTTTTTTTTTTTTTTTCCTTCGACCCAGTCGGGACGAGCAGGGAGTTTCTTCCTTTGCCTTTTTCCTTTCCTGCCCTCCCCCCAACTCTTCGATCGCTGCCGCAGCAACTTTCTTTTCTGCTTGCATGATTTCTAGAGTGCGTATTACGGTTTTCCAAACTGTTCCTAGTTCTTTCGCTTCTTTTCCTCCCTCTAGAGTACAGTCCCACAAAAAGTCTCCTACTTCACGCCATTCCGTGGAACTAAAGATTAATGGCGGGTCGTTCATTTTCTCCCGTTTCCGAGCCCATGGGGCTAATACGTCTCGCTCCTTTACTTTTTCTCCTCTCTTAGAGAGTATACTAAGGAGGCGAGTTTTTTTAGGTGGATTACGCTTAAGATATGCCTGAATGTCACTTATCTCAGTTTCTGTTAGTCGGGGTTCTCCGTTCGATTCTAAATAGTGATTAGCTGACTCATAGTCCCATTCCTCGTTTTTTAACATGTTAATCACCCAAACACGCCGATTACGTCGAGGACCAGAAGATCCAGCCTTATCAAATTGCTTTTCAAAATTTTTGAGTCCATCTACTATAGCTTGATGAGCTTTACGGTATTTTTCTCGAATTATGTTAGACTGCACCCCTTTATCCAATCGCTGCATTTCTTCTAACAGCGTGGTCATAACGTCTGTCTGTTTCTGAATCAACATTTCTAGGGATTCATCTACTTCCATATCTTCAGGTAACGGCACTGTCGCCGGATCAATAGCCCCAGAGGGAGCTGAGGGAGGTGGGGGCAGAGTGGGTTCGGGTGGCTCCCATGGTGGGATGAGATCATCATAAGGACCTTGGCGCGCCGGTGCTGCAACCGGGAGAGGGGTATCTTGTGAGTTTTTTACTGAGGAATCTGAAGACGGAGTAGCCAATTTCTCAGCAGCAACTGTATACAGTGTTTTAGCAGCAACTTCTACCTCAGCATCTGCTCCCATGCGTTCTATCAGTAATCGTAACTGGCGATATGTCGGGGCTATTGCTTTCGCTTCCTTATTCCCTGTCTGTACTGCTTCCCAAATATCTTGCCCCACCTCCTTCCACACAGCATCTTTAAAAAAGTCAGTTGAGTCATTTAAATAACCACGGCACCGTGCCCAATATAATAAGTTTGTCAGCAGGGTTCGATCCAGCGATTCCCCCGCTCTCTGAACCACACGTAAAATGACTTCCACGGTCACCTTTTCAATCGCTGATGCAGCGCTTCCCATCCCGTGCACTAAAAACAGCTCTTATTGTGAGCTCTGACTCACCGGTCGTCAGTGGCCACTCGCGTCTCTCTCGAACGCCTGGTCGCAACCGCCACGGGTTTCTTACGTTCCTCTTCGTCGCACGGCAGCTCCCGCAGTATCACATCGGGGTCACCAAGATGCGGGGAGCCTCATGCTGGAGAAACAGGAACTGCAGGCAACGACTCAATATGAGCGCGAACAAACAGATTCAACTTTATTCTTTTCTACCAAACGTTTATACTCTTTCAACTCTCAGTACATTACACTGTTATCTCATTGGTTATTACTACATTCTATCTACTACAACAGTTACTGATTGGTGTGGTTACATCTAGTATACCTACACTTAATCTATCAGGATGTTGCATCTCCAGATGTCCAGTGCCTCTGTTCTCAATGACAAACCAGAAAGATTTGTAACCTTGTTTTGCTTCAAGGAAGCAAAACAAGGGCAGACTGACCTTAATGATCAAAGGATCTAAGGTATTTTCTTAAACACAGGCTGCAGTGCTATAGCACCAGCAAGGCCAGCAACACTCTACAAACCCGGGCAGTCAATGAATCATTTGTTTCAGCCCAGCCTGCTCCTCCAGAGCCGCAGCCAGGCCAGCTCCTAAAAGAGCACAAAGAATCACTTTCCCTTTGCAACCCTCTTCTTTGATTCCTTTTGCAAAGCCAAAAGCATCTACTACGCTCTGCCAGCTGGATGCAGTCTTCCTCTCCCAGTCCTGCCCAGGAATCAATAAGCAGGCAGGGCAAGTTTCCAAAAGCTTCAAAAGTCCCTATGACAAGTTACAGTTGCAACCTTCCATGTTAGTAGCAAACACCAGAACCAAGGAAGAAAAGCCCCACCAAAAGGACACCACAAAACAGACAGACACAAAGAAAAAGAAACAACCCAAGCGCTCTATTTCAGGGGGCACCATAAACATCTAGGGAACACTTTGCTGAGAGGTCCCACTTCCAGCAGTTCGGTTATGGTTTGAAGCACACAAAGTTGGGCAATGTGGGTCCCAGGGAGGTACCCTTTAAACCAGTTTCAAATGGCATCAAGAAAAGTCACCAACCAGGAATTGCCCTAGTGTACCGGGGAGGTGCCACTTCAACCAGTTACAAGCAGCTGCATGCCAAACAATTCGAAGCAGATCAAACCGTGGGAAAACACAGCACTTTGACCTGAAGGATCCCCTTCTTGTCGCCAATTAAAAGTTTCGACCTGAACGGTACTCGGTTGAGCTACAATGATCCCAGAGATGAGATTAAGACGCGAAGCAGATCAATGTTGTGTTTTCTTTGGAGTATTTCTTCTTCAAGTGCAGAGAGAGAGAGAGAAAGAAACGGGAAGATGGGGAAAAAGAGAAAAGCAAAAGAAGAAGAAGAAACCAATACCATTCTTTCTTTGAGTCCCACACCTGTTCACATTGCTGTTGTAATTGATGCATTTGCAGCAGAAAAACTGCTCTTGCTGGTTTTAGGAGTACCTCCACCCAGCCCAACCTCTCTACTCAGAGTGAAGACAAGGACTAAAAAGGAGGGCTTTACTCTTCTTGTCCGTTTTATGTCTCCTGGAGGTTTGCTCCACGCCTTTCACAGGGCATTGTGGGAAGAAAGGGGGTGTGGTCTTGGGTATAAGAGCCTCAGCCAGGGGTCATTCTGTGGGGGTTTAAGGTGGTGTTTGTTGCGTTGCGTTGCCCGGTGGAAAATGTGCCTCAAAATTAGGTATAGTAATCACTGGTGGACTCTATATACTTGAGATGCTTTTTAAAGAGAGAAGGAACATTGTGGAGTCACCCTGAGGAGCAGAGACATTGCAGACAGAGGATCCTTTAGTGTCAGAGGTAAAGAAGGAACCAAGGAAACCATCTAGGTTGAAGAGGTGTTGTTCAGCCTGTAGTACTGGGCAAAGGTAAACAAGGGAATAGAGGGTTTGAGTTGTATCACACACCCTCACCTCCCTTTTTCCTCGCCCTCCCTCCGCCCCACCTGCCTCCTGAGAAGGGGGGGAAGGAGTAGCTGAAGGTTGGCCAGTTGCCTCCAGGACACGCAGCAGGACCCAGTGCGACCTTGACTGCTCGCTCCTCTACAGGAAAGGGCAGAATTTGTGCGGCCCGGGCCATGTGCTCAGCTGGGTGGAGCTGTTACAAGAAATTGTTACCTTCGGATGTGAGATGAGATGGGCTGACCCTGGTGGCAGGGGCTCAGACCGTCCAGGGACGCCAACAGGCGCCGTGAAAGGGTTTGGCCACCGACAGGCCTTGAGCCCTGCCAGGCTGCTGATGTGAAGACTCAGGAAGCCCCCCGGAGCAACAGCTCTCCCTTCTCCTTGTGAGAGGGCAGTTAACCCCTTCGTGCCTCTGTGGGGCAGGGAGGGGAGGGGAGACAGGGGACCAGGGACGGCTGCATTTACACCATGTGTTGTGGATCAGGCTGCCCCATCCGCAGAGTAAGGGATGGGTCCCGGTGGGCTGGCACGGGTAAAGGTTCCGTTCTCCTCTGCCGACTTAGATGCTTGGCACGAAGTAGCAAAGTGTCCCAGGGACGACCCGATGAGAGTCGCAAAGCAGTTCGAGTGAAGAGCTAGGAATGAGGATCCAGACTGGTCAGATGAGAAAGTACACCACTTGGGACCCTGCTTCTGAAGTAGGGCAATGACAAATAGTTACCTTATCCACAGCTGACACCAGAAAGAGATTGTAGACACCTTGAAAAGCTTTCAGAGGAGGCCTGGAGAGTTCTTTAGAAGTAGGGAAGAAGCAGGCAGAGGGAAATTGTCTAAAGTGATAGCCATGGCCACTGTGGCAGCACCGGAGCAGAAAGGAGGGAAGGGGAGGCAGAGGTAATTGTGGCAGATGCAGCAGGTTTCAGATCACTTGAGGAAAAAAATCAGTGTGCGTATTGTAAAAAGGAAGGTCAATGGAAAAATAAATGCTCAAGGCTCCAGGGGAATCACCAGGTGATAACTGATTCGGCAAAAAAGAGTGACGGGGACCAGGGGTGCCTATCCTAGTAGACCCGGTGGTTAGAATAAAGCTAGGGAGCGGAGAAAGAGATGATAAACCTTGTGGGAGCAACTGGCCAACAGTGAAAGTTGTTCTTTCTAAGACCTTTACAATTCAAATTAGTAAAAGCTGTGGGAATGCATAAATTTCTGTATTTACCAAACTCCCCAAAATCTCTGTTAGGAAGAGACTTGTTGGGCAAGTTAGAAGCCAACATCACCTTTAAGCAAGGGGAAATGAAACTGAGAGTAAATGATAAAAATTGAATTGAACTGTTATGTTTGTCCCTTGCAAGGCAACAATATCTAGTCAGTCCCCACGGATGGAGGAAATACTGAATCAAGTACACGCAGGAGTATGGGCTGCTGAAGTACCAGGGAAAGCTAAAATGTGAGCCCAGAAAGAGTTGAGCTAAAAGAGAAAGCCTCTAGAGTCCATTTAAAACAGTACCCCTTGAAATTAGAAGACAGAAAAGGAATGGAAGGAACGATAAACAATCTTATGAAGTATGGGCTGTTGGTAGAATGTGAATCAGAATATAACACGCCCATCTTATCAGTTAAGAAAACGGATGGGTCGTATCGAGTAGTTCAAGATTTGAGGGCCATAAATGAAGTTGTTAAAGATTGATCATCAGGTTTAGTTCACAGTATTAGATCTAAAGGATGCTTTTTTTCTGCTTGCCTATGGCTGAGGAAAGTGAGAGACTGTTTGCTTTCGAGTGGGAGAGCCCAAGTACTGGACGGAGAACACAACTTGCTCAGACTGTATTACCACAAGGATTCAAGAATAGTCCCACAATATTTGGTAATCAGCTGGCACCGGGTCTTGAATTGTGGGAGCGCCCCTCAGAAAAGGGTATTCTGCTGCAATAAGAAAAAGATTGTGTAGTCTGGGCTATGAGTTTATTGCATTTTCTTGGACTAATGGGATATCAAGTTTCCTAACAGAAGATATAGTTGATACTGCAACAAGTCACCTATGAGATATCAGGAGGAAACGAGAACTAGGTCCAGAACAAAAAGAGGCCATCTGCTGAGCTCCACTGCCCGAAACAGTAAAAGAACTTAAGAAGGATGCGTGCCCCGGCATTGGGACTGCCCCATAAGTAAGTACAGGATGGCCAGGATGCTTACGAGCAGTGGCGGCAGCCTGAAAATTCACCCTAGGCCACGGAATAGTTGTTTTAGTATCCCATGCCATATCAGCGGTTCTTGAACGGAAAGGAAACTGTTGGCTTTCCCCTTCCAGATTCCTGAAATACCAGGCCATTTTGGTAGAATCCGATGATGTGAAAATCGAGATCACTAGCGTTGTGTATCCAGCCTCTTTCCTCAGCAATGCCGTTTCGGAACAACCCGCCCGTGATTGCATCGAAGCTATAGAAGCCGTATACTCCAGTCGGGCGGACTTGAATGAGATGCCTTTAGAAGATGCAGAGGACTGGTATGTCGATGGGAGCAGTTTTGTCCGACGAGGGGGGTCCATGTAGCAGAATATGCAGTGACGACCACGGATGAGGTAATCGAAGTGGGACCACTTCCTGTCGGGACATCGGCCCAGAAGGCTGAGATCATAGCACTGACCAGGACCTTAGTATTTCTAGAGGGGTCCCTTCGGAGAGCCGGCCAAGATAACGACCATCACACCAATATGGCTACAGATCGTCCTCCCTCTACAGTACAGTCCCACAAAAGGTCTCCTACTTCACGCCATTCCGTGGAACTAAAGATTAATGGCGGGTCGTTCATTTTCTCCCGCTTCTGAGCCCATGGGGCTAATACGTCTCGCTCCTTTACTTTTCCTCCTCTCTTAGAGAGTATACTAAGGAGGCGAGTTGCCGTGTCCATTTCCATCGCGGTCTTACCTTGGCAGGGGCTTGATCGGTTGCTCAAGCTCTGGTCTCCGGTGCCCTTTTGGTCACACCCCGAACTCTCCTGCCTCCAGCTCTCCGGCTCCCAAATCGGCTCACGTCCGATGCTTCGGAGTCTTCCCACATTTAAGCAATCCACATTTAAGCGTCCATAGAGGGTCCCTGTTCGGGCGCCAGATCTAGAGGGTCCCTTCGGAGAGCCAGCCAAGTTAACGACCATCACACCAATATGGCTACAGATGGTCCTCTCTTTATTGCCCCGGACAGCTCAATATATACAGTTCAGCAGTGTCCACGCGCCTGCCCCTTAACAGAGTTGGTCAGTTACAGGTTTACACACACCAGCGTTTTATTGGGTAGTGCCATTCCACTATGCAAGCGACTCTCGACCCCCCCCCTTCTCCCCCCGGGGCCAGCACCTCCAGCCAAGCATCTCGCAAAGCGTTCACAAAACAGATAAAACCTCCTCCTCCCCGTGTTCCAAGGCAGCTTCAAGGACAGTGCCTTTGTTTAGGCCTAAGCTGGGTTGTCCACACTTTTAAAGTTATACCGCGCCTCTGCTCCACAAGAAATTCCTCTACAAGTATTGGCAAAGGATAAGAAAATTCATATTTGGCCAGATTCAAAATACGCCTTTGGAGTAGTACATGCACATGCTGCAACATGGCATGTGGAAGAGGTATTAAAATTACTCCAGGCAGCACGATTGTACACTTGCTATTACGCACTGCGAAGAACACCAGAAAGGAGATACTAGTCCTGAAAAGGGAAACAGACTGGCAGATTTGGAGGCCAAGCTGGCAGCCGAACAAACATTTGAGAAGAAAATTTTAGCTGTTATACCAGGGAGGCAAAATCACATCTTGAGGGAAACAGAAAAATGAAATTAACTATTCCAAAATAGACAAACAATTAATTCAGGATCTTGGAGGAAAAACACTAACTACAGGGATGACCCAGATAAGAGATGGCAGAATAGTGATACCCTCTAGGATAGCATATCAAGTAGTCTTGGAAGAACATAATAAAACCCATTGCGGGGTAGAAGCGTTCTACTGATTTTGAAGTAGAAAATGGATAGGGCATGACTTGTGTACTACCATTTACCAAGTGACAAAAAAAATAATCCTCACACTGGAATTAAATCCCAGATATCTAACTTAGGGAAAGGTAATGTTCCTGGAGAACCATGGCAGATTGATTTCTCAGAACTCCCTAGAAAAGAGGGGTTTAGATATCTGTTGGTATTGACAGACACCTTTTCTGGTTGGCCAGAGGTGTTTCACTGTAGGAGGAATAAGGCAAGAAGTGCTGTGGTACATCAATGATCTGAATGCTAACACCTGATGAGAAGCTGCCCAAATGGTTTAGTGACTTGGGGCACAGAACCTGTGAGGAGAGGCTGAGTGAAATGGGCTTATGGGATTGAACCAGCAGCCTTTCTGTGATCTGTGGAAGAGATTATGTTCTCACTTAGGTTTGCTCCATGGAGGCAGTCAAACATTGCAGTGGAGCAAAGGTAGCTGTGCAGTCTTTCGTCCTGGGAATCTCTCAAGTTTTGACAGGACAAAATGCTGAGCTTAGTTTGAATTCCATGTTGGCCCTGTTATGAGCAGGAGGTTGTGAGAGCCCTTGTGAGGGCACCTCGACTTCAGAGTTTTTGGGATTGAATATCTCTATTTCACAACAGTATGCATGGCAGGAGAGAGGTTTAAGGGGAATAATTTTTGTGTGGCAGGGAATAATTTTGTACAGATGTTTTTACACTGAAACTCATAGAATCATAGAAAGATAGAACGATCTAGGCTGGAAGGGACCTTAGAGATCATCTAATCCAACCTCCCTGTCATGGGCAGAGACACCTTTCAACTAGATCAGGCTACTCAAGGCTCTGTCCAACCTGGCCTTGAACACCTTGAGGGAGGGGGCAGCCACAACATTTCTGGGCAATTTATTCCAAAGTCTTGCCACCCTTGTACTGAAGAATTTCTTCCTAAGATCTAATCAAAATCTATTCTCCTTCAACTTAAACCCATTTCCCCTTCTCCTATCAGTGGACACTCTTGTAAAAAGTCCCTTCCCAGGCTTCCTGTAGGTTTCCTTCAGGTATTGGAAGGCAGCTATTAGGTCCCCCCAAAGTCTTCTATTTTCTAGACTCAACAATCCCAGCTCCTACAGCCTGTCCTCGTAGCAGAGGTGCTCCAGCCCCTGGATCATCTTTGTGGCCTTCAGGAGAAATGAAGAGATTAAGAATTAGTCCAGATATCCCTGAATAATAATTGATAAAGAGTTATGGAAATGTCGTTGGAGAAAGCATTGTCCCTGAAGTTGCGCAGCCACTTCACCCTTCGTTCTCAGGCAGACAATAACCTGGAAGTAAGTAAGGCAGTAGTTTCCACTAAGTTACTATTAAAGTACGTGTAGCTGACCACCAATGTGAAAAAGAGGATGAACAGCAGCAGGTTATTGGGGAAACTCTATCTTTACAAAAGGCATTTCTACTACTGTAGTTTTAAATGCAAATCCTGCAGTAAATCTGACAAAGATTCAAGTGCAGAAAAATTCCATTCTTTAACCAGAATAATTTATTCACCGTTGATATCTAAAATGTTGCTGTATGGGAAGATCTCAGTGGCTTTTTGTGTATTTCAGTAGTCCTTTTTCTTAATCTCTTGCAGTTCCTCCTATCAACAGTTGATAACTTTGTCATAGCTATTATCTAATGCCATTTCCTCTCTTTGTTTTTAAAACTATAAAAAAAGGACATAATCTAGTTTAAAAAGGACTGCAGAAAATATACCGTAATCCTAGGCTGAAGTTAATTCAAAAATTTTACATGTTAGAGTGATCTTCAGCATCCACAACAACCATTAGTAACTGAGGATGAAAGAAAGTCCATGGAGTACTCTGATTTTTGCTAATGTTAGTTTTTGGCGTTCTTAGATTGTCATCGTTTATTAATCTTTGACAATAAGATCAAAAACAGCTTAAATGGCTTTTCGCTTTTGCAAAATCATCTTTTTTTTCTCTTTTTTTCCTTGGCATTTGCTATTGCAAATTCCTTATGTGAATAGTAATCAATATTTAATTTAAAGTTTGTGATCATCTCAGTGGTTTTTGTGTTGCTACAATTGGAAGCAAAATTTAAAGAGACTTCATTGTTTCAAAGCAATTGAAAAGTGCTGAGTAAATAAGTCCAGTGAATAAAGGCTAATTACCAGAAGATGTTGGGGGGAAAAAAAAGGTAGCAGGACTTCAGTTTGCTCTGTTATATCTGACTAATATTCTTCAGTTCAGGTACATAAACTTTAGGAAGCTAAAATTATCTATATCCTTGAGAGAATGTTATGTTAAAAAAATCTGCTAAAATAAAAAAACAGGAGAGAGAAACTTGCATGGATCATTTTCCACTGTGAACTGAACATTTCTAAAGTGGTCAAGATGATGACTTCATTGTGTTGCATTTATTATTATAATATCCATAAAACAGTCTGGTGCAATAAACACCTGAAGAAAAGTACAAAGATTAGTGTCTACAGAGCCATTGTACTGTCTACTCTTTTATGAGTCTGAATCATAGAATGGCCTAGGTTGGAAGGGACCTTAGAGATCATCTAATCCAACCTCCCTGTCATGGGCAGGGACACCTCTCAACTAGATTAGGTTACTCAAGGCTCTGTCCAACTTGGCCTTGAACACCTTGAGGGAGGGGGCAGCCACAACATCTCTGGGCAATTTACTCCAAAGTTTTGCAACCCTCGTACTGAAGAGTTTCTTCCTAAGATCTAATCTAAATCTATTCTCCTTCAACTTAAACCCATTTCCCCTTCTCCTATCAGTGGACACTCTTGTAAAAAGTCCCTCCCCAGCCTTCCTGTAGGATCCCTTCAGGTATTGGAAGGCAGCTCTTAGGTCGCTCCAAAGTCTTCTCTTTTCAAGACTGAACAATCCCAACTCCTGCAGCCTGTCCTCATAGCAGAGGTGCTCCAGACCTTGGATCATCTTTGTGGCCCACCTCTGAACACGCTCCAATAGATCTATGTCCCTCTTATGGTGGGGACACCAAAGCTGGACACGGTATTCGAGGTGGGGTCTCAAAAGAGGAGACTAAAGGGGGAGAAACACCTCTCTTGACCTGCTGACTACGCTTCCCTTGATACATCCCAGGACACGGTTGGCCTTCTGGGCTGCATGAGCGCACTGCCGGCTCATGTTGAGCTTCTCATCTATCAAAACCCCCAAATCCTTCTCTTCAGGGCTACTCTCAAACCACTCTGTGCCCAGTTTGTATTTGTGCCTAGGATTGGCCCGACCCAGGTGAAGGACCTTGCATTTTGACTTGTTGAAGCTCATGCAGTTTGCACTGGCCCATTTCTCAAGCCTGTCAAGGTCCCTCTGGATGACATCTCTTCCCTCAGGTGAGTCCACGGCACCACACAGCTTGGTGTTGTCGGCAAACTTGCTGAGGGTGCACTCAATGCCATCGTCCATGTCACTGACAAAGATGTGGAACAGCACTGGACCCAGAACAGACCCCTGAGGAACACCACTTGTCACTGGGCTCCATGTGGACATCGAGCCATTGACCACAACTCTTTGAGTGCGACCAGCCAGACAGTTCTTTATCCACCGAGTGGTCCATCTGTCAAATCCGTGTCTCTCCATTTTAGAGACAAGGATGTCATGTGGGACAGTGTCAAAAGCCTTGCACAAGTCCAGGAAAATGACATCTGTTGCTTTTCTTGTGTCAACCAGCACTGTAGCTTTATTGTAGAAGGCCACTAAATTAGTCAGGCACAACTTGCCCCTGGTGAAGCCATGTTGGCTGTCACCAACCACTTGATTATCATAGAATCATCATAGAATCATAGAATGTTAGGGATTGGAAGGGACCTCGAAAGATCATCAAGTCCAATCCCCCTGCCAGAGCAGGAATGCCTAGACTATGCCACACAGGAACGTGTCCAGGCAGGTCTTGAATGTCTTCAGAGAGGGAGACTCCACAACCTCCCTGGGCAGCCTGTTCCAGGGCTCCGTCACCCTCACTGAGAAGAAGTTTCTTCTCAAGTTTAAGCGGAACCTCTTATGTTCCAGTTTCAGCCCATTACCCCTTGTCCTATCGTTGGTTGTCACCGAGAAGAGCCTGGCTCCATCCTCGTGACACTCACCCTTGATATATTTGTAAACATTAATGAGGTCACCCCTCAGCCTCCTCTTCTCCAAACTAAAGAGCCCCAGCTCCTTCAGTCTTTTCTCATAAGGGAGATGCTCCACTCCCTTAATCATCCTAGTTGCCCTGTGCTGGACTCTCTCCAGCACTTCCCTGTCTTTCTTGACCTGAGGGGCCCAGAACTGGACACAGTATTCCAGATGGGGTCTCACCAGGGCAGAGTAGAGGGGAAGGAAAACCTCTCTTGACCTACTAACCACCCCCCTTCTAATACACCCCAGGATGCCATTGGCCTTCCTGGCCACAAGGGCACACTGCTGGCTCATGGCCATCCTGCTGTCCACCAAGACTCCCAGGTCCCTTTCCCCTACACTACTCTCTAATAAGTCATTCCCCAACCTATACTGGAACCTGGGGTTGTTCCTACCCAGATGCAAGACCCTACATTTACCGTTGTTATATTTCATCAAATTTTTCCCTGCCCAACTCTCCAGCCTGTCCAGGTCTTGCTGGATGGCAGCAGAGCCTTCTGGTGTGTCAGCCACTCCTCCCAGCTTGGTGTCATCAGCAAACTTGCTGATAGTACTCTCTAGTCCCTCATCCAAGTCATCGATGAATATATTGAATAATACTGGTCCCAGTACCGAACCTTGAGGCACTCCACTGGATACAGGTCTCCAACCAGACTCTGCCCCATTGACCACAACTCTTTGGCTTCTTCCCCTTAGCCAGTTCACAGTCCACCTCACTACCCGAGAGTCTAGACCACACTTCCTCAGTTTAGCAGCAAGGATGCTGTGGGAGACTGTGTCAAATGCTTTACTGAAGTCAAGGTAGACCACATCCACCGCTCTGCCATCATCTATCCACCTTGTTATATCCTCATAAAAGGCTATGAGGTTAGTCAAGCACGACTTCCCTTTGGTGAAGCCATGTTGACTGTCTCTAATGACCCTCTTATCCCTGATATGCCTTGAGATGGCACCAAGGATAAGTCATTCCATCACTTTCCCAGGGATGGAGGTGAGGCTGACTGGTCTATAGATACCCGGGTCCTCCTTCTTGCCCTTTTTGAAGACTGGAGTGACATTTGCTTCCCTCCAGTCCTCAGGCACCTCTCCCGTCTCCCAAGACTTGGCAAAGATGATGGAGAGTGGTCTAGCAATGACATCAGCCAGCTCCCTCAGCACCCGTGGATGCATCCCATCTGGACCCATGGATTTATGGATGTCCAGATTGCTTAATTGGTCCCTAACCCAGTCCTCATCGACTAAAGCAAACTCCTCCACTGCCCTGACTTCCTGTGGGGCCTCAGGGGAACGGGGCTCCTCAGGACAGCCTCCGGCAGAGTAGACAGAGACAAAGAAGGCATTCAGTAACTCTGCCTTCTCTGTATCATGTGTCACCAAGGCACCCACCTCATTCATCAGTGGGCCTACATTGCCTCTGGTGTTAGTTTTATCTACCACGTATTTGAAAAAGCTCTTCCTGTTGTCCTTGACCCCTCTCGCCAGGTTCAATTCTAGGGAGGCCTTTGCTTTCCTAGTTGCCTCCCTACATCCTCGGACAACAGCCTTATATTCTTCCCAAGTGGCCAGCCCTGCCTTCCAAGATCTGTAAATTCTCCTCTTGCACTTGAGCTTACCCAGCAGATCCCTGTTTAGCCACGCAGGTCTCCTGGCTCCCTTCCTTGACTTCCTACGTGTCGGGATGCTCTGATCTTGAGCACGGTAGAAGCAGTCCCTGAACGCTAACCAACTGTCTTGGGCCCCTTTACCTTCAAACAGCCTTGCCCATGGGATTTTCTCGAGTAATTGCTTGAAAAATCCAAAGTTTGCCTTGGCAAAGTCCAGGGTTGCAATTCTGCTTGCTATTTTGTTTCTGCTACATGAGATCCTGAACTCCACCATTTCATGGTCACTGCAGCCAAGGCAGCCCTCAACCTTTACTGCTTCAACCAGATCCTCCTTGTTAACGAGGATGAGGTCCAGCAGTGCTCCTCTCCTAGTCGGTTCCTCCACCGTTTGCATCAGAAAATTATCATCGATGCACTGGAGGAACCTCCTGGACTGTGGCTGGCTGGCTGAGTTGTCCTTCCAGCAAATATCAGGGAAGTTAAAATCCCCCACGACAACCAGGGCCTGTGATTGTGAGACCGCTCTCAGCTGCCTGTAGAAGGCCTCATCAACTTCCTCACCCTGATCTGGTGGCCTGTAATAGACACCCACAACAGTATCTCTCCTGCCAGCCTGCCCCTTAATTCTAACCCATACACTCTCAACTTGCTCCTCCTCCATGCCTGGATGGTATTCAAGACATTGTAGTTGCTCTTTCACGTAAAGAGCGACTCCACCACCTCGCCTGGCTGGCCTGTCTTTCCTGAAAAGGACATAGCCACCCATGACCACATTCCAGTCATGTGAGCTGTCCCACCATGTCTCTGTAATTGCCACCAGATCATAATCTCCTGCCCGAACCCAGGTTTCTAGCTCCTCCTGCTTATTCCCCATGCTGCGTGCATTGGTGTATAAGCATTTCAGGGAGCAAGCTGAGCACACTGATCTCACCCTAGGGGGATGGGAGGCCACCCGGTCCTCATAATTTCTCGAGCACTGCCCCGCTGCAATCCCAGCTATAACCCCATCCCCCTTCATATCTAGTTTAAAGAACGCTCTATGAGTCCCACCAGCTCGTGACCAAGGATCCTTTTTTCCCTTTGTGTCATTTGAACCCCAGCTTGTTTCAGTAGATCAGGTGCCCTGTAGATCTCCCCATGGTTAAAAAATCCAAAGCTAGACCGCTGGCACCACCCCTTTAGCCAAGTATTAATCTGCTGCACTTTGTCAAACCTTCCACTATTTTCCCTCATAATTGAAGGAATAGAGGCAAACACAACCTGTGCGCCTGATCCTTCTAGCATCCACCCCAGTGCCCTAAAGTCCCTTTTGATTGCTTCTGGCCGTCTCTCTACTATCTCATCATTACCGATCTGCATAACCAAAAGCGGGTAATAGTCCGTGGGTTTGACCAGACCAGGAAGCTTCTTGATAACATCCTTAACTCGGGCCCCAGGGAGGCAGCAGACTTCCCTGTGGGTCGGATCTGGGCGGCAGACAGGGCCCTCTGTTCCCCTCAAGAGGGAGTCTCCAATTACAATTACCCTCCTTTTTTTCTTAGATGAAGAAGTCCTAATGCGTGTATCCGAGTGACTCACCCTAGACAGCCCTATGGGTGAACCCTCCGCTGACTCTTCCTTGGCCTGGCTCTCATTGTCTAGAGCCCCATACCTGTTTTGCAGGGGCAACCGGGCAGGTGAGGGAGGCCGGGCAGGGATTTTCCTTCCTCTCCTGGCAGGCACCTGCTTCCACTCCTCCCTATCCTTTAGGTCCCCCCCTTTTGCCTGATGGCCAGAGGTGGGGGGATATTCAGCTCTTTGCAGAGCTTGCTGCTCGCCATTCAGGACGTGACTCCACCGATCTGTCCCTCTCTCCGACTCCCTAATGCTCCTCAGCCTTTCTACTTCCTCCTTCAGTTCAGCCACCAGGCTGAGCAGATCGCTCACCTGGTCACATCGGACACAGGTCTCGCCTCCACTACCCTCCATGGCCAGTGCCAGGCTCCGGCATTCTCTGCAGCCCGAGGCCTGAACACCCACATGCTTACGTGGGGCCTCTGTCTGGGTGCCCACAGTTTTTCTAACAACCATTGACCTGGTGGCAACCATAGTTGGCTCTACAATACAAAGACTCTCCGGAAAGCTATGCACGGAATAGTTTACAGGCCTTTTAAGTACTTGCCTTTTAACAAAGACTTACCCTTTTGTTCGGTGAACAAGGACTAGTCCCTGCCCTCCCCAAGGCTTCTTATACCCTGAGGGCACAGTTAACAGCTGATCACCGTGTTTAAAATCTCTGCGCGCTGAGGGTGGCTCTGCCCACGCTATCTCGGGTGTCCGCCCTGGAGCTGCCGGTGCGGCCTCAGGTGTGGTTGCTGTAGCCGGCTTAAAAAAAGCCCCCCAAAAACTTTTTGCCAGCCTTTTTTTTTTGCTTAGATTCCTTCCCCAGTGCAGTCTTACCTGCTCTGAAGCTGGGCTCGACAGCCTTAGTACCACTACCAGGAGAATCTGTTCCATGATTTTGCCTGGCACAGAGGTAAGGCTGACTGTTCTGTAGTTCCTCGGGTTGTCTTTGGTTCCTTTTTTAAAGATGGGAGTTATGTTCCCCGTTTTCCAATCTGCGGGAACCTCACCAGACTGCCAGGACCTCTCAAATATGATGGCCAGTGGCCTTGGCAACTTCAGCTGCCAGTTCCTTCAGGACCCATGGATGTATCTCATCAGGTCCCATGGACTTGTGCACCTTCAGGTTCTCTAGGTGTTCCCGGACCTGATCTGCTCTTACCCTGGGTGGTTCTTCATTCTCCCAGACCCAGCCAACACCTTCTGTGATGTGGGTGGTGTAGTTCGAATGATTGGGTCATCAACCGCCACCACCTGTGACTCCTCAAACGCTTCCATTAGCGCTGCCTCCGAACAGGCAGGGGTCACCACTATTGAGGCCCAGCTGCTGAGAACGCAGCTGCGCTGGGCAGGGCACGTCTCCGGGATGGAGGATCACCGCCTCCCTAAGGTTGTGCTCTGTGGTGAACTCGCCACCGGCTACCGCAACAGAGGAGCCCCAAAGAGGAGATACAAGGAGTCTCTGAAACAATACCTCAGTCATGGCCATATTGACTACCATCAGTGGTCCACTCTGGCCTCCAATCAGGAGATGTGAAGACACACCAGCCATAACGCTGCTGCCTCCTTTGAGAACACACGTAGAATTAGTCTCGAGGAGAAAAGACAACACAGACAGAACCGTGCCTCGCCAATACCACTCAAAGACACTTTCCACTGTGCCTTTTGCAACCAAACTTGCCTATCCCACATCGGCCTTTTTAGCCATCAGTGCGCTTGTAGCAAGTGTGGGTAGAGCCCTTCCCATATCGTCTTTCGCAAAGCCTAGCCATGAGGATGATGATTACTAGTTAGTATTTATTATAATAAATATCTATTAGCTTTATTCTTTTATAGCATACATGTTTTAAGATAAACTTTAATGAGGCTGAAATTACCAAATCAACAAATACTAGAAAATATCATGGCAAGCACCACTTTCCAGTAAATTTGACTGAAACACATTAAAAAAATAAATAAAATACTTTACTACTTATTTTGAGGATTTAAATTATTCCAGTATAGGCAGCATTATGGATCTCTGAACCCTAATCCAGAAACAATCCCTTTATGAATCTCAGGGTTCAGGCTGATATTGCTACGGCCATGGCTGTCTCAAAATCAGAAAGGTCTGAATGGAGCACTGCTGGTGCCATGCTGTGCTTCTCCTGGAATGCCTTGTCCTGCCCCACTGTCCCTGGAACTATGGGCTTTGTGGCTCTTTGTATCTTAACTGTAATTCTGTGCAGAACTGATTGCATGTGTTCCATATGAACTCAAGTTTTGCAGGAATGTTGATCTGCTTAAGGATAAGAAAGCTCTACACAGAGATCTGGACAGGATCAATAGACTGAGTT
Organism: Trogon surrucura; assembly: GCA_020746105.1. Taxonomy (NCBI): domain Eukaryota; kingdom Metazoa; phylum Chordata; class Aves; order Trogoniformes; family Trogonidae; genus Trogon; species Trogon surrucura. Next base: position 114,535,112 of record CM036617.1, on the reverse strand, counting down.
CAGTTGTATAAAGTTTAACAAGGTCAGGTTCCAGGTCCTGCAGTTCATTCATGGCAACCCCAGGCAACACTACAGTCATGAGCAAGAGTGACTGATAATCTGCCCAGCACTTTGGGGTGCTGCTTGACTGCCAGCTGAACATGAGCAAGCAGTGTGTCCAGGTTGCCAAGAAGGCCAAAAGCATCCTGGCCTTTATCAGGAAAAGTGTGGCCGGCAGGACCTGGGAACTGATCTTGTCCCTCTACTCAGCACTGGTGATGCCGCACCTGGAATACGATGTTCAGTTTCGGGGCACTCACTGTAAGAGGAACTTTGTGTTGCTGGAGAGGGTCCAGAGAAGGTCAATGAAGCTGGTGAGGGTTCCGGAGAGCAAACCTTATGAGGAGCGGCTGAGGGAAATGGGATTGTTTAGTTTGGAAAAGTGGAGGCTGAGATGAGACCTTACAGCTTTCTACATCTAACTGAAAGATGGTTGTAGTGAGGTGGGGATTTGTCTCTTCTCCCAAGTAACAAGCTATAGGATGAGAGGAAATAGGCTCAAGTTGTGCCAGGAGAGGTTTTGATGGGATGTTAGGAAAAGTTTCTGCACTGAAGGAGTGGTGAAGCATTGGAACAGGCTGCCCAGGAAGGTAATTGAGTCACCGTCCCAGGGCGTGTTCAGAAGACATATAGACATGGCAGTTCAGGATCTGCTTTAGTCATGGTGGTGTTACGTTGACAGTTAGACTTGATGATCTTAGAGCTCTTTTCCAGCCTTAATGATTGTATGACTCTATAAACAAGATTTTTTTATCAAGTGCTTAATCAAGACTGTACTTATCACAGTTCCTAGCAAGTTTCCATGAATATTGCTGGGTTTTTTGCATGAAATCATAATACAGCATGGCAAGATCTTGATGGTACTACTAGTACTACTACCACTGCAACCATTAAGAACTTTCATCCAAAAAAATAAATTAAAAATTGAATATATCAATTGCATTTAAAGGAAACCTTATTCAGCAAAAGTTGTCTCCTTTTTTTTTTTTCTCATTTCTCTGCAGCTATTTGCGTCTTCTCTAGCCCTGCCTTAGTCCAAAACTAGGATTACTGATTTTATGGTAATGCAGCTAATCTGACTGTCTGTCCCTACTGTATGACTGCAAAAAGCAAATTGATCCTTCCTCACACTTTGTAATATACTGTCATATTCTCTAGGAGTTTTTTCATGTGAATATGGCCTTTTAGCCTCTTAAAATATATTACTGGACAATTAGGTTTGTGCTTAACTAAGATTATATATTTATTTTTTTATACTGATTATCCCACATTCCATTATGGTGTTTCTCTTAAGCAAATATATTAACAGTGTTAAAGCTCTCAGTCTCATCTCAAGGTTGTTATTTGACAAGGGGTTCTAATAGTCAAACCTTCACAATTCCAGCAAAAGTAGATGAAATGAGTGGTCAGATCTTCCATTTAAGAAACCAATTTTAAAAAGAATAGGAAAAGAGGATCTATGAGTTAGACAAAGTGCTACCCACATTCTGTTGTTTTTCTTCTCACAACTTGACCACTCATTCGTATTGTATTTTGATGGATTTGTCATTTCCTGGCAGCTGAAGTATGTTTCAGATCTTTTGTATAGATTTAATCTTGTGATGGATATCACGTTTGATTGACAGTAATAATTTATAATAATTTCTCTTTCAAGAACAGCTTTCAGTTTTTAACTTTAAGTAAGTTTTGTTATTCTTTTATATTACATTTATGTGGTTTTGCATTAAGACGGTCTACCGAAATTATTATGTATAATTATTCTTTTGAAGCACAACAATAAAATATTTTATGTTCAATACATGGGACAAAAATGCATTTTAAATATTTCTATTATTGTCTCTTCCTCTTATATATAATCACATTAATAGAAATATGATGAATATAAATATACAGTGTTAGTAAATTTTCTGCTTAACATACAGTATATTCTAATGTGTTATATATTACAAAATTGACCCATAATTTAGAAAAGAAAAATCTGACAATGAAGGCAATTTTTTTTTTTCCTAAACCCTGGTAGAATTTTATATCCTTGATCTTTTAAATCATTAATAAATAAACCAGCATTTTTGAATTTTTCCACATCAGCTCCATAATCTGAAAATGATTACGTATTTTTTTTCTAGGCTTGGCAAAAAAAAAAGTCCTACTTATGACTCTGCTAGCTGTTGGATACCTCTTATAATAATTGGTTTTTTTGGTTTATTATCTTTTCTATGACTATGCTGTTCTGTAGCATTACAATTTGTTTCCTGTGGAAAGAGTAAAGGTTTATTTATTTCTCTCTTATTGAAAAATGGTCTGCTTCTCAGTGATGGAATCTGAGCTGCCAGTCTGAAAGGATTCCCAGTACTGCAGTACCTATGATGTCCACGCCACTGTAATTGTTTAAGTGTAAACACTGAAAAGTTAAACACAAGCTCTCTCACATGTATAGTGAATTTATTTTCACTAGAGTGAGATCCGTGCACCCGCACTGGCTCTGTTCCTCAACGTGCTGGGCATTTGCACCGACAACATGGAACACTCCTTACACCAATCCTAGCACAGGCCTGGCAGAAGGGGTTTTTCAATTATTTTTTTGATAGAGGCATCATGTTTACATTCATTTACATGAAATGATGTTTACATTTTTTCACAATCCACAATAAAAATAATTAAAAAAAGGCCTGTTTATATGTTCTTCTTTCACAGCTTTTGTTGGTTACTTATTCTGTAGCTTGAGAAACAGAAGCTAAAAGTTTTTTCATGGACAGCTGTTACAGCATTATGATATGTTAATGTTTGCTGGATTCCAGGTGTCCACCAAAGCCACTATCACTCACATCCTCAGCTGGACAGGGGACAGAAAATATAACAAAAGGCTTATGGGTCAAAATAAGGACAGGGAGAGATCACTCAGTAATTACTGTCACAAGCAAAACAGTCTCAACTTTGGAAAAAGTTAGTTTAATATATGACCAATCAAATTGGAGTTGGATAATGAGAAACACAACCGCGTATTAAAAAAAACCTTTTGCCCACCCTACTTTCTTCCTGGGCTTAACTTTACTCCCAGTTTTCTCTGCTTCCTCCCCAACAGCAGTGTAGGGGGACGAAGAATGGGGTTTGTGATCAGTTTTTCACACATTGTCTGTACCGCTCTCTCCTACACAGGGGGAAGGACTCCTCAGACTCTTCCCCTGGAAGAGTGTGCCACCATGCTACCAGTTCCCACATGAGACAATCCTCCACAAACTTCTCTGAGTGCTTCCCATTGGCTACAGTTCTTCGTGAACTCCTCCAGCATGGAACCCTTCCATGGGATGCTGTCCTTCAGGACCAGATTGCAGCTCCAGCAGGGGCTCCTCTCTCCATGAGTCCACAAGTCCTTCCAGGAGCATATGCCAGCATGGGTTTTCTATGGGGTCTTTGGGTATCCACCTGCTCTGGCATGGGGTCCTCCACAGGCTGCAGGTGGATATTTGTTTCAGCATGAACCTCCATGGGCTGCAGGAGGACAGCCTGTCTCACCATGGTCTTCACCACAGGCTGCAGGGAAATCTCTACTTTGGTACCTGGAGCACATCCTTCCCATCCTTCTTCACTGACCTTGGTGTCTGCAGAGTTGTTTCTTTCACATATTCTTGCTCCTCTCTCCAGCTGCATTTGTTATCATGGAAGTATTTCCGATGGGCTTGGCCTTGGTCAGTGGTAGGTCCCTCTTGGAGTTGGCTGGCACTGGCTCTGTTAGAGCTGGGGGAAGCTTTTCACAGAAGCCACCCCTGTACCCCTCCTGCTATCAAAATCTTGCCATGTAAACCCAATATAAGCTTTATATATACCATCTAGCAATTTGAAAACTCTCCAGTCCCAAGTGTTGGAGAGAGCACTTCAGCACAAATTCTGCTGGTGGGGGAGATTTACTTTATTGAACAAGGATCAACTTCATAGAATCATAGAATCATAGAATCATAGAATGTTAGGGATTGGAAGGGACCTCGAAAGATCATCAAGTCCAATCCCCCTGCCAGAGCAGGAATGCCTAGACTATGCCACACAGGAACGTGTCCAGGCAGGTCTTGAATGTCTCCAGAGAAGGAGACTCCACAACCTCTCTGGGCAGCCTGTTCCAGTGTTCCGTCACCCTCACTGAGAAGAAGTTTCTTCTCGAGTTTAAGCGGAACCTCTTATGTTCCAGTTTCAGCCCATTACCCCTTGTCCTATCAGTGGTTGTCACCTTCATCAGGTAAAACTTATTCTGAAGAGCTTAGGTGTTTTTTGAAATGGCTTTGTGAATTTTGTGTGAGAAGGTTTTCATGTCTATTTACCACTCATGTTTATAATTTTGTATTTGTAATAAATTAATACTTTACCTTCTGCCCCATAAAAATAAAAATTAATGTCTTTTATGAATATTTTCACTTATTTCTGTAGTTTGATGTTCAAATAATTTGTTGCTTATGACTATTTTTTTTTGAATAACAATAGCTAGTCAAGTATTGATCAGGTATTTCTAAAAACATTTACAAATGGTAGTTCCTCTTATAATTTTAACATAAATATATATCGCAGTGTGTACTAGAAAGTTATTGAATTTTCTTCATCATTCACTGACATCTTTTTTCAAAAATACTAATCAAATATGTTGTCAACCATGTGCATATTCATATATTTCAAGTATCTTGCCATAAAATGCACAGAGTGAATAATTAGAATAAACTTCTGAGCAGCTCCTTCAGTCTGAAAAGTACTGGCTACATTTGAAGGAAGTTTGAGCTGATTTATGCGTGATCTGCTCATCAAAAAAGAGTGCTTGGCTTGCGACAAGGTTTTATGCAATTAATCTGGTTCTACTTGACAATGCTCTCAAGAGATTTGGGCTACATAATCTTCTACTCAGATGCTTGTTTGCTCAGAAGTTCCTAGGTGCTGAACTAGTACCATGTGAGAGGAATACAATCACCACAGGTGTGAAAGTCATGGTAATGTACATCTTGCCACCGAAATCTTATACAGATGTTTTATAGTTCAGAAGCTGTCTCTCAAGAAAGCTCTACTGTTATACTGTATGTTATCAGAACTTGTACAAGACCTACAGACAGGAGGATATTTATTCTGGAAATGCTATGATGTAGTGATCATCTAAGTATGCTGGTACAAATCAAAAGATTGCAAAAATGTCACCTCTACAAGTCTATGTGACCTTTCCAAAACAAAGGCACATTTTTAGGTACAAAATTTGCTTCATTTTTTCACCACACTCTAAAACAGAACTAACTGCTAAAATGCCAAGTTGGTCTCTTTGACTTCTCCCCAACTTCTTTTATTTGTGCAATGCATTAATCTATTTTTCAGTGTACCTTGATATTTCTTAAATACTGGGTGATAAAAGATTCTGTATAATAGCCACGTTTAGAAACCCCTCCTCAGGCAAAAATACAAAGTTACTTGGGGAAAGGGTGTAAATCAAAAGTAAGTCAAAATTAAGTGCACTGCAAGATTTCAGATGCAATTGTACACCTGTGAAAGGGAGGAGCTTCTGCACTGCTGCTGCTCCTACTTTGGTAGGAGACAATAAAGAGAAATGGCTCATGAGCCTCTTTGATCTTTGTGTAGAGGCAGTTCTTGGTGTACTCCCTGCTGCTGCAGGGAAAAGATGAGTTTCACATTCTGCACAGATTGGCTACAATAATTGTGTTTATTAAATTTAAATACATTGCGTAATTGAATGCTTCTAAAATCCTATTAAAACTCTCTTACATAGTTATCTCACCAACCTTGATGATAGTCTTAGGGATTTTCTTAAAGAAGAAATGTAAAATAACTGCAGTGTCATCACTTCATTTAAGGCCAAATGAAGATTTAAACTCTCGGGTTTGAGTTTCTAATACTTCACTTTCTTAATTTGTCAAAGTTTAAGGCTGGGCCAGCCACTAAACTCTTGACAGACACTCTCTGTGATCCCCCCACCACCCACCCATGGGAGGATAACAAGGGAACCAGGGAGTGAGATTTTGAGGTTGAAAAGAAAATTAATTTGTTTAACGAAAAGGAAAATTATTACTAACAATAACAATGAAGATGTTAAACCATATACAGATATTATACAAGAATATAAATATATTAACAGATACAAGAGAATACGGTACTACAGAACCTGCACCCTCTAGACGACAGCTGCATCCTGAGCAGAAAAAGTCCCAGACTGGACTCAGTGGCAGCACCTGATGATAAACCAAAAAAAATAAACAAACTCAAAAAACCCCAAACTCAACAAAACAGAAAAGGAGGTAACAAGTGCTACATCAGCGCATTTAAGCATGTTTCTTGCTTATTGATAAAATTAAGACTATAACTGAAAAATTATGATATAAGTTTAGGGATTTTTATTTACATACAACAACATTCAGAAAGTGCAGAGCTACCTCTACCTAAGACTCCTACTACTATATCAAGCAGTAAGTATCATGACCAAGTATCACATGTATTCTGAAGATTTGAACAGGATGTTGTTATCATATACTCTGGTCATCTGACAGATTATACAGAAATTAAAAACTGTACTTTTTTTTTTTCCCTTCCTTCTTGCATTCTTCTTCTTAAAGAACATTCTCACAGAACTCAACCCTTACAGATAACAGATATTACAGTGATTCCTGGTGCTCATTAACCTGACAGAAGCCTACTTTCATCCACTGCTGTAACTGAATTTGTAACCTCAACGTAACTAAGGTTTGGATTTATTAGCCTGAGTTTTTAAAAATTAAAAAAAAAACAAAACAAACACAGTTTCATGCTTTGCATTGTATTTGATTTCTAAGATGTCATTTAGAATCTTTGAAGGCTTAAATAGTCATTGGGACATGGGGAAATTACAGCAGCCACTAGTTTCTTCCTACATGAAAGGTATTGTAAACAATGTATCTTCTGTTGAGAAAAAGTCTTACACTTATATATTAATTTTGGTATTACTATTGATTTGAAGTGAAGAGCACACCCGAGTCTTGTGACTTCATTATTATTACTTTCTGAGCAGTAAATGGACAGATCTCAAAGGAGGAAGGAAAAATAAATATTCTTGTTTGCAGCAGATGACAATGGGAAGATTTCTGTTAATATTTTTAAGTCACAGGTGAGGTAACATTGTTCTGGGATTATTTTGATTCATTAATTAGAAGAATATACTTGATGTGCAAATTATGGAAACCAGAATAAAATTTGTATTTTAATTTCATTTATTCTATTTATATCTTTGTTTTATCTAAATCAATTGTCTTTAAACTGTTTTTTTTAATTAATAATAAAGACCCTTTTGTTAAACAGTGCAACAGCTCCCATGAAGTACTACTGGAAACCACTACTTTGTATTTTCTTCATGGGGAAAAAACCACAAAACTTGAACTGCCATTTAAAAAAATACAGTTATATTCAGTGGAGATATTTTATTCGGTTTGTTGGATTTTTAAAAGATTGAACTCTTTAAATATATTTGTAAAAAGTCTCTAAACATTCAATACTAGTGGAAAAATATAAATTTTATGGATGTAGAGTTTATTAAATATTCTACCATACTTTTCTTTAATAAGTAATTTGCTGGTAATACATCATAGAATATATAAAGCACTTGACAGCTCAGCATGAATTTACCGCTTAATGACTTTCCTCTGGTTATGAGACTGTCTATTTCAAAAATTATTTGTGTAGAAACATAGTAATTCCTTCAGTTTTAGCTCATTTTTGAGTTACTGTAGGGGACTGAAGCATCATGAGAAACCTTAATTAAATATGTAAGATGAAGCTGAATACCCCTCATGCTGTTTCTACATTATTCAGATGTGTTTACTGAGGAAGGCTTCTTCTTCAGGTGGTATTCACAGCATAAATATAACTGTTACAACTGCTTTTACTTGAACAACCACCTACATATTCACCTCAAATAATCTTAGATAGTTAGATAATTCAGAAACTCCTGTGAAATGAGAGAGAAGGAAGAGTCTGCAGAGCATGTATAATTCCTGGTGAAATGCAAAGTACTGGAGCTCAGTTCAGCACCAATGAAAATCTAAATTACATCCACTTGAAAAGTTTACAGCATTACTTATTCAGTCAGTTTCTTAGACAATAAAACTACCTGTATCTTCCAATAAATCTAGTCACCTCTTGAAGATGAGCACAAGGATTACACTCTTACTTGGTATAACCACCTCTGAGGAGTCCCTCACCAATGTCCATACTTCCATTGAATGGCACTAGTAGATCTGCCTGTGCTGGTAGCTTGGCAAACTGGAGCTTATTAAATATTAAATGTGCTGCAGCAGTCCCTAGATGAGTTCATACAAGATCTGGCTCCCACTAAGCAGGGAAAGAAAGCAATTCTGTGTCCAACTTCCCTTGGAAGTTCAAATATGAGATTGTGTCAGAAGTACTATGCTTTGCTTTCTGTACCTCTATTTTTTAAAAATCTTAGACTGAATACTGTGTTTCCTGGCAGAGAATACCTTGAATATAGAAATGGCTATAAATGCAAAATGCTTCAATAAGTCCAATTTTAGTGGTAATTCTGGTTTCGAAAGTAGTTAAGTCTGACTTGTTAATTTAAAGATCCACCAGTAAAGGGATGGCCTTACCTTGGCCTGAGCCAGGTTGGAGGTACTGGCAAACCCCAATCAGTTCTACAGTCAGCAGTCTCTCCTACTGCCACTTGCAGAACTCCCTACAAATGGGGTCACACACTGTATTATGGGGTCCCCCTGAGACTGTCCACAGTAGGACCCATTCTCAAGCACTTGGCACTTTGTTGCTGAAGGTACTGAGTTTGTGCCTTGACCACAACCTGTCAGCTTCTTACACGGGGACGTGAGGGAGGCATGACTCAGAACAGTCTTAAGCTCCTGATAGGAACTGAATATTAGTTGAGATATTCTCCACAGTAACTGTAAGTTCTGCTTTGTGATGGTTTGGCCCTGATTGGAAGCCAGGAGCTCACCAAAGCCACTTTATCACTCTCCCTTTTTTTTTTCGATGGGCAGGAGAGAGGGAAGATATAACGAGAGGCCCGTGGGTTAAGATAAAATCAATTTAGTATAGCAAAAGCAAAGACTGCATGCAGAAGCAAAGAAAAACAAAGATTATTCTCTACTTCCCATCAGCGGGCGATGTCTAGCTGCTTTCCCAGGAAGCAGGGCTCAGTATGCGTAACGGTTGCTCCAGAGGACAAACACAAATAGCAAATGCCCCCCCCACTTCTCTCTTCCTTCTTGCTTTTTATCTGAGCTGACATCAAATGCTATGGAACACCCCTTTGGTCAGTTTCGGTCAGCTGGCTCCGCTGTGTTGCCTCCCAAGATGATGCTCACCCCCAGCCTACTGTTGGGGGAACTTTGGAAAACCACAACCTCAGTCCTGTGTGAGCACTGCTCAACAGTACCCAGAACACTGGGGTGCTATTTACACCCTTCTAGCTACCACTCCAAAAACACAGCACCAAGAGAGCTGCTGTGGGAAAATTAACTCCACCTCAGCCTGACCCAATACATGCTTTTAAGAAGTAGATACTGAAGTAGAAAGAAAAATTCTTTTCAGAATTTGTGGTTAAGGTTTTGTTCATTTTATCTTTTGACTCTAGCCTCTTTTTCTGTTGTGCTTTAAATAGTTACTAGTTGACATTTTCTCATAGTCGTAGCTGTAATATCTTTGTTGCTAACTTTTTTACTATATATTTTAAAAATGGGATTCTTACCTGCCAATGACAGCAGGAGAGAGCACTCCTGTACATGTGGATTCTTTTTGAGCACACGTAATATTTTCTCTGACACTATTGTCACAAATGTCATAGAAGGCTAGACCAGACAATGTTTGCCAAAATGAGACAATTGAAATGTTCTTAAAAACAATAGGGATAAGCTTTCAGAGTCAGGCACATTTGTGGCCTAGAAACCTGGAAGGCGAGTTATTAATGAAACAAATCATTAGTCTCCCATGAATTTTAAATGGAGTTGTCTGAAGTTCTCATGGGTAATAAGATGTGAAGTGACTTGTATTGATTTATCAAGAAAAATGCAAGGTGCTTCAGTAAAGAATTAGCTTAATAAGAGAATTAAATTTGTAAATACACCTCTCCAGAGTTAGTTTGTGTTAGCATTCTAGTTTAATTTCTGCTCCCACATTTGATGTTGCTCTACAAAGCTGACACTCTCACTATCATGACATGTTTATCAATGAGGTCCAGCCTGGGTAGTGGTGCTGTATTTCACCAAAGTAAATTTACGTGCAACTTTCAAGTAAGGACTAAGCATCGCTTATCTTAGATCAATCACAGTAGCTACTGAAATAAATGGGCTGACCGCTGGGGCTTCCAGTTTTGCCTTTGCATTTGCAAAGTCTTTAAGAAGGCTCAAAACACAAACTAAAAAAATCAGAATGTGGCCCAGAGGATCTGTCCTCACGAGACAAATGAGCAGGATTTAACTCTTGCTATAAAATTCATCTTCACTTTTCTGGCAGGTGGCATTGCTGTTTGTTGACAACATTCATATTTCATGTGATGTAACAATTTCAGAATGTTACTGATAACATACTAGAGCACTTGATGCCAAAAGCTTATTATTAGCAATGAACCAATGTAAAACATAGTTCATAGGGTTAAAGAACTGTACTACAGAAATGCTTTAGAGGAAAAATGAATGAATGTGTCCTGACTGTATTCCAAAAACCTAAGTGTTTTTTTTTCTAGTAACATATATTCCTTTCATTTTCACTGAATTTAGCATCATATTGCACAGAATTACTTGAGAATAGTTTTTCTACTTCTTTCAAACAATGTGCAAGATGATTAGCAAACATGTAATGAAGAAAGTTCATTTAATAAAAAATGCTCACACTGATTTTCTTTTTTACTCACTTTCTTATAGGACTCTCAAAATCTTTTGAGGCAAAGTAAACTTATGCTCTGTGGCCAATAAGGCACTGTATACTAAATGAATAAGTATAAAAAGTCTTCATCTGGAGAACTGCATTGTTCTAACCTGTGCCTACTGCCTTATGTTTCACTTTCCTAATTTAGCTTTGCTTTCTACAGCGTCTTTCCTACTGGAGATGAATGATTGGCTTAAAAAGGCCAAGTGAATGATTTGTTGATGGAAAAAGTTATTTTGAGGATTTATGGAATATCACTGGATTTTACATCTTAGCTAAATCTTATGAGAATAAATGTAGTTTGTGATCACAGGTAATTATAGAAACCAGCAGAACACCAGAAACTGCCATTTGCCCTCCCAGCTCTGAGAATCAAAATTTTCAACTCAAGGCACTGTAGAAAAAATGGTTTTGCTGATGAATTTGAACAGAACTACAGCAGAGTCCTGCAGCCAGTTAGGTTAATCAGAAAAAATGTTATTACCTTTTTCCCCAAGGATGCCATTAATTTAACACTGGCAAGCTATCATTAGTGCTGTGTGAAATGACTAATTTTCCCTCAGGAGGTGTTCACATACGAGACGTGGGGTTTTCCGTAAGTGTTCACAACCCTGTGTGAATCATAGGTGAGGTTTTTGCTGCAAGTGTTAGGAAAAAGCTTCACATGGATCATTGCTCTTGTTTTCAGTGTTGTGACCTTTGAAACGCTTCATGTAGTATCAGAATTAAACCTTCAAGACAAACTGGAAAGAGTCAAACACCTTTACATCTCCAACACTGTTTTCTCTTTCGTGTTCAGTTCCTACTTGCACCTGTGTAACACCACCTCTCAGAAGATCTCGTGTCTCTTTCATGATCCTGCTCAAATTGAGATTTTTTTTTTTAAAAAAAAAGGAAAACAACACAAAACAAAACAAAAAAAGGAAAACAAAACAAAACAAAAAAAGGAAAAGAAAACAAAGATGAGATGGTTTGGTCATTTTTCACTAGAAGGTAGGTGGGACAGCATCAAGGACAAGATGTTCCATCACCTTTCCAGGGATGGAGGTGAGGCTGACCGGTCTGTAGTTACTCGGGTCATCCTTCCTGCCCTTCTTATAGACTGGAGTGACATTCGCTTTCCTCCAGTCTTCAGGCACCTCACCTGTTACCCACAACTTACCAAAGATGATGGAGAGTGGCCTAGCAATGACTCCTGCCAGCTCCCTCAGCACCTGTGGGTGCATCCCATCAGGGCCCATGGGTTTATGAATGTCCAAGTGTTCAAACTGATCCCTAACCCACTCCTCATCAATCAGGGCAGACTCCTCCTTTGTCATGACTTCCTCTGGGGCCTCAGGGGACTGAGGCTCCTGAGGACAGTCTCCAATAGTGTAGACAGAGGCAAAGAAGGCATTCAGCAACTCTGTCTTCTTTCTGTCCTCTGTCTCCAGGACACCCACCTCATTCAACAGAGGGCCTACATTGCCTCTAGTTTTGTCAGTCATTTTCTGTGAACAAAAATAACAAGGATAACTACAGAAATAGGACAGAGGTAATTGTTACACTAGTAATTTAAAGATTTCTTCCTCACTCCCGCCAGGTTTATAAAATTAAAAAATAACCTCCCACTGTTAAATACAGTGTGAAAGAAATCATACTGAAAGATTGTACATACATTTTTAATTCACATAATAGTATTTTCAAAGAGAAATTACTAAACAAACGATTTTTTTCCACAACAAAAAAGTATTTAAATATATAGAAAAAAAAACAATATGCAGTTTAAGGAAAATACAGTGTATAGTAGTCAAATTCCCACACGATTAGTAGAAATATTTTTGTCTTGTTAAATGTAAACACACATGACATGGAATAATCAGTTATAAGAACTGTGATCAGCAGGAAGTAATATTTAAAAAAAAAAGTCTCATTTCTATGGAATTACATGATGACAAAATATTTCATATAGTTCTGTCCTTGTCTAAGTATACTTAAATTTCATAAAAACAACCGCAAAACTAAACCAGGATTACTCAATGACAACTTTGAATAGTTAAAGTTTTACAGATTCTGAGTTTCAGGTTTTCAGCACTAAAAGACAATTGGCATCTCCCCTGACAAACTTATTCCACATCTTGTGGCAGTACTGGACCATTTAATGTGAATATAACATTCCTGAGAAAGCGTTAAAATGGAGTTTAGCAAAGTTTCAGACGACTTTGGGTATGGGATTGTGGATCTTGCAAAATCTTGTCAAAGTGCTTCCAGCAAATCTAGGCTCTGCTTTGTCAGGATAAGAGAGATTGAATTTTTTCTATTGTTAGATACAAACCACTGGAAGAAATCACAGATATTATTTAGGCTAATTTACAGTAAGAGGCAACCCTCTCCAAATTTCTCAGATGAAATAAGTTCCATTTGTAAGGTCGCTTTGAATAATTTCACATTATTTGAGTCTTTTGGATATTGTTATTCAAGTCATTTCTTATAATACTTGCATACCTTTCTCTAGAGTGACAGCTGCTTCTTGCAATTGTGTGGGTGATTTTTTTTTTTCTTTTTCCTGAAAAGAATCCAGGATGCAACACTAAACCTTTTGATTAAAGCCCTGTTTAGCACAGTAAAAGAGGATGAGCACATGTGAGGGCTCATTTACCAGAGGGACTGAGGGCTCATAAAGCTGTAGAAAAGCCTGGAGAGAGTGGAGATCATAGAATCATAGACTTGTAAAGGTTGGTGTAGAGGAATTTCTTGTGGAGCAGGGGCGCGGTATCCCTTTAAAGGGTTTGGACAATCCGGCTTAGGCCTAAACAAAGGCTCTGTCCTTGGAGCTGCCTTGGGGCACAGAGAGGAGGAGGTGAAGCTGTTTTGTGAAGAGCCTTACCGGGGGGAGAAGGGGGAGTAAGAGCCGCCTGCATAGTGGAATGGCACTACCCAATAAAACGCTGGCGCGTGTAAACCTGTAACTGACCAACTCTGTTAAGGGGCAGGTGCGTGGACACTGCTGAACTGTATAGATTGAGCTGTCCAGAGCAGTAAAGGGAGAACAACTTGTAGCCATATTGGTGGGATGGTCGTTACTTGGCCGGCTCTCCGAAGGGACCCTTCTAGTGGTTGGAAAGGACCTTTAAGATCACCAAGTCCAACCTGCAGCCCTGCACCTCCCTAACACTAAACCATCTCCTGAAGTGCCACATCCAGACGTTTTTTAAACACATCCTGGGATGGCGACTCCACCACCTCCCTTGGCCACCCATTCCAATGCTTCACTACCCTTTTGGTGAAGAAATTTTTCCTAATATTCAATCTAAACTTCCCCTGTTGCAGCTTGAACCTGTTCTCTCTTATCCTATCGTTATTCACTAGGGAGAAGAGGTCAACACCCATCTAACTACAGTTGCCTTTCAGGTAGAGAGTGATAAGGTCTCACTCTCTCTTTCCTCTGATACATGCAGAAATCTGAGGAAAATGTGACACCTCCCCCCCAATCTAGAGAGGCTCAGGACCTGAGGAGCCCATGCACAGCCCAACCCTGGTCCCTCTTGGCCCTGCATGGTCCTGGGCAGGGCTGTGCTGCTGCCCTTGTGCAGCCCTGTGCTAAGGATGGAAAGTGCTGGAGCTCTGCTCCTCCAGCCCCTTCCCCTGGCTCCCACCTTCACCTCCCTGCTGCCGCCCCACAGGGAGTGGGGCAGGGCAAGGGGGAAACCTGCCTCCTGCCTGCCCCCAGTGCAGTTCCCACAGGTGCTCCCAGGTCCCAGCAGCTCCGAAGGATCACACTGATAATTGGAACCACGCTGCTGAGTCTCGTGGGATATGGACAATGTCCATTTGCTTTTGCTTAGCTGGAAAGAAAAATATTGTCTTTCCCTCTTGAATTGGAAATAGATTTTTATATGCAAAACCCCACTTGGGATGGTTTTAACTTCCAAGCCATATTTACCATAGGTCTTGTGGAGACAGATTGCATGCATCAAGTTAGTTGGTGTACATTTGGAACAAAGCTGGGTAGTAGATTGTGTGGTGGATCATGTATACCAGTGAAAACAACAAAGAGCATTGAAATAACAGAAGATCAGATCTTAAAAATTATTCTTCTCTTTCCTCTGACAATAGTGCTTTCTGTTCTGTAGTGTTAGTTTGTACATTATTTCAGTATGAGGAGACTTAAACCAATGTAGAGAATTTCTAAATGTTAAAAGATACAGTTGGTGAGGGATCCTAGAAGCTGGGTCAGCATGTATTTAAATAATAATAAAAAGAATGTTGTATAATTAGGTTTAATGAGGGAGATCACTGAATATCTTTAATCTATAGAACTTTGGTCATTTTTCTTGAAAATATAAATTGTCTCCCAGGATACAGTATTAAAAGGTAAGCACATCTGGAGACCAAACCAAAAGGCTTAGGCTTCTTTATTTAAAACGATTCTTCAGAAACCCACAAAAGTATTGCTAAATCAGGTCATTGATTGGTAGTGACGCCTCTTTCCATGTTTTTACCATGGTAGACCACACTGACAGCCACACAAAACAGGAAATTGCATAGTGTATCTGTTGCATGTAATTGTTAGTCTGCTTCATTATTTGCTACAGTGTGAACCCCACAAATTTTACATACTAAGATAATACTGAAATTCTACTAAACATTTTCTTCCTCAGGGACAATGATACTGTGGGCAGTTATGCATTAAAAAGTTTGTCATAAACAGACTAACTGTCTGTGAAATATTACTGAGAGCATACTAAATAAATCGGGTATTGTATAGGTACCAACTTGTGAAAAGCTTGGTGCTAATGTCTTCTGATAAATGCCCCTGTAGCTTGCCAATTTCCCATCCCAGGCAATGAAAGCACACTGCTTGGTTCAGAGACAAACACTGCAGATCCAACAATATTTTATCTTAATTTAAACCTTAATCCATTTAAATAGAATCTGCACTGTAATAGTGGCGTTAAATCACAGAAACGGGAATAGTGTTAGCAGCAGGACATTATCTTTTATTGAGGGCAAGCAGCAGGGTTGCTGCTAATGAGAACATCATCAATTTATCAGTTAAAGGTCAATCTAAAAGGATTTCTGCCCTCTGCCCAGCCCCCACCCCCCCATGTTTTCTGCTCTATACTATCACTGTCTGGACCCTGCATCGTTTTGATCAATCATTCTATGCTATGACAGGAGACATCTTAATGCAATGTCTGCATCGTGTTTACAAGACATACAGATTTGCCTGACTGGGAAATTCTGCTTTCTTCTTCTCATCGTTTACCAAGATGCTAAAATATTTCCTGCTATCTTTCTATTTCAAATGTTAGTTTAATTTTCTTCTGTCCTGCCATTTTTCCTTAAGTTGCTGGTCGCTTTTAAATCTTAACATGAAATAAATCTTTGATGGTGT
This sequence comes from Trogon surrucura, assembly GCA_020746105.1. NCBI lineage: Eukaryota > Metazoa > Chordata > Aves > Trogoniformes > Trogonidae > Trogon > Trogon surrucura. The sequence goes on along the minus strand of CM036617.1, from coordinate 114,518,800 downwards.
GAATTTCTTGGTGACTGATACATTTTACTGGAATAAATCTTGCAAAAGGATTCAGTATCCTTCACATAGTACATGGCTATCAAAGACAAGAGCTTCTTAATTCAATATCGGAAATTACTGATGCGTATCTTCAAAAAGCTTCTTAATTGCAAAAGTATGAAATAAATAAGATATAACTCATTGCTTACAGTGGTATTTTAACGATTAGAGCAATTGAATCAACTTATTCTGTAGTAAAATCAAATTTATATCTTATCATAATTTAATTACTTTTCCCTCTCTCAAGCTTGTGCCATATATTAGCTACCACATACCAAGCAGAAAGCAATTTTATATTTATTCAGTGGAACTGTGAAACTCAAATGATCCCTTTTAACAGTTCATGCTGTCTGATGTGATTTTGCACTTGCCAAGGAATAAGACCTTGAGAATCAACGAAAAGAAACAGTATGCTCTCTTGCAACTAATTGGGAAAATGTTGTTCTGTTTGAAGTTGCGAATCAGCTAGTTACTTGTAATTTAATTATCTTTGGACATAAGGCACTTGGTAGTGGTAACACTTTTGCTTTTCCAATTTTTGTAATTTGTTTTAATCCATTAGGAGCTTAAGTCTTTGTGTTGATTCTTGTAATGATTTTTTTTCTTTTTAATTTCACCATATATGGATTTGTAGTTTAGATACAGCAATTTAAAAACACTGACAAGAAAATTGCAAGTTATTTTACTCTTTCTCACAATTCAATCATTCTTAACACTTCTGCACAGAAGATCTGAAATTAAGGAAATATCCAGTATTTGGGATGGTAGCTTTAAAGTAAGGCTGCTTTTGCATGCAGAACTGCACTGTCTTAACATTACAGTTACCACGACTGTACCCAGGAGTCCCTCTCAATGGCAGTACCTCAGTTATGCCAGACTTGGCACAAGAGCTGAGTTACAAGCTTCAAAGGAGACAGGAGTTTGTGCAAGAAGAGTGGCCAGCAGGCACAGAATGACAGGAAGGCAACTAGCAGGAAACAAGAAAACAATAGTGATCATTGTGATAAACGCTAGTCTCAGCGTGTGTGGTTAAATTATTAGGGTTTTAAACTAATTTACTTAGTGGATAGTCTTAAATGGGTTAAAAATGGATGATATATTGATTTTGCTTAGTCTTGTGAGGAATCAGTTTAACCTGGGCTGATGTTTCAGGTTTAAAGCAATTTAAGAGTGTCTACACAGGAGTTTGGCACCACTTTAACTGAATTAATCTTGAACCAATTTAATTTGGGCTGATATGATGTTTTGGACAGGAAACACTGTATAAAATACTTAAAAGTAACAATAAAGTGGTTCTAATCCCAAATTAATGATCATACTCTACCTCCAGTTATTTAAATGTCATGCTTCATTAAAACCAGTAGGATTACACTACATCTGGGAAAACAGACTTCAGCCAAAGGTCTGCCTTATTAAAAAACATTATTTTGAAGTACAGCTTCATCACGGTGATGAGTCATGCTGAAGGCTTTAGGTTTTTTATACATAAATAGACCTTCAGTTTAATACTCCCAGACTTCTAGGTGAGTATCAGTAAATTCCACAGAATGGGAGGAAAGAATGGAATAGAATAGCACAGGATAGCATTGCGCAGCATGACTGTCTATGTGTTTAGATTCCATTTTGGGCTGCTTCTTGGCTCTTCTTTTAATCTTTATGGAGATAATCTATTTTGTATCTCAGAAGTTCTGTAGTGATCCTCAATCTGCATTGCTTCTATCATCTCTTCTGAAGAATGTGTACATGTACAGATGGTGCTTGTCCAACCTCTGCTTCGGGTTCAGCTTGTGTGCTGTCTCACCTGCTTGATGCAGCTTTGAGGTAACCCACCGGTATTCATGTGTTTCTCCATTCAGTGAGCATCCCCCTTTGAAGCTTGGTCCCGATTTCTTTCAGCAGAGAGACCTGTAGCCTAAGCATGTCCTAGTTTAGACCTAAGTCCTTCAAACTCTCTCTGTGTTTTTTCTTTCTAGCCACAAGAGTAAAAGGCAACCTTATTTTCTCGCTCCCACCTAAGGGTAGGCTATTTCACAGTAGTCTGCTGTCTAATGTTAAAAGAAGTATACATGTAGCTAGGCAGGTAACATCTTTCAGGAGATATGGCACTAGGAAATAACGTGGTATCTTAATGCTGAATTTGCTCTCAGACATACTCGTGCCCACGTAAGAATGCAGAGTTGGATATATGCCTTGCAAAAATGCAGGACTCCAATGCCTTAAAATATATCATTAGCATTTTAGAAACTGCATGTAGAGGATTCAAGTTGCTTTGTCTGGCTTTTGTTTGTTTGTTTGTTTGTATATTCTTTCTTCTTTTGTGCAAGGCCAGGAACATTTTCCTTCTTCTTTTGTGCAAGGCCAGGAGCATAAGTGCTGCCTGATAAATCTTAACAATAGTAAAGATCAATACACAACCATATTTATTTCTCTTTGCAAACAAAAAATCTAAAATACCTCAGCTGCCATAAAAAGCGATCATGAGGCCCATTTAATTCATGGATATCACTGATGTTTTAATTCAGTAGTAGCATTGGGATGATGGAAACATATATCTCTTTGAATTTATGTTTGCAGCAAAATGAGCTATCAGAAATAGTTTAAGAGCAAGTTTGCTAGTTTACAATATCAGAATCTTGCTTTAACTTGATTCATAATGAGAAAAGCCTCCATGTAAAAATTCAATCCCATAGTTTATAATTTGTGACAAATGCCAGAAAAATAATGTTGCATATAAAACAGTGTGCTGGTGTCCCTATAGGCACAACATCAGAGAATAAATGAGTGTAGTGGGATTGGTTGTAATTTACCAATTTCAAAAAATTTACTGTGTATGGTCCAGTTGGGGATATTTCTCACCAGAACCACCCAAAAATGGAAAAGAGCAAAATATCATAGATACTAGGATTAGAAGCATAAGTTTCCTCTTAGACTTCTATTTAGCCCCTTCCCCCCCCCCAAAAAAAAAACAAAAACAAAAACAAAGATACTTCCTTTGTTAAAAAACAACTGAAATGGTGTGAAATCACATTGTTACAACAGTTGTATCTTTTCCTGATATGTTTCCATATCTGGAAACTGTCACACATCCTCTCAAAGGGACTAAATTGACCTCTTAAATCTTATCTTTCGTAAAGAAAAGTCCAGCAAGAGGGAGAAATAAAGTTGCTGAAATATTAGCAGTTTAAACTTTCCAAGCTGCTTTAGAGGTACCCAAATGTTAAACCATATGGGCAAAATTCTACTGTCAAAATCACACATGCTACTTACTGCAAATTAATTTAAAGTAAATATGTTGTGGGCCATAATGTCTACTTGATGCTCTGTGGACTTTTTTCCATGTTCTAAAGTGTACTTTGCTGCAGATGGTCAAGCTTCAAAAGAGGCATGGTTTGGCCAACAAGTGGTTTACCAATCATACTTTGCTTTCTACTTGTCTGAAATAGCATGAAATTAATCTCTTACTGACCGCTGTGTAAACATATTTCACATACTTGTATTTTCTTCTTTTTTTTAAAGCATCACAAAGTGAGCTGTTGCATGTGAAATGTGTCATGGGGAAAGTTTGTGTTGCTGTTGATGATGATGATACAAACTGAGTGTAAAATCACTTATGCAAGTTTGAGCTGGCACAAATAAGGACAGAAAGTTCACCAGTGAGTCACATTCCTGGTTTGAGGCAGCGGGACTGAGCTGAGTTACCAGGTGTAACCTGGTAACTCACCTTACCAGCTATGCTAACCTCTTTTATGAATAATAGAAGTAATTGATTTTCTTTTCCCACAGTCAAATGAGGGTGGTTCACAGAAGGTTATTTCCAGTATTCACAGTCCCTAGATTGAGATTTTGAGAAACACGCATAACTTCCTCAGTGTCATGTTTAGCACCAGTAAGAACAGTTTTTTAGTGTATTGCCTTTGGTGTCTCACTACTTTGTAGCTCTGTTTATTGTGCTAATAATGATAGCTTACAGTTTGTCAGATTTTACGTCCTTTTTTATTATTTAGTTAGTTGTATCTTCTGTTGTTGTGAAATACCGGTAGCTATTGTGAAACAGTTTGGTCCAGGCCCTGAAAGAAGTCAAAGCTGCAATATTCCATGCCACTGAACTAAATTTTATGTTGAGCTAAAGTTTCTTCAGTCCTAAGTCAGGAAATCCCTGGTCTAGCCAAATAAGCCATTTGGTGGGAGCTGAGTTAAGACACTGGAAAAATAGTTCCAGCGTGGTTTAATACAAATAGAATGTATCTCTCCTTCCTCTTCCCACTTCCCCAAAATGAAAGCCTGAAAACTTTTCTTCTGCGTAGGTTTTTGGGGAAAAAACCCAAACTGTTATCTTCCCTTCACTTCCCTCCCCCTGAAATCTAAAGCTCCAGAAAGAGACAAAAAGGCCTGTGGACTCTGCACATTGCTTTGGGATTGCCCTTAGGCATCCAACCCTGTAAGTGAAACTAGTTTCCACCCTCTGGCCAAAGGATTTCGAACAGGTCTCTTCTCCCAGCCCTGCCTGGGGGTGCTGCCCTGGCCAGAGACATCCCAGATACTCTCTTCCAGCCACCCTAAATTTCCCCAGCTCTTCTGCAGCACAAATGTTCACAGGCAATGTAAACTAGAATCCCTTGTACTCTGTACTTGCAACGTGCTTGTCAAGTGAATATCCTACTCACTGGAGTAAGTGATGTTGAAGTAAACAACTCCAGCCATGGACTGTGCAGGGTGACGATTTCAACCTTCTGTTTAAAAGTAGAACCGTTTTCCTCAGGTGTAGATTTCACCCCCTTAGATTAATGGTATAATTCCACTGTCTTTTGGGGAAGGATACCTATTTTAGGCAAACCACCGCTCTACAACCTGCGCATAATCCATTAGAGAAGGAAAATTTAAAAAGCTAGCATACGAGATGAAAGAGCTGCTCTCTGCCCTCCTTTCCCATACAAGAATGCAATGTAAAATTATTTTCCTGGAAACTGAATATATGAGTTGAATCTACTGAGGAAAAAGAAGGAATGAAATTGATATTTTTTTTATATTTCTCTACTGAATTTCAATGTGCTAATGCATTATCTAATCCATTCCAAACACATCAGGGTTATAGCTCATGTGCAAGCCATCTGTGTGATACATGTGCAATTTGTTTGTAGCTTCCCAGATGTATTAAAGCCACTCCACAAGAGCTGAAGCTGAGGGAACAGGTCTGCACTCACACATCCATATGTTCTTTACGTGCTTTTTGAGTATTTGACTGAGATTTCTGGAATTAATTCAGTCAGGGGTACAGCCTGCATAGAATCCCAGAGGAAAAGACAAAGTCTGGAACTCAGACAAAACTTTCCAAAGATAAAATCTCCAAGAAAATAAAATTAAAAAAAAAGCAACTCAAAATACGGAAGAATAAAAAATTAAATCTGCTGACCTTGTTGCTTGAGCGAATTTACACTTATTAGTCCAAATTTACACCTCAGAACCCAATTGGTGCATCCCAGCCTTCTGCATTTCTTGAATGCCTTGGCTCATGTCTGTGATTCCATCTGAAGAGTGCACCGCAAAAGATAAGTACTGGGTTGTGGAGGTTATAGAGGGGAGAAGAAACTGAAAAAAATGCTACATATTGTAGAAAGGGGGTTGCTGTTGCATTTGAGGAAAAGTTTGAAAGTATTTTTCTGGGCAGAGCCTTAGCAATGAAGGTGGAAATATACCTCTTTGATGAACTGAAGAGGGTCCTGTCGGAGAGCCGGTCAAGACAACGACAAATCCCACCGATACGGCTACAAGTAGTTCTCCCTTTATTGCTCCGGACAGCTCAAGATATACCATTCAGCAGTGTCCCCGCGCCTGCCCCTTAACAGAGTTGGTCAGTTACAGGTTCACACGCGCCAGCGTTTTATTGGGTAGTGCCATTCCACTATGCAAGCGGCTCTCACCCCCCCTTTCTCCCCCTGGCAAGGCTCTTCACAAAACAGATAAAACCTCCTCCTCCCTGTGTTCCAAGGCAGCTTCAAGGACAGAGCCTTTGTTTAGGCCTAAGCTGGGTTGTCCACACTTTTAAAGTTATACCGCACCTCTGCTCCACAAGAAATTCCTCTACAATGAACTAAAATTTCACTGCATTGTAAGAATTCTCAGTCATGCCTGGCAAGCCTAAATACAGGCATTCAGAAAAGAACTGGCGAGCTAGAATGGTAGGAGTAGTTAAACAATTCAGTCTGAGTATAATTTATTTCTGGCATGTTTAATCTTTCATATTTCAAACAATACACACCTTTTAGCCTGTTTAATTCTACCGGTAGAATGTAACTGAATTGATCAGTTCTGTGCATTTCTGAAATCGTTGCTCTTTGGTACTAATACACTGCAACTGTATTGACAGACTCTAAATGTGGCCAAAAATAAATCAAAGGTCTGAAGGGTTACCTTCAGTACCTACAGACGTTGGATGATTAAGTGAAACTAAGTGAATAATACATAGTGAATAATGCACTTGTAGAATTTTTATTCTTTTTTTTTTCTCTCTACTACTAATGTAACTGCAATCAAATTGAGATTTGTACAAGTTTGCTATTCATCTTAGTTGGCTTATTCTTACCAGTACATTGGTTTGTTATTTTTATTTTATGAATAGATAGTAATTGCTGCTGTAGCCCACAGAAATCTGTTGTAATGATAGTTGTTAGTGACTGATCACATAGGCCTGTATCTATAATTTTCTTTGACTAGGTGTGACTTAGGACAGGTTACAATAAGCATAACTTTAAAAAAAAAAAAGATTTTTGATTAATGCCTTTGTAGACTATACAGGATTATGCAGTGTCAAGTATTTATGAAACTGAGTGATACCAACAGACCACTCTCCATCATCTTTGCCAAGTCTTGGGAGACGGGAGAGGTGCCTGAGGACTGGAGGGAAGCAAATGTCACTCCAGTCTTCAAAAAGGGCAAGAAGGAGGACCCGGGTAACTATAGACCGGTCAGCCTCACCTCCATCCCTGGGAAAGTGATGGAACGACTTATCCTTGGTGCCATCTCAAGGCATATCAGGGATAAGAGGGTCATTAGAGACAGTCAACATGGCTTCACCAAAGGGAAGTCGTGCTTGACTAACCTCATAGCCTTTTATGAGGATATAACAAGGTGGATAGATGATGGCCGAGCGGTGGATGTGGTCTACCTTGACTTCAGTAAAGCATTTGACACAGTCTCCCACAGCATCCTTGCTGCTAAACTGAGGAAGTGTGGTCTAGACTCTCGGGTAGTGAGGTGGACTGTGAACTGGCTGAGGGGAAGAAGCCAAAGAGTTTTGGTCAATGGGGCAGAGTCTGGTTGGAGACCTGTATCCAGTGGAGTGCCTCAAGGGTCGGTACTGGGACCAGTATTATTCAATATATTCATCGATGACTTGGATGAGGGACTAGAGAGTACTATCAGCAAATTTGCTGATGACACCAAGCTGGGAGGAGTGGCTGACACACCAGAAGGCTGTGCTGCCATTCAGCGAGACCTGGACAGGCTGGAGCGTTGGGCGGGGAAAAATTTAATGAAATATAACAAGGGTAAATGTAGGGTCTTGCATCTGGGTAGGAACAACCCCAGGTTCCAGTATAGGTTGGGGAATGACTTATTAGAGAGCAGTGTAGGGGAAAGGGACCTGGGAGTCTTGGTGGACAGCAGGATGACCATGAGGCAGCAGTGTGCCCTTGTGGCCAGGAAGGCCAATGGCATCCTGGGGTGTATTAGAACGGGGGTGGTTAGTAGGTCGAGAGAGGTTCTCCTTCCCCTCTACTCTGCCCTGGTGAGACCCCATCTGGAATACTGTGTCCAGTTCTGGGCCCCTCAGTTCAAGAAAGACAGGGAAGTGCTGGAGAGAGTCCAGCACAGGGCAACTAGGATGATTAAGGGAGTGGAGCATCTCCCTTACGAGAAAAGACTGAAGGAGCTGGGGCTCTTTAGTTTGGAGAAGAGGAGGCTGAGGGGTGACCTCATTAATGTTTACAAATATATCAAGGGTGAGTGTCACGAGGATGGAGCCAGGCTCTTCTCGGTGACAACTACTGATAGGACAAGGGGTAATGGGCTGAAACTGGAACATAAGAGGTTCCGCTTAAACTCGAGAAGAAACTTCTTCTCAGTGAGGGTGACGGAGCCCTGGAACAGGCTGCCCAGAGAGGCTGTGGAGTCTCCTTCTCTGGAGACATTCAAGACCTGCCTGGACACGTTCCTGTGTGGCATAGTCTAGGCATTCCTGCTCTGGCAGGGGGATTGGACTTGATGATCTTTCGAGGTCCCTTCCAATCCCTAACATTCTATGATTCTATGATTCTATGATTCAACACCAGTGTCTTCAGAAACAACTGCAATCCGGTTGTGTAATCAGAAGCTTGAAGTACTACAACTCTAGCATTTTTGTCTGTGGTTTTATGCATGCAAATTTCCTGCTCCTGGACATGGCCCAAAGCATTTGTCCTGTCACTTAAAAAGACCAATGAGATGTTCTTTGGTTTATATCCTTTGATGGATAATGAAAGTGAGCTGTCTACAAGCACCAGCAGTATGCCCTTTCTTTATACAGATTACTAAAACTTGACAACTCAGCTGGATGAAAGTAACAGTAGAGACTCAAGAGAGTTAACAGATAAACTATTTTAAAAATATAATAAAAAATTGGATTTTAAAAACTGAGGGGGAGGGGTAGTTATTTTTTTATCCTCTTCATTTACTGTGGCACTGACAGGATTATTTATACGGTGCCACAGGCAGACAAGACATTTTATAGGCAGACAGTAATTTCCAGGTCCTAGCCCTAGCAAGCTTGTAACTCAATTTAATATTCCCTCAAAGTTTGAATAAACGTCAATGTATGGCATAACGTTATGCATTGTTAGGAAGTCAGTGAATGCAAACTGCAACTACATTACATGTGTATTAATTAAAGTTATAATTAATTCCTGTAGTATTTTGCTTCAGGCTGAGAACAGTAAGTCAATATTTTGTTGTCACTGGAGTACAGCCTCAGAAGCAGTGCAGTCTCGATTTTAATATTGATCTCTCCATTGTACAAGAATTAACATGTGTCTTCATTCTTGAATCACAGATCTTATTTCCTATATATACTTCACAGAAAAAAACTTTGGAATAGCATTGATATAATTTTATCTGCTTAAACTGGGGCTGGGCACATAGAAAGCACAGAAAATGTAGACACGGATGTTTTCTCCAAAATTTATCATAAAAGTGTTTTACCCATTACCTACAGGAATAAATAATGTCTCTAGTTTGACACAGAAATGGCAACAATTCATCTGAGCCTGTACAAGTTACCTTAAAACCTGACTTCTTAGCAAAAGTGCATTTACTTTTAAATCTATTTATTTATTAATTTATGAAAGAAGAATGCTATGAATAAGGATTTAGTATTCAGAACTTCATTCTAACTCTAATGCGTACTGCTAATCAGACACGGTTTGGTGATCGAGCTTGTTTCTTAGATGCTGTCAAAATGCAGTATACTGAAGAGGAACAAATTAAAAATCGTTGTATCCATTTGGGACTGAATTATTCCTGAAAACTATCCTTATTAGACTGGCATTTAAACTATTGTTTTGTAATGAGATATGTTCTGAAATAAAGAAGTTAGTGACTCATAGTGAACACAACCTTAGAACACCTGGGCCTCAAAATTTCCTAATCAATCTCTCCGCAAGGCATAAAACCCCAATACCTAATTTATTAATGAAAAATGTTTGTTTAGTTTTGTGCCTTTTTCTTTCCTTTGAGACAAATAATGGGATGATTCAAAATTTTTGGTGCAGGTCTTTACTTCCAAATGTTTCAAAATATGTTTTACCCTTTGGAATTGTTTTTAATATAAATCCTTTCATGAAGTATACTGCTACATATAATGAGACAGTCCTTGGGATTAAAATTCTCTGATAAACTCAGGTAATTTCTTGGTTCACTCTGCATTCAAACGACATACTTCCATGTTTTGGTCCCACTCTAGATCTCCTGCAATATATTAGGGTCTAACTGCTTAAAAAACTGAGTGAAATAGTACTGCTGCCCCAGAATGTAGCCTCATTTATTGCAGTTCTTTCTCCTATTCCTGTAAGAACAGCTAGCCTCAGAGAGATGAAGGGAGGAGGAGATCAGATGGTAAAAATAGAAAAAAATTTGCTAAGATCAAACCTTTTTACTCAAATCTCACTCTCCCCAGGAGACACCAGATGAATATTACACCTGGAGGTAAGTACATTTGGGAGCCTAAGAGATTCCCAAAGAGAACCCATTTAACGTTTCAGAGACCACAATGTGATTTACTTAAATTATTTCTCAGAGATACACATCTGCAGGTTTTACTGTTGAATTTCCCCCTTACAGTGTAGCATTTTCTAAGACATGCTAGACAGGCTGATTCTTTTTGCAGTTTAACATTTCTCTCCAAGGATGTGTTTCTTCTATAATTAGTGTTATTCTTTCAAAGCATCCAAGCATAATTTTCTTTCACATCTTGTGTTTGTTTTCATTAGGTTGCCATGGAAATCATTGACTTATAATGGATTTCTTGGAAGTTCAGCAGCTATATAAATAGATGTGAAGCACTTTAGTTAGGATTGCTTCCACTAGGCTATACAATGCTACCCTCTAGTTCTTTTACAGTACAATAGCACCTTCCTTTAATGTTTTGGGCAGGTGAAGCAAAATCAAAACCTGTTTAATAGATCTGGACAACTTTTTTAAAAAATTTATTTTAGCTGTTGTGTCTGAGGAGAAAAAGTATCACCATACTTCAGTGTACGTACTGTTGGAGGGAAAAGAGCTTTCTGAGAGGTCTTATTGTCAAGATTAGAACAAATACTGTTGAAAATATTTGCTGCTGTGGGAGGATGACATTAGCTTGCTGCTTCAAGCTGTCAGAGTTAAAACACAGGACAAATGCAGTTCTGATAGTTTGGGAGCTGAGCTGAACTGGCTATGTCGCTTCCTGTAACTCGTCTCCCTGATAAGCATTCAGCTTTCAGATCTGAATCCTTTCAAGAATAGCAACTACAATAACCCACAACCAAAGATACTTTTGTATCTGGTTATGAAGTTGCTTACATTGAAAATAAAGCAGACCATTGACCTAATTAAATAGCTGCATGGATGAAAATTGTTCAGACATAGTGGTTTTCAAGAGTTTGACATAATCGATATCCAGGTGTTTTGGTATATTACAGTTTCTTGAGTTGTAGTTCAGATACTGAAACCTATGATTGTGTTTTGGTTTGGCCTGGCTGGATTTCGGCGGCGGGGGGGGAGCTGCAGGGTGGCTTCTGTAAGAAGCTGCTAGAAGCTCCCCAAGATTGATAGAGCCAATGCCAGCCGGCTACAAAGAGGGACCCGCCGCTGGCCAAGGCTGAGCCTATCAGTAAGGTGATAGCAGAGGAACGCCTCTGTGAAAAACATATTTAAGAACGGGAAAAAGAACTGCGCCATTAACAGCTGGCACAGAGATGGAGGAGTGAGAGTCTGTGCAGACACCAAGGTCAGTGAAGAAGGAGGAGGGGGGAGGATGAGCTCCAGGCGCCGGAGCAGAAGGAATCCCCTGGGTCTGTGGTGAAGACCATGGTGAAGCGGGTTGTCCCCCTGCAGCCCATGGGCGAGGTGCAGAGGTCCACCGTGAGGATCACCGCGTAGATGTCCACCGAGGACTCCATGCTGTGTGGGTGGATGCCTGAAAGGGGACTGTAGCCCGTGAGAAGCCCGTGTCAGAGCAAGTCGCTGCCGGAGCCTGTAGCCCGTGGAAGAGAGGAATGCCCACGCTGGAGCAGGTTGGCCGGTGGGACTTTTGGGACGCTGCGGGTGGCTCACGCTGGAGCAGTTTCCCCTGAAGGACTGCGCCTCAGACTCACGAGGGGTGGGCTGCCCCTCGTGAGGTGTCTCCCGTTGGGCAGTTTGTGATGAATTGCCCTTCGTGGGACGACTCACGCGGAGAAGAGAGCATGAAGCTTGTCTCCCGTGAGAGGGACCCCACGGTGGCCCTGGGGAAGAGTGAAGAGTCCTCCCCCGGAGTGAAGAAGCGGTGGAACCAACGTCGGATCAACTGACCTCAGCCCCCATTCCCTGTCCCCCTGCGCCGCTCGGGGGGAGGAGGTGGAGAAACCGGGATTGATGTTGGGCCCGGGAAGAAGGGAGGGATGGGGGGAAGGTGTTCTGTTTAAGATTTGTTTGCTCTTTCTTACTTCTCACTACTCCTCTCTGATTAGTTCTTTTAATAAATGTACCTAATTTCCCCAAAACTGAGTCTGTTTTGCCCGGGACGGTAAATGAGGGTGATCTCCCTGTCCTTATCTCAAACCCTGAGCCCTTGGAGATATTTTCTCCCCCTGTTCAGCAGTGAAGGGGGGAGTGAGTGAGCGGCTGTGTGGGTACCTGGCGGCTGGCCAGGATCAACCCACGACAGATTGAAATCACTCTATACCTCTGGTTAAGATTCCCTAAAAAAATCTTATCACTGGTTCTTTTCCTGTTTGCCTCACAGTTCTGGAGGTATCAACATGATACAGATCCCATGTGACATACAATTCTCCTAGTCAGAAAGTCGATCACAAAACAAAATAACTGGAGAGATCATCAGATAAAATAGCTGTGCTTGTTCAAGTTACAAAACGAACACAGTAAATATTCAGGGTTTAATAGGAAATTTGCACAATGTCAGACACAGGCCGGGATGTTCTTTGTTGGTATACAAAGTGTTTAAAATGCAATAGTCACCCTTACCGTAACTATTGATATGTCTTGTTCAAATCAGTTTCAGGACAGCAATGTTCAAACATAAAGTCTCATGATCTTTCACGTGAGAAGAGTTACATGGAATACTAATGATGTGCAGAAATACAATAAAGTAGAATGAAATTGAAATCTGTTTTTTAAGTTTTGAGAGCATCTGAGTATTTGATGGCAATATTTGAGATTTTACATTTTCCAAACTTAGGAAAAGTTTAAGTCCATGGTCTGAAATACCAATGTTTGACAGTTATACTAGCTTTAAATTGATCCTGCATGTACTTTCATGTTTATCACAGCATTCTCTAAAATTAGAGTAAATTGTGCACAAAAGAATTTAACTATGTAAAGACAGGCATTAATAATAATGTCACTGAAATCATTAATAGTAGTTTACAGGTAATCCTCTAAAGACTTAAGATTTGGTTCAAAAGTTTATCTGAAGCTTATCCAATCTATGTAAATCTCCTGGGATGTACAGTATTTTATAAGAATTTGTTCAGGTGCATCCTGTACTCAGCTGGCCTGAGAGAGAATAAAAAAAACTTTGCTGAGTGGTATTTCCGTGCTCAGGCTACAGAACTATCAGGAACATTAAGCTACAAAACACCGCAAGACTAGCAAAATTGAAAAAAAACTATGAAGAGTGAACAAAAAAAATAAATTAAGTTTGAATATCAGGGACAGTTTAGTGTGCATTGGTTTTCTCAGTTCTGTGTATCTAGTACTTAGCAATGATTTTTTAGAATGGACTGTCTCAGATTTTAATTTTGTTAATTTTTTTAAAAAAAACAAAGTCTGTTTCCTTCTCCTCACTTTTAATTCCTGAGAAAATCTGGCCTTGTTGAAGCTAAAGCATGTGAAAAATATAACTGCTTTGGATTCATCCATCCTTGATTGTCATTTTGGCATGGGAGGACTGTATGGGAAAACAGTAATCACAGAATCACAGAATGTTAGGGATCGGAAGGGACCTCGAAAGATCATCAAGTCCAATCCCCCTGCCAGAGCAGGAACGCCTAGATAATGCTGCATAGGAACGTGTCCAGGCAGATCTTGAATGTCTCCGGAGAAGGAGACTCCACAACCTCTCTGGGCAGCCTGTTCCAGGGCTCCGTCACCCTCACTGAGAAGAAGTTTCTTTTCGAGTTTAAGCGGAACCTCTTATGTTCCAGTTTCAGCCCATTACCCCTTGTCCTATCAGTGGTTGTCACCGAGAAGAGCCTGGCTCCATCCTCGTGACACTCACCCTTTAAATATTTGTAAACATTAATGAGGTCACCCCTCAGTCTCCTCTTCTCCAAACTAAAGAGCCCCAGCTCCTTCAGTCTTTCCTCATAAGGGAGATGCTCCACTCCCTTAATCATCCTAGTTGCCCTGTGCTGGACTCTCTCCAGCACTTCCCTGTCTTTCTTGAACTGAGGGGCCCAGAACTGGACACAGTATTCCAGATGGGGTCTCACCAGGGCAGAGTAGAGGGGAAGGAGAACCTCTCTCGACCTACTAACCACCCCCGTTCTAATACACCCCAGGATGCCATTGGCCTTCCTGGCCACAAGGGCACACTGCTGCCTCATGGTCATCCTGCTGTCCACCAAGACTCCCAGGTCCCTTTCCCCTACACTGCTCTCTAATAAGTCATTCCCCAACCTATACTGGAACCTGGGGTTGTTCCTACCCAGATGCAAGACTCTACATTTACCCTTGTTATATTTCATTAAATTTTTCCCCGCCCAACCCTCCAACCTGTCCAGGTCTCGCTGGATGGCAGCACAGCCTTCTGGTGTGTCAGCCACTCCTCCCAGCTTGGTGTCATCAGCAAACTTGCTGATAGTACTCTCTAGTCCCTCATCCAAGTCATTGGTGAATATATTGAATAATACTGGTCCCAGTACCGACCCTTGAGGCACTCCACTGGATACAGGTCTCCAACCAGACTCTGCCCCATTGACCACAACTCTTTGGCTTCTTCCCCTTAGCCAGTTCACAGTCCACCTCACTACCCGAGAGTCTAGACCACACTTCCTCAGTTTAGCAGCAAGGATGCTGTGGGAGACTGTGTCAAATGCTTTACTGAAGTCAAGGTAGACCACATCCACTGCTCTGCCATCATCTATCCACCTTGTTATATCCTCATAAAAGGCTATGAGATTAGTCAAGCACGACTTCCTCTTGGTGAAGCCATGTTGACTGTCTCTAATGACCCTCTTATCCTTGATATGCCTTGAGATGCCACCAAGGATAAGTCATTCCATCACTTTCCCAGGGATGGAGGTGAGGCTGACAATCAGTCCACAGTAGAAAATTCTCATTTGAATTACAACAAATGGTCAAAGAAAGAAAGATTTGGAATTTGCCTTCTTTTCTTTAATGATTTTTTTTTACCTAGATTGGACATCTGTTAGGCTGAAAATCTTTTTTATTTGTTGTCTTTATATGCCCCTTGGTCTCCTGACGTGCAGTTGCGTACTATGTGTGCAGAAGTGCTAATGATGCCAAGCCCACAAACAGATGATGAAATGTGTCTTGAATTTGAGTTCTCTGAATGCACAGGCAACATTTCCAGAATGATCAATGTTCACAAATGTGTGAGCAGAAATCCAGAGGTCGGTCTGGGAAGTGTCTTACTGTGATTTCAGATCTCTCTGACAAGTCATGTTTTGTGAATGAATGCTACCTTGTCTTTCACAAAATCAATACAAACCAGCACCCCCTGAGGCAGGAAAAAAGAGAAACTGGGTTCCAAAAATAGACCCAAGAAAAATGTGTATTTGTGTATTTTAGCTCATGTTACCCTAACTTGGTGAATGAAGATAGGTCTTAATGACTCTTTATGTGGCTGTAGACAGAGAAGTTACTTTTGTCTAATATATGAAACTATGAAGTAATATGTTTGCAAAGTAGGCAGCAAGTAAGCATTTTTAAATTCCAGCTGCCACTACAAACATCGTCCTCACTGGCCATGGCAAAGCCTGAAGATGCTTCTCCTTGTATCAGATGCTTTGCTTTATAAAAAAAAATCTGTATTTAATAGTACATATCATAGAATCATTTGGTTTGGTTTTGAAGGAAAATTAAAGATCATGTAGTTCCAACTCTCCTGCCATGGGCAGGGACATCTCCCACTACATCAGGCTGCTCAAAGCCCCATCCAACCTGGCCTTCCAGGAGTGGAGCCTCCACCACCTCGCTGGGCAACTTGCTCCATTGCTTCCCCATCCTTACAGTGCCTAATCTAAATCTACTCTGCTGTAGTTTAAAACCATTGCCCCTCATCTTATTGCTACACACCCTTGTAAACAGTCCCTCCCCAGCTTTACTTTAGGCCTTGGAAGGCCGCTATAAGGTCTCCCCAGAGCCTTTTCTTCAGTCTGAACAGCCCCAGTTCTCTCAGCCTATCCTCATAGGAGAGATAGTCCAGCCCTTCGACCATTTTTGGGGCCCTCTTCTGGACCTGCTCCAAGAGGTCCATGCCCTTCTTGTGTTGGGGACCCCAGAGTTGAATGCAGCACTGCAGGCGAGGTCTCAGGAGCAGAGTCGAGGGGGAGGATGCTTCCAACGTTTGTTGAATAATTGTTTCTTATGTTGCTTGTCATGACTGCTTTTCAAAGCTCTGCTTTCTTGTGTACCTAATGGACTCTTACACTGTCTATTGACCCTGGTAACCCTAACAACTTCTGAAAATCATTAGATTTGAAAGGAAAATATATAAAGTGGAAAATATATAAAGTAGGAAATAATAGAACCTTTTGTTATGGGATTGCTGGTGTTTCTAAAAGATGCTGAATGAATCTAAAGAGCATTGCATTGTTATCTTCATCTATAATTATCTTCATCGTCTCATCCTTGCTACACAGATAAACACAAATACAAAATTACGTTATCATAGCACAACTTACATTAAAATATTTCTATAGTCAATTGCTGGTTTTCAGTAGTGTTTCAAGTTTATTTTTAAAAAAGCTAATGGTTCTACATCAAAAATTAGTTGGAATTGAGGTAGTGTATCTTACTGTGTGTTCAGAAACAAACAGAAAACCATGAATTATCCAGTTTGACTCACAATTGTGTTTTAACAGTATGTGTTTGTAAGTAGTTTGCAAGGGAGTCCACCTTTTGAGAAAGGTTTTCATCTCAGTTGAGATTTTAGTTGCACAAAAAAAAGGATAGCAATAATGAAGTACTGATTGATGGTTCAGAGCCTCAGGACAAAACGTAATTAGCAGGTAATCTAGCAGATAAGCACATACAAACAGAAAAAAACTAACGTATGTGTGGAAGGAGTTAAATTACTTCACAGAATATTAAGCCTTCACCAGTGAAGTCTAGACAGAAGAAAGCACCGGCTGTGCAAAGTGATCAATGAGATGATTCTTGCACCTGTGGAGGTCTAGTGAAGTCATCAGTGCAGGAGCTGGCACCAGTGGATTAAATGACAGGATCACATCTGAAGGAGTGACTGAGAAATTGTCCGAGACTATTGTAATATAGTATTTTGATGTTAGATTCTTTGGCAGGAGAGAAATTAATTAGGGAGTTATAAAGCACCATGAATGTTGTATCTTCCAGTCCCACAGCAGAATTTTAATTCTCATGCCAGTGGCAAAAAGTGATTTCCTATAGACAGATGGAGCTGGGAGTTGCCAAAACCCTCTAAAACCTCTAACTCAAAAGAAAGTGCAACACAGCCTGTCTCTGGTCTTTCCCTGTTCTCTTTGCTTTCTGGTGTTTACTCTGCTGGTTTGCCTGAAGCTGTTTGTTCTGATTGGTTTGTATTTACTTTAGAGGATGTTGCTTAACACAGATTGTATCTACTGTTTGCTTTTTAAATTCAAACACCATGCTACTCTTATCCTCAAAAGTTGTCTGCAGTACCATAAAGACAGTTAGTTCTGAAAAAGAAAAAAAAAAGACAAAGAATCCCTTTGATTATGCTAGAAATGAAATGCAGTAGCTTGTAGAGTTTTA
Source organism: Trogon surrucura (assembly GCA_020746105.1). NCBI lineage: Eukaryota > Metazoa > Chordata > Aves > Trogoniformes > Trogonidae > Trogon > Trogon surrucura. The sequence goes on along the minus strand of CM036617.1, from coordinate 114,501,037 downwards.
ATTATTCTAAATATTTGTGCCCCCTTTAAGCAGTACTGATACATCGGTAAGGCAGTTTCTGGCAAACAGAACGTGGTATTTTCATTGATATTTTTCAAGTGTTGTTTACTCAAAAGTATAGATTATATCACTGTTTTATATTTATGTGTGGCTGCAAATGGGAAAGGACTCCTTAACCTTTCCTTGACACTGGAGATGTCCAGCCCATGGCTATTGCATGAAATGAAGCTGAAGAACCTTTGAGGTGCAGCTTCCTGCACTACATGGCCCCAGGGAGGTTTCTGGTAGGGCTTTACTCCCCTGCACCCGGTGTTACGCCTCTGACAAGTGCAATTTGTAGTGCAGGGGGGATAATTTTAAAAAGTCACATCGATTTACAACACTGAGAGCTTTTATGAGCACAAAATGAATTTATGTGAACTTTCAGTCTTTTTGGCTATCAGAGATTTCTTTAAAATCTTCGAAGAGAATCAGAGAGGGAGATAATGAGCCTTACATGTTGTGTGGACAAAACTTTCAGAAATTTACTCCCTTCACGGGCTTTGCTGGCAAAGGCATGTGTCACTGATTGCAAGTAGGAAACAGAAACAAACCAACCCAAAACCGAAAGTGTCTCTAAATGTAAATAAATTCCTTAATCTGGAGATTAATATTTTAGTGGACCATCCCGAGAAAGATTTACTTAAGGCTGGCAGGGCACTCAAGCCCAGGACCGCGCCTCCCTCAGGTCTGCGCGCTGCCTCGGAGCCGAGCGGGGTCAGGCGAGGCCAGCAGGTGGCGCTGGCACCCCGGCCCGCCGCCGCCCCGCTGCCTGCGGCCGGACAGACACACCGACAGACACACCGACAGGCACATCGACACACTGACAGACGCACCGACCGACTGGCTCTCCGGCTGCGTCTCTCCCGATCCTTGACTGCTGTTTGCTAATATCCACCTAGTCGGGAGAGTTGACGTACATGAAAATTCCTCTTTTGATTTCATCTGTTCAAGCTGCCCTGCTCCTTCTAGTTTCGTTGAACAATGCTGGAGACCCTCAGTGTATCACCCTAGGAGGTAAACATCTCGCTGATGGGTCAAGTTGTCGCTTTCTCTTATAAAGCCAATTAAGTTCGTATATGTCCTTCGATTCTTCTCTGTCTGTTCACATGTCTGTATAAATCAAAGGAATAGTGCTATATGTAATAGTAAACAAAACCCAGCAAACAGCACAGAATCACAGAATCACAGAATGTCAGGGGTTGGAAGGGACCTCTGAAGATCATCTAGTCCAACCCCCCTGCCAAAGCAGAATCACCTAGGACAGGCCACACTCCTGTGTCCAGGCAGGTTTAGAAAGTCTCCAGAGGAGACTGCACAACCTCTCTGGGCAGCCTGTTCCAGTGCTTTGTCACCCTCACTGTAAAAAAATATTTCCTTATGTTGAGATTGAACCTGCTGTTTTCCGGTTTCTGACCACTGCCACTTGTTCTGTCACTGGACACCAGTGAGAAGAGTCCGGCCCCATCTTCCTGACACCCGCCCCTTAGATATCTATGAGCACTGATGAGATTCCCTCTCAGCCTCCTCCAACTTAAACAGACCCAGCTCTCTTTGCCTTTCCTCATATAGGAGATGCTGCAGTTGTCTCATCATCTCAGTGGCCCTGCACTGGACTCTCTCCAGTAGTACCTTGTCCTTCTTGAACTGGGAAGCCCAGAACTGGACACAGCACTCCAGATGAGGCTTCACCAGCACAGAGTAGAGGGGGACAATAACCCTCTTTGACCTGCTGTCCACATTCTCCTTAACACATCCCACGATGCCATTGGCCTTTTTGGCTACGAGGACACATTGTTTATGGTCAGCCTGTTGTCCACTAGGACTCCCAGGTCCTCCTCTCCAGAGCTGCACTCAAAACAGTTGTTTTGATGAATTGTGTTTTTCACAACAAAGTAAATGGTGAATGAGACATGAAACAAGTTCTGGCTCTTGGAGAATATGGGCAAACATCATGATTGATAAATTTCACCTTAGTGTTGGAGGAAACCTGACTTAGCCTAGACCAACCACCCACACTGAATGGCCTGGTCAGCTGGAGTATATCCTACAGTAAGGCTCACATTTCAATACTGGAAGATAAAATGTCATCGAAGGAAAGCCGTTGGGTAAACTTTTTTTGTTCTGTCCAGACTTTCATCTCCCAACAATCTTGTGTAGCGAGGCAGTACGAGTGTTGTATTTGTTATGTGAGGAAGAATACTACTGAGAGGGTACTGGAATTCCTGAGAATAATAATTTAAGTTGTGATGGTGGTTTGTTTTTTTGGTGCGCTTTTTTAATTTTTTTTTTCCCCCTCCTGTTTAAGAATTAGGAAATACCTCTTTCCCCCAACATGAAAACACCACCTATCTGATTTGTTTTGATTTGTTTTGATTTAATATCAGTCACATTTGTTATCTAATTTAATACCTTAAAAATTAATTGACTGGAGGCAAGGAATGCAAGTGGATAAACAGATTGCGCCACATATCCACTAAAAGAAAAAGTAGTGACAGATTAATTTACCTTGTAGTTTTATATGTAAGAGCATGGTTAAGAGGCTAGAAAACACAGCTCAGGAACTCAAAAAGGACTTTGTGATCCTACTTATGACAGTATCTAATCCTTTAACAAGAAAATTCAAAGTCTTTATAGGAAACATAATCAGATATAAAACCTAGAAATGTCATTATCTCAATGGCAAATAAGAATGGGCATTTCTCCTCATTTAAAAATTAAGCTTCCCACAAAGGGTAAATTATGCACAGCACAGATTTTGTCTTTGTTTTTTCAATGTTAATATGTCTATTTCATGTGAGAAACAGTAAAGTTTCTGAAAATAGGAATTTCATTCCACACATAGTTCTTATTCCACAGCACTTAAGATCAATGTATTGTGAAAAAAAAAACCAGTGCACATTTTCTCATTCTTCTTTTCTTACTTGTACCTTTGTACATAGTCAGAACTTCTTGCAGTAACTCCACCTAGACCAAAACTGTGAAAGTAAGTAAATTATGTAAGGGAATTATGATCACAAAACACAATGGTCTATATTAAATTATTTTTATCAAAGAATTTTCCAAATTTAAGTCCCATATCATTCCATCCCTCTTGAACAGCAGAAAAGGGACATTGAGCATTGAGTTCAGAGGATCGAAATAGGCTTTTCAGTGGGTACTACATGGAAACCCAGTTACTGACTGAAATAATATCTAGAAATCCGCTAGGAGGTAGATGCAAGGTTCGGCAGAATACTTGCAGTATTCTTGCCCTGTTCTGATATTGAAAAATACTCTGAGAAAAAAAATCACATTGCATGTATAAAATGTGATTTTCAGATTATTGAATATCAAGTCATGTAGACTTCATGTTACAGTTTGATCAGCATAAAGTAATGAAAGGGAAGTTTGCAAATATTATAGAAATCCATTAAGAACTGTATTTTTAGATTTACTTTTTTTTTAATGAAATTGGATAACATTCCCTGTACACTCTTATATGTGTGTATAATAGAATGTAGATTGGTGTTTCAACCCTTTAGGTACCTTTTAGCTGTGACATATTTTTGCATAGAAAGGTATTTGGCAAATCAGTTTTGCACAAAGCAAAATCTAGTTGTATGATAACGAAATTGTCCTGAGTTCAATTATATGTATGCTTTCAACAGGGCCACCTAATTTTAGCTCCATCTCAAATTACTATTTTCAGTTTTATCAGCAAACTTCTTTCAGTCTGTAGTTTAAAGAGAGACTTTTGAAATAGAAGGTGAGAAGCTGATCTTGTGGAGTAGGAAGTCTATCAAAAAGTAAGAATGAATGATGGTGGGGTTTTTTATTTGTTTTTATCAGGGTAGAAGACTGTTTAGAAGAATGGTGTTCAAAGACTGATTATATTGTACGTTTGTATTACTTTTGGATAAATCATGGTATTTTACAAAATATTTTCTTGAAAAATCTATTTAGCCATTTTCCATCTTCATTCTTCTAAGGAAAAGAAAGAAGGGGGAATATTGCTTATTTCTGTTAAATAGAAAGAAAGGTTATCCCAGAACTTTGTGCATTTGTCATCTGATCATGTGCAAACGTTGTTCAGTGCAGGGATAAACAGAGTCACGTTAAATTTGCTGTGAGCTCGAGCCTCTGACAGTGTTCATTTTATCAACAAAGACAAATGAAGGAGCAGAAATTGTAGTACGGCCTCTACTATTTCATCATTGTCAACCTTAAATATAATCTTTCACTGCTGATAGGTTTTTCTCCTTCCTTCTCCCACTAACACTAAGCTGTCAGAATCCCTCTTGACACGGTCCAAAGCCCCAGTAGCAGTGATTAAAAATGAAGAAATTAAATTAGCTTTATTTAAACTGTCTCTTAATAGACATCCTATTTTCAGAGATAAAGCTCTGAAATTTTCTCTTTCTTGTTGTAGCTGCCATTTCATTAAAAAGAGTTGAAAATAAAGAATTGTTTGACATTTGGTGTGCATAGAAATGGGTGATTAGAGGCATCACGCTTTCTCTTAAAAGACCATGAAGACTAAGGAAGAGTGGAAACTCAGTTATCAATGGACGTTTATTTTCTGTAGAGAATTCCACACAAAGAACCACATAGAAAGATGCACCCTTTTAGAAAATGAAAAGTCCTGATACATTTTACTAATAGTGTGCTGCATTGACTGATTGATTTAATGAATCCAAGGAATTACCTCAGGTGACTAACAGTTCCTCAGCATAATCTGACCCTAAACTCCAGTGGTTCAAATTTTTTTTTTATGGAAAACAAAATTTTGTTTTCCTATGAAAGAATTATTTGTGCTTTTTTTTTTAATCTGTTATTTGCTAATGGGAAAAGTTGATTGACACCTCAAAGATAAAAAGTAGACAGTTTGCCAGATCAGCCTATATTTCAACTTCAAAGTTTTATGATCCAAAGAGGTGTTAAACATTGCTGTTTAGTTGCATTGGGAAGATGTGGTCAGGTCACATTTGAGATGACACAAAGTAAATTAGGCAAGGCAGATTTCAAACCTACCTGACTATCTTACCATTGCAAAATAGGGTATGATTGTCCATCCGACTGGTTCATGTCTTGCATGAGCTGACTAATACAGTATCCAAGAATAATGATGTATTTAACCAAAACAGCTTAGAAGAGTGTAAAATGTGAAAAGCACAATGAGTTTGAAAGATCTCACATTTTGCAAATGCAAAGAAAGGGTCAAACAGTCATTCCTTGGCAAAGACTACATCAGCTATGATGTCTCACAAATTCTGACTAAACAATATAGAAGCATAATGCCTTATAATCTAATCAGTCATCATCAAAATATTTGGAAGAATTTTTTTTTCATGAGCTCAAGAATGTGCTAGTAAAGTAAGTACTGACAAACGACTTTTCATAGTCCATTTAAGTTTAAAAGCTACAAGTAGCTTTTTTAGATCTTAATTTTTCCCAATTTTTATAAAGCTTGAACTGTAGTCTCACGTGAGACTACAGAAATAAGTTCAAGCACAGTTCTACAAATAGGAGCACAAGAGTCCTGCCAAGCTTTGCTGAACCTATTTCAAGAAAGGCATCAGCTGAAATTACTGTAACGTTGCTGTAAGGATTTGCAAAGGTGAAGCAAATTAACGGTGACAGTCGCCTCCTGGTCTAGAAGACTTCTAAGGCTGCACACCTCATAAATCCTTTTAAAGCCCCATTCAGAGATTTTAAGTAGGATTTAAGTGATGCATAGGCCCTGTGCAGGCCAAGAGCACCGGTGTGAATTTTGCTTTAATGACCTGCATGTCAATAGACTAGTATGAAAGGAGTAGGGATTCGCTTAGAAGGCCCTATGACACTGTAGCCCCGTGTGTTATTTAAATGTGTTATTTTGCTTCGCATCTGTATTAAAATAAACCGTCTCCATCCCCGGGATGTAATAGCTATACAAGAACATTTAAAGTGTAGTTATAACATCAGAAGGCTCTTCAGATTTGGGATTTCATAATTGACTCAGAGAACAAACTGACTTTGAGTGTGAATAAAATTTCCAATAGCCTTTATGATTTTTCATCATTAAAAAGTTAATGTACTGGCATACATTTTGCATGTTAGCGCGACATCTTGTTAAGCCTTCGAACAAGCAGCAGCCTTACTTCAGAAAGCTGGATCCTCAGCTTCTGAAAGGACTTGGTAACCAAATTTAAATGTGAATTTTGCTCATTGACGTCAGGCTAGGATTTTCAGAGGTGCACTAACAGAGGAATTAAGCATATATACTTTCATGCCAAGCAATATGGTTAAAGATGCAGGATTAGAAACAGCAGGTACCCCAGGTTATATAAACAATTAAATGAAACAGATGTATTTACTAGATCCGAAATCCCAGTCTGGTATTTCTTTGATGGTTTCTGTGAATTATGTCTAATACTATGCCATCCATTACTAGAATGGGAAGTTACTCTCCTAATCTTTCAGAACTACCAGTAGGGTGCATGAAACAGTTTAGCTAATTGAAATATTCTGAATATAAGGATTTTTTTTTTTTTTTTTTATGTGCTAAGTCTAACTTGCAGTCATCTTTGCAGACTTTGTAAAGTTACTGGCATACAAGTAGCAGGGATACGGGGCACATTCTGGTACAGTTTATATGCTTCTTATGATAAAGGGAAAAAGATGAATATACTTGAGGGATTAAAGCTTTTCGAGCAGGTCTCAATAATTGTTTGCTTCTATAGTGTCTTTTAGATTATTAGAATTTACTAATTAGATAACTAGAGATAACTGATACCCTTTGTACAGCAGAAAGCAGGAAGAGATCACTGTGTGTATGGAAAGACCGAGTCACTCATGGTGTCATACCTAGTTGGGAAGGATGTTGGGATACAAATTCATAGGGGGTAACTGGAAGAGGAAAGCAGTTGACAGAATTATAGGACACTTGCCCTTCCTGTGTTGGCAAAAAGGGAACAAATGAAGTGCAAAATATGCAAGAAAGTTTGTAATGAGAGAGATGATGGCAGACGTATTTCAGCATTTGAGGATAGCCAGGCTGTTTTCTTTTCAAGGGGAAAAGATGCGCTAGCACAGTTTTGTGTTAGCATGCACTGTACATCACATACAGCATCACAATAAATATGTCTGACAGCCTGATTTCAAAATATTACACACCAGCTGAAAAAATCGCAAGCCAAATTGTTTTTCTTTAAATGACTGTGGTGTTTAACAGAGTTTTCCTCTTCACAAATGCAATTTATAAGGGTTTTTTTAATATATATTAGTCCTGTTACCTGTAAAATTGATGTGTGTCCTATGATCTCTGTAAGTGGATAAAGAAAGAGTGTTTTGTAGTACAGATATTGCAGGGAGACAACATGACAAAGAGATGAAGTGTCAGAAAAATGCCATTTTGATTTAGAGAGATTGGTCTGACTTCATATTGCAGATGGGGAGCTAGAAATAGTACTGGGAATGTGAGATGTTTCTAAACTACAAATTTACATCCATGTTTTATGTCCTGTAAATTTATAGAGATTTTGACATCCTAGTGTTCGATAAGGAAGATAAATTTTCTTCAGATTGTCAGGAAAAAAAAAAGAAAATTTTAACAAAACCATAGCTTTGCCCGGTGAAAGTGAGAATGATGTTGTATTGTGTGAGGAATAAACAAATCCAGTTGGCTGTACACTTTCATAAATATAACTGTTCTTATTCCTGTCCCCGGTCACATAAAATGTCATCCATATTACATTGCCATTGATTCTGCTTATGTGATTTTTTTTTTCTTTTCCCCAGGGCAAAAAGACTGCAATGTTCATTTCTATTGATCTTCTGGCTGGAGACACACAGCACGCCAGAGAAATGTTTTTGTGTGCAGCTCTGCTGGGTGCTGAGCATCATCACTGCCCCTGAACACCTACAGAAGGTGCCGGGACCTTCTATCACATTTTAAGCAAAAGCCACTAGGCTTTAGGCTGAAACACCTAGAGAATACCCATATGGTGTAACTGCATTACAAAGACAATCCTGCCCAACAAGGAGGTGAAAACAGGAAGAAATAGGACAAGAAAACCACATTTTGTCTATTAAGAACAGATACTTTCAAGATCCGAGACTTCCACCCTTACTTCGGGTTTGAAATATAGGAGACAGTGTTGATTTTGTCCAAATAACAACAAAAAAAAGCTGTTGGAAACAATCAGTAAAGTTGTGATATTGATGATAATATTACAAAGTTCTTTGGCAAAGACATTTCAGGTTAAAACCCTTAAACTTTATGTATTGAACACTGAGTGGCATGATGATTTTTTTTTCTTTTGTGGGAAAGCAGATTTTTTTAAAAGCGTTTTATCTTAAACCCCTGAATTTTCTGTATCTCCAGTATACTTAACATCTCAGCAAATACTTTTCAAAGCTTTTTTTATTTTTAGCGTATTCTGGATAAAGATGTTAAAACAGTATTTCCCCCAGTTATTTAAAGGGCATGGTCTCTTTGTTTTCTTGACCCAAAAACCAAAATAAGTCAAAAAAAGAGAAAAAATACCATCAAAATTACATTGCCGTCCAGCTGACTCTGAGTTTGAGCTGTGCGTGCTACAGCATTCAAAGATACGGAAAGAAACCTTGCTCAAATCCCTTTTGCTGTTCTCAGAAACCCACCTTCTCTTGAGAACGTGAATGCAACCACTGTAACTTAGATCAAGAAAATTATCCCACAAAATTTTTCTTATGCAAGTAATCTATCATTCTCCCCCAGGTTCCATCAACATTTTAATCCTGAATAAGGTGATGAACACATTCTCTTCATCCCGAAGTGAAAGAAAACTGTGTATCATCATTTGAATGTGACAGTTTTTTGTTGAATAGAGCATTGTGCAAAAGACGAAACATAAAGCAGAAAAGAGTTATACCCACAGTTATGCATAATGTTAGTCCAGTTAATAGTTAACTGCAATATTACACATTTCTTTGTTCTTTCTATGTCCAGGTCTTGCAAATCTAATTAATTACAGATGCTATAATGTTATAACTTATGTGTTACTTCTGCCTTGTGGCTTTTAAAGAGTTTACAAGTGCTAGAGGGTTGGGAAGCAAGTATATGCAAGGTTGTATTTTCATTCCATCTTTTCTGTAAGTAAGAAAGTATTCAAATACATATTATAAACAATGGTTAAATGAGAGCTATGTAACAATACCACATGTAGTTGTTCTCTGAGAAAAAAAAAACAAAATAACAAACAATGTTAATTGCTTGCAGCTAAAACGTCTGTATTCCTGATTCGGCATAAAGAAATGCTGTTGACAGTAAGTTCTTTATTTGGCTTTGGCTTCAAACAGGGGTTGGGAGTGCTCATAATTTTTCTTTCATTCCAAATACTGGAGTAGTTCTTTAGCTGGCATATATTGCCATAACTCCATAGCTGTCAGTAGATCTGCAACTGCTTATAGCAGCTGATCTAGACAGTGTATTGTAGAAAATGGAATTTTTACTTGTCCTCACTCACTCTCGGTTACTAATCCCTCATTAATCTGGTTTTATAATTTTTCCACCATGTTTTTTTTCTGTTGTTTGTCAAGAGCAGTCATGAGCAGCAAGAAAAGGGTGGAGGTAGAAGAGAGGGGAAAGAAGACCTACAAGATGAGGCATGAGAGGAAGGGTCATGAAACTGAGCAGAGGTACTAACCAGGAAGAGAGAAACGATGGCGAGTAATGGGAGGAGAGGAGCCATACAAGGAGGCAGAAACAAAACTGTTGTTCGATGTACTAAATTGTTATAAAGAGGACTAGAAGTAAGGACAAGGGACTCTGGAAGCTATGGATGAAGTAAAATCAGAAGGATTCCTCACAGTTAATAGTAGTAGTAATTTTCAGGGAGGGAAAGGAATTCAAAGATATTACTCAAAAAAACAGAGAGGAAAAAAAAGAGAAAAATATTGCAATTGAGGTGCCATTTTACTTTTCATCTGCATTCTCCCAGTTCCACCGAGAAAAACTTGAATTTCTAGTCCTTGGCATTCTGGTTTCTGTGTTTGCAACAGTACAAAAATAACATTGTTTGGACTGGTAAAATATCTTGAGCATAATGAAAAAGAAAAGTTAACTTCACAGTAAATCTGTTTAAAGTGAGGAAGTTCAGCATATTCCTTCTTACTAATTGTTGTTCCTAATAATTCCTATTAATGGAATTATTTGTGCCTGCTTTATTTCTTGCACCAGGAAATACTTCAGCTTTAAGGAGTGAAGCACTCTCTTCAAATTACTCTGGCTTTTACTTAATGATCCAGTAAGTTAGTGATTGTTTGATGTGTACATATTGTGTTTCAGGTCTCAGTGGGAAGTTGCCAAGGTTTTTATTGAGTGGTAATATTTTCCTCTTGCTGGTTTTGGATTTCTCTGAAGATCAGCAGTTAACATAGCGTTTTCTGTTACAATTAGATTAAAGTGCCAGAGATTTGTTTTTCCTTCATTCCATTTTTTTAATTGGGCCAGTCTTAAAAAGGTTATCTTAATATAGTAAATGCACTACCTCTATGAATGAGGTACGCTAAATGACACATAGATTTTTGCTTTTAGGGCTCTGTACAAAGGACTTCTTAGAGAAGTACATCTCAATCCTGGCAGAAGTAATGATAAACACTAAGTTACAGAACAAACTAGACTGTTCTTCACAAGCGCTAGGTTTGCTTGCAATCAATACCAAACATCATAGAAATAGAAAATCCTCCATCTTTTAAACTCAGTGGCTTGACCTTTAGCAGCGATAAGCTGACCTGTGCCCATTTTCTTGAACCATATTATGTTAGAAGGATTTATCATAGGGGACTGCAAATTATCACTTTGGTTTTAATTTTCATTGATACTGTTTCAATTTCTGAACCACTGTAATTGCAAGAAAGTTTTGATAGGTATATTTTTATAACATAGTGACAGATTTTGAATTATTTGAAGGAGTGATTGCGACTTGTTAGGGTTTGTTGAAAAAAAAAAAAAAAAGTTACTGAAAACTTGCAAACCTTTCTGGCCTAGCCTGAGTTGCAATTCATTATTAATTTATTTGTTTGCAGATCCTCTTCAGTCTTCAAGTTTTCTCTCTCTGACTATGTAAATAAATAACTGTAGGCTGGTGAAATAAACACTCAGCCTTCAATAAGCAATGTGGATTATGTCTTAGTTATATTGTATCAGTCTTTTTTGAAATAAAGCCTAACCCCCTCCGCCCTGTATCTCCCCGGGTAGTTTGAGAGCACTTGATTGTCGAAAAAGTAAAAACTGCATAGAACACGTCTCTGAGCATCTTATTTCTGCTGAAACATGAAGTTATCAAAAAAAAAAAAAAAGCCTAATGGAAGAGTTTTGGTTTTTTAATGTGGTTTGACCTTCCTTTATATGGTTGTCTATGGTATCAAAATGTATTTAACAGAGAAACTGCAAAACAGACAAAACTTCATCATGTAGTATACCTTTAAAAACATCACTGAGTAGGCTAGCAATTCACACACTAATACCTGGAGTCTGTTAGCCAGTCATCCAGTAGACCTTAGCAGCAGATTCACAGAGAGCTAAAACACAGAGAATGAAAAACCGAGATACAATAAAATCCTAGTGGATCAATGTAGAAAATAATGTATAATCCTTGATGGTAAACCCTTAATGCATACTAAACACTCTCCTAATTTGACCATAAGGGAGCTAGTTTTGAGATATTTATCAAATTCTGGCAGATTCTAATCTTTCATTCACTTCAAAGCAATTCAGATAATATTTTATTGTTAGGTTTAGATAAGTTTAATTATGCACCATTTCCTTCATGCCCCTGTGGAACTTACAGAGTCATTCTGTCATTTGCCATAAACCAGACGAAAAGCATACAGTCCTTAAACCAGGATTTTGTAACAGAACTAAACGTTGAATTAAGCCAAAGTATTACTCAGGTTTCTTCTGCATCTGTCCCTGAACTTCTAGACCATGCTGCTCTTGAGGGATGATTCAGCTTGAGAGAGTCCAGCGTAGAGCCACAAAGATGGTGAAGGGAGTGGAGCATCTCCCTTATGAGGAAAGGCTGAAGGAGCTGGATCTCTTTAGCTTGGAGAAGAGGAGGCTGAGGGGTGACCTCATTAATGTTTATAAATATGTCAAGGGGGAGTGTCAGGAAGATGGAGCCAGGCTCTTTTCAGCGGCGTCCACTGACAGGACAAGGGGCAATGGGTGGAAGCTGGAACACAGGAGGTTCCATAAAAATATGAGGAAAAACTTTTTTACTGTGAGGGTGACCGAGCACTGGCACAGGCTGCCCAGGGAGGTTGTGGAGTCTCCTTCTCTGGAGACATTCAAAACCCGCCTGGACGCGTTCCTGTGCGCTCTACTGTAGGTGATCCTGCTCCGGCAGGGGGGTTGGACTAGATGATCTTTAAGGTCCCTTCCAACCTCTAACATTCTGTGATTCTGTGATTCTGTGATTCATTTTATATTTCATTCTGGTGTGCTTTCACACATGTAGTCATGTGCATGAAAACCTAGGTGCTAGGTGAAAATTTCAGCCTTTTACCAGGTGCATATTTGAAGGATATTGAAATCTATTGAGATCTCTTATTTTAAGGCTTGGCCTTTTGCCTTGAATTTTTTTGGTAGGGTTTGATTTTGCCTTTCTTACTCAAATCACACAGTATTTGTAAATAACACACTGAGTAAATTACGACAGGCACATAGAAACGTTGTTTACTAAGCGAAATTTTCATTGGTGAAAAAGAGTCGTTCAGTTAAGACTAAATACGTGAAAAGGATGTATTTTTCATTTGTATGCTAGTTCAGGAATTCTTTCTGGTAATGAATTGACTCGAACAGCTTTAAATGCACTTTTTATCTAAGTACTTCCAGTTCTGAAGATGGGAAAAACTGTTGGCAGCGGAAACATGCGGAATAGAAACATTGCTTGCTCTTCATCTGTCCAAGGTGACGAATTAAAGCATTCTGTCCATCTATTTAGCACATCAAAATTAGTCAAGCTATTTAGTTAGTTAATCTTGCTATTAATTATGAAGCAAGCATTGATGGTGTATTAAATTCTGTATAAAGATGCTAAGGAAAGACATGATTCTTCCCTTAAGAGCCCGTAGTCTTAACCTGGAGAGTCACACAGACTCCACTACTACATGTGGGCAGCCCCAGAGGAAGGTCCCCCTTAACAGCAGTCTGGGAATTTGTTTTATTTATGTGATGGGTATTCTTGTGACACAGAATTTGCAAGAGTACAGGCAATGATTGATCATGTTGAAACTTGGATATGTAACCTTACAAGGTTGATGGAGACATGTCTTAAAGCTGATATGCAAAGGTGTCTGAAAGGAGGAGAGAAGCAAAGGAGAATTTTCTCTCTGTTAGACAGAAACCATTAGAAATTCACAGCTTCTAGGTTAAACTATGATCCATGTTGCTTGGTTTTATGAGACAATATTTACATAAAGGACCCAGGAGTCTCTCCTTTCTGTAGGAGAGGACAGATATATTTGAAGCTTCTAACTGATTCTACTTCAGTGTATTCTTGCACAGCAACTGCAGTTGTTTTCTATGGAGACAACTACTCCATAAATAAATTCAGCAGTGAGTGTCAGAAATTAAAGTTTAACATAGTGATGTTTCTCAGGTCTTCCATGAAAGATTTCCTGTATACACTGATGTGTATGTGTATTTGCAGGGAAGAGATTTCATCCAAATGCACACCCAAATTAAAAAATAAACAAATAACATATGTTTCTGGAAAAATGAAAAATTAAGCCTTTTGAATTTGAATTTCCCCAAAGAATCATCTGAATTCTTAGGTATAGTTCCAGTAAATCATATGCCCAGAGTATGGGAATTGATGTTTTTCACTCTAACAGAAGTTCTGACCTTTATGATACAGAAGTTTATATTCAAGTATAAAATATGGAATACTAGAATTTCATACATTAAAAATATCTGTAAAAGTTACCCTTTTTATTTTGTACATTTATTTTTAGCTCAAGTGTTGCAAGTGACAACAGACCATTTTATTCTTAATTGTATCAATCCTCCTATATTCTCTTCAGAATCGTGAGCATGTAGCAAAGTACAGTGAGTGACAGTATTTGAGATTTGTGGTAATTTAGATTACAGTACGAAAAAAAAAAAAAAGAGAGAAATGGCCTCCAAATAAAAGGGAGTTGAGAGAATGTTGCATTCAAAATAAACATTGCAGATTTTGGTACGAGGCCCAACTGCCTGTAATATATCACTAACTATTACATTTGCTTCACAGACAGCAGATCAGTAAATTAAAAGAAGCTACTTAAGAACTGGATATACTGATTGGAGGATGCAACATTCTTAAACTCTGATGCAGAGCCAAGGGTTTGAAACACCACATGCTTTTAACTGGTCTGTTTAAAACACAGTAAGCTGATGCAAAACCAAGTAAAGGAAACAATTGTGTTAATTTAGATTCGAGCCAGACTGATGGTTGGTTGTAGCACCAGGTGATATGAGACCAGCAGGAGGTCACAGTAAGGTTTGATGTATGGTGGGGAGTACTACAGGATTTCTGACTGTTACCAGGTGAACTACATAGTTGTTATCTACTGGAGTTAGGGCTGGGAAGTGTTAGTGAATAATCCAGCTAAAACGTCTCTGAGTAATTGAGTTATAGCTAAAATACAAGTGCAGAACTAAAAATGTTCTTTACCAATTTCCCTATAACTCCAAGCTCCCGATACAGAAGTACGTATTTCATGACACCAGGTAGCTTCCCCTACTGTGCAGTCCTCAGGTTTCCAAAGTTGCCACATTTTCTTGGTCTCTACCAAGCAACCTCATTTTCTCTGGCCTCTACTTTCTGTACTGTTCCTAGTCTTTTTTTTTTTCAATCATACTCCACCACTTCCCCAGGTATTTAAAATGAGCTTACCCAATGCAAACGCACAAACGAATTTGCTTGGTCCTTGGATGTCCAGCTAGCTGTCATCTGCCCTGTGTTGCTTTCTCATCCAGAGAGGTTATTTAGAGAATTAAATATCGTGTAGTTCTGTTCTAGGAATTTCCAGGGAGATGTATTAAATTGCCTCATGAATAGGACCTGGTCATTAGACTACTCCTTTAGCCAGTGGTTGCACTACCTTCCAACAAATAAATGAAGGGTGAATTCTGTGGAAAATATAAGAAGTAAAAATAAAAATGAAATTAAAGTCTAATAATGCATATGCAGAGTGAATTAAAGCTATATTGGTATCTCATAACTTTGACTTCACAGCTCTAACATACAGTTTTGATGGTCCCATTCACAATTAAATAGGTGTTCCATATCTTCCTTCATAATTGATTTTTTGCTGAATGTTTAGGTACTTTTTCATGTCTGAAAAATATTTAGGAAAAAAAAAGTATATCCTAACAATTTCATTTAATTATTGTACTGTACATTTTCTCTGCCATATATCACATCAGTAATGTCACAAGAGAATACTACGAAAATAAACATCTAAAAGAATTACATCTAAAGCACAAAAGAAATTTGTAACTTGATTTTGTTTCTGATTTTAGACATGTGAGGTAGCTTCTTTTCCCAGCACTGAAAACACTTCTCTGTGGAGAAAAGAGATGAAGACCAAATCAAACAGATCTTTTTAGTTTGCACAGCGTGCTGCACTTCATGCAGAAGGATCCACTTGAAATTCAAAATAGGACTTCACACTTAATCACCTTCCATGCTGTACAGGGTGTGCTAACATTTGCGCTTATCTAAGGAGCAGTGATATACATGGGAACGAAGTAGTATTTGATGCTTACTAATACAAAATAATACCCACGTGAATCACACAAGACTACAGCCAAATAAAAAACTTCTAGCATTTAAGACACCGAATTTCTACTAATGTGTGAAAGTTTCTGGAGATAGAACTCCATCCGCTATTCCACAGAACTTCCACTGACTGGCAACGTACAAAACCGTGGACATGTTGAACTATGTGCAGTTAGACTAATGTATTTAGTATAGTCTTAAAAGACACAGGTGAGAGGAAAATTAATCTGTAAACACAAGAAAGAGCCATTGCTTAATTTTACTGATTTAGTCTTTATATTTGATGAAGTAACTGAAAGGGTCAAAGTCCATCTTTGAAGGGAAACCCTAATGGTTACAGTGAATATTCTGGATGAAAATTATTTTGGACTAGATTTGTGAAGTAAGTATTTCCTGAATATACTAAGGGACAGGGTCTGACATCTTTACATGGTATTCATTTGAAAAAAAATCTGATAAATTCATAACAATTATCCGTATACTTTCATGCATAATATTAGTTTCTATAAATAGGCATACATCAATACATTTCTTTGCCAGTGGAAGATTGGTTTATGCGCAGTACATAATAGCATTTAAATCAATCTAGATTAGAAGTCCAGGTGATGAAATATTAGATAATTCTGCCTCTTCAGATATCTGGGAATTGTCCAATATGTGTACCGAGGCTTTATTAAGTTCCTTTCAATGTCTAGCTTCCAGTATTTCAAAAAAATGAATTGAATTTTTCTCATATGCTTATTAAAAGGTTGGAGGAAAGTATCCTTTTTACACTGTGCCTTATTGAAAGGCAAATATTATCTTGGTCTTCCTGCGGAAATCATATCTGTACTCTTTGGGATTATTGTTAACTCATTACAGATAAGAGTATTTTTTAATATACTATAATCTCTATTTTATACTTTCTAATAGAAAATGTAAATGCTTATTCCTTATCAACAGTGTCATTCATAACATTTATATTTAATTTTTATACCAATTAATTCTATTCTTTGGAAAGATTAGATTTATGTAATAATAATTTTGATTCTTGATGCAGTCGTTCGAAGCGTAAAGAAAAAAGAACTTTGGCTAATTTTTCATACATCTGTACATCTCTTTCTCCCTTTCTGTGCATGTTCCAGGTCCTGGGTGGATTCAAGGTGATAAGCCCTTGAGAAAACTCTAGTGTGATTATCTTGCAGAGATGTGGTAGAATAAATGAGATTATCCATAACAAGCTTAGCTACAGATCAGTTCAAGCTGTGCTGATACAGAAAGTTCTGTCACAATTGCAAGGTAATAATAGAAAAATTACACATTTGCAAAGGAGAGAATACTGCTTGAACTGTGAAACCTGCCATGATTCATACAAATTCACCTACAGCCTTTTACACACAAGCTTTACTGCATTTTCCGCACTTCTTTCATAGACTATTCCAGACCAGGCTTCAAGTCTCCTTATGCATATCAAAATTGATATTATTTCAGTTGTGATTATTTTTAGCTAAATTTACTCTTTTTGTTGATTTTCAGAGTGTTGCAACATTTCTTTAAGTTTGGAGTTACCTCTCGTCTGTATTTATGAAATAATGATTTTGATAAATTAGATTATGTAGATCATAAAAATAGACCAGAGTATGTAAGCTGTCCTCCTAGGCTATGAGGAGGCCTTCTAAATGTCATCCACTCTCATGTTACATCAGGGACAGAGGACATTATGTTTAATTAATTAGTATTTTTTAGATAACACCCATTTTGACTGTTTCTTGCTTTAACCCAGCTTTGACTCCAACAGTTCACATACCTATTACTCTTCTCTTAATTACTCCAACTCCAATCAAATCAGTGTAAAAACTGTTCCTGTGAAAGATAATCTAATTTGCAGGATTTATTTAGGTTGTTGGAACATATGCAACTATCTCATATACCATTGTCAAGTAACAAGATATTTATTATGATAAGTTTTCTAATAGTACCGAAATGAAAAAAAAAACAAAAAACCCCAACAAATACAGAAATGAAAAGTTTTCTTAAGTATCTAAATGAAATACACACTTTCAACATGGAAAAAAGAAAAAAAGGGTTTTCTGAGCCAAGGTTTTCAAATGCTGATAAGAGACCTGGCTTGCAACACCTTGACTTCCAGAAGCTTAGTTTACATTTTTTGAGATCATTAGTTATTTTGTCATGTCATAGTATAGGAACTCAAAGGCAGAAGGCAGTTTTGGCTACAGAATCCAGTTTAAGATATTCAGTTTAGAGCCTGAGAAAATCCTCCAATTCATGATAAAGTCCGTTTTTTTCTAAATGATATCTGAGGTGAGAGACATCTTCTGTGATAGTGTTGCCTTGGGCTATCCACTGCCTTGTTCCAAGGGAAGAAAGTATTTTAATTAAAAGGAATAGTAGCTTTAAGGCTCAGTTTTGAGCAGATTACCAACAAACAGGTAAAAAGCATAATTTTAACTCTGCAAATGAGGTGTCTGAAATAAATTCACAGAATCACAGAATCACAGAATCACAGTGTTAGAGGTTGGAAGGTGTGGATACCCTACATTTTAGTTAGCTGTGCTGGCAGCACTGCGTTGCAGAGTTAAGACTTTCATCCTTGAGCTCTTTCCTAAACAAGTACAAAACTCTTGCTTGCTAATTACAAAAAAAAGACCCTGACCAGCCAAGTACAGCTCGTGTTGAGAGCTTGCCCGTGAGAATGAACAGATAAGGTGCTTCTTGTACACAAGATGTGCATGGGAGTGAATGGGAGAGTATGATCAAAACAGACCTGGCAAAGTCTGTTTTCCCTGTGTGATAACAGAGTGATTGAAGGAGTACATCAGCTAATAACAACCCTGGCTGTATAGTCTGATCTCTTGTTTGTAACCCAAAAATAGTGTTTCGTGCTAGTAGGTATAAATATGTGTGCCTGCTTGCAATAAAGTGAATTCCGTTTTCCACCATCTCGGAGTTCCTGCGTGCTTCTCAACAGGAAGGGACCTCAAAGATCATCTAGTCCAATCCCCCTGCCAGAGCAGGATCATCCACAGTAGGTCACACAGGAACATGTCCAGGCAGGTTTTGAATGTCTCTAAAGAAGGAGACTCCACAACCTCCCTGGGCAGCCTGTTCCAGTGCTCGGTCACCCTCACAGGGTAAAAGTTTTTTCTCATATTTTTATGGAACCTCCTATGGTCCAGCTTGCACCCATTGCCCCTTGTCCTGTCAATGGACGCTGCTGAAAAGAGCCTGGCTCCATCCTCCTGACACTCACCCTTGACATATTTATAAACATTAATTAGGTCACCCCTCAGCCTCCTCTTCTCCAAGCTAAAGAGACCCAGCTCCTTCAGCCTTTCCTCAGAAGGAAGACGTTCCACTCCCTTCATCACCTTTGTGTCTCTGGGCTGGACTCTCTCCAGCAGCTCCCTGTCCTTCTTGAGCTGAGGGGCCCAGAACTGGACACAATATTCCAGATGCGGCCTCATCAGGGCAGAGTAGAGGGGCGGGAGAACCTCTCTCGACCTACTTGCTACTCCCCTTCTAATACACCCCAGGATGCCATTGGCCTTCTTGGCCACAAGGGCACATTGCTGGCTCATGTTCATCCTGCTGTCCACCAGAACCCCCAGGTCCCTTTCCCCTGCGCTGCTCTCCAGCAGGGCAGTCCCCAACCTATATTGGCACATGGGGTTATTCTTTCCCCAGTGCAAAACTCTACACTTGCCCTTGTTTAACTGCATAAGATTTCTCCCTCCCCAGCCCTCCAGCCTGTCTAGGTCTCTCTGAATTTCCTCTGAAGAAGGTACAAAATGTAGGTAAGAAAAAAAGGACACAGGAAACAAATGGATCTGTTGTTCAATAGAACAATAACATTGTTATTGAACAATAGAACATTTCTTTAAAAAAATATAAAGAACTCACCATCTATCTGGACAGAAATAGGAGAACCTAAAGAACTGCATTAAAGGTTTTATATCCTAGAGCTTCATCTTATTATAAAAATAGCAGAGGAAATGTTTAAACTTCACAGCTAGTTCATCACAGGTTGTTATATACTGCAGAGATGTGCTTAGCATACAGCTAGAATTTTGTCATTGATGTCGTGTAACTTAAATAGAGTTCATTTTGATTTCAGGTATCTGGGAGCCAGAACTCTTAAGCAGTCCTAATAACAGGGCGTAACACCCTGTAGTAAAAAGAAGAGGTTTTTTTATAGATTAGATTTTTTTTCTTGTAGTGTGTTTTTATTAGCAAGTTTCTAATTAGCATATATTAAAACATGCTGATCCTACAGAGCTGTACCTTTTTGCATAACTATGGAATTAAATTCATAATGTTATGTTTCATTCTTAAACCAAAGCTACATTGTTCATTTTGTTGTGGTTTTTTTTCTTTGTCTCAGTAAAGAACAGAATATAAATTCCTCTGGCAGTCAACAGACACATAGGCCAAACCTCCTATTGCTATTTTCTGTTCCTTTCAAATTCTCTTTTCCAATTGCATGAAAAATTAACTCTTTTTACTAATAACATTATTTTAAGACAAAATTATTGCAGGAAGGAAGTATAGAGGAGCATTCCTTTTTTTGTCTATATTGTTGTGTGAACCAGGAACTGACACAATTCTTTTTTTCTTCTTTTTCTGAAGACACAAGTAAAAGCCTTTAAGCAGTTTATAGTAGAAAGTAGAACTTAATTACCCATACATGTATTTGTTCTTTTACACTGGAAGTGGTATGATGCAGTGATGTCTTCGCAGGTAATTTTGGTGTGAGAGAGGTCAGAGTCAGGCTCCTCTTGCTCAAAGCTGCTGTTAGCAGACCACCACCGAGGCTTTGGACATCGAGTGCCTGTTCATTAGTGTCTGCAGACAAATATGTGGCTGCATAGACAATCGGCATCCATGGTGAAGTAACATAGCTGCCACCTGGTACCCTAATGAGATGGAAGGCAATTAAAAATAATTACCACTGCAAACTCATTAAAATTCTGTAGGTTTGTTCAACTCTGGCCCCTCGTAATTGCTGCAGTACGTTTTAGTGTATATCAAGAATTATAGTGAAACTCAAAGGTACTTTAAATCAGGAACTGAGAGAGAGTATGAAACACCAAGATTCATTTCAAGGAAGGTATTTAACAGCTACAAAAAGTTATGGTATGATATTTAGGTTAGCATTTTGATATTATAGAAGTGCTAGGGTTTTCATCATCCAACCAAATTTGAAAGTCTTCCCAAATATTGTTCTGAGGGTAAAATGTTTGAATATGCTTGCACATATACACCGAGATGTTTTTGGCCCAAGTGCTTTGGAAAGTAAAACCATCAGTAAGTTTTTAAGTTTTCAAGGTAACATAACAGACAATACAATGCAAATGCTTAAAAAAGGCAGAAAAAGTATATAACTTGTCGTGCAATGGTTTCTGTAGAGTTATTCACTAGTGGAGTCATTTGTGAAGACTGTAAAAAAAGGAACAACAAAGTCCTCTCCACAATTAATAATGAAACCACCTTCAATAACTAAAACATTTTGGTGCTCTATATTAATCTGAAGTTTTGTTGTACCTTCTGGGAGGCAGCTCACTCCGGAGATATGGCTTTCCAGAGAGCCATCAGCGTCTGCCAGGGTAAGGAACACTTGTGCAAGGGAGGCAAATAACCAAGATCAGAGAGATTAGAGGGGCAGGAACAGAAGTTTTGTCAACATTAAAGGCTGGCCACCAGGTTGGACATGACTACAGTCTAGGTATACACTTTTAGCATCCTCTTACAGAAGATGATGAACTTTTGGCCTCTGGTGTTCTAAAAATAAAATGCAGGTGCAGTAGTATCCACTGGAATGTGAGATAAACTGAAGAAGATGCAGGTACAATTCATGTAATTCATCCTCTATTCTGGCAAAGCTGTTTGTGGTATGATCATAACCGAGGCAGTTACGACTGGACTGAGTACAGAATTCTGTACAAGAAATTTCATTTTCACTGAAATTCAGTCTAGCTACATATTTTTATTTCACATTATGTGAAAAATACTATACAGCTTTGTGAAGAAATATGTGCCATATCTTAAACCAGAAGTGTAATAGGCCAATATTCAACAGCAGATTTTTGTCAGATTTTAATTCCTCATTGTCTTAGTAATAATTTTCCTTATCATCTGTTTTCTCTTATGAAAAAATGAAGTCAAAGCATGTGCCAGGGGATTGATAACTTTCTGTAAAGGCTCTAATCTAATTTTCTTCTGATTTCAAACTCAATTATATTTTTTTTTATTTTCTTTGAAATGTGTTTGTCGCCATATTAGCAGAAACAAGTCATCATACTGCGAAAGCATGCTGTCATTTGTCATTACAGAAGACAATGGTTTCATACTATTAACAATTGTGTGTTTTGCTATTGGTTTATAGGCATTAGGTATGTAATCATAAGTTGTATTTTGGCAGCCAGGAAGATAACACAACGTGTCAGTAGGAAAACAAAAAAAAAGTCTTCAGCAATATGTGCAAATTCAGAGTGAAATACTACTTTCCATGGGCATTTTGTATTTATATTCAAAATGCTGCAGCACAATAACAGTAGTTGAACAGAATTTCAGAGGTCTAATGAATTAGATTTTTCCTTGGCTCTGTTGAAAATACTATATTCAGCAGTTTCAGCAATGGCAAGCCCATCTCATTAAATTAAGTGCCTTAGCCACCAGTGCCAACAACACTTCATAAGGCTTATGTACTAAAGTTTTGTGATATTGCTAATCTGGCACATGTCCCAAAGAGATGACTGTACATGTTTTAGAGTACTACTGCTAGATGCAATAAATACTTGAGAGTCACCAAAGGTAGACAGCAGGTTCCTGCATTGTGGTGTGGGAGGATGAAAAACGTGAAGAGTTTTCAAAATGTTAACTAGAAAATTTTTATACATCTATCCAAGGGAATTGTTCAATTAATTGAAGGCCATGTTTCGTTGTTTTTATCCATCTCAAGACATAGCCATATCGCTAAAGTGGTATTTCTCTTGCAGCAAAGTGCTGTTCCCTTTTACTATAAAGGGAGGAATCCATCTTCATATTATCTCCAGTATAAATATATTTGGAAATGTAAACCCAAATCTATTTCACAAGTACTCCCATGATTTCAGTCAGATGAGCCGTAAGGCAGGACATTGTTCAGTTGCAGTGTACACTGGGTGCAGATGCCCCATGGTCGGCAGTGGGGGCTGTGCTGATCCAAACAAGCCAGAGGGGTATTTCATCCTGTATGATAGCATGCCCAGTATATAAACTGGGGGCAACTGGCTGGGAAACACCACAGCTTGGGTATTGGCTGGGTACCAGTCAGTGTGTGATGAGCAATTATATTGTTAATAATGTGTTTTGTTTATTCTATATTAGTAGTAGTATTATCAATATTAGTATTTCTCCCTTCCTTTTTTTTTTCCTATTAAGCTGTCTTTATCTCAGCCCATGAGTTTTACTTTTTGCTTTCCAATACTTTCCTCCAATCTCACTGGTGGGGGAATCCATTACTGAAGCACTGCACTCTGTGGCACAGACCCGTGCTGGAGTGTGAGGAAGAGAGAGCAGCAGAGACAAAATGTTACGAACTGACCTCAACCCCCATTCCTGATCCCTCTGTGCTGTTTGGCAGGAAGGAGGTAGAAGAGTTATGAGCACAGTTGATCCTGGGAAGAAGGGAGGGGTGGGGTGAAGGTCATTTTGGTTTTGGTTTCATTTCACAGTATGCTATTCTGTTATTAACTGAAAATAGTTTCACCAAGTGGAGTCTGTTTTGCCCATGATGGTAATTGCTAAGTGATCTCCCTCATCTAATCTTAGCCCATGAGCTTCTCTGTCTCATTTCTCCCCCTGTCTTGCTAAGGAGGGGGGAAGAGAGAGCATCTGGGTTGGCCTCTGGGAACCAGCTAAGATCAATTCATCACAAATAAAAAACATCATTATCTGATTACAATGAACGACATTTCTGGAGACACCCAAACTTGTGTTTTTTTGAAAAATTGTGATGACTACAAAGTATCTGAAAACTGAGTGAGAAAACTTAGATGAACTTGAGAATTGCTACTAGAAGCTGCAAACAGGATGCCACGGAAAAGGAGTTTCCAAATTGGATTTTGAGCTTAGACTTTCTTCCTTCTTTCAAGGGGAAAACTAAGGAAATACTGCAAATTCCCTGACTACTACTTCAATTTGCAGAATGTGTAACTGGAAGTTTTCTGTGTGTGCCACACTAGCCAGGTGACTTTTAATTAGAAATGATAGATTGAGGTATCTATCATTCAATTAAGGGGATGTAAGTGCAGAATGTATAAGCATACCACTTCTCTGAACAAAGGAGTGACTGTAGCTTTTAATGGCTGAAATTTCTTAACTTTCCATGCGTGTCACTACTGTTTTTAAAATACAAGGTTTACTTATTTAACAGTATGATTGTCTATTTGGGGTTTGCAAGGGATCTCTTTACGCTACAAGTCAGGAGCATTTTGCAGTTAATTCAGCAAGAAATGTGCAGGCACACTCAGGGTTTCATGCTGCTTCTCCGCTGCATGGAGAAGGTGCCTGTCCCGCACACTCGTGCAGCGAGGGATGGCAGACCCACGTCTGGTGAGGCAGGAGGTTTCTCTCGGAGGATGCTGGGTGAATCCATGTGCTGTACCGCTGGCTGAGGTAAAGAGCCACCAGAGTTCTCAGGCCCAGAGCTGGCTGCAGGGAGCCACCACAGGTGTGCCTATGGCCAGCTGCCAGAGCTGGGTTTTTTCTCCCAATGGGCTTTGAAGTGGTTGAAGACTCCATCCCTGGAGTCATTCAAGGTCAGGCTCGATGGGGCTCTGAGCAACCTGATCTAATTAAAGATGTCCCTGCTTACTGCAAGGGGGTTGGACTCCTCCCTTCCAACTCAATGCATTCAATGATTCTTTATTTTCTGTTTCTTGCACCCCATCACTTCCTCCAGCCACTCTGGCAACATTTATTTACCTATTAAACCCCACATAACAGCTACTCTGCACAGCTGGTTTCAGAAGCTTCCAGGGCCTCTGACAGCTGCTTCTGGATTGGCTGGCTAGTGACTGGTGATTGTTAGCTGCTTTGTGATTGGTGGGTTCTGGTTTGTGGGTGGGACTGCCCTCACCTACTTAAGGCTCTCATGAGACATTTCACCATTAGCACAGCCTGAGGAGGGCAGTTCTTGGGGGAAGCCTTGGCTTTGGCATCGGCATCGGCATCAAAGCTCTGCTTTCCTCTGTGCAGGAGGCCTGAGACAGCATGATGCTGTAGTGACCTGCTTAATGCTCGGACCTAAGGAAGCCTGAGACACGTCACCACCCCCACTCCAAAGCGGGACAATGCGGCTGTACCGTGTCCTTTTTGTAAGTACTCATTGAATCTCTCTTTTGGATGTTTGGGGTCCTGTTGGTGCTGAATGGAGTATGGAGATCAGGTGCAAATGCTGTATGTTGTTTGTTGAGCTCCAACAGCACTCACTAATGAAATATAATGATTCAGTAAATCTTATAATAAAGAACAAAATTGATAATGAATTATAATTCATTCAACTATAATTTGCTTGACGAATTAAATGAATTTATAAAACAATTAATTAAATAATCATAAATGATGATAAAATACATAATGACTCAATAACATGACTGAATAACTAATCATAGCTACAACGATGTGGTTGGGTTTTGTCAGCATAAACTCTAATGTACAAACCAAGGTACTGAAGGGGGAAGTTTTGTCCATGTTGTTAACAAAAGTTATTGCTTCCCACAAAAACTTCCCATAATGCTGTTGGGATTTACAGGCACATGGCTGTGAAAAGAATAGTATGAAAATCATGTCACAATGAAATGAAGATAAACAGAGGAGCCTTTGGGAAATACTGCCTTAGCATCTTCAGAGAAAGGTACGTTTCCCAGCATTGCTATAGCCTAACTGTGCACAACAAGTAACAGAGGCACCAAACAGGAAAAATTCTGGAAGAACTGCTCAGGGATACTAGTGGAAGTCATTGCTGTATAGACTGTGCCGTAGTAGAGGCTGAATCTTCTGAGGGATGTGAGGAAGGCAAAAGCAAAGTACAGCCCCTGAGGTTTAAATGAGTATCCTTGCTGTCTGGCCTTGTTCAGTAAGGCTCTGGTTGTTTGGACAGTGAAAATAAGACTCTGGCCCATGTGGGGAATTAAGGCCTTGTCTGGTCAGCTGGGATAAAAAAAAGGTTATTTCTGGCTGGCTGGTGAAAAAAGGGTCTGACTGACTGGTTGTGGGGAGAGCCACTGGCTGGTGACACAGTCCAAGAAAGGAAATGTGTTTCTGTGATGTAGATACAGGGTCAGATCATGTCACTTGATATGGGTGAACCTATGCCGCATGTAAATAACGACTTTTTCTTGTTTAAGTGAAATCCTAGATCAATTCTGAATATCACAAGATTTTAAAGTCTAAAAGAAATACATGTGAGGCTTATGAACATCCAATAGATGGCCATGTTCATCTCACATACAAGTTTTAAATTGTGAAGACTTTAATTTTGGAACTTGTCAGCATTCCTTAAAAGTGAACAGGACTTTACTGGTGTATAATTTCATGGAATTATTCAGAAATCAAAGCAAGCATCTACAGATTGATGCCAGTTTTGATGGTTCTGGAGCCATTTTATACTGCTTAGTTGAAGATGAAGGGAACTATAACATCAAACCTAATAATGTTACTTTGGACTGGTGGAAAAGGAGAACCTCAATTTTGTACAGAGGTAGACTTGTTTAATCACAAAATACAATAACAAGCCTCATGGGCAAGAGAGCTCATTGACCCTGAGTTCACACTGACTTCTGTGAGATTAGCTCTCAGTAGTTCTTTTCTTGAACCTGACATTTGAAACTTTACTGGCAAAAAATGTCAAGTAAATCAGTAAAAATCTGCAGAATCAGCCTTGTATATTGTAGATAAGCTGTGCTAGATACCTAATCCAAACATGGTAACACTGAAAAGATCTTACCTGTATTATCCTGCTTTAAAACTTATCAAAATAGGAACTCTAAGCATGTCTAAGGCAACACCAAATTTTCAATATTAAAAGAAGTCTTAGAGGCACACTGATTAGTCTTTAGATTTCATCATTCTACTTAGAGAAAAAAAAAACAAAAAAAAAACAAAAAAAAAAACCACAAAAACATGCAGATACACTGTTTGTTTCACCAGCAGAGAGATGCTGCTGGTTAAATTCAGGAATAGCCAAGAAAACATTATGTAAAATCCTCCATTTCTCTGTAAGTGAACATCAGTCTTTGGTCTGTCATAACTCAGAATATACAAATGTGAGCACTTGCAGGAAAGAACCTGTTAATGGTCTTGAACTTCATGACATAATTTTACTAGATGTTTGGGGTAGACTCTGGGATTTGTTTTCTTCTGAGCTACTTTCACCTAAATTTAAAAAAGATTAGCCAGAGTGTAACAGTTCATAATAGCAATATTGAGAAAGTTTACAGAAAATGAGAGTTCTAAAGTAAGACAGTGGACCTAATTTTTTAAACAGTGGTTAACTAAGGAAGAATTTAAACATAGATCTCTAGATATTGGATCATGCATAAAGTTAATAAAAATGCATGATCAAAACTAAAATAATGTTATTTAAAGGCAAAGGGGAGAAACCTGCTTTCTTCACATTTGCTCTCCCAATATTTATTGAAAATTATACTTTGCTATTAGAGCAGAAGAAATTCTGTGCATTCTTTTCTTCTACTGGCTTACCTTGGTGAGTAGCTCAGCTATTCTCTTGGGCTTTTGGCTTTGGAACTGAAAATGGAAATTCATGAATTCACAGCACGTAGCCAACTGCTGTTAAAAAAACAGGTCTGGGGACTCCAGTGGCATATGAAGGTTGCTTGGTAATACGAAACGAAGCCTATTGTTCTTTGAGCTATTTTCACGAGTCTGGAGGGAGCTAAGGTCTTTCACCCTTCTCCTGGTTCTTCTATGTATTAAGTATGCGCATGTGCCAAATTACTGGCAGGGAACAGAGCTTGGAGTTGCTCAGGAAGCAATAATAGTTTGGGGATCTATTAAACACAGTATAACCAGCCTCACTTGCGGTACTGTGGGCAGTTCTGGGCCCCACTGTTTAAGAAGGATGTGAAGGTCCTTGAATGAGTTCCAGAGGAGGGCGACAAAGCTGGTGAAAGGGCTGGAAGGAATGTCCAGTGAGGAGCAGCTGAAGACTCTGGGCTTGTCTAGTTTGGAGAAAAGGAGGCTGAAGGGCAACCTCATTGCTCTCTGCAGCTTCCTCAGGAGGGGAAGTGGAGAGAAAGGTGCTGAACTCTTCTGTAGAGAGATGGATGTTGGTCTCTTCTCACAAGTTACAACTGAAAGGACAATGGAAAATGTCCTCTAGTTACACCAGAGGAGGTTTAGGTTAGATATTAGGAAAAACTTCTACACTTTCAGGGTAGAAGGAGGTCAATACATGGAGGTCAAGTGTTATATAATGGCTTTAGAGAACTCTAGGAGGATAACGTATGAAGATATGCTGTAAGGTGTCTGACTACTTACATGCAGTCAGAAAACAGTCACTGAATTTCTACTCCCTGTAAGGACAATACAACCAAACTTCAGAAAACTTGTCATTATGAGTTTTAGATAATAATCCAAAATTTACTTTGAGCATCCGAATAATGAAGCTCCATCTTTGAAAAAGCATTTAAATCAAGACCTACTCTTTCTCTTCTTTCACTTTATTTGTGAATTGAATGGACTTGTATTTGATCTCAGGTTGCCAGCTTAGCTTCTGTAGCCCGTTTCCACAAGAGGATGTTAGAATTTCACATTAAGATCTACCCAGTCTCACTTTCCCCTTCATGGGATCTAGCACTAAATTGTAAACTGTTTGTTAATTTTATTGTTTAATGTGAGAACTTACAACATGAAAAATTCTCTGCCTGAGAACTCGAAGACATTACTGCAGGGTGAAAGTTACCATGTGCTGGCAGATCCACAATAAATATCTATTTGAGTGTTCTTAGCCTGTGGCAAATGCAACTTAATTTAAGTTATCATGAAAGAAGGCTAAGCAAACTCAATTTATTTTGCATTTGCCATGGGCTAAAAGAATTCACAGTGGACAGTTGCTGTAGATCAGCTGCTGTGTTTGTGAAAGCGATTCTTTTGTCAATTAGATTGCTGTAAAATCAGAGAACAATCAGGACAGAAACTGTAATTCTGTTATTGCATAATGTGAGTATCCAGATAGACTATTAAGTCATCTATGCCTCATTGTGAAATACTAAACCAAATGCATATGATGTGAAGAAAAAGATGTAGAGAGGTGTTGTTTGGAGTGGTTGTCGTTTGCTTTCTAACTGGAGTCAGAATATTTCCCAGAGTAGTCCTTACATTACCAAGCAAGCATAAGAAAAAGACAAAAAGCAAAGACATGGCTTTTGACTTCTTGAGTAAAATTACAGATTTAGAAGTATAATGAATGGAATTGTGTAAACTACCAACTTTTTCTTCCTCGAAGTCGGTGCAGATGTGCCAATGATACCACTGTGAGCAAAGGTGTGCTCCTGCTCAGTGCGTTTCTTGGCACCTCTCAGTTCTGTTCAGCACTGCGCAGCCGTTCATTGTAAATCTGCCTTTGAAACTGTAGCATGCTGGACTGTCAAAATAGGACATGTACTGCTTTTCTTGCTGTCAGGTAAACACATCCTTAATAATGAACACACATATTCTGTAGAAAAAAATCTACAATGTGAGACAATGTAATTTTGTGAGGGGCAAAAGTAAAATCAGACAAAAAAACTTCTGTCTTCATTAAAGCTAATGGCTAATTTTTAAGGACTTTAACAAGAAATGAACTTCTCCTTCAATTTTCATGTAAAAATTTAGTTTTTCTCGTGCGAGCATGGTGTGGTAGTCACCACAGTGTTTGACAGCCAGTGCCATTATGGGGCATCAGACTCTGAGTTCATAATGGTATTTTTTTTGCTCTTAACATGCAGTAAGCAATATGGTCGTTATAGACTTTGAGCCGTGCATTATACGTGTGAGGGGTAGCATCACCTAGGCCGTGTAATTTTTCATGTTGGAAAAACAGGGCTGTGACATGTTTCTTTACTGACTGTCATGCAATTCTGCAGCCCATTCCTCTTCCCCTTGACATGGTCTACCGTAGGGGAATTTCTTGTGGAGCAGAGGTGCAGTATCCCTTTAAAGGTTTGGACAACCACCTTAGGCCTAAACAAAGGCTCTGTCCTTGGAGCTGCCTTGGGGCACAGAGAGGAGGAGATGCAACTGTTTTTGTGAGAGCCTTGCTGGGGGCAGAAGAGGGGGCGAGAGCCACCTGCACAGTTGAATGGCACTATCCACTAAAACGCTGGTGCGTGTAAACCTGTAACTGACCAACTCTGCTAAGGGGCAGGTGCGTGGACACTGCTTCACTGTATATATTGAGCTGTCCGGAGCAATAAAGGGAGGATGACTTGTAACCATATTCGTGGGATGGTCGTTAACTTGACCAGCTCTCTGATGGGACCCTTCTTCAGTCTACCAGAGCTGTGTCTTCTTTAGCTCTACCTTTCCATCTGTTTTTAAAAATACTATGAGAATGTTAGTAGGTAACAAACCTGTCGCATCACTCTGCTTCAATATTGAAGTTTTTTCAGGATGTTACTTTTCTGTTTTCTTTTTTACCACAGCTAGATTTCAGCTGTAATTACCTTCACGGACGTCAAAAGCTACTATGGAAATCTGGCTTTGCGACCTGTAACAAGTCACGTACCAGAAATAGACCCTATTGTACAACATTCTCAGTTTTCTTTTGGCTTATTGTCTACTCACAGAGACTATAGAAAAAACTTAATAAAAGAGGTTTTAGGAAACAGGACACTTAAACTAAACACTTTCTCCATATGCTGATGGCTTTTTATCTCCTTTCTCTATTGTACTCCTGTGAAACTTTCATACATGATACTTAAACATGAAGCAAACATTCAGAATAACTGATAATCATCTCTCAGAGCAGGCATGTGCAACCCTTAGGTGTTACACTCTGCTGCATATATATTGCGTATCATAGAATGGCCTGGGCTGGAAGGGACCTTAGAGATCATTTAAATCCAACCTCCCTGTTGTGGGCAGGGATGCCACCTCTCGATTAGGTCAGGCAACATGTGAGAACCAAATGGGAATTGAACCCGTGACCTTTAGTGTTTCAAGCACCGCGCTCAACCCACTGAGCTAAACCGGCTCTTATAGAGCACAATAAATTAAAGAAGGTTTTAAGTATGAAGAACAAGAAGCTGGTAAGGTTTGAGAGAAGGAGATAAAGAACATGAGATGTGCTCCCCATCTTCTGAAAAGCTGATAGGCAATTTGGTGTGCAGTGGCATCCTAGCACTAATGTGTTTAAATTATGTTTGGATCAAAGCTGGTTCAACTTCAGCCAGCTCCCAGAGTGGATGAAACCTTGGATCTACAGCATGCTTCTAATACCTCTGCCTTTCAGTTTCCTTGTCTGTATAAAGACAGCATTGCTACCATTATAAAATCCTGAGTATGTGCTATGCAAGAGCAAAATGTTAATTGAGGAAAAGAGCAGCCTATCCAAGAAAAAGGTAACCGTTAGAGTGTAGAGTGACAGACAATTTTCTATCTTTTTCTGCAACTATTAAATTCATTGTTCCGTGTGTGACAGCTCCAGCAGGATGTAGACAGCCCCCTCAAACTGGAACATCTGCAAATGAATGTTTAGGATACTTCCCTGGATAAAAATATTATCCTTAAGCAAGGAGAAATGATGACTCAGATACCTTACCTCCCGATGTGAGTGAATAGGCTGTTTATCATTTGAAGGGAAGGACTGGTTGGGAACAACAGGGTTGGGGGGTGGAAATGGATGGAAATGCCTTGCTACATATAAATTAGGATTTCACGGAGCAGGGAAAAAATGAGATAAACTTCATTTCAGATTTTTTTTTTTTTTTGTGGAAACTAGAGGCTGGTTTCACTTACTATATGTTAGTTCTTGCGAATTCCTCAATTGCCTAAATCTGTTCAAATAGTCTTTAAAGGACTCATGATGCAACTTTAGGCATACAATTTGAGGTTAAGTTTGGACACAGTCTAACTACTAGTTAATAATGCTGATATGGTGACAGGAAAGTGGGAGAAGGTCTAAGTAGTTTATGTATTCCACGTATATTTCTTCTGGTACGTTCACTAAACGTCACTGACAGAGCCAAGATATTGAAAAGGATGTCACATCATGTCACTTGATACATTTGTAGCAGAAAAGCTGCTCTTGCTGGTTTTAGCAGTATCTCTCTCCATCCAGCCCTATCTCTCCCCTCAGAGTGAAGACAAGGACTAAAGGGGGGGAGTTGCTCCTCTGGTCCCTTTTATGTCCCCTGGACATTTGCTTATAGTAGTTGCTATGCTACTTGTGTTCCTTGTAGCTTGTGCATGTGGACAATGAGGATCTAACCAAGCTTAGCATCCTACAGTAACTTGCATTTAAGGCAGAAATTAACTTGCTTCCTTACTTAATTACTTTGTATTTTAGGTTTGGAGGGTAAGGGAGATAACATATGAGAGCAACTGTGTCCAAATGTATCCCCAGAAGGATAAATTCTGTAAAGCCTGAGAGAGCTTGAGGTGCTGAGTGTCTTTATCACCACAGAAATGTGATAAGGGAGCTAGATCTCATCATTTTGAAGCGACTTGTCCTCAAATGTCCTGCACTTAATTATTCATTTAGTTGCTGAAACTTGACCAAGCCATGTGTTTGTTTAAATAGCTCATGTGAAAAATTTATTTTTTTTTGGAGCAGAGATTTTGTTTATGGTATGAAGAAAATGTAATTTCTTCCAATGCCATTTCTCTTCTGTCTGTCTCTTTTCACTTAGATGTCTAGAATGCCCTGGTTCATAATTTCTCATATTTTGTGAAAGATGAGAGAGCTTTATAACTAATTAGTTGCTACAAATTCCAATAGCCAGAGAAAATAGTTATTTTAAATCTAGTTTCATGTACACAGTTCTGTACCCATAATGTGCATATTTGTGTAAATATGGATACATGTAGATATGTAGACAGATATATTAAATTTTCACAGCTACACTATGTGCTTTTTACATTATTAATTTCAACATATTGATATATTAAAGTATTTGTTCCTAAAATGCCCCTGAGAAGCACAGAAATGGGAAAGCCCTGATATCAGTTTTAAGAAATAGTAAAAAGAGTTGATTGTGAGGGAGGAAATATCTTTAGGCTATCTCAGTCTATAGAGATGAGACTCTTTAAGGACACACAGAGGGTGTCCTGCTCACATGCGTGCCTGGAGAGCCATTCCCCTGCCAGCAGGTAGGCTTAATTGTCTTAGGTATATTTAACCATGGTGAGAACTTTCTAAAGGTACTTTCATAGAGAAAAGACAATAGACAAGTGTTTTTTTGATCTGGTTATCAAGTAAGAGTTTTGGTCGATGGGCCATCTGTAGCTGTAATAGTTAAATAATGATACTGAAATATCGTAACTAATGACTGTTATGCGAAATAACCAGAATTATTTGTATACAAATAGCATTAATCTCTCTTACTGTTGCCTTTTGTTGGTGGTAGTTTGCTGCAGCAGAGTTAACACATAGCTTTCTGTGACTGCAGGTACTAGTTGCTGATCATCTGCACATAAGGTAGACATAGCTTTTGCCGATAGTGGCTTTAAAATTGAGCCATTGCTTGACTGTTTGGCTAGTTGACCCCAGGCCCACTACCCTGCTAAAAACTCAGTCTAGCTGAGCTTGGCCTTAGTTAAGTTTGTATAAGTTTCTTCTGTCTAATGGAGGCTATTTTGAAGCTGTGGGGAAACTGAAGTGTCATTTGGCTTTCTGGCAAAGGTGATGGCTTTGAGCCACTGCAGTTGTCCCAGTCACCACTTCAGCGATTACTTAGTCTCCCATTCGATTGCCTCTAACCAGTCTTCCCAACGACTTCAACAGGCGTTAGCCCAGGACCTCAGGGACCATGGGTGACAAACGAAAAAGAGCTGTAGGGATGTGGAGAGGTAGAAGTGTGCTCGTATTGGTCAGGCAAGAGAAATCCAGAGATATGAGATCAGAGAGGCAGCAGGGACAGATCTGTCATCATCTACATTTAATTTACGTAGACATGGCTGCAGAATCTGTTCAACAAGAGACAACAGCTGCTGCCACAGCAGGATCCCCTGTCACTGGCCAAGCAGCACATTAAATCATTCCAGAAGCTGGGGATAGATCTCTAATCACCAGCATCAACTTGAGATCCCCACAGGATCTTTGCAAGTCTTCTCAGACTTCAGGACATATAATACCATGTAATGCCAACATGAACTCTTAAGATTTCTGTACCTCAAAACCAATGGTTTCCGAGTCTCTATTCTTCTTTGTTTTTCAGATTAGAATCCTTCCAGAGGCTTACCCATTTGCCTCTGATAAACAGGGCTTCTGAAGTTATGGCCTGCTGATACTTTTCTGTGGTGGAAGGACATTAATTTATTATAGAGGACTCAATGGCATCATGTACAGATAGAAGCACACTTACAGAATCATGTGATCACTGCAGGTGACCGCAGTCTAGACCACATATGAAAGTTTTGGAGAAACACTTTCTTCTTTAGAAGACTTCATAATGTAGGAATATATACCTACTTTTACTTCTAAAAGTAGTTGTGAAATATTGCCTTTAATGACCCAGTTGTCTATCCTGCTTAAAATGTGTTGTGCTTTAGCACATTGATGAGGGTTTTTTCCTTAATTTTTGTGTGATCTCTGAATGATTTTTTAAAACACCTTTTATACAAGTAAATAGTTCAAAATGCAGACTAACCGCTTTGATGTACTGCAGAAGTGGAAGTTGATTTTAAATGGATACACTTTTGAATTTGACCAGAAGGTTTAGTTGAAGGCAGCTTTCAGTAACAATTATTGCTGTGAGTCTTTGTTCCTAATGGTGATAGAGTCAGATACGCGACCAAGATTTTTAAGTGGCCAGGTAATTCAGGAAACTTAAATCCCATGTAGAGATATGACATATACCATTATATATGTTACTCTCAAGTTCCAGTGTTGAGAACAAGAAACCCATCTGCAAACAATTTGTATACCCTTGGGTAGGCATGATTAAGAGATCATGTGTATACCATTAGTTTTGGCTGCAGTCTGCAGAAGTTATACACTTCAAACACAATCTCATAGTCTGCTACCTCTAAAGAAACAAAACCGATATTGAAAGACTAGACATTAATAAATATGTGGACAGTTGGAAGATAAGCATTCATAGCTAAAATATTTTCACGGAATTATTGAATTTAGTTGAAAACAGAAGCTCTTTTGTTTCTGCACAGACTGCAAGGTTTTACACAGGCAGGAGGAACCAGATTTCATTTTGGTCTTATTATATTTTAAAAGAAATATTTTTAGAATCTCTACTATTTTCTTAGCACTCCACTCAGCAGAAATTATTTTTGCTGATGCTGCATGCTATTTTAATGGTTTATGGAGTCGCTGAGCTTAATCCAAAATTCATTTCCACAATTATTTATATGTACCTTTATTTTTTGCAGAACACAGACTACTCATCCTACCAACATGATCTATACTCTTTCCTACTGCCCAGGAAATCACTCACAGATACTTTGATTTTGTGTGTCACATTGCTCAACATAAAAAAAATCATTAAAAACTATTTGAAACTGTAAAGTCAGCACATACTGGAACCAACACAGATATCTATCTCACTTGCATGTCTATTGAAAACTTTCATCAAAACTTAGAATGTCTATTGGAGTGTAATCACTCAAATATTTATATCTCTGCCTAGATTTACTTCAGTGAATGCTTGTTTTACAGCAGGTGAGATTACCTGTGTTAGAGAAGTCAAATACCTGTACAGTGCTTGCAGAATTTGGATGTACTTACATGGTTAACAAACATTAATTTTCAGTGTTTCAATAGTCTTCAACTGAAGAGATAGTAAATCCAGTAATGATAAACAGAAGAAAATTTAACTTTTCATGTAAAATAAATGTTGATGTCTTAATGAGAGAGAAAACTTGCAAGTGTTGTAATGGCAGGTCCCGTAGCTTAATGAATGTTTTCCAAATATTTTCTGATGATAGTATTAGGCACTGAAGGAAGATTAAAGAAGGTTCTCTGTCAGTATGTACATCAATGAGAGGTCTGTGTCGGCAGTTTGGGCTTAGTGTGCCAGGATTTATAGAACCACTGTAAGAAATGTGTTCTTTTTATGGGGCCACTCAGTTGTACAAGGCTTATTTTCAGTCTACCAGCAAACAAGGAAATGACACCTATGAAGACAAAATTACAGTAATAGAAGATTCCAGTTACTCTAAAATATGCTGGTACTGTCAGATTGTCCACAAATAAACAAACCAGCAGCTAGTACAAATTTCGTAAAGGAAAAGAACTCTTCTGCACTTCTTGGCCTCTGGTTCTGTCTCTGAACATCACTGAAAAGAGTCTGGCTCTGTTCTTTTTACATCTCCCTTCAGATACACACATTGATAAGCTCTGCCCTGAACCTTCTCTACTCCAGGTTGACCAGTCCCAGCTCTATCATTCTTTCCTCACAGAAGAGGTGTTTCTGTCCCTTAATCTTCTTTGTAGCTCTTAGCTGGCTTCTGTCCAGTATTTCTGTGCATTTCTTGTATGGGACACAGTTCTCCAGGTGTGGCCTTGCCAGTGCTGAGCAGAGAGGAAGGATCACCTCCTTCCCTCTGCTCCTTCTCCTAATGCAGCTCAGGACACCATTGGCCTTTGCTGCCGCACTGTAGATATAGCCTACACTTCCAACTTCCTAACAGTTGTGCTTGTTGAATTATTGTAGTCTGGATTCTGTTTATACCAACCCAGTAAGTATTTTTGAAGATTGAAAGCTCTTAATATTGCTTTTACTGAGTTCATTCAATAAAAAAACAAAATAATATAAAGATTTTTTTTATTTTTATATTTTTCAGGTCTTTATATTTTGTAAAGAAGGATGAGGAGAAAAAAAACAGATAAAATCCTTCCTGTTCTTAAAGAAGCAAGGGCTTTCTAGGAAGGGACAAGATACGGAAGGAGGTGTGTGTGGAACACACTAGTTTGAGATTAGTTCAAACACTAGTTTGAAGTTATAGAATGAAAAACACTGGTTTGAGGAAAAAGTAGAATTTTATTTTGGGTTAAACTTTTGGCTTCCTCCTCAGGGCTAGGACTCCTCATACTCTTCCCCTGTTCCAGCATGGGGTCCCTCACACGGGATACAGTCTTCTGTGAACTTCTCCAATGTAAGTCCTTCCCACAGGCTTCAGCATGGGTCCCTCCTGCAGATTGCAGGCCTTCAAGAACAGAGTGCTCCAGTGTGGGCTTCCTGTGGGGTCACAGCCTACTTCGAGCATCCACCTGCTCCAGTGTGGGGTTCTCCATGGGAACATTCCCACTAACCTCCATGGACTGCAGGGGGACAGCCTGCCTCACTGTGGTCATCACCACAGGCTGCAGGGGGAACTCTGCTCCATTACACACCAGCCCCGATTCTTCACTGGCCTTGATGTCTGCCAAGTTTTTTCTCTCACATCCCATTCCTTTCTGCACTGCAAGTTTTTCCCCTCTTAAATATGTTATCACAGGGGTGCTACCACCGTTACTAATTGACTCAGGTTCAGCCAGTGGTGAGGCCAGCTTGGAGATGGGCAAGCTTCCATGTCAATGGGAAGAAGTGGGAGCAAAAAAAGTTATGTGTTTTGCCAAAGCTTACTTTTTTTTTTTTTTATTTCCTTCTGATCACAAGGCTGCTACTTAGATTAGGAACTAATTCTAGTATATCTCACATTATGGTGTGAGTGACCAATAAAGCCTTGCTATAGAAGAAGGTTCAGAGGAGATGGATGAGGGTGATGTGCCCCTGGAGCTTGGGGATGGATGCAGAGTGTGGGTGACCACAGCTAGTACAAAGCAGCTGGTGCTGTCTCAACACAAAGGGAAGGTACCAGGAGTGGCCTTTGCTTGAAATAAACAGTCTGTCAGCTGAGTGTATCAACTGGTGACTGGAAATGTCTCTCCCTGAGTTCATTAAGAGGGTGGATGTCTCCCCAAGGCAGCCAGGCCACCATGGAGCCAGTGTATTGAGGCTTAGCCCAACACAGAGAATAAAAACTGGATGACTAACGCAAGAAAAGAGTGTCAGGCTTGAGCTGGCTTTAGTTTATGTATAACTTCCCAGAATCTTGATTATAGAGACTGGTATGTAGCTCCTATTGATATAGTGGTTGTTATGGTACAACATGAAATAACTTCAAGTATATTTGCTATTAAATATTACACCCTCTATGTGCAGAATATCTGAAAGAAGCTGGTCAGAGATACTGGGCCCTGGCACATAGGTGACATGCAAAATTTCAGTAATACAGGAAATCTTTTAGAGACACGTGGATTGCTTGATATATTAAATAGATCAAATTTTCTGTGCAAAAACTGATACAAACTTAATCCTAATTTTCTAAAATCCATTGAGAATAGCTGTTTCTGTAACATAATTGGAATGTTGTAGAAGTTACATCTAGAACGGTCCCTTCGGAGAGCCGGCCAAGTTAACGACCATCACACCAATATGGCTACAAGTCGTCCTCCCTTTATTGCTCCGGACAGCTCAATATATACAGTTCAGCAGTGTCCCCGCGCCTGCCCCTTAACAGAGTTGGTCAATTACAGGTTTACACGCGTCAGCGTTTTACTGGATAGTGCCATTCAACTATGCAGGCGGCTCTCGCCCCCCCTTCTCCCCCTGGGGCCAGCACCTCCAGCCAAACTTCTCGAAAATCTCTCACAAAACAGATAAATCCTCCTCCTCCTCATGCCCCAAGGCAGCTCCAAGGACAGAGCCTTTGTTTAGGCCTAAACTGGATTGTCCACACCTTTAAAGGGATACCGCACCCCTGCTCCACAAGAAATTCCCCTAGAGTTACATAGGGACTGCTTGCATAGAAATCAATTACTATAGATCCTAGCAGAAAAATTTGTCCATGACTTTGAGACTTGCTAACTGCAGTACATTTTGTAGATTAATATGCAAAAATATTTTTGGGACAATGCTGTATTTAGTAAGAAGTGAGTCATTTGTACTCTATATAGACCAACAGTGGGTTCGAGGGAGAAGAGGATGAAAAAATCATATTAAGATGTACCACTTTAATTAGCAAAATGTCCCCAGGAGCAGAAATAGAACTGTTTTTAAATCCCCTTCTGCTTTACACTCTGAGGGAGATCGATAACATCTTCTAACAAAAGGTATAAGCTGCTCTAGAAAGTGTCTCTGACTCTGCCTGTTGTTTGTATATTGTTAGCATCAGTGAATGACTGCTGGCTATTTCTGCATGTGTCTGAATATATTTTCTGATGGAGTTAGTGAAGAGATGTTAAGAACCGGATTTACAACATCTGTTTTAATGTAGTTCAATGCTCCTGACAGATCTGAGTTCTTTGCCACTATGTTGTTTTGCGATGGTCAGTGGGGAGTAATATGTGAATATTTCATCTTTGGGCATTAAGATCCAAGCACAATTAGTTAATAAGTATATATTAATAGAGTTCTTACTTTGTTCCATAAGCTGTTGCCAGTCCACAAGTGTCAGGGCTCTAGATTTGCGGTGCAGTCACATTTCAAGATTGCAGTGCTTTCAGTGTTATAGGCAGTGTATTGTCTGCACAATCCCTGTTAGTGTTTTTGGTTTGGTTGTGAAATCTTTTTCAACAATAGGGAGGAGGCTGTAGCTTGAATATTTCCTGTGCAGAATCCTCCATGGACTACTGACTGTAGGATGGGAAATTAATCTTGGTAAACTAAATTATTCTTTGTGAATACAGCTTTTCGGTCCTCTGTCCTTCATCAGATCAGAACTGTAGCTTACATGTAACCCAGACTGAATGCTCAAATGAACACAAAATATTATTTTTCCTTCCAAAAGTGATGGATGCTTACCAAGGTACTGCACTGTGTTTTCAGTAAGGTCGTAGAAGTAACTGGCCCCTTAAGAGCCATGAGCTGAAATGTCGCAGTCCCTTTTAAGACTATGTTTTCAGTTAAGAGTACCTGAGAGTCCTGGTCAAAGTATATTAACAACTTGATTAAATTCCTCTCTGTTTCTCCCAGACAATGTCCTTAACTGCCTCTGTTGGTTTACTGTATTAAAGACTCATCAGAGCCTTTGACTCAGTATTAATTACCACTGGAGAACACTATGAGGGTATGTTCATGACACAAACACACTTCTGCCACTGTGTTTTATGAAGAAGGTCAGTATTACCTTTATTGCGTTTGTAGGACAGCAGTTGTACCCTAAGATTTTTGAAGTGCCAAAGACATGACATGACTAAATTGATGCACGATGACTGTCTCAAGTTTCCCTGCAGGAGTTCTAATTTTAAGACATCTGCATGTCTTTAAGACTCCTATCTGTGCTCTAGGAACAGTAGTAGTTTCACAGATCTGTTAAACAGCTAAAAGAGTGACATCGTTATTAGCTATATAGATTTTATCTTTTTCCCTTCATTAATGTTTAAATTGGTAGAGTCATGTCCACTGAT
This sequence comes from Trogon surrucura, assembly GCA_020746105.1. Classification (NCBI taxonomy): domain Eukaryota; kingdom Metazoa; phylum Chordata; class Aves; order Trogoniformes; family Trogonidae; genus Trogon; species Trogon surrucura. The sequence goes on along the minus strand of CM036617.1, from coordinate 114,460,618 downwards.
ATGGTAAACAAAAAAAGTAGGTATAATTACCTGCTTGATATTCACACTGGTGAAAAATCTGTTATAGCCTAGATTGGACATGCATAAATTCTATTTACTTGCATATAGCCTGACTGAACCTTTAGCTGCAGCCACACAAAATGAATGTGAAAGCAGACCCATGGATTATGATTAGAAATGAAATAGGTGAGCATAACATAAACACAGATGACATACATGCCTGGTTAGATAGTAGATGTGTTTCTACTTTTTATGGAAGATATATTTCTTTTTAGAAAACAGATTATTACTATTTGCTAGTCCTGTTTTAGAGTGTAAATGTGTCTATACCTATTAAAAATAATTTATGGATGTAAACCTTCAGAAAAGAGGTATGGTAAACAAGTTTATAGTTACTGGATTACTTTGGAAATCGTTTAGTTTTGCAATTTTAGATTATATGCTTATTTACAGTGATCAGCAAAGCTTTTTTTCCCCTATCATTTCCATACATTTCTTTGTTGCTTATCTATATGCTGTCATTCTATTTAGCACTTAATTGCTTTGACTCGTATCAAATGCTTTTTTTTAATGAGCAGTAACACCGTTACCTGTTGGTTTATGCTTCAGGATGGTAGGTTATTTTTTATCAATTATTTGCTTTTATAACAAAGGGTTCAGAAGAGATGTTTTATCAGGACAATTAGTGACCCTAGGGTTCTTTTGACTAGGAAAGCAAGCCAAAACAAAATTATAACATCCCAGCATGCCTTCGATCAGCTGCAGCACCCTCTCTGTGGGCTCAGAGAACATGCTTCTTCGCCAGGAACATCTGGCTTTTGAAAAGCTGATAATAAGTTTGGGACTCCTGTAACAAAAACAGAGAAGAATTGCAAACCCAGGAGTAACTTATGTAGTTTTTTTGAAGTGGAAGCAGTTTCATTTTCCTTAGGGATGAAGATCAGAATTAGGAGGACTTGCCAGTAAAGCTGTTCTAAACAAATTATTCAGTAGATAGACATTGCTGCAGCTCAGAGAAAGCTTGATTCCACATACTTGTCTGTTAGCTTACTCAATAACATTAGCAAAGGCACAGAAATCCTGGAAAATACAGGTAGAAGTAGTTCTGCAAACACCAAGAGTTTTGATTTTAACCTCAATTTACTAAATATGTTGGCATCTGTACAGGACAATCATGAAACAGATATTTTTGAAACATTGTCATTCTAAAAGGATTGTATCCTTTTCTGTAAGGACAGTAATAAAATAAGAAAAACATTCATGGCAAAAAGAATCTCTTTTTTTTCTTAAACTCTGTAGGGATTGACTCAATTAGCAGTTCAACTACACGTCTAATGTCGAAGGTATTATTAGTTTTATAGAGTATGTTTATTCATATGGTTTAAGTTCTGCCTAAGTAATTTGCTGGATCAGAGTTGTTGTCCCGTGCATACAAGAATGTCCATACTGGTTCCATCTGTGTTACAAATGTTGTTACTTGCACATTATAAGTAAGAAGTCTTTTAAAGTATCCCATAGTCATCACCAGAATTTAATATATTTTTCTTTGTTTTTCAGATCACATAGATTTTTTAGATCATTATCAAGTGCAAAACAAGTTTATCAATGAAACAGACTTAACAAATGTGCATTGAGATGAGTGATTCTATAGTGCCAAGATGTTTGCTGAGCAGCATGAAAAGCAAGATCAAGACCTCAGTACAAGGGAACACTGATCTTTTCTCTGTGATTGTATAGGTTTGTCCTTGCTAGAAGCTGTATCCTTCTGCCATATATTGCATAGCTATGTGGCTAGCAGTCAGAAGGCTGTCTGTAGCCAGGTTCTTGTGCGTGTCACGAAAGCCATAATATTGCTCCTCAGCCCCCGAAAGGCTGGGTGGGCAGTGGCAGTCCTGAGAGTGGGAGGGAGACGCACAAAGAGTAAGACCAAGGCAAGTGTGACTAAACACATCACCATTTATTTGTGTGACGGGACTCCAACTGTTTTTCATGTTGGGGTAAAATCTCAAAGACTTCTGTAACATTTGTAGTCAAATGACTTACAAATTAGCAGTAGCTTGGGAATATGGATCTGAATTTTGTTTGTTACATGTGTACTTTATAAGCATGTTCATCTCAAGCGTGTTAGCCATTTGCATAAATTAGGTGCATCTTGCATGTGGGAGAAGGTTTGTCAGTTTTAAGTGATAGATGTAGCCTGTGTTAAGAGGATTTACTTAGTATCCAGAGGTAGTTTCCTTGTTGTTTCTTTGCTTACCCTTTTTTCCCCAACTACACAATATAATTCTTTGGGTTTTTTTTAACTCACAGAAGCACAGAATGGCAGTCAGTAAGCAGCTTTCTTTTTGGAGAGCTGTATATTCTTCTTACGTAATAGTGAACTATGGTTTTTGGCCTTTCGGTAGAAAAAACCTTACAAAATATTTACATTTTGAGAGATGTGAAGAATTACAAACCAACCTCTAATTAACTCTTATAAGAAATACTATATTCAGTGATGAGCTTAACACCAAGTACCTTAAAGGTATATTACCAATATAATTGTTGTCCTTCACTGTTTTCATCCCATTACCTTTTTTCTGTTTTTCGTTTCTAATTTGATCATTCATCTTGACGAAGTTTCAGTTCAGCACAGTACTGGATTAACTCATTAGCTAGTTGCACTTCAACTCATGCTGACAGTCCCTGGACCAGAAGCATATGTAAATACACAGTGTTTTCCTAATCATGGTGGAATGAATGGTTCAACATCCCTAACCAGGTTTGATGTTTGAGGTACTGACTTAGATCATCAAGAAGCCCATAGAAAAATAGAAATCGTGACAGACTTTGATAATACAAGCAGTAATGAGGATTATCTTTTAAAAAAAAAAGCAAACAAACAAAAAAAAACCAAAACCACAGCAAAATGTGGGATGATTCTCCAAGACAAATTGTATCAAAACATTTTGAATTGTTTTTCAGAGAGAATATATAGGTCTGTAAACTGGTCTTTCTTAGGTTTCATGACCTGCTGACTTTAGCAGCAGTACTGAGTCATTAAATTACCACTTCTGATTGTTGGGTTTTTTTTCCCCCCAGTGGTTAATATAGTTGTTTGCAAAATCGTAGATTAGACCAGATCAGTGTGCAGATTTCAATGCCAACCTCTTAACTCTGATCAGATTTTTTAGGTTGGCCCAACGTGTTCTCAGCACAGCTAAATGGCTACCATTTAGAGATGTGGAGATAGGAGTATGAAGCATCAGGTAAAGGAAAGGAATTCATTATGCTGACATTACTACAGGAGACAGCCTTGGTGGAAAGCAACACTTTTTTTTTTTTTTTTTTTTTTTTTTTTGCTTTAATCTTTAAAAGTTGTCTGTGATGCTTCCTCTTGCTTCTTTCAACAAAACAATCAAATGCGAAGCAGAAGTTGAAGGAAACCCAGTGTCTGTTGACAGTGTCAGGAAATAAAATTAGCTATTCACTCACAGCTTTCTTGATTCTTTGGCACACAACCTCTCATCCCCAGTTTGCAATAGCAACCAGCTTGACAGTCACCATCACTGGTCACCTTCATAATGGCAGACGAACCTAAGGGTGGCCACACTGGGTCAGCTGAGCCAGATATGCTAAAGTCTGCCCTGTCTCCAACGATAGGTAATGGAGTCAACTAACAAAGAGCGTAAGAGGACTAGGATGTTATGATACCTCCCACGAATACTCTTTGCAGCCTTCAGTAAACTGCAGTTCAGAACCTCCCAGGGCCAGTGGTATATTTATATTGTATAGCCCTAGCTGGATGGTTCTTTTATAATGTTCGTAATTTTTTGCTTACATACGCTAGACAGTACCAGGTCTCAAGACTGTTCAGAAATGAATCTCAGGTGCAGCAGGTGGAGTCTGAAAGCTTATTGCACATTGCACACTGTGGCTGTGAAATGTACCTGTGAAATTATAATGAAATAACAATCTTTTTAAGGCAATAGTACCTGTTTTAGTAATTGAAGGATTGTTTCCTATTTCATCTTAGCAATACTTACCTGTGTCTCTAAACATACATTGGAATCTAAAGCATGTAATAAAAATAGATGTAGTACACAATAATCATATAGGATTAATGTCTGATAGAACAATAATAAAAATTACTACTGATATGTAATAGTAATATAAAATGGAATAAATTAGTGCCAGGCTTTCTCCTGGCACTTGTACGCTACCACCACTTACTCTTCAGATTTTTAATCTCCAGAGAGGAAAAATTTATTCTTCCTAGCCTATATTAGTGAGAAGGAAGTCAGCTTTTGTGATTGTGGGAGCAAGTGATGGATTGTAGCACTGTCTGGAGCCAAGAGTAAATTGAGTAGCTGCAATGCAAGCTGCCATATAGACTACCAGTCTGTGGTTGTGAACTATTATACTATATTACAGCAATTTAGTGGCAATTGAGTGATGAGAACAGTATGTGATTTTGTGCACAAACAGTGACAGAGTGTTTTTTTCAAATTAAGACAATATTAGAGAACTGTTCTTCTGGTTAGTAGCAAAGGGAACTCCTTAATGTGGGATATGCCTAGCTCCAAAAACATGCAATGCAAACAAACAAAAAAAATTATTCTACCTCTAGGCATATGAGCTTTTTCTTTCATTAGCCCCCTGTCAGTTTGGCATTCTTAATTTGAAGTGTCAGAGGTTTTCCATGAGGATGCTGGAGCACTCCCAGGAGCAGTGTAAGAGTAACGATGGTGGCATTGCAGAGTCCAGGGACATGGGAATCTACAACTAGAGGCATCATGCTGCGTGCCCCTGGGAGGTCGTGAGCACTCTTGGTTGCACCCACATTTTAGAGGATAATTCATAGCTCTCAAGTAGCCCCTGTTTTGGGAAGTTCCCTTCCAAAAGAAAGACTGTCTGATTCAAATATACGCATATTTCTTAGAAAAGAAAAGGAAAAAAAAACATTTATTCTGCAGACATAGTGTTGAAAATGACCAATATCACAATGAAAGAGTTGATAATCTGAGATTACAGTATGAGCTCTTTACAATATATGCTGAACTGTAGAACAAAATATGCTGAACTGCAGAACGCTTCTAATTTCCTTTGCGAACTACTTGCTTCTGTGCTTACTCAGTTATGCATTGCATCTTGTAGCTGGGCTTAGTGGGTTAAGAAGCAGAAGCTTTATATAGAATTCAGAATATGACTGCAAAATTTCACTGGCTGTCAAGTCCACCTGAGAAGTATTAAATCTTTCAATAACTTTCCTATGCTGCAATTTTTTTTATGGTATAAAATTTGCATAAATGAGACTATTACTGTAGAAGACATTTTAATCACAATATTGCTACACTGTTCTCTAGCATCTCACTTTCTTACTAGAATCAGGTATTTCAGTTAAAAAGAAGAATATAAGAATATTATAGCTTATTTCAGTCCGGAGTTCTTTTTCTATTTATGTATTGTTAGATTATCAAGAACACAGTAGGTGGCAAAATTAAATATATCTGTATATAAAAATATATATCAAAACTATATATGTGTGTATGCACAGACACGCATACATACACACATATATGTATGAAAGCACTACATACTGAACTTAGGGTAGAGGGTTTTTTAAAGAAAGAAGTTCCACAAATTTTCTTGAGAGGGAAAGTATTTGAGAGGAAGCGTGGATTAATAGCATTGGCATATTTGAAATTGGTCATACTAATGATTCTTCCACACGTATTGTGTGTCATTTTGTTATATTTGCAGAATGTATCATAAGGCGTGAAATGTGTTAATGTTTTACTTAATCTCCTTCCTCTAAACCGTACATTAAAATCATGAGGTGTCCTATGTATACTGCACATTCATGTAACTTTCTGTTAAATTTTACATTGCTCCAGGGACTGTCAGGTGGGTTATTAATTTTTTTAATTTCTATGATATGACAATATTGAAGGGCTCTAGGGCCAGGAGGTGATTGACACATATTGAATCTGTGCTTTCAAAATCATTTTGTCATCCGAGTAGTTCCTTCTATTGGCTTGCATATACTTCCTCCTTTCTGATGACACGCTTTTACAACAGAACCCAAAGGGACATGTACACCAAAATAGGAATCTTGGGATAGAGAATAGAAAGAAAACAGAAACTTGCTAAAGCAAATCTTGATTTAGATATTGCTTGAACTATTTTTGAAATCAAAGGGGAAAAGGCTTGTATTGTGTCTTTCCTCTTCCTTAACATCACTTGAAGTCCGCTTGCACGATCACCCAGTGTCTTGCTAGCAGAAAAGTGAGCCATGTTCTGTTGCATCTCTTTCTGAAGATATTACTTGTAATTGCATCTTTGTTTCCTTCTTACGGTGTTGTGAAAAGGAACATTCTTGAAAGACAGTAATACAAAATACACAAAAAGCACTGCCGTGTGATTATGAGTGATTTAGTAAAACAGTAAATTCCACTGGTTTGCACTTGTTTTGCCTTCTCTCATGTAGTATAAATCAGGAACAATTTCACTGCAGTAAAAAACGGCCTAGAAAAGTGAGGGCATATAAAATGCAAATATACTAGTAAGGTAATGAACCTACACCAACAGAGCATTTAGTGAATGCAGAAAAGCAAGTATGATTTACATGCAGAACAAGCAGCAGCAAGAAGAAAACAGCAGCATGGTTCTTTCATTCAAGGGAACTACATACCTCACTGTCAGAAATCTTCTCAACCCCGTTTACTTCAGAGTTATGAATATTTGCCTCTCGGTATCTCTTGAGTGACTTTTTTTTTTTTTTTGAGTGACTCCTTTTTTATGCGTGGGCATGCTTTTATTTCTGAGCATGTAGATGATGATACCACATACAGTTGATTTCTGCCAAATTAAACCCTGCTCTTTTACAGAGATCCACACAGCCTGGGAGTGATATTTTTCCTAGTGTTTCTTGAGTTGGCACAGAAAAGAGAAATCTGTTAAACCAGATATCTGATTATAAGCTTATAACTAATACAGATATAATTAATCAAGAAGTTTTAGTAGCATGGGCTACATTGTTCTGAATAGCCAGTTGAACTATAGCTCTAAATTTACCTTAAAAAGAAACACTGTTTCATACAGAGTTTTTATTTGTAAAGGAAATTGTCTTGCTTAAAACAAGATAACATTAGAATTTCTATACTGAGAAACTATGGAGAAAAAATGTAGCATTTCTGCAATAAGAAATGAGCAGCCAGATTTTTCTGTCTGTATAAAAAAATATACATGTAATGCCACATGCTTTGGCTTTTTCTTCAGGATCCTGGTAAGGAGTCCCCGAAAAATAATTTCTTAATTTACTTAAACAAAATAGGCACACAAAGATTGTTTCTGTAGAATTGGAGACTGCAGTTCAAAGAGCAGTTCAACCTGAGTCAGTCTAATCTCCTGTTGAACTGTCAAATCTTTTCTTCACCTCTTAGAGTCAGTATTGTACACCTCTTTTTGTTTTAAGTAACATACATGATAATTATTGGGTTTTTTCATAAACAGTGTTATACAAAGAAGCAAGCACATTGTGTGTATTCTATGCATCCTTGCTACCTCTGTGTGCCACATGTGGAAAATTCTCCCACTGTCAAGGCTGCATGCTTCAGTATAGCCACAAAAAATACCATTTTCATTAGCTGAAACCTAGGAAAAACATAAAGCTCTCCAGGTAAGGAAACTGAACTGGCAACTCTGAGCAGGGTGCAATGCATCCATTTATTCAAGAATACCAGTATTTCACATGAAAACATTTTAACGTGAACAGTCAAAACACAACTGACCTGAGCCAATATTTATCCTTCCAGGTATCAATAGGCTTTTAAACTGTTGTCACTGTCTCCAGTTTTAAAACTGCTCAGAGCGGTCCTCGTATTTCAGGTTTAGTTGTACTAGGGCCTCTTTAAGCTGATAGGGCTCTTTTTGTTACCTTGGCTAAAAGTCAGTGTTTTTACTCAGGCCTCTGCTCAGAATAATTTATTCTTAATTGTCCATAAAAAATAAACTCCATGACCCTCACTTCCATATTAATTTGTCCGGTTGTTTTGGGATTTTCTGTCAGTTTTTCGAAGCTCAGCAGGTTCTCACAACTAGCACAACTCTTGTCAAGAGATAGTGGCAATAAAATATGTTCTCTTTAAAACCCTTGGCACTGTATTTTCAGAGAGAGAAAAAAAGAGATGACAGTGGAAATACCAAGGCACAGACAGCCCCTACCCTGAACAGTGGCACAAAACCCCAGTGCCACCTGGTGTGACGGGAGACTGGGTGCTGACAGCTTCCACCCCACACATCTGGGAAATCCTGCACATAATGACGTGCAGAGACATACCAGAACCGCTGCACCTGTGCAGGACAAATAGCCAGCATGTATGTGGTGAATCCAACATGTCCCGATCACAGAGTGACTCTATATATAATCTGTGGAAATGAAGGGGCTCAAGGGGTCCAGTGCATGACACACACAGCTAGCTCCCTGCTGCACGAGACATGTGTGGTAGGACAGGAGTATGCTGGCACATTTCTGTGCACACACCAGACATTTAAACTCTGCCATCTGTTCAGGGCAGAAGGGCTTTGAGCAGTCTGACAGCATTTCTGAACATCTGGAAGTTTTGGACTAAAGGGCTAAAGGGGATGATGTTAACAGCTAAGCACTACAGGACCCCTTAGTCTTTGCATCACTCTACAAAATTCTGTGCTTCCATACAGGCTCTAAACGCTCTACTCATAAATGATTCCTCAAGTATTAGATTTGTGTGTAAACGAATAGTATGAGGGGTTTTTTGACAGCTTACCAGCATTTTCAAAAGTCATGTCACTTCAAAACCCATGCCTGTTTTATAATTTATGAGGCATTAAATATCATTATTTCCTAATAAGATGCATGAAGAGGCCAAATCCTCTGAATAAATTCTGCAGTTAAAGACAAAAATATTTTTTTTTTCTCATGGATAACCTGACCTTACAAATTCCTTAGAAAATTCCGTAGAATAGGAATCTATATTCATTAGCAAAAATTTTTCAAAGCTGTGGATAGGTCCAAATGTTTAGTTTCCTTCTTTTCTCACTTAACACCCTTCAAGTCTACAGAACAACGCTAATTTCTGTTAATATTGTTACATTCCTATCTAAATGCTTTTAAGAAATATGCACAGTGTGTTCAAATCTTCTTTTATATGATGTTGAGTGAGCCTCATGTATCTGCAACACTTAGTACTGATGGGCCGAAACACCACAGGTCTGTTATGGGTCCTTTGACTGTATTACATTTTCAGTCTACATCTTGGGGAACGTGGAGAATTTATGCAATAGTGAAAGAAGTCAGAATGGAGGGTTAAAAAACGAAATCTTGACTGCAATCCAGGATCAACCAGGAGGTGGCTTGGTATGTCCAGACGATCCATAAAGGATTCATAACAAAAGGGTATGGCTGAAAAAAAAATGCCAGGTAGAACTGTGATAACCTAACCTCTGGTGTAGTACAAGCCTCAGCCCACATTTCTTGACCTGTATGAACTATTTATAATAGGAACTATCTTGCTGAAGGATAAGGAGGCAACAACTTAATTCAAAATGTCTGTCAAAGCTGAAACTTATTTGAAAAGTCTAGGTATTTAATCTGTGCAGTTATTACAGTTTTTTAAACTGGACTTAATTTTTTCACTTGCAGTTTAAAGATACTTTATTTGGGATTTTTTCAAAATATTTTTTCCAAATCTATTTTCTTGGATGATTCTATAATCAGGAATATAGAGAATGGAACTATATATAAACTGTCACTCAGAGGAATGTGAAACCACACAGAAGTTGGTCATTGTGGAATAGCACCTCTCTGAGGTTTGTTTCAGGTTCTCAATCCTTAAAGCACCCTTAAAATCAGTTAAAATCTGGCACAGCTCACTGACTTGCTAGCAGTGCTGTACAGTCTCTGCTTGCTGATTTGATATACAAGGATGACCCACAAATCTTGCCTGAATTTTCATGTGGAAAAATTGGCTGGCACTTTTCTCTCGAGGTCTTGCTGGTAGCCAAGTGAATGCAGCTCTCTTACCTCCAGCCAGCTGACCCACCTGGTAATTGTGTGCTAAGATGGTCCCAGGGATTTGCTGGAAGCCATTGTTAGAATTTTAACTTGTAAGTGAGGAGAGGGCCAAGGTCACATCTTTGCTTTTCATAGCACATTATGGATCATGTCTTCTAGAGAGGACTTCTCATAAGGTCAGAAATTCAATCTGATGTATTCAAAAATATAAGAAATTCTAAGTTGCCATCGATAAGAGTTTTATAACAAAGTACACCTGGAGTCTAATTTAAAGTACCACTAACAGAAATAGCTGTAAGATCAAAACTTAATACTGATGTACTGGAGATGGGAAGGATGAAGTTCTAACATTTCTGTGGACTTGTACTTGACAATAAATACATTTGATTATGAAGTAGTGGAATAAGTATTAAATTGCTGTTGGACAACAGAATTCAATGAAGCAGTTTTTTCTATGGTGAAAACCAGACAATACACAGATGGTAAATTACATCATTATCTCTCAGATAACTGGTCTGTTAAAAGAGAAACAAAACTAAAGAAAACAAAAATATAGCAACTTAAAAGAGTGCTCTCTATAGACAGATGCATTTAAAACACATCCGAGAGGGATTAAGAATCACTGAAGCCCTGAAATATGTTTAATCAATTTTGTATCTCCTGCTGACAATTATAAACAGACATTCATTTCTAAAGGTTGTTTGTGTCAGGTTTTCAGGGACTAGAGAAGAATCTTTTTACCCATATATTTCAGTATTGTCAGACACAGCTACAACATTAAAAGCATTTGATCAATTTACTTAAGATAATAAAATTCTGCTGGTAGTTGTAGAACAGAAAGGAAAAACAAACCTGATATATTCCTGAGGTATGCACTTATATGCTATGCATATTTTTTTTCCTTGCATTACAGAGTTATTTTAACTGGATATTATCTATATTTATTTCTTTTCATCTAGCTTTGTTTCTTTTCCATTCTCTCACCTGCACACGCTCTTTTGGATTGTAAATCTCTGTAAAGTAAATGGTATGGTAGTATCATGGCAGTACTTACAAAACATCATCTTATTTATTTGTATTGTTTATATAAGTAAAGTTCATATCAGGAGGATGGTCTTTGTTTTCAACATTGGAAGAAACCACTTAAATTAAAAAATTATTTACAATATTGAAATTTTCCACCACAGAAACCTTTAGATATTTAAAATACAAACCAGAATATGTTTACTTTAAACTGTATATATACACAATGCATAGACTTAAATATATTGCAAGCAAAAAGTTATTTATTTCATATGTTTAAATATTTAGGCAAGATCTGGTCTTTTTTTTTTTTTTTTTTTTTGCAATGAGTATAAATAAAGTAGTCATTTAACAGCCTATTCCCACCCTGAAATGCTGTACTCCCTGGAACTGCTTTTAATCATTACAAAATTCTTTCTAAAATGACTGGGATCTGATCAGATGAAAATTATGAGCAATATGATGATACTGAATTTCAGTGAAGAACCTAAACTCAGTTCAATAGCATAAAATGATGCTGCATGAAAAAAAAACACAAAACCTCTTTACAGTTTTTCTTGAATACAACAGACAAGAGACTTTGCATTTCTTCAAATGTGGGATTTCTCAAAGTTTGCACTTCTTAAAATGTGTGAAAGAGAAAGGCACCGGTTCTGTTTCAAATAAAGTTTGGAGATATCTTCAGCCTGATTTTCTCTGTTCCATATCAACTGGTAGAAGTGTAGATCTAGTATGTTATGCAGGTTAAATTATTTTGATAATTTACTGTTGAGTCTGACAATAAACATTTTAGTTATGGCAACAAAGCACATACTAATTCTATGCTGTCCTTAAAATGCTTCATTTTTCTAGCAAAATAGTTTACCAACTTTGAAGGTATCCTATTTTTTAAGGTTAAAAACACTTTAGTGTCTTGTGGACCAAGAAGCAATTTGTTGTTATATCAGATAAAGTCTGATTAAGACGCTAAACTTCAATGAAAAAAGAGAAAAAGTGGACAAATGCTAGCTAAAAACACATAAAACCTTTTCATTATTAGAAAAAACAATAATTTAGGTGTTTTTAAAGTAAGAATTTTTTCTTCACCATGAAGGTTTTCACAGAATCACAGGATGTTCGGGTTTGGAAGGGACCTCAAAAGATCATCTAGTCCAACCCCCTGCCAGAGCAGGATCACCCAGAGTAGGTCACACAGGAACACATCTAGGCAGGTTTTGAATGTCTCCAGAAAAGGAGACTCATGAACTGTGTACTCACCCATTGTTTGAACTCATTTGTACACAGGTATATCAGATGAATATGAAGATTTTCAACTGAATGGTTTTGAACTTTGAGCTGAAGTAGAGGACATCATGGACATTCTCATGTAACAAACAGGGTCTGTGGTATAGCACAAAATGTGAGACTATTAATTAACAATATATATTTTAATTTATCTATAAATATTACTGTGAGTAATACTTGCATGCAATAGATAAAACTAGTTAATTGGAACTATTCATTTAGTAAACATTGTCTTATGATTTCAAAATCAATGAGACAATGAAATTCCTCTTCCTGTTGTATAGGAACTGCTATATGAGCATGCAAACACACGTGAAAAAAATTCTTTCTTAAACATTTGTAATTTAAATACATATGGATATAAACTACATGACAAATCTTAGTTTTTTCAAACAGTAATTTTCAACATGTAGGAATTATTCACAATAGTTTTACAAGGCACTGTTGATTTGGCCTCCTAGAACGGGAATGAATTTGATAAGCAGATCCATAGGACAGTTTTTCCGAACAGAATATAAAAAACATGAAAAGAGAATGCATTGATTTAGAAAAAAAAAAAAAAAAGGAATACATCACTCAATTAAAATAAGTAATATTTTTAAATCATAAAGTACAGACAGGAAAAAATGAATGTGAGAAAAGACAAGGAAGACAATTCACAGTTTTGTGTTGGAAATATGTTAGACAGTGTTGGTCCTATCCTTGCCAGGTATAAATCCAGCCAACGCCACAGGCAAAAATGGACTGTTCCAGTTTGTCACAGCTAAAGAGCTAGCTCTAAATCTTCTCAAGCAAATTTTCCTCTTTTAAACTTGTGCTGTGTGTGCACTTTTAAATGTGACCATCTGAGTTAAGTAATTTCTCAAATACAATAGGCTTTAATTATGGCAGTTTAATTGCTCAGGTAAATTAAAGGCTTTGCTTAATTCCACATAATTTCCTGACTTACCCATTTTTCCTTTATGTGGAAAATCCCTTGCTTAGGGCTTTGGTGACATTTAATTTTTTGTTTGCCAACATTAGCCAGCTCTCCAGAGCACTGCAGACACTGTCCTCTCACTTGTTATACACAGAAGACTGAAGTATTAATCTTGTGCTTATCACCTAGAAAAGGACTTTGACAAATTAATTCCAGGGCATCTTGCTCCAGCAGATTAGGGTGAATACACAGCAGTTTGCTCTGCTGGAGATTACCATGCTGGTGGCAGAATCAGTAGGAGAGACCTTCTGCCCACGGCTCACCTGCTTCTGCTAGCAGTCTGTGAACTTCCTGTAACTGATGCTATTACAATACTCTGAAATCCAATGTAAATAAGTTCCAGTAAATTATGATGCACACCGCAAGCCACTTGTCATAACTGCAAAATCTGTAAAGCTTTCCGAGTGGGAAAAATGGGGCTAGGGTTATGAAGAAGCCTTTAAATTCAGCATTTGAAGGGACTTACCACAAAATGGAAGACCGACTGTTTTGTGCATGGCTTGGAAGCATAAGCAGCAGAAGAAAGGAGAATTTATGAAAAGACATAAAATATAGAATGAGGCGCTGTGGAGGTTCTGGAATAGTGGTAAAAAGGAGAAATTATAAAAGCTACTGCATTTGGTGCATTAAAATTAAATTTTACAAGATAATACAGAAGAGGCAAACTGATAAAAAGAGCACTCTGATTCTTTAATCCTGAGGCTAGCTGAGCTTATGCATCTTAACAGTCACCTAGACTGATCTAAATTACATTGATAGCAACAGCTCCCAGAAGGCAAGAGTTATATTCGCTGCATTGCAAGGCTGACAAGAGAAGGAACAAAAGGTTTTGAAATGAATGTTAGGTTCACCTAATTTAATTCAAATAGATTAGCCATTTGAGAAATGTTTAGCTCTCTCAAGGAGACTGGAAGTACCAAAACAAATTTCTGCTTTAATGCCGCTACGTTCAGTAGAGTTTTATCAAATTTAAATTTGGGCTGCAACAGAGAAAGGGTGCGGCAGACTTCTCATGGTTTGCTCTCTGGTGAGTCAATGCTGAGTATGCTCAGATCCTTGCTGGATTAGAGGTTACTTTTCCTTTCTAATTTATGTGAAAATATTGTATAATCTATTTTTTTCATTTTTCCATTTTGTTCTCAGAGGAATGTCTTAAAGAGTCTTTATCAGAATCTAGGAAATTTTGCAGAAATCCAACCCAAAAACGAAGGTTATATTTACATGACTGCAACTTCTCAGAGGGCCACCCCTGCTCCACAGCAGGTTTGTAGCCTGTGCAGTCTAGGTGTATCTTTCCGTTCAGTGGGTTGAATGAATAGTTGGTATAGTTTCAGAAGAAATCATGATGAACTATCACATTTCACTGCTTCCCTAGAATAGCTTGCAGAGAAAAATGGATTGTTTTAGTAAGAATGCAGTACTTAAAATTTCAAAAACATACTGTAAATTGCAGTGAAAAATCAGTAAGAGATATCTAATGGCCTTTATTAGACCAGAAATTGTTCTTACCAAAGCTAAAGCATAGTTTCTTTTGAACTGTTTCTTAAATGCGTGTGAGATCAATGAGTTCACTAAAAGCTACCGGTATTTTTCAAAAATATTATTGTCAAGGTGTGCAGTACATGCTCTAAGAAACTCACGCTATAAGAACTTGGACAACAGTTTAGTAAAACATCTGCTTACAAAATCTAATGATGGGCAAAACCTTCAAAACTGGAGCCTAATTTAAAAGGTACTAAGAAGGCAAAGTGAAGATTTGATTTCTATGAAGAGAAAATGAAATTAAACAGTAGAAAAACTAGAAGAAGAGATGCAAAGCAGGAGATGTCAAGGGCTGCCCAGGACAGTGGCGGAGTCACCACTCCTGGAGGTATTCAAAAAACTTGTAGATGTGGCGCTTCAGGATATAGTTTAGTGGTCATGGTAGTGTTGGATTGATGGCTGGACTAGATGATCTTAGAGGTCTTCTCCAACCTTTATGATTCTATGTCAAGTTTTAAAGAATACATTAGGAAATTATGGAGGTAGAATGGACCATTCAGATTTGTCTGTTAAAGAAAAATATTTGCTCTGCAGTTGCCAGCGGTTCTGTAAGTCTTCAGAATCTCTGAAAGAGCTGTGAATTTGGCCCAATTTCCAAACTGATGGGTTAAATTAGTCATCAAAACCCAAGTTCCTTTCCAGAAAGCATTATTCTTCCTGCTCAAGCAAGCAGGCAAGCATCTACTTGCAGAACTGGAGGAATCTGGCCCAGGAATCCTTTGCATTATAAAATTAACTTTGCTGGGATTATGTGGGACTCAAGACCTCTGCTCTTGAAATATAAAAGCACATACACACACGTGATAGACAGGTAAATAAGCCATTTCTAAAAACAGACCAGACTATGCAGATGGATCACAGAATCACAGAATGTTAGAGGTTGGAAGGGACCTCAAAAATCATCTAGTCCAACCCCCCCGCCAGAGCAGGACCACCTACAGCAGAGCGCACAGGAACGCGTCCAGGCGGGTTTTGAATGTCTCTAAAGAATGAGACTCCACAACCTCCCTGGGCAGCCTGTTCCAGTGCTCGGTCACCCTCACAGTAAAAAAAGTTTTTCCTCATATTTTTATGGAACCTCTTATGTTCCAGCTTCCACCCATTGCCCCTTGTGTTGTCAGTGGACGCTGCTGAAAAGAGCCTGGCTCCATCCTCCTGACATTCCCCCTTGACATATTTATAAACATTAATGAGGTCACCCCTCAGCCTCCTCTTCTCCAAGCTAAAGAGACCCAGCTCCCTCAGCCTTTCCTCATAAGGGAGATGCTCCACGCCCTTAACCATCTTTGTGGCTCTGCCCTGGACTCTCTCAAGCAGCTCCCTGCCCTTCTTGAACTGAGGGGCCCAGAACTGGACACAATATTCCAGATGCAGCCTCAGCAGGGCAGAGTAGAGGGGCGGGAGGACCTCTCTTGACCTACTTGCTACTCCCCTTCTAATACACCCCAGGATGCCATTGGCCTTCTTGGCCACGAGGGCACATTGCTGGCTCATGGTCATCCTGCTGTCCACTAGAACCCCCAGGTCCCTTTCCCCTACACTGCTCTCCAGCAGGGCAGTCCCCAACCTGTACTGGCACATGGGGTTATTCTTTCCCAAGTGCAAAACTCTACACTTGCCCTTGTTGAACTTCATAAGATTTCTCCCCGCTCAGCCCTCCAGCCTGTCCAGGTCAAGGATCATGCACACACATTTCCATTCCCTAAATTTAGTGGAGATGTGGCCAAGTGATAATTTCCAGAATGACTACACAGTATATCATTCCACCAGCAGGAACTCCAGCACAGAAAGCATAGACACCTACTGAAACTGGCAGTGTTTCAGTTACTACCGATGCTTGGACCCCAAGTTACAATTCAGGAAACTTAGTTCTGAACCCTTGGTTAAACGTTTTGGTTAATCTAAGAACTTCTTGAAGACTCATATTTAGAGAGAAATAATTAGAAAGAAATTAGAGAGAAATAATTAGAGAGTAAACTTATTATGTAAAGCAAGTTTACATGTTCTAAAAACATTAAGGTGGAAGGGCATATTTAATGTTCTTATAAACTTAAATACTTTATACTTACACTACAACTTTAAAATAAAAAATGTTATTAATAATTACAGGAAAATTAGCAGTAGAGACATAAGCAAAAACCTCTTCAAAAATTCTGGAAACTTGTGTTCTGATAACTTCTTTTACAGCAGCATAGACCAGGATCTGCTCCACTCAAGTTGGTGGAATTAGATTCAAGTGTAAAATCAGGAAAAATTATATTTGATTATGCCCCAAGTTATTAACTATTCAGTAAAATGAGAGTAAATAAGATGGGAACAGTCTTTTGCACCTGCTAATAGAAAAATTCTCTGTTATCTCAGGGCCTTGTTGAAAACCATCAAAGGTAATTATAATCTTCCCAAGAGCTTTAGTGCACCTGGAATTATACTTTTCAGGAAGAAGATGCCTGAAAGATTAAGAATAGACAGAAAAGTCAGAGTACTCTTACTGTGAGGGAAATGTGGCTCTTGCATGTTTTTCGAGACTCTCTTCTTTGTATTTGCATTATAATGCATGTATTTCATTAACATGTAATTGTAAATATACCCTTCAGAAAAATGACCTATTGATGGGTTCCCCAAAAAGTCTCTACTGACTATAATGTGTAATTTAATTTCAATTTCTATCTGAAACTAATTATAAACCCTGTGAGACATCACAGAAAATTGCATTTTCTGTTTTGCCTGTTTTTTTTTTTATTAGTGTCAATAAATTCATGCTGATTCTTTTTGAATTATGTTTATGGTTTTACTTATACGAAACTTTAACCGATAACACTAGTAAGGCAGCAATAAGCAATGTGAAATATACATGAATGCACTTATTCATGGTTTATGATTAACTGTAAAAAACACCAGGTTTTTGAACAGCTTCTTTTTCTAATGTCCTTTATTGTGTCTCCAAGGCTTGGTATTTTATATATTAGGTAAAATATATGCTACTCTTACCATGAATAGAAATTAAAACTACAATTTATTTACAGGACATTTTTATAGCCGTGTATATGTGTAGCGCTCCTCATAACCCTGTATAAGGCTGAATGAAAATGATTTGATTATAAAATATGTTACACCTGATATCATATGGTTTGCTACAGTACTTCATAGAATGCATAAAAAACCAGTCACCTCCAATGACCACAATATTTCTAATATATAGAGGAATACATCTTCCATCTATATAACTTCTTATTTTATTGCATCTTTTACAAGTTTTATGTTAAGAACTTGGACTTCAGAATATCAAACTTAATATGTTACCAGTTCTTTAAACAACTTTTTTTGCAACTCCATCTAGTCCCAGAGCCTTCCTTTTCACTTTCAGATAGCCCTAGGCTGAATGAAAAATCTAGGGTCAGGTTTTTCTCTCAGGTTAAGTAGCTTGACTTTGCATCCAATACTTGATATACTTTGACACTAGAGAAGACCCGAGCTCCTGGGCTTTGAAGTTCTGTAATACTTGAAAGAAAGCCTTGAGGCAAATACAGGAGTCAAAGAAGTTAAATCTGTTCTGAATAGGTGAAGCAATATCCCGTAGCTACCAAGGGAGATTTAATTAAAAATAACATGTTGGCTTCCTGTTGTTGTGCACCAGAATATCCTCTCATGGTCTTTGTCAAGCAATTTAACAACAATTCAAATTAAATCCTTTATTCAAGACATAACTTCTGTTTAGAAAATCAGATTTGGTACTTGTAGAATTTTAAAGGTTGTTATCCGATATGAAGTAGTAGCTGAATGCCTAAAAACCGCCTTGGATGCTGGGAGAAGAGGTATAAATCAGAGACGGCAGGAAAACCATACCTCTCGAGTGTTCTGCCCTTCACAAAGCACATTGTCACTCTGCTTAGCCTCTTCAACTCAATGGTCCGTGAAGTCTAACGTAGTTTCCAATTTCTGGTAGAAATTGCTGAATTTCTACTAGTCCATGAAAAAACATTGCTCTTGGGGGAAAAGAAATAAATAAATAACATAGTAAGTTTAACCACGTGGATAATGTTGGAGTAGAGTCAGTCATCCAAAAAGAAACTTAATGAGAAATACGTTCATTAGGCACTTCTGTGTCTTAGTGTCCAGTGTACCTCTACATTTGCACACAAGTCCATAGGGTAAACTTCCAAAATGTGAAAACAGTTACAGTAAAATTTTAGTTTTTTCTTGCTCTCCAACTTCTTCATTGCCCCTAATTTTCTTTTCCTCCATGAAATTGTTTTTCTTCTGCCTTTGTTTTCTCAGTTTATCTGGTAGCTTCATCATCTATTTAGTTTTGCTTGTCTATTCTCTTCCTTCACAACTATTTATCAGTCTTTTCTCTCTGAGTGTCATGTACTAGAGTCTTTCAAGAACCATATAATCGAATATATTTCATCATTTTACACTGCTGACTGAAATTTCTGGAATATGATGAACAGTTCCAAAGTATATGTTTCTTATTTTAGGAGCATATTTACTTGGTTTACTAAAGATATTGTCACATGTAGAAATAAAAATTCCAGAACAGTCTGCCTTCCCTCTTTTTATGCACAGATAAATGCACACACTTTCAACTCATATCAATAACAACTTCAGCACTGGACATTTCTCTGGGGCTAATGACCCTTTCCAGGGTTGTGCATCATTGGCTCCCAGGAGATTATTAATTCTCAGAAAAAGCCCTATTCTTCTGCTTTTATTGGTTAAGTATATTGTGTGTAGGATTGCTTACTGCCATATAACATAAATACTAGAGAGAAAAAAAAATAAGGCAAGTTCCCAGATGAGCAGAAACTGATATGGCTCAAATCAGCTTTATCTTATGCTAGATGGCCGTTGGATATTAGCAAGAGCATCTACTACTCCTCCTTACTTTAATAAAAATTTCAGGGTAAAAGACTGCCTTTTCTTTATAAAAGATCTTTCCTTTATAAAGGACCTGAAGATGAATTGTTTTGAGAACATCAGGTGCACTTTTGAATCATAAAATAAATAAATCCTAACAACTTACATATAATGATTTCTTGTAATTTGTACCTCCCAAAAAATTGCTTTTTGGCACTTTGAACTGGAAGTAGATCTACAGTTTCAACTAGGCACTCATTAAATTGAGTTATTATCTCTCAGTAACTGTGTTTATAGTGAAAATACCACCAGACCATTAAGTATAGTGCCTATTAAGAGCAAGATAAAAAATATATTATTGGGGGTTTCTGCTTGGTTTTGTTGGTGTTATTTTTATTTCCTTTTAATTTGTAGGCACCTCTATTAATCTCAGGTTTTCAAATAGGACAGATTAAACCATTGTATTTATTATAGCCTGAACTGGGTTTGGTGTTTAACATGCCACATGTAATTAACAGGTGAAGTACAATAGTAAAATAGACTCAGGTAGACTCCTACAGTTAAAAAAAAAAATTATAATTAAAGAGAACCTAATAATAGCAATCCCATTAGATTTTTCTCTAGTATTTCTTTTGAAAAGACCATTTTTTTTTCAGTTCAAGTCTAATGGCTATTAATTTCTCCTTTCTTCTGAGTTGCTTTCTCAGTGATAAGGAAAATATTGAGAAAGTGCATCAGCGGTTTTGCTCTACAGATCACAAAGTCATTAACATACAGCACATAGTCAACATGCAGGATTGAGGGAGAGTAAGAGATCAGTGTCATTACATTTTCAAAGGTACCTAACTCCACTCTTTCCTGTATTGAAATTTTTGACATACCGTATAGAGCTCCATAGCCAGAATTGAAGGTACAGGCAGGAAAAGCAATTACTTTTTGTTCCTTTTAGATTTTACTGTTGTTTGTCCAGCTGTGTTTGCCAGCTTTTGTCCTGTCATGTTTTCATTAGTTTGCATACAAACTCTTAGTTGAAGTTTTATAAAAAGTGAACGAGCTGAAATTAGATCCTATTGGAAGCCAGAATGGTAAATGAAAGGTTATAGTAATTTTTCTCTTTCACCTATATTAGCATATTCTGTGCTAAATTCTGCTGTTTGGCTGCCTTTTGGACTGTTGATTCACTTGCTAGAGAATGATAACACATGGAAACAACCAAGTCAGTCATCTAGATAGATCTAAGCTATCAAAGTCATTCAGCAGCTGAGTGACCAACCAGAATTGCTTTTCAAAGCTAAGTGGATTACTCAGGTACACAGTGAAGGGGTATATGAAGACCCCTGGGCTAGGAATTCCATTTAAATTACTATTCCACACTTCTACAAATCACTAAATATATCGAGCAGTGCTAAGTTAGGCCAGATGAAGAACCAGTTCTGAAAACACATAACAGTGAAAAAAAGTCTTTGCCCTGGTTGGTCATGAGATACTCAGTATTACATCACACAGTTCTTCAGACAGCTAAACGTCTAAGCCCTGTTCGGAAACCTAAGCAAGATTACCCTCTTCTCCTTCTCCCAAAATGCTCAGTCCTGTAGGGTGTCTGAACTTTTATGACAGATTTGAGATCCCATAATTCACAAAAATTAGAAACATGGCAGATTGCCTTCCTCACACTCTGCTAGTTATTTAAACGGTAGCTTAAAGTGCATGAACTCCAAGATTCATTTTCATTCTCTGTATGACAATATAAAAAAAAAATTATTTCTGGAAAAACACTCAGACTACCAGGTGAGGTTTCAGCTTTGGAGAAGATTTGCAGTTCCTCCTTTTGAAGCTGACACCTCTTTCACTACCGAACAATATTTTGGCTGAAGCAACTCGAGCTGCGTAACCTGATGGCTAAATCCTCCATCATCCTCTGAAGGATGATGAAAATGGTTAGCTGTATCCAAGTGTGTATTTTAAATAATATGAATGAGTGTTCTGGACATTTTTGAAGAAAGTTGTCAAAACTTACAGTCAGAAGATGATTTGAAGGAAAAAAGTCACAGATGAATCTTTGCTTTCTCTTCTCAAATTCTCATTCTCTCTCTCTATGGAGCCTAGGTACACAATTTTTGCTTTTTAAGATACACCTTAAGATTAAGGTACCACCATTTTTAATTCAATTTAAGGTCTTTTTATTTCCCCCACCCCCAATATATTCTATACCTCTGAGACTTTACTAGCTCTAGAGAATTATGTTGCTTGAAGGGTTCTTATTAGGGAGTTTTTAGGGGGACATTTAGAGGAAGAAATAGTTCATAACTACAGTAAAACAAGGTAGAAATAAAAAAAAAAAAAGTAGATCTGAGTGAAATAAGACTGATTTTTTCCTTTTTTCACCTGCTTTGCAGTATGAAAAAAACACAGTTCAAGTCAATCCCCAGCAATTCTTCCAT
This sequence comes from Trogon surrucura, assembly GCA_020746105.1. Lineage (NCBI taxonomy): Eukaryota > Metazoa > Chordata > Aves > Trogoniformes > Trogonidae > Trogon > Trogon surrucura. The sequence continues at coordinate 114,438,459 of CM036617.1, read as the reverse complement.
TCAGTCAAAGAAAAAGAAAGTATTTTTTACTGGATCTTTATTATTTTAAATGTGTCATCTAAAAAAAAAAATCTGTCCTGTGAAAACTGTTTCTCAGCTTTACTTTATTTCAAAAAATAATCATATTTTGTCAGATTTTTCTTTCCTTAGTAAATATATTTTTTTTCCTGAGGTATTTTCAGGGATTTTTGGCATATATTACAAATTATATATAGTCTGAAGTATATATAAAAATAGACCCCTCCATTAGTGCTATTGGAATGTGCACAACTGTTATTCAGAGAAAAATTCTACCTCTGAAAAACTGCATTTTTAATGAGTGTAATCTCAAGGAAGGTAGGGGTTTGGCTTTTGTTGCAATATTAAAAGGCTTCAGTTCTTTTGATGAACTGAATCACAGCATTGGACAGAAAATCTTTGTTTTTTTCACATATACAGAAAGCTTTACAGACAAGTCCGAAATATACTTTGGCAGTCTCTAGTAATAACAAAGAAAAATTTTGCTCAGCAATGACAGATATTTCTGACCCAAAGAAGACACAGCTGTTTTGGTTTCTTGCAGTGTTACTGCTTTGGCCGGTATTCTTTCCTAATCGATATTTTTCATCCTTTTACAAAATCTATTTCCACTTAGACAAGTTGCCTAATTAAAAGTAATCTTTAGTGCAAATATGAAAAGGAGCTTTTCTATAGCTACCCTTTGCCTTTCTGCAGCAGAGAATAAACGTATTGATGTACATCATCTATCTAGCTCATATGACTAGGGACAGAAACATTAATTCCAAGAACATTTCTATTTCAGCCACTTATTTGCACCCTGTTAATGCATGAAAAGCAATATTTCTGTGGAGTTATGGTGACATCAAGTGGCTAGCTAAATGATCCCTCGAAATATAGTAATACCGATACATACTCTAGATGTTGGAGTAGAAGCCAATATACAGAACTACCAACACGTAACAGTAAGAATATCTTGTATCTTTGATATGTTAGTGAACTTCCATTTCCATACGATGGATTAAAATCTGAATTTTAAGATGTATCATTTGGGTATGTATCATTAAATGTCATTGATGAAAACTAAACCATCATATTTAATTCTTGAGGTAGAGTTCAAGTGCAAGGGACTGACATTAAGAAGAAAAACAATGCTTGATACTAAGTTATCTGAACTACTCTCTTTTACCTCCAACTAGAACATACCTGGCTTACTCAATCCTTTGCAGTGCACTTGTTAAAAATTGTGTGAGTAATAAGTATTTTTGGATATGATTTTTGTGACTGAGTTAACAATTTAATATCTACAGCTTTAATGGAATGTTCTGGTTCAATGACAACACCGCCTCCATAACAAAGTTACGTTTGTTCTACAGTAGGCTGATTTCTTTAAAATTCTCTTCTGTCAAAATTTATACTTCCTACCCTTTTCAGACCATGACTGGTTCATGAGAATGAAAGTAAGCGTTTTAACAGTCTCCAGTAAGTGCATGTTCTTCAGCAGCTTGCTTTTGGGTTGACTTCTCCTCTGCCTCTCGTACAGGAGGGATATGGATTTGATGGATGGACTTTTTAGTGCACAAGGAACTGGTTGGATGGGTGCATCCAGAAGGTAGTGATCAACGGCTTGATGTCCAGACAGAGGTGTGTGTCAAGTGGTGTCCCTCAGGGATTCGTACTGGGACCAGTGTTCTTTAATATCTTCCTCAAAGATGTAGACAGTGGGATTGAGTGCACCCTCAGCACATTTGCAGATGGCACCAAGGTGAGTGATGAGGCTGGCATGTCAGAGGGACAGGATGTCATCCAGAGCGACCTGGACAAGCTGTAGAAGTGGGCCTCTGTGAACTTCATGAGGTTCAACAAGGCCAAGTGCAAGGTCCTGCATATGAGTTGGGGTAATCTTAATTATCAATACAGGCTGGGGGATAATGTGCTAGAGAGCAGCCCTGCAGAAATGGACTTGGGGTTACTGGTGGATGAAAATCTGGACATTAGCCACCAATGCATGCTCGCAGCCCAGAAGGCCAGTCACATCCTGGGCTGCTTCAAGTGTGGCCAGCAGATCAAGCAAGGTTATTCTGCCCCTCTCCTCTGGTGAAAATCCTCCTGGAGCGTTGTGACCAGCTCTGGAGCCTTCAGCATAAGACAGACATGGGCTTGTTGGAGCAAGTCCAGAGGAGGGCCACCAAAATCATCAGGGGCTAGAGCATGTTTCCTGTGAAGACAGGCTGAGAGTTGGAGTTGTTCAGCCTGGGGAAGAGAAGGCTCCGGAGACACCTTATAGTGGTCTTCCAGTACTTAAAGGGGGTTCATAAGAAAGATGGGCACAATGTTTTTACAGGGCCTATTGTGATAGGGCAAGGGGTAATGGTTTTAAACTGAAAGAAGGTAGATTTAGTATGGATGCAAGAAAGAAATTTTTTACTATGAGGATGGTGAAGCACTGGAATAGGTTGCCCAGAGAGATTGTGGAGGCCCCATCCCTGGAGACATTCAAGGTCAGGCTTGATGAGGGACTGAACAACCTGATCTAAAGTTGTTCCTGCTCACTGCAGGGAGCAGGAACTAGATGACCTCTAAAGATCCCTTCCAACTCAACACATTTTGTGATTCTGTTTGCTGCCCTCAGCCCCTCAAAACCAGTCCAACGACTTTGATCACTTGCCATCCTCCTTCAATGTCACATCAGAGTTTCCTGCTTCAAGGCTTGCTTGAACCCACTTGTTTGTATGACCTCCAAGAGAGTTTATCTGGGGAATAAAGACTCGGTATTAAATCAATAAAAGCTATTTCTGTGGACGATAAAGGAACTACGGAATTCAGATTTGTCGGAACAGTACCAAAATGGTAAATGAGAATCATAGAGGGAATATTCATGGAATTTGTTTAAATCTGCATGTGCTCATACAAAAAATTAGAAGTTAACTTACGATTTAAAATGAGCAGTATAATACAGTGGCTGTATAACACTGACCTAAGTCAGAAAACATGTCAACTCCTTTCTTCAGTTTGATGAAAACCTTTAGCATTGAACATTTTACTCGACTGGTCCACATTTCTCAATATATTCTAATGACTTCACCCTTGTGGGTGAATCATATTTACCTGAAAAGATTTATGGATATAGATATATGTGTACATATGTATGGATATATGTAGTTGTTTTCATTCTTGTTGTGTGATTCTCAGAATACGAATTATTAGCTCTGCTACACTAAGCCTTATTTGGAAGTTTAAGATGCAAATACAATTTTAGTGAATAAAAAATTGTCTTGAACTGTATATTCTTTAGTGGGGACTCCCATAAAAACATTATGTATGAGAAGCAAGATGGGACAAAAATCACATGGCTGCATTGCTTTGGAAGATATATAAAATAAAATGCATTAATCAGTCTGGTCACAGGACTATTTAAACGAGAAATCCCATTAAGTGCTTAAATTGATTTACTCTTCCCTCCCTCAAAATAATAAAGTAAAATTCCTCAAGTGTCTATTAAATCAGACAATAAATAAAGGCAGGTAGGTAAAATCCTTGGGGAAAGGAGGGACCTTAAGGCCAACTGATTCATATTTCATACTTCTTCCATTTCTCCATCTTTTTTTCATCCTTGTTGAAATTCATACATATGCAATGTCATAAGGTAGTATTGGTTTGGATTCAATTTATTTTACAAAAAAAAATAAAAAACACCCCACAATTCATGTGAACTGAAGCCAAAATAGTCTAGTGAAATAATGTTTTTTTCATTTATATTCACTGCCATGTCTCTCCACTGAAGTTAATGCATTTTCCCTGAAAGGTAATTCATTTCAATTTAAATCAATACAGTATCTTTGAACTAATGCCTTCCAGAGATGCCATCTTTGAACAAACAGTGGTATATTTGTGTAAATTACAAATTTTATAGGTAATTGCACCCAAAAAAAAAAAGTTTCCAGGAAAAAAACCTTTTGCTTCTAAAGAATACAGAGCATGAACGCAAACATTCCTGATTTTTGTTTGGTTTGGTATTCACAGGTTTTATGGGTTTTGACAGAGGAGGGGAGGAAAAAGCTACTTATATGTCTGAATATATGAGTGTAATTCTTGCTTAAAAAAAAATGAAACACTTTCACAAATGGAATAACTAATTTTTGAGGGTGTTTTTTTTTTTTTCTATACATTTCAACCTATCAGGAAAGACTGGCCCAGACTGGTATAGGGAACTTAAAAATTCACAATGTTTTAAATTTGCACTGCCTAGCTGAACATAATCTTTCAGGTAACACTTTAGCAGAGGGATACAGGTATGGGAAGATGGTGTTTTTAATATGTCCCGTCTTGTGTATCACAAGCTACTAATGTGTGCAGTCAAAAAAGACTCAGGAGGCCCTATTTATAAAATATTCAACTGTCATTCTCAAGTTCCTCTTGCAAATAATACAAAGGAATTTTCCTTTGAACAGTGTTTTTCAATCAGAAAATTATCATCCCCTTTGAGGGATCAAGGGGATTATAAAATGCTGGAAAAAAAGTCATGTCTGTTGCCAATTGTTCAGTTCCATCAAGGGAGCTGAGGAAAGCAGCAACTGCGTTTGCTGGCTGAAAATGTTTGCTCCAGACAGGGAGCATTGCTGGTGGTTGCTCAGCCTTTTTCTGACAGGGAAAAGAGAAGGCTTGCACTTTTCTTGGTGTTTTTTTTTTTATTCCCCAGACTTGGAGGTCAGTTCATCATCAGAAAAGTAGCATAAATTCATAACTCATAATCACTTGGACATACAGGATAACAAAACCCCAAACCTAATAGTCATTTAGTTTTTTCAGAAAGTTGAATACCCAGAGAGTTTGTCCTGACTAGGGAGCAAAACTGAGAATTTCACTGACAGAGATACTTTTAAAGTAGACTATGGACTGCAACAAGGGTTTAAATTAAGGTTGGTTTCAATTTCTTTTTGTCTTTTCTGTATTTATAATTCTCTAACAATTGTATATGAGCTGTTGATTGTTTTCTGAAGCCTAATCTAGCAAAGACAAATGCCCTTACTCAGGTTACTCAGCATTATTGTGCAGTTATTTGCAAATAGGAATTCCCAGATGTGAATTAATGGAAGGGGCTACTGGAAATGCGATTCTGTCCTGCCAAAGTGTTTCCTCTCTCCTGTTCCCCTGAAGTATCACTGACTCAGTCTGTGATTCGTGCTGGGAAACTACAGAGATGAAGTCCATAATCTTTTTTGCTCAATCATGCTGGCCGTGCATCATAGGATGGATTTCTTTTTGTTTAGCCTATATCATAAGCACAAATTCCATCATCTTCATGCCAACATGCAGACCTGCCTAAAGAGTACCAGTCACTGGAAAAGAAAACAGTTTTATATCTGTGTGATACAATTCAGTCCTCGGCAGAGACATCTAAACTGGTTCTAAGTAGCTGGGATGAGCGTTAGTAGCAGTAACAGGCATTAGCTGTGAAAGTTAATTTGTCCTCTGTTTCTGTTTCTTGCTGTAGAGACTCATGGTTACAGGAGAAATGTGGGTGTGTAATAAAAAAGTTTCTTGTTTTGATTATAGTCTTGACAATGAAAAGGAAGACACTTCTAATGCAGCGCATACAGAAGTATAGGATAAGGTTGCCTCCAAATGTTGGTTATTTTTCTCTTCAGTTGAAACGCCTGAATGTAAAACATTTCTTTTAAGACTAAGTCATCAATGTCGACATCTGTCGTTGTCCGTCGTCGTCGTCATCTTGCGGAAGCACCCAGGGCAACTTTGACTGCTCCTCTATGGAATAGGCATTATTTTCGCAGATTGGACCATGTGCTCAGCTGGGCCGAGCTCTTACACTAACTTGTGATGTTCGCATGTTAGATGGGATGGGCTGACCCTTGGGACACTAACAGGCCACGTGCCTGACCAAAGCGTTAGGCCATGGGGCTGCCCTCAGCCCTGCCACAAGCTGCTGATGCAGAGTCAGGAAACACCAAGGACAACAGCTGGACAAGGCAATACTTGAACTAGTTGCCTTGTCTAAGACCAGAAAAGGAAAAGAATATGAAGCTAGTATTAATGATCATATGGACCTTCCATTCAGGTGTTGTTCAAAATTATGAAATGACCTAGCTTTCTTTATGTTCAGTTGTTTTGAAAGATCACCCAGCTGGTGTTAGGAAGTTAGCTGATCAGTTCATCAGATGTGACAGTCACACAAAGTGTCTAGTATATGCTTCCTTTTTTGGTACTAATATCTCTTTTAATCCATCATATGGTCATCATCCTTCAAAGAAGGGTCCCTTCGGAGAGCCGGCCAAGTAACGACAATCCCACCGATACGGTTACAGGTCGTCCTCCCTTTATTGCTCCGGACAGCTCAATATATACAGTCAAGCAGTGTCCATGTGCCTACCCCTTAACAGTTGGTCAGTTACAGTTGGTCAGTTACAGTTGGTCCAAAACCTTTTAAAGCGATACCGTGCCTCTGCTCCACAAGAAATTCCCCTACAATCCTTTCCTGAGAGAGAGTGCAGAGAGGTATGGATGTGAGACATAGTTTCACTCTGAGTGATTTTTTTTCCATTACTTTATCTTCCTATAACTCTACCTTTCTGTGTCCAGTTCATGGTATGGATGAGTATTGATCTTTAAGTACAATACCTCTAGATTTTTCTGCATACTTTTGGCAGCTGTCTTTTTTATTATTTTTTTTTTTTTTTTAGATGCCAGGAGTTCTTAACAAACTCCTTTCTTGAGATATCATTAAAATATGCTAACTAAGGTAAATGTGTAGGAGAGAATGCAGGCATTTCTAAAGGCTATGATCTATGACAGTACTTCTTAGCTTTAAAGTTAGTTTAATTGAATTAATTGTAGCATAGAAGAGACTGAAGGACACAGAGAGCTCTAACTCTGAATGTATTAATGAGAAATATTTGACCTTTTCAATATGTTATATTTTGATTGGCATTCCTTTCTATTGGAGCCCGTTCAGTAATTTTTTTTTATTATTTTTCTCCATGAAAATAAGGTGCATGTGTCAAAAAGCCAAAGTTCAGTTGTTGTAATTGGAAAGATCCAAGATGGGAAGTGTGCAAACTCTTCCATACTCCAGGGGTTGGGGAGGGTGTTCATTTTCTTGGTAAAGCTTTTAACAAAAAAAACCCAAACTTGATCAAGTTAAACCTAGTTTGTATGCTAATTTCAGGCTTATTTTGGTTTGCATAATCTTAGAGAGGCCTTTCTTCATAAATTTTGGGGTTTTTTTGACAGAGACTGTTCCCTGCTATATAAGAGAATCACAGAATGTCAGGGATTGGAAGGAACCTCTGAAGGTCATCTAGTCCAGTCCCCCTGTCAGAGCAGGATCATCTACAGTAGGTCACACAGGAATGCGACCAAGCAGGTTTTTAATGTCTCCAGAGGAGACTCCACAACCTCCCTGGGCAGCCTGTGCCAGTGCTCTGTCACCCTCACAGTGAAAAAGCTTTTTCTAATGTTTTTGTGGAACAGAGCTCCAGCTTGTACCCATTACCCTTGTCCTGTCATTGGGCATATATAAGAATAAAAAAAAAATTGTAGTGTCACTCAGATTATTTAGTAATAGACCTGTCTGAAAGGTGGAAGTACCTTTAAATTTTTTTCCCTTAGGACATTTTTCAGCTCGATATAATATAATCTAATCAATTTTTTTCTGAAAAAAGCAGCAAGAATTTTGCATGTCACAATACTTACCTCCGGATATAAACTTTTGTTCTGCCTCTTCCTTCAACTTCATTACTGGGTACATACTATTCCTGTTCTCATCTTGCATTTTTCCTGTGCAGTTTGTCCAACTCCCTGACCCAAAATTTGTGTTACTAATTCTAAAGAGCCTTGATGTTTTGTTTCTCATTGTCACACACATTACGCATCAAAGTTAGGCAAATGGTCCTCCATCAGCCTAGGAGAGTTAGTCCTTTCTCCATGCGAGTTTATATAACCTTGCAACAGTCTGAAGACTTCAGGAATAGCTCCCACAGTGTGTCATAGCTGCTAAGGGAAAAAAATCCAGGTGGTAAACTGTCTCTTTAGCCTATGCACTGCTTCCCTTATTTAGCTTTTGCTGGAAAACTTTACTGCTGAAGAACTTTCCATTTTGCTCTTGTCAAATGAAAACCAAATGAGAGTAGGTAATGTGAGAGTTTCTGATGTTTACTGGTTTATTGAAAATACCCAATTTCACTTTACATGCAAATCTTCTCTAAACCCTCAGAGGTTAGGAAAGGTGTATTTATACACAGCCAATATCTTTTTCTGTAGTGCTGTAATTCTATGCAAAACCAAAACAGAAATTGTTTTTCTTACACAGATTAAAGGATGCTTGAGGCAAAAACCTGGGCTTGTTTTCAGCTGATGAAGAATTTGTTTGTAGGCTACACAAGCACCATGTTTCTCAGCCTCTGCTGCATCTCTTTAACCTCCCTGTAACTTGCATAGAACAAAATACTCAGATTTTCAGCTTTAGTATCTGATCAGTATTTTCCCCAGGAGATGTCAAAAGGTCAGTAATTGTTTTGAGCTGGTTCAGCTTAATTTATTGATACTTCATTTCAAATTGTCAAAACATTCACAAAAAGCCTCAAAATGTTCCTTTGCCTATATAGGAAAAATAAATATATTATAAATAACTTTCTAACCTCTTTTTAAATTCCTGTCTGGACTTCAGTTTTCTAAGTAGAAAAAAACATCACATCCAGCACATCAACAGATCATTTTAACCTCTTTGAAAATGCATTTCAGGACCCTTGATGGATCTCTCGCTCTGCAGTTGGCCTTGGGAAAGTAAACTCTTTATGGTAAGCCAAGCGCAGTAATCTATCAGAAAGTGAGCAGCAAATGTAATGGAATGTTGAAACAGATAATTTAGCATTGTGACATTATTTGTGAATTTGGCACTAGGAGAGATATTTTAGTCATGCATGTGGTTGATGTTGATCTGAAGTTACAAACGTGACTGGCTGTGTCCCCAGTGTCCGAAGAGTTTTGAAGCATAACTTTACCTGGAGTTATCTTGGCCTCTCTCTGAAACCTTTTAAGACTGGGGCTGATAACATCTCCTGCATAAGGTGCTCCACTGAACTGAAGCTGAATGATTCTGATGCCTTTCCAATTGCCTACAAAGCAATTTGGGAGGAACCTAGCTTCACTTTTATTAACCCCAGAGGTCTCTCCAGTTGTTTGGCTTTTACAGTCTCTGTCTTCCTTTCACTGTCCAGCTAAATTGACAGAGCACAGAGGCCTGTTCCATACAGCATGCTTCTTTGTAGGAATCCCTTTAAAAGCTTTAGCACTTAAGAAAAATCAATAGGGCTTATGATGTCTTGCAGGCCTCCCCTCTCCTGCACGGTAAATTCGCGTCAGCCCATTATTAACTTACCTTGAGTTACTGTTGGAAAAAGAAAGTAAACATTGCATCTTAAATCTGCTCATGTAGCATTGCACTTGAATAATGTTGTCTGTCATTCCTTAATGAATTTAGTGGAACCGTGTTGTTGGTATATTTAGAAAGATAAAGAAGAGCTGTGCAAAATGCACTGCAGGCACAGACCCAAGTGTATCTATTATATACAAATTCGTGATGTTCATTGAAATTAAGCGAACCCACAAAAATACCAGTATTTTTAATAACTTTAAGTTACAAATCGTCATGAAGATAATAAGCTATATTTTTCTCTAAATATATTTTAAATTAAAACAAAAACAAGCTATTCAAGATTAATCTGTGATTTAATGCAGAAAAGAAAATGTAGAGAAAAAAGGGCAGTGAAAAATTAAAGAAAATATTACATGACTGAGCTAAACTAAGAAAGGTATTTAGCAAGCAAAAGGCACTGAGTGCAGAAACATCTAAATTTCAAACATCTTATTACCAAGTGTTATCTAGGCATCTGGAGAGTTACTTTGTCTTTGAAAGGAATTCAGAATTTAGTTTGGACCATGTTCATCATGACAAGAATTGAAAGCAGAGGATCCTACATCAGGATGGTGAGTAGTTTTACCTGTTATTCATAGTTCAGAGTCTCTGTTTGTGCATGTCATGCACTTACTTCGCATTTCTGTATGGATTATATACATGTTATTTTTTAGAAAACAGGATAAAATATAGTCTTTTTTTTCTTCTTTTTTTTTTCACTTTTTTTTTTTTCCTTACTACAGTGTTCCAGTAGCTAGAACAGCAATGTGGAGTATGTGGGTTCCAGTTTGAAATCCCCTGATTTGCTTAATAACCTCAAATGTTTATTGGCACGGAAACAAAGTTTTTTCCTTCATATAAAATTATTAAAGATGATTTATACTAGAATGAAAGTGCAAATATGTTTATGATTCTGTAGTCTAGTGATGATGACACTTCCTGGAAAGAGCTGTTTTTTGGTCATGTACCATTTCTGAATGTTTGTAATCATCTATAATGACTGAGCAGTCCTTGGAGATTAACCTGTAAGCTGAGCCCACATACTCTTCCACAGTTAGACCCGTACATCATGCTGCAGAGACATGGTCATGCAATGAATTTTGGTTTTCTTTATACATTTGCTTTTCTACTTAGTGACATAGGAGTTGTACTTCCCAAAACAGTTTGGTGCTCAGATCATGTTTTGCCAATATGAATGGGGAAGGTTGAAATTCACTGCGCATACACACAAGGCTCCTACAAGTTTAGTTCTCTGTCCTCACATAGTAGAGGAGAGGCCAGTCTGCCTCTGTTGAGTTTTAAATGAAAGCAATTTTATGAGACCCCATTTTAGTAAAAACACCTGTCAGAGTACATGGATATCCTCAGAGGAGGCAAGGAAAGGAAAGTCTATTTTTCTGATCTGTATTGGTCTTGCAGCACTAGATACCAGATGATGTATACAGCAAAAGTACGCTGAGAGTCCTGCTGTGCCCTGTCTGTTCGTACCTACAGAGCCATTGCATTTTATCACTTTATCAGTCATGCTACTGCAGAGAGATGTTCTTGCTCTAAACCTGGTCAGTGACATAAAAAAAAAAGGGGGGGGGGGGGGGGGGGGGGAAGGGGCAGAAATAAAAGAGAAACCTTTAAAACAGATCACAACTACTTACATTGGCATAAGTGAGAAATTTGAGGAAATGGCACTCTGTGTGGTGGAGAAAAGACATATTGAGCAGGTTTTACAAATGGAGAAGCTGTAAAGTGGAATGATACCTTCAATTTATTTATAGCCTACATCTAGCATATTCACTGTCAGACTGAAATATAGGGTGAGTTTTTCCTCTGAATTTGCTTCCTGTGGAGAAACATATTTTTTCTCTGGCTTGTTCCATTTCTACTATCAACATTGGCAATCTTTTACCCTTTCTTAAACACAGAAATGAATGGCATTTCACACTTACTCTGCAAAATCAGTGGGTTTTGGCATTTCCTATGCCAAAGAGTATAATGTGAAGCATGACCAAGAGAGTTCTGGGCTTGTAACTATGAGAAGTGTGGTCTTTCCCTTTCCAGTCATCTTTGCTGTCCTGCGGACAAGAAGACTTTGCTTTGACTTCAGTAGCTTTAGGATCAGTCTCTAGTTCCTTCATGTGTCATCTCACTCTTTCCTGTGTAACTAAATCACCTCAATGAAAACTAAAAATTTTCATCTACCTTCCAAAGTTCACATGACCACAATGTTCTTTTTCTTTGCTCCAATATGCCACACTGGTCTGTGACTCTCCTGACTTTCTCAGTTTCAATTTTATGCCATTTTTCAACAAATTGAAAGAAAACAGAAAAAAATTACTTATTCTGTAGAGAGTTATTTGAATTGTAATAATCTAGATAACTCTGTTCTGTGACAGAATATAAACATGCTAACATTTCTGAACTTGTGAAAAAAATGTAGCCACTGAGCTAGTAGGGCAAAACTAAAAATAAATAATGTGGATCACAATATTTGTCTACCTAGACTTTAGTAAATCTTTTGACACTGTTTCCCTCAGCGTTCTGCTAGAGAAGCTGGTGGCTCATGGCTTAGACAGTTGTACTCTTTGCTGGGTAAAAAACTGTCTGGACAGCCATGCCCAAAGAGTTGTGGTGAATGGAGTTAAATCCACTTGGTGGCAAGTCACAAGTGGTGTCCACCAGGGCTCGGTTTTGGGACCAGTCTTGTTTAGTGTCTTTATCAACGACCTGAATGAGAGGACTGAGTGCTCCCTCAGTAAGTTTGCAGATGACACCAAATTGAGCAGGAGTGTTGATCTGCTTGAGGGTAGGAAGGCTCTGCAGAGCCCAGGAAGTTTGTGGAGTCTCCTTCTCTGGAGACATTCAAAACCCACCTGGACACATTCCTGTGTGCCCTTCTCTAGGTGATCCTGCTTTGGCAGGGGGATTGGACTAGATGATCTTTTGAGGTCTCTTCCAACCCCTGACATTGTGATTCTGTGATCTGGACAATATGGATTGATGAGCTAAAGCCAATTGTATGAAGTTCAACAAGGCCAAGTGTCGGGTCTTGTGCTTGGGTCACAACAATCCCAGGCAGCGCTACAGGCTTGGGAAGGAGTGGTTGGAAAGCTGCCAGGCAGAAAAAGACCTGGGGGTGTTGGTCATTAACAGCCAGTTGAACATGAGCCAGCAGTGTGCCCAGGCAGCCAAGAAGGCCAACAGCCTCCTGGTCTGTGTCAGAAATAGCGTGGCCACCAGGAGTAGGGAAGTGATCATGCCCCTGTGCTCAGTACCGGTGAGGCCACAACTTGAATCCTCTGTTCAGCTGTGGACGCTGAAGTATAAAAAAGACACTGAGGTGCTGGAGCGGATCCAAAGAAGGGCAATGAACCTGATGAGGGATCTTGAGAACAAGTCTTATGAGGAGCTGGTGAGGGAGTGGTGATTGTTTAGTCTGGACAAGAGAAGGTTGAAGGAAGACCTTCTCACTCTCTACAACTATCTGAAAAGAGATTGTGATGAGGTGGTTGTTAGTCTCTTTTCCCAGGTAACAAGAAACAGGACAAGAGAAAATGGCTTCAGGATGCACCAGGGGAGGTTTAGATTGGATATCAGGAAAAGAGATTAAAATTCCAGCCTATGCTTAAAATCCATGCCCCACTGTAGTAATTTGGGTAGTTTCTTTTGATATCAAATAGACTCAGGTTTTCATCCCAAAGGTAGACCTTATGTATGTCAAACAAGAAAAGAATAGATGCCTTCTAAATTTTACAGAATAATTTCACTGTTTATGAGCACAGTTTTATTACTTCTAACTTCAAATTTTCAGCATAGTCCTCCTAGACTCAAAACCTCTCATTTTCCAAGAGATGTTAGGAAAGTCTGACTTGCCTCAGGCCAGACTACATAAATGAAAAAAAAAAAATCTTGCTCTTCCTCTGTATTATTGCATTGTATTTATTTAATCCAACCATTGTTTTTAAATCCTTCTTTCATTGTTAGTATTTTAGGAACTATTGTGAGGTAAAGATTTTGTTCAAAAGTCGTCTTCTACATTTACAAGAATAACCTCTCTGTGGGTGTGCCATGAAAAGATCTTTTTATGTTATATAGATAAATGTCTCTAGAGATAATAAACTATTCATCCTCTTGAAACAGCTTCTCCAAATTAACTTTAAATCAAAATATGAAATAGGTTTGTTTTACTCAGATTGATATCCAGTGTCTGTATCAACACACAATTTAACATGATGAGTAACCTCTGTTTCGAGGAATCTGAAGTATATAGCTGAGGTAAAGATATTTGAGGATAATTCACCAGTGTCCAGTGGTATCAACACATTTCGTAGTTTTATGAGAGTAATAGAGAAAAAATAATGTAAGAAAACCAAGAAGCATCTGCTTTTTTCATATGTAACATCCATCTCTGGTTTTATTGCATTCAGTCCCTATATTAGTTAAGGTCAAGGACTGTCAGTTTAAATTTTGTGCAAACTGGCATACTGATTTAAAAAAAAAGATTACTTTAAAATTTGACAGGCAGACAGTAGGCAACCTAATGCACCATGGGAGGACATCACAAATTGTGACATGAGATTGAGATTGTGTGAAGGGGTAAGCCATGTATCGTTTTCCTTGATGTTGTGGTATAAGATAATTTACAGAAATACCTCTCAGTCATACTAGTAATACTAGAACAAACTGGTCGGCATCTTTTCCAATTTAGAAAATATGAATTCTTAAAATCGCTTTTCAGATGATTGTTTTATATGTATTTATATACTGTACTGCAGGAACATCGATTTACCTCTGAGTGATGGACACTGCATTTCCTTTGTAGGTTAAACAGAAGTCATTAACCTTTACTCATCCACAAATCTTCTAACCTGATCAAAGACTGACCAAAAAACCCCACCCCAAACCAATGAAAACAGAAACAGGAAAAGCTCCAAACAAACACACACACACCATGCAGGGAAATGAAATCCATGGGGAAAACTTTGTTTGTCATCATCTGCCACTGTTCTGCCCACTCTGATGGGTAATCGTTTTGCACGGTTTCTCCAGATATGTTTTGCCCTGTGGGAGAGATGACAGTGCTTTTCATCCAGTCTTCAAACTAGGAAAAATTGTGGTCAGATATTCACAACTGCCAAGTTCAAAGCAATTTTTCCATGGCAACCGTACCTCAAAAGCTTGGAGTTGCAGAACTTGCCAATTAGCAACTCCAAAGGGGGCCATTAGCTCCTTCAGAAACATAGCGGACACTGTATTTAATCACCGGTTGTTTTCAGCTTTACAGCAAACACTACACAAACACTAACCATGCAAGAGTAAGGCTGACTACTTAGAAAGAAGTTGATGATGCATGAAAAGAACAACACATATCAGGCTCCATTTTTTAATAGAGAATAATTATCCTCGGTAAATCATCACTTCTAATTTATTGCTGTTTAATTAAAGCAAGTCGTATTTTCTCATTATTGCCAGTGTTAAATGATGCATAACTGCCACGGAATTTGCTTTCAGTAGGAGTCCTCAGTGATGATGCTGCTTGGAAATTAACAAGTACCATAAAGCAAGGAGTGCTTGCGTAAATAAGGACCTATAAAAGGGACTGCCTAATTGTCTAAGGTTTCTGTTCATAAAGAGAGGATGGACTGGAGAAAATAAACAGGTAAGAGAGAGAAAATACAGAAATCAAGCACACTAGCTATTTAGCCTGTAAATTCTTTCTGACTCCTTTGAAGTCCATGACAAGTTATGTCATTATGAGCCATGAAGTTTAGATCTTTATTTATTTCACATTTTCCCATACATATAAAGGGAAATCTAAACCTAGGCAATTAAAAAAAAACCAAAAACCCAACACTATACTTTCATTAGCTGTTTTAAAGTAATTATTTATTCACATAATTGATGTGCCATGTCCTTTAGAGGTCACATGTATTTCAGCAATAATAGTAAAAAAAAAAAGTGAACTTTACCCATTCATTAAAATAGAATGTCATTTGTGAAGCCCAATTATTCCCATTACCATTTACACTGCAGCACAGCTAACTAATTTATCACTTACTATCCTGTCATAAAACCCCAGTTATCCAGCTCATCTTGTGTTGCTGGCTATGTTCATGCCACTTTGACATCTGCCGCGTTTGAGAGGAATAGCTGTGTGAATTTTGAGCATGT
This sequence comes from Trogon surrucura, assembly GCA_020746105.1. Taxonomy (NCBI): domain Eukaryota; kingdom Metazoa; phylum Chordata; class Aves; order Trogoniformes; family Trogonidae; genus Trogon; species Trogon surrucura. The sequence continues at coordinate 114,422,867 of CM036617.1, read as the reverse complement.
AACCAACTTAGAGACCTCTCCACACAGCAGAGGGGCATTTTATTTTACAAAAATTAGTATTCTTTTTGAAAGAAATGAGACACACAGGATGTTATATGAAACCTGCCTGACATGTCTGAATGCCGATGCTTAAGCAGGCTGGATGTCTCTTCCAGAAGGCACTACGTGGCTCAGGACACCACAGGCTTTGGTGCTGAGCAGTGCTGCTGTGCTCTGACCGCCCCATGAGCCCACAGCAAGCAGCCCAGATCCCTTGCCGAAGCATGAGAGATGCGTGCCACAGCAAGAGGCTGTGCAACCAGGGCCAACCGAGCAAACCCGTGAGTCAGAACATGTCTTGACAGATTAGGAGAGCAATGGGAGCAAAGATTGTGTTTTAGCAATTTAAAGATAGATTCTCTCTCACACACATTGTCCTCTCTCATAAGCAAAAGTGTAGTACTCACAGCTGTATTTGTGCTAGCTAAAGTTTCTAGTACACCTATTTGAATAATTCCGGTTGCTTAAAAAGATGTTCAGTGAAATACTATCTAAGGACAAAATGCAAATAAATACTTATTTTATTATTGTCTCTAAGTAAGTCATGAAATTTAAGGTTATGAGTGCCCCTAAGATCATATCATGCTTGCACATGCTTGTTCGGTGTCCACCAAACCAAGCAGGCAGGTTTGGCTGTGAAATACCCATCACTGCTTTAGTACACACAGAAAAACACACACTCTCTCCAAAGGGAAGCTGATGAAATTTCAAGGCATTTCAGTTGGATAGACAGTACAAATTTTCTTGTGTATTCCTCACTAGCATTTCACTGTTAGCTGCCTAGCCTCACAGACGAAGAGATGATATTGCTAGTGCAGACCACAGGGCTTTTTAAAATTCATTTCCTATAGGCAGAGCCTGGTGATGTGCCCTTTCTCTGAGGCTGACATGTGATGCTGGAGTCAACAGCTATGAATAAGGAAAGGGTGGATATTACAGCAGTACACTGTCTGAAGATTGAAGCCTCAGATCTAGGAAAAATTTTAATGGAAAATATTTCTCTACTACAGATACAGAACATGTTTGACTGCTAGTTGTATATTTTGCAGTGCCCTGGCTTAACCGTGCTTTGTGACAGTACACTGACAGGGTTCTGGCTGTAAAAAAAGTAGGATAAAGACAAACTTGAGGGAAAGGTAAAAATCATCTCACAAAGGCTTTGTCTTAAATGAAGTTCCTAACTCATGTGAGCTAGTCACTCTAAGAAAAGACTATAAAAATGATCGATAAAAGATAAAAAATAGATCAATTACATTTTTCCCTTCACTTCTTTGTTCTCCTCTTTCACATCCATTCCAGTTATTTGTACAAACTGGGACTGTTTTCCCCAATGACATGGGAGAACACCCTGTTTGGTGGGTAAGACATGCATCTACAATCCGGTCGCAGCTGAACCAGTTGTCTGTTATTCACACCACTCTTGGAGGAATTGGTTGAAATCCACTGGAAAACTCTCATGTGGTCTTGCTACCATCACACTCATTTCTCTATCTAGAGAATATTCATTTGATACCTGTGATATGATGTTATACAGCACTGCTGCTTAAAATCTATCACCACTAGTTCTTTGAAAAAGAAACTAACCAGAAATGAAATTAATATGGTCCTATTCTGTATTTTTACCTAGTAATTCCAAGACAAATGTATCCCCAGACTCAAAAGGGGCATGTACTACCACTCTAGTCCCAATATGTACATACAAATCATCTACCTCCACAGTATTCTGTTTTTCCCTTCTCCTGTTCCTAATGAATGCATGTATATGTGTTACTTATAGATGTGTGCTGTCCTCTTTTGTGCCCTCCTACCTAATTTCTTTTAACATCTACTTCATTTATGGAATAACGTTATAACAGATATATCAAGAGCCAAATATTTCTAAACAATTCCCATCACTCATGCGAATTCCTTCACCGTGAATCAATATTAGAATCAATCCCAGGCCATTTTGAGGTCCCTCGCATCCTTTTATTTCTTTTCAGACACAGTGCCAATAATTCTATTAACCTTCTTGCAAGAGCTGTATGAATTCACTATCACATTCAGTACATCTTGCACCAAAAATCTGAATTACAGTTATCTTGTGGGACAGAAATACCCTTGCTAGTGACATTGGTACATGTCAGAATCAAGACATAAATATTTCCTGTAGCTGAATCCTTGACCTGTGGTCTTCCAATACAGTTTTTTATTATTATTTTCACTTCTTGATTATTCCCCTGCTTTCTATAGTGTTCATTTACTGGGTCAAACTGAGAAGTTAGTGCAGTCAAGACCGTCCATAGTGCTGTTTTAAGAGGCCCTTCTAAGCATGAGAAGCACTTTCCAAGTCATAACCCCATCAATGGAGCTGAAAGCATGTCTTCAGTGTTGTTCAGGCTCTTGGGTTGAGGAAAGATGGAGTAATATCTTCAGACTGTTAAGGGCTCACAGGCTCCAGCATACTGTGGAAATGGAGTTACACAGTGTGCAATGAAGTTGCACCTTCCTTCTTCATCAGCGTGTTTGCCTTAAAAGGGACTTTTTGTCTGAAGATCAGGGCTCTAAGCCATCCATTTCCTTTGTTTCAGTCTTTTACCACTATGAACCCAAATTCCCATGTATCACCTCCAGTGATGTAGTTGGGTTCATTCTTGCATTCAGAATGCTCTGAATCTTTTCCTGGAAGCTTTCTCTCTGTGTTGCCTCCCCTGCCTGCCCTTTAACTTCCAGTTTTTAATTACAGTTCCATGCCTTCATTCCTTTCATGAAACTTCATGCTTGCAAATCATCTGTCACTCAGTTCCTTCTTTAAGATCATGCATTTGCAAAACCCTTCGTTCATAAAATCACTCTGCATACTAGCATAATCTTTTCAACTTCTCTTGAAACTGATGTCTCTTTTTTAAAAATTGATTTTTCTATGTAGTTTTATATTTGTTCTGAATTACTTTTTTTTTTTTTGTCTTCTTGATGGCACACAGTTGTGTATTGTCAGTATTTTTAATCACTGTGTACATATGCATAATCCTGTAGGTACTGACAGATTGCTGACCTCCCTTTTTGGACTGATACTTTTCAAAGAGACAGGTATTTAAACAATTTATTTGAGTGGTTTCCCCTTTTAGTATAGGTGTTATGCATTCAGTTACATTTGTATGTAATGACAAAGGACTGTAATGCATTGTGGAGTTTTTTGAGTAATGCTTTTATTTCACTTATCTATCTTATCTGTACTGTGTATATCTCACTTCTTCCATGTGATGTAGATAAAAATGTGAAAAATACATGCGGTGTCAGTAATTATAAACTCAAGTCTGCAGTGTAAAGAGCATTACATACTTCCTACACCTCGTGGTACACTAGGAGAACACTCCCTAAGATATTCATATCATTGATGTTGAAGAATAAGCTATATTTTCCTAGTTTTCTAATTTTTTCAAACACATTTTTTATTTTTTATAACATCATTATCATTTAAACATATATTTTACAAAGACCAGCAGGTGATTCAAAGATAAAAGTATTTCTCCTTCATCATATGTCACACATTACCCCAGCACTTGTAATTTCACACACCTTAATCGTACACCTTAAAGCAAAAATTCCATCTTCACTATGTCAGAGCTCATTATCAACTGCTTTCTGATAGCCTTATACACTGATTCTTGAAACTAAGTCAATTGAACAGGATCAGAAATCCTACTAAAGTTATTGTGTACAACTGTGAAAAAATACACCTTTTTTTCCAAGTAAATGTGCTGGCACAGATTTGTAAGGAAAGGGCCTGCTTTGATTATTAGTTAGACATTTGTCTGTTGACATTATTTACTGTTAATGGACAGGAAATATATAACTGCATTTCTGACACAATATTATTCCTGTTGGTGACTTTAGAAATATATATAAATGACAGCAGTACTACAATATACATGAGCGCTAATAAGGAAAAGCATCACTAAAGCTGCCTAAATTAAAACTGGAAGAAATAGAAACAGGATTTAGATTAACCGAAATGTATTCATATGTCTATATTATATGGGAAAGCCAAAGGTAGCCAGCTGCAATAAAATTTGCGCATCAGTGAAGTATTATCTGATATTTCTATGGGATTATTACAACATTTTGTCACTGTGCTTTTTTTTTTTTGTTGTTATATTGGTATAATATCCCAAGAATCTGAGCGTTTCTGAAGTGGACCTTCCACTCAGTTACTCTATAGAAATGTCACAAAGGATTCTGCAGAAAATGAAAATTTCATGATATACTTTACACCATCTTTGGTAGCAATAGCAGCACTGCATCATTACTATGAATTAAAAGTCCAAACAAAGAAAAATTAAACAAACTTGGAGAAGTATAGGCTAAGCTATGTTTTTAGGTTTATTGTTAGAATAGCACTAAACTCCAAATAGCCATGTGGTTTGTATCACCTTGCTTTTCACAGATTGCCCCCTCCTCATGCTAGGATTTCATGACTGCAAAGCAGAACTGCTTTAGCTGCATTCAGTCTAGTGTGACTGGATGAATACAGGAAGAAGAATTGAGTCTATTGTAGAAGTTCTTGGGAGTTCGGTAGACCCACGGAACAATTTAGGTTGCAGGAAACCTCTGGACATCTTCTAGCCAAATGCTCCCTCATGATTACAAAGGTGAGGACATGTACATGTTACAGGCTGTGGGAGTGGGATTTGAATAGACCTGTGAAACACTCTGCTATTAAACAACTCTGCATGATAGACAAAGTGCAAAAATATTGCACAGTTAAGAAAGAGCTGCTGGAAATGTGGAAAACAATAATGTTTTTAGCCAACATGTTTTGGGGAAAAAAAAAAAGATTAAAAAAGAATAAAATGTGTGGCACTATTCATTCAGTCGACACCTGGTGCGTACTATTGCTCTGCCAGCTTGATTTGCCACTACAGGCTGAAAAATTCATCAGTCATCTTACAGAGATATCACATCAGTTTTAACTTTGATTGTTACAGCTTAATTTTGTTTTGCAGAGATGATGACCTGCTTTCACATTTTACCTGATTAACTTTTCAGACTGATTTAAAATCAGTTTCTTTCACTAGTTGGAATAAGGAAAAGAAATATGACAATTTTTTTTTCAGGTTTGAATTTATCCTTTGTCTAAAAATCTGAAAAAAAAATGACACTTTAAATACACATACACATATTTTTACCTTTACAAAAATCCTGGCTTCTCGGTGATCCTGAATGTGTCACTGTGCTTCTCTTCCACACCTGTAGATGTTCCCATTCACTCGAGTTTTCCAGTGGATCTGTTGACTGTGGACAGTCAGATTCATTAGATTCCCCACTCTTATGCTTTCATGCATATTAAGAATTAGGGGGAAAATATGTAGTGAGAAGAGCCAGAGACTTCCATGATTTTTTTAATGAAAAGGAAACAGTATTTATATATATTCACCTTACTCTTTTTGGCATGGAATTGGTTTTTCACAACCTCAGGAATTGCTTTTAAGAATAAGATAGTAACAGAAGTAGCTTTTGGGGATAAAGAGAAAAAAAATAAAAGAAAAACTGCTTGCTTTAAAGAAATGGATTAATTATCTTCTTTTTTTTTTTTTTAAACCCCTAAAGATTAGTTCAGGACCAGATCTCAGTTAATCTTACTTTTTTTTCTATGTTGTTCTCCTTCTCACTGCTGTGACAGAGAATCATCCTTCCCTTATTTTCCCACCTCAGTGTTATGCCCTTCTAGTGAAACTGCACTAGGTCGAAAACACGTTTTTTCTTTCGCTTGCTGTTCCTGTTGGAAATCTCTTGCACCTGCAGGCAGATGTATTCACAAGTACAAGGCAGGTTTTTTCCCTGACATGTGCTGAACCTGAAGGATGTACAATGAAAAGCGTTAGCATTCTGCTTTTGACAGAGAGTCCCTAGGAGTAACCTTCAGACGGTGCAAGCATGTAACTCACTGGTATTACATGGCTCCCCTGGGACCACACTACCCAGAGTGTGGAGATTACAACAGAGCCCACAAAGATGTTTTACTTCAAACTGCAGCTTTGCAGAATCATAACTCTGGAGACCCACATCCTGTGCCTCAGCTAACCTCATAGTCACCGCACAAACCTGATGAGATGTAGCCTAAATATTACTTTGCATCAAAGCACTGATGTGGTACTTGCTGCTTTCTTTTGACCTTTCGGTATCACCTAAAAACACTGAGACTCACTGATACTCATGCTCTTCATGCTGTGGATTCTGTATTTTCTCACAGGTCAGAACTCTGTCATGGACTGAAGCCTGGCCAGGACTCCCATCAGTGGGCTCATATTTTGCTGAGGATTTGGCTGCATCCTGTAATTTATATTGTGCTAATGCCTGTAGGAGTCTCTGAGAAAGTTGACTCGATGTTATATGATCCACAAATTGTTATGTTAGTGTTTCTTATCTGTCTTGTCCTAAAACTATAAGGATTTTACCTTGTAAAATGCACTTACCAGTTCCTAGACATTCCCTAGATTCGTTAGGTCAGTAGGATGATTTTGATAGTGTAACATTCTCCTTGTGTAACAAACATAAATTTTTTCATTACAATAGCTGTCTTAGAGAGAGAGGTACACAAAGAATATCTTAGAATATTTTTAGGGTAGTGTAAAAAATGCTTTAATTCATTTGCTTTTGGAATGCAAACTTACAGAACATGTTTCATTTATTAATGAAGCTACAGTTGTTCAGACAGTAATCTGCTGAATTGAAACAGATGGAGTCACCAGATTTAATATAGCTGACAATATAAGACTTGCTCATTCAAAGTTCATTAACCCATGAAGACAAACCCTTCAGTTAAGTTTTCAAAATTCTAGTTCTCTTCTTATATAATTAAGCTTTTGGGGGCCAGGGTGATGATGCAAGACAAGTACGAAGTCTACACCTCACGTGTAGATTACATTGCCAACTATGGTGTTTTCAGTAGCTCAGGCTAAGCAATGTGTGTGAAAAGAAAACATTTTTGCTTAGTGCCTCAGATTTGAGGATATATATTTTGAGACACGTATTTTCTGCCTTATGAGACAAAATTTAACACTACTAATTATTAGTTAGTAAATCTTAGTCATGGTACATGCGTGCCTAGAGCAGTAGGCACACACAATACAGGTGCCTGAGATGACACTGATGTCCTTGTGTACTGAACCCCAGTGGTTCAGTCTTGCTTAGTGGTTGAACTTGGCTTTTGGACTTTGGAGGCCTGAGCAAGTAGCTTTGCACAACGGTGTAGCGCTCTGTGCAGCTAGTGTTCCGCTCATCTCATGTCAGGCATCAGTAGAGTACGTGAGAGACAAAAGACTAATTACAATAAGATTGAAATTTATGTCACAAACATCCAGCCTCACAGAAAAAAAACCTGTAATATATACGTATAACCATAATACAATGTGCAATAGGCCAAAGAGAGAAAGAGAACATGCAAGACAGTACAAGACCAGCTTTCCATTTAGATGTATGCAATTAAAAGACACAGAATAAAAAGTGCGCGAGAAAATTTGAGTGGAAGAAAATTCTTCTGGGAAGCTCCAGGGTTCAGAATATATCTGTGAGAAACAGCTAGTGAAACCTCATTTCAGATATGTGCAGATATAGGAAAGGGACTGGCCTGGGTCTGACTGAAAAAAAAAAAAAAAAAAAAAAAAGGAAAGAAAAAATCGTAGAAAGAACATTTCCAAACATAAAACTAGGAGTTTCAGCACTGCCTACATTTTAAAGAACAAAGGAGTCACAAGATTTACACAAAAGCCAAGATGCCCTTAGGGAAATCTCAGTGAAGGAAAACCATGGCACCTGGTAGTGAAGCTTATTCTGCATATTAAATGAGATCATGAAAAAGCAATTTTGTCAGTGATCAAAGCCTTTCTGGAGAACTGAAGAAAAAGCATCAAAATGAAGGAGCAGAGCTACTGACCAGACTAACTGAAACATTAATAAAAATACTTTATTCTTCCACAATGGAGGTCAGAGTGTTCTCTAGGTGAAAACTAAAGAAATGTCCTAGGACAGTAGCTGACTCCTTTTTATAGCAATGACTTGGTAACGTGCAGAAGTTTCCAACTAACCACAACCCTAGAGACAGAAGACGCCAGTATTGAAAGAATCTAGTTCTCATTGGCACGGTCATTCAGAAATTGTGTAGTGTAGGAAGTAAAAATTAAAAAAATACAACTCAATATTTTCTATTTAGTTGACGGAACAAAATATATGTCCTGTAAATGACAGTTTTTTTAAAAAAAACTGCTTATATATAGACAAATACTTCCAGCCTCAAGCAGAACTACTTTCAAGCTTTGAAGTATAGGTGTACAAAATCAACATTTCGAGACAGTGGAGGCACATCCCATGTAAAAAGAAAAATCAAAGTATTTAGGAGAACAGTAGGAGAGCAAAGCATAATTCTTAGATTTACAGCATAACCATAGTGAAGAACTGAATTTTTTGGCAATATGGGTAGTTTAAAAGATGTTAATGTGGCAAAGCCCTAGACTGTGTATTTAAACTTTTCAAATATAATTAAAATTTTGATAAAGATTCAGCACATCCCCAAAAAAGTGAGGTAGTGACTTGCTTTCTCAATCAATAAGTTATCATTTAGAAAGACTGCGGGCACATTGCTTGTGCACTTGCCAATTTCTGTGTCATTGCAAGTGATTTGAAGCTGTGATAAGATCAGATGTACCTACGATTCTGAGGATAACAGGGATTTTTCTGCATGCTAACCATAAAATAGGAATCTGGTTTTATCACCTTTCATATTAGTTTAAATAATAAATAAATCAATCGATCACTAATTGTTCACTTGGAATTTTATGAAGATAATGCTTTAGCTGAATCATGGAAAAACTAGTGGACTAATGAGGCCAGATCTCGGGGGGGGGGGGGGGGGGAAATATTGCAACATAAATTATAGAAATTTTAAAAAGTGTATTCTCACAGCCTTCACACTTTCTGTGGAATTGTGCATTACTCCCATTTCACTCATGAAGAAATTGAAATGGGGTCCATGTCATCTTTCAGAACAGACACAACAGACACTAAGCAGTAAACTGGATGCATGCCACTTTCTCGGGAATTTAGCAAAGGACTTCTTTAGGAGCATTCTGAGCATGCTGTAACAATGTTCTCTGTCTCTCCTTTAGACTAGAAAATTGGAAGATTCCTATGTAGCCACAGCCAGAAAGAAGAGAATATAAAAAGGGAATGAAGTCATAAAGACAAGTCAGGATGGCATCTAAACATCACAGTGTGATTTGGAGCAGATTTGGCTGCCTTGAATTAACAACAGCTCTCTGCCAGAGACTTCCACATGGCTGAACAGGGTGGCTCTGCCACTGGAGTCACTCTCGGTGGCATTGGAATTGCAGAACCTCAGTGTTAACTGATTCTCACTGCTCTCAGGTCCTGATCTATGTATTCTAGAACAGATCGTTGACACCACACTCCACGTGAACTCAACGTTATTAACGAGTGAGGTGTCTGCAATACCAGACAGTCATGGCATTATCCTGGGAAAAAAAAAACACCACATTTCAGTAGCGTTGCATATACTTATCTTCTGATTGACACAGGAGGCTGCTATTCCTCTTACTAGGAACTAGTTATCTATGCCTGTATCCCATAGAGACATCCACGGTGGAAGAGCTCTTTTTTTTGACAGTGTTTCATAATTTCAGATTGAGAGGAGGACACATGCAGTTTTCAAAGAATCCTAGCAACATGCAGTATGTGTGCTTCTTATAAGAATTCCTAGAGAAGTGACATCCTTTTGGATCCCTAAAGGTGTTTTATTTCTGAATTGTTTGCACTCATAGAGATTCAGAAGCTGGAGACAGTAGGCAAGTGATAGATACTACGTTAATGGCATTGGATGGTAGTTTTAAACAGGAACACAGTAAAACCAAAATACTGCAAAACTATCTTTGTTTACTTCTTGCAATAAAAAAAAAACACCCTACATTTTTAGTAGATTCTTTTTTTTTTTTAATTGACTTGGATCACAGTATGATGAGAAATCTAAAAAGCCTCACTCTCCAAATTTCACTTCATTGAGAGTCTAATAAATAGAAAAGAAACATAGAATCATAGAATCGTACAGTCATCGAATCATCGAATCATCGAGTCATCGAGTCATAGAATGGCCTAGGTGAGAAGAGATCTTAGAGATTGTCTAACCCAACCCCCCTGCCATGGGCAGGGACGCCTCTCAACTAGATCAGGCTACTCAAGACCTCATCCAGCCTGGCCTTGAACACCTCCAGGGGGCATCCACAACTTCTCTGGACAATTAATTTCAGAGTCTTGCCACCCTCGTACTGAAGAATTTTTTCCTGAGATCCAATCTAAATCTGTTTTCCTTTAACTTAAATCCATTTTCCCATGTCCTATTGGTGGATACTCTTGTTAAAAGTCCCTCTCCATCCTTCCTGTAGGTTCCCTTCAGGTATTGGAAGGCAGAGTCTTCTCTTTTCAAGGCTGAACAGTCCCAGCTCCCTCAGTCTCTCCTCATAGCAGAGGTGCTCCAGCCCCTGGATCATCTTTGTGGCCTTCCTCTGAACTCATTCCAACAGATCTATGTCCCTCTTATGGTGGGGATACCAGAACTGGACACAGTATTCGAGGTGGGGTCTCACAAGAGCAGAGGAAAGGGGGAGAATCACCTCTTCTGATCTGCTGGCAACACTCCTGATACATCCCAGGATGAGGTTGGCCTTCTGGGCTGCATGAGCACACTGCCGGCTCATATTGAGCTTCTCGTCTATCAACACCCCCAAATCCTTCTTGTCAGGGCTACTCTCAACCCACTCTGTGCCCAGTTTGTATTTGTGCCTAGGATTAGCCCGACCCAGATGAAGGACCTTGCACTTTGACTTGTTGAACCTCAAGCAGTTTGCACTGGTCCATTTCTCAAGCCTGTCAAGGTTCTTTTGGATGGCATCTCTTCCCTCAAGCAAGTCCACTGCACCACACAGCTTGATGTCGTCGGCAAACTTGCTGAGGGTGCTCTTGATGCCACTGTATGTGTCATTGACAAAGATGTTGAACAGCACTGGACCCATAACAGATCCCTGAGGAACTCAACTTGTCACTGGTCTCCACGTGGACACTGAGCCGTTGACCACAACTCTTTGAGTGTGACCTTCTAGTCAGTTCTTTATCCATGGAGTAGTCCATCTGTCAAGTCCATGTCTCTCCATCTTAGAGACAAGGATATCATGTGGGACAGTGTCAAATGTCTTGCACAAGTCCAGGTAGATGATGTCAGACCATGTTGGCTGTCACTGATCGCCTCGTTGTTTTTCATGTGCCTTAGTACAGCTACCGAGAGGAACTGTTCCATGGTTTTACCTTGCACAGAGATGAGACTGACTAGTCTGTAGTTCCCTGGCTTTTCTGTGCTTCCCTTTTCTTTAAAATGGGAGTTGTTTCCCCTTTTCCAATCTCTGGAAACCTTATTAGACTGCCATGACTTCTCATATACACTGGCTACTAGTCTAGCAATTTCAACGGCCAGTTCTTTCAGGACCTGTGGATGTATCTCATCAGGTCCCATGGACTTGTGCACCTTCAGGTTCTCTAGGTGTTCCCGGATCTGATCTGCTCCTACCCTGGGTGGTTCTTCATTCTCCCAGCCAATGCTCTCTGTGCCCTGGGTGGTGTCACTCAAGTGGTTAACCAGTGAAGACTGAAGCAAAAATGTCGTTGAGTGCTTCAGCCTTCTCTGTGTCCTCAGTAACCAGATCACCTGTATCCCTCCATAGAGGCCCTACATTCTCTCTCATTTTTCTTTTTTTGTGTCTCACATATCTGTAGAATCCTTTGTTGTTATTTCTAATGTCTCCAAATTTGTCAGAAACTGACAAATTTGAACAATAGCAAGTCATGAACAGAAGCAATGTTGTGTCATTATAACTGTTTGAATTACGTTTAATTTGATCACACTTTCTTTCCCTTTTCTTTTTGGAGAAAAACAAACAATAACAACCTACTGCCTACACAGTTACTTGGTTTAACGGCTTGCCTTAGTGCCCATTGTCAGACCACAACTTGTGAGTTCCCAGGATTGAGCAGTCTCTGTGATGATGTGTGTACATCTCCTATCCCCATAAGAGAGTGAAGTAAAGGATAGGATGTCCTAGAGGTATCTGATTCAGCCCAGGAAAGTTAGTCTATTATTGATTTCCTGATACATTAATGTATGAACTACATTTATGTCTTAGAAATTGGAGAATAAAGAGAGAGGTTTGATGCCGCAGTTAGATTTTTCAGTTGGAAGATTAAATCAAACAAGGTTTTCATTACTTGGTGAATTATTTTCTCAATGTTCTCACCTGTATTTAAAAAATCAAACACACAGTTCATGTGCTCTGTTTTTACAAAGTAAAATATTATGTTTTATTACATGTGACTCAACTCTTGTTCATACCACTTGATATATGAATAATATTGGGCTACATTCATACTTTTGTAGCTCTTGGCATCTTTTTAATTAATTGAATTAAAAAACTAGAGATATTTTCCATAGTAAATACCCAATACACTAGTGCTCCTAGTAGTGGAGAAATCGCATATTCTTTTTCAGTATGTGATTTCCATTAATGTAAATGACATTGGCTTAGACCTCTGATATACCATTTACACATTCTGACCACAAGTGATTATCCAGGTAGTGCAGTGTATATAAATGATAAAAAAAAGCACTTATTTGTCTCCCACACACAAAAAGAGCATAATTTTCAAAACAAGAAAATTTATATGTTCAAAGTCTTACCAAAGCTGTGAGAGAACCAGTTAAAAAGACAGGTTGAATAAATCATGCAGCTGTTGCTATTGGACCAAGAATTCCTTTTTCCCACATGAATAGACTCTGGGGACTTATATCTTTCTCTGGTTCTCTGGGAGCTTTTCTACTTCATCTGACCTATTTAAATCATAAGGAAACGTTCCAATCACTGAACAAAGGAATCGTTTTTTTTTTAAACAAACATCGTTCATAAAGAATGGAACAGCATCAAAGACAAAGGTAAAGGATGGGATTTTGACATGCCTGACCATTAGAAGATTTTGATGAGACCAGTGGACTCAAGACTGTTCAAATACTGCAAGAAACTGAACCAAGGTATTCCAGATGCAAGATGAACAAATTATATTGACTTCAGAGTAGACTTTGCCTGCATTTTATGTCAAAGTTGAAAATAAACCCAAAATAATTACTTTCAAAACCAAAACAAATCTTTGAATTTAATTTGTAGAAAATCTCATCATTTTAACTTAGTACTAATATCAACTGTTTTTCTTTTCTGTACTGTTTAGAAAGGTCTCCTCTCATCCACACCTAGTGGATGTCTTCAAGGATTTAAGCATAATCCTACAGTGTTACCCTGTGATGTCCTTTGTGAAGAATGAATATATCACAGTAAGAAAAAGATTTTTTTTTTTGCTTTGCTGTGTGTTCTAGACTTATATTTAACTGTAAAGAATGTTAATTAAAATGTAACTGTAAAGTCTTAATGTTAGAATAATACTTGTTTTATGTACATGGGTGCCTCATTCTGCAAATACAGTATTTTCAATTCAGAGTTAAACAGCCAAATTACACCTGTTCTACAGCTGAATGTCCTTTTTTTTTTACTGTAGTAACGTGTTAATGTAGGGATTTTTTTTCTAATATTACAAGTCAATATGTGTATGATTGTGCACATGAGTCACAGAATCACAGAATCACAGAATATTAGGGGTTGAAAGGGACCTTGAAAGATCATCTAGTCCAACACCCTGCCAGAGCAGGATCCCCTAGAGTAGGTGCAATAAGAACGTGTCCAGGTGAGTTTTGAATGTCTCCAGAGAAGGAGCCTCCACAACCTCTCTGGGCAGCCTGTGCCAGTGCTCTGTCACCCTTGTTGCAGTTTTCCAAGGGAAAGATCACAAAAAAACCAAAACTTATCTGCACATAGATAAGCAGGCACTTCTTTATTGCAGCGCTGGGAAGCATGGAAACCATTCAATGCTTCAGATATATCACAAAAATTCAGCCTATTTATACACTTTTTATGCAGAATTATGATCTTTAACATATTTTAACATAAACGTGCATACAATGCCCGCTATTAATTTTGACCTTTATAATGATTGGTTCAACTCCTACTAATATTCATATATATTATTCCCATACAATCGTTGGTCATTTTGGTGAGACCACATTTGATCACAAAGCACAGAAGAGATAGGGAGGTATGGCCGCGTATATTGATCTGTCTAAGTGAAATATACTGGTATTGTTAAGGTGCGGGTGCAGTGCTACGGATCTGGCTTTGCTAAGTACAAAACATCCCCTGCCAGTTTTGCAACTTGTACCAGCTCTAGCTCTAGCCATTTTCATAAGGCCTGCATCTGTGATTTCTTAGCATAAGTGAGGTTTTATATATTTCGTATCCTTATCAACAAACTAATTAAATTAAGATAGTGATTAGTATTCATTAAGCAATCAGCTCTTTAAAACTTAAATTTGATTACAACACCCTCACTCACAGTTTGATTACAACACCTTCACTCACAGTGAAAAAGTTCTTTCTAATGTTTTTGTGAAATCTCCTGTGTTCCAGCTTGCACCCGTTGCCCCTTGTCCTGTCATTGGACATCACTGAAAAGAGCCTGACTTCATCCTCCTGAGACTCCCCCTTGACATATTGATAAACATGAATGAGGTCACCCCTCAGTTGCCTCCAAACTAAAGAGACCCAGCTCCTTCTGCCTTTCCTCATAAAGGAATCTGTAGGTATGTTTTTGTTAGCTCTGTTGGTTATTTTTATGTCAGGATAACTCACCTTGACTATCATGGCTACTGGAAGGAGAGCACTGAGAGACAGTATTATCACATCTAGATTGCAAAAGTTACTTTTTTTATACTACTAATTTCTGCTTAGACAGGACAAATATTCTTGGTAGCAGCCCTAAGGATGACACCTGGTGTTTTACTAAACAACTGCATTGAAAATTAATTCTTCAGGCCTTTTTAACGAGTGTATAAATGTGATTAATGTGTCCAGTTACCTTTAGGCACAATATAATTTATATGTTTATTCATAAACCATAGCTATTGTACTTATATCTTTCATCTATAATTATAAATAACTGCACAGAGTCATGACAATCTTAGGTTTGGATCAAATCATGACATGAGTCTATAATGGAGAAGTCAGAAGGTAGGATGTCATGGCATGGATCAAATACTTTACTGAGAAACATCTGATATTCTTACGTCCATGAGCAGGAGTTATAGGTTTATAACAATCTTTCTGACACAAAATGTAATCTGCAGTTATATTCTGTCATTTTGCTTCAGCTTCCAGCAGATTATCACATAAGGTTTATCATTTTTCTTGCAAACATTATCTGCAAGTTAAGCTTGACTTTTTCAACAGCCTGTCCATGGTAATTAACAAAACTCTTTAGCAATCCACTGTCGGAGGGGATAAAAATAAAAGGACAGACCTGCGCAAAAAGAGAGTTAGTGTTCATTGCCCACATGAGAAATGGTCTCTGAAGTAGACAGGCAGGACAGTGAATATTTTCAAGGAATACGATTCCACAGGTTGCTGTAGTAGATTACTTAACCTCAAGAGCTGTGAGTGATGGTGTCCTCCATGTCAGCAAACGTTTACTGTGGACTTAACATCACCCAGGCCCAGCAGGCAGGGTTTATTCTGTCGTATCTCCACAATTGCTTTGGTGAATTGTTCTGAACAGAAACTGAAATTTTGCTGAATCTTGCTTACTTTTAGCCCACAACTACCTGCACTACTTGTAATACATTCTCTCTTCTTCTCTCTTTTTCATAGTTTTTAGATAAACAATAATGTTAGGACCACTGAAGAAAGAATCTTGAAAAAAATCACATCATTAAGACTATTCAGGTATTCATGAAGTACTGAAATATGGATAATGACTTGAACATGTCAGTAAAATGATCATCTGTTCCCAATTAATATTGATGTATTGCAGTTGTGAAGGCTTTTAATGATCACATTACTAGGAAATTATTGCTGCTCATATAATTTGTCCTTATAATCATGTATTTATCATAGATACAAAAGACAAGTTCCCCATGAGGACTATTAAAGTCCATATTCTGCTGATTCTTAATTGGTAGAGAAGACAGTCTTTACACTTATGTGGGAACAACAATTTTTTTGTCAACACAAGTGTCTATTTTAATTACAGTATATATATGCTACACATACTGTATGTTTTATGGGCATGGAATGTAACAACATTTCTGAAAAATATCTGTATGGGGTGGAATAGATAAGAAGCAGCCTGAATAACTTTCAGAAATTTTCTTTAGAAAGTGATGAACTAAGGATATTAAGTTTTTCTCAGCCTACTTTGGAAACCAGTTCTGTATGAGGCTATTCAACCACACATTACTTCTGTACCTGATGGCTGCAGGGACTGTATCCCAAAATAATGCCACAGGTATCTGAATAGTATGTTCCATACAGTAAATAGATTTCAGATCATTGAATTTTATATGCTTAAAGATAAAATGAGGGCTCTATGGTTAATCACTAAATCTTACTCTGCAAAATGAGTTCCCTTGTCAGATATAATTGCCAGAATGTTTCCATAAACAGATTTCAACTCAATGTTGTATCTTTCACCTAGTTCTGCCTGTAAATTAATAATATACATAGCCACTCAGTGTACTTTTTATTATGATTAAAAATCCCAGAGTCCTGAAATTATAGTTCGTTGGCCATGTAATTTAGGGAGTTATGTGATAGATCCACTTCCCCCACAGTTACAAAATGTGTCAGACTTGAGGCCTACCAAGTATAACATTCATTGGATTTGTTTCTGTACTCCTAGGGCAGGCAAACAAATCAATCTCAGGGGGTATTTTGCTTATAAGGACTACAGTGTCACACACAGCAGTAAAGTAGGAACTCTGAATTGTGAAGCCATTCTTGCAGCTGCCCTTTTGATTTACTAGTGCAAGAAAAAGCTACTGGTTGAATTCTGTTCAGACTAGTCTAGCGATAGTGGTGGTTGCTCTAGCTATTAAAATTAACATAAAGGGAATGCAGCTCTCTATTAAGTTTTCTAATTCTGAGATTTCCCTTGGATGCATGATTGACTGGGAAAACTTCTTACAGAGGAGGCAGCAAATGCCTTCAGTGCAAACCTGAAAAGTAGATTAAGGCTGCTGTTTGGTGAGAGATATACACACGTACAAAAGAGATGGGAAGAGCAACTTGGCAGGTCTCAGCAACATCTTGGGATGCTCCTCTCTGGAATGTCACAGTGGGTTAATGTTACAGCCGCCCCGGCCTGGAGAGCCAGGAGGAGATGCCTGCACTCATTGCTCTGCCTGCGGTTATTGGCAGGTGCCCACAGTCAGCGACTGCCAGAAATTGGCCCCATATGAACAGGCAGTGACAACTGGTCTCCAGCTCTGCTTTATTAGTTATGTATGACAAGCCAAATGATGGCCTTTGTATCTACCATCTCCCTACCCCTGATATTACTGCCCGGACAGAGCTGTATAATGAGACTATGTGTACCTTGCTCTGCAAGGTCTCTCATGAAATCACCAACTCTCTCTTAACCCTCATAAAGATGGTTTGGAAGATTGACTGCATCTTTTTTGCCTTGGGTTCTGTGCTTTTATTATACAATGCTCAACTTTCCTTTTTTTTAATATAGTTCTTTATTATAAAAAATACTTTTTTATTATTATGTTTTTCCTTGGGGATGGTTTTTGTGTTTACCTCTAATTGTATGTCTAGATTCCCCTAGGGAACTAGAGTGGCCTCTCTTATACAACATGTGTCTAGCTTTATAAACTAAAATTGCAGGTCTCTTCTGTATCCTGCTTCTACATAGGACAAGTTACTTATATGCAAGTTTTTACACGTACAGAATAATTGCTAACTCCCACGATTTTCTCTCCCTCAAAAGTTGTCAGGGTTGTTTTGCTTTTTTTTTTTTTTTTCTTTCAGAAAAATAAAATTCCTGTCCTGACAGAAACAGCAATCTTTCTTTGTAAAAGAGTCAAAATGGCTGACAGTCTAGCAAATCCCAACGAAATCACTTAAAGCTCAGCAGAAATCCCACCCAAATTACTGCAATTATCATTCTGACCAACACAGGTAAAATGCTTACATGATGCCTGATGTTGGAAAATAGATTTTATTTTCCAGTTGGAAGTGTGAACATATTCCAAAGTATATTAAAGTATTTTTTGTTGAATAAAATCAGTAAGTGGACTTATACTTTCCTCTCACTTTTGTTTTGTTTTTTTTTTTTTCCTTCTTTCTCAAAAAACCACCCAAGCTAAAAAAATCAAACCCCGTTCTACTGAAACCATACCTCCGTTGACTGAAAATGAAGATTTCCATCTCCAGGCAACTTTTTATTCATTTCTTTAAAAAAAAAAAAAAAGTGAATAAAACAAAAGACTAGAGTCACAGAAGGGAGGAAAAGCATTACTACCCAGAGTAGGACAGTCAAACTGTTAGTTCCACTAGAAGGATTTTGAGGATATGAAACCAAGACCATCATTCTCAGACTTACTAAAAACCTGTTCTTTCCCTCTAGTCACAGCATATCCTAGGTCAGCTGCTCTCAACCTTTCCGGCTGCTGTGATAATTCAACATAAGCAGTTAAACTCCCACATGAAGATCTCAGTTACAAGGTTAAAGAGTCACGCAAACCTATTTGCTTATGAGTTCAGTTAACACAGAGGTCTATTGTGTATCATGACCCATCTCCAGCAGGAAATGTTGTAGCTGTCCTAGTTCTAAATAGTCTGAAGTCTGCTTCTTGTCATAGTTGTCTGAGAGCAAGAGATCTTGGGTCTTCATCTGAGTAAGATATCGCTTGTCTCCCCTTGCATGGGCTTTTTTGGAGACTTGCTTCTGTTGCACAGCCTGAGATGAACCTTCACTATTGCTTTTAGTTGGAGCTGAAAACTATGTTAAGTATGCATTGAGCTAGAGAGGAAGCTTGAGGATGACCTGAGTCAATGGCTGATATACCCTGTGTGCAGATTAGCCAGCAAGAGTCTAATCTACCCTCCTGCAATGGCAAAATCAGGAGTAGCAACAACACAGAAATGAGACCCTTTTCCAGCCCACCCGATAGTACCTCATGCTTGTGGGAGCTGTAGATTCAGATAAATTTAGGCAATTGGTATTCAAACTGTGAATGTCATGAGATGTTTTTTAATGTGCCAGGAAGTGTAGGGTTACGAAACTCACTCAAAACCATTATATTCTTCGCAAAATTCTTCCAAGAGGTCAAAGATCAGGTAGATAGCCCAGATGCTGTAAACACTTTCTGAATTTGTCCCTGATGTACCAAAGGACTCTTCATTCACCACATAGAAAAGGGGAGGCAATGTAAAGATGTGTGTGAAGAAACAGTCTCCACCTTGGTGTCCATAATATACTTGCTTACCCAGAAGGTATGTGTGGAGGAGGCTGTGTTAATTTCAAAAGGCCTCCAAAGAGTGTCTCAAATGCGCTGTTTGCAGCAGAACTATACAGAAGGAGTAGAGGAAGAGGCAGTCGCTCTCAACACTACCGGCACTTGACAGCCGTGACTATAACCACAGTTGTCTCGTTTTCCTCATGGCACAACAATACAGGGATCTGAGTACTACTGATCCTGGCACTAAAGACATCACTATGCTTCTTGAGACAGGTAGCTCACTAACTAGATTTCACATCATAGACAAATAAACAGAGGGAAAAAACAGTAGTGAGAAATGTTTTTTCATGTCTGTATGGCTCAAGACACAGCTTGAAACCACCTTAGTAAGTGCAGAGTTGACTTGAGCTGCAAATTTTGAATTCATAGCCTCACTTTTCCTAGACTCCAGGACACACTGCATGAGAAGTTTTCCTATTTCCCTATGTCTGAGAAACTTTCTGTTCCCCTGAAGTGCCTGTAAAAATCTTTTAACTGTATTAAAAAGGCAAATGGGTTAAATGATGCAAGGATTATTTTTTTTTTAATGAAAGAAATGAGATCTCCTATAGCTGTCCTGACAAGTTTCATGCCAGTTTCAGCTAGATATTATTTCAGGCAGCCAAGTTATAAACCCTGAAAGATAGGGTTTGTAACAGAAACAACTGACCCTGAACTTCAATGTCATGTGCACAATGCTATAATAGCTGCTACTTGGCACTCACTTTCCATCTCTCACTTCAGTCAACAGATAAAAAAAATATGCTGCTCATTTATTAGCTCAATAGGTTAGATTGCCCATGCACGGGCATTCAATTTCTCCTCTTCCTCTGGCTGTTGCATAACCTGCTTCTAAGATTCAGTGACCAGAAAGGTGTAAGCTTGACTTTGCTTCACCTAAAGTCAAGGTGATTGCTTTGCAGATTGTCAATTTGTACTTAAAGTTTTGTAGGCTTGGAAGGCTTTTGTAGCTTTGGCTAACATTAAGCAATTTGTTTCCCAGACCTTATTCAACACTCCTTCAGTAAGAAAGCACCGTATAAAGAAATATATCAATATTACTCCATATGACAGTGGGGTAAGAGCCAGAATGCCTCAGTGGGAAACAGCAATCTCCCAAAAGTGTTCCTCTAGCTGAAATAACCTGAGGGGAAAAACAAACAAACAAACAAACAAACACACAAAAAAACACAAAACCACAGAAACATGAAACTATGACTGTCTGTCCTGGTTTTCCAGTTCTAGGGTTATGGGTGGCCACCTAATGAGCAGGGGCTTCTCTCTTTCTATCCCATTAGCAACCTGACAGCTTTCCTGGGGGGGAACATTAAGAATCATACAACTTTACTTTGTCCATTTAATTAGCAAAAATACAAGCTTTTCCCCATCTTTTTCCCCCCTTCTTTTCCTTACTTGCAGTGTTATGTCCAGAGAAGATGCAGGGTGAGGGGTACCCTAATAAAATTGTTCCTGCAGCTTGCAAGGAAGGAAAGGTAAGTCTGAAAGAGCAAAACTGCATTTTTCTCTAGGACCACAGACAATGCAGTTGGAGATAAAAAAAAATGGTTGTCTCTTAGAAACAGTACACAGTAGGAATGAAGCGGGATACTGCAGAACAGGTGGAAATAATGGGTGAAAATTAATACAGAGATTGTGCAGATAGAATTGATCTGGATTAGAAAACAACTGATTGCTGGGGGGAGAAAAGCAGACAGGTGAGTGCTCAAGACTCCACAGGCTTTCTTTTCTCTTAAATCAGGGTATCTCCCATCAACTACTTGCTAGTAATTTCAGGAGCTGAGAGCCTGAAAAGGCAAACGTGCATCACCAGTGCTTGTCAGCAGAATATGCAGATTGTTCACAGTGAATTCAGTGGTAAGTTCCAATTGAATTTGAAGAAGATGCATCAGACTATTAAAATGGATGGGGGAAAATGTCCTTTTGCAGAACAATCTTTGCCTTTGATTTGGTAAAAAAGTATTTTGAAGTTTAGGGATTTAAAAAAGCAGTCATCATCTGAAAAGGAATATTAAGGTGGTCTAAATCACTGCTTTAACCTCACAGCAAAGGAGATGTTAATCAGACCCAGAGGAATCCAGAAATTCACACAGAGAACTGAAAATCTGAAGAGCTTAGGACTGCTTTCCAAGCAGTGGGATTTTCAGCTTTTTCTCTCCATACCTATCACCCTGAAAAGGTATCTATGTGTTGGACAGGTAGATGAGAAATATTTTTATTCAAAAGTTGTCTTTAAGCCAGAAGTTTTCTTGTCTGGGAAATAACACCTTTGGGTCAGAGTGTAAAAAAAAAAATGCCTCTAAAATATTTGCAGTTTCAATGGGACAAATTAGAGTTGAGCTAGAAATATTAGCTATTTGCTGGGTAGAGCCATGTCAAGTGTGTGGAACACCGACACACCACTAGGATTTTGCAGATCTTGGGCTTTTTCAGAACCCAACAGCTTTTTTTTTTTTTTCTGAAAGCGTCATAGCAAGTCATACCTACAGATGCTGCTGACAGTATTACTGGTGTAGGCTGTTTCATGCCATAATAGTATCAACAGGATCCTATGGGAGCTGGGAACCTAGAAAGCATATATTTCATTTGATGATGATTTGATTATTTAAACAACCAAACCACGAATACTCTGTTAAACCTTTTTTTTTTTTTTGGCTTTACCTTTGTGCTAAAAAAAGTACTTGGGACAGGAATCTACATAAAATACTGGTACTAGAGATACCACAGACCTTGAAGATTTCATGAAGGAAGAATGCAAGCTGGTATTAAGTCTCTGTTTCACAACAGAACACAGAAATAAAGGTTAAAGAATTACTTTTGAAATTTAGAAGAGTAATCTGTAGTTCTGTGCATGTAGGAAAGGTCTGTCTTTAATCACGAAGGCAAGGCTAATTTCCAAATAATACCTCAGAGTAGATCTTGTCATTAGGGGGTTGACCTTTTCCCAACTGAAATTGGAAAAAGCTCTGTTATCTCCACACATTTATACACAATTGCTGAAAATCTTGTAGGCTTTATAGTTTTGAAACTGTTTGCATTCTCTTTGTCGCTGTGTTATCATTTTTCACATGAAGTCAATACCTGATCCAAATGACACTGAATGGAGGGGAAAAAAAAAAAAAAAAGAAAAAAAGCATATCTCTCAGCATGAACAACCTAACTTTCAACATCCATTTCCAGTGCACCTTTGAATAAAGAAAGAACCATTAAATGTTTCTTCTTGTAAAGCAGAGAAATTAATAACAGTTACATTTAAATACAGCTTACATTGTTTAACAGGCAGTCTTTTATAATGTCAAGTTAATGTGAATGCCAATCAAGGAGGAATATTGTACGTTAAAATATGCAAATCATACATTAGCATAGTGAAGTCGCTGTCATCTTTACATTTTGCGATATGGTGCCAATCTGCAAGAAGTTTTTCGGGAAATCGTCAGATTTCAGTGAAAAAGACAAACTTAATTGATACTAAATTCACAGTGTTTGTTACTTCCATGACAGCGGAGGGAAGAAAGCAAAGCCAGAACACGTTCAGGTATAACTTTATTTTGTGTAATCTGAACAAAAAGTACAGTTCATGACACCTTGAACAGAATGTGGTTGTAATTGAGTAATAATTAATTTAGGAAAAAAACTTAACTGGTATTCTGAAGGCTATGAATTACAGGAATAGCTGAAGCACTTTTTTTTTTTTTGTATTTCAGGAGGTGATTTTTTCTTTTTCTTTTTTTTTTTTTTTAAACTGAGTGCAGAGTGAAAGTGGAAGCAGCATAGCTGGCCTCTGCAGCACAGAGTCAGGAAAATCCCCTAAGCTTAACAAAGCCAGGGCTCTGGTGGAGCTCTGAGCTTGTCAGAAGTTGTGCAAACAGTTTTGACTAAAAATTCTTTCTGCAGGCTCTGCACAGAGATATTTACAGTACTGTCATGTAATAATTAACTGTTAAAGTTAGCTGAGCTTGCCCTGGTGATCAGTAATTGGGATGCTTCATCTGCATCCTGCTGCACTGGGTCTATGTATTTTCGTTTAAAGATCTAATCGTGACTGAGGTTTTTTTCGGGGGGTGGAGGAAGATTCTTTGGGGGAGGAAGGGCAGTTCAGGACTGCTCTGAAGATCCCTGCTGCTTTAGGCTCTACAGAAGAATAACCTTTTGGTCCAAAGGGCCTGACATATACCAGTTGTAAAGCTACCCCTCCAAAAGTTCAAGATTTGTGAGTTTCTGGTTTACATCTTCAGAGCACTAGCATCCGAAGGATATGTGTGACATACTATACAGCAATTTTTACTTGGCATAACCTGATAACTTCCTTTGGAAAATATTTTAGATTCCAAGAAATTTAGATTGACTTAGTTGACTTGGGGAGTTTGCCTGAGTGTTTGTTTTATCCTGGATTGAAAGCTCAAAAGCTACTGCTTTTCTTACTTACATTTTCACCTTGAAAATCTTTTTTCAGTCCCTGATTTATTTACAATTGTTTAAGGAGTATGATTTATCTTAATGTCACCTGAGTTCGGCATGATTCATGTTGTAATAAATACCAGAATGTATCCTGATGACTATCTCATTACCTTAAAGAGCTTCATTATTATAAAAATTATTATTTTAATATGGTATCTAATGTAAAATGCCTAAGGCATATGCCATGTACACATTGTGTGCATTTAATTCTTTGACATAAATTTTAATTTAACAGCATTATATCATTCCCTACCTCAGCCACACATTTTTCTCCTATAGTTTCTTTTTTAATATAACAGGAATTTTAGGAGTAATTTCAGTTTCTTATAATATCAATAAAGAAAGACTGCTAAATCCTTCAATATATTCTTCTCTTTCCCTGTGGAAAAAAAATACATTTGTTACGTATTTTATAATTTTGTTTGCATTTCTGGTCTCATCAAAGTGTAAAAGAATGTCTCTTCTGTGTTTTTTAAAAAAAAAGTCAGTAAATTAGAGCATGCAAAGAATTGGAAGGGCTGCAAGGTCTCTGCAGAAAAAAATGTGTCTTTGGAATTTTCTTTCTCTTAACAGAGGCCAAAGTTTAGGTTTTATGACAATGATGACTATATTTTATCAACTCTTCCAGTATTTTTCAGTATGACCTGACTTAATTTAAGTTCTTTCCTCTTCCTTCTTTGTACTGGGAAGACTGTGAAACTATGAAACTTTACAACTTTGTAAAGCTGTAACTTTACCATCACATTTTAGTAGAGCAGCAGTTTAGGTTTTGTGAGGGTTTTTATACTGAAAGTAAACAAAGCTTAACCCAGGCTGCAATCCTTCAAAAAAAAATGTTAAGGAATGTGCCAAGTAACTGCACGATGGTGAGAGAGGCTGAGAGGCTGAACCTCCCTCCCTGTGCACCAACCCACAGCAGGACAGAAAAAAAGAACTGGTAGCACTTGGCTTTCTTGCTCTTCCCTTTGCACCTGACCAGGTGGAAACCCTCCCCAGGCCACTGCAACTCCTCCTCCTTCCAGCTGCCAAGCCCCACACTCCAGCTCTTTCCCATGTTCAAGTGAGAAATATTTCCTGGACACTGGGAGCCTGACTGACTGCCTGCTTTGAAAGACTGAAAGCGAGTTATTCCCACTGGGCTCAGCTGGCTACAGTAAATCTTTCTTAAAACATTGGGAGGCCCTGCTGAAGTAAAGAAACCCAAAGTTTAGTATCTTGACATTAAAATGAAATGTAGGAGGTGGCACACTTCCAATGCAGATTAAGAGTAAAATTGCAGTTCCCTAGAGTTAAAAAAACAACCTTGGGAGATTACTTAGTAGAGCTTTTTCTTTCAGAGGGACGTCTCACATTATTGCCCTAATGGCACCTTGGGACAGCATGGATGATGCCTGGTTGTAGGTTATTACCTTTGTGTCCATAGAAGTCCCTGTTAAATGACCAGTGAGTGAGATGATGATTTTATAATAGCCTAATTATGTGTCAAATTAATACAGTCATATCTTAAAACTCATTCTCTTATTTGACTTCTATCCAGCTATGTTTCATGAGCAATTCAAACCCTCTTTCAAATCATGCAGGCATCTGACTGCCAGTGGGTTTTCTCCTGCCACTGAAACTGTTAATTTTCATAAATTCGCAGTGAATTTGAAACCCTTGGAGACCATCACACAGTTTTCTCTTTTGGGTTTTTGTTTGTAGGGTTTTTTCCTTTTTTTTTTTCCTGTTGACTCTGAGATTATTTGACAGAAGACGCTGGTTATGCTACGTGTATCCTTAGATATCCTTAGGAAATAGCTTTTTAAGAGCAAAATTTTCTAGGAATCAAGAAAGAGAGATTCTAGATTCTTCTTTTTCTTCAAGAAGTGTGTTCCACCTGAGATGAAGGGCTCTAATTAAGCTTTCTTGCATTAGCACTGAAATATGACTGGAATTCAGAGATTGTAGTTTGATTCTTAACAGAGCTAGACTTGAAAAATTTCTTGAAAATTGAAACCCTTGGCCTCAGCTAGTTTGGAAAACTATTGGAAGAACTTAGATAAAGTCTTGCTAGGTTTTGGATAAACTCTTGGCAGCCAAAGCCATGAAAGAGAAGTCAGAGGTATTCTTAACTAGTGTTCCTAGGCATTTACTTAACATTTAACTCACAGGTATAGTGAATTAAAATTCATCAGGCAACTAACAACTACATGAATTATTACTGACTTGAAAAATCCATGTTTGTGAGGAATTGCCACATTTTCTAGCAAAGATGGAATTTAAAGAATTTATTGTTAAAAGTTTATCGTAGTCATTTAAGAAGCATTTGGGGATAAGAGAGACTACATGGTTTTGCACCATTTAGATAAACAGAGGTTCTATGTTTTTAATAGAAGGTGAAGCTAACGTCTCTGGTTTTAAAAATTTTCCACCTTTTTAATTAACATGACTTGCATCTTCTTTCAGTAGTATTTGAAACAGTTGTTCTTTCTAATCAAGTAAATAATTTGGGGTAGTGGCAACAAGTTCAGTTGAAAATTGACAATGTAAAAATTGTTAACAGCATATTGTTGTCGCCTAAGAATATGTCCTCTCATCAAGCTTTAAAGAGTTTTCTGACACTGTGCAGTAATTGCAAGATGGCATAAAAGATTACCTTCAGGGCAACTAAAAGTAGCCCTCTTTATTCTGAGCTTTGTTAGAGATGCGTGAAGCTTATGGGCCACTGTGTCAGTATCTCTCAGAATTAAAATTTAGGCTTAGCTCCCAAAGAAGGACTTCAGGAGCAGATAAGTATATTGGTATCCAGGCATGAATGATTTAATAACTTCTTGAGTCACAGGTTATTTCTTTGTGCCAAGTACCCCTGGATGGACTTCTAGAATTCAATTAAAATTAATTAAAAAAACCAAATAAATTTCATTCATAGATTCATTCAGAGAATGGCCAAGGCTGGAAGGGACCTTAGAGATCATTTTAATCCAATCTCCCTGTCGTTAGCAGGGATGCGACCTCTCGACTAGGTCAGGCAACACGTGAGACCCGAACAGGAATCGAACCCACGCCCTTTGGTGCTTCAAGCACCACGCTCAACCCACTGAGCTAAATTTCATCGTTGCGAAGTAGTTTAGCAAGATTTTCTCCTACATATGTTAGAGGTGGATAAGCCTTGGGAAGAGAAATTTAATGGTAAGTCTACAAGGAAAATTCAGGGAAGTATTTGAAAAATTTGTAAGTTTCATCAGGAGGAACTGTATCTGAAGACTTTGAGGTAGGTTTCGAGATAGGATATATGAGAAGAAAAAATCCTTTGAGTTGAAACAAGATACTCCAAACCTGTCAGTGTTTAAGAGACATTTGGAGAATGCCCTCAAGGTCATGCTTTAACTGAAGTTGTCAAGCAGTTAGACTAGATGATCATTGTAAGTCCCTCCCAACTGAAATATTCTATTCTATTCTATTCCACTCCATTCTATAGCAGAAGACTGGAAATGCAGGGAGAAGACAGTTCTACTTTCCTGATAGAAGCAGTGTAACCACAATTTTCTTTTAATTACTTCATTTAGGCAAGAAAAGGTACTCTTGCCTGCTTCAGAGTAGTAAGGAGCATGACAGATGCCGTTGTCCTGGCAAAGGTTGTGACAGCCCTTTACACTGGGAACCTGCTGCCCTGCAGGTTAACTGTGGGTCAACAGCTGCAGAGCTCTCCACTATCATGACCGTTTGAAACAACAGGAGCGTGACTGGAGGTTGGAATACTGGAATGATTTTAAATTGACGTTATCAAGGATAGGGATATTGGCTTATGCCACGCAGGAGGGAAATCGCTAAACCATTAATCTGTGCAATAGGAACTGGAGGGTGGAGATTGGCCAGTAATTATGAGGTCAGATACTTATCATATATTGCTCATTTATTTGCATCTGCATGCATATATCTGCATATGTATCTGCATATAGTTTTTCTTTTAATTTTTTGAATCCTTTTTTATTTTAAAGTGATGTTTCAAGAGTTTACTATTGTATTTTGTTCATAAATTGTTACTTAAACAATCACTCCTTGCCTAATATTTTGATTTTTAAACTAGTTTCCAGCTATTCTCTTGAGGGCCAGTTTAGCTCAGTGGGTTGAACGTGGTGCTTGAAACACCAGAGGTCGCGGGTTCGATTCCCATTCGGTTCTCACGTGTTGCCTGACCTGGTCGAGAGGTGGCGTCCCTGCTCACAACAGGGAGGTTGGATTAAAATTATCTCTAATGTCCCTTCCAACCCAGGCCATTCTGTGATTCTTAATTATCTTCAAAATTATCTTTTGCAAAGGATAACAAAAGCAAGAAGGATTTCAGTGTTAGAAGCCTACAAATTATGATTTGAAAGAGGAAAAAGTGCTAATATAGACTTTTTTCCTTAGATTTCCGTCACTATGTTTAAAAAAGGGAGGAAAAAAAAGAATGTTTTTGACCCCACGGATATTTAAATATTAAGCTTATGGTAGACCACTATGGAAAAGTAAAGGTATGTCTATAGTCTTGTTCTTAATTCCATAGTCTAAAGCTGACAGATGCAGTCTGTTATTCATTTAAACTAGATATGAAGGGGGATGGGGTTATAGCTGGGATTGCAGCAGGGCAGTGCTCTAGAAATTATGAGGACCGGGTGGCCTTCCATCCCCCTAGGGTGAGATCAGTGTGCTCAGCTTGCTACCTGAAATGCTTATACACCAATGCACGCAGCATGGGGAATAAGCAGGAGGAGCTAGAAACCTGGGTTCGGGCAGGAGATTATGATCTGGTGGCAATTACAGAGACATGGTGGGACAGCTCACATGACTGGAATGTGGTCATGGGTGGCTATGTCCTTTTCAGGAAAGACAGGCCAGCCAGGCGAGGTGGTGGAGTCGCTCTTTACGTGAAAGAGCAACTACGATGTCTTGAATACCATCCAGGCATGGATGAGGAGCAAGTTGAGAGTGTATGGGTTAGAATTAAGGGGCAGGCTGGCAGGAGAGATACTGTTGTGGGTGTCCATTACAGACCACCAGATCAGGGTGAGGAAATTGATGAGGCCTTCTACAGGTAGCTGAGAGCGGTCTCACAATCACAGGCCCTGGTTGTCGTGGGGGATTTTAACTTCCCTGATATTTGCTGGAAGGACAGCTCAGCCAGCCAGCCACAGTCCAGGAGGTTCCTCCAGTGCATCGATGATAATTTTCTGATGCAAACGGTGGAGGAGCCGACTAGGAGAGGAGCACAGCTGGACCTGATCCTCGCTAACAAGGAGGATCTGGTTGAAGCAGTAAAGGTTGAGGGCTGCCTTGGCTGCAGTGACCATGAAATGGTGGAGTTCAGGATCTCGTGTAGCAGAAACAAAATAGCAAGCAGAATTGCAACCCTGGACTTTGCCAAGGCAAACTTTGGATTTTTCAAGCAATTACTCGAGAAAATCCCATGGGCAAGGCTGTTTGAAGGTAAAGGGGCCCAAGATAGTTGGTTAGCGTTCAGGGACTGCTTCTACCGTGCTCAAGATCAGAGCATCCCGACACGTAGGAAGTCAAGGAAGGGAGCCAGGAGACCTGCGTGGCTCAACAGGGATCTGCTGGGTAAGCTCAAGTGCAAGAGGAGAATTTACAGATCTTGGAAGGCAGGGCTGGCCACTTGGGAAGAATATAAGGCTGTTGTCCGAGGATGTAGGGAGGCAACTAGGAAAGCAAAGGCCTCCCTAGAATTGAACCTGGCGAGAGGGGTCAAGGACAACAGGAAGAGCTTTTTCAAATACGTGGCAGATAAAACTAACACCAGAGGCAATGTAGGCCCACTGATGAATGAGGTGGGTGCCTTGGTGACACATGATACAGAGAAGGCAGAGTTACTGAATGCCTTCTTTGCCTCTGTCTACTCTGCCGGAGGCTGTCCTGAGGAGCCCCGTTCCCCTGAGGCCCCACAGGAAGTCAGGGCAGTGGAGGAGTTTGCTTTAGTCGATGAGGACTGGGTTAGGGACCAATTAAGCAATCTGGACATCCATAAATCCATGGGTCCAGACGGGATGCATCCACGGGTGCTGAGGGAGCTGGCTGATGTCATTGCTAGACCACTCTCCATCATCTTTGCCAAGTCTTGGGAGACGGGAGAGGTGCCTGAGGACTGGAGGGAAGCAAATGTCACTCCAGTCTTCAAAAAGGGCAAGAAGGAGGACCCGGGTAACTATAGACCGGTCAGCCTCACCACCATCCCTGGGAAAGTGATGGAACGACTTATCCTTGGTGCCATCTCAAGGCTTATCAAGGATAAGAGGGTCATTAGAGACAGTCAACATGGCTTCACCAAAGGGAAGTCGTGCTTGACTAACCTCATAGCCTTTTACGAGGATATAACAAGGTGGATAGATGATGGCAGAGCGGCGGATGTGGTCTACCTTGACTTCAGTAAAGCATTTGACAGTCTCCCACAGCATCCTTGCTGCTAAACTGAGGAAGTGTGGTCTAGACTCTCGGGTAGTGAGGTGGACTGTGAACTGGCTAAGGGGAAGAAGCCAAAGAGTTGTGGTCAATGGGGCGGAGTCTGGTTGGAGACCTGTATCCAGTGGAGTCCCTCAAGGGTCGGTACTGGGACCAGTATTATTAAATATATTCATCAATGACTTGGATGAGGGACTAGAGAGTACTATCAGCAAGTTTGCTGATGACACCAAGCTGGGAGGAGTGGCTGACACACCAGAAGGCTGTGCTGCCATCCAGCGAGACCTGGACAGGCTGGAGCGTTGGGCGGGGAAAAATTTAATGAAATATAACAAGGGTAAATGTAGAGTCTTGCATCTGGGTAGGAACAACCCCAGGTTCCAGTATAGGTTGGGGAATGACTTATTAGAGAGCAGTGTAGGGGAAAGGGACCTGGGAGTCTTGGTGGACAGCAGGATGACCATGAGCCAGCACTGTGCCCTTGTGGCCAGGAAGGCCAATGGCATCCTGGGGTGTATTAGAAGAGGGGTGGTTAGTAGGTCGAGAGAGGTTCTCCTTCCCCTCTACTCTGCCCTGGTGAGACCCCATCTGGAATACTGTGTCCAGTTCTGGGCCCCTCAGTTCAAGAAAGACAGGGAACTGCTGGAGAGAGTCCAGCACAGGGCAACTAGGATGATTAAGGGAGTGGAGCATCTCCCTTATGAGAAAAGACTGAGGGAGCTGGGACTCTTTAGTTTGGAGAAGAGGAGACTGAGGGGTGACCTCATTAATGTTTACAAATATTTAAAGGGTGAGTGTCACGAGGATGGAGCCAGGCTCTTCTCGGTGACAACCACTGATAGGACAAGGGGTAATGGGCTGAAACTGGAACATAAGAGGTTCCGCTTAAACTCGAGAAGAAACTTCTTCTCAGTGAGGGTGACGGAACACTGGAACAGGCTGCCCAGAGAGGCTGTGGAGTCTCCTTCTCTGGAGACATTCAAGACCTGCCTGGACACGTTCCTATGCAGCATTATCTAGGTGTTCCTGCTCTGGCAGGGGGATTGGACTTGATGATCTTTCGAGGTCCCTTCCAATCCCTAACATTCTATGATTCTATGATTCTATGAAGTAAATATAAATTCTTTAAATAAGACATGATGCTTCAGTAAAGAGAAGACAAGTTCTATTATAAAAACTGAGGACTTGAATCTGACTCAAGTAATCACAACCACAGTGGAAGAAAGGAGGAGAGACCTCATTCCACTGACAGTTTTTGGAAGCTTTCTGTCTGGAGCACATGGGAACACAGAATATGTTTGCAGCATCCACAGAACAGATGAAGACTCTCTGGTTCAGGTTGAATTAGGCAAGTATTGGCTTTCAGGGAATTTCATGTGGTCCCTTTTTTTATGTTTCTCTAATTTTGTCTTTGGGTGGGTTTTTGGCCTGTCTTTTGTTGTACGGAAGCAATAGTTGGTATTTTCTTCATAAGTTTTTATGAAGGCAGTACTTTTCTCTGCTTCTACCCACATGAATCCACATGAAGGATTTTCTTTGTACTTTCTGAAAGCAGAAAAAGGAACTATATGTGACTGGGAGAGTACAGGAACGTCTCATAACTTCCATTAGCGTTTATGTGCATGGATGCAATTCTGAGACAGTCTTTTTGAGCAATACAAATTGAGAGTGAGACTTCTGTGGTTAAGATTATGATTTTCCAATGATTCTTTCTGTTATATTCTTCAAGTTTTCCCCCACCTAAACTTAGGAAGCCTCTAGCAATACAAAATTATTTTAGAATTTAAGGGCAACAGGCTGTCTTTGGAGCAACCTTTTTAGTAGAAAGACTCTCCATGCTGTGCAGCAACTACTGAAATGAGCCAAGGACTTTCACACAAGATGGTTAGATAGCTAAAGTCTATTCTATTCCTCTGAAAGTCTGCATACCTTCTCAATAGCTGCTGTTTACAGACATGTATAAATACACCTGCCAGGTATAAGTAAAGGAAAAATCAAACTCAGAAAATACTAGGTTTCAGTTTTCCAGTGCAAACTTATGTTTTCATTTGTGTGAGCCTTAGGAGATAATTTTTAATTAGATAACTACCTTGTATATTTTCCCCTGAGGTTCCCCAACTCTGCACACAAGATGAACCTGTTCTGGTGATTAGGGAGGGTGAGCATGTTGAAGGTGTGGTCTGGTCCCTTGCTGACAGGAGAAGAATATACTTATGAGTCTTGGCTGCCATTCCATGAGCTGGAGGAAAATGTCCTATCAGTACACGTATTCTGCTTATTTAACTTTGTCTTATATCCATCCACCCATCTTCATTTTAAGCTTTACTTTTTTTTCTGTCCAATCTCAGTCTTTAGTCTCTCATTTCTCACATATTTCTATTGCCCTTTCTCAATCAGCTGGCTCTAGTCACTTAAGGTCTCAGTTATCTACATCATGGAGTTTCTCTCAATATTGCAGCCAGGATATTTCACTTTCACCTGGTCTAGTTCTACTCTTTGCAATCCCCTATCTCCACATCCTAGTCTCTGCCTAGATTTGCCTGCCTTTTTGCTTCTTATTCTTCTATCTAGTCCCTCCCTCCACTAGTGAATTTTATCCTCACAAATGGAAAATGTCCAACATAGGTTTTTTAATTCCACACCCCACAAATGGCAAGTAATCACCATCCCATTCATCCTTTATTATCATCCTCTCACCTTCCTTTCACAAATCCTACACCCTTTTCTGTTCTCGCTTCCAATGAACTACTATTTTCTTCCTTTCCATGAACTATCTACCTCCCCCCTCTTTTTAATAATTGCTTTCCATCACCCTGCAGTCACTATCCTGCCTATAACAAGGAAAGGACCACTCAGAGGACAGAAGATACAAATGAGAACTTAAATCTCTGCCTCCCATAATTCACAACATGCCTGACTGCCCTGGAAAGCGACAATTTGGACAGTGAAACAGTATGAGATAGTAGAAAATGTTTGCTCTTCTGCATCACCATTCAGCACTTTTTATGATAGTAATAACATGTAAAGAATAACTTGTACAATTTTTCTACAGCAAAAGAAAAATATGGATGCTGAAAGACTGCCACCCTACACCTCCTGATCCAACCTCTGTGTAATTTTCTGTTTGTGCTCGCCTTGCCAGTGGGGAAGGCTAAATAATGTCAATGTCTTTTCAGTCATTCTTTATCACAAATGATCATTCTGTGTGGCCTATGTTAATCATTCTCACCCATCTCCATCTCTCACTATT
This sequence comes from Trogon surrucura, assembly GCA_020746105.1. NCBI lineage: Eukaryota > Metazoa > Chordata > Aves > Trogoniformes > Trogonidae > Trogon > Trogon surrucura. Next base: position 114,389,196 of record CM036617.1, on the reverse strand, counting down.
AGATTAATAGTTGCCAATTATGCATACTCTCCCCTGCACAGCTATTGTTTACACATTTTCTAATTCTCTTCATTAGACCAGTGAGTGGGCATAATTATGGTTATAAGTTATCCATCCATTTTCTCAAGGACAGTGAGAAATATAGTACAGCAAGTGCTCGGTTCCATGATAACATCTTTGTCTATTAAAAGGGAAACTCGGGCTTTAGAGAGCCCCATCACATACAGTGGGAACATTAATATCCTGCTCAGCACGTATGATCAATGTGTAAATTCACTGCAGTTTTAGGAACTGTAGATGGAACACACAGAGAAGAGGTGCACACTGTTGCCTTGATCCTCATGGCTTGCCATTACAATAGGAAAAATATGGATTATAATAGCTTGGGATTTTATCACATAATATCTAAGACAGGTAATGAGTCGTGGCAAGAAGCTCAATCTTCAGCATTTCTGAGAAAAGCTGGAGGATAAAGATGATACAAAGGACACACAAGGAACACATTGTTTATTAGCCAAGGTGAGCAATCAGAAAACTGAGTTGCAGTTTAGCTAAAAATCTCAGTGAGTGTTAAAAAGCCCATAGTCTTTCCAGCTCTTTAAGTAAAACACTGAGTTCAACCACTCTATAATGTAACTCTGGTAAGGGTGTCTATCTGTTTGTTCCTCCTTACTTATTCCTGAAAAGATACAAATGTGGCCTGTCAAAAATGAAGAATAAGAAAAGCTCTCAGTTCTGTAAGAAGTGCTTTCATAAGGGATTTATTCCAATAAATATAAGCCAAAAATTTTGTTCTGTATCTCATTTATCCAAGAGACAGCAACAACAAACATTTGGTTCATATTTCTCATTAGCAGATTTGCTCAAATAAAATAATGAGACATATTGAACAATTAGTTAACAAGGGGAAATCTCTCCATAATTACAGTCAAAATTCTATTTACAAATAAGATGGCTTGCCCAGTCCATGAAAAATGGTGGCAACTTTGCAATTAATTATTTTTCACCCAGAGTTCTCATTAGATGAACATACCCCATCATAACGCACCTGTAAATGAAACAGCAAGTAGTAATTATTTTACAAAATGGGAAACAGATTAATTTTTCATATTAATTACTAAATTAGTTCTTTTAAAGTCATCCTTGTTTCATTTTTAAGAAAAATCTCAATCTATTAACCTCACACTCTATTCAGATTTTATTCCTTAAAAACTTTTGACGATTTTCTCTCATTTCCTAGTCAAATAATGACATGCTTCCCTTGTAAACCAAATTCATTGCTGAGCATTTTTGTGATTTGATTTCTGGGACACTCTGCAGAACAGACATTAATTCTGGAGTTTTAGGTTACTGGTAATTTAAGGAGTAACTTGTGTGTGATGTAGAAGACTGACAGTGAAGTGGACAAAGCATAGCAGAACTGCCACCCTGGACTTCCGTAGGCCAGACTTTGGCCTGTTCAGGAGATTTACTGGCAGAGTCCCTTGGGAGGCCATCCTGAAGGGCAAAGGAGTCAAGGAAGGCTGGTCACTCTTCAAGAAGGAAGCCTTAAAAGTACAGGAAGAGGCCATCCCCACATGCCAAAAGGTGAGGGGAGAAGACAGGCCTGGCTGAGCAGAGATCTTTAGCTGGAACTTAGAAAAAAGAAAAAGGAGAGTTTATGGCCTTTGGAAAAGGGGGCAGGCCACTCAGAAGAACTACAAGATGCAGTGAAGCTATGCAAGGAGAAAATTAGAAGGGCCAAAGCTAGAAATTAATCTGGCTATCACCATAAAAGATGATAAAAAAATGTTTCTCTAAATACATTAACAACAAAAGGAGGAGCAATCTTCCTCCTTTAGCGGATGCAAGGGAAACATAGCGACTAAAGATGAGGAAAAGGCTGAGGTACTTAACTCCTTCTTTGCCCCTGTCTTTAATAGCAGGACTGGTTGTTTGTTGGGTAACAGGCCTCTTGAGCTGGAAGACAGGAATGGGGAACAGACTGAGACCCCCATAATCCAAGAGGTTAGTGACCTGCTGCACCAAAAAGACATACACAAGTCTATGGGGTCAGATGGGGTACACCCAAGAATGCTGAAGGAGTCAGCAGACGTGGTCACCAAGCCACTCTCTATAATTTATCAGCAGTCCTGGATAACCAGGGAGGTCCCAATGGACTGGAGATTAGCAAATGTGATGCCCATCTATAAGGAGGGCTGAAAGGATGATCCAGGGAACTACAGACTTATCAGTCTAACCTCAGTGCTGGGGAAAGTCATGGAACAAATCGTCTTGAGTGCCATTACATACCATTTACAGGACAAACAGACAATCAGGCTTAGTCAACATGGGCTCGTGAAGGGCCCTGCCTAGTGAACTGATCTCCTTCTATGACAAGGTGACCCATTTGATGGATGAGAGAAAGGCTGTGGATGTTATCTACCTGGACTTCGGTAAAGCCATCAATACAGTTCCCCACAGCACTGTCATGAAAAATTGGCTGCCTAAGGCTTGGATGAACATACACTCTGCTAAATCAAACACTGACCAGATGTCTGGGCCCAGAGAGTGGTGGTAAATGGAGTTAAATCCAGTTGGTGTCTGATCACAAGTGGTGTTCTCCAGGGCTCAGTGTTGAGGGCACTCCTGTTTAATATCTTTATCAATGATCTTGACGAGGAGATTGAGATCATCTTCAGTAAGTTTGCAGATGACACCAAGTTAGGTGGGAGTGTTCATTTGCTTCAGAGTAGGAAGGCTCTTCAGAGGGACCTGGACAGACTAGATCAATGGACTAAGGCTAAGAGTGGCTGATAAGCTGCCCAGCAGAAAAGGACCTGGGAGTATTGGTGGACAGCCGGCTGAACATGAGCCAGTAGTGTCCTCAGGTGGCCAAGAAGTCCAACAGCATCCTGGCCTGTATCAGAAATATTGTGGCCAGCAGGACCAGAGAAGTGATCCTCCCCTTGTACTTGGCACTGGTAAGGCTGCATCTTGAGTACTGTGTTCAGCTTTGGGTGCTGCAGTATAAGAAAGACATTAGAATGTTGGAGTGGGTCCAGAGAAGGGCAACAAAGCTGGTGAAACATCTAGAGAGCAAGTCTGATGAAGAGTGGCTGAGGTCTGAGGGACTTGGTGTTGTTTAGTCTGAAGAAAAGGAGATTGAGGGGAGACCCTGCTCTCTACACTACCTGAAAGGAGGTTATGGAGAGATGGGTGTTGGTCTCTTTTCAGAAGTTACAGTGGATAGGACGAGAGGAAATGGTGCCAAGTCACACCAGGGGAGGTTTAGGTTAGACATTAGGAAATTCTACACTGAAAGGATGTCAAAGACTGGAACAGGCTGCCCAGGGAAGTGGTTGAATTGCCATCCGTTGATGTATTGTAAAAGCTGTCTAGATATGGCGCTCAGAGACACGATGTAGATGTGTACCTGGTAGAGTTAGAAAGCAGTTGGACTTGATGATCTTAAAGGTCTTTTCCATCCATAACAATTCTATGATTCTCTGATTCTATGATTCTATGATTGATTCTATGATTCTATGAAAAGTGTTGTCAGGGAACCACTACGCCAGAGACACAGTGAAATAGGCATTTAGATAGAACTTAACTATCCCTACAGAAAAGGTCATTTATAGACTTGCCAACTGTGTGCCTGGGACCATAAACATGCATATCTGATCAATTATTTCTGGAATTTACGTTGTTATAGGCTGTATTTGCCATATTCATTGGTAGTTCAAACACAACTTTTTTTCTGCTATGCCTCATGACCCTGCATATACAGACCCATACACAGTTTGTACTTCTGTGACATTTTGTCTTTTAGTGTGACAGTTTCCATTGCACTTAGTTCTCAGTAAATGCAAAACCTTGATTGGTCCATTGAAGCCAGACAACCTTGGAGGTGAAAGAGAAATACAAATAAAATGACAAAGGAATAAAATGGTTAGGATACCTTTTGTGCAGTGATTAAAATCTCTTCTGCACAAAGTAGTTTACTATTTCATCTGTGATCTATGGTCTAGACTGACATTTAGAAGAGAAGATCTACAAGGATGGATGCCCAGCAAGCCTCAGTCTGAAGAAGACCACTTTTATCGGTAAAAGAAAGAATAGCTGCAGGGCACAGAAAAATGTCGAATTTCAACACATACCAAAAAAAAAAAAAGTAATTAATCCAAAGCACTAGGACTACTGATGTTTTTTATTGAAATGAAAGTAGAACACAGGAATAAATTCACAGTGGTAGATTTATCAAATGCTGGGCATGCCTGACATGCTCAACAAAAGAGCATTTCATTCTGTGATCAAATAGCTGGGGACCTAATATGAAGGTATATGCAGAAAAAGGTGTTGGACACAAATGATTCAAAAAGTATGGAGATGAATTATCCCATAAATTAATTTATAATTGAAGAAGAAATAAATACTGACCTTAAAGGTGCTGCTTGAGGTGGAATTGTGAGTTCAGTAGCTAGTATTAATTCTGATGAGATTTTTGCAAGGTAATATTTTACGGTATGTAAAATATGCGATAATATTTTGATTAAAACTGCATCACTCTTTTCAGTTAATTTGAATTAGTGGAAACTTGCGGATGAATAAGGATGGCATATAAAAGAAGAATGCTGTCTTGACAATAAATCCAGGCCTTCTGTTTTGAAATGACAAGCAATGTTGTAATTATCTCAAGTGTCTTGTGGGTTTTTAGAATTTCTCCCTGAAATTATGTATTCCATTCAAGCACTTCCAGTGGAAATCTATATACAGATATTACAGCTACAAACTGCCATTTAAATGTTATTTGGGGCAACAAGATCCACAGGGTCAATTAAGAAAGCATTATATAGTCCACTATTGAGGAATGGGCTAATGACTCCAGACCATAGGGGACAGAACCAGTTACACAAATATAGGACCTGAGAGGATGGTTTAATGGGGGCAGCAATAAAGTGAGAACAGAAAAATTTTACTACCCACTGATGGTCAATATCTTTCTTAACACAACATCTGCGACAGCTTGGATGGCTGTGACCATCAGCAGTCACCCTGAGTTAAAAATCTGGCTGAATAAGATTCCCAGAAACCTTTTCTCTCTAAAGCAAATAAGTCACTCTGAACTTATCTCCATGAGAAACTGACTCTATTCCTTAAAAATTGTTGAATCAAATCATTCAGCTCAAATTATTCTTTGCAGAGGGATTGAAGTCAATGAAACTATGCTGATTTCATAATCTGAGTATCAAGTCCACTAATTCAACCCCTGAACTAGAAGCAGGCTTTAAGACAACTCTTAGAGCTTGAGCAGCTGGCGTTACACTCCAGACCACCATTTTAGAACTAATTTTTTTTTAAAAAATTGTGAGAAAAGCATGGATGTTCAAAAACAGAAGACAATTTTGATGCAAAATGAACAGGCAGTAATTTCACATAAAAATATTCTGACGATATGGAAAGGCTAAACCTGAGAAATATTGAAAATATGTGTTAATCTGAAAAAATTACCTACATTGTCTTTTTATTACGTTAGACCTGAAATCTAGGAGGGTTATATTTCTTGCAGAAAACCAAGTTTGAAATTCAGAGTAAAGTTTACATCTACAGTAACAACACTAGGAATGGTGTACTCAGTATCTGTTATCAATTTAAGAGGAAGGAATTGGATCAGATAAAAAACAGTGAGCAAGTGAGAAATAAAGGTAGTAGCGCCTTTTGATGAAACAGAGATTGAAGAATCGGGTATCTAATCAGCACGGGCATCATCAATTTTTCTGTCCCATCAAGTACATATGGCAGAACTCAAATTATGTCAATCACCCTTATCATGTTGTGGTTTTCTAATTCTTTTGTTTTCACTTTAAAGGATGGTGCTTCAGACATTATTGCTGTAACAGTGCTGCTGACTTAGACATGTATGTTTAGGCAGACTACTACTGGATACTCTCAAATGATTTCTCATCATCTGAGGCAACAAGAAATATGTGTATTTCTTTTTCTATATTACTTGTAATTCTTTTTTAAATATTGCATACAGATGCCAGAACTGAAATTTGTTCAATTTATACAATATAATCGTAGAAAAGTAGAGAAATATTAAAGTCAGTAGCATTATAGCTCAGGAAGAAAATTTAATCTCTCATTAGGTTATGCTAATTTATTAGAAGGGAAATAATTCCAGGAACATCAAAATATTTGAGGACTGGTTTCCTATGGATTCAGGGTCATGCTCTTGCGGATTCTTTCCCATACAAAAGTAATCCTTGAGCTGAGCTTTTTTTCTACTAAGGGTAAAGATGAAGCCTTTCTCCATCTGTTTATTTTTTTTGGTTTTGTACTAAATTACTATATTTTTGAAATTTGCCACTCTTATCAAATTTCTTTTACAGTAATATGAGAGATACTGTAAGAAGATCGCTATATGTTCACAGATGAATGCAAAGATATTTACATGCAGTGTTTGCTTTCTCAAGTGTTGTTTACTTGGAAAGCAGGCGGAGGTAACTGAATGTCCTTTTTTAAATTAATTCTTAAGGAAGGTGAGAATAAAAACATACATTGATGGTATAGCCCTAACAATTAACAATGCATCTAATTTTGTCTATCTGAACATAAAAAAGGGATAATGTTGAGATGAGTATAAACAAGGATGGTAACTAGTGCACCTGTGTAATGATGCATCAGAAATATCACAAAGATACAAAAATGTATTGCAGCACTTCTGTTCCCTTAAATTTCTCATCCTGGATCAACTACTGTTAAACACGTAATTAACCTACCTCCTCCTCCAGACCATAATATCACAATTAGTTAAACATAAACACAAGCATATTTTGCAGATCATATACACAAAATAGTGAAAATAAAAATTCAGCAAGTGAAAAAAAAGAAAAATGCCAAGCAGCTATGATGGAGCACACCCTACAGTGCCTAATAGGTCCCCGCAAAGATCTGCAGTTTATTCTCCACCGGCTGCTACAGCTGCCTGCACTTACAGATGTGGCAGAGTTTCTCCTTACCTTCCCAGCCACTCTGGCCCACATACTTTTTTGTTTCATGTGTGCTATAATAAAGCTGTTTGGGCAGGTGATTTATTATTTATTTTAGCAATACTCTATCAATAACCTTCCAGGGCAGAAATCACTTCTCTGCATTATTGACGGAGCCAGGCTCTTTTCAGTGATGTCCATTGACAGGACAAGGGGCAATGGGTACAAACTGGAACATAGGAGGTTCCACAAAAACATTAGGAAAAACTTTTTCACTGTGAGGGTGACAGAGCACTGGCACAGGCTGCCCGAGGAAGTTGTGGAGTCTCCTTCTCTGGAGACATTCAAAACCTGCCTGGACGCGTTCCTGTGTGACTTACTGTGGGTGATCCTGCTCTGGCAGGGGGGCTGGACTAGATGATCTTTTGAGGTCCCCTCCAACCCCTAATATTCTGTGATTCTGTGATTATCACCACATCAGATGAGTGGGAATTCCCTCTCTAGTATCTTTGAAGTTGTGACCCCTGTGATCCCTCTTAATTTCATCTGTTAAGATTAGCTTGTGAAGAATGAAAAGGTTAAAGCAAACCTTTAATCTTTACCTTTCACACTTTCAAAATTTGTCCAGAAGAATGCAGAACTCACTGGACAAAAATGTCCAAATTTTACCAACTCTCCTGGTGAATTCCTGAGACATGGTAAAGGGTATAAATTTTTCCTCAGCAGAAAATATAATAATGAATACTGATCATGATTTGAAAATGACAGATTAAAACAGTTTATGGGAGCATGGTGTCCTAGTATAAGAGCCGGAAAATATATTAAACACAACCGAGCCACTTTTTTTCTTGATTTATAAAACAAAGGTCCAAATACTCTACTACCAGGTAAACCTTGGACTATCTTTGATTTCTTCAAATACTCTAATTAAAATACCACTTTATCTTTTAAAGTAGTCTTAGGAAAAAACACCAAACAAACAACTAACACCAAACACACAAATAAACCAAACCAACCAAACAAAAAAGCACATCAAAATCAAAATCCATTGGTATTTCCTCCTACGTACGGAAGTAGAGTCATAATGTTTGCAAGTATCTATTACCTGATCCTACCCCTACTGAAGTTGAAAAGAATATTTTCATTCACTTTCTGGAAGTGAACTATTGTTTTCAATTCTATCTAAAGATCTTCAAATAAGGTAGGCATTCTTTATACTTATCTGCTAATGAATAAAAAAAAATAAAAAAATACAAAGCTGAGAAGATCATAAAATAATCCCAATTCTTTCAGTTAATGCCAGTGCAATATTAGGGTTCCAAGGATAGAAGGCTATCTACATTGTATTAATATGTTCTCTAATTTATTTATTTATTGGCTTCTGTGATCCTCCAGCAATATGCATAGAAAAGCTTAAAGATCCCTATACTTTCACTGCAAAAAGATGTCATCTCTATGCTAAATATATAAAATTCAAATAATCTGTGTGGTCATTATGCATGTTGTAGCCAACCTATGGAACATCCTTACTGAAACGTAATCAAGTCTGTAGTACTGTATTTCAATAAATGAACTTTACAAGTAAAGCAAAATTTAACTGAAAATTCAAAGTCCCAAAATCCGAACATAAAGTGAAGCTTTCAGTTAGACAGGTTCGGTACTAATCCCATTGAAATGAGTGATAAAATTCATTTTGAGATCACTGAGCATGGAATCAGACCCTTAGTGTTTCATTGCCCAGTTGCAAATAAGAACAGACCTGTTTAAGGACCAGACAGTCCCCTTGGCCAGTGGACCAGAGTGGGAGCAGAGCTGTGCTCGGGTGGCTGGAAGCAGCACAGCTTCATGAATGCAGTGAATACCTGCATACCCTGGATAATACCCTGGATAACTGCATCTGTTTGTCCTGGCTACCTAATTCTGTCCAGGTGGAGCTTCAAGTAGTCCTGTCTTGATGGATTCCAGCCTTTGGGCTGGCTTATTCACAGGTCACATGAGTAGCATGAAAACATGTCAGTTAAATGCTTCTTTCTTGGAGCAGCAGCTCAAAAATTCATTCACTAACTCATTCGTAATGATTTACCATCAAAATAACAGTAGCAGAAAACATACATACGTATCTCCTTAGATGTTGCTTACAAACATCCGCAGCTGAAAAGTAGGAGGATCTGCAGTTGTTTTATTTATATTTTTGCCCTTGCATATTCCACCACAATGACTAGCGAAGGACTGGTTTTGGAAGTCCGAGAGTGAAAACTCTAATCCCAAGGCATCATGGTGGTAACAACAATTCTTTCCCTGACCCTGGCTGTTTTGCTTGTCAATATAACATTTTGGTGGTTGCAACTGTTGAAGTTCTTGCAGCAGCCAGGCATGTTCTGCCTTCTCTACTTATAGTTTGTGTACACGACACAGTGATTGGCAGACTGGAAGTACTGTGCATCCAGGGTTTACACAAAACTGATGCAGATATTTTGTCAAGAACAGAGGCAGATGCAGAGAGTATTCCACAAAATAAAACAACATAAACATATCGCAGCTGTGAGTTTGCAATACCCATTTCTTGGGTTGAAGAGGGAATATCTGTCACTTTCTATGTTTGTACAGCTCCTAGCAAAATGGGATGCTGTGCCATTTGGCCTCTAGATGGTACCAGAATATAAAGGTTTAATAATATATTATTTTTTGTCTCTGGAGTCAAGACTTTCTTGTTAAAATGTTCTCAAGTCCAAAATTCCTCAAGTCTGTGCCTCTTTCTTCTCTTTTTTTTTTTTTTTGTGGTGTTCTTTATCCCTCATTAATTCCTAGTTTGTTACCAGTATTTTCTCTTGCTTTGGTTAGATTTATTTGCTTGTTTTTTAAATGTGATAACATTTTGGTCATCTAAGAACAGTTCCTTATAGCCACATTTATATATAACAGAACTCAATTAACACAATTAAAATTAATTGAATGTTAATATTTCATAAATTTATAAAGTATACTACTTTCTTAGTTTTATTGACTTTCTCACTGTGAGATACTCCCCAAATCTCGTGGACTAAAAACACAATAAAGAGCTGAATTAGATGGTGCATGATTCGGAGATAAATGTTTTCATACTATCTTTATGCTTGTTGCATTTTCTTCTTAAAACACATCCTAATTTTTTCATATTATCATCTCCATCACATGGAGGCCACCTTAAAATTCTCATTACTTAGTCCAGTTCATACCATTTCTGCTTTTGTTTCTTTTGTTTTTATCTGACTCAGTACGAAGCCTTTGTTTCCACCAGTAGCTTTCGGGATGCCTTTTGGGCCAGGCACGCTACACTTTTCATCTGTCGATAGCAACTGCCTCAAAGCCTGCACATTTTTGTGGCCAATTTACTTTCAGAGTCCACCAGCCCACGCTCGTCTTTAATGAGTGAGACTAAAGAAAAGTGAAGTAGTCAGCTTGATGTACTGACTTTGTTTCAATCAGATAATCATCAAATAAATACACGTTCTTTCAACTGCAGTACAGTGACCGAGTGACTTACAGGATTTTTTTTAACAGAACATCGTATGTGTTATAGGTTTTAATACATTCCACTTCCTCAAGTGGGTAGTTTAATAATATTTTTCCTCAGGGACAGAAAGAAACCTGATCTTCCTTGTAAATCTGACCTGACACACCGAGTTATCCACTTACTCTGAGTAAAGTAGGAAATGCACTGGAACCAAAATGAAGTTAAAAGATGATTATTAAATGTCCTCAGATTTATGGCTGTGTATTTGAACAACAAAAAAAAAAAATTCAGGTTTTGGAGGTAAAATGTTCTTTTCTGTTGTTCAGGTGCAAATCAGGAGGAACTTTATTGGTTTCAGTCCAATCATTCCACATTTATGCTTTTGTAAATAAGAATAGCATCTAGCCTTTTGTCAAACTCTAATGAGAAGTATGGATCTTCGTCTCCCACTGTTTTTTCCTACCCTAAGCAGAGAAGCCTGAAAAGAGTCTCACATGGAACAGGCACATTATAGTTTGTGCAAATCACCATCTCAGCTCCAGTTCACTGAATAAAAGTCAACACCTTGGGTTCCCCCTCCACTTTCTCTTCAGAATCGGAAGTTCGTCTCACTGTCAGTCAGGATGCATTCAGAATTCCCCGTTTCAACATATCCCTGCTTATCTTTTTGAAAACCTGAATTTAAAAGCCAAGAAAATTCCATATATTTGAAATGTAGTTTTTCATTAACAAAAAGCTTGGGGACGCCATATGTCTTTGAACAAAAAAACTTAGATTTTCTTACTGGTTGTCTATTTTGTGATTAAAGTCCAGTATTTTAAAATAATATAGTAATTTCTAGCAAAATAATTCTCTGTCTATTATCCTGGAAAAAAAATCCACAGAATGTGTGCTGAGTTTGCTAGTGAAGCAAAGTGCCCATTTCTTTTCCCAGCTGATAAACCATTTAACTCTATCTCACAGATCAGCTGGTTCTTAATTGTGATATGGTGACGACATTACTGGATGAAATCTAAAGATGGCCTATATCCTAGTTGTCCTAGAGATGCACTCTTGTTACTATGAAACTAGATCCAGATGGAAAAAAAAGAAATAGAACCTGTATGTGGGACATCTGAGTAACTCAAAGTCTGATTAGTCTTATCACTATGATTCCACTGCCAGGAGCTCAGCAAGACAGGACTTAGGGGAGCGCACACAAAGCTCACGGCACACACACATGGTTGGCACGTTTTGGGACACGTCCGATGTAACGCATTGGTGCTACAGGAGCAATGACCCGCGAGGTGTGCTGTAACTCAGCACCTTGCACTATCTGCATGTGACAGCTTCCCGTGCAACAGAGCTACGTGTTTGTGTGTCCGAAGTGAAGGACGTGTGGGTATCCTGTCCTGGATGTTCAACCTCCAGGTGACTGCAATGCTGCCTCCAGGCAAGCTTCACAGATGAGGCTGTTTGACTGTCAGTCAGGAATCACTTTACAAAAAAAATGTGAGTCTGTAATCTCTTTGAGCAAAGCTCATGCATTTATGGTATATTTTACTGCAGCTTTACTGCCCCTCTGTCTGAGATTCAACAGAAAACCAAACTAACGGAGGAATTCGGGTGCCTCAGGTTGCCAGTAGGCAGATACATGTAGAATTTCTGAACCTAAACGTTTGAAAAATTGTAGTCATAGCACACCACTGATATTACATCCCGGAACACGTAGAACAATTTCAGGTATTATTAGCATTATTCCTTTGTGGAAACAGTTTCACACTCGTGTTTTGATTAAATTTACAACCAGGACAAAAAAAAAAAAAGCTGGTTTTTGCTAATCCCTTTTTTTCCCCCCTGTTTTTCTACCTTTTCACCCATATACCTAAGTAGCTATGCTCTCATGGTTTCAGATGAAGCTCAAAGTATAACAGAGAAGGCTTGCTTAAAACTGCAACATCTAAACCCTGATGACATTCAAGAAAAACTTTCAAAGAAACAAAGGAACAAGCAGAAGGTTTATATCAGGTAGGCACAAGGAAGCATATCTGATGAATGTGGAGGGTGCAGAGCACGTGCTTTGTCATTCAGCACATGTTAGTGGCTGCAGAAAGGATGTGAGACTACTTTGTTACAAAAACGCAACAATGCACAAGCAAAGGCAGAGAGAGACAACACTTTGTTAATTTTGCCTTTTTTTTTTTTGGTAATTTAAAGAGCTGTCTTAGGTTTCACATGTAAGGTATTGATTGTACAAGAATACTGCACAGCTTTTGTCATTTAATAGTCATCCAAACACAGATACTGCAGATTTGTTTTAGTGTTACATTTATGGACTGAGTAGCAATGTATACTATACAAACCCAACAACTACTAGAAAGCCTTAGGCATTTCCCCCCTCCCCCCTCCAGTGGATAGTGTCTTATGGATTTCTAGGAAAGAAACAAACAACCCAGGCAGGAATATAATTGGGCCAAGGAAATACTCGGAGGGTGCAGAAGAGTGATCACCTGGCAGATATATGCGATGGTCCTGATGATTGATACTGTGTCTAAGATGAGGAATAGGAGACACTGGAAAAGAAAACCTTTGTGTACTCTCACACTATAAAGAAAAAATATATGTAGGATTAATTGTGAATGGTTATGAAAGGTAAGAGGGAGCTATAGCTTGGAAAGTGACAGAGCAGGGAGAGTGATGGAAAGTGCATGTAGCTATAATAGGTTTAGTTAGAGGAAAGGTGGTTAAGAAAAATTATTTTAATTGTTTCTATACGTTACTCCCTTTTTACAATTGATGGTATGTATCAAGTTCTTGTTTCATGCTTAGCATTCAAAGGACAAGTCTATATTAATCTGCAATAAATCAGGTCACACTCATACATATATGTACTTTATTCAGAACATTATTTAAATCTCTATAAAATTTAAAAAAAAAAAGGTGAAATTAAGCATGGAGGAAAAGAGCTGAAATTAAACATTTATATTTATAGACAAGCTGATGTCTTTGGCTATTTATTCAGTTACTTAAGAGACTGCCAATTTCTCTGATGCTTCCCTAGTTTCTTCAGGGAAAAAAAATGGGAAAAGAAATAAACGAAACTTTTCTCTTGAAAGGGTGTTGTATTTTTTTTCCCTGATCAGACAGCTTCCAAATATAATGAATAATATCTCTCAGTTACAAGCAGATCAATATGGACACACAATAGAAGACAAAAGATTTATTTTAAAAATTTGAAAGGATTAGTGATTAACTACATACACTAAACACTATGAAAAGTGCTGGATGCTGTCAGTATATCTAGCATTATTTTCACAGCCTTTTTTTGCCTTCAGACTGCTAGTAAACACTTTCATTTATCAATTTGCATTTAATATAGCAGTTCTGATCACTTGGGTCCTAGTCATAACAAGGCAATTGACAGTAATTGTTTGCTAAGAGCTAATGCTGTCTCCTGACTGAGGAAGCCCCATGAAGAATGCCTCGAGTGCAGGTAGTTCCCAAGGGTCACTCTTCCTGGGAAATCTGTGTGTTTTAAGTTAGTGCTAGAACTAAACCTCTCCTAACTCCTCATTTATAACCGTGCAAATGCCCAAGTTATCATAATTTTATTGTACACTACCTTTTAAGAAACTGTAGTTAAGTGGTGAAACCACAATTACTCATCCATTTGGAAAGATTTTCCTCTCTCTGTTAATATATCATGGAAAAGTAATGCAATATATGTTTGTACTTGTGTTCGTTTTTCATATACAGTGCTGACAGACATGACTTAGTTGAAGCATCTCATAGACTTCAAATTTTTTTGAATTTACATTAACTCTTAAGAAAATCAAAGGAAATTAAACTACAAAACTGATATTGAAAGGTCTATCAGCCTATTATTAATGGCTGTGTATATTTAAAATATACTGCCAGCTCCAGTGATAGCTTTTCTAGCACTCCTGGAAGACAAGACATCCAGATGCTACTTTAACAGGATTAGTTAGCACAGTTTCATCAAGTTCTGCTTTTGTCCGCCTTTCAAAGGTTCATGCTTAACAGCTTTAGTTATGCACTATATGGTGAGTATTAATCATTCCTGAATAAAGTTAAACCTCGGTCTCATTAATAGCTCCTCAGGCTCCTGCGTGGCTACTTACTTGAAGTGAGTGAGAACGGTTCAGATAAGAAAGTTTTGATGATCTCAGGTCCTTAAATGGAAGTTACAATGATGAAATGTAAGTTACAATACCAGCAAACACTTTAGCTAATTAATCCTGGGTTTGATCACAAAGCAGAATTACAATATTTTCACTTTTACTTCCCAGAAGAAAGCCTACGTGTACTCAGGATGAGCACTTCACTTGTCACAACAGTGCATATACTAAAAAAAAAAAATAAAAAATGAATGACTGGCAAGATACGACAGTTGACAAAAATACACTTTTATTAGGCAGTGAAGACGACAATATTCATGTCCAAACCAACAGGAAAAAAAAACAAAACAAAACATTTTCATTAATAAAACTTCAAAAATTACTAGAAAAAACAGACAATTTTGTTCTGCTTCTGTTAGTTGCACAGTGTGTGGTTAACATGAAAGGAGATAGTAAGGAGAAGGAAAAGGCTATTGATATATTTTATGTATTGCACAATGGCAAACCACTGATTTCTTGTTTTGGAGACTATGTTAGAAGGTGTAGCCTCTCTTTCCTCTTCACTCCTGGTGCAAATAGCTCTCCTTGGACTCTAATGCAGAATAGCAGTCACCTAGGTACAGGGAAAACAGTGAAAGAGAGTAAGTAAGTCACAAAATATCCTCATTTTTCTATTGGTTTCTCTAAGGCATGGAAATAGAGAGTACCTTTTTCCACAGAGTCATTATAATTATTATAAATAGATCTAAGGATATTGTGAATATTAGCATAACCTTTACTAAATACCGTCATTCCAACTGCATTCAGGGTAGGAGCAAGAAAATCTCTATGGGTCTAAGAGCTATGTTGCTGAGGTATGTGTATTGGGCACAATTTCTTGTTGGCACAAAAGGAATCCAATTTCCAGGTTCATTACCCAAAACAACACAGACATTTGAAACAAGAAAACATTTTAGTGCCTGAACTATAGATCAAACTATAATTCATAGGCCACATTCCCTCATGGATTGTGAGGATAAGGAGAAGGCAAAGGAAAAAAGTAATTTTTCTGCCCACTTGATCGATGTTCTATTTGACCTCTGAAATGCCCTCTTGCCATAACCTTTTAAATACCATCTGCTCTTTTTGTGAAGAGTGTGATGGGAAGGAGTCACTTCCAGACAGCAATTGATTATAAAAGCATTAATCAAGGACATGGATTATCTGCAGCAAGACATTGTGTGCTGTAGTTAAGCAATTTCACCTTAAATGTGATTGGAAAGGTTAATCCCGTTTCCCAGGACTAATTTAGACTTCGTATCAAACAACTCAGGACATCGTGTAAACAGCTGCAGCAAACAGGAACTGAAAAATTGTTGGCTTCTGCTGTAAATTCTTATAAACTTTGTCTCTGAGAATGGATAGGCAGTAGGCCTATGGTCATGTTCTTCAATTTTTCAGAACTGAGCTGAGAAACTCAGTTTCCAACTTTCTCTCTCAAGTCACTAGAACTGTTATTCTCCCTCTTTCTGCAAGTCAAGATAAATTTCTTTTTCAGTATTTGGTCTTCCTGGGTGACATTACCTATTGAACTTTTTTCTACCCATTAAAGACTACAAACTCCTGTTCTGTCACGTGTTTTCCCTTGAGATGTCTAACACAAACTTCCCACTGGGCCTGCTACCCAGTTGGGCCAATTGCAGCACAGTGCTGTGTCAGGGGCTTGCACAAAAAAATGTCCAGCGCTGGTGGCATCCAACAACTGCAACGCAGCTCCGGCTCCTGGGGCCTGCTCTGACTACCCTTGCTCATTAACGCTCCCCTTCACGTTTTAGGGTAATGTGTGAGAAGTTAGCTCATGTAGGTATGGCAGTTGCTGATACAGAATGCCGCAATAAATATGTGCCAAGTGTATTGTAAGGTTGAGGCAATTTATTTTTATCTGAGGCTCCAAACAGGCTGATTATGCTGTGAAAAATTAGGATATTCTGTACCTTTCCCAATATCTGTTGTCACCATCTTCAGATAGTGTAATTTGCAATTAATAAAGTGATCTGTCACTGCTATTACAGTTAAAGTAATCACTGGGGAGCTTGGCAATGGTCACTTCAGACAGATGGAGCGGGGGGAAGCGCATGGCTGCATCAAAGGCCAGGTAAAATGGCTTCAGCCGTGCCATACAGGTTGCAGGGAGCTGGATCACAGGAGAAACACAGAAGCTTTAACTGCTGTTAAAGTCTGAATTCATATTCCACCTGGCTGATTCCCCTTCCTGAAATGCTTTGCCATTTTCTCATGAAAACCTTGAAACCTTTTCTTCTTCTCCCAAAGTCGTTGAGTACAGCAACAGTTTTCAACCTTCTCTGACCAACTGACAATAATATTGAAAAATAAATATATTGAGAGAGATGGCTTGTTTTACTCTTCTTATCTACCTCCTGTTTAATTGTCAAATTTCCTGTTCCTGCTGAAAACATCAGTGCACCATGAGGTCTGCAAATTATGAGCATGTATCACAGGGGAAAGTCCTCACCTCAGAGACATAAATATCACAGATCAGAAGCAATAAAAATCAGAAAAATAAATGCCAATGCAGCACCAAAAGTGTCAATAACCTTTCTAAATTAAAGCCCCGTATCTTCATTATATTATCCTATATATAAACAAAAGCGATATAAAACTTCTTGTTGAGCAAGACTAAATGTTATAATGCTGCTCCCAAAAAAGAAATGTGGAGCTCAGTGCCATTTACTGTTTCTGTTGATTGATTTTTTTCTGAACAGAAAGCACTCTTCTCCAATAAAATCTAGAATCTCTGGGCTCCTACACACAAAGCAGATCAGTTACTAGCACTTCAGGTTTCTCAGATGTAGCAGGAAATCATGGTCCCAAAACGCACATTTCTGGAATTTCTCTTTGTTTCTGGTCTCTTTTTCAATTTTTTTAAAAAAATCTATTTGGAAGTTCAACCAGCATAAATAAGGTACATTTTGAACACAGCATCAATGTCACTGCAGCCCCCCTCCTGAGAACAAAATTTAGCTGCAGATGTGAAGGTGAATATTGACTGACACCTAATCATTCGTGGATCTCCTTGAAGTTGCTCTGTAAGATGCAATCTTGATGAAATTGTTCTGGTGTAGTAACATCATTCAGTGTCTACTCTTTGGAGCACTTGCTTTGCGGTTTGGGTTTGGATGTAAGAAGGTGGAAGAGGAGCAGTTCCAAGCTGGTGGGTGCCCCAGATCACCCACTTCTGACATCTCTCCTGCATTTGATTGCTGCTTTCTGTCTCGAATGGCTCACACTGACCTACTTAGTTGAATAAAAAAGGGTAGGTCCAAAATCAGTGAATATTTCTGAAGTGTTGGAATAGGGGTTGGTATTTCATTCTTATCATTCAGTGAGAGAAAGTGCTACTAATGTTCAGAAATTTCCTCGTTAGAAATATCTCTTGGGTTGGAATGGAGATGTTTCTGTAAGTATTCACTAAGTATGAATTTCATATCTGGAAATAAAATTTTAGTTTCAGATCTCCTGCACAATAGGAAGTCAGGCATTTAAGACCAAATGCAGATAATAAAATATTTTATTTTATGAAAGCTGCTGGTGTGGGGTATTTTTTGTTTATTGTGGAACTATAATTAATATGCTAAATTATAGGTGTATTACTTGAAATTCTGCTAGAATATCTTGTTACCTTTCAACAATGTTTCAGTAATCATTCCTCTTCAACTTGTAAGGCGTAAGACCTTTTAAAATATGGCAGTAGCAACCACCATAAATGTTACTACACTACAGCAGTTTGCCTGTGACGTCAGAAACAAAGAAGCCGATAACCCAGTCTTATCACAGCTCTGTCTCCAGACCTAGCTTTGCTCTTCCCTGGCTTTGTTTCAATTTGGGTCAGGATGAAGATCTTCTATCCTCATCAGGATTGTTTGCTTTACAATTTCTTGCTTTTCCCCCTCTGTCTGTCTCATTCCTAAATCTTCCATTATTATAAATTTGTGTATTATGCAGATCATCAGCTCCAACAGTCTTAATGATTTCTATTAGTTTTTGCAGAATATTGTGCATAATTTTATAGCTTTCTGAATGGTTTTTGTACAGAAAGCAGGGAATTTGTGTGTCTCACCTTCCAGAAGCCATCACAGCTTATTCTTTTTCTTCTTTTTTCTTTTTTTTTCTTCTTCCTTCTTCCTCTCCTGTTTTCTGTTTCAAGGCATAGTCCAGAATTTCCTTCCAAAAAAAACCCAAAAAATAAGAAGAGGGAAATCCATGGTGCGGTTTCACGATACTATGAAGACCTGTAGAAATAGCAAACTGAAGTGTCAATTTCCTCTCTAGATCAGAGCTCAACTTGGGACCTAATTGCAGTGAAAAGGACCAATGAACTTCATGAAATAAATTGCCTTAGGAGGTCTTACTCATAATCGTTCTTGATAAAGCCTGTTTCACATCTCTACACCTATAAATAGATAACCATAGAAATAACAAAATGTAGTGGCTTACTTTCAAGTTAAATTTATATTATAATTCCACGTTAAAAGACACATTTGGGCCCAAATCCCTTTGAGAATGAAGACACTATAAAACCACATGTATCTTACTTACTTTCTTGTGTTTCAAATGACTACATAACATTCAGGGCAATAGCAGGAAAACTGGGTCTTTTCTCTAAAATGGAAGGGCCTGAAGTAGTATAGCCAAGAACATAACAAATTAAGTTCTTTTTGTTTACTGGATAGACCTGTCAGCCAGCTGAAATACGGCCCAAATTCATTTTACCAATCTTTAAAGGTTTAATCCAGGTGCCTAGAATACAAGTATCATCAGTGTAATCCTGTCCAACCTTGCATGTCCAGCCACGTTACATATTATCACAAGTCTCTAAAATATCATGTTGGTAGCTCTTGCTCGATAGAAGCAAGGAGTGATATATGGTAACAGAATGTATAGGGAAACTATACAAAATCATACATAAATGCCTTGTAAAGTGTGGTACTCTGTTACGAAATCTATCCCATCAGAAAAATCTATTTCAATACACCATCCAATGTTGTGTAATCCTTGAACTGTCTTGTGTCCAGTATTGTTTGTCAGCTTGCAGCTTCAATTACTTATGAAGCAGCTTAATGACCATAATTTGTGATCACCAACTAAATATTTTTTTAAGGATGCCAAAATGGAGACATTAACTCCAGATCAAGGTACTGTCTTCCCCATAACTTATAAATGTCTTTAAATTTAATCAAGCAAGACTTTTAATTGCAATAATACATTTGCTAACACAAACATCAACTTTTCATTTAAGTGTTTAAAATACCTATTTCAATTCATTTGTAAAATATCATATGAACCTCTGTCTGCAAGCACTGTCTGCTTGCAAGTACTGGCAGAATACAGCAGACAATCTGTAAGTACATCTGTCAGCAAGTGCTAATATGTATCTAGCAACTGCAAGGGAATGTGTGTGGGGGGCATCTTCTTGCTTGTACTCCTGTTTTTAGATCACTTGCTGATGTCTATGAGAATGCAGAACAAAGTGATTCAGGGAATACCAGAAAACAGTATTCCACAATATATTACTTTCCACTCCTCAATACATTCTTCCCACTGAGAAAATTTTTTTCAATTCCTCAAAACAGTCTGGCTATATTGACAAGTCCTGTAATTAGATCTTAGACAATAGAAGGTAAAGAGAGATGGCAGAGCTGCATACAGCTCATACAAAGGAGCATAATTAGGGAGTTAAACCAAGGAGGAATGAACAGCTGCATTAAAAAACTATGAATTTATTAAAACAGTTTTCTACTGTTCATTTAACATCTATTATTGAAAATTAAACTGTGCAGGTCTCCATTGTTGAAATTACCATTCTTCATTGTTTAGGTTGTTGACACAGGGAGTTAAAAAATGTTCACTTACTGGCACGGTCTACTCCATGGAGACTGCAGACAAAGTGACACAGCTAAATATCAGAGGACAGCTTAACGAAGAGCTCTAAGCAAATCATTACTAGGTGTGGGTACTTTCACCCTTTTAAATTTGACTGTTAAGCTATGGTAAAGTAAACCAAGATAGACTGGGAAAATCATGCCAGATTGCAATGAGATGAGGGGAAAAAAGCCAGAAAAATTTTGCCGTCTCTTACAAACATAATTTTAGATCTTGTGCCAAAAATAATGCGTTTAAATAAGTGCCTGTCAAGTAAGAAATGTTTATTCAGCCATTTGAAATTAATGATTCTCAGATGCTTGCCATAAAAATATAAAGCTGGTAATATGAAAAAATACATAAAGTAGAGAAAAATGATCCTGAAGTAATGTTTTAGATTTCCGTAATCTGAGGGAGAATTTACATACTAAAAGAAAAATATCAAACCAACACGAATAATCCTAATTCTTCTTTCACTGTAGTGTGTTGATTTCAGGGTTTCTCCAAATCTAATGGACAGGAATCTGGAGAGAATAGTCTAGTGTGAGCCAAGGTTATCGTGTGGCAGAGGCAATGCTCAGTGAATAACAGGGGAGACTCTTCTTTGAACTGAATGAATTTGGGCCAATACTTATGGCTATTTTATAACCTTGCAGTAAACCTTTTCACATGCTGATGCAGTGACAACTTGTGATACATAATTCCGTTTTCGTACACCTCAAGAGCTTCTGTTCACACAACTGGTTAAGACATTTTTTGCAACACTTCATGGCTACTTGTGGTAAACTCTCACTGGAACATTGCCTGCAAAGAATTATTAACAATTTGATCTAACTGCAATTTTACTCATATAGTACCATTTATTTCTTGCCTGAATGTCTAGCAAGCTTTTGGTTTTCCTTTTAAAACGCACAAATCCAAGTTAATATGGTGGTAAACTGAGATGCAAGCGAGCCCTACCTCTGATGTCCAGCATAGCGCAGGACATGCAGGACACCTCCCCTAGATGAAAAGAAATGTATTCATAGAAAAAGAAAAAAAACATACAGTTATCAAACGTGTGCCTGTAATTTCTGGGGTTAATTTACATTCCAACATAGCAATTTCAACTGACATGACAAGGCAGGATTGGGATGCCACCGAGCTACACTGCTTAGTGAAGCATGTGTCAGCTGGAACATCCACTATTTAGCAGGTGAATGACAGCAAGCATGGGAGGGAAGGAGGTATTTCACAGGCAATCACAACAGGCAAAACCTTTCCTCCAGATTTTCAGTAGGATTGCCACCATATTAGTACTGATGTTTCAGAATAGAAGGCTTTTTTCATTTGCATCTCAACTGAAAAGCAATACGGGGAGCTTGTCAGGTTTTTTTTATTATTTTTTAAGCAAAGGAGCTTTAAAACTGATCCAGGGTGGGAAAATGAAATGGAGAGCATGCCAGATAAAAATGCCAGAGGCCAAATCAAACAAATGTCTGCACTTGGCACATAGATATTACAGCAATAGAAGTATTATAGATTTTTTTTCCAGCTCCAGGGACAGCTTATACATTTGCATTAAGTCTTTGGATATGATACATAACAGCATGCAGAGCAGAGAAACACAGCTTTTCTTCTTGCAGGAGAGTGTCTCGCTTGCTTTCTTCCTGTCTTCATCCTCCTTGCATTCTCTGCCATGCGGTGGTCCCCAAGCCAGCTCCAAGGGTAGCAGGATGCTGCAGTTGTTTTGCCCCAAGAGGCGGTGGGAGCACCCCAGCCCAGGACACAGCTCCTGCTCACTGATGAATGTGAGATCACCCGTCCGTTTGAGCTGAGCAGTCAGACTGACCAGGACCTGCTATGCTTATTCCCCATCTCCTGACTCCAGCTGCTGAGCCCCTGTGTAGATGGGCACCATCACTGGCATGAAGTCTGAACGAAAAAACGATTGGGTTTGTGGTGAATTTGAGTGTGTTGGAGCATGTTAACCATGCTTCAGGAGACTTAGAAGTGCAACGTGCAGGTTATGAGTCCCAAAGCAGCTTTAGGCTGCAAGGTATGCAACTTGGCTAAGGTCACACAGTCTTTGACAGTGTGCTCTAAAAAAAATGCAGTTGCCCAAATATGCTTTGTGGATGCTAAAGTGGATTAGCATTTAGGTGAGATCTCCTGACCAGCATTTTTAAAAGCATCCAGACATGTAAGGTTTATGCATTCTGAGATACCGTCCCTTGAGGGAAGAGTAGACTTGAGGGTCTGAAAGTTTTAAGCTTAATATTTCACATCCTTGTCTACAGGCACATATCAGGCTTAATTGCAATTCTGAGCACTTTTTTTCTTTCACTTACAAATCTTTTCAGTAAATTACATTCATAGCATCTTATAAAGATTAGTAAAAAAAAAAACCCACAACACACACCAAAAAAAATGAATTCTAAACAGCCCCCCAAGTGTTTTGCTAGGAAAAAAAAAAGGAAAGAGATTGAGGTCATCAGCTAGAATACAAATCAATTGGCATTGCAGAAAATTGTATGCTCCTGTGGCTTAGAGAAATACGAAGCAATATATCTGAACCTCTGAAAAAGAGGACTCTCTGAGCTATCTAATAGTCAAGCTTTCCTTGCTAACAATACCTTCTTTTTACAGTGACTAAAACGTTATTTAAACAATTATATGCTCTTAAGTAAAAGATGAATTACAGAGAAAATTGCACCATTAGTAAAATTTAAGTTCTTAACTTTATGTAATAAAAGACGGTAACCTTTTTGTAATGGCATTTCAATTTACCATTTATTATAAAAGTCTAATTTAGAAGGTAAAATGAATTCTGGTTCCAGTCTTATTACTCTGGCTGCTACATTTCTATGCAAGTTTTAATTCATAACATAGCTCCAGCAAAATTAATGAAGAATATTTTAAAGTAATTTAAGATCTTGGTTGTAGCACTGAATAACCTTGATTAAAAAGGTAAGGCAACACTTTCATACATAAAGAATATAGAGCACTTCTGATGTTTAAAATACATCTATCACTTGTTTTGTTTTTACAAGCCTTTTAAAACATAAAAGTGTTTCAGTAAAATGCTGTAGTAACTGTTGACAATTTGATTCCCACATTCCTTCTATGAAATGCTATTCCTAGTTCATTAGGTATTAGGAAGTAAACTAATTTTTAATCCTAAAGAAGAAAAAAAAAAGAATTAAATTTTGGAGAAAAATTAATGAGTCATTTTTATTTTTTAATTACTATTATTTCTGTTACCAAATTGAAAATGCCCCTCTCCATTTTTTTTTGCATCCTTTTTTTTTTTTATTAATCCAGTTTATATAGGAGGATAGAAGTGGAATGGAAAAGAAGCCACATTTTCAGACAGCATTTTTCCTGAACGAACTGAAGAAGAACTTTTTGACCACAACCATCCAAAGGCATATATTTTTTAAAAGTTCACCAGAGCACAAGCCTGTGTCAGAAATTAATTGGTGAGAAATGTGGGTTTGGCCAAACAGTCGGATATGAATAAACTGTAAAATAGGTGACCTCCTGATGTCATTTTTACTGCATGTTTTGAGACCTTTATTCTACCCTTAGGCAAAAAAACTTTTTGCAAGATTCCAAAAACTACTGTTCATAAATAAGGAGAGGAAAACCTTAAACCAGAGGGCAGCAGTAATGGTGTGTGGTCTGAGGTACCCCAACACTACCTACCCCACAATAACCATTTCCTCATGTGTCCCAGGGTCCTGCCCAGAGCCATGAGCACACCTGTGTCCTTTTGGCTTCTCCTCGATCAACCTCTAGACCACTAGGGACTGGAGAGGTGGCCTGCAGAAGTGCCTGTGCTGGTTTTGTCAGCATTTTGGTGGATCCAAGTGTTATTTTGCCTTAAGAGAGGCGCATGGCATGCTGCTGCCACACCTGCAGCTGCCCCCAGCATGTAAGGCAATGCCTGCCGCTGTGGCAAGGAGCTCACCAGATCTGTCTTGCAAAGAGCTTTCCCTTGCTAACCCACATCTCTCGCTTCCTTCTGTCATTATAACAGACCAAAGGGGAGAAAGGTATCTTTAAATCTGAACTAAAATAACTATATTTTTAGAGTTCTGGAAGAAGAGATTATTTCTGAATCCAGTGTGCTGTTCGATTGAAGTGGGTTTGCAGAAATGTAGATATGTTTCATAAATTGACTCGTATTTGTCTTTGTTTTCACAACTGCTACACTGCCTTGATGGTGCACTTCCTGCATGCTTTACAATTGTGCTGCTAATAGCACTGCATTAATACATTTATTTGAACAATAACTGATATTTCTGAATGCAAAGCCTGAAATTCTTTCTCTGCCAAGCAGAGAACAAAAGGGACAATGCTTGAAACACCTCAGACCAACAGTCATTTCTCCATGAAGCTGTCACCATTAGAAAGCTAACACGAACACACAGATGTACCTGAGACACCACAGCATGTTACAAGAGTTCTGGTACTAGAGCAGGTAATGACCTCTGGTATTTCAAAGCTATTTGATGGAGGGAGAGTCTACACATATATGCTGTACCATCTTAAAAGGTTGACTTTTTAATGCTGACAGCTATTCCTTGGTGAAATCTCACAAAACAAGACGTGGTAGTTTAAATTCCAGCCAAAGAAGGGTTTGGAATAAAAGGCAGAAATGTGGTTTCTGTTGGAAGAACCCTCTGTTTCTCACACTCTGCTTTACTTCGTTCTTCATAGGAATTCAAAACATAATAGAAACTAAATATAATTTTTTTTTCCTTATAATATCCGAAGCAGATCAGAGTTGGTCTGTGATCTCTGTCCTGTCCATTACTGACGAAAGCCTTAGCATTTGATTTCTCCCTTTTTTGTTAGATAATTTGCAAAACCCAGCAAATACAAACTTACAAAACTGTAAACAGATCTTAAAAAACATAATAATGATTCATGGTTTTATTTGGGTTTTTTTTTTGTTTGTTTTCATGTGAGTTTTGTTTCTGGTGGGGTTTTTTTGTGTTTGATTTTTTTTTTAAAAATTAAACACATTGGACTGGTGTTTTGGGAATTCTAAGACTAGAGAATTCAGTCCACTGGTTGTACAGGCTATGTGCTTAGCCAAACAACTGTACAGAATCTCCTTTAATAACCTCTGAAATTTAAGGAAAATGTCGTGAGTTTTGCACAATGAAAAGCTGTGATCTCTACAATCAGAGGTTATACAATCATGGTTAGCATCAATAGCTACATTCTACAGAATAATCTTCTTTTTCATGGAAAGAGAGGAGCTCCTGATACTGTTTTTTTCTATATTTCTTTTACAAAAAGTATTTATCAGGTATTACTAACAGATGTTACTATCATCTGTTCACAGGTGCAAATGAATAACACTAGCACCATAATTCCTTTCTGGAAAATCATCAGTGGTCGTGTATTCTTGTGCAAATCCTGATTTGAACCAACAAAACTAACTGTGTCATCAGAGCAACAAAAGAGGTGTATGAATGTAAAAAAGATTGGCTACAACAATGTTTTGAGAGTTGTTTGTCTAAAAATGTTTTTAGTTTTAAGTCTGAGTTTAAATGTAGATAGGGGTATTCCAAGATCTTATGCAAAGAGAACATCAGTCCTTCTTAACTTTATAATAATGCAGAAATCCTTCTTACACAGATTTCAGTAAAAGAGTCACGCTCTAAAGAAAATCAGTCATTACCAGAAACCTAACTGCAAAGTGTTGCTAATTGAAACTACGGCCTACATTTCAGCGTGTGATAAACTCTTATGAATCACTTTCTCTTTACTGTAGGAATGTATGTGCACCTAAGGAATTACCATGGAAGAACTGACATGCTATGAAATTGAACATTTCGTGTAGTTAATGTGACCATATACTGTTATACCTCCTGTTACAATTCTGTATCTAAAACTTTATTTGCATGTCAAAGAAAAATGTTCTAATCCTTGTATCAAAGAATGCCAAACCTGCAGTATTAGCAAAAAAGATATTGCCTGCAGTGTTTGTCCCAAGCACCTTCTGGTGTCACCTAGCAGATGATGTTTCAGGCCTTTAATTATCTGCTCACTTAAAACCGCTGATAATTTGTTATTAGCAAGCATCTGACTGCAAAGAGAGAAAGGATTACTCATCCTCAAAGGCTATTTTAAGTCATTTTATTGATTTAATATGTCAAATCTGAATACAGCTGGTAACATTAAGCAGACATAAAAGTATGTTTACTTTATCTAGTCAGTTGTAACTGAACAAAGAGGCCAAATATATTGAAGTGTTTTGCAACAGCTGTGTGTCTTCACAAAAGAAAGTAAAGCCCTGTTGTGCAAATATTTTAGCATATGTGAAAGTAATCTCTCTTCTAGTCATCAAAGAAACACAGTCTATGTAGAGAAATTATAACTTGACCAAAGTATTTTTAACCATAAAACATACATTTGCCCATATTTAGATACTATGGGCAGGTTACAAAATGACAGGTCTGGAAAAGATGCCAGCATCTTCACTCATTGCTAATACCATTCTAGATTAGGAGTACAAAATATAATGCAGTCACACTCCAGTGACCAGATGCTCTGTTGATACTCGACATCCCAGGCCACCTGTTTTCACATCCTTACACACTCTTTAGTCTGTCATTCAAAATAGTCTTGTGCTACAATTTGGCATCGGATATGACTATTGCTCTGGCAGTGAGCCAGACTGAAGCACAGTGCTCTGTATATGTCAGTAAAATCCGAGAAAAGCCACGCAAAGGAACAAAAAACGTCCATTTCTATAAACATCTGTTTGTAGAGAGGTGGTCGGAAGAAGGAGTAAGATGACTGGTGGAAAAGAAGTGAAACTGTTAAACCTCTGCAGTTACTGCATAATCCATTCTTGTTAACATTTAAAATATTCTAGTTCCCAAACATCTCAGCCACTCTGTCTCTCACAATCCTCCAGCTGATCCACAAAACACCTGCTCCTCACAATGCCATGAACATGACACAAAACTGGGAGAATAGCAAGGGAAATACCAGCAACCTCACCCTTTGCTAATAACAATTCCTAGATAGAATAAAATATATTACAACTACCTCTCTCTTTTTTTTTTTTTTTACACCAGATATATATTAAGAAAACTTTGTAGTGTTCTAGCTTCCTAGAATGCAGCTTGAAGTTTGTAATTTTATACATGAAATTTCAGATAGTTCTGTGCATGGATGTATGGTTGGATAGACAATATAGTTGAGCAGCTTGAGAATAGCAAGTCTGACACAGACAGAAGGCAGGGGCCTTTTGTTCAGGACCTCTGCATCTCAGTGGAGAAGAAATCCCATGCATCATGCAGCTCAGCTGCAACAGGGCCATGTGGCACCTTAGAAATCCCGAAGAAATGGAGAAATTTTGGTGGTTTTTTTTTTTTCTGGACAAATATAAGATGGAAAAGTTTGATATGTACTAGGTGACCAAAGTAAATAGCAAACCAATATCACTCTCTGCTTCATGCTGAACTCCTCAATGCCAATCTCCTCCAAAACTATCAACACAATTTTGTATCTAAAATTTTAGGCTGGTCTACTTTTTTGTGTGTGTGTCCTGTAGCATTAAATCTTTGGCTCTTGAAGATCCTTGTTTTCCACTGAGAGACAAACCTGAGATTTTGTGGTTTTAGAATTAAGCAACTTCCTTAGCCTAGGAGTACTGAAATCACTGCTTTTCCAAAGTGCAAAATAGTTGTATTTTTCCTTTTAGTTACCTTTTTTTTTTTAACCCCATTGACACCCGTTTACCCAGTTGATTGGTAGGTGGAAGGAAACACTGGAAGAAAGATGAGAATGCCGTGGACTAGAAAATTATTGCAGTAATTGTCTTCCCCTTACTTATTTTCAGTTGCAGTGAAGATGTTTAACAGCAACATTTTATATGCTCTTTGCAGAGTTTGGGAGGTCTCTGCTTCCTCTCTACACACAAATAAGTGTTACCTTTTCAAAGGCATCATGGATGTTTATGTCAAAAATCAGTAATCATGAAAGAATACATGGAACTATGTAACAGTATGTAACAGTAATTATGAAAATAAGGTAAGTAATTTTATTCAGCAAAAGAAAAAAGCTCTGCTTACTTTTGAGAAGTTTGCAAAATACATTATGAAGAGCGTTTCGCACAATTATTTTATGACAGTCATTAAGTGTTATAGAGTTGATTCTCATACAGTTGCAAGAAAAAGTATGTGAACCTTTTGCAGTTTCACGGTGTTCTGCATTATATTGACATAAAATTTGATCTAATCATCATCTAAGTCAAGAGTATTGACAAATATAATGTGCCTAAAATAATACCATAAAGACAGTTCTGATCCTTCATGTCTTTATTGAACACACTCATTCAACATTCAAAATGCTAGTGGAAAAAGTCAGTGAACCCTTGAGCTGACCTCAAAAAAGCTAACTGGAATCAGGTGAACCTAGAGTTTTGTTAAGAAAATGAGTTTGAAGGTGTGGACTAGAGCTACATTGACTCATAAAAACCACTCAAAGTTTTTGAGTTTGCTCCACACGAGATGGATGCTTGTGTGAGCCATGCCTTGCCAAAAAGAGTTTTTGGAGGATCTGTGATCAAGAATTGTTGATTTACATAAAGCTGAAAAGAGTTACAAAGTGACTTCAAAGACCTTAGAAATTCACCAGTCTACAGTCAGGCAAACGATCTACAAATGGAGACACTTTGGGACTGTGGCTACTCTACCAAGAAGTGGGTGCTCAGTCAAAATTACCCCAAGAGCACAAGGAAGACTCATCAGTGAGGTAAAGAAACAACCCCGAGTGACAGCCAAGAGTTGAAGGTATCATTGGAACTGGCAAATGTCTGTGTTCATGAGTCTACAGTAAAACACCGAACAAGCAGGGTGTCTGTGGCAGGGCATCATGCAAGAAGCCTCTGCTTGCCACACAGAACATTGCTGCACACCTGAAGTCTGAGAAAGAGCACATCAACACTCCACAGGGGCATTGGCCAAATGTTTTGTGGACTGATGAAACGAAGATTGAACTATTTGGAAAGAACACGCAGCACTACACCTGGCATAAAAAGGGCACTGCCTGTCATCAGGAAGACATCACCCCAGCCCTAAAGTATGGTGGAGGAAACATCATGATTTGGGCCTGCTTTGCTGCATCAGGGCCTGGCCAGGTTGAGTCATTGAGGGGAAGATGAAGTCCCAAGTGTAACAAAAAATTCTTCAGGATAATGTACGAAAGTCTGTAAGTCAGCTGAAACTCTGTAGACGTTGGGTGATGCAAGAGGACAATGACCCCAAACACCAGAGCAAGTCCACAACAGAATGGCTTCAGAAAAACTAAATCCGCCCTTTGGAGTCGCCACGTCAGAGCCCAGACCTCAGCCCAATAGAGATGCTCTGGAATGGCTTGAGGAGAGCCTTACACATGAGACGTCCAAAGAACATGACAGAGCTAAAGCAGTTCTGCCAGGAAGAATGGGCTGAAATCCCTCCTGAAGGATGCGCAGCTCTGATCTACAGCTACAGGAAGCGCCTGGTTGAAGTTATATCTGCCAAGGGGAGGGGTCAATCAGTTACTGATTCCAAGGATTCATTTACTTTTTCCACCAGCATTTTGAATGAGTGTGTTCAATAAAGACATGAAGATCAGAATTGTTTTTGTGTTACTGTTTTAGGCACATTATATTTGTCAATACTTTTGACTTAGATGATGGTTAGATCACATTTTACAACAAATTAATGCAGAACACCATGAAATTCAAAAAGGTTCACATACTTTTCCTCTCAACTGTGTATGCTCACTTTTGCAGCAGGAAACGGCAGAGTCCCCTGTGGGACTGTCACCTGGAACACAGGGCTTCAAAGCTTCCTCTGTGAGTTACTATGAATGCTCTTGTCATGGCTCATACACAGAAACACTGAAAATACTCCTAAGAGATATTTAGTGCTTGGTTGTCATGGTTTGTTGGTTGGTTGTTTTTTTCCTGTTCACAGAGGAATTAGTTGTCATTTTAACAAATATTTTGCTTTACTTTATTTAGCATTCTAGTACCTTATTAAAATCACCACTCTGTATGAAAAATTAAGCTATTTTTAATGGAGAAAATGCTATGCATTAATGGCCGTGGATGGTGATTTTTTTTTCATTGTTTTACTGCTCAGAAACTTAATAGATAATGATGCTCTGAGACAATATTTTCTGTCTTGGCTTTGCAACTAGTAAGCAATACACCTTCTGTATCTTTTTGTTTATCAGCCTGTCATCAGGATGTAGTATACCATAATTTGCTCAGAAATTGCTGCCTACAGCTGCCTAACCATAAATTGTACATGCTCAAACTGTAAGCCATCTATAGCTCTGCCTTGGAGATGCCACTACTAGTCATTTAAGCATCTAACTTTTTTGTTACTGAACATTTGCTTAGGTGAATCAGCACTGGTTTTGTGCCTAAGCGTCAGCAATCCTTAAAGATTTGCTTCCAGACTAATTCACTATCAGGCCACATGGTGAAAACAAAACAGAAAAAGGCGTTCAAGCTTAGAGCTTCGAGGGACTGCTTTCATTTCTCTCTCCCCTTTCCAATTAGGAGCAGAGACTTCAGCTTCCCTTGCAGAAGTGGATGCCAACCAGCAGATGGGTCTCTGCCAGTGTTCCTCTGTGAATCTGTTTCACTTTGTACAAAACAATTATTATTCGCTGGGGGAAGAGAGGCTCTGATCTGGTAGTTTTCAGCAGGTGGAAGTGAGAAAGTAAGGGAGACCAGACCTCGCTCTCATCTATATTTGTGCAATGTGCATACAGTTGAAGGGACAGATTCACTACCTGAATACAAATTCAGATGTATTCTGAATCAAGGCTCTGGCAGACCCTCACACAGCGATCAAAGTGCCCATGCTGTTAACAATTAGGGGCCACAGTTATCTAATTTCCATGTTTTTCCCATATTTCTGCCATTCCAAAGGAAAGGAGGAAAATATAAGCTACATGTCCTCTTTCACATATTTTCCTCATCTTGCAAAAAAATGTGGAAAAAAGCTTATGAACTACCTCTTAACCTTTTTTTGTTGTTGTTTTTTGCTGTAGATATCATTTTTTTTCCATTTAATGGTGGTTTATATAACCTTTGGCCTTGTGTGTGGAAAAAGTCTGCTTTAAAAGCCAGTTTATTTATTTTTTTAAGAAACTAAAGCTTGTGTAAGATTTTAGAGGTAAATTTTCAGCTTTTAAAAGAAAAACTAAGTGCTCCTGTGTCCTAGCCAACACCATTGACATTAATCAAAGTCACATTCAATAATGAGGAAAATAGAACTGCTAAAACTGGTACCGCACTGCCAAGGTAAGGCAAGCACTGCATTGAACAGAATAGGCAGCCAAGAGTCAGGTTTCTGCTGAGCTCATGATGCCGACACTTAAACAATTACAACTACAATCACAAGTATATAACATTATTCAATTTCATCTTAATGTAATATCTTGTGTTGTAATTCCTGTGAAATGGTCACAGATCATCAAACTAATAGGTGAGGAAGAAAATTCTGTGGATTGTCTAACAGGACTGGCTATCAAACTAATTATGAGTCATTAGACAAGCTCTCTCAAGGCTTGTGCACATGTTTAACTGTAATAAGGGATAATAAAGTTCAGAAAAATTTCTATCAAAGAAGAGTGCCTTCAAAATAACAAGGCAGGAGATTCTATTGAATACTTTAAATTAGGTATAGATTAGTCACAAATCACTGAGAGAGCTTAATAAGAAATCAAAATCAACACCTTGCATATGGAAGCTCCTTGTCAATACACAGCTCGCTAATGTGCGACATGATCAATATTTCAATATATTCCACCCACTCACCCAATGATACCTCTTTGATACAGCACTCAAACACCACTAAGTACTCCAGCAAACACTACGGTATTAGAATATTTTTTAAATCCCTTCTGTTGCTTCTGGACTACTATCAGTTCAAATATTTGCGATAGGACAGTTTGCAATTTCTCCTATCATAAAAAAAACAAATTACAAATGCGCTCTGATATAAAGTTTCTTTTAATCACCATGAGATTTCAGATTGTCCTGTGAGGGCAGTGGATAAAACTTCTTTTAGCTAAAGTATATATTTTTGTTTAAATGGCATCATCATTCAAAACACTTTTTCCCTTCAGTT
The DNA here is from genome assembly GCA_020746105.1 of Trogon surrucura. Taxonomy (NCBI): domain Eukaryota; kingdom Metazoa; phylum Chordata; class Aves; order Trogoniformes; family Trogonidae; genus Trogon; species Trogon surrucura. The sequence continues at coordinate 114,356,552 of CM036617.1, read as the reverse complement.
CCCCTCAGATAACCTTCCTATACTTCTTTTCTTCTCCAGCTGGATGATAAAATGATTCAGACCTTCTAAAGGTGCGGTAATTGCCTCCATTCCCTAAACTCACAGAATAGGGTTTGCTTGTCATAGAGATCAATATTTCTCTGGTGATTTGAACCTATATGGCATCTTATTTCTTTTTTTTTTTTTTTTTTAAAAAATGGAGTCAAAATTATGGAAACACTGCATCTATGAACCACATGATCATCTGAGATTCCAGTGCCAGATCAGATTTCCATGTCTTCAGAAGACCCTGGCTTCACAAGAAGCAAACAATATGGCCTATTTCAGCAAAGCATGTGAATACATCTTTTAAATAAAATAACAAAAAAGTCCCATTTGATACGGATGGAGTTTTTCACCTTAAGATGAGTTTATTTGAAAAGGTTTTGCCTTACGTGGCCCTAGCTCCTTCACCTTCATCATCTGTGTAATAAAATTTCTTTCCAGTAGATTTTCTAGCAGCTGGTGCAGCTTTAACTGAATTTAGATTCACTGAAAGAGCAAACATGTTCAGTACCAGAGTTGTATATAAAAAAGGTCACTGCCACATTAATCACATTGGATTGTGTAACAGCCCACAAAGATTTCTCAGATCTAATGTCCACTTTTTCTCGAATACACACCTAAACTCTTGTGTACTGCCCCCTCTGCAGGATAAAACACACAGCATGTCAGAGAGAAGGGGAAGAAAATCTTATGTGGATATTAGAGAGATTATTATCTGCAGTTGACAATCCCATTGCTGATTTAAACAGCTATTTTTCAGTGATATATTTGCTAAACAATAGGATAGGTTCAATTCATTAGAATAGAAAATGACAGACTGAAATACTGCTAATGAGTGGATTTGTGGTTTATGCTATGTGAGTCAGCCTGGATGGGTGGTGAAGCAAAGCTGGGAGAGTTTTCCCAGTAAGTAAACAGTGCACTGTCAATATATCACTAATTCAAACTACATGATACTAATTAAACTTTTGCCTTACATAGCATGCAAACAATAAGCATATTTTCAATGCCACTTGCAATCTTTTTCTCTTGTTCTGACAGTTTGAGTGCTTCATGACTGATAGATTTCTCTAAGTAAAAAATTGTGTATCAAAGGGGAATTGTATGTAAAGGTAGAGCTTCAAAGTGACTAAAATGTTATTAACTGCAGTTGTTTTAGGGAACAACTCAACATGACCCTGGATCTAAATATTTAGAGTTTTTAAATGAAAAATAAATATTTTTAATCAATACAATCAGGCTTAATTTAGAGAGAGGAACACAATTTTGTAATATTTCGAATGTGATATAAACTCATATTAAGACTTCTGAAGGAGAATTTGAGTTTTAGCATTTTGTCTTACACTTCAGCACAGTCTTGGCCTCTCTGTAGATTCTATTTTTCAGTGTTATTATTAAGAACACTTGAATTGTGTAAGGAATTAAAAATCCTCTTACAACTTGGCCTTTCCAAGATGATCAGCATGTTAACAGAAACATAATTCAAGAAATACATATGACTTATCGGCAAAAAACGAACTTTCTCTTTAGTAGGATGTATTTTTTACTTTAAATAAGAGCTACTCTTTTGGAGATGATTAGGTGTCTCAGCAGTGTTCATCAAATGTGTTCTTCTGTCACATGTATGGGAACAGTAACTTTTCCTCCTTGACAATGACTTTGTGAGGAATAGTTATTCATTAACCCTTTGGTAAATTGAATAACAGAACTACCATGTAAACATAGTTTCAATTAAATTTTTGGAAGCACATTGTTAACCTAGTATTTCTGTAAAGTTTTGCTTTTGGTTCCTTAGCTTACAGCCTGTGCAGGAAAGCTTTTACTTTGACTCACAAGTCAATTAGAGTGAAATGTTCAAAGTTACACTTCTTTGCACAAGAACTTCTTTGTAAAAGAAGTAGGGTGTCATCTTCATCTTTATCATTCACTTTTGCTACTCAAAGACTGAAATATATAAGTAGCAGAGCAACAAAGAGGAAAATAACTTTTATGAAAGGCTTCCTTCTGTAGAGCGATGGATAAATGGAGTGGGACAAATTCTTTTTCTAAGGTAGTTTCAATAAAGTTGGATGATTTACAGCAGGGATGAATTTGGTTCACTGTCTTCAACGCACAGATGAATTCTTTCATTGAGAACTCCTCTTAGCAACTGTAGCCACAGTCTCATGGCAACGAATTGGATCTATGATAAACTTACTGTAGAATATAATTGAAATGAAGCATTATACCTCTCCATACCAGTCTGTTATTATGAAGGTGCTTATCTGGAATCAACATGATGAGGCAGAGAGGAAAAAAAAGATCTCATTTTTGGAAGTCGAGAAGAAATCAATGAGGTAGTGTTTTTCATTTCTATTTCCATTAAGAGATATATGACCTTACTTGCCACATCTCTAAAGAGAGACTCTTAAGAGAGAAAATATTCACTATACAATGTGGAAACACTTTATCACGTAATTGTATCAGTTTGGAATAATTAAAATAAGAGCGACAATGACATTTCTTTCTGAGAACATGCCTTCAACTTATTTATCAATCATTTCTTGTGGGAAAACAAAAAAAAACAACAACAATTGCATTAAAGAGTCCCATTGATCACTGAAGTGTACACAGAAATAAAAAAACTATAGCAATCACATCCTGTCTTTTTCCTCCTACCCCATTCAGTTTTGGATTATTATTTTGGAGAGGGGGGGAGTGTTTCTGTTTAAAGCTCTTTCTGTGTTTCTTCCTTTGTCAGTCTCAATGTGCTAACTTAGGAGTTGGAATTTTCTCTCTCCCCCTGTTATAGCCTGTCACAATGTCCTGAAAATGTTTCACTGTGCTGAACAGCTTTGAGACCAATTAAGGAGGGGGACAGCGGGGAAATAAAGTGACTGTAGTAATAAATACTTGCATTCATAAGAGAAGTCAAATATTTAAATATTTGAAGAAATTAACAATGAAAGAACCGTGTATGGGAGGAGCTGGGAGCATAAGATATGAAAATAGTCTAAATATCAAAAAGGTTATTTCACCTTACAGATGAAATTCTTTAATGGTGGGGATTATTCGTTATCTTTGCAGTTTACTGCAGTAATTATTTAGTCTTCATGAAAACCTAATCAAGAGAGGGAAACAACCCAAAGCACAACTTCCTCTGCAGGTCAATTCGAAGCAGGTTTTGACATACTTTTTCCTATACTCTCTTTAGTGAGTATGGAAAGCCTGAGGAAACTGGACAGATAGTTCATGTACCTGGTGACACAAATGTAAGCATTCCCTCTGAAAGGACAAAAGTTAAAAATGGGTTCATCCACCCATTTCAGCAAATGCTGGGACACTATTTTATATGCAAAGCATTTTTCATGCAATCCAACCGTTCAAAAAAAAATAATCAATTGTCAAAAAGCAAAGTTAGTTAAGATTGTAATGGATCTTTCTGATGGTGGTTCCTTGGCATACAGCTTCATGCCTAAACCACATAAATATGCCTGTGTATATACATGTCTATACGTATATGTAGAGATAGGAAGATTTGGTATTGATGCCTCAATCACAGCTTCTCCCATACATGTTTCTGGTTTATCTTGATAGGGAAACAATGTTGTAACTTCCTTCAGCTATGGTGGGCACTCATCTTTAGCTGTCCTGTCCTACTCCTACTGGTATAAAATACATGCCTGTCTGGGATATCTAGCTTATAAAAATGGGCTGAGGAGGTCTAGGACGCTCTCACGCTTTCTTTTCCACAAAGCAGGAGAGGAACACGGTGAACAGCTTAGATTTAATTATCTTAAGACCCAAAGGGTGCATAGATCGTCTGTGTATAATGTAGGGTGTTACCCTTCTAAAGAACAGTATTATTATTCTAGAATTTTCTCATATATGAAGCTTTGCCGAGGTCGTGTCTGTCAGTTCTCCGTTTAGCAGCTCAGGTAGGTGAACATTTTTCTGTTTTCAGACAACAATGTATGACTAATTTTGTTCCAGAATAACTTAATATTTTGAACCAAAAGGAAAAAAAAAAAGCATCAATACTCTCTCATATGACCTAGCATTTTGCTGAAACTTGGCCCTGTTAAAATATAAACACTTTGTAGAAACAGCACCATTACTTTTAGATTTTTGAGTTTTGGCATATCTGTCACTGCAAAATGGAAAGGATGTTCAGACGTGGTCTAGCATGTAGATGTAGGGGAAATGATCAGACAACTGTAATTTTTCTTCCTTTTTTCTTCTCCTCATGCTAAAGTTTGGTCACTGATGTTTCACATTAACATACCATTTTTCACTTTATAAGAAAAGGATTTAAACCAATGATTCTGAAATTACAATCACTGCCAAGCAACCTGTGGTTGATTTATCTGGATCGTGGCTCATTACGGAACCAGTTTAGGTCTAGTAAGATCAAGACTGAACTAAAGCAAACAAGTTTTTCTAAACTAAGCAGGCTCTGTTTGAAGTATTTGGCTAATGTATCTCTGGCTACAGCGGTATCTATTACAATCCATATTTTCACACTATCTTTCTTTTCCCATTAATTCAGATGGCCAGTCCAGTTAATTTTCACTACCTCATCATGCCAACACACATTAATTCTCCATTCACCTTCCCAGCTGGCAAACTGCTTTCGGTCATTTTTCCGCCACTGTTAATATTCCATAGTCATTAAAAATTTTGGTCAAAAAAGAATAAAAAATACCCCAAAAACCAGACTACCCCCAACACTAAATGAATTGCAAAACTGAATGCGGTGCATACATTTTCAATAGTGAAATAGGTATTACAAGACTAACACCATATAATAGATTAGATGAAAATAAACTACCCTCATGTGATGCTTGAAAAAGTTACTGTAGGGACTCCCAATACCTTGGCCACAAATCTGTGACTACAAGGCTTTGCTGGGAATCCACAAAGGAAAGAAGAAAAACTATTATACACCACTCATGACTAAATAACTCTAAACAAACAAATGAGATAAACAGTAGATTATGGAAATTCACGAGAGTGGCCTGACACATTGTGTTAAAATGACAGCACAAAGTGAGGTTATTAGGACTGTGTGTATCTTGTGCAGCTTTGCTCAGCAGCAGTGGTTGTCAAGCTGTTGAGTGTCAGGCACCTATGCTATAAATTATTTGTCAATGTCTACAGAGAAAATTCAGAAATACCACCATCACTGCATTTGGATTTAGCTCTCAGGTTGTCCTAGTACAGTTTAGGAATATCAGTTTTAACCATTCACCTCCTTCTACAGGTACACAGAGCGAAGAAAAGAAAAACAAGTGTCATATGGAAAGAAACTAATTGAAGGGGTTTGAAAAAACCAAATTTTTATGTTTTCAGCCTTTGAATCAAAGGAGATTGTATGATTGTTTTGTAACAATGCACACAAAAAAAATCCTTCCCCTGTTATCCACTACAATAGTTCAGAATACCTTTTTTGCTTACATGAAAGTTTGTGCTTACACAAAAGTTTTACTTACAAGGAAAATATTTATTTTAAGCCTAGAAGCCCCAAGAAACCAGAAGAAAATATTTTTAATTTTTTAGAGAGAAAAAATAACAAAATAGAGGGGAGCAGGGAAGCCATGAGAAAGAAAATTGCATGAGCATGAAAATTATTTTCATAGCGCACAAGCAAGTAGTTCTTCACTGGTTCTTGCATAATTTTAAAACTATGGAAACAGTGCCCCTGCTATTGATGCTAATGGACCCAAAAGGAAATCACAGCTAATTTATGTTGTAATGGAACACACTCCTAACTATACGAAACTATAGGAAACCCAGGACAAATACTACAATATTCTCTGCATTTGGAAACATGGTGATGTTTCTCAATTGCACTAAGATTGTAATATGAAAATTAATTGCTTATCAATCTCTGTTAGAGGAAAATTTTTAAGGAACATTGTTTTTGCAAAGTGAAGATCAAGCATAAAATACAAAATTTAATTATTAATATATTAAATCAAGATACTGGATAAAAAAACATCTCTTAGTACTTTTAACATGATTTTTAAGGATAATCAAGAGCTTTTCATCAGCACCAAAAAGAGATGACAAATCAACAGTCAAATTGGATTAAAATGACTCCTTACTGTCAGATATCAATTCTTCTAGTCTTTCACAAAAGTTTAGATTAATAGAAAAAAATGGGATTAAGGTTCAATTATTTTGAATTATTTTGGGCCAGGGAGAAAAGCAGATCCAATCCACAAAATTCACTTGCAGAGAAGAGCCAGTAATTTCTTTTCTTCTTCAATGATGAGGTCCAACTTCAGCTTTTGGGACCAAAGCACTAACTAAGAAGGAATGAGGCCACCTCTGAAACCTACAAGTCTCAAATAACTTAAGACTAAAATGTTTAAGAATTAAATGTTACCCTACAAGCATATAACCGAAGAAATCTTGTAATACGCATGTCATAAACTCTTTGAAAATACACTGGCAAGGTATGGTAATTGTTCCAGACACACATTTTGATTTCCAGGCGTGATTTCAGAGCCACAGCAGAGGGAGGATGATTTGGGAGGTTCTCAGTATCCCCTGAAATAGAAGTGTCAGAAAACTGACGAGAAGGTAACAAAGGACACCAGCAATCCAATATGAATCATAAAGTGGTGACAGGAAACGAAGGACACCAGCAATCCAGTATGGATCATAAAGTAGTGCCAACTTTATTGCGCTGCTTGTGGCTTTATATACATTCTGCATTAATATATTCCAAATACAGCTTGTTCATAGGCCAGCCCAAAAAGGTCACGTTTGCATACCCCGCCTACCTGTGGCCTCCCGCTCAAGCTGCAGCCCCTCTCTCACCGGTTCTAACCGGTTCTGCCCTAGTTGTTTTTCTGCTCCAAGGGCACTGTGACCTTGCCGAGGGGGCAACACACCTATGCCTGAGGCCTAGTTGGGCCTAGTCATGTCAAGGCCAGCAACACTAGTTCCCTCAAAGTGAGCGTCATTCTGTTGGCCCACCAACTGCATATAATCAGAATGACCCCTTTCTGCGAGCCATTCCCCAACAGAAAACAAAGCTCACACTCTACCAACCAAGTGTTTGGAGAAATAAATAAATAAAAAATAAAAATCTGTGTCTTCTATCTCTGTAAACCAAGCTAATCAGTGCAGTTGCACAATTTGCAACACGTGAAGAACTGTCCCATCAGTTTCAAAGACATAGATGAGAAGGAAGCTTAAGAATACATTGACAAACAACATTTCAGTGTACAAATTGCATCTACTTTAGAGCTCTTCTCCCGTTCCCTCCATGTCCCCACTTCATAGCTGTATTCTAATCTTATATTGTTATTGATTATAGTACTTTTTTTTTTTCCCCCTAGACAATTTCAAAATACACACATCTTGATTGTTGAGATGCTTAGTTTAGAAATTGGTGCAGAAGACTCTTAGGCCCTCTCCAATTATATCTTGTGAAACAGACTCTCTGGAGATTTTCAATAAAATGTTCTTTCATTATCACTCAAATTACATCTTCATGTTTATTGACAATAATCTTGAAGAGGGTGAGCTTCTGCTGTAAGTCAGCCTTCACCATCAGGCGTAAGGATTTCAAGAAAGAAAGGATTAAATAATACACTACATAAACTGTAAAATTCTATTTCTGCAGAATGTTATAGAGTAAATGGCTATTCTAATGCACAGATCACTGTTATAATATTGAAAAAATGTCCTTATTTACTACAAAATAGCATTCACAAGCTGAAATTATAAGTGTGTAGATGTAATGACAGGTTCTTAGCTAAACATCGATTTACAAATTCATTTAGGGAATAAATGAAAAAAAAGAAAGCTGTATTGTGAGCTGAATTTCAGCAGGTATTTCTAGTGTTTTCTGTAATGGACAGGTATTCATGGATTTGTATTGCTTCAATGATAATATGCTGTTCAGTCTGGGCACTAAGAGAAAGAGACATGGAAAGACATATACATTTATGCTGGATTTCTAGAATCAATCATAGAATCATAAAACAATTTCAGTTGGAAGAGACCTTCAAGATCACCTGAGTCCAACCTTTCTCCTAGCCTATCAACACCACTAAACCATGTCCCTCAGCACAACATCCACCCGTCTCTTAAACACCTCCAGGAATGGCAACTCAATCATCTCCCTGGGGCAGCCTGTTCCAATGCCTGACAGTGCTTGGTAGTCCTTAGGATACAGCTTGTAACTCTCTGTTCTTATTATGAAATATTTTCCAACATAAAATCAGCATACACTGGCTAAAATCTATGATGTATGCAAGTAAAAATATGATAATCAATTTACTTCTCTTTAAAACACTTTACTGAGGAAAAGTAAATGAGATAAAGGAGGATAACAATGGAGCAGCAAGATAATCAGCTTCAGACACCTCTTTTTGTTGACATAATGAGATAATGTTGTAATTACATTAGTTCAAACACATGATACCTGAGTAGTGGAAGCATAATCTGACCTCTCAGGTTGAGTTACACAAGCATTACTTGACCTTCCCTCTCATATATTTCTACGCTGCTGGATATATAAAAAGAACCAAAGAGAATAAGAGTTGTGCTGTGACACAGTTTCTTAATCTGATGTTATTCCACACAAACCAGGCCAGGAAAGATATGCAATTGATAAAATAACTAGATTTTCAGCACGTTATCCACTAGAGATTTGTAATTAGATGTTGAAAGCACTCTGAGCTGATGAACTTATCACAGTTTGCTGGTTAATGTCTTGATTAACTGGATATTAAAAAGAAATAATTACTAAATTTTGGGGAAAAAAAAAATCCCTTAAAACAGACTTCTTCATATGCAGGAGCTAAATAAGGTTCATGAGGTAACTGAGAATGCACTCACAGAATCACAAATATTTACTGACTGTGATTCACAAAGTGTGTAAAGAATACATCCAAGGTACATAAAGCATAGGTCTAATACTATTTCATTGGATTGTGCTAAATGCAGCAGTTGCAACATGACTTTTTATAATGCTGTAAAATATTTCAATCTAATTTAAGAGCTTTATTGGTAAAACACCTATATGAATTCAATTGCAAAATACTGAAATACTGAGGGTTATAGGGTATGGTTCCTGGATTCTGTAATTTTTAATGGTTTTGCATAAATTGAGCTGAACAGAGAGGTTATCGGACTACTATATCTGTGATTAAGCAAATTACTTTTTTTCATATCCATATTTAAGTATGATTTCAATGTCATACCTAATTTCATGCACATATTAGGTGCTTTGATATACCTATATACACCATTATGTTCCTGTTCAGCTCATTTTTATATGATCTACATGTTTTGTAAACTTGTGTGCTAGTAGACGCATTTCATAGAATCATAGAATCATAGAATAATAGAATCATAGAACAGTTAAGGTTGGAAGGGACCTTGAAGATCATCTAGTTCCAACCCCATTGCTGTGGGCAGGGGCACCTCTCTCTCACTAGAACATGTTGCTCAAAGCCTCATCCAACATGGCCTTGAACACTTCCAGAGATGGGGCATCCTCAACCTCCTTGGACAACCTGTTCCAATGCTTCACCACTCTCGTGGTGAAGAATTTTTTCCTTATATCTAATCAAAATCTACGTCTTGCAGTTTCAGGCCATTGCCCCTTATCCTATCACTACAGGTCCCTGTAAAAAGCCCTTCTCCATCTTTCCTGTAGGCCCCTTTCATGTATTGGAAAGCCACTATTAGGTCGCCCTGAAGCCTTCTCTTCTCCAAACTGAATAACCCCATCTCTCTCAGACTGTCCTCATAGCAGAGGTTCTCCAGCCCTCTAACCATCTTCGTGGACCTCCTCTGGACTTGCTCCAGCAGATCCATGTCCTCTTTGTACTATCGGCTCCAGAACTGGATGCAGCACTCCAGGTGGGACCTCACCAGAGCAGAGGGAGAGAATTACCTCCCTAGACTTGCTGGTCACATTCCTTTTGATGCAGCCCAGGATATGGTTCACTTTTTGGGCTGCAGATTCACACTGCCAGCTCATGTTGAACCTCTCATCAACTAACACATCCAATTCCTTCTCCTCAGGGCTGCTCCCAATCTGGTCTCCACCCATCTTATATTTATGCTTGGGATTGCCTCGATCCAGGTGCAGGACCTTACACTTAGACTTGCTGAATTTCATGAGATTGGCCTGGGCCCACCTCTCAAGCCTTATAGTGGATAGATGTGTGAATTTTGCCTTAAACATTTCTTGTCATTTTTATAAACCCCCCAGCTTGGTGAAAAAAACAGTTTCTGGTCCTGTGTGACAAAGAGATGGAATGTTGTAGAGGGGTGATCTGATAAGGCTACAGATGCCTCAAACAATACTGATGAGATTATGTTATTCTTGGGTTGGCAGGATGGCCTTATCTCGTAGTCTGTCTCCCAAGGAGATAGGACATTCACGCATGTTAACAAGTATCAAAAACAACTAAGTGCCTTGATCTCCTACCTGACATTCCGCATGTCCGCATGTAGAACATTGTATAAATTGAGGCAAGGTAAAACAAGGAGAGGAAGCGAAGAAGAAAAGAAGAAGAAAAGAAGAAGAAAAGTGCAGGAGGAGCAGTAGAAGAAAAGAAGAAGAAAACGATGGATGCACCCTGAACTCTGCTTTGGCTGGACCAACGCAGGAACCTGGACCAGTGATGTCTCTCTCTCTCTCCCTCTTTCTGTCTTCCTCTTTTTCGCTAAGTAACGTAAGGCCTATCATACTGTTTACTTAGTTCATGCTTAAATTTCTTTCTTGTAATGGTTAATAATAATACTGTCCATTATAGTATTGTGTTTAGATCTCCTTTATTAACCCTTGTTATTATTAAGTTATTGTAGTTTATTGAATATTTAGCCTTTTCCTGGCTTTCGTTATATTGTCTGCCCTATCCTGCTTTTAAACTAGATTCCATTTCAGGACCCATGGATGGATCTTGTCAGGTCCCATGGACTTGTGCATCTTGAGGTTCTTTAGATGGTTTCAAACTTGTTCTTCACTCACAGTGGGGGATAGGCTAGGTTGGCTGCATGAAGCTAGGAATAACACAAAAATTTGCTAAGCCAATCAGAAAGAAACTGATCAATAGTGATATATTGATCAATTTTCATTCTGCTGCAACAACATCATATTGAATTATTACATTTATGTCAAGCATTTAGTATAACAGAAACAAAGTAGTAGTAAAAGGGGATCATTATAGAATCAATTTCTTCCTACTTGGAGGCTAGTTTTCCCAGAAAATACTGTACTTCCCTGAAACAAATTTCAACATCCACATTCCAGGCTGTTTCATACAAAGCTAGAATTTTAACACCATTAAAACAGAGCTTCCTAAAGGTCTCTCTTAAAACATTTTTCATACACTTTCCGCAGAAGGAACAGAATTAAATTCACTCACCTTTCAATAGAGGATGTAAAGTAGTCATATACAAAACCATTTTTCAATTGAGGATGCTGAATACTGTGACTATCTTTCATCCCTTTCTCACTTCTTGTTTCAGAATTTTTTAAATTGACATTACACTTCCCTGCTATCTGGAGAACTAGGGAAAGGTTGGAATTTTTTAAAAAAGAACTTCTTAATGGCTTTTCATTTTTTGTAGTGTGTCATGAATCATATTAATTAAAAACCTTTGGTGAGTATGTTAGGATTTACTACTTACCCTTCAGTGTGAATCTATGTTAGGAAATTAATGACCAGAATTAATAGACACTAATATTAGTGTAATGTAGACATTACTATTTGCTTCACTGTTGATGAATTTTTATGTTTGCTTTCCTTTCCTCCCCTCTCTTATTTCTTTTTATTTTTTCCTATGTGTCAATTGAAAGCATCCATGCTGCCAATAAGGAAAACACTTTCTTGTAAAAGTCAGAGACTGAGAGGAAGGGAATGTATCTTCAAACTGCCAGTTAACAGCACAGTCATTAAAAGGTCAGATGGCTGGTGGATGACTAACAATGCTTTGTTTAAGTCAGACTATATTTTTCAAATTATATTCTTCACTTTGAGAATATTCCTAGTCTGTTGTTTTATACATCTATTGCAATATTTCTGAGATATTTTTACAGCACAACTACTTTATTACAAAAAAAAATAATAACACAGCTAGCTGAGTAATGTTAGATATGGAGAATAAGTTTCAGAGGTACAAAGCTGAGGTAACCAGTCAAGACTGTTTCTGGAGAATGTTGTATTTTCCTTTCTCGTCTTTCTTTTCTGTGTCCCTGTATGAACAACAGCTTAGTTACATTTTCTTAAAATTCAGAGAAGGCTCAGTGAAGACCAGACTCCAACAACTGAAATGCTCAAGTCATGAAGATGGCAACTAGCCTGCAAAGGAAGTATAATTAATAGTTACGGGACTTAACTAGGACAAAGCAGAATATAGTCATGAAACGTCCCTGATTTTCATAAGATATGAAACATATCACAGGCAGTATATTGTTATTTGGTGACAACTGATTGTTAAGATGCTTTATATTACCTAGTAAAATGGATTTTTTTTTTACCTCTGTATACAAAACAACAAGCTATGATGAGTATCTCTCCTTGCTCCCCAAGAAAGAAGTAGCAAGATATTTTACATCCAAAGATGTTTTTACAAAAAAAAAAAGCAGAACAAAAATCTAGAAAAATGTGCAGTGCATGCAGTGTTCTTGTTCCATAATGTACTTTTATGTCCTGATCCCAGCCTGTTCTCCCCTAGCCAGTAACATTTTGTGAATTTACTTTAGCAAAAATAAACATGTTATCATGCTTATTCCCCATTTTAATATTCTTCACTTTTGCCCCAATTTTAGAATTTGTTGTCAGCTGGCTGACTTCGCTGCAGTCTGTTTGAATGCAGTGATCCAACATCATAGATCTGGAGCATAACAGGGCATGGTATAAGACCGCATATAATAGAATGTGAAAGTCAATGTCTGGACATCAAAACAGTTACTCTTCATGTGTATGCACTAGAATTCACATATACCTGCTGAATGCTAATAGGTTTGGTTTTTTTTTCCCATGCATCTCTGCTCTGTTAAACCTAACAGTTTTTTTCTTCGGGTACTGCTTGATTTCTTTGGCAAGATATGCAGAACACAGTGAACTATTAAGCAAAAAATGCAGATTGCACTTTTGAATCACATACATTCCTACTAGAAATTAATTTTGTTATTTTTCTTTTCTTCTAAAAAACTGGCATGAATCTGTGCTTTACAAAGGTTTTATAACAAGTGTTTTTATTCAATAATCACTTTCGCTAATGACCCCGAACACTTCTCTCTCTTCTTTTTAATATCAATTTGTATGTTTTCCTATGACAAAATGCAATACCTTCCTTTTCATAGTTGTGATTTCCCCCCCCCCCCCTTTCTTTACAGACTACGTTTTCCCAAAATGTCTGCAATGCTTTCTGGCCTGTCTGGTTGGTGGGCAAGATGTTCTGTGGACTTTTTGGACTGAACATCTCTCCTGCAGTTCACTCATTTTGATTGTGGGGGTAGGCCCCACATGTTTCCTCAACCCTGTTGCATATAATCATTAAACTGCAACAAACTATAGTGGTTTTACTTTCTGCAAGGCAACTTTGATGACAACACTCACTTGCCCAGGCTATAATGGAAACTATAATTAAGTACGTTCTTCCCATTGTTCTCCACACATCCTCCTCCTTAAACACAGAAGATTAGCTAACGCTGCCTTCTGCTACTTTTTTTTTCCAAGATGAGCAAATAAAAGTCCCTGCTGTTGTCACTTCATCACATCCTCCCATGGTGGATCAATACTTCTCTGCCAGCCTGTCATGGGAGGACAGCAGCAATCTGGACTTAGATTATAGAGCTCTCAGGAGAGAGATGTTTCAAAAAAAACCCACAATGGAACTGTATACAACTCCTTGCCCTGACAGCTGTTATTAAAAAATACCCATCCACTTCACAATGTAATACTCTAAGAATAAAGAATTAAGAAAAATCTTTTAATGGAGGTAGGCCACAGATTCTGTTCATAATTTGTTGTGCTTCCAGAAAAGTATGGTCTGCATATGCAACATTTGCATTTTTCCCCAAGTGTCAAATTGAAATCAAGATTAGCTCCAAAAATTGTCTGGAATTTACATTGGAATCTATCTCACTGCTCAGCCACAACTTATAAGCGTTTGAGCATGTCACATAAAAAAAAATAACGCTTTGCTGCTTCCCCAAGTACCAAAGGTGTACTTTTAGACTCCTTCTGCAGTCTAGAGAGCCTCCTGCACTCACAAAAGTACTCAGAAGCAACTAGTGTTTTTGTGGACTCTGGGTACTAATCAGTAGCAAAACATTTGCAAAGAGCAAGTTACAGAAACAAGAGATATGCGGAAAACGTAATAATGTTAACCAAAAATGAACACAGGACATCCACGAAGATGGACCTCCTTTGAAACTCTGTGTCCTAAGCCTAACGTAACTCTCTACTAAGTGTGTCACAAAAGGGTGGTCTGGCTGTCTTGGAAGCGAAACCTTCTTAAATCACAGTCCAAAAATGTGCAAATCACACTATCTGCAGCACCTATCTACATAATACAGTTGCAATAAATAAAATGAAATGAAATGAAATGAAATGAAATGAAATGAAATGAAATGAAATAAAATAAAATAAAATAAAATAAAAAATAAAATAAAATAAAATAAAATAAAATAAAATAAATAGTTTTCGAACAAATTATTCCTTTGATCCTAATTTCCTCAACTTCTATATCTAAGGGTCTGGTTGGTAGTTTTTAGAATCTATCAGTAGCAAGGAGTGATAGAAGTTAAATATTTGTGCACAATCTCCTGCCAAAAATATGCAGGCTCTCCTGAGACAGAGTAAAAGTTTACTAGTTATGAAACACTCCAGGAAAAAGAAAATTAATTAAATTTAATCTGGTCCTAGCTGCAATTGATTCTTCATTTTTGGACAATGGATATGAAACATCAGAATTTTCATTAACAATAACTTGTCCACTGCCCTTATGCCCTATGTGGTCTATGGGGTGCCACATGTGAAAAAAGTTCACAGATTTTTTTTCATGTTGTATTTCATAGCTGCATTTGTTAGTGCAAAAACTCATTAAAATTCCCTGCACATCCCATGGGCAGCATGCACACAGTCTAAAAATAATGAATACGTCTATGAGAATTTCATAAAACCTAAGAAAGGAAAGTGCTATTTCTGTAGTTTTAGAAAATTCATAAGTATCTCATATACAAATGTTTTCTATATTACTTAAAAAATACCCTCACAAAGCCTTAAAGACTAGTGCTCATATTTGCTGGTAAGTCAATCTTTCTTTCAGACATCAAGAGATGACCTCTTAAGACCCAAAGATTTATCAAGTCAGCAGTTTATTCCCTTAGGCCACCATCTTCAGCCTCTTCCTCTTCCAGTCACGTCTATCGAAGGACTTTGCAAACCCCCATGAGGAAATGGACTAATCTACTTCTTTCTAAAGGACAGGAATGATGCCTATACTGACTGCGCTCTATGGGATGAGAAAGCTAATAAAGGGAAGGAGACTACATCTATTCGTGAAAGATTCAGTGTGATGTTTGTATTATAAGAGACAGAGTTAGAGTGCTGTAGCTGTCAATCAGAAAAGGGGTATTGCTGCCCAGCATGAGCAATCACTACTGATAAATTTTTGAGGAAATTCATTCACCTTTTTCCTTTATAAGCATAAAACATCCCTGAATTGATAGAAAAGTCAAAGGATTGTTTGCATAAAAAAAAAATTACAGGCTTTACTCTTTCACCTCTCTTCTCCCCCCTATAGCAGTTGATTCATTAATAGGTACATACATGTGATAATTTAAAGAAGTGAAAAAATTGAACAGAAACCCACAAATTTCTTTAGAAAATAATTCTTTTTCATTTGCATCACGTAATTTTCCATAAGTGTTTTATGCTGCCTACTTAAAAAATTTCACCTATTCGTTTCACATTGTTTTTTTTAAATATTGCCACTGTAAAATGGAAATAGTAATAGAGTCACGGCAGTACCTTCATCATTATGTATACAAAATGTTTTCCCACATATCAAGATAACCTGGCTAGAGAATTGTATGAAAGGAAACGAGAATCCATCTCTTTTAGTCAATCACTAAATAAATTCAGACAAACTTTTTACTTATTGAATGATTTTTAAGTCAGCATTACCATTTTCAGGCAGTTACACAGGTTGACCTTTTTGGTAATCTCCCTAACTTCATGTGCACCCCTCTCTCCTGTCGGCACTGGCTTCCTGTATTTTTCCATTTACCTATTCTTAAAAATACAAACAACAATTAAGTTCATCCCCTTTCTTCATATCCCTCCACTTTTTCTTTTTAGTCATGGCAGACAGCATCTAATTTTCAGGTTCAGGAGTGCCCCATTATCTACTCTGCTGGTTGCTACTGTGCTGAAAAAGTGTTACCATGGGGAAGGATAGAGATCAACCTGCAGGGCTCTGATAAGCAATACTTTATGTTTAATTTTGAAAATCCTGTATACTCTGTCACTTTAGGAATCTGACACATTAAATTACAAGAATCAAACCAATTGGAATAAAAAGAAAAAAGATTATTTTTTTCTCACGCAGTTCAGATTAATAGCAGATCTTGAAATAAAATAATAATAATGACAATTATTATTCCTCATTCTGAGATTCCAAATTAAGAAAGAAGATATGTCCGTGTAAGATTTTAAGTTGAGGAATTCTAGGATGCACTGTAGAGAAGCAGGAGACAGATCTGATTCCCCACTGCCAAAGGTGGAGAACTTGAGTGCATCAATTGAAACACAATGACAATGATAGGCAAATACAACATGGATAACATGGGGAATCATGTTTTAAAGGTGTAGCAATACTTCACCATCTGAATTATGTTACATAAATCATAAAGACATAAATTAGAAATGGTGCTATGAGAATATCCACACTTTCTGTCAGTTCTGGGATCTTCTACCTTTCATATTCTTCTATCCTTTATAGAGTGATGTTCCTCAGGAGCTGGTATTGAAGTGAGTCCAGAGGAGGGCTATCATGACAATGATCAGGGGACTGGAGTGCCTCTCCTATGAGGACAGGCTGAGAGAGTTGGGGTTGATCATCCTGGAGAAGAGAATGCTCTGGTGAGACCTTATACCGGCCTTCCAGCTCCTGAAGGGGGCCTACAGGAAAGAAGAGGAGGGACTCTTTATCAAGGAGTGTAGTGATAGGACAAGAGGTAATGGTTTCAGACTGAAAAAGAGTAAATTTAGATTAGGTATTAGGAGGAAATTCTTTTCTGTGGAGGTGGTGAGGCACTAGAACAGGTTGCCCAGAGAAATTGTAGATGCCTGCCTCCCTGAAGGTGTTCAAGGCCAGGTTGGATGGGGCTTTGAGCAACCTGGTCTACATAAAGATGTCCCTCTTTACGGCAAGGAGTTGGAACTAGATGATCTTTATGGTCCCTTCCAACTCAAACCATTTGAGGATTCTATAATTATAGTTACAGATTACCAGTGCAGATACTTGGCAAACTGCATGGTGGGAAGCAAACACTCCTGAAGCGTACCATGGATCCAAGATATTTTGAAAGTCTCAGTGCATCCCATCAGTCAGTAGCCACTTTGTGGACTGCATAGCAGCTTTTCACACTCCCACAGCAGCATTGAAAGACCATCTCTCTGAGGGCCTTCACAAGCAGTGACAGCACCTTAAAACCAACTTTCTGTAACAGTGTTGCTATGAAATAATCAGGTTCCTACTTCTGTGAAATTTCAGAGAACCCTGGAGAACACATGGCTTCCTATAACTGCTTCATCAATTAAAGACAAGCATCTCAAATTAGAATGGCCAACTGAAGTCTTGCCAGATTGCTAAAAGGAGTGCTGTAGCTTAACATAAATAAAGTGAAAATTTCATAGTAATATGAAAACCATTCAACACTGCTATGTTACCATTTCCCTACTGAAGAACTAGACATAGCAGAAGATGCTTATAAATGCACAACTTGCATATTAAAATCATACAAACCATCTGTAAGTGCCCAATTCTAACTAATTTGCTGGATACGTAGAAATCTGAAAATCTGACAGTAGTGCTTGGATCCTTCAAGTTAAAATTGAGGATCCACTCACAAAAACCTAAAACAGAATTACTTGATGATAGGAATATGAAATTTATTTGTAATGTTGCTTTGTATCCTGAGGAGGGTTTTAAGCAAATTACTGCATAAGAAGTTTGTTAAGTCATAAATTCTGGTCTTATTTGCTGTCTCAAACATCAGTAACAAAATGTATATTTAGTTTAACCATCTGACCAAAACATCTGTTAACTGTTGTTATGATTTGTACCTTGAATTCTGCCTCCTTTCCAATAGGTCCCCACTACGTGTTTTACAGTCTGCAAGTGGCATAAAAGTACATAACAGATGTTAGTTAGTATTGGACTGCATGAATTCCCGCTGTCCAAGGCAGCAAATCTTTTTTTAATTCATCACAGAACATAAGGATGTTTCCATAATCCTGCCTTTAACTAAACCATCTAAAGAGACAGTCATAGCTTACAAATGCCTTACAAAAATCCTCTTTTCTGTGTTTTTTTCCATAAGAGCAGCAGTCAATAAAAGAGCTGTCTCTGCAATCCTTCCACTAAATAACTTTCTCAAGCCCACTTCTGCATATCCACTGTTGACTATAACGAAATTGTCTGGATTAACACTTTGAATGCATTTTTTGCCTGCATCTCCTATGTAAGAATTGAGTTTACTCTAGATTACTATGATCTGTATTCTCAGTGGAAGGTAGAATGAAAACCTGACATTAGCATTGATAAAATTCCTCCATCATATGTTGATATTGCAATGAAAATTAAAATGTATATTCAGTTAATTAAATCTCTGGGTTCCATAAGGAAATCCAGGAAAAAGATATCAAGTCTTACATTGGTCCAAAAGGGTCAATTCATTTGTGTTATACTTCCCTAAATGGTTGACTTAAGGACTGAATCTGGAAGTGATTTTGTTTAGTACAAAGATGCACACAATACAGACTTCTACAAAAAAGGAGACAAAAATGACAAAAAAAACCCAAAACAACGTGACAATCACTCTGAATGCTATCAATTGCTTTCAATCTCTTTTCTCTCTGTAAATTGTTCATATAATTTAGAATGAAAAACAGTTCTGACTCTTTTAATGTGAATATGTAAGACATTCAAAGGCCCATAAGATACTGGTGAATAGTCAGCATCTCAGACATTAAATTCTTGCTATTGGTTTCTTAATGGCTTTCTACATACTTTTTCCTTTTTTTTGCATAAAACTGTCACAGATAATACGTCTAATACGTCTATCACTGATCTAAGCTGACTTAGCACCAGACTCGGAATTTGCTATGACAGTACCTCCTTCATCGATCTAAACTGTTGTCTAAGTGATTATTCCTCTCCCAATCTGTTCTGCTGTAAAATTAAATAAATAGGTTACCCTGTTATGCAGGAGATGAAAAGCACTGAAAAACTGCAGAATAGTGAGAACATGGAAGTGTTTGTACTTCTGATGTGAAATTGGTAATCGCTGACTTCTGAGTTGGACTGAACAGTTTAAACCACTGGTAGTTTGCAGAGAAGAGGTCATGGGAAGATGACTTCAACTACCAGGAAACAGGCACTGACAGAAGGTAGCTGAGAGGACGTTTTTTGCAGCAAAGAACCCTGTGGAGAACTGCATGGATTTTCAGCTAATGTGTTTAAAGTGTCCCTAGGGGAAAACAGAAAAAGTCCTCCTGCAACCGAACACTAGTGCCACTTGCATGTGATGGCTATCCTGCTACCTAAGACAGGAATAACAATTAAGATGCTTTCCCAATTCTGCAGCGTTTTCTGGATTTTTTTTTTTTTTTGGTTGTTAGGCTGGGTTTTTTCCCCTCTGTAAGCTTTTGAAAATCAATTTTACTATTGTAAATGCAGCATCTCTTTCAAAATGCCAGCCACTGCTTCAGTCTGGTTTGCTTCCATGTCCTCCATACGCTTCCAATTTCAACTTTCTGCTTCCTCTTTTAGGGTGCTTTCAAGGCTCAACTTGTTCCTGTGTGTTCTGTGGATTACCGATACTTGCTACGCTGGTCTTCCGTGTCAATGAAAATACAAGTGCTAATGGAGCTACATTTTGCAACTTGACAAGCAGGAACTGTTTTTTTTCTCGTGTGTAAGTCCACACTGGAAGAGTGATTCTTAGCTTTGGTTCCTTCTGGTTGTAAATTCATAAGAAATCGAAGGTTCAAAGTTTGCATAGTTGGGAAAGACAATTCCAGCTCTCTTGTTAGCCACTCTCAAGCTTCATCATTAACAATTCAAAGGTTTGAGTTCTTGTGTTGAAACAATAACCCTCAGTGGATGCATTCTCTACAGATACACAGCAGTCTTCCAAAAATTTGCCGTCTTTCTGACGCAGTTTGTCAGACAAGTGTCTCAATATATTAGCACCAAGATGAAGGAAAGCTAATTTATATGTATTCTCCTTTGTAGCATTTTCACTTGCTTTTGTGATTTTTTTCATTTTTTCTTTAATTTTTTTTTTCTTTAGATATCTAGTTACTCTGGGACTCTGTATTTTGGAGAGTTTGTTCTGCAGGCCTTCCCTCCATACCCTCCAATATTTTAATTTATAGATACACTGCCTTTCCTGTTTTCTTTGTTGTTCATGTTTTTAAGTAGCGATTCACGGGGAAACCTTGTATATAAGGAGGACACTACTAAATATTGGACAAAAAATAAATACAAAGAAGTTTAATCGGAAAGTAGCCCTAGCTTTCTAAACAGCCAGTTATATTTAATTAGTTAGTGGATGGTCTCTATCAGACTGTGAAGTACCTTTACTCTCTTGGTTGAGAGCAAGCATTTCAGACAGTGTATTCAGTTTTTGCTGGAACACAGCAGCAGCACTTGCATCATTAGAAACACCCAAGAGAAATTTTAGGAAGCAATTTCCTCCTATTGTTTGCTGTTCTTTTGAGTGAGATGAATGTCTAGTTCTCAAAGTGTGGATTGACTTTGCATAAGTGAATACACCAATGTAGCTCAAACTCAGGACGTTAGCAAGTGTATTTTGAAAGAGCTAGGGATAAAGAGCTAAATCACATTGTACTTTTTTTTAACAGCTCCTACGTGATTTAGGATCTAAAATGCCATTGTCTTGCAATAGGAATTGCATTATTTGTGGCTACATATTTGCAGGCATTCATGTCCCCAGCCCCCAGTGAAATCAAGAGATCATTTCAAGCTTTGAAAAATACATGATTTGAAATGTTAAGTAGGTACTTATCACTAATTCTAGATTCATTAATTTTTTAATGAATGTGCGTACGTTTTCTGCAGAAATAATGAAGGACATGATAACTTAATAACTAAAACAGTTCTTTTCATGTAAACTACTATAGTAATGCCAATGAAACAACCAAATGCTAGTACAGCCAGAATTTCTGAAAAACTTTTATTCTAAAAGTACAGGGGATGTTGTTTTACGTTCTTTGCTACCTTAAATTGGATTGTGCTCTGTTGGGAAGGTAATTTACCAAAATCTAAATCTATGTTACAGTGGAGTTGAAGTTGTTCTGAAAGCAGTACTAATTCTCATACACAAGAATGCCTCTCCTGTAAGAGAAGCATTCCTTTCACACCAGTATGTACTAATTTCAGCATTCCTACCACAGGATCTTAATCTAAATACTTTTTTATGAAAAATTGTAGACAGAAAGAGCATTTCCTCTATAACTAATCTGTTATTCAGGTGGCTGATAGATTTCTTTCTTCTGAAAAATAACAACTTTTACAATTTGATAAAAACAGTCAAAAATCCAAGGTCTTCAGGCACTTCTTAACATTTGCATTAGTTAGCTGATAAAAATTAAGCTTGTCTTTAGGGCTCCAAAATGTCAATAAGGATGCCCCATACCCAAAAGAGTACTGCTGAAACAGGATACAACCGGCATTCTGGTCAGTTTTCCTTGGGGGCCTTTTCATTGCTTTAACACTAATCTGTGACAAAAGGGCCTTGTCAGATTCTTATTGCATTTAAGAAGCTTTTGGTGAGATTTGTATTGATTTGGAATAAGGCAACTGACAACATTGCAATAAATTTTTACTACTTAGTACTGATCAATATGGATTTTTTCAACCTTTCTCAAGAAAATTGCTTTCTATTGCTTCAGATATGGCCAAGCTGCTGCTAAGTTAATTATATCTCATGCAACAGGTCATGCACTTTATCTAGTTCTAGTCTCTGACATGAAACAATTTTTAACAGTTCAGGAAAAAATCTGTGTCTACAACTAAAAAACCTGAAAATCTGCTGCCCTAAAAGGACTATGTTAGTAACAGTCTCTCTCATGGACTGCACCGTGAGTGTCTGGTAAAATGCTGTTGCTGTATCAGAAAGTGAAAATTTCTACCACAACAAAGCTAATCCAGACTCTTTAAGTTTTGTTCCCTAACCTTGCTATCAGCTTTGAGGCAATTTAAGTGCGGTTTAGTTTATTTAACTAAGGATGCAGCATCAAGAGTTTATGGTGCACTGTAGCTCCAGCTAGAAGGTACCCAGCCATGTCTGAGCATCTCTGTGCTGTCTGGCAGACAGTTATGTGGAAATCTCTCCCCAAATAGATATCTGACCCCCATGTAGTACTGAAGCATAGACTGCCTCTGTGTGAGTAAATAGTGTGGAGCTAGGAGACTGTGTTGAGGACCTGATACCTATAATACCCCATGCTTCAGGGGGTTTACTTCTGACTGACTCTGGTCTGGTCATGTGGATTTCACACCTATTCAAGGATGACAACCACTTATAGTGCATCTTTTGTATCAGAAATAGTGTGGCCAGCAAGACTGAGGAGGGGGTTGTCCCCCTGTACTCAGCACTGGTGAAGCTGCATCTCAAATCCTGTGTTCAGTTTTGGGTCCCTCATTACAAGAAAGACATTGAGTTGCCACAGGAACCTCAAGCTGGGGAAGGGTCTCAAGAACAAATTTTGTGATGAGCAGCTGAGGGAACTGGGGCTTTTTAGCTCAGAGAAAAGGAGGCTCAGGGGAGATGTTATCATTCTCTACAACTTCCTGAAAGGAGATGTGGCAAGTTGGGGTCAGTCTCTTCTCTCAAGTAACAGGAAATAAGACAAGAGGAAATGACCTCAAGTTGCTCCAGGCGAAGTTTAGACTGGACATTAAGAAAAATTTCTTCACCAAAAGGACTGTCAAACACTGGAACAGGCTGCCTGGGGTCACCATCTCTGGAGGTATTTAAAAGACATGTAGATTTGGTGTTTAGGGACATAGTTTAGTGGTGGACTTGGCATAGCTAGGTTAATGCTTGGACTTACTGAACTTAAAGGTCTTTTCCAACCTAGACAATTCTATGATTCTGTCTTTCAGGTTATTTTCATCATAAAGGAGAGCCCTTTGCATTTGCCCAAGTATCAACACAAACCAAAGCACAGATATTTGGTTTGAGTGCGGCATACCTTTCAAAAGCACACTTTTGATCCATACAAAACTGCTGCTGGCAGACATCTATGCAGGCTTACTGGCACTTCTTACTGACACTTCTCAGACGCTAATGGACCAAAAGAATGGAACGAAGGATCTTGCATTATAAGTCAAAGTGCTTAAGCTAGATGTTAATGTATGCATACATGCAGCTCGGGTATCACTGAGGTGTCAACATCATATATGATCTAATGCAATCAATCTCTAGTCTCCTACGCATAAATCCTCCTAAATTGCACATGACTTCTCCTTTAAGAGCACAGCAATTTGCAGGATATGCACCATAAAACTCTAAAATCCTGAGGACAAAATTCAGACATTTTGATCTGGATAATCAGTGACCTCATCTCTCCATGTTCCTTGATGAGCAAGTTGCCTCACAAAACTGAGCTATCCAGAGCTAAAAAGGTACTCAATGGGTATTTTTCTTCATGAATTCCATTTTAAATACAGACAAGTTCTTTGGGGAGAAAATGAAGCCTAACAAATATGTAAACAATTCAGAACCTACTAGCAGAAGCCTGTGTAAATGTTCATCCAGTATAACAAAACAAATGTAACTACTTCTTACATGTGAAGAAAATACAAACAAACAAAAAAAAAAGATAAAATATTGTAAAGCTTTGATGTGCTCAGCAGGAATTACCAGCAGTCTCACTGCTCATAAGAGAAGTCTAAACAGACAAGTGTTTTCAGAAAAACATGGAAAGACTAGGGATAGTCAGCATTTTAATAAACCTCAGGATGAATGACTCAGTTCATGGAAAACATATTTCTTTTTTTTGCCCTTCTTCAATCACTTATTAATATGCCTGGGTAGATTGATTTTAGAGAGTAAAATAAGCTGCTTGTCTTTTGTTGTCATCAGAGAATGCCTGATCAAAGAACTCATGCAAGGCCTAAACTAAGGATGAAAATACAGTATAAACACTATATAGAATGTTCTGACTTATATGCATCTATTTATCAATTCATCTTTAGAAAAAAACAAGAAATCTTATTCCTTTAGGAAATTGTATTTTAATTCAGCACATTTAAAAAATATCTCTATTGTATGGGAAATATCTGTCAAACACATCAATTTTAATAATTAAAATTATGGTGAGTTTAGTAACTGTTGCTGTGTTACTATGTGGACATCCATCTATTTTCTGACCTATTCAGTTGAATTTAATATTATAATTTTAACTCAGATTGGAAGTGTACCCTAAGCTCCACTTTCACATCAGACAGATGTGGATGTCTGCTTTGCAATGACCGTAACCTAGGCAATTGTAAGATAAAATGGGCTTTTTAAATCACTTTTGTTATTGTTAAATAATCACATTGGCAGGTGTATCTCAAGCTACAGCCCAGGAACTTTTAAGGTGACTGCTCCTTGTGAAGCAGAGCGTCTCAGATTTTTATACCAAGAAAGCTATTTTGAGTTAGCTTGTGCTGTAGAACAACTCTTGGCTTGAGTTAGAGGTACAGCCTAGTATAATACAAATGCAATTTTAAAGTATTTTTCAAATACTTTTTGCACAATGGTCTGAAAAGACCAAAGCCATCGACGAGAGATTCTCAGATTCTTCCAAGTTCCATGAGAATTTTTTTTGTGAGGTGCTCTCAACAATGGATATTACACACAATTGAAAGGTCAAGCAGGATAAGCAACACCTGGAACACTACCTTCAGAAATTGAATTTATCAGATCTTTATAATATCATAAATCTGTAACAAGTAAAATGAGATACCATTCCAAAGATATAAATGTAAGCCTATATTTCTTCATATAAGTTGTTAAATAACTCTCTAAGACTCTAATCATAATGAAAAGAAAATATATTAACAGCGTGCCGTTTTACCCACAGGCAAATCATAATGATACCCTCGCTAATTAAACCAAGACTTCATTAAAGTGTTTCTCATTATCATTTGCAATATTTTATGATAGTTATCTCCTTTTTATATAACAAATTAAATTAATGTTTTTAATAACACCTTTAACCTTAGCTTAGGTAATTTTGAATGACAATGTAATGAGTACACTTAAATGCATACTTTAATTGCCCATCACATTAATTATTTTATAATGAAATAATATGGGTAACTTATTATCATTATTTGTTCTTTTTGCATTGCAATTAAACACTCGATATGCTTCATGAGCAATGTTAACACAGGCTTAAATTAGTTCAGCTGCATTAGGGTATTTCTAAAATATCAATGTTGAAGGATTTTCCAAGTGACATTTAAAATTTCTCTTCTTTTTATGCTGTTGTGATTGAATGAGATTATGCTATTGAAGCAAAAAAAAGGTTGAGTCCCACTTTTCCATTGAATAATAAGCTGTGGCATCATCTCAGCAAAATGATATCACTACCACAGATTAATAATAACACTGAAAAACACCAGAATTGAGCAGAAGAGAATGAGCCTTCTGTGAATTAGACCTAAATAATATACCTTGCAGTAATCTGGTACCATCTCTTTGGGTCACCTATAGCTGAATCATTTGAATTCCAGACCTCAAAAGCTCCTGTGGCAAACTGAGATTTGTTCAGCCAGACATGATTTAAGATTAAGGTTCACAGGTTAGGAACCAGCAAAGTCTGTCTACACACTTTGTTTTAAGGCTCATTGAAGTAACTTCCCCACTACCATCTCATCTGAGCACAACAGCTTATCAAAACCAATACAGCTTGAAACTGAATTTATCAGCTGTTGGTGTGAAGTTCCTTTATTTTATCTAACCAGAAATCTATTGGGTAGCAAACAGACAAATGAGAGATAATGCACTTTATACAATCATGTTTACGTCTTCTGCCAACAATGAAGACTTTTAAGAAGAACAGTTTAAAAATGTAAATGGAAGAGAGACTAAAAGAAATCCTCTTCTTCCTGACAGATAACACAATAGCTGTCACATTGGCAGAGCTAGAATAAGGCTAACAGAATGGCAATTGCAAATTAATTCAGTGAGGTATGGGGAATAATGATCATCATCATCATCAGAAATGTATTCAGGTTTTATTCCATGACCCCAGCTGAGTTGCTAAGGACAGCAGAACTGATATTAAATTAATATTCACATTTTCAGAGTGCAATTTTGCATATTCTTCACTTAAACTGGCATATATATAAACTGAATTTTCACAAATTCATTTAGCTAAGTGTCAGATATTCCAGCCACCAACTTTAGAACTCAAAAAAGCAGTGTTTCCACATGCACATAATAGATGATAAATTTTTGAAGGGTTTGGCAACCGAGACAACATTAATACTCATCAGAGCTGTTTCACTTTACACTGCACTGAAAGGCTTTCCTTGTTGGACCAACGTTTTTTATCGAACGGTTATTCCCCTAATATAGAAGCAGTGTAGATTAAGTTTGCCTTGACTTTGCCTCCTCAATATGGGTAGGTGACAAATGCCTTCTGCTTGAAAGCATTCTTAATGAAACTGCTGTGGCAGGTGTCACCAAGTCATTTGCTATTTTTTTAGCAGTTCCAAATTCCAAAATATTTGCTGTAGAATTTTCTCAAAGCTGATTTATGACACACACAATACATAATTTCACACAAGAAGTTTCAGGAGAGAAGGTGTGCTTGCAACTCTCTGTGAATACGACTCAGTTGATGGAAGGATTTGCTAGAAGTAAAACTGTTTCTCAATCACTGCAAAATACATTCTAGAGCATTTGCAAGGCTCTTACACGTCAGGCAAACATTTAAGTGATCCTGGTATCTAAATATGTCTAGACATAAAAGTATCTGGATAGACTTGACAATAATGTATACTGATCTCTATTTAACATAAAACTATCAATTTTTATGGAAAAACATCCCCATGTTCATAACAAAGAACAGAGCTATAAATAGGAGAGGTTTTCCAGAGAGCCTAGTTATATACGTGATCATATATACAATCAGTCTACAGAAAAGCAAAACATCTTTTTTCTTTTTACCTCTCCATGAAATTAGACAGAATGATACAGTGATTCAGCACTTCCTGAGTGAATGACTGTTTCACCATGTATCTAGACTGAAACGGCATCTTATTTTAAAACAACCAAATGAGCTTGTGAGTGCCTTACAACTCAGAGGTGTCCTGCCACCCAAAAGGGGACATTACAGAGGTAGCAAGACTACACTTATAAGCCCTGAACTAAGATTTCTGCCTACAGTCAGAGACAATCCCACACTGGATGGACTAGGAAATTACTTGGACAGGAGTCTGTACAATTTCTTAACACTCAGTGGATGGGATTTATCTCACCCCTCTTCAGGCATCTTTGTAGAGACAACTCCACCTGGGTTGAGGAATTGGCTTCTTTTTGAAGCCAATAGAAAAAAGCAGACACTTGAAAGAAATTTTACTTTTGGTCTACTTATTCTAGGATATAAGCAGAAATGGATAGTGGTGCCAGTTCCTTTTCACTGACACACACACACACACAAAAAAGTACGTAGCTCGTCAGTTGTTGATATCTGAAGTGTTAGATACACAAAGTTTGATAATTCCCACACATACTATCTGTTCTTGGATTTATGAAGGTATACATGAAACCACTTCATCTCTCCTTACGTGCATCAGCATACAACCTCATACACAAAAAATCAACATAGCAGTTAGAAGTTTGGGTGTTTAAGGTTCTGAAAAGTATCCCTGATGAACAACAAGCAAAACTTCGAAGTGTAGGAGGAAAATAGGAAGAAAAATAGAGTATTGTTACTAGGAATTCAGTTTGGGACACAAAGTAAGCTTACAAAGGATCCTCCCTCCCCTTCATATCACCATGCATAAATGTCTTCTTCTTGTCAAGATTATGAATGTCAAAGATGTCAAGGCTTCTATAATCCCATCTCTTCTCACTTCTAATCTTACATTTCACTCTCTGCATCATTAAGAACTGTCCAATTTGAGACCTTTTGTATTCCATGTTCTTTGACATAAAAACAGAATAAATTGCTACCCCAAAATACAAGCAACAGGTAGAACTATCACCACATTTCCCCCCCTCACTTTTTGTAAAAAAAAATAATGAAGCAAGAACTTGAAAAGGACATATAAATTGGTTTGATGCTGGTTTGACTTTTGAAAACAATAGGTAAAAACAAGTCCCTTGAAATCTTAATAGTCTTTTGAAAATCTTGATCTGTTTCTTGAAAGAAACAGCTCTAAAGCCAGCTTCAGAATGATACATTTCCTTTACGTATGAGGTAACTATGTTTAGGTATTGTAATAAATCAGTGCAGTATTTTGTTGTTTACAATTCTAAATATTGGTGTATTATACATAGCTGATTTCCACGAAAAATACTGTTTTAAATCAATATTTTCATCATCTAAGTTAGGCAACCAGAAGAGGATAAGACATATAAGTATCCTTCATAAATCTTCAATATGTTATTGCTTGATGAGGATACTCATAACTCCCTTTAAAGTACAATATTCTGTCCCACGGTGAAATAGAAGTTAGTATAAGTATGTGCATCTGTATACGTGTGTGTATACATATAGATATACAGACATATATAGATGTTTTCAGAACTCTCAACATTGTCATGTTTTAGTTAAATCACGAATAAAACCCATTTACGTCATTGAAAGAAAATGAGTACGTCAACATTTTTGAATTATGACTTAAAACATAACATTCTGATGCTGCCCCTACATTGGTCAGTCTACATCAAAAGCGAACATTCCAACAAAGGACAGAGGAGAAAACAAAATACACTTTATATAACTTTGTATATGTATACATAAAAAAACAAACCAAAACAAAATCTTGTAGAAGAAAGCTTTCCAGTAGCCTGAAAACTAATGTCATATTACATAGAGAGTTGAAAACTCTATCCTGCGATCACTTTTTACTGCTTGTGTTTGGATTGTAGCAATTGTCAAATGATGTGTCATAGATAATGCAGATCAAATAGGTCACAGAACAGGTTATCTGTTGTTTTCAGGGTGCCTTTGATGCAAGATTGTTGCATATTCCCATAGAAGTAACATATTCATATGCAAGATGAACTGCTCATAAGTACAAACTGTCTTGTGAACTGTTCAGTGTAATCATTAAATATTGATTTTTTTGCGAAAGGTGTGAATCAATGTGTCTAAATCCTGATTCTTATCCTGTGCGCCATTAGAGACCGAATATAGGGCCTGAAGGACCTCTGATGCAGCCCAGAATAGTTCATCTCTTCTTAGGCACAACCACCTCATACAACCATTCGCTGTGCACTCTGAGGGGTGGGAAGTACAGACAATTTAAAGGATAAGCCACAACTAAAAAAAGAGCTGAAGAAACATCGGCTACATTTGGTTCAGCTTCCTATCACCTTTTCTTACCCACATAAGTAAATCAGTTCTTCTTTGAGAAAGTTCAAAACTGTCTTATTTGTGAAAAACGATGAAAAATAGGAAGCTGCAGCAAAAGCTATTTAAAGCTGACCGATGATATACCTCCACCAAAACCACAAGCATCATTGTTCCAAAAGGGCAGTGACAGTACAAGACACTGATCAATTGGGTCTAAGAATTCATGTATTTTCCACAAGTTAATTTTAAATTTAATATCGATGTCTCCAGCACTCCAGTAGGTTTCACTATAACCTGATATATGACAGTCACTTATAGAATAAGCCAAATCCATAACAAAGTGGAACACATTGTAACTTTTGCTGCTAGTCAGCAACTGGTACTCATTCAAGCACACTGAACAATTTATTTTTAAACTATTTCCTTATGTTTTGTTAGCAGAACTTGAAAAAAAACTTTATTTCAATAATCTAAATATACTCAGTTATACTCGAGGCACAATTTTGATGCTGTTTTTGTAATAGAGTGTTGCTAAACGTGATGATTTAAAGAAAGGTCCTATACCAAACAACTTTCAATTTACTTTATCTTCTGTGTGAAATTCTTGGGAAATTATAGTCTCTTATAAGACTAACACATTGTCTCTGTGTTCCATCAGATTTGTCATCAGAAAAATTGAGACATTCCGTTCTGAAGATGACCAGAAAAAAATACAAAAAATAGATATAAAAGCTAAGATCTCCTGTGAAAATATTTATCATTCTGAAATACACTTAATTTACTAGCCTTTCTATTGTTACCATGATATATTGGAAAAATATACACATTTCAAGGGTTTTGAAGGAGGATTATAAGACTATGAACCTAAAGTTTTGCTGGTTATGAGAATTAATGTAAAATATTATTTATATATTATCATTAGAGAAATGTATCTTTCAAAGCAAACAAGTAAGCATATAAAAATGTAGTCAGACATGCAATAAATGTAATATTTGTTTCATGTGAGGACTATTTATTTATTTTATTTATTTATTTTCTGTGCCTTGTACTTTCATTGAAATCTTCTCAAAACATTTACCTGGAGGTTGCAAGAAATTCTACACAAAATTGTTACTTTCTTCCTTTCTTAATCTCTTAAGTATTTGTTGCAGATACATTTTACTCTAACTACAGTTTTACAGTATGTCCCTAAAATTACCCAAGTGCATCAATGACCTACTAAAGTTCACCTTTGCAATAAGTTGTACTTTTACTAATATTTAGCTAGCCCTACTGAGTTACAGCAGCTGACAACTTGCTACTTTGTTTTTTCAAAATTTATAGCTAAGTTGAATTTGGCAAATAGTTCTCCAAGTACTATAACAAACAAAACCTGAATTCATTGATTTGTGTTTTCTTGTTTGATGTGACCATTGGAAGTAACACAGTCTCTGATTGAAAGTTTTCTTATTTTGGTTAAGTAAATGTTGAATAAAATCCCTGGTATGTGGGATGACACTAGATTTCATGTAAGAGTATTTACAACCTGGGACTTGTTCCAC
Source organism: Trogon surrucura (assembly GCA_020746105.1). Lineage (NCBI taxonomy): Eukaryota > Metazoa > Chordata > Aves > Trogoniformes > Trogonidae > Trogon > Trogon surrucura. Next base: position 114,325,159 of record CM036617.1, on the reverse strand, counting down.
GTTCCAGTAAGGAACTTGGGCATTTTTCAAGACATAGAAAGTAACTGATGTGGTCTGACTATTAAAAAAAAAATAAAATAAACCCAAATCTGTAAAATTAATCTACTGCTTGTATAAGCATAATTTAGAAACTTTAGCTCAGAACAAGGTTTCAGTTAGTTGGTTTATTTTTATTATTATTTGATTGTCTAAGGAATATACTCCTTTCAAATCTGACTCTAAACAGCTAACCATGCACACATTTGCATGCATGCACTTGTATATCTTCTTGGGGTTTTTTTTAATCCTACATGTACAGTAAATTCTGCTGCCTTTGCAGGCAATTGATCATCTCTAATCTGTTGCGACATCTAATAGAAAAGCCTGATGAAGATATGCAACTTGGTAGATGAGGTCATACTCACAGTGTGGAAAAAGGACAAAAACAACCCTGGACTTCAGTGGTGGAAGGAGAAAGAAGACTCTGACACAAATGTTAATCAAAAAAGAAAATGTTTAATTGTGAAAATTATAGATTATTAGCAAGTATTATGAGTAAACACATTAGTAGTTCATAATGTAATACAAACCTTATCTACATAAATAGATTATATTACACTGCCCTCTGAGTGTCGCCTTCAGAAAGCTCGGCAGCAAAATTCCTATTTAACACACTTTGAAGCAAGGCATTAGAACCATCCTACAAGCTACAAGTTGTACTGTTTCTTACATTCCGTTCCACAAAATTCTGCTCCACCTTGATTTTTTTTTTTTCCCTCAGATTATGACTTCAAAGAACACGAACCAGATTTCCTTTTCCTGTACATACAAGATTTCCCAGTGAAGTGGTTATACTTCATTTTAAAAGGCAGCTGTATGAAACACTAACAAAACTTTTGTAGGAATGCAGCATCTGGAGTTAAAGACCTCAAGTCTGTTTGTTTTCCTCCTTCTGTGAGAGCCATAATATCCACAACCAAACTTATCACTCATGTAAAAGTTTAGGAAGGAAAATACGTATATAACTTCGCTCAGTGACTTCCTGGATAATTTGCACAGTTCAACCAGATAAAATGTCCACTTACATCAGTCTTAGAGGAAGATTGATTATACTCAGGAACCACATCAGGATGGAAAAATTTAATCTAATTAACTATTTCCTTTAATCCTAAATCTCCTTTCTCATGGAGATTTTATCAAGAGATATTTTTAACTACTTAGAACTGACTCATTACTTTTACTATAGTAACAACATTTTGTTTTCAACTTCGTACATTTGAAACATAAATCAAAAAACACAGGGGAACTTTTTCCCTGTCTTTCAAGCACTGGTTTGCCATTTAAGAGGTCTCAGTATATACAGAGTTCCGTTTTCCTGGCATAAGTTTTGCTCTAATATATGCAAAACTAACTCTAGCTGTGTGTCAAACTCAAATTGCACTGTTTTGTGGCACCTCTATTTATATAAATTAAAAAAAGTCACACACATCTCTATGTATCACTACTATAAAAACATAAATTAATACTCCCTAAAAGTTCTGAATGTAGATAGTTTTTTGTACTTTTGGAACATGATGACCTGTAAAATGGCAGCATTTTGAAACATTTTCACATTGTTTATGCTGCTTCTTCAGAGGATCCATCCTCCAGTGTCCAACTCTCATTCTAGTCTGAAATGTTTCTCTGGTCTCAATTTTTTTTGTTGTTCAATCTTGTTCAACATTAGAAACACTCCCAGTAGCTATATTTGATTATCTGTATGCAAATAGGATCCATAAAACTAAGGCTGCTTAGTCTGGGGATCTTTCTAACTACATATAAAATTCTATGTGGGAATAATGTGAGAGCTTGCTTTCTCATGTTTCTCCCTCAAGAGAAATATATTTCCTGTAGGAAACAAGTATTTTACACCACGTATATAAATATAAAAAACATTTATATGTGAAAACATCATTAATGTGAAATCTCTTTACATTTAAATGCTAGGGGCTCTTACTTTAAAGACAGTCATATTTTACAGTCACTTTATATTCTCTTTATGGATATATATTTTCTTCTCTTGCTTTCCTAACCATGCCTCTCTGCAAGTCTATCTAAAGTACACAAACTGAGGAAACAACAAAATGTATTAAAGACATTCCTTGGCTTTACGGATAGAGGACCCAACGGCCTTCTGGACTTCATTATAAGTGTTACCAGCAGGTCAAAGGGTTTGATCCTTCTCTTCCACTCAGCACTGGTGAGACATTCTGGGTCCAGTGCGGGGCTCACCAGTACAAGGGAGACAGGGACATACTGGTGAGAGCCAGGGAAGAGTCATGAAGTTCATTATGGAACTGGAGCACCTGTCTCGTGAGGAGAGGCTGAGAGAGCTGGAACTGTCTAGGCTGGAGCAAAGAAGGCTCAGGGGGATCTGATCCATGTGTACAAATACCTGACAGCAGGAGTAAAACAGGGGGAGTCAGGATCTTCTCAGTGGTGCCCAGTGCACAAACGGAATTGAAATCAACTTAAATATAAGCAAACACTTTTCTGTTATGGACCTGGTTGAGCACTGAAACATAATGCCCAGAGACACTGCAGGATCTCCATTTGCGGAGGTATTTAAAACCCAACTGGACACAACCCTAAGAAATCTACTCTGGCTGATAGTGCTCAGAGGGTTTGAACAGAGATACCTTCTAAATTCATCTATTCTGTGATTTTGTAATTACTGCAAAATGCGGGAGGAAAAAAAAAGTGTTTTATCTGCTTCATTTTACAAAAGAAAACCAAAGCAGTGACAGTTAGGGTGACATTTAGAAGTCTCTGATAAGCTAACACATATGCTTGAAAACACTTCATTTAGGTCTCAAAATTGTCTATTGTTGCAATAGTTTCTGCAGGATATTTTCATTTATTTTTAAAGTAAGGTTCTGCAGCAGACACATATGTTCAAGTCAACTGTCAGCAAAATGAATTCCACTTTGTCTTTAACAACAAAGAATATTCTCTGATGCTATTGCCCCAGAGTTTTACACTTTCTACTGAGACGTCCTGGTCAGGATGAAAAATTACGAAGGAACATCAGAATAGCATCCACTGTTAATTTATTAAAATTTCTATGTAAGGCATGAGTGGGTATATGATTAGGTTTTATTGGATTTCCAAAATTCCCCTCTGTATCCACTATTATTCCATGTTCAATTCACAATAAGAAAAAAATCAAGTTGAGTGGGAAAAGCAGATGCACCATCACCTTTGTTAGTTTCATATTTTAAAAATTCCTTAGGCATACTATATCTTTCAAAAAGCAAATAGTTTTATTAATAACAGTAATCTTCTATTACTAGTTCAAGAAATTCAATTTAATGCACTTGTTATTTCTGACAGCAATGCTTTGGAGCAGCAACCCTATCCACTGCAAATGACTAGCCATGCCACATATAAGAAAGAATTGTCATAAGAAGTCTCTTTCAGAGTAAAATAAAATAAAATTAAAAAAAACAGTAAAAGCCAAATCTGCCTTTCATTCCCAATAACTAAGTTAAATGCAGCAATTAACTTGTTATCTGGTAGATCTGTAATCATCATCATCTTTTCCAAACAGGTAAACTCATTACCGTGCATTTTAAGCTTCAGGATTAATGTATTCCAAGAACACACTGAAGAATAAAAGTACTTCATGGCTGTCTGATTTTAGGCATCCTCCGATCATCCTAAAGTGCAATCCCCTGGAGTGATTATGTGTGAATAATTTAGAAAAGTGCACAATGCCTGAGGTTTATAGGCATAATGTAATCCAATATTTGTTCAGTGGCATGTCCATAGCACTCCAGACAGACTGTAATGATCTTGCTGAGGGCACAGTGTGCAGTTCACATGTATATGGACCCATTTTTCACCCAAGAGTCTTGTCTTTTCTTCATAAAAACAAGGACTGCACTGTAATAACTATAAAACTTCTCTCCTCAAATACATTTAAAAAAAATTGGTTAAATGTAGCCTAATAAAAAATTATGTAATGTAGAAGGGAAACAGAAAAAACCTACAAAAAGCAAAACAGACCAAGTCTAATTATCAATGTCTATGGCACTTAAATTCTTAAATGCCACTGACTTCTAGCAATAGGGTTCAAGTGCTCATGTCTCTTTTGAAAGTGGTATGTGACCTTCTATGTCATGAAGGTGACATATTATGTATTTATTATTGTTCATTCTAAACCGAATTTTGCACAATGATGCTGTATTAGCACTGCACCACTATAAATATCTCATTTATTTTCCTTTCTCCCCCAGATGATCTTTTTCAATATAAAATATACTTCCTTCAATAACATCATTGAGAATTTCATCTCTGCATACGCCTGAAACACTAAATTAAATCTTAGATGTTTATAGGTCTGTGGAAAATTAACATAAAAGGGGAAAGCACAGACAAAAAGAAAATGAATGCTTTTGAGGTTACAATCCAGAATATTTGTGAAGATTGATTTTTTTCCAACTCTATTTAATGTCGACACCAAATTTTCTTTGTGTGAAATAGTTTACTGTTTTTTTACAAGTGTTTTGGCAAGAATTGTCTTAAGAATAAAGTCCTACATCAAATAGCTTTACATATGTTTGTTTGTTTGTTTGTTTTCCTGTTGCTTCAATGTGCTGGCTCCTTTTACTATACTTTCTTGTCTTTTAGTTGAGCTGGAATAGTTAATTTTGCCCATAAATCTAAAGAAAAAAAATTAAGTGTTTTTTTCAATCAAGAGTTTAATGCTGAGGAAGAAGGAAAAAATAATTCTCTTAAATACACATGTCTGTATTCCTTTGTCCTGGTTTGAGCTAAACAGAACCAATCCTGTTTAACGATTTTACTTTTCACCTCAGTCTCTTCGAAGACACTGCATTTTCTAAAGTTAGTAGCACATTTTTGCAGACAGTGTGTGCTACTGGCAGTGATAACACCTGATGTTTGCAGTTACTGCCTGGGACTGGGATGCAGAAAGGCTCTTGCTGGTACTTATTCCTATAGTGACCAAGACCACTGCTGGCTCTTGTGTGCCACGCTGGGGGTGCCGGGTAGGAAGAGGGGGGCACAAGGAAGTAAAAGGTTGCACCTCCGGGGGGTAATAGGACAGGTGACCAACAAGAGCATTCCACGTATACGTATCATATTCAGCATAAGACTGAGAGATCGCAGGGGTTAAGACCTCTCTTCTTCAATGGCCAGCATCCAAGGAGGACTCTGTCCAAACTTCTGTCTTTGATTCCAATACTGAGTTCCCAAATCCAGCTCCTGTGTCTGGTTCCTTGCTGCTGCTGAGCCCACGACTTCCCCAGTGCCACCTGCTCTGCACCATCAGCGAGGATTGCTATTGAAAGGGAGTTGGCTCTGATATCGGTTCCATATACATTTGTATGTGTTTCAGTATTTTATTATTTCAGTATTTATTTATTATTTTTATTATCATTTTGTTAAAGCTGTTTTAGTTTTCTTTTCCAATTTGCAAGTCTCTCTGCCTCACTTCCTTTCCCTTCCTATTTGGGGAAGATCGGGGGTTAGAGAGCATCTGTCAGTATTCAGCGGCTGGCCCAGCCCTAACCCTTCAACATCCTGATTTATCAGAAACATGAAGATTGCTTCCATAATGGTAAAAGTGTCATTTTGTAATGGTCAGGGTGTCTGACTGCTTCACATGAAAGAAACTGTAATGAGAACAAGTGAAATAGATAAGTAAACCAGATGTCACATCCATGGCCTTCGTTTGATAAATTCACATCTGAATCTTCATTTTTTTAAGAAGCATTGACAATTTTAGTATAAATTGCCTATGATCATTACTATTTCACAGTTTATTTGTATTGGAATATTCTGGATTTTAGGATCATGATGACTAAACGGGTAGAATAAGGGAGAGTAGTGGATGGCATATACCTAGACTTCAGTAGGGCTCTTGACACTGTCTCCCACAACATCCTCATAGGAAAACTCAAAAAATGTAAGACAGATGATTGGACTGTGAGGTGGATTGATAACTGGCTCAACAACAGAGTTCAGAGGGTTGTGATCAGTGACACAGAGTCAAGTTGGAGGCCTGTGGCCAGTGGTGTTCCCCAGGGATTAGTGATGGGTCCAGTTTTGTTCAATTATCTTCAGCAATGACCTGGATGAGGGGATAGAGTGCACCCTCAGCAGATTCGCTGATGATACAAAACTGGGAGAGGTGGCTGACACACAGGAAGGCTGTGCTTGCCATCCAGAGAGATCTGGACAGGCGGGAGAGCTGGGCAAAGGTGAACCTCATGAAGTTCAAGAAGGACAAGTGTAGAATCCTGCATCTGGGGAAGAATAACACCAAGCACCAGGACAGACTAGGGGACGTCCTGCTGGAAAGCAGCCCCATGGAGAAAGACCTTGGAGTGCCAGTGGACAGCGAGTTGTCCATGGGACAGCAACGTGTCCTTGTGGCCAAGAGGGCCAATGGGATCCTGGGGTGCATTAAGAAAAGTGTCCCCAGCAGGTCTAGGGAGGTTCTCCTCCCCTTCTACTCTGCCCTGGAGGGCATACTGTGTCCAGTTTTGGGCTCCCCAATGCAAGGGAGACAGGGACCTACTGGAGAGAGTCCAACAGAGAGCTACGAGGATGATCAAGGGACTTGAACATCTCTCCTGTGAAGAGAGACTGAGAGAACTGAGGCTGTTTAGCCTTGAAAGGAGGTGGCTGAGAAGGGATTTTATTAATGTGTACAAATACCTAAGGAGTGGGTGTCAAGAGGAAGGAGACAATTTCTTTTCGGTGGTGCCCAGTAGTAGAAGAAATAATGGGTTTAAGTTAGAACATAGGAAGTTCCAGCTCAACATGAGGAAAAATTTCTTTACTATGAGGGTGATGGAGCACTGGAACAGGCTGCCCAGAGAGGTTGTGGAGGCTCCTTCTCCGGAGACTTTCGCAACCTGCCTGGATGTATTCCTTTGTGGCTGCCCTAGGGAATCCTGCTCTGGCAGGGAGGTTGGCCTAGATGATCTCTAGAGGTCCCTTCCAACCCCGAACATTCTGTGATTCTATGTTCATGTACCTCCAAGGGTCAGCTTCCAAATTCCAAGGTACAGCAATATTCCAATGAAAAATAAAAGTTAGTTTCTTCCACAAAATGTGGACTTCCATAAAATGTGGACTCAGGTTAAGGTTTTAAGATCTTTTCAAATTTTGCACTTGATGATGTAGCGTTTGCCTGGACACTCATGTTTAGCTTTTCATACCATGGACCCTTCTCTTGAAAGTTGGACGTGGGTTCCCCTATCACCATCATTTCCTGATTTGTGATAGATGTTGATTATATATTCATCTTTGGTTTGTTAACTATAATCTTTTTGGAGAGAAGATATTAACAGGTTGGTTGTCACTATCTTTGCAGAGTTATTTTGGAATTTGATTTATTACTGAAGCTCCATCATGACACTATGCTTAAACTGAGGGCCGGTTTAACTCACTCGGTTGAGCGTGGTGCTGAAACGCCAAAGGTCGCGGGTTCGATTCCCATTCAGTCCCCATGTGTTGCCTGATCTAGTTGAGAGGCGTCCCTGCCCATGACAGGGAGATTGGATTAAAATGATCTCTAAGGTCCCTTCCAGCCTAGGCCATTCTATGATTGTTTCAGTATTGTTGCATACTTCCTGCACTTGTCTTAATAAATTTTTTAAAATATTAATAAAGGGTAATATATTTATAGATGTTCCCAAGGTGCTAATTATATGTTAACAATATGATATTGACTGTGTTGGCTTATTCTTAATTGGAGAGTACATACTTATCACAGTAAAATACTTACACTATATCAAAACAATTGTTTATATCAGAACAATCAACACAAAGACATCTAATCTTCCTTTGTCACACAGTGTAATGCCTTCTAAAGTTGCTTTTAACAGAGCACTTGCTAAAGAATCAACCCTATGGAAAGGACAAATACTATTTCGATGCCTTTTTAGGTTACCTGTTTCCTAAATAAAAAGTAAATGGAACACAGATACTATTTGACTTAAAATACTTCACGTTAACATGAGTTTTGTGACTTTCATTAGTCTGCAATGGGGCACATTGTTCACTGTTTTTCTTGTCTTGTCTGAATTAGAAATGGTTTACTTCTCATGCTACAGAAGTAATTTATCAAGCCACTGTAACTATTAGTCCATTTTCTGAGTTTCCACCCAGTGAAAAAGGATGATAATATAACAAAAGGGGAAAAAAAGGAAAGTAAAACCATTACATTTATGAGAATAGACCATCATATTTCATAACAATGTAGCTCTTAGCTGTAAAATTTTGTATTTTACTTACGTATCTTTTTTTTGGTCATTTTTATGTTTTACATTTATTCAATTTCTATAAAAGACACAAGTAACTAGTAGAAATGGACAACACTGTTCCTTCCGGAAAACAAAAATGTATACTCTTTATGAAATGCACCTTAGAATCTTCCAGTTCCACATCCTTAATTTTCAAATATATTATTTGTAATATTTAAAATGTGTTAGTGATTTTTATTTCGAACATTTTTTTCTTTTTTTTCTTTTGCTTTCTCTCTCTAGGCAAACAAATGATAACATATTACCTTTTCTCATTCACATAAATTTACTTTTTTCTTCTCTTCCTTGACCAGTCTTAAGCCATACTCTATTGAAAAAGATAATTTTTGCACTGTCATCAGCTCATTTCCCTTCTCTCACATTAAGAGATTTTAATCAATATACACAATTCCTTGTGTAACAACATCACTTGCAGTCATAAAGGGAATCTCATGTTGGACTACCTATATTTGCTTTAGAATCTGACTAGGGACAAATAATTCCAGCTTTTTGCTGCTGAACATTTTATTAAGTTCGTGTACTATCACTATACTCAGCAGAGCCACCAAATTCAATCTACTACATAGCTCAACCTTGTGCAGAGAGAGAGAGAGAGAATCACTCTGTTCCTCCACCTCACAGCAACCTCCCAAGCCCCCCACTAGCTCCTAAAAGCCATCAGCAGCCCAAAGAGGCAGAGCCACAAGGCAGTGGGGGATCATCCACATCTCCTGTATAGCAACAAGGATGACTGAGGATGCTAAATGTTGGCCCTGCACCGTGAAGAGAGATGCAGATCATAATGGCAGTTTTCTCTGGCTTGGATATTCCAGGTGAAAGACGGGTTTTGTTTGGTTTCTGGTTTTTTATTTATTGTTTTGCCCCACCCCTGTCAAGAGCAAAGTACATGAGGAGGAGAACATAGCTCCGGAGATTCACCCCAGCCCATTGGTTTTCAGTGGTGTTGAATTCAAAGTTCAGAGTCAAAGCCAGCATTCTAACTATGGAGATTAGGGAGTTGCAGGTTAATACCAATAAGCAGCTTCTGTTGGATTTGTAGGAGCTCTTCTACCATCCTATTATCTTCAGAAGGAAGCTCTGCCCTCCAAAATCACACCCATTAAAATGTTACTATTTTATTAAGAAAGCAGACACAAAATATAAAAAATGTCTCTGAGAATAGTTTTAAGCCTTCTGATGAAGTCTGCCCAGGTGCAGAGGCAGGTGAAATGGATAGAACATATAAAAATAAAAACTGTATATCCCAGTCCATTCAGTTACAGTTCCTTAGAATAGTTCAACAATAATAACTCGTTTTTCAAAGGTATGGCCAATGCCAGTTTTCAGCATGGATTTATGAAAACATGGGCTGATCCTTCCCTTGAGGAATATTTGCACAAGAAAGCTTATTTAAAGATCATGTGGCAACACTTCAATTATTCTTTGATGTAAAGTAAATTAGAGTTCAGAAAGCTAATTCCCCCAATGTTTGGGTTACTTTTCAAAATGTTTGTTATGTTCTAAATACAAAAACTTGGATCCAATCCAATTTACACCTTCTGGGCCTTGAATTACAAAGCAATCAAACTAGATTCCCTCAAAGGTCAGCTGATAACTTTGATTTTCAAACAATGCAAAGGGCAACCGTACACTTCAGAAAGACATAATTTAAAAAAAAAATAAAAAAACACCAAAGACACCACACAACCCTTTGATTTATATCAGGCCAAAGGAACTTTTAAATATTTCATCATGCTTCATAATATTTAGAGAACCAGGAATTTATTTTTAATTTGGACACATTCTTCTTTCGTCTCTTTTCTAAACTGCCTTATTTGTATGTTACAGTAGCAGACAGATAATACCTCTTACAGGCATCATCCTATCACTCATAGGGAAGAAAAACCCTGAGAATCATTTTTTGAAGTTCTGTCATCTCGACCATAGAAAATACAAATCCATTAACTATGATGTGATTTGAGTAGCGCAAGGTAGGATACTACTTTGTATGGATATGTAGGATATGTATGGATAATACTTTGTGTGTTTCCAGTGAATGACTGAAACACACTACTATGCCTGTCTATAAGTACATATAGATATTCCACCTTGCAAATATACAGAAGTGTAGCAGGAAAAGCTCTATATAAGAATAACTTTTTTTTTTTCACCTACAAGGTTTTCAGCAGTACCTCAAATCTGTTTAGATAAAGTAATTAATTAATGACATGCTTAAGCTTCTAGGTAAGATTGAAACTTAAATCCATTTCAATAGATATACAGTAATTATCATTACAACCACATGAGGAGTGCTAAAATGAGCACTTATTATTCTGCACACCTACACAACTTCTTTCTTTGTACAACACATTATGTTAAATCCTTGATTCAACCTTCTGATCTTTAGTGTTATAAATCTCTGAGCAAGCTACAGAAGAAAATTGGCCAGAAATTTAATTAGCCCAGACATTTAAACACAAAATACAGTAACATAATTCAGAATTTGTAACAGCTTCAAACTTAAAACATGGAGTTCAGCAGAAACTTATTGTTTTCGTTGCTTTTTTGACAGAAAGCTAGCTGGGTTTTTGCTGTTTATTTTATTGAATGGTAACATAATTGCAATATTTTTTTAAAAGGTATCTCAAAGTCAACAAAATACGAAGCTGTAACAAAGGAGAACTAGATATAGATCAGTCTGAAGAGGACCCAGGCCAATTTATTATTTATGTGAAGAGTAAATGAGCTGTAAACACACACACTAACTACTCCCAGGTCTAATGATTGAACTTGGTGATTTCTTCCTGTGCTGCCTCTTTACAAACTTTCTACGTTTTCATTCACACAGCACGGGTATCGTTTCTCACAGTCCAACAAACTTGCTAAAACCTGGGCTCAAGTCCTGGCTGATGCTCCAGCCTCCAACTCACAGGGGGGCTGCAAACCCCATCCCCTTGTCTGTCCTGCACAGGGATGGGGGGTCTGTCCTGGCCAGGGCTCGGCAGCCCTTGAAGCCCCACAAGGTCACCCGCAGCGCAAACGCCCTACCCTCCCCACGGACCCCAGCACCATGCAGCGGCTTGGTGAGGAGGAAGAGTTTGGGTCACCTGACAGAAGAACAGATGCAGAACAGACTTTGTCACCTTTCCCATCTGCTTCACATGCTGTGAAAAACAGAGCCCTTTGTCCCAGGTGCTTTTGTGGAAAACCTGTCTTAAAGTCCATAGTGTGTGGGTTTTTTCTCGAAAACATGAGGGGATATAGGAACTGGTGAGCACTATATTTACCATGTCTCCCCCACCACAAAGAAATCAGATTTTATGGCATGCTTTCTGGGTGGGGTGGAAGAATAAAAGAAAAATATAAATGATAGAAAAAAGTTCATTAAAATAGAAACAGAGGCAGATATAAGCCCAGAATCTTTGACACAGATATGCTAGACCCCATGCAGCTCTGTAATAGCAATTGTCTCTATTTCTGATTGCTCCCCTTTCCCTTGGTACTCAATCTGAAAGTCCAATTTGCCAGAATAATGTATCTGGTGTGAGAGACAATTTCTACGACTGAAGTAACTGTTTCTTAGCAACCAGAAATGCTCCAGGAACAGGTTTCATTTTCCCCTGTACCCACTAAGAAGCAGAATAATTGTCAGGATAATTGTAACACATTTGTGATGATTTACATAGGTTTTATATATATGTATTTATAGCACTAATCTATAAAAAGAAAGAGATAATTGACCACAGCAACCGGGATCCACACAAGCGTTATAGATAGTCACTAGAAATCAGAATAAATTACAGTTACAGATGGCCAGGGTTGCAGATTTCAATCCCAGCAAACACATTGCTATTTTTTATTTGTATCACTGTCAAGGTGTGAGATAATCTTGACTTCCTCCCCTTGCCTCCTACCCTGAGGTCATGGAGCTGCTGTACCCGGCATTGCACGCAGACGTGCAGAAGGACAGCACGGCACCAGAAAACCTGGCTGCAGAAATAGAGGCCATCCAAAGCACAGGAGGAGGAGAGCAGTGTCCTTCTCCGTTTAGAGGGGAATCCAAGCAAAGAGAGCTGAGGGACCAGGAAGTGGGTGCTCTCAGACACAAATTTAATGGGCGGTTTAGGAACCTTCGTGGCTCCAGTTCTCCACATTGAAGTAAACCCACTATAAGTTCCTCAGGCATGTACTATAGACAGGGTCTACATCGGCCATGGCTCCAGGGCACTGCAAGATGGTTTTAGCCCAGGCTGCCACCCCTCCTTTGCTGTGGTGGAAGGCATGTTCCCTTCCCCACCCTTTGCAACCAGGTGGATGAGTGGTAAGCTCATTCAAGAAGCTGATCTGGTAAGCAAGTGCAGCAAAAGAGAGCAAATATATCATAAAGTTGGCGAGGTGATCTAATTCACTACATAATTAATACTGGCACGGAAGTGAGGCTGGAATGCCTCACAGGAAGGGAAGACAACAGGCAGGTCCACCACTTTCCATATCAACATAGTTTCATAGCTGAAGTGGGTTATTAAGCTGCAGCTCTACAGAGGAGACCCTGTACCCTGAGTGCTGCAGTGCTAACTCTTAGGCATTTGCAATTACAGATCTGTCACACCAGCAGTTGAGTCCTCTCTTAAATAAAATCATTTCAGGTTGCAGTGGTTAGCAGTTCGACATTCCTTTTTGTCATACAGTTTTTCAATGCTAAAGCCAATATAAAAAGGACATTGCTACCATTAAGGCATATTTCCTCCATTCCTTCCAAAAATAATCATAATAAAAAAGAATAGAAAGGAGGACAAAATGCTAATATGGAAAATCTCATGAGCAAAGTCACAAAATATACAAGACATACCAACAACCATCAGTGGCCACAGTGAAGCTGCTATTAACAGTTGAGGAAAAAAATACATTTCCTCCTACTGAAACAATGAAGATATGTATTGTGTTACTAACCTAGAATTGTGAAGAGTTGTTTAAATCCAGGAGATTTATCTACACAAAGGTGTTTTATTGTCAGAGCCCACAGAGTAGGACCTCCTTAATGTGACAGGAATTGTTCCTGACGCAAATATTTGCTTTTATTCAGCCAGTGCAAATCTCCAGGATTAAACTATCATAAAGCATGCTCACCCTCAGCCTGTAGGATATTTACTTTTTCAGGTAGATATGACAGTCCCCACACTGCCCATGTAAGACAAGAAACTCTGATGGTGTCACTGCATCAATATTATTTACTTAAAGAAGATTAGTTGACTTTCATGTTTCGACCATTTTTGCCACCTTCTGCCTTCCAAGCACTTCTGTTATGGTGGGATCCCCAAACACTGTATTACTGCATTACAGTTTCTCTCGTTTGTGTGCCAGAATGGCCCTGGGCTCTGGTCTCCCAGGTAGCTGTAATATCCTTTTGTAAACCTTCCATGAATGATTATGGTAAATCTTGCTTGCAGCAGTTTCTGTTCCCTCTAGCATTTTTTCCACCCACCTGCCTGTGCTTTTCTTTGGTGTTTTTTTTTTTCTGATTTTCAATTCCCTGTTTCACCCTACGCCCTAACAGGCTGTCACAATACACTTCTCCTGCTGCCTATTGCTCTATGTCAGTGAAACAGTATGATTTTTAAGCCTCCCAAGACAAGTAATTTTTGTGCTAAAAACATCACTGCTAAGCATCCACAAAAATCAAAGCTGCATAAGTAAAATCATTTTGGAAACACCTTAAGTGCTGCTATTCACCTGAATCGTTCTTACAAAATATAACTATTGTTCTTCCTCTCACTGAACTCCTATAACAAAGCCAGCATCTAAAATGCTGGAGTAAAATTGACACCCAAGTTAAAACATTGAAAGTACTTTACCATGCTAATAACATTTATCTTTTAATTGCTTATTTTAAAAGGGAAAAACCCTAATTTATTTAACTCAAGTAGGGCCTCAGCTCCATACCACAGCTGGGGGTACTGACCTCACTCTTCAGAGAACTGCTACTAAAATTGGCCCAAAATCTGGAAACAGCTCAAAATTCTAATGTTCAGATTCAGTAAAAAAAATAAAGGACACGGGCTGCTTATTCAGTCACTGCCTTAATGTTTTCTTATGAATCCTCAAAGCATTTTACATAGTCATAAATGATGCATATAGAGGAATCACTTGAATTACCTGTGAAAGTAATAATTTCTAGAACAGAATCAGCAACTGCTTAACACGAGGCGTCATTGCCCCAAAATACTTTTAGCTGCAAACATGAAAATTATTTTACACACTCCAAAAATTACATGGATATTAGGGTGGGTAGTGACTGGATTTTAGATGGGAGTCCCATAATAAATTTTAAATTTTCTGAAACCACACATGGGAAAACAAGAATTATTCCTAAGTAGTATATAAATAAGGGCTTTGGTTACTAGCTACATACCTCAGAAACAAAAAAGCAATATTGACAGTGAAATTTTATTTTTGAAATTAGGACTTAATCCAGTTCCAAAAACTAGCTTCATAATACATAAATGAAATTATAACTTAGGTAACTAGAATAGCTGCTTTTTGGGCTTCTGTGAGAGACATATTTTAGTTAGGCAAATGGAATGCTGATTTGTCTTAATTAATTCTGTTGATGTAGATTACACACTGTTGTCATAAGCAAGGGAACCAGCCTTCAAGATCTCATCTAAGGAAAAAATCTCCTGTAAACTAACCGTATGTTTGCTTTCTAAAATAATAATTTTTTCCTGTGAAACTAGTTCTGCTAACTTGTCAATTCTTCCAAAAATTGAATTGTTGAACATTTTCATTAGTGTTTTAAGATGTGAGTAATATAGTAAGCAGTTTACTGATATAGTAAGCAAGTTTATTGCACTGAAAATTTCACCTACAAATTGACTCCACAATTGGGTTTTGTTTTCCTATCTTGGGCACATGCCCACTTGCCTTTCAAGAAAAAGTAGTTTGAATGCTATGTTATCAGTAGAAAACTATATATTTCTCTTTCATGGGCTTCCTATGGGAGCAGTAAGAGCTTCATTTTACCTACTGTACCTCTAGGGAACAAGGCTTGTAAAACCTAATCTTGAACTCCTTGCAATTTGTAAAATACATTTACTATCTTACCCAATGGCTTAGGAGGAGGCTGGTGAAAAGTTTTTTCACCAAGTTTTTGGTCCAGAGGTTTGATCACATGGATGTTATGTGGTCTCTCATACTTGAATATTATTAGGAAGGTAGGGTTTTTGCTTTGGGTTTTTTTTTTCCTCCTAAAAAGAATGGATTTTGTATGATTTCTCCCTTGCTGCTCTTTTACTTTTTCCTTCCTTATTCTTAAGTTTGTAATCACAATCTTTGTTATTTTTCTTTCTTAAGGGTGTTGTATGTGGGTTG
Source organism: Trogon surrucura (assembly GCA_020746105.1). NCBI lineage: Eukaryota > Metazoa > Chordata > Aves > Trogoniformes > Trogonidae > Trogon > Trogon surrucura. The sequence continues at coordinate 114,309,494 of CM036617.1, read as the reverse complement.
GGTGAACTTTGTTGTTTTTTCTTCCTCCCTCACAGGGTAAAGTTGACCCTGGGAAAAAAAATGGGAAGTGGGAAAAGGTACTGGTTTAATTTTTCTTTGTTTCTCACTATTCAATTCTATTTTAAATGACAGTAAATTAAATTAGTTTTATTCACATTATGTCTGTTTTGCTCACGGCGATAAATAGTAAGTGACCTCCTTGTTTTTATCTCAGCCTGAGCTTTTTCTTCTTATTTTCTTCCCCTGCTCAACTGAAGAAGAGTGAGAGCAGCTGGGTGGTCCTCTGACAGCCAGCTATGGTCAACCAATCGCAGCACCATAGATGTTTAGATAATAGATTTATGGACCAACATTCATAACATGATTTTTTCCTAAAATAGGCTATTTTTCAATTTTTTTTATACATCTTTCACTAGGTTAAAACACTGTCCCAGCTGTATGCTAGTTGGAGGTTTATAAGCCTGACTTTCTTCCTCACTTCCACAGTCTGGGACTCTGTATATTTCTTAAAAGACGTGCAGAAGACTGGTATCTAAATGAGAGTGGAAATTCAACAGAACTATTGAATCATAAGCTAGATTTAATAAAATTACAATTTCATTTATTTGCAGTATTGGTTTCAAATTTTTCATTTATAAAGGCAGAAGGAAAGCCACCAATTTGTGTGAAGAAGACTTCATTTAACATTTCTTCTATAAAACTGCAGTTTATAATGTTAGCTACATAAATCATTAGTACTGGAAATCTGATGAAGTATCACATTAAAAATTGTCAGTACCTTAAAAAGTCTGCATCATGTACTCCAATTCATAATAATACCAAATTGGATGGGATGTAAATTTTTCTTCTGTGCAGACAGAATGAAACCTGACAATATCAACCTTATATATTCTACAGGTACAGGCTGTTTGCAACAGTATGCATTAAGGAAGTAATTAAGGAAATGCCTCATAGCACCGGCTTGCCAAAGCCAGGGTAGCAGAGTACAAAGGCAATAGCGTTTAAAATATGGTTCCTATATTGTTGAAACAGAACAAAGCCAAATCCCACACAGTGCTCATAGCTCTTCATCCCAAGCAAAGGAAAACAGAGTAGGAAAAAGAAGAAAGCAAAAAGAAATGAGGAAATTCTCAGCAAACAGCAGAACAAAGTTTTAAGTCCTCAAATTGCATGAGGCTCCAGGGTAGCAGCAATCCTTATGCAGGTATGTTAAACTCTCAGGTAGGAGAATACATTACCAGATTCCTCACAGGCAAAAGTGTAGGTAGTTTTAACTAGAATATGTCCATTCAACTTCTTTTCTTGTTTCCTTTCAGCTGTGATAGTCATTCCTTTGTTTTCTTTCTCCAAATACACTATATTTAAATTGTGTTTTGCAATACAGGGAATAATAAAATATACAAAAAGAAGTTAAGAGCAATTTCAAAGATACATGATTCGAGGGAGCAAATGTGTAGGAACTCCTAAATTATGGTAAAAGGAGTGAAATTTAGTTCACTGAAAGTACTGAAGAGGTAATTTATCCAATGAAGACCTAGATAACTCAGTAGAGATAAAATGCAAAATATTTGTGAATACTTTCCACGTGACCAAAGCTTGGCTACTCAGACTATTCCTAAAGATTGGCACTTTGTAGCTATATCATATAACATTTACATTTATTGGTCTAAGTACATTCACCACTGCCAAAGATAAGCCACTTTTTCACACAGCTCTGATTTTCCTCTTCAGCCGCTCTGACAACAACTATCCACTTTCTACAAACATTGAAGCAGTAAGCTATGGCATTTTTTACTTTTCACTCAATAATTTCCGGTGACATAAACAGTCGGGTTTTCTCTTACTCAATTCATGTTAGTAATGAAGTTTCTCTTTTTCTTTTAATCACTAATTAATATAATCCCCTTCATCCTTATCCATGATTGAATATTTGTTAAAACACAACTGCAGTATTTAATTTAATTAAATTCAAGGCACTATGTTGACCACTATGCTATACTAGTGGTAGCTGACTCCTTCAAAGAACTAAGACAGATTTGTGAAGAAGTATGGCTTCCCTTTACAGAAGCTATGTTGACTCTTAAGCACTATTCCTCATCCTTATTTTCCTCTTCTCAAGGTCTCAGCTGGCACTGTCAAGAGTTCTGACACCCCTCCACAGTGTCCTGCTCTCAGCCTGGCTAATGTGTTTTAGTCTTGATGTTCATGTTCACAGGTGTGCTCATCCTAAAAATCATTACCTTACTGCTTTTCTGATTAGGCTGCTACAAACAAAGTGCATCGTGGATCTGGTCTCAGATGTTTGTCTTTCCAACATCTGTAAGATGGGCCCTCTGGTTTTACTATTTGGTTCTCCAACATTCACCCTGGAGATGTTCCCTTCACCTTTAAAATTTATCACAAAAGAATTCAAGAAACCACATTTATATTTGAAGGCATAATAGCACTAATATTTTTTATCGTAAGTTAAAGTAAGACCACACTTGTTACTGTTTCAGAGATGCCATGTGTGAGTGACATAATGAAGTCTTCTCCTGTCTAAGAGCTGCAAGGACCTTCATGAAAGCTAAGAGGTACAAGCATGGTAACTCCTTAGGCAGGTGTAGATACAAGGTGATACAGGAAGGGCTGTTACCTGGCACCAGGACTTTATTTCTGACATGGAAGCATGACCATGGTTACTACTTTGTACATACACATGGTTTTGAGAACTTGGACTGCAGTCTTGTTGGCTACTGTCTCTGATAAGGACATCAGAGCAATTGTGGACAAGTATCACCTCTTCCTGGGCAACTCTGCAATTGCCTCTTACCACTTCCATCCCATCGTGTGAGTTACAACATGCTGCTCCATCAGCATACCAGCCTCTCCCTCTCAACCCTTGTGGCTAGAGATAGTGTGGACAGACATTTCATCTCACGGAAGGAAATGGAGCTGCAGGTCACAGGGCAAGAGCTGGAGGAAACGCTGAAGGTAGGAGTCTGGTGCTCAGTGTGCTTCCTGGGGCAGGGAACAGTAGTGAGGAGCAGGAAGGAGATAGGCTCACAGAGTTAGGGAAGGAAGAGCGATGGAAAAGAAACCCCATGACCTGACACAAAAGCAGCTATGGGAAGGAAGGAGAGGAAAGAGAAGAAGGAGTAATGTTTAAATGTTTAGAATGACCGTGTCTAAAGGAATTTTCCAAGTAAAATTTCAGTCGTCTTTGACATTCAGAAGGTATTCATTATTTCTAAAATCATTCACAGAATCACAGAATGTTAGGAGCTGGAAGGGACCTCAAAAGATCGTCTAGTCCAACACCCCTGCCAGAGCAGGATCATCTACAGTAGGTCACACAGGAACGCGTACAGATGGGTTTTAAATGTCTCCAGAGAAGGAGATTCCACAACCTCCCTGGGCAGCCTGTTCCAGTGCTCCGCCACCCTCACAGGGAAAAAGTTTTTTCTCATATTTTTATGGAACGTCCTATGTTCCAGCTTCCACCCATTGCCCCTTGTCCTGTCAATGGACCCCGCTGAAAAGAGCCTGGCTCCGTCCTCCTGACGCTCCCCCTTGACATATTTATAAACATGAATGAGGTCACCCCTCAGCCTCCTCTTCTCCAAGCTAAAGAGACGCAGTTCCTTCAGCCTTTCCTCATAAGGGAGATGTTCCACTCCATCATCTTTGTGGCTCTGCCCTGGACTCTCTCAAGCAGTTCCCTGTCTCTCTTGAGCTGAGGGGCCTAGAACTGGACACAATATTCCAGATGCGGCCTCACCAGTGCAGAGTAGAGGGGCAGGAGGACCTCTCTTGACCTACTAGGTACCCCCCTTCTAATACACCCCAGGATGTCATCGGCCTTCTTGGCCCCGAGGACACGTTGCTGGCTCATGGGCATCCTGCTGCCCACTAGAACCCCTAGGTTTCTGGGATTATTCTTTCCTAAGTGCAAGACTCTACACTTGCCCTTGTTGAACCACATAAGATTTCTCCCTGCCCAGTCCTCCAGCCTGTCCAGGTCTCTCTGAATGGCAGCACAGCCTTCTGGTGTGTCAGCCACTCCTCCCAATTTTGTGTCATCAGCAAACTTGCTGACAGTGCTCTCTAATCCCTCGTCCAGGTCATTGATGAATATATTGAAAAGCACTGGTCCCAGCACTGACCCCTGAGGGACTCCACTAGACACAGGCCTCCGACTGGACTCTGCCTCATTGACCACAACTCTCTGACTTCTTCCCTTCAACCAATTAGCGACCCACCTCACTACTTGTTCATCCAGACCACACTTCCTCAGTTTACCTATGAGGATGCTGATACCCAGATAGACCACATCCACTGCGTGGCCACCATCCATCCACCTGGTTACATCTCCATAAAAGGCTATCAGGTTGTCAAACATGAGTTTCCCTTGGCAAAGCCTAATAACCTTCTTATCCTTCATATGCCTAGAGACAATGCCAAGGATAAGATGTTCCATCACCTTTCCAGGAATGGAGGTGAGGCTGACCGGTCTGTAGTTACCCGGGTCCTCCTTCCTGCCCTTCTTGAAGACTGGAGTAACATTCACTTTCCTCCAGTCCTCAGGCACCTCACCTGTTGTCCATGACTTACCAAAGATGATGAAGAGTGGCCGAGCAATGACTTCCGCCAGCTCCCTCAGCACCCGCAGGTGCATCCCATCAGGGCCCATGGATTTATGGATGTTCAAGTGCGCTAACTGATCCTCAACCAGGGCAAACTCCTCCTTTATCTTGACTTCCTGTGGGGCCTCAGGGAACTGAGGCTCCTGAGGTCAGTCTCCACCAGTATCGACAGAGGCAAAGAAGGCATTCAGCAACTCTGCCTTCATTCTGGTCTCTGTCTCCAGGGCACCCACCTCATTCACCAGAGGGCCTACATTGCCTCTAGTGTTATTTTTGTCAGCAATGTATTTGAAGAAGCCCTTTCTGTTGTCCTTGACCTTGCAAGGTTTAATTCCAAGGAAGCCTTACCTTTTCTAATTGCCTCCCTACATTCTCTGACAGAACTCCTATACTCCACCCAAGTAGCGAGCCCCTCCTCCCATGATTTATATACTCTCTTCTTCCACTTGAGTTTGCCCAGTAGTTCTCTGGTTAACCATGCAGATCTCCTGGAACTCTTTCTTGATTTCCTACCTGTTGGGATGCACTGATCTTGAGCATGGAAGAAGTGGTCCTTGAATATTGATCAACTCTCTTGTGCCCCTTTACCTTCTAGTACCCTGTCCCATGGGAATTCCCCTACCAACTGCTTGAAATTCAAATTATATTTTAGCATCATTTGATTTCTCCAGTTTATAAAGACCGTCCTGCTACATGGAATCACAGAATCGTAGAACAGTTCAGGTTGGAAAAGACCCTTGGGATCATCAAGTCCAACCATTTACCCTACACTACAACCATTAACCCTACACTACAAGTTCACCCCTAAACCATATCACCCAATACTACATCTAAGCAACACTTAAACACATCCAGGGATGGCGACTCAACCACCCCCCTAGGCAGTCTGTTCCAGTGTCTTACCACTCTTTCTGTGAAGAATTTCTTCCTAATGTCCAGGCTAAACCTGCCCTGTTGCAACTTGAACCCGTTCCCCCTGGTTCTGTCCCTAATGACCTGTGAGAAGAGACCAGCACCAACCTCTCTACAATGTCTTTTCAAGTAATTGTAGAGCATGATGAGGTCCCCCCTCAGCCTCCTCTTCCTTAAACTGAACAGTCCCAGCTCCCTTAATCGCTCCTCGTAAGGTCTATTCTCCAGTCCCTTCACCAGTTTTGTTGCCCTCTTCCACACTCACTCCCACCCCTCGATATCCCTCTTATACTGAGGTGCCCAAAACTGAACACAATACTCAAGGTGTGGCCTCACCAGTGCTGAGTACAGGGGGACAATCACCTCCCTACTTCTGCTGGTCACACAATTTCTAATACAAGCCAGGATGCCGTTGACCTTCTTGGCCACCTGGGCACACTGCTGGCTCACATTCAGCTGACTGTCGATCAGAACGCCCAGGTCCTTTTCTGCCAGACAGCCTTCCAGCCACCCTGCCCCAAGCCTGTAGCGTTGCATGGGGTTGCCGTGGCCAAAATGCAGGACCCTACACTTGGCTCTGTTGAAATGCCTGCAGTTGGCCTGGGCCCATCCATCCAGTCTGTCCAGGTCCCTCCGTGGAGCCTTTCTACCCTCCAGCAGATCGACATGAAACAATGAGTTCAAGCAATTGAAAATACTTAAATAAAAATACTTCATATTATCTTTCTTTTTCAAAACATTCAAAATAAAATCAGACAATATGCTTTAGGCCCAGTAAAAGAAAGCATTTGAATTACTACAAAAACCTGTTCTATAAATTGAGAACATTTTTTCATCCACAGCTTTTTGTGGTGTCCTCTTCTTGCTTTCAACTAAATTTTATTTTTGTAATGGCTTTACCCAGTAACTATCCTACTAAGACCTGTGCTTCTTTTTCATTCTGAGGTAGTCTGGTTATCTTATATTCATAAATATGCATAAGGATATGTGCAATTAGCAGAACTATTAGCACTGAATCTTTTTTATGCCTCTGTGAAGATTGGTAGAAAATAACATTTATTTTGTTTCATTATAGATACAGTTGCATATAATTATCTCTATATTGCTCTTAGAATACTCATCAATACATATCTCATCTTCTACAATTATACCATTGTATGCTTCTGTCAACTGTAGCTTTTGTATTTATGTCAGAAGATATTGACTCATACCACACCCTAGAAGAAATTTTGAATTGATGTGCATCAGATTTCCAATGCACTACAGTTTCCAACTGTCATTAGCTGAAAAAAAAAGAACTCACATGTGATAAATGCACACAGAAAATTCTACATGAAACATAAAGACATAATTATATGTTCTGCATTCTACAGCAAGCTTGTGTCTGTTCATACAGCACATATTGCACTAATATTTTCAAATAAATCTTTAATTTCATTATTACTTGCACATCAGTTTTGCATCAGTCTAACTGTAGCTAAATCAGTGGTGATGCTAATTTATTCTTAGTTCAGAAGCAAACTAAACTTATTTTCTGATTTCAATTCAAGGTTAGTGCCTTTGCAAGAAGCTATATAAAGACCTAAATTTAGTACAGCCTAATAGTTGTTATGAGTCCTGATCAACTCTTAGATCAACTGCAGGTAAGTTTGGCAAATCTATTATGTCTGGAATGAAAAGGGTAGAGTTGGACTGGACAGCGAAATAGATGGACTTGTCAACTGCTACTTTGGTTTAGGCAAGACAACTAATTCCAGGCAGAAATAATTGAAAAAAATAGGTTATAAAATCATTAAGGGCTTGTTTGTTTGTTTTAATGTAGTTCAGAAGAGGGGAGAATTCCTTCCTTCCCCTCAGCAACTCAAATAAGCCAGAATTTCGCATCTCTGAATGCTCCCAAGGCCTGTAACAGTCACTTGAATTTATTAACAGTTATATAACTCTGATATCAGTACTTTGGTGGATCAGTATTTTTCCTTCTCCAGTACTAGAAGACATGTTACTATATCTTTACAGTTTCTCACATCCTTGTGCAGCTTTTCACAGATCCCAAGGTCATGAGGTGGCATACAATATGTTGCAACTAAATTATTCTAAAGTTGCTGTTCTTATGTTGCTGGGGTGCATTGCCCTTTATTCTTTATATTCTAAATGATGTGCCAGGGAGTAGATTTCTGACTAGACCCAAAAGAATAACATTTGATAATTTTTGTGATGATTTTTCTGCTCGGTAACTGCACTCCTATTGGAAAAAAATGGGACAACTTAAATAAATGAGAAAATGACAGTCCTTTCCCTCATCGTAGCCAAAGTTCCAACTATGCTGATTAAATTAAGCCCATTGTTAAAAATAGAACACTTTGGTTATATTAAAAGAGAAGGCAACCACTGAACGCATATCTGGAGTCAACTGTATAGAATTTAGATTCAGCCTGCTCTGGAGATGGAAAGTCACAGCACTATTATCTTGAGGTTTAAGATATCAAGTGTTTCCAACACTAGTATTTTCTGGTAATTGCTTGTAGGGAACAGCAACGTTCTGAAGTTGACCTTTGTCAGAACTGTGAAGGACAACATACCTGCTTAATAAATCCCAAAGGTGGGAACCATCATTTTATGAAGTCCATCTAGGATAAGATAAAGGCCTGAGGTTATCACAAAGACACGTTAATAGCTGTAGATATGAATCACATAGTCCAATTGCTATGGTCATAAAGACATAATTGAAGGATGTATCACTACCATCATCCTCTTCCAAATCATAAAATGTTTCTAATTTACAATTATTTAAAATGAGGCAGTTTAAATATTAAAAAAAAACCAAACCTAACACTCCTTTAGCTGAAGAGCTTTTTTGTTTTGTTGTGCATCATAGATCTGATGGTGACTTTGTGCTCTACACCTGTGTAGGCATCTAAATAGTTTGTTGTATTTGAGGTTTGTGAAATAGTGACTAATCCAGTAATAAGGTTTTTAATCATGTGGTCATATATTGCTTCAATACATGTAAGACTAAATTTAATATTTCTGTTCATTTTTGTGAAGAAGTTGGAGTTAGCAAATAGTCTGTTAAAAACAGATTTTTATGCGATTTATCACTGACATAATAACATATCTACAGTTTATGATTTATATGAGCAATTAGGTGCAGGATCTGAGACCCAAGAAAGAAAACATGCACTTCTTCCCACTGATGAAATGACATCAGAACTAACCTTTTGTGCCACAGGGTGTTTTAAACTCAGTCTGTTGACACTGGAGGAATTAATCAGTCATGCATGAGTAACTTTGCTGCTACTGATGGGATTTTTATTATATAGTTGGCCACAGCATAATATTATTAGTATCAAATAAAGGAGATATATAAGTGATGTGAGATGGTGTGATGCTTCCCAAGGAACATTCTGCAATGTTTGCTCTTGTCCTTTGATCTCCCATGTCAGTGTTTGGAGGAACAACTGCCATCAGCCTTCATTTCCCTTCCCTCATCTCTTTAAGGTAGTTGTTTTATTTTTCCCTTCTATCATCTTTGGGACCATTTCAACAATTCTGTATTACTGAAGATGCTAAAGAGGGAAGCATGAATGACAAATCTCACCTTTTGTGTTATCATCAGCACATTCCCTTACATTTTATCAATATGTTCACAGAATGAAGAAGAATTTTGAGTAGTAAATTAAATCTAAAGGATCATATATATATATATATATATATATATATATATATATATATATATATATATATATATATATATATATATATATAAAAAGCCTATGTCTGAAAAATGAGTTCTTTAATGCAGGAAGGACAAGCAAGATAGTGAGAGAGTCAGGAGAGAAACAACCTCATTCTGCTTCTGCCTTTTCTTATAGCTAAATTCCCAGCCAAATGCTGAAGCCTGAAACCCTCAGGAAAAACAATGACAATTTAATGAGTAGCAGATCAGATACAGAAGATAAGTACAAATTAGATGCTGCCTAAAGGAGGGGTCCAGGTCCTTCATCCAGGTCGTTGATGAATATATTGAAAGGATTGGACCCAGTACTGACCCCTCGAGAACACCACTTGTTATGGATCACCAACTAGACTTCTCGCACATGCTTTACTTTCTTATATCACAAGCAGTAAGGGGAAAAAAAACAAAAAAAAGAATAAATTGGTATCTGTTTCAACAAGTGCTCTTGTGGCTAGTTCACTTTTGTTTCTGCTACTTTCACGTTCATTACTTGCCAACAATATTGCACAGGCAATGGAAACCACAGAAGTAGCTTGCTGAACTCAGGCTTTTGATATATTTGTTTTATTATTTTAGTTTATTGCTTCTTTTGTACAGCGAAAATTTCAGGAGCTAGGATAGGATCTATCAAAACAGGGGGATTACAATTCTCTAATGTAGCATGTGTATCTAAATTAGTCCAGTTTTCCTCAACAGATTAAACTGATACTTTAAGGTGTGATTCCTTACAAGTCTAATTAGACAACTATTTTAGGATAAGAAATATGCTCTAAAATTGTTTGTTTCTCCCTTGAGTGTGAAGGAAGTCTGATATGACTGGCTTAGTTGTACATGACTGGCTTAGTTGTATGACATTACTGGCTTAGTTTTACGAGCTGCACTGTAAATATCTAAACTATCTTTTTAAAGAAAATACAAATCTCTACAATCATGTCCTTCATCATGAAAATTAATTTATTTTGCTTTCAGTATGTCTAATTTTGTATTAAGGCAATATATTCCCTGTGATTTTCTTGGCTTCACTGGAGGTGCAATAATTTATGCAATCCATTAAGCACAATCTTCATCTATAAGTACTCCCACAAACCTTGAAAGAATTACTCTAAAAAGCTATGACTTTACAATGTGAGCAAGAATAGCAAGGCTGGGTCATAGTAAAGGACATAGTTTTTTAAGTACTTCATTCAGGTGAACTTAATACTACAGGTATTTATTACTTTTGTAATTGTCACCATGAACATCCACCCTAATTAAAAATTGGTCAGGTAAAGACTTAAATTTTTTTTAAAAAATGTATTGTTTCTTTTCTATCTCCACAGGGGATAAGCAGCCATTGTACACTGGGATCACCTTCTCTCTTCTAAATAAAGATACCTAAGCTGCTTTTTAAATATTGAGGAGATATTTTTGACCTGGTGTTTTACCACCGTATAATTACTTCCATTAGGAAAAGAATAATTAGAACAGCAAAGAGCACAAAAACTGGAAGCCAGAATTTAACTACTAAATAATTAATGCCAACTCCTAATTTATAGTTAATGAACTAAACTCTCCCAATCCACATATTAATATTTCATATAAATTTTGAAGAAATTAAGGAAACATTGAGCATGCATAAAATGTACAGCTAGCTAGTAATATCAAAGCTGAGTATTTCTTGTACACATAAATCAGTCTAGAAGTCTGTGTATGAGACACAGGGAATATTTTTGATATTTTGAACATGTAATGTGTTTTGTTACTGCTCTGGGATTAATTTAATTAAAAAAATTATATTTTTTTTTGCCACAGAAGCAACAGAACAATTAGTTTTTCTCACCCTTTCAGTTTTACATATAAGGTTACAAAGTAAAGAGTATGTTCTTTTATTGAGGTACATGACAAAGTTTGAAATGTCCTCTTCCAGTTATTCTACTGACTACTGCACACTTACATTTTCTAGACTTGATCTAGCTGGATATTGATGTGTGCTTGGAATACAAAGAGATTTCCAAAGAAGTAGAGTTCAAGCCGAATGATGGAAAGAGAAGCATTTCTGGATGGAGATGCAAGAAGCAACAGAAAACCAGCATAAGCTCAGGTTGTATCCAAATAGCATGTATTGAGATAAAGTGAGTGAAGAAGGGGAAAAATGAGGCCACGGTGATCAATTCACACATTAGACCTCCTTTCCAAGAGGCTGTATAAATGGACAGTAACTTGCTGCTACAATGCTTTATGTAGACCAGGGAACCACAGAGAATACCGACATTTGTAGTATTGTTCCAACATTGATTTTCCGTGCTTAATTCTTCCCATTCAGGCAAGCAGTGCTCAACTTGATGATCAGAGGGCAGAGCATCTCTCCTAAGAAGACAGGCTGGGGGAGTTGGGGTTGTTCAGCCTGGAGAAGAGAAGACAGACCTTAGAGCAGCCTTCCAGTACCTGAAGGGGGCTGGGGAAGGACTACCTACAAGGACACATAGTAATAGGACAAAGGGGAATATGATTTTTAAATTAGAGCAGGGTAGATTTAGATTAGACATCAGGAAGAAGTTCTTTACAATGAGGGTGGTGAAAAATTGGAACAAGTTGCCCAGGTGGTGGAGGCCCCATCCCTGGAGTCATTCAAGGCCAGGCTTGATGGGGCTCTGAGCATCCTGAGTTACTTAAAGATGTTCCTGCTCACTGCAGGGGAGGTTGGACTAGATGACCTTTAGTTCTCTTCCAACTCTATGCATTCTGTGATTCAATGATCACTGGCTAATTACCAGTAAGTGTAACATCTAGTGACCAAATAGATATTGAAGGGGTTTTTGCTTCTGTTTTAGAGCTGAGGGTGCGGGGAGTGGAAGGGATGGGAAGGGGGAAGACGTGTTGAAGTGAGAGGCACTGCAGAAGGAGTCATAATCCATTACCTATTCTGGCAACTGTCTGGATGGCCTGTATGTGCAGCTATAACCAAGAATCCAGATGGTGTGAGTATCCAAAGCAAGAGCTAAATTTTCAACACTCTTCCACTGCCCATACAGAGCTTTCACTATTGACCTAGAATTTGGAGCAAATGAAAGGATTTTTCTGATTTTTCCACCCTTAATAACTGAACCCAAAGCCAAAGAGAAAGCCAGCTTTGTTTATCCGTCTCCTTAACAGCTTCTACATTTAATAGGTTGGATTTTCACTTTTGTTTCTGCTAATGAACTAAATCTTTCCGAACTGTTTGCTACCCTCCCTGAAAACATGAACAACCTCTGCCCTACTCAAATGAACCAGTACACTTTAAATCTGAGCAATCATATTACCCTGCCAGGTTATAGGGAGGACATAATTTGGAGGGTTTTCTCAAAACTACTACTGAATTCATGTTACACTTCTGCATTTCGTTTTTATTGCATATCGCTAAATATTCTGAGATGCAAGAATTGAACTCAGTGACTTAAAAAGCATAAATGACAACAGCATGCCAATAGCAACTAAGCTGCCAAATCATCTACACAGATGAATTTGTGATGTTAGAAAAACAAGTAACTTTTGATTCATATGGAGTCGGTGCATATGGAAACAGAAAAACCTGAGGTCGGACTTCTAGGTGCATTATAAAGAAAAGGATGAACATGAAATAATCAGGCAGCAACCACAGTTCTGTTTTTGCAACAGCAAGAACAGACACTTAAACAGCGATATTAGCAAGTTAAAAGGAAAAAGTAGTCTAACACGTAGAAAACATAAGTGAGAGGTGAAGAGACGTACTGTTTGCTGCTTCTGACTCCAGATCCGTCTGTCTTCCTCCTGCACACACAGAAGATAGACACAAAACAAACGAAGAATCCAATGAACTTTCAGACAATTCTTAAACTCCATTCTGAAATTGTACTGGAAAATTGGTATATCTCTCTGTTAAAGTGATCTATACTAGAGACAGGTAAAGTCTCACTTTTCCCTAGTGCTATTCATAGCTGGACTATGTCATGGCATGATCAACAGAGGCTTCTTTTGTTGATGATACTGTCTTCCTCAAAAGAGGCTAGAGGGGAGAGAAGAACACAACGAGCAACTCTCAATTTTTCTAGACATGAAACATTAATCAGATGCTTCCGTATTAACTCCCTCCTATGGAAGTTTTTCCTTTCAGAGTTACAAGAATCTGTCTTTTCCAAGATTTGTATCTATTGCCCAATAAATATTGAGAGGTTCGTGCTTTTTAGTGAGAATTCAAGGGGACTTCTGCCTGCTTAAGGTCATAACGACACTAGAGCAGATGAGAGAAAAAGAATGCAATATCTTACAGGCTTTCAGTGAGCAATGACCAATGGCACTAAAAAGCATCTGAAAAATCAAGGACGAAGCTTACTGTAATTTCACTGCAACATTTTTCTAGGTTAACTTAACTTCTTCAATGTCTTCAATAAATTGCGTAAGTACAATGCAGAGAAAGAAACACAGGCAGCTATGATCAATCCCAGTCATCAGAAACATTCCCTAGTAGAGGGAAAATACTATGCACCCTATAGACTAATTTAAAGTCAGCTTTCTTTTGGCATAAGGTCTTACCAACATAAATATATATATGTACACATTTTAAAAAATTGTTTAGCTTCTGCACATCTGATACAATCTCACATAAATACAAATGGCTTTGCCATTTCTACTTGGACTAGGGGCTCCAGCCACACTAAAAAACGTGCTAGTTACATACATGTTTGGAAAAAACTTTGCTTTGAACTACATCCTCAAGTCACCCTTCCTTTGAGTTCTACCTTCCTTTTCATTCACTTCACTTGGACTGCTTTCACTTAAGTTTTATTTCTTCAAAACACTAATAGTCTACACATCCACATACTCTTATCTCAGTATTACAGCTCTCATAGGCTATTATGATTAACTCTTCCCTGCTGAGTCACCAGGACCAAAATGAGCTGAATGTTACCCCAGCTGGTGCAATTATGTTTACCACTTGTTCTCAGAATTGCAAAGAGGGATCCAAACAGAAGTCATTTTAGCTAACTCAAAACTAAGAGTCTTCCACTCAAAACTGTCCCACTTCAGATGAACTCGAGCTTCTAATTCTAGTGTAAGAACCCACATACGTAGCATATCCCTTCCTCCCCTAGTCATCCACCCTTCACTTTCCCACACCTTTTCAGTCCCTTCTTATGCCTAGCAGGAGTCATTTGACTTTCCTAAGAAGCTCTCCAATCTAATTTAAAGTCTGCATTAAGTGTTTTTGTTCACTGCCCAAAATAATTTACCAACAGTCTTTATTGCCACCCACACAACCAAATACATTCCAGGTAACCAGCCTTATAACAGTCTTAGAAATATTTCACATTTAATCACTTTTCTACTTTGCTTAACAAGTAGCTCCATTAATTACTGTGTAGATAAAAGATCCTTCCAATAAAAGGTAAGATGCAGAATACAATCTGCAAAATAATTGTGCCCGTTAATTTGAAACACTACTTATGATATTTCAAACAGTAGTTATGGCTGCAACGGGTGTGAATTGTGAGATATGTGTGTCGATGTCATAAAGTTAAATTGTCTTGCATATTTTTGTTCGTGTGCTTAGAATGAGAGTTCTAGTGAATCACTTCAAGTTATATAAAGAAAAAGGTCTCTATTTTGTGTTTCATGAAGGGCAGTACATACAGAGAACTTTTCTGTATTATTGCTTAAACAATCATAAACACAGAGAATTCTGTAACAAATATGAATATCAATATGTGTGAGCTTTTTCATCTGTATTTGTTCCCAAACTTAAAGTAAGACAATGATTGATGGATATGTGAAAACAACATTCCCAATACCAGTCTTGCCCTTTAGCAATCTCTCTGTACTTCTGTGCTATATCAAGTAATCACAGACTCTGGTGAGATGCTAATGAAGATGTTTATGGTTGCCTTAAACCTAATGCAATATTTTAATTTAAAGTACTGAATCTCATTGCAATGGATGCGATCACAATAATTTATAGACAATGAAGATTTCCAGCCCTGGCTAATCCACAGAAACACATCGGACTACTGAACTTCTAATGTCTCATGTGATTTTTTTTCTTTATTATTATTTTTTATTGCACTAAGCAGGGACCGTGACATGTTTGGAAAAAGCATGAAAGAAAAGGCAGACTCATCTCTTTTCCAAGAAAAAACAGTCTGGTGTGAATTATACCTTTTTAGACTCTTCATGTGGCCATGTGCAAAATATTTTTTAAAACTTGTCATTACTCCCTCCATCTAGAAACAGTACTATATGTGGGGAATTTTAATCATGACAGTGAGATTATTCGTATCAGTGACCTACCCTCAGAAGACAGGATCAGATTTTGATCACTGTAGTTGAATGGTTGATATATTATCAACATCTCTTGCAAAGGCAGATGTGCTTTGCTGGAAATTTTAGTATTATCTGAAGTGACATTTTAAAACCAAACCTTGCGTTTCTGATTCAGCTTCACATCAAACTGATGGAAAAAATGTTAAATTGTCAATTCATGGTTTAATCCTTCAGCCCACAAACATTTTCCACACTCAAAGATTACAAGGACCTGTGTGTTCACTTACAGTCTGGATTCAACTGGAACATAAGAGGTTCCACTTAAACTCGAGAAGAAACTTCTTCTCAGTGAGGGTGACGGAACACTGGAACAGGCTGCCCAGGGAGGTTGTGGAGTCTCCTTCTCTGGAGACATTCAAGACCCGCCTGGACAGGTTCCCATGTAGCATTATCTAGGCGTTCCTGCTCTGGCAGGGGGATTGGACTTGATGATCTTTCGAGGTCCCTTCCAATCCCTAACATTCTGTGATTCTGTGATTCCCAGTCTGATCCAACACAGTGGATCTCCACAGTCATGTAGGACACTTCCTAAAGTATCTACTGAAACAGTTTCAGATGGCAGTTACAATCTGTTTTCATGTATTGATTTATTTATAGTGTCCTGGAAGTATATCTGGTTTTTAACAGTCTTTTGTCCTCCATTTTATCAGTGGAAAAGTGGGATATGAGGCGTCATACTCTATTTTGTTGGATGGACCTTGGACCAACACAGAACTAGACATTATTTCACCTATTCTTCCTTCTATTCTCAAGAAAAGTGGCATACAGTCTTCAGTTTTGTGTTTACGTGTTTCTAATTGTATATGTAAAAAACATCCCCACCTTTTAGATTACCATGTATACCACTATTCAACATAATGGATCATGTAATATTTTGCTTATAACAGCATGAATATATGAACATAATCTGCAATGTACGAAATTTTCTGGAGAGAGAATGTCTGAACAGGTGCAGATTACACAAATCTGCAGATCTATTAATTTTGAAATTACCTGTCCAATACTTATGAAATGCAGCCAAAAAGTAAGAAGGGCTGTATGTAAGTGCTGCTGATTTAAAGGCTATATTTTTCCCCATAATGTACTGGATGACAAAAGTCTTTCACATCTTATAAGTATTTCTGCCTGCAGCTCAGGCAGTAGTTAATGGCCCTTCTGTGTTACAAACCATCCTAGATTATAAAATCTTCAATGGGACAAGAAAATAAACTAGACTAAGAAAAGAAGAAATAAAATTCAATATTAGCAGGTCAACATCCACTTATATTTCTTGGAATAGCATCAAATAATTGCAGAGGTTAATCAGAGTCTGACTGTAAGAAATATCTAAGAGTCTAAAGGGTAAAAAACTGAAGGATCCAATATGTGATACAGACATGTACCACAGCATTCTCTTTTTGTCATTTTTTTCTACTTTCCATGGGATTTTTCTCACTTATTAGCAATTTATGTTTATATGGAAAGGACACACTGTAAAAATCCAAACAGAACTAATAAAAATAGCCTGAAGGGCGAAATACACAAACAGATGGAAAGAGGCCAAGCAGATCTGCAATACTGAGTGCTTTATATACTTCACCTTGCCTGAGTTAATGGTTTCCAAGTAAATTGATCCAAAGTTGTCTTCCTTAATAGTATTAGAAGAAAAATATAAAACATGCCTAGTAAATAAAATTGCTGATCTAAAATAACTTGGACAATTGCAGAGGATGCTATGTTGCATGTATTACACTTCTGGTTTTTTAGATTCTCTTACTAAATATAGTACCCTATCTATTTACGAGAGGAACGGTTCACATTTTCAAGGACAGTGCTGTGGCCATCTGAAGGGTCTTCTTTCTTTTTTGTTACTCTGCTGCCAGGCAATTAGTTGTATGAGGAGAAACAGAGAATGTATTTCTCCTTGAAGCATATCAAGATTCACACTCTGAAGAAGCAATTTTGCAGTCCTCAATTATGAACTGATCACGTGACCTTGAAACCGCCTGAGTTAGGAGGCAGTTCCCAATTGACAAAATGCCATCTTTGTCTCTGAGCAGCAGCAGAAGGGCAATATATAAATATTCTCGGCAGCAGTCAGCCAAGCTGTCAGACCTGAGCATGTCTGGTTCTGCCCAGGACTGCAGATGCTGGCAGACATTTGCAGAGGTGCTGCTCACCCAAAAAGGCATCCCCTGCATCTATGGGATGGCTTGCGTGCACCACCTCCTCCCAGCAAACGAGGCCAAGCCTGAGTTCCCAGCATCACTGTCCAGGCATACCAAAAGATAGGGTTCCAGCTAACCTCAACAAAATCAATAACTTCAGAAGATCTAGTCCCAGTGGTAGATTTTCAAGACGAAGCTTTATAGTTGTAAATGAGATTTCAACAGAGAAAAGTACTTCGGTAATAATACGAGTTTTATTAAAAATAAAGGGCCTGTTTCCTCAGTTCCTCACTGCAGAATCACGTTAATGATTTCCCATGGAGTTACAGCCAGTGAAAAAGGCAGTGGATCTGTACCAACATAAACCTAGGATAACGTACTGTGGAGTTTCTGTCCATTGTGTGTGGGGAGCATGTGCAATAGCAGAACACTTTCAGTGATAAAAAGCAAGGTTTGGGTGGGAGTGGAAGAGTTGGAGTAGATCTTTCTTTCCTTTTCTACTTTTCTCTTTTTTGTTTATTATGAACACTGCGTGAAATTAATTTGCTGATCAAGTGCCTAATGCAGATCTTTTATTTAGTCTCTGGGTTAAGTTACTTACTTGAACGAATCATTTTCCACAAAATGAAAGAGAGCAGATAACAGATGGAGAGTGTATTAGTATCTACACCTTATTATCTCTGATAAGATTGACATTCACTAAAATTCTAGACTTTATGACTCAACTGTTTCAACACGAAAATGGTAATGCAAGGCAGTTGATGACTTATTTTAAGGACTTAAAAAACAGAACTGTCTGGCAAATCAATTGTTAATGTTTGGTTTTGTAAGAGTTTATAACTTCTTTAGCACAACAGCTTCACTTACTGTGCCAGGACGCTTTGCTTTTCATCTGCTATGTGGAAAGAAATACTGTATATTTACCATCTTCAGTGGCTTTACTCATAGCACTAAATTCCACACTCAGAACATGGCATTTAAGAGATTGAACCATAATACACAATCTTACCACCAGGTCAAAAACAGAAGGGGAGAGAAAGGATAGATTGCTTTACAACACCCAAACCACTGCAGTAACATCTGAGAGGTGGAATTAGTGTCCAAATGTACTTGTGAATAGCTTTACATATACACTCCTTTTGTTTTTACTTATAGCACACACCAAATAAAATTAAGCTACTCCTGGAGGTGGTCAGCTCAGTAAATGAAAAACGTTTCCATTAGATGCAAGAGAAAGCAAGATTAAAGGTAAAAAAAAATCATCCATTTTTTTGTAGATGAAAGCATATAAGTACAACTTTTCATTTTCCCTCATATATGGAGATTTCTAAGGGCGGAACAAGAAAGCTGTTACTGCATGTTGCCCACAAGATATACGAATAGAATGAGATTCAGGATAAAGGAAACCTTCAGACGTGCTAAAAGTGGATGCAGTTAATTTCTCAAACACACATAGCTCGTAGTATAAATCTACTGCAGAAGTTTTTCTCTCACTTCTTTCCCATCCCTATGCGGCAAGATTACTTGAAACAAGAGAAGTTTAGGAGCAGTTAATGCCAGCATGTGTCTAGGCCAGCTGAGAGTTGTTTTGGGTCCTAATTGTTCTAGAGTTAGCAAAATGCTATCAGTCACATTTTCTCTCAGACGTGCAATGATGTGAACTTGTAATCCCACACACAGGTACTAAGTAAACAAAGAATCTGGGAAAAGGAATGAGGTTTCTGATCTCAGGGCACTTTTGCAGTAGTGATATTTCTCTAACCGGCAGGAACCTGATCATTTATCCCGCTGAAATCAGAGTTGATTCAAACCCAAAGAACTCACCACAGATCTTATCACTTGGGTCACCAATTCCAAAACCTGAAAAAATTTTTTTAGGATCGTGCATGCACCATACGCACAAAAACTTCAAGTACTCAGTTTCTCTGACTCCATGTGGAAAAGCAGAGTGATAGAAATGAGAGACAGACACAGATATAAAAAGCCCCCCCTCATTTGAGGGGCTTTACCAGATTTTAGCATTGCCCAATTTATGATGACCTAACATAGCCAAATTACTTCCTGTGATATTTTGACTCTGCTCCGCTCTCAAATTTACTAGGACTTGTGAGAATAAAGAAAAACAACCCAAAGAAAAGCCTATCCAAATAAAAAATCAATAAAGACAGGGAAGGCATTCTAACCAGAAAATGGTGATAGAGAAGCAATATATATATATATTGTGATTTAACCTGGCAATTAATACTGCAAGGTACCATACATTTCTATCAAGTTCCAAGTGTCCTGAACTTTTTAGGCTCACACCACTGACAGGATGGAAATCAATACCTTGTAGAAGTAAACCACCAAGGAAAATGTCTGGACAGACCATAAATAAAGATTTAGTGACCTGACAAAGAAAATGGGAACAGTTTAATCGGTACAGATAACAAAATATTACCAACAAAAAGTAGATGTTGTTAAAGGAGTAATTTGAAAACAATTGGCAATCATGACATCAAGCCTGTAGTACAACAATGAGGAGAACAAATTCTTGTTTCATATTAATAGTCAAAGCCAGAGGCTAAATTTGAGTAATAGTGTCCAGTAAATTTGAGTAAAAGTGTCCAGCGAAACTATGGAGACAGAGCTGTTGCTAAAAAACACATCACCACAAAGAAAGAAATAAAAAAACCCAACACTTCCTCTTTGTTAAAAAATATAGGCTGTTAAAAACAAACAACGGCCAAAAAAAGCACCAAAAAACCCCACACCAGAACATGGACTTATTCTGCCTGTTGAAAAGATAATTCATAATATTTTCCTCTGAAGCAATAATGCCCCAGAGGAACTGTTTTCTGAAATGTCATAGGTAATAGAATATGGATCAGCAAACCACAGAAAACACAACAATAGAGTTATAATAACTTTAAATAAAGTTGAGGTTCTGGCTTCACCTAGAAATACACAGAACATATTAGTTTACAGATTCAAAGGAGCCCCAAGAATCATGTGTGGCAGCACACCTATGACATTCACAGAACATTTTGTGTCATGCTTTGAAAAATGAGCCTCTTCATGACTAATGGGTGACATAAGCTATCTAATTCAGATAAATGAAGTGTTCTAATGACTTTGAGGAGCCTTTATTGCAGGTTTTCACACATCATGCAATATGAGAAATGAAGCACAGGTGTGTATGTGTGAGTCTGTCATCAATGAACACGAGGCTGGAAATATCAGCAGTGGGTAATTCTTAATGGAACTATCTCAACTTCACAAGACAACTTTGACAAGTCTTTAGTAGACAGGACTCTTAGTCAAAAATAATATGTAGTGAATAAAAAGGAGTAAAACAATCTAAGAGCATCATAAATCGAGAAAACTAGAGCTTCCAGAATAAACGATCAAATAGGAGAACCATGGAGAGTGCACAGAGTAAAACTATGACAAAACACAAATCTGTCATTACTGTAGAAGACACTAGCAAGGGGAGAAATATCAGACTCATGTTAATTCCATTAGTAGCATATAAAATGTATTTCGACTAAATCTGAGGGTCACAGTCTTACTGTCTGCAGCTTGGACTAGCATTATCACCCTCATTTGAATGAGATACTTAAGCTTTCCTCATTAGAGAAGTATCAAAGAGAAATATTTTATGTATTGTAGGTTACAGGAAGGGAATTTACTTGTAACATAAAAATCTCTTACACTTACAGTACAACTTACTCTCAGATGGAGACAAACCTATTTCATGTTGTATCTCCAGACATGCATCACCAACTCCCTGAAGTGACAATGAAGAAGTCCTGTTGAAGAGACCCACACAAAGCCAGACAGGGCTGCTACAAAAAACCACCATGCACTCCGACAGACAAAGTATATTGCAGATTTGGATGCAAACTGGGAATTATCACTACATAACTCAGGTTAGGAATTCGTGACTATTCCTCTAGAAATATGACCAAAAATGTGCACACGGTCACTCACTAAAAGGGGGAAAATCTCTCCCAGCTAATCACCACCCAGCTAATCACTCTCCCAGCTAATCACTCACCCCCAGCAAGGGCTCTTTCAAGGATATATCCAGAAGTCTCGCTCACCAGTAGGGTGTGGTGGGCGCTCTCGATCCCATGAAGTTTCCTTGGACGACATCCCGATCCAAGGGGAGGGGAAGTCCCCAACTGCAGACCTGCAGAACTGCTGCTCTGAGGAGGACCGGCTGAAATTGGCTCTCCGGTGGGGTCCCATTTATACCTGGGTTGAGTCTGGCTTAGGTCAGTTCTCCCTCCTTGCCTACTACCCTTCAAGTATCATGTGTATAAACATATAAATAGGTGTCCTGGGTTTAGCTAAAAACCCAGTTCTGTTTAGTGATTTTTACTTTCCAGTTTAGTGTCTTCTAAAAGGCTGCATGTTCTGAAGTCAGCAGCATGTTTCTGCAGACAGTGTGTGCTACTGGCTGTGATAACACCTGATGTTTACAGTTACTGCCTGGGACTGGGATGCAGAAAGGCTCTCGCTTATACTTATTCCTACAGTGACCAAGGCCACTGCTGGCTCTTGTGTGCCACGCTGGGGGTGCTGGGTAGTAAGAGGGGTCACAAGGAAGTAAAAGTTTGCACCTCTGGGGGGTAATAGACAGGACAGGTGACCAACAAGAGTATTCCATCCCATATATTTAGTATAAATTGAGTGATCACAAGAGTTTCACCCCTTTTGTTCGTCCCTTTTCAGCCTTTTCGCCCTTCTTTCCTGCAATGGTCGGTGTCCAGAGAGGACTCCATCTGACCTCCTGATTTTGATCCGGATCCTGAGTTCCTGAATCCAGCTCCCTGTATCCAACTCCCGCCGCCGCTGAGCCTGGGGTTTCCCCAGTGCCTCCTGCTCTGCAGCACCAGTGGGGATTGATATTGGGGGAGGGAGTCAGGTTTGATATCGGGCTACTCTCTATAGTTGTATATAATTCTTTACTTTTATCTCTTTACCATTATTTCTATTATTTTCATTAAAGCTGTTCTAGTTTTTTTCCTTCTCTCACCTGTAAGTCTCTCTGCCTCATTCCCTTTTCTCTTCCTGGTTGGGGGGGGGAAGAGGGGGTTAGAGAATGTCTGTCCGTGCTAGTGGCCGGCCCAGCCTTAATCCACAACAATAGGTGACTTTTTTTTTTATTTTCTGTGGGATTAAAAAAACTCTTGTCAATGTGCAAAAATCTAACACAGATCCAGGCAATGACAGTAAAGCTATGCATTTTTACAGTAGATTGAAAATATAAGGTATGATCAAAGACTGTGAAAAAGACTGACTTTCAGATGTGAATGACTTAACTATTTTGAAGTAAATAATGAAAAATAATGAAATTTTTGCTAATTTTTATTACTATGTATTATTAATTAATTATAAAAATGATTACTTGTAAAATAATACCTCTGTGATGCAAAGTACTCTGAGTTCCTACAGAACAATACATATTAGTAATACCACACCCTTCAGCAAAACCATTCCTAAAATCCTACTCAGCTTCAGTAGAAGTGTGTGTGTCTGGCCAGTGAGAAAGAGCATGAAGCAAAACTGTGATTTTTAAGGAGTTGTTGTTAGTAGTAATACTTGTTACTTTTTCCTAAAAAACTTGTAAGAATAACTTTTTAAGTGCTTTTATAATTTCTCATAACTGAAAAACTAATTAATCTGAACATTATTATGCTATCATTTTAGTAGAGTCTAACAGCCCTTAATATTTCATATTTTTTAGATGATTGTGTTCTGAATCATTACCTTCTGTGAGCACAAAGTATATTTACTCATAAGGTCTGCATAAACAGTAAGACAACTGAAAAAAAACACCTACTCTGAAGCAATTGAAGAAACAGTACCGATCAGTAGTTCCACTGGGGTCTAGTTCTTTCATGGTTGCTAGATAAAATAAACAGTGAGGAATCAATGGAAAACATCGAAACTCTCTATTTCAGGTTTCCCATGTAATTGTTCTAATCACCAAACAACTAAGCAACTCTGTTTCAGTCTGGTCCATTAAGCATTCAAGTATTCACTGCAAAGAGGACTTAAGGATTTGCCTCAAAGTGCCGTAGTTTGTTCCATCATCTGGGAATACAATATATTTAAAACTTTGCTTCCATCCAGCCTGAGAAGAACCTGAACACCAGTTGTCCAAATGACAGGGGACATTCTACTCACTGTGGTTTTGCCACGAGGCTAATAATAAACTGATCATAATTAATAATAATTAAATACTTATAATTACCCATTAAGATATTGCTACTAATAAAAAAGTGATGCCATTTCTCCCTTCTACTATATGTTATTGTGGTCCACAGAAGGAAGTCTGGCACAGTTTGAGCTCTGGCCCTGAGTGAACCCCAGGTATTGGCAACTTAGAACTTCCAGTAGTCATAGAATCATAGAATGGTTCAGTTTGGAAAAGACCTTTAAGATCATCAAGTCCAACCATAAACCTGGCAATGTCATGCCCACCACTAAACCATGTCCATAAGCACCCAATCTACATGCCTTTTAAATATCTCCAGGGATGGTGACCCAACCACTTCCCTAGGTAGCCTGTTGCAGTGCTTTCCGTGGAGAATTTTTTCCTAATATCCAATCTAAACCTCCTCTGGTGCAACTTGAGACCATTTCCTCTTGTCTTATTGTTAATTCCTTGGGAGAAGAGACCAACTCCCATAGCTCACTACAACCTCTTTTCAGGCCGTTGTAGAGGGCAGTAAGGTCTTTCCTCAGCCTCCTCTTCTCCAGACTAAATAGTCCCAGTTCCCTCAGCTATTCCACATAAGACTTGCTCTCAAGACCCTGTACCAGATTCGTTGTCCTATTTTGGACATGTTCCGATGTTTTTCCTGTAGTGAGGAGCCCAAAACTGAACATAGTACTCAAGCTGTGGCCTCACCAGTGCCAGGTACGGGGAGACAATCGGTTCCCTGGTCCTGTTGGCCACACTGTTTCTGATACAGGCGAGGATGCCATTGGCCTTCTTGGCCACCCAGGCGCACTGCTGGCTCATGTTCAGCCAGCTGCAGACGAGCACCCCCAGGTTCTTTTCTGCCAGGCAGCTTTCCAACCACTCCTCCCCTGTAGCCTGTAGCACTGCCTGGGGTTGTTGTGACCCAAGTGCAGGACCCGGCACTTGGCCTTGTTAAACCTCATACAATTGGCCTCTGCCTATCAATCCAATCTGTCCAGATCCCTCTGCAGAGTCTCTCTAACCTCAAGCAGAATACTCCTGCCCAGCTTTGTGTTCTGCAGACTTACTGAGGATGCCTTTGACTCCCTCATCCAGATCATAGATTAAGTTATTACACAGAACTGGCCCCACTTCAGCAGAGCTGCCCAGATGACTGAATGAATTTGCTGTTTGTTTGAGTCTGGGCAGTGCTAGCACAGTGCCTCACTAACCAGTTCTTTTGAGAATCTGGATTTTGGACTTGACATCAAAAGTAAAAAGTGCTTGAATAGATTTCTGAATGCAGCATAATGTTTTAAAGGCTATCTATGCGTCTCCATTCTAGTGAAAATAAATGAGATTTCAGTGCCTCAAAGGCTTCAAAACTCCAACAACCATGAACTGATGAAGCAAAATACCCAAGTCAACATAAAATTAAAGTGCATAGATCAGGCTTTGGATCAAGAGTAGGGCCTGGATATTAGAATTAGGAGTACTGAAAAGTCCTTCCCATTCATTTCCTCCACTCTAACTCAGAGACCTTAAGTACAAATAATTATCTGACCAGTTTTAGTGCATAGTAGAGTACAAATGTGCTTGTGACAAACACTGAAGAATTTTAGATGAGATGTGGATGCAAATTCAAAGTTTTTTCAGCAGATTTCCTATGCAGTCTCTGGAAAGGAACTTCCAGGCTCACCTGTTCAGTCTGGAATGCAAATCTGCACAACATTCTGCCTAAACCAAATGGAAATTTGTTTTAAAAACAAAGAAAGAAAACTATACAGTTAAGAATTCCCCCAAATTCTTCTCCTTTATAAACAGCTCATCAAAACAAAGAGAAAAATAAACAACAGTATTCCGCTAGACCTTATCTTTAGTGTTCTCTTTTATTTGCCGTACAAGGAGACAGTTATGAAATAAATCAAAAACACAGGACACTCAAAGATGAGGGAAACAAAAGCGTATATGAAAAAAAGACCTGAAAAATACAGTAAAGTTTTCTGGTGTGAGAAAAATTAAATAAGAAATTACACAAGAGGCTTTTATACAGTATGTGATGCCAAGATAAGTACAAAGAGATTACTCACCTCTTCTGTTAATATCCACAGAAGGAACAGTATTTTAAGTTAAGCCGAGGGGAAGAATTTAAAACTGACAGCAATTGTTCTTTTATATAATGCATAATGAGTCCTCATTCATTATACCTGCTTCTATCTTTTTCCACAAAAATAATAAATAAGGTCAAGCCACACCACACAAAGAGGCTGAGGCATTACTGTGTCTTTTATGAATGAATGTAAGTCTCCTCTATTAGACAAAAAAAAAAATAAAAATTACAGTGACTGAAAGGAGTTCCCATGGGGAAGAATCATCATTGTCCACTATGAGTTTTTCTCTAGTAACCCTGGAAACCAGTGATGCTGCTCTCTACCCATGAAAATATAGACCTAAACTGGTGTGAACTGGCCGAAAAATGTCTCCCTCCTAAATGTAGCATCATGAAAAAAAAATCTAAACTCTTCCAAAACCAATGAAAACATCACCATTGAGTTTATTTCCAGCTGAATAGGAGTTTAAGTATGAATTTTCTTTATGGCGATGAATGTTCACTTTTGAGGTATGTGAGTTTCACAGGAAATATGTTGTGAAGTTGAGTCAGTTGAGTTACTTAATTGTTTTAAAGGCTGAAGCTAGGATTGGCTTGAAGTGCAAATTTAAAATAAGATTAATTGGAACATCAATTTTAGTCAAGCTAAAGGTTAACCTAACAAACCAACTGTCTAGAGCCTTAAAATAATAATTTTCATTGTAATAAAAAACCTAATGTCTTGACAAAAAGTGGAGGAGGTAGGTTGTTTATTATTTAAACCTTCTACAGAAAAGTTCAAGGATTAAAATGCCTGCGTGGGCCCATACGCCTTAAATTCAGGAGAAGATGACCCCTGTGTACATTTGGTTGTTTTGTGCATAGCAGTCTTGCAGTTGCTTTACATACCAGCTAAATACTGTGGAGTTTTTTTGAATACTAATGAATTTTGGGCAAGGAGGAAAAAAAGAGAATGTTTTACCACAGCAACGAGAAATTTATTTCTTTATAGTAACTGTAAAGAGAATTTGAGGCACTGAGAAGGGAAGAAAAAACTCCTCGTGTTTCATTTTTTGTGCAATTTATTATCAAGTAACTTATAAAGATGGGAAGATATTTATTATTTTTTAGATTTTGATACTCTGAAATACAGTTATTCTATGTGATAACAGTATGGATCTAACTTAGTGCCTATCTTGAGTACTAAGACATGTAAATTTGTATCTGCAGAACCACACTACACTGTGTTAAACTGAGTTAAACCTCATTGCAGTAAATGGCTGTCTTCACCCTGCTTACATGCATGAATGAGACAAGCAAATACAGAATTTGACTTGCTAGACAGAGTACAGAATGAAAAAACAAAAAGGGGGAAGGGTGTTGTAGTTCAAATTCCTGAACTGCTACTGACATCAGTCAAGAACCAGACCAATTCTATTTTTAAAGAGGTAATGAACTGCAATCTCATAATCTGATAGGCATATTCTCCACAAATTCTTCCCCCTAATTTCATAGTCCTTTCTTCTTTTTGTCTTGATCTGACCTATTCCTGGATCCAAATTACAATATTCACCACATTTTCCAGCTGTGATTTTATATTTTGCTATTCTGCACTTCCTTTGGGGCTCTTTCTTTTCTAATTATCACACTAAGTAGATCTGGCTTTCTTGCTCACAGCTTGATCACTTTTTTCATGTGTGATACCATCTGCCTAATAAGCTTTCTTATCTGGCTTAAGGGGGGTGCTCCTATTGTAGATTCTGCTGTATATCCCCAGAGATTTTAATCCATGTTTTCTTATCGTTAAAAAAATCCCTTCTCATTTTATAGCTGATTTCAGCAACAAGTTTTTTTTTTGCCCCATGTAATAGAACATGCCTTTTCTGTTCATACAAAGCTCATAGAAAGACTATTGCTGGCTATAATATTTTCTATTCAATTGTGCACCTCCAAGTAGAGAAAGTCATCATACGCATACCCTGAAAGAAATATATTTCCTTTATTCTGTCTACTAGCAGACACCTAGCACAGATCAGTGTTGATCTGATTGATTTTATAGATTTTAATACTGCAATGCTCATTATGAGAGGAGACCTAATAATTTTATGATGATTGTTTCTGTTAGACAAATTAATAATAGAAATGCTATGAGAAATTAAATACTCAGCTGTCAGTGGGGAGCACAGGTGCCTGGGGCTGAATTGAGATGAGCTTGTACAATTTCATATCGCTTCTGGAAGAAGGATCTTGCTCTTTGTGTGCAACAACGCCCATGGCGTAAGAGCCAGAATTTCACCATCTAATGTATTTACTGTATGATTCGTTGATTAATCATTTGTTTGCATTCAGTGATGCAGAATACTATACAGAAAAATTTTGTAACGCACACCTCCTCTCCAGTACAACTCTTTTTGTATATCAGGAGAACTGTGGGAAAATGAGGCAGATAATAACAGTGGAACAAATTTATTCTGCAAATTTCACTTTCGCAAGGGATTGTCTTAGTGAAGGAAGTAATAATTGACACTTGGAGGTAAAACACAATATATTTCAGTCTGCATCAGAAAACAGAAAAATCAAGAAGAAACATCCATATTTTCAGAGGCTCATATCAAAGGTTAACACTTAGAAACTCTTACTGTACTTTTCCTCAAACTTTATGAAATTTGAGGCATCTCAGATTTCATTACTAAGTCCCTTGTGATTTCTAAAAGACCAAAGTTTTATTCATATGAAGCCATTATTTGATATGCCAAACCTTTGCCATAAATGACATTGTGCTTATACAAAAACTTTGTTAAGAATATGGCTATGACCACATAGTGTCAACCAGTGAGCCCTAATCTTTTTGTCTCGAGTGTTCTATTTATTGTTACATCATAAAACCTACTAGACAAAACACCAGATTAACACATAACTTGTTGAAATGCCAGAGTTTACCTCAGCAAGATATTAAGCCTGAATCTTTTGGGCATATCAAAACACATATGCAAGAAAATAGTACTTAGAAAAACGCCAATTTATCACATTAATGGACAAGTGGCAAAAGATTTATGGAAGCCTTCCCAGCAGGTCTAATAGATGAGATAAGGCATCCATAATTGTTCAAGTTTCAGTTGTGTGGCATATGTCTCACAGGCACTTGCTTTGATTAAGGTCATAACACAGGTTAAGATTAATTCCCTTCCTTTGACTGCTAAACGTAGAAACATAATTTTCTTTTTTGTTTGATGCTTTCATGTTGGAAGAAATCCACTTACCACTCTTACCACAGAGTTTAACCCAAGCTTATCTTGTTCTCATTGCTATTTTAGCTCAAATCAGCCAATGCAAATAGACACATGCAGGATCACTGGTGGTCCAAGCGGGTCCCTTGAGTAGTGACAACGAAAGAATTTGTTGAAGCTGTGTTTTCACCTTCAGTGGAAATGCAGTTGTATTCCAGTCACCTGACTGCACTGCTGTTTCAGTTGAAATATGCTTCGGTGCAGTATACAATTGTTCTAAAATCTACACAATGCCAGTACAACTAATACACAGAGAATTTGGATATAGCCACAAATATATTAATGGTAGTAGTAAACCTTTTTCACAAATCAACGGTGTTTCAGTAGTTCCTCTATACTAACCTGAATGCAATGCAACAGAAGCCAGTAAATCTCAGTTATTCATTAATTCTGTCATCAAAGGTTCTATATATAGATCCATTTTCATTAATGTTGCTTTATTTGATATCTCTGTGGATATTGAATAGACTCTCATGAGTATTCTGGTAGACTCCACTGAATTGTTTGACTTTTTACCCATGTTTCTTAAGAGAATACCATCTGACACAATTCAATATCTATTACCTATAGGTTAGTTTGAGTAGCAGTGAAAGACATTCCTTCATTTAGCTTTGACTTAGAGGAGCCGGGGCCTGTTAATTCTAGAGGAACTATGCTGTGGGTAGGACATCTGGAAGTAGCACAGCTGTTCAAATACTAGACACTCAGATGTATATAACACTATGGTCAGGTCCACCCCGTTTTTAATCCACCCCATTCTTGATTTATCCACCATCATGCAAAAATATTCCATTAAGTGAAAAAAAAAAAAAAATGGTTTTCTGTCTCATCAGGAAGATTGGCCTAAACTTCTAGATATGGACACGATAGTAGGTAGAGATTTAAAAAGAGTTATTAAAAAAAAAAAAGAAAACATGAGAGAGAGCAAACTCTTCTAAAAAGAACAAGAGTATCTTTTTTTTTTTTAAAAAAAAAAAGAATAGAGGAAAATGGACACAAGAAATGCAAGAAATAGATTATCAGCATCTAAAAAAAAATAGTATGGCTCAAATATCACTGAATTTTCCAAAAGAATTAAAAAGAATGTATGCATCTTTGGTATCTAAGATACAATTGTATCACAACAACCAAGCCTGACCATCCAGCCACTAGAAGTTTATGGAATAGGTGGGCTGGGGTTTTTGGTTTTGGTTCTAGTTTGGTTTATTTCTTTATCCCAGAAAATGAAGAAGTCAGACTCATTACACTCCTCAGACTGTAGGAACTCACTAACTCCCACAGACAGCACCTCATCCCAAATTTAAAGGGCAGTCTAGAACGGGGGAGTTTCTTCGTTTCTCATTAAAGCTCTTTTTTAAGACGGAGCAGGGAAGGCTAATTGGGCCAAAGACAAGCTTTCTTGTCATGCTTTTGTGTGACCAAGGAGACATTGGTCTCCTGGGCTGCCCTTATGCATTCAGCCTCAGAGTGTCTTTTGATACTACATCATTCATCATTAAAAAAGGAGTAAGGGGAAGAAAAAAGTCAGGACTTTCCTCACCTCCCCAGCACTGCACTTGAGAGTCATATACCCCCACTCTTTCTAAATCCCAGATAGGATGTCTACATCTTACATCCAGCTTGAGAATCCTCTATATCATGAGCATTTTGTTGTAATCATGAGTATTTTGCTGTAACAGGAGTACATTTGTCTCGAAGAGGGAAAAGAATCTTCACACAGGAGTTGGCAGGGCTCATTGAAAGAGCTTTAAACTAGGCTCAAAGAAGGAAGTGGATAAAACCAGGCTCATGAGAGACGAGCCTAAGGATGGTCTTCAGTCTGCCATCCCACTCGAGGTGGATAATGATGATATATGTGACAAACCCAGGACTGCTCAGGATAAGGGTGATGTATTGGTGTTGGAGACGATATCTGTATCACGGATCAAGTGTATATATGCCAGTGGCCATAGCATGGGCAATAAACAGCAGGAGTTAGGAGATATTGTATATCAGGGAAACCATGATATAATTGCCATCACAGAAACATGGTGGGATGATTCACATAGTTGGAGTGCTGCAATGGATGGCTACAGGCTTTTTAGAAGAAATAGGCAAGGAAAGAGAGGTGGTGGGTTAGCATTATATGTTAAGGAGTGCTTTGACTGCCTAGAATTCAATGTTAGACACACCAAGGTGGAAATTTTATGGGTAAGGACAAAGTGGAAGGCAAATGAGGCTGATATCCTAGAGGGAGTCTGCTACAGACCACCTGACCAGGATAATGACACTGACAAGACATTCTTTCAGCAACTTAGACATGTCTCACATTCACTAGCCCTTGTTCTGGTGGGGGACTTCAACTTACCAGTTGTCTGCTGAAAGTACGACACAGCAGAAAGAGGGTAGTGCAGGAGGTTTCTAGAATGCATGGATGACAACTTCCTGTTGCAGCTGGTCAATGAGCCTATCAGGGGTAGTGCCCTGCTAGACCAACTGTTCGCGAACAGAGAAGAGCTGGTGGAAGATGTGATGGAGGACGTCTTGGGCACAGCGACCGTGATATGATAGAATTTTCAAAATGTGGTGAATTTAGGAGAATTGTCAGCAAAACCTCTACCTTGGATTTCCAGAGGGTTGACTTTGGTCTATTCAGGATGCTGGTTCAGACAGTCCCTTGGGAATCAGCCCTCAAAAAACAAAGGGGCCCAGGAAGGTTAGACTTATTTTAGGAATGAAATTATGAAGGCACAGGAGCAGGTTGTCCCTATATGATGAAAAATGAGCCGATGGGGTAGAAGACTGGTCTGGTTGAGCAGGAACTCAGAAAAAAAAAAAAAAAAAAAAAAGAAAGAAAAAAAAGAGTGTACCAGCTCTTTGTCGGAAAGTGATTCAGGAAGCATTTAACGATATTGTAAAGTCATGTAGAAAGAGAATTGGAGATCCGAAAACTCAGTTAGAACTTAATCTGGCCATCTCTGTTAAGGATAATAAAAAGTGCTTTTGTAAATATATTAATAACAAAAAGAGAGTGAGGGAAAATCTCCATTCCTTATTGGATGAAGGGGGGAACCTACTAATGAATGACAAGGAAAAGGCTGAGGTAGTTGACAGCTTCTGGCTGTCCTCAGGGCAACTGAGGTAGGCTAGGATGAGGAGGCTGGGATGGGGAGGAAAATACCCCTCCTGTAATCCAGGAGGAAGTAGGTAGTGATGTGTTGTGCCAGTTAGACCCCAATAAGTTGATGGGTCCAGATGGGATTCATCCTAGGGTGCTGAGGGAACTGGTGAAAGAACTGGCTAAGCCGCTCTCTATCATTTATCACCGATCCCGGCTAACTGGGGAGGTCCCAGATGACTGAACGTTGGCCAACGTGATGCACATCCATAAGAGGGCCCAGAAGGAGGATCTGGGGAACTATAGGCCTGTCAGCCTGACCTCGGTGCCTGGCAAGGTTATGGAGCAGATTGTTCTGAGTGTCATGAAGTGGCGTGTAGAAGACAACCAGGGGATCAGGCCCAGCAAATATGGGTTTAGGAAAAGAAGGTCCTGCCTGACCAATCTCATCTCCTTCTATGACTGGGTGACCCGCCTAGTGGATGAGGGGAAGGTTGTGGATGTGGTCTACCTCAATTTCAGCAAAATCTTCAACACAGTCTCCCCACTGCATCCTCCTGGGAAAGCTGGCAGTCCACAGCTTGGAGACGTGCACCCTTTGCTGGGTAAAAAACTGGTTGTATGACCAGGCCCAGAGAATGGTGGTGAATGATACTGCATCCAGTTGGTGTCCAGTGACCAGTGGTGCCCCCCAGGGATCAGTATTGGGCTCAGTCCTGTTCAACATCTTTATTGACGATCTAGATGAGGGGATTAAGTCTACCCTCAGTAAATTCGCAGATGACACCAAGCTGTGGTGAAGTATCAATCTGCCAGGGGGTAGGAAGGCACTACAGAGGGACCTGGACAGGCTGGGTTGATGGGCTGAGGACAACAGTACAACGTTCAACAAGATCAAGTCCAGGGTCCTACACTTTGGCCACAATAACCCTCTGCAGCGCTACAGACTGGGGGAGGAGTGGCTGGAGAGCAGCCCGGCAGAGAGGGACCTGGGAGTGCTGGTTGATAACCAGTTGAACATGAGCCAGCAGTGTGCTCAGGTGGCTTGGAAGGCCAGTGGCATCCTGGCTTGTGTCAGGAACAGTGTGGCCAGCAGGAGCAGGGATGTAATTCTGCCCCTGTGCTCAGCACTGGTGAGGTCTCACCTCGAGCCCTGCGTGCAGGTCTGGGCCCCTCACTGCAAGAAAGACCTTGAGGTGCTGGAGTGGGTCCAGAGGAGAGCAACGAGGCTGGGGAAGGGACTGGAAGTAAAGTCCTGTAAGGAGAGGCTGAGGGAGCTGGGGCTGTTTAGCCTGGAGAAGAGGAGACTCAGGGGGGACCTTGCCACTCTCTACAACTGCCTGAAGGGAGACTGTAGTCAGGTGGGGGTCAGGTTCTTCTCCTGGGCAGCCAGTGACAGGATGAGAGGACACAGCCTGAAACTGCATCAGGGAAGGTTTAGGTTGGATCTCAGGAAGCACTTCCTCACGGAGAGGGTAATCAGGCATTGG
Source organism: Trogon surrucura (assembly GCA_020746105.1). Lineage (NCBI taxonomy): Eukaryota > Metazoa > Chordata > Aves > Trogoniformes > Trogonidae > Trogon > Trogon surrucura. The sequence continues at coordinate 114,275,618 of CM036617.1, read as the reverse complement.
AATGCACTGCCCAGGGAAGGGGTGGAGTCGCGGTCCCTGGAGGTGTTTAAGGAGAGGCTGGATGTGGCACTTAGTGCCGTGGTCTGGCCGATGTGGTGGTGTTGGGTCATAGGCTGGACTTGATGATCTCAGAGTTCTTTTCCAGCCTCAGTAATTCTGTGATTCTGTGATAAGACATGTTAAGAAAAAAGCAGTTATAAAACACAACAGGCAAAAGAAACATGGTTAGTCTACTGGATTTTTCTCCTGTAGAGTTACATAGCTACAGCTACAGCACTTACACTCAAACATTTTCCTAGTAAAATTATAATGATCATCATACCTGTACCACAGAAAGCTTATCACACAAACCTGCTCATATACTATTTGTGCTTTTTTTAAGGAAGACTAGTTTTCTAAGAGCTTTCAATTTTACTGCTTACCTTGGACAAAATTTTAGCATTGCTACTGTCCTGGGGTCTTTTAGCACTGATGAGTTTTTGCTCATTAGCCAACCAGGTCATTCATGACTTTCTTTTGATGGTTTTTGCAGCAGGTTTCATTCAGCCTCAACAGTTTCTAATAGCTAAAAATTACGCTCTGCACCACTGAACGAATTTTCTCTAACCCAAGAAAGTCAAGAATTTTCTCCCTTTCCTCAGCACAGCATTTTGACATATTTGCCAGTATTTATGTCTGAACTTCTAAAATGTTTTAAAATCTGGCTTAGAGTCTGGAACACAGACTCTAATTGTAGTTCTGTCATTACTTATATCATTACAGTCTTCCTTCCAGGGGGAAGTCTTGCATTACCAGTTAGTTAGGTATTAGGAAAGATTTCAGCAGTAAGAACAGAAGTACTGTCATCCAAAAACTTTCTTGAGAAAAAAACACACATTATTTAAAATGAAAATAAATAATATATTTTTTTTAATTCTATTTTTCGACCATATTGAAGCAGATTGTTAAAGAACGAAAAAAGGCAACAAAAATGTTATTTTAATTCCATTTAGTTTATGGATTAAATGGAGGAGTTACTGCTGTTAAGTAAATATTCTGGGTATTATAGGTACTTTTATCTGCTAAAGGGGCCCACTTGCCAGAATCTCCATCACACACAAATGGCAGATATGCCGTGTTACCATAGAAATGAGACAGCACCTCAGAAAGAGACATATAATCATGTGTGTACCTTGAATGAAGACACACATAACTATGCATGGGAAACTGGCATGCTGGGATTACTTCCTAAAATGATGACGGGATTGTCTCTAAAATTGCTGTTCATGATATCTGCAGTGTTTACAGTGACTGACTGCAAAGCAGACTACAAAGGGGAAACAGAAGAACACCTTCACTGAGACTCCATACAGAGGATACATATGGTTAAGGCAGCAAAGTGCAGTATATGTAAATACAGCAAATGGCAAGAGTAGAAGCAAAAACAGACTAATTTAAAGAATGAAAAAGTGAAGAAATTGTCAGAGTGAAGTGAAGGGAATATAAGTAAGAACTGAAGGAAGAGGACGTGCTGCAAAACCTAACAGGAATAGAAAATGTAGAGAAAGACTCAAATGGGAAACAGAAAAATGAGAGGCAGTGCAGGAAAGTGAACAGAAAGAGGAATAGCAGAGATGAGAATAATGAGAAAATCCCTAGGAGGAAATGATGGAAAATGAGGTAGTGTGAAGAAAATCAGAAGAGGAAATGCCAAGATTTAAGAGGAATTGTAGCACTGGCTGACTTATTGAAGAAGCTACATATCTCTTACTCTGAAAGTATAAACCCTAGATAGATTTGCTTTTTAAAATATTAATAACAAAGCAATATTTTATTCCACAGTATAAGATTTTTAAAGTTCACTAGTTATTAAAAGCACAATATGCAGAGTTTGCAAGATTTAATCACATCTTTTATTTCCGGAAAATGATAATCTGTGTTTTGTATAATAATTACCCACCCCCCTCAATTCTATTGAGTTTGTTTATGCATGTTCCATCATTAAAAACAAAACAAAACAAAACAAACAAGAAGCCTGAGATTGAAACTCTAATCCCATGTTCAGATATTAGGTAACTGGCCAGATTTTCCGACATTTGAAGAACCTTAATAGGAATTGACAGCAAGAGTTTCATTTTTGAAATTCTGTTTGTCTATTTGCATGTCTACATAAAAGATATGGGCTCTCTGGGGTTTTTCATTTCCTTTTTTTCTGAAGTTCAGGTCTAAACCCTGCATGGACAGTTCTTAGTGAGAATAAAAGAACACAGACAATTTTTACATAAGTAAATAAGTATGCTAGCTTAGTTTATTTGTTGTTATTAGACTTTCATCTCTTTAGAATTTTTACCTTAATGTCATCTACTTTTATACTTTGGAAAATGATGTGATAATAAGGTTTGGTAGCTTTTCTTTTAGAAGTTGCCTATTGTTTCTTTGGGAAAAGAAAAAGTTGCAGTTATTTTATTTTGGTGAGACTCAGGGGTTTGGCCAGACTGGAGTTTTTTTTCAGTCCTTTTCAGAAATTTTGTAGCTTTTAGATGTGTGTCATGATGGAATACAGTGTTAAAAGAAGACTATTTTAAAGAATTCAAGTAATCTGAAATTGTAGGTTTCACGAATTTAGGAAAAAAAATTATAAAAACCAGTAGCAAAAAGCAAAATTAGCAATTGATTTCTGTGATTTTACTTAAACCAGCTTATTTACTTAGAAAATTTTAGATGTCTGAAATTAAATAGCTCCAGCTGCTCAATTTTCATAATTTTTTTTAATCCACTCTCTTTTATATTATTCCTACAAAAAGATATTTCTGCTCTTTCATAATGATTTATTCTTGTTTTGACATAACACAGTGTGGAAATTAAGTCCAGAATATCAGACAATGAAAAATTCAGGATTAAAGTATATGTACCTGAAGGCCTGACAAATGACAAATTAGAGAGGGAACCAATCTGTTAACTTCTCCCATGTTACACTCGGGGACAAACCTCCGAAGGCACTTCCACTATTGTCAAAGTTTCATTAAGACACAGAATCCTTCCCAGGGTTCTTCAGGTGCCAGTTTGATGGATGTGCACTATGCAATGTGTTTCTGGGCACCGAAGGGGGTTGCAATACCTACTGTACAGCTGTCAGGTGTATGTTAACTTGAGCACTTAAACAACAATGGCCATGTAAATATAGGCTGAAAATGCAGACTAAACAAAGGCATAAAGATGCACAAGAAAAACAACACCTGGAGAAGTCCATAAGCGTGGAGAATTAAGGTTGCTGTAGGGAGAAATTAATTTTCTCTTTTTGCTATGCTCCTAAGACTTTCAAAAACAGAGTTACAACAGTGACTTTTTAAATTTTTTGTAGTTTTCGGAAATCTGAATTCATTTGCAGTACTCAGAAGCATGAATTGACTATTGCTCCATTTTTATCTTTTTTTCAGTCTTGCTATGAAAACAAAAATATATATAATAAAAATATGTTAGAGCATTAGGTGTAAGTGGCAAGTTATTTCCCAGTGTCAGGTATGAAAATAAATTCTTAGAAGTAAGGTCAACCTAAAAATACATATATCTTTTTGTAATGTTAATTATCTTACTAGTAACATAGCCTCTTTCAAATTCCCAAAGAGAATGTAGTGATAATGAAGTTTTGACCTTCTGCTTGTATAACTAAATATGCAATAGCAATATTCGTTTCTTCTGTACCTATCACTGTAACATTTATAATTGAAAATACATTTGTTTATTTAAAGAATGTAGTTACATTATTAAAGGTTGAATGAAAAACCTTATAGAAAGACAGTACATCAGTAATATGGTTGTCATTGCAATTCCTTGTGAATAAAATTCATTGCAATGCATAAATTAATTTGTAACCATTGTAATCAACAGCATCCCAGTGAAATCACAAATATACTGGGCAGAATTATCAACTTTGGAAGATATGGTAGTTATGTTAGTAGCCTTGTTATTCAATTAACATGTCAATAGAAAAAATATGTGAATATTTAAAAAGACTTTAGTGGTCTTAAGTTTTACTGCTAACAACCTATAAGAATAGGATTACATTTAAATAACAGGTTATTTTAGACAATGGAAATTCTACTGAAAATAACCGTTAAACTTTTAAATGCCAATTGAATGTTTCAAAGATCTTCTTATAGAACACACTTGTAATCAATGTGAGAATTTTTATTAGTACCACATGAACTATGTTTAGTGCATTGATCTATTTGCATGAAAGTGGTTAAAACCTACACAGTTAAACATAAACATATACCTTTCAGCTTTCGGGAAGGCAAACACAGACACTTGTGCTGAAAAATGAAACACGGACTTATAAAATACTTAGTTGAAATACTCTGCTGCAAGTTCAGACTCGCAAGAAAATGGGGAACAGGCTGAATAGGACCTTCTCCTGTTTTAGGTGCGTACATTAAACAGTCCTTTCTTCAGTCCTGCAACAGAATTAATACTGCAGCCAGTTAAATTCCCAGCATCTATTTTTTCCTGTCTCATTGCTTTGAGGGTTTGAAAGCTGCTTTTAATTTTCCACGTAAATTCATAAATGCTGAGGTTATCTCTGTTCTTTGACAAGTGTGAGAAGCTGAGAATAATTTCCCCCTGCTCCATGCTTGTCTTTCATACATTTAAACATTGCTTTTATTTTGCTAGATCCTTTCATTGCCCCTATAAGCAAGGTTCCTACTTCCTCAATCATTCTGTTACATGTTCACTTAATCTTCCCAAACACGGGCAACAAGAATTGCACACAGTGCTGCAAGTGATATCTCTTCTGTCTCCTGTATGAAAGAGCAACAATGCTCTATTTATGTTGGGAATAGCTCACTCCATCCAACTTCCACAATGTCAGTTCTATCAGGGGAAACAACTTCCCATTGCTGCCAGTGACTTCAATTCAGAGATAGGCATCTCTGATGGAGGTCTCAGAATCCTGGGCAAAACAATACCAGTGGCCTGAGAAGGTTTTTGAAACAAATCCCTGCATCCTGTGCTGTTTTCTTCCTCTCTGATTGTTTTCCGTCTTCTAAAACTGTCATAAGAAGCATTCATCTCATTCTCTTACATACAGGGATTTTTCCCATCACCCAGTATTCTGTTTCTGGTGCAAACTTTGCTGAGCTTGAAAAATGCCTGTATGTGAATTCTATGCTTTGTTCATTTTATATATCTCATAATTCTTATGTTTATATGTGACTTACTGTCTATTCAGCTCTCAAGAGATTCAAACTAAAAATTAGTTTTCCAGAAGTTAGCTAAATATTGTGTTTGCCTTATTTCTCATTTATTTCTGTACTCTGATGTCAATCTAAGTCTTCCTACTTTAGTACAAACCCAACAAATTTGATGGGACATTAGTGTGTATTTATTATCTTCTAGTCTGGAGTAATTTTTAAAAAGTCTGCTCATGTTGCAAGCTTTCTGTTTTTACATGAGAGAAGATGATGTTAACGACAAGAACTCTGTTCGTAATGAGTTACACTGAAGAACTGTTGTTTCTCCAATAGCTTCTCCTGCCTCATGGACTTAGACACTTAACAATTCTGAGCTCAATACACCCTGAAATTCATACGACATAATATAAAATGTTATGAGCAAAAGAACTCATCTTTTCCTCTTTATATATACGTACACTTACACATCTGTACATATATGCATAAACACTTGGAATACTTGACCCTTCAATTTTCATGTAGAACCTTTTAGACTTGCTGTTTCTTCACAGTGACATCACCTAAGGAAGACTTCTGTTTAGTAAGCTGAAATTAATTTGTACTGTTTATTTATATCTTGAGAGATCAAAACGGGATATATTTTAACTGTAGTATACTAGTTATTGAAATTCAAATTAAATGAAAACTTAAAGTTTACACAGCTGTTCCAAATCCACTGGAAAATATTTATTGGGAGGAATCAGATTTTCACCCAAGAAATCAACATGCAATACTTGTGTTTGTGATTGACCTTCAATAAGACAACAAGATGTTCCACAAGGAAGGGGTGACAGGGGGCAAAACTTATCAACTAGTGTAAAGCAGCTGTCTTTTAGCCACTGGTTTCCAAAAATCCTTCCTCCCAAGTATACCTGAAAGTGGTATTTGAATTGACAGATCTCTTCCTGGCACCAGAGGGAAAGGGACTGGAGCATCCATGCCCATGGCCCCACCTGTCCCCTGCTTGCTGGCACAACTTTGAAATTAGGAATGGAGCAGGGGAACTCCAGGCTAAACCAAACTTTCTGATTCCTGAACAAATACTCTAACTATTATGAAATTAGAGAACCACTACTTTACATGTATAAAATATGTATGTTTATAATCATAACCATCACATTTTCTTAACAGTGGTCTCATTTTAAAGGGAAATGTAATCCATAGTTATAGCCGTGCATATTACATGGAGAGGGTTGGGATCACTTTGTGTCAAGTCCTGAGGAGAGAAGATATAGTAAACTTCAATTTTATTGTATTATTTATTTTTTCGGTCTCTCTCTGACCATCAATAGTGACTCTGGCCATGGATTTACTTTGTCTAGGATTCCGTGTCTAGCAGTGAGCTGCAGATGTTACTGAAGGTGCTATCTGACTATGGTACCCAAGACCTGCAGATCTACCCATGGGGAATCTGTCTGGCCTACATTGCCTAGTCACTTAACCCTCAGCCTCAGATACCCTTAAGGTCAAGTACCTAAAACATAGATGTTGCAGCACTTGGCCAGTAGATGCCTGTATTGTTAACTGCCTAGCCCTGGGATGCAATGTTGAGGGATATTTTACCTGTAACAAGTATTCACACAAAAAAAAAAAGATCTATGCTTCATGAAATAGTCTCTTCCTCATGAAAGAGAAAGGCTGCAGGGCAAAAAATGTTCTACTTCTTTCAGAACTTACAAAGTGTGTTTTTCTGCAGGTGATAATTTTTGGCAGAGCTGTAGCCATTACATACCCTGCAGAAATACCACTCTAGCCAAAGCTCATGCTTTTCACAGTGTGAATCAACCTCTGTTTTGGCTTCTTTATCCTTTACTGTAATTATATGCTTAAGCGTGCTTTATCCATACCTCTGATATTTCCCAACATTGTGATCTTTGGAGACACTCATTAGATGGTAGAAAAAAGGGTGCCATACATCCCATCATACGTTCTAGGAGACTTAAATATCCTTGGTAGTTTTCCACAAGAGAAGGATAATTAATAGCACTGGTATGAAAATTATGCCTATTTATTTATTGTAATGATTAGTCATTGCAGAAAAATTGTTTATAGGCTGAATCAAAAGTGGCCTTTTCCTTTTATATTCCCATTTCAACATAAAAGTAATCAAAAAGGTTCTGACCTCTAAAACATATGTCTCATTTGTCCATGGCTCTCCTATAGTTTATTTTCAAGACTGTATATGTTTACTGTAAAATAATACAATTAAATATAGTAAACCCTGTTTTGAAACATCACAGCATTCTGAATACATAATCTAAATCACATGCAGCATTTTACAATTCAGTACCAGATAAAAAGCAATAAAACTGGTAATAAAGCTAGGAACCCTAGGAATGTTTTCTTCTATTACAGTCACGGCAGTTTTTTGCACATTGATGTTACCGAGTTTTAAAAGGAGTGACATTTTTATCCGGGCAGTAAGGTTCACTCTATTTACACCAGCAGATCCTTCTGCCTTCTTAAGCAAGGCTGAAAGTCTGAATTTAAGCTCTGACTCAAGTATGTCAAACATAACACAGTGCAGATTGAGTCTGCTGCAGGGAATTAGAAGATCTAAATTGCGATAAAATTGGATCACTTTCACTGGTTATAAAGAAGAAAGGTTACTTTCTGAAACAAAAATATAAAAGAGGGAAGAAATCACCCCAAGAATTACTTTCTCTCTGAAACCACTGTGGACATAGTCTTGAATAAAGGTTGGCAGCTCTACCCTAAGGACAGTCCATGTCAGTTTTCAGTTTCACAGAAACTTTTTCTGTATATTCTATGACATTATGTATGGAAATCAAAGAAGAAAATAAAAATATTGTGGAGCTGCAGGTATCCTAGGAAAACTATTTAGAAAAACACTGTAAATTGCTCTGAAATTTCAGTATCACTTCTTCATCCAGGATAACAGCAATTGTATTTTAGAGGACATTTTGATAAGACCTTAGCTGGTAACCCTGGATTTGAAAGAGAATAGCAACATGACATTCCTTACATTTTCCTGTAGGTGACTCCTTCCCCAAGACTGGTTCTCAGCATCTGTAAACTACAGTCAATTTGCTTAAAACATGTTACAAGTGAGAACACAAGGAATCCTGTGAATAAATGGATGCAACTGAAATGTTAGATTATTTTTAAAAACTTTTTTATGCAAAACAAGAAAGTAAAAAAATTAGTGACAGAAAACTGAAGGTTTTGTTGTTAGGTTTTGCCTCAATTTTTATCTGAAACTAAACATCCCTTTAAATGTATATATACTTTATTAGAAATTTAATTTCAGAAAATACTAAAAGCAACAATTACGGTTACAACACATGTATTTTGGAAATGGAAATGGAAAGTGTTTACACTGTCATAGTTGATGACAATTGCACCTATTAAGCACACATAAGGATTAGAGGGAGAGGACAATTTCTTTTACATAAAAATACATAAATAAATTTGTAAATACCTAAATAGATAAGCAATAGATTTACCTCCAAATATGCAAATATAGAGAAATTTCTTATTGTAAGGCTTAGACCTATTCTCGCATATCTATAATATCACTACCATAGAGTTTGCTCACAAACTATTAAGTGTTTGAGGGCAAACATATAGTGGCGTTCATAGGGAAAACAGACTTCTAAGTCCTTTTACATACATCTGCATAAACATGGATATATACAAATGTGTATACAAATAGAAACACATATTCCTATGGCATTCAATGCTCTGCTGAAAACAAAGCTGGTTTAAGTATGGTCTCTAGAAGAGCTTCTTACCAGGTCTGATCCTGCTGACCCAGGTGTGGACTTGCACTGTGACTCGAGAAAGTGTCAGACACTGTACTGGAAGTCTAATCCAAGTCTCACTTTGCAAGGGCCTGCTGTAGCTCATAACAATCTGTTCCTGATGATTTTCCTTTATTATTAGTTGTAAAGCTATGAGATGTATGTAAGCAACATTCTAAATATTAGTACTAATATGCTTGGTAATTATAGAAACCTGCCCACAAATAAACTAGTAATAATAAATACAATAAAATTAAATAATATATATAACAAAAGAAAAATACTAATAACAGTAATCATAACCATTTTAAAAACCTGATCTGGAAAAGATTTCTTTAAAGTATCTTTTGGAGCTAGAATACAAAATGTAATGGTTACATAATTGAAACTCATAATCTAAGAAATTGTAAGCAATTTCTAGTTTACATTAAAAAAAATATAACTTCTTACAATCAACTAAAGAAGAACACCAAAAATGTTTTAAAATGTCTAAAATTAAAGCATAAATTTTGAATAGAAAAGAGAAGCGACCATTAAAATATTGCCAGTATATGAACCGCAGGAAGCTACAGTAGGTGTCTGAAGCAGCTGATGATTTTCAAAAGAACAAAGAGAATGTGAGGGGCTGTTAATAAGTCTTTCAAGAGAGCTGGACCTGAGCCACATAGTGCTTGGTCTGCAAATACTATGTTTTAAAATCAATCCTTTGCTTCACAGGAAGCCAATGTACTTTTGTCAAAATTAGAGTAACATGAACATCTGTCTTGGAGCCATTTAACCATTTCACTGCTTGTACTTTTCCTTTCCTTCCATAAGAGGAGGAGAGTAAAATTTTAAACATCTACAGAAACCTAAAGGCTAATACCTTTACAGCAGTATATCTGTATGAACGTACTTGAGGATCAGTGATAAAAAAATTCAGGCAGTTATCAGTGCAAGATACAGGGTCTTAAAGCACAAACTGAAGCCTGAACAAAGTTAGAAGCAATCAAAAATGCTGAGGATAAATGAGAAAAGAGCAACATGGGATGTGATTTCACATCATCAAAGTTACCTTTTAAAATATTTCAAATATGCTTTTAGGAACGCCAGCTACAAAGTGTTGATGGCTAAATTCAACTTGTAATCTCTACCTTCAACTAGATTTTCTCCCAGACACAGGTTTGGAAAAGAAATATTTTGGGTTTTTTTTCTAGACTTAGAGACATTAATATTGTAGGAAAAAAGAAAAATTAAAAAAAAAAAAGTCTTCCCATCAGGAATATTTGTTACTTTCAATAGATTTCTATACAGAGTCATTATTATCCAAAGCATTAAACACCCACTGCTACAACCGTTGTCCAAGAGATGACTCCTCTCTCTTTCTGGAGGAACCTGTGTGTGGATGAAGGTGACTTGTGGAAGGAAGGATGATCAAGCTCAGCTCTGTTTTCTCAATTCTGCCCTGGAGACCACCAGCCCAAATACTTGTATTCAATGTCATTCCTTCCAACAGTGTTGCTACTTCCTCCCCCGGGGAAGGATTTTGCCATAGCTATTTACAGAACCGTTTTGATTGAATGTAAAAAAATTTGATTACTGTGTCATTTAAGAGAGACACGTAAGTGAAATAATCCTACAGCAAATCTGTCACACTTGGGACTGAAATAGGCTGGAAAACTGCTCTCTGAACCTCACACTGTTAACAGGTCTCAAAACTCTGCAGCAGACTGCAGATTAAATACCTCAGCCTCAGTGGAGCAGACTTATCATGAATATTGTGTAGTACACTGTGCATCCAAAGGGAAGAGATGAGATGCGCCATCTCAAACCCACATCAAATTCTTATGCAGCACTGTCTGGCACAAACCAAAGTTTGCAATAGACACTGCCACGTCTACCAAAGGTATGCTTAATTCCCGTTGCCTCAGCCTTTGTAAACCAGAACCACTTACACATTTGGAACTGCATCTGTTAGGAACCTTTCAATGTAGTACTAAGTAGGAGGATTCATCTTGGGTTAGAAAAAATAGCATTTCAACCTCTTAAGAGAAGACAACCACACCTTAGGAATAAAATCTTTATGTGGGAAAGAAAACTCCACAACAAAAATCTGGATAAAAAGAACCCTAACACATAAGAAATATAGCTACTGGCTGACTCAGCTGTCCCTTGAAGCTAAAAATAGCCAGATAAAAGATCTTCATGGGCATGCAAGCTCAAGATTAATCTAATGATCATTTTCAATTTCATTTCCTGCTTGCTGTTATCAAGTAGTTGGGGTCTTGTTCTCTCACAAGAATATTTGGAGAATAAGAAATTGAGTGTGGATTCTGGTACTTTGCATGACTAGAGGGGCTGAATTGCGAACAGTGCACTAAAAAACATCAAGCTCCATTTCCTCCCATATGCACCTGGTAAAGAAACCCTTACAGTACACTGATCATACATCTTTCTCACCTGGAAATCAGTTTCTGCTCTCTTTCCTGTACACTAACACTTCTCGAGTAATAAAGAAAGCCAGTGAAACAAGAAAGGTGAAAATACAGATCCCTTAACTGCTCCAACACAATTGTGCTGTCTTATGGTAAGGCACAGTATTTCTATTTCTTCCCTGGGCGGTAGCTCATTAATCATTTTAGAGTAATCTTTGTAAGGTAAAATTTGTTGTTACATCGCACCTTGTGGGAGAGTCCCAGAACTCTATAACTTGATGCATTTAAGGTCAATAATAAATGATGTTACTTTTTCCTCCATCCACAAATAAAAGGCACTTTAATAATTAGAGAAGGCAATAAACAGGACTGAAGCGAGTGTGATTATGACAACTTGTCATGGAATATTAAATAATGTAACGTTAATATAATTAAGGATCAGAGATAGGGATACATGAAAATAGCTTATGCTAATTATTTCATTTGAGAGTTAAAAACATTGCATATGTATCTAGACTCATATTTGTCTTCTTATTTACATATTTATAACATTTTAACTATACTAGGACAATGACTATTTCCATTTTGCTCCTTACAGATCCTCCCTGCAGTGCTAATCAAATCCTGGCATCTGACTCTAACACTAAGAGTTTTAAGATAATTAAGCACTTTAACCTAATGAACTTGCATTTTAATCCATTGTATTTGTTTAGGGAAAACCCAGGAGACCGGTAATGAGATATAGAGCTTTATACACATTTATACTGAATGTTCAGACTGAGCCCAGGTCAGGAGCCAGACAGATCTGAAACTCTGTCTTGCAGTCGTATCACGATGAGGTGATGGCAGAGTACATTACACAAGATTAGATTTTTCTTACTGGAATAAAATGCATTAGCTGTTTCAATATATTTCTTGCATACAGCTCCCCAAACTAAAAACTCCACTGCAATTGACTTTAATTGATGCTCTCAGCAGGCCAAATACTGAATGGAAATGGAGCCTGCATGAGGATGTTATGACTGTGGCTGTGCCAGAAAAAGGGTAAGGCATGCAGCTGAAGCAAGTAAAGGGAAGCTTGCAACCGCTGTTGCTGTGTCTTTGGATACCAATCCCAATGCCGGTTTCGTCAGCACTGCATTCCTTTACACAAAACAATATTGCTCAGACCTAGAGGCAGGCCTCCGGCATGCTCAAATCCATGCTAGTGGGCAGAGTTATCAGGCAAAGAGCTCCACAGCGAAATGCATTATCCACCTTTTCTCAGTAAGCCTCACCAGCAGAAGGGGATATACACTGTCTGTTTCCTTGGCTTTATAAAGGTTTACCTCTCCAAGAGGAAAAAAAGTTCTAGAGAAGAGAACGTTTTGCCATCCATGCCTAGTTTTTTCTTTCTTTTTTTTCACTGCATCCCACAAAAAGTTTTAAGAATTCATATGTTCTTTTGTTCCACTGAAACAAATCAAGACTATTGAAAAAGAAAATAAGAGACTATTTGCTTTCCAAAACAATTACTACTCTGCAGGTGATTCAGAGACAGGAATTAAACCTTTAATCTTACACCTCATGGAGGCATCTCCTAGTCAGCAGGATTTGTTTATTCCAGCATGAATACTTTGGAGATTTCCTCTTTCTTTCTTCCTTTCTTCCTTTCTTTCTTCCTTCCTTTCTTCGTTCCTTTCTTCCTTTCTTCCTTTTCCTTCCTTCCTTCCTTCCTTCCTTCCTTCCTTCCTTCCTTCCTTCCTTCCTTCCTTCCTTCCTTCCTTCCTTCCTTCCTTTCTTCTAAAATATTTTCCTCTGCAGCCCTATAACACAGCAATGCTTAAGAGACTACAGCAAGTCATTGCAGCTGTGGAGTGCGATGATTCCTGTGGCACAGACCAAGACATTTACACTGCTGAACACCCAACAACCTGACAGCTGAAGTGCTCCCCTGGGCTACAGACAACTGGTTTAAGTTAGTGTGCTCCTTCAACACGTGCAGGTTTGGCAGCTGATATCCCGCTGATAATATGGAATCGAAGACAGTGAGTTACAATGCACAGTAATACAGCTTCTAAACAGTCAAAAATGACAAGCTGTTCCCCTCTCCCTAAGCATCACAACAGTTCTCATGTTACCTATCTGGGTTTTCTGTTTCCTTCTTTTATGGTTACATTTTTAAAATTTTCACCACGCCCATGAAAAGGGGAAGTTTCAGGAATTTCTACATTTGACAGCCAAACCTGTCAAGCAACATCTTGATTTTCCTTGATAGATTTAAAAACAGACAAACAAAATCTCAAACCAACAACCAAATGTAGAGCCCGTAAAGAAAATGATGACACAAATGTGAGCTGACAACACCGAATGTGGAGTTTCTCCTTCAGTAGCACATGACAAACAGTGGCAAACAGACCACATAAAATTAAGTATTTATACATATAATTTAATAAGGCAACATTAACTGGTTTTCTTGCTGTTAATGCGATCACTGAGGTTTTGGTAGAATTGTAGCCTACTGAGATCACTACAAAGAGTCAAAGGCTTCTGATAAGAGCACTTATGTGGATTATCCATTTATACTGTAGCTCAGAAAGGTTATCTAGTAGAAATATAATCAAAGAGCCTTCCAGACTGAGGTTCTTGCAGATTTAGCTAAGCTGATTTTTTCTGCTTACTTTTAACTCCTACTGCATTCTGGTCACCCTCTGGATTGCCACCCACCATCACCACTGTTGGGAGCTTGCAGGACTAACCCAAGCATGCAGTCTGATGTGAAAAACTGATTTTAGGAATCACATATCAATACATGACCCCATAAAGCATGCATTGGTTTTAGAACAATATGCTTTTCCTGACGTTTCTTACTAAAAATACAAAATTATTTCAAGCTAAATACGAAAAATTGCATCCAATTTAATTTACGAAAATGAACATATATTATAGATTAAGTGGTTGTTCTTCTGGCATCTATTATTTAGGTATATATATGTGAACACATGCTTTTTTATTACTTAGGAGTTTTAAGACTGTTAAAATTTTAAGTTTTAAAATGCCTTTCATCATGTCATCTCTAGTCAACACATGCAAATGAAAGGGTATCTTCATAAAATTTTGTAAAAATTCCATTTTTGTGACAAATAATTATACTAATGTAACTATGCTATTGTATATTGAATTCTACATTAAACATTGAATTAAGACAAATCAGTGGTATACATGATTAGAATAGTCCTCACTAATTTCTGACATACTGTAGAGAAGGTAACATATTTAAAAGACAGAGGGAAGTACTTATTAACTTCTTATAGATTAATGATGTAGCAAACAGTTGTTTGTTTCTATCTGATGGTGATCCCATGAAGCCATTAGATGTCCAGCTCCAGCTATTAGTCACAATTCAGTGGCAACAGAGCTCCAGAAAATCCAAATGCAACACATCCTGGTGTCACACTGCACTGAAGAACTGATGAAATATTAATCACTCAGGCTCCACATGCAAAACATAACAAAAAGAAAGCCAGAATAAGAAAAAAAAAAAAAAAGGCACAGCAGGGGTACTGTATATTAACATCAACAAGCCTCTTTGAAAGGCTAAAGCAAAATACAGCAACCCCAGCCCCACGTTTGTAATTTTAAAACTCTTGTCATAGCTAAGTAATAGCATGGCCACAGCAGGATACACCAAAATTAAAGGTAAAAGCTCTCCTAAGGGGTGCAGAATAGGCGTAATAGTGCCAAAAACGATACTGAAAATCCATTTATCTTGAGAGACTGAGAGCGAGCTCAAATCGGAAGAACTAGACTAATTACAAAGACTCATTTACTACTATTATTTTTACCTCTGTGACTTCTGAAAGCCTCTGACTATTATCTGCCATTGCAGAAATTTGCTATGGTGTAGATATGGCGTCTCTCATACATATGGCAACTGTTACTGACACGGAAATGAGAGTGTTCTCCAAGTGATACTGGTCTCCCCAGCTCAAGGGCTACCTTGCATGGAATACTTCAGGAAACTATGATGACTTACTGTAAAAACATTAAGGAATACAGTAATTGTGGAAATGTTTGCATACAACAGAAATTTTGCAAGTTGTTAATTTTCCTAATGCTCTAAAAATTTTCTCTTGTAACAAACACAAATAAAGGATAAAATAATTTGCACCTCATCTCTCTCTTCCAAATGTGCTTCTGATGACACATTTATTTCAAGATCATGTTAATACCAATCTCACTTTGATTTCACCAATTATGTGGTCCAATGGATTACACAGTCTTGGATTTTCTGGAGCCTTGAATGCCAGGAAAAACCTTCAAAATATCTTCAGAGTATACCCTTCATTTTGTTAAACATTACACAACTATTGCATTTGATAATGAGTTTATATCACACTACGTATTTTTCCAAAGACCACTCTAGTCGACTCCTCAGTAGTAAGTATATGCTAAGTACTGCCCCACTGAAGTTGTCATCTTACCTCTTTTGACTATCATAATTTAGTCCACGGTCTTATTTCTCATATTTTCTGAGTAACATAATCGAATTAGATGCATGTCATTGTTCTCAAATTGTATTTAGATCCTAAAATCACTTATGCACTTAAAAAAATGCAGCCTTTCAACATCGTCAGGATTTCTGGTAAGCAATACTACCCACTATATGTGAATCTGTCCTCAAAAAAAAAAAGAAAGCTACCGCAGGTTTTTCTAGATGTGATCATCAACTGCTGAGTTTGATGAACCAGTGAGTTTTTCCAGCTACAAAGTTATACACGAGAATATTTGGACATTACTACCTTGATTAAATACTAATCTCAGTTATATAAAACTCCATGAAGTGAGAGTTTCATAACCACACATTTTGATAATATAGTCATCAATTCTCATCTCTACATAAAGAACTAAGAAAGAATATCAGGATTATTGCTGGTGCTCATTGCTGTTCAGAAGAGCTTTACTTACTGTGAAATTTCAGCTACAGTAGTCAAGCTGCCAATGCTATGAACAGCAACACACAGCCACTGTTTCACATGCAACACATATTTTTTATTTGCCATGTGGTATCCAAAAATTTTACCAGTTTACAGATCAAACCTACTCACTGCTAAATGAAATTTAAAGTGTACACAGGCTATCATTAATGTAAGGAAGGGAAAAAGCAAATATAGGTAGTACTGGGGTTAAGTTTCAGTTTCACCTAAGATTTATTCAAACCAATGAATGCTGACTTCACTAGGGTATAAACCAGGTACTTATGTCTGCCACAAAATTCATTATATGTAGAGAAAAGAGGAGAGCGAGCTTGAAGTTTTTTTTAAATTTTTTTTACTATCAATCTAAACTGAAGAATTTCACTGACCTCTAGTATTTTACTTCTTGTTATTGTGATTTCTTTATCAGACAGGACTTTCAAATGTACAAAAAGTAGAAAGAAACAGTTAAATGATAGACGTTCACATTTTTTTCCTTTATGTGACTTCATATTGGCTGCTAGAGTGTAATATAGGAAGGGTGAGAGTAAAGGGACACCATAGCTGGACAAGTTGTATTTGAGGAGCATCTTGGAGTGTCCAGTTAAGTTGCAGAAAACAGTGAAATTCCTCCTTTTCTCTGCTACCAGGCTCAATCTTCCTGTTTTGTACTATCTGATTATGAAGCCTTGCTGCATCTCGAACAAGATTGATTTTTGTGCCAAACAAGTGAATGAAGGGGGACCTTTCAAAAGAGGGAAAGGATATCAGTTAGACATCAGGAAAAAAAAAATCATTACAACCCCCTTTCTCTCTAAATTGAAGCCCTTCTACAGACAGTCCACCAAAAGCCCCTGCCATTTGACCTCCACCCTTTCTGTCAATACCAAAACATTCAGAGGTTAAGACAAAGCCTGGAGATTTTGCAGGCTTCTTGTAGCCCAGTAGATGCCATTTTTTACACTTCCTGATGAAACGTCCCAGACTTTGGGTCAGGGGACACAGGGCTTGTGGGGGCATGGTAGTATTTTCCTCTGGCAGCAAAGTGCTCTGGATGCTGGTGGCTTGCTGAAACTCCTTGTCTCCACCCCGTCCTGCTGAACCTTTGGGAACGGGTGAGGAGTTCAAGGGCCGTTGTAGCACCAGAGGAAAAGGGGTGGGTATTAGCAAGTTTTTGCATAAAAATTTAAGTTGTATTATCAAAGAGGTTTTTCTGCATTAATTAGATAATTTGACTGCAGGCATTAGTACTATTGCAATTAAAAGTAACTGCGGGTTTTTTGATCAAGCTGTTAAGATTTTAATTAGACTTATAATAAATTCTTATCTGCATTATATTTTGCCATAGCAAAGTTCTCAATTTGACATCCTTTCCCACTTTTCAGTTCTGCATGGTAGAGCTATTTACCACCTTTTACTATCGTACTTCTCTGCACTTCAGTTGCCATTTCTGTTTAGAAAACTGAGAAAGCAATTCTCCTCTGTCACCTCCTTCAAGACAATTGTGCTATTAGTGCTTACAAAAAAGAGGTGGCTAGAAGTAACAACAAAAATCAAGAAAAGGAAGCATTTTTACATTTCTTTGTTTATGAAATGTGTCATTACAGTGATTCTTCCATAAACTTTGCTTGATTTTTTATGCCTTTCCCTATGACATGGGATATCCAGCATGGTCCCATTTTTTCCTCCTAAAATGTGAAATCACAATCAAAGTTGGAGAAATAGTACCTAAATTCTTACAGGTGTTTCTTTATGCACTGATTCACATCTACATTTAAGTATATCACATATGTTCTGCATACAATATGGTAAATAATAGTTATGAATCCAAGTAGTTGTTTATCAGTTTAATAACTATAATACTTTTATGTGATTGATTTCTAAGTATCAATCTTCTGATAAAGATTACAAAAGTAATAAATACAACACCTAAAAAAATCTCAATTTTTATGTCATGGAGCCCTCTCCATCAGGAAAATGGGAAACTTCACAAACAATAGTTTTAGATTAATCAAGCTATGCAGCTGATAGTGCTCAGCAAGGGTGCAATTTACCAGTAAGACAGGTAAGAGATATGTTACTACAAGATAACAAATGCCTCACAGGTATTAGAAATTCTGAAGCCTGGAACAAACAAAAAAAATTAATCATCATTGCTACTTTTCATAAATTCAAGATTATGTTAAGAAAAACGGTAATATAGCACAGAAACTTTTACTTAACACAAATACTTAGTGTTTTCCATTGAAAGACTACTGAAAATGAAACAAGGAATACTTTTATTAACACAACCAAAATGATAAATTAAATTAAGAGTATACAAAGCATTTTCTTCATTGTAACTCATAAAGACTATAATTTCTTTGGTTTTGTTTAATAGCTACTTGTTATAATACACATTCAAATCCTCAGGCTGGAGTAGGCCGTTGTGCTTAAGTAACCAAGGCTTTTAGCGGCGAATTGTCAAAGTGGGGAATTATAAGTAATATTTCTGAAGTCAATGGAATCATAGAATGCATTGGGTTGGAAGGGATCTTTAGAAGTCATCTAGTCCAACCCTCCTGCAGTGAGCAGGGACACTTTAAATAGACCAGGTTGTTCAGAGCCCCATCAAGCCCAACCTTGAATGCTTTCAGGATGAGGCCTCCACCACCTCTCTGAGCAACACATTCCAGTGTTTCACCACCATCATTGTAAACAATTTCTTATTTATATCCAGTCTAAATCTGCTCCTGTCACTACAGGCCTCTAAATCTGCTCCTGTCACTACAGGCCTCACTAAAAAGAAATTTAGTTTTGTTTGATTTCTCTCCAAACCAAGAATGACGTATTTCCTCGGTCTCAGTTACCATCTAGAATTAGACATTTCAGTGGATTAAGTACATTTTATTATATCGCCAAATAGGGTCAGCTTGAAACGTGCTAGTTATTTTGTAATGTCGAAAAGTTTTTAGTACAGAAGACGTAACTGCATCGTGAAAGTAACATACACACATTGCAGCTCAGGTTCCGTGGTCTTACCTGTGAGTCTCAGGAAACTCACTACAATAAATAGGATTATATATAAGTAGAAATAGTAACCATGGTTCTGATATTCACTGTTCACTGTTCATTCATTCCAAGTCCACCCAGAGAGAATACCTTCACTGCTTGGTACCATCTCTTTGCACAAGGACCAGTAAATAAATCCAAGAAGGAGATAAGGAATGGCAGTCTGAACATCCCTATTACTAATAACACGAAAATCCATACACAGTTTACAGGTATTCCATGGACACAACTTGCTTTCTTTAAATTGAGCCCCCATATGCATTTTCTAATGCCTGCATTTGTTATTGTGGCACTTCAGATACTAGAAAGACCATGCCGATGCTGCCCCATATTGATTTTATGTATATATTTTTAAAATGAGTAAATGAAATTTAACTGCTAGTAACTCACAATCTATGTAAGAAGTACCCAGTGATGCCTGCTTTCTAGGTGACCTACCTTGAAAAGGTTCTATCACAGGAGCTCCTTAGAAGACTTGGTGTGATAAACTCATCTCACGTTGTATTTGGGTCAACTAGAACTGAAAATACAATTGTGAGAATGCATTAAATAAAAAAAAATAATAATAAAAGGAAAAAGTAGCATCTAAAATGATTGCTTCAATTGCTTCAATTCTTCCTTTTGTTCTCCTTTTTACCTCAGGTATGCATCCACATCTTCTCCAATAAGTACCAAGTCTTGGCACTTCAGTGAGAGATTAGCCTGGATGAAAACTTTTTTTTTATCATTTTAACAAATCATTAGCTCTTTGCCCCAGTTCACTGTGCATAAACAATTTCAGCAGAAATATGTAGTCGCCATCAATTATACCCTATGTTTTAGCTGCTAAAAAGTAGGGATGGGAGTGCAGTCTCAGGCATCCATGGGAACAGACAAATCTCTGTCAAGCTCCATGGTGGAGGGAGTGATGGCAAAGCAATCTATCGGCCACATCAAGGTTGCCTGAGTAGAAAATGTATTCATTTGTCTCTTTGAACTCCTGTCTACAGAACAAAGAGAGTACTAGCTTGTTCTTTTCATTTATTTATTTATTTAGGTAATTTGCATTTTCTCCAGAATCAAAGCAACTTCTTCCTCTCATGTCACAATACAAAAAGGCTGATCATCTCAAGACAATATATGTAAGAGACAGAATATATAGTTCACAAAGTGTTATTTTAATAATTCATTCCTGAGTGCTCAAAGGGAAGCCACGCTTTAAAAGTTCTTTTTCCTGCACAGCTGTCAGTATAAAGCAGGCAACACGACAAAGGAAGAACAACAACTCTTCAGTGAGCTCTTCTGAGCACCAAAACCAGGCCTTTTTCTTGTTTATATCAGAAGTTTACCTGGTGTCCAGCAAGCCAAAGCCAGATGTCGCGGGTTAGGGCTGGGCCGGCCACTAACACGGACAGACGCTCTCTAACCCCCTCTTCCCCCCCCAAACGGGAAGAGAAAAGGGAATGAGGCAGAGAGACTTACGGATGAGAGAAGAAAAAAAACGAACTAGAACAGCTTTAATGAAAGTAATAGGAATAATGGTAAAAAGATAAAAGTAAAGAACTATATACAACTATAGATAATAGCCCGATATCAAACCCGACTCCCTCCCCCGATAGAAATCACCACTGGTGCTGCAGAGCAGGAGGCACTGGGGAAACCCCAGGCTCGGCGGCGGCGGGAGCTGGATACAGGGAGCTGGATTCGGGAACTCAGGATCCGGATCAAAATCAGGAGGTCAGATGGAGTCCTTTCTGGACACCGGCCATTGCAGAAAAAAAGGGCGAAAAAAGGACCGAAACTCTCGTGATCACTCAATTTATACCAGTTATGACGTATATGGGATGGAATACTCTCGTTGGTCACCTGTCCTGTCTATTACCCCCCGGAGGTGCCACCTTTTACTTCCTTGTGCCCCCCTCTTACTACCCAGCACCCCCAGCGTGGCACACAAGAGCCAGCAGTGGCCTTGGTCACTATAGGAATAAGTATAAGCAAGAGCCTTTCTACATACCAGTCCCAGGCAGTGACTGTAAACATCAGGTGTTATCACTGCCAGTAGCACACACTGTCTGCAAAAACATGCTGCTGACTTCAGAACGTGCAGCCTTTTAGAAGACACTAAACTGGAAAGTAAAAATCACTAAACAGGACTGGGTTTTTTAGCTAAACCCAGGACACCAGATGAACGACAGCACGTTTGCAAACAGACCTAAGTGGCTGGTGTGTGCCCAGTGTCAAACCACAGGCTGGAGTTCTCACCTGCAGACATGAAGTGCTGGAAGGGTCTGCACCATCAGATGCCCATAGAGAGCCACTTCCCCCACTCTGAAAGGGATGCACCATGACAGCTTGGGGGAACCTCAGGACCTCTTGGCCCAACATGGGCTCCCTAGTAAAAGTGGAGAAAAATTACAAACATCAGGCCACAGGGATGCTGGGCCAGCTGGTGCTGCTCATGCTGGTGTCCGGAGCCACACCAGAGAGTTTTTGCCTAGAAGCATTAATGGGAGATTACGACCCACAGTCTTCCTCATGACTGCTGCTGCTGCCCTGCTATAAGCATAAAATGAGCTCCTCTCAGGGCGGCAAAGGAGAAATGCAACCAAAAATAGAGACTTTTGATACTTGTTTCCTAGGTAGACAGACCATTGTTGACCATACTTGGGACATATTTAGCAGAAGGCAAAAGGAGAAAAAAAGGAGAAACAGCTGTAGCTTTTATTGCAGCAGTTTACAGTCCTGCTGAATGTGACAAATAAGAAATCTTAACAGAAATACTCATGAGCAGAAAAGCTGGTCACGTAAAAAAAGAACAGTTTATTGGCACAGCTTCCTCTTTTGAGCCATAGCTCTAACTTAACGACAACAAGAAACAATAATATCATATAAGAATTGTAGTCTAGAACATGCAATCACATTCTGAAGCATTTATAGATTTATAATATAGATTTATAATTTTAAAACACATAGGTCTTACGTTACTGAAAAAAAAAGTATGGTAACAAAAAAAATTAGCAGATAAGTTAAAAATTACTGTTTCAGTCAATGGCTTTTTAGAAAATAGTGTGTAGTGGTGACTAAAAAGTAGCTTTCCCATACAAGTACTTTATAGCTCATCAGAGAGCTTTATTATTATTGCTTAAAACAAAAATAAAATCAATTTTTTTTATCATTTAATGATACACTCACATAATCTTACTAAAATTTTTATTTCCTATAAAAATCATGACTTTTCTTATGAATATTTTAATTTCCTCAGACCACTTAAATGGCACTCAGAAATATAAATAGCAGAGCCACAATGAAATTAATACAAATGGCAGTGTGTTGGGGGGGGGAATGTGAAAAAAAAAGAAGAAAACAAACAAATAGTAAATTCCACAACTCAAAACTATAACATCAAATTTAGTTAGTCTGTGCAAAAAGCAGAAAAAACAAACAGTAGAAAAGAAATTAATTTGAGACCCAGAATAAAACACACTGCAGTCTACAAAAAGACTTTCTTTGACTTCAGTGGTCATTTACTTACATACCTGCTAGAGATAATAATGGGAATCTTATTCTTCATGTAAGTGTAAGGTCCTGCACCTGGGTCACAGAATCACAGAATCACAGAATGTTAGGGATTGGAAGGGACCTCAAAGATCATCTAGTCCAACCCCCCTGCCAGAGCAGGACCACCTAGAGCAGAGCACACAGGAACGTGTCCAGGTGGGTTTTGAATGTCTCCAAAGAAGGAGACTTCACAACCTCCCTGGGTAGCCTGTTCCAGTGCTCTGTCACCCTCACGGTGAAAACGTTGGAACCTCCTATGTTCCAGCTTCCACCCATTGCCCCTTGTCCTGTCAATGGAAGCCTCTGAAACGAGCCTGGCTCTGTCCTCCGGAGTCAATCGAGGCAATCCCAAGCACAGACACAGGCTGAGCAATGAGTGGACCGAGACCAGTCCTGGGGAGGAGGATTTGGGCGTGTTGGTGGACGATAAGACCAACATGAGCCAAGAGTGTGGGCCTGCAGCCCAGAAAGCCAACCATATCCTGGGATGCATCAAGAGATGTAAGACCAGCAGGTTGAGGGAGGTGATTCTGTCTCTCTACTCTGCCCTTGTGAGACCCCACCTGGAATACTGCATCCAGCTCTAGAGCCCCCAACATAGGAAAGACATGGAGCTTTTGCAGCGAGTCCAGAGGAGGGCTAACAAAATAGTCAGAGTTCTGGAACACCTCTCCTATGAGGACAGGCTGAGTTAGGCTTGTTCAGCCTGGAAAAGAGAAGGCTCCAGGGAGACACTATAGCAGCCTTTCTGTACCTGAAGGAAGGCCTACAAGAAGGCTGGGGAGAAGCTTTTTACAAGGGCTTGTACTGATAGGACAAGGTGTAATGGTTAGAAGCTGGAAGAGTGTAGGTTTAGACTAGATATAAGGAAGAAGTTCTTTACCCTGAGGGTGGTGAGGCACTGGAACAGGTTGCTCAGGGAAGTTGTGGATGCTCCATCCCTGGAAGTGTTCAAGGCCAGATTGGATGGAGACTTGAGCAACCTGATCTAGTGGGAGGTGTTGGAGCTAGATGACCCTTGACGTCTCTTTCAACCCAAATCATTCTGTGATTCTATGATATCATTCAAAACTGTTTCACTAAATTCGCTAACTTGGACAAGGTAAAGTCATTTAAGTCAGTTATTTTTACTGGTTTTGCATATTTGTTCCTGATTTACTACAAAACTTATGTCCATGGTTGGATTTTTTTTTTTTTCCAGGAATTGTAAGCTACAAAAACGCAACTTCAAAGTAAATACTGGTTAAATCTGAAATTTATCTCTTCTTTTAAAAATCTGTGTTAGCTAGACAAAATCTGACCATATAAGTTTGACCTATCTGCAAGTCAGTGAGACTTGATGAATTTTCCTGCTGAACAGGGAGGGGAAAGTAAGTATGACAAGTCACCAGGAGGTAAAATCTCCATCCAAGACCAAGGGTCTAAGATCTGGTATTCCTCAGGGAATATTAATTTTTCCTGTCCAATTCCAATAACTGAAGTAGAAAAGTTGTCCTATTTAGTTGTAATGAAAGATCAAACTAGGAAACATGAAAGTCTGTTGTCAATTTTTACTGTATGGAAATTTATTTATTTACACAGCTAAAAGATTCCTATTCTAAATTCACAGTTCTAGTTTGGATCTATAGTCTTCTCATCAGCCACACCAAACATAAGCTCCTGAAGAGCCAGAAAGCTGGGGAATAAATGCTTTGAAAGTCACTGTATTGCATCCAGGTTTCTAAGGATAACATGATACAAGACTTCAGCTCCAAGGTAGATATAGTATTTCAAAAGAGTACACGAAGTGAGATCAAATTTACAGCCAGTACCTAGGGGCTCCTGCTTTAGGTAAAAATCAATTGTCCTTAACAAAAATGACCTTATGTCCTACATAAATTAAATAAATACATAATTAAGTACATTTATTTTTTGGTAATCAAAAGTGCTCTAAAATTAATAGTTCTGTTTTCCACAGAAATATGGGAACCAACAGGGAATTAAACACAAAGGTGGAGAGCAAAATTATGCCAGCAGAGTGCATGTGTCAGTACTTTCCTCCTACTCATACCAACTCACAAGGCAATAATTTGATCATCACTTCTTATGGAGACCGGTAACTTCCACATGAAGCAGGTGAAATGGTATGAAATTATTTTGACTTCTGTTTCTCTGGGCAGCCTATAGGTTTCTAGTATTTAAAAGAAATACTAACTTGTGCAAAATGTCACATTGTCAAATTCATCAGGCAACTGATACAGATCCCTGTCCTTCCCTATCACTCATAAATATCTGCAAAGTCTGTTCTTAGTATTCCATACAGTGGCATTTCTGGTAACAAGGCAGCGTCCCACGTGCCTTTGATATCATGAACTTTGTGCTTTAAGGAGGCATACATAAACCATCTCAAGAATACCTCAGTCTTTTATTTCACATTGACCACAGCAATATTGTTGAAGAGATTGCAATACGTTCATTTTAATGCAGATTAAAATAGCAAAATTGGAGCCTTGCTCCATCAACTTCTTACAGGGGTGGCAGCAGGAACAGCAGCACCAAGCTCCTCCTCTCTTGGTTAAACTTTCTACCTCATGCGATGAGACTGTGCTGGCTGTGTTTACTAAACTGGATGTTGCAGATCATGACTCACTGATTATAAAGTGTCATAACACCTAAGAAATCGTGATTTTGCTGTATCTAGGATATCTGTTCTGGCCTCAAAATGATGATAGGTTGGAAATTGGTACACATAGTCTTAGTGACTATTTGGTTTGGTGTGGTTTTTTTGGGCAAAAGGCTTTTGCAAAAATGTGTAGACCCCAGCCTTAATAAATAGGTTAAAAAAAGATCATTCCTAACAATTCTTAATTGACAATGATGGGATATTTAAAGATAGGTTTTCCAGGTTATGTATTATGGCTTTGAGATATTCCTGATATGTTTTCATTGAGGTTTAAGGTCCACACAGCTGCTTGCTCACTCCTCCCATGGTACAATGTGGGGGGTGAATTGAAAGGGTAAAAATTAGAGGGGGTTGAGCTGAAGATAGTATAACAGGCGAAGTGAATGCCACGTGCGCAAGCAAGTGTAAGGGACTGTTAAACGAATGCCTCAAACAGTCTGGAACCCAAACAGGCCAGAGCCACCTGCCTGGCCCCTGTCTGTGCTGGTGCAGAGGTGACTGAGCACTTTGCTGAGCCCCCTGCCCCAGCCCTTCGCTGGTGGAGCTGTGGGGGCAGGCAGGGCTTGGAGCTGTGGCTGCAGGACACCGGGAGAGGGAGGGATGAGCCCCTAGGAAGCCCCCACAACCCCCCAGACCTGTTCCCGGTAATTTTCGTGTTGATTGCGCTAAGTGACAACTGAAACACATCGTTGTTAGTTCTTTGTTGATTGATAAATAAAACTGATGTTAGGGTCCTTGGTGTGGTTCACCTTAACCCTGGCCTGGGAATCGGTGAACCCGAGTCATTGTCCTGAAAGCTCAGGACATGACAGCAAGGCAAAACAAGGAATTCACTCATCATCTCCCATGGGCAGGCAGGTGTTGAGCCATCTCCAGGAGAGGAGGGCTGCATTGTGTGTAGTGGTGACTTGAGAAGACAAGTGCCAACCCTCCCAATATCCCCCTCCTTTTCTTCCTCTTCTCCCAGCTGAGCATCTGCTCAGCATGATGTCACATGGTCTGGGATATGACAGAACCACAGAATGTCAGGGGTTGGAAGGGACCTCAGAAGATCATCTAGTCCAACCCCCCTGCCAGAGCAGGATCACCTACAGTAGGTCACACAGGAATGCGTCCAGATGGGTTTTGAATGTCTCCGGAGAAGGAGACTCCACAACCTCTCTGGGCAGCCTGTTCCAGTGCTCTGGCACCCTCACAGTGAAGAAGTTTTTTCTAACATTTTTGTGGAGCCTCCTACGCTCCAGCTTGCACCTCTTTCCCCTTTTCCTGTCACTGGACATCACTGAAAAGAGCCTGGCTCTGTCCTCCTGACACTCCCCCTTGACGTATTTATAAACATTTGTGAGGTCACTCGTCAGCCTCCTCTTCTCCAAGCTAAAGAGACCCAGCTCCTTCAGTCTTTCCTCATAAGGGAGATGTTCCACTCTTCCATACCCCTTTGGTCAGTTGGGGTCGGCTGTCCCAGCTGTGTCCCCTCTCAACCTCTTGTGCGCCCCCAGCCCAAGCACTGGTGGAGTGAGGAGCAAAAAAGGCCTTGACTTATATTACCGCTCAGCAGTGACTGAAACCAGTACAACCTAAAATATCCCACAATTCTACTAAATGACTTGTGTTTTATTAACTGTAGTGAAATTTATTTTTCCCTAAAACAACAACAGCAACAGGTTAGAGAGAAGCAGACAAGGAAATTAAATCCAAAAGTTATGTTAAATGTAATTAACATTGTGACAAACTGACAAAAGCCAGGAAATTGAAAGCTAAGGCTGACTATCTATAAAGCTCTCTATTTTTCCATGACATGACTTAAAGCCAGAGTTACAGCCTTAACTTCAAATTTCCTGTCTTTTGTCAGTTTGTGTAACAACCTTCATGTTATTTAAACAAAGGTTTTGGGCATTTAATTATATATTACCATTTTTACTGCTGATTCATGTTTCAATAAATCAGAACCTTTTAAACAGTTTTGAAAAAAAACGCCCTGTATGAGTTTGAAGTTGTCTGAGTCTTGCATTTGACCTTCACTACCTATTTTCTTCAAATGAAAACCAGCATAAAATCTTAATTTTCTAGTAAATTGAGGGGGAAAAAAAGATTGTTGTCAAACACATCTACTTAATTTATAAACAGCATGTGATCAAAAAAAATGCCTGGGAGAAAATAGCGAAATTTATTTTCAGTGAAGAACCATTTTTCTTTACCATAATTGTTATTTATTGCATCTGTAGGTCCATCTCATATTAATAATTTTATTTTCTGTGATATGCCAAAAGGTAGCAGTAACTGTTTTCATGGAGTTTGACACATGGCTGTAAATGTTCTGCATGGGCCTCACATTTCTTGTATAAATAAGATACTAACTTTCAGGTAAAATTTATTACTGTTGTATCATTTCAAAGTTGCAAAGTAGAGAAAATGTGCTCCTAAACAACATTAGCAGTTTCAAAGCACTACAAAAATTCAAGAATATTTATAATGTATTCTATTCCGTTCAGAGAACAGAAAAAGCAAGAACTAATTCCTAGCATAAATCTTGCTGCTCGTAACTTACTGTTTTATTCCAAAAGCTTACAGTTTTCCCATCCCTTGTAAATATTAGGTTAACACAGAGAGAGATGATAATTTAAAAGATAAAGAATATAGCCTTGTCGAGCTGCACTAGAGACTGCATTTTGAATTGTTTGGTACAGGTATATATATATATATACTTTCTAATAAAAACTCAAAAAGATTTTAATATAGATTTATAATTTTAAGTCTACGGAGAGAATCTAATTTTTATTTACTGGCAAAATATTTCACCATTTAAACGGTCATGTAAGGTAACAAAGCAGTCATATCGACTGGGTAAAAGAAGAAAACCAGCTGATGGCATCTTATTGGTTCTGAATCAGCCAGTGAGTAGATAGAAAAGAGTGAATTAGAAATCCCTTTCTGCAAGCCAGTAACATCACATGTGAGGAAGCTAGATTATTTTGTATATGATTAAAGGAACACATTTATTCAGTGAATTCATTGGAATTACACCAAGAATCTTCCTTTGGGAAAAATTTTACCTGGTGATTCAGATCCTTCTCTGGTATAAATCCCTCAGGCTACTTTGACTTGGTTTATCACTGCCAGGAATGAGGCCCACTGTTCCTAAAGAGCAAAATTTTTGTTCCTCAGGAAGAACTGCCAAAATGAAAAATAAAGGAATCTTAACTGTAACGTTTGATATATACATATTTTTTCTGAATTTATTTATCTAGTCAATTATTTTTAAATAAACATTTTCTGAAGGCCTAAATAGTAGTATTAATATTTTAAAATATAGATACAATATAGTGTAATAAATTAATGTATTTCCTTAGGAACACAATCTCTTTGACCTTAAAGCACATCGATTCATACCAAATTACTGCATGGTCCAAGTCTCATAAGGCGGTCCAAGCTTCACCTACCCAGAGCATACTTAGACCCAAAGATGAGTCTCTCTGTATCTCATCTCATTACCCAAAAGAACATACATGTTATTTGGCCTGTGCTTGACTCCCAGCTGCTGAATTTCAGGACAATTTACAATCTCTGAAGAGGATTATGCATATAGTAAATGAAGAAATAAATTAAGAAAACAATTAAGATGCATCGTCTCTCCGCTTTTTTGTGTTCACAGCATAAACTCAGTACTGTGACTTATCAATGGCCATGGGGGAAGGATTCACCTGGTCAATGTAAACACCAAAATCTGAGCTTGCCTCTTTAGACTGCCTGTAGCGTCAACAGAAAAATATAAACATTAGCAGTTCTCCACATGCACAGTAATCATCAAAAACAAGAGAGCTGATTTACTAGAAGTGGCACCTCATCTCTCTCGGCTTAAAGTCAGGTCAGGGTGTCAACCTCAGATGCAGATGACACAAATCCTACCTTGGGTGACTGAAACTGTGCTCTTTTTATTTTCTCCCGCCCCCCCCCCCAAAAAAAAAAAAAAAAAACAACTAAGCAATTTAATATCAAATATGCAATTTCTTGGACTGTTTTTCTCATTCCTTTGTTTTGTCTTCCAATGTCCTAGTTTTTGATACATGCCATAGGAATAATCCCACTCCTTACCTGTTGCTCCATGGTGTTTTTAGTGTTACCATTGCAGAAACTGATAGAGGAGTGGATTAAGCAAATGGTTCATTTCAAATAGAAGCTGCAGTGTATGTGAAACATGCTTTCTCCACTCTGAGGCACAACTAGCTTTGAATTGATTTGTATGTAAAATCTATGCTTTTTCTCCCTTTAGACCACTGTTGGATAGCCTGTTCTTTCACCATTTTGCAAATCTTGCATGTGCAGTAAAGATTTTTTGGCAATAGTTTAGAGGTTTCCTCCCCCACAACTTCTTATGAACTCCATCTGGACAGAATGAAAGAATCTAAGACGAACAGTACATCAAATCCCCAAGTGATATACTCCTAAATCCATTGTTTCTTGTAATGTTTTAAAGAATTACGTTCGAGTAAGGAAATTGAGGGCTTAGTAATACATTGATAATCAACACAGCAGATGTTGTGTAAGTCTTGGCTGCAGTAGCATGTCTTTCTGAAAAGAAAATAAGTATATTAAGCAACAATAAAGACATTTTAGTGGTATTATTTTAGTTTTGAGGGGGTTTTTTAATAGTTTAGCCTTAAAAAATGGCTTATTCCATGTCTGAAATGAAGGTATTCAACGATCCTCACAATCTGCCCTTTATTTTTTTATTTTTGTCTTATTTCACCTAAGTTAAAAATGAATCCATATTTTCTGTGATTTATTGGGTAACATTGTAAGAAAGGCAAGACAGTAACCTCAGGCAAACCATATGTAGTGAACAGGTTCCAGAGACACTTTATTGCTTTCTACCAGTGGTAGGTTAGCACTGGCAGTCTTCCTTCTGAATAGGTTATAACTGCTATCAGATACATCTGTTCAGCATTTTACTGCAAAGAGAATGTAATGCCAAAACAATGCTAGACTTGGATTGCCCATTTCCTGAGATTACTGCTCTCAAAAAGTTCACATAAAGTTTTTCCCTCTGTAATTTTAACATCTGACAAACAAAATCTGAAACAATATTTTAATTTCATACATTATCCATAAACTCCTGCAGAAAATATAATTAGTATAATCACTGTCATCTGCCAGCAGAGAAAATAGATTCCAGAAATAATTTATGCAGTGTTTTATTTTAGTTTTGGGATTTTTGTTGTTGTTTTTTTTAATGTAGAAAGCCTACATTTTTATGCTCTCACCTTGCTAGTTAGACCGTTGTAGGCAGTTGATTATCCTTTTCTAACACAGAAACAGTTTAGGGTTTATATTGTACATTTTAGTTATTTCCAACAGTGTTTTTGGAGGGATTTTATTTTACAACCAACAATCTTAGTAGAGCCTTTCTACCCTCTGTTTCTACAGCATAAGCCCATACAGCCTTCTAACACACACCCCAGACAGTCCTCCTGTGCTGAGACAAAAAAAAATAATAAAAATTAACTACACAATTATCAAATTACAGTCAGCCTTGCTACATTCATCTTCCTGAATGACAATATCTTCCTGCCTACATAGATGACCATGACAAGAAGGGACTACTCTGAAGTGTGATGGGGGTGAAGCCCTGTAACTTAGTGGTGTGATAAAGGTCATCTCTGGAACATCTCCTCCCACTGAATTTTCGTCGTTGTTCTTCTGCAGATTCGGGTGCGCAACATAAAAGCGTTAAGTCCAGCAATCACAGCTCAGACAATACTTTTCCCCGAATTAACTTTGCGAAGCATAAGTAAAATCTTATTTGAATTAGGTGGGTGCTTACAGTTGTGGCTCCGCGCCTCTGATCTGGATGGTCAGCTCTAGCTTGTTCTAACCGCACACACAACCTGACATGCTCAGCCTGGCCACCGGCCGTGGCTGGGGACATGGAGCTGCAGCACCTTTGCATCTGTCGAGCCTCAGTTTCTGGTAACACCCTACACGAGGCAAATTACAAAATCCTGCTTCATTGCCTGACTTCTCCAGCCTCCACAGTTTTCTTGCAGGTGACAAGTCTCAGTGTTATTTTTGACCTACCTCTAGGCAGTACTCCATCATTGTGCCCAAAATGAGAGATGATGAACAAAAAAAAAATAGCTGAAGAATGGTCAGAGCACAGATTTTACTTTTATATTCCTGCCTCAATTCCATGTCCAATCACAAGTGAACTGTTGATTGAAGTAGATGGAAAATTTCTTGAAGCGAGGTAAGGTTGAATCATTTTTCAAGGCACAATGCACTAGTTTTGGCAGTGTTTCCAATACTAAATTTAAGACTGGAAGACAAGTAGATCCACTCATTTTTTTAAAGGTAAGAGAAGACTTTTATGTTCCTATCTTCATCAGAGATAGAACATGGCACTTAAATTTTTAATCTCTTGTTACTCCTATATACCAGGTTTTCCTGAAAGGGTGGGAAATATATGACCTGGCATGAAATACCAAATATATATAGTATTATAGATATTTCTTTTTACTACCACTTTTATTAGTCAAGAGTTTGAGATTTCATGAAAACATTTTTTTGTGGACTTTCAGAGATACAAGAAGAATGATTATATTTTTGCTCTTGTAAGTGCAGCATCTTTTCTTTCTATGAAAATTCTCTCTTCCTTCTGTTTTAGAGGACACATTTTTTTTTGGTGATCCAAAGAATCAACAGTTCCATAACATTTTCGATTAACCACAAACTCATCTTGAAAATATCCTGCCAGCCCAGATGCGTGTGTGATATACACTTGCTGGAGCAGGTGACAGTTTCTGTAATGCATAGAAATGAAGCTTGTAGTCTACAACCACTTAGATTCGGAAAAGCCAGGATACAAGCAATTTTGCTTATGTCCTGAAATGGAAAAATGAATGTACCAAGGCTTTCTCTTTCCCCATTTCATCTATATAATGTATATAAGAAGACAAATCAGTTTAGCCTGGATTATATTGCCTTCTTAATGTATAACTTGCCCACTTTCTTCTTCGTACTACACAAAATTTCTCCAGGGTGTATCCAGAACATGTATAAAACAAGACAAGACACACTTTTAAATACTTTATTCTTTGTTCTTTTCAGAGATAATAGCATTATTGTGCTGTATAAATTTTTTAATCCTCATAACCCTCTTGAAAAGCAAAATAAAAAATATTACATGATGTATTTAGCACAATATTCTAATAATAAGTCAGTCAACTAAGGAAAGGACAGTGGGCTGAAAGGTTACTAAGGTTATGATGACAGAAGCATCCAAATGCTTTCTTTATGGAAATAAATATGTTTAAAATCGGTATGTATTATCATAGTTTGATAAAGTAACTGAGATTAACATTTGTTTTAAATCAATCTCTGTCACGTGTTTAAAATGTGTTTTGCCTGATGATTAGAATTCTTAAAACTAACTTAATTCACACAGCATTCGGCAATACCACTGTATCGGATCTGTGTAAAATAGGTTTAGGACACATTTCTTAGAACAGATTTCTAATTATTTATCATGCATCGATTGATAGTAAACTTTCAGAGTTACTTGCATTTCTTTATCACTGTGACTATATCTCACCTCTGATTCCACTACCCATCCAGTCAAAGCTGTAACTATTTTTTTCATCAGATATATAAATACCAGTCTCTGAATCAGAGTAGCCACTAGTAGTTTTACCACTGCCCCTGAAATGCTCAAGTTGAGTCTATTACTATTGCAACAAAATAAACATCCAAGAAGATTT
The DNA here is from genome assembly GCA_020746105.1 of Trogon surrucura. Classification (NCBI taxonomy): domain Eukaryota; kingdom Metazoa; phylum Chordata; class Aves; order Trogoniformes; family Trogonidae; genus Trogon; species Trogon surrucura. The sequence continues at coordinate 114,242,271 of CM036617.1, read as the reverse complement.
TTATTTTTTTTTCCATGAGAAAATCACCATAAGTTCTCCAACACTACAGTTACTAAACCACCAGCAAAATCATACAAGGGAATTAACACCCTCAGCTTCTTTCTATCTCTGTTCAACTCGAAGCTGATACTGACGGAAGAAGAGTAGACATGTACTTCACTTAAATCATAAAGAAATCAGTTGCACTAAGAATCACAGAGCAGTTTCGGTTGGAAGAGACCTTCAAGATCATCAAGTCCAACCTTTGTCCTGGCCCTATCAACACCACTGAATCATGTCCCTTAGCACAACATCCACCCATCTCTTAAACACCTCCAGGGATGGCGACTCAACCGCCTCCCTGGGCAGCCTGTTCCAATGCCTGACAATCTTTTCAGTAAAGAAATTCTTCCTAATATACAACCTGAACCTCTCTTGGTGAGACTTAAGGCCATTTCTCTTTGCCCTATCACTCACCACTAGGGAGAACAGACCAATCCCTGCCTCTCTACAACCCCCTTCCAGGTAGAGAGCGATAAGGTCTCCCCTCAGTTTGCTTTTCTCCACTTCTTCACTTAAGCATATGCTTTCGAAGTTTTTCTGAAGGCTTGATTTCTGCATGTCTTGGCCCCAGGATCCACAAGAATTTCACCGGCAGTTTTGCACTACTTGTCATGGCTCTTAAGCAGTGGCACTCACATATATTCTACTCCAAAATGACTCACATTCTTAAAACTGGGATAAAACCCAGGCTGCTCTCCAGTCTGAGTTAAAATATTTGATTATAAGTGAATGGACTACAACACTACCTTGCAGCCACGCATTAGGTGACAGCAGGAAAACAGAGAGAGGCTATCCGGGATCCTAAACACTGAAGCCTCAAAGAGCCTTTCTGGTGCACCCTGCCTATGCAAAAGTTGTTTATTTGTTACCATTAATTTTTAAAGGCAATACCACAAGTAGTCACTAACGACTAAGAGAAACTAACCCAAATAACTTCACAATGCAACACAAGATGGTACCAGTGTGGCTGAAATTACCTTAGTAGCTCCTGTGTTACCATGTGTTGATTCATACTGAAAAATACATGAGAGATCTACTCTGGTTGAAAAAAATGTGAAAAATGTACAGTTTTATTTTTCTGTGAGAACTTCAGAAGATGTTAAATCTTTTATAGCCTGGACTGAAATGATTTCAACAGCAGTAAAAGACTATTTGGCAGCTGTTTTCCTACAAAAAAAAAAAAAAAATCAGACAAATGCAGCAATGAAGGAGACAGCAGCCGCTGGTCTGAGTTGAAAGCAAGGGCTTTTATTGTCAAATAGAAGCAGGAGCAAAAGCAGAAGCGAAGCTGTGCATGAATATACATGTGGGTGTGTGTGACTCCCCGAGAGCCACTTATGTACAGATTTCTGTATCTGAACTATAAAGCCAAACAGGACTATTAATGTTTTTCTTGATACATTTGTCCTTGCAACTATCTTAGTCACGTCTGTTCACATAGACCTCCATTCAGTTTCCCAGCCTGATCTTTTTAACACATTCATCAACTATGTGGCTTGTTCAGAACAGATTGTTTTTACTCCAGCCTAGTCTGGTTTTATCTTCCAGGTGTTCAGCAGGGTCCCCACATATCAGAATAGTTCATTTTACTAAAATCTGGTTGTATTTTTCCACTGTGTGTTCAGCAGGATTCCCACAGACAAGTTACAGATTAGTATTAAAAAACCCCACATTTGGAAGCCTGGAACAAAAGCACACTCTAAATTTTAGGTTTAAATGCCAAAACTGTTGAAAATAAGTTCTACCTATGATCAGGCATGAACCTAATATACTATAGGTCGGTCTGATTTACTATAGATATTTGTGATTTTCTTTTTTTCATAAATAGTGATTAGTTTAATGTTAAGCAGAACACTCTGTGAGTGAAACATATCAACTGATGTGAGACTAGTCTAATCTCAGTCACTGTACAAGCTGTTAACAGATATGCAAATCTCAGTACAGCTACATTTTCTTTCCCCTGCTAAGTATAAACGTGTTTGGTATTCACTGCAGCTGGTGTTACTAGAATGATGTTAATGATAGTTTATCTGCTTCCCACTCTTGCATAGCTCAATACCTATGTTTAAATCAGTGATGCCAAAAAGAAAATTTGATCTACATAGAAAATGGTATAAAGTTAATCTTCTGTTCTGGCATCACCCACCTGAATGTGGAAAAATATTCCACCCTTTGGTAGATGTAATTGCTGTCACAAAGACTCATATGGATGTGCTCATTATCTCCTCAGTCATTGACTTTTACTCTGCAACAAAAATGTTTCTATTTGTGCGAATAAGTGGTTGGGTTCATTGCATATCTTTCCTCTCCTCTTTACTGGTAAAACAAGCTTGTTACCCTACCTAATATATTACTCACTTGATTTTCATTAGTAATTCAAACAACTCTGAACCTTCTCATGAACTCTGAAACCATTAGGTGGTTGAAACTGGCCCCTCTGTCGCTTCCAGTTCAGTTTTCTTATTGACGGTCTTCTCTCTCTTTTAAAAATTGAAGTTTCTCACCCACCTTAATACCTCATCACTGGCATGGGATCTTCCTGCAACAGGACCATCTCCAGTGTCTCAACCAGATCTACATCATCAAATGATGAATTCACTGAAGATTTTTGTTTGACATCTAAACAGATTTTGCATATTAATTTTGGTGATATACAGAACACTTTCAACAAAATGGTTGAAACTGATTATCTTCTATTCATCTTCATTCAACTATTATCTTCTATTCAACCAATGCCAAAGTGGCTGTTTACTAACATTTGGATAGCTATTAAATCTAACTGAAAAAAAGATGTGGTATAGTCCCAAATGAGCACAGTTTAACTTTAGAAATGTTATTCCAGATCCAAGGAAGATTCAAGTGGAACAGTGGATCATGATGAAACTTGTTTGGTTTCTTCAAAGCTAATACCATCATTACAAAATAAAGACAAAGACAATATGAATAGACACCTAATTTTCCAGACTTCTGATTTTTCACAGTGTAAAAAAATAATTGAACTTTTAGAATACTTGTAATTTCTCAATCTTACCTGCCATGTGCAACCCCAGGACCAGAACATTACAGACCTCAATGATCCAAGTGCACAGAAGCACATGATGGAGGACTGGGCTTCATAACCAGAAACTTGGTCCATTTCAAATTGTGCTACACTCAGTACTGAAACCAAAGTCTTCCACAAAACAAAACTGCTTCTACAGCCAGCTCGAGTCATTAGTCCATTATCCAAATAAACAGAAAAATATGTAAATGTTCTCAATTCAAATAAATTTTAGCTTTTTTAAGTATCTTAAGAATTCTCTAGATATGGTCTCTTTCTAAAAATTCCAGAAAAGTGTTTGGATAATTTCCTTTAAATATTTTATAGATATTTTAAATCTTGTATAGATATATATTTTATATAGATTATATGGAAGCTATAGAGTCATATAATCATTAATGTTGGAAAAGATCTCTAAGTTTATCAAGTCCAACTGTCAGCCCAACACCACCATGACCATGAAACCGTGTCCCCAAGGACCATGTTTACATGTTTTTTGAACACCTCCAGGGATGGTGACTCCACCACTTCCCTTGGCAGTCTGTTCCAATGTCTCACCACTCTTTCAGTAAAGAATTTTTTCATAATATCCAACCTAAACCTCGTCTGGTGCAACTTAAGCCCATTTCCTCTCATTTGTTTCTTGGGAGAAGATACCAAACCCCACCTCACCACAACCTCAGCCTCCTCTTCTCCAGAGTAAACAATCCCTGTTCCCTCAGCCACTCCTTATAAGACTTCTACTCCAGAACACTTATGGTGTAGGTCTACAACAGAACCATAAGAACCCCAGAGATGTGTTAGATTTGTTGAGATGTCTAGTCTGTTCCTGAGACCCAAAGTAATATGCTGATGTATTGGATGTGTTTCAGTCTTCTCAGAGCTAACTCACTATGGCTGCTGCAATATATTTACAGTATCACAGTATCACAGTATGGCTAGGGATTGGAAGGGACCTCAGAAGATCATCTAGTCCAATCCTCCTGCCAGAGTAGGAACACCTAGATGATGTTACACAGGAAGGCATCCAGGTGGGTTTTGAATGTCTCCAGAGAAGGAGACTCCACAACCTCTCTGGGCAGCCTGTTCCAGTGTTCCGTCACCCTCACTGAGAAGAAGTTTCTTCTCGAGTTTAAGCGGAACCTCTTATGTTCCAGCTTGATTCCATTACCCCTTGTCCTATCATTGCCACCGAAAAGAGTCTGGCTCCATCCTCGTGACACTCACCCTTTAGATATTTATAAATACTAATAAGGTCACCCCTTAGTCTCCTCCAGACTAAAGAGCCCCAGCTCCCTCAGTCTTTCCTCATAAGGGAGATGCTCCACTCCCTTAACCATCCTAGTTGCCCTGTGCTGGACTCTCTCCAGCAGTTCCCTGTCCTTCTTGAACTGAGGGGCCCAGAACTGGACACAATATTCCAGATGCGGTCTCACCAGGGCAGAGTAGATGGGAAGGAGAACCTCTCTTGACCTACTAACCACCCCCCTTCTAATACACCCCCGGATGCCATTGGCCTTCCTGGCCACAAGGGCACAGTGCTGGCTCATGGTCATCCTGCTGTCCACCAGGACCCCCAGGTCCCTTTCCCCTACACTGCTCTCTAATAAGTCATTCCCCAACCTATACTGGAACCTGGGGTTGTTCCTGCCCAGATGTAGGACCCTACACTTTCCCTTGTTGCATTGCTCTGTGCTGTGCACTCCAGGTGTATTGTTAGACCACTGAAATCATCATCAATCCTCCTGTCTATGAAATCCATCTAGATTATTCTATTAGTTCCACACCTCTTATGCAAGCATACATACAGACAGATGTAATGAATCATTAGCATTGCCCCACTGATATGATACAACCTGGAGCTTAAACATAGTCATTTTCCTTTATGAGAAAAATGCTACAAAAGGTTATTAAAACTCTAAAGATACTTCTTAACAATCTAAAATCTACAAATTAGGCCTTTCATATAGCTAACAGTACTATTAGGCATGCCTGTAATATTACTAAAATTAAAAAATAAACAAAACAAAAATTGTGCAGTTTATAGTTGTCATTTTATTGTAATCCTCATATACTCTGTTTCAGTTGCAATGCTGATTATATCCCCAACTCATGAGCAAGCTACAGAACTAAAACATAAAATCTATTTACAAAAGACAAGTATACAGAAATACATATTTATTGTACAGCAGTTTGGCAAATTTTTTCTTACTCAAGTTGCTGAAATGAACAATATTTTGCAATGCAGTGAACAAAAATTATTAATACAACTTGATGATTCATTACTGTGAAAAAAAAGCAGACAAACAGACATTTGCATCTGTGCCAGTAAATTTTCATGACAATTTTGCAAGGCTATATTATGCAGGCATATTAAAACAATTTGCAGTAAATCAATTTCCTGTTCTTTCCATTAAATTGAAGTTGGTTGAAGCCAAATATTTTCTTGACTTGCCCTTGCTGAAATATTGGAACACAAGAATTTGATTGGTGGATGAAAATCTGGACGTGACCCAGCAACATGTGCTTGCAGACCAAGCCCAAAGGCCAACCATATCCTGGGCTGTATCAAAAGAAACCTGGCCAGCAGGTCAAGGGAGATGATTCTGCCCCTTTACTCTGCTCAGGTGAGACCTCGCCTGCAGTGCTGCTTCCAGCTCTGCAGCTCCCAGCATAAGGGAAACATCAACCTGTTGGAGCGAGTCCAGAGGAGAACAACAAAGATGATCAGGGGGTTGGAGTATCTCATCTATGAGGACAAGCTGAGAGTTGGGGTTGTTCAACCTGGAGGAGAGAAGACTCTGGGGAAACTTTATAGTGGCCTTTACATACTTGAAGATGACTCACAAGAAAGATAGGGACAATCTTTTCATCAGGGCCTGTCATGATAGGACAAGAAGGGGTAATGCCTTTAAATTAAAAGAAGTTAGATTTAGACTAGATACAAGGAAGAAATTCGTTACATTGAAGATGATGAAACACTAGATAGGTTGCCCAGAAAGCTGGTAGAAGCCCCATCAATGGAAACATTCAAGGTCAGGTTGGACAGAGCTTTGAGCAACTTGATGTAGTTAAAGATGTCCTTGATCACTACAAGAGAGTTGGACTAGATGACCTTTAAAAGTCCTTTCCAATGCAAACCATTCTATGATTCAATGATTTTGCATTTTTTTATATATATGACACCATGTATATTCACTATTTATCCACAGTATATGTTTCACTATTGCCAAAGCAATTTGCCTTCAACCATAAGCGATGTTTTAAAAAACAGAAAATTAGATGCCTATGATAGGACACAAAGAGAATAGAAAATGAAAATCTATGTGTTGGTTATGCAGTTCTTGTCAAGTAAATTTGAACAAGATAGTTTTTCTAGTACTAGTTCATAACAGCTTTTGCTCTCTGTCAAATCTGTCTCTCTCTTCTTCATTATAGTACGGTGCCACTATGTTTAGTGTAAAATTCTTTGGTTTCATCTAGCAATGAAGAAAGATTACTTCTGTTCTGCTTCAAATTTCTGGTTTTGCAAGTTCTGATATTTTTATGCAAAAAGACTTCTTTAAAATGCTATTTTAGTTGTCCAGACTTTTATATCACAAATAAAATGATTGAAGTTGAATATGAGAAAGGTCATGGAAAACATTAATGTATAAAAAACAAAATATAAAAAATACAAATTTATACAAGGATGTAGAATATCAAACAGTATATCATGAAAATGTATCCTTTGAATGACATTTGGAGTCTGGGATTTCAGCCAAAAAAGAAAAAGCTTTTAGACTATGTTGTTTCAAAATCAAAAGATTAAAAGTTTTCTATAATCTATCAAATAAGAGCCAACAGATTTACAGTATGTTTTTTCTTGTCCTTTCAGCATTCAAGAAAATATTAAGTAGGAAGCCAGTAAGAACAGTCTGGGGGAAAATGTATAATATAAGAGATACAAAGTATTTTGTAATATTGATTATATTGAATGATTTTGCAGATTATTAGATAGATAAGTAGGTAGATTAAACACACTGTGGTGCCTTGGTAAATTATTGTATTTCTGTTCAGATAGCTGACTTCAAGAGTGTGATTGCAGCGACGTATAAGGGGGATATTTAATTTTATGTTGCACAACTTTGTTTCATCTTGAAAATAGCAACTTGAAAGATAAAATAAGAAGTAGAGACAGGTAAAAATCAGGTCTATTTCTGTGGTTTTATTGAGCTTGACTTATATATCCTTGGTATTTTAATACATCAGTTCATGTGATGATGCTCAATGCAAATAGAATCAGAATTTAAGACCCTTATACTGTCATGCGCTTTCAAGGTAATTCAACAATACACGCAAGCATAAGTGACTGAGGACTTGATGATTTTGGGGGGCCTGTTTGCATATAGCATTTGTTGCTTGCTGAACCGAGGACTACTCTGCTCAGGGTTTGTATTCCCTCATCCAACCTTGAGATATATATATATACACTTATATACATACCTGGGCTAAATTGGCTAAATTTACCCTACTCATTTCCAGGTCAGATTTTCATGACATTGAAGGAATCATCAGATAGTAAGCTCTAACTTCTTTTTAGATATATTACCAAGGTCGGAATTTTAAAACATGAAAAATAGACATATGGTTAACACATCTATTTATATGTTAGTAATTGATGTTAGTATTTTATGTGTTAGTAATTACAACAGTTTTCAAAACAATAACAACTTTAGAAAGGGAAAAGGAAATAATAAATAAATAAATAAATAAATAACTTTTTAATATAAACGTATTAGTCTTTTGCTGGTGTCCCAAGTTTGCTGGGGCTGTCTGGAACACATAGGAATCATAACGGGAAAGGGGAGACAGCTGTGCCTATGGGGGATGGGTCGGGTGACCCAAATGGACCAATCACAGTGTTCCTTCGCATGGTGGTCAGTATATAAGGGCCCCTAAGGGGAGCCCTAGGGCTTTTTGTGCCTGCTGTATTGGAGGGATTGCAGTTGGCTTTTTGTTATCTCTTCCTGTATTACTGGTGTTCCCTCCTCTTGCTTTTGCGCTGCCGAGGAGCACTGTTCGACAGAACAGGTTGTCTTCCCCTGCCTCGCTAGGTGGGAGAGATGTGGCCATTCCAAAGTTCCCTGTTCTGATTTTTTTTGGACTGTCATCAGGACTCTGGGCTCAGGAGCTCCCATGTGCTGCTGAGTCCAGTCTGGGATTTTTTGCTTAGGACTTAGGTTCTATCTTAACATTCATTTGTATCTTAGAATATACATATTTGTATATATTTGTATGTAGTTTAACATCCTCATTGTTATTTTTACTGCTATTCTATTCTCAAACAGATACAGATGAATTTGTCAGCCGAGAAATAAACTGGTTACTTACATCCTTGATGGCAAGGCTGAATTCAGCTGAGAAATGGCAATGGGAAGAGGTACAAGGGCTGGACTTTGAACAAAGAGATGACCAGTTTACCGCTGCCTGTCAGACTGAGTAATTGTGTGTACTGTACAGATCAGGTATGTACAGTTTCCATACTAGGACTGAAATTTTTCACATAGACTGCTGAGGAGCAAGTGATGTGAGCTGATCCTACTGCCTTGCTGTTTTTGCAGATTTGATCCCTGTGGTAAAGCAGCATAAAACACAGCTTTTCTTGCTTGATAAGGCTTTAGGCTCTCAAGTTTGAAGTGTAAATGGCAGTTAGTCTAGAATGTGCTGTTTGTTTTTTTTTTCTTACCAAACTCTCCTCAGAGTTCAGGAGCAGTAGGATGGCATCTTTTGTACTTGAAACACCCATCGAGCTCTAATGAGCTGCAATAACGCATATTTTGCATACTTTTCTTGGATTTATTTCTTGTGCATGTCTGTATATTTAAGATGCTGATAAGAAAACAAGTTCACACTGAAGGTAATTATGAGGGGTTTTTAAACTTTAATCCTATACAGAGAGATTTGAAAAAGATTTCCCTCTTCATCGTCTTTACCTAGACAGCAAGCCCTAATTTTTTGTGTGCTGTCCTCATTTATGCTAATGAAATCTCTTCCTGCACTTTTCCACCTCAATTATATGTATACAAAAGAAAGAACCAATATACCTGCAATTTTAGTTTAATGATACAGATTGGCTAATTTGCGCCAGATGACAACATCAAACCAGCCTACCAAAAGCACAGGCTTTATTTTAAGTCTAGAGTGTCAGAAAACGTATCTCAGACTTCAGGGTTTATTCCTTAAAGTCCCAGTTCCTTCAGTCATTTTAAAATAGCACATTCAGGATGAGGATTTCATAACACCTTAGACTGGCAAAACCGAGGTCTGCAAAATTTATGCCCATGTTAAAAGATGTGCTGAATTTATCAGGCCTTTGGCCATGGTTCTCACAATTCTGTTTGAGCCTTACAAAAAAGAAGGCTTTGCAAAAAACAATATGGCATTGGCTGTACATCCACGGGTTGGGAATCTCAAGAGTGAACGGAAATGAGTTGCCATGCTGGAGGGCAACTGATGAGTATTAAAATGCCTAAATTCTGCTCAAAACCCCTCTACATTATTTTGCATGCTGTATATGCATAAGATACCCCATGTCATGCTAGAATATAGTGAATAAGCATCTGTTTGTGAAATATACCTATTCTATTCATATGGTAGGAGGTATTAATTTATTTAGTTAAGGGGGAGAAATTTGAAGGAAAAACATCTAAAAAAAAATCACATCCAGACATTTCATATTTAATTTAAACTTTGCCATCTGACACTTACCCCACACCCCCCCCCCCCCAAAAAAAAAAAAAGAAACTCCCCCACAAAACTGAACAAAACTAAAAGAAAAACCCAGTCTGACCCATAACTACTGAAGTCTCTTCAGGTCTTGTTAGGATTTTTAAAATAGCATTCTGAAGGGTAAAAATCTAGCAATGCTGCTGACTAGTGAATGTAGCGTTCTGTGTCTTTGTTGCATAATCTATGATCTTTTAGTTACAGTTCCTCTGGTATCTGCTTTAGGTATAAACTCATGGTATGTGATATACTGAGTGTAGCTAAAAATAGCTACAACCTGAATCACAGAACAGTTCTGCTCACTCCTTTTATGTATGAATGAATGATTCCAAAGCTAGTAATAAAATAGACTGGTAGAAGATATTTCCTTTGTTGTGTCTACTCTAAGTGTAGAAAATATTGCTCACACTAAAAAACCCCAGAGCTGTCACTTTTAAAGAATATTTTGGTTCCATAATGATAAAAATAAATCACTGTTCTTCCACAGGAAATTGTTTCTTCTTTTTCATATTTCTTTTCTAATACTGGAATGTGTATTTGTTAGTACTGTAGACTACTTTTTTTAAAAAAAAATAGGACCAGTAATAATTCTCAGAAAATTTTTTTGCATCTGCAAAATCTTAACACGCACAAAATGCTTCAGTGTTGGTCTGGGAATTCTGTGAAAGTAGTGACTAGCATAACAGGTCTTCTCACTTTTTGCCTTTGAAAGTAATGTTCTACTTCTTACTCTTCTGTTTCTTGTCCTTTTCTCTAAGGTTCAATACATCCAAAGTACTGCTAATGCTTCTGTGTGTCTAAAGTTTTCAAAAGGTATCAGCCATGCAAGATGCCTTCTCAGCCATATCTATGATATGCTAATGTCTATATCTGAAACTCCATCAAATAAATTGCATTACTCAGGTGTCTAAAAGTCCAGCATAACTATGTATCTGAAGCAGCTTTGCAGTGTTTGACGTTAGCTGTACACCAAATATAATTAAAAATTTCTCTTTTTAGAGCAAAATTGACACAGATCAAACAACTGGGAATGATCCTTCAACAAGTTATTCTGGCTTCATTTCTCACTTACTTAATCTTTGCAAAGCAGCAGAAGCATCCATAAAGGGGATCTGAAACAAAGGATCTAGCCAAAGAACAGTGGCTAGGGAACAGGGAAACGTGTGTCACGGATTACAGAGGAAGCACTTTAAGTCTTAAAATATAAGACCAGACTTAGAAAGTGAAGGTCTAGAAAAAAAGCACATAAAAGCTGATTTTAATTGTACAGATTCCAAACTTAATTCTGCTGAGGTGGCACCATAAGGTATGACATCCTCCTTGCCAAAACAGCTACTCATTTTCTTTGCTTTTCCCGTTCCTGATGAACAAGATATCTTTTATAAGATATATCTTTTATAAAAATCATTATGGAGAATAATATGCATTATCTCTGACAGTTCAGCTAGTGTTTCCTCAATTAGTTGAGTGAAGATAGGTCTTTAACATCCTACCCTAACTTTTAAATCTATTGGATGACCTGTAGTTTCTCATGTCAGTTAATATTATAGTTCACTGGTTTCAATATCTGGGAAAGAGTTTACTTATCTATACATCAAGGTTCCTTTTTTGTTCAGTTGGTTTTGTTTTGTACAATTGCTAACGTCTTGCCCTAAAATAATTGTCAAAGATGACAAAGAGTGAAAGGAGAAATCTTAAAACATAATTAAATAATATCAGAGAAGATACTTACTTTGGATCATGAGCATATCAAGTCATAACCATTTAGTGAAATTCTTTGGCTATTTTTCATCTCTGCAATCTAATAGAATTAAACACTATATTTCTCTTGGCAGAAGACCTAGTAGTAAAAATAACATATACATTGAAGTGTCCTTCCTCCTTTATAAAAATTATAAAGGGAGTAGAGAGTGAACTCTACTTCTTTAAAAGAAATAGCAGAGTTTAAAAATCAAACCCAAACAATCCAGATTTCCAGAGCAGCAACTTCCTCTAGTTGTTTGTTAAAAAGCCTGAACAGTTACATAAGGTCAAAATAGTATGGAAGGCAGGGATTTACTTTTTCTATATAGGATTGGATGTTTAAGTTCAAGGTGTAGACTTCATTTACATCTGCAGTACCTCTGGCAAAGAAAACAATCTGTTCTTTTTCACAGTTTATATAACCATGTACATACTATTACATTTCAATAAACTAGTGTTTACAAGCAGGCAGTAAAATACTAAGAAAACAATGTTAATAACTGTCCAGATATCAGGTTCTGTATTAAATCTTTAGTTATTACAGTTCGCTGTGGAAACACAGCAGTTTAAGTGCCGAGTATTAAACAGTTCGCGGTGTGCTATAAATTTCAGATGCACTTATATTATATAGTACTGTGCAAATCATAATCTGAAAGTCAGTTTCATTTGTGCAATGTGTGCTTTAGTAGAATAAGAACAGTTCAAGCATGTGTGTCTTCCATTTTTATAAGGATTTTAAAAGATTATTTAAGGTCAAGGAAAAGCAGCTTCTAATGAAATTTGAGGTATAGCATGAAGAAAAGGATCACAAGCAATAGCTGGCCTGGCTAAGTACTTGGTAAAACTCTAACTTTCTCCATTTTATGACCAATTTAAATATTTTCTTTAACATTCCATTGGGGGGCACAACTAATTTGCTTTAAGAATTACTTGGAGCAATGCTATCATATAAATGACTTAACTTGGTTCTGTGTTAAGGGATTTGATTCCAGTCAGGTTTAAACTATGAATTGTTTTAATTCACAATTATTTAGGAAGCAATATACCCTTGCTTCCTTTGGCCATAGAGGAGTGCCTGCTTTGGTTTTGCCTGTAAATAAAAAAACCTGGATAACTTGGAAAGAGAAGAGAAGGTGCAAAGGGATCTCCTCCCCATAAATCGGAGAAAGCATTTGCTTCACTTCTTGCTCTTTGTTTCTCAAGAAATCCCTCAGTCAACACAAAAGAGAGTGGATCCAGCAAAAAAGCTTGTTTCCACAGGAAGCACACAGAGGCCCAAGCACTGTGCTGATATGACTGGATGTTAAGGGAGCTCTAAATAGTGGTTCAGGACTTGCTCTGCCTGAGGCAGTCAGTGTAAAAGTATTTTCCTCTAGTAAGTCTAGAGCATTCTTTCTTTCTCTCTAATGAAATCTAGCATCCTTCCAAGTTCTGGAGCAGAAAAATTAAAAATAATAAGAAAATAGTGAGAGGGAGAAAAATGAAAAAAAAATAAGTCAGGAGGCAAAAAAAACCCCAAAACAAAAAACCCCAACCAAAAACTCTGAAGAACTGGGGTGGAGAAGGAAAAAAAAAACCCCCAAAACTACCATTTGTGGGGTTTTTTTAGGGAATCAAAAGGTCATGAACTAGTGGTCAGGGAAATGGAAATGTTGCACCAAGATGAGTCAGCAACCAAATTGCCAGCCCCACACATTTTTTAATTTATTTTACATTAATTTAGTATTTCTTGTGGCAAGCTAGGGACTAACCAAATTGCTGACTGAAGTAATCAGGCAATAACCAAATTCTTGACTTAGTTTAAACATACTTAATAAAATACCAGCTTAACATTTATCAGGCCATAAGGTAAATAGATTAACAGTGCAGCCGTAGCTGTTATGGAGCAAACTCCTCCCCACAGGTAACAAATGATGGGGCTGTGAGGAAGGAGGGAGTACAGAAGAACTCCAATCGTGGAAATTCTAGGGGACTAAAAGGTAAATCTATGACTGAGATGGGACCAATCAGAGATAAACAGTGTTGGAGACCTCAGCAACGAAGAACTGATTTCTGGAGGGGGTGCCCTTCCTTCTTCTCCAGGCCACCCTGACACCCCAGCTGGGACAGCCCAGGAGACCCCCAGTGGGAGAATGGGCCTGCAGGACCAATGCAAGGGTCCTGCAGAGTTTAGCAAGCTGGGAGACTTTAGCAATTTGAAGATGCCTGTCAGAGCTTAGGCTACTGTGATGCTAAAGTTTACCAGAGCGAACATGCTGGCAAACATATCCATCATAACTGTACGTGACATTACTGTGCTTGAGCAACTGCAGCTGCACCTTGTGATGCTTATGCAGTTGAAGGATCACTGCCATATGTACTTCTAGATAATCACAGTCTCTTTCTTCCCTGGATAATGCCATTCTTGTGCATGTTTTTGCCAACAGCCATCTGCATGTTATTCTTCAGCTAGTCATTTCAAGGAACAAGAAATTGGTTTATATTTTGTAAAAAGGACATGTTTTCCCACGGACAAAGATCCTGAATGTTGCCTCAGTTACAGGATCCAGCCAAAGAGGATCATGAAAAAAATACATGTTGGCAAACCATAGAGGAAAGCTGGTTTATTGGGTTTTTTTAATATTATCCAGAGCTCTTAGGAAGAAAGAAAATCACAGAACTCTTAGCAAAGAGACCTGACTGTTAGATCTGAAACAGACCACAGAAATATCCCTTTTATCCTGTACAAGACTTCTAATGTTTGGGGATTAACAGATAAATCTAGCAAACTGTGCTTTAGAGATTAACACCCTCCCACTCTTCCAGAGTTTACCATTATCACAAGAGAGTCAGGAGAAACTATAAGAGTCATTTAGCTAAGACAACATACCTGTTTTCTCCTGTGAAAGGCAGTAAACTCGGGACAGAATTCAAATTGGGGTGAAAAGCCTAAACTACAATAACAAGGTTTGCCACTGCTTGTAGATAGCAGTAGATAATCACATTCGTTGAAGAGTCATTTTGCAATAATGCAAAAGTATTATTTATAGTAAATGGTAGTCTAAATGTATAACTTTACTTAACAAAGGGCTATTTCCCATGCGTAGAAAAGAATGCAACTCCTTCACATAACTACCCATCTAGCAACACTTGAGGCAACACAAGGGCTGACCCCTTGTTGAACTCACTCGACCAGGTTGTCAAAGAGGACAGGGAAAGGCACAGAGAAATGAGAAGGCAAAAGGTTTCAAATTGGTTTGAAAAGTGAATTCTTCTTCAGAGAAAAAAAAAAGCGGTTACTCTTAAGAAATTGCACTTGGATAATGACCACTCCTACAGTTTATAAAAAAACCTAAATTCCTAGGTTCCAAGGCAGGGTGGGGACAGACTCAAGTAAAATAATCATAAATACAGATATTTTGGTTGTCGCAAACTGCTCTGTCAGTGTATTGTAGTCCCACCACTAAACAATATTCCTTAAACAACTTCGAGACACCTGTCTAGTCACCATTTTTGTCACTGGTCATGAATTCCAAACGCAGCAGTAAGAGTTTAAAATGACCAAGGGATTTCCCACACCAAATAGCCATAGGAACTACATTGTCCACCAGGATTTGTGACAGCCCAGACCTGATCCCCACTGAGATATGATCAAAAAAGGAACAAAAATGAAAACAGCTTTATAGTCAGAAATGTAATGCGGTAAATATCCATTTGATAGTAATTGTCTTCCTTGCGATCCACCTTTAATACTATCACATATCCTGTTCTTAGATTAGTGGTGCATATTTAAGCCTTGCTTTTTTACCTTACACAATCTAATCTATAAATAATTACTTACCAGGACAGTCTATGCTATTCACAGCAAAATTCCTCATCAACACCACTGACCTTCTTTTGTCAACCTAGTAAGACATTCTCAAGCAAGTCTGTTTTAGCCTTGATATTAAAGCTGGTGATGGTCTTCAGACTGGAGTTATCACTTAGCATACTTTAAGGATACACAGGGTATCACATATTTGCATTATGCATTTGGCACGTAACTCTTCACAAAGCATCTAAAAAGTCTAAAATAATTCCTGTGTTCTCAAACGTTTTTTTTCACAGTCAACTGTCAAACTAAGGTATTGGATTCCGCAATATATTTGACAAAGTCCCAAGCACTATCATCCAATAAGAACTTGTACTTTCATCCCCTGTAGAATATCAATTTAGCAGTGTATTGGGTTTGCCTTGCCGGATTTTCACAGAATCACAGAATGTCAGGGATTGGAAGGGACCTCGAAAGATCATCAAGTCCAATCCCCCTGCCAGAGCAGGAATGCCTAGACTATGCCACACAGGAACGTGTCCAGGCAGGTCTTGAATGTCTCCAGAGAAGGAGACTCCACAACCTCTCTGGGCAGCCTGTTCCAGTGTTCCGTCACCCTCACTGAGAAGAAGTTGCTTCTCGAGTTTAAGCGGAACCTCTTATGTTCCAGTTTCAGCCCATTACCCCTTGTCCTATCATTGGTTGTCACCGAGAAGAGCCTGGCTCCATCCTCGTGACACTCACCCCTGATATATTTGTAAACATTAATGAGGTCACCCCTCAGTCTCCTCTTCTCCAAACTAAAGAGCCCCAGCTCCCTCAGTCTTTCCTCATAAGGGAGATGCTCCACTCCCTTAATCATCCTAGTTGCCCTGTGCTGGACTCTCTCCAGCAGTTCCCTGTCTCTTTTGAACTGAGGGGCCCAGAACTGGACACAATATTCCAGATGGGGTCTCACCAGGGCAGAGTAGAGGGGAAGGAGAACCCCTTTTAGTGGCTGGGGGTGCTCTAGGGGTGGCTTCTGCAAGAAGCTACTAGAAGCTTCCCCAGGTCTGATAGAGCCACTGCCAGCTGGCTCCAAAGATGGACCCACTACTGTCCAAGGCTAAGCCTGTCAGTAATGACAGGAGAGGAATGCCTCTGTGAAAATATATTTAAGAAACAGGGAAAAAGAACTGCAACACAACAGCCGGTAGACAGATGGAGGAGTGAGAATATGTGAAGACACCAAGGTCAGTGAAGAAGTGACATGGGGAGAATGTGCTCCGGGTGCTGGAGCAGAGAGTTCCCCGGGTCGTGGTGAAGACAGGTTGTCCCTCTGCAGCCCATGGGCAGAGTGTAGGTCTCCACCTGTACCCTGTGGAGGACCTTATGCCAGAGCGGGGGGATGCCTGAAGGGGGCTGTGGCCTGCAGGAAGCCTGCGCTGGAGCAAGTTGCTGCCAGAGCAGTTTCCCCCTGAAGGACTCCACCCCATGGAGAGGGTTTGATCCCCATTGGGTCCCCATGTGTTGCCTGATCTAGTTGAGAGGCGTCCCTGCCCATGACAGGGAGGTTGGATTAAATGATCTCCAAGGTCCCTTCCAGCCTAGGCCCTTCTATGATTCTATGACTCACATTGGGGCAGATTGCCCCTCGTGAGAGGACTGATGTTGGAGAAAGGTGTGTGAAGCTTGTCTCCTGTGAGAGGGACCCCACAATGGCCCAGGGGAAGAGTGAGGAGTCCTCCCCCGGAGGAAGAAGCAGCGGTGGAACCAACATCGGATGAACTGGCCACAACCCCCATTCCGCGCCCCCTTGTGCCGCTCCGGGGAAGGAAGTGGATAAACTGAGATTGATGTTTTGCCCGGGAGGAAGAGAGGGATGGGGCGAAGGTGTTATATTTTTTTTAAGATCTGTTTTTATCTCTCACTGCTCTTCTCTGATTTGTTCTTTAATAAATTTAACTAATTTCCCCACAATCGAGTCTGTTCCACCCAGGATGGTAGAGATGGGTGATCTCCCTGTCCTTACTTCAAACTATGGACCTTTCGACATATTTTCTCACCCGCCTAGCAGAGAAGGGGGTGTGATAGAGTGACTGCGTGGGCACCTGGCCACCGACCAGGGTCGAACCACTACAAGCAGTCATCTATTTTAAATTATTTTTATATAGGGAACAGAGATTTGAAAGCAGCCACTCCCTTGCAATGTATTTGTTTCTGACTAAATCATGCTTTCTCTTTTATTTATGATGCCAAGGGAGGAGAGTTTAAATTGAACACTAGATACAATAGATTTTCATATCATGTAATTAAAAATACACTAGCTCCATTCTTGGAGAAATTCCTTTGCTAGATGCCTGAGTTTTAGAGTATATCTGGTAGCTAAAATTTACCACATACACTGTGATTGACCAAGGAAATGAGACCAAAGTTAAAGAAATAGAATACAAAGACTTAATATTTAAAATGACTGGACCAAGTACCAAAAAGACTCCTCACCAGACCACAGAGAATCAAGCGCAGACTGTTAGATACACTTTTGTCTCTCCTTCCATCTAAGGTGAATCTGACTCCCAGAAATCTGTACCAGCAGAGAATCTCAAAATCTCTTTCTGGGGAGAGCCTGAATGTCCATGAAAGTCAGTGGAGATATTCCCACTAACTCTCATTTACATGGTTTGTGCATTCATTTATCATCTAAGGTCCTTTTTTTAATACTCATATTGTTATAAATATTTATACAGTAAGTATATTTAGAAACACACATATGCCTATAACTGCCCTGTAGACACACCATATTACAAGGCAGCTCTGTGAAATAGCTTATCCTTTGCATGCAGACTTGGTTGCTGCTGGGCATTTGGCAGAGACGGAGCCCTGGAAGTCTCATCTCCTTCCTGCAGGAGGGAAGGCAAGGCAGCACCATGCTGAATGACCTGGTGAACGACCTCTCCTCCTGAGGCTGTAGAGCCTGTTTCACGGGACAAAAAGACAGCTTTAAATGAGGAAGAAACCTCTTTTAGTTCTATTTCAGTGACAGTTGTGCCAGTAGGAAAATTAGGCAGCACCCTTACAAGAGTTATAAAATTCTCCCTAATTAACATACACAGAGGCAAGGTTGTAGTCATGTCGTGGTCCCATCATTATTTTTGTTTATCCAGTGGAGTTTAATGCAAAAGACAGGACCACTCAGATTCTTTTACTAGGTAAATCACAGATAACTACAGTAGATTTTTTCTATGACTTTGCTTTGTGAAGATCCTGGTCATAGAGACATACATTTATTACGGTCTGAGCAGGTCTGTCAGACAGGTCCTGCTGACAGCTTTTGGCAGCAATAAGCTTGCTTTCTCGATCCCCAATACCACAATCTCCTACTTGCTCGAGCTGAGCCAAAGAACCAGTGGCATGAAGGAAACTCCTCAATGAAATCAAGATTGTGTTTTGAAGTGAAGAATTAGAAAGGTTTGGTACAGGTTGGCAACAGGGCTCACAAGTCTCATTACACTTCTCCGTTCACTGTAACGGGATGTTGAGCCAGTCTTGGACTAACAAATAAAGGAGTAACTCACTCTTGCTTAACAGCAGTTCATTGCAGATACTGACTCTTTGCCCTATATTCATGGCTATACAGCTATTCTCAAATAAACACTGAAATCTAGCCTATAGATTCTGTAGGTTTAGGCTTGGACCTAAGTCCTATTACTAAACTCTCACCTATACCAGAGCAGATTAGTATATTTTCCCAGAAAATTAAAAAGCTAAAGTAGAGTCTCAGTCATAAATCAGATCTCATCCTTGGTAATGGACCTATAGAATAAGCTTACAGTTCAAAGTCTTAAAAAAAATCATAAGCCCCCTTCTCTACAAAAAATATCAGTTGTTAACTGCTTTGTAAATACATCTCCTGTGTTCGGTACTTGGGTCATATTTTTGCTCTCACTTGGAAATGAAGATGGTGATGAAACAGCTCAGAGCTCTGAATGAAAACAGCTGCACCCCTGGGCTAGAGAACCAAATTTCCAGCTCACACGACAGGCAACATTCAGATACTGCACTGCTGATGTACATGTCCCTGATTCATCCCATTTAAAAATAATACCAAGGATTTCGGCAGATCTTTTGTGGCAACTTCCAGTGGTTATTACAATATAAAAGTGAGAAACTGACTAAACAGGACTCAGTTGCTGACAGATGATAGGAATAATTTTTCAAGCAAATCTTTGAGTAGTGAGTCTTGGAATATAAACTGTCGAGCCTGATTTCATTGACTGACAGGTTTTAGTGTTTGAGTAGGTAAAGAGCTGTGAAAATTCTTTACTTCATAAGCATTTTGAAAGTGATTTCTGACATATAAACTTTTGGCAGCAATTTTCAAGGGGGTCATCTAAAATGACTGATATAGTAGTTAGTGTGATGCAGGCATAGCACATTTAACAGTCACTGAGCTTCGAATATGACACAGTATGATCCTAATTGCAGCTCTGCAAGCAAGGCATAAAGGAACTGCTCATAGTGCTTGACATATATTTTATGACTATGAAGAAAGAAAGAGGTTTCAATTGGTAAAATCAGGATATGGTACAATACCTCCACTATATTTTACAGATAAGAAAATGCCATTTACTAGCATGACCAAGACCATTAGAAAAGAAAACTAAATCCCAACTTATTTTAGGTTTTTTTTTAGATCCTAGGTCACATATATTCTATTCTCAAACGTCACAAAATTATTACAGCATATTGTAGTTTTCCTGCACACTAAGAAATATGAAAGCTGAAGCAGTAAGTTTTGGATTCTGGGACCAGCTCCCATGCCAAAAACTCAGCGGTGTGAAGAATTGCTTCTGTTGTATGTTGGTTTATTATAGCAATGCACATGATTTATATCAGGAGAGGCCTTGGCTCTATGGTTTTAATTCAGTTCCACTGATGGCTTTTCACTTGAATTGTCCAATGCACAAGAAGTCAGTGAGCTATTTTTGTGAAGTTTTGCAGCTACAAAAAGGCTAATTGGATTGCACCATGAAATTCTTCCAGGAAATAGTCTTTTTGAAGGGAGTCTGCAAAGCTTTCCTGTACGTGTTCTGTACAGGTATGCAAAGTCCAAGATCCATAAAAACTGCCTTTGGCATTAAACCAATAGATGAAAAATATTTCAGATCTGACCTTCTCTTCTTTGACAGAGGTATTGCCAATGAGTTTTCCACATAGTTTCTATATTTTTGAAAACAGATAGTATATTTTCTGATTATTTATCCAGAGCAGGTTTATTTTTTTTCCTGTCTCCCTCCTAACAGATTTACTGTTGAAGCCTCTGACTTCAATTCTGATTTTACACTTTCTTCAGATTTTAGAGAAAGCAGCACTTCAGATCCTGGATCTTTTTGAGGCCTGATGTTTGTTCAGAGCCAGGTTGATAGACCTCAAGGAAGTCATAATGATAGACAAAGTACAGACTATATATCTTTCTGGTTTATCTTATGTTTTATCTTAACTCTTCACGTTTGTGTTCACATTTATTTGTTTGAGGCTTAATAAAAGCCTCATCTTGTCTGTTTATTATTTTAAATTCCTCTCCATTACTGAGTTGGCCCAGTCATTTTATGTAGGATATGTGATTAAGCCAGAAGTACTGATGTTAGACCCTGTGAGGCAGTAGGTCCAAACCTTCTATTTGCTCCGCTAGTAATGTCAAGGGTAATGTCTAGTGCTCACTATTCTGCATGAACTGTATGTAGATAGCACATATACATCCATGTAGAACATCTTCACAGATCGGCCTAAGTGTCAGGGAGAAGCAGGACACTGTTTTCATTGGTAAAGTAGCGACATATCATATCAGCATTTGAGCGCTTGTACAACTGCAGTTTGCTGTTAGGGGATTAAAGTCTTGATCAGTGATCAACAAAACACAGCAACAAAGCAAGGTCAAACATGAACTGTATGAAATGGCAAATGGCAGTAGGATAGGCAACTGAATTGCTTTTCAGCCTACTGAAAACTAGTAGCTCAATTAGGAAATACCCAGTGCTGATGCTACTTTATAAAGAAGGATTTGTTTGGTTTGTGTTTGAAATGCACATTTAGCAGTGTCGCAATCTTCCATGTTGGCATTATTTTCCTAGAATTAGAATGTAAAATCTCTGATGTGGTGAAGAGATAGCAGAATGCTTTACCTCTCTGTCTTTTCAGTCAGGCCTCCTCAGGTCAAGTCCCCATGCAATTTATTTTGTCCTGGGAGAACTTCTTACAAGTTTGGAGACCTTCCCCTCTTGCACCCCAGTGCCCTGCCAGGGCAAGAGCCAGTTTGGCACCAGTCGCTTTTATTTTATTTTGTAGGAATCAGGGTACACACAAATTGATAAGCCAATAAAACATGAACAGGCTGAATGGGAGACTAGACCCTTGTCCAGAGAGCGAGGAATCAGGACCCTATCACATGACCCTGTAAGCTCTGGCATCTGAGTCCAGACTCCGGCATGTCCTTGGCAGTCAGGAGCCAGCCTTCCCCACCACACCAGGGTGGTAAACCCGCCCTCTTTCCAGCAGAAATTAGGATATTGTGCATTGCCTTTGTTTTGGAAAGGCAATACCTATGTCCCCTCTGACTGGCAAGGTTGCTCACCAGTCACAAGGACAAGCAGGTTGTGTGTCTTAACAGAGGGCTTCCCTCAAGGCACAGGAGGTGCTGGGGAAGTCTGGACCTGGGGCCAGAATGATTCTGTCATGCCTCTGGCCAGAAGATGTGCTTCACCCATTGCAGTCTAGGCTCACATCAATTATGAGATTATTTCACCTGTAAGACAAAGTAAATATATTCAAATGTGCTTTATCAAGCATGCATTTTTTTTTTGTTTCATTCCTTAATAAATTTCAATCCATGACCAAGGTCTTAGCACATATAAACCCTATTAGGCTGGAATATTGCATAATAAATCATTTTTAAATTATGTTTCTGATTATAAACCAAGTCCATTCATGCAACAATAGCAACAAGGAGCCCCCAACGATGCATCAGGACACTGTGCAAACAAAATACAGAAAGATGGCCCCTTCCTCAAATGAAATCCCAAATGAAGATGTGGAGTCAAAAATGTGAGCTTTGGGGAATAACAGGGCAAATATAGTGTTTCATACTGGGTTTCCACGTACATTTTAATGATTATTTTTTAGTGCTGTGGAAGTTGCTAAAGAAAAGAGTTTTATTCATTTTAATATGGAGAAGGATATTTTACACTCCAGGGTGATCCATTAGGTTAAGCTGTATTTTAACGATCTGATTTAGTCAGAGTATCTGAAACATCGCAAAGACTTGCCGTGCGTGCTATTAAGTCCAGGATCCAATGTGAGCATGTAGAAGTACATGGATAAGCAAATCAAATGAAAGCTGAGAAGAAAGTTGCACACCAGCTACATAGATGAGATCTGTGTATCCAAAAGGCTCATAGGGAAGATAAATTATTTCAGGATTGATTTAATACAAAGACACAAGCTGAATGATTTTTCTCATTTTTGGTTCTCTAAAACGAGAGACAATGTTCACTCATTAGTTTTCCTGAAGTGATAGATACATGGAGAATAGTGGGGAAAAAATCATTTAAGATGAATAAAAACCATCTATTAATTCAATACAGGGAAACTGTATTGAATCTACAGTGGATGAAGGTACTCTTGCCAGAAATAACCAAAGTTGATGACTTAGTCATAATACTTAAACAATAAAAGTGTTTTAATCATTTTGGGTTTATTTTCATTTTGCAAAAAGTAAGATTCAAATTTTATGGAAGGTGAGGGAAAGAAAATTAGCTGAAGTAGTTCCTGTGCTGAAAACAATAGAAAACTGACACCATGGGACACATCCCAGCAAATATTTCTATCAACATGTTTATGTCACAGACCTAAGTGAGAGTTGCATCATAGAGAGCCTATAGGATTCTTCAGAAGGCAGCTTAAGGAATTGTCATTGACAGAAGAGAAAGGCAATTATGCTGTGGCAAAAAAAATAAAGCATTGGGCTTACTCGGAAACAAAGCCTGAGCCTACAGGAACAATGGTGTATCTGTTTCTCCACCTTCACATACCTCACAGAAGAGCTTCAAGTCTTGTATTTTGTAGCATGATTCAATAATAAAACCATTAATGTTTTTAAGTTTTCTAATACATTTTCTGGTTCATAACATAGAGCTGGAAAAAATAAGCCTCTTACAGATTCTGAGAGAAGCAACAGAACTTGATGGAAAGAATAGCAGAATCTAACACAGGTGCAAATAAAAAGGAAAATGTTTCCAATGCAGATTGATACAGTCATGGTCAATCCTTATTTCAAATATTCTTTGCTACACAGAGATGTCTTAAAATTTCTTTAATACTTGACGTAAAAAAAAAAATTTAGCATCAGCATGTAGATGTAATCTATTCATAGATTATGAAATAAGTCATAAATCTCAGTATATGCATTTCATGTGTACATTTGTATATTTTTACAATATAGTTGCTGCTTATTTCTCCATGAGATGTTCTATGTTCTTCCCTTACTCTTTTTTAAGACAGTGTCTTTGCTGAATGTTGTGGTTCGAGCCGAGTTACCAGCGGGAAGGAAACAAAAGAACCACGGGGTCGCTCCTTCCCCCCACCCCTACCGAGAGTGAGGGGAAGAGCCCGAAAGGAGCACAGGCAAAGGCCTCCAGAGGTTGAGATAAAAACAGTTTAATGGTGAACATAAAATGGTAACAATAACAGTGAAATAACAGTAACGTTTAACCAGATATAACGCGAGTAACATGTAACGCGGAGCTCACCTCCCGACCGGACCGGAAACCGGGAAAGAGCGCGAGCGCCCAGCCCGACCGCTCCATATATATATACCCCGAGCATGACATCACGATGGTATCGAATATCCCTTTGACTAGCGACCCCCTATGCCTAGATAGCTCCTTTACTGAGAATTAACCCTATCCTAGCTGAACCCAGTACATTATCCACCCCTTATTCTATACCATCTACGTCATGCTCAGATCTCACGCTTTACAATTATCATTCGCTTAATCTATACACTCCTTCCAGTATAGCCTTTGAGTTCATGGCTTCAAGGTTCCATTCATTGTAACAGTTCTTTAGGGTAGGAGGGAATGGTGCTTGATTGTGGTATACTTCGTCCAAAACACGCTGTATTTTTCATGTTCTGTGTCCACGGTCTGAAGCTTGAAAAAAAACCCGTCATTTAAGGGAAGTCACTGGGCGCCACCTCAGGTTCCCTTATCACTGTCCCTCCCTCCTTTTCATCGTAGTCTATCCTGTGTTGGTCTGGGTTGTTCTTACTGTAATATTAATCAACATGACACATAATAACAGCAGCAGTGATGACAAACATTGGCAGGGTAATTTATCAGTTAACATCACATGATTTAGTCCACTGGCTATTCTCTCCCAAAGTTAAATCCCCTTGGGGTACACACCGAACATCCCCATCCTTCTGCATCACCCACCAAGTACACCCGGGTCCCTGAGCAAAAGCAATCCCACGGATGGGTTTGCCTTTGCCTGAGGCAGGGCTAGCCCATACTGTCTTCCCCAACATGTTCCTCATACGCACAACAGGGACTTTATCTCCATCCACAGTAGGTGGGAGTTTTGACTGGGCAGGCCCGACTCGATTGGAAGATCCTCTATTATTTACTAACCATGTGGCTTTTGCTAAATTTGTGTCCCAGTGTTTGAAAGTTCCATCACTCATTGCTCTCAATGTACTCTTTAGCAGTCCGTTGTGCCGTTCCACCTTTCCAGAGGCTGGTGCATGATATGGGATGTGGTACACCCACTCAATGCCGTGCTCTTTGGCCCAGGTGTCAATGAGGCTGTTCCGGAAATGAGTCACATTATCCGACTCAATCCTCTCCGGAGTGCCGTGTCGCCACAGTAGCTGCTTTTCAAGGCCCAAGATGGTGTTCCGACCAGTGGTATGGGGCACAGCGTATGTCTCCAGCCATCCGGTGGTCGTCTCCACCATTGTGAGTACAGGGTGTTTGCCTTGACGGGTTAGTGGGAGCGTAATATAGTCAACCTGCCACGCCTCCCCATATCTGTATTTTGTCCATCGCCCTCCATACCACAAAGGCTTTACCCGCTTGGCCTGCTTGATTGTAGCACACGTTTCACATTCATGGATAACCTGTGCGACGGCATCCATGGTCAGGTCCACCCCTCGATCACGAGCCCATCTGTGTGTCGCATCCCTTCCCTGATGGCCTGAGGAGTCATGGGCCCACCGAGCTATGAACAATTCACCCTTGTGTTGCCAGTCCAAGTCCACCTGAGACACTTGGATCTTAGCAGCCCGATCTACCTGCTGGTTGTTTAGGTGCTCTTCTGTGGCTCGATTCTTGGGCATGTGGGCATCTACATGACGTACTTTCACAACCAGGTTCTCCACCCGGGCGGCAATATCCCGCCACAGTTCGGCAGCCCACATAGGCCTACCCCTGCGTTGCCAGTTATTCTGCTTCCATTGCTGTAACCACCCCCACAGAGCATTTGCCACCATCCACGAGTCAGTGTAGAGATAGAGCACTGGCCACTTTTCCCGCTCAGCAATATCTAAAGCCAGTTGAATGGCTTTTACCTCTGCAAATTGACTCGATTCACCCTCCCCTTCAGTGGCTTCAGCAACTTGCCGGGTGGGGCTCCATACAGCAGCCTTCCGTCTTCGATGCTTTCCCACAATGCGACAGGACCCATCAGTGAACAGAGCGTATCGCTTCTCATCCTCCGGTAATTCGTTATATCGTGGGGCCTCTTCTGCACGTTTCACTTCCTCCTGCTGTGACACCTCAAAGTCCTTGCTTTCTGGCCAGTTTGTAATTGCCTCCAGGATTCCTGGTCGATTAGGGTTCCCCATTCGGGCCCACTGTGTGAGCAGTGCCATCCATTTACTCCACGTGGCATCAGTCGCATGATGTGTACATGAGGCCCTCCCTCTGAACATCCAGCCCAAAACTGGAAATCGGGGTACTAAAAGGAGAAGTGTCTCAGTACCAATTACCTCTGAGGCAGCTCGGACTCCTTCATACGCTGCCAGTATCTCCTTCTCAGTGAGAGTGTAACGGGACTCAGATCCTCAGTATGCCCGACTCCAAAACCCTAAAGGTCGGCCTCGGGTCTCCCCTGGTGCCCTCTGCCAGAGACTCCAGTCAGGGTCATTCTGCCCAGCTGCAGTATAAAGCACATTTTAAACATCTTGTCCTGTCCGGACTGGCCCAAGAGATACTGTATGAACAATCTCTTGTTTAATCTGCTCAAAGGCTTGTTGCTGTTCAGGGCCCCATTTAAAATCATTCTTCTTCTGGGTCACCTGGAAAAGAGGGCTTACAATCTGGCTGTAACTTGGGATATGCATCCTCCAAAACCCCACTGTGCCTAAGAATGCCTGTGTCTCCTTCTTACTAGTTGGTGGGGACATCGCTGCTATCTTATTAATCACATCCATCGGAATCTGGCGGCTTCCATCTTGCCACTTTACTCCCAAAAACTGGATCTCCTGCGCAGGCCCTTTTACCTTACTACGTTTTATGGCAAAACCAGCTTTCAGAAGGATTTGAATTATCTTCCTCCCTTTCTCAAAAACTTCTTCCGCTGTATCCCCCCATACGATAATGTCATCAATGTACTGCAGGTGTTCTGGAGCTTCCCCCTGTTCCAGTGCAGCATGGATTAGCCCATGGCAAATGGTGGGGCTGTGTTTCCACCCCTGGGGCAGTCGATGCCAAGTGTACTGGATGCCCCTCCAAGTAAAGGCAAACTGTGGTCTGCACTCTACTGCCAGAGGGATCGAGAAAAACGCATTAGCGATATCAATGGTGGCATACCATTTGGCAGCCTTCGATTCTAGCTCATATTGAAGCTCGAGCATGTCTGGCACGGCAGCACTCAATGGCGGTGTAACTTCATTCAAGCCACGATAATCCACTGTTAGTCTCCATTCCCCGTTAGATTTCTGCACTGGCCATATGGGGCTGTTAAAGGGTGAGTGAGTTTTGCTAATAACTCCTTGGTTCTCCAACTGACGGATCAGCTTATGGATGGGAACCAGGGAGTCTCGGTTGGTGCGATATTGCCGTCGATGCACTGTGGAGTTAGCAATTGGTACCTGTTGTTCTTCAGCTCTCAACAAACCCACCACAGAAGAGTCCTCTGAGGGACCAGGTAATGTGGACAGCAGTTTAATTTCCTCTGCCTCCAAAGCAGCTATGCCAAAGGCCCACCGGTACCCTTTTGGATCTTTGAAGTACCCGCTCCTGAGGAAGTCTATACCAAGAATGCACGGAGCATCTGGGCCAGTCACAACAGAGTGTTTATGCCACTCATTTCCAGTCAGACTTACTTCAGCTTCCAATACAGTCAGTTGCTGGGACCCCCCCTGTCACCCCAGAAATACAGATGGGTTCTACCCCTCTATATCCTGATGGCATCAAAGTACATTGTGCGCCTGTGTCTATTAGAGCTTTGTATTCCCGTGGAGCTGATGTGCCAGGCCATCGGATCCACACAGTCCAGTCGACCCGATTGTCCCTCTCCTCCACCTGGCTGGAGGCAGGGCACCTCTATTCTCGATCAGAGTCACTCACTTCTTGTGAGTATGACTTAGAGGTTCCTTCAAGAGCATCAGAGTCAAAATCTGTTTTCCTGTTTCGTTTGGAGGGCTTTCCACTGGAAACTGGGGCAATACTTTTCTTACGATGATCCTTCTTCTTTGCCGCTTCCTTTCGCAACTCACGTACGCGTTCATCTAGGACTGAAGTTGGTTCTCCATCCCACTTCCTCATGTTCTCTCCATGGTCACGTAGGTAAAACCAGAGAGTATTCCGGCGTGTTTGTTTTCCCTGTTCTCTCTCTTGATTGGAGGAGTACTTAGTCCTAACAGTTGAGACACGTGCCCATGCGGGTGGAGGGCAGGACATATCCACTTTGAGCTGCTGGACCTCCCGGGACAGTTCTTCCACGGCGGAGACACATGCCTGTAGGGATGAAGACACACTTCCTTCATAATGCCGGAGCCGGTGAGCCAGTTCATCCACAGTTTGTCCCTCACCTTCTCTCCAGGATATCAGTGCCAACGAGTTTGAGTATGTTTGCGGTGCACTCCGTAGGAACTTCCGCCACATACCTTGTGTGCATCGGACTTCATCTGGATCAGTGGGTGACTGCTCGTCATCTGGATTGTTGTAAATCACCTCCAGCACAGCCAGTTCCCTCAGGTACTGGATACCTCTCTCCATTGAGGTCCATTTACCTGGGTGGCATGCAATATCTTCCTTGACGAGGTAACTTTCCCTCATGCCTGACAGAAGGCGCTTCCAGAGGCTGAGGGTTTGTGTCTGCCTCCCAAGCACTTTGTCAATGCCCCCTTCCCTAGAGAGGGATCCCAGCTGTTTGGCTTCTTTACCCTCCAGTTCCAGGTTACCGGCTCCACTGTTCCAGCATCGGAGCAGCCAGGTAATAATGTGCTCACCTGGATGGCGGCCAAAGTCCTTTCGCATGTCTCGCAGCTCACTGAGAGATAGAGACCGGGTGATTATCTCTGGCTCTACCTCCTCTTCTTGTTCTCGTGATGGCCCTGCTTCGTTTTCATCCCTCACCAAGCGAACCGATTTCTTCGTGTACTTCTTCTTCTGTACTGGAGCAACCGATACTGGCACAGGCTCATTTTCTGGTTCAGCCGCAGCGCCTGTCACAGGGGCTGGAGCGGCCGCAGCGCCTGTCACAGGGGTCGGAGCAGCCGCAGCGCTTGTCACAGGGGTTGGAGCGGCTGCAGCGCTTGTCACAGGGGTCGGAGCAGCCGCAACGCTTGTCACAGGGGTCGGAGCAGCCGCAACGCTTGTCACAGGGGTCAGAGCAGCCGCAGCGCCTGTCACAGGGGTCGGAGCAGCCGCAGCGCTTGTTGCAGAGACTGGAACAGTCACATCATCTACTGGTTTGTCTTCAGGTCCAGAGGTCTCCTCTTTTCCTTGGGAATAATGGGTGACATTGAAAATGGCTCGGTAGGCATGGGCCAGGCCTCAGCACACAGCAGTGATTTGGGCTTCTTTGGAGTGGCCAGGCTGACAGCATACCTTCTCCAAATACTCTGCTAGTTTCCTAGGATTCTGTATACGTTCAGGACTGAAATTCCAAAACACTGGAGATGACCATTGTCCTAGGAGCTTGCCCGTATTCTCCCACACACCTTGCCACTCATAGTTATCTGGCTTCAGGACAGGTCTCTGGGTGGTATCCTTAGAAAATTTTGGTGTGACTCCGAGCAAGATGTGGCACACATTCAGAAGACACAGGACGAAAACCAGGAGACACAGGACGAGAACCATGCTGGATTGGGTATTCCAAGAATATTCAAAGTTTTCAAAAACGGTTGTGATCAACTTGAAGGACAAACGGGAGAGAACATTCTCCTCCGCTTCCCCTATAGATTTGGTGCCGTTACTAATGAATTCAGAGAGGAGGCGCCCAAGGCATGGGAATGACAATAGTGCCTCATACAAATACCAGTTTACCCTCATGGCCAGTGATACAATCATATTGTAAGCTGTCAGCACCCCGTACAAAAGAATCATGCCTTTGACCCCTTTTCCACAGTTGATAAATACCAGCGCAGGAAATACATATGATACATAAGGATTCAGCCAATGCCACAGTGTAAATAAATACAACAACATTATGACCACCAACTACTTGACTAATGTGCAGAATCAATCTAACAAAGTTATCTTTTTAACACTCTTTTGTCAAATCTGTTGTTATCTCAAACCCCCAGCCCCACGTTGGGCGCCAAAAGTTGTTGTGGTTCGAGCCGAGTTACCGGCGGGAAGGAAACAAAAGAACCACGGGGTCGCTCCTTCCCCCCACCCCTACCGAGAGTGAGGGGAAGAGCCCGAAAGGAGCACAGGCAAAGGCCTCCAGAGGTTGAGATAAAAACAGTTTAATGGTGAACATAAAATGGTAACAATAACAGTGAAATAACAGCAACGTTTAACCAGATATAACGCGAGTAACATGTAACGCGGAGCTCACCTCCCGACCGGACCGGAAACCGGGAAAGAGCGTGTGCGCCCACCCCGACCGCTCTATATATATATATATACCCCGAGCATGACATCACGATGGTATCGAATATCCCTTTGACTAGCGACTCCCTATGCCCAGATAGCTCCTTTACTGAGAATTAACCCTATCCTAGCTGAACCCAGTACACTGAAGTATATTTATCTCAATCTGGGAAAGAATTTGTGAACAATCACCAAGCAATTTCTTTTGTGAAAACAGTTATTTTCTGTCAGTATTTACAATTTTTTTACCACTGATAGACACATAATTTTACTAACCTGGCAGTAGGGTTTTACCTAACTGAAGGTAAGTTATTGACACAAATTTATAGCATTAATTTCCAAGTTGAACTGACACTAGCAAAAGATTTGGAAAAAAAAAAATGGGTTGCAACTTGTACCTAGTCTTTTTCTTGATGTAATACAAACTTTTGGAATTTTATGCATATCAAGCAAAGCAAATGCAATTTAAAAACTATAGCAGCCACAATTTTAAAGAAAATTAACTGTTTAAAATATTTTCCTGAAACATAAACTCATTGTACTCAGTAGCTGGAGAAACCACCGTTGTTGCAAACCATCTTTGTAAACAAGAATCAACAAATCCAAACTACCAAACCGAGTCAAAACCTAGAGATGTATATTTCCAAAAACAGTGACAGAATTCAAGGCTGGTCTAGGATTTTTTGCATATGACCAGAGTTTTGAAAAACCTCAGCTGCCTGCCACTCTGAAAACTTTTCAGGATGAAGTTTAACAACTTCGAGAAAAAGCCGCTTTCTGCTGGGCACCGCCTGGTCCATGGCACAGAATCAGAGAATGTTCAGGGTTGCAAGGGACCTGTAGAGATCATCTAGTCCAATCCCCCTGCCAGAGCAGGATCCCCTAGGGCAGCCACACAGGAACACATCCAGGCAGGTTTTGAAAGTCTTCAGAGAAGGATACTCCACAGCCTCTCTGGGCAACCTACCAGGGCTCAGTCACCCTCACAGTAAAGAAGTTTTTCCTCATGTTGAGCTGGAACTTCCTGTGCTCTAACTTAAACCCATTATTTCTTGTTCTATTACTGGGCACCACTGAGAAGAGATTGTCCCCTTCCTCTTGACACTCACCCCTCAGATATTTGTATACATTAATAAGATCCCCTCTCAGCCGTCTCCTTTCAAGGCTAAACAGCCTCAGTTCTCTGTGTCTCTCTTCATAGGAGACATGCTCAAGTCCTTTAATCATCCTCATAGCTCTTCGTTGGACTCTCTCTAGTAAGTCCCTGTCTCTCTTGAATTGGGGAGCCCAAAACTGGACACAGTATTTCAGATGTGGTCTCACCGGGGCAGAGTAGAGGGAGAGGAGAACCTCCTGCTGGACACACTTTTCTTAATGCACCCCAGGATCCCATTGGCCCTCTTGGCCACAAGGGCACATTGTTGTCCCACAGAAAACTTACTGTCCGCTAGGACTCCAAGGTCTTTCTCCATGGGGCTGCTTTCCAGCAGGACGTCCCCTAGTCTGTCCTGGTGCCACTTCATGAGGTTCACCTTTGCTCAGCTCTCCAGCCTGTCCAGATCTCTCCGGATGGCAGCACAGCCTGCCTGTGTGTCAGCCACTCCCCCCAATTTCGGATCATCACCGAACTTGCTGAGGGTGCACTCTATCCCCTCATCCAGGTCGTTGATGAAGATATTGAACAAAA
Organism: Trogon surrucura; assembly: GCA_020746105.1. Lineage (NCBI taxonomy): Eukaryota > Metazoa > Chordata > Aves > Trogoniformes > Trogonidae > Trogon > Trogon surrucura. Next base: position 114,210,121 of record CM036617.1, on the reverse strand, counting down.
CTGGACCCATCACTGATCCCTGGGGAACACCACTGGCCACAGGCCTCCAATTTGACTCTGTGTCACTGATCACAACCCTCTGAACTCTGCTGTTGAACCAGTTCACAATCCACATCACAGTCCAATCATCTGTCTTACATTTCTTGAGTTTACTTACGAGGATATTATGGGGGATTGTATCGAAAGCCTTACTAAGTCGAGGTATATGACATCCATTGCTCTCCCTTCATCAACCCATTTGGTCATGCCTTCGTAGAAGGATATCAGATTAGTCAGGCAAGATTTCCCCTTGGTAGATCCATGCTGGCTACTCCTGATAACCTTCTTTTCTTCCAATTGATTAGAAATGGCCTTCATAATGGCACCTTCAACATCTTCCCAGCCTGTAGTTGCCTGGGTGCTCTTTCTCACCCTTTTTGAAGACTGGAGTGATATTGGATTTTTTCCAGTCCTCAGGCACCTCTTCTGTTCCCCATGATTTTTCAAAGATGATGGAGAGTGGTTCAGCCACAACATTGGCCAACTCTCTCAGCACACATGGATGCACTCCTTCAGGGCCCATGGATTTGTGTGTTTCCAGATTTTATAATAGTTCTCTAAGCAAATCCTCACTGACCAGTGGAGAGTCATCCTCACTCCAGTTTTGCTCCCTTACTTCCTCTGACTGGAATTCCTGGGGGCTGGCCTTAGGAGTAAAGACTGAGACAAAGAAGGCATTCAGTAATTCTGCATCCTCCATCAGAGCTCTTGTCCCAAGGTTGTTGGTCCTGGGATGGGGTTGAAGCCAAGAGCTGCCCAACCCACCATAGCCCGAGGCTGTTGCCACAGGCAACCAATCCCCTGCACACCATCCGTGACTCCCATCTCCTCATACACCCTGCTTGAAAACATGGGGCTAGGCTTTTACGTCAACAGAGGGCATATCTGGCAGATTAGCACCTGAAGTCACCCCCAAAGTAGGTTCTACTGTATTAATATGGATTGGTGGGAGATGCAGTCTTTGTAGTGAGAGCTCACTCGAAGATCCTAATTTCCAACCATAGCCTGAGATCCATAGGTATTTATTCACCACCAAGTTCCAAAAGAGATTAAATCCTAAATAAAAATTAACATTTTTTTAAAATTTATTTTTTGTGCCCTCAGGAATAACAGGTTTTATTCTCCTTTTCAACTTGACAAACTGCTATTTACCTTCATTCATCAGCTAAACGTGATCCAGCAAAACCTTTCAAATAACAAAAGAGAGAAAATTATATACAAGTTCCCTGGTCATGGAGTTTTCTTTCAACTACTCACTTTCACCAAATCATTTATTTCAAGTCCTCAGTTTAAAAAAACAAAAAAGGTCTTTAACTAGGTAACATATCAATAAAACAAAATCTATTTTCTTGATAGCTTCATTATTTTCAATTAAAATAAAAGCAATGACGAAAAACATACCTTTAGGCTCTCTTTAATTGATACACAATAAGAAAGAGAAATTCATCATGCTGTCATCCTTTCTGAGACCAGTCAGCCAGTTCTCTGATTCTTTTTCTCATTTACCTGGTAAAAGATCAGTTTAAGAGCTGGTGGGACTAACTTTATTACTGACTAACCTGCCAAAAATGAAGCGATGTCATATCGCATTAATAGGTCACTAACAATTTTTTATGGAAAATCAGATTTCCAGTACCACAAAATTACCCCAGGAGAGTTTATCAACCAGATGTCGCTTTTCTTTAAGAGTTGCCACAAATGTCATGGAACAGCCCTTAAATCAAAGTATTTCATCAATTTCAAAATCACTATTGATTTATTAGATTTCTCTTTCCATAATAAAGAAATTTGTCATAAAAACATGTATACCACCTAGGTAACTAGTTTACTGTGATACTAGAATCTGTATCTTTGGTGATCCCAAGAGTTTGTCTGTGAGTGTTTTTCACAAAGCCTTTTTTTTTTTTTTTTTTTTTTGCATTTTGAGTGCAGGCAAGTTGATACAGGCACAGACATGTAACAATTATATAGCATTTCATCCTGCTATTGATCTGTGCTCAAAACTCCCATTGATATGCAGGATCAGGCACATCTTTGCCAAATGGGATTTTTCCAGACTAACCCCTTGAAATTTCACCGTGCTGTGTAATGGCAACACTTACCACCTTAATGGAAAAAGTAACAGTGAAATTTCGTTGTAAGCTCACATTTGTTGATCACATCCAGGGAGAAAAATGTAAGATTCTTGTGTACCATTATACAAAATACCCTCCCCCTGTCCTAACACAGCTAGGATTACAGAGCAGTGTCTACCTACAAGACACTGGCCTGACTCACCAAAACAAAAGAATATTTTATTTTCATGCCTGTTTACTTTGCCTGCCTGTCAGACTGTCAAACAGCAGCCATCTGTGACTTTAAGGAAAACCAGTCCCCTGATCAAAGCACTGAAGTATAGTGAGCAGAGAAGTAGTAACATCAAAATGATTATGAAGGTCCCCATAACCTAACATGAACCACCTGTGAACTTTCTAGATTGAAATGAGAGTAGGAATGGTTCAGCAGGTGCCTTTAAGCTGAGAGACAAGCACAGCTGAAAAAAAAAAAAAATTGGTCCCTTTCAGTTCACATAAATCCAGTCTTTTTAAGTAGTGCTGTCTTTTTCAGCAGGTTCCACTACGGGTACCAAGATTCGCCTTTCTCTAGGTTGTTATGGCATTGTTTTGTTGTGGTGACTACAATCCTGTGTTGCCCTCAATGCCATTTTCCATGAGGTCCCAAAGCTGCAAGGAAATAAGAGCTTTTTCACCTTCGCATGTTTCTGCTGTGTCCAGAACAGAGACTGTGCTGAAACAAAGATGTTGCTTCCCATACCAATGTGCCAAATTACCATTCCTGGTGTATTGATATTTTTCGGCAGTAACACCAGGTGAAGTATTCTGTAACTCAAATTATGCCAGTCCTTTTTACATTTCCTTCTGTAGCCTTCCTCCTGTCCTTTGAAAGTGATATCCTTTCCAAATTCCCTCTTAGAGTCCTTTGCTTCCTCATCACCCATGATGGCAATGAAAAACCCAATAACTTATTTCAGTACACTATAATTAGCTGAAGTATAAACAGTATGCCACCAATAACAAAGGAAAATGTACATCCCACTGATGTTCTCTAGCCTGATAAAGATAGAAAGAGGCACTCTAGGGTGCAGTTCTTTACCATATGATCCCCCTTTAGACTGCAATGCAGTTGTTTACATCGTCTGCACAGTACACGACACAAAAACTGCAGACTCTGAATTTCTCCCATGCACAGTTCTGCCCCAAGGGAGCAGCCAGGTCACAGGAAAACGGGAAAACCAAACAAGTGGTGACAATTCCTGGGCCAGGATCACCTTCTGCTTAGGCAGGATGAATGACTTGCACTTCTCAGACTCAGTTTCCAGCGATTTGAATGAATCATTTCCTCCTTCCCATCACTTATTGAGGCCTCAGCATGGCATCACTGCATTAATGCCACGTGTTTATTGGAGAGAGAGTTCCATGTCCATCTATTTAATAATAATAAAAATTTAGAAACTGTCTATTTAATGATAGCTGTTCAGCAGAGAACCTGGTTGTTCCTCTGCTTAACTATATTCATACAGCTTTTGGCATACTTAAAGATGTATAGGGTCTGTGCAATGGGGGAGCACAAATGAAGCAGGTACTCAGATTGAAGGACACCAAACTATATTAAAACCACACCATTCAATGAAGACTCAGAAGCAGCAATTTGGAAACAGTACATCAACACAGAATTAGCTATGTAACTCTCAGACTCAGCCTGTCTCATACAGAAACAATCCTGCACGTTCTGTTTTAAGGATCATTGAGGTTTCTCTGCCTTCTATGAGTGGACACAAAGTCCCACTCTCCAGAATAAAACAAATATCCAGTACCAGTGCCTTGGCATTTGTGGAATGGTGTTTAAAGTTCTGTTATTCAGCACTTTTTTCTCAGTCATAATCAGCTGCTCTCAAGCTCACAGGATTAAGCATGACCTCATTGACACCAGCGGAATGAGATTCATTCACAGCCACTAATGATGCTTCATTCAACAAATAGACTGGAATCAGGTGACAGACAGTATTATACCATTTTGTACCTTCCTTACACCATAATGTTATTTTTAATACTGGAAGCAAGAAAAAATTCCTAACGGATTTGGTTTTTAAATTGCACATGTAAGCCCAACAATAATATTTCTCATGTAAAGTATAACCTAACCAATATTTTTTTCCCAGCTGAAACAAACAAAACAAAGCAAACTTCTGCAAACATTCAAGACCAACAGTAAATGTCACTCTGAAAAACATAATGAAGAATAAACAAACACTAATGGATTTTGTTCTCTTTTTTTCCTGAGCCAAAGAGCCTGGAAAAGTAACATTGGACTCTTTTTCTTGAATTTTCTAAACTGTAATATTAACCTCTTCTGGTATCACCCTACCTGGTTTCTAATTCTCAGTTGCAAACAGTCAGAAGTGTTTTCCTGGTTTTGTTTTTTTTTTCCTTTAGAACAGAGAGCCTGTGCTGCAGAAAGCCCAAGGAACATGATTTTTCAGAGATCAAATTGTCTTCTGTATTTAAAAAGCATTCATTCTGAAGCCAAGATTAAGGTCTCAGGCAGGGCAGAATCCAGAGGATTCAGTAGCTGTGTGTCACTCTGGGCTGGTTTTGTGCTGCTGATAAGATTTTAGTTGCCATGAAGACAGCAGGTTTTTCTAATCAGAACACACAACTGGAAAAAGGTAACAGAAAATGGGGGAAATTGAACTACTCGAATGGGATTGCTGGGTTAAAAAAAAATGACTTGTTTACACCCATATGATATTATACACAGTGTATTTATAATGTAAATACATATACTATCAATATTGCTCTTACGGTTCATTTTTACAAATCTTAAAAATTTTCAGAAAGTTTTCTTTCCAAAAAAGAGACTCCTTGTATAAACTCTCAAGTCAAAAACATATTAATGGATACAAGCGAGATATTGTTTCACCCTTGTCTAAAAGCTATTTCCTTTCATTTTTCTGAATACCTTTTTAACCAGCACAGATCACATCTGCACTCAGCAGTGACATGGAAACAGAGGCTAAAAGCTCTGGAATATGAAATAGCCTTGGTTAGCAGATGGCACTGAAACTCCTATGACTGGAGAGGGCTCCCAAGCTCAAACCACAACATCAAAATTGCATGTTGTGCTATTAACAGCCCAGGTCATTGCCAACTGTGGCTCTGCCCTGAGGTGTAAACCTCATGTGGCAAGGAGAACACCACCCTGAAGATTTCATAACACTGAGAGGTCAACTGGTCAGTACAGTGATAAAGGATGCCTAGTAACTTCGAAATACACTGCAGTATTTTAGAAACAGGATTGTGCGTCTTTTCCTCCATCTTATAGATTTACTGGTCCACTGCTGGTAGTTGAAAGGCAACTGAAGGTCAAAATAATCAAGATCACCCTAATATTCTTGAGGTAATATCACTGTTTCAAATGGCTCTCCTCTGAGCAACTACAGGGGCAGGGAGAGGGGGTTTGCTTACCCAGGCTTTCTTTGCCAAACCTGCTGTCTGATGCAGTCCTGATGGGAATAACTGCTTGCAAAACATATTACAGCCCTCCTGGTGAAATACAGTTATGCTGGAAGAATAGATCAGCACATACAAAACTGCAGACTGAAAAAAGGCCAAGCTGATTTTTCTGATGAGTTGTGCTGTGTGCTTCTCAGCTGCGAGCTTCAGTTACAGCCCTGTAGTCTAAATTCCAGTATGTACCAATATTATCTTTGTTGTACACTACTAATTAAGTTTCTTTGTTTTTCTTTCCTCCATACTTCTTTTCACTCTGCTTTCCAGTTACATTCAGCATATTTCACTGTGCTGAGTTTCAGGATGGCTGTGAGGCCCAAAAGTTTATGACTCCAAGAGCTGGAGAAGTTTAGAGCAGCCATGGGAGAGCTCAATCAAGGAGCAGTACCAGAATGAAGCATCTTCCTGTATGAGCCTCAAGGCGGCCGCTCCCTCATTTCTGAGCATCAAAAGATCCTGGCTCTTGCCATCATTTTATAGAGGAGTGTTAACTGTGACTCCACCTAAATTCAACCTGTTTCAGGAAAAAGTACCAACAGTGACAAAAGGCATAAGAAGAGATTTCGCACTTGAAGCAGAGGCAGGTTGATGAACAGCTTCTCAGTAAGTAGATATCAAATGCATTGTGCTATAGTTATCAATGCACTGAATGTTAAGTATAGCAAAACAGAAGAAGTCATTTGAAAAAGCAGATTTCTGTAAAAAAATGGGGGCAAGGGTAACAAAGAGGCCTAGTAAAGTAGTTTTATATCTCAGTATCACTAAATTCTACTGCAACATATAAAAAAAAATACTAGTATGCAATTTACATTTGCAACGTAAGCATGTAGTTGTGTGAAGCATTCACTGTGCTAAAATTAATAGGAAACACCAAGATGCATATTTCGTACAGTGTGCACAGAATGGGTTTTACGTTACACACCCATCCATCAAACGTGCTTGTGAATGTTGTTGTATTCGTGGTAGATTCTTGCTTTGCAGTGTTAAGCTTATATTTTTATCCTGTATTTGTAAAACATCATAGAGTTTGTCATTACCAATTTCTGCACTCTTACAAATTTGTTTAAAATCTAGATGAAGAGGGCAAACATCAAAGAAATAAACAGGATGCAGCAGGTAGCACAGGAGGAAGGCTAAAGGAGTATAGAAATGAGGTTACCAGTAAATGGCTTCACATTATTTCTCCTGCTTTATATGCCGATAAGGCGACTGACCCAAAACCTGGAAAACCAGGTAATAATTAAAGCAATAATTAAGGAGTATCTACCTCTCCTTTATTCAGAAAGTGGAAAAAGAAAGTGTTTCTCTGTTATATGCAACATGGCATCTTTCAAAATAATATTGATGGCCTCTTTTTCATCAGTATTTCTACCTTTTCTGGTTGGCTCCAGCCTTTAGCTCCCTAGGAACCTACCTTTAATTATTATCCCAATGCAGCTTCTACAGTCTTATAAATCCTCATCCTCGTCGTTGAACAGTATCATGCTTCTGTTTCCACACTCCTATTCAGTGCATGCAGTTGCAGTGTTGTTCATCCTCATGTGCCATTGCAATACTGCTATAAACCATTAATAAAAGGGAAAAAAAAATCTGATTAAGAAGCACAGAAAATTTGCTCTTTATCAAACATAGTTTAGCTAGTGGGTGATTGGTTAAAATATCATTAGCTGTGTGAGAAAATGTTTATTGTATTATTTAATGTGTGTGTACTCATTCTATTCTAATTGCCAACTTACAAAGCAGAATGTTTCTGCTGGTGGTCATTAATGATTTACCTGTTATTAAGTGAAACATTGATGCCCCATTCATTAGGTTACACAGGTGCAACTTCATTGTCCAGTTTATCTGCATAAATTAATTTTATTTTAGTTTATTTTTTTTTACACTGTTGCGTATTTTGCCCTCATACCCATAGCTGAATGAAGGAGACAGGAAAGGGCTCCAACATCTCCCTGCTTTGGAGCGTACAGACAGATTGAGAAGCGTATCACATGCACGTGTTACTGCAGCAGCCTCCGCTTTGTTGTCAAACTCGACTCGGATTCTTTCCAAGACATCCAAGTCCAAGCCTAATTTCTGGCAGGACCTACAAGACCAAATATGTCTCCTTGGCATTCATTTGCTGTGAGAGAGCCTCAAAAGGACAATGAATGACAGCCAAACTGATTATCAGTTTCAGTGAGTGAAGGTCAGTAAGTGTAACATCTGCCTTGCTGGTGCTTGCTTACATATTCATGCACAACTTTCTGCTCATCCAGAGGTCACAAGAACTCACAAAATGAACAAGATCCCACTGGAATCCTGTGCTTCCATACACATGCAGACAGATCATTTTCTTGCTCATTCAGTAAAATTATTTTTTTTTAATAATTTGACCACCTAAACAAGCTACATGGCTCAAAATTACTCTGGATATTTTTTTTTCCACAATGCAAAGAAAAGAAGGAGAAGGAGTGCAATCATGGCATAGGAATATTTTTTCTACCTTTTACAGCACATGGGGTTTCTCTGTGACAAGAAAAATTACTGTGATTTCCATAGTGCCTTCCCTACGAGGGAAAAAAAATAAAAAACTGCCTCAAGCTTTTTGGATCGCATCATATAAATTAACAGCTCTGTCATGGATTAACACTGAATTCTGGTCCCCCTATGCTTATAAAAAACAAAACTTCAGAACGCCAGTTATAAACTATACAGTTGAATAAGTAATTTCTACATAAAATCTTAAACGCTGTTGAAAGTACACTGCTTCTTCTGACATGATCTAGGAGAATAACCTAGTCCTACCGTTAAGAATTTAAATTATTTTAGAATGCAGTTTCTAAAGTTTTGCCACATATAGCACTACCTGAATGAGTCCATACTCAAATTTTACAACTTGAAAAAGCCAATTTCAAGTCTAGTGAGAGCAATTACAAGCGAGTTTCAGAACACATTTTACAGAGGTCAGACTCTTTGATCTGGGAGTTTGGAGACATGGAACACAGTAGGTATGAAATAATTTATGGCAAAAAGAAACAGAAACAAAACTAGATACTTCTTCAGCTGACACATATTAGATTTATGTTTTGGTTATTTTGGTTTCAAAAACTTTTTCCATAGTTTGGGAACATGTTTCTGAAATTTGCTGAAGAACATTCCCTTTTAATAGACTATACAGATGTGTCACAGGTTAGGGCTGGACCAATCACTAAAACTCAGACAGACGGTCTCTAACTCCCTCTCACCGATTCAAACAGGAAGGAAAAGAGAATGAGGCAGACAGACTTATGGAATAGAAAAGTAAAACAGCTTTAATGAAATAATATAGAAATAATAGTGAAATGAACTATATGCAACTACATATAAGTCCAATATTGAATCTGACTTCCTTCCCCCAATATCAATCCCCACTGGTGCTGCAGAGCAGGAAGCACCGGGGAGGCCCCAGGCTCAGCAGCGGCAGGAGCTGGATACAGGGAGCTGGATTCGGGAACTCAGGATTGGGATCAAAAGCAAGAGATCGGACAGAGCCTTCCTTGCATGCTGGCCACTGACGAAAGAGAGAGAACTAAACTTTCACGATCACTCAATTTACACTGAATATGACGTATATGGGATGGAATACTCTCGTTGGTCACCTGTCCAGTCTATTACCCCCCAGAGGTGCAACCTTTTACTTCCTTGTGACCCCTCTCACTCCCCTGCACCCCCAGCGTGGCACACAAGAGCCAGCAGTGGCCTTGGTCACTATAGGTATAAGTATCAGCAAGAGGCTTTCTGCATCCCAGTCCCAGGCAGTAACTACAAAAATCAGGTGTTATCGCTGCCAGTAGCAGACACTGCCTGCAGAAACATGCTGCTGACTTCAGAACGTGCAGCCTCCTAGAAGAGACTGAACTGGAAAATAAAAATCACTGAACAGAATTTGTTTTTTTAGCTCAAACCAGGACAGGATGTCATTCGGTGCGTACTACATTCAACATACCTTACGTATATTATTTTTCGTGATTCAACAGCCCAGGCATGGATGCCCATGCAGCAGGCAGTGGGGCCGAAGTGGCTGTTAGTACTGCTCTGCACTGGGTCCATTTCCCACCACACTGCTGGAGAGTGGCTGTGTACTTGTGCAGCCTTCTCAGCACCCCAACAGTGACAAGCAGCCCTTCAACACCACGAAGGATGGCTGCTGTTAAAAACAGAAAAGGCTGCAGGCTTCTTGCTATACATAGTTTTTCTAATAAACTTCCTTGTTCTCAAGTTATCACCACATGTTCTCATTTTATTTCATGATTATTACAAAACAAAAAAATTAGGGGAAAATTTTGCTTGTCAGCACAGGAGATAAAATGCTTTAGGCTCTTGATGAAGAAAGGGAGGATAGGACAAAATCCTATGCGTTTTTAACCAAAACTAAGCACTTAGCAGCTAGAACATACTCAAGTCTGACATACTGAAAAAACAAGAGTACATCCAGGCAAAATTAGAGTATTATAAAAACAGACTGTGACAGGCATAAGCAAATGAAGACATTATTAAGTGGTATATATATATATTAAGGTAACTCCAGTAGATAGTTTGGAAAAATCAGTTTCATAGACATGGGTGTAACTTAATTCTAGATGCATCTGAGACAACAGCAAAAATCAAAAATTTGAAATTCCCTTTCTCAGTCAAATTTTATATTCTCGTAAGAAGTTGGTATTTCCTATTTTTGTATTTATGTTAGCTAAGTACAACAGAACCAAGAGACATCAAGATGAAATATAGGAGTAAGATCACGTCCCCATTTGCTGCAGAGCACAAAAACATAGCAAGAGGTATTCTTTCTATGCAGTCGGAGTGTGCGAAAGAGAATACCTTTTCTTACTTGCTTAATGTTATTTCACACAAGCACAATACAGCTTGTGAGTGCTGTGATAAGAATTAGATGAATTTAAACAGCTGTAGCTTCCCATTCACGAGGTCCTTAATGCACTCTGCAAAGTTTCATGAAAATTTTAATTCCAAGGCAAGATATTTTTATTCTTCATCTTTAATCTTTATCCTTCAAAGATATTAATGAGCAGCTTTAATTAATTAGTAAATACTAAGCGTTTGTTATTAATGTTCATTCCCTTGTCATTATCCTGGATTATATCAAGTGCTTATTAGAGCAAAAAATAATGAAAGTCATGATTAATAGTTGTGTTTATTATGGTAAAAATTCTAATTAGCCTATAGATAACATGCTCCAGTGTTGTAACTGCTTATATAAACATAGCATAAGAGAAAGATGTACAACATAAATAAAGAAGAATTCAATTGCAGGAGCCATCATGGCTCCACGATATTTCAGGAATGCTCTATTTAGCAAGGATTACCCAGCTCGAAAAGCAACAAAAGAAAGGGTGACTTCATCAGAGGAAGAGGGAGGAGAGCAAAATGTTTTAATATTAGAGCTGAAGAACAAAATCAGGTGAAAGACAGGAAGGAGAAACAGTCACAGAAAAACAGAAAAAAAAATCACACAACAGAAGAAACTGCCCAAAATATTTTGATTACTTTATCTTCTAGCTGACACCTACACCCCTATAGCTGATAAACTAATTCATCCATCTGATGAATTTTGCTTGTTTCTATCCCACATATTGTGGGGTTTGGGGGCTGAAAGGCCACATGAGATTTAAGTGTGCTGAAGGGAAGATCATACACGTGTGGCCCCTTTCTTTACCCATTTTCGAGACAGGAGAAATGTAACTTTGGCTTCATTCTTTTTCACCCACTTTGTTGTGTGCAGAAGCCCATTGTAGCTTAGCTTGACAGCTGGCCTGATAGAGTCCAAAGACTTCAACCTAACCACAGGCATAGGTAACAAGGTTGATCAGAGCGCTGGCTAAGTATTTTTACTGAAAAATTAATTACACAGAAAATGCCTTCTCCGCCAATTTTTACAGTGGAAAAATTACTTTCAACAAGCCTCCTAAAAGATAATAATTTTATATCAGTGATAACGCATGGAAAAAAAAACACATTTTATCCCTTTTCACACGAGTCCTCATTTTTCAATATAGCTGAAAAGGGGTGACTTCTGAGTAACATGAGTAAAGGCATGGAAGATGTGCTCTTGAGAAATGGTCCACTGAGAAATGAAAAGGCAGATGAGCTCACTGCTCTGTTAAGTAAGAAAGAACTTTCCCTCACTGTCTGAAAGAAATTGAACATAGTCATTTGCCAACTTTCAAAAAAAAAAAAAAAGATTCACTTTTGCCATTTGAAATTAGATTTTATCCTTCCAGAATCATAACTTCAGGGACCAATCTCTACACACATTAGCTTTAAGACTTTCTGTAACAGCTACTTTTCCTTTAAAACAAAATAAAAATATTTATTTGGTCACACATTTCTAGGACTGGAAACTTTACCTCAAAAACCTCTTAAATTTTTTTTCATATACTACATTTTATATTCCAGCCATTGCTTTTTGTCAGTGAAATGCATGGGGAGCATAGTCTTCTGGCTGGTTTAGACAGTCAGGGAAGAAATCTTGCGCTCTCAAGCTTTTTGGGCAAGGTATACATGTCCATGTGGTATTTGCCAAACAAAACACTAGGTTTTGCGTATTTTTTGTTCTAATCCACACGACCTTTGCTCACATGCTTAAGCTTAAACATTTCAGAGATGCTGGGGAGGTTACTGGAAGTAACCTTGAGTAGCCTGATCTAGTGGAGAGGCATCCCTGCCCGTGACAGGGAGGTTGAATTAGATGATCTCTAAGGTCCCTTCCAGCCTAGGCCATTCTATGGTTCTATATGCTTACCTACTAACTCATGACCCCCGTAGGAGATGGTGCATGAATGAGGCCATGTATCAGATAATATTCTTAGGAAATTCATTTGGTTTTCGGGTACATTTCAATGAATAACATTTTCAGAAATTTAGTCTGATTTTGCTCTTAACATGTGGCAAAAAAAAAAACACTTTTACTTTAAACTAAATAACCTATAAAGAAAAATGACTCTAAGCTAAACATCTTATTAAATCTAAAAGTCTTTAGTTGAGTCATTTATATGCAGTGCATGAGGTCAAACAATTTACTTTTTTTATGGTTAATCACAACTTTTGAAGGAAACTAAAAGGCCTTCATATTGTGTCTGCTAATAATTACCAGTAATGTGATTAAATTCATGTTTAATGCTTATCTAAATTAGCTCATTAGCTTGTACGGATGTTTGAAAACCTCCAAAGACTGAAAAATATTCAGCTTTCATTATAATCCCAATAGTGATCTCAACAGACTGTGGCTACCGTATTCATTATTCTCTGTATACATGCTAGTGTATGGAATATCACTTGTTCCAAATCCATTATTTTGCTAATCCCAAGATCTTGCTTGCCACTCCCCGGTGACAGTGAAACCTTGTTTGGCTTAAATAATCATTTGGGAGCCATTTACACCATGAATGAAAATTACAGATTTTGTATAGTGAGGAACTATATTTTCTTTCATCAGATTAACAGGAAATAGTAAACATCAATCAGAAGAATAACTTCAGTTATCTTGCAACTAGATTCCGCTGTCACAATGCTTTTATTCTGGAGTATACATTACTAGGTGAAAATAACAGACTGGTCTACATTAGTTTTGTTTATGCTTCCTATTTTTCTTATATTGAGAAGTTTCTTATCATAGAATAATTTCAGTGACACTATTCAGAGAGGTAAGTGCATCTTATAAGAACTACATAACCCTGCTGCTATTCCTTCCCTCTAAAGAAAGTATGACAAAACAGTAAAAGAAATATTTTCTAAATCAATAGGTATGAAAAAACTAATTAGTTGATAAAAGAACTTATGTCATATAAAACCATAGCAGATGCATAATTACGTATCAATACACTATAAAACCGTTTTTACAAAGATATGCGATTACATGCATACATAATTTAAAAATTATTAGTGACATACAAATGGTATGATTTTATTTTCTCTATTTCTTTTCATTGCATTTTTTTAAATTATTTTTCATGACTCTGAAGAAAATCTGAATTTTATTCTCAACTGCCATGGAACCAAAGTTTAATCTTCATACGAAATCCGGTCTCTAGACCAAAACATCTTTAAAGTTTCTGTAGAGTGATTGTTTAAAGAATAGTTTTATGCTTATACACTACTTGTGAACAAATTAATTTTTTTTCTTAAATAGATTTAATATCATGCATATTGTAACTCCATTTCTTGGAATGCTGAGTTTTGTTTGGTGTTTTGTTTTGCTTTTTTTTTAAAAAAAAAGGCAACTTCATGGCATTCATTAAAACCACAAATTAAGATATAATTAAGTAGATTTCTGCTGACAAAACATAGCAACGAATTGATACAGGAAAGCTTTTTGCTCTAACTTCTCCATAGTCAGAAGAACATTAACTGTATTAATAGTGCTACATTAAAGTATCTAGTTGTAAAAAATTTTCATTATTCAGAACTGCTGACACATTAATTTGTCATTAGATAAGCCTCTGAACTTTAAGATGCATATTTGTTCATTCTCCTCTCTAGCTATTTCTAAGAAATACTAATTTCATGAAAAACATTAGTAACGAGTTGTAAAATCCTTTTTGAAGTAAAAAGAGTAGCTAAATCTCTTTCTCTTTTCTCTCACTGCTTCCCACATTTCAATATTTTTTCTTGAGAATAGATGTAGGTTGCATTTTATTTAATAGCCTGAATTATTTCAGAGTCAAAATACAAAAAAAAAAAAGCCAAAAAAGCCTGTAGTCAAGCAAAACCGACTCTGTTGTCGAGTAACAATTATCCTTCCAGGCATTTTAATTCAAACATGATCCATACAACCATGATGAAAAAAAAAAAAAGAAAAGAAAAATCAGCCAATATTACTCCCTCATCTGATGGAGGCAATTTGTCTTCATTATGTGTAAATTTTAAAACCAGGATCATTCCCCATCTATGATAAACGTCTTTCCCAAGTGGTCATCAAAACCACAGCTTCCTAACCTTGCTGGTTCTGACACTATCACTTGAAGTAATTGAGAATGCCTCACCTCTGGCAATCAGGAGCAGTCTCTTATGCTTCTTTGAAACACTTCAATTTAGATGCAGTGGTTATTTCAAGAATTAGTGGAATTCACATTACTATCATCTAGCTCTCACTCTTCAATACAGAATTTTACAAAATGAGAAGACTAGAATCTTGTGGTACTTCCCTGGAAAGGATAATTTCTACTTTTCTCAATAGAATATTCTTGAACATTATAACATTCGTGGGACATGAAGCTTTCTCTGAAGATAAGAGTCCATCTGTATTTACTTACAGGATCAATTTTCACTGCAAGCAGTTAGGTTATACCTTATTTGTACTCTGTACAATGTAATCCTTTACCAATTACCAATAGTATACATGTGTTATTCTTCAAATAAATTATTCCAAGTCATTCTATTTGTACAGTTATGCAGCCAAGAAAATGCATAAATAAAAATAATGTATTCTACACAGATATAAAGTATACTGCTTTGACTCAAGCTTGTGTTTGTATTTTGATGGAACCATAGAACGCATTGAGTTGGAGGAGACTTTGGAAGGTCATCTAGTCCAACCCCCCTGTAGTGAACAGGGACATCTTCAACTAGATCGGGTTGCTCAGAGCCCTGTCCAACCTGACCTTGAGTGTCTCCAGGGATGAGGCTTCTACCACCTCTCTGGGTAACCTGTTCCAGTGTTTCATCATCCTCAATGTAAAAAAATTTCTTCCTTGCATCTAGTTTAAATCTACCTTCTTTTAATTCAAAGGCATTCCCCCTTGTCCTATCACTACATGCTCTACAAAAAGCCTGTCCCCATTTTTCTTGTAAGGCTCCTTTAATTATGTAAGGACTGCTATAAGATCTCCGCACAGCCTTCTCTTCAGGCTGAACAACCCCAGTTCTCTCAGCTCGGCCTCATAGGCAAGATGCTCCAACCCCTGATCATTTTTGTGGCCCTTCCCTGGACCTGTTTGAGCAGGTCCATGTCCTTTTTATGTTGGGCCCCAAGAGCTGGGCACAGCACCACAGGTGGGGTCTTACAAGAGCAGAGCAGAGGGACAAAATCACCTCCCTTGACCTGCTGGCCACAAGTCTTTTGATGCAGCTCGGGATATGGCCAGAAACAGAAAGAGAGCTGTCTTTCACCCCTGCATTTGTCAGCTTTCATAATGGCAAGCAAAATTGTTGCAACCCCCACAACCCAGTTTCTACTTGGGAGATTTCTGTCTGCCCTCTCCTCTTTCCATCAGAGATGCTTGCCCTAGAGACTCCTCTGGGACCCAGCAGCTCAGCAGGCAACAGAGCGGAGGCTCCCACTTTCTCCCTCCTTCAACACAGTCTTTGGAATAAAAGACCCAACTGATGATGTAGCTTTCGCCGGCCCTGCGTGTGCATGCACACCTAAACGTGCCATGACAGCCAGATTACCAGTTTATCCAAGCACTGCAGTTGCTGTCTCTGGACACCCAAGACCTGCTTTCAGTCCAGCCCCAAATCCCGTTTCTCAACCTTAATCTTCCCATCAGCTTTTGGGGCCAGAAAATTGGGTACCAAACTAAGCATGATCACACGTACAGCTTTTCTGTTTGAAAAGACTAACAAAATATTTTGCAGGTTGAAGAAAAATTTCATCCAGATATCTGGCTTTTCACTAAATTACCATAACACTTTCTAAAAAGTATTGTTTGGGTTCTCCTTGGCTGAATTACGTGTATCATGGTGCCTGGGAGGCTTTGCCTTGGTGTGCAGGGTGGGAGGAAGTTGACCATTGCTTTTATTGGGAAGCCATCTTGGGCTGAGCATGGCACACAGACAGTGACATGCACAAGAGATGCGCAATATATGCTTTGAAATACCAAGGAAGCACGTGACAGCTCAAGTTAGCATCATAATAGAGAAAACCAAAATCTATTTGTTTTGGACAGCTGTCACAAAAAAAAAAACAACCCTGGACTTATATTTGAAATGCTATTTTCTTCCCAAAGAACTATATAAATTAAATACTATGAACACAATTTTAAGAAACCTTTAAATTCTGTGAGAAATGTGAATCAATTTCTTGCCCCCTCTAAAAACAAAACATTTTTTGAAAGTCTAAATAAATTATAATTTCACTACTCAAAAACCTCAAATGATTTTTACCTTTAAACAAAAACACTACTTCTAAAAAGTTCTTAATAATATTTTCTGAAACAGTATTAATTTTTATATCCATATAATATAAAATTGGCTGGCTTGACTTATTCCCTTATTTATAAAATACTATGCTTCAGCTGCCTAAACATCATTGTAAGGAGATGTGTTTTAGAGGCTGACTCGTCTAGTTAGTTTTCAATTCTCTCAACGTTCATGTAAGGACCATTTGTACCGAATTGCCAGAGAACACATCAAAGAATGTTTCCTGCTGTTATCAGCAAGAATATCTGTCTTACCACCATACTAGAGCCTGGAGTTTACCTATTGAATGGAGTATCTTGTTTGTGCTTTTAAAGCTTAATCACCTTCTATATGCTTTCACTGCAGAGTGAAACCTTACACTCATTTTTCACTAATGAATATGCAATGATTCACGGCAATTATGTTTTTTCTAACCATGTGCAGTAAGTACATACTTGTTAATAGCAGAGAAAGGTCTAAATTATTTTAAATATGACAAAGTAACATTTTCACCTGGAGTCATATTTTTAAATCTGCCAGAACACCAGTATACTAAGTAGCTACCTATTTTATTCCAGAAGATAAAGATATATTTTATGTAAATAAATTTTATGTAAATAGATTTGGGGAGGAATCATGAATTTTTTTATCTAAATCACAAGCAAATAAATGTTAAGAAAGGATTGAATTATATATGAAGTAATTTACAGAACAAAAACATATAAGAATATATAACACAAACATATAAGAACAACTTAATTTTGGATCATTAAAAAAGTGTAATGCATACATTTTTCTAAATAGCGTATGAAAGCCAGGGAAAATATTTATGCTGTTAGTATATAAAAAAAAAGTTTTGATATAGCTGACAAAATCATTGAAAAAACGTTTGCTGTTTTAACTACTTCCACTTCTGCAAACACGATACTAGAAGAAAACAAGAGAATTCAGAGATGTCACACTATAGCTGTGCAGCTAGCTAGTGGCTATTTGGCTCTGATCTGGCACACATTAACAGATCCAAAAGATGTGCAGCTATTCCTTTGCAATTCAAAATTATCTGCATATCAGTATCACTCTGTAAGAAATACAATCTATTACAATACCCTATCGTTTCATGATGACTTTGTAGCTTAGGAGTGTTGATCAACAAAGCTTTCTGTCTTAAAAAAATAAATAAAATTGTGATAATTAATCTTTTACTGAATCTGTAAAGATACTGTGAGTACATCTTTTAGCCCTTCTTTCGCAGTAACAGGAATCAGTGTTCTCATTTACTCATCCACAGGGGTAGGACATGTACCAGCAATTCTAGTACTTTAGTACAATTCAGTCATGTATCTGTATGAATAACATCCTTCACAACAGGCACATCAATAATGGAAGCACCAGACAAAAAAGAAGGCAGTCTATGATGGTAAGTTTAGGAGTAAACATTTAGTATGCTCTGACTCTCAGGATCTCACTATGCTGCCAGTATGTGCACAGGTTTTCTTTTTTTGATTTTCAAAATAAGTAATGGGATCTTCAGCTGAGAAAGAGCAGCTGCTTCATTGCTTTGTACACTCCAGAATATTCAAAATACACGTATGTGTAAAAGACTACGGGCAAGCTCTGTCTAGCATTGTATCTGAAATAGAGACACAAGCATTTTCTTTTCCATCCGTAGAAGAGAAAGCGCCACAATCTTACAGTGCACTTTATATGTTATCCTGTCACAAAGAAACAGCCTGCTGGGATTAATTGGAAACGAGTAGGAAAGCTGCCTCAGTCTCCTAGTGCTGCTGAGCTTGTCGTCCTAACACTAGCAAAGCTGTATCTGCTACCGTCAATCCTCCACGCTTAGAAAGAAAAAAAGGATACCCTTTGGATGCTTGCATATCACGATATGAAACAGAAATAGCAGAAAGTTACATAAAAGGGAAGAGGAGTGTAAAAAATATGAATACACTTATCCACATAATTTCCTATTCAATACATTTCAGTTTTATTACAAGATTTGAAACGTGTTAACACCAGAACATTTGCTTAAAATGCTTCAAAGTGATGCTTACTGTAGCATTTGCCTAAAGCTATCAGCAAATATTTAAGAAGTGCACCAGCTGAGTATGTCCAAATACACCCTTAACAGTTTGTACACAAAATAGTGAGCTGCTACTGCTATTAGTTACTCTGTTAGGTTCAGTAGCAAACACCTGTGTAATGGCTTTAGCATGATCCAGCCACACAAGTGAGCTATGAAATACCATTTTATGTTTTTCATTTGCTATTTTGAATAAACCTATGAAACTGAACCCTCTCCATAAAATTTTTTATTTTTATTTTTTTTAAAAAAAAAGAGATACATAGGAAATTCTAGATCCACACTTAATCACACATCTAGTAAAAACATTATGCCTCTAAGGATATTGGGTCAATATTAAAATATTTTGAAGTACTAGAAATCTGTATGAACCTCTCCACTATTCTACATTTAAAGGACTGTGGGAATTTTGTACACTAAACACTAAGTGTACTTCATAATTAATAAATTAAGTGCTGAGTCGTTATCATGATTGATGAAGAGACAATGAATAAAGAAACAGGATTTAAAGGAAAAGGAAAGGCATAAAAAAAACCCACCTGAAAACATAGAGTGCTTAATCACAAGAGTGCTTAACTAATCTAAGAATGCTTTTACAAATGCATTTTATGCGAATGCTATGTGTGGTTTAGGTACCCTTTTTTAGCAGTCTATCGTTGTCGTCCTGTCTTGCTATCAATAATGGAAAACTTTGAAGAGTGCTAGAGAAGACAAAAACACATAGAAGTCTTTGCAACTTTCTTATGATTAGGACATCTATGGT
This sequence comes from Trogon surrucura, assembly GCA_020746105.1. NCBI lineage: Eukaryota > Metazoa > Chordata > Aves > Trogoniformes > Trogonidae > Trogon > Trogon surrucura. The sequence continues at coordinate 114,190,512 of CM036617.1, read as the reverse complement.
TGGAGGGTGTATTTTTATGTGTACAGAAATGAAAACGGAAGAATTTTTAGCTTGTCTAGATTGATAGGGTTTAATCTCAGAATTATAGGAAAATAATATCTCCTTTTTACTCACAAATTCTTGTTCACAAGAACAATTCTCAACATATAATTAATTTCAAGCATACTATTCCAGTGGGACAGTTTTCATGCAGAAAGTTACTCCTGTGTTCATATTTTCAGGATCAGACACTAGAAATGCAGGTCCTTGTGACTAAATTCTTGTTCTAATAACAGAATAGTTAAAGACAGCAAACAAACCTCCTGCATGAAAAGTCTAAACACTTTCCTGTAACTTGAAGAGGACAAAAGCACCATCCCTGCCAGCCTCTCACTTCCAATCTGCTTTCATGCCAAAGACCAGATCCCTCAGCTGCTGTGTGTGCAAAAGTCCAGAAATCAGAATCTTTGACTTTCATGTGAGTTTCTTTCTCCATTACTTTTTCTTAAGTCAAGATCATGTGTCTTTAACAAGGGATAAAGTCTTGCCCACTTGATCTCTCATCAGCCTGTTCTGTGTCGTTCTCCAGCTAAGAAACTTCTACTTGAATGATCTTCCCTCCTCTTCCCTCACTGTTTAGGACAACTGAACTGTTCCAGCCCTGATAATTTCCCCATCATACTACTTCCCTTCTTCAACAATTATAAATTCAATTTTGTTGTTGTTGTTGTCCTGTTTTGTTTTTTTTTTTTTTGCTCAGTAGGTTATTCTGAGTAGTTATGTTGTGCAATAGGCAGAGCACTTGCCATCACGTATCACTTAAACACGTACGAACTCCACAGACTCATCAGAATTGCTCACTTGGCAAGATCTATAGTCTGAATCATCATAAAGTCTAATTTAAGCAAAGCAAAAACCAAAACTATAAAGCAGCAATAACTGTAATAATATAATATCAGAAATTATCTTCCTTACTGCTATGAACAGTTACAGTCAGATATAATAAATACCAAAATTAACATGGAATGAAATAAAGCATTTTTGTTTCTTTTTGATAATGCTAAAGTATTATGCACTGATTGTTAGCTCATTTTGTTTAATTTTAAAAGCAGAATTTAGATATGATTCACATTAGATTTATCATAAAATTGTCGTTAGGAAATCAAACATTTTTTTCCTCACAGTGATACACTGTCAAACATTTTTGGCATTAATTTTGCATGATATTTCTTTTTTTAAAAAATATATTTCTTCCACTTCTTTTTCACTGACTTTCTCATTATTTCATCACATTTTATCTGCTTTAAATGGAATTTGAACATTCTTCCCTTCTTATCGCAAGTCATGGACCACACAGGGGGAGAAATAAGTACCCATACTTCTCTCTGACTTAAGCCATTGTAAAAAAGAAGTGTTTCACAGGGAAGTTGGCAGGTTTTGGTCAGTTTAAATCTACTTTCAGCTTTTTAGCTATTGCAATGGGCACATATCAAACAAAAGATTGTATTTAATGTAACAATAGTCACAGTTACTACCCACAACATTAAAAGATGTGCAGAATTGAAGACTTCACTGCCTAGAAATACTTACATTTCAGCTTCATGGTTTAAAAAAAATAAAGGTGTTTACAACGAAACTGTATATAACATATACTAAACTCTCTGAGTGAGACCAAGCATTGCAGTCATGAAGCCAGATTTTTATACTGTTGAGCCTTTATAAGCCATAGGAAATTTGGGTCTTCCACTTACGTGACCTAACTGGGCTGAATACACCTATGATTCAGAGCACCGGGACACAAGTCTACTATTATGCTTTTCTTCTTGACTCTGAACACAATGGTCTATCAATCATACCAAAATGGTCAAAATACTTCTTTGAAGCTATTACCTTTTAAAGTATTTTTCCTAGATTTCTATCCAGCCAACTTCACACAAATAGGTTTTGAAATTTTTAACCTCATTCTTTGATATTCATGTGCTCAGAATTAATGTTTTTCAGAGTATAGGTTTCAGGAAACAGATTCAGGCAAATGTTAGGTGAGATTAATTTCTACCCTAGAAGTAAAAAACCAGTTTGTTTTTTTAATCCTCAGTAGTACAGTCATTTAGATTAGCAAGAATTGTTTGTATATATAGAAACTTTCATGACAGAAAGGGAACTATTTTGCATAATTTAATACTATGAAGAGAAATAGGAAATATCTCACCCTAATTATAATCAATGAGATTAACTACCTTAGGCTACTGTGTACATTTATGATTGAAAGTACTCGAAACTGTTCATTTGAAAAAGAAAGGATACATGAGGCAAAAAATGCCTAACAAGACAGTGTCATAAGCGTAAAGAAACACCTCTGCTCCTGAAAATAGGAAGAGATTAAAAATAAATAATTCTCTCTCAATAATGTGGTTTAATGATTCAGGTTATCTGCTACACTTCCCTCTGCATATTCACTATTTCAAACCAGTTCTTTTTCTATTCAGTGAGTGTTGAAGCATGACATACCTTCCAGCTTTTCCCTATCATTTCATTTTGTCTAAGAAGTCAGAGTGGATACCTATTAAAGATTCTCATCATCATTCTATTTGGAAAGATACTGAATTCACCAGACTGCTAACAGAGAAAAGAATGAACAATAAGATCTCAGTTTTATTCAGATCAGTGAATTCGTTCTTTTACTTTACACTTTATCTACTTTTATGAAATGCACTTTTAAAATACATTTTTTTCAATAAATACTTCTAATTAGTTCATTTTCTATAATTATGTTCATTTCTTTACAGTTCTTATTAATAAGATTTGTGAAGTTACTTTGCTCTAGACACTCCAAATTAAACATTTTCAGAAAAACATAAAACATTGCATTGAGTGCATGTCTTCAAGAAAGTTATTTGAAAAGAATGAAAAAAACCAAAACAATTGTGAAAGATTTTTCTACCCCATATCTGAAAAAAATACAATCAAAACCAGCCTTATACAATCAAAACCAGACTTCGCTTCTGAATAGACTTCTACTTTTATTGCATGATTAAAGTAGAATGTTCACTGGTGTAGAGAGCATTTGTTTCTGTGAATAATCTTGTTTGTTTTAATTCCCTATACAAGTTCTATCTTGCAGGTTAACCACAACATAAACTTCAGTCCATTATTTTCATAGGTATCCAAACTAATGAATCCAAGACTTCACTTCATCATTCATCTGTAAAGAAATTCAATGCAGGTATAGCATTTGCACGCACATGAAAAAAGAGATGCGTTGGTCATGACCACAGCTGGTAAACAGCACTATGAAGAACAGACAGCACAGAAGTATAGACATTTGAAAATTTAAAAAATTACAAGCACAAATTACACAATGCAGAATTATTATCAGAATACACTATCAGTCAAGAAGAGAGTATGACAAATTCTGGTTTTTATTAAACATGAGTGTTTTTAAGAAAAAAATAATTTTAATGACAGCTGCAGGTACACTGGAAGGCATCTGCTGTCTTGCAAAGATATTCTGTAATAGTCTTACTTGTAGCACTGGTCATAAAGCTTGTTCAGTGTACTTATAAACAGGAAACTTATCTATGGCCCAAAATATTTGCTTCCCATGTGTTTGCAACAGTATCTCCTATATTGTGAGCAAAATGTGCATACATAAAGGTTGAGATACTTAGCGTAACAAGAAGATATAGCTCAGATGACACACCAGCTATCATTGTGTTATAACCTAAATACATTTTCTTAAAAATGTTATCACTACAAATATGAGTAATATAAAAGCAGCTGGCCAAACATTTCCTTTTCAAACTGCCTCTCAACACCAAAGGTTTCATTCTCCATTATAATTCTCAGTCTGCTTCATTATCCCAAGACAGAGAGACCACATAATTAAATTAACTGTGACTTTGCAACTAATATTCGGATTTAAAAAAAACCATATGGTACCTTTCATGAGACATTTAATCTGTTCATTTATTAAAATACTTTGACCCGATAAGTATTTTCCTCAGTTCAATTAAAAGTCTATTATAATACTAGTCCATGCATCAGTGTCATGTAACCATTGCTACTCAACACAAGGCAGACATAATGGATGAGCGCTGGATAAACCATAGCTTTATTTTCAGGAAGACAGTATGAAGTTTTTGTAGTGAGCACACTTCCCTCTTTCTTTCATTTTTGTGCAAGTAGATTTCAAGTGTTTATCATTATTTTAACTTTTCTGAGCACATACCTGTTCCATACCCTCATTGGTGAGCACCAAAGCTTCACATGCCTCTAAAAAGACACAGGTCAAGCGTTTGGAGCTAGACATTGCATTGTACTGCAGAGAGAACATGGTTGAATGCTCCCATATGTGTTTGCGTTGCCAGCTTAGTTTGATCCCTCTTTCACTTGGCCACTTTCAAACTGTCCAGAGGCTGACTATACCAAGTTTGATACTCTCTCCTCTGTGCCTGTCTTTCATGTCATTGCATCATGCCCCTGCTCAAGAGCAACACATACTCAGTGTCCTATTACAACAAGATGAATGTGAGTTTGTGAAGCAGATCTCTCCTTATTCAAGATATATGGCAGTACCAACAACAAAACTACTGAAAAATACTGTCCTGGCAACTAAGAGATCTCCATGAGGTCAGCCATAGCTCAAAGAATTTGTCTCAGGTCAGTTTTCAAGTAGGTCTTGCAAACAAATATTGTGGTAGCATGATATTGCGTAGACAATTCATTTTGAAGAGATCAGTTCAGCCTGTGCAGAGACTAGGGATGTCAACCCTATAAATGGTGTTACTTTTGCCAGTTAGATGTACATTGTGCCTCTCGGAGCCAGATCTCTGCAGATGTGGGGCAAAGAAGGATGTCTCCAGAGGAGACTCCACAACCTCCCTCGGCAGCCTCTTCCGGTGCTCTGTCACCCTCACAGTGAACAAGTTTTTTCTAATGTTTTTGTGGAACCTCCTATGTTTCCAGCTTGTACCCATTGCCCCATGTCCTGTCACTGGACATCACTAAGAGCCTGGCTCCGTCCTCCTGACACACCCCCTTGACATATTTATAAACATTAATGAGGTCACCCCTCTCAGCCTCCTCTTCTCCAAGCTAAAGAGACCCAGCTCCTTCAGCCTTGTCGCATGTTTAAATATGAGTAAAATTAATTTTGCACAAAGTATGGAAACACACACATCATTTTTGTCTGAATTCTTACTTGTAGCAGGGATTGTGTTAAGTTTCCATTAATGAAGAAGTTGTCCCAGCTCTTTGTTTCTTTCCTCCTTCAGCATCACTCTTTTGAGTCACTTCCTCTCTCATATTATTGCATGTCATTATCAATCTTCACTGCTCATTTATGATTAGTTTTGCAATAACCTTTCTTCTTCTTTCTCCTCACTTGTAATTACTGTTTTTCATACGTCCTTATTCATGCAAAGAGTAAATTTGCAAGATTTTTACCACCCTACTTCCTTTCAAAAGAAATTCCGTTGCCCTGCTGCACAGATAAGTTTCAGATTCAATATTCCATTTTCTGCCTCTATTTTATTTTCACTTCAGATGTCAAAAAGGACTAACAGTCTTGTAGTTTCTCTGTTTGCCTGTGCAACATCTCAAAACTCATCCAGAGAACTAGGGATAAGTTTTGGTATTACGACAGGCTGTAAAACATGCAGCTTTAACGTGTCAGACTTAATCGCATGCAAGCAGAGAACCAGATTTTTAAAATTTCTACAATCTAATGTGAAAATACTACCCAGATTTACAAACTACTACCCACTGTAGACAGTGAATGTTACTCAGAGTAAACCATATCATACCTACTATCCTTAATAATAATCTAGATAACATTTGATATGTGTCAAAGGGGCACATGGAAAGGGATTTGAATTCTCTGTGAACTTTTGAAAATGTTTCAGAAGTATTAAACAGTGATTATGTACGGCAATTTCTAGAATTACTGCTGCATTGATTTTATGATTATTTCTAAGGAATTAATATGTAAATAAAAACACATTTTAAAGAATAGGTGCCCCACCTGTTAAAATCCAGAACTCTATATAAACCAAATGGAGGGTAACAGTTTTTTAGAGATATTATTCCTTAGTTGTTGGGTTTTTTATTCCTGTTGTATATAAGCATTTACAAAGTGACTGTTACGATAACTGGGCATCAGACTGAAAAGAAGAATTTAAAAAAATAATTTATCAATTTAGATAAAAACATGATCAGCTGAAATTATAACCGACACACTGAAAACGCACTGACATGTTCTTCAGTTAGCACACCACAATGACCAAAAGCCATAATTTACCAAAATAAATTGCATAATATGTTCACTACTTTTGGTTTTAATACAAAATAATATGTGTAGGAAGCCCAAGCGTATCTTTCTGCATTATACAGAATTTATATTTAGTACAGCAGCACTATTTAGTCCTTTAAATTAAAACAGAAAAAAAAAACCCACACTACTTTAAGTTATTCCATTGTCAGTATATATTAACTCTCACTTCCCTACAAAAGCCATAAAACTGTAGTTTCTACAAGCAGATTGACTTCTGTTATGTTTTTTTTCAAGGAAGAAAATCTGGTTTTAATTGTCCACTAAACTCCTACTTCTTGTTCTGACTAATGCTAACAGCAATATCCAGTGTCCTGAAAAATATCACAATTTCAGTAAATTATATGTATAATATGCCCCGAGATATTGGTAACAGATAAACTATATATTCTAAACAATATTCTTGAGATAAATAGGATATTATTTAGGGAAGTAATTAATAAACATTTCAAATAGAAACTTATTCATGAAATATGAACAAACTGAATCTATAGAAAGTGCAACATAAAGAATCAAATTTTCATTTCATGTGTTCCAGTCTAGTTTAAGGATATTTGGTTGGCCCAATAATATGCCTTCAAAGAAACCTTACAAGAGTCATTCAATGAAGACGCCATGTCTCTGAAAGGGTGAATCAAATGCAGATGCAGAGGAAATTTTCTGGTATGAGAATTCTTACCATCAAACAGGTCACTGATAAATACTGAAAAGAAAAAAAAAAGTCAGTGAAAAATAATTTGAGGCCACAAGGTAGCTGATTCTAAAGCTATTAGAAACAAAGGAAATATTAAAATAGAGCAAAATTAGAAGTCAGGGAGAACAAAACCGTGTTTAGCTCTTGGCAAGTATCTGCAGCCAACAAGGAGACATTGCCAGCTGGCTATCAGCAGTAGATAGAAATATGTTCTAACAACTGTTCTGGGTGATTTCATAGCAAAACAGTTTCTTCCTTCTTCTAAAAAGGTGCCCATCTTAGGAAGAACCATATGTACACGTCCACAAAAATCTACCCATTTTAGGGAAGCTTACATTTTAGGAAGACCAGATAAAACAAAGAAAGCGTCATGAATTCAGGAAATTACAGTCAGCCTGGGAAAACTAAGTGCATGCAACAAATTTACTATGTCTCACTTAGAAGGTTTCCAGGGAGTTTCCAAAGCTTCCCACAGAATTTTACCGGAAGAGTAATCAATATTATGAACCAATTTGTAAACCTAAGCAGAGAGAAAATATTTCACGTATGATAGGAACAAGGACAACTGTATGGTTTCCAGCTAGGATTGCATTCAAGAAAGATTACTTACCATTTTCAAACACAGTACATTCCTGGAAAAACATGGGAATAAAAGTTTGCAACTTCTGAAGAATATTCAATAAACAGAAAGATTTATATTAATAATAATTTGATTATAATTCCGCAAGTAGATAATACTCAAGAACTGCTCATGACAGGGAGGTTGGATTAAATGATCTCTAAGGTCCCTTCCAGCCTAGGCCATTCTATGATTCTATGAACTGTTCATGGATTTTACCTTAAAATTGTTTGTGGCAGACTGCATATAATTTATCTCTTTAGGTGTTTTATATACCTCTAAACAGTGGTATTCAGAAGCAGGTTTTTAAAAGCACAAAATATCTATAAATGTCCCCTTTTCTGGAATCCATTAGAAGTGCATTATTTAAATCCTTTAGTAATTTTGAATATTTGTTCTTCAGTGCAGGACTCAGATATCGTTAGGAAAAGTATCTGGCTCATTGGTAAAGTATCTTTGAACAATGAGTATTCAAAGCTATTCACCAGCACATACTCATTTTTATACCTGATAGATTGCTACAACATACATAATAACCAAACCTGAGCATTTTCAAGGCAATCATATAATTATTTCCACATCTCAAATGTTGTCAGACCTACTTATGGGCAAAGTACTTAAACATCTTCCCCCACATAGACCTAAGTTTACCAGAAAACTCCCTACTATTCATTGTTCTATACATTCTTCAAGGCACTCTAGAAATTGCCAGGCTGAAGACCACCAAGCTCCACTTGTTTGTAGGATTTGCTAATGCATATAAGCTAAAATTATCTTTACTTTTTGAAAACATCTGAGCTTGACTTTAGAGAGTGTTCAACTTCTGCTTTGATTTCAGGAAAAGCAGCTACTTGTAAATGGACTTGGCACATCAAAAGTTGAGCACTTAAATTTTGGCCAACTTGCAAACATTGAACACTTGCAAACCTGCAGATGAAAAAGAAAATGTGATTTCTTGATCTAGATGAAAAAGTCCACAGCTTCAGTACAGGAAAACAGTTACTGTGTGATCATGGACTGATAGCATGTTCTCTGGGTCACCTCTCCCTAACCGTAGCCTCTGAAGAAGTTCTATTTCTGTCTCCCCCTCAAATCTCACGGCTTGTCATGTAGTTTCAGAAGCACCTTTGATATAAGCCATTGGACAATCTTGAGCAACTGTTGTTTCATTTCCATGGCACCTGCACGAGATTGTCCCTGTTTACTAAATTGAAAGAAGAAAGCATAAAAGAGGCAATATTCCCTGCTTCCTTGTCCAATTATGGGATTCCCAGAAAAGCAGAGTAATAGTTCAATGAACTCTCGTTCTCCATGCTATCTTACTGCATGCTGCGCTCCATAAAAATGAGATTTCTTTTTTTCAACCACAGAAGGAAAAATAAATATTTTAAAAAAAATTAAAAATGAATGACCCACTTTCTGACCATTTGCTCCAGCCTTTGATTACCCAAAGGGCTAAAATAATGTGTTGTATTTTGCAATCACTCCTGGAAAGCACAAAGGCTGGGGGGGTGGGAATGGCATGTTGTATTTCCATATTTAAAAACAAGCCTTTTCCAGAGGTTATACAAAATGGGAGTAAAAAGTCTTGGGTTTATCAGCTGTGCAGTGCCTGGCTCTTTCCTATTGCAAGAAACTGCAAAAGTCCTTTGTTCACTTTGTGACACCCAGTTTTCAGAAAAGGTGGGAAGCAAAATACAATGAAGACAGATAATAAAGTTCGATCTACTGTGAAACAATATAAAAGGCTTTTGATATCTGCAAGATAGCATGCTCCTCTCATAGTAAGAGACTGAAGCAGTTTGAAGGTTGTGCTTCCATCACAGAACAGATTTCAAAGTAATAGACAGAGACAAAGCTAGCAGAATTGGCTTTCTTCAGAATTTATACTTTCAATAAGGGAGTACCCGCTTGCAAAGTCTAGAAGACACACTGCATTGCTAGAAATGTTTCCGCAGGACTAATGATTTCTGCTTGACCTGTAGTTCTGGCACACCTCTGCACTTCCTTTTAATTTTATTTCCCCTACCGACCAACTGCTGACTCAGGAAGACATCACCACTCCAATTACATGCTGGAGATGTTTTCAAGCCTCATCCTCTTCCCTCACAGTGGTGAGAATAAATAAATAAATAAATAAATAAATAAATAAATAAATAAATAAATAAATAAATAGATAGATAAAATCTGGAAGCTAAGGTTAAAATATTTTACTGTAAGTCCAGGATGTTGGTAGTGGATATGTTTATATTTTAAACCTTAGTCTGGACATGCCCTTCCCTGCTCTCTCCCATGACTTGTGTATTAGTTTGTTATATGCTTCACTTGTGAGCAGGAAAGAAAATAACAGTTCTGCTAATGTGATATTATCCAAACCACACAAGATTATTTTTTTTAATTTTTTTTTTTTTTTTTACAGCATTCATCCAACTTATCTTCACTTCCCAGCCAGTCTAGGATACTATCAGCAACCTTTGTAAGTCTCCCATCTTAAAACAAAAATGCCTTTTTCCTCCAGTTTGTCTGGCGTTTTTTATACTTCCTCCTTGGACTATGTCCCAGACACATGCATTCTCTCTACATTGCTTCAGTTAATTATTTATATTTGATGGCCACCTCTGTGAGCACTATTACTTATCCCCACTTGTGAACTGCTGTAATGTAAGGTGTTTGTCACTTACATCAAGGTCATAGCCAGCCCTGTTATCATTTGGTTGCACTCCCCATCTAGTAATATTGATGATGGTATAGTATGAAGCATTTTAAGCTCACACTGACCCCATATGAACAAGCGTCATGTATTCATTTACGTTACTTCTGCTGAGTAAGCCATTAGTTCTCAGCAGTGCAGTGCTGCAAATGTTAACTGTAAGTCATCGTGGTAAGCTGGGAGGCAACATAAAAATTCAGTTGCTGCAGCTTTTGTGGCTTGAAAGGTGACATTGGTCATTTTTTCCCCCAAGCTTTAGCTGCTTACTGCTAATCTTTACTATCCACTGGGCCTTGCAAGTGGGAGTAATAATAATATGTCTCATTCTTTAACGACAAATATGACACAAAACTTTTTTTTTCTCTCATTTAGAAGGACATAGCTCACTTATACATTCTAGTGATTTATCTTCATACGTTTTCAGGGTCCTAACTACCAGTATTCTGCTTTGGTTTATTAATAATATTAACAGCTGTAATTAACAGTTCATAGTTAACAGACAAACTTACACATTTCCACCTGCTTTCATCCTATCCTGTTGCTGTCCTTGAGCAAGCCCTTATTAACGCTTTACACATCTTTTCCTTACATCCATCTGAATTGCACACTGTTTCCAGTTCCCAAAGTTGGCATACTCCTTGGCAATCTGCACAACTTCTTGCTTTTGCCCTACATAGTCTCCTTCTTAAGAAGCATAAGTGCATAAGGTTACACATTTTTATTTTTCCTTGATTAAGAATTTGTCTGCATGACTGAACAAAGGAAAAAATGGAGTCAGTCTTCACTCAAGCTGCAAGCATCATTCAGCTCAAAGGCACTCTGGCCAAGTAGATACCTTGTCTGGCTCTCAAGTATGGCACCTCTGTCAGGGCTGTTATACCAGTGACTGACAGGACTGGTGGCAGTGGGCCAGTCACCAAGCTCCCCATGCCTCAGTTTTCCCATCTGTAAACAGGAAAGATGACAACCCTGAATTCCTGCTTTGCACTTTTTCAGTCACTGCTTATTAAAAAAGCCAACAAAACACCAAATCAAAATACCCCTGTGAACAGCTTCCACAAATTTCTTGCACACAATCTCTGTCCTTAGACGACTTTCCTTTTCTTTAAGCTGTGAGATCTTTCAGCAAGGAAGCCAAATCAATTTATTCAGGAAACTGCTAGTTAAACTGGCGCAGATAGTCAAATAAAAATGCATATAAATACGCAGTCCTAGGGAAAAAAGTTTCAGGATATACAAACAGAAATATGCTCCTCTACAAGTAAGGCTACGGGAAAGGTATCAAAACTGAAAGACCGATGTGAAGTCAGGATTTTCCAAATTGCAGTCAAGTACAAGCCAGTAGGTTATCACTTTTATCTAAAATTTCACGGCTTCTGTTATCCATATTCCAGCAGAGATTATGGCACAAAAAGCACAAAGTAAACCCAAATCAAGGGTACACAGTTTATTTAAGAAGCAATATTGAAAAGTTCACTGGTGTAAGTAACCTAAGATGACATTTCATGTGTCTACAGTGATTCAGAAAATCCCAACATGCCTGAAGAGTGTTAGACAGAATTTATCAAATGCTACTAGAAATACATTATTCAAATCCAGTTTAAAATCTAGCTGGTACAACGTTTTCCCCAAAATTCAATCACTGTTTAATTAAATTCTCTACTTAGTTTGATTAGAAACTCAAAAGCAAAGTTAAATGTATTAAAAATAACATTTGCTCATTATTTTGATCACTACAGCCAGATATTATTGGAAAATCTCATATGTAGGGGTAAAAAGTATCCAGTTAATTAAGAAAGAAGGAAGGGGAAAAAAAAGACTAGAAAAGAGACATGCTAGCGAACAAATTAGGTCTAGGAAAGAATATGCATGTCTGTCATTTATGCTACAGTGGTAGCATATAGAGAGAATTTGGGTTTCACTTCAGAAGGACACTACCTTGGCCAGTGTGTACAACCACATCTATTCAGATAAAAAAATTAGTCATTGCAGATGATGTCAAGTCTATACTCAGAAAACAGATACTTTGTGACAGATGCACACATCTGTCCTTTGTGACAGACAAAGAATATAGGTGTATCAATGCCGTAAGAAAAATGGTCTTGAAAACCTTAACTGTTGTATTAGGCCAAATCTCACACTTTTAAATTAATTAGCAAATTGTATAATTCTGTACTATGTTGTTTCCCACATATGCGATCAAGTAGACAAGAGACAAAGTTTACAATAATACAGGCTGATTTAAGACAGACCTGTCAACCCAGACAAAGCTCCATCTATGGCCACATGGTGAGCAGTGTACTGAAGAAACAATACTGTTCATAGGCCAGGATGTCATGTTGGCAAACTTTACAATGGGGAAGAAATTATAATTTACACCTACTGGGGAGAATACTAGCCATAAAGCATCTAAATCATCATTCTAAATATTAATTACTTACGTTTTTTTCCAATAACTACTTTTTATTAAAACTTTTTTTAAAGAAGTAACAATAACATACTAAAATATTTTCACATGTTAGAGCAGAAATAGAACAATAGAACTCAATGCAAAAAAGAGGCACAAGGATATAGAACTGTATATTTCTACAAAGTACAGGAAAAAAATTCTATCGGTTACCTAGTTGTTGAGTTCTAGACAAAGTTTCAGTAAATTCTGATAACATGCTTGATTTTAAGACTCTAGCTAATCCTAGTCTTATTCACAAAAGCATTCAAATTTAGCATCTCAAACGTATAAATTGATGATAAGCACATCTTGGTGTCTCTCCAATAAAATACTGCTTTCTACGGTCCAAAAAAAATGCACATTCTGGTCAAAAATTTCCTTTTATGAGGTATTAAACAGTCTATCAATATGGAAATATTGAGAGTGACTAGTGGTATCACATCAGCAAACATTTACAGAAATTACATGTGGTTATTTTAAGGTTCATTTGTCAATATAAGGACTTCTGTATTGGCTTAGTTATCTTAGTGTACTCTTAATTTCCTGAAACTGTATTTTATTTCTGAGATACAAGTGACAGCATTCCACCAAAACTCACAACAGTGAGTTTGGGTAAATTTTAACGCATTATTGAGGTTATCCTAAACTTGCCCTTCTTGTAATTGGTTTTTCTATCTTGTCAGTTATGCTTGCATTCTACCTATATCTTCAACCACAGCCAAGCTAGTTTAGTTATATAGAATTATTACTTAATGAACTTTTTTATGTTTGATAGTGCACTTAATGACACATGAGGTTATGAATTTTCTCCTTGTTATTTCCCTCTTACAAGAAGACATAAGCAGAATATAATTGACCAGATCCTTAACCCATATAAAATCAGCTCCATTTACACCAACTACATCTAGAGTTTAACATAAAACAAATGTACCTAGAGCAAGATGACACATTTAATTAACCATAGTATAACTGTATATGTATTGTCACATACAATTAAGGCTATTGCTCATTTGAGTAAAAGAAAGAATTCTAGAAACAGTGCTTTATAACACTAGGTTTCATCCTATTCCCTATCAAATAAGAACTCCCGTCAGCTAACATGATGTATAGACTGCTTCCCAAACACATGCATGAGTCACTGTCTGGAATTTGTCCTTTTAAATAAAATTATCAACACTTGTAGAGAAAACCATCTCTATCAGTGTTTCCTTCCTCAAATTAAAGATAACCAGCTTGGCAAACACTGCACGTTGGTTGTCAAAAGGTTTGACAGACTTAATGGAGCTCTGAATTGAGTGCCAAAACAAAAATGAATTGGAAGACTACAGCAATCCCACTAATAAGAGTGGGACCAGACCAGTCATATATCCTAGAGAGACAGTACATAAACTAAAATTCATTTAAAGTAGGTAATTAAACATAAAGCTATAAATAATATAAATCCCAATTTTTTTTTTAATACTTTCTAGCTCTTAATCTGCCATTCCAGAGAAAAAGGAATGCGTCCTACAGTTTTGAATTTAATCACCAAGAATAAGATTCTAAATTGTTGCCCAAGCAGGTTCTGTCGCAGGTTCTCCTGCTTTGGGTGGGAAGGGAAGGTTGAAGGCAAATATGACACCACAGGAGCAGACAGCTATTGTGAGGAGCCTAAACTTCCTGAAAAATTAGAGTACTCTCTCCCGTGGTGGATGCTTATCCATAGCTGCTGGCTCTGCACATTAATGGCTTTCTGACCACATGAAGGCAAACTGCTGTCAGACAAACTCTTCCATTCTCGTCTGTTTAGCAACTATAGTAAATCCATTTCCTTTGATTTGCTTTTGTTGATACTGTTGGTTTTTTCCCTAATGCCAATAGCAGACAGGCACATGGTATTTCTGTTGCAAAATACTATCATCAGTAATATCTCCAACTATCTCCAGGAGGTAAGCACCGATGTCTGTCTTGTTTTTTTCCATGGTTGCTCTTCCACCAGATGGTCTGAGGTGTTTTGCTTACTTGTTTGCACTTACTGTATAAGACTTGTTAATTTAGCATAGGAAAAAAAAACATTAAAGCATGGAGCTATAGACTTTGTGGGCCTTATTCTCTTACTCTGTATCTCCTGGACTTCTGCTCGATTATAGTGATCCCAGCCCACTGACAATGTAAAGCTCTGATGTTACTATAGGGGAAACAGCCCATAACCCTTTACTACCATGATTAGGATATTCATCTTTTGAGAGAGGAAGACCATAATTCCAAACCTACTCCAAGGACTGGTTTATGCACTTAAGCTAATATGTGATCACACAGAAAGTGTACCATCAGCAGCTTCACCTCCTTCATTTCTTTGTCTGCCTGAAGGATGTGTTTTGGGCTGAGCTGACAGTTTTGCATGGAGGAATGGCCTACAGCAGAACACGCTGGCCTATAGCAGAACATTTCCCTGTGTCCAAGCAGACTGACCCTGACACCAGAGCCTGCTCTCCCTGTGACCAAGCCCTGGGTAACTCCAGAGGCTTGGGAGGTGCTGTAGGAACTGTGTCAGACTGCTCCCCCCAGAGCCACTGCAACCTTCACCCTCCTTGTAGGCAGGTCCACAGGAGCAGCAGACCAGCACAGTCCACATTCTGCTTTCCCCTTCCATTTTCCCATCTCTCACAGAGCTATTCTGATTCCTGTCCCTTAATGGCAAAACAAAACTGAAAAAACAAAAAAAAACAACAAAAAAAACCCCAATATAGCACAGACTGCTAAGAGCATTGCTTGGTTTTTACTCAGGTAGCTGAGCTCAGCACCCATGAAACATTCAGAACTATTCAGCTCTACCAAAGTAGTATTTGTTTAGGGAAGCTCATAAAGGAAAACATTAGATTTCTAGAAATATTCACCTAATAAAATCTATTTTTTTCAAGACTTTGGGAGCTTGAGGACTGAGAATTATAAGAATCATGATACTGCAATTAAGCCCTAAATTTTGCCTCTATGCAATTTCAGGTAACTGTGTCCTTCTTCAGGATTGCTTAGGAAATTTTGATTCCCTAAAGTGGATAAACATTCTGTGTTTCACTGCTTTTATCTGATTAAGCTTATGAAATTATGATGTTAAGATTTCAGCTGCCTATGCACAGTTGTAAGGTTTTTAAGACAACCGTATATTCTATACAGTAAAATTCATTGCTTTTAAAGCAAAATTTTCCTTTAACAGGAAAAGAAAACAGACTTTCAGGTACACGTGCTTTCCAAATTTGAAACAGAGGAAATCTGAAAGATGCATACATGTAGCAAACAATTAAGTTTAACTGCAGGTATTAGTCAGACCATCTGAAAGAAAGATGTTTTCCGAGGACAGAGCAGAAAGGCCTGTAGAAGAGAAAAAGGTTGTTATCGCTCCGAGAGAAAATCCGTACTGTCCATAACTATCAAATAGTGATTAAAGTAGCAGACAAAAGAAAGGAGATAGTAATCCTGAAACAGAAAGACTACATCAATGAGGCTGACAAGAAGCTCTGAGTTTATTCACTGCAACAAACTTCAAAAAAGTGTTATATCTCTCTCCCTCCTGTGGCAGTAGTGGTCTATAGTCAAAATGACATTCTTAAAGACAGAAAACCAACCCCAACAGTTTAGGCCGGGAGCACTGAGCCTCCTGTAGGACCCTCTTTTCCTCTTTAAATGACAAGCTTCAGCAGAAAACAATTAAGAATTTGTCCAGATTAATTTCGACCTCCAAAAACCCAACAATCTTTCCAACCAGATATAAAAAGAGTTCAATACACATCTTATGAACCATAATTATTAGTTATTGGTACTGTTGCTTTAAAGGTATCAGTAGTGTTTGTACTAATTAGTCATTATAAAACCATTTTTATATATACAGCAATGCAAATAACATGAGACACTCATTTAAGTGCCATCATATTTTCTGAGGAAAACTACTCTGATTCCACGAGGCTACCTGCCTGACTAGGACAGCATTCTGGGAAAATATCTCCTATGGACAAATTTTTTTTTTACAAAAATCAAATTCTTGAAAAGCTACAATCCATGCTAGAAAAAGTTTTCATCTTAAAAGATATTTCCCAGAAACTTCTACTTTTCAGACAGCCCCTGTTTACCATGAAACTCACCAACACATGGCATCCATCAACAAAATGCAGGGTGCATCACCCAAAGCAGCAAATTGCTTGGGTGAAACAAAAGCCTCACAATGACCTTGCAGAAACAGACAATGAAAGGCAAAGACACCCAGGGATGGGCATTTATCACAAGTCAGCTCCAACCTTCATCTCCTTCCCTCCCACAGGGCTCCCAAAAAGCCTGTAAAAGATGAATTAATTCCCATACGAACTGGAAACTGGAATTCATAACACTAGAGGATACTCACAATTATGTACTCAGTGGTACTGCTTTTATGGAACATTGCAATTTCCGTCTGTTAACCAACAACGTCCCACAGATGATCAATTCAGTCTCTCCCTTTCTTGTAAGTCAGGAAAACAGGTAAAGACATGGTTAACACCTCCATACAGGCACAGATGCCAATTATCTATTATCCCATGCTCTAAGTAACACAGCTAATTAAGTTAGAATAATTGTTTTCAACTGGTATTTAGTTTTAAAGATTGCTATTTCTCTTTCAAACAGGAAGAGCATATATCCATAAAAGCTTCAGGTTTTCTTCCGGACTATATTGGTTGGTCTAAAATGCTACTTCTAGCCAAAATATTGTAGACCCTAACAGCTACAGTAGTACTGCTACTGTAATAAAGTGCTACATAAATTTAAGAGACCTAATTGACCTGAGGATGGTAAAGTTCAAAACACACAGCAGTGAGACATCTGTGAAAGCAATTTTAGACCCAAAGGGGAATGAAAGTAAATATAAACTGTGAGACTCATAGTTATCATGCTAGTCTGTTAACAGACATGGGAGAATCAGGTGAAAATAGACATGAAGGATAAAGGGAAAACAAAAAGCAGTCTTTAAAGTAGAAAGCGTACATCAGCTAGAAGTAAACTCCAGTGAAGAGCTGTTCTATCAGAAGGGATGAAAAAAGATAAATGATAGGAAAAAAACAGGACTGAACTAAAAGATAAAACCAAAGGACACAAACAAAAAAGCCCATGCAACTAAGACTTCTTTCACTATGCTCCCACATTATACTGCATATCTCTGGTAGCAAATTAAAATGAAAGCTATCTACCCTAACTGCTGGAAATTATTTATGAAATTTGCATTTAAGGGCCACAGAGATTTAAAGTCTTAGAATTTGATAAAAGAAAAAAATTCTAGTTGTTTCCTGAAAATACACAGGTCTCCTCAAAACACCCACCAGTAATGTTCATATTTGTTAAGATCCCTTTCTCTGTTGCTGTCATTGCCCTTTCCAAACCATTACATGTACTGGTGATGTTCGCACTGCCAGTTCTGCAGTATTAAAAGAGAAGTTCTCAGGACAGTAAATTTCTAAGCAGGACAGATTTAGACTAAATGAAGACAGTTATACTCCCCTCACTCAGTCCACTACTCCCATTAAGATCTCATTAGTCAGCCAATTGCCTCATCCTACTTAAGATATTAAAGAAAAGAGTGAGTCATAAAATTCTCATAACCATTCATTTGCATCAGTGTATCTTTGCAATGGTATAATTCATACCCTCTGATGAGTTACAGCTCAAACTTCACTGTGCATATTGTGGAAAACTCCATTAAAAACAAGGTCATTTTGTTTTGAAATTGTAACTTTGGTGTCCATCAAATTGGCTTATATATTTCAAGCCCTTTTTGGTAGCTATCAGTAACGAAGGAAATAGAAGGACAAAGCCAAAATGTCTCTTCAAACCCCAGCAACCTATCCTTACCCATAAATAAAGCATAGAGTAGGCTCAGTCCAGATCCCACTCTACTAGCAACCATGAGCAGTCTTAAAGACCTGTCCTAAGCTCCCAAAACCTCAGAAGTAAATCTAGCATCTTTTTTACTTCTTCTCGCCTCCTTTCTCCTTCCCAATTTCAGGAAAATTCTAAGTTTTATGGCCAAAAAGTTCAGCCTCAAGACCACACTATTATCTTGCACCTTGAGTGCTGTTCTTTTTTTTTTTATAAAGGTGTATATACCTAACAATTTGCACATTAGTAGAGCAATGTCATGCAGAAAAGTGCAGAGTTTCATTTATTTCAAACAGAGTCACTGATGAACATTAGTTCTCTGCCTGTAATTTAGGCAGGGCACAGATTCACCCACTCACTAATCTGCTCCAGATGCTTATGAGGAAGGAACAAGGGAGTCATAACACATATGCATAGTGTATTAGTAGCGTAACAGTAAAGGTAAAGTAGAAGTGAGATGAAAAATAAACAGTAAGATGAGCCATGCTGAGAAACATTAAAAGAGAAAAAAAAAATAGAGGCAGTTCTTAAAAATTAAGATAAGTACACTGAAGTCCTTACCTTATTTAGAACTAAAAAGTCCCTTCTGGCAGCTTCCTTATACCTTTCTGCAAGTACTTTAGAAAGACAACCTATCCAGAAATGTACACCATAACCAAAACAACAGAATATATATATTGTTTTTTATACATGCTGGAACTAAACCAACACTATTACTGAAGCTTTAAAATTATTGAAAGGTATTCAGATTCTACCTAAATAAATGACATAGATTAAAATGGGAAAAGTGGAGTTACCATAATAAAAACCTTCTAAACATCAAAATCCAGGTGATAAGGTTTTTGAACCAAAAAAAGGTGCTAAGTAAACTTTAGACCTTTCAGATGACTTTTAGAGAGAGATTTTTTTATTTTTTAGCCTTGGGTTTTCTACATGGAGCAAGGTCAACATCACAATAAGCCTCCAGGATAAAAATATTTTAAAACTACTCCTTAAACATCTAGAAACATCACTAACATGTCACAGCTCAGCAGTAAAGGACATTAACACCTTCTGAAGGTGCTAGCAGTTGCTTCAGAGTAGTTCAGCAGGGCAAGAGCCTTCTGAACAGAAATAAATCTATCTTTACCACAGCATAAGGAGGAATATTCATTTTCTGGGAAGACCATGCATATCACAAATTTCTCCAGGTTTGAGTCAACCAACCAAACAACAACACATAAGGAAAAACAGCAATGCCAAACTCCAAGCCACCAAAAAGGCCCCACTCAACTGCAGATTTCTAACTTTAGAAATAAATTTCAAAATTTAACTTTGTGGCCTTGATTCTCATTTCTATGACTTTAATTTTTAAATAAGTAGAATTCAAAAAATATTTTTTACGAAGAGAAATTTTAAAAGCTGAAAACATTACAATACTAACATGCTAACAAAATCCAATGACTTTCAGCAGATGTAGTTTTTTCTGTTAGGAGCCTGATATATATCTAAATTGTTTGCAAATCCTCAGCAAATAAGTTTGAGTTTATCCTTATTCTTTTGCTCAAACTTATTTTTTTTTTCTGATCAATAGCAATTTACATGTCATTTTTCCAAGAATAAAAATGTCAAGCTTGGTTGTCTGTTTGTTTCACGAGATAACCGATTTTCACTTTTAATCTGCACAGCAATCACATTTGTTCTTTCAGATTTAAGAACTGCATAAAGAAGTGTGCACAAGAGGAAGTAGAAGCAGACCTGATTTTTAACGGTGAATCAATGCAAACAGAGCAAGTTAAACCTGAAATTTTAATGTTAACTAATTTAATGCACAATTTATAATTGAAAACCATTACAATATTAAATCTTAAAAAAAGATTATGCCAACAGATAGGCAAAACTTAGTGTGTTGGCCATTCCCTATAAGAATGGTTTTAACTGATGTTAAAACCAGTATAAGACAAAAGGAAGATTAAAGCAGTTGTAGGACACGTTAGAGAATACCACACAATGCTTACTAATATCCTTTTGCTACAGCACCTATAAATGAGACAGAAATGTTGGAATTAACATTGTAATGGGAACCCTATCTCAGAATTTCATCTCATTTCTGATAGTGCTGTGAGTTGGTGAACAGAGTTCAGGGTTTCATAAATGCAAGCTTTATGCCTGGCTCCACCTTTGATGAACTCAAAATCATTTAATCATCCTTCAATTCAGTTTCCCAGTGGAAGTGAATAATACCCTTTCTACGAGTTTTTCTGAGACTTTCAATAAAAGCTAGCTGTTATTATTTAGTACTGCACACACAAAAATTACAATAGTTGCACCAAATAAATTGGGTAAGTACAACCTTTTTATATTTTAACCTTCTTTTCAGGTGCAATTGCTTATTCTTTCCAGCTCAACATACGGGGTGACTTTTATTCCTGAACTCCTTTAAGCACACAGACTGCAGTCAGAAGACAAAGCAGACATCAGAGTCTCAGAAATGCTCTATGACACTGATGGTTCCAAAACAAGGAAATGGCATGAAAGCTTCTCTGAAGTACTATATCCAGGACTCCCAGGCCTGAAGGTCACTCAACCCTGGCACCAGCCTTGGTGTCACAGCCTCATAGAATTGTTTGGGATGGAAGGGACCTTTCAAGGTCATCTAGTCCAACTCCCCTGCAGTGAGCAGGGACATCCTCAGCTAGATCAGGCTGCTCAGTCTCAGACCTTGAATGTCTCTAGGGATGGGGCTTCTACCACCTCCCCAGACCACCTGTTTCAGTGTTTCACCACCCTTGATGTAAAAAATTTCAGTTGTAAAAAGTGTCCCCAGAGCTCACGGTGGCTTGAGCACGCAGAGCAAGAGAGCAGAAGCAGCCCATCGTGGTTGCTGGAGTACCCTGGCAATTGTGCTACTCATTTAGGGAGATCTTGTTTGCCATGTCAGCCACCAAGCAGTTTTCACACCTAATCCATGACCTTTCCATCTCACGGTCATGCATTTCTCTAGCCCTCAGCTTTGGCACAAGAAAAGACCTGGGCCTCACTTCTCTCTTCTTCCTATTCTCACCTTCACCTTCTACCTCTTCACAGCATCTGATTAAAAAAAGACAGAGAAAACGAGCACCAGCCACAACACCCTGGTGTGAGTGGGTGCTGGGACATACATAGTCTTACCTCAAAAACAACATTTGGCAGTTCTGCTCTATATCTGTGTTGCATCTTCCTCACGCTCTACGGCATCACACAAGTGTGAGAGAACCGTTAGTGCAGGGACGGATGGGGGTATTATAGGAATAACACAGATTCACACCGACAATTAAGCTAATGCAAGAGGCAGGCAGAATGCTTTCTTAAAAGCATAATTTCCTTTATTTTACAAAGCGGAAGCAAAGGCACCAAGAGATAATTATCCTTACCCAAATCTCACAGGGTAAAAAATGAAAGGTATTTTAGATCAAATCTCGTGGTTTTGCAAGTGGATTACGGACAGTTTTGCCACAGTTCTATACCTTGTTCTGTTTCAATCTTATGGGCTACATGAAAACAATTTACAGACATCAGTTAGAAACCCTTAAATATTACTGCAGCCGACAGAGATATATTTGGTGGTCCATTAGATACTCCATTAAAATATAAAAGTCCTAAATTCTAAAGCAGCCTATGTACTTTCACATGGAAATTTTCTTTCATCTTTCCTTCCCAAATCCTTTCATACAAATATCAGTCTTGCCTTAACACATGCAAAAAAACCACTCGCATGCTAAGTTTTAGGGTGCTTTTTTTTCCCCCCTCGCACCACAAATTATTAAAATTGTGATAAGCACACAGAGAAAAAGAATAACAATAGTAAATAATTGTAACAATAATAACAATAATTAATAGAACGTAAAAAAATATTATTCTAAGGAAGAAAATGATCAATACTCTGCTACAACAAAACTTATCTTGAAATTCTCAAACTATTTTTGTGCAAAAAGCAATTGTATCTGACTTTCATGTATTTACAACATATATATATATAAAAGTATTACTGTTACTACAAAATAATTCAGTGAAAACACTTCAGATAAATAATTTGAGTAAGCACCTTTTGTCCAAAGAAGTAAATCAACTGCTTAGATTCATCTTGGCTCTTAACTGAATCCTGATGTTTTAATATATATTGAAAACAACATTTCCTGACAGAGTTTTAACATGTTTTACCGAGAAGAATAAGCCACTTCTCCCCTCCTTCCCCTTAATGTTTTCAAGGACTAGTCCATGTTGTTTCTTGGTTAATACTAAGAATACCAGCCTCTTGACTAGAGAAAGTGGATTAAGATATTCCACCTGAACTGCAAATGGTTTCTTCTCTCAAAATAAAAGTTCCAGTTTCTTTCAATAAAAGGAACAGTGACTATTTTCTTCTCCATACACGCCTTCTCCATAATTAGTGGTTAAAATACAGCAAGGTTGTATCTTCAAAGAATCACCGAATGTCAGGGGTTGGAAGGGACCTCAAAAGATCATCTAGTCCAACCCCACTGCCAGAGCAGGATCACCTACAGTAGATCACACAGGAAACTCCACAACCTCCCCGGGCAGCCTCTTCCAGTGTTCTGTCACCCTCACAGGGAAAAAGTTTTTTCTAATGTTTTTGTGGAGCCTCCAATGCAGCTTGAACCCATTGCCCCTTGTCCTGTCATTGGACATCACTGAGAAGAGCCTGGCACCATCCTCCCGACACTCCCCCTTGACATATTTATAAACATGAATGAGGTCACCCCTCAGCCTCCTCCAAGCTAAAGAGACCCAGCTCCTTCAGTCTTTCCTCATAAGGGAGATGCTCCACTCCCTTCATCATCTTTGGGGCTCTGCCCTGGACTCTCGCCAGCAGTTCCCTGTCCCTCTTGAGCTGAGGGGCCCAGAACTGGACACAATATTCCAGATGCGGCCTCACCAGGGCAGAGTAGAGGGGCAGGAGGACCTCCCTCGATCTACTTGCTACTCCCCTTCTAATACACCCCAGGATGCCATTGGCCTTCCTGGCCACGAGGGCACATTGCTGGCTCATGGACATCCTGCTGCCCACCAGAACCCCCATGTCCCTTTCCCCTTACACTGCTCTCCAGTGGGGCAGTCCCCAACCTATACTGGCAGATAGGGTTATTCTTTCCCAAGTGCAAAACTCTACACTTGCCCTTGGTGAACTTCATAAGATTTCTCCCCATCCAACTCTCCAGCCTGTCCAGGTCTCTCTGAATGGCAGCACAGCCTTCTGGTGTGTCAACCACTCCTCCCAGTTTTGTGTCATCAGCAAACTTGCTGACAGTGCTCTCTAATCCCTCATCCAAGTCACTGATGAATAGCACTGATATATTGAATAGCACTGGCCCCAGTACCAACCCCTGAGGGACTCCACTAGACACAAGCCTCCAGCTAGACTCTGCCTCATTGACCAAAACTCTCAGGCTTCTTCCCTTCAACCAATTAGTGACCCACCTCACTACTCGGTCATCCAGACCACACTTCCTCAGTTTACCTATGAGGATGCTGTGGGAGATGGTTCAGATGTTTTGCTGATACCCAGATAGACCACATCCACTGCACGGCCACCATCCATCCACCTGGTTACGTCTTCATAAAAGGCTATCAGGTTGCTCAAACATGACTTCCCCTTGGCAAAGCCATGCTGGCTGCTCCTAACAACCTTCTTATCCTTGATATGCCCAGAGACAGCACCGAGGGTAAGATGTTCCATCACCTTTCCAGGGATGGAGGTGAGGCTGACCGGTCTGTAGTTACCCAGGTCCTCCTTCCTGCCCTTCTTGAAGACTGGAGTGACACTTGCTTTCCTCCAGTCCTCAGGCACCTCACCTGTTTTCCACAACTTACTAAAGATGATGGACAGTGTCGTAGCAAAGACTTACACCAGCTCCCTCAGCACCCGCAGGTGCATCCCGTCAGGGCCCATGGATTCATGGATGTTCAAGTGTCCTAACTGATCCCTAACCCAGTCCTCCTCAACCAGGGCAAACTCCTCTTTTATCCTGACTTCCTCTGGGGCCTCAGGCGACTGAAGCTCCTGAGGACAGTCTCCAACAGTGTAGACAGAGGCAAAGAAGGCATTCAGTAACTGCCTTCTCTCTGTCCTCTGTCTCCAGGGCACCCACCTCATTCACCAGAGGGCCTACATTGCCTCTAGTGTTAGTTTTGTTGGCAATGTATTTGAAGAAGCCCTTTCTGTTGTCGTTAAACTCCCTCGCAAGTCTTAATTCCAAGAAGGCCTTAGCTTTCCTAGTTGCCTCCCTACATTCTCTGACCAGTCTTATACTCCACCCAAGTGGCCAGCCTCTCCTTCCAAGATCTATAGACTCTCTTCTTCCACTTGCATTTGCCCAGTAGCTTCCTGATCAACCATGCAGGTCTCATGGTTCTCTTTCTTGATTTACTATCTGGTGGGATGCACTGATCTTGAGCATGGAAGAAGTGGTCCTTGAACACCAACCAATCCATCCCTCCCCTCATCTCTATATATGTATCTCTTACATATTTTAACTGGTGAACTACTGGAACAAGTTGCCCAGAGGAATGATAGAAGGCCCATTCCTGGAAACATTCGAAGTTGGGTTGGATGCAACTCTGAGCAATCTAATCTAGTTAAATATGTCCCTGCTCACCACAGGGAGCTGGACTAGATGACATTTAAAAGTCCCTTCCAACCCAAACCATTACATGATTCTATGTTCAGTTTTCTTGACAGGGTAATTTTAAAGATAAATTTTAACTGGAGGTGGGGAAGGGGAGATCTTTAAAATGGAATTGGTAGTACTTCCTATCTCTTAACTAGAAACTCTACAATTGTTGAAACTGCATTTCTGTCATTCTTCAGCTTTCTTCAGGCTAGACAGCTCATACTAGTGAAGCAAGTCAGAAGCAACAATTTCAGAATACATGGAAACAAAACACAGAAATCTTCTTAAGAGGACAGAGAACCTTGTCCTGGGTTTAGCTAAAAACCCAGTCCTGTTTAGTGATTTTTTCTTTTCAGTTTAGTGTCTTCTAAAAGGCTGCACTTTCTGAAGTCAGCAGCATGTTTTTGCAGACAGTGTGTGCTACTGGCAGTGATAACACCTGATGTTTACAGTCACTGCCTGGGACTGGTATGTAGAAAGGCTCTTGCTTATACTTATTCCTATAGTGACCAAGGCCACTGCTGGCTCTTGTGTGCCACGCTGGGGGTGCTGGGTAGTACGAGGGGGGCACAAGGAAGTAAAAGGTGGCACCTCCGGGGGGTAACAGACAGGACAGGTGACCAACGAGAGTATTCCATCCCATATACGTCATATTTAGTATAAATTGAGTGATCACGAGAGTTTCGTCCCTTTTCGGCCTTTTCGCCCTTCCTTTCTGCAATGGCCGGTGTCCAGAGAGGACTCCATCTGACCTCCTGATTTTGATCCGGATCCTGAGTTCCCGAATCCAGCTCCCTGTATCCAGCTCCCGCCGCCGCTGAGCCTGGGGCTTCCCCAGTGCCTCCTGCTCTGCAGCACCAGTGGTGATTGCTATCGGGGGAGGGAGTCGGGTTTGATATCGGGTTACTATCTATAGTTGTATATAGTTCTTTACTTTTATCTTTTTACCATTATTCCTATTATTTTCATTAAAACTGGTGTAGTTTTTTTTTTTCTTCTCTCATCCGTAAGTCTCTCTGCCTCATTCCCTTTTCTCTTCCCGTTTGGCGGGGGGGAGAGGGGGTTAGAGAGCGTCTGTTCGTGTTAGTGGCCGGCCCAGCCCTAACCCGCGACAGATTTATTGGCGCCCAACGTGGGGCAAGAAAACAAACACCAATCAGGCTCAGACTATTTTACCAGCTATTTAGACACAACTGGGCTCTGATATATTGCCCGCATAGTTTAAATTCCATCCGGCGCAGTTGAGAGCGTATCAGATCTTTTCTTTGAGAGTTCTGAAGGGTTAGAGGAGAAAAAACCGGACCGCTCACATCATGTTATCGGTTGGTGAAATGTTATGTCATGTTCTTTTAAATGTGGGTTCCTCCCTGGGTGTCAAAATTTTGTCCAAACTCTCGAGGGTGATTTGGTATATCTGTCTGTGGTTTGCCTGCTCTGATTTAAAAATGAGAATTTTCACGGTGTTGGGTTTTTTTGTGTCGGTGTATTCTGCAGTATTTTGGGTGATCGGCATACCTGAATACCTTAAGAGCACAATGATGAATTTTGTTTTTAACTACACTTTCAATTTCACCTTAGGAAATTATACCCATTTCTTTGCTAATCTGAGTCTACCAGATTTTAATGATTGTGATTGTGGATGTGAATGCAGTTATCTTAATCGAAAGGCTGAGATTTTATTATTAATATTGATGTTAAAGCTGATTTTTTCAAATCTGTTTATGTTTTGGCGGTTAAGTAAGCATTGGTGTGGGACAATGACAGACACTGTGGCCTCTGACACTCAGTCTGTATCAGCAAATGTCGCCCCTGTGAATAGAAAGAAACATCGGAGAAAGTCAATTGCCCTACCAACAGATAACACAACTCCAGGACAAAGCCCTCCTAAAGTAGCACCATCAGATGACTCAGATTCAGACTCAGGAAAGAAAGCTGGTATCCCTGTGACTGGGAAGAAACATCTAACAAAGACAAGTCACCCAACATCAGATGGTTCTGATGCAGGAAAGGGTCCTTCCCAATCGAAGTCATCAGATAGTTCAGGGTCAGAATCAGACGCAGTTGTCAAACCTTTAACTCTGAGGGACATGAGAGATGTGAGAAAGGACTTTGGCCGTCATGAGGGTGAATCATATTACAGGTGGTTACTCCGGTGCTGGGATAAAGGAGCCGAGACCATTAATCTGAACGGTAAAGAAGCCAAACAGCTGGGATCCCTGTCTGGAAACGCAGGCGTTGACACGGAACTTGCAAAAGACGACAACAGTCTCAGCCTCTGGAGAAGACTCTTGACAGCTATTAAGAACCGGTATACCCACAAGGACGATATTCCTATCCACACAACCAACTGGACCAGCATGGAGAAAGGCATTAAGTTCCTGAGAGAACTAGCAGTGAGAGAGGTGATTTACAGCGATCCACAAACAATTTTAAACCCTGATCAAATGCCCTGCCACAAACACGTTATTCAGATGTTTGTGAGGAGTGCCCCACCAGTGTATAAGCACACCTTGTCAACAATGGTCTGGGCATTAGATGGAGATGGTCAGGTACCAACAGTGAGTGAAGTGGCCAACAAAGCACGACAGTATGAAGACAGTACTGCCAATCCCCAACAAATTCAGATCGCTGCCATGGAAAAAATAATTGAGGAAAACAACAGATCACTGGAGAAATTAATTGAGAAAGCAATGGAGAAAACCAATGAAGCAATGGAGAAAACCAATCAAGCTATTGAGAAAAATAGTGAATCATTTGAGAAAAACAATCAATCATTAGAGAAGCTGATTGATGCATTGTCCAAGAGAGATGACAGACCTCAGTGGAGCCGTGTTGATGCTGTTAGAAAATACAGACCTTCAAGATCAACTAAAAATGATGGTAACTTGTCACGGAATGACTTGTGGATTTTCCTACGTGGATATGGTGAGGACATGAGAAACTGGGATGGAAAACCTACTTCTGCTCTACGGGAACGAGTATCCAATTTGCGAAACACCAATAGAAGACAACAATCTGCCACGAGAAGGAATAATCGGAATGTAAATGTAGTTAATACCAATACCGTGAATCAAGTAAACCCCGTGAACCAACCTCAAAATTAGAGGGGCCCTGCCTCCAGCCAGGTGGAGGAGAGGGACAACCGAGTTTATTGGACTGTGTGGATTCGGTGGCCTGGCACATTAGAACCACGAAAATATAGAGCTCTGGTGGACACTGGTGCACAGTGCACTCTAATGCCATCGAATCATACAAGTACTGAAACTGTTACTATTTCTGGAGTGACGGGTGGTTCTCAACAACTGTCTGTATTGGAGGCCGAAATGAGCCTTACTGGGAATATGTGGAAAAAGCACCCCATAGTGACTGGTCCAAATGCCCCATGCATTCTTGGCATAGACTTCCTCAAGAAAGGGTATTATAAGGATCCAAGAGGGTATCGATGGGCTTTTGGTGTAGCAGCTGTAGAGACTGAGGACATTGATCAGCTGTCTAGCTTGCCCAAACTGTCAGAGGAGTCTAGTGTTGTAGGGCTGATGAAAACTGAAGACCAACAGGTACCAATTGCTACTAAAACAGTGCATCGACGACAATATCGTACCAACCGAGACTCTGTAGTTCCCATCCATAAGCTGATACGTCAGCTAGAAAGCCAAGGAGTGATCAGCAAAGCTCGCTCACCATTTAACAGTCCTATCTGGCCTGTCCGTAAGTCTGATGGAGAATGGAGATTGACTGTAGACTATCGGGGCCTAAATGAGGTTACACCACCGATGAGTGCTGCCGTGCCGGACATGTTAGATCTTCAGTATGAGCTGGAGTCGAAGGCAGCTAAGTGGTATGCCACAATTGACATTGCTAATGCGTTTTTCTCTATTCCTATAGCAGCAGAATGCAGGCCGCAGTTTGCTTTCACCTGGAGGGGTATCCAGTACACCTGGAACCGACTGCCCCAGGGGTGGAAACACAGCCCTACCATCTGCCATGGACTGATCCATACTGCCCTGGAGAGAGGTGGAGCTCCGGAACATCTGCAATACATCGATGACATCATTGTATGGGGTAACACAGCAGAAGAAGTTTTCACGAAAGGTAAGAAAATAATTGAGATTCTTTTGGATGCTGGTTTTGCCATAAAGAGAAGCAAGGTCAAGGGACCTGCACGAGAGATCCAGTATTTGGGAGTGAAGTGGCAAGATGGGCGTCGCCAGATCCCAATAGATGTGATTGACATAATATCAGCTATGTTGCCACCAACTAACAAAAAAGAAACACAATCCTTCTTAGGTACTGTGGGTTTCTGGAGAATGCATATTCCTGGTTATAGTCAGATTGTGAAACCTCTTTTTGATGTGACTCGAAAGAAAAACAAATTTCAATGGGGCCCTGAACAGCAACAGGCCTTTGAACAAATCAAACAAGAGATTGTACAGGCAGTAGCTCTTGGGCCAATCCGAACAGGGCAAGATATTAAAAATTTGCTATACACCGCAGCTGGGGACAATGGTCCTGCCTGGAGCCTCTGGCAGAGGGCACCAGGAGAAACTCGAGGTCGGCCCTTAGGATTTTGGAGCCGAAAATATAGAGGCTCTGAGGCCAACTATACTGCAACTGAAAAAGAAATATTGGCCGCATATGAAGGAGTTAAAGCTGCTTCGGAAGTGATTGGTACTGACACACAGCTTCTCCTAGTACCACGAATACCAGTCCTAAATTGGATGTTCAAGAGTAAAGTTCCTTCCACACATCATGCCACTGATGCTACATGGAGTAAATGGACTGCCCTAATTACACAGAGAGCTCGAATGGGTCATCATAATCGTCCAGGACTTTTAGAGGTAATCGCATACTGGCCACAAGGTAAAGACTTTGCAGTACCCCCTAAGGAGGTGGTGACACGTGCTGAGGAAGCTCCACCATATAATCAGTTACCAGATAATGAGAAGCAGTATGCCCTATTCACTGATGGATCTTGCCGCCTTGTAGGAAATCGTCGTAAGTGGAAAGCTGCTGTGTGGAGTCCCACACGACGTGTTGCAGAGGCAACTGAGGGAGAAGGTGGATCAAGTCAGTTTGCAGAGGTAAAAGCCATCCAGCTGGCCTTAGACATTGCTGAACGGGAAAAATGGCCAGTGCTCTATCTCTATACTGACTCATGGATGGTGGCAAATGCTTTTTGGGGTTGGTTAAAACAGTGGAAGCACAATAACTGGGAGCGCAGAGGTAAGCCTATTTGGGCTGCTGAACTATGGCAAGACATTGCTGCTCGGCTAGAGAACTTAGTTGTAAAGGTGCGTCATGTAGATGCTCATGTGCCCAGAAGTCGTGCCACTGAAGAACATCGACACAACCAGCATGTGGATCAGGCTGCTCAAGTGTTCCAAATAGACTTGGACTGGGAACATAAAGGTGAACTATTTCTAGCTCGGTGGGCCCATGACACTTCAGGACACCAGGGAAGAGATGGAACATACAGATGGGCTCGTGACCGAGGGGTGGATTTAACTATGGACGCTATTGCGCAGGTTATCCATGATTGTGAAATATGCGCCGAAATTAAGCAAGCTAAGCGATTAAAACCTTTGTGGTATGGGGAACGATGGTTAAAATATAGGTATGGGGAGGCCTGGCAGATTGATTACATCACACTTCCTCTA
Organism: Trogon surrucura; assembly: GCA_020746105.1. Classification (NCBI taxonomy): domain Eukaryota; kingdom Metazoa; phylum Chordata; class Aves; order Trogoniformes; family Trogonidae; genus Trogon; species Trogon surrucura. The sequence continues at coordinate 114,159,549 of CM036617.1, read as the reverse complement.
ACTCGCCAGGGTAAGCGCTATGTGCTCACTATGGTGGAAGCAACTACCGGATGGTTAGAAACGTATCCTGTGCCTCACGCCACTGCCAGAAACACTATCTTGGGCCTAGAAAAGCAGATCCTGTGGCGACATGGCACTCCAGAAAGAATTGAATCAGATAATGGGACTCATTTCAAAAACAATCTTATAGACAATTGGGCTAAAGAACATGGTATTGAATGGGTATATCATATCCCTTATCATGCACAAGCCTCTGGGAAAATTGAACGATACAATGGACTGTTAAAAACTACTCTGAAAGCTATGGGAGGTGGAACTTTTAAAAACTGGGACAAGCATTTAGCACAAGCCACCTGGTTAGTTAACACCAGAGGATCCATCAGTCGTGCTGGTCCTGCTCATTCAGAGTCTTTGCATACAGTAGAGGGAGATAAAGTCCCTGTGGTGTATGAAAGGAATTTATTGGGGAAGACTGTCTGGGTATTTCCTGCTTCGGGCAAAGGTAAACCCATTCGTGGAGTTGCTTTCGCTCAAGGACCTGGAACTACTTGGTGGGTGATGATGAAAGATGGTGAAGTTCAATGTGTACCTCAAGGAAATTTAACTCTGGGTGAGAATACTCGATTTAATCCTGTATGATGTTGTTACATAATACTAACAGTGTTCAATAAGTGTTTTTCAGAATAATAACCAGTGATGACCAGAGCTGACCTCATCGAGTGACATCCAACAACTGAGCTAGCCTCATCGAGTGACGTCCAGTAACTTCTTCGAAGTGAACCTACAACCTATGGACACGAACTGTAAAGAATCTCACATGAACTTTCCTGCCCTGAGAGACTGCTATGATGGATAGAACCCACGATTATGAACTTTATGAACTTACTGAACTTTTCCTATAAGTAGATCATTAGCTCGTGATCAGTATGACGTAAATGGTATGGAATAAGGGGTGGAATGTCCTGGGTTTAGCTAAAAACCCAGTCCTGTTTAGTGATTTTTTCTTTTCAGTTTAGTGTCTTCTAAAAGGCTGCACTTTCTGAAGTCAGCAGCATGTTTTTGCAGACAGTGTGTGCTACTGGCAGTGATAACACCTGATGTTTACAGTCACTGCCTGGGACTGGTATGTAGAAAGGCTCTTGCTTATACTTATTCCTATAGTGACCAAGGCCACTGCTGGCTCTTGTGTGCCACGCTGGGGGTGCTGGGTAGTACGAGGGGGGCACAAGGAAGTAAAAGGTGGCACCTCCGGGGGGTAACAGACAGGACAGGTGACCAACGAGAGTATTCCATCCCATATACGTCATATTTAGTATAAATTGAGTGATCACGAGAGTTTCGTCCCTTTTCGGCCTTTTCGCCCTTCCTTTCTGCAATGGCCGGTGTCCAGAGAGGACTCCATCTGACCTCCTGATTTTGATCCGGATCCTGAGTTCCCGAATCCAGCTCCCTGTATCCAGCTCCCGCCGCCGCTGAGCCTGGGGCTTCCCCAGTGCCTCCTGCTCTGCAGCACCAGTGGTGATTGCTATCGGGGGAGGGAGTCGGGTTTGATATCGGGTTACTATCTATAGTTGTATATAGTTCTTTACTTTTATCTTTTTACCATTATTCCTATTATTTTCATTAAAACTGGTGTAGTTTTTTTTTTTCTTCTCTCATCCGTAAGTCTCTCTGCCTCATTCCCTTTTCTCTTCCCGTTTGGCGGGGGGGAGAGGGGGTTAGAGAGCGTCTGTTCGTGTTAGTGGCCGGCCCAGCCCTAACCCGCGACAAACCTATTCACAGTTACAAGCACATGCTGTACAAACCCACCACTATTTACTTCCTCAGAAGTAATATTACTGTATAATTAGTTACCTCATTCATTTTCCTCTCTCCAGTGAATGTACCTGATATTCCCAATGGGAGTACTGAAGTTACAGATAACTATAAAAATGCAGGGTCCCTGTTAAGCATGTTACACACTTCTCCAAAAATTTGGAGACATGGGACAGGATACAATTAAAAATAAAGTTAGCATGAAAGACTAATGATTCTTTCCAGTTCACCAAACACAAGATTACACTTATTGATTCACTAGAATGATAGTTTCTACAAGTTCATTGATAGTAAAACATCTGCTGCCACAACACCTGGAATTCGTTCTATTTTGCACGGAGAAAACTGATGCAGCACGGTCAATACCATGGCAGCCTTCAAAATAATAAATTGTACAGCAAGACAGGAGCACCATACATTTGACAGTTGTTAGTTCTTTCTAACCATGCGATTAGCAGATAGTGAAAATATACTTCCATGCAAAAAAAAAGTTTTGATAATTGTAATGAAACATGCCACTCTGACAAACTGCTACAAAATGTGGTTTTGCTTTGATAAATTATTTCTAAGAAGTCGCCCATTATTTCTTGTGAATAGGGTGTTTGTCTTCGTACTCTAGAAGTTTTCATAGCCACATTACGATAAGTGAATAATATTTTATAATAGAATCATAGAATGTTAGGGATTGGAAGGGACCTCGAAAGATCATCAAGTCCCATTAGTTCTTATTTTTCTTTCTTTTTGTTATTTCTCCAAAACAAATGTGGTTTTCCTTAATAATTTAACTTCTAAGATTAAAATAAACCCTCTCTAATAAATCTAGTCGGTTTTTTGAAGTATTATTTTAATATTTGTCTCAAAGTAGACAGCATGCTATTCATTCGTTTAAATAAGCTTATGCTGGCAATAAAAATCAAGAAAGAGAAATGTAAATGGTGGTGTAATGCCTGAGGGAATATTGAGTTCAGTTGTGAAACAAAATTTCTTTTCTTTGCAAGTCTGAGATTAAAGGCTTGTGGGTTTTGTACAATAGCCATGAGTAATGCATGCAAGTGACAGTTTTTATTGCACAAGATTCTCCTCATGCACATCTCTCATTTCTTCCAGATAATTCAAGCAATCAGCAAGGCAAAGACAACAGATCACATTGTTCTCTGTGTTAAACAGATAATCAATAGTCTAAAGCAATAAAATTAAATGTTTTTTGAGCTTTATTAAACTTTGGAGACTGCTGGTGAGTAGCTGGAAAATAAAACATTAAAAGTCAATTAGCATAACCATTATAGCAAAATATTTGCTTTTCATTCCATTACAATATTGAATTATAAAACAAAATAAGTGAGCCTGTAAGCTCATTGTTACAGCCATGTGAGTATTATATATCCATTTAAGCCCAATAAGAGTAAAAATTTGTAATGCAAATGCAGACTGAAGCAATCTACATGAAAATCCAATAGAAGTTTGGTCGTATCAATGAACTGAAGAAAACAAAGCCCAACTCATTATATTGCTTTGTTTAAGTTCTTTCATGTTCCAGAAATTCCTAGGTGATTAGAAGTTAGTATGTGCCGTGTGCTCATGACCAACACAGGTTATTAAGGTATGTGAGTGGTCCATTAACGTCTATTAATTGAAACGATGCGGTGTTTGCAAGTAAACTATGCGATTAAACATTTTGGTTAAATCCATTAAAATGCTTAACAATGTAGGCTTGTGTCCCAAAGCCTGCAGATCTCAGATAACTTCCGGATACATCAGCTAAATTTCTTTCTATAGTTGATTGAAATCACTGAACTGAGCAAGTCCTACTATGTTTAATATTGAAATTCAGCTTGAACTGGTGTACAGTTATACCAAAAAATAAAAAAGCAGCCAGAAAAGATTCCACTGTATATACTTAAAATATACACAACCACATAGTAAAGCTTTCATAAGTTCGAGCCTTCGCAAGTTCATTTCTCGTGCCTGTAAATTCAAGCGCTGACACTTTTGAGTGCCAAATATTAATCTGTTTTAGGCAAGATTAAATGTAAAGTTATTGCACCAAATATGCTTCTACATGTTCTTTGTGAATCTAACTTTTCAAACTGTCTGGCTCTTCAAGAGATACTTTTATCCATATCTGGTGCAACGCTACATAAATAATAATGCCTATAAGCCACACCAGAAATAGCTGTAGAGGTCTCCAGAGAGCTCTCCTGAAATGGCCAGTATAGAGGATGATATACCTTAGCTGTGACTCAACTCACTTCACTGCAGCTCTGTCACAGCGTGTTCAGGATGACGATGCTGCCTTTTCATTCTAGAGCAAAAGCCATCGCTGAAAAGTGGAGTAGATATTAACTTCCTTACTCAAAACTGAAGCCAATTTTTTTCCCTAGATCCATTAAACACTTCCTTCTACAGTATAAAAGGTTTCAGACTGCAATTATCTTGAAGAAAACACCTTCCAAGGATATGAGAACTGGCTTAATGATGGTCAAATAGATTTTACTGCAGTTCCACCAAGCAATGGAGGTATCAGCGTCGATAGCAGTGGTCTCCAGTTATGCATTAAAACAGGACACCTGTTCTTATAAAATTCACTTGAAAACTATGAACACTTGACTTTTAATAAAGGTTTTCCCTCTTCTGCCACAATTTCTCTTCAAATGCAGATTCCAAATCCTTTGGGAGAGTTTTAACATATATCAAATCTCTAAGTTCTATTGTGGACCCTCATTTAAGTTAATTCTGGGATTCCCCAGTTGCTTTACTCATCAAGCATTTAATCACCTCCAGCAACATAGACTAGGTAAGGTCAATCTGAAGTTTGTATAACAAGTAGATATGGTTTTCATTAAAGCACATTTACCTCAACACTGAAAGAGCTGTTAAAATTCAAATTCGAAAAGTTTTAAAAGAAGTATTGCTAATTGAAATGTCAGAATTCGCAGTATTCCTACCACTCTTTTTTAATACTGGATATATCAATCATTTAATGACAAATTTCTTTAATTTTTACTTTTTAAAAACAGTATTTTAGTTTAGCTGCTATTTGTTGTACAAAGATTTAACTTCAACATAAGCACTATTATCTCAAAAGTAATATTAGTCACATATATTTTCCTTTAGTTGACATGACTTCCCTGGCTTCATGCAGAAGAAGGAAGGAAGGGAGCTAAAAGCAGCTTTTACCAGGCTACTCAATGAGTAAATAGCAAAATCTTCTTCTGACATGTATATGGACAGAAGCTCTAAATATAGTGAGCAAGTAGGAACTAATTTACATTACTTAAAAAATAAACATAAATCTTATTGATCAAATTAGTTCTATTAGCATTTTTCTCTAAGGAAACTGCTAATTCAAGTCTTCAGTCATGGCCCTCCCATAGCACAACACATAACCTGCTCCTCAGGCAACTGCAGTGCTGTGCTTATTCCCCATTTACAAAAGCTTGAAATTCTGTCTCAAGACACCAAAATTATTATGTTTCCCCTGACACATAAAATATTCACTGCAGAAGCCACTATTAGGTTTAGCACTTTCATAATTTGTTGTGCCTATGGTTTTAAAAAGAAATATTTGTATTTCAGTTATTACCATGGGCTTCACATCACATTCCATCTTCTTCCTTGGTCTGGACATTATCACTTCTTACCATCTCAGCCTCTGGGATTCAGCTTGTCAGTGTTCCTCACTGTTCAGTTTTCCTGCTGAGGCCAAGCATTATTCAGCCGTTATTCACCTCTTCGGTCTGTGCTCTTTCTCTATTTTAGTTTGACCTCTGAAAGCAGTCAGTCCAACAGCCTGCCTGTCTGCCACAGCTCATAGACCGATGTTTGCCTTTTCTCTCTTTTTTTTTTTTTTAACTCTCTGCCTATTACTTGCTGCTGGGACACCTTCATTTCTTTCCTAAAAATCATTGCCTGCTTTTAAACACTTTTAAAAACACCCTTAAAATCTCCTTGTACACAAGCTGGAGTTTTAGTTCTTGACTTTCAAAGAGGCTCCTTCATCTTCCCAAGTTGTAAAGCTTCCCTCCTAGCACAGAGTAGCTATCATCAATATTAGCTGTCAGAGGGGAAAGCAAGCATCAGTTGTCTATAATCTTGGGGTTTAGACAGTTTTCTTGTAAATTTTCACTGTAGAAAGAGTTGTATGTTTATCTAGCCCACGAACAGATGGGTGAGATGGCGTCCTTGCTACTGAAAGGTCTACAAGGGTGACATATGCTGTACAGAAACGGAGAATGGAAGATACTTTCACGGCTATGCAATCCACATGTTTCTTAGTTTCAGACAAGCTTAGTTTATGCTGTTTTCCAGAAGCCTTCTAAGTAATACATTACTTTGCATCTCCTTACTACACTAGGTGACTTTTTAAATTTCAAAAATATTAAGAGTGGCAGTAAATGAAAGACAACAGAAATTTAATCACTGATGATTCAGATTCAGTTGTATCTTGTTTTCATGTTGTTTGTCCTCTATTCCTACTAGAAGCAAAAATAGTCAGGTCCAAACCAAACAAAATGAAGTAAAGATAAAATAATACTTGATTTCTAGACACTACTGCGAGATGAAGGAAGAAAAGAAGACATCAGAATAAGTGACTATTTAGTGCTATTATAAAATCACAGAAGTTTGTTACTCATGTTCTGCCCATTCTGAAAAATAATCAACCAAACAATCCTAATTACAAAGACTAATTAGCAAAACTAATAATCATTCTTCTACCAAAAAATCGACTGACAGCAATAGCTTCAAATTTTACCAAGCTAATAAAATAGATCTTCTGGACTCAATAAGCTAATATCTACGCATAACTGGGAAACGGGGATGCTTAACAGACAGTATTTAATTGAAGAAAGGAGAACAATGGTAGCAGAATAAACAGAATAATGTAGAGTAATTAAACACTTTTTTCCCTGAAAGCCAGTTCTATTTCATAAATCAGTTGCCGGAGACATACTGAAAGAAAAAAGCGGCAGGCTGCTCCGCTCTTGTCATGCCAACACCCTCCCTTCTCAGCACAGGAGTCAGAAGAAACTCTCCTGCCTCAGTGAGTCTATCCTCACCGAACTGCTACTGACCTGCTGGGAGAGCTGAACAAGTTGCCCTTCCCTTAATCCTCCCTGACTCACAACCTGCTACGGTTAGATTCTCTTTCTACACCTTTTGCTCTGGTTGATGGCTGCAGCTCTGCCAAGAGCTTGTGTTCCCTGTCAAGAGCATGTACATGACTCCTCCAGCTCCAAAGATATTTCCAACTCTTTTTGTTACTCTTTGTGGTCTGTACACAGCACAAGTCTGCTCACCACCGTCCCTGATCATTAACAGCTAACTACATCACTTAGATACAGCTAGTTAGCCCAGGCGTGATTACATTTACACAGTTTTCCTCACACACAGAACCGTGTTTTTTTTAAAAAAAAAACAAACCAAAACCAACAAACCCACACAACTAAAAATAATTAGAGCACACATATGAAAAGACACAAAACGGAAATTAAACATTCCAGCCCCGTCATTCATATTTCTTTTCTTCAAAATGTCAAAAGAAGGCCTTTTGCTCTGGAGTTTTCATCTAGCAAATACTCACTAGGAAATAATGGTCAAATACACAACAAATACAGAATTATTTAAGTAATCTCAAATGATATTCTGTATGCATAAGTTTTTGGAGCTTGTTTCTGTTTTGTATATAACGGAAATAAATTTCTTCTGCTCCATGTTTCCAGCCAAAAACATTTTGCAGAAAAGATACACAAGCTTTTAGACTTCTTTCTAAAATTTGTCAATCCTCTGAGAACACACTCTAAAACCTTCATGCAAACATGTAGCTCTCCATGTATGGAGCCTGAGTTGTCTTTTCAGAAGCATTCATTATGATCCCATACACCAAATACAACGCACAATAATAATATTTCATACTTCAGCAACACTCATGCACTAAACACATTATAAAAATATCCACTCATATTTGTAATTACCAGTATCAAAAGGAGAGGGAAACGGATATGGAAAAGAGAATGTAAATTCATCCAAGGTAATCAACTGAAATAGATACAGAGCCAATTTACTGATTTCAGGTACTGGTAACCTTAACTGGAAAAATGTATGTTCTTGATAGTCCTTTAATAAAAAGCAGATATGGAGCTAACCTTTCAGATGAAATGTCACAATCTTTTGGCTAATATAGAAAACACAGCTAAAAAAATGATGCTGGGCATTGAAGAAACATCATGTGAGTTTGTGATACTCCCTGCAGAGCTTTACAACCATAGCACAGTATTTCAGTGGAAAAGAAAAAAAAAAAAGAAAAAAAATGCAGTGGAAGTTTTTTTTAAATTAAATTTAAGGTTATTGTTTAAGAATTCTTGGCTGATGCCCAAACCATGAAAATTTGCTTTAAAGGTTTTGAGAGAGATTTTTTCCCCCTGGCACAGCTCTTCAGACCATTTTCAGAAGAATTCCAACTCGCAAATTTTTTAAAAGTAAAATAATGTGATTCTTGGCTATATTTCCTCATCAGTTTAGTGTAAAGTGAATTTAATACTTTCTAGAAAACATCACTTTCTCCAAGGTTCTTCATGGGTACAAGTCACAGATGGAAATCTAGGAAGTATTGCAAAATAAGTCATCTTCATAAAGTAAAAGTTAAATCTAAGAATCTGAATGATCAGTGTAACGATCAGATAGTATTATAGAAAAATCACATATATCAAACGCAAAAGGAAAAATTCTCAGATTCACAGGTGGTATAACTTACAACTAGTCACTTTGTAAAAACTCTGCACAGATGGAGAATGGCTCCCTGTGAAATATTTGTTAAATGATTTTTCCAGAATAGTCATAAATACTTCAAATTAAGAAACCTCTTACAGTTCTTTTTTTAGTTCCTGTTTAGTCACCTTACAAGACTAGTTCCTGGGAAATCCCTTCAGATATTATATTGTTAATTTCGATTCTTTAAAACATGTTCATAGTCCAGTTGAATGTTTTAATTTCTTTTCTCGTCCTTTTTGTTTCCAGTTTATATCCTTAGCCTCCCACTGCTTACACAGGGCTTATATACCTCAGAAGTACCTTACAAAATGATACCCATTTAGCAGCCTCATAGAACTCTTAACATTAACTAAATTGAGTGAGCTTAGTTAACTTCACCTTCTAACCAGAACATTTCCTTTCCTGCACAAAGTAGCAAAGGATTCACTCCTCGAAGTTTCCAGAGTCAGCAAACTCTTGTCTACCAGAGTAATAGTAAAGAAAAAGAGGCTCATAAACAGCCTGTATTATCCACATGCTTACCTGTTCAACTACAGCACTCCTTCCACAAAAACTCTCCCATCTTCCTCAGCCCATACATCCCATCCCTCTCCTCTCTTGTATTTCTCTCAAAGTTTCCCAAACAAAAAGAAAACACCTGCACACATCAGCTGTGAGTTAATCAGCAATTTCTATCAGTGAGTCATCTCAGGAGTTTGGTTAAGAAAAGGCAGACCTTTTACTATCTTCTGGCTCTGCCTTTATTCTTCCTATATGTCGTATGGTACAGTTAAAAATAAATTCCATGTTTTGAAAGAAAGTTAGTGTCCCTTAAAGCTAGCTCCCTACAAACAGCCTCCCATCTGCACCTGCCTTCTCTACTGCTCATGATAATTTCCTCCTACCTGTAAAAGCATACAGGAGTACTTTGCTCTTCAAAAAACCCCTTTCTTCTCTGTGATGTATACAGACCCTGGAGCTAGTAAAAAATGTACAAGCCATGATAAAGCACAGCTGAGAAACCAAGACCAAAATGATGAAGTTTTACAGCTGTGCTAGGGGAGATACAAAGTAGAATTTCTGAATTTAAGCAGGTTTTGTTGTTTGTTGGGTTTTTTTTTCTTTTCTAGAGTTCAACTGTTCAATAGGAAATTAGAATCTCCCTAAAAAAAAATCTATTTTTTTTTACTTGCACTCAATTCTCTCACCAAAATATTGCCTTACAAAACATTATTGACCAACAGCTAAATACATACAGTGATGGAGAAAGAATTGGCTTCTAAATTTATCATAGTTTTAATAAAAAAATTGCTGTTCTCTTTCTACTTCCAAACAACAAAAATACAAAATGAGATAGGGCTTTTTTTTTTTATACCCAGCAGTAAACTTGCTGACAGAATTACTGTTCTAGTCCCTTAGTGCATTTACTCAATACACCACCAAATTTTCAAAGGTTGTATTGAGTTCCTGACAAAATCTTTTCTGCCACACACATAAAGACCTTTCAAATATGATCAAGTGTGTCTGGGATGAGTCATCCTTTACAGAAAATTGCTTAACAGGGTGTGTGCTTACTCTCCATTAACTTTGTCTCAACCCATGTACCCGACTAGATCTTAGCAAGAATAAACCCCACAGAGTATAGCTAGAGTTGCCACCCTTTTTGTATCCCTTCCTGCTCCAGCGAAAGCACAAGCTGACCTGAAAGGGACACATTTACTTGTTAGCAGTGGCAGCACTCCTACACTCTTACAGAGGATCAAGTGACTAGAAATTAGGTATCAGCTGCCCTGTGTCTAGCTGTGGTACACACTCCCTGCCCTCAGGGGAGGTTCAGAGGTTTGCAACAGTTCACAATCTTATGTACACCTGCAGCCCTGTACATTACAGTGAATATTGTTTATGTTTTCTGTACTGTTATTTCAGTTTATATTGAAACCAGATTGCCTACATCCTGTAAAAAAAATAAATATTGCACCATTTGAGTTTTGTATTTCAACTTGGCTTAGTATAATTTAAATTGGAGAACAATTGTCAATTTTTCCTCTAATATTGGAAGCTGGACTTGATGACCAAGGAAACATTTTTTCAAGTTCACATTTCCAATGCAAGTTGTTATGTAGGTGGAGCTGTAATGGTCTAAAGACAAGCTGCCTTGAAGAGCTTGTATTGTCACCAAGCTCAGCTTCCCACTCCTCAGCTGCATCTGTGGATCTAATTAAAGATACTGTATCTTACTACACTGACATAGAATCTATTCTATGATTCTATGACTTGTTTAAAACCAAACACGATGTCATCTAGAACTGTAATCTTCCATAGATTTAATTTTTTAGGCACACATTTTAGCTTCTTGGTAGAAGCTCCATCAAAAATATTGTCAGAATAAGCTTTTAGTTTTCTTGAGCAGAAGGAAAAAGAATAGAGAAAATTAAAGACTTCAGTGTCTGAATCAATTTTCTGCAATCTTCATGTTCTTCATTTGTTAATAGAAAAAAGTTTCTCTCTGGCATTTCACTTTCCTCTGATAAACAATTTTGAAGTTCTTATTCTCTCCTACACTCTTTGGATAGCACTAACTCATTTAGCTTTTTTCCTGACATTATCTTTTCCCTGCAGCCCTCACAAAGTGGATATATGTGGCTTTCCCATTTTTCACAATTTCTTGAAGCTCACTTTAACCTTCAGTCTTAGTGCATGCAACACAGCAGCACATGTGTTAGTCTTTGGTTTTCCATATATTTATTTATCTGTTTATTAAGCACTGAAAAAACCCTAAGCATACAGCATGTAGAATGACCGTCCAATGTACAAGTTTCCAATTCTACAACACATTTCAAAAGAAAATACTACCAAAAAAATTAACTGCAAGTACAAAAGCAAAGGGATTTAGGGTGGATGCCACGTGCATCTGGGGGAATAACAGAACACAAGAGATCTGGTGAGGCTTCATACTAATTAGAGAGCACAAATTCAGCTGTTTCATTAATACACTCCAGCAATACCTACAACCTTATAGCATTCGCATTGCTTACTTTAAAGATGTTCAGACTTCTACATTTTCTATTTACTCTTGCCCTGGGGAAGGCAAAAGATGTTTCCCAACTGCCTGTAATCTTTTTTGCACAAGGTAAAATATTAAAACGCAATCGTAGACATACCTCTCTACAACTAGATGTATGCACTACGTGCCTTTTATCGACATCTTGATAGTTGAGAAGCTTGCTGAAGGTCACCACAAGCCTGTTTCTTCTCAAATCTTACTCAGCTTTTAACAGAATCTGCATTGCTATTAGGCAACAAAAATACATGTAATTTTTTCCACACTGGATAATCATTACAGAGCATTTTTTCTCCACATATTGCATCTATACTGTGTGAATATTTCCATGGATGAAATAAGTATTGTATTTGATCACGACTTTGGATCAAGGGGGCAAGGTTGTTCATTGCCATTGACTTTGGATTAGGTTATCACAGGGTGCTCATACTACAAAAAAAGCAAGTTATTTGCCTTTATACACTAGGTTTTATTTCATAGAAATATATATGTTACCACTTACCTTCCCATATAGGAATGCACGCTTTGCTGATTACTAGATATAAAAATGTAATGCTGATATATGACAGTCACAATTTGCTTTACTACTGCCCTAAAATGCCCCACATCCACATGAACTCCACTAAATGGCCATAATTTTCCAAGGGCAAGTTAGAAACGGACACATGTCATCACATAGACTGACCTTGGAAACTATTCCAAAGTACCTTTGGCTGCTAAGTATGTAAAACAAGGAGATTCTCAGAGACCTAGAAAACACTGAAATATCAGTAATCTAAACATGTGTTAGCTATTTACCCACTGCATGCATTATCATGATTATGTATCGATATTTGTATGCTGCAAATAAATAGCTAAACACATTATATACAGCCCTATTTATGTCATGAAATGCACTATATACGTATTAGGCATACATGCATAAAAATCAGGAACATACATGTATACAGATATTATTATTATACTTCAAAGAACTTTGGTTAGCATAATGTTTTATTTATTCTCTTGTCCTCCATCAAGCTATTAGCTACAGTGATAATTGATCAAGCAATTGCATTTTAATTGTAGTAATAGAGCAGCTTTGTGATTTATTCTTCTTTGTTTTGTTTCACTACAAAGTAATCATCTTAACTCAGATGTTTAACCACCCACCCAATTTATCTACTAAAACAGTTCCACAGCCATATTTCATTAATCTCTGTAGGCTGTACAACGGGTATCGCAATTTCTCTTCTTTCACAAGGTAATTTCTTAATTGAGACAGAATTGGCTATTGCCTCCTTAATTTGCACTTATACTAATCTACTATTTTTTTTTTAAATTTAAAGATGATGCAAATGATTTTGCATTTGTTAAATACAATAGGCCTGAGCTCATTCTCTTTTAAATTAATGTTATCAGGAATCTCCTTAGGGTTATAATGATAAGGCCTGTGGAAGTAGCAAGCTATAAGAGGTACATCCTGAACTCTCAGGTAAACAGAATGTCTGAAGTAGACCTAAAAAGAAACAAAACCAAAACAGTGAAAGATCGTGTAGTCCAAAATGAAAACAGGTACAATATCTTCCTTTACAACTTGTATTTACTATCGCAATAGTCGCTTGTTTTCAAAGTAACAAAACTGAAACAAGTTACTTCTATTTAAAAGGAAAAAAAAAAAGTGTGCATGTAACCACAGTGATAACTGAAGAGTGTGTTCATAGAAGAATTGCATTCATTGTTCTAGTATACATCCTCTGACAATAGAAGGGGACTGTTTTGGGATATACTTGTTACCAAAAGGATAAAATAGCCAAAACAAAAGCAGTAACAGAATTCAAAGAACAAAAAGTTAGAAACGTCTTCCAGCAAGATGCAAGGCCTTAAAGATGCCAAGTACAAGGCAGGTCTGAAATGCAGCACTGAACACCTGCTTTTGAACTCATACTGTAGTATTTCTCTTGTCAGAGGCTACTGATGCACAGAAATGCTGCTTCTCTCCTGTCCTCCCTGTTGCTGTCTTTCAAGGTGTGCAGAGCACTTCATTCAAAGAATGATTCTGATTCTCAGAGTGCAAGAGTTGTTCAAACACTGCATTTTCCTCCATGTTTTATTTTAAATTTATTTTGTCTCTTTCTACCTGTATGTCTGGTGAAATGTTGGGGTAGTGGTAAGTAACCTTGTGGTGTATGTATGACTCTTCAGTAACATTTGTAAAAAACGCATTTGTAATAATGCCTGTATTTACATTGGGAACTCTCAACTAGAGTGTAAGAACCTTGTTATTTTAACACACAGGATCTTTTGAACAATGTCCCCTTGTCACTGATTTCCATTCTTCTACGTAGGACAAGTGAGCATGCACTTCAGGATATAGTTTATTGGTCATGGTAGTGTTGAGTTGACGGTTGGACTAGATGACCTTAGAGGTCTTTTCCAACCTTGATGATTCCACGATTTTATGATTTTCTGTTAAGAACTTTAACTGAGTCATTGCAGGCTTTATTTCTAGATAATCTTCCTACATGATTTAAAAGACTTAATTACTTACAGTTATAAGCCTATTAATGCTTATTATCTAGATGCACACTTAGTATATAATGTATACCATCTACAGACAAGTTTAGCTCTGTGTGATACTCTTGCATACATAAGCCCTTACACAGTTTTCAGTTCTCAGTTATGTTGACCTATGTCATCACTATCGCACATTTACTCTCCATTTAGCAGTCAATACACAAATGCTGCATCTGTTTTTTGTTCTTTTCACAGCCTGAATTTTCAAATGGGACATTTTCTTTCAGTCCAATGATTTCTGAGATACGATAAGGACCATAATTTAAATATTGCAAACTGGCTGTCTTTGTATTCTGTAATGGAGAAGACTTACCGTAATAATTATTTTTTTAAACTTTTTCTCTTTTAGGTAGGAATAGGTTGCTTAATTTTTAAGAATGCTTATTTACCCTTTTTGCACAGAGGAGCAGATGTGCCCTTGGAAAGCCATAACTTCAGAAAGAAAAAGCATAGGTAAGGGAAATTCAATGAATAATTGATTAGCGAAGTAACTACATAATTATTAGCGAACGTGACAGATAATTTTGATATCACGGGGGGGGGGGGGGGGGGGGGGGGGGGAAGGTGTAGCCAAATAAAGCCCTGTTTTTAAAAATCAGAGGCATTTCTCATACCAGAGTGCACAATAGCCCTGCAAGAGCAGCTCTGAAAGGGGAGATTGCATGACATCCGTTTATAATGTGCCTTTCTCCCGCTTAAACATTGCAACATGTATTACAATACCCGAGGTAACGAATCAATTAAGCGGGCCTCAGCCCCTGCAGCCGCCCCTCCTCACTCCTCACTCTCCCTCCCTCCCTCATTCCCTCCCTCCCTCCCGTTCCCCCAGACTGTGCCCTCTCCGGAGCCGCTCGGCTTTGTAGTTTCCCGGCGCCGGAGCAGTAGGACCCAGGGGCCCTCCGCGGCCACCAATAGACGCTGCCACTTGGATCTATTTGTATGCAATGCCTCCCGCTCCGCGCATTAATAGTAATACAGATAACGGGTCTGAAAGAATTCTCTTCTGAAGAAGGATTTGATTTTCTAGGGTCCTGATACTGGGAAGAAATCCGGTTGCATCCTCCCCTTTTATTCAAAAGTCTCCTGGACAAGCTTGCGGTCTCAAGCGCGCTCCCCTTCTCTCAGCCTATGAATACGTAGAGATATATTCTCGCTCCGCGCAAGGAAAGTTGCAAAGGACTGTCTGGATGATGGAGCTGCTAGTTTTCTGAGAGCTTTCTGACCTCGGAGGGTAAGTGTCCCCCCAACTACCAAAATAGCGGCCGGTGGTGAGGGTCTCGCCGGCAGCCGCGGGCAGGGGGTGGCCGCTCCCCACTCTGCCGCGTTCGAGCACCGGCTCCGGGCGAGGCAACAGTTTCCCGGAGGCGCCGGGAGAGGTCACGGCGGGAGAAAAGGGATTGCGAGAGCAGCTGGTGCGCAGGGTTAGCGGAGGGAGCGGTCCAACAAGTTTCTTCGCAGGTACCGGAGGCGTGCTTATTGTCTGCAAAGTTGCCGGGGCTTCCGCGGGACGGCGTTCCCCGTTTTATTGCCGCCCTTCGGCTCGGGCGTTATTAACAAAGAAAGTTTTACCGCTTCGCAGCCGGCATCCCTCACTGTGCCCGCCGGCTCCCCGGGGCGATCTCGGGGTGCATTTCAGGTACCGCGGCAGCGGAGTTGGGGATCGGGAATCCGCGCCGCAACTTCTGACGCCTCGCAGCCCGCCTGCCCCGCGCGGTGGGGGCGAGAAGCGCCGGCTTTGTTTTCTCCGCGCTTGCGATAACCTTTTCCCCTTGTTGTGGGGATGCAGCAGCCGCGGAGTAGCGCTGCTGGGGGAAGCGCCCTCCTGTCCCCCCCCGCCGGCGCCCGATCCCATGCGGGGCGGACGGGCAGAGACCGAAATGCAGCGGGAGTGGAGGAAATAGGTGTGTGTGTGTATATATATATGTGTGTATTTATATATATATAGGTGTATCAATATCTTTAGAAATAGAAAGCGGCAGCACACGAGGGAGCCCGTGGTAGCGCACCCGCCGGCACTTGGCTGTGGAGGGGTGGGGAGCGGCTCCTCTACGCGGGGGCGCTGCGGGAGGGGCGGGGGGGGGGAGCGCAGTTGGCGAGTGTGCGGCCGCCTCCCCGCACAATGGAAGGCCCCCGGCGGGACGGAGGAGGAGGAGGAGGGAGGTCTCCGGCTCCGCTGCAGCAGCTGCTCCTGCTGCTGCAGTGCCGCAAACCCGCACGGCCCCCGCCCCGCGGGGCAGCGCCCCCGCGGAAGATGCTCGGCGCTGCGCGTTGCCGTGGCCCGGACCGGCCAGTGGGAGGGGTGGGGAGGGCAGTACGGAGCCCCGCGCAGCCCCCGCACCCGCGCTGGGCACGGCCCGCCGGGGGCGGCGGGAAACCGCCCCCCCTCAGCCAGCCCGGTGTCGGGGGAGGTGCTGAGGGCGGCGCGGCGGCCGGGTCACCTCAAGCCTCCCCGGTAATTCCCCGCGCGTTTTGGCCACGCGTGAGGGTGAACCACGACACAAGGGGCTGTTTGTGTGCAGGGAGGGCAGCAGGAGTGGTGCTGCACCTGAGCGTCAAGCTACTGGGGAAATCTGGGGAGGGGAAAGATGAAATACGGAGGGACAAACGCAAAACACTTGTACCTGCGAAAATTAGGATGCAATTAAGTTTACCTTTAAGGCAATCAGTATTCATATTTTTTGAAAAGTGTTCTAAGTTAATTTTTTTTCTCCGTGTTCACTGGGATGTGTTAAGCTTAATTAATGATCGATGATTCAAAGATGGATTTCAATGGGCTGAAGATGTTTTTAATTTTAATTTCACTTGCTCATATTTCACATTTTACTTACAAAAAGAAATTCCTTGAAGTTGCTGATTATTCTGAACGTGTTGAAGAAGTTTAGAGGCATTTTTTTTGGGAGAACATGTTTTGTGACATACGTGTGTTTCACAGATGTGTGGATAGAAGGGACAGGTCTCTAATCCTAGATCATTGTGCTGTAGATACATCTTCAGGTTCAACTGATAGACAAGAACTGGCATTTGAGAAGGTTTCTTATTAAACTGAAGTTTATACTGCTCATTAAAGGATAAAGAAGCCTTTGTTGGATGCAGTTTGTAGACAAAACAGGTTAACAATGTCCTGTTATATTATGGAGTAATAGAGCTAATCTGCATACACTGCGTGTCTGACCTTTTTTTTCCTGTGTCCGTCTTGTCTTCATTCATTTTATATTTGCCTGTATGCGTGTTGCCTGCTCACATCTTCCACTGCTGTAAATTCCAGGGGTGTTACACTGGTGTAGACAGGCTATGAGAGTGTGGAAAGACACCTAGCTTTTGGTGACTGGTGCTTAGGGAAAAGCGAGGAAGGCAGAAAGCTAATAAATTGCTTCTCAGTGTAGTTCATTGCTTTTCAGGCTTTCAGCAAATACGGCCAAACTTCTGCAAATTGTATAGCAATTGTGTCCCAAGCCCCTGCAATAACAGATTCCCGCAAGCATTTTGGCACCATGACTGCCATTTGCCCAGAAGAACCTGCATTGATTTCCATAAGAATCGTCATAAAAACAAAGGATGGCATTGTGACAATGTGAAACAGCTTGGTGGTTATGGATTGACTTTTTAGTCAGTGAGAGAAAATTTCAATCCTTACCTATTGCTTTCCTTGGTAATACTGTATCCTCAATATTGAATATTGACCAGCTGAGTATTGGAGAAATGAGAACTTGACTTGATTTTGCAGTGAGGTATCTGCAAGTGTCTTCACCAGAGTGTAAACAAAAGGTTTATTAGACATAGTGTCCTAATAGCTTTTTTTAAGAGAACTAAATTATTAATAAGGGGGGGGGGGGAGATATTTGAGTTCTGTTCCCTTCTATTGTTGATATTATTAATATATTCCTGTGATTTATCTTCCCGTCCACACACACACTTTGTGAACTCTTTGTATTTTGCTGTAACTGGATTTGGAGCACAATAAGCAACATAATCCACACGGACATTACATATTAAAGTATTTCCTTCAAGTAACTTTTCAAGGCCTATGTGACATTTGAACTTTCACCTAAGCAACAGAGGCAAGTGTGTTAGCCAGAGGAGACCTGTTGGGTTTTTTTTTTAGGAAGCCATAAGAAATTTCAATATATACAGATGGGCAAATATAATTTCCTCATGTGTCAAGTACTAAATAGAACTAAGAGTAGAGAAGTCTTTCTTTTTCCACCTTGATTTCCCTGACTTGTTTGTTGTGGCATATGTCTAGGTATAAATTAGGAAACTTGTATAGTTCAACAGGGAAGTGTGTAAAAAAAGGAGAGGAAAAAAAGAAAAGGTGCAAGAGAGGAAGGGATTTATATTTCCCTGACCTTTTACATGAGAAGAATTCCATAGGCTGTGGTCCTTCTGAGGTGGAATCAGCTGTCAAGCAAAGTAGTCCTTAGGTGAAAACACGAAAATGTTTGGAAAACTGTGATTTTGTTTGCCCAAATTTTCCACTTACCCTTTAAAGTGTGTTCTGTGTCCTCAGAAACATTTAGTAATCTCATGCTGCTTTGCTTGGAGCCAGAACTGGACTCCTAGGTAACAGGTGATGGAAGTTATACATGTAATGAGTTAATCCGTCAGGGGCTACAAACCTCTATTTGTGAAATGAAGAGAAGGATTAAATAAAGTGGGCTTAAGGGGGCCTACAAGAAAGCTGGTGAGGGGCTTTTTAGGATGTCGGGTAGGGGTAGGACTAGAGGGAATGGATTAAAACTAGAGATGGATCAGTTCAGATTGGATGTTAGGAAGAAGTTCTTCACCATGAGGGTGGTGAGACACTGGCGCAGGTTGCCCAGAGAGGTGGTGGAAGCCCCATCCCTGGAAGTTTTTAAGGCCAGGCTGGATGGGGCTCTGGGCAACCTGATCTAGAGGGAGGTGTCCCTGCCCATGGCAGGGGGGTTGGAACTAGATGATCTTCAAGATCCCTTCCAACCCTGACAATTCTATGATTCTGTTCTATGGCTTAAAATGCAAATTACCATATTTTTTTTAACATACATAGTTGCTACTATGCATTGGTGTGTCCTTGTTACTCTCCTAGCTACATCTTTGTTAAGGAAAATACTAGAATAATTGTAGATCAAGACTAAAGTTTCTTGGTAACTTTATGAATATTTTATTTTTCATTGTATTAGTTAAGCCCTATGGAATTACTGGTTCAGCACTTGGTTCTAGGTTCAGGAGTATATGGTGGTCTAATGGTTTTTCTTTCTCTTTCTGTGTTCCACAATACTATAACTCAACCAATTTGAGTGGATTTGCATGCATATTTGCTTTTCAAGGGAAGATGAACTTCTCAGGAAAAGCTTAGACAATTTCAAATTTCTAGGCTCATCAAAGTGATATATCATGAAATAGAAATACGAAGAGAAATACTGTGTGTCTTCCTCTGTAATTACAATAGGTTCTAAAAAAAACTGTAGAAAGGACATAGAAAGGACATGTAGAAATGACAGAGAAGATTAATAACCCTATAACTCTTGAAAGAATGGTAAGGCAAGTAAACATACCTTGAGCATGTAAGTTAAACACGCAGCAGCACCAAAAGGTTTCAGAAGACTCAAGTAATCCTTACCCAGCAGACAGGGAGATATAATGAAATATTTCTTCCGATCTACAAGAGACTTAACAGATACCTTGTGTTTCACCTGTAATATTCTGTCTAAACTGCTCAGTCCGTAAATCTTTCATTCCCTATCCATCTTCTGTTCATCAGTCCCATCAGTTCTTTCTCACTACCATCAATTTATAGTCTGCCAAACACATCAATCCTTTGCCTCAATTAACTCTATCCTCCAAAATTCTTCACTCATTAATCTGTCCATGTCCATCTTGAGGTCCAAGTGTGTACCATTCTGCTGCCTTTCCTGTTCACCTTTACGTAACTTCCATAGGGGTATTTCTCTTTGTTTTTTCCAGTCCGGTCTTTCTTTAGCCATTTCCAGGGCTGTGCTCCAGGTCTGCCAGGTCAGGAGCATTTCTTATGCTTAAATGTGGTATGTTTATTTCCCCAGGTGTCCTTTAGCTTGCTCCTCTGTAAGTAGTGAACATATTGAGTGCATTTGCCCCTTAGCCAACTCAACTCTTGCTCCTCAGAGTCCACGTAAGTTGATCCTTGCATCAACAAAATGAGTGTGGCAGGAGAGAGAAAATGAGTTGACAGGAAACAGCAGTGTGACTTGGTAGCCTACTGGCTGTCTTCAGCCTCAGGGAGATATTGCCAGTTCTGGTCTGGCTTCAGACAAATACTATGTGGTTATAATATTCAACATTGATCCGAGCAGCAGCATCCAGAGCCCAGAAAGTTCTTCTTAAGTTCCTGGGCCACAGACAGTTTTTTACATGCTATTTTGACCCCAAGTGTTATCCCTTTCTCCTTGCAGCTTGACACAATTGGGATGGAAGATGCCATGTGACCATCTTCTTTGAAGCAGCTTCCTTGAATCGCATTATAGAAAAGTTTCAGTTAGGACTGAGGAGGTATCTCTGCTAGGAAGATGAGAGCCATTGAACATAAATTTCTGTCAAGACCGTAGCTGGAATTGAGGTCCCTTACTTCTGCAAGAAACAGTTCCTGTATGATACATCATTCCTTCTTTTTCTCCTCAGTCTTTTGAAGTAAAGTGACTGCCATAGTTCGTACTGTAGTTCACACTGCCTGGATCTTCACCTTACTCTGAGTACAGGGTTTCCTTCCCACCAAGCAGTGGTACTGAGTTCAAAAGCCTTTTAATCTTTTTTTCTGTATTGCTTTGGGGTTAATCTAAGTTCCCTTGTTGAGGAAGTTCTGCATCATCCCCACTCCTCCTGAGAAATTTTCAGGCTGAACAGAGAAATACCTTAAGTAGCAATTAGAATGTGGCTCTTTCTCTATCATTTTCTTCAACTTAGGGGAAATGATTCTGCATAAATTCTGCTGTGTGCTCTGGATTTCCCTCTCAGAGTCCCTGCTTGGGAGAAGAAACAGTTGCCTGGAGGCATGAAGAGTGAACTTAAACATGTATCTTTGTTCCTCCTCATAACAGTAAGTCTGTTCCACTCCTAAAAATATCATAAGGAAGAATTTGACTCATCTGGCAAAGTAGGATTCAATTGCCAACAATGGTGACTTCTCACACTAACAAGTTTGCTATAATGGTGAATATATATTAACACCCCCCCCATATTTGAATATGTCATCTAACATATCACAATTCAATGCTTCTAGTATTTTATGTGCCCGTTTGACCTCAGACAGAATAGCCAATTACATACTCATTTTATTTTTCTAGCACTTTTCTCTCTAAAAGGAAACTGTAGAAAGGAAATGTAAAAAAACTTTGTTAATGCAAAACACTGGCTGTGCTGAGTTGTGGTAATCAGAGTCTTTAGTGTCCTGCAGTACATTCTAGAAAAAACAAGACTTAAGGAACTTCATTGCAGTCTTTGTTAAGACTTGAGTGCTCCAAATGATTTAGTGTTAGAAGGCATCAAAAAACTAAACATGAAAGGTAAAGCAATCCTCCAAAACAGTATACATCTAAAACCAGATCACCTAACTACAGGAGGAGATCAACTGCATATGGTGCTGCCTTGGGCAAATGTGGAAATCTAAACAAATGACAGTAGTGTTTGTAACTTGCCTTTGTTCCAAGAACACAGACTTTTGAGTAGGATTTTACTAAGAACAGCTGGACAAAGGAGTTGTAAACTCATATTGATTCCTTTTAAACTTTCCAAATTTACAAAACTTCTTCTAACTGCAAGTCCTGCCACACCCATCTTAATAATCTGAAAGTCAAATCCTTTTCTTTCCTTCTCATTTATCACTAGTGGTAGTTGTGACTTTAGATAAGTTATTCTGCAAGTTTATGTCTAAAATCCGCCCAAGAATTTTATTAGTGATAAATGCATTCAGGATGTGACTTGACTATGAACTCATGTTTGAGTTTTCAGAGCTGACAACTGAAAAAAAAAAATCTGTGTTAAAAATTAAACAGAAAAATTAAATGAATTGCCCACAGGCAGACAGGACTGCAGACAATGCAAACGGAAATATTTGAAGAAAATAAAGCCAGCTTCAGCTGCCAGATAAGTTCCTGATGCAGCTGAGTATTTTTGGATAATAGCCCTTATGAATGTTTTTAAAATTAAGAAAAAAAGCTGTTATCGAAAACATTGTATGCGTAAAGTCTAAAGAAAGTTAAAATGTACCACTATTTCTTATATCATGGTATTGTAATCAAGTCTGACTGCCTACAACATCAAAATGAAGCACTGAAAGAGCTGTTTTCCAATAATTTCTTTTAGATTGGGTGTGTTGTCTGTGGATGAAAGCAAGGCACACTTCTGAATTATCTACACTCTGTTATGAAAAGATAGGAACACTTCCTCTGGGTGAAATAGGAGAGGAATGAGAGAATGGAAAGTATGGCAGAGGGAATTAAAAGATCCAAATACGCTTTGTCTTACATGGGGATTTGACACTGCAAGTTAATTTTACCTTTGTTTGCTGAAATATATTTTGGAGTAACCCACAGTTTACTGCTGCTGTGCATTAGTAAATCTCATTACAGAGAACAGGCATAAGAAGAAGAGAATCAATGTCTCAAAAATGAATATTGAAATGATGATAACGAGTAGATGCGAACAAAACCAAGAAGCATTCCTTTTCTGACAGGGAAAAAAGTACATTTTCCAAAATTTTACAGTTATTGTCTGTCATAGTGGAATGAAGAGCATTACATCATTTGAGTTGTCTTCAGCACATTACCTAAATCCAGACTTTAATTTCCTAGCTTCTGAACAACGTGTAGAATAAGTGGTATTTCTTTACTTTGAAGAATTATCTCAGCTGAAAATTTTCAAAAAAACCTCGAATCAAATGAACAGAGCTCTGCCCATAACATTTTAACTTGAGAAATACAAAATAGTCAATCTTGAAATGTATATGTAAGATATAAGGTACAAAGTTTACCTCTGGAACATATTTTGAGATTCATTTTAAAAGAGGACATCTTTAAAGTTTTGGTAACAGCTATTAAAATGTACTAAGCATAAATGGCTAAGAGAAGGATGGACTTTTTCATGCCTTACCAAGCTTAAACATCATCTACATTCAGCCTTGCTTGACTGGAGTGGGGGTGTTGTGTTTCTATTCATAGCCTATTTAATTAAAATATTTTTGCTTGTCTTTGCATATAAATTGCCAGTGTGTAAGTTCTTTTTTTTTTATATTTCTCAGGCTACATTCATAATTATGAGCAACAATTCTGTTTGTGTACTTGTTCCAATAAGTGTTAATTCTCCCAAAATCTTTTGTAGAAAAAGTTTGAAGTAAGTGGTCTGAATGACTTTCTTTGGGGGTCATAACTCCTCTCTGAATATCATTCCTTAATGTCATATGTGAGAGAGCCAAACTGCAATTACACAACTGTCTATTCAGATTGATAACGTAGTTCACAAAGGTATTTCTGTTAAAAAATTATTTTAAATATTGTTACATTAAATACTGCAAACTGTTTTTCAGGAATGGTTATCCTATATCTGCTAGACTAAATTTTTACTATCATTACAGTAAATCTCTTGTTTATTATCTGAGGTCACAGACATATATTTGTATGGAAAAAGTGCCTCATTGGCCCGTAGGCTCAGAGTAACTCCCTAATCTCTCCCTGATAAAAAAAACTTAGCAGCCTCTCCATGATTATTTTAAGATGAATCCTAAATTCTCCCACATCATCCTCATAGGTAAACTGAGGAAGTGTGGTCTGGATGAAAAAGTAGTGAGGTGGGTCACTAATTGGTTGAAGGGAAGAAGTCAGAGAGTTGTGGTCAATGAGGCAGAGTCTAGCTGGAGGCCTGTGTCTAGTGGAGTCCCTCAGGGGTTGGTACTGGGGCCAGTGCTATTCAATATATTCATCAGTGACTTGGATGAGGGATTAGAGAGCACTGTCAGCAAGTTTGCTGATGACACAAAACTGGGAGGAGTGGTTGACACACCAGCAGGCTGTGCTGCCATTCAGAGAGACCTGGACAGGCTGGAGAGTTGGATGGGGAGAAATCTTATGAAGTTCACCAAGGGCAAGTGTAGAGTTTTGCACTTGGGAAAGAATAACCCCATCTGCCAGTATAGGTTGGGGACTGACCTGCTGGAGAGCAGCGCAGGGGAAAGGGACCTGGGGGTTCTAGTGGAGAGCAGGATGACCATGAGCCAGCAATGTGCCCTCGTGGCCAAGAAGGCCAATGGCATCCTGGGGTGTATTAGAAGTGGAGTAGCAAGTAGGTCGAGAGAGGTCCTCCTGCCCCTCTACTCTGCCCTGGTGAGGCCGCATCTGGAATATTGTGTCCAGTTCTGGGCCCCTCAGCTCAAGAGAGACAGGGAACTGCTGGAGAGAGTCCAGGGCAGAGCCACAAAGATGATGGAGTGGAACATCTCCCTTATGAGGAAAGGCTGAAGGAGCTGGGTCTCTTTAGCTTGGAGAAGAGGAGGCTGAGGGGTGACCTCATTAATGTTTATAAATATGTCAAGGGGGAGTGTCAGGAGGATGGAGCCAGGCTCTTCTCAGTGACGTTCAATGACAGGGTGATGGGCAACGGGTGCAAACTGGAACATAGGAGGTTTCACAAAAACATTAGAAAAAACTTTTTCCCTGTGAGGGTAACAGAGCACCGGAAGAGGCTGCCCAGGGAGGTTGTGGAGTTTCCTTCTTTGGAGATGTTCAAAGCCCGCCTGGATGTGTTCCTGTGTGACCTACTGTAGGTTATCCTGCTCTGGCAGGGGGATTGGACTAGATGATCTTTCAAGGTCCCTTCCAACCTCGAACATTCTGTGATTCTAATGGATATGTATTTGTTTCACTCAATAAATAGCTTCAAGTGCAAGTACAATAATTCTTTTGTACTAATTGCCATTGATTTCATGGCAATGAAGTTATTTCACTTTATGCAACTCCCCGCAATAAGCAGCATGTTAAAAGATGAAACCAAGTGAAACCAATCTTGATTTATGTCAAGGTATGCAGAATACTGTAAAAAGAAAAAAAAACACATCAATTTTAGTGTGATACTTTTTGGAAGGCTACGTAGTTCATAATCTACTGTTGGTGCTGGTAGGGGGCTTAGAACACATGTCGTATGAGGAAAGGCTGAGGGATCTGGGGCTGTTTAGCCTGGAGGAGATTGAGAGGAGACCTCATCACTCTCTACAACTACCTGAAGGGAGTCTTTAGAGAGGCAGGACTTGGTCTCTTTTTCCTAGTGGAGAGTGATAGGACAAGGAGAAATGGATTTAATTTGCACCAGGGGAGGTTCAGGTTGGATATTAGGAAGAATTTCTTTACTGAAATGGTTGTCAGCCATTGGAACACGCTGCCCAGGGAGGTGGTTGAGTCACCGTCCCAGGAAGTGTTTAAAAGACAACTAGATGTTGCATTGGGGGACATAGTTTAGTAGGTTGATAGAGCTGGGACAAAGGCTGGACTCGATGATCTTCAAGATCTCTTCTAGCTGAAACTATTCTATGATTCTGTAGGCCTGGCATCACCTGACTAATGAGACCACAATTTCTGTTGTAGGCAGCAGAGATCAAAAGAGGGAGCAGCCTTAACCTTACCTTGATCCAGAGAGAGCCCAGAGCTTGGGAGAATGCTTCAAATCTCTGCATGTCTGGAGAGGCAGGAAAATTTCAGCTGAACTCGGTTACTTAGATTTTCATTGATTCTTGGCTGAGCTACAGTAATGAGAAGCATGAAAGCCTAAATATTTAGAAAACACTAGACAATATAAAATCTTGCAGCACATTTCCTGCTGGGGCTACCAGAAGCTTATTGACCCCACTATCTGTATCCCACTGAGTTGAAGGCTTCTGTCTTAATATCCAGGGAGCTTAATGTCTTTGGCCCATGATAACCACAAATTTTTCAAGTTCATATATAAAGCCTTTGTCTTCCTGGCCTGATGGAATGTGCTACAGTAGAAATTAAAGTGCAAACTCTGTAAGAGACAGGACTTTATAGGGGTATATGTAGATGTGACACTTTGGGACATGGTATAGTGGTCATGGTAGTGTTGGGTTGATGGTTGGACTTGATGGTCTTAAAGGTGTATTCCAACCTTAATGATTCTAAGCTAAAGCACTCCAAAATCAATTGTGTAAGGAGTTAGGAATGAACATTTAACTGCACCTTCCTCTCCAAATACAGAACTTCTCTTTGCTGGAGTCTTGTCTAGATTAATTATACAACACAGGGAGTTTGCTTTAAGACCATCTCTCAGTCATCAGGAAGAAGATTCAAATTTAATAGCTGCTAGTCAGACCCAACCAGAAGGCAGTAACATGCCACTATGCTTTGCATGGTATAGAAGTCACTTGTGTGGATCCTACCACAGAGTGCTATAAAGTGGGGATGATGCAGCAGTCTGCCCACTGTTTCAGAGGGTGAGAAAGAGAAGAACACATGCCAGGTTCCAGCTCTTCTATAAATGTCCTTTTCTGGTACTGCTAGTCTCTGGCAGGTGAGATAGATAAGTTGGACTAAAGCCATGTCCCCTTGTAGCCTTACTTGTCTGCATAAGATACAGCTGTTTTGATGAGCCTGTTTCCTTTCTGCTGCACTAACTAGTCATGGGACCTATCCCAACCAGAGTCACTAAAAATAGTTTTAGTAGTGCGTGTCCTTCATCTTTTCATTATAGAGAATTGCCATATGCTTATATGCAGGTGCACATATAGAAACTCTGACACGGGGGCTTTGTAGTTCTTGAGTTTTCTTGGGGAAAATTTGAACCTTTGCAATTTCTAGGTCCGTTCTATTTCAAATATATTTCAGGAAAACATACTGGAATTACAAATATTAATATCTCTGTACTTTACAAAGTATTCATAATCTGTAAGTTCTTAAATAGAATCATAGAATGGCCTGGCCTGGAAGGGACTTTAGAGACCATTTTAATCCAACCTCCCTGTTGTGGGCAGGGACGCCACCTCTCGTCTAGGTCAGGCATCACGTGAGAACTGAACGGGAATCGAACCCGCGACCTTTGGTGTTTCAAGCACCACGCTCAACCCACTGAGCTAAACCGACCCTCAATAGTCTTATTTTCAGATGAAGATAGCATCTTGTTATCAAATCTTAGCATTAAGAAGCATTAAGACACAATGCATGAAAAAAAAATAACTTCATGAAGCCCTTTACAAGAGACAAAATAAGGTACAAATTGGTGCTCTGTCCCAGGTAGTTTTATCCAAATATCAAAGGAAAGCATGGTCTAGATATCTAAATGTAATATGAAAGACGAGATTTGCAAATAAAAGCACGTCCCATTTTCAGGAAAAACAGAAAAAAAACCAGAAGGTCAAACGTACCTCAGGTGAGATTCTTCCTTTTTCTTTTTTGATTTTTTTTGTTATAAAACTTTTCTGTGTAAATGGATTTTCATGTTCCAGTTTTGCTTTTGTGACAACAGGCCATCCTTCACATAGGCATAAGGCTGTTATAGGTGGCACTGGATTCAGTTCCTGAGCCTGCTCCTCCCTCTAGTGGAACAGATACTCTTCTCACGAGTAATTTTGGAAAGAAGTAATGGAAATATGTAAGCTTGGCAATGTAAGTTTCTTCTTCTCCATAACTTCTTAAAATGGCTCAGAAACTTGAATGGATAAAGACTGCTTCTATAGACATCTAATAGAAAATGTTGCCCCATCTGGACCACATTGCTGGAGGGCAGAACTACAGGTGCCTGTTTTGCCCTGCTTTGCTTTTGAGAGTCCTTCATGCTAGGAAATATTCTGGGTGTGTGACAGGTGTGTCTGTAGCAGAGATGTGACACCTTTCTCCAAATCTTCTTCAGTGTGCTCTGTTCCACACTTCTTTTAAAGAAAAAAAATAAAAGCAAATAAAAATTCTGTGCTACCGAAGTGAAGCTAGTGAAGGACTCTTAAGTAGAAAATGCTGTGTAATTAAAAAAAAATAACAAATTTAAAAATAGCCTAGGAAATGCAATATCAAACATTACATAATCCATATTTCTGTTGTCATTTTAGTTCAAACATAGCATTTCTGGTTTTATAGCAATAGCCTACTGATGTGGAATAAGGGTTTACCATTAGAGTGGAGATTATACGCCTGTCTTGGGTTCATGTAAAGAATGTAATACACATTTAAAGAAATGAACAAAGCTGGGTGTATGGTTGCACTGTTACCACGAGCAGTTTTTAATGATTTCTGTGAAAAATGTTAGGATGATACATAAAGGGTTTGAAAAGGTAAACCTGAAGGCCTGTAACTTCCCTGGTTCAGTTATGGCTGGCAAATGCTCGTCTGTAACACTGAAGTTTACTCCCACCACCTTCAATACTAGTATCAGTCCATAGCTTTCTCTAGACAGTTAGGATCCTAGAGGTCATCACAGCGCTAAAGGCTCGACAATGTCTGTTAATGCAGTAGAATGATACACTGTATTTTACTAATACCATATGGTTTTGAAATATGTTAATGCCTTTTTCAGTTATTTACATATTACATTTCTATATTATATTAGATAGCAGTAACACAGTAAATAAATTACATCATCATGGTTTCAACCTGAAACCGAAGAACCTAATTTTGTTTTCTCTAGATCATCAAGGAAGACTGAGGATCCAGATTCTCTAGATCAGCAGAAATAGTACAAGTGGGAACAAGAAGTTCAAATTTTCCTGAATTTTGCCCGGATCTTTAAAGTCTATTGTGAGCTTTTGAATTGCAAAATGTTAAGGCTGGAATGTACTAAGAAAGAAAGGATAATAAATAGGAAAGATACTGCACAGTACTTTGTAAATGTTTTCTTAAGTATATTTTTCCCTAAGTGGTATATGATTTATAGAGTATGCCTGTGTGAATTGTACCTCCCACCAGTAGCTTCTCCACGTAGAGAAAGAACAGCTTATTGCAGCTGTCAGCTAATGAAATGACTCCTGCCGTTCGAGTAGTTGCAGCTTTGGCCTGAAAACTGTGGTTCTGACATTTTTGGCAACATATGCCAATGTCCTGTGGCAGAGGGCTTTTATTTTGTCATGATGTACAGCTACTGCAGTGAGCAAAGATCATGAAGACTGCAATATCAGAAATCATTTTATCATTCATCTGCTGTTAATTTTTTTGCTGAGAAGCAGAAAGTCTGCCAAATTTGTGCAGAACAATTTCAGAGGTCAATGCAGTTTCAGTATGTATGATTTCTTTGTATGATGTCAAGCTTAAAAAAAAAAATTGTGAGAGGGAGCTGAGATTGTCTTTACAGAGGGTAATCACATCTCCACGTTGGTGACACACTTTGGCTGTCTGGGCACGGCAGGAAATGTCTTCCATGTGAGATCTTTGGGTCAAGAATTCTGTCGTCTTGAAGGTATGCTGCATCTAGATTTTTTTGAAAATTACCAAGTCCAAATATCATGCAAATGAATGGATAAAGTAACTGGAAATAGTCTGATTCATTACAGCACTGTTTATGGCTGTATGTAACTCAGAAAGAGATTACTGCATTTATACCTTATTTCTCTGAGTGCAAATGCACCTACAGACCTTTTATTACAATCTAACTGGAGGGCTGCTGAATAATCTCAGCATGGTTGAGCAGCAAATGTTGGAGGATAATTGGATCTGCAGGCTAAGATAGTATGAACGTGGAAGCTCTGGTAGGGGAGATTGATAGGCAGTTACTTTACATTGTGTTTGAAATCTACTTTTTGTTTGTAATTTTATATGGAAGATAACTTACCTTTAAAAGTTTATAAGTTTTGAAATGAAAGATTGAGGTTAACGTTCCCTAAATAATGTCTTTGTAGTAATAAGCTGGTAAAAAGAACATGCTGAAGGTCCATTCAATAAAGCTTTTAAGCTTTTAATTACATTGTGAAGCCATTTATACAATGCTTTAAAAGTGAATCTTTGAATGTAAACTTCAAACATTAGGTTGAGGATATCCACGTATTATATGTCATACAAAACCAGCATACTTCCTTATAGGCGTTTTTTCCCCTCCCAAGTGAAATTTCAATAAATTATTATATATTAAAAGACAAACAAAAATACAGCTGAAGTTTTCTGGCTAGATTCTGGACATTCTTATCTCTTTTCAAAGTTGCTAGTGGATTTTTTAATTTTTTTTTTTTTAGCAAAGGTGGCTTCTACAAGTGCTGCTGCAGTAAGCCTTTCATAATATTGTTATCTATTAGTCCCCTGTCTGTCCATTGTCTTCTTTTGATAAGAAATCTGTTCTTTCATTGTTATCTTAGGACACTTAGCAGCTCAGGATAGGATGAAATTTTATTTGCTTCTCTGCAAATCCATTTGATTGAATACGTATTTTTTTTTATAAAGCCATAATATTTAAGATAAAACTTTTTTGAGAGGAGGGGAATATAATACAAATGACTCTCGGTCATGGTGTTACTCAGGCTAGGTTTCACAGTGGTGGTGGCCAGGATATGTGGAGTCTAGTACTGCAGTTGGAATAATTTTACATTGTCCTCTTCTCATATGCTTCAAACAAGTAAAGAATATAAAGCTTCATCTATTACAATGACAGTCATTCTCTGTTCATCACTAATCTTGGAATCTGCTATTCAGATATTCAGTAAAATTTGCTACGAAGTCTCAAAGATATCCAATTTCCTACAAGTAGCAGAGGAGAGAGAAATTAATGTCCACATTACTACAATATTTATCTGTTTTGTTAGTCTTGCTGAAAGATTGATCAGTGTGTATTTCTTGGCTGGGTAATGAGAAGTTGCTGCAAATCAGTCCCAGATCCTTTCCTAGTTTGTCCGTCTGAGTGACTCTGTCATGCACTGCTGGGAAACTGGGAACTGTGGAGCTCACCTGATGACGTGCACTGTTTTCCACTGTGACGGGAAGGAAGGGGAATGATTTAGGACCTGAATCTGTATGGAAGGAGGCTTCACAGCACAGATTGTTCATCTCAATCATCCACAGGGTCCACCTACTACATTTTCTAGAAGGAGCTGAGCTGCATAATTTTCAAAGGAGAGGGAAGGACGGGGAGAAAAAATAAAATAGGGTGTAGTTACCATCAGTAGTAGTTCCTGAAAATGTGAGAACATTCCCTAGATTTGCTGTCGTGAAGCAAATTCATAAGTTGCCTCCTGCTTTGTCCCTCACAAATGCAGCTTCTAAAACCGTAAAAGAAGTTATATGAAACAATTTTACTTCAGAAATAACTTTTATTCAGTGGAACTGAATAAAATGTGAATTATTTAGCCTTTATCATTTCAAAAAAGTAGAATTAGAATGTCTTTAGCTGTTATCATTCATTGTTAGTACCTTAAATGAGTAGTGCCAAATGTGGAAAGGTGATTTTTCAGTTTAATAGACATATTTAATAGCAGGCTTGGAATCCTGCTTTGTAACCACAAGTAAATGGCAGAAACTTGGAGCAGTCTGATGTAGAATATTACATTTCTTTTGCCTGCCATAGAGCCTTTTTTTTTCTTTTTTAAATACTGGTAAAAACACTGGTAAAATAAAAAATTGGTAAGGTTTGGGATGCAAGTATAAACTTCTACTTTTACAATTACGCTTCATACATTTCAATTCTAACTATCTTATGACTGAAGATTTCAGCATTGTTCCTTCCAGGCTTCAAACTGGAATACTCAAACTACTTCCAGCTATTGAAATTGTTGATTGTGAACAAAATGTAGAGAATATGAAAGAGGGAAAATGAGCTTCAGCCTAACTCTTTGGTTTAATTCCTGTGACAGCTACCTGGGATTCAGACCTTGGATTCAGTCTCACACATTACATAGTAATTGGCACTCAGGACTTTCTGGGAATTAAATTTACATTTTGCTGGAGAACTCCTGTTGAAAAATATATAATCTGTAATACCATACTGTTGTACAGCACTGTCATGGAAAACGGCATGAGCAAGTTTGATAGTGTTGGTCAGTGTTTTACAAATCTTTGCACACATTTAGTAATCAAGAGGTAATTCAAAAAGACTGCATTAAACTTACCTGAGTTCACAGAAAATTGGTTTTCCAGTCCGATACAAGTTCCTATTTTGCTGTCAGGCTTCTCAAGCTACACTTGCACCATTAGCAAGCCCTCACTGTACACACTTCTAGTACTCAACCTATACCACCAATCTTTGCTAAAAGTAACATCTGCGTGGATATGGTATCTTTAGTCTAACAAAAAGATAGTAGCTGGTTTAATTTTTTTTCCCTAAGAATCAAAAGTAATTAGACTGCTTCAGAAAACAGCCATGTAGAACTGATGGTTTAGAACCAAATTAAGGGAGAGTCTGGAGACAAATTTACGTGCACAGAAATTGTAACTGGATGGTTCAGTTCACTTACAAGCAAAACATGTGTCAGCGTGGGAAAAATCTGCCAGGTGTGGACAATCTCCTAGTAAACATCCTGCCCAGTAATCAATATTTGCAAACTTTTGTGTTTTTTTTCTGTATAGCATCTTTCCTGTCTTGCCCACACCTTTCCAAAACCAGTGAAAATGATGTTACAAACTCAGCTTGCCAGCGTCACACCTGATACAAATCTGTAGAGCTCCGTGGTTTGGAGGAAGCTGTGCCAGAAGACAAGAGCTGCAGATCCAGTTCTTTTGAGGTTGAATTTAGCACTGTTGCCTGGAGTTTAACAGACCATGAAAAATTAAGACATACTAGTGAGAACGAATATGCCTTTGAGCGTGATGAGAAGGAAAGTAATGTTGCTACAAGTGCAGAAGGAGCTGTTCCTTATTTGACAGAGGCTTAATTTATACATTTTGTTCAGTTCTGGATGATTTTTGAGAACGCTCAATGCCACTAAAGGCATAATGAAAGTGTATTGCACCATGTTTACCGTGATGTACCTGCCTGTTCCTTCTGCAAAGCGGTTCTGTATAGCAGTGCACTGATTTCTATTGATCTCTCTGGGAACAAAAGATCAGTAAAGATGAACAGTTGTCATGAAATGAGGGTGATAATTGTGAGTTAATTTCTCCACATATGGAGAAGTGGCTATTTTTTATTTTAGGCATTGTGGTCTTGAGAAACAACTGGTGGAGCTCACAGAAATAACTGCAATAAATAAGATAACAGCTAATTAAGGTGCAAAAGCTTTCTGGTAGATGTGTATAAAAAAAGGCAAAAAGCCCCAAGAAAAAAATACTGGCAACTCTGACTAAAAATTAAAAGCTGTACCAGTCAATACTGAACATGCAAATTAATGCAAAAATAAAATCAAAAGAACAGTATCAGCTCTTTATGTACTTTTTAGAAAATTACTTTTAAATGTTTACCTTTGGGAATGAAAAATTGTAAAAGCTATTATACCATAAATGGAAAGAAATTGACTGCAAATTTATAATTATTAAAATAAATAATTTATTTCAGTGTGACAAAATGCTGGCACTATTTATAGTAGCAAAATCCATAAATTTTCTAACTTCTCAGTTTGAACAAGTCATTCCCATTGTATGCAATTTAACAGCTGCTAATCAGAATACTGGGATTTACACGAGGACTGTTGAAAGACATCAGTTATTGTAATTAATCCTGAAAGAATAGAAAATAAACAAATAATAACATTATCTGTATTGACAGAAATGAAAAATCTTAGACTAAATTATTCCTGTTTTCCAAGTTTAAAATTAATAAGTGTGGCAATCGATTACTTCTTTTGCATTCCCTCTGTTGTACCACCAGCTTTATTGATTGGTTTCAATTAATGTATGCCAACAAGTAAATTAACGTAGCACCTGAGGCATAATTCTCTGGTGGTTCATGTACACTGACTTCTTACTATTCTTGCTTTTTTAACTCCTACTGAGCATATTGCTGGGAGCTACAATATTTTTCAGTCTGGACACGGACATTACCCATGGCTCTAATGACAGGTCATTTACAGCAAACCCATGTTTCACTGCAGAGGTGTCTCTTTAAGTGACATCTTATCAATGGCAATTCAATTAGTCAACCTTAAGACTTTGAGATATATCTCACACTGTGTCACACAACACTAGCTCTTTTGCATTTTAAATGTTAGCTTTTGTCATTGTTATACTTCACTGGTACGCATAAAAAATGCATTTTCAGGACAATTCTTCATTTAGAACTCCATGGAAAACATTTTCCACATTAAAACTGACTGCCTTCATTCCCAACAATGCTGTCAGCTGGAAAGACTTGTGAACTTGTGCTGTGGACAGGAGCTTTTCAAAGCTGGTGATCATCTTATCACCATATCCTTCATGTCACTGATTACTCTATACATCAGACGATTCTGAGCACCTGAAATAGCAGAACATCCAAGTGTCTAAAATACTCAGCCACTACAATATGAATGGGATACATATATATAAATACT
The DNA here is from genome assembly GCA_020746105.1 of Trogon surrucura. Taxonomy (NCBI): domain Eukaryota; kingdom Metazoa; phylum Chordata; class Aves; order Trogoniformes; family Trogonidae; genus Trogon; species Trogon surrucura. The sequence goes on along the minus strand of CM036617.1, from coordinate 114,124,996 downwards.
GCTGTGGTGGACACAATCTGTACACACAGAAATATAAGTGGTTTTTTTTAAAGAGCAGAATAGCAGAGACTTTAAAGCCAGGTCCTGATTTTTCTGGGATACTTAGATGACGAAGACATCCTAAGAAGACGTGGTCTTACTCTGCATCAGCCAACTGAAGTCTTTAGGGATAAACCACATTGCTTTCTACAAAAAGTAGTTACCTGCTGCAGTCTTTGAAAAGAAGGTGTTTTCTGGAGCACCTACTATGGTACAGTGCAGTTGCATTGTTCTTCAGTGTATAGTCCTGCATGTACTGAGCACATGCTGTTCAGTGTGCATAAACATAAAGCAAAGGAGATGTGTTCACAAGTTGTGCTATATAAAACCCTGAGCAACAGTGCACATTTACGGATTTAATACAATATAATTCAATACATAATAGTTAGCAAGTGCCATAGGTGCATGTTAGAAACTGTCTTAGGAAACGAGGAATAAACCTGAGTTTAAAAAAAAATCCAAATATCTGCTGGTTGTAACTAAGCATAGGGTCTTCTAAACTAAAATAGAAATCTTGAATACTGAGCATTTAACCTCACTAAGTTCTGTCTTCTAACTTCTGTGTAGTGGGTGCAAATGACTAAAGACCCAACCGGGTATTTTTGTTCCCTTATACATGAAAAATTATGTTTCTCAGTCTTTTCACTTATACTGAAATGTTTTGTGGGTCTGTACTTATTTCTAAACCAGTATTTTCACATGTTCATCCTTGAATTTGTTCTTGTAGCATCAAAGAATCATGATTTATAGCTAATTATGCCATTGTTACTAGTTACTTACAGGGAGAAAGTGTTGTCAAGGCAAATCAACTGGTGTATTTGGCAAAACTGTAAGCTAAATGTACACAGATAGTTTCCCTGGTAAGCTATATAGTATTACAGAACGCCAGCTTGTTTCATATACAACATTTACTTTACAGGTATGTGCAACATCTAATTCAGTATTCAAAATTCCATGCTAATGAACAATTTTAACTAGTTTCAAATTATTGCATCACTATTCTGAGATCAAATTTTTATGGAGGAAAAAATTGTATGATAAGGCTCATTAAAAGATTTTAAAATTTAATTAGACTGAAGTTTAAAAGAAACACATAGTTAGCAAATCATTCCTGGTAGAGTTATGCTGGTTTGTAGTAAATGAAGAAAATGAGCTCATAAAGAAAATAGATATAAGATATCCACTAGCTTGTGCTAGAAACAGATGTTAGTAATACCTATGTGTTTATGTGCATATGTGTGTGGGCTGAGATATGCATACATATTTTCAGGGTGCATCTTTGTTAGTGTGTTTGAATCAAGAGCATGCTTTTGAAGTGCATATTTTTCTTTTTTTCTTATTGTGCTTTGGTTTGCGTCATGTGGAGCTTTTGCAGTGCCTCAACTTGATTCCTTTCAGATGAAACCAGGATTCAGATTTGGAAGATTTAGCACACTCCAGGAGTGTAACTAATGCACTCCAGCTGCAAATGGGCATTCAGTCCATAGGGCCAGACTGCAGCTAATCTGAAATAAAAAGCCTTGCAAGGTGTATATTATGGACATGTGTTGTCAGCATCAACTGTTTCTCTCTACAGGGTTGCTGCTATGCGTCCATAAACCATCTGCTAACCTAGATGTAGCCTTTGAATTATTGTCTGTTTATTTTATTTTATTTTATTTTATTTTATTTTATTTTATTTTATTTATTTTATTTTTCTCTGTAAAGGATAAGACACTATTCCTACATGACTACAGCAGGCACTTCCATAGTACAGCACAAAATAAGTATATACATGTATTCAGTGAGATAACTGGTTATAACATCTTCATTACTGCATAATATTACTATGTTGCAAAACCTTCAGGATCTGGATACATCGGCAGAAGCTTACATCTGTTGTCTGAGCCATCTCTTGCCTCTGTCATTGTAAAAGCTTAATCTGCAGCTTGTATAGGTTGTTATTCAAGTTACTGTACAGTTCTGCTAAGCCAGTTGGGTGCTGTTGGCGTATGCATGGGATAACAGCCCTAAAATTCACACATACCAAACTCAATCCTTGCTCCAAAGTATTCATTCCAATATGAAGAATTTTTCCTATCATTACAATGAGAAATGTTACAGATTTAAAGTTAGTTATGAGTTACTATCTGTAGTAGTTGCTTTGCAGAGCCTTTCTGAGGTGTGGCAGGGTTTTTACATTTGAGTGCGCACAGGCTTTAAAGCCCAAACCTACTCCTTTCATATCTCTCTCAAGCAGTTGTTTTTGTTACCGTGCTGTTCAACAATGCTTCACTTTTTATGCTTTTGATTAAAACTGAATCACTGGGGAATATTAGCCCACATGACAAAATCATCAGGTAATTTGGCAGAAGCATAGCACAGTTGACAGAGCCTGCTTAGGGAGAGCCCCAGGACAGAGCTAGCAGAGGGGATAAATTCACCTTTGACCAGAAGCCAAAGCGATGCCTTTTGGATTGAGAATTAAAGCCTTGCTGTAAAACGTTCCATCTGCTCCAACACCAAACATTCAACTGCTGGCCACAAGAGCAGTGAAATCTGAGCTTTTCAGAAATGTATAATAAATTATACTTTTGCTTATATCCTTAAAATGAAATTATTCAGCTACTCCCATATTCTGACAAACCCGATTGCGTGCTTAACTTGATCTACGTAAAGGGTAACAGTGGGCCTCAGCAGTAGGAAAAATAATTTCTTAGGACTTTGTCTGATTCTCTAATTAAAGTTGTAGGAGCACATACTTCTCTAGCCTTGGATATCCAGTTCAGGCTAAGGTAACCATCTAAAAAGAAAATATCACTATGTTTTTCTAAAATAACTTTCCGAAAGACCTTGCTGCTACACAACTTTGCTTTTCCAAGAATGATAGATATATTTCACTTTAGTGACTTCTATTTGCCATGTTGTCTTATTTTCTAACCGGTTTTGGGGGGGTTTAATGTTATGACTTTGTATGTGGGTTTTCATTTGTTGTATTTAATTTTCTGAATCAATTTATAGATATACTTGTTTAGGGTTTGAGTTTTGCTTGGTTTTGCTTCTCATGTCCCTCTAAATAGAGAAAGTAAAAACCAGACAAGAAGGATGAATCTGCTTTTAAAAAGGAATATGGGATAAACCAACAATGTATTGGCAGGAAAAATCAGCAACTTGAGGCAGATTAACAACAAAAAACTGCTCTGATACAATAGGAGGAAAGAATTTTTTTCCTGCTGTATTTTTTTATCTCTCTAATTCAAATAATAGATGATATGAATTATATGAAATTAGTTTCCTTCATTGCAGCTTTCTGTGTATATTCTGCTTACAAACTTAATTTTGTGAGTTTGAATTGCTTAAATGGAGCCATGTTAACTTAGAAAAGAAAACTTTTGCAACAGAGCATGCCAGAATCTACATGCTAGAGTATGTCAGAGTATCTGGAAGTTTCTGCCGAATGAAGTTACCTCAGAATAATCCCCAATTAATCTGTTCTATCTGTTCATGTCCTAAATGGATACATCTCAGGAGAAAGCTGGTTTACAAAGCAGTGCCTCAGAACCAGAGTATGTATAATAAGGACACGTGTGTTGTATTTCATGTTTAATTTAATCAAGATGTTGAATAGTTGTAATAGAAGATAAAAATACACTAGTGTTTGTTGGAATTGGTAGTGCATATATGTCATTGCATCCAGTAACTTGTCACTTTGTTTAATGAGAAAAATAATAGTCTTCATAACTATTTTGTTATAGTACATGAAATCTGATTATGATTTCTGAAATTCTTTTCCATCCATCCATCCATCCATCCACAAGCAAAGAAGCCCCAGGTGAAGCAGTAAAATAAATTTGGCTAAATGGTTATTTTTGATGGCCACTCGATGGCCGCAGGAACTATTCATAGTATGTATTTGTTTACTAAGTGTTTACCATTTCTATCTTGCATCCATAAGTGTGTTTGTTTCTCTGTGTGACATTCCCAACAATTATGAAAACAGTACTTTTATGGAAGTAATCTAAACAAATAAGTAGCTGAGAAGCTGTAATAAGTATTCACCGCACTTTGAAACAAATCAAAGAAAATATTTTTTGTTTAGATGGTAACTTCTATCAGAGAATCAGTTAAATGTTGTATAATACTCATAAAGAAAAGAAAAAAAATCACAATGTGTGGCAAGATATATTAAGGACGGGCAAATTGGTAATAGACACGTTTGTATTCCTCACAAAGAGATTTTTTCATCTAAATAGTGAAAAGTACCAGTAAGTATGCAGCTAAGGTGAAGCTAGGAAAAAAATCCTTCAACTTTGACTATGTTCCAGCATTTTTTAACTAAATAAAAAATTATTACCTTACCTATAGAATCTAGTCTTTTTTTTTTTCTCTGAAAAATACTAATAAATGTGGGTTTTTCCCTCCTTTTTCCTTATTTTTCTTATTCAGATAAAATGCTAATTTGAATAATAGATGATACTATTTGGGTCTATATTCAGATTCTTCTTTTAACCTATATATTTCACAAAACATCCTTACTAGGATGTTGTTCTACAAAGCACAATGGAAAAATAAGAAAAAACTTAGATAATGGAAAAAATACATCCCAGATAGGGAGTCTAATCTATTAAAGATCAAACACGAGTAACAGAAGGTAAAAAAATTATTGTTCTATGTTGAATTCTGGTTAAGATTTAACTACTGTTGCTACTACTACTACTACTACCACCACCACCACTACTACTACTACTTTATTAATAATACGTGCACTTTCCCCTCAGTTTTGGCAAGAGGGATGCTTTGCAATCGTGTCTCATAGCTCTGTGTTGTAGTTTGGATCACCCACACCTATATGACATCAAATAGTGCAGATACTGTTTCTGGCTGGCATAAGGCAGAAGTAATTTAAGAGTAAATCAATTCTCTCTTAATTTGGGCTCCAACTGACTGTGAAAACATAAACATTGTCAAAGACAATTTGATAGAAACACATTGACAGCTTCACAAATGTCTTACGGAGAGAAGAAGGGAGGGAGAGGCAGCCATAAGGGAATGAGTGAAAAGGAGAAAATGCATTTTTTAGTTATCATCCTTCTGTATGTAGGACTTATGTATTTGTGTAACAGTTACGCAAAATAATGTTGCTTCTCCAGAAAGAATAACTTTGATCCTCAGTTACTATAATACATAGGAAAAGAACTAAACTTTTTTTGTCATTTTGTAAACTTGTTTTAAGATGATATCAGTGCTTGCTGAGGAGCCATCTGTGTAAGAAGAAAAAGAAGACTTAATTATGAGAGTACACAAATATAAATTACTGTTGACTGAGACAATAAGTCTTAGGAAACTTTTAAAGTAGATGTGTAATTTGTCCATGAAATTGATTTCTTTTCCATTGAGCACGTAAGTGATCTGGAGAGTGAGTAGCAAGACTGTGATACTGCTCTTCATGATCATGAATTAACTAAGAATGAAGTAAAAGAGATCATTTTATGACTACATTAGGTGTTATGCACTGACAACACAAGACAGCATCTGACAGTGACCTCTGATCCTGACCTGATTTGTCTTTGGGAAGTTCATGTAACTGAAAACTGTTATATGTTAAATGAGGACAGAAGAGGATTCTCAACATAGATGCTTAGAGTTCAGTTAAAATAATTGTAATTTCTACTGGTTTTTTATCATAAATCTGTAGACTCAGTGTCTAATTGTAGAAAAACTTTAAAAAACAGCTTTAATAATATTTTGTAAGAATATTTTAATATTCAGAACTTGAAGCTGTTTTCTTCATATTAGCGATATGAAGTTTTAGCTGCCTCATCTTATGGAGGTTATATGTCCTCATGGGGTTTATATGCAATGTGCTTGTTGATGTCATATTTTGCTCTTCATATTAGATCATATTTCTTATCCAATGTTTAAAATCACATGATTCCTGTGACAGAGCATAACTTGTACATGTATCATGGGAAACATAGTCTCTCCATAACCTCAAACGATATGAAAATGAATTCAATATCAAGAGTTCTCTTGGGATCCCTTATAGTAAAAGCTGTGTTCCAGCAACTTTACAGGTTTTTGCTAAATGTAGGGGAGAACTTTGTTTACTGCTGTATTTGAAACATTGTTAGAGGCTATAGCCATAACAGGCACATGAAATATACTGTTTTTCAACTGCTGTGTACAGTTTGGATTGGTCTTGCCTTTATTTAGGTGCTGTCATGTCAGATAGAAAAGTTTTTAAAGTCTTCTGCAAACACTCCAGTATGGTATTTCATTTACTCTTCTCAATACCAACAAATAAAAAGGCCAAACAACTCTTCTACCCCCTGCTGAAGTCTGCTACTACTGTGGATAATAGTATCCCTTAAAGCAGTTGGCCCCATCTCTGAATTCTCATTGAAGTCAGTTGAAAGGTTTTGTCTTCTCCGTGGAGCATTTGTGATTCAGTGACCCCCCAAGGTGGAAGGTTACCATCATTATGGGGCTCTTGTTTAGGAATAAACCTGCTGTGTCTTAGTCCAGCTGGTCAAAAATTCATTACAGAATGTTTATATGGAGACGTTATTTTATGTCTGTAGTGTCATTCATTAAAAAAATTACCCAATGTGGAAAAGCTAGCAGTAGATATGTCCTTTTGGACTATGAAACTGTGGAAGAGTCCTGACATTTTCCCTCCAGTGCAGAATATTTACAATGCTAATAGAAATGTCTGACGTACAATTAAAGTCAGGAAGAATTCCTCCTGGGAGCGTAGATTTTAAACCAGCAGACCTTTTGGAGATATGCCAAAGTTCTGAACACCCTACAGCAGTATTTTTTCTTTGCGAGCCTTACAGCACTAAGATCTGGAGAATATAAAATACAGATATAGAAAAACCAGATCAAATGGCAATTTACCAACTATTGCCTTCTGAGCTGGGCTAAAATTTCTTTCCCTAAGAGAGTTTTTTTTATGTTAAGCATACTGTGTTTCTGTAATTTTAAAGCAACCTTTTCAAAAACATTCAACTCATGCACTTCTTAGATGTTGCCAACAGGTTGGTCTCTTGGCTTCCCATACTGCTGTGGCTGATGGGACATCTCTACCTTTAGGCATGCTGGAAGCAAGAAGTTTTTCAGTGAGTGGCTTAATGATGAATTGAAGGTTGAAGGTAAAAACTGTAGGTGCCTGTATTTCTAATTCAGCTTTGTTGCTGGAAATGTTCAACATATGTATTCAAGGTCAGTGTATTGGCTGAATTCTGGCCTGAGAGGATGGCTGTTGCTCACAATTGGAAGAAGGAAGTATTCTGACTTTTTTGTTTTGTTATGGCTGTATTTGATAGCATAATAACCGGCATAACTGCTTTAAAAATAAGTTTGTGGAACTGTTCGTCTCATGATGATACTAATGAAATGTTCCTTCTATAAATCTGATGTGAACTTTTATCTTTGTTCTGTCATTTTAGGATGGAGTACTCAAAGTTTGTAGTGTATTGTGTTCTACACGTTTCACACGCCGTAGATTTCACAGCTTCTTAGAGATCTGTTGCTCTTTTAAACAAGTTTAATTGCATATTTTGCCTTTCCATCTAAACATTTGAACCATGGAATGCAGTAAACCCCTACAGCTGCACAGCTAGAAATTTCAGTGAAGCATGGATGTCAGGCTTGGGGGGAAAATGATGAAAGTATGTTTCTCTGTGTTGCAAAGTGACTGTCTATAATTTCATCTTTCTTAGTTTTTTCTAGCATTTCCTATGACAAAGGGCCATCTCCAAGCTGCTTTGAGGCACTTCACAAAATCTACGGCAGCAATACATGTGCTGTCAATACAAAATGCCTCTATGAATTTGTGGATGCTAACTATACCTCAATTTGGAGTCCTTTCTGCTTTGTTCTTGAATTTCCTTTATCCCTTACTGCCACTGATCTGCATGTTGGAGAGTTCCCATTATGATTAATCCATTTGTTTCCATAACAAATTAAGATTTCTGGCCCATGCCAGTTAATTAAAAAAAAAAAAAAAATCACTTTGAATGTAAGATAAATCCCTGATAGGCTCATTGTATTTGTGGATTTAGGCTTTGACTCAGAACTAGTTAACAAGTGAAAAATTTAAAGCCCATACTGTGTCCAATGAGGTCATCAAAGACACAGATATGTTGAGTCCTGGCCTTCACATGAAAATGGGGAACATCATTAAAATAGGCTTTCTGCTGTTTATTTTGGTGGGAATTTACTCATAAGACCACTCTATTTCAGTGAAATAAAATGCTAATTTTAAGAGTAAAGGGCTCACAGTCTTTCCAGAGTGATACCGAGATGCAAGTCTACAAATCTCTATTCTTCAGACGTCATGGGTTTGAAGTACGATATTTCCTTTCCTTGATGTCGTAAATAATTTAGATTAATGAAATCCAGATGGCTTGGAGCTCTTGGTAGCTACAAGTTCAAAAAATTATCCTTTGAAAGGAAGACTTCTTACTTCTTCAATTCTTCTTGCATTTTTTTCAGAGCTTAACAGTTTAGGGGTTTTGCTTAGTTCTTTTTTTTTAAAAAAAGTCAGTTTTCTTCAAGACATCAATGAGAGGGCATACTTGGAAGTAATGAGAATACCTGAGGGAATATGCAATATTAAGATGCAATTTTCAGTCCTTCCAGGAAATTCAGTGCAAGATTTCCTGAAGAAGTTTATTCTTCCGACCATCAATTTCAGTATTTGAAAGTTATTTAAAAGGATATATATTATCCTTTGAACAACAACAAAAAAGGACAATATCAACTATAATAATGGCATATCTATATATTGATTTCTGTAAGGCATATAGCAAATATTCTAGTTTTACCCCCAAATTCAGGCAGTTATCTTTCACATTTTTTTTCTGAAAAATAATCTTCAGTAAGAAATTAACCATTATTGTTGATCTCTGCAAGATGATATATAAATAAATGAAAGAATAAGGTTTTCTTGTGAGTTACTTCTCTCTGTTTAGGTTAGTGGACATTGCATAATAGTGGAGGAACTGCTAGATGCATTTTTATCAAAGGCCATGTGAACAAGCCATCTTCTGTGTTTCCTGAAACCATAATATTCTTCTCAATTCCCTTATTAAAAAAAAAAAAAAAAGTGGCTTTCCCATGGATAAGTATTATGTTTTGTTCTTTTTTTTGTTTCTTTGTTAAATTAAGTTTATTTTAGGATTGCTTCAATGCTAATATTATTAGTATTTTGACTGGAAAAATAGCATCTACTTAAAGCTTAAACACTTCAACAAATTGGGTGTACTAAGTTATAAGTTCTCTGGAATTACTGGGAAGCAGACAGAGAGATTAGTGGAAGCTGGTTGTAACATCTGCATTTTAAATCCAAGCTCAAACTTTTTTTGTGTGTGTGGTTATTAATTATTCAGACTTATTTGCTAGTTCCTTCTAATGTGCTAAATGAATGTTTCTCCAACAGAATTTCAAAACTTACATCTGAAGCTGTTAAAATATACTCTCTATAAACAGGAAAAGTGTTTTGGTAGAAAATCAGTCAGGAGTATAGGTGTGGACATCTCTGGACTGCTGTGGGCTGTATTTTCTCTCCACGGCTTTATTTCTTGTTTTAGGCAGCAGTCAGGATGGAGGAACACTGCTTGCCACAGTGACTGATGAATGATTGCATAGCTCTAATGGGAGAAATAGAAAGAAGAAATGAAAGGGTAGAAAGACGTCCCATCATGCCTAGTTAGAACAGTACCCTGTACACTAATGTTATATTTTATGGTTATTTATCCCCTGGCACTATTTAACACCACCAATTTTGAAGATAAATGTAGTAAAAGCATTTTTATCCTGCTGCTATGAAAATGTGCTTTTAATAGATTTAGGTTTTCTCGGGTCATAAGAAAGAAATAGAAAGATTTTGTAGCTTTCTGAAGGACTGTATTATATACGGAGTTTAAAATGTCATAAAGCAGCTTGAAACACTATGGGGAGTCTGTGCAGTAATTGGAAAAATGTTTCATACTAATGTTTGGATTGCATTAGTGTGAGCCGTTGGCATACATTTCGTGACAATAAACATGTCTTTGCTTAATTGTAATTATAGCTTACAAAAAAAGCTTAAAGAAAAGAAGTGAGAAAGGTACTTTGGTGAGTATGGGTAATGACATTTTAATGCACTTAAGGCATAAGGCAACACTCCTAAAGACCAGCTATAGCTTGCATGCACTGTTGATAGACCAGCTTTGTGTTTTCATTTAATAGTATTTATCATGGTTGGGGAGTTTATTAGGATTTCTCTGTTCCATCCCCTCTCCTTCAGGCTAACAACTGGCATGGTTGCAGCCTGTGTCTCTTCCTCAGATTAAATTCCTGTTAGTAGCACATGAACAGATTCTAATCATTATTCAGTACTGAGCTGTACCCGTTTTTTACCAGTGCTATTGTCTACATGGCACCTCTCTTACAGTAGGTTTTAGTCAGTGTAGCAGAAGATTGAAGAACCAGAATCACCTCCCTTTGAAACCTCACTGGAGGTGTAGAACTTGTAACAGCATCTCATACCTCCATGGTAGCTCATTGTAAATGCAAATTTGAGCTTTCGTGTGCAGATTTGGACCTTGTGTGTAAAATAGGTTCTTTGGACCAACGGGTTTCTGTGGCCAGGTTTTGGTAGTGGGGAGGAGGCCTACAGGAGTGGCTTCTGTGAGAAGCTGCGGGAACCTTCCCCGACGTCCGATGGAGCCAATGCCAGTCAGCTCCAAGACGCATCCGCTGCTGGCCAAGGTTGACACCTGCTGGAGCAGGCTTCTGTGGACCCATGGAGAGAGGAGCCCCCACTGGAGCAGTTTTTCTGGCAGGACTTGTGACCCCATGGAGAAGACATGGTGCAGCAGTCTTCCTGGAGGACTGCACCCCACGGAAAGGACCCGTGCTGGAGCAGTTCATGGAGGACTGTCTCCCATGGGAGGAACTTCACACAGGAGCAGGGAACGTGTGTAAGGAGTCCTCCGCCCAAGGAGGAAGGAGCAGTAGAGACAACGTGATGAAGTGACAACAACCTCCTTTCTCCATTCCCGTTGTGTTGCTGTTGGGGATGAGGCAGAGAAAACAGAGAGTGAAATTAAGGCTGGTAAGAAGGAAGGGTGGGCGGCGAAAGTATTTTTAAGATTTGGTTCTATTTCTCATTATCCTGTTCTAATTTGATTGGTAAAAAATTAAACTGATTTCCCCAAGTTGAACCTGTCCTTATCTTGACCCATGAGTCTTTCCTTAGATGTTTCTCCTTATTGTCCAGTTGAGGAGGGAAGTGACAGAGAGGCTTTGGTGTGCACCTGGCCTTCAGCCATGGTGAACCCATCACTCCCCAACATCTTCATATATTCAGAATTTCAGTTTCAGGCAACTTTAGATCGACTGAAATCACTAAGCTTTAATTCTGCATTGTAAGCAATCAGGAAATCTTCTAAAATTTTAGGAATTTACTTTCCTGTTGTCACTTTCTCTGTGGAGGATTAAAACATAAATTTAGAACTGGCATTGTTACTTGCTTGGATCAGAACAGCTTGTAGATGATTATTATGCATATGTAGTTTATTTTTTTCCTCAGAGTTTAAGCCCGTCAAGGTTTCAGGATGTCTTTAATTAATGTAGTAGTATAATAACAAAATACCTAACTGCTTTCAAATTCTGATTCCTTAAGATCCTGAGCATCCTTCTGTGCTGTGTTCAGTGCTACTGAATTCAAGCCTCACTACAGAGTTCTTACGATATTTTTCTGCATTAATCCTTACCAGGAATAAAAATTTGTGAATAGCATGGCCATTTGGGATTAGTGAACTAAACTCAATAATCCTTACATTCTTACTACTTGACGGGTATGATTGTCAGTGCAATTAGATAAAAAAAGTGTTGTCAAGATCTGTAAGGACCTGCAGTATACTTCAGGTAACCAGAAACAGGAATGAGAAGAGTTACAGCAATACCAAAGAAGAGAATGTGATTCACCAAAGCTCATCAAGTTGTAACAGCAGCACTGCTCGAACTTAGTACATTAAATCATCATGCTACAGCAAAATACTGAGATAAAGCCTTTAAATCTGTATTTCGCTCTACTTCCAGGACTAACCTCTAAAGTTAAAGGCAATTTGGAACAGAGTCAAGATCGATATTTAATAATCACCATCATAATAACCATAAGGAGGCATTTCACCCTGAGCTTGATATTGGTGAGAGGGAGTTGCTATTTAAATACATAAACCACTACTTTTACAAAGTGCATAACTGTATTTCATAAAAATTTGAAATTCCTAGTTTTAAGTGAGGAAGAACTGCCATCTAGTCCGTGGTAGGTGTTTAAGTCTCAACAGTAAGTTAAGTTCCTTTCGTGAATAGTGGAACCGACTGTATACGAAGGGTTATCAATGTGGAATTGTTAGGAAATGAAATGAAAAATATAATTTTCATCCCTTTTTCTACATAATTTTATATATAATATTGCTGATACACCTGAATACAGTACCAAGCCCTCAGCCCTATCAGCTCTTGGTAATTTTAATCATAGCTGATACTCTTGGTAATAGAATAAAAATTTCTAAATAATAATCTAGAAGTGTGGATATATATTTTTAAGCTGTTACACCACAAACACCATAGCACAAGTAATTGAAGGTGATTTAGTGGCCTATGTTAAATGATTACCAGGTAGGATGATGTTGTAGAATGTGTTCAGTATGAGTTACAGGTAACTCAATCAAGCGCAGAACACAGGCAGATTTGTTCATCGCAAATATGATATGAAGGTATATATCTCTATGTGAAATATGGTGCAGAGTTTTACAGATAAGCTGAACTAACTCCGTCAAGCAGCTTTAGAAGAGTGGATTTGCTTTGAAGCATTAAAATTGTTAGAGTAAGTCATGAAACTCTAGTGAAGACTTTTTGCACTGTTTTCTCTTGAGCAATTCTGAGAAAATTGTTTTTCATAAATTATTTCTTTTCCAAAGCTAAAACTACAATTGTAGGAAATGTAACAAAGCACAAGCTATGACAGATGAGAAAACTGACCATGCTCCACTAGGTGAAAAACTAAAAGCTTCTACATTCCCGGTAACAATTTATGGTAGTAGTGTTAAGCCTTTAAAATGTCCTGGTTTTAATTCATCTTTTATGCACATGGCATAAATATATATTTTTAAAAAAGATCTGTCCCTCAGTGAAATGTAATCAGTGCGACTGGATGTTTATGGATCTTTGGCTTACCTGCCCTGTGTTAAGTTTTTGGAGGTGGTAATGGAGAAAAATCTTTGCTAATGACAAGTTATTTTCAGGGAAGAGCAACAAAACTGGAGAAAGGAATTTTGTACCTCTCCATGAACAAACTTCCAGTTGTTTCTTTGGTGTTCATGACACTGCATTTTCCTTACTGTATGGTGTTAAGATTTTTTTCTTACAGTTACTCTTAGAAGAGTAATATTTTCATAGTATGAAGTGCTCCTAGTCACAGCTTTCAGTGGTATACCACATACCATTTTAAATCGTTTCGGGAGCTACATTTTTCAGCAGATATCTTGTGGGGGACCAGGGAGTTGCCAGGAGTGGTCACATGCAACATGATTGGCCACCTGCAGCAGGAAAAGACTTGGAGAACAGATCAATAAAATTCATGGCTCCAGATGGGAAGTATGTGGAGCGGAGGGCAGCTATGGATGCCAGGAGTCGATCCACGATGTCAGCACAGTCTGGGAGACAAGCATTCTGGTAAAAAGCTGTGAAACTGTGACACAGCTCCTTCTCGTCCCATTTGCTGCACCAGGAAGCTTTTTGATGTAGCACCACGGTACCCTTGCACTAGGGGCAATCTCTTACTTTCCTTCCAGAAGCTTCAACCCTGTGCTGCCTGACCCCACTAAAAGATCCCCCACTAAGAGGCGAGGAGCTATGCCCTTGGTTTTGGTAACCAATGCCATGTACCAAAGGTGGATATAACACCCTAAAGGTGTGGTTGTCCTGTGCATGCATGAGCCTCTCTGTTAGTGACTTTACGGCATTCAGGACACTAGGAAATAAACATCATAGTGAATACAGTTGTCTGCTTTAAACACGTCATGAACTGTTATACTGCTTCTTCTACTATACTCCTGCATGTATTTTACACCTATGTCTTGAAGCAGATTTTGACCAAAAAGATCTAGCTTCAGAATAAGCATTTAAACCACAGCATGGACTTTTACTCCATAGTAAGTGTCACCTTCAGAGCTTTTGTGCAAGACAGTTGTTTATGGTTGGAGGGAATCATTCACTGCCAAGTTAATCATTTTTTCTCATTGAACATGTTAGTACTGCCCAAGATGAGTATGTTTTACTTTTCATGTAGTATTTTTCTAGAATGTATTAGTGGATAGAGACTGAAATTTCTGGTAATAAGCCAGATAATTCCACTCTAACTTTTCTTCCCCCAACTTTTTTTTTCATGAACCTGCTGTCAGAAGCTTGGAAGAAAAACTGAACTGCCTTTATTTACCCTCTATAGGCCAAAGCATGTGGGCTCGACAGCAAATAATCACTGTCTGGCTGACTTTATTGAGCATCCGTGTCAATTCATGCTACAAGATATGTTTTCCATGTACTACAAAGTCTTTTTTAAGGCATTTGAGACTTAAGTATGGATGTACTGTATTAGTACTTGATAAACCATTAAGAGATCACCCTCCTGGCATGAGAAACAAACTGCTTGATATATTCCATATAAAAGCCTCTTGAATTATTGGAAAGTGAGTTCCCAGAAGGGAGGAGAGAATCAAGAAGTTAGCTCCTACAGTGAAATCTAGAAAATTATGCCCCCCCCCCCAAATACTTTGCAATAGTCACATTTAAGTGAAAATTAATCACTTATATTTACCAATAAACCTGAATAAACCAAAGTCCTGTATTTAGAGAGACATGTTTTACATCTTACGTGCTCACTTTGATTATTTTAGGAAGTTTCTAGAAAACATTGCCTTGCTAAATTAATCACCTACAGGAGTCATAGCTTGCATCTTTTGGCAATATTCATTAGAATCAGACACCACTGGGGTATACAGGTAATACCTGAATACAAAGAGAAGTTGCTATCCTTCTGTACCACAGGATAGCAGTTTCTTTTTATGTTCTATACTTCTCTTGCAGGGCAAAATGGTTAAATGACTTTATTATCTGTATTAAAGGATGAATATAACTCTTCCACAGAAATATGCAGTAAGAACTCTGTTTACTAACATTTGCCAGTGCCTCCAGAACATGATTTCTATGGGTTTTGGCTACTTACCGCTGCGTATGTGAAGCTGAACAGACTGCACTTGAATATTTAAGTCTCGCCTTCTCTGAAATCTTCATTCATAATGATTATATGTTCTGCTTGACTGACAGTTTGTGGTAGAGTAATTCATTAAGGTTAATTGAATTCTAAAAGAAGGAAAAAATACATCTTTGGACATGAGCACGAATTATTGAGTAATAGTGTAATGTATATGCTTATGATTTTCAGAGTGTATAATAAAGAACATACTGATTTTTAAAACAACAAAGGTAATATCACAGTTGAAATAACAGAAGTAAAGATCAGTGTGGAATTAAAAATAACACCTTTTGCTTCCTCATTAGCAATCATGATTGTTTAATCAATAGCAGGCAGGAGAAGTGACACAAAAACCTGCATTGCTGCTGAAGCAGACAAGGTATTGACATTTAAACAAATGCTTTAAACATACTGTGCTTACTCTTCTAGTTTTAATATTAAAAGCTGGTGAGGGAGCTTGTCTTGTTTTGTCATTCATATTAATCCTTCACTCACAGCAGACAGGGTGGTTCTTTTTTTGTAATTTTTTATATGAAAGAGAGTCACAAACATATCACATCCTCCTTTTCTTTCGAGATTGATTTAAAACTCTGTAACATCTGTGACTTGGGAGACATCTCCATTGATCTCAGTTGCTATGAGCATGTGTAATATCCAGAACAACCCAAAATAAGCAACCTGCCAGGATTTCTTAATCCTGATGTTTTATATCTAAAACTTCTTAGCAGCACTGCTGATAGAATTTGTGTCTGCACTGATTTTTTGAGGAGGAGAGTTACACAAAAAGATAAAAATGTAGCTGACTGAGATGTGCCATCTAGCTTTCACCTGTGTGGTTTGGGCTCCGTTACTGCTGCAGCAGTAGTGGAGGTCACCATGGGCTGGTTGTAAGACACTGTACTTGGCTTCCCTGATGGGTTTCTCCTGTGGCTGGGAGCTCAGCTGTAGCATTGCCTGTGGAAGCTGCTCTGCTTAGTCGAGGATCCTTCTGCAGATGACAAGGAGCTGCAGGCGGTTGGGTTTTTCTCTAGTGGTTCAGGTACATAATAACAGGCAGCTGTGGGAAAGAGCGTAGAGGTGTTTTGCAGTCCTCTTTCTATTTGCAGAACAAGTGCCTTTACAGCTAGGAACAGGGGCCTGTCCTATCTCTCTCCTTCTCTTCCTGCTTGTCCTGCTGCTTCTGTGGTAGTGTACGCTGAATTCTTTCAGCTGATGAGACTGAGTGTCCTTATAGCAAAACATTGTGTGGCAGGAGAGATTCAAGAGAGATGTGACAATTCCGTCAAAAAGCAAAAAAAGGAACATTTGTCAATGGTCGTATCTGTGCCCCAAAAGGAGCTATCAGCTGCAAAACCAGGAGCTCTACTGCCCACGCTTCTGCTAGAACCTCAACAGCAGGCAGTGGCAGCTTTGTTTGTATGTGAACACCTCACCTGTAGACTTGCTTTCAGGTGAGCTCCTTGGGGTTAGCACCTTGGGCAACTTATGTGCTGGAACATCTCCTCTGTGAGTCCTGAGTTACTGCAGGTGGGACAAGTAGTAAGCTACCAAGTTTTGGTGCTGCTGAGCATTCTCAAACACCAACATTTAAATAAGTGAAGGACTTTAATATCAAAAACTCAAGTGCCAATGGACAAAAGATGTCCAGATTTAGTTGAGCTAGTGTGTCAGGAATCTGGTTTGTAATGAAGTACCCAAAGGCCTTTCATGGATTAATCACACTTGGTTTTCTCACACACTGGTGTGATTTTTCATTTGGCTTTAACTTCCCATTTCTGCTTTTGATGAAAGTTGCGCAAGACTCTGAATTGATAGCACAGAGTTATCCTGTTGACCTCAGCAGGGCTAATGTGATCTGAAAATTATATCGTGTGTAGTTCCAAACATAAAATATATGCAGGGTAGTCAACTTTCAAAGACATTTGGGAATTACCAGCATTGTATTTTGTGATGCTCTGTGACTTAATGAAATATTAAGGATCCGTATTTGTGGTGTGGTTAACATGTTCTTTGTCCTTTCTTATTTCATAAGACTTATGATTCTTGGACTAATTTCTGTGCTACATTAAGATCCTTGAAAGTTCAAATAGCCTAAGTGAAGGACATACTGACAAAAAAAATTATGTCCTGGCTGTATAATCTCTGTTAAAGGTATTTGAAGAGGCATCGTTCATTACAGGGAGATGTTTGATTCTAGTGCTTTGGAGTCATGTGATATATTGAATCATTTTGTGAAAATGTTGGAGGTATTTTGGCCTTTGCTTTTAACATCAGTTGCACTAAATGTGACTTTAACCAACTTGACAGAGCCACCTAGAATTGGAAGAGGACTTTGTGTTAATTTATTTGAGTAAACAGAATAGAAATACTTTTGAATGCCTTCTTGAAAAATTGGTGTGTTCAACAGAACACAGATTTTAGCTGAGCACTTGAAAAATAATTAAACAGAAAGAGAACAAAATTAAACACTTCTACAGTTAGTTTTGTCTTTTTATTTTAGCCATTTGCCTTTTAAAGTTATATGTGTTATCGCTTTCATCACTCTTAATTCTTCAGGTCCTGTAAGGGCAAATTCGATACTACATTCCCTGTGAGATGAGCCGAGGGAGGTTCAACCAGTATGTTTGGTGTGAATGCGTACAGTTATTCTCTTTTCTTTCTTCATGTTCTTGTTGTAGAATTGGCAGAAAGGTCTCAATCCTCAGATTATAATTCACTCATCTTTTTAGGTTACTGAGTCTGAACAGGGCCAACAACAACAACAAGCTGAAGTCTAGAAAGGAGGAATCTTGTGACATGAATCTCTCCTTCAGAGCTTAATTCCAAACCAGCTATAAATATATCTCTCTAACAAATTGGTGAGGGCAAAACAGTCTCAGCTCTGGGCTGTTTTGCTTAATTTGTTGCCAATTAACACAAACTTCTAATGACCAATTTGAGTGTTGAGGAGGAAAATTGAGCATAAAAAACTAAGCACTAAAGCAAACACCTCTCCCTCACCCAAGCACAACTGAGGCCAGACCCTCTTGTCCTCCGCTCCAGTACCTCCCACCAATGGGGGGCCACTCCCACCCTCTCTCCCTGGGAGCAAGGTAGGGAGATCTCTCCCCATCTTCCCCTCCACTGGCTGGGGAGGAAGCTTTCCTCCTCCTCCTCTTCAGCTGTGAGTTAAGATGAGCGTGACTGGTTCTTTATGAAATTGTTTTGCTGGGGAGAAGCATCCCTTAGAGGTGTTATTTATGTGGTGAGTGTGGTACCAAGTCACAATGCTTCACCCAAGTAAAGCAAGGAGAAAGAGCAGTTTCAGAGCCCTCTCAAAAGTCAGGGGCTGTCACCCAGCCCGCCAAGTCCACAAGGTTTTTGAGGCTACCAAGGCACACAGAGGTAGAGCAGTCACAGAAATCTCTCTGGCTGCCAGCTAATAAATATTTATAGGCAAGTGTTTCTGCCATCATTGTGTCTATTTCAAAACAAAGATCTCCGCATGAAATTGAAACTTAGTGTTTCATACAACTTATCTGGGGTGCAGGGAAAAAAAAAAGGTTTTGACATATTAAAAATGATGGATTTCATCTACTTAAGGATAGTTATAATTAGTTATAAACAACTAGGAAGTAATTAGCTGTAAAGATATATGTGCTGCTTTGAGAGCACCAGGATAAAAGCTCCCTGGAGCTGCCTGACACAGAGGGCAATTGAGGGGCAGCTGTGCTTACTGGGAGGGGAGGATGGATCAGATGATCCAAGTGGACCAATCACAATTTTCCTTCCCATGTGCTCAGTATATAAGGGCCCCTAAGGAGAGCATTTAGGTTCTTAGGGTTGGCTGGGGAGGTTGTCCATATGCTTTTCATTATCTCTCCTTGTGGTGCTGGTTTTCCTGCCTCCTGTTTCCATGCTGCAGAGGAGCATCATTTGATAGAAGAGCTTGTCTTGTGCTGCCTCCCTCCATCTCAGGTGGGTCTGCCTCAGCTGCTTTTCTCATTCTTTTGGACTATTTTTGGGACTATGGGTGCTCCCATCTACTGCTGAATCCAGTCTGGGACTTTTTTCTTCTGTCATCTGAAAGGTGTGGGCCCTGTATTAATATCTTCTCTTGCATCTTTGAGCATATTTGTGTGTGTGTATATATATATGGTCATATATATATGTAGTCATATATAGATATAGCTTGATATAGATATAGTAAATAGATATAGTTCAACATCTTCATTGTTACTGTTACTATATTTTTTTTTCTTTAAAGTGCTTCAAGTTTTTTTCAACTTCACAGTCTCTCTCCCTGGTTCCCCTGTTATCTTCCCCTAGGAGAGTGGGGGGGGGAGCACAAAGAGCATCTGTGGAAGTTTATTGGCTGGTCCAGCCTTAAACCTTGAAAGTACTGCTATCCAGCTTTCACATATAGTAATGACAGTAATGGGAATTATTGGTGTGCTGATTTACCAAACAAAATGATGGTATTACATGATATCCTTAATGATATAAAATGTGATAAAACCCTTGTGGTTTGAAGATGCTTCTTCATAAGTTTGTGGCAAGTTAGGCCAACCAATAATTAATTAAAAAATAGTTATTTTTTTATGTTCCTGGTGTCTGTTTTTCACTATGACTACTCTGAATATGCATTTCTGACTGCACCAAACATCAAAGTAATCAAATTGATATTTTTCTAATCGTGTAATTTGGAAGCAATGATTATCTTCAATAGAAATAATTTTAGTTTGTCTGTAGGAATACTGTTCTCTGATTCAAGGATAATGCTGAGAAAGAAAGATTAAGACTTGTTTTCTCTAAGGCTGTGGAGTTTGGCTTTTGTAGTGTAGCTCTTGGTGCAGTAGTTGCCCTGTGGATTATCAGTATGCCATGATGACAATGACACAGTATTAAATATACCTGTAAAAACTATTTGCACATTGCTATGAGTGAATAGATGTATTTGTTATAGCAGCTGATTGTTAGATAAATAAGGCAAGTTTATGCTGTTATTTCTTTCTCTAATTCTTACCTTGTGGAGCACTTGTGTTTGATAGATGGTTTGTTTAGCAGAGTTATTCAGACATTTGAAATGATACTGTTCAGAATTTACTATCCTTGTATCTCAAAAGAGTTTACAAGTTCACTCATGGTATATGTTCATATTCCTTCGGGAAGAATACACGAAACAGTATTGTATAAGAAATGAAAAGATAGAAAGAGAATCAAAGGCAGACAAATAGGTTTCTAGAAAATATATGATTCTGGCATGAGTATAGCAATTCTTTTTTTTTGATTCAAATCAGGAATATGGTTTGTCTGAAAATATAATTTCACCAGTTGACCTAAAATAGTTTTAAATACTGATTAATTTACCAATACAAGGTATATCAGTATGACCTTTGTCTCAGTGAAATTAAGGGCATCAACTAAGGGCTTGTATTGGTTTGACTACACTATTGTAGATAAGCTGATGAAATTTGTGTAGATTAGATGCTTTCTGGTTTGGATCTGTGCAGGACTAACAGAGAGGGGCAAAGAAAGTATAATTTTAATTTGGAGTTTAAACTATCCAAAAGGCTGTGCTTGTATTTGATTGTATTAGGGTTTGTGTTGTATCAGGAGTGACTATCCAAGCTGTGGTTGGATGAGAGACAAATGTCAGTGGCAATACTAACTAAGGAGTGCCCACCTACCTGCCCATGCTGTGTCCTGTCAACACGAGCTTTTCTCAGGTTGCTTTATACCAAACTACAGAGATAATTAGAACTTCTAAAAGAAATGCCTTTCTAAAGTTGTTTTGAAAAATGGGAAATTTTTCATTTTCATAGGTGTCTCTAGCTTCACACGTAATCAGTACAAGTAAGTAATTCCAATTTTGGTCATTCTTAAACCCTATTTTTTTTAATGCTCTGCCTGTCTGTGCCTCTCTCCAGTAGTCCTGTTCTTACTGCTTCTGGGCCAAGAGGCCACCCAGCTCTGTGCTCAATTAGCATCTTCCCTGAATCGTGTGTATCTCCAGAATAGCACAGGAAGGTCCATGGGCTCTACACCAAAGAGGGTGTATTGTAGGCCCTGGTTAACCCACTTCCCCTTCAGCATAGGAGCAGACCCTGCCATGGCAGTGTGGCTTCCTTTTAAAATGTTTAAATTTTAAGCTGCTATCTGGAGTGTTCCCCTGGGGGCTGTGGAGAAAACTTTAATCTCATGGTTGTGTGGAGAGGCATGAAGGAGATCCCGTGGTAGTTCCTTCTGACAGGGAAATAGATGCTGCCTCACAAAAGTTTGAATTTTACTCCCAAAGTCTCCAGGCAGTTCTTTCATGGCTTAGCTAACAGGCATGGACAACACATTAAAAAATAACTTTAAATAACAAGCACTAAAATATGCAAAGAACTTAGGGACTGAATCTCTGTTGCTGACAACAAACCTTTTGGAACCTTAATTTTAAATCTGGCTAATGACTTCAGGCACTAATTTTCAATTTCTAGCTTGAAGCACTTTAACAAAGCGATTTAGAGACATCTCAATGAAAATTTACAGGTATGCCCAGGCTGCCCTGGCTTTCAATCAATAGCCAGTCTTTTAATAACATAGTGACCTGTTGACAAGAAGCATAGTGGAAATGTCTTTCTCTAAATCAGTCAAAGGGGATAAGCCCAGAGAGGGAGTGGAAGCTAAATTCCCCGGATCAATAGCTACTGTAGTGTATCTGTCACCTCAGCTGTGTGGCAGGAAGTGTGCTTGAAGCAGGTAGCTCCTTGATGTGTTTTCAAATTTCAAATGCTCAGTTATTTGTAGATTAATAATTAGAGTTTTCAGAGCACCTGATTAGTGGCCCTGGCTTTAATGATGCCTTTTGAAAGGCGCAACAGACCTCAGATTATTTTCCCACCTGACACATGGATATCCATGGGCTGACTTATCCAAAGGACTTCCAATTGAATTTTGTAAGATGGCACAGGAAAGTCATGGGTGTGGCAATTTCTAGAGCTGTGAGCAAGTGCCCTGAACCTGAGCTTACCTGTCTTCTCCTTTGAGGGAAGAGCCCCATTTGTATGAAGAAGCTGAGTGTGGACAATGTTGTGCTGACTGAAATGCAGCAGGACAGGGGCAGAGACCAGGGGAGAGGAAGAAAGCATTTTTAGTTTACTAAAGCTACTATGGTTTCCCTAAGGGAGCTGGATTTTATTTCTTTTTAATAGTATCTGTGATTTGTGCTACTCTTGCATGTCACTGTGCACTTCTCTTAGCAGCTTTATGTGTAGAATACTTAAAAGCTATGGGAGGGGTGGGGGAGAAGACAATAAAAAGTAAAGTTGGAAGGCTAGGAAGACTGCGGGTCTTTTCTGTTGAGTAAGAACATGCTTCTCATCTAAAGGCAACAGACACCATTCACTGTCTTCCTTGGAGCTACATAATTAACATCAACTGAGGGTGTCTCTCTAATATTTGCTGCCTCCCCTTACGTTCACTAGGAAAAGTAGGAGAATGGCAATAGCATGTAGTTGTTACTTAAAGGTGACTTGCAAATCAGTTTGGTGTTTATTCTAACACCAAACCTAGTGCTGCCAGTAATAACCGTGCTTCCAGCACGTTCTTATCTGACCTTGCCTGGATCACTGCCCTTTAGTCATAGATTGACATTGCATCAACTCTGCTGGATCATGAGGCAAGCTAATGGGTGTCTTTCATTGAACTGTATGGTTTGGTAAAGCATACGCTTTTAAATGCACTACATTTCTTAAAAGCTTTTTGGACAGAACTGTACTTTGCAGGAAGGAAACTCAATGGTGTGTTTTCTCTTTCTTTCCATCTTTTGAGAAAAGAAGATTAAGTAGAGCCTTAATGTAGTTGTACAGGTAGCAGCCAGGCAATTACCTTGTTCTGGACTTGCCTGGTATTGGGTTACCTTAGAAAGCAAAGAAGAGGGAGCTTTGTGGGAAGAGGGCAAGGCTTTTCAGCATGCCAGGATCAAATTAAACTATTTGAAATGAGCTTGAGAATCTGCTGGGTGAGATTCTCATTTGAAAATACATTTTTAAGGAAAAGGAATTATGCAGAGTAAAGAAGCAAGATGATCTCAGAAACAGGGTTTCAAAGCAAATGGGAAGTTAACTGGACTGTTAACTCCTGAGGTGAGAGAACTCAAGCCATCAGTCTTTGCATGTGCAGGCAGATGCAAGTAAACTCTTCTACATGACAATATGGAAGACTTCTCTAGAAGTCTGCCAAGTCTTTCCAGTAACAGATGTGTCAAAGCACTGAAATAGATTACTTGGGGAAACTGTGGCATATCCATGGTATAATAATCTCAAAAATTAGTTTAGGAACACATCTGTCAGGAATGCTATTAGGTTTGTTTGATGCACCCTTTGATCAGAGGGCTGTGCTGGATTGCATCTCAGTGTCTTGTCTACTACTTTTTTTTGTGTGTGACTGAAGGCTAAATGAAGGTCAGAGTGGAGGGGGTGTAGAAGAGATTTTGGAAAAAGTGTGTAAGAAACAAAAAAATAGCATTTCAATTGAAAATAAAAATTTAAGTAGAGGTTCCATGGAGAACAGAGAAAGGATAGGTTCACAAATGTATCTACAGTGACTGGAAAATGTCTATACCTAACTGTAAAACCAGTCAATTCCAAGTGTAGATAAATATGTTCACATGCAAGCATAACTGACTATATGATCAAGTGTGTAATATATTAAATCATACTAGGATAGAGATTTAACCTTGAGAGAAACAAGAATTCAGAAATGTGACTCAAATGTGGTTTTTTTTTTTCCTTAAATATGTAGAAACTTCAGGTTTCTTTTGTTTTTGCAAGAGGAAAGTGTTGTATTTTTCTAGAAATTTGTGGAACAGTATATCTAGCAAGCATATTTCAAACTCCATCTTTAAAAAAGTATAAATTTTTGCTTACAGTTTTCCTGTAATTTTTCCATAAGTAAAAAATAATGGTCTTCTGTCTACATCATACAGGTATCATAGAAATTAAATTCAGCATTGAAGTGTGACTGAATGCGAGCCCGTATCTATTCCTTTTTCTATTTGAATCTCAAATTCATACTCCGCAAACAGCGATCAGGTGCAATATGGAATCTTTCTGATTCTAAACCAGAAGTACTTGGAAGTCTGAAGTGATAGGTCCTTTCAATCATTACAACTGACAACACTTGACATACTGAAATATAAAATTTAGGTAACCCATGAACTACCTATGGATACACCTATATAAACAAGCAGATGGAGAAATCGTACTTAAGATTTCTGAAACAACCTAGTATAAGAATCCATACAGCCTTATTATTAATCCTTATCATATATCTGCTTATGTATTAATAGGGAGAGTATACTGCATTGGAATTTGCTGTGCCTCAAGCAAAGATTACTTCCACCTTCTTTGAAGGTGAATTGTCTGTCTCTAATCCATCGGAATAGGATGCTCTGTGCATCTGAAGTATTAGCAAATGCACTGTCAAAACTGAAGTCTTGATTTGGAAAAGTAATCTTTTAAATATTAATGGTGATAAAAACTATAATTTCACACTTGTAGCCGAGTTCTATATCTGCACACACTCCTAGGAGAAATAAGTCACACTTTTAAAAAATATACACTAGTACAGTAAACACTGATGAGGTGGGCATAGGCAATAGGATCAGCCCTTTATGGAGAAGCCATACATTATTCAGTATAGAAGAATGTTAATATTAATTTGGGTTTTTCGATTTGGCTGTGAAGTTACATTCAAAGCTTCCATATGGGTATTAAGGTCGAGAACTGCCCTTTATGTGTCCTTAAATAACATTTTATTACATTTACACATGCAGGGAATGATGCTTTTGTACAAATTCAGAGTTCCATACATAAAACATGAAACTATTACGAAGATATAGTAGTCAGGTTTACAGAGTTGAATTGCCTTATAATTTTGAAATACAACAAAATGACCCAGGGCATGCTATAAAAAATCTTAATTTAGGAAAATGTGTGTATGAAAGTGATTTGATACAAAATAGTAATTATTTCTGTCCATATTGCTACAGCCAAACCAGCAGGAGATAGATTTTGTTTTTATCCTTAGTACAAAGTGGGGTGGGTATTTTTGTGTTTTGGGGTTTGTGTTTTTTTTTTTTTTTTTTAAATAATCTGTTCTCAGCTGAAACCTTGTCTGCAGAGTCCCAGCCTAAAGCTAGATTTTTACAGCCAAGTTTTAAATCCCTTGATGTATCTGTGTTTGTAATGGAAATGCTAACATAACCTTAGTGGTTACAGGGCAAACAATATTGCAATAATAAATAATGAACAAAGTGGCTTAATAATTTGAAGCAAGTCATGCCATGTGCCTGGCAAGATTTTATGACTAAATTATATGGGCAGGAACCTATCAACGGACATGCTGTGTAAATACCATAAATAGATGGACTAAAGATGTGCGTTCATGGAGCTGAAACTACAGTTTTCATGATCTAGAGGATAAAATGCTGTAGGAGATTGTAAGAAATTGGGTGGAAGCCTTAGGCAAATCAAAAGCAGAACAAATGATCGATGTGTCAGTTTTTAATCAATGGCTATTATCTCTAGTACTAATGATCTGTATGGTGCCTCACTAAATCTGCTGGGCTTCTGAATATGGATGTTTTGGGTAATGATCCGTTATGTGGCCTGTTGGCAAAAAGTCTTTCCTTTTAATTGCAAAGCATCATATATATATATATTTATTTTTTTCTTTTTAGTGCCATACATAACCTGACTGAATGTTTTCCTCTTTAGCTTAAGGAACAGTAGGAATTTCCCTGGCACAGTTTGGATCTGGTTCAGTCAGGCTGGCAGCTTCTTTCCCGCAGTTGCTCATACTTGCTGTGCTTCTAAAGCAGACTCACAAAGTAGGAAACGGCTCATTGATTTACTCCTCCCTGATCTTTGATACCAGTAGTAAGTTTTTGGAATTACAGCTTGAAGGACATCTCTTTTCCTTCAAAAGGTGAAATGCTCCTTCCGCATTTAACTCTTGCTTTCTTTGGCTTAGATGAACAGCAATGTAGGAGGAGAGCAATGATGACCAGCATGCCTAGAGTTACCTGATCTGAGAGCTGGGTCTATGGTGAGGAGTTAAAGAGCAGGCAGGACATGGAGAAATAGCTGCAGCTGCTGCTGGTACAGCTTCCTCTGACCAGACCAGAGGTGGGGAGCAAAAGAACTATGAACCCACTGCACCAGCCCCATCTTAGTCAGGAAAGGTCCCTGCTAAGGCATTTTCCTCTATGGGATTGTTAAACGGGCAGAAAAAAAGACTCTTTGGGTGGTCGTTCAGTAGTAGGGGGACTTTACAGGAATGAAAGCCGTGTCTTCATACCACACGGCTGTGTAGTAGGGGCCACAAGAAGTGGTGGTAAGGCTGAGGTTTTGGAAAGGTTGTACTTCTGGGTTTCTCAGAGCAAATCTGGTGTTTTAGAAGGTGGATGTTTAAGTGGTCAAAACTTGTATTTCTTTTTGTCTGTGTGGGACTTAGTTTTAAGAGCTTGTGTTGCAGCTGGCATTGAGAAATGCCCTGGTAGTGTGCAACAGCTCTTGCCAAATCCCTTGCTTTGATTTTCTTCTACTTGTGACATACAGACACAAACAAGTCATTATGCTAGTATTAATGCATTTGTTTTGCAGACATCTGACACTTCTGCAGACCACGGCGGTAGGATCATGGGACTGCTGTGCAGTCAGAAGTGAGGATGGTGAGAGAATGATCCAGCGTAGCCTATAAAGCTAGGCTCAGGCTGTGGGGTTAGACTACCTGAAGT
Source organism: Trogon surrucura (assembly GCA_020746105.1). Classification (NCBI taxonomy): domain Eukaryota; kingdom Metazoa; phylum Chordata; class Aves; order Trogoniformes; family Trogonidae; genus Trogon; species Trogon surrucura. The sequence continues at coordinate 114,097,901 of CM036617.1, read as the reverse complement.
CAATTTGTGAAACACCCTTCATCTAGGACTCTTACCTCCAGGGAGATCGTGAAATTTATCTCACAATCCATGGATTTGTCTACTGTTTTAATAACGTCCTTAGCCCTTCAGGTAGCAAGTCTCCATTTTAGTTCAAACACTGAGATGGGAAACTACAACACATGTAGTTTTCTGGCCAAATTATATTTAGAGATGCTAGTATGTTCATCTGTGACAAAAAGAGGCTGTATTGCCTTAATACATAAAAAAGAACGTTGCTAATAATAGTATTATTAACATGTCTCTATATTCGTCTTAATAATGATAATAATCTGTCTCCATGCTTTAGATCTGCTTTGAGAGATTGTCCTTTGTCTGTTTTCAAGGCAGCTAAATTAGGGCACTCTGATTTGATACCATTTAATATTCCCTTCTTAACTCATCTACTTACGGAAAAGCATGGCAGATGTTGCTTAAACTCTAGGGAAGGCTCTGTGAGTCTTTACCAGGAAATTTGTACTAACACCCTGTCATACAACATGAAAGGGATTTTTTTTTTTTCCTGGAGCTTTCCTAGAGACAGCATGTACAATGCTAAGGGTTTGTGATATAAGAAAATAGACTTTCTCACAATTTCAGGTCTTGACTTTTTGGGGGGGGAAGGGAAGTTGGAGGTTTATAAACATGGGAATGTTAAAATTTATGCATATTCTCCAAACTTTTTAGTTGCATTTAGGCAAGGTGGAAACAGAAACTTATGCTCTAATAAGACACTGTACTCTGCACTAAATTTTGTCATTATAGTTTTGTTAGCATTAGTGATTTAGGATCCTACTAAATCATGACACGTTTTTTTTTTTTTCCTCCCATCTCGAATCATAGCAGTTGAAATGTATTAAGTCAGGTCTGTCATATATTACAGGGAATGCCAGGATAGCTCCGCTTGCAAGATAATTTCATTAACAGGCTGTTGGTTTTACAATTCACTGCCAAGTTTGAAGACATACACAGTGTAGACCACACTGTGTTTTATAGGTCTTTGTTACTAGTTGCTGTTTCTGGTACCCATCATTATTTTGTACTCCAGTGTTTGACAACTTCTTGTTCTTGTGTGGTCTAGAGCATAATTAGTTTTGTTCTGTGCTCAAAATTAGTTGGAATATTACCACAGGTTCTATATTATTGTTAGAAATGCCCTGTTCTGTGCTTTTCAGTGATTAAATTTAGCCAAGTGTCTTCACCAAGGTCTTTTGCAGGAATTGCAGTTAGATTGCAATTCCTCTGCTCCAAAACCTTCCAGAAGCTGCCCCCCGCCAAACTGTTTTTTGGTAAATTAGATTGTATTATACAGTATATGGCAAGTATGCCCCAGTCAACATCTTTTCAGAGTGGGAAGGAGAAAGAAAAGGTTGTTCTAGAAGAGGAAGAAAATGGAAAACAAATGTGGAGTTATTAAATTGTCCTCTTTTTTTTCCCCAAAGATGAAATTCATGCTTCAAGGGTTCTCTGAGAAAACTTGAATAGAAAAAACCACCCCAATCGAAGCTTGCATCTACTGATACTAGATATTACAAGCACTTGATGTGAAGGATACTGGAAAATCCGTCTTATCTCTTTTCTAACACAGAGCAGGTGCTTACACTCACCTGTAAGGTTTAGTTCCTTGTGCCACAGATACTAGCTACATTTTTAGCATGAATTAATGAAAAACAATGTTGAAGATTTTATCAGATGTGCTGTGAAGACATTGTAGAAATTGTTTTTATTTTGGTGTTTGTTTTACTTACATTCTGTCTCTGAATAATAACTTTACTCCCACTTCCTTATTTTAGCGAGAAAAAAAAAAAATGGAAAAGAAGAAAATACTCTGTTGTAGTGGCAGAAATTTGCCTGATAGCTGAATTTGACATTTTGAAATGCTGTAATTTCGACAGAAGAACAAAGACAGGCATTGGAAATGAGGTGTTATTTCCCTGTTCAGACACAGCTTTAAGTAAATCTCTGTAAGGGGAAGGTTGGTTGTGTGACATAGCTTACAGAAACAAGCGAAAAGAACTATATTAATACCAAGACATTTGACTCCCATATTGTAGCATCAATCCTGTGCAACATATTTCCATTTAAAGTAGCAGGATCTGTTTATGTGGTGCATAAAAGACAGTAATATCTCTTGCAAACTATCAGAATAGCTTATTTCTGTTTGGCAGCATTTGTAAACATCTGAGGATGACAGACCTGGATCAGGTGTGCAAGGTGTTAGGTATGAAGTTGTAAATCAGAGAAAAGAAAAAGTAAGGAAGAGCTGGTTGCATCTGGAGGGTTGAAAGCCTGGTGCGATGCTCACATGCCTGGGAAAGAGAAACCCTCTTACGTGCCCCACCTGCTTTTCTTCCAGCTCTGGCTCTGCAGAGCTCCGAAAGCTCATCTGAGGGGAGGCACTGTACAGCACCGCAGTCCATTACTCTGACAGTCAATATCAGCTCTGGGTTTGACCTATCTGCCCCATTGGCATCTCGGTTCTTCCCACACTCAGCAGTTTCCAATAGTATTTGATTTGGGTTTCACATTTGTGAGGTCTGACCTGTTTGATGCCAGCTGGTCAGTCTTCTCTTGCCATTGCAGCTCTTCCCTTATCACCTCTTAGAGTTCAGAGAAATAATCAGGTTTTATGCTGTGCTTTTTTCCATGTTGCTTTATCTCAGGGAAGTATGTTCTCCAGGAGGGAAAGTGTCCTGAAAGACTTGAGTAGAAGACTTTGGAAGGTAGGTAGCGAAACAAAGGAGAATCATAGAATCATAGAATGGCCTGGGCTGGAAGGGACTTTAGAGATGATTTTAATCCAGCCTCCCTGTTGTGGGCAGGGACGCCACCTCTGGACTATGTCAGGCAACACGTGAGAACTGAACGGGAGAAGGGAAATGAGAAGGAAATTTCAGTGTCTTTTTCATCAGTAAACAATAATGCCTTGAATATTTTTATTTATTAAACACTATTCTCTGAAGTCTAAATACTAATTTCCATATTTTGTTTGTCTTGGTAATACATTTATTTCAGAAATAATTTGGGAGGCAGCTGGAATGAACGTTATTTAATTGCAACCTGTTTGCTGTGGGGGAGGAGGAAGACAGTTATGACTAGCCAAGCTCTTTTTTCTATGTGTGTTTTGTGGGGTTTTTTTTTAAGGGTAAGCACTGCAGTCTTTCTTTTTTTCCCTTGTCAATCACACATAATTAGTACTCTCTGTGTGCAGAGAGTTTTCACTGTCATGTAGATTGATTGGAAAAAGGCATGTTCTCTAAGGCCTCAGTTCTCCTGATGAATTAAATAGTCTTGCTATTCAAGTTAGTAAGAACAGGCTTTGACACATATTATGTATGTGTACTTTCTGTGGTGTTTGGAAGGCTACTCTGACTTTCATGGGATTTAGATCTGACTCATAATGCCTGCTATCATAAACATAAGTGATCCCTTACAATAAAACATTTGGCAGTATTTGCCATCAGAAATGCCTCCTCGCAGAATATATGCTATTTTCTGCCTTCTGCAGGCTATCACTCTAAATTTGTGTTTAATTGGCACCTATGCCCTGCTGAAACTGGCATTCCACCTTGCGTGTGGGCTAAGTGCCATGCTGACAGATGGACATCAGTGCTGGTATGCTGGAGAGCCAGTTTTTGCATTGCATCTGAGTGGCTACATTTTCCTTTGCAGATAGTGAATTTGAAAACCTTGAAAGGGCTTTCATGTTTAAGGTGAAAAGGATGCACCAGTGCTTTCCAACTTCATGGTTGGAGAATAAGAAAAAACACTGTGAAAGTATGAAACAGATGTTTGGTTAGCTAAGGGCTGCTGTTCGGAGGGAGGATTATCTTCATCTCCACCCTCGATTAGCTCTCCACAGGGAATGCTCTGACTTTTTAGTGACATTATTTCCATGGTCAAGTTTCTTGCAGAATACCTCTACTGAATACAGAAATCTGACCTGTCCTGTGTTAGGAGTCTGTCTATTAATTCTGCCCAATAGAAGTTTTATAAAGACAGCTTTAGGAAAAAAAAAAAAAAAGCCATTCAAATAGCTATTTAACTCCACAGTGAAGAAGTGAAGATGTTAAGAAATCAGTAAATATATTGTCTTATTATTCTACAGCATTTATTACACATTTCAGTATTTCCTGTTCAGCATTTCTTTTCCTTTCTTCAGGCAATTAGCTGCTAAGATATAAACATAATAAAAGCTAAACTGTACAAGAGAGGGGTTTTCATCCTTTTTCGAATGCAAGTGCATACGTTAAATCTCAACCTGAATACTCTTTTACGGATTGACAAGGGGTGCATTATTCTAAGTCACTCCATATTATGTGTGAAGAGTGCCCCAGCTGTGTCACTGCTGAGGTTAAAAGGTGTTAGTGCTTGCATCTTTTAAATGAGCATAGTAAATGAAAGTGAACAATTAAGAAAGAAATTTGGCTTGCTATCTCTGCATGCTGCGTTTTATTGTGGTGTTGCCAGCTTCTCTGAATGAGAATACAAGAGCAAATTAAACAGCTTTATGAACTCGCAGGAGGAGCAGTTGTTCTAGTGGCTTTCATACAAATGTCTAATTAATTCCTGAAGTAACCCAAATCGTTCTTTTGTGATCTGTGAATGGGAATTTGTGAGGAACCTGTGCAGATGAAACTAAGTGAAAGGAGAGCCGGGATTTAATGATTAGCTGGCAGTTTGCAGTTGCCGGGTCTAGAAAATTTTAGTTATCTTTCTCATTAATATTACATTACGAAGTTAATGACACATTTGGATGAATATGTTATAAGTAATAAGGCATTAATGTTATTTTTTGAGCAGTCAGTTATGCTAATGGACATCTGTCATTTTTTCACCAATGTTTACTCGAGTTATTTGGGAAAATCCTAAAATAGAAGTATGTTGCAATTAAAAATCAAAATTTTAACAAAAACTGTTTGGCTACCAGTAGTGGACAAGGAGTATTTTGTTAACACTAAGACAATGTTATAGAGCTGCAAACCTTTCTCCTAAAATAACTTTAATTTCCTTCCTTTTAATGTTTTAGAAAATCTCAGTTTAAAATTCTCAAAAGATGTGTTCATGCCAAACCCATGTGAAATAAATTCCTTTAAAAATGGATATAAAATATTCATTATTCATAGTCAAATACATACCAATTTCAAACCATGTACTGAAATTACTAAATTATCAGAAAGTATTTTTATGGAAATAGTATTCCTGCTCACTACACCAATGCTACTGTCTTATTCCCCTGCAGAAAACAGTATTAATATCATGGTGTCAAACCAAAAGGACCTTCATAGCTGACATAAATCCAAATTCTCCTTTTTTTGTAAGCAAATTTGATATGCATTGTATCAAGCACTTGTGTCACAAAAGTACTGTTCTGTTCCATATAACAGTTGAAGCTAACTCGTTTTAGGCAACATTTGATGAGTTGCTCTCTACATTGTACACAAACAATGCATTCTAAACAATTTCATTAACAGGACGTTTTATAGAGGAAGATCAAGTCAAACAATGGGCAAAATATAAACAGCAGAGGAAAACTTGGTCAGGATGCATCGAAGAGTCTTTTAATGTACAGGCAGATATAGATGTGAAAGGAACTGTGCCTGTTCTTGGAGAAGGGAAGAGCTTGCTTTCTTCATCTTTGGTTAAAGATGTAATACCTTAGGATTCCTGTTCTACTGTGTTGGTTTGGTTTTGTTTTTAAGCTTGAATTCCTTTTTAACTGAAAATTTGGCCACCATCTGTATTTGGACTAAACTTTCCTGGTCCAAATTTACATGTTTGAGTTTGTTTACTTAGCATTACTTTTTCCTCTAAAACTTCTGCATATGCTTATATTTACAATAACTTAGCTGAAGTGGAGCTTATTGTAGCTTTATATCAATCTTATTAAACTTGTTGTTATTACAGTGGAGATACAACTTAAGTTCACATTGTGAGATTTGATAACTGAGAAATGTGGAACTGGGCTTCCACAGATCTGCAAACCTTTATCCAGCTGATCCATAAAATGGAAATGATTTCTTGTAAAAGCAAATCTTCCCACTTTACTAAGGTTTAAAATCAGCCCCTCAGCTCCTTGATTCTTGTCAAAAGCAGTAGCAAATAGTTGCTTTGCATTTTGAAAAAATGCTCTCTGGAATAATGACATAAAATAATATCCAGCCTTAATGAAAGTAAAAAAGGTCTTTTTTTTTAAAAAAAAAAGAAGACGTCTCAGGATCTTTGTGATATAAAACTCTCTTGCGTGTCCTGATCCAGGAGAAACATCTATGTATTACCAGAATACAGTAAAATCCTTAATGGGTAAGCTCATATTGTACTCTGTTGTGATTGTTAATGAAATCATACGGACAGTGTTGCTCTCAGAAGTGATAGGAGATGGGTATCTCAGCTGGATCAGCAACAGTGTGCCCAAAGGTGTGTGTTGTACGCTGTAAGGGATTATCCCTAGTCAATTTAATTAATACCTGATACAACTCTGGATCTAATATGTTAGGTAAACTGTGCTACCACTGTAATTGTAGCTAAACAAAATGTTTAATCTGTCTGTAAGGTATTTATAGTCAGCAAATTCACAGAATGTCATATGAAGATCCAGATTTCATGTGTGTGTGTGATGCATATTAACTTGCATCCAAGTGGAGCATTTTATTTAGTGAGAAGCTTGCCACCTTATGTAAAAAGAATATGATTAACTGGAAGGAATTACACACGGTTTCTAAACTATATTTTAATAGAAGAGCAGACTTTTATACCAAGCAACAGCTGATGGATGTTGTATTGCCACCTGCCTGTTGATGCAGTGTTCCTCTGAAAAATGTGAAGGATAAAGAGTAGAGTCTGTTTCCTGACTCATGTAAATATGCTGTTAAAAATATGTATGAGTAAGCATATATTATAATGAGTGACTCCAAGAACTGAAGGTGTTGACAGCATCAAGGACACTTGATGGATTGTAATGATGCCTAATTTATTATACCTGACCGTATCAAAATCTTTCCAAGTCGTGGAAGTGAGTGTCAGGAATATAAAATAATGAAGAGCACTACTTAACCTACTTATATAGACTTATAAGGTGTAAGCTGTGCTACTGGGATATGCATTCATAACTTTTAGGGCAGCAAATAAGATTGGCATGTATAAATCTGAAAAGAGAGTTGGCTCAACTCCCCTATACATACACTTAATAGATATAGATGCAAATACGTCTATTTTGTGTATACACATAATGTCTAATATATGTATTTATTTAATAGATGTGATAGCAATTTGTTAGCTTGTCAATCTACCTTAAAGTTTCTGAAAGGCTGGAGCGGAGTCATGCGCTTTAATACAGTCAATATTAGTTCAGTTGTCCTTTGCCAAGTATGGCCATATGTGGTTTAACTAACTCTGTGTAACCCCTTCAGCTTTCTGTCACAGTTATTGCTAATGCACTATATTATTTTCTTGGACCCGTGACTTGCCTCTGATCTCCCACAGGGCTCTAAGTGACAGCTCGGTAAAGACACTTAATGCCTTCCATAGCTGCATGTCAGCTGTAATGCACTGTTTTGCACCTTTCTTCAGTAATGGTGATGGTGCTCCATAGCAACGTCAGCTTCCCAGCTGTGCGGAGGTCTGCAGTGGGGAGGCCTACTGGGAGCTATTAGAGCCTACGGAAAATCTCCGGGAAGGATGCGAGGTGCGGCGCCCACAAAGCGCGGCTGAGAAAAGCTCCGCTGCTGCGTGTGCCTCGGCACCGTAATCACCGCTAAGCCCTCATGAATATGCTCGAGTGTTGCCAAGGGCGAGCCTTTTGACAAAATACTCTTTCCTATTGATTGGGAGCTGAGGACAAATATTAATTTATAATGTAATCCAAGGTATAGCCCAGAGTCGCTACTGTGCATGACAACTGTGAGATTTGAGGGAAAGATTTCTGTATGCAAATGAGTAATAATATGCATACAAGGGGATTTTGGAGCAAAGTTGGACCAACTGCCTCTGAAAATCCCCTGGAAAAGAGAGGAATCCTACTCACTTCCACTGCCTTTGAAATCTTTCCTGTGTCCCATACAAATACGTTACTTCTCAAACAAAATGTAAAATTCAGTGAAAACCCTAAACTGGGTTCTACCTGATTACCCTGAAAATGCAGGATATACAGGGATTATAATAATAAAAAAAAGCTTCTAATGAATTATGACACAATCTGGCTTGTTGTTAGTTGCTTGTTCTTCCTGAAGATAAATAAGGCTCATTCACAAATCTGTGTTTACCATTTCATTTTTTTTCAGCCACGACTTAACTGTAAAAAGCAGGATTCATAGTAATTTAAGATTTCAGTCTAAGATACTTATTTTAAGTTTTAACACTGAGAATAGGTTTTAGGCTTTTTTTCTTGCCAAATTTGGCTAAGCCCTGACTGTACGGATGCAAACTTTTCACAAAAAAATATTATGTGGCATTTTATGATTACAAAATTCCACAGCCTATTGGCTTGTGCCATCCATGTGATTTATTTTTTTTTCCCCCTCAAGTTTTTGCTTTGTATTAGCTAGCCCTGATATTTGAAGTCAAGTCATAAAAAATAAAGTGAAAACTCTACCATAGAAATATAAGGAAATTCATCCACCGCAGAGCAGCCTGTAGCTTTTTGGTGATTATTGATGAAAACTTGCAAGTGGCTTCTTAATTTTAAATTTCCATTTGTAGTTTTAATTTCTTCCCTTCTATGTGCTTTTTTTAATTAAAAAATAAAAATCTTTATGCTAAACTTATTTAATATGGGGAAGTTTGGGTTTCTCTTCCAATTTTATGGTCACTTTAGATTGTCTCTCATTGCTGCTAAACTATAACTCACAGGCGATACAGAGAGAAAACAGATTGAAGGCATAATAATTATTTTTTTAATCTCTAGAAAATTTCATTTATCTGGAGGGCTACAGCTTGTGTTAATATATGGAAACAACTTCTTCCAAAAAATACTTGGTTTTCCATAGGAAACCCCAAAATAATGTAATCTATCAATGCTTCTTGCTTTCCAGTCTGCAGCTGTGGAGGCAGAGTGGCACGGGGACACCTGCTTTGCTGTGTCCATTCATGGATCTGAGGTGTCATCAATATAAAGCGCTTCAACCTTCTCTTTACACTGAAAGCAGCAGGAGGGTGATTAACAAAAACTGACCATACTGTCTTTGAGATCCACCTGCTAAGGGAATGGAATTTTTTAGATTGGTGTTGGGAGCAGATGAACAAAGCATTTGAAAAGATTCCAAGTGTAGACGTTTCATGCTTCTCGGGTGAAGCTTTACAAAATGCCAGGAACGGCATCGCAATGACCCCAGTTGCACCAAGCAGCACCCTAACCTGCTCCTCCCTGCACTGGCTGTGCTAGCCTCTGGGCATCAGGAGTCAGCAACTAATGTTTTTTCTGTCTTTATAGACAGCAGCAATACAGCTGCTTTGTTGGAACACCGAAATAACCAATTATGATTTTGATTCATGGAATCTACTATTTTTGTTTAAGCACTACACTTATGAAAAGCAAATTGATTGTTTCTTGTAGTATGCAGACCAGATTGGCAAACGCCTGTAATGGCCAAAATGGATTAAAATGTTGATTAAAGAGATTCAGGAGAAGAAAAATCTATACTGAAAATGAAGAGTGAAGTTGCAGGTTTGACCTCAAATTGAGGAACCTCCTCAGCCAGGAACTGCTATGAGCTGGACAGTCACACTAGAGAAGCAGAGCAATGGACCTGCACTGCTTTTGTCCCTCATTTTCGTCACTGAGTGATGAGCTCAGGAGAGGATACTAAGCTAGAGAAACCGCTGGTTTGACACATTATAGCTGGTGTGGGTTTTTTTATGCCTAGTTTTTATTGCAGCTTTTTCTCCCCTCTTATTTTCCTATTGGTTGACTATGTGGGCAAATACAATTTCAAGTATTACCATTAATTTATGTAGGCATTGAAGCTATCCCCTTCAGCTCATTTCAGTATTTGTTGGCTTTATCCAGTGCTGTTTATTACCTAGAGGATTTAAAGTTTTAATCTGAGGCAAACAAGTTTGAGTAGAAACAGTTATAGCGCACAAGGTTAAATGCTTTGCCTAACTGGTATTCCACTCTCTATATACGCACACAATTTTCCCTATGATATTAGAGGTATAACTAACAGTTTTTAATATGTAATCCAATTTCAGAAATATAGAGCAATAGTAAATTTGCAGGATAATACTCCATGTTCATCTAAAAAACCCTAAAGAAGGGTTTATCCTAACTGGTTTTTATATATTCTGAATGTTCTCCACTGTCTTTGTGTTGTCAAGGAAAAGTTTGCAGGATCGGAGCCTTAGTTCAGCATTTGTCCTGTAGTGTTTAGTGACCTCCTGCATCAATAGTTTTGTTTTGCGAGGGCTGACATGAATTTTACTTATCTTGACATGTGCAGATTAAGGTGTTCTTTGCTTCATCACCCATGAGAAGTAGCATCCTGAGCAAAGGATATTGACTCAGCAGTTTTAAGAGCATTGGAGTTCTTAATATCAACATAAATTTTACCCCCATTTTGTTGGGTAATTTAGGATGCTGCTGTAAGTGATGCAGTAACATGAGAGAGAGAGAGAACCCTTTTGTGGTGAAATAGTTTACTGTAGCCAGTTTGCAGGTTTCTTTATCTACCCGAATTTGATGACTGTGAAGAATATCTTATAGCCTATTATTTCTTTGTATAGGAATATATAATAAAAAGAAAAGTTTTTTTCATCGAGTTTGACAAACACCCTAAACAATCCAAAGGCTTGATGTCAATTTGAGAACCAAGAGCTTGGAAACAAGCAGACTTTGTATTTAACACTGTTTTTATACTCATGTACTTGTAGATTGGCTGTTTTTATTTGGGGGGATTGGTTAGGATTTTTTTTTTTTTGTATGCATCTTAGCTCTTTTGCCTAAGCTGCTACATAACAGGTTTTTAAATCGCGGATAGGATTTTGATATGACCTTATCAGTCAGCATATGGCAATACAGATGGAGAGTGAAGTTGCAGATGAGTGACAATGAGGAAAGGACTGGGAATGAGCAAAGCCTCTGATATGCAGAGAAGGGAGGAGAAAAAATCTGATTTATCAGTTTTCTGTTGGATGCTCTTGTAGGCTGCATATCAGAAATGGCTTTCTAGAAGAGTTGAGAAGAGCAGTTTTCTTTCTTTCTTGTTTTTAATGACACCAAAATGTTAACCAACTATCCATAGTGGGAAGGATTCTGCGATCCTAAATTCATCATCCTCAGGTTAGACTTGCACTACAAGCTCTTAACAGCTTGAGCAAGCAGTCCTTAGAGAGCAATGCCCAGCTACAGAAGATGACTTCCTAAAATAGGTATTTGAGGTCAGTCATGTACCTAGAATCACAGAATGTTTAGGTTGGAAAGGACCTTTAAAATTGAGTCCAACTGTTAACCCAGCAATACCAAGTCCACCACTAAACCATGTTCCTAAGCACCACATCTACATGTCTTTTAAACACCTCCAGAGATGGTGTTGTGGTTCAAGCCAAATGGGACAAAAAAAACAGGTGGTCTCCAGCTCACTCCTCTCCCCACCCTCATTTCCACAGTGATGTGGAGGGAGACAATTCAGCTAAAAATGCTCAAAGGTTTGAGATTAAGGATAGGGAGAGTAATAATCAGCCATTTTAAGATGATGGGTAGAGAACCAGCGTGACCTGGGGAGAAAAACATAGATTTAATTCATGACCACAATTTAAGAAGTAGGATGGTGAGAGGAATACCTGAATAAATATGACCCAATCTTAAATATACTTAGCTTCCTGGCTACCTCCCCAATCAGTGCAAGGGGAGTGGGGAGTGCAGTCTATCTGGCCATTATTCATTGTCCATAGCAACTCCTCCTTCAGAAAGAGGGCTCCTTGTATGCTGCATGGTGTCCACCACACAGGAGGCAATCCTCTTCCTCCTCATGAGTCCATCAGGGCCACAGATCACTTTGTGCACATGCCCTACCGATCGTTGGTCTCTGTGCCCTCTGGCATGGGGCTCTGCACATGCTGACACATCCTGGATGTTCTCTCTGCTGTAGAGTCTCTCAGCTGGCAGGCAATCACCTTCCTACCACCTCCACCACCACAGGCTTCAGGGAAAGGTCCTGCTCCAGCAGCCTTCTTCCCCCGTTTCTCCTCTGGGACTCTTCTCCCCCCCTCTCTTCTCAGCGTGACGTTGCTTTGTTCTCCTCTCACCTTCCCCTCCTCCAGCAGAAAAGCTCCCCAACATTAAAGACAGGACAGCTCAAAACAAGATGAGACCAAAAGAGCAAGCCTGAACACTGGGGTCGCCTCTTAAATACCCTGATGGCAGAGGCACTGATTGGCCTGGCCCTGGCCAGAGCCAGGTTCGACCTGAATCTGGGGGTGGAGGAGGCTCTCGAAGTTTCTCATGAGTCTACCCCTGCTTTTACCAAAAACCCTAGCAGACTCAAACCCATGACAGATGGTGACTCAAACATCTCCCTGAGCAGCCTGTTCCAATGCTTAACAACCCTTTTGGTGAAGAGATTTTTTTCGTAATTTGACCTCAAAGTACCTGTATTTCTTGACTGGTTATAGACATGTTAAGGTTAGTTAGAAGCCACTCTTACTTGGGCTCAAAGAAATGCAGAGAATGGCCTTTCAAGCTCTGTAGTCTTACCTGAAAATTTAATGCCTGTGGAATTATTTTTCCAAGATGCAGGCACTGAAACTGGAAATTTATTTTTATTTGGGTTGTTGTTAGTTTTTGGTGGGTTTTTTTTGTTTCTGTTTGGTTTTTGTAGAGAGAAAACTGTTTTCAAGAGTGGGTAAATACAGCTGTGAACTTAAATGAGTTAATGCTTTTAAGAAGAGGAATCCGCTTCAGTAAAAATACTTGTACAGTAAGCATTATGTTTCATTGAAATTGAAGTGTTTACTACGGATACGCATAGACTGAATTTGAATGACAAGTTTATCATATCTCAGCAATCTGAAAAGTTGTGGCTGGAGCTCACAGATTGGGATGTGGAAAGTGCAAGAACTTTATTTTCTTCTGTCCCAAGAACATTTCTGTGTGCTGCTGAGGGCAGGAGGAGAAACGTCATCAAAAAGCAAGGTTGATTTATTTCCAACAGATGTTGGAAGTTCAAGAGCTATATAGCGAAATGAAATTGGTTTTATACTCTGTTCAGCTTTACTTACTAGCCAAGACATGGGAATGCATTCTCCACAAAAGGACAGCTACTATGTAATATTTGTTACTGCCTCCCAAATGCTATATCCAAACTGCTTCTTTCACAGCTGCTGAAATGTCCTACTACTCTCCACAGCATTCTGCAATATTTTCAAAGCACAACACTCTGCAGCTTTGAGTGCATTTGAACTGTAGATGCACTGTCAAATTAACTGCATGAAGTAGCCTCCAGTGGCATAATGCAAGGGTTACCACCTACTGGTTCTTTTACTCCAGTTTGTTAGTTAGTAGGAATGCTTTCAATTTCAAGCATCTCTGGGACATCAGCTTTAGCTTCCCAGCATGTGGCACTTTACTGCTGCAAAGCCTTGTGCTGCCCAATCATTTTAGGCTGAACTTTTTGTAAAATAAATGGGTACTGGTTGCACCTGTTGCAAAGATGGCTGTTTCTTTTACTATGTTAATTCTTCATCATTTTTAATTTTAACTTTTAATTTTAATTCATCATTTAATTTTCTTATTCTGTATTCTGTTCCTAGTTACTGTCTTCTTTCTGTACTGCTGTGTGCCATGTGTGAGATCTCAGCATATCAGTCATGTCATTATTTACACCAAACCAAAGGCAATATCTGCAGCACTCCTGAAAAATAAGTGTTCACACAGTTCATTTCCTGCTAGTCTCTTGCTTTTCCAAGGAGATACAAACTCCATACCAGCCTGTCTGCATGAGTAGGAATGCTGCAGGAAGGAGGCAAGTCTAGCAGCACCTGTGCAAAGGGTGGACCTCAGGTGAGAAGCGGCCTTGCAGTGGATCTCGCCCTCTCTGCTTTGGTGTGTAGGGCAGGTCAGGCTTTCATCACATGGTGCAAGATTACTGAAGCAACCTATTGCAAGTGGTTTCATTGCAGTACAAATAGTTTTTCTCTTGACTGCTTTAGATCATATTCAATTTAATCTCTAACTTACTTTCTGCACTCTCCACTCTATTTCTCAGATTGTTTTGTTTACTGAAATAGGATAAGGTAGCCTGAATGATGCCAAGAAGAGTAATTACCAAGTTCTGAAAGAGAATTATGAATCACACAGAAAGTAGGAAGAAAGGAAGGAAAGAGCAGAACTTCTCTCCTTTTTATTTTTAATGTCATCATGCTGACTCTTGAATACAGGAGCTAATAGATGTAGGTCACTTTGGTTCATACAATATATATAACACTGTCAAAGAATGTGAGATAAATAAAAGATTAGTGAGAAATGTCACCTTAGATTCAATAGGTCAGATTCTCAGCTGGTATAAAGTGAGGCATTCTAGATTTCCACCTCTTTAAGGTCAGGTCTAATACATTTGCAAATGGCTATCCTATATTGCTATTTTATCCAGACATATAACTTTCTAGTCTGCTTTTTATTCCATTTCAAATTCTTCTTCAATTGATGTGCATCTAAAAATCTATTAAAGATCAGCGGTGGAACAATATAAAAGCTCCATTGTAACATTATGGATTTAAATGAATTGAAGTTGTTTAAAAAAAAAAGTCTAAGTAGTCCTTTCGGAGCTGTGATTTTGCCTTAACTTCATTCAGCCAGGGAAAGTTTGCAGAGCACCTTTGTGTTGTAGTTCTAGGTAGAAGGCTGTAGACATGCCATGGATTTTTTTGGGATGGCTCCTCCCATATTCACTTTCAATAAATGTATGGGCTGAGCTGCTACTGTTGTAGAAATCTTTTTCTTATTATTTCCCCTTTGTGACCTTATAATTGGAAACTTGTGTATTTTCTACATTCAGATGTGCATGAAACACAGAAATACAGCAAGCAGGTAACTGGCCACATTTCATTAGGGAAAAAAAAAACAAAACAACAAAACAACCATGCAAAAAATCTCCATTTGTGAAGTGCAGGGCTGAATCTGTCTCCAGGTGATTAGGTGTGGAAATAAGACTGCCCCTTATTTTGCTGAATAAACTAAAGGCTATTGTTTAAACGATCTTTAATGCCCTTCTAAATCTTTACTTTAGTAGCTTTCTGCTATGAATAATGACTCTGACCTTCCTGACTTTTCCTGTGGTATGAGATGCTATCCAATATGCACAGGACCAGCAGGAGTCTATCCTTAAAGGAGTCCCAGTGAGATGCTTTACTTCCCCCACCCCACCCCCCCCATTTTTCCTTCTGCTGTTTAAAGTGGTAACAATCTCTTTTCTGAAGCATTGTTCCTTCTGCCATTGTAAAATATTCCCCAACTGGAATGCTGAAAATCCTTTTGCAGAAGATTACCCCAAATTCTTGAAGTTTTTAGCTGAGTCTGTACTAAGTGATGCACTTCCAGTGAAAATAATTGTTTAAGATTAGTTTGGTAGTCATATAACATTCAGGTCACTATTAAGTTCTCAGAAATTAGTTCTGCGAGCTGTACCCAGTAGTATAGTACTTGATGCTAAACCATAGTTTAGGGTACACTTTGGTATTTTTAGGTTTTATGTCCTCTCTCATATTTCATTGTTTTTGAAATGGAATGATAAAATTTTAATCTAAATTTTATATCGAGAATCTCAGCCATTGCTCCAGGGGCCTGAGGCACATGCAGGAGAAGTCTTCACAAGGGCCCTTTCAGAGAAATGTTCTTCAAGTATTTGTCCAGGTTCAAATTTGTTAAGATTTCCTTGCTGTGTTTTGTTTGTTTGGTTTGTTTTATAAAGGTGAGACCATTTACATTCCTGTTAGCGAATTCTTTGTGTTGCACACATCTGTCTCTGAGACTTCTGTTTGAAAGCCAACAGTAGATCTTCCTTTGTGTAATCTGTCTGTAGCAGGGCAGCTCAAGGCATATCCTAGGCTAAGAGGTTGTTCAATAATGTCAAATGAATCCCTGGAGCCCTGCTCTCTGTCATATTATTTCCTGCAAATGCTGACACGAATGAAGTGAGGCATTTATTTATATTCATATATCTATTATTATGGTAATAGAATTGCTATTGTAGTATCAATATGAGAATTTAAATATATGGGATGTAACTTTACAGTCCTTTTAAATGATTACTTCACCATTTTCTCTTAAAACTGAAATGAAACTTGGAGTTGACAAATAGTGTCTTGGTTTCTGTACGAGTAAGGAAGGTAAGAGTTTGAGAGATTGAAATAGTTTTACGTTACGTGAGGGCTATACATACCTGCTTCCTGCATCTATATAAGTGAAATACATCCAGTAATTTACGACAGGCTGTGTCGCTTCAGAGGATGCCTTAGACTACCAATGTGTTGTGAGGCAGAAAGAGAATACAAGTTTTCTTCATTCCCCAGAGAAAAGCAAGTATCCATTGTGAGCTCCATTTATTAAAGTGCATTATTACACCCCTAGAATTCTTTTTGGTTACGGTTCCAACAGAGAAGAAAGTAACCCCTTGCTTGCAGAAATATCCAGGCACTTAGAATTCCTATTTAAATTACAACATACAAGGTAGCACCTTCACTTGTAAATGAAATCAGATTTAATCTTCAGCACCTAGTTGACTGAAACAATATGGTTTGCATCTCAGCTCAGACCCTTTACTAAGTCATGTATTGTATATATTTTTATATATATAGCTTTCATTCTTAAGCTTTGGTTGTGAACTTCTTTTCAGTCAGCTTTAAAAATATATATCTGAGTATAAAAAATAAATGGCCACCAACCAGCTCTTTTTTCAGTTGTTACTGCTGTCGAAAATTTGAGGAAAAGTATTGTATCATAGAATCATAGAACAGTTCAGGTTGGAAAAGACCCTTGGGATCATCAAGTCCAACCATTAACCCTACAAGTTCACCCCTAAGCCATATCACCCAACACCACATCTAAGTGACACTTAAACACATCCAGGGATGGCGACTCAACCACCTCCCTAGGCAGTCTGTTCCAGTGTCTGACCACTCTTTCTGTGAAGAATTTCTTCCTAATGTCCAGCCTAAACCTACCCTGTTGCAACTTGAACCCATTCCCCCTGGTTCTGCCCCTAATGACCTGTGAGAAGAGACCAGCACCAACCTCTCTACAATGTCCTTTCAAGTAATTATAGAGCATGATGAGGTCCCCCCTCAGCCTCCTCTTCCTTAAACTGAACAGTCCCAGCTCCCTCAATCGCTCCTCGTAAGGTCTATTCTCCAGTCCCTTCACCAATTTTGTCGCCCTCTTCTGCACTCGCTCCAACACCTCAATATCCCTCTTATAGTGAGGTGCCCAAAACTGAACACAATACTCAAGGTGCGGCCTCACCAGTGCTGAGTACAGGGAGACAATCACCTCCCTACTTCTGCTGGTCACACAATTTCTAACACAAGTCAGGATGCCGTTGGCCTTCTTGGCCACCTGGGCACACTGCTGGCTCATATTCAGCTGACTGTCGATCAGAACACCCAGGTCCTTTTCCGCCAGACAGCTTTACAGCCACCCTTCCCCAAGCCTGTAGCGTTGCGTGGGGTTGCCGTGACCAAAATGCAGGACCCTACACTTGGCTCTGTTGAAATGCCTGCAGTTGGCCTGGGCCCATCGATCCAGTCTGTCCAGGTCCGTCTGTGTAGCCTTTCTACCCTCCAGCAGATTGTCACTCCCTCCCAGCTTGGTGTCATCTGCAAATTTACTGAGGGTGCACTCAATCCCCTCATCTAGATCATTGATGAAGATGTTAAACAGGAGTGGCCCCAGCACCGAGCCCTGAGGGACACCACTCGTGACTTGCCGCCAACTGTATGTTTTAGAACTTATAACTTACTAGTGTGCTACTACTCTACTACTAACTGCTGACTATTTAGTCATGTGTATCCATGGAAGTAGGTATGCTATGTCTGAAATCTAGCTAACTGCTGTGAATTTTCTTTCCCTTTTCATCTTTCAACTCCCCTCCTTGTCCATTATGTTTAGAAGGATGGCATGAAATCATAGTTGTGATTTGGGGCTGCTAAGTGCTCAATGTCCTTTCCATCCTTTCTTACTGATAGTTTATTTTCATGTTTCTTGCTCCTAGATGTTTGTCTGTCAGCCACTCTTCATTGTATTGAGGATTAAGTAGTTGCTACCTGTCCCTCTTTTATGTTGTTTCTGGTTTTCTGCATCTTTAGTGTATACATATACAGTCCTTTTGGCAGGTTTTTTTTTTGTCTCTTGATGGTGGTTATTTTTATTTTTTTACCTCTCTAGTATATCCTTCTGTGATTTTTATAGTTCTACAACATCCATTGCCTCAGGGTATGTTCAGTAAAATCTTGCAGGAGTTTGTTGAGTCTTTAAAAGGTGTCAGTTTGTTAATAATGTTACAAGGCTTGGAAAGCAAGAAAAAAATGTTATATTTGTAGTAGGAGTTCATTTACTGTGACATTTTGGCAGATATACTGATATATAGTTTCTTTGAACTTAGTGCTTCACTGTCAGGATGAACTCTATAGTTTTTTCAGTGTCAGTGCCAGGAAACTCTAGGTGCATGTGGTGTGTGTGTGCGCCTGTGTATGTACACTTACAAAGCACCTGGTCTTCATTTTGACTTTTAGTCTTCAAATTATTTACATTCTGTGTCTCAGCTATGTATTAGAATATATGTACTCTTTATAGCCTTTTATGTTTTCCACATTGTGTCTAAGTAGGTAGCCAGCAATTGTTCTCTCCTTGGTCATGGGTGTCTGGAAGAGGAGTACCAGTCAAAGCTATCTTACTGGATAATCAGGAAAACACTTAGCTTCAACTTTTTAAAAGAAAAAGGAATTTTAACAAAAGGGAGGAAAAAGAGAAAAGTAGATCTCTTCAGTGAGAAGCAAAAGGCTCAGGGGTCTTGTTAATGAGAGAATGAAAGATCATGAGAAAGAGAGTATTTCATTCCTAGGTCACCAGTTCAAATGTGGGCTAGCTTAATAGTTAGTGTAAGTTGTTACCATCTGACAGCTGTTCCATAATCCAAGAGAAATGGGGAAATTGTCACAATCTAGTTTCTCTGGCATCTAAATCTCTAAATGTTGATATCCTACAGACAATCATAATTTGCACAGGGATATTAATCAGTTGTTTTACCTGTGCAGACACTGAAGTGGACTATTACAATACTGACTGTAAAGAACACTTGAACTCTTCTATTCTTAATATATCGCTCTGTGGGACAAAGTTGAAGGATAATTGAAAGCCACTGTGAGAAAGGGAGAGATGTACCACCTACTCTTGCCACTTGCAGTGCTGAGTTGTTTGCGTAATCACTTGAGGTTACCAAAGATGCTAAGCGTGAGACAACACAGACCCTTTCTTTAAGCTTCACTGGAAGTTTTTAATGAGTAAATACAAAGTCATAATTTAAAGTGGAGTTTGAAAAACAAACATTAAAATTAGAAAAAAACAACAACCCAGCATTAATATGCTTCCTTTGAATTCATAACCCTGAGGTGACAGTATGTGTTCCAAATTGTAGCTTCTAAAATTCTTAGGTTACACTGGTGTGCGTACTAATGAAAGTTAGTGTAGGTGTAGTATGTATAAATACATTGATAGTATAATACATTACTGCACTTTTACTTTGCAGTGCTTGAAATAGTAAATGTGTCTGTATTATATATAATGTATCAATTGAACACAGAAGAATACTTACATCAGGATTTATAGCCTTAGATTGCAATAAGCAGAAAATATTAATACTTTCTTGAAGGTACTACATTTGTAGGACTTGATTCTAGAAGATTTAAAAAACCAGGAGGATACATCTGGGCTGTAAGTGAGAAAACTAGTATGCTGCATGATTTTTAAATTATTATTATTTTTTTCCATCCAATGAAGTACTACCCATTCCTGTGTGACCTACTCTAGGTGATCCTGCCTTGGCAGAGAAGTTGGGCTTAGATGATCTTTTGAGGTGCCTTCCAACCTCTAACATTCTGTGATTCTGTGATTGAAATCAAGTATCACCTCAAGTGAGGAAAAGCAAACTAAGGGACTAATTATATGTGTGTCAGCAATGCTATGTTTCTAGTCCATTTTCTGGTCTCTGATTTAGAAATAATAAAATTTGTATGGGCAGGATTAATTTTTAAAACACAAAGTGAACAGTACTGTCTGTTCATGTTGTCTTTGTCAGCTTGAAGGATCTGGAAACATGTCTCTTTTCTACTCCTCAAACCACAGCAATCATAGATATTAAATAAGTTAAGAATTGTTTTTACGCTTCAGATTTGTTTCGAATTAGGCTACTTTATCAGTTTCTTAATGACCCAAGGCCACAAGCCTCGTTATGAGCACTGCCGAGCATCTGTACACCCTTCTGACTGGAACAGGATTTGTCAGGTTCAGACTGGCACTCCACGAGGAGTTTCATTCACATCCCTGCAGATTCATTTTGCTCTTCAGTGCGTCTTGTGAAGGCTCATCAGGTTAATGCAAACCCAACCCAGCTGCTAGGAGTAGGGAAATGTGATTTCAAAGAGTTTTTGGCTGTTATAAAACATAAATGATGCATAGTGTTTGATGATATGTTTGTAAGGGAAAAGAGCATCTCCTGTCTCAAATGGAAGAGCGTGTCTGAGCAGCTGCTCTGTATATGTAATTAGAAGCCAGATGTGGTAGAAAGCTGGTCATTTAACAGTACTTAACAATGGACATTAAAAACTTCATTAAAATAAAAGAAATGCAACCAGTACATTAACAGAAATGGAAATTGGTGAGCATAAACCAGATATGATGTAGCTACACTGCCCTTTCGTTAACGACATTTCTGTTATCAACTACATTATTTAAATGTAAACAATTGGTTTATATATTTTATATAAATGTAAACAGTATAGTCTTGTTTTGGCATTTTTTGAACTGCCATCATGAAATATTCATTTCAGAGTATTATGTTTATCAGAATACAATGAGAATTTTAGGCTATCTCCACTCCTTGAACATGTTTTTCTCTGGATTTAATACTTTCGCCATTTAGTGAACTTTTTTTTTATGTACACACTCTTGGAAGGTTCCCCCTGGTACTGTCTCCGTATCAAAAGAGTACAGAATTACTTACCTTAAAAATTATTGCTGCTTTCAAACTGAATATACAAGCTAGATTTTCAGTGTACATATCTAAGAATTAATTTCTTAGTATTTGTTAGTGCCCTGAGGCTTAGTTGCAAATGGGACACAGAATGAAAATACTAAGTAGAGTCTCCTTCACACAGGCACTTCTACCTGAAGATGAGAGGCAAAGTTGACAAAAGCCAGCATTAAAACTGTTTTTTTTTAAAGTGGCACTCTGTTTTTCCTGTTGGTTAAGATATAAGCTCAGTTCTTTCCTATGTGATCACATAGGCTGTGCTATGTAGCCAACTAAAGGAATTACTGAATTGTCATTTACTGTAATTTGAAAACTGCACAAGATACTGCATGCCATTCAATTTTTAATTTAATTTTTTTTTTTTGCCAGTGCAACTTGTTTTTTTATCTCAATCTTGTCAAAGAAAGAAAATAGCAAAAAATTAGTTTCAACTCCTTACTTGCAAAGTGAAGCAGTCTGCAGGTACATTAGTTATTTCCAGTAGCTACCTTCTGGATGGGGGGGGAGGGCATGTGCTACTTTCTAATTTGTTTGGTGGATGACAATTCTTGGCACAAGTCTAATGGTTTAGATCACTCACAGGTGATGTGCTCAAAACAATGTTCTCTTTGAATTATTTCTTCTCTTTATCAGTTCTAAATTTGACATAGTTTTATATTTCATTCTTATATTTTGCTTTAAAATATTAGGGTTTTGTACTGTTCAGCATCATTTGATATATGCATAATCTGATATATACATATATATACTCATATGTAGGGTAAGTTTGGGGAAGAGGTATTGGTTAAATGTTCTAGAGTTATTATTTATCACTAATATTATGCAAAGTTGAAGCAAGTGATGACTTCACAATATTTGTGTTAAGAATATTAAGTACAACTGATTTCAAAATAAATTTTAAATAACTTTCACTAGAATTATTTGCTCTTCTTGCTGTTTTCTGAAGCAATTTTTTCCCTGAC
The DNA here is from genome assembly GCA_020746105.1 of Trogon surrucura. Classification (NCBI taxonomy): domain Eukaryota; kingdom Metazoa; phylum Chordata; class Aves; order Trogoniformes; family Trogonidae; genus Trogon; species Trogon surrucura. The sequence continues at coordinate 114,075,688 of CM036617.1, read as the reverse complement.
ATTTAAAAATAATAGAAACTAAAGACAGGTCTCTTCATTATTCTCTTTCTCAAAATGTATATCCAAATGTCATGGATATAACTGCAAATAAAATGTATCTTTTGTGGGAACATGTAGGGCCCTTTATTTTTAATTAGGTAAGCAAGGCTTAAAATGTAACTTTAGTTTCTCCATGTAATTTTTTTGTTTGTTTTTTAATATAGACACCCAGAAAATGAGTAGTGCAATGTGGTAAGAAGAGAAAATACTACTGCAGACTTATTGTAAGTCAGTGATTTGTAGGGCAGATAAAGCAATGGGGTTCCAGAGTTTTTCTGAAGATGATTAACAGCTTGAGGAAAAATAGTGATTCAATGCTATGCCGCAAATGCACTTTTTTCCCTTTTTTTTTTTTAAACAATCTGTTTTAATAAAGCCAACATCTGGCATCCATTGCATATCTAAGATTTCTTGAAGTTTTTATTGTTAAAAAAAATGATTACTGTAGTGATAGATGGTTACAGATTTTGACTTGTGTCTCATTGTACCTTTGCAGAATTAAGGGTAGTAGGAAAGGTGAATTGGTGGCTGTCACCAGTATAATAATGTTCCTTTGAGAACATTACTTGCCTTTTTTCTTGACAGGGAAGGATTTTTTGTAGGAAAAGCAAGCATGTTCAGTCATGACAGCTCCACCTCTGGATGTAGCCTTATTGCCTCTGAAATACCTTTAGTTACCAGACAGGTGCTTAGTCCAAGGCTTCCCTACCTGCAGCTCTGACAGCATGAGGGAGCTGTGGATTGCCCTGAGCTCAGATGTGTGTTAATTAAGTGGCTGGTCCAGGCAGGTGGGATGTTTGGTGAGGAGAGGTGCTGCTGCTCACTGCCCTTCAGTGGGAGCACTAATGGACATTTCTGTCGAGGTGCCTGTTTCCTCCACATGGAAATGTAGAAGTTGATCTCTGAGACCCCACTTCTCGGATTTGGTTGCAGTTTATAAACAGATTTGACACCTGTTATGGTTTTCAATTCAGAGTATATGGCATGTGATTGCATAAATCTTGTGTTGAAGCAAACCAGGAGAAAAATAAGAGTCATATTTATTAATTTTTGGTTTAGGCAGCTATTACTAGGAAAAAAAAGTTTATATTATTTTTAGACTATATTGACCTGATAAGGTATATTTTTTACTGTCATTTCCATGCCACTTTAGTGTCTGATTTAAACAAAAATGAAAATTACATTTAGATGTAACTTATTCCACTGGATTTTAGTAGGATTCTGGTTACGTGAAGAAAGATAAGAGAGATACCAAGAAGCCAATCTGCATGTATGTGTATGGAAAACCAACTGCAGATTCAGAATAGAGAATTCTTTTGATAAATGCTGTGTGTCATTTAAAAAATGTAATTCTCTCATCACTGTGCACATCAAGTTGTCAGCATGCACATGAAAGGCAGGAAGCTTGAGAAGAATGTGTCTAGTACTTCGCACTCAAAATGGGCAAAGTAGATGCAAGCAGGATGGACTGGAAGTTCAGTATCACGTTATGCTCTCTCTATAAAACTGTAAGCAGACTCTGCACTTCTTGAAATATGCTCTTTGAGAAGTTGCTTGAGTCCAAAGATGTCTGAGGGGCAGAATGGCACATAGTGTTGAACACGTGTGGACATGGTTGTGGCATTGCAATGGATGCTCATCAGTCGGTTCAGCATTGTGTAGTCTAGAATAGAAGCCTGTAACGATGGTGTTAACGCAAAATAGTAATGCAGCCTGTGGCTCATAGAGGCTAAACAGCTCTAATAATGTGAACAGAGGAGAAAACCTGACAACTTCCATGCAAAGAGGCTGGTTATCAATGATATTGGACTGCTAAATCCCCTCTTAATAGTACAGAAAAGCCCATGTGCTGTGCAGCTCATTGAGATAACACAGCACACGTGGTATTAAAAAAAAATTACAGTGGAAGCTGTGATTAATGAAGGCATATTTGGGATGAACGTGTATCTATTATATTGCATTCAAAACTAAATGGGCAAAGGCAGAGATTGCAGTATGCATTTAAAACTATCATGTAAAATATACTGGTAATTGAAAAGAATTTTGTGCCTTGAATATCTGAAGAAAAGGTTTGTAAAAAAAAAAAACAAACCACAGAAACTGTGGGCTGAAAAGAAAAGCTGAAAACAGGAAAAAAATGATAGTTTTCACTTGCCTCAATTAAAGCATACAATGAATACTGCATTTCCTGATTGAAATTCAAGCTATTCTTTTCAGTAGTTTGAGGCCTGATTTAATGGAAGCATTGGATAGTGTAGCTTCTCTCAGTGTCTTTTCCAGCATTCAAGGTTGCTTTTGTAATTTATGTACTTACAGATAAAACAAAGATGGGAGTTTATAGCTTGCGATTGATTAAACTCCTTTTACAGTTGATTTAATTAGGTCCTTTGCTCCTTGAAAATCTGATCTGAAGCTTAGATAGGGATACATTGCTTCAGGCATTCAGGCTAAGGTGATGGAAGGAAGCAATGAGCCCATTGTGAACAGCGTGGAATGGGCAGCAGTGGGGGAACCCAGGCAGCCATCAATCAGCCCTGCTTGCCTGAACAGAAAACTCTTTAGTGCTGAAGTTGCTGTTGGGAACAGAGAGATGCAAATGGAAGCATAGATAGCTGTAGAAATGCAGACTGATAAAAGAGGGAGGTTTGGCAGACTCTGTACACACTTGTACCCAGTTCATACAGGTTGAGGGCTGTGGTATCTTTTCGTTGTGGCGTTTAACATGATTAAAAAGATAAAAGCAGGCTGGAAGGACCTGCCTTTTACCAAGATGTGATTAAATGCTTTATGTACAGTTATTCTAAATGAACGCAAGCGCATTCCTACATGTGTGTGAACATCTAGCAAGAGAGCAGTACTATAGAGCAAGATCCACTGATATTACAGTAAAACATAATTAGTTTCTGACAGTAGTTACTTTTAGAAATATAACAACTGGTAAGACTACAGTTTGACTAATGTTTTCTAGAATCTCAGACCTTTTGTGGAAGCTGTCTCTCTCTAGTATTTGTTGATTTTTCAACTCATTAGTATTCTTATAAGACCAAATATGAAACCATCTTTGTACTCCCTAGCTATTTTCCCATGAGCTAAGTAGCCACAACTTTATGTATATACAGGCTATAATCCTAGCTCTAGAATAGGAACCTATTGCTGCATGTTTAAATGAAGTAAAAATGAGGAATGCCAAAATAAGATTACCATACTTCCTAAAAAGCATTTCAAGAAGTCTGCCTTAATTGGCTGTGTACTTTCAAATTTACCATATCTTATTTCAAATATCCCTATGAAAATGCTCAAATTCATACAACAGAATATAAATCTAAGCTCATTCAAGAATTGCATGTACGGTACCAGAACTCTAGTCAGACTCAGATGGAGTATTACGAAGTGATATAAATGGTCCCAGCAGAATTAAGTTTACTAATGCTATAGAGTGCCTGTTGAGGAAAAGGATCTTCTATATTTCAAATGCAGTAAAGTATATGGATATTGTCTTTTGTTTCTGGGACACTAGAGCTGGAAATGTGAAAGCTTGCAAATATCTTTTTGGTCAGGTGACAAGCAGAGAATTGGAATTAATTATCTGCAACTGTGGGGAAAAGGAGATTGTTTTCCCATGTCTTTGTAGTTGGAACATAAGCATGTAAGATGAAGGATGTTTAAACTTCAGTATTTGGCAGATAATTCCACCTCCTGCTGAAGGCAGGGCTAGCTTCAGTGTTCACATTCTTGATGTTTTATTGCATTTCATGCGTATTAAAATAAAGATCTTGACTTAATCCTGAGGCAAGTTTTCAGAATTCAGTAGGCAGGAGAGAAAGGTTTGCTTATTGCTGGTGCCCCAGTACTGTACTAGCAAAAGTCTAGCTGTGCTGCCAAAATATGCCATACCCACAGACTAAACTGGGGGAAGGCAGAGGAAGGGAGAGGGAAGGTCTGTCTCAAACTTTAGGAAAAGTATAAGAAGGGCAGGTCCAGCGGTTGTGAATGGGACAAGTCTTTCCTGTGGGGACAGGGAGGTCCAGATCTTTATAACTCATCCTTTGAATCTTATTTCCCTCCTGTGCTGAGCATGACAATGCACATACCAACCCAAAGCCCAGCAGGGGGAGAGGATGTTGCTTCCTGGAAGAGGAAATGCCCCCTGCCCCCCCACCTGGGCTGGAGCCCTTGGGTAGAGACATCCCCACCAGCCCTGAAGTATGGCATGGCTATGGAATATGTTGTGTTCCAAATTCTACTCTTAACACTTCATGTCACCTTCTCTTAGCCTTGCAGGTCACAGATGTTTCAGTGCTGACCAGGCAGGGCACCCTTGTGACTTGAATTTTGCCCTGAGTCTTGTAGAAAGCATTTAAAATCTTCTCAGGAGACAAATGTTGCATGCAGGTCTTCATTTCATTGTCAAAATACCCATATTAAAACAAAATTCAACATTTTCTCTTTGTTTCTTTTTCAATTCAAGATGTCTAGAACAAGAATAAAAAAATTTAGCGGTTGATTCAGTATTTGGCATCTCTTTGGGAAAACAAATAGATCTTTAAAGATGGGGCAACATGTGTCAAGCACATTGCACTGTGACCCTAGTTGGTATTACAGATCTGTATAGGTTTGCTAGATGAATTCAGTACACTCCTAACTACTCCTAACTGCCTCTGTGGTTCAGATTGCATCACTCCCTCTATTCTGCTGGGCACCTGGATCTTCCTCGCTCTGTGGTACCGTATTGCTCTGCAGCCCCTGTGTGATAGGGCATAAGCATCCCCAGTGGTTGTTGAGCAGTTGTAGATGTGCTGTATCACATCTACAAATGCACTAAAGGTGCCTGTGGGTGAACATCTGTGGTACAGGTGCCAAGGCACAGATTACTTCAAGTGCCACGTGGTGTGAGCGAGATCAGGCAACTCTAAGCAGAGGTTGAAAGGAACAGTATAGATGTGAGCTGCTCCGAGCCAACTGGCATAGAAAATGGGAATTGATCTGAAGCAGCTCAAAAAGACACTAGGAATACACGTGGCCCATGAAAAATTTGGGAATGCTGCCAGAAACTGAATAGGGCCAGAAACTGAATACTGCCATGGCTTTCCCATAAGAAGATGCTTCTTAGATGCGGTGCTCTGTAGTATGACTTTGGGCTGTATTTCTCCACTTCTAATGCGACTGGCTTGTTCCCAGCCCTTATCTCCAGGCAATCATACTATTTTGGAGGTAGAGATTCTTTGTATGTCCCCAGGGGCTGAAGTTAAGTTGTTTCCTCCATCATCATCTTTTAAATATGCATGCAACTAATTGGCCATTTTGCTCTATTCAGGAGTTTCTTGCATTTTCATAAATTTGTTGGTACAGTATCTCTTTGCGGGCAAGAAGATAAATGTATTTAATTATATTGTTTTGACTTGTCGAGAGAGATAGCCCAAAACACTCCTTTCCCCTGGTTTTAACCCCTTCTGTCTCTTCAGTAACATGTTTTGAATGTGTGTCTCTCTTTTAATTCTGACATCTCGAAGATAATTAATTTTCACAGAAAGGCATGTCCAAGGAATGCCCAGAAAAGTCCATAGTATTACTCCCACAGACTTGCAGGAAAAGTTTGGGACCCAGGGGAAATAAGCTGTTACTGGTGAAATAATTGTTACTGGTGGTGTTTATAGTGTTCTTTGTTATGGTACAGTACAAAGTAACTAAGTCATATTCAGAGCTGGGTATCCAGCAGCATTTGTGGGAAACTATGCTCACTGAAATGTAAAGGGAGGAACGTGAAGGAAGTCCTCTCCAAACTTCTGGACAAATGTAAGAAAGTAGGAAGTCTAGCATGAGGAACCATCTTTGAGTGAGCTATCAGTAGTGATACTCCCATGTGGAAAAGTGCTTTGCACTCATGGCTACTCCTTCTGCCATGAAACTTAAGGAAAAGACATTTTGTTGGTCACAAACGTTCTTTCATGAGAAACTAGGATATGCCATTTGGAGTGTCGGTCATTTCAGCATCCTTTACTGCCTGGGTCTCTGATTGCAATTTTTAGCAGAAGTGGAGCCTCGAGAGTCATGGTCAAGATATACTCAGCAGAAGACCTGTCAAAGCAGTTCTACTTGTATATTGTTATGACCTTAATCCTCAAGTCTCTACTCAGCTCAAATGCCATTTCAGCTAGCAACAATTAAAGGGAGAGGAGTACATGTCATTATACAAAAGATAGTATCAAATGATTAATACACGTGCTGGCCATTTTATTCCATCATTGAAAATATGCTGAATTAACACTTCTGCCAGAAATTTCTTAGTGCTTCATCCCTAAACATATCTCATGTGAATAATTTTTGGCTTCAGTACTAGAGTTTTTTTTTGGTATAGGATACTTAATAATACATATTGGAAAAGGCAATTCATATTTCTTTGATAATTAGAGCTTTGGATTCAGTGGTTTGTTTTTCTTTAACTGCAGGCTGTAGGTAATGTATGATTTAATAAAATTAGTTGAGCGTTCCCTTCTGAGCACTGATCATGATAGAATAATACGAATGATTGATGTTAAATTCCTTCACAGTAAGCCAAAAAACCTGATCATGGAATCGTAAAAAAGAAATAGCATTTTATAGCAGCAATCAAAGTTGAATGAAAGCTAATGAATTAAAGGGGAAAGTTTTAGTACCTCTTTTAAGGAAAAATTCAAAGTATTTTATGGGATACATTTATATAGGCTTTAATGTAGGGTTCTTTTTGTAGAATATATAATAGTTTTTGCTGTCACACTGTTTATCAAAAACATTCTAATAGCAGACAAAAATAAGGCCTCAGGGTTTACTAAATAAGTTTCTGAAGTTTTGATTAGAGTAATTAAATATTGTGTGATCTTATAGCTGTGAAATGAATACCTGAATGAAATAATGTGTTTTCTATTATGGATAGAAAAGAACTCTGCAATTTTCCTTAAGTAATTTCATAGATGTATAAAGCTTACCTATGAAGACTGTTGCATGCATTCTCCCTGTTTTGTTTTGTTTTGTTGTACTGTACTCCTTTGCATACATATACCTTGAAAATCCATCCGGAAGGTAGTGATTTATTGCTAAGAATCTTTTGCAACTTAGAGTTGTGATTTTGTCGTGGTCTGAAGCCACGGTCATTTAATTTGACACAAGCATGAGCTGCTGCCAGCAGAGGTAATTCCTCCCTTCTTCCATAGCCATGGCTGCCTACTCTCACTGTGTCCTTCATGCTCCCTGTAGCAATTTTGAAGTTAAACCACGGACTGGGTAAGAGCCTTACCTGATAAAAAGAAAGTGACTACCTTGCTGGATGCCCTCAGGAATTATAACCTCACCAGAACTGAGCAAACAGCTAGGTGGCCGATGGTCATTTTTATGGGGACAGAAACAGTCACAGATTGAAGAGGGCACCTAGTAATGGTGCAATTTATGGTTCCCAGTGAAGACTCGGTCTCATTGTAAGACACACAACTGACAGAGATTATTAACGTTGTAAGAATGACAATATGCAATCACAGATATACTGTTTATATACACATGTGCTTTATATGAGTAATTATTTGCTTTGTTACTCTTGCAGCATTAACTTAGTTGGCATTGGTGAACTGCTTCTTACGATGTGGCTCGGTGTATGTTAATGAGAAAGTTCACAGAGGATGTTTTATGCCAAAGGCACGAAGTGCAGTCAAATTTTAGATGTTTATGGGAGAAAGTGGCAAATCTCTGTATAAAATAGGTGGTAGCTCTATAAAATAGGTGGCAGCAGCAGAAGTAGAAATTAAAGCGCCAAGAGAAAAGAGGAGGCAAAAAAAGGGCAAAGTTAAGATGGTGCATGAAACACCAGAATGTGGCAGAAGGATGACGACTGGATGAATGTGTAAAATTGTCCTATTTCCAAGATGCTTAGGGGCTGATGTGCCATTGTCAGAGAGAGAAGCTTTTGTAGATGTTCGTGTGTCTAATAATAATCTGCATCTTTAGCTGCAGGAGTGCTTACAAAAATGACCCATATCCATTTAGAATCCTAAATGGATTCAAGGATCTTTGGTTTTTAGGCTGCTTTATGCTTTTGGAATTTTTACCCATTGTGATGAAACCTAAATGGAGATAAAACTAAAACTGCATTTAGAATGGTCTGAAAGGGAATGGGTGATACGATGTAATGGGGCTTGAGAATAAATGAATCAAAATGAGAACAAAGAGCTTAAGTGAGCATTTAGCTGTGCAGGAAAAAAGGAAGAAAATTATCCTTAATGTGTAGAAGAAGCAGCAGAAAGATTTATTTATGATCTGGATTAGGAAGGCTAGGGAAAGGTGGAAAAAAAAGTGATATTTTTATTACAGGCTTGAGTGACGGGGGATGCTGATAATGCAGGGCTTGGGTGGGAAGACAAAGAGATCACTTTTGGCCATGTTAAGCTGATGACATACCAGCTGAGTGAGGTATCGGTGAGACAGCTGAGATAGGCATAAGGAGAAAGGTTGGGAGTGGATTTGTCAGTGAAGCTGTTTAGATATTCTGTTTAGTAAATAGTTTTATTAGGCCTGTATCAGAATTACAAAAAAGAGTGCCCCAAACAAACAAAAAACCCACCGAAAGCTATTGCTGATGACTTGATATTTTTAATAAAGGGTACATTTCTTGCAGGTTTTATGACTTGAAGAGTCTGCTAGCAGAAGACTTTCTTCTCATATCTTGTATTATTATAACACTGGGGTTGATTTATGTTTGAATGAAGACGGTGATCCATTAAAATAAACTGCCTGAATGTTTGCCTAGCAGATCGGATTGACTTTCTTTTGTGAAATTTAGTGGTTTCGACTTACAGTTAGACTGACAGATTGCACTAAAAGGAAGAGCAGTAAAACTACATTGTGTCATCTCTGTGCTATTTTCTTACTTCCTTCTTCCCCTATTGTATTCTGAGTTCATTGTGTCACACTGAGCATATAATTTGGTTTATTCCATTCCAGATGTTCAGAGAAGATGTGTATATTCTATATGATGTGTTCTAGATTATGGAAAACTAAAACAGATGCTTTGCCAAATACAGAGTAAATAAACTGCTTACAGAACATGATGATGTCCTTGGCATAATTTATATGTAAATGTGAGCAATGCTATTTTAGATTAGTGCAGCAAATTGTTAAAAGAAGAGTCTCATAAATATCAACTTTTGAAGACCGGAGTCTGAATATTTAAATAGGAAAAGTTTTGTGTAGGAAAACTTGAGTTTCTGAATGTCATCTGAAAAGCAGGTGTGGTTTTTGGTTTTTTTGGTTTGTTGAGGGTTTTTTTTTTTGTTTGGTTGGTTTGGTTTTTCTTACTAAGGACTGCTGTTTTTCAGGAGCTTTGGACTTTCTGATTTTTCACTGTAATCAAACCTGCTGTAATTTCTATTCATGTGCTACATTCTTATTTGTCTTTTCCTTGTCTGTGGTGGTAGAGCTACATCCATTCCTTTGAATAATGTCAGCAACTTGTCAGTCATGATTTTTTTTTTTTTGTATTTGGTTATGTTTTATCTGTGAGAGAATTTAAAAGTGGATTTTACTGAGGGGGAAGGGAACAGAGAATTACTTTCTGTAGGTGTTTGTAAGGGCAAAATTTTTCCCGCTGTACTGATGAAAGTGCTGTCTTCCAAAACATACGTTTGAGTGTGCCCCGTGTGTATTTTTGTTGATCTGCTGTGCCACAGAGCATAGCAACTTATTGTATTATGCTTATTCTCCTTGGCTTCAATTTAACTTTGTTTCATCAAAGGCAATTTCAGACAAGAACTGTAAATGCTGGGAGAGGCAGAATTCTCCTTATGAAAATAAGATTTTGATTTGCTATCTGCCAGCACTTCAGGTCATGGCTCTTGAGCTACTCAAGGGCTCTGCATAAGCAGAGTCTTTGTGGAACTAGGAGACACCTTGAGGAGCCAAATAACAGTTTCTCATGGCAGCATCGCCTCAGCCAAGAGGGAAAACCGGTGTTACTGTAATTGTTACTCACGTGCTTAGAAGGAACTATTTATAAACAAATGGCATAAACTATTGTGCAAAGACCGGGAGAGTTGTAGATTCTGTGCTTATGAACAGATGGTAATAACTTTTGTAAAAACTCAATCACCAAACTTTGTCCAAGTGTTAGGATGCTGATGTCTGTGAAAAAGACAGTAGTAGTAGAATGTGTACAGTGTGACATAAAATAAATGGGAAGAGTACCAGGGAATAATTAAAATATTTTGCTTCAGACACTGATGTTCTTGAATTGCTTTGTGGTTATGCAGAAGCTGCTTTACTGGTATTAATAATTTATTAATTATGATACTATATTGTTAGAGGTTTCAATTTTGGTGCTTGCTGTACAAAGTACAGTCTTATAAGCACATCCAAGTATGCTAGTGCATACTCATTTCCCTGGGAAAGTATTATTAGCTGTTACTTTTTTTCCAGTTAAAAAGTTTAGGGATGTTTTGTACCCTATAGAGCACATTCTTTGTAAGAGTCAACAAATTTACTTGTCTGCGAGTATGTACTGGATATTTCCAAGGTAGATTGAAAACAAATTGTTTCCATTTTTCAGGAAATGAATGTACGTAGTACAGGTTGGCATAGATGAGAGCAACAGTTTAAAATAAGCTTATTTTCCTCTCACAAACAGGAAAAGAACTAGAGAATAGTAGCGCTGAATCTGTTCATGTGTGCAAGGAATGTGACTTCGAAGTGTGGTATGAACCTCTTCACTAATACCGATTAGTTCATCTGACTATATGATAAATCATGTGCTCAGAATGTGAGTAAATTTACATTACAGCCAGATGAATATCTAATCCACTGCTTTCTTCTCACTGGTTATAGCATTAGAGTGCTGCAAAGAACACTATAGATCTAGGTCTCCAGACTCATATGAAAGTAAAGGAGGGAAAGAGGGTGGTTGGAAAGGCAAGGTAATGGAAATATTAGAACAGAATTACTATTTTTTCAAAGGGTAAATGAGGTAAAAATATATTGAGTCAGTTTTTTACAGTGTCTTCCTTTCACTAAATTAAGTTAATGCTGCCCTTTTTTGAGTCCTAGAAAAGCTATATTGCTGTCCAAAACTACCAGTAGCACAAGCCATCACATGCATGATTCTAACATTTAATTAACAGTCTTCACATCAGTTTCCAGTTCAGAGAGAAAGTATATGGTATTGTTGTCTTGCTCCACTGATAATCTTACTTCTGTTAGTGTAGGGCTTGTTAGAAAATGAATGCCACTTTATTTCAGATATTGCCAAAGAGACAGCTGCTTCAATGAAAGAAAATAATAACTTTTCCTAAGGTCAAGGACAGAAATGTTCCTCTTGAATCAATCTTAGCCTTTTTTAAAATTATACTGTCACGATGTCTGTGTAGTAGTCACTCCTCTTGTAATCCTAGACTGAGAGAACTGTTTAAAGGAAATATGCAGAAATGCAGCTGATTATTAAGTCATGAATACACAATTCCTGTGGATTCAGACTTTTTTTTCCCCCTTTTTTTTTCCCCTACCGCTATCTAATTATTCGTCCATTACAAGTTAGTTTGGTCATTATGGTTTACTGCCAGGAAATCAGTTGTCCATCTCTATAAATTTCCAATTGTCTATTTCTGTCCAGCTCAGATAATTAAGCTTTAGTCTCTGAAGGTTTAGGAGCTAGCAATTTAGCTATTTGCTGCATGTTTTCAAATTCCTGCTGATGTGACTGAACTCAGTGACTCAAGATGGTTTTGTGCCCACCTGAGAGTGATTATACAGCAGTTCCTCTGTTACAAAAGGTCACACCAGTTGTGTCATGCACATCCATAACTTTTAAAATATGTTTATAGCTGGTGTCTGCTGTAGTTACAGGGAGCACAATACATGTCTGAGCATCTGATTGTACATCTGACATATACAAAATGCATGAGGATCCATTTAGAAACAGGGGACTTGTCAAAATACTAGTCAGTTAATCTGAACTTTTAGTTTATTAGCTCTCCTGACAAAATGAGTTCCTTTAAACTCAGTATTTTCTCACAGGGAAGTTCATTGCATTGATAGGAGAAAATCATTATCAGGCTTTGGTTCACTTGCTGTCTGGGTTACTGAAAGAAAAATGTTTTTTATGTATGTAAATGTTATTTCAAGATTTGCATCAGAATTTCTAACTTTGGATAGCCCTTCTGAGACATAAAACCTTAATTCCATTTTCCCTATCTGTTGTGCTTTTCTGGTCAGGGTGTTTTAGGAGCTTTATCCTTTTAAATTTATTTGTCTAATACATGGATACAAAACTTAAAATGCATGCTCTTGTTTATTGTTTATTTTATATACTAATGGACACTAGCAGCTTCTCTGTTTCTAATAGATGGGAATAATGGTCTGTGATCATCATCACAAGGGAAGCTTTCTAGGCTTAAAATATTCAATCTATCAATTTGAATTGTCTTCTTCTGTTAGCTCTATAACAGATAACTTCAGACTTGAAATTATGTTCTACAACTGATGAGGTGATTAAAAATATGCTGTAAGGGATCTTCTTGAAAGGGGAGGAAAGGGGATGATGTTCTTTTTAGGAGTAATCTGCGTTTTCAAATCAATGTTTAGATTACGAGGGAAACTTCTTTTGCATATCCTGCTCTTGATAAAATTTAGTGCGGTTTTTAAATATGTTTTGTCTGAGACTTCCATAGAATATTAAAACTGAGATTTCAGGTCTTGCCTCAGATTCTCTCTTCACTTCTACTTGTAACCCGTCATTGTCTGGGAGGAGCTTGGTCATAGGTTGTTGACACCACATAAACTAAATAAATTCCTTTTATATAGCATTCATAAGAGAGATTAACAACACTTACAGAATGAATTTTCTTGCATGTAATCTGTGGTGCCCCTGCCCTCATTGGCTATTCTTCTCATAGGAATAGGAGGCTGAAACAGAAATAACAAGACCAGGACTTGGCTTCTGGAAGATTCATGTCCTGCATCTACTAAACTTTCTCTCTGAAATAATCCCAGGCCTCCTTTTTTTGTTCCCTCTTACCACTGCACTGCCCTATGGCTCCCTCCCCTCGAGCTGGTGTGGGGTTCCATATGGACCCTTTAGTCAGGCAGAAGAGGTAAGAGTCCTGCATTCATCCTGGGCCTGGAAGCAGCAACACTCTGTTGGTTTTTTCTTTCTTTTCCTTGGGAAGCTGTGGAAATCCAATGACTTCCAATCTTTGAGTTTCTTTTCAAGCTGGACTCCTGGTTTAAAAGCTAGCTGGAGCAAAATTGACAGATGGCAAAGTCTGCTTTCGGTACAAAACATAGCAAAAAGCGACTACCTTCTGACCTGAGAAAGATTAGGAGGCAATAGTACTGCTCTCACTCACAGGGAGAAGTTCTTATGCCTGCTGGGATATGCATGGGGCTTTCCAAAGGTACAGCCAGTCCCCAGTGTTGGTCTGCAAAGACAGTTTGGCTGCTCGCTGCCCTGAACTGCAGCTACATGTCACCATCTCGTCTAAAGAAGCAGAAGAAAGAGTTGCTGTTAACAACCATAACAACCTTATCAGATCGGTCCTAGTTTTAACGAGATTCTACCACTTGTCCAGCATTGTGAGAGCTGGCATCTTCTTCCTTTCCCCCAAGGAGCTGGCATTTCAGACAAGTCTATTTAACCCAGAAGCAGACAAGGTTGAAAGTCCTTCTGTCGTTGAAGCTTCACCTTTACTGGTGACCCCAGAAGGGTCAATGTGCTCTAGGGGAGAGCTGAATATTTTTTGGATCCCGATGTAAATTTCTGTCTCTGAGAAGGCTTCTTCAAGGGGCAGGATCTGCAAATCCTTTCTAATTGTTCCCCTTCTTATTAAGGGCAAAAGCCAAGCTATTTTTCTTTCCCTCAAAGTTGAATCTCAAGAGGAAAAGAATTCTGGCAACCTTTTTTTGCTTCCAGAGGAACTGAAATGTTTGTTTCATAGCTTTGCAGTTGAGACCATCCCTGTTTTGCTTTGTGCACAGACTTTGTCTAGTATTCAATTTGTTTTTATTTCACACAATTTTATGTTTATGAGGGGGCATTTACTGTGTCTGTCTGTCATGATAGGTAAAAGCCTAAGAAATATGGAGGCTAGATGGAACACAAAGCTTTCACCATGCACTGACGTGCAGTTTGGCCTTTTCTTTGCATTGAGTGATGACCACATAGGTCTCCCTTTGCTAAATCGTAGCTGGGGAAAGAAATATCTGGGAATTTTATTTCTATGTATAAACACACTTTCACATCACCAGTCATGCCAAAGCTGTGATCTCAGGTCAAATCTTAATTTGCAGACAAGAAAAAGCCCACCCCACTGAATATGCATGCCTGACTTCTAGAACCTAAAATTTAAGTCGAGTGTCAGCTTTTCTTGGCCTGCTCTAGTTTATTGTTATGTACAGGGTGAATAATGACACATACAGAAATGCTGTCACTTAATGGCTGTGAATCTGAAAGGAGCAGGTTTTACAACTGTCCCTCTTTTTGACTGTGTGATCCCTACTGTACCACTCCAAAGAAAGGCAACCAGCTTAGATTTAAACTAACAGTCCCCATGCTGTGTGCTCAAGAGCCATTGACTTGCATCTCTGCTATGTATATGCAACGTTTTTTTGGTGTGTTCTGATTTTTAAATTATGAGTGGGATTTACAGAAGTACATAGATCCATCCTATTTCATTGCATTTGCAAAATTCCTATCAATTTGCTTCACTTTGGGAGCAGAGCTAGGTCAAAAATGTGTACTTGTGAGATTACCATCCCAGATCTGTTGCATTTTACATAAAGCCAACATGTATTTCATAAAACTTGAAGAATATATAACTTGGTCAATTCAATGTTGTTGAAGCATTATTAGTAATCTTGCTTCCCATCTGTGATTCTGAACTCTGCATCATTATGTTGATATTTCATGCTCTCCACTGCATTAACATTTAGGATGTGTAGCAGGGGCCAACACCTCTCCAAGAACTAGGAATTTGGCAAGATTATAGGATTATTTTTACAATGTACATTTTAAAAACATTGACTCAGACCTGAGATGCTCCATGTAACTGTGGGGTTTTTAATGGGTGAAGATAAAAGTGAAGCTACTCTATGTTTTCAGAAAGGATTGCTGGAATTACCAGTGTTTTGCAATAAGGACGAGAGAGTTCTTGAACATTGGTGACATTTTATAAATTCTTTACAGTTTTACAGTTCAGACTATAATTGGTGGCATCCCTGCCTACAACAGGGAGGTTGGATTAAAATGATCTCTAAGGTCCCTTCCAGCCTAGGCCATTCTATGATCTATGATAACTGTTTAAGATGAGAATGCTTTTTAAATTTGCGATAAGCTTGCAATATAAATTACTGTAAAGCAAATTTCTCATTATACAGCATTATATATCAACATCAGACAACGTTACACTGAATAGTGCACAAATGTTTTCTGGAAAAAATAGTGGTTTTAAGAACTTAAATATTTACCATTGTGAATTTGGGAACGTAATTGTTCTGTAGTACACGGTCCTGTTTTATATGAAAATTAATATTTTACTTCTCTGGTTAAATTTGGTTATGCTTACTATTTCCATGTTTTATGAATATCTTGTTTTCTCCTGGGACTTTCTGTGGATTTTATCAGCTGAATAAATCAAGCAATTCACAAACCAACTGCCTCTTGCTCTCGATGGCTTTAGGGGACCTTGTCATTCCCTGTAGCCTTTTCTTAGGCCCAGCTGTGTGGCTCTGAAATCACTTGACTGGTAATTAGGTATTTATCAGATTGTTTCTGAAAAGGGATGAGACGGTTATCTGACACAATTATCTTTGAAAATTGAATCCCTCTTTTCTGGTCCTGCTGAGGACATTCAAAGGTACTGTGAATGCTTAGAGCTAAATGCCTTTGAAAAACCCTTGCCTTTTTAGATCAGTTATAACAGAAATGAAAATGCATTCAGAGGATTTTTTTTTTTCTTTTTTAACCTTTCAGACACTGGATTTTCTTCCTGTGAAATGTTCTTTTCTATGTGACTCTGGAAGTACTTTTGACAACAACCACTTTACTTCTTCAAATGTCTACTGCTTAATAATGTTTGAACATTGACAGTATTTCTTACAAATCAAGAAATTACTAAGTACATCAAGGCATTACTAATGATATTTATTTCTTTCCTGTACAAAAAGTGATGAATATGTAGTTCTATAAAAAAGAATTTGGAAACACGTTATTTCATACTGGGAAATCTGCAACAGATACCGTCCTGTTTTTTCCAAAAGCACCCTTGAAAATCTTGGTAGTTGAGGTGCCGGTTGTTGATTTAATAGGGCAAAGGGAAAAAGAGATAATGAGTCAGTAATGTAAGATATGAGGAAGTTCTTGGTTTTAGATCATTCTTTGGTTGTATTTTCAAAAAGCTCGAACTTTTTAATGTTTAGCCAGCTCCTAAATGTTTTCCTGTTCAAAACCAAAGTGCTTATTTGGCTGTTACTGAATTTGTCATAGATTTAGATTAGAATGCAAGTGTATTATTATTTTGAAGAGATAGCATTGCTTTTAATAAGTTTGAACTTCTTTGAAGGAACCTATTTAAGTCTGAACAGAAGATACTTTATTCTTGTGTCACTTATGTGCGAAACGAGTTTATAGAAATGAAAGGTGGAAGTATCTGGTATAATAGAAGTAGAGCAGAGCTTTATTTCTTTCTTCCTGATACATTGACAAGTAGGAGTATTTATTACTTCTGTAATGCGCCTTTTTGAGACTTAAGAAATGACAAGCAAATTATTTTATTTCATACATGTTGCTTTCTTCTGAGCAGGTATAGACTAATCTTGGCAGTCTTGTAATTTGGGTTTGGAATCATGTTGAGGTTTTGTTTCTTGGCTGCTGGATGACAGTTAGAAAAAGAAAATACCACTAAAATGGGCCAAAGCATTTAAAAGATAGCAACCTCACAGATAATCCATGAATTTTGTTACAATTTTTATTCTCATGACTATGTGCAAGTTCTTTGCAGACAGACTGCCTCAGTCAGTGATCCAGCTGCTAACCAAGAAATTTTTTTTCTTTCCGCTCCGTGCTTTATACCTAGTTTTGTAGATGGTACCACATCCAAACCCAGCCCTGAATTCAGTTAATTTTTCCATAGAGTTTCCTGTAGTGCTGTGTACTACAAGTTTTGCTTCACATTTACTGGCTTGCCCTTAATAAGAGATGGTCCCTAATTATGCAGAAAGGGAGGCCCAGGTTCATAAAAACAGACAGAGTTTTGAAAAATATGAAACTGCAATATTGATTTTTTATTATAATTTTTTTAAACAAAAATATCCCAAACAGCTGTTTCCAAAGTCTTGTGTTTGAGTAGCATGGAGTGAGTCAGTTGAAGCTTCTGGAGACTGTAGTTCTGCTCCTTTGGTAGGCTTCTTTAAAGATATTACCTTCTTTCTAGATAAATTTGGTGTTCTGTAAGTGAGAAACTATTCTAGGTAGCCTGGCTACAATTAGGAACAACTCAAAGTGTTGCTTTCCTCTAGGTTTTGGAGTACAAGTAAATTTTAGTAGGTTAGAGATGTCTCCTAAAGCTCCATTGTTTTTTTCCTCTCACACAAGTGCTTGTGCATGTGCACACATGCGGAGGGTATGAAAGCTTGAGCTTTTAGCCAAGACCTTAAGATCTTGCCCTCTCACTCTCTTGTATGGCTTCCTGAGAGTGATGATACAAATGCCTTCGCTTCTTCCCTCTTTTCCCACATCTTTTAGCTATATCAGCAGTTTGAACAAGAAAGGCTAATTAACAGAATGAAATCACCTTCTGGGTTTGAGGGAAGTTTTGTCCAATGAATTCACTGGTGACTGTTACCAATTACCTTTGGCCTCTGATTGCTCCCCTGAGAGTGACTGAATATAAAATAGAGAACGAGACCCGCAATACTGCGGATCTGTGCAAAATAATAGCTTGCAAGTTAGAATTGATTTTTGCATTCCAGGGGAATAATCAGCCTGAACACAACAAGGACTGTGATGACAGGCAATGGCATATGATGCTGCATAGAATTACTCTGTCAGTATGTGGGATCATAAGGTTATTTCCCCAAAAATGTCATCACAAATCTCCTAAACTTTCCATTTGCATTGAGGGCTTCTCAGAGGATAAGTAATTTTTCTACTATTTATTTAGTTAGTTCATCTTTTCAGCTCTAAGAGACATGCCCAGCATGCTGTCTCTATCCAGTCAGCCTCTGCTCCAGGACTATTTGATGCTGCCAGGTTTTGTAGTCACTCTACAACTTCTGAGCATTTTGTGACTAGGTTTCAGTGAGAGGTAGCCTTCCCTCATTCTGTGCTGGACACTTTTATAATATTGTGTTTCCTGAAACAGTATATGGATTGCTGATTTTGGTCCTGTGGTTCCCAAACAGTGAAGCAGGGTAATCACAACTGTGGCAGGGAGGAGATCATTTAGTCTAATGCCTGGTTCAGAACAGGGTCAGCCTGGGCATGTTGCCCAGGGCTGTGTCTTATCAGGTTTTGCCTATAAGGATGGAATATCCACATTTATCTGGGCTATCTATTCCATTGCCAAATCACCCTCACAGTAGAAAAGTCTTTTCTTATGTTTAAGTGGAATTTCCCATGTTTCAGTCCGTGCCTTTTATCCTGTCACTGGGCACCATTGACAAGGGCCTTTCTCCCTCTTTTTTTGTTCCCTCCTAGCAGGTGTTTATCCACATGGATCAGATCCCCCCTGAGCCTTTCTCTATTCCTGACTGAACAGTCCTAGCCTCTCTCCATAGGACAGATGTTCTCACCCTTTTATCATCTTTGTGCTTCTTTGCTGAATTTGCTCTACTGTCAGACCTGTACTGGTGAGCCCAGCACTGGACCCAGTATTCCAGATATGGCCTCCCCAATGATAAACAGAGGCGAAGGATCATCTCTCTTGACCTACTGTCAAAGCTCTTCCTAGAGTAGCCAGGGTACCTTTGGCCATCTTTGCTGCAAGGACACATTTCTAACTCAACTTCTTGTCCACCAGGATCCCTGGGTCCTTTTTGGCAGAACTGCTTTCCAGCCAGTTGCCCTCTAGCATGTACTGGTGCATCACCAGGTGTAGGACTTGGGATTTTCCTTTGTTGAACTTCATGAGATTGTCCAGCCTGCAGAGGTCCCTCTGGATAGTGGCACAGCTTTCCAGTGTATCAGCCACTTCCAGTTTTATATCATCTGCAAACTTGCTGAAGGTGTATTCAGTCTCACTGTCCAGGTCACTAGTAAAGGTGTTAAACAGTATTGGACCCAGTAGCAACCCTGGGGTATGCCACAAGAAACTGGTCTCCCTATGGACTTTGTGGCACTGATAACAATTCTTTAAGACTCGCAGTTCAGCCAGTTTTCAGTCTACCTCACCCTCTTCTTTTCTAGTTTGTACTTTATCAGCATCTTTATGAGGATCTGACTGAAGAAAGTGTCCGAAGCCACCTTAAAGTCTAGATAATATCCACTGATCTCCCCTTATCTACCAAACCAGTCATCTCATCATAGAAAGCTTTCAGGTTAGTTAAACATGATTTCCTCTTCAAAAAATTATGTTGACTACTCCAAATCACTTTCTTGTCCTTTCATGCATGTGGAGATGGTCTCAAGAATAGGTTCACCCATCACCTTCTCAGGGATCAAGATGTAGCTGACAGGCTTTCTCTTCCCTGGATCCTTCATCCTTAACATAGGAGTGATATTTGCTTTCCTTCAGTCCTCAGGAACCTCTCCTAATTGTCACAACCTTTCAAAGTTAATCAAGAGTGACTTTGCCATGACATTTGTCAGCTCTCTCTGCTCTTGGGGGTGCATCCTGTCAGGTCCCAGTGTTCATCCAGGTAGTTTATGCTCTCTCTGACCTGATTTTCCTCCACTGAGAGTAAGTCTTCCTTAGTTCAGGCCCCTCTGGTT
The DNA here is from genome assembly GCA_020746105.1 of Trogon surrucura. Lineage (NCBI taxonomy): Eukaryota > Metazoa > Chordata > Aves > Trogoniformes > Trogonidae > Trogon > Trogon surrucura. The sequence continues at coordinate 114,055,716 of CM036617.1, read as the reverse complement.
TCAGGGACCTGGGATTCCTGAATGTGGGTATTCACAACTAAAACTGAGATAAAAGGCAACAAATACCTCAGCCTTCTCCATGTCCTTTGTTCCGAGGTCCCCCACCTCAGTGTCCCTGGTCTTTCTTCTGCTACTTACGTACTTCTCTAGAAGTCTTACTTGTTGCCCTTCACATACCTCACCTGGCTCACCTCCAAGTGGGCTTTATTTTTTCTAACCCCAGCACTGCAGATTGCTCCTGGCACAGCAGGCAGAGAGCACTAGGTACTCAGTAAACTAATCTGACTCCTTGAGAGATACCAGCAGCCTGGGGGTCAGGAGGGTTGAGAGCCTGCAGAGCACCATCAGTTTTCTCGAGTGGCCCCAGTTCACAGAAAAACTGGAAATTCTTTGGGTTTTTCTTTCTTTCTCTTTACGCACGTTAACACTCCGTGCTTCATACCTCGCTTTGCACATATATTGCGTTTTAAATTTATGGCTTCTTTAAGCAGAAATTGTGTTCTGTTGTTCACTTGTCTCAGTTATGTACTCCTCCTTCAGGAAAAATTATTTGTTGTCCCTTATTCAAAATTAATCTCAGTTTATATAGACAGACATATGAAAGAAATGTTAGAGATTAAGCAGAACTTCTGGTAGAGAGATTGTTTATAAGACTGAGACTGGTGGGAGAAAAGATGCTTCTTTTGTCATAAGCTTGGCTCCTCGTGCTAAGTTTTCACGTGCACGCAACATACTAGACAGTTTTTAGGCTACATCTTATGTTACGTATAACAGTTTGTCACGCTGATGCTACTGTTTGGGGTTTTGCTGCAGCCTTTCAAAGTATGAGTGGATGAACATGGACACAGCTTTTCCTTTTGTTTTGTTTGAATTATACATCAACTATTCATATGGTACATTTAGTAAATATGCCATATATCAAATTAAGTAAATTAAAATCTAGGTAAGAGTGTTTTACACATAAGTTTGTCAACTGTCAGTTTTGAAATGTAAATTGAGCACATCCAATCCGTTACTAGAATGGATTGGAATACTAGAAGATTAAATAAGGTGTGCTTTACGATTGTCTGTTGAAACTGAAACAATCACAGTCCAGATCCATAGATACTCTGTACTGCTAACTACCCTGGTTTAAAGAGATTTATATATTTTTAGCTGCTTTGATCTTAGTAGAGTTAATGTAGTTTATAACAGAAGAGGAGCTGGCCAGGCTTTTTTTCCCTAGTTCATCACCCTCTATCATTCTTGCTCCTAAATGGAAACAGTTGAGACAATATATGGCAGTGCTTCCTTCTCATCCTTCTGGCGCTCCAAATAAATTTAGTTGGAAAAAGACAGGATGTTTAAAATAGTGGAGGGAAGTTCTTAATTTCAGTGATATATAACTTTACTGATGATAATGTACAGGAGGAGTAAGTTCAACAGTGTCAGTCTAAACAGAGATGACCAGAGAGCTGGGTGTCTGACTTACAGACTTATAGATGGAAAGTATGAGAAGATTTACCCAATATTACCAGGCCTAAAAAATGCATGACAAGCTTTAAAAATCTTCTGCATTCAAAATGAGTTAGCATTGTTTCAAAAGGAAGTTTTTCTATTTTCCTGCTTTTAGCAAAATTTTGCTGGTTCGCTGCAAAATGGCCTTTGGGTACACAGCAAATCAAAATTCTGTCTCATCCTGTAGGCAAACAATCTTCTTTAGCATATTTACCAAAGTACATAGATTTTACAAAGATAACTTGTAGAAATACGTTAGAATCTTATTTACTTGACCTTTATGTTCTTTATTTCTTCTATTCGATACACTGTCAAAATCTAGTCTTGCCAAGCTGGTCACCATTTCTGAGAGAAGCAACAATATTAATTGGAGTATAAACAAAACAAAACAAAAACAACAGCAGCATTGGTTTGGGTTTTGTCTCAGTGTCTTTGCTTCTGCTGCTGAATGCTCCGCTGGCTCTAGTGATGAATAGCACTATACTTGAGAAGTGGAAGAAAATAATTGATTAGACCCTTTCCCTGCATTTACCATAGTGCTTCTTTCCCCTCTGGGTTTGCGCAGTTTAATTTGCCATTGATTCTTTAATGATTATAATGTCATAGAGGAGCCAGTGTTTATCTTCATTGTACACTCTGGACAATGCATTGGATCTGAATCTTTTCTTGCACATTCTGGTGTAGATGTGCAGTCATTTGATACAGAGCTAAATGAGGTCTCAGGCCAGCTAAAGTTAGTATGGCAAGTGCATCCTTCTTGTGTCGCTGGCAACATCCAATTAGTGCCAGTTCTTATTTTTCAATATTAGTTTTGTTTTTCAGATGCTGAAAGACTAATTGCAGACAAGGACCAAACACAGAAACATTTAGCTGTTATTACAATAGAAAAGTTAAATGTTAGGACACTGAGAAATGAGCATATGAGTAGATGTTCTAAGGGCATGTGACAAATACGTTGTGGGATTTTAGAATCTGCTAAGGTAAATAGTGTTTTAAATTGCCAGCTGGATCTCCTTGGATTTTATACATTTCTGGGGGTTTCTCCACTATAGTGTAGTACTTGAATTGCAGGATTGTGGCAGTAGACTATAATAAGAAAGATCTCGTTTCTTTTCTGCTAAATTCAACTGAAAACCATCTTCCATTCTGATGAAGTCTTTTTCTACTTTATCTTTACTGTGATCAGGGCTACTATTTCAGGAGAAAGCACTATATTCTGAACATAGCGAATTAGCCTCCTATTCAGGCTTGTTTTCAAATAATATCTACAGGAATTGTCTTTAAACTGTAGACTAATAAGCTTTGGTTTTATATTAAAATTCTTTGGCTTCCTTAAAGCTATCTTCATTGAAATTTTCTGTAAGAATAACTTTTTTGGTAATACTGAAGTAACTTCAGGTTTTGTAATTAAATATTACATTTCAAACACTAAACCATAAGCAGAATTAGAGGGCAGAAGGCATTTCAACAAGTAAGCTCCCTGCGGAGCTCTGTCACATACAACGGGATTAAAAAGATGTCATAGTCTACTGATTAAGTAAATGAAAGTGAGAGTAAATGAAAAAGATAAAACTTTGGATCCGTACATGGGATGCCTTCACAGATAGGGTAAGTGTCATGAAGTATGATGTTGGGATCCATTTCCTCCCATGCCCTTTATATTTGTGGCGGTTAACCTTGGCTAAAGAGCAAAATTGAGTGCTAATTAAAATAGAGTTGGATGGCAAGAAAGACAAAACCAAACATTTCCCCAAACTCTCTTGTTCTAGGCTTTACTTCACCCTTTCATCTGTAACTACCTTTGCCTACTCCCCACCTACCCCTCCCTTTCCCTGGAGCAGTGCAGAGAGATGGGCAGTGGGGGCGGTGATCAGTCCATGACAGCTCCTCTCTGCTGCTACTTCTTCCTCCTCATGCTCCAGTGTAGTTACTTCTCACGAGCTGCAGTTGCTCAGGATAAACCTGCTCCTGTGTGGGCTCCCTATGGGCTACAGCTTCCTTCAGGGTATGTTCACCTGCTTCATTGTGGTCCTCCATGGGCTAAAGTGTGGATATCTATCTGCTCCAGCATGGTCCTCTCCAAAGGCTGCAGGGGAATCTACTCTGGTATCTGGAGGACCTCCTCCACTTCCTCCTGCTTTTGCCCTGGTGTTTCTTCTGTTTTTAACTTCCCCCCCTGCCCCATGCCTCTGCCTCTTTGGTATTTTTCCCTTTTTTTACACTTCCCCAGAGGTACCACCAGCTTGGCTGCCTGGCTCAGCTGTGCCCTGCAGTGGGTCTGCTGGAGCCAGCTGTGTCTGGTATGGGCAGCTCCTGGGCTTTCCTCAGAAAGGTCACCCTGCAGCACCTCCTCTGCCAGCACCTTGCCACATAAACACAGTACAATTTGGTCCACAAAGCAAATTCTGGCTCCAAAATGTGTGGTCGTAGGAGTTGTGTCCTGTTGCTGGATGTGAAGACTTAGACTTAAATCATGTGGTCCATGAATAATCTTGCAACATCTAGTAATGACATGATATTTTCACATTAATGTATATTATATGAGTACCTTGCATTATAATGGCAAAGTAAAGCCTTAACTGAAAGTGTTCTTTTTTGTTGTTGTTTGGTGCATCAAATTCAATGGGCTGCCTCATCAGCTTTGTATTAGAAACAACATTCAACCTTGTATTTCCAGGGAGAAGATAAAGATGAAGAAACTATGGGAATCTGAAGCCAATGTGGTAGTTTTATAAAGCAAACCTTATTACTGTACAGAGAAAGAGATCGATATTTTGAAGGCATGAAGTTGCAAATCCTCATTTCAGTTTTGGAATCATATCATGAATAGCATTTAGAGCAGCATGTAGCTCTTTGGCCATTAATTGCCGTTAACTCTGCCATTAAGAGCTGTCAAGCTGTTTGCAACAGAAGAGCAGTCATACAAGTGATAGGGGAAATTAAAAAACTGGAAGGAACTGGTTTTTTGTGTGCAGTGCAGATGAAGTGAGTAAAAAAAATGAAGAAAAAATATTTTGTTGGATTCAGGTAATAGTAGTAGTAGTGGGGAATGGAGTATTATTGCTTCTGATTGTTAAGATAATAGAAGTGCAGGTGTAACAGAACAAGCAAATGTAAAATGCAGCATGTGTTGGTGATTGGATCCATATTTAATGTATTTATGCATTTTTTGAACATCCAAAACTATTCAGATGACTCTGAATACTTCCAGTAATGATGCAACTCTTCTATCTGCAGTCATTAAATATATATTAGGTTTACAGCTGAAAATTCTCTGTCCCAGTAGACTGAAGAAGTGACTGATGGCAGCATAGATATTTTCACTGTTACAATTCTGTCTGATTGTATTTAGGCGATACAGGAGTCAAAAATCCAAACTGTCCATCTCCGAGTACACATTCTTAAAGACAAGGGGAATGAGTAAAAGGAGAGAGAAATGAGAAGTGTGGTTGAAATGTTATCAAGGTCTAACATAGTAATTTATTGTTATTGTAGAGCTTCATGTTGTCAGCTTCCTTCACATTCACAGTTCTGTTCAATGGTCTCTAATTGTTGGTTAGGGTCAGGCAATTGTTTGCATCTAGTAACTTGACAGGCAGTAGTGTCTCTTTTGTTGTCAAGACCCTGACATGAACTCCAGATACTATTAAATATATTGGACAGTGCAGTCACACACATTTCATAGTGTATTGAGATGAAAGCCCTTATTAAAAAAATAACAAAATACCCCAAACAAACAAACACCCCCAAACACTAAACCCCTTTATTTACAGATTCTGTGTATTTTTAATTAAAGAGATGATCTAAAAAACACCTTAGTGTTTTTAGAAACCTGTGATCATCTTTATAAAAAATCTTGTATGTTGTTTTTTTAGAAACTATAGAGGAAAGGCTTTTTGAACAGATTGATACGCTGTAAAGAAGGCCTGAGGAGTTTGGACAAAGTTTGTCCTAACAGAGCTGAAGTGTAAGAAATGAAGAGCACAGATTGTTTTTCAGCAGTGCTGGTGTTGTAAACACTTTTTAACCTCTAGCTGTGTTGGTCAGAAAAATGAGTGTAAAAGTCATGTTTTGATTTAGACTTTCTTCCATTTTCAGCCTAGCCAGGTGAAAATTTTTTGCCCTTAAGAACAGAGAAACTCACCCGAAAGGTATCTTTATTAATCTTAAAGTTATTACTGAATAAAATTATCCCTAATTCTCATTCAGCAAAACACTGTGTCGCAAGAAGGGGACTAGAGTGAAGTTTTAACCCTGCTTATGTAGTCAGCTCTAATACTGATGAAGTGTTTACAGCTCAGGCAAATGTTCAAGTATTTCCTTGAACTGAGAGGGATTAAACCAAATAACTTGACCAAGCAACATGCAGGACTTTAAACCCATGTGGACTATGGGGCTCCTTGTGTCCTTCTTTGAAACATCTTGTTTTGGATTGTCTGCTTTGAAAAGATAGTTAATATGCTGGTTGTGGTTAACAACTGTCTAATTATTAGAAAACATCATTTTAATAGCTAAAAATGTACTGAAACAAGCATACATCATAGAATTACACTGGGCAAAGACATCTGAAGTACCTTAAACTTATCATTAATTTGTCTGTTATTTCCCTTGTGTGTTGCAGGAAACATTTACGTTGGCACTGCTGAGCTGGTGTAATGCAAGGAAGGACACATCATGAAATGGAAACATTATCCTTTTTTCATCATAGTAGCTGTATTCATCCTTTCCCGATGCCATCAGTTACTGGGTCAGCTCATTCCAGGTAGGTACCTTTTATTTAAGCATAAATGTCCATGCTTTTATGAATCATATTTATGCTCTCTATGTGAATATGTACGTCTATATACCTGAAGTTCTCTTTCCACATATTAATGTGTGTGTGTGATTGTGTGTGTGTGTGTACTTAAGAAATGTATGAGTGAAGCTGTAAATTTAAAACCAAATTTAGGAAGTACTGTATTGTCTGTGCTGCAATGAGTTGCCTTTTTTTTTTTTTTGATTGCAAAGGAAAATATAGAGGAGTGGCCTGAAAATATGAGAAGGTTAAGGTGGCCATTAAAGCATTCCTTTGATTAGCACGGTTGGCGGAGGAAAGTCATACAGAGTGCAGAAACAGACTTGAATATCAAAGAGAACAGCAAATGCATAGAGAACCTTCCTGAAGAAGGATGAAAATAGCAGCATCTGTGAAGTAGCTGAAATGCAGTGTTTTCAGTGAAGTCCTAGAGATCAGGAGTTGGCCTGGTACTTGCGTATGGCAAGTCTTAGTAGTCTGAGAGGAGTTGCAAGTGTGTATAAAAATACTATGCAACTTGAAAGAGGTGATGGTAAAATAGGTAACCTGTATCACTTCAATGAACAGTGGATTTTTATTGAAGTAACATACAGAAAACAAACCCTGTTTTGTCTTTTGATCACTGGATTTTTTTAAATGCATAAATCTGTAAAATGCCCTTTTGAGTCACCCTGAATCACCTTCAATATTTGTTACCAACAAGCCAAACAAACTTTGATCATTACTTTTAATCATGCACAACCTTTCACTAATGTAGAAAAGGACAATGGACATGTAAAAAGGAGACGTGCTGATTTTGATGTGTCTTTTTTTTTCTACTTCGCTTCTGAAAAATAACATAGAAGACTGCTGGCTGGATTTCCGAGTTGAATGTTTCAAAATTTTGTAGCTATACAATTCTTTTCCATATATTTGTGAGCAATTAGTTTAAATATAGATTACTGAATGAAAAGGCAAAGGAAAAGTGTTTGTTTTTTTTTCTTCAAGAATTTGTTGACCTATAATGAATGGTGGTTCATGAAAAAGTAAATTAAGGAAATGGATTTATATATTTCTTTTTCTGGTTTTGTTGGTTTCAAACACCTTATGTAGGAGATGCAAAAAAAAAAAATCAGAATAAAGGAAGATGCAAGTTAAAATTATCATTTTAAAAGTTTGACCTCAGACTTCAAACATAATTTTGAAGCAATTTGCCTGTCAAAAAGATATCTACCACTCTTTTTAAAAGGAACGCCTGCAGATCCAAACGTATTTGCATGATAGCTACCTCCATCCACTTGCATTGGTTTCAATTTAGTTGTAGTTTTGTAGTCTTTACTAAAAAGGCTGTTTGCATTGTATTACCTTTTCCATCAAATAGTTTCAGAATAAAATCACAGGTGGCATTTTGATTTTGTCCCTGCTTTGTAATTTTCATCACAGACCTCAGACTTGAACCAAGAGATTACTGCACTTGGCCAGATATCAGCATGCTCAGACTTGCTGGCAGGGTGCCAGGAGTGTGATTATAACAAAAGATCAAATAAAGCAGGGTGGGGTTTTTTGAGGTTTGTGTTACCTTTTTTTTTCTGTAAGCAATTCATCCCATTCATTTTGCTCTTTTCATGTCTTTTCCTTCCAAAGGCATGTCTTTTTTTTTTTTTTTTTTAATGCACAGAAAGAGACCTGTGCACAAATCTCAAACTTTTCCCTCCTTTTAATGGGGGGCTGAGGGGAGAAATAATGTGGTTTTTTGAATTCTGCTGTATCCATAAAAAATGTCAATAGAGCAATAGGTAACAGCTTTTCCTGAGGATTGCTAAAAGGAGTACGCATCTAAAATGTCTGTGATCCTAGTATTGCTAAATGGAGTGTGTTACTTTATTTCAGTAAAAAACATGCTTTCAAAATAAGATTAAATGAAAATATTTTTAGATCATGTTAATAGAAACCTTAAAAAAAATAAATTTTATGGTTTTGAATTCTCCTGTCTTATCTGAAAATTGTTCCAGCTTATTGATGACATAGCTTTAATTTCATATGCTAAACTATCAGAAATATGTTAAAGTTTACTCTCAGAACTGGAGTTCTCAACTTCAGTAAAATGTGATGAATTTTAATGGTGGTCTTAAAACTTTGAAACATTTATTGTAATTTTTGTTGTATCTTTTTATATATTCTTGTTGAGTCTCATTCTTTTGCATATGGGGTCCACAGGGAAGTACTGTCTCCCCCCTTTATTAAAATCATGGCTGAGCCTTTCATCTCATGTCATTACATCTTACCTCTAATTCACATATAAAATACATTCGCAATTCCACTATGGCTGTCTCCTGAGGCATAAAGTATTTCTGCCTTGGTACATCTTTATTTAATCAGGGGTTGAACATTATCTGGGAAAGATGTGATTTTTTCTTTCCAGTTGCTTTGCATATTTAAAAGCTGGAAAACTTGATAGTTGATTTTAAAGTGCAGTGATCTAAGAAAACGTGGCATTAACTAATGCCATGTTATGTTTAAGTCACTGAAGTGTTTTAAAATTACCAGTTACTACATTGTCAAAAAAAACATAGAACTAAAAATCTGACATGCAGCAAGATATTTAAATAATTTATTCTGAGACTTTATTAATATCAATAGAACCGAGTGTAAGCTTTCAGATTTGTGGTCTATTAATAAAGACAGTAGGAGCATTCTTCGTGGACTTGTTTGGGTTTGGGATCGGGTCGTTTAGCAGGGAGTATTGTGGAAGGCCATCTGGACTGGAACAGCTACCATATACGTGGGATCTAGTCAAGCCTTGAGCTTTACAGAGATATCAGGACAAAGAAAGCCTTGTAAAACATTGACATGGCAAGTTTTGAATGCTTCTGATAGATTCTGAATAGATTTTTGTAACAGAATTCTCTGTAGACCTTGGGGAGATGAGGATGAGGAGAAAACCTCTTTGGAACCTAGATTTTTGAGAAATTTTGATAGGAGCTTAGAGACCTCCTTAGTCTACAATTACTGTCTCTCAATAGTTGAGAAAAGACTAATACTGCACTAGGATGCCTAACATATGTGAAGGAAAAAAAAAAGAAGATTGCTTTTTTGATACTTTAAAATTTTTAAATCTATGTATTGTTTCTCTAGAAAACAGGTTTCCTTTAGGAGATGCATATATATAAAAAACAAAATGTAAGATACAGTTTAACTGTTGATTTCGTTTTGGCACAGGCTCAGAGGCAAAAAGAATTGAATCCCTAAATTCCATGTAAGTCTCCTTAGTGTGAGATTGCAGAGAAAGTGAAGATTTACTGAGCTAAAGAAGTTAAGTGACCAATATTCTCTTGACACTTCTCAGAGTAGGGGATATGGATTTAAATTCTTTCAGCTGGGAGGTACTGGAGGATAGTTTTTACCCTTTCTGAGCAAGTGATCTGACAGCTGACCTCGTATTTTAAAAAGATAGCAGTTTTGTTGGTTATAATTCTGTACTGTTTTACATTTAAGTGATATTCATAACTATTATGTGATGAGTCAGAGAGTGTTTCAGAGCACCTGAACAGGAAAGCGTAGTTTGTAGGTCACAAGAGAAATAAGGCAAAGGATAGGAGCCAAAAACCTCAAAATGTATGTAGAGCTACACCTTCTCAGGAGCAGAGCTTTAAGTCCCAGAGGAATGTTAACTGTAAAGATGGAAGGACATGATTTAACAGGGTCAGATTTTTAAATATAGGTCCCCAAATTCCATGCAAATTCCAATTGCTCTTTTATTGAATCTGAGCCCAGATGAAGATAACCTTTAGCTGTTTTTTGATTAAAGACATACATATAAATATGTCTGGAACAGTGTAGCTTTGATGAAGGAACAGTCAGTCATTGGAAAAAATAGGCTAGAAAGCACAAGGTCATTTAGTTTGATTTCCCACCCCTCCGCTGCCCCCTCAAAGCAGTGCTACCTTCAGAGTTAAACCGGGTTGCACAGGGCTGTGTCCAGCTGCACTTTGAGCACCTCTAGGGATGGAAATTTCATAACCTCTTTGGACCCAATCTCAAGGTGGATTTTTACTTCCATTTAGAGCCAGCTGGAACTTCTTGCAATGCAACTTTGACCCTGGTCTCTTGTCCTTTCATTGTGCACTTCTAAGGAGAGTCTAGCTCTCACTTCTGCAAAACTTCCTTTAAGGTAGTTGAAGACTGTAATTAGACCACTACTAGCTTCTGTTTGCTAAACCAGACCGTCGTCTTCTCCGCTCCTGATATCTCATATGCTTCAGTCTCCTGATCATCTTAGAGGTTCTCTTCTGGGCTCTCTCCCATTTTTCTCTCGCTCTTGGAGTGAGTGGCCCAAAACTGGATGAACTCTTCCACGTGCAGACTCATGAATGACAACTGGAGGGAACCAATCAGCCTTTGACCTGCTGGTTATGCTCTCGCTAGAACACCCCTGTATGTTGTTATCCTTCCCTGGGTCAAGGACACACTACATTCAATTTATCAACCAGGACCCCAGGTTTGTCTCTGTGATGTTCTTAAGTTTCCATCATATAACGTCTGTCATGAAAAGGGCCACCTTGGAGGAACTGTTCCGTTGACAAAACTGTTGTGGCAAGAATTGCCATGTTTTGCTGCATGTTCTATTGTGATTTTGTTTTCATAGACTGTATGAAATGTCATTCTTGGCCATAAAGTACTCTTTTGTGATCCTAATTTAATATAACTATGACAAATGCATTTGTAAGTGATGTGTGTAGCAAGGGATGACGATTTAATTTATTGTTTCAAGTTGTAAGTGCCACCAAGTTTGTAGATTGTGGTATTCAAGGTTGAATTCAGAGAGAGTAGCCAGGCAGTTTAGACCTTGTTGAGGTCAAGGAACATATGGAAATGTTTGCCTCTGTCATCCATATCCAATTAATTTGAAGCAGACAGAAAATATTCTTCAATTCAGGTCTGAAATAAAGAAAGCAAACCACCAAAATCAAACACCACTAACATTTTGGCTATTAGACTCAATAAAATAGAAGTGCTCTTGTAAAGATCATGTTTATGTTCATGTCTGCCTCTTCTGTCCCTGCAATATGCATAGGCCATACTGTAACCTCTTTTAGAGAGGAAGCAGTTCCAATTGAGATAATCTAATTTGACCTCTGTGTATCTGTATGCGTGTGTATATGCATTTGTAAGTACATAAAACATACAGTTACCAGCTAGTAATTCTAAAGACTGAAAAGTCATCTTGCATAGTGGAACTTGTTTGAAGTACAGGGTAATATGTCATCCCTGACAAATATTTAAAAAATATTTTTAACTGATTTATATTTGTGTATCCTAATATCAATAAATCAATGCTAGATGATGCTAATTTTAGGATATACTGTATTTGTTATTAAGGAAACATCATGATGTTTCCATGGCATGATATTACCATGTATAATTTCTATTATGACTGTATAAACCAGATTACTCAATACCACAATAGATGATAATTTCTTGTTATCAGAAAAAGGAAACTGTGTAGTAAATCTTGTATATTGTTTTCAGTGACTTTACCTACATAAAGATCATGTAATTTGTCTAGTCATCTATCCTTGCTGATAGAAGTAAAAATACATAGCTGAGGTTTTTTCTTAATTTGCAATATTGTGAGTAAATTAGTTTTGACTGTAGCATATATATTCCAGCTGACTTTTAGAGCTGTATCATTTACTCATCTTTTTTTACTTTGATTGACATCAACACATTTTCAAAGTACTTGGATTGTTTCACATTTCTTGGCTTTATGGTGTTACCTTAGGTTTTCCCTTTTATTTTGGCTTTTTTGTGTGGTTTTTTTTTCTTTTTTGCCTTCAACTCCTCTCCCTGCTTGGAAGGATGACAAAGGTTTGTAATTCCTATTAGTAGAACTCTTGTGCCTGAAAAGAGGACATCTATTAAATGAGGGGGGAAAAAAAAATGGCAGCACGTGCCTTGCCTTGCAGTGATTGTCACTGTGTATACTGAGGTCTTAATAAATAAAAATATTGCCAGCTGTACTTCAATTCACAGCTTCTTTATTAGCCTTTAAAAAGAAATAAATAAAGCATGACGCTTTATTTAATTGTCTGAATAGATGGAGACCAACCAAGAGGCACAGTCAGCTGCAAGGCACTTAATGAAGAAATCCCTGTTTTTAATCTAACTGTAGAAGACACAACTCTTCTGCTTTGATGATGTGGCCTTTTGTGATGAACCTGGCTGGAAAACCACATGTGCTGCACCGTCTTCCTAATTAAGTCATCAAAATGCACTGGAGCAAACTGAGTGACTTGCGTAGATCAGTATAAGTAATTTTAGTTCCCCTATTGCTTGGTTAATAGAAAGTGGCACTGTTCTAGATTATGACTGATAGAGGCTAGATGCTACAGCTGCTATTATTGTGCCTGCAGGTAGGCGCCTTTATAAGCCATCTCTGTGCGTATGTGAGAAGACACACTTTGCTTTGTTTCCTTTTTTTTTTATCTTTCTTTTCGATGATGTAATCCCTGAGGCATTTCCTCCATTTTCTTTTTTCCCCTCCAGAAGTCCCTGCCTCTGAATTTCCTCAAAACAGACAGATACTCTGCTTGTTTTGGATGCACTGACAGAGCATTCAACACAAATGATCTCAAAAGTAAGGCTTTGGGAAGGCTGGCCAGAAAAATAAATTAAAACATAAACAAGAAGAAAATATGTCAACCATGTCAATTATGCTCATAAAGTCTGAGTATAATACAATGACGAGGGAATCCATTTTCTGCTATGGGCTTGCTTGGCTAGAGCTGAAGATTTTGTGAATGTGTAGATGAAATTCTGAAGTTTTTATTGGTAAAATTGTTGGTAAATACTCGTTTCTTGCTTCACAGAGTCTTACTTGAAGATTTAAGCTTCTTGGAGACAAAAATCTGCTGATTATGAGAATGGCATAGTCAGGTCTTGATTATCTATCATTGGCATTATAAACTTATGTTGAAAAGCTTTCCTAGTTAACTTAGCTCTGTGATATTCTGAAGTTGACAGCAAGGTTACTGTGCAGGCATTTATATACACTAATCTAAGGATGCATTTGCATCTTAGATTACTTCTATGTAGTACTTCTGTGAAGATCATGGTTCATATAGTTAATGGAGAAACTTGGCATAAATGCTGTGTAGGTATTTGTAGATAACATAAATAGAATTTTTTACTGGGAGTTGTTCTAACTGTATTAAAATTAACAAGAATAAATGTATCTTTACACAATTCACCAATTATCCTGAGAAAAATACTCAGTTACAAAAGTAGAGCACAAAATAATACAGAATCTTTATTGAATCTAATATTCTTTAGATGATGAATCTGTTAGAACCTTCAAAGCAATTTAATGTCTTTAATATCAATTATAAAACTAATTTCAGTCATATCAATGAAAGAACGCAACAATTTACAGGAGTGTTTTCACACCTAGGACTACTCAAGGGGTTACTGTAGGCATATCTGCACTTGGTAATTTATTTTCAGTGCTGTGAAATAGAGTGTCTAGAGATGCTTTACTAAATATTTTAATAAGTGCTGAACATATTTGCACAATTTCTGCCTTTACAAAGGGTGATTTATATGCACCTGCATCTGCATATGCAGAAAAAATATTCTTTTGTCAGACTGCCACCTTATTTTTGCACAAACTAAACAGGAAATTACTGCCTTTTGCCTCATCTGAATTTTAAATCAAAGTGGAACTGGTGAAAGCAAACAAGTCTTATTTTAAGTGTTTTCCTCAGCCTTAACTGTGGCGTTAGATTGACAGTAGCATTATTCTAAGTATTTGTGTTATATCCATGATGGTGTTATCAGTACAGCAGTGCGTAACTGCGTAGTTGCTGTGTTTTCTTTATTCTGACCCTTTTCTACAGCATTTTATAAATGTTTAGAAAAAATGCTTTACTTTTCTTCATGGTTTAAAAATCACCACCTATTACTTTGATCCAGACAGAAACTTATATATGGCCCATATTCAGAGTTGATCATTTATATTTTATAAATTAAACAGTATAAGGCTGCAGGTACCCTGATTTTCAGTGAGTTTCTATTTTTATTAATACATCTCAAATATTTTTCCTGTATTAATTATTTTACACTAATTGTCGAAATAATGTGTCAAATTTTCTATGTATGCTACTGCTAAACCAGTCAACTGTCCCTCTTATACTAAAACAAAGAAACAACTATCCTTTACAAATGGTGTTGCTCAAGGCATTGTTACAGGCTACTCTAAAGATAAAAGAACACTTAAAAGTGCTTCAAAGCACATGTGCTTACCCACTTACTGTTAAATTTCCATGTTTAGACACTTTTTAATTACATTTTGGGTGTGTTTTTTCTTTGTCTCTTTTTTCTTTTCAACATTACTGTAGGGGCAAAATTTAATGATAATATTTAGAACATTTCTTTTAAAATCAGATCATAAACGACTGAGGTTTTAAGCTTACTTCATTTTGACACGCAACTGAGGCGACCATCAAGGTCATACTTTTAATATATGAAAATAAGAAAGCAGTTAGTAGTATGCAACAAAAAGATGCTTTCTTTCCTTCTCTCCCGTTTTTACAAAATGGATCAGTTATGCCCTTTGGGATTTTATTCTCTTACAGTACTCCCTACTCACAGCAAGATGAAACAAATTCCAGTTTTTTATATCCATGTGGTGCTTAAAAGTATAGGTGTAAAATTAAAGGTTCTGTTCGTGTACAGGACCATTTCAGAAAACATGCTTTGTTATCTTTGCTAACAGCCCCCTAGAAACATGGCACCAAACTAGCACAGAATTGATCACTTGCATATTTTTTTTTATTACTTAGTGTCTAAGTGTGTCTTCTTTTAAATATGTTACTCTAAAACGTCTAGATTAGTTTGATACTTGAAATTTGGCACACAGACGTTGCTGATTTGGTCTGTAACACGTAAACAAGCACGACAGTTTTGAAAGATGTGTTTCCCGTGACCACTTCTGTTCATCAGTTTCCAGCATCTCCTTTTGCGGTGTAAGTACACACTTGCTTACGGATGGTAGCTGATGAACTGGAGTACATCTGGACATCATACCAGAACTAAGCATTGTGCCAATTCAGAACTGGAGTGAGCAGAGAGGCTAGAGCCTGTGGACGTTCACAACTACATCTTCCGCTGAGGAAGGTTAGGAAGGGAGTTTACAGATGGTTAAGAAAGAGCTAAATCACCTCTTGGTGTTGCATATGTTTGGTTGCCTCTTTGATTTGGTCTCTTAATTTACACACAGACCATTTATCTTCTACTCCTATTGGTTTATTTGCTGTATTTTAGAGTTTCACTTGCTTTGATAGTTGTTTGTAACATCTCAGAATTTTATCCTTCAGTTTTTGTTTACAATCTGAAATGCTTGTGATTAGCTGTACTGTGGACTTTAGGTTTTACTTCAGCCACCTTCGCACAAAGAGGCTAACATCTGTAAGGTCCAGCACTTTGGTGACCTGCTTCTGATATGGCATTCGTGGAGGGATTCTCTTTGTAAATTTGAGCTGTTGCAGGAGAAAAAACACTTCTTTATGTTATGTTAACTTTTGTTTAGCATTTGGGTTGAACAAGGCAGGTTTGATTTGGTCTCATAAATTAACCATGGCAACCTGATACACACGTCCCAACAGCTGTGTCAGTGGTACCCACCAAAATTTTCAAAATATACAGACAATTCTGAATATGAAATAAAACTGTGAAACCTAAGACTGGGAAGAGGACAATGATTGCTGCCTAGTTTATTTTCCATTCCTTTAAAACATGTTTTTTTTGTTCTTTTTTTTTTCCAAAACTCCTTTGTCCTTGAAAGTGGTCACTACATAGAGAGGTCAAAATGTTAACTTGAGTTCAGCTCTTTCCAGCATTCATACAGCTTACCCGAGCTCCCTGCTGTCATGGCTAGATTACTTCTGGGACCTGAGCTGGCTTATTTAAAGCTAGCCTGGGACCTTGACTTTACGTTGCAGTCTGCTGTTCTTTCACTGTCTGCTGTCTTTATTTCATAGTGCTGCTTTTATTGTGAGACTTCATGGTATTTTATCCTATTGTAGACATTAAAAAAGTTCTAATATGGTTTGTAAATGAAATTGGCTTCTAATTCCTGTTTTTTCAGAGATAACGCTATTATTAAGGGGTTTTGTCTCCCACGGTTTTTGAAAGACTGTGCAGAGGTCTTTTTAAACATATAGAAAAAATTAGTTTCGTGTGTGCTTCAGCAGGAAATTCTGAATCATCTAATATTTCAAAGGAATTAAGTATGGTGAGAAAAAGGATGGTCTGAGGTCAGTCATAGCTTATGAAGGTATTCAGTCAGTGTCAAATCTGGCTTTGAGCTCTAGTTCGAAATATTTAACCTTTCTATTACTGCAGAAATTCCAATCAATCTATGTTACAGTCACCTTGCAAGAAATAAGTGAAATCCCATGGTCAGCATTTGCAGAACAGTCCATTTTGTTAATTCAGAAAGACTGACAGAAGGCTGATAGTAGATATAAACCAACTAGTCTATCTTCTTTCAGAAGAAGACTAAAAGCATATGGTATACATGGCTACAGCAATAATATGTTTAAGATTCATGAAAGCACGTTTTTTGAAACCGAAGGAAGATCTACAGTGGACCTGCTCCATTCTAAGCCAATTCTATAAAATCCTTATTCTGGTAATTGATGACATAAACATTCATGTAAATAACAAAGCATAAGCAATATTTTAATACTACAGTACCAAAGTAACAAACTCTGTTAAAGGGCCACAGCATACTTGCAGTCATCATTAAAACTGGTTAATGTGTTGACTTCTGTCAAAATGAGGAGTTAAGTGATCCGAGTCTTCTTCTGTCGAAGCCTTTGTCTTATTTCCTGGTTTAAACTTTAATGTCCTAATTTAATCTTATAGAAATAGTCATGATTCATTCCTCAGCTATAAAAGACTGTTTTGCAGCCTTTTCTCTGCAAGAATTCTTCATTCCTAACTCATGGATGTTTCTGCATGTTTGCTTTATCTTATTTTTGTTTACAGAAAGATTTAGTATTTTTAGCCTGTTCATGTAAGTAAGTAAAATGTGTAAGATTTATACTTCTGCAATTTATTTTTTTTTCCTGTTCAGTTCCACCTGTACAGAAAAGTTCTCCATCACATGGAAAGTTTATTTCAATCTTCAATATGGATAAAGCAATGAACTTGACTATATGATTAATAGTTCTCATTATTAGGACCTACCTTTTGACTAGCTTAATCATTTGGATTGCTATTTTCCATGTTTCCAGGTGAACCAGACACAGACACAGTGTTAGAGGTTGGAAGGGACCTCAAAGATCATCTAGTCCAACCCCCTGCCAGAGCAGGATAAATTCATATGTTTATTTAATGCATGATAAATGGTTCAGGATTTATTTTTTTTTTTTCAAGAAAAGGTTAGATAAAAGGACTCTTTTTTTTCCTTTATTAGTACATGCTTAACATTTGGAGCAAGAACTTGAAAATGGCAAAGGGACTTGCCTGGCAGCTTTTTGTCAGTTCTTCTAAAACTTAATTCAAAAGTGCTCCACTTGTATAAACCTATGAAAGCTCGTATTCAGTGGCTGACATTGTATTTGACATATTGGTGGAATTTGCAAAAAAAATCTGTCAGTGTTCTTATGTTGGAAAGAATGAGCAAGACTTCCCCTGTGATCGTACTCCTGAAGAATAGGAGTTGGACTTTGGTAAAGCTCTCAGGAAGATTACCCAATCCTTTGTTCTCTTAGGGTGATGCCAAATAAATTTCCAGGAGGGAGCTACTGAATGGAAGAGCCAGTCTGGTGAAAATGATGTGGGAAAGGAGTCAAAGAATGTTTGTATTAAGGAATTAGAAAAATAGAGATTCTACTGTGGAATTTGATATAATAGTGGGAAAATACAGAGTGGAATGAGGACGGGAAGTAGAGGAAGGAGAACAGAAGAGGGATTAGTGCAGAAGAGCTGTTCCTGTAGGCAAAAGAGTCCTAAGAGCCTGAAAACAAATGGGGAAAGTCTGGGTCTCATGCTTTGTTGTCTTATGTTTTGCTCTGTTAGATAATATGAAGAGACCTCTGTCTCTGCTTCCTTCTAACTACATGGTATAAGTAGAGAAAAACTCCTAAAAAGAAGTTGCTGTGTTGCCATTCATAAGTGGGACGACACTGGGGACCTAGCAGATGCTGTTCAGAGTCTGGAAGCACCCCTGGGCTGCATACTTTGATTCTCATGATGAGAGTTAGCTAATGAAATGGCACATGATGAATTATAAGAAAAGAACAGTAGAGTCACAAAATTAAATGTTTATATTATCAAGAATTTGTCACCAGTATTTAAATTAAGATAAATGAGTGAACATTTTCTGTCAGTTGCATAAATCTGTGCTCCTGTCTTACTGACTTCATATTATTATCCTGTTCAGTATTTTGTGCCAGCAGCTCAATGTCAGTACTATTGAAAGTCTTGTTGCAGACCTGCTACTGTGTACTGAAATAGTCTGTGTGTTTGCAAGAACTCATTTGGCACTGATAGTAGTGTATATCTCTGTGTTAATAGCCACTCTTCCCCCCTTTTTTAATCCTTCTTCCTTCACTAGTCTTGGAAATCCATTGACCAGTTTTTTGGGATGTAACAGAAGAAAATTCACAGATGCAAAATTTCTGTAAGAATTGGGCTATGTAGAAAAAGACCCAGATTACTACCCTAAGCACATGCTGAGGTCTGAGAATATGCAGCTAGGGGGGTATGGAGGCCAGAGAAGGAAAAGAAAGAAAAAGAAACGGAGAAGGGTATAGAGGGACTGGACGAGGAATTATTTCACTGCAGAAATGATTTCAGAGGGTATTTCATCAAGATCTGGGAATATTACGGTGCAAGAATGTAAAAGAATCTGCTTTGTTAGATTTACTGTTTATGGAACAAATCTTTTTCTATAACATATCCCTGTCTTTGAGTGCATAGGGCTTCTGAACTGTGGTCAGGGTAATACTGTAAAGAACTGCCGGTTTTATAGTTCTGATCGTTTTTACTGTGCATCCACACAGAACTGGAGTCAGTCCATGCATCTGGCACAGGTTTCTTAAGTGCTGCTGCACAAGAGCCTTCAAACTTCCAACAGGTGGACATTAATAGTCCACACCTCATTTCAAGAGTTGTTTAATTTGCCTCCCAGGGCCACAGGTCTGAGCATTCACCATTAGAATTAAACATAATGACGTTTTTCACCATAAAAGATTACTCGGGAAAGACAGGTGATTCAGAGTACGCTCGATGGGTATTAGGTGCATTTTGGTGGTTGCCCTCCCTAGTTGCTTGTTCTCTCCCTTAACTATAGAAGGAGCATGGATTTACCTTTGGTCAGATAAATCCCCTCCCTGGTGTCTGCTAATTCTCTTCTGAAAACTGGGCTGCCTCTAGTCTAAATAGAGTGAATATGCTGTTGTGTATCTTGCACCTGTTCATCCTATAACTATCCAAGCTGGTGTTCAAGGCAAAGCGTACTGTGGCTGTCTTGGTAGTCCACTTGTTCCCGATTTCCTTCAAGGAAAACCAAAGCCTAGGATAAAGGCCCTTAGTGCTTGCCTGAAGTACAGATGAGGCTAAGGATGTATTGCTAGCCCCACTAATTTAGGTTGCAGAATGAAGTCTTCACTGGATTTTAAATGCAAGACATTTTCCATTGTCAAGCTGATGAGAGACCTAAGGATGATATATTACAGGAAAACCACTTTTCCCAACCTGTTTTGACAGCAGCTCCAAATTAAGCAGAAGGCTTTTAGCTCCAGCACACAGAGGGGGAGTATTTGGAGTTCATGGGTATTTTCAAAAGTAAGTGAGGCTATGGAAACACATAATACATTTTATGGCATTGTTTGGACATTGTGCAGTCAGAAATAAGGAATTTTGAAAGCCTTTGTAAAGTTTTCAGCATCCTTGCATGCTCTTAGGGGGACTCTGAAATGAGCCTGCTGAAAAGCTTGAAGCATGAGTCATGAACTCTAGCAGCTGGTCCAGAACATCTCAGGTCTCAGAAGGGGAAAAAGAGTTATGCCTAGAGCTTTAACTCCAGGCACGGTGCCTGAAACCTAGCCAGGCTCAGGAAACAGAGAAGCTCAACCATGTAAAGCCCAAGGAAATAAATTAGGGAGTAGTTATGAGGCTCTGAATTCATTCCAGGTTATTTTAAGTGGAGATGCCTAAGATAGGGCTCCTGCAGCAGCTAGGGTTGAAGTGGGCTGAATTATTCCCTGACTACCCATGTCTTGCCATTGATTAAAGAAGTAACCAATAATAAGAGCTGATGAGTGTCTAATGTTGGATCAAATGTATTGTCCTTTTTTCCTCAGGTACTGTTTACTATGTAAATAAACTTTACAGTATTACATACACAGAGAAAACGAATAGGAAGAAATTAAGGTTTTACATAGAAATATCTTACTGACTTTTCCCAAATGTTGAGTTTCACTTCATAATTTGCTCTTTAAATAAATAATAATAACAATAAAAAACCCAACAAAATCCACCACAAACCCTCATGTATGATACCCTAGTTTTGCAGAAAGCCAACAAAATGATCAGTTTAGTTTTGAGGTTGAAATCAACATCTGTTTGAAAGTTGATCAGTGTTTTCTGTTACAAAATACTGTAATAATGAAATAGTAAAATGATGAATAAGCAATAACAAAAATGTGTGTGAAAACTCAAAACTTCTTCAGCTTAAGTTTGCCATACTTTCATTGCTTCTGGCAAAACAATTACACTCTTCCTTGAGGGTGTGGTTCCATATATTTTAACAAGGTTCTACCTCACATGCTTGTTTCTGCAGTGAGCTTCAGTTGTGCCAGCAAAACTATTTGTGATGTTAAGACTAAGCCAGATCTGATTGCATCCTTGTAACTAGGGTAGTGGCTTTGGAAGGGCAGACCCCAGAGCAGGATGTGATAATTGTTCTCAGAAGCAGCGTTGCTGTAAGGAACTATTAGAACATGGTGAATGTGAGATAACGCAGCTTGTTAGAGCCTCCTTGGCAGAGGACAGGGGAACATAACACTGCAGAAGAAGGAACCAACATTTGCTGTTAGACTCCACGTGTTTGCAAATGTCGAAATTTGGTGGAACTTTTATCTGTATGATAGTTAGAAAATCCGAATCTTTAATTTTTTAAATGGCATTTTAAAGTCTATATTGTGGTGCATTTTTTTTTTTAATTACACTGGTGTTTTAAGGTTGTAAAAAATAAACGTAAAATAGGTTTAGGTATGCATGGTCATATTGAGACTTGCTTCAGTGAAGGACTTCAAAAAACATATGGAAAAAAATTGATTTTGTAATACTTAGAAGTAGCTTAAATTTAAAACTGTTTAATTGAACTAATTTAAATTTAAATTGAGAAGGAATATGTGGGAAGTACTTCATTTTGCATGCTGCTTGAAATTCCAATGTCAATCTGTCAATTTCATAAGCATGAAAGTAAACCTTCATATCCCAACTTTACATGCATATCCCAATTCCCTAACTTATAGGACATGCAGATAGCATTTGCATAATTTTACATATAGGTATTTTACTTCCACAACATTGTTTCAGTTCTTGATGCTGTACTTTTTTAATCTTTCTTCTACACTCCCAATCAAACTTGTAAATGTTTAGGTATTCTCAAGATTACTCATGTTTTCTCACCGGAGCTATCAAATGCCTGTGATATTTATAAAATCCAGAGTGGCTCACTGAAATGAAGTGGAATTTAGAAGGCATATTCAGGGACTTAGACATGGAATTATTGTGGGACCAACAGAGGTCACAGTCCTGTGCAGTTAATGGTTAGTCGTAAATTCATCTGATCTTCTGATTAATGACTCAACGTGTTGATGTTAGTGTTTTATTGCTCCTGCATTTTTACATAGCTTGTAAATTGTGGATATAGTTATCACCCAATGTTGCAAGCATAGTAAAACTATACATATAATTATTGGTCTACTTTTGATACTGTTTATGACACAGACTTCTGCATGGATGATTTTATTTCTCTGTTATTAAAAGCATTTTTAATTTGCGCATACAGGAGTCATTGCACCAGCATGGTTCAGGTGTATTATCTGTATTAGGGCTGTAATTCAATGCAGTTGTTTCTTTTAACAGTGTGCATCCGTACCTAAGGACAAGAAATGCCAAATTGCTTACTGATTTCTGAACATTATATTGCAGAATCGAGTCAGCAAATTTTAAACTCTCATTTGAGTAAGGTATCCTAGTTTACATGCTGAAAATGAAAAGGAGATGGATGATTTTCACTACCGATAATCTGCCATTCTTTATCTCTTAGTTGCTGTTTTTCCGTAATGGTTTTGCATTTTGAGTTCTGTTTTTGAGCTGCTGAATGCTGCTTCTGCTGAACTGTTATTAATAGAACTGTGTAAGACTAAAATTTATAGAGCTGCGGAAAGTCAAAGAAATTTTAATTATGGCCTGAGTATATTTTGAGAGAGAAGAGTTTCTGTTCTATGAAATAGCTTTATCCAAGTCTTTGACATAGCGTATGTTGAAAGGAAGAGCAGTGCACTTGTACTGTGGAGCCCTGCTCTCTGAACTCAGCAGGTACAAAGAGAGAACAAAATACATTTGGGGGATTAGTAGTTAGGGGAGGGGAAACTGCTAAATAAAAAGCTGAGAGGTGTTTACTAAACACCTCTGTGAATTTCATTTTGCTGTCGAGCCCAGCTTCAGAGCAGGTAAGACTGCGCTGGGGAAGGAATCTAAGCAAAAAAAGGCTGGCAAAAAGCTTTTGGGGGGCTTTTTTTTTTAAGCCGGCTACAGCAACCACACCTGAGGCCGCACCGGCAGCTCCAGGGCGGACACCCGAGATAGCGTGGGCGGAGCCACCCTCAGCGGCCCGGCGATTTTAAACACGGTGATCAGCTGCTAACTGTGCCCTCAGGGTATAAGAAGCCTTGGGGAGGGCAGGGACTAGTCCTTGTTCACCGAACAAAAGGGTAAGTCTTTGTTAAAAGGCAAGTACTTAAAAGGCCTGTAAACTATTCCGTGCACAGCTTTCCGGAGAGTCTTTGTATTGTAGAGCCAACTATGGTTGCCACCAGGTCAATGGTTGTTAGAAAAGCTGTGGGCACCCAGACAGAGGGCCCACGTAAGCATGTGGGTGTTCAGGCCTCCGGCTGCAGAGAGTGCTGGAGCCTGGCACTGGCCATGGAGGGTAGTGGAAGTGACACTTGTGTCCGATGTGACCAGGTGAGCGATCTGCTCAGCCTGGTGGCTGAACTGAAGGAGGAAGTAGAAAGGCTGAGGACCATTAGGGAGTCGGAGAGAGAGACAGATCGGTGGAGTCACGTCCTGAACGGCGAGCAGCAAGCTCTGCAAAGAGCTGAATATCCCCCCACCTCTGGCCATCAGGCAAAAGGGGGGGACCTAAAGGATAGGGAAGAGTGGAAGCAGGTACCTGCCAGGAGAGGAAGGAAAATCCCTGCCCGGCCTCCCTCACCTGCCCGGTTGCCCCTGCAAAACAGGTATGGGGCTCTAGACAATGAGAGCCAGGCCAAGGAAGAGTCAGTGGAGGGTTCACCCATAGGGCTGTCTAGGGTGAGTCACTCGGATACACGCATTAGGACTTCTTCATCTAAGAAAAAAAGGAGGGTAATTGTAATTGGAGACTCCCTCTTGAGGGGATCAGAGGGCCCTGTCTGCCACCCTGATCCGACCCACAGGGAAGTCTGCTGCCTCCCTGGGGCCCGAGTTAAGGATGTTATCAAGAAGCTTCCTGGTCTGGTCAAACCCACGGACTATTACCCGCTTTTGGTTATGCAGATCGGTAATGATGAGATAGTAGAGAGACGGCCAGAAGCAATCAAAAGGGACTTTAGGGCACTGGGGCGGATGCTAGAAGGATCAGGCGCACAGGTTGTGTTTGCCTCTATTCCTTCAATTATGAGGGAAAATAGTGGAAGGTTTGACAAAGTGCAGCAGATTAACACTTGGCTAAAGGGGTGGTGCCAGCGGTCTAGCTTTGGATTTTTTAACCATGGGGAGATCTACAGGGCACCTGATCTACTGAAACAAGCTGGGGTTCAAATGACACAAAGGGAAAAAAGGATCCTTGGTCATGAGCTGGTGGGACTCATAGAGCGTTCTTTAAACTAGATATGAAGGGGGATGGGGTTATAGCTGGGATTGCGGCGGGGCAGTGCTCTAGAAATTATGAGGACCGGGTGGCCTTCCATCCCCCTAGGGTGAGATCAGTGTGCTCAGCTTGCTCCCTGAAATGCTTATACACCAATGCATGCAGCATGGGGAATAAGCAGGAGGAGCTAGAAACCTGGGTTCGGGCAGGAGATTATGATCTGGTGGCAATTACAGAGACATGGTGGGACAGCTCACATGACTGGAATGTGGTCATGGGTGGCTATGTCCTTTTCAGGAAAGACAGGCCAGCCAGGCGAGGTGGTGGAGTCGCTCTTTACGTGAAAGAGCAACTACAATGTCTTGAATACCATCCAGGCATGGATGAGGAGCAAGTTGAGAGTGTGTGGGTTAGAATTAAGGGGCAGGCTGGCAGGAGAGATACTGTTGTGGGTGTCTATTACAGGCCACCAGATCAGGGTGAGGAAGTTGATGAGGCCTTCTACAGGCAGCTGAGAGCGGTCTCACAATCACAGGCCCTGGTTGTTGTGGGGGATTTTAACTTCCCTGATATTTGCTGGAAGGACAACTCAGCCAGCCAGCCACAGTCCAGGAGGTTCCTCCAGTGCATCGATGATAATTTTCTGTTGCAAATGGTGGAGGAGCCGACTAGGAGAGGAGCACTGCTGGACCTCATCCTCGTTAACAAGGAGGATCTGGTTGAAGCAGTAAAGGTTGAGGGCTGCCTTGGCTGCAGTGACCATGAAATGGTGGAGTTCAGGATCTCATGTAGCAGAAACAAAATAGCAAGCAGAATTGCAACCCTGGACTTTGCCAAGGCAAACTTTGGATTTTTCAAGCAATTACTAGAGAAAATCCCATGGGCAAGGCTGTTTGAAGGTAAAGGGGCCCAAGATAGTTGGTTAGCATTCAGGGACTGCTTCTACCGTGCTCAAGATCAGAGCATCCCGACACGTAGGAAGTCAAGGAAGGGAGCCAGGAGACCTGCGTGGCTAAACAGGGATCTGCTGGGTAAGCTCAAGGGCAAGAGGAGAATTTACAGATCTTGGAAGGCGGGGCTGGCCACTTGGGAAGAATATAAGGCTGTTGTCCGAGGATGTAGGGAGGCAACTAGGAAAGCAAAGGCCTCCCTAGAATTGAACCTGGCGAGAGGGGTCAAGGACAACAGGAAGAGCTTTTTCAAATACGTGGCAGATAAAACTAACACCAGAGGCAATGTAGGCCCACTGATGAATGAGGTGGGTGCCTTGGTGACAGAAGATACAGAGAAGGCAGAGTTACTGAATGCCTTCTTTACCTCTGTCTACTCTGCCGGAGGCTGTCCTGAGGAGCCCCGTTCCCCTGAGGCCCCAGAGGAAGTCAGGGCAGTGGAGGAGTTTGCTTTAGTCGATGAGGACTGGATTAGGGACCAATTAAGCAATCTGGACATCCATAAATCCATGGGTCCAGACGGGATGCATCCACGGGTGCTGAGGGAGCTGCCTGATGTCATTGCTAGACCACTCTCCATCATCTTTGCCAAGTCTTGGGAGACGGGAGAGGTGCCTGAGGACTGGAGGGAAGCAAATGTCACTCCAGTCTTCAAACAGGGCAAGAAGGAGGACCCGGGTAACTATAGACCGGTCAGCCTCACCTCCATCCCTGGGAAAGTGATGGAACGACTTATCCTTGGTGCCATCTCAAGGCATATCAGGGATAAGAGGGTCATTAGAGACAGTCAACATGGCTTCACCAAAGGGAAGTCGTGCTTGACTAACCTCATAGCCTTTTATGAGGATATAACAAGGTGGATAGATGATGGCAGAGCGGTGGATGTGGTCTACCTTGACTTTAGTAAAGCATTTGACACAGTCTCCCACAGCATCCTTGCTGCTAAACTGAGGAAGTGTGGTCTAGACTCTCGGGTAGTGAGGTGGACTGCGAACTGGCTAAGGGGAAGAAGCCAAAGAGTTGTGGTCAATGGGGCGGAGTCTGGTTGGAGACCTGTATCCAGTGGAGTGCCTCAAGGGTCGGTACTGGGACCAGTATTATTCAATATATTCATCGATGACTTGGATGAGGGACTAGAGAGTACTATCAGCAAGTTTGCTGATGACACCAAGCTGGGAGGAGTGGCTGACACACCAGCAGGCTGTGCTGCCATCCAGCGAGACCTGGACAGGCTGGAGTGTTGGGCGGGGAAAAATTTAATGAAATACAACAAGGGTAAATGTAGGGTCTTGCATCTGGGTAGGACCAACCTCGGGTTCCAGTATAAGTTGGGGAATGACTTATTAGAGAGTAGTGTAGGGGAAAGGGACCTGGGAGTCTTGGTGGACAGCAGGATGACCATGAGCCAGCACTGTGCCCTTGTGGCCAGGAAGGCCAATGGCATCCTGGGGTGTATTAGAAGGGGGGTGGTTAGTAGGTCAAGAGAGGTTCTCCTTCCCCTCTACTCTGCCCTGGTGAGACCCCATCTGGAATACTGTGTCCAGTTCTGGGCCCCTCAGTTCAAGAAAGACAGGGAACTGCTGGAGAGAGTCCAGCACAGGGCAACTAGGATGATTAAGGGAGTGGAGCATCTCCCTTATGAGAAAAGACTGAGGGAGCTGGGGCTCTTTAGTTTGGAGAAGAGGAGATTGAGGGGTGACCTCATTAATGTTTACAAATATATCAAGGGTGAGTGTCAGGAGGATGGAGCCAGGCTCTTCTCGGTGACAACCACTGATAGGACAAGGGGTAATGGGCTGAAACTGGAACATAAGAGGTTCCGCTTAAACTCGAGAAGAAACTTCTTCTCAGTGAGGGTGACGGAGCCCTGGAACAGGCTGCCCAGAGAGGCTGTGGAGTCTCCTTCTCTGGAGACATTCAAGACCCACCTGGACACGTTCCTGTGTGGCATAGTCTAGGCATTCCTGCTCTGGCAGGGGGATTGGACTTGATGATCTTTCGAGGTCCCTTCCAATCCCTAACATTCTATGATTCTATGATTCTATGAATTAAAGAAATGCAATAATAGAGAGGAGAGAGAATAAACGATGGAAGTCCTACAACTTGTGTTTGTGGCACATGCTCACAAGCTGTTAAAAGGGAAAAGCTAGAGGCCAGTGAGTAGGTACAATATGAGAATTAGAGCTGTATCCCAAAGGTGAGAGGAAAGAAAGGAGCCTTAGAAATAATAAATTTAATTTTGAAGAGGAAAACAAAGTAAAAAGAACTTTAACTAGAGGATTCAGCTCTGTGTGATGACATGTCTGGTGACATGAATTAACCTCCCGTATGCCACTCAGGGAGACTGATTGTTCACAGTGCAACTCAAATGTGTCAAACAGCCATTGAATGTTTCTCAGAAGTCTCTGAAGCCATTGTATCTTCTTAATACTTTTATATAAAAATGCTCAGACAACTACAGTACATTCAGATAAATGTGCAAGAAAATGTGCTTCTAAATGGATTGCTCAGGACACCATTTTGTTAGTGAGTTTATCTGAATTTATGTGAATTTGGAATAATAATTTATATGTTGTCTTGATTATTGCAGTGATAAATGAGTAGAGCAGTTTTTTTAAAAAAAAAGAATTTTAAAGAATTAGTTCATATTTACTCTTGAACCTATGCAACTGTAACATAAGGCCAGCTCAAGAGGAAACAATGATAGGTGGATATTATTGTACTTTATTCCCATAAAAGAAGACCTATGAATTTTGTACCAGAGTCTGGCATAGAGAAGCTCATCCTGTAATCAAAGGATTATTACTTAGGACAAATAGATCAAGAAAGTCAGATATGTTTTCAAAATATTGCCTTTTTATATTTCAGATGATAGATTATGGTGACTATATAGTACAGTTTCAAATAAGTTCTGGAGGAAAATAGACAATGGTCTGATAGTTACCAGCCTTGCAGAAAAAGGTGCTTCTAATGCAGAATGCTACAAGATAAAGATGAAGTTTTGTTTTGCTTGAATAAGGATGAAGTTTCCTTTTGAATTTATTGGGATTTATTTTAATTTGAAACCAATTTTTATAGCATTGAACTACAATTACTTTTAGTCATGCAGTTTAACAGGAATCCTTGGCAGATTAAGAGAAAGAATAAGTGGTCTCTGCACATGAATAACAGATAATATTGCCAGAGTATCTAGTCTATGTATTACCACATATTTATATTGGTAATGAAACAATATATGCACAGTTTCAGTGGAGAAAAGATATTGATTGGAAGGAAGTATCCAAATACGTTAAATGCTCCATCTGTCATAGTTTTAAAATGATACCTTTTATATTATCTTCTCCAAAAGAACATTTCTTTCCTCATCCTTAATTTATGAATCTTTTTGTCGCATGCAGGGATGCTATCTTTGTATTCAGTGTTTGTGGTTTATACATTTTCTGTGCTTTGAGAACCTCTTTGTTTAGTTTAAATTGTATTTGAAATATTGAACACAAGGTGTAGGCATAACACAAACCACATGTTGACTATTTTAAAAATGGCCTTTTTTTAACCACATAAAGATCACTTCTGACAGAGAAGTCAGGGAAGAGTGTACATAATTTCTTTATACAAGTCTTGGAAACAATACAAAATGAGTTGATGTAGTACACTGGTCAGAGATGCAGAAGATCGCTGTTCCGATTACTGTGTTCTGATCCACTCTTCTTGGATGCACTGTAAGAATCACTAGTATACAGGGCTATAGATGTCTTCTAGGATTTTCCACATCTAGGGGCTGAATTACGTTGAAATAATTTCACGCTGGGTTAGTCTTCTGAAAGACAGTAATGTGTAAGGCAGTGTTGGAAGTTCATAAACAAGCTAACTGCTTTTAATCTGTCCTACATAAGAAATAAATATGCTCCTAGCCCTTGTATAGCTATGTTTTTGAAGGAACCAAGTCAGCAGTGAGGAAGACCTATGGGTCAGGAAATGAGTAAAATAAGAATTCAGCATCATGCACATTGAAACCCACTGTTTGCAATGAAGAACCTCAGTAAATGTGAGATTCCATTCGCCTCAGCCAAATTTCTATCAGATGATACCAAGGTTGACTTCCAAGATAGTTTAGATCTTTATAGCATGACTCAGTAGGATGTTGGCGCAAGGTCAAATTTGAGAACCCTGTTTCCTAAGCTCCTCATATAAATGACAGTTGTATAAGCTGAAATTTCCCGACAGACTCCGGAACCAAGAACAAACTTCAGAAAAGAGCTCAATCTAAAAAAGTACCAAACTGTGAGATGAGAGCCTTTTGCTATATAGAATACAGTAGCAAAATTGAGTTCGGACGGGGGAGTCGCCAGATGTATGTGTCAATGAAGAAAGGACTCTCTGTCCATGCTTCCTTGTAAATACAGTGGGGGACAAAGAAGAGGTGAGAAAGAATAAAGAAAGGTCTTTTGTCTGGACACTTGCCAACTGTAAAGGAAGCACAATACAGCGGAAGGTGTTAAAGAACTGATTCAGAAAAGGCATCAGTGAAGTGCTAGGTAGTAACACAGTAATATTGATCACTCAAGCTAAAAGGAGGAAGGACCTGGATATGGAAAGGAGTTGTGTGAAAAACACGAGAACATACCATCAATTACTTTTATACACCTAAAAATGTATATTTCTAAATTTTTCACTGAGGCATATAATCTATATAATTGTTTTGAAAATATTTTATAACAAATCTGAGGATTCAGAATGCGTTCTGTTATTATATCCTGATGTACATTTCTCACAGTTAAATAACCGATTCTAATCTGTAGGCTAAGCTACCTGATTATTTTAGTTAAAGGTGGGGGAGAATTGGCATGTTAGTGTTATCCATCATACAGCTTGAAAGTCTTATCCTTGTATTCTTTCAGTCCACTGAATCAGTATGAAGTCACCATATGAAAGGAAATCTCCTTCCAAAACATATTAATGCATTATTCATGTTATCTTAATATTAACATTTTTTGCCCAGAAGATACCAAAATGCCTAAAAATGACGAGACATTTTTAGGCAGTCTTTCTGTTCAAGTTAAATCCCATGTACTTCAATAAGTGTGTAATATACTTGGTACAGTGTACTGATTTATGTGTTTTTGAAGAAACTGTAGTTGTATCAGGTATCATTAGAGAGTGTGTGTTGTGTGCATATATGTGTGTACAGATGCACACACACATGCCAGCGCTCCTGGGCAACCAAGAACTGGGTTGTTTTTTTGCAAGGAAAGTCAAGATGGGAGCCTGGTGATATAGTCAGCTTTAGGCAGTGTGAATGGTCACAGCACTGCAGAGTAGTCACTAGTGAAGCCTTCTGTTCAAAACAGGGTCAGCCACCAGGTCAGACCAGGTTTCTGGGCAACCTTCTCCAATGCTTGACTGTCCTCACGGGGGAAAATAAGCTTTTTTTATTATTATTTTTATATCCAGTCCAAACCTCTTTTCTTTCAATCTATGTCTGCTGTCTCTTATTTTTCCACCACTGTAATTAATGGATCCTGTTTTTTTTCGTGTACCAGCATGATAATGTAGACTTGGCAATAGTGTTAGAAAAAATGCTCTGTAGCATTTACAATAGCAAAAATCAATTAAATTCCTTTACTGTAAATTCTTTTTAATGTTTAAACAGAAACTTGTTACATGGCTTATTGAAATATAATTAGCGGTCAAACACAGTCTTTCCATACTGGGGCTGTCATATATCAGAAAGATAATGGTACTTTGTTAGTGATATATCCATTTTTTAATAAAAGAAGACATGTACAATATGTTTGGATGCTGATCATGTTGTGAAGTACTGAACTATGTCAATTCATCTTATTTTTTCATTAAAATTAATCAAGAGAATGCAGAATTACTATTCAGCTACTGTGACCCACTTTCTTATATTCATGCTGTGAAATTAATTTGGTGAAATAGTACCTCTTTCAGTTTACCTGCAGTGGCCACTCTAATGTACAGGGTGGGGAAAGGCTGATGGCATCGGCTCTTTCATCTGTTCCTTTTAATTCTAGGGCTTAAAAGGAGATTTGTAGTGAAAGATGAATGTACTCACAGGATTGAATGTGAAAGGAAGTTTCTTCTATGGTTTTTCTGCCATGTTGTTGTATTGCAAATTTTATTAGTCATTTTAACGGCTTTTTTAAAAAAGTAGTCTTTAAATCATTATTTCAGATTTCATGTAGCTGTGTTTAATACATATTATGTTGCTACTGGCTGTATTTCCTGTGATAGTTTGTGAACAGAGAGTTGGATCTTTAGATGAATATTTATGCTACGTGTCTGCATTGTCTGTGTTCATACTCATTGTAAGGAGTGATTCAGACTCCAGCCTTGTGCCTGTCTAGTTAGGGAGTAATGAAAGCTTGCTAGCAAAATCTGTTTAAGTAAGAAAACAGCTGAGAAGCTGAAATGTTTTTACATATTCTTTTAGGGATATATTCAGGTGTTCAGAATTACTGTTGTGGATAAAGCATCTAGGAAAACTCATAAAGTTGCTGGGATGCATAATTTGTGTTTCTTTTTACAAGTGTGAGATGTATATATAAGATGTCATATTAGATTATTTGAAATGAACTGTCAAATGCCAAGTTCAGCACTTTCAGGTTTTTAATGGCTTTTGAATAGGAAACAAAGGAGAGTATAGAAGTGGAATAAAGAAAATGTTACAGAAAGTACATCACAAATCACATCCCAAGTCTGTTCATCTATATACAGAAATACCTATGATAACCAAGAACCTCAAGTGCTCGATGGGGTGAAGAATAGCAGTGGATTTAATGCATTCGGGAATTTAAGAATATTTAGTAAAAATAAATAAAGTACTGTTCTCTGATTTAAAGGAAAGCAGATTGATTTATTGTTTTATGTGGTGGTGTTTTTTCAAAGTCACGATACTAAACAGGGGACATATGTCTTATCCTGGTCCAAGGCATATTTATATCAGTGGGCTGGTATATCATGTA
Organism: Trogon surrucura; assembly: GCA_020746105.1. Taxonomy (NCBI): domain Eukaryota; kingdom Metazoa; phylum Chordata; class Aves; order Trogoniformes; family Trogonidae; genus Trogon; species Trogon surrucura. Next base: position 114,023,355 of record CM036617.1, on the reverse strand, counting down.
GTGCGATAGTATTAACTTATGGAGAGAGTAGGGTAGCTTATATGAGTGTAGAGGTTTACTGATCTCAGAGCGAAAAAGTAACAATTGCAGCTAAAGACTACCCTTTGACCTGATTCCTCTTGCAGGAGAGTTGAGAAGAAGGGGAAGAAGAGCAAAAGAGAGGAGCAAAGGTGGGAGTAGCAGTATAGAACTTGACATTTTCCAGTGAAGCAATTTAATACCTGCAGTACATCTAAGGAAGTAAAATGGACTTCTTTGCAAGGAAGCCATCTCCCTTGGTTACTACCTGTGTACTTGCTTGCAGGTAATGATTATTGGCTGGGAAGTCACAGGTACCCTCCTTTAGTGTTAAGAGTCAGTATCTGAGCAGGGCAGTAGACCAAATAATCTTTTTTTATCCCATAGCACTTACTGTAAATAGATATCAATAGAAAGTTTCATGGCTACCCAAGTAAAAGCCAAAGCAGGGGGAAATAAATTTTGTAGTGGATTAAAACTGCCAATCTATTACAATGGAGGAGTCAATCATATTATATATAAGTATTTATATACATTTGAATTTTCCTGTGAAATGACTCGCAGCAGTTTTAATAACCATATATTGAAGCTGGACTTAGTCACTTTCTAGTGTACAGATGGCGTATGATTGACATTGAGTGTAACTCTTTTATAAGGAGTTGGCAAGGCATTAAGGGAGGGAAAATAAGCATGATCTGCAATGACACAACACGTGGCTCTTCAAAGTATCCCAAATCTTTAACAGTCGATTGCAGCATGTGCCCGTCCTTTGTAGGCTCATTACTTCTGACATGGAGATTTCCGTTATATATAACTGATGGATATAAAAAGTTTTGGGGTTTTGTGTGTGGATTTGGTTTCTTTTTCTTGCACAATAGTTACGAGAAAATACATACAGAAAAATCTGCTTATTTGCATTTGGGGCTTACGTTTGTTATATATGTCTATCTGAGCAGTGCCAACCTTCCTTCTGTCCGTAAGGTTCCTATTTCGGTTGCTGTTGTTATTGTTGTAGAAAGAATCTAGACAACAGCATAGAAAATGATATGATGATGTTGAAGAGATTTGTGCAAAAGCGTGAAGAAAGGGAATGGAAAGAGCTATATAATAAAAGCAGAATTCTAACCTCCAAGCAGAGACAAGTCAGTCAGGAAACAGAAGGTAGGGATAAAAGGTTGCTCTTGAGAAAGGACAGAGGTCACCACCAGACTCACACGTGTCTGTGCTGTTCAGCATTTTCATTAATACTGAGAAAGGGAGTGTATATGAGTAGATGGAATTTACTGATGGCACCAAGTTTTTCAAGGTAATAAAAACAAAGGCTGACTATGATGAACTGAAGGAAGGTATTACCATACTAAGTGACTGCAGTAAAATAGCAGATGAAATGCAATCCAGATAAATTTGAAGTGATGCACATGGGAAATAAACAATTCTAACTTTACATATGTAATGATGGATTAGTAGCTGACTGTTATCACATGGAAATGAGATCTTGGAGTTATGATTGACAGTCTATGAAAATGTCAGTTCAGTGCTCAATAACAGTCAAACAAAAGGCAAGTGAAATGTTGGGCATTATTAGAAAGGGCATATAGAATAAGGCAAATAACATTAATATGCATATGTAAAAATCTCTAATGTACTAATATTTTGAATATTGTCTGAAATGAGTTCTAGTCCTGCCGTCTATAATGCATGCAGTGGAGCTGGAAAAGAACTCTGGAGAAAACCGGTGGGTATGACTGCACAGACAGACTGACCCATTAGATTAGGACTCTTTATCCCTTTAGTGGGAGATAGCCCAAGGTAGATAGAATAGAGATTTAGAAATCATGATTCTAAGAGAAAAACTGATTTTGGAATGATTTCCTACTAGCTTTTCAGATTCAAGAACTGGAAATATTCAGTAAAATTTAAAGAGAAAAAAACATGGCAACAAAAAAAATCAACTGAAACAAGTCATATTCTCTGTTTAGGTGATATTTAGTCAGACTGAGGAAGTCCTTACCACAGGATCTCATGTCAAAAATTGACTGCGAAAAATAACAGAAGAAAAAGTGTTATTACATATCAAATGATACTTTTAGCACTGAAAGTTCATGACCTGGTAACTGTCGGATGTAGGGAGAGTGTATTAGGGAAGGAACACTGTACCCTTGCACCAGTAATGCACACCAGACCGGCATCGACTACTGGCTGCTGTTTGAAGCAGGAGCTAGAGAGACCTTGGCACAACCACTAATTTATTATTTTAGCAACACCTGTGTGCGTAGTTCTGGGCTTAAACTTAAAAAATAAGCCTGTTTTATGCTAATATTGTTTTGGTTTTTTTTCTGATAATGAGGAGTTATATATATAACAGTTGTCAGAGACTATGTATTTACAGTGATATTTCTAAAGCCCCGGTTCTCCATATTTCCAAAATTTCACTTTACTTGTGATATCTATCTGTCTGTCTGTCTGTGTCTAGTCGCCTCACTCTTTCCCCTGCCAAATTGCATGCTTAGAAAAATTAAATTTATTAAAACAATTAGAAGCTGCATGTTCAAATCTGAGCTCTTGTCATAACCAAGACACTGAAATAATTTCTTTACCCCTGAGAAGCCTTCCTGAATAGTTCAGAGAGCTCAGAATTGCTTATGAAGTTGTGTAAGTTTAACCCTTCCAGAGCTCGCTCTACAGATTCCTTTGAGTTCTCCCTTCATTGTGTTCATGTCACCTATTCTCATACTAATTCTGTTTTGCATTTATATTGACCTGTGTGCTTGCATTTGATTCTGTTCAACTGAAGTCAACAGATATTTCACTTCAGACAAAGCAGAAGTGAGCCACAAGCAACAAACGTGACAATACCTGCTTTTCAACTTGGGAATCAAATATTTCCTTCATCTGCTACATAGACTGTAGTGGCTAATGTTGTACCTGTGGGCCTGCAGTTTACAACTTAATAGTTTAAGAAGTCTTTGGAGCTAGTTACAGACTGCTAAGAGTAGAAATATAAAGCCAGTATGTTTATTTCAGGTTTCTGTTTCTTCCTGCTCCAAACTTAAAAATTAAAGGTCTTTCATTTTTAGTTGTGCTTAATTCATAAGCTAAACTTACTGAATTAAAAATAACTAAGTAATATGCTTTTTGGATAGACCACGAATGTGCCTGAGCATTTTTACAGTGTATATAATCAATCAACAAGTAAGTATACGTGTTAAAGTGTAGTGTAGTCTTCATGGATAAAAATTAGTGAGGTTGGAGCAGATGAACTAAGAAGTTGTTAATGAGATCACAGAATAACAGAAATAATTTTCCTTTTCTTCACACTGAGACAAGCAGGAAAACATGAGCAACAGCATGAATTGACATCTTTATAACCCTGGCACAGAATTTCTGATGCCTGAAACATGCATATATAAGGGCCCTTTTCATGTCACAGGTATTCGTTGTAGTCATACAGGACTAGACTGCTTTTGCTCAGCTGCCTAGAGTAGCCCAGCAGCAGTGGCATGAGCTGCCTTTACTTAACCCTCACCGCAGTTGGTCAGGATGTCCCCAAATCTGTATATTCTCTTGTAACTCTATTTCAGTCTTTTAGTGAAGATACAGATCTTCACCTCTTAATATTACTCTGTGCTTGTTCTTGGAAGGTATTTGTGCATTGAATCCTCCCTGGGTGGTCAGAAGGCCACTCTGGTGACCCAGATGAGATGCTTGAGCCAGAAACCGTGGGGTTTGCGGCGAGGCTGGGCAGGCAGCAGGATGCTCACACAGCTTGGGGGTTCTGCAAAAATTCTTTCTTTGGGGGTTCTAGCAAAAAATCTTTCATGAAGTAAACCCACGTTGCCTTCATCCTGACTGAGTAGTCTTGGGCAGCTGAACTGAACTGCATGAGCTTCCTCACTGGAGGCAGTTTGGGGCATTATTGGAAGTGTGGTTCCATACACTGAGGGAACTTCAAAGCCAAATAGAGGAGTTTCATTTCTTCCAGTCTTGGAAGAAAAGAACAAATTTTCATCAACTCAGTTCTATGTATCTCAGTGTAGGTCCCTACAATTTTAATTAGGCAAGGATTTTATTAAAATCCCTTTGCCTGATTTTCGCACCTGAAAAGTAGGACTGTACTGTACTTCCTGATGGGTGTATTACGGAGATAAATATTTAAAGCAGTAGTGAGATTGCTTATGTACTGTGCTTATCCTGAGCAATGGCTGCACTAAATCACCTTGAGGTGGGTTCTTGGGGAAAGACTAGGTAGCATGTTCTTCAAGGCAAATGATAAAAGAAAGCAAGTAGACATTGGCTTTATACATTGGCTTTTAAATGAGTCCAAAAACAAGGCAGAATTCTGTAAATCCACTTACAAAGCTACTATTTGCTCACTGACTTGCTCCGAAAGCTTGATTTTTTTTTCTTTTGTTTTTCTATTTTACTAAGAAGGGTTTTCTTGATAGACTTCTATATATTGCATTTTACTTTTCAAAAATGTAGTCTAGAACTCAAAATTATTCATTCTACAAAAGCAAACTAACACACCCTCAGAGTAACAGGTAAACTGATGCTTGTATTTAAAAGTTTTATTTTCCTTCTGATAATTAAATATCAATACATCTCAGATATATTTCTCACCTTTCTGTCATAGAATCAGTGGGACAGGAATGCAAATTGATTTTACAACCCACAGTTTTATGGTTTGTTCTTTTTTAAAAAGGGATATAGCGTCATTCAGAGCATTATTCAGGAGCAGCTTCTCATGTGGTTAGGATTGTGTTTGGCTTGTGTTTGATTTAGCTTTTTCCTTTACCGTATGTTTTAGGTTTTGTATTATAGAAAAAAAAGACTTACAAAATACCATATTATTAATTCCACTACTCACATATTAATATAGCGTAATGGTTGCCTGGAGGTTGCAGTCCAAAGTCTTCTGAAGTTACTGCAACCTGTTGAATGCTTAGAGCTTCTATAACTTCGAACACCTCTGGAATTTTAGAGCCTTCCTGCATTTTAAAGTAAAATTGAAGACACTCCCCACAACTCTTACTATTTTATTAGCATATACTAGCTGCATATGAATTTCATGAATGATATTTGGGACTCATAGGAGAATGCTACCCTGAGAAATTTAGTACATTGTATTTCAGTGGGATAGTGCTCTGAGTTTCTGAAAGTCAGAGCTGAATATAGAGCTTTACAAGCTAAATAACCTGAAATGGAGGGATACAAAACATTTTGTAGACTCACAGAATGTCAGGGATTGGAAGGGACCTCTGGAGTTCATCTAGGCCAATCCCCCTGCCAGAGCAATTTCACCTAGAGCAGCTTGCACAGGATAGTGTCCAGGCGGGTTTTTAAAGTCTCCAGGGACAGATTCCACCACCCCTCTGGGCAGCCTGTTCCAGTGCTCTGTCACCCTCACAGTGAAAAAGTTTTTCCTCGTGTTTAGATGGAACTTCATATGTTCAAGTTTGTGTCCATCACCTCTTGTCCTGTCACTGAGCACCACTGAGAAAAGACTGACCCTATCTTCCTGACACCCACCCTTTAAGTATTTAAACATATGCCATATCTGAAAATTTTGGCCTAATGGTGGTAATGGAAATTACACATGTAAGGTTGTGCTAAATTAAAGATTCTTATGAGAACATTCCTGGATACCAAAACCTGGCAGTTTGTGCTAATGAATACCTGGACCAGCCCCGAGCAGGAGTGTTGGCCTGGCACAGCCAGAAGCCCAGGTGATTCCCAGGTGTGGCTGAGCCTTTAATGTTGACCAGATAACAGTCCCCACAGCTCTTCATCCTCTGGAGAGTAAAGCAGTTTGCTATCGCAGGTGAGGGCTGCACCATCTCAAAGGACCTCAGTGGTATGTTTAACTCACTGTCATAGCCATGTAAGAATCGTGAATCCTGAAAGATTCTGTAAATATTTTTATAATTTTCTGATTGCTAAAAGAGGAAATCTAAACCTTAGAAATATCTGAAGTTCATCAGGAAGCTGAATAGCATCTTTTAGAGATCAATGTTAATTTTAGCTACCATTACCAGACAAGAGCACCAGCTCTGTGCTCATGTGCATAGACACACCATAGACTTCTGGCAGGGTGTTCTGATCAAAATCATTACTGTAGCAAGTAGTGTATAACCTATGTGTTTGCTATCTCTATAGATGCAAAATTCCATTTTGTAATGTAGAACCATAAAATGCATTGGGTTGAAAGGGACCTTTAAAGGTCATCTAGTCCAACCCCCCTGCAGTGAATAGGGATGTCTTTAGACCGAGTTGCTCAGAGCCCCATGAAGCCTGGCCTTGAATGTCTCCAGGGATGGAGCCTCCACTACCTCTCTGGGCAACCTGTTCCAGTGTTTCATCAGCCTAATTGTAAAGCACTTTTTTCTAACATCCAATCTAAACCTACCCTGCTCTAGTTTAAAACCATTGGACCTCGTCCACATACACTTGTCCCTCCCCAGCTTTCCTGGAGGCCCCCTGCAGGTACAGGAAGGTGAGTTTTAAGAGATTTCTGTGTATCTGTGTCATCTACCATGCTGTCAACAATGAGGAGGGAAAGACAACATTGCCCCAAAAAAACTTCCACTGCCTTCTTAAGTAAATTAATCCCATAATATCTGCAGGCAGCAAACCCATCAACCAATATTTGAATATGAATCTATTATTTCTTTTTCTTTTGGCATTGCTAAAAAGAAAATAAGAACTCAACTGAGTAGTTTTCTGATTTAAAGTTTCAAATAAACATAGATTTCAGATATATTTTATATAGAATCATAGAATTATCAGGGCTGGAAGGGACCTTAAAGATCATCTAATTCCAACCCATTATCAGTATGATTAATTCCAACATGTTAATAATGTTAGTGACTTCACATTTGTGTTTCACTTTAGAATATTTGATATTTTTATATACATATTAAAATAATTGTTTTACTAAAATGAAAATTCAATATTAATGAAATACTTTAGTGTTAGATATCAGGGCTATCGGTATGATATGTCATGTTAACATATGATGCTGCTGCCTGTGAAAAATTTTCCTAGAGGCCCTAAAGTAAAGAACACCACATTTAAAGTTTCTGAACCCTTTTGTTGAAGTGGTATTGCTGAAGGAGAGCTGGAAAGGAACCAGAGGATAGCTGCGACATTCTTCTGCCCTTTGTAGCCAGAACTCTGTGTTTGCAAAAATGACACAAAAAACTTATGCAGATGTACAGTCATGAGATGTAGGTTTTCTTAGAATAGTTAAGGCTCAGAAATCAGACCTTTACTTTTGAATAGACTGAAACCAGAAGATTGGGAAAGTGTATCTCAGTTTATTTTGAAATTTTCAGGGGTGGGATGATTAATTAGTTTCCAAATAAAAATCTTTATTGTTTAAAACAAGTTTCAAACTGTCATATTGAAGGAAGGTTTCCTCTGTTACTGGCAAGTGCTCCTGAACACTTCTTTGATGCATAGATAAAGCCTCCCAGAGAAAGTATCAGTAAATGCTCACGGGTAACACTCAGTAGTGAAACTGCATTAAGTTGTGAACTGAATCGCAGCTTAATTCAGTTCATTTAATACTGCTATGTTGTTTTCAGTTTTTCTGTAAAGTTAGATAGTGATACTCTCCAAATCATAGGTGTATGTGAGAATAAATATAGTAGAAAATGAAAAAGTTGGATACTACAGTGATTATATGTTTATGTATACCTAGTAAAGATCTTGAACATGTAACATTAAGAGTAGACTATATGAAGCTCAGCAAAATGCTTAGTGGAAAGCCAGTTTATATAAAAGCAGTGGCCAAATGACTACTTATTGATATTCTTCTGTATTCTTCCTTAAAGTGACATATAAACTTAATTTTCTTAGAGAGGAGAGATGGAGCTGTGAATTAGACAAACTCTGATTAATAACTTTGACATGTGGTGCCGTACAGGCAGTACACAGATCAAAAGTTAGCGATATGCTATTTCCAAATCTATTACAAGTATTTATCTTTGGCCTGCAAAGAGTAAAAAGGAATTGATTTCACACTTATCAATTCACTGCTTATTTTTCAGCTCAACAGAAGGCTTTTTAATGAGTGAAAGAAAATCAATTGATAGTGGTTGACTTTCTAGTCTGTTTAGAGATTATCTAACCATGGAAGCTAATCCAAGAAAATATAGGTGGACCTTAAAAATGGGGATGTTTTGACTTGATGAATTAGTCTGACATCATAAATTTATTTAATAGTTGCTACATATGATAATAGACTAACTTAATCACGTTCTAAGTTCAGCCTCAAAGTCCACAAAATACACACTTAAAGCAGCTCAGCAAACCTGTAGACTTCAGGAGCTATGTCAGGATACTAGAGATGAAATGAAATTAATGACTCCTGGGACTTGTCCAGGCTCTGAAAGGAAGAGTAGGTATACTCACACAATGTTTAGAGTAAGGAATTGCACAGCTAAGTCTGTGGTGGCTTCTTAGTACCTCTGGATCAATGTATCATTTTGGACAAGTATTATAATTTTTCTGTGCATTATTTTTTTTCCATCCCTTTAATGCAGATAAAACATTTCCATTCTGTAGACCTGTGAAATTTTCTTACTTTGATGCTAATCAAATTGAGACTAAATATACCGATTTTTTCCAAGAACATATTTTTCAGAAATTCAAGACTTAGTTTTCAAAAACAACTGTTGAGCAGAATTATTTTTCACTGTAAGTAATAAATTAGATTTTTCAGCACACTTACATTTAGGTGATTTTCATTCTCATTGTAGAGTGTTTGTTGTAACCGTTATTCAAATTCCTGTTAACCATCACACACACACTATCTTTTCTATCTGGATATAGAATCTACATTCTCTTTTGCTCGATCAGTGTGTATATATGAACATATACATTTTTATGAATACATATTATCTATGCCATGTACATGTATGTGTAAATATAGCTGTACAAATAGGGTGAGGGTTTTAAACATACACATGTATGTATATATTTTAAACTTCATTCTGTGTTACTTTAAGATGTTGTGGTGCATCATTGAGTGAAGCGTTCAGGAATATGGTAAAGGAAGGAAAAAGATGCTGGCTTAATCCAGTGAGAGGTAATAATATGAATTGATGAAGCGATGTACAAGCAGATTGTGTAGTATCTGTGTCAGAATTATTGAGCTTGAAATCTGATCAAAGACGGGAATTATTGAAAGCTAGTGTTTTAGAAGTGGAAATTCTTCTTTGACAAGGCAAGACAAGACTGCAATAACCTTGACTTAGACATGGAATCAGAATGATTAGAGTCAGTGCAAATTTCAGACCCACTGTCTGACAATAAATAAATGGAGGTGTCAAGTCTCATTTCGATCACCTTCAGTAATGACCTTGAATGCATGCAAATGTGAAATTTGCTCAATGGGGACTCTGGGGCAACTCTGTGATTCAACTGTGAAATTAGAGAAGCTTGTGCTTAAACTGGAATTTCACACCTGCTGAACTATCAGTCTCTTTCTGACTTACAGCGGGGAAGGAAGAAAATCTTTTACAAAGTCATGTTTCCATTTGTTTATTTGACATCATCTCTTTTTCCTCAGTTATGACTAAATAGGCTAAAAATAATTTTGAAATCCAGCTGGGGGAACCTGAAAGTGACTGTTGTAGATTTTATTTGAAAGCTATGCTCATTCTATTTTTTTAATACGTTTTTCACTGTTGAAACAAATATTACAGTCTTTGCAGATGCTATATGAATAAGAACTTACTGAAACACCAAAAGTGCTTTGATTCTTGAAAAGGGGAAAAAAACTTCAACACAGTGTATCTGATACACTAAACAATAGCATTGTTAGAATTACTGAAGTAGAGAATAATAGATATATACTTGATTTCATAGGTGAGTTTGCTTATATATTTTTTGACCATGCTGTGGAGAGAATGCTTTTTAGCCTGGAATGGAATATGCATTAATTGGAGAGTGGCATGGTACCAATCACACCCTAACCCAAGCACTTTCCAAAATAATCAATTGAATATTGTCAGTGTAGACAAACGGTGCTTTCACACCAGGCAATCTCAAATAGAAATGCATATTATGAAGCATTTTTTATGAGACAGAATTGGCAGTTTCTGATTAAATACATCCTTTGGAATGGGACCATGACAGTGTTATTTTCTGTCTTGGCCACTATCTGGAAAGAGAGAGCTGTTACATCCAAGTCCCACTAATCCCACTGCCTACACATTAAGGATTTTTACAAGTTAACTAAATTAAAATGCACGGAAATTGTGACTTATCAAACATTTAACTGAAAAAACACAATAATTTTTAATAACATGCATATTCTTTATTAAAAGTTTTAATAGTTAGCTACTTAAACTGTGTCCAACAAATTAACTTAAGTCATGTGTACAGCGTCCTTCCATTTGGATAGTTGTTTTTGGTAACACTGTGTATTTTCAGTGAACACATTTTATTGTTCAAACACTTCAATGAAAAGCAAGAAAATCATAGAATCATAGAATGTTAGGGATTGGAAGGGACCTCGAAAGATCATCAAGTCCAATCCCCCTGCCAGAGCAGGAATGCCTAGACTATGCCACACAGGAACGTGTCCAGGCAGGTCTTGAATGTCTGCAGAGAAGGAGACTCCACAGCCTCTCTGGGCAGCCTGTTCCAGGGCTCCGTCACCCTCACTGAGAAGAAGTTTCTTCTCGAGTTTAAGCGGAACCTCTTATGTTCCAGTTTCAGCCCATTACCCCTTGTCCTATCAGTGGTTGTCACCGAGAAGAGCCTGGCTCCATCCTCGTGACACTCACCCTTGATATATTTGTAAACATTAATGAGGTCACCCCTCAGCCTCCTCTTCTCCAAACTAAAGAGCCCCAGCTCCTTCAGTCTTTTCTCATAAGGGAGATGCTCCACTCCCTTAATCATCCTAGTTGCCCTGTGCTGGACTCTCTCCAGCAGTTCCCTGTCTTTCTTGAACTGAGGGGCCCAGAACTGGACACAATATTCCAGATGGGGTCTCACCAGGGCAGAGTAGAGGGGAAGGAGAACCTCTCTTGACCTACTAACCACCCCCCTTCTAATACACCCCAGGATGCCATTGGCCTTCCTGGCCACAAGGGCACAGTGCTGGCTCATGGTCATCCTGCTGTCCACCAAGACTCCCAGGTCCCTTTCCCCTACACTACTCTCTAATAAGTCATTCCCCAACTTATACTGGAACCCGGGGTTGTTCCTACCCAGATGCAAGACTCTACATTTACCCTTGTTATATTTCATTAAATTTTTCCCCGCCCAACCGTCCAGCCTGTCCAGGTCTTGCTGAATGGCAGCACAGCCTTCTGGTGTGTCAGCCACTCCTCCCAGCTTGGTGTCATCAGCAAACTTGCTGATAGTACTCTCTAGTCCCTCATCCAAATGTTTCTATGTTTTCCAATTATGAATATGTAAAAACTGTACGCGACCACTCAAAGCAGAAGAATCTCCATTGCATTTTACAATGTCTCCTTCTATGCAATGGAGTGAAAATGTCTATGCTCTGGAGTTTCAGAAGACACTTTTTCTCTTATCTGATGTCTAGGACATCCTTCAGGTTTTTGAACTTCAGCCTTGCTTCTTTTAGAAAGGATTGAACTGAGAACATGTCCAGTCCGTACCTGTTCCTACCACCATTAGTGCTTCAAACATTTGTCACATCACTGACATAAAATCTCATATGTTGAAATTGCGCAAAGAAGGAGCTGAAAACTTTGTAGGGCCTTTTCCTTCTCTGGATGTTGGGTTCTTATAAGAAGAGAAGACAACCACAGCCTTCTCCTTGATGAATCAAATGCTGAGTCACCAACCCACTGGGTAAAAGTCAACCTGCAGTTATTTGGGTTTTTTACAATTGCCAAAGGAAAACAAACAAACAAACCAAATGAAATTAAATGCAGGCAGAGTGGCTATATTTAAATTTGATTTAACCATCACGGAAAGATGTTTTCAGTAGTTAACCTGTGCTCATAGGAGGAACAAATTATTAGAAAAAGGTTGCAAAATGCGTCCTCTCTTTCTGTGATTAGAAAGCAGAGATCTCTTACTTAGCTTCCTGGAAAATTTTCTGGGTCGTGCTGTATATAACAGTAATAGAAGCATAAGCATTTGCATTTCACCAAAACCTTTTAGAGTGCACTTTGTTTTAACAGATAGTATTTTAATTATTTGTTAAATATATAATTATCGTGGGGTAAATGTGCTGTGTTTCAGCGTAGTTGCACAGAATCCATAGGCCCCAGTCTAGAAAGTGCCTTAGGCAGATGCTTATCTTTAGACTGATGAGGTCTGTTAACTTTGATAAAACTAAACTCATGCTCTAAGTGGTTTGCTGGATTGAGGCCATAGACTGTAATTGAGTTGGATTTTTATCTTTAATCCTTCATCCATTTGTTAAAATTTTTGATGAATTTTGTTCTTTTACACAGAATTATCTTTGTTTAATGCTACTGGTTTCCTAATGTAATTATCTTCCTGGCTTCATTAATCATGTTTAAAGTACTTTCAGATATTCATGCATAATTTCTGCATGTTAATTTAACTTGGTTATTGGAATTTTTTTAATGTCCATCTGTATGTGTGTCCTGGTTAATAGACTGATCTGATTCTCAAATGTTAAGTACATTTATATTTGTGTAAGGCTTAGCTATAATGAACAGAGTGACTTCGGGCAGTATTTTGTGTTGTAACTGCGGTGCATGTGCTTTCTTCCTAAGATAGGTCTGCTGAAACCTATACTTGTGAAAGTTTCTGAAGTAACTGCACACAGAGGTTGTTCACTTTTCACTGTAAACATTTTTTTTGCATCAGAATCTAATTCAGAGGTGATATTAACGAAAAATCAGTGAAAAGCAAATCAAATAGAAGCTGGAATTTCAAAATACAATGTAGTAAAGCGTAGATAATATATTATTTATGCTTTTCTTTTTGTAAGCAGGAGAATTTGTTACTGAACTCTGTCTTCATTTTCCTCGGTTGTTTTACAGTCATTTGTTGTTCCTTTCAGTTGGAATGTCAGAGTTTTCAGACACGTGTAGCATAAGATAGATGTATGGTTGTATAGTATCTATCATTATGATTCTAATTACTGCCTATCATGCCTGTCTTTAAACAAATAATTATAATCACATAAGGAAATGGATGCATTTTACCAGTCTTAGGAAACAAGGGCATCCTGACAACTACTGCTGCTTCAAATACATCACAATAGACACTGAGCTTTTCCCAATAAGCTAATTAATTATTAAATATTTTAATTATTTATTGGACATTAGTAATCATTATAAATTTCAGTACCTGTGGAATTGTTAACGACTGAGGATTTATTAACAAGATTTGAGATGATGAAATTACATTTCAAGGTACATTATTTCATACGTTTTGTGTTGAAAATTTTCAGAGTTTACTTTGATAATATTTACCCAATTTACTTGTCAGATTTTCTCTGTTGCTTTTTATCATATAATGTCATTAGGCTGCTTTCTATTTAAAACATTCCTTTTAAATTTTCATTAGTCCTTTTTTTTTCTCCACCAGTATACTTGGCCATGGTCCATATCCTTGCTGGTCCACACTATTAGAGATTAATGTGATAACTGTAGTTAATGATGAGTGATTAAAAACATCTTTCTAGAAACTGCGAATACATTTTTAAATTGTCCTTTTGCTGCCCTTTAAACATTCATTCGTTAGATCCTGCATATTTCATGTGTTTCAATTAGAGACAATGAGGGAGGTGGGCTAATTCCACCTTTAAGATATGTGTTTCTTCATACCCAAAAATATACCAGGAGGGAAACGGTTGATGGCACAGTGCTCTGTAGGTAAAGAAACCTAAAGGTATTGTGAAATTAAGCATAGAGCTCTGTGGATAGGGTTCTGGTGGTTTTGAATATTTCCCATTCACTAGCTGTTGTCAAAAAAAGGTCCATTGTTTGAATTATTTCATTTCCTAAGATGATTTAATGTGAAAGCTGTGCAGCTTTATGGTAGGCAACTACTTCTACTCTGATGAGACTATATTAATTTAACATTTTTAAAATTTTCTATTTTGAATCAGTTTAGTTCTAAATACACAGAGTAGGATTTGACCCATACTGTCTTTGTCCATTTGTATATAAATGCCAAAGTAGAACAGACATTTTCTTGTTGCTTATAGTTGTGTTGAGTTATGACTGTGTCTGGGTGAATGGTTCATCCCATCAAATCTGAACCTAGGTAATAAAAACAAGATCGTTTTAGTTCAGCAAATGCTAGTGCCTCGGTATGTATTAGATTCAGGCTTAACTCTGCTGAACTGTTCACCTCCTCTTTATCATTAATCAATTTAGTGACAGCTTAAACATATGAGCAACTTTTTTTATGACACTTGTATCATGCCTTTAAATAGCAGAGATGAAATGTTTTAGTGTGATGCTTTCTGGAAAATGTGCTGTTCTGTACGTTCTGTCTTTTATTTTATGCATTTAAGGGTATATGGTCAACCTCGAGTAATAGAATGTTTAACCATCAGTCCTCGTAAGTCAGCATTAAAGGCACTATATGTCCAGTTTATGGCTAGATAATTTGCTGATGGAAGAAAGCTGTTGTTGGCTATGTTGCCAGAAACTACCAGCAAACTGTATATAGCAAATAAAACCTACAAACCTTGTTTTGTGTTAGCTTCTACTGGTTTATGGTGAGGACTTAAGCAGATGATCAACTTTGCAGTTAAAGATCATCTGGGGGGGGCAATATTTATTACATGAACTTACTTTTCAGTCCAGTTGGTTGAAAAATTATATATATAACTTTACAGAGCTAAAATATGGTATTCCTTTTCAAAAAAGCTAGTACTTTTGCTTGCTATCAAAACTTTTCCACCTTTGTGTGTGCATGTGTGTATGAGAGGTAATTGTGGCAAGCACAGTCTTTAATTGTAAGAACTCATTCAAAGAGTAGTAGAGGTATTGACCCCAAAGGATAACATGCAGGTGCAGTAGGTACAGCTCTGGCATTGTTTAACTTTGTATTGAACTTAACATTGCTTTTGTGACTGTAACTGATAAAAACAAAGAAACGGATATGGGGAAAAATGTTTTGTTATAGGGCAAGGAATAAGTCACCATTATTTTGAATGAAGATTATGTGAGTTGGATGAGGTCTTGAATGTTAAAAAAAGTAGATCTCAATTTTCAACAAAGCATGCACAGCATTCACTGTGGTGGTAGCTGGGAAATGTTGCAGCCTGGAAGATCTCCATGTGAAACGTTAATTGTACTTAAAAACAAGGTTCATGGCACTAGCTCTTCTACATTTTAAATAAAGATAACTTTATCATTTAGATCTTTCTCTTCTACCCAGGCTAAGTATACTCAAGTACATATTGTGTATATCGCAGAACTAAATTATATCGCATATAGTAAGATAATAGTTAAACGTTACTAAAACCTCTTAGGTGCTTGTCAAATAGTTTTATTGGTCTGTGCATTATATATAAAACACATAACACTGCAACAGAAACATTTTGTTGTTATTTGTTCAGACTCATCAGTGCAATTAATTTTTGACTTAGCTACCTATAAGTGACAATTGAAAATGCACACTCAAAATCTGTATGCTAAACCATGTCATCAACTCCTCTCTGAAATACTCATATAAACACAATAGCTGTCATATACGACAAATTGAAGGGTGATTAAAACAGTCGGTAGTGCTCACGTGGTGTTCTTGGTTTCATGGATATAGGCTGAATTTACTGCTTAGCTTTGAAGATGGCTGTTGTTGAACTTAGGTTCACATGATTCCAGCAAGGTAAAGGAGATGTTGTTATCCTGATTCATAAATGAAGATCTGAAATGCAGAGGGGATTCGATCAGAAGTGCCTACTTTGTGTCTTCCTCTTCATAATGGTTCAGACTTGGCTGTGAAGTGGACTCTCAGAAGAAAATGATACAGGATTCAGTGAAGAACTTATTGCCAAGTAATGACTGTGGTACTGAAGTTATGTCTAAATCACGTGCTTGATTACAGGTGCAAAGACAAACTGTTAATTGCAGCATTTCCCTAGTTCTGAGGCTTAGCTATGAAGCAATGTGAAGATATGGTACTTGTTTCTTTATGTTTTCTAAACGTCAAGATTTTAGCAGACTTTCAAAAATGGAGAAAGTGTTGAATTCAAATGTGGTTTCTTGATTATGAAGAGGTTAATGAAGAACTTAGCTAAGGAGGCAACAGAAAATGTTCTCTTTATATGCTTCTTTGCATGGTTTATATGCTTTACAAATTTAAGAAAAAGTTACTGGGAGTACCTACATATCTTAAGATATTTTCATTTTACACCTGATAATAACCTGTCAGTACAAAAGTGTCCCTTACTGTTTCAATAGAACTTTTAAAACTATTTGTCAACTAGTCTAACATATCCATCCATACATAAAACATAGCATTGCCTTTTGTGATAAAAAGGCTCATTCTTCATAATGCATTCTTTAGAGTTATCCTTACCAGTGCAAAGGGAGCTTTAAGTATTATATTTTATATTCTTTAGATTAGCAAGGAAACAAAACTGCTCCTTTGCAATCTTCCTACCTTGAGGATATGCTCATTACCAAGTCATAGACTTGGCATTATACTTATCACATGGATGCTAAAGACAAAAACAAGCCACACAGTTATTTCAGAAAATGAGAAGATTTGCTGTGCATCCTTGGATGAGAGTATGGTCCGCATGCTCATAGTCTTTGTCATGCACATGCACAGTCCCAAAACTTCTTGTATAAAAATTATTCTTCAAGAAGCTGAAAGATTCCCTTGTCTTGCCAGTGTCTGATAAAATAACGACAAACCAAGCCAGGCTGTTAGCAACTGGCTAAATGTACTTAGGTGTTATATTAAGCTCCTGCTAATAGTACTTGCACTTGGTATCTCATTTTAAGGTATTTTTATGTATATATACATGTGTGCATACACACACAAGTGTATTAAGTATGTATATCTGTTAGTGCAGCTATGCAGTACCACTAGCCCTATTCATTATTAAAAGGTGTTGTCTGGAAGATTTTCAGTGATGTCATTGAAGATACTGACACACCTGTAAAATACAAAAGCACTGATTTAAAGAAAATATTTTGACATTTATTAAAATACAGTATACACATATGCACACAGTTATGTAAATATTCTAAAAACATTTCTTTCTTCAACAAAGGGAAAAAAATATATATATATTTACCCTAGTTACCCACTAACTGAAACAGCATCTGGTGCTGCTAATAAGCTAAAAATACTGAACACGTGAGTTCAGTTCTTTGATATCAGGTTTTCTTTTCTATAACATACGTTGTTTTCATTCTTTGTCTAAGAAATGATCACTCCTATGATGGCCTTATTAATAGCATTTACTTTCGTAGGATTTTGGTAGAAAAAGGTATCATGCATTACTTCCTCCTCTTTTTTTTAAAGTTCATACTCACAAAAGGAGAAAAGAGGCAAAATGAAACACATTAAGCATGGTGTTGCCAAGGCAACAAGTACTTGAGCCTCCAAGGTGAAGTGTGACTGAAATGCCTACGATGCCATTGCACAGGGACATGTAGTCTACTACACTTAGAACTAAAATCAATTCTATTTAAAACTAATATAAAATGAAAACTCTATTTTTAATACCTGTGACTATTAAGACAGTTTAGTTTCCAACCAATAACACCATATAGGGAACAATGAATTCCAGGTATACTGGCTAATATTATGCTTACCCGTGGATAGATATTTAAATTGAATTTTAAGGTCTTCTGAGGAAGAGAAGGAAGCTCCTGTGTTTCCTTTTGGCTTGGTAAAATCCTGGGCTGCATCAAGAAGCGCATGGCCAGCAGGTCGAGGGAGATGATTCTCCCCCTCTACTCTACTCTCGTGAGACCCCAACCTGGAGTGCTGTGTCCAGTTCTGGAGCCCACAGCACAAGAAAGATATGGATGTGCTGGAGCGTGTCCAGAGAAGGGCCACGAGGATGATCAGAGGGCTGGAGCACCTCTCCTGTGAAGACAGACTGAGACAGCTGGGGTTGTTCACTCTGGAGAAAAGAAGGCTCAGAGGAGACCTTATTGTGGCCTTCCAGTATCTCAAGGGGGCCTTCAGGAAAGCTGGTGAGGGGCTTTTTAGGATGTCAGGTAGTGGTAGGACTAGAGGGAATGGATTGAAACTGGAGATGGATCGGTTCAGATTGGATGTTAGGAAGATGTTCTTCACCATGAGGGTGGTGAGACACTGGCACAGGTTGCCCAGAGAGGTGGTGGAAGCCCCATCCCTGGAAGTTTTTAAGGCCAGGCTGGATGGGGCTTTGGGCAACCTGGTCTAGTGGGAGATGTCCCTGCCCATAGTGGGGGAGTTGGAACGAGACAATCTTTAAGGTCCCTTCCAACCCTCACAATTCTATGATTCTGTGAAACACTGATATAAATTAGGGGAAAGGAACCAAGATTTCAGGAAAAGTGTGCTTTGGTAATACTTTATGGAATAATTCTTAGAATCAGTATGGGCTGCCCTCAGGGTTCACTGTCTAACCTGAAGGATGGTTGCATCAGGGTTGATCTTTGATTTGTTTTTTGTTCTTTCACTTGGAAACTGTAATAAAATTTATTATTACTATAAGTAACTAAAGCTGAAAAGATGATATATGTGCCGTACTGTCCATCCAAAGCTTTAAAAAATCATGAGAATACGCTGAGAAAAAAAAAGTGCCATTTATTTTCCTTTTGAATGATTTGGATTCTTTGAGCTCCACATTTTTCAGTCTCTTCAGACAAATTAATAAATAAAGGTTGAGAGCTTGATGCCGGAATCACGTAACTCCAGACCTAAAAATGATACCCTGGGCAGTATCAACTCACTTCTAGCTTCATAACACTGAGCCAGTATTCGTCTCGCTCTTCACTGAGATGGATCCAGTTGAGAACTTGTTCCATCACAAGACATCCAGGTATTAGCATCTGAGGAATGAGAGTGAATAGTGAAATTGATCTCACAGTGAAGATTATAGAGATCTAGAGTGAATGCAGCCCTGGGCAAATCTCAGGAAAATGTGAACAAACAAATGACTCTCCCTTTCATTTTTTAATCTAGTTTTATCAAATTAAAGGCATGGAGAGCTATATGTATGAGCTTTTTTAAAATTCTTCATACAGTTCAAACCTTAACAAATGTTTTGGTCAAAGTTACAAACAATGTCAAAAAGCAGACACTTTTTGAAGAATTCCTTCTCCAGATTGGTCAAGTAATACCTCTCCTGTGATAGTAATTGATGTTGTAAAATAATGTTTAAATACGGTGTAACGGAGCAGAATTTGAGGAATTAATAATTTTTAATAGGTTTTTCACTAGCAATTTAAAACTCTCCCCAGTTAAATAAAAGTAAAATACACACAGGTAGGAATAAAGCTTATTTCCACACTGGAATACTTGATAATTTGTAGGATTTTTTTCTTTTTTTATTCTCTATGAAGCCTGTAAGACAGACAATTCCTTAGCGTATTGCAGTACCAAGCAGTACAGATGTAAGGGGAAGCTAGATGTCACTCAATAAGGAATCCTGTTGGTATGATTGACACATAAAGCAAATTTTTTTGCCATTCTGATGTGTGCTTTCTTGCGGAGGGATATCTCAGAGACAGACCATTGGAGTAAACCCTTTCTGTTGTCATTTGGTGAGATTTTTATTTTAATGAAAGCAATCTGTCTTGTGTGCAAATACTAGCCTTTGCTGTTTGATATGCACAGAAATTCAATCAGATGCTTAATTACATCTTCACATGAGTTCCAAACAGCTGGCTAATTCCCTTGTTTCTGATTAAAGAGATTAAAAAAATAAAATTTAACATTGCATTTACATACAGCTCTAAAAGGAAACAGTTGCCTGTAAGTTTTAGTCATTTACGAAATTCATGTCTGTTCAGTGCTAGGGATCAAAGCTTTTAACATCATGAATTGCAGAGTGACAAGAGATTTTTAAAAAAGAAGTAGCAAATGGAATTTGTCAAATGTTCTGCTTGTTGATTATGGCAGAATTTAACTTCAAGGTGTGAGACCATGGACATATTTTTGTTTCATACTTCTTTGTGAAAACATAAATTAAGTTTGTTCACTAAGCCATCACTTCCCAAGAACTCAGAAGGTTATTTTTTCAAAGGGGACTGTTCTGAGCATATGCACTAATTGGTTTAAAGTTGATTTATTAAGTGTCACAAAATGGGTAGAATTTTGTTTTATTTTCTGTCTAGTTTAATCTTCGAGTGCTTTATTTTTTAATAATTTTAAATTATATTTTTAATCAGAAGTAGAGTTCTAATGTCAGAAAGTCTTTGACATTTCCTTATGTCTTCAGCAACAGTAGTATAAAATTCTCTGCCACAAAATGGATAAACTCCTTTTAGCTGTAATTCTTGTATCAATGTATGCACCAGAGGTGACACCAATCTGGGTAACTGCTAAAAGGTTGTAGAAAATTGGTGCCCAATGTTGTCATTTAGGCCTAATTGAGATTCATTTAAACATATTACAAGACCTATTGTTATACATGGAGAATTCATATGAAAACCTTTCATATGAATTCATATGAAAATTCGTAGGAAAAACCCACTGTGGTGTGGGTGACTCGCTGACACTGAAGGTTGTGAAGAAATACCTCTCTCTGACACTAAGGATAGAACATTTGGAGAAGTTCTTGGGGTATTCACACTTTTTAAAAATTAATGTGAGGCTATATGTTAAAAATATGCAGATTTTCGATATTTCAGGGACCGGAGTGTGACAGATACCCATATTTTACATAGGTCTGTGTTTGAACCAGGGGACTGCTGACCTCCAAACCATATGCTTCAGCCTTGTCTGTTAGTAAAAGGGTAGACCTGGGAGACCATGACATGACAAGTCTAAGCAGCAAAGTCTGTGTGGAAAAGAACTTTGCCTTCCTGATCTGTTGACATTTTACAAACATGTTAATAAATGAGCATATTTAGAAGATCATAAACTGACAATTTGTTTAGACTCTGCTGAGACTTTGAAGAGATCTCTTACAACACTTACCAAATAAATTGAGTAGTCATGGGATGCAAGCTGTATTATATCAAAAACTAACTTAGATACAAAAGATGAACATTGAGAATAAATGACCAGATTTCACTGCCAACCCCCTATGCCCCTGTAGCCCTGTTAAACAAACAAACTGAACAGAGTTGCAGGCATTAGAGCTTCTGAATTATCCCATGCAAGAACAACGTACTGGGTCAGGCTAAAGGTCTGGCTTGTCTTTTAATGGCCAGCAGCTAAGGAAGAAGAACCGTTATAAAATGGTATTTCCCCTCAATGCACGTTAGGGAATCTCAGATGGAAGATTGTACAGAATAGTGGTGTTTAACAGTCTTTAAAGGCCTTTTCTTGCATTAAGTGATCAAATCATGTTTGACTCCATTAACGTCAAGAGCCCACTTCTCTATGACCAGGTTATTTTTAATATTCTACACATGAAGAATTTGACGTTTAGTATCAGATTTGCTTATTTGATATTGAGATGTGACGTGGGATTTTGATTTTGAACAGTGATG
Organism: Trogon surrucura; assembly: GCA_020746105.1. Classification (NCBI taxonomy): domain Eukaryota; kingdom Metazoa; phylum Chordata; class Aves; order Trogoniformes; family Trogonidae; genus Trogon; species Trogon surrucura. The sequence goes on along the minus strand of CM036617.1, from coordinate 114,001,741 downwards.
CAACCATGCTTGTAGCAAAATATAAGTACGCTTAAGAACATGTAACAATTGCAATGCACAGCTGGATCCCAGTACAATGCCTGGGTGTCTCCAGCTGCTAAGACGGAGTACCTGGATTCAAGACAGATGAAGCCCTTTGCTGTCTTCTAAGTTCAGTTAGTCAGCTGTTCCTTTTTTTTTTTTGTAGTCTTTACTGGGCTGAACTGTGCACTACCCTGTACCTCTCCAGTCTGGGTAGCTGAGAAAGACAGATGATGTAGCCGAAAGGCCAACCTCTGGACCCCACTGTGTTGAGGTTAATTCAGCTTTCATTGCATGAGAAGTGGGCAGTCGCTGCCCACATCCTTTCATGAGCTTCATGAGCACAAACCTTTTGCCTGTCCCCTCGGAGCCTTCTTCCACTGCAGGGCTTCCTTGATGAGTTCTCAATTTTTACTTCTGATGTTCACAAGGTTTTCTGATAATGAGGGCTCTAATTAATTGTCCATTGTATGAAAAAAAAAAAAAAGTATTTGTTGGTTTTAGGAAATAAATTATGGACAGTGTAAAAATAAAGAATGACACGGAGAAGATTATTTTTAAAGTGATAGCATCAGATAAAATGGTCAAGCCTCAGATTCAAAACCCCCTGAAGAGTCATAGGCTGCCTTATCTCTCCTCATACAAACTTTGCTGCCTGTCTCCCATCAATTTTGTTGCTCTTTCCTGTACTGTTTCTGCTGTGTACTACCTTTGATTGTACGTAGTATCCAAGATGGAGCCCCAGCCACCTGCTGTATTGTGTTGCACTGCCAGAGAGAGCAACCAAGAGAGGTCTCCAGCAAACCATTCTGTTTATATACAGAAGGAGAGGGGAAAGTGGAAGGCTTCATTGCCTTTATTGGTAAATGAAAAAAGTGATACAGTCTTTTCCCTTGCAGCTCAGACCACTTGGTACTCAATGGAAAGAGTGTGTAATCTACTTAAAGATTTATGCACTAGAACAGAGGTTTAGGAGTACCAGGCCAGCTGTGAGCTCTCAGTTCCAGCTCTGAGCCCTGAAATACGTTCTGAATTCTGCCACCGGCCATCAAGGCTTAATTAATAAATTAATATCCTGAATGCTTAATTAATCCCTTGTCGTGAAGTATTTCTCTGCATATTGCTTATTTTAAAGCTGGACCTAAATATGCCAACTAAGCTACCAGATAAATACAATAGATCAGTTTTTGTGAGGAAAAACAAGTCAGGGCATAGCTGATCCTGTAGTTGTAATTACGATTATGATACCATTTCCATTAGGAGTCCACTTTTTACACAGGTCAAAAAAGGCTCCGTTTTATCGGAACTAGGGACACATTGTGCGTATGTAGTGTTCATTAGTTATTTTTTCAAGTTCCATTTAAAACTACTTAGGCATTTATTTTATATATAAAGACATATGTGTCTCAGGATCAGGTTGATAAAAGGGTAGGACAGTTTCTTTCCTACATTGTCAACTAGGTTAACTGCTTCTAAGTCTGCTCTACTAGAATTATCCTGTTTGAAAACACTTAATTTTCAACGTCAGAAACTTTTCTTCCATAAGTGAAACTTCTTCCCAATTCTTAGCATTTCAGTGGTGTGTTCTGCATTGGAGTGTTTGCATGATGTTTTAAAATTATTTGATTTTAAAAAGGAAACATCATAGTTTTTATGAGAATTAGTTTAGCACATGAAATCCTAGTCCCCTTATAGTCAGCCCTGGAACTTACTTCAAAAGAGCTTTAATGTTACCTAGAGCTTCAGCTCAAACCAGTTCTGGGTGTGAGCCTTAACCAGAGGAAAATGAAGACAAGACTTTGAGCTGGGGATTACACCTCTACGCACAAGTATGAAATCTCTCATGATTGAAGTGTTTGTATTTTTATGATGAGACTACTAGCAATTGTGCTGAATTTATTATGGCCAGATATTTCCACCGTAATGAGTAACTGCCTTGGGTTCTGAAGGAAAGCTGTCTTCATCAAATTAGCTTCAAAAGCATTCATGCTTTGTGAGGTGAGCACATTTAGATATTTCACAGTCTTCATTAACATGAATCAATAATTTATGTTAAAAAAGCATCTGAATAATAAAATATGTTTAAATTTAATTTTTTTTTTTTGTAAAATGAAATTCATTTAGAGAAGCAAGCTTGCAGAGGCATGCAGTCATGGAATGGGTGAATAAGAAAGAATGAAATAGTAATTCTTAATATTAATCTTTGTAAACATAGAAGAGGTTGTATCTTCTTTTGTTTTCCTAGGGTAATTGTCCTGGTTTTAGGAAGCACCATTGTTGATTCTTTTGAGATTTTCAGTATTTTAAAGATCTGAAGTGGGATCTGAATATGGCAAAAAAGGACAGGGAGACAAACTTTCAAAACTGTTCCATGGAGTTGCGGTTAACTATCCTCTAATCCAGATAACTTCATTTAGGATGATTACACTGATTGTGTTTTCATAGAACGATAGAATGTTAGGGGTTGGAAGGGACCTCCAAAGATCATCTACTCCAACCCCCTCCCAGAGCAGGATCCCCTAGGGCAGCCACACAGGAACACGTCCAGGCAGGTTTGGAAAGTCTCCAGAGAAGGAAACTCCACAACCTCCCTGAGCGACCTGTGCCAGGGCTCTGTCACCCTCACAGTAAAGAAGTTTCTCCTCATGTTGAGCTGGAACTTCCTGTGCTCTAACTTAACCCATTATTTCTTGTTCTATTGCTGGGCAGCACTGAGAAGAGATTGTCCCCTTCCTCTTGACATTCACCCCTCAAATATTTGTATGCGTTAATAAGATCCCCTCTCAGCCTTCTCTTTTCAAGACTAAACAGCCCCAGTTCTCTCAGTCTCTCTTCACAGGAGAGATGTTCGAGTCCCTTAATCATCCTCGTAGCTCTCCATTGGACTCTCTCTAATACGTCCCTGTCTCTCTTCAATTGGGGAGCCCAAAACTGGACACAGTATGCCCTCCAGGGCAGAGTAGAGGGGGAAGAGAACCTCCCTAGACCTGCTGGGGACACTTTTCTTAATGCACCCCAGGATCCCACTGGCCCTCTTGGCCACAAAGACACGTTGCTGTCCCATGGACAACTCACTGTCCACTGGGACTCCAAGGTCTTTCTCCATGGGGCTGTGTATTGGGTTAGACTGAGGTGGAGTTAATCTTCCCACAGCAGCTCTCTCAGTGCTGTTTTTTCTTGGGGCGGTAGCTAGAAGGGTGTTGATAGCACCCCAGTGTTTTGGCTACTGCTAAGCAGTGCTCACACAGCACCAAGGCTGTGGTTTGGTTTTTTGTTTTTTTTCCAACGTTCCCCAACAGTAGGTTGGGTGTGAGCAACATCTTGGGAGGGGATACAGCTGGACCGGCTGACCCAAACTGACCAAAGGGGTGTTCCATACCATATGACGTCAGCTCAGATATAAAAGCGAGAAGGCAGAGGGAAGTGGGGGGACATTCGCTGTTTGTGTTTGTCCTCTGGAGCAACCGCCACGCGTATTGGAGCCCTGCGTTCTAGGAGAGCGGCTGGACATTGCCCGCTGATGGGAAGTAGAGAATAATCTTTGTTCTGGTTTGCTTTGCTTCCGCATGCGGCACTTGCTATTGCTACATTAAACTGCTTTTTATCTTTACCCACAGGCCTCTTGTTACATCTTACCTCTCCCCTGTCCATCTAAAAAGAGGAGTGATAGAGCAGCTTTGGTGAGCTCCTGGCCTCCAGCCAGGGCTGAACCACCACAGGCTGCTTTCCAGCAGGACATCCCCTAGTCTGTCCTGGTGCCTGGTGTTATTCCTCCCCAGATGCAGGATTCTACACTTGTCCTTCTTGAACTTCATGAGGTTCACCTTTGCTCAGCTCTCCAGCCTGTCCAGATCTCTCTGGATGGCAGCACAGCCTGCCTGTGTGTCAGCCACTCCCCCGGGTTTTGTATCACCACCAAACTTGCTGAGGGTGCACTCTGTCCCCTCACCCAGGTCATTGCTGAAGATATTGAACAAAACTGGACATCACTGATCCCTGGGGAACACTACTGGCCACAGACCTCTAACTTGACTCTGTGCCACTGATCACAACCCTCGGAACTCTGTTGCTGAGCCAGTTCACAATCCACCTCACAGTCCAATCATCTGTCTTACATTTTTTGAGTTTACCTACGAAGATGTGATGGGGGACAGTATTGAAAGCCTTACTGAAGTCGAGGTGTATGACATCCACTTGGTTTTCAAGACTACATAAAATTGAAAGGAACAAAACATATGGCACATAATCATACTTAATTGTGGAATTTAGCTTGAAATACAAACTGCTGCACTCATAATCTGTCTCCTCCAAAGGACATTGTTTAGGCCCCTGTCAGATAAGGGTTACGTGTAGAAGGCACGTCTCCTGCAGCGTATCATTACATCTGAGAACTGACAAGTAGCCAAGAAGGCTGGAATGCTGCCAGCCAGGCTATATTTTATTTCCATATCGTTTAAACTGCTTGCTATGATACACGGTACTATCTTTTAATCTCATTTCCTATATTTAAAAGAATGCAGGGCAGGGAGGGGGAAAAGAGAGAAATCACAGTACTACTGCTTTAAAAAGTGTGTTTTATTATTACTATAGAGCTGAAATTTTAAAATGCATTACTTCATAACGGACTCTTCCCTCTTCCTCCCCCCCAGAATAGACACAGCAGCCTTACCAAAAGGCTTGGGGAAAAGTATAACATCTTAAGTCTGAGTGTAGTCTCACTCTACAGTTCCGGCATTTTTTGCCTTCGCTGAGATCTGAATTGTACTGCCACGTTATCTTCGTTCTGCTTCTCCTTTATTATTATGTTATGTTACGTTACGTTACATTACGTTTTGTTTCTGGCTCTTCCCTCAGTTGAGAGGTTGACTTACCCAATATTAAAGTTTTTATGCTTGTATAAGAATCTACATTTTCCTGCAATCATTTCCACAATAGAATTTGTATTAGCACTACTAATTTGGCAATATGCATTTCATGCGACAGCAAAGACAAGCATGAAATGGGAGTTGGTAAGTCTGTTTACCCAGCTCAACTTAATCTACCTTCCAGTGATGACCCTTCTGCCTAGGAGGTCATGTAAACTCTCTTAGGCAATGTATACAGCAATCCTTTGTGTGTATGTGAATTTCAATGACATTTTGCATTAAGGCTAGAATAAATACCAACAGGATATTCTGCCAAGGGCTTAGTCAGCAGTCTTCAAAACTACTGAAATTAAATTAGAAAGAACAAGTAAAATGTCTTGATGTGCAGGAAAGAAAAAAATATGAAAGATTCAGAAGAGCTGAGAAGTGTTCATAGTATCACTTGTACTTTGGGTCTTTCAAGAGTATAAATCAGAACTGCTTGTACAAAGCATCTATTTTTGAAACTTTTTCTGGAGAAGAGATGCAAGGGAGGTAAGCATACATAGTTATATAAGACAAGTATATTATATGTATCAATATAAAACAAGTAGCATATTTGCAAATTATGGAATGATTAAATATCGAGCTAACAATTTGATTTAGAAATATATCAAAACTAACCAACATTATTTATAGAAGTTAAAATGTGAAATAGCTACATTTAATAGCCTGGAAAGTAATAAACATCTTAGAAATTAAATTATTGTGTTCACTTTATCTGTTCCTGAAACTGAATATATAACATGAATAGGATGGTTTCAGGTAGCAAAAAAAGCTAGGGAAAGTAACATTACCGGATTTGACAGATATTGTGTTTGACTGATGAATCACTTCCCAGACTGGATTTCTAGTCTAGAAGGGAAAGAAAATAAACACGTTTAAGTCTGCCTTATTAGCTGATGTTTGTGAAGTAGTTGATGAATCAGTGGTGGTAAATGTTAAGTGCTATTACCACAGTAAGTAATCTTATTGTGATGTTTGAATTGCAAGAGAATCTAAGCCTTTAAACTTTTATTCTTAATGAATTTGCTAGTGAAATAATTAGGTCATGCTTAGAGCTTAAGGGTCAGGGAGATTATGGAGTCATTGACCCTATAGACAAAGAGGAGATACCACCTACTTTTCCTGCTCAAGGCACAGACATATGAAACTCGCTATCACAAAATATGGTACAGGTAGCAAGAGTTATCACACATTTTCATCTCTTAAATAGTAATCTAGCCCAAAATCCAACCTGGTAAGATTTGTTCTATTAGATTTTATGATGATGTTATCTTTTTCGTATTCTTATATATGTGGCACACCGCTCAGCCCGTTGTAAAAGCATTCCACAAAGACATCAGAAATTTTCAAAAACTGTAACTACACAATTTACACGGTGCAAAATAATAAAGTAGCAGGCCCTCTGTGCTTTTTGTCATGTGTTTTGCTTTGTAATTGTGTGCAGGAAGGATGGAAGAAGGCTTGCAAATGTTTGTGTCCTTTAATCATGAGAACAATATCTGATGTTAAACTTTTCCATCATGTTCACAATTCTCTCGAATTTTTGTTTCCTGCAGTGGCATTCAGTTTCATAAGTAGTTGGTGTAGTCATCAGAGAGAAATGGCTTTTTTTTCTTTTTGTTTCTTCTTTTATGTCTTGGGGTCCACTCTAAATATTCCAGAAGACTGGCTTGAATAGTTACCATCTCCAGATTGTTAAAAACATGGTTACACTGCTTCCTAGTGGTGAATCATATAATATCTTCTTCTCATTTGGTGGAACTTTCTTGGTGATCATGTGTGTGTAGTTTTTGATCCTTTGATTTTAGTGCAATACCAGAGTTATTTAGAGCTTTTCTCTTTTCTATTGCATGGTTTTATATCAGTGTAGATTGACTTCAGTGAATTTGTCCTAGTTGATACCAATATGTGTAAGAGAATATAAAAGCAGAATACTTTGCTGTTTTACAAGGGGTCTTAACTGAAGGTTACAGCACACTGTTTACAATCCAGGACAATGATTAGACTAGCCTGGTGGCTGTTATCTCCCCTGGAGATGTGCAAGGAAATCATTCTTTTCCCTTACCTCAGTTGTGACTTATTTATGTTGGATAACAGCATGTGCTTCTAAAATGATCTTTTCCAGGGAGGGAGAAAAAACAAAAGTAACTTGGAATGCGTGGAGTTCCATTAAAAACAGTCTGGCAGAGAGAAATATCTGTCAGGGAAAGAGATGATTGCTTTCTGAAGCATTCATTGGGAAAGAAGTGACACTGTGCTCTGACCTCCCCAGGAGAACAAACCTGTGAGTACCTTCAATGTGTTAGTGATATCAGCCTGCTACTACAGATGTTGGACAGAGACTCAGGAGATCTGCACAAAACTCTTGCTTCTTGGAAGCTGTTGGGGACATACTACACGCTACCACAGTTCAGGACTGGCAAAATGCAAGTGTTAAAAGAGTTCCATCTCCCTCCTTTTGTCTCCTTAGGGACGGACTCACTGCTGTTATTTATGTACAAATATCCCCTGAATAGTCCCACTGAATTTTGGTGACATTATGGAAACAATAAGATGCTACTGAGCGAGGGAGTAGTGGGTCTGCACTTCAGAGCGGTGTGTGGTCTGTTTAAACAACACCAGGAGCTGGAGGTCCCACTGCCCGGCTCTGGGAATATGACTCCAAATTCAGCAGTTAGAATCCTTCCTTGTGTCCTTGCAAGGTTCATACTTTGTTTCTCTCTTCACATGATTGTTTTTCACCTAGAATCCCAAATTCACTCAGGATCCATATAAGAGAAATTTTAGCAGAATCCACATTTTCATGTGTTTTTTTTTTTTTTTAAAAAAAAGTAGTTCAGATTCTTAAAAATTGATTTCCACTGCCAGCTGGTATTCCTCCAAGACTCCATGGCTCATGAATTTACCTACCATTCTAATGTCTCAGTATAGATTCTGAGATACTACCAATTCTCTTTTTTAGAATAGCTGTGACCCCTTCTTGTATTTGTACAAAGTATTGAATTTACGATTATATGTCACTGACAGTGATATTTTCTTGTTAGACGTATTTAATTGTTGATTCATTGGACTACGACAACTGATAAAGTACAGTATGTTAGATAAAGAAAAAATAGAATCTCTTCTTAGTACACAGAATATTTTCTCTGTAATACCCACTGCTGTTGATAATGGTTATGTATATGACTGCTGTGTGAATTAAAATGAAAATATATCCCTTTGTGTTTAGACAGAGATATACCCAGAAGTAGTGTTATGTAACATTTAGAATTTCATTACTGAAAATTAAGTCAGAGTGCATCAAATTTCAGACATCTGGTTATCAGGGTTCAGAATAACTGAGTGCATATACTTTTGAGGAAATTTTATATATATCCCATAGTCTACAATAATCCTGAAACCAGTCTATACTGAGTTATTTTAGCCAATGACCCACATATTTTCACTCCCAAATTAAGTTTATTTCACCAACTTTTACCAGAGTTATATAGATACAAAAATGCTGTGCTCTTCAATTTCATGGTACAGCCATTCATAATGATTTCTAATTCACGTAAAAATTATCAAACCTAAAGCACACAGATGGTTTCAAGAGGCATTCTCTTGCAAGCCTTGCTGGAGCAGTTAAGGTATAAAATGAATAAGTCTCCACTGTGTTCTCGATATCTCTGCAAGAAATTATGACCCTCAAAGACGGGATGGCAGAGAGGGCTGCATCCCTGTATACCAGGTGGGTCAGTCTGACATGTTGGTGTAAGCTACTGTCACTCACATGCCCACCCGAGCAAAATGCAGCAGATACTGATGCCTGCAAAGCTTCGGCTTTTGCCAACACCCCTTGTGTTTTTCAGTGCTGCGTATCTGCCCCAGCCCCAGCATCACTCATGGGTTTAAGCTGTTCTTTATCGTGAGTAGCACTGGGGAACCTGATGATTGGAATTCCCCTGTCAGCAGCTAACAACACATGAGGTTTTCCAGGGGATGTGGAGTTTTATTGCCTTTATTTATGGAGACTGTTCTGGAAGTTTAATTGGGCCTGAAATTTTTTACAAAGCTGAAGGCTGTAGGCAATTTCTGTAACTACCAGTGATAAGGTGTTTCCTTTCAAAATAAAACAGCAAAGCTCCTGGAAGTAACTAGCAACATCACTTCTTTCTTTTAAGTCAGAAACAGCTATCAGCTTTCAATGGTAAATTGCAGCTGAAATTATTCTTTCCCTGTTTAGAAAAGCAAAATGAAAATATTAGGAACTCGTACATTGACTGTTTCTGTTATGTTTAAAAAGCTTAAATAAAATTTTACTGTCTAAGAGGTCTTTCTTAGTTTAATGAAACTAAAAGCTGTTTCTGTTTATGCTCACAATTAGTAAGGTTGACATGTTTTTGCCGTGGTTAGAGTACTAACTGTGCTCAGCAGTAATTTGATTTAGTTAGGAACTTGCCCTAATCTGAATCAAAATGCACAGAAAAATGCAGAAAAGACAGGAAAAAGTAGTGATTTTGCTAGTCTGTCTGATTAATGAAGGGGAGCATTATGCACAGGCTTTATTAGTGAAATCTCTTTAAAATCAGTAAGTGAGAATTTGTGTTTCTTTAACTAAACTCTGTGGAAATAATTGAAATAGTTGATGCGGCTTAGAATGTCACTCATCAAAATACACTGAAGCTTAGCATGGTTGGAGAAAAGGCCATCACAGGACCCATCAACAGTCTGCCTATCTCAGTGCCTCAAATCCAAAATTGCCAACAACAAATACATAGGGAATATAAAACCAAGAAGAGCTACCTAAAACACTCTGAAGGAGTAATACCTTTCACTTTAATAGTCCTTAGCAGAGCTGGCCCTTGTCCATTAATTTGTCTAAATGGTTTTTTGAAATCATGTAAACTTTTAGCATCTTCTCTGTTTTGTGTCGATAAGTACAATGGCCTTTTTGGCTTTTGAGAAAAATAAAGTACTCCGGGGGATGAAAATGTGCCACCTGCTGTCACCTACTTTTGCTGCTCCATGGCTCTTGTGTTATAGCTGGAGAAGAGTTTTTCCTATGCTTGAGTAACCTCTTCTTAGGTGTTACTATCTTTAATCCAATCAAGACTCTAGAGAGCTGCTATCTTCGAATATGAAAGAGGATGTTGTGCTCAGTCAAGTGTGAAGGCTCTTGAACTTAGTAGATGTATATATGTGAGTAAAAACTGTGGGCATCAAAGCATTCCCAGCAGTTCTTGCTCTGATGATACGTAGTCCGGGTCATATTTTCATAGAATCATAGAATGGAGTAGGCTGGAAGGGACCTTAGAGATCATTTAATCCAACCACCCTGTCATGGGCAGGCATGCGTCTCAACTAGATTTTGGTTCATCTGTGCAATACTGGGAGTCAAACAGAAAGCCAGCTTGTACCCTTGCTCTTTATCTAATATATATTCATAATTTTTTATTTTATTAATGCCAAGTGCCAACTTGGCAACTGCTTGAAAAAGAGTGGAGTCGGAGGTGAAAAACGAGTAGATTTGTTCTTACCAGGTAAAAAAGAGCATAACGTTTCCTGAAACAGCTGTAAGCAATGTGAGGTACTGTGAAATTACCTTCACCGTAGTGTTTGTGCAATGCTCTGTGTGACTAAAGAAAGGGTTGAAAGAGAGCAGTGAGATGGATTCCTGGGTGTATACGTTACGATGTTTGTACATAAGATGCGGCATGGGAAAACAGAAAAATGACAGAAAAATTGAACTATCCAAAACCTACTTGATTATGAAGATTTTGTAGTTCTTCTATGCTAATTTGACTGATTTCAGCTGTTATACAGCTAATTAGTCCCAGAGAAATAAGAGATTAATTCCTATTATATATTTATAATTTTGCATTTTGGTATTTACAGTTAGGGATAAGAAAAAACTGTTTATCCCTTTTTCTGCTTTTAAAGTATATGAAGGGTAAACTTGCACTACCTAGTTAACCTGAGCAGTATCAAACCCTAGATATAAATGCTTTTGTAACTCAGGCATGAACAACTGTGAAAAGAAATTCGTATTAGCTTACTGTGGCACCCTTTTTTGCTGAAAGTACCCTTGTGGAGTGCCAAGGCATCTGTGAATCTTTTGGGGTACAGTCATCTGCCTTTCCCAGTGATCCTTTATCTGTCATTTTGGAATTTGTTTCCATCTCTGGCCATTGGGGCTGCATGGGGGGAGCTGAGGAAGGAGGGGCTGCAGGGCAGGCAGCCCAAGGGACAGGGGAGCTGGCAAGCCAGCCGTATTCTCGCAATTTCTGCCCATCTGAGCTGAAATTACTGCTTAATTCCAGCCAAATGCACCTTTTTAAGAATGAGGCAAAAGTGGAACAAAAGAACAGCCAGCGAGTAGTGTGTGTATGGAGTAGGGCTTTTTCCAATCTTTCTCTATCCCCCCTCTTCTTCTCGCTCCCCCTTTTTAGTGGTAGTTTACATGCTTGTATGTTGATTTTTAGGAGACAATACAACTTCATCCTCCCAAAGCAGCAATCTCCTGCTAATTATTCAGCATAAAGCCTGAAATATTGTATATATGATATTAAAAGCCCAAACTGTTTTTATGTATGTGTATATTTGCATATATATGGTCTGTGTTTCAGACCATAAGTAAGGCAGCATGAATTAAATATTTGGTTACAAATGGTAGCTGTGCTGTTGTCCAAGCCATTCCCTTTGATTTTGAAATGCGTTTGAGCGAGTCCCTTCGCTGCTTGGACGCACCTGCCTTCCCCAGCGGTGCCAGGAGCAGCTCAGTGTGAGGTGGGAGAGCTCCGAGCAGCTGCTCTGCCTTCCCGGGAGCAGCAGCTCAGCAGCCCTCCCCGACCATTTGTTGCCTCAGTGACATTTCTATCTTTTGTTTCCCTGTAGTGTATGTCCAGAGACCTCCTAAGGAGCGGCGAGGGAGAGCTCTGCCAAAACCAGAAAGACAGAAGCTTTTAAAGTGTAACTCCAGGTGTATGAAGAAATACAGTGTGGCTAGGACAAGGCTTAGGATAGGAGATGAAGTCTGTACACATTAGGCTTTTTTGTGATGCTACCCAACAGATCTAGGCTATAACAGGGGCATTGCTGCTCGTAAGCAAAGTCTTTGGCTACCGCAGTTGATGCGTACTCTCCAAGAATTAAAGGCAGAGTTGCAGTGCAGCCTCAGTGAAATTTGCCATCTGATCTGAAACATATTGCTAGTGCTGTTAGCAGCGCATGGTGCTCGAGTTCAGCTGTATGTAACTCTTAGGTAGCCAACACATGTTGTTTTCCACTTTCTCAGACTGTAAGCTGCTCCACTGAGGTGATGCAGTGGGATTCGTCAAACACACAGTGGGATACAAGAGTCTGTGAGCAAAATGGTATCTTAGTGGCAATACAACCAAATGGCATATTGCTTTTATTTTGTTTTGGTGTATTTGTTTGTTGTATTGTTTTATGCCTGAAGCTGTCAGGTAGGCCAATGTATCTGTTAATCTCTTAACTTTAGTTAAACTCTTGATTCAGTTAATATTGTTTTAAAAAACAATTTCAAATTTTTGAAGAGGTCTTTTTAATCTGTGCATTTCTGTATTTGAATGTTTAGTATGGTTGTATTCCTTAACAAACCTAAAAGCTAGAATGTCGAATCATGGGATGGTTTGGAAGGGACCTTAAAGATCATCCGGTTCCAACCCCCCCTGCCATGGGCAAGGACACCTTCCACAAGACCAGGTTGCTCAAAGCCCTGTCCAGCCTTGAACACTTCCAGGGAGGGAGCTTCTCTGGGCAACCTGTCTCATCACCCCACCCCAGCCCTCTGGCACCTCTCGCTTTCCCTTTTCAGAGAAGGAAAACAGCGTGTGTGTGCATAAAGCTTCTAATGTCTGGATATAATTTATATGTAACCACCGACAACTTTCCTAGGGGGAAAAAAAAAAGATGAAATATTTCAACTGGTGTCTTTGCAGTGCAGGCAAGCTTAGGCGCAGCCTTTTTCAGATGCTCAGCTCCGGCCTTGTTCTGCCATCTAGTGCTTAACGTGTCAAACTTCAACTTTGAAAAGGAATTTTTGAAGTGTATTTTTAGGACAAAACCATTTAAAAATAAGATGGGAGAAGCAGCATTTGTTAGCGTGAAACAAATGTAGCAAAAATGAGGGAAGGCTCAATAAAAATGGCATTTTTTTGCTTTCTAGGTAGAACTGCTCTTGTAAACAGCAAATTAACTGGTCATTGTCAAAGCTAGTATTTTTCACTGGTAGAGCTATAAACATTTTAATTACAGTTCCACAATTTTGGACTCTCCTTTCTTTATTTAAGATCAAGTTTATTTTAAGTGAGAATCCAGATGTTCCGTACAGTGTATGTGTTACCATAAATAGTCACCAAGCAATTTGGATAATTAGGTCTCCCATTTTGGGGGGATTTTTTTCAGACTGTTTACTTTTGACTGTTTCACACTTGTACGCATAACAAGTTTGAATTCTGAGTCGTTACTTGATTATATAGGCTTTTAAAACTAGAAAATAGTTGGGTCTATTTTGGGTCTTACAAGATGAGGTCTTCTTTATCTAGCACTAAAGATTACTTGTGCTTTGGGACGGTATGAAAAGTTATTTAACTGGAAGTTATGGTGTAGCACAGTCTTCTGCACTGATGGAACCCCTGTTAACCTGTGCAGCAAACCCCGTATCAGTTAAATACAATTTTTTACTATACTTGATTTACAGCTCATTTCATCTTTCAGATTCTGGTTAGGAGAGTGATTCTTAATGATTTCTTCAAATCTTGCACAGGCCCTGTTTTCCTTCAGTAAGTTCTGCTTAATTGGCTGGTTGCTTTTCTGTGTTGGGTGTTTTCAGTTGGTTTTTGGGTGAAGTTTTTTTGTTTGTTTACAAATTCGTGTTAAATTATAACTGGTAGTGGTAGGACTTAGCGAAAAACCCGAACCAGACATTTTAAAAAGTCTAAACTATGAGCTGTTGAAGAGCAAATCTGCATCATTTTGATATTTGTTGTAGTAAAGGAGAGAAACAACAACGGTGCCTTCACTTTTACAGTAATAATACATTTGGCTATGGTAAACTGAAGGAAAGGTATTTGCCATACTGAGAGTCAGAATGTGTCTGGGAAACTAAGCTGTGCTGTGCTAGTTCTTGAATGGAAGACCATTTGCAGACTGCGAGTAAATCACATTCAGGAAATCACGGTGGAACATTAAACCACAGGAATGGAAGTAATGGGAATAGCTCCAAGTAGTGTTATCTCAGCTATACTGAGAGGCCAAGAAAATAATGAGAGAATAAAGAGATTTAAAAGAGATACAGAGGGAAATTCCAAGGGAAAGACATGAAAAAAAAAAAAATATTAAAAGCTTTTAAATGAAAATACATAATTTACAGTTTTAATAATAGCACTGATCAATCCTTGGACGTTGCCTGCTAAAAGTGTCATCTCATAAAAAAAAGCTGAAAAATAGTCAAGAAGATGTTATTATTACTGCAGATTACGTGATAGCTCTCACAAATGGATGGTATGTTTTTTCCATTTGTTCTATTTATCACCGCCCATATTTTCATGGTTTATCCAATTTTCTATGGTTTGTTTTTACAGGTATTTAGGAAAATGTTTATATTCTGTTGAATACATCTCAGTCATTGCTGTATTCCACTGGAATACAAGACTGTTCAGGGTCCTTTGAGATAAACTACTATGTTAATACAACTTTTTTCAATAATACTATTTAACTGGGGGTCTGAATTCATCAAAACATTAGGGTGTTTAACCAATTTTCTAATAAATTCTCAATTTCATTGGTTAGAAATTACGACTCCACCTTGTGATAAGAATTACAGCATGGATATAATTTCTTGGTTACTTATGCAAGATAGTAGTAATCTTGCGTTTTACACACTTTCTTTGACCAAGCATAAGAGAAGTTTCCAGATTTTCTTTGGTACATGGACTGCTTGTCCTCAAAGAGCTTCTTCAGCTACAACCCAAACAGCATTAGAGCACGCTGCAGGTCTGCAGTATCTCAACTTTGAACTGTAATCTGCAGACTTTCAGTGGGTTTTTTTCTGCTTTTTTGGGATATAGGTTCCTATATGCTGCTATTTATAGATGTTGTATACTTATGAAACAAAAAAACACTGCTTTGTTTTGTTTTCTGTCAGATATGCCTCATAATCTTGAAAGCTAATTTTATATTTGTAGAATAGGATCTTTGCTCCTTTTTGCTTTATCAAGCATGAAATTTATGTAGCTTATAAAACATTTCATGTTCAACCTTTTTATTTTAATTTTCTGGTATGAAGCAACTTATGACCAAAAGAAAAGAAAGCACCACTACATAAAAGTCAAGGACAGAGTGTTCATTTTTGATGTATTTGCAAGTTTTCTAAGAAAATTGCTAAGTGCTAGTGCAGAAGGTCCATATTATGTAAGCCAGGTCTTTGTGAATCTACTCTTGCAACCATTAAAGTCAATTGATTTTGTCAGACTTCTGACATTCAGAAATACCTTGGACAGTCTGAGTTTTATGCACTCATCGCCCAGTCTTGTCTTTATTCCTCTCACAACGGCTTCTCAGCATCCAGTCATATCTGTATTCTTCATAGATAAACAGGATTATTTGTTATTAGGTCAAAATCAACATACCTATTCACGATTTCCAAGATTTATACATTATTTATACAGTAGTAAAAACTCTGATGGGTAGGTATGTTCAGCTGTGTATTGAGATGGCACAACATAGCTCTGTTTTTTTTTTTCTAGTTGGCTGCAGACAATTTTTACATTTCATGTGGAAATTTGCATCTCAAAAAGAAGAGATGACGTGTTTGCCATGCAGTAATCTCAAATCCTTTGTGGTTACATTTTTGCAGACCCTATTCCTTTGTCATTTTAAACAAAAATTTTAATGCGTGTATCTTGATAAGTGCCCACATTCACAAAAGAAAGGAAATAAAAAATTATTGCATAATTACCACTAATGGAGAGGAGGAAAAAGACACTGGAAACCCCCCAATTTTCAATTTCCATCTTACAATAGGCTTAAAGATGTTTTTATATCCATTTTAATAATGTTGAAATAATGGACTTTCATGCTCTTGTCTGGAGAAAGGGAACATTTTCACTTTGAGAAAGAGCAAGTGTCCCTCAGTAAGAATACATTTCTAACATGTCTTCAGCATTGTGGTCTAGAGCAAAACACTCAATGTGTTCAAACAAATATACTTTCTCTGTTTTGCAGGAAACTTTAAGCAAAGTTGATTTAACTCTAAAGGGGTACAAGATAAAAAGAAGGGATGGAATATTTTGCTCTCAGTTCAAAACAACAGAGTGGTTTATTGTGAAGCAGAAGACAAAAAAGGAGGCATGCCAACAAATAAAGCTTTTCTGGCCCAGATTTTTCTCCCTTCTTACCCAAGACATATGTCTTCCAGTGACTGCAGATGAAGAAGTATGTAGAATTCTTTTTACATGCTTTTTCTGTCCTCATTGTCCCTTTAGTGCCTCCTGGAACAGATGATATCTGCAGCATCCGTTTATTTTCTGTGCTACACTAGCCTTCCTCCCATAGTGCATTTCTTAAATGTTTACACCTCAAATTTTGCTGATAATCACAGAATGTCAGGGATTGGAAGGGACCTCAAAAGATCCCTGTAGGGAGTGAAGAGCAGCAGCGTAAACCAGAGGTTGTCCATTCTTAGTCAGCGTGGGAATAAACTGGCTGCAGGGGGAGAGCTGCTCAAGGAGAGCCACGGCTAAACATACCGCTAAAGGGTGTGATAGGACAGAAAAATGAGAAGAAAAAAAAAAAAAAAAAGGAAGGCAGATGTGTTTTTTTCTTAATTCTTACATAGAAATGGCTCTTTAAGATACAAGATAGGTCACCAGAAAAGACTAAGAAATTTATATTAGTACCTTGTCCTATTCTAGTGAGAAGTAGTTAAAAAGTTATTTTCCCCCAGCATGATAGTATTAAAAGACTGTAAATTCAAAGGGTAAATTATGTTATTGTTCTTCGATACTTGCAGTTGTTTATTCATTGTATTTCAAACATAATTTAAGTGTACAATTTCACCTTGCATACTGTAGGTACATATATATATATTACAACCCTTTGGGCTGCAGCTGTGAAGGAGTTCCTGCTGACCACTTCATAGGCTCAGGTGCCTCTTTGGCTGATTTAAGCCACCTAAATATGTTATTAATTCCAAGTTACAGTTGCAAAACTGTATACTGTAAATAAATGTATCTCTGATGCATTGTTTGGCTATTGGCAAAAATGTATTTTTAAAATCAATTTACCGTACTTGGATTCTATTTTGCAATTTTCCATGTAGGCAACAAAATCCAATGAGATCTATTTTATTTCCAGGTTGAAAAAAATACATTCACACAGAATCACAGAAAATTAGGGGCTGGAAGGGACCTCAAAAGATCATCTAGTCCAACCCCCCTGCCAGAGCAGGATCATCTACAATAGATCACATAGGAACATGTCCAGACAGGTTTTGAATATCTCCAAAGAAGGAGACTCCACAACCTCCCTGGGCAGCCTGTTCCAGTGCTCTGTCACCCTCATAGTGAAAAAGTTTTTTCTAATATTTTTGTGGAACCCCCTGTGTTCCAGCTTGCACCCACTGCCCCTTGGCCTGTCATTGGACATTGCTGAAAAGAGCCTGGCTCTGTCCTCTTGACACTCCCCCTTGACATATTTATAAACATGAATGAGGTCACCCCTCAGCCTCCTCTTCTCCAAGCTAAAGAGAGCCAGCTCCTTCAGCCTTTCCTCATAAGGGAGATGTTCCACTCCCTTCATCATCTTTGTGGCTCTGCGCTGGACTCTCTCAAGCAGTTCCATGTCCCTCTTGAACTGAGGGGCCCAGAACTGCACACAATATTCCAGATGTGGCCTCACCAGGGCAGAGTAGAGGGGCAGGAGGACCTCTCTCGACCTACTAGCCACCCCTCTTCTATTACACCCCAGGATGCCATTGGCCTTCTTGGCCACGAGGGCACATTGCTGGCTCACGGTCATCCTGCTGTCCACCAGGACCCCCAGGTCCCTTTCCCCTGCGCTGTTCTCCAGCAGGTCAGTCCCCAACCTCTACTGAAACATGGAGTTATTCTTTCCCAAGTGCAAAACTCTACGCTTGCCCTTGTTGAACTTCATAAGATTTCTCCCCATCCAACTCTCCAGCCTGTCCAGGTCTCTCTGAATGGCAGCACAGCCTTCTGGTGTGTCAACCACTCCTCCCAGTTTTGTGTCATCAGCAAACTGGCTGACAGTGCTCTCTGTTCCCTCATCCAGGTTGCTGATGAATATATGGAAAAGCACCAGCCCCAGCACTGACCCCTGAGGGACCCCACTAGACACAGGTCTCCAACTAGACTCTTCCCTGTTGACCACAACTCTCTGACTTCTTCCCTTCAACGAGTTAGTGACCCACCTCACTACTTGTTCATCCAGACCACACTTCCTCAGTTTACCTATGAGGATGCTGTGGGAGACGGTGTCAGATGCCTTGCTGATGTCCCAATAGACCACGTCCACTGCATGGCCACTATCCATCCACCTGGTTATGTCTTCGTAAAAGGCTATCAGGTTGGTCAAACATGACTTCCCCTTGGCAAAGCCATGCTGGCTGCTCCTAATAACTTTCTTATCCTTGATATGCCCAGAGACAATGCCAAGGACAAGTTGCTCCATCACCTTTCCAGGGATGGAGGTGAGGCTGACCGGTCTGTAGTTACCCGAGTCCTCCTTCCTGCCCTTCTTGAAGACTGGAGTGACATTCGCTTTCTTCCAGTCTTCAGGCACTCTCCAAGGTGTCAGCAGTGCATCTGCCCAGTGTTCAACCTCCATTACTCTAAACAGCTGAAGTTTCATAATTTATAACATCATCTTTTTCAGTTGTCGGAAATGTTTGTAATGTTAATTAGGAAAAAAACCTGTTTTGATAGAACATATAGCTTACAGAAAAAAAATTTACCTAAAGAGATGTTATTTCTTTTAAAAGCATGAAATTAGCTAAACTTGTTTTCCTAGAAATGCTATTACCTTCTTCAATAAGAGCACGAAGACAAAATGTGCTACTCAGCAGTGTTCTCCCATCATCAGTAGCATTTTCTGAAAGGCTAGATCTACAGATGCATGGATCAGTCAGTAAAGATAAAAAAATATGTCTTGTGCATCATTAAATATATTTTTTGCTGGTATTTGTTTTTATATTATTTATTCTCTGAAACTCTTCTGCTGTCAGCACGCATTTCACAGATCAGTAATCGGAAATGAGATTTTGATGTTCAACCCTAACTCTGCTGCAAGACATTACATATTCTATGTGAAGGTCAGGTTACCGTTGACTCATAGTATCTACTCAGATATGCCACATACAGAATATTCTATTTCTTCTGTTTGGGGGATGCGCCGTGCTCCTCTCTTGTTGTTGCCTAAAGGACTGGTTTTCTTATTATTGAATTGACATGTAATGTATTTCAAGATGCTTCTCCTGAAATACTTGGGCTCTGGTCAAGCGCAATAAAAATGAGGAGGTTAGCATATTGAAATAGGGACAATGATTTCCAGAACTCCCAAACTCTGATGGATTCAGCCTGGTGAAAAGAAGTATGGTATCTCATGGAAAGACTGAAATTGTAAATAACACGGTTTTATAAAATTATTTCTGCTCGCAGTGTTTTTGTGGGTGGGTCCTTGCATTCCAGTCTTGGTTCTGGTTACCTTGGTGGCTCTGACTAGAAGCCAACTCCACACAGTCTCCAAGAGCTGTTCCCCCCTGCTCAGGACTTGTGCAGGCAACTCCTGGCTCTGCTACCTGCAGGTAACCACTTTTTTATGACTTACTTGGAATTGGTGTCCTTGAACCGAAACTACTTCATTAAAGGATCTAGACATATTTTTAGTAATAAAGGAAAGAATGAATCAAAATTTGATACGTTTCTGCTAAGAAAGGCAACCTGTCAATAGCAGACACAGAAATGTGAAGCTTCGCAAGTGATGGTTTTGTAGTATGACACATTCCTTTGGAATCTGTATCCCGCTGGCTTTTAGTAACTACATGTACTTTAGGGTAATCCAGATATCTTGACTACTCTTGACTATGGTGGTACAGTTTTAGGAAAAAAAGCAGAAACCTTAAGGGTTGTCCAAACTCCTACCAGCTACTGTGCTGCCCCAGAGGGCTGCCTGCCAGCTGAATCCAGGCAGGCACAGGCAGGGATCTGGCATCTGCTGAGCACAGATGCAACATTCCCCTGGCCCAAAGGCAAGGAGAGGTGGAGTGTGAATAGCAGATTTTTGCCACTCATAAACAAGTAACATATATAAAAAATGAATAAGAAGGTGTGAAAGTGTGTTAGCATCTAGGTTAGCTTTTCTTTTTCTGTTGTTGATGTGGCAGAAACACTCTGAGAGATCATAGACCAAGTATTTATAAAAACAGTGCAAGGGAAAAGAACAGAGATAAAATGAAATCCAGAAAAGTCTCCAGGCGAACTGAAGAAAATGTTTGTGTCTGGCTTTCATGAAGTTGTTTCTAAAATACTGTGCTGGAACAAACAATGTATTTTAAGTGTTTCTTTAAGCTGTGACTTCTGGAATGGAACGTTTCCTTGTAAATTAAGTGCACAAAATTCTGGAGTAAACCCAGTGGTAGTTTTTCCCCTGATAGTTTGGGCTGGTTTAGTGGACCTGCAAGTAGGATGCTTGGCTGACCCTTCCCCTCCTGTCAGAGCTCCTGCACAGATGGCACTGCTGGAAGGCTCCATTCTCCTCTCCATGCTGCTGGTTATCATCAACTGTAATAGGCTGCAGCCTTGTAGTGGGTGGAGATAACGGTAATTTGCAGGCACCTGGAAAGAGGCATATTAGTTGGTTTACTCTCTTATTTCAGACTCCTGTGCTTCACTGACTATTTTTAGTTGACTGTGCAACTGGATGTGGCACTTAGTGCCGCGGTCTAGCCAATGTGATGATGTTGGATCATAGGCTGGACTTGATGGTCTCAGAGGTCTTTTCAAGCCTCAGCAATTCTGTGATTCTCTAGATGTTCACAGCACTTCACAGGTGATGGCGCTGTCTTGTATAACTCACTCTTTCCACGAGTTGTGACTTTGCTTCTAGAAATTGCATAAGTGTCTCATCAAAGTGATTAAAGCAACTCTTAAAGAACACTATTGATTTAAAATATTTAGGGGTTTGGCTCACCCTTTAAAAGCTATCCATCTAAAGACAAAGGATAGAGGTCTTGAAGTAGAGACATGGTGCTAGATGCATTTATTTTGAAAATGATGATGAAGAATGTTCAACAAGAATTGGGGAGGTTGCCAGATCCAATTGGGAAGAATGCTGTGGGGAAAAGTGAAGGATATTAAAAGGGAGGAAGGGAGGCAGAATAAAAGCCGTAAATTTTTCATCATGAGGGATCGTTCTAGCAGAGCTGACTCAGGGCTTCTCAACAATGTAGGCAAAAATAAATCTTGCTCTCCCAGCTGCTGTGGAGTAGAGCTTTGACAGAGTGCTGGGTGAACTGCTAAGAGCAATTTTTTAGCTTTTTGCTGACTGTGCCAATAGCTATTAGGCAGGCAACAGGCATAAGGGTAACACCTCCTCCTATCAGTAGAAATTTGAAGAGAGATTCATCCTGCCAGCAGTGTCTGCTACCACCAATGGCCCTAACCTCTCCTTTTGACTGGCACCTGTACTAGTTTTCCAGGACTCTGGCACAGGCTAACAACTCACCAGACTCATGTCCGTTCTGGCCAGAGAGAGGGAGGGGTGGCCTAGGCAAGCTTTTGATATGAGTGAGTGAAATAAATCATACTTCACTTAAACAATTTTGTTGGTTTAGAATTTACATTCTGAGGCCTATGTAAATAACTGTTGGACGATGTTGAATCCCATTGTATTTTTCCAGGATGTCTTCTTTATCATATTGTTCCTGTGACTCATAAGTGATCTTGCATGGATTACCACGAGCTGTAGTCATGGCTTCTGTCACCCATCAGGTTTAGTGGATGTGTAAGAGAAAATGGAAGAGCAGAGAAGAGTAGAAAATGTAGAAACTGCAGATAGTCATAAGAAATGACAAAAAAAGCTATAAATCCCACAATTCGAGAAATGTAACCTCCTTTTGTTATTGAGCTTTAACATTAGGCTCTTTTCATCCTTGACTGTTGCTGGAGGCTAATGCACAGTGTTTTGAATGACTGTGGAGATTCTGGGCAAAATGCTACTATTCCTCATCCTTGTTGTATTCAGAATCAAGTTTGCTTGAAAATCATTATTCTTGTGATTTAGTTTTAGAACAAAAACAGGATAAAACCCAGTATGTTGTAGTAACGCCTTTATGTATGCCTTGTTCTAATTCAAATAGCATTCAACATGACAAAACGTATTAGGTGTTGCTCTGCAAAGATGCATGCAAAGTTCTTCTTTGCAGCTTTGTGTTAACAGACTAACAAACAAAATGAGATCTGGAAGTTTTACATTGATTTTAGTTGTAAAGTTGCTGTACATGCATATTGACTATGGAGCAAAGTCAGCAGAAGACTGAAGTACCTCATAAATCTTTTACTAGCTGGAAAGCAGAATGAATGTCAGTAGGGCCACTGTTTCAGCCTCTAGCCCCTTCCTACCTCCCATGAAGTGTGTTAAATAAAGATATTTTATTTCAATTCTGGATACAAAAAATAAAAATGAATCCATGAGAGAAAACTGTTTTGAACATTAAATTTTGGGTTGTAGTATCTTCGAATATAACAACATTGTATGTGGGGGAGCTAGATTAAAAAATATTTTGGGGAACACTTCTGCACTTAACACATTCTTTTTAAAGTGCATTAACTCTTGAAAGTAAATTGGTTTAAAGCATATTGATTTCTGTAGGTGAAAGAAAAAAAAAAAAGAGAGAAAAAAGCTATTTTAAAGGCTTTCTGAGACATCCAGCCCTTGGAAGATCTATTGAACAAGGGGCATTTTTCATCCACCTTTGTAAATAGACATGCAGCTG
Source organism: Trogon surrucura (assembly GCA_020746105.1). Classification (NCBI taxonomy): domain Eukaryota; kingdom Metazoa; phylum Chordata; class Aves; order Trogoniformes; family Trogonidae; genus Trogon; species Trogon surrucura. Next base: position 113,978,794 of record CM036617.1, on the reverse strand, counting down.
CTATTCTAAATTTATCAGGATACAAAACATTGATCATGACCCATGAAATGTTTTATCCAACTGAAAGTACTTTGTAGACACAGAATGGCTTTTATTTGTTCCTCAAAGGGACTGTTTGCAGACTTTCTCAATAGTCCTTGGGCTGATCATTGTTAGTAAAAGGGACTTGCAAGTAACAACTTGTGTTCCTGCATTACTGAGTGACTGACAGAAACCAGAAAACACTTTTGCTTGCTGTGTTTGAAAGCATTTTTCAGAATATGTAAGATGCTTGAGGAAGTGTTATAAGAGCATATCAGTTTTAAACACATTTGACAGTCATCACTTCATCACTTAATTACAAGCAGAGTTATCAGTGAAAATTTCACAGGCTGCGCTAGATTTACTTCTTCACTAAGTCGCAGAAGTGAAATTCAGATCTAGCATGACTGTATCTTAACTCTTTAATACAACAGGCTTAATCCTGACTATTTACTTGCTAAGCATGAGCTTAGAATCCCATCTTTTATTTTTTCTTTTGTATTCAAGTGCAGACAGGCTTTCTAAGATTTATCCTTGTCTTCTCATACAACTCATGAATTTAAGAAGCTTTTGTGTGGACAGTCTTTAGTATTTTGTACCTAAAGCTATGAGGAAATGAGAGAGCTGGCGGGGATGCTGGAGGTTAGGACAGTCTTCTCTCACTGACTGCAGTATTGAATATTGCCTACATTTTTTCTTGGAGCATTTCACAGCAAAACATCTTTATCCCTAATTTTCTGCAGATGTGTCTAATTCTCCTCTGCAGAAGTAACCCAAAGTAAGGGTGGCCCTGCCAGGAACTTCTGATTGTGCTAAAACATAAAAACTTTGAGCAAGCCATCAAGCTGGGCCAGACCCAAACTGCTAACACGGAATTGCCTGTATCTGACTTGCAGAAAACCCCAAAGTTATTTCAGACAACTGCAGAGATTTCACATAGTTTTCTGTGTGTATGTGCATCTGTGTGCAAAGGACTACTTTTCACATTTTTTTCCACATTTCTCTATTTTTTTCATAGATAAAATGTTTTTGGTGCATGGTGATTTTCTGCTCTGTATGAATCATTTGTCAAAATCAACAGAAATATCAACAGAAATATCAAATACATTGGCTGCTCCCTCATGACTCTGATAAATGGTACCTTTCCAAGATGATTTACCAGATAGGTAAGGTGAAGGCTAAGTGAGAAATCCAAAGAAAGTATGTTTTGCTATTTGAAATGAGAGCAGTCATCACCTGGCTGTTGCTAGAGTTACTGGTGCTGTATTTATGTCTGCTTTCAAGCAAAAATATAAAGGCAGTCACTTTAATATATGAATGTTATGGTAATTGCTCCTAAAGTTTCATGATCCATACCTTTCTAGTGTGGAGATTAGTTCTGCTACATGATGCTCCTTCACGAATAAAGTTACAGGAGCTCGTCGAAAGGGCAGGGGGCTGTCAGTACTGCTCCTCTTTGTGAACACGTGAGCCTAATGCTTTGTGATATATGTAGGTGGTTTGGGGTTTAAAGTCTGGGCATTATTGACCTCAAACCACTAAAGCATCAATTCACCTAGGTCGTCTAACTGTGATATTGCTTCACATCTCAATCAAGTCAAAGTAAATTGACGCAGTTGACAAAAGCAATGGTTGCGTTCTCCCCAGTGCTCTGCCAGTCATCCCTTCTGCTTCCCTTGGGCCAGCATTACTGTTTGTGGAGCTACGTGGTCAGTCAGCTCAAAGAGTTGATCAGACTAGCCCTGATAAACAAACACTAATGAAAAAAAAAAGTTAAAAAATAATATTACTTTTCAGTCTGATCAGCTTATCTCATATTAGCATAAGCCTTATGAAACAGTTTTGTTTCTGTATTATTAACTTTGAGATCATATAAAAGTTATAATGCACAAAAAATTACAGGTGCTATTTGCCTTTAAGACGCTCCTGTGAAGGAGAGGTAAATCAAATAATTTAGGTTCAGTAAGCATGTGTGAGTGTATTTTAGAAGGCATATATATGTGTATACAAACACAAGCATACACATTCTAATAGTATAAAAGTGCAGAACCAGATTTAAGGTGTGTTCTAGATAAAATTCTGAGATAAAAGTTCAAGAAGTGAAAGATTCTTCCTAGAAAACTGGGCTAGAAGAAACATGAAATAATCATCTGAGGATGCTAGCAAATGTTTTAGGGCCTTATCAGTCAACATAACCTCAGCTTATAGGATGCTCGTTAATCATTGTTTTCCAAGAGCAAGTGGAAGCTATAGCCAAAAACTGCAGATGGGAGCAAAGAAAAGAGGGAGTAGCTAGAAACAAAGCAAAGGTTGAGGTCTTCCATTCATCCAAATATTTATCAATGACATTGTGGCACCAAGTCATTCCCAATCTCCATAAACAATCCCATATACTGAAAGAATTCAGAGATCCTGTAAATTTACTCTTTTTTTTTGGTGAGACAATCCAGGGATACCAACCAGTTAAACTTCGAAGCCTGTGCCTCCTGGTTTGATTTCATCCAAGCAAATCAAGTGAAATGTTTAGTTTGTGCCAGCACTAGGAAAAGGGTCATGGGATTGGGTGAGCTGAAATCTGTTAGCTAATCACAGGCTCCCTTCAGCCCCTTTTTTTCTAAACTAAATAAAACCTCAGTGGGTGAAGAAGAAAGCGATCGCACCAAATCCATCAGGTCCTGCAGAAGTATCAGTGACACCGAGCTGTCAGCAGTATCAGAGAGTGCTGATAACATTAACATGGACACCTGACCTTTGTCCACAGTTGATGGCAAACTTTGATCAGGGGTGCAAGTGTTGTACTAAACTGACTCATGTCTGAAAGCAAACTGAAATGGCAAAAAAAGACCCCAAACAACAAAAACAAATACTGAGAGTTTTCTGAAGTTGCCCTAAATGTAATGCCATGTAATTGGCCTGGGTTTTTCAATTATAAGCAGCTAAAAATTATAAAAGATCATTTTGCATGGTTAGCAAAAATTTTAACTTTGGCAGGGATCTATAATTATATATTTTTTTTAAATTTTTTTCTCCCCCTAATGAAACATTCACAAAGGCTCTGCAGTTTGTAATGCATGAGCCTGATTTAGGAGAGTTAATTACCTGGGTTTGCCTGTCAAATGTAGTCATTTACAGAATATACTCAGTGTTTATCATGATAAACTACTCACACTGTGAATTTAATAAATCATTACATTCCAGGCATTAAAATATCACTGCAAAATTGTAAATACAAAGAAACTTGTACTTTATCACAGAATCCACAAGAGGGCAACATGTACCAGGCATTTAAGTGCAACGTTATTATTAAAATCCCTCCATTATTCAACAGACTTGGATGCAGTTCATTGATTTTTGTATTTAGCATTCTTTCATATTAATCTGTACTGTTATCTAAACCTTGCACAGGATTGGTTTCTATTAACACCTGTCAATATTTTATATGGTGCTGAACATGAGTGTTGTTATGTGTACTTATAATTAATTACAATTAAGGCTTAGTATGCATTTCATTTATCACTTGGACTGTCTTAACACAAGCATTCTTGTATTGGAAATGCCTTTGTAGCTAACGAACAGAAGCATACAGGGTCACACCTTAGCAGAGCATGTGCTAATATTTATGTTGGGGTAGGTTGGCGGCAGTGTCGAGAGGTTTCTTGAATGGAAAAAAATAAGAAAAAAAACAACCAGCAGCATTTTACAGAACTGAAGGATATAATCTCTGCAGAGCATGTGAAAAAAACCAATTGTAAAGGTGGAATTGCAACTTTCATCTGAATAGTCCTCTTGCTTTCGCTCACTAGGGCAGGAGCCTGCATTTCTTATACCCAGTGGATAGGACTTTTCTCTGCAAGTAATCATAGTGAAATCAATTACACTCTTAATAGAATAAGGGTGGTCCAAGCTGGTCCAAAACAATTAAATCAGTCCTGTGAGACACTGACATCCGATCAATGGCATTGGCATAAAACTCACCATCTCATCGGTGTCTTGAGGCTCTCAAAGCTCATGTCTAAGGGCTGAGCATTTCTATTTCTCTCCTTTCAAAGAATGAGGAAGTTAAACTTCTCAATTTTTTTTGTGCAAACACTTTTATATAGTATAACTTTTATTTTATAGGAATTGTTACATCAGTATTTCAATGTCAAAATGGACAGTATTGTTATGCAGCGTGGTCCTAAAAACTGACCAATACAGTAGAGTGCTCAAACTCAGGAAAATAATTTCTTTAAGATGTGAATTAATTCCTTTTTTGCACAATTGTCTCCTCAGCCTAACTGTATGATGAACAGGTTTTTTTGTAACTATAGAATGCCTGGACCTTGGTGTCAGTACTTGGGAATAGAGACAGCCATCATTGCCTTCACAGAGCACTCAAACTGACTTTTTCCTTCTTTATAGTAGTCTCACTGAAGTGGGGGAAAATGTATACTACCTATGCAAAGCCTCCAGAAACACCAGACAAAGAATATTGCTTTTTATGTTTTATTTTGCTTTGAATAATGCTTAATTGGACAAAAACCAATAAACTAAACTACGATTCAATATTCTGGGAACTCACTGCTTTAAGTTAACTATGTGATAAAACAGCAAATGTATGTGGAGAGTCCCTTAGAAAACAGGAGATGCAATGCATACCCAAGTAAGCGCATGCACATTTAAACTACAGTAACAACAGTTATTTATATGAGTTAGCTTGTGGTGATCTCTATGCTGTCACAATTGATTGACTACTGAAACACAAGCCAAATAAAGATTGGCTGGTTTATCTTTCAGCTACACAGCCCTGTCTACAATGTAGACATGATTAACTCTAACTTACCTGTTTTTTCTGTATTCATCTTTGTTGTTTAAGATTCTTGATGTAACCTTCTGTGTTTTCCTATTTAAGTGTTATTTTTTCCTTTGCTTTTTCCTGAAGTAGCGTGAATCAGAGGTACAGAGATTTTCTCAAGTAGCTAATGCTTGCTTCTGCAATCTGCTAGCCCACTCAGCAATTGCCTGGATATTCAAACTGCATTTCCAGCAAAAGTGGGAGTTCTATTCTTAGGTCTTCCAGATGCACCTCTGCTGAATGAAAGACTCCTCTTCTTGCATGTCCTTTCTCACATGGACAAGTGATTGATGCTGTTGCTTGTCCCATAACTGCACATCAATAGTTCCTTTAACAGAAATCAAAGCAAAAGATGCAGTCTGGCTTTATAATTTCACTGAGAGTCAGAATATGGTGACCACAAGTCTAAGTAGTCCTCTGGTTCTAGCTCCTTTTCTTTGGTATTGTAGGCTTTTGTTTCTGTGATAATTATCCTTTGTATAGTGATGGATTAAGTCAAAATGAGCTTCCTTTGTGTTTTCTCACTAAGATGTTCTTCCAAATTCAAAAGCTGCCTTGTGCTTCTGATGAAATCAAGATAGCTTTGTTTCTGAGCTCTCACCACTGATACCCTTGATCAGCTCTAAAAAATTTCTAACACCACACATTTGAAGCTGGATAGTATGGAAGAACTTTATTAGGTTTGGTTTTGAAGTCAGTACTAGTAAAATTTGAACCATTGGTAAAGTGTTTCTTCTAGTCCCTGTAAGATGAAGTTTCATCTCAAATTTCCACACCGAGTTCTTCATATTCCAAGTGCCATCTTGAATAAGCATGGACTGAAATTAAATCCCCTCTCCCTTTGTTTGAGCCTGCAAAACCTACATGCGCATGAAGGTTCTGGTCTTCCTGGGAAAAGAGTGTGAGAGAAAATGTCTGCTGATATCACTGATGCCACTATTTATTCCTCAGTGATAGACTGTCATGATATGTAGTTCATGGGGAAATATCTTGTAGTAAGTGCCTTGATTGCCTTGATGTGTTTCATATTGTGCTGTAGTCTTTATTCCAGGCTGAGGGGATGGGGGACACGCGGTGGAGTGCTGCTCCTATGTCCTGCAGTATACATGTAGCTCTCCATGCCTCACTTGAACCCTTTCAAAGTTATGAATAGCCTGCAATATATATTGCTGCACTTGGAAAGGATATGATCCTTTTATTTTTCTTATCTGGGAAACCTTTCCTCATGGCAGGTCAAGGGTGTCCCAAGAGTAATGCAATCTCCTCTGGAAATTTCAAAGAACATGATGATTATCTGCAATTGACTGAGGACATCTGTGCTGGCATACTGACACCCTACCTAATTGATTATCCCGGATTTGCACAGCTACATTCAAAGCCGGGGCCCCAGCTGAACAGATGCCATGGCTAACACCACCTCGCATTTCATCAAAAAGTTCCACAAGTGGTTTGTTGTCTGTCAGAGCAGGGAACGTTTCCGTATACTGGTTGTATTCTATCAGATTTTCCTCTCTGTAGTTGAGAAGACCCTTAAACAACTTCAGCCACTAACCCAGAGGCACAACTGGTCATTGGTAATATTAATAATTGGTTATTAATAATACCTGTGGCAAAACTGTCCCTACCTCTGGCTATGAAGTAGCAATATTAAAATGCAACTTTGTCCCGTAACTCAGGAGGTGCTGAGGGTTCTGAGGGCAATGCCTGGAAAGGTCCCTTGGCCCTTCCCCCAGAGACTGTTTCTTCAGTTCTCTGAAAGAAGTAAAACATTCGGTAAAAGCTTAGGAGAGTGTGGTCGTATCTGTGTTTTTCAGTGGGATGGTCACTTTGACCTTGACCACCACTGGAGTAATTCTTCCTTCTAGTCTCTGCAGTTGACCACGTACTCTCATTTTCTATAAAGATAAACAGTTTAAGCAAATTCTCATAGCTTCTAGTCAGTCTAGTTCTCCCTTTACTGCTGACAGATGTTTATCATCACTTCTGCCAGTAGTGAAAATGCCATCAGTCCTTAATATAACATATGGGATACTTTTCAACATAGTTTCCACAGCAATCTATCCAGCAGATCAAAATTAAGTGTGAGTGTGTATTACAGTACATTTCTTAAAGTTTGCTAGTATATAAGTGGGAAGTCCATCGTAATAAATTTTCTGCCTTTAATTTCAGTAGCAGGTTGTGCTTTCATGGAGAGGAACAACACTTAATCATTTGCAAGTTTATGATTCCTGCAGATGGGTGTAGTTATGAACATTACAGAAAATGTCTGTTAAAAGCAACTTAAAAAAAATGAAGTGAAAAAATGAAACTATTCTGCCCCGGCTTGCCTAACTCACCTTTAATTTTGGACACTAAACAGAAGACTGATCTTAGCTTGACTAAATATCAGATCTTCATATGAATCTTGGCTGTAACCTGTTTCAAGGTACTTTCTGTGAAAATGATTGGGTGCACATCCACAGCAGAGCAGGAATTATTTTATACTTCACTGCAGGCTAAACTGAGTTTTACAGCTGATCTTTGCTTAATGAATTCTGACTTTCTGTCCTGATTATCAGAACTGAGTTATCTTTCAGGTGACACAAAGCCTACCATCTGGGTGAAGTCTCTAGTTAAAGTGGGGGTTTGTGGATTATTTTTGCATTTGTAGTCAGGTCACTGCAGTGCAAATATGTTTGTTCATTGATCACAGCTGCTGAACTCCATATACCTGTTTCCACCTGTAGATCGACTGTATCATTACTTGCTAATATCTGTCTGTCTGTCTCCATTTTAGTAATGGGTAAGAGCTAAAATTAAAAGAAGATTCAGTTTCTTTCTTTCTCTTGGTGTAAAACGTACTATGACAAGAGGTCTGCCCATGTTGACTGTTTGATAGGTAATAACCTTAGTTTCATCTGCTTTAATCAGTGTACAGAAACATCCACAATAGCAAGAGAAAGAAAAACCTCTTACAACTAGTCTAATATTTCACTGTAATGGAAAATATTTGTTCCATCGAATTTTTCTGCTTTGGAGCAGATTAAATTATAGTTTGGCAGACATGTCAGATTTTCTCCTTACTAATATCTCCAGTTAATTTGTCTTGCAGCATATACTCTGGAACACTTCCTATGCTGAGCAATGCTCAGTTAATGGTTTAGTTCCACCCATTCATTTCATTTTGGGCTTCCTTATTGATTAGGAATTTTTTTATGTTCAGCAATTACGTTTGACATTGGTGTGTGCCAGTGTAAAGGAGCTTGACAAAACAAGAATGGAAGCTGTCTTCAAAAGATGGCCACCTGGGAACTTGTGACCTTCTTCAGCTGCATTGCAAGAGGACGGAAAGGAAAATCCCACTTGCAAAACAGAAAATAAGAAGTTAGAGCATGACTTTGTGCTAAGTTACTATTCTCCTGACCATTTTACTGCACTGCTTTTCCTTCAAAATGTCATCCAGCCATTTGCTTACCTAACTAAAATGTTGTTGGTTTTTATTTTTCAGAAAACAACCACGTTTTTTTTCTATACTAAACATTTAGTAACGTACAGTAGTTGTCTATGCAGTTGTAGTATTTCAGATTGCAATGATTCTTGCTCAGGTTTACGTTTTTGAATGAAGTGCTCCTCTCCTTGAAGCCTCTACTAGTTGACCTTAATGTTCTGGAAACAGAACAGTGAAACTGGAAGCGGTTTGATGACAACTAGTGTCCCTATTCCAAAAGCCAGTTGGTGATATCTCTCGGGTGTTCTTGTGATTTGTTCTGGAAGAGGCAGACACAACAGAAAATTTTATTTCCTTTCAGATCTTAATCACAGAATGTCAGGGATTGGAAGGGACCTCGAAAGATCATCTAGTCCAACCCCCTGCCAAAGCATTGAAATGTGGGTTTTCCTCCATTTAAACTCTCCATACCTGAAGTCCAGGTCAGACTTTTTGCAAGGAAAATAAATATACTTCCCTCCTTACAGATATGTCATAAATACATTGAAAAAGTGATGTGATGCTTAGATACTATAGAGAGGAGAGTCATCAAAGTCAGGAAAATGGGTAAGTCAAATTCTAAGGAGAAATTTAGAATAAAAGGTAAAGGAATGATCCCAGGAATATCCTCCATCAGCTTTGTGCTGCTCTTACACAGCGTCACAGCGGTAGTTGTAGCTTAGCATGCCTGGGTACTCAGTGCAGCCCAGGACAGAAAGAGGCTGCCAGAGGATTCTCAAAAATTGTCCCCAAACATGGGGGAGAAAGCTGTGAGAACGAATACAAAATGCGCTGTATGTGAAGATGGAAAAGATGTGTTTATTTGGTCAAGATATGCAAATGACTGAAGAGAGACAAAAGGGAGTAGACTATTTCATCAATTTACTAGCTGCATCATGCAGGGGTTAGGAGACAGTGATCATTATTCAAGCTCCCAAAGGAATTCAGCTCGGTTTAACAGAGACAAAATGGCATATAGTATCATTTTAAATAGTAGATCTACTGGTAACATTTTTTCTTTTGCCTTTTATCTGTATTGCTATCACAGAAAAGGGACCAGTCACAACATTTGTATTAACTGTTAACAGTATGGCTTCTCCACCTGTTCTGAAAAAGGTGAGATAGGGAACTGAGTCTCTGTCAGTTTTGACTGACTGTTGAGCAACCATGGTTCGCTTAACAGAGTCGGCATCCTGCAAATATTAGCCTTAAACTAAAGTGTGAAGAAGGAACTGTAGTTGCAGCCAAAATATGTGAGCCAGCCTCTGCATTTTAGGGAAAGCTACATTCCCTTATTACTGGCCAGGGAACAGAAAGAGCCATCAGAAGGGTGCGATGCTTTCTAAGGAAGGAGCGTGCTACAGAATTTGTCATTTACGTTGTAAAGAAGTTTTTCAGCTGATGATGAAGCTGGTGAATGTTTCCATTGATAGCAAATAGAGATATCAGATATTGGTGCTTTCTTTGAAATTACCCAGTACAGCACTTGAATGTACTTAAATGTGCATACGTATTTGACTGAATTTCCTTTGAATAAAGTACCGGCATCTAACTAAATGTGTAGTGTGGATAAAATTATGTATTCTAAAATAGTAAAAAATAATACCCGCAGAATTAGACTTAAAGCCATTTGTTCAGCTATAGGTATTTAAATGAGTTTTAAAGTAAACAGTTTAAATTAAGGATTGCTAACTGATAATATTTTGAGCTTTCCTCAAAACTACTGGTCAGTAAAAAAGCCACTTCAGCAATATTGAACAAAGGATTATCCCAGGGTGTACTGTAAATTGCATTAAGATGTCAGAAAGAAGTCACCCAAGCAGCAAAGGTTGCTGCATCCTTGACTGTAATCAGTAGAAAGGAAGCAGTAGCTAAGATTATATTTGAATTTAGTCACTCCGTGGCAGGAAAAATCCTGTTAGTCATGCATTGATTTGGAATATTCAAGTGCAGCCTGTGTTGGTTTGGTTGAGAAGTAATCCTGATTTAAATGTTAAGCTTCTGAGGGCTAGCTTAATTTAAAGAAGATAAACCTTGGGATTGTATAAGGTATTTAACACAAAGAACGTGCTCTGTAGCTGGAGATACTACTTAGTGGTTTAAAGAGCCAGAGAATTTTGAAGTTCTAAAAGCCATAGAAATGCTGGAGTTCTGTAACACTTTTTTTTACACCTTCTGTTTGTATGGAATGCCTGTTCCATTAGACTAATTAAGGCCTTCACCACCAGCAATGAAGGCAAGTCTGTCTATCAGCAGTGACAGCTTCTTGTCATGGATCTTGCTTACTTGGTGGCATACCTGAAGGAGCAGTGGTGTAGCAGACATGTAACTGCTGAGTGTCACTGCTTGAGTCCCTGCTCCAGGCAATAGTATAACACAGCTCTGGGATGCATGTTTGCTCATTTCTGTTCTGGTAAGCAAAGTCAGTTTTTCCCCTTCATACTTCTATTTCTTTGGTTAGTCTTGTTTAACTGTGTATGTGCCATCTTGTTCAGGGTGTCTAGACATATCTGTAACGTAATCACAGAATGATTAAGGTTCGCAGGGACCTCTGGAGTTACATAGAATCACGGAATGTCAGGGGTTGGATGGGACCTCAAAAGATCATCTAGTCCAGCCCCCCTGCCAGAGCAGGATCACCTACAGTAGATCTCACGGGAACACGTCCAGGTGGGTTTTGAAAGTCTCCAGAGAAGGAGACTCTACAACCTCCCTGGGCAGCCTGTTCCACTACTCTGTCACCTTCACAGGGAAAAAGCTTTTCCTAATGTTTTTGTGGAATCTCCTATGTTCCAGCTTGTACCTCTTATGCAAGTTCATCTCATCCAAGCCCCACGCCCAATGGCTTTTTGACTGTCTCAAAGGATGGAGAGTCCACAACCTTTCTGGGAAACTTATGTCAGTGCTGTGTCACCCTCAGAGTAAGGCGGTGTTTCCTCATGTTCAGAGGCAACCTCCTGAGTTTCATTGCATGCCCTTTACCTCCTGTCCTGCCACTGGGCACCACTGAAAAGAGCTTGCTCTGCCTCTTTGTACCCTTCCTTAAGCTATTTACATACATTGATAAGATCCTCCTGAGCATACTCTTGTCTAGGCTGGGCAGCGACAGCTCTCTCAGCCTTGACTTACAGGTGACACGCCCCAGTCCCTTCATCCTTTTAATGGTCCTTTGCTGGACTCTCTCCGGTATGTCCATCTCTCTGTTGTTCTGGGGAGCCCAGCACTGGACCCAGCACCCCAGGCGTGGCCTCACCAGTGCTGGACAGAGGGGAAGGATCACCTACCTCAGCCTGCTGCAACACTCCTAAAGCAGCCCAGGGTGCTGTTGGCTTTCTTTGTGGTAACGGCACATTGCTGGCTCATGTTCAGCTTGGTGTCCACGAGAACCCCAAGTCCTTTTCTGCAAAGATGAAGAAAAGCATACAGAACTTAAAATATTTGTAGAAATTTTGAGCAGATCGTTAGGTGGTACAGATTAATGGGGCTCCATTGAAGTTGATGGCCATAAGTATGTCAATGCATCATAATCAAGTTCTGTGATTGGCTTGAAACCACGGTGTCCTTTGACAAGGAGTGAAAATCTTTACTTTGAATATTACTTATTCAGTTGTAAAATTTAAGATACATTTTGTTTATGAAAGACAAAAAATATACTAATTTGATTTAAAACCACTCCAGTGTTTTGAAATTTTGGAAACTAAGTAAGTTTATTTTCCTTCTGAAAAAAGAACTTGCTTCCCAATTTAATTCCATTATGTTTCAATAAAAACATATAACAATATTTCAAAATTCTGTAATATAAAAACAATCTACTTGTTTTGAGTTGCATGAAGAAGCTCATGCCATCTGATGTTTTTCTGGCATTGCTGTCATTACCAGCAGAGTGGAAAAAAATATTACTACTGTCCTGTTTAGAAGAACATTATTCAGTAGACCATAAGAACCTGGAGACAAGGTAAAAGATATTCAGAAGTTGTCAGCTTTCAGAGTGCCACAGAAAAGGCTAAATTCTGTAACCAAAATAGAAATTTTGCTTACACCTATCAATAACATTTCTGTTGTTATTTTAGTAGTGCTATTATGTTTCTATATTCTATCACAGAAGAAATGGTTGATTTGAGTGATTCTGACCTTTGTAGTAGCAAGTAGGTCAGGAGAGGTCCTCCTGCCCCTCTACTCTGCCCTGGTGAGGCCGCATCTGGAATATTGTGTCCAGTTCTGGGCCCCTCAGCTCAAGAGGGACAGGGAGCTGCTGGAGAGAGTCCAGCACAGAGCCACAAAGATGATGAAGGGAGTGGAACATCTCCCTTATGAGGAAAGGCTGAAGGAGCTGGGTCTGTTTAGCTTGGAGAAGAGGAGGCTGAGGGGTGACCTCATGCATGTTTATAAATATGTCAAGGGGGACTTTCAGGAGGACAGAGCCAGGCTCTTCTCGACGGTGTCCATTGACAGGCCAAGGGGCAGTGGGTACAAGCTGGAGCATAGGAGGTTCCAGAAAAATATGAGAAAAAACTTTTTCCCTGTGAGGGTGACAGAGCACTGGCACAGGCTGCCCAGAGAGGTTGTGGAGTCTCCTTCTCTGGAGACATTCAAAACCCGCCTGGACGCGTTCCTGTGTGATCTACTGTAGGTGATCCTGCTCTGGCAGGGGAGTTTGACTAGATGATCTTTGAGGTCCTTTCCAACCTCTAACACTCTGTGATTCTGTGATTCTGTGATTCTTATTTAATTTGAAATATATATTACCTTTTCAAAGAAAAAATTATCAAAATTGGTAGTGACTTACCACTCAGAATGAAAGCATCATGCTTTAGCTAGGGTGGTGCTTTAAAAACCATACCCTTGAATTTCCTTACTGATTCTGCATGGACACAGATGAGTATTTTTCTGGGAAATCACCTGTTGTGATATGCAAGTTGCACTTTAATGCAGTAAAACATACTCAATACATACAAAATGCAGAGGTTGTATATAAAAGCTTGCTGCTGAGGTGGCATTAATGTACATGTCTTTTTTGAATAGAAGGAAACGGACATAAAGAAGGTAAGCTTTTTTTTTTCCCTTTCTCTTTTTTTGCTGATATGGGTTCATATTTCATCGTACATTCCAGTAGACTTAATGAAATTCAGGATGACGACCAGGTATCATTGAGAAACCATACTGGGATATTGAAATGAACAATAGCAAACATAAACACAAAGACTCCTTCAGATTTCAATTATAACACACCCATCACTCTCCTTTTTTTTTTTGCTCCCAAGGAACACAGGAAAATATTTTTCAATAATGTAAGATAGGAATTAGTAGCAAGCTATTCTAGCACACACTAAAAATACAGTTGTATAAGATAGTTCACTTCATTCTATCTTGTCCAGCTAGGTTGTCCAAAAAAAAAGGGAATTAATATGAAAGATGTAATATATTATAAGTCCATAATTTCACTTGATGTGTAGGAAGTTTTTGCTTAGACTCAATATTTTTTGAAGGTAGCAAACTGACCAGGAAGAAAACCCATTTACTATTAATCAAAAGAATATACAGACTATTCTATGCCAGATGAGATAGAAGGGTGTATTTATTTTGAGAATAGTGGAAATCCCAACCATAATGACAGTTTTGTGTCTTAAAATTTCTACAGAACACTTTTGAGGCTCACTCCTGAATAAAGCAAAAACCAAATATTGAAATAATTATTCAAGCTGATGCAAGACTGTTGTAGCACAAAATTAGAGACAGTGCCTTCAGATCTGGAATGAATGTGGAATTGTCAAATGTGAATGTCTGAAATTACAAAAACTGTTTAAAAATAAGGAAGTCCCAAAGTACATACTGAAAGAATGTGATAGAAATATTGTAAACACTTCTGCAGTATCAAAAGTGACAAAGAGGAGGTTAAAGAAGTTCTTTTGTTTGTATTTTCCATTCACCTCTTCCCTTACACATTCCACTCCTCATCTTGTTTTTGTTCCTGTCCTTCTATTCTGCTGTTATTTATTAGCTCCTTTTGAAAAATGCCCTTAGTCATCATCTTCTGTTGCCTTTCTCTTTCTTTTTGTATTACTGTTGGGTCCATGGTTTGATTTACAGATCACGTGTTGAATCTTGGAGAGAGCTTTCTGTTAAAAGTATCATCTCCCAGATGGAAATTACGGCAGCTGCTTTATGTAAAAGCCTAAAGACCTTTACCTGAGATTTCCTCTCTGCTCTGTGCCCCAGGGGGGCAGCTAAAGCAGCTGATGGCTTTCCATCAGCATCACATCGTCAGAGCTGTGATGGGGCAAGGGGGGAATCTGTTGTGCGGAGGCTGGTGCCAGGCACCACTCGGGTTTCGTACTAACTTCTTCATCTGAAATTCTTCCTCAAGTAGCCTAAGACCATTGACCTTCCCATACTGTTATAAAGCTTTTAATTCAGTATTCACAGAGGGTGGGGGAACCTGAGATACTGTTTTGTATATTTCTCTGTAGGACAAAGGGTCACTTCCCTTTTTTCCTCTGAATTTGAAGGGCTCGAAAATCTTTGGCCTGTGATCATTCCTTCCTGTCAGGCCTTTACTTTCAGAGCTTTTTTTTTAGTGCTTTTATTTATAATGTATTAAACTAATGGTAAAAGAGACTATAATATGAAATAGAGGATAGGTTTATTATTTCAGATAAAGCTATGGAAGTAAACGTGCATTTGTTGTGTTGATCTATACGCTGAGGCTCATTAACTGTTGCTAATTTTGCTCAAGTGTGTGAAAGAAACAGAGTTGATCTTTTATACAGGAGAAATTAACTCTTAGATATGCATTATATGCATGAAATACTCCAGGAAACTTCCTGACTCCCATTTTTTGGGTCCATCCTGAGGATAGGAAAAAACAGTCAAGGAAAGGAAAGACAATACTTGAAAAACTTACGTCTGACATGTTTGTGGAGAAAGTAAAACATGAGTAATATGAAAATGGTATTCAGGTACAAAGTTTTCAAGCTAAGCCTTAGGTCATATAAATTTTAACTACATATTGATTTTCTAAGAAAGGATTTTACAGCAGAGCAGACTACATAAGGGGAAGAACTCTAACTACAGAGGTGTTGCTAAGGTGATACATTTTTTTTGTGCAGTAATTAAAAGATACCTCTGTATGTCAAGCAGAAAATATGTGTTACAAAATATTGAAGTTGTACATGTCACTAACATCCTGATAAATTTCAACGTACTTCTTCGTTGTGAGATACTGTGTAATAGTTTTTAACTTTCTTTTAGTGTCTTTCTCAAATTGAAGGAAATGCACCTGTATTGCCTGAGATAGCTAGGCTTGAACCACTTCAACTCTTGCTTCCCATAAAAGCAATGCTCAAGCATCAGCCAGTTCCTACCCTGTATCTGAGTTTTATTGCCAAGAAAACCAGAATGTGACCCAACATGTAAAGAGTGAAGATAATCTGGGGGTTGGGCTGCAGTGCAGACTGGAGTCCCAAGGCAGCATTGACGTTACAGATATGGTTCTGCCTTCTTTCCCTCCATAAAGAGGAGGAAGGAAACTGGACTCTCACACCAGGGAAATACGTAACACATTAAAGGCAAAAGTTCAATCTGAAAACCTAATGTGAAAAATCAATTCTAATCAATAACTGGTTGTCACAAGTAGCTCGCTCATGCATGAATAATAATATTGAACTCAATGAATGCCCAGATGATTGGTTTCTCTGAGATAGCTAAGTGCTGGCTTTCTTCTGCTTTGTGATTCCTTGTCAAGATAGTACACCTTATTGTTAAAGAACAGAACTTAAATATTCCAAAACGAATAGATAATAATGGGCCAAATCTCTGAATGTAAAAGAAATTTTTGCCCATATATTTACAGCCTGCTATGGCTCTTGAGCATCTGCCTAGGTCTGATATTATTACACTATATTTTCATGCCTATTCCAGCATAAAAAGAGTTAACCACCCTGACCAGTAAATGTGTTCCTTCATTTTTCTAAGCTCCTTTGGCAATTCCAGGACTTATTAGGGAGGACTGATTTTTATCTATGGCTTGGATTGCTTTCTTAAAAAGCACATTCTCTTCGAAGCCAAAAATAATGCGATTGCATAGTGATGCTTCTGCTGTCCCAGCATTCTCCAGGACCTAAATCAGAGCGTGACACAAGTGTGCCTGGCATAGCTACTGATACAGCAGTTAGGAAATATACACTGGCCTGCAATGTGTATTGTCATACTGCTCTATATTAACATTGATTTTCAAGTGACAGTCATTTCTTTTATATCAGTTTTCACAGGGAAATCAGGTACTAGCTGCTATTATGCTGTCTCCAGGATACTTGGGTGGCTGAACCTAATGTTAGTATTTCACTGACCTTATAAATTTTATCCTTGTGTTTATTTGTGCTTTGTAATAGATTTTTTTTTTTAATATTTAAGCTGTAAATCTTGTTTGATGTATTAAAAGACAAATAAGCTCTAATGAAACTGATGGGACTGTCCCTTTCAATTACAAAGACAGAGGAATCAATGGGACTCATTTCACACATTAAATGAGGTTCGTATTATTTAACACTACAATGAGGGACAATAATTGATGATGAATTACGAATGAAGTCCTATTGGATTATGCATTACTTTACTCATAGTGGTGTGAAGGATTAATTAAATTGTGTAGGAAGCTGCAATACATGACATTTTCTCAGCTCTGCCTTAGCTATCAAACCGTATGATGGACATGTAAAGCATTTTAAATTTTTACTTATTTGAGGGGAGCAAAATCAAATAATGCATTTTTTCTATATATTCATTTAGATTGAGCATCATCCATCTTTAATTGTTCATTTCAGCAATGCAAGGAAAAGAAGACAAAATTAGGAGAGAGGTCATAAGATAAAAATCTCAGATCCTGAACACAAGAATTATCGTTTGTGTAAAACAAGGAGAGTTCAGTTAAAGTATGTATCTTAATTTTTACTGTACACAAAAATATATGAAATTGGTTCATATTCCTCCTTAGTCATGTAAATGCTAGTGCAAGTAAATGCTTGTGCACTTTTCTGTAGTAGCACTGTCAATTCTTTTGTGAGAAAGAATTGATAAAAATTTGTTCAATTATGCCTGCAAAAAAAAAAAAGCCAACCTAAATAGAAAGTGTTTACAGTAACAGTTTCTGTAATGCTTTTATTCACCAGATACAACTGGATGCATGTCAGCAGTAAATGGGCTATGTTATGTATTTATTTATCTATTTAATTGGCTAAGTTATGTATTTATTTATCTATTTAATTGGCTAAAGATATGAGGCTTAATAATTTCTTAAGGATCTATTTACTAGGTTTCTTCTTTATAGAATCATAGAATCATTAAGGTTGGAAAAGACCTCTGAGTTCATCAAGTCCAACCATGACCATCAAATCATTCCCTGAAGTGCCATGTCTACATGTTTTTTAAACACCTCCAGGGATCCTGACTCTACCACAGCCCTGGGTACTCTGGCCCAATGCTTCACCACTCTTTCAGTAAAGAATTTTTTTCTAGCATCCAATCTAAACCTCCTCTGATACAACTTGACCCCATTTCCTTTTGTCCTATCACTTGTTCCTTGGGAGAAGAGACTGACCCCTACCCCACTACAACCCACTCTCAGGTAGTTGTAGAGAGTGAGGAGGTCTTCCCTCAGCCTCTTCTCCAGACTAAACACCACCAGTTCCCTCAGCCACCCCTCGTAAGACTTGTTCTCCAGACCACTCATCAGCTTCGTTGCCCTTCTCTAGACTCACTTTCTTATACCGTGTCCCCCCAAACTGAACATAATTCTCAAGGTTTAGTCCCCTTATGCGCTCGGTAGTTCCTTCTGGTACTCCTTACACTATCAGGTGAGCTCTTTTTCCCCCAGCTGGTTACAAAGGGGTTAAGAGACCTCTGTCTCCCATCCTGGTCTCTGGGGATTGCTCATCTGTAGCTCGATCACCATGAGTCTGGAGTGATGCTTGGGTTAGCATTGCTGGGTCTTTAGCCAGATGATAAATTGTTTTGCTCCAATATCCTGCTCAGTTCTTGTAGGAAGATGATTTGTTACGTGTCTCTGGGCTGGTTGCTTTATTTCGCTAGACTTTTTCTTTGGAAGTGTAAATGTCAGTGGCTGTAGAGGAGTCAGCCTCATTGCTGAGTGCCTGTATTGTGAGGATCTCCCTGATTCACCATGGCAGCCTGTACTGCTATTTTGTGACATCTTGGCTCTTTTACAGGTAGGTAACACTAAGAATAGGATAATGTATCACAGATAGCATCTCTCCTGCAATACAGCACCTTGTTTTCTCTTGAATCTGAAGCAGACTAAATAACATAAAGGAAATGCTCTGACCAATGTAGGCCAGCTTAAGAAGTCATTTGGAGGGGTTATTAGATACTCTTATTCTATGAAATCTAATCTTGTGAAATGTAATATCAGTAGGATTACTCAACATCTAAAAACAAAAACCCCAAACAAAACCACACACCTTTTCATATGAGCAAAGATTTGCAAGGAGGTCTTCTGTCATGCTGGGGGATTGCCATTAGTTATTTCCTCTTTCCACTAGGACAAAAGATAGAAAGCTAAATATGCAACCTGGATTTTTCCTAAGAGATAAAAATCATACCTTTGACTGACCTTGTGAGGTATTTATAACATTGGAAAGTAATATCTTAAGGTTTTATGCAACCTGCTTTGTAGTCTGTAGTTGCTTTTTTTCTTTTAATGTTTCTTACGTGGCGATGACAGTGAAGCAAACTGTCAGTCAGGACCAGCTCATGCACGTCCTCCTGTCAGTGTGTGTGTGGAGCACTGCGGAGATCTAATGGAGCAAGGGAATGAAAATCAGAAGGCAAAGTCATCCCTGTGTGACTTTGAAAAGTCACTTAGCCTTTTGAAACAGGAGCTGTGACGAGTGGACTCAGCTGCTCTCGTTCTCCTTTGTTGTGTGCAGGAAAAGATCTGTGTATGTTAATCAACACTTCCACCTCTTGCACCCTAGTTTCAAGTCTTGAAATTTCCATCAGCTCCTAGCTCCTATTAGCAACATAATTTAAAACTTCTTTTTTTTTTTTCCCTTTTTTCATTCAAAAGAAGAGTTTTCAACTTTCTTTGAGAAAGAGTGCAGAGGAAAGCTTAAAAATTTAAGAGAATGCATGTTAAAGGCATAATCAGGAAAACAGAAAACAAATTAGAACACAAGATCAGAACTGTATTTTAAAATATTGTTATTTGGGAGGTCTTGTTATTTAGTGTTATTTTTTTATGGAGTTATGTTTATTTTGAATGACAAGCAAATGTTTAATTAAAAAAAAAATGCACAGTTGTTCCATAAAAAATATAGAAAGTGCTTAGCTTCTGCATACTGCAAAATAATATTGAAAGCTCAAAAGTCTCTGAAAAGAAAAATCAAATTCTATTATCCCTCTTAGATGAGAATAAGCTTAAGAAAGGTTAATTGCACTATTCTGACTCCAGGCCATCTATCATCATTTTGACAGAACATTTTCTTCAGTGATGAGAACAATGATAGGGCGTAGCAGTGATATAAATTGAATAGTCACTTTTTCATGTAGATGTATGCTCTTGCAAAAATAATGCATTGGGATTCCCAAGTGGTGACAACGTAGGAAGTTGTGATTAGAAAAAATAGTGAGAAAGGACTTGAAATGTTCAACTATATTTCATTGACATGAAATGCAGAACAAATTGTATTTAATAACCTCCTTTTAAAATTATTTCTAATTAGTGAGACATTTTGGCAGCTGCGCTTTCTTTTTCATCTCTGAAATTTTACCTTAATTTTTTTTGACAGACTAGTCTCATAATGATTGTAGAAGAAAAGGCAAAGCACCTAGGTCATCTAATCTACAATTAACTCTGTTAATTTTGTGGAAGGATAAAAAAGATTGATGTAAAATGTTACACGTTACCTGATTCATCAGAATTATTGCTAAACCTAGAAGCAGGATTTTAAGGCATATTTGTTCTGCTGAGGGTACATCATTGTAAGGTATAATACTTTAAAGTAAGTCTTTTCTGATCATGTCTTAGCACATACAGTAAGGTGAGAAATCAAATCCAACTCAGTGACATGCCTTTTGTCTCGAAGAATTTAGTACAAATGAGAGAGATTTATCCTGTAATTATATAACTAAATGTGAACCGAAAAAAAAAGAAATGTGAGTTTTCTACAGGGAAATGTTCTTGATTGCTGAAGAAATCTTTTATGATGTGCTTTAACTTCAGTTATTTTGTGTTTGTAGAATCATTTCAATATTGTAATGGCAGACGCAACAAGGAGAACGTTTGTCTAAAATTCTGGATAGCCAACATAGCTTGGAGTCCACAATTATGAGTACAAAATAAATAGCATAGCAGAAACCTGTAATCATGCTAAAACTAAATAACAGCGCTACTTTTTCTGAATGTCAGCTGCCTCTTCTCTGCTGTCCTTGGAAAGTAAAGAGATAGGGGCATGATCAAGCACCCATGCCACGCATATTTCATTTCTGATGTGCGAACAAACAGACCCCTTCTGTTCATGATGGAATAGCTGTAGGTATCTATCACACAGAGGAAGGCACTTTCTCCTTTAAGCATATTCTTAAACCACTTAAGAGTTTTTTAGATAAAAATCAGCATGCTGAATTCTGTCAGTCTATTCACTGGCACCATGTAGTCCTGCCCAGGTTGCTGACGTAACATCCTCCAGGTACGAAATCCCATGTAATCAGAAGGGCCCAGAATGCTGCAGTGGTTTAATTTTGCCTTGAATTTGATGTGACGCTTTGCCTTAAGTGGGATTTCTCACAATCAAATCCTCAGGAACCAAAACCATGACTACTTGTGTGGCAAATTTTATATTTCAGGAAAGTTTTGCAGTTTCAACCAGAGACAAATCGTTAGTAGAGCTATATATTCAAAAGGAAACCATGATGCAACTCTTTCCAGTTGAAGGCACCATTAAAAATTCCTGTTGATTTTGGCAAGGTCAGTTAAATCTACACTGAGTGCCTCTGAAAATCCTTCTTTAGATGCTTAAACTGCACTGGCCAAAACATACCACATGTGTTCGAACTCACCATTACTAGCAGCTAATGTTCTCAAGGGCATTTGCAAGAGCATCAGTATCAAACACTGTTCCTTAATGGTATGCGTATGGGTTATTGTGTGGAATACTGTATTATTTTGTCTTTCTAATCTTCCTGCTCTCTGTCAGAAGAATGAAAGGACTCCCGTTTTTCACTACCATGTCCTCGTAGATTCTCAGTGAGGGTGACGGAGCCCTGGAACAGGCTGCCCAGAGGGGTTGTGGAGTCTCCTTCTCTGGAGACATTCAAGACCTGCCTGGACACGTTCCTGTGTAGCATAGTCTAGGCATTCCTGCTCTGGCAGGGGGATTGGACTTGATGATCTTTCGAGGTCCCTTCCAATCCCTAACATTCTATGATTCTTTGGAAGAGTACATTGCGGTGTAACACTGAGGGCTTGATTAGTCTCTAAGAACCCTTTTGTCATCCAGTGGATGTGGGAGATGGGATCTTCTAAGAGGAACAGCCAAGGCAAGCAGTAAAACTCACCCTTTCCAATTACTTTCTTCATTAACCACAAACACTCCTATCTCCACCACAGTGTTCAGGCCTCAACTCCATTTCTGGGTTTCCTGAAGTATTACTTTACCTCATTCAGAAGAAATGAACAGCATCTGTTGCAAGGTATTATTTGTCACTGAGAGGGGAGCAAACAGCAAACTCCCTATACCATAAATTGTCAGCTTATGATACAGGGAAAAACCTTCAGGAAACAGTAGCCTTGGACAGATATTTGAATGATAAACTTGAGAATGAAAATAAGCTAACTAAAAAAGGCACTGTAGATTTTTAATTGTCTGTTTACTAAAGGACAAGTGTGCGACTATAGATAACTAAGAATATTGTATTTTCAGGGCTGAATTCTTTCTAGAGCTCCTCTAGATATTTTTTTCCCCTCCAGAAATTTGTTTCGAAGAGTGAAAATTAAATGTTCATTTGTGCAAATGTACATTGCTTTGAATATTTGGTTAAAAACGTGAATTTGCATGGCACTCCTGATTTTATTGCTTTTCAGTTTTCTTTCTGCTATTTACATTTTCAACCCAGGCACAGAAACAATCCCAAGCAAAAATAGTAAATATTTGAAGACAGAGCTGAAATTCAGACACTAAATACCAAAAAAAATATTTTGTGGATGTAAGGAATTCATGAAGCAAAGAAGAGCATTTTTTTGGATGTCTTTTTAAACACTCTCAGTACACACAGAATTAACTGAATTTTAAATGGGAAAAATCATTAGGCAAAACCTGATGTGCACCCTCACCCACATGCAGACAGCCGTAGAGGAGAAGACATACAAGTGTTAGACAAAGGTGCATCTGTACCAGTCTCTCAAACAATCCCAACATTAGTAACAAATCTCTACCTGCAGGTCTAGTAAAAACTATTTACTGTTCCCTTTATTATTTTTTTTTCATTTACTGGACATTGTTGAATGGAGATTATGACCAAAAAATTCAACACGCATTTCTAATTCACTTCTATGTGACACTTTTTTTTTTTTTTTTTTTTGTATCAGCACTGGAACATACTCCATTGCGCTTGAAGTACTCTGACAACTAACAGGCAGGTTGAATAAATTGTTGCTGTGTGTCAGGGGGTGTACAATTCCCTGACTACTTCTCTTTTCTTTTTTCCCTGCCCCTATTCCTCTCCCTCCCCTTCCCCTCTCCTCCTCTCATTTCCCTGTCCTGTCAGCTGTTGCAGAATTCCATTTTTAATGCATCGTGTGCAACGTGTACAAGACTGTGCACAGGCAGGCTCATCTACATAATCATACTATGCCCTTCTAGTAGCACATATCACAGTAACAACAATAATATTTTAATATTAGTAGCAGCATATTGTACGTGCACAAAATTTTGTGGTCTTGTGCTGCCTAATCCTGTGTTCTTTTAGTATAAAATTCATTTCAGTGTATGTGACGTTAGTAACCAGACGATTGTGCCTTGCTTTTGTTCTGTATTGTCCCTCTGATCACAGCATGCTTTAAGGAGTCTATCTGGCAGCAAATAGGAGTTGCCCTTCTGACCTTAAAGAGGAACATTGTCCCTTCCAACTGCAGTAATGACTTCTTTTTCCCACCTGCCCAGAAGGATGGGGCTTAAGAACTGTACTCCTAGTAGGTTATACTAACAGGCAGCAGATCTCTGCTGCATATGTTATAGTTTTGCTGGCTTAAAAGCACTTTTTTTTTTTTTCTCTTTGAGTGAATATAATGTTGAATTTGGGGTTCTTTTTGTTGTGGCGTGATATATTCACAATTTACAAAGATACAGATATGGTCATTTAGAAGAATTTTCAATTTATTTATCACATCAGGACCTTTCAGAATTTGAATGCTGTGCCATGTAGCTGCAATGGAATAACTCAATTGTAAAAGACCCAGGTTGTTAATTAGCAGGAATTCCTACTCTTTCTGTAGAGGTGGATGAAGGGAGGAGTGAGAGGGAGGGTGTCCATGACACTGAAATGTCTTAAAGGCCAAAGGCTTTTTGTGCAGCATGGAGAAGTGCAGACTCAGAAGCTGAGCATAAACTTTTGGACTGTACTGTCTCTTGTTGGCTTTGTCCCAAAGCCTGTGCAAGCAACATATTAATGTTTAAGCGTGGAATATCTGGTGCTGATCTCTTCCTAGGCTGGATGTACCCAGCCTGGGGGAAGGGGAATACCATCAAAGGTGTTAAGGAAGCATCATTCCTCCTCCAGAGGTTTCTGATCCATGACCCATATGAGTGTGGGGATGGTAGGTCAGGCTCAGCTCAGACCTGAGTTTCACCGATGAAAGTGACTGGCTGAAGCTGACTAACCAAAGTGACCTGTGGAGTTTCCCCCTTGTTAACTTAGAAACAAAAGACATGCAACTCTTTTGCAAAGCAGTTGCTACCTTCGTCTTTTTGTCCTCCTGAAGCTGAACAAGCTGCGTGTCAAGCAACTACCGATCTGCTCACAGTGCGCTTACAGATTGAAGCACTGGACTGTAAATTGTGACATCTGTGATCTGATTCATGTTTCGGTTAGATGGCAGGCAGAAGAGATGGATGAAGATCATGGGAAATAAACTGATAAGCTTCCCTGTGGTAACCCATCTTCCTTCATAAATACAATTATTGGGCTTTTTCTTGTCCGAGGCTGACTAATAACTCAAAAAAGGCACTTCTGCTTTCTGTGGACAAATATTAACTGGTTCGCTATATCCCTGAGCTATATGTCGTAATGTAATTTCTGGACAGCACAAAGATTAATTTCAGTGCTAGTTACATTTCACAATGAACTCTTACAAAGTACAGTTTTGACATTCTGACTTCTGTGATGTATCAATTCAAAACCTCATTTATCTTGACTAAATTTATGGTATGTGGTAATTTCATCTCTCTTTTATCGACTCTGCTTTTATCACTTTACTGTTGTCTTTACCATTTTATTTTCTGTATTGTGAAAGTTATATTGAAAACAGAAATTTTCTTCTATAAGATAATTATATCTATAGATGTAAGACTAAAGACTCAAGACTTTTATTTCATTTTTTTGGACATTAAGTCAGTTACACAGTAGGTACTTTTTATGACTGACAGTATCAATCTGTCTGAAGTTAAAATTTACAGGACTGTCTGCAGGCAGATGTATGTGTT
Organism: Trogon surrucura; assembly: GCA_020746105.1. Taxonomy (NCBI): domain Eukaryota; kingdom Metazoa; phylum Chordata; class Aves; order Trogoniformes; family Trogonidae; genus Trogon; species Trogon surrucura. Next base: position 113,953,761 of record CM036617.1, on the reverse strand, counting down.
TATTCTCCATCTTGTTTCTGGAGAAACATTTTTAATTATTTTGCTACAGAACATACACTACAAATATCGGTATAGGGTATTTTTTATTTCTGTATCTGCTAGCTTTGCTGTGAGAACTAGTGCACTGTGTCAAAATAGCGTCATGTATAAGGGTTAAATTTTAGAATTCTTAATGAAGCAGAACTTAAACTTCAAAGGCCATGTTTAATGTAATTGTAATAGCAATGTGTTTTGTTAGTATATTGTGCACTGTAAACCTCACTAAATTAAAATTAGCATGCTTTAGGAACAATGAGGACTATAACATTCTCTTGTATTAAATTAGTTGGAGGAGGAGGGTATCAGTAACAAGAACTATGGGTGAGGTTTCTGCTGAAAAAAATTATTTAGAAAAAATAATAAATCAGATTAAACTTTGACTAAATAATACCACATTCACATTTTTATACATTGCTTAAGTTTGTCAAAGCAAGCTTATGGTTTCTTCCTTGAGGGAAGAAATACTATATTTTCAGATTTTGATAGCATTGTATCATAATTTGATATTAACACTTCAGCATTAGCTGGGATTTTTATTGCATGCATATTTTCTGGAAATTATCATTTCTGAGCAGAGCAGTGCTTTTCTCCTTGCCCCAGTTGTCTAATTTAAAGGTCTTTTTGAGACACTGACACTTCTTTTTCTCAAAGATTTTGTCTAAATTCTATACGAGCCAATGGAAAAATTTCTATTGACCTCTACCTGGCTAAATTACCTCTAAGGGCATAGTATTGTGTAAGAATATGTGACTGTAAGTTACATAATTAGTTCATACATCATAATTTGGTGACTGTAAGCTAAATAATTAGTTCATACATGTGGGGCTTAACAGCTTTGCACCAGCTTGATTACAGATCCTCAGCTTTCAATATATTGGTCAAATATTTTTTAAGCAAGAAAAGGTTACTTGAAGCTAAACAGGATTTTGTTCCATAGAAAAATAACTTGAACCTGGCTCTGTAGCATTAGAACATTGATGTATCTTATTTTGGATCATTCTCTTCGAAGTTCAAGTTTTATACTATGACTTTGTAAATGTGCAGTTCCATAAATTTAGAGAGAATGAGGGAGAGTGAGAAAAAAACAACTTGGAATATTATTGATTATTAAGATGGTTGAATTGATTTTGACATTGTATGGGGTAGGAACAACTTAAAATACTCTGTTTGAGCATTTTGTGATGTTTAAATCCTACTACGTCATCTAAAAATTTCACTAGAGTTTTATTACATGCTTAAGAGCCATAAGACATCCTCAAATCTCCTCTGTAGATCTCTGACATCTGTTTTTATTTTTGTGTTTATGGAGCTGGGAGCAGCCCTTGTTGCTAATAGAAGACTTGACACTGTGTTCCTGTTCTCCAGAAGGAGGTGGATGACCCCACCTCCTCTGAGTGGCAGGAGGAAAAAACGAATGGGATTATTCCAAAGTGATATTACTCAGTATATACAGTATTCTAATAAAAGTGAAACTGGTGAGATGCACTGTAGAGCATACACTAGTATTAATTAGTGTTATCTGCAGTAACATACCTTGTTCAATACATGCTAAGTATAAGAACCTAACAGTTTTGCTCTAGTAAAAAAACTGAAATGTTCAAGCATTGCATATGTTATAATTCCTAACTGGTAATTATCCTATTTCATAGTTAGTCTGAGATTGCATTATCAGGGATAAAAGTAAATTCAGCGTATCACATTCAGCTTTTTAAAGAACAAATGAGCAAACTATGTAGATATTTCTCAGAACAAAATGTAGTGAGGTCATAGTTTCAGTGATGAAAAGCCTTACTAGACTTATGACTATCACTTTGTACAATATGCAATAGCGATATTTTAAAGGCTGTAATAAATTTAATCTAGTCCTGCTCCTCTAGCAAGTAAAGTATATATATGCATTCTGCTTTATTTGTCAAGGTGCATGACAAAGCAGTTATGTTGTAGTTTTGAGTAAATAATACTGCTTTTAAAAGTTTCTTGGTAAACAAAGCTACTAGCATTAGATAGATCATTGTAAATTATTTCTATTTAATTTTATGTTTAATTATAGTTTAGTATAATTATAGCCATATAGACTGTTTCAGAAACCATTTCTGGTGTAGAATATCTAACATAATTGTATTTCAAAGAATTCCTATAAAAAGAGTACTAAACAAAAAATTTTACATTACGGATTTCAGACAAATTAAATGCACAAAAATAAACAGGTTCTGAGCAGATGGATCTTCAGATATTTCAGTTGTGAAGAGGAAAAAAGTCATCTGATTTAAGCTTTACTGCTTTTTAACCTCTTCGTAAATTAAAGAGAGATGTTCAGACAGGAGTGGCAAGCACACTCAACCGGTCTCACTGGAGTTGAGATCACTTTTTTATGGGAGCAACTTGGTTTAGAAAGGCATTGTGATACTATGTCTTATGTTTCTTGGCTCTCAGACCTCACATTTCCTATCCTCTTTTGCCAAAAGACTGTTTGGAATAGTTTATCAGCTTCACAGCTCGAGCAAGTGCCTGACAAAAATCTGACCAAAAATAAATCTTTTTTTTCCTGCTGATTTTTTTTCTTTTCCTTTTTGATTTTCATTTTGATTTTTAATACTACTTTTCTTCATTCTTCATTAATCTCACGGACCAGTTTACTTTTCAAATTCTGCCTTATGATTTTATTCTTTAGAGTTCCCTTCTCTGTGCTTGAAGGAATGGCATGTTCTCATGCTTTTTTTTTCATGAGAAGTTTGAGAAATTCTTAGTATTCAAAGCATAATAAAAGACAATCTGGATGTTCTGGTGCCAGAACCAGAAATCTTGCATGGAATACTATTTCAAGAGTAAAAGCTAGGAGGATGGTTTTGAAGGAATGATCTGTTGACACAGGAAAACAGAATAAAAGGGTTTGCTCCTGAAGTTCTCATAAGCACTCTAGAAAATTTAAACCCCATTATATCTCCATCTCAAGAATCTTGAAAAGATCTGAAATTACTGGAAAAGGTTGGCTATTTCAAAGTGCATATTTTCCTATTTGACAAATTATACCATTTGACAATGTATAAATTAGATTTTTATTCTAATGCGTTGTGGTTTGTCAGTAAAAATGAAATATATGCTGTGATTATAAAACGCTGATGCAGAACTTCACAAGTCAATTCAAGGCCAAATATTTATTCATCAGCGTATGGTGACTCAGGTTCAAAACCACATGTTTCTGTTGCAGAGCAAATTTTATCCAGAGGTCTAAATCAATACTTTTGCCAATATTAATTAATCAATTGTTCTGTGCTGCACAAGAAAAAAAAAAAGTTCCTGGGTATCAAAGGAATGTTTATAGGTCTGATGATTCCTCACCTTTGGAACTTGAACTAACAGAGACAAGTCTGTGTTTGATAGGAAAGGGTTTGGAAGATATGCCCTAGGCTTTCACATCTCAACACTGTAGTATGAAAAAATGTTCCATGTTCAGTGTGAGTAATGATCTTCGCAATATCTACAATCACTTGTCGTAGCCTTCACTTCAGCTGGCTACATACTTTGGGTCCAAAGTTCTTAGATTTGTTTGATTATTTAAATCCAATGCAAACAAAAATAGTTTTTTCTTCATGTTAAAATTCTGTTGTTTAAAATTAACGTGGCCATATTTGTGCCATTTATAATTAGTAGTGTTTGCTTTAACAGCAGTTGATGCAGTGACATCTGGAGTATTGATTTTATTAAACAGAACATAAAAAGATGTTTTAAAAAACAGTTTTTAAAACTGACTGCTTTCCAGACTTTCTTCGGGGTTAGCTTTAAAAAGGCAATATGATGAGCTTCAGTTAGTCATGAAATAAAGTTCAGGTATTTCCCTATAGTTGCAAGTTTAATAGACTGTTTCTTTACTCTGTTAAGTACCTGAGTAAGTTGTCCTTTGGTTGTAATACCTGCTGATTTCGAGAAAAAATTAGTTCTTTCTTCCTACTCCTTCTTTCTGGTGGTTTGTTTGTTTGTTTGTTTGGGTTTTTTTCTCCTCTTTTTCTTTTTTACAGTTTTTAAACTGTGGCATAACAAGTTACAGTTCCTAATTTCCTGGTCTACATTGCATTACGTAGTGAGCATAGTAAACATAGTAATATATGAAGCAATTACATACATCTCAGAATCATGAATTTAAAATATATCTAATTCAAACCAAATCAAGCAGCAACATGGATTACAAATATAAAGTTACTCCAGGGATTTCCGTGTATATACTGCACAGTTTTTGCTCTATGCTAACACTTCAGATTCAGTAAATGGACCTCACAGAGTGAAACTGCCAACATATGTTTTAAACAGAGAATTATGTCATGTAGTGTTAAGGCTAATAGGCTAAATTACAGATAAATGGTAATGGATCCACAGGTGGCCTTACAAGGCCTGCTATGAAGTGTAGCAGCTAGTTAGAGGAAAAACTCTTGCCTTACAAAACAAGATGTTGGATATTTGCTTCATTTTAGTCTTCATCTATTTCCTTGCTATAAACAGATAGTAAATACATATCCTAATATATACTACACATATATATATGTAAGGATATATATAGCCATGCAAATAGAGTTGAACTGCTCCAAAAAGAGGAAAAGAACAAATTACTAAAGAATCCCTGAAAGGCAGAATGGACGTGTTTGTTAACTCAATTGAGGACGACTCGTTATAAAAAGATCCTCTAAATGTGGAGTCTGATAAACTTTATGTTAAGTTATTCAAACAAACTGAATTAGCATAGCTAACGTTACAGCATTATGTCATGTGAGTCATCCAAGCTGTCCAGTTCCATGTGTCCAGTTACATGTGTGCTGTGTGAAGAAGATTAGAGGGTGGAGAGGAGGAGGACAAAAAGAAGGAAGATGAAGGAATGAAGGCAAGGCTGAGAAAAGGGAAGAACTCTGTGCTGTGCTGTTCTTACAGGGTTCTCTCTCCTCTCTTTCCTTGTTTCCAGATGTCAAAATGATTTATGTGAGATCGAAATCTGCCCTGAGGTTTGTGAACAAAATGCTTTTGGTTTCTGTGGAGTTTGTTTACGTCAGAGTTGACTGTGGCTTTTTTTTTTCTTTAAACTTGATTAATAAGCATTAAACTTTTTTAATAAGCATTACCCATAGCAAAAGCTCAGGGTAGGTCTTGGAAGATGGTGGGAGAAAAAACACTTTTAGAGGCAGAGTTTTGTTCCAAACCCAACGTGAATGTTAAAGGTGTTGCTGCACAGCAAGGCTGAGATTCTTTTGAGATTCATGTATGTTGAGTGTATATAAAATCCAAAAAACCCCTTTGAGCCAGCCCTCCTGGGTTCGCATTAGATATTTTAAGCCAAATTGCAGCAGTGTGCAATGGAGAGAAGGAAATACAGGGTGGGACTCGTCCAGGAACGCTCTTGCCTACTTCCAGGGCCCCACAAAATAAACAGATTCAGGCTGAGCTTCCATCAGGCCCCATGTCAGCGTGGAGCCTGCACGGGTGCACCCTGGTCCCAAGGACTGCCATTCATGCCGTGCACTTGCTCACCCCTTCCGTGGCACTTGTGGTCTTTGCTTCTGCCAACGTCAAGTCTTCAGTTTGAGAAGGCCGTGGCGCTTCCTTGGCCGGGCACAGGCAGGCTGTCACTCTGCTTCGGCCTTTATTTTTTTACAGGCTGTGACTTCCCCGTTCGCTCTGCGGTACAAGTGCATGACACACACACCCAGCGAGTTTTAGAGGATAATTTTTACTTTTTCCAAAAACCTTCCATTTTGCACTGTCACGTATGCAAATATACTTTGATTTTTACGCTAATCTTTAACAGTAGTGCGATTTTTATACTTAAAGATCAGTCTTTTACCTGGAAAGCTAAGAGTGTTTCAGTGACTGCTGATATTTTTAAGACCTGATTAAAATACAAAAGAAAAAGGGAGTGGTTTTGAATTTTTTAAAAGTGAGGTTTCTTACAGATTCCTACCATTCTCTTAACTGCCCCGAGAAAGCCAAGTTAACAGCTTTCATCTTTAAAATAGCTCTGAATGCACCTAGAATAGCTGTCGACAGAGCAGAAATCTGTGAAATGTATCAGACAACAGGTCCAAATGTAAGTGAGAAGCAAATGTGTTAGCTAACAGAGAATATCAAACAATCAAGCAAAAAATAGAAGGGAGAAGGATTACAGACTAGACTTGCTAATTATAGAAAAACTGTGTTTTCTGTGGGAAGCAACACCTGCAGGCACTGAAATAATTCTAAAGCATTCAGGTTACATTCATTTTCATACACAGGGATTTACACTGATAATTCTAAAAGATGACACTCATCATTCCCATCTTATGAAAAAGTGTGGTAATCACTCTCTCATCTTCCCTTACTAAACTTGATTTTTTTTCACTTCATATTACTTATTTTTGTGTTATACGTAATATATCTATCCCATCTGAAATAAAACCCACAAACAACCAAACCTGCTGGCAAATTACATTACTACATATCTCTGCTTCTCAAAAATTCATCTTCCATGGCAGAATTTAGCCATGTTTCATCCAGGTATTAGCAAAGAGAATTTGGTTATTACAGACACACTATTTTTGTTAAAACAATATCTTTCACTTAAATGTACATTTTTTTATTCCCATGACAAACTCCTACTAATAACAAAAACTGCATTTGCAATTTATGGGTGTTTCATTTTTTTCCAAAGGAAAATGGTCAGGATTAAATGTCTCCAAAATCTGATTTGATGATCTTTAGAACAGTCACTTGGGACGTTTCCAGTTATTTCCTAGTTAGTTCACATGCGTTATGTTCAATGATTTCCTAAAATAATGCTTCTCTTTATGATAGATAAAAATGATCATATGAATCCAAATCTTAGGTAATCCTTATGGTAGCATATAAGAAATTTCATTTAGAAGATGACTAAAGCTTCTGTGCATTAATTGACTCAGAACTTATATTGGGAGCAGTTACCAAAATCTATAAGAAAAGTAATGATTTTTTTTACGCAAGTTATTAATTTCAAGTAGCTCATATACTTAGGCATGTTTATTATCCTGTGTCTTAGTTACTATGATATCATTCTAAACACCAGTATATTATACTGGTCATTTTCTAGATTAGAAAGTACAGAAGACATTAAAAGCACACACTTTTGTCATTGGGCTGATTTCCATTAACACATTTGTGTACAGTAACACAACATGAAACTTAAAGTGAAGTGCTACCCTGAATCATCTAAGAAAGTATTTTTTCGTTTGATATATAAATAAAAGTCAAGCACAATGGCCTACGCTCTGGGTATCTCTGTGTCATGACCCATAGAAAAATGTATTTATATTGTATTTCACTTGAACATGGAGTTGGCATGAGATTTTAGATTATCATTTTAGCCCCGTGCTCTTTATGACGTATCAGCTAATGGTGAGGCTTTATTATTTCAGTGCATCTAATAAGGATGCGACATTTCTAATTCCATCAGCTCAGGGCTTAAATTAGAGTTTAAGGTAAATGTTTTCATTTAGTTTATTGATTCCATTCCAATTTAGGCGATTACCCCGTAGCTCTAATTCACCCAAAGAATCTCACTGGGGAGATTTTCAAAGGCACAAATAGAAGTCAGACCACTAACTTCCATTGACTGCTGCAAATTGTATTACTGCCTTCTCTCCAGATACATGGAAAACCGGTTCCCATTGTTCTCTTAATAGGAATGAGCATCCATCTTTCTCAAGCAGGCTTTGAAAATGTTGATCAAAGCAGAGGAGGCCAGATGCTCACAGTTTGCTATAGTTCTGCTATGGTCAGTGAATTATTTGCACCATTTGGGACATAGACCATATCATTGCTAAAATGATTATAAGTTACTTCTTAATCTCCTAATACTAAAATTCAACACTGAAGGATTAACTTTTACTGATAAAATGAAAAACATAACTTTTTTTTTTAAAAAAAAAAATTGATTCATTAACACCAAAGCAATTGCCTGTTAAAGTTGTCCTTCAGCTGGGATTTTTTCTTTATTAGGCTGTGGGATGTTGACCTTCATTCTTGTTCTGAAGATCAGTATGGAAGCACTGCAGAGGAAATGCCCTCACCCGCTTGGATAAAGATAGTATAATGCCTTCACTGCATTGCAATTTAGTTTGCAACAGTGTTGGAGGATGCAGAAAAAGTGCATCCAGACTCTTATACCTGCTTTTACACACTTGGTCATAGTTCTTGTTCTCTGCCCATCTGCCAAAATAATTCCCCATGCTTCCTGATGCCACCCACCCCAGGAAAAATTAACTAATTTCACATTCCAGCATCATGCAAGCATGTATAGAAAGTAATCTCTTTTCTTACATGAACAGAATGAATATGAGGAGTATTTCCATCTTCTGGGATAAATTTAATGGGGTAGTCTGGCTTCAGTCTCTAGCTTTGTGAGCTGAAACCTACAACAGGGTCAGCGTACAAGGCGTGTCGCATTTTTATCTCATGTCGTCTTCTCAAAAGCAGCTGCTGCAGTAATGCCACCCTCGCCTTGGTTTGTCATCATCAGTTTTTCACTCATGTTGGCCCAGTTCTTAGCCCAACTATGTTTCCTTTGCACCTCTTCCATGTGGTACCTCATTGCTTGAGTAGGGGTTGGTTAACTGGAGATGCAGAAGGAGGTGAGGAACGATGACTGGAAGGTATAATGAAAAAAAAAGAGAGCGGTACTCTGAGATGGAGAATGAAGAAGTCAGAGTTAGGTGGAAAGGCAAATAAGATTTTAGTAAAGAGGAATTAGCAAAAAGGCAAGAAGTTAGAAAAGCATAAATAATAAAGAAGAAAAAATGCAACAAGCTTTGTCTTTGATTTTGCAGTCTTCCCTGAATGCTTTCTTGAAACCCACTAACATTAGATTTAAAATGCGTGAGAAAAACTAAATACAGAAATGCAAATTAGGCCTGATGGATTAACCTAACAAACATTTTTTTTTGAAAAACAAAAGACCGACCACAGTTTAGTGGTTTATTTTGAGAGCTGAGTAGGATGGCATATTTTTACATTAAACAATATTCATTTTCATTTTCTTATGTTTATTTTTGTCTGAACATATAATTCTCCACCAGTCTGTAAACACTCCTACATTTGCCTGAATTAATAGGATAAAGGATGCCAGTTTGTTAGAACAGATAATAATAAATGACTTGCATATATTAAGTGTGTTTGGAACATGTTTAATCCATAAGTTTGATGTTAAAAGCACCAACATTATCTCATAAAATTTTACTGTCGACATGATCTGGGAAGCGTTCTTGCAGTAATCTCCTATAGCTTCTCATTTATGCTAACATAAAACACTGACTATGCTGAAATATCAGTTCACACAACTGTGTAGATCTGCTAGTTATACAGTCACACATCAAAATCCTAAATAATCATAAGAAGGCGTGCTATGGCTGCTATGATTTGAGGTCAAAACAGTAGGAGACAGAGTGCCTTTAAAAGACTGAAGTGCCATGGTGTAGGGGTGCTGAGAGCTCTTGAGATGCACTCAGATTTTTTGCTGATTTAGTGCCAGAGCTAAGAAGGGATGTTGAGATGCGATGCTTTTGTGAAGTCGTGCTTTCTTTACTAGTGCTGCGTTGGGATTCAGAGTCTTCTGCTACTTTTTGCTTTTAAAAGAGAAGTAATTTCGCATTTCATAGGAGCTATTTGTGGCTCTAGAAAGAGAAGGTACGGGAAGAAACTTGACTTGGTAGCCTACACTTGCATCAGCATCATTCAGCCTGGCTCAGCTGTGGTTGGAGTACCCTGCTCTTCTGATTCTTGGCCATTTGGCTACTTTTAAAAAAATAGTGACTGTAAATATATAAACTCTCCTGGGATTTCATGACAGGAAGGAGAAATTAGCCACCTCCAGCTTAAATAACAGTTCTGAGGAGACATTTTCTCACATGGACTTTAGGTGGTTACAAAGTCTCAGATGTCTAGGTTGCTTTGGAAGGCCGTTTGGTTTTGTCTGAATGCAAACCTGGAGATACTGTGTAGGAACTTTGTTTGCACTCTTAACAAGAGCAAAAATCCTTCTCCGTTGCATGGTTATGTTTTGTTATGGTTTTTCTTTCATTTACTTTCTCATGGATTTAAAGTGCCTTTTGCAAACAAAGAGGAAAAAAAAAGTGTCATAAGAAAAAATATAAAGTCATAGTTGTTTCTTTTCTCATACTAGCTAGGCCAACAATGTGGAATTTCTTGTAAAAGACACAGTGATTGCTGACTTAGCTTTACAGACTTTGTCTAATGTCTAGTCTTCTGCAGCCAGATGGAAAAAACAAGACCAGTAATATTTTTTGATCTCTTTATGTTTCGAAGTTTCTTCTGTAGTTGGTAGGCACAGAGCCTTGCACTTAAAAAAACCCAACAAAACAAACTGTGTTACCTGAGGATAGACAGAAAATTGATAAGGCACATGGATAAGAAAAAATAAAGCTTTTCCGTCAGAAAACAGATCATATCTTTTAAATTTTTCATTAAGAGGAACCTTATTGCATGTTAATAGTGTACAATAAATGAGTATATATGTAAGGCTAGTTGACCCAAAGGAAGATTGGTTTACTCAGAGGTAACTGTAATCAAGATTGAATAATATGTATTGAAACTGATTTTTTAATTGTACAACTCTCTCTGTTTATGTGTTTATGAGTTTATTAGGAGCAAGTACATACATACACTTAAATATTTGTATGTCTGTATCTACTTATGCAGAACACATTTGTTTTCCGCTATCACGAAGAACTTAAAAGGTGCTAGCAAAATGTAGAGTGTTATGGCTGAGAATTTAAATGCTGAAAAGTGAGGAAATTAAGAAGCAAGCAAACATGCCCTCATAGAAGTGACAACTTTTAACACACAGTTGTGCTAGACCATGAAGCTATTAGGGTAATAAGTAATGTCAATTTATATGATTATACAGTGCCGAGTGCACTGTTGATGTTCAATAAACAAACAGAAAAACTAAAAGGTATTAGAATGATAAATTTTGCACTTTAAAAAAAAAAATTACGCATTTGGATGATAAAAATGGTAAGGCATGTTTTGTAGTCTTCATGAGCTACAGAAAGTCTCAGGATCCTTTGTTTGGTTGTTGTATTTAATAGTTCTATGTTACTAGCAAAACAAAAACTCCCTACCAGGTTAATCTGGGAATGTGACCATTTCCTCAAGCTTGCAGGGGTGTGTAGGTCTGGTCCTCACACACACTGCTGCATTATGTGTGTGCACCCTTCACTTCACAGAACCGCAGTGTTTTCATGGCAAACATTGTGCTTGAGTTGATCTCCCCAGAGTCCTTAGAGCCATCGGGACTGCAAAATAAAACTTCACTAATTTTTAGCTTTAATGAGTTCTGTAACTGTTGTCCTGTCATGCCTTAAAGTCTAGATGGCTGCTTCACAGCCACTGTCAGATAGTTACCAAATTTAGTCTTTTTCTAAAATGGGAGACTTGCAGAAATGCGTCAAAGGCAATGCAAGAACTGTATATGGCAGTGGTTTAAGCACGGCTTCTACTGAAGAAATAGAGACCTGCTTTGTTTTGCAAGCTTGATAAAGATGCCTTAAAATCCAGGACCCTGAAGGGCAGCTCATTAGCCTCCATGATAAGACAGGAAGGGAGCAGTAGAAGCCCCTTACTTAGAGCTGTCCCAGTCCTAGTGTGACTTTCAGGAGAGGATGACTCATGAGCCGATGCTGTGGTGGCCAGGCTCTTCCTTGTCGGTCAGTCTGTCCTCTTTCAGCAGTAAAGCAGCGTGTGACCTCTGCAGGGGTGGGAGCTTTCCCAGATCATCAATTTCCAACACAATCAGTGGTGGGTTCCTCAGGAGAGGCAACAGGGAGGTCCCTATGTAATAAAGTGGCTCTAAGTAGAGTGGAGAAGGACTTTTGTGCACAAGAGGGCTGACCTCACGGCCTTGCAGGCATCCAGTGAGAGGGGCTGTAGCTTTCATCACGTCTCAGTGAACGAAGTATCCCTGTGCAGAAGAGAAGAAAGTTGTTTTAAAACCTTCCTGAAGTGCTGCAGAGAGCTCTGCTACCCTTTAGAAGGTGGTAAAGGTGAAGTCCCTAATGAGAAGACTTTAGAATAAGTTCTTCAGAACTTTAGAACAAGTTCTGCTCTTTATGGATAAAAAGCTCAGTGGAAGACCTGAGGAAAGAACTGTGCAGTAAATTGGTAGTGACTTTTATCTGTGACACACTAAAACAAAAATTAAAAGGCTGGGGCATAATGAAAGCTGTGGAGAAAAGAAATTAAATGTGTCTGAAGATCTTAGAGGATGGCGTATATATTATACTTAGATAGAACTAGCATAACACAGACCATAAATTCATTTTGCAATTTTATTTTAAAGTCCTTAACTTTTGACTGAGCTGCAACATATGAGTCAGAAAGGCATCCAGTCTTGGCGTAACATCTTCATGCATCTCTGACAAAGTTGTCCACATGGCTAATTTCAAAATTAATTACACTGCTTTTGAGTAAGCTTTCAAATTGCTAGGGAACTCACGCGAGCAGAAATTATACAGCAGAAACTGAAACTAGTTAAATGAGCTATAAAACACTGAATCATGTAGGAGCAGGCCACCTTTTATTAGGCTTCACACCTCTGAATGCTTAATTACTTTGGCTATTACTCCAGTGGGGAAGGCAGGGAACTGGCATTGCTTCTATGGCAGTTAATTGCCCACTATCCTGCTAACCAGCAACATTGCGCAAGAGGCAGTCTGTTAGACAAGGTGATACAAAAGCTTTTTTGGTGATGAGTTTTCCCTGTCTGCATTTTCGTGTGAATGAAGAGAAAAATTGTCACTTACAGGGTGCTGCTTTGGGCATCCCTTCGCACCCACCAGGGTGCGAGGTAGCTTTTCTGAAGGCAACAGCTCCTTCTCCTGCGACAGGGTAAATGGATGCAACCTGTGCAAAAATGTCCATGCAGGTTTTGTGTCTTTAAAGGTATCCATTAGTCTTGTAAGATAAAAAACTATCTGGCCTACAGGTCTGAAACTTTCCATTAACTCTGTGTGAGATTGCCTGCTAGACAAAACAACTGGGTGGCTTGAAAGCTCAGCAGACATCTGCTGAAATACCAGCCTGATGCAGCAGTTTACATTTACACAGGACAAGGCTCGAGGAGATTTGGATTTGGGACCAAATAAAGGATAATAAGCATTAACTACAAGGCAGGGAGTTCTATGAGGCAGCTCAAATTTTTGGCTCAGATTCATTTTTGTTTTGGAATTCCACGCTTTGCTGTTGTTTTTTTTTTTCCTTGAAAATCTTCATCTTCTGTCCTTCAGACAGTACAGTGACAAGTACAAGATCACAAAGCCTTTTGGTTTTCATGCTCAGAACTCCAGCTGTCATTTGAAAAGACAATTTTTGTCCGCATTCGAAGTAAACTACACCATTCCGCACTGCTGCTAATGTGCTCCTAAAGGACAACTTGTATTAACAGAGGTTTTTTTTCTTTTGCTGTATTTTGGTGCAGTGAACAATTTGGTACATTCAGGTGTCTTACATAACCAGCAACATGATGAGTCATCTTTAGAGAGTAAGTGTCGACACGCTTCCCTGGCGTGAGTTCAGCTGGTGAAGGATGTGCAGTTAGAATGTGTTTTAAAAAATGCAGTCTGAAATCCCAAACCATTTCTTTTAAAGTATGTTACCATAGGAGTTATTTTTGTTATGGGGCAAAGGCCCAATGGCAGGTATAGGGGTAATGTTCCATTTTTCTTCAGCCCATAAACGTGACTCCTGTAGAACAAAATGATCACACAGAAAGCAAACCTCTTCATCAGGAAATTCACAGTATCACAGTATGCTAGGGGTTGGAAGGGACCTCAAAAGATCATCTAGTCCAATCCCCCTGCCAGAGCAGGAACACCTAGATGATGTTACACAGGAACGCATCCAGGCGGGTTTTGAGTGTCTCCAGAGAAGGAGACTCCACAACCTTCCATTGAGACAAGGACATGGTGACTGTCTCCCTGCCCAGATATGATGCTGGATCTGTATGCGGCAACAATGCCATCCTGGTCATCTGCATGAGGGGAACAGGCACTCAGGGGCTGCTGGGGTCAGAGAAAAACTGAAGACTGCTGTGGAAAAACTGTCCAGGGAAGGTGCAGGCCAGCACCAGCACTCCTTCCTGGCACCTTCTTTGTGGGAGCAATCGCTGGAGGTTTACAGTTTTGGAGCTGGGCTCCATCTGGAGTGATAGATGGAGTAGAGGATAAATTATTCCTGGCTTCCCACTCTCTATGGTCCTCCACCCCCTGTCGGTCTTCCCTTTATTCCTGGCCTCCCACCTGCTGTGGGCCTCACCCATCTTGTCAGCCTCCACGTGCAGGAGGTTTGGCAGATCACCAGTTCTTTTCGTATTGTGCTGTAAATTCTTTTCTTTTTGTACTGAACATAGATAGCCCAGTTTGAAATAAGAGCACATCTCCCTTCCTAATTTCTCGAATTGGTCCAAATGAAGAAACAGAGCATTCCTTTTGAAGGACTCATGGATGGCTAGTTTAATTGTCATGGAAAACTTTCTGACACAGTATCTCTGTGGTCATCTGAATTCTGCCAGCTCCAGGTGAAAAATTTCTCCTGGCCTCTTTTGGAAACTTACTGTCACTCACATGAGAATGTCTAGAAATGAATGGCTTCAGACGGTCATACCTTATCACTGTGGAGTATTTCAATAGCACTAACCATTTTGAGCTCAAATTTCATAAAGAGCAGTGGCTGTGAACACTTTAAATTAATAGATGCATTACTAAGACTAAAATAGCTTATTTTGTCTCTCCTTTCTTGGTAATTGTATCTAGAAATTTACTCTAGTACTTCATTCAAAAGACCCTTAATTCTGCAGATCAGTTATAGCCATAGTATCTACACAACAGCCAATATGCAATGTGTGAGGGAGGAGATTAGATTTCACAATGTTAATTCATTGCTATTCTATTAAGAAAAGGTTTAGTGTTGTGTAACAATTGTAAGTATTCCTGAGGGTGATGCTTATGATGCTGAGGAACTAGATATTTTGCAGTTTCTTTTATTGAATATAAATGTAGACTTCATCCAGACTAAAGCCCACTGTCACCATGAGTGAAGAACACTCTGGTCTAATACTATTCAAGTGATTTTCAGGTCTCAGGATGAAGCTTTCCTGGGCCTCCACAGGTCATGTGAAGTGATTTCGTGACTGTGGTGAAAGAGTTAGCAGATAATTCGCGTTATAGTTTTTCCTTGAGACCGTTTCGATTGCCACAGGGAAATCTGTGATTTAGCTCCCTGGCACTGATAGATATGGGGTTAAATAGCTTCCAGCAACGCTGCTGTTAATGCTGCGAGCACTGGCGTCTGCTTGCACCAGCTTCTGGCTACCCAGAGGCTGGTGGGGTACAGGGTGAAAGTTTGTTAAGTAACACAGAGCATATACTTAAATTCTCAGAGCTTCTCTTACTGTCGGTGAAGTGTTCCATTTATGCAGCATCTGCTGACAGAAACCCATGTGGGAGGTGGTATTGTTTGTGTTATTTTTCCCTAAAAATAGAAGATATTTATGCTGAATAAGAGACGGAGTTATTGAACAGCTTAAAAAAACCCACAAAACAACAACTCTTTTCAAGCCTTTCTTTCTTGTCCTAGATATGTTCTTTTTCCTCCTTTCCCTTGCCCCCCCCTTTGCGGGTAGGGGGGAGAGCTTTACAAACTGTGCATTTGCACCCATTGATAAATGTAAAGAGTTTTGAGTGTCAACATGAAAATGTTTCATGTCATCAGCTCTGTGAAACTGCAGTGAAACATGCACAAGCGAAGGAGAAAAAAAAACTCCTCCAGTTTTCAGCCCGGCTGTGTCCCCTGCTAGGGTGCTGTGGGGAATGTTGATAAACATTGGGAAGAGCTGAGAGGTGGCAGAGGCAGGTGAGGAGCCGGTGGCTTCCAAGGGACCACAGCAAGCTGCCAGTGCATCTCTTCCAGCATCCAAGTGCCAGAGGCTCCTGGCTAGAAGAAGCCTTTCTGACTCCTCTGTTTTTACTTTCCCTGGATAAAAGAAATAAGCGATGCAGTGGAAATTTTTTCATAAACATTTCTGGTAGGAATAATATTTTACAACTCCCTCTGCCTCTGCTTGAGTAAGTGCTGTAAGCTCCAATTATTCGTTCCTAAGGAAAGTCTTCTAATTCATCTCTATCAGTACTCCAGTAGAGGTGATTGTGCTTTTTTTTTTAATTACCTGGCATGGCTGTGCTGTCACTGCTGCTGCTGCTTGGGCTAGTAGGCATAACTGCTGCTGTGGACGTCGCACCTAGAATAAAAGCGGGGTCAAGGTGGAGAGGTGAAAAGAATCGTGAGTAACCTGGGCTTTTCCTTCTCTTCTTCTCAGCTTTCTGTTTGAAGAAATGTGTTAGGCCTCGCTTCACCGTGTAATTTTTCCTCCCTGGGAGGTTATTCTTTAATAATAACCTTAAGGGCATATAATTTTTGATATTTAAATATGCATGTGGAAAGCAGGGGCCACACCTTCCGTATGCTCTACACATCTGCAGTACAATCCTGTATTTCACTGCAAGCTTTCCAACCTGCCTGGGCTGATTAACTCCTCTGTTTCCAGAGAGTTGGGAGACTTCCAGGCTATGATCGGCTGTGCCTTTTCTCCATTTATAGTCTTACCATTTTGCACGTTATTTCAAATGTTAGCGTTCATAAAGGTGGGGAATTTTACAGGTCTACTGTTTGTGTGAAGGAACTTTGTAACCGCAGTGATTATACTGGCTAGCCTTATGGATCTTAATGGGTAACTGCAGTTTAAAATCTACAAATCTTAACAGATATAGCAGTTAAACCTTACAGATCTAATGCAGCGTTACAGCTTATGCAGAATTTATCAATGCTGCACTTAAAAAGAGAAAAGAACATTACTATTAGAAAAGGAAAGTAGATGAGTCATGGTAATATTTGGGAATGAGACTTCCTACTGCATACACAGCTGCGTGACTAAAATAGCCAGATGATTATTTTCATTTAAAGGGCAACTCAGTTCTTGCCGACATTATTCTTAATTCCTCTCCAGCTATTTATAAATAAGCATGCCCATGATGGGCACCAGGCTATTATATTATGCCAGTGAATTTTTACTGTGGTTTCTTCCTTAGAAATATCTAGATTACAAAAAGAGGAAGGAGTAGTGAAAACAGAATGAAAGTTTTCATTTTAATTCAGCTAAATGTGATGTCATTGCTTGAAAAATATATGTGATGGAAGTCCCTATAATAACCAGAATTTGGAGGGGTAGCTGTTGGTATCCTTGGGATGGTTACTATCTTGAAATTCATGTTATCTCAAAGCTGATCTGCAGCTGGAGTAATATTTGTTTTTCCTAAAGTACGAACGTACATATCAATAAATCTGCCACTTCACTTCATCCCTCAACCCAGCAGCATTAGAGAAAGAGGCACTGGACTGAGTGGAACTGAGATCTGCCTTGTCCACTCCTAAGTAATTTACGTCTAAAAAATACACTGCCCACACTAGCGGGCTGTTAATTTGTGCACAACTGATGCACGGAAATAGCACCCTATGGCTTATCAATATTTAAGCATATTAACTAGTTATGACTAAAAGAGAATGTATGTGGAAACTGAGGCACAAATCTAATAAGACCTGAAATACACTGACTGAAATTTTTGCACAGCATGTTTCTTGTTCAGTAAAAGGTCTTCTGAAATATATTTCTGTATATCTTCTCAAGTACAAACTTTTATGAAAAAAGCCTCTTGCTGGAGTAAAAATTTTTTCAGGTGTTTGGAAGTTTGATTCTGAGTATTTAGTCTAACTTTTTTTTTTGTGAAGACCTTAAATAAATGGATATATATATATATTAATGTCACGCAAAAGTGTTGATAAAGCTAATCAGTTTGGAATGGTATTTAGCAATGATGAGCAAATCAAACAAAGATTCAGGAGGATAAGAGCACCACATCTTTTGGAAATTGTTTTGCAATTGTCATAGATCATTTAATGTCACGTGTAGTTAGCTGTTAGACTTTATGGATTCAAAGTGCTTGCTTTCTTCTCTCAGGACAGGAGTCTCTCATTTCAGCACATTAGCAAATTGCTAATATTTGGTTAAAGGGAAACAGGGATGTAAATTAGTTTCTGTATTATACCGATATTGTTATACATAAATGCTTAGATAGATCGGTTGTGGAATGTGTTAGAAGTTATGTGTCTGAATGAACCGTTTTGAAATTAAGGGGTGTTCAGATCAAACTTTAATGTTCCTTTTGTTTAAGTATTAGCAGCAGTCTCAATAAGAGAGTTTTAACAAGAATGCCATTTGAGTTATATGCTTGTTGGCTTTGCTGGCCATGAAGTCAAAATTTCTCTAGTAGCAGAATGCAGTTATCATGCAGAGCTGGATGCTCTAAGTAGATAGTTCCTTACAGAAGAAGGAGAACAACAAAATGTTGTGTAATTGTAGTTGATGGGTTCTTTGTCGATTGCCATTGACATTGTATATTTGCCTGTCAGTTGGCATATTACTCAAAGATGTTTTTTTGATGGTTTATTTTTGCACAATAAAGTTAAAATGCGACTAAAAAGGTACTCTGAAAAGGCTTGTAATTATGTAATATATGTGCTCATTTAATTGGGTTACACTTAATTGCATAACAAAAGCCCAAAATACTTCAAGTGAAAGGGGACATGGATCATTTCTGCATCTCTTAACAAGGATTTTCACCAAAGCATTCACATACAGCAGTTTAGTAATGCTCTGAAAGTATCTTATAGTTAGAATCTAAATAGGTTTTAAAATAATTCTGCTCCAAGTAGTCTTTTAAAAGATAGAATAACTTTGCATTGCTTTTGGTTCTCTGTGTTACCACTCCAAACAAGATCTAGGTATTTTAAGAGGTATAATGAGTTGTCCAAAAGAGATGTTGTGATGCAAGTTCTAGCCGAGAACAGGACCAAAACAGTCCATCAAGGACCAGAACAAAACTCTTATTTCTATGAGTCATGTTTGCTTTGTGTGAGTTTACGCCTCCTTGGATGAACTTTTGTTCTTTACTTTCCCCTAAAAGGGTTTTGGAGTTTGGAAAGCTGTAGCCTAGTTCTGCTCTGCCACAGTTCAAATGAGTGAAATCATATTTGGGGAGAGCGAGGATAAATGATAGTTTCTGACATGTACAACTGCGACAAAAAATAGTGTTGAAGGAAAATAAGGGGATTTATTCCCATATGTATCTGTACTTTTCATTATAACAGCACTTGGGTGGCGTATATGTATCTTGAAGTAAATACTAAACATATAAAATTTTTAAATAGATAAAAAAGATGACATTGCTTAATTGCTTACACTATGGTGTCTTCTTCTGGAACATGTTACTACTTTTTTGTTTTCACTTTGTTTTTAAGAAAACATAATTATTGTTTAGTGCTTGTATTTGACAGCTTACATGTTTGTGATCATGGGAAATAATACAAAGAAATTTCATTGTTATTTTGACACTGAAGTGGCAACATATTAAGACTGTCTTACTACTCCACAGCAAAACTGTACTATAAAGCAATACCATGGTTATTATTAATTGCTGTATGCTGCATATATTGTTTACAATGAAGAATGTAGAGACATATTTTCCAACATGTATGACTTGGTATATTTATTTCTGTACTATATGTAATTTTCATTTTAAAGGAAATTTTAATCAAAATGGTTTGCTCACATGGCAATAAAAATATATTTTCTCGTTATATAATGTATAAAATTTTAATTTTGTGGGCAAGTTTTGGATCTGGTATTTGACAGTCATAATTTTTACCTATCTTCCATGGATAAACAAACACTGTCCTAATTCTGTTAATGCAAAATCTAGCTGTTTCTTTCCCAGTTTCCTCAGATTGATTACGATCTACACAAGTTGAAGTGTGCATTGTGGGTAAATATTACATGTTATTCCATGGTTTATATTTGACTATTAAATGAGTTTATCCTTCAAATAGTTCTTTTGAGAAAGAAAAGGAGCCAGGTATGTGGCTTTATCTGTGTGGATACGTGAAAAAAATATGGAATTAACAATAATGGTGCTGCCTCAAATATAAATATGCTTGAAAAGTGAAGTCTATCTACTGTTTCCATGAAAAAGTCATCTCTGAATTTGAATCAGACCCAGTATGGATCTGGTTAGTCCTGTGAGCCTTGTATGTATGTATTGATTGTGACTGGGAGGAGGGGAAATGCCCACCCTTACCTGAGACCCCTGGAGTGACCCGTCCATGTCCCACATCTCCTGCCACACCAGGCAGAGAGGAACATCCTCTGCTGGCACCACGGATCTGACCCCTGTGGGTCAGAAACTCTGGCTTTGTGGTGGGTGTGGGTCTGGTCCAACCCATGCACAGCTCTCACACATCTTGAGGGTGACAGGGTGGCAGGACAGAAGACAGCAAAGGACAGCCTGCTGCTGCCCAAGCAATTGCTGTAAACCAGTGGTGTCACGTGCTGCAATGGTCCCAGACACACCTTTTCCAGAAGGATCTTTAGAGTGAGATTGGCTGTAAGATTTAGGACTCTGCAGTCACCATGTTACTGGGGAGCCAGAACCCATAACGCAACACTGCCTAGGCATGTCCCCAGACAAAGGAGGAGGTGGGAACATGCCAGGAACAGGAAATTCATTCCTCTGCCCAGACAAACTCTCCTGGTTTAATGTAAAAAAATAAAAGGTTGAGTATATCTGCTTTAGATTGCTAAAAATGAATG
This sequence comes from Trogon surrucura, assembly GCA_020746105.1. Classification (NCBI taxonomy): domain Eukaryota; kingdom Metazoa; phylum Chordata; class Aves; order Trogoniformes; family Trogonidae; genus Trogon; species Trogon surrucura. Next base: position 113,932,961 of record CM036617.1, on the reverse strand, counting down.
TTCTTTTAAAGAAACCAGCACGTTCCTTATCTTACAGAAAAGAAGAAAAAATTGTTCTTCTTGAATGGCTACACAGCAGCCTTTGATATTCGCATTTGCTCTTTTGTTACAGTATTTAACCCTGACATGTACCAAATAATTTTAATTTGCATGTTTGCCTATTAATACTATCATCTTGCACTACATGCTTCACTGGGAGCTTTAAAAAGAATCCCAAACCAAAACCTTTTAGTGGTCTTTGGTGTCGAAGTACAACCAGAAAGGTTTAATACAGCCTTTCCTAACCTTGAGGGCCCTTTCAAAGTACTTTTTTTTCTGCTTTCATGTAGTTATATTTCTTGTCTAATTTCACACAATACTTTATTAGAGGATAGTGTTTGATCACAGATACGTTAACATCAAGTAATTCAGTATGTAAAAAGAACGATGAACAGAAAAGGGGGCTCATAAAATCATGAAATGGTTTGGGTTGGAAAGGACCTTAAAGGTCATCTACTTCCAACCCCCCCGCCATGGGCAGAGACACCTCCCACTAGCCCAGGTTGCTCAAAGCCCCATCCAGCCTGGCCTTGAACACTTCCAGGGATGAAGCAGCCACATCTTCCCTGGGCAACCTGTTCCAGTGCCTCACCACCCTCACAGAAAAGAATTTCTTCCTTACATCTAATCTAAACCTCCCCTCTTTCAGTTTGAAGCATTTCCAGGAGGATCTGCTCCATGATCTTGCCAGGAACACAGACTGACTCTCCTCTGTGTAGTTCCCCGGATCTTTCTTTTTTTTCCTTTTAAAAAAAGGAGAGGATATACTTCTGCTTTTCCAGTCAGTGGGAACTTCACCAGACTGCCATGACTTCTCAGATATAATGGATGATGTCTTAGCAACTTCATCTGCCAGTTCTCTTGAACCTGTGAACATATTTCATCACGTCCTATGGACTTGTGCTCCTTTAGGTTCCTTAGATGGCCTCTAACCTGATCCTCCCCTACAGTGGGCAGTCCTTTATTCTCCCAGTCCTTGCCTTTGCCTTCTGTGCCCTGGGCAGTGTGACCAGAGCATTTGCCGTTGAAGACAGAGGCAAAAACGTCATTGAGTACCTCAAGCTTTTCCATATCCTGGGTATCCAGGTCTCCCGTTTTCCTCTAGAGAGGAGCCACATTATCCTTAGTCTTTTTTTCTGTCACAGATGTACCTATACAAGTTTTTCTTGTTACTCTTGACATTGCTAGCCAGATTTAATGCTGTCGGGGCTTTGGCTTTCCTAACCTGATCCGTTGGTTGCTCAGACAGTTTCTCTGTATTCCTCCCAGGCTACCTGTCCTTGCTTCCACCCTCTACAGGCTTCTTTTTTGTTCCCAAATTTGTCCAGGAGCTCCTTGTTCAACAATTGAGGCCTCCTGGCATTTTTGCCTGACTGTCTGTTTGTTGGGATGCACCGCTCCTGAGCTTGGAGGAGGTGATCCTTGAATACTGACCAGCTCTTTTGCGCCCCTCATTCTTCGAGGGCTTTATCCCATGATACTTTACCGAGCAGGTCCTTGACGAGGCCAAAGTCTGCTCTCCTGAAGTCCAGGGTGCACACTCCTCACTCCCTAAGGATCTTGAACTCTACCATTTCATGGTCACTGCAGCCAAGGCTGCCCTTGAGCCTTATGTTCCCCATAAGCTCCTCCTTGTTGGTGAGAACAGGGTCCAGCAGGACACTTCTCCTTGTTGTAGTCAAGTCTAAAAACATTATGTGTATTTCCTAACACCTACAGGAGTAGCATTTTTCTATATTTTAACTATCATCTAAGGGCAATGGAAGAGTTAACACCATTCTCTACATGAACTCTACTAAAATCCTCGGTGACTGCATTCCCTTCTTTCTTCTCCTTATCTTAGATAGTCAGGCTCCCCAATAATTCATCTCCCTCTTCCTCTTTGCTTAGTGATATATGGATTCATTAGGCACAAATATTGAAAAAACAACAGAAGGACTACCCTGTAGCTAGATAAGCGGTTTATGGTGTTCCAAGTCTGTTTTTCTCCCAAGAGCACCATTATTAACTCTAAGCATCTAAAACCATGATTAAAAAAATCACAGGATTTAGAAAAGAACATAAAGAACCCTGTTGTTCCTCTTACAGTCTTGCACGTTCACTCAGATCCTCCATTTCCAGGCTGTTTCTCAACACAAGGAAGGTTTAGTCATTGCTTATCTCCAGGGCCTAGAGCTGTAACCAGGACGCTCTCTTGTGTCCCACTGCTAATGAAACCGCAAGATGTGGCCGGCTGTATGAGACACAGATGCTTTTCTTACTCAGAGGGGAAAAAGGTCTCTAAATGACAGCCCTTTTTATGTATTTCCTTTTTTGCTTCAAGGGATGCTTTCCTTCTGATGATCCTTCTCCTCTTCTTATGAATCTGAAATCCCACTGTCAGGCTACTTTCCCACAGCAAGCAAAGGGAAGGGGGTCAAGGACTCTGAAGTCCTCTCTACCTCTCCAGGGAACAGAAATTGGGACTAGAGCAATGTTGTGCTGCCTGGGCAGGTACTTGGGAGTATCTTTATCCCTTCATCTCATGTGTTCATTTCACTTCTGCCTTCTCCTTATGCCTTCTTTTTTTATCACATGCCTTTCTGGTGCCCCAGTTTTACGCTCTTTCAAGTTTTTCTAGTCTATTGCATCTTTTCTAGCACCTTGTGTGAGTGTTGCCAGCACACGTGGCAGTGACCCCTGGGCAACCCGCTTTCCCGTGGAAATGAGCAACCAGATACTGCTGTGATCAATATTCTAGTCTGTCCTTGGGATTTATTTCATACCTCCTGGAGAACTGGGGACTCAACTGGTATTTCCACCATCAGAATTGCTTTATGTGGCTTTCCGAAGTAGCTATTGAAGTTCAGCAAGGGGAAGATTTTGGGTTGCAATTTGAAGGATCAAAAAATCTGGCTACCACTGCATAAGTTCAAGTTAGAACACAGCAGCATTTCAGGGCTACTTGCATTGGCTGAGAGAGACGTTTCAGTCAAAATAAAAATGTTCCTTTTAGTTTTGATTTTTTTTCAGAAGTCTTGATTTCTGTATCAGGAGTAGCACATGCGATTCTACAGGGGACTATTTTCTTTACACACATAATGTAGGTTATGATGCTTGTGCATTCCTGTCTTAAAGCGTCAAGAGAGAGCCAGATACAGGAATCTGTTGGTGCCTCAAGACTTTCTTATGGCAAAGTTTATATGTTTTTCTCTATAAATATGTTTTATGTTTTCTATACATATGCATATACATGTGCTTTATGGTTTTTCTATACAATATAGTTTTTCAGAAAATCAATGAAAATTTAGTTGTTCATTTTATTTTTATTTATTATAACATAGGTCATAAATATTTTTCTGATGTGCTATTTTCTTTGGTTTGTTATTGGTACATCCTTAAAAACGAATGGTTGCCTGATTCATCTCTGTCTTGCTTCAGGTCTGTCCTCCAGTGAAATTATTTCTTTAGAATGATATGACGGTGGACTACTGATGTTGTAAATCTGACCTCCTTGTTACAGATGGAAAAAGAAAATCCTTATGGCAATGAATAGTCATAGAAATACTTATTTCTGTGTGAGGGATTAATGAATGAAGATACCACAGTTAAGTCAAGATAATATATATGCATTTTTTTTAGAAATAGAACTCACTGCCTACCAGGAGGTATTTCTGTGTTGTGATGCACGTAGGAAGAATAGTGAAATGAAATAAACATGAAGCTTGCTCTATATAGAGCACCTCCAGGGGAATATGTACTTTGTTTCCTGGACGTTCTTTGGATTTTTTTATTGGGCTATAAAAACACCAAATCAGAGAAGACTCTTCCAGAAGTGGAAGTGGCTGATAATGCTGCATTTCTTTCTTTAGCCATTCCAAAACTGCAAGAGAGCGAACTAAAGACAACCATTGGTACAAATTCTGAAGAAGAGCTTGTGAGCTTGAGTTTATTTTCTAAATGGCTGTTTGTTCGATCATGTGATTTACTTGCTTTTTGCAAACACCCATTTAAACTGGGTTTGTTCACAAATGAATAGGGAATGGCAGTTCTTTGTATAATTACCCGTATTTGCATTCTTGCAGGTAATAAATGACAAGTATTTCCACTGTTCTCATTCTTTTTAAAAGTTTACAATCCAATTAGGCATCAAAAACTATAGTATGTTAGTTCAGGGACTAGTCACATACTATCTAAAGAAACTTCATAGAAATACAAATGAACATAGTTTTAACAATTCATATGCAGGGCTTGTTCTTCAGAAGCATACTGCCTATATTTACAGGGAGTATATTTATAAAAATCAGGGTTACTTCTTAGACAATGAGAGAATGCATGAGATCATTTATTTGCCATAACTAATTTTATTTGGTACCGTGATATAACATCATATTTTTTTTTCTGTGACACAAAACGACTGAAGCAAAATGCCACGAAACAAGATTTGTGCCCCGCAGAGTGCTTGGAATATCAGCGTGTTTTTACACAAGATTGAATATGATATAAAAGAAAACAAAACAAAAATTTGGAAATTCACATACAGTAGAAATAGTGAAGCCTCTAGATATGTGTCTCACATTGGATGTTTTTAGTATCTTTGAAAGCACATGCACATTTTTAATTCTATTTGCAGCACAGACCTCTGTCCTTGGCACCAAATTTTCCTGCAGAAAGGATACTTGTAGGGTCTCTATCTCCTACCCAGCCTCCTGTTTTCATGCTGCCTGTAAGATCTTAGTATCTCTGAGAAGCTCTGTGCTGCAAGGCTCAGTAGGAATTTGCACAAAATAGAGCAAAAACCTCTTTCATTTGTGAACAACATACACAAGTGGAGGAAGATGCTGACCACTCGTAACATTCTAAAAGGTTGTATTTGAATAATTAATGTGAGAATTGCATGAATTAGAAAAATCTACAAAAATTAAAACCTGGATGCACTGTGTAGTAAATGTGTGAAAAATCTGTGATGGCTTGAGATGAAAAACATAGCTGCTATAGAAAAATACATTTATTTACTGTTCTTCTACATACATTCAGAATCAATCAGTTTACTACTCTCGATTACACTGCCTTTCATCAAGGTTTTTATATGTTTTAGCCTACCGAATGGACTGAATTGTCAGGCTGGGAAATCACCCCAGTGGAATGTTTCCTCTGATGTATTGCAGTCTAGAAAATGGACTTGCTTTTGTTCCCTGCATTTTCATTTGAATTTTCTCCTTATCGGGCTTTGCTGACAGGAGCTACCTTTTGGAGGTCTTACTCTCTTGTGGTCCTTCATTCTTGCTCTCCCACAACAATCTGTGGCTGTAACACAGGGTGCAGAGAGAGCGCCTTCATGTTTCAGGGCTACCTTGAGTATCTTTCACCAGCACAGGATGATGAGATACACGGACACTCTGAGCAGAGTGAGAAAGAGTCAGTGAGGAGGAAATGTCCCCCAGCCACTGACCTTTCTTTTTCCCTGTGTTGAATCAAGAGCTGAGGAGGCTTCGAGAGTGTGCCTAAATCCTTAGTTATGAAACGCGTTTTTCTCAGAGAGATTCCTGCGACAGAAACACAATGCACTACAGAAAAAGTGAGGTCTTTAATGAGAAACAGATGAGGCCTGTGTATTGTTAATGGAGAGAGACTACTGTTCTGTGTAAAGAGAAGCCATCACGTAACATTGGGGATAAAACCAGAATAGGTTACAGGACATTGTAACAAGATGTTAGTTTGTGCTTGGTCATTTAGATATTGCTTAAGATAACATCTTCCTAACTTACTCTGTCCACTATGCAGTCTGTGTGTATGTCTTCATTAAGAGGAAAAAATGCACAAAAAAGTAACAAAATCACATAAACTAATACATACTTATTCTTTTTTTGTTTGTTTTATTATTGTTTCTAGTGCTTTCCATATAATTTTGTAGAAATACACCATTTATTTCTTAATACCAGTTGTCCCTTTACAACAATATCCAAAGATAATATTTTTCTCACAATCAGTTTCTGGTTGCTTTAACATCTGTCAGTGTGATTTATTAATGTTCAGGTACTAATAAAGAGACTTTTTTCTTTTCTGTGTGTTCAGCAATGTAAAAAAATTTAACTGGATGTTTCCTTGAAAATGAAGGCTCACTGACTTGGCTTTTCTTTTTCTTAAAGACCATTGGGAATATTACAGTTTTACATGTCAGCTACTAATGGTTTTAAATCCAATATTTGATTTTAAAATCACATGGCGCTGAATAGTAGTGTTTGGGGTTTTTTCTAGCAAAGCCTGCTTAGTTTTGTATAATACTATGACACTAATGTCTTCTTTTTAATGGCTGTAAACATTTTAGTTTGCATTTTATACGCAGCACCTTTAAGCTTTAATTGGACATCTGATAGTCTGTGTACATAGGCACCTCCCAGATAGTGTGGAAACTAGGCTGAGAAGTAATGATGCTATTGTGCTGGTGGATGCAGACTTTAGCCTGTTTTCTCAGATTCTCTCCCCGGAGTGTCTGTTGTATTTCAGAAACCCTTTTCATATGAACTGTTAGAGGAATATGAAAATGATGAGGCAGGTGCCAAAGCAAATCTTTGACAGGCATTTTATCCCACCCAGATAATAAAGTTCACATCTTTTTTTTCTTTAGTCTTAAATATTAAAATCTTAAACTGTGAGTCTGATAAGGTTACATCTCTGACTTTTGATACATGATCAATCTATTATTTTATTCTGTAAATACCATCCATCATTCTGCTGCTGTAGATGCTTTGGCCTACAGTCTATCTATCTTTGGAGAGACTTCTGCTGCAGGTGAACACCAAATACTATTGATTTGTCTTCTGACAGATTCTTTGAGAAGTTCTCCCCCTTCTGCATCTGCAGCACCTTCTGCTATGCGAAAATGTATATTGTCAGAATGAGCCAATTTTCCCTTTCTAAGTCATTGTCACTACTTAATTTAACTACAGGAATCATCAATGGATCAAATGCATCAAAAGGTGATTTGAAGAGTTAGTTCATCCTGGACTTCAACCTTTTGCGGTGGTATTTTGTCCCTGAAACAGCCTCAGCCTAAGAAATACAATCTAGCAACCTCACAGCAATTGTAGTACCTAAAGACATTAATTGGTCCATTTTTTTCACATCACTACCAGGTGCTATAAGTAGTAGTAATTGCTGTCTTCATGGATGAAGTCAATGATAGACAAAGCATATATGAGAATTTGCAAAAAACACAAAGAAAATTAGTAGTTTTACAGATTCTTGTCTTTCAGTTCTAAGCTCATGAGAACATGATGTTGCTAAAAAAAAATATGATATATTGATATGTCAGTATATAGTGCAAAGTCTATATATGGGTATGCTCTTGTATATGGTTTTTGGCTCTAGATAAATTTTATGATGGTTACTGACAGTGTTGCCATATGTTATGAGCAGCTAGGGAAATAGGGTCCATCCAGAAATATCTGAGCATATGTGGTCTTTTGAGGACATTGCAGCAGAGGTAGATAGCAAATGTAATTCTGGATTAGCTTAAGGATTTCTTCATTTATAAAATTATTTTTGCACAGATTCCAGTAAAAGTTTTACATGATCTAGTGCACATACATAACAGCATGTTCTCTCCTGAGATGTGAGAGTGATTTTCAATACCTAGTTTTTCTCACAAGGACAGCAGCTCGTGACAATGAAGATAAGCGAGAGAATAAAAACTGAAGTTACATTTTTAGGACTTAGGCAGGTCTGGAAAATCTACAGCAGCTTTTTCATGATGGAGGCAAATGTGTTTTCTCCGGGCTGTGGCAGAACCAAATGATTTAAAATTTTGTTTGGAGTCCAAGAGACCAGATGTGTAAGTCTATTAAGGTAGTAACTAAATAAGGGTGGTATTTCTATAAAGGCTGAATTTAGTTTAGATCTCCCAAAGCTTCCTAGCAGAGAGTTTCCTTTGAAGAAGCCAGTGAGGGGAGCCTAGGGAAATTAACCTCATTAGGCTAAAGTTTGCCTTTGGACCACTCAAAGTGCAACAACATTTTTGGACAACGCGTCTCTGCTATGGTCCTGAATAAAGCAGAAAATGTCTTTGGAGCCAAGAACATATCTAGGGATACATAATTCCAAAGCAGCCAGGAAAAGGAGTCTCAGCAAGAGAGATAACATGTAATAAAGCATGTTTCTTAGGGAACTGAATGCTTGCAGTCAGATCGATCTCATTGACATGTGAAGCTGAAGATTTCGATTACACTATAGGGTACTGAGACCACCTTAGAAGGAGTCTCTGTGCTCTTATAAAAAGCCCTGCTTTACATTTAAGTGATATTACTCACTAAGCAAGAAAAAGATATTACCAAACAGTAAATTAGGCTTAAGGGTACACACAGCAGTCTCCATCATTTGTATAGAGAAGGAAGTATTACAAAAAGTAGAATCTGATGGTGGGTAATCTACCAAACAGAATCTGCTCAATGGTTGAGTAATTACCAAAAGGGATGAATTCTTTTGTGACAGAGCTTGAAAACAATTGTATAGTACTTGTAAAGCATGCACAGCAGCATGTATGTCCCTCACATATACCAGAAGTGTTTACTTGGCACTTGGATAACACTTTCTCTAGATAAAAGAAGTTACAACTGATAAACTAGGTTCCCTTAGTATGACGAAGTGAGGCTCTGGAATAAAAAGCAGCAGAAAGAAACTTCTCATTAGTTGGTTACAGAACACCTGAATACATGTATTTCAAAACACACTATGTTAAATGTTAGAATTAAACCTCTCCAGTTTAGAAAGAATTAGACAAATATAAATAAAGTAATAACAATCTGCATGAAATTTTGAGATGTGACATCAGCCTGTGCAGCTCTTTTCCTGAACAGCTTCCACAGTATACTTGATTTTTTTTATTTCTAACTCTGAGGGCAATGTAGTTGCATGCTACAGCAACTGACTTTTCCTGCAAACAGGAAACAGGCATAGCAGCTCAGGTTTCACCATTGTATCAGCACAGCAGAAAATAGTTTTATTAAGAGTTGGCAAGGTCATTGTCACCATCACTAATAAAACAGTTTTTCGGTTTTTCTGTGGCATGTTTTGTATCACTCCTAGGATAAGCTGGTCTCAGTGGAAGCAGGATGGAAATGTCTCATTCAGCGAATTACAACTGCTTTGAGCAATTACAACTGCTTTGAGCAATTACAATTGCTTTGAGCAATACCTTGTTACGATACCTTTGATTCTATTTTGCAAAAAAATGACTCCTCAATCTCCCCAATTTAGCCAGTCTGACTCCAAGTTTAGCTAATGTGACACTTCGTTCTGCTATTTTCTTGGAGTCAAACTGTTACAGGTACTCACCTGAGTTTTGATCTTACATAGGTAAAGGAAAATAGAGCCCAAGTCTCCTGTATGAATGCACAGAATCCTAGCTGTGTTCAGCTTGATTATTTATAGAACTCTTGGAAGATATTTTGTATTCATACAGGTATGATATTTCAAATAAAAATGTCACTGCCTTGTAGCTGAGTTATACCTATTTCAGAAGGCTACCATTTGGATTAAAATTAGAAATTACTAAAGAATAAACCTAAGCTGCCAACTACACTGAATGTCATTTCATGCTCAAATAGTCAAAATGCTACTAATGTAATCGTTGATGAGCAGTCTCAGAAAATGCCAGAATTCAAATTAAAAATCCAGTATTTACTTTGCATTTGAATTATCCAACTGCCTTCCATCATACAACACTTTTTCTGCTTTCTGCATATTCATAAAGATGCTCTTTGCTTGCCACTGGGGTGTTACTGCAGTACAGCATTTACAGGCTCAGGCTGCAGTCCTCTAGTCGGGGGGCGTTCATAGAATAAATCATCATTAGAGTTGTTTTTTTTTGTTTTTTAAATATACTTTTTTTCTCAATCCCTGGTGTCGGTGTCAATGCCTGACAAAACCTCTGTGGCTTTTTCCCTATTGATTCTGTGTTTTCAAAGCCTTTTGTAAATTTTTTGCACTTCTTCAGCCCTTTCACACCACGTGCTACAGCATCTGCAATCAGCCTATGGTAACCCAATGTTTTAACCTGTTCAGAAAAATTCAAGTATCTAACCTAACACTTCACTTGTGCAGTCTAATTATCTTTTTGCCATCCTCACACAGAGCATTCTTAGGATACAATTTCCAAGTTCAGGGAAGGAACCATACTTTGTGTATTTAGTGCATAATTTCCATGTTTTCACATAGTAACAGAACCAGTACCTTTCAGAGGTGGGTGGGCACACAGTTACTTACTGAAACAGAAGGTGATGGCAGATTTTATCTTCCAGACTACACCTGCTGCAGTTATTCAAAGGAAATGTGTGCTTACTAACACAGAAAAATAGTTCTTTCACTCTAAATGGATAGAGGCATTTTTGCTTAATTAAACCTAATCATTTTCCTGTAGGATGGCAGCATGGAAAAATATCAGGATCTCAGTGGTGAAAGTTCAAAAAAGTTATTGGTTCTTGGAGAAATGACACTAAAAGGAACAGTTGTTTAGTTTTACCTCTAGACTGTTACATTTGTTCTTATCAATAGTATTCATACATTTCTGACCACTAACAAATTCATATAAGAGAAAGTACAGAGATGAGACTGAAGGAAGTATTGTGAAGTATTTAAAGAGTATTTAAGAACTTTATGATTCTTGGAATAACGTACTGTAGAATGGTAGGCACATTTATTTTGATAAGATACTTTCATTACTGTGAGAAAGTTTGTTTTCTCTTTTACCCTCAGCTTTAGTGGTTTAATTTTATAGTAAAATGCTTATGTAAAAATAAAAAAAAAAAGTTCTTAATTGTAAAACTGTAAGTGAGAAAACATTTCAGCTTGGACCTGAGCCATTTAAGCTACAAAACTGTCAACTATTGTTATTCTGGTGATTTGAAATCAACTCTTCATGCTTCACAGGTGACAAGAAATTTTGCTTAATTTGCAAAATGTGCATGCATAGGTTATGAGTTTGAATTTCAGAAGGATGATCAAAATAATGTAGAAAAGCTCCATTCATGCATTAATTCTTTTAATGTAGTTATTCATGTGTAGTATGAAGTTACAGTATAAATCTCGCTTTGTACAGAATATTTATTTAGACAGTTGCTTTTTAACATCTGAGACAAAAAGCCTTCCAGAATCCTGCTGCAGAAAACAACTCACTCTGTTCTCATCTCATGGGAAATGCAAGTAGTTTATTTAGCAAGATGAGTGTCAGTAGGTACTGAACTTAGAATAGTACTTGTGCTTTTTAGACAAATTTTGCATGCAGCAGGATTCCTATGACCATCAAGTCCCAAAGCAAGGTGATGGGAAAAGGAAAGGTTCAGGGATTTTAGTGCTTTGGGGGTTAGTCAGAACCGGTTCTGGAGTTTAAATGAGTAGACAGTTTGTGCACACATATTTATGAAGGAGAATGAAAGACTGCTGTTAAACTGGCCAAATGTTTTGATTCCCGAGTATGAATTGTCTTGAGTCCACCTATGGAGCAAAATAAATGTGAGGATACCCTTAGACTGAAATAATAAGCCCCTACTTGTTATACTTGAAACTCTGATTTTAATGACTATTTAATATATTGTCACAGATCTTTAGGTTGTTTTTGATGTCAAGAGCGCAACAGGAAAATGTGTAAAGTCAAGTGCCATTTAAAGTGAGGAGAGTGGCCTCCTATCGGAAACATAACCATTTCTGGCTAGTTCTGCTGCATATGAGATGACAAAGGTAAAGTAGAGTGTACTCTAAACTACAGAATAAAAAGAGGCTCCTTCCTCAGCTGGCAGAAGTGAAGTTAGTGACGAGATTGATTTGTACCAGCTGTGGATCTGGCCCACTGTTAGAGAAGAGTGGGATCTATGCTGTTTTGTTTGATGTCAACAACTGCTGTCTCAAAAAGCGTCCTAGCATCTCTCTAATGAGTCATTTAAGTCTTGTGAAGCATGAGGCTGCCCCTCGTATGTCTGACTGCTCCAGCATGAGTCCCCCACAGGGTCGCAAGTCCTGCCAGCAAACCTGCTTTGGTGTGGACTCCTCTCTCCATGGGCTACTGCTTTGGCAAGGAGCCTGCCCCAGAGTGGGCTTCCCCCAGGGTCACAGTCTTCTTCAGGTATCCATCTACTCCGGCGTGAGGTCCTCTGTGGACTACAGATGGACGTCTACACCCCGTCACCTCCATGGGCTGCAGGAGGACAGCCTGCCTCACCATGGTCTTCACCATGGCTCAGGGGAATCTCTACTCCGGCACCTGGAGCACATCCTGCCCTTCCGTTCTTCAATGACTTTGGTGTCTTCACATATTCTCACTCCTTTCTCTCTCTCTGCAGGACGTGTCATGGTAGTTTTTCCCTGCTCCTTAAATATGTTGTCACAGAGGCGTTACTACCATTGCTGACAGGCTCGGCCTTGGCCAGTGACGGGTCCCTCTTTGGAGCCGGCTGGCACTGGCTCTATCAGACATAGGGAAACCTTCTAGCAGCTTCTCACAGAAGTCACTCCTGTAGTCCTCCTGCTACCAAAACCTGGCCACACAAACCCAAATGCAGCCACTAATAGCTTTAGTGTATCATCATTCTCTGTTAAATATTCCCATAAGTGAAAAATCTTTATTGCTCTAAGTATTAGGCCATCTTGCTTTATGGGGTTAGTTCACCTATGGGAGCACAGGTTCGTTGGCTTAAAGTAAGAAAAAATTAGACTTACTGTTTATAACACTAGCAAATTTCTGTAGCCTGTCTACCCCTTTGCCCCAAGTAAAATGGGTAGTAAGGACTATTTACACATTCTGCGTTATATTTGTTACTTTATGGTCATTTTTGAATGCTACTTTGATTTTTGATCTCATTAGCAATGTAATTAACTCTCTCGAAGAGCTTCATTTGGTTGGGCGAGGGAATGTCCTTCCATTGATGACAACTGTCATCAGTGTTTACCTTGTTTTGCATTTGAAAGCATACCTATTGAAAGCAGTCTGTGAAAAAACCTCTGTGTGAATTGTGTTTAAAGCTGAGGCAGATCTCCTGGCTCTGTCAAACAAACTCTAGGAAGCTGTAAATCAAACATCAAAGCCCAGATCTCTGCTGTAACATGAATGTTACCAAGTTTTTATGTTAGTTTTGTGAAATCTTAAACTAAAGACACCGTTATCTTTCTGAAGCAGATAGCATCACTGAGCTAATTCAAAGGGGAAAATGACAGCTATGAAGATATGGCTGTTGTGAAGGCAGATAAGGGCAGAAAGAGTTTGAGTACATACCTGAGATTTGGCTCCATGAGGGAAATTCAGCAATGAAAGTTGCTAGGTGATTGTGGCTTTTAATGTACTTGGAGAACTAGGTTAGTCAATCCTCAGGTGCTACCTGTACCATGGCTAGGATGAAGGTGTGTGAAATAGTACCCCATGTCTTTGGAAATGCTTTAAGAAACACAAGGCAGTTCAACTATAACAACTCTAGGTTTAATTATCATTTTTACCTGTGAGCAGGATTCACAGTTAACTTCTATCTATAGTTGTTACAGAAAGAATTAAGAGAATGGAGGCAGCAGTTCCTAAGATAACACAATCTTCTGTTGCTGCAGCTTCTTTCACAAGACTTGATTTTTCTTTCTTTAGTACTGAATGCTAAGTGAGTTCTTTGGCTATTAAAGTGTGATGAAGAGCAAGATCCCTGGTTCTCAGTACTTGCACTGTCTGGTTTATATGAGGAGTGGAAATTAAGGATTAGGGTAGGAATGTAGGCACCGAGGATTGTTCTTCATTTAGTGCTTTCAGTCATTCTAGCTAAGCTTAATGTGTACAAGACATAGATAGGTCTGAGGCACACCGTCAGCGAGCTGGTACCTGCTGGGAACTCTTCTGAATGGCCTGAGCAAGGAGGTCAATGTAAACTGCTGCATCCTGCAACTATGAGTGGTGCATTCTTACATCTGTAACAGAGGAGTTATTTTCAGTGAAATTGGAATAAGCAATACATGCAGTAATCTTTGAAGAGTTAAGTTTTAGCTGTGGTAAAGACAAATTACTTGTTTCCTTATGATTGGATTATAACAATAAGATTGTAATGGTGAGCTCAAAACTACCTTCAGCTGGGCTACAGGTCATCTTCTTAAACACAGTCCCATTTTCTCCAGTTGACTATTTCCTCTGTGACTAAACTTGACTTTAAGTGAAACTACAATGCTGGCAAAAGCTGGAAAACTGTGACAGTTGTGCTCCCTGCTCCTTAGTGTTACTGCTGAAAATCAAACACTAGAACATGAGCTCACCACACTACAAATTTTTCAGTTTTTCTTTTGTCTTTTCTAGACATCTGGGTAATTGCATGTTCTCTTAGGTATAGAGTCTTGTGAATGATTGTCTTGTTACTTGCCCGACAGATGCTAAACGTGCTATAAATTAAGTTGTCTGCTTGTTTTACCAGGCAAGTGGGGCTGCGTTAGTCAGTAGTTGAGCTAATGGAGAAATAGGGGAAGGAATGTGGATTGCTCGCTGGAACATGAACCAAAAAGTTGGCCCTGGAAGCCTTAGGGGTTGGGTTGGGTTTGGTTTTGGTTTGTTTGCCCCTGATGATTTTGTGTAGAAATTGTTGCAGCTCAAGTGGTAAAGTCATCCCAGATTTCTGTCCATCACTGCTCACTAGATTGAAGCCAAAGAACCAGCATGAAGGAATTGCCTTTTTGCGGCTTCTAGCACTACCCTTTGCTGATACAAAGCAGATCACAGTGCAGAGCTGTCAGCTAAATTTGGGGAAACTGGGCCAGTGTACTGTTGCCTGTATGCATGGCCACCTCTGGCAGGTGTTTTCTTGCATGCATGAACATATCTACTTGGCTTTGATAATATCCTTGAATAGCCGTGGCAGTTGCTAATGAGAGCAGAGGTTGGATCCCTCTGAATTGATGGTCTTCAACTTGCTTTTGCACATCTTCAAGTTGCAATGCTAAAACCACGGACTAAATACTGTGAAACTTTCTTTTACATGAATATTATCAAGTTGAGTACTTAATATTCAGCATTTAATCATGCTTGTAATGTCCTGTTTGTCTACAAAACAGTTGCATTCTGCAGAAGGCATTGATTTAACTTCATTGTAAAGCTATTTCTGTAAGTTTGCTGTTTCCTCGGCTATGCTTTTTACCAAGCGCGTCATTATCCCTTCCACAACAGAACCTTCTGGAAAGGAGCAAAAGCTTCAGGGGGAGGAATGGGGGAGCTTTTGTAATTTTAAATTTCTCACAGATTGCTCAGGGTAGCAAAACAATGAATGTTTCATTATTACCACAATAGATTAAAACATCTGCAATAAATAATGCTGATGGCTATTTGTGATGGCATGAAGTATTGTTTTTGTTCTCTTTTATAAAATTACAGCTCATTAACTGTCATAAAGGAAAGATACCATAAATAAAACAACTAGTAGTGTTTCATTTCCCAGAAATGTGAAAGCCTGCTGGTTGGGAACTTTGAAAAGTTTGTTTTCACAGCTGGAACAGTCAAGTATCTGAGTACGTTGGGGTCTGTCACTTTTGTGGCCAGAGAAATTATGAGGATTCAAACAGTTTTGTTTGTCTTCTTCACAAAGCTAATATTGCTCTTCTAATCATGAAGCACTTTTTATTTAGGCCACAAGACACCTGTATTGATCAGCAAATTTAAGTACAGCAGTAATTACAGAATGGTTGTTATTTCCAAAAAGTAATTGGGAGACAGCCTGACTTCCACAAGGCTACTATCCATGGGGTAGTTGCCGAGATATCCCTGCACTGAATCCAATAACTTGTATTTATAGAGGTGTTTCAAGAAAAGACCTAATCTTAACTGCAAGTTGTTTATAATAATCCAATTGGTCCTTCATCAGAGATCACCTCATCTCACCTGAGATCGCAGAAGTTTTATGTGCTCTCAGTTTTCAAGCTGTGAGAACAGACAGTGGCTCACTTACCTCACAGATGTGCAATGATATAACTTCAGATTTGTTTCCAATTTGTTTGCCATAGATGGGGTTCAACAGGAAAAATAAGTTCATTTGAAAAGCAAAATAATTGGAAACATACCTCTCTGTCTCAAATTCTGAATTATAGTTCAAGTTTCCAGTCCAGATTTTATCCTGCGAGGCTCAGTATTTGTGACAGATATAATCGTGTGGTAGTTGTGGGATAGCTAGGAATTTTTTCACTGGCCAAGACGTGAGTCGAGTTTATGCTGGAGCTGTGGACTGCAGACATGCTGTGTATCGTTGGAGGATGCTTGAGCCCACAGCTGTAGACTGCACAATAGGAAATCCTCCTCTGGATTTAACATTTCTCAACATAAAGGCTAAATTTGTATTTTGGCTATAGCCATCTGTATTTTGAAACAAGAGAGGCGTACAGCACTCTTTGTTCCTGAGGCAATTTAGGATTAGATTAAAAAAACTTGTCTGGCAGTCTGAACCAAAGTGCTCAGTTGCCAGCACAGTGTAATGCCCCAGTTCCAGGTCCAGCAGACATCAGGTGACAGGTTTTGGAGCATTGTGGATAGGTTTTCTTCTTTTTTACTCTTTTTTTTTTTCCTTTTTTTTGGGGGGAGTGTGTGGTGTGGAGGGGGAGATGCACTTTTTTTAGTTCACAAAAGGAAGATGCTTGTGCTACCACAAGTGATTTCATTGTAGAATTCTCTCCCAACGGAGAGTGGAGGCTGGAAGCTAACAGGAACCCAAATAAGTTTTGAAAAATTATCTCTAAGACTGCACAGAAGGATGGGGAAAAAAAAACCAACAAAAAAACCTCTGAAACTCAAAAAAATATGCACATTGAGTAAAAGATTGCCTCTAGCTTACTAAGTACCTGTAGGGCATATCACTACATATGGGATACTGATAATTCAGGGAAAGTATCAGCTCTGTGTTGAAGTTGAACCAGTTTCTTGGGCACAGGTCTGAAAGAGAGTACTTGCCCCTTTGATCTGATTTACCATCTACTGGATTTATCAATCCTCTTGATATTTAGTCCTCTTTTTTTTTGAAACTATGATAATATAGAAATATTTTCTAAATTAAGTCCATCTTACTGGTAAGATGCTCAGATGGGATGGGGACATTATAGGTGTCTCTTTTTTTTTGACAAATAATAACCCAAAGGTGCCTTTAAAGAGTGAGGGAGCCTAATGGACAGACTCAGGCTGTCTGCACTTGATTCTGCTAATGGTGGTGATAATCTCTTGCAGTTTCACTTCAGGACGTGCTGCAAGAATACTGCCTCCATTTTCCTACCTCTAGGGCACTGTGCTGATTTTTGGAAGTGTGGGAAACATCCTCTTGTGCTTTTTTAAGAATGAGGTGAAGTTCCAGCTTTGCTGGCATCCAAGGATCTCAAGTTCACTTAAATTAACTCTGTGAATTTAAACTTTGTAGAGTTTTCTTTTAACAAATTAGTAGTATGGTGTATCCTTTCTATGCCGTGTTTCTAAGCATGCATTTCTAGATAGGAGTTCAATACAGATTTCAGAAAGAAAAAATTATAATACGCTTTGAAGTAAGTGATTTGACTAGATATATCACCCTTAAGTTGTGGAGAAGAAAGGCTATGATAGCAGACTGGGGGGAGGTTTCCAGTATTCTCAGCAGCCTGCACTTTGTTTCAGGAAAACCCAGTTTATTATATGAAAAGGAACGACACCTGTAGGAATCATAAAGGAGGGTGTCATTTGTTTGGGGTTTGTTTGATGTTCTTTGCTCCATTCTGATAATTAATTTGACCTTTTTCAGACTTATGCACAAATTCTAGCTGGGCTGACCGCAAACATTAGCTGCACGTTTACTATCTCTTTGTTCATGTTTACCATATATCCCAAAAAAAAAAAAAAATTGCATGTTGAAAATATTATCTGCTCCAAGTGAATGTGCACACATCGAAGCTGTGCAACACAGCTTTAGGCAGCAGTAGTAGCCAGAGCCCTGGAAGCAGCGTCATCCCGCTGCAAATGGTCTGAGCAAGGACTTAGCTGCTTCTAAGTCTCCAGCTATTTGTTCAGAACTAGCTATTTCTGCACACAGATCAGTGAGATATGGTGCAGTGCAGATGTTCTCTGTTGAAACCTGGCAAGACCAAGTGGAGTGGATTTTAGTGGTCTACAACATTTTGAACAAAAAGAACATCTCTGTCACTTCAGCAGCATCAGAAGCTTGTTAATAATCTTCTATTACAGAGATAGAAACTGGACAGATTCAAATCTGTACTTAGTTCAGCGTAGGAATTCTGGTCACAACAAATGCTTAATATCACTGATGAACAACTCTATACTGCATGAAGCTATCCACTGATTTGTAAACCTAAAGAGTCCCTTACCTTTCATTCCAGAAAGGCTGTGAAATATGGAAGAAAAGTGTCTCCAAGCAATTTATCCTTAAAGGGCTTGTCAGCTTGTCACTGCAGTGCAGAACATGTGGGTCTAAGGAGAATTTGTGTGCGTCTGTGCTGGTGTGATACACAACAATCCCAATGGACCGTAACTTAATTTACACCCTGAAATGTGCCAGACAACCTGGGAGATCCTGGCACTGAGCCCTCTAGCTGTACCTTGTCTCAGCTGTTCTGGAGTTATTTTATCCTCTGTCATACCAGATAGGAAGGGAGTGATCTCTAAAGGAGCACTTGTTCCTACCAAGCAGTCTAAATGACATCTGTGAGCACGACATGCAGACACAGCAGTTCCTGTTTGCTGCAGAATCTGAATGCTCACAGCTAATTGCAGCTGAGGTTGACTGAGGACATTCAAAACAGAAAGGGTATTTTACATCTGAAGGCTATTGGATTGTTTTTTATTTGTGTGGCATCCCTGAAAAACATTGCGTGTGTGACACTTCGAAGAAACCTTCAGAGAAATCGCATGGGATGCATGTGTACACTCATATTTACGTATATATATATACACACACACACATAACATAGTTTCAATATGGCATAGCAGAGAGAAGATGCCTAAAGACATAGGGGCTGAGAGAAGCTGGTATTACCCAGCTATAAATGACCATTCCCAAGGCTCCAGCTTGCACCTTAATAATCATGGGATGCCCTTAGAGCTGAGGCTACCAGACCAGCTGTGCCTTGTGGATTGCAGGCTTTCTTGGGTGGGGAAGTGTTAAGAATCTAGCGATGATCCCATGTCAAACACAATGAGAAAGTCAGCTCTATATGATGTGGACAGGATACTACTGGTGGTAATACTTCTGATTACTGTCTACTCCAAAGTGCAAAGTAATGAACAAAGCAGCCTGAAATACCAGGAATAAAGAATTCTCTCAGTGACCTACAGATGGCAGACTGATATAACAGATGGGTGATATGCCTGAAACACATTTCTCTGAATATTAGAAACATAGTACACCCTATTTGTGAAAGGTTTCATAAAGAAAGAAGCTGTAACTGGATCACTATAAAATGTAAGCAGTTTTGCAGTTTCTTCCTCTACTTCAGATCTTTTGCTTTGTGCTATAAATTGTGTTAAAAACTAAAAGTTCTGAGCTGGAAATATTTTAAGTATTACTGGACCTACCTAGAGATACTGCTAATTAACCTCACATTTTCAAAGATGAACATGTACGGAGCACATATAAATTTCCTTCTATGTAGTTTATGCCTTAAAATTACTCTGTTTTCCTTAATAAGAATGCTTCACTTCTTTCCGCTACCATCTTACGTTTTGTGTAAATCCATGTCATTGCATTTTTTCTATGGAAGACACCAGTAGATAAAACTTATGGTTGACTTTCTTGATCATGTAATAAAAAGCAAAAATTCTTTAAGAAGCATTTTCTTTTTCTGTAAAGAAAGAAGAATCACAGATACAATAAAGTTTTTGTTCTCTCTTCCTCTTGGGTACTGAGCTTTAGTGGATGATTTGATACTCTCCTGCATCTTTAGCTCATAAAAGCTGTAATTCCAGAAGCACAAAAAGAAAGAGGGGGGAAATAAGAAAATGTGGGTTTTACTGACTGTGTTGTTCAGCGAATATCTAATGGAAAAGGAATCTTAAACTCCATATTCTTTCAAGCACTTGTATTTATTATATAACATTATTAAAAAGGAGTTGGAAGAGAAAAGCTGTTGTAGGTCATAGCCCTTCCATATTTTTAGGATGGATAGAAAGACAAACTCTGTTTAGCTGAGTGTTTAAGTCTCTCTTTTTTTTTTTTTCCTATGACTTTAGATTGAAATAGGCATATTTAAAATATTGCAAAGGATGGAAGTGATTACAACCTGCCATGCAAGGCCCTATTCAGGAAATTGAAGAACAGGGGCTTAAAAGTAGTCCACAAACAATGGGCTTAACAGACTCTCAAAAAATGCTTTGACAACTTTTTTTTTTTTTTAACTAGAAAATACTCCGTTTCAACCAAGTGGCTGGAAAATATTTTGCTATATTCTTGAACTGTTTTCTATTATGGAAATCAAACAAACTGTCGTGCTGGATTATTCTTCAGGCGAGGAGAAGGAATGCTGGTTGAAGCTGCACGCAGGTCTGTGGTCTGCGCTCTGCCGTACTGTCGCAGCTAAGCCTGTCCCAACTGTCTCCTGATCCAGAAGTGCTGTTGTGGTGGTTAAAAACCTAGTGAAGCAAAAACTCCTAAACCTGATTCTTTTGGGTCATACATACTGCACATGCAAAGTGGCAGGAGGGTTTTATACAGTCCCTCTAAACTGCTCTTCTGCAGAGAAACCATGACAAAGGGGGGTCGTGGTCTGCTCTGTGGCCTGCATTATCTGTCATGCATATGTTGGAGCAGGAAAAGAATGAATTTCCCAGGACATTAACTTCAAATGTGATGGGGAAGTGTCTGGTTGCATAAAATCTGCTACAAAGACGAAACGTGGGAGAGGCTGCAAAGGTGGCCTCTTAACTTTGCTATATGTCAATGTAAGAGCCTTGCTATCTCTGCATTAAGGTAGATGTTATTTGAGAAAGTAATGAATAACATGTTATACTTCTCTCTTGAAGATCTGCCTGTATCAGAAGTTTGAATAAGAATGCTGAAGGAGTGAGGTAGTGAGAATAATGATGCACTCTGATATTAGGAATGGCACATCAACCTGGCACATATGTGCATGGCTGGTGGTTAGGTTTTTGCCTTTCTTTTTTTAAACTGGGAATTACATGCAATCGGAACAAAAAAGGGGGAGATAACCCTGCTTTGAAAAGGACTTCTGTCATGACACTAAGCTTTGGTGCCTCTTGAGGTTTCTCAAACACATAAGAAGCAAATGAAGCTGAGTAATTAAATGCAGGAACTGATCAAATCAGTTCTATGAGTCTTTGCTGGATCATGGGAAGGGGCTTCTGAATCAATGCTAAGGTGGTGAACTGGCATAATACAAAATGAACAGTGTACTGAAATAACATGATTTGATGAGTCTACAGTCCATGACTTGCAGCCTCAGAATCAGAAATTCGGGTGAGTAAAATGAGACTGTTGCTCATGTGTTTAGAAGAAATAGGGGTTCTGTTCCATTTTCTTTCTTCTGCAGAAACTCTGCTTTCTCTCCCATATGCCAGTATATACCATTCTTGTAACAACAACTGTATAGTCCGAGTTACTTTGAAAGGTAATACTTACAATGTGCTTTCCCTATAATATGACCTAGCAGTTATGAAACAGGAGGTTAGTGAAGATTATAGGAACAGCTGTCTGCTTTATGCCAACTCCCATGCATTCCCTGAGACAAACTTTGAGGACCTGACAAAGCAAGGCATATTGCAACCGATGTCTTTTCTTTTAAGATTCCATGTCTACATAAAGAAGTCAAAATAGATTCAGCAGTAGCGAATCTATCGTTCTAGTTTACGCTGACTATATTATCATTACTTCAACATCCACAGTTTCCAAGCAAAAATATGTGCTGCTGCTTTGCCCGAGCTACTTGGGAAGACATTTCTCCCAGCATCTATAGAAGGAGAAAGAGAAATTGAACTAGAATCCGTTCCGTTATTTGTCTCCAAAACATTCGTTTACTTAGACTGCAGGGAAACTATAAACCAGTTTCCAGTTTTTCTTCGTCTGTCTTTGATTTTTTAATTTTTTTTTTATTATAGTAAGTATACGCTCTGAGCCTCCAGTTTACTATGTGTATGTGGACAGCTGCACCTGCATGGAGCCATGCTGATTTCAGTAAGGCACCATGTAGGCACAGCAATCTGCCCACCCGTAAGTTGTAAATCTCAGGATGAGGAATTTAGCTTGTTTATTTAGTGTTCTTCAAGGAGTAAGCCATTGGAAAGTGCCTGTAGGGTGTCAGCAGGTGCCATATGCATTTTCCCAGACAATCTTACCAATGCACAGCATTCCTGACCTGTAACTACCTGCCCTGCTCATATGGTGTTCACGCTGATGACCATCCAGGACAGTGCTGCTTGCATTGAGATAAGGGTAGAGCAAATTTTGCTGTGCTAAGTCCAGTTTGTTAGTTGGTATTATAGCGCTAAAAGACAAAGGAATGGAATGCGACTTCCAGCCTTCATTCTGGTTGAAATGAAATGCATTGATTTTTGTTGGTATTATTTCAGTTGGTTTTTTTGTTCTTAACGGCAGTTCAGTTTTTGCCTGGACCTGTGGTTCTGGGAACAGTTTGTTCTTTATAGCAAGATAGTAAGTAAAGGTACTGAGCCATAAGGGGGAAGCAGCACTGCTGCGGCACCTTGCAAGAAAACACAAGAAACTGCATCCATCTGTTCTAAGCTGGCTGTGCAAACTCATGTGTGTTATCTCTCTTATCTACGAGTCACAAGTCTGGCTTGGTAGGGTGCTACCATCAAAGGAGAGTGTACCAAACAGCAGCTGCTTCTGGTCCTGTGCCAGGCCTTACACGTTCAGCAGAGTCATATCTTCTGCCTCACCTCTCTGCTCAAATATCAAACTTGCATCAAAAAGTTTGCAGTATTCTTTCTTGTGTGCAGCTTACCTTCCTTTTGCTGTCAATTATCATCATTCTGTCTTGATTGATTGCGATTAGTTCTACTTCAGAATAATTTTTATTTTTTTTTTACTGTAGAGGTATTCAAACAATGATGTGCAATGTAACATAGTGACGATTTCATTGTTGGTAACTTATTCATATAACTGAGTTTCACTGTGTTTGGAGGCTTGTCTCATATTTGTTTCATTATATGATCAGGACTAAAAACTACTCTGTTAATAATCAAGGATATCAAAGAGGGCTGTATCAAGTTTCTGTGTTTTGAGAAGACTGTGGGTAATTAAATACATAGTCTTTTGTGTCTTTTTTCAACTGAAATTTCAGAAGCAGAGTCTGTTTATCTGAAGATGTGAAGTAGATAAAAGAAGCAGTAGAGTATATTGAATAGACTTCTGGTATGCAGAGACATACTTCGTCATGAAAGAGTTAACATCTGTGGGGAAGCCTGTGTTGGGTTCTTTAGTGGAGCAGCCAGGGGTTAGCCAAAATGCTTTCAAACACTAATAGATCAAGTTTTGTTAGAACATAAACTAGACCTTTTGACTGCTTAACTAACAGAAAACTCAGATCTTCTAGGTGAGACAGGATAGATGCACACAGAGTTTAGCCATGACCGTCTCCCTTCTTGATTCATCCATGCAGCATCCATCTGGTCTTGGTCTTGGCAAGAAGTAGCCCGGCTGTGCTCTCCGCTCCGGTCCAGCTCAAGGCTGGGCACGTTGCTGCCCGCTTCTCTCAGCAGTCGTTCAGCTGCTTCATGCAGCAGCCAGCTACAAGCGATATTCTGTATTTGTCTTTGGTTAGTCCCTTTCTGTTATAACTTTTAGGTGCTAAAGTCTACTGCGTTGTCTTACAGAGAAATTAAACTCTGACAAGTCTTTTGTAGTGTAATTTTGAAGAACAGGATGTGCATGACTATAGTTGAGCAACACCTTTCACGCTTCCCGATTATCCTTTAATATGCTTGTGATTTAATTTCCATTAAATGTCTGTAGCAGATTAATCTCCCTTAAAATGCAAACAAATTACTGCCTTATTATTGAGTCATCTTAGCACAGGTTGAACAGAACCTGATCTTGTCCTAAATTAAGGATGCAACCTGGGAGGCAGGTTTATGTGGAAGGGGCTGAGAACTTCAGTATTTGTCTTTTCTCCAACCATGCATTGATCCCTGTCTGAATAAATAATCATCCCGGTATATGATAGTAGAATATAAGATCACACTTCATATGAAGGATTACCATGGCAGTAAGCATTTCTCTTTTAAACGGGTTTCTGAAGAGACCGGTTTGATTTTTAGTTTTTGTCCAAAGCTGTTTTGGATAAGCTCAATGAGACCCAACTTGGATGGTCACAGAGTTTTACCATGTAATCCCGAATGTCTAAATCTCTCTTGAATAGCTTGGATATCTTTTTGTTTTTTCAATTGTTTTGTATGCAGTACTGTGTTTGACTGATTTGTTGTTTTTGTTTTAGTCACTGCACTGAAGACTTCATTAGAACAGTGAAATCTAAGGGAGCATTGTGATAACCTGTGTTGCTATGTATTTTTGAAAGTGCAAGAGTGAACTCTGTTAAAACCAGTGGTGACATCTTGAAGGGGCATTCCTGTTATATAACAACTGCCATAAAAGGGTGTTTTTCATGGGCATCTGTACAACCAACTGTAATAATATACAGTAATTTCCTTGTTTCTGTTTCTCTTGGGCTGGTTTCCGTTGCTAGTGTTCTTACCTGTCTCAGTAATTCAATTCTACTTGAACTTTTTAAGGTAAATGAAACAGTTATGATCTTTACCTAAGTAAAATTCTTTCCTATTTTTTCTTACCATACTGTAAACATCAGTTAATGCCTCTTGAGTTCTTTCATTGCTTGTTTCAGACAAATAGGACAAATACAGCATATGCTCAAGTAGTATTTGCTTGGGCATGTTTCTTTTCTCAGGCAAGAGCTGAAAACAGCTGTGAGTACATAGAGTAGCTTTGCTTTTTTGCTCTGCAGTTGCTCACACTGGCAATAGATCTTTTTGGCTGTCTTTGAGGACAAAATTTGGTGGCCTAAATGTGCATGGCTTTTGTGACTTTAAGTCATCTTGGAGTATCCTTCCTATTTTCCAAATACTTTTTCCAGATTGTCATTGATGTCCTGTAGATCCTGCTACACATGGGGTGTCTGGGATACCCTAGGGCAAAGGAAATAGCCAGCTGGAGATGATGAAGGAATATCGTAAGCCATACCAACGTCGCCAAGCACCTGGGTTTAGGCAACTGCATGCGATAAAACCAGGCAAATCTTTGCATTTTAGTCAAACAGTATGAGGAGATCTGTAATATTTCATCTTTTCCTTGATGTTATCCTTTCCAAGGGTAATGTGCTTATCAAAGGGGTACTACTATAGTGATAAGCATAATATCAGATTTAATGTTTCCTTTGTTTAAAAACAGTTCTCTGAGAAAGAGTAGAAACTGTGATCTGAAAAACAGCTGAACTCCATACCCCAAAAGAAACCAAGGCCTCTTTTATCATAGGGTCAAATCACATTCATCAGTGGCAGACTTTGATACTTAAACCGTGGAAGTCTTGTTCACAGTCACCTTGCTGTACTTCAGTTAATATCATTTATACTCTTAATTTCTGTACCAGATGGAGGTAGTCTATATATACATATTAGAAAAGATGGTAAAATGCAATCTGTGCTGCCATCATCCCTCACAGCAATAACTCCAACAGCAAAGAGAACTAGTCTGGGGTTTGGGAACCTGTCTTGGAGATCCCATCAGTCCACAGTGACTGGTGATGCAAAAAATGAAAAAAGGATTTGGAGGAATTTCTCTGATGGTCTTCAATGTGATGCTAGCAATAGGGATTTTTGTAAGGCAGGACAGTAAATCATGTAATGTGTGACTGTGTGTTACAGTACTGCTTTTTCCATTCAAATATTGTGGAATAAGAAAGCTATTAATTATATCCCAACATAGGCTTTAATGTGCCTTGTTCCCAGCACCAAAGGGGATATGCAAGGCTACATCTTGCACACTGCTGCATTTTATATGCGAACTGTGGTAAACTACTAACAGAGACCTGAGGTGTCCTAACTTCCCCTCATATATCACCCTTGGCTTTAATCACTAACTGCAGGCTTGCTTTTGCTTCTGGAGTAAAGTTAGGAGTCGAGTATATTCTTTATGACCCACAGTGGTGTAGGTCCCACAGCTCACAACGGGAGACGGCGCTGCTGGGTGGTGCAGGAGGTCATTCCACTTGAGGAAGTAAGTGCTCTTGCTTAATGGGCACCAAGGGCAGGATTCATCTTTTTCAAAGCAGTTGGAGAGCAGTAATTGTCTGGGAGACAATTAGGTTTTTCCCTAACATGTCTTACTTCTGATTATGGAGGGAACTTAGGAGCACCATCTTTGTAAGCTTTTGCAAGGCACTCTTATTCATGTCCACAAAAAACGCTTTTCAGCCTGAATCTCGAGTGAATTAGGCTTTTTTTTTTCACATGCTTGATCTCAAAACAAGCACAATGAGTGAAATACAATTTTTCCTGTACTTTGTCCTAATTCTTCCAGATTTGTTGCTTTAACTGATTGTTTCCTATGCTTATAGTTGAGGGATCTTTGGTATAAGCCTCTGCATTTAATGATACTTACTGAACAACTTCATGCCTAGTGTCTGGCTTTCTGTTTTATAGGCAATGTTGTCTGTGTCCATTAGGAGAGTTCACTTCTCTCTGGAAAATAAAGGGATTCTAACAACAGCAGAAAGCAATGGGTTCTGCAGTGCGTTTTACTAATGATTGCTTACTATAACTGAGTCCAGATAAGAGCTTAAAACTAAGACTACTCTTTTGCCTTCTGTTAGAAACACGTTAATGGTATTTTAAGTAATTTTGCTGTGCCTACTAATTTTAAACAAAACAGCCCATTTCTGCACATGTCTATCTTTGCTATAATCAGTTATATATATATGTGTACTACAGTGGGAAGTTTCTCAGTTCGAAGTTATGTGCAACTAATACCTAAATAATGGCTGCTTCCATAAGGCTGTAAACAAATGGATATTTCTGTATTATTTGTGTCAGTTTGTCACACATTATATGTCTTCATTTATTGATTTCTTTTCACAGAAGTCTCTTAAAAGAATTAAGCAGAAAGTTAAGGCAATGTTGGACTGTACTTAGTGAAGCCAAGTTTTGAAGCATAAAAAATAGGCTGATAGCCAAGAAGACATAGCTTAAGAAAAGTTCTTGTATACCTCTTTGGAGATGATATCAGATCATTAAAATGTCTGTGCTACCTCTCACAATCTCCCCGAACTTTGTGGAGAGCAGTAACAAGAGGACTAAAGGCAGAATATTCTTCCTGGTTACCAAATGCAGATGTGCTCCATCCTTATCTCTGCTGGTCTTCTGCTGGTCGTTGTCTTCTGCCTGGGATGAAGGAAAAGCTTAAGAAAATGAGATAGTTTAGAAACATTGGGAATGGTTTTATTCTTATGAGTAGGAAATTGGACCTTGAAAATATCTAAAAAATAACTTTGTATATCTGTAGGAGAGTGTTACTCCAGGGTAAAGGTTATGCTAAAACCTAATCAATATGTACATACATCTGTATGTGTGTGCTAAAGGCAACAGGAAAAGATTCTTGTAAGATGCAAAGTGATTCTTACCAGACATAGCTTTTGAAGGCAAAACCATATTTTGACTGAAAAAATAATTACAAAAGTTCTGATTTTTTTTTTGAGGAGCAGAATATTTTTAGAAAAATACATTAATTAATTTAAAAAAAAACCAAACATCTGGACTAAACTAGCATTAGAAGTACTCCAGTAAGAACATCCACAATCATGCATTTGGAAAGAATGTAAATGATGGTATGAGAACACTTTTAAATTTCCTTTTATGAGTAAAACATCCAGAAGATGCACTGAGGAAAAATAATTTTTAAATAACTTTACTCATGGGGCTTAAAGAGAGCCCTAAATAATTGTGCACTGTTGTTTAGTTTATGCTATCACTGACATTGAAAATACCACCTATAATCCACGTTTGCGGTTTGGTTTTCCCATGAAACAGATGTGAGGTTCTTATGAGAACAATCAAATGAAATTATTTCATTCCTGAGTTTGGGGTTTTTTTTAAGACTTACTGGTTGAAGGCTTACATATTTTGTTTACATTAAATCTGCCTCAGTATGGGGTCAGAAGATTAGGAAAAGGAAAATTTTGAGGTTTGGATGTTAATATTGATTTTTTTTTGGAAGTACTTCAGCAGATAGAGATGGAATCTCTTGAATTCAATAGAGGAATAAGAGTGGTGGATAGAATACAATTTCCCTTCTTAATTAATTTGTCTATTGGGAAGTAACCTCTGTGAATAAAAAATTACTACTGATCATAAAGTAATCCCATGTATACAAGCAGACGCAAGACTTCTGATGTCTGTTTCTAGTTAAAGCACAGCCATGATATGTAACTCCCTCAAAGTTTATTAGTGACTGAAGGCTGTTTCTTTCTTGAAGGGAAATTCACTCATCTAAAGTATTTTTAAGCTTTTAGAACTTAATGGCCAAATGTTTGTCCTGATACTAGTAAGGAGGATTTAGACTGAAAGAAATGATACTTGTTTTAAAAAGCAGAAATTTGAAGGAGGCACCAGGAAGTCAGTAATATTAAGAATCCCAAATGCTGATTAAAGGACTTTGAAACATTATTTATGGATAATTTAAATATATCATATGGTCTGTGTGCTAGCAGTAATTTCTCCAGGCTTCTACCCACAGGCAAAACATGCTGAAGCTTTCGAATACCAAGTTTACCTCAAACTTTTCAAAACTGTACAGTAATTAAGAGATTTAGGAATGCAAAGTTTTGTTACTAACATCTGAATAATTGGTGATAGATGTAATATCCTATACTTCACTGAAAACACCTTTAAGAAAAGCTGCTTTCAATAAAACATTTTAAATAAAAATTAATGCTACCAAACAATGAACTATATAAAGTATGAAACTCAAGTGAGGTAGTGTGGCTGTAGTAAGGCATGCTAAACTACAAAAGCCAAGCCTAGGATCCAGTACAGCTTGGTTTTTGCTTATGCCAAGAAAGGATTGTTGGAGTGTTACAGTCCCAACAGCATGTATGGTGAACAGATTTGCATTTCAAATCCATGTGTTTATTCCCGATGTATGCTGGTATTTCACTTCTCTATGTGTCAAGGAGGTAAATAACTCCTTTTCCTGTCAGTTCTGCAACAAAAGACAAATATGTTTCTGGGAGCTCTTGCCCAGAGCTCAGCTTGCACCAAAGTACTGGCCGGAGCATGTCTGTGCTGCCCAAGACCTGCTGTGGGGCCAGAAGGCACAGACCTCCAGGTAGCTCCATCTCTGAGAAGGCCAGGTGGTTGTTGTTAATGTAGTTTACTTTTTCTTTGAGAGGTTTAAGTCTAAGTCAGGTTTTAGTGGTGCTTTAGTTTTGATTGGGGGGAGGAAACTCGCTGGATCCTGGGAATAATCTGTGCCAGGAGAAGCTGAATGCCTGTGAGACTGGAAGACTAGAAAAAAGTCAAATGGAAAGGCAAAAGGAAAACCTTATGAAAAAGATTATGCGTTGTGATGCAGAGTCATAGAAACATAGAATCATTTAGTTTGGAGAAGAACTCTAAGATCATAGAGTCCAATCATTAACTTAAAAAATGCCAGGTCTCACACAGCTCTTTTTTTTTTTTTTTTTTTTTTCATGCTCAGTTGCTCACCAAGCTGATTTTAGCTGACTTGTCTTAATACTTGGTCTTGACTTGCACTCCAGACTTGCTGCCTGCTTCTGAAATGCCTGAAGCTTGTAGTGCTTCTCTCCAGGTGCCAGATCTCCCTTCCTTTTTCCTGTCTTTCTTATAGCTCCTTTTCATACGCCAGCTCTAGCTGTGGTTTTTCATACAGCCTGGATTGATGTTAGTCCTATCTGACAAGGGTTTGATTGCCATTTTTAGTAATGAAAACCTTACTTTCATTTCACTTTGGTGAAATTATTGCCTTGTCCAATGTTGGCATTCCCACCCCCACTCCAAAAAAAAAGAAAAAAAAGTTGTAACTTTGATGTCATTGATAATGAAGCTATGAAAAGTAAGAACTGGTTATTCACGCAGTGTAAAATAGAAACCCCAGAATCACTGGGTATGTATTATTGATGACTACTCTATGCGAGAGGAATGTATAAATGAATTTTCTCAAAGCTCTTTCATTTCTTCAAAGCAATGACTTAATCTGTGGTAGAAGTTGCCAAATTCATGTACAGTGTTTGCAATTGTACTCCCAGCAGTTAATCTGAGGACAAGTAAGGGTCAAAAGATATTTTATTACTTCTTTATTTATTGAAATAAAAATAAAAAATTAAACTCCATCTTTCCCATGTGAAATGTTTTTAATTTTGATGTATCAGCCTATGTTATTCTAGTGCAACCAAATATGAGCCAAAATACAATATTTGTCAATTTAAAATATTTTAACTATGTATGTCCCTTAATATGTGAGCATTTTTATTGGTATTACATCAGCTAATGTATAAATAAGTAGTAATCACTCTTAAGACATGATTGGAAAACACACACTAAAATTATAGCAGGTGTGTAGCGTTATTTAGAAAGTGACCTGAAGTAGTGTTGCTTTTTTTTGGTTAAAAATCTCTTGAAATATAATTAATGAAACTAATTTGTGCAGTTGAATAGGAAGAATTTTGGAATTACTGCCTATTTCTGTTGCAAGCTGTTGCTGGGGTACACAGGTCGAAGGAGAGCACAAAGGCAAATCACTTTCATTAGGAGATTCACAGAAAACTCAGGTAGTGAGGGTGTAAAATTGATATTTGAACACCTAACTTTCCTATAATTATCAAGAAGTCAGAGCACCCAGGGTAAGAAATCTTGTTTTCAACAGCTCTGTTCTGCCTTGCGATTTTTGTGTCCATACAGCTGAGCGTTGGGTTCTTGTTTTCTTTGTCTTGAGTACTCTGTGTTCAGAGCAGATTGAGCTGCTTGTGGTAAATGGCATCTGCGTTTTGAGACGCTGCTGACATGACTTTGTTTTGTTTCTTTTTGAAGGAATCACTTAGGTACATTAAAGATCAAGCACCTGTACTTAAGTGTGCCCATCTAAACGCACAAGCTGTAACATGATGTTTGCACATTAATGACATCGCATTGATAAATGAGAGGTCAGGAGTGAGGCTTGTGTCAGACCGAGTGCAGGCCTGCTGCTACATGTTAAATGGTGAAAATACCAGACTTTGTACCTGGAGCAAGCTGGGAGCTTGTGTATGCTCAGGTGTTACTGCTCGGCTAACAAACAATAACTCATTAAGCCATGGTAGCTCCTTCTTGTGATCATCTGTTTGTACCTAAGTGCAGTAGTTGCTGTTCATGCACATAACCAAAATTCTCATCCAGGTTCTTATATGCATCTCAGCTAGCACAGCATCTGTTTTTTCAAGCTTTGATAATGCTATCTTTCTCTGTTTATGTGTGGCATTTTGACCGTGGTAAAGGTTTGGATGTTCACTGACAATGTAAGCAGCAATAAAAAGGAAATGTTGGAAGGAAAACTTTAAATATCATACTGCAGCTAAATATGAGGGTATATAGACCATGTAGTTCACATACTGTATCCTTAAGCTCTCCGTATTTCAATGTTATCCCTCTGTAATCAGATGACTGGTTTTGTAATGCACCGTGGGTTTGTCTTTGGTTCCTTTGTGATTTCCCCCCTCCTTCTCACCTTCAGACTATGGCTAAAAAAGTGCAGGTTAGTCACTTAAAGATGTTCCAACAAAGGCATCAAGCTAAACTGTCTTTGAGGTCTGTAAAGGAGAAAGCTGCTGTCAAGTCTGAAATGACATTATTTTTTTCCTACTGTAGTTGTCCTGTGTGTGCTCCCAGTTTAACTTTACTTGGGTGTATAATGCTTTGCTACATCTTAAACTAATTGCTACATTTTAAACTAATCCAGCTTCTCTCCATTTTGTTAAAAACAAACAAACAAACAAAACCGCACAGAAACAAATCTAGAGTTTTCATACATATACAGTATCACCCATCAGACTGTTTCCATCACTTTCTTTTATTTATTTATTTAATTTTTATTCCCTGAAGTGAGATCCCAGAAAGGATATCCATGCCTCATAAAAGTTCACAACCTCATTTCTTTTCACTAGAGATCATTGCCAAAATTTTACTAGCATATTCTTCCACTGAGTTAAATGTAAGGACTATTAGCACTTTGAGAGATAAAATTGTTTTTATAGGCCAGAAATGAATTTAGAGATTATATATGGGAAGGGATCCTGGCACTCTGAAAGGTCACTGCGGGTAACAGCGCTGGGCTGAGGTGCTCGGCCCTCGCACCATTTGACAGTGCTGATGACGGTGTCCTTCGTTAAGAGTTAATCAGCCTCCAGAGCGGCCGGTGGTGGGTCCTGTGAACTCCTACCCCAGTGGAAGTCTGTGACATGGAGACTGATGACGTACAGAACCTATGACAAAAGCTGTTTAGCTCTTGGGTAGAGTGGAGCATGATGGCCTTTGGGGGATTGTGTCTGCTCCTGAAGATGGCCTGTCTTCTTCCTAGGGCAGGAATCAGTCTTGCAGGCACAGCACTTCACGGTCTGGTGTTTGGGGCCTTATTTTTGTTTTCCAGTATGGATAATGGGGTTGCATAAGGCAAAGACTTGATCATCTCCTATGAAAAGCCACAGAAGCCAGTTATGGACAGGTTGTTGCTCTTTGGTTGGGTTTTCACTTTCTCTGTTTTTTAATGTGATGCCAGGTGGATATCTGGCAGATCTACAAATGAGGAAGAACAGAAGAAGAAAATATTAATACTTTTAGAGTAAAAAGTAAGACTACTGTCTACAACCATAAGAAAAATGTTTGCTCTCCCCGCAAATATGTACATACAACCTGCCCCCCCCCCCCCCCCCCCATAATAGGAGAAGGGTTAGACCTGTTTCCTACATACCAAAAGAAGTTGTTCCCTCACCTCTATGGCACTTCTTGAATTACTTCTCTGAAAAATCTGTGTTTTCATTATGAAAACCTCTATGTACAGAGATTGAGGTAAACTTAATAATAATAAAAAAAATAAAAAATAGTAAAGTGTTAGTA
This sequence comes from Trogon surrucura, assembly GCA_020746105.1. Taxonomy (NCBI): domain Eukaryota; kingdom Metazoa; phylum Chordata; class Aves; order Trogoniformes; family Trogonidae; genus Trogon; species Trogon surrucura. Next base: position 113,899,837 of record CM036617.1, on the reverse strand, counting down.
AACCATTGAAGTATTACACTTGCTTCTAGTATTTGTTTTGAAAAATCTTTAAAATAGGGCTATGAATTGTGCTGTGACTAGTTATTTTTGGAAATGCGCTGTGTACATGAAAATGTAGTTACACAAGGAGTAGCCAGTTCTGAGGAAACCGTAAAACTGATGTTGTTTCCTGATGGCACAATCATAGTGGCATAGAAATTCATCACGTATTTGCAGCAGAATGAGAATGTGTAAGTTACTGAACATCTTCTCACTTCGCTGTCTTGATTCCCTGTTTTGATGGATTATGTTGTACAGCTCATACACTCTAGAAATGTCCAAATTTTCTGACATTCTGCAGAGTTGGGAAGGCACGTGGCAGTCAAAGGGTTATGAAAAAAGTGCTTGATGTTAGAACTTCACTAACATTTGTCACCTCTCTTGAGCTTAGTGCTGTACTGAGGTTCGTCTTAATGCACTGTAGTACACTAAATATTCTATAGAAATGTCTTTTCTAATGTAACACAAATACATAGAAGAAAAAAACTTGCTAACTCCTTGTACATCCTTCAGCTGCTGTGTGTATGCTGTTTACCTAGGCATTTTTATACAGGAGTCCAATAGTAAAACAAATAAAATGGAGATATTCTCACAGAGAGAGAGAGAGAGATTTATCCCAACAACCTGTTTCTGCAAATGCTATTAGATGGAATGTAACATCCAGATGTTGTCTCATGAGTTTAACTCATATGCAAAACATTCCATTAGGAATATGATTGCACAAGAAACCATAAAACAAGAATAAAATAAAACTCATCAAGAGATGGTAAAAACTTGTTTCTTTTTAATTGCTCTGATAGGCCCCTCCCCTCCTATTGTTACTTCAAAATTCTTTCTTTTTGCGGTTCAGGTCAGAATATGTTCTTGCTGTAGAAACCCAACTAGTGTGGTGGTCCTGTAAATGGATGATCTTGAATAATGAGGAGTTGACTTGGGAAATAGTTTAACAGTCTCCCAGTTTAACAAATACATTATCCGATTTTTTACCTTCAGTTGTATGATACTTTGTCTTTTGGACATGCAAATTTTAAAATACTAGATGCAAAACATAATTTGGACAGTGCTGTAAGATCTCAGAGGATAATGCATGATAATTGTTGTAAAATCATTTTCTGATCAATGATAACCTGTGTCTTGTAATCTGCAGTGTCTCCATCTTTGACTTTGTGGTGGTAGTTGATAGCTTAGTCTTAACTGGGCTTGGAGGTTTGGCATGGGGGAACATCTCCCATTCATGATTTGGAATGCACCCCTTCCATGAGGCATATGCAGACTTCTGTGAAATCTAGAAAAAAACATGACAATGTTGAAGACTAAAAGAAACAAGGCAAGAAAATAGAAGTTCAAACTATGTCTTTGAATAAACTGGAAGTGAAGCATAAAAATATAGTAGAATTTTTAATACTTGTATTGCAGCAGAACTTTTATTCCTTGTTTCAGGTAGCATAATATTTTGCCCTTGAAAACTACATTTAGAAAAAAGAAGGCTATCTACAATGACAATAATATAGGGATGATACCAGAGTGATAAATATCTGAGTTAACTGAGCAGTATGGAATAATTGTACTCCTGAATGAATTTTTCATGTTGATATAGAAAAGTACTGTATTCAACTATACTGGATTGCATATGCAGCATTGAGATTAATTACAACAGAGATATAAAAAACCTCTGCTTTTAGTTCACAGTTACTGAGTCAAACATGCTAACTTTTCACATATACTCTGCTGTGTTAGGGCTTTTGGAGAAAAGTTTGGAAGTCTTTTTTTTTTTTTTACCTCTTCCCTTGCCTTTTTTATAAAGGATTCCTGTTTGACTCACACATCATATGAAAGAAAACTAGGTAAAAATGTCAGGCATTGTCATCTAAAAGTTCCCTTAAATTTAATCTCAGTGCCAACTGCTAATCCCTGACTTGATGCAGGGAAGCAAATATTCCCATGCTTGTCTGCAGAAAATTTTTGGTTTCCTTTGTGTGCCTTGGTATTACAAACGATTACCTAGGCACAATGTATTTTCATTAAGTAGGGCACAGTGCAAATGCTTCAGTAAATGACGAGAAGGAAATTTATAATGAGGAGAAGACAATTAAGCTTTTATGCAATTCCCGGAAAGATTTGCATAGCCTCAAAGTACCTTTTCCATGAAGTCACTTGTGCTTAAAGTTCTCAAAGAAGTCATGCCACTCCAGGAACATGTTTGAAGTGAAGCCTTATTGCCATGTAGTATGGAGCAGTCATGGGCCTGTAGACATGTGATCTGTTTGTCCACCTCAGGAAGACCTGGTTAAGAATTTACTACTTTGTCCAAGTAATTTCTTCTTCCTGAGTGGAAGAGGTTATTAATTTTAATAGTTCAAAATGCAGTTAGTACTTGGATAAATAGTAAATGATATCTTGAATAATAAGATATGCAGAAAAATGCACTGTTTTGAGAAAAGAAGGGGGAAAACCCCATAAAAATACAAAATCCTTGATTATTCCCTTGTTTACTGATGAAGGTGAAATTTATTCAAAGCAAGTACTTCCAGTCAGATGTCATACTGCGATGTTGATGCAAGGTATAATTAAGCAAAACCTTTTGGTGATGAATAGAAATAAACCTTTATGTAAGGATTAAATGCTGCAGTACCACTGGGCACCATTGTATGTAGTATAGTCAGTCAATCTTTTAGACATATTTCTTTTCTCAAATATTAAGAAAGAATTAGACAAATTGTATTGTATGCAGGATAAAATTGTTGATCTAATGTTAATTTTCCTGTGCATTTAATGTCTCATTAAATTTGAATTTACATTTTTATTGGTTTGGAGGTCGTTATTGGTGTATGCTGTGGCATTGTTTTTTTAAATTGCAACTTTGTGCTTTCAGGCATAGCCATTTTCATTTGAAAGGGAGTATACCGAAAATGTGCTAAAGAGAGCCAACTGTTATACAATGCTTCCCAAAGCTTTTTTCCCAGGATTTAATGGCCAGCCCTCTCGTTTGATCTGGAGTGAAATAAATACCTCTCTTATCTCAGTATAGGTTTCCAAAGCAGGAAATCTCACATGGAAAAAGTAGTATTCTGGTTTTATTTTTTTAAAACTCCTGGTGATTTAACTTGGACTAAAATCACTTAAACTGTTTGGGTTTACTGGGAAGGGATTGTTGCACATTTTAAGTGAGCATCTGCTACACACGCAACTGTGCCATATGCAAACCCGGTGCCTTTAGAAGGTGAAAGGCCAGTGTAGTGGTAATTTTGCCCTGTTTGCACCAGATGTTAAAGCTCTGCAATGTCCCTGAGTGACCATTAGATCAGAGGCAGCTGGGATTGGTGGTTTATGTTTAATTTATTATCACGCTATTAATCTGTCAGAACTCTCTCTCATCACTTGCAGAAGTCTTTATATTTTAGGGACAATTTAATTTCCCTTATGATGGATCAATTTTATTTTGACTATATATTTACAGAGATACAGCCTGGCATCCATTTTTGGGGGATAGTATTGAGGGTGGCAATATAAAATAGCATCTTATTAACCTTTAAAGTCATGTGTGTATTTATTTCAAGCGGTATGCTATGGATTAAAGCACATCTCCTGCAGTCACCTTTGTGTTTAAAAAAAAACAGTCCAAAAACCCCAAAACCAATGCACTCCCAAGCCCACTGACACACCCTCTCCATTGTAGGTGGTTTTTTTTCCATTTGCAACTATATTTAGATTTAGCTGGTATGTTTCTTGGACTTTTGGCTGGAGTTGACTTGCTTAGTTTTGCATTTGTATTTTTTATATGGGCAGGAAAGAAAGAGAGAGGGGAATAGAAGAGATAATGACAGTAATAAGGAATTCTTGGAATATTTTAAGCTAACAGTGGGGAGAAATTGACAACACTGTTCTAATTTATTTTACTATCAAGATGTTTTCTTGCTTCAGTAGTTCATAGGCAATTTTAATAGCTTATTGACTTAAACAATGTGGTCTTGACTTATCTTTAAGGAAAAAAAAAAATCCATATATTGGATTCCTGTATTTCTTCCCCTGCACCTCTGCCTACCACCATACCAAATATTTGTGAGCCTTGCTGGGGGAAAACTCATTTTATAATTAATATTTTGCTTCATCAAGTGAAGCCGTTATGCACATGGGATGTCCATTACACTGCTAAAAGTGACGTTGGATTCTGCGGAACTAAATTATTCTTTGTTGCTCTCCTAGCTTGTGGCAAACCCTACCCACATCGGTGCCAAACCTGCAGAACACCTGCTGTAGGGAGTACGTGATGAGTGAGTGGATGCTCACTCCTGGAAGCCACACAGAACTGTAAATGGATTATGTCTTCAGCAAGTCTCACCCACTCTTCAAGCTATAAGAAATTCACGATTCCAAATTCACTTTTTGCTTTGGATTCAGTGTGCGTGTGACCAGCGTGCTGCCTTCAAAAATAGTTTTGAAAGTTTTTATTGAAAAAGATTCAGTGCTTTTACCTCTTTCAGGTATTGCCAGCCTTTCTGGGTCAAGAAGACAGAAACCAGTCGGCTTCTGCCAATACCACAGCACAGGCATTTCCACACTGCTGTTCTTGCCCCAGTAGGCTTGTGCACTCCTGGTAGGATACGGCACATCAAGAAATTCTGGAATTGGAGGGAAGACTTAACCGGTTTCTTTCAGGAGCCCAAATAATTTAAAAGAAGAGAAAAATTAGGCAAGTTTGGGAAGTCCTCGGAAGTTAAGATTGAGTTTGCCGTATGCTTCTGAAAAGGTGATTCTTCTAAGGTAGCACATGCATGGATAACTGATGGCAATCATTAATCTGTAGAAAGCTACCTTCTTTATGTAGAATATATGTGGTGTGTATTTTTTAATACTAATTGAAAACTGGCAATGTGCTAGTTTACTATTAGAGCATGAAGTGCCAACCACTGTCAGATAATGCACTGAAATTGGGAATGAGTCTAAAACAATACTATTGAAATTTCAGCAAGACCCAAAGGAATGTAAATATATTGACTAACAAAATACAGCCAGAGTTCTGTCTTTTATTACTTGAATATAAATGCACTGTATTTCGTTAGTTGATATAAATTCAATAAATTCATTCCCAGTAATTTGTAATGCTCATTTTTATTTACACTGCTTGTTATACAGAAGACATTAATCTTTCCATGCAAATATTTTTCTATGATTAATGGCAATAAGTGTTGCATAAAAACTTGGGAAAAGTCCTTTCTTTTTTTCCCTCTTTATGAAACTTCACGTAGTGAGGTCACAGTATCATAAAATAGTGAGTTACTTAACTTCTAATGTTTTGCAAAGTTGGTGATCTCATTATTCAAAATATATTTGTGTTTCATTTATAGTAAGTTTCATGCATGTAATTTTATGATAAATGTTCTGTTTCTACAAACATTATGACACACTCTTAATAGAGAGCAGAGATCAGGCAGAAATCTGCACAGATGTACAATGATTCATATTTATTCACTGGGATAAAGCTGTGAAGATTACCACAGCATTCTGTGTGTTTAGGACCTAATAAATATTATGTTTGTGTAATTACTTGCAAAGGAATTTGTAAAGAGTTTAATGATGATCACTTAAATGCAAATAGGATTAAAATGTTCCCTAAATTAGCACTTGCAACTCACTTGGGTTGATGGACGAATTGTAATTACTGTTTAATGTGTCTACGACCCCTGTAGTTTGCACGCTCCTTTGTGGACATACCAGAAAACAAGGTCTCTGCCTGGTAAGTCTTAGCAGTTGTGTATGTTCTTGTGTCTGTATAGATTCCACAGAAGATAATGGGAATGCCCGTGTTACAGTAAGTGAAAGATAAATTTGGCTTACTGAAGTGTGATAGAGTAGTTTTGCATCCTGTTAGAGTATGCACTACTTGTCATAGAGGAAGGTTTGAGCAAAGGTGGATTCATCCATCGTTAAGGTTTTTGTGCAAGCATTAAATTTCCCTTTAAAGAAGGCTGCTCATCATCAGTTACAGTGAAAAGGGAAATAAAATGAAACTGTAGTTTTAGGTGAGATATGCCCAACCTCATGTCCATTGCAGTGAGACAAATTATTTTTCTCGCCCGTGCAGAGCGCAGCCAGCAGAGGCAGCAGGTTATGTGTCTGAGGTCAGTAAGTCAGCCGCAGACTGCTCAGCGCTGGTGCTGAGGCTACAGCACCTAGACCCCTAGCACCAGCCCAGCCGTGGTCCAAACTCAGCAGAGCTCTGAGGGTGGCTGGCCGGGCTCTGCTCTCCAGGACTGGGAGGACAGCAGAGTCCTTGCCCACCTGTGGAGGTCCATGCTGCCAGCAGGGATGTCCCCACCAGGTTGGCGTGGTGCAGGAGGAGGTGAGCAGGCTATGTGGCACCATGGTAGAGGAAAGAGGGAGCATGATCATTTTCACAGGGATCCTATAGAAAGGTTCCTGCACCCCGCCTGCATGGAAGGGGGCCGGATGGAGGCTGCTTGATCAAGCAACAGAGGGGGACTGCCATCACAACAAAGGCTTGAGGCTTGTGGCTTCCAGCAGCAAGAGGATGGCTCATCTACTCTAGGGGATCCTGCTCTGGCAGGGGGGTTGGACTAGATGATTTCTAGAGGTCCTTTCCAACCCCTGACATTCTGTGAATCTGTGATTCTCTCTGCTCCCACAGATCAGCATCTGCAGGGTAGGTTTAGTCCCCTGGCAGGTTTTGAGTCCGAACCCCATGTCCACCGGGAGAGGAAGTGCCAAAGGATCGTGGTGGGAGTCTCCCCACTGCAGAGGACAGGGGCCCCATCTGATGACTTGACTTACTGTCCAGGGAGGCGTGCTCATAGCTCACAGCTAGGGTGTCATGGAGGCTGTCAAGGCTCGTCTGGCCCTTGGATGGTTTCTCCTGCTTCTCTTCCATGTGGACATCTGCAATATCGCCAGGGAGACCAGGAGAGGGTATCAATAGTGACAGTTACACAGTCCTCACCTTCAGAAAAGGCCAAAAGGACAACCTGGGGAACCACAGAACTTACTTCAATCTCTGGGGAAATCACCAAGTAAAAGTTTTTGGGCCCATAAAGGCAGTGGCTGGGAATGAATGGTATTACCCAAGGGTAAATCATTCATGACCCAGCTGGTTGTCTTCTGTAATAAAATAACTGGATTTTCAGATGAGGACAAAGCAGCACATGTCCCTTACCTCAACTTTAGCATAGTTTTCCCCAATGTCTCTCACAATGATCCTGTGTCCAAGCCAAGCTATTACAGTCTGAGTGGATGGAAAACTAGGTGAGTGAAACACCAGTTCGATGGACTTAGGCTGAAGGAATGGGCCAGCAGGAACATCAGAATGTTCAGCAAGGGCAAATGCAAAGTCTTGCACTTAGGAAGAAATAGCCCCTGGCAAGATGACAAGCTAGGAGGCAGCTCTGCAGAAAAGGACCTGCTTCCTGGTGACAGCAGGTTGAGCATGAGCCAGCAACCTGCCCTGGCAGCAGAGATGGTCAATGGTATCCTCAGCTGTATTTAAAGGAACACGACTGGTAGATTGAAGAGATAGAGATGGAAGATTGAAAAGCTGTCCTTCCTCTACTCCACTGAGACTCCTAAAATCAGGAAAATTTTTTTCAATGGATGTTAACAGTGCTGACACAAAAGAAGGTCTAAGATGAAATTTCAGGAGAGGAATATGCAGTAAATGGGTTTTTTCCATTATTATTAGTTAATATTAAGAAGAAAGAATAATATACTTGGGCATGCCTGGTGTACCATCAGCTATGACACCTAAAACTTCTAAAGATCTAGTTATTTCTTTTATTAGAAGCTTTTTGCTTCCAATTTTCTGTTTTTTTTTCATGAAACCTAAGTATTGAGAGTCTCTGGGGATTTTTTAGGGCTTTCTATATAATGTAATTATCAGGTAACCTCTGTTTAAACCTGAGGAGCAGGATGGAACAATAGCAGGTTTGGAGTTATGGTTTGAACTAGAGTGGTTTAATTTCAATTATTTTTCCTGCGCAGATACTATGGTGGTAGTTAAATATATCTATTCCTTACCTCCTACTTAAGATTTTCATACTCCATTAAAAATAGACTCTGGGAGTTATAGTAATGGAAGCTCTGTAACTGAATATTTTTATACTCACTGCAGCACTTATTGTGATATATGGAGGAAAAACAACAAAAAATTTTCTTAATTTATTCAGTTTTCTTCAAAAACCAAAACTTTTCAGTTCAGGCACTTTTAAAAGAGCGACATTGGTAATGAAGCATGCACTAGTATTTTAATTTTTTTTAAGAAAGCAGTCTGACTCTGATATAATCTATTTTGTTAACTTGGATGTAGGTATTGATTAGCTCCAGCTTCTGAAAAATGTCTTGCCAAAATGCTCAGTTGTTCTTAAACTTTGATTTGAGCAATAAGTTTTCCGATGCTGTGCTTTGACAAGCAATGCTGCTCAGATACTCATAACTTTTATAATCCTTCGGAATTCATACTAAATTAATTATATTTAGATAAATGCAGGTTACTATTGCTGTGATATACAATACACTTTAAACCAATCTGTTAGTACATTGGACTTCTCTCTTTATTTGCTAAGAACCAGAGATGTGCGGAGAGTGAAGTTTAATAAACTACAGCTCTGTAGAAACAGCCTTTTTTGAGTGGTCTGAGTTGTCCCATTATTTAAATAAAATTCTGCACTTTTGAGAATAGTAGAAGCTTTCTTGGGAATATCTGTTTCTAGCCAATGCATTTGTAGGCATATTTTATACACTTCCAGGTTTTTTTTATACACTGATAGTTTTTAAGTCTTTATAACACTGAGTATGTTTCAGCTTTCCACTGCAATTACAGCCAGTATAGAAGAATCGTTGAGGGGTGTGTAGTCAAAGTAGTATAATGTGGATATGGAATAAATTCTAGCAGCACAACTGTAGCAGTATTTTTTGCAAACTAAGTTTTTGAGGTTTGTTTAAGTGGTACACATAGTTACGAAAGTTAACTGTGGGAACAGGGTTTTTAGTATAGAATGCTATCTTATTCTTATGGGATGTCTGTTATAATTGTTCTCTCAATGTGAGGAAAAATCACATTGGTCTCTTAATATTACCCCAAAAGCACGATATGAAAGAAAAATCAATTGGTATAATTTAGAAGAGTGGAAGGGCATTAAAATGGATGTGATTTCTTCTCTTTGTATCAATTGTGTGTTGCAAAAACTCAAGATTAAATTAAACCATTATAGGCGAACAGCTTTTATGCATTCTAGGATCATTAAAATACGCTCTAAATGCTGCAGTGGAGAAATACCCCCAGAACCGTAGCTGAAAAGTTTTGTTACCCTTGATGTTAAAAAACCCCCAAAAAACAAACACACCAGAAAAAACACCCCAGTGACCCCCCTCTCCAAACAACAGGAAACAAGCAATACACCACACCACTTATTTGTGCATCTTTTTTTTGCTCATAATTGACATATGTGGTTTTGCTCTTTCTTAAGTTTCAACATCTCTCTGAGAGTTTTTTTTTGCAAAAATCCTGTACTTTTCTCCAAATATGACCTGATACTACAAATTTTAAGCCTTATTAGGCTACAGTTGACCATCTAATACAGAATGAAAATGTCCCTAAAACAGTTAATAACTTCTCTTTTGCCTCTTTCCTTTATTCTCCATTATCTGCCTTGGTCTAAGGACCAAGCAGAAACACTGCACCAAGTCCCTCATGTCTCAGGAAAGTCAAGAAGAGTGAAGCACACCCATGCAGTAGGATGAAGAAGGCTCAGCAGTACCCACAGCTGCCAAACAGATGAGCAGTTTTTAACTGAGCTAAGATTCACAATGAAATCTGGGCCCAGAACTAATCAGATTTAATTAAGACAGACATGTTATGGTCCGGTACTGTTGACAGGGTCAGGGTTCCTGTAGCTCTAAATGAGGCATGTTATAATTATGATCTAATTGAAGAGCTGGGAGTGATACAGAACCTGTGCACTGCTGGGCCTGAAAGAAAAGTTCCTCTTCAGGTCCCGTTATGTACCTTATTAGATAGTTAATACTCAGTTAGACAGCTGTGCGTTTAAAGAAAAAAGAAACACGTAACAGTTGCACATGGTTCAAAGAGAACCTATATGAATTTTCAAGGTCTCTTCGGATTTGATTCATGGATATCTACTAAATATACAGACATAAGTTTTTGTTTCATGTTTGCTTTTCTCCTCACAGCTTATCTTGATATACAGCAAGGCAAAGGGCTCTTAAGATTATTTTGTCGTGAGGCAAAAATACAGTGGAGGTTTTTCAAAGTGCAGTGTGTGCACGCATCAATCTGCAGTATGATATATGAAATTTGGAGGTTGTATTTTCTAGCTCTCATCTGTCACTATCAAGCAATCAAAGTGCTGTGGACTGGCTTTCTCATTCCACAGGCCCTGGTGCCTTGATTTCTGTTGGAAGTGTGCCTTGACATATGTTCTTATAAATTATCATGCTTTACCATGGATTGTGTCATAGACACTTCCGATTTTCCTTTTTTATGGTGCACAATTTATGGATTTGAATTTGTTCATTTATTTTTGTAAGGCCATGTCTGCAATGAAAAGCTTTATTAGAAAGCAGGAGTTCTCACTCCACCTTGAAAAGTCATTCACACACACACTAAATGCATAGAAAATCACTGCTATTGTGGAGAGTTCTGCTTGGATCCTGTGTGTTCTTGCATTTAACACAGAATCATAGAATCATAGAATTGTCAGGGTTGGAAGGGACCTTAAAGATCATCCAGTTCCAACCCCCCTGCCATGAGCAGGGCCATCTCCGACTAGATCAGGCTGCCCAGAGCCCCATCCAGCCTGGCCTTAAAAATTTCCAGGGATGGGGTTTCCACCACCTCTCTGGGCAAACTGTGCCAGGGTCTCACCACCCTCATGGTGAAGAACTTCTTCCTAACATCCAATCTGAACTGATCCATCTCTAGTTTTAATCCATTCCCTCTAGTCCTATCACTATCTGACATCCTAAGAAGCCGCATGTATGGATGAATAAGAGAGATACTGAGCCTGATTTAGCATGTATTACAGAGAGAGATCACTGACTTTTTTTTTTTTCAATCTACAGGAAATTCCAAAAATGCAGAATATTTTTGTTCTAGATATTAAAGATGTTTTTCGAAAACATTCCTGAAGAATTCTCTTATTCTGCTTTTTACTTGAATTTGAAAAGCCTGTGTAAGCTCTATGTAGCTTTTTCATTTTGCAAAGCAATGTGGCCCTCACGTTTGTATGGTGGTTTAGCCTTGGCTTACAGCCAAATGCCCACCCAGCTTCTCCTTTGCTCCCTCTCATAAGCGGGACAGGGAGAAAATAAGACAGGGTTGCGTGTCAAGATGGACAGGAAGATGTGTTGGTTACCAGTTACTGCCACAGGCAAAATAGACTTGACTTGGGGAAAATAAATGAAATGTATTGCTAACTAAAAATGGAGTCAGATGTTGAGAAACAAAGTCAACAGCTGAACCAGCTTCTCCCCACGCCGCCCCTTCTTCCCAGGCTCAACATCACTCCTTCTCTCCCGGCTTCTCTACCCTCTGCCCTGAGCAGCAGGGACGGGGTTGTGGGGAGGGTCTCCTGGGTTGTGTCTCCCTCAGGTGATCAGCATAGTCAACTAAATGGCTAAGCAGCAAAACAAGAAAAGCATTCACTACCTTAATAAAAGCTCAGGCTGCTTCTGCCTTTTACACATTTCAAGCTATCTGGGTAACTCTTTGATCTGCTGCCAGAAGGCTCTCTCTTCCCTATCTTCCTAGGGCTGCAGAGCAGGCTTGCCTCTTCACTCGGGGGGGATTAGCCAGCCTGGGAGAGAGCAAATAATTATGCTGAACTGCTCTTGTGCTGATTTAGCAATAGCTGTGGTTGCCTGGGAAAAAAAAAAAAAAAAAAAAAAAAAAAAGGAAAAAACACAAAAAGGCAAGGAAAAAACCAAACCAAACAAAAACCAAAACAAAAAACAAACCCAACCCAGAATTACACACAACTGCATTGATCCCAGTCATCTTTCTGGAGGCTTTGGTCTGAATTTTAAGATCTGGGATGCCCGAGGAGACCTGAGTGCACGGCCAGAGAACAAGAGCGTGGCTATTTATAGTTGTGTCCCTCTGTCAGTAGGGTGGACATCCCCACCCATCACCGGACACAAAGAACTGGGGTGAGCTGAGAGCAGGTGGGAGCCGTGTTAGGCACAGCAGCTGTTTGGATTCGGTCAATAAACTCTTTGCTCCAGTTTGACGCATTACCTGGTCAATGCAAGTGGCTTCTCTAAGCTCTGCAGAGGCTACAGAAGGCTGGCAAAGGCTACAGAAGGCTGGCAAAGGCAACCCAAGCAAGTCTGTGAGTTTGCCAGCAGCAGGCATCTGGTCTGGCTTTTCTCCTATGTCCTTCCGAGTAGGAGCTACATCCATGCTGCAGGACATGCACTTGCTTCCATCTACTGAATGCTCTGCTAGGTCTTTGTGACACCCCTCTGCGTGTCTTGTCTTTTTTTTTTCTCTTTCAAACAATCAAAGTAAGGGGACTACAAGCTGAGTCTTCCTGACTAAAGCCTAATTTTTATTTTTTTTTTTCAGGGTGTATAGAAAGGATCCTTGACACTCACTTGTTATCCCTCTGGATAACCCTTTGAGCTGATGACCCTAGATACACTGTAAATAAATGTATTTAGGTTGAAAGGTGCAGCCTTACTTCTCAGTTGTTGCCAAACAATGTTCAATAACTTCTATTCTTATAAAAGATCTCCAAGAATTTGTTGTTTCTCTCTCCTGTCCCAAAATTATAAATGTCGTACAGTGATCAGATGCGTTTTGGTGATTTAACTATTCTAAGAGCATATGGAGAAGGGAACAGACAGTGATGGAAATCAGTGCTGTATAGTAACTGATGGAAAAGAATGACTTTTAATTGAGAACGCTTACTTCTAGAAAAAAAAAAAAAGACTTTTCACAGGAAGCTGTTTGTAGAGTCAACATTCCTTCTGAAAGCACAGAGAAAAGTACACAGGCAGATGTTTCCATGTTCTTTTTAAACAAACTCTTATAGAGATTTGTGTAACACCATAACTACTTATTTTACTTAGTAGCATAAGGAACATCTATTTTTTATAGTATAAGTATTTGTTCAGACAGCATTCATGTTCATAATTATGGAAATGAAGCTCTTGCCTCCTTTGCACCTCTCCAATTTCTAAAATATTACATGTATTTCGTGCACAGCAAATTCAGAAGTATACATTTAATGTGTTTTAAATTTGTATTTTCTCTCTTATTTTCTACAGAACTTGGCATTCTAAAATTATTAGCTAGTCTATGAATTCCTTCTGTTTTCTAACCCCTTCTAGAAAGACAGGAGAGATTAGGAAAGAGGTTAGATAAAGATAGAAGAGGTTAAGAAGACACTGTTTGATTCCTCAGCTGAATAAATTTTAAGAGATTTTGCCAGTCACATACATTTTCTTAAAATTCATTCTCATTAATTTTGAACTGCAGCCACTGGAACCTTGATCTCTGTGTAAAGGCATTTGCAGTTTTGTAGGTCTTCCTGTTCTTTTTGGTATCTTAGGTGGATTGAGTTTCACTGCTTGCTCAGAAAAAAAAAAAAAAGAAAAGATGTTTTTTTTAAAATGGAATGTATGTGGATTTTTTTCTTCTTTTTCTTTTTAATGACAAATTCACATTACTAACATAATTCTCTGTGACTACACCTACACAGGTTAAGGCTGTTACGAAACTGACCCTTCCTATTGACACAAAGGTCTTTTCTATCTATCACCTACAATAATTCATAATTATTTGCAATGTGTCATGTGTCAAGTACTGATAAACTTCAACATTAAATTCTTTTTCCACATGGGTTATCATCAATATTTCATATGGGCTGGCAGGATGTAACATTTGCTATTCTGTTTTCCTTTCACTGCACTTTGTTTTGCCTCAGCAAATTACAGTGGAAAAAATATTTAATATGCTTGGAGCACTTTGGTTGGTACAACCGACTTCTGAATATCAGTTTTTCAATAGTGTGTCTTTATTTCAGATGGTTTGGGCTTTTTTTTGTACATGTTTTGTTTTTTTGTTTTGTTTTGTTTTTGACTAAGGCTCTACCCTCTGTTTGTCCTGATTATCTCGTGTATACTGAGGGCACCTATGCCAAAAAGAATTGCTCTGAAAGCAAGGTGGTGTGGACAAGATTTGATATTAGCTCTGGGGCTGTTAATGTCTGTTTGAAAGGGAAAGGCTCTGAAGAATGGCTGAATAGCACTGTACACAGAAACTACTGATCATGTTAAAGATTTATTGTATTTATTTCCCTCACTAGCCAGTACCTGGGATGTTGTTATTTGTACAAGCAGTTAGTTCTTTGTTATTCTTAATCCATAGGAAAAGCATGTTGGATTTGGTCAAAACTCGAGCCCTGAGAAGCTAAAAGAACAATGGATGCATCTAACATATTCCGTCTTCAAGTTTCTTTCACCAGAGCTTGATTTCTATAAAAATTATGTCATTATCTTTTCAGATAAGAGTCATCTTCCCCTCCCCCTGTACTTTCTGGACTACTTTCAGCTGGATCCAAGTAGCACTATTTATGGAGATACAGTAGAAACAAGAGAAATTATTCTGCTGGGAGCAACTGGATTACAACCATATCATAAATATCATGAATTACAGTAGCCATACTAGGCTGGTAGATCAGGGCAAAGTAGAAATATTGATGGGTTAGTTATGTGCATGCATGTCCCTGTTTCTTTATGCTCCAGGAAAAACTCCTGAGGTGTGAAAAATACAGGAAAAAGTGTGGTTAATCCTATTTCCTTGGAAGTTTTATCAACTCTCAAGTGAAATTTAGTACAGGTTTGCAAAATAAGAAATGCAAGAAAAAAAAAAGGCAGGAGTTCCTGTCTTTCTTGAAGGAAAAGTGAGACACTGAACTTTAGTTGCTCTGTTAGATGCTGACGTGACTTCCCAGGAGTTTGGGGAAGGCACATCTTGGGGAAATAACTGTTCTCCAAGCAGAGAGGAGAGAAAGGAGGATAGTGTGTCATACAGGCATGTTTTCCACCATCATGGCCATCTATCTCATCCTAACGATCAAAACATCCCTTACACAGAAGGGTCTTGTGTAAAAACTATTATATTATCTGTTAAAGCAAAGCAGCCTACTGAAGATTTCAAATGTCTTATTTAAGCTGAAGAAATTAAATTATTCAAAAAAAAGTTGAAAACATAATTTGCCCCTCAATACTAACCCTGGCTTTAACTGCTTAAAAATTAAAAATAATTAAAGTCCCAAGATGTATTGATGAACAAAAAAAAAATAAAACCTGTCATATTACTAGTAATTTACATTCCTCGTCACAGATGAAAAACTTCATAGTTTGAAGGAGAAGATATTCAGTGTTCAACTACCTTACATAATCTCAGAAAGCAAGCACAATGGAGACATACACCTCTTGATTTATAATTAAAGAATGATCGAGTAGTCTAATCACTAATAGTTGTGTGTATATATTGTAAATTGTTTTATCAGTATTTTGATCTTAGAATTTGCCCTCAATACTTAATAAAAAAGCAAACATATACTATTAACTAACTTTTCAGGAGTGTTACAGACAATACATCCTGTAAAGTATAAGTGGAGAAATGAGAGAGGGGAGCAATTTGTAGTGTTACTGTGTTCTGCTAACCAATAGAGGTGTCATCTGTTGTAGGAGAAGGATATTTGAGGTTGTTTTTTTAATTTGTCTGGAATGTTTGGGGGTCTGAAGGAGATGGATTTTGTTTGGTAGGATTTTTTGTTGTGAGGATATTTTTCCTTTTCTGATTCTATGGTTATTCCATGGAACAACAATTCCATTTGGTTGTTGCAAAGATATCTTCAACTCTGTTAGATGACAGGTCACAAATCCATAACCAATTTTGGAGTAAAAAAAGAATGAGAACTGATACCCATGGCTTAAGAAATATTACTTTAAGAGTTTTGGAAATGTGGAAGGCAAACTTCTTTCATACAAATTTTAGAGATTGGGAGCTGATTGGAGTTTGAAATGTAATTTCAGGGAAACTAGAAAAGGTAGAATGTGACTAGTAAAACAGAGATGACTGTCAGTCTGTATTGGTTTCCCCCCTCCTCTTTCTGATTAAAAATGTGTAAATATTAAGGTGAGAGTACAAATTACTACTACTTATTTCAGAATTCAGAATAATGCTGTACCCCAAGTGAATCCCTGAGGCTTTCATCCCGATATAACGAAGTAGTTGTGTTGTATCTTTGCACTCCAGTGTTTTTGAGAAAAATTAGAGCACTAAGATGTGAAGTGACAGTAGATTCTTCTTCCTCTTAGTTAAGCTCTCTTTCCAGCATCTACATTCTATTTCTCATCCTCCTCAGTCAATGCAATTGTTTAAAAAAAAAATATCCAAATTTCAGTTCTTATTAGTAGCTTCTATTGAGAGCAGTTTTCATCTGTTTATTTTATATTTTGCTTTGGTCCAAATCCCAGTTCCAATAAGTCTTATTCCACATTAATTTCTCTCTAAACCCTGAAGACTCTAGTAAAGTCTTTAATCTCCTTTAGCACATTGAGGAGGGACACAATTGGATTGGCAATCATTAATGAAATATCTGTATGAAGTGCTGTATCTTGCTCCCCTGCCCTTGCTTCAGTCCTTTGATATTTGTAGGTTTTCTTATTTCTTTTGCAAAACCCATCCTTTCCTTCTTTCCTTTTCAGAGCTATTTGCAGTAATACCACTGCAGATTAGTCAAACAGGTTTTCAAATTATGCCATTCAATAACATATCAAAATTCAAATTCAGGTCAACCTGTGCCTGAAAGAAGTCTCGTCTGAAAAGCTGCAGAATGTGGAAGTATTGAGTCAGTTAGTCTTATACATATACTTTCTTTTGGGGTGTTCTGAAGCTTTACACTTTATTGGCATATTGTATGAAGATACCACTGTTGATGCCCACCTTTTGGCTTCAGTGGCTATCTCCATATTAGCACACCACTATAAAGTTGTTGTCTGTCACTTTTGAATTGTAGACATGAAACCTAAGGACTTTTTGAGGAGTTCCTTCCTTAAGTAAACAATCTGCAATTTTTTAAAATGTTCTAATGTAGGTTTTGCCTGTATCTGTTACATCTTTTCAAACACAAAGCTGATAAATGAAATGAAATCGTGACAAAAAAAACCTGGGGGAGGGGGAGACATTTTTGCCTTTTTTTTTTTCTTTTTCAAACCTAGAATTGAACTTGACGTGTAAAATTGATAAGGAAATGCCTAGTGAGAGTATGGCAGTGTTCTGTCCTTTGAAATGGCTCTAGCTTTTGATCCTCTGTGGTTGCAAACACGTTGACCATGCCTCTTTCCTCCCCTGACGTCCTGCTACTATGCTTTCCAAGCTAGCCTAGCAAGACACCTGATATCATGAGAGATGTTCCTTAAAAAAATATAACTTTAATTAAGTAACACTACCTGTGCTGTGCTACCTTATGTGACTCAAGCAGCAGAATCTCTGAAGTCGATCATATGCTTAAAGGCTGCCTGTGCTCATAAGGTAAAAATTAGAGACTCTGCCAGTTGATGAAATATTTTGCTGAAGCTAATAAAGTCTGAATGATAAAAGGTCATCAGATAAAAGACATAATCATTGTTGCATATGTACACCCGAGAAGTATCTCAGCTCTGCTGCTATATGATCCAGTCATATTCTGGTCTTAGAGACAACTTGTTATTCCTTTGCTTATATAATGTTTTTGTGACTACACTAAGTATTCGGAGGGATTATTCTTCCCATCTACAGGAAAAACTATGAAATCCTCAAGGAGTCATTTCCAGCCGCCTTGGCTTTCGTCTCATGAATACCAACCTTGATCAGTGGACAGTGTAATGTTGTGTGGAGTTTCCCATGAGGGTCTGGTATGTTAGAAAAAGCAGATTTCAAATGTTTGACCTGTCAGGCTGAGCAATCAGAACTAGATAAACTGTACTGGCTTCTAAATTTTGGATGATATGAACTCCTTGACAATCGGATCACTTGGACATATTTCCCATACCTTGTCTTTTTCTACATAAACTTCATTTTCAGCCCCTCGTGCCCTATGACATCGTAATATTTCTTCTTCAACAAAAAAACCCAACCTAGTAACTGTAGCAAACTAATTCTTCAAATAATGGCAAGATAGGGACAGATGACCTCGTCTTTTGAAAAGCTGGATACTCAAGAGTCCATTTTCTATGTCACTGTTACACTGTATATGTTTCAGTGTAGCAAGGTGGGAAATAGATCAGCATGTTCTGAAATAGATTATTTCGTATTTTTTTCACCGCTGAGAGAACTGGTACTTTATTTACAAGTGGTGTTCATTTTTCATGTCATTGTTCCCACGGGAATTAACATAAATCAGACGAGCTCAAATGTTCTAATTTCGATGTGGGACCAGCAGCTGTTTCCCAGAAGTTCAGACATGCAGGACTCAGTAAGTCACCAGTCAGACAGGCAAAGTCAGCTATATCCAGTTTCATACTATGAGATATTCACGCTACATATGCCCGTTAGAGATTATGATAACAAAAGGATTGTGTAGGGCTTCCGAGAAATTATGAGTTTAAGTAAACACTTATGTAATTGTCCCCCTCGCACTCTGTAAATCATACTGGCATAAAAATGCCGTCTGTGAGTGACCAGATCTTCGGAGGTATGCAGTAGGGAACTGGTGTAAGCATGAGCCACCAAACAGTAGCAACAGCTAAATCCACTTTTTTTTTCAGCGTTAAGCATGTCTATAGAAGCAGATAAGCTAATGCAACATGTGGTTTTCAATCTACCTACAAAACTGGGAGGAGGTAAACAACTTCGGCTTTATACTTCTGGCCTGTGATTGGACTGCTCTCATGGCATAATCCATGGAAAGGAGAAAAGCTTGCTATAGTGGTGTCTTGGAAAAGGATGTATGTATTCTTCTTTGTCTCTTCTGGGGGCAGATATTCCTGGGTGGCCTTTTCTCTGCATTAGCTCTGATTTACTGGCCAGCACGTGGAAAGAAAGCAAAGGCAAAGGAAGAAATCTTTTTTACCTATTTCACTGATCAAAGGTATTTTGGTGATTTGTTTGATATTTACTCAATTTAAGACTCAGTTCCCAGACCTGGGGATGAAGTCTCCATTTTCACAAAGTCTGTAAGATTTTGTCCCTGATACAGGTAAATCTAGGATTTCTCTCCACCTTCGTGTTATGTACATGAGAATGGAGCAGGAATATGTGAGAGAGGGCAGTAAGCATCTCGTCTTTCAATTTCATCATCACTTTGAGACAGATAGGATCAGATTCTAGCTTCATATGTGGTAAAGTGTATTTATGGTAGCATTTGCCCAGTATCTACAACATTTATCTACTGTAATGTAAGCATCACTTGGTCTCAAATTCTGACATTTTTAAATATCCTTAGTTAACAACAGAACCACAGAATCACAAAATTGTTGAGGCTGGAAAAGACCTCTGAGATCATCAAGTCCAGCCTATGACCCAACATCATCACATCAGCCAGACCACGGCACTAAGTGCCACATCCAGCCTCTCCTTAAACACCTCCAGGGACCGTGACTCCAGCCCTTCCCTGGGCAGTGCATCCCAATGCCTGACCACGCTCTCCGTGAGCAAGGGCTTCCTGAGATCCAACCTAAACCTCCCCTGATGCAATTTTAGGCCATGCCCTCTCATCCTGTCACTGGTTGCCTTGGAGAAGAGCCCGACCCTCACCTGACTACACCCTCCCTTCAGGCAATTGTAGAAAGTGATAAGGTCCCCCCTGAGTCTCCTCTTCTCCAGGCTAAACAACCCCAGCTCCCTCAGCCTCTCCTTCACCAGCCTCGTTGCTCTTCTCTGGTTAGGAAAATTCAGGATTATCTTAATATAATGCATGCTTTTATTTTGCACAAAGTATTTTTGTAAAAATCTCTCCTCAGCTTGTGGATATAATTTTGGTTTATTCATACACTGTTTCACCAAGCAGCACTACAATGTAACTGTTGGCTCCTGTTTCTTCATTTTGTTTTTGTCGAAGACTTCCTTTTACAACAGTGAGATTTCTACTCTCAGATATAGAATGTTTTATGGTGATTTGTCAATGGAAGGGACTGCTAGCTTTAAAGTGGCCAGCAAATGGCACCACTCTGTTGAAGGGCAACATTATGGTTCTAATTTAGTGGTGTGTGTTTTTTTTTTCTAAAACATCCACATGTATCTTGAAAACTATGTATCACTTATATAGTATGTATAAGTGGTAAATTTATCTATCTAGTGACATGGTCCTTGGTGTCATCCAAGTTATTAGCATTTTTTCTATAATTGTATGCATTACTTATAGGGAGAAAAATAATTTCCAGACTTATTGCTTCAATACTAATTGAAATTTACTGGAGATTTACTGCATTAGGCCTGGAGGTTCCATTTGGCTATTTCATTAATATGACTGATCTTTCTTTTACAGAAAGAAAGCATCGTCTTACTTTATTTCACTGAATATGTTTCAACAGTCTAGCTACAGTGGATCTGTCTCCTTGAAGTGTATGTTTGTGTAATCATCCCCCTTTTATTTTTTCCCCTACTCTTATTACTCTTATTTCCTATTCCAAAAGCAAAATGAAGCAGGATGAGATTGATTAATGTCGGAATAAGGAGGTTAGGCAGACTGCACTTCTGTTGACTTTTGACTTTAGCCTAATAAAGATATATTGGGATATTTTAAAATGGCAGTTTGGATCTAAAGATTAATTTCCTTGCACTGTTGCTTCAGTCTCTTCCTTCTCTCGGCCACAGAGCACTAGTATGAAACATTTAGTAAACAGATTTGAATTATGCACTCATGAAAAGTGGATATTTAAGTACTTGGTTGTTTATGGGAAAAAAAACATGCTTTAAAGAATATACTAGCATACACAGGGATAATTACATTGCAAACAAAATCAGAGTAATTGTCATGCTCAGAATGGGAGAAAACATTTATAGTTCATAACCAGTTACCTTACCAATCAGTTTATTATTTACTTGTGTCTTTCTCTTAAATACATTTGAATGGTTACTAATCATATTTAACATGTATTTAGTAACATGACCTTTATGAAAGTAAAAAAAAGGAGTCATTTGTCATTAGGTAGTGTTGTGAGCCTCTCCATCTTTGTCAGGTAGAACAGAGTTCCCCTACTGGGAAAAAAAAACGTTATAATTGAAGCATGATCAAGCATGGGATGTGGTGAGGTAGATTTTGAAACCTGCACAGACTGCTTGGTACTGGTAATTTCAGGATTCACATATCTGTCCCAAATTCTGTATCTGTGTCAACATACAGGCCAAAGAAGGAGAGAAAATATGCTGTTGTTTCCTACAAATTTGTTTTCCTTGAGGAGGGAAGGCAGTCAGAAGTCTGTTCTGCGTATCCTTCTATTAATTAAACTTAAGACATTAATAACTGTGCACCTCAGATCAGGAAAAGAATCAGGTTATTTTATTCTGAATTGCATCTGCACAACTTATGCTCGGTGGCCCGTAGGAATGGGCATCCTGTAATCACATAAGGGGCTGTTCTCACTGCATTTAGTCTGATCAATGATATAAAAAAGTACCAAGTATCAGCAGCTCTTTTTTCTGATATACGTATGATTGGTGCAGCAATAATTCCTTGAATATTTATGACTATCTTGCATCGCTGTATGTTCAGCAGCTTTGTTCCCACTTGCAAGAGGAAAGAGTAACTTCCACAAAAAAAATAAAAAAATAAAAAGACGGGAACTGCTGATATGCACTAAAAGGTATAATGTTAATAATCCTTGCAACACCAAGTCAGGCAGAAGGTTGAAGGTCAGGCTCAGGGGGCAGCTGTGAACTTCTAAGGGAGCTGGCTCAATAAAGAAAACCACAGTGCTGGGGGGCAGGGGAGATTTATTGCCCAGCCAGTGGATTCTGCATCTGCTCTCTTTGATTTCATGTGGATCCAAAATCAGAATTTTGAATTGCTTATCAGCACATCGCATGCACTATTGAGGAACAATTCCCATCTGAGTTTGCTTCATTCTGTCTTATGTAGGTAGATAATTTATCTTTTTTTGCAAGGCATAGAAAGCACGATGGGACTGGGATTTCATCACTCTGGATAGTGTGTGTTTGCACTAGAAATGTTGATTTCTGTGCTAAGTTGCTGGTTGGAGAATAACTCCTGATGTAGCTCTGGCTAGAGCTGGATTGAGGGAAGGAAGCTAATGTCACTAAATGTAAAAAAAAAAACCAAGGAAGATCTGCTTCTTTCTTGTCTTACTAGCAATAGCCTGTAAATAGCATGCACCTGAGCCCCATTTGTGTAATTTTGGGGCTCCTGGCATATGTAGGAGGTGCCTCCTTGATGATTATAAATGTAGGTACCTTTTAATTAAAAACCTCCCTATATAATAAATACATAATAAATACATAACATTTCTAAACATAATATTAAGTAAAGAGTAAGATATTCTGTGAATTTTAGTTGTAGAAATCACTGTGTTTTAAAAAATAATTTTAAACAGGAAGAAAACTGCATTCGGAGTGCACTACAGATAGTCAGAATCCATTAATGCTTATAGACACATTTAATAGCAAGATTAGATCTGTTGTTTAAAATAAAATGCACTTATTTCTCCTATGATCAATTAAAATTAAGGAAGAAAATATTTTTTCCGGTCGTGAATTCTTTTTCAAGAGAGTATGTTTCAATGGCAAAGTTCAACTATAACTTTGTGACAGAGGCAAAAGTTAGTATAAGCGAGGACATCCGATACTTGAAAGTGTGCTTTGAATTAACTTGCCTTGTTTGTTAATGGGGTTTTTGCTTCCCTTACTTTTCAAAGCCACAGTGCTTCTTGATGATTTCTAAAATTTCTAGGGAATGTGCTGTAAGGATTTTTTTTTTAATTATTTTTTTGTAAGCATTCCCAAAAGATTGTTTTAAAGATATTTCCCCCCAGGGTTAGCAGGTGTGAGGATGAAATGTCTGTGCCTTTCTGCAATATCAGGTTTAGAATTTCTTACAGGAATGAAACTGCAACCGAGATGGTTAATAGTTAGCTAAACCCTTTAAAGCCTGGAAGTTAACAGGGAAAACGGAGGAACATCAGTGTGAGATGACGCCCATTCAGACTTCATCTTCTCTTTTCTATTTACAAACTTGGGAAATGCTTGGATCGTGGGGTGTTGGGCAGCCTTGGTGTTTGGGAAAGGCTGTTCGGGGAAGAAGTTCAATGCTTGCTCTTCAGCCACCCTTCCTTCATTGAGATACATTTCTGTGAAGCCAACTGAGGTCCATCCTGCGATCGCTGCGATGACGTTTGATCACTCGGTTGCAAGGGCGTTGCGTGACCCGGCTTCTGCCAGCCCTCGGAGGCTGACCTGCTTCTGCCCTACGGGGTTTTGCACGTGTGGTTGCATTATGCCTTTTAGTTCCTATCAACAGTTCTTGTACAATTAGACAGACTGTCACTCAGCAGTTGAATGTTGTTGAATTGGGTTCCCAGTGTAAATGAAGTAAAAACACAGTAATACATTTGACCTAATGTTACCTTGTGAATTAAACGTCTTGTCTTCTTTTAACTCTCCTCACTTATCAGAAAACTTACTACAACATCCTAAAGTACACAACAGTCCAAATTCAGATATTTAGGAATTACTTAATTTATTTGTATACTATACTGAGTGCTTACAATGATGGGATTACCTGATTTGAACACAGCCATATTATGGAAAGCTCACTAAATTAAAGGAAAACTCTTGAAATCTTATTTAATATTTTTGACCAAATATTTCCAACGATAATAATTTTTTTTTTCATACAAACCCAACATCCTGCTTATAATTTCAGAAATACTTCAAAATACACTGTTCTAAATTCTGCTTGGTTTTCAAAGCAAACGGAGATCTATCTAGTGATCGTATTAATCATCCTGGTAAACAAACTCCCTCTTTTTCCACTTCTGGTATCTCGGAGATGACAGTGTGGCCAGCTGCCACTACATGTGGGGATAGTTTCTGTGATTTGGACACCTGTCAGCAAGAAACTGAAAACCACGCAGAACACAAAACAGCTGCCATATGTAATGATTTAATATTAACATACAATAAGGAGCTGGGGCATGTGTCTCTCTTTGCATTGTAGTACAAAATAAATGGGTTGGTTCAATCACTTGTGATATCCTCCAGCATTTGATATGCACTGTCGAGTGTTTAATAAATAAAATGAAGACTACTTCATGAACTCCTTGTTATATTAGATATTAAACCTCTTTTACTGTCTTGCATGCTACAGAACGTAGATTTTCTCTAGTACTGCATGTTCAAACCGACTGCCTATTTTCCAGGACATGCCATAATGTGTCCCCATGTGTGTCAGATGGGAACTGAGCCAGTGTCTTATCCATCAGCATTAAGAGCATGACAGGGAGCTGTTCCCTGTATGTGTGTGCATATCCATAGACTAGAATGTCATTGCACAGTATTTCAGACCTAATAGTTTTTATGCAATTCCATTGCAAATGTTCTTAGAGTAGTTAGAACCAGTATTTCTAGTTTGATAATGAATCTTTACTAACCCTCCTTGCTTCCATTAATTTCATACACAACTTTCTTCCATTTTCCAAGTCTTAGGGCTCTTTCCTAGAAGCTGTTCTCACTGGTTTTCCTTACTACATTTTTCCTCTACATTTTTTTTTACACGGGGTTTTCGTATAAAATTGAAAAATGGAAGTTGAAAAATACTGAATGATGCTCAAAAATGCAGTGTAACGTGGCAATCATTAAAATACAATTTTCAATTAAAATTAAGAAAAAGTAATATTGTTATCTCACAGAAGATAATGCTGAGGGTAATAGAGTATTTAATGTGCAACACTTCCTGCATTTTCTGTACAGAAGGTAGTGCTTTGCAAAAATATAGGAAAGAAGTCTTATGACTTGTTCTCAGGGACACTGTGCTTGCTTGTCTGTCTAGCAAATTTTTGGCTGTATCCTTGAGAGTTAAGTCAAGGGTGGAGCATGGCAAGCTAATTCACATCTTGTTTTAAAGTTTGCTTCAACAGTTTGGCTTTGGGAACATTCCAAAATATATCCATTTGTACAGGTTGCCACAGATGATTTAGTGGTTAGGGAGGGTCATGCTTTATTTTGCTTTCTGTTTAATTTAATTTCTGGTTTTGTAATTTATAGTGAAGAAATCTAGAGGTCTGGTTAAAGCCCTTTTATTTTCTTTGTGCAAATATTGACTAAAATAATTTAAACAATAAATCTAATATTTAGACTTGGCAGAATAAGCTGTGTAGTTCAAATCCCTTCAGTAAGGGAAGGTCTAACACTGGAGTGAGGAAATGAGAGAGAGGAAAGCAATGATGTCATGTAAACTTGGAAGTACACCAGTTCTGACCTTGCAGGAATGTGAAGTCCAGTGAACTTGATGGTATCTTTCACTGACACCTGTGCCATTTTATGAAAATTCAGTAGATAATGTATGTTCCAATAGTCCACTTTTTTTTTTTTTTTTGGTGCAGTTTCTCTGTACTCTGTGAGATGGTCCCATAAAACACATCCAACTACAGGTTTCACTGTTTTACTTTGTAAAACACACCATCTAAAACCCAATTGTTTATGAATTGTTAGTCTTCCTTCTTCTGTTCACTAGCTGCAAAAAAAAATCAGAACAGTGAATGTGTTCATTTTGGTAAACTGTTTCAATTCAAAAAATCTGTGCTGGAAAACTAGCTTTTAAAAGCCCTTGAGATGTTGACTTCTTTACTGCTGGGATTGTTCAAAAAAACAGAGCATGGGTTATGTGTTTTGCTAAAATAATGTGGGCAGTTTAAGTGATTGTGCAGATAAACTGTGCGGGTTCATTCATAGAGAGATTCTGTTTATCTGTTTTTAGGATTTTTGCTTGTATTCCCAGGCATGGCTCCTTAGGGAAAGGAAAATGTTGACTCCTCAGTGATGCTGTTTTTCACATTGAAGGGTTACACATTTTGAGGAGGAAAATAAATGTGCCCAAAGTGACAGCTGACATCTAGAAATCTGGAAGTGTTTTTGAATAAGCTATTCACAGGGTACAGCTAGATTTTCATTTGAATCTATAATACGTTAGTCTTAGGCTGAGTCAGTTCTAATTCATTTCTATACAGATTATACCTTCCTAAGCTTAATTACTATTCTTATCCTAATATACCCCTGAAGAGCAGCTATTTTAATGCAATTACTGAAAATGAAAAGGAGAATAAAATTCAGTGACAGTAAACTAGACTCCTCGGCTGTATGTATTCATTGTGGGGATCTGTTTTTTGCTGTCTTTATTTTTCCTCTACTGAATGAAAGACAGCTCCCAGATCATTATGAATTTAACTGAGTGCTCAAGAGCCACAGAACCAAATTCTTTCGTATTAATTTTATTGCCATAATTAGAGATACATACTGTTGGATACAACTAAGATTTTTTGCTACAGTAGGCTTAGGACACTTTTCAAATACCAAACTTGAAAGAGTAGTTTTGATGTAGTTGCAATCACTGGTTGTATCTCTTGACAGTTTTTTGGAAACAATCTGGAGTAGAATTATTAGATGAAATTCTTAATAGTGCATTCATTAAAGCAATTATTTTAAATATCTTCAATTAGTGGTTAGTATCTGCGTGGAATGTTCATCTGGAATCTAATTATTAAATGAAATTGGGGCTCTACTGCCTGACTGCAGATTTTAATCCAAGTATTTATGTGATAGTATCCAAGCTCCCAAGGCAGAATCAAAGTGGTAAGATTTGAGCTCCTGACCACAGCTAATGAGAAAGCTGATGTATTTCCAGCAAGAAATGGTCTCAAACTTAAAGTTGGGTCAGTCAGGCTTAAGTTATCAGTAGAACATAGGTGGTCCTTCAGACTGCAAAAGAAAAATAGAACATTTTAAATTTTTTTTAATATATGTACGTATATTGTTTAAAATAGATGTAGCAAGGAAGTGATGCTCCAGTCAGGCTGTACCCTTGTTCTTTTTCCATGATTGATAGTAACAGGGTTTATGAATGAGCTACACCTCTACCATGAGGGGGCTGGGCAGGAGAGGTACGAAAAAAACCAATCAAACCCAACTATGCAAAACATCCCCTTCCAGTTCTGCAACCTCCTTCTCCTGAACTTGAAAATAGCTGTTCTTTAGTTTTTATGTCTTAGTATCAAATAACTATTTTTTATAGTACCTATCTATATTAACCCTGTAAGTGGAAAGGAGCTGTAGGTCTTTGCCTAGCAGGGTTTCTGATTAGTAGAGTTTTGCCTTCCCTACATTTTCATTCACTTGGTGCAGTGTCCCTGAAGGTACTTGAAGTTGGTGGTTATGAGAACTGCTAGAATATCCTCTTGTGAAAGTTCCATTTATAATAGGAAAATTCTCACATAGGAGAAATTATTTGGTACAATGTACTGTACAAAACAGTTTTCAAAGAAGGACATTATTTTTAATCAAAAATTTTCTCTTCTAGAATGCCCGAGTTTAATTTCCTGCAAAATTATTAACGAAGCTGCATTAGCCTAGGTGATTTTGGAATTGCTTAGATGATAGAAATAGTTGATAAAGTACATCTGGTCAGCCAATTCAGCATTTTTAAATGTTTGTACTTTTTCTTGTGAAATTTTATTATTAGCCTAAAAACACTGGATAATTAGAGTAAGTCTCATGCCATGAAGCTTAGACTGGTAGACACCTTGGGATATGACTCTCTTTAGTGGAGTTTTGAATATGGAAGTTAAAAGGCCAGATTGTGGTGAGCCTGAGAGAGGCAACAGCACTTGCTTCGCTTGTCCAGAGACAGGATTTGTCTTCTGGCATCTAAAGGAGTAGGACCCAAGACTGGCTTTTTAAGAGATGTGGAAATGCTGAGTGCATGTGTTGAGTGAAAGGAAGAGGGAAGACCTGCTCACCCCGATCATTAAAAGACACTCTTCCCCTCAGGTTTTTCAGTTTGTTGCAGGTTCAGAGGGGAGAGAGAAAGAAGTCATAAAGAAGATCATGTTCTGTGTTCACCCCAAATCAGATCAGATTTGAATCACTTCCTATAGTCTCATTTCTCAGTATTACCACAGGGCATGCAATGAGAAAGAGCATTTTGTTTAGGTTTGGGCTTATTCCTTTCCCTCATTCATGAATGTTTATCTAGGTTCCCATGTCCAATATTCCTTACGCTGAGGGTCCAAAGTTCAAGAGTGTGAACACTGTGATTGAGAAGGCTCGGCTGATTTCAGAATCAGTGGGGAGGACTTACTGCAAAACACATGGGATGGGAATTGGTTGTTCATTGGTATCCACTGCTCATTGCCATCTCCTCACGTTCTATCTTTTAGGCACATTCCCTTTTGAAAATCATCTTCCTGAACTTCACTCTGATAATGCTCTCAAGGTGGAATTAGTATCAGAATAGCATGAGCTTTGTAATTTCCCATCCCACCTCTCTTTTGATTTCTGCCTCACAAAGACAATCCTATAGCATTACATTTTTAAGGTGTTCGAGAGCTTAGCATCCAATAATTTGATGTGACTTAAATGACAAAGTTACTTCTGTTTTCAAAAATGTTCCGCTATCTTGTGCTCACCACAACGTAGCTTTGGCATTAATGGCAGGATTCAGGTCGTGGTGTCTTGGTGTCTGTAGAGAGCAGGACTTGAGCTTTGCATTCTGTGGGGTGTAGCCTTTCACTGTGGCTGGAGTATGCTTGGTACAGCTGTGGGGATGTGGAAGGACACCTAGGGTAGGCTGCGGTTCCTCAGATTTTAGGATAGTCTAAAGTTGTATTTGTACAGAATGCATACTGTGCAAAGAACAGCTGCCCAGAAAATAAAGGAACCTTTTTTTTTTTTTTTTTATGAGATCACTGAGGGAAACCTTAAGAGAAACTACCATTTTGTCAAATAAGTTGACTTTATTTGTGGATCGTGTTCCTATCAAGCTACAATTTTAAAAATACTTGATGTTTGTATGCAGCTAGCTTTGCCATTGGATTTTAAAGTATCTCAATGGAATATTTAAGCAGTAAAAAAGACTGCAGTTTGAAACTATTTACATTTATATAAAGGCACTTATGTCGTTGTTTCACATAACCTGAATGTTGTATGACACCACTGGTTTTGTATATTAGAAGCTAAGTATAATTTACTGAATTAGACTGCCTTCAGCTATGACAAATGAGTTTATGTGACACAAGTACCTTAGATAGGAAAATAAAAAAGATTAAAACATTATATAGTTAATAGGAATAAAAATCAATATACAATAAAGGAAGAGGTATGTAAAAAACACAATGTCAGCAGAAATCAAGAAAGATTCTGAAAACCTATGCAGAGCTTTAGGATGTGGAATCAGCAATTCTGTGACAGATAAGTAGCTCAGATCGTGGTTTCACAACTCTTAGAAGGCATTAAAAAGACACGTTTGCAAGAGACTGTGTAAATTTGTGATATTTTATGAATAAGTTATGGTATTAGACAAACAATGAATGGGTCAGCAGGAATTTCTCCTTGTTTTATCAGTGAATTTAAGCTTAATTTTCCTTTTAGGAAAACTAACATTAGGTTAGCAGTGATTATGGTTACTGTTATCCACGATCACAGATTAGGCTCCTGACTTGGATGCACTGATGAAACCTAAACACACGAGAGGAACATTACTAGCTGCACATTCCATGAGGCTGGCAGGTATGAGCCACCAAAGGTGTTTTGATGGGAGATCTGACATGAGCTCAAAGCACTTGAATCCAAAGAGATACACCTTATCCGTTAGCTCAGGGCAACGTGGCCACCAGGCACCACACGTGAAGACAGATAGGAAACAGCAGAATTGCTGCTCCTTTGGTCAAACCTCCTTGTTGAATTTTGACTTGGAGTAGGTTCCCTTGAAGTAAAAACTTGAATTTTTTTAGTCAGTGGGATTACGAGTGCTGTGTGGACAGATCATTTTAGTGTGCAGACTGAATCTGGTGCTTGGTTTGAGGTTTCTGCAGGAAGGGAGGAAGGGAGGGAGCTAAAGGAGAAGCTGAATATGGGAGTTAGCTTAACTGGAAACCTCCCCCTTCCCACAGTTAGATGCATATTTTAAGTAACAGACCAGGGAACTGGGTATCAATGAAATGCAAAGGCAGGATGAAGCAGTCTAAGGGCAGTGAATGCTGCACAGTCTCTTGCTCCTTAGTATTTGATGATTCCTCAGCTGTTTTCAACAGTGTAGCTCAGGTTTGTTTTTTCTTCTGTACTTATTAGGGCTTTCAGTCCCGAATGACCTGTCAAATAACCCCCAGATGTTTCTTAGTTGCATCTTCCCCTGCCAAAATAGCCATCACCCCAAAATCATACTGATTCAGAAAAGTACATCTAACAAAAATAAAATCATAAATTCGGGAGAAAAATCGTGGAAAACTGCTATAGATCATGAAAGTAACAGATGACAGTATTGTGCAGACAGTCTTCATGAAACGATGTTCCCAGATGAATAGATTCAGAGTTTCTGGAGATCAAGAAATACACTATGGTATTCCCAGTAAATGAAAGACAGTACAAGAACCTTCTAAAAGTGAAAACATCTTGCATTTAAGGTACTAGTAAGCTTAACCTGTCAATGATGTTTGTCTGTTGATCAATCATCATGTAAGTTGTGAGAAATTCCTTAACAGGTTTTCTTTCAAGCCTAAGATGAAAAAGAAAAAAGACTTTCCACCTCCTTACAGTACAGTCTCTCCACTCTGTCGTGGAAGTCTCTATTTGACTAATACTGAATTATGATTAATAAAAATCTGTAAAGAAGTATCCACTATCGAAAAGGACAAGGAAAACATGTACAATAGCCTGTTTAAATACAGAAATAAAAGCTACTTTGAAAACCTCTACTGTGATCAGCTTCTAAATTTGGTTTAATAATGCCTGTCTTTAAAAACAAATAAAGAAAGGAAAATATAATAACTTTATTGTAAACATTTCTCAAAAACAAGGCCTACTAAAAACATCTGTCTGAAATTAATGAACTATTTCTGGAATTTGGAAGAAAGACATTTGCATTTTTGTATAATGTATTTGCATTCGTTATACTCTCCTTATTACTTGTTTATCATGTCTTATGCACATCTAGAGCTAAAATATATGCTTTAAATTACACTTGAGTAATAGTAGTTGTCACACTTATAACTATATTTCTTCTGAAGTTTACATTAAAACCTGAAATGTGCTGATCCAAATAAGGTGGAAGTAAGAATTGATAAATTAGTGGTATTTGAGAACTTACTCCATTTGGAACTTTTTTTAAGGAGCACTGCATGCTTCATTCTTTCCATCTCTTTGGGACACGTAACTTTTACTAGCATCTCGAGTTATGATGGGGATGCAGTATCTTAAAGATTTCTAGAAGCTGTCATCCTGGTGCAAGTGTAGAATTGCATATTCTCTATGTAGCCCATCACCAAACATGCAGGTAGAATTCTATGTGACACGATCACAGTTATCTTTTTCAATACATTTTCAGCTCAGATTTTCTGTTGTGAATCTTCATAATGAACACCAGTGTGTTTAAACAGAAAATACAATTTAAAGGTGATTTCTGTGTGATTATAACCTCGTTCTGTTCTGGGGAAATGGATAGCTGAATTTCAACCTATTAAAAAAAAAAAAAAAATGTTCTTTATTTGTTGACTGTCTTTTCCCCATCCTGATTTTGTAATTCAAGGGAAAGTATCACTGATTTGAAGA
Organism: Trogon surrucura; assembly: GCA_020746105.1. Taxonomy (NCBI): domain Eukaryota; kingdom Metazoa; phylum Chordata; class Aves; order Trogoniformes; family Trogonidae; genus Trogon; species Trogon surrucura. Next base: position 113,868,006 of record CM036617.1, on the reverse strand, counting down.
TGCTTTCAGCACTGTTTTCACCACATGGAGTTTGGAATATGATTAGTCCCACTAGCTGTGCTTATCAGCTGTGTGTGCAGCTGAGAGGAAACCATTCATATGTGCTGTGAGGGTGGAAGGGGAGCCATGAAGATAAAGTCCCTCTCCACTCTCACCCCTTGACCGGTCCCTGAAGAGTCAAAACGGAAGCCACAGGTCTGGGTCAGGTTTTCTAATGTTGTTTATGGCAAGGCAAACCAGCAGCTACATGACTGTAGTTAAGAGAGGGAGGTAAACTGTAGAGTGTGAAACTAATCTGCAGTGCCCAGCAAGAGTCTGTGACCCCTGAACCACCCGGCTTTGCATATTCTCTATGTAGCCCATCGCCAAACACGCAGGTAGAATTCTATGTGACACGCTCACAGTTGTCTTTTTCAATACGTTTTCAGCTCAGATTTTCTGTTGTGAATCTTCATAATGAACACCACTGTGTTTAAACAGAAAATACAATTTAAAGGTGATTTCTGTGTTTTGCCTGGGACTGTGTGATTGGCATGGCTCTTCCCTTTTGGAGCACTTTCAGTAGGAAGAAGTTCCATTTGTGTCTTTACAGACTAAGGACCACAAAGGAATGCACATCAGGTGTTTATACCAAAGTGCTATTTTTCTTTAACGTCAGTACTCCGCAATTAACAGCAAAACATTTAAGTAGTTAAAAAGCATAGCAGTTTCAGGAGCAAGCATGTACTTAAATGTGAAGGACCTCTGGCAAGTCAGCTAAAGAGAGATCCTAAAGGCAATCATAAATAGAGGTCCATAAAGACAGACTTTTAAATGTTGGAAATAATTGCTGCACTTAAATTACTTTGTGTACTTATTTTGTAGACATGAAATAAAATCTTCCTCCACAACTGGTGGATTTGTTGTAAGATGTACAAACCTGCTAGCATTTTAGCATATTAAGAAGACATATTAATACACATATCTGAAACTGAGCTGTGTTTTTGCTGTTTGTTGGGTTTTTTTTTGTTTTGTTGCTTTGTTGTGATTGTTGTTGTTGTTTTTATTGGCCTAAAATACCATGTACAGCCTTTTTCTCAATATGGTAAAAGCTTTGCAGCTGTTACGTTTTGTTTTTTTTTTATCAAAAGCATTTAAATACAACTTCATCAACTCTTTGACCAACATAATAATATTACATTTTACTGGATTATTGAAATATAAAGGAAGATTGATATTGCAGTAATTGAAAAAATAATAGACAAGCAGTAGAACTTGTTCTAACATTGAATGATAAGAGTCTGCTCTGTTCTGGAATTCTGAATATAATTAAGAAATGCTGAGAATGGAATTTCCAAAGTGCATTTGAAGTAATGCAATATTTATGATGATGAAGAATGTACCATTGGCTTCCCACATAATCCCTCAAGGCTCATTGGCTGCATAATTAACATAGGTATAAATTAGATTTCCGTAAAATCAGATGACAAGTTTATTTTTTTAGCAAAAAGATGAAGACTATCAAAAGAAAAGTATCCAAAAACTTAGTAACATGCGACTGTCTGGTTTTTAGCTATATAGAAGTAGCACAGTTTGTTGTGTCAGAAGCAGAAATGACAGTGGACTAAAGCCGCTTTTGTGTGACTGATGCCTAAAAGCAGGAGACTGCTGACTATGTGATAAAGAGCAATTGCTGGAGTCATTGATGAAGAGGTTTGAATATTTCACTGATTGATTGTTTGCCCCCGTGAACATGTGGCATCTCGTTAGAAAGCTTAATCACCAAAGTCAAAAGTCACCAACTTTTATGGAATCTAACTTAAAAAGTGGATTTACCAGTAAAAGTTAATTGTGCAGTAAGCTTTGTGTACAGCCTACATATGGGATTAAAAATTCCTTTTAGGACTGGAATTAGAGGAACTAAACCATCAATATGTCAAGTCATTATGTATTGCCTTCTCATCTGCATGACCTGTTGTCATGACAGCGCTGTCCCATTAAACATGTTCATTCACTGGTGCCAGCCCTAACTGACAGTGGTAGAGCAGGAACAGTTTTTAGAGGCAAAACTAGGATAATTTGAACTTAAATGCAGTTATTAACTATGGGCTATTTTAACCTCTTGGCTGCTTTCCCAGTATTACTGACAGTTGTCTTCATTTCCCTAAGGGGAGACCCTATCCTGGTTGAAATCAATGGGATTTTTGGCACTGCCTTAACTATAGTCAAGAGAGCTCTCTTTCAATGCCTGATGCCTCAGTGAGCGTAAGGGAATGAAATCTTGAAATGTTTAGCCTAAAAAATTGAGAGTGGTGTTCATTTGTGATGTCTGAGTCTACTAAATTGTTTCTCCATAAGAAACCGTTTTGGACATGTTGTCTATTGGTTGTCCATACAGAATAATATCCTTGCAACATAACAGGTATTAAAAGAGGTAGTAGTTTGTGGCTCATTGAGAAAAACCTCATATTTTCTGTGGTGTTCAAATCAGCCATGGCTACCTAGAAAGTTTTAAGTTATTTTCTACCTGGTGGAGCCTGACACAGATGCTTTTATATGCTTTAATGCTAGCTGATAATTGCTGTGTGTGAAATTATAAAAATGCAAGGTTATATTTTCATTCATCACTATAATAAGCAATTATTGACTCCCCTGTCCTGGACAAAGTGTAAAGATTTATTGGTATCAGAAATTAATATTGATCAAAACTAAGTTGGTGGGTCAATGAATATTAAATTAAGGTTTTTTCCCTTCCCAAGGTTAAACTAGGATTTTGCTCCATGAATTCTGTCATCGAGATTTTGCTTCCTTCTGGTTTCAGATATGCTGAAAATTGCAGATGCAGGACTCTAATTCTAGATGTGCTTTCATATTCAACATGATGTTTCAAGCAGTTTAAAGGTAGATGGAAATGATTATTGAAATCATGCAAGCAGTTTGGAAAAAAGAAAACAAAAAAAGAGGGAGGTGGGTGGGAAGTCTGAAGTTACTGTACATAAAAGGTTTGCCTACACTGCTGTATCATTTCCTAGCCCTGACTGACATGGTGGCAGATGCCCTGAGGGTGGACTGTCTGGTCGCAATAGGTGTGTGCAGACTGCTCTGCACCCTGGCTCTACAGACCCTTTTGGGGCTGCATCACCTTCAGGAGATGGGGAAGTCTTTTTCTGAGCTGGAAAGCTGTATATTGCCCACACCTCCACAGACCGTGGTTTCTCCTGTTTATCTCTTTTTAAGGCTGCTTTTGCCCATCATCTTTTTTTGTTCTCTGGCTCTGACCTGTTTCCCTACAAATTATAACCAAGAGTGCTATCAGGGTCCCTGACCTAAATCCTTCACTTCAGTGTAGGCGAACAAAACATCCTTCCGAAATACAGATTTCTGTATGTTTTTTAAAGATTGTTTGAGTTTTAAGTTGAAAGAAATGCTTTGAAATCTTAATTGATATAAAATACGTTCACTGGGATACACACCAGGATCTGCTTGGCTTGACGTTTGGAAGTGTGCGCCTTGGCAAATGCTTTCAATACTTACCTCTTACAACATTTTTTTTTACATCTTCTCCTCCATTACATTGTGACTAAACAAGAAAATGGGTAACTTTTTTTGAGTGTCAAAAAAATAAACAAAAATCTGCTGCTTAAAGTGGCGACCCTCAATGAAAGTTGTACTCAATGCTTAGACCTAATAATGCCTTTCCGGTGTCTTTGCGTTATTATTATGTGAACAAAGAACTATCTTAACTTCTGATTTCTAAGAATAAGTTATTTCAGCCTTATGACTGACTACAAAGCTAGATAATCATTGATCTGCAGCCAGTTCATGGACCAAGGCAGCCATTTAAATATTTCGTATCAAAACCCCGATGAGGGCAAAATAGAATTGTAAGATTGACCAAGATACAGTGCTCCAAAAAGACAGAATGAGACAGGGGACGTGGACCCAAATCAATGTGCTGGCAGCTAAAACACAAATTTGTTTCCTGCTTCTGCAGCCAATAGAAGAATGAGCAGGTTTTAGTTTTGTTCTTACCTTTCTATGTCTGCCTAGATTGAGAGATGGGACTGTTTCCTGCAGAGTCCTCAATATTGAGAGATGTATAATATCACAAGCAAAGGAAAATTATGTCTGTATTTAGATGAGTATATATTCATTAGAGTAGATAGCTTTGGACTGAGGCCTCAGAGCTCTGTTGAAGATGATCTCCAAAGGCCAATGGATTAGGCTGTTGCCCTGCATAGGACTTTGCAGTGGATGCTGGATAGATATAGAGGACGAGGACCGGAGCCGTCATGAATGTTTCCTGGTGGGAATGGGAAATGAAGAATGGAGTGGGCGTATAATAGAGACAGCTACAGAGTGTTTTATAATATCCATAACGCTAGGTCCTTTTCTAGTTTCCTTGGCTCTGTTGTAGCTCATGTGAGGCCTGAGCTAGTAAGAGTGGGGTGAGAGGACAGAGGCGTAGAATCTGTCCTTCCCACCCACTTCTCCACTGCTTCTACATACCTTTTCCAGACTTTCGGTACCTGCAATAGGACCAGGCCAATAAGAAGTAGGTTTAGGAGAAGATGATATCCAACGACCAGGGAGTTTATTCCATGTCCTTCTGGTTACTTTACATCTTCTTATTTACGTCTCTGTCCTGATTTGTGCCCAGGCTATCTCCTCTGAGCAAACAGAAAGGTCGCTGACTCCACAAAGGTGCTTTCCTGTGGTCCCTTTTTCAGCATTCCCTGAGGTTAGGAGAGGGAGTAGGCTTTCCCTGACGCTTCTTGCTTGTTTTTGTTGGTGCCCAGGAAACTGTTGAAGAAAACTGGGGTCAATAAGCAAAGCATTTATTCTGCTCCATAATGCAGCCAATGTTAGTATCTTGCCCTGTGTGCAAACCAGAAAATATGAAGAGCTTATCTGGCTGAGCCACCCTTCTGTTCTTGGACCGATTTTTGTAGCAACGCAATTACATGCTGTCACGTGTATTAGGTTAATTTAAAACACAATTTTGCCCTTGTAACTTGATGACTTAAGAGATGTGTTTTGCTCAAAGTTACTAATTCAATGAGAATTCTCTATTTCAATGTCACGTCTGAAAACTGAAGTACCAAAACTGACTGCAAACACATGCTTTTGAGATGACAGATTTGCCTTTAACTTTGTTCTGTCAAGAAAGTCCCTGATTTGTATTCATTTCCTGTTTCCTTTCTTCATTCTGCATTTGGGTAAAAGCAGAAAACCCCCTTATTCTCATTGACTTTCTTATCTTAATTTCTCTTTGATCCGTTTTTTTTTAGTTCCTTTTTCCATTTTAACCTTTCTGTAGCTGTACATGTTGTCTAAAGCTGTTATTCTCTCAAAAAGTCCCTTCCCTTTCCTCAAGATAATTTCTGCCCTTGAATAAAACTTTGAAAGTAGCTCAAGTCCCATATTCGGGTGACATAATTACTTAGAAGCCTTTTCTCTTTGAGAATCAGTGAAATAAATATTAAGCTAATCACGTCAAGTGATTCATGTTCCAAACTCACTTTTGCAATTTTTAATATTTTACCTTCTTTTTCTCATTTGTATCTAGCTCTTTCCCTCTATCTCTTCCCTTTTTTTTTGTCTTTACTACATAATCTGTTTTTAATGTCCATTTTCTTCATTGTTCTCTCACATTAATTCAGAGGCTTTTTTTTGTATCTATGTTCTCTATATTTCTTCTTACACACTGATATATTAATCTTTATTTTCTTCATTTAATTATTTTCTTTTACAGTCCCATCACATTTCCTACATCACTTTTTCCTAAATTTCATTGGTCTTTTCTGTCAAGTCTGTGCAACAGCAATAGTGGTATCTTAACAAAGCAAAGGGGAAAAAAAAAACCCAACCAAAACAACACTAAACCACAACTCTGTATAGCAGCCAGATCTAGTGTTTTATTCAGCTACTCATATTTTGTTCATAGGACACTCTCTTCATATCCATCTTACAGCTCGTTTTTTTGAAATGCATGCTATACAGATGTCTCTTAAGGGAGAATTTGTGGAGCTCAGCAAGGTAAGTTGACAGCCTCAGAAGAGAAAAATTTAATACCTTCATTAAGCATGGCTACAAGGCAAAGATACTCTTCCATCTCTAGTAAATTCCCCAAGCATTTTCTTTCCTAGGTTATTCTTTCTACAAAATGATACGGAGTTATGAGTCTTTTTTGCATTCATGGTAGCCTAATATACTATAAATTACACTCTGAGATTTTTAACCTCTCTGTTTCTTCTACAGATTCTTTAACAACTTCTGTAATTTGAAAAACTCACTAAAAATTATACAGTGAAAACTGACACTCCCTAAAATTGTATCAGTCTACAAAATTAATGATATCGGTATTTTCTGTGGAACACAAATGTCGTATTTGTCTAAACCAAAATATTACAGGGAACTAGTGTAAATACAAATCTGGTTAGATTATTCACCCTAAATTAATTAATGCCTTTAACTCCCAAAAGAATTGCAAATTAAGCCTATGCATATTTTCTTCTTCATGTGACTATACTGTCTGTTCCTTTTCATCATTTTAAGAGAGTTTTTAAACTGGTAAGACAAACCACGGGTGCAAAAGAGGACTGTTTCTGTCTCATCAGCTAGGTCTTCAGCACATGACTGCAAAAGCAGGGACCGCCTCCAGATTCACTTTCAAGGTTGTAGCTACTAAATTGGTATGCATTACTCTTGAGTTACTTATTGATACTTACCGAGGAGATACTTATTTATCATTTGAGATCTCATCAATTACTGAATTGACAAGATGCATTCTGATATGTCAAAAGTTTTATTTCTAAAGCGCTGTAGTCAGATAGGATTTTAGTAAGCCCCTTTGTATAAAACCTTATATGCATAAATTTAAAAGTTGTCTTATTAACACTTACTGCAGTTGCAGCTGTTAGAAATCCTATGTTTGTCCCTGTTTTAATTTCCCCTCATAATTAAAGAAGATGCTTATCATTTCCATAAGAAGGAAATTATGAGAGCAGTAAAAAAATGTTACTAAAAAGAGTTTTTAGACTTCTGCAATACCATTTTACTCTATACATGTGATAATCTTTTTCTTTATGTCATTACATGATAGTAGTAGTAACAGCACACTTTCATTGCTCTTATGTCAGAATATCACAGAATGTTCTCTTCTATTTTTATTTTAGTACATTTTTTAAATCGTTGTGGGCAGCTGCTGCTAAGTAAAATAACCCTTCTTTTTTTCTCCAAAATGTCTCTTAGTCTGAAAACAACTTGACAGAATTTTCATATGTAGATATGTATATACATTTTAAGTTTAAACATGCCCAGCACGATCAGAAATAAATGTAAGATAATACATTTTTAACTGTAGAAAGTATAAAATGCAGTAACAAAATTGTGAAATCTTTAAATTTCTAAAGCAAAACCCTAAAATTAAGACATGCTTCCCCATGGGACTTTTCTTCTTGAGTAAGCTGTTTTAATTCAAGGCTTGCTTTAAACAAATTCCATCCCTCTTCCTTCCTTTGCCTATCCTTCTCCTTTCACCTCCCACAAAAGTGAAGAGCTTTGTAGTAACTCAGGACATAAAAATACCTCTAAATCAAAGATTCCAGATGGTAGTTAGAAACCCATCTCCTAACGGGGAAAAAAAAAAAAAAAGGAAATTGTGGAACTGCATCAAGACGCTGCGACAGTGTTATGCTCTATGGTATTGTGGTTACGTTCACCTAGAGATGAACAGTGAACGTGGTTTATCTATGACACCGCTTTATTTCAAGTTCTTCTTAAAATTCAGAGCTACTTCTCAGACGTTACACATCACAGCAACTGCTCTATGAACTGTTGCATTTCTGTATGTGTTACAGCAATGGTCCCCGGTTCTGCGAGTGCTGCAGCTGTTCACTCAATACAAATCACTACATTTATAGCCAGTTTTATTTCTCCTGTATTTGGTTTCTAGAAAAAAAAGTCATCATGTACTGCCCTCCCAAGCTTCCTCAGGGAACGTATGCTCTTTGAAGCAGTGGTTCTTTTAACCTCACAATACTCTCATTTCTTCTGTGTGGTGTTTATGGTTGCTGGGCATTTACCTTTTTTTTCTAGGTTTTAGGTTCTTCAGGCTGATTATAGATTATATCCTAGGATCCTTATTCATATGAACAAAATATTATTAATTTCATTTCTATTTACAAAATATTTGTTTTGGAATAAATGTTTCCAGACATATTCAGTATATACAGCTTTTAATTTTTGTGAAAAATAAACTGACAGAAGTTTCCTTCACCATATTCTGGTTCTTCCTCAGAGCATGGCATGCCATTGGTAATCAGTTTATTTTAGTGTTATGAGTGATTTGAGGGAAAGGTTGTGGTTTCAACTGGTTTTGTGTGTTTTTTGTGGTTTTTTTGTTAAGTCCAGGTATCTTAAAATCTGGGATGTAGAATCACATTGATGCTTTACTGAGGTTATTATGAACTTGCAAAGTTTTCATTCTGCAGCTGTATCCAGCATGAAGATCTCTTGCCTGAATGAGGAAGGTATAAGCAATTGCAAGCTGGGCCTTGGGAAACGAGTCAGCTGCAGTATTACACAACACTAGCAATGGATGTGGATCATCTTCACCAACTACTAGAAAAAATAGAAAAAATTGTCTCTGAGTCTCCTAAGTGCACTCTCAGTTGTGCCCTTTGGCACTGATTTCTATAGTCTTTTCTGCGAGGTGTGTAAATTCTGTTTCAGCTGTTCTCAGCTTCCTACTTCTTAAGGACTTTGACTTCTCTTTTCCCTGTGTTGTGAGGTACGATGAACTGAAAAGCTTGGGGTTGTTTTTTTGTCTTTTTTTTTTTTTGCCTGTACTGTTTTTCATTGAAGTGTTATGTGACTCCTATTCATCTCTTTTGAAGAGAAGCACATTTTCATCCTGCTCTGAACAGTTTTGAAAGAAAATGTTATATTTTGTACATGCTTATCTGATGTCTTGCCTCTGAAACTAGTTTCATCGTACATAAAAGCTGAAACTAGAGTTGAAGAACAAAATATGCTGCATAAGTATGTGTCTTCTAGTGTGAAACTTGTTCCAGATCACAGAACCAGATGCGATTGAGATTGCTATTCGATTATAGCAATAAGAGAACAAAATCATGTTTACCACATCGCTGTAACTCAGTTGGGTACTCCAACTGATTCCATTGACTCGTGTGTGATGCCTCCAAAGAGAATTTGGCACATGAAGAAAGTAGTTTTTGTATGCACACACTCCTTTTTGGGGATGGAAATATCATCATCATCTCATTTTCTAGGAGGAGTTGCATTTGAACCTTCTTTACTTTAATAAAGCAATTTACAAAATATATTTTTGCTTAAAACTGGCAGTTTAGAATTCTCTGTTTCTGGTGACTTAGCAAAATGTCTGATTATCTTAACCTCTTCAGAAAAGGGAGACTGCTAAAAGAGAAAGAGAGTTTGTTTCCTTTAATTTGTTTCTTTGGTTTTTTGGAGTATTTTTTTTTACATTATTATTCCAAGGACAATATATACATTATTTGTGTCTGACTCTAGTAACAGGTTAAGATGAAATAGCACTGTAGCTGTTTACTACTGGAAGAAAATCCAGGGTTTCATTTTCGAAGTCTGACTGCAGTAAAAAGATCTGATCACGTAAATTCCAGCAGGGCAGTGCATTCCCAAGTTCAATGTTTACTCCTGAGTATACATATGTGTTGTTAAGAGAAGCTTGTTTAGTCAGTGAACATAGCTCTTCAGTTAAAATTCAGCCTTTATGCCCCATTACTGGTTTTACTTGCATCTGGTGTACAAATTGTGTTCTTTTTCTATTGATTTTGTGCTTTTACGTTTTACTTGAGGAACATGTCATAAGGTTTACAGAAGATCCAGGGTGGGTTGTGAGCACTGTAGTACAAAGGACTGCAAGCTTTTTCTTTCATTCCTTATGGAATTCAGTGTTGAAACTGAGGCAATTAAGTACAGTTGTTGAAAAGCTTCTGTTGTGAGCAGAACTTGAAAAGAAAACAATACCATAGCAAGTCACTTGTTCTTTCATTGCTTCTCCCTGTGCAACCTGCTTTTAGCTGTTTATTTTATGCTGATTAAACAGACTCCTTTCATTAACTGCACTTCCTTAGATATTGTTTCTTCTGCAAACATGGCAAGTGCCAAAAATAAAGTCATCCTTCTGAGCTTTGTTCAACCTGAACTTTTGCTAAGCCATTCCCATGTATTCTGTAAATAATAAATATAATGTGATTCCATTAGCCTAATCATCCTAGCACAGAAGAAGGATATGTGACCAAGTCAGAAGCACATTTGGCAATACATTCTGGAGAAGTATAAGCAGATGGTCAGTGTAAGAAAGAAAAATAAAAAAATGCTAACTTAAAAAAAAAAAAGTGTATAGTTTTCAGACCACTTTTTCTATTCATCCTTCACATTCCCTTTCATGCTTTCTTAAAGATTAGAAATATTTCTTGGCTTGTTTCAGGAGAGAGTTTTCTGTCATTCCGGGTAATGTTTTTTGTGTGTTCCATTACTCAGGATAATAGAATACTACGTCATGTGCTATGCAGTGCTGGGCAGAAAGTTGCCCCCGGTGTCTGGCATGGAAACTTAATTAGCTAGCCATGACCTACGTCTTGCAAAGCCGCTTAGGGTACTCCTGCACTGTGCTTCTCCTTGCGTCACATTTACTCGCAGTGACATGATGCCTCCTTGGCTCTGCGCCCATGCAGCATGGGACCATGGTGCCAGATGTCTCCTTGTCCGTCTGTCCCCAGTGTGAAACTGCCCTTCCCGCCGAGTTTGGCCAAGCCGGGGTCCGAAATGGCTCCTGAATCGGTTCAGAGTGTTTGGTGGTGGCACTGTGCTGCAGCTGCCTGCTGCCACAGGCTGGACCTGTGAGCTTGGCTTCGTGTGCCAGGTGAGGATGGCTGTCACTGGCAGCTGGGCTCAGAGTGCGTAAGGATGACAAGAGGCAGACACAGGTGTCTGAAACCATAGCGTAGTTGTCTGAAAAGAACTTGTAAATCACCACTTGGTCAGAATCAACTGCAGCTCTCATCAGCAATAAGGGACTAGAAGGAAAGTCCTGTGAGGAGAGGCTGAGGGAGCTGGGGCTGTTTAGCCTGGAGAAGAGGAGACTCAGGGGGGACCTTATCACTCTCTACAACTGCCTGAAGGGAAGTTGTTGTCAGGTGGGGGTTGGGCCCTTCTCCGGAGCAACCAGTGACAGGATGAAGGGGCACAGCCTGAAACTGCATCAGGGGAGGTTTAGGTTGGATCTCGGGAAGCACTTCCTCATGGAGAGGGTGATCAGGCACTGGAATGCACTGCCCAGGGAAGGGCTGGAGTCACGGTCCCTGGAGGTGTTTAAGGAGAGGCTGGATGTGGCACTTAGTGCCGTGGTCTGGCTGATGTGGTGGTGTTGGGTCATAGGCTGGACTTGGTGATGTCAGAGATCTTTTCCAGCCTTAACAATTCTGTGATTCTGTGGTTCTGTAAGAAGTGCCAAATGGCCAAGCTGTCGTATATGCATTCTTGTTCAGTATTACTTTGCCTCGTGTACTCCCACCACTGTGGCTGTAGATTTTGGGAGAGTCTAATTTAGGAAGGAGAATAGTGTTATTTAGTACATGAATTCCTTTCAGTTCTGGCAAATGCTGAGCAAGCTGACCTTGATTCACACAACTGTTTAAATACTTGCTGGTCCAGTGGTTCTCCTTTCCTGCTCATTAGAGACAGCTCAAAAATTAAAGAAAACAATACAGTTCGTTATTTCATTGTTGCCTGCCTCACGCAAACTTTTTAAATTTTATCACTGGCAGGAAAAAAAACACACTCTGAGCCCTTTTACTGTGCATTTTCTCATTAACAAAGACATGATTTCACGTCTTTTTGCAATGAATCAAAGCATGGAAAATTTTGTTCCACACTGACTCGTGAATGCTTATGCAAGAATAACTACAAGGTTTTGATCACCTCTTTATTAGGTTTGATGTGGATCAATTCATATTTACCTTTTGAATTCATATCTAACTAATCACTCTGTGAATTAGAGGTTGAGTTAGTATTCTTTTTAAGTTACTTGTACGTATTACTTATATTAACTAGGCCTGGTATACCAGAAGCCAGGCATTATGTGGTCCAGAAAAACAGCCCTTTGTATTTATAAAATAGAAACTCTTAAACTGTGTCTGGATATAACATAAGTGTGCACTTCCTACCATGTTTCTGTAATTGTAATTTAATCTCATACTTCATTACTGACTATACCTATTCTAGATAACCCCATGTATTCTAATACATAGAGATATTCAAATCTAGCAATATTAACATATCTCTACTTTTCTATTTACGCAAAAAAAGTATTTTTAACTAATTTTCTGGATAAAAGGATTCTACACTGTGACATCTACAGTTTACTTCATTTATTTCAAAATGAATGAGGTTTATTTTAGACTTCTCAGGTCAAATTTTTCAAAAACGTTCCTATATTTCAGTTTCTTCAGTGCTTAAGAAAAATAAAACAAAACTGAGTCAACATGTGATTAGATCAAAGTGAAACTGTCACCTATAATAATGCATTTCATTAAGAGAATTTTTGGGCTTGTGTCAGTTGAGCAAACCAAAAAAGTAGTGTCTACAGGTCAATGTATTCTTGAAGTCATACTGAAATGCATCCAACAGAAACTCAAACATGTCCAAGAAATATTCAACCATTGTTTCATTTATTGTCCTGGTGCCATACTACAGTAAACAAAGGCTGCTCAACTGTTTTATATTTCCAGTAGTTTTTAGAGCAAGAAATACTGGATTCTTAGAACTATGCAAGAAACTTTGCAAGTAACAGATAAGCTGACTGAAATCAATAGGAAGACTGCATAGCTTTACTTTTTTTTAGCCATTCGGTCAAACACGGAGATATAGTTGAGGAGAAATAAGGCAAGAGTTTGAAAAATTAAAAAAAAATGCATTGTTGGCTTAAATATCCTGTCAGGATCAGTAACAGATTTACTTTAGTTTTTACAGAAACAATTTTTAGGATAATCTGGAATTATTTAAAACTAGTCATACATTTTACTATCGAGCTATCTAGGGGAAAATAAATATTACTATTAAGTCATTAATGGTAATGAATAAAACAGTTAATAAAAGCTTAACTGCATGTGTTTTTTTTACAGCCACTTTCTTTCTGTATTTTAAGAAATGGTTTTAGTAGTACAGGTCCTGGCTGATGACAAATTGCATTTTAGAAGCACTTCTTATTTACATCAATAAGAAAGTTGGCATTTAACTTGTAGTCAGTGCATCACCAGTACTTAAAAGTGAACTGAAAGGCTTTGGCCATCATTTTTAACTTTCTTCCTACTCTTTCCTGTCCTCCTTATTACAGTATTTCTTCGTCAGCCTCTGGCTCACTGGAGAAGCTCAAGGATGTGCGTACGAACCAAGATTGTCAATGCTGAAGTGTCCGTCCAAATGGTTACCTAGTACTGGCATTATCAAGTCAAAAACCTTGTTAGTAGAGTGGGCTGTGAGTGGGCTGCAGGAGCAGCAACTGTAGGAATAATACAAGGACAATCCTTTGGAGGCCGGGATGCTTTGGGAAAGGAGCAGGGGGTGAGAAGAAGAAATGGCTCCCTTGTTCGGGTTATTTTCTTCCCCCGAAGAAAATGGGGGAAGTTGAGGAATGCCAGCATTTCCATGAGGAGTGAATATATCTGAGATAAAGAACACTGTGAAAGATATAAGCAATATTATTTTTTTCTGGGGATTTAAGATGGAAAGAAGGAACTCTGGAACAGATCTGAGAAAGGCTGGCCACAAAGACTAAAATTAGGAAGGGCCTCATTCACCAACCTCTTAACCCTGTGATGCTCAAAAAGTGTTCTGTAGTTCTGTACAAAAAATTATCCTACTGTTAAAGAAGCATGCTTGATGATGGAAATGAAATTCATGGAGAATTATGCTGATAATTCTAGACCAAAGTGAGCATGCCTCACTGTCATTTTCAGCAAAGCTGGCTGGGAGATGTAGTTTGTTTCAAATTTTGATACTCCAGCGAAACCTTAGAGGATACTGAAAAGTTGAAAGGAAATCTTTAGTTCTGTATTTTTCTGTAAATTTTCAAGATCCCTTATTTAATATGTTCTTAGTGTAAAGCAAAAGGTAGTATTTCCAATCGGATTACCATATTTTTCTAGCACTGTACAAAAGTGTATAAACAGACATGCTCTCATTCTAAAAAGCTTTGAACAGACTGTTGAAGGCTCCCCTCCCATTTTACTCGTCTGATTTATAGCTAGAGTTGGCGGCAATGCTTACAGCTAAAGTTCCTTAACACTTTCTGTTACAACGTCTGTTTTCAATTGCTTATAATTTTGCCAGCTTCAGCTGCTTCCCAGTGTTTTTGGACCTTTTGGCTTGGCCAGTGGTTTTGAGCTTTTATGATACTGGTGAGTTACTTCAGAAGTTTTATGGACCTCATCCTGAGCTGATCTAAATTTGTGTAACTGAAACACTGGGCTTAGTTACACTTTCCTGGATAAAACACTGCAGAAAGAAGCCCAGCTGGTTTTATTTATTTTTTAGAGAGCTGTGATGTGAATGAGAATGAGACAGACAGTAAGGAAAATGGGAGGAAGTTGGGCTGGAAACTCTACAGTCATGACATGTAGTAACTTCTTTCTATTATTCTGCCTTTTCATGTTGCACAGGCATGTGGATTCCATTTGACTGTAGCCAGCTCTGTCCTTCATCAGGCTCAAATTTCTTGCTATTGCAAAAGCAAGCTTGAGGGGGTTATCCTAAAGGAGGAAAACTTCAATAAGTAACCTAGTGCATTTTTCACTGAATTCTTACATGGAAGAGGTGGTGGAAAGGCTTGCTTCATTTGTTCAAGCAGTCCTGTGTTTGTGACCACCGAGGCTGAGCTCCTCTGTTTGCTGTAGGAGCGGATCCCCCGCAATACCCGAGTTTTAGCCATTTGTGTGCTATAATGCACCCTTCGGCCCGAATGGCACAGAAAGGCAGCACGCTTGGTGCCAGATGCTGCAGTCAGAACAAGGCTGATACAGCAAAGTGGGTTGTTCCACTTCCAGTGGAGTACGGCATCAAGAGGCACATGTGCCTAGTGCCTTAATTGTGGGATTTTTCTTAATTTTATGAATAGAATATGATAAATTAATCACAAGAATTTGGAGTCCTGCAGCGATATTTTAGCATGACAAAGTGTACTTAATCTGAATATGTACTACTAGTTCCTCTCAGACTCACTGCTTTATTTCTGCTAAGCTAGCCCTTATTCTGAGCACCTGACACAGTTTATAGCTAAACTGGCCATGGCTGAAAATAAAGTGTCACACACAAAGAATAAGTCTGGCTTGTTCAAGAGCATGAGACTCTTCTGAGCCCAAACCTTCCTTTAAATGCTGATTTCCATACTGCCTGTGCCTTTATTAGAACTTCTCATCAAGAATCAAAAGTTCTGAAGAATAAAGGATTTTCACTAAAAGTTGTATGCTTGCCTTCAACATGTTCATTTTTTTCCTCCTGGTAAGCTTAATACTTTTTTGGGGAAGTAAGCCGTTTAAATATCTGATAGAAAGTAGATGTGTGGTGTCAGAGAACAAAAACGTCTTAGCCAAACTATTTTTTTTTCAGTGAGAAATTACTTAAGAGAATATCTTCCTGTATTTTTGTGAATTCATTAATCTTTGCCTCCTCAGGCTCTAAGTGCTTAGCACATATGTTTTGCTTTCTGTGACTCAGTTTCACCAGCTAGACATCTGCTTGATAATTAAGCAAATATAATTGATATAGGCATGTTTTTCAGTGTTTTAACCCTTTATTGCAAATATATGTGTTTGCACTGAATATTACCCTGAATTGTATTTAGTATGGCATTCAAAAGCATTGTGCATTTTTAAAACTATTTTAATGTCCAACATCTATCATCATTCATTTTCTCTTGTGATTTCAGCTTTTGGATTTTATCCTCTTTTCTTACAATCTTTCTATCTTCCAGTTATCTCATGAGAGTAGTCTTTGTTACTCTGAATCTGTGCTTACTCTATTTCAGGCGTATATGAGTTAAAGCCGAGACAGTCTTTGTGTAGTATACTGTATTTATTTAATTTCCAGTACTTCACTGAAGGTGTCAGTATTTTCAAGGAGACTCCAGTGTTGCTGAAAACGTGTCAGTCTTACGTAGTCAGTACTATGGCTAAAATACACATGCAACAAGTTAAAGAGGATACTTAATTAAATCCTTAATTAAGGTTCATTTTACTTATCTGAGCTCTTACGAGGGCACACATAGTTAGTAATGCAGTAATGAAACCCAATTGTTGCTTTTTTTTTTTTTTTAAAAAAAAAAAAAAAAAAAGGTCTGGGAGCAGAGAGGGGGACTGAACCAGCAGCTTTTTATTCATGTCAGAAAAAATCTGATTTAGTTCAACCACATTAGAGACATTATGTTGGCTAAACTACCTTATGTAAGAAAATTGATCCAAAGAAGGAAAAAAAGACATGCATAAATACTCCAAGCAGATTATTTCGAGCCTGAGTTCTTTCTCTTCATGGTGTCAGCACCACTGTCCTGGCGTCACCAAGGCTTTGGGAGGAGAGGTGGTGTTTCAGTCAGCACTGCTGCTTGGCAAACTGAGGTTTGAGCATAGCGATAAAAAAGGATTCCTGCTCATGAAACTGCTGCATGAAAGATATTGCCAGATAGTGAGTTTTTTCAGACCAACAAATCAATATTTTGATCAGTGCATTCAGATGTTCCCACTCTGCTCCCCAGGAGAGCCAATACCAGAGTATTCTTCACAAGTCATGTAAATGTATAGAGGAAACATGTTCAAATTACTTGGGAGAGTAGCAGAGTTGCTTCTTGGGAGGCTCACTTCTCCATTTATAACAAATGCGGCACCTAAATCTAAGACCTCCTGGATGTATTGGAGTTTTTACCTAGCTGGACTTCTGAACAGACCGCATCTTCAGCTGTCCTTCCTGCTGTCGATCTGAATTTTATGGCCTTTCTATGCCAACACAGACATGCAACAAGGATAGAGTTACCCACAGTCTGGCCCTTCGTATTCTTTGGAAAAGTCTCCCAGAAGGAATAGGATTTGAAGGAGAACACACGATGACTCTCTTAACGGGCCATGAAGTGCTGACAGGCTGCTTTGAAAACAAACAAAAGCCCAAACCATCCAAAATCCACACTTGGTTTTGTATGTTTTTGGCTTTTGACTTCCCCAACATGTGTAGATGTCATACATAATATTACACTTTTAGAATGTTTTAGGTCATCAGTCTGTTACTTGCAGGATTAAAAATTTGTCTTAAAAGATGCTATGATCTGTCTGGAAGGCCAGTGAAAACATATCCTTCTGATAGTTGTTAATCTCCACATCTACCTCTCTAGAATGCTTTCATGTGATGTACCCCTGTTGTTTTTTAGGCTTATGTGTCTGATGCTAGATAAAGATTATATAGATCAAATGGGAAAGAAATATGATTATTTTACATACAATAAAAAATTCAAAAAGCATGCTTTCATCTACCCACTCTTTAAAAAAAAAAAAAAAAGGGAAGAAAGGAAGGTGTCAGACCTTACTCAGGGGATAATTATCTCCTCCTGCACAGTGAGTTATATAAGAAACACTGAACTCATCAATATGAGAATATCCCCCCAAGTCATAAAGTGAAAGAAAAGTAGAGGGTTGAAACTAAGAACAAAGGCTTGTCAGACTAAAATGGATACAGCTGTGTGTACAATTTTAATACTGTTCATAAGGAATTACGCTAAGACTTCTACAAAAGGAATTGTGTGATCACCAAAGTGGACCTTTCTGGAATTTAGAAATAAAGCAGTAGCGGCGGTGTGTTTGTTCGATAAATTTGAATGCGTCATCCTTGTTTAGGTACGTTGCAGTGCTACTTCTTGCATTTTGAACGCTGATGCTGAGCTGGCCAGGGCTTTCCATGAGCCTCATGTCCGAGAGATGCAGCAGCTGCTGGGATGTTAGAAGGCGCACAGGCAGCCCTGCCTTCAAACCTCAGAGGAACACGTAGCTATTATTTGATGCATCCAAGGTTTTAAAAGAAAAACTTCTTCATCTCCTGCTGTTTTGATAATATTAAGTGATTTCCTGAGCTACTTCTCTGGTAAAAATACTAGTAATTCAACACACGCAAAGCATAGGAGGGATTCTGCTTGAGAAAATCACTTGCAAATTCCTGTTAATTTTGCACTCAATTAGCATGGTGCTGTCCTTCCTTACTACGAGTCAATATGATTGATGGCTTTCTTTCAGGGGTAGTCGATTTAGTTTATTGAGGACTTTTAAACAATGATTGATAGCTCTGTAAGTCAAAAGAAAGAGTAGTTTAAAGAGCAGCCAGATAAAGTCCTGCATAAAAAATAACTTTTTTGAGATTAGAAGTTGCACTAAAAAGTTTTGTGAAAACAGGAAATTGTTGCACCTTTCTGAGAAGGAATGTGTAGCCAGAAAGTTTTAAGTCTTACTGATGGCACATAGAGATTTTTTTTTTTGCTTGCTATCAGTTAGGATGTAAATAGCTTTGGGTTTTTTCACTTAATCTATCAGTTAATGTGTTATACCAGTGTTCAAAATAAAGTCAAAATGTTACTACTTGAAAGACAGCGATACATTTACCTGTCAGAAGAAAAAAATAGATAATTCCTGAGAACTTTTCTAAACATATTTGCTTTATGTGGGGCAGAAGGTGTTTTTAAAAGCGAAAGTGATAGGAAAACCCAAACTTTTATGGTTGTGGGATGTGGATTTTCAGTCCCCATGCAGCTTCCTAGAGGTGTCTCAGTGGCAGGAATTTCACTGACAGTCACAGACCAGTCAAGGCAGGAAAGTGTCTTTGGAGATTGCCTGGTCCAGCCCCCTGCTCAGAGCAGGAGGAGCCAGAGCAGGTTGTCCAGGGCCATGTCTGGTTGAGTTTTGATTATCTCCAGGGGTGGAGGTGACTTCTTTAGGATTTCCTATTACTTTCTTAAAATACACTCTGTTCTTGCTACTGGTTGCTGTAAAAGTTGTTGTGAGGAGCTTAATTCTCCCCAGGTATTTCAGATTGAATTCAGGGGACAAACTTGAAGAACAGTTCTTCCTGGGAATTACACACAAATTCACGATGTTTGATGTTCCTTTGCACCTTTTCAAAACCGGCGTCTTTTTGTGGAGATAAGATTTCACAGGCAGCTGGGTTCTCTTTTGTACTTGATTGAGAGCACCAGGAGAGAAGTTCTCCGGGGCTGCCTGGCCCAGTGGGCAGTCATGGTGCGGGGGACAAGGGGCAGCTGTGCTTGTGGGGAGCAGAGGGTGGGTCAGGTGACCCAAATGGACCAATCACAGCGCTCCTTCCCATGTGCTCAGTATGTCGGGGTCCCTAAGGAGAGCCCTGGGGCTCCTGGTGCTGCTGGGCTGGGGGTTGCTGTTGGCTCTTCATCATCTGTCTCTGTGCTGCTGGTGTTTCTGCCTTCTGTTTCCACACCGTGGAGGAGGAAGATTCATTGGGACAGGTTGTCTTGCCTCCTAGGTGGGAGTGGCACAGCTCCTTTTATAGGTTTTTAGTGTTTTGGACTGTCATTGGGACTCTGGACTTGGGTGCTTCTGTCTGTTGCCATGTCCAGACTGGGACTTTTTTCTTCTGCTCAGGACCTTGTTGTATCCAGTCTTGTATTAATATTTTTTTTGGTATCTTTGAGTGTATTTGCATAGATGTATATATCTGTCTATAGTTTGACATCTTTATTATTGTCAGTATTATTCTCTGTTTTTCATTAAACTGGTTCAATATTTTTTCCAACCTCAAAGTCTCTCTCTCTGGTTCCCCTGTTATCCTCCCCTGGGAGGATGGTGGGGATCACAGAGGGCATCTGTCAAAGTTTAGTGGCTGGCCCAGCCTTAAACTTTGACATGATTAAAGGCAAAATGGACCACAAGAGGAAATGATCCAACTCTTCTTTCTTTTGACTTTGGTCTGTGAAATTAGTTCTTACCAATTACCCAGTTCCAGCCTTAGTACTGTGTGGGCATGTCTTCAGCCACATAAGGGATTTGATCCAACTGAAAATAAACTTATTGGTTTCTTTCTTTGTTGTTGCTTTGTGAGGTTTAAGTTTTGGGGTTTTTTTAAGTGACAGAGACTAGCTTTCAGCTGAATCTGTTGAAATATTGAAGAAAAGCAGCTGAGCTGTGTTTGATGGACTGAAGCTCCTCAAGAAAACTTAGCCCAGAAAGGCCTTTCATTCTTATGTCTTGAGCTTTTTTTATTATGTAATTTTGCCCTTTTTACTTGCTAGTCTTGGTGTCCTTACAGAAATCTCCCCTGTGAAACATAGATTTAGCTGGATGAACCTATTTCCATATATTTTAGATTCTGTAGGATTTAATTTCCTTTTTAAAAAATAATAAAAATAGTAGGGTTAATATTTGTTCATAATGGTAGGGTTTTGCCAGTGGGAATGAAGGGGCACGTTCTTCCACAGACACATTTTGCTTTAGCATGGACTATGGCTGGGAGATCCTTTTAGTGATAGGAACCAGCAGTAGGTTGGTTGATTTTGGCAGATTCCTCTGCTATAAACCAGCTGGTATCCACACCAGTACAGCTGGTGTCTCTGTGGCAAGTGTATTAGTGCTTCCTTCATGGTCTGCGTGTAATGAAAAATGTTTGGTAGTATTACTGTTCAACTTAAGGGTTTATTTAGGTGACTTTATTAAGAATAAGCAGGACTTCTTCATGTTTGTAAAATTGTTTTCGTATCTGCGGTGAAATGAATTTCATCATTGTTGGTAATACACTATTATCTTGCAATAGCAGAAGTAGCTGTTGTACGGATGTCAACAATAGCTGCTACTTCCCTCAGGCAGTTAAACAATGTTGCAAGGCATTGTATAATTTCATTTTGACTTGGAATACGTAGGTTCAAGTTTTGCTGCAATGGAAGTAGTCTGTAACATTAGGGGAGTCAAGCAACCTGTGAGCATCATTTCTCCCTGAATAAATAAATTAGGGATGACAAAGAGGTTCTTAACCTTATGGGATATTAATATGTTACTAAATATGTAGTTGAATTTCTGTAGTCTTGAGGTTCATACACGGTACTGGGTCTGGACAGATACACTGTTCATGAAGGCATCATCTGCAGAAAAAGTGTGATGGGTTAATCTTGGCTCAACCACTTGCACAACTGCTCACTTGGACCCCTTCCTCAACAGGACAGGGGGTGTAAATAGGATGGGTCAAGATAAAGACAGATCACTTACTGATTACTGTCACGAGCAAATCAGACTCGACTTGAAGAAAGCTAAATTTATGCCAACCACTACAGTGAAAAACAAGGCAGTGAGAAACAAAATCAAAACAATTAAAATGCTGCCTCCCACCTGTACTTTCCCAGGCTCAGCTTCACTCTGAGCTCCCCTTCCCCCCAAGCAGTCAAGGGATGGGGAATGAGGTTTGTGGTCAGTCCATAAGGGCTCCTCTCTGCTGCTCCTTCCTCCTCATGCTTTTCCCCTGCTCCAGCCTGGGCCCTTCCCATGGGCTGCACTCCCTCAGGAGCCCATGGGCTCTCCACAGGCTACAGCTCCTTCAGGACATGTCCACCTACCCATGTTTGGGGTCCTCCATGAGCTGCAGCGTGAATGCCTGGTCCTCCCCAGGGGCTGCAGGAGAACCCTTGGAGCACCATTTCCTTGTCCGCTTTCTCTTGCCTTTATGTTTGCAGGCTCTTACACTTTTTTTTTTATTATTCCCTATTTCAGTTTGGCATATTTTTCCCCTTACATATGCTCTTCCAGAGGCCCCCTGAGCTGTGCCTTGCAGGAGGTCGGTTGGAGCTTGTTGGAACTGGCCATGTCTAGGACAGCCCCGCACCCACACAGACTTGAGGTGCTCGCACTGAGCACAAAATGATGAAAAATTTACAGTACAAAAGACTGTGTAACGGGGATCATGTTTACCTTTTCCCAATTTTGATGGGGCATGAAAGTACGGAGGTCTGCTGCCATTTCTGTGAAAATGAGGTGAGCATTGAATAGCAGACGGATAGGTTTGTATTATTTAGGAAATTTTCTCTAGATGTCAAAATGTGCCAATCATTCTTCTTTCTAAAAGTAATGTCAGGGTGTTTTGTTTTGTGGGTTTTTTTGTTGTTTTGTTTGGGTTTTTGTTGGTTTTTTTTTTAAATATCAAAAGACAGCTAGCACGCATGCAGCAAATTAAAATATTTTCCATTATTTTATTTCCTCAGTAAGAAACAAATAGCTTTCTGCCTTATTCAGGATGAGCCATGTCACTCCTTGTGGCCTTTCTTGGCTTGTGTTTTTGTGGTTCTCGGGATGGGGACAATGATGGACTTGGTGGAAATTTTGCATCAGGCATTTCTGTAATCTGCCTTTGGGCAGGTAAAAAGCCTACAGGAATAGTCATACGGTATTTCATATGCACGTAGGAATTCCAGATAGAAAAGGCAATTTTTCTTCTTATTTGTTCTTATTTCAAATAAATGTATAAATCTGTAGTAAACAGAATGTATGTCAACTGTGTTGGCATTTGTACCTGCTAGTAATAATTTCAAAGACAGGGAGATGAAACTACTTGATAGGTAGGTGTTTAGAAATATTATTATTCCCTTTTGTACAATTTCAGCAGAATATATGGTTCCTTTGTCAGAGTTCCTGCTTGTCCTCCTTTGTGTGACATTGCATTGCAAAAACAGTTGATCGGTGACCTGTATGAATTGGTGCACCATCCTTTCAATATTTGACAGATAAGTATGGATGAGTTGCGTGCTGTTAGTTGGTTTGTCTGTGTTATTAATGAGTATTCTTGATCACAAGACACCAAAGATCAGAGAAAACGAGGCTGCCCAGGGCTGCTTTTCTTCTTACACCTACTTTGTGGCTGTCTTGACTCCGTCAGAATTGCATGCTAAAAGGAGTGGGAGTGACAGTCTGATAATTTCTAATCTCTTTTGACATCAGTAGGTCCTGTGGTTAAGTAGACCACATATTATATGAATAAAGAAAGAAGAAAAATTACTTCTGCGAAAAAGGCTTTGTGTTTGGAGATATTGCTTCTCTTATCTCCTTCGAATGTACTTATATCAAAACCTGCTTATTACACAGGAATCTTCTTGCTCTTTGCTGCCCTATATTGTTTAGATGTTCCTGGTGTAGTTTGCTGGGATCTTGATGTGTCTGTTTTTTCATGAAAATTTAACTGTGGAAAGGCTGCTCCTTCAGATAATTAACCTGCTTGTTTCAAAGCATCAGAGTGTGTTAAGGGCTCCACTTTTGGAAATAATGTGTATTTATAAATCAGTTTGAATTGGGTGAGAGTTTTTGCTCAGGGGACAAGGCTTGTTGGGGATTCTTACATTACTTTATTAGACTAGGTGACACAGTTGGAAAATAGAGATTTCTTGGCTCTCAGGTGCCAAGGTCAGAAACAGCAAACTTCAAGCTAATCATAGAAGAGTTGAGTTGCTTCAAGCTTAACTTAATTATATTAGGGAATTAAAGAGAAAACTCTTGTTGGTACTTTGTAGAGCAGAGGTGAATGTGAGCAAGAGAAGACTTGATAAGGTCATAGAAATTCTTTAACACTTTGTAAATGAAAGATACTGAGAAGAGAAATGCTTTTAATAGCAAATCTCTTGTGGTAAGGAAGAATAGTTCTGAGACCAAAAGACATACAAAGGCTGGCTTCATCCATCTCTGCAGACTTATACACTCCCATTCATCCCAGCTTAACTCCCTGCCTGATTTCTACTATGTTTCTTTTTAAACTCCCCGTGTTACTTGCCTCATTTCCTCCTTAGTAAACTCTTAAGCAATCCTAAAAAATTCTTACACTTTCACTAACTTTAAAAGCCACAGATTTTGCAACATGTTGATGATGTTTGATCAAAGAGAAATCAGTTAGACTAAGAAGTTAGTGTTAGAAGAAATTTTTATTACTATAGGCTTCTTGTGAGTGTTCTGTTATTTACAGTTCTATAAATATCCATGTTATAACAAAAAGGAAAAACTATTTCATTCTTTACAGTCTAAATTATACAAAGATGTGGTTATTTAAAAAATATGGGGAAGAAGTGTAGCTGATTCTAAATTACTAAATTGAACAAGATACAGGTGAATTTCTGCTTTTCCTTGTGGGAGAATTAGGGAAGGGAACATCAAATGGCCACAAGTTTTAATTTGCTTGACTTGGTCATGTAAAAACATTAGTTTTCTTAGTTGTTCAAATACCATTTCACTTATTTAAAATGGACTTCATAAAGGTGGTATGAACTAATAATTTTATATGTGGGGAAAAAGAATAGCAATACAACAGTAGAATCCAAGAAGAATTAAAAAACATGTTGCTGTTGACTCTACTCCTATTTCAACTGTATTTGACCAAAAAATCCTACATACAATTAATACAAAATGTGACAAAGTTAATAAGCATACTATAGGGAACCCTAGAACTTTTGGCATGACTATAGAGACCCCAAGGCAAAATTTTGAATAATAAAAATTTTACCTTGTAATAGCACAGAACCATTTCCTTAGATCACAGAATCACAAAATCACAGAATGTTAGGGATTGGAAGGGACCTCGAAAGATTATCAAGTCCAATCCCTCTGCCAGAGCAGGAACGCCTACATTATGCTACATAGGAACGTGTCCAGGCAGGTCTTGAATGTCTCCAGAGAAGGAGACTCCACAGCCTCTCTGGGCAGCCTGTTCCAGTGTTCCGTCACCCTCACTGAGAAGAAGTTTCTTCTCGAGTTTAAGCGGAACCTCTTATGTTCCAGTTTCAGCCCATTACCCCTTGTCCTATCGTTGGTTGTCACCGAGAAGAGCCTGGCTCCATCCTCGTGACACTCACCCTTGATATATTTGTAAAAATTAATGAGGTCACCCCTCAGTCTCCTCTTCTCCAAGCTAAAGAACCCCAGCTCCTTCAGTCTTTTCTTATAAGGGAGATGCTCCACTCCCTTAATCATCCTAGTTGCCCTGTGCTGGACTCTCTCCAGCAGTTCCCTGTCTTTCTTGAACTGAGGGGCCCAGAACTGGACACAATATTCCAGATGGGGTCTCACCAGGGCAGAGTAGAGGGGCAGGAGAACCTCTCTCGACCTACTAACCATCCCCCTTCTAATACACCCCAGGATGCCATTGGCCTTCCTGGCCACAAGGGCACAGTGCTGGCTCATGGTCATCCTGCTGTCCACCAAGACTCCCAGGTCCCTTTCTCCTACACTGCTCTCTAATAAGTCATTCCCCAACTTATACTGGAACCCGGGGTTGTTCCTACCCAGATGCAAGACTCTACATTTACCCTTGTTATATTTCATTAAATTTTTCCCCGCCCAACCCTCCAGCCTGTCCAGGTCTCGCTGAATGGCAGCACAGCCTTCTGGTGTGTCAGCCACTCCTCCCAGCTTGGTGTCATCAGCAAACTTGCTGATAGTACTCTCTAGTCCCTCATCCAAGTCATCGATGAATATATTGAATAATACTGGTCCCAGTACCGACCCTTGAGGGACTCCACTGGATACAGGCCTCCAACCAGACTCCGCCCCATTGACCACAACTCTTTGGCTTCTTCCCCTTAGCCAGTTCACAGTCCACCTCACTACCCGAGAGTCTAGACCACACTTCCTCAGTTTAGCAGCAAGAATGCTGTGGGAGACTGTGTCAGATGCTTTACTGAAGTCAAGGTAGACCACATCCACCGCTCTGCCATCATCTATCCACCTTGTTATATCCTCGTAAAAGGCTATGAGGTTAGTCAAGCACGACTTCCCTTTGGTGAAGCCATGTTGACTGTCTCTAATGACCCTCTTATC
This sequence comes from Trogon surrucura, assembly GCA_020746105.1. Lineage (NCBI taxonomy): Eukaryota > Metazoa > Chordata > Aves > Trogoniformes > Trogonidae > Trogon > Trogon surrucura. Next base: position 113,842,129 of record CM036617.1, on the reverse strand, counting down.
CTTGATATGCCTTGAGATGGCACCAAGGATAAGTCGTTCCATCACTTTTCCGGTCTATAGTTTCCCGGGTCCTCCTTCTTGCCCTTTTTGAAGACTGGAGTGACATTTGCTTCCCTCCAGTCCTCAGGCACCTCTCCCGTCTCCCAAGACTTGGCAAAGATGATGGAGAGTGGTCTAGCAATGACATCAGCCAGCTCCCTCAGCACCCATGGATGCATCCCGTCTGGACCCATGGATGTCCAGATTGCTTAATTGGTCCCTAACCCAGTCCTCATCGACTAAAGCAAACTCCTCCACTGCCCTGACTTCCTCTGGGGCCTCAGGGGAACGGGGCTCCTCAGGACAGCCTCTGGCAGAGTAGGCAGAGGCAAAGAAGGCATTCAGTAACTCTGCCTTCTCTGTATCTTCTGTCACCAAGGCACCCACCTCATTCATCAGTGGGCCTACATTGCCTCTGGTGTTAGTTTTATCTGCCATGTATTTGAAAAAGCTCTTCCTGTTGTCCTTGACCCCTCTCGCCAGGTTTTATTCAAGGGAGGCCTTTGCTTTCCTAGTTGCCTCCCTACATCCTCGGGCAACAGCCTTATACTCTTCCCAAGTGGCCAGCCCTGCCTTCCAAGATCTGTAAATTCTCCTCTTGCCCTTGAGCTTACCCAGCAGATCCCTGTTTAGCCACGCAGGTCTCCTGGCTCCCTTCCTTGACTTCCTACGTGTCGGGATGCTCTGATCTTGAGCACGGTAGAAGCAGTCCCTGAACGCTAACCAACTATCTTGGGCCCCTTTACCTTCAAACAGCCTTGCCCATGGGATTTTCTGTAGTCATTGTTTGAAAAATCCAAAGTTTGCCTTGGCAAAGTCCAGGGTTGCAATTCTGCTTGCTATTTTGTTTCTGCTACATGAGATCCTGAACTCCACCATTTCATGGTCACTGCAGCCAAGGCAGCCCTCAACCTTTACTGCTTCAACCAGATCCTCCTTGTTAGCGAGGATGAGGTCCAGCAGTGCTCCTCTCCTAGTTGGCTCCTCCACCATTTGCATCAGAAAATTATCATCGATGCACTGGAGGAACCTCCTGGACTGTGGCTGGCTGGCTGAGATCTTCCCATCTACATGAGTAAAACAGATTTTCAGGATAATTTTCTTTATGTCATAGAATGATAGAATGGTTTGGGTTGGAAGAGTCCTTTAGAGACCATCTAGTTGAACCCCACTGCAGTGAGCAGGGACATCTTTAACTAGACCAGGTTGCTCAGAGCCCTGTCCAACTTGACTTTGGATGCTTCCAGGAGTGGGGCTTCTACCACCTCTCTGGGCAACCTGTTCTAGTGTATTTCCACCCTAATCATAAATTTCTTCCTTGTATCCAGTCTAAATCTACCTTCTTTTTGTTCCAAACAATTACCCTTTGTACTACCACAACAGGTCCTGTTAAAAAGATTGTCAGCATCTTTCTTGTCAGCCCCCTTTCATGTACTGGAAGGCTGCAATAATGTCTTCCTGCAGCCTTCTTTTCTTCAGGCTGAACAACCCCAACTCTCTCAGCCTGTCTTCGCAGGAGAGGTGCTCCAGCCCCCTCATCATTTCTGTGGCCTCCTCTGAACCTTCTCCAACAGGTCCACATCTGTCTTCTGCTGAGGACCCCAGAGCTGGACCCAGGACTCCAGGTAGGGTCTCACCAGAGCAGAGCAGAGGGGCAAAGTCCTCAAAAAATTCTCTAATACACTGATAAAGCATACAAGAGCTTGGTTGCCTGAATGAAATTAAGTGAAAAGCAGATCTCCTGTTTTTAAGTACACTGCATGAAGGAACAGTTTTCGACAAAAAACTGACATTTTACATAAGCAGAAGGTTTTCTTGTGTGTCATGGCCATCATTTTAAATGTTACTATTTAAAATTATTAAAGCATATGTGCTTCCTTGTGCATACTGTAAGTTAAAGAATAGATTTTCAAATGCATTTTCTGCCACTAATCCAAAGAAAACATGTTTTTACTTCTAAGTAGATACCAATTTAAAGGAATAATCAGACACCTGATTGTATCTATAGAAAGAAAAGATAACAATCCATCCATTTACTTACGTGGGGAGAAAGAGAATTGGTTCTTGTTCTGACTTCCAGGCTTCAGGCTATACAGATGTTAGCACAGAGTTTTATTGATGTAGTCCAAAAGCAACAGAAAACTACTTTTGTGACAGAATTAATTGGGTATTTCCCACCTTGCTTAATAAAGGATTTTAAGATCTCTTTATTAGTTTATTCTTCTACCCAAATTATCAAGGAGGCAGAATATGGAATCTTTGTAAGAACCAGAACTGCTACTAGTAGTGCTAGTGTTACTTCATTTTTGCAGCGATATTATATTGCATAAATATATGTTTTATATCCATATATTATATATATATTTTTTATATAATGTACTATGTATATGTGTATCACAGCAGCAGAGTTGATGGGAGAGATTCATGGCAATGGGAAACACAGTCCTAATTCATCACCAGGTGATTTAATGTATAATTTCTTTGAATGTCTCCATAAAACCCGGTAGCAGTATATTATCATACGCCTAGGAGAAAAAGGAGCAGCCTGGCTCAAAAAAAAGCTGGGCAATTAATTAAATGATATGCTTGTTCATCTTGCAGGTCAGGCAGTTAATTGTGCCAAGAATTGCTTTGAAATCAGGCATGCCTCAACTCAGACCTTTTGCCTCCCGAGAGAATTCCTTAGGTCTTACTGTGTATCACGCTTCCTGGGGATGCCAGTCTAATGCTGGCTAATCCTGTTAGCATGTATAATAGATACAGTGATATCTGGAAATCTGAATCTGTTCTCGCCAGTTCTACACACTGCTGTAGGAGAAAATTGAAATCTTTTGTGGTTTCTTGAGCAGGAGGGTTAAATATGATTCATGGTTTAAATTACTGTCATGTGCTCTGATAATTCATACTTCGCAAGGCAGAGGAATAACTGCAAGCTAGGATGACTGATTTTTCAGCTACTTTGTGTACATTTTAGCTGTACAGCAAAATTGTGTTTTAATGAGTTCCTTGCTTTTCAGCTTCTTATGCTCCCGTATGTATAGGAGTCTACTTTTCTAGTGCAACTTTCCTTTTGGATTTGATGTTTTCATGCGAATCTCTACCAGAGTGGTGTAACTGATAAGGACTAGTTAGAATTTTTAATTTGTTTTATAAGATGGAAAAAGATTTCTTCAGCTATAAAGTGAGCTGAATCTTGAATCTTTGAAAATTGTCCAGACAGTGCAAAAGCAATGTGTAGTCAATGGCGTCTAGTCCTTCACGGGCTTTAATCCTTCCCTGAAATATAGAAGGTCTAACCGTAACCTCAGTCAATGTAAATACCAGTTATCATTGGTGTGGCAGTAAAGTAATGCAAATATCGGGTCCAGTTGAGTTGTAGGGTTCATTCTGGAGAAGTTCGTAGCTGTAGTGAATATTCAGAAATATTCAAATGGAATTGTAATGCAAGTACTCTGTTACAAATGTATTAATATTGCTTACGACTTGTAGTTAAGCATATTGCACTCCGAGCATATATTTTATTAATCACTATACCTGTTTTTTCCTGAAGAATTTTTTAGTTGTCTGACATACATAATTTCTGGAGGTTTGAAAATATTGTTATTAAAAAACGTTGGGTTTTTTATAGAATTATTGGAACATGAGGCTGATTAAAAGTTTATGTATTTTTATGTATGTCCTGAGACAATTACACAAAATCAGGATTTATGGTTTTGTAAATATTTGTAAGTGATGTCAGAGTTTCTTCAGCTCTGAGTAAGCCAATTGGTATGTATGTGAACCATTAAGAGTCTCCAAAACAATGGCAAATGGACTTCTGCCTGTAACAACAAAAAGACTATGTGTTAGAGGAAGAATGTACAGAGCAAAGTACATTCTTGGCTACATCCCAGCTGGTGCAAAAATTTTTCCTCTCTCTTCAAAGCAAGAAAAAGATATTTTTCAATTTCCTGATAGCATTCTGTATAGAAACTGAGATCTTTCCTTCTTTACAGGATCAACATCTTTTCAGAGATTAAAATGATGATCATACACAAAGATCCAGCAGGATCAGGAGATCTCCTACAATGACTTCAAATAATACAATAAAATATATTATATATAATATATATATATGATTTGTAGGATAGTAGCAGGCTTTCATCCCTTGAAGCCTGCTGCAAGAGGAAAAAAAAAATCCATGATTTTTAACAAAATTAACCCCATTTAAATGGAATCAACTTTGTTCTTCAAGATGGAAGGACTAAGTCACATTGGAAAGCAATGGTCCTTTGTGTGAAGGCTTAAAGATAAGTATAGAGGCAGAAATGCCTATCCTCTGAGTTACACAGGGTTTATTTTACCTTCTCTGTAAAAGTGAAAAGTATTTTCTCAGTCTTTAATGCTTTTCAACATCCACATTCAACAGATAAAGAGGATTGTTTTTTCAAGGATGTTCTGGAGAACGTTATTCTTTCTTGGCATGGTGTCTCACTGGTTATTAGTGCAATACAACAAACACCTCCAGGGCTCTGAAAGCCGTGTCATACAGGCTGTACTTGTATTAACCATTTCTATAAAGCATTCACTTTTAAAGACATTAAAAAATACAAAAAATGGAAGAGGAAACAACTTCTGAAGAGGCAAAAAAAAATCCATTTGTGAATGACTGACATTTACTGACAATATCATTTGTTGAACGTGTTCCATAGTAATATTTTCATGACAAAGTTTGTTTATTTCAAAACTAGCTTTGTTTAATGTGTCAGTGAGAACTTGAATTACTCCTTTTTATCTTCAGGAAGAAAACTTGACATTGGCAGTTTCACTTTTCTCATGACCAAATTGTTTTGTATAAGAAAGCACAGCCCTGATAGGGATCCCTAGTTCATGTGAGAGGAAGCTAATGAAGATCAGTGGGTATTTACTTGAGAAGATTGTCAGAAAAGATCCCACACCCGACTCTTTTTAGACTTGATAGTCACTGACACACCAGTCTTCAGGACCTCTTCAGCCACTGACTCATTCTTTATAGCTCCAGTAAATGGATGTGAATTCCATCAAAACTTCATTGACTGTGTAAAGTTTCTGGCCTTCAGCAATTCTCAACTTTTTTTTCCATCTCATTAGGTTGGAAAATTTTGTAGGTATCTTGTGTACATGGATTCTGAAATCATGGGACATTAAATGACACTTGCATATTCCTCAGGAAATGCTGATGTAGCCTTCACAAAATAACAGAATGGCATCCTTGCACTGGTAGTTGCTTGTTCATGCGTTCAATATTTTCAGTAGAGTTGATTGCTGAAGAGATAGAAAGATGAACTGTTCATTAAAAACTGATCTGCTCATTCAGATCTTGGGTATTACAGGCTGTCTTTCTACAGCATGTCCTGGGAATACGAAGTTCCCTCTTTTGGTTCACTCTTTTATTGCTGAATCAAGGAATTCAAGTTGCCTGTCCACAAGCTTCAACCCTTTCTGACCTGTGTGCTTCTAGCCGTTCAGTGAGAACAATTCTAAGTTTGAGCCATGAAAAGAATGTGCTTCATGCAGTGGTGACTGATACTGTAGTGTGTCTATTGGTTCTCTAATATTAAATTCTGTCGTATGTGTAATCAAGAAATTTGTTTGAGAAGAGTCCCAGGTTCAAAGTCAAGAAACTATTTTTAAAGAATTTTTAAAGTTGTGCCGAATACACTGCTGCTTAGAACAAAAATAAGTATGTGCTTACAGAGTTAGCTTAACAGGGGTGCTTTCCTGGATTGAGACCTCTATTGAATCGCAGTCGTATTTAGTCTACATTTTAAAATTCTTGCTCATTTCTCTTGTGAATACTTTGCTGTCTTAGTTGTTATGAATAGAGCTCTTTGTTTTCTGTATCTGGAATTTAGTCTAAATAATGACCTCCAATGAAGTACTTCTGTAAGGTCACAAATGCCTCTCAGAGCAAAGCTAAAGTAAACATCCTAAATAATGATATTTTATTTTTTATGGACCTAATATATCACTGACAATTATTGAAAGCTTTGCTTTCCAGTAAGGGAATGGCAACTCACCACCTCAGTTTCATCGACCTGCAGGCTGCTTTTTCTTATGAAGAGTGTTTAATTGCAAAGGACTGAACTCTTGAGTACTCACATACAGCACATACGGCTAATTTAAAGCCGGTGTGTTTGGTTCAGAAGAAGATGGTTAAAATATGCTGATAATATAGCAGGGAAAGTCCCTCAGCCAGGCAGTGTAAAGACATTTCATTTTGAAGCACTCGTTTCTGACAATCCTTACGTAGTCTCACACCGAGATGCCTGAACAGACGACCTGCTTTTTCCTTTAAGGAAAAATGATAACCCAAACCCCCTGAACTGTGTGTTATCTGATGCCATTATTAGGGAAGCCTGCAGCTGTTCATATTTTCTCTTTGCAGCACGTGTCACTGTGGCAAATGGAAAATATTTTCATCCTCTAGGATTACAGAGCTGCTGAAAAGCCATAAACAAAACATAACTAGAATTGTGCATGTAAGTGACAGTTAATGCAATCTCTCAGAGGAAGGTAAGGTAGAGAGGAAAAAATATAGGAGAGAATTCATACTTCCATTTGCAACAGCGTACTTCAGAGAGTTTCAGAAGAAATTAGTACACTTATCAGTGGAAATGTTTTACTTCCATTGTTCTCAAACACATAAACGAAAGGCAAGTACTATATAAAAAGAGATAAATGTGTGTAGAAATGTATGTATTTAAAAGTAAAGCCCCAGTGTGTAAAGTGGGGATTCATTTAAAGTCATCTGTATCAGAAAAGTTGCAGCGGCTTTAATGCTCTTTAATGGTTTCTGTTCCCAGGGTATCTGACAGGCTTGCAGGGTTTATCAATAATGATGGAGAATGTGTCAATACTCCCACTTTAAGATCTGCTTCAGAAGCAAAGTGATTTTTTTCAAGGTCAGACAGAAAGTCTGTGTCTTAATTCTTGATTTCATCAGACTATGGCCCTAATCCTGGCAATGTTACTCTTTTCGTGTCAGGAGAAGGTGGCTGAAGAGTTTTTCTCAGTGTTGCTGATCCTTTCCACATTCGTCTCTAATTTATTCCAGCAGTATATATGTGTTCAGTGAAAAAACAATTGCTAACAAAGTAACTTGGAAACGTTTGGGTTATGCGTTGTGGCTGGTTAAAGTGTCTTGAGACAGGCTTGGCAGTTCATGCCACAGCAAAAGGAGAAGAGCAGGGTGGTGCTGTTTATGCAGCTCGGAGGAGAAGACACAGCACATCTTCTGCTTTTCATACTAAAGATGCTGGCACTGATTATTGAGTATTACCCAAATGGTCTCCAGTGTACCTAGAGGTCTCCGGTCTCCCTCTTTTCCCCTCGGTCTTGACTCTTACTGGAGTGGCATGGCAAAGCAGAAGCATATTAGCAGTGTTCCCCAAACCTCACCTCCCTGCCATCCTGCTTTCTCCTGCAGGGCTGCTGGTGGGTCCCAGCGTTAGAGGCTTCCTTTTGTGGGGTGTCATTTTGACACTCCTGCACAGCCATGGCACAGGCATTCCTGAATGAACTGCACCACACATGACTTGAGTGGGTGCTGTTCCTGCTTGAAAAAGAAATACTTCATAACTTAAATAGAAAAGTGGTAGCTGCAGCTTGTGCGTAGGAGGATCAATTCACTGGGGTGATGTCCTAAATGTAAAAAAAGGTATAGCAATGCCAGAAACCACTCGTGTACCTAATTAGGGGTGGCCTGATAATCCGTTTTCTTCATTTGCAGAGTGTTTGAGCAGAGAAAAAGAGGCATTTAAAAAAGGGGGAAGGAGGGACGAGGCTTTAGAAACTTTTTAGTCTTGACATTCAGAGCTGCTCAGCTATAGTGGGCAGCTGCCTGTGGGCCAGCCTGGCCAGGCTCTGCTGCCAGCCAGACCTTCCCAAGGCAGGAGGAGTCATACCAAAGTTCCTGGTTGCACACAAAAGTACATGTGATGTTTGTTACAAATAAACTGACCCCCTAAATGGCGTGTTCTTATGTCTTTTTACAGTATTGATAAGGCTACTGACTACGACTGGGATCAAAATAGAAAGGTCTTTACAGAAGGCAGTATTTGATGTTTAAATATGGTCTGCTAATTCACCTGTGTTGATTTGACAAGTATTCAGACTAGTGTCTAGAAAAAAAAGCAAACATCTAGGTACTGAAACAAGAGCAATATTTTTAGGATATAAAAAGTTAATTCTAAGGATATAAACTCTCTACTGTTTAATTTAAAAAGTGACATTGTTACTACTTAAAAAATAATCTGATTAATGTGATTTGGTAACCAGCTGGGACCAAGTATTTGCCTCCTTACTGAGAGCACACAATAAAAATAACCAAAGAAGAAAAAGGATTTAAAATGTTCTTTTCCTGTTTAGGTGACAGAAAGGCCACGGTCAGCAGAGTTAGAAATGCATATTTCACATCATGGACATCAAAAACATGACATATTCTTTACATCAAATCTATCCATAGCATCAGATCACATTTTCAAAGACATACTGTTGAATTCATAGCTTTGATTTAGTAAGTGTGTTTTGGTGAACAAAAAAAAAATGAAATTGATTTCTCCTTTCCTTTTTTTTTTTTTTTTAATTCCATCACTTAGAAAGCAATGCCATATGGATATAAAGTACCTGGGCATTCTTTATTAAGATATCTTTACATTCTTGCTTTCTCTTTTGTTTGGGATTGTCTCCTGGGAATGTACTGCAAGGTGAATGGTGATTTTACAATGTTAATTCTAGGGCATCAGAGGAGTAAAAATGTTCAGAAACCAGACAAAAAGGGGCATTCATATCTTTGAGAGTCAGGATGAAGTGAGGGAACAGTTTTGTATTTACAGCTGGGCCTTGATTAAGATTTTTTTTATTGGATTTGGCTATCATGTAATTACGAATCTTGCTTTTATTTGACGGGTGGCACAAAGTTGTGATTTTTCTTCACACACTGGCCCTGAAATGCTGTTGGCACATCCACAGCACAGACAGCAAGTGCCAGGACTTGGCACTCCCGGTCCCAGCAATGTTTCCAGCTCCTGTGGTGCATTCGGGACTGGGTGGAAGTGCTCGTTTTCACTTTTGGCCCACGGTCCCAGAAGGCTCCCCCATCAGACAAAGGTTGCCATTGTAAGATATGGATGACACCTTATACTGCTAGTTTGCTCTTCATGCTTTTCCCTACTATAAAGTAGATGTGTACTACATGCTAACTGTATCCTGTAGTCAGAAAACTCCCACTTAAAATTCCCAGCTTATTTCTGACATCTACTGCATGCCCAGAATGGGTCAAAACTTGAGGTGGAATTTACGCAATTAACCTCTTTCAAGCGTTTTTCTTCTCTCCTTTCTTCTTCTCTTTGGAATGCAACTTTGGCACTGTGAGAGGAGCTGTAGCGGTATGATTCAGGATGGAGGCAGCTGAAGTCCACATCCAAAGTGTGTGGTGAAAACAACTGGTTGTGTCTCGAGGCGGTTTGATGATGCCATTTCCTAGGGGAAAAAAATGCCCAGCTTTTTTTGTTAGAGTTGTTGATCCATCTGGAATAGATATCATGAAAACATGAAACTTAATGACTGTGGTGGCTGCTGGATAAGTCTCATGGCTTCAAAGGCTGTAAGATGACCATATAGGTTGGATATGGTCTGCTGTACCATATGTAATTTTTAAAAAATGTGAAGAATTACAAATTCTGTCTTTAAAATACCCTTTTATCCGGTGTGCTTCTGACTTGTAGTTTGAGCGTTTTAACTCTACCATCTAAGAGAGAAGACATCTGAATGACATGTTAGCACTTATTATTTTGAAAAGTCTAGGGACATACAGAATTTTTACAGTAGAACGGCTGCATGAAAGGCTGGCTAGCTTAATGAATTTTTCATTCAGAAGTTAGTAGGCCGCTAACATCCATTTTAGAAATGGAACAAATGGCTTGTAGGAGCAGGTGCCCGTTCACAGGAATTCCTGCAGCAGGTCTGAGTTTATAAGGGAAGACTATCTTGTGGTCCGTTTTAGTTCTGCCTATACTGTTTCACTACAGATGGCAGCAGCAGTTTCTCCAGCAAGGCCTTCTAAAGACTTCACTGACTGACCATAAAGCAATTGTTTTATGTCTTCCCCAAGGCACAAAAATCAGAACTGTGCCTAAGGAATTCTGGAATTCCTTTATAGTCGCAAAAATATTGAGGCTGCACATAACACATCTAAAATACTGCTTTCCTGTAACTGAAGCTTAATTGGAAATTATCATCTGACAGTATACATAGTACATAGTGTTTTGGTGCCAAATCTACTAAAATAGGATCTTTAAACTTACTTCATTTCACTTGTAATCCTTATGATTTATTATGACAATTCTTTCTGTTGTTCAGCTTGGAAAGCTATTGTACTCCTTGTCCTGAGACAAAAGAATTAAAAATATTTTCTGTTTATTTTAGTTGGTAAAGAAAGACACCAACTAAAGTGTTACCTTCTGAATAAGTTTTTGAAACACACTTTTGTTGCTTGGCTTTTTTTTTAACATTAAAGCTACTTTTTATGTATTTAAAGATTGTGTCAGAAGTTAAAATTTTGTCTTTTGGTTTTCAACTCAATGGTCATATGCTTTTGTAAATCTGGAATGCCTTGGTAGAGTTTTATACTGTAGATAAAATAAAGAGAAACTAAGCAAAGAAGATATTTAAAACTACTCGGCAGTACTGGGTAGAACCTCATTGTCTCTGTGAGATTTCTCTCTGTTCCCTCATCTCAGACTGCCCAGCAAGAGGGCTGTTGTTGGTATAATTTGTATGTGGGTGATTGTGACTATTTCATAGAAATACATGTACATGTAAATCTTTAGATAATTAATTACATCTATTCTGTGTCATATCTGGCACACTTACAAAACCATGACAGATCTGGCCAGATTTTGGCTCTCCCTTTGGGAAAATACAACTACTGTATGTCAAATCTTGCCAAATTACTGCATGTAACATTCCTACTCTTGCTACAGTGGTAATGAGTCATATTCAAATACTTTTTTTTGCTGCCTTTTTAATATGAACATTTAATTAACAGACTACTTATTTTATTATTTTACATTGGACAGTGCCTGCAATTACTGATGGAAAAATGCTAATTTACACATGATAATACTCTAGATCTGTATTTCTAACGAATAAAAGTACATTATTTAGAGGGAATAGCAGCATATTTTACAATTATCTATTTTGTTCAGTACAGACATTGTGGACAAGAGGTACCTTTGACTGTATAGATACCAAGTAATAATGTTATGATGTCAGTTAATTTCTTTAGTCTATGGAGTCGCAAGTCTCCATCAAGATCTGACCGTTAAATTGTTGAAGAAAAATAAAACCAAAACAACAAAACCCAAATGATTCCTTTTTATCTTATGTCACATGCAAAGAAAAAAATGCTTTGTAGTTCAGTGATATCCTGATTATTTGCAAACTGTAGCACATCATCTGTAATAGCTCTAGCTTTGGAAGACAAATCCCTGTACATGGGAAGGGATACATTGCCTTGTGTCCCTCTGATACTTTCCAGAACTGAAAACTGTAGCTGACATTAAAGGCATTCTGTGGTGATTTTCTTGTAAATTTGACACCACTGATTAAAAGCAGCCCTGCAGCACCCACAGTTAACTGCTAAATTTCATGCGCCAGTGGCATGATGTTGTTCCGTGTCCGTGAGATTACCCACAGCGTGTATTTCCCCCTCCAAAAATCCTTGTGTTTAGGGTACCTGTAAGAAAGTGGCTGCCCCCTGTCAGTATGTCAGGAGAATTAAATTAGTTGAAGGTGGATGCAATGATTAAGACCAAAATGCCGTATAAAAGTAGTGCAGCATCCAGAAAATTGATATACTTCTTGCAAAGTGCAAAACAGAGAAGCCAGCTAGCAGGCATCAGAGAAGAGAGCCGAAGGGTCTAAACTGAAGCATGTGGGGGACATTTTATTCCAAGTTCTTCTTGAAATCCTTATTCTGAAATGATATATATAGGCAGTATGTAATTTCCCTCTATGTCTACCACCTCATTAATGCAGGCTGGCAGCAGGGAAAAAAAACAAACAAACAAACACATGCAAGGCTTACTCTATATAGTAAAAGGGACTTTTGCATACCATAAAAAATAGGTTTCCTTTGGGTGTCTGTTCTGTGTTATCACTACTGATCAGTGAAAACAGTATTTTCCTAAATACGTGCGATTAGATGGTGACCCTTCTTGGAGCTGCCACAAAACCTACCATCCAGCCTGTGAGAGCTAAACTATGTGTAAATACCAATTTTAGTTTTAAAATGCTAGTGACATGCAAGCCAAAAGGCTTTGTCTCTGTTTTAGGGAGGAAGTGCTTAGTGTATATGCATACCCTTGCTTTTCATGTACAAAATATGGAATTTGGACGGAAGGTATAACAAGAGATGGATTTTTTTTTGGGGGGGGCAGATGTAGTAATACTGTGCTCACACCTCATATTTCCACACTAACAGCTGTGCAGGAAAACCGTGCAACTTTGGACTTCATCCCCATGAGATGCACAGAGATCTTCTTTCTGAGGACTGAGAGATGTCAAATATGCCTACAGGGAGCTCATTTGCACAGGCTCCATAACTTGTGGCTGGAGATCTGGGGGTTTTGGTCTGTGTCAGGACATCTGCAGCAGGTTTACTTTTCATCTGCAAAGTAGCTGGTTTAGTTCAGAGCTCCAGGATTCTCTCAGGGCTGCAAGGCTCACAGGGCCACGGAGGTTGTGAAGATCAGTGTTTTGCTTTGCCGTTGTCATTGCTTTGGACCTGTTGAGCTCCGGCACATTTATTTTTCTTCCTCTCTCACCTGTACTCCATGGATAAAACACAGGAATCCTCCTGAATTCAGAGCAAGACTGAATTTGGTGTCCATTTGCTTCTTTGGTACTGACCCCCAGTTTTATCCAGTATGAGACAAAGTAGGAACTGTCAGAAGTGAGTAAATGGTGGCAAATTTCATGCTAAGTAGCGGTAAGATGACTTAAGAAGGTTACAGGAATATTACAGTGTAATATAGGAAGGGAGCGCCTCTCTTACACCTCAGCATTAATTATTTTTACGTTGCAGTCACAACTGACTTCCCCACTTGATTTGTAAGGTGCGTGCTGATGGAATGTAGCATTTTAGTTTTTAATTAGTCTCTTTTTGCAGCATGGGTATGGAAATATTCACAATACTTCCCATTTGCTGAAAAACTGAAATTATCTTGCATCATCCATTTGTAAAAAGTAAGTTCTCTTTATTTTTAGCATGTTAGAGTGACTGTAACTACTTGTAAGTTAATTTCAGGTGTTTAGAGAGAAGGAAAAGTGTCACAGTTTCTATTTCTTTCAGGTCTTTTATGACCTAAACTGTTTCTCATCATGGAACATATTGCTAAAACAATTTTCTGAAAAGAAAATAGTGTTTACAAAGTAAACATTTTTTCTGGCTACAAGATTGTTTGCTGTCCAGGAAGCAAACACATTCTAGTTCATTACATGTATTTTGAGTGTATGAAAGGAAAATAAGTTTATACATTTTAAACGTGCAGCTCACAGACTTTCCGGCTGAAACCCACTTGGGAGTCGTAACACATTTCCAGGACCTCCCCTAGTGAAAGTCCTCAGATATCAGAGTAGTAGTGACTCATCGACCGCAGGAGAGGCAATTGAATTAAAACTTAAATATTTATGTGGCTGACTCACTCAAATTGCAAAACAAATACAGCTCAATTTCTGGGTGAGATATCTACGTTTCTGAAGAAAAGTTGGAGCTGGTATTTCAAGAGCTGCAGTGGCCTGAATTTGGCTGTTGGTCCTTGTTTTTACACCACTTCTCCTTTTTTTCCCTCTTTTTTTTGAGCGGTTTTCATGTCATTAGAACTATAGAAGTAGGGCTTTTATAGCTTTGTTATTAAATGTGCCTGGAGTACTTGGTAGTAGTGACAGAAATGGAGTTTTTGTCAGATGGTTCAGCATGTTCTTTTGCACTCTCAACTGTTGCTTTTGGATATACTGAGGGTCCAAGGTACAGGAGGCTTCAAACATTGCTGCATTAGAACAGTGTCACCTTCCCGTCACTTCCCAGATAAATAAATGACTGTCTGAGTTGAAGTGCGAGAAAGGAGGAGATGCTCTAACTACTGCTGCCAAGCTGCGTTTTCACCAAGTCCGGAGATTGACAGTAACAGCCACCAGGTCAAATGTCTTGCTCTCCCCAGCACAGCATCAAGATCTTTGCAAAAAAGCTGAGCTTGACCCTCTGAGTTTCTCTGAAGCTGGTCTCGCTAAGCAGATACAGCACAGATGTCGCTCCCCGCTCTCCACCGCCCCTTCACCCTGCAGTCAGGTGCTGGGTCTGAGGCTGTTTCATTCTTCCAGGTCGGTCTGTTTGGAGAAGGCTATAATATATATCTAATTACCTTACAGCTAAGAAGGCCTTAGCAGATCCTGCACCCTGAAAACTGAGCATGTGCTTGCTACAGTCATAATTTGACCCTACCTATTTTATTACACGTTTTCTGGTCCAAAATCCCGATTTCCAGCTTGCTTTTGAACAAGCAGTGCCGGTACTTGTCTGTCATCAGCAAGATATGAGCTATTTCATGAGACCACAAATAAAGCTGCTGTTCTGCAAACCGAAGTACAGCAAGTGTTTACTTAACACAGCTTTCAGAACAACAGAAAAGTGTGGTCTGAAAATATTACCAAATGTTCTATTCAACTTTCTTTAAAGAATATCTGATGTGCTACTGCCTCTAATTATCAGCTTTTCATGGCCCATGGAAAAATTGCACAAGTTGTTCCAGTTGTCTTTTTTTTTTTAATGTTCTTATTTTGCCTTGGATCAGAAATATCTTCTACCACTCCTATTTCCAGGTCTTACAGAAATTTATAGATTTGGCTGGAAAGATGTCATGAATATGTTCAAGTTTAAATTCTATATGTAGGGGTGAATTATCCAGATGTAAGCCACGATACTGCCTCATCAGGCTCTTTTTCTGATGCTGAATCACTCTGCTATGCAATGTGTGGTGTTTATCCTTTTTCTTCTGGTTGCAGTAGGGAAGATTCCACATACTAGGTAAAATCAAATTAAGCTGGACTTTTGGCAAATCTTGTATTCTTTGATCAACTTTAGCCTCACAAATGCTTTGAATTAAGTCTGGATGATCAGCCTCATCTCTAGTTGTAGTGGTAACAGCAGCTTGGTATATAGCACTGTTGCTTAGCACAAAATAAAATTTGCATTTCAATATGATTTTGTGAGTACAGGTGTGCAGTTTTTATAATTTAAAAGAAATTTTAGGATAGCATGGTATTAGATCACACAAAAGTATTTGGCTATCTTTGAGACAGATATTTTTTAATACACTGGGTAGTTCTTAAATTCCGTCGCGCTTGTTGCAGGGGGGCTAAGTCTATGCTTATTAAAAGAGCTAGGAAGAGTTCATCCAGTGTAAACCAAAATAAATACACCTTGCTGCTGCTGTCTCTGAAGGTCATAACAATATTACGGATTTGAGAGAGCTTGATCAGTTTACATAAGGGATTACAAAATGTAGTTGCCTTTAATACCAAGGGGCTGTACTTGATGACCTAAGAATTTTCTTCCAGTTTTTCATTATTAAAATCCAGTCATAAGAGAGAAGACAAAACCATAGTCACTGGTGTGCTGTATTAGCTGCTCAGTACATAGTCTGCTGCTGTGTAGCTGAAGTCCACCCGCTGAATTTCATGAAGCTGAGTGAGCGACAGGGCTGAGCATCGGATGCTGCTCGAGCTGAGAATCATACAAACCAACATTTCACGGATTTCCACTTGCGTATTTGCACGTTGTAAACAGTACATAACGGGTTACACCTAGAGGACCTAAACTCTAATCCATGTAAGAATGTGAAAAAATGCCAGATTTTCCTTTGGGGCCTCTGACATCAATAACCTGAAAGTGCACTCTGTCTAGTTTGTGAAAATTTGCAGGCAAATCAACAGCGTGGTTTAGATGTAGTGTCAGACGCTTCTTACAATGCTAATAAAAAAAATCACTTGAGGGCAGCCTTCCCTGAGCCATTTGGTTGGTACAGTTTCAGTTCCATTTCTGCAGCATTTCAGCCTGTTAATAATAAACAGTAAATATTAATGGCATTCAGTTTTACTTGGAGCTGCCTCATTGCGACTTCCTTAGTAACTCTTCACGTTCTGGCGGCTATTTTGCTATTTGTGTTAACAATACTGACATATTTTACTCTTTGCTAAAAAAAAATCCACCCAAATTTTCTTGTAATTATCCTCTCCAAAGTATTAATAGGTATTCACAATGGTCTGGTATTTCTATGTCAGCTTTATAATTGTATCAGCTCCATGTATATCTGATGAAAACTGCATTTGTTGAAAGTAAAATAAACCATCAGAATTTGGCTTTTTTTAAAAATGTTTTCTTTAAGGGTAAAATTTTTTATTAAAATATTTTTAGTATGCTTCTCAGAAATGTATTCATGGCTCAAGTGCTTTCAAAGTGCTTTAGTGAAGCTTCCAAAGAGCACCTAAAAGGTTTAATTATATTATTTTGCAGCTGTTTTAATCACATCATTAATATTCATTAGGAGAACTGAAGATCTAAGGTGTGTGCTGTGAATTACTATATTCAGAATTAATCTGAAGAAAACTCTGAATAAGGAAGAATACGTGTAATGCACCACGTTTTAAAAGTAGTATAGTTTATACACACTGAAGAGAAAGGTAAACTGTAAGCCTTGGATTTTCTGGGATGGCTCATTTCTATAATAACTTCTATCGTTTGGGCTGATTTGGCACTTTTGAAAAGATAAGAACTCATTATTTGCTGAACATAGATAGACAAATTGAACTAGATCTTTTGAAATGCCCCACTGATTTTTGTCAGTGAAAAACCAAAAATCCTGGCTTCATCTATATAGAGGTCTAGCACAGTCACGTAGGTTTAGACTTCCAAATGCAGCAGAAATCTTGTCTTCTGTAAAATTTCAAGATGTTATAATATGCAATAAAATGCTGTGTGCTGTTAGTGTTATCCACACAAATATGTTACGCATAATCTTCTCTTGGCAAAACTTAAGGCTGTAGAGTCTTGTTTAGCATGAGCATTTAACTGTCTTGCATTCTTTAGTTAATCTTATTTTTTCAATTGAGTTTTAACACACCCCATGTGAAATCTCTTCTAAGGTTTCAAATGATAGGTGTGTTTTCACAGAGAATGTTTCTTATTTCAGGAATACAGCTATGATGAACAAAATTACTTGCTTTTGTCAACAGATTGTTCTCTTACGGAAAAATAAGTTTTACAAATGTGGGTGAATGGCGGGAAAAGGAGAAGCAAGTAGTCACAGCAAAGATAGAACTGGGAGTTCATGTAAAAAAAAAATAAATTAATTACATCCAGTTGTGAGGATAGAAATAACCTCCCAGAGATCACCACAGACCAGTCAGAGTTGCTCTAATCAAAAAGTCTCTCAGAGAGTGAAGCAAAGGGCTCAGACAAATATGCCAAGGCAAAGAGAGCAGTGGGAATGGTTTGTGACTTTCGGCATTAATATTCTCTCTTTTCTGTATGTGGAGTTTTCTCTCTTTTGGAAGTTAAGTACTGGAGGCTTTATTTGAATAAAACCCGTTTTTGGATCCTCTGGCCCACTTTGGATATTCAGTATAAGAGAAAGGTGTGGGCATACTCATCCTAAAGGTTTGGCCCAATCAATGTGCCATCTCATCATTCAAGAATGGAAAAAAGCCCAAGTGATGGAACACCACAGCTTCAAGATAATTGTTTTTTTTTTCATCTTTCCACAAAATGAAGTTGTTCGAATTTATGTAAGACTGCCTGGCATGTCTACTTGGCAGGGTTATTAAAGCAGCTGTCCTGTATTACTTGTTTCATATACAGAAGTGAGTTAATTTTTATTTGTTTATTTATTCTTCTTCATGTTGCGATTTGGTTCAGATTGGTAGGGAATTGCAGTGAGTTATAAGAGTGTTCAATTACTGTAGAATGTCACAGTTGATAATACAGCACTGAATGGTGTTTTGGAGAATAAATATCCTTAGCTTTGTACGTGACTTTTTTTTGCTGGTTGATGCAGATGTTGTTGCAAGAGATGAAAGTGCAGAGAGCAGCTGTGAGCAGTGGGAGCCTCTTCCCTGACAAAGACTCCGAATTTGACACTGGATTTCAGTGTTACTTAGCTTGCAGACTCATGTAACGCGCTGTGGGCTAATGCTTAAATTCTCAGGTGTAAAAACTGAACAGTTTCTCAATGAGAAAGAGCTTTAGTTGTGAAAGGATCCAGCGGTTCATCAGCCTTCCCCCAGGCATGGCAGGGGCAGATCCACAGCCAGCAATTCCAGGCAATGAGGGACTCAGCCAGCTGCCACCAGGCTGTCCACCACACAGACTAGCATTTCAGACTAGCATCAGGAGTCACTACGGCTGTTGTACGTATTTTCCCTCCTTTTTATATTTTTATTTTTATTTTTGTTTTTAAAGCCTGATGCAAGATGAATAGAGGGTTCCACAACCCAGCTGGAACCAGCTAGATTCCAAACTGATCAATTTTTGCAACTGGCATCCAGTCTCTGAAGAAGGCCAGTGGAAAAACCACTGACAGAGCAGCTTTCCATCAGAGGTGTTCATCGGCCACATTAGCGAGAAGGCCAGACACCAGCAAAAGGGCCACGCTGGAGCCTTGTAGAGGAACATTGTGCTTGACCTGCACAGGGTGCCTTTGGATGAGCGCCAGAGTGCGGCAATTGCACGTCGCTTCTTAAGCACATGTCACAGACATCTTCCTACAGATGTGAGAGAGAAGTGTTAGAATCATAGAATCATAGAATGGCCTAGGCTGGAAGGGACCTTAGAGATCATCTAATCCAACCTCCCTGTCATGGGCAAGGACGCCTCTCTACTAGATCAGGCTAGTCAAGGCTCTGTCCAACTTGGCCTTGAACACCTCCAGGGAGGGGGCAGCCACAACCTCTCTGAGCAATTTATTCCAAAGTCTTGCCACCCTCGTACTGAAGAATTTCTTCCTAAGATCTAATCTAAATCTATTCTCCTGCAACTTAAACCCATTTCCCCTTGTCCTATCAGTGGACACTTTTGTAAAAAGTCCCTCCCCAGCCTTCCTGTAGGATCCCTTCAGGTATTGGAAGGCAGCTATTAGGTCCCCCCCGAGTCTTCTCTTTTCAGGACTGAACAATCCCGGTTCCCTCAGCCTGTCCTTGTAGCAAAGGTGCTCCAAGCCCTGGATCATCTTTGTGGCCCTCCTCTGAACATGCTCTAAAAGTTCTATGTCCCTCTTATGGTGGGGACACCAGAACTGGACACAGTAGGTTCTGCAGAAGAAAAATATTTTAGGTGTACCCTTCTCATCCTCAGTTTGTAGCAATCTTTAATATTAGGTGCAAATCTTGCTTTCAAGACTTCTTCATGCTGAAAGCACACAGAGTTACAGGTGTGGGGGTAGGGAGGAGTGGGCGGGCGTGCTGTGGGTGCCTCTAGCTGTGCCGCGGTCCCCGTGTCTCAGCTCAGTTTCCTTTGCTAAGCCAGGCCCTTCAGGAGGTGGAAGCTGGACACATGATACCTGTGTGCGTGTAAATATTTTTTGTATAAATAATGGATCCCGGGGCATTTAGTGGTCTCTCCAGAAATACGAACCTCCACTATTGTGATTGTAATCATCGTGTAACTCTCACCTGTGAACAGGCTATTGTGTTTGACATCTGTGAAAGTCTGCTTCCTACTTGGGCATACTGCCCTCTCAGTGAAGTGTACTAAATCTTCTCAGCAGGGAAAATAACCTTAACTGATAGAGATAACATAGCCTTGACTCCATAGAGATTTATTACCATCAGTGCAACTCAACATTGAAGTCCTTGTATTGTGAATTAGCTCTGGCAGGCATGTTGTTCTGCGGATTGCGGCGCTCTGTGACCAGATCGTGTAGAAGTTCAAAAGTAGGAAACGCATTCGTGTAAGCATACAGGGAATTAAACAGTGTGCAGAAATGAGTGTTAAAATGTTGGCAGTGTTCTGAACACTGAGTAACAGAAGAATAACATGGTTTGAGGATGTACTGGGGTTGGGCACAGGTGCAGAGTAACACCCAGTCCCCAGCTGCAGTGAGCCCTCCTGCTTGCAGAGGAGCCTCCGAGGAGGAATGGCTGTCAGTAAGCCAGGGCTGCCGGTCTGTGAGTCACAGGCTGGGATCGCTTTCCTTGATTGCTGTCATCGAGCATCCTCTAGAGCAATCTCTCTTGAGGTTGGAGATGGAAATCCTCCAGTGCCTTACACTTATAGTCTGTCTACAAAAAGTTTGCTTGTCACTCTGCAACAAAACTGCTTCAGACTTTTTGATTTTTGACTGAGCCCATCTGAATTCAAAACCAAGAATTTCTGTATAGTCAGTGAAGATGCTCGGTACTTTTTGTTTGTTTGTTTTTAGGATGATCTTCCTTTAATGACTCATGCTCCGTTTTGCAGCAGCACAGTCCTAAGAGATGGAAAGATCTGAGAATCAGTTAATTTGAGAAAATAATCCTTGAAAGAAATTAATAAATAAATTGTGTCCCATGCCAGGGAATTACTTCAACTGGAAAGTACCATGTAAATGTTTTATTTTGAAAATCAATATTTCGTAGACTTGCTTCTCGCTGTCAAGAGTCACTCAGTTAATGACATACAAACCTATTCTCATAAATAAATTGTTCATTTAAATGTTACAGGAACTGCACTTGTAAAGGACTTTAAACTGTCTCACAGAGCACTGGAACGTTTTCCCCTATGAGCTGCTCCTGTGTATAATACCTAATCTTGCTATCAAAGCGGTCCTGTACGAGAAAGAGTAACCCAGGCATAATTACCTCCTGATTAATCAGCTCGTTTGCATGTTTGTCACTCTGGTGCCTGTGGCGATATTATGCTAAATGCAGATGGGTTCTCTGATTCTCTCACGTTTAGGTTTTGGTGCAGCTGCATGTGAAACCGGTGGTGGGAATAGCAACACAGATGTAGCTACAGCTAGTCTGGAGAAACCTGAGCAGAGCAGTTTCACCTTTATTGTGTGGAACTGGAATTCCTTAGGGGTTATCTCCTTCCCTGCACATATTTGGAATTTTTGTACTAATCTTGCCCTTCTGCATCACATCCTAAATACATTTAACATGTGGCAATGATTTCCACTCCAAATGTGTTGTTTGGAACTCCTGTTAGCAAGTTGCTGAAACGTTCGGTGCGTCTCTCTGATGTGCAGTAGATTTTATTTCTATGTAACTTTTTTTTTTAGTATTTTCTCTTAAAAAAAAATAAACCAACTCATTCTTCTAATCATAAATGGGTTATAAGTAGTCTTCCTCTGTCCCTAACACTCTCTAATAGGCTAAGTATACTTTATTTCTCTGAACATTCGGCATGGCCAGAAATCTGGGCTTGATAGAACCAGTTATCGTATTTACTATGGCTGGTCCTGCATTTCATCAGAATCTGGCCACGTTCTAAAGAGATGCCAGGAAATAATAATGTGCTCTAGGATTTATTATTTGCTTACACATGAACAGACATTTGTATCCTTCTCAACTCTCTCCGTTTCTTCTATTTCCCCCTAGATTAACTTGATTTGTAATTTGATGGTTTAGTTCCAATACTTGTCTGTCAAAAGCAGCCATATTCATCCAGTAGGCTGTAAAAAGCAGGTGTTTAATATTATTGTTCAATATTGGGGAATAGTAGCCAGCCTTGATACAGATGTCTGCAATTTTGCATTGTTTGAAAAGAGGTTTTGCTAAGAACATGCACATTGAATTCACAGGGTATTACAAATTAGGTTGTCCTTTTCCACAAAACAAAGTGTTCATGCAGAGGGCATGTTATTTGATTTTTTTTGGAGGGTTTTCTTAAATACTTCATGTATTTTGTGTTATTATTTTAAATGCATAGGAAGTACTCCTCAGCTCCTATAACCAAGATAAAACTATTTAGCCTCTCTTTGTAGTACAGAAAATTGTATGGATAAAATTGCAGCTCAGCCACAGTGGAAGAAGTTATCTGTGACAAAAGTATGGCAGAGATTTATTTCTAGATTTGCCTTCAAAATAATGAAAAACAAAGATTGTGGAAGAGGTAGGCACTTTAGTTAGAAGAAACTGTATCTACTGAAAATCAGTTAAGTAACCTAGAGCAAAAATATAAGGTTTTTCATTTTGTAAATGTCTGAGGTTCTTTGAAAAATGCACAGAATGAAAGTTGTTACTTTAAAGTTAGTGGAAAGTTGTGTAATATTAGCCATATGATTGATGTTTTGAAATATACAGTATTTTATAAAAACTTGAGAGAAATTAAAAGTGAAAATATGTAATGAAGAGGACAATAATGTGTGCGGTATGAATAAAAGCAC
Organism: Trogon surrucura; assembly: GCA_020746105.1. Classification (NCBI taxonomy): domain Eukaryota; kingdom Metazoa; phylum Chordata; class Aves; order Trogoniformes; family Trogonidae; genus Trogon; species Trogon surrucura. Next base: position 113,819,648 of record CM036617.1, on the reverse strand, counting down.
TGATAATATCACTCTATTTTCTGTATTTTTTTTATTCTATAACCTATTGATGTTATTTTTACTTGAGAGCCACTTAAGTCTGCTCCAAAAATGTGTGCTTTAAAGGCTAATGACTTAAATAATTTAATGTTTTAACTATGCTTGCTGCCGGATGGTATTAGCAGAATCCTTTGCATTATCTACAGTGTCGGTGATAAGGACCTGGCTTTTCTATTTTCTCAAGAACTCTGGCAAGTGTGGGAAATTAAATTTAGAAAGCAGCTTGATTTACTGCAGCAGTGAATTTACTTCCTGGACATATTCCCTGCAGCTCTGGCTACCCTAGCACCAAAACACTGCACTTTGGAGTTCCTGGGAATTAAATTAACTTGTAAGCTATCACTTGGTGAAATATACCGGAAATGATCTTCTAGAATGAAAAATCTGAAATTAAAATCAGAAAATTGCAGCTAATGATCAGCTCTTCTTAAAAAAAAAAAGTGCCAGAATGTCAACCAGCATCTTCTTGCCTTTTCTACACTTTCTTTTTCTAAGATTTTTAGAAACTTAACTTCTTTAAGTTTTAAAGTTTTTTAAAAAAACTATTACAAATTATTAAATGTTTTTAAAAAACCTATTAATACGATCTAATAAACCCCTCTATTATATTTATATTGTATTTGTATTAAGTAATATAATACTACTGAGTCATCTAACACCTATCATTTTTGTTGATTGTTTTGCAAGAAAGAACATTGGCAAGTACCATTTATTGAAGTGCATATTTTTAGAAAGTGAATGCATTTGCCTGGGCAGCAAAAGCAATCTCTGCAGAGATGCTTCGACAGAGTTCTGGAATACGGTGCCCAGCGACATTGATTTTGTGTTTGTGCTCTTGCCACATTAACAACATTTGAAGGCAAATAGATCTTTTGACTCTACAGCTCAAACAACGCACAACCGGTGCTTTCAAATGCATTCTTTCGTAATATGAGTCTGTTAGAGGGAAGTTCAGTTTGGCTGTTTTGTTGTAACTGCCAGCTCTTTCTCATCAGGAATATACCAGGATCTGCTCTTGGACTGGTTACCAGATTCACATGTAGTTCATAAACGAGCTGTTGCCTTGTATATATTTTCTGTCACTATTTGTCTGGCAGAATTTGAGCCAGTAACCCACAGGTGATAGGCAATATATTCCTTAATTCTCTAAGTATTTGTATCCTGCTACTACTTTGTTCATACTTCAAGATTAAGAATAAATGAAATTTCAACATATTTATAGTCTGTAGTTCAACATAAAGAATATTCCCACACTCTACAGGTTAGGCTGGAGGTACCTCCCAAACTTCTCCTTCTGAAGTTCATTACAGGTATCTTTTAGACCATGTCTACACATTTTCATGCTAAAGGCTCAAGGTCACTTGAGTGATTTTTGTTCTATTCTGTACATGGAAACACTTTAAAAATGAGAAAGATTTTTAAAATCCATATGACTTTGCTTTAGTATGCTGACAGATGAGCATCGAAGTGTGCAACTTTAGATTATGCCTCTCAGAAAGCTTCCAGAGCCTCATCAGTATCAGCTGATAAAATTGCTGTGTCCCTTCTAGGCCAGCACAAGAATGAGAGTTTTTAAGGGAGGCATCTTTTGGGTTCTTTTAGCCCTCTGAAGGGTCAGGGATTGGCTCTTCACCATTACCTCTCCTAACACCAGAGCAAGGCTTGAAGATTTTAGCCCCCTGTCACAGGACAGGAATAGATGTAGAGGAAACTTAGGAAAGCCCTGAATGTTTTTAGAAATAACAGACATAATATAAACTATAATAAAAGCTATTATTGAGAAATAGCATACCAGTTTCTAAAGTTCCTGAATGTTTTGTTAAGCTGGTGAAATATCAATGATTTCCACCTCCAAAGGTGGAAACGCTTCTCCTTGTTTGTATTTGTAGTACAAACACAGAAGTAGAAATATTTACATGCAGCTTCAGTTTCTTTCTAGAAATGCAAAATATAGAACAATTACTTGGATTAAATTGTTTTAATAATATAATTTCAATAATACAGAATGCTTACCAATTTTAAATATTTTGAAGACATTTATTTTCTGCATGTAAAAAATGACAAGAGCTGTAACTTTTCTTTCCTGCGCCTCTTCCTGGAGATTTTTAGATTGGATGGTGGTATTTTAAGTGGTTTTGTTAGTTTGTTTAAGCAAGAAACATAAAACAGGCAATTGAAAGGGAGCAGACTACGTGAAATCTTGAATCATTAACTGAACATTCATTCACATAAAATGCAAATATTTAGAATTTATCTTTCCTATAATTATCTGAGGGATAAACAAGAAAGAGTGCCAACATCTTGCATAGCATGGGCATCTTACATAATCATGCTCGACCTGCTGTAGGTTATGGGCATGCTTCTTGGAAGGATTGTAAGTATCAAGTAACATGTGTTTTAAGAGCTTCTTAACAAACCTATGAATAAAAAGAATTTTCCTTGTCCTTAAAGTGAGGGGAAGGAAACATTTTCTGAGAAAGCACAGAGATTGTTTTGTTTAGTAGTATGTTAGCTATAGGAAGTTCATTTTAGCCCCAAGTACTCAAGGAATGGTCATCAAACAAAAGATCAGGTGAAGCGGGGATATCATAATTACTGGCATTTTTCACTCAAGATGTTGAACTGTGAATGGACAGCAAGTGTCTTACTGTAGGAATAATGAAATAATATGGGTTTGTTTGTCTTCAGACGCCACTTTCCTCTTTATTCTGCTATGGAGAAAGCTCTTGTGCCAGCTGAACACTTAAGAGCAGAGGCTGGACATTTCAGGGGTTTGTCTGCCACAAGCTGCTTGTCCATAGAACTTTCCTTTGGGTACAGGACTGTTGAGAAAAAAAAAGAGAAAAACAGAGTCTCTGGTAACAGATTGATACACAAAGAATATGACATAATCATATTAGGATGGTTTTTAGTGCATTTTCTTTTATTGATCTTTCATCCAGTAACAGCTACAGGTTTTTCCATACTAGCTCCTTGCAAGAATGGGAAAGATTCTTAAAATGAGGTAAAAAGAGAAAGAATAATCTTCCTTATATTTCTCAAAAATGAATGTGTGTTTGTGCCTTTTTTTTAACAATGAGCCTAAAAAAAAGAGTGGAAGTGGTATAAATTTGGAATTTTCTTCTTCCTTTACTACTTGTATCCCTACTGTGTCTGATGAGCTTATTTCCAGCTTGTAGAGGAGACCGATACATTTCCATCTACAAAATTAGTAACAGACAAAATTGCTCACATGCATACATCTTCAGCATAATCGCTTACATATCCCAAACCTAGATATTCCTTGTGATGAGAGGCTTTCCACAACTCGCATTTCTTTCTTCTGCCACCACATAAAGTAATACAACCTTAATTTTGAGCATATGAAGTGAATGCCTTGTGATTATTCAGAATGCAGAGCAGTGTTTCTGCCAGGATGGTTGGTTTGCATAATGGAGAATTTCAGCTGATATGACTATCTTGGAGTTGGCTGTATTAGCCATATAAAGAGATATGCAAGAGGGAAGGGCATGGCAGGTGGAAATGCAAGATTTTTGTAAAAGTCCCCATGATCTGATTGGTTAATATCATTTCTGTTGATTCTTGAAGGAGTAAATGCATTAGTACTTTCTGTGTCTTAGTTGTTACCTGAGATTAGACTTTCATGGAAGCAGATACGTATGGTTTGTATAAATGAGATGAGTAATATCACATTAAAAATTTGAATCAGTTTTGATGGATGCAAATACAGGACTAGAATTAGCTAGTAGTTTCTTTGCTCCTACACACTTCAATACGAATATATTGTTTTATAATGTTGGTGAATCTGTTTTAAAGCTGTGCTTCAGAAAATTCAGGTGGTTCCTAAAAGCATTTATGCTGATAGATAAATATCACTATATTCTTGCCCTCTTCTCTTGTGTTGTGTATCTCACTTGTAATTATCTGCATTTTTAAATTGTTCCTGGTGTCTCTTTGCAGAGTTCTGTTCTGATGGCACCATGATTCTCCTAAAGTAGACGAATGAAAATATATTTAAACGTGAAGATCTTTTTTTAATTTTGCCTGGTTTTCTTTCATATGCTTACCTAGGATTTTAATTCACGTTTATTTTTACAAGTGTTTACAGCATGCTCGTAATGGTAGATCTATTATAACTCTCCTAAGTTCCACACTGCATGAAATGCAGGTCTGTTTAATTTGCTTTGGGGTTTTTTTACGCGTTTAGAGATTATTTTCCAGAAATAAACCTGTACGTACATTTTTGGAACCATTTTGTTCAAGGTTTTTTGTAAACAGACCTGAAAATGTATAGACATCATCATAGAAACAAAAGTTAGATAAATGCAAACAAAACTGAAGTAACTGATGAGTGAAAAGTCAATCACAGTGTATATAGGAGGATTAACATTTCCTCCGTATCTCAGTGCTCTCCTTTGTATCGTGTTTCTCTGTACATATGGTCTAATACATATGTGATTTAAAAGCCTAGGTAAGCTCAAGGAAGATATTCATATTATGTTTTCTTCCTAAATTAGGACAGGAAAGGAAATAGAACATTTTCTGTTTCCCATAGTAAAGTTTGCACAGCTGTGGGTTTATTGTTCTAAAATGGAACGGACTAAGCATTCCCTAAGAAAAAGATCCAAATCCTATTTGAGATTAATGGAAGTCTTTGGATTCAGCTCAAAGTCATAGAATAGTATGTAATTTTTATCTTAAAATGCAGTAGCTGTTACCTCATCTTTCAAGATAATTTCTCTGCATCGGCATGAGAGGGCAAACAGCAGACATGTATGGCAGCAGGAGTGTCCAAGGGATCAAACACTACCCAGTGTCGTCTCCAGGAAACTGATGAAGCGTAGTTACAGAAATTACGTGTGGCTTCAGGTTACAAAAGATACGTGGCTTTGCATTACCCTTTGATTCACACTTTACATTTGAGAAATAGAAGATATTTTACTGTACTAATTTGTAGGGGAGGGATTGCAACAAATTCCAAAATCAGATCCCTAAACTCCGCATTCTTTTCTGGTTTTCAAGCAAAAGTATTTCTGTGCTGTCACTCTGATTATTTTTTTCACAACTGCTTTTGAAACACCACTTAGGGGCAGTCCTGGTTTAAAAAAAAAAAAAAAAAAAAAAAAAAGAGGAAAAAAAGGCCAAACCATCTGATATACTTTGCCTTCTTTGTTGAAGTTCCACTGAGTCATTCTGAGATAAATGGAATTTTCTTCTTCAATCTAAAGCTTAATTATGGTAATTAGCCTGTGCAATTTGTAAAGTTTGGCAGTCAATTCAGCTCCTAATATGCATAAGCCTCTTTCTGTTACAAATTGAGTAGGTTTAATCAGTTTTAAAAAGACAGTGTCTTACTATGTCTGCATGGCACACTCTTAGATTTTCAGATCGGTTGTTATTCCAAACTCTGCTACATCATTAGCAGTTTTGATATTTTTAATATTCATGAAGCTTTCATTTTAGCATTAATCCCCAGCATCTGTGATTATGATGGGTACTTTTGGGATCTGTCTATTGTGTGTCTACTGAGAATGAAAAGCCCAGCAGTTCCTGGCAGTAAATTAACCCTCACAATGCCAGTTGGTGCTGAACTCCTTTTGAAATGTTGCCTTCTGCTATGCTCCTTTCTATTCAGATTTCACCCTAAGGTCTGATTCCCTCAGCAGACACGAGCTTCATTGCATCCTGACAGCCATCTGTGACACTAAGAATTTTTCCTTTTTTCATTCAAAGAATGTATCTTTCACTGCACACTTTCCTCCCCCAGATGCAGTATGGTAATCAAAAGGGGAAAAAAAAAAGAGTTTGGGATGAAGATTTAGATCTTAAGAGAGGAGATGAAGGCATTAAAGAATATTATTTTTCTCATATTCAAGTGAGGGAGAAGGATGATAATATTCAGGTAGAATTTTACTTAGCAGATGATCTTTTGCCTAAGTTTTAAACATTGTCATACAAAGATCTTTGGCAGTGCAAATGAACTCTAGTGAATGGAGAACAGCCCTTGGCTGCTCTGTCCCTCTCCACTGCTAACTTGAGGCATAAAGCAAATCAAGCCTCCATTTTCTTTCATTTCTTATTTAGCACTGTAAGCATTGTAGGACAGAAACCCTCCAGCATTATTTACAGTGCAGTATCCTATCACCTATTTTATGCATGCAATTTTAGCTGCTTATTTCTAGTTCACAAGTGCTTAATGAATGAGGACAGACTTTTCCAGCTGTAGCTGTAGTTCAGGTGCTTTAAATCACTGTGAAGGAGCTTCCCACCATGGCAGGATCCTCAAGGGGATAGATGGCATCCAAATTAGGATGGCTAGAATAGATAGTTTAAAATATGTACGCTCTTCCTTTTCCTGCTGTGCAGAGCACAAAGATGTCAGCATCGGTGGGGCATAAAAGTCCAATACAAAAAAAAAAAGACAGGTTATAAATAATGTTTTTATGCAGTCATGGTTATAGTAAGGAGTCTTCACAGCTCATCGTGTTTTGCACCAGACATGGGTCTCAGTTCACATGCTGAAGAACTTCTGAGCAGTTAGGACAGCTTTGGACTCTTTGTAGATTCTGTTAAAGCCCTTCTAACATGGGCTGCCTAAAGACTGAAGTCTCTCTTGGCAAGCATCACCTGCTCCTAATTGCCTCGCCAGGCTCCCCTCCTGGGCTCTGCTACCTGATCACAAGCGCGGGGTTGTCAGGATTTGCGACTTCATCCATTGTTCCAAACCCTCTTTGTCTCAGGCTGCTTAAAGACTCTGCCTGCCTGCTCGGATTGAAATGAAATTTCTTTCTTAAAAATGTATACAAGTAGGTGGCTTTTAGCACATTATAACTAAAGGTGGAGGGTTCTTTTGTCTTTATTCATCAAGGTTTTTCTTCAAGACTGCTATTTATTGAGGCCGTATGGGTTTAATAACATAGTTTTGGAGAAACACAATTGTGGGTAAGTTGTTACCCTCAAAGATAATTGGCCTGTCACTAGGAGCCATGGATTGCCCCAGCTACTAAAGCAACTGTACGAACTGTGACGTGCCAGCACATACTTTCAGCAGTGTGGGGAGCACAGAAAGAGCTGCAGCAGCAGTAAGTGCAGTGAGAAAGCTGGGCATGTGGTGTAGAATTAGTATCACAGGGCAGAAATGAGCTGCAGAGAAAGAACTATGAGACTGCAGTGTCTCCATGCTGACAAGCTTTTCTAGTGCCCAAATGGGACAGTCCCAAACGCTGTTTGTAACGTCTGCGGCACTAGCGGGGATGAAGGCTGGGCACACGCCGGTGTGTTTAGCGCCAGGTTGTGTGGCCCTGCTTCAAAGCTGGTCCAGACATCCTGATAGCTTAAACAAATACACTGTCACCGATTTTTCCATATTAACTGTCTCAATGTTTCCAGCAGTTTTGACAGCAAGACCATGCCGGTGTTTGGGTGGAAGGGTGTGCATCAGCAGGTGCGCAGGAGATTCATAGTCACGTTCTTGTGTCACAGATTTTTACATTTCATCATTATCTCTCTCGTTGCATCGTGAAAGTGCAGACAGTGGATCTTCCCTTGGCACTGCTTCTTACTATATTCCTCCCACCTATACACCCTTTCAGAACAAAAACCTGAACTCAGATCTTCTTAGTTTTTTAAGCTTAGTGCATTTATTCAGGTTTCTTAGTTATTGTGCTGGTTTTAATATCCTGCAAATAATTTATAGGTAGATGCAAGTGCAAGAAAGCCCAAAATATTGTCTCTTCAGCTTATTAACTGCATTATATTTTGCCTGTACAGTTTCTCCGGTGTTTTCAGGGAAATACCAGGTATTCTGCTCATGTTTATGGGCATGCCAAGGCTCCCTGGTGTCTGGGAATATAGGGCAAGCGTACAAAAATGTTTGCTCACTGTCTGGACAACATTTTGCGAAAGGAAAAGTGAACATGCTGGGAAGGCTACAGATATTTTTGAAGCCCCATTTACCCAATTCCATCTGTGTGTTAGCATCTATCTCTCCTGATGGTGAGCGCTGAGGTGGCCTTTGTGAAGCAGTGCCCGTCTCTCAGCTTGGACACTCCCTTCTGCCACGCCAGCAACCACTCTGCTCTTCCCCTGCTGATTTTCTGCTTGGGGCTCAGCTTGTAGCCAGTCTCTTAGAAGTCAGACTCCTCTGCCACTCCCTACCTCTTCACGAAGTGGCACCTTTTCACTCCTTTGGTAGAATACCTGTCATGAACTGTGTTCTCCTTGTGTAGACTAAGATTCTGTAGTTATCTGATCCCAAGCACAGTAATCATGAATAACTTTGAGTACTGGGGCTGGAATTTAACAGAGGTTCAGTTTTTATTACAAAAGGAACAAGAGGTTTGCAGTCTAATAAATGAAAGAAAGGTGACAGGGCTGGAATTTGATTTAAGGAAGCAGGACCCTAAAACATAATTCCTTCTGTGTAATTTAATAGCCATTGAGGAAGTACCGGAATCTACAGTATGTGGTCTGTTAATCTAATTAATCTACCCTAAAGGTTAAGTCACACAACCGACAAGTATAAGTGGATTTTGATCAAGTTTTACTGGGCCTGTAAAATATCGAATATATGAGGATGTCCAGATTTATATGTGTTTGCACTGGAAATAAGTCAACTTTGTGAAGTCGCATACTGACGTATATGCACACATAGAGGAGCACTTTTATTTAACTTTCTATTTCCAAACATAACAGGCTGCAGGTTTAAGAATTGTTTTTTATAACGCTGAATGTCATTGAAAAAGTATGCCAAAAAAGGAAGGAGAAAGCTACTGTTCTTTGCCAGTAAAGGTGAGGGTCAAAATAAGCATCCAGTTCTAACACCTATTATTTTGAAGGATGTAAAAGAGGCCCCTGTTTAGTTCTGCGTTGCACTTGGTGCCCCACTCATTGGTGTCCTTGGTTTGCATGCACCCTGTGATCCTGAGAAGCACTGAAAGCAAAGACTGGTGTTCGTATTCCTAGTTTCTCTTCAGCTGCAACCAGATTCCTGTGACAATGACTCTTGGTGAGAAAGACTGGGTAAAATTAACCTTTGCCCCAGGATTTCAGATAGGACTAGTTCTCTGTGTCTTGCAGTAATCTAAATCCTGGGCTGACCTAGAGAAAACTAGTCAGGATCTTAACGATTCCAGCTCCAGCTAGTCAGGTGAACTTGAATCTATGCAAACCAGTAGAGGTGTTTGGTTGAGAGGGACTTTTCCATTTGTTTACTTTCAACACGTATTCTGCGTTCTATGAAAATCTGAATTCTGGTTCTCTCTCCATGGTTTGCAGTGGGTCTTCTGCCTTCCTAGCAATAGCATAAATATACAACATAAATATAATACATGCATCAATGCACTTCTCATTGAAGATTCTCATTCGTTTGACAGTATGTCTGCTTCTGTTACTGTTATCGTGGTAGAAACCCTCAAAGAAACCTACACACGAAAGAGATCAGAAGAAAGGGCAGACTGCTACGGGCTTTTGGGCATCTTGAAGTTTTTGTTGCCTTCTCCTTGCCCTCAAAGGTGGTTTTTTTTTTTGGCTCTGTATTTAGTTCAGATAGGCTTTTTTGAGATTGAATTAAAACTCTCCCAAATTGTTACACCTTGTCACAGGCCTGCCAGCCCAGATCCCTTGAGAGCAGCAGACCACGGCACTGGGGAAGCAGGAGAGAGCTACTGGTGAGGCCAGTGCTCAGTTTTGTTACAGGGGCCAGTTGTGAGTGTGGGTGCGCTGGCAGACACGTTTGCCAGGAACCTCTTGTACGTACCATCATAGTTGTGTTCATTTCAAAACGCAAATTAATTGCTTACCATAGGAGAAAATTATGTAATGAGGCTCTAGGGAACATAAATATTTAAACATGTTTTTAAATACATCCAAATATGTGTGTATGGAGAGGGGAGGGGTTAGCAGAGGCAATACATTCAAATAAACATGTTCGATATTCTATTGTATAATGTATCAACCCTGCAAATTCGCACTAATTAGTAGTTTGAGCTCTCATGATGTTACTAAATCATTGGCACCAGATGAATAAAATGTTCAGAAAACTTTTTTTATGATCTTATCGGTGCATTCACCCATATCAATGACCAGAATTTATCTTGCTTTAGCAAATCAACAGATTTCTTTCTTCTGCTAAATGTTTTTGGCAACACAGATGGAGAACGCAGAAGTCAGGGCCCTGCTCAAAGGCGCCAGATAACTGAATGGGTTACTTCCTACATTAAAACCAGCTTGTTGACTTGGCAAAGAGCCCTGGTCAAGTAATACAACCAGTGCTGCTGCCATTTGTTAATTCTGCATAATTAAACACCAATTATACATAGTATTGTTTTCTAGCAGGCTCCTCAGCTGGCTTTTCTTTATTATGATTCTGTGCCCATTTCCTTCCTTATTATTGAAAAGGACTTTTAATTTGTTATTGTAATTAGGAGGCTTGAAAGATATCCAATTTCTCTAAAGAGAGAATAGCAAATGATTATGGAAGTTGGCATATCATTTTACAGGAAAGACATTGCGTATAATAGGTATTTTGATTTTTTGGTATAATCTGAGGAATCTGCACTGTACTATTACAGGACTCCCCCCCACAAGTCTATTAGTGAATATGCAATAATAAACGAACATATTTACAAACCACTTTCAAAGTCTGTCTTAAAAAGACACCAAGAAATTTGAATGCAGAATCAATATTCATTTCACAGCACTTTCATCCTAATTTGGCAAGGTATAGAACTGCTGCTAAGCACATGCTTAAGTCCTATTAAAATGAATGTAGCTTAAACAAAGTATATGCCTAACTGCTGTTTAAGGGATAAATCTAAATATCTGCTCAAGCTTCTGCTGAATTTGGAATATTTTATGCATCCTATCATACTACTAAGTATTTGGAGATTGTGTAACATGGAGGCATTGACTGTCTTGATTCTTTAAACTGTGTTGTTGTGATCAGTTTTGCAGCTCTATTAGTAAATATTAGTAATGAAAATGGAGAAATTACAAGAGAGGTTTTGCCTGTGTTGCTGTCTTAAATGGAAACTGTGGAAATAGAGAAGCCGAAAGTTGGAGGCAGGTTTTATGCTTGTTTAGGTTTTAAATCTTTCCCTCAGTACTGAAAAAGTTATTTGTTACATAGACTCAATATTTAGTTTTCAGCTACTTACAGTCTGTAAAATGTTTTTTCGCATTTCTTTGTGATTGATTATATAGTTATATCACCTAAGGGTACCATATAGCCAAAATAGACATGGGAACTCTCTAGAGACTTGAAGAGCATATTATGCGACCCATAAACTTTATTGGAGAAAAAAAGAGAAACTTTCAGACTTGATAGTCATTAGAATTTAAATGCTCAGGAGGGATGTTAACTGTGTCTATGACTCTTAATCCATGGGCTATTCCGCAGTCACATGCAAGTACTGAATCCCTCTGCAACATCCTCACAAACTTTATTAAGAAATGCTTCTGTGAGTCAGCAGCTGGAGCTCATTTCTTAACTAAACTTTTTTTCTTTCCTCTTCCATCCTTGTGAGTCTACTCTTGTTATCTATAGAATCATAGAATGTTTTGGGTTGGGAGGGACCCTGAAAGGTCATCTAGTCGAACCCGCCTGGCAGAGAGCAGGGACATCTTTAACTAGTTCAGGTTGCTCAGAGCCCCATTAAGCCTGACCTATCATTCTTTTCCTTATAGTCCACGTAATTATTGGCCCCCAATATAAAAATGCTCATTTTTAAGCTTGACAGTTCTTAGTTCTTTATTTGCTGGACCACAACACGACTACTCTATGAAGAGGAGAAGACATAGTTGCCTGCTTAACCTTTAAAGTCATGAGGCACATGGCACTTCCCACAGCACATAATAGCACAAAAGCCTTCGCAAAATGAGGCTTTTGGTTCATGTTACAGCTATGTCAGTTGAGCCATTTTAAGATGTAATTGTCAGTAAAGTTATTTCCTAGCTCTTTGTAAGCAAAGGTCAGCTGTTTGGAATCATGTTGTGTTATGCATGAAACATACGTAATTCCATAAACTCAGCAAAACAATACTCCTTTGTCTTGCTTTAAGGAACACGTAATATTGACATCTTGTTTGAACCTTCTCCCTTGTCATAGCCCTTATTCTTTCTGGTTTAGGCATACACTTTGCATTTTAATTATAATTTAAATAGAAAAAACAATGATGTAAGGATTTTTTTCTAGTCTTCTATTTAGATAGAACATTGCTTAGGTATGCCTTCGTTTTACAACTACATCAAACAGAGCAGAATTTAACTAGTGATATATTTTCACCATGAGAAACTTTCTATTAGCATTTATCCTAAAAGAAACCTTTCAGAGGACAGCAATGAGGAATGCAACAGAGAACCCTGAAGAGAAGAGCCAGTGGGAGTTACAGTAAAAAAGAGGGATAAAAAAAAATTCCTCACTGGTAATTATTCTAAACATCTCCAAGCTCTGGGCTGCTATTTATTATTGATATTACAATAATTACCCAAACATGGCAAGTGTTGAATTGTTTACCTGACATATAGTCAAATCTGTCCCAAGTTTTGAAATGTCATTTTATAGTCTAAAGAGCTGGGATTAGACCTGCTAAAACACACAGATAATTTCTCTAGTAGTTTGTGTCATTGATTTCCATAGCTTTGTTTAAAGAACACTCCCCAGTCATGACACTAAGATTTTGCTTGAAGCGAAGTACCTGCATAAATCCTATTTTGTATAAGTGGAGAATGCATGCATAAAAGTGGGTCACGGCAGCATAAAAGATGCAGCTTGACTTATCTCCACTAAATGTCAATTTTTATTTGTGTGCATATGTATTTATAATATATTTATATATACACATTCTGAATGTATTGTGATATGCCATTGATTAATTGTAGACTGATGTGGTGAGTTGCATTTATAATGCACCTGGGAGTGCTTCCCTACAGCTGTGCTACTGAGGCAAATCTCCTGGAGTCACCGCTAATGGTCTTTCTAGGATCAAAAGTTGAAGGTCCTCTGGCTAACAAACCATGGAGGTTAGAAACAGGAGCATCAAACCATGAGAAAGGATGGATCCTCAGCTTCGCTTGGGGAGAGCATTAGCCTCAAGCCATGGGAAGTCCCGCAACACCAGGCCTTAATAATGTGCAGTTTTCTGCCTGGAAAAGCCATTTCAGACTATAGCTGGAGTTTTTAAAGCTAATTATTTTTCTCTGCTTCTGGACCTCCCAAAAATTTAACTCTTCTCCTCCCAGATTTGGAGGCAAAAATGTCAATATATTGTAAATAACATGGGGGGAATCAAAAAAAGGGGAGATAATTCTGTTGTTGAATAATAACACGTGGAAACTCTAGATGGCATTTGTAAATGACGAGATTTATTTTTTCTGGACTTCTTTGTCTTGAGAATAACCTGGATGTGCTACAACTAGCCCAGATTCATGAAGCAGAAATATTTACAACACATCGTTATTTACTTTTTCCAAATTAGGCTTTTTTGATATATTAAAATTGTCACTAATTCCTTAAAATAAAATGGAGCAAGCTATTGTGGCTTCTTCCCCTATACATGATCCCAGAAATCAGTTTGATCACAAAGGGTGCTTCTATTTAATAAAGAATAAAAAACCCCACTCATTTTGCAGTTCATTTCATAATACAAATTAGCAGAACCTAAGTCAACAGTCTTAGAAGCTGCTACTTAGGTTTCTGCAAATGTGGCGTTTGCATTTATCAAGCCACTGGGAAGAAGGGAAGTATTTCTAGCTTGTATCATTTCAAGATTGCACTGAGTGGCATTACAAAATGTCATGTTTAAATGCTGCTAGGGAATTCCGTAGTACCACAGAAATACCAGAAATAATTGTAACACTGGTTTATAGTAATGACAAAAACTAATCTGTTAAGATATTTGGAAGGTATAATTAGATTTTTGTAATTTAGGTGTCTCATAATAAGAAAGTTGAGTTTGGAAGACTAAGTTGTCACTTGACCTTTAATGAGACTTGAAGAAAGAACATTTTTCGTACCTAACATATTAATATTTCTTTATGGTGAAGAAAATCCGTGTTGCTGCTTCTAAAATGTGAATGGTGTTATGTGAGATAAATAATTGTTTACAGAATACTGAATACCTATACACGCTCAGCAAAGTGCCAGCTTTTGGAAGTAATGGTGAATTTAGGTTAATAGAACTATTTCTTTTATAGGGTGCAGCAACTGATATTTCTGAAAATGTAGTTATATTGCAAATACAAGGTTCTCCTCAAAGTTTAGGATTAGTAAGATAAGATTTGCACTTACACAATTCTTAAACTTTCAGTGGTTAGGAAATGTCTTAGATGAACTTATGCCTCATAACTTGTCAAACCCTGTTAGATTACTACTAAAACATTTTCGATAGTGTAATTTATGGTAATAGCAAAGACATTAAGACATACTTCAATTTGATATGGGCATACGTATTTAATAATTCAGGAAACTTTATGTTTCAATTTTATTAACTAGATAAAGAGAGACCTGGGAACAGATCTGTAGAGGTGCTAGTGCCTTAGGACCTGTCTGGATTTGAGTACTACTGATCTGATCGTGGTAACCCAGCAAGAAAGTGACAGATTAAGATACTTGATTTCAAAAGTTGGCAGCTGAGATGATTTCCAGGCTAGCAGTCTTTCAAAATGTCTCTCCCTCCTTAAGGTTTCCTTTTCTTTAAGCTATCTTGCTTCCAGGAGCCAAAATATTCTCTGAAGTAATTTTTCCTTTGTTTTCTTCTCAAACAATCAATCACTAATTGTTTCCTTTAAATAAAAATGAAACTTTGTCAGCATGACCTTACTTCCTGCAGCCCACGGAGAACTCTGCCTTGGCCATCAATTTTCTGCCACGTGCATACTTACAGATGGCAATAGGGCTTACATTTTTGCTTTGTTGGGAGACTGGGAAGAAGAAAGAGAAATAGAAGGCGGCAATCAAACGATGTATTTTATATTTGGGTTCATACTAGTCATGCAAACATAAACCCAGATTTTTAAAGGTTGAATATAGCATTTAAATGTTTTTTCGCAAAAGCGCTTGTTAAATGTGAGTCTTTTTCAGAATAATACAGATTAACTGTTACATTATTTAAACACATTCGGTGGAAGCAAGAACCATATTTCATCCTTACCAATCCTTTCCTACCAATTGGAAATGCTCCTCTGCAGGTTAGTCAGCTAATTATGTAGTAGTCTAGTAACATTCATGAGGGCAGGAGATATCCCCATTTGGACTTTGTAATGTTTTTGGCTTTCTTCGTCTCTCGGTTAGCTAAGCTAAAACTTGGAAGCTAGTCAACCTCGGGCTATCAGAGAGCAGACTATAAGCTCTAAAACACAGAGATCATGACATTGGGATATCGCTGGCATCCTTTTCTCCCTATACTACCTCCAGCATTACAGGCTTTTAAAGAAGGAGCTAGAAGCCTTGGTGGTGGATATTCAAAGTAACTTTCTTCAGAGGACTTGACTCTAACCACAATGGCATCTTGCGTCTCCAGCTTTTAAAATGGAGATGGTAACAGTACATCCTCCAGCTTGCAGGTTTCTGGGAAAATGTGATTAGCTAACATTTGCAGAACATTCAGCAGTGATGTCTGTGCATTTGTTGGTTTTGAAGAAGTCTGATTCCTAATCAGTGTTCAGTATTTACATGTCTCAAACATTTTTGGACTTGAGGTACTACAGGGCAAAGTCACTCAGCAAAATGAAACTATCGTTAGAGTGATGTTTCGAAAAAATTATTAACAATAAGGAGAAATCAAACATTGCATGGGTGCTTGTTGACTGAACATGATCTATTCACAGCACTGGGAGAATACTTTGATACTGTTGTAGAATTAATGACTGAAACATGCCTGGGGAAGCTGTACTAAGATCAGTCATGCAGCTCCACTTCTACAGTTTCCTAAGTTTCAAGTTAGTGTCTTTGTAACCATAAGACTGTACAAGAGTCTTTTTACTTGCAAAGATATTTGGTTGGAGTGAGTGGGGGGTGTCATCTTGTAACTACCTATTGACTAAAATAACTGGCCACAATGTTTGCTGAAAGAACGTGTATCTGGGATTGGGACTCAGGCAACAGTTTGTGCTGTCTCCAGAGCTTGTTCATTATCGCTTTATTTCTACTCTCTGTAGATGTCTGCAAAGCATAAAGACAGAGGAATCAGACTTTCAAGGGATGGCTTTCATCCCCCTAAAGTGATCCCTGAGAATATTAGAGGGCTGAAAGTGAAACTGCCGTGTTTTCATCCCTTCAGCCCCTTCTGCTTTCTTCCCCTCCCTCCCTGCTCCACGCTATAATTTCATCTCCTCCCCTTCCAGCAGCAGCTGTACCAGCTGTACCTCAGCTCAGCCAGACCTCCAGGACTCTCCCCCCGGAGGCATGGCTGCCCCTCCCTGACCCCCGCTGGGCTCCAGCCCTCACCCCAACAGCCGGGGGCTCTCCTCAAGCCCAGGATTTTCCTCTGGTTGAGCACTGCATGAGACACCTTGCAATCTGCAGATTGGTTCTGTTTTTGCCAGAGATCTGTTTTCAGTTTTTCTAGTAAGGAAAAAAAAACCAAAAGAAGTCAATTGTTTCCTTAAAAGGAGCCACTGACTGGACCAGCTGTGTGCTCTCTTCTCTCTTTTTCTTTTCTTCAAAGAGCTTAAATAAAATAGTAAGATAAACTTCCCTTTACCTTAGAGCTTTCCTTAGCTTGGTGACCATTCAGCAGCTAACAGAAGCCTGCGTACACACAGTTTTCACAAAGATGCATCTTCAGCTTTGTTTTCTTTTCTGCTAACTAAACCTGAAACGCTGAACAACCTGAAACATTGAGGGGGGAAAAAATGCCAGAAGCCATTAGGCTTGAGTTGGGAAAATGTTTGCTGTTGAGAAAGTGTTTTTTATAAATGATGAAAATACAAAAAACAAAAATCTTTGCAAAGATTAAACTTTCTAAGTATGTAAATAATAAAATAATAGCTGATTAAATGGGTCTAGGAATCAAGGACTGATCCTTAGTTGAACTGTTTAGTTTGAAAAAAAAAACCTGGTTGTACAAGAAAGATTAATAGTTACACTTTGTGAAAAGAAGGTCCAAGAAAAAAACTAACACTGTTTCCAATATTTTTGAAAGACATTGGTAGGGTAATATTAGATATGCTGTACTGTGTTTTAGTTGCATACTAGCTCAGTCTGCTCTATACCTTTCTTCACAGACTGAAGCCAATTGCAAAGTGTAGAGCATCCTTTCTCCCTGTGGAAGAAAGATCAGTTCTGTTTCTCACATTGATCAACTTTTCTTCAAAACAGACAAATATTGGAGTGGGATTTTACATTTCAGTGAGAGCAAAAAAACAAAGTCTGTAGGATGCCTGTGAAATCAGATGTGTGTAGAAATTGAGTATTTTTCCGTACTCATTTTGAGATGCTGGTAGACTAGAGACCTGGGACCTGTGGTCTGAGGTATCTGTTTCACATTGTTCTCTGAATGAGCAAAGGCTCCCGAGCCATCCATGACTCCTGAGTTTAGTGTAAAAGTGGCACTTAACATGTATCAGATCCTCATATGATACAACTCCGTTGAACATCATTTTAGTTACTGTGGATATGCTACTTCACCGAATCACAGAATCACAGAATGCTAGGGATTGGAAGGGACCTCGAAAGATCATCTTCCAGGGATCACCTAGTGCAAGTTAAGTGATATTTTCCACTGTGATGGTATGAATATGTCCTATAATTTCAGTACAGCAAATCTACTGTATAATAATCATTATTAACTGCAAGGTCAAACATTTATCACTGAAGTGTTTTTCTCTAAAGTTAACATTTTATGGTTACTTTCACCTTAGTTGGATGATGTATATAAGAATGAATACAAAAGAGAATCAATATAGGTATTGGCTTGCCCACAGGATATGATAAATGAAGGACCAGCTCAAATTCGGACAAATTTTCTTCGACACTATATCATCAGAAAAATCTTCATGTGGCTATAGCTCTATTCATCGGGGTTTTTTTCTTTTTTCTTCTTACAAATGGCCCTTATTTTAAATTTTAAGGATCTTTATAATTGTTCAGATAGTGGAATTTGAATCAGTCATTCAGATTTATGAATGATTTATTCACATTGCTAATTGAGATAAGGAAAGTGGGATGAGGAAGTGCATGGAAGTGTTTTACTTTAATCTGATTTTGTACAGTTTCTGTTATCACATAGTCTCCTTCTGTTGGGTATCTTGTCCAGTGTCTTCTGAATTCACTAGCTAATCTTAACTAAAAGCCTGAATCATGATGGAAGAAGTCTCAAGGCTTTGTCTGAACCAGAAGAGGTGACATGTAGTTACATTTTGTCTGCATATTATTACAAGATTTTGCTGTATACCAACTTCTGTCATTTGGTTGACTTGAGAAAGGTTCATGTGATGGGAGGCTGCAAAGAAACCCAGGGGGAGGTTTTGTCTAGGACTCTGATTAGGATGACCATGGGGGCAGGACCATGAGATGCACTCAGCCTGAATCTAGTCAAACATAATTACCTTCAAGTTTCAAGCTGATTAGAAGAGGAGCTTACCTAGGGAGCCTTCTTAGGCATGAGTGCCAATCAGGGTAAAACTAGTTAACATTCAGTCAGTGCTTATGGGAGATCTTATTTATTTATTTATTTAACTCAGGTTACCTTTCATCACAGAACATAATTTTCTTTATCTTTTATGTTTCAGTGCGTTCATTTCTTAGGCTAAATGTATTTTCAAAACCACAGCCGTTTGGTATAGCCTTTTAAAAGAATAAAAATTAAAGGGAAAACAGAATCATAGATGTGTTGGGCTGGAAGGGACCTTTAAAGGTCATCTAGTCCAACCCTCCAGCAGAAATCAGGGACATCTTTAACTAGATCAGGTTTCTCACATCTTGGATTATTTTAAATTACATTATTTCTAGTGACAAATGTTTCTGTTCTCATTGCTCAGTCTTTTGTAGCTAAGAAAAAGTTCTAAGATGGTTAACAATTTTAGAAGCTTTTGCTAAAATGCATTTCAAAGAGACTTCATCTCAGATGTAAGTTCTTTTTCACTGACCTGCTTAATGCTTCAGTTGTATTCAATTTTGAGCACTTGCACACGCTTAGAGCATATTTAACTCCAATGCTATACTTTCAAGATTGTATCACATCTCCTTGGTCACTCTCCAGTTGTAGAACAACACTGCAAGTCTCAGTAGAGTTAAACTGTAAAACTTGAGTAAGGGGAATGATATGGTAAACTCAGTAACGCTTCTTCTGTTTTAAAGTTTCAATTTCCTCACTATCTTTTGAGGATTTTTTTTCTTTTTTATTTGAAATATTCACCTGGTGTAATAAAACAATACCATCCTGCTTTGTGTTGTTTTACTTTCTAACTAGTGTTCTGTATCAGCTCAGTCTTGAGCAGGATATGTTATCTGATCCAACGTGTTGGTCTCTTTTTTTCATATCTAGCACCTTCTGAAATTGCAGTGTTTTCTCAGGAATTTTCTATTGTCTGGCCTCCCAAAATGAAAGATGATTAATTGTCTTTAATATGCTAAATATGCTTTTTATTCTCTAAGTTCTTGTGGCTTTGTTTTGTTCTCGTCTCCTTTTTCCATAATCTTTAATACCTATTTTCTCACCAAAATCAATAAAATGAATTTGAAGTCTGTAACAATATTACACATTTTTCCATTTTGGTCTGGTGTGTGGTGGAAGTTCAGTACACCAGTTGAAATAATCTTGGACGTACCTAGAAATATTTAATATCGTAATATGATAAAGTCCCAAACTAGTAGACTTTCAGGCACAGCATGCAGTCTTTTAAATTCAGTGGCAGTAATAATGTATCCCTGAATTGTAAGCCACCGGTTGTTTGCAACTGATAGGTTCTGCGTACAGATTGGGTTCTGCAGCTCCATGGCTTGATCTTCTCACATGCTTTGTTATGTGATATACTTCTGTTTTGCCTATTTAGTTTTAAACACAGAATCACAGAATTGTTGAGGCTGGAAGAGACCTCTGAGATCATCAGGTCCATCAGTCTATGGTCCAACACCATCCCATCGGCTAGACCATGGCACTGAGTGCCACATCCGGCCTCTCCTTAAACACTTTCAGGAACCTTTCAGGAAACTTTCAGGAAAGACTCCAGCCCTTCCCTGGGCAGTGCATCCCAATATCTGATCGCCCTCTCCATGAGGAAGTGCTTCCTGAGATCCAACCTAAACCTCCCCTGACGCAGTTTCAGGCTGTGCCCTCTTCTCCTGTCACTGGTTGCCTGGGAGAAGAGTCTGACCCCCTACAACTTCCCTTCAGGTAGTAAGTGTAGAGAGTGATAAGGTTCCCCCTGAGTCTCCTCTTCTCCAGGCTAAACAGCCCCAGCTCCCTCAGCCTCTCCTCACAGGACTTTCCCTCTAGTCCCTTCCCCAGCCTCGTCGCTCTCCTCTGGACCCGCTCCAGCACCTCAAGGTCTTTCTTGCAGTGAGGGGCCCAGACCTGCACACAGGGCTCCAGGCGAGGCCTCCCCAGTGCTGAGCACAGGGGCAGAATGACATCCCTACTCCTGCTGGCCACACTGTGCCTGACACAAGCCAGGATGCCATTGGCCTTCCAGGCCACCTGGGCACACTGCTGGCTCATGTTCAAGCGGTTGTCACCCAGCACTCCCAGGTCCCTCTCTGCCGGGCTGCTCTCCAGCCACTCCTCCCCCAAGTCGGTAGCGCTGCAGGGGGTTATTGTGGCCAAAGTGTAGGACCCTGAACTTGGTCTTGTTGAACTTCATCCCGTTGGCCTTGGCCCATGGACCAGGTCCCTCTGCAGTGCCTTTCTACCCTCCGGCAGATCGACATCCCCCCAACATTCACTGTAGTGAGCTGGAGTTTTCAGCTTGAGACTTACCTTCATTATAAGCTTACCTGTTGACTAGGTAGTAGAAATATTGCTGAGAAACATTGGATGAGTCTGTTGACACATCTGCTGTGCTCCCATGGCCCGTTGCCCACCTGCATCACCCGGCAAGGGCTGGGGGCTGCCAGCCCCACTGCCGCCAGGCTGAGGCAACCCCAGGCTGAGCTCTTGGCCCTGAACGGTCGGAGATCAGCCCTCAGGGCACTGGGGCCTGCAGGCGTTTGGAAAGAGCTGCTGGCGGCCACCTCGGGTCTTGCTCAGGCCACGGGTGCTTATCGGCAGCCCGCAGGAGTACACAGCGCTCAGATCGGAGCCAGGGCATCATCTTCCCTGCGGGAGTTTCTCTGCTGGATAGCAGTTGTCCTAACCCACAGGGATAAAGCATCCACTTCTGACTTTTATCTAGTTTGACACGTTAAAATTTGCTGAGGAACTCTGCTAGAGGAGCTTGAGGGCCCCAACAATATGGAACCAATCACGCTGGAAACATATGATATGTATAATGTTGCTTCAGAAGTATTTTTTATTTCCTGCCCAAAGCAGCTGCACCAACACGTTTAATGAAGTTAGGACAAACACACAATTGGGGTTTGCTAAAGAAATTCTTCTTTTTTTTGAGCTGTCACTCTTAACAGTGTTGTACTTTAGTTTAGAAATATTAAAGCTGTGAGCTAGTACACAACGATATACTTTGGAAACTTTGTACAAGTGAATCTGACAAAATGCATTCTTAGTCATCTGTGCTTCCATTTTCAGTTCATGGCTGTGATGATAAATGAGTCTCTTACTACGAAAAGCCTTATTTCCTGATCTCTGGCACTATGGGTTTTCTGGTTTTGCTTTTTAAGGGTGACGTACCTGTTCTTTTCCATTTGCTATTTACATGTTTTTCTGCGTCTAACAGTACACAAACCAAAGTTTCTAATAACTTTATGTCTTGTTGGGCAGTTTATCTCAAAAGTCTGGTTGATTTTCGAAGAGAAATGTGTGATTTGGTCCTTCTTAGGCATCTTGATGGTCTTATCCATCAAAATTTTGATGTGGCTGCTTTTGTTATTTACATGGGCATTGTTCTCATCGTATTTGTGTAGTTTAAAGCATATAATTTTTCAGTGTTCCTACCTTACTTCTTTAGGCTCTGTGCTTCCAGTTACAGCTCTAATTATTTCAGGGGTTTCCATGGGTTTCTATTGAAGGTTCTATTTTGTTTCAAAATTACTGCCTCTAGCTAGTAATCCCCATGCTCAAGGTACATAATGTTACAAATTGACAGTATCGGGAGAAATCTGTAGATCCTTGTAACCGTAAGTACCCCTTGCTGTGTTGTATGATTCCTTATCTGGTATTAATATTGCAGAACTGAATTCTGACAAGATAGAAGAGTTATTGATTGTTCTCCTCAGCCATTTCATTTCATTGTCATTTTATTTTGTCTGCAGTTTGAGTTCATAAACTTAGAGTAATTTTTGACCCTGTGTTTTCCTTTGAGGCTGACATTAATCACACTGAGAAATGAGATTCCCAGCTGGAAGATGCTAAAGAGCCACTAGGAACTATTAAATTAACTTACCACTATTTTATGAAGCTTTTCCAGTTTAGACTGAGAGTTATTAAGTTAATTGAGACATATGTGTACATTTCATTATGAGCTAGATAATAATTGCTAATTCTTTATTTGCGACTCTTTCTCCCATTTCCCTGAAGTATTCACAGCTGTGCTAACAGAACTATGCATACAGTCAATGGGAGCATTTTGCTGCTTTAACAAGAAGGGACTTCAGCCTAATATCAAATTTTCCAGGCAAATGCTTACATGCTCCATCATTTGTTTTCTTAAGGATATTATTTTGAGCAGCAAGTAGTCAGCTCAGGTAAACAAAGAAAGGAGGAACACCTGTTGTACAGCTTCTCTCCAAGGGACAAGCTTGAAAACCTCCTTTGGAGAAAGCATTTCATTATGCTGCATAAAAGCAGTAGCTCTTAGGAAGAGCTTTACAGAAAGAACCCCTGTGATGTAATAACAAAAGACAAAAACTTCCCAGAAGTACTTACCTCTACTTAGTACGAATAAAAGAAAACATTCTTTGGATTTTTTAAGAAAATAATTGTGTTGTAAGTGAGCATCATGTGAAATCTGCAGATAATTCACTGTCTTGGAAGGTGAATAGGAAAGGAAATTCTGGACAGACCTGTTTTTCGATTACTTTGTGATTTGATGACACTCGTAGCTTGCTGTAAATTTATTCTTGTACTGATGAGCTGTACTGATTTATATGTTATGTTCTTCAACACTGTGCCTTTTTCAAGTCAACATGAACATGTAGTTACCTTACAGTTCACCTTTTCTTTTCACTTCAAAATTATTCCTGTACATTAGTTACCAAATTACTTTCCTGTTGTTTTAACTCTAAACTACAACAGGGTTAAAACATTTTTATTTTTTTTTAATCCTTGAATCACCCTATAGGATATAGCATCATCAGGTTTTTTCTTTGTGCAGAACATGGGTTAAATAGAATGTGAGTGGCTTTAAGTGTGAAAGGTAGAGAATCTTCAGAGCCTGTCCTATCTGATGGCTTCTCTATCAGAGCCAAAAAGCTGGGATTGTGGAAGGCAAAAAGGAAGGGAAAACACAGAAGAGCAAGAACCAGACACATTTCCTCTGAGAAATTTGTATTCCAAGGGTATCAGTAATCTTGATGTGGCTGTTGGGAAGTAGAGGACATGTGCTGGCGATAGCAAAATGGTTGAAAATGTCCTTCTAAAGGAGGTAGGATAGGAGGCAAACCAGGGCTAGAAATGTAGGTAGGAGTGTCTCCTGAAAGAAAAGGACCTGGGATTCCTGTGATATCAGAGAGACTTTTGTACTTATGTAGCAGTTTTAATAGGCTTACTTCATGTCCATTCTTTCTGTAAAGAAGCATTGACATACATTGATTTAATATTTTTCAGGCTGAGCTCTGCAGATAGACTGGTGAAATGTAAATGACACAGCTGTGTCCCAGATATATCTTTGACAGCTCAGAAGATGACTTTGCATATACAGCAAAGCAAGGGAAGGAGAAAGAGCTTTCTCAGCTCTTGAATTGTGTACGTCCTCTTCAATGTTCATTTCCATGGTAGTTTTCATTTCACATCATGTGACTGCAAGGCTGTTGGAGTTGGCATGTTGAATTAGTTCCTGTATTTTTGTTGTGTGTCTGTAATAGTCATTAATGAGGGAAATTTATCATCTTGTGCAAGTTCACCACTCAGCTTACTAAAATAACGAGTAATGGAGTGGTGAGTTTCTTGCCATGTTCCAGTTCTACACTAAAGAGAAAATGAACCCCGCTCTTTGCTGCTATTTTTGAGGCAGCTACTTGTAAAGCAGCTGCCTAATTCAGTTTCAAAACAACCTTACAGGGCTAAAGCTATAGAAGCAGCAGCTCCAGGGGTTAACGCCTGGAAGACTGGGTGTAGTCTCATAGAGTTGATTACAGTGGTTAGAGGATTATTGCAAGAAGTCCAATGGGGTTGGAGGATTGCATGGGCCTGCACAACCTGTTCTTCAGCTGTACATGGTGCTAGCTGCTATCATTTAAAATTGTGATAGTAGTTCCCACAGTAATCAGAAGTGTCAAGAAACATGTTAAGTTTACCTGGAAGAAAGCAAAATAAGAAAGCCTCTAAGGAAAAGGAGATTTCCTAAAGAAAGGTCATATACAAAATGCATGTTGATACAGACAAACCGATGCCAAATAGGTCTTACGCATATGCCATATCAACATAGGATTACTGGCAGACACTTCAGAATAAGTCACTTATTTCTGTATTTTCTAGAAAAAGTTGGCATGTTACATAAGAGAAGAAAATTCTATTGTAAATGTGGTTGTACCTCCTTAGAAGATGGCTTCTTGTCCTAATTAATCATGGTACCTTACTCAGGCTGGCATCAGCTCTCTTGCCTACCCCTGCAACTAAAGCAGCTGGGGCCACCACCTGTTAATTCGCTTCCAGCGCTATTTAATTAGCCTGAATGGCTGTTACCTTTGGGTTTGCCTGGCAGGGAAAGAGGCAGGAGCAGATGCAGAATAGGACAGAGTTGCAGGGGACAGCTCAGGAAGCGCAAGGAAGAGCTAGGAGAAGTCAAGGTGTGGGGGGGGGAAGCGAAGAGAAGACAACAGACGGTTTGGGGAGCATCATAGTCTCACAGTGCATTTTCACATGCTCTCTCGTAAATACCAAGTTAAGAGTTCAGGCAGAAATGTTGCTACATAATTAATTGCGTGGTTCCCTGCATGAGCAATGCCGTGTCAGACTTCAGCTCTAGAATTCAAAAGTGAGTGGTGTAGGTTTAAAAAAATCCCTGAACAAAACCCCCAAAACCCAAAATCCAACAAACCATGTTTATGCTGCTCCTTAAAATATATTTACTAGATCTCTGTTGAAGTTGGTAACACCGATCTTTACTACCTATTTCCAAAATAAGTAAGGTTTAAATAGGTCATTTACAAGCAGCATAAAGACGCAAAGAGGTTGTTTACTAGTTTTGCAGAACTAGAACTTATTTACTTCTTAGTGAGTTAAAGGCTTATACTGAATGAATCATGAAAATGAACGGAAGGTGTTTAAATAGCATCCACTACTAAGGTTTTACCATAGTCATATGCCCTGGTCTTTGAAGACAATAAAAAAAAAAGATATTCACATCATTAAATAAAAGCTGTATTTTTCCTTGTTTTAGAAAAATCTGTTTCTAAAGTTTTTTTTTCACCACAGGGTACTCTGTTCTCATCAGAAAATTGTCTCTTGTATGTAATGAATAACATTTCTGTACCTGTGGATAAGCATATATTTTATTTTTAGAACCACATATTGAGTTGCTAGAACATACTTGTACAGACTATTAATAAAAAAACCACAAACATCCTAATGGATTTATTTGTAATTTACTAGTGCCAGATCCTCAGATGAAAGCGATTAGGTGAGAACACATTCTTGCCTTTTCCCCTTAGCTTAAACCTTTCTTAACTTTTAAGATGAGGCAGCTGAGCAGTGCGAACTTTTAATGAGGAAATTCTTAATTACCTGTGGAGACTCTTCGCTGATGAAAATGGCCGTAACTCCCTGAAGTTAAACAATTTGAACAACTTAGCTGGCTGAATGTGAATGTCTCTAGGAAGTTGCTCTATTAAGTCTTATGAAAAATAATAGAATATTTCCTTTCAGCTAATATGAAACATTGGTAAAGAAATTCTCCAGATTAATCAGCCATATGCTGCATTGGCTTCTGATACAGACTGAGTTTATCAAGCCATGATAATCTAAGGGAGGACTCACTCCTCCTAATTCTGCACATAACTTGAAGCTTTTCCTTTTTGGTCCAGATTTGAGGAATAGGTCTGCATTCTTGAAAGCTTGTCTGTATTTTTCTAAACATGTAATTTTAGATAGTTCTTCCCTCTGCAAAAGTTAATTCTCACAGATGCATTAATTTAACTTCAACAGTAGTTCTCCTTTAGGTACTATCCTTACTTAACTATATTCTGGTTGCATGAAATGTTTTGTCACCAAATGAAGAAATTGAATTAAATTAAATATCCTTTAAGACATATGAGAGTGTATTTCTAGTATAAATCCAATTAAAACCTAGAATACATCAAAACCCTGAAAAAAGCACAGGCTACTAATTTATCTCCTTCAGTTGTGGTTTGATGTGGTCACAGTAGTCTTTTTTTTTCTGCTGTCTCATACTGAATTCCTCTAGATCACTAGAAAGGAATCAATGGGAATTGATTCAATTTGTAGAACACAATTCTAATATTGATAGTAGTTTATATTCATTTGCTTCACCCTAATCTTTTATTAATGTTCATTTGCAAAATGCTGTTCATGCTGTTTCTTCCCAATTTTGTACCCCCAAGCTGCTGCGGATAATAAAATTTAGAAGAACGTAACAATAAGTAATGAAATTATGTATTTTGGAATTAAATATAGCAACAGTTACTGTTTTTGTAATCAGGCATTTTTTTGTAGATAGCTTTAGTTTCAGACAAACAATGACCAGTATAGAAGCGCAGATACATGAAATTCCTACAGCAGTAAGAAGTTGTGTCTGTTTAGGTCTTCTCAATTTTTCTTTATGACCTCCAGGAGAATGGACCAGGGCATCAATACTGAATCATTTTGGGACTTTTAAGGCTGCATCCTCAATAAAATGTGTCATATAGATGTATCTCCCTGGTAGGAAAAAAAAAGCAGTAACTGATGGCATCGCTTACTGTTAACAGCGAGGGGAAAAAAAAAAAATCACTGGTGACTTTTCTATAGATAGCAGAGCCATGGTTGAGAGCACGTTTAATATAATTTTGATGTTAGCACTTCAATGTAAATAGTTGTGAAAATAAATGTCTCGCATGAAGTCCTATAGGAGCTGAGAGAATAACAATAAATATTTAGTATTTGGATTTTCTGATCGTTTTCAAGAGTAAATTAAAGCGTGAATGGTGTTTAGTAGCTTCTGCTGCAGTCTAATAAAATGGAGTAATTTACAGATTTCGGTGGAAATTTCATTAGAGTATGAAATTCACATAAACCTTTGTTGTGTTCTCTGATTGCCATTGGACCACCTAAACTTGTCCTGAAGTTGTATGATTAATCCAAATCCTCCTGCTGCTTTTGAAGCTGCTATCCTTCGCCTGCACTCACTAAGCCTGAAACCCACGGAGCAGCCACTCGGTGCTGGTAAACTCAGCACGCGCCCCTCAAGCCACAAGAGGTGTTTAAAGGCTGAAGGAGCTTGGAGCTTGGAGGAGTCTGAGGGGTGACCTCATTAATATTTATAAATATGTCAAGGGGGAGTGTCAGGAGGACGAAGCCAGGCTCTTCTCAGTGATGTCCAATGATAGGACCAAGGGGCAACCAGTGCAAACTGGAACATAGGAGGTTCCACAAAAACGTTAGGAAAAACTTCTTCACCGTGAGCATACCAGAGCACTGGAACAGGCTGCCCAGGGAGGTTGTGGAGTCTCCTTCTCTGGAGACTGAAATTCAAAACCTGTCAGGAAACGTTCCTATGTGCCCTGCTTTGGGTAATCCTGGCAGAGGGGTTGGACTAGATGATCTCTAGAGGTCCCTTCCAACCCCTGACATTCTGTGATTCTGTGTTGGGGATTTTTTAATGCTGTAAGGTACTTGCCCAACTTAATGAACAGTGGCTCTCGAAAAAAGAGAATGAGATGTATTTCATGGTGATGAGGGGGTTCCCCCTCTCAAATGAGGCCTCTCTCAAATGCTTCTGTGAAAGAAAGTTACAAGCGATTGATAAGGGGCGACTTGCTCCTTTTTTTTTCTCTTTGATAGTCAAGGCTTCACTTTCTATATGCCTCTTCCAAAATAAACTCATTTGGGACTATTGGGGGGTAACCTCTTTTGTTTTGCATACTTAAAAGTACAAGTAATTTTCCGTTCAATTAAATGTTGGAGTTTTTGTTTGTGTGGATTTTGTTCTGGTTTTGTTTTTTACTTTTTTATTTATTTAATAACAACCAATTATTGCTTTAGCATTTTTAAAGTGTTTTATTTCACTGGAAATAGGCTTTTCTGAGCAGCTGGGATATCACAGACGTTGGTTTTCATTCCTCCTGTCTGATACAGAAATACAGCCTTACTAGAGAGCTGTTTTGAAGGACATCTCTCTCTGACAGTGCTATGAAACCTGTTATAAAGCGATTATGGCATTTCTCTGAAAGATGCGACACCAAGTTCGGCCTCCACTGACTCAGACTGAGCTGTAAATTTCCCATACGTCAGGTGAATTGTTCCAGGTTATATAATTCATTCCCTTCACTATTTTTTGGCAACTAGTTCAAAAAGTGTAACAATGTAGAAGTCATTCCTTATGTTTAGCAAAGCCAAGTGGAAAATTGCCTGATCCTACAGCACGGTAGTCATAAGAAATATATCACATCTTAATGTTCAGGCTCTTTACCCCCCATTCAACAGAGTGCTTTCACAGCAGTCTCATGTGAAAAGTGGTGTTTAAGTCAATAGTATTTATTTATGTTAAGTTTTAACAAGGACTCCCCAGCAAAGGTAAATCTGGATCTTGTGACAGAGCTGAAGTTAAATTCAGCCCAGCACACGGGTCCACGGCCCAAAACGTAGGACTTTGGCTCAGGGTTACCAATCAGTGAAATGGGTAGAGTTCACCCGCAGCAAGAACTGAACTTCAGCCATCGTTGTTACTGAAAGTCATTTCCAGCCAGAGGCCATAAGTTAACATTAGCTGAATATCATGTCCAACATCAGGTGGAAAAGTAGCATTTCTCAAAGAATGTGAGAGTGTATAATGCACCTGTGGTTTTGGATCATAAATAACAAGTGTACTGTCACTAACCGATACCATGGAAATAATCAATGTTTCCATCAGTGGGGGGATTGAAGCCACGATTTTCATGCCTAAATGGCTGCAAGTAGTCATAGCCCAGTTTTTAAAGCTGCTGCTCTCATGTCCTGTTGGCCGTTTCAAATGCACGGTGTTTCTGAGGTGGAGACTGCTCCTATATAAACTCCTAAGTGAGCCTTGCTAAAGGGCATTAGCACTGGCTGTTCTTTGAGGTGTTAGGAGGTGGTGGCCCATTGCTGGCAATGCCACACATCTTGGGTAAAAAAAGACCAATTCATTATGCAGTTGTCATTTTGCACATGATGCCAGGCGTTGTGCTGACACGTCCAACACTCCGGCAGCTTTCAGTGCATCTTCTTCCTGCCCCGTCATTTTGAACGACGTGCTTAAATATCCTTGAATGCAATCAGTCTTTCAAAATGACGATCGGCGGGGTCGTTGCTTGAAATCGCGGTCTGAGCTTTCTGTAACTGATTATAAACATTTACCCTTAAAAAGCAGGGCAGAGCCTCTGCCTCTTAATTTAATAAAAAGTCCCATCCTTCTGTCCTTTACTGCTGTAATTTAAAACTCTGACCCAATCAACCCTTGAATGCAAATAAGTGAGCAATCTGGAGAAGCAAAATGCTGATCCAGTCACTCTACAGCCATTTTCAGAGCAGATTTTGAAGATGTGCGTGACATTGGCCATTAGTGAGCCAGGAAAGATGAATGGACCAATAAATGAACATATTTCACTTTTTTCATCTCCCAAGAAGAAACAGCATCTTGGTGTTTGGTTGGGGTTTTTTGTTGTTGTTTAGCTTTTTATTTTCTTAATTTGCACAACAGTATTTTAAAAGGCATGCTATCAATTCTTTATTTGACTTCTTTAAAGAGATTTTTTCCACTAAGTCCCCTTAAGTGGATTGGTCTTGAGGATTTTGGATTTCATTTTGTTTTTCTTTGGTAATTCATTAAAAAAATTTTGATTTGTAAGCACGCTGTCTCCATAAAATTGTTTAAAAAACAAACAGAGAACATGACTGTTTGGCATCACATTTTAAAATTAGATTGGCTGAGCTAGAAAAATTAGAGGTTCAGGAAAAAAATCCACTGACTTTTTTTTCCTAGTTTAGTTTCATACGTAGTTACTTTAAGTGTTTGGTCAAACTCCAGAATGATTTTAGCAGTACGTGCATTTTATTGAAAAGGAACAGTTACCATCAGTCATTAAAGAGATCCAGAATGTGTCTGTGTGTGAGAGAGCAGAGTGTATGTTTTTCCTATTCAAGGTCTTCACAATAATTAATAAATTATCTGACACCTGTCAACAGAGAAAAGAAATAAGCAGCCTATTATTGTGGTGGTGATATTCTTGTGAAGAGATTTGCTACTTACAGCTTTTCCTAAACAAAATATGCATGTTTCTTTTCAGGTGTTATCTGTTGATAAATAGAATTTAAGTTTAATAAACAGTTTTACATTAAGCTGTACGGACAAGAGTAAAAAGATCTAGTGATATTGACAACAAATTCCTTTCAGAGCCACTGGGATTTTTATTTTATTTTACTCCTTGCCTTCAATTATTTAGTTCATTATTATGAGTTATCTTCTGGTGTTTTGGTCAGCAATTTATCTTGGGGTCTTAAAACACGCGTTCATTTATTTACGTGTTCAGCTGACCAGCTGCCTTCCCTTTTTTTTTCTTTTTTTTTTTTTAATGTGACGTTGAGTGTTTCCTTGCAAGCACCTTTCAGCTAGGAAAATGCCTCTTAGTCCTTATGCTGCTAAACTGTTGCCTTTTCATAGAGGGGCTCTACCCTTCTCCCCTGCCCCATTTTCCAGAGGAGGTAGAGCAGCCCCCTGTGCTTGCCAAGACACAGTTGCCCCCGTTGTTGTGTCCCCCTCCCAACCCCCCGCCTCCTCCCCACAAAGAGGTGAAGTCCCTTGAGACTGTAATTGCCAGGAGATGAAGCGATGATGGGGAGTGATCACAGTCAATAGCTTTGATTAACAATAAGGTGGAAAATTAGCAATGCTAGCATTCAGCTCCCCTGCCTTGCCGTCCCCATATGCTCACCACAGCCTGCGCTGGCTGCTTGGCGGGGTGGCCACCGCGCCCAGCCGGCTGCACGGCAAGCCTCCGAGTGGGCAGAGAGGGGCAGCGGGCAGCGTTTTGGGGCACCCTGGACGATGCTCCCAGACGCCTTTTGCTGGGCAACACCACGCGGGCGGGGGAAGGACGAAGCCTGCTGTGCGCTGGTGCTGTGGCTCTTGCTGTCATGTGTGGATTTAATTGTGTCTGGACGCGTCGTGATCGAAATGGCAACCGCTGTTACTCCTGTGACCCCATCAGCAGCTCTGGTGTTGTTTCTGACAGACTCCGACGACCTAGAGAGGGGGAACGACAGCGGGACACCACTCCCCACCTCTGATAACGGTGACAATTCGCTGGGCTACACAGGTAGAGTGCATCTTTCCAACATATTCCTGACTGCCTACTTCTGACACTTTCACCTATGTCTGCCATTACCACCTGTACACGGTTTCTTAATCATCTTTGCTAACCTGCTATCTTTCACCATCACCCTAGAAGTTCAACGTTACTAGTACTGTTGGCAAATATTATCGTGCCTTTTAACTAACCAAGATGACTGGTTTTCTGTGTGTGTTCATACATTTCAATTATTTACATGTTTAAAGTAATTTTCTATTGTTGAAACAATGCACCCATTATTTTCTTTTGAACTGTATGTGTTAGTGCATGAGTTAGTGCATCATCTCAGAGAAATTTTTCCAAAGACCAAAGGCAGGGATTTTTTCACATGTGGGTTTTTCGTTGTTTTCTTCTTGCTCTGTTTCTATTAAAAAAAAAAAAAAGTAAAATATATTGCAGCAGGATAAAAACAGAACAAAAATCAACAAGCCAAGTGAAACTAACTTGCAATTGGAGAAAAATCTGTTTTGTTGACTTCTGCTTTGCACAACTAGAGAAATGTGTCTCTAGGCCAAATAAGAAAAGCCACATATAAGAAGCACTTTATGGTGTGTTGCAGCAGTGATCTCTGAGCGACTCAATTCTGTAACTCCTGCACACTGAAATGATACCCAGCTCCAGGAGTCCCGCTACTGACCACAGCGTGGGCTCAGCTCGAGTCCCTGAGTCTAGGGGTTTCATGGGGTTTCTACTGGTGGGCAAGTATAATGGCAGACTCATTTAGATCCATATAACTTTTATATCATGAAGGTAAGTATTAATTATTCTTGTAGCAACTTGTGGAAAGGGAAGGAGAATGAGCTAGAAGAGAATGAGTTGGACATTTAACTGGAAAGTGTTCTTTAAATATTTTATTTTTGGGTTACGAGTGCTACTACTGCTCATACTGTAAAAAATTGCAAATAGTCAAGTTATTAGTGAAAGTGTGTGAACTGGATGTTCATAACTGAGACAGTCTTACAGGATACAAGGAGAAGATAGACAGGCATAAGAGAGAGGGAGTAATTTCTTGTCCGTTTATAAAACTTCAGGTCTGTTAAACACCACTTACAATGATTACAGTTTTCATTGCCTACCCCTTGCAATCATCCCTGCATGTGCTTTAAAAACCTTGACACATAATTTTATTCCAGTTTAAAATACTTATTTTCTGAAAAGGTAAAAAGAGCAAAGCAAATTTCCTCTGAGACAAGATAGATGCCGCCTTTGAAAAACATAATATGAACCCAGCTGCATGCAGATTATTTAGAGTTTTCTGCTTTCTGAATATTCCTATTATTTTTTTTTTTTCTGAATTCCTCCCCCTCCCCCAGTCTCCAAGTTTGGCATATTTACGCTCCCAGACGCATATAAGGTCATCATACTGGCAAAATGAAAAGTAATATAACTTAGACAATACTTTTTTTTTTTACTTCCTCTAAGTTAGATTTTTGCTTTCAGAAGACAGGGCTGGGAATGGTGATCTCTGTGTCTTGTGTTTAACAGCCACCAATTTGCTTGGGACCACAAGCCAAAGTTGCTTAGTTTAACCTAGAGAGGAGCAAAATCGGTTCCCTCCCAGTCCCCTCGTCCCTTCCTGGTCTGGGGCTGGTGCCCGACAGGCAGATTCCCACACTGGAGAGCCTCACATCTCCCCACAGAGGTGGGAGAGGGGGCCCTGCATGGGCCCTCCACAGCCCCCTAAGCCACAGGAGTAGCAGGGGGGGGAATTCAGGGGGAACACCACCACCTTTTCCCACGGGCATGTTTTGGAGATAGGCTGGAGCCCTGGCACAGGATGCACCCGTGGGAAGCGCGACGGGTGGGCCATGGCAGGTGGAGGGTGCGAGGACTGCAGGCAGGGCCGCTCCGCGGCAGGGACTTCTTCCTCTGCTTGCAAGGCAATATTTAAGGCATATGAGGCAATGTTGAAGACAGCAGCTCGCCTCTGAGTGTAGGGCTGACTTCCCAAGCAGGGCGCAGACCCTTCCACATCTGTCCGCCCACGACGATGCTTCACCCGTGTCTAGGTGCATGCACACATCTGGGTGCCGCAGCCGAGGACGGGCCTCTGTGGGGTACTGTGCTGTTGAACCTGCCTCGTGGAGACTAATGGGGTCATTTGGGAGGACTGGCAAAATCAAACCCTGGTCTAGTAGTTCCCCAGAGGCTCTAGATCTTAACTCCAGGCTGAATTTTAATAGGTGTTTTCTAAGCAAACACAGAAGTCAGGATCATGTTAGAAGCAAACACAAGCTGAACAAAAATGAAAACAGAGAGGATGGCTGGGTTTGTTTCACTGGAGTTTTTGTGCCTCTATTTGAGTGGATACTGAATGAAGAAAAGAACAAATTTTTTATGTTTAAAGGTTTAATGATCCAGTATCTTTTCTCCACTTTCTCCAGTAGCACTGTGTGTATACCTTGGTTTATATGGCAAAGCCCTGATGTATATATTAAAATTAGTCCAAAAGTTTCTATAGTACTCTGTAAGGATAGTAATTGTAGTACAATCTTACAGGTATAGTGATTTTTTTTTCCTGATTTATGACCCTGTTTATGTAGGCCTAACATGGAGATCCTGGATTTTGCAGAATCATTCTTAGATCATTTTTTGTTACGCTCTTCAAAAGGAAAGCCATTCCAGAAGCTTGTTTGTACTGAAGATTCTCTGACTCATTCCTAAAATCACTCAGATAAAGTCCAGAGTGTCTGGACCCATGGGCAAAGAAAGCAGCAGTTTATTTTTTAATCCTATATTTATCTTCAGGTGGTGTCTGAATGGACAAAACCCAAACAAGCTAATATCTGCTGTCATACAGTGGGGTCACAAATTGTTACTCAAACCAAGAGCAGGGATACATCTGAAGGGCACATCTTCCAGTTCCATACAAGTTTAGCTGTGAGGTAAATAAGCAAAGTAGTCGCTAGTATGGGAAGTTTCAGGGTTAAAGATGTTAATTTTTTTCCTACTATTTTTCTTTCCATGTATGTTTTTCAGGATCAAAATACGCAGCTGTTTCATACTGTTCTTAAGTGGAAGTAAATGACTCCTAGAAAGTGTAGAGAGTGTGTTCTCCTAATGTCCACTTCAAATCAGGAGATTTTGGCCTATCCCATTAGATTTTGTTGTCTCCACTGTGAATGTGAGCCCTTGACTTGGGAATTAGTGCCAAACAGGAAGCACATCCGTTTCAGGGGGGAGAGAGTTGTTGCTACCCCAAGCTATTTTAGATAAATATTCAAGTTGTTGATAAATTTCAAGACTGTTATTATGGGAAAATGATGACCTTGTATTTGACTTTTCTTGATTCCTCGATCATTACAGGACCAAACTGTAGACTTTTAATCTCCCTAATCAATATAGTAGTGTGGTGGCCAATAGATTGTTGCACTTCTTATAGATCATCATGTTTTTATTATCAAAGTAATTTTCTTAGTTAGTAACTGTAGACCCAAATGGAGAGACTGTATACACTTCTATATTAAAGACTATCACTTTTGGAATGTATTTATACTATAGATAAATAGGAGCTGAATAAATAACAAATCAAGGAAGTAAGTTCAGTCACTGAGATTTTTCTGTATGCGTGACATGTCAGACTGAAGGTGTTCTATTGCATATCTGATATGAGAGAAATGCTAAGAACAAAAAAAACATCTAAAGCTGATGTGACTGCATAGATAGCATATTAAAGATGCTAGATATATCTGGATTGATTCAACAGAGGATTTAGAGTTAAAAAAAAAAAGAAAAAAACCAAGAAAAAAACAGCCCACTTTCAACTTCAACTCTGTCATTTTAAAGAAATCAGGCAGGAAGATTACCTTGTCTACATCTTCACAAAAGACGAATTCTACTCTGTCAAGGCCAGATTGGAAAATAATTGCATAGTTAAGATGTGTAATAGTAAAAATCTAAATTACTATTTTAACTATGGGGATAAAGAAGGGCCAGATCACAGTGGCATTCAATAGGATAAAAGCATATGATTTTAGACACTTTGTGTTGTGTTTAGTTTTCTTTAAGAAGACATCAAAAGTAGTTTGCTGAAATGCTCGATAACTATGCCTGTTTCTACAGACTTTAAGGGAACGTTAGGTGACTGGCAGTGATGTAGATACCTAAAAATGTTTGCAAGTAATCCTACCTCTCCATCAGTTTGGATCTAGGTTCTGAAAGGAGAACCAGGTGACAGGAGTGTGCACCAGAGGAAATAATGAAATCCCTTCTGATAGCCAAAGGAAGACAGGGGAATGGAAGATGCAAGTAGGAATTTGGTTCTCTGTCAAATTTAGGCTGCAGAGATGTCAGAAGAAGGCTGTTGTTTGGGCAGTTATTTTAGAGTGAAAAGAAACCCTGAAGTTACTGATTGTTATTTTCTTTTGTTAAAGTCCTGGAAATAAGTACATAAAATCATAGAATCATAGAATCTTATCAGCTGGAATAGACCTTGAAGATCATCGAGTCCAGCCTTTGTCCCAGCTCTGTTAACCTACTAAACGATTCCCCCAATGCAACGTCCACCTGTCTCTTAAACACCTCCAGGGACGGTGACTCAACCACCTCCCTGGGCAGCCTGTTCCAGTGGCTGACAACCCTTTCAGTGTAGAAATTCTTCCTAAATCTAACCTGAACTTTCCCTGGCTCAATTTAAATCCATTTCCCCTCGTCCTATCACTCTGCACAAGGGAGAACAGACTAACTTCCGCCTCTCCACAACCTCCTTTCAGGCAGTTGTAGAGAGCAATGAGGTCTCCTCTCAATCTAGGAGAGTTCCCAATGTGTATCAAAGGAGAAATATGGAAAATCATCCACATAAGATTCTGAATGAAATATGGAGATAGAGAATTTGGGAAAAAGCTTATAGAAGGAAGGACCTTAAATTGTTATTTAAGGCCCTTCAGGATTTCCAAGAGAAGAGCTTGTGGTTAGTGGTCAAATGGAGCAGATGAGGTGCTAGTGCCCAAGCAGCTCTGAAAGCCACAACCCTGAGAGTGAGGAAACCTGAAGAAGAGCATAGGATAACACTGTCTTGATTAAAACTGCTAAGCATACGTTTCTGTTCAATATTTACTGCTTAGAGCAGATTTCGAAGAAAAGAGCAATGTAATTAATATTTCCACATCATATTTCACATGTGATTTACCAGCTTGATTAGTATTAGCTCACGGGCTTCTTTTTTCCTTCCCAAAGTAGCTGCAAGGGCAGTAAGCGTCAACTATGAGCCTCAGTTATTTTCCACATAATCAATGGCTGCAGAGTAATCTCTAAGATTGCATTGTGCTGTGCTATTGAAGTGTGTGCACGCATTATATTCCAGGAAGTAGCACATTTCCTGTTAAATCAACTGTGACATAAATATCGGGGATCATTTAACAGATCACAGAGTATCGCTTGTGTTGCAGAGACCAGAATGATGGCTTGTTAAATTAACACTATATAGTCAAACATTTGCAGACAAGGATCACCACTCCTCATTAAGTAGACTCATGTTTTTTTTAAAGGAATCTTTCCAAATAAACTTTTTTATTCATAGTTTTCTCAAAAGACTCTTCCAGTATACAAAGAAGTCCTGTGGTTCCTACTTGTGACCCAGACTTAGCATTTGCTTTTTCCTGCCTGATTTTAGTGAGGAAATCATTGTGTTCTTTGGTATGACAAGGGATCCCATCCCTTTTTCTTGGATTACCTTTCTTTTTTAGTGCTCTCTTAATATGTGATCAGAAGAATTGTTCATAGTGGATCACCACTTGTCCCGTGTCAAATAAGACAGATGGCCCCTGGTGTGCATTTCAAGAAGTGAAAGGGAAATGTCTCTTCATGGCATGACCATGAAGAGACATTTCATGAGACATTTCAAGAGACTTCATGGCATGACCATAAAGAGACATTCCTTCTACCCCTGTAATTTTACATAGGTTATCCTACGTATTACAGAGTGTTTTGTTTGAAAAAGTAATAGTTCTAAAATCACGTTTAAGAAAACATTTCTAAGCCTTCTTTGGCATCAAAGGGGGAAATCTACAGTAATATTTATCCTGTAAGAAATGGAGTATTTTTCAGCTATTTCTTTTCTAACAGATTAGTAGAAGTATTAAATGCACAAACAGATTTTGTGGATGAGATGAAAAGGTGAGAGGAGAAAAACTGACAGTATACAACAGGATGACAAATCCAAATGTTGTAAAGAAAAAGCTGCTATTTGATTTGACATCTCTTCTAAATTATCGTCTTTAGTTTACAAATTAGTTTGATAGAATGAGTAAAATCAGAGGAAAAAAAACCACATGAAACAAAAGCAGCATTTGGCTAATGGGATGCAAAAATGCTGTGAATGAAGATGTAGGTTGTAAAGTTTGGATATCTTGGGTTGGGAGGCTGTAGTTTCAAAAGTGAAGCAGGTAGGTAGCGATTTCTGGACAAACCAAAGATCTTGTTTCCATGCAAGTATTCCAAGTCAGCTATGGGCATGTCTCATATTGCACTGAGTTCGTCTCGTCCAACAACCTGAAGAGAAAAACAAACACCTTTTTGCACTGCAGAACCAGAAAAGAACTGACAGAGCTGAATGAATCACTAAATGAAACAGCAGCAACATTAATTTAATTGCAGTTAAAGTATCCTTATTGCTAGCCATAACATGCAGTAGACTTTGCTTGACTTGTACATCTCAGGGTATGTACAAAGCTAGCAGTTAAGACCTTTTTCATAGCCTGTTTTAAAGCTCACCAACTGAGCAACTATAGTCTTGAGTCACTGGAAGAATGAGCACAGAGCCCCATGATACCAATTTCACAAAGTCACTTCTTAGAGTACATCTGCACTCTAAATCCAGGAACAGATGGATGCTGTTATGCTTATTTAAAAAAAAAAAAAAAAAAAAAAAAAAAAAGAGAGAAAACAATACCCTGTTCTGGTCTATCAGCAGTCTCTCTGTTCTCCATGTCAATCTAAACTGCTAGAAAGGTCCTATATATGGAAATAAACATAGAAAGAAAAAAAAAACAAAACCAAAACAACAGAGCATGTTGACTATGCAACTTATTGGATAGCCTATCTTCAAACAGTACTCAAAATATTTGCTCTTATAGTGGGTGATTCTAAGATTTACTCATTGGTTATTTCTTGTCAAAAGAATAAGCAGGCATAAAATGGGCCCTAGGATGGAAATTTAGGATAGAAATTTAGGATGTTTAATAGCATCAGATTCTAGAGCAGTTTTCAGATGAGGGTTTGAAATCTCCAAAGATTTAAATTTGTGGTAGGCTTTGATAGGCTATGCCTACTGGATTTGATTCCCCAGGATGAGCATTTTAATCTTCATTTCATGTGTTCCTAGTTAATCATGAGACATGTAAAATCAAAACAAAAGGCACTTGCATCATATTATACTTTCTCTTTTCCATTTGGACTGTCACAGACAAGAACCCCTGGAGTTGATGAGAGGCTTTCTGCTGAGGGCCGCCTAGCAAGAGTAAAGACAGAGCAAATTACCCTCAGACACTGCTGTCAGTTCGGCCAATTAAGTATGCAAAGCAATTTGTGAATATGTTCAGAAGTGCAAGCTTCTGCCAGGAGGTCAAAATAGTATAAATTGTCACAGGATGAGAAAGGTTAGAGCAGATCACTGCCCATCCTCATCAGGGTGTGTTATACAAGTTAGTCTTTTTTTTTTAGCCAGGCAGTATTTTATTTAAAGGCGTAGGAAATTGGTAACGCACATGGTCTTGTGAAATGCAGTGTGTGGAATATAGCATTTGTTTACTGTATCTAAAATCATTCACTTCTTTGACTATTATAGGAAAAGGAAAACTTTGAAAGGTAATTTCTTATAATTCAGGTATTAGCATCGTTGGCCATTTTTAATAATAATTATTGCACACGGTCATGGATTTACAGGATAATTCAGGTTGGAAGCAACCATTGGAGGTCTCTAGTCCAACCTCCCACACAAGCAGGGTCAAATACGAGGTCCAGCCCTGCCTGTCCTGGCGACCCTCTGTTTAACTCATCCCAGTTTAGCAATGTCTTTCTTATATTGGGAGGCCCCAAACTGTATGCAGTACTTCCTTCCTTCCTCCCTTCTTTCCTTCCTCCCTCCCTTCCTGTTGGCCCTTCCTGTTGGCCCTTCCTGCAGCCAGTCTGCCTCCCTCCGGTTGGCAGCGCTGCTGTGCGGCATGTGGACTGGTTCCCCCGGTTTGGATTTGCCTGGAAACATGGGAAGGTCACTGATGAAGCAGGCCATGTCCCAGGACAGACCTGGTGCTCTCTCTTCTTGTTGCTGTCCTCTGCGTATGCAGCAGCCCATTACCTGTTCCCTCCTGAGATGATGAATCCTCAAGTTTTCACTCACCTGGTGCTTCACCCATCCAGACCATAATGTCCCTGACTGGATACAGGAATATTATGGGAGACAGCGTTGAATCCAATACATGGGAGTCTAAAATAAAACCCAAAGAAACTATCAAATAAGGATTTCCCGCCAGAATTGATCTCTCCTTTTAGCACTCTCATCCCAGCATCACAGCTTCATACATCAGCACTGAGTAAGAAAAGAAAAATCAACATATATCAGGAGATCCAGAGTTATATTTATCAGATCCTTCTGGAAGTACTACAGACATTTATTTCAGTGATTTTTTGTCTGAAATTCTTTTATGTTACTTATCCATAAACTGTAATAAGTTGAACCATCACCTACAAGTGTTGAAACATTGTAGAGAGCTTTTTAGAAGGAACTGTATTGATTTTCAGTGACCCTTGTGTAAGAAAGGAGACGTTTTTTCTGTGGCACAATTTACAATTTACTGGATAATATATTATTTACAGGATTTCTCAGTGATAATTCCTATAAGGCATGGAAAAATTACTATTAAAACTCACTGCTCATTTCTTTATTGCAGAAAATCCTAAATTATTTTGCATTTCTAAATATAGGCAGAATCCTAATTTTATTTTTTGTCAAACTATTAATAGAATGGAATAATTGCTTCCAAATCTGCACTACTTTTTGACTAGATTCTCTGCCTCTTCTTAGATGCTTCCTTTTATTCCTCTCAGATGGTTCTTGTGAGGTCCTAAACTCCAATTACTTCATTCTCCTGTTGTCTTTGGTTTGTGGTTTTTTTGGGGGGTTGTTTCTTTCTTTTTTCCCTGCCCTAATTTCATTGTTAATTTCTGAATAAACAACAGAAAAGAAGGGTTGCAGTTTGGTTAAACATGGAATGGAGTAACCAGCCCCTTCAAACACTTATAACTTGCCCACTCAAAAACCACTGAAAAACTGTTTTCTGTATTTATTTTAGCAGAATGAATTTCTTTGTCTTGTTTCTATATTAGTGCAAAGCCCAATATAAGATTTTGATCCTTCTGTTAGGAGTAAGTATTGTCCAAGGGAAACCAAATTTCTTTTCAGTAACTTTAAATTTTTTGATAGCAAAGTATTGTTTGTTTCATTTTCAGTAAGATTGCTTATTTGTACGCTGATGTGTAATGAGCCCTTTCATAATTTCATATGTAGATTTTTATGTTTTTTTTGCTTAAAAACAAGTGGATAATATTGCAGTCTTCACATCAATGGAAATGGTAAACTGCCAGGAGGCACAAGAGGAAGGAAAAAGAAGATGATAGGATCATGAACTTGATGATCGAGTGAATATAAAGTTAGTGTTCTGCATTTCTCACAAAACCTTAAATGGCAAATATAGAATAAAAATCTGATGGGGGAGGAACACGCCTGTTTCTCTTTAAAAAAAAAACAAAACAAACTGCTGTGCAATGTTCAGGTATTATATAGAGTTTTACACCATATTTAAGGA
Source organism: Trogon surrucura (assembly GCA_020746105.1). Taxonomy (NCBI): domain Eukaryota; kingdom Metazoa; phylum Chordata; class Aves; order Trogoniformes; family Trogonidae; genus Trogon; species Trogon surrucura. Next base: position 113,778,017 of record CM036617.1, on the reverse strand, counting down.
ACAGTAAGTACATCACAGGAGGCTGAAAATGGCTTGGGGGTTATTTTTCCCTCCAAAATTGTAGCTGTTTAATTATACCTTTCAGACCATTATCAAATGAACAAAATGGAAAGCTTATTTGGGAAACATACTGTAGGAATTTGTGGGAATAGTGTGAATATGCACACAAATTGCTGTCAATATAATTTTCAGTTCGTAGCATACAGTGTCACCCATGAGTTAACTGGATTTTTATGCAAAATATATATGCATAAATATAAATACTTCTGGGTTTATTAAGAATTACTTAATAACATTCCATTCATAGCATTATCAAAACAATGAGATAATATGCAATGATAAATTAAATAAACCCTCTCAAAAATAATAAAAAAATAATGCTGGTCGAGGTGTCACATTCAACATTTGATTCCCTCCCTTCCTAAGTTGGGGGGCTTTGCAAGAATATATTGAAGATTTGGGGGAAAAAAAAAATAAAATACTCCATAATCACAGTATTTTGATTCCAGACAGCCTCTGGTGGAAATTCTTCAACATTCAAGATCTTGTAAGGCTATACAAGCCAGGTAAACAGCATAATCATCGCAAAAGGAAGGCTTTATTATGAAGAACTTTCAGAGTAGGTGTTTCTTTAGGTAAACAAGGTGTGCATTTTTCTCAGCAAGTGAGATTACCTGTAACATATTGCTAACAGCCAGGCAGTTAGAATTTAGGCTTCGCTTCAGCATGTCAGCATAGCAAGTCATCTTTTAGCTTATTAAGAATGGAAAATATGGAGCTAAAATCCATTAAAGTTTTTAATAATGGGTGAGGATCTCATCAATGTGTATAAATACCTAAAAAGAGGGTGCAAAGAGGCAGAACCAGGCTATTTTCAGTGGTGCCCAGTGACAGTACAAGAGGCAAAGGGCACAAACTGAAACATGGGAGGAACATCAGGAAACACTTTTTCACTGTGAGAGTGACTGAGCACTGGCACAGGTTGCCCAGAGAGGCTGTGGGGTCTCCATTCCTGGATATCTCCAAAGCTGTCTGGACATGGTCCCAGGCAGCTCTCCTTGAGCAGGGCGACTGGGCAAGATGACCTCCAGAGGTCCCTACCAACCTCAACCAGCGTGTGATGCTGTAGTGTAAGACCATTAACCAAAAATCCAAAACAGCAACAACCCCCCCTCAAAAAAAAAAAAAAGCAAAAAAAAAAAAGTGCTATGTGTTTTATTGGGTAAAAATGTTCCTTGAAAAACTGATGCTTATGAAATGTGAGGAACAGCAAGATTATATTTGGCTTCCCTTAAACTCCAGAATGCAGAGGCTTTGTCTTTCTGGAGAAAAAAAGACAAAAAACACCACTGAGATTAGGATCTGTTAGCTGTTTCTTCCAGGAGCACAATCTAGAGTTGGAGAGCCCTGTTGTTATTGACAGGAATGTGCTTTTGCCATGCAAATGTGTTAGAACATACTTACATTAAGTACTTTTAGTCAAATTAATTTATATATAAATTCAATGTAAATTATTTATAAGCTTATTCACATGTATACACATGAGTGTATTGGGCTAGCTTGCCTCTGTGTTTCTGTGTTTCCCAATGTGCTGAATGAATATTGATCCAAACTAAGACAGCTACAGATATTATCAAAAGGGTAGGTACTCAGAATACAACAGAATAGAAAAAGATTATTTTTTTAAACTCATGACTGTATATATAATACTTAGAATATACTTGGTGAGATGTCTTTCTTAACAGGTCGCTAAAAGTTCTCTAAAGAGTGGATGCAGCTAGTTTTCAATTCTGAATAATTAATTCTTTTGTAATATCCAGCTGGCACCTTTATGACTTTTCTACTTATTTGGTTGAAAAATGTCCTTGTATTAAGGTTAAGGGTTTTTTTGTAGCTGCAGATGCTCTTCAAATCTGCTGTCCAGAAGCTGAAGTGAGATAAAGAAAAAGCGTCATGACACATTTATTTTGGCAGCCTGATCAAAGCAGGACGGCTGTATTTAGGCAGACAAGTGTATCAAAGTGCTGCAGTTGGAAATGGCTGAGTTAGCATTCCTAAAACCGTGTCCCTGCGATAGGCTCTGCGGTGGAGCTGGCAGGGTAGCGCAGCGTTAGAAAGTGGTGTACTTTTCGTCAGGACACAGCTTGAGCCGAACATAGTGAGAAATTCTGATTCACTGCTACCTTTTGCTGCCAATATTAATTTCCCTCTAGCCATAACACATCTGTTCATGGTAAGACTAATCCAATGCTCATCCGACTATAGTCTGTTCACTTCAGCAAGCAATGGATCCAAGAAATGCTGTTTATGGGAGTATTAAAAAAAATTACTAAAAACTGAGTCCAGCTAGAACAATATCGGATCCTAAGTCCTCTAGCAGCTTCTGAAATATGGTTTTCTTCTTTTTTTCTACCAAGATAGTGGAGAGTCCAGTCCTGTGAGGTTTAGAGCACTTCTTAATTATATTTTTTTTCTTCCTTGTTTGTCTTTTTCAGTTAGTAGTAAAGAACATACTTCCCAGAACTATGTGAGAGCACTCAAATAAGAGAAAAAGTGGATTTTAAATCTGTCATTTATTAGTATCTCAGAACCATTGAGTTTTGTTTTTCCTTTTACTAGATGAGATCAGTGGAATACAATTTATTCTGGATACTTCTGAAACCACCTTATTCCAACATATGCACACAGAATACATAGTCAGGTCTGGGACCTGGATTATAACGCACCTCTCTTGTGCGATAACCTGTAGTTTAGGATAAAGTGGAATATTCCATTCAAGTGGAATACTTTTAGGTAAGTATTACATAGAAGTCAGTAGATGAAGCACTGGAAATGCCCACAGGCCACTTGTCTCTTCTACTGTGGTGGAGCATCACTGGAGTCTTATCCTGCCTTTCCCCTGCCAAATGGCTCCTTATAAACAATTTAGTAGCTCCTGCTGAGTCAATGAGCTTGGCTTCTTAGTGCCACTACAAGCAGGCAAGGAGGGAAAAAATATGGATAGAAGGAAAATAAGAAGGCAGGTCTGGAACAGTTTGATTGCTTCCTGTACTTTTCTGTACTCAAGTTGATTAGAGAGTTAGTTATAAGCTACTGAGAGTCATGATGTGACACATCTTGTCTGCAGTCTTCTGATTTACAGGTATTAATGTGTGTTTCTTTCAAATGACCACGGCGGATTTCTTGATTAAATAATTTCTTAACCAGTAGGCTAGATTGCTGCCTATCCTCAACTTTCATCCTAAGGCATAAAGACGTAATTTTCATATTCTCCTGTGCCCCCTTACGATGTGTACCACTCTGGTCATAGAAAAGGTCTTCCCTACATGTCCCCATGTACATAGAGCAGAAGAGATGGGAAGAAGTGATGAGCTGACAAAGCACTGGATGTTCTCCCTTCTCCTCCTTACGCAGAGATTCAGTATTTTGGGGCAGAGCCCCAGAAATGCTGAAGACAAGTGCACAAGTCCGGGGCTGGCACTTATGCTCACAATCTTTGTCCAAGGTAAGGAAATGGGAGAGCACTGGCTCGCTGCAGATACCCTCTTGCTTTTCCTGCTCTTGAGCTGTACGGCACCTCCCGCTTCTGGCCATGCCCCAGGGTCCCTGCCAGCCCTCATCCCTCATTCCTCTCTTTTCCCTTCTGTACTTTTCCTGTCTATACTCATCAAACTCAGATTCAGAAGTAGTTCTGTTGGTAGCAGATACAGCAGAGAGGAGAAGAGGATGTGCAGAAAATAGACTGCAGCAGATAAAGCGGGTAGCTGAACTCAGCTGAAGTGAGAGCTCCCAGACACTGGCTGTCACAGAATTACCACCCGTTTTCTGGGCTCTTGTGTCAGTATTAGGAGCACACTGCCCTGTAGTGAGCAGGTTGCCCAGAGAAGCTGTGGCAGCTCCCTCCCTGGAAGTGTTCAAGGCCAGGCTGGATGGGGCTTTGAGCAACCTGGTCTGGTGGGAGGTGTCGCTGCCCATGGCTGGGGGTTTGGAACCAGATGATCTTAAAGGTCTCTTCCAACCCAAACTATTCTATGATTCCAGGATTCTGTAAATCAGACCAATGGACATGCCAGAGCTTGACCCACATGATCTGTAAGGTTCAGTGCACACTGCTCAAAACAAAACCCAGAGGAACTTTTTTTTTAGTCAGGTATGACTATTTCTTTACCGTATATAGAAAACTTAACCAAGACTCCATTTTAATAGTAAGTGAATACCTTTTATTTCTGGCAGAGTTAAATAACAACTACTTTTGAAAAAGTACTGACAATTGTAACTTCTCATGACCTTCCTTTGCACCATTATTAATAACATCCAATTCTGCTCATATTCTTGTCTTCACTATTTCTTTTGTTGATAAACGTCAATGTTTTTAAGCAATTCTGTGCGAGAGTTAAATAGGAAAGTAGACTTACACAGCTCCCAGGGTTGCACTGATGATTGTTGATTCTGTCTGAAGACAGACACCAAGTGCATGTTTCCATATGAATGGTTTTTTGCCTTTTCAAGCTCCAAATAGCTTAAGGCTCACTAATTATACTGGTTCTGAGACTACCTTAACAACAGGACACATCAGAACATATTTTAGATGGTCAGCAAAGAAGAACTAGGTCAGAGACCTCTGGGGATTTAATCAAAAGGTTAGCAAACCTAGCGTCACACCTTGAGCACCAACCACTGAGGCTAATGAGACCTCATTTAAATAGTTTTTCAGAGCAGTAGTAAAGACTACCTTCTTTTGGGAAATAAAATCTTACTCTCATGATTTTGTCATCCATCTAGTACTAGACCCTTTATTTTATTTTCTTTACATATTTTCTTCTTTGTTCTGGCAAGGGTATTATCTTAATAGACTTTCCTAAAATATGCTGCCATTAGCACAGCAAACACTACCTTTTGGGACATTAATGAAAAAAATTTCTCCAGAGCGGATACTTTTTCTTTAAAATGGAATCTATTAATCTATCATATTAATATTAGCTACTAAATGAAAACAATAGCATACCTTATTTTCTTATCCGAACCAATGCATTCCTTCATTGAATAATCTTCAGAGAATAATCTGAGTAAAGACTGAGTAAAGGATATTATCTATGATAAAAGATAATAATATTTTATACATTTCATTATTAAGGTTGTTATGTGAAAGGACTAAATAGTATTTACCAAAATACAAAAATGTACATGGAACAATATTAAATATTAATTTAATATAGTTGAGTAAATAAAATATTCACTTATGTCGTATTCACCGGTCTCCATTTTAAATAGTCCCACTGATGCTGACAATTCAGTACTCTAGCACTGATATGTCTTTCAGCAAAACCTAAGGATGCAAAAAAATTAGACCAGTGTGCCTTCAATACTTATATAAATCTGAGAATTATTTCCTCTATGTGTTCTTTCTAATTGAAAGTGCCTATATTCAACGTAAGTACCAATTTTAGATGTACTTTAATTCAGCGTCCTCTGGCATAAAAAGAGAAATAGCAGAGAAACTAAACAGGTAAATGTACAATATTCATATAAAGAGCAAAAATAAATTGCCACTGAATAAAAGCAGTAAGCAGTAGCTTCTTTCACAGACTTTGTGTCATTATGAAATTGTTTTTATTTGCAATGTGTCTTTTCATGTACAGGCAAGAACCAGAAGGGATTTGGAACAATTAAATTTCCTTTAAAGAATAATCATCTCATGAAAGCTTGGGAACATAATACTAAAATTGTAGAAATTAACTGGACCACTGCACTCTACATTTCACAGCCTTATGTTCCCCAAAGGTACCTGGTATATGTGTTGTATTGAGTCAATTTCTGTTTTATAGACAGAAATTCTTCTTGACTACCAAATCCAGCATAATACTTTTTTGTTGCACATTATATGGCTCTCAGTGTGATACAATGGAAAATTCTAATTCACTAAAGAGATTTTACTGTAACAGCTGATATATATCAAAAAGCTCTTTCAAAAAACCCATTCAGGATATTCTGAATTTCATGTAGTAGCTCTATATCATTCATTTCTTAAATGATCTCCCTAGAGATTTTCATTGTATTCTGGTGAGTACAAGGATTTCTCAAGAAAATTATTGATGCTTTTTTTTTTTCTTTTCCAAGCAGCTGAAAAACTAGAATGCTGAATATAGGAATATTATTTTTTATATCTTTGGGAAATCATTATGGTTTGTATGAAATGCCAATAGATGAAACATATTTTGGCAAAAGTTAATTACACAGGATTCAAATCTCATTAAAGACCCCCTTTCGTGTGGGTAAATTTAGTTAAATCAAGCCTGTTGATCTTTGCCAAGTGCTGTCTTGAGTTATTTCAGACTAAAATGTTGAATACGTTACTAAATGCCATGGTTCCATTTATATTGATTATTCTAACCTATAGAGCTACGAATGAATTCACAATTATTTATGAAGGTGTGTTTCGGTTCACAGTGGCCGTCAGTTCGGGGGTGTTGCTTTTGATTACCAGTCCTGTTCAAAGCAAGGTTTAAACCTCCTAAAGCTTTATATGGAACCATGCCTGAAATTCTGTCTAGCTGTGGATCTGACCTCTGCCTAAGTCCACCCCTCTTATTCAAACATATTCTATAGGGAAACTAGTGGAAATAAGTCTAGCTGGATTTAGATCAGCAGGAATTCTACCAAGATGCATATGCAGATATAAGACTAACTGGCTGACTGATCATTTACTCTGCAGATACCAGTTCTCTACACCTCTAACAACCTACAAAAGCAGAGAGGTGTGAAAGCCCAGCAATCTGTTTCAGTGGTATAGTAAACTATAACATTTTTGTCTTAGAACAAGGTTTCTCCTTCCTAAACTAAAGGCTTTTGTTAGGGAAAAGAATTAAAATAGGGAAGGCAAATGACAAATACCTAAATAACCTCTATGTAAGATGAATTATGTGTTTGAGTAGTTTATTTTCACGTCCTCTTTATTATAAGACAGGTGTACACATTGTTGGTCCAAAATAATAAACAAATGAAGTTGTGGATTAAGACATGTTGAGTTTCACAGACGACTGCATTACAGAAATACATTTCCATTGATGAGCTGTAAACATAAACAGAAATCAATGATGAAACAAATATTGTATTTTCATAAGTCAGAACGAATGGATTTACTTTTTGTTTCAGCAATGAAACTGTTATAGTGGATGGAGAATGCCTGGCTATTTCTATTAAAAATACAAGATGTGCTTTTCATAGATAATCACATAAAATTACAAGACAAATAAATATATGATGTTTCCCAAATAACGTTTGCTTGGAATTCAGAGACTAGAAGGTTTCATGATATTGCTACCATACATCAGAATAAATCAATACAAACCAAGAGTAAGTTTCTTAAGTGAAACAGGCATTGGAAAACATCTTCAGCCCTTACTGACTTCAACAAGCTACCAGCAAGCTAATGGGGTTATAAGTTTTATCCAAGATCATGTTCCTGCAAGTTATACAGGAAGCAGCTTTTCATTCTGTCTCTAGAATACTGTCTCTCGGGTTCTAGTTAAATAAGACTGAGCTCCACAAGCAGTGAACTACAAGGGTTCATAAGAAGGTTGTGTTTCACAACTTAATTTGAACATAGTTGTTTCCATTTTTTTCCCTTGAATTTATGGTCCATATAATTCAAATGGAATAGGAAAGAGCCTCTTATATTCGTACTCCTGACGGAAAACCCTATTCTGAATGATGGCTGCAAATACTGCGTATTTGAGTAAACATAATCAAAAGGAAAGGATAATATTTATTAAAGGTAAATTACATTCTGATAAATGACAGACATTTATTTTAGAAAACATGGTTAAGTAATGAAAACAGAATAAATGCTCAGAAGCATGATATACTGGAAATCATGAGGCCTCCCTAACATTGTTATGCACTTCAGCCTTTACTAGTAAATCTCTGTTGAAAAGCAGAGGAAGAGGGTCAGGAGGTGCTTCTGTACAGAACATAAACCGTAATAATCAGACATTTTTGGGGTCTATAAAATGTTGACGTGGCATGTTAAATGGCAAAGAACAGAAAGTGAATGTAGTACTTGCTTCAAAGGTAGGATAATACATAAAAATAATATGAATATTTTAAGGGCAAAAGCAGTCTTTATTTGTCTGCACTCCTATGTGAACAAAACATCTGTGATTGCAGCCCTGCTTTTAGCATTTGAATGTCAACTAAATTTAACAGTGGAGGAAGATCCTATCTTTTCTCCAAAAGGCAGGTCCCATTCTGCTTGGACTGCTTGACAAATTAACAGATATGTGGCTGTGGAGTGCCTACAAGCATGGGCTGACTTCTGACCAGCCGAGAAGTCCAAAATGGTAACTAGAAGACACAGGAGAGAGCTGAGCTATTATGGTGTGCAAGGTGTTTGACAGTGTCTCACATGACATCCTTGTCTCTAAGATGAAAAGACATGGACTTGACAGATGGACCACTCGGTGGATAGAGAACTGGCTAGAAGGTCGCACTCAAAGAGTGCTTGTCACATGGAGACCAGTGACAAGCAGTGTTCCTCGGGGGTCTATTCCGGGTCCAGTGCAGTTCAACATCTTTGTCAGTGACATAGACAATGCCATTGAGCGCACCCTCAGCAAGTTTGCCGATGACACCAAGCTGTGTGGTGCAGGTGCACTCGCTTGAGGGAAAGAATGACATCCAAAGGAACCTCAACAGGCTTCAGAAATGGGCCAGTGCAAACTGCATGAGCTTCAACAAGTCAAAATGCAAGGTCCTGCACCTGGGTCGGGCCAATCCTAGGCACAAATACAAACTGGGCACAGAGTGGGTTGAGAGTAGCCCTGAAGAGAAGGACTTGGGGGTGTTGATAGATGAGAAGCTCAAGATGAGCCAGCAGTGCCCTCATGCAGCCCAGAAGGCCAACCGCATCCTGGGATGTGTCAGCAGAAGTGTAGCCAGCAGGGCAAGAGAGGTGATTCTCCCCCTTTACTCTGCACTTGTGAGACCCCACCTCGAATACTGCGTCCAGTTCTGGTGTCCACACCATAAGAGGGACATAGATCTGTTGGAGCATGTTCAGAGGAGGGCCACAAAGATGATCCAGGGGCTGGAGCACCTCTGCTACAAAGACAGGCTGCAGGAGCTGGGATTGTTCAGCCTGGAGAAGAGAAGACTTTGGGGGGACCTAATAGCTGCCTTCCAGTACCTGAAGGGAACCTATAGGAAGGCTGGGGAGGGACTTTCTACAAAAGTGTCCAGCGATAGGACAAGGGGAAATGGATTTAAGTTAAAGGAAAACAGATTTAGATTGGATCTTAGGAAAAGTATCTTCAGTACGAGGGTGGCAAGACTTTGGAGTAAATTGTCCAGAGAGGTTGTGGCTGCCCCCTCCCTGGAGGTGTTCAAGGCCGAGTTGGACAGAACCTTGAGTAGCCTGATCTAGTAGAGAGGCGTCCCTGCCCATGTCACGGAGGTCGGATTAGATGATCTCTGAGGTCCCTTTCAACCTAGGCCACTCTGTTGTTCTAAGAAAGCCTGTGGGAGGGCTGATGATAGCACATTACTCTATGGACAACGTGGAGATCACGAGAAGAGTGAGCATCAGGCTGTGGCAACAGGAGGGCTGTGGCAATAGGGAGGGAGGAGGCAAGAAACAAATCCTTAGGAAGCCAGGCTTCATTGAGCTGGCTGGTCGGGAAACCATTTGTTCTCATGTCATGTGCTGTACTAGTCATGTGTTATTTATTGCCGATGACACCATAGCATTACTGTGTAATTTTAAAGAAAGCTCAAATTGTCATCGTTCTAAGGAAAATAGATTTCCCATTCTCTATTTTAGGGACATAAAAATATTTTTTCCCCATTACATTACTCTCTGCTGTGAATCAGGTAAATAGACAAAGAGTCTATTGCTATAACAGTTGGCTTGCTGTCATTTGAGAAAAGCTTTCAGTAAAGTACTGATTCTTACTAGGAAGTAAGTACATCTAGCTAAAGTATTTCCAGTATATAAAACTACTTTGCCACATTACAGCAGCAGTTACACAGAAAGCTCTCTCACTTGAAAGCACGAGAGATTCAGTTGTCCACACATATGCTTTTCATTCAAGCACAGGGACTATCACAGAGTTTCCTCCCCTTGTTGATGTATTTACAAACTTGGCAAGCCTACCAAAAAAATTTTGGCTCACACCACTGGGTTCCTCTAGTTGAAAAAGTTGAGTGGTGGTGGTGATGGCGTTGTCATTACTGTTACCCTCTCTGTAGAGTCCAGGAATACTGAAAACCTCTGCAAGAGCAGGTTTTTAAAATGCGTTGACTTCTAAACTGAGTGAGTCGAAACAGTGTGGAAAAATCAACTTGTCCTAAGTGGGCATCATTGCCCTGACACTCTGCACACAGTACCCATGCTCTACCCAGAGCAGAAGCCATCTGTCAGGATGGCTTACTGCCTGCGCACCGCCAGTATGATCTTCGTCCCTACAGTGTAGGTGCCAACAGCAGTAGACTCACTTCAGGAACCAGTGTGACCCTGTGAATAACCTCTCATCATGGAGGAAGCCCTTCTCTCCGTTGGCACTGAAGTGCTGGTACCACATGCATCTTTTCAATTGTTACCAGCTGCTAATTAGCAGTAGTCATATTCTGAACCTCATTTGTCAGATAGCATCGTGGCTAAGCACTCAGCACACTCAGAAATAGAACTGTTAGAAATAGTATAAAATTGTAAGGCCTCTGGAGCAGAAATTGTCCTTTTAAGAGCATCATCTTGCAGTTGGCTCAAAGTAAGCTTTTGGGTGCTACTGTAATATAAACGTGATTTTCTTTTCCTGTGAGAAGAAACCTTTAAATATGAAGTTCAAAAACTATGAAAAATAAGTAATGAAAAATTGTCAGTTTCAGTTGTTGTATCGCCTTAGTCTGAGGAGGAGTGAGAGCCAGTGAAGGAAATAAGCCCTCAGAGCAGGACCCTAGACTTCAAAGCTTCAGTTCCAGATAAATTCCAATGCAAAAAAAACCCCATCACTTGCACAGTGAAGAAGCTGTATCCCTTATAAGAAGACAGCAAATCCTATTATTGAGCACCCTTCTTCAAATAGCTGTGGAGAATTGTCAATTAACTACCTCTGCTAAGAGATAGACAACCTACGTGATTGCCTTGAGTGCCTGCCTGTCTTGCTGAGTAGCAGTAATGTCCCATTTCTGTGGCAGATTTGCTTTTAGAGCCTCTTTGAAGGTCCCAGCATCACATGCACATACGTGATCCTCATTTGTAGTCCTATTTGCATTTCAGCACCTCACTTCTCAATTGATACATCAGAGATGAGGGCTAGATGAGCGAGGTCAAAGAAGAGGCAGACAGCCTAAAACTCGACTTTAAGTAAAAGACCTTGTTTTACAAAAAGTACATGAAGGAAATTTTCTGTCTTTGAAGTGTAAGTACAGAGCTCAGTCTTGTTCCCTGTTCTTCAGTGTTCAAATTTTTTCCCTTTTCTTTTTTTGCTTGGGTACTACTCTTTATTGGGGTCAAACTTTTATTCCGAGGGTCTAAAATTCTTATACTTCTTCCCAAACTCTTTCTTGCAGGTATGTATTGAGTTGGAAGGGATCTTTGAAGGCCATCTAGTCCAACCCCCGTGCAGTGAGCAGGGACATCTTTAACTAGACCAGGTTGCTCAGAGCCCTGTCAAGCCTGACCTTGAATGTCTCAGGGATGGAGCCTCCATCACCTCTCTGGGCAACCTGTTCCAGTGTTTCACCACCCTCATTGTAAAAAATTTCTTCCTTGTATCCAGTCTAAATCTATCTTCTTTTGATTTAAAACCATTGCCCCTTGTCCTGTTGCAACAGACCTTACTAAAAAGATTGCTCCTGTCTTTCTTATAAATTCCCTTGCCAACCTAATTCCTCCTCTGTTCAATGTTGTAGATATTATGAATCAGATAGAAACTTCTGAGTTCACATCTGGCACATGGAGAGACCTTCATTCTTACAATTAAATCAGCTTTATATTCATCACACCTTTTTACTGAAAAATAGATATGGACTTCAAGAGTGGGACTAGAATCCCAGTGTATTTGAGAAGCTTGGGCTTTTGGATGTACAGTAGAAGGATTAGAGTTCATGTGAAACAATCCACTCACTACATAGAAGGCAAAGGCTGCATAATAAATACCTTTAGGGCCATTTGAAAAGCAGGAATGAAATCAGATTCCTGTTTAACAGTAGACTCTCCCAAGAGCTCCGAGCAGTACTCCATCACTCATTTACAAAAGCAATGAAAACATTAATTGACCTCTTGATTAGTATTTAAATAATAAATACCATGGCAGATTAATGCACTGGCCTTTTACCTCAAAGACATAGTTTAAAACTGCCTTGACAAAAAAATCAATTTAATTACATGATACTAAAATTGCAAGTGCCAATAGGTGAGAGTTTCCATGCACACAAGGCCACATATCACATAATCATGCCAAATTGGAATTTATTCAGGGCTTTCTCTTTTTTCTTTTCTTTTTTTTTTTTTAATGAATGCATGCACGGTGTGTGTTGAAAGAAAGCAGACTGCCACCTGCCATAGAAATATCCCACAGAGCAGCTCCCATCCTTGTGAACTAAAACATTTGCTTTAAATGCTAGAAACCTGAAAACTGTCACAGTTCCATTATAACATTCAACTAATTAAAACAGATGCATTCTGGAAAGAAATGTGAAGTGTTTGCTGCAAAGCATGTATTTTGTAGAATCATTGCACACATAGATTTGTGGAAAATAAACTTAGATTTTGGTTTTTTGGAAGAGCTTTAAATGCAAACTTGATGTTGGCCAAGTCAATGGAGTCTGGAGGTACTTGTTTATATTACATTAAATTAGTTAATGTATGACTTTCCTTATGACTTTGACAGCTGGGAAATATCGTAAACTGCTCTTAGTAGGCTTCTACCCTAAGGAGTGGAAATCTCATGAGGTCATCTATTCCTTTGAGTTTTCTTTTATCTTAGTCTGAAACTCTGTGAAGCAGCTGTTTGAAATAGATCAGGAGAAGAGTCTGCGACCACATTTGGGTAGGTCCCAGAAGAAAAAATCCTTAGGGCAGGCTCTGACATTTAGAATTGCTGATGAATACATCTAGATGCATACTGTGTTTTAGGGAAATTAGATCTGAATCCTGACACTGTGACTGTGATCCTATTTGTGACTTATAACAGTTAATGAACAGTAGTTTCCCCAAAACCTTCCATTATATGTGTGGGATAAATAGTTCTGGATGTACTAATCTGTTTCGGTGTAAGTGACCTTGCTGTAGAATTTAACAGATAACCCTAAATTTCTGATAAACATTTGTAAAATTTTAGTTGTTAGATTTGTCCAAAACCAGATTGTTTTCTGATGGGACACGCTCTACTTTCATTTATGTGTATCTATTTTTGCTGAGTACAATTATGCTATTATTCTGTCTGGCTGAAATTTTCTTGCAACTTTGTTTCAAATAAGATTGTGTTTTCAGCTATTTTTGATGGAAACTATCTGTTTCTTGAAGAAATCTTTGACCTTTTATTGAAAACATGAAAAAATTAGTCAAAAAATAATTTTGACTATTTAAGCTAATTTTCAATTATACTCTAGCTTAAGTAGTTTCTATGTTGGAATGATAGGAGCAAATCAGGTCTAAAAGTGTGCAGTTTAACTATGTAGACAAATGGAAATTTGTTTTCATGAATGTATTTATAAAAAACCTAGATTTTAAAATTATACTAGTAGAAGAGAGATAAAAGAGCCTACTAAATAATCTGCATATCTAATGTGAATACTCTAACTAAAATTCAAAGTGACTGAAGTTTGCCATTAATTTTAGTGAGCACAGTATTTCACTACCCCAATTTTTATTTTAGTGATTTTTTGTAAGTCAATAATGGCAAATGAATGATTCTGAGAAATGTAGCTATTGGCCAAGAAACTTTCTAAGAGGAATAATGTAACAACTTACTTGGTGTGAGTAGAGCTGTTTGTTAAGTGATGGATAGTAACTAAGGTCTACAAAAGACCTGTAAGCTAATCAAAGGGATAACAAGTACTTGAAATTGTATTTGTAACATACTTCTTAAGCATGGCTATAGTCCATTATTACTTTTCGTTTTGGGTATCTTCAGGATTAGGGATCCCAAGGTGTCAACTGGAATTGAAGTGTAAAGGCAGGTTACAGGAAGACAGAGGTACATACAAAAGGCATATATAAAAATTCGTTTTCATTATTATTTTTTCCTACTTTTCAGCAACTGAAGATTGAATGCTGGCCACTAAAGGTCACTGTCATTGATGTAATCTATGTAGAAGAACAAACAATTTTTGAAAAAAAAAAAAATATTACTCAAATGGCCAACTTGTTTCTATTTCAAAACAACTCTACAAGTTTCCATTTGCAGGAATTTCTCTAGCACGTTTTGATGTGGTTTTGTTTGTCTCTGCATATGTTCTGAAATTTTGATTCTTATAAAAATGGCAGTGAGAAGTTGTTTTGTTTTACCAGCTTTGCAAGATGAACAAACAGATTTTGTCTCTTATTAAAAACACTGTTGAAAAATATAAGCATTCTAGATTCTTACATTAACAACAATGTGGTTCAGGCAGCTGGAAACATATTGTGGTAAAGAGGCCACATGTTAATTCTCTTTGTAATCTTCATTTTCTCTTTCCCTCACCCTCCCAAATTACAGGGCATCTGCTATTCGTACTTAGTTGTCTGAAAGATTAGAAACTCTGTAGAACAAGAATCATAACTTTGTCATTTTCTAAAACACCTAAGAGAGGTTTTTATAGAACCATTTCACTACACTTATGGCACCATGTTATAATGTCTTCTTCACACTTTGAAAATCTTGCTAAGAATCTTGGACAACTTTGGACTGTTGAGAAACTATGCATTTTTTTAATCTCTTTCATGCTATAAAAGGTGCATTCAAAAAAAATTTTTCCTAAGTCCATGAAAACAATGCATTTTTTACATTATTTTTTTTCATTTAAAAGTAAACAAAAGGTCTATTTTGAAAAGACCAATCTCATTGTTTCACAATGTTGTCTGTTTTGCATAAAGTGCTTTTTAGATGGAAAACCTCAGTTGCTGAATTGTTTACTATATTTTGTAACTAATCTATTTTATGCTTCATCACAAGTTCTCCCTAGTGCTCTCCATGTCATAGCAATTTGTTCACTGACATATTCCTTGCTTTGACCCACAAGACATAATCTAGCCATGAAAGCTACACCTGCTTTATAATAAGATTCATGAAACTCTACTCATGAAAATGACTTACAGCTACCACGTATAAATTAGTGTTGAAATGCTGCAGTTTAATTTTATTCAGTTGACACTTCTTAACATTAAGCCTTTAGTGAAGAAGCAGATGCCCTGTAATTTGGGAGGGTGGTGGAAAGATTCCATCCTAACAAGTCCGAAAAATCACAGGCGAACTATAATTGCAAATTATGTAGGTGCATAGCTATGAGTGTTTGAATAATCTTAACGTGTGGGTAAATGGATTTTGGGCCTATGCTCACCAGAAGATCAATTCCCATGTGCAAGTTCAATCATACAAATAAAATGGGTACCTTCACGGGCGTAAGTGTCTTGCTCATTTGGAAGAAGTTTTCTGGGCTTAGCTGAAAATGCACTGATAAATTATCTATTAATGTCAGTCATAAGTATCTTAGACCTAGTCTTTTATAAAGACTAGAAAACTAGAAAATTACATCATTGTAATAGCCTCGGTGCTATTTAGCTTAAGCTTACTAGATTTTATACCAACAAAAACTACCACTTAAATAATTAGTCGTATTTTTGACAAACTTCTTGTGTTTCAGAACCTGAGAGAGTACTAACAATGCAAGTGTTCATTTTTGTCAGAGGCGATGAAGCAGAGCTCATCACCTGTAGAAATGAAATCTTTGGAAGTGGTAATCAGCATGACACTTTTTAAAAGCAGTGTAATGTGTTTTGGCAGCACATAAATGAATAGCAAATGAAAACAATGCTGTTCTGTTTGATCTGTTGCCAAATGATTCAGTGTTGTGGTTTAAAAGTCATACAGGTGTTCTTTTTTCTTGTGGGAAGAAGAGACACATCATATTATTAGTGGTCTAGAATTTTCACAGCTTCATATGAAATGTTGTGTGTAGTTAACAGATTAAAAGAGGACTACGCCTTTATTAAAGGAGAAGAAAACATTTGGGTCAATTGGCTTATGGGATAAAAATTGACTTATTGGAAAAAAATCTGACGTATTTCTGGAGCTTGGTTCAGAATCGAATGGCAGCAACTTAATTATAAACAGCCTTTATGGCTCAGCTAATTCATTTTGGAAATTAGTGCATATTATCAAATCACTTTATAAGGGATAATCTGGTAGGAATGGCAGTCTCCATGTTAAAGAGCTAAAAAGAGAAATGCTGTGTTCAATTAATTCTGCCATAAATAAAAGCAGAAGTCATAACAAGATAAATTACACAAAATTCCCAGTGCACAAGCCTACATAACACCTCTGTGGCAAAACCAGTATTCTATACTAGTAATGCCTGTATTTTCCAATAGTTTATGAAAGGTCTGCAGGTAAAATTACAGGGATTTGTATGTGTATGGTGAGCTTCCTTTATCAGTATTTTATGTCTATCTTTTTAACAAATGTGTGAATGTTCTTATATTCTTATGTAGCACAACAAGGACAAAAAAAACCCTAAAAAAATATTGTTTTGCTGTTAACCCTTCTCTGAGAAATTAAGAATGCTAAGTATTCAGTCCACTGAAGTCAACAGGATTTTCCCATTGATTTAAATGAGCCTGGGATCCCAGTCTTCATTCTAAATGGCACTTCTGTGTTCAAACTGCAGAATTATCCATCCCATATTCTTAATTATTATAATTTTGTATTAAACAATGTAATTATACATCCATAAAATGCTTATCACTGTAGCTTATGTATCACTCAGTCTCCCAGTTGTAGCTTTTAAAGGTAGATGAGTGAAAAAATAGCCAGTTTAAAAGCTTATTTCAGAATCTTTAACAGATAGAAAGCCTGATAAACTGTCCTTTTATGGTCATTCACTGTGCCTGTGATATATTTTCTGTAGATTGGCATTTTAGATGCAGACTTACAGGATGGAAGCAATCCTATATTTTACTTTCATAATGTTTATCAGAAGATATTGAGAAAATGGATGCAGGAGAGCATCAAACAGGCTGTTCTATGTTTCTTATTGTAAGACTAATAGTAAACTTAGTTTGTTTAGCTTAATTGTTAAAATAAGGTCAAGGAAAAATTTGATCACTTTGTGTTCCTCTCCTCACTAAATAGCTCTTGATGTGGAAGTTGACAGCATATAGAAGAACAGTGAATGACAGTTAAAACCAGACATTTGATTGAAAAAGAAGTGACACATTTTAACATCATGGCCAAATAACCACTGAATTCTTCATCATTCAGCTTTTTCAGATGCCTGAAACATGAGGCCATGACAACACAGTGCATTCAGTGTTGCAGGTTATTAAGAACAGGGTGCAGAAAAAGGTGTAAAATTCTATGGCTGTTTTAAATAACTTAGATGATTTTGTGGTCTTCAGGCTTAAAATCCAGTGTTCCTGTGCTCATGTTCAGTTTTAGTGACCTAGACTATTGCACAGCCGGCCTACACCTAGCTTGTACTTCCCTGCAGAATGCCATGCAGACATACCGAAGAGGCAGAGATATTCCCTGAGGTACCTATTCCTACATCTTTATGTGAGTCATAGTCTTCTGGTGGTGACAACTGAGTCTACCTGAACTGGTTGGACCTGCTCATGCATCTTCTTCAGCTAGCACCTTCAGTCTTCACTCTCTTTTCCTTGCTTCACCTTGTTGGAGGGTATGGAGGATATGGCCTGCAGCTGCTCCTGCAAACGCTCCGAATCGATGAGTCACAGACACGCACGTCACTGCTTCAGCCCACATCGTTCATTTTCACTGAACAGGTTAGAGAGCACCTGTATAGGAACCTGACTTCCAGCAGGGAGGTGTTAGGCAGTGACTTGTGGATAAGTCTTCTTCAGCTGACACAGCTTCAGCTGAAAGAAGATTGGTGAAGAAGCACCCAGTGCAAGCTGTATGAAAACCATTATGTACAATAAACTAACGTACTACCCCTCTTAAAGCAAATTATTGAAACTTTTCCTCTGTCCTCCTAGCGGCCCATTGTACACTTGGAAGTATGTAGGCTACAGTCTAGTACCATATTGAACAATCCAGAATAATGAGACACCTCTGTGAGTATACAGTAATGTCAGTGCACCATATTTATGAATAAATATCCTCAGGAGTCAACCAAGTGGAGAACATGCGTGTTTCATGCTTCTAGATAGCAGTTCCCAATGGACAGAAAATACCTGCTGTCAGAGTCAGATAGCATCAAAGCTACTCCTTTTTTCAGCTGGACTTTGCTTATTTTCATCTCAGCTTTCCCAGCATACTTGGCAGAATGAAAATGCTGATGGATCATCTGTCTAAATGTAAATGTATATGCATGCGATCATAAATAGATGTAAACATGAATTTGCATTGTATATATGCATGCTAATTTTTCCAGGCTACAACTGCCATCTTTTAGATGGCTAAGTGATTTAATTTCTCCCTTTCGCAGTCTTTTTCAAGCTTGCCTTTTGTACCCTGGAAAAGAGTATTTCATATGGTATAAGAAATTGTCTTTTAGATTTATTTTTTGTTTAAACTAATAGCCAGCTTAGTATTTCTGAATTTAAAAAAAAAAATCTTAAGAAGTTTCTAATTCTCAACCCATTAAAAAAATGCAACTGAAAATATGAAAAAATGTTTCAAAATAGATGTTTTAAATAAGAGCTAAAAGAAACAAGAGCTGATACTCTTAGAAATCAACATCTAGGACACCACTTGAATATCAGCTTTCTCAGATCTAAGTAGCATAAACATGAGCAAAATCTACTGCTAGCCAAATGTATTTTATTGCTTGATTGAGACAAGGAAAAAAAGCCAGACAGAGATGTCAGCTTTTGAAAAATACATCTGTTAACCAGTAAGTGAACCCAACTGATATCACATAGCTTTGTTTATCAAAATTTCAGCCACTTGCCTTCCAGAATGCATTGCCACGCTGATAAAACTCCAGTGCGCTTCAATATAAATAGTGAATTTTCTTGAGTCAGCTCAGTTGCTTTACTCTTGTGGAGAATTTACAATCAAGTGCCTTGCCCTTCATGCAGCTGTAGCTGCTCTGAGGCGCAGGAGGAGGGGTGAACCCTCTGAATGCGGCATCATTAGTGCTCTGATGCTATTAGTGGCACTGATGTTTGATGCCAAGGACAGGCTGGAGTCATTGGCTTGCACAGGCGCAAGCTGTACTCTTGTACCTCTGGGAGGGAAGGGCAGCCACTGGGTTCCACAGTCATGTGAGGGGGAAACCAGTATCACCATGGGCACAAGGTGCCATTAATCATCTGATTGACAGTACTTTGAGACAGTGTGCCTGCCAAGTTTGGAATTTTACATCCTCACATGATCATTGTTTTTTATTTTTCTCTGTGCTATATTACTCATTAGAAAAAGAATGGTACCTCTTCTAAGCATCTTGGAAGGAGGGTAAAAAGGATTTGGAGATGTTGGGAGAGGTGTAGTCCACAGTGCAGGGAAGTGAGTCCCTAACCTCTGCTGGAACCCCAAGTGTGAGGAAGAAAATCTGCTGGTGATACCAAACTGAGAGGTGCTCCTGACGCTCCTGAGGCACAAGAAACCTTGCAGAGGAACCTAGATAGATTGGAGCATTGGACAATGATGAATGGGATACAATTTAACAAGTCCAAATCCCGGATTCTTCACCAAAGACTGTGGACACAATATAAATTGGGAGAGGAGTGGCTGGAGAGTAGCCCTGCAGAAAGGGGTCTGGGAGTGCTGGTTGACAGCACGCTCAGGGTGATACAGCGGCGTGCCCTGGCAGCCAAGAGGGGAAACCCAAGAGGGTCTGGGGTGCATCAAACACAGCGTGACCAGCTGCCAAAAGAGGTGATTATCCCACTGTATGCAGTGTTGGCGCTGCCCCGCCTCAAGCACTGTGTGCAGTGCTGGACCCCGCCATATAAAGACGATGTGAAGGTCCGTGAATGTTTCCAGAGGAGGGCAGCAAAGCTGGTGAAAGGGCTGGAAGGAATGTCCTGTGAGGAGTGGCTGAGGTCTTTGGCCTTTTCTAGTTTGGAGAGAAGGAGGCTGAGGGGTAACCTCATTGCTCTCTGCACCTTCCTGAGGAGAGAATATGGAGAGGGAGGTGCTGATCTCTTCTTTCTGTTACCCAGTGAGAGGACGTGTGGGAATAGTTCAAAGCTGCACCACAGGAGGTTCAGACTGGACATTGGGAAACATTTCTCTATCAAGAGGGTGGTCAAACATTGAAATAGGCTTCCTAGAGAGAGAGGTGGTTGTTGGCTCAAGGCTGTCAGTATTCAAGATGCATTTGGGCAGCGCCATTAATAACACACCTAACTTTTGGTAAGCCTTGAATTGGTCAGGCAGTCGGACTAGATGATTGTTGCAGGTTCTTTCCAACTGAAATATTGTATTCTGGTTTATTCTTACAGGAAGTCAAGTAACAATAGATAGATCTGTTAGATTGCTGTATTACTTCTAGTTGTATGATAATAGACACATTTCAAATAAAACAGACACTAGCATTAACACATTAGAACTTAAAAAACATCATGTCATTTCGGTTCTGGTAGAACAACTCAGGTTGGATGAAATAAAGATTAAACAAGCACAAGACTATATAAATGGCTTATTTTAAGATGGAATGTAAAACTACACAAATACATTCACATAATAGATTTAGAAGCAATAGTTGCTTGAAAATATTAACCATGGTTCCCAAGCTGGACAAACTGTCTGTATTTTCTTCTTTAGCATTGAATAAAAGGAAGTAGTATATTTAAAGTTAAAACAACAACAACAACGACAACAAAAGTTTTTTCTAATATAAAGTTACTGGGGTTTTTTTCATCTCTATTACTGGTCCTCATGTGTTGCCTGATACAGTTGAGAGGTGTCCCTGCCCGTGACAGGGAGGTTGGATTAAATGATCTCTAAGGTCCCTTCCAGCCTAGGCCATTCTATGATTCTATGATTCTATGATCAATCCCAGAGGCCAGATCCTGGACCAGATAGGCTGTGTTTGATAAGAATACAGAAACTCTTACACTTTTGAAATGTCAGAAATGATTTCTTGTTGATGGACAAAGGGACTAGCTTGAAAATGCCCAAGAAAGAATTCTTATATTGAAAATTATAGCTGCTCTGGGTTCCAGCTGGGCAAGATTTAGACTATTACTTGAAGTATTCAGATGTAACAGGCAAATGATTATGGAAAATTACTTCTTTAAACTCCTGCAATGATGTTTGTAAAATCTATGAAATAGACAGGACTCGTGGTCTTTTACAAACTGTCACTGTAAACTGCTTTTGTGATAAACTATTTCTAGCATTTCCAAAAGAAGCAGCCACACAGTGGTTGAAAATATTCTATACTATATGCACATTATCATGAAATCCGTTTGAACCATACATATTAAAAGAAATTTGTGTGCTTGTATACAGTTATGCATTGAGTGTTCTTGCCCATTTTGTCTAGGTTGGCTAAATATCCCATTTCAGCATCGTTAGTGTTTCACTCTCAGTTTCCAGTTCCTAGGCATAGAATGACCAGAATTATTCTAACACCATGAGCCAACAGAGTCATAATAGTGAAGCCTGTACAACTACTCTTAAGGGTGGAGGTTATTCTTTCACGGACATTACAAAAACGTGTATATGCATATAAAGTTTAGGGAGATAGTCTGCTTCTAAAAGGCAGCACAGCAGCAGCATGGTTATAACTGAATGGTAACAAGGAGTGGAAATCATAAATTTCAAGACATGACATTGTACAGTATTCTCTAGTTTCTTACACTGTGTCTGCATTGTGATGGTTTCTTTTTATCAACTGTAAAATATTTAGACAATTTAAAATTCTTATTGCTGGTTTTTGTGTTCTAAATGTGAAAATGATTGAACTGCTTTCTTCTCCTTCAGATAACTACCTTCTTCTTTTCATGAGGAAGATAATCTAAAATCTATAAATACTGAGTATTTTACGTGCTTAAGTATTTCCTGAGATATTAAATTACAGTATATGCAATAAAATAGAGAGCTGTCAGACAAAAGCAAAACATCATTGGAATCCCTGTAGCTGTAGTGCTTTAGTAATTATGTATATTCTTCAATTATAAGACACACATAAACTAAAATGGCACGGTAAAAGCTAAAAATGAGATCTTAACAAGATCACAAACCACAATGTAGAAATTTCATGTTTCATACATGGGAAGTTTTGAAGTAACAGAAATCTCTAAATTCTAGCACAAATATGCAAACACATTGAAAAGCATGTATAGGTGGATTCTGTTCACTTAAGAATGCCTAAAAAGCAACATGCCTAAAACCTCCAGTTTAGGGGAAAAATAGGATCATGCTGCTATCATCCTTCTTGGATACAGATTGTTTCTTCTGCTTTCTACTGATCTCCCTCTAGTGGAGACCTGTAAGTCTACATGCGATGAAACTTGAATTTCCCCTGTAATTTTTCATGCAACATAGCTATAACACATGATGCATATGCTGCAAACATCTGTTTTCAGTAATCAAGACAAATTCTGTCAGTTCCTTTAGGGAAAAGCAGCGTATGTAGTATACACAGAGACTGGAATTACAAAGCCTTGAAACTCAATGGCCCATTAGAGAATGGCTAGGAATGTAATTTGTTTGCTCGCTAAACCCATTCCTTGTGGATTGCAGTTTTATTTTTTTTAAGAAATTGGATTAATACACGGGCTAGATTCTTCCTAGATACAACAACAGTGCAGAAGGAGAAAGGAAAAATAGAGAAACAGGTGTTTGCAGAGACTTCTTTATCCCTTGTCCTTATGGGGTGATCAGGCTCTCAGGGGGATAGGAAATAAAGTACGACCTCACCTCCCTTAATCTCCACACCAGCCTGCACTCTGTGTTTGGTATGCAGAAGGAGTACATTGTACCCCATAAATCAATGTCCTGCCAGATACGCTCTTTCCCTCACACCCATGTTTTGTGCCTTCAGACAAGTGGAGTCCTCTAATGCAGAACGTCCCTCAGTGCCTGCTGCAGCGTGCTGTTACTCAGCTGCCCTGAGCTTTCCCTGGGTTGCAGTCAATGGTATGATGAGCTGCTCTAAAGGCATGAGCTGCTGAGTCACATATGTAAACAGCATAAAAATTGCTTGTGCCCATATTGCATATGGCAGTCTTATACATGGAGAAGCAAATCTGTATTACGGATACTGTGGATAAATAAATACACATGTGCATTCATTCACTCGTATATCCCCAAATCCAAATTGCCAATTGTTTTAAAGAAGACAAAGTAGTTTCAAGATAACAGAAGGTTGTTTGTTTGAGATCAATGGCATTAATCATATATTTCACTGTGAATATACCATTAAAACATAAGTTTGATTATTGATAGTGTCAGGGTATTTAATCAAGTACAAGCAACATAGCATTGGTTGATTATGATTATTTCTCCCCTTGACCTCGTCTAGCCGTGGAGGAATGTGAGTGAAATCAGGGTTGTTCCACTGATGCAAACCTGGCTTACACGGAGACTCCAGGGCCCATCTTTGCTCAGGTGATTTCTCAAAACTCAAGAGATGAAAAAAGAGGAGCGAGTCTGAATGTCTAAACCCACATCAAACATTATGGTGATTAGTTACAGGCAATGAAATCTTATCTATGGATTCCAACTACAAGCAGTGTCTTCTGGTCCTAAACGTTGCTCTTGCAACGAGGAGGCATTCTGAAGAGCTTCCAGTTATTGCAGACAAAGGTTAGGGAATGCTTACAGTGCAAAACAAGTTACTGATTGATCTGGACACAGACTTCTGACAGACAGCGCTGTGGCATGCAGACCTGTACTAGATCTGTATGGCTGGACTGTAGCTCTCACTTCAGCAGGGGTTTGAGCCCTCTTTCACAGCTGCCTCTTTTGTCAATACAATGAAGCCTCACAGTTCTTGGAGGGTGTATTACTATTAGCTGTGTGTAGCCCCTGGTGAACTGATACTAACAGCAGAACAAACGTAAATGCAATAGCTTTGCAAGTGAAAAAGTCTAAATTCTAAGTAGCAGATCTCACAAAGGGGTAGAGGAAAAGGGAGAAGAAAGATAAAAAAGAAATGATGGGAAGAGGGAAAAGGGAGAAGGACAGGGTAACTGCAGCACTCATTGCTGCTCGTAAAGGAAGTGGAAGTGAAAATCGTGCACAGATTTATCTGAAGGAAGGGCGAGAGATTTTTACTTAAACACTTAGCACACCATTGCAGTAGCCCCCAAACCACCTTTCCTTCCACCATGCTCTTTCTATTTGATCTTACTGCTGTGTTGACTTTTATATGCTTTTAGTAGTTACTTTTTGGCAATTGCAACGGGAAATGTTCTGGAGGGTTGTGGGCATGGCATTATGTCAGCCAGCAGGAAGGAACTGGAAGGATTTTACCTGCCTGTGGCAAAGATAACTAAAATGCCTCCCAGGGCACTTTGCCAGTATCCTTCAAAAGCACCCCTTCAACTGCACCTTTAAACTGGGCAGCTTGCACTGTTCACTGCGCCAAATAAAAATTGGTTTCTTGGTTTCTTTTTAGACAGCTTTTGAATCATGGTGAAGCCAAAAAAAAGAAAAATGTCTCTAATAAGTGCTATTTTTTCCACTCACCACTAACACAAAAATGCTGAACAGATTGAAGGCAGGGGGATGGGAAGGGAAGAGGGATGAGTGAGGAGGAGTTCCATTGTACTGAGACCAATTATAGAGGTCTCAGCCCAAAAAAAGACTCTTTCAGAAAGTCCCAAACAAATGAAAACAGAAGACTGTGATAAATCGTGGCACAGCTTTAACAGCCATGCATCTCTTGTTCCCCTAAAAAGCTATAATAATAAGCAAATTGTAATGGGTCACATCCCTCTGAGGACCGTAAATTTGCATCTTCAGTGTTAGATTGTTTTACTGGTAATTAATTATATTTTTTTTAATTTAAAAAAAATCCTGCAAAAACTAACCACTTTTAAAAATGTATTCGTCTTTCTGATACCCTAATATAGTATTGACGAAACATGCTTGCAGCTTGGTGTTGGAAACGAAACAAAGCATCAGCTGGAAAAAGGGCTTGTTCTGTTTAATATTAATTCATCTACCTCCTTCAGTTTTGAAATCTTAACAGCCTCACACCACATTCAGGTTGTTCCCTTGTATTTCTCTGCATATTCATGCATCTTTCTGCTCACAGAGCATTACATCTCTTTTTGCCCCCTGGAACATGTTTGTTCAATATGTTTTTCACATGGCATATTCTTCCCAAGTGTGTTTTCAGAAATCACCACATGGGAAACACTGTAGAACCCTCACTTTTTCAAGTACAAGAGGGAAAATAACCAGCTGATAATCATTAGGATGTGGGAGCTGAAGGCATATATGACATAAGTATGTAAGCATAGCTTTCATTAAAAAATGTTTAAATGGCTAATTGGAGTGGATAAATCTGTCCTGAAGATTATTTTGTGATACCTATCAGAGGCGATCACAACATACAAGTTACAATGTGGTGTTTTCCTGACTATATCTCAAGGCAGTTTGGAAGACAGATTATGTCACCACTCCGTTTCTGGTTGCCATTATTCATGCTTCTATTGAATTCCATCTATTTCTGTTCTCATCATTGTTCAGAAATACTGGATTGTGCCACCACAGTTGGGAATCAGTAAGGAGGAGCATGCCAGTTCTAAAAAAGGAAAGCTTTTTGCTTTCACAAAAAGGCTTTGTTAATTAGTGCTACACAAGGAGGGAAATGACAAAACTCCATACATTTCCATTTAAATGTTTGTAAAAGTGATTTTGTTTAAATTTCACTGAGTGTAGTAGGAAATGTTAAAGCTGAAAGAGACCAGACAGAACATACTAATGTCCTTTGGGGCAGGCGTGAGGGAGGGAAAGGCCATGAGGACTGTGTTTTCTTTATTTACACTCTTTCCTTTCCACTAAAAAAACTGTGAACTTTTAAAGCTTGTAAAAAAGTACTGATTTGACAGCCCTGAAGACAGAACTCTTCTTTTGATATAGAGAGCCAGCACAACAACAGCAGTCACAGTACTCAACCCCTGTTCGCTGCTGTGGTGGGGACAAAAGGAACAATTACAGAGCCAGGCAACAACCGACGTGTGATGCCTCCTTGCATACATTTGGCTTACTATTTCAGAGCACCCTTACAACAGAATACATCTCACCTAACTTCTGGTATTTAATTTGGGGTGACCTGTTGACTTACTCTATGCAGGTAATAGCTAAAGAGAGATTCTTCTAGAGCATAAGTAAAAAAATCTCAAATGGATTCTCCACTGCCAATAGAAAAACTACAGAACGGTTACACTCCTAATTTGGATTTTTCAATTATATGCCCAAAATTAGGTGGATGAATCTAGATCTTAGCATATCCATACAAGGAATTGGTGTTGAGTAGCAAGTATACTTTTA
Source organism: Trogon surrucura (assembly GCA_020746105.1). Classification (NCBI taxonomy): domain Eukaryota; kingdom Metazoa; phylum Chordata; class Aves; order Trogoniformes; family Trogonidae; genus Trogon; species Trogon surrucura. The sequence continues at coordinate 113,751,399 of CM036617.1, read as the reverse complement.
ATTCACATGCTAGTTCACAGTGCATTCATTGCCTCATATAGACAATATATAACTCACAAATGAGGCTGTTGCTTATTAGGACAAATTAGTAAGATTCTACTGCAGCTATACAAGATAATTTCTGGAAACTGTATTACTCCACTATCAAATAACTCACACTTTGTTCAAAAAAATAACGTGCCTGAAGTACAGAACCTTAACTTTTTTTCTATGGAAGCAAGATTCTCTGTGGCTTTAAAATGAAGTTTATATTTGACTAGTCCTAAGAATACTATTTATTTATTAGTGGAAATGATAATACTTATGTTGGCAACCAATATTGACCTAATAAAACACAGATGTGTGAATGTAGCTATATTTGCATTCATGCAGGGATCTGCAATTTATAGTCACCTAGGGGTTCCCTGTATCCACAGCGAGCCACAGGCGTTGGCTCCACGCTCAGCAAAGCCATAGAAGCTTTTCTGTTTGGACTTTAGCTTTGGAGAGGGAAATGTGGATGTAGCTTTCATATAATTAATTTCCTTTTCTCTGCCTCTTCACTTTTTTGCTTGATTCATGAGTATCCAAAACAAATCTCTTGCAGCCAACTAACTTTTTTTTTAGGTCAGAAATTAAACTGCTAATATAAAGATTAATTTTCTCTGTTGAAGCCAGGAAAATGTATTTTGCCTTTAGGCTTTCCTATCCAAAGTGGTCTCTCCTCCACAAGGTAACCAAACATTTATGTCATATAACAATCCACCAACTTTCTGTTCTGGCAACTGATGAACACGACCTTGTTCCAGCCACATTCATTCCCCTTTCACCAAATATTTACCTCTGCTGCACTACACCAGAGCCTGCAGAGTACAAGTGACATAAAACCTGTCTTCAGGTGTTTCCCACCAGTTCTGCAAGTTCACTCCACACCTTTTGCATGGACTGGATAACCTACACTTGCCTGCAAAATTTTAGAATACTGTTCATTTTTTCCATTAGTAGTTTGCTGCATTAGGTCATGTTTGTGTGTTTCCTCTGGTCTTCAAAAACCAATACTCCAAATCTCTGCTTTCTTTTGTTCTGCTTTGTTTTGTTCTGTTTTGTTTGAGGTTGGGGCTAATTAAATGCTGGCATCACTAACACCACTGTAACAACAGCTATGCATTTTGGAGTCATCCTTGAAAGTCATTAACATTCTGCAAGAACAGGTTTTGTTCAAAATACCAGTGGGAAAAAGTAAATGAGAGCAATTGGCTTAGGTTTGAATTGAGGCCACAATTTCTAGGGAAAAATCTAACCTACCAGCTTAGCTGCACAGAGAAATCTTTGCATATTGACCCTGTAGAACTTGATTTAATTCCCTAGAAATTCTTGAGCAAGATTGTTTATCTGATTTTCTGGAGCAGGACTGTTACTGTTTTTTATGAACTTCTGGTTCTCAGCAAACATTTGTTGGTGAACTAAGCTCCATTGCCTGGAAAATGCCATGCATACTCTATTTTTCTGCTAAATACCTAAATCTGTATCCCATGATTCTAGTATGATTCTAGTAGAATGAATTTTATTAAAGCTGTTTATTTCTGGTTGTGGTTTTTTTTTTTCCTTAAGCCATATTATTTAATTGATTTTGTTGACCGTTTTGTGCCATCATGTGCAAAGTGTGCAGCAATTTACTAAAATAGGTCATGAAATTGGCTCATGACTTAGAGGTGTAAAACTAGGGTCTCTGCATGAGTTCTCACCTTGCTGGCTAATCTCGGGAGGCATCAGTACCTGTTATAGCAGGTTTGCTTCACAGCAGATCTTTCCACATAAAAAGTAAGCAGTGCACAAGTGATTCTAGATAGAGAAAGGCACAAAGTACTAAAAGTAAAGTTAATTTAATGCTTCCAGATTAACTACCACATGCATTTCTCATGGATTCAATCTGATCAGCCTGGTTTTGATTTGGTTCTATGAGTAAATATCTGTGATTTCTCATGAGGCCATGAAGTACATTCATTCACAAAGAGAAAACAGCGTGCTAGTGTGCTTTGAAATACGCAGCTGCATTTTGGGCTTGCATGTGCAAGAGTCTGTTACTTATGGTCCATTTATTATTTGATATGAAGTACTAATACACATACAAAGAACAACTGTACTGCTTTGTCCTATGCTATTGCGGTAAAAAAGCAACTAACGGCAGCTTTTGAACATGTCCTTTGCCCTGAGTATCTCATTAACACTTCAACCTTAGTTGTACTGTATCTTTTTAATTTTTAATGCAAAAATTCCAAGTGAAGTAGAAAGGAAAAGGAAAACAAAAAAGAATGAAAAGGAAACAAAAGGATATTCAGATACCGGTGTGGATGTATGCGCATGCAGGTTTTATATGGTTCCTAGATACCTAGAGGGAAGGAGATAACAGTTAAATACAAATGTTCATATGGTCTGTTGTGAGTGCATGGACAAGGGCAGTCACAGATTGATGCAGAGACAAACATTCACAAAGCATAAACTGAAAATGTTTTATACTTTTTATGTCCACATGTAGGTAATGCAGCATATAGTTAAAGAAAATATTTTTGTTAGACAATGGAAAGCCCTTGAGTTTCTATGTTTTTATGTAGGACTCCCTCAATTACTTCAACTCATTCATTTCTCTAAAAGGTATCTCTCATATTGTTCTATTGTTTTGGGGTCTATGTCTTTGTGCTTGCAGGGTACACCCATTTTAATATACAGTGTAATTTTTAAAATTTTGATTTTCTCACTTATAGCACATGTTCATTTGTAATATATAATAAACAGCCAAAGGCTCAAATTATGTAAAATAAAACATTATATTTTTTTCTAAAAATACAAAAACTAGGCTAGTCCTGAAGTAAATATTATCTGTTTATTCTACTCTCACTTCAGGAATTTCACCGATGTCCAAAATTTATCCCTGAATGTTAAAACACATGTCAATGATTTTAATTTGCATTTGCTATTCATCCTTAGAAAATTCAATAATAATTTTACTGTTGTTTGGTATCGGTCAGTACATATGCACTGTGTATCTACACTGTATAGTAGGAAGGGGGAACAGAGGCCTGAAAGCCCCTCAGTTCATTAAAGATGCATCAGGCTTTATTATTATTCAAAAAAGAGGGAAAAAAAAAGAAAAATGGGTGAAGAGGCCATCCTCTGCAGTGTGATAGAAGCTAGGCTCATATAAAACAAGCCAAAGAATTAGTTCCTTCACCAAGGAATGACATGAAACCCTAGCTGTGGTAGCTGTAAAAACAGTTAAAGGTCTTCTTTGTGCTCATTAACACCACTGTGCTGGTATTCTGTGTTGGCAGCTTTTGGTTCTGCTGAGACAGTCCGAAAGAAAGTTGTTACCAGCCTATATTCTACAGTTCACAGGCTCTCAAAAAGGACACATTAAAACGGCTAGAATCCCCAGGGCAAGTGGGGAGATTAAGTAGCCCTCTCCCTCGACAGAAGCCCCCGCAGACAAAGCTTGGCATTGTGCATTCAGTACACTATCTCTTCCCAGTACTGAACTTTACTATTGTCCTCCCGGATCCTCGTTTACAAAGTGTTTGGGGGTCTTTGCGTAACGGTTCACTGGCACCACCATTGACAGTCATCTGAGTGTGGGAACTTTTTTAAAGGACGTGATGCCCCCCAAATCCTTGGCCTATTCTGTCGGGCCATGAGCAGACGCCAGTGGCAGGGTTTTAGTGTGCGGGGGCGGGGGAGCTCTGGAGTTTTCCTGGAGTCTCATCTTTCACAAGAATACGAATTCAGGCAGGCAAAGCAAACATGGATTATTTGTTTCCCAAAGGATCAGGCTTTTCCGAAGTTTTAACTGTTGCACTGTGTTATGGAACCTACCGTCGCAAAGACCACAAGGTGCCTTGGTGTACTTCTAGAGCTTGCGGGGGCGGATATTATAAAAAAACTATTGGGGGGGAAAAAATACATGCAATTAGTAAAGCGCTGGCTGCTCCAATTATAACAGCCATGAGAAGGATTCATTATCTACCTTGTTTATTTCCATTTCCTTCTGTGCTGAAATTTTTCAAAATTTTTTTACTGAATTTGAGTAAAGTATAATAAAAAGATCTAATCTGATGCAAAGGCCCATTCCTTTCGATATGCTGGTTTTGACTGAAGACTTAAAGAGGACCTGGTATGAGAGAATCAGCCTTCCAGGAAATACCAAATTTGGAAAGCATACTTCAGCTGAGTCTTATATTTCATTTTCAGCTTGGTTTATATTCCGAACAGACTTACCAGATTTTTTCCAGGCTCCACAAATGTTAGCATTGATTCCTGGAAAATGGAAGAGGCTCACTCCAAGCAAAAGCATCTCTAGAAGCCGAGTAAGTTCTGGCGAGGGGCATGAGCTTCTTCCTTCTCACAACTGCTTTCCCGTTTGCCCCCAGCCAGTCTGAGGAGCTTCACCAGTATCTGAGGGTATGGAAAGAAGAGCTGAGGTAGCAAAATGCAGAAGGTGTGGAGTGTGGCTCCTCTGAGGAGACGAGCGAGTAGAAGTGCTGATGGAGCAGGGTGGAACATTGGCTTGTTGTTCTCCGGGGGAGGTAGAAAATACAGTAGAAAGGAGATGGTGGTAGAAAACCAGGGACATCGTGAAAGGGTTTGGTAGGAAGCTGGAAGTCAGTGTTAAAAACCCAAGGTGTGACATGTCCTGCTCTTCAGTTATCCACACTGTCCTGACACATTCACAGCTCTGCGCTGATAGTATTCAGTCTAAACTGAAGAGAAACTGTGGTTTTGCATGGTTTGTGTTTAGAGTATGGTGAATAGAAAAAGACTATGTGTTGACAGGCACATTGATTTTTACTGTGAAAAACACTGTGATCACAGTAGTGTTAAATGAGATTCATATTTATGACTGAGAAAGGGAGAAGAAAAAAAACAAAGCGGAATAAGATTTTCTGTACTTGATGACAATGAAGACAAATGGTGAGATCTCATATTTTTCTTTAATAACTGATTCCTTGAGTCCAAAGAAAAGCAGATGTTCAATATACCTGAACTTGGATATGTCTTTTTTTCTGTTCTACATAAGCAGAAATTAAAATACACTGCAGAAGACTGAAAGGTCACTAAATTGAGTAAGGAACTCAATGGGTGATGCTGAAGAGAGAGCTATAGAAATACTGAAGCTGAAGTAACGTTACATTGGAATCTTTCAAATATTTGTCTTTGCTCTGTCCTAGATTACTGGTTTTCCAACCATCCTTTATGAAAACATGATGTATAGTAAGATTTGGAGATATCATAAATACAGAAAACTACCAGAACGTTATTCAGGGCAAGCTGTACTGACCGTAAGGACTAGCAAACCTGAAGTGGGACTGAGTATGTGAAGAACAACATCATAAACTTGGAGACTTAGATTATCTACCACAAATTTGAGAATTCATGATTGTGAAATGATAAAGGAGAAACACCTGAGTGTACACATCAATCACTAAATGACAACAGGTAAACGATGATGCAGAAACAAAGTTACTTGAGGGAGAAGATTTGCTCCCACAAGCATTCATCAGGAGATAATCATCAGGGAAAGAGAAGGTAATGATTAAATATAGGATGATGTTGGCACAGTGCTAGGAATGCTTAAAGTGGCTATAAACAAACTTATCAATTAGAAAAAGGCATTTATGCATCAGAGGAGTAAAATTCTGGCACAGCCTTCCTATAGGGATGGCTGGTGCAAAATCAAAATGTAATTCTTTTGCAGGAAAGTTAATGTATGAAATGGGAGTTAATCTTTAGAAAAACAATTTTTCCTCTGTAATTATGATTTATCAAAACCAAAACATTTCATATGAAAAAAAGTTAAAAAGAGAAAATAAAGTGGTTTAATAAGGTAAGGATTGAGACATTTGAATTTTCCCTTTTTTAAATGCTTCTCATAGAACTTATTATGTGCTTTAGCAGGAAAGACAAAATCAGAGAATGTCCTCTTCAGCAACCAAATACTTCAGGCTTTGCATATTCTTTTTATTTCGCTCCTGAGCAGGAAAAAAAAAAAGATACAGAGTTGCACCATTCCTTATGAAGCCATGAGTACAATTTCCACGGACCTCTAGTAACTCTGCTAGAAGCGGGACGTTGCAGATGACGACTCTGCCAGAAGCAGCCAGAGCAGGGGGACTACTCTCTGGCCTCGGTCCAGCTTGCCGCAGATTCTCAAATGAATAGATGCTTTGGTATTTGAGAAAAAATAGTACATTGCTATTAAGAGCAGGCAGTGCACTAGAGAGCACTAGCTGCCTGTCTGCTCTGGGGGAGAGCTGACCCAAAGCAGCCATTTTAAGGCAGGTGGTGTTATTGTGGACACAAGGAAAAAAACCCAAATGAATGCTTGCTCTAGTATATTCTGAATCAAAGGGTCTGTTATAAGACTCCCCAGGCACCCAGCCATTATGGCCATGGTCTTCGCAAATTTTTAGTCTAAATCCCATATAGACTCATGACTAGGGGACAATAATATGAATTCTGTTATTTATAAATAAATTGATCTTCAGAGGGTTATTGTTTATTAATGTAACATGTTAGCGGTATGGAAAATTAACCTTGTTTTTTTCTGTAGATACTCTGTCTTCTTTCGTACATGTTCCTCTGAGGGTATGTTTATTTATAGGCTCATAAATAAAAACTTAAACTGGTAATAGTTAAAAAATATATCACCTCTGATCTTGAAACTAAGTATGGACTCTATTTAATCTGCATAATTTCCTCAGCATGATCTCTTTACTCTTCTTTCATTTTAATGTGGAAAAAAAGTCTTTATTTCAATACCGAATGGAGAGTTTTATAAAATAAGCCTTCCAGTGATTATAGGTTAGGTGTAATGTTTCATCTTGCAGTAAATGGATGGATTTCTGTCATGTACTTTCAGACTTGGAATTCAGTCAGAGGCTGAAAATATTATTCATAGGCATGGAACCTCGTTAAATAAGCATTGCCTTTGCTTTACCCCTTCCGCACTGGGGATGTTCAGCAAAATGTACATTCGAGTGAGTCCTTACTTGCCTATGGCAATTACAGGAGAAAACCTGACTGGAGAGCCAGTTTCACCCCACACTAACTCCCTGGCTGGGTTCCCCCGCACCAGATGAGAGGAAAGCTCAGCTCCCTTCTCACAGCTGCCTAAATCTTTTCATCTGCAGCATCTAAGAAAATAACTCCAACCAAACTCTAACAAAATAAGCCATTTGCTGCATTTGCACTGTTTTCTCAGTAGCCTGTAGCTGGTGCCAGTGCAGTTTTTTTAAGTAATCGATAGTTTCAGACCTCCTATTTTTGGCTAGCAGTAGGATTTAGCAGTGACACTTTTCATTTAAAGTAGCTTTCGAAGAGCTAATGCTCTAAAACTTGAGGTTTAGGAAGCAAAATGTACGTAGCCCCAAATTTACTCTGCTTTTTATCATTCTGTTTTAAAGTGGACTGACATATTCTAGCACTAATAAAAGGGTGTATATGTTCTTTCCAAGATTCGTCACAAAGCGGTGGTACGAATAATGAGTATAATTCTGTTCCACATGGAAGTGAAGTTATGCAGCAGCACACCCATTTCTTTTACAAGGAACTAGAATGACAAGAGTAGCATTGCTTGTTAGCTAGCTGAAACTTTGGTTTTAGCTCTGTTCTTCATACTACCTCCTATTAAATCTGTGAGGACCACAGTGCATATACACAAGAAATAAGAGGCCAAGTGGTGTTGAACGGCTCTGCTGGGTCTTGTTAGCTCAAATGTGAAATATTGCTCTTGTTCATTGTTGGAATATAAGACGTATGACCTGTTGTCATGTGGTCCTAATATGAACATGCCTTGGTTTACCTGAAGGAATAAAACATGTCTTAAACATGTAGTTTTGTAAGTGGACTATTAGGCTTGTATGAAAATCACAATTCCACTTTATGTATGTAGATGATGATGGAAAATTTCATGGGAGTTCAAGAAGGTAAACTGTGTTCTCTTAGGTCTAATCCCAGCCATGAAATTATCATTTATTTACTGACACTATGTATTTACTGTCTGACACAATGTATTAAGCCATTGGGCAAAAAAATCTTTATAGAACCTACCTGCCTCATGAAGATGAAAAAGCAAATCAGGAAACTGCAGAAAGAAGTAAATAAGAAGCATCACCACTGTAATTTTGGAATATGAATAGAAAGTATGAAAGATCAGTGTACCAGAGAGACAGAAATGGCTGATTCCTCCTTTAGTATCACCTCTTGTCAGATGGAGGGAAAAATTATTCTTTAGGCAGTGCAAAGAAAGTGCTCACCCACACACCTCTCCTTCAAGGGAAAATCTGACAGGGCTAGGTTAAAAACAGCCAATATGCCATGAATTTGGGATTCAGTTACATTGATATCAACTGAAATCAGCACACTTCAGGTTAAAGGATTATGCAGGAATATAGCCAAACAGACATTGGATGGACATATATAAAAGCACACATGCTTTAAATGTCTGGTGTCAGCTAATACATGATTGGTGCTGTTCCGAATTTAGGGATCTATTGCAAGTCTTGACTTCAAGACAGGTTTTAGAAATCTGGTTTGCATTTTGGTATAAAGACAGTTCAGTTTGCCAAGCTTCATGTAATCTGACCAGCATGTTGAAATTCAACAAAGCAGCAGCAAATGTCAGCATAAAGAAACTGAGAGTGAACAAATTAAATACTGATTTTATCCATACATCTCCTCATAGTGCAGTCCTATCAGAAGTCAGGTTTGGCTCTAATTTTGGGAGTTTTGTCAGAGAAAGGTGACAACAAAATCCAAATATCTTGATTTTTGTTTTGCTATTGGAAAACTCAAATCATGTGACGTATCCCAAAGCAGTATTGCTGAAAAATAGCTCCATGTGGTGTTTGTCACTGTGCTAGAACACATGCACGATGCTGTGATAAACACTCTGCAAAGCACTTGTTAAGACAGCTCTTCCCCCTAAGGAATGTACAGGCTGGGAGACAGAGAGAGATAAGATAAGATGCACCTGGTAACCAAGAAGTGATGCTATTTACATTTTTCTTTTCTGTTTGCTTTCTTTTCCCAGTGTTTCACCCCCTGTTTTATAATGAGGTGCTGGATTGGTTGATGTGACACTTGTGAGTCTCAGGGAAGAATTTGATTGAAGAAGGGTGGTGGCTGGCACTGGGTTTGGGAAATCATATTTTACAAGATAGGCAGCAGAGAGGAAAATATGAAGACAGTGGTGATTCTTAAGGCCCAGTCCCTGTCAAACACTGGACATTTTGACTCCTGTCAAAGAAAATGAGGGGAGTATTCTTCAGAAAAGGATAGGAACTCCTGTATGCTCAGAGGATGATTTTTTTTTCCTATTCAGATATTTAATGCATAACCCAGTCCTCCTCTCAACAGTGCAGTTTTTTGATGAACAGTGAATAACTGTCATAACACTGGAATAAGAACTCAAGGGGTGCACTTGCTAAAGATTTTCATTTACCTTGATTGCATCCAGACTAGATATGAGGCCTTGTTGAAGTTCCCAAATGTCATTAGGTTTCTCAGGGTTATTGCTGTGCTACTAGACTTGCTGAAGCTATTCTAATCCTTTCCACTTCTCATTAGAGCACTGCTGTCACTTTTTCTCAGTTTCTGCATCTGCCTGTTCCCTCATTTCTTTTAATATATTCCACCTGAACTGTCTTCAGTACTACTTCTCCCACTTCCCCCCCCCCCCCCCTCCCCCCGACTTTTCCTCTTATCTCCTTCTGGTAGCATAATATCACATGAAATTCACGGCCAAGTTTTTTTATTCCTTTTGCCCACTTTTACTTCCTTCTCTTAGTGAGTGCTTTGTATGGCTGTACCTTGTAACATCAGCCAGGCCACATCTTATCTTTCCAAATGTATTTTGCCACTTGCAAAGGTTTGTAGTAATTTCAAGTTGATTATCTTTCTATTTGGCAATTAATTTTGTTGTTGATACTGAAAAAATAAAAGGCTTATGGCTCACTGGGAGTGTACTTCACCTGAATCTCTATCTTTCAAGTCAAAAAAAGTTTCATTTTGTTACCTGAATCAGTTTGGTCCTTGTTGCCTTCCCCTAGTTTAAAACTGTCTTTCCCAATGAGAAATGAGAAGAATATCTTTGGTTCCTCTGCCTCTCCTGCTAACAGCCTAGTCCCATAAGGAAGTGGAATAGATGTGAATATATAGCACAGGCTAAAATCTTGCAATAAATTCCTAACAGTTGTAATATACATATATTGAGTGATAGTCAAGCAGGTAAGACTGTGATACCCATCTCAGAAATATTTACTGTATAGTTTGAGTGTGGCCTGCACAGACTAATAACAACATGCTTTAAGGCTTGGTTACTGTAGCACAGTAGGTGGCAATGGTTATGAATCTGGCTGAATGCTATCCAGATGCACTATAGCTGTTAAAGTATAATATTTATGACAGTTTTGAAATGGTATAATATCCATAACCAGTCTAAAAACTCTTAAACATGCCCTCAAACATGATTAGCAGTAATTTATCTGAACAAAGCATGAACAGATAAGCACCTCAATTGACATAGTTATACTCAGAGAAAAAAAAAGAATTTGATTAATATAAAGCACCTGTACTCTCTAAATCATTTTAAAGATGGCATCTGTTTTCTTATGAGATTAGATCTATGTAGTATCAGTATTTTACCTCTAGCCTGTGTGTCCAGTAATCTCAGAAGCAGTCTAAAAAAAAGTGTACAAAGGAATGGATTTGAAAGAAGAAACAGAAAGACAGCAACACGTGTTTTCACAACAGCATTTTCACCATTTATCTAAAGAACCTTTGAAGAATTTATCCATGGCTTTGAAAATGAGCAGTAATGATTAAACACTTGCTTGGGTGTTAAAACTCAGAAGAGATGTGAAAACAGATTAAAGGAAGAGGCAACTTTTGTCATCCTCACCACACATCATTCGTACTGTACAGAGAATAGCAGAACACAGAGAACTCTACTGATTTTGCTTGAGAATAAGCAGATTTATTATTATTTTCTTCACTTCCTTGGTGTCTTATGTGTAGCATGTTTGGAGAATAAGACTTCATTCTGATGGTGGTATTTTACATAGATTCATCATGTACCCTGTTTGCTCTATTGTCATTGTGCAAAAGCTGCATCAACAGGCAATAAGTGATGTAAGTTAATAGAAAAACATGAAGAGATTTTTTTCTGCTAATAGTTACGATATCCAACATCAAGGAGCAGGCCACCTTAAAGCAAGTTTAATTAAACATTTTTTCAAAGGGAAATTAAGAGGGAGTTGAGACCTCTAATACAGACATTAGGACAAAATCTTAGTTGCACAGAGAGTTCATTGTGGTTTCTTTTTGAGATACAATAATAGGTAAATGGCAAAGGGGACAAAGAGAGAAGCACAGCTATTGTGCACATGTAGAACTTAATAGAAGTCCTTCACTATGGATTAAGCAATTTCCTCTTGTCCTGCAAAACTGCTGGCCAAAGAATATAGTCATGTTTGTCTGTTTGTCCTCGCATAATAGTAAGAAAAATGTAATGGTGGTAAAGGAAATTGCAGAGCAATTAGTCTACCCTTTTCTTATAGCCACCTCAGTTTGTAATTAATTTATGTATGCAAACAGCTGATTTAGAATTTCCTGTGAAAACAATCAAGAAAATTGCTTGATTTAGATGATTTAATCTGGTGACTAATGATTCAGCTAAACTACTCAGATTCAGAGTTCTTGGAATTTCACAGACTTTGTCTACAGCGGAGACTTCTAATTCAAAGGCCTGTGTTAAATGTATCTAAAGCTAGATATTGAAGATATCTTTGTGTGTACATCTTTTCTAAGCAGAACAAGGTCCTTCACGCAAGCAGACTTCTAGTATTACATGTAAAGATTGGATTTATCTTGCCTAACTTAAGGTTTCTTGAAAGTCATTAGGCCAAGTCTAAACAGGTACTTCCAGAAGATGATTCATCCATTCTAAAATAGAAGTTAAGATCCATCCATTAAAAAGTCTCTGGAGTTGCCCATTTCTCTGTGTTGTCTGCAGATGGAAAAGGGACAGAACTCACTTTTATACAGCTGACCTTCTGTGAAACACTACCCCAAATTAGGTACGTGGAAGTCATTAGTGCAGAAAAGAAAATGCTGAACAAATTTCCACTTTGGCTTAAAGAAAAACTTTTGAAATACACATGAGTAAAATAAATTATCTTGGAATTTTCTTACGGAGATAATGACTGATATTTATGTTCATGGAAAGGAAACTTGGGCTCAATAGAACAGGCTGTCTTTCGAGCCCTGGGCCCCACAGAGCTGTACCGTATGTGATGCTGCAGATACATAATAAACTTTTTTGAAATAATAAACTGGTTTGAAACCCAGTGCTGTACTTTCACCCACCAGATAAAGTTGGGAGTTGGAAGAGAATACACAATACTGTTGATACAGATGTTTTTCTTAATTAGATTCCTCCACTGAACTCTGTGCTATCTGCAGTCACTAATATAGCATTCCCACCTGCCTGTTTCCAGTGCATGGAATAGGAAAAAAAACACAAAACCCTCACTGAGAATAGCTCTTACTCATTATCCTGCTTATTCTTGGGAATGGTGATGGCATTGGAAAAATCATGGCAACTTCTCTATTTAGGAGGCAAAAATAGTCTAAATTGGCAAATGTAATCTATTTAAAGGAAGTTCTCCCTTGATTTTAGTAGAAGGTGTAACGTAAACCTAGCACCACTGAAATTTCTGGTAATGCTAAAGTTAGGTAATATGGTATAGTTTCATTTCAGACAAACATTTTGCTCTCAATGGCCTGATTCCACAAGAACATACTCTATCCTGGTTTTACTCTTTTTCCCCTGCCACCAAGCTCCACATCAGAGCATTCCAACTTTACTGCAAATAAGCGATTTGAAATAAACAGAATCACTCATTCTAAAATGGGAGAAGATGAGAAACATTCTCTGGCATATGCCTATTGCCTTGATTTAACTTACAAATTCACAGCCTACTGGTAAACGCCTCTTCGTCTGATGGTGTGGCTGTACGTTGTTTAGTAAGTTGGAGAGGACCTGCATTTCAAAATTTGCTATCAACACTACTCAACAGTGTAAAACTAGGATAATGATGTAGAAATATAAAACTTTGCTAATATTATACCTTCCAAGAAAACGATTCTTTATGTCTCAGTCTTGAAAATACTGCAGCAGAAAGATCATACCATCTGACCACCATCAAGCATGATCTGATGTCACTTTATACTTTAGATAGTTCAACTTGACACCCTGTTTGGCTTACCCTTTGCTAAGATGGAGGATTTACCCTGAAATGACCTTTTTGGCTTTGCAGTGTCGTGGGTTGACCCTGGCCGGCCGCCAGGTACCCACACAGCCGCTCACTCACTCCCCCCTTCACTACTGAACAGGGGGAGAAAATATCTCCAAGGGCTCAGGGTTTGAGATAAGGACAGGGAGATCACCCTCATTTACCGTCCCGGGCAAAACAGACTCAGTTTTGGGGAAATTAGGTACATTTATTAAAAGAACTAATCAGAGAGGAGTAGTGAGAAGTAAGAAAAGAGCAAACAAATCTCAAACAGAACACCTTCCCCCCATCCCTCCCTTCTTCCCAGGCCTAACATCAATCCCGGTTTCTCCACCTCCTCCCCCCCGAGCGGCGCAGGGGGACAGGGAATGGGGGCTGAGGTCAGTTCATCCGACGTTGGTTCCACCGCTTCTTCACTCCGGGGGAGGACTCTTCACTCTTCCCCAGGGCCACCGTGGGGTCCCTCTCACGGGAGACAAGCTTCATGCTCTCTTCTCCGCGTGAGTCGTCCCACGAAGGGCAATTCATCACAAACTGCCCAACGGGAGACACCTCACGAGGGGCAGCCCACCCCTCGTGAGTCTGAGGCGCAGTCCTTCAGGGGAAACTGCTCCAGCGTGAGCCACCCGCAGCGTCCCAAAAGTCCCACCGGCCAACCTGCTCCAGCGTGGGCATTCCTCTCTTCCACGGGCTACAGGCTCCGGCAGCGACTTGCTCTGACACGGGCTTCTCACGGGCTACAGTCCCCTTTCAGGCATCCACCCACACAGCATGGAGTCCTCGGTGGACATCTACGCGGTGATCCTCACGGTGGACCTCTGCACCTCGCCCATGGGCTGCAGGGGGACAACCCGCTTCACCATGGTCTTCACCACAGACCCAGGGGATTCCTTCTGCTCCGGCGCCTGGAGCTCATCCTCCCCCCTCCTCCTTCTTCACTGACCTTGGTGTCTGCACAGACTCTCACTCCTCCATCTCTGTGCCAGCTGTTGTTATGGCGCAGTTCTTTTTCCCGTTCTTAAATATGTTTTTCACAGAGGCGTTCCTCTGCTATCACCTTACTGATAGGCTCAGCCTTGGCCAGCGGCGGGTCCCTCTTTGTAGCCGGCTGGCATTGGCTCTATCAATCTTGGGGAGCTTCTAGCAGTTTCTTACAGAAGCCACCCTGCAGCTCCCCCCCCGCCGCTGAAATCTGGCCAGGCCAAACCAAAACAGCAGTGAATTGTTTTAGTAAACAGATGGATCATTTGACTCAAAGAAAAAACCTAAAATATTCATTTAGGTCTGCAAATCATTTCTCTGAATGAGAACAGTAAATTCTAAGTGCCTGAGGCTTCAAACCTTCAGGAGTTGGAATTCTGCATGAAATTGGGCTGTTAGTGTCTTGCCTTTATTTTATGTGATCTGTTCTTTGTACTACATGAAACTGCCTACTGGAAAACCTTTAATTACTTATTTAATGGAAACATTTGAGAAGTTGTGTTTGTTTCACTTTATTGGCAGCTTTGCTGAACAATGTGTGATTGTATTTAGTACAACTGTGTCACATATTTCATTAAAGAAATTGTTTTCCAGTCTTACTTGTAATCAGCCAAGGATGTTACTCATTGAAAGATATGAAAATTCCTTTACCTTTCATAATTAGGAACATAAGCATAATCAACCGGCATTGTAGTCTATAAACCAAAAAGTGAAGAGGTGTCAAAGGAGTAACTCTTTCCCATTTTGTGGGTCTAGCCTCTCATGTTTTGGATCTATCTTCATTTTTGTCAACAGAACAGAGAAGAATCTTTTCCAAGCTGTGGCACAGTTGTAACTGCAACACAAATAAAACATATTAAAGTAATTGTAGTATATAAAATATTTAAAATACTTATCTCTATCTCCTAGATAATATATTGTTTAGTAACAGTGGCATGATTTTTGGTATTTAAGATAGAAAAGACCACTTGATTAACAAGTGTAATCTTATAAAAGCCATATAAATTTCACCCATTTAACCCCTGTACCGGGCTCCATAAGACACATTTATATCTGCTTAAGAAGTCCAGAAAAGTACCTTATCTTGATTTGCAGAGATCAAGAAATGAAGATTTCACTTCTTCACTTCTTCCGTATCATGTTATTATAGGTTGTTTGTAATAGTAGTACTAATAGTAGTACTAATAGTAGTAAATAGCAATAGTAGTAATAGTTTGTTTATAAATATCAGTTCCAGAAGGTGGTATCTGATTTCAAAAGTAGAGATCTATTTTATATTGCTTATGGACCCTGTTAATAGTTTGACATAAATGCACTCAAAAAGCCATTTTTTCTGTTATTATTTTCTTCTGTGGGTACAAATACACCATTGCTACTTTTTCCAGGATATGACAGAAATAAGACTTCACATTACTGCAGAAATCATTACCTCAAGCCCTATGAGGTAGAATCATTGTGCTCTTATTGGGATGTGGCATTGTTTCAGATTGGCAAATGTTTGAAGTATGAGTGGACAGAACTTAAATATTTTTGTGGTTATTTTGTGTATGGAGCTGGACCCGACTTTATGGTTATGGAGTCTGGGTCAGACTTACAGAACTGTCACCTCTGCCACAGTGGAGCATTGAAGAGACAAGGCCTGTCAGGTTTCCTTTCTGCCAGTTGCTGTTAGTGTGTGTTTGATTGTGAGACGCAGGGAAGGTTGCTGTGCCGTGGAAATGGCTGCAATCCCTGGAACAGTTTAAGTGCAGTCTTTACCAAAACAGTAGTTAGGTGTGTTTTTTTGCTTGTTTGTTTTGGTTTTCCCCCAGAACTGACTTATGCTCTGTGTAAAGTGTCATAACAAGCATGGGGGCATTTGGCTGAGGATATTATATGATTACTGTGCTTCAATTATATCGTTAAAGTGCTGTGTGTGTTTGTGTACCAAGACTCTAGAACTAAGTCCTCTCCTCTCTGTAAGATGGGTTTTTCACCGTGTGCTCACTTCAGCCTCTCCACTGTTCAAGTGAGAAATCAATGTCAAATCAATAGGTTATCCTGAATCCAATGGGTAATAAAAGAATATGCTATTTCTTCAAGATGTCTTGTTTTAGCGACTGGACACAAGACTAACCTCTTTAATAAGAAAAGGTTACATACAATTGGGACTAATATTACCTGTAATACATTGTTTAATAGAGAAGAGATAAGAGACAATTCAGGAATGTTGCTTTGAGTGACTACATTGGGCAGTGTTTTCCAGAAAAGCAATAAAAAGGCTAGGCATCCCATTATTTCAGTGATAGGAACTCTAATAACTGACCAAACTGTTTCCAATAGTTAATATGTTAAGTCTGAAACCTAAGCCCAAATGAACAAAATAAAAACAGCTACAGTCCTCATCAGAGCAAAGCAGATTTCAAAGAGAACGACATCACGGTATTTAAAATTTGTCCCCACTGTTGTCTTCACTGTGGCATAAATGACATGGGTAATCAGAGATATGGCAAATCATTAAAATGTTGGAGAAGAAAACAGATGGACTCCAGCTTTTCATACATATCTGAAAAGTGCCAGGCATGCCTCTCACACCTGCTCTCAGGCAGTGGGTTGTCACCTCAAGCTACTGCCAGCTTAGGACGCGGCAGATCCACAAACCTAAAATCCTCTAGGGATTAGCCTAAATCTACACAATAGTCTTGAGTGCTAATGTTTGCCTTTAATGTGTTTATTACCACATCTACATGTATTCATCATTGAGATCCTGTGCCACTGTGTCACACAGAAACAGAATGTTTTTGCTGTCTGCAATGATGTTGTGTCAAAACAATAAAATGTCACCTACCATATAGCAATTCGTCTCATGAAAACATTGTAGACTACCCAAACCCATATTCCTGTTGCACTGAAATTGTCTGGTTTTCCATTGTGAAACATACTGTGTGCTCAAACATGGGAGGAGACAGGCTGGTTTTGAACAAAAGCAGCCCTCCAGAGAAATGCATGTCCAAACTGTAATCAAGAATATCCTTCATGTCTCCTGTTAATTGGTGATTTGCCCTGCATATCTGATGGGAAGATTTATGGCTTCAAGCAAAAAAAATCTCTTTCAAGGGATTCTTAATAAAGGTTTAAGGGTGGGATTTTCAAGTATTCCAAAGGGAGTTCTTTCAATAGCAGTTGAACATCCCTCTCTGCAAAGCACTTTTGAAACGTGCACTCACACTTCCAAGATGCCAGTTTCAGGCCAGGCTTATAATTTTTACTCTATGTTCAGAGAGAACTGAAAGACAAACCCAAGAACATCCTAGACCTTATTTTTATCAGTACCCTATCTAATTAAGGCAATATTAACCAAGCCGCTGTGAAATACATACTTCAAATGATATGGCACTTTAAAAAAAAAACATTACTTGATTTTGCTGCACACAAGATGTTTGTGTGTTTGATATTTATTCACAGAAAGTATTAATTAACTCCTTGGGAATGGATATCATCTCACTAAGTTTTCTGCAAGACAGTAACAAGTTGGGAAGGAAAAAGCTTAACCTGATTTTCAGTATTTCCTTCTTTGCATGTATTCATGCCATAAAAGTATTGAAGCAGAATTCTTCAGTATGTGTATACCTCACTGTCTAAATTGTCATTCCCATTTTCTTAAAAGTTATTCAGAATATTGACCAAGATGTAAGTCTTAATGTAAGTCTTAATGTATGTATTCAGTTCCCTGCTTGAACAGTGACTTCAATTGTAATGTGTTGGTTGGGTAAAATGTAATCAAAGAGCTTGGAAATTACATTTGAAATACTGAAATCTAACGTGACTATTCTGATAGGATTTTCACAGCCTTGATCTCCTAATGCAGAATTTGAAACAAATGGATGTCAGTTGATGCTCTAAATAGTTTCTTCCTTTAGCCCTGGAATTTTTCATAGAATTTTGAGAATTAAGCAAATATTCTTTCTTGAGTAACATTGAAAGGTCTGGACAACTTTGCAGAGCGTTTGTATGAAATTTGGCTGGTTTTACTTAAAAGTCTCTTACAAAGTCTCACCAGCCTAGGGTACTGGTAGAAGTTCATAGTGGTTTGAGCCTTCAGTCTTTAAACCATTTTCATACTTCATCAACTAAAATGGAAATCCAAAATGCTTTTACCAGCGTAATACCAGCAGAGGGCATTACAGCATAGTTCATTAAAAACTAAAAATTTTATGGAAAAACAATCCAGCTAAGTACAGACAAAGCATAAGGCAGGTTTGACAAGCACTTTACTGAAAGACACATAGACTCTCTAATGATCATATTGAACTGACTGAGAGGATTTCCCCACTATAATAATAAAAAACAAGTTTTAGAAACCTCATTTGCTTCTTTAAATCAAAATACAAATGTTGCAAGACAAGTAGGATTGCATACCAAAATGTGTCAAAAAATAAAGCATATGTATTTTCTTCTAAGTTGGGAAGTCAATTTAATATTTTACAGTTAAAATTGTTTGTAGTGAGCACCAGCTGAATATATTTGAACAAAACTTCTCCAACTTTTACTCAGGTAAATAGTTTCCCTCACAATTTACAAAGACATCCCTTGGTAGGGCCATATTTTCACGGCAATATGCAAAGCTTCGTTATTGCAAACCCTCTCAGTGCCCAGGCAGTCTCCCCTGGCCTCAGGTGGTTACTTCTGTGTGAGACTATTAATTTTGAGTATGGGAAAGTGGCAGTGTCCCAGCTCCATCGTTAGGAATCAACATTTAAATAAGCCAGTTAAAAAATAATTTCTGAAATAAATAATGCAAAACTATCAGGAGTATTTTTCTGCATATGTGGGTGTGTAGGTCATCTAGGTTTAGAATTAGGTTTTTGGCACGTGATGTTTATGTCTTGCTGCTGCTCTTCTACTTACCCACCTAAGAATTACAAGTACAGGGATCATGTGAAAGGGGTAGATCCCAGGTAATACCCTCCCTTATTGTGGTCTGTAACAACTTTGCCTGAGACTTTCTTTGGTCTGGGTATTTCTTTAGTTTGATATTACTATCTGAACTACCATGCTGGTGCTGTCCCCTTCCAGCATTAAGATTTAAAGCGCAATTTTTCTGTTCTTGTTGCATTCTTTAAGGTTGGCTGTGAGTCCGTGCAGCTCTGACTGTGCCCTCCAGCTAAAACCAGGATGTCTGGCCAGCAGTATAGTTGAAGGTAGATGCAGATGAATTGTGTCTACTCAGTAATAACTGGAGAAATACAAAATTTGCCCGTTTAGATGAAAGAGAAGGATGAGTTTTGCACTTTTTGTTTGAAAGCAGATTACTGCATTTGTTAGGCTTCCTGCAGTGCTCAGTCTGTAAGTTACTCTTGCATTTTCTCTGTTAAGAGGTGATAGAGGAGGAAATTGGTAGTTGTCTACCTATGTGATCCTTGACTCAGATTGTGCTTTCTACTTGGGAAAACACCATTATGGTGTAACAGAAGTGAGACTCTGACCTGCCAGAGGCAGTCAGCACTCCACAACCTTTCACAAACATACTATTTTTAAAATGTTCGTCTTTGATGCCAGTACAGTTTTTTGAGAGGAGCAGCTGCTGGCTTGAAATTAAATGACAAAATCTCCCGGAAGAAGAGGAGGAACACGCTGACGGCATGTCTACACAGTCAGAAGCAGATCCTTAAGTGCCTGCTCCTCGCACACGGCGAGCCAGGCCCACAGAGCCAGCTGCGTTGCAGCAGCCATGTAACCGTGTTATTACAGTAATGAGCCTGAGCTAATAAGGCCTGTTGAGACACAACCTGCGTTAGCTCAGGCTTGGCACTAGGAGAGCGTATTTACTCAGCCTCCGGATTGGAGCTGGCTCATGTCAGGCCGTCTCAGAGAGTGGGAGGAAGAGCTGTGTTACTGGATGCTCCTAACTATGTAGACATACCCCGACAGATTTGTCCTTTGGGACATTTTAAGGAGAACACATGCAAGATCAGTTTTCGTTTTAATGAAATATTTAGCTGAGGCTCAAGGCCTTCCCTCTAGTTTGTGTTTTTGTTTGGGTTTTTTTGTTTTATTTTTTAATGCTAAAGGTGGCCTGACCTTCTGTGAGAAAGGAGATGTATGTACTGTGGGAGCCTGGTACTGCTGTTTGCTACAGAAAGCTGTAAGGAACTATTTTAAAATAAAAAGGCTGCTGTATGAATGGGTATTCAAGACTCAGCAACAGTATTCTCTCCCTCAGTAGCAATCCTTACTTACCCTGCAGATTTTGTACTTTATTAGTGTCCACAACGAAACGTCACAGGGTACTTCTCATCCATTAGGACCTAGACCAAGATTTTTTAGAAAAAAAATAAAGTAAAAAGTAAAAAGAAAACCTGAAAACAACTCTGTGTCCCAAAGAGGAGAGAAATGCTTCCAAGGGCCAGCAAATATTGATGTCAATGCTTCTCATCAACAAAACTCTGTTCTCTGTTCTGAAGGTGAGGGTTTTAATGATTTTTTTTTTTCCCCCGTTTCCCTTCATTTCCTACCTCAAAAACTGAGGGTAGTTTGGTTTTATTCAAACACTTGAAATACATTTATACAAATTTTCAGTTTGCCAATTAAACTAAATAATGTCCATTTTCATAGTTCTCTTGAAGTCCGGCTTTGAGAGTTTTTAATGTGAATAAGGCTTGCCAGGGTCTTTATACCTTTTCACCTAGGGTATTTTGCACAGAATTTTAGATGGTATGTATTCTGCATAGGTGGAAAAGGCTAAGGCTGGACTCGCCCTTCTACACAGAGGAAGGCAGTTCCATGTGTTCATTAAAACAGACGCGTTTACCACTTCAAGCGGAGTAGCAACAGCAAGGCCAGCAAAGCGTACTGCTAGTGTGAGATTTTTTGCTACTGCTTCCAATAGCAGCACACCGTGTCTGCTGACAGGTCGTACGTACTTCTGACACCAGCAAATAAGCGTACCGTCACGGGGCAAAGACTCTCTCCTCTTGCCATGCCAGTCACACAGCACACGCTGGAAGCTTTCAGGGGCTATAATCAAATCCATGCTCTAGGCACTAAAACAGGATGTCTCTATCATTTGTAGTTCTATCCTTACTTTTTTCCCTTCCTCCACTCAAGGGCAGAATGTAATATTAAAACTACAGTAAGCATTTTTTTTTAATTAAAAGAGGTTAAATATATGGCATCAGATAGGCTTTCATCATGCAATTATAAATTGTATGCTGGTTATTTTAAATTTCAACATGCAATTGAAATTGTACTGGGTGAGCTGGCTTGGGTATCTGCTTTGCATTTGACTGAGTTAATTCACTGCAGGTACTCAGTTCTTAAGTGGCGTCTGCTTTAAATATGTGCAGTAATTCAATCAAAAAAATAAGATAGATGGTTTATGTAATCCTTTTCATCTCCAGATTGCTAGGGTTAACTTTAACTAGTCCTGAGTTATAAATGCATACAGCAATCTTAAACTAATACTTGTAAAAAAATATTTTTTGATGGCCTGTTGAAAACCAAGGAATAGTTCCCTCTTTTAAAACATAATTGATGGAACCTACAGGCACCGTGTATCATTTCTTCCAATTATTTGTAATCTTAAACAAAAGTTTTGTGCAACTCATTGAAAACGGTCGTCTGTGGTAATATTAAACCCTTCCTCTGAGCCAGGAACATAGGTAATTTTCTCTTCAAAATTTTGGATGCATCAGTCTTACAGCCCTTTTCAGTGCCAATAGATTCTGTGACATGAATGGGAACCCAAAGGCAGATATTACAGAACAAAAACGCTCTGTTGAAGCCTTCACATTTCCTGGAGTAATTAAATAAAGGGAAAAAAAAGAATCCTTTTTGTTTCATTTTCTTAGTTCATTTAATGCCATTTGGATGTTTTTGCTTGTTAGCTCTCTTCTAGGCAGTGCGAACGATCCACTAGGTGACACCCTCATACTCTTAACTATACTCTGCATGGAAACAAGGAGATACCGAGTACTGAATGGCTCATTTGTTAAACGTTTAAAGCAAATACTGAGATTTCAGGGACAGGTCTCTCTTTGTTTAGTAATATCAGAGATAACGCTGGTTTTGTAATAAATACTGTGTTGTTTGTATATAAATTACATATTAAGCAGATTAGCATTTTGTCATTACCGAGAACAAAACCACAAAGCAGAAGTTGTATGCAATACTTCCTATAATTATAATAATTTTTAAAAAGCGTTTCAGCTAGTCTGCTGAGTAGACTGAATAGAAAATATGCCCTTAGCATTTTTTACTGAGGGAACAGAAGGAATATAGCTTCGGTGATTTTTTTTTTCCAGTGGGGATGTGCTATAGCATTTTTGAAACACAAATGAAAAGCCACGTTCACCTCCAGTATAAAGGGTAAACTTCAATGGAATTTTGCATGTTTATGCCAGTGGTGAATTTTTCTTGTAGTTCTTTGTGTTGATAATGATGCTTTATAAATCCTTTGAAGAAAGGATCTTTTTGTCACGTTGTTTTTATACATCTAGCATAATAAGGCTTGAGCTTGTTTAGGGTCTCTATGAATTCAACATAACAAATAAAATGTTATATTTTATTGCTAGTATTCCTTACTCTGCAACAACTATGAATACTATTCTTAATGTTGTACATCGTGAAAGACACTGGGAGCTTGAAACCACTAGTGGTGTAATTAAGAGAAACATCAAAGAAATAAGAGCTACATCCCAAAATTAATGTAAATAAAAGCAAAATCATGGTGAGGCCGTAACAATCAAACACAAGAAAATAATTTCTTTTAATAACATGTTTAAACAGTAGCCAGCCAGGTCGTGAAGGAAACAGAAACTGACATATATGGGCATGGAAAACATAACAGTTTTTGTTTACTCTAAATTATTATCCTAATTAATTATGTGGCAACTGGAGGTTTTCAAGGTCTTGCTATCCATGCACTTTTTATATTCTCCTATACTTTATGGTGCTCCTTCTTCTACAAGCTTACAGCCTGTTTAGCTCTAATGTAGAAAAATCCATTATTTTACTATCGAAACCTGCAAAAACCTACTGAAATTATGCACTGTTCTGTTGTCATGTATGTTTGTTGACTTCAGTTAGGATTCCTACCATGGGTTAGGCCCATATTACACTTGGAGACAAATACAAAAAGATTTAAAATTCCTTGTATTTTTCCATTTCATTTCAGCCTACTAATGCTTGTACTTAGAAAAAACTACGTAGAAAACTTAGAAAAAAAATTATTTTTAATAGATTTTTTAGGACAGTTTACTAAATAACCCAGGAAATCACTTCCGTGGTTTCCTGAAGAGTCTGGCAAGGAACAGTTTTTAAACTTAGTTCTATCCAATAGCACAATGGCAGGAATATGGTGGACTATGTGAGTGGCTGCCTTTTTTAAAAACAGTATTGCGTTTTAAGGGTAACATAACATGATACAGTAAACTTATTTTTGACTGTAGTAGGTAAATAACTAACATTAAAGTGATGAAGAAAAAAGAGAAAAAAAAGAGAGAAAAAAGAGAGAAAAAAAGCCAAACCAAACCAAAACAAAACACAAAGGACAGGACACATGTAATCACGTGAGCTACTGTGAGTGAATGTGCAAGTGCATTGGCTGTTTTTGTGGGATTCTTGAATCTAAATGGTCGATCGTATGACCCAAGCCTTGGAGGGAAGTCATGCACATCTTGATGTAAATCTGTGAAAACAGTTCTAGTTTGAATAAATTGTACAGACATCTTCATCATAGTCTAATCGGTAACAGTAAAGGCACCCTCTTATCTGAACTAGTTCTCTGTGATGTCGATGGAAGCTTAATTGTAGCCTATAGAATAACATTACTGATTTACTCCTCCTCGCTGCCAGCCTCAGAATGCTCAGAATGATAAACTCCGTGCGTACATGGAGACACTTGCACATGTGATCAAATAATATACGCAGGCACGTACATCAGTATTTCTGGCAGCCGGCTCCTGGAGATAACCAGAAGGCTACACAGTAGTTTTAAGATCAGGACAGTAAGAGTCATTTGAAGTTCAAAAGGGTTTGCGGAGAGAGTGCAATTGCCTCCATAACACATCCAAGACACCATGTGTAGATCTCAGCCCTTAGACGGCAGTACCCTGGGATCTTCAGTACTTACGGAAATTCAAGTTCTTCTGGGTAATGTGAAATAAATAATCTCTAAAAGCACACTGTCCCTTGTATCAGAGGCAGTACTGATTTCCATCACTTCGAGGGAAGAGTGCCATCTGCTGAATCACGGCTATCAGTTCTGTAGAACCTTTTCTTTTTCTTGGAGGTTTCCCAATCAGAGAGTCCTGTGCCTCAAACATAGGCAGCGTGTGTAATTTCGTGCATAGGAGTAGGAGTAGTCCTGTTCTCTCAGAAATTACATGTTTGTGTAAGTCTTGAAAATTGTAGGGTGAGAGATTTAGAAGACAAACACTAGATTAAAAATTTAGTCCTTCAACTGTTGTGCATTCAGTACTGTATGAAATTTAAATAAAAAGGTAAACACTGGGAACTTGACTTTGATCAATGCAGTAGATCTGTGTTAGTGTACAATCAAGTGCATACATTACTGTATTTCCTATAGTTTCAAATTCACTTAAAACCATGACTTTATGTCACTGGAAGTGGGCTATTTTTTGCCTATTCTTTTTGGAGTCAAAATTATCCATTGATATACTTTGGAGTGGAATATAATTTTATGACATTTTTCTCTTCTTTTCAGATGCCACCAAATTCACCTTATCTGATTATTTTTCAGGCATGCACATTCCACGTATTACAGAATTAACACAGCAAGTACATCTGCACTTCAGTACATGTAGAAGCATTCCCCAGATCTGAAGAGGTTAAAGCAATATTCTTTCTCCTAGAAACATCTTCTGACAGATACATATACGTGTGTGTGTGCGTGTCTCATATATATGTATATATGTCTCAGTATCAAGGACAATAAGGATGCTTGAATAACACATTTTGTTAGAACATCTGCAGAATTAAGGATGATGTCAATTACTTATAAGATATTCTGATGAATTTCTGTAGGCTTACAATTTGAAGAGATTCGCTCAGCCATGCAGCTGTTATATATTATTACAATCTAAATGAATTTAAAAAAAAAAACCACAGCATAGAGCAGTATATATCCATTCCTAGTATTTTTTTCTGAAGTAAGAAAACACTGACAGCTAAACACTATTTTATGAAGTATCTGAGACAGTACAAACTGAATAAGTCTTTGAAGCTCTAGTGTACTTTCAGTATAGGCACCTAAAGCAGAATGAATCCATACTTCTCAAAGGATAAAGATTTCTTTATCGGGATAGAAACACTGTTAGATACCTGTTAAAGACACAAAAGCTTTAAACTGTTTTACTCAAGCTCACCTCATAATGATATGGTAAGGTCATTCAAGCTTCAGACTTTAAATCCACTGTTGTATTTGAAATATCTTTGTATCTGAAATGTGAAATTAGAAAATTAATGTTCAGGATACATAAGACTTGAACACAGCATAGCATTTTACTGCCCCTTCTTTAGAGTGACCTAAGCAAAAGAGTGCATGAATCTAGAAACCTACTATTTCACTTATGTAAGGGAAAAAGATTTATCTTGCATGGAGAAAACACTTTGGGAATTAGCTAAATGCTTTATTTATCTTTTTCTCACATGGTATATACTTGTTGCTAGTTACAAAGTAAATGGATTAATTTATATTGCTGGGTAATATGTATGCCATAGAAATGCATTAAAAAGGACAGTTGTACAATTAAAACTTACAGGAAATATTGACAGCTTCATATAAAAAGAGAGATACATAAAAATGTCACTCCAGAAGTAAATAAATACATGTATATATAAAATATATGTGTGTATGCAGATTCACAGAATAGGTAAATCTATTTATTCCCCATAGAGTAACCTACTTGTAGATATGTGGGTTTGCTTTTTTAACAGAAACAATCAAAATATGCAATTTGGTACAACATAAGTGAGTCTGTCAAGTATTGATACTAGACGGAATAAAAAACATGCTTTCAAAATATTATCAATGGTGGTGTATTTTCTTCCTAACAAGAATTTGGTTTAAAAAAAATAAATCTCTGTAGTAATTGGAACAGGTTACTTAAAGAGAACACGAAATTCCAGTCAATAGAAATGTGTAGTAATGGGATTAAAAAATGCTTGCTGGTGACAGTCTACTTATATTTGACCCTATCTCAGAACAAGGAGGTGAAATAAACGACCTCTTGAGGCTCATTTTCAGCCCTGCCCAAACCTAATGTATTGAAATCTCAAACCTCTCACTAGGCTCACTAGGGTTCAAGGATTATCCAGGACCTCTTCACTGGTTTTGAGGTGTATTTTAATTTTGGAGGTGCTAATACAATTTTCTTTCATGAAGTGCAGAATGATGGCATGAGGTCAGTGAACAGAAGTTGCTGATGGAATCTGGTCATATCCAAAAGTATTCACTGTTCCTGATTCCACACCTATGTTTGTTTTCTAAATGTGTTTGAAATAGGAAACTAGTATCTTTTTATCTCTGAAAATTAATGTCTGATTGGTGTTAAAACACTAGGTTATTTTTCTAACTTTTGAGTATTCTAATGTTTGGTCTATTCTCATCAGGTTTAGTGGAAAATCTTGCCAGTTTGCTTGCTTCTTGATATATATAACCAGGAACGTGCTTTTCCAACATAAAGCGGTTTTGTGGTTTTACTTTACATTATTGAAAATTAGTCTTTACAGATATTGTATAAAAGTGGACTAAAATAGATTCAGTGCAAGCCACAGGACTTTTCTGTTGGCCTTTCAGTCAGCTTGCCCCACGCCACTCTGAAGGGGGGAAAATGGGGCAAATGTAGTGGCATGAGTGTGTTTTGATTGATGCTGGCTGAAAGCACCCAAACCTGTTTGGCTGATAACGATGTAGGGCACGTATAAATCCTGTGGCAGGAAGTAAAGGTTCTTTCGGTGGCGTTTTGTAACCCCACTGTAAGAAAAGACTCACTTACAGTGGGGTTAATGTATTCAATATGCTTCTTGGAAATTAAATTTCTTTTTTACATCTCAGTCAAGCTTCCTAACCTAGGGACGGCTGGAGCTTTTCTGTGAGGTGGTAGCGCTCCTCTATTCCTCACTTACTGGGCAGCAGTCTCTCTGCCAAGTCCATCTTCCCTTTTCGCCTACAGCGTTAAAGCCTTCTTGCCCCACCACTACTGCTCCTGCCATGAGATAAAGCTGACATGACCACGTGGAGCTGTCAGAGCTGCTCATGTAGTTCTGCACAGCCTTTGTCTGTACTCCCAGCCACAAGAGTGAGGACTTGAGGACGCTCGTCTCAGAGGTTTGGTCCATGCCTGGAGCAAGCCAAGCTGCAGGCACTAGGGACCATCTGCCAAACTGCAGTCTCCTTGATCCGCCACGAAGGCCAGATGATGCTGTACCTGCCCACAGTGTCGCCTGGTCCTCACAGCAGAGGAAGTGGTGCGAGTGGGGCCGTGTTGGCGCTGGTGAGCGGGTGCCTGGCGGTTACCGCGCCCGGTAACAGCCAAGCCAAGTGCTCCTTCACCTTGAGGGAGGCCTCCGTGCACTCCACGCGATTTTCCATCCAGGGCCTGGGCTTCTGGACACTCGAGCTGTTTGGGGATTTTTGTTTGCTTGATTACTTGTTTTCAGGGGGGGAACCTGAACTTTTGCCGTGACTGATTCTAGCCCCCGGCTCAGACAGGGCTCTCAGCGCCCTGCCCCGGGCTCACACCGGAGGCGGGGCAGGGGGGCTTCGCTGTGCACCGGGGCACGGTCGCTGGCCGAGGTGACCCGCCAGGGGGCTAGAGCCGTCCGCCGCGGTACCTTCGGCGGCGGCTGGGGGGGGGGGGCGAGAGGCGGCGCCAGCTCCGGGCGGGGCGGGATCCGCCGGGCCGGGCCGGGCGTGCGGGGGCCGTGTAGGTGCGGCTCCTTTAAGGTGTCCTGAGGCAGCAGCAAACCTGCCGCGGCGGCGTCGGCAGCAGCAGCGCGGGGAGGAGGCGGAGGCGCAGGCGGCCGGGAAGGGGAAAGGGGAAACCCGCAGCGGCTGCGAGCGCCTCGACGTGACACCATAAAGTTCAGGCGCGGCAGGCTCGGCCCCGCCTGACTCGTGCACCCCTGCCCCGGCGGCTGGGGAAGGCGGGGAGCCGCTCCTCCCCCTCCTCCTCCCGCTGCACCGAGGGCGGGCGGGCGGGTGGGGTGGCTGGGGGCGTTGGCCCGGGGAAGTTTTGCTCGCCCTCCCTCCCTCTCTCTCTCTTTCTTTCTTTCTTCGCCCCTCTTGTGCCCTCCTCCTCCTCCTCCGGCGCTCCGGGGAGGGGCGACTTTGGAGTTCCCGCGTGCAGGGGGCGGCGGCGATGCTGGCCAGGGTGAGGGGCTGCCGCCGGGTCTCCTCTGCCCGCCGCCCCGCCTGACTGCGGCCGGGCTCCGCCGCGGCCCCCGACGCGCCCGCCTCCTTCCCCCGTCATGGGAGCGAGGGCTGCTGCTGCCGCCGCCGCTCCGCCGCCGCGCTCTGCCCGCCGCTCGCTCCTCGCCTGCCCTTCGCCTGCGCCGGCTGCCCAGTGAGTTGGCGGGGCAATTTGCGGAGAGCCCTTCCCTGCTTCGCCTTCACGGAGGGCGGCGGTGGCCGGTCCGTACCCGTCCCGGCTGCGTTCCGTTACTGGCTCGTCCCGGGCACCCAAAGCGAAGTCTCCGGACGGAGCCGCAACTTGCGATCGGGAGGTGGCGGACCTCGGCTGCGGGAACTCGAGGATCTTTTGTTTTCTCCTGTCGCTTTTGGATGGTCCTGGGAAGTGTCAAGGCGCCGCTTAGGAAAGCCCGGGCCAGGAGAGGGGAGGCCGGCCGGAGCTGGCGTGCTGCTGGAGCCCCGCGGATCTGACAGCGCCCTCCCGGGAGGGGGCTCGCCCTGGGAGCCCGGCGGGATTAGGAAACCTCGCTTACGTTAAGCTTCTGTGGAATTACAACTGGGGGCTCTTCGTTTCTCCCCCCGCTCTTCTGGCATGAGACTGCTTGCAGGCGCCACCCGAGGACAATGATCGCGGAGTTTGCTCACTTTTACCTCTTTGGATTCATATGTCTCACCTCAGGTAACCGCCACACGTAGGCAGGTCTGATACGAGGCCGCGGCGGTAGCCGCGCTCCCGCTGCCCGCCCCGGTTTGGGGGGGCGGCGGTGGGGGGGGAGGTGTGCTAGCCGACCTCTCCGCGCGTCTCGCCCCCCTCCCTTCCTCGGAAACTAAGCTCCATTTCCACCCGGCGGGCTCCCAGACAACGCTTGCCCCGGGCTCGGTGTCAGGAGCTGCCGCCGCCCCCGGCCCCTCCGCGGGAGCGGGGCGGGGAGGGCGCGCGGCGCCGGGTGCGGCCCCAGGGCTGCGGGCGGCCGCGGCAACCCCTCCCCCGCCGCCGGCAGCTCCTGAGGGGCGTTTGATGTAACCGGGGCACGGCGGGAAGTGACCCCCCCCTTCCCCTCCCTCCCGCGGGAGGTGGGCCGCGCCTTCCCCTCGGAGCTGGGGCTCCCCGCGGATGACGCCCCCGGGGGAGAGGCCGCAGGTACGGCGCATCCTCCCGCGGGCGGTCCGTTAACGGCCGTTCTCACCCTCCCAACAGCCGGGGCAGCCCGGGCCCACGCGTGAAGGGGTTAACCCCGCGAACCCCGTCCGGGCGGGGAGCAAGGCGGTCGGGGGGTGGGCTGATGGGGGGACGGACGGACAGGTTTTGCTTCACCTCGGCCGTTGAAGTTTACCCACGTGTGCGAAGAGAAGCGCCAGCGCGATAAATGGCAGCGGGGAGAGATCGCCGAGGAGATAGAGGGGATTAATGGTCATTAGTCACTGTTTGCGCGGGGCTTATGCGTGTCGGGGCGTCTTATCGTGCCTGTAGATTAAAGCTAGGGCCGTACGGACAGGGTGCTGTCGAGGGCAGGTTTCGGCGGGGGTGAGCGCCCCGCGGCATCGCAGTGTCGCGGAATGCGATGAGGGGCCGCGGGGGGTGACCCCGGGGCGGGCGGCGGCGTGTGCCCGGCGCTGCCCCTGCGGGCCGGGGTCGCCGAGGAGTTACTTCGGGGTTTGGTTCTTCTCTGGTTTTGTTTCTGCATGAGCTTCCTGTAGCTGTTAGGAGGCCGGATTTGTCTGCCAGCCGTATCCCCGGCCCCAACAACGCCTTTTGTCCTACCTTAAGCTACGGGTAAGGGCAGGAAAACCTCGTGTGGTAGTAAAGGCTAGTTTGGGCGCTGACTCGTCTGCCTTAATTGATTTTTGTAAGCTTGCTGAGGACCCCTTTGAGTCGTTAAAGTTACGGTAGCGTGAGACACCTGGTCAGTAAGCGAATGAATGAAGTTTTTGAAAGACATAAGTACACCGCCTGAAGCTGCAAGTCTTAATTATGTCACCAAGTGCAATAACTTACGTCTGTTTCTAGATTATATCATAAATTTAACTATTATATTTTCGCTGTTAGGTATTAGGTTTGCTTCTTATGGCTTTGCCTATGGAAAGCTTTGCATCTCTCTCTTTTAAAAGAGAGTAACTCTAGCCCAGTTCATTTTTGACTGTGTCAGTCATGCTGTCTTTAATTTGCCGTATTACCTGCGATGTCTAATGGAAGAAACAGTTGGGATTTAGAAGACCCTTTTCACCAATTTCCCCTTTGTAAAGCATTCACACCAGTCATCTCCAATGTGGAAAAGTTGGCTTTGTAGACAATGTGCTTTGTAACTCAGTTCTGTACTGGAGTATATTAAACTCCAAGTGAAGGAACAGCCCAGTGTTGGATTTTGTGGTGGTTTGTTTTTTTTTTTTTTTTTTCCTTCGTTTATATGAGAAATAGATTAAAACTTTCAGTAGAGTAGGATGAATGTAAGGGTTTTAAAGTTTTGATATTTATTTATTTATTCCCCTCTCAGAATGGGGATGTTCTCTTTAATAATGTGAATTCCAGCCGAGTTGTTAGACAGAAAAAAAAAAATGCTGTGAATTTTTATGAAGTTCTTTAATTTTGCTGTACAAGCAAAGTCAGTAACAAAGAGACAAACACCAGAGAATAACTTTGTTCCAACTTCCTTACCAGAGGGGTTTCTCTTTACCCTAAGCTAGAGTGTGTTCAAATAGTTGGTCTTATGTCTAGAACAATGGAGATGCCAGAGACCTTTGGCAGGATGAAGTTTGAGGGCAGATGGCTCCAGTGCAGAAGGAGGGACATGAGTCCTCTACAGCAGTTTTCCACACTGAATTCCTTTGAGTTCCACTGACAGCTGATCTGCTTGCAAGTTGATTGATCCTTTCCTCCCTTTTTCTATTGAAGGTTTTCAATTCCCTCGCTTACACCAAGTACTGAATCAATGGTTTTGTGTGGCCACACTCTAAATGAGATGTTAGAAACTTTTGTTGAGAGGTGGGAAATAATTGGGGGATGAGGAGGAAGAAGATTTTAATAATAGAAGGCTGAGTGGGGTTAGGATCTGTTAAAACAGTAATTGGTAAACCGCTTAGAATTTTAAAACCATAACTTCTACCCTGGTATTGCCTCTGTGCAATCCTGTGAAGTACCTGCTTTCATCTAAGCCTGTGGTTAATAAATGTTGAATAAATTTAAATTTGAGTAATTTTGAACACCAGAATATAGCACCTTTCCTCCCTTATTCTGCCAGTGTTATACATTTTTGCATAAAGATAATAAGAAAAATTGCTTTAAGGGGTACTTCTCTGGTATCCTTGGTTTTTTGAGTATTTACCTGATTCTGCCCTTTTCCATCCAATTTGAGCTAGTCTTTCCTTCATAATCCATGGAGTTTTCATCTCTCCACCCCTGAAAAATCAGCGGCATCAAATTAATGTTTGGAAAATAAAAGCTTTCAGTTACCTGGAGAATAGTATGCCGAATGCTTTTGCTGGGAATAAGTGACGAGGTTCTGATTTTCCACATGTGTTCACCGCTCCAGCAATTCTCAAGGCTAAATATCTTGCTGTTGGATATTTCTGATCCCTCCACAGAAATTTAATATGTTTCTGGGAGGTGTTTCATTGCATAGCTGATTCCCACCTGCTCAGAATGTTTTTCCCCTTTCCTGTGTGTGATATCCTGTACTAATTACTGTCCTTCAGATGGGATTGGTACGTTTGCTCAAGAGGACCTTTCATGCTGTGTGGAAGAGGCAGCTCTGACAGCGGCAAGGCAGGCATGGTTTCCAGTGATAGTTCTAGCCAGTGGAGGGCAAAATTGTCTCTTGTATTCCTTCATGGGAGAGTTATCTTCTGATGGTTAATAGTTTAAGAGTGTCCGTGGAGTGTCCCCAAAGTCCTTTCCAGCTGGCTAGCCTACCTACTGGAGTAAATAAATCTGCTGTTCCTTTGTTATGTTTTGTTTGTTTGTCTCGTGGGTTTATACTTAAGAGAGGAAAGCTGTCCTTCGTGAAGTGGTAGAGTATTTCAGGAAATGTTTCTGCTCTTTTTCCACATTCTCTGTCTAATAGTAATAAAAAGAGATTTAAAAAAAAAACAACTCACAAAATAATTCAAAGGATTATGAATGTCTAAGTGCATAATCTGTAAACCAATGAAGTCACCTAAGAAAGTATGAAAACCATGGATTTCTCACCTGTCCTTTCCTGTGTTATGTGCTATTGTAAGTAATTTTGTTGTAAGAATGATTAAGAAAGATAAACTTAGCTGCTTACAAAAACTGCCCACACTTGCATTGTGTTTGAGGACTTTAAATTAGAAAAGAAATAACCGTATGCTATGAAAATGTTATTTCTTGTGATAGAATAGTCTTCAAATACACAAGTGTGTGACTGATTGAAAAACCACTTATCCTTTTGAATACTGTTAGTATCTGTGGTGATCAAACTTCAGTTTTTCAATTTTTATTAGTGTAGTTTTTGTTACCTTTCAACTAGACTATTTTTCACACAGCTTAGCAATTAATTGGATACTTTTTTAAAACAGAAGAATGCTCAAGCTGACTTTTACTACCAGAGTTTCTTTGTTAGTTGACACAATGATTTTGTAAGAAATATTGTGCATGGTTGGTTGTTGTATGTTTTCTTGCCTCTGTGTCATGTAGTTCTGTACTGTTGTCCTGAAGCACCACAGTATTCTCATTACCAGGGATGATCTGTCATGTTCATGGTGCTGAGTTTCGGAGGATTAGTGCATAAAGTTCATAAGATTTTTATTAGAAATCATGAATTTATGTGAAAGATGCTCCTGAATGTTCTGTCCAGAGTCCACAGGCTAAAGGTTCTCACTGAACTACAAAGACAAGTGAACTGTTATAAATATTATCAGAAACTAGTGACAATTAGGTAACAACTTTATCTAATGTCAAATATCAACATGTGATATCTATGCCAAATTATGCTTTACCATAAAATGCTGTGGAAGTGATTGCCAAAGAGGTTGAATGGGGGATCAAAACCAATCTTTCCCCCCCCCCCCCCCCCCCCCCCAAGAAGTAGAGAGAGGAAAAATCTGCTGTAGTTAAGAGTCTGAGAACCTATTCCCTTGCTCTCAAATAATACTGGGTTTGGTTTGGCACTGAATTTTCCTAAATAACTGAAAGAGTTCTGTTTCACTGTCCTAAACAAGTGTAATATTATGTCCCATTAGGGAATAGCCTTGTTTAATTTAGTAATGTGCTGGGGCTAGCAAGTCCAGTCACTTGCTCAGCTTCTACAATTTATTATTTTTGTCGTCGGTAAATGTATTGTGTGAATAACGGCCACTTGGCTTGGTATTTTGGTAGCTCTTTTAGATTCTTCTTCAAAACATTACTTTTTCGTAGTGAGGATCAGCTCATCAATGTCTAAGTTTTTGTTGCGAATTTGTTGGGGTTTCTGTGTACTTGAAGGGCCTGCAAGAGGCTTTTGGTTGTCAGTAGCTGTTTATATTTTGAGGTTACTGTGCGGTCAGCAAGTCAGTAGGAACCTTGCTCTTTCTGAGGAAGCTGAAGGGCACTTAAGAATTTTGTATGCTGAGGTCCTGACACTTTTTATTTGTGTATTCTGCTATATAATCTCATTCAGTGGTGATAACCTTCTTTAACTTTTCACCTGTGTGCTGCTTCATAAAATGGTGAAGTAAATAGAGGAATAACTGAAGTAGTAACTGAGGTGTATTCTAAGTCCAATAAATTGTGTAAATGGGAAATAAGAGTGTTTTCCTGTTGGTGACTAGAAGCTTGACCAATAGGTAAGAGCAGAGCTACAAAGAAATACTGTTCTAAGTATCTTGAATGTTAGAGGTGCTTTTAAGGGCAGATAATTACTAGTTTATACCCTCTCTTCATACGTTCATTAGGATTACCTATGTAGGTCCTGATACCTCTGTTTAACTATAATAATGTTTCACACATGCTGGTGCCTGTTGGCCAATTATTGCATCAGCCTCAAATCAGCGCTAAATTGGTGTGGGTAGAAGGGCATTTTATATGAAGAAAGAAAATTTTGTTCTGTAGACAATGGGCAATAGGTGGCAGCCAGCTGTGTTGAACTTGCACAGGTGAGACGTGGTACTATGGAAAGTCTCAGCAGGTGAAAAAGGTGGAGGAGCTGAGAAGCTGATAATAACTTCAGGTTTTAAGTCGTATGTGCAGACTTCAGGGGTTGTATTTGCATTTTGGGTTTTTCTTTTTTTAAAGAGCTGCATTATGAATCAGGGAACTGGAATACTCCGTAATGGAAATTAATTTCCTTGAAGATGACAGTAGGCTTTTCTGAAGTGAGATGTTGGTGAATTTCATTCTGGATGCCAGAATTTCTTTGTTAGTTGACACCATGATTTCAGAAGAAAAATTGTGCATTTACCCAGATTTACCCACAAAAATGCTAAGATACAGTTCTGGAACATCTGTTAAGAGGTACAAGAGTAGGCCTCCCAGACCAGAAATGTATGTATTTTCATTCGTGTTAAAACAATGGCTCAAAGTCAGCCAGAGGGAGAGGTAGACAAGTATTTATTCTCATGTAACTTTCCTGGAGTATTCTGAAATGGTCTAAGTAGTAGGGAAAATATTATGCACTTCAATAAAACAATGAACAGGGGCTTATATATTCTATTTCTTTCTATGTCGTTTGAAAATAAGGTGAGGAAACTATTTTTAGTGGGGAAGTGAAAGAATATATGAATAGCTAATTCACAGAATTACAGGATGTTAGAGGTTGGAAGGGACCTCTAGAGATCATCTAGTCCGAATCCCCTGCCAGAGCAGGATCACCTGGAGTAGGTCACACAGGAACGCGTCCAGGCAGGTTTTGAAAGTCTCCAGAGAAGGAGACTCCACAACTTCTCTGGGCAGCCTGTGCCAGTGCTCTGGCACCCTCACAGTGAATTTCTTTTTATTTTTTTTAATTTATTTTTTTTAATGTTTCTGTGGAACCTCCTGTGCTCCAGCTTGCACTGGTTGCCCCTTGTCCTGTCACTGGACATCGCTGAGAGGAGCCTGGCTCCATCCTCCTGACGCTCCCCCTTGACGTATTTATAAACATGAATGAGGTCACCCCTCAGCCTCCTCTTCTCCAAGCTAAAGAGACCCAGCTCCTTCAGCCTTTCCTCAGAAGGGAGATGCTCCACTCCATCATCTTTGTGGCTCTGTACTGTCAAATGCTGAGAACTACTCTAGGGTTCTCTGAGCTTTGTAGATATTTTCCATGCCTTCCTTGTTTTGAGGCTTAGGAAAGTTTCCCACCAAGACTGATACGTGTATGCATGTGGCCATGTATTACTGATTAAAAGAGAATTAGTAAAATGACAATAATGTGATTTCTGAATAGAGGCAGGCTAATCTTTTTAATTTAAAGCCTACTTCTTGTC
Source organism: Trogon surrucura (assembly GCA_020746105.1). Taxonomy (NCBI): domain Eukaryota; kingdom Metazoa; phylum Chordata; class Aves; order Trogoniformes; family Trogonidae; genus Trogon; species Trogon surrucura. Next base: position 113,715,282 of record CM036617.1, on the reverse strand, counting down.
TGAGCAGCTGCAGTTCAAGGGAAGATACAGAATGCTCTGTTCACACTCGTGAGCAGAGAAGTTGTTTCTACTTTGCTGAGGACAAAAGAGTTCATCCTTGAGGTGGCTTTACCAAAAGGATGAGAAATCTGTGCTGAGAAGGGCAGCAGAAGACCTTTTGCCTGTGCGCTTTTTTTTTTTTATTTTTGTGGGAAGCAATATTAGTTCTGTTTTTCGGAAACAGAAACTGGGAAAATTAACAAGAAGGATCTGCTGTTAATCAAGAGAGTATGCACTAGTGGATCCAAATAAAAGATCAACATGTTTAAAAATTTTTAAAAGCAGCTTGGTGTCTTTGTGTGAACTGCATTTCCAGTCTTCAGACTTACTCATAGTTTTTTTTTTCAACACACTGTCCAAATATCTACACAGAACTTCAACATCTAGCTTTCAGTGATATGATGTCAATGTGTTACTGCACAAGTGAACCTGGGTGGTGTGCACTTCACTTTCTGCTCTAGATATTCAATACGTAGATTTTAATAACAGCAAAACATTTCTTAATGTTACGTTCAACATATTTTTTTAACAAATTTGGTTTTTATCTTAATGGATTTTTTTTATATGAACTCCATACAGCTAGTGTGCAAAACATCTGTTTTTTTTAAATTTTTTTTATAGATATGTCTTAACTATTCATCTCTTCAGTCAGAATGCTGAGATATATGGAATGCTTATATTAGCATGTATACTTTCACAAAATAGTAAATATGTTGCTAAGGATTTCTTTATTACTGGCTTTCAAAGAAATTCTCTGAAAAAGAATTGGATTCCATATGTAAATAGGAGGAGAGTACTTCTGTGAATTTGCTGACTGGTGGTAGAGGTAAATTCCACAATGTATTCCTATTGAGCTCTTGTTTTCTGTCACCAGACTCTACATCTTTAGAGGGGCATAGGGCTTTCTGTACTATGTTAAGTGTTTATAGTTTTAAACTTCAGTTAAACAAGTTAAAATAAAAATAAGTTAAAATAAATTTTAAAAATTAAATGAAGTATTTAATTGAAATATGACTTACTCTAAATTCAGCTTAGATCAAAGTGGCTACTTGAATATAGTTTTATTGAAATGGTATGAATATGTTCTTAATCAGAAAACAAGCATGTTTTCTGGACTGCTGCAGTTCTGAAATACATGTACATTCTTTCAAGAAATGCATAGTCAGATATGCAAAATTATTCAAGCTGCCCTTTTCTGTTGGCAAGTATTTGCTCAATATGGTGTTGCCTTACCTTAAGTCTAAAGCTGATGTAGTGAAGATTAAAATAATATGAAAACCCCTTACTGTAGATTAAAGTTCTGTAAAGCTATCAAGCCTGTGCTGAGCTCTGGATTTAAGATCTTAAACATAATATTTCATTTTCTTCATCTTGCATAGTGGATAGGCTCGATTTTGGAACACCCTCTCTTCTCAGACATGCAGTTTAGGGTATATAGCTGGAGTTGGTTTCCAGCCACTGAAATTTGAAGTCATCTGTTACAGCCATGTGAGAGAACTGTACAGCCTGGATACTTTTAATGTTACTCAGTTTTGTAGTCTTTGTATTCTGCTCCTTTAACTGTCTTGTAAATAAATCAGAATTGTGATATCTTTAGTGCTGTTAAACTGTTCCGTGTTAGTATGGCATTAAAACTTGCTTGGTTAGCACTTTTATGCGTTCTGGAATTTGCATATCCCCAGGCAAGGTATTTATTTTGTATTCTGGGTTAGTTATATTGCTTCTTATCTAATTACTTAACTGCCTTTACATTGAAGATTAGACATATAAAGCAGTTCATGGTTTTAAATTCATATACAGAAGATTTTAATTTTACTGTTTGCATCTACAGTAGCTGCGTAATAGGCATTAAAAGTTTCTTGTCTCTGAAATTAGGATATGATATACGGCTAAGGATATAATGTAGGACTAAAGACGTCCTACACGGGGTAAACTTCCCTTTCTTTTGGAAATAAGTAAAGGGAGAAAGAAGTGGGCATACTTTAAAAAATCATCGAATGGTTTGGATTGGAAAGGACCTTAAAGGTCACCTGTTTGCCACACCCTGCCATGAGCAGGGACACCTCCCACCAGACCAGGTTGCTCCAAGCCCCATCCAGCCTGACCTTGAACACTTCCAGGCAGTGGGCTTCCACAGCTCCTCTGGACAACCTGTTCCAGTGTTTCACCACCCTCACAGTATAGAATTTTTTCCTAATATCTAGTGTAAATCTACTCTTAGTTTGAAACCACTGCCTTGTGTCCTATCACTGCACTCCCTGATAAGGAGACCCTCTCCTTTCCTGTAAGGCTCCCTTTAACTACTGGAAAGTCACTATAAAGTCTCCCTGGAGCCTTTTCTTCTTCAGGATGAAGAGCCCCAATTCTTGTAGCCTGTCCTCACAGGTGATGCGTTTCAACCCCCTGACCATCTTTGTGGCCCTTCTCTGGACTTACTCCAGCAGGTCTGTGTCCTTTTTATTTGGGGGCCCCAGAGTTGAATCCAGCAGTGTGAGTGGGGTCTCACCAGAGCAGAGGGGCAAAATCGCCTCCCTTGACCTCCTGGCTGTGCTTCTTTTGATGCAACCCAGGATGTGATTGGCCTTCTGAGCTGTGAGAGAATGTTGCTGGGTCACGTTCAGTTTTCCATCTACCAGCACCCCCAAGCACCCCACTTCTCTGCAGGGCAGCTCTCAATCCACTCATCGCCCAGCCTTTACTTGTGCTTGGAATTGCCCCAGTCCGGGTACAGGATCATGTACTTGGCCTTGCTGAACTTCATAAGGTTGGCCTGGGCCCACCTCTCCAGCCTGTCAGGTCCCTCTGGATGACATCCCTTCCCCCCAGTGTGTTGACCTCCCCACACAGCTTGGAGACATCGGCAGACTTGCTGAGGGGACACTCAACCCCACTGTCCATGTTGCTGACAAAGATGTTAAACAGCACTGGTCCCAGTACCAATCCTTGAGGAACCCCACCCGTCACTGGTCTCCCATTGGACATCAAACCATTCACCACAACTCCTTGAGTGCCACCAGCCAGCCAGTTCCTTATCACTGAGTGGTCCATCCGTTCCTCTCCCTTTAGAGGCAAGGATGTCATGTGGGACAATGTCAAATGCTTTTGACAGAGTGGCTTGATTTTTGGTAAACGTTAAAACTCGGATTATTGTGAGCTGTTGAAATTAGGAACCTACAGCCTAAATTTGCAGCCTCTTAAACTCAGTAGTGCCTTTTGAAACTTTTGAGTCTAGCATTTTAATTAAATTGCAAAAAGTGTTTGACTTTATCTTCAGTTGCAAACATTTATGGATCACTGTAGGTACTTAGGCCATCTGAAAAATGAGATTTTGGTGCAAATTTCTTTAAAAGCTACTTAAATGAAAGGGCTATATACCTTTGAATGTGTATGTGCATCTGTAGCTCTGTATGGAGTGAGAAGCCGATCAAAAATAGATTTGAGTGTGCATTCTTCTAGAATTTATTCAACTTATTCCTTCTCTAGTGCATTTTCCTTACATCTTTCAAAAGCAGGCTTTGGCCAAATAAGCCCAAGCATTTAAGCCCAAGATAAGGGTAGCAGCCCCCAAATCCATAGCCAAGTCGTGCATGTATTTATGTGGTGAATGTGTAAGTGAGGGTCATAAAATACAGATTTTGGATCAAGTGTCCAGCAACATCACTATTTTTCTTCTTCTATGAGAATATCCTGATGCCTGGCATTAAACTTGATGCTTGCTGTAGCTTTATACTGTGCAATCTCTTGGATGCTAGGTAGATTCAAAACTGAGTTTTGCAAATTCTGAATGTTTCCCTTCCTTCACCTCCCACTCACACAACAACTCAGTCTCTGTGGCTTTCTGGTTTTGGAATGTAGCTGATGCCCTAGGTACAGCAGTTGGCAGATACTTCACAATCTGAGTGTTTAATGATAGGAGGTGATAAAGGAATACATAAAATAAAATGAAGTAGTGCGAGGAAACAAGGATAAAAGAAAGCAAGGTAAGGATAGCAATAATTTTTTTTTTCTTTTTGCTACCTAAGCCAGGAGTTGTCACCAGAGAGGGTAGAGTTCGGGACTACGATGTAAAATGTAATAGAGAGTGTGTATATAATGAAGAGGCTTAAAGAAAAGGTGCCTGATGTTACCATGGAAGAGAACTTGCGCTGTGCCACTGCTCAGGCATAAAAGTGATTGGCAGGAGGCCCTGTGCGAAGACTAAAGTCCTGTCTCCACTAATGTGGAAAATTATGGTTTCATCTGCAAAAGGAGGTAAAGCTTGGAAGGAATTAGCATATCTCTAGCACTCGGTGGCATCTGGAACCGAATGACTGGGCTAAATCATTCAATAATGATTAATGAGACTCATTGCTTAGGTTATACAGCCCTTAAAAATTAAAAGGAATAATTTAAAGCTAGATGCAAAGCAGAAAGAGGGAACCTTTGCTGCTATTTACCTCTTGAATACAGAAGGAAGAAGGTCTCCCCTACCTTTTGACACAAGGAGAAATCTGTTAAGTGCTGCAGTTATGTTTAGAAATTAAGCAATTAACTTTTGAACAATTGTTCAGAGGAACATTTAATGACTTCTTAAATGTGTATGCAGCAGTCTGTGCCTTGAAATGGGTAGGAGTGTACAGGATGGAATTTTGCAGCTGGTGAGTGCTTTGCCTCTTAGGAAATTTGGGAAATATTTGTTTCTATTTTCTCTTTCACTCATGTGTGTTAATCTGTGTTGCCTGTAGGGAAAGCAAAATATTGAAACCTATAAAGTGAAACAGAATACTTTAACTTTTCTCAAGCGTGATTCTGGCAGTTACTGAGCTAAATGGTAATGCAGCTTGGTATCATATCAGGAATAATGTTCGAAGTGTTCAAAGACTGTCATTCCGTAGGAGGATTATAGTACTGACATAAATACACTTCTGTTTACTTCCAAGTTTTTAGTGGAGGGAATGGAGAAAACAGTGAAGCATGTGTTCAAGTGTTAAGTTTTTTAGAACTGTAGAAAGGAACAAACAGTGGCATCATTTATGATGCTATTGCTTAAAATGGTTGACCTTTCCGCAGCAAATTCGTAGGGTTAGAAAATAAAAGGGAGCTAGGGCTTTCTAGAATAAGATATTATCCCTCTGGGGCTTATCATTGCAAATACTAAAATAGAACTCAACTTTAATCTCTACCAACTAGAGGCTGAGGTTTCCTAAACTGCATTGCTGAGAAATCTCTGCTCACAATTTTTTTTTTTTTAATTTTAGTTTAGTTCCGTTTGTGATTTGCGGAGCGAGTGGTGCATTCAGCAGAAAGCAAGGAAATAAGACTTGAAAGTTAAGCGATCGCTTCTTTCACATCCATACATTTATGTCGTAGCCATTACCATAATGTGGAATGAAACTATTCAATTCCCTCCCACTCACCCCCCTCTTATATTCTATATCAGATGAGGAGTATTTTTCCCTGAATTTACTCTGACAGCCAAACTACAGATTTAGGTTGACCTAGTGCTTTAATGTTGTGACCAAAAAGAGTTAATGTTATTTATACAGGCGGCTTTTGGGTTGTTGTTTTTGGAGGGGTTTTATCCAACTGTAAGGATTATTGATACCGTGGACATCTTATTTTGACTGATAACTCTGAATTGGTTTGGGGGTTTTTATTTTTGAGGGGGAAATTCCTATTTAAATGTCAAGGATATCAATTGTTATTATTCCAAAAAGGTTGGCTTAATTTCTGCACTAGGATTATTGTGTCTTCAGGATTGCTATTTCTGTCTTTGACAAGGTTTTACATTTTATTTTACATTAATTTACAGAAAGATGTTTTCATGTTGTTTGCCTGTTACCATATTGCAGGAAGAAAAGCAACAACCTCACAGCTAAAAATCCGTGGTGACCTACAGTCCAGTAATAACTGGAATTAAACAGAATTAGTCATTTAACTTGGTCATTTCATCACAATTCCTGTAGGCTTGCAGCTGATCATTTTGAATCTCATAAAATGAAATTTGATTTTCTCACCTTACGCAGGTCAGGTAAAAAGCCACATCAAGTTAATGAATCCTTTTCTTTGCAACGAACTGAACGTGACATTTGTTTGTGTTCTTGCAGTCATGAAATCACAGGGTGTTGGCGACAAGTCCATTACTGACTCTGTGCCTGGTGTTTCTTAGGGCTTTTACTTCACCCAATGAATTATATGTGCAGACTATAACGTACTTGTTGTAACTTGCTTTAAAATGAGTGTTGTTTTTTTTTTTTTAAACAGTAATGGAGAGAAAATAAAAATAGCTCCCTCTTCTTCGTTAGCATAAATGAAAGACAAACAGCAGCTCATTTCTTTTGTGGCCTGAGGAAGAAAAACAAAGCTAAGCTGAATCCTCGGCTCCTTAAAGTCAAAGGAAATTGGACTACGGATTTCAGTTTTTACCTTGTCTTGCAAAGGTTTTAATTGTGTGTCAGTTTTCCACTATGTACTAATGCATAAGAAGGCTTCATGGTGGGAAAGAAAAGAGATTATTAATAATGTCTCTTAGAAACTGAAGAAAGTTTTTCAAGACTAATAAAATTCTGCAATTTAGGATCCATTTTTGTCATTGATTGCAAGTTTAGATTTCTTGCTTATTGTGTTGATGCTGTCAGTGTCTTTCCCATGGTAGTCAGTCATTCTTCTGCTTCCTCAACACCTGAACTGGTTTGGTTTTAGCTTCTCATTTTTATCTGCTTTGGTTTTGTTTGTTCGTGTGTCTCATAGCTTTTTCAAAGCATTTTTCGGCCTTGAATTTTCCTGCGCTATAGAATATGCCTTTTTCTGTGGTGCTTAGCCAGGATTCTGGGAGAAGTATAATACATAAATCTCAGAGTTTGGGATTTATACATAGTTCTGATGTTTTTTAGATAGCAAAAATATTCAACTATTATTGCCCAGGTTTGAGAATTAATACACTCTGGTTCCTACCAGCACAGTATTTGAAGGGAGCCATAATATATTATAAACAAAGTGTTAAACACAGATCACTCGCTTGAAGAAAGAATGGTGCCTGCCATTTAAAATAACATGTTCTAAAAGCTGATGAGCTTATTTCCAAACCTCTGCTTAATTTCATTTTTTTTTCCAAAAAAAGTTTTAAAATTACAGAAAAAATGAAGCCAGATTTGCCTCTGTTGATTAGTCTTTTTTTTTCCAAAAAAAGTACCAGGTGTCTGATCAATAGCATGTGCTGGGAGGCAGGAATTTCATCTCCGAGGAGACTTTAAATGCACTTACTTACAGCTTTCATGAGCTACAAGTTGTATGTCTTGTTTTGTTTTCTTTTTCAACTGAGCGATGCTAGGTAGAGTTTTGTTTTTTCACTACTGATTTAAGACACAGATACATACATATTTTTCTTCAGGCTTTTAAGGGCTCAAGTTTAAGTGGTAGATCATTATTCCACGCATCAAAAGTGAAGGGTGATTAACTCCGTCTGGGTGCATGCAGTGTAATTTTAGAGGCTACAAATGTTGTTACAAGTCAGGTTAAGGTTTAAAGGTGAAAGTTTGGCTGAATGAGTTTTACAGCTTTAAGTTCATGTACGCAAACAAAGAAAGTCTTGTTTTCTACCCATTTATGTGTAGTGAGCAACTAGTAGCTCGTGGTGCAGAGAAGAAAATGTGAAGATTGTGCAGTTTGCCATAAAGTTCAAGCTGTATACTTTTTGTTTCAATTTAGAAGTCCCATTATATAAACTGAATCTAATACAACTTTTGCTTAGGCTGTTCATCTTCTAAACGTAAAGTGAAAGGATAATGGCTTTAAACTAAGTGATAATGATAAACTAAATGATAATGGCTTTAAACTACTATAGCTTAACTTTTAACATTAATGTATTTTTGCACATATCCTCATATGCCATTAAATAATTTGAAGAACCTGATGAGATAAAACCCTAATAAAACTCTCATAGTGTGTTTAAGCTTTTCTTCTAGATAGTTCTAAAATTGCATTGGTAACTTGGCTTTTCACTCAGTTTTCTGACTTACTGTATTCCCCAAAATGTAACAGTATGTGGGAAGAGAGTGCTGGTTGTTTTTTTTCTGAGTGAGAGGGAAGTTCTACACGAAGACTGGAATTTCTTGTAAAGATACAGCCTGATTCATGATGTTAAAATTGTAAGTGATGAGACAGAGAGGACTTGTCCCTGTCTGTGTGTGCTGCCACCTCCCAAAGATTTCTTAGAGTCAAGCGATATGGAAGCATTTTTGAATTTCTATGATCAGTTCCATTTACATCAGGTAAAAGCTAAACAGTGTGGATTTTTATGGGGCTGTATACTAATGTCTGAAGCCGTTCAGCTGCATCCAAAGAAGTGATCCAGCCTCATAACAATTCTGACCACGAAAGCTAGGGTGTATAAATGCAATAAAGCAAAATGGAAGTGATTAACGGGAATAAAAATAAACAGCTTTTGGTCTCAGTAAATGATACCTTTAAAGCACAGCAGCCTTGTCGAACATAATTAAAGCTGTAAGAACTGGGGTAGAGGGAGCGGGCTCTATTCTCGAAGGTCAGGACGGAAATACAGAGGTCAGGGTTTTGCACTTAGTCTTGTGTAAACAGTGTCATGCCCTGGTAGGTATAAGAATTGATTTAACAAGGTTAAGCTAATTTAAAAAAAAAAAAACAAAAACAAAAAAGAAGCCCACAAGCCCAAAACTCACAATGAAACAAATTTGCACTCATTTGATAGCAAAATTACTTTGTGGTTTCTGTATCCTCATTAACCAGTTAACAGGGAAAACTGAAGAGAGCAAAGTGAGAAGTACAGGCTTCTATTTGTGTTTGCTTGGGGGTGCCAGTTGCTGCTGAGTGATTCTGTGATGTCCAACTTTGTGCAATAACACTGTAGCTTTCCCAGAGCTTATTCCTTGAAATCTGTGGGTAGGCAGTTGTCAGTTTTTTGCCTCCAGTTCAAAAGGAGACTGCTTCTTAGAACTTTTATTTCTACTTCTCTTGAATATTACTGTCATGTGCTTATTCTTCTTGCAGTCTTGAATGGTGCTATGTATCTCCCCAACTACATTAAATCTTCATTTTGTTCCAGTGGTTGTGGGATTTGGTTGTTCTTTTTTCCCTTCATTAGCGGTTTGCATTATGTGTACAGACCTACACTTACTCAAGGGTGTGGAGGTATCCTAACAGTTCCCGCTTCTGAATTACACACGTTTTCTTTCTGTCTCCCTGCTTCATCTCTGTCTTCCTTTGTGTTGAGCCTCGTTTCATTACGGTACATTGCCAGTCAGAAGGAACCACCAGCTCCAGAAAGAACACGTCTCTTGACAGTTAAAAGAAGGATGGCTGGCAAAACCCATGAGAATTCAATTGAAAACAGAGTTCTGTAGCTTAGTCTGGCAAGCACAGGCACTGCTCCCTCCCAGAAGTGTCAAGGGCAATCTCTTGGGCTTTCGCGCGCTTTGTCTAGTCACCCCCGAGCTGTGAGCCGGCTGGGGCTGACCAGATAGAAGTTGCTGGCGGTGTAAGCTGTCGCTTTGCTGTCACTGCAGCGTAAGGAGGGCTGCAGCCCCTCTGAGAAGAGGGAGACGGGTGTTTAGCATAACTGTTAAGTATGTGGAAGAAGTGCATGGCAGTTCCTGGCTCCAGCGGTCTTCAGGCAGCTCTTCCTTGGTGTGAAATGCTGCTTTAATGTAGGTCAGCTTTAACTGTTGTAAATGAGTGTAGTTCTAGTGAAGTCAATGAGCCGGTGTTAATTTACTTCACTTGAGAATCTGCCCAAGTAGGTGAGCAACTGGCAAACTCCAAAGCAAGTGCTTATACCACAGAAGAAGTTCAGATTGGTTACATGTTTTGTATTTTTCTTCTGCCTCTCTTCTGAGGAGGAAGTTAACATTCCTACATCCCTATTGTGTTTTTATTGCAAGTAGAATTGTATTAACAAAAGTTTATAAACTGTTTCTGTTTTGGAAATAGAGGCATAATAGGTACTTCAGCTTTTCATTCCACATTCTCTTTTTATTAATAAAATGAGTGGGTGATCTGAGCTCAGTTGAGAAATAGGCGAGATCACAAAACTGTCAGTCATTATTCAGCATGACTGACATAACTAACAGCTTCTAGGTGGAGGAAAGTGAAGATTGCTTTTAGTGGAGACTGCTGAAGCTTGCTCTGCCCCATTCACAGAATAGAGGCATCAAGTATCTCAGAATTTTTTATATGTCTACCGAAAATGAAATAAACATTGTGTTTTGCACAAAGAGCTTACTTTCCTGTGTTTATATCCTGTGTTTACCTGACACTTGCGTAGCAGAAGAAACAGGGTATAGATTAGTTATGCCTTTAGTGAGGCTCATGAGGATGGGTGCTCTGTCGGTTCAAAACTGTTTCATCAAGACAGACTTAGATCAGCCCGGTTGCTAGAGTCGCAAATATGCGTTACAAAGTATTGCAAGTCTGGTAACGCTTAGAATTTTCTGTTCAAAAAAACAGTCACCTTGCAGGTCAAATGAAAACTGTGGCCTTTTTAGCAAGTTGGATGACGAAACTGGTGACTTTGAAAACCACATCAGAGTAACTAAGCCATTAGTTTCCGAATCTGGTATTATCAAGTGATGCTCTCTATAGGTCTTCAAGGAGTCAGATGCTTTTAGTGCTGGACTGTGCAACACTTAAAGATGTGCAAATAAGAGAAAAAAATATTTCTGTAGCCTACTGCATACTTACCTATTGGAAGAGTGTGCAGTAAATGAGGAAGGCAAATGCCAATTGACCTTTTTGGTTGTGTTGTTGGCTTAACAATACAGGGCTACCCAGAGACTCTCAAGACTAGACCCTTCCAACTGTTGGGATGATTTGCTTATGTAAATGTAATGTCCTAAGTGTTTGCAGGACTGGGGAAGTTTATTTTGTTCAGTTTGAACTGCGGCTCTTTACTGCCCTGTACTTTGATTCCTCCTGCAAGCCTGTGTATTGAAGTTTCTTAGAGGAGGTGCTTTTGCATATGAATTGCTCTGCATTTACAGGAGGTGCAACCATGTAAAATGTGTAATATGTATTTCCTGTTCTTTGTGATCAAACAGCTTCAGGAATAAGACAACAATTTACTTCTCAAACATTCATAAACACATAATCAGGGAAGATGTGCAATTAGGAAAAGAATTACTGTATGCAGAATGCTACCTGTTGTATCAGACCAAGAGTACATGGAGCTTTGCTCCTTTCACCCACCCACAGGCACTTCAAATGAAATCTTTAGCCTGGAATGTGCTCTGAGCATATCCAAAGTCAGGTATCAAGTGTCATCACATTGGGTGTTTTTTTGTTAGTGGTTGATAGTCCCAGGTGGAAGGCAGAGTTGTTTCCTGGCTGACAGTGTAAGACTAGTTGCCATTTGTAGCTGGGCCTTTTAAGAGGATCTCTGAATCATCAGACGTTTTGTCTGCTCTGTGACTTCAGGGGATGTAAAGAAAGATGTAGCCAAATACAAAGAGATTCCTCAGTGTTTCTTTTTACCAGAGCTGTAATGTGTTTTGTGTAGGTAACAAAACTGAGGATCATAAGGGTTTTTTTGTTTAGGGTAACCTAAGCATGGTGTCGCTTCTTGAATTCTCAAGGGTTGCAACCAGAGCTGAGTCAAGTGTTTATGATATTTGCGTGTGATGGGTGTTCATACTCCAGCACAGGTACCTATTGCGTTTGGCATCTCCTTCGCAGCGTAGGAATTCTCTCACCTTCTCTACGTCAGAAGCTGAGCAGCAGCAGCGGCACTCCGGTCTGCCCTGAACTGCGTGTCTGCTCATTAGGAAGTCATCTTCTAGGTCCAGGGCAGTGGGGATTTGAAGACACCTGTGTGTCAGCAGTTTTGAGAAGTGATGTTTAACACCACAAGCGTGATGGTAAGGGTGATGGAGGGTTGGAGACCTATAGGTCCTCAGCTAATTATTCGGACACAAGCTTTGTGTACACGACTTCCTCGGCAGTTCCTTCCTTCCTGATTTCAGATTCCTTAGCGTGGATAGTGTTGTGGGAGATGGCGACAGAAAATTTCTTGTTTTGACTGGGTTGGTTGTGTGATTCCTCTGTCATGCTTTGCTTAGGCTTTTTGTCTTTTTTCTTTTTTTTTTTTAAACAGTCTATCCAGACATCTTGCTTGCCCTGCCCTGCTTATAGGGATTTATTTTAATTACAGCTTGAGTTAACTTTTCTTTGAACATGTTAAGGTATGTCTCTAAAATACATATGTATTTTTTTAAAGTCAGGTATTATATAATGTATCTGGTATGTTTTGGAATGTGCATAGTTCCCTGGCAACCATTAGGCAAAATTATGTCTTTACGTATATTATTTTACTCTGAAGTTACATACAGATTTTTTTTTAATTTTTATTTATTTTTTTTAATATGTAGTAGTTACCTTGGGGATAAAGTAGGATCAAAAGTTATTTCTATTTAAGAGGTTGGGTTAAATATTGTCAGTGTTCATACTGCAGCTTTGCTAGTACTTGTACTGACTGAAATGACTTGGCAGTCTTGAGGGCTAATAGTTTCAGGGCAGGTGTCAGACGGGATTCTTTCCTCCTGGACTTGTGTTTTCTATGTCATTACAGACCAAGTCAGAACAGTAGAGGTCTTATTGTATCTGGGGTGAATTAAACTAAAGGAAGCAATGTTTTGACAATTTGGTTTGTGAAAAGTGTAAGAAGGTGTGCTAGTGTGTACACACCCCTAAAAGGTTGTGTGTAAAGATTCTCGTTTTTCATGGATATGGCTCAGTTCCAGAGATTAATATATTTGGCTTGTAAGCATATAGGCTTAGAAATATTAAATAAGTGAGCAAAAATTCTGGGAGAAATATGGAAAGTAGATTGGAGTTACATTCTGTGTTGGAACTTGACTGGGGGATCAAAATCATTGAATGGTTTATTTTGGAAAGTACATTTGAACAGCCATGCACTTCATGTATTCACTTCTTGCTAGTGTGTTAATGTGCAGGATCTGTAATGTAAGGACTCTGTATTTTTAAATTAGCTGAAATCTAGAAGAATAAGCATGCAGGATCTTTCTTCACTTTTGTGAAGACCCAGTGCAAATGCCCGCCTGTTTATGCAGTGGTGAAGTCTAACTTAAGGTTCAGGTTGGGTTTGTGTTGTTTTCTGTGGTTGTGTTGAGGTTTGAGTTCTTTTTGGTGCTTTTTTGGTTTTTAATGGGATTCAGCTGTCGCTAATTAGGGTGCTGCGAAAGCCATGGAAGAGGATCACAGCACCCAACCACCAGAAGCAATAGCAGCCTGGGAAGTATTGAGTAGCTGGGCTAATGAATGCCTCTGCGTTAGGCTGTTGGTACATTGGCCAGCTTTAATTATCTATCTGCATTCAGTAAAAAGTAGATGCGACTCAAGCTGCATTTGTTCTTTAAGGAAATACTTCCAGGATGAAGAAAACGGCTGGGGATTCTGAAGAACAAGATTTGTTGAAATTGCTACATAGTGGCTTTTGAAATAATATTTTACCTTGCTGGGTGTAGCCTTGGAACAAGATGACATTCAGCAATGTGAAGGGAAAATTACAGAGTGTATCCAATATTATCTTGTCATCTTAAGGAAGTGGTTTTAGTCTCACAGTTGAAGAATGTTGTGCTGAGGATAAATTTTTTATATATTCTTTAACAATGAAGCACTAGTTCTTTTTTTTTGTCTTTGTGTGTATGATGTATATTTCAATCTGACTCACTAGTGTAAAAAAATGTAAAAAGGAGATAGAATTCTTTATCTCCACAGCATTTGTCTCCTATCATAGATTACTGAGAAGTACTGGATATTCACTTAGTCTTCCCTGCTAATGTGGATTATATGAAACTCTACTGGCATTGATTGTCAAAATGTTATGAATACTCTTCCCTTGATAAGGTCCAGTTACTTCAAGGTACAGGTGGGAATGAGTTGGATTCGTTTGTCTGTGGTGGGAGTGGTAACATGAAGTTAAGTTTACAATACACAGAACTATAACAACAAAAAAATTGTGTATCGGGTTTTGTTACTACCTTGTTATTTTAGAATTGTACAGGAAGTGTCAACCTGCTTGATATGTGTAGTCTTAATCATAAAACTTTTAGTATAATAGTCGTGATTGAGTATTACACATTTTCTCAATATAATTCAAATCAACTTTAGGATCAGCAGGAAGAGAAGTCTCTATTCAGCAATGTTTTTCCTCTCACTGGATTAAGATATCCTCACCACAGTGATAAAATCTTAACTATTTTGATTATACTTTTTCATCTAAGTTTTTTCACTCTGAACAGGCTTAAGGAGTAAACCTTATAAGCAGAGATTATAGTGGTTTCTAAAGATAAACTCTTTCCTTTTTTGCTTTCTAGGAAATTAAAACAATTTTTCATGGGCGTAGACTTCGAAGTTAAGTCTGTAAATTTGAGAAATAAAATCATGCAAAATTATTAACTACTTGTTAGAACAATCAAGTCAGAGGTTCCATGCAGCAAATGGTTTTGGTGCGCGCTTATTTCAGCAAGTGCCAGAATTTATAGAGAACTGGATTTGGGAACAGGTATCCTAACTAATCTGATATATTATAACTTTTCAGTTCCAGCAAAATTCAGGGCAGATAGCTGAAGTTTTTATAGCATTTCTGAGCAGGTACATAAATATCTAGTTATCGGTCGATGGTCAGTTTCAAGTCCTTTTAAGTTGTAGCTTCTTCTGTCTTGTATTCCTATTTTATCATTGATTTTTTTTGATAGTTGAATATAGATGCTTATGACTATGTCACAGAAAGCTTTCTTCACTTACCTAGCCCTTTCTTCTCTTCAAAGGCTTTTTGTACAAAGGAAGTAAATCCTACTGAATTATTTTGGCATATCCTGGACATAAACATAAACATATATTGTTCTTAATACCTTTAAGTAGCAGAGTTTACTACATAATAAAGAAAGTTTCTTAAAGATAATACGCAATAATATTGTTTACTACTTTAGTGGAATGCTGTTCCAGCTATGGAGCACTGAGTTGTTATATACTGGATCATTAAATCCCAAACTCAAAGTCAATTAATTGTTTTAAGTAAGATCAAAGTGTCTATTTTTTTCCTTTTAAAATTTTGATCTGGCTTCAGATTCCTTCTCTGAGATAAGTGAAAGGATTAACTTGTTTTTTCGGATCGCAGAGTGCAATGTTCAGGGTACCTAGCTATTTAGTTTGAAATAGATTAATCCTTGCATAATATACAAATATTAGTATGTTGTGATTTTTTTTTTTCCCCTAGCACATTCATTCTTCTTATGCATCGCTGATAGTTTTGACAATTTTCAGCAACTCTTATTAGACAGGCCTTTAATCCTCTACTGCTGCCTGTCTCCATCATTATAACTACAAGTTTCAGCATGTTAGAGAAGGGGGGAATGTTTTCTCTGAGAAAATATTCATCCTTAAACAAAAGAAAAAAATGAAGTGTCTTAAAGTGTTATTAAAATAAAGAAGCTTATATATAATTAGGAAAAAAAAAAGGTATAATCTTTCATGTGTGTATTTAAAAAGCTTGTTGGGAAGCTGCAGAGATGAAAAGATTGTTTAGAAAATGGGTTTTCTGTTCCAATAGAACAGAAAATGCCATTTTAAAGTGTATAATGAGAATCAATTCATTACCCCTCCCATCCAAATTTCTAAGAATTTTTGTTTGATTCCTTCTACATCTGTTATCTGAGACAGTAATTGGAACATCACTGTGGTAGTGCTACAGTTCCTGTAGGAAATGCCACTGTTCCCCCTGCACCCACATTCTCTTCCCTTACCTCTCTACTTTGCTTGAGTCTGCTGTGTGAGCACAAGGCCACACTACTCCTGTTTGTTTTCTTTCTGTAGAGGAAAAGCTGGTCCACAACATAGAACTTTAAAACATGAATGTGAAAGTTTAAATTTTACACAACGTATTGGTTACAGAGCAGTACTGCTCTAGGAAACGCCAGGAGCTGCCTTTATGGTTGGGGTTTTTTATCTCTGCCAGATTGTGGTACTGCAGTAGAAAGCATTTTATTTTTCAAGTACAGATATTTGACTCAAAATAAATAATAATCTGGAATTAGATTTTGTAAAATGAGTGGTGAAAGTCACACAGCGTAGTATTTTACAAATGGTTTCTAACACTTAAATACAGTATGCTGAGTGGTTTTCACTTTTTTTTGGATGAAGATACTATGTAAATGCAAAAAAACTTCTTGTACATTACTATATGTACACAACTGAAATTAAATTTAATGGAAAAATATGGTAAAGGTGATGATTTTGCATTGTCCACGTGGTTTCATCATATCAAACTACGAACCTCTTGAAACAGCTTCCCATGGGGTGATAGTGGTTTGCAGCTTACAGCTGAGGGTCCATCCTCCAGGGGAGAGCAAAGATGGGCCTCTTTTCTAACCATGGCAGCAGAAAGGACTTTTGGAGCTTTGTGTCACTGATACTTTACATATTGTATTTTCTCCATACATATACGTATTGTTAGGCCAGACTTAGATCTTACAAGCAGGCTAAGATCTTACTGACTTCCTTAATCCGAACATGGCTGCGTGCTCAGGTCCAGGAGCTATAGCCTGCCTTCAGATGCGTCCGTTGGAGTTTTTCAGAAGTGCTTTCCCTCCTAGGGGAGTAACAAAGAGAGGGAAAAGGATTCTTGAAGATACATTTGCTGTGCTGGTGGAGGCTTAGTTAAAACCAATAAATCTTTTATAATTAAAACAGCAACTGTATGACTCAGATTTTGTGCTACGCGGGTGGAATGCTTTGTTGTGGCTAATTAAATTACAGTTCTTCTGTTCTTAGATCTTGAAGATTTTCCAAGGAGTTTTTCCACCATATGCATTACCTGTGATAAGACCAACCTTGTCTCTGTTGAGCTTACGCATTCCTTTTTACGTGGTTGACAACCAGGATTATTGGAACTATGTGTCTGTCCTCTCTGAGGATAGATGGTCTATGTTAAGCATATGTCTCTACCTTGAAAAAACAGGATTCAACTTCTGCGTCTTTCAGTTAAATTATTGGTGAAGTAAAGTAGAGCACAAGGATAGGTTCCAACTTTCTGAATGTTCTAAATATTTCTAAACCAAAAAAGTGAACCTTTGAGCTCCTTGCCACTGAAAGTGATGTTTAACATTATTGCCACCGCTTATTTTAATCAGTGAACCAACAATGATAAAGAGGGTAATCCTGGGGATGTATATTAATGAAATGTATTTAATTTCTAATAGGGTGATATTATTTTGCACATACATGTTGAACTTCACCAGATGGGAGACATTTAATTGCTAATGCATGGTTCTGCATAAATACACCTAGCTATTCTATCAAATTCTATTTTTGACCTATCAGGTCCTATGAAAATATATTGTGTTACAATGGTAATACTTTAATTCCAAAATCTGTTTTTATTTTTGTTGGTTTTTTACCCCTGCAAGATTTCCTCTCAGTAAAAGCTAACCCAGTTGGTTTTGGGGTTTGTGAAGGATTCTAAATTCATGTGTTTTCATTTAAGAATGCATTACAGATGCCTCATTTATATCTTTTGGCATCAAGCATTTCTAGAATGTAAATTCGGATGATTAAACCGGTTGAATTTAAAATTAAAGCATTTAAGAATTAAGAGTCAATTACTTAAAATGTTAGATCATGTTAGTAGGAAGTAGATACCCTGCAGTGGGGAAGGGAGGAGCATGAGCAACCACAACTTCCAATTGCAAATGATATATATTGGCGAGGAAACAGCACTGTGTGTCGTCGCTACAAGGAAGCAAAAGCAAAAATGCAGAAGGACTTTGACAGGAAAGCTGTTAGGTCTGGGGTTTTCACCTGTTAAGGCCAGCTGTCCTGTGCTGGCATTTGCGTTCGGTTGAACTCCATGTTTACTACAGTTGGTAAAACTGCAGCAGAAACTGCAGATTCTCAAGTGTTAAAAGTAGGTGGCTTTATGTGATGCGTGGGGAAAAGTGTCATGTTAGAAAGTTGAATTGACTTCTCAGTGTGCTTCCCTTGTGTTTATATTGAGATTTTAAGTGGCGTTTTACAAACCCTATCACCATACTGCTGCTGCCAAAGTGACTAATAGACAGATCTATTGACACCATCTGTCTAAGGAATCCACAGCCGCTCTTTTGAAGTCTGGTTTAGTTTTCAGCAGAAAAGCAGTCTTTGTGTGAAGAATTATTTCTGTTCCCCTTTTCTTTCTCTTCTCCTCCCTTTCCCTTCCCGAGTCCTCAGTGGTGATTCATACTGGAATTTCCCACAGCTTCCCCCCGCAACTTCCTTTTCACATACACCAAATTTCTCTGTTGGTTCTCCAGTATGAAATGATATGTTGGCACACTTTATCACAGTATAAAAGCTGTAGGGCAATCTGGATGGAAATGAAACACAAGTAGCTCATTTGGCAGATAATTGTTTTAAATTATTTTATTATTTTGGAAAGTATTTGATGTATATGTAGATAATTTTTATAGAATTGAACTGATGATGTATTAACCAGATTTAATAGCACGTCTTCTGAAATACTTCTGTTTGGCGATAGAGTTACCTGGTTTTGCAAGGGTGAGTTAAATTGCACTTAATACGTAAAATATCCATTCATTTAAAAGTTATTGTAGTTTAGTATGAGGGTGTTTGGGAGAAGGAAAGCATGCGTAGGTTGATCTGCAGTGTTCCAGTAGTAACTAACGCTGCTCAGTCTTGCCATTTGTGGTTGGCAGAAGCGGCACAATGCTCTAGGCAAATTATGTTGCTAGTGCTGATGATTGGGCAACAATTATATACATTTATATTAAAATGTAGACTTTGATGAAGAAGGTGTTTTGAAGCATGGGGGAGATTTAGCTTGTGGCTCACTGTACTGTTCACCGATATCCATGGAGCAAAAATAGAAAAGTCGGTCTCCAGAGCAATAATGTTTGCTTTTGCTTGCTGAAAGTTCTAGCAAGCTTGTGGGGTGTTTTTTTGTACTTATTTTTAACATAAATAAATAAATAAAGCTACGTAAAGACCCACGTTTTGAGCAATGCTAGTGAGCTGGTGATGCCACTGTGAGTACTAGAGATTGTGGGAAGGGGAGGTACCTGCTCTCAGGTAATGACTTAAAGTTTAATTATTCATAATGAAGAAGTTTCTTCCGTTCGGCTGATGTGTGTTTATTACTTTCCTAATGATTAACTTGGGTTAATATTAAACAATCCCAGTCTTTAAGTTATAAAGGCAACACTAATGTCATAGGTACTTTCTCAAGTGAACGGAGCCACCTGATCCATGTAATTTACTGGTGTTTAGAAGTCTAAGTTCATCTGCTTACAAATCATGTAAAACTAGACTTCCATTTTAACAGAAATATCCAAATATAACAAGAATGTATTAGTACTGTGCTCAACTCTAGTTGACAAATATGTTCTAGCAATATCGATGTCATTTGCAGTAAATTGGTTGAAAATACCTGCTGCTTGTGTCCGTTGAATTTCTTCAACGATCACAAAGAAAGAACCAAACTATTAATT
This sequence comes from Trogon surrucura, assembly GCA_020746105.1. NCBI lineage: Eukaryota > Metazoa > Chordata > Aves > Trogoniformes > Trogonidae > Trogon > Trogon surrucura. Next base: position 113,695,735 of record CM036617.1, on the reverse strand, counting down.
CTGTCTAGGCTTCCTGCACTGATCTTTCGGGTGATGATGCTGTAATATCCCAAGATTCTTGTTCTCCTGTCCCAGAGGATCGGTTGATTTGCTATTTCTGTAGGAGTTCATGGAATTTCTTCCTGCTAGTTTTGAAGGATATGGGAAAGTAACTGCTCTTTGATAGATTTACTCATTTTTGGCACTGAAATTAGCTGCTGTTAATGATGATGAGAATGATATGAAGGCATAATAGATGTCTTTGTGATTTACTCTTTCATCTTTTCCACTTGTTTGTAAAACCAGACATTTTATTTTGGACATCTCTTATGAAAAAAATGTATGGGCCACACCTCTCAGGCACTGCGTTTGGCTCTGCAGATCTGAGCAGGTCCTTTTACAGTTATGTTGGGAACGTTTTGGGGAGGAAGAGAGGATTTTGTATTTTTTTTTTTTAAACAAAGATTTGCTGTAATGAGTAAAATCTTATCTCTCAGGTAACTTAATCTGTAGCATAAAGGAGCTGGTGCTTTGAAGGGAGAAAAACTGTTTTTTGTTTATAGAAGAGTGTTTTTAATGTTAGTCTTACATGTAGTTGTCTAGAAGTAGCTTCAAGAATATTCCTACTTTTTAAAAATGTCTTTGTGGTGTTCAATTACTACTTTTTCTGAGTTCTGATCACAAGCAGAAGTGATCCAGCAGTGGCTGCAACAAAGGAAATGAAGAGCCTACAACCTCAAACCTGTAATAAGAAAGGAATGTTTGACTATTTAATAAATCAGAAGTATAATAAGAAGTTAGGTTGTCTTCAACATCACACTATAATAGTTTGGATGCAGTATAACTTCATGTTTAATACAACTTAAACAGACTTCTGTCAGCATTATATAGATTTTTATAAAGTGTGCATAACATTTTGTCAAGTTCAACCACAATTTCTTTAAAGCTTTCTAACTTCATACAGTCAGGAAAAATCTGTCATCTGTATGCAGCAATTTGACCTTAAAAATCAAAAAGGAGGCTGTACAAACAACATTAGTATTTTTTAAAGTATTCCCTGTTGTGAATATGTAACTGTTCCTTTATAGCTCTTTGAAGAAATCTTTCGTCTTGAGAGTAGTACCCTGTTTTGTAAAATTATAATGGCATCCTATCATATTTTGATTGAAAGCTCAACTTAAAAACAAATTTACTTGGAGGAAATGGACAAGCCAGCTTTACTGTTATAACAAAGTTATGCTTTATTTTAATGTTTGCCTTTAATGATTTATAGAATTAAGTTTTATGGATTAATATTTGATTCAGAGTAATTTCTGGTAACCATGTGCGGTCGTATTTTCTGCAGAATTTCTTAAGGAAACGTGTTTTTTTGCTGTTTGTTTTTATTTTTAACAAATTGCTCAGTTCATCTGGAATACCAATTACTTCAAGTGTGTAAGGATTCCTAGTTTAGTTCCTGGAATTCACCTTTTCCTTCCTCCTGACCCTGCTTCCCCAATGAAATAATCCTTAGGAGAAGATTCCTTTTTTCCAGGATTGAAACTTCAGTTCCTCTGGCTTATTGTCTGTAGTAGGATACTGTCTAACCTACAGTGGAAGCAGAGAATTACTCACCACTACAGTTTTGTTCTACCCCTGCAGATTTTTTTTTTTTTTTACTGCTAGTTTATTAATAGAGTTCTGTCTCGGTGGAGAGGCAGCTTGCTTTAGAGTGAGTGATAAGTATTCATAAGGAAGGGAGTCATCTCAGTGGATAAAAAAGGAAAAAGGATAGGGGAAAAGGAGGAAAAGAAATAAAAAAAGATGGGTTGTACATTAGTGGTGGAGGGGAGATAAATTGTTGCATGGAGTGAGAGAGGGGACTACAATGAGCAGTACTAATAAGCAGGTGAGGCTTTAGGCACTTGGATCCACAGCAGTGTTTTGTGGAAATGGCCTCTTTACCAGTATTTGTCTTTTTGCTTCTCGTCCCCTGCTAATTCGTTCTTGTCATCGTGAGAGCTTTTAACGTAAAAGTAATGATTTCTAGTAATTCATTCTGGGCTTGATGGCAGCATTAACAGCAAAATGGGGAAGTATACCAAGAAAGGTCAGGAGTGATCTCTACTATTGCTTAATGCTGCATGTTTATTCTGTTTGCAATTAATCGTTGAGGATATTTACTTAAACTAAGATGGGAGATGGTTTTGAGATCTGTTGATTTGCTTCAGAACAGTGGTTAAATTTGTGTTTTGTTTTAGAGTTGGATTTATGGAGATATCAGAAACGATAGACTGTGTTGGCCCACCAAATTCCTGTGACTTTTCATGGAAGAAGATAATCTAGTTAAAGAGTGTAATTAAGTGAGGAACTGCAATTCTGTAGTGTTTTTTTTTTTTTTGTTTCAGGTGGAATTTCAAAGAATCTTGTAAGCCGATATTTTATCGAGGTCAAGGAAAGAGAGATCTTTTGTATTTAGTAAATGAGGAATGTAAAACTGTATTTCATATCTCAGTTTCCTTTAGTATTGTTTAAAGAAGGACTCTATCAGGCTACAACAAGGCTGGGATTAGATGCTTGGAGATACAGTGTTTACTTAAATACGTATCCAGCGTGCTCAGTGTGTAGCTTCCTGTTTAATGGTCTCCTTCATCGCTTCTGGTCATCATCACACATTCTCGGAGCTTGACCAGGGAAACCCATATGGATGTTGGTAAATGGCTGCTGAGGTAACCTGTTTGATTTGGGGTGTCTGTACGGGCATACTGTAGTAGGAGTAGAGGTCGGTGATCTAGAGATCGAAAATCCAAACAAATTAAACAACCCAGTGCTCTCTTCTCAGCAGTATATTAAGTTTTCCAGTTTTCAAATCACCTTCAAGGATTTAGGCACTCAAATTCCATTGAAATGCCCTGAGATTTGGCACCTTGTAGAACCTTTTTATTTCTTAAATTTGTAAATTAATGATTTCAGAATATATCTGTGAGCACCTTCATTTTTCTTATTTAGAAGATAGTACTTTTAATATGATTACAAAGGCCCGGACAATGATGACAATTACTTTAATTGTTCAGAACAGACATGTTTGAGGGTCTCTGGTGTTTTCAATGTTAAGTGCATTTCAGACCCTTCAGAGAAGGCTGTGTACTCCATGAAACACTCTCTGCACTGTATATAAAGTATATACAATGATGGCTTGAATGTATATGATTTAGTAGATTCAGCCTATATCATTAGAAGAAAAGTCTGTTAAATAAAGTTGCTGTGGCTTTATTCTAGTTTCAAAGTGCTCTGATCTCACAAGTGAAAAAGTCTGTTTCATTTTTGTTATTACTTTTTGTTGTTGGTACCTGATGGCAACCCAGTCTTCTCTCGGATATGTTTTTCTGAGTAGCTTAGAAACTCTTGTTTGATTCAACATTTTACACTATGGGATCAGTTTATCTGCAAGTAACATGTTCTGCCATTTACGGGTTTCTAGTGGCTAGGCATTTGTACAAAAGTTGTTCTCTCTTCAGATAAATAATACAAGGTCAAAGCTCCTATAACTGGGCTTTAACCCAGTCCCGTGTGCCCTTCTTCATCAGTTAACAGACGTCTTTCTGGAGGATTGCAAGTACAAACATTGAACTTCCTTGTCTCATTGGTAATGCTGCATGGTCAGTTAAGAACTAATACAGCAACTAGATGAAAAATTATCCTCTTTTTTTTTTAACAAGAGAAAAGCAGAGCTTTTATTTTCATTCTTAAAACTGTTTATATGGACTTGTATTTAAGAACTTTTCAGCTTTGGTTCGGACTTTTCTGGCTTTTTAAATTGACATCTGTCTGGAGTAGACTTCTAAAATGTTGCTAATTCGTCAGCTTTTTTTAAATCAAAAAACCCCTTATTCTTGTTTCTAAAAGTGGTGTGGTGTCTTGCTATTTAAGGAAATATCTTTGCACAGGGAATAAAGCTACATCACAGAATCACAGAATTATCGAGGCTGGAAAAGACCTCTGAGATTATCAAGTCGATAATAATAGTACATAATAAAGCAGTTGTGAAATCATTGACCTGTAAGAATGACTTTTTTTATCGCACATATTAGAACTATGTTGTTTGATTTTTATTTTTTACTGATAATTAAATACCATTAGGGGAAGAAAAAAAACTAAAAAAAAACTAAACAAGCCAACATGCTTGCTGATCAGCAGTTAAGCTTTGTCAATCTGTGTTGTCAGCTCAGCTGCTTCTGCTGGGACTTGCAATTTATGGATGTTCTTGATCCTTTCAGTGTCATAGCTTTGACTTAATGGCACTAAACCCATCATGGAGCCACCAGTTGAATTAAGGGGAAAAAAAAAAATTTGTTAAACATCCAACATACTGTTTTCAGGCTTCTGGTTTAGTTCTCTGGTTTTTATGATAGTATTTAAATAGCACTATGCAGATGTCAGTAGACCATGAATGGGTGGATAAATACTTGCCTCTCCTTTGGAGTTGAAATAAACACTCGGGTTAAAGTTAGGATCTAAAACCGACTTAGGTATCTGAAGTAGAACAGTGTCTGCATATGCCATTTGAAACCTCTGTCATCTGTTTGCCGCTCACAGGGAAGCCTAAATGCTGCCAGATCAGATCTCCCCCTTCCCTCACCAACTTTCTGTGCCCTCTTCATGCCTCCTACTCTTGCTATGGCGTCTGACCTGTTCAGTCCGCTAACCTGTTACGTAGCTGTTTCTCTCAGGCCTTCCAGCTTGAGTTTGATAAATAAGTCACAGTTGCTTTCTTCTAAAAATGTGTGTTTTAGCAGCTTTATGTAGAATAGATCCCTAGCCCTTGGAATGGAGACTTCTTTATTTGCTAGACTTCTGTAACTGCTGAAACAAATGGGCCCCCTCATTGCCTTGCTCAGATTGTTTGCAAAAAAAAAAAAAATATTCTTTGGTGGTTTTGAAAGAAAGGGCATAAACAGCCTGAAGAAACCTGAAGTCTGTGGATTGCTCGTTCCAGGTGGAAGGAGGTGACTAGTTTACCATCACTCGTGTCAAAGGCATGAAGGAACAAGAGGTTTGACTTTGGCTTGTTTAGGCAGTTTCACACCAAGTGGGCTACTTCTATGTCATTTTCTGCTTTGAATGTTAAAATAAATATTATTTTACATTGAGTCATTTTGTCTCTCCTCTGCACTCTGTAGAGGTTGTATGTACCCAACAGAAAATCCTTTTTTTTTTTTTTTTTTTTTTTTTTTATATTTTCCACACTGCTAAGGCCAAGCAGTTGGTGTTTACATATAGTGGTTTCACTTAGGAATATATTCAGAGAGGACTTTCGGTGGCTTTCTCACCACATCACTCTAAAGCTAAAAGAAGAACATACGGTTGAGTGGCACTCAATTTGTTGAGAGCTCTGAGCTCTCCTTGAAGCCCAGTTCTTTTTTTCCTGATGAGAAAACACGGGATTTGAGATGAAATATTTGAGAGACTTTTTTCTTTCCTTCTTCAAGTCTTAATAGAGCAGTTTCTTCTTCATTTATTTTTCATTAGATTGTCATTTTCAAAGCTGATGAATTGGCTCAGTTGCGCATTTGATAGTAAAGTTTCTCAATGATGATGGTGCCTTCTGTTGAAAGATAAAGCCTTCCTAGTCTTCTCCCACAGGGTTTCCTTCCTAACAGTCTTGAAAGTGAGTTGCTTACCAGTGTCCTTATGAAATGTTAAATCTGTCCTGTGTACCTGGACTACTTATAATTCACTTCTTATCAAGTCCCATAGCTGTTCCAGTGTGGTGTTCCTAATGCAAATATGTCAGTTTACAAATTAGTACAATTTACAAATTAGTTAAGAGTAGAATTCCGATGTAATGTGTACAGGACTGACAATTTGTGATACAATATCTCAAGAAAAGACCCATTCCTTTTTAATAGGCCTTTTTTCTAACACCACTTAGTTTTTCTTTTAATCAAAACACTGAGGGATAATTTTCTGTTTATTAAAAGTCATAATTTAAAATAAAACCAGATTAATTGTCATTAAAAATTCCTTTAAGCTGATGTATGTGCCATAATGTCTACTAATTAGTCATATAATGGCATATTAGAAAATAAAAAGATTGAGGTTAGGACTCCACCTATAGAGAAGGGACTACTGATGCCTGCTAATCAGTTTAAACCCCTAACCATGCATTTAATTCTCAGCCTTTGCAGAGGGTACCGGTGAGCAGCTGTGAGCTTCAAGGCCTCCTGGTTCTGTCTAATTAGTCCCACTGAAGGCTTTCAGCCTATTCAGGAAACCTTAATTTAGGTTGAGGGGCTTTGTTTCAAATAGCTGTTTACGTGAACTGGAAAAGTCCATGTATGGGTTGCCTTTTAGCGTTCAGAAACTGTTCCGTACTTACATTCATGATACAAAAAGGTAGTTCAGCCTTGAAAACCCTATTGCAAAAAAGCCTGCTTTAAACCTTGGATAGTCCTTTGCAAGGATGAAAACAAACAAAACCTCTAGTTCCTTGTTTCCATCGCTCAAGTCCTGTTGGATAGCCTGGCTGTGCTGTAACCGAGATGAACGCACCCACTTGAACCGCCGGAGTTTCTAGTGAGACTGAAGTGACGCGCCGGCACCAAAGGTCTCGGCCAACTTTGATCTCTCAGGAGGGTTTGAGCAAGTTCCTCGCGGAGTAGCCACGGGAGGAAGGAGAGTGGAAGGCAAGGGGTGGAGGCGATAATTAGAACTAGTCCATGTCGACATAAATTAGAGGGGAGCATGCAAATTTAGTGTACAGGTAGCTTCCATGCATAATAAGAAGTATTACCATAATCCTGAGTAGCAGGTGAGGTACTTGTGCCTGAAATTAAATTTTTTGTTTCTCTATATAAATAGAAGTAGCTTGCTTTTTTCTTTTTTCCTCGGCATTTCTGCGTCCTTGTAAAATGCATTTTAATTTGTTGGAAGGAAAACTAATAATACAGCCATGCCTTAGAGTCTTACAGACTGCAGAAAAAGAGCTTTCTGTTGCCGAAGGAGCATACTTACTTGAACTCTTTGAATATAGCTGCACATTTTTTATAGTTTGTTTCTGTTGTTTTCCCACTTGCTTCTTGGTACAGGGCTATCTTAACCTGTGAAACAAGCCTTGTGTGGAGAAGTAATCTGTTTTATTAGATCTACTGATAAAGTTGCAAAAAAGATGGATAATATTTCCGGGCACATGGACTCTTCTAGGGCTTATTAATTCATGGCGTAACCTATTTTCCTCTGCTGTTTGAACCCCCTCCCCCATCATGTAGTGCTTGCTACTAGAGGTAATAATAAAGATGATGATTCCTTTCCCTTCGTTTCAAACAGCTATTCTCCTTAATAATTTTAAGGCTTCATCATCATTTGCATTTATATGTGTAAACCACACAAACCTCTTGCCTCCCTGTCTGTGGTAGTGGTGTATTTATGCATTATAATCTTTTCAAATCATACAGCTCCATTTCTCTCATTTGCACTTACTGTTTTTATATTTCTTGTGCAGCTCTACAGAACTCTTCATTTCTGTTTGTCTTGCCTTGCTTGTTTCTTACATTCATCTCTGTTACGTTTGACTCAGCCTCCTGGTTGTGTAGTACTGGCTTTTCCCTTACCTCTCTGCTCTCATGCCTTTTTCCAGTTTTGATCTCTGAATATTGATCGATCTCTATCAGCACTCTAATCCCTTCACCAGAACCTCTTACAATAATTCAAAAGCTAGTTGTTAAACTAGCTATTTAAAAAAACAAAATAATAAAATATTCAAAGTAAAACCACACTCCTGGCTTCTTTTCTGTTGGTCAAATATTTTTTTTAACTTCTTGTATTGTTTATGGTGTTCTTCACTTCCTGAAATCTCATCCTTAGCCACCATAGGCTACTGCCTATCTTGAACCTTTTTTCATTGTATTGCAAGCTTCAGTAGGCAGAGTCAGTGTCCTTTTTGTTGTATCTGTAAAATTATCACATTTCGCATGCAATGTAATATATAAACACTGACTTCAATAATGTTCTGGATATGTCAGAATTTGCTTTTAAGGTTGAAAATTGACTGAAGTGGGCTGCATTCCTCTAGGGATTTGTTACTAATCCTTTAAAAGGCCATTTCAAATATTTTGTTTGCTTAAAGTATAAATGACTCCAGACAATTATCCTTAAAATTGTAGTTCAGTACTTTTTCTTGAAGAAGTTGATAACTCGCCCCAAACCGGTGCTATTTAAATATCTTCTTTGAGTGTGCCTACTATACAGGGCATCTCAAGAGCTTTGTTTTAAATGTTTAAATACGTTTCAGGCTGCTGAACACTTAGGCTATTAGCTGCAGGCTTTCTGAAGAATTCACTGTGAATATTCAGGAAAATAGCCTGTTAACTTTTTTTTTTACCACTTCTATCAGTAATGACTTTGTCAAGTACGCTTTTTCTTTTTCTCCTGTTAATTTTATATAGGGATGTACTGAAGTTCATGTCTACAGAGTGCTTTGAAGCTTGTATTTGTTCTGAAAGTATTTTCATTGAGGTTATTTCTTTATTCGCAGGTTGTGTTGTATTATAAAATGAGATAGAAACACAAGATGCTGTGTAAATACCGTAGAACTTTGTTTTATCAAGAAGATATGCTGCTACATTGAGAAAATCGAGAGGACAGCTTGGCAGTCTTCAAGAGGTTGTAAAGGAAAAAGAAAAGTCCTTTCTCGCTTTTCTCACTCCCGTTTATACCCGTATGTTTCATCTGGCAGAGTGTCAAAACTGCTGGCTGGGGCAGTGCCTCTCGCAGCAGGTACCACGGTCTGCCTGGCCCTTCGCTCTTCCTGCACGTAACATCCAGCTTGTTGGCTGAAACATCTCCCTGTGCTCAGCTATGAGGTCATGGAGAAGTTTCACTGAGCTGATGGTTTGTGCTTCTCCCCTGTGCAAGAGGGTGATATTTTCTACCGCCGACACTTTAACGTAGCTCTTAGAGGAAAACAAGTTTTCTTCCATATGGGTCTTACTTAGTATTTGAATAACTGAGAAATCTTGCGGTGTGCAGGAGGAGGCGCATATGGAGCCGAGCAATTCCCTGCATGGTTTTGTTTCTTGGCATCTTCCAGAGAGCTTTGCTCATAACATGATTCAGAGCTCAAAGTGTGAGAACTCTGGATGCAAAGGTGTAGGTAATAAAAATTAATTAAGTTTTATGTAAGTGTAAATACACAAGCCTGATGAATTCAACTTCTCCAGGCCCTGTTTTTCGGGAACTTTATGGTAGCCACTTAATGATACTGAAGTCTTCACTGTGGTTGTATTTGTGGAGTTGCACCATTTTTGCTACAAGCAGAATTAAAATCCATTTGGGAAGCTATAGGAGTGGCAAGTGGTTGAAATCATTCATGATTTTTCATTAGAGTTTGAGCAGTCACACTGTGCGATGGGACATCAGAGCACCGATGATAGTGGCAGCATTAATTCTTCATCTCCCAGAGAAGAAAACTCACCGAGTGATAGTCTTTGGGCCCATACTAATGTACGTTTCTGGAAGTCCTGGGATGTGGCTTTCCATGTGTAATGCCATTCATATGCAGTTGGATTCCTTGCTAGCATTGTGAAGTTATGCTTTATGCAAGGGAGTAAGTAGAAAAAAAAAGTTGTAAAAGAAATGGGCATGTCAGAGACTCTGATTTTCAGTTTGAATTTGGAACCAAAGAAACCTTTGAAGAAACAAACCAAGTGGATTGTCTGGCCTGTTGAGGGAAAAGAAATTCAAACACAGTCAAAGAGAAAATACTGCGCAGTTACTCAGGAAAAAAAATTATTTTGATAGCATTGATGGATGGAAGTTTACTTTAGGTGAACATTTTTTGCTGTTTTGATGTATCTTTATATTGGTGAAAAGTAGCAATAGAAGGAAATTGTCAGTCATCCTACAGTGAATGTCATGTTGATTGCTGTGCCAAGTGACTCCTGGCTTTTTAGTATACAAATGAGCTGAAATCTATTTTGAGGAGTATACTCTTCCTGTCTGGCATAACACATGATTGAGGACAAGGATCCAAGATGGAGAGGAGCACAGCCTGACTGTCTCTTTGTTTCTTAATCCTCCCTCCCTCCCTACTCAATGGAAAGCAAGCCCTGGAAATGGTAATTCTCATATGACTCACATCAGCTTCTGTCCCCACTTTTCCCTGTTTATTGTGCCTGTTGTTCTTCTCGGGTGTGCTGATGAAGCTGCTGACGAGAGATCAGAGCTGTCAGGCCTTTCTTTGTAGGCAGCGGGGTCTGTCAGGGAAGAAGAGGGCAGCAGTGATTGCTCTGAGCTGTCCCACATCTTCCTACGTCTCCCAACTCCTCTGTTTAACCGGTGATCACTTCCAGAACGTTTTCAGCTCTGTTGTCCACAGAATTACCCAAATTATCATAAAATCCTGTCACAGTTCAAGTATCTCTTTCCCTAGTGGTCTTCCAGTCGTTCTGAAGTACTGAAGTATTCTACCTAATATTTCCAGCCTTTCATAATGGTTTGGCACCTCCTTTTCCCCAGCCATCCTTCTTGTACTCGTAACTGCTGTTCCTGGGTCTGTACAGCTCGCACAACGTCTTGGTCTTCTCGGTGTTCGCCCAGTCCCTGCCTGACCCTGCTGCTGCGCTCATCCTGCAGTGCCCTGTGACCCCCTCCAAGCAGTTGTTTTTTGCCAGATTGCCACGGCCAAATCTCTGGAGATGAGCTTGCCTTCAGATACATCCCGGTCACTCTCAGTCTTGTTGTTTTGCTCTTCTTGTCAATATCATCCCAGGATAGCAAATTTCTCCCAGTGTTACTCCAGCCGTTTCAAAGGCAAAATGAATAATGAAACAGGCTTTATTACCATTCAGTTTGTTTTTGAGTGTAGTGTGGTTGCTCACTGGGTCATAGTTGATTTTGCATTATTAATGAAAATACTTCTGTAATTTCGTTACTGTTTTCTTAAAGGGAAAATGCTACTCAAAACTTACCGGTTTGGTGGGGGATATTTTCAGTTTTATTGAGTGAAGTTTGGTTTCAAAAGACAGTGCTCTGATCAGAAGATTCCAGTGAGTCAGGTGAGAAAAGCATTTTACCAGAAAGCGGAACAGAGAGAAAGAAAGAATAAAACCGAACAGTTTCTTACTCTGGGAACAATACTTACTGCCTGAGGTTGTATGTAAATGACTGCCTCTTGCATAGCTCAATATAAATATTATTTTAAATTTATGTTCTAGCTAGTTTAATGAATAACCAGGTCAGGACTTATTTATGCTAACTACTGGTTAAACCAGTAGCATGTGTTCATGTAACAAATATGGACTTTAAAGTTACATCTCTTGAAAATAAACGGTTTGTTCGAGAGCAATTTTGAAGAGTTGTATGTAATTTTGGATTAAGAAACTTAAGCATGACTCTTACTGTTGCCGCTTGCTAAAAGTGATCATTTCAGAGACCTAGTGTTTCTTAACATCTACTGGGAAATACGTCTTCAGATGTTAAAACGAAGACTTGATGTCTGTGCAATACAGTAACTACGAATATTTTTTTTTCATTCACACTAGGCAGACTATTTAAATAAGATACTGTACATCTTTCCAGATATCTTTTTTTTTCCCCTCAAAATACAACTTTTTCCTGACCTAATCATGTGTGTCCGGAATTACTGCAGAATAAGGAACAGAAGAAACTATTTAAACCAAATGATGTATAAATGTTTTTTATTTTTCTCTCCTGTCTGTTTAGCTTTTTGCTACAATACTTCAGCTAAGACCTCTTGAGTTGACCAGGACTGGAATATTGTGTGAATTGAATATCTGTAGCTTCCAATATTTGGGTTAAATAATTTTTTAGTGTAAGAGGCAGGCACAAGATCAGTCTGCATTTGAGGCAGTTTTAGTACAGCTCCCATTTAATGTCTTATTTCAGAGGGACTGATAGACCTGGCTTAAAACTCCGGGCTCTCTGTGGTTATTCTAGGATTTTTTCCCAGCTGTAAGTGTACAGTAAATTATTGGTTTCTGACATTTCCTGATACTGTGGTAGCCATGACAGAAATGTAATTGTAATTCATGGTGTCTTAGCAACAGAAAATACTTCAAAGTTGTCTTTCTAAGTAGGAAAAATGTTTTGTGGATCCCTACAACTTCAGTTTAAAAGCCCCGGCCCACAAAATTTCTTTCTGTATTTTGTCATCAGACTTTGTATTTAAAGTACAACTTGCTTTACCCCCAGATATCCCTTAATTACAGAAGTAATGAAAAAGAGCTTTTATTAGTAGTTTTATCCCTCGTTAGGAACAGGAACTCCATTAGCAATTAAAGGAGGGAAACAAAAAGGATTCCTTGACATAATGATATAAACTGAAAAAAAACACACCAAACTTTTTCAGGGAACACCGCAGTGGTTTCATAGTAGGAATGATCGGTTGGTGGTCACTTCTTTTCTTCTTAGTTCCAGCTTGCTCACCTATTTTCCATTGGGTGAATAGAAAAAGAAATAGAGATACTACTCTTCATTGAGAGCACGTAGGGAGTCGCAGGTTCTACTGATCCAAAGTGAGAGCCTCACATGTCAGGTGTTATGGTATCTGAGTTATTGGAAAGAACTGGACCTACTCCCAGTTCAGTATTTGGAACCGTTAAACACATCTTAACATGTGTTTCAATAAACCTGTAGTTCTGGGTGGGCGTTAGTCAACTGATATGACAGTGCAGTTAGGTTCCAGCTATTCATTCTTCTCCTTGGTGTACGAACGCTGGCTCACTTGCAGGGCTGTAGCACCTCCATCGCCTGGCATTGCTGTGCATAAAAGTGGCATCCTTTTAAAGTAGTTACGAAAATATTTGTGGTTATGACTGTGCAAAGTAATGACAGGATTTAGGTAAAAAGCATAATTTTATTTTCTTCCGGACTGCGTGTTCAATACTCAAGTTATTAGAGATGAACAACAGTTGTAAATAAAACTGTCTGTGCCAAGACGTACTTTCTGGGTCCAGAGCAATGCGATGACCAACGCTATTCTCAAATCAGACTTTCAGAAATACAATTTCAATGCAGTTTTGGCTCTTGTGTTTCTGCCAAAATAGGAATAAAAAATGAAATTTCAGTTCTTACACAGTTGACTAATTTGGGAAACTCCAAATAGTCACAGCATTACAGGCTTCATTAATTGCTTTGTGTATTTGGTTATGGTGGCAAGACTGCAACACCTGTAAAGGACGTTTCAAAATACTCGCTTTTTAATATGCACTATTGTTGCAGGCTACAGTGCTCAGGAAGTCAGATATTTTATTTGGGTTTAATAAGGGCAGTGTACAAAGAGCAAGAATAAACAAAAAAATTGGAGGAGTTGAGAGAACGAAAGCGAATGGGACAAGACCTCTGCTGATTTTCCTTGTTCCGTTGTTTTTCTTTGAAAATTGCTTGTGGTCTGTGAGAACAGGTAAACCCAATAGGCTAGGTTAGCCGCATGTCTTGGCAGAAAAGTGACTTTCAGTAAAGCACTTTGATTCCCCCCCCCCCCTTTTTTCACTGTGACATATGACATTGCTTTGCAGTGTGTGCTCAAAATACTATTCAAAGCCTGCTTGCCTCTTAAGTGTGTGTGGTTTGGGTCTTCCATGATCAAAAGCATGAACTCAAACTAGAACTTAAGGAAAAGGTGGTGTATCTTATGAGGGGAAAACCAAATGAGATTAGTTTGTTGACTTCTAGCAGCTAGAAGAACATAAAATCCAAGAGGTTGGTTAAAAAAAAAAAGAGAGAGGCTGCAATCTGCGTGTCAAATGGATAAAATCCCAGGAAGTTTGTGACGAGATCTGAATAAAAGGACAACTCCAGCACAGGAAGAATGAGTTGGGTATGTTTAACCTGAGGATTAGAAAAAGAAATTCTAACCGCTAGAGCAAGAGGGTTGTGGAATATCTTGCCAGTCAACATAAACAAAAAAAAATTGCCCTTATGTTCTGAAAAGTTTCTGAAAGAGGTTAAGCTACATGTAGTGAAAACACTGGAGATTTGGGAATGCTCTTATGTTCCGATTAAGTCTAATTGTGAATTGCCTAACACTGATGTTGAAACCTCTGGGTTGGTTTGTTGGCATCTTACTCATTTTGATGGTAATTAGGGCCAGTTACTCAGATTTTAGGTTACGATGTAAAGCAGTAAAAGAAAAGAGCGGAAATTTTGTCCTCTGAGAATCGATGTTAAAGGCTTTACTTGTAAAATGGAAAAGAAATGGATCCAAGAATATACTGGCTTTTTGACACTTGGCTAAAGACAGTCTGTCTTTTTGTAAGATATAGGATAAATTACTATTTAGATATATATATCTAAGTCAGGTTTTCCATATCTGTCTGAGCTGAAGTTTAGATCAGCTGTAGATATGCTCTTGTTTTTTAATTCTCTTAGGCTGCTTAGTTTGAATTTGAGGCACTTGGTTCCAGGAGCACGTGACTTTTATCCCCCTAAAGGAGAGCAGCACCGTGTTTGTACCCCTGGTATCAGCAGCTCTCCCATTTAAAGACCTTCCCTGCTGTCTTTCAATACGCTGCACGTTTGTATATGCTACCAACAAGAAGTTTTAAGGTGGGAATAAAGGCCAGTCTTGCCTCTATGGGTTAAGCATTCCTCTAATGCCAGTTTTGTTTGAATCTCCACATCTGTCTTTTTCAGTGTTTGGATTCTTGTAAAAATAATTGTGGCACAGTCCAAGAAACTGGAAACATGATTTCCTATAATTGTTCTTTTAAGCAACAGCATGAATTAATTAGTATGGCATACTTTAATTGGTGGCATCCTGTTGATTTTTTATGAAAGACTTGAATTATAATCAAAGCAGAGGACTCAAGTTGGTTAGTTCCTGTAACCCAGTGCTGTCATCTTTGGGCGAAAGAAAAAGCAGCTCTGGTTGTATATTTAATGGCAGATACAGCTCGTAATAGGTATTCTGCTTCTACTTTTTTTTTAACCAAATATCCCCTTGGGAAGGCTTTTTGACAGGAAAATTACAGGATTGGTGCCCACTGTAAGATTTATGTTGATAATTGAAGCTGCTTCTTCTCAATGAAATGTAAATGCAGCTTAAATACCTAGGCTAAAAGGAAAGAAAGAGTTTAAAAAATACAAATAAAAATGTGTAGATATGAAGGAAGATTATAACTTGGTTGTCAAGGCTATTATACCCTTCAGGCAGTTGTCACTAAATGTGTGGTTAATGCTCACTGTGTGCCAGTCAACTACTTGTGCGACTTCTGTCCCTTTCTGCTTTAAGGAGTTTTATGAAATTTTCTAGAGAAATGTTACTTTATAAAGTGCTAGGACAGAAATATTTTAATGGACGTTTCTGTCATTTTAACTCCTCTAAGGCAATCCAGAAAACAATAAAATTTAAAAGTATATGAGCATTCCTGCGAGCTTCTAAGGAGTTGGTTTTTTGTCCCAGCTTTAAAAGAGGTTTAGAGGTCAGTCTTCAAACTTTCATTCTGTACGGTAGTTGAAGTTAGTGTGCAGTCACTTGAATGTCAGCATGGAAAGCGTGCATACAGTATGTCTGAAAATAGTATTTCATTTATTTGTGGTCTGGGTCAGGCTGACAAAAACAATAGGAGGCTTGTACTATATTGTATGCTGGCTGGCTAGCATTATCTGTGAAAATACAAGCTTGATATCTACTAGCATATATGCAAACTTTGGTTTTTGAAACGGCTCTTAACTGTCTTTAAACATCTTACCTTTAGCCTGGCCTTTTATATTTCCCAAGTGACTTGTAACAATTGATCTATAATCCTTTGTTTCTGTGCCTTTCCTTGTGAGGTATATAATAAGTGAGTAAAAAGTATAAACAAAATCAGACTTTTATCCCTGTCTGGGCATTTTTACCTTGGAAAGAGAGTTCTAGAATTGGTCACCCCCATTGTGAGAGCAATGCTATTGCACGAGAGGCTTTTCGCGAAAGCTGTGTGGAAGTTCAGGATGAGTAGACACAAATGTGGTAACTGAGTTGTGCTCTCAGGGCAAACAAAAGTATATTAGAGGCTTTTAGGCTTTTTTAGCTACTCCAGAAAGACCAGCGATGGTTGGCACAGTTTTATTTTTTGGACTTTTAGTTCTCCCCTCAATGGATCTGGCCTGTGCCCTACCTCTAGGCGATACAGCTGAAAATTTTGCTGCAGAGTGATGTGCAGGGCTGGGCTGCCCAGCGGTGGGTAGCCAGTGAAAGGGCTCGGGAGCTTCCCAGCTTTTGTTCTGTTTGCCCATGCCTTAGTTTTCATTTATCAGGCAGCTGTTACTGATAAAAATAAAATGTAATCGCTTATTTGCTTTAGGTACTACCAAATCTTGCAACACTGGGGATATCTGAACAGAAATCAGCAAATGAGATAAATGAAGAAATATTTCTTACCATTTAGGAATATAGCTGTAGATACAATACTAATATTTCCTCAAGGGACTCGAGCAGGTTTATTGCTGTTTGAGTTATTTCATATTTAATGACCAGTAACGTTCATATAAAACTACTTTCTTTTACTGCACACAGAATACAAACATATTTCGTTGTAGACAAGACATACTACCAGAGATTTGGGAACATGTGGTTAGTGCTAACTGATTAGTGTAACATTTAATTTGCATTGATTGTCTTGAGGTGAAGGAAAGATGAAATAAACTTTACATGAAACCTCTACATTTTAGAAAATTTTATATATAAAATATATGCACACACAGAGTATATATTGGAAACGGAACTCTCTCGGGGACTTTCTTCTCCTTGTCTCCTTCCCTTTTTCCATATCAATTTATGGTCTATTAACCTGCAGTGAATAGATCTTGTATTTCTTTCTGGTGCTTCACAGCTGTTCAAAACCCATGTTATTAAAGTTAATAAAGAAACATGGCATCTAAAATTAGTAATCTGTAATTAGTGACCCAAGAGACTAATTTTATCCATGGCAAAGTTGTATATTAAGGAAGAGAGAAAAAGGGAAAATAATAATTTGAAATGGAGTCACCAATTTAAACCCCTGAAAGTGTTTTGGTAGCTGCTTTTTCTCAATTTGGATTTCTTGGGCACCCGGTTGTTTGTCACGTTGTTCTGTGGTATAAATCCGTGCCTCGCCAATACCACCTAAGGAGACTTTCCGCTGTGCCTTTTGCAGCAGGACTTGCCCATCCCGCATCGGCCTTTTTAGCCATCAGCGCGCTTGTAGCAAGTGTGGGTAGAGCCCTTCCCACATCTTCGCTCGCGAAGCCTTGCCATGATGATATCTGTCCAGACTGTTACAGGTTTATTCGTGCCAATTTTCAGCTTGCAGTGTGAATTAGTTTGAAACTTAAAGCTTTTCTAGAAGAGTATCTTGTTTGCTTTTAGTTCTTCCTTTATCCTCGATACTATTGTCTTGTGTTGTATCGGAGTTCTAGATTGGAGACAATAAAAATTTTGTAATGTAAAAAGTTGCAGTAATTTTCCCTGACACAAAGTGTAAGAAGCACTCAGGCACTCCATGCGGTTGTATCTCGGTGGTACTGCTTGACAAGTGACTGCAAAGAGCTGAAGGTAGAAGTATTGGCAGCCAGTCACAACCGGCATCCCCCAGGGCTCAGTTTTGGGGCCAGTTTTGTTTAATATCTTTATCAATAATCTGGATGAGGGGATCGAGTGCTCCTTCAGTAAATTCGCAAATGGCGCCAAATTGGGCGAGAGTGTTGATCTGCTTAGGGAGGCTCTGCAGAGGGATCTGGACAGGATGGAGCAATGGACTGACACCAATTGTATGAGGTTCAACAAGGCCAAATGCTGGGTGCTGCCCTTGGGCCACAACAACCCCAGGCTTGAGGAAGAAAACTGCCTGGTGGATAAGGACCTGAGGGTGCGGGTCATTCACTGCTGGCTGAACGTGAGCCAGCAGTGTGCCCAGGTGGCCAAGAAGGCCAAGTAGCATTGTGGCCTATATCAGAAATAGTGTGGCTAGCAGGACCAGGGAAGTGATTGTCCCCTTTTACTTGGCACTGGAGAGGCCACAGCTTGAAGACTGTGTTCAGTTATGGGCCCCTCGTGATAAGAAATACATTGAGGTGCTGGAGTGTGTCCAGAGAAGGGCGATGAAGCTGGTGAAGGGTCTTGACCACAAGTCTTATGAGGACTGGCTGAAGGAACTGGGATTGTTTAGTCTAGAGGAGGCTGAGGAGAGACCTTTATTGTTCTCTACAATTACCTGAAAAGAGGTTGTTGATAGGTGGATGTTGGTCTCCAAAGTAACATGTAATAGGACAAGAGGGAACGGCCTCAGGTTGCACCAGGGGAGGTTTAGATTGGATATTAGGAGAAGTTTCTTTACTCAAAGAGTGGGGAGGCATTGGAACAGGTTACCCTGGGTAGTGGTAGAGTCACCATCTTTGGAAGTTGTCAAAAAATGTGTAGACACATTGGGACATGGTTTAGTTGTCATGGTGGTGTTCGGTTGATGGTTGGACTTGATGAACTTAGAGGTCTTTTCCAGCCTTAATGATTCTGTGAAAATAAAGCAACTCTGTGGGTGCTGGAGATGTTAGACTTACTCTGCAGATATTGTGTGAATTAATGGCCTTTCCAAAAGGGTCAGATGAGGTTGTCTATGACTTGGCATTATGAATTAGAGCAGTACCAGTTTTGCCGGTAGAGATGCTCTGGTGTTCATAGAGTATCTGTAGGACTAGTCTTTCATAATTCTACATATACATATGCATGTATGTATAAATTTATATACATGAATAGATCAATATAAAAATGGATGTGATTGAACAACATGGCAGTTTAGTTCACTAATACAGGTTGCCTGTTGAAAAAAACACTTCTGAAGGTATTCACTTGGGAGAACCTTGCACACAATGAAGTGCATTAAAGTGTTGTGGGGTTTTTTTCACTTTAATATGATATTGATAGCTGTTCTTATTAAATCCCGTGCTACAGAATAATGGTTGAGTAGTGATATTGCAGAATACAGTGACTGTACCTGGCAGCAATCTCCTAAGAAAACTTTGTGTTTTTATCTTGCAGGCTCCCGTCTTCGGCAAGAAGATTTCCCACCTCGAATTGTTGAACACCCTTCTGATCTAATTGTTTCTAAAGGAGAACCAGCAACTTTAAACTGTAAAGCAGAAGGAAGACCAACACCCACCATCGAGTGGTACAAGGGGGGAGAAAGAGTGGAAACGGACAAGGATGATCCGCGCTCCCACCGCATGCTGCTGCCCAGCGGATCTTTATTTTTCTTACGCATAGTCCATGGGCGCAAGAGTAGACCAGATGAAGGGGTCTATGTCTGTGTGGCAAGGAATTACCTTGGGGAAGCTGTAAGTCATAATGCATCGCTGGAGGTGGCAAGTAAGTACATTTCTTTTCTTTTTTTTTTTTTTCCCCACCCCCCCTGCTCCCCTGTGGTAACAGCCATTTGCTTTGATGTTATCTAAAGATAAAATAAGTGTGAGCTGCATCTGAGGCATTGACTTAAAAGCAACAAGGGAATGATACAGTTTATTATTATTAATACAGACAGAGGAAAATAGAAAAATAATTAGGAAAGTTAACATCACTGTAGAAACTCAGACATTTTTGTGCATTCGCAATCCTTTTATGCTTGCATGCAATTATGATTAAGCACAGAAAATCTTAAGAAGTCGTTTTTTTCAATTTATAGATTTATTTATTTTTCCTCTCCAGATAAGCATGCAAAATGCGATGTGTAATCAGAGGCAGAATAGCCAGAATTTGATCTAATCGGGTAGGCTTGGAGTTGTTGTTGCACAAATAAAAAGTAGAAAAAATAATGGCAGATTTAAAAATACTATTATTTTTCCTCTGAAAGAAGTGGGCCACAAACTATCTGTTTAGTTCTAAGTATTTGGCCAACGGAAGGAGCAGTCAAGTATGTTCACAGCACTTTGTAATGCTTATCTCTTCCTGTATACCCTTTAAACTCTACTTATTTTAAAGGAAGAGAGGGGACATGAAAGAGTTTTAAGCGTTCATATGGAAGGCCACATGTAGGTCGAAAAATACCGGGCTTGGGGTACTGGAGTATGAGAGGAAACCATGCAATTTGAAAGTTAGGTATCTAATTTAAGTTGTTTTTAGAGGCTTCCTCTGTAATCTTTACCAATTTATCTGTTTGAGAGCATGTTCAAGAGCTAACACAGAACTGGGTGAGTTGCTCTCTGAAAACACTTATCTCTGTTGACTAAACAATTCATGTTGTTAACTAGCTCTGATGGGGCTTCTAACTTTTAGATAAGTTAAATGCCACTGTTGGTGATTTTCATAACTCTCACAGAAGGCAAGGGAAATAGAACAGAAATTTGTGCATTTATTTGAGCCTTGCAGCTAGTCTGGCTCACATGCTTAGACTTTCCCAAGGACTTTCACAATTCTTATACCAGCAGGATCTCAAGCATCACATTTAATAACCATAAATACACACGATTAAGATCTATGACCTTGCTGTTTCCTTGTTACTGCTTTTAGTGATAAAAGTAATCAGTGTCTAGCCAGCTGGAAGCATGCTTATCCAGCAACTGTATAACCTATTTAAATCATGTGTTGATTGGTTACTCCCATATATTATATCCTGTATCTTGTGGGTGTTATTTTGAGTGGGTGTTAATGTTTAAGAGATTTTGATCTTTATCTAATTGCTGTTGTTTACTTTAAAGCACTGCTTGTTGATTCTTAAAATGAGTTGTTCTGTCCACACAGCAAGGCAGCGTGGACAGTTGTGCTTATTTCACATTCTTTTGATTTGTGATGTACCTGCCTGTAATGTTTGAAATGCCTCTAGTGTTTCTGTGTCTTCCACAGTTTTTCAGCAGAACCCAGAAACAAGAGGTAGGCTTCGGTGGTTGGCACACTATGGGATGTATCAGCTCAGCTGGCATATAGTTGCTAAATGTGTTTGTCACCCCTTCCTCAAGTTGTCTTTATGTGATTATGGAAGAGAGTCTGACAGGGTCCGAATACAAAATACTGATACTGCTACAGTATTTGTTTTTAAAGAGCATCTGCCAACACTGAAGGAAAAAAAATTAAAAAATTAGTGTCTTCTTAAAAGGTTTCAAATGCACACCACCTAACAATAGTATAGCTTTAAATTGTTAATCCAACTCAAATTCACCACTGTATTGAGGGCTCGTGTCAGAAAATAATCCCCAACAATGCTCTAAGGCGGGGGGGGGGGGGGGGAGGAATCACAATCTATGTTTGGAAATCAGCTTTTTTTTCGCCCCATTTTTTCCAGCCTTTTTTTCTAATCAAGAGGAAAAACTTCTTTCAGGGTGACAGAGCACTGGAACAAGGTGCCCAGGGAGGTTGTGGAGTGTCCTTCCCTGGAGACATTCAAAACCTGTCTGGAAACGTTCCTGTGTGACCTACTCTGAGCGATCCTACTCTGGCAGGGGGCTGGACTAGATGATCTTTCAAGGTCCCTTCCAACCCCTGACATTTTGTGATTTGTAAGTGTAATGGTATATGGTTTTCATATACCAGGAGATTATAGACAAAGAATTTTAACAGAAAAGGTTATGATTTGAGTGGAATGGGTGGTGATGTGAGAATGTAAAAGTGTAAAAGCACAGAAACACCCTAATAGCCCAGAAGAGGTGAGGAACGAGGAAAGAGTTGAAGGCTGGGGGAATAAATTTGCATTAAATTAAAAATCTGTGCGTTATAGCTGTAAAGCTGTTGTCGTTGCAAGCTGCAGCTACATTGACAGTGGATTGCTGTGAATCAGCAAACTGTTTTGATTAGCTTTTCAGTACACCTGTTTTGAGCAGCACAGCATTTACATTTGTATACATGTAGGCATATACAACTGCTGTTTTAGAAACCCTTATGTTATACTTTAATTTTTGTATGTTTACAGAGTAAAATTGCCTTTATTTGGTTTCCATCTACAAAGTACAGATGATAACTTAGAGTACTCATTTGGTTATATGCTTTGCTGCAATTTTAACCAAAGAACTTTCATTAAATGTAGGAAACAAGCATGGTTTGCACTGTATCTGCTAGCTTTCGCTGGAAGAATCAGCTCCTGTTTGCACCAGTTTGTTTCGTAATATAATAGGGAATTTATCACAACATTTTTTTCCATCACCTCTTATAGTAACGGTATCAATTAGATAACATTCCATCACTGTTCAGTGGATGTGTAGATTTGACTTCAGATTCAAGTTAATACTAAAAGTAAAATTTCATGTGTGTTATTCCTTCATGCAGATCAGTTGGGTTTTTTTCTAAGCAATTCTGATGTTCATCTTTGAGCTAGTCCACAGAGAGAACCTGTTGTCTGTGTAATAAGGTTCACATTTTCCTTAAGTATGCTGTGCATAGATTCTGCTCTTGTGAAGGACATATGGAGGGATTTCTAAAATTTCCTAAGTATGCTACATTAAAAGTTGTTTTCTTAAATATCATTGTATTTCAAGAACTTTAAAAATAGCTTTAGATGTGATTGCCACAATGGAGGACAGACTAAAATCACGAATCTTAAAATTGCTGAGAGAGTTTTCCCTCTGCTGTGGCCCTTTCTTCCATGAACCCTTTTCTGGTGACTTGACTGAGGTGTCCGTGTCATTTAATCCAAAGGATGCTGCATATTCTTTCACTGATATGTATCTTTGTCATGATAATGTTAGCCCTCAATGAATACCATTAAACATGATCTAAATACCCTTTATTATCAGCAAAGTGAATTAAGTCTCTTTTTCAATGTCTGCCTCTTCTGCCCATTCGAAAATGCTTGAAGGTTTCAGGTGTCTACTCATTGTGTTGAAAATTTGTTGTATCTTCTCCATAAGGATATTTTATATGTTGAAAAATATTTTTTGCGGTTTTATCTCCTGCAGTTTCCGTGGCTATTTCCTTGAAACCAAGCCGCATCCTCGACCCCCAAAAAAGTGTTAGAAACAAGATAATCCTTCTGGCTGGTGAAGAGTGGTGTCTTTCTTAAATCTGCGAAACGAGTGCATGAACCTCCTGTTGCTTGTAATCTGTTTGGTTATGTCGCGGGGGCTGTAGGTTTCCCTATTCAAATAACTAGCCACTTGATATTTCAAGAATTAAAATATCTCAAACGCTTTAGAGATGAGTAAAAGTATGCTGAACTACACAGTCATGTGCGAAGTAGCTTTGTAATTTATATTACATGACATTTTCTGTGTAATTTGGATCTGTAAGATCTTCATAAATGGGAAGGATATGAATTTGCATAAATAGGAACTTGGCAGAAAGCTGAGTTACAAGTCAATTAAATAGAAGAGATGTAACTCCTATTTAATTGGGGGCTTTTTTTTTTTTTTGTAGTTGGCTAGTTTCATTTGTATTTGAAATGTTACTCCCAGAAAATTTCTGAAATGGAGACTTACTGGATGTGTTTAAACTTAATTTGCAGTGGAATGAAGTTTCAGTAGGGTAGCCCAGAACGGGGATGTGATGGGATAATCAGATACCAGTCAGTAGTCATCCTGCAGACTTAGGCTGCTGCCTCCCTCGTCCTGGCTTCCTGAACTCAGCCTTTTGATCACTGGAGACCTACTTAAGTTAGCTCCATGTTTTGTTTTTGAGGAATGTAACTGGTTTTGGATTACTGCCTACCAGTGACACACTCTCCGGTGGTGAAAGGTCCTAAAGACCGTGAAAAAGGGCATGTCCCTGTCAAAATGAAACTGGGTAATTTTCTCTATAAATGTCAGCTTTTACAGGTGAGAATGCAGAATGGAACTGTCCTTGATCCTCACAGTAAGGGCTGGAGACTGTTTTGGCTTTCACATGAACAGTTTGGGGAACAAAAGTTGGTTTTCACAGCAGAGAAATAGTAGCAGTTTTGGAAAAAGGGGAAGTTATTCATAAGCAGACTGGAAGGTGGTTGCGGCTGCTTCATGTGCTTGAGTCTCCGAGGATTGTCTGGGGAATGAATGCACTCAGTCAGGACCAAATTCAGTTATAGGTGTGTGATGAGTTGATTCAGTGTTTAGTTTTTTCTGTTGTGTTCCTCCAGTTACTCTTTTATGAGGGAAAAAAAAAGCTATTTCTGTATCTTATGTCTGCGTGTTTATGTAGCCTTTTGTAGAAACCTACCTGTGTCAAGAGTGGCAGCAATAGCTGCAGGGGTGTGTTCGCCTCTTTGCACTCTAAAGTTTTTTGAGGATGTTAAGAATGAAATGCAAATGTAGTTGGTTATGTTTGCCAGTCAGTTGCTTGGTGAAACTTCATTTCAACTCATGTTTCTCTGTGAGAAACTTATTTCACTTTTACCATGAAAGTTCTAGTGTAACGTTCTATTTTCCATTGACATATGGATTTTGCTTCTGGAGAGCAGTACCTTTGCAAAAGTATTTGTAAAGTTGATACATATGCACGTTACCTCTAACCTCAATAACAGGGCATTTTACACGAAGTAAGCTGCTGTGTGTAAAAGTTTGCACACATTTGTTTTCAATTTACAATGGATTACATTCCAAATACTTTCTGCATCAGATCCCAGGAACATCCCAGTTACAGACTTGCTCTGCTGTGACTTTAGAACCAACCGAACAAAAACCTTATATAGCACAGGATTGATATGGAAAATAGGTTAACAGCTCTGCCTGCTCAAGGGTTCTAAAGCAGCAATGTCCTTCGTACAATGAAAATCTGTATTTTTTTTGTGCATTATTTTCATCATGTGTTCAGTCTTTATGGTGTTATGCTACATTAGTGAATGTGCCCTCCCCATTGCCATTGTACAGCAGCCAAAAGGCAACCAAACTGTAATCAGTGAACAAACCTGCAGATTTTGAGCTGTTAATGTCTTGCTCATAAACAGATGACTTAATGTGAATACTTATATGCATATATAAAAAAGATAAATCTCAGTTCTACAAGAATTTTGTTAAGCTCCTAGGTACATATTGAAAAAGTGAGTGACACTATACTATTGCTTACCAAAGCTACTTGAGGTAGAAGGTTTTAATAGTAATGCTGTTGCTAATGTGTTTTAAAATCTACTATTTTTCAGTGGTAAGTTTCCCTTGAACCTGACTCTTTCAATACTTGTTAGAGCTGTGTAGTAAGCCTGGAATATTATAAACTGCCTCTGAGGTTTATTTTACTAAAAATGTAACATCATGTAGAAGAAATTTATTTTCTGCAAGGTCAAAGTTGCATGCAAATGTGCTACTAAAATGTAGTTCTGCTTGATGAAAGCAAGAATAATTATTGTAACTAATTTTACAAGTTTGTGTATATTACTTTCCTCTACCATTACAGTCAGTGGATGAACAATGAGAGTTTGAACACTCATGCAAGGAAGTCCTTCGTCTAATTTTTGAAGATGCGTAGAGGCTAATTTTTACTCTTTAGATATTCTGTTTCTTTTACTAACCAATTGTAACTTCAGAAAGTAAGTAATTTATTAGTACTATTAGGAAATACCACTAAATGCTACAACTAGGAAAACTAGTTTTCCTAATGAGATTTAAGAGTGAATGAGAGAATGTGGAAAAACAAAAAAAGTCTTTGAAACTCAGTCATAGTTCTGAAATCTAATAGGTGTATCTACATACATGCGCTATCTCTTAAACATAGTAGTATGGCATTTGTGGAAGTTCGAGATATGAACTTTGAACTTTTTTCCTTCAATTTTTTTCATTACTGAAAACAGTATTGTCGCATACTGAGTTAGACTTCATGGCAATAGCGGATGCCTTATAAACCTCCCATATCTTAAAGAAGGCTTACCCAGTTGTGAGTGCTTTTATGTATAAATAAAAGGGTGAAAGTAAGATAAAAGATAATTACTTTGTCCCATTAAACCTTTATAACAAAATAGAGAGATTTAATGTTCATATTTTGTATAAATATTTCTGCTCTGTGCACATTTTCTAAATTCTAAAATGAATCAGTCCAACACAAAAGGAGATGGGGAAGTCAGGCTGCACAGAAATTCAGCAGTACAGTGAATGGAAATGCTTAAATATTATGGCTTATGTGGTACTCGGGTTCAATCATATTTTTGCCATTGTATTCCTAGTTCAGGGTGAGAAAAAAAGGTTTCCATGAGCCTGCTATGACTGTCCTGAAGCCCTCTGTGATTGTCCTGTGACATGGTTTAAAAATGAAATGGTGACACATTTAAAGAATTTCAGTCTGCATTCATAGCACAGTGCAAACAGAAAAAATAATTCAGAAGATTCCAAATGAGAAGAGAAATTGTTGGGGTGATCTCCTCTTCTGTGTGGAAATAAGCTATAATTTTAGATTGTCTTCAGATTGCACTATTCTGATATGTGAAGGCAGTGTGCCGAGTCTCTGTGTTCATGTTCTTCATGAACAGAACTTATCTGCATGCAAGCAATTCACACATGGTCCATGGCAAGTTTCAGAAAAGGTGCTTGACTTACTTTAAACTGGTTTTATTTGATGAGATCAAGATATGAAATTTGATATTTCCTACCAAATTAGACTTTATTTCCTTTTCTTTCCCTTAGTCGCTTGCCATATCATAATGAGTTTTTAACGAGGAGGTATATTTATGACTTGGAAGTTTGGCATGATTTTTTCATATGTAGCTTTGTTGTGGTTGTCACATTGTCTTTAGCATGTACTAGAGGACTGTTGCAGTTTTAAAACTGCTTTACTGCAATTCTAGAATTATTTAAAAGGAATAAAAATGGCATGCAGTCAGTATAGGTGTCTTACGGTTTAAAACACTTCAGATTCCTTTGAATTACCAGGAACAGAGTTAACCGTCCTGTGGAGAGGATGGTTTCATCAGCAGCCTCATTAATTATCATTGCTAAAATGGAATATTCCCTGTTGTTCTGAAATTCCTTTGGCAGATAAAGAAGTTGATACAGAATCTAAAGATCAGTGACAATGTCCCTGTACTTCATTTTCCTGCATGTTATGCAGAATATGAGCGCCTCAATTAGCTGCAAAATTCCTTCTCACTTCCTTTTAGTTTTAGGCAACATGGACTCTCCCTCAGTTATTGTTTGTTTTATTAGCTGCAAGTTACACAATGCTGTCAAAATTCAAAGCACTTGATTTTTATAAGTATTCTGTGCTTTAAACTGTCTGTTATATACAATCACTGATGTATTAAAAGAATCAAACAGCAAGTTACTCCCTTCTTCGGTTGCATGACGGTGAATAAAATATTTGGGATATGTATCAGTATTTCCATCATTTGAGGCACCCACGGCCTCAGAGAAAAATACTCCCTTTTTAACCAAACTATTCAGTCTTTTCTTCATTGAGGAGGGAAACTAAATGTGTTCTTGGCAGGATGTCGTCCTACCGGGCTGTATCATTTTAGCGTTGGGTGAACTTCAGAACAGCTCTGCTTGTTTCCTGTCGTGATCCACATATCTGTGGGACTGTGCTCCGGGCAGGGGTACACATTGGATAATGCTGCTGTATTTTCTGTGCTTCCAACAGCTACATCATTTACTACATTTTCACATTTCCTACTAACAAAACCTGACAAATTTTTTTTTGTCAAAAGCTGTGCTAAAAGGATTTTAATAATTTCATTTGTTTGCATGCTGTTTTACCTTTCTTACCTCGTCAGATTAGGGGGAAAATACCCTCAACTTTTGATGACCACCCTTCAGTGGTTTTTATGGTATTTATTGTCAGTTTTAGTATGAGCTTTTGTCTCTTTGTCTTGAGGAGGGCAGCACCCCTCACTTGTCAGTGGAGTCTTGCTACTAGAGCCATGGTCCATACTGCCACTTTGCTAAAAAGTTTAACAACTCAATTTTTACCTCAAGGTTACTGTTTGTTCTATATCCTCGTTTCAGTGGGCCAGTAGGCATGTGCTGTGTTGCACGCTGCAGTGCTTGGTAAGCATTTGAGAAATTGTACTGAGTTATCAATACTTTGATGCTATACAGGTAACTCAGACTAAATTTCTTGTAGAAATATTAATGTATTTAAAATTGTTTCTATTCCAGTGGTGACAGAAATAACTTTTGTGTACAAGGTGCACATATATTAAGACTCCTTCGACTTTAAAGGCATTGCCTCTGTGTCGATTGTTCGATATCAAATCTGTTACACGGTATTCAGAACAAGACTCCTGTAGTGAAGGAAATTCAGATTTAGTTGGTCATCTGCAGACTCACTTAGTAGAATGTATATTCATGCCAAGTCAAAAGCAGGTCTTATTTGTTTATTTTATTCTTTTGTTACTGTTTACTTCCACTATAGGTTTTGGAACTTTTCCCTGAATTTTATCAGCAGCAATAGAAGTGCCACAGTAAATTCTTTGGGAAGAGAGTCTCCCCTCCGCGTGCAGGCTGCTGAGGATGCGTGATAGGCTTCGGATTGTGCTGGTGTGGAGGTTCCTACTAGAAAGAGCCAATTTTCTGCACTCGCATGCCGATACCGTACTTTGCAGCAAGATAAAACAAAAGCCTGTGTATGGCAAACATGAGCTGTTTATGCTGGTTAAAGTTTTGTTTGGCAAAGTCTCATTAAAGTTGTGGATGGTTTTTGTTTCAGATATGTGGTTAGCTTTAAGATATCTTTAAGGTCTTTCTTTTGAGTTTTGCATTTATCGGTTTGTTCAAAGACTGGGTTTCTTCAGGCAAATGTCCAGCCTTGCAGAGGCAATGGAGAAGGCAAAAAGAGGAGTTACTTTTTTTCTTTGTTTTAGCATTGCTTGGTGAAGTTTTGATGATTCATTCTTGCCTATACTTGTGAAATAAATGAATAAAATAAGGAATTTGCCTTGTTAGAGTTACTGGATGTTCATGCTGCAGAGAGAGTTACAAGGTAAATTTATACGTTGAGGAATTCAATGGTGTATAGATTTAAAATGAAAAAAAAAAAAACGGAAAACCAAAACACCAAAGCTTGACTGGAAATCCCATAACTTAAGTATGGTCCCCAACTGATGCAGTTTGGTATGGTAGAATTTAAGTTAGTAATGTCTATTCTTAAAGGAAGATTGTGTTGTATAAAAATGTATATCTAAAAACTTGTTTGTATTTAGGAATATGTAAGAGTAATTTTAAAAGAGTCTACAGTTACAAGATTGGTGGTTTACAATTTTGGGTTTTTTTTCCACAGAGATATCTGGAAGCCGATACTGTTTGTATCTTTTATATTAGGTCTCAAGTGCTAAGATTCAGTATATTTTGGAAGCAGACTAAGACAACCTTTATTGAGGATGTGTGTCAGCAAGTTTGAGCATTACAGCTAATTCTGTACTCCAAGTAGCTCACAGGTCAGTGTTAGTGGATAACAACAATACTGACAGAACAGGTGAAAACTTTTTCTAGATGCTGATACGTATGACACATACACCTGCTGTGAAAAAGAGAACATAACATTTTCCTATTGAATGTGATTACCTAGTCCTGGTCAGGGCAAAATAATGGGCTACGTGAGAACTTTGTCAGACTCAGAAAAGCTGTTCTCAGGTGTTTGTTGTCTTCCTGAAATCTATGCAAAACAGAGTAATTTAGGTTGCCTCGAGCCAACAGAGTTCTTGATCGGCTAGGATAGTGTTACCATACAGATTATTCTTAAGATGGTGAGTAGTTTAGGATGTTATGGTGGCTGTGCTGGGGTGGATGGATGTTCAAGCAAATTGTGTTTTGTAATCTTGCCAGGAGTTGCTTTGCAACTCAGCAGATTCATAAATCGAAGAATATGGTGGTTGTCTTTCTGTGGAATTGCAACTCTGATGGGTAAAAGAATTTCTGAAAGCTTGAACCAAAAGTGGAGAAGTTTGTTATTAGGATAAGGTTTAGACCCATTGGTCATTAGTATCAGAGGAAAAAAAAAATAGTAATTTGAATTAAATTAGTCAGATTTAAATGGTGTTTTCAAGTGTGAGCCTGAGATTTGCAAGTCATTCTCCTGAATCTAGCCAACATAGTGAATTGATAGCAAAGCTCTCCTAGTTTTGCTGTTGTATTCAGAAGACAAGTTTATGGAAAGCAATTCGGGCTGTTAACATCAAGTAACAGGTTTTGATACCACTGTCTGTTTTCAGCCTCTGCTACATTCTCCCCTTCCCCTGGTGTTAGGCAAGGGCTGTTTGATAGTCTCAGGCCTGATGAGAGGGGGCTCCTTCGTGGAAGTTATGAGCTGGGACCATTGGTTATCTCTTCTTTTTTTTCTGATCGGTGAGCTTCCTCTGGTCCAAGGGAGGTTTTTATATGTCAATTTCAACTAACAGATACATACGGTATTTTTGCCCAGTTTCTGCTTTAAACTCTTGATCTTTCTCCACTCCCCCTTAAAAAATCATAGGAGAAGTAGATGAATTGGACATGATTCCTGTTTTTGTAAGTGTTTATGTTTTCTAGGTGATGATATAGGATATAGGCCTGCAGGCAAAAAAATAAAGTTAGACAAAGAAAGTACTGGCTACTAATCCTTATGCTTTGGTTGTTCTGATGCTTTTTCCCCAGTAGTACATTTTAATACATGTTTTCCTGAAGTGCTGAAACACTTGATCCTGAATTAAATTTGAAAATAAATTCACATTGTGCCAATACCATTTTGTATATGAATTTAGAACCTTTGGCAAATACTGCCTACTGATGATACATTTTATAATTATTATCTTGAATCATCATTCCTCAGAAGACAAAAGTATCAGCTGTGTTTAAAATTGTGAAGAAACTGTTGTT
Source organism: Trogon surrucura (assembly GCA_020746105.1). Classification (NCBI taxonomy): domain Eukaryota; kingdom Metazoa; phylum Chordata; class Aves; order Trogoniformes; family Trogonidae; genus Trogon; species Trogon surrucura. Next base: position 113,665,141 of record CM036617.1, on the reverse strand, counting down.
TTGTGGTTTTTTTCTTTTTACTGTCATTACATTAAAACCTTTCTTAAAAGTCATACTGCTGACAAAGACAAATTTGCATCTTTGTGTCTGGGAGCTGTTTTGATGAGAGCTGTCTGACTTAACTTGCATCCTGTATGTAAATTGATTTCAGCTGATTGCTTTAAATTTGAAAGAAATTTAATTTGAAAACTGCCCTGTTCCACTCCCTGCGGTAGTAGATGCTTCTCTACGTCATCTGTTAAGCAGTGCAGAGTCAGCATATGGCTGTTCCTCTCCTATTTAAACTGTGTTCTCCAGAGAAAGAGAAATTCCCTTTAGACCAGACAGACATCTGCTGGCTCTCTCCCACTAGCAAAGCAACTGAAAAGATATCTTTCCTGTGATTAAAAGAAATATGTCTGGAGGCTTTCAGTTTTTGTTCAATTAATCAAAGATTAAACACATGTGGACTCGCTAAACTGGGCTTCTTTGTGCTTCTATGCTATCAAAAGTGATTGAAGGGGAGCTGTGTACTAGAGCTGACTGAAATTTAATATTTACCTATCTACGTGCTAAGGTTCAGTTCTGAACGTTCATAATAAAATGGAAATAAAGCCATGAAAAATTAGCTTTCTTATTAATTTACTGGTTAGAAAAATTAAGATTTTTTTAAAAAGAGCAAAATTATCAAATACCTTTTCTAACACTTGGTGGTGTGGGGGTTTTTGGTGTTTTTTCTTGGTGTTTTTTTTTTTTTAAAAAAAAATAAAAATCAGGCTTCTGTGACTGAGTTACTTTATACACAGTTACCATTTTGGTTTCTGTAACTGATTCCAGATGTAAAGGCATTCTTGGATGCTTTTGTTCCTCAATTCCTATTAGTAAATGCTTTACTGGCAGAAAACCTTAGTGTTAAAAGTCTGGTATTCAGCTCAATGCCTTATCCTTACTCAACAATTACGCTACAGATAGACTGTTTAGTAAAAACCTGCAGGTTTTTCTCTGATGTCAAAAAAAAAAAAGAAGATCTTTTTATCCTAAACTATACAGAACATATAGACTAAAAACGCCACAAGAGTAAGATGGCAGTAATTAAGCAGATTCCTTGAATACCATGCTGCTCTTAAATTTTTCATCAGACACTAGCAAGTCTCACTTGTAGACATCTTTATCTGAAGATAATTTGTTTGGCTCCAGTTTTATTAGTGGAATTAGTTCTTTGGTGTAGTCTGTGGTGAGGCTTAAAACAGGAAAGGCTTCATTGATAGTTTGACTTTAAGTTCTTTTATAAAACTGTGTCTTCTGGACCACTCTTTCTGATAACTATGGTTTTGGTTTATTAATTAATCAAATTTTCTTCAGAATATTTCAAAACTTAACTGTGTACCACTTTCTGAATGAAAATAAATTAAAATACAGTCGAAGATTTTTCCATTTCATTTTCAGCACAATGCTTGATATGATAGCGAAGTTTCCTGTAAAGTAAGTTGTACTAGACTTATTTTAATAATTATTCAAGAAGCCAGCAATAAAACACTCAAAAACTGACATCATGGAAATAACTAGTAAAATGAAAATAATAATTTTTTCAATATGTAGCTTTCTCACTGGTAATGAGCTGAACCATATTATTTAAAAGTGTAATGGTAGGCATTGCACATCATTTTAAAATGCTGACGCGAGTAATTAGCTTTTTAAATAGTCACAATATTTTCCAAAAATTAAAAGAAAATCATGAAGAGCAGCTAGTTCTAGTGAATATTGTCTGTGTTTGGAAGAATCAATTGATATACTGTTATTCTGGTGTCCTGGTATTGCTTTGTGATGTTTCTTTTTACAAGAGTACCCTGAAAAGTCTGTGCTCCTCTGTTTCTGTGTAGGTATTTTAAATCAAGTTTTTGAAAGTGTTTTATAATTGATCAGATGTGCCCATACTTGGGAAGGAAGGTGGTCGTACTATTGCTGTTCTCTGGAAAGAAAAACTGAGGCAGGAAGAAATTAAATCTTAATCTCAGAGGGTCATAAAGATGTCTGTCAAACGTGGAAAGATTGGGAACTCGGTCACTGTTGTATTTGTGCCCCACAAGACCGCTCTTCATCACCCTGCTTTAAGGACTATTTGAAATGTTTCATAGCTAATTTTAGCACCAATTGCAAATGACTTAGGAAGCCCTTTGAAATGTTATAGAAATAATCCCTTTTGGGTGGTGCTCGGATAAAATTTAAGTTCTCTAACCTGTAATTTTTGATTTTTCTTCTATGGATTTATTCCTCTGGAGTCTGGGTTGCTAATTCCCTGTGGTTTTGGGCTGCTCTGCCACTCTTTTTTTCCTTTTTTTTTTTTTTTCTTCTTTCTACCCCTCCCTGCCAGCTGCTCATGTATCAGATGAATATATCATGATGATTGTATATTTAACCCTCCATTATCCAGAAAGAGAATGCTACAGAGGAGAAATGCAGATAACATATAGGTGCTATAGAATGCGCTGCAGAGCCTGGTACAGGGACACTTGTTTTTCTGACTTCATTTTAGTGTCTTCCCCCTGGACTCTGGGCAGCTTCTGCAGAAACTGATGTGTGTCATTGATTTTAATTTAACCCATGCTCAGGGAAAGCTCTTAAAGTCCCAGTTCAACCCCTTTGCTCTAATACAAAGTATTTGTGGAGAAGAGAACTTTGTGCTCAGACCAGAAACATCCAGACTATCTCTCTGCTCTGCTTGTTCTTGGCACACTGGTTCATTCCTGATCTGTCCTAATTATCTAGCAGATTTAGCAAAGCTGCCTCTTAAAAGTCCATTACAACAGGCCCATGGGCTCGGGAGCCTGGTGTGGTTGTCCAAGTCGCTGCAGCAGGAAGCGATCCCTCCTCTGGCTTAGCCCAGAAGGACCCAGCCTGCTCCAGCTCTGCCCCGTGCTAACTGCTCTCCTGTATGGGCAACCTGGGAAGGTAGGAAAGTGCTGGAATGGTTACACTTCCGTTTTTAGCCCATCAGCCATGCTCTTTTGTTCCTCCAGCCCTCTCCTTCTCCTCACTCAATTTTTTCCTTCTCTCCTACGGGCTAAGCAAGTTGTTTTAGCGCAGTACATGATGTGCAGTCTTGATCTAGGCCGTTGTGGGAGCCAAGTAAAACTGTCTCTTAGAGCTGGATTCAGCCTTCAGGCTGTCAATTAGTTTTCCCTGTTCTAGAGGGAGGATCCCAACTCATGCATATTTCTGCTCCATGTCATGAACTAGATGCAAAACTTCAAAGTTAAGAGGGTAGAAAATGGGAGCAGTAATTAGGAGTCACAGTCCCTGGTTTTGCTCCTTCAGTATGCTGTCATCATTTAAATATTTTGTTACTGGAAAGAAGAAAGTAAGTTTAATCTTTTCCTGACTTCAATTATGACAAAAGAGAAACCTGATTTAAACCAGTCTTCATAGAGGATTAGATGAACATGAGGAGAGCTTGTCCATAGAAAAGCAGACTAAGCTCATGGTAAAAAAAAAAACCTGATTTCCTTCAAATTATCAGACTAGTTTGTAGAAAGAACTAGGCAGTGACCTTCTCCTCTAAACAGACAAAGCCACCAAGTTAATAAGTATATGTGGAAGAAGCCACTCAAGTACATAGCTCAAAATGGATTTAAATCATTAGTCAGAACTTGCAGGGTTTGCATGAGACAAATCCTACCAGATAAACAAAGAGAGAGAAAGCTAAGTCCATTCTACTTACTGGGACTGAATGGCTTGGCAAGCATATTTGCTGTGTTCAAATGCCGCATCACACCTCTAAACACAAAAAGTGTACGTTCAGAAGTTTAGCATACGGGCACATAGTCTGTAAGGGAGTGATGCTGAAAAGGACCTGGAATCACATTAGATGGTCTAACAAGATTTTTACATGTTACGCTGGGAAATAGAGGGGCAAAGTACAGGTGAATGATTGGTGAGACCATCATTGAAATTTTGAGTACACACACGCGCGCACAAAAGGATATTGGAAAGTTGGAACGGGCTCCGAAAATAGTTGCACAAACAATTTCAAATTTTAAAAGCTTGGTATATGTGAGCCTTCTGCTCAACCTAGTGTAGTTTTATTGAAGCAACTGCTAAGAAGCCACAAGTCATCGCATACTATATTGAAGCTCCAATTAGTACTACGTTTATATTAAAGTAGATGCAGGGATTCTGTCTCTAAGAAGTTATATATGTGGGTACTACCCTGATCACAGTTACGGCATTGAAGAAAGCATAAACAGTTTTGTGCCCGTTACGTAAATCAGTAGGTAAAACACTGTTAATTCTGCTGTACTTTGGCTTTCATTCTGCTCTGAGAACTTAAGTGAGAATGGCTTATTTCGTTATGGTCATTTGTTCTTCAGTTCATTCAGAACACAATAAGGGAAGCTACAGGATAAGAAATTGTCTGACTTTGCTGTTCAAGCTGTTTCGGCTTCCTAAGTACCGTTTGTGTCTTGAAAAAATACGGTTATTCATACAGTACACAAATTAGTGAATTCAAGAGAATTAGGAGAAGAGGCAGAAGAGAGTTGCAGTTTAAACTTCAGAAGCACAACTTGTCAGAAAACAGTAGTAGTTTTCCATGGAACATGTAGACTTACTGAGTCATATATTATTGAAATGAAGAGATGTGCATATTTAGGCTTTTGGTTTTGTTTCATTGGGGTTTTTTAGCATTTACTTGAAATATTCCTGCATTAAAGTGAGCTGATGATATACAAGACTGGGCAAGGCTCTGTGGAGTAGCTTTATACTTAGAGTTGGAGGGCAGAGTAAAAAGTTGGAATTGATCCACCGTCTACATCTGAAGGCATCGACTGTTTGCCAGGCTTCAGTTACAGTCTCTGCCTGTAATTCATCTCGATGGCATCTTGTAAATCCATAGGCCACCAGAAGAGCAGGAAGCAGTCGAAGGCACACTAGCCTTGCTCAGCAGATTTCATTTAAATGTGTCCTGATGCATGCACAATACACAGAAAAGACATATTTTGTTACTCAGCCTGTGGGCACTTGGCTGGGTCGGATGTGCCAGCTGGACTCGTGTGAGGCAGAGGAGTGCTCTGCCCTGGGCCAGGAGGGGCCAGGCCCGCAGGGCCCCGTGCCTCTGCCCTTGCTTCCCCTCATGCCCTGTTTCTGGGGTCTCTTAAAAGTCCGTATGTTTTCCGATACTGCTCTTTGCTCTACTTGCAGTTTTAAGCCTCAGTGATCTTTTGATAGTCTTCAGAGGCAGACCTGCAGCCCCAGGGGCTTCAGCCGGGGCAGAGGCTGCCACAGGAGGGTTTGGGGAAGGCCTGAGGGAAACCTCGCATGGGGCCAGCTTGGAAAGGCGGCTGTGCTGCTGGCCTGGGAATGGAGTCGTTACCCACAACAAACCAAGAGAGCTGCTGTCAGTGGGTCTGTCCAGGCTAGGTGAAATTTGGTCCATCTATTATTTCCAAAGATTTGTATTTTCTTGAACCTGTGTTCACAGTGACTTTTCCCTCTGTGAAAGCAAATGGGCTCTCGTTCCCCGCACTGTGTGGTGTTGACCCCACCTTCAGCATCCTGTGGTGGCCGAGACCTAAAGCACAGGGTGTTAAATTAAGGTTAACGATCGATCTTGTTGTTGCCGACCTTAATCGTGTGAGTTTTTGTCTGTCTCTTTAAATGATTTGGAGAAATAAAAAGTTGCTTCCCTTGAAGGGTGTTACTTTGGCTAAGGTGATTCGTAAAGACGTACGACTTTAGCAGGTTTAAAGCCTGATGATTACTTGTGTCTGGTTGTTCCTACTATAGATATATTGGAGACTCTTCTGGTTGATGAGTAGAAATCATATCTGAAATACATATGCATAGTGGGACTAAATAATCACAGGCAGGCTCTTCTATAAGCGTAGCAGAGTGTCAGACTTCGCGAAGTGACTGCTCTTGTTTCATTGCAAGGGAAACAAATCCGTTGAAATGAGTACTGACATAACTTAATGTTCCTATAGGGTCAGTTGTTTTAAATAATGAATATTTTAACTTTAGATAACATACCTTACATTGTGCTGTGCTTCTGAATAAAATGTATACGAGGATTTTCTTTTTAAAATGTTTAATTACACATACGTGTATATTATATACATTTCACATATAACTCACTTGCCTTAGTACATTTGTGCAGAATTTTTATTTCATCTTATTAATTTAACAGAGAAACTCCACCTTAAAAAATAAAATACAGAATATATTTTCAATTATTGCATGCGGTAAAGAGCTTTTATGAGCCTGCACATTTTATTTTTCTTAGATTTACTGTATCTTCTATGAAAGAAATAATAAGGCTACTATAAAAAGTTATGGCAGGCTTTGCAGCTATATTTTTTTGAAGGCAATGATTGGGAAATGGTACAGATTTCACCTTCTTGCAGAAGTTCAAGGTGTGCTTGGAAATCAGAGAGCTTCTACGAGAAGAATTAGGAATAAGTAGTGCTCTACTAAGGTTAGTTAAAGGGTTAGAGGTACTCGATGAAAGAATATTTTATCCAAAATACACTGAGAAATTCTGAAAGCCTTCACCCTTTTTATGGATAGAAATAAAGTTAATTCTGGCAGATACTGTATTTTATTATGGTGGGGATAACATTTTGTTATCTCTCTAGCCATTTATGTACCGGTGTCAGCATCTTTGTATGTCCTGGGGAAAGTCAGTTTTATGGTGTGATTGTAGACACCTGAACTTGTTCATTCATGGAGCAGAGGCCAAATCTCGGCAGTCTTACATAGATTATAATGCATAGAAAGATTTTGGAGGGAGTGTGATATGAATTGTCTTTTTTGGCTGTCATTTAATGATTTAACTTTATGGGGCAGTTGCTGTTCAGCATCTATGGATTCTATGTGAAGATGCAAGGCAGTAGCCAAGGACAAAGCTGTTTTGTGTGCAGTCTTTTGGTGATAGAGATATGTTATTCGCTTAGTGACTAGAGAGAAAGTTCTTTTCAAATTCAGTAAATTCTCAGTTATTTTCTTACTTTCTGATAGGCAGGAACTGGAAATACATAGTTTTTTCTTTTTTTCCTCTTTAGTTAAGAACAGGAAACCCTAATGTGAATGATTTTCATTTATTTTAATAATGAGCAGAATGTTTACCTTTTATCCATGGAATCCTGTACTTCAGCCTTGGGCATGCTTCCAGTAAAGAGCTGTTAATCTCTGTTACTATTTTTTGTTTGTCTTCTGAAGGCCTTGTTATCTTGAGACACTTGTCTGCCCTTAAAGTCACTTTCATTTGCTATTTTTCTTTTCTTTACAGATTTTTCTTCCCCAACCTGGGATTTATCTCTACACGCACTGTTCTATATTAAATTAGTCTGTATAAATAGACTGCTACCAAGGCTACAAGCGAGGTCTTAGTTTGATTGGAATACTTGCAAAAGAAATAAAAATAAATGAATTAAGAGTGAAGGCTGTGTCTACACCAAAGTTCAGTCAAACTACTGCATGTTTGTTCATAGCATACATCTTTAGCGTAATGCTGATTGCAGAGGTAGAACTGTATCACATCTGTGGGCTGTTGGGTGGGCCATAACCATCTCTGTTACGTGACAGTTTCCTCAAGCAGCAGTTATACCTGCTGGAAGTGCATCACTCAGTTACTGGACTTTGTCAGCTGACACAGTATCAGTCAGCTAAGTAATGGAGATATTTTTCATTTTAGATGGTTAGCAAAAACATCCTAGTTGCTTTCCATACCATGTTTTCAGAATGGGCATCACTGGCCTGTTCTTTGATTGTGAACAACTGGCATAAATGTGAACACGTATAAATAAATTCATATCCCCAATATTTACACTGTCTATCACACATCTTTGAAATGTGTTTTTGTCCCCTCTTTGAAGAGGAATTATATGTATATACACAGCCTTATTCAGTATGTGAAACATTTGCACATATCAACTTAGAGCAGAAGTTATGGGGTTTAAAGCCTTAGATGTCTTACAAGATTTTTTTCTATAAAGGAAATAATACTATAAAATAGTTTCAGTTTGTCCCTGCTATCTTAAAACGTGACAAATTCATTAGTGAATTATATAGGAATACCTTTGCGTAGGAGGTCTATAGAACAAAGGCAGTGTGCTTTAGTGATTACTTTAAAAAAAAAATGCCCATTAAGTTTTTATTGACAGGTATTTGAGGAGGCAAGTTGGCCATTCTGCCAGAGAAGCTTTACTGAGATTTGCAGATGAACTGCATAATGTTGCCTATTGTAGGATTTAAGGAAAATTTGAGTAGAAGATTTTCAATGACTTTTCAGGTTTAGTTCCAAGTAAAATATTGTCAAAAATTGTTAGAAAGAAGAACTAAGTTTCAGAAATCATAGAACAGTAAGTGTTTATGTGATTCGTATGTATAGTGCATGTTCTTTTTAAAGAGATCTGTTGAGTTTTCCATACTGGAATTGGTAACTGTAGAAGACAGAAAAACATTTTAGTTTGCAGAGTGAAATGGTTCCTGTTTTAGATGCGCTGTGCTGAAACTCAGGTAACTGGGAAAGTTCAACAAAGTATTTGATATTCTTGTTGTGGGTACAGTTAAAATTTGTATTTTGAATATTTCTCTCTGTCATTTATTGTGTAATGTTTTCGGTTAGATCAAAAGTTGTGGTTGCACTAACTATGAAGTAGCAACACAAAAATGAGCCTGAAGTAGGAAATGAATTTAATTTGGAAATACTTGGATGTGGAGGTTGTAAAAATTAATGCAAACAATTTGTTCTTTGTCCACAGAAGTACAGCAAGTCTGATAAATGTGCAAAACCATAGTAGTTGGTTAAAAAATGAAGACATATGTTATTTTCTTGTAGAAAATTTGCAAGATTCTTTTTGATATGTTCTTTAGAAAAAACACCAAGGTGTTATCTGGTTACATACACTCAAGATAAAAAAGAGAAAAAAATATCTTTCTCTAAATTAAAGCCTGGCAAAATTTAGATTTGAAAAGTAACCCAGCAGAGTGTTAATATAGCTAATTTCTAGAAACAGTACATTTTAATAACGTGTTAGTTCTTTGTAATCTGGATGCTTGCAATTTAAAGGTAAACGGAAGTGTCTCTTAGTCTACAAAAGTAAATATTGTGTTGGTTGTTTTTATTTCCTCTCTGTAAAGATACTGAATTATATTAACATATACAAAATTTGTTGTAAGTGAAATTATGCTGATTCTAGATGTTAGGGTCCTATATCTGAAAGATCCAGCAGAGTTTTACATTAATTTCTGAACGATGACGTGATATTAGGGCTTGTGAGTTTGAGCGGGGGTGTTGTTGATGTTTCAAAGTAATATTCCTCTATTCTCTTAATTTGCAATAATTAATTTTCCAGTTCACTTTAGGTAAATATGTAATTTAAGAGAACAAAAACCCCAACAATATCTGACTTTTTCAGTGCTTTTTGGATGCCCAGTGTTCTCAGAAGGAGTGTACAGTTGCTTGTGGAGGAGGTAGTCTTCCTTGAATATACCATTTCAGACTTCCGAGTTCAAGGATACTGGTCGAGAGCATGTCAGATTTGTATGCAGCCAGCAATGTCTAAGTACCATTTAAAAAACATGGTACCTACAATAAAAATGAAATTATTCATAACTTTAGAGAGTATTTGAGTTTTGTTTGTTTTGCATTTGAAATAAGCAAATATTCTCGCTGAGGCTTTTACAGAGGCTGGTTGTACAACTGGATAGAGAACGGGATTTGTTCGAGCGTGTGAAGTGGCCTTGCCACGTTTGTTGCCTTTGTGAACATAGTTGAATATTCTGTTGCCTCGTGCGCACGAAGGTCTTCTGCAAGGTTCATTTAATAAGAATAGTAGTTGGATTATTAAAGTTTTAGTAGAAAATAAACCTAGAAATACTTGAATATTTAAAGATGTACCTTTAGCAGACTGCTGTTTCTAAAATAGCCTCAGAGTCACTGCGGCTGGAACCGCTTCTCAAAGCCTGTCAGCTTTTAATCATGTGGAAAGAGTTCAAAATAATGTCAATGCCAAACTATGTCTGAGTTTGTAAGAGAAAGTAATAGATTTCAGGTTGGTATAAATCTGATGCAGGAAAGCAGCTCTCTTAGCTGTTGCTCGTAGCTTCACTCCTCTTTTATTTGGGATTGATACAGAACTTATAATGAATATTTCAAAGAGATAAAATAGAGGAAAATGTAAACCTTTTATGAATATATTTTTATTCTGGTTATGTTAATCTAAGCAACAAGGAAAAAAGACTTAATTTCCTATATGAATTTTTGAAAAAAAATTATTTCTCAGAATTCTGAAAATCACATAAGGAGAAAAATTATCTACTTTATCCTGGTTATAATGTCTTTGATGTTGGCTTATTTTTTTATTAGTTTGTTTTCATTTACTTATATCTGACATAACTCTGTTATTTCTCTTCTTATCTGTAAGGAAATTCTTCAGCATGGAAATATAAATCATTGAGTGGCTTTCTTCTAATGTATTCTTTTTTTTTTTTTTTCCCCTAGGATAATATTTTCTTAACATGTCCTTCTTGTCAAGTCAGAAGGTATAGGCATAGATATTCGCAAGTCAGGAAGGCCTTAAGAAAATGTGCTTGGTTTTCACCTTTTTGTGTACTGACCATAGAAAAAAATCCAGCATTCATAGGATCAGAAGGGCTTACAACCTCGTCTAAGAGTAAACATCCAGGAAAAAGGTATCATAGAACCATAGAATGGCCTAGGTTGGAAGGGACCTTAGAGATCATCTAATCCAACCTACCTGCCATGGGCAGGGACGCCTCTCAGCTAGACCAGGCGGCTCAAGGCCTCATCCAGCCTGGCCTTGAACACCTCAAGGGAGGGGCCATCCACAGCTTCTCTGGGCGATTTATTCCAGAGTCTTGCCACCCTCGTACTGAAGAATTTATTCCTGAGATCCAATCTATACCTGTTGTTCTTTACCTTAAATCAAGTTAGGAAGAGAGGAGTAAGCTGCACTGAGAGGTGTGTCACACTCTTAAAGTGCCATTGTGGACACTCTGTCGGGCAGAGGTAGCGAGTGCCAGCAGCTGAGCCTCTGTGGATACTGAGCCTGGGCTTTGCCCTTCGACTTCTGCCCCCCAGTTCGGGGTGAGCGGTGCTTGAGCCCTGAGCTAAGGGTCTGAACTTGGCAGCGGGTGTAAGGAGGAGAACCTCATCCCTTTCCTCTGCAGGGGGTGGGAGTTGGCTGGCTGTGACACTAACTAACCCCTTCTCTGTCGGATTAGGTCAGATGTGCTCCTCTGGCCACAGTTGAGCCAAGTTAAGAGGTTTTGGCCCCAGGTTTTTGGTTCTGTCCTCCCATACAGTCATTACAGCCCCACTCACACACAGTAACAATGTGTGTAGCCTCTGTCAAGATGATCTCTTTTGACAAAACCTGAATGAAATTATGCTATTTAAACTGTACAGAATTATTTTGACAAAACTGAGTCAGGGAGAGGCTATATGCTATCTGTTACGTAGCCTGTATTTAGGCTAAGGTTTTTGAACAGATGTTTATTAGAGACGATAGCTTTTGGTATTGGAGTGTGAACGAGCATCTGAAGGTGGTAATTTCATCTTGCTGTCAGGGCGGCGTGAAGGGCTATGGCATATTGCTGCCAGGCTGCAATTACTTACTTGGTAAAGGGCTGAAAAAAATCATATTTCACCAGATTCTGTTACCTTTTTTGTCACTTCTGCCTTCCTATACTGCCTTCCTGTAATTGTTTTTTCTTGTTTGAATTTAGCCTAATGATCAGCTGAGCTTTTAAAATTCCACCTACTGATGTTCCTTGCTCTCGCCTGATGTATTAGCCTTGAGTAATGACATCTGGTAGGGGCTGCTGTTTCTTCCCTGGATTACACAACTGTGTTTCATTCTTTGAAAGAGTAAGTCTTCTATGCAGCCAAAATTTTATTTCTTCAGTTTGATTAGACCTTTGTTTCAAAGTGCCTAAACTAAAAATGATTTGTTTATTTGTAAGACCATGTTCTACAAAGAGGGTTTGTTTGAATTGTTTTTTTAAAAAAAAAAATGCATTTTATGTGGTAGCTAAGGGAATAAATTTGTGTTTACAGTGTTTACGGTTTAGTATTTTATAGTAGCATCCTGCTGCAGGGTGTTTGGTAAAATATTAGACTATTCTGTAGGAAATAAACAGTTATGTATGAAACCTGTGAAATACCATAAAATGTTTAATGGTCAACTTAATTTTTCTGCTCTTAAAAGAAATTCTTAGGTGTAAAAGAGCTTGGGGCGTTCCCTGATTTTTGTAAAAATTGCTGTAAAAAATAATTCATTTCTTATCTGTGAGGATTTTTTTGTCCCTTTGTAATAACCCAAGACCGATTGCTGAGTGCAGTCAAGTGTTGTGACATGCCTCTGGAGCTGAGAAGTTAGTGGTTGGTCAGACTTGGGGTGTTGATAGCAGTATGATGACCTTGTATGCGATCCTTTTTAGGTGCAGTTGAATATGCTCAGAGCAAACGTTATGGTGATGAAGTTACAGAATTCTGCATATACCTGGAGACAGAATGTGCGTTAATAATGTATCTGAAGTTCAGATCTAAAAGCTGTTTTGTATTTCAGTAGACCCACGAGTTTTATTTTAAAATCTAATGTGAAGAATGTGTATTTTCCTTACAAAAAAGAGGAAATAATTTTGAGAAGGTAAATTCATTTGTATTGAAAGAATCTTATCGTCAGAAGCTTTATTAAAAGCTTCAGCTGCTGTGTAGATCACAAGAAAAGCCTTGACTTGCTTCAGCTGAGAATAAAATAAATTTTATCACCTTCAGTGAAGTGGCAGGTAATTAAATGGCTAGATATTTTAAAGCTATTTGTCAATAAATTGTACCTCTTGCATACTGAACTACATTACAACATGTTTCAAAATTAAATTCCCTTGGTTTAACGTTACAACAGTTTTCTGTTTTCTAGCCTGGAATTTCTAAGAGGAAATTATATGTCACTGTTGAAAATCATGTTCTTTTGCACATTTGTTGTTTTGAGGGTGAGAATTAATATTGTTTAATTATTTTGCTAACTCAGCAACTGAATACCAATTAAGTGTGGACAGGGAAGGGATTGAAGGATATATGATGAGTAAAGAAATGGTGACAGTTGTGAACATCTAAATGCCGAAAAGGCTGGATGGTGGATTTGTGATTTGTGTCGTTATTTTAACAAAAACATAGAGATGGGTACTGCGTTAAGTGTCTGCTCAGCTCTCACAAATTTCACACCTAATCTATCAGTGAGTTGAATGAGCCGGTGAGCAAAGCTTTCACAGGAAATCTGTGATCCTTTCAGTGCATCTTTCTGGACTCTGGGTCTTTAATTGTTTCTAACACTGAAAGCAGCAGAAGTGGAGAGTTGATCCTGGGTCAAAAACCGCAGTGCATTGTCCGAGAGCCCTGCAGTAACTACCAGTTTAGACCATGATGCAACTGCTTCAAAGAAAATAATTATTTCAGCCTTTTTTTACAAACATTTGCTCAAAGTAACATCTGAACAGCTGCTGTGGCAAGGTATTTGCAGGGATTGATCAGGACTAGAGAACACCCTGAAACTCTGGACGGTGAGACATTCAAAATGGGAGACCCTTCTCCCCACCCCTCGTCGATGTTTCTCCTGCCTCCTGCTCAGGCATCCTTGCTGTTCCCTACAAATGATGCAGCTTTCAGCCACTAACACCTGGCTGACAGACAGCAGTCAGCTGTATTCCCTGCCAGCAACAGTCAAGGGCCTTTTTCTTTGTCTCCAGCACAGAGAATGGCTGAAAAAGAATTAATAGTAAGAGCCAGAATATTGCAATAAAGTTTGCCACTTCAGTGCGATATGGGAGTTTGGGTTGAGTCTATTATTTTGTCAGAGCTATGGTTGTGAAGGTGGCAGAGTTAGACTGCAGGTGATTCTCTCGCTTCTTGCACTATAAAACTCAGATTCTGTTATAAAACTAGTTACCCAGAGCCATATTTCAAGCATAAAAGCACTCAGTTAACTTGCAAGAATTGGTGTTCAAATCAGCAGAAAGTTGTTGCTGAGTTTCTAGCTCTTCGCTCTTTAAAAAAAATACAGATATGTGATCGGTATCGTGAGTAGCATGTTCTACTCACATTTTAAAACTTACTGGAACAGATGTAATTTTTTTTTTTTTTCTAGCTGCAGAAAGTCTGAATGTCTTATTTATTTTTCTGGTTGGTTTTAAGGCTACAACAGCATTTATCATCTTGTAACACCAGTATTTGGTGCGTTGCTTGAAATGGAAGCAGGACTTCTCACAGTGTATAAACCAAAGCTCGTTAAGTGCTCTTTCACCAGGTTTGTGACTTAAAACAACTCTTCCCTGAATTTTTTTTTTTAAATTTTAATATATTTTAAAATTCTTTTCTTCCCTTTGTGCACATGTGCGTGCGTGTGCGTATATGTTTGCTTTGTTTTGTTTGCCTGAAGTGTTGACGCTGACGTAGGGCACCGTAGATGAGGGCTGCAGGGAGCTAAAGTAAGCGTGAAGTTCAACCTCTACCTAAACATCACCGCTGGGCTAATCTATGACTTAAAATGACCCTGCATGGATATTTACAAGTAGGCAGAGTGCAGTGCAAAATTAAACAGCATATGGGTACAGTTATCCCTGTTAAAATGGCCAACGTGCCTTGTATTGTGTGTGGCAGATAACCTGACAGGTGGTAATCTGTCTTCTCTGAGCAGAGACAGCTGGTATTTTCCTTGGGCTTCAGTGGTGTTTTTCTGTATGGTCTCACCTACCAGCTGATATCTAGCTTGTTAGAACAATACCAAGTATATATTAACCCTTTTATCTATTCCTAAGTGATGTCCAGAGGGGAAAGTGTCAGACTGCCTGTCCTATGGCAGGCAGTTTCTGGTGATATTTTATTGTTTCTGGTATTAGGAGACGCATGCAGCTTGCCGTTCTGACCTCTTTACATGCATTACTGGGATAATTTTTATCAGTAGATAGTAGATCAAAATCTTAGAGTTTATAATTTAAATAGATTTGTTTTCTTCTAATATCTGATGAAATTCTCCACTGTAGGAACATTTGAGAATCAACCCCCTTTCATTTAATTTAGAGGAATCTGAATGGTTATATAGAAAAGAAATAAAATTATTTTGTGACTTCCTGTGTGCTTACTTCCAGCCATGGTATTCACATGCGTGTAACTTCTCCTTTCTGAACATGCTAATTCGCTTCCCAGCATGAGTATGATGGGTTGGCTTCCTTTGATTTTCCTCTTAAATATTTAATAACGA
Organism: Trogon surrucura; assembly: GCA_020746105.1. Classification (NCBI taxonomy): domain Eukaryota; kingdom Metazoa; phylum Chordata; class Aves; order Trogoniformes; family Trogonidae; genus Trogon; species Trogon surrucura. The sequence continues at coordinate 113,649,887 of CM036617.1, read as the reverse complement.
TCTAGGTTGCAGTGGAACGGGATACTGGCAGTCTGTGAAAGGCAGGAGGTGTTGCTTCTGTGGGACAGGTACCGCTTCTGCGGGTCTCCACCTTCTGCTTCTGTGCCCTGGCACGCGGGAGCCAAACTCGCCTGTCCTTACATGTGACTGCATTCAGTTAATTGACGAAATTAATCAGCAGTTGGGTTATTCTGTCACACCTGATGTGGCTAAAACCCAGACAGGCTCTGGGAATGCTGAGTTAGGGCAAGGAAGAGCGGTGTGACAGAACACAACACGGGTGGGTCGGGGGTGGGGAGGAAGCTCTCGGAATTACCCTCCCGAAGAGTGAGTGGTGTTTAAAACCATAGCAGTGAGGTCAACTAACACCAGTCCTCGAGGGGTGAGGGGAAGGAGGAACATCTGAAGGGTGAGACGTGGTGGGTGAGAGGGCTGTGGGGACTGCAAAGCCTGGTGGAGGCCGATGCTCAAACACTGGGGATAACAAGGAATTTCATGTCTTTATCTGAATAGACTGGTTAGTGGGGGTGGTATTTAGAAACCAGGTTTATGCGTGGACTTTTTTTTTTCTTTTTTTTTGCTTAGTAATAATAATAAATGTAATAAACTTGCCAGCATTTTTCCTGGTTAACTACCATTTGGTGAAGTTTTTTTCTTTTATAAGAAACATCAGAAAAAACAACTTCTGAAACTAGCCTTCACTGCAGAAGACCATTGTAGATACGCTTTTCTCCTAAGCAAGTTAAGTTAGAAAATATCAGCGTTGTTTTCAAACTGAGGAGTGGATCCCACATTTTTCAAGTTGACCTTTTACAGATATTCCCAAAGAAAAATTATTTTTATTTTTTATATATATAAAATAATATATATAAAAATTATATATAAATATATATTATATTATATTATATTATATTATATTATATTATATTATATTATATTATATTATATTATATTAATATATATATATAAAAAACACTAATCAGCCTGGAATAAAAAGAATAAGAATAAATCTTTTTTTAATTGAATAAATAGAAATGTAGGCATTTTTTCATATTGCAAAAGAGAGATTTTTAGGTTTGAATATGCTCAGATTGAAGTGTGAAGTACATTAATAAAATATGACTTGGAATTTTTATACAGTCTTAGTTTTCAAATGACCAGTTTTTGGAAACCTAAATAGATGGCCAAAGAAATATCTTCATCTCGACTAGTAAAGATCCTTCAGTGATACACTGTGTTGTGTTATACTAAAGCTTTAGAAATGTTGTTTGACATTCTCTTTCCCAATGTTTAAAAGTGACTTTAGGTTTAAAAGGTTTAAAAGTGACTTTTTACGCCTGGTTGTCCTGTCCTGTGTTACATGTGAGTGTTTAAGCAGCACGAAGCCACCCAGGGAGGCATGAGCAGAACTTTGAGGATCTCCTATTTTCATGGATTTCACTTGACTTCAGTTGGTTCCAGTTTGCTGGATCATGTGTGTCCTTGGAGAACTGGTTCACCCCCCACCTCCTTTCTGATTACTGCTCACAGATCAACATTTAGCAAGTATTTCCTAAACATGAAAATGTCTGTGCTGTTCCATCCATGTGATTTTTCACCCATGGTCAGCTACAATGATGAAAATTCTTCTCTTTCTTTTTTTTTTTTTTTCCCCCCTTCTAAAACTTACAATAGAAACATCACATTTTCTGTCTACAATTCCAGGATAAACTAAGATTGATTTTAATGGCCGATATTTCACGAGCCCATGCACTAAGATGCTAGTAATGTTCATTGCTTCTTGAAAGCTGAATTTTGACCTTAGAAGGGAGAGTACAATGAAAGCAGTGGTTCATAGATTTAGTCCTTTGTGCTTTGTTTGTTGCAAAAAATCAAGCTTGAAATGTATCTAATGAATCACAGCAAAATATTAAAAAAAAAAACCAAACAATTACAATTTTAAGGCTTCCCAGACTATCAGCTGTAGTGTGAGAAGTATAAGACATGAGGAATAGAAAATTTCTGAAGTTGGCTTTTTATATTTTTTTTTTTCCTACCTTTGATTTTAAATGTGTCTAATTTTAATGATGTCTTTCTTTCATTTGTCATCTAAAGTAGCAGTCTTCTCAGGAAGCCTCAGCCTTGGATCAGCATAGCTTTATTTTCATTGTATAAACTTCACTGCACTTCAGAACTCAAGTGGCATAAAAAGTTATAATCAGAAAAAAAATAATGAAATCCGCAGCCTGTTATTCTGGGCTGTTCTCAACAGATTTTCTTGTTATAGAATTGGTTGGCATGCAGTGCTGGAAATGTTACTGTAAGAATGTATAAACTCTTCTGTTTTCATTTGAATTCCTGTGCTTCAGTTGGTCAGTATACACAAATATGTATCCACTTAAAGCACAGTCAGTGAAAATTTACTTTGTTGTTAGTCACAAAGAAACACAACTGTAGAAGAACAGACACATTGATTCAGGGCGTTACAGAAACACTGGTGTTCAGTTTCGTAAGTAAAATAGAATTCTATGCGAGGAATGAGTCAGAAAGGTGGAAGAGAGTTAAAAGGTGGCAACAGCAGGTTTGCTGAAAGGGAACAAAGTGTGAAATTTCTTTTGAGCTGCTCACCAGTTAAGAGTTAACTGATTTTAAAAATAGTAATAATAATTTATTTATTTATGTTTGCATAACTACACAAACTTATCACTGAACCCACTTCAAAAGAATCCAGATGGCTAGGGAGACGGGTCATGAGGAGGTGTTGATACATGTGCAAGAACTTTGACCACTGAGCTACTGAACCTGAACAAGGTACATTTTCAAGTGTTGCTGTATTTAGAAAGGATAGCCCCCTTTTTGTTTTAAAAGAGAAATCTTATCACCTAAATCCAAAGAGTTATAAAATCTTAAGGTTTATGAATTCAGTGGTGGTTAAGTCTTGAAAGGGATGGGATTTCATGTGTTCCCTGTTCAGCAAAATTCTTCTGCCCTGAAAGTTTTAGTGAATAGGTCATTTTGAATGATGGGAGGGCATCAGTGTTTAAGGGAAATCATAAGCAGAATTTACATACTGAGTCCAGAAGTGCAATTATCAAAGTCTTTTTGTATGAGTAAAGATCTGAGCTGTCTCTTCTGCAGTGAAATGTATCTAAGGCACAGGGCAGTAAATTCCAATGTGGAATTAAGGTTCTTGGAATTAAGGACTGATTTTTTAAGTCTTTAATTTTGTATGGGCGAAATAATATATGCTTCTGAATCATTCAGGTTTTCTGGGTTTTGTCTGGGCATCCTGATGAGCAAGGTTTATATTCCAAAGTAAATAATACTTGTGATTTGCCTGGAGTAGAGCAAAGCCTAAAGACTATTCCAACTAAGTTTTATACATGGACTCATCATCTATGCCACCTGAGAAATCATTAAGGCTTTCGTGAATTGTCGCTTCAGGGAAATGAAGCCACAGTCAGTGACAAGCTTTATAGTTTTCCTATCCATAACAAGTTCCTTAATGTATTCCATTTTAATTGTTATCTTGGAGTCAATCGTGATCTCGTGCTACAGCTACTGACAGGAATCATCAGTTATGTGCACAGTGTTTTGCAAAATTGCAGATTCACAATACATCTCTCTTCAATGGCAGCAGTATTTAGCAGCTCATTAGCTTTTGGGCTGTGCCTTCTGGTCAGTGGGTACTGGTGGAGACATCCTGAATAGCTGATTTGCAGATATATATTAGTCAAAATTAGCATTATAGTATAACTGAAAGGAGACACAGTAGAAAATATCGTTTAGAGTAGATTTCCATTAGCTAGAAGATTAAAAAGATAATTAGAATGGGATTAAAAAAGAAATAAAGTTGATTTTTTTTCTCTTAGTGATCTCTCTTACAAAATAACCTTTAGTGTCAAGTTTGATGATTTTGTTGATAATTTTCAAAATGGTCAATTTCATCAATTTATATTTGAGGAGAAGTAAACATACAGCTAGAAACTGTGCTGCATTCTTTTGTCCAAATGTGGAGTTCTTGTAGTAAAATGTAGTGTCAGAAATAGGTCCCATGTGTTGTATACTGGAGATACCATGTAATATCTTGTCCATGTTACCGTTTCAGAGTTGTGCGTCAGGTATGATGACTTAATAATACTTTGGTGAAGAAGTTTGCCTTGAAGAGGATTGTATAGTAGTAGATAGGCATTGTAGACATTTTGCAGTATTTAACAGCTGAAGGACTGAGAAGAAGCTTCTAAAATTCAAATAGTAGGATTAATAGGAGTTACTTCTGAGGAACAATAGGATAGCCTAATTCCAGACCATAGATCAACCTGATCTACAGTTAACACTAAATGCCATCACTAAAAATGTGTGAAACTCTCTCAGAAGAGATTAGGACTGAAGGCATTCCTTACCAACTGTATGCTGATAATAAAGAGGATGAATGCAAAAGGAGTTTTTGTCAAGAGAACTTTTTTCTTTTTAACTACTTTTCCTTGTCCTTTACCGCACCTTTTATGCTAACTTACTGAATGTGGCAGGGCTGGATCAGGACAAAAGTCCAATTAGCCTGTATTAAATATTGAAGGAGCAAAAGATTTAATACCACCAGGTGCGCTTGGAACAGTTTCCCGGATTCTGGTGGCGAACAGAAGCTTGTAGCTAGAATTTGTCTTTTGACCTTCCATATTACTTTGAGACAGCTGAACTGGGCAAAATCCCACTTATACAGTTCAACAATGGAAAGTACAAAATCCTCTGTCTGGGAAAGAATAACCTCATGTACCAGTTACAGGCTGGGGGCTGATGATTTGGGAAGCAGCTCTGCAGGACCTGGGCTCATGGTGGACAACAACTTGACAATAATCCAGCAACACACCCATGTGGCCACCAGCATCATGGGCTGCCTTCGGAAGAGCATTGCCAGCAGGTCAGAGGAGATCACAGAAGCCCAGAATGATCCTTCCGCTCTACTCAGCCCTGGTGAGACACTTCTGGAGTGCTGGATCCAGTGCTGGGCTCACTGGTACAGGAAAGATACAAACTTACTGGAGTGTGTCCGGCTCAGAGCCACAAAGATGATGAAGGGACTTGAGCATCTGTCATATGAGGATAGGCTGAGAGAAGAGAAGGGGGGATTTGAGGGATCTTAGCCGTATTTGTAGGCACCTGGTGGACAGGAGTCAATAAGAGAGAGCCAAATTCCTCTCAGTAGTGCACAGTGACAGGAGGAAAGACAATGGGCACAAAATAAAACACACAGAAATCCATCTGAACTCAAGAAAAAGAATGGAACAGGTTGCCAGGAGAGATTGTGAACTCTCCTGTCTGTGGAGATAGTAAAAATCTGACTGGACATAGTTGACCTGGGCAACCTGGTCTATCTGACCATTCTTGCACAATGAGGTTAGACTACAGGATTTCAAGAGGTCCCTTCTACCCTCAAAGATAATTAGCGTTCTGGAGTTATTTACAGAATGTACTGTGTTTAGAAACAAAACAAACCCACAAAACTTATTTTGAAAAAGACATGAGTGAATAAGTTGCCTGGTGTTTTTGTTGGTGTACCCAGTTATTCTGGTAAAAGTGACAAAACATGATGAGTCTCTCATGGGATCTTTGAATAGTTCTATGTCAGCTACAAGCATGTTATTTTTTTAAGTTCTCTTCTGATGTTCTTTTAACAAAAATACGCTTCTGTTTTATTTCTGTAGTTCCTCTTTTCTAGTTCTTTATTTCTCCTTTTGGATATAAATGTAGTGTGTTACGGTCGTTGTATCATGTAGTTCTTCATTAGCGATGGTCTTGCGCTTGAGACCAAGTCAACAGTTGTTTCTTTACAATTTTTAGAAGAATACCACTTCTACAGATTCTGAGCCCAATATGAGCTGTGCTTGACTCTTTGTAAAATAATTTCTCTTAATTTGTCTAATCAGTTGTAAGCTTGTTGCACTGACTTCAAATATCTGACTTAGAGTGGTTGAGCAGTGTATGCAGTGTTTTTGTTGAAGTAGGAAGGAGTTATTCTTTGCCTAGTATTGCATGGAGATGGAAAGCCCAAGTGTCTTCTTTGTAACAACTTTTCTGCCTACTGAAGACCATTATTGCTTGTGCCTAAATTTTGCTTCCTTTGCTTACAAAATCCTAACTCTCCTCTTATGTCAGGTTATTCATACCTTCTAGTTATTCATGTTATGCTCTCAGGACCTATTTCTGATGTCTGACTCTATTTTTTTATTTCTTGAAGAGCGATACCCAAAATTGGGCACAGTACTGTGGCAGAAGCCTGACTGACGCAGAGTATGTGTATAGTCTCACAATAGCTCATCCTCTTATCCCCTACATGTCCAGACTCCTCTAAGACTCCAGGTTATCCAAAGAGTAGGATACTGTGGGGAAGAAAAGAGTGGATCTCATAGATCTGTGTTTGCAGAGGAAAGATTACTTTTAGTCGGCGAGTTCAAAACTTGCTTACTGATGGTGGCCATGCAGTGGACGTGGTCTACCTGGACATCAGCAAGGCCTTTGACACCGTCTCCCACAGAATCCTCATAGGTAAACTGAGGAAGTGTGGTCTGGATGACCAAGTAGTGAGGTGGGTCGAGAACTGGTTGAAGGGAAGAAGCCAGAGAGTTGTGGTCAATGGGGCTGAGTCTGACTGGATGCCTGTGTCTAGTGGGGTCCCTCAGGGGTCAGTGCTTGGGCCGGTGCTGTTTAATATATTCATCAATGATCTGGATGAGGGATTAGAGAATGTTGTCAGCAAGTTTGCTGATGATACGAAGTTGGGAGGAGTGGTTGACACACCAGAAGGCTGTGCAGCCATTCAGAGAGACCTGGACAGGCTGGAGGGCTGGGCAGGGAGAAATCTTATGAAGTTTAATAAGGGCAAGTGTAGAGTTTTGCACTTGGGAAAAAATAACCCCATGTGCCAATATAGGTTGGGGACTGCCCTGCTGGAGAGCAGCGCAGGTGAAAGGGACCTGGGGGTTCTGGTGGGCAGCAGGATGCCCATGAGCCAGCACTGTGCCCTTGTGGCCAAGAAGGCCAATGGCATCCTGGGATGTATTAGAAGGGGAGTAGCAAGTAGGTCAAGAGAGGTCCTCCTGCCCCTCTACTCTGCCCTGGTGAGGCCACATCTGGAATATTGTGTCCAGTTTTGGGCCCCTCAGTTCAAGAAGGACAGGGAGCTGCTTGAGAGAGTCCAGTGTAGAGCCACAAAGATGGTGAAGGAAGTGGAGCATCTCCCTTCTGAGGAAAGGCTGAAGGACCTGGGTCTCTTTAGCTTGGAGAAGAGGAGGCTGAGGGGTGACCTCATTAATGTTTATAAATATGTCAAGGGGGAATGTCAGGAGGATGGAGCCAGGCTCTTTTCAGCAGCGTCCACTGACAAGACAAGGGGCAATGGGTGGAAGCTGGAACACAGGAGGTTCCAGAAAAATATGAGGAAAAACTTTTTTACTGTGAGGGTGACCGAGCACTGGAACAGGCTGCCCAGGGAGGTTGTGGAATCTCCTTCTCTTGAGACATTCAAAACCTGCCTGGACGCGTTCCTGTGCGCTCTACTGTAGGTGATCCTGCTCTGGCAGGGGGGTTGGACTAGATGATCTTTAAGGTCCCTTCCAACCTTTAACATTCTGTGATTCTGTGATGTGCGTCTCTAGATAAGGACCATACAAGAAGTTTTGATCAAGGGAGTTTGAATGAGTTCACATTCAATCTGTTCAGTTTGTTCAGTGACGAAGCTGAGTTTACTTACATGGAAGAATCATCATAGTAGAACATTTTTCTGAGCTGAGCCTTATTTTTCCTTTACATTCACTGCAGATTGCCTCGCACAAGTTTGTACCTGTACCTGCCGTTATTGCTGCGTTTTCTAGCCAAAGACTTAAGTTTGGCATTTCATCAGTAGAGTGTATATATGTATCTCTAATGATAAATGACCCTGTATTAATTCTTTCTTCCCAAAATATGATTTTAAAAATTTTATTCTTTTTTAATGTTCACATGCCGAATCTGCGTAAAAGTGTTAGCCTAATCACTGAAAACAGAATACCAGAAGTGTTGTCTGTAGCTTTTGCTGGAGCTGCATATGAAGCTCTGATCAAAGGTACTACAGGAAAATACATAACATTTAAAATAAAGTTTTGATAATCTTTTTTTTTTTTGCATGGGATATTTTAATTTGTATTTGATAAAAATGTGGTTTTTAGGCAATTGGCTATTCACTTTTTTAGTTGAGGAAGATAAGGGGACACTCTCCCTGTAATGTCTTCTTTAATTTTTTGTGATGCTACATCATTCTTTTTTGGCTTGATATTCATTGCATATTTTCAATAGAGATTAATAAAACTTCCAAAGCTGTGTTTATTTATAGGCAAGTTAAATATTCCTTTGTTCTATTCAATTTGTCCAATTTGGGTAAGAAGTTGCATTCTAGCCATTAGGCCTGATTTATTGCTCAGTGGCCTATGTGGAATGAATAAGTGAATATTCACTAATTTCTGGTGCCCAGGTGTTGTAGAGTAAGTGCTGTAGTAATTTACATTAATTGGCAAGCTGTCATCAAAGAAACACAAGATATTTAAGCAATAGTTTTTTTCAAAATGTTGAAGCTCATTCTTATGGCACTTTGAATTCCAAAAAATTTAAGTGTGTGAAACTTAGTACTAAGTATGCATAGAAATCTTTTGCTTAACAAGACCAAACTGCTAAATTTAGAGCTTGAAGACTGGCACTAGCCATTTTGCTGGGAAATCCCTCTTTTACAAATATGGTTTAGAAGGATTTAATTTTTAATTACATAGAGAAAGAAATCTTTGCTAGAGTCGTTTGCCTCTGTTATGGGTAAATGGAAGATAAAATACATAAGATTTCATTGTAAGTCTCATCTCTTCATATTTATATTAAAGTAATTTTCAGTGATTTTATTCACCAAGTGGGGTCAGTGGTAGTCATCAGCAAGTCTAACAAAATAAGTTGTAGCTATTGATCAATGGCCATGTGTGAAATGCAGTAAGACCTTGAAACCCTTCATTTACAAATGTTTCTAGGAAATTATCTCAATGATGGTCACAGAATATCAAAAAAGCTTTTTTTTTTTTTTCCAGAAGACCTATCTCTAGCTAACAAATTATTTCAAGAAGAAATTGTGGTTTTTAAGGGATAATAAAATAGTATTTGCAATGTACAGAATGATGGATATAGTGACTTTATACTGGTAAACCATAATAAAACCTAGTATCAGTCTGCAGTTTTCAGAAATAATTAAGGTGACAATTTACCTTCTTAGTTTTTTACTGCCTCTGTTAAATTAATTCTTAATATCAATGTTTATAAACTAGAAAATTCTTTCCATCTTTTGTGTTCTGAATATTTGTAATTGCAGTTTTTCACAGATTAGTGAAATAAGAAACCTGATTTTGTGAAAAATCAACTTTTCATCATGGGAACTTTAGGACAGTATGAGAAGATGCATGCAGATAGATCTCCCTTTTAAATATGGTTTTGATTCAGTACAAACCTAATTATAATTGTGTAGATCTCTTAGAAAAAAGTAATGTAAAATCTTAGTAAAAATATTTTGCTCCAGACTGGGTGGAGGTTTAAGGTTATCCAACATGTACTAAAGCCAAGAGAGGATAAGGAAAAGGAAACCCAATTATTTGTACTAGTTTTATAAATCTCTCTTTATTGCCTAACCTTTTCAAACAAGAAATGGATTTATCCTCTGTGGAGACGGTAGTATAAATAATGTCATTCTCTGGCTAGAAATGGCTCTAAAATCCTTTGATCTGAGATAAGATTGCTTAATTCTAAGTACATCCTGTTCTAGTATGTGCACTCTAACTAGATTAAAAAAAAATCCAGCTCTAAAAATTCTTGTCAATAAATGTTTTCTTTCGTTCAATTTAATAGGTAGAATATGATACAGTTATTTAATTTCTGATTATTCCTTTCGATATTTTGGACTTTTCCTGAAACCTAGACTTACTTTTTTTTTCCTGAACTTGGTAAAAATACTACGGAAGATATTGAAGTGAAAGATTAATTAGTAGAAGAAGTGTTTTGTCTATGAAGGTTGGACTTTAATGGCTCTAGGAGTAATTGTTTTCGATGTTGTGTTTTCAGTTGTGGATAAAGAAGTCAAACAGCATGTTCATCTTCCCTTGGACATGGCCATCAATGATTGCATATTTTTGACTTTGTTTTATTAAACCATTATTGGAGGAGGACACAGACAAGGGAAAAACTGACTTAATGAGAGAATGAAAACAAGCATGAAAACAGCCATCGCAGAGCAAAAAGTGGGCTATCGCAGACGTTATTAGATGAGACACTTGATGTGATCTGTTTTACCAAAGGTATGGGTGTGAAGAAGTTCTAGTTTATGTGTCCTCTGCATATCATCACTCAATTCCTGGCTGTCAGGCTGACATTTTATAGGCTTAAGTTGTTTCTGTGTATGCTGGGGAGGAGCTTTTTAGGATGTCGGATAGTGATAGGGCTAGGGGGAATGGATTGAAGCTGGAGATGGATCAGTTCGGATTGAACATTAGGAAGAAGTTCTTCACCATGAGGGTGGTGAGACACTGGCACAGGTTGCACAGAGAGGTGGTGGAAGCCCCATCCATGGAAGTTTTTAAGGCCAGGCTGGATGGGGCTCTGAGCAGCCTGATCTAGTGGGAGATGTCCCTGCCCATGGCAGGGGGGTTGGAACGAGACAAACTTTAAGGTCCCTTCCAACCCTGACAATACTATGATTGTTTTCCTCCACCTTAATGAGAATTTTTGTTCACTATCACTTTTACAGCTACCCACTTAAAAAGAAATAAAAAAAATAAAATTTATTGGAACCAGCTTTTTTTTTTTCACATTAAATATTACTGCATTAAAATCACCAGTATTTGTGCCACTCTTCTGAATTTTGCTTAGTTGCTAGATGCTGCCTTTTCGTAGTTTTGAAGAAGTCCTTTCAAATTTCAGTTCTTCAACACAAGTGTTTTCGTCTTTATTGTGATCTTGTCAAAATTTCTGGTTTTTTTTCAAAAAAGCAGTGTCTAACTGTGTCTAACAGTGTTTTTTTCAAAAATACTGTGTCTAACATGAGTCGTGACTTCTTTTACGTTCCGATAACGAATGGCGCTGCAAGGCTGTACCTCAGAGAGGCGGAGCTGGCTGATGAACTGCCCCCAACGTGTGGAGGTGCCCATCGCTACTCATGGCCCTTGTGTCATCGTGAAGCTCTGGGCCTGAGCGCTTGTCAGAGGGAACTTCTGAGTTTCCACGCTGACTTCCACAGAGACCATGGCCTCCGGGTCCTGGAGATCTCGCTGCAATTTATACACTGTATATTAGATTTTTCCAGCAGGAATAAACCTAAGATGCATCTATGAAGTTACATTTTATTAAATATTGATTTATATATTGAGCAATTTCCACTCTAATTGCATAACAATAATTGGAATGGAGAATATTGCCATAGAAAGAGAAAATGTAAGACAGTAAAGCAGAACTTTATGAAGGTACCTACTTTTATTTATTTCTGCCTTTTTTTGTTAGATTACGTAGGAAATGCAAACATTTGGTTTGAGTTATCAGATAATAGCTTTGTCCTTTTGTTTATGATTTAATCTAATATTAGAAATTGTTTTTCATAGACTAGCATAATAAAAGATAGCATGTGCCAGTGTGAAAACTAAATGATAGGGAAATAGTTTTTCTCTTATTCATGTTAGGTGACTAGAATTCTCCTTTGGCCAGTCAGTCCTAGGTTTTCAGTTTGATTGGTCTCACAAGCCACATCTTCAAACTCATGAACTGCCTGTATAAAGCAAGAAAATTTGAATAATTGATGTCATCTTCTCGCAGTGTGGGTTTTTTTTTTTAAATTATTTTCTTTTTAAAAAGGTAGCTGCTAAACAGAGGAAACATTGTCTGTCTTCCCAGTCCAGAAATTACAGACAATATTATGTAAAGTCAAGAGAAGTCATGAGAAATGTTTGCGAATAACATGGATGATTCATGAGAATATTCAATAACACAGAGCACCGCTCATTAGATGTGGGAGCATCATGTTAATATCACTTTCTCTAATTGTTTTTCATGTATTTTAAGAATGATACTTTGCCAAAGGCTTGTTAGAGCAATGGTTTTCAAGATAAGCTTGAAATTTATATTATTCGTGTAGTCTTCCAACAGCAAATTAGAGAAACAAGGACGTTACGTATCTGTCTTTTGTCTTTCCATTTGAATTAATTTGAAACACACTCAAAGAAAGCCAAAACCCCTTCTCACTTACTTTGTAGAAGCTACACCCTAGCTGGACTTCTGGCGTATTTAGAACTCGGACCCACAGGGGGTTTATAAGTGTTATACATTTATGCGTATACACTTGCCATACTTTGTTTACTTTTTAAAGTAGGTTTTGAAGCTGACTTAACTGAGTAAGTTTAGTGTCCCAGCTGAGTATTTGTACTGGTTTCAAACTGCTTATGTCAGCTTGGCTTATTTCTGTGTATTTACTGACACATGTTAAAATATACAAGTCAGTGGTAGGGCCATTAATGTGTGTCAGCATGTGAGGTTCAAGTGATTTAATAAAACAGTCCAACTTTTTCTGTTGACCAGACTTCAGTTTCCTTAAGGATATTCTTTAGACAACCCGCCCTGTACTATTTGTATCCCTCCCCACCTCTCAGGTCTGTTGTTGGTATTACCAGAACTGAGAATGAAATCATGAATTCAAGTATGTACCTGTCAAGATACTTTCATCCTAAAGTTCAGTTAGGAAAATAAACGAAGTCATCCATTCATTAACCAGCAAATGAATTTCTCTGTTTTTTTTCAGGATATGTATCTGAGTTCATTTTGTGTGTGTTGGAGAACAGGTCACCTTGTCAAAAGGGTCTTGCTTGGAATAAAATCACATATTACTTTAACTGTATTATGAAGGCTTATGTGGTCACACTGATATAATTTCAAGAGCCGCAGCTATGCATAACTGCACTTTCAGAGTTCTTGTGGTTAAAACTGAAATTGCCATGTCTTCTGGTTTCTGCGTTTTCCTGGAGCTCTGATCACGTTTCTGTCTATGAAAGCCTAGAAATAATAGCCTTACACTTTTCAAATTCCCACAGGCCTCTCTGCTTGCTTTCAACATGGACTGTTTTTCTTGCAAGCAGGAATTCTTTGTGCTGGCAGGATATGAGGCAAGGCCAGTAGCTACTTTTGTTCTGTTTTTGAAAGATTATTTTTTATGACTTAATTTATTTCTGTGTTTCTTACACATAGAAATGTTATGGTAGGCTTGATTTACAGGCAGGGTTAGCAGTCTTCCTATAACTCTTACTCCTCTGAGTAGTATCAGTAAAATCATCTGAATTGTTTTGTGACCCAAATGTATGCCTGTGATGAGTGCTTTTGTAATGCTTCTCCCATGACAGCCCAGGTAATAAAGACTAAGTTGCAGCTTTTATGAATTACTGACATTGATTCAAGAACTAATAACTGTTCTGAAACTGAGAGGCTGCATCAGCGTTCTTTAAAGTTTGAGCCTGGTAAGCAGAGGAGACTCCCATTAAGAAAGAAAAAGGGAAAAGAAATGAAAGAACTTTGATTTCTTTGTCCATTAGTGAGCTAAAACCGTGCTTGTCTCTTTAAACTACGTGTACTGTGACTTGCTGTGCTTCTCACAGAGTTCAGTCACGGGAGAAACAGTTGTGGCACAGGAAAAAAAAAGAATTTCGTGCCCATTTAGGTGCCTCATTTGTTTTTTTCTTGCTAAAGTGTTTCATCAGGTCTTATTTAAAGATGCTGTAATCCTGGACAACTTCACGGGGGGTCGGTTAGCTCACTTGGTTGGAGCGTGGTGCTGCAACACCAAGGTCGTGGGTTTGATCCCCGTTTGGTCCCCATGTGTTACCTGATCTAGTTGAGAGGCGTCCCTGCCCATGACAGGGAGGTTGGATTAAATGATCTCTAAGGTCCCTTCCAGCCTAGGCCATTCTATGATGATGAAGAAACTGAGAGATCAATGTGCCTTCCCTTTCAATGATGTGTTTCTTCCACAAAAATTACATCAGCCCAAATAGAAAATAAGCAAGCCAAATAGACAAGACCAGCATTTGGTTTAAAGTGGATTCCTTCCATCCCTCCTCTCCATTTCTGAGTAAGGCTTAATAACACTGGAAAACCCAGCACATACGTCGAACCATGTCAGAGTTGCTTTGGGAAACGTGGTGGTGGTTGCCTGTCCTCATGACCTCTGTAATTTCTGCATCAGTAAATGAAACATTAAGAGTGATGGCTGATAATGAACCACTCAGATTTCATGAGGACCGATGGGCACACTGATCGTTTAAGGTTTTAATTAAAAACCATTGTTAATGAGGCCATGGGCTGGCCAAACGCCTGCAGCTGGACGGGCTGTGCAGCCTGGCAGCGCCCTCACTTCCCTGCTTCTCCTTCGGGTCCAGGCAGTGGGAATGGTCTGCTTGATCCTACAACTTGATTCGGCAACTACCTGAAAGGAGGCTGTGGAGGGGTGGGTGTTGGTGTCTTCTCACAAGTTACAACCAATAGGACAAGGGGAAATGGCTCCAAGTTATGCCTGGGGCAGTTTAGGTTAGACATTAGGAAAAACTTCAACACTGAAGGGGTAATCAGAGACTGTAACGGGCTGCCCAGGGAAATGGTCAAATTGCCATCCCTGGATGTACTGAAAAGCCATCTAGATACGGTGCTCAGAGACATGGTTTAAACGTGAACCTGGTAGAGTTAGATAATGGTTGGACTTGATGATCTGGAAAGTCTTTCCCAACCATAATGATTCAGTGATTCTGTGATCTGAAACTGAACCAGGCTGCAAGACACCTAGAAGATCCTTTAAAACAAGGGAAGAAAAAAAAAAAAAAAAATCTGTGTAAAATAAATTAGTTGGCTGAAAACAGTTCAATGGAAGGTACAGCAGCAAAACCAAAAGTGTCATGTTTGGATATAAAGATCTTATGGAATACATGTGAGATCACACCTCGAGTAACAGCACAAAGTGTCCTGTTCATCGTCACTTACATGCTAGAGTCCCTAGTCCTCCAGTGTTTATCCTTGATGTTTAGTCTTTAAAAATGCAAGTATTTAGACTGAACTTAGTGTGTAAATCCTTTGTGGTTACTTCCTTTGTCCCCGAAAGTTTCTTATATTTGATTTTAGCTGTGTAAATTTATTATCCTGAGTTCTCATTAGCTTGAATAGAATTATTCTGCATATGAGTTCTTGTAGCTTAAATAAAATTTGTATGATTTAAGAGATGACCGTTGATTTTATTTTAGCACAGTACCACGATTAAGACAAATTCCTTCAATTAAAATATGTTGTAAGAACTTTAGTTGACCAATGAAACATCTCACCAAGCATGATCTAAGTGTATGCATGGTTCAATTTCGCTTTTAAAGGAGGGTTTACTTGGAGATTTATAAGAGTTGGAAGAGATATTTTGTATCATTTGGTAACAATAGATTGCGTGTCTTCAAAGCTTCCTCTAGGGCATTAACCCCCAGAACTCCACAAATTAATGAGATTTATAGTATCAAGAGATAGGATTAAATTAAAGGAGTTTATATTGAAATACATACTTAATCACATTTAAGAATTCTAACTAATTTATATTGAGAATTTTCTTTAAAAGTTGCTATTGTAATAATTTAATTTTCTTAACCTCAAACATTAAGGTAAAAAGTTCACTTTGAAGGTTTTGGGGGGATTTTTTTTCAGCAGTTCCTTAGAAAGTGTCATCTGAGATGGGTCTGTATGTGTTTCAATGAAATTATTCGAGAAGAATATTCGTGGGAGATGTAACTATGTAACTAATACTCTGAGGATGCAGATATAATTTTTGTTCCATAGCATATTGAGATTTTAATTTTTAAAGATAAACTACTTCAACAGCTCTCCACTGAAGGGTATTTCAAAGTCGTATTAACAAATTGTTTTATCACCTTCAAGTGTCTCAAGCATTGATGCGCATCTACCTGTAAATGAGAGAAAAATAGGAGACATTGCAATATTGAACTCTATGGATGACAGATATATCTTAACCGTGTTTTTCTGAAAAAAAAGTCTGAATCTACAGAGGTTGCTGATCTTTTTCCTTCTTGTCCTGGCATGACACAACTATTCTAGTGGAAATATATGTTACAACAAACATGAATTGTACATCTCGGATTCAGAGAAGATCTTCTCAGAACTTTCGCTTGGAGGGTCTTGTGCCTTTAGAGCCCCTAGGTTACCCTTTCAGATTGGAGTCACTCAACCTTAGAAGTTTTACAGAAATCCTGTTTGCTTGAGTGGTGAAAATTCTTTGATTTGGACGCTTCCTCATCTGCATTCAAAAAAAAAAAATGTTCTTATAACAAGTGCTTTTCTCAGACTCAGTGGAGGCCAAGAAGCACCTAAGAGTGTACTGCTCTTGCAGTCGTAATTTTGGACCCTTAAGTTTAGGATTTTCCTCATTGAGCAAACACAGGGTGTAGCTGCATGGGATATACAGTGTTTACCTGTTGTATTCTAACTTAAGGTCTCCTAGTTAGAAAAAAAAAAAAATTACCTGAACTCATTAATCACTGTCAAAAGTCATGATGTGACTATGAGGCAAATGCTACCCTCTGTAGGGTTAGTAGGACGGTGCATCATCTAAGTGTGGCCATTTGAATGTTGTCTAGTGAATACTCCTCTTTCTAGACTTTTCCTCTAGTAAATCAGTAAACAGTGTGTGCCTCCACACCTTCAGCCTTGAGCTGCCTGTCCTGCTCCTTTAATTTCAGCTGGCAGCTGTGCAACCAGCTAAGGCTGGTAGAGTTACTTAACTAGTTAAATTAGTCTTGCTTCACTAACTATCTCTGTGAAGAACATTAGATTGACATTGCTTGATTTCCTGTGACTGAAGCTTTGATTTTGAAGTATTGCAAGAGATGTAATAAATTTTATCCTCTGTTGTCCTGTTTCATCTTGTAATCTGGGTTTGAAAAGGGCACTTGTTTTTAAATTGTTCTATAGCTAGCTATATATTGGAATCTTGGCTCTTTGTAATCCTCTTCATTCTTGCCTTTTTTTTCCCCCTGAAACTGCTGTCACTGGAGTAACTAATAAATTCTTTATGGCTGATTTCACAGTCTGTGTACTTTATACATGATGGGCCTTGGACTTGCTCTGGTTTTCTTCCCTTTTTTTTTTTAATCTTGCCATCATTCAAAAAAGTAGAGTATTTAAATAAATACCATAGTGAATGACTCTATCCAGATTTGCATCAATTGCAAATCAGCCCAAGTAGTACTATCTGCATTTTGTCTCATTATAATCATAATTTGCGCATTTTTGTACATTCAGTTATATTAGACAATCTTACACTCGTGTCCTGGTTCTCTTTGAACCAAATAAATACTATTGTAGTTAATGAATCCTTGTATATACAATACTTTATAATTTTACTAATGGCTGCCTGAAGCCTGTAATCCTCTTGGAATCATCGATCTTCTTTTTCTCATGTGAGTTTTTCTTGTGAATATGTTGAATGTTTTCCAGGCTCATTCCAGTTTTTCCCCTGTAGTTCACAGTTGAAGTGAATACATTTTTTTTTAACCTGACTGCAGAATATATTCCACCCACGTGCCTGATTTTGTTCATACATTTCTTCAAACACGATGCCTTTCTCTGCTTCCGTTCTTCAATGCTTTTACTTTCCTTGATTCCACATAATTTGCAAATATAATCATCACAGTCCTGCTTTCTTCCAGGGCTTTATAAGACCTAAATTTGCTGTCCCTCAGGGAGATAAATTTTTGTAGTTTCTGTAACTCATGTTTATTATGATTTCATTAATTGCTGTATCTTGTTTTATGCTTCCCTTGTCAAGTAAGTTAAGGTATTTAAAAGACTTTATGTGTGTTTGTGTATATTAAGATCTACTAATGAATGTGTAATGTACCTTTTCATAGCCAAACTCTAGGAGGACTTTTTCACTTTCTCGTATTTAATTTGGATAGTTTTAGAAAAAGCCATGAACTTCAAATTACTTTTGTCTTTGTAATTCTGAGCAACGTCCCTTCTTTGGGGAATATTTTAAACCTTCAGGTCAATTGAAGTACAATATTACACTAACCAGCTGCCATAGCACTGAACCTAGTGCTCAGAGTAATGTTGTAATTCATACCAGTCTTATTTAACAGACTTGCAGTGCAATGGGGAAAAAAATAATCTGTGTATTGTGCTTTATGTACACCTGTGTATTTTTGCAGTATTTTTCCGAGTGAAATTTAGGCAAAAAGCGTAGAGAAGTTTTGGAGGTTTTTTTGGTAAAATATATTCAAAGAGAGATGATTTTAGATAAGAATGCATGGATTAGGAATGTTTCCTGAGGCTCTTACTTCAGGAAAAGTTTTCAGATTTCTCTAAGACATACTTGTTTGGAATATGCAATAAAGTTTTCTCATAAAGCTTTGTGAAAATAAAAGTATTGTGAGGATTAAATACAGAAACTCAAAGTGCTTTAGCTGGATGCTGGCTCAGTTAATGTAGAGTTTGGGAAGCAGAGTACTTTTTTAATTTTAATTTTATTTTCAAGACACCCAGTAAGACAGTGAGACAAATCCAAATAGTGTCATATTAGCAGGTTTGATGCTGCACGGCCAAATGCTATATCTGGTTTTGCAGTGTTCTTTCAAAAGCCAGTGAAGGCACTGAAACCTCTGTATGTGTTTGTTGTGTTTAAAGCAGAATTATCAGAGGAGTTGTACTCTTTAAAGCAGTAACAGGTTATTCAAGCAAATGTTAAGATTTACTCTTTGAATGGAGAACACAAATCTAAATTTCTGAGAAACAGCAGAGAAAGTAATTGTCCGCAGACAGTTGTTATATTTCCTTTGAGCTTTTAGATCACAAAACCCATTTATATTTGCATACATTGTGCTGATGGCGCTTTGTAACATGTCTCTTTTGGCCTGGTGTCAGAGGTTGTTTGGTACACTTTTAAACTTGTGACCTCTGCCTATTATCTGGTCTTTGCATTTTAAGTTGCAATGATTTCCTTTTAGTTCCTGAAACAATTCTTATTACTTCTTCTTTGTGCAATGCGTGTGTGTTAAGAATTCTGCTATGCAAATTCTGTTCTTTTTGTTCACTTCACAATAATTTGTCTTATGTGGAAAAAAACCAAAATGTGAGGTGTTCTGTAACAGTATTTTTTGATCTAAAAATAATCAAGATAAAATTCCAGTATTAACTGCCCTGTAATAATAGAAAAGTATGACTGTTCTTTGTAGCATTTGTCATGAGGAAAAAGAAGAAATCAGAATTTTACATTGGTGTATTTTTTTTGTTTAGAGAGCTTTTTGTCCTTCCTCTCTTCTTGAGCAATATTTAAGAGGACTGGACTTGTTGAGAAGATACTACTTTGTCATATGTACTCTGGGACATGAGCATGTAACCAGAGAAAAGGTGATTTCAGAGAGAATTTTGGTGAATGTTTTAAATAGAAATTCCCTAGTCGTCAAAAATGAAAGATGGTTTTGAAACTTCCATCTCTTGGTTAAGTTAAAAAGACTTACTCAAGAATTCTAGAACTGCAGGAACAGGGAAAACTGGTTTTATATTTCTCTGTTTAAGGACACGTCTTTAAAGCTCTCTCAGCATTCTGAGGGGAGGTGTAGATAGCTTAATTTATAACCTCGGTTCCAGGCACTTCTAAATGGCATTTGGGACATTATGTATATATAATGGCAGCATTCATAACTCTGTGAGCTTCAATTTTCTGGAGTCTCAGCAATTATGCATTTCTGCTAATCAAAAAGAGGCACTCGGTCCCTTGGGATGCTTTGTGGATGTTTGCCGAGGTGACTGCCGACCCCGCGTTTCCCTGACGTGGCACTTCAATGGAGCTGGTTTGACTGTGCCACTGCCACGTCCCCCCCGCTCTTGGTGGCAGCTTCCAAAGTACCAACCGGTTTCATGTCCGGGGCATGTTGGGCCCAGTAATAAATCACCAGTGAATAGCCAGCTCTGTACTTCTGTATTTAAAGCAATTCTGAACATTGATTAATGTGGCTGTTGAGCAGCAGAACAATGCTCAAGGCACGTATGCACATGGAAAGCCCTTTCAGTGCAGGAGACAGCTTTGTCCTACGTCCTCCCCACCTTTCCTTTCAAATGATTCCCTTCCTGGGCTGTCTTGGACCTTGGCTAACTGGTTACCAGAACTTGAGGCAGGCCGAGTTTGGCCTCAGCCTGAGGGAGCAACAAGAGCCTTCTGGAAATCTGCTGTGTCTCCACGGAGGCCAGTGGCACATGTCCCAGCCTCGGCCCTCACCGCCGTGAGGTCACTTGCTGCTGGGCACCACCAGCTGCCTTTAAGAGGTCATCGAAGAACTTCACTTTTTTCAGGTGGCTAAATGGCTAAGACTGAATTAGAGCAAGGTGTTCGGTTTGGGTGGTTTGTGTTTGTTTTGCTTGCTTGGGGTGGTTTTTGTTGTGTGGGTTTTTTTCTTAATATTTTTTGAATTTTTTTTTTCGTTATTGTTTTTTGGAATTTTTTGGCCGGTTTTTATTTTAGACTTGGAAAAGGGTACAGAGGTAAGGAATGGGGCTATGTGACTTCGGTAGTTGTCTCACCTTGTGACAAGTTCCTGTTCCTAAATTGTAGTTGGTTGTGTACTCCTGCTTCTTTGAAGGAGTGCTCAGAAAGGAATTCCTGAGACAAGCCTTGAAGAGTAGGGCTGTTCCTGCCCCTTGGAGGCACCTCAGTTCATTAGCTTCAATTAATCTTCTTAGCAATCCTGTACAATTCAGCCAGTAAGTGGAGCAAAGCCAACAGAGAACAGGAGAGGATTGTTACTCTTTTTTAAACTCTTCCATGCTTTCTGCCACATTAGCTTTAACAGTTTTCATAGAAAAATCAAATAAATGTAAAAAATAGCTATAAAATTAGAGTTCCTTCCTTAATGAATGTAAAGAAATTATAACAAACTAGTGACTGCCTAGTAAAATCAACTACCTTCTAAGTTTTTAACTGACAGTGTAGTTGGCTTACAGAAAACTGTTTGACTGCTGAGAATTTAATATAAAAACTTGTGACCTTATCAGTTAACAGCTTAAATCCTTCCTTTTGCAAGTCCTTTGTGAAATAATTGTGTGATATGACAGGAGAAAAAAATGAAAAGTATCTTTATAAAAAAAAAAGGACTAATTAGAAAGAGCTGCCATGTGAATTATCAGTACAGTGCATCTTTTTTTGTATTCTAGGTGTACTTTTAAAGTACATCATGTTGTATTTGTATGGAACTCAAATTGTGTTTGTTTTTGCATTCTCATCACTTTTATAGAAAAAAATATTACTGCTGGAATTGATAATTATAGTTCTGGATGTAAATATTGTGTGTTTTCTTATTATTTAGTGACTTATCAGCCCTTTTTATTAATGTCTTGAGTATACATGAACATTTTTTAATCTATACCTCCAGGAGAATTAACATTATCAAGGTTTTTTCTTTTCACTAGAACCCAAAGTTTCACTGGATCCCAGAGTTCTTACTTACAAAATTTCTTAATTTTTTGCTTCTTCAAAATTCTTCTAACTTTAATTTCAGTACAGAAAAATGCAACAGCTTCCCTCTGTTCATCTTGTCCCCAAATCCAGGAGTCTCCAGTGAGCTCGTTTGAACGTTCAGTAGAAGAAATAATTCTTCATATTTCCTTGCAAAAGTTTCTCAGAGAGAATTGTTTTCTGTAACAAAAAGACACAGTAAAAATAATGAGTTTTAGTAGAACATGTAACTCTAAACTCTGATTCCTTTTGCGTTCTCTAGTCTTCAGTGCCCACCTGCTCTATTGATGACTTTTTTTTTCCTTTTGGAAACCTCCATATTTTCTAGGACTACCTAAATTTCCACTTGTGGGTAGTGTTTTGGGGTTTTTTGCTTGTGATATCTTGACTGTGTCTTTAAATATTCTTCAAAGTAGAGAAGAAGTAAAGCCAAGATCAGACAAACCAATGCTTGATTGATGTGCCCATTATAAAAATTTATCTTTTGTATTTATCTATCAAAATGTTAATGTTCTGAATACGTTTTAATGTGAATTTGACATGATGGAATACTATCATTATGAACTATTGAAATACCACTGATTCTGTCTGACCTTGTGTCTAGTGTCAAAGCATATGTGTCATTTCATACTTGTAAGTGCACTGGGGATATTTGAGGCAAGAAGTGGAGGCACAGTGAATAGATTTTTGCTTTGGGAGATTGGGACAGCAACTCTTATCACCTGGCTTTTTTTATTTCGTACTCTGTGTCATTTGGAATCAACATTCCAAAAAATGTGGATGCTCTCCCAGAGAACTGTTTTGAGAGGGAAAATGATCAGAAGGCTCTCCTAATGAAACAGTCTTTTCTAATGTGATAAGCTCATAGCACTTGGTAAAGAAGTACTTAGAAAAGAAGCTTCAGTCAGTGTCAGAAGGGACAAACGGCAGTTTCAAAAAATGGTCTCTTAATATTCACTTTTACTTAAGAAGTGCAAAAAGCTTGGCATACTCCAAGCCTTCTCGTGCCCTTAGCATCTGAACCACTGTTACTGCATCCTCCCATGTTTCCCTTTTGCTCTTGTGGTTTCCTTGATGTCTGACAACTTCCTAGAATATGAGATTGAACTCTTTGGTTAAACTCTGCCAACATAAACCAAAGGACACTTCACAAGGCTGTGATTATATTCATAGAATCATAGAATAGCCTAGGTTGGAAGGGACCTTAGAGATCATCTAATCCAACCTCCCTGTCACGGGCAGGGACGCCTCTCAACTAGATCAGCTGCTCAAGGCCTCATCCAGCCTGGCCTTGAACACCTCCAGGAAGGGGGCATCCACAACTTCTCTGACCAATTTATTCCAGAGTCTTGCCACCCTTGTACTGAAGAATTTCTTCCTAAGATCTAATCTAAATCTGTTCTCCTTCAACTTAAACCCATTTCCCCTTATTCTCTCATTGGATGCTCTTGCAAAAAGTCCCTCCTCAACCTTTCTGTAGGTTCCCTTTACGTATTGGAAGGCAGCTATTTGGTCCACCTGGAGTCTTCTCTTCTCCAGGCTGAACAATCCCGGCTTCCTCAGCCTGTCCTCGTAGCAGAGATGCTCCAGCCCCTGAATTGTCTTTGTGGCCCTCCTCTGAACTTGTTCCAGCAGATCTATGTCCCTCTTATGGTGGGGACACCAGAACTGGACGCAGTATTCGATGTGGGGTCTCACAAGAAAAGGGGCAGAATCACCTCTCTTGCTCTGCTGGCCACACTCCTTCTGATACATCCCAGGATGCGGTTGGCCTTCCGGGCTGCATGAGGGCACTGCCGGCTCATGTTGAGCTTCTCATCTATCAACACCCCCAAGTCCTTCTCTTCAGGGCTACTCTCAACCCACTCTGTGCCCAGTTCGTATTTGTGCCTAGGATTGGCCCGACCCAGGTGCAGGACCTTGCATTTTGACTTGTTGAAGCTCATGCAGTTTGCACTGGCCCATTTCTCAAGCCTGCCAAGGTCCCTCTGGATGGCATCTCTTCCCTCAGGTGAGTCCACGGCACCACACAGCTTGGTGGTGTTGTTTGATGATGACAAATACTGCAGTGTGGTAGGAGGAGAGAGAAAAGGTACAAACCTTACAAAGATAAGGCCCAAACATCAGCCGTTTATGGGATTTATAGCTTTTATTTTAAACTAGTTCTTGGTCTGAATGATATTAGCTCCTCTTCAGGAGCCTGTCTTCTGTCTTAGCTTCATCTGAAGGGAAACCAGTTCACTCAGTGCAGGACTGCTATGCAATGCAAACTGAAATACAGCAAGTGGGGATGTTAGGAGGAATTTCTAAAGCAAACATACTTAAATTGAAAACCTAATGTATGCGCACAGTGTGAGGCATAGCAGGGATAACAAATACTTGATTTTGTAGCTGAGCGGTCCCTTTACTGTGGAAGGTGACGTAGACAAGGAAATCCATCCTTAGTTTGAAAAATAAAAAGAAGGAAGTTTGAATTCCATCTATTCCTAGATTACTTTAAAGATACAAAACAAAAAATGTGTCCTCTTCTGTAGTAAAACCCCGATCTTCTGCCATGTAAGGAAGGAAATATTACCTAGGGAGACAGGTAGGAAGATATTCGTATCTACTTCTCTTTCATCATATACCTCTGCTCTCACTGTGATCTTGTTATGTGAGAAAAATAGGTCCTTCAGGAAATCATCTTACCCAAGGTAGTATTCTTTCTTCTTTCCTTTGGTTTTTTTTTTTTTTTTTTTTTTTGGCTTGTGTAGGCTGTAATGACTCAGGAGTCTTGTGAATTGTTCGAGGAGGTTCTCTCTTGTGTGGGTGTTCTGGTAAAACATTTATGCACAGGCTTGGTTTAACATTCTGTGAATAAAATGGCCAGTTTCACTCTAGTCAAAATCGGACTGTTGACAAAGAAATCCCAAGGCTGCGCCTGAAACTGGGTTTTCTGTAAATTAATGCATTTTAGTACCTCTCTGACCTCTACATAATTAGCTTTTTCTATTTTCATGTGTTCATCAATTTGCATTCATTGAAGGATTTAGAAAATTGGATAAGATACAAAGTTAAGGCTTAAACTGATACTTAACAGTGACAGCATTTAAAAAAAAAAAATCATGTAAACGCAGTGGCAGTTACAGGCTGCAGCCAAAAAAAAGGATAATTTTGCTCCATTGCTGATTTCTGCACCCAGCCATAAGCTTCATGCCTCTCCTAATTAACTTCATGCTGTTGAGCAGATTGAGAATGACTCTAGTCAGCGCTAAAAATGCCTGGAAACATGCTGCTTTACAGCCATATGCAAAGTTGCTGATTTTTTTTTTTT
Source organism: Trogon surrucura (assembly GCA_020746105.1). Taxonomy (NCBI): domain Eukaryota; kingdom Metazoa; phylum Chordata; class Aves; order Trogoniformes; family Trogonidae; genus Trogon; species Trogon surrucura. The sequence goes on along the minus strand of CM036617.1, from coordinate 113,625,018 downwards.
TTTTTTAAATCATTGCCAAAAGCCACAAGGCATAGTTGCATACATTTCATACTAATCACAAAATAATAAGGTAATTGATATTCAACAATTTAAAACAACAAACAAGGCGCATACTCGAAGTCTGGCTGGCTGGTTTTAATTAATGCTATTGCCCACTGTTGGAGTGGAACCACAAAGGAAGTGGTGGGAACTTGATTGTGAAAGATGTTGATAAAGCATTTAAATAACTCTTTATGTGTCCAGGAAGACAGCTGACAAACTCTCCTCCTTTCTCTGTTGCTAACAACAAATTTGAAAAGCAAAAGCAAGGTTCTAGGAAGGTTAAACCCTGAGAAGGTCTGGGAAGGATTTTGTTTCTTTCTTTCAGATAACCCAGTGCCTCCTAAGGAACTCAGTTCAGAATTTATCCAGATTGCTTTAAAAATAATTATACCTGTTCTAAGCAAACATCTGTGAAGCACATTCAGGTTTTTTTTGAGATTGGTGTTTATCTATATCACAAAGAAGCTGAGGACAGAAATAGTTGTATTGTTGACAGAAAAGTAATAATATAATTTACCAGAAGGGAACAGGAAGAAAGGTCCTGGCATTGCTAGGATAGGCACAGTTGGTGTTCAGAATCAGCTTTTCATCTAAGTGGGTTTTATGGAGAGGTTTTAGTTATAGTAATTCTGTCAGTTCTAGTAGTCAGAATTCTAGACTTCGATGAAATGTGGGAGGTTTTTTGGTAGCACTCAGCCCTTCCAGTTATACTGGCAGTTAAACCAGCCAATAAGTGTATGAAATTTGAATGACGCATCTTCAGTAAAAAGTCACATTTCTATAAGTTATTCAGCTTTAACTTTTCTGTGCTGGGCACTAACTTTTGATAAAATTTGATTCCTTTCTCTCTTCTGGAAGACCACAAGGAGTATCTTGAATGATTCTGCTGTGTGAAGCATTAGACCATCACCCTTGTTGCCTCAGCTGGTTTCTTAGGGTTATTTATCTGTTTTGTTTGTCTGTGAGTGTTTTCCTGTTTCTTTGTATGTTTCATTTTATTTAATAGAAAGTGAGGGAGACCAACCATTGCACTGTGATGAAGAACCTCCCTCTTGTCTTCGTTGTCTGCCCATCCTCCCCTAGCATAGCGAGTGCCTCATACACCCTTAAATTTTAATGGATATGGTTGTTGCAGAGCCTCAGGATGAATGATTTATTAACTGGTTACTTGCATGTAAAGTGGTAAGATTCTTTTTCATTGGGAAAACAACGATGGTAGCATCTGTTCAAGGAGGAGCTTGAGTAATTTTCCTCCTGGAAATGCTTTGGAAAGGAAAATCTTGTTCCTTTGGCCAGATTAAGCAGTTATCAGGAGCCAAAGGCCTAAGGGTCCAGCATGGGCATGGAAAGTAAATTTTCTAAGCTTTTCTTGTGTTTGACAACCTCTATGTGACAATCCAGAAAAATTCCATTGCTCCTTTTTAGTTATCCTTTCTAATAAAAATGTAGTTTTTAAGAATTGCATGGTTTCTGAGATGACTGTCAGAAAAAGATATTTGTGTCTATTCTCTTGTTTCCATTAAACAGCGAGTTTAATTGGCTCACTGATGGATGAGGTGGGTGCCTTGGTGACAGAAGATACAGAGAAGGCAGAGTTACTGAATGCCTTCTTTGCCTCTGTCTACTCTGCCGGAGGCTGTCCTGAGGAGCCCCATTCCCCTGAGGCCCCAGAGGAAGTCAGGGCAGTGGAGGAGTTTGCTTTAGTCGATGAGGACTGGGTTAGGGACCAATTAAGCAATCTGGACATCCATAAATCCATGGGTCCAGATGGGATGCATCCACGGGTGCTGAGGGAACTGGCTGATGTCATTGCTAGACCACTCTCCATCATCTTTGCCAAGTCTTGGGAGACGGGAGAGGTGCCTGAGGACTGGAGGGAAGCAAATGTCACTCCAGTCTTCAAAAAGGGCAAGAAGGAGGACCCGGGAAACTATAGACCGGTCAGCCTCACCTCCGTCCCTGGGAAAGTGATGGAATGACTTATCCTTGGTGCCATCTCAAGGCATATCAGGGATAAGAGGGTCATTAGAGACAGTCAACATGGCTTCACCAAAGGGAAGTCGTGCTTGACTAACCTCATAGCCTTTTACGAGGATATAACAAGGTGGATAGATGATGGCAGAGAGGTGGATGTGGTCTACCTTGACTTCAGTAAAGCATCTGACACAGTCTCCCACAGCATCCTTGCTGCTAAACTGAGGAAGTGTGGTCTAGACTCTCGGGTAGTGAGGTGGACTGTGAACTGGCTAAGGGGAAGAAGCCAAAGAGTCGTGGTCAATGGGGCGGAGTCTGGTTGGAGACCTGTATCCAGTGGAGTCCCTCAAGGGTGGGTACTGGGACCAGTATTATTCAATATATTCATCGTAGACTTGGATGAGGGACTAGAGAGTACTATCAGCAAGTTTGCTGATGACACCAAGCTGGGAGGAGTGGCTGACACACCAGAAGGCTGTGCTGCCATTCAGCGAGACCTGGACAGGCTGGAGGGTTGGGCGGGGAAAAATTTAATGAAATATAACAAGAGTAAATGTAGAGTCTTGCATCTGGGTAGGAACAACTCCAGGTTCCAGTATAAGTTGAGGAATGACTTATTAGAGAGTAGTGTAGGGGAAAGGGACCTGGGAGTCTTGGTGGACAGCAGGATGACCATGAGCCAGCACTGTGCCCTTGTGGCCAGGAAGGCCAATGGCATCCTGGGGTGTATTAGAAGGGGGGTGGTTAGTAGGTCGAGAGAGGTTCTCCTTCCCCTCTACTCTGCCCTGGTGAGACCCCATCTGGAATATTGTGTCCAGTTCTGGGCCCCTCAGTTCAAGAAAGACAGGGAACTGCTGGAGAGAGTCCAGCACAGGGCAACTAGGATGATTAAGGAGGGGAGCATCTCCCTTATGAGAAGAGGCTGAGGGAGCTGGGGCTCTTTAGTTTGGAGAAGAGGAGACTGAGGGGTGACCTCATTAATGTTTACAAATATATCAAGGGTGAGTGTCACGAGGATGGAGCCAGGCTCTTCTTGGTGACAGCCACTGATAGGACAAGGGGTGATGGGCTGAAACTGGAACATAAGAGGTTCCGCTTAAAATCGAGAAGAAACTTCTTCTCAGTGAGGGTGACGGAACACTGGAACAGGCTGCCCAGAGAGGCTGTGGAGTCTCCTTCTCTGGAGACATTCAAGACCTGCCTGGACACGTTCGTATGGAGCATTATCTAGGCATTCCTGCTCTGGCAGAGGGATTGGACTTGATGATCTTTCGAGGTCCCTTCCAATCCCTAACATTCTATGATACTATGATTCTATGAGTGATCTATTACTCTGCTTGATTGAGGTTTTTGGAGAAACTGAAGAAAATTACCAACTAACTGATTTGGAAAATCTCAGCCTCTTTTGTTGTTTTTTTTTTCCTTTTCCTTCTAGCAATGGCTTCATTGGTGCAATATACTAGTGCAAACTATTTCCTAAAGTAAATAAATAATTATGAAGAATAGATCTGTCAATGGCTACTAAATATGTAAGTCCAGATGCAAACTCTTTCAAACCACAGTTTCTGGCTGCCAGAAGCTGAACTCTGTTTATTAGTAAAACAATAATTTTGTTAAATCTGCTACGTAAGAATCTAACACTACGAATGGGGATGTAATACTGGGCAAAGAGGCCCTGAGCCTAGTCCTGCAAGGAAATATTTTGTATTCTTATGTTTTACAAGTAGAGCTATTTTCATGGTAGTGGCAGATGGAGAAACAACAAAGAAAAATACAGCGTGTGGCATTTTTAAAATATCCAATGGAGTTCAAAACCAGAAACGAATAATATAGCCTGGAGTCAACTGTTGTGCCTTTCCACTGTCTTTGAGCCTTTCAGACCCTCTGTTGCCCCGGGCTCTGTTTCATTACTTAGGTAGCCTCCTGGGTCCACTGCATCGACCAGTGTTCCCAAGGGTGCAGAATCTCAGGAACCTCGATACAGTGTTGTCAGCTACTGAAGTAAACATAGTTGTTGTTTTTAATGAAAATTTAAACATAGTATTTTAGAAACATGATTAAAAAGAGATGGGGTACATTACTAAAACTAAGGAACTGATGACTTACTAGAGGCGATCTACAAGAAGAAGTCAAGTGCTGAAGTTCTCCTGTGCTTCTGTTGTTGCTCATGAATTTAATTTCCTCTGGCTGTTCCTAGTAAATGCGTGATAAATTAAACCCAACTCTTCTTTCTCATCCCGACTTGCCTTTGACGTAAAAGAAAACAAGGCAAGAACGTTTCGCTCTTCTGTCCTTTGCTTGAGTCTCACTATGGTAAATAACCCAGCTCTAGCATTTGCCATTCCGCAGCCAACTTCTTGCATTTGTGTCTTCTGGGCGTCCTTGTAGCAGTAACAGAATGAAGCAAACCTTGCTGGCTCCTGCTGCTCCTGCTACAAGGCTTGAGGAGCAACACTTGGTGTTGCCACTAGACCCTGCCAAGGCCCACTGTGACAAGGTCGTGAATGTGCAGGACTCATAGCAAACAGCACTGCTGGAGGAAGTAGAATCTAGCAGGTATGTTCCAGTTCTAAATAGTTTGTTCATCTAACCCAAGAGCTATTTTATGCTGCATTTCTCAGAAAAAAATAGAGATGTGAAGTTGTAAACATCAGGAAACCCAGGCTGGCAGAGATTGTAACAAGCAGTCCAGTGAGGATGAGCGTAAAGCCGAAAGTGTCAGTTGATATGCATGTTTGACAGAATCAGGAAAAAGAAATAAAAGAAATAATTAGGTTCCAGCTCACCTTTGTAATTTTTTTTTGTTTTCCTGCAGAAACCGTAGGAGATAACAATAATAACTTGCAACAGATTTCTGAGTCATTTGATGTTTTGAGTTAGTAGACATTTCAAGGCCGGTTGAAATTTTTATTCTTAATATATATGAAATCCAGAAACTACTGGCTTTAGTAGTACCTCATTTAGCAGTAAGTGTAACATTTTTTTCTGTATCTGTACCACTGAAGATTATTATCTGCCATGCAGGTATGTTGCAGACAGTACTTAGTTTTCCATTTCCTCCCACATGTAAGCTCTTGGTGTCCTTCAGTGATTTTTAGTCAACGATTTTAATTTTTAGAAATGTCCATGGAAAAGCTAAAAATGTACGTGAAGGCTGGACACAAAAAATACTGATACTGAGGAGAGTGAAAATTTTCTGGAACCCAAAATATTGTAAAAATTCTATATTGAACTGTTAGACATTGTACAAATAGATACTTTTGTGTCTGAACTGTGTAACTTGGGTTTAGAAAATCTATGCCTAATAAAAAATAAAAAATTGAGTATAGAGCTTTCTGTATTTCTTTCTCTTCTGAACCCAATGCAGACAAATTTTTTAGTGTTGCTTAACTTACAAGTTAGCCTTGAATGCTCCCTTTGGCAGTAGTGCTTTTATCAGCACAAGAGGAATGAATGTTGCTGCAGAGAAGTTCCTTCTCAGAATGCAGTATTTACAGTTTGAAAGATCAGTTTGCAACTTCCTTACTACATGTTTTATTTTTGAGCATTTGCAGTTAGATACATAGAGTTTGTAATAAGTTCTTGATACTTCTTTACTCTGTTGCTGACTCTGGTTGTCCAACTAAAATCATGTTTAACATAATTAAGTTGTATTAGGTGAAAAAAATAAGGACTACTGCATTGGCTTTTTCTAGTAGTTAGAATTTTGTTCTGATGTAGATAAGTGAAGTATTTTTAACATCTGTAATATGCTAAGTAAAAGATAGAGAGGGAACTGATTTAACAAGTGCTCGGTTTGTAGTAGTTCTTTGACCCACCAGACAGTAGAAGAGAGAAAAATCAGTTTAGTTTTTGGCTCTGTAGCGTAGAGTTGGCTTTCAGAAAAGCAAGGAAAGCTTCACTTTCTCAGCAGAGAGCAAGACATTTTTGTAGGTGAGGTATTGCAAACAGAAGAAAATTTGGTCTGCCTTTCTTACTTTAGATTTTATTTTATGATCATAAAAAATTAAAAACAAAATCAACCATGCAGAAGTTAGATTTCTACGAATATCAGTCATCTTGACAGTATTTCTTCTGGAAAAAAAAAAAAAATCTTCGTTTTAGCTTAGGGCTTTGGGAAAGCGGTTCCATAGCTTGCACTTTTTTTGATTTTATTACCCTCACTGACTAGCTTTGTGTCCTTGACTTTAAATGTGCATGTGCACACTGTTACTAACAACTTTCTGTGTAAACATTTGAAGAGCAAACAGCAGTATCTTGTACAGCATAAGTGGAGTTTCTGAGGTGAATACCCTGTAGGTAATGTGGACTTGAAAGAGCATTCCAGCAGAGCTCTCTGGCTTTTCCAAGGCTATCTCCAATGCTCCGTTGCCCTTAGTCTTGCTCAGAATTGTGACATCAGTATCTTCTTCAAACCTTTGGAGAAGCAGACCAACCCTTGCCTTTGCGGGGATTAATTTACTGCAGCCTGAAGCAAGAAATCTCTTCTGGCAACCAGGCATAAGCTGAGTAAGCAGCACCCTCGCATCTGTTGCCAGTGTGAGGTCGTTGCAGGAGCCAGCATCTGAGAAGACACTGGAGTGTCCAGAATGAGAGAGGGAATATTAGTCACTGGCAAGTGACAGCTCGGAATTTGAACACTTTGAGTCAACCACTCACGAGGTGGAATATGGATGTGGTATTTGCTGTCCTCTGTTTCTCCAGCATTTGCATAGCGCAGCTGAAAAACCAAAGATGGTTATGCTGGGAGAAGCTTGTCCGTTCTGAATTGGCCGGTTACTGAATATTTACTTGATTAAAGTAGTATTTTTTAATTTAGTGAATTTACTGAAATTTTAATCGTAGCAAGTATTTTCAGGAGAGTTAGTAGAGCCCTGATTTTACAGAGCTACTTTAAAATCTAACTTGAGTAATTAAATAAATTATGGTCGGGGGGAGGTCTTCTGGATGGCCAGCTGTATCCTACCAAATGACGTTAAAATATTATTCCTTGTAAATGGTCTTCAGTCCTCCACAGCAGCACTAGACTAAACAAAGAATAACTTTGAGAATCAAAATCAGATTCAATGACATAATCGTGTTGAAATAACTCAGCACTTACCGACTTGAGTAATTTCCTTCTCCAGCTTAATTATTGCACAATATTGATCATCTTTATTCTCAAACAGTGCTTTTAAAAGATACTTGTGCCTTATTTGGGCACTGATAAAGACTAGATCTGGTGTTGCCATTGCTACTGCAAAGGTCCTGGACACCTGGCGTTCCCTCCCTGTTCGGTAGCTTAGTGTGTCACTTGGACTTCTTGTAGCTATAAAATTTGGACAGCAATGGGCATTAGATGTAATATTTCCATAGTCTGCAAGTATATGCTACTCTCACAAAGGTATTCTGATTTAGCTTCAGATGGGAAAACATTTTCAGAATACAGATTTTAATCAGTGATAGATAAGATATATACGTGGATTCAGTCAAGAAGCAGACTAGTTGATTAATTGTGATTCATGGCCAGTCTCACATTTTGATTTTTCTTTAGTCAAAGTGAACTATCGGCAGCCACTGCAGAAAGGGTAAAAAAAATAAATACAAAAATAAATTTATTAAATATGTTAAACAAATAGATCCCATCTGTTTGTGAGCATTCACTGAGCCAAAGAGAAGAAAATGTTTTGAATACATATTTCTGAGCGAGTTCATTGCTTAGCTCTACAAATTTCTATCAGATTGTTGCGTATGATATAAGCTGTTGAAACTTGTCAGAATTTGTGTTCAAAATACAAAGATCTGATTTTCCTTTAAGGGTTTTGGTTGCGTGTTTTTGCTAGCATTCATAAATTATCTCGTGATTAAGAAAAATGACACAGCAAACACAAACAGTTTTAAATTGCTGGTGGAGCACATTAGTTAGTAACTCTATTTTAAAAGAGGAATGCTTCTTACATTTATCACTTCTGCTTCTAAAATTAGGTGGCTCCAAATGGATCTTTGGTTTTGTGTGTAGTCAGAATCTTTTTATACAATCAGTACAGCCTTTACTTATGTTTATACCTCATTTATTTTGTTTAAGAACTACTTATGTGCTTTTATCATTTAGTTTTCTATTGTTGCTGCCAAATCCTGAAAAAATTGGTCCCTGTAGTATGCTGCAACCATTAAATACCAGTCGGTTGCAGAATATCATTTGAACTTATTAAAATGTGATTCATCTGGTGCCAGGTTTATTCTCAAGCCTTGTGCTGAGCCAGGCATTGTACATCAAGGGAGAAAAATGCAAACTCCCGTGGGTAGAATTGGACAAGTAAATTCTGTGCGGGTAGTTAACTCCTGTCTACACTGGATCACGGAGGGTGCTCCTGTCCCTTTTCTTCTTCTCCTCTGTTTTTTCTTAAGCGGCCAAGGGAGCAGGCGCTTGAACACGTGAGCGAGCAGAACTTCTGTGGTCCTAATCCCCTAATTAGACTATCTTGCACAGATGGTATTTAGATTCCTTTTTGTGTGTGAAGAAAGCATGTGGTAACAATATTCATGAATTTTTATAAGATCAAACATGCTATGTAGGTTTTGCTCGCGTATTTCTTAGCGTTGTACTTGGGCCAGACCACTGGGTGGAAACAAATGTGAAATGGAACTTAAATACACAATGAAATTCTTACCAAATCACTTTACAGCGTGCAATAAATAAGTAAATGCATTTTACCACACTAGTGGTATTTGTGACAAGGCAACAGGTTTTTTCACGTCACAGTTGTTGATGTCCAAAAGTAAAATTCAGTAAAGTTTGCATTTTTGCACTCATTCCAATGTTACATCGAATAGTGTATTATAAGAGAGCTATGCTATGTTTTCAGTAATAAATGCTACCAAAGACATACTGAATTTTCAGATTTAAAATACATAGCAGATTAATTTTCTATGGAACGATTTAAGCATTTTGGACAAAGAGATTATATAGTATAGATCATATTCTTTTATAAAAAAAAAATCTATCAGGTAAATAATCCTTATATGTAAAAACTGCATACTTGCTTTAAAACTCATTCTAGTGATGCGAGTGTTTTGCATTTTCTCTTTCATCACCCACCAAACCAACAAATAGCACATAAACTAGCCATCATAAAAGCTGAGACTTACTGCGTCTAGATCTCATATTGAACTTGCCAGTTACAATGACAGTTTCTCATTCTGTCTGGCATTTATATAGTGCAGTTGCAATCAAACTGCACCTTTTTAAATTGTTGAAGGTGGACTTTCAGTAAATGAAGTGGGGGTTTTCTGCATTGTTTTGATAAAACACTGATTTAAGGTGTTTTGTTACTGTTACTGAACGTATTTGAAGTGTGGGAGAGATTGTCACAAGAACTTCAAAAGAATAAATGAAAGAAAAAATGAAAGGGGGAAGAAAAAAAAAGTCATGCAAGGAATATTCAGAGTGCAGAACCAGAAGATAAGGAAAGGTGAAGAAAAGTTGAGAAATAGTGATTCTAACAAAAAGTTGTGAATCCAGTGCTAACAGAATTTGAAAGACTGATGTTAAGTTCTAGTATTTTTTAACAGCAGAGAGTGGAGATTCTAGGTGAACATTAGGAATATTGTGAGCTGAGGGCAGGACCTGGCAGTTGGCCTTGCTGAACCACATACAATTGACCTCGGCCCATTGATCCAACCTGTCCAGATCCCTGTGCAGAGCCTCCCTACCCGCGAGCAGATCAACCCTCCTGCACAGCTTTGTGTCGTCTGCAAAGTTATGGAAGGTACCCTTGATCCCTTCATTCAGGTCATTGATAAAGATATTAACCATTTTAGTGGAAAGGAGTAAGTGGCTAAGAAATACTCTTCCATATTTGAAATTTTCCATGCTAACATTTGTCTTGGGAACTATCAAGTATCTGAAGAAGTGGCTCCATACTCTTCTTATGTGCAATTTGTAAAGACATTTTGTATTTACTTTGATTTGTTTAGTGTCACAGGTGTAAATAAAAGAAAAAAGTATAGGAAGGTGAAGGAAGCTACTTTTATTAAACATAAATTCTGTCATTCTGTGTATTTTTCTGAAATGCCTGAGAAAGTGTTGGTGGTTTATGTGCCCCTCAAGCAGACGTGTGGAATACCTTGTTTAACATGGATATTTAACACATGGCAATTGTGACTATATTGTCAACAAATCTGTAATTGTCATTTGATAACTGTTGACATTGCCTCTCTTTGGTTAGCTTGCTGCATACTACCACAGTTTTTCTCTTGCAGTGTGGACACCAAGCCTTGCACAGAACCTGTCTTTCTTGTCCCCTAAGGAAATGAGACTGGAGAGTGTCTGAAAACTACATTTGTACTGCAGGGGTACATATCAATGCCATATTTTTCACTTACTTGAAGGGTAAGCCCGAGAGGGAGTGCCTACAGGAGACTTTCTCCACCGCTGTTCAGGAAGAATCGCAAAAACGTATCTCTTCAGCATCAATCCTGGTGAATGTTTGACTACTCCATTTCTGCAGTGTTGCAGACTCCACTATTTCCCAAGTGCATTACACTGAGAATTGTTCTCTTTGCAGCAACCTTGGCATATTTAAAAACTGTGATCATGGCCCCATATAACTTTTCTCCTAGCTAAAGGTGTGGATTTTGAGGTATTACTACTATTTGCATAAATCTCACTTTCCTAAGTCTTGTGCAGTGACTGCAGTAGCAGAAGCAAGAGTGCAATTTCACGTAAGTAAACTAAAGAAAGAATGATTGAAAGAACAACTCTGGTTTGCAATTGTGATCGTCAGGCGAGACGTGAGAAACAATGAATTTTTGGTGAGATAAAAATGGCCCCGCAGCTGCACTGGCAGCAGGGCCTTTGCTGTTTGCCCTGCCCGTTATTCCAGCCTTGTTCCTACCTTAGTTCTCCATATGGAGAAAACAAAGGGATTATCTCATGGTGCCCTTTGTGCCACGGCAGGGTCGTGCTGGCACAGAAGACGGGGCACGTCCTGCTCTTTGTTCATTCCAGCTGTTGAGAAGGGAGCTGAAAGAATGGAGAAATGAGTCAGGTACCACATGGAGTTGCAAAGAGAGATTCAGGGCAGTGTGTACTAAAACACAGATCTTAGTCAAGTGTTAGCCTTAGGCTGATACTGAATGACAACGCATGCTGATACTGAGTACCGCTGAACCAGGCGTAATATGTATCGCTCTCTTTCATTGTAGGATCAATTAATATTCCTCCAGAATATTCCTCTTGTGTAATATACCGGTACTACAGATATTCCATAGGAAGTTATTTCGTTGAAAAGAAGTTCCCGATACGATGATCTGATGAGTGGAACTGCTAAGAATTTCTTAACTCCCTTTCACAAGACAGGTAACTGTTATCAAACTGCGTAAGAGAACAAGTAGCAAAGTGTCCACCACAGGAAAAACTGCCTGACTGTGCCACAGTTGTAGAATCACTCACCGAGGGCACAAATACTTGTTTTGTGTATCAGGCGCATTGCGTGAAGGTGAATTAACTTATTTAGATGTCATTGCACTGGGAAAGAGGAAGATCTCTTTGCTGTGTTAAAGATCAGATTTTGCTGATTTGACGTCTTGTTGGCAAGGCTTCCGCTATTTAGGTGTCAGATTTTTAATCTAAATAAAGAGCTGTGAGGACTGGATAAGCTTGAAAGGAACCTTGAAGCTGATGAACTTTTCAAGCAATTGTTTAGTGATCCCAGTGGTATTGAAATGTTTATACAGTAGCCTGGGAAAAGAAGGAGACCTGGTGCAAGCGTACTACTGCAGACAGAGCTTCAGGCGATGGACAAAAGGATACAGACAACCCAGAAATAAGATCTAACAGTTTAGCTAGCCCATCTATTTCTCTTTTGGCGGAAGAGAGACAGCAAAATCTGATCTCTCCAGGGGGAGATAATAGTCAAATGAAACAACAAATCCTTCTGAAAGTCACAGTTACCTCAGTTCTCTTGAAAAGGTGAATAAAAGAAATCAGACATATAACACTCATTGTCAGATGGTTTCTCTTTTATAAAGGAAGGAGAACATTTGGTTTGAAGAAACTGATAAGAGGGAAAATATTTTTAATTGGGTATGATAATTTAATACAATGGTTTTGTGAGTAATTTAATGTTCAAAGAATTTTGAAGACAGACAAAGCGAGAAAAGGACCATGTCTAAATACTTACTTTTCTTTAGTTCTGTCTCCTTTTTCCTGCAGTACTGGAAGATATTATGGGAAAATTGAAAGTTCAACATAAAATTAGGTGGCTAAATTATAAAATAATCTACATAAAAAGGAAATCATATTGGCTGTTGCTCTGTACTGTGTAAAGTAGCAAGAAGAGAATAGTATTTTCAACCCTGTGCAATGGCAAGGAAGTCTACAAAGAAGCTGATTTTAAAAAGCAGAGTTTGAAATATGTACAGCACCAGCCGAAATACCACTTGGTTTCTGGTGGGAAAACTTTAAGATTGATTTTAAATATGAGAAGAAATAGTTAAACTGCAGACAATATCTGTAATTCTTGCAGTATTCTCATTATTGGAAGTATTGGAGTTGCAAGAGCAGAAGCTGGAACATAATTCAACAAGTGGAAAGGCCAAGTTTGAAACCACTAAATTAGGTCAGAATTTTATGGAAAATACCGCATGTCTTGGGATCTTATCTTGTAAAGACCTGGTGCTACATACAAGTCTTCCTGTGCTCTACAGCAGTGATAACATGAAAAATGTGAGTTTTATGTTCTTGAGAGTGAAGCAAACCCCAAAAGACCAGTCTGTCTTTAAATTGGTCTGTGGTTTATGGTAATAATCTATTATTATGAATTTGCATCTTTCTAAGCTACTGGCTAGGATCTCCCTTATGAAAGAGGAAGCCAAGATGCCTGCTTTAGTAATGGGGCTTAAGATTGTTTTCCTCAGCATTTCTGTTACATAATGACAGGGAACTTTCTGCTGAACATGCTGACTTCACATTTTTTATTCAGCATGATGGCTTTTTGGCATCCTACTCTAAATATGTTTTTATCCTATCGGTAGTGTCTGGTGAAAAGTGCTGTGTTCTGATGTTGGGGAAGAGAATTTAATACAACATTGCAAATGTCTGACTCCTGGTAATCCTTGTTTTAGAGATTTTGCTTCACTAATTAGTAGGCTAGTGAGGCTGTCAGATAGTATAGAAGTGGGAGGGAAGCTGGATGTGTAAGATCATCTGATGTCAGTTTTGGAAATTTTTTTGGTTGATGATGGTTTTTTCAATGTAACAGGTGAATATTAGATCATACTTTATTCCCTCAGTCTTTTAATGGTAGTCTATTTTAAGGAAAAGATGTATTAATCTATCATTAAATTACTTTTTCCTGATTTTAACTTTAACGTCACCTTTGGTCTTGAGTGATAGCATGAGTCTACAGATATTACTCTTAGGACTTCATCGGGCAAAGAGGATAAAATAGTTCTAAATTCAGTATTGGCTGGAGCTTGTAGCAGTGTACTAGAATGATGGATAGTCCTGCATTTAAGATGGATAACAGAATTGTCAAATATAAGCAATGTTCTTATGAAGCAAAAGTGACCGAATATGACGTTTCTGAGGGTATCTGAAGTTGACTTGACTGATCATCTGGTGAAATTCAGCTTAAATAGGTTATTGTAAAGTAGATAAGGAAGACTATGTGAGACCTCATTGGAAATACTGTATACAACTTTTATCTTGTGTGTTCCAGAGACAAGAATTGATACTAGATATGATCCTAAGGAGAGCTACTAAAATGACGGGAAGTATGGTGAATCGGAGTTGTAAGAAGAGACTAAGAGCAGCTTGGCTTAGTGAAATTGAAAGCTAAAAAATCTATATTGCATGAATGGTGTAGAAGAGGAAGGTATTTCCTTACTATTCAAAGACCAGATTTTCCCAAGAACAAATGCATAGAACATGATCTTAAGTAAAGCTGGACTAGAAATTTTTTAAAAAAGGTGTTTAATTATAGGGTTTTGAAGCAGATTTCTGGTTGGGAGTACAAGGGGCAAAAGTGTAATTTTCTAAGACAGGTCTCAGTCAATGTGTTAGAAAATTTAAATACTTTGTGTTAAGACTAAGAACTAGCCTCACTGATTCAGTATTACTAACATACTAACATCTGTACTAATTGTTGTTATCAAGTACCTGAATGTAAGGATACATCTTAGAAGGAAATTCAACAAGGGACGTATTTAAAAAACAATAGATTTTTTTAGTAAAAAAAGAAAACACAAAACCCACCCAACCCCAAATTTAGCTTGCATTGAATGTAAACATCCACAACATAAAGAAAAACTCATATCCTGCAAGTAGGATGCTTGGTGTTTCTCATTGCAAGTAGACATCATGGAAGAGGAAAGAGCACTGCACTGATGTAACAGTCGTTTTACTGTTGTTCCTCATGTGTCTTTTGTTGCTAGCATGGTTTGAACATAGATAATTACAGGTAATGGAAGACAGCTGTGATGTACCAAACATGCTTTTTTTTTTTCCCCCCTTCTATCTTTTGTGTGTGTGGGTAATGTCTATGACTCTTGCTGACTGTGAAAGCAGCTTAAATTCCGTTGTAAATCTCTTTTTATTCATTTATGGATTTTTTTTCTCCTTGGAGCTTAATCCTGGTATTTGTTTCTTATTTTTTCTTCTTCAGCTTTTGACAAGGTTTCTTTGTCTTTTAATAGCATACTTTAAAATATTGGGGTAGTGTGCATTGAGGACCCAGATATTCAAGTTATTTCACAGCTTTTGTGAAATAGGGGCATTTGATCATGAAAAAAAGAATTACCGTGACACTGTCATAGTCCTTTTGTGCCTGTTATGTTGAGTGAGTCTCAAATGTTTATGATGCATGTTATCAACTAAGTAAATCCAGCAATTTTTTTTCTGCATATACTTGAGATAATAGTTCAAGCGTTTGTTTCTGGTTTTTGTGTACTTATTTATTATGTGTGTCCAGTCAATCTGTGACATCCATCCTTTTAAAAAAAAAAAACAAAGAGATTTCAGGGGCCAGGCAGTTCTTTTGTTTCATGCTAATGGATAACTGTTTGTGTAACCTGGTCACCTCAGTCAGAAAGTTTAGTCACCTCTGTCGAATAAAGTGCAAGATAAATTCTTCTTTTTGCATTGATGGAGCATGTACTTATGTACGATCCATCCTGAATATTCCAGGTACTCTTAATTTTCTGCATGCTGGTAAAAAGAAGAAGATCCATTAATCAAAATACTTAGTTATTCTTTCTTACCAAACTTTAAATTTACCCTGGATGTTTCACAGTTATGTCCTACTATATAGCAGATAGACCTGAGTTTTAGTTAATCAGTTAACTAAAATTTTATGTAAAGTTAGCAGGTTCTCTAGTGGGAGAGGATTTTCTAAAATGGCCACATTCCAACATACATTCAAACATACATTCTAGGCATTAAAACCTCAAAGAAAAGTGTTACATGCAGGTAAGATTTGAGCCGATTTTTCTTACTCGTCTCTGAATATTAAGTGTAATTAGTTTAATATTGTTGCCTAGTTTCTTTCTAGTCACCATTTTATAAAGTTTACTTTAAAAGAATACCTGTCTATGCATCTCTTTTTCTGAGAGGAGTTTTAATGGTTTTGTTTGTGAGTGTACATATATGCCCCCTGCATAATATTTTGTATTTGGAAATGCATCTGCAGGGAGTTGTGTGCTGGTTGCTTTCCCATGTACATGGTTTTCTAGCTGAGAGGGTGCTACTCTTAAAGACTGCGCTGAGTCTTGTCAAGCTTTCAGGTCACAGGAAACCAAATGGAAAAAATGTTTCAGTATTCCTAACCTGTTTCCTTCAAGGCAAAGAAAGTCCGCTTGTAAATTCACATTTGCATTCAATTGTTCATCTAATAAAATCTAGTTCAGTTTTTAGGAGGAAAAGCTAGATATTTTTTATGATAAAGAGAAAAAAATATTTTATAGACAGGAATAGGTTTTGAACTTGGGTTTAGTGTGGCGGATTTCAATGGAAAACCTTCTTCTCGGAAAGACTTCTCTGCATCAGGTTTTCTGCTTATTTTTTTGTGTTTGATTTTTTTCATTTTTAAGGGCTCCCTTTCACAAATTTAGCTAAAGCTTGGGGTTAAGTATAGGGAAGGCAGTACTTTATCTGAGTATCAGGATAGCTGTGTATGAAACAGTGGTAATGATGAACAGCTTCACGTAGTGATAGTATTGTCCAACATAAAGAAAAGAAATTCATCTCACGAGTGCCGCTGACTCAGATTTTGTATTTACTGTGGACCTTTGCTTGGTTAATACGTCAAAACTGAAACTTCAGAAGCAGAAATGAGTGGCAGGGAATGCATCTCAGCAGAGAACTTTCTTCAAAGATCTTATTTTATTATCAGTCCAGTTCCTTCAGTATTTTCCAAGATGGAATAGGTTTATTTCAAACTAAAATTAAACTATTAAATCTCTTTCTTTATCTCTGATTCAACTCCTTTGGCTTGGCCTGAAGATATTACCCATTGATGTGGCACTTTCTCTGAGATGACCCAAGTTTCTCCTGTCTATATCCTAATGCTTTGCCTCTTAGGCTAGAGACTGTCTTGCACGAAACCAGCCAGCCAGTGTAATAACTCTTCATTTCTGAAGAGAAACAGATTGTATTGTTGATTATTTAATGGGATGTTCAGTGTTTTGGTGGTGTGCCTGGCTGAAACCCAGCTACCAGAATATCTTTGACCTGTAGAGAGGAAAGTCTAAATAAGGCAAATCTTACAGGGAGAAAAGAATTAAGTTGAATTAAATTAAATAAATTTTCAAATATCAGCTTTTTTTCTCTACTGCAAGCGTGGAGTGTATGTCTAGGAACTGACCTTACTGAATACCGGGAAAAAATACTTATTTTAGTAAGGCATTTAATGAGCAAAGATAGTTGACTTGATGCGCTGAATTGTGAGCTCATTTCCTAAGAGTGACAGAGAGAGAAATACACAGAGGTGGAGAGGGCAGCTCATGGGCGAAACCATCAAGAACTGAATGGTTACTGGAATCGTAAAAAGGGACGTAATAGAACGTTACCATAGAGGTGATGCCTTTTTTAGTAGCACGGTGATGTGTTTGAATCAAGCAACGTGGGTTTTGTCTTGGATGTGTGAAAAAGGCAAAACCAGAAGCTAGTACTGTAAGCTGAATTTGTTAGGAAGAAAGAGTGCTATATTTTGATCACATTAACAGGAGCTTTTGGAAAGTCTCCTGGAAAGAGCAAGACTAGTACCCTGAATTACAAAGGAAACTCATGTTACGTTCGCTCTGACTGATAAACAACAACGTTTAGACTTGCACATAAACAAATCTGTTTTTCAGATGCCAGTTTGCTGTAACTGTGCAGCTTAATAGGGTCATTCTCAGAATAGTCCCATTGTCTGCCGGCGCAGCATGGACTGGGCTGAGATGACAGGAAAAACCATGGTTCTGTGCACCACAGCAAGACGAAGTCAGATGTTTCCATTCCTGTCTGCTGGAACCAATTTTTTGCAGACTCGGCTTTTAGCACTGTCGTAGCAACTTCCAAAGGACTGGTATCTAGTGTGGTGGCGAGGAGGGTGGTCTGGTTTGGGGGCTGCCTGATGCAATATCGAACTTCCTGACTGGTATCTTTTTAAAGGGAGAGGGAATCATTTTGTTGAACAGCTCGTTGCGGGGAGGATTATGCCGTGAGAATTTAAGAAAGGAGGAGAAATCTTCATGAGATCCAGACTTTTTGTTAGGGCTAGTGATGTGTGTGTGAAAATCAATGGAAAATATTTGTGAGTGTTAAATGTAATGGAAGATACCTGGGAACGTTAAATGCACACCTGGGGGCATCTAGGTGTACACTTTTTAATACATACAACATACATGTAGTTATTTTCTGTGTAGTTCAGTCATTTGTAATAGGAGGGGAATGGGAAACACAAAGCCAAAAATGTCTTTCCCTTTTCCAGCCAGGTGAAAAGGCTACCGACTCTGGAATTTTAACCTAGCTGTGGTTTTCTTACTCCTTCCCTCCTTCTCTCCCTGTTCTTATTTGTTCCCCCTCCCCCCTCCTTAAGGGACAGAATAATATAGATACTCAGCCTAAAGAAGGTGAAAGCTTTGAGAGAGAAAACATACAAAGAAGTAGCTTTCTAAACTTTTTTCTTACAGTATTTGTATTTTTATAAGGATATCTTATTTTCACTACTGAATACCAGACTTCTTTTACAAAGTGGATTGTAAAAGTATTTCTATATTCCTTTCAGAATAAGATTGATTATTAGCAGAAATAAGAACTTGCACAATAAGATAATTAAAAATACAGTTAGAAAATATCATAGTAATTACCTATATATTTTAATGCATACAGATTGCGCTTGCAGTTTATACTATTGATCTTCCAAGTAATTAATAACTAATTTCAGACTTACTAATTTTAATAGTGCTTCCATAGATAATAAAGTATCATTGATCCATTCATGTTTTGAAATATTCCAAAATTTTAACGTTACAGATAGTGGTTTGTTCGTTTCTTTAACTTTTGCTATATACTGCTTTTATGAACTCAGAGCTTTGAGTCTGAGTTCATCACAGAACTTGCAGAGGTCCTTACGTGCAGAAAAGCAGACTTTTTTTTTTCACATCTACTTTGTAGATCATGAAGCTGGTATGTCAGAGTTATGTTGGTTTTGACCAGCAAGATTAATGTGAGTTTTAATTAGTGGACTGGTATCAAAGTTGCTATTCCCAACATCACAGGAAAAAAAAAAAAAAACCAACCCAGAAAAGATTTGTAAAACTCTAATTTGTGTATGTAAGGTGGAGAATCTAGAGCTTGGGTGTTAGATTCTAGTTTGATTTTTATATCTCCAGTAATTAGGTTGGTTGGTTGGTTTGTATTTATCCCTGTAAATGGAGCTTTTTTGATAAATACATTTATGAGAAGAGTAATGATGGAATTTCAGAAACGCTTCACAAACAAAAGTGAACTTTAAGGTGAAAGGTGGGGGGAATTTAAAGACACTTAGGGGCCTCCTGCTGTAAATGGATGGCTGTCTTGTGTGACTGAAGAAATGCCTTAGCGGGCACTTAGATGAGTGGGTAATTATCTAAGTTGGACAAAAATACTTCTGAAAGCATGCTGCCAACTATTTAGCATTCATTCCTCTATGAATATTTATGTTCTTGTAGCTGTGTTCGTGGGGCACTCAGCACCTGACTGGAACTCATCTTGAGCCAAGCAGATAGACTGTTTCTCATTACTGAACTGTAAAAACTTGCCTAGCAAGGAATTGGATGAGTTTGGAAGATGCTATGGTATGAAATAATCCCATGACAATCTGATGTTTCCTTTTCCTGTCTAATGCTTTGCATTCAAGGAGTGGATTCTAGTTTAGAAGAGCAAATGTATGTTTTTGTCCATCTCTGTGTCTCTCATACTTCCTTCAACTTAATGTGTTTGGTTTTTTTTTTGTAAAAAACCCACAAATAAGCACTGTCAAAACCCCAAATCCAATATTTATGTAAAATAATGCAGGGAAGATACAGCTGAATGTGCTCATTTTCCAGCATGTTCAGGTTTTTTTTTCTGTCTGCTCACTGAGCGTGAGATAGAATTTTCAGCTAGCAATTTCAGATAGACTTTCATCTTGCAGAGACCGTTTTCTGGCAATTCAGAGTATATGCAATATTTGGTGGGGCAAGAGACATTGTCTCTTGATGTGATGGCTTGTCACTCTGTTAGTTAGCAAGATGCCCTGTTTGAGGCTGGAGAATAGAGCACGAACCTAATGAAGAAAGATCTTTTGTGTGTGCGTATGTGTGTGCCTGTGCACCTCTGCATATATTCTCAAATTGAGAATGAGCTTTCTTCACCGCTGCTCAATTTATGTCCTTTAAGCTTCTTTGCGAGTTTTTCGTTTGGCTCAGCTTGTTCTTTTTGGATTGGTTGGTCTCATCCAAGAGAGAAATAGCTGTTGTCTTTTGAAGAATAAAACCTCAAGGTTTTATTATGCTTTTACTGCTCAGGGTTCTTAGGAAAATGCACAGGTTACCGCCAAGTATTACTGTTTAGGTTGAGTAGCATTCGTGTCTGAAAAACTTCAACGTTGTGTTTTGAAGTTTGATAATGATATTGTAATAATGGAAAACTAATGGTACGGTATAAACACTGCAGGCACTGAAGTACAGTAAAACTGAACTTGCTTGCCATTCCTGCATGTGTGCAACTGACTGCAGTCGCTTTCTGTCTGACTTGTCATCACCTGCTGAAATGAAGAGGAAAATCTCAGTATATCGATTCATATCTGAAGGATTTCACTTATGCTGGGTGTCAGATGAAGGCATCTTCATGTTTATTTTACAGTGAGGGGAGAAAATGATAGTATGATTTTTAAAATTATAGCATGGTGTTGGTTTTTTTTTTTCCCTAAGAAATGTTAGAACAGATGACCCCTGAAGTCCCTTCCAACCTGGTATTCTATGGTTCTGTGAAAATCAAAAAAAATATGTGAAAGACAAAGCACATAACCACTTAGATGCCTTTTCCAGACTCTGTTAATTATCCTGTAATATATATGATTTTTAATTCTTACTAAAATAACAGAGAATAATTCTACTGTGTTTGCTGCAAAAATGGGATAAGACTCTGAGGCTATCCAAAGCTGTACCATGGGCATTTCCTGAAAGATATCTCTAAAATGTTGGGTTAGATATTTGTAATTGCATTTAATACAGTTAAATATTTTTAGTTTTCTAAAGATAAATCTTGTTTAATGTCATAGGTTTCCATTGTGGGTTGTTTTTTTTTTTCTATTTGTTCCCTGGTTTTTATCGTATTTACATTATTTTAAAGCCTATTTCAAAGTACTTCGACTTGGAGGCCAGTACAATTGATATTTACCTTTTATCTTTTATAGTTATTTCAGAGTCCTAGTTTATGCTGATTTGGTTATCAGTGAATTGATACCATTTACTACAGATAAAGATTGAAGTTTCTTACCTAGATGTTAAATGCTTGTGTCAGTAATATCTGAATGGATTTTGGAAGGAACTGATACTAGCACACAAGCACTGACAGTATATGCTGCTATTTCCACATCATGGGGAGTAATGCACAATACAAAAGAAATGTGATTACTGTGTAGTTGCTGCTACTGTTTTTTGTACTTTTATGCAAAAGGCATCGCTTCACACACAGTGTAAACAATCTTTCTGTGTTGCATCCTACTTCAGTATCATTCTTCATGTTAATGTAGCAGAGTCAAAAGTCTTTACCGAGTAGAGGTGGTATAAATGGTAGGTATTCCTTCTTTTGTCTGCTTTTAAATGGGATGTAAACTCAGTGTGGACATTGGATGCGATTAAATGCATTAAAAAAAAATGAAGGTTTTTGTATTGTGCTCTGGAATTCTATCATACTGCTTCCTGGGACTCGCTGTAAGATGTTTGGCGAAGATTATGGGTTCAACGACTTACTTGCAATGCTAGCGCTCGCCAGACTGTCTTTTACACCCTAGCAATGCTTTACTAAACATCTGCTTGTTAGACAGAAAAGCCAAATATTTCAAGTCTATTACACTATTCTGAGCTTTGTCCCTTTCAGTGAGAGGCAAAGCCAGTTTTTCCAGGATTTAGAAAGTACATTCTTTCAAGCCCCCAAAAATATTTTCTGAATTTAAATATTTGAAGCGACATCGGTTTAGTCTCCTGCCAGCTGCCCATCGTGAATGAGCCAGAGTAAAACAACTTCCTTTTATCCAGAGCTTTACAAGTTTGCCTTCCTTTTGAACTGGACAGTGTATTTTTTTATTCTTCTTTTGCCCCCCCGCCCCGTAAACAGCCTTGTTTCTGCGTGTGAACATTGCCAAGATGTAATCACTACTTAATATGGCAAGAGGGAGTTTCTGCACAAACGTAGTTTAGTTTTTATCTTGTTTGACACCCTGCCCTTTGTCCTTGGCTTGCTGAAAATATGTTGGTTTCTCCTCTGTTGGTATGCTTTTCCTTTCTTTCTCTACTCACAGTCCTTGACGTAGATACTTCCTGAGAAGGCAATCTAGAAGGGTGTTTTTTACTGCCTCCCATCCAGTAAATCTAAAACTGATGCAATACCAATAACAACTAGAATAATGCCAGATGCGATGTATCGCGGGATGCAAATCTCAATATTCTTTCTTTGTGGCTAGCTAAGGACGTAGCTGATAAAACGACAGCCTAGGAAATCTGCTGTTTAATAAGACTCCCTTGTGCACTCTTTTCCTCCATTTGCCTTTCACCCCTCCACCTCTATTTATACCAATCGAAAACTCGTCTCGATCCCTGGCAGGTCCCGTGAGTGAGAGGCGTCCCAGCCCTGGGGCAGGCTCTGCCCGCCGCGCAGCAACCGGGGCGGCCGTCCCTGGCCAAGGGCGGCACTGGACTCCGCC
Source organism: Trogon surrucura (assembly GCA_020746105.1). Classification (NCBI taxonomy): domain Eukaryota; kingdom Metazoa; phylum Chordata; class Aves; order Trogoniformes; family Trogonidae; genus Trogon; species Trogon surrucura. The sequence goes on along the minus strand of CM036617.1, from coordinate 113,602,591 downwards.
AGGCCAACCTTGCGGCCTTTCTCCTGACAGGCCTGCTCCAGCAGGCTGCCTTCAGCTTAGCAGGAGAATCGGTGGGTTTGCAGTGTTAGTGAAATACATAATTTCCTTCCATCACAGTCATGAAGAAACACCGGTCTTAAGTTTTTCGTGTTCCTTGTAATCAGGGCTTTACTGGAGTGATGCTTTCAAATAAAGGGAGACTGCACTTGTCCGCCCGCTGGTTCCAATAGAAGTTCCCCTTTTGCCTCAGAAAATCCTTCTATTCGACTAGCTATGTTCAGCTGGAAAGTCTCTGTTTTGATTAAATACTAACAATTAAAAATAAGTTTGTATTTTGAACACAGCATGAAGTGGTGAATAGATAGCAGTGGAAATCACTATCATCTTTACAGGCTAGTTTTCACATTGCCTGTTTTTTTACACTTATTTATTAATTATTTAATTACTGAGAATGTGCAAGTGTTGTTCATATATAGGTCTCACAGGACTTACTTGTGCTTCCTGCTATTTTCTTACATCATATAAATCTCAGAAATGTAGAAGATGCTACTGTTATAGAGAGTAGAGTACTACTTTGTCTAATACAAGTTGGCACAACTCTATTGCTTCGAAAAAAAAGTTACAAATCCAGGTTTCAGTGAGAGGATTCTTCAGTGGAAGATCAAAACTCAAGTTTCCCCCCCTGGCTTCCAAGCAGTGCTTTTTCTGCACACGAGAAAAAGGATATGCCTACAGCTATCTGTCTCTTTTCTTCTGGGACCCTATTTCTCCACTTAGGATGAAGGGGGTTCAGTGGAGCCTGCAAGCCTGTTCAATGCAAGTCACAGTGTGAGGCATGTAATGGCAAATCATGTGTTGAAGGCTTTCTTCATTAACAGCTTTCCTTTTAGACAGCTATTGTGGGTGAATGCGGGCAGTTAGTTTCATTTCAGCGAGATGGGACAATGAGGATAAGTCAGGTTCTGAATTTTTCGTAAACCTCCCAGTGTGTGGGGAGGGGAAACAAATCTCAAGTTTTAAGCTCATTTTTTTCCTTTTTAAGTTGTATTAGTAAAATTTGCTTGGATAAAAGTAATTCAATAAAACGTTACTCAAAAGGCAAAGTGTTTTCCATAATAAAAATGAGAAGATTGATTATTTATTGTTAACCAAGCTTAGTGACATCCTGTAACTTTTTTATTCAAATATGTACTTGCCTGATCCTCAGTTGATGGACTTTATAAGCTACTAGAGTTTGTTTTTCCCTCTGGCAAACTGCTTAAGTGCCAGCAATTCTTGGCTTGAAAAACTGACGAAACAAGCATCAAATCTGAGTTCATGAGAAGGTAAGCTCCTTACTGGCACACATGGCAAATTATGTTTGCCTTCTCAATCCCTATTTTGAATACTTCTTATTAACTATGCATGTTTCAAAGAGTTTTACTTGGTGTAGTATTTTTGCATTCAAGTAGTAGATTAACTGAAAAACGAATCACCAAACATTGTCAATGTTTAATTTCTGCCAGGTAGAGACAAGCTTGTGACAGTACAAGTAAACCAAAGGAAGGATGATCTGCTGGGTTCTGTTTAGAATAGTTTCTGTGGTGTAGGGCAGTCTTTCTCCTGAGTACAGATTTTAGCATCCTCTAATGAACCTTTGTCTTGATCTTTATCCTTCCTTATAAAGCGCTTATAAACCCTTGGTTATCATATAAAGGAAAACTACAGAACTGAATAGTAATGTGAATAAGCATTTTACAAAACTTAAAGTTGTTATTATCCTTGGTTAGACTGATCCTGTTACTTTTATTTTGGTACTTGAAGACAACAATTTAAGTAAATAATCTCTTTTACAGTCTTTAGGGTTTTTTTACTGGATAATCTTTACCATTCCTTTCTTCTCTGCTTTTGTTAGATTGCACTAGGAAATATTTTTTTTTTTTTTTTTAAATTATAATACCATAGAGCAGGTCAATTTCTAATTAAATGTCTTTCATTTTGTAAAATGACACCACATCTGGAGTCGAGTTTAGAACAGTGTGTTTCCTTGCCAGTATGACAAATGTATGGCCATGGAATTTCAGTGAAAAAAGTTCAGCATTTTCACTTCATACTTGTGTCAGTATAAACTTCTGAATGTAATATATCAGGTGTACTTTTCAGATATAAAGAAATATTGCTTAAGAAATAAGTATATGTAATGCTGTAGACTAAAAATTTCCATCTTATTTTTCATAGTGATTTATTATTTAGGTATTATTACCATGCCTGGTCACTCGATATTGCCAAATGGGAAGAATTTAGGAAACAAAATTTTTGCAATCGTATTCGGAGAATATGTTGCAGATAATCCACAGGAGCTGATCCTTTCTGACTCTTAACAGTATTTGGCTGAATATTATGAAATATTCATTGCTGGAGAACTCAAGAGTCAGCATCTGATTAAAAGGACTCAGATCTGAAAATATATTAAAAGTTGTTGAGTGTTTGATCTGTTAGCACTTAGTAGGTTAAAGATGTTTAGGGGTCACTACACTTCCACAGATAAAGACATCAGAGTAACCAGGGGGTTGCATAAATTATTATTTCTACAGTAGTCCTGCTGGAGGATTAATAGGTTAGCTTTATCAGTTGTGTTTAACAGCTTTTAGGGCAGTCAGATGACTGAACTTCTTCCATTGTTTGTTTAGTTTGTGATTTTTTTGTTTTTTTTTTTTCTTTTGGTGTAAGCATTCTCCCAAGTTACAGTGAGTGAAAGGGATGTTTTGTTCTGCAAATCCTATTATGAACCTTGCCCTTTCTGCTTTCTCCATTTGGAAACATTTTGTGACATTCAATGAGCTCGAGCACTGGATGGAAGAAGGTTTAGACTTCTTGCATATATGCTGCTGGCCTTGCAACAGCAGCACAGACAAAAATAAAAATACGTCCTGAAGTAGAGGGTTTGCCACGGGTCTTGCCCAGACTTCCTCCCGGGCTGTGGAGAGCATGCGGCTGTTAATGTTTCCTGCCTGGAACTAGCAGCAAAAAAGTCAAGCGTTTTTTTTATTCTAATTGCACTCGATCACTCAGTTACATGTGTAAAGCACAGGAGCTGAATTCTGCATATATTCTGTGGTTTTAGAAAAAGCAAGCTGTGCATCTTTCTCGTTTTGAGTTATATCTCCTTTTTTATTTTTTTTAAAGGTTTATCTCTTTTTTTTTTTTTTTTATGTTTTTCTCTCTGTCTTTCCCAAAAGCAAATATTCTCTCTTCGGAACAGCAGAGATGGCCTCATGTTGTTTATACGAAATGCCAAATTAAAGAGAGAGACAAGCTATTAGTAAGCTGGAAATGTTTACTGATATTTATGGGTTCTCAGATACCATTTGTTATACCAGAGCAATCACAGCTGAAAGATACGTGCGGGATGTACAGCGCGTAGCATGATGTTATGCCAGTTCAGCTTCTGCACGTCTGGCAGAAAAGCTGCAACGATCTGTTGCCAAAATGCTAACAAGGGCCTATGTGTGTATCTTTTCCACTGAAATGCTTTTTCAATCACCAGTGATCCGTGTGGCAGGCGCTGATTTCAGAATGCTTTGTTCGTGCAAAATCCACTAAATCACAGTCTAAATTCCACAGTCCTATACTCCATCATCCCTCACTGCTCTTTCATCATCTCAGTAAATGTAAATATTGCAACATGTCTTTCCAACCTGTTCCTGGATGGAGGAGGAGTCCTCCAGGCAATCGTGGAGTTTTGAAATCACATCCATGATAACTTCTGATACTTTGTGTAAAATATCAAATCTGTAAAGGGGCAAAACTTTTTAGTAGTGGGATAAATGGCCTTTACTCATTTCGAACCTTAGAGGACTGTAGGTGTTGCCTGGAGGAAGACTCACTTCATGCTGGTAGTCAAGTCTGCTTTTCTATCAGTTTCATCGTACCTTTATGCAACATAAAAGCACTTTCAGATTCAAATAGTTACACCATTATAAAGTATTTTTGTGCAACATAATAATCTTATGAAATATGTTTTTACAGAAAATAATTACAAGTAATTGAAGATAGAACCTAATGCTGTGTAGGCGTATGAGGTACTTTGCACACAAAATTGATAGGTATTGTGGCAAAGTCCACCCTGATGTGTCCTGCAGTGGAGATGCTGCTGAAGACTGGCTGGAGGAGCTTTTTTTTTTTTTTTTTGACCACTTTGCAGTTTTCTACTTCTTTTTAACCCAAAAAGAATAGTATCCCACTGGGTGAAAGTTTTGCCTCACTAGTCTTTGGCAAAACTCCACAGATCAGCTTTATGACTGAGACTGCCTTCTAGGAAAAATTACCATGAATTTAAACAAAATATCTGAACTCCCCTTCTTTTTCTTAGGATGTTAACTCTCTTGTTGTGTCTTTCCATCTCTCCTGCTCTGTCTCATGTGTGCATATAGAAGAAAAGTATGTTGTCAACTGTCATTTGTTTCCTGCAGTATTTTTTGCCTGGTTTATTTTTTGCAAGCATGCTCACTGTGTGCCGCTGCTGGAATGACAACATATTAACTCCGAGATGACGAACTGCAGGACAGCTCTTTGGCAGTTGTTGCTGTTCTGGACTCTTAATACATTTTCTAGTTGCGGTATCTTTTGATGCTTCAGAAGTCATATCATTTCTAAATTGACAGATACAGTGAATCAAATGTTATGTTTTAATTAGAGGTAAGAGCAGTGCTCAAGTCCTTTTCGACAATAGCCATGACACACTTTAATGAAAATGCTATAACTTGCATTTAGTGCTCTTTTCAAATCCATACAGGCACTTTCTCTCTTACATACAATGAATGTAACCCATTGAGCTCAACTGCTATTAGTCAGCTGCAAATTTTTAAAAAAGAATAAAATTTATTATTCTCATGAAGGAGAGTACTCAAGAACCTGAGTTATTCTCAATTAAGTTTGGGTTGATTTGGATTGGGTTTAAAATTCTACGGATTAATGACATTATTGTGCTTTTTAGGAGGGAAGAGACATTGCTTGTAATTTATGTGTGATTGTCTCACAGCCAAAGAGAAAATTAGTGTTCAGTCTTTTATCAAGATCAGGTAGCTCATCCGCTTTCTTCCACCCATCTTCTGTCCCGTGTCTCCTCTGAGGGAACAGGTGACATTGTAGTCCCATGATTTCTTTCCATGTTCATTACCTAATTTCTAAACACGTGTCCTGTCATTTTCTTTCAGTCTCTTTAGTCACCGTCCCATTTTCTTGGCAAGATTTACTTTCACCTTTGCTTTGCGTTCCACTGAACCACTGTCCATTTTACTGGGTTGTCCTTCCCTCCCCTCTGTTCTGTCATCTCTTTCCCTTAGTGTATTCACAGTATCATAAGGACTTTGGTCTTTACTTCTTTTGAATATCGTTTCTGCTATATGATTGTTTAAGAATGGTCTATAATTAAAAATTATATAGTTTTTTGGATTTTAATATGATAGAAAATAATCTTTAAATTAGAAAATCCCTTAAATACCTTAGGCTAACCCTACATACATTTTTGTGTGAAATAAAAATAGGTGGGTTTGGTTATTTTACGAGTCTGACGCAAAGAGTATAATAACCTTTTGCTAAACAATGCAGGTTCTGTCTTATCTGGTTGACATGTACAGATCATTATGAAAGATGGTCGGACTTGTTTTGCTGAAATATTAATGTAATATTTCTCTTGCCTTTCAGTGTTTGCTTTAGGTGATATGGATGCGTTCAACTGTTTGCACCATAGTGCTTCACAGGGCAAAAGTTCAGCTGAGGTATAAAATAGTTTAGAAGCAACAGCGTGTCCAAATTCAGTCTTGTTTCTACTCTTTACTTACTCGCAAAACGGTACTTACGTACTTTAGTCAGTCAGACTTTAACTATCATTTTAAGACCTCTACAATAGTTGTGTACGAATGCTAATGTTTTGTTAATTTAAGTGGAACATTTGTGTTGATAACACGAAATCACTGCCGTGTTATGAGCATTTTAATAGATTGTACACAAGTCCCGGTGGTTCATATTAGCAGTGCATAACAAATTACAGTGTTTGCCTTGCTGAGGGCAATGGAGTCACGGAGCTTGTGGACCCATGAGATCCAGCGTCCTTGGCTATTGCTAGAGAGTACCTGGATGGAAAAAGAGCCTGCCTTGAAGTTACAGAGGGGTAAACAGTTTTTCAAGAGCTGGCTGTGAGTTGATTTCCTCCGCAGGTAGGAGGAAGTGGCTGCCTTAGCCTTGGGGGCCAGCTGCTGGCACTGGTGTATTGTTGTGTCAGTGACCGGTTTTTTCAGGCTCGGAAAGGGCAGAGCACATTTGATTCTTCAACTGTTTTTCTTGTTTGAACTTAAAAGACGTGTGTCCGTTCTGTGAATTTCAGAGTCTGCACTAAACCATTGATCATCATTTCTGTCCATAGCCAAAAGTCTATGTTCTTACCATCTGAAACCAAGAAAAGAAGTAATAGACCTTCTAAATATTTTAAACCAAAAAAACCACTAAAAAAAGGTTTACTGGTTTTACTTTAGCTTACTTTAAAAAGCTGGAATAAATTCCATTATAATTTAATTCTATTTCAGAATTTTAAGTACATGTTACAAATATAAAATACAAATTGTGGCTCCTTTCTAAGGGAATTAAAAAGCAGCAGTGGAACATGCTTCTAGTGCATAAATCTTTACAGGACTAAGGTCTAAAGATATATACAAATTATGACAGTGATAAATGTTTTTGAAATTGCAGGCAAGTTATGAAGTAAGTGTAGGCCTGTCATTAACATTCGTTGTTGATTGAAATTAATGATTAGTTATATTATCTCTAGTGAAGGCAGATGATGATAAACTTTGGTTGTAGACGAGTGAATAGAAAATGCTCATTTGCAGGCTTTCGTTGAATAGCTTCAGTCATTGTCAGAGGATTGTTGAAAGGAAGGCAAGTAAAATGAAATATAAGACTTGCACTTTCCATTTGAAGTCAGGGACCTGAGCCATAGCATTGCCATTCATTTTGGTGATTTAGGATCACTTCTAGATGTATTCTTCTCTCAGAATTAATTTCCTTTGGAAACAGACGTAGGTTGTTCTGTTGTTAGTGTGCTGAAAAAATATTTACTGTGTCATTTCCAGCCTTAATGCTATTTAAAAATGCTCTTCGTAGAACAAAATCAAAAATAACAACTAAAAAGAACAGAAGCCTTCGGAGTGGTAATGAATGTGATTTAATGGGAATTGACTGAGTCAGCAAAATATATTTTGAGTGGAAACCAGTGTTTTGATAAATGATCTTTTCTACTTTCCTTAAAACAGACTGAGACACTTAATTATAAATGTTGCATGATTCTAAATAAAAAGTGAACTGGCTTCAGGTGTGATTGTGAACTGATGGAAAGCATTAAAGAGTTTGACTGCCTACCAGAAGTGGTGTTTCATTTGCCAGTTTCTTGCACCAAATTAAAATCCTCCACTGATTTGCAGAAAGGCATTTTGAATCATAGGAGTAGGCTTTAGGCTCATGTTATACGTAATACAGAACATTTGTGAGTTAATTTTAATACTTATAAGAAACAGTTGTGAATGAAATGTAGCTGTTTAATATTGTAGGGGTTTTACGTAGAATTTACTAGTTACAGGTGCTAGATGTTAACCAGTGAGATTATCTTGTATTTAGTTCTTTATGTAGCCTTATTTTAGAGTTGACATTTTTTAATGCCTGGTATTTCAGATGCATTCTGTACAACCTGGAAAATGAGCTGGGGCTCCAAATACTTAAGAGTTTCTCCACATTATGGTCTTTTCATATGGGAGGGTAAGGAAAGAAAGAAGTGAGGGGTACTTAATGAAAAAGTCTGACATCTAAGTACTGTAATTCTACCTTTGTCCTAACATGATTTAAAGCTTTTTGATTTTCTGCTCGTAATGCACACATTTGGAGTGCAGTGATAAGGTCTATGACAAACTGGCTTATCCCGTTCACTTACTTTTGTAATCTGTTTAGGGTTAGCAGTTTTTGTATGAACACAAGCAAAAATACAATAAAGTCAATATCTGTACCACCTGTACTATTGACTTGAATTCAAGTACTTCTCCATTAGGTTTGTTAAACTTCAGTCTACATCAATTTATTACAGGGATGTATTTGAACGAATCCTCTTATGTCACCCACTTGGAGAGCAGCAGTCTACTTGGTCTGACTGAAAAGTGTAATTTTATAGGGAGATCTTCAAAATACAGTGTACAGAAGTCTGGAGGCCTTAACCTCATGCAAAGCCCGAAATCCTTGTGATGCCAATTGTTATGTTTGGCATCTAGCATTGATCAGATCCTTGCTTAGCACTTCATAGGTTTGGCTTTAGCCGGTATTTCTCTTTTGACACTGAGGGTGAACTAAGAAGGAGCTTTCAACTGCTTTCCCATGGCAAAGCCTCTTGAGAAATAAAGAAGGGAGATGAGGTTTTGCATCTGCTCTCATCTCCATCTCCCAGTCCGTGACCTTTTTTCCCCCCAGTTTCAAGGTTTTGGTCATGGCTGTCCACAATAACACCAGATTTTAGGTCATATTTCTCCACAAATAACGGTATTTCCTGACTTTCTTAATGCTTGGATTTATTTTCAAGCATTTGACTCAGCAGTAATGTGGCGTTGGCATAATTATTTATGGTTTTGCTGCTACCCACAGGAGTCTGAAAAAACAATAGCAAAGCTTGAAGATTTTTCTTAACTTCATAGAAAGAACGCTCACAAATTATGTGCTGTAGCTGAAGGTGATGTTGCAGTTTTAATTAATACCTTGCTTACATTTATAAAAGAAGGAAGGAATTATGTTGCAACAAAGATTTAAATTCTGCAGGTGATATCTGAGAGCCAGATCTATGAAATTTCAGCAGAAAATTTGTTCGTAACCCAAATGAAAATTTTTAAAAGCTCTGTGAAGTTGTTGGTAGCCCATGCTTTTATCAGCTGTCTGCTTTTTTATTATTGTGAGGCCTCACCATGAGCCCTGTCCCAGGTAAAGTGAGCATCTCATTCTGAATTCTTGTCTACAGCTGCTTGGGACATGCAAGCTAAATGCTGCAATGGTTATGGGATCTGAAAAGTTTGGTTCCTAGAGTTATCTCCTTTATGTGGGATGGGTTCTAAAGCATGGCAGTTTTATTTATAATGACCCTCACTTCAGAAAAATAATGGCTGTAAAACCAATTTTTGTTGTGCTGCTTTGTTTTACGTGGTAGCCTGTTAGACCGCTTGTTTAGGAAGCAACACCACAAGATGTAGGAGATGGCCATTAGACTCTTGTGAATCCTAAAGAAATACTTAAAGTTTGTCTAACGCTTCTCAAACAAGTGCTTGAATCGTGAAGGCCTTGTCTAGTAAAGTCAGAAACAGCTGCATGTTTTAACTGGAGAAGTATGAAACAACTCAAAAAAATGCCCTGAGTCTTCTTACTTATAAACTCTTGAAGTAGAGCTGTCCTTTTGTTCTTGATATAAATAGTGTGAGCTCTTGTGTGTCTGTTTGCTGATAGTACCTCATGGATATATAATTCTGACCTAAAATTACAATAAATGTGTAATTAATAGGATCTTTTTCTGAAAATTAGCAGATACTCATTTTGGAGTTCTAACTGATAACTGAGTAAATTAAACAGCATCATTTTAAACTAGTTCTTTCTATTATTTAATCTAAGATTTCATAAGTGGTTTTACCAAATTTTCTGAGGTCATAATTTTTCTGAATTATTTGACGCTCAAAAACATGAATTTCACTGTCGTATACTCTACCCTCATTGTCTTCAGCTAAGATTAGGTGCTTTATTTTGGAAACAACCTTTTGTTGAAAATAAATGATCAAATAATAACATCATAGAGTAATATAAAGAGATCTAAGTAAGGTTTGAGAAAACAAAGGAATATTTCTTTACTATTTTATTTTATCTGCCAATGCTTCCGCTGAAGTCAGGAGAATTTGGTTTCGTTCTAAATGCCAAATATTCTCACTGCAGTTGTGGCAGACAACACTTGGATGTATCCCAAAGGTCACTTCTGAAGAAGGAGGTAATGTAATTGTCTTGAAACATTCCTAGGAGAAAATATGGCATTTAATGTTTGATAGCCAAATGAAATCACCTGCTGCTGCTACCCTTGCTTTACAAGTAGCAGTTAAAAACATCAGTTTTTTAAAAACACTTAAAACAGTTGTAGGACCTGCTCTGCTCTGGCTTCTGTGGCACTGTCCCTCGCTGCTGTGTAGCTAATGCTTCCCAATCCCTGCTTAGGTATTTGTACCACTTGCTGTGTGTAACAACTGAAATATATGATGTGGTACTTCTTTACAGACTGCTGGGTGTGATGAATCCACTTCAGTGAGGGCTTTGTCTTCTGCGCCGCATTACCAGCAGTGCTGGTACAGGAAGCTTCTCAAGCCTGAAGTGAGCCCCCAAAATATGGGTGTCAGTTGTGAGCTAGAAAAGAAATATACTTTTAAGGATTAGGATAAAGTTCTAGGCCCACAACAGAAAATTGTTATCCAAATTGGGTCCAGAATAAAACTGTAAATAAATTAATATTTACCTTCTATATCTGCATTTCTTAGGAAGTTTGTGTGCTTTTTTTTTTTCCCCATGACTAACTTTTAAAATCGAAGGATGTGTCTGAAAGCTGTTTGCCTGAAATCCGTTTTGCAAATGCAGGCTGATTAAAACCAGCAATATTAAAATTAATCACTTCCTGCACTGTAGAAACAAAAGCTTCAAGCATTTGCACCTGCAGTTGAAAGTATATAATAATTATTATCCCTGACTTCTCTGTGAAGTTAATTTCTTGAGCATCTGCAATAAAGTGTACAAAATCCTTTTGGAGACACAAAGATTCTGCCTTTTTTTAAAAAAAAACCCCACAAATAATTCAGTAACAGAAAAGAAAAAGTTCATTTCTGTTTATTTTAAAGCCTGCTTTATGGAGAAAAATCATGATTGAATTCATTTCAGATGAGGCAGATGTCTTCAGGATGTTTGATGAAAACATAACTTGAAACGTATATGTATGGTACGTAACTAAGCATACTGGGTTTTGTTGTGTTATACCAGTAGTTTTTGTCATATCTGTTGCTTGGTGGTTCTGAAATGAGCCCAGTCAAAGTTTAAGGCTGTGCCAGTCACTAAACTTTGACGTGTGGAGAAAGACTTTGCTTACTGTTTTGATTAATTGCCATGAACCAAGAATTCCATCATTCATCCTGTGACGTGAACTGATGCTGATCATACTACAGTTAACAAGCAAGTTATCAGAAATAGTTCTGGATTTCTGACTGTCTAAATGTGTGTTTTCACGCACGCCGACTCGCAGCTTTTAGTTCGTATTGATTTGCAGCCGCCTGTGTGGTTTAGCTGACTTAATGGAACCATGACTGCTTGGTTATTTGCTTTCAGCTTTTTCGCTATTGGTAAAGAGAGAGAATTTATGACTAACGTCTTGAAGGATACTTTTTATCATAGCCAGTGATGAGTTTATAAAAAAACTTAAAAGCATTTTAAACTAATTAGGGGTAATTTAAGATATGGGAAAGCATTTTTTACTTTGGCTGATGGCAGAGGAATCATCAGCCTTGTAAGCTATATTTTCAATGACTAAAGAAAGAAAAATTAGTGTTTTGATAGGTCTGATGCAATATCACTATATCATCCTTCAAGTACAGGTGTTGAATTTCACTCCTGAGGTTTTTCTATGATTTTGGCTAGACAGTGTTCTTCCAGAAAAACTTCCATAACAAATGATTTCTGATCTCCTTGAAAAGATTATTTTTTAAAAAATTAAAAAATTCTACCTGTGACTGCAGGTGTTTTTTTGAAGAAGCCATTGGTGTGTTTTTTTTTTCTTTTGAAGAGGACATTTGTTTTTTGACAAACACTTGGTTAGTGACTGTTGTGGGTTAACCCAGTTGCTCTGTTACTCTCCTCAGGAGGATGGAGCAGAAAATTGGAAGGGTAAGAGAGAGAAGTGGGTTGAGCTGAAGACAATGTAATAGGCAAAGCAAACGCCATGCAAGCAAGGCAAATGAAGGAATTCACTCCTCACTTCCCCTGGGCAGGCAGGTGTTCAGCCACCTCCAGGAGAGCAGGGCTCCACCACGTGCACAGTGACTTGGGAACACAAGCGCCATCGCTCCCAATATCCTCCCTTCCTTCTTCTTCCCCCAGCTTTACCTGCTGAGCGTGACATGACATGAGATGGTCTGGGACATCCCTTCGGTCAGTTGGGGGCAGCTGTCCCAGCTGTGTCCCCTCCCAGCCTCTTGTGCACCCCCAGCCCAAGCGCCGGTGGGATGGGATGAGGAGCAGAAAGGCTTTGACACCGTGTGAGCACTGCTCTGCTCACAGTGACTGAAACATCCCCCAGTTATCAACGGTGCTTCCAGCACAAATCCCAAACGTAGCCCTGTGCTAGCTACTGTGAAGAAAATTAACTCTGTCCCAGCCCCAAACCAGTACACTGAACAAGAATAAAACAGTGCACAAAGCACATTCCGAAAGTTGCTCTGTTCCAATTTAACACCGAAATTGAACCAGTGTCATCATCGTTATTACTATTTTATATTCATCAGTTTGCATTGTTCAACTCAGGTGATTACTGCTGTTTTTCTGTGAAAATGTGCTTCATATCATGCTCTTGCATTACATATGCCTTGGTCCACATTTAATTTATTTTTTGCCCCCTAGCATTTAACAGTAAGCTTCTGGAATTATTTCATATGTATCCTGCTGTATATCAATTAAAATTGTTTGTGGGGTTAACATAAGCAAATGACTGTTGTTCAAAAAAAAAAATAAAGAAGTTAGTACTGACTCACACCAGTGGCAGTTTCATGCCGAGGTGGTAATTCAGTATGTAACGGAACGCAGTTTCCCTAAAATCAGCCCACTTCAATTTCCAGAGCTAAAAACTTGGTGTTTGATTAATTATTTGGGAGTTTTTTCATTCTATCTAAGGACTGTTTTTATTAATGCATTCCTCAAACTGAGGCATAAAACATTATCGCTTTCTCAATCGCCATGGTAAGTGTTGAGATCTGAGAGGGCCAGCTGTAGCAGCTGTGCTCCCCCTGGAATCTGGAAGCTAAAAAACTTTCATCTCTGTTGCTGTCTCAGCTGCCGGTCTCGGGCTGTGGCCTTCCCATAACTCAAAACAATTTCAAAGCACTGTAAGTAACCTCGTTGGAATGCTTTTGGAAAACCGCAGGAAGATTTTTTTTTTCCTCTTCTTCTTCTTTTTTAAATAGTGCCTGTCCGTTTTAAATGAATATTTCCATTTTAAGGTAATCTATGCATTCTGTGTGTTTTAAATTGACAGACCCATCCCACAACCAGGTTAGGAATTTTATTGCTGGTTTTTAAAGGAGAAAACAAAAAAAGCAGTCATCCCAGAAAGGCACATGGCACGTAAAGACTAAGCTTAAGAGATTTATTTAAATCTTTTTGATAGTTGCATCTAAGGGTATGACCTTTGATTCAGATTGCATGCAGAACTGTATTTCAGACACAGTTTTGCTGGAAAGAGAGGATAACTTTCCTGAAAGGCACACAAATATTTCTAAGTTAAATCACCATGATGGGCAGAAATGCATTAAACTAGCAAAGCAGTGGGAAGAAAGCTTTTGAGATCTCATGGTAAGACCATGTGCTTACATGGGGGTTACTCACTTCTTGATGTTTCTGACCTCAGAGAGAACCTCAGACTTTTTAATCTTTCTTGACTGACTCTAACAAAGTGTAAAGTAATAACAGTAGAGGACTTTCCAGGAAAGGAAAAATTCCTGCTGCTGCCCTTCATCAAAACTGAGAGAAAAGCATTCGTCCTTTCTTCTGAATCCTAAATCTGTGCCTGCCCAGCTGATGAAATGCAGGAGAAAGCCCCTCTCTTCCCTGCAGTTCAGTGACGAAGTGGCTTGCAGTCTTGCTAATAGAAATCTGTCAATAGGGGAGAAGCTGCATGGCAACTAATCGGGATGTTAAGTCAGTAGTAAAAAATTACTGAAACTAATAAAGCTTTAGTAGATTAAAAGAAATCATCAGATAAGGCACGTCCTTTCTGAATGGATTTGCAAAGTAAATGCTGTTGCAGTTACAGGAATTGTGCCAATAGAAGAACCTGTGAGGACTCTGGATATTTTAGTTACCTATTTTATGGTTTAATTTTATCTCATTATTTGCAGCAGTTTATTTCAAGATAAGATGAGACTGTTCCCCAAGATCTATGTGAATCAGCTCTGTCTTTCCAGTGTAGAACAGTGACCACGTTTCTGTCTCACACAGGGCAGTTGGAGCTACCCTGCCTGCGTTCATTGAGCTGCTTCTGTTTTCAAAATACGCGCTGTCTTCTAGCCTAGCCCTGAACTTTCTCCTGTTTGACCTCCTGTTTAGTGGCCGGCCCAGCCCTAACCCGCGACACTCCGAGCACTGCTTTGTGATGGGGTGATCAGGGAGGCAGCGCTATAGAAAACATGAGCCGGGTACCAGGAAGGTTTGCAGAGTAAACATCCCTCATCCTGCCACACAGCTTCGGCTCCAGTCAGCGCTTTTCGTTGTGTAATTGCAGCTGCGTCCCGTCATTAGTGGCTCCTTGCAGATGCATAAAATTTCTCTAAGCGGATAGCAGAGGCGTGCTTGAGTGGCAGACTGTCACTGCGAACTTTCACTTTCTGGCTATTGACCCAATTAGTAGTCTCACGGTGAATTCCAAATTAAGTGGTATTTTACAGCACTAGCGCAGCGCTAGTAATCACTCTCTTAGGCCAGCAGGCAAAGGCATCATCCTCTTAATTTCTGGTGTCAGGGGAACTTTTGGAGTTTATGGATGATGACTTCTGTCTCTCTCCCGTTTATGACTGGTAATAGAATGATTTATAGTTTATCATTTCATCTTTCTGTTCAGAAAAGGGCTAATACAGAACTGTATTTTGGGAATGGAGAAAAAACAGAAGAATTTAAGCACGAGGTTTCATTACTATTCTTTGAACCTTCTAAATGATTCGACCTTTATCCATAAAGCGATCGCTGTGGTCAACAAAGGGCGGTATTGATTTACAGCACAGCTAACCTGTCAATTCTAAGCTCAGCCTTTGACCTTTCGTTTTGTTGCCAGAAGAATTATGGGGCATGCCCGAGTCATACTGTTTAATAGTGTGGTTTTTCTATATTCAAAAGGCCAAAAGGCTCATTCTAAATAGATCAACCAGTTTAATAATGTAGGTGGCAGGAGAAAGCAAATTGTCCTTAATTAAGAAGTTCAGAAAATCTGACTGCCAAAAATATCTCTCAGAATTCAAGAGTGGTGTTTTTTAGGAGATGATAAATGTGCATGTTTCACAACAGGTAGATGCCTTCTACTGTCATATATACTTTCCTTCCTTCTTGCTTGTCTTTTAACTAATCTGTACCAACTGAGGGGGAAAAAAAAGTGGTAGACAAGATCCTGATTGCTGCATTTTTCACTTTTTAAGCTTCCTCCTTTTTAATCGTGTTCACAGACAGAACACTGAGAAGGTCTGTTTCCTTCCCAGTTCTTCACAAATAAAGTATGTGTTTGCCTTCTTCTCTAGAGTGAGTTATACTGCGTCACCACAGCTTCAACCTCAAATCACATGAAAGATGCATTTTTATTCTTTTTTTTTTTGCCAGGATGTCAGCTCAGGGAGGTAGTGTTTACATTGTTAGTAATATGACTTGTATAACTTAAATGTGCAGACTGACCATTTAAATGTGCAGATGGCTTCTTTTCTTTGGTTTGTCTTTATTTGGTTGGTTGGTTTGTAAAAGGCTGTCAATGGAACTAATCTGAATGAATTATAGTCCTTGCCCATGCACCTCCTCCTCACCTCTTCCCAAAATTAAGAAAAAGGTTTTACATATTGAATGCCAGTTGTTAATTTCTGCAAAACAGGTTACAGTGTTATGATTGGGGGTGTATGGAGATTTAGCATTATGGATATAATAATCATCACAGTCTCAAAGCTTATTATCTTACAGTTTACAATTTTAGTGTAACATTCCACATTTACCAATGGAAAATAATTCCATTAAAAAGTGAATAGCATTTCCAGGGAATGCAAAAAGTTGCTAAACATCATTTAGAGCAAAGTTGAAGTTCTCATGTTTGAAGGGAAGAATGTAATTGAGTTTTAGAGAAGACAAAAGCCTTAATTGTTAGAGTTTTGAACTAGGTCGTATTTTTTCCTTCTGAAACAATTGAAAAGAGAACTGTCCCATGTCCCTGCCAGGCACCACTTAGAGTTTGCCTGTGCTTCAAAAAATCAAAAGGATAGACTATGAGGAAAAGCTCAGCAGGTTTCCCTTGTTACCAAGGGTGTTTTTACATAGTTTACATGAAAAAAAAAATCCTCTTTTGCTTTTTTTTAAGCTGATGGCAAAGTCTTGTTACATGTCACTAATAACTGCTAGGAATAATATTTTTATTGTACGGTGACCGTGCCATGAATGCAGAGTTATGAATAACTAGACACCCCCCTCAGATTGCCCCTTTATAAATGCCAGTATCCTCACAGCTTCATTTTTATCTGTGGCTTAGTCTAGGTCTGTATGATAGGGGATTAGATATGTTTGCAGGAACACACAGCTGTATCAAAGAGTTTGTCAATACTAACCTCCTTTTATTGATCACTCATTTTGAATTCCAAATTCAAATTGATGCTTGAATCTTGTTTCCATGACTAAAATTGCAGTTCTCCAGGATTGGTAATATTTGTTGCCTATTTATGTCAACAGTTCATGTTAGTACGTGGATAGATGTAAATTAATTTTAGTTTAGATTTTCCTTTGTGCAAAGACTGGAACAGGGTATCATGACAACCTAATATATAACTAGCAGGCATGATGCTAGAAGACAATGTAAGGATATGTAGTTCCATGCAGTATTAAGGTACTGAAAGGAGTCGTATCTAGACTTGGCTGATTTGGTTAGGCAGGCAAACTCCCCTGTTCTACTTACTCCGGGGAAAACAGATGCCAATGCAGAGGAGGAGCTTTAATAATAGCAGTAGATTTGCCATCTGTCACCTTGCTGGACAAATAATCAAGGATTAAAGATTTAACGCCTGAGAGGGATTTTTTTTTTTTTTAATTTCTGTTCTGGATTTTGTATGTAAATCCCTATGAACACTATAGTGGAGTTTATTGTACTTACATTTTCCTATGGAGAGCAACCTTCAACAATCTTCTGCTGAAATCCCACCTTTTGTAAGCATCTTTGGAACACATGTAGTTTTCAAGGGGTACTTCATGGAGGAGATAATGTTTGATTCCTTTGCAACTAGATTTGTGTCCCTCTTCATTATTTCCTTGGAAAGAAAAGTAAGAAATGGAGTGATCGTTACAATGTGTTGCTGCGGAACACGAGATATAAAAGTACTATTTCCAAGAGTTTGTTATTCACTGGAAATAAGTGCAAAACTACACTTACAAATAAAAAACCAAACACCTCTTCCTGCTCTGGCTTTATATGACCCTTTTGTGTGATAAGTTTTGGAAATTTTATCTCGCTGTAAGGTTAGACAATACGTTTTTAATGTGAATGGTAAACATGGTTCTTGCTTTTTAGAGGGGTGCTTCCATCTATGTATCTATAGGGGCTCTATCATTTATCAACACTGTGATAAACAACTGCTGTAGTTGAGTCTTTCCAATTGCTAAATAGAGAAGGAAAACAGGAGAAGAAGCTGCTGTGCACAACATGTGCTGTATGCTATACCGTGCACAGTGCAGGTAGGTCTGTGATTGAGACAGTAGATGGGTAAAGAAAAAGCAACCAAAGGGAATATAGGATAATAATGAAAGAAATAAATGGTAAGTGACGATGACAGCCCATCAGCAGCCTGGTAATTTTTGAGTTCTGTGTAAATATTGCAACAGGACAACTTCAATGAAATTGCTTTGTGTCTTGAAGACTTTTGTGGGAAGCATTTCCGTTACAAAGGATGCTATTTAGGAAACAGTTGTCTGTGAGGAAAAATGGAGTAAAGGAGCTATTGATTAAACAGAAGGCAGATGGAGGTGCAAGATGTTGAGAGGCCTCAGAAGTTGTAGTTGTCAGAGAGAACAACACTTGAACTGTTGTCATAATAAGACAAAAAATGGCCTAAATGTGCACCTTTCAGTTGTGTAACTAAGCTCACGAGGGGATAAAGAGGGCAGAGTCTTTCTAAATATCTGAATCCAGTCGTGAAACAGGTTGTGGGACAGTTTCTAGTCTCAAAGAATAATGAGATGCTAATTATTATTTTTCGTTTTGGTCATTTTTAGCCTCAGTTGAGAAGTTCTTTGTTTTTCTTTACCAGAGACATGATGATATGCCATTGACTCTTTTGTCAGTGTTTAACTGAACGAGTATAAAAACCTCAAAAACAATTTTCCTAGCATGTTCGTTGTCTTTATAACATGGAAACCTCAAAGTCACATGTGTAGCTTTTTTCACTCTGTTTAGAGACATTTGGCATAGAGAAAAGGAGAAAATGTCCCAGAAGTGTAAGAAAGGTGTGCAAACCAGGAACAGTGTCCTACCAACTGCAGGAAAACCTACTGGTTTGCAGTGCTTACAATATGGATATTATGCTTTTCCCAAAAGAAACAAAACTGGGAGTTCTTCACAGTTCTTTCAGGGGCAGAGGGGAGGATGGAGTTGCTTGTGTTGCCTTCAGTGTTCTCATAACCTTCAGGCAATAGCTCTTCTGTCTGGTCACCTGTGCAGTCACCCAGGAGGTTAGACTGTTTCTGATACACAGCTGATCAAATGCATTTTCTTTTCTTTCTTTCTCTTCCTCTTTGGTTGTCTGACACCAGAACCTCTTGAGAGAGGCAGTGAGCACTAACCGAGGTGGTACAAACCCCACACTTTGTACAAATCTACTTGGTGGCCTCTAGTTCAATACTTAAGCTGAAAATGATTGGCACGTATAGAGTGAAGGTTTGCAAACAGGGTGGGAAGGGCCTGCAAAAAGGTGTTGGTTTTTTTTTCCAAACAGTTTGAAATATGAACTACGTGATAGAGTCCTCTGATCATGTTGCCTAATCAGTTCTTTGACATTTCAGCGCCTCAGCAGTTTGGTCTCCAGTTCTTTGTCTGTGGTACAAAACTGTTTCTAACAGATGGAATTGTTCTGGCATAACTGAAGTTGGTGGATTTATTATTACAGTATAGAAGTGAAAATTAAGAGTACACATGCAATGCTCAACTACACTACAAATTTCATAACCCTCAAAGTTGATACCTTTGCAGAGGATATCACCCCTGTTGCTCTTATGGAACAAAAGAGTCCTTCTCTGCTTTCAATGTATTATTTACAAGACGGATTTACAACTTCTTAACAGACAACTAACCAATATTTTCAGTTGTACAGTTGCATCATGAGATGAATCCTTATGATTACAGTCCTGATTTGATTCAGATGAAGATAATATAAAAATTAGCTATTGTACCTGTTGTCAGCCTTGCCTGATTTTATCAAATAGCTTTGAGAACATTTAGTTCACAAGTGAGCAGCTGGTTCTGAATTAGTCAGCATGTTACTACTCCCCTTAGAAAGCGACAGGGTTCTTTTTAATAATAATATGTACAGGTTGCGTGTCTGTGAAAACTTGGATTACAGGTCTCAGATGGGATGTTCATTGAGAGGACAAGTGGACTCTTCTGGAGCTAGTAGCCTCGTTTTGCCTAGAATTTTATTTTCTCCTTTTTTTTTTTAATTACTGGGCTTTAAATTTACTGTGTGCAGAAGAATTAAGGAGTGGGATTTTCAAAAGACTCAGCAGTGACCTAATCTGTACTCAGTGAAGTTAGTGATAAAACACTCAAAGCTGGATTTGATAGGATTAATCCGATTTACACCATCTGTGAATCTGGCCCCTGTTAACTTCAGTGGTAGCAGGTTTAACCAGCATTGAGAGCTTTTGAAACCCCAAACCTAATTTGGTAGTAAATACTCCGACTATATAAACAGAAGATGTCAAAGGGAAGTTAAAAGAAAATCAAGTATTTCCAAAGCATCAGACTAGGTTTCCCACTGTCCTTTGTAGTTATATCTCCTTTTCCGTCTTGTGGTTCTAATATATTGTGTACATAATGATGTGTAGATTTTTTATTTGGGGGGGGGAGGTTGACTACTGTTGTTTACTGTATCCAGTCACAGGCAATCTAAAAATCACAGGTTTACAATCAGGTTTTGTCTACAGAGCCAAATACACAAAGTATAGATGTTTGCATTTTGCGGTATATGTTCGTACACTTGTTCTTCTGAAAGAGTGAGGGGGAAGAACCAGTAAAATTTCTCTCTGACAGAAGTATAATACTCAGTTACTTCATTGTTATTTCACAGTAGGTAGTATCGTAGCCACATAAAGCTCATTTGCTTTCTGTATATACGTATGTCTGTGTATTTCTCCGTATGTGAGTATGTGTATATATATCTTTGTCTATGTTAGACTCAGCTCATCTATTTTTACCTATTGTCCATGTCTATTTATCACTCTACAAAGTCTGCATAAAAGAGTGCACTTTATAGCAGTACTTAAAGTATCAGTGGTATCTCATAAGAAACAGTATGAAAGTAATTTTGCTTTTTGCAATCATCCTAATTTGTTCATCTGAGGGTTAATATAATATGCCAAATACTTGACTTCCTTGTCCTGCTTTAGAAATGTTTGCTAAATTGATAAGTAGTCAAATACTGTAGTTATTGCCTATTTCACCCTCTGCACTCAAAAATTTTGTCTTTGGGGTGGCGTAAATTCAGCAGGGAGAGTTTCCCATATATTTAGGCTTCGCTGGTGCCGCTGCTAAAGCTTTCCATTCAAGACAGATCAGGAACAAAAATGGCATTTCAATTTAGTAAATTGGGAGCCTTTTCATCAAGTCAGCGTGGCTTTTACATTTCTGTATCCAGAATTAGAATTCATCTTGAGATGTTTAGCATTGACTGGAGCAATTAAAAAGCAATCACCAACAGGTTTCTGAAAATTATTCTGGTCGTGGTTCTGCTGTCATTTGGATCCAAGTTGCTCCACGAAGAAGAAAGTATCTTGCTATAGTCAGCCTTCAGAAGTCACACGGCATAAACAAAGACTCCATCAACACTTCAATTCTCAAAGCGGTAATTGAGATTTTAGCAGCGAGACTCTGCTTGACTGTAACCAGAGTGAAATAAATCTACGTTCGGCTTCTTGAACACCTACTCATTAAGGGACTTGGAAAATGAGCTCTGCATTTGCTCAAATGAGAAACATAGATCTTTCTACACCTTGAGCAAACTCACTTCTTTTGGCTGCTTACTGTACCTTGCTCTGATCTTGATTTCTTTAGCAAAAGTGTATCAGCGTGGTAAGATCTGTAGTTCTTGAAAAAGTTGTGGGGTGTTTTTTCATGTGCTATAAGTCTAAGAGATAAAGTAATTTTACTGCTTTAATCTAATTTCACTGTGTTTTTTTAAAATATAAGTCTCCAAGTTGTTGCCATGGCACAGATTCTGCATATTTAAAAGTAATTTTAAAATTTAAGTGAAATAAATGCATGAGGCCCTAATACTATTTGTTTGTATATAGCTGAAAAAAAAAAAGAAAAGCAAGCAGTGCTAATCGAGATAAGTTTTAAAACAGTTTTTCATGGGCTGTAAATCAGTGGTTTAGTTCAGCTAACTATCTCTAATCTTAAAAG
This sequence comes from Trogon surrucura, assembly GCA_020746105.1. Lineage (NCBI taxonomy): Eukaryota > Metazoa > Chordata > Aves > Trogoniformes > Trogonidae > Trogon > Trogon surrucura. The sequence goes on along the minus strand of CM036617.1, from coordinate 113,580,900 downwards.
CATATTAGTATTACAAGTATTAAACTTGACTGAAATAATATTCTTCTATTCTTATCTTCTATTATTAATGTCAATTGCTTAATTATGGTTAAAATTAAATATGGATTAAGAAAAGACCTCTTGAATAGCATTTTGTAGGTTTATGACGGGGCACTGAGCAGCCAGCAATGATGGTATTGTATTGCCTTAAAATAATCTGTGTTCACTTGGAGATGATAGAATTACTCTTGTGGGCATGCTACTGCAGCAATGAGGCATACTCTTTTGTTTTGTGAGTACGAGAGTATAAAACCCAAACTGACATTTCTGTGGTGTGTTGACACACAGTCCTGAGGACTTGACAGGACCATTTGATTCAGAGCTAGTTTTTGAGTATCTCTTACGTAGTCTTTTTGGAAAGACAGAGCCTAACATGCAAAAAAGCAAGTAATGCTTTTACTCGAATTTGGTATTTCATTATTATTAAGTCCTTTTATGATATAATGTAGCCGTCTCTATCCTGTCATATCTATCAGTCCTTTTGCTATAAGATGTGAACGTAAGCAAGGTTTCAGTCCACAGGCTTTTGTTAATAGGCTTTGGAATGGATCTGAAATTAAATTTCGTAGCAGAAGATGCCTTTTTCGTGCCCAATTGTTAATTGATGCTGAAGATGTCAAACTGATAAGTCAAAACATTCTTCTCTGGGGAAAAAAAAAAACAACAGCAAAACTTGGCAATAAACTTTCATGATTTATTGCTTTTAATTAGGAGAGATGGAAAACTGGGATATGTAGATATGGACAGCTGTATGTGTAATTACATTGAAAGGGTTACAAATTTTCCTTGTTGTCCAGTCCTTTTCTCATTTCATTTGCACCTCTAAACTCAGTGTCATTTACAGCATAACACAAAGCAGACCATTAAACCCAAAATGGTTTTCCTGGCTTGGTGATGTTTTGAAATGTCAAGAATATATTTATATAATGGTGCCTTCCATTTGCTGTAGGCTCTGTTACTATGCATGAAGCTGAGCTTCTTGTAGCAACAGCAGGGAGGGGCTGGGAAGAGAGGAAGGTCAGAGGTATTTTCTGCCTCTGCATGGTGACTGTAGAGAAGAATTGTGAAAAGCCTTCCTAACATTAAAGTGCTCTGTCCTGGTATATGGAGCTGTTCTGTTAAAACCCCAAATCTACAGGCAGTCAAATGCAAAAATACTGTTCGAAGGCAAAGAACCCCAAGTGCTGATGGTTGTTTCCTGATTCTTTTTCAATACATGGATAGGTATGCGTGTAACCCCACTTAATTTCTCTGTAGTCTGTGATGCTCAGGTAAGCCATGGGGTTATTTTGATTAATGTATGTTTATGCTGATTGGTAAGCCAACTACTGCCTAAAAGCTTTAATTGCCTTTTTCTTGCTGGAAACACCGATTTAGACTCTTCTGGCTCCAGCTGCTCCTTTTCACAGAACTTGTAGGAGTGTAATTATCTCAGAGACCATAACCTGGTGTTAAATTTGATTGAAAGTGACTGTATTCTACAAAGTTGTTAGAAGGCGACAGGTAAGCAGACACATCTATCCATATACACTTTGCTTCTTTAGGAAAGCTGCTTCTCTTTAAAAGCATCACTCACACGACACTGAATCTTTCAAACTTCATTATGCCCTGCAGGTATAGTACGTAGGAACTGTGTAGGAACTTGTTCTTACAGACAGCATCCTGTAAGGGTGGAAATATCCCCTGCAGCACTGGCAATATTTTAAGACTCCAGTATTGAACAGTTTTGCCTTGTGTATGTTTTTGTGGTGTCTTTACCATTGAAGTGTTTTTGAGTTATGTATTACCCCAAATGGCAAACACCGTTTCTCTTATCTCTCTTATGGAAATGGTGGTGTACTAAGTGTCATATTTGACTTGGTTATTCTTAAGAATTCCTTTTTATCACATATAAGCAATAAAGAAAATGCACAGTGAAAGCATCCGTTTGGATACAGAAGGGCCTCACTGAAATAGACCTCTGAGTAGTGACCTATATTTGTCAAGAGATAGCTTCTTCAGGTAACTTCGACTCTACCATTCATGTAAATATTGTTCATTTAGGTATATTTGTCTAGTCCTGTTTTTCCATCATCATACTAGTGATGTTTTGGGACTTCGTAATCACGTACACACACATGCACGTGCAAGTTTGAAATGGAAAGATTTATTCCCTGTCACAGTGACTTGACTATTAATATGAAGACAGTCTTTGGAATTCTCATCCCTGGCAGTCTGCTCTGTGACATATCTCTACATAAAACTTGTTAAGCCTTTTCATATAGTGATTTTGCAGAGCGTTGTGAAACTTCTGAAATTAGCATTTAACATGCATTAACTTCCTCATATATCTACGCGTTCATCTAGGATAAATCTAAAAAACCCCAAGCTTTTCACTCAGTCTTCTGTCTCCACATATTATCATGACAGACAAAACCAAGTTTTCTTGGAGTCACTACAAGGAATTGTGGGGTGCAGTTCATGGAAATTGGGACTGCCTCTCTCAGTTTGTTTAAAAAATACAGGTTTTTAGATAACTTTTTTTTTCATTTTGTGATTCAAAGTAAAGATAAGAAGACCACTTAAAGACAATAGCATCGAAGTCACAGTTTCTGCATTACACAATACCAAGGTTAATTAATTCTATGGCGGCATTTTTAGATCAAGATTTATTAGATCCTTCTTCTAATCCATACCTTCAGAAAGGAATATCCTCCCCCCTCCTTTGCTAACCCTGGTGTCTTCACAGATTCTCACTCCTCTGCCTCTCTGGCAGTTGTTGTGTGGCGCAGTTCCTTTTTTTCCCCTTTCTTAAATATGTTTTCACAGAGGCGTTCCTGTCCTATCACTACTAACAGGTTCAGCCTTGGCCAGCGGTGGGTCCCTCTATGGAGCCGGCTGGCATTGGCTCTATCAGACCAGGGGAAGCTTCTAACAGCTTCTTGCAGAAGCCACCCCTACAGCACCCCCGCCACCAAAATCCGGCCAGGAAAACCCAATACATTAAGAGATCAGTATAGGGAGAGATTCTGCGGGTAGAGGTGAAGGAGGCCATTGTTTGTAAAGCTGACGGAAATTTCCTGTTTATGCTGGTCTTCTTTCTGCTGTTCTTTTATGAAGTATTGTTCTTCAGAGGTGTTTTGTTGACTAGTAGGTCCCTAAATATGCAAGAGCGTACCTGAGTAATATAGCTGATAAATATTGCCACCTGCTCAAGTCAGAACATGTGGAGAATTTATTAGTGGACCATTTACACCTGAGTCTATGAACATGTGTGTAGGAAATTGCCTTTAGAAATAAAGGTTCCTAAACATTTTCTGTTTTCTTTTTCATTTCCTCCATTCTCTGTTTCTTGCTCGCTCTGTGCTACAGATTCTGCAGTGCTGTCCTGCAGGTCCTCTATAGGTGACATTGCTAGAACAGGACGCCTGCTGATATCCAGGCCTATTTTACCCATTGGGACAATGAGGAGAAGTTTTTCTCTTAAACCTACAGAAACACAATCAAATGACTTCTTGTTATACCCAAGTTCATGCAGGTTGTAAGACCAGAAGAATAGTGGGAACGAGGCAAAATTTCTGGGTTTGCGAGGCAGAATGTGTCATCTCAACAAGGTGGCAAACTAACTCTATCGAAGCTCACCCCGCTGCCTCCTGTTGCTTTCTGTAATGGCATTCAAAAGGTGGTAAATACAAATATCTTTTGTCTTTTAATTTATCAGTCCTTTCTGTTGCACCTGAATTCCTAATGAATAGTTAGGCTTTCATAGCAGGGAATGTTTTAACACAAAGTTAAGATACATCACTGTGCTGTTTCAAAATGTTTCTTTTGAGTGTCTGAGTAAATTGAAATACTGGATATTAATATAACATTAAAAATACAGTAAAGTGTGCATTTCCCAGACATTTAAACACAGGCAACTTGGAATTCTTAAGCTGGTATAATTATAATCAGTTACACATTCTGCCTCTGTAATACTCAGGTTATATCATATCCCAGTAGGATTTTTGTGTAAAAAATTATTGTTTTATAATTTAACACTAAGTGCTCCCTGTGGAAAAATTAGAATGTAGTCTCGTAACATAAACAATGTAGATTACTGTTGTGTAGGCTTAATTCAGTCTGCTTTGTATTTCTGCCATATTCATAAAATTGATTTTGAAGCATATGACACAATCACTTTTTTTTTTCCCAAGTCGCTGGACTAAATTTTCCAAACAGTAGTAATGTTTTCTCAGGGAATTTTTATTTCTCTTCACTAGAACCTGCCTACACAAAGTCATGGATTTGTGACTGCCTTTCTGGAGATTTAATGAACAGATTTTTTCCTCGATTTCTTCAGAATGGCAAAATGCTAAAACATTTTCCAAACTAAAGAATTAAAATACATAGATTTTAGTGAAATAGACATATTTTCTTTATCAGACTACAGTTAAAAATAAAGGTAGACTTTCAAAAAGAAATAAAACTCTATGCAATCAATTTAGCTGTTTATTTTTACCTAAAGCAACAAAAGCTATAACCCAAACTGTTGACATTTTCCTTGTTACTGATTTTTTGTCATCCTTTCCACTCCCATTAATCTGTTCGTATAGACAATTTAGTAAATAGTCTGTGTAGACACACTGTAAATAGAACTGCAAAGCGGATGAATGACCTGGTTTTTAATCCTCATTACAGTTTAATTTGTTTTATTGGAGATGATTTCTGACCTTGAAATCTTTCTTAACCATATATTGAAAACCTTGTGGCATGGGAAACATTTAAAATACGTATTTTGCTTTATTAATTTATCATGGTGACAAGAAAAAGAGGTATGTACCTTGAACTAGTGGGTCAATATAAAACTATGTCCCTGGAAATGAAATACTGTAATTAGAATTCCTTGGAGGCAGTGTTTTCTTTTTAACTTGATGTTACAAGAGAATGACTTCAAAGAGTTCTGGTACTTCAGCTGATAGCAGAGCAACTCCCTAAGGCGATCTCAGTTAGAAAGCTCAGGGATGGTCATTCAGTAGTAGATAAGAGAGTCTGTGAAGTTAATGAGTAATTCTGCCATTTAAAAATGCATCGCCTCTTTACTCATTGCTGAAAATTACAGCTTTGACATCTTAGTTAAAAGCTGAGCAGGAATAAGGAAATGGTGCTGGTACCGTAAGGATGATCAGAGGTGATAATGTCATAGCACTGGCAAGTAAGAATTTTAAGATTAAGTGCCTTTCCTTCCAAAGGCTTAGGGAGAAGAGAAACTTGTTAGATCATTCCATCTCCAGTGCAGTTACTTCCCAAAGGAGAGTAATTAAGTTAACGTTTAAATTACTTAAACATCAGTGCATATTTCACATCACTGAAGCAGCTTTCCACCAGCTAATGCACATTATTTGATAGTTTCCCTCTCCTTCCCCTCCCTCTCCCCCCCCCCCCCCCCTCCCCCTTTTTTGCTTTCCATTTGCGATGGTTTATTTGATTCTCTTGCTTTTACGTAAATGAGCCTGTTTGGAGAATGACCATTTTCCGATGTACCACTTTTGAGCTGCAAAATGTAACCACGGCGGCAAGAGCGAGGTTTTCTTTGTGCACAGCCAATAGCCCCGAATAGGCTGGGAGGAAATTTGCCTGGTTTGGGCCGGGCTGCTGAGCTGCCGACCTTGCTGGCACGGGAGGTGTTGGTACGGTGCCCAACACAGCCAGGCCTTTACCGATGGCACGTCCACAGGGGCTGGGCTGAGGCTGAAGACTTGTACACACAGACATCCCTGAACCTTTTACTTTTCCTGTTGGATTCTTTTGTTCAGACAGCAGGTTTGCTTTCTCTCCCCTGGTGAGGCCTCACCTGGAGTGTTCTTTCCAGTTCTGGGCTCCACAGATCAAGAAGGAACTGCTGGAGAGAGTCCGACGCAGGGCCACTAAGGCGATGAGGGAACTGAGGCATCTCCATATGAGGAAAGGTTAAGAGAGCTGGGTCTGTTTAGCTTGGAAAAGAGAAGGTAGAGGGGGAATCTCATCAATGCTTTTAAGTATCTAAAGGGTGAATGTCAGGAGGATGAGACCAGACTCGTCTCAGTGGTGTCCAGTGACAAGACAGGGGGCAGTGGTCACAGACTGGAAAACACGAGGTTCCACATAAACATCAGGAGAAAATTCCACTGGAACAGGCTGCCCAGGGAAGTTGTGGAGTCTTCTTCTCTGGAGACATTCAAAACCCACCTGGACACGTTCCTGTGTGACCTACTGCAGGTGATCCTGCTCTGGCAGGGGGGGCTGGACCAGATGACCTTCAGAGGTCCCTTCCAACCCCCTACCACTATGTGATTCTGTGTGATTCTGTGCTCTGACGTGTATACAAAAGTTGGTAATACTAAGCATCAATCAGAGACCAGAGCTGAGAAGCAGCAGGAAAACAACCCCTGGATGGATAGGAAGGAAAGGAGAGCTTTTGGGCTGTGATGGCTCAGACACAGAAGAGCACCTGTCACTGCTACAGAGGCTGGAAAGCAGCACAGGAAGTTAACCTGGGAGAACAGGTTATCCCGAGCTGTTTGTTTCCAGAGAGCAGCTGTTTACCTGAGCAAGGTCTCCTCTGAAGCCGCCCACCTTTCCCTGCAAGGCTTCTGTTGCTTATCCTGACTCCACATCCTTCTCACAACTGAATAGGGATGAGCTGCCTGCAGCTGCCAGCCTGGTGCCAGCCCGCTAATAACAGGAACAGGGATGGAGGGAGAAGGAAGGGTTTTGTAACCCCACGGACTTAAGGGCATCCTATTTACACAGCACAGAGCACTGAGTCAGGCCAGCCTGGCTCGTTTCTGCCCTCACAGCGCCTTGGGTGCTCCGTTCTCCATAGCTGGTGTTTAATAATGTTTGCAAGCCTTGAGCTTCAGTTCCCAGTTCAAAGCTCAGCGTGACTATTGGTGTAAATAAGACTACTAGACTTGTACAGTCTAAGCAGACCCTCTCTTTTCTGCCCTTGATGCCCAGAGACATTTTCGTAAGAGTTCCATTTCATCTTGTCTCAGCAAAGGAAAAAGTTAGCATGTCTGCACACTTCTGCATAAACCAGTCCTCTAAGTCTGTAAGTATGTTTTTTTATTGCTGCCCTTAAAATTGCGTTGGTTTATTGAGCTACTTTTGAGTTATTGTGTGGAAGGTTTGCCCTGTGACACACCCAGCACTATACATGAAAAGATTATAAAATCTTTATGTCATGTCACAGAAACTCTTTGGATGCTTTTATTAGAAATCTAGGTCAATTCTGTTTTGTGTTAATAGGAAGGAAAATGCATACCTACTAGTAGATATTTAAAGTGATAAAAATACCTTGATCTTTAATGGTGGTAATACTGCTCTAAGCTGTTCCACAGAAGTGTAGAGTAGTAGAAAGTAAGGTGAGGTGGTATCTGAATGACACAATGACAAATCAGTTAAGTAAGCAACATTTATTCCTATTTAAAACATACTGAAAATAACTGAGTTTTTCTAACGCGCTGACGTATTTTCTACAGTATAGGTCCTACTACTACAGCTAGAAAAGTGTTGTCATATAAGAAAGATTACCCTCTTCATTTAGAAGAATAACACTCTGTGTGCCTGCATTTTTCCTCTCTGACCCTGGAGAACACACACTTACTTCAGAATTTACAGAAATCAAATTAAGTGTTATTTAGTTGTAGAGTGCCTTTCATCTCAGTGTAAGTGTAGACCAGGAATGGACCTCCTGCATGACAGAGACCTTAGAATTTCACTCAGTAATTTTGACATCCAACCTGCAATTTGTGGTTGAGCTAGAGCATATCTTTAAGACAGACAATCTTAATTAAAAGATTTAAAATAGGGAAGAATCTGCTACATTTCTTGACTGTTGAATGTTCTCTAAGTTTTCTGGACTGAATTTGTCTAATTACAACTTTTTGCAATTGAACTTTATCTTCCTGTTTGCCAGATTAAAGTATACTTTTTCACTAGAAATACTAATCTTTTTAGAAACTTAACTAGGCAGTAGTGGTTTAGATTTGATATGCTGCAAATATATCAGGGTGATTAAAAAATTATAAAGTACAATACTTAACTGTATTTCTTTACATTGTTAATAACTAGTGGTGCAAAATCAGTTTATTTCCTTACATTTTTCCATGCATTATAAATATATACAAAATAATCCAAATATATGGATTCCTGTATACATATATGTTCACTGGAAAAAACTATAAACATACCATGTAAGCTCAATTTCATAATTTTAAATGGTAAGATGCATCTTAGAACAAAGAAACTTGTATTGTATGGGCTATGTTGTATGCTATTTCTTAATCTTATTTCCCCCTGAACTTTCATATGGTCTTGCAAATGTATTGTGACAATATCATCCTACTGAGTTTCAGGTAAAGGGCAGGCGATACAAATGTAGAAAACACAGTTTACTTCAACAGAAGGAATTTGATTTAATATATAACAATTTTGATATGTAGCATGACAGGAATGCTTCAAGATGCGATTCCCATGCAAAATTTCATTAACCGATCACTTCGGTTTCTGAAAATTGTTGTTTACCAAGTATTATGTTCCTTCCACCTATCTTAGAACTATTGATCAGATTTTTAAACAAATTTAGCTTGGCTTTCATTTTGAAATCTGATCGGAGGTTGAAGGAATTTTCATGTCTATAGTGGTTATTTTAGAAAGGAAAAACATTTATTCTTTCAGTTAAGATAAACTCACAGTAAAATCTCGTTAATGGCATTACTCTGACAAATATATCCACAGTCTGTCTTGGCAACAAGAGATGGAAATGGAGAAATATATCTCCTGACACAAATTTCTTAAAGTAATCTTTTTTCTTTTTTTCTTTTTTACAAAAAAAAGAAAATAGTTTTAGCTTTCGTCCATATCGTCATAGGAAAAGTGTTCTATTTTTAAAATATGCAATTAAAGCCCCCTAGAAATTATTTCAAAATCTCCATTATCATTACTCTGTCTGTAGCATAATCTCTAAGGATTGCCATTTTAATGCTAATTCCGGAAGCAAATGGAGCCAGCTGACATGTGCAGTATCAAGAGAAGAAGGTCAGTGTAGCAGCTAGAGACACAGGAAACAGCAGGAGACTGCATTATTACTCATTACATATATTACACAAGACCTTAGGGACTCCTGCTATGACCAGGACATTGTTATGCTTGGTACTGTACAAACGGAGCAAAAGCAGTCCATGGCCTGAGCGATATCAGAGCAGGAGCAAGTAAAATGTCTATGCAAATTGTCTCTTTTTGTTTGATTTTGTTTCTTTCTTTGCCCACGTTGATCCAAACCAAACTGGCACGTAGATAGAAAAATGCAAGGTCTTTTGCTCTCTCCTATGCCCCTGGCTGTGACCCAGAGCTTTTACTTTGATGAGCGTAGTTAGAGGAGGCACGGAACAAATGAATTCCACCTGACTGTATACATGTCTACATATACTCATGTAAACACACATGCAGAGGAAAGATTCTGAAACTCGGTGTGATGGATCTGGCTGCATGCTCGGTCAAATGAAATGAGTTGAAGTGGAAATTATTTTATACTGCATTGATTTATTTATTACTTTTTCTTAACCATCACCACCCCACCCCCAAACTGTCATGAGCCGCGGTGGTTGTTTTCACCTGGGGATTCATCATAATTCAGATCTGTCTGCTATGCACACTAGGTCTGGCTTTCATAAGGTTTAATACTTGGAAAGGATCAATAAACCATCTCATTGCGACCATGCATGTCACATCTGTTAAATTTCACCCAGTTATCTGCGTGCTAAGACTCGCAACTTAATATAAATGAAATTATTTTTTTAGAATATCTGGAAACGACAGAGACTAAAACGTTACCAGTTTTTGAGGTCCATGCACAATGATTAGCTTGCCAAGATGATCTCAGCAGGTGTGTCACCATGCATGCTGAAAAGGGAGATTTGTTTCCTCCCTTCATTCCTGTCAGTCAGGCCTATAGTATACATCCCATTTGATTATACATGGGGAGATCACCATAACTCTCTGTGGGCAAGCAACGCACACAGGCTGGTATCTAGGAATAGTAATTCTGCAGTAGCTGGTGACCAATATGTAGGGTTTTTTTTAAGGAATTAAGAGTTCTCGTTTTATTTCTGCTTTCCGTCTCCCAGAAATGTAAAAAATAATAAAATGTGAAAACTGCAAACAGTCAGAATAGAAAAAAATGCATGTGGTCGCTTTTACATAGTCACGGACTCACAGAAAATCATCTAGACTTTCTGGGAATCAAATGAAGAATGGGATTTCTTTGAATCCTAAGTTTAGTCTGGAAGATTTGATTCTATCTCGAGTCTTAGAAGTGACCCTTGCCTCTCGGTCTTGAGCTTTGGGAGCCAAGACTGGTAGGTTGCCTTCTACCGCTGTGTAAGGGGTAGCCTGTTCTTCACTTGTACTTGAAGCTTCTCTTTGTATACAACCAGTGTTTGTTGTATTGCTGCTGCTTTTCTTTTCCTTTCTTTTTTTTCAGTCACCGTATTACATTAGAAACACATGTTGTGGCAATTGTCTGCAGGCGTTGCCGTATGGCATGTTTTTCTTGATGTGGTTCTGGAAGCGGTGCTGCTATTTGTTGGCTTAAAAGTTGGTCAAAGCCTGCCCTGCTGCTGAAGGGAACGAGCTGTTCTTACTTCAGCCACATGCTCCCGTTCCTCCCCCTGCATTGGCTCTCCTACCCGAGTCGTAGCACGGTGAATCAGGTTCGCTCATCTGACTAAATCTACCTCGGAAAAAAAAAAAAAAAAAAAAAAAACCACAGAAAAATGTCGCTCTAGTTTCCATTTGAATCGGCGAGCTGATCCAAGTCTCCGTGAAGGGCGCTGCAGCTACCTTCTGGCCAGAAGTGGGGAAATTTGTAACCCTTTCTCAGTGGTAGTGTAATGTTAGATTAGTTTCACTTGCTGGTGACCAGATTGTTTCTCAGACCGGAGCTGTGCCAAGGTTACTTGGGCGCTGGCGTGGTGCCCTGCTGCCGCGTCTGTACTTCTTCCCCCTCCCAACAGTAGCTTATTTGCGGGCTTGCAATGTGTATTACACTGGCAGTTGTGCTGTATGAAGACCTTCCAAACTTTAATTTTTATTCTTTTGTTATAGTAAGTTGCATTGTAATTCAAAGGTTGGTTGGTGGGGTTTTTTTTCCGAGTTGTCAGTATAAAATGTATTTTGTTGATTTGCAGTTGTTTAACCTGGTAGTTTATTCTGTAGCAGTAGCTGCATCACTTTAGTTCTTTTAATCATTCGTGCACTTACTAATCCCTCTGTCGTCTGCCTTCTTGCAATAAAGGTTTTATGTTTAGATCATTGTTTCAACCCCCCAACAAACCAAACCCACAACCCAAAACAGTTGGCAATAGCAGTGTACTAAGAACAGGTCCCTGGGTACCTTAAAGCACTTGTGCTCATTCTTTGTGAGCCAAAAAGTCGTAAAAGAGAAAACATATAATGCAGGTATTTAATAAAATCAGGTTCAGCTATTAAATTGGAAATTAAAATCTAGGATATCAACGCAACACAGACCACTAACCATCACAAAAGTAAAGCAGGTTGGTTTGCTAGTCCTGCTGGTTGACATTATTGATATTTGTAGGCCCTAACTATTTATTGTTAGAACAATGAATTTACTTCCAAGGTTTGAGTAGTTGAGGTTTTATTGTGTAATAGTGTTTCTTTGGCTTGCTTACTTTCCTCTTTCCTATTTTTGTTTGTTTGTTGTTTTGTTTTGTTTTTTTACTAGCGTACCTCTTCTAACGATTTAAATTATTTTTAGATATAAAGGTAGATAGAAAAGAGAACAAGCTTGGAAATTCAAAAATGTTTGTACAGTTGAAAATGTCTACAAGGAATCCCTATGTTTTGTCGCAGTGCTTCCATCTTTTCTTTAAAGAGTCTCATTCATTTCTCAGAAAATCAAATCTTTTATTAAATGTATTGCGTTCCACATTTTTCCTAATTACCAATGTATGTCATAATTAAAACTCGGCATCTGTAAATGAGTTAATTATTGAAAAATACTTATTTCCACTGTTGCTGTAAACAGAGCAAATTTGACAAGTATACTAGCACATGCTACTTATTAGAGATAATTTAAAATTGAGTGCAATTTTACTCCCAGCCACAGAAGAGTATGAGCTTGATCTTGAGCTGTGCAGCATCAAGCACAGTGGAAGTTGTTTCATGTGTCATCCTTCTGGACATAAAATCTGAAAGAAATAGGTCTTCAAATAAATCCATTATAATTGAGAAGTTCTGTTGCTTCTATATCAGGTGATGCACTTAGAAAATTTAATTTAACTCCAGCAAATTCTTTAATATATTCCAGCTGACTGACTTTATCGGTGTGAATAGAAAATATGTTCCAGTTTTGTCCGTTTCCTGCAAAATAATCTTATTGGCTTAAAGCCAAGTGAACACACTCAGAATAGCCTTTTTGACATGCATCAAGTTTTATAGAGTGGCCTGGTACCAGAAACATAAGTAAGAGGTGGTGGGAGAAAGCTTTGGTTTGCTGGCAGCTAAATTCAAGTAAAAGCAAGGAAAAAGAGTGAGATAATTTGTATAGACAAAGGCTAATACTTTAGAAAGAAATCAATGATCAGAGTGTTCATAAAAGTGTTTTTGCGTGGTTGAGATGAGGTACTTGAAGGCTTGTTGTATTACACATGTTGGGCCATATTCTTAGCCTAAGGAAGTAGAGGAAGCTTCACTGATTTCGGTTAAACTGTACATATGTAAATAAGGTGAGATTTTAGCTTTCTAGATCCAGTTAAATAGGATGTCACTGTTTCTGTCCATAACTGTTGGTATACATTTCTTATTCTCTTGGTCACACGCAGATTACAATGCACAAAGGTATATAGTAAATGTTTACGATGTCAGGTCAGCAGAAGGGACAAAATGGGATCAGTTAAACAAATCTGCTGTGAAACTTGTCATAGCTGAATATGCTAAAAACTTTGGATGAAATCTTAGTTGCTTTGGGGTTTGTAGGATCAACAGAACATGGAATTTTTCCCTAGGAGCAACTCTTGTTCAGTCTTCCTCCAAATACAGTGCTAATGCAATCCTTAATGGACTAACAGAACATTTTTACAGTCCTGTCATCAGTTTTACATCTAGTTTAACTCCAGATCACGATAGCACAAAGTCCCAGTTTACAGTAAGAGGAATTAAATAACGCAGTGAGTACTCTCCAGACTTGCTTCCCTGTGGTCCTCTTCCATGGTCTCCCAAGCAAAAGAGTTAGAAGGCTCATCTGATGCTGGGTTGTTTCTTGGTTTTCCTATTCATTGGCAGTTTTTATGACTGTGGACATGGTAGCTCATCTGTGCTTCAGTTCTCTGCTTGTAGAAAGCATATAAAAGTGTTTACCTAGCCATAGTATTATTTTGAAACCTTCAAGCAGAATGACAAGCAAGATCAGAAATGCTGCGATTCCTTGATCACACGTGTCCTCTGGATATATATATTGTGAAAATCCTGTTCGACTGTAACTACGCACATCAGTCTCTGGGAAACCTTTTCTGTAAGGACTGAATAACACTCCTAGAATTGTATTTCCCTTCCTTTTGTTCTCCATGAGATGACTTCAATTACATAGCCTTATTAAGATTTACCTGGAACTTTGGTACTTTGATTTCTACGAGGGGATTGGAAATGTGAGAATCTGTTTAAACATTCCAACAAAAGGTACTTGGTCTTTTCAAATATCCCTTTACTTTTTTAATAAGAAATAGAGAATCATGGTATATTCCATTACAACTTTCTTACAGAGTTTGGTACAAATTCTGTACCTTTTAATAACTGTCTTCAAGGTTATTGATGCTAGCATTTCAAAAGTTTCTTTTTTCCTCATTTTTAGGATCAAATCTAAGCACAATAAACTGGTTATAGTGTCTCTCACTTTCATTGCCTTAATTCTCTAACTCATTAAAGTAATCTTTCTTATATAGCACTGACCTCAGGAGCACTTTTCAGTCCAAGATAGCTTCCACAGTTCCATATTTATTTTTTTCTCTCTTTTTAAACATATGAAATTTTCTTTAGAAATATAACCGCATTCTCCGTTACCAGTCTTTTCCAATATGAAGCTCAACACTGGGAAAACTGTTCTGTCTTTCTTTAGTGGCTCCCTTCTGTTATTAAGTTAACATTTAGTGTTTCAGCGTCTCTCTCTTAATGTAAGATTTTTGTTACTGCCAGCTCAGAGGAAAATGGAACCATTAATTTTTGCTGTTTCAAAACTGCAGCTGTATAAAGAAGTTAAATGGGCAAATAATTATTAATACATAAAAAGGAGCTATGGTTAAGCATTAGGATCATGTGCTTGATTTTACAACTCAATGTTAAAGCAACTAATTGTCATCATAGGGCGAGTATTTTCAGCCACCAAAAATGCAGTCTGTATGCACACCGATTATTAAGAGGTGTAATTTGTGTATCCCATTAGGAATCTGTACTGTGTGGTTCTCTCTGATGCATTATCTTAAATGTTTTCAGCTGTGTTCTGGTTTGCTTGGCTTCCCCTTGGCACAGGATGAGCATGGCTGAATGTTTTTTGTTACCTAATCTGCTGCAATTTTCAAAACTACTTATCCTTACTTATATCCCATGAAAGAATACTTTGATTTGAACAGATTTCCAGATCACCTGGTTGGATAAAACCCAGAAGAATTTAGGCAATTGCCAAACAGTATGTAGTCCTACCTCTTTAAGAGACAAACTGTGGGTATTTTTGCTGCTAGCTCTGCAAGGTGTAGCATCTTTTCAAAGGCTAAGGGCCATGTTTTTCATGATTTTCCCAATCTGTGACTTGCTTACATCTTCTGTTGGTATTGACACTGCTGAAGTAGATCTGTGCCTACCATCTGTGTCCTTAGAAAGCAGTGGGGTTGCGGAAGGAAGGATGTGTGACGTAAACCCCGAGTTTTAAAGAAATAACTGTATCTCCCATAGGTAAACCTTTTTGTCTGTATAATTTCTGTGGTTGTTACTGTAAATTATCTTTAGTTTTGAAAAGTTGCCTTTCAGGGATTAATCAAAGCATAACACTTCAGGGCAGTTTACATACAGATAGTCATACACAAATACATGCAGTGTTTTTTAAATGCCTGTATATCTTTCAGCATAACTTTTATGTTTATAAACACATCTGAATCAGAACTGCTGTTCATTTCAGTAAGCAATTTTGAGCTTAATGTATATGTTTTAAAAGCAAACATCTGGTTCTTCTGGAGCAGAGTACCAAAATGTACACAATGCAGTGAAACAGAAAATGTTCCTGTTTTGTTTTTTTTTCATGTTGTGTTATCCTGAGATCCACTTCTTATGCTATTTCAATTTGTAGTGTAGACTGTGTCTAGAGTACATTTCCTTGTGTTATATTCCCCATGTACAGTGGGATGTAGATCTAAAGAACCGAAGGTGTATATTATTGATTGAACAGAATCTGCAGCTGGCAACAGATCTTGATGTATACGAAGTTGACATAAGTGGGCTTCAAGCATCCATGTAGGTGTTTCATAGAATCAGAGAATGTTCGGGGTTGGAAGGGACCTCTAGAGATCATCTAGTCCAACCCCCTGCCAGAGCAGGATCCCCTAGGGCAGCCCCACAGGAACGCATCCAGGTGAGTTTTGAAAGTCTTCAAAGAAGGAAACTCCACAACCTCCCTGGGCAGCCTGTGCCAGGGCTCTGTCACCCTCACAGTGAAGAAGTGTCTCCTCATGTTGAGGTGGAACTTCCTATGTTCTAACTTAAACCCATTATTCCTTGTTCTATTACTGGGCACCACTGAGAAGAGATTGTCCCCTTCCTCTTGACACCCACCCCTGAGATATTTACATACATTAATAAGGTCCCCTCTCAGCCATCTCCTTTCAAGGCTAAACAGCCCCAGTTCTCTCAGTCTCTCTTCATAGGAGAGATGTTCAAGTCCCTTAATCATCCTTGTAGCCCTCGGTTGGACTCTCTCAAGTAGGTCCCTGTCTCTCTTCAATTGGGGAGCCCAAAACTGGACACAGTATTCCAGGTGTGGTCTCACCAGGGCAAAGTAAAGGGAGAGGAGAACCTCCCTAGACCTGCTGGACACACTTTTCTCAATGCACCGCAGGATTCCATTGGCTCTCTTGGCCACAAGGGCACATGGCTGTCCCATGGCCAACTTACTGTCCACTAGGATGCCATTCTTCATCTTTCTGTTGGAAGGGGAACCTGAATCTTCCATGCAAGTGCAGAGTTCAGAATCCTTAACTCTCATGGCTCGCAGCTTACATGGCTCGGCTGATCTGTTGTATATACTGTTGTTCAGTAACGGAAGAAAAATCATAGAAGGTTTTTAGTGCATTAGTCTTCATAGCATCAGCTCAACCACAGATCTAGAGGAATTTTATTCTTGCATCTCTTACTGGGTGCTACTACGTTCTGTTTGCATGTGTAGTTTCTAGCGGTATATGGCATTCCTCGGGAGTATTCCAATCCTTTGGGGTAGAGAGATGTGGTTGATAAAGGGTGGTTGTTCTTGACAATCAAATGGATTCATAGATGAGTTAAACAGACAATGTGCAAGACGTGCCTATTCAGTCTGTATTGACTTATATCACAGACTGGGGATTTGCCTTTCTGCAGGATGTGAAAGACAGCTATTTCTTGTATTCAAATGACTTTTCATTTTTTTACTTTTGTAGGGATTTGCCTTTCCACCTGTGACTCGTTTTGTCACCTTGAGGTTGGAGTTTGCAGTTCGTTGTCCATGGGACAAACCATTCAAAAATTGCAGCTAGCAAAAAGAGAAAATCCACATGCTGATGATGTTTTTCTCCTCAGTGCATCAGTAAATGGTGTCCCCTTATTTGTGCAGTCTGTCACATCTTGTATTTGTAAGCTCTCCAGGATAAAAAGTATCAGATTCCTGTCAGTTTTGTGATCTCAGTTTGAACTCAGCTTCTGTGGACTTTCATTTATTCAGCTATCAGAAGTCCGTTAAAGATTTGCGGTCGTAGGTGGCTTGAACCAACAAGGGAATGGTTCTTTAATTTGAAAAGGAAATAGACAAAGACATTTCCTCTAATTACTTTAACGTCACCTTTTTTCTTCTTCTTTTCCAAGTAAAATGTGTTACCTTTGCATTAGCTATAATTCTAACGTCACCTGAGTCTTTCAGAAGTGCCTGAGTGATTATTACGACTTGTAAAAGATGTTCTTTATTGAAATCCATTACTTTTTCTTTTTTTTTCCCTTCTGTGTGTGAGTGTTCTGTATTTTTCAGACATCTTGTCAAGCCTTGCTGTTTCTTATGAGAATTGATGCTTAATGTAGGATCATAGGCATAACTTTTGACCTGGAAAGAAGTAGATCTAACAAAGGGTTGAATCTTCAGTATTGAAGACATTGAAGCGAGGAGTAGCCTGATTAAAGACAGCACTATTGAGCTTTTGCTGTTAGACTAGAAAGACTGAATTGTTACTAAAAGCCATGGAGAGGGGGACTCTGGAATTTGTGGTGAAAGGAAATTGAAAAGAAACAGAACATTTGGATTCATGTTTCATGAAATAATGTGTGTGACAGAGTAGAAAGGCAGTCTGAAGGAAAATTGACATAATTTTTTCCTACAACTGGGAAAGGCCAGATAAATATGTCAGTGGTAACAAGTGAGCTATTGTATACTTAGAGAAAAAGATTCAGAACAATTTGTAAATATTAATTTGCATTGGCCTTAGAAGAATATTTTGTAATGTACAAAAATGCACATTTTCTCTGTAGAATCTTTATGAGCCTGTACTAATTACAAAACTTTCTTCGGCATTCCTTAGTTTTGTAGAACCAGTTCTTTATTCAGCTTCACTTAGCTTAATTATGAGGCTATAAAATTAAAGATTTCCCACTGTATTTTGTTACAGCCACGTGAGAAATAGAGAAATGCTATAGTATTGATTTTTTCAGATAGCAAGGAACATTGAGGGGGGTGAAAGCAATTATTAGATTCTGAGTGTTAAGTAAAAAGACAAAACCAAAACCAACAAGGACAGAATTGTGGAAATTTTTATTTTTTTTTCACAACAGAAGAACAAAGCACATTCTTTAATGATGATATTCACAGCGTAATGGAGACTATGGGTTACAAAAGTAAGCAGGGATGAAATCATGCTTTAGTAATTGGAATAAGCTCTCTAATTAAATCAAAACACTGGAATATAAAATTATTGCGAATATATGGGTATTGGATAACCTATATTAAAAGATATTTTAAAAGTAATTCAGTTTTAGCAGAAAGCCAAAATTTGAGAAACTTTTTATGGGGAGCAGCTATATCCCAGAAGCCAAGTGTTCACAGTAACGGTGTCAGGATCTTGAATTCTGTATTTCAGCATTACAAGTGCTAATTCGTCATTTCAGCCACTCTGTCATTGCTATATGGTAACACTATATTTTCTAATTGTTTTGGTGGTAATTATCTGAACTATCTTCTGTCCCGTTTTCTGTTTATTGAACTGCTGATTTTTGTATATTGTTTTCAGCCATTTATATCAAACTGAGTTAATTACATTCTCAAAATGAGAGCAAACTGAGCGCTTCCTTGGTGCACTTCAGTTCGTGGCTTCTGTTAACTGTTTCAGAGAATTTCTCAGGCGTGATGCTGACTGTAGTCACACTGACCTAAGTGGGAGATCTCACATGGTGAAGTTGCACATGTTCTAGATGTCTAGAAATTGGATTTGTGTAAAAAGAGAAAGAAATGAAAAGAGAAAGTATTTGTACACTTGACTTACTGCATAGCCATTCTTTAATTTAATCCTCTCATCCAGATGATGCTCAAGTCTTCTGACTTTTCTCTAGACCATAGGACATTCTTTTCTTCTTTTCAGCTACTTACTTTTGTCTCCAATTAGAGAAAATGCCCATATTCAGATAAAATGAGGAGCATAGGGTTGACTAACTGCCTTAAAATAAACGTGCAAGTAGGTAGGCAGGATTACTTGTCTGCATGTTTTCCATGGCAGGCAATAGAAGTGGACACAAGAGAGCTTGGTTCTCTTCCCTGAAGTTATACCTTGCAAAGCTTCTTGCTCCAAGACCATCTTCTCTGGCTTCTGCTGCTGTTTGCTCCAAGAAATCCAACAGATAAGCACTGTAAATATTTAATCCGCCGACGTCACGGGTGGCACGGTGTAGTAGTACAGCTTGCGTGACATAACATTGTTTAGGCAGGTGGCTGTGTAAGCTGCTTGCCCGTACGCTTATTTTACTTTCAGATCTGAAATCCATTCCTGTGTGACACTTCCCTGCTACTGTTTAGGAGAATGGAGATTTGAATGCTGGTGCGGTGACAGAGAGGAGAAACAAAAGAGGCACAGAAAATGAAAGTAGCAGCAGGGATGTATTGTGCAAGTGTTTTAATTGTATCATTTGTCAAGCAAATTCCATTGGTCAAGTAATTCACAACCTTGGCCTGAGGGCACGGTGGAGGCAATGCTGCTGTTCTTGATGAAAGAATTTGTGGATACCAAAATCTCTGTCCAGTACATCCTTGTCATTATGTACAGAGGCAATATGCCTTTTCTCAAGAAAGGAGCAAAAAGGCTTATATGGTTTTTAATGAACTCTGGGATCCCTTTATAGAACATTAACAAATGTCTGATGGCTGCTGTGTTCTTATAAACAGGATTTTTTTTTCTTGTTCTTCTTGTGCTTTAGTCCATAAACTGTTGATATTTCCAACCTCCCAGCCAAATTAGTGCTCAAGAGGATACATGTGTCTGCAGTCTCCAAAGAGCTAAAGTTATATCCAGGAATTTCCTTTTGAAAGTGTGTTAAAGTTACCAGGAATGTTTCCTGAAAAACCTGAAAGAAGTCTGTGCTGCGCAATGGATTAGTTTATGCCGAAGCATAGTTGCTTACTTCTACTTGAACTTTCAAATAAATTGAAAATACATAGTTGACAACGTAATAATTAATCATGCACAGACTTTTATTTTCTGAGATTGAAGATGCCGTCATAGATAGGATTCACAATTATAAGTCACTGAGTTATAGAAGAATTGTGCGTACATCGTGAATGGCCATTGTAGAACTAGACATGTTAACGTGGAAAATATCTGAAAACCTTGGGAATTTTTTCTCTTCCTTTCTTTTCTTCCTTTTAATGCTAAGACTTAAAAGAACTGAGGGCAAACTTGCTTAAGAAGGACAACAAAAGTTTGTTCTCAAATTGTTTTTAAATATTGTATTGCCATTGATTTGGCTTGCTAGACTGCACCACCCATCAAATCAATTTTGGGCTATCTTTCCGTGTAAAATAGTCTCTGAGTTCAGTATTGAAATTAAGAAACTCCATTTTTAAAATTTGTTATTTGGGATGACTTCCTTACCGAAAATTTTCATCACAGAAAAAGTATCATTGAACTAAAGGGTCTTTTCAGTATAGTTTGGCTCCTGCCAAATCAAGGATCTCTGTGCTGGTATGTCATGGTAAGAACATGCATAAACGGAAAGACTTGCTGTTTTTCAGACCATTTCATATCCTCATGTTCACTTGGAACTTAATGGTAAATGTTCCTTTCTTAAATGAAAGGTGACTAGATTACAGTAAGGAGACTATAGATTAAAATTAACTTTATAAATTTTCAAGGGGCTGCATATTAAATCAGCAGTTACAGTATTTTCATTTCGGTTTGGTTTTCTTTTGTTTGGGCTTTTTTGTGTCTTGATTGTAAATGGAATGTTGTTTTGAAAGCCCAAATGTTGGACAGATTTAATATTATGTCATAAAAATAGATATGAAGGACATGAAAGATGTATAATCTCTACCTCATGTATTTAACAGTCAAAGAATGCAATCACAAGAAAGCAAAAACATGCATAAATGCAGCTTTATAGAGCATTTTTCCTTCACTCCATATTTCAGCCATCACACCCATACTTTTACTGAAAATACAAGTGAAGATTTGTTCTAGAAGGGGGCTGGTTGGCTCACTCGGTTAGATCGTGGTGCTGCTAACACCAAGGTCGCGGGTTCGATCCCCGTTCGATCCCCATGTGTTGCCTGATCTAGTTGAGAGGTGTCCCTGCCCATGACAGGGAGGTTGGATTAAATGATCTCTAAGGTCCCTTCCAGCCTAGGCCATTCTGTGATTCTGTGATGCCATTTTCTAATGGTTGCTTGCAACCCCAAAGTGCATTAGCATTTTAACTGAATTGCTGTGCTTGAGTTGCTCATTCTTTTTCTGTTACAGATGGTAACAATCCAGATCTTCTGTGAATCATAAGGACTAACCGAAATGTTTATGTGTATAGATTGACAAGAAATTTTGACCTAATAATAACTATCTTCTATAAAAGCCGGTCAGTGGTTTGTAAAATTTCACTTAGCTAAGCTGGTTTGTTTAGTATCTTTATTTTTATTTCATTCTGGTGTGCTTGGTATATTTATTTATTTCCTCAGACCTAAAATACTCAGAATATTATTTGGTGTTATGGAATGTTACTGGGTTTTTTTTTTTTGTTGTTCAGCTAATATCTTCATCATCTCTCACATATCTTCCTTCTTCCTTAAATTTTAAAATGCTTCTTCCCATATCCTCTGCTAACCCTTTAGGTTGACCTGAGCATTTAGCATAATCTATTTTCTGAACATGAAGAATGGTTCTCTTGCAGAATTAAACACATCCACAAGTAGTTGGAAGAGAAGCACATATAAGACCAGATAATCCTCACTTATGGAAATTCTTGGGTAAATTTAAGAAAAAGGTAGCATTTATTCTGAGGGCCTTAGAACTGTACTGTGTCATTGCATACGATTTCTGTAAGTGAAGGCTTACTGTGCCTAATGCCCTGAGTTACTGTAGCCAAGACCAAGGAATTGAATTAGGAAAACGTTGGTTATATTTTGTAGAAGTTCAAAGCTGAGTTCTTTTACTCTGGTTACTTTTAGAACAGACAGCTTTATTGCTGTGCAGTAGTTTGATACCGTATTTCATTACCTCATTAAAAATGATACTCTGTATCAAATCTATGATTTCAGGAACTAAAGGAAGAAATCAGGCATACATTATTCTTTTTAAAAAAAAAGAACTGAAGGAAAAGGAAAGTATGTTGCTGTAAGTACAGCTGATTCTTTGTGGGAAGAGATTTTGTGAGGCAAGTCTTGACTGTGCTAAGTGAAAACAGTGTTGATTAGGAAGAAGTAGATGGCAGTTGGCTGGACATAGACAGACTGAAAAAAATGTCCCAAGCAAGTTAATAGCCTCAACCACATCTGTTGCTGCTTTTTTATTGGAAATTTTCACATGAAAACCTGGTTTGCAAGCTGGAGCTTGGAATAACTTTTCTTTACATTGGACCTTGACTTCCTTGCAAAAAGCAATTAAAACCATATGTATCACTTTTTTGGATGCAAACTTCCCTTTGTCCCACACAGACCTGGGAGCATTACGGGTAACATAAGAGCTGAATTATGGAAGTAGTTACAGAATGAAGTTACTTTTCCAATGCATTTTACAGAATAATTTTTTCAACAGATGCATTTGCTTTTATGGAGGTTTTTTTTTTGACTTTTTCTTCTCTATTTTTTCCTTTTAAAAAAAAACCACAAAAAAACCCTAATCAACAATGTAGAAATCTTAGTACCATTCTTTCCTTTTGACGTTCCTAGGAGCAGTTTTTGACCTTAAATAGTTTTAATGGTTTTTAAATGCCAATCCTAAAACATACGTTCCATTATTTAACACCCACTGAACAAATGGGCAAATGTGCACTGATTTGTGTGGCTGTGAAAACTGCACAAGTGGAAGCCGATCATATTGATTGCTTCAACCAATTATACTTGTACAACACATGGTTATCCCATTTTATTCACTAATACGCAGTAAAGAAAGCTGGCAGTTAAGAGTTGTTATATGATGAAAGCCTCTTTACTTACTAGTCTGATATCACTGCTGTGAAGGACAAGTCTTGTAACATATTTAACAATCTTTTCGTGAATACAACTTGGAGTTACTGAGACAAGAAAAAAAAAAAATGTTGGCACAATTAGCGTTTGGTTGAGAAGTAGCAATTCCCAGCCAAATAAAATGTTTTAGATTAAAGTTTGGATTCAGCAATATATTTTGAAAGAAAAACTGTTGACAAGGCTACAAATATTGTGAAGGGCTGTGGTGCAACAGGCTTGATCTGGAGTGGAAGTTCTGTTTGTCTCTGAGATTTTTGTTAGCTTTGCAACTCATATGTCTTAATTCCTCACAAACCAAATGCGGTCTATGGTACTAGCTTTAGCCAGATGAAGTGTCAGGGACTCACTTAACATTTTATGGATTTTTTTTTCGTTTTGGTGGAGACAGAAAGCTAGACCTTTGCTATATGGAATTGCAACAGAGTTAAGTCAGTATGCAGATGCAAATGCATTTGGTTTGAGACTTAGCTAGAAGGGAAACACCGCCTGCAGTCATGGGGATTAATTCCTTCGTCTATTGTCATTTAGGCTCCCTCTTTTCTTCTGCTGTAGTATTCACCATTTTATAAATGAATCTGAGGGACTGAGATCTCCTTTTCAGCTCGTTTGAGCTACAGTATTAGGAAGAAGTACAGTCCTCTGTAAGGTCATGCTTGTTGTTTATCGTCAGTGAAAAGTTTTTTCTTTCATTTTCTTTTTTCCTTTTGTCCTTTAACTTCTAATTCCATCCTTCTTTTCCATGCCACCAACTAGCTTTGCTACTTTCTGAAACGACCAGTGAGAGCACCCTTAAAATTTATGTGGTTTAACCTCTCTTCTGTGAAAATGGCCAGCAAAGCTAATATCCCAAGGCCTTTTCTGAGCCTACAGGCTCTGTGCTGGTTAAAATAATGTGTTTTAGTAATGCATGCCAAAACATGGATGGGAGAGGGGGAAGGAATTGCATGATCTTAATTTAGAAATAGCATCTCTGAAAAAGTTGAGATTGAGAGTTCTTCAGAATTGTTATACCCATATATTATGCAGGGCTGCAAGTACTTGAACAGAAAACAAACAAACAAATCCACAAACAACCCAGCCTAATATTCTTTTTTTAACGTATTTTCTAACAGCTTTTTGTATGTGGGATATATTAGGACTACGTTATCCATCATTTCTACATTATGAAATTGCAGTTCATTAAGTCTTATCTGCAGCCTTTGAATAGAATGCAGTCCTCCTTTTTTTCAGTAGCAGGGCAGGTTACTCTTTATCAGCCATTAGACCTTGCAGATGTTTCCCTCGTAGCCATATATAAAAATGGCTGATACGGCATGAATCTCCATATGACAAATAACCTTCAAATGCCAGAATCCTATTTTAGCTTTCATTTCAGTTCCTAATCTCATACACATCTTTCTGTGATATGACAATTCAGGGTTACGGAAATGATTGACTGACTGAAAAAATATTCAGGAATAGTTACAGCATTTTCGTAAGGAATGCATGAAAGTAAAATTGATAAGATATGAACTGTTGTGTTGTAAAGCACAAAAAGGGACAAAGTTCTGTAAGGAGCTGTAAAGGCAGGCTTGTTTAGATCTTCGTGGCGGTACTAATACCTTCAATATTTAAAAGCATAAAATAGCAAGTTGAACTGATAATGTGTGCTCCATGGCAAGAACAATGGGCTCGTTATACTCTTGAAGTTAGGTGCATGCCAAGTTTGTTGTTATTTCAGGGCTTTGGTAGCAGCTTTGTGACTGTTGCAAAGCTAACATATTTAGCATCACAGGAAGATCAGCATGAATGTTTGGGGGTTTTTTTTTAAGTGATAGGGAAGCGTTTCCTTTATGAATCTAGTTAAGCTTTGGAGATCTCGCTGTAACACAGCAAGTAAAATTAATGGATGTAAGTACCACTGGATTTGTAAGTCAGATATCTTGTCTTTACAACAAACAGATTTCATTTCCTAACTCCTTTAAAGGTATTTTTCCTTTAGGTTGTGCATTCTTGTTAGCAGCTTAGGTTTCATAGAAGAGTTCCTAACTTCCTTACATATCATTATGGTTGTGTAGATGCAAATAAGATTGAGACAAGGATTAGGCTATTTTATTTTTGCCTGTTAGGATCCAAAGTCAGAGTTTCTTCAGTGTTGACGTAGATGCAGTGATTTGGGGGTTAAAAAAAGAGAGAGAGCATCCTCATGCAAGTGTGTGATTTTTTTGGTAGATGAAATCTAGAGCAAGCTTCCATCTTTCAAGTACATTGTGCCATATTTTATTATTAAACTGCAGCAGTTTCTCTGCAAGTGGGTTTGCCCTCTAAGTAGGCACCAACATCTGAAAACTTCTGGAGAGGTGAAGAGAATCTGTGCTTGTGGGAGCTCGAGAGAAGGTTGCGAGCCTCGAAGGAATCCTGGATTCCAGACGAAAGGGAACAAAGCTGCTGCTGACCTCTACAACTCAATTTAAAGCTTGGCCTCGTGTAAAATGCTAAGCAGAGTCCTGCTAGTTAAAATAAAGAGGAAGGTGAAGGCAACTGCTGTGCTGAGACTTGCACCACAGATTGACTCATTGCTGGAAAGGACCTATGAAAAACCTGGTGCCAGAATCAGCTCGGAAACCAGAATAGCATGTGAAAGGCGGGAGTTGTGAGAATGCTTATGAGTGTAAGCATTTGGGAACTTGATCCAAGAAACACAACAAAGAAATCTAGAGGACTGCAGAAGACAAGCTCGCTCAGAAATGGCTGTGTTATCCATAGAAAAAGACATCAGGAACCAGAACTACTGAGAAGGCTTCCAAGAGTGAAGAGGACTTTGCCAGGAGTCAGAAAGATTTTTTTTCTTAATTATTTTTTTTTTCTGAGCTAAGCAGCCGAGTACTGGCAAGCTGATTCAGGATGTGCCAGATCCTGAGGCAGATGCAAAACAAAAATCAGTTGCGTTTGCTTTACTTCCAAGTATTCACTGAGGAAACAGAACTTGTCTTACATTTTAGGTTTTGTATTAGTTTTGCTTTTTGAAACTGGAAAAAGGTGCCATCATTACTTCTTTAGAGAGAGGCTGAAATAACATTTTATCCATAAAAGTATTTGCATGAGAGTTTTATTGCAGAGAAATACTTAGTATGAAAATTCCTAATACTTCTTCTGTCTAAGAGTTTACAGTAATGAAACCAACCAAAACAGTTGGAGGCATATTTTTTTCCTCTTCTTTCAAATAAACTGTAGCAAGCATTGCTAAACTTTTCAGAGGGACGGATAACTGTCTTGCAAAGTTAATAGGTTGCTCCTGGCTTTGTGATCTGGCTTTGTGTTCACTATACTGCAGTATCTGGCAGTAGTCTCAAGCTAAAAAACACACCCTGGTTCTGAAGAGTCCAAAATACATCTGAGAGGACAAAACTCACCAGGTAATATTTACATATTTTGAGGTGGGGAAATATCTTCCTAAGAAATAATGTGCTGGATGATCACATTAAGCGTGTTCGTATTTTGTGACAAGACTATAGGCACAAGGAAGTATATTCTAGCAAAGTAAAAAAGAAAGGCATGTGCTTACATAATCAATTGCAAAGAAAATGTTAGCAGGATGTAATTAGAGCATGATTCTAATCCAAAACACCAAACAAGATTGGGTCTAGTAGTCTTTCCCTATGAGGACTACTGATAATATCACTCAGGCACACACTGGAGACTAACTTCTCAGATCAAACTCCTTCCATGATTACTGGCTTCTAATTATATACCTGATATATCAGATATGCACGAGAAGCAAATAAGCCTTCAAAGTTAATCTAGGTACTGTACTTCTGTCTCTGCAAATTTGGTGACATCATTAATTACAAGTTCCGTGTGTTGTTGAAAATACAGTTGCAATGTTTGCAGTAGAGTTATCCTAACAGTTAATTTTCGTGTTTACATTTCCTACCTTCATGTTCTGGCTTCCTTTGAATTGCCTCTCCATCCCATTCCTAAGTAAACAGAAGAGTGAGTGCTCACCTCAGAGGCGACGTGCATTTTACCAGGCAAAGCACTAATTGTGTTGTCATCTCTACTGGAGTACTTTAAATACCATATATTGTAAGAAACATTTACTATGCAAATTCTTGTTAAGAATCCCGTCGTCATTGTGTCCCCAGCATTTGAAAAACATAGACAGGATGGGAAAAAATACCTGGGAAAAAATACCTGGTAATAGTGAGAGTGGTGTTTCAAACGGGATGCACTCTTGCATTATTACAGAGTTGCACTCCATTTAGGAGGCCTGGTCTCAACAACTGCTTTATTCAGTCATGCAAATGAGGAAAAATACCACCTGTTCTATGAAATAGAAATTACACCAGCTAAAGCACATGGATTGTTTTTCTTTCTTGGAAAATGCTTAGAACATTTAGAATGAGCTGTAAAGGCATTTCAGTTGGAATAACTAATCCTGGTTATAGGAACTAGTCTGGCAATATTTGAGTTTATAGTAGACTTACACTATTTGTTTCCTGAACATTGAGAAGGTGTGACATTGTAGGGTATCTGTGCTTCACTGTACATCCTAGTAGTCTTTATTTTCAGGTAATATCCTGAGGATAGATGACTGCTACTGCACTCAATATTGGATACATACAGCTCTTCATCCCTTAATTTTTATCCAGATCTCCCTTAGAAAGGTGGGTGAGTTTTATTTGAGTCTTACTCCATACGTAAAGGAGACTAATTACTAGATTTGGGAGAGCAACCTGTAAGTGATGTAGCTGTTAAAATTTTGATTGCTGATTTTTAAAAAAGTTATTATTTCTAGATCTGATATTTCAGTTAGTTATTTCTTTTTATTTTATTCAGCAAGGGAGGATCCACACAGCTAAAAACACAACAGTCCAAACTCTCTCTTCTCCTATAAAACTGTACTGCATTTCAAAGGAGAAGTTGCATTAAACCTGCTACAAAGCCCAGTGAATTTAGAGTTCAGGAAAATAAAAACTCTTCTATAAAAAAGGATTGGACTAGATGATCTTTAAAGGCCCCTTTCAATCCAAACCATTCTGTGATTGTATGAGTCTTCCATGAATGTCTAACAAGCTTGTCTAGCATTGGAAGGGAGCTTCATCCTGCAGGAAAACCCAGGTAAGCTGGAAGAGTGGGCTAACAAGAACCTGGTGACAAATGTAAGGTCTTGCAACTGGGAAAATGTAATCCAGGAGTGCAGCACAGGCTGGGATTGATCTGGCTAGAGAGCCGCTCTGTGGAAACGCCCTGGAGGTCCTGGTGGAAAAAAAGCTCAGTAGGAGTGAGCAGTGTGATACTGTGGCAGAGAAAGACATCAGAATGCTGGCTTGCATCAACAAGGGCATCACAGCAGAGACAATTAAGTCATTATCCCACTCAACACTTGTCAGGCCACACATGGAATACTGTGTTCAGTTTTGGTCCTCGCTACGCAAAAAGATATGGACAGGCTGGAGAGGGACTAGAGAAGAGCCCCGAAGACGATCAGAGGACTGGGAAGCTACCAGATGAGGGAAGACTGAGAGAACTGAGTTTGTTTAGCCTTGAGAAAAGAAGATTTAGGGGAGACCTTATCACCATGTTTCAGTATTTCACAATGACTACAAAGATGATGAAGACTCCTTTTTTACAAGGAGTCACACTGAAAGACAAGGGGTAATAAGGGCAAGTTATTCGTGGGGAGATTCCAACTGTACACAAGAGGACACTTTTTCACAATGAGAACAATCAGCCATTGAATAATCTCCCCAGGGATGTGGTGGATTTCCTAAGATTGGACACTTTTAAGTTTCAACTGGATCATCTTATATAGCGTGTGCTTTTCCAAAAAAGGGTTGGGCCAGATGATCCTTGAGAACCCTTCCCACCTGGTGTTACAGAATCACAGAGTGTCAGCGGTTGGAAGGGACCTCGAAAGATCATCTAGTACAACCACCCTGCCAGAGCAGGATCACCTACAGTAGGTCACACAGGAACCCGTCCAGGCAGGTTTTGAAAGTCTCCAGAGAAGGAGACTCCACAACCTCCCTGGGCAGCCTGTTCCAGTGCTCTGGCACCCTCACAGTGAAAGGGATTTTTGTGGAACCTCCTGTGCTCCAGCTTGTACCCATTGCCCCTTGTCCTGTCATTGAACGTCACTGAGAAGAGCCTGGCTCCGTTCTCCTGACACTCCCCCTTGACATATTTATAAACATGTATGAGGTCACCCCTCAGCCGCCTCTTCTCCAAGCTAAAGAGACCCAGCTCCTTCAGCCTTTCCTCATAAGGGAGATGTTCCACTCCCTTCATCATCTTTGTGGCTCTGCCCTGGACTTTCTCCAGCAGTTCCCTGTCTCTCTTGAGCTGAGGGGCCCAGAACTGGACACAATATTCCAGATGTGGCCTCACCAGGGCAGAGTAGAGGGGCAGGAGGACCTCTCTCGACCTACTAGCTACCCCCTTTCTAATACACCCCAGGAGGCCATTGGCCTTGGCCACGAGGGCACATTGCTGGCTCATGGTCATCCTGCTGCCCACAAGGACCCCCAGGTCCCTTTCCCCTACGCTGCTCTCCAGTCCCCATCCTGTACTGGTACTTGGGATTGTTCTTTCCTGGGTGCAAGACTCTACTCTTGCCCTTGTTGTATTTCACACAATGTCTCCCTGCCCAGCCCTCCAGCCTGTCCAGGTCTCTCTGAATGGCAACACAGCCTCCTGGTGTGTCAGCCACTCCTCCCGGTTTTGTGTCATCAAAAATGTGTTCTGTGATTCTATGAAAACAACATGTGTTCTGTGATTCTATGAATATGGTCAGTACACTGCAAAACTGAGCCCTTGTTAATAGTATTTCAAAATGTAATTGCATTTTTCTTTACTGCATTTGCCATAGAAGCTGTTAAGGTAACCCTTTCTGCCTCTGGAAGTGGTATAAAACCAGCAACTGATACCGTATTTAGCTAAAACATTCAAACTCTGCAAGTTTGATACTGGATGGTTTTCTTGAGGAGAACTCGAAGAGGAGATGTAGTTTCCATGATGTACTGGCAACTAATAATACCAGGCTTTTTACGAACTAATATTTTGCATACATTCTTGAATATGATATATATTAGGGGAGGGGGTGGTGTTAATTAGAGTGCTAGCTTTGGTTTCTTCTTGAGCTTTCAGAAACAGATGAGAGAACAACTGAGGGGTGTAAAAGGTAGGTTTGCTGTGGACTTCTCTGAATTAAGTGTCTCTTGAGTAGTGGAAGAGGGGACAATGGGGCTGAATTCTGTTGTCTCTCAAGATCTCTCACAGCCCTATGCTTTTGTGTTACCAGGATGACACATGCCACGGTATAATTTCCAGATGACTTTTGAAGTCGGATGTAACAAAGTGTTTGTTAAATGTCTCTCATATGGGTCGAAGAGAGCCCAAACTGCTTTTCCTTGCCAGGAGCAGTGAAAAGCTCATCTCTCTCGTTGAGACTGCGAGGCTATTTTGTAGTGATACTTGCTACCAAACGTCTCCAAGTCCTAATTAATTTTGGTGTGAAGGATTTTGTACGTAGAATCATAGAATGGCCTGAGCTGGAAGGGACCTTAGAGATCATTTTAACCCAACCTCCCTGTCATGGGCAGGGACGCCACCTCTCAACTAGGTCAGGCAACACGTGAGAACGTATTTTGTCAGTGGCAATTTTTGGAATTATGCAAATATATTCATGTGTGGCACTGGGAAAATATAAAAATATTATTATTTATGTAAGTGTAGCCAGAGAAAGGGGGAGATATAAGCACATCCAGATAAATTTTATCAATGCACTCAGAGAAATAAATACTGACTGTAGATTTGAAAGTCAGATATAAGGCTTCTATTGACTTCAGTGGGTAAGAATTTGACCCAGAGAAAATAAGAAACATGCCTTACAAGAACTGATGTCAAGATGTACATCCTCTGCCCCACAGAAAGAGGTTATTTAAAATATTTATGTAAATATTTCAAAGGCTTGCCAGTTGAGCTTTGTTAAAGGAACCTGTATGCGTGTTGACCTTATGTTTGTTTGCTTCATGGAAAACTCATGCAGCTGCTTTTCATAACTGTGTTCACATCTGCTGTTGCTGTGTCATTTTTAGCCTGGTTTCCGAAGGAAATGAGGTTTATGTGATTACACTGTGTGAGCCTGGGTGTGCGTGCACACATGCATCCACATGTGAGTGTTTCCCATGACAGATTTTTTAACTCACTGGCAAATTTGATTCAAATCTGAAGGGGTGAGAGAGAGCCCAGTTTATCAGGTATTCCATTCCCACGAATTTCCTGAAATATAGACACTTAGGTAAGAAAGCCAGAGAGCGAGACCTTGGAGGCACTACTGTGCATGAGTTCAGCCCTTACGAGACAGCAGAGAACAGAGCTGTTACAAATGACTTAACTAGTGAAAAGCTATGATTTAAGTTGCCACCTTGTTAGATACTGAAGTAACTGGTTATGAGATACAAATCTTGAAGAAATCAGCCGTCATTAATTTCATTGTTCAAAAAAAAATGGTGTTTTCTAATTAATTGTCTTTTTATTTAAAAACAAAGCAAAATAAAATTGTCATTTTTTTCAGTAGTAATAATGAAAGACTATTTTATAGAAGATGAAATTTTAGATTTAAGGGAGGAAGAAAATAGGGAGAGTTGATAGTAATTTTTACTGGCAAGATCTTTTGATGGTATTGCCTGTGAAAGCCGTTACTTCTGCAGTTCATCCTAAGAAAAGGCAAAAAAAAAATCTTTATATTATTCCAAAATACCATGAATTCTCTATGTACCACATAACTTGCATGGAGGAAAAATCCAGCTTCATAAAACTCGCTTGAGTTATTTCTCAGTTCCATTGATGTTATTTCTCATCTCTTCCTTTGCTTGATTTGAATTCCTGTCGTAGAACAAATCCATCTGTGTGGAACCAGAAAAGAAAGGAAAATTGCAAGGAAGGAATTGTAGAAGCTTTTTAAAATTGCCTAATATAGCTTTTCTATAAATTTGCTGTTGAAAAAATGTGATTGACCTGTACAAAGATACATGTATTAGGCTGAGTGTGTACCTATATATATGTACATGCATATCTAGAGAGAGTGACCAGAGTAGGAGCAGGATCTCTCTTATTGGAAAGGAAATTTGTATCTCGTTAAATGCTAAAAAGCCTTTCTTTCCATCACTAATGGGCTGTGAAGTATTCTACTCTGTGAAGTATTATACTTTAAACCAGTCACTGTTCCAGGACTGAATATTTCTTGTCCTGTGCCTTAGGGAAGTGTAACTTGGAGTGTGTGCATGAGGGTGTGTTAGGGATAAAGAGATACATGGAAATTCCACAATGGAGAGGAAGAGAGGAAATATTTCCTGGTGGAGGGAGGGAAGGAGTTTTATTTTAATTTTAAGAAGTGTTTGGCAATGTTAAAAAGTTTAAAAGTTAGGAATGTTAGAAATGGCCTTAAGGAAAATGGATTAGTGGCCACAGAAGTATAGAACAGGTGAACAGTCAGCAGGGCTTGATGAATCAAATTTACCACACAGTTACAGGCTTCATTACAAGATTTTTAGATTTATTGCATGAATGTGCAATATATTTGTCTTTAAAGCAAAAAAAAAAAAAAAAAAAAGAAGCATAACCTTTGGGGCAGAGGCAATGCTTATTTAGGCATACCTTATCTAGGACATAATCGGTTCTACCAAGCAAAATGATTTAATGGTTTTTGTGATTAAATTTACAAAAGTAACCCCAACCCAGCAAGAGTATGTTTTTTTCTCTTGATAGTATCTATAATGCTGGGAGAGAGAGAGTTTCATATGTGTGCACGCAAAAGTTTCTCAGAGGAGAATTTCATGCATGTAGTGATGTAGAAATATCCTTTTGAAGGCCAAGGGGAAAAGTCACTGTAAACCGTGTCATAGTTTAGCTGGAATGCTTCATGGCATAAGCATCATGTAAATGTAGTTCAAGTAATGGGAAGGGAAGAATATCAGCAGTCCTGCGTCCCTTATTTACGTGAACATCAGCAAATGGACACTTCATTTGATATCTTGACATTTCCCTGGGTTTATATATTTGGCTGGTATATATCAAGGAAGACACAAGGCAGTTTCTTTGAACTCTGTTGCTGAACATCTGTAAAAGTTTACTTGGCACATGGTAGCAATTTTAAACTGTGTATGTGGCAAAGATGTGTACATGTCTCTGTACAGAAGTTAAACCGGGGAATCTGCCACATTTGTCTAAAATATTTCACTTATCCATCTTTAAAAAAAAAATGTATCAAGTTAAAAACGTTGTGTAGAGAAATGGTGTTTTTACACTTAAGTGTACTTTTGCACAAGACGTATATTAGCTCTAGTATTTTGGATCAAGACAAATATATATATATATATATATATGCATATGTATAATTCACGTATGCATGTATCTATTTCATTCACCGTAGATACTGATAATCAATCTACTGTTATTTATAAGTGTGATCTGCAACCAAATTGTTTCTGGTATAAATGAAAATATTTGGATTGCTGGCACAGTGTGGAGGACAATATATATCTCATTTTTGCTCCAGAATTAAACTTTATGACTTTATCAAATCAACCTGCCCTCTTTAAAACTCTCTTTAAAGTCAACATTCATTGCCACTCGTCAGGCGTTTCTTTAGAAATACAATTTTGATCTTTCGTATGTTTTAAAAATTTGTCATCCGTTTTGATTGTAACGGGTACTAATTAGTAACTGCATAGCTGAATGTGAAACACAGCATGAAAATGCTTGGTGCTTACAGAGAGTTACTTGTACCCTAGTGGCAGGCCATGAATGAATGCAGAGTGTTATATTTGTGTAGATGTTTACAGAATTAGCTGTATTTTACAATAATTGGTTATGCAGATTCCTGTTTTTATGTTAGCAATTCTTCAAGGTCTTTACTAAAAATTTAGAGATTTGCCTTTTTAATTCCGTAACGAGTTGTCAGAAAACACTGTGCTTAAGCTGAATGTAAAATGCAACACTTTTTATACTTCTTCCCTGCGGGGGAAAATGCAGTGGAGGTCCTTGATGTCAGTGTTCTGAGAGTCCAGTATTTGCATTAGGAAATGCTTCATATCTCCTAGTGGGAATAATTAAACTGGATTCCTGTGGTGTGAATAGATGCCACAGCTTTTATTATGCTCCATTTTTCCATGTATAATTGAGCAGTTTTGTAGTAAGAGAACAAAGGTTAGACACCTACAAGTGTATCTGGATACTAAGTTTCAATTAGTGGAAACCCCAATTCCTTGTACTTTTTCCAGGTTGTCTGAAGATTGTGTACAAAGGACATGATGAATTCGTCCTCCAACACTACAACAGCCTTGGGTTGTTTTTTATTTTTAACCAACATTTTTTTTAGCCTCAGATCCCAGATCTCTGGGAAACATAGAGGCAACGAAAGGTGTAGTTAAAAAGAAATCCAGGACCATCTCACAAAAAAATGCATGGCAGGTAACATGTGCTTTTTCGTGATCATTCAAGTTAATATACAGCACAGCTGAAAATCTCCCAAGAAGCAAATGAGCCGTGACCTTTGCACAAAAAGGTTTGGCAGAGTCACTGTTCCTTTTAAGGAGGTGTTGTTATATTAGGCTGCAAATGTTTTTGATGTCTCTGAAATAACTTTGAAGAGCTCCATCTTCCTGGGCGGTGATGCAGCCTGTAGCACAATGTGGTCCAAGCAGGGTCGGATTCCAAATCATCTGCCTCTACTGCCTGTCCTTGTCAAAAGACGAGGGGTTTGGTTTTGACGTTTTGGGGTGGTTTTTTTGAAACATGATGTCATTGGAGCTTGCAATTTCTACAATTGAAAGATAAGACTGAGCCTTAGTGTATTGTTTTGGAAGAGTTTATCTAGCTTTCATTCGGATTGCACACCCAAAAAGATTTACAGAAGGCTCGATTTATCTTGCTCTAATAGCACTTCTCTATAACACAGTACATGAATTTTCTGTATTTTAAGGACAACTAATCTATGGAGAGATGTATGGGATAGCAGTGGCTGTAAAATTGACCAAAGCCAGGTTAAAGGCAGCACAAATGTAAGGGCCTGTGAAAATCAACTTGCTACTAGGTACAATAACTGAGCAGCGCGGTTCCGCATTTACTGATGTGGAGAGGTCGAATATGTGTCTCCCAAGGCTTTCTGGCACAGGTAAGTGCAGGCCCCTTTCCTTGCTCTCTCAGAAAACATTAGCCCTCTGCATTTCTGTGCCAGGATGTGAGGCGGATGGGCAGGCAGTCCTCCATCCCTGGCATTGGCCCTGGCCTCAGCAGTCTCCCCGCTGCAGCGCCCCGGTGGGACAGGACCGCCCTTGGCCCCGCCAAGGCTGGGCTGGGACGGAGCCCCTGCTGCCCAGGCCCTGGTGAGGAAAGCGCCCCGGGCCCCTTACTGCACCCACATGCTCTGAACCCAGCAGTCAGAACATCCAGGAGGAAAGATGTCCAGGGAGCAGTAAATTCCTAATTCTGCCAAGTTACTTTGGTGATGAAAGGAGCATCCAAAAAGATTAATTTTTCTCTTCTTCTATCCTTGCTTGAGTCAAGAGATCAGCATAGGTGCACAGGGCACGTGTTACATTTAGTTCTTGATTTGAGCCACAAGTGACTTTCCATGATACTGAGGAAGTGAAAATGCTTTTTCATGTTCTCACTTCATATGAAAGCAGCAAAATTTTAAATGTGCAGTATCTGATGCTTATTTTGTCTTTAGGTCAGGATTATTTTTCTATTTTCATTTCATAGAGTAACAACACTGCTGGCACTACAGCATTGCTTTTGGTAGAAGCAGTTAAACGTGATAATACTCTTAACTTTTAATGGGATTTTTTGCATTTTTAGTAGAGAATACTCATAGAGACAGAATTTTTATTTAGGCTTTCTAGGCATAGCTTTTGAGAGATATCACTCTTTCCATTCTGCTTGAAGACCAAGGCAGAGAGATGCGACATGAATTGTTCGGGGTGTCAGGAGAAGCTGAGTCAAACCAGTCAGGTCCTCTGACCCCCACTCCAGCAACCCTTGGAGAAGAGTCCCTTGCCACCCCAGAGCTGCTACTCTGGAAAACAGCTATGAAACCCTTTGTTTGACATGGAGCACTCCAAGCCCTGGGGGATTTGCACGCTAATCCTTTGTGTGACAACACTCAAATCTCAGGCTTACAAACACGGGGGTGATGAGTGTGTTATAAGTGTTTGGATAGATAAAAATAAAATAAACTGTTAAAATGGCTTCATTTTTTAACTTGTACAAAAAGTCTCAACAAAATATCACCAGTGCTGAAAACAGCTCTGAAAGGATGTCAAGATAGTGCTACTATCAACATAAGCATTTGTGGTGATCCTTCAAAAAAATAAGCTGAGAAACAATTTTTATTCATTCTGTCCCCTGGGGACACGCTGGCTAGCAATGACTTGTCTGACTTAGCTATGTGTGGTCTAATTCACTTTATTTGCCAAGATCAGTCAGCACTCATTAGAAGTAAACTTCAGCACTTAGTTCAGATGCAGTAAATAGCTTTATTAGTTTAGGTGAAATACTCTTAAGTCCTCAGCCTCACCCAGATGACACAGTAATCTGGGTCTAGCAAGGAGAGAAACTATTCATAAACCTTTCTATTATTTTAGTGACACTGAAATGGAGTTCAGTTTTATAAATTACCGGTTTGGCTCCTTTTCCACGGAGATTCTTCAGTTACAGACCCAAGATTCACTCATTTTATCTAGGTGTAAGTTTGATTTTAGTTCATAGTATTCATTTATATGATTACAACTGTCTAATGCAAACTTAAATGTAGACTAGAGTCGGAGTTTTTAAAAATCCTTCTATACTAGAATTAATAAAATTATTTAATTTGTGGAATGCAGATGATCTATTAGTGGTGACAAAGTATTTATGAAGGCTTATTGATTGTGTTAAAAACACATTGCACTTATTACACATGTTCATAGAATCATAGAATGGCCTAGGAGGAAAGGGACCTTAGAGATCATCTAATCCAACCCCCCTTCCATGGGCAGGGACGCCTCTCAGCTAGACCAGATTACTCAAGGCCTCATCCAGCCTGGCCTTGAACACCTCAAGGAAAGGGGCATCCACAACGTCTCTGGACAATTTATTCAGAGTCTTGCCACCCTTGTACTGAAGAATTTCTTCCTAAGATCTAATCTAAATCTATTCTTCTTCAACATAAACCCATTTCCCCTTGTCCTATCAGTCAGCACTTTTGTAAAAAGTCCCTCCCCAGCCTTCCTGTAGGATCCCTTCAGGTATTGGAAGGCAGCTATTAGGTCCCCCCAAAGTCTTCTCTTTTCAAGATTCAACAATCCCAGCTCCTGCAGCCTGTCCTCATAGCAGAGGTGCTCCAGCCCCTGGATCATCTTTGTGGCCCTCCTCTGAACGCGCTCCAACAGATCTATGTCTCTCTTATGGTGGGGGCACCGGAACTGGACACAGTATTCGAGGTGGGGTCTCACAAGAGCAGAGTAAAGGGGGAGAATCACCTCTCTTGACCTGCTGGCCACACTCCTTCTGATACATCCCAGGATGCAGTTGGCCTTCTGGGCTGCATGAGCGCCCTGCCGGCTCATGTAGAGCTTCTCGTCTATCAACACCCCGAATCCTTCTCTTCAGGGCTGCTCTCAACCCACTCTGTGCCCAGTTTGTGTTTGTGCCTAGGATTGACCCGACCCAGGTGCAGGACCTTGCATTTTGACTTGTTGAAGCTCATGCAGTTTGCACTGGCCCATTTCTCAAGCCTGCCAAGGTCCCTCTGGATGGCATCTCTTCCCTCAAGTGAGTCCACGGCACCACACAGCTTGGTGTCGTCGGCAAACTTGCTGAGGGTGCACTTGATGCCATCGTCCTTGTCACTGACAAAGTTGTTGAGCAACACTGGACCCAGAATATCAAATTTGTTTGTGCTTGAGCTGCAAGTTTGTTTCAGGTAGCAGTCTTTCACTACTTCAAGTCATAATAGGCTAACACCAAAGAAAATGAAGCAACAGTTTTTTATGGAGGTGGTTTTATATAATGCTTGGAAATTTAGTACCATCCACTGATGTACCCAAAGATAAAATCGTATTTATTCAGTGCAA
This sequence comes from Trogon surrucura, assembly GCA_020746105.1. Taxonomy (NCBI): domain Eukaryota; kingdom Metazoa; phylum Chordata; class Aves; order Trogoniformes; family Trogonidae; genus Trogon; species Trogon surrucura. The sequence goes on along the minus strand of CM036617.1, from coordinate 113,542,809 downwards.
TAAATAAGGAATAACATTTCAAGAAATTTTGAATTTGTTGTACTGCTGTAAGTTTGGTGATTGGCATTACTTCAACATTTTTTCTTCTCTTCTCCATACTATTGTTATAAGAAAATAGCCACCATCTTGTAATCGGTGAGCTTGTAACAGTGTTACAGAATCACAGCCATAGCCATAGGAGGAGTCATGGTTGTTAGCTGAAAAATGTTCTCAGGTTAGTTACGTAGGAGCTGGCATGTGCATGAGGCTTTTAAAATTATCATTTTTTTAAAAAATCAACCAGAAACCACCCAAAAAAAATTCCAGAGAATGCTTGGAAGCAACTTTACTTGCAAACAGATTCTTGTGTTAGTGCTAGTGTAGCTGTCATGACCCAAGGCTACCTCTGAAATTGGAAGGACACAAATCCACTGTTGGGATCCTAGGAGGTGCTAGGATATCCAGTGGATATCCTGCTTTCTCGGAACTGCTGACGGACGGTGAACATGTGCGTATTTATTTGCACGTGTATATATAGTTCATAGAATCATAGAATGTTAGGGGTGGAAGGGACCTCTAGAGATCATCTAGATGTGCTGTTCGTTTTAAACGTATCTGCCAAGGTGCAGATTCTTGTAAGGCTGTGAATTTTTGTCTTGTCACCACAAATTAGTATTATTTAGGCAATTTGAAAACGTGGAAACCTGTGGAAGAGTCTCATGTTTATGTGTAGTCCAGCTCCATGAATATATTGAACTTCTGTCCTCTTCCTTCCTGTCACCACTTGTAGCTATCCCTGAACTTTAAAGGTCTGACTTGAATTCAAGTTAACGTAATTATTCATCATTTTAAAGTACAGCAATAATTAGAGTATGCGTAATATCAACAGGGCTTCAAGAAGCTTGTTAAAAAATGAGATTTTAAATTGAACATATATAAAATAGTAGTCTAGACCCAGGTATGGCAGCAGCCTCATTATCCAATAAAAATCAGTGATGAAAAATCCTCATATATTTTACTCAGGAATCTGACAGCCGTTTACTCTGTAGGATTTCATAGTATAAGAGCAAATGAAAAGATAAGATTCCAATTATGGTACTTTTCATTTAAATCGGCATCTTTTATTAACCTCATGCTCCCATTAGGACAGGTGAATGGAAATTATCAGATCCATATCATATAAATGATTACAGTGCTTTTTATGTTTTAGACAAACAATAGAAAATCTCACTTGTACTGTTTCAGTATGATTTAAATCTATTTAATGACTATTTTGTAGACTTTCAGAATTTAATGTGGGTATAACAAATACGGAATCTTGATAATACCTTCTCAGGTTAGCGTATTGATAGTGTGGTCAAAGAAAATGTGTCTGTCTTTATGGCAATAGTAAGACCTTAGGCATCAAATAAGTTGAATTTCATAACATATGTGCATGGACTTTTGGCAATATGGAGAAGATGGAAGGATTTTCATTAACATAAAGCCATTTTAGTTTCTGAAGGGCTCAGTGGTCTAAATCCTCTCAGTATTTATCTATGCTGCGGTATTTACGTCTAGATCTAGGTCAAATTCTACATCCATCAGGTTTTTCTATGGCCTTCTTGTTTCTAATGTCTTATGACCTTCAGCTGTGTGGCAAGACATGCGTTTTTCTAGATGGGAAGCTGCGACTAGAGAAAGTAAAGGCACATTCACACCACAGAGGCAGACAGTTTGATTCTCTTTCCAGATTTGTAAACACTGAAAAGTAGGTTTGTTACCTCAGGCGCTGGGTTCTGTGACTTCACTGAATTCAGCCCTGCGGTAGGATCCCCACGTCACCGGTACTGCACCCTGGGAATGTACCAACTTGATTCTGGCTACTCTGCCGTCTGTCTTCGGGAGGCACATACACCCTGAGTGGCCCATGCAAGGTGTGTAGGATATTTACAGTGAAACAGAAATGGCATTCAGATGGTGCTCTAGCAGACTGGTGTACTCAATGGGCACCTGGCGTGATGCATTTGTAAGATTGCTGATTTTTTGCAAGCTTTCAGACAAAGTCATGAAACAACGGTGAATTTACCTGACTTGAGTCCTGGTGCTCTCATTTTAGTACTGGTAAGTATATCAGTATATATTAAAGAACTTCCCATTTCTTGGAAGCATGAAGAGATTAGTCCGTCTTTGTTTCACTGAAGCATCGTGTGAATACTGCTAAATCCTATGGTGGTTCTGTGAATATGGCATCAAAAATACAAGCTACATTGTTGTGTGTTTTATTGTAAGGTAATAAATGCTGATATAGATGCTAAAGAAAATAATTTTGACAATATCACTGGAAAAAAAATATTTTCAACGCCAAATCATAGAATGTTCGGGGTTGGAAGGGACCTCGGAAGATCATGTGGTCCAACCCCCTGCCAGAGCAGGATCACCTACAGTAGGGCACACAGGAATGCGTCCAGGCGGATTTTGAAAGTCTCGAGAGAAGGAGACTCCACAACTTCCCTGGGCAGCCTGTGCCAGTGCTCCATTACCCTCACAGTAAAGAAATTTCTCCTCATGTTGAGGTGGAACTTCCTATGTTCTAAATTAAACCCATTATTCCTTGTTCTATCACTGAACACCGCTGAGAAGAGATTGTCCCCTTCCTCTTGACACCCACCCCTGAGATATTTATATACATTAGTAAGATCCCCTCTCAGGTGTCTCCTTTCAAGGCTAAACAGCCCCAGTTCTCTCAGTATGAGAGAAATGCCTAAAGCAGCTTGAAGCCTAAAACTACTGCATGCTGAAGTACTCTTGTAAAATGCCTAGCTTTTTGTGGAGGTCACAAATAAGAGTAGAGTGAAGGTGCCAATACTATTTTCTGACTGTTTAGATAACCCAAAAGCTTAGGTTTTGAAACATTCTTTTAAAAAAAGACAAGATTAAAAGTTTCTTCAGAAATCACAGCAAGGAGATGTGAACTTGGTTGCTGACCTCTGAGGTGATGAGAGGTAACCTGTGTGTGCCACCAAGTGTATGCTATGGGTGTTGGTGCTAATACCCTTTCCCTCTCAGTTTTGTTTGGGAAACAGTTAAAGTATTATTAATATGACACTACTGAAATTTAAGCACCTATTTGTTGCAATTATTCAGTGATTCAAATGAAATCGAGAAATAGTTCACAGAATTTCTGAGGTTGGTACTTTCTGCAGAAAAAGCTGGTTTCGACTGTTGTCAGAGAAGGGTGTATCATCCAGCTGGAGCTGTGGCAAAGGCAAGGCAAAAATAAACACACTGTTCAGTGCTTAGCTTGACCAGACATAAGTAGCTAAAATCCTGCACCACAGCCTGTTTTTTGGACTGGGAGAGAGGGAAAGATTATGCCTCAGACTTACTTTCGTTACGTGAGAGTAGATAAGTTGTGCTCTACTTTGCTCTTCTCCATTCTCTTGGAGCAAATATTTGCAAATGTAAGAGGATGACAGATCTTTTAGTCACCAACTAAGTCTGTGGGTGTTAGGCCTTTCAATAGAAATCAAATGCTTCTTCTGACTCACTGGCACTTGTATATTTGAGAGATGGTCAGCATTTCAGGAGCCTGTCTTGTATGACTGATCCTTCACAGACTGGTTTAGAGAGAAACGTAGCCCTAAGGATGCTGTATTTTTGTCTTAGTTGCCTGTTAAAGCAAGGGCGAGCCTAGCCTGTAGTCACGGGCGTGTTCTCTGCAGAGGAGGTGAATGGGAACTGACTCTCCTCCAGAGAGGTAACGTTACAAAGCGCTGAAAAATAATGGACTTACTCGTTCTATCTGTAACTTTCAGTAATTATGTATTTGTTATTGTTAAACACTTCTCAGATGTTTTTGATAACTTTATTGTAAATGAGGATAAATTACACACAAACTTGAAGTTGGTATGAAGAACAGTTCATGTTTAAAGATTGTACAGGAATATGCATACATAACAGTGCATTTGTAGTTGTAAAATAATTGCATATTCTGTTCTCTGTCAGTATTGAGAAACCTTAAGGAAAGGCAGCTCGTCTAGTGTTTCTCTCTAGCCTAACACTGAGCAGATGGCTTGTGGCATGATTTGTAAAAAGACATCTGAAAGACTGTGATTGATTTTCAGTTGCCGCTTATACCATAAGTGGATGTTTATTCCCTTTCTGACACATGATATTTACAGTGAATAGCAAAGGCTGTGCAGGGAGGTAATAGTGGTGAATCATGTGAAAGAAATGATCAGTAGTGCTGTTAGGAACCAGTAACGAAAGGAATTGTAAAAAGTGCCAACAAGATTCTGTGCAGCAACTACACACCTTGCAAGATACTCAGCTGTGAACTATGAAATAGATACTGTATTTCTTGCTGATAACATTATTGGTTGTTTCTCTTAATCCAGACACAGAAGTATCTAAGAAGTGGGAGGGAAGGTAGCTAATCGATGGCTCGTCCCCAATCTCATGTTGACTTTGAGTTGTTCTTCCTTCCCTGATAGTAGGCTTAGATGTAATAGAGCCCTCGAGATCGCAGATAATGGCAATGCTGCGTATGTGACGTGGATACCTCTTGGTCTTTTTCATATCCATGTTGAGTAAGAAAGAGTATTGTCTGTGTCCAAGCAACTCAAGCTAGAACAAAAGTCTGCTTGAAGATAGTCAACAGTAAAGCACTGTTGCTTAGACTATAGAAGGTGGGAAATGCTTGTCTCTCGCCAGAATTAGTTACGCAGCTGTTCTCGAGATGCTGATTCTGGCACCCTCACAAAAGCACAATTTTATGCATGTAAGGCACCTGTTAACCTCTGTCCTCCTCCTGCTCAAATACAAATACTTGCGCTGATAAGGGACTGAAAGATAAGAAACATGACACAGTGCAGATCTCAGTTTCTCCTCGGTACACTGGTAGATCTTCAGGACAGCTATTTCTGATTCTGTGTCTCCTTTTCTTGCTGTGTGACCCTGTAACGTAGAAGAATCTTGGTCACTCTGTTGCTGTAACTGAGGACTGATGCCAATGTATATCTATGCAAAATAATTGCTAGGGCTTATTGGTTTGTTGGGTTTGCTTTTTATTTGCGAATAAGCAGGGCACTTTTGGAAATAACCTAAATGGTAAAAGAACCTCAGCTAACAGCAGTGTTACAATGTAAAATGGTTAATTGTAAGAAACAAAAAAATCCCACAACTTGGTAGAATCTCACTGAACTAATATAGTATAGACAAAGTTATAGTATCTCCCAAAGTTACAGAGAGCAAGAAGTGCCTGTGGGGAGAGAAGAACAAGATGGGAGGAGGGCAGGGCGCTGTGAGATTTGAAAACTGGTTTTCATGAGATGTCCCTTCTGTGGGCATGGTTCTGCAGCAGTCTCTGGTGAATACCCAGGACGTTGCTCATGGTGACCTGCCTTCGTCCCCTCATAGTGCAATTTCTGAATTCAGTGATGGGGACCAGTAAATGTAGCAGTGATAACAATTGCGGGCAGATCTTTTTTATTATTATTATATCAGTGCTGAGATTGTTTGTCTTTCATCTTTGCAAACAAGTGAAAAAAGTTTTCTGCAGCTTCCTTGGAAACCTCTTTGACAACTTTAACTTAATAAGTATCATAGCGTACGTTCTTACAATTTGCAAACACTGAACATTGTTTGTTGGCGCTTTATTAATACTTTCTCTTCCTTAAAACCTAATCTTTCCCTGTACCATCAACAAAAGAATGTAATCTTCTGTTAGGAAAATCTGTTGAAACTTCCATTTATATTTGTTTACATGTGTGCAAGTGTGTATAAACCAGTGTATTTTAAGTAGAAGTGATTATGAAAAAAAGAATTCTTTGCTTTCTTTCATTTTGTTTGGTCAACTGAAAAAGAACATCTGTACCATCCTCCTCACTGCAATTTTCCACCCTTGCAATTACCCACATGAGCAAAGATCATGCGCTACTTTAAAGAGCGGGATATAATTGAGCAGGGTTTCTGTTGATCTGGATAATTTAGTGGAAAAACTCTGATTAGACTAAGCTTGCCAAAAGGTAGTAGGGGACACATTAGATGGCTTACCTGTAATTTAGATTTCTTTTAAGCTAGGTACAAATTGATGGGGTTTGTGTACATAAAAAGACATTAGAAGATGTATTATTCATAGGTACTGCCTCCTAATGGAAGCTAAAACTTTTTTAATGTATTATGCATTCTCACTAAGGCAAGCATGTCCAATATTTCTTGTGTCAAATATTTTTCAATATTTAAAAATTAGTTTAATTTTTGCTTCATTTAGCCATATATTTAAAAACCATATTGAGCATTGTGAGTTGTTTGGAAAATACATTATCCAGTATAGCAAATGAATAAAATATTTATCTGACATGCCGACATAAAGACGCAAAATCATTGTAGTATAATTCTTTTTATAGAGGTCCTAAAGTGAGGTCAAACTCAGATTTCCATTCATTCATAGCCACAGAACAAGGTTACTAGAAGGTCACGTCTTCTGAATCAATAGAGCAGCAGTTACAGCAGAAAACAATGAAAGCTACTCAAATCTTTATCTTCAAGCATTTACTCTGCAGAGAATTACAGCAATTGTTGAATTGTGTTATTTTGTGCATTGCAAGCTGGAGAGAAGAGTCTAATGCAAGGATCATTGCAATCATTGTAAGGGCTAGTGCGTGGTTGGGCCTGATCTCTGCCTCTTGTTTCCCAAGACCTTTGAGACAAATATGTCTCAAATCTTGTCGTATGTGAAGCCAAAGATGCTTCCGCTGTCAAAGGGTCTGAATCCGCTTTCAAAATCCTTGTAGTTTGCTGGTTTTGTGACATCCAGCCATTATCAACTGGTTGGGAAAAAAGCCTGTCCTGACTTTGGGGCAGCTTTTAAGTGCAAAGGTATAAAATTTTTGAAGAGAGTTGGAAAATTAGCCAATAGAAGAAATCAAGCACAGGTGCAATCAGGAATAATAACTAGAGTGCAGAAGTTACAGAAGAACAAAACAGCACAGAGACCTCTCCTTCTTCTTCGCTGGCACTCTCCTGCAGGGGATCAAGGCAAATACGACTTTGACCATTGGAATTTGCTGTTCCCCAAAAATCCTCTTTCCAGATACATCAGACAAAAATGGTTCTCCCACAAGGTAAAGATAGAGGACAGAAGGAGCCTAAGGCGAACACTGTCAGTTTTTTGCTCACCCTCAGTGTGCACCAGGTTGTGTTTTCAGCAGTCCCACGTTAGTCTGTCCCTCTGTCTTTCCTTCCCTCAGCCTCTTGCTGTGCTGAATGCTACCTGTGCTCAGAAGGTTTTTTCTTTCCTTTTGCTTGGTAATGCTATTTTGAATTAGAAGTTTTCTTATTTTGTGCCACGTGCTTCTTTTCCCAGTAAATTACGTAGTCAGTCATGTCATACTATATGACCTTTGACTACCACAACAGTTTAGTATTTTACCATTCTGACTGTGGTCACTCTATTCTGCAATAAAAGGCAAGCCACAAAGCAGTCAATGGTAGGGTGCCGTCCCTGCTTAGCTGAGTTTGTATCTGAAATCTGCTGACATTACCCAATTCGTAATTCAATTTAGGCAGCGTGTCTGTTGTGGACTCTGAATGTTGGTGGTGGGTTTGTGGTTTTTTTTTTTTGGTTTTATTTCTTCTCCAATGCTGTCGTCTATTTTTATTAAAATGCTCAGGGCCCTAGTTTTAAGTGATACTTCTCAGCCAGAGCTTCAACAGTTCAGTGATGAATAGGTCTGAAAATTTTATAGTTGTACGAGTGTGGCACCAGTGTTTCCACTGCACTCTTCCTAATGACATTTAGGTCTTTTCCCTGGCTACCATCATTTAATTTTACTAGTATGTATACATGCATGAATAGTTCAGATTTCATTTCCTAGATAGTAATTTGCACTTCAGGCATTTAATTTCATTTGCTGTTGTGTTGCATGTTTTATAGTTCCTGACTGGCTTTTCCCTCAACAAAACGCTGCCAGCATGAAATAATTGGCATGGGAAAAGTCTGCGCACATGGATTATGTATAAAGGGACTTAATTGATTAGCTGTGCAAAAGATCCAAGCTTTGCCTGGTGTACGTTGGCCCCAGTTCAGTCAGTGATACCAAATTCTTATGTAGGGCTCAGCGCATCACAAAAATACCTTCCCTTTTCTCCGCAACGTGGATTCTCAGCTTTCCTGGGAACAGACTTGCTAGACTGCACTTTACAATTCTTGAAGTGTATGGCAAGATATCCGTTTTGCGAGTTTTGCTTTTGGGTGGTGTTTGGTGGTTTTCTACCAAAGGTACTGGGGTTTGTGTTAATCTCTGTGCATTACTACAAGTTGAACGCCAAAATGCATTAGAACTGCTATGATGTTGCATAGCAACACTGCCTTAGCTTTTCAACATAGCCTGTTCTGTGTTTCTTTTATTATATAATATTCAACATTCACTTTTCATTGTACGAAAATTTCATATGACAACCCAATATAAAATACTGGTAATTTGTCAGTAACAGAATAAAGTAAAAAGTGGCTTGTGTGGTTAATAAAAATTATCAAGACACTTTGAAAGTAATTATTTCATAAAACTACCTGAAGGGAAACTTTTGCAGAACTTTTCTGCGGAAACTTTCTTTAAAATTAAATATGTGGGGTTTTTTTTTTGTTTAGGCTTATCAAATGATTGACACAGTACTTTTTTTCTTTTTTCCCCTTTGTGCTTTGGCCCAGTGCTTGAGAAGAGAGTTATGAATGTAAATAAATACAAATCAATAGAATGCTGTTTCATTACTTCACTGGGAATTTCTGTACAGTTTGTGAGGAACTTGCTACAAGTTGAACAGATGATTAAGTTTAACCTTGATCTTAAGCCAGCTAGGTTGGCTTGCATTCTATCAGCAAGGGATTTAAATTTACTCGGACACATTTTAATTGGCATTTATGCAACATGTACTCACAGATGCTGAATTCATTGAGAAATCCTGAGTGCCATCTGTTTAACTCTGTTTCCTCTCTATTACAGTATAATAAAATAAGGCCAGATCCTTATGGCTTACTAATATATTTATCTTTCAGAAAACAATATTTTAACTACCACCATCAATAATGTGTTATTTTGTGCTAGATATTAATTTCTGTGTTTAATTAAAAGTCACCTTATTTTCTTTGCTCTTTTTCATAGCTGTTTCTTCGAAAACATCTAAATCAAAGACTTCAGGCCTAACTTTTACATCTGGCATAAATAGTCTTTAAAAATTCTGGATGATTGTTTCAGTATGGATGCTACTAATATGGACTCATATGGAAAAATAATTAAAGTTACTAAGTAACACCCAGCCCATTTCTGAAGAATTTGGCTGCCTTTAAGAACATAGTAGATTGTTATTGATTGATCACATTGCCTAAAGTAAACATGTGTAAATTCTAGGCACATTTTATTTTAAAATAATACAGTGCACATACTAGCATGTTACATTTATTTGGAAGCAAGAGAAGCATAACCTATTTTGGTGGAGTATCTGGACGGTATGGGGATATATGTATTAATGTATGAAAGCATTCGTTTTAACCATTTCCTCATATGCTAAGCATAAAAAAAATAAATGGACAAAGCTGATTTGAATCCCCGGTACCTCACGTGGAGCTGGACTTTCTTATTGCGTGCCGGACCTTAGTGACTTTGGGTTCAACTGCTGCATCCTGGTTAAGACAGAACACAGTCCCCGCTGTACAATCACGGGTAGCATAAAGCAGGGCGATATGTCACTCGGGTGGTTGCACCTTCCTACTCTTATGTAAGGAAGTAATAGAGAAGGCAGCTCCCATTCTGTAAAAATGGTGATTGTTAGTGTTATTCAAGGTTTGGAGTGTTCTTTTGGTTGTGGTTTTTGGGAGTTATTTTTTATACCTGCACACCATACTTGTACTTTCACAAGAGCAAAGACTTTTTCCCTGCTTTTGACATTCATAGGGAGAACTGGCTGGTCTCTCACTGGGGGAAGAAAACTTCTAAGTGTATCTTAAATTCATTGTTGCTTCAGAAACATTGGGATATGCTTAAGCACTTTTCTAACTTAGGTTCCAATACTTCTTTTTTAGTTTTGCATTGATAGGTATCATGAAACTGATTAGAGGTACAAATTTTCATGGTGAGGAGTAGAAGGTTCCTCTTTTTTACTTTAAGACTTAAAGTTGTCTCCAAATTAGTCACCTTTTCTTTATATGCTTGCAGTAGAGGCTGTTTAGTGTAGTAAGAGTTTTCCAAATTATTGTTTAGGTCATTGCTACTTGTGCACATGCCAATCTCTTCATAATTTTTTCTAGCACTGATGATTGCTGCATGAGAAATAAATATATTTTTTATGATGAAATTTTCCTATTAATTTCTCTGTTGCATTTCCATATTTTTTTTTACTTTATCTTAAATCAACTTGTAAAGTAATTTGGACCTTTTTTATAGGAAAGTATAGTACCTGCAGAGGGTAAGGAGATTTGAATGTAAAATAAATAGTGAGTACAGTGAGTTAATATGATGGAGAATATATAGTGAAATCTAACCATGAAATCACATGCCTTCTTCTCCATTCTTTTTTTTCATCTCTCTCTTGTTTTTCTTTTTCTTCTCTTCTCTCAAGGTTCTTTTGCAGGGTAAGCTGGCAGATATTTGAATGTAATTGTTAAGGTTATAAAGATAATTTGTGAAGTTTTCCTGTTTTACCTGTGCAAGACACTTGCCTTTGATAGTGCATTTGTGGTGCCGTCTTTATGTAAAGCTTGTTAGAACAATGCCTCAGCTTTCATCATTTCTCTATGGTGGGTTATATTGAAATAAGAGTAATTCCCTTGCATACTATGCAATTAGCCTTGCTAGATGATATTGGATCTACAGATTCCATTTCAAAGGAAAGGTTAAGACACCATGAGTATCTTTTTCCTTTGAAGTATGCTGTTGAGACTTCATCTGGGGATGAAAGGGTATGGGCTTCTAGGGCAGTGGGGGCTAAAAGAAGAATGCCCATCTCAAATATGGGCAAATCAGATTGTTTCCACCTCTCTGCAAATAATGCCCTATAAAACACTGATGCTTCAAAGAGCTGAAGAGTTAATCAGATAGATGTTGATGGATATAGCAGGTTAGGTGTCCAATCACACCAGAAGTAAAAAAAAAACAAAACCCACAATCCCTTCTGGAAAAAAAAAAAAGTCTTATAAAATATATGTGCACATAATAGGATTTCCTTGATATTTATTTCTTTACTTGTTACCAGCAGTACTAAACTAAGTGTATTCCCACTTGGAAAGTATCTTTTTAATTATCCATCTGTTTTTCCCTTACCTTTTATTATTCTGTCTGAATTGGTGCTTCTGTTTGCTTCAAATGGTATGTAGATTAATTTCAGTTCTGGAAGTCTTAAATTATTTATACTGTTAGGGAATAATGTGCATTTCCATTGTTTACAGCTCTGGTGTTTCTGATTATGTAGCATCAGTCTTGTTTTGCTGAGAGTGTCCTGTGTTGATTAACTCTCTAGATAGTTTGATAATGGCCTATATCCAAGTGATGTATATACAGATCCCAGTTGTTTCTGCGAACCTTAACAGAATTTAGTGAGGTATTTGTTACTGGGGTTTTGTTAGATGAATATGTGTAGAGCTACTACTTGGCTCTTAAAATTTTCCTCTGAGAGATTAGATGGTTTTGCTTCTTTTGCAGTTCTGCATGTTAAAATAACAAAGGCTACCTAGGCATTATTCATACAGACTTAGAGTGAAAACAGAAATTTGACACAATAATGGGAATAAATGCTAGTGCCACTGCTTAATTCTGTTTACTAGTACAAGCACTCACTTTCTCCTCTCCTCCCCCATTTACTGTTACATTCTTAAGAGTTCCCATTTTAGACCAGGTACATTGATTCAATAGATTTGTGGATATATAATGCTATTCTATATCTGTGGCTTTAGTAAAGACACAACAGCTGTACTTCTTCCCCCCAACAAATCCAAATTATGCAAAATATACTTTAACATTTAGCTGTAGTGCACGTGTATTGTGGTTTTGGCACTACGTAATACACCGCGTATTTCGGTTCTGAGACAAGCGTCTCATTGCTATAAAGTGAACAAAAAATAGCAAAGAAAACTGAGTGCTTTTATGGACTTCACAGTTTATATCCACACTAGGAGTGTCTGCTATTTAAGAGCGTTTTCTGCATGAGGTAACCATAGTGCCTCTGTCTGAAGTTCAGGGAAGCTTCTGAGTAATGGTTTGTCATGGTAAGCTACTGAAAGGTGCCATTCAGGTTCATTTAAGCATGCAAGCAGCGACAAAGCATTTTCTTTAGCAAAGAGAATTTCTCCTTTTGCTTTAGATTCTCATATACAAATGACTTTTTGAAGATTCTTATCTCCTGTTTTGTATTTTCTTGTTTCCTGACGAGAGAAGGCTTGTGCCATCTTTCTGTTAGCCCTGTTGCTCCTAGTTGGTTCTGTAGTCACTAGACAAAATCTAATAAATGAATACATACACTGAAGGAAAACCTGTAATATGAGATTGAAAGTTATGTGTCCTTTATAAGATTGATATAGTGGATATTAATGAGGATTTTTTATGATATTGGATGTTCTTAGTTCTCCTATATGTATGTCTGGTGCAAGTAGCACAACTTGATAGAAATGTATCTGTAGAGGGGGGACAGTTGGCCTGAGAAACGGTGTCTACACTGTGCGTGTTTCATGAGGACTCTGGTTTGGTCTGTTTCCTGAACATCCATTGGAACCTGGTGTTCATCTCTTGGTGTAGTTCCATCCATTCAGGGAGGTGTAGAGGACTCAGAGATTTCCTTCGCAGTGCTGTCCTGATCCAAACTCAAGTACTGTCATAAAGACAACCATAGAGGAACTTCCTTGAACTTCCTTTTTGGTTTTGAGTTTGTTTTTTCCTCTGGCTAGAAGCAAACCAAAGAAAAGCCTGAGAATCTAAAATTATTTTTTTAATTCTTTTATTATACCATGTGTATTTACTAGAGGCCCGTGCAAATATGCAGGCGAGAAACCTAACAAATGAATTGAAATTCTGATGTCCCTGGTACAGCTTCTCTGCACTAACTAGGTAGGGTGGGGAAACAGAAGATGGAATTCTTTCTGGCAGTAGCCTGCTGGAGCCAACATTGTTTTGCACCGAAAACACTAATAGTAATGAGTAACACTAAATAACCTCCACAGTGCCATTCACCAGTGAGTTTTGAAGTGTCTAACAATGAAAGTAAGCAGCACCAAACCAGCTGGAGTTTGTGTACTAGAAAGTCCCATAACAACAAAAACATATTCTTACAGCATGTCAGAAAAACAAGTGTAAGGATTTTGGCAATCCAGATGATGTTACGGGGCTGGTTTTTTTTTCCCCTGAACTCAGTTAGTTCTCAGTCAATTAATAGAAGATACTAGTAGCTTTTATCTCGCAAATTCAATGGATTCTCAGTAGACTAGCAAAATCAGTCACAATGTATTTGCTTCTTAAAACTTACAACCTTCACTTCTATGAATCTACTGATAATATAGATCAAGTGTCTTAGTTTTTTTCAGGCTTACTTTTTGTGCGTAAACATACATGAAAGACCTAGTCCACTGAACTGACTTGAAAATTTAATTATATTCAGAGATCACAGAGAAATAAAAGAATTACGGGCTCACACAGTACAACATTTCCGTTTTCTCTCTGTAAAAATTCCTAATGGAAATCTAAGAGATTTGTGGTTTACCAGGAAATTAACCTGTATGGGCTGCTTAGGACTGATCGGAATTGAATTAACAGAGTTGGTGGTTCTTCGTAAAGCGTATTGTGGCATCTCACACTGCAGATGTATAATGGCAGGGGAAATAGAGCATAGGTGCTTCGAGGGGTACCCCAGCTCATATGGAATCAAGAAAAAGTGTCGTCACTTGAATTTTGTCCAAACTTAAATTTCTTTGTTAGGAGTTAGAAGTAGCAAAAACAAGGGGGAAGAAGCTAACAGCAGATTACTGAAATTACGTGGTACGGTTTCTTTACCGCTGTTGTTCCCTGGAAGTTTTTAAGGAGTTGTGTTGTGCAGCAGTTTCTCACAGGGTGTAAAACAAAGGTGAAAGCAGCATTTCCAGCAAATGCACTCACTCCCTTGATCCTTTTAGGCTTTCACAGCCGCTTCCATTACGTTGGTTTGTTTTGCCTTGAATGCATTTATAAGTCCCTATTTCAAGCAGACTAAGCTAATGTTACATTTATCCACTTTCCTTTTGCTCGGTGGTGAGTGCAGGCGCGTTGCCTCACACGCCGCAAAGTCCTGAGCAACCCTCAGTGCCTCGCAGCGTTACGAAGTGGGACAACGGTGGATGCCAGCATCTCTGTTGTAGCTGTTATTAAAGATGCTATCTTCAGCCGCAACACTGAAGTTATGCAACGTAACGTTCCACTGTGTATTAAAATATTAATGAAAACACGGGATTGAAAACAATGAATGTGACCCGATATAAAAGGAAGCGTTTAATCAGAATTAAAATCTTCGGTAATGAAATCTGGCTGGCTCTGCGCGCGTTTGTGTTCATGCTGAGCATCGCCCTCTGTTTCCTTTTGTTAATTCTGAATCAGACTTCTGGCTGCCGTTTTGCCACATAGAGCGATCCAAAACTTCATGCGCTCCTTCCTGCCAGCAATAAGGCAGACTCTGCTAACAGGCAGTGTTTCTCTGATTTTCACTCAGTAGCACTTACTGCACATTAAATACTAACATATTGATCAACTGGCATGTTGCCTTTAAATATCTCATAGGGACTGAAGCCAGCATAAGAGTCCAAATGCAGAAGTACTTTTCTGCGTGATTTTATTGTCTTTTACCATTTACAATAGCAAATAAATCTCCAAGAGTTGCAATTCTGAGTTCCAGCTTGGTGAATTTGGTAATGTCCATTTGCTTACAAAACCATTTTTTTGTTGTAGCTATTAATCTTGCTACTTTTTGTGATGTCCTACACAGAATTTTGTAATACTTGAAGCATTTGGATGGCTGTCTAAAGGAAGAGCTATCGTTGCAAATCATGAAGACATCTGTCTAGAGATTTTTCAAATTCTGACCAATAAAAAATTTGAGTGTATGATATTGCACCGTGCTTCTTTCTACTGAGAAAGAATGATTCATATCTCAGAATATGCCTGAAAGAGAACAAATGTTTGCCTGTACAGTTTAGGATCAAGCTCAAAGCAGTTAATTGAATTAGATGAAGACTGTATTTCTGTATGACCTCTGTATAAGGCTTTCTGCCATTTTTCCCTGAGGTAGTTTCCTGGATTGTTTTCTAAAGTCAGCCCAAGTAATTTGAAGAGTATAGGGTATTTGGCATAGAGGTAATTTTGAGAAGGTTTACCTGTTTCTACTGTGACAATCTGTTGTCAATTTACATCTTGAATGTTTTAGGAGTTAAAGAACTAGGATGACATTACTGTAAGAAGGATATGTTCCTGCATTTGGACATGCAGAGTATAGTTGATAAAACGTTCACTCTCTAACTTGGGTATGTCCTGCTGTATAGCAATGTGGAGAGCTGAGAAAAGGTGGTGAAGCTCTGTGGTCTGTAGTTCCTTTCAAGAGAATAAAATTGTATGAAATGACAACAGAACAGTGGAAGAGAACCAAAGTGTATGTAATAGTTCAGCAACATTTTTGAGCAATGTGGCTTTGCTACGGTGTCTGGCGTCAACAAATGCTGTTCTTAGCTCTGCTGTGATTTAGAATTAGCCACTCAGCCATGCGAAGCGCCTGCATCTTGCACCTTCTGACTGATGTTTAAGGCTTGACCTCAGATGTAGGGGGGGGGGGAATATCGTTTTCCAGAATATTGAAGGAGTGACTGAGCTGTTTGAGTGCGATAATGATACTTTATATTCTCTGATATTAAAATGTCATATTTTTCAGCCACTTTGACATCATGATGGGGATTTTTCGTGGAAATAAGGGTCCTTTCAAAAGATGTTAAAGGTCTTGGTACAGTGACAACATGCTAAAATTTGAATGCTAACCAGAAGGACACCGCTAAAATGGTTGCGTTGAGGCAGGACTTTAGCAAAACAGTAGAATATGCAGATTTAGGGCTCTGCATATGGCAGGAACATTGTTATCGCAGGTGTGTGCATCTTTATTTCTTTGAAATGTCTCCTCTGATAAGTTTTTGGTTACTTTAGAGTGGAGAGATGGTTATAAAAAAATGTACAAGCACTGGCCATTTAAGTCTTGCCTGTACTACCAAAAGAGCGCTGCCACCGTTTCTTTGCCAGGTCTGTGGAATACTTGTGTATCTCCTCTTTTAACAATACGAAGTAAGACAAACAACATTCTTTCAGGTTTTTTCCAACTTAGAAACTATGGGAAGAGAGTCAGTTTTTCACATCTCGAGCCTGTGTAGCTTGCTGTTTGGCAGCATCAGCTTTCCAATCAGTTGCAGTCTGGCTCCATTTGCCATATATTCTGGCTTTAAGCTGTCACTGAAAATTGGCTAAATGCTTGCTTCTGTCCTCGCTACTTGCATTCCTTCCTTTATTTTTCTCCCTGGAATCCAAAGTTACAGGACACTGGCATTTCTGAGTTGGTTCATGTATCCTTTCGTAAAAGAGAAAACCATTCTGCGGGTGAAAGAAGGTTTGATAGTTAAGGATAGTTGAGGAAAACACTGACATTTTGGTGAAGTGTCTTCTCACCTTTTCTCTTTCATTGTCTGGTCCTTATATCTCTTCTTTTTATTTCAGTTACCTCTTTGTGCTTTAATTTGGAGGGCCAAGACAAGATATCACTGGAGCATCTTAATCTGATTCTTTTTCTCTGTCATAATCTGCTTTGAGGGAAGGGCAGTACAGCTAACAGTTCATTGCAAACTGGACATCAGAACCTTGATTTGGAGCGTACAGAAAAAAAAAATCTTTACTTACAGAATACACCCAAATCCTGGGATTGAAAAAATCAGACCCTTCTTTGCCTAGGGAAAACTAATTTATGGTGTCCCAAAGACACAGTTCTGTGAGCTGTGTCTAAAACCACTTGGTTTGTGCCCATAAATCTGGAAATCTACCGTGTTAGTCACACTGAAAATATTGTCTATAACAAAGCATGACTGAAATAAACCCAAAACTCTAAAAATAAACATACAATATAATAATAGTAATAAAAAAAGAAAATATCTGGAAATATTTGGAACAAGTGAGGGGGAGCTGTCTCTGAAGTCTGTACTACTCTGAAGTCTGTATCTGCTCTTCCGGGAGGTAAACTCTGACTTCTAGGCAGTAAGTGCTTTGTCCTAGACTGTAATATGTGGAAGATGTTGAAAGGGATGACGTTTTGTACACAGTCAATCAAATTAATGATTAGGTCTCCTCTCCTTATCTTTTTTCAATTTTCAGTCAACCTAAGGGATACTCTCAGAGTCGCATGCCTGAGGCATCACAGACCCTTCAGGGTTTAATTAGGTTTCCCAGTGCTGCAGTGTGCTCTCTTAGGCCTGTCAGTTACCCTTCTCACAGGAGTTAAAATTACTCTTCCTATGACTTATCAGAATTGGTCATTTAATTAATTCTCAATTCATCATCTAATTCATTTACATTCTCCACACATGGAAATACTGTTATGGTCTGACAGCTGTGTTGCCTGGTAAGATTCTTGACAATACTTGAAGCCCAAAGATTCACCTAGTGAAATAAAATCACACTGGTTGTGGGTGATTTCCTTATATTTTTGTAATTGTCATCAGTAACTTTCAGACAAGGGTTTGTACAAAATTCTGTTTTGGAACCTGCATTTCATTCTGTTAACAATTTTAAGTTTCTTAATTACAGTAAAAAATTACAAGAAGTTTGTTTATTTTAGTGCGTTTAGTATTATTTATATACATTCAGTATATTTACTGCCAAAGGTCTCAAGATTTAATTGCTTTTGCAGTGTAGCATATTGCTTGATTCAAGCATATTACTTGTATTCACCATCAGCACCTTTTGAAAGATGTGATCCAGCAGGTGCAGCGCTCCTTAACGTTTTTCTACGTGAGTGAGTTAGAAGCATGCAGGCATTGTACTTACTAATGTGTGTTGCTGAACATAATAGGGAAGGACGCTTTTTTTCCAAAGAAGGTAACTGCTGACCTTCAGTAGATACTAAGATCCCAGTTTGGTGGTGCTGTATAAAAGGCAATCAGTCTTAAATATTACTCTTTGGAGAGAATACATTTTAAAACAACTGAAAGGTTACAGTAATTGAGGCAGTACATTTTGTTAACGTTTGAGAAGTGTGATCTAATTTCACTGCTACTATTTCATACATCTAACACCCGTATTTAGCTCAGTCTCAGTTAGTTGTGGATTGAGTCTTGGGTCTGTTCATAGGTGGTAAACCAAGGCTTTTACTATGTTGCTTTGACCGCCACTGCTCTTTAGTGCTGTCATCGGCTATGCCGTACTAATAATATTATTACTAAATTACATGGGTTTGTAATTTAAACTTAATGTACCTCCCTGACACCTTCAATCTGTTAGCATTCTTGTAGCAGAATTATTTGAAGTGTTCTGTGTAGGCTATTCACACTTTAATTCATTCATTAATTCATTTTCATTCATTCATGTTAAATTATACTATTCTTCAGCCCTCTCAGTTCTTCCAAAATTTGAATTACTGGTAAAATTTCTGTCTGCCTCTTAAAATGTCTACTTAAGAGTGTTGTAATTTCAAATTTAAAAATAAATCATTAACAATATGAGAGGTTAGGAAGAGAGCTTAATAATAAAAGGCAGATCTTAAATTGTTCCAACGTGAAATTAAAAATAAAAGGCCTTGTAAAATCGCTTCTTGCATTCATTAACCCTACAATTTCTGCCATGGTGACATCATGGAGGAAGTGTTTATGAGCCAGCTGTTCAAATTAACTGGTTGATCTCTGGTAGTGGAGTAGATAAAACACAGGGATTGTTTTGGATTTTGATTGGGTTTTTTTTTGTGGTTGTTTCCCTTAACTTTGCTTTTTTGAGCTTGAAAATATCTTGAAATACAAATATGTATGATGCTCTAAACACAGTTACAAAGATTTGGGTCAAGGACATCAACACTAACTCATACAAATAAATACGAACACTGAGCAAGATACCACTTGATTTTAAAGTACTTCTGTTTGTTCGGGCTTTGAGGTAGTGAGATTTACTGAAGGGCAGAGTTTAAAGCAGGGCAGGACAGCACCGTATGACAAATACACTACCTTGAACGTGTTGTCGTAAATGTATAGTTGAATATTCAGAATTGACCTCTACCGTGATGATGATAAGTGATGGTCATCCTCTTTACAACGAGCAGTCTCCTCTCCAAATTCAGGGAAGCCCTGTGTTGTTGGAGGGCTGGCTCTGTCAGAGAGTTAAACTGTTAGGCCACGTGTCCAGTGTTGGGTTTTGAAGCTCAGAGAAGGCTGAAAGGAGATTAGAGATCCAGATACTGACCTCCTTGGTGTCTGCTTGCCTGTAGAAGGCTTTTAGTCCCACTGAGAAGGTTGCAAGGAGATCCAACAGCTGAGGTCAAAGTGCTTCCAGGTAGGAGTCAGACGAGGAGGGCAGATGGCGAAAGGAGGCTGGCTGCTCGATGAAGGGACTCCCTACCTGGCAGAGGCCTTATAAAAGTGCAGACATCTTTTGAAACATTCAATACCGTATCGCTGAGCTCAGTTAACTGCAGAAAATTATTGCCTATAGTATGTGAGTGATCTTGTTAGATGATTATAACAGTAATTTCCAGCTATTTAGAGCCCTACTCCTGTTTCATTTTAATGACTATGTACGGTAGTTAACCCCAGTGTTAACCTGTTTTTAACATTTTCAGAAAAGAAATTATTTTTTTCAGATAACTAGTTTTTCTTTTAATTTTATGTGACTACATGGAACCTTTTAGGGCATTATCCTCAGAAAAGAGTATTTCTCATGTGTAATTGATTTAAGTTCTTGGTCAAACCAGACAGCATTCTTAAGGAGTTTAATAAGGTGTTAAATGCATTTTGGTAACACACGTGTTGACTTAAATCTGATCATGCATGCATTTTTGTTCTTTTTTAACTTAATTAGGTGCTATAGGACTTTCCTGTAAGTGGTACGCATGTATTACAAATGATGCTCTGACATCTGTATAAATTTCATGCCAGCAATGTCTTTAAACAAGTACCATAGTTCTGGTTGTTGCTTAAGTTAGTTGTAATTAAAATTAAGCACCTGGTTTGAAGCACTGTTCCAACCAACAAGCATCTTAGAGTCTATTTGAATGCCAAAAATGTCTGCTGAGTCTCAGTTAATTTGAATTAGAAGTTCAGTAGGTAGTGGGGAAAACAGATCATTGCTGGTCCTAAATTGCAGGAAACATTCTGCTTTTGAGTAACACCTCAGTCTTGACTAAGAAATAATTAGTTTCTCTTTGCTTATGACTTCATGGGATTAGAATATTTATATAACCTCCTGAATCACATTTTTCATTTTCCTATTCTACAGCATTTTAAAGCAAGTGCTAGTTTTTTATTGTTCTGATTCTCATATTTTATTAGTCAGATTAAGTATTAGATGGAAACTTTCTTTGTAGTACTGTGGTTTTGTTGGGGAGGAAAAGGGAAATGTTGAAAAACTTGTTGTAAATTTACAGGAGTTAAAATTATAAAATTGCTTGGTATTAAAAAAATTAAAATCTATTACATGGCAATTTCAACAAAATAAGGCAAAAAAGCAGGGCAGGGGGCCGTCAATGTTGCATTGCTCAACTTTAGCACATTTTTGTTTACTGGGTGGAAATTTGCTTATTAGCTGAGGTGTGGTTGTTTTCTAAAGCAATGTGAGGAATGAGCATTTCTTCAATTCCAGGTTTTTTTTTTCCCCTCCTATTTTTGAGGCACGTGCTGCAGTGCAAAGAAACAATTAAATTATCTTCATGCTGAAAGAGTGGAAGTTGGTGGGATCTCTCTGCTATTGCCTAAGTGCACGATACTTTGGCTCGCTGATCTCTAACAAGTAGATTTGCAAAGCCGTGTGCTTGGTCTGGGACAATGCAAGAGAGTCAGTGTAAAGCAAGTCTGGATAATGTCTTTTATAAGAACTGAAATGGATTAAGATTGCCTTGATCTAATTATGAAACTGCACCCCAAACATCTTAATTTCCCTCCCTTCCTCTGCTCGCTCAGTGACCATGGCTGTAATATCTTGGTAGATTAGGGATTCCAGATGTGTTTTGGTGCATTGCTTTGAATTGATCTAGCATGAAGTGTCTAGACTAGAACAGACCTGTAATCAAAATTTTCAGGAGATTTTCTTGTTTCCATTTCTTAAGTGATGCCACCTGTTGAGGCATGATATCCACAATGTATGATGGTAATTAGTGTGTTCCTTACGAACATTCTTTTTCATATATTGACTAGAGTTTTCTGATTGGTTTCTTTTTTTATGTTTTTCTTGTCTTTGAACTAGATAAACAAAACTAGATAAACTTTAACAATAATCTTTCTTAAATCTCTACAGTGTGTATGTACCAAAAACCCCTGCCTGCCTACCTCCCCTTTCACTCAGTAGTGACTCTCTACTCTTTGGCATAGTAGCCAAAGAAGAGCTTAAGAAAAACGCAGCGGGTACTGCATTTTGAAAAGCAGTTTAGGGTTTATGCAAAAAAATGCTGTCTCTACTTATATTACTTGTCAAGTGATTCCCTCTCTGTTCTGGGAAAGATTCTCTGGGGAAAGTGCAATCGTTTTATTGATGGAAAAGTATACAATATTAAATAGTTGTATGAGTAGTTGACTTGTAAGTGGAGTTACAGAAGTTGCTCTTGAACCTGATTAGTTCAGCAAGCGTAGCCTTAAAGTGTTTTCAGCACAAACCCAGGAGTTCAGAGTTCACACAGCAAGAGCATGCCGTTGTCCGAGCTGGGCAATGACAATAATTGCAGTCATTATTCATTGTTTTGTAAAACCTTACCCCCAGGATTTCAGAAATAAATGTAGGAGGTGAGTTTATATCTATGAAGATTATACACTGAATTTCTTTTTTTTTTTTTTTAAAAAAAAAAAGAGAAAGAGACAAGTGTCCTCTTAATTCATCTATTTTTATTCCAGCTGCATATGTGTAGAAAGAGGGGCACGTGGTGAAATTTGACCCTTTGGTGACTGAAAGCACGTGCTATATTGGATTACAAAGTATACTTACAATATATCTTCAAAAGGAAATGTATTCTCAATTTACAGTGAGCCTTGACTATGAAGTACAGAGAAGAAAAAATGTTTCTTCTTTCAGTGAGGGAAGAAAATTTTAAATTTATAACTTCGTGCAAGATTGCCAGGGCCTGAGGCAAAAAGCGGAGCATGTATCTACTTTACAGCTGCAAAAATAATTAGATGACGACTATCTGTGGAGTAATCTCTAATGGATTACATTTTGTTAGCATTTCATTATGTAATGTTAGAGCCAAAATAATTCATAGTAAATGGGAAAAAACCACCAGCTTTTGATGAAACTATGGTCTGGACCTTTGATGTCCTCCTAAGGCATTCTATTAAGCATTGGTTAATTTGTGAGAGGTCTTGGTTTACAGACAAGGTACTATGCTTGTAAAGCTGACATAAGACTAAGGAGTTCAGAAATTACTGAAGTAATTTGTTTTTACTCTGCAAGTGCTGGACTTCTTTGTTGCTTCAAAGGTGCTAAAAGCCATTGAGGTGATATCTGATAGGATTTACGAGGTCTTTCAGAGTTAAAAAGCACTTATGGTTTATTAAGATCACTTTTTTTTTTTTTTTAACTTAAGGGCATTTCTTTTTGTGTATCTCTTCGCTTTGTCCAAGTGATACAATCTTCAGCCGTAATAAAAGGCTTCTTACTCATGGTCAAAATACCCCTTTTATTGTCTTGCAATAGCCCTGTGGTGTAGCAAATAAATTTTTGTGCGCTTTCATGTGCTGTTGGCACTGGGAACTGAATATATGGGTTTTTTTCAGTAACTTGGTGCAACTTTTGTTTCTTTTTATGTTCTTGAGTTTGGAGAAGTTAAAAAAAAAAAGGAGTGATATGACCAGATCAACTGTCTTAAAGTGAACAAAAAAATTTTTTGACTTCAGCAGAAACAGTGTTGGCATAACAGCACTGCTTGATTGTCACGGGTTAAGGCTGGGCCGGCCACTGAACCCTGACAGACACTCTCTAACCCCCTCTCCCTCCCCAAACGGGAAGGAAAAGGGAATGAAGCAGAGAGACTTACGGATTGGAAAAAAAGAAAATTAAAACAGCTTTAATGAATAGTGAACTGTATACATATATACAAACCCGATATTAAACCCTGCTCCCCCCACCATAGCAGTCACCACTGGTGCTGTAGAGCAGGCGGCTCAGCATCAGCGGGGAGCTGGATACAGGAACTCAGGATCGGGATCAAAAGCAGGAGATTGGATGGAGTCCTCCCTGGACTCTGGGAAGAAGAAGACCTAAACCCTCATGATCCCTCAGTTTTACACTGAAAATTACATATATGGAATGGAATACTCTTGGTGGTCACCTGTCCTATCTGTAACTCCCCAGAGGTGCAACCTTTTACTTCCTTGTGCCCCCTCTCACTACCCGGCACCCCCAGCGTGGCACACAAGAGCCAGCAGTGGCCTTGGTCACTATAGGAATAAGTATCAGCAAGAGCCTTTCTGCATCCCAGTCCCAGGCAGCAACTGCAAGCATCAAGTGTTATCACTGCCAGTAGCAGACACCGTCTGCAAAAACATGCTGCTGACTTCAGAACATGCAGAACTGGAAAATAAAAATCACTGAACAGAATTGGTTCTATTTAACTCAAACCAGGACAATGATGTACTATATCTGATTGGCTCAGGGGCTACCTGGGACCACAAGAAGTTGCATCTGGTTATTAATGCCATATTCAGTATAAATGGAATAAGTATATACACAGTTTTCAGTGAGTAGTATTTTAACACTCCGATAATCAGAATAATTTGATGTATCCAATTATGACGTGTGAACATTTAGGGGAATGTGATAGGGAAGCTGTAAGAGAATGCAGGTTAGACTCAAGAATATTTTGTTGAAAGATGAAGGAAGCTAAAGGATTGGTCGTTTGACTTGCCTTCCTAAATAACTAAAAATTATATTATTCACCTTTCTGACAACATATTACTTTCTCTAGATGTAATCTGGTTTAATTCTGTAGCTGGAAACTTTTTGCATTTACCCTAGTCCACAGAAAGAAGATAAATCTGCATAAATGTTTGGCAACTTATAATGTTATCAAAGTGGGAAGTTTAGTTAGTTTGTTCATTTTTGCTGTAAATTCAGGGATGGATGCAATTCATATGGTCAGTGGCCAATCTTTAATCATAAACCTTTGAGTTATTGTCAGGCTGACCCTGTGTCTCAGAAAGAGACGGGCAGGAAGCAACCTCTGCCATGATTCTCCCCAAGGGACATTTTACCTGAGCAGAACACATTATGCCTTCTTCAGCTGGGATAGGATTCCTGTGCTCACAACACGAGGCAAACACTATGCCAAGACCTACCAGTGAAGCATCAGTTTGTGTGGACAGTCCTATGTCTGTGTCAACCTTCCACCTCTGTTGGTGTTAGTCACTTAGCTTAGATGTTGGAAGTTAAATACGAGTTGTACATGAGTTTTCTTTGTTGCTCTGTGGAGTCCCAGAGACTGTCTGCAGATACCAAATGGAATTCATTAACCGAGTTGTTCATTAATATAAAGTACAGTGACAACAAGGACCATTAAAGGCCAAACCAAAACACTTTGTTGTGCTCTTGGTGTATTGTTGGGTAACTTTTTACTTAATTTCCTTTATTCTTTCAGTTCTACGGGATGACTTCAGACAAAATCCATCAGATGTAATGGTAGCAGTGGGTGAACCCGCAGTGATGGAATGTCAGCCCCCAAGAGGTCACCCAGAACCCACTATATCATGGAAAAAAGATGGGACCCCTCTAGATGACAAAGATGAAAGAATTACAGTAAGTATAAAAGGTTTCTCAAACAATGCAAAAATCTGCTAATCCAAGATTACTAGTCCGTTGAGCATGTGGGCACTGAGCCATGCTGCACTTTCTAGGACCTGTCCCTTCCCTGCCTCGGAGGCAAGTCTAGCTTGCATTTAGCTTGGAACACATCCTCTGGTCTCATACTGCTTCACTGCAGGGCATGCATTTGTTTGTTAACGATGACCATGCAAAACCTATGTTCTTCCTCAGAAGAATTAGAAGCTTATGGAAATGAAATTAATTATATTTGTCAGTGTCCTGTAATTTTCTTGCCTTTTATCCACCTACAAATTTCTGCAACCTATAATATGCGCCTTCTTTGGTTGGAAAGGGGAAGTACTAGTAGTCTAGATGAGACCTTCTTTTGTAATTCTCTCGGAAATAACCCATGCAGAAAAGTTGTGCATTGATGAGAAGGCTTTTGAGATACGGTCACATGTCTTGAGAGAGATGATGAATTATCCTGCCCTCTCAGATTGAGCTGTTATCTCATTAAAGGTGTTGTCATGCTCATTTGTATCTGTAGTTTCCTGAATCCAATGCATATTATTCAGGAGTATGGATAAAGCAGCTTTTCAAGTCCGAAAACTGTCGTTCTTTTAATTTTGACGTATGAGACAGCAAGCTAGTGAGCTGAAATGACTTGAAGAAACAGCAATGAAAAATGGAGTTCAGAAGTCATTTATATGCTGCCAACATGGTGATATGCAACAACTTTCCATATGGTGAGAAATAGTATCATGTGAAAGCACATACCATGTTAGGATCCTGTTGGTACTGGGAGGATTACTAGAATAAAAAAAGCTCAGAGGCACATCCAATTTATATACCTCAATTTATATACCTCAATTGTATGCTAAAGAAAGGGAATTTCTTAATGGAAGAACACTTAAACCCCAGCAACCTATGTAAAAAAATTACCATTTTTGTTTGAGATTTAAGCTGCCTGTTGTTCCTTTTTTTATCCTTTTTTTTTTTTTTTTTAATAAGACAAAGCTCAGGCGTTCTATAGTTGTGCTGTATGCATACATTTAAATTTTTAAGTACCCTACTGAACCTATACTGATTGCTGGCTATTAACTCAATTCCTCCAATCATACTTGCTAAGAACTTGCAATTTCCTTTTCAAATCTCCTTCCTACTGTGACAAGTCAATTGACCTGAGATAAAGAGAAGATTCCAGTGCTGCTACTTGTTTGATTTTTTTTTTTCCCCTTTCAGGAAATGCTCTCTAAACTTGCATTTTCTATTGCTATAGTTTATTCTCTTGAAGGATTTTCAGGTGTTACCTATTAAGTACATTGCTTTCATTATACAGAAGGCAGCTCTTCTCCCAGCTGCGGGAACAAAGACATAACCAGAACAAAAGGGACTATCACAGACTGGCAGTGCTTGTTAAAACCATGCTTATGGTTGAATAAAGCTCCTAAGTTCGGTTTTCTTTTCTGGTGACTGTATCAAACACTCACCTAAGTAGTGTTCTTTCACCACGACATCTGGCAGAGTTATCTTGTGTTACCAGTTTCTGCTCCCAAAAACAAACAAATGAAAATGAGCTTTGATGTAGGCGTAGATACACGCTTGTTTTCGGTGCCCAAGTGAGTGTTTGTTTTCGGGGGTGTAAATTAGCCGTGCTGCACTAGCTAGCTCAACTGCAGTCATTTCACCTGATACTTGCCTGGCGTTGTCTGGAGCAGCACTATTAGTATCGTGGCTGCTTTCTCGCACAGACAGGAGACCGAAGCTACATTGTAATGCAGATTTCCATACAGGTACAGTAAGATCTTGCCAAGTGGATATATATACATTCAGATGCACATCTGAACAGCTTTGCAGTAACCATCTGTATTATCTTGCTCGTGGCTGGGAGGCAAGGGGAGATTGGGACCTGGAATGGACAGCATGCTAGAAGACAGTCAAAAAAACATTACATTTTAAAACCTGGCTTATAATTATTCCGTTTCTGTTAACTCACCTCCTTTAAGTCATTTCCATTTCAGTTTACCAACAGGAAGACAAAGAATTAAAGGAGCACAGCAGCTGAAATAAAGATGAAGTTGTTCAGTTTTAAGCGATAGATTTCATTTTTATATTAAATAGACTTTTCCTTAAAAAAAAATGTTTTCCATTTAAGGGTCTATGTTTCAAATGAGCACCTACATTAATTTGATGGCAAAATTGAGGCTAAATTTCAGGTGATGTAGTTTACAGGTGTTACCTTCCTCTTCTTAAGCCATGAAAGCACCAGGTCAGGAAATGTCAAACTGTATGTCTTGTTGTTCAGTATATATATGTAATGCCAGCAGGCATTTAATCAGTGAAAATACTTTAGTGGCTCCACTTCTAAAGCATTTTCAGTTGTTTTTATTCTTAAGGTCTTGATGATCATTGCCATTTTAAGAGTTCTGCCAAAGACTGTTTAAAGCATTTCATATTAATGCTTTCCTTTCTGACAAAAGGTTTTAAATAAACGTTAAGATTGTACTTTTCTTGGAATAAAGGATGATGCTGGACACCTGTTTTTTTATTCATATCTATACTTTCTTCCAAAAGATGGTATGTCCATGAAGCAACCTTGTTTTTAATAGATGAAAACTTTTTTTTTCTCATCTGCAATGACAGTGTTGATCTTTGAGTCAACAGAACTGAGCTTTACAGACAGAGTATTAAAGATACCAGAGAAACAGAGATGGTAGCTTTGTTCCTGATGGAGAGCTTGAAGCAGGAGATGTAGATAAATAGCAGTTATATTTAAGATCCAAGTTAAGGCATAAGTTCCTCTGGACTACAATAAAAAGAAAAGACTATTTTGTCTTGGTAGGGTTAAGGAAATTGGTATGTTTATGTAGGTGAGATAATAAAAATCAAAGTAGTCTTTGCATATTTTTGGTCAGTTTGTGGGGCAAATGAATGTGCTTTGAAGAGAAATAAATGTATACATCTTTCAGGTTATAAACAGTAGGGAATGGAACAAATAAGTGAAAGTAAGTGCATGGGCACAGCTATCTGTGACGGAGATAATAGAAACATATTTTCTTTGAGCATGGCTCTTCTGGTCCTGCTTCGTTTTATCAAAAGTCAGACTGGATATAGGCTCTTCAGTGTACATCTGATGAAGAATCATCATCAAAACGTTTTTCTCTCTCTGCTCTTGAATATGATGTCTGTGAACAGTTTTCTCAGTGTATTGGAGCTAAACATGATTTTTCTTATGTATATTCTTTACACCACAGTCTAAGAGTATATGCTTGATGTGACTAATGCCTCTATATATTACAAATGCAGCAGGAATGACAGTCTTGCATGTGAAGCCAATGCTTACTTTTAACTTAATTTGTTGAATTGAAAAACAGCTACCACAAGTCAAGAGCAGAACTAGTGTGATTCTGTGCTCATCTAGTTTATTTTTCTCCTGGAATTATTGTGGAATCGAGAATCCCTCCTAGCTGAAAGGGAGTGCTTCAGTGCAGGCCAGTGAATAGCTCTAATTTCTTACTGCAAACATTGTGAAAATGAAATTTATTTTTCCAATTTCTGAAATGTTCTGTCTGTGCTAGGGGAGGCTGTGCGACTCTCGTCTTGGAACTGAGACGCGGTGGAAAAAGAAGGTGCAAGGTCTTGCCTAGGAATGAGAAAGAAGGGAGCTCACCGGGGTGGGGAATTTCTTGTTCCATTTCCAGCCTTTAGTGGTATTTACACATTTGGAATCACTGTCTTGCCGGGTGAAGGTCTTAGACTCGGTAATTGCTTGGCATGAGGATGTAGGTCAGGACTCCGGGCTTCTAGGTGTCCTCTCCAGGAACAGCCCTGCTCCCAGCCCCGTCAGTCCAGTCGTTTTCCTCTCAGGGCAGCCCCACGTCATTAGGAAGAAACCACGTGTTCCAGGCACTTACCTGGGCACCGAAAGGCCCTGAGTTTGTATTCCCTCAGGCTGAGGAGGGAGTGCAGTCAGTCTAGTTTCTGCTGAGTGCTGCAATGACTGACTGGGCTTAGTGTTTCCGAATGTGTTCTGTCTAGGTGCAGCTGGCAGGAGCACCAGTAACTGTGAGGACCATTAGCAAGGACTTGCTTGGGTGCTCACAGCAATTGCAGGGAATATTGGTTGCCTGGGAGCCTGTGAATGCCTCCAGTTGCCCCCATTCACTTCTCAGCCATCTTCCTGTTGTACCCCAAAACTCCTGCTGTTTTTCAAATGGTGTCCCCACTGCCTTCCTGCCACACACCACAGCGATGGATTTTTCACCTATTTCCCCACGCGCTTCCTCCCTCTCACAATTTGCCCTTGCAACCAGCCAGCCTTCCTGTCTAGCCCTGCTCTTATCATCTGATTAGTGCTAACTGCTTGTGTGGAGGTAACAATTTGGAAGCTCAGATAAGCAAAACCTCCTGCTCTATGCTGTAACGTAAAAGCACTCTTCCTTTGGCTTTGCTGTTCATGTAAACGGCTGCTGTGCTGTGATTTGCAATGAATGTGGCAGTGTCTGTGTGCTCAGAGACTCCCTTAAGGAGCTGTGTTGCTGCTCCAGCTTCTTTGTGAATCCCAAATGCAATTGCCTGTATATAAGATGCTGACATGAGTAATCCAACCAAGATGGTGAGACCTTTGAGCATATCCTTAGGCAAAAACTGGCAATAATTACAGACTCTGAAGAGCTCAAAGTGTTCAAAGAGGATTTTATGGCTCTTCCATCTAGACGGGGCAACCTTCATGTGCTTTTGGATCTCTCTCTCAATTTGTCTCATATTTTAGGGGCAATGCCTGCATGATTAACTAAGCCTCAGTAAAATCAGGATGCAGTCAGAGTGCCTGTAATTATCAATACTTGCCCAGTGGGAAAATGTGTATATACCTTGCATAAGCTCTGGAGCAGGTTGATGTTTGAGCCAAGTTTGGAGGTCAGGATTTCACAGCTGCTTCTGTTCCTGCCCCATGACCAGTAGTAGCCCATGCTTCCGAAAGCTTCCCAATTGTGGAGATGTAGGTGGTAAAAGAAAAACCTATGCATACTGAACATGACATTTTAACAGGTAAAATCTCTTACATATACATGAAAAAGGATGCTGGTACCTATGGAAGAAATCCTTTGTAATAGAATACAAAAAGCAGCCTTTGCATTGAACATTTGGTGCAGCACTGTGATTGCAATTCCCCCCTTTCGTATTAACTCTTACGTATCATTTATCCTGAATCATCCTCATTTGATTCTCAGAATAAAAAGCTTGAGAAACCATTTATCTTTCCTTGTTCAAGTTTCTTAGCTTTTAAGATCAAAGTTACAAGATGAATAATGCATACAGGTTTTCATTCCTTTTTTGTGTGGCTGTCTTGTGACATCAACAGTTTTGAATGACTTACACTCTTATTTTAGATGGGTTGTAACTTGAATTCCCGATTCCTGGTTTGTTTTCTTGATTTCTGAGGTAAGTAGTACCTCAGAAATATGAAGCATTTATTCTGTCTTGCACAATGCTATTTTTACATGAATGAGTGATGAAAATGTTTTCTACAAAATGTGAAAACAAAGCCCCTGATCTTCTACTCTGACAGGAAAACCTCCTTAAAGGTATCATCCACAGGAAGATGTTTTATTTATTTGTCCCATTTTTTTGTTAATGACTTGCCAAAGAGAACTTGGTTCATTCTTCTTGGTGCAGACCATTCACAGCCTTATTGCACTTTGGCAAGTTTAAAACTACCTAGGTGATCTCAATCATAACAAGAAATGAAAAAGAAATGGAAGAAATGTCTATGCCCATCAGTTAGAAAGGCAAAGAAAAAGAGTTATTTGTATTGGAAGAAACAATGGAAAAAGCAGAAATTAATTCCTTGTTTAGGAAAGAGGCCTTTGCTTCCAAAGTTAAATTGCAGTGGGAAAAATTGCAGAGGAGAGATGCATCAAGGAAAAGGAAACAAAAACTGACCACATTTTTTGTTCCTGTGTGCTATACAGGAATAACAGTCTTAACCCTTTAAAACAGTGATGCCACTGACACAAACGATACTGTTCGGCTGCCATTCCAAATTAATTCAAGATGTATTTCTTTATTTTTTTCTTCTCCATTTCTCTTTTTTTTCCTGACCTCTTAATTTTTTTTCGTTAACTTTGTTAATCATTAATCTCTTAACATCTTAATCCCTTGTAATTATGTATTTTAGATACACAGCAAAGAATGCATATTCCTATATAAGATTAACACTGATGATGTCATAATCTGTCCTGTGGAGAGCTGCATGAAGGATCATGGTCTGGGTACACAGCACAAAAAGCAATCAGGGTGAGGGGAAGGGGGGGAGCAAGTACCTCTAGTTCAGGCTTTTATTTCATTTTAATTGTTTTTCTTTTTTGGGGGCAGATTAAAGGGCAAGCAGCAATTTCCTATATGCCCCAGGAGGGTTAGAAAGAGAAATGTATTTTTATTTCTGATTCCCAATATGTATTTGTTGCCCTCCAGCAATTTCCTTTCTTCCCAGTCCTTTTTTTTTCATTCTGTCTCTTTTTCTCACTCTCTGAGAGGGTTGGCTTTCAACTCCACCTCCCTTCTTTCCTTCATCTGCTGATCCCTACAATGCTGACTTCCTTGAGGATCAAGAGTAGTTTTTGTTCATGATTTATATTTCTTCTATTTATATTGCTTCCTCTGGTGGCACGACTGGAGCTGCTGTGTGTTAATTTGGCACCCCAAGGGGAAAAAAATGTAAAAGATTGTGAAAAATAATTTGGAATTGCACAGCTGTCCCAGAGGATAATGAAAATGGTTCTAAGTCCTGCTGTTTCTTGCTCTTACTTTTTCCAAAATGTGACACTATTTTTCCTGTGTTCATGCTTAAAGATCGGTTTTAGGATCCCTGTTGCTCCTGCTGGAGTCTCTCTGCTCTCCACATTCCTCAGATAATTTAGAATTCTCTTGTAGGTCGTCTCCCTGGTTTTCTGTTCTGACCATGGCATGTGCTTCTGTTGCCTCCTACGTTATCAACAGGGCACCTTGCCCATCTTCCTCCTCAGTTCTCTCTGCTTGCCTGCCTTTTCCCCTGACGTGTCTAAACCACTCGAGTTGCCACATCTGCACAACTACTCTTTCTCTGTTTAGACAAAGAGTTTTCAGTGTATCTTCTGCTACGCTACTGCTTCCCATGTCACTTTCTTGTTATCACAGGCATGACTGAGCTCTTTTCAGTGGTATGTTAATCTTTGATTAGCGTTTATCACGTCATATTGTCCATTGTTTGTCGGGTTTTTTTTGGCTGAGCCCCAAAAAACATTACCTTCTTTCCTGAAGGACCTTGCTCATCTTGGAAGGCTGTAAAAAGTCTGACTAATAGCCTGGGCTGACAGAAAGAAGAGAAAATATCAAATATACTTGAATGTTTGTATTCATTATCCTCTTTCTCTTCTTCCATCCTATTTTGAGTCTTACCATACTTGCATCATTTTTCAGACTCAACTGAGATGAAAGTTTTCACATGTAAACACATCCCCAAGTACTTTCCAACCCTGACCACATCTGTTAAGAGGGACATCTTGCATTTCTGCGAGCGCTGACGTAAACGTAGACTGAAAATCCCACCCTATTACAAGATTCTCTCCTCACAGCTTTTTGCAGGTTTGCCGTTTCAGAGAGCACAGCTATGCAGACTTTGTCAGGCAGATGTGAGCTCTTTGGGTTGGCTCTTTGAATCAACCAGAAACCATATGGCAGCAGTTAATGTGGCGCCGAGCCTGAGCTAATAAGCCCTGCTGAGAGACAGGCTAGAGCGCTCCGGCACGGTGTTGTACTGATGTGGCCACACAGCTTCTGCTGCGCTGAGGGTAAGGGCAAAATGAGCTTGCGTTGGCTTGAGGTCTCTACACACCAAGCCAAAGCAAATGGCCTGAGAAACACCCATGTGGACATTCCCTTCCTTCTCTGTGGCCCTCACAGTCATCTGTCCTGAACACCTCTTTGGGGGGCAGGATGTTTCTTCCATTAGTGTGATGTTTTCTGCAAGAAAAGAGTGAGGGGGAAAAAAAAGCCCCTTACTCTGAAGTGTTTTGAGTCATGCTCAATGTCTGACATTGTTCTTTTTGGTTTAAACAGCTTGTTATTAACACTAAATCTTCTCTGCAGGTTTACTGGGTAAAGTGTAGGGCGGAGTAAACCGCGCTTGATATAATGTGTCTTTTCAGTAGGCATCTCCAAAGGATAATACTACTCTGTGGAATTAGTGGAAAGGAGCATCATAACACAGAACAAAAGGATTGCCCAGGGTCCAACATCTGTGTACTGGGGAGGACACCAGCTTCTGTAGGCTTGTGCCGG
The DNA here is from genome assembly GCA_020746105.1 of Trogon surrucura. Lineage (NCBI taxonomy): Eukaryota > Metazoa > Chordata > Aves > Trogoniformes > Trogonidae > Trogon > Trogon surrucura. Next base: position 113,509,516 of record CM036617.1, on the reverse strand, counting down.
CTCGCACAAAGACTAGACTTTGTGTTTGGGACCGAATTGACCTCCTGTGTTCACAAGGACATACCTGGTAATAGTATAACCTATTGTGTGAAGTTACGAGGTGTATTGACTGTGTTCACACTAACTGAAATTACTGGAGTTAGAACTCATCATAATTCAGTGTTAGATTAAAAGGCTCATTACGGTCATTTCATTGCTGTAATTTTAAACCGAGTTGTTGCTGATCATATTGTCTCTGTAGCTAAGAGCATCTGTTCCTTCAAGTTTTTCTCACATCTTTCAAAAATGTTCCTTTGGATCAGTGATGCATATTGCTTCAGCTATTTTGTCTTCTCACCACTTAAAATGTTAGGCGTTACATATGCGTAACTACTGTTTCTCAGTATTGTTTCACCCAGCAGTAGTGAAAATACTCCTTTAATATGAAATAAGTATGTATTTTTCTGTGCTCAGCTTTACACTGATTCCTATTTTTAAATATAAACATGAAGTGAAGAAACATGAAGTTCTTTTGCAGATACTCCGCAGACTTAGAGGAACTCCTCATGGAGTCAGAATTCTCCGTGAATTTCTTTTGTCCCTAGTCATGAACTGATGACCTAGATAGTAAAAGGAAATAAATGCCTGCAGCAAATAAGAGGATGTGTTAGATATTTGAGTTTTGAGACTTCCAAAGGCCTAGGCATTAGACTATCAGGATTTTCTTGTTAAAATGGCAGATGGAGAGTTTTGAACCTCTGGGACCATCTGAAATTATAGAAATGTAGTCTGGGAAGCTTTTCCTTAAAAGATAATAAAAAAAAAAAACAGGTGGTTGTTATCTCAGACTAGGTTACTTGAGCTATCCGGAGTGTGTAAGACTTTATGATTGGAATGGTTAGGAGCAAAGGTGATTTATTATGCTGAGAAAGTAAATTCTTTGTTTTGTTTGGCTGACAGTCTAGTTGTTGGGGTTTTCTGGGATGGGTAAGGGAGATGAAGAAAGGATGTGGGAGGGAAATTATTCCTTCATTCATTTTATTCTCTTAATGAAAAAGAAACATTTTTGTTTGGTTAGTTTTTTTAAGCAGCCCAGAAAGGAGCCTTTGCTTATATTACAGACAATAAAGATGAAGATTGGGTTTAGAAAGTTAATTCCTTTCCTCCCCTCCTTTCATCAGCTGTATGGAAATCCTACATGTAGTGTGGTCGTCCTCCTCTAAGTTAAAAATCCCTTTTGGAGATGCCATTCTCTCCAGCCCCTTGGGGATGGCCATGTTGTGTGCTTTCTCTGGTTCCTCATCGTGAGCAAAGACAATAAGCAAAGCAATATTCAAAGAATCAGACTTTTAAAGCTTTTTATGAATCTGACGCACCCAGCATTAGGGCTCACGCTGTGAAGGGTGCACACTGTGTGCAGGCAGAAAACAAGTTTAGAGCAGAGTTCAGTCCATTGGATGTGGGACTTTGGATCCCTACAGATCAAATGCACAAAAAAAGCAATAGAAATTTTCTGCATTCAAAGATTCTTGAGTTCTTTTTTTTTTTCTGTGAGTTCTTTATTTTTTCCTGTATTTATGTTTACTTTATACTCATATACAGAGATATTTCCATTAGTAAAACACTAAAGACTTTTTAACACACAAATATCTTACAGAAATCAATATATTATCTGTGGCGAATTTTTATCAGTAAAGTGAAACAACCGAACTCCTCAACATACTAACCATTTTCCAAACACTGAAACCCTCTCCGTTTGTGGGGGAAAGGGGAAAAAAATACATTTTTTTTCCTTTAAAGTCTCTAGTGGACCTTAAATTTGATTGTTCTTGGCATTTTTGATATTCCTAGTCACTTGCACACCACAGCAGCCACATGTTGTCACTTAAAATCTAAATATCGGGTAACTTCTAACTGAGACTTTATTGTATATCATGCTTTTTTTAGGAATTAGTTTTTTAAAGTAAAAATGACACTAACTCTAAAAGCATGTTTAATAAAACCTCAGCAATCTATGTGCTGAGTTTGCACATATTATGTTCTCGTAATCAAAAGAAAAATGTAGAATAAAAATAGTAGAGAAGAACAGTGCCCATTTTTTAAGCTTTGAACAGATGTAAGTGATTAGAGCTTCTTGTTTGGTTTGCTTTGATTTTTTGGTCTACTTTTTGAAAGTTCTGTCAACTTCATTTTTGCTTATTTCACTCTGTTTGGATAGTTTTGCCTTACTGAGTTTCCTGTGATGCTTCTGGTTATATTAAAAATCTAGTCCAAATCACAGCACTTCAGAAATAATAATTTTGCAGTTCTTGGGTTTCCTCAACCCAACAGAGTACTTCTCTCTCTCCAGGTAATAATATACTCACAATTGCCTACTGCCAAGTTCAGATATTCACCACGTGCAGTAGTGTGGGGCTAACGTACACATTACAGGGTGTTATTCCAGACTCCCGTGTAATATTAGGCAGGTCCAAGTCTGCCTTCTTATGGCTGCCCACCTTAAAAGGAAAAGAAAAAAAAGCTTCTTCCCTTCCTTGTCTAGCTGTTGGACAATTCTTGCTAATACTCATGCTGCACTGAGCAATTAATTGATCTTTTTTTTCCTCCTGAAAACTCGTTAATTAACAAGACTCGATTTGGCATGTGGTCACGTAAAGATTGTTCTTTTATTTAACACAGAATGTGGGTGGTTAGTTATACTTGGATCTAATTATAGTAATTTTCTTCCAGCTTTGCTTTTGCTTCTCACTTTGGTGCTGTTGTCAGTTTTTTTCATTTGTTGGGCTTCCTGGTTCTGGCTGCGTTGGGGAGAATAAATTACACAGCGATGAGAGGGTGAAAAGTTGAGTTCTTTCACATATATGTTTAAGAGAAAATAAAATCTACAAGTCTTCCAAAGATAACTGTGCTGTTAAAAAAGTAAAATTTGAGAAACTGAAATGCTTCTGTGCTGTATGAAATATTTTTAGTGCTGCATGGAATATATTTAATTTTGAAACTATCCACAGAGATGTGTGCCTAAGTAATTTTGCCTTCCCTTACAAAATATTGTCTGGTTCCTTGAACAAAATAATTATGACTCAAGATCTCTTAAGTGTAAGTTAGTGTGTTTTGTCTCATTGCTTTTCCAAATGGCTATGGCATTCAGAATGCCAAGTTTTTGAAAGCAAAAGATGTCGATGTGATGGTTTGGGCTTCCCTCCACCACAGCCCACATTTCCGACTTTGCAGATCTTGCTCTTCCCGTTCACCTTAAATCACTAATCTCTTAAGACTACTTGCAGCATTTTTCTTGGAGTAAGGCACGAGGCAAATCAAGCAGGCAAAAAAAAATTGCTTTTTCAGAGTAAAGTGTTACCGTAGAAGCTACAGGTACCTGATTGAAGCTGTTTTCTGGTTCATGGTAGGTATTCCGGGAATGAATGGTTCTGCTCTCTGGCAGACCTAGTACACTAAATAGAATTAAAGGTGAGCTGGTTTTACCATGAGGCTATACAGTCATAGCAACACAATTTTTCTAAGTGAGCTGCAAAACATTTTCCTACAGAGAAAATTATTGTACAGTAAAGGGAGGGTGGCCTTGAGGTAGAAAGTCTGCAAGCTAATCGGAGTAGATTGCTGGGCTGCTGCAGTCTTTCTCTGTGATTTAGGGCAAGCCTTGAAGTTGCTCAGCTTTTCATAACTTGTGGGACTGAATTCATTCATACATGTAAAGCAGCCTGACACTATTGCAGCAAAGCTCTGTTGTGCCACTTTGCCAAAGCACAAAGTGTTGCTACATCCTGAATCATGAATAGCCTCTTTTTTTAGAAAAAACAGTGCAATAATATTCTCACTTACATACTCCACTCTAGGTGTTTGTGAGTGTATGATGCTTGCAGGGTCTAGACCAGCTACTAATGTTTTGAGATTTATTTTAAAGAAAACATCTCTTTACTGTTCAAGTTATATGCGGAAGTGTCAAAGTGGTTTTGAAGTTACTGTCCCTTGTATTCGAGCATCTCAAATTTTATTAATAAACTAGGAATGTCTTTATTACAACTCCTGGGAAATTTGATACACAATGCCTATGGTTAATGTCCTTCATGAAAATACACTTTGCCGGCATCGTGAATTCTCAGTGTGAAATTCTGACGTTACTAAAATCAGTGTATTACCATTGTCTTCAGTGTCTAGAATTTCACCCGTTCCAAGAAAGTATATAGTAAAATTTATAGCAAGGGAAAGGCCCCTTCTTAAAGAGCTAAATAAGTTGGCATTCTTCATCTTTGTGTTGCTGTTATTGCTACTGCTTCACTTTTTGTTCTTATTGGTTTACTTGTCATTAAATTACTTTCCATTTGCCAGCTGGAGTTTTATGGACATACTTCATATTTATTCTAATTTTCGTCCTAATGAGACTTTCTTCTAAGAAAATTTCCGCTTTATATGTCTTGCGTTTGTCATTCTTCAATATTACTTATTACCCAACTGGAGGTAACAGCTGTTACTCTTGTCATCCAAAATCAGAGGCTTTGGTGATATAAGAGGTCATCTATTGTATCTGTTATTCTTGAAACTAACAAATAGAAGTAGTTGGAAAAGATTTTTCAGTAGAAGGAGAAGCTTTAATTTTAGCAATCTGGACATTTTATATAGGACATGAGAAAATAACTTCTAAAATTTGCAAAATTAGGACTACCTGACGCAACCAGAATAAACCTGCATGCCTGCTTTGCTAGTTATTTCTGATTCAAAAATAGATAGTAACCTCTGAAAAGGTTCACTTTTAGGATTTCAACTGTTGGCAAACTGTGCGCTCCCTGTGTTAAGCATCTTAACAAAGGCCATTTCTTCTCCTGCTATGAATGTGAAGTTCAAGAAGAAGGCAGTTCTTCATCTTTGTAACATATACGTTTCCTAGACTGCGGTGTCAGTTTTACTGTGCTGCCCTGTCAATGAGTCTCAAATTCACCCTGAAGGATCACCCCCAGGGAGGCCAGCTGAACCTTTGACCCTTCTCTTCTGACTGTCACTAAGGTTAACACATCATTACAGCTTGTGATGTTCAGGATACCTGTTCATCTGGAGCCTTTATCAGCCTATACTGTTTCAGACAACTGAAACAGAAGCCTCCGTCTCTCATTGCTTTTTCATGGGAGTATGTGTTGAATTTTGAGAAAGAATTACATTTCTTCCTAATTTTGCGTTAAAATAGATGTATAATTTTAAAACTTAGAGCTTTACCTCTGTTATTCCTAAATTAGCAAAATAACTGCATGACTATAAGCAAAAATAAAAAGATGAGAAAGCATTAAATTTTTAAATGATTGGATTCATACGTGAAGTGTTACTTACAGTACTGCATAGCTACACAGTACAAAAAAAAAGTGTATGGTGATAGAGAAAAGTTCTAGCTACTGACAGGTTAAGGACACTTTGTTTATGTGGAATTGTCTTCTGAAGGTACCAAGCTGGATAGTTAGCCAGTTATAATTAAAACGGATTTTGGTTTGCTAACCCAGAGAATTTTATTCTTGTCAGTGAGCCTGGTCTCTAGCCAAGGCAACTCTTTTATAAGAGAAGTCTGTTGACACGGATGTTCCAAGTATGTATTAAAATACTGCTCTAATACATTGTACCCTATAAATGTGCTCTTAGCATAGCAGGTTTTTTTTCAAAATAAAACAGTTTTATTCTCTCTCTTACATTGTTTCCAAGGACTTACACATATTTTCGTTGGAGAATTGATACCAGCTCATGCTGAAAAGTTAGGTCATCTAAAGATGACCTATTTATTCAGGTGCAGAAGGGAATGCCAGTGCAATTTTTGTTTCTGCTAATGGAAGAGATTACTTTTAATCCCAGACAGCACATGGTCTACTAGGTTTTACCTTTGTATTCTTTCCTCCTTGCTTTCCACTGCATGCAGTCTTTGAAATAGGTACTTCAGTGTGTGCCTATCTGCAGCATTCAGACTATATGTGAAGCTGTTCTGTCTGCTTTGCATTCAGTTGAGAGAGTTGAGATATTAGTGGGACGTTGTGGTATCCTTTTCTGTCCTCCCTCTAAACACCTTGAACACAGTCTTTCAGGTAAAAAGCCTTAAATCACTTCTTTCGGTTACATTGAATTCTTAGACTTGTCTGGAAACTTGTATTAGTCAGTGTAGCAGCTACTCTGACTCCAGTTAGATGTGATCCAATGGTTTTTCCCTTTGCCAGCTTTTGAACAGTAGTTGACAATGCCACAAAAGAGGTTTCTGAAAAGGAAAGGTATTGTTAATTTAACCAGATGATCATACAGAAAAAAAAACCCACGACGCTTCAAACCACTCCAATATCTGTGTGCCTAGCTGACTAATTTAGCATCTAAAATTTCTTTCTGATGGAATCCCGTATGTATACTTGCTTCCAGATCCCCACTTCATGAGCTTCAGGTCTTCCATCTCAAGGAGGTGTGCATCTCATTAAATCCCTCTTCCTACTTTGGGTTTTGCTGCTTCTTACGTCTCAGGAACAGAGCTGCTGCTTTGGGCTGCAAGTATATCAGGCCCAGCAGAGGCCCAGTCCTCCACTTCAAGGTGAATTTCTCCTTAGCTTTTGGTGAAAAGTTACCACGAGAATCATAAGCTCATACCTTTGCGGTGTATTTCCAGGCAGTCCTGCTCTGAAATTCTCTGGCTGTCTAAGCAGAATGAGCCCAGATAAAATTCTAACACATTATTAAAGGCAAATCTAAATACAGCAAATATCATATTTTAATATTGCATACATAGAATGGCCTGCATATCAGATTTATCTTGGCATGGATGTTTGAAAGTGTCAGTAATAACATCTGTAGTACAGCATTTATGGTTTAGTTCTTACACATCCTCAAAAAAAGTTTGAATCTAGTAGGATTTCCCAGAATTTCTATATTCAGAGATTTAAGAGTATCGAAACGTTTTTTTTCTGAAATGCAGTAGTAATATTGATATTATTCTATGACACATTTCTTGCCAAACTTTGGGTGTGGGGAAAAAGCTGAAAAGCTGAAAAGACAAAGAACAAAATTTTTTAAGATTTTGTGGCACTTTTGTCAAAAGTATAGTAACACATGAAACTATTTGAAAGGTGACAAGAATCGTCAGAATACTTTTTTTTCTCTTCATATTGAACATTTTCTAAAATTATGACTTTTCTGGTCACGACTGACTTCTATTTTCAGAAGATTTTGGATTTCTTTTTTCTTCAAAAAAAACCAACTGTGTCTGTCTTAGAAAAAGTCTGTGTGAAATACATAAAGTATAATCCGTAATAATATAATGCAAAGTACAGTGCATAGTCGATGAAGTCTTAGTTCAGCTGTTTTATTTTTATATTTATCCTACCTGAGGGTTTTTAGAACTTTTCCCCTTAATTTCTGACTGCTTTTTCAGAGCTTGAAAGCCATGTTACTCCTCTTTCATTAAAAATGAATTTGCAAGGGTAACAAAATCATTTCTTTACGTTTTCTGGACATAAGTAAGCAAAACCAGTAGATCTCTGTTGGAACAAACATGTCCTCTAAAGTAAACAAGGGTGAACTTTTAACAAAATTTCCTGGGAGGTTATACCTTGATGCAGAAATGGGAGTGCTGATGTGACCTACTGAAATTTGTTTACATGTTGAAGTAGTGGTTAATCCTGTTAGTGTATGTGTTTGAAAAGGAAGCAAGAAGACTATGGAAGCTTATTGATATGGTCTTTTGTTTGCATAGATACTATCAAGACAATCCGTTAAATAGTCTTCCATGCCTGTTCACATACATCAGCTTTCTCCAGCATTCTTTACTCTGTTTTTTTTGCATCATTTTCCTTACCTTTTCTTGAGGTGCGTCAGCATGGGAAGGAGGTCAGCAAAGCAAAACTTTGCAGTAATGGGAGTGACACGGAGAAATACCAGCCTTAAATATTTTTCCTGTAATTATTTTTGTGTATTTGGGGTGCTGATTGGAGACATAGAGTTTCTTGGGAGTGGCAAGCTCAGACCTCGGTGGGGCTCTGGCCGTGGGTGGTTCTTACCCATCCCATGTGTAATGTCTCTGCTCAGTTGAGTGGCACTCAGCATGTTGTGTGCCGTGGACTGCAAGCAGCACCTTTTGGTGATCTGCATTCAGGACTGGATTTTGTAAGTGGAATTGCAAACTCAGCTACCGGGACATGTCAATTTGCCCATCTGGTAGTCAGAAATATTGACTACCAGTTACCAAGGGGTAACTTTTGCCATCTGCTTTTTAAAAATTCGGCCAGAATGTTAGGTAGATGAGTCTTTTAAATGCAAAAGTATATATTCTTTTCTATTAGTCATGCTAAGTAGCTGGCAAAGAAGCAGTAATGTCTTTAAAAATGTTTACTTCAGACTGAACATTTGGGTTTGTATCTGTTTTGGAAGCTTAGTGTGGCTATTTCTGTGGTTTTAGGGATGAAAGTTTATTATGGGAATGCAATTGCAGTTTTTAACTTCCTGTCACTATCATAAAAAGGGTAAATTGTACCAAAGGAACCAAAGAAACCAAAACGCTTTGGGTTTTCTGTAAAGATCACTTCCTATGCGTTTTGTGTTTTTTCACTGCTCACACAGAAGATATCAAAGCTTCTTATTTATTTTGGGATAGCACTTGGCATGCATGCAGCCAGAAGAAGACTGGGAAAATGAAAGTGCTGAGTAATTTCGATTTCTCTCCATTTTACAAGCCCATTTCACCAATAAACTGCGAGAAACAGGAGACACTGATTTCCATACAAATCTTGGCCAGCTAGATTGTAGTTCACTTCAATTTGTAGATAGAAATGGAAAAAGTCAAGCAGCTGATATTTCCAGTGTCCACCACAGTTTCTCCCCACTTCAACCACTTCTTTTTTTTCCTCCTCCTTACCCATTGGTGCGGTTTACTGTATCCTTTTGACAACAGCGAAAATTGTGCCAGTTTAACCCCGCCGTGGCATCTGAGAAGAACAGTAAGAAAGTACTGCAAAGGAAGCAATTATCCCAGCAGGGCTCCCCTGAATAGCTCGGGTGGCCCCCAACCGCGAGCAGGCGAGGCGAGGGCAGAGGCACTGTTCCACGGGCTTCAGTCTCTTCCTTCTCCTTGGCTACTCACACCGTAACCACTTCCATTTACACACCGAGCTCGAAGCGGTTCACTGCTCCAGAGGCCAGGGCTGAGCAGGAAGAGCAGAAGCGGTAGGCAGCTGGTTCCTGCTGACGACAGAGCCGAGTTTCTCACAGCAAGGAGCCTAGCAGTAGCCCACAAACATCAGCTCTTCAGAGGGTATCATAGTTAAAGGGTGGTGGTGGGAATTGTGTGAGCATCAGCGAGCAGTGATCCCAGTGGATGTAGAGAATGGGAACAGTGTGTGCTTTGTTCTGCTCGATTGCAATCTGTGCTGGCTTATTTTAAGAGTAACGGAAACTCTGAGTAGCTCTTGGCTTCACTGTCCATTGCTAAAGATCAGCTTATATTGTCTAGTCCCCTGTGGCAGCAGAGGGCTGAACATCTCTGAATGGACCGAGATCTGCAGGTCACATGCTGCCTGTTGAGTCTGGAGGATCTGAGGTTGAGCACAAAAATAAAAATAATGATGCTAGGCTAGTGTATAGGCTGGGGAAATTTTATCTTTACTTCTCTGTGAATACATTCTTCTCTTTATTTATTCTAAGTTTTAATTTTAGCATCTTCCAAGCAGGGACTTACCTGTAGCTACAACGTCTAGCCCAGTAGCTTTTCAGTGTGCCTTCAATAAAAATAAAAGTTCCAGTCAGATTCGCTTCTGATTGCCTGTGACTGCAAGCTTTTACCTCAATCCTGTAGCACAAAGCTTGTGTGCAGACCACAAAAAATACAAGGAAACCCATGATTTATGATTTGCATGTGCTGCAGTCACAAGAGCTGATGGATGAGTGAAATGTGGCAGATTAATATAGAACTTTCGTGTTTAACTGTTCATGAAAAATGTGCCTGTTACTTTTTTGGACAATATTACGCAAATGATGTGAAATGTTTAATGTTTTCACAACTTTCTTTCTAGCATAGTTTTAGTGTAAAAGTTCTGCTAAACTTAGGGTCAGGCAGAGATAAATGCAATAGAAACATAACCCAGACTTCTATGCATTTTTTGAAGTGATCCCATTTCAGTGATATGTCACCGTGGTCAAAAGTCAGAGAAACTCTAGGTTTTCAACTGTGTTAGAAAACATTTTATACTTTTGCAAGGTTACATTTTGCAAAATACTTGTGTATTTGTAATGTTTAGCTGTTAGGGCCAACACTTCTTTGGAATTAAACTTGATTGTAAAGTTTCAGAAGAAAATGTTTTGAATGCAAAGTCGAATCTGTCTCAAATTTCGTATGAAAGAATCCACTGCATTTTTACCACCTGTGACAAATTGTATTTGCTTGGTTTGGTTTCCAGTTTGTGTTCTATGCCACAAAGGGCTCAGGTTTACCCCCAGAGGAAAACAGAAATTCCCTCTGGGGAAGCTGCTGTGCAAACTCCAGGGAGAAAAGCTTTCACAGGAAAACAAGTGCAGGAAGTGCGATGGTCACGGGAAGGATCCAGGAGCCTGTAATTCATGTCACCTCCAGTGAGGAGCCACCCATGGACAGCCAGTCTCAGAGGGAATGTGCCCTGTCCTCGAGGCAAGTGAGAGTCGGAGCCAAATCTACTGTGTCTCAGGTCACTAAAGGCTGAAGCCCAAACTGAAAATGACCCACTGCACAGACCAATGCCAAAAGAAAAATTTTGAATAATTCTTTCTTTTTTATTATTTCTATACTCTCAGACTGTAAAGATTGTTGTTTCACAATTGTACTTTTAAATCTAGAAGAACCTTGGTTTTACACGTTAAGGGCCCTTCACTTTCTGGTGGGAGCTCATTGTGGAAGACCTATGAACATCTACTTCAACACTCTTGATAGCTTGAGTCCCGTCAGAACAGTACCCTGTAGAACACCCTGTATTAGGACCTGGAAAAATTCAGTATCTTGGCACAATGTCTGTGACAGGTCTGCACTCTTGAGAAATGTCTTTCATCACATTACAAGTGAATTTTTATCTACCCTTGCTTCTAAGCTTTGAAGTTGAAAGTTAGGACACTGCTGTTGGAGACTCGTGCTCTGCATGGCTCCTTTTTCCTTAAAGGAAAGTAGGAAATCTCCTGTCAATGAAATGCCTGATGTCAAGTTGTCTTAAATCCATGTCATCCTCCCAACATTAACTCCAGGCTTAGAAAAGTAAGACAACGGTGACCAGCACCTACAATGACAGTTGGGAACTGAAATCCCTTTGAAATCAGCAGCAGAGTCCGTACCCCTCTGAAATGGCACAGTGGTGGTACTCCCCCCACCTCCACCCCCCTCTGGTGCTGTCTGGAGGGTGTAGACATTCTCTGCAGGGTGCAGAGTCACTGCAGAGACTAGTCTGGTCGTGTAAACAGGTCCATGTGGTCCCTGGAGAGCCGCTCTAAAGCCACCCTTGGCTTCATTCTCGGTGACTTTTTGACCCAGGCCCCCTGAGTGGGCTTACACCAGTCTTTTGCACTGTAGGCGCTCTCAGTGGCAAACAGGCTGCTAAATTCCTCTGTAGATTTGGGCTCTGTTGGATTTTTTATGGTTACCAGGTAAGAATTTTTTATACGTTTTAAAATTTGTGGTTTGTTAGGATTACTTTTCCATATTACATTTGTGATACTTTAGGTAATATAATTAGAAACTGAGAAATTATATGTGACAAATTAACCCCAGCTGGTCTAGGATTTTATACTTGGAGGTGTGTAAATAACACACTGGTGGTGATGCTTAAAAGAAAATTCCTGTGTAACAGATACTTCAAATCATCTGACTTGCTTAAGGCAAGAGAAACCCTCGGCAACCCTTGACAATACCAGACACCGAGTTCAGTTCAAGTTCACTTTTATTTCTGATTTCAATCTCTGATTGCAGTGAAAGGTACATAAGCACTAGTACATCCAGGAGAGATTCATGCATGAGGTTAAATTGATAGCTTTATGGAAATATCGTAGTTATCGTTATAAATGTACCCTTCCCATCCTGGGCTCAGTTGGACTTTCTTTGGATGTTGCAGAAAGAATGGTTGCTTCCACATATTTTTTGCACACTCATGGGATGTGTTTATATGTTGCCCATTAGTGTCTGTTCTATCTCTCTACTTAGTGAAGTATTGTGAAAAACAGAAAAACAGTTTCTGAGGCAAGTGGACAAATGTTTGCTTCTTTCTTCCCCCCCCTTTTTTTTTTATAGATCTTGGTAGAGCAGATTTATGACCTTGAAGGTATTCCTGACGTGCTTTTGTTTTAGGAGGGTTTTAATCCTGGTTTGTAAGAAGAAAGGAAATATTACATGTTTTGTACTGTAACTGTGAAAATGCTTCAGAAAAGTATTTTACTGGTTCAAATATTTTCATATAAACATAACTGTGTGTTCAGAAACTAGTTCTGATTAATGTAAGCCAATACAGCCTATTTTGAATTAAATCTTCGTGATTAACAAAAGCCAAATGTTTGTAGAAAGTAAGCTTGAGATTGTTACAATTTTAAGCTTAGTAAAACTGTATATGCTGAGGTAGGGATTTTTCTTTTCTGAAGTTGATGTATGACATTCTGCATATATCTTGGCTGTTTCCATGATCTTGTTAGTTGGGTGGAGTATCAAACACATATGGTAATTCTGATATTTGGTGTTTTGTGATAATGCCAAGGGCTGAATAACTCTCAGCTGCCTCTGAAGTCACCAGACAATTCAGGACACAGATAACCCTTAAGCCTTTGTAGATAATCCGTCTTCTTGTAGATACAGCTATTAATAATGAGGCTGTAAAAGAGGGGAGCAGTCTCATGAGCGGACTTGAATCTGATTCTGACTCTGATGTATCCTGACTGGATTGGCAGGGGTGCCAGAAGCGGCAGCTTCAGTCTATTGTCATTTTATCTACCTTAAACGCTCTTTCTTTTAAAGTAAAGTTATCTTCCTGTGCATTTTGCACCATCCTTTGTAGACTCTACCTTCAGGCCTATCATCATTGCAAGACTGTTTTGTTGTTCTGTAAGATAGGGGGGGACAATTGACTTAGATTTTGTCATGACAGATTTACAGCACGGGAAGACCACTTGAAAGTATGTTTTAAAGTTCTTTCAAATAGATTTTTTGGTGTGTTTGATCTGGAGGAGGCAGCACGTACCTTCCTGGGGTCCCAGAGAATGGAACCGAAAGCAGGACAGACTTCTCTATCTGAACTTTGAAGCTGAACAAAACCAAACTTTAATCATTGTTGAAGACCTGTTCCAAACATGTTTTGATGTCTGCTGTCTGATATTTAAACACACTATAATAGGCAGAGAAGAATGCATAAGTTTCACAAGGCTTGGGACAAGATGCACATCCTTAAGTAAAAATTTAAGATAGGTACTCATTGGTACTGTTTTTTACTCAACTTTGTTAAAACTGCAAAGTTGCCTTCTATTGCTGGCATTGTATGCCTTACAGTCTGTCCTACAATGAGAAGGCATAATATGGATGTGCTAATGTCTTTTGGGATGCTAGACTGCACAGAGGGAAATGAGCAAAGTCAAGTCTGTGTTCCGTAACTAAGAAACAAAAGTTTTGTTTTACTTATATCTGCGGTCGGTGACACTATTAATTGCAATTGCCTGTATTTACCTTGTTCTTTAACTGTTCTATTGTCATTTATAATTAGATGTTACACTTTTAAAGCAAAGAGCATATCTGACAGGTTAATATCACATGGCTGTCACATTCCATTTAAATAAAATGTGATATTATGTATGTTGTAGTGTAGAAGACTAAGATGTGAAATTTGTGATGTTACGTATCCAAAAGCTATACAAACAGAGGCCAGTATTTTACTCTGCAGTCTAAATTTCATTTTCTTACGTATTTGAGTTCGCTTTAGAATTATTTTGCAACAGAGCACATTTAATTTATTAAATAAAATGAAACTAGGAGCTAAAAAGTTAAAAAAATGCCAGTCAACTTCATATTTGGACTTCCCAAGCATATCTTTTATGGCTGCATTCTTCCTCATATTTCACAGCACATTTCTGTGAAAAGCAAATGAGTCACCCGCATACATAAAAATACTTAACACAGACGAATGGGTGTACAGAACTTTGCAAACACACGCACAATATGCATAGGTATATGAAATACAGTCTTAGAATAAGTATATGTGTACAGCTATACTGAATACTTGGTGCTATGTTGTAGAACTCTTGGCAAGTTTTTATGGATTTGATTTATTGGTTGACTGAGTTTATTCATTATTTGTATATGATTTTTTCCTGCTGGGTGGCCGTAATTTACAATTCTGGACCTAGTTAACTCTGTGGGTGCTTAGAGTTTTCTGTATGAACATCTCCAACTATTGTTTAAAGAAATAATGAAGTGGACTTGCTTGAATGAACAATTTACTCATGAGGAGCAAAATACAGTCAGGCAGACAGGTCACTGAAAATAGCTTTCAGTAAGTCTTTGTAAGTCACCATGTGACTACCATATATTCTCTTAATATACGTACAACAGTCTGTATGTGTTACAGACAACTGAAGATCATCTCTGAACCACTGGTCACAATCTTTTTCTCTCATCAGTATTCAATTCTATTCTTGCATTCTCTACTTGCGTAGCCCTGATAAATTTGCTGGTAGGCACAGAACAGAACAAATTCCTGAAGAGGCGTGAAAAGTCAAAAAGTGCCTTGGCATCATTTCTCTGTAAATGAAACACGATGCTTGCTTCCATCCTTTCAAAACTGAACTTAAGGCTTTGGCAGTTAGCACTGCAGTTCTTTTCCCATGGTATGCAGTGTCTACCAGAGTAGTGTAATAAAACTGTTTGCTATATCTTGATTACTACAAGGAAAGGACTTCTCTTTGTGTTCAATACAGTAACAACTCGTCTGGAGGTTTGGGATGAAATGTTGCACTGCCTGTCACTTTTTTAAACTGTCATATCATTTGGTGCTATAAAGTCCAGCTGTTGGGTTTTTGGGATAGGGGCACAAACATGAGAAGAGACAAAGCACCCAAAATGCCTTGATTAACTGCAAAGTATCCACAGACGATGAATAGTTCTAATTTGCAGATACTGCCACCAAAGGTGATCTGGCTGTTCACTGCTCTAAATAGTGGATGTAAGCTTACAGTACTCGACTTACTGGAGATGAACTTCGTAAGACAAAGAAATACAGCAGTGATTCTTCAGGTGTTCCTACAAAAATTCATATGCATGTATTTCATTGTGTACTTCGTTACTTAGAGCCATTGGTCAACAGTCTGTAGGTATTTTTAGGATTGCCTATTGAGAGAAAAAGTGGCCACCATTGCACATAGGGACATAAATTTGTCATAGCTGCGGATTTGATTTAATAAGTAGAAGTGCTTGATCAGTCTTACTGAGATGGTGGGTACCTGATTGTTAAAATTTCATGGAAGACTCATGGAGACCCAACAGAGGAAGTATGTTTGCTTCTAGCCATCTGTGAGTGCTCTAGTTACAGATGTGTAATTCCACATGCACTTGTGGTACGTTTTATTGTAACTGAGTAATTCATCGCAACTTCATGTGGCATAGCCATCATTGGAGCAAAAGTTCTAAACCCGTCTTCTGTTTTAAGGAAAACAAACAAGCAAACAAGAAAGATCAACAAAGGAAAACCCGTAGGAAAAATAAATTAAATGCATTTTAGAATTCCATCTTGAAAGCACAGCTTCCCTCAGGAGGCATGTCACGTCTTTGGAAGTCTGCCTCAATGTCCATGAGGGAATGTTTCCTCTGCCTCTCCTTCCTTACGAAAATCTCAAATAACTTGGAAGAAAAAACAGCTTTCAATGATTTTTGTTTTTCACTTGTTCATATGTTTCTGCTTTAATGCTTCTCTCCATCTATGCTTTGAAGAGAGTCTTGTGGTTGTTCCTAGAAGAAATTCCTAGGATAGTTCTTGCTGGAGGTTACAATTTGTGGAAAATACACAGTTGTGTCATATTGTAATAGGTTTGAATGGGATTTTCTTAAGTGCTAAAATCACAGAGGAGCATAAATGCTACTGGATGTCAGTAGGTCTTAAGCTCTGAAGACATGTATGAAAATCACTGCTTTTGGTTTACATGGGTTTGAAGTCATCAACTGAGTTGGAAATTCTTGTGATATGTAAATACATTTCTTAGTTAAATCCAGTGCATTCAATATTGATAGGCATGAAAAATACGTATTTCTCTGTATGTACCTGGATATACAAATATCCTCAAATTCATGTGGAAATCTTTCTAAAATTGTTTTAGGTTCATTGGAAATAAACATATTTCAGTGATTTAGGGAGATGTAGAACAGTGATAAATATAGATAGACTTCTAGTTATATTTTGCATTGTCTTCTCATGCTTACCAGTTCAGGCGGTCAACAATCTAAAAATGCACATAGGTTCTTGAAAAATACATATTTGCTAGTCACCTTTATTTTTTCATACTTCAAGCCTCAAATCCCCATTGAAATTTCAACATTACTAGGTTTCTGGATGATAAAGGACATATCTTTTCTGTTCCCAAACAACGAGTGCCGAAGGCAGGAGAATGAAATTTGTATGCAACACTATCTACGTTGCACATGCATGTTCATTTATCTCAATAAGTGACTGTCATCTCTGTGTGCGGACATCCTACAATGATAATAAGAGCCCAGCGCTGCTCAAGATGTCAAATTTTCAGGGATACATTTCTAGCTCCAGGCAACTTGAGCAAAATGCCTCATATTGAGAACACTCTCCTCCTTGTCACTGACCACATCAAACTCTTTCATGTAGCTTCATATGTGGCTTTTATTTATTGTGTACCTCCAGCCATGCCTTGAACTACAGTGGTTTCCGTAAGTAATTGGACTTATATGTTCACTTAAAAATGTAATTATGTAGTTAAGTAGTGCTTGTGTATATTAAAGTCAATGTGTGTATTCAGCTACTTACACAAATTTTACTGCATTTTGGTCAGCTCTGAAATTTGTTCAACCATTTCGTCAATCCAATGGGAAAATACTTTTAAAGGGAGATCAGATGTTTTCATACACATTTAATCTGTATTTTTTATATAAAATAATAAGATTTGGAATCACAAAGGGGAAGTATGTTTTCCAATTTTGGGTTATTGGAATACCATTATCTTACAAAAACTAAATTCAGAATTAAGAGCAGAATGTTATTCATTTCCCAGTAAGAATTTAATTGCTTCTGCCCAGCTGCTTATCAACCTTTAAGATTATTTAAAGGTGAAGAACTAAAGAATAAAAAATTTTCTTCACTTCCTTAAGAAATGACAACCAAAACAAGAACAAAATCCATGAATAATAAGAAGCTTTACCAGTGGTGGGATAACGTACAGATATATCTTGTCAAGGAAAAAAAAAGTTGTGACATTTGATGTGAAAATAGGATTTATGTCTAGTGCTGATTTTTACTCTCCACTTGATGATATCAAACTGCAGTAGGAGATGGGAAGGAATTGTAGTCCTTCTGGCTAACAGGCTGTTGAACAGCCAGTGTTACATTATATAGGATGAAGAAAAGAGTAGTAAAGGTCAAATTCTTAGGGTTTTTAAAATACTGATGTAAAACTAAGAGGCAAGCTTTTTACTTGAAATGGGAATTAGGTTCCTAGTATTTTTTTTTTACACTTTTTGGTATGATTTGGAAAATCACTGATAGCTTTTTTTATTTCGTTATCTGTAACAAAACATTTTTCAAGTTAATAAATACAATTAAATTGCTTGTTCATGTTAAAGTGTTTTATATCATCCTTGATTCATCATAGATCAGAGGAGGAAAGCTTATGATCACATACACAAGAAAGAATGATGCTGGCAAATACGTTTGTGTTGGAACAAATATGGTTGGAGAACGTGAAAGTGAAGTTGCAGAGCTCACCGTTTTAGGTAAGAACTCTTCAAGACTCTATTAATCAAGACTTCTTTTCCCTGTTTAGCCTTCTAATAAGGACCATTGTCATATATTTCCATTTCAGTGTTTATGTTAAAAGTGGTTGTGTCTGGCTTTGAAATCTACCTTGGAATGTTTTTGCATCAAAAGATACTTCCTTACTTAGTTCTTGAACTGAAAATAATTAAGATGTCCACTGGCTGGATCAGTATTGTAAAATACTAACAAAACAAAATGAACATCACTAAGAAACAGAGGCATAACTTTTCCCTCTCATTGAAGAAAATCAAGACTTACTCTAAAAAATTATATTTTCATTTATAGTTGTGTGTTGTAAAGATAAAACCAGTCTACTTGTTCAAGTGATCCTAATGATAGTTTCTCTGAGCATCAAAAAATATGTTTACATTTAAGGTAATTGAGCTTAGCTGAAAATTGGATTTTTGTTACTATTGCAGAAAAGAAGCTGTAACTCCAAGTGCAACCTCAAAATTTCTTCAGCATGGAAGAATTGACTCATGATCACTGTAGATGCATCTGTGTTATTTTCATTCAAAGTGTGTCCCGTGTTACTATAAAGTTGGGAGGCTCGAGATAGCTGAATTGTTTCTGCAGAAGGAATAGATATTTTATCATCACAGGATGATAATATCCAAGCCATGGTTCATAGCACACTGCTTTCCATCACAGGCAGTAGTCCTGGCTCTTACTTGTTATTTTATTGGTTTTTTTTTTCTTAAAATTCAGGTTTAAGATCTATCTTGTCAGTCTTTGGCACTTTGATCTGTCTGCACTACTTCTTATGGTTAGAACTCAGTTAACTTGAAGTCCTATTCAAGAACTCAGTTGACTTGAAGTCCTCTTCAGAATTTTATTTGAAGCAGTGTTTTCCATAATAAAATGAGAATGTATTCCATCTTTAAGTAGTTGAAATTGAATAAGCAGCGAGATAGTGTGTAACTTTTTAAAAGCTAAGGAAGATATCCTATGATCCACTATACTGCTGTGGGTTTTTAAAAAAAATTCTAGACAGTTTGCTTTTTTGAAAGCAACTTCACAGCAAAATCTAGATTTGAAAGTCAAGTTAGATGAATAAAATCCTGGCACTGGTCTGCTAGTTAATTGTAGCTGTTAGTTGCTCATCAATAGTTTAATACTAACCAGGGAATCTTGGTATGGCCTGTTATGTAATCTAGGCTGGAAGATAGTGCTCTGGCTGAACACTTTTAAGAGTGATGCACTGCAGAGAGAGATCTGTCTTGACTTTTTCTTCATCCCATTTTCCCTTCCTTTCTGATTCTCAGCCTGCAAAAGCTAGTGAGGTTTTCTTTTCAAACAGGACAGTAAAGCTTTGAATGTCTTATCAGTCTGTGTCTAGAAATCTTTAGTACACCTCATTCTTTCAACTCAGGCCTTAGATATGAGTGAAAAAGCATGAGAAACATACTTCATATATTAAAATCTTTCAACATAGATCTTCTGTTTACGGGGTTTTGGTTATTTATAAGTTGAACTTCTGCTTTTAGGTCTCTGCTTTAGATCAGAGGGATTATTGCATACCAGAAACTGTAATATTAGAAATTTTCAACGTGATCTTTGCTAAGCTTTCATTGTATTTACCAAATAATCTCATGACAAAGATAGATACTTAAGTCAGTGCTGATTTCCCTTACCTCTTTATGCATTTGAGTGAGAGTGTTACAAATGGGCAGACAAAAACTCTCAGACTATTACTTTTCCTTTAGAAAACTGATCTAGAGAATAGTGAGCCCCTCGTGGGTTTTGCTGTCATGCAACAGTCCTAGCCTTAGCAGATCAGTCCTTTTTTCTCTTGCATAATTAAGTTGAATGTTCTTTGCCCAACTATCTTTATCTGAAGTTTAATCCAGAATCTTCTTTTCTTGCATTCAGATTGTGATTTTGCTGCATCTATCAGAAAGGTGCTGGGGCGAGGATGTCTATATTTTTTTTTTATTCAGGCTAGATACTTGTCTGTAGATCTCTGTTTTATTTCTGACTTCTTGTATATAAACCCAGGCTAGAACTGGCAGCTTTAAGATCAGCTTGCTATTTCATCTAATGTTATTTGTCTAGCATTGGAAGCAAAGGTAAGTTTTCTACAACACAAGCGTCCAGTTGATCTGGACATCCTCAAGAATAGGGGAATTTCTTCTGTAGGCTTTTGTTCAATCCACATTTCCACTTCAGTAATTTTTGAAATGTTCACAAAGATTTTATAATACTGTATCCCTGTGTCTTTATCTGCAAAGTCAAAGTAATGTCCAGAACCACCTTTTTCAAACACAAATGTGAGATACTTAAGACTATGGGATTGTCTGTTTATCCTTCTGTCTGGTGTTTTTGCACTCTTGTGATAAATTTGTGATGTGTTTTTGGGTATTCACGCTTCCTGATTGTGCCAATAGCTTCAGCCTCTTCCAGTTCCAGGGAGACGATATTTGTATATCTAATATGTGCAAGTCAGAACATGCAACTGCCTTCTCAGCTCCCTCAGAGCTTTCACAGGTTTATAGGCAAAAAGGTCATCAGCCTTAGGCAAAGGAACCTGCCAAGCACTTTACTGTTAAACCCTCTCTGTTCTTTTATGGACATTCTGTTGTCATCTGGCGCTACCTTTGTAGATGGATAATCCTTCCTGAGTATCCTAGAAATTGTTAAAAACACTTTTCTTGTGCACATGTAAACCTCACGGCACTTCAGCCTGGTGTGGAGATACGAAACTATGAATAGCCCAGCACAGAGTTTTGAACTCTGCTCCAGGTAGAAGAGTGTGTTGAACCATGTCCTGAAATTTGTAGCTAATATCTGGGTTGCCAGAATTGCACAGTCTCCTGTGCCTTCTGTCATTTTGAAGCAGTGCAGCAGATGAGCGGTCATTTGCCTGGGTCTTTGCATCAGGCCTGCTTCTGTCTGAGGATCAATGTGCATTTAGATTCTCTGTGTGAGTTGTGTTTTCCTTTAGCTGTATTAGCTGTCGTGATACATAAGAAGTAAGGAAGTCTGTGCTTGGATCCTGAGCCACTGTTGAGAGTTTCTGCCTGCTGTGCTGAGGCTGGCCATGCTGCCCACCTGCAGGGCCGCAGGTCTTCCGCCTGGGACCGGGAGCGAGAGGAGCAGCTGCAGAGGCACCTGTGTCAGATTTGTCACCCTCCTCCCCTTGCTCCACCAGCCACAGCTCGGGGAAAATCGCAATTCAGGCACAGAACTGCTGGACTAATCCCGTTTTTACTTCCTTTTCCATTTAGAGAGACCATCTTTTGTGAAGAGACCAAGTAATTTGGCTGTAACTGTGGACGACAGTGCGGAGTTTAAGTGTGAGGCAAGAGGTGACCCAGTCCCTACAGTAAGATGGAGGAAAGATGATGGGGAATTACCAAAAGCGAGGTGCGGTACATGGAGTTAAACTTCTTTTATGATATGTGGCTTGGTTTATGATGTAGCCGTTCAACATTTGACAGCTGGCATTTCTTTTTCTAAAATGGAGAAGGCCTGGCATGATCAAATAAGGCATTTCTAGTTACCATTGAGTGCTCTTTGAAGTTACAGTTTATATTATAACTTAAGAACAGCTTGTTTTCATGCTTTTGTTGTGAAAAAAACATGAAAAAATACAACAAAAAATAACTGAGTTCAGCCAGTAGTATCTGATACACATTATTTCTTCACCTGAAGAGTCCTTTGTAATTACTAGAAGTTTTGGAGAATGTGTAACGAATAGTCGATTAGATTACAACATCAAGAAGTATGTATTGGAATTGCAGTTGATAGAAAATGTAGTCTGGTAATGTAGAAAACTGCCTTGGTTATACACATTTTTGTTCCTAAGTTTCCAATTGTCTTTTTTTTTTATTTATTAAGGAATACTTTCTGTGATCAATGGATAAATGATTTACTATTTACTTTGAATTCCCAGTTATCAGTTAGAAACCTATTAGGGGTGGGAAGTGAGAGAAGAAACCCTGTAGCAAGTCGCTCTGTCCATCCAAATCCAGTTTCCTGTTAATCTATAGTTTTAATAAGAACTCTAGCAAAATCTACTTCTCATAAAGAGAAAACACATTGACTGCGTTATACAAAGAAGAGAAAAAGGTGATGAGAGGAAATGGTAGAAGGCCACATTGTTCTTAAAAAAAAATTAAATGAATTCTGATGTATCTTGACCTTCAAACAGCTCTGATCTTGAAAACAATATTTTCTTTTCAACCATATTTTAAAAATCCGTTATTCAAATGCAAAAATTATAGAGAGAATAATAACTTTTTACATTTACTTATTAAAAGAATCCTAACAATTAAAATGTTCTGTGTTAGAGCTTCATGATTGCATTACGCCACTGAAATTCTACTGACGTGAATAAAGCTGACTCACATTGCAAACAAAATCAGAATAATGTTTTCAAATATTTAGATATATTTTGCTTTTAAAACTTTGGGTTTATGTTATCCATTTATAAGGATTTATACATATTTTTATTTCTAAGGGCAATGTAGGAATAAAATTATTTGAGAGAAACCCACCATGTTCTTATGCTTTAGAGAAACTGTAAAAAGTTCAGTTCTTCCTATTCATTGTTTATTACTATGTGTAATTAAAGGTACGAAATCCGTGATGATCATACCTTGAAAATCCGGAAGGTTATGGCAGGAGACATGGGCTCGTATACTTGTGTAGCAGAAAATATGGTTGGAAAAGCAGAAGCATCAGCAACTCTAACAGTTCAAGGTAAGAATGTTTCTTTGCATGGTACTCCAGTCTTGAATAAAGTTGACTTTTTGCATGGCAACTTTTTAAAGTTGCTATACACAGACTATTTAATAGAGTTTATACACAACTATTAGCATTGCGACTTACGTTGGAGCTCTATGCTGTGTTGTAAAAAAATGCTGTGAATATATAAATTGGGTTTGAGTTACATTCTTAAGAAACTGAAACATTTCACGTGTAAGATTTTTTGTAAGCAGTCTTTAAGGTACTGGGTTGGGAGACTGAATAGGTTTTGATCTTCATCATGATCAGAATCATATCACTTTTAGTCTTTATATGTGAAATCCTAACATAAAGAAGTGTTACCAAACTACATTGTTTTAACTCAGAAAGGAAAAGTTCAAGTATCTGTCGAATTTTTTCAGTTAAGTGTCGTAAAGAAGCAGTGAATGATAAATCTGTTGTGTATCTTTTAATACACCACCCCAGACCACTGGAATTCCTGTTTCTTTTTCATTATAAAAGCATATTGTGGCACTTCTGTTTCTTTGTAAGATAAAAACTCAATGGAACTCAGTGAACTAATATGTATAAAAATCCTTCATTGCCTTTATATACACAATCCAGATGTTCACTGTTCAGATAATCCCTCTCTTCCTTTCCTGGCTAGGAGACAGGCAATGATGTCACCCTTATGCTTTTTTCTAAACACTGATGGTCCTTCTGTCCTTTTCTCTGTTCAGTGAGAATTAGTCATTGTGGAGTTCTGGGGAAGTATAGGCTTAAAATTATTTTATTTGGTAACAGGCCTCTATTTTGACACATTTACTGTAACAGGAAAGGTCTTGTCCTCAGCCTGCCCTCCTTTTTCCACCAGAAACATTTGGTGTCCCTAACATGTGTAGCTGTTAGGAAAATAGGAATTCTTTTGTTGAAGCCCTCGTAAAATCAAGAATTTTGAAGCAGTCTGTTTTGTTAGTCGCCATCAAGTTTATACATCAACACTGATACCTTATGGTTTCAAAATAACCAGTCCTTACGCTCAGTGTTCTAGAATGAAAGATGAATGCATGAGCAGAAAGCACGGCTGACTCAAAAGAGAAAGAATGAATTATTTCTTAAATGTCTGTGAGTTCTGAAGATCACGTATCAACTTTTAGAACACTAGTATTAAGAAAATCTGCTTTGTGAATGGTTGAGCAGTTACATTTCTGGAAAAAAAAAAAGCTGTTAGTAGCTCTAATCCTTCATAGTCCTATTCAAAATAATGTGCAAACACATATGTAGATGTTAAAGATTTAGAGTGAGATCTTTTGAATTTTGGTAGTAAAATGGTACTTTAAAGGAGCATGATGATAATGTAAGTCTTGATTCAGCAAGATTCTTTTATTTTTCTTAGTACTTGTATTACACAGTAGATATTTACGCTGTAACAGGTTTTCTCTGTGGATGTTGTAATGGGATAATTTGTTTCCCAGTGTGAATGGATTACCTTCTGAGCCATTTGTCTGTGCTAATGCTTTCATAGAAGGGATTGATGTGAGAAACTGTAATCTGTAAGGCCAATTTGTAGCTGGTAATGTAGTAAATTATGATAAAAATCCATTTATTAGAGTATCTAGTAGGCCTAGTTATATGGGAAGGAAAAAAAAAAAAAAGTTTCTAGAAAATATGCATGTTCCGTTCAGAGTTTTTCCTTCTCCTCCTCTTCCCTCTTCTCCTTCTCTTCTCTCCTCTTCCCTGTTTTGAAACACTTTTTTTTTTCCCCTAAAGGATCAGCTTTTTTGACTGTGCTGCATCTAGAGAGGTAGATTTGATTTTGGTTTTGGTACTGAATCCACTGTTTGTGGATGCACAGTTCTTTTAGGAGAATTACTATTTTTATAGTATTTAGTATTTTTTTCCAAGTGATTTAAAGAAATGACAACTCTTTTCTGCACATGATCTGTTGACTGCAGGATTGAATAAATGTGTCTTCCACTATGCCAAATAGGAGTTATTTTAGTTAGATATTTGTAAACAGAGGGCTGTGTTGCAAATCACGGCCTCAGTTAAGTAGGGCAAAGGACAAAGAGGTTTTTGCTTGGTTTGGGGCTTGTGTGACTTTTGAGGTTTTCTCTGGGGCTTTGTTTTGTGTTGCTTCCCCCTCAGTATCTCAGCCACAGGCTGTGGTGTTTTCACGCCGAAGAAAAAAGATGGGAGTTGTTAATGATAACCCCAGAAGATGCGTGTCGGCGTTAGGAAAGGGGCAGTCATCGCCTGTCAAGGACCTGCATGGCGGAGCTGCTGCTCTGAACGAACAGCGGCAGAAGGGGCTGCAAGCAGTGCTCCTCAGGACGCTGCTCGGGCCTTGGGCTGAAGAGACATATCCTCTCCTTTGCTTGTCATTTTTCAGGCCTCAAGTGCTGGGATTGGCCTGTGCGTGTTCTGCACTCACACAAGGTTATCTAGGGTAGTAAAAGGTGGAGTATGCGACACCGGGGCTAATTGAGATACCCGGGTGTCAGGGACGTGTTGATGGAAGGCAGCGGTAGCTAAGCCTATGTCTCGGCAGAGAGCTGCCCCGAACCAGACAGTGTTAGTGCCTCCACGTCTGCTCTGACCCTCCTTGATCAGATGCTGGAGTGCAGCGTGCGTGCCCCGCAGGGCTCCCGGCCTCAGGGAAACTGCCCAGCCCTGCCTTAGAGCTGGGCAAATCAGCCCGAGCTGCATCCACGGGCTAGGAACTGCCAGCTCGGGTAGTTCAGCTCTGTAGGGTAGGATGCTAAGTGTAGAAAATACACAAGAGGGAAGAGAGTATCAATTCCATACTGTTCTTCTTGCTCATGGCACCAGCATCACGGGTTCTGATCGTTGTAATCAGTATTTTCCTTTATACAGACTCCTAACTTAGGGAATTGTGTTTCCTACATGAAGTACAGATGCTGTATTTTTTCTACTATTACAGTCATACTCTTAAACCAGATTTGGAGTTCTGTATTGACATAGGAGTTTGAAACCTTCACTTAGTCTTTTACTGCTGCATCTTTAAAGCATTTCCATCCTTGAAACTGTCAAGTTATCTTATTTGCTCCTTGGAATATTAAATAGTTAGGAAAATGTAATCCTGCTGTTGTTTGCATTTTCCTAAAATTAGAGTGTCTCGGTCCACTGTTTTCATTTTTACAGCAATGTGTAGTGCATATGTAAGGCATCCAGAGATGTTACTAAATACATGTGGAAGCATTTTATTCAGAAGATGATTAATTATTAAGTAAATACCTCAGTCAATACAAACTGCCAGGAAGCAGGCCAGAGTACAATACATTGTGTTTTAACAAGTATCTGATGTGCTCCAAAAAACGGAAGCAGGGGCCAACACTGCATCTCTGGGAACCAGTGGATTTCTCTCTCATTATAGCACTATAGAAGTAGGAGATATTTATTGTGTATGCATTTAATATATATGCAAGATGCCTTTCATGTTTTCGCAGAGATTTCTATTCTGTGGTTTGTTTAGCTTTATGCCTTGAAGCCGGATTCATGAAACATACAGCATTATATATTTCATAATTATGTATACAATTGAAGCCCACATTAATAAGACAAATGAATTACCAAAAACGCATGACTTGGAACTTCAGTTCTAAAAAAGAATTAATTTTATCATTTTGCAAATAGAGGTAGGGCTTCTTCAAGACCCTGCAAATTTCACATTTAATCATAAAAATGTTTTTAAGTAAATCTGACAGCTATAGGTTTAAGGTATTTTCTCCTACTTCCATTTGCTTTGCTCCCATTTGCATTATTTAATTAGGCTTTTTTAACATCTGACTTTATAGTAAGTTTATAATTTATGCTAAAATAAGCTTTACTGTCTGATACAGGCAGAAATAATGGCTCCAGTGGAAGTCCTATGATGCATCTGGCTAAGCACCATTATAGCAATGACAGTGTAGTTGCTACTCAGCAGGAGTTAAAAGACAAACAGGTCAAGGAGGTCAGTTGACTCGAGAACTTCACAAGAGTAATACCAGCACCGCAACTGTTGGCGGTAACTGTCGGTCAGTCACCAGCAGATTGTTGTTGAACAACAATCCTCAGAC
The DNA here is from genome assembly GCA_020746105.1 of Trogon surrucura. Taxonomy (NCBI): domain Eukaryota; kingdom Metazoa; phylum Chordata; class Aves; order Trogoniformes; family Trogonidae; genus Trogon; species Trogon surrucura. Next base: position 113,482,767 of record CM036617.1, on the reverse strand, counting down.
TTTGAGTTCTTTCTAACTCTTTTTCCTCAAGCAGTGGCCCTGGAGAAGCTCGCAATACTTGCAACAGTGCCCTGCCTAATATGTACCTGAACGTGCAGCAGCAGTGACTGAACTATAAAATGTAAATTTTGCCCTTCAGAGGCACTAAACACATTCTGTGTTACCAGTTTGGCAGAAAAAAAGAAGAATTCCTAAGGAAATTGCACTGGCCAATTAATATTTTGCAGTGATGATTTTTGATATCAAGGGTTTTTAGCTTATGATGTCAGTAATCTTAGGGTTAACAGCTTGTCTGCAAGGTAGGTAGTGAGCAGAACTTTTGATAAGTCACTTCTGGCTGTGATTTTGCTGTACTAGTCAACTGACAAGGAAATTTCGTCTGGAAAGGTGGCACATGCCTCAGATCTGGAATTTCCTCATCCTTCTGCCCCCTCTTTGTGCAAGGTGGCTTCAAGGCATGCCATAAAAGACATCTATTTGATAAGGCTTCTGAGTATGGCTGAGAATACCACCTAGAATGGAAAAGGATAGGATTTGCTTCCAATCTGTCAGATACTGTATAAATATTTCCACTGTATCAGGCCACTGGTGCACGTTATAAGTTGACTGTCAATGTTAATTGCTTTATAGGCATCTGAACTTCCTAGATGAAAAAAACAAAGACAAAATTCAGATATTTATGGGATTACTAAAATGCTGTTGAGCTCTATGGTGGTTATGACATGTTGCAGTGAATGCCTCACAGTATCATGGGTGAATTTAACCACTTGAAATTTAAAACTAGGATTTGGACTTACATCTGAACTTGCCTATGTGGTCTCTCTTTAAGTCACAGAATCACAGAAAGTCAGGGGTTGAAAGGGACCTCTAGAGATCATCTAGTGCAACCCCCCTGCCAGAGCAGGATCCCCTAGGGCAGCCACACAGGAACGTGTCCAGGCAGGTTTTGAATGTCTCCAGAGAAGGAGACTCCACAACCTCCCTGGGCAGCCTGTTCCAGGGCTCTGGCACCCTCACAGTGAAGAAGTTTTTTCTGATGTTTTTGTGGAACCTCCTATGTTCCAGTCAATATTTCTTCTTTTGAAAAAAACTGATTTTAGGCCATACTCTGTCTTCAGTCTCCATGAAAGAGGAAGGAAGAATCGTGGTTGTCCTATGAACTCTAGAATGTTTTTAATTAATAAACTTTTGGCAGGATAAATGAGGGAAATTATCTCTTGTGATTTGTGTAGCTTAAAAAGACAGCCCTTTCCCCCTTAATGACTGCTGTAAACTATGTCAGCACTTCAGATTTCTATCAAGGATCTGAGGAGTTTGACTGCCACCTATTTCTGGTGAAAGAATATAAATCTTAGAAGTTAATCAGAAGGAACTGAGGAACCTATCTAAAGAAGAGATTAGTGCCCTGAAGGTGCTTGTTCTACTTATGCAAGTGATGGACACTAAGATTCCTGAAGTGTTTCTAACATACAGGTAAAAGGAGGAATCAGTAAATATTTCAGCATTTTCTTTTAAAAGTGATTTATGGTTGTTTCAAATCCATGTAACATATTTTAATAAATAACTGCTCCTGTGGTTTTTAAGTTTTTAAATGGAGCTTTATATTTTACATAGGGTCTCACAACAGTGACAACAACTGCTTACAGGGAAATAAAAACTTTTGAGATTCCTTCCTGCAATTTAGTGCTTTGAAACCAGGACTTGAGACAGATGTTTCTGAGCAAGTAGAACAGAAGGAGTCTAAATAATTTGGAGAAATGTTACTACAAAAGTAAATTGAAGCTAGAGGCTTTCTCCTCCTGAAAGGGTTTTATTTACTGTAAAGTTCCTTAAAATTCTACATTTTAATTACTAGCTGCAGAGAACTGAAGAAAGTAGATTTGTGTAGTGTACTTCAGCACTCAATTAAAAAGTAGCACAGAAAATCTGAAGACCATTTTCTAATGCCTGCAATTTCGTAAATCCCATAGCTGCAGAAAGTCAGTTATTTTTGTATCAGACTTCATTGTTGCAGCCTGTGTTCTGTGACTCGTTCTAAAGATAACATTTCAATAATTGTGTCTTTAGAACAGACAAAGTAGTACAAGTTACTGAGTTTTCAGATTTTTGGTTTTATGTATAAAAATAGAGTGAAAGGAGTAATAATCTTCATTGCTTGTTCATTAAACAGTACTTGTGCTATATATTCATTCCAAAATAATGGTTTTCTTAAATTGAGCTAAACAGCCATAAAAAGGTACATACTTTTATTTTTTTGCCTTGTTTATAGCCTGCTAAGTAATTTTCCTAAGGACTGTACAGTGATTATTGTACACTCCCGTGTTTTTGTTAGTTTACATGCATCATTAAAATCAGTCATCTCTGAATTGGTTCTTGGCAATGACTTATAATAACAGTGCATTCAAACATTATTTCGATAAGCTGTTCTGAGTACCATTTGTTAATATGAATTATGTTTTGTTTGAACACTAAAATATTTTATTGTTAGGTACTGAATAACACTCGAATACTGGTAATAATGTATCTTGGCAGTCTTCATACGCAAGCTAGATCACCTAGTAGGCTCAATATCAGAATCTTCCAGTGCAAGAAAAAAATGGCTTTTTCAGGTTACACTGCTAAATATGAAGTATGCTCACGTTATCTTCTGCAGGAGGTATCTGCATGCTCGTCTTGTCCCTAAGACCACACATTAATTCCTGAAGTTGGGGTGCTTGCTCTTTTTTTTTTCCTTTTCTTTTTTTTTCCCCATATAAATATGGAATAGGATGAGAGGATAGAGAAACAAAAATACAAAGCTTTCTGGATGGACATCAGGTTGCTTGTCTTCTTCTCATGAATGTTCTGTACCCTTTAAACATAGCATTGAAAGGGATTCTGTTCTCTGCATCTTTCAATGGCATAATGAGAGCCCTCCTAGGACTTCTATCTCCTGAAATTAAACAGCCACTCTCTCTTTTGACACAGTTAAGGTAGCACATTGATGCTTGGGTCTCAGTAGAGAGAAGAAGTCACCTGAGGGTTCTGCTGTGGTCCAGTCTTCCACCAGCAATGTCCGATGGCCTTTTCTGTACCTCTTCCTTCAGAGTCCTTAGGTGCTCAGATCTTGTCAGATATTTTTCGTCGAAGAGTGTAACTATCCTAACTGAAGACTAAACCTCAAAACATGTTTTCTAATATCCCATCATAGCTGCAACAACACATTTCCTTCAGACTACCAGCAATTCTTGATAGCATTATTGGGTTTTGGCAGAGGTGAACCACTGTTTCACCCTATGGAAGTCAGACTGAGTGTCCCTGATTTATTTTATTTAATTTTGCACATTGTGTTTATTTCCTTAAGCAGTTTGTTCCCTTTTCTACCTCTATCACAGTAAAAATTCCCAGTACTTGATGCATTTTTTCATCTTGTATAGAATTCTTGTATGTCGTGATGTTTTGCTACCTATAATTAAAATCTATTAATATGTCACGATTACCTTTCAGTTAATATTGTTAAAAATTAAGTTCAGGTATTAGTGTCTCATATGTAGGCTTGGGTTGTCTCTATGTGTGGGGTGTGGTGTCCTCATAAAAAGAAGTCCAGATTTCTTTAGAAATAGTATCTGTTTCAGTTGACAGTATTGCTCACTGAGTATTGCATGCCCAAAATAACATTTTTTAATGATCAAAAGTTACTGCACTATAGAGATTTATTGCCTTTCCATTTTTAGTGTGTTTGGTATCCATTGATCATGGAGCTTTTCACAAATAGCTTTGCCTTATTAAAAGGCGGCTGCTATGGATTCCAAGTGCTTCTTTCCAATAAGAAAACTGGGCTATCATAAACAGCTGGGTAGAAAATCCCACTCTGTTTCCTTTTCAGCTCTACTATCTTTTGCTCTAAGTCAAAAAATGCAGGAGGAAGCTCCTAAGAATTCTTCAAATAGTATCCTGCTATCATAATCCTTTTGTAGTTCTGCACAGCTTATTTAAAATTCAGCTATCTTTTTTCACTCTTTTAAAAGGCTTTAGTATAAATATTTGTAGCCACCACTACTTAGATTGCAGTAGTTCCCAAAATTACCTCAGTCCTTTTTAAACACAGGGGAAGACAACTCTTCTCCAAAAAGAGAAGCCTGGGAAACAGGGCTCCACAGTTTACTGCATTACTCTAGTTTTTAAATAGATGGAATTAGGCTTGTCCTAAGTGTGCTCTCTAAATTATATTTGGTTTATAGGAGGATTTAGGAGGACCACAGAGGAGGGAAGGGGGAGGGGAGACTAGGAGAGGAACTTCTGGAAGACTTCTCTCTCTATATCTTCCAATCCCCATATTTCAGATTTCTCTTGTCACCTCAAGGCAACATCTACAGGATTTATAACTGTTGTAAACTTCCTACTACATGTATTAACCTGAGAAGTGCTACCTCGTAAAACCACACTGCAAAGTCTATTTTTCACATTTTTAGTTTTATCATAGATTTTTTTTATTTTGTACCAGTGAGATCCGTTGCAAATCAAATCACGTGTGAGTACATTTTACACACAGTTCTCTCCCCACAAATTTTTGCAGTATGTTCCTCCCACACATGCATATATAAACCCACACACACTTGTGTAGCCTTTTTCATCTTGACTGTTTAAATGTTTTTAAAGGAAGAAAGATTCATTAGTCTGCTGTGAAGCAGGCAGTAAGATAATGTAGTTCCATAACTGAGACTCAGCTGAGACAGAGCCAGATTGTACTGCCCAGCCCATTCAATTAGAGTTGAGCAGGGAAATACCTCTCAACCTAAATTAAATCTCAGAATGCCAGAAATCCATGAGGAGTCAATACCATTTGATAACTCTTGAAAACAGGATAGCACCCACACGGGAGGGTTGATTAATGCAGAGATCTTGTGGTGTTTAGCAGCAGAGGGTGGAGCTTAAGCCACCAAAGAGAGCAGCGAAGCTTAGTGACATTTTAGTGCCAATAATGAAACCAACAAACTGTTGAAACAAATTGCTTGTTGCTCCTGCCGTAGAGCTGAGAACAAGTATCTTCCTGCATGCTGCAGGAGGGAGAATTCTTGATTTTGAATTCATAGCACTTTAAGCTGATCTCTGAAACTGGTGCTGATGTCGAACTGCCAGGCTACGTGTGTTGTGAAACCATAACCTCATCTGTGTCGCTCCTTGGTATGTGTCCCAGCTCTGAAAGCACACATTACCAAGGCTTTATTTTTTCTGTTAGTACCAGGGAGTGATGCTTGCCTATTTTCATCATCATACAATTTTCTTCTGGAGCACATCAGCTCTCTTGAGTACTCTCCTGAGTACCCTTTTTCTCTGGGTATCAAGTTGAGAGGCGTAAGCTAAATCCAGCCTGCTGGGCATGCGTCCTGTGCTGGAAATGAATCTATTCTGCCCTGCATGGCCAGAGTGTCACGGTGCTGTGGCTGCCGGGTTTCCAGACTGCAGCTGTCTGCCTGGAGTGCAGCCGGGTGGGTGCACAGTGAGAAGAGCAGCTGGCAATGCCCCCTGCCCTAAGAGAGACACTTTGGTGTAGGGCACAGGCTCTAAGTTACTGCCCCAGCACATGGCAAGTCTCCACTATCCAGACAGAAGAGGGAGTGTGGGTCAATTGTAAACAAAAAAAAAAGACCAAACAAAAAAAAAAACCCTGCAAATAATATATAAAAACTTGTCTGGAAGTGCATTGACAAACATAGCAACTAACTGAAGTTACTGTAGTCGCTTGTTCCTTTAAATTGAAGGAGTATTTATCTGACACATCAGCAGCAATCCAAACCAGAATTTTTCTAGTCATCATAAATTAAATAAACCATGATCACTTGTTTGCTGGAGGTTTGGAATTACAAGTCATCACTTTTGATTTGAAACGTCAAAATTCTCATGTAAACATTTTGCCTCAGCTATATGGCTGTGACATGCTTGGCGCCAGACTGTTAGACCTTTCCTGAGAAGTTTGTACTGCACTGTATCACACTTCGTGCTCTGGGACTATGTACTGTGAAAGCATTAGTGGTGAATAAGGGTGTCCCAGTCTGGTCTTACATGAATGTGAATTTTAGCAGAAAATCTGGGAAAATATGAATGATATGCACCTAGATCTCAAGAAGTGACGGCTGAGTATAGAGAGACCAGTGAAGAGGAAAAGTGATATACCCCAGCTCTTTTGTAAGGTACCTGGTGTTATTTTTCCCATATATTTCACAGGATGAAGCCAGGAGACAGATGAATGGCAGCACTTATGTTTCTTCAGAACAAGAGATTTTGGACTTTGTTTACTTCTCTATAGAAAGTCATACTTTCCACAGACGACTGGAGAGTATTGTGCATTTCAAGTATACTGGGTGTTTCACATTGCTTTGATAACAACAAATAGCCAACAAAACTCTAGATAGAAACATGACACTTTGTCTTAAACTATCTCCCTTATGAATAGATTTTGCAAAACACTGACATGAATGTCTGGTAGTTATATTGCAGAAGGGCATTTAGTGGTTATTGTTCAGATACTTGAAAGTAACAAATAGTTAATTAGATTTCAGAATTTAGCAGGCTTAGCAGTGACACATATTTCTGAATGCAAGAGGTGGGCAACTTGTTAACTGAGTTTTTGTTTGGAATTAGGGAAAGAACTGGAAGATAAAATTGTGTAGAATTTATTTTTTTAAGGAGCGAGCAGTCAGAATTTGACCAATTTGATAAACGTACTCAGAGTCTCACATTTCCTCTGCATGTAACTCTAGTACTCAGATTTTCTGTACCTACTCATTTCAGGCAGAGGTTGTAAACAGTGGGTTTCTCACTCACTCACTTCATACCGAGATTATAAACAGCTGAGTTGCAGCCATTCTGTAGAACTGCAGCGCTCCATGAGAGATAATGTAGCTTTTATATGTATATTATATGTATGTATATATAGTCTTTTCTCTCGAGTAGCAAGCGTGGGGCAAGAGGAAATGGCCTCTGATTGCTCCAGGGGAGGTTTAGATTGGATATTAGGAAAAATTTCTTCTCCAAAAGGGTTGTCAAGCATTGGAACAAGCTGCCCAGAGAAGTGGTTGAGTCACCATCCCTGGAGGCATTTGAAATGCATGTAGATGTGGTGCTCAGGGACATGGTTTTGTGGTGGACATGACAGTGTTATGATAACGGGTGGACTTGATGATCTTTTAAGTTTTTTTCCGGTCTAAATGATTTTAAGATTTCATGAATCTATCTGTACACTCTCTCTCTTAGTAGCTCTGGAGTTTCTCCTCTCACACTGTCTAGTCTCTGCCTGGCCAACTGCGTGAGAAATGCCTGCTCTCGAGCTCTCTGTCTCTTCCAGCACATAGGCCCTTACTCGCATCACATCTCCTACCAGTTTGTTTCTACAGGCACGTTCAACCTCTAGTACTTTTCACTTGAACCGAGATTGGTGTATCAGCAACTTAATTGAAAGCAATCTGAATTTCATTGTGACTGCCATTTCCTAAAGTATGCATGTGAGCTTGGTTGTTGTATGTAATTATTGGTGTGAAGATTGGGATTGTTTAGTTTCTCTGTTGTTGAATTATACTTTCTTGCTTCCTCTATAATAGCCTCTGTGGGTGTCAAGCAGTCCTTGAAGACATGAAAATTTTAATTTAGATTCAGCTTGTGTCAGCTGAATAACAAGATGTTTTCTGACCACCTGGAAGATATTCATATATAGTAGCAGTCAAAACAATAATTTATAAGCATTTAATATGCAGAAAAAAATACTCTATAGTAATTAAGTACCACCTTGAATCCGAGGATCGCAAAAGTGCCTTATTAGTGTAAATGAATGAAAATTTCTATAATTTTGCTCTCTTTGAGATAGGTAATTTCTACCACAGTTTCAAGAATGGGGTACTTGAAGTTCATAGCTTGTCCAATATCAGACCAAGAAATAGACACAACCCTATAATGATTAATTCTAAATATTGAGAAACCAGTGACTTATAGAGAAACACCAGATCAACATTTGCATTCATCTTTGAATGAGAAGACATTCAAGACAATTACAAAACGTTGGGAGATGCAGGCATTACGGGCAGTATGTTGAGGTCTCACATGTACCTGTGAGGAAGGGCTGAGCGAATGATGCTTGCACGGCTTAGAGGAGAGGTGGATTTGGGGAAAGCTTAACAGGAGCCCTTGATACCTACAGGGAGGCTGTTGGTGAGATGGAGCCAGGCTCATTGCAGTGGTGTGTGTTGGGAGGACAGAAGGCAATGGATTTAAGTTGAAACAAGGGAGATGAAGGCTGGATATGAGGAGTCAAGACACTGCACTGGGTGGACAGTCAAGCAGTGGAGCAGGTTGCCCAGAGAGGCTGTGCCTCCTCAGTCCTTGGAGTTTCACAAGACCCAGCTGGATCAAGACCTGTGCAACCTAGTCTGACCCCATAGGTGACCCTGCTTGAGCAGGAGGTTGGACTAGAGACCTCCAAGGTTGCTTCCAAGCTGATTATCCTATGGTCCTGCAATATTACATTTGTCAAACACAATAGTTCCTCCGTTAACATCTGGCAGCTATGCTAGTCTGTAATTTTAAGTCCTAAAACTGCAAACTCCTACTCCCACAAATGGATTTAATGATAACAATAGTCCCAGTGAGGTTGATAGGATTGCTGGCAAGAATAAGGCATTAAAAGATCATGTCACTAGTCTGGAAACCACTTTTCTTTTTTGTTCAGTGACTGGACACGTCTCCCCTGAAAAACCTCACACGTCAAGGAAATTATTTGAAAGGCAAAAACATTATTCCTTTGGTATTTGTGGTTTTACATGCTAACTTCCTATCTTTACAAACAGGTTATTCCTCTCAGTTGCCATGTGAAAAAAAACCATGATTAACACAGGGAAAATTAATTTACTTTATAGTTGAAAGTACTGTCAAATAAAATGTGCCAAAACTATTTACTTCCTAGTTTTAGTAACCTAATGTATCCATAAGATGTAAATCAAACAAAGAAGGTGGTCTTTGTTGTAACTGTTGCTATTATTGTTGTTCTTTTAGACCACATGATGTTCCCCTGACAAAACTGTTTAAATTTTTCTATGAAATTTCACCCTTTGCCCTTGCCACAGATTTCCAACCAGTGTGATGCCCTGTTTCTACAGGGATTTATTTGTGTATCATGTATCAGTATGTATTGTGTTATCATGTATCAGTATCCCCTCTGTTTTTACAGGTGGGAAAAAAAATACATGTGCTTGACAGGGTTGTATTTGACCTACAATAACAAAACCGTCTGGTAAAAAGAAAAGGGGAAATTTGACACTTAAAAGTTAATTTAATTTGTAGAAATGTGATTGAGCAAGCAAGACAGATTTCTATCTGTTAGAAATTTTCAAGTGATCCTTCAGTACAGGACTTAGGCAGCTTAGCAGTGCTACCATGAAGGTTGAACTTTTCTCTTTTTGGCACTACTTGGGTAATGGAAAATTTTGAACTTAGAGTTTCTTCCTCTGTGCAAGAATTGCATCCCATTAAGTCTCTTATCAGGCTATTTCATGTAGAATATGAGTTGTGTTTTACGAAAAAGCTAATTCCAAAGCAGGTCAGACTGCAATTGCAAGTTTAGTAGACAGCTTTTCAGTTAAAAAGGAGTGGTTACGATCAAGAGAAGCTAGGAGCCGAGTGTTTCTCTCAGGAATTCTTGTGTATCATTTCTTGGCCACTTCTCTTACAAATCATAGACTTGCAGATAATCTGAGCAGAATAATGCATGCTGATTTTCTCTTCGAGAAATACTGAACCCACACGCTTAAAGAAAGCTATTGTACATCCAGAGTACTTCCTTAAAATTGAAACTCAAATCTTTGAAAAATGGTAATTTCAAGTTCCTCTGTTTTGGATTGTTTCCTAAACAAATGTTTTTAATAACATAAAACCCAGATTCTCTATATGGTCTGGTTTTGTTGCATTCAGTTGCAGCTTCTTGGCTTCAACATGATCCAAATTCCAATAATATATCTGATTCTGCTTCATTTTTATAATACACCTGGAGTCCTCTGTATTTATTTGAACAGTAAAACAGTATTCTTTATGCTTAACGAAAGTTAGCAGGCTGGATATTATTAGTTTCTTCCATGTGTTTTATCTAAGGATGCTGTATTGCAGGTGCTAACCTACCCGATATGAAAGTGTGCCCTGCTGAACAATAGTTGTTCTACTCTCAGCACAGAGTGATAAGACCAAAGTGTTGAAGAGCATTGTATTTGTCATATATTTTTAAAATTATATATTTTTGGACTTTTACTGTAATCGTACCTTTTTTTCATTATCTGTGTATGTTTTTGAAAGGCATTTTTACATTCTAATTTTCAATCTGTTCTTTCAATTGGAATGCTTTCTAATATGGCTTTCCTTTATAAGCCAAGTTAACCTGCCAGGATCTGTGCCATTTCAAAGTTTGTGAAAATTTTCAACTATGGTTGAATGATAATTTAATATTATATGATTTACCACTGACAAATGCTGTTGAAAAATCTAATGTTTTGCAATAAATCTCTGGTTTGAACGTGTTAGTGAAATTGAGGTGGAGGAGAGGGAAGAAAAGGGTTAAGAATCTTTTCAAGTTAGTTTTAATTGTGGTTTAGGTTGCATTTGCAGTTTAGTATTGAGGATTATGATCTTGATACAGGGATCTATACTAAAGGGATTGTGTGTGGACTAAATTCCTCAGCATATTATTAATTTTTTAATAAACTTCCTTAGTAATACCTATCAGCCTCAGAAAAGTATTTTCCATTCGTAGATGTCTGGAAGCTTTAGAAAGCATGTAAATATCACTGTTCCATTTCATCGGTGTTGCAGATTGATTATTGGAGATTTCAAGTTAATTTTACCATGGAAAGGGCTGGAGTAAGACCCAGGTTGCCTGACCGTTATTTCAGTCTGTTATCATTTTTCCTCTACAGCCTGCTTTCAGCACTTGATAGAGACTTCTGTTTAAAAATCAAAAAAAAATATTTGGTTCAACATTTTAAACCTATTTTCGTATATCAGAATATATATCTGCTTTCTAAGGTCCTTACCAAGGGTCCTTTTCATTTGTTTTTTTTTTAATTTTGCATTATTCTTTGCTTTGTTTCATGTCTATTCAATTTTATTTATTCCATGTTTTCTTTTTGTTTTGTTTTTGTTTTTAGTTGTGTCTGGTAAGTTGAAATTTTCTTGGCCATCTTCTAGTCATCGTATCACTGTGACGGGAACTTCTCCTCCCCTTCCCATCCATCCCCTTCCATGTCCTTCAACCAATCAGCTCCCATCTTTTACTTGTTATTGACAAGACACATCGCACAGAATAAATTCTGCATGAAGTATGGGTAACTTAATGGCAAAGAGAAAGGTAACGGGTTGCTAACTTTCTGTCTGTTTTTACGTGATGTAACGAGTCAAATCCTAATGTCTTCTTCCTTCAGTGACTGCATCACTTGAACTTCCAAGTGTTCTGTAAAAAAAATATTTTTGTTTTAAAGGTCTGAAGGTTGGAAGTTATTCTTTCCTTAAGTGGATTGTTATTTCAGCATCTTTTACGGCATATTCATCACATACCAAACATAAGTGACCTAAAGTGTGAAAGCAAAATGAAGTTAGAAAAAAAGAGAAAATGCTTCTGGTGAACATTGAATGGAATTTAATAAAGAAGTCTCACTTAAGCCTATTTTAATTCTTCTGACATTGAAGCTAATAGGATTGTTATTATTTACCTTAATGGCAATAGATTTAGAATAATACGCATATGTATAATATGCATATATACTTATAATAATATATTATATATTTTATATATTATATATTATGTATATTATTATAACAAAATGCATTTTTAGAATAATATCTAGAGAAACATATACCTATTTGTATTTTATAAATACTACTATGGTTACCTGGAAGACTGAATTTCCCCTCATTTTTTGTGTTCAGTAGTCCCTGAATGGTCATCTTCAGGGACTAGAATCACAAGCACATTCAGCTGTTTCTCCAGTGGTCAGAACCGCTTTAATCTCTTTAAAGCTGTACCTGTTCTCAAGCTCAATGGAATCTGAAACCTTATAAATCCTAGGTGCTATCACAGGATGTAGAAACCCTCAGTTCCATTTGGCATGTCACAGACTAATACAGAACCAGTCAAGCCCTAAATTTAACTGTATGCTAAATTTATTCTTGTTACTAGAATCCAACAGCATAACAAAGGTACTTCGCCCTCATCTCCATTTTCCCCATCATACCTGACAATCCTGTGGCAAACCCCCAATAGTTTTTGCCCTCCGTTCTGAATAAAACATGCTGTCCTGTCAAACTCTTCCCACATCTTTCAAGGTATTAATTGAATGTTTTGGAGCTAAATGTTTTGAAGTCTGGTAATTACTGCAGGTTAATCTCACCTTCGCTCTGGGTAGTTTCTCATCTAAGGAAATTCTAGGAAAGGTAGCATTTGCATCCAAATGCAAACAATTATATGTTGTGCTTTAAAGATTCCTCCCAGAGCAGGACAGTCATAGGAAGGGTATATTCTAATACTAACTCAATAGGGAGCAGAGATGCAACTGAAAATACTGGCGCACAAGAGTACTGAAAGCAATTTTTTAGTGTTACTGAATTCATTGTAGATAAAGCCACAATTATTTGATCTTTATAAAACACATTGAGTGATATCTTTGAATTTTATGATTCACACTGTTTCTGAAGGAAAATCTCATAAATACAGAAATGTTTGAAAGGAAAAAAGCACACACAAACAACGAAACACCAAAAACATTTGAGTTATTAAAGTCAGATTCAAAACATCCCTTTTATTCTCAACCCGAAGAAGAGGCAGAGCATAAATAGTTTTGGACAGATGATCAGAAGGAGTTGGGAAATGAATGAGTAAATGGACTTTCACTTAATGCAGATTTTTCAAGATGTGAGAGTTAACAGCCTATAAAACAGACTGGATTATTTTTCTGTGCTAGCCCCATCACTGTATATAATGCTGTCATCTATGCTGATTTTTTTTTATTGTGACTGACATGATTTTTTGACATTCTATTTACTATTGGCTGAAGGGGTTGTTCAAGTCTGTGTAAATCAAACAGTTTGGACAATGCTGGCAGTATTTATAATGTTAGGCTGAGCAGATGTTTCAAATTTGCTCTCATTTGCATATATATTTTGTTTGAACATGCTCTTGCCTATGTAAATGAGTAAGACATTTAGCTCTGCTGTTCCTTTAAAATCATTCTTCTTGAGTAATTGGACTAAAAATTTTGAATGATTATGATTTGTTCAGCAGTTTTTCTGAGGCTTTTGACTTTAAATTTTTTGAGACCTTGACTACATCAAAAGCCTCTTATATAAGCAATTAAAGGCTTTTTCTCCCCGCATCTTTCCTAAATCAAAGATGGTGAATTTTTTGTGTATAAGCCTGAATTTATAGTTACTCAACAGTGTTGCAAACCTTGACAAAGTGTGACCTGTGGGCCAGTTGCCCGTCAAAGATTTCTCCATTCTGACTTGTGGCCGTATTTGTCTCTGGAAAACCAAAATGTAACAAATTTGTTTATATTAGTGACCTTTGCTCTGCAAGTTGTCTCATGAAGTTAGTGGGACTTGCTTCATGCTAAGTGTTCAGCAATAAAAGCAGGTGATCCACAGTCAGTTTTAATGGGGAGGTCCAGCAACAGAAAAGATGATCTGAGTGATGCTGAAGCTGTGGCTCTTGAAGGCTGATGTGGTTTTGTGCTTCCTGACTTTATTGAAGAAATGTAACTATTCTGTTCTACCCCATTTCAAGTCAGTAAGCAAACTGTGCTTTCATATAGCCTAACTGTGATCTTCTGATGGTACTGTGATTTTATTTTTTTTCCCCGTATTTTCCTTTCAGAGCCTCCGCAGTTTGTTGTAAAGCCTCGAGATCAGATAGCTGCACTGGGGAGAACTGTGACTTTCCAGTGTGAAGCAACTGGAAACCCTCAGCCAGCCATCTTTTGGCGGAGAGAGGGAAGTCAGGTAAAACAGCCTTTCTATCCCTTCTTCCCAGCAGTTTCTTGAAGACATGATGTCACAATGGAGAAAACCATTTTAATTATTGTTTTAAAGATGTGGAAAATAGGTCTAGAGCCTGGAGATGCTGGATATTTCTTCTATATTTCTAAGTCACCTGCTTGCAAGGTGATGTCAGCCTTACTAGAAAGATTATCTGTATTTTGCTCAATCTCCTTTTTGCTGCATGCATTTAAAAGTAAGTCTGTGAAACAACTAGAAACATCCTGCGTGTGACTTATATGAAAATTTTTTCACCTAACAGCTTGAACATTAAAGAGATGAGATGATTAATGCCAAACAATTCCAAATTTTCAGAAAGTTTGCCTCTGAATTAATAGCGAAGCTGTTAGTTTGCCATATGTTTGTGCCTCAATGCATATGTAGGGCTCTGGTTTGAGGCTAAGGAGATCTACTTTCCCACTCAGTCATGTCATACCTGAAGGCACTTTTTTTCTCCCAGCTTCCTTATTTGAATGGGAGGGAAAAATATTTTCAGTTTCTTTGTAGAGGTTCTTGAAAGCCAGTAGGTGAAACACAATATAGCACAGCAAGAGAATCGCAGTTTTCTTTCAGAATCGTCTTTTGAAGGAGGGATGTGACACAAAGTCTTCTTTATTGGAAGGAAAGAAGGAATATGGGATTGTGGTTTTCCTGGGAATGAAGGAATGAATGGTACAGTAGCACATGACAGAGTTCTTTGTGTTGCGAAGCAATAGGATAGAGATATTGAGAATGCTTAGAGATTGGCCTCTTTACTCCATTTGCAACATTTCTGTGTAAATACAGTTGCAAGAATATGAACTTTTTGGAATTTCATGGTGTTCTGCATTAATTTGTCATAAAATGTGATCTAACCATCATCTGAGTCAAGAATACTGAAAAATGTAATGTGTCTAAAATAATAACACACAAAAATTCTGATCCTCCATGTCTTTATTGAACACACTCATTGAACATTGAAAGTGCCAGTTGAAAAAGTAAGTGAACCCTTGAGTTGACCTCAGAAAAGCTAATCGGAGTCAGGTGTTAGCATATCTGCAGTCTTGTTAAGAAAATAAGCTCGGAGGTGTGGACTAGAGCTACATTGACTGATAAAAGCCACTCAAAGTTTTTGAGTTTGCTCCACACAAGATGTATGCCTGTGTGAGCTATGCCTTGCCAAAAAGAGGTTTCAGAGGATCTATAATCAAGAATTGTTGTTTACATACAGGTAGAAAGGGTTACAAAGTTACTTCAGAGACCTTAGAAATTCACCAGTCTACAGTCAGGCAAACGATCTACAAATGGAGACACTTTGGGACTGTGGCTGCTCTACCAAGAAGTGGGTGCCCAGTCAAAATGACCCTAAGAGCACAACACAGACTCATCAGTGAGGTAAAGAGACAACCCCGAGTGACAGCCAAGAGTTGAAGGTATCATTGGAACTGGCAAATGTCTGTGTTCATGAGTCTACAGTAAAACACCGAACAAGCAGGGTGTCTGTGGCAGGGCATCGTGCAGGAAGCCACTGCTTGCCACACAGAACATTGCTGCACGCCTGAAGTTTGAGAAAGAGCCCATCAACACTCCACAGGGGCATTGGCCAAATGTTTTGTGGACTGATGAAATGAAGATTGAACTATTTGGAAAGAACACGCAGCACTACACCTGGCATAAAAAGGGCACTGCCTGTCATCAGGAAAACATCACCCCAGCCCTAAAGTATGGTGGAGGAAACATCGTGGTTTGGGCCTGCTTTGCTGCATCAGGGCCTGGCCAGCTTGAGTCATTGAGGGGAAGATGAATTCCCAAGTGTAACAAAAAATTCTTCAGGATAATGTGCGAATGTCTGTACGTCAGCTGAAACTCTGTAGACATTGGGTGATGCAAGAGGACAATGACCCCAAACACCAGAGCAAGTCCACAACAGAATGGCTTCAGAAAAACTAAATCCGCCCTTTGGAGTCGCCACGTCAGAGCCCAGACCTCAGCCCAATAGAGATGCTCTGGAATGGCTTGAGGAGAGCCTTACACATGAGACGTCCAAAGAACATGACAGAGCTAAAGCAGTTCTGCCAGGAAGAATGGGCTGAAATCCCTCCTGAAGGATGCGCAGCTCTGATCTACAGCTACAGGAAGCGCCTGGTTGAAGTTATATCTGCCAAGGGGAGGGGTCAATCAGTTACTGATTCCAAGGATTCATTTACTTTTTGCACTAGCATTTTGAATGTTGAATGAGTGTGCTCAATGACAACATGGAGGATTAGAGTTTTTTTGTGTTACTATTTTAGGCACATTATTTTTGTCAATACTCTTGACTTAGATGGCGGTTAGATCACATTTTATGACAAATTAATATAGAACACCATGAAATTCCAAAAGGTTCATATACTTTTTCTTGCAACTAGCCTGCTAACGAAATACAGGTTATAATCTTGAATGGTATATCAGTATATTATGTTTGTATTTTTGTATGACCTGGATTTTTTTTTCTTTATCTCAAGTCTTGTCCAGTACATAATTTTTCTGACTCGTTTTTGACTCTGTTGAGTGATCACCACTTGTGATGCTTGAGGGAACTGGAGAGGAATGTCAAGGAATAGGGTGTGCCAGTACTGAAGTAGAGGCTGTTGTGTCCCATTCCTTTTGATTATTTTTGGAAAAGCAAAATATAGGTAGTCAAGGAAGAGAGATAAAATTAGCCTCTGAGACCTGAAATTATTCTCGTGCACAAATTGTTAAACCAGAGGTAGAAATTCAGAATCAGTATTTACTGTAAAGGACTTGTGTTATTTTGATTGCAGTTCTGATTTTTGACCACTGTTGGCAAATACTATGTGCTTCATACCAAAACTATCTTAAGTAGAAACTGGCATAGGATTTAATTCTATGACTTGTAATAGAATAGAAACACTATGATTAGAGAGACCTAAACAGCATCTCTTTTTAAAAATCTCTTCCAGTCTTAGAAAGATGAAAGTTAAAATGCAAATAAGTAAACCAACATCTGCATTTAAGTGAAATAAATAGATTGCTCTGGAGTAAGTTCTAAAAAAGAACGTTAAAGCAAATTACTTAGGTTCACCACAGTTGCTTGCACCATCATGGTATCTGTACATATCACATCTTTGCTAGTGCCTGTTTATATAAAGCCCAACATTGACCACAGAGGGTGTTAGAGCAATCCCAAAAGACTGAAGACAATTATATGTGCATATGTGTACCTATTTTGTCACGACAAATCTTATAAAAGCGATTCATGTTGTGATATAGACTTGCTTAAGATATGAAGAGTAGAATGTTTTATGTATAATGAAAAAAGATTAATTTGGTCAGATATATTAAAGTTAAGATTATTGATGTTTGAACGTGTTTAACCCTTTTTTCCCCATTTTCTTTCCTGTACATCTTGTAGAATCTGCTTTTCTCATACCAGCCCCCTCAGTCATCCAGCCGATTTTCAGTTTCCCAGACAGGAGACCTCACTATCACCAATGTCCAGAGATCTGATGTTGGGTACTATATCTGCCAGACTTTAAATGTTGCAGGAAGTATCATAACGAAAGCCTACTTGGAAGTTACTGATGGTAATAATACCTTTATTTTATAATTTCCAAGTTTTTCTTTTTGTTTGAAGACACCAGTGGGATGATATGACACTGCTTTGAGATCTGCTTTGCATAAATGGAGGTTGTGGGAGTTCAGACTTTGAGAGCAGGAAGGCTGTTGTCTGAACATAAAAGTCGTGTTTTGTCTATCTGTGTCAGGGGTTTAAAATTTGGATATTGTATTACACTACATTCTTGTTTTGTAATTAGTAGGTATACTTCAGTTTATGGGATTTTGTCAGATCTGTTAATTTATCTGTCTCTTAGCTTCCTGTGCTAGATTGTTTTCTTTCAGATTACTTGCTGCCTAGCTCTCTATCCCTATTATTCTGTGTCCATTTGCTTAGCATATCTGTGCCTGTTGTTCCCCTCTTTTTTCATATTGCAGTATAGCAAGGAAATCCTCAACCTGAATGGAAGTCGGTAGAATAACATAAAAATTAATTTTATTATACATTCCTCATTAGGAGTAGCGGGGGAAAAATATTAAGGTAAAAAAGCTACAGGAAGCATGACTATGAACAGTAATTAATGTACGCTGATGTGAGGCCAATTATCAGTAGTTTATATTTTAATAGCAAAGATACATAGGAAAAATAATAATCTCAGCACTTACGGAAAAAGAGGATAAGTGCAGTCTGTGGAGAGACTTTGAGGGGAGGAAGGCTGTTGTCTCAGAAGAGTTTCCGTAAACTAGACCTTTGCCCTATAGAAGGCAGAGAAATAATGCGGTACTAGAAACATGCAGTGAACCTGGTGAATAAAGTTGTTTGTTTACACCCACTGGATTGAGGTTGCTTGGAGGAATAGGACTGCATTCTGTCTGGTTTCTCACAAGTGGTAAGCCACATTTCTTAATCCACTTTCGTCCATTTTTTGCTGGGGAGAAGGCCGTGGCAAGGCAAGAATTAAATCTAAGGAATATATTTTCTTTACTGTAACTATTAGCTCTGTGTTGATCCGATGGGTTGTTTAATGTCTTGGGACTTTTTTTTTGTATTTTTATGAAAGTGAAAGCAGGATATGCAAAGTGATACCCTAGCATTCCTAAAGATAATAAAAGTTGCCATCGACTTCACTAGCTTTAGATTTATGCAGGTCAGTCAGTCTCTTACCATTGACAACTGCAAAGCTCTTTACAAACTTGACAAAATCAAATACAAACCATAAGTGAGCTTATTTTGCCTGTCTTTGCAGAGGAAGATACTAATGGCCTCACTACAAGTTGAGACAAGAAGTAAAGGAGAAATTACGCCGTTGAAAACACAGTGTCATTTGAACATGCAAATGAAATTATGGGAGTTGAAATGTAGCCAAAAAAAGCAGTACTAACACCTTGTCTGTTGTTATGAAAAGTACTTTAGAACTATCTGACGCTCCCAAATTATCAGAACTTCGGGTTTTTATTTCAGCTACCAAACAAGTTTTTAAGTTACGTGAGCCTCCATGACACGGCTGTACAGATTTGATTTTGTGGCTATTTTCAAATCATCAGTCTGTGTCATGTTGGGTTGTACAGATAGAGATCACTGAAACACAGTAAGATAGCTTTTACCTATTTTTTTTATTATCCACTAGGTAATGGAAAAAAAGCCTCATTTAGACAATGATGCTTTTTTCCGTGACTACTGAGACTACTTTATACCTTTCTCTGCACAGTTATTAAATAACCCATCAATAACATTTAATTTTCCTTGTGTGAAAGATGTACTAGCATTGATGCAAACACACTGTAGGATTCTCTTTGTGACTTTGAAGTCATATTGACGGATTAAGTCATCATGGAATTAAAAGGCAGAAACTACTGGAAAAATATTTCTCAGCTGAATGTTTTTTAATATGGCCCCATTCATTAGCTTTGTGTTTAGCGTACTGCTGGGCAGCTCCTAATTAGGAAATAGCACCAAGATGAGTTAATGGTACACAATAAAATTATTTTAAGTACGTATTTGCTAGGTTATTCTCTGCTTGTCTACCTGCTTTTTCTCTGTATTTGAATGCTGAAAGTGTGACTTCTGTTATATAGGCCTGCTACGTGTGTATCGGGTCTAGCTGGGATGAAGTTAATTTTCCCCACAGCATCTTTCTTAGTGCTGTGGTTTTGTAGTGGTAGCTAAAAAGGTGTTGACAATACACAGCACCGAGGCCGTGGTTTTCCAACACTGCCCCAACAGTAGGCTGGGGGTGGGCAAGATCTCGGGAGAGGACACAGCCGGCCTAGCAGACCCAAATTGACCGAAAGGGTGTTCCCTACCGTATGACATCAGCTCAAATGTAAAAGTGAGGAGAAAGGGGGAATGTGGTGGGGAGGATTCACTGGTTGCGTTTGTCCTCTGGAGCAACCGCTCCACGTCCTGGAGCCCTGCTTCCTGGGAAGTGGCTGGGCATCTCCTGCTGAGGGGAAGTAGAGAATAATCTTTTTGTTTGCGTTTTGATATGGCTTTGTTAAACTGTTCTTATCTTAACCCATGAGCCTCTTGTTATATTCTCCCTCTCCCTGGTCCAGGGGGAGTGGTAGAGTGGCTTTGCTGGGCACCTGGCCTCTAGTCAGGGTCAAACCACCACATACATGGTAGATGAACGAGGTGAAATCTGTGCCTTGGCAGGGAATTTGGGAAGTCTTTTCTTATTCCGTTATGTCTCTGTGAAGACATTGGAATTAGAGAACGGCTACCAGATACTACTATGTAACGTGTAATGCGTTCTTACATTCTGAAAATACTGGGTTTTATCATTTTAAAATTCTGTACGTGTTCATCATTATAATGCACCCTGCCCTGAATAATACATGCCTCCAACTTTAATTACTTGTTTAATTGTCTTTAGTTTATTTCAAAGCCTCAAGCAACTGCTGTTGCTTAGATGATTAGGAAATTGCTTCCAGTTGCAGAAATGTCTTTCCTGTTGTTTCTTCTGGCAGTGATTGCAGACCGGCCTCCCCCTGTCATTCGACATGGTCCTGTGAATCAGACTGTAGCTGTAGATGGTACTTTAGTACTGAACTGTGTGGCTACAGGCACTTTAATGCCCACTATCCTCTGGAAAAAGGATGGGACCCTCATTTCTACCCAGGACTCTCGCATCAAGCAGCTGGAGACAGGAGCGTTACAGATCCGATATGCCAAGGTAGCTTGAACTGGCAAACAGATGTTCGTGTTGTTTGTTTCGCTTTGTTTTGTCTCCCCTGTGTACTTTTGATGTAGTAAATCCTACATTTAGAATTAATGAAATCTTAAATAAATACATGAAAATATTTGATACTGCATGCTTTCGGATAGTTTCTTCATTATGCTTAACACCTAGGCTTATTCTGCCTACAGCACATTATTTCGGATTTCATAAGGAAAAGTTATTTGAGGCTGTATTAATTAAGGGAATTATTTGGTACTTAAAACATGAAGGGGAAAGCAAAACTTGTATTTCTGTAAGATGAATCCTTAAATTACTTGGGCTTTCATACTAATGGATTAAAATGATCTAATTATTTCAGATGGTTATAAAGAAAACCCTTTGTTCAGAATGCTGCAATAATAGAGCCATGTACACAGCTTTTTAAAAACAGTTTTTAAAGTGTAAACATATTCAGTCTACAGTGTAAACATAGCTTAAAATGCTTAACCACCTGTCAAATACCTGGCTTCTTTAGGGAATTATAGCAAATACCTGGTCAGTATTGCTGGTCATGTCTCGCACACTAAAACATTTTTGAATGTCATGAAGTTTCAGCACACTGGCTATTCTCTGCTATCCTTTCTGTGGTTTGAAATGTAGTAAGGTTGTTTTTTTTTTTAAATGGGCTGAATACATCACTTTACAGTGTTTCCTAGAGTTGCCCTGTTACCAATTACGAGTTAGGCTGCCTTAGAATTTGAACCTCTGTTTTGTGAGCGCTTCCATTCACCTCATCTGCTGAGGATAGGAACTTAGCATGATAGCATTTCTTTTTTGGGGGGAAAAAAAAAAAAAAGAAACTTATTTCAAATGTGATTACGTTACATAGGGGCAAATAATCCAACATTCGGAACTGGATGAGAATAGCATATGAAAATTCCTTCTCGGGTCTGCTGCAGATTGGAATTTATACTAATACAGGGAAACCCATATGCAGAAGGCCCCGTGCAATATATGAGCTGTAAGGATGACATGCTCTTTAGTGCTGAAGTCCAGACAAATCCCTGGACGTTATTTAGGCAGGAGGTTGACAATTGCATGGAGTCTTGTCATCTGAGTTCCTTCTCAATTTATTTGTTAGGACCTCTGCAGAGTAAGGAATAAATACTACAACAACTGGCCTTTGGTTTGTTCATTACAGAATAGGTAACATCAAATTAGAATCTGCTTTTTTTCCAATTCTTTAACGAATGCTCAGAAATAAGTATCCATTTTCATTCTGCATCAGACAAAATCATAACTTCTAATGGAAGAAGTTTCTGGTTCGAAGTTTTTGCAGCCTAATAATGTTTATCCATATTCATGGGGGAACACGGAGAGCTGTAATTACTTTTCTAGCCCACTGAGTGTCTGATTGTTTCAAATATTTATTCTTCTCTCTTCCCACTCAGCTGGGCGACACTGGTCGGTACACCTGCGTTGCTTCAACCCCAAGTGGCGAAGCTACATGGAGTGCATACATAGAGGTCCAAGGTAAATCAGTTAGGGTTTCTCTGCGTGGAGAAAATACATAAAGTCAGAAATTGAAATGCAGAAGTTATCTGACTGTCATAAATTGCCAGTGCAGATGTGAACAGCATTTAGCTTACAGCTGCTTCCTGTCTATACTCAGCATTTCTCTCTCCTTTGTTAGAGTTTGGAGTCCCAGTGCAGCCACCAAGACCCACTGACCCAAACTTGATTCCTAGTGCTCCATCAAAACCCGAGGTTACAGATGTCAGCAGAAATACAGTAACGTTGTCATGGCAACCTAATTTGAATTCAGGTGCAACACCAACCTCTTACATAATTGAGGCCTTCAGGTATATGAGTCTCATGTGGTCTTGTTGTACTTAAGCTTATATATAGCATGTTGTTAAAGAAGCACGTGCTAACCTCCTGTTGTATGTGTTTTATCCTTAGCCATGCGTCTGGTAGCAGCTGGCAAACTGTAGCTGAAAATGTGAAAACGGAGAGTTATGCGGTTAAAGGGCTAAAACCTAATGCAATTTATCTATTTCTTGTGAGGGCAGCTAATGCATACGGACTCAGTGACCCCAGCCAAATATCTGATCCAGTGAAAACTCAAGGTAAGCTTTTGATACTGAACATTTTAGGTGTCCACGGTGGCTTTCATAAGTTGACTTAACAATGCCAAGATGCAGCAGTTCTGGTAGCTTTTGACTGTCTCCATATCCTGGCTATGATATATGCTAGATAGTAAAACACAGGGTTTAAACTAACATTTCTCTATTGCAGACTCCGAAATCTGCTTGCATTGCCTAAGAGATCCCTGGTATCTCTTATCCAAAGATAGCTACATCTTGCAGAATAGCTCTTCTTAACAACAAAAGTAATATCTGATTTTTCAAGTTATCATACAAAGCCTCAAATTCCATGAAAATGTTTTTATTATGTCCAGTGGATCAAAGGAGACTTAAGACTGAGACAGAGAGAGGAAACAACACATAATCTATATTGGTTTCTGCTGCTTTAGGAAAGAGGGGAGTTGGAAATTTGAAGGAATTGGGCATCATGAGCCAGTAATAAGAGATTTTGACAATCTATTATGAGTATTTCAACAGTACAACTGGAAGTAGAATAGTAGAAAGAGAGACCATGCTTACAGATAGCCAAGAGGAAGAAAAGGCTGAATAGTAGTAGATGGAGTCCACTGCTGACTCTAGCTATGGCTGAAGCTCAGCTATGTAAAATATAAAATAACTTTGTGTTCATGGTAGAAAATAAATGCCATTTATGATGATGTCCAGGAAATAATTCGTTGCAACTTTTCTACCTGCATTTTTCCAGTAGAAATACTTAGATGCTTAAGAAGGGAAAAAAATGAACATATTCTTTTTCGAAGCAGAAATGATAGACATCATCTTTCCTTTTTTTTCTGCACTTCCTACTTACTGGAGAAGTTGACCCATTGGCCTATTAAGAGTGAGAGTGTTGTATGTTTGTTTCTTTGTTTGCTTAAGTGAGTACGTGTTTGTTTTTCAAAGGAAGTTCCTTAGAGGAAACGAAGCATTTTCCTTTCTTTTTCATTTTTTCCAAAGCTGGTTTCAAAGCAAGTCTTTCTCACCTCCCCAGCAGAGTGAACAATTTCACATTGCTGTCTTTCGTTGTTATGCGTTTCTTCTGATGGGTGACAATTTCAGTGGATAAACATAAACAGCGGCCAGTGGAAAATAGGGATTACCTGTGTTCCCAAGTGTGTTACCAAAGAGAGATTTTGTAACCTTTTAGTAATTTCTGTGTTCCTGTGAATAGAGTAACGTGTTGTTATGTGGACAGGATGCAGTGCTCTGCATGAGGTCCAGTTTCCATGCAGTGTAGTTTCATTCCTGGAGATGAAATGAGATGAGGTATCAGGTCTGCCTGTCGGTCCTTAAATATTTTATGATTCTGTGAAATGAACTGATTACCGACCTAACTCAGATAAACAGCGAAGGAGGCAGTGTTCTGTTCACTCAACCAGACTGAATGGTTTGTAATGGCATGGGAAAGCCTTGCAGTCCTGTGGGGATCTAGGAGATCTGAAGACCTGAGAACCACACAAAGCCTGAGTGAGAATAACAGCCAATAGTTAAAATTTTCATCAACAGTAAGAAATGTAATCAAGCGTCAAGTCCTTAAAGCACTTCCACTCTTCTCCCAATACCATTTCAGTTTTGTGTAAGTCATAGTCTAGCTATGTTAAAAATGTCCCAGTTTTCTGTTGTCTAGAGGGTGGTATAGTTTTGTCCTAAATGCGTGTCCAAACCAGGAACCTAGTCTACCTCTGTCTTTATGCTTTGCAAACATTAACACCAGGCTTAGGTGTTCTCACTGACAGTTGCTGAAGCTTCCAGCTGAAACAAGCATGTACACATACTGTTGTATAGCACAGATGTGCAAATGGCGGAGCCTGTTAATAGTTTGATTCATATTGTTGATGACTCCTCTTTTATGACTAGCAAAGATAGAATTAATTATTCTGATGGCTTTCCTGTCACATTCTAAGCCGGGTGATGTTTAAGCTACTCTCCAGGCAGAAGCTTGTGTCTTTAATGCTTTCAAACTTTGCAGGGAGGGAAATAGTCTGATAAATTGACTGTTTGGCAGAACATGCTACATGCGGATAGAGTCTTCAGAGAACAGGGTCCTTAAAGATTTTCTGATCTTGCTTTGTCACTGGAAGAGGTCAGGCAGTGAAGCAGTAGTGTGGAGCAAAGTTTATGGAATGCATTACTCTGTATGTAGAGCTAGATAAATAAAAAATTTTTAAAAAAAAGAAAGAAATCACTGTAAGTGCTTTTCATTAATTTCCAGGTCTGTGATTTTTAGCCATGGTCAACATATTTGTTTACATGATCAGAGAGAGGAACATGAAATCAATATAGAAACTATGGTAATCTGCTGTCCACAGTTAGTCTGCTGTCCGTAGTACGTAGGTATTTTAGACACCTTATTAGTGATTGTTCTGTAAATTTTACACATGTCTGACAGTCATGCCGTTTCAGTTAAATATGTTTTTCAAGGTCTCTGCATGCAGAAAATTTATGTTTTCGTTGTATTATTGTGTATTTTGAGAGCAGTTTGTCCCTTCATGCGTATGAACAATTCTTTTAGCTGTAAGATAGACCAAATGTCAGAAAAGCCAGACAGTACTCATCTGTGCTCTGCCTTCTATTTTCAGAAATCGTTTGCCGTCAGAGAAGCTGCAGCCACGACTCATTTTTCTTTTCTTCTGTTGTTACATTTATTTTTTTTGATTAAAACCAGTAAATTTGCCCATGAATTCATCTGAAGATACATTCTTTACAGGTTTCCTGGTCTCTTGGAATTTGTGGTGGGTGATAGAACGTTTTCTTCTCCCAACAGCAAAGAATAAAGAGATGCTCCTGTAGTTGTTTACCAAAGATATCCCCGAGTGTGGTTTTTCTATTAATGAGGCGTTTCCCTGCTGTTTCTCTGTCGAAGAAAGTGCAGTGGTACTACCTAAGCATTTGCTACTGCCTGAGCATTGATGATTTGCTCAGGAAAATATTTTGTTTATTTTTCTTAAGTGATTGGGAAGTAGGGTAAAGTTTATTGGTGATAGTATCGTGTACTGTATGATATGTCCATTTGTATTTATGTATACTTATTTTAACAATCATATATACTTGTGAGAATGGAATCTTAAATTATTACAGATGTTCCACCAACAAGTCAAGGTGTGGATCACAAGCAGGTCCAGAGAGAACTAGGTGATGTGGTACTACATCTGCACAACCCTACTATCCTTTCTTCCTCCTCAATTGAAGTTCATTGGACGGTAAGTATAAATGTGTATCATGAAGGTGGTTATATATACTGTTGAATAGTACTGCAGTGGAGTCAGACTTTAAGAAGCTGTGTAGTTTGTTCGCTTGCAAATGTTTTTCTCTGGAATGAGTGCTACTTGGGCTTTGCTTTCCTATTTCACTAAATTTTGTCGCATTTTCACCATTTTATGTCTCCATAGAGAGCGCTGTTTACAATATGGTGAGGGTTTCAGAGTCCTCTGAAAGCTAAAGGACTGATCAAAGTCTTCTTAAGTCATATCATTTGAAGATTTTGCACTGCTTTCAGTAGGAAGTGTATCAGTCCTCTAATGAGATAACATGGCACTTCCCTGTCAGTCAGCAGTGGAGAGACATAACTGCATGATTCTGTTTGAAAGTGTTAACCTCCGTCCTACATGCATGCTGAGAAACACACCCAAACCCGTATAGCCTCATCTGAACCTGTCTTTTCCCACGGTGCTGTGAGCACGGACAGTACAGGGAGAAGAGACGAAAAGGGCAAACAGTTTTCAGGCCTTGTGTTGATGTTGCTGTGGCAGAAGGAAGCAGGGAGTTGTCAGCGTGGAGGATATCGCAGAGGAAATGAGAGAGTGAGGAAACAGTGCCGTAGGAGTCCTGGAGCAAAGGGAATGGGAACACATGTGAAAAAAGATCTGAGCTGGCTTACAAGGCTGAGGCCGCAGTGAGAGTAAAGCTTGGAAGTGGCTGACTGTGGGAGACATTTGGCCATCAAGGTAGAAATCAAGAGATAGAACGACACAGGAAACTGCAAGTAGCGAGCAATGAGATAAGAAAACGTAATTCAGGGAGAAGCAGTTTTGAAATAGAGTGCAGAATGAAGACAAAACGGGGAACAATTGTACCAGTTGCAGGAATAAATCCGAAGGGAGTGAGTTTTGAGGTCTTTTTAGGGCTTCCATCTGAACATGTCAATATATTGGCAAGGACGGTGTAGGAGAGCACAGGGTGTAGCCGCTGCCATGCCACAGCAGACCATTTGGAATTGGAACAAAAAGCATTTTGACTTTGTAGAAGAGCCCTAGCCCAATTGAATCCTGGTCCACAACCAGGGCTCCTTGGTGATGCAAGAGTACAAATAACATCTGCTGCTCGGTAATTACACTGTCATGAGCGGCACAGCCACCTGCATCAGGCAATCTCCTGTTTTAACTAATAACGTTAAAACATCTTTGAGGTTCCTAGCACAATTTTGTTTGACCTTTACTTACAGAGCAACCTTTTCCAGACAGGCAGTTTTGTCAGTCTCTTGGGTGGCCTGTGGCTTCTCTGCAATTTCAAAAATAAGCATTACCTCAGTTTCAGCTAACACACGCATTCTTTATATGATTATTAATATTGAAACGTGTTGCTTTTTGGAGTAAATTTGCAAGCAAACAGCTCTATTATATCACTGTATGAGCTTTTTCAAAATAGGGGAAATCTGTTGCACTTTTAAAACATTTTTGTTGTTGTTATTGGACTTTCTTGTTCATCAGAAATTGAAGCTGATAATTAAAAGAAAGTGGATGCTCCACGAGAGATCACTTCTGTAAGATAGCTTTCTGTTTCAGCTATAGCCAAACACATTGAGACCTACCCTCATTTGCATTAGGATCTCTTTCTCCATACGTGTGATATAAAAGGACTTTGGTCTAAAAAGCACTTGGGACCACTGAGTATCATTTTGATCTGCTTTTCCAAGTCTCGTCTGTGTTACCATACTGAGGTTTATATGAGCCTCTTCAGAGCCTTCTCAGAACAGCCCTTTCCCTGCAGCAGAGGAGCCTCCCGCTGAGCGGGTGGCCATGGAGGAAATGCGTGTCCAAATCTGCCCTCTGACAGAGCCCAGCCTCGTCGCAGCGATGGAGATAGTGCCAGCTGGCTGCCCTTTCAATTCCCTTGCTCCAGAAGGAAGCAGGCGGGAAGCAGTGCTCATTTCATGGATTTTTGGGAGGCTTCCACACTTCAGGAGAGTTGGCAGGCTCAATCTTTGATCTCTGTAGTCATCACCGAGAGTGATGAAGCTGTAGATCTTTTGCCCTCACCCTCCCCCCATTCCCCGTGTGTCCGCTGCCCCGCCGGGAGGATTCGGCTGGGCTGAAGTCTGGCATGTGCTGAGCTCTGTCACACTGCAGATGCAAAGGCTGCTCATTTCACGAAGCTGGGGCATATTATACAAGTCTGTTATCTACCTTTAATGCCTTCATAAATCGATGGAAACCATCACAGTTCTACCAGCATCGAACAGATTAATACACTTGTGAACCAGGCCTGTAATTTGCTGTAGTGCGAGGAGCCTTTATCTGTTTCAGCAGCATTGTTTACTTTGTATAAAACGAATGAATAGTCCCAAGACCATACATAGTATCACAGGCGTCATTCCTGTTTCGGATTTGTTAAAGGATGTGTTGTGTGTTCTGCTCTCTTGTCAGGTGGACCAGCAATCCCAGTATATTCAAGGATATAAAATCCTGTACCGGCCCACACCGGCATCCTATGGAGAGTCAGAATGGCTAATCTTTGAAGTCAGGACTCCAACCAAAAACAGCGTTATCATTCCCGAGCTGAAGAAGGGTGTTAACTACGAAATCAAGGCCCGCCCTTTTTTTAATGAGTTTCAGGGAGCGGATAGCGAAGTTAAATTTGCAAAGACCCTGGAAGAAGGCAAGTAGGAGCCAGACTGTCTTCATCTTTCCTTTTTGAAGTAGCAGTCTGGCCTGCTTTCCTCTGACGTGTTCATCATTTGATTTTGTTTGAAGTGCATGCTGTTTGAGAGCAGCAATCTGCGGCAGAGGAGGCTGTGTTGGACTGATCATTATGTGAATTGTTTGGTGACACAGAAGTAAATATTCAGAACCACGGGCGAGAGACAGAGAGAGAGGAATGTGCAAAAATCCCCTCCAACAGACAATGGGAAATGCTCTTTTTATCTTCACTGCAGTGTGCACTCCTCCCTGCTGAGTTCATGGTCTGGTCACAAGTGACTTCTGTCAGATTCAAGCACTTGCTAATCACTATCTTGAGTAGATAGCAGACACCACAGAAATCATCAAAGCACTATAGCTGAGGGAATGGAAGCCACATTTTTTGAAGTCTTTTATATCTGGATCAATCAGCAAGACAAAATGAAAAGATGAATGAGGGCAACAGATAGAGTGGACTAAATTATATATTTCCATCTCATACATGTGCTAAAAAGAGAAGGTTCATGAAGCTCTTCCTTTTGTTGCTGCTTAGGCATAATGAGTATGCAAGGTGGCCAGTACCTCTGAACAGGGATTTTGGTGTGTCTCTTAGATGTGCAGTCCTCCCCAGTGTAAATGCCACGTAGCTCTGGTTTATTGCTGCTACTAGTTCAAGAGCTGTGCTTAACTGCATTCATCCTAAGCATCTGCTAAGCACCCAGTTTTTATAAAGACTATTTAAAATGCAAAACATAAATTACAAATGCATTAATGTTAACAAATTCTGTCCCGATTTTAATAAAATTTGTATTACTCATTATCACTGCAGGAGGCTGGACTAGATGACCTTTAAAGTTCCCTTCCAGCCCAACACATTCTATGATTCTATGATTATTTACACACTAGAGGATCCCTGATGTGTCATTTTATTGGGGTCAGTTTATAGACTTTTATTTTTCAAAATGGTTCATCCTGAGTAGGATGATTTGAGACCGATGAGGAATTCAGTCCTCAGGACTGTGACATTCAGGTAATGGCTATCTGAGTTTTGAGAGTCTGACAACAAGAGAGACTTTTCCTGTCCTGCACAGTGAGACTGCAGCTGAACTCAGGAGCCTGGTTGCCGGTCCACATACCTTTCCTTTTGTGTCATTTTATCATGTGGGTAAGAACTGCCCTCAGTTAAGGGTGGCACATAAAAGAAAGCATTGATGTGGCCCAGAAACAATCATCCTCTTAAAAGATCCCTTCTGCATGTGACGAACTTAACTGTTCTATCCTTCCTTCCAAACGAACAGCTCCTAGTGCTCCACCTCAGAGTGTCTCAGTAACTAAGAACGATGGGAACGGGACGGCGATTGTGGTCACCTGGCAGCCACCCCCCGAGGACAACCAGAACGGGATGGTTCAAGAATATAAGGTACAGCGGCTGGGGTGCCTTGCTCCCCTGGCAGAGCGGGTATTGACCTGGTAGTGGCAGATGAGGTTGTTCGTGGATGCTTGGCTCCATCTCCTGGTTAGTCAGAGCAAATGAGATGGTAAAATCACTTCTTTAGATCAAACTCCACACTTAGTAAGTCTGTCTAGGTGGTAGAAGGCAATTAAAACAGCCTCCGTAAATCAAAGCAAAGGGTCAGCACTCTTAATTATAAACCAGCTACCTTCTTGCCCTCATTATCACCTGGGAAGTGCGCACGCAAGTAGAGAGGCAGCTGTACCTGTTTGAGAACCATTTTACGACTCAAAGACGTTAGCCAAGGTAGTAAATATAAACAGGCTTAATGAGTTGAAAAGCTCAGGGATAATAATTAACAGTGTTAAGATCTGAGTAAATTATGCGTAACTAGCTAGTTTAAACAAATGGAAAATTTTCCAGTGAGGAATGTGCTTGTATAATAATAAAAGCATTTAGTGTATAGAATTTTTTCTTTCACACAAATACAGTTCTCATTATTCTGTTTATTTTTAAACAAATTATATTATAAAGTATTTATTATTTGACGTTCATTTAGCAACATACACTGTATTTATTTTCAGTTCAGATTGTTTTGCAACAATTTACGTAGCAAAGTAAATGAAGCTTATTTTTCCTAAGCAAGCTACGGATGTTCTAAATGTTTGGTTGTGGATATTAAGTAAGCTTTATAGCTGCAGAGAGGCAGGATCTTTGGTTTCAGTTTCCTGCAAATAGGCATTATTGATGAAATTTTTCAAATGAGAATATCTTGGCTATTTTTCAGGTTAAAACACTATACTGTAGACATATATTCCTGGCCTTCAAAACTCATTCTGCATTTTTTTTTCCTCCTCAGTAGAAATGGGAAAGGGAAGAGATCACTAAGCTTTGTGGTCAATTTTGAATAGTAAAACACTTTTCAGAACCTGGTCAACTGATTAAAAAAATCAGTTTATGGCTTAATTTCAGCAATATAATATGATTGAAAAAAAATACTTCCGAACTTATGTTATTTAAATATAGACGTTGAGATAAAGAGATGGAATTATTTCCATCAAGAAACTGCATCAGAGGAATGTTAAGGTTGTAAGGACAAAACAATAAAAGTCAGGAAATTCACATTTCCATGTGGATGTAATACCTAACACACCTCCCAGAATTCAGAGATAATAAGCTGTCAGGTGTAGGAGCAAGCGACTTTTAGTGTTTATGTAGCAGTAGATGGCAGACTGGCACGTTTCAGATCTACATGTATTTCCTTTGTGTTTTTCACCATATACAGAAAACAGACACAATGACTTTAATTAAAGGATTGCAACAAATAGGAAGGAGGATGCTGTCTTAATGGAAGAAGTGTCAGTAGCACACACAAAAAAACCAGAAATTTAAATTACAGCAGAAGTCATTCCCTTCTTCCCTAGCTTGAACTTAGAAATTGTCTTGTTATACTAATTCTTTCTTGACTTACGTGTGTATTAAAATGTAATTCCTCCTTCCTTCATAACATTCTAAAAGTTTGTTTTCACTTGCCTGTGTAGGTATGCAATCAAATTAAGTATGGGAAGTACTGAGCAACCTCATGTTTAACCTGACATTCTCGGTTTGTGAATTTCTCCATGTATTGGAGCACCTAAGAGGAAAATATTTTTGTGAATTAGTAGTGCAGAGTTACAAGTACATGATAAATTGTTTTTATTGTTTTTATATACACCATTGTACAAGGTGGCAGTAACAATTTCTGTGAAAATTACGTAAGTCAAAATGTAGATTTAAGTCTTTTGTTCCTCACTTTATCAAACACTTATGTAAGAACATTTCGTGGACCATCCTTTAGGATTTAAGAGCAATATTGCTAATATTACCAATAATTATACTACTACTACTGACTGAAACAGTCTCTACTTAGTATCAGAATATTAAAATGAGATTTTCTTCTCCTAATACGCTCTGTCCTGCTCTGCAGTAGAAATTACGTATTAGGATTCTGTTTCAAAGGAGTGTAAAATATATTTTAGATCCTCAGTGTTCCTTGTAGTTCCTTGTGTTCCTCAGTAGCCTTGTTTCAGTCCTTGGCATCCAGAGATGGAAAAGGGGTCTTACAATGTCCAGAACTTGAAGTAACATTTCCAGTGTCCAGGTGTCCCTAAGATTGTTCTACGCCTGAAACTCTATCTCACTCACCTGGCGATCTTCATAGCAGCAAAATTGCACAAAGGGATTAAGAGTGACTATCTGAGTACTGAATCTTTTAGGAGCTCCATATGTCAAAAGCAAAATCTTCCCGCCCCTGTACAATCAGCACAGGTCCATCTGTTCTCAGGAAGGTTTGCTTCTGTGCAGATAAAGTACTGAACTTAACTAATTTAACTTTCTAAATAAATATTCATTGTAGAGCAGTACCCTTGTGGAAAGGGAATCAAAAGGAAATAAACACAACTTCATCAGTTTTTTAGCAGATCTAGATTAGCTGCTCCTTCACCTTTAGTAGCAGTTGAGAGTTCAGCCATACTCTTAAAAACATTATATTTGCCACATGAATGGTGTAAGGCAAAGAAGTAAAAATATCTTGTAATATTATTTCTCCCAATCACTTAATATCAATGATATAAAGTGATGGATTGAAGTCATTAGACCAGCATCCTGACCGCAACCAAAAAATGAGATCTGATATCATGCTGTTGTCTCTCAATAGAAGATAGCTCATTACTTAATCCTTGCCTCTTGCTCCCACTTTGAAGGGAAAAAAAAAAGATTCCAGCATGCCATTGGTTCTCATGATGTCATGTGATGAAAGACTGTCCTTGCACTTGAGTGAAGAAAGCCTTGCTTGATGAATGATTCTGGAACAAGAGAGTTGCAAATTGATTTAACTGAATGCTCTTACTTTGTTGTTTATGTGAACAATTCTTGGCTATAGGTCTTCTCTTATTTTTTCCGTGTTACTAATGCTTTTAGTTTTATTAGAACTGATGTCACTGGTTGAACTGTGAATGAATTACGATAAACCCATCAAATAATTTTAAGTGTCTGGAGCAGCTCTTTGGAACAAGAAATGTCTTTTCGGTATTCATACAGTGTCTAGGAGAGCAGTCCGTGACTGCAAATGTTAGAGCAGTGACAAATTCTAAATTTCTTTATCCACGAGAGAAGGATGTGTCATCCTTCCTTCTGCTTACCCTTTGGTGTTGAATTCTGAACGTTTATATGTACCGTACACTTACTTCCCTGCAGGTTTGGTGTCTTGGCAATGAAAGTCGATACCATATAAACAAGACGGTGGACGGTTCCACCTTTTCTGTAGTCATCCCCTCCCTAGTACCTGGTATTCGATACAGCGTGGAAGTGGCAGCAAGTACTGGGGCAGGACCTGGAGTGAAAAGTGATCCCCAGTTTATCCAATTAGGTAAGCCTGCTGGTAATCCTACCTATTGGTTTCAATGATTTTTGTTTGTTTGCTTTTGTCTTTTATGGCACCAGAAATACTTTCAAGGCAAGTGAAATAGATAGTGTTACTTGATCTCTGGAATAGCAGGATTTGGCATTTCTGGTTTTCAACTTGCCTTAGAACTGCATTCTAAAGACGGGATTATAAGAACGCAGGTTTGTTTTACTTTCCCAGTTCATCAGTTTTTGTTGTATATTGATTTTTCAAACTGAATTTTCACACTTAAGACTGGTGTAATAAAATATGTAGGGAAGTATGAATCACTAAGTGTTGGCTCACTTCAGGGGTATAATTTGTCTTGATCAGATTTTATCTTTATGGAAGCAGAAAAACAAGCACGTGCTAAAATTGGGCACAATAAATACCGTGTGTGAAAGCTAGTGAATAACCTGAATACAGGAAAAAAAGAGGTACACAGATGATTTACAATAATCTTGACCTCCTAACTTCATTTTCACCAAACATCTCTCTGTCATAAATGCAAATCAGAGGCACTGCTCCTGGTTGTGTCCAGGAGAAATGAACCTTCACTGTTGATTAGCAGAAGATTATTTGAAGTAGGTTTGGGTATAGTCATATGCTGCTTTACCAGTATACCTGTATCAAAATACCTTATCATTACAGTGTATAATTGTGAAAGCAAACTTAGTATATTGCTTTGGACTTTATGTCCCGTCTATCTCTGTATCATTAGTAGATCTTTCTTGTTACTTCACTTTTCGTATTAAAAAAATCTGATTACTACATGTGAAAATGAGACCAACTGATTAATATATTCACTGGAAAATTGTATGTAGATTTTCTTGGCTTTTAAAATGAAGGTTGTCTAACTTATTTAACTTATACAAGCATGTGAGTCCCAATTACATTAACAGAGATTTTATGCCAGAGCTACACAGTTTATATGATATTCCATAGCTGTTGGGTTGTTCTTTCCTACAGGCCAGCTTCCATTCACAGCTTCCTACAGCCAGCTTTCCAGTCAAAGTCAAGTTTGTTCTATATAGGTTAGATTTTGAAAATTTAACATTAGTGAGGCTTATGAGTGTCAAATAATATGATAGCATGGGCGTTCAAAATCAAAGACTTCATAAACACTTTTTTTTTTCCTTTCTCAGTGATGATAAGCAAATGTTAAATAAAGGTGACTTTTATAATGGAACTTAACCACATTGAGGTTTTTGTAACTGGAATAAGAAACAAATTAGACTGTGTCACGGTTAGATTTTGCCTGCTTCTGAATTCTTGACCTTTACTGACACTGTGTTAGAAAGCATGAGGCAATCACACACCTCAGAGGGTGTTTAGATGTGCAAGTCTGGTAAAATCCATATGTTTCCTAGTGGCTGGGGTTTGTTTTCATAGTCTGTACTGCTTGCTTCTAGTTAAGTGGTACGGCCAAATCTACGTACATCAGAGTAAAAATCCCACAGTTTGGTTGTTACATGGCAAAGACCCAGACGTGAGAGTCTTGTGGAGATCCACGCCACACAGCACAAGAAGCAGCATGAAGAAATACCTACAGTACTGCAGTTCTTTCGTGAACTGCAGGCTACTGAAAGTTAGTACTCAAATTTAAGATTAAATTAAAAAGTTACTTTAGTAACACAGGTTAACCTAAAATCATCAAGTCAGGAGAATGACTGCAGTTTACCTAACTCTACCCTGTGATACAAGTTCATCTACAGCCCCCAGAAGGAATTGCATTCTTAGCTCTTGGATGCACTCCCTGCATGGGGTTGGAGCAGACGCTGGAGTTTTCTGGTAGCTCTTCTGAAGAAAGAAAATTAATCTGTTGATGTCATCAGCTGGCACTTTTCACCACCAATAAATTACATGGTTAGAGAGAGAGGGGAGGCCAGGGAGCAGGAGGAAAGAGGAGTAAGGATGCTACTTTTAGAAAGTTTCAAAGAGTCCTGGCTCCATGTACCTATGTGCTCTAGGAACTGCGTGTTTAGCACTGACAACTTCACGTTCCTGCGTTTCTGTCCCTGATCCCAACTATTCCTTCAGGAAATCTTTTCCTGACATCTGAATTAGTACAATATTTACTTTTTAAAAAAAATAATCTAATTAAGAATTCTCTGTGTGGAAACAGAATATACTATGTAATTTAGATATTAATTTTTTTTTAAGAACTTCTCATTAAAATCAAATGTCTGTTTCCTTATAATGTGCTTCTCTTAACAGAATGTTAGACATAGTTGTGGCTGGCTCTGAAGCATCCAGATAAGAGGGTTTTTTACCCCCAGCGTAGCCTATTCTAGTGCACGGCGGCCTCATACTTGAGTTGTGCGGAGTGCTCCTGGGCTTGTGCCTGTGAGAAATGCCTGGGGAATGTTTCAGCCGCGTGTGTGACAGGAGGAAGCTTCACCTTTCGGAGGCTGCCTTCCAGAACAAGAGGGGAGGACAGGAGACACTGGATTCTCTGAGAGCTGAGGCGTGCAGTTGCAGCCCCCGTGCATCAGCCGAGCTGTGATAACTGACCCTGTGCACGCACTGAACCTGTTACAAAGACAGGTACAAATTGTAAGCTCAAAGCTCTTTCATTTTCCCTGTCTCAGCTGACATGAAGCAGCTCACTGAGCTGCAGTACCCCGGGCTTCCTGTGCCACCAGGGATGAGCCAGCAATACACTTGGTTGTTATTCAAAAATCACCTTTCAGTGTTTAAAATCACAAGATCAACTGAAAAATCATGTGTCTCTTTAAAGCACTCCCCTTGAGGCTTCTGGATTTTTTGAATGACCTTTTAAAGCTTTCCGTGGAATTCCAAGGGCTGGAAGACCATTTGTTTGTTTGTTTTAAAGGAAAAGCTCATCTTTAACATCAGGAAAACTTCCAAAAACTTTAAGGTTAGGAGAAAGAAATATATATCATGACAGCTAGCCACAGCTCGCTGTATTGCGTTTATAATACTGTGCTGTGGAGAGAAAAATCATAACATTTTCATAGAACTTTTTTCTTGTAACTTCAGGACATCGATTACAAAAATGCTCTGTACAGAAAGGTGAGAATTATCACAGGTTATTTTTTGCTTGTCTCTAGCCTACCTTTTGTACAGTGATGGGATACTACTTGCCATAGCTTGGCATTACTACCTGTGCTTGTTGGCAATTAAGTAGGGAAATTGAAACATATTGCAGCATATTTTGTTCAAGGTACCAGGTCTGAAAAGTCCCACAACTGCAGTTAATGTTACACTTAAACAAATAATTTGTATGAACATATGGTATGCAGTTATTTATTAAGAGATGTCTGCACAATTATTATAAATGCTGAGTGCATTATTCAACCAATGGATGTCTCAAGTGTACAAAATGTAAGAAAGTCTCATTGAATCTTTATTATTCTAATTGCTTCCTTTAGGAGATGCAATTTGTGAACTAGCTGGCATGCCTTCAGGGATTTTATTCTGTCAGCCCTTAAAATACTTCTAATGTGATAGTTGTAAGGTTTTCTTGTTGTTATTTTTTCTCATAGCCTGCAAACAACTCATTGAAAGTAATGGGGTTTTTTCTTCCACTCACAGCAAACCCTTCCAAACCAGGTCAGTGCTGTTTTCTCACACTGAATGTTATAAGATTGAAGTGCAAAACAAGTATTTTTCCAATTTTGGAAACATATAACTGGAAAGAAGATGAAACAGCATATTCTTAACCTGGTAGTATTTTACCAAAAAAATTTCATATTTCATCATGCACATATATTTGAGGAAATGCTCAGACAGAGTGCTCAGGCAGATTCCATGTGTTTTGTAAGATTTCAGTTGCCAGAATTAGGAATGTCAACAAAACTTAGACCTTCCTACTTACTGCTTGTACCTTTTGTATACTAAATGAGACAGACCTGTGGAAAAATACCATTCCATAGGTTGTACATGTACAGTGCAAAGTTAAGGTTGCTCGCACACCTGTGAACCTGGAATTTCCTGTCTTTTTTGGCATTCCAATCTGAATGCATATTAATATTTCATTTAACGTTTAGCAACTTAAATGTTAGGTTTTACACTATTATTATTTATATGAATATTTAACATTAGAGAATTAGAGGTCCCAGTTCTTCTTAATGTAAATTTTAATTAGTTTTTATTGAAGATTGAAAGTTGGAGCTTCGAGACAGTCAAATCGGATAACTTGTGAGCAATAGCCATGGTAATATTATCTGTGATTAAAAAGAAGGCTCTTATCTTGGGGTAGGAGAAGGGATGAGTCACTGTGATAATATGTTGGTTTCAGGGAGTTGTGGGATCAGCCTGCTCCAACAACTCTGAGGCATTTTCAAGTACATTAAATGCTGCGGCTGCTGCTCTGGCAGTAGGATGCGCTTTGCTGTAGAATGTTTATGTTCGCTTATTATTTTGGCACCTCTCCCTGAGGAGTGCAAGCAGGAACAGGAATGTTGATTATGAAGCGTTTATATCTCAGTCAAGGCTTCTAGAAATTTCTTAGGATGAAGAGGAAGTACTTTTTGTAGTTCAAGAGCTTTTTAACTGACTGATCATTCAGGATTTCACAGGACTAACATGTAGAGGTAAGAAGCCCTGTGCAAAGAAAGGTTTCCAGGATAATTTTCCTGGAAATTTTTAGTAATGAGAGGTGCATTAGATTTCATTCCCATTGCTTTATATTTATCTTACCTTTTTTTTTTTTTTTTTGGAATTGTAAGAGGAGCAGGGCATGCGTGGGTCAAATGTGGCCTCTTGAAAGCCCTTCCATCTTCTTTTCTGTGACGGTGTTTATATGGCTGTACCTGAACACATATGCATTTTTCTCTTCACTGTGTGTGTAAATATATACGAACTAGTTTAATGTAATGGCACTAGCAGTCCACCTATGTACAATGTGCCGTAAGCCTAGTTTCTTAAAAGCAAATGTATTATTATACTGTACTTAACGCTGGCAATGACTAGCAAAATGATGCTATGAAATGAATCTTAATTAAAAATGAGAACAGTAAATGTTTTAAGAGATTCCTCGGTATTTTGTAATCTTCAGACACGCATTGACTGAGCAATGCAAAATGTTTGTATGTACAGAAGTACTGTCTTTCTGTGTGCCTGAATTGTTGACATGTTTTAAAAACATTCTTATTTGTCTTTTTATTTATTGTTTTAAATATATATATGTTTAAAGGATTAGAGAAAAAATATTTATCAGTCTTCTAAATTTATTCAGGACCGTAGGTTCTCTGGAAATCTTTTGTTCTATTCCATTAAAATATACAAGGTAGTGTAGCTGTTTAAAAATATAGAAGTAGAGGGCTTATTTTGAAAAGAGACTGATGATGCAAGTTTTCATATCTTAATGTGGCCTCAGCTGCAAAGAGGCAAAAGATGAGATAGAGAGTGACAGATTTAATTCATTGGTCACAGTATACTTTATACATTTAAGCCCATCTGGCCACTTGTGTGGAACTTCACTTGGCTGTCTCCATAAAATCTGAAGTACCCCATCTTAACCTTGCACAAATAGGCGTGAAATCTATAAACCGAGCAGACACAAAGGGTGTATTAGTAAGAAAAGAATGAATCTGCCTGGTGAGCTTTCAGACTAGGTGGTGCACTCAGGATCATAAAAGATAGAGACATGAAATATGAAAAAAAATTTCTGATAAGGTAGCAGTCAAAGGCTGTGGTGATTCCTCAGCAAAATAAGTATTTGACCTCGATGTCACAAAAACTGAAATCTGGAATTATCCACTGGAAGATGCTGTTACTAATTTAACTGTTTCCCATTTGAAAAGGTGTCCTTTTCCAGAGGAGGTTTGTTATTTTTCTGGTTTGTGATTACATCTCTTGTTTGGATTGCAGTTTCTTGTATTTTATGTAAGCATAAAAAAATAAAAATTATTCACTGCTTAGTTCATGGAGAAAAGGTATGGGTTTTTAAGTAAATAGATTTTCATTTCTTATATAGTTTATATTAATAGAATTAATAACAGCACCTTTCTCTTTAAAACACTGATTTCTCATTCTGAATCTGATGTCACTACCCATAGTAAAAAGCATCTCGCTGTTGGATTTACACAAGAGTAAGAATGGGTATTTCAACGACTGAGCTGTGGAATGTGTAAAGCAATATCAGGTTTGAGTAAAGGTTTTGAATTCTTGCCCTCACCCTGTGCAGTAATGGAATTTCCAGTAGGCGCTCACTGTAGTGGTTAAAAGTCAGGAAGGCAGCATTTTGTCTTCAAGTTGCTTCATTTCGGTCAGAAAGCGTCGATCACTAACTGAATATTCTTACTGCTATTCCTAGAAGGTTCTTGCAGAAGTTCAGTACAGAAGGAGCAGAAAAGACTGATTCCTACAGGTGGTTTCTCTATTTAAAAAAAAAAAAAAATGTGAAAAAATACATGTTCTTTGTTTTGATGTGGGATATTTAAAGGTAAACTGTCTTTGAGAAGGGCTGCTTTTTCATTAATAATGAGACTGCCTGACTATTTTTACCAATCCTAACCCTTTTTTTTTTTTAGCTATCCTTTAGCTTTTTCGTTCACATCAAGAGGACAGGATTGGTTATTTTGTGCTTTCAATTCTTTGCATCCTTTTAAATATTCAGTCTCTTTTAATTGAGGTCAAAGTGAGAGACTGCAAAGAGTACATTAGACTGTGTAATACAAGATTTAAGTAATCTGTCAGGAACTGCTAAACTAATTCTTTTCATGGTGCCTTTTACAGTTGCTCATTCAAATTAATTGGCTATTTGGGGTGTCTTTTTTTCAGATTCTCATGGAAACCCCGTCTCTTCAGAAGATCAAGTCAGTTTAGCCCAGCAGATTTCTGATGTAGTAAAGCAGCCTGCCTTTATCGCTGGAATCGGTGCAGCCTGTTGGATTATCCTCATGGTCTTCAGCATCTGGTTATATCGCCACAGGAAGAAGCGAAATGGACTCACTAGTACTTACGCTGGTATCAGAAAAGGTGCCGTATTACATACATCAGTCCACTGGCTGCTTTTTACTGGATATTTATTTATCGTCAGTCTCTTGTTCTTCTAAGACTTGATGCAGGAATTACTTCAGTGCTTTCGGGAAATGTGCATCAGGAGCCTATGCAAAAAGCAGCAATATTTACGTAATGTGTTAAAGCTGGCTGTAAAGCATAAGCCTCTAGCAAGATGCCTAGACTAGCTTTTCATAAAGATACTCCTACAAATGAGAAATGTTAAGATGGATTTGAGGCTGGGAGCTTCCAACATGGCCTTGCTACCTGACACTGTACCGTCTGAAAAGGAGCCAAGTGGATGGTAGTTCGTTGTCCCTCCTGCTCCATCCTTTGCTTGCTGCTAAGAATACTAACGGTGTACATTACGGTGACGCTTTTGGTGTGTGTACTTGGATTTCCTTGTGTCCCAGGGGGATGTGGTGAAGTGGCTGTTTGCAAAAGCACAACAGTCAATAATACTTTCCAAGACTTTCATAAATGCTGTTGTGAGATCCTTTGTTGGGACTGAATTCTGGGGCTATCACATCTTGCATCTGCATTCGGTTAAAATGGCAGCAGTGGGACTAACTTAAAGCATTCTTCATTTTCACCATATTGATACCTTTTATATCAGATTATCAGAGGGCAAGCACTGCTTTACAGTATATTCTGTGACAAACA
This sequence comes from Trogon surrucura, assembly GCA_020746105.1. Taxonomy (NCBI): domain Eukaryota; kingdom Metazoa; phylum Chordata; class Aves; order Trogoniformes; family Trogonidae; genus Trogon; species Trogon surrucura. The sequence continues at coordinate 113,441,485 of CM036617.1, read as the reverse complement.
AAACTTGAATCTTTTCCTGGAAGATCTTCTGGGATAAAAATTTCTCCTTATTCAATACCCTTCTGATTAAGACATGAATTTAAAGCTGAATTCAATAAGCTACACTTCATTACATCTTAAAGCAGTACTTCATAGGCACTCATAGAGTGAGAACCATCAGTTCTGGAATTAATCAGCAAACAGGAGATCCTGCTTTTGAAGATAGAGAGGGAGAATGTTGATATTTGGCAATCAAAAGATAAACCTAGGTTTGAAAGGTGCGCACATCTTAATGTATGAAAGGTGGTTACTTTCTTTAGTCACTTCAAGAACGAATGTGTGATGGGCAAGACAGGCAAATGTAACTCAAATGTTTTAAACAGTAGCAGTGTGTTGCTATGAAAAAGCAGCAGTGCTAAAAATATCGATTGAGCGAGTGGAAACATGGAAATAGTTCTGGAGTGTTGCAGAGTTTAGGTGTCCTCCGTGCTGTGAGAGTATGAACGCTCGCAGTAGACTTCATGCACAGTCGTTGTAGCTGAGCTGTAACCTCTGAAATTGGGGATGAATTTCCCAGTTGATTTCATTCTGCTAGATTTCCTAGGCAAGACAGACCCCGACATACTGCTGCACTGGCCTGCGCTGTTTTGTTTTACTAATAGCATGCTGCCATACTGCCTTTCTACAGTTCTATCACACTAACACCACCATGCTTTCAGCAGTACCTATGATTAAGCAAAAGGCATACAATTTGTCCTTAAAAATGGTTACTTTAATGACATCAGCTATTGTTCAAAACAGCTGTGTTGTTCAGTATCTGTGAAAATATCTTTTGTGGGGATTTTAATGAAAATATAGAGAAAAGTAGGGTCTGCATCTCTGTTATCAAGTATTCTTCAAGCAAAAAGACATCTTTAGTGAAATATAAATAGCAGTGCATTAAGTCATCACTGCAAGCCCAAACTTTCTTCAGACTTGCATTTATTCATTTATTTTTATATTTAGCTTCAGGCCTGACATCTGTTAAAATACTTTACTACTCCCACACATAGAAATTGTACTAGCACTCTTACACACTCAGAAGAGTTTATTAATAGAAGCTCTGAGAATTAAGTTGTTCTTTCATGTGATAAAGACTTCATTTAGTTGAACCTCTGTTCATCTGTTCCTCGGTTCCTTAAGAAACTAAACTAGGTTTAGCACTTAGCTCACAGAAGAGTAATGAGACAGTAGTGTAAGATTATTTTTTTAATGTCCTTGTGATTGCAAATTAATTTTGAGACACCAGTTTCTCTTTTGAATAGCTCCAGTTTAAGTGCACCTTCTATGAAAGCCTGTTACTATGGTTCTATATCTTTGAATGTAGCTAAATTAAACTTCACTGCGTGAAAAGGCCTAGCTCAAAGACAGTACAATGGAATTCCCAAGATAAGAGCTGTGCTGCAAATGAAGCCTGAAGCAGGCAAATGCTCAGAGGCTTTTCTGGTTTTTACTTAGTGTCATATCATTGGAAATTAATCAGCTTGGTAAAAAGAGGGGAAGACTACAGCATATCCTAAATCATAACGAGACGCTCTGGACTCCCCCCAAACATCAGAGTTACTGTAAAAATTAGATTAAGCGATTGTTCTCTTAGCCAGAACCTTTTCTTTCCGTGACAGATTGCGGATCAGATTCTGTCTCAAGGATGCTTTTAGTGAACATTTTATTGTTTCTCTTCACATTTCTCTTTGCTGTCTTTAGATCGAAAAGGGCAGTGTTAGCCTTTCTCTGCCCATCAGTGATAGAAAAACTATACTGTCTTGTCAACAGGAGGGGGAGCATGTGCTAATGGGAAGAGCAGATGCTGGTGCTCTGTATTTGGATTAGAGACCCTATTGATCCAAAGAGGATTTATAGTAGCTGTGAGAGTGAAGATTGTCAGACGATGTCATTGTTCTGTTGTTAACCTTTCCCTCTTAAAGCCAAAGGTTGAAAGGTAGAAAAGTGTTACATGTAGGGAGATTTTTTTTTTACCTTTTTTTTGGTGATTATTTGAGGAAGATAATAACTCTGTTTAACACTTGTCTATGGAAACAAAAATTAATTGTTGCAGTAGATTTTAGTGCCTTTATTACAGTGAGAGCTGGTGTCATTCTTGATTCCGAGACAGTAAAACAGCAGTTCTCTTTGTTCCTTTATATGATTATTATTTCCTTACTGAATACTTAAGTGTGCCTATTAGTTCAGCGTAATGAGCATTTACTTAGTGAACTGCAGATAAGATTCAATAGGACCTTGATAAGGCTTTGTTAAGGAATTCGTCATTCTGCATTCTGAACTGATTAACAGTGTGGGGGTTATGTTTGTGCTAGGATTTTCAGAAAAACTTAACATACCAAACTGAGGGATATTTGAAAGGCTAAACCACAGCCTGGTCCCCTCAGGAGCAGAACAGATTATCAAGCTTTTTGCTTTTTTTTTTTTTTTTTTTCAGAATAGTTCCTGCAAAGACAAACTTCATTCTGAATCTCAAATTTAATTTTATTTCTATATTAATGTGACTGAACTACTGGGTTAGTTATATACATTTGTTTTATGTTCAGCTATCTGCTAGATTTATACTAATGTGGTATGTTTCCCTTTCTCTCTTCAGCTTAATAACCAGTTTGTATTTTGTTTTGATTTTTCAGTCCCGTCTTTTACCTTCACACCAACAGGTATATATTTGCACTTTTCCCCCCTTCTTTGTTACTTTAGCATGTGTTTGTGGTACTGTTTCTCTTTCTCTGACATAACCAGCCCAGCTGTTCTGAACGGGTTTTAAAATCATTGCGTTAATGACAGGTGTAATTATTTTGTTCTCTAAGTAGTGTGTATTTGCTTTGTATCTGATATCTGGCACTTTCTTCCATTTGTGTGTACCTTTTTGTCACGTGCCATTTGACGCAAGGATGCCATTTTGTAGCATGATCCCGTCAGTTTGGACAGCCCGGGCTCTCCACATGAATATTACAATGGCGTAGTGTGGCCTTCTGCATCTAGCAATGCAAAAGGTGCTTCTGACAGAGGAGGAATGACTTAGCAGAGCCCAGACGCTGACTTGAAATGGATTCAGTGGGATTATAGTTGGTGAAACATTTGTTTCTTTTTCTATTCTCTGAATCTACATTAGTTCAGTGACCTAGGAATTGTCTGCTTTGGAAGATACAGAAAATCAAAGTGTTACAGCAATTAGATGTCTTTGTTGCCTTAAACTATAGTTGTGCGATGAAATTTTCAAATAATCCTGTTCTCCATAAGCAGAGGTGCATTTCAAATTCAGGGTGCGTTTAAAATCATCTTCTATTTCTTTTTGCTTGGAAATGTACAAAATACGACATAACCTGAGCCATAGCCCACCCAAGTCCGTGAGAGCTTTTCCGTTCTGTAGAGCTAACCTGCAGGAAGTCCCACAGTCCAGCAGCTCAGCAGCTTCTCCTCTGGGGTAGATAAAATTCAGCCCATTCAGCACCCACCAGTGTACTTCATGCGTTACCTTTAGCGACAGCCCGAGTCAATAGGCAGGTTGTTTCTTCCTCCTTTATTCTACATCCCTTATTTTCACAAGAGATCTATGGGACTTGCAGGACATGGATATCCAGACAGGGTGAAAAAAAGCACCCCCTCCTCTGCACACTCAGGTTAGCAGGGTGGCTTAGCTCAAAATCAGCACCTTGCTCATCTGGCCTCTGGGCAGCAACTGAGTGACATCCTTCCGAGTGGGACCGCAGGTGAAGCAATCTCATGTCTGTCTGCATTTCGTCGACACAGACCTAATCCTAACGGCCTAGATTCTTATCCACATGCTTTTAATCACATTGAGCAGTATCTTGTTTCAAAAGTCATCCTGTTATGTTCACTGGAGTCGCTACTGTTTGGCATGAGTCAGAGTGGCCCAAAACGTTTCTGAAGCCCTTTGAGATCCACGGTGGAGACTAATTCAAACTGTTATTATTATTTTGCTGTTACTTTAATTGGCTTAACAGAGGGCTTCTCCTATATCACAGTTGTAACACACTACTGAAATTCTGCAGAGGTTGGTAGGTTAGCTAACATATATTTTCTCAGCTGGATTCTTAACATTAAAAGAAAATATCAAGCTCCGTAAGATATTTCAGAGCTGCAAAATAAATAGCACCAAGATTTTTACAGAAGAAGTTGGAAAAAAGACAAAGTATGTAGAACATTTAAAGAAAAAAATCCTTTCTCAATGCAGGATCCCAGTCATTAGTTCCATTGACTTTAAATGGAATCAGACTCTCTCCTTTAGCATTACCTATAGTAAAATACTTACCTGTAGCAATGCCTCCTACATTTTAATCCTGTTATTGTACTCACTGCCAGCGTTTATCTCTCTCTTGCAGACTCCCAGTTTGGAGTTCTTCTAAAGAGCAGAATTTGGCTGCTTTTTTCCAACACGTTCCTGGTTGGAAAATGTAGAATCCATCAGCATTTGCAAGGAGGCAATCTCCTTAACCCTTTGCCAAACCCAGTGCAAACATGCAGAATATATAGCACTGTTTCTTCTTGAATGTTTGCATCCTAAAAACTAACTTTTCAACCATGGTCCTTCCTGTGAAGAATATACAATCCATGCCAACAAATAAATATGTGTGTGGACTTCCATTTTGTTAGTGTGCAACACTTCTGAAATTCTAGCCAAACTGTTCCTTCTAATTTAGGAAGTGTTCTTTCTGCCAAACATGTTTTACCAAGATGTATACATTTCAATTTTTAGATAAAAAGGTATCATTGATAAATCCAGTTGTAAAATGTTGTAAAATGCAAATCTGCTGTGGACCTTGAGAGTGCCTGTTCCATGAGCGTAGTGCAGCAACATTCCGAGAGAGCACGTGGTTTTGCAGTAGATTCATCTGTAATGAGCCAGTTTACGTTGGAAGTAAGATCTGTTATAGAATCACGATACCTCCTTAATCCTACCAAAATGATAAGGTAGAGCAAAGCTTTAGCATCTATCCGTTCATGAAATTAGTATATGACCTAAATTCTTCCAGAGAGTAACTCTATTGAAGTCATCAGAATTACGTTAAGTTCAACCTGTTACATGGCTTCCTTCTTTCTTAAGTGATACACGTGTGTGTTTGTGTTTTTCGGAACAGAACTGAAATACAAAATTTTCTTGGAGCCGAGACTAGCAGTTATCAAGCAAGACAAGTATTATGTATAAACTTGCATTGGAAAGAGTAGCTTGCAGAATGAAGCTCACAATTAGTGCTTAAGCAATGCTAGTTTATTGTCTTAGCTAAAATGAAACAAAGGTGAATTTAATACTGCAATTTAAGAAGACTGTTATGATTTTTAAATTATATCTTTTTTCTTTAACTATTTCAGTAACGTATCAGAGAGGAGGAGAGGCTGTAAGCAGTGGAGGCAGGTAATTATGTGCTTTATTTTTAAAGCTCTATGTCATGTGCAACCAAATTTAAGGATGCTAAAGTACAATTGTCCTTGTAAGTGATGGCAGAATAATCACTGCAAAGATATGTTGTAATTTATTATAATAATTTATACATTTTGTCCATGTATTTTTCTGTCTACAAAAAAAAGATACATGGTTTGAATTTTTAGGTTGATTTTTAAAGAAGGAGTCATAACGTATTCTCAGCTTTGTTAACCTGTAAAAACTGCATCTCAAAAAATGAGCAGCAGAGGGAGCACTTTAACTTCAAAAAAAATACCTGGCCTACCAGCTGATTAAGGGAGTGAAAGTAATTAAGTCGTGGCATTTATGAAGATTAAGAAATATAGCTGGTTCACAAATACTACAAAGAAAGAAAACGTTTATTGGAAAAAATTGCTGAAGACATAAACGGCTTACAAGATGACTTTTTGAGAAAAAAAAATCTTACTATGAATGCAAAACAGTTAAAGCATCGCTTACAAGACACGGGGAAGTGAAGGGGAGGGAAACAGATATGTTTTAAATGTAAAGCCCCCTGCTTTGAGTGCCTAGCCCATTCCAGATTGAGAATTTAACAAAAATGTGTTTACTGGGTTTGGGTTATTACTTAATGAATGGCAGTCGACAAAACAGTAATTTACATTTACTGTGTAGAGGTGGAGTTTTCTTCAGGAGGCAAAACAATGGTTTTAGCAAAGGCAGGTCAGAGCAGTGTCACTTTAGCAGCCCACTTTTTTCTCTGTTTTCTAGGTCACATTCAAGCACGCCCCTTTTTTTAAGCATCTCAGTTAAAGATTTGGCATGATGCTGAAATAAACTCTAAAATCTCAGAGAGCAGCTGGGTGATAAATTCCTTTATCAGTTCCTGTTTCACAAGTGGTGTTTTGTGATTTCTAATATGCAAGACCGTACTTAAAAAATCAGTAAAGATTAGGCATAAAATTAAACATTCCCAGTCTGCTCAAATGCTGTCCAGAGGTGATGCTACTCTGCTGCTGCTGCTGAACCTGGCATGTTAAGAGCAATTGCAGATACCTCTGCCCAGGACTGTATGTGTTGTCGCAGCCATAAAACTGTGGAGGAAAACCCCTAGAACAGTTACCATGGGATTTTTGAATGGATGGATCTGCAGATCACTGGGTTACTGCCTTCACCCCAGGATAGTGGAAAAATGGAGAACAGAGAGGAACCCTCTCTTTCCCTGACAAGGTTGTTCAGAAAAATACACAGTTAACATCCTTTGTGTTCTTTGTGCTGCTGTGCCTTCCTGCTCTTCCCATAGCACAAGCTAGACAAAGCACATTCACGTAGACTCAGAGGACAGAAATGAACCCAGAAGTGTCTACGTTGTATGCAGTCATTTTGGTACCGCTAGAGAGGCAGCGTTGTTTTTTACTGTCCTAGTTTTAAGGATCAGTGCCACAATCCAGCAATGCCGTTGATTCGGGGTGCTAGCATCTATTCTTCTTTTGTCCATTTGCTTAAATAGCATTTACAGGGTGTATGATGTTGTGCCATATTTTGTACAATATGGAGTATACTTCTGCAATGTAAAAAAGAGTGTTATTTTTACATATGAAACCTTCCTCTGATTTCTAAACCCGAGGTTTTCACATCCTTACATTATTTTTGCAGTGTTTTGGGAAGGTTTAGCATTTTTGCCAAGTGCAGTTATGCGAGCATGTTAAAGCATTATTCAGAATTCAAAATGCTGCAGTGATATATTTCAGTAATCCCCGCTTCTGCGATGCAGAAAAAATACCCACTTCTGTGGCAGTCCCTTTTCTGGACAGCGTTCAAGTAATGGTAACTGTGGTGGATTGAATCCAGCCAGCAGCTAGGCACCCACACAGCCACTTACTCGGTCCACCCCTACCCCGGGCCCAGTACAGTGATTAAGGATTCAAGGAATTCTCTGCAAGGGTTAAAGGTCTTTGGAAACGATGGTCGCAAAACATCACCAGGCTATGGAGCTGTAAGGCAAACATCTCTTGCCTGCGGTTCTACCTAAGGGGCTCCAATTAGCAGAGTTTTTTCCTCACATCACATTTTTTGCATGACAGCCGTGTGAATGCAAAGTAAATTTCAAAAACAAAAGACCTTTAACTCCCAATCCAAGAATCAGACCAGTATCCAGGTCTTAAAAGTGCTGAAACATGCTGGAAGGCTTTGTCTCCTCCTCTACACCTTTGAGGTGTACTTACATTCTAAGGGCAGAGTGACAGGGGGAAAAGTAGGGTATTTCAAATCAGCTGGCCTGCTCACCAGGCTACATAGCTGTGCGTTTATTTCATATTTACAAAAAAATGCTTGCTTAATTGGCTGGTTTGTTAGCCTGACAGCAAGTCGAGCTTCGTCACCATCTATGTTAAATTCTCAGATGACATATGCAGTGCCGAAATATATATACACGTATACATACAGATTTTTCAAATGTCATTCTAAGACTATGCCTTAAGCCTGCAGCACTATGCAGACTATATCCTCCACAACTAACTGCATGCACTTTGTATTCTCAACTTGCAGTTTAAGAGGATTAGCATATTTTATTTTTGAAGAGCATCACATCTAATATTATGGAGACTAGTTTCTGCACTATTTCAAATGTAAAGTTGTCTGTTAAATTCTGTGATGGTTGAGGCTGTATTCCTTTAATATATGACAGTGGCTAAAATTATCTATTTTTAAATGCACTTTCGTTATCAAAGACAATTTTATCGAAATTATCAAAGGCAATGTAAGTCCTCTACTTACATGGTGCTTTAGAACATGCCATTGCATTGTAAGTGTCAAAACTGAAGAGGCATGAAAGATTCTACAAAACAGTCCTCTCACTAGAAAAATTCAGCAACATGGAAACCAAGGAATGCTATTTCTTTCTGCTGATGGCAGGAATACACTTTATTCCAAATGCAGCTGGTATGCAGCATTAATACCTGGATATTTTTAAAGGTGTTGAGTATTTCCACTTTAAACTTCCTTAAGAACTGCTGCTGTTCAACCTACATAAAGATTAGTCAAGTGGCTTCCTCGTTAACAAAGATGCATTGCAAACTCACCATGCTTAGTGAAATACAAACACACCCAAGCAACAGAGGTTTCTGTAATCCGCTGTTCCTTTTGATCCACTACAGTAGTACTGTCAGGTGGTGAGAAGAACTTGGCATAAGTCAACTTTCATAAGTCAACAAGAATTTGGGAGTGTTCACATCCAAACTTGGCTCTTATTTCCACATACCCATCTCACTTGCATGTGTGAAGTTCATGTTGTTTGACTTGTGAATTTCCCCTATTTTACCTTCCTTTCTGTAAGAAAGGGGAAGGGACAGAAAAATAAACCCACAACCTTCCTAGTAAAAAAAAATAAAAAGGGAAAACAAAAATTAGAAAGCCCCAAACCAAAGTGGCAGGTAAAGGTTGCACACCAACATATATGTGTAGGTTCACCCAGCTGAACTGGTGCTGTCCTTGACTATTTGTTTCAGAGTGTCTTAGTAAAGAACAAGGTTATAGAGGAGATGACTGAATCAAGCTGTATTTTCCAATGCTCAAGCTTTTAAATTTGTGATACTATTCTGTAGTATCTAACCTTTTGAGAAGAATATGCTGGTAATGTGAGAATGCTTCTGTTTCATTCTTGGAATGACCAAGCTTTGTTTTTAAAGGCCAGGACTCCTAAACATCAGTGAACCGGCCACTCAGCCGTGGCTAGCAGACACTTGGCCTAACACAGGGAACAACCACAACGACTGCTCCATCAACTGCTGCACCGCTGGCAACGGCAACAGTGACAGCAACCTTACGACGTACAGTCGACCAGGTTGGTTAAGTTTCTACCCTACTGAGGGATCTTCTTTACAGAGTATGTACTTCTAATACCTGAAAGATTGTACAGATGTGTTTGCTTTTTATTTCCTATGCATTTAGACCTAGTGAAGTTTCTCCTCTATGTCCTGATTATGCTTTTGGTCCCTTTTTGAATCCCTTTTTTGGGGCTGCTTTGGATAGTTGTAGCAAGCTGTAGGCTGAAGGAGCTCCTGCAGAGTTTAGTGTTACCAAAAGTCACACAGAACTCCTATGTGTCAGCATCTGAAAAAGAGCAGATAAGGTCATTTTTAGATTGTTCTGTACGTATCTGTTGCTTGGATGGAGAAGTAGCAGAATGACACTAGTGAGATTTTCCTTCTGTTTTGGGTGTGATGGGAAGCAGAAAATAAAATATTTCTAAAGTGCTAGCAAGTGAGTCAGTGTACTCTGACACATTCAACACCTCCTTTGAGGTGCCATTCTATACAAAATTGGATACCTGGTTTTCCATTTAAAGCGTGTGTATAAAAAAGTTAACTTCACACTCTAAAAGCAGTTGCAAAATGTTAGGTTAAGTGGTAGTTTCCAAGAGCTCAGGCAGAACTCAAAAGTGCTCTTGAAGAAAACCTCGTGAGTTCCATGGGAGCACAGCCGGGGAAACATATCTGGAGGTGCTAATTGTTGCACGTTTTGTTTTAAACGGACCTTAAGTTCCTTTTGTTTTAACCTGGTTTGTGTTAGGGGTGTGGAATGAAATGAGTCTTTTCCACTGCCGCACCTCTAGCTGATTTTTGCTAGAAGCATTTTCCAGCATTTCAGAGAGGGAGTATGATTTCCTATAGTGAAGTTGCATAAGCGCAGAACAGCATTACCTCCTTTAATTAATGTGAAACCAGCCATTATGTGATGGTGGTAATTCATCTCCTGCAATATGCTGTCTGACAGTGACCTGAGCCAGGTGCTTCAGAGGAAGGTGAGAGATTTTAAAATTAGAGACTTTTATCTTCCCCTGCCCAAGGATATCACGTCCACAGATACCTATGTAGAAAGATTTCTGATACGGAGATACTTCATTGTGGCAAGTACAGACATAGCAAGTTCTAGTAACTGAAACTTATCAAATCCAGAAAAGGAAGATAATGCATATTTTTAATGGTTGCAAACTGTTAAAATATCCTGTCATGAGGTGCAGCGGATTCTTTCTCAGTTTAGCTTTTATATTAAACTTGGTTGTGTTGCAAATTGATTCCTTCCTTTCCAGTAGAGTTTATGTGCTTGAGGGTCAGACAAGATGTTCATAGTGGTCTCTTCTGTCCTGAAAAATCTGGCAAATATTCTTAAAAATGTCAGCTTGAGCTTGTTTTATGCTCTGAAGCAGCAGAGATGGATATCCGCTCTGTAGTTGTGAGCATGCTAAATAACTATGCATTTTAAATTGCTTTTAAGTGCAGTATTGTCTTCCAAGTTTACAGAATGGGAACAGGTTATTCTAAAAGTAGACGCTATAAAAAAATCAAACAATAAATCTTCTGTTACATAGGTAAACCAGTTTCATTTAAGTACTTTGTACGAGGAATTCTAATGCATCTATGTAAAAAAAAATGTACCTACTGCATATACTGTATTGATTTTATAGCCCTACACACAAATCAGATGTAGCTGAAAATTGAAGGAGGTAAAAATATATGTTATGAATGACTATGCAGGAATATTATAGCAAAGCATTAGGTATTAGGAATGATGAATAGGCTGGATATATAATTGCCCAATATAATACAATGGACTTGGACAGGAGGAAAGACTGGCATGGTTTCAGTAGGTGAGAGAAAAAGCAAAAATGGAAACATTTTAAAAGTAGAAATCAAGAATCTGAAGACTGTGAAATAGTAACAGCTCACATAATAAAGAAAAATATATCAAACAGTAAAACCTTCAAAAAACACAAGCTGGGGGGCATGAAATGTGCAATGACAAGCTGTATGTGGCATGTTCTGGATACTGCTTCGTAATCACTGGAAGTGTGGATCAGTGGTTTTCTTCCTCAAGTAATATTTTATTTCTCAGACAAGATGTATGTATATATTTTTGAAATTCAACATCCCCTATATTTAGTTATTTCTTTTAGTATAATGGTCAAATCCTGAATTTTATATTTAGTTTTTTACTTGGCACCCTCCCCAGTAAATTAATTATGGCCGCAGGTAATGGACTTCAGGTTGTGAATCAAGCTCATTTGCATAAATGCAACATCTTTTAAAAGAGGAAAATTATATTCCTGGTGATTGTTATGTACTTATTGATGCATTAATCAGCTGGCAAATGAGAGTTTTTACTTAATGATCATTGAATGCTCGTTTCACTCAGCCTTCTGACTGCCGACCCACAGACCATGTTGCTCCATTCAGTTTTCTTCCCATGGACTGGATGTGGAGAGGAAAAAAAGCGCGTGGAGCTGCTGTCATGCAGAGCCAAGGGAATGCGGAGAGGCAGGCGCACTGGGTCACACCGCAGTGGCCAGTACATGTCTGATTTACTCCATGCGAGAAGTGGTGCTCTCAGGATGCAAAAGCTATTAGAAGAGTTAATTCATGCTGTCTATATAATATCTATTTAGCATACAGGGCCAAGGTATTACCATGATTTTACTTACTTTGCAATATCCAAAGGAACTAGAAATTAGCAAAAATTCCACATTGCTTTCCTATCTTTTTGCTTCAAACCAAAAATATAAGATTGTACAAGGAAATGATGATCAAATAAAGACTTGCTACTGGGTACTGAGTTACCTTTCACGTTGTATTGTTTAATTCTGTTATGTGTAATAATTTTTCAGTATGTTTTATAAAAATCTGTTGTACCTCTGTTTCTTATCACAAATACAAGGAAATCTAAATGCTGTTGAGATGACTTGAGATGCCTGTCGTGTTTAGTTTTTGCCACTATTAAGTTTTGGTTAATTTTTCCTTTCAATGCAAATTATTTTAATCGCAGTTATGGATTCAATATTTATACTGCTTCAGGAATATTGTCTAAAAATGTGAAAGTTTGTATGGCTACTGTAGAAAAAGCCCAGCAAGGTAAGTCGTTGTAGACACAATTCAGAAGGTCTGAATTTACAGTGAATCAAAACAGTGAACACTACTTTTGAGGCAGTAGCTTAAAAGGTAAATAATATTCTGTAAATTATTTAGTTAATTACAGTGTCTCTGTTTCATAGGTGCAAGCCATAGAGCTATGCACTAAAGAATTTTTAAAGGGAATTTCATTGAAAGTACAGTGTAAGCGAACAGAATGACCTTTTCTTTTTTCTCTCCTCTGTGGTTAGCCGATTGTATAGCAAATTACAACAATCAGCTGGACAACAAGCAGACAAACCTGATGTTGCCTGAGTCAACTGTATATGGTGACGTGGACCTCAGCAACAAAATCAATGAGATGAAAACCTTCAATAGTCCCAATCTAAAGGACGGAAGATTTGTCAGCCAGCCGGGGCAGCCCACTCCTTATGCCACCACTCAACTCATCCAGTCAAATATCAGCAATAATGTTAACAATGGCAGCGGGGATACGAATGAGAAACACTGGAAACCCTCTGTTCAGCAAAAGCAAGAGGTTGCACCCATACAGTACAACATTATGGAGCAAAACAAATTAAACAAAGGTGAAGAGCTTTTAGCTTGTTTCTCCTCTTTAGGCATCAGAGGAGTTTTGACCTTCTAGTGCTGGGAGTCTAAAGCTTTGAGGTTCAGCAATTACAGACTTTTGTGGTGCTTTTAGCGTTCTCCCTGCTTAGGTTTAGAAATCCACAGTTAGCGGTGTCAGAAAGTTAATTAGCACCACAATAACCTTCAGATATTGAATTTATTATTAAAAAGAAATAACAAGCTGTATCTTTAGAAAAGAGCTAAATAAAATATGTTTCCTATGGATTTGAGATTGATTTAAATTTAATAGTAGTTAAGGGATTGGTTAGGACAGAGGCCAGATATTTTATTCATAAGCCAGATGCATGGTAGTCGCATTATACTCTACCTTAAATTTTAAATAGGTCAACCCACTCTTCCCAGTCGTGGATGGAGACTAATTAAATCTACATGTTCATGTAAACGAATGAAATTTTGCATATCAAACTCTGTAAAATTGTATTGTGTTGTACACTGGGGACACAAGTGGAGTGATCCAATTCATTTCAGACTTGTTCCTAGCAAGCCTTCAATTCACATATTGAGAGGCAATGCTACTGCACACAGTTTTGGAAACTAAATTCCTTTGTTACACTGACTGAAGTCTGTGGATCCAGAAGCTAAAAATAAATTGATTTCAGTGTTAACGGGAAACATCAGAATGTACTTTTGAGGCCTTGAGGGCATGTTTCTTTAATATAATGTGTGGGAGTTGGAAGAAATAGGTATGTGATTTCTTGCTAGTCCTCCAGGCTACCATGCAACCTCTTTTAATAACCTGATTTGCAAAACAGTATCCCTAGGAACTGGACCCATTCTAACTTGGAACTTTTTGCATGGATTGTTGTAGCTCAAGTGATCGCATAGTGATAAGCTATCCAGCAAAAAGACGCGTTTCGTTGCAGGCATGTTGATTTCTCTTCTGGATCCATCTACTCACAGAGGAGTTCAAAGGGCAATATAAAATGTGACACCTCCCTTGACATAAACACGCCAAAAGAAAATTCAATTTTTGTGGCTCCTTACTAGAGGGTGAAAGCTGTATTTTTTTTGTAATTATGTTTTCTGTCATGAACTGTGCATTACATATCTGTTCTGGAATTAAAACATGTTTGGCTTTTATGCCCTGGAAGATACTGCATCTTTCAAACTGTGTATATTACAGCTGCATATTCTCTAGCATATTGTAGTGTGGAAAGGCCCCCTTAAAGCATTGCCTGCTGACAGTCATATATACATATTTCAGAGTGTTGATTTACTGTTTATCCTCTGTGTAAACATATGTGATATGTAGGGCTTCAGCGTGGTCTCTGGAATGCAACTAGGCTGAGAAACTATTACAGAATACACTCTGGTGTGGAATTTATCATTTTGCTCTTTTTCCCATGCTTATATTGTCACAGACATTTCTGCAGCAGATGGGGGCTGGATTCTTACTTTTGTTTATTTTTGTTTTGATTTGCTGTTTTATGAGTCAATATTCTGATCTTGGTTTTCTCATTTCCTAAGTCAAAACCATCTTGCTGATGATTACACCTATAGTTTTTGTGATGGGAAATAACCATTTTGATGAGTTACATGCTGTGGTTCATTGTCACTGCTTTATGCTCAGTGGTTCTGATTATGATGGAGTTTTATATGCTGTATGAAGAGTAACTCGACTCCTTTCTCTTCTCTGTAAATTTTAGTTCCTTTTTTGGCATGAGAGTACTGTTTTGTCAGATGAGTATTTTTACTTCTGATCAAGCTTTACAGATCTGGTTGCCAAATCTAGATTTGAAAGTGATGTATGTATATCAAGTGCTTTCAAATTGGAGAAGGAAGTTACAGTAACTGCCATTAGCTAAAAAACACCCTTCGTATAGCTAGAACCTGCAGGACCCAAGGTAAATAGACATTTTCTTGGAACCAGCGGGTGTTGAACAAAGACCTCTTCTGTTATAAACCAAATTCAGTGGAGCTGCATTGTTGCTCCAGCAAATCATTCAGCCCTTGTAATACAGGGCTGACTCCTATGTGAATTTGTCACCTTTGAAATACAAAAAGTCTCTACCACAGTCCATTGGCTGCCCCACATGTGTAAATTAAGCAGAGAGCACAGAAAATCAATCAAGGTGACAGTCTATTCATATGCAAAATGCTCACAAAGGTTTTATATATATCCGCTGAGACTTAATTGTTGCAGAGGCATTGCGACAAGCCCCTGCACAGGATTTCATTTTACTTCGTTTTTGCTGTGGAACTACTAAGTTACCATTCTTTTCCTTAAACTCACTACTAGAGACAAGATAAAAATTGAACATGATTGTAGCATGATTTTCCTTTCAAAAAATTAATTTATTTCTTCCTCACTATTTCCAGGAGATCTTACTTTGTGTCCTAAAGCAGGTATATAAAAGCAAATGTGTTTCTGAAGGGTAGCATTAACTATACTATTAAACTTGCAGATTACCGGGTAAATGACAACATTGCTCCAACTATTCCGTACAACCAGTCATACGACCAGAATACGGGTGGATCCTACAACAGCTCGGACAGAGGCAGTAGCACATCTGGTGAGTATCTTCAGTGTTTTGTAAACCTTAGGGCTTTTGTTGTTTGGACACTCTAGCCATAGTGAGCACTAGTTGTTGGACTTACAGAAGGAATAACGGGAAGAACCTGCTGACAGTAGTATGGCGTGGGGATGTTAAACAGCATAAAAACTGAACCAATAGATGCCTGTATTTCTGTTACATCCTCATGATTGTTTAGTGCCATCTAAATGTCAATTAAGTAATTGATTGTCCAAAAGTGTGAAAGTCGTGAAATCAAATAGAAGTTGGATTTTCTAGTGTTAGTGCCCTACTGGTTATCGTTATCGTCTCCAGATGGGTGAGTTGCAGATGTTCCTTTTGAACTGTCAAAAAGGTTTTTAATTTATGTGTTAGCTTCCTGGTACTTTACTAACTTCTTTTCTATCTCTTCAGTCTACTCACTCAAGACAACCTTACACATGAACAAGTACAAGATACCAGAACATTTGATTGATATCTAGCAGAACTGCTTGAAGATTTTTTTTTCAACTTTTAGATTAAACCATATGTCAAAACTCTTCTTGTATGTCTTCCAAATATAGATAATAGATAATTAAAGTTAAATTTTGTTTCTCATCAGCATCTCCTATGCAAAATATCTAGAAGTCATTTGTAAAAACCTTGAAACAATACAGCTTTTTCTGCTGGAGAATGCTGACCAGGGCACTGGAATTGCACTCTGCTCTGGAACCACAGAATATGGTTTAATTCAAAAGTTACTGCTTCTCATTGTGGTGTAATGTGTTCTCTTTCAGCTTTGATTTCTAGTAGAGGTGTGTGAAATGTTTAGAGCTAAACCAGGCTTGGTTTGAGGCTTTACCATAAGTCTGATACTTGCCCTATTTTTATTTACATCAAGCCAATGACAGTGAGTTATGGTCACAGTCACCAGCTCCCCAGACCTTACATCTACTAATCAAGACGAAGACTTTTCATCTTTTGTTCTGCTGTTGCCTTTGATAGTCCAGTTGCCTTAATCCTGACCTGTGCCCCACCTTCTCCAATTGCAGCTGAGCCACAGACACACAAACATGTCGATGAGCCTGCCGTGCCTTTGGGTGACCTGATTTCTCGGTGGCTGGGGAGGGAGAAGCAGGGTTCCTGATTCTCCCAGCTGCTCAGAGATGTTCTTTTGGGAGTCAGGCTTTTGCCCTGTCCCAGGTCTGCAACATCAGGATGTGGTGCTGAGGCTGTGCTCAACAACGTTAAGACTTGAAATTTGGCGTGAAACATCTCAGGGGTACGAACCCACGCAAATTAAAAATGAGAAGGTGGTGTTCTCTGTGCTGACACCTATTATGGTTATTCACGATGCTAACAACTTATAGTCCTGTACCACGAACTCCAGCAGGAGTGAAACAAGGTGACCAGGGTAATAAATTAATTGTGCTGAACCTAGTATACATTTCATGGTGCTTAGGGTAGAGAATGCAGATGATGGTCACCTTGGGATAGTTAGGGTCTTGCTATTACGTACTGAGATACTAGAAAAATAATTGTATGTAGCTAAAACGTTATTTGTATCTGGCAACTAATGTGGGACAATGATAAGCACAACTGCTGTTGGTAGTGAGAAAAACGAGCTTCCTAAATCTCACTGCAGCTTACTTAATCATGTGTATAAGGCTTAACATGCCTCGTCTGAAGAGAGAAATATGAATTCTAAAACATACTCAAAAATATGGTGACTTTAGCTACAATTAGTAGAAGTAGAATTAACACTAACAAAGAAGGATAAAAATGTATGCCAAGGAACGATAGTGGAGTCAGTTCTCTTCATAGCTGTGTCCAATATTAAAATTAAAGACCACCTGAATAATTGGCCTTATTCAAAGTTATTGGAACTGTTAAAGCTGCATTGTTCTATTATGAGCTATAATTTCCCAGTAATAGTAGTTGAAAACATTTGTGCCATACTTCATCGATCTTCTTTCTTCTTTTTTTCCTATTTTAGTTCTTCCAGCAATTATTTTCAACTGCACCTGCCATTTAGACTAAAACTAGTAATTTCATTGTTTCAGTGGACAAGTACAAATTACATATATTCAGTGACTTAATGCAACAGTGGAACTTTAATAGATCATATCTGTATCGTATTGTATTTTAGGTTCCAGCAATTAAATAGTATAAAGGTACTTTAGAAAATATATCTACAGCTCATTTGTTTTAGATGATAATCTATAATGTAATTAGTAGAAATAGGAAGCGCACTCATAGTAACATTGCTTGTAAAATTCATTAATGGTTTTATTGCATTTGCCTATTTATTAACGATTCAGGTTTTGCATCCCATGTGCTTTTTTCTGTCCTATGTGAAGTTTCTGGTTAAATTCAACTGCATAAAATGCAGAATAATTCTCCAAAGAAGCTACAGTTACAAACTGGTGGAAAAAGGAGGAAAGCCTGTTTATTCCAGCTCAGCACAACAGTAAATTCCCAGAGAATTCAAGAGGATCGGGGAGGGACTATGGTTATTCTGTTTCGAAAGCTAGTGCCTAGGAGATCCTTATAAGCATTACGAATATGTGCTGCCTTTTATTCACAGGGAGTCAAGGGCACAAGAAGGGTGCTCGGACCCCAAAGGCTCCCAAGCAAGCTGGCATGAACTGGGCAGATCTTCTTCCACCCCCTCCAGCACACCCACCTCCCCATAGCAATAGTGAAGATTACAGTCTTTCAGTGGATGAAAGGTAAGGGAAATGAATACATCATCCATTTCTCACTTTAATCACTAGTTAACTGGACTGTAATTTGCCCTACAAGCTGACAGTGAAACCTTCCTTCAGTACCATTCTGGTGCTCCTCATCTAGTTCAAGTGTGCTATTTAGAGATGGCTTGCTGACAGTGCTGTACATCCACTAGGCTGTTTTCAAGAGCAGTGGGTTGAGCGTGATGCTTGAAACACCAAAGGTCGCGGGTTTGATTCCCGTTCGGTTCTCACGTGTTGCCTGACCTAGTCGAGAGGTGGCGTCCCAGCCCACAACAGGGAGGTTGGATTAAAATGATCTCTAAGGTCCCTTCCAACCCAGGCCATTCTATGATTCTATGATAGAGCAATAATTATTTTTTTTTCTGGGATATTTATACGTGTATCAGATATGCTAATTACACAGTGAAAAATTAAGTCCTTATTTTCTTAAAAAATTAATTTCAGCTATGACCAAGAAATTCCTTGTCCTGTCCCACCTGCAAGGATGTATCTGCAGCAGGATGAGCTAGAGGAGGAGGAAGAAGATGAGCGAGGTCCTACTCCGCCCGTCCGAGGAGCAGCTTCCTCTCCAGCCGCTGTCTCCTATAGCCATCAGTCAACTGCCACTCTCACCCCGTCTCCCCAGGAGGAACTCCAGCCCATGTTACAGGACTGTCAGGAGGATCTGGGCCACATACAACACCAACCTGACCGGAGGTGTGTCATTGCAAATGTAGCCAGAGAGATGTGACAAAAGTCATCCTAAGCCCCACTGAGAATTCCTGTTGAATTTGCTGAGGCCAAGATTTTCCCCATGATATTTATTCTATTAATATTTAACTTCTAATCCAGGATGCTAGAGCTATTTGTAACCTAAGAAATATGTAATTAAGTTGCTTTATTATTATACCGTGGGAAGAAATGCAGTATATCACTTTACGGTACGTACGATGCTGACATAAGTTAAATTCACAGTCATCAAGATATTAAAGTGGTATCGTTAACACAGCTTACCATATAATTACAGTTCCATTGTTTCCAATAGATTTACTGCATTATTACCATAAAATAGCATGCATTATTTCACAGTAACTGTGCAATTAACTTGTCACCGATATGTATGAATATATATAAATATATAATTTATATAACCTATAGATTTCCCTGCTCTCATAAATCCTAATATGCAAAATAATTGCTCGCAAAATTTTCTTAACGTTTCCACCTACCTTTATTTAAAAGAATGACCAGTATTAATATAGATATTTGTTACAGGGAAATTTTGTTTCCTCTGAGTTGCTTTTAGTACAAGCTGTTTTGCATATACACTCTCACAGCTTCTCTTCCGTAAAACCATGAAGCCCAAATGAGGCTTTTTACATATGATGTTTACTTGTCTTGCTTTTTGCTGAGAAGGCACAGACTTTTCATCCCAAATTGTATTTCTTTCATTATTTTTTTTCCAGTGGTTTGCATGTATTGTTTGTTATCACAGATGTAGAAACTTACCTACAATATTCTAGTCATACTTCCTATTTTTACCTATTTTGATGAAGTTGATTTGATCTTGCCAAGTAGACTGTAGGACTTCGATTTTATTAATATAGCTTACTGGACATTTATGGATGTATTTTCCAGAATGTGTTTTGAAAAGTTAGTTCATCGGTCTGCCTTTTTTGTTTTGTTTTTTTTTTTTCTTCTTTATGGTAACAATTCATGTATGGTGTATCTTTTTCTCTCCCTCTGTCTTCCTGAGTCTTTAAAATAACTCTTTGTATTAGTAGGTGGCTAATAATATTTTCCTGTAATTTCCGTGGTCCCTGATACATCAGGGCACAGAAGTGTTCATTTTAATCACTTAAGTTTTCTGGGTTATTTAGAGGTTAAATTAGCTGGACACTAATGGAAAAGGGAAACGCTAAGTGAGCGATATGTTGTGAGTGAATTTCCAGAACCTCAGCATTTATTTTGTTCTTCCTACAATGGTTAAGTCTAGCTTTGCTGAAAGAGTTGTTAGTGACTAAATTTGCCTTGTTCATCTTACATTTTCAAACATCGTTGTTTTTTTTTTCTTTTTGCTACATCCATCCACCTCCTGAGTTTAAAAAGATTCACGTAATTTTATTTACTTGAGTTGTAAGGCTTGGCTTGCTACCTTGTTCATCTAACAGCACTGATATGACCTATTGGATTGGTTTTTTCGGAGCTGGATGTACTGTGCTCAACATCTGTAGCACAGTCTGGAAGGGGGGTTCTCTTTTGAATATGGTGTGACAGTACGGTTAAGAGTACATTCTACTTCTCTGTATTTTTTGTTTGAGGGGTGGGGTTGTAAATGCTAACTTTGTAGTGAAAATAATGTCTAAAATACTGTTAGTCATACTTTTTATTAGCTTTACTTGTAGTTCTCCTGAGTATTATCTCAATTTCTGATCAGATCCAGGCATTTAGAATAAGATTCTGGTGGTGATGATGTACTGTAATATTTCTCTGTCTGGTCAGTTTGCGAGAAGTACAGAAAACTGTGCTCTGGAAGAGTGGACTAGCAGAGAAAAACCTAAAGATTTAGTGAGATGCTGGGTGATGTCAATGTTAAGGCGAGAGCCGAGATAGGAGATGATATCGCTGTTAAAGTGAAAACCACTGTGTCAGATAAAGTGAACAAAATATTTTTGTATGCCCGTGAACCAGCTGCACTCAATTACCCCATCCTTAAAGGCTGGCCAGCAAGCTGTATTTTCAAGAACCTTAACATATTTTGTAACCAGTTGTCTGTCTTCTAATACCAAAACCTGGAGAAGAAGACTGTCAAATATCTCACAAGGGCAGTTGTCACAAGAGCTTTAAATTGAGGCAGTAAAACTTTATTGGGCAAGGTCTCTGGCCAGAGACAGGTAGACATCCCCATGCAGCAATGTCTTCTGGGATTTGGGAGGTGAGGGTGGGTGGTTATTAAGTGTTTATTGGATATATATCCTTAACTGATTTCTTCATTCCATTTACTACTTCATACAGCAAGTGGAAGAAAGTGGCTAGATGGTGTAGTCCAAGTTCAGGTTTGCTCTTGTCAGAAAGTATTAGCTTTTTCCTTTCTAAATTTTCTTTTTTAAAAGGAAAAAAACATGTTTGTCCCCCCAAAAGAAAAGATTTTCTTTATGAAACTCATCATTTGTCAATGAAATATTAAGATGGAAAAATTGACAAAGGAAAATTACTTTGGAAATCTTTGCAAAGCGGATTGCAGTAGAAATTCCTAGTAGGAAAAGCCACTTTCTGCCATTGCTGCTCCTAGACAAGTTGCCATTAAAGAGCATGCCTGTGGTCCTCTGAAGAAAAACTGTTGACAATGTTACTATCTGGGACTTCTAAGTGAAGTATTAACTAAACTGAACATTGACCTAATGGTATCTAATACTTTGCCTCTTTAAGCTGGAGACACCATTGTTCGTGCTTTAACTTCAAAATAAATTAACCAATATATGCATTTTGGAATCCTTAAGACCTAGAACTAATGTTACAGTAGATATTTTTTTTCTTTAAATTATCACCTAGGCTAATTTAGAAAATAATGAAATAACAGTATCACTTTTTATGTCTTTCTGAATCACAGGGGTAGATAGGGAAAGTAATTACATTGATAGTTTCAAACTTCTAGAGCAATATGCAGACACTTCTTTTGCTCATTCTCTCAAGGGTGCCGAAACAAATTTTTTGAATTTTTTTAATAGTCACATGAAATGTAACCATCTCTTCACATGCTTCTCTTCAAGTGCTACTTTAGGAAAAACGAAGAGCTTTATGCAAAATAAGCCAATTTTCATTAAAATCAGTGATAAAGGAACCGCACTGAAAAATCAGATTTCTTAGTGGTAAATTTCAAACTAGATAACTATCAGTTCTGATTTACAGCAAAAAGAAAAACAAAAAAAATAATTAAACATCAACCCTGAACCTTTCAGATATAAATTCTCTTGATCTGAAAGGGCAAGTCAAGCTTGTTGGGAAATAAATGTTTTCATCATTCTGCTGTTTCCTCTGACTATGTTATGTGACTTCAATTCTTCTTGCCCTTGTATTTGCACAGACGTCAACCTGTGAGTCCTCCACCCCCTCCCAGGCCTATCTCCCCACCACATACCTATGGGTACATCTCAGGGCCCATGGTCTCTGATATGGATACTGACGCGCCCGAAGAAGAAGAGGATGAGGCGGATATAGAGGTGACCAAGATGCAGAACAGAAGGCTCCTTCTGCGCGGCCTTGAGCAGACGCCTGCCTCCAGTGTTGGGGATTTGGAGAGCTCTGTGACGGGGTCTATGATCAACGGCTGGGGTTCAGCCTCCGAGGAAGACAACATCTCAAGCGGGCGGTCTAGCGTTAGCTCTTCCGATGGGTCGTTTTTTACTGATGCAGATTTTGCACAGGCTGTCGCAGCAGCTGCAGAATATGCTGGCCTGAAGGTAGCCAGACGTCAAATGCAGGATGCAGCAGGAGGTGAGTTTGTCCTCTATTTGGTGGGAGAATGAGGAGACAAAAAAAAAAAAAAAGGCTGTTGTGAAACGTATTTACCCGCAACTGCTTCCTGAATTCCTGTCATAGAATCACCGAGTCACAGAATGCTAGGAGTTGGAAGGGACCTGGAAAGATCATCTTAGTCCAACCCCCCTGCCAGAGCAGGATCACTTAGAGTAGGTCATACAGAAACACGTCCAGGTGGGTTTTGAAAGTCTCCAGAGACTCCACAACCTCCCTGGGCAGCCTCTTCCAGTGCTCTGTCACCCTCACAGGGAAAGAGCTTTTCCTAATGTTTTTGTGGAACCTCCTATTTTCCAGCTTGTATCCGTTGCCCCTTGTCCTGTCATTGGACATCCCAGGTCACTTTCCCCTGTGCTGCTCTCCAGCAGGTCAATCCCCAGCCTGTACTGGCACACTGTCATTCTTACAACATTTACAAATTCTGGAGGGGAAGTCAACTCATGCCTAGTGGAAAAGTCAAAAAATAAGTTTTGGTAAAATAGTTCAAATAAATTGCTGCTCTACTGTGTTTGTCCTAAGGAGTTCCTCATTTTTTGGTCTCACTGATTGTTGCCAAATCTTAACTCTGCTGGTGGATTTTCAGCCAGAACTACATGAGAAAGAAAAGGATTGCAGAGTTCTGTCCTTTTCCTAGTTTAAGATTCCCAGTGTTTTCATTCACTCTTCATGAGAGATTTAATCCCACTGTATTGAATTGTCCAAATAAATAGTAAGCCTTTATAGTTGCATTTCCCCTGGATTAGAAAAAAAAAATATAATTACTTTCCACTTCTTACTTTGTTGTTATCTTATGGAGAATGCTGTTCAAGCTCTTACTACTATATTATTGAGAAGAATTGGCTTTGTGTTGCTTTCATAATTTAAACAGCTGTTATTAGTTGCAGTTTAGATTATAGATCATGTACATGCAGCAAGGCCTTATGCATACATTTCTTCTTTTTTTCTCCTGGATCACCACTGGATGTAGGACATATGATATTTAAAATATTTAATATTTTATACTATAGTAGTTACTAATAACATTGGATATATACAGGTAATCAGTAACCTGACTAGGCCCAATGGACATTGTTATAGTTCAGCTAAGAAATAAGAGTACCCCAGGGTGGGCTGCACGTTTCAGGCAGATCCATGAATGTTTTGCCAATCAATCCTATTAAACTGCCAGACCTGGAGAAGAGGTACTCTGTCACAACTGCGTCCACCCTGACTCCACAGATTTGCAACCTTCCTCCCATTTCTGATATCCTCTCCCAGTTAACAGTCCTTTGTTTCATTTCAACACAGCTGTTCATCATGAAGAATGAGAGGGGAGGTAATTTAGTAATTCTGGATGAAATCCTGCCCGATTGA
Source organism: Trogon surrucura (assembly GCA_020746105.1). NCBI lineage: Eukaryota > Metazoa > Chordata > Aves > Trogoniformes > Trogonidae > Trogon > Trogon surrucura. The sequence goes on along the minus strand of CM036617.1, from coordinate 113,417,418 downwards.
AGTAGGTGGCAAAACTCCCATTCATACCCACAGGGCCAGGATTTTATCTGTTTTATACATACAAGTTCATATAAATACATGTGTCTGTGTGTGTGTGTAAATTCATATATTTAGAAAAGGTCTTTTTACTTCCCGTTACTACTACAGGTAGCGAATTTTACAGCAGTCAAGTTCACATTATGCAGTGATTTTTATATACTGCTATTGCCAGTACCTGACCGCATGTCCTAAAAATGTGATGCATCTTACCAGCAAATAAGCTGTGCTACAATGCCAGTTGTACATCGCCGATGCATTCCTGGTAATTCACTCAAAGCAGTGGAGAGGACATCTGTATGTGAGACCTGCTGGTGAATTCCTCTGCTTATGGCATGGGATGACCTCGTGCCACCCAGGCTTAGGGCAGGTGAAACCTGGCTGGAAAGTGAAACATTTTGTGGTTTCTGGAAGGTTGCTGGGCGGGAAGCTTGCTTGTGCTTGCCTGCTGATGGAGTTCACATTCCTCGGGCAGGAGCTACCAGCTACTGAGCAGTTGAATAATTTCCGTGCGACTAAGCCAGCCTGCAGACTGATAGGATAGCAAATGCTTTGATTTAGTTATAGCTCTTTCAAAAAGTGATTATGGGAAGGGTGCGAGTTTTATTAGTGTTCCAACAGTAGATTCTCCAGTTTCGTATAGCAAGGTCATTCTGACGTGAAATAAAGGGAAAGCATGAAACGTCTTATTTTAGATAAGAAAAGTAATAGCTATTGTTCTGTAACAATTTTCAGGCCGTAGACATTTTCATGCATCACACTGTCCTAGACCCACCAGCCCCGTATCCACCGACAGCAACATGAGTGCTGTTGTAATACAGAAGGTCCGACCTGCCAAAAAGCAAAAACACCAGCCAGGACATCTGCGCAGAGAAGTCTACACAGATGGTGAGTCCGCTGAAACGGGTGAAAATGCCAGTGAACCTTTCTAAATACGCATTCAGTGTGTGTGTGAAATTTTTCCACAGAGATAGCATTATGTTTCAGAATTCAGTGATTTGTGTTTCCTGTTGCTAAACACACTGAACAGATTAATCATTTTAAATGCCAGAATTCCATAATACTGTACATTGATGCTTCCACTTCAGAGCCTTGCACCTGTTTTCTATAGTGTCCTAATCGGCTAATTACTGTCATTATTTAAGAGCCCAGATAGCATAAATAGTACAGTCATTGAGAATAATGTGTGGTTAGGATTAAAATCTTTGCTCACATGACTGACCACTAAAACCTTCAGAATGTATCTTTTCCTGAAAAAAACACACTTTACCATTCAAACGGTGGACAACGCAAATCAATGAATTTTAATCCTGACCATAGCATTGTTGCAAGCGGTTACTTTGTGAGTAAAAGCAAAATCTAATCATCTTCTCTCGTGCCTTCACACACAATATCAACTCTTGCTGAAAAGGTAGTGCTTGTATTCTCTTGGGAGTGTAGGAGGATAATGCAAACATTGTGATGTTGTCTAGAGAGAGCCTTTAATGAAAATGCCTCAGGTGGTGCAGCTTTTATTAAAGCACTGCCTTCCAGTTTTATAAAACAACCGACGGGCTTTGTTGGAAATTCATGTAAGATAAATTCTCCAAGACTTAACCCGTCTTGTCAAGTTTGCTGAATTTGCTAAGGGGGGGGGAAGGGAAAGAAAGGCATCGTTCCCCACCTCCTGGTTCTCTGCAACAACAATCTGATTAGGACTTTCATTACCAGTCTGAAATTTTTCAAAGAAGGGCATCATTTGCTATTATCATATGAAAGCCTAATATTATAGATCCTTATCTAGGGTTACAAGAAGGGAGTTTTGAGCCACTTCTCCCTATGATTCCTGCCACTTGACAAAAAAAAAAAAATACAAAGCTCACAGCACGACGAGCAGAAGTAATTTAGCAATGAGTGGTTGTCCGTGCTATTATCTGTACTTTATTCTGAGTATTTTCTCTCACTAGCATCTATCTGATATTAGGCTACATTAAATACTGGCATGACACAGTGCACCTGGGCCTCTTGGCTTGTGCCCAGGCCCCTTCTGTCAGTGAAACTGAGCTGTTGGAATATTATCTGATTTCAAGAGATTGTTACAGTGGTTTTGTGCATGTTTTCTTCTGTAAAAGGACAACATAAGGTGTAAATCCCAAACCTGTACAAGAAATGTTACATTTATGAGACCCTTGTAATGGCATTTTGCAAGATTTTATGGACATTTTATCAGCTTTTATCCTCTTGAAGAGAAGGCTCTTATACTGAATAATTGGCTGAGCATCAAACCTCGATACAAACACACAACTAGGACATCAGATATAAAATCTGGCCAGGAGTTTTATGTGGCTGTTTTCTTCTAACAATAGGAATAAATAAGAGGTGGGTCTGCGTTGTATGACAGGTTTTTGTGAAAGTAATTATACGAAGTTAAGTCACAGAGCACGGTGGTTAGATATTGCAGTAGATTTGACAATCGTGATCAATATTTGTTTTGTGTTATATAGCACCTGCTTACTTCAGCATATTTTCTAATTAGGCAAGAACTTACACTAACCAGTTTAGTGTGCAGTACAGTGTGGTCATTCAGGGAACAGCGAATTATGGTTTTAATTTCTGCAGATCTAATAAAACCCAGTTGAAAGGTTGAAGGGCTTGTTTGGTTTGGGGTTTTTTTTTAATTTTTTTCTCCCCTAATCCATTTACATAAGGATATTTGGAACCTTTCTGAGGGTTTTAACCATTAATTGTAATAGCCACATCTAGTATATTGTTCCTTTAGGATTAGCTATAAAATAACATCTACTGATTGTTTTCCTTAAGTGGAGAAAAGTGATACTGAGACATGAATGAAACATTTAAGTAGGATTTGCCTTTCTCAGATATAATGAGGTTTTTCCGTTGGTTTGATGTCACACTGTTACTTACCTTTTTTTTGTAAAGGGGTGCATGATGCAAAGATTTTTTGTCCTCAGAGTGGGTGAACTAACGGGTGTTTGTCGTAGAGCAAATAAGATATTCTGCATTTAGCATTTTTTTGTTGGCTAGAAGCATTGAATACTAGAAAGAGAAAAATACATCAGTTCAATACTTCTTCAACCTTTAAAATGTTATTTACTTTCATATATAAAGAATCGTCTACTGTTCTCAAATTACCTGAATTAGTATTTATTAGCAGTTTCGTGAAATACCAGTGTCAGGAAGAATTTACATGATTAATTGATAGAAAGTATATATAAATAAATAAAGTCTTTTCATGAACGACTGAAACTGCTGAGCGTATTTTCAGCAGGAATATATGTCAAGCCTTAAAAAATCGGTGTTTTTTTCTCTTTATACAGCAAGATTTGTGAAAGAGGTTGGTATTTATGAAAGTGTAGCAGTAATGTACTACTAATGTAGCAGTAAAAGGTCTGCTACCCTCTTTTGCGGATAAAGGAGAGCGCTCTCTGATCTACGCTGCATTGTACAAGTAGTAACAACTTTGTAGTCTCTGCTACCATTAGTTCAAATCAGTTTCTACTTTACCTGGAATGGGATTTCAGCTCAGTTGTTCAGTTCCTTGACAGTCATCCAGGCAGCGAAATGTTCTCCATGTTTGTTGCTAAAAATCTTTGCTCAGAGGGTGGTAAGGATTAAAGTGTATGAATTTTTAATTGCTCTTCATCTAGCCTTTTAGAGAGCTAACTACTAAGAGTGCATTACAGGAACCAGCAAACAGATGTATCCTCCTTTTCAACCTTGCCTGACCTACTTACATATTTAACTTCAGAAACCAAATTTTAAAGGAATATTGTGTGTTCAGACATTATATATAAGAGAGTCTCTTCTGAACTGTCTTGAATTGATTACTAGTAGTTACAAGCCCTCAGAATTGTAAATAGTTGGCTAAAAAGTACTTTGCCATTACTTCAATTCAGTAGGTGTTTTAATAGAAGTTACACCATTGATATTTCAAATCCTGGTTGCTTTTTAAATCTTTGAGTGACAAAAGAAAAAATCCTATATGTTCACAACTAACTGGTTGAGACTGTAACTGAGTTATTTAGCTGTGTTATCAATGACACGATGTTAGGGCAGCTGAATTTCTCGCAAAAGGCAATTGAATATCTGCCAAATGTTTCCTTGAATTTTCACTTTGAAATGTTAAGCCATTATGCATGCTGGCATCATTTGTACTTTTGTTTCCCTCTGCCTGCGCAGTACAAAAATATCCACTCTGCCCAAATTTCAGCAAGGTAAAAAATAAGTAGGCATGTATTTCTTATCTCTGCTAAAAAACAACTTATTATTGAATGATAATGATTTTCAGATACCTCCCCTGTTTGCAGTCCTTATTTCTCACTCCATTGTGAGGTATTTTGTAAATGTTGGTTTTGTTACTGAGGTAGGTTTTGTTGAGTGAAAATGTTTTGGTAAAAAACACTACGTAAATATATAGGCAGACAAAAAAAAACCCTGCAACCCAACAACGAGCTGCTTTTGTACGTCATACTGGTTTTCACTGTATCTAATTGTTCATCCAATTATTGTGTGCTGTTTGAGCCATGTTTCTTGAAAGATAAAGCATTAAAACAACTTCAGTACATGAATGCTAGTAGCTGAGGTTGTTACGTATCTAGGAATCTTAAATGATCTTAAAGCTTTACTAAGTCAGGAGCAATCTTGAATTTTGCATGCCTGCATAAATATGCAGTAGAAAAAAAATCACTTTGTATCTTCTCCAGTGTCGCATCAGATCTATAACTGCTGTTTTCTTCAAGGTTTGACTGGAGAAATCTACAGCCTGATAGAGCTTAAAAGAGAGAGTTGCCTAACCAGGCGTCCCTCCCTCATTTGTCACTACTTACAGTTCCTCTTTTTGTGCTTATTGGTGTTTTTTCCAATTCAGTAATTAACTTAGCAGATTATTTTTCCCCACTGGTGTGCTTATGCCAGGATTCTTGTATATGTTCTGATTTAGAAAATGCTTTTAAAAGACATATATGGAAGGTTTCCCATGTAGAGTGCGCTATGAAATGGCATCCATCAATGGAGTTGCGTGGGAAGCGGTACAACAGTAATACATAGACATGAATGAAACATGTGAGCACAGCTGACCTTTAACAAATACTTCTGAGTTCTTTATATTGGTTTGATGTTGCTTTGTGATTTATTTTTTATTCCTTACAGTGGAAGCTTGCATTTTGCTTTTAATAAGAAGTGTGCCAGTTTGTACTGGAGAAGGCAGATTGAATCTAGATTTTCTCTGTGATCTGAGCTGTTAAAATAAATACCACAGGGGTGTAATAGTGTTGACCTCTGAAAAGTTGTGGGTTTTTTTTCCTCTGTAAAGGATTCTTCTCGGTGAGGAGTACTGTGTTATAATGAAGATTTTTATAGTTTCCCTGCAGGTTGCAAAAATGTTCTTGAAAGAAAATATCACTTCTCTTTAGTTATTACTGTACCACAGAGCTACTGCTTTTTTTTATGTATCAACTTTTTTATATCAATGCGTCTTTCCTTTCCATAGTCAAGATTTAACACCACTTTGTTCTTTGTCTTGTGTAGCTGGATAGAATTCTTGGATAGAATAATTTGTTCCAAGTTGCATTTTATAGGCTACAGGGAAGATGCCGTCCTTCCCTTTGGTATTTGGCCAGTGCGCTGCTGTGCCACAACTGTTGGAGACTGGCTCCAAGGGTGACTGGAAAGGCTGATGTTAATTATCTACACGCCCATTACATCAGCAGGCTTGACAGAAGGGATATTTAGAGATATTCAGTATGTTCTTTTCTGAGAGAAGACATATTATGAGAAGGATGTTTTCCTCAGAAAGGAAAATACTGTTTTAATCTCCACAGAGTAATGCAGAGTTTATCTTACTTTTTAAATCTTGACCAATTTCTATAATCACTAAAAGTACTCTGCAAAAGGTGGGAACCTTCACCAGCCTTGCTTTTGAGGAACGGTTCTTGTGCTTAATAAGCTTTGGTCTGGATCTGACATGGTCTGATGTGCTGTGCTTTCAAGGAACGTGTCACAGGACACTAATGACTTGGGCAGATTTTTCCCCTAGCTGTTGAATTGTAAGAGGTTACCTACTTCTTCAGACTGGTATTTTTTGGAGCACATATTGACACATGGCTATGGGGCCTTGTGATCCAACTAGCCAAAATTGTGGGCACATAGTGATTTAAGCATCTATACAAGGCTGGCCAGCACAGTGAAAGTGGTTTGGTTTGATCTTTGACTAGAGCTCACAGGGCATTTTTAGAGGAGGTAGTCCAAATGCTACTCTGAGGTCTAGAATTGCAGAATTTCTTTGCTAAGGTTGTGTATTGGACAGAGGTTATCTCTGTACACCACTTTTAAACGGTTATGGATAACAGAGGAATGCAACATAACTCATTCTGTATTTTTTTTGCCAAAATGTGTTGTGTTTCATATCTTACTGAATCAGAAGTTGCCTTTCCGTTTTACAGTTTTAATTCCCTTCGATAAACAAGTCCATTCCATTTTCCACAGATCTGCCTTTGTTCTTACTTTATAGCCTGGTATTTCCTATTCCATAAATAAAACTATTTTGATCTAGCCACTTAGTGACTGAATTAGCTTCCAACTAATTTACATTACGCCTTCTTAAGTTTTGGAAATGATATCTTAAAAGATACTGGCAGATGGTGGGAGTTAAGTAGATACTTAAGTCTTCAGTAGTGAGTTGTTTACCTTTAGCTACTCCCTAAAACTGACGTTCCCCAAACTGCCAGACTTGGAAAAACAAACAGCCTTTACACAATTTGAAAGGGGTATAAGGCCAGTCGTCCAACTCGTCCTTAGCTAAGAGGAACAGAATCCATTCTTGTTAAATGGATTAGATCCCTTATTCAAGCCGTAAAGAAGAGCAAAGAGAAGTTTTCTCAGTTGCTTGATTGTTGGTTATTTTTTCTTTGTGTTTTTTACCAAGACAGTGGAGTTAATCCAGCAAAAGTGATGCTACAGATCTCATTTACCTGAAGTATGTCCAGCCTTAGGAAATGTACTTTACAACATCTTTCTTCCTTATCATCCCAGTCCAGACAACTGATAAAACGTTCAGTCTTAGTCAAAACAGGTCGAGGGCAATCCCAAATTATGTCACCAGTTTAACGTGGACAATACTCTGTCCAAGACAATACAAGGACTGAGCACTGAATTCTGCATTGCTACATCTTTCCGCCGGGCTAGATCAAGTCACTTGTGCTATGTGTCCGTGGAAAACCTCTTGAAAATGTCTGGCATCTGCCATATCTGAGTTTATATATATATATATGTTAGATACCTATTTTTTTCTTATTTGGGAGTACTACCTTTATTCTTGGCCCAATTTAGTTAATTTTCACTTGAAACGTTCTATTGAATACCCTGTGAATTAGCTGTATATATAGTGATGGTATTTGAAAAACACAGATGCTTCAGGATTTTGTGGAAATAATAAAAATGAACGCACACTATTACAAAATGCTGAAGAACTATTATTTTCTTTTTTAGCAATCTTATTTGAGAATATTAATCTCAGAAACTTCTTTCACATCTCACTTTTTTAACCTGTTCTTATATGCATGTTATTTGTTTGTACAGGTCTGTTGTGAACTGCTTTTGCATTGTTGCTTCCTTATTTGACTTTTTATTTCATAGACCACTATTGTATCCTGATGAGCAGTTTACACATTCTAGTTTTAATTCTTAATGCAGGAATTAAAAAAAAAATAGTGAAGTAAAACGTTTGAACTTTATGAATACTCTTTAAAAATACACAGAACTTTAGAACCCCATAAGCTAATTTGAGGAGACAAATTCACAACTCTTATGTGTCTTTTTTCCTTCCTTTTTTTCTTCCTGAGAGCTTGTTACTTTGTCGACTGAGCATGGAATTTTTTTTACATCTCATGATGTACCCACAGACATCAGGGATATTTATGTTAGATTAACCTATTATTTTAAAAGAATTAATTTATTTTGCCCTTACATATGTCAGCAGCTCATGCGATACACGTTCTTACAACCCAGCCAATTTGCTTTGATGCTCAGTTCGCTGAAGACCTTGAGCGGCTCGAACACAAGCTGCTGCATTGTTGTATGGACTTAGCAAAAATGATAAATATCAGCAAAGATATGTTGGTATCTTTAAGTCTGTGCTGATATCCGTAACTAATATATTAATACCCCGGTGCCTAATGTTTATTACAGCTTTCTGTAATGATGTTAAAGAAAATATTGTGATTCGAAAGGGCAGTGAGAGGTCTTTACTTTGCCTTTTTAAAGCTCAGGCTTTGAAAAAATGCCCATCAGCAGCTGTAATAGTAACATAAAAGGTTTTGGGGTGGAGGGAGAAGGGCAGAGGGAGGGCTGAAAGTAAACAGGGCATCTGTTTCTTCACTTCAAGTTAAATATTATTTCTTAATTTCACTAGTGTATGATGTCATTGTAATTATTATTTTTTCAACTTTGTAGACTTGCCACCCCCTCCTGTGCCACCTCCAGCTATAAAATCACCAACCGCCCAGTCCAAATCGCAGCTGGAGGTGCGGCCAGTCATGTTGCCAAAACTTGCTTCTATAGAAGCGAGGACAGACAGATCTGCGGAAAGGAAAGGAGCGAGCTACAAGGGGAGGGACGGGGTGGATGGGAGACAGCACTCGGACGTGCGGACAAATTCGGGAGAGCGGAGAGAGTCACAGGAACAGCAAAACGATGGGAAACTGCGAGGAAATAAAGCACCAAAACGAGAAGGCACACCAGCAAAAACTCATCTTCTTCAAGGTTATTTTGCATGCTCTGGTTTCCTGAAGTAGTGCCTGTTGATCGCGGGGAACAGGCCAGCTCTGCTCAGGTCTCTCACGCCACTGGTGTGAGTGAAGTTAGATCTGCTGAAATGTGACCATTTATTGTAAGGACAGAGTGCTAATATAGGACACGTTGCTAATATAGGTCACATTAAGGTAAAATAGAAAGAAAAGCCTATGGAAAGCATAAGTTTTCTACCTTAGTTTCCTTACACCCATCACGTATTAAAGCTAATGCTGAGGAAGTCCAAAGAGAAGTATTCCTTGAGAGTTGTAGAGGTCAGTGTCCTTGCCCCTACCATACTTTTAATAGCCTAGTTATATGTAATCTATCTAATTGTTACCTAATTTGTAAGGATACCGAATGAAGTTGGATAGTAGATCTGTAAGTCAAGTATTTAACTTTTCTACCAAAGAACTGGCACTTGGCCTATTTTTTGCTAATTTGTAAAGGAGAAAAGGGCCAGGATGGTACTTGGTCCTATTAAAAATGTAAGAAAGCCACACTAATGATGCATTAGTTATAAATACCAGCTACCATGGCATTATGTGGATCAGACCTGATCAATGTAATTTCTTGTGTATGGAAGTTGTAAGATTACTAATTAATGGAACGTGGTTAATGGAATTTGTCAAGTGTTCACGGAGACTTTCAACATACAAATGCCCAGTCCTTTCTCCCTACAGGTATCCAGGGTCAGTGTCAGGGGCGACTGGGTTGTATGTTGGTTAAATGGGCACATTAGTAGGAGGTTGGTTTCAGTGGATTGCTGTAGAAGAAAGTTATTAGAAGGTTACCTTAGAGAATGGTGCTGAAATTTTAGAACATGCTGACTAATTTTGTTTCAAACTCATTCTGAGAAATACAGTTTCTAATATTTAGGTGGAATGAGCTTCCTGTGAGTATCATGCATGTATTGTCATTTTCTCCTACTGAGTCATAGTGAAAATATATACTACGAGGGGTGTTTTTTTTTTCTTAATTTTCCTGTAGAACATAGAGCAGGGATCATAAATTGAAATGAAGTGGACAGTAATCATGAGTTAGTTTTTCTGTGGTGAATGTTACCACGTGAATACTATACATTTCCTCAAGAAAGCTTCTGTAATGCTATTATGGAAACAGTGTATTTCATATTCCTGTCAGGCATCACTTTAAACCTACTGAGGATCATAAAAAGTAAAATAAATCAACTGCATGTGGAAATTTTAGGATCACATTATCTCTGGGCTTGTAAACATAACCGTGTATGTATTTAATTATGCAGAGGACATCCTGCCATATTCTAGACCAACTTTTCCAACATCAAATAATCCTAGAGATCCCAGCTCCTCCAGCTCAATGTCATCAAGAGGCTCGGGAGGCAGACAGAGGGCAGATCAAGCAAATATAGGCCGAAGGAATGTTGCGGAAATGCAAGTACTGGCAGCGTATGAACAAGGAGAAGAGGAAGAAGAAGAGATGGAGGTAACTGCAGTTGCACTGCTGAAGATAACCGGAATGAGGCTATTTTCTGTGCTCAGGCAGATGCCAGGAAAAAACACTTTTGAACCCGAAGTGCTCTTCGGAAAAATTAGTACATTTATCTGTTATGCCCAATCTAAGAAAAGAAACTTTATGAATGTGCCAAAAAAAAGTAATATGTAGCATAGTATAACTGTCACCGCACTGAAACCTATGGAATAGAACATGCAGAAGTACGGTATTTAAATGGGCCACTTACATTATCCACATTCTTTCAAAAGTGAAAATAAAGAACCAGAGCATCTATGAACACCTTGACATTGCCTTTCACATTTTTTTGACAGTTTATCGTTCTAAATTTTATTATCTCTTAAGGCACGAATACTTTTTGTCTTTTTTTTCTACCCGATACTAATTCAGTTTAAATCCTGATTGTAGAAAGGCTGTCCAACATGCAGTCACATTGCTGCACATAATATAAAAGTAGTAATTATTATTTAAAGGCAGCAGATCTTTAAAAAGTGTGTGGAGCAAATTTTAAATGATAAAATCTAATAAAATTTAAATAATAAAATCTAAAACTTTAAATAATAAAATCATTTATATCTTTTTTTTAATACAGGAAACAGAAAGCTGAAGACAACGACATGTACTGTAACAGGCTTTTAATACGAAATCAGAAAAAAAAAAATCACTTAAGATGCCTCAAGTCTGATGATGTTTGACGCCAGAAATAATGTTCAGTGCAATCAGAGTGTACAATTTTTCGTTTTTTCTTCACGCCGTCAGAACGCTAGTTTTTATTTTACTCTTTCTTTGTAAACCCTCCTTGTTAGGAACGGCCTTTGCCCATTCCGTAACGCCAAGTGCATCACCTCGGCGGCCCGGGAAGGCAGGTGAGCTGCTCTTCGTGGTACTCGGGCCAGCGGCTGCTTCAGGATTAGAACAGAAGGGGGTTCCAGAGCCTGGGATCCCGAGATTTCCCCCCAGCAAGGCGGTGCGTGGTGCACTGCTGGTACACCAGTGAGCCAGTGGATAATGTTGCAAATAATACGTCGATTAAAAAGATCCCCAAAGTGAACATCGTGCAGAACAGTCTTTTATTCTGCGGGTTTCACTGTAGTCTGCAGTCAGCGCAAACGGTATCTCACAATTTCAGTACAGACCACGTGTCTTGTTTTCTGCCAGTCTCTTGCTAACCTTTTGCAGATACAGTTAGGTGATACGGTTTCACAAATTCAAGTAAAATTAATTTGGGATGAGGTGGCTCTTATTGTAAATATGTACTCATTTTAAATCCCCTGTGGTACTTTGATTTGTCTTTCCATTTTCATCATTAACTACATTCTTATTAAAAATGTCCTTTGGGATAGGCAGGAGGTAAGCCAATATCGTTGCTATTTGCCTAATCGTGCCGTGAGCAAGTTTATCTGAAACTTTTTCTGATCTTCAGCTTCAACAGTGCTGATGAAAATGAGCAGGAAAATCAATGGACATTTTTAGTAATGATTGGGTAATATCATTAACTGCTACTGGCCCAAATCTCAGACCTCTACTTGTGTCAATTCACCTTGAAGAAGTGCCACTTAAAGAAGTTTTGTTTGATCTTGGTGATTATTTTTTTTGTAATGCACTGCTTATATTTTTTTTTTTTTGGTTTTAAAAGCACAATCACTAAACTTTGTTTGTAAACCATTGTAACTATTAACCTTTTTTTTTTGTCGTATGGAAAATGTTAAGCATTTGTTTGGGATATTTTTCATCTTTTTGTTAATGCTCTATGTTTGTATTTGGAATATTTGAATGATGACAGACAGTAAAGTAACAAACCTAAAAGTGGGCCATAATCAAAACACTTCTCACTTTTCCTGGACTTACAGAAAATTACCAATTTTGCTGTGGCCTCTCTCGACATTGGATTATCATCAAAACTGAAATAGAGGCATTAGTTGCATTGAATTTGCCAAATGATGTCCTCTGTCTGTAGATTTTATGATCTTTTTTGTAATTATAAAATTTCTTTGTCATTGGTGCTAATGGAAAAATGTGTGTTTGTTTATTGACAGCTATCAGGACTAGCCCCAATGAAAAAAAAGAAAAAAAAAGAAAAAAAAAGGAAAAAAAAGTGTTTTGGTGTTTACCGAGGACTGAAATTTTTCATTTAGCTAATTTTTAAAGAAAGGTTCCATAGAAAGGGTGTGGAGTACTAAAGGAACAATCCATGTGATTAATGTTTTCATTATGTTCATGTAAGAAACCTCATATTTTAGCCATAATTTTGCATACTGAGGATCCAATAATCAGAAAAGTAATTTTTGTCACATTATTTATTAAAAATGTTCTCAAATACAATAACTTTCTCGTGTCATTTCTTGTTTTTTCCTGAAACATAATTTTAGTGCCAACTCTGATATTATTTGTGTTGATGAGAGTCAGGATCTTTTCCACTGAAATCATGTAGTTAGAGTAGCGTGAACAAAGCGGGAGAGCTGGATGCAGCCTGAGATTTTATGTAATTACAATTGATTGCCTTAAAGATCTGATTTCTGGGTGCTTCATGAACTGTGATAACAAAAATGTCTCTTAGCCTGCCAATTTCCAGAGAGAGCTGATGAAGAAAATCTGTACCAACAAACGCATTCACCTCAGGGGTGAGACACATTTGTTACAAAGGAAATAAGATCCGAATATGTGAAGGGAATGAATGTTATGAGTCATTTGTTTGTTGGGGCCTGCAGAAATTTAAGTTTTCCTACCTACCTGCTCTCCTCCTGCACTATAGCCATTGTGTGGTTGGCAGAGTCCTGCTGTGGATCATGTTCAAGTAAGTGCTGGTCCCTTTACTGCTCTTGCATTTTTGTAATGCTGTACTCTTACTGATCACCTGGTTTTGCCCTTCCTTACCCTACCCCTATCATCACATTTTTAAAAACAAAAATGAAAAAAATAGCCAGCACATTCTGGAAAAAGCCACTATATCTCTTATTCACCACAACCTTTTAGCTTCTTATCTTTTTGATTGCCATGCTTCTCCTTTCCCAAGAGCTTTAAGCAGTCCACAGCCAGATCCTGAGGTTCTGCGGTGTCCTAAAGCACCAAGCATCTTGCCACAGAAGAGTGCTAGAACCTTCACAACTTAATTGGACATAAACCTAAAGTATAATATTTTTTTTTCTAATTGGAGCTTTGAAGCAGATATTGAGATTGTAGAATGTAGAATTGCTTGGATTGGGGGTGTCAGTGTCTTCAGTCCTCTTGCCCGAATTCAGACCACCATGCGTTGGAGCCCCAGTGCTATCCAGACAGGAGCCCGTAGGCCAGACGTTGCTGCAGGAGACAACCATCTGGCCTGCAGCTTTCCCTGGGACGAGGCAGGAGAGGTTGGTTTGATGGACACAGGCTGCTTCAGCCAACGATTGCCTTTCCTGGCACTGGGAATGGTCTCGTGGTTTCAGACCAAGCCATTGCCTGAGCAGGGTGCGGGGAGCGAGGTGGGACTCAAGGAAAGGTCACTGAGCAGGTCAACCACTTGCCACAAAAGCTCACGCTGCCGCCAAAGGTGTAGTGGTGCATCACGAAACTGGGATGTAGTTGCAGCTGTGGTGTGCGGAGCTGTGTTTGGTACATCTGTCCGGAACACTGGCGCGGCATGCTGAAGGAACAGGTACTCGCTTCATTCTTTACTGGCTCGGTGACCTACTGGAAACCACCCATCAGATCCCCAGGTGATGTCAATGTCCATTTGCGTAGCTTCACTTCAAATCAAGACTCTAGCTGGTTCTGACCTGAAACAATGGTAAGTGGGAAATCTTGCTTAATGTTTGGGGGTTTTTTTCTTATGAGTTACTATAAATTTGTTTGATGGTGCTCACTCAGAAGTCATTTGTTTTGTCATCACGTTCAGTTGTGATCAGCAGTACCCTGAGGCAGTGCATCACAGCAGAATTGTCACAGTGTTCTTGTACCCATGCTGGGTTCTCAGTGCGTTGTGGTCTTACCAAAAAACTTGTAATGAAGATAAAATAAGCAACACCTTGGTCTTAAAATTATAACTCCTCTTAATCAGTATTGATACACATTGGATCTTGGCTTTCAGGTACAGTAAAACTAGGTCATTTACCCATTGCTACTTTATATGAAGACTTATTGAGTGATTGGAAAGCCAACATAACAGAAGAAAGTAGTTTTCAGAGGTTTTGATTACACTGTATACCCAAAGAAGACAAGAATTGTACTAGAAAATCCATTGCATTTGTGTGCTGAATTAATATAATGGATGTAGAAGCTGGATTTTTCTTGCAGTTGTTCTGTGAAATCCTGCATGAGTTACTGTTAATTATTTGACTTTACTGAAAGTAAAATTATATTTATTGGGATACCGTGAAAGATATTAAAAAGAATCAGAATTACAACATTTTAGAAAATGCCTTGGACAGGTTTTAGCATTATATATCCATTTATTTTCCAAGGAGAACTTCTTTTGAAGCATAAATTACAAAAGTGGTTTTATTTTAGATTGATACAAATATACTCTAGGTCTGTATTTGTGAAAGTTTTGGCTGTAACTGATCACAAATCCTAAACAAATGCAGAATTTTCCTCAAGTCCTGCAAATATGATTGACCACCTGTCTGCTGTCTTGTTTCTTGTGTTGAAGAACCAGCTATTTTTTTTTAAAATGCCAGCCTAGTTAATTTTGCACAATGAGTTACTCTTAAAATTTTCTACTTTAGTTTTCCATCATCTATTGTCTTCCTTGAATAAACTTAAGGAAGAAAGAGCCTCTGTGGCAAAAATGTAGTATCTGCCTAACATGGCATCTATTCTGCAATGTTTTTAAAGAACTCTTTTTACTGTCAACGACAGAACCATCTGTTAAAAATTTAAAATACTACATTCCTTAAGTGAAGCTTTCTGATTAAAGGGTCCACTTCTAAGTGGAGAAAATGTTTTAATACATTGATTTTGCTTATGTTACAGATGAAAATTCTTTGTAAATTAAAGTGATACAGGTACTGGTATCTGCAAATGCAGATTTTCATGTGTATACGGTTTTGTATTTGCTGAGATTAAGGATGGGAACTGAGAGTCTTGTTCCAAACACTCAGCTAAAAGACGAACATGGATGTCTGAGTTTTACCCACACATGAGTTACTCCTGGTGTTGCCGTGTACATCATCCTCACTGCACATGCCCTTCCACATCTTCATCTGGTATTGAGCTAACTGCAAATTTCAGGATTTAAATCACAAGATGAATTTTTAAAATTGGCAACAACTGTGGATCTCACTGTCAACTGTTTGCCCGGGTTTGATGTTCTTTAGTGTTTTGTCATTGTGTATGATGATTCTTCTGTTGCCTATAAATACGTTCTTCACAAAAGCCAATGCACTATTGTGCTGTCTATGACAGTGGAACATTTAAAGATTAGGAAAGTTACTTCTTAAGCTGTTCCTTTCTTTTTATCAACTCACTGAACTGTGGATCACAGAAACAAAGATTTGAGGTGATACCATGAAAATGAGGATCCTGTTACGTTTTATATCCGTATTGAGAATTGGAAAAAATTCTGTCCTATTCAGAAAGAGAAAAACGAATTTGTGAAACTGGAATCCAGTCTCTGTGAAAGCCATAAAGCAGGAAGGCAGACTGGAGAATGAGAATCAAGAGATATAAAGAGAAAAAAAACCTGAAGGAGCTAGAGAACCCAACTCTTGTTGAAGCTAATGGCAAAAATCCTGTGAAATTGAACTGACTTGGAAGTGAATTACCTCCTTACAGACTGGCAAACAATAGCCATCACAGTGCAATGAACGCTGGAATAAGAGTAAAATCCTAGCTGTATGCTTGTTTTGTCCTGTGTCCTTGCTAAATATATACCAGATGGACTCATTTTAAGCTCCCAGAAGAGAAAAGTGGGGATTTAATTCACCGTGGTGTTCAGTTTTCTTGTCACATGAGTTGATGAGGATGGTCAGCTCTAGTCTCTGTGTCTGGCATAAAGTGGAGCCAATTGCTTTTCAGGTTTTTTTCGGAGCATGGCACTCAAAGCCATGATGATAAAAATTGTGTTTATTGATTTATTTCAGACCTAAGATATTTTTAGCAAGAGCAACATCAGGAAATGTAGAATAAAACTACTTAGTATTGACTTTTTTCTGTGGCTTCCCACCAGTCCTAAAGCCCAGATGTGGTTTGAAGTCAGCAGCGAGGGATAACAGTTAAGAAGCCTTTATGGGCTTTGGTGCATAGAAGGAAAAAAGCACAATAAAGCAAAAACCAACCCCAAAAAAACTGAACTACCCCCCCTCCCCTTCTACAAATGGTAAGTAATAGGGTACTTTAAAGCATTTGGATAGCATGAAAATAATAGCTAAAAACCTTTCTTTCTGCAGTGCTAATTGGCACAGAATCACAGATTTTATTATATTCCTGAACAAGACGTTTGCAAAAGAAACTCTGCTGAGCCGAGTGGAAAGCAATAGTTTCTCATATCTAGTAAAAGTCCCCCAAAAAGTGAAGCTGAGAACTAGGTCCTGCCACGATAATCTCACCAGCATGACACTTCTGTACCCCACTGATCACTCACCTTACTAATTCAAATTAAAATCTATAGCCATCATTAGCAGGTATTACGAAGATCATAATCCTGGAGTCTTTATTTCTTGGATACTGGTACCTGAAATAATCACGCAGATAATTTAATGATGGAAGGTACTAGTGGAGCCCAGTCTCACAGAGAACAGAATCTATTTAGGCAGATGGAAACAATACATGAGTGGCAAAGGGCTTTATTTATACAGATATGTGTCTTTATATATGTATCTTCTGTTCCTTGAGCTAACCTCATGCTTATGAGATCCATTGTGCAGTGACATGCACATAATTATGCTGCTGCAACTGCTACAGGGTGGAAGCTTCAAAAGGACTTCATAAGAGTTGTCAACAACTTCAAGTGTACAAGATGTAAAGGATAAGAAGGTACAGTCGTTCATCAGCCTAAAATTTTCTGTGCTTCTATGTTTGCATTATGACATTTTTTCACTTGCATTTTACCTTTTTTCCTACGAAACCTTTTTCATGGAGTGTACCGGGTGAAGATTGACTGTCTAGTTTATTAAAACCCGTTCGGTTTGTCAAGCACATCTGTACTTTTGGTGAGTATTTTGCAAATGCTTCTCTTCAGGGGGAATTTTTTATTTGTCCATTGAAACTCTGCACAGTACTATGAAACCAAAACCACATCTTCATTGAGAACCTAGTCCCTGAGAGCTCACTTTAGCTGTCTGTAGTAAAGGCAGGCAGTAAATCCAGAGTGCACACCACTAATGCTCTGTTCTGCCTATGTAGCTGTTCATACCATTGCTACCTGTCATGTAGGCACCCTCATCAAATTGAGATGGGCAACTTTTTCTCCCTGCTGTACAAAATACAGGCTGAAACTTAGATAATTTATCAAAATCACAAAGAAAGCCTAGCACAGCGATGTTCCGTTTCTGAAGTCTTGCAATGTTTTCCCTTGTTCCACATTAATAAATGCCAGCAATACAAATTCAGCACCTCCATACAGTTCTTGCTGACATCCACGTGTCCTTATGTACGTTTCCTCTACCCTTCACAGGGCTTTGTCACTGTGCTCCAGGAAGGAAGTTGGGTGCAGCAGGAACATTAAGGTAGGTGTAAAGTGACAGAGGCGGAAGAAGCTGTTATTTCCAGAATATTAGTCTCGGACCATGAAAGAAATCAGGGTGTCAAGCACCCAAACATTTGGTCCTCCTGGCACTCTGGGCTGTGATGAACTGACTGAGTGCGCATGTGCTTGGAAAGGAGTTGTTCGGAAATGTTAAATGACCTGGAACAAAAATATGAAGTTGAAAAAGGGAGGTGAAGAGAGGGTTTGAAAATGTGCTGTAATGTTTTTTGTGGTTTGTTTGGGGGACTTTTTTGCCCTGAAAGAAGTAAACAGTGTTATGTTCCTACTTTATTGTGTATGAAGCCTTGGGAAAACAAATAATGGGTGATATTTCTCATGGAGATTGTCATTTTTGGCCATCACAGTAATCATCACAAAACTTTCAAACAAGAAATTTCAGCTACATTTATTTTTATCCAACAAGATACCAACTAAGACATCTGAGCCTCATTTCAAAATCTAAGAAAGCAACCTTGAAAGAATATTTTCTCTAAAATAACAAACAGGAGCTTAACTGTATTTCCTGCAGTAGGAAGGTGCTACAGAAATTTTTGCAGTATATATGCCTCAGAACAGTCTGAATCCCTGTGGCAATTAAGATACAGTGGGATTAATTTAATGTCTGTCAAGCACTCTGAGTATGAACGTTTCTGTATAAGCCGTAAGTAGTAACAGCACTTCTGTCAGTTTTGCTTTGCAATCACAATCAGGATGGTTTCTAAATGGCTTTTGGAGAGCTTTTATTTAGTTAGTTAACCAGTCCACTGAAGTGCAATAAATCCATACTACAAAAAAACAAGGGAAAGCAAAAAATAGATTTTATGTGAATTCTTTTTTTTTTTTTTTTTTTTTTGTTCCATGCTCACTGCTTGTAGGCTTGCTTTCTTGGATGCATGCACACTGTCACTACATTTTGACATCATGCCCACACTGAGGAAATTCAGATTCCAAGTGCCAGGAAAACACGTATGTGCTAATTTCAATTGCTTTATACTTCTTAATGAGGGAAAACTATGGAGGATGTTAGTCCAGCTAACAATAGGAACATTTTGTTACTATTGGTGATATACTGACAAAGTTTGTAACAAAGTGAATGGTTCATCAAGTTTTAAAGAAATTAATTCAAATATTAATGCCAATTTATAGAAAGGATCAAAGGAAAACTAAGAGGAATAATATAAATGGTACTTTCCCGAAGTATTTGCTGATTCCAGTACTCCAGCTATTGCTCAATATACTCAAAATACTTAAGAAGCAAACACTTCTGTATTGATTCAGTTGTTGTGATCAAACCAATTTTGTGTTGGTGAAAGATGGTCTGTTAAAAATGTTCCCAGAAATACTGAGAACGATGTTGAAAAATGTTTCTGTGAAATGGTTAAGAACCTCCTTTAGTACATCCAGAGAGGCCTTGTGTGACAGCGTGCTGATTTGTGAAGAACATCAAAAGAAAAATTCTGAATATTTCTTCAGGCATTATAATAGGCAGCAAAGCATCTTTATCACTATCCATTTCATAGAATCATAGAATGTCAGAGGTTGGAAGAGACCTCTAGAGATCATCTAGCCCAACCCCTCTGCCAGAGCGGGATCCCCTAGGGCAGCCACACAGGAACGTGTCCAGGTGGGTTTTGAAAGTCTCCAGAGAAGGAGCCTCCACAACCTCTCTGGGCAGCCTGTGCCAGTGCTCTGTCACCCTCACAGTAAAGAAGTTTGTCCTCATGTTGAGGTGGAACTTCCTATGCTCTAACTTAAATCGGTTATTCCTTGTTCTGTTACTGGGCACCACTGAGAAGAGATTGTCCCCTTCCTCCTGACACCCACCCCTCAGATATTTATATACGTTAATAAGATCCCCTCTCAGCCTTCTCTTTTCAAGGCTAAACAGCCCCAGTTCTCTCAGTCTCTCTTCATAGGAGAGATGTTCAAGTCCCTTAATCATCCTCATAGCTCTCTATTGGATTCTCTCCAGTAGGTCCCTGTCTCTCTTGGTCCCTGTCTTTCTTTACCAGCTGCTTAGAAATTTCAGTTTTCTACTAACCTTATATCGCGGGTTAGGGCTGGGCCAGCCACTAACACGGACAGACGCTCTCTAGCCCCTTCTTCCTCCCCCAGATGGGAAGGAAAGGGGAATGAGGCAGAGAGACTTATGGGTTAGAGAAGAAAAACTAGAACAGCTTTAATGAAATAATGGAAATAATGGTGAAATGATAAAAATAAAGAATTATATACAACTATAGATAGTAGCTCGATATCGAACCCGACTCCCTCCCCCAATAGCAATCCCCACTGGTGCTGCAGAGCAGGAGGCACTGGAGAAGCCCCTAACTCAGCGACGGTGGGAGCTGGATACAAGGAGCTGGATTCGGGAACTCAGGATCCGGATCAAAAGCAGGAGATCAGACAGAATTCTTCCTGGACACTGGCCATTGCAGAAAGAGGCGAAACTCTTGCGATCACTCAGTTTGCACTGAATATGACGTATATGGGATGGAATACTCTCGTTGGTCACCTGTCCTGTCTATTACCCCCTGGAGGTGCAACCTTTTACTTCCTTGTGACCCCTCTCACTACCCAGCACCCCCAGCGTGGCACACAAGAGCCAACAGTGGCCTTGGTCACTATAGGAATAAGTACAAGCAAGAGCCTTTCTGCATCCCAGTCCCAGGCAGCAACTGCAAAGATCAGGTGTTATCACTACCAGTAGCACACACTGTCTGCAAAACATGCTGCCGACTTCAGAAAGTTCAGCCCTTTAGAACACACTAAACTGAAAAGTAAAAATCACTAAACAGGACTGGGTTTTTAGCTAAACCCAGGACACCTTAGATAATCACTTTTGTAGTTGAGTAAGATACAGCAGCATTTCTTTTTTTGCTTCCCCTCTCTTTAATCTGCAGATAGCAGGAGCCTAGATATCAACCAATGTTAAATTATCAGATAATTTTCATCACAGCTGCCATAACATAATCGAGATTATGGCCTCTCAAAGCAGTAGACTGCTACTTCCAGCCAGTATCCATTTCTCTTGCGAGTTCAGGTGGTTGGCTTCTCTGGACCAGGGCTCCTCTTACCACATACCTGCGTATGTAGTGCTGCAGGGCGGTTAGGGCTAGCACTGCTGCCGTAACGTAAATAATAGAACATAACTAGTATCAAAGTTTAAGGCCTGGTAATATTCTGAGACTATCAGTGGAGCCCCCTGAGGGTAAATTTAAGGACAATCTTATTTAATATTTTCATTAAAGTACTTGGCACGAAAGCGAGAGTCCGATAGTGAAATGTGCTGATGGCAGAAGTTGTGAGCACTTGTCGATACGGAGGAGGAATGGGTCACCTTGAGGACTCGAGTAGCAGAAACAGGATGAAATGAAGCAGCTCACTATGCAAGGTCATGCATTCAGGAATTAATATGAAGGCCTGTTTTATGCTGGAAATTCATCAGTTGTAAACAAGTGTGAGGAAGAAAAAGGCCTGAATGCATTTGTTGATCCCAGGAAGTTTTATAAGCTCCTAGTGAGATGATGCCAATAAAAACAAAGCAAAATAAAAGCAAACCTGAGATATCTCATAAAAAGTATTTCCAGTAGAAAGAGAGGGAAATGCAGGTGTTGTTATCTCAGCCCTTACAAAAACACAAATGGGATCCTTTGTCTGATTCTAGTTGTTCGTAGCTGATGCTGTGGTGAAATTTATAGGAAATTAGAAATATTTACACTCTATGATGAGATGTGATCCTTGTAACTGAAGAATTGTAGTAAAAAGATTTTCATTCATGTCATAGTGCAATTTTTTTTCTATTAAAGACACGAAAGAATAGCTGTTGGGCATGTTTATGTGTGGAAAAAAAACAGAATAATTTCTATTTGGTCTCAGTGTAATCTGTCTAAAATCCCAGTGAAATCTCACTCTTCAGTAGCAACTGTGACAGCTGGACTCATCAGGAAAGTCATGAAAGCACAAGATCCAACTTTTTCCCTGAAAGTGGCTTCTGAAATTCTGCTTCTGAAGCAGGCTGGAATGATGGAGTATCACATTCACTTTCAGAGCAAGGCATTAAGATTAATACTTAAGTCAGACTTTTCTATCTGGATCTCAATCTAAAGATAGAAAGAGAAAACAGAACAGTTATCTTAGTGGGTTTGGAGGAATGGCAATAGCTTGAGATAACCTGTGGTGGTCAACTTGGTTTCACTATTCAGAGAATTAAATAGATAGACAGAAAATAATGAACTTCATTCCTATAATAACTTACCTTTTTGGAGATGCCTCTGGAGTTAAATGTTTCACCCTAACTTGAATCTGAGCTAGAGGTTTCTCAATCTGTTTGCAAAGATGACAGCTGAGTCTATCTGAATGTCTGAGATAGATCAGAGAAAAATGTGAGGAAGTGACAGTGAGAGTATGAGGAGAAGGGAGAAGACGAGCCTTCCAAAAGTAAACCTGAAAAAAAAGCCCCATTTAATGGCATGGTCCAGAAGACATGTTCCCTCACATACTGCAGTTAATTAAGGCAACTCAACTTCTGCGGTTTTATTAGCCTGGTGGTTTTTTATAGGGTGTTACATACTGATTCCTTTCTGTGTGACTGCAAGAGTGATTCAGTGTCATGTGAGCACATCTTTTTAACCCAAGGTGCTAAATGTGAAAATAAATAATTTTCAAATATGCTTACATTGTTTAGAAGCCTAGGATTAATCCCCTGAGCACATTTTACTACACTGAAAAATGTTACACCCCTTCACATCATAGTCATGCATTTTTTAATATCTCAATTAGTTAGAGGTAACCTCCTCCCCGGTGTAACAGTATTTACTTGCATAGCTGAATCTTACACAGAGAGGGGAAGGGAATTTGCAATAGTTTGTAATGCTTTTATTGATATTAAAGTATCTTACAGGAGCAAGATACTTAAATGCCAGTACAGTTGTAATGACAGTAGTTTATAGAGCAGCAAATCAAAGACTCTTAAGTTGAATATCCATTCTGCGGCAAAAAAAAGTAAATGTATTTTGCTTTTTAAGTGATTTTGGAAATTGTATCCACTACCAAAATATCTTTATGTATTTTGACTTTGCCATGGGGAAGACATGTTTGACCAAGCTGATAGCCCCTATTAAGACATAACCAGGTGGATGGATGGTGGCCATGCAGTGGATGTGGTCTATCTGGATATCAGCAAGGCCTTTGACACCGTCTCCCACAGCATCCTCATAGGTAAACTGAGGAAGTGTGGTCTGGATGACCAAGTAGTGAGGTGGGTCAGGAACTGGTTGAAGGGAAGAAACCAGAACGTTGTGGTCAATGGGGCTGAGTCTAGTTGGAGGCCTGTGTCTAGTGGGGTCCCTCAGGGGTCAGTGCTGGGGCCGGTGCTTTTCAATATATTCATCAATGACCTGGACGAGGGCTTAGATAGCACTGTCAGCCAGTTTGCTGATGACACAAAACTGGGAGGAGTGGTTGACACACCAGAAGGCTGTGCTGCCATTCAGAGAGACCTGGACAGGCTGGAGGGCTGGCCGGGGAGAAATCTTATGAAGTTCAACAAGGGCAAGTGTAGAGTTTTGCACTTGGGAAAGAATAACCCCATGTGCCAGTATAGGTTGGGGACTGCCCTGCTGGAGAGCAGCGCAGGGGAAAGGGACGTGGGGGTTCTAGTGGACAGCAGGATGACCATGAGCCAGCAATGTGCCCTAATGGCCAAGAAGGCCAATGGCATCCTGGGGTGTATTAGAAGGGGGGTGGCTAGTAGGTCAAGAGAGGTCCTCCTGCCCCTCTACTCTGCCCTGGTGAGGCTGCATCTGGAATATCGTGTCCAGTTCTTGGCCCCTCAGCTTAAGAGGGACAGGGAACTGCTTGAAAGAGTCCAGGGCAGAGCCACAAAGATGCTTAAGGGAGTGGAGCATCTCCCTTATGAGGAAAGGCTGAAGGAGCTGGGTCTCTTTAGCTTGGAGAAGAGGAGGCTGAGGGGTGACCTCATTAATGTTTATAAATATGTCACGGGGGAGTGTCAGGAGGACGGAGCCAGGCTCTTTTCAGTGGCGTCCACTGACAGGACAAGGGGCAATGGGTACAAGCTGGAACATAGGAGGTTCCACAAAAACATTAGGAAAAACTTTTTCCCTGTGAGGGTGACCGAGCCCTGGAACAGGCTGCCCAGGGAGGTTGTGGAGTCTCCTTCTCTGGAGACATTCAAAACCCATCTGGACGTGTTCCTGTGTGTCCTGCTGTAGGTGATCCTGCTCTAGCAGGGGGTTGGACTAGATGATCTTTTGAGGTCCCTTCCGGCCCCTGACATTCTGTGATTCTGCAATTCTGTGACTTTCGTGATATCTCCTCTGGCTTTTGACAGTGATGTCATCCACCAGAGCACGAAAGCTGTAGCGTGATTTTTCACATGGAGTCTACCTCTGAACATATTCAGACATTACTTCTCTGCATCCACCTCCTGAAATTACCTTTTGTATCCAGCGTGTATCACTGAAAGGGAATTACACCCCGAAGGCTCTGGAGCAGATCTTTGGAAAGAGTACTTCTCATAGTAAGTCTTGGAGTAATTGCCTCTCAGCAACCTGAGCACAGTGCCTGGTTTGGCAGTCTGACCTTAAACTCTGACCTCAAGTTTTTTATTATCATTATTGTCATATCTGCTTCTCTGTCATTAAGAGACTTTCAGTTTATTCAGCTGGGAGCTTTAAACCCTCTGGCCCATAATTTCCTTTTCTTTTTTTGGCATTTCTTTTTCTCAGTCCTTTCATGAAACTTGTCTGCTGAGTGACATGCCCTCTGTAAAACATAAACCATAATTACTCTAGGATTGCTCATACTTGGCATAAATACTGTACTTGCAAGTATGTAGCTTATAGCAACACGTGTCACATTTAATTAAATTGCAAAGCTACATCTTATGTTGTCCTTCAGGAGAAAGAAAAAAGCGAGAGAGAAGGCAAGCTTGTCTAAAAGAATTTTTCACTCCAGCTGCTGTGTTTAGGCAACAACCTTGCATAAACTGGGCATGGGCATGCATGGATGACACATACCTTTCTCTTTTTTTAATTGCCAGGATTAAATCTGTGCTTTACAGGTAGGACAATCATACGTTCCTCTTTTTTTTTGTGTCTGTAGCCCCTCAGCAGGAGTCTTCTAACCCTGATATAGCAGTCTACACCTGAGCTAGGGGTACGTTTGGAGAAAAAATGGCACCTTCCTGATGTGACTCCTTGTGTCCGAAGGTGTGTATCTAAAAAAGGTCGGGCGAGTGATGCTCTGGCACTGCTTTTTTCTCTTGATCGATGGTCTACACCAGGGGCCCAGGAGGACCAGCTAAGATTTAGGTGTCTGCACTGCTGGTGTCTAAGCTTGGGTAAGATTAATTTCATCCCTATCATCTTTACTTTAAAAAAGTTACAATGTTAAGACACAAACTTTATTTTTACTACTGAGATAACCATTCATGTTCATAGAATCATAGAATGGCCTGGGCTGGAAGGGACCTCAGAGATCATTTTAATCCAACCTCCCTATTGTGAGCAGGGACGCCACCTCTCGACTAGGTCAGGCAACACACGTGAGAACCGAACGGGAATCGAACCCGTGACCTTGGTGTTTCAAGCACCACGCTCAACCCACTGAGCGTTGCACTGTAAAACACTTATGTTTGAACATCTCAAGTAGTTCCTTCAAAAGAACTCCTCATTTTTATTTTTTTTTTATCTGCTTATATTGCCTTCATTCTTCTCTAGGATAATAAGAACTGCTTATTGTTCTAAAAAAAAAAAAAGGCAATGGAAGTGGTTTGCTGAAAGATGAAAGTTTCATGGTGCTGTGCTTCTTCTAAGGCAATGCTGAAATGATGGGTTTTTAAATTTCTCATTTATCAATTCTGTTTTGCCACTAAATGTTAACAGCAAAAATGAAACATTATTGATTTGAAAGATTTCAACATACTAAGGACTATTAGGTGTTTGGGTTTTTTAAAATCCTGTCAGTGGAAAATTTTTGAAACACTAACCTTTGGTTCTTGTGGGGAACAAAAACAAACTCAAAAAGAACTCTGTTTTCTGTCTAGCTATGGATTTCTTTAGACATTGAAGCTTAAAAATGCTGGCTTAGGAAAATGTACAATTTCAACCCAACCCTCCTGGCTTTGTACAAATGCAAATACGATTGAAATCTTGATCTTGGTTGGAGGCCTCTAAGCAGAGTTTTCATTCAAAATATAGGTCTGCACAGCTTCCGGACTCTAATGATGTCAAGGCCGCCTGGATTCGTATTGTCATCTTTCAGGCTACCCTTCAAACTGAACTGAGCCACAACCTGTAGTAATGCATAAAGGATGAGAGGGAGACAGGCAGTTTTAACAGCAAATCTGTAGAAGTTTGGTAGTTTTATTTCTGAAGAAAAATAGTATGGCAGGTGGCTTTTATAGTCTCTTTGACTGGAGTTCAAATTTTAATATGATTTTTACTTTCTCCTGGAAATTTTAAAGTATGAGTCTGTTAAAAGTCAATGTGAACTGGGCAGTTATAAGATATGCATTCATCAATAATACATAGCACTTTGTGATATAGACTGTAATTTTTTAAAATATTTTGTAATGCTCAGAGTCTGTTTTCATTAAGAGCTGGAAAATGAGATCCTAGTGTTACTAAATTTATGTCTCACTCATAAATAATTTTGGCCCAATTCTTGTTGCATCAGACTAATTATGTCAGAGCAGTTCATGAAGAGGTCATCAAAGGTATGGAAAAAACAGCAGATTACTTACTTATAGGACAATGCAAATACTGTGGTATTTTAAGCACAAGTTTCTCCCAATTCTTCACTGAACATGATCAAACCATTCATAATATTTTACGTTCTAAAAAGCATTGGCTGAAATTCTATAAATCCTATAGACATATATAAATCTGGTATATAAACCTATAAAGTGCTACGTGTGACAGTTTAGCCCTTGCTATTTTTAAGCAATCGCAGCCTTTGTTAGAATTCAGACATTGCGAGTGTTTTCTTCTTGGTGTTGTTTTCCTGTCTGAGTCCTGTAATTCACATCTCACTAATTCCTTATCGTACTTGACAGTTGAAGGATTAGTGGGTGCTTTATTTTGTACAGTTTTAATACAGCTAATTTAAAGAGGCATTTGACACAGAATATGGAAAGAACTATTTCATTGTTCAGCAGAACATGTTTTCATTAGAGCTGCATCTGGCTATGGTAGTTGACCTTTACTTGAATGTAAAAATTAATGCTTTGTCTAAACTAAAACATAGATGATTTCCCTGAAAATTACCAGTAGAGGTCTTTGATGAATAGTCACAGCACTTCAACACAAAATGACTTTGAATATCGATAGGAAAGCAAAATATTTGTTAATGTGTTTTGAAAGTGCATGAACATTTCATTTTAATTCTGGTTGGCTGTGGTGTGTGAATTCTTTAAAAAATAGTAATTACAGATCTACTGACATTTCTTACCTACTTTTACGGACATTTTATTTCTAATATGTCTCCTGTCATAAGCATATCTGTAAAACGCATTGACATAATATCTGTAGCTGCAAGCTGCACTAGCAAGAAACAGCCAACTTGAAAAAAATATCTTCAATGAATCTTTCTTGACATACGTGTGTAAAAACTAGTGTTCAGCACTTAATAGGTTTTCTTTGCTACCTGGAAACCTACTCCTTTATTTCACAAATATTCTGCTTTTCTGGTTTTTAATTATTCTGGGTTTTTTCTGGGTTGATTATTTTATTATTGATTTATTTAATATTGTCACTACTCATCATTGCAATTATTTAATTTATTATTTATGTATCACCTAAAGATACAGAGGTAGTGGGGTTTTTTTATAGTGTGCAGTGAATATGGCTTTGGTGTTTTCTGCTCAGGGTAGGAAGCTCACATTTTCTCTCTCTCTCATTCTAGCCTGTGATCCTTGTGCCGTCAGTCCAAGACTGATGGTTGGATACTGCAGCTGTGTACGTCTTATGTCAATAATTTCCTATGTTCAGGCCCTAAAAATCAACAGAAAATATGGGGTAATGTTTACCAGTAAAATTATTCTGACTGAACGGATCTTGCTTTGGATCCAAGTAACACAGAGAAGTCCTCCTCTTCTCCTCGCGTAATGGTACCTCACATGGCAATCATAGCAAGGATTTACAAGGATGATTTCTGTTTGACAGACTCAAGTCATGGAACCGGCATTAGGAGAGTAAGATGCACACTGTAGTTCCCAATTCTGGTCACAGCATGGCAAACGCTCAGCCTGTGCAAACCAAGTAATATTGATATCAGTATTAAAATAATCCTTTTGAGTCGGATACATAACTAAATCACAAGTAATCTCTTGCTGCTAAGATTACTCAGAGTCACTCAGATTTTTACCTACTGACAAATAAGTATTGTATATTAACCTCAAGTTATGCAAGCAGAACAAGCTTGTAGCTTCTCTACCACCCTTTGATTCTTGATTTTTTTTTCGGTCTTGTCTAGATCTGTCTTTGTCTAAAAATCTCTTGAGGCCAGAGACTCTGCTGCTCAGACGTCTGACTGCTTCAGTACGGGATCACCCTGAGCCTCAAGTTACTGGAGCTACTAGCATTATCACATAGTTCAGGAAGAATATTCCTCTCCCAGATGATTTTAAACAATTAGGCCTGTTATCCTGTGTACTCTCTTACTTGTATTAGTCACCTGGCATAGAGACTAAAAGAAGTCTTAGAAGACAATCCTCTACTTACTTTCAGCAGCACTTGAGCTCCTCTGGATTATCACTGATTACTGGTGATGGCGATTACTGTTATATTTTGACATTTTGGTATTTCAACTTTTTTTTTTTAATTTAGTGATTAAGGAAACAGAGTTATTTCATCTTTAATGAATGCTTGAAGAATATCCATGTTGCATTTACTTTCTAGGCTTATGTCATTTCTGTATTAACATAGGCAGATTCTTATGGCCTGTTTACTGTTACGAAGCTGAAATCGAATCTAACAACATTGATAAGGGTTGTTTAAAAAGAAATGGATTTGGACGTTTTAAAATGCAGGATTGTTTCTGACTGTCCTGGAAAAGTGTGATACCCTTCATAAATCACTGAAGATTACACAGAAGAAAGATCAAAGTTTAATACATCTTTTTTTAAGTTCGTGGAATTTAAGCCAGATTCATCTGTGGCAATATTGAATAGAAGAGTCCAGGTGGAAATGTTGGTGGAGAGTTAGCTACTCAAAATAAAGAAAAAAGGAGACGTAATTACCACTCTGTTACTTAATCATAAAACGGGCATGAGCTACTGTGTAATCTGATTGTCTTGAAGCATTACAAACCATGAGTAATCAACACCATTCATGACACTGAACTCGTTTGCGGTGAATAGGGCTGATTACAGCTACAGCCCAGGACGGCATTGCTTACTTAGGTGGCCGTATATATGTTTATAGTTAACATTTTCTAAGAGCAGTGGGGTGTGGTAGTACAAGACTTGTGTATTGTTGACCTAAGCCTGGTTGTACCAGTGGTCCTTGGCTTCACTTCCAAGGTTAACAGGGATGAATGCAACAGAGCACACATCCCATTGCTTAATTATCACATCAGAAATATGGGGGTAGCTGTGTGGGGAGATTTAGCTATATGGGGTCTCTTTAACCTCACTGAGCATCATGTGGCTGAATTGCCTTTACATCATTTCAGATAGTTACCCTAGAGTGTGCAATTGAGGCTGATGAGATGGTTGTACCTACTTGTGTTGCTCAGTCTTCCTGGCTGGTAAGGCAGTTCTGTTTTCCGTGCCATGGTATTATTTTAAGTGGTTGAAATGACTATATTATTAGCAGAACAATGGCACTGTCACCATTTTCATTAAGGATTCTGACTCAAGTTTCATGACTCAGCTGTAAACATTCACTCCACCCGCGGGTTTGGTGTATTGTACAAAATATGATCCAGAAAGAATTTTATTTCATTTTATTTGTACTGCATAAAAGCTGAGCTGAGTGTTTTCTTGGGGTGGATAAGGAATCTGGATCTTTTCACTTTTTCCAGCCTACTTGCAGCTTAGGCACCAGTGTGAGATAAGCCATTATAAGCTAATTTCCAGAAAACTGAATGAACTGAAGGGATCTCCACCATATTTTGTACTCCGGTTGCTTTTTGAACTCCTCCTAGGGAATGACCCATTACAGGCTTCAACTTGCAAAATGTTGTTGTGCCCTTGAACATCTTAGCAGCACCATCAATGAATCTTTACGCGCACACAGTTTCATCTCTGGTGAAAAGGGGACATGTGAATGTATCCCATGCCAAGCTGAAAAAACAAGAGAGAGGAAGAAAAAGAGAGCAAGAAAGAGAGAGAAAGGCAGAAGTGAAGGCAGAAGAGAAAGGAGAAAATAGTGAGCAAAAGACAACAAAGGAGCCGAGACTGCGGGAAAGGGAGCAACTTCTCTCTCCATAAAGTTTTAAGACACCACTGTAATGTTATGAGGGAGGCAAGGTCTGATCCTGTTAGCAGAGACCCTGTTGCTTCAGGATTCTTCATTTAGGAGGCACTTACAGAAAATTGGAGCAGTCTGCCATACACATCTCCATGGCCTGGTTGCCCTCCAGCCTTGCTCCCTCCAGACCAGCTCCCTGGCCCTGCTGCAGGGTAAGAGCTACACCCGTGCTACAGCAGCAGATTGCAAGGGCAGACTGGGATGTAGCATTTGCTTTTCACTGCATCCTTTTCTCTTGCACTAAGAAAGAAGCTGCACTTGCTACATCCAAAACCAAAAATTATTTTCTGCCCCTTTTCTTGTAGGAAAGAGTTTTCTGTAGCTTCTTCTATGGAAAATAATGTAGGATATAACTAATTGACAATCACTGCTGGCTGAGATGGACAGGTGTGAATTTAGCACAGAAGCAAGAAAATAAGGCTGAAGATCTTCTTACAACTTTATTTGACTTAAAGATCCAATCCTTTATACTGGTAATTTAATTTCAAGTAGTATGCATACCATGGAGCAAATGAGGGCCAGACAGACTGCAAGCTGTGGTACAAAGCTTTCTGAAGGGCTCATGCCTTTTACTTTAAAGCATCAGTGCTGCTGAACCTTTAGAGGCAGAGCAGTTTTCCCTGTATTTCTAGAAGTCACACATTACTGAATCTGTAAAGCCATGAGCATATTTTTGTCACAGCTGTAAGTTTGTTTACTCTTGTCAGAACTTTTCACTGTCTTAATGTCATTTCTAGTAGTGTATTAACACTAAGTGCCTCATAGCTGAATTTTTCAGGTTCCATGCTGAGCAGAATCCGTTCTGCTTTCAGGCAAAGCTTTTCCACGGTGATTGACAGGAATGGATGGCAAGGGAAGTTCCCATTCAGTGCTGTAAGAGACATTAAAATAGTCACGTTGATTATTATTTTGGATTAATAATACTGCAAAGGTTTGTGTTTTATAGCTGCACTGATGGATGGACTTTGCAGAGCTATCACCACACTGAAGACCCCTAGCAGCACTGCCCTACATCTAGAGCAGAAAGATGTTTCCTTCCTCTGAGGGACAGATGAGATAAGGGAGTTGAAATTGCTTTTGTGACTCATTATCTGAAAGAGAAATTATTGTTTTGAAATAGCTAAAAATGTCACTATAAGAACTGGAAGCTTAGTGCAAATTTAAGGAGTATTGCCTGATTGTTTTTTTTGAGAAAGAACAGTTATTTAAATCCCAAACATTGAGTTCTAGCCGGTTTGGTATTTTTTTTCTGTATTTACAGTAAGTAATGAAGTCTAAAGTATCATGAGGGTTCAAACACTAACAAATCAAAATAGCACAGCATGGGATCTGCACTGTTGTTCTGAAGTGATGCAGTCATCAGAAGAGATCTCTGTCTCTTACCAAGTGCTTTGGATCAAAATCTGAATCCTCCAAAGCATCCATTTGGCTGTGTAGTACTTAAGAGTGAGATCATGATAGACAGGACTCTATTATGTTTAGACATATCTTAAAAAAAAGAAGGAAAAAAAAAAAAAAAAGGAAAGGAAAGAAAACTGGTTTACCCTGAAAGCTAATTATCTCAGAAAGTTCCCAAGCCAAGAAAAAGCTGTAAGCCTCTATATTTTTTGTATTGCCCAAGGAACAACTTTGTTGGCAGAGGTGGTACTTGAACAAAAGAAACAGTCATTAGCCTGCAGAAAGAGGGCCAGCTCTGTTCTCCCATTCTTTCTCAGATTAACCCAAGAGAAGCATATGTACACAATACCATTTGACCATGAAGAAAACATAAGAGCTTTGCTTTAGCTATCATTGAGTCGGGAATATTCTGTACACTTTTTTTTTCATGTGGAAAACAAACAAACAATAGATCTGGCAAATGAAATCTAACCTTCCTGTGACCATTCTTAAAAATTACAGCCAAATGTTATCACCCCCGTCAGACAGAGAAGAGAGACACTGTAGACTTAATGACCCATGACTGTATACTTATTTCACAGATATGTAGTTTCCAACACTCTGTTTGGCTGGAGAGATCTCATCTGAATAACAACTGCACAGTCATTTCTGCCAAACCACGGCGCTTCCGTGTCTCCCCTCATTCCGGCTCTTCCATGTGAGCGTGCTCCCAGTGGTACTGGCTCCTTGCTGAT
Source organism: Trogon surrucura (assembly GCA_020746105.1). Classification (NCBI taxonomy): domain Eukaryota; kingdom Metazoa; phylum Chordata; class Aves; order Trogoniformes; family Trogonidae; genus Trogon; species Trogon surrucura. The sequence continues at coordinate 113,384,815 of CM036617.1, read as the reverse complement.
GTGCCCACCCCACCATCACTCCTCTGGGCTCTGTCACATCCATCACCATGCCTGCCCGCTTCTTCTGCAGGTATTTAATTATGGAAGAGTAGTAATACACAGTAGCTGTATAATGGAAGAGAAGGGCACTTAACCTGTCCCCACAAAAAAGGGTGAAGCGACGTATTGAATAAATAGACACCAGGAAATTGTCAGAGGAGAAATGAGGTTAAAAATCCTGAAACAGAGCTTTGCTGCCAAGATATGGCTGGGGAATTTTCATGGTGGTAGAAAGTCAGAGCCACATTAATATTCAATAAGCAATGCAGAGATGAAAGAAAAAAAAATGTTTTCAGTAGCTACTTATAAATTTGGCTCTCAGGAAATTTTGAGTCCAAAATGCAGCCCTCCGTGATAGGCAGAGGAGGATGCTGAACAGTTGCTCAGATGAAATATAAAAAAATAAGGAGTGCTGGAGGCTGCCATCCCTTTTGCCTGCCTCAGAGCTTCAGGATCATTCTCTCAGTGTCGTCTTTGGGTCATGGAAGCACCTTGTTTGTCTCCTACAAAAAACAGACCTCCCTTGTAACACGGAGCTTACAAAGATGTCCCTGTTATGAAAGGAAGAAGTTATTTAAAGTTATGTCTGGGTAAAAAAGTGGCTTACCTGAGCTCTGACATTGTGACAGCTAGCTGTCTTGGAGCTGGCATTTCAGCTTTATTTATTCCATTAATCGAGCAACAGCTATCCACAGACTCATTTCACCTTTGGGGTGCACTTGTTTGTAAGCTATTTATTTCACTGACTTTTTGTCCTCCCCCTGCTTTCTCTCCCCTTTGCACTGCAGTTTGCTACTGTTGACTTCTGGACCAGAGAAAATACCTGTGTCAAAAGAGTAAATTGCTATTCTCAGCTATTACTCTGAGATGCACTTAGGAAGATGATGTAGAATTCTTTGGTCCATGAACTGAAAAGAACCTAAAGTAGAGGAATAGGTTGCCAGAAGAAAAATAAATGCACGTAACTGAGCAGAGTAACAATGAAAGATGAAATAATAGCTGTAAGGCTGGAAACCTAATCAGTCTCTAGATTGCATTTTCAGTCATCACTAAGATGCTAACAACAACTTCCAATGGGCATTGCTAAGAGAACGATTTTGGGGACATCATGTGAGTATAACTGGCACAAGGAAGCCCTGCTAGAAGAGATTTTGAAAGGAAAATAGATTTATTCTACCTCTGCTCTCCTCATTCTTTTATGTATTTCACTCTTTATATTTTCATTACGCTGCGCTCTTTCTCCTCTTCTTGCCAGTCCTTATTATAGTTCACATTTTTGTCTTTACTATGAGCCTGGTAAATGCTTTTTATATATAAAATCATACTCAATACAAATTATTCTGAATTAGAGAAGCAACTACCAAGCTTTTACAAATTATTTAAATCCCAGATCCTCCAGGTGCCAACTACCCTTTTCTCTTAGTTTTCTCAGCAGAGATGAGGGTGCTTAGCAGCTCACAGATTTAATAATAGCTGACATTATAGCCCAAAGAGCATGTAAGGAGACATTTTCACTCAAGAGCTAAATGTTTTCTCATCTTTATCTCCATTGTCAACACGATAAACTATGCATGTCTGTACATATTTATGCATGTATAAAGAAACAGACAGAAACCAGCACAACAAGGTAAGCCTCCAGACTGGATGGAATGGTAGCCTTGTACTGTTGTTAATCAGGAATATTCTCCTGGCTGTGAATGAAAGGAATGATTTGTGACTTGGCCCCCCGTCGCAGTGGATCAGCACATGCATGGTAAATCTTGGTATGTCCTTTGGGGCATTTACAGATCATGGGCTTTCCCACTGCGCGAAGCTGGGCACCGTTGCATGACAAATCATGAAACTCCAACTGTGAAAATTACGGACTCAGTCAAACTGTCAATCTAGTCCTGAAAAACAACTGCTGGTAGAAGTAACCTTGACAAAAAATTGTTCTAAATGTGGTAAGAGTTGTAATCTGCAATAGATGGGTTTAAGGGGTGTATTGGGTTTGTCTGGCCAGGTTTTAGTAGCAGGGGAGCTACATAGGTGGCTTCTGTGAGAAACTGCTAGAAGCTTTCCCCTGTGTCTGACAGAGCCAGTGCCAGCCAGCTTCAAGACAGATCTGCCACTGGCCAAGGCCGAGCCCGTCAGTGACGGTGGTAGCACCTCTGGGATAACAGATTTAAGATGCAGAGAAAAAAGGTGCTGCGCAATTGCACACAGACAGAGCAGCGAGAATATGTGAAGCAACTCAGCAGACACCAAAGTCAGTGAAGAAGGAGGAGCAGGATGTGATCCAGGCGCCCGAGCAGTGATTGCCCTGAGTCATGGTGAAGACCATGGTGAGGCAGGCTGTGGAGGTTCACAGTGGAGCAGACAGCCACCTACAACCTGTCGAGGACCCCACACCAGAGCAGGTGGATGCCCAAAGAAGGCTGTGACCTGAGGGAAGCCCATGCTGGAGCAGGCTCCTGGCAGGATCTGTGGACCCATGGAGAGAGGAGCCCACACTGGAACAGGTTTGCTGGCAGGACTTGTGACCCCATGGAGGACCCGTGCTGGAGTAATCTGTTCCTGGAGGACTGCACCCTGTGGAAAGGACTCACGCTGGAGCAGTTTGTGAAGAACTGTCTCCTGTGAGAGGGACTACGTGCTGGAGCAGGGGAAGAGTAAGAAGTCTTCCCCCTGAGAAGGAAGGAGCAGCAGAGACAACATCTAATGAAATGATTGCAACCCCCATTCCCTGTCCCCCTACACCTCTCAGGAGGAGGTGGAGAAATCAGGAATAAAGTTAAGCCCAGGAAGAAGAAAGGGGCAGGGGGAAGGTGGTTTTTAGGATTTGGTTTTATTTCTCATTGCCTTTCTCTGATGTGATTGGTAATAAATTAAATTAATTTCCCCAAGTCGAGGCTGTTTTGCCCACAACATTAACTGCTGAGTGATCTCCCCACCCATATCTTGACCCATGAGCCTTTCAGCGTATTTCCTCTCCCCTGCTCACCTAAGAAAGGGGAGTGATAGATCAGCCGTGGTGCGCACCTGGCCTCCACTCTGGGTCAAACCACTACAGGGGGCAAGAGATTTACTAGGCCTCTCCTGGTGATACAATATACTACTTCTATCACTGTTTGGAAAACACGCATACGCAGCAGATACTGTGTGTGATGCGATGCTCACATTTCTTGACAATTTTTGACTTTGGAAAAACCTTCAGTTTGTGGTAGAACAAACACTATTATTATGCTGAATTGAATGTACCATTTTTGTAGTTGAAGCTCTACAGGAGTCCATGTTCTGTTTGAAATTCAACTTCAATTAACATATCACAGTTAATTTTCGTGCTCTGTGAAGTTCTTATTAGTATTTTTCCTTTTTTTGCAGCTGAATTTATTTTAAGTATATTCCGGATTTACCAGGACTTCACTTTTAATAAATACATCCATTTTTTAAGACTGTGGAATAGCAATCGTATGCATATACTTTTCTACTAGTAGGAATATAGATAAAGAACCATCTATTAAAGAAAGAAAAGGAAATGGAATAGCCATAGCATAATAATATATAACCTAAAGGAATTCTCTTCTGGAGCTTCTAATACCTGGAATCTCCTTTTAATATATCAGTGAGAAACACTAGGTTCCAGATTTTATGTTCACCACCCTTAGCTAGCCATCATTTTTTTTTTAATTCAAGGTAACTTTTATGTTTCAAGAAAATTTAACAAAGCTTTTAATCTTTTTTCATTTGATGGATTTTGTATAAGGCTGAAGTAAAAAATACAATTTACTCTTCTTTATGCTTTCTTAATTTCCCTTTTTTAATCTTTTTTCAATTTCTATTATTCACAGCACTAAAAGGAGGTAAGAAAGTGAAAGACAAAGCAATCAAATATGTATGTTTCAGGAATATAATGGAAATGTTATACCTATTGAAAGTATTTTCAGAACTGCCATGAGTTTTTACTCTTACTTATGTTCTTGGCTCATCCTTATTCCAGGGTTAATATCTGCTTTGATGGAACTTTTTTGTCATTTCAAACATAGTTCACAGTGCTTATTGCATGCTCAGATTTTTATTTCTTCTTGGGTTTTTTGATAATTCTAAGAGATGTTGATACATTATCATGATTCTAGCAAATATGTGGAAGTTATTAACAGCACTCTGATGGAATGAAAATTTCATTTGTTCTGAATAGTAAAATGGGCCAGTGAAGCAGATGTCATGATTGTAGGATTATAATGTGGCATCTTGTAAGAAAGAAGATAACATAGAGTTCTCTTCAGCTACACCACCCCACCCTGTTATGTCAGAGCTGGACAGAGGGAGCGAAGAGAGAAGTCAGCTTTGAAAGACATAACTTTGCAAAGAGACTTCAGCATTCACTCATAAATTCTTTCAGAACGAAGAAAAAGAGCATATTAAATTGCACTGTCGTATGAAATTATTGCATTATTTTATTATTGCAATATGGCATAAAATAATGCATTAGCGAAACTGCTGGTGAATGGCTGACAGATATCAGTTGACCTCAGGTTGCTCAAGGGCTCAGACCTGGGTGATAAGAAAAAGAGTAAGATTTGTCACAGATGAGGAGTATGTGGGACTTGATGAAGGCTAGTGCCATAGCATTGTTTGGAAGCAATGTGAAAATTATACAAGACATTGGAGAGCTCATAGTAGGTAGCTGTCCTGGGTTTAGCTAAAAAAAACCAGTTCTGTTTAGTGATTTTTACTTTCCAGTTTAGTCTTTTCTAAAAGGCTGCACTTTCTGAAGTCAGCAGCATGTTTCTGCAGACAGTGTGTGCTACTGGCAGTGATAACTCCTGATGTTTGCAGTTACTGCCTGGGACTGGGATGCAGAAAGGCTCTTGCTTATACTTATTCCTGTAGTGACCAAGACCACTGCTGGCTCTTGTGTGCCACGCTGGGGGTGCTGGGTAGGAAGAGGGGGGCACAAGGAAGTAAAAGGTTGCACCTCCGGGCAATGATAGACAGGACAGGTGTATTCCATTTGAGAGTATTCCATATTTAGTATAAATTCCATATTTAGTACAAATTGAGTGATCACAAGAGTTTCACCTCTTTCTGCAATGGTCGGTGTCCAGGAAGAATTCTGTCTGACCTCCTGCTTTTGATCTGGATCCTGAGTTCCTGAATCCAGCTCCCTGTATCCAGCTCCCTCCGCCGCTGAGCCTCGGGCTTCCCCAGTGCCTCCTGCTCTGCAGCACCAGTGGGGATTGCTACTGGGGGAGGGAGTTGCGTTTGATATCGAGCTACTATCTATAGTTGTATATAGTTCTTTATTTTTATCATTTCACCATTATTTCCATTATGTCATTAAAGCTGTTCTAGTTTTTCTTCCCTAACCCGTAAGTCTCGCTGCCTCTTTCCCTTTTCCTTCCCGTCTGGCGGGGGGAGAGGGAGTTAGAGAGCGTCTGTCCACGTTAGTGGCCGGCCCAGCCTTAGCCCACGACAGTAGCCTTACTGCTAAGCCATTCTGAAGATTTTTGTGTTTGCTCGGCATGGTTTTACTGATAAAGCCATGTCAAAATATTATGACTGTGAAAAACGTTTTTAACACCCTTGAAGCAGTATTTGTGTAGGAACCTCTCCTACACTTTGTCAGTCCTTTTATGGGTGGAATGGCACAACTGGGACCATGCCTAGTCCATATTTAATGTGTAATTATTACCTCCAATCTTTAGTCCATCTGGCAGGTTTTATTTGTTAAACAGTAGATGGTGGTCTGAATTATGAATACATAAATAGAAAAAGGCCAAAGGCTGACACAGTATGTGTGACGAAACTGTATTTTTACTGAAGGTGATTACCTGGTTAGGTATTTTCTTTTTCAACTATTTAAAATCTTATGATTATGGAAACATCCCTCAGTCTTGCAATGTTCTAATTTTGTAATGGCTTTTATAACCTTACCATTCGCAAAATGTAACTGCCTACAACAAAGTAAAAACAGTTACTGGTCTATCAGAAATGGAACTGCCGCTCTATTTGTCATATCGAAAAGTGTTCATTAGCACTTGGGGCTGTGAGGGAAACGGGAAGAAAGCAAAGAGCTAACTGCAAGCATAGAAGGTCGTAACATCCTCTTAGTTATTATTCTGCACAGAGCATGTTCATTTTAATGTTGATGTTGACCAGCATTTGTTAGGGCATAGTTTTAAAGCAATATGATAACAAAAATTGAGAAGAGAATAGGTTTTACTCTTGTGAGGCTTCAGCCTGTAGTAACCGGAGCCTGGCAGGCGCGTGGAAGCTGGTGCAGGTTTGACGTCTGATTCACGCACGGGCTTGGTGCTGGGAGGGTTTCTGCAGAAGCGCGGCGATGGCAGCTGCAGAGGCAAATGTTTTAAGCAAGCTTGAGTTGCTGGGATCTGTAATTCTGCTCTTACAGCCATATGAAGCATTTTCTGGCCATGATTATTTTAACTCATTGGTGTCTGGTGACAAGGAAATAGTGGAGACGATCGCCTTCAGATACGCCTGTGGTTGTGTAACAGCAGGGGACACCATTTGAACACAAACATTAAGTCCAGCTTTGGGGTTTACATCGTACTTGACTCTGGGACCGGTTTCAAGCTCTCTCATAAAGCCAAGCTTCCCCTCCTGTAATTTCTGCAACAATGAGCTAGTGCTGGTGGCAGCAGGCAGTGAGCAGTAGTACTGAATAACGCAGATGGTGGTACTTCTGAAAGTGTGGATTATTCTACAGTAAAAAAATGGTTGTCGTTTTTATGCTTGCTATTATGAGGCCACCTGTACTCAGCCTGCTCTTGGACAATAGGAAGTGATGGGAAATACGAGTACATTGTGCAGAGTGTGGCCTATCTATGCACTCTGTGTGTGTGTGTACTGAGACATATATAGGCAGATATAAGTACACAGGCAGATGTAAATGTGTATGTGTACATAGACAAATGTACAGAGAAGTACAATTAAAAAGTCTAAAGTTGTTTTCTCATGGACAGGAGAAAATTTTGAATTCTGAAATTTTCAGAAACATTTGATTATATTTATTGGTTCTTAAGAGAGGTTAATTTTTAAAATATACATTTTCTGGGGAAAAAAAAATATTTCTCTAGGCTGTCAAAGGGTACGGTTCTTTTTTAATAATTGTGAAAAAATGAATTGTTTTGTATCCCACAGGATAAGAGTGCTGCAAAGCAGCTTGTAGCCATGAGCATATTTAAATGTACTTATTCTGGTAGCCACAACCCATTTAGGAAGTAACAGTATTATGATAGGTATCATCAGTCCTGTCACTGATACTGGTCACTCACCCTTACCCAGGTCTGTTCTCTTAGAGAGGTTCATGGGAATGGCATGTTGCTTTCTCTAATAGTTTCTGTCGAGGGAGATTTTGCCCCAGTGGATTTAGATATTTTTGTATCACATTAGTCTGTCAAAAAGGACTGCAGTCTGAAGAGGTGTGTGATGCAATACCATGAGAGAAGTCACGATTCCAAAGAAAAGGTTCTTGTGTGGTCATAAAATAATATTAAGTAGATATTATTTACTTAATGATAGGGAAAACATCAAAAGATAAATGGGCAACAATTCAGAAAGAAGAAACACCACAAATAAAATCCTAGTCATCTGGGGTCACCTGCTGCTGTGGCTGGACAAGTAAAAGGCAAATGTAAGGTAGGTCTGCCAGTCCCTCTTCAAGAAGAAAATAAGCACAAATAATGGGAATTTTGACCCTCAAAACCAAAGTTTTTCTGGAGGACAACCTAAAATGTCTACATTTTACTCAGGGTCAGTAGAGTAGGACTGACCTGTTGTCCCCTTGCAAAGAGTGTAGTCTTTGCTCTCAGTCCATTCTCTAGATTTCATTAAGTACAGAAGACCTCCAGACATTAATATTTGGATCCATAGGGGGAGATTCTTTTCCATCTTTTGAAAGTCTGGATGTGTACCTGCTGTTGATTCTTCCTGAATATTTCCCAATCTCCATCCCACAGTGGGGTCCTTTCAGGTGATGTTCCTCCTCTCTCCTCCCTGCCATCCCACTTTGAGGAGACAGAAATCGTGGCAGCTGCACAGATGCCAGTGGCACACACAGGGAAGGATCCAACCAGGAGGCAGAATACCACACAACCACGGCCTGCCTTTTGGCCAAACAGGAGGTACCTTCCCAGGGAGCTACCTGCAGCGAATGAAGCTGACGCTTCTCCCACTAGAGCTGTGACATAAGAAAGTGATGTCCCCAGTGCAAATATTTTGACCTGTTTTAGGTCTGGAGACACTGACTTTTGCTTTTTATACTGGTAAACAGTTTTCGTACCCTAAGCAGTGTAGCAAGGTTTGTAAAGCTTTTTTTTTTCCAGACCTTTAGCTGTTTTCCTGAAATGAAAAGAAATTCTCTGAGCAAAGTGGTATAAATAAAACCTGAAAACCAAATAAGGGCCTAAACCATTTTAGTTTACAACCATTTCTTAAGATTATGAGGACTTCACTATGTTGTGGTTTGGTCTTTAGCCATTTATCTGACTAAGTATAAAATGACAACTGCAGGCTTCTCTAATTCATGTGTTTCTGAAAATTCAATAGCGAGAAATCAATAGACAGAAACAAGTATGTGAATTAAGATTCAGCACACAAACCTTTACTTGTGTATTGAACTCAGGAGGGGTGATAGTCACCTGTAGGAATTAATTGGTCTGTAGGACAACATAACTGCCTCTTTCACTCTGCACTTCACTGTAATGGCATCTTGTCCTCTTCACCCTACTCACTCCAAAAAGGAAATGCCTTTCAGACCTTAAAAAATTTACCCTTGATATTGCAGTAGGAAAAATATTATAGAAAACACTGTAGTGTTAGTCAAAGGCACAAATACTTTTCCTCCTGCCAGTTATTTTGCCCATACAGTGCCAGCCATTCCAGTTTCACCTGACTTTGTTAGTTTGACATTTTTTTCCTATTCTGTCTTTGTGAGTGTGAGACCAGTAGTTGTGTATTAATTGTAAAAAATATTTGAACTGCAGTAGCAACAGTCTTCAGGTGCAGAGACGAAGTAACATGAAGGATAAGCCTTCTGCATTAGAAATAATCATGAAGAATAAGCATCTAAGTGGTAAGGGGATCATGGACAACTTACTAAAATGTCAAATGACAAGAAGGCTAATCAGAGGGATCAGTCTATTCACTGTAAGTTTCACTAAACTATTTTCACCAGCTTAGGCCATTGGCAGCACGTCTGTGTGAGGTCTTGATTTGGAAGTCTTGTTAAAGGAGTCAAAAGTGATAGAGACTAATTTTTTCAATAGTGATTCTATGCCTAGAAGAAGAGGTTTGAGTAGATGTTAGTAGAAGATTGGAAATCTACCATAAGACCTGGCTCAATCACTATCAAAAACACTAGGAGTCCTTTCATTTGTGCAAAGGTGAGACTTTTATTTGGTTTCAAACTATTCAGCAGGGGTATGGTTTGATGTATTTGTATGCATTGGCATGTATATGTGGGCATGACCAAACCTCAACAGAAAGCAGATACTGCTATGATGTAGGGTCTAGATGACTAGATAGAGTGAGAGTCCTTTACAAAGGTTATTTAATCAATAAAAGAAAATCCTCACACAATATTTCAAAACCAGTTACAACTGCATTTAGTAATTCCTTTTCACTGGACCTGGAAACACATAATTGAGTTTAAATTTTCACATCTGAGTTAGACTCATTTATCTGAAGTGAGCATTATTTCATTTTATTGAAATGATTTGTCTTACATTTATACTGATATGCATCAGGATTATAGTGGGATATAGCCAGATCATGTTGTGGTCAAAAATATAAATTCAGTTTACCTGGATATAAACATGTATCTAGCCTTTGAACTGGCCTAAACTAGTTTAAGTGTCATTTTGTTAGCTGTGGAATGCAGTATAGACTACCCTTCCTTTAGTTTACCCACTCTCTGCACTTAATTCAACACTTTGTCTCTACTCATACCCGTACTCAAGCTGGATAGCTTCAGATTAACTTGGACATTGCTGAAGAAATTCCTACCACATCTTTAACTGCCATGTAGTATATATATTTTTAAATACAAACCCACTAAAAGTCATCTATTGAAAAAAGGGTTAAGTGATAATTGTACCTTCAGCCATGGGCCAGTGCTCCTTTCCTCACACTAAATAGACTCAGATGCATTGGGCTAACTTAGTTAAAACTCAATGGGAATTATCATTTCAAAAGTTATTATTGTTGCAGTTGTTTGAAAACACAAGACTTGGTGGAGAAGAAAAACTCTATAATATCTTTGAAAAAAAATACCACAGCATGAGGTCATACAGGACCAGACAACAGAGATGTTCATTTGAGCAGTTCTACTGACAGTGAAAAGCCTGCATTGGAGTTTACATCATCCTAGATGTGAAAGTCGATAAAACTTAATCCGAGGAAACCAAGCCTCATTAGTTCTTTTTTTTTTTTCATTTTCTTTTTTTTTTTTTTTCCAGAACAGTAATCTGGGGTCATGTTTTCTGACTACATTATTCTGTAAAAATAGTGGTTAATAATATATGAGATGGTAAAACAATAATTGAAGTAGCATTAGTACCACAATTACAATAAATTAAAAACAGTATGGTGGTTTTTTCTAAATGTTTTTTAGAATAAGGTTGATATAACCCTGTGTTGTAATGCCATATGTAGCTTATGTTTAAATTTAAAGCTTTAATCCTGTCTGTGTTTAGCTTTAAAACATCATGGACTAAATCTCCAAATCTTCTTATCTTCAAAATTATGTCAGCAGCGATGACAAAATGACATCTGTTCTGAAGCTGTAACAAGAATACCACATTACTTGACTCTCAGTTCATTCCCTTTACAGTACGTACGCCTCCCGCGTAACAGATGCAGCAATTCCTCTGCTGAACGCGTATGATACAGCTGATAACCATACCGAGTAACGGGTTAATAATCAGTATTTGCTGCTTTTATTGCGGTGAAAAATGGCAGTATTTTGTAGATCTGCATTGGTCAGAGCAATGCAAGACCTTTTTCCCAAAGTAGGGTGGGGCAACACTTTTTTTTTTCTTTTCTATTTCCAGAACTTGCAGATGGAATAATGGCACAGCGAACCCACTTGCTATCTCTCCTTCACCATTCATTGTGCACATTTAGTCTGTCAGAAACACTCTGCTGCTGCAGTTAATGCCGAGCAGAGATTGATTGCAGGCTGTTGTTCCACAAGACATGGCTGAGGCAAATTAATAGCTCGTTGCTACTGAAGGGGGGTGGGGGTCTTATTCCCACCTTTGCTATTCCCACTGGTAATCCTGACCCCGGGCTCCTGCTCCTTACCTTGTCTGGGGGGTTAACCCCGTGGTTTCCGCAGACCCTGCCACGTGCATTTCTTAAGGGGGTAAAGGATAGTGAGCAAACCCCACATAAACCTGGGTGGGTCTCTGGCAAAGGGGAAGAGTGAGAGTGGAATGGGCCCTTGCCCTCACGGGACCAATACGCTTCTGATGAGCTAAGCTGTCCCTGGAGCTGCCACCCCCAGTGCCATTCGCTAATGGCACATCTAGCCAACAGTCCCTCCAAGTCTGAGGGCTGGATGCTTTTTGCTTTACCCAGAGTCTGGCTGCTTGCTGCTGAGTAATGTAATGCTCCAAAAAGCACAGCAGCTCCACCGGTTCAGCTCCCCAGCAATGGCTTTGTGTGGGTACAGCTTGCCGCACCTGCTTTCTGCAGCCAAACATCGCGATATTAGCTAGCAACACCAAAAAGGGTGATGAGATTTCACAGACGCCCTCCTCCCTGTGAGCCTGTTAATATTTGTGTAGCCTCTGAAGTGCCACGTGTTGCTTCACAGATGTCCGTGTTTCTCCAGGGACTCCAGCAGTGCTGGGCAGCCTGGAGCAGGCTGCCCAGAGAGGTTGTGGAGTCTCCTTCTCTGGAGGCATTCAAAACCCGGACACGTTCCTGTGTGACCTACTTTGGGTGATCCTGCTCTGCCTGGGGGGGTTGGAGTAGATGATCTTTTGAGGTCCCTTCTAACCTCTGGCATTCTGTGATTCTGTGATTTTCTCGGTCTTTTCAAGCCCTGTTGCTGAGCAGTGTCAGGCTGCTGTGTCTGACCAAATGACAGCAGCCTGGTTTGAGAGCACCAGGAGAGAAGTTCTCCGGGGCTGCCTGGCCCCGGGGGCAGTCACAGTGTGGGGGACAAGGGGCAGCTGTGCCTGTGGGGAGGAGAGGGTGGGTCAGGTGACCCAAATGGACCAATCACAGCGCTCCTTCCCATGTGCTCAGTATGTCGGAGCCCCTAAGGAGAGCCCTGGGGCTGCTGGTGCTGCTGGATTGGGGGTTGCTGTTGGCCCTTCATCATTTGCCCCTATGCTGCTGGTGTTTCATACTGCAGAGGAGCACCCTTTGAAGGAACAGGTTGTCTTGCCCTGTCTCCCTGGGTGAGAGAAGTACAGCTCTTTTTTACTTTTTTTTTTTTTCTTCAGTGGGACTCTAAGCTTGGGTGCTCTTGTCTGCTGCTGAGCCCTTTTTTTTTTGCTTGGGAACTTGTCATCCAGAAGGTGTGGGTCCCATGTTAGCATATTCTCCTGTATCTTTGAGCATATTTGCATATTTTTATGTATCTGAAGGTAGTTTGACACCTTCATGATTATTGTTAGTATTATTCTTTTTTTCTGATTAAACACCCTCATTAAGCACCCTCAGCAAGTTTGATGATGACACCAAGCTGTGTGATGCTGTGGACTCACTTCAGGGAAGAGATGCCATTCAGAGGGACTTTGACAGGCTTGAGAAATGGGCCAGTGCAAACTGCATGAGCTTCAACAAGTCAAAATGCAAGGTCCTCCACCTGGGTCGGGCCAATCCCAAGCACAAATACAAACTGGGCACAGAGTGGGTTGAGAGTAGCCCTGAAGAGAAGGATTTGCGGGTGTTGATAGACGAGAAGCTCAACATGAGCCGGCAGTGTGCTCATGCAGCCCAGAAGGCCAACCGCATCCTGGGATGTATCAGGAGAAGCGTAGCCAGTAGGGCAAGAGAGGTGATTCTCCCCTTTACTTTGCTCTTTTGAGACCCCACCTTGAATACTGCGTCCAGTTCTGGTGCCCCCACCATAAGAGGAACATGGATCTGTTGGAGCATGTTCAGAGGAGGGCCACAAAGATGATCCAGGGGCTGGAGCACCTCTGCTATGAGGACAAGCTGCGGGAGCTGGGATCGTTCAGTCTTGAAAAGAGAAGACTCTGGGGGGACCTAATAGCTGCCTTCCAATACCTGAAGGGAACCTACAGGAAGGCTGGGGAGGGACTTTTTACAAAAGTGCTGACTGATAGGACAAGGGGAAATGGGTTTATATTGAAGGAGAATAGATTTAGATTGGATCTTAGGAAGAAATTCTTCAGTACGAGGGTGGCAAGACTTTGGAATAAATTGCCCAGAGACGTTGTGGCTGCTCCCTCCCTGGAGGTGTTCAAGGCCGAGTTGGACAGAACCTTGAGCAGCCTGATCTAGTAGAGAGGCGTCCCTGCCCATGACAGGGAGGTTGGATTAGATGATCTCTAAGGTCCCTTCCAGCCTAGGCCATTCTATGATTCTATGGTTCAAGGTTTTTTCCAACCTCAAATTCTCTCCCTGGTTCCCCTGTTATCCTCCCCTGGGAGGGTGGTGGGGGATCACAGAGAGCATCTGTCAGAGTTTAGCAGCTGGTCCAACCTTAAACTTTGACAGGCAGAAGCATCACCTCTGGTCTTCCCCACTCTATGCTATTGTTGAAAGGGATATTTGTTTTTCCAAGTGTGCTTGTGAGACGTCATCTGTGGGCCTCTGGCACTAATTCCCAGATGCCACTGCTGGCTGTGACTTTAGGATTACCCAGTCTATTTTGGGAATTAATGGAAGTTTCCTCACCATCAAATCACAGTTGGAGTTCTGTCTTGTACATCTGGAAGCCTCCAGTGCCTCTCACATAAGTGCAAGCATTCTTATTTTCTGATTTCTGTCAAACCAGATGTTATCAGTTTGCAACTTATATTTCACCAGTCCCAAACTGTAATCTAGCACTGCTAAATATGGATAAAGGTCTGGCTTTAGAGTGTTTTTCCATGTTTCCTATTTAGATTTTCAGCAGATTATGTCAGAACATGTAATTTGCTGAAAATTGCATAGTCATACACACTATTTCAGGAATAGTGGGTAGCAAAAATAATGGTTGAACTGAACTATTATCTAGTAAGACTATCTGAAGGAAGCGAGTATAAGCAGTCTAGGACAAGGGCATACTTTCTTACAACCAATATAAAAATATCGACAACTACCTGCAAATTTTATTTTTTTTTTTCAAAAAAAAGAGCTTCATTCATGGTTCATTTTTTCCTGTAAAATGTCTGTTGTATATTTGAGGTGAATATAGAACCCTTTTTTTCTTTTGTTTCAATCCCTAACAGACTTGGGATTTTTCTTTTTGACTTCTTTTGTTTCCAATGCCCTACAATCAGGAGAATTCATTACGTAATTCAGGGTCTCATCCTTTGTGCTACCTAGGACACTGCTGACACCTGAGGTGCAAGGAGAAAAATAGTATCAGTCGTCTGCCCTTGGCTATTTGTCATGGTATGTAATGAAAAAGTTTTTTATATAAGTATGTATTTTTATTTTTTAAAAAATACGTTTTAGTGATCAGGGAGGGTACTGAGTTTGTTGATCCTTGTCTTTGCTTTCTGGTTTTTGGAGCTTCAAGTACAAGGAGAATTTGCCTGTTGTCTGTAGCACCGTTCTCCACATCCCTTTAATCATTTGTTGAGATGTTTTCTGTGCCTTTTGATGACATCTTTATTTCACCTTGCAAATTCTAGCAGACCAAGGACTGCCATGTTCTTAACCCAAAGATCTCTGCTTTCGCCTTTAAGATTATTTTTAATTTTATCTTTTCTCATTTTTAATCAGGAATGTCATGCATACTCTGCCTTAATGGTCATGAAATCTGCCCTTGGTATGTTTAAAATTCTTGCTCTGTTGAAAAGAAATAATGCAGTGCTTTCTTCTCCCTAAGGGTGGGATACTGCCTTGGAATGCCCCTTTTGCAGCAGCTTGTGTGATCTTTTGCAGACTCTAGCTTTACACCGCATGCGAGTTGTTTTTGTGGTTTTTTTTTCAATCAGATGTCTCTTCTTGTAGCATTTTGAATAATGACTGATTTCTGAGCACTTTCTATCAACTGTTCCTGGCTGATTCAGTCAGAACAACTTCCTTCTTTGTCAAGTTAGGCCTTTCCTTTGGACAAAATGTCAGATTCAGTCTGATTTCTTGTTCCTCTCTACTTTTTTCCTCTTGTGAAATGTTTTTTTCAGATATTCAGATATTCATGTGCTTTTAAACAGAGCACAACATGGTGGGGGGAAAAAACAAAACAAAACTCACTTTGCTTTGTACTAAGTAAGTCTCATTCAAATATGTTGGGAAAGTCATAGCTGTTACCAGAAATAATATCGGTCGTACCTGAGGTAGGAGCTAGTGCAACTCGAACAAAATGCTGTTAGCAGCAAAGCTGACCAGAATCTAATGGGCTGAAAAATTTTTCAGGAAGATAAAGAATAAGACACCAAGGGGATAGAACATAGCAGATCATTAGAAAAGATATTTTTGTAGCCAGTTGCTCAGGAGTCTTCGGAGTGGGCAGTGCCAATCATTACGTAGTTGAAAGGAGCTGGTGAGAAATTTTTTTCAGGAAAATGTCACCACAGAGAGTGGTTATTTGCTGCCCTACAACTAAGCATGAATCGCCCAATCTTCCAAAATATTATGGCTTCACTTTACAAACTTTATAATTAATCTTTATTACGAAGGGAAAAAAAAAAACCCCACACATTAAAATGCCTTCTATATATAAGTACAAATTTTAATATTATAGTTTACAGATACCTGAATGCTTGCTTCTTATCTAACATACACTCACTGTTGCTACTAGTGGCTTCCAGAATAGATCAATCAGTAATTTCCAAATGTTGTGATAATATACATATTCTTATGCAATTAATCAAATTGCATCGTACAGTTGTAACAGCTGAGGTTTTGTGTCCTGTAACTGCAGTAAATACAACAGTTTCTCTTTCCTCCTGTGTATGGACTGAAGCACATAAATACAAACAGAACAGCAGCTCAGGAGGAAAAGCTCTGCCTAAATTAAGGGTATAAAGGGAAGATTTCACACAAATAGTTGTTTTTGAGTGTATTCTTTCTCCTTGAATGGCCTATTAATTCTGAAGGCCATTTGGGTTAGAATTCTTAATCTGAGTTATGTTGTTATTCATGGCTTCATTTTGTCGGTTTTTTCATCATCATCTTTGTCTGATGGCTATTTTAAATGAGGCTTTTAAGAACAGGATGGATGGCAACAAAAGAATGTTTACGTTATCCATTGTTATGGCCTGATTCCACTATACTTAACCTCACTGAGGCATGCATTAGATTTCAAGTGTCCCATTCATCCCAGTGAAACTAATTGCAGAGAAAAATAGACCAAATGTGAATGAGGATTCAAAGAATCCAGTTTGCAGTAATTATTGAAACAAATAAAGACATTTTGTTTTGGTGAATTCTCCTTTAGTGCATAATGACTACATATGCGGGGTCACTATGCACTTGAGTAAGAAGGGTGACCACTGTACACCAGAAAAGATGTCATTTGGCAAAAAAGCTGAGTTGATCAGAGGGGATTAGATCTTGTGGTACAGGAGCTGAGATTTTTTTCATGTGCCAAATGCAGCCTGAACTATTTTCTCCGTTCGGAAATTTGCTGTATTTACATATTGGAACTATTTCAAATAGTATTTGTTTTGCTTTTCATGAAGGTATATATGGAAATATATGGTAAATTTGAAGAATTTCCCCATATAAATTCTTCAGGGGTGTAGTTCTCTGTCCAATAAGTTTTTAGGCAGAGACAGATAACATCTTTTACTGAAATGTATAGTACCTTTAGCAGAGGAGATAAACTTTTTTGCACTCATTTCAGGTTTGAAATAGAAACAGCAAACTGCAAATATAAGCTGAGTTTAAGTAGCTGAATCTTATTTAGACCACGAGACAAAAAGAACTAGGTCTGTTGGAAGTAGAGGGGGTGTTACCACTGGGGAGGGATGATAAGGTGAAGAAAAGAAGGACAGTTCATACCCTACAGACCTTGAAGAGATTAGCAGGAGTGCAAGTGAGCATGAGGCTGAGAAGGTTTTTTTGACTTACAGCTGTATGGACAATGAAATTTTTGATATTCAGTAGATTTACAAACTTTAATTCCAAAGCTCATGTCTGGAAATGATTTACATGTTTCTCTTGAGATCAGGGCTGAGAGATTGCTGATAGAGTGGTTGCTTTGTGGAAGTACTCTGATGTGAGCCACTGGGGGCTTTTCATCCTTTAATCATCGCCCAGGAGTTCCTTTTGGTGTGTTACCATCTTGGCAAAGACTTTTGGTAAATTGGGAAAAGTAGCTGTCGGACCTCAGGCTCCTGATAACTTGGTTTTGGGGACACTTCTTATGATGAATTTAAAGGTGTGTCATCAAGTTTGCCAAAATTTATGCTCTAGAATTATTCAGCACATGTCAGATTTTGAAACCCTCCTCCTATACATAACATGGTCAGACCCATGAAGAAGTTGTAGTCTAAACAGCTGAAGCAGACAAAAGAGTGCACTAGTATAACTCAGTTTTCTTTTTCTCTCTTGAGTAAAATATAGCCTGTGCAATATAAAACCAGACAGAGAAATAAAGGCTGGCTCTGAACAAGGCAGCAGGTCAGTGTGGAATGCTTTCTGTGTTCTGCAGACGCAGAACAGCCACTTTGTAATGTAGTAATTACTCAGGGGTGGCACTATATGATGTGGCTGTGCCGCATCCAGAACCTTGGCTAAACTGTCTTGAGTCACAGGGTGTCCCTGAACAGTGCTCCCTGCCCTTAATTTACAGCCGTTGTACTCACCCTGCACCTCCTGCAAGAGAGTTGTCTTGGTAGGAGTGATGGCCATTTCTCAATTAAAACCTTGAGCAAAGCGCTCTTCTCACGAGAAGTAATCAGCTCAGGAGAAAGCCACATCCACATTGATGTAAAATGGATTATCTCCATCTGGTTTGGACTCTCCCCTGGTATTTTGTGTCTGACTTCTATTATCTGTGTCTGATTTAAAGGATAAACACAATAGGGCAGTGTTTGCACAGTACTGCAAGCCATGACAGCAGTCAATAAATTATATGCGAAGGTGATCACACAAGATTGTTCCCAGCTTCACATCCCTGATCCCATTACTCACAGATCCCAAGCATTGCAGAGGAGCTGTGTTTTCAGAGATGGACACTGTTCTACTCTTGAGCATATTTCTCTTTGAGCTAGTACTTTCCTGCTAACGGGCATTAAAAATTATCCATTCATAATTTAATGAGGGTTTTCTTGCTAATTATTCACTCCTTGATAATTCAGATTTGTTCCAGACATTAAGATACCTAGGACAGTTGTAGACAGTCAAACAGTAAAAAGCCCAAACCCTAAGCAGTTTCCTTGCCCTATGTCCAACCCAAATGACTTCAAAATGAATGTTTTCTCTCCCTCCTGATCTTTCTTCCTCCACTTACCACCCATTTTTGCTTTCGTTACACTCCCTTTTCTGTGCTACTTCCCCCCCCAAATCCAAGCTTTTCATGCATTTTTTTTCTCTTCTTGGGAGACACAGAAGTATAGCCACAAATATTCATAATCATCTCCTTCGATATTTGAAAATCCTTAGGCATGATGGTAACACAAAGGATACCCTTAATTGGGGAGGATATGCTCTTAATTTTACCTTATTCAAACTCTCTCTCAGGAGCCTCATTTTTACACTTTCTGCACTTCTATTCTTCTTCCACAGGCACTAATGAAATACAAAATACTGTTGCCTTGAAAGGCAGCATTTACATTTAAAGGACAGAATGCACAAGGTCAGTGGAGACTCTGTCCAATATAGTTATTTTAATCTTTTTTTCCAACTCACCCCTTAGGTTTTATGGTATCCTGTGTTGCTTTCTTCCATTTCTCTTACAAGCATAAAATAAATACTGTAACAGAAGCTAATTTTCCTTACCACCCCTCCCCCTCCTAAATAACAAACAACAAGGAAAAAAAAATCTATCTGTGTGATGTGTTAAAGGTCTGCAAATTATTAGGCATGTTGTCTAATGGGCTATGCTTCTTATCTGAAATGTATAAATTATCTTAAAATCTCAGCATTACTGAAATATGTGTTCTCTGGTTTTCAGAGGCAGTTGGGTTGAATGCCTTTCTGCTTGCTCTGCAGTTCCCATTAGTGTTAACAGGCATATTTCTTTTAGCTTCTGTTGGAGTTGTCTTGATACACATGTAGGATCCTCTGATAACCTCTTAAAAAGACACCCTTCTGCTTTCCATGCACTGTTAGAGCTTTAATGATCTTACGATGCTTCTTTGTGTCTCCATGGCCAAAATGTTATCTAATACTTCTTGTAAATAATACAACATAGCTTTTTTACTCTGTAAGTGACCTCTGTGTGTGCTAGCAGTCTATCTGAATATACCTTGCCCACAAGATGTTTTGGTGGGGGCAGGTGGAAGCATTAGGAAGCAAAGCAGAACTACCCTTCCCTTGCTTTTCCACAGCTCAGAGACAACTGTATCTATTTAGAAATTGGGCAAGACAAAACCTAGGAGAGAGAAAGGTGAAAGGAGGAGCCAGTACCTTAATCTTTGCTTTCCAGTCCATCGGTCCAAAGATATATAGGAGCAAGCCATTCTCCTGAGGAGCCTCTTGAGCAATCCCTACTGCAATTGAGATTTTTTTATATCCACTTCAAAGGCCACTGTAAACATACCATGAGGAGTTTTGTCCATGTATATATTTGTCCCTACTTCTATTTATAGATACAATATTCAAATCTTTTGAGTTCTTAGCTCATATCACATGCTAACTGGTTTCTTTAGGTAAATTTTCCACAAAAAGCATGAAATCAGAGCTTTGGATTCCTTGTTACAGCTACATTTTATGTCCATAGGAAGTGTTAAAAAACGGATGAAATACAGCCTTGTGGGCAGAGCTGTCTTATCTAAGGGTATTCAAAGGAGTGGGCTGTGAGGCTTTAAAGCCCCAGCATGCCCGTGCACATCACACACTTTTGCATGGCTTTTCCCCTGCAAACATTAAGGCTCTTGCCATCTGTAAATCACTCGAGCAGGATGGTTTCAGCAGTGAGACATGGGGTGAGCTCAGCTGCTTTCCCTCTGGCTTTGGCCCCAAACCCTGTGCCCGTCCAGCAGGGTTTGGAGAGCAGCCCTGCGCCCTCCGCTTCGGCCATCAGGCAGCAGCTTTGCACAGTAGTGCAAAATGCAAGAGAGATGGGGGGAAGGGAAAAAAAAACTCCTTTTACTTCCTGAAGGCCTATGGGCGTGTCCCTGCAGTGGGATCCAGGTGGGAGAGGGTGCCTGCCCTCATTCTCCGCTCTTGAGCCTCCTCCTGCTCCCACCCCGTCCTTGGCTGGTGGCAACAGTGGTTAAGCCATGTCTTTGGGATCTGCTGAGTAAATATGAAGTATTCTACTCAAACATAGAGCTAGTGGTTGATTGTTATGTCTGTCAGCACTGAAACAGATTGCTTCTGTAAATTAAATAAAGCAGGAGGGTGATCGGCATAATTCAGAGCTGGGGTCTAATGGAAGAGATTAGAATACCTGCTGTGCATCCCTTTGCATGCGTTTCATGCAAAGGACACTAAACACAGGCACGTGACTTCAGATTCCTGCAGTTCTTGAGCTTTGTTTGATGTCGGTAGGAAGCGTGAAAATCTAAAGTAACTGATCATCTGCATGTGCAACATCAGAAAGCAGAGGAGCAAGCTTCTCTTCATTTCAGCAAATATAGATTCTGCTCTGTTCCTTGTTACTACAGCTGGCCAGATAATTTACATCTATATTTTTTTTCCTTTTTTTCTGTGTTTCAAGTAGTGTCACTGAAAGAATTAAACCAACCAAATACTGAGGCAACTAGCTTACAGTGTCACTCGAATCTTCCTCTCTCTCTAACCTGTACAAAGCTAGCACGAATACTATTCCATTTAGGACAAATAAGATTATTAGAAATGTGTTAACTATTTCTGATACTTAAAGCAATCACAGTAGTAACTGGTTTAATAGTTGGCAAATTCTGGTTGTTGGGGGATTTTTTGTAGTTACTTGCACACTTAGGCACTACGTTATAATGAATATTAATTTTGGTTTCATTGCACTTCCCCATCAATGACAAAGAGAGATTAACTAAAACAATATTTTATTTCCAACTTTAATGGTGAGTACATAGCATTAATTATATTATTAATCCAACTAGAAACTCTTGTACAAAGCTATTTCAAGCCATTAGTTGCCCTGTTGTAATTGATGGATTACTGCATTACCATTTAATTTAGTATTGTTTTCAAGGCATTACATTCAGTTTCATTCAAGTTAATTGTATAGCCAAATAAGGAAAGAACTTGCTTCATAAGCCTGAGTGATACAAGTGTGGATTCTTCCTGATTTCAGACGTATAATGGGATGTGATCCATATAGCAATTCTATACAAGGCCCTCCAGTTAGCATTACTTTGCAATTTATGGCAACAAGAAATGAGGGAATGGACCAGAAGATTGCATGGCATTTGGATTCAGCATTGTGATAGTCTTCTCTGCAAATGGAAATTAACATCAATTATTCAAATCTAGTTATGCTTTCAGCCCTCTTAATTGCAAAGTGTTTTCCATTCAGTGATCAAGCCCAATTCCCCAAACATAATAGCAATTATAACTGTGCATCCAGAGGAAAATATACTCTCTTTGGCCCAATTTTCAGCTCTGGTATGACCTCTTTATGCTGCTTTTTACGCAGAGGGGTTGTTAAGCTGGAGCAACCGTTCTTTTTGCATAGAATGTATCCTGGGGCTGTCAAGAAACATGGAGTATAATCTTCTTTACTGGCCCAGCATAAAACCAAGGAAAACATAATGGGTGGGATTCAGCTGCCTAGATATAAGGGTGTAGATCATTTAGATAGAAACAGGTACTGGAGACACCTTCACAATGGTAGCAAACGTGATGTAGGACTGGGAAAGATCTGTGGCAGCAGGAGGCAAGGCTGAAGGCAATACTCTATCTAAAACAGCACAGTGGTTAATTGTTGGAATTACCCTCATTTTGCCTGGCAGCTGGGACGGCTCTTCTGAGCTGTGTAAGGCTAAATGTAAATTTTATTATTCTTGAGGATGAACATTAACTTCATGCACTGGGTTGCATAAGGGCATAATGAAGCTTCCTTCTCCTTAGCGCAACTTCAGGCAACTCCACCTTCTAGGTTTCCTGTGGCAGAAATGATGATTCTGTCACCTTCTTTGAATGTTTGGTCCATAAGGTTTTCGGGATTTGAAAATACTCCACACTTCACTGCAAATAAATGCATAGTGTGTGTCTCAAACTACAGTCAGGTTTTTACTGAGTGGAAAATAAACAAGGCTTAATATGAAGTCCCAGACATCTGGCCAACTACAATAAGAACTTGGTCTAAATGTGCCGTATCTCTTCCCCAGGTGCCTTCTCTGTTTATGTTTCTGTAACATGAAGAAAGACCAGAGAGCAGCTGGTGGTATGTTTGGCATAGACAAGGTATAGTTTGATACTAAAACAAAACAAAAAAACAACGCCAGTCATAATTCTGGTTAGACTTCAGCGAGTACTGAGTGGCCAGCTTTTGGGCAGCAACTCCTACTTCAGCTTTCTCTGGCAGAGAAATTTACTGTATATATTTGTTCTGAACAGAGGTGGGTTGCTTTTTCAACCGTCTTCACCTAAATTATGACTTCCTAGGAGAACAGTGCAGAGGTATGAATACTCAACCCTAGGGACTGATTTCAACCTGAAAAGGTGGGATCCTTATTTTGGAAACTTCTGGGTTGAGTGTGTTTAGAAAAGAGGTTTTGTTTGCTACAGAAATTTACCCTTCTAAAACAGAAAAGCTACTTCCTAGCTGTATCGGAGATTGGAGTAAGGATCAGCCTTATCCTCAGTCACAATCTGTAGAGACTGGGGAAGTCGCCATGGCTGATGCCACTTTATCCTTGTTTTCCAAGCTAGTCTTTCACTTACAGAGGATTAGCCCAAGATCTATGCAACACCTCTTTCAATGTAACCTTCATTTTGAAGGATTAGAAAGGATTTCACCTGTGCCCAGAGAATTTCTCTTTCATTTCTCTACAGAGGCATGATTTTCAAGCCTTGAATGAACTGGAAATGCTGCTTGACAGAAGGAAGCTTGAATCCCATGCTAACACTTATGCAGAGTCCACTCCTTTTATGAAAGGCTGCTGGTCATGTAAGCTGAAAGCTTTACTTTGTATTACTCTACAGATGCATGTGGCAGGTTATTCTGTTTATTATAATTAGAGTCTAGATGTAATGATAGACGTAATGAGATTGTAGTTGATATCTTCTTATAACTTGCCACAGGGTGTATATATCTGTATATTTCTGGTGAAGCATGTTACTAGTGTCTGGACACTGATCCACAAGAAATGATCCGTGTTAACTGCAATAATCAGACTGCTGCCCTGGAACCCATTCAGTACAGTATGATCTGCTCATTCTAACAGATAACTTTTTATTCGTTATTATTTTAGAACAAATCTTTCATTTAAAGAAAAAAAGAGGAGCGAAAACTGCAACACAGAGAAATTACTCTAGTGGTCTTAACGCACAGAAACATTTGCCATGGGCATTGGTTGGAGTAGTTGTCATATATTTATGTCATGATATAATGGCATACTGTAGGCTATTCTTGTATGCGTTCTCATTCCGAGCTCGTTTGTCACTTGTCTGTGTAAATTCAACATCTTTCTCATCTGGGGGAGTTTATACATCTCCTTACAGTTGACTGTAAACAAATTGCAAGTGCTGCTTGGCGGGTGACAGATAGATTCAGTTGGTTAGGTGAGGTTGTTGCAGTCTCAGTACGATACAAAAAATTTACACATTCGAGAAATTCCAGTCTGCTGCTTTCTAGTGTAAAATTCAGGTTATGACAGCGGATGTCAGATTCAAAAAGGAGACGACTGAGATTCTGTGAGGGATTGAACTAGTTCATTTTATTCTTAGGGAAAAAATGTCCAGATACTTACCTGGTTGCTGCCGTAATTGGTTGCTTCATGCACACTGAAATGAGCTCATATGTGGGGACTATGTTGCTACAGCCTGCAAAGGCAGACTTCGGTTTCTGTTTTTCAGCATATGACAGCCTCTGAGCCTGACACAGCACTCAAGCAAAGGCCTCCATCGTGTGTGACTGGATCAAGGTGCTCGGTTCCTCCCTGGCTTCAGAGTGGCTGCTCACACACTGTGCCAGAGAACTCACTGCAGCCCTGGGGCCTCAGCATATCTCTGCCTCAGATGATGGAAAACTTTAATAACATGTACAAAATTAATTTGGACCTTCTTCTAACGCAAGTCTTTGAAGTCAGGGGGAAGCGCTGAGGATTTTTGGCATGCCAGCTCTTTATTTCTGTGTATTTGGTTACTCTATTGATTTCAGCTGATGTGAGTCACTGTTGTTTCCATAAGCACCTCTTTTAATATGTAAAAGCAATATGTGTTTGTTACTTCTTGGTGAGCAGCCTCTTACCTCTCAGCTGTGGCAAAAGGTGCTATACAGAAAGAATAAATTGGTGGTGCAGCTCTTTGTGCCTTGCTAAGATAAGATGCTAACCGTATGGCTCCAGTGCTGGGCACTGAGAAAGCAGCTGAGAGCTGGGAGATTTGGGGGGGCTGGTTTGTTTGTTTGCTCAGTCTGATTTCATTAGGCACTACTTTTAATTAAATCTTTTTTCCTCTGCTCATTTAGAGCTGAGACCTTGTGGTTCTGTATGTAGCTGTGCTAGCCTTTATTCAGGAGAAATCATATGGTAGTCTACAAGAGCATAGGAAAGGTTCCTGGAGTCTTCAAGGACAGCCACAGCCTGCCTTGTGTTATCTAATGACACTCACAGATTTACTGAATTCTCTTTTCGGGTAGGCTTCTTGTGCTGTCTATTACTTCTACTAGATATTTTCTTAAAAGCTTCACTCATTTAGAAATCTCATTTTCTGTGCAAGCCTATTCCTCGCCATATTTTCCTCCTCTTTGTTCGTATGCCAAAGACTATGTTGTCTTTTAGTGTAAACAGCTTTTCTTTTGAATGTTTATCTCTCTCTTCTCATAGCACATACACACACACATTTGCAGAATATACATATCTACTCACATGAACAGTAATTTTTTCTCTAAACTGATCAAAGGAAGCCCTTGTAGTCCTCATATTAACCCAGACACCCTTCTTTCTTTCTATTCTAATTTGAAGCTCTCTTCCTTGACTGTACATGATTGTAACTACACAAAGTATCTATCGTATTCTACATAAATTGTCATCAAGATCTTGTGCAATAGAATTAATATTGTATCTCCCTATAGACATATTTGGCTGGCATTGTTGTACAATCATATTAGCTTTTTTAAAATAAAAATTGCAGCAATGTTTCATGTTCCTCCTGCTTATACATTTCATCAATTCATCTAGTTTATGCAGCTAATATACTCATATTTTATTCTCAGTCATCTAGAAATGCTGATTGTGCATAATAAATTATAAAACATGGTGGACAGAATAATAGAAAAATATGTAATCCACCACATAGCACATACATTTGGAGACTGTAGTGCCTGGCGCCAGCAATTCTTTTCCCTAAAGACAAAGCATGTAGAAAAGGTCTCTTCCAGCTGCTTTTTGGAAATGAAGATTATAACTCAGGTTTATGGGTTAACCATTGTGAACAATATTGTCTAGTTGACACGAACCAACTCAATTCTTAATTAATTGAAAAAAGAGTTAATAACTGTGTTATAAAATGACTTTGAAGTATCATGCCAGTCCAAACAAAAGGCATTCTCATTTCAGTGATCACTGTGCATCAGCATTTCAGTGCAAATATTCAGGAATATTTGTGTTATAGGATGAAAACAGAGATTTACATATTATAAATGATGTTATTGTATCAGAATCCGTCTATTCTTACTAATAACATCCATTCAGTCCATTAATGTGTGTAACTGTTATTTTTATAAGACTAACTTGGATCTTGAATTTACTTTGTATTTTAACCTTAACCAAATATTACCCATAAAGTATACTGCTTTTTGGCTCAACAGTCATACCAATCCTGTATTAATTTTGTCCCCTTTTCTTATATTAACTCTGTTAAAATAGGTTTTCATTATGATTTTGAATTTTTATAGATATGATTTGAACAAGTATATTATAACCTTCCATATTTGCATATTATTCTGTCAATGTATTCTTAGCATAAAAAAACCCCACGTAGTCAAAAACACTGTGATGTCCTCAATCCCTTTTTTTTCACTCTCTGCCTGCAAGTTTGAAACCTCTGCAAACCAGCATTGTTTAATGTGCTGACTGTTTCTTTTGGTGAGAAAGTGCATATCTGTGTGCATATATCTGGATAAATAAAAGTAGCTACCCAAAGGACTGGCTGTGGATACATTATTTATTATGAGTTACTGATGATCTTATAGCTCATGAGTGACAGAGTAAAACAGAATGACGAGGAGGTATGAAAGCTCATCAATAACTTGAAACAATAAATAATGTATTTGTCGCCTGTCAATTAAATACATTTTTTATGTTTTAGTATTTTTTTCCATGTGTGTAATAATTATTTTGGAATGAGACAGGGAATTGTGTGATCTAGATTCTAGGAAGTATTTAAAAAAATTAATTTTATTCTGTGGCACACCTTTGTTTTTGTTTAAATTATACAGAGACATACTAGAGCTGAGCAACTAGTCTCAATGAATAATTTATTTGAATTTAACCTCCTTTTCTACTATTAGAATATTCAAACAATAGGCCACAACTTATTCTGATTCCTATGTTATTAAAATTTTATTTGACAGATGTCTTTTTGAGTTTTTATTTTATGTCTTGACAGCTATTATTTAAAAATGGAGCTATGTACTCTGATTCTGCTGAAGTAAATGGGATGCTTTTTATCTGATCCTTGATTAGCTGCGGTTGGCCTCATGAACCTCTTGGTACTTTGTGCCCTGGCATGAAAACACAAGCAATTCTTATGTCAGCATTTTATGTACAGACATAAAGGTCGGTTTCTGCCAGTTCTCACACATATAACTTTGAAGCTGCTTTCAAAGAATATATTGGTCAACTATGAAAAGCTACTGCAGATATGGAATGAAATAACTTCCTGTTAAATTTCAAACATTTTTCCCTTGCAGGTTTTTAACTAGGTTAATCATTGAGGTTTCATGTTTTACATCATGTTCTCTGTAGGGTGTGATCTGCCTTCTCCTGATTTAACCTGCTCGGTTCCGAGACAATGATCCAGTAGCTGCTACTTTCACTACAGAGTGAAGGTGAAACGTGTTATAGTGAATTAGAAAAAAAATTTAAGTGCTACAGTATTCCATCTACTCTTATTCCTCTTGTGTTTTTTACAAAGACAACTAAATTAATATATATGAGTGACAGTACAGTCCACAAATCCCTGTTGGACGGAAATTTATAGGTCCAGATGACTTCCTCCTAATTCCAGACATGTAACCGAGGCTCAAAACTTCCTCTTGAATTGTTTATTTCATAATAATCACCAGTTTTGGCTCCCTTTTCAACTAGTACAGAGGGAGACAGGAACCACACAAGAACAATTTAAATCATAAATGCTCTGGATCGTTCCCTAGATCATCTTGCTGTCTCTCATTGTTGATCACAGTGGAAGACTAGGAGGCCAAAACTAGATTTTACCTAACTGAAATGTGGAGGATACCAGTGAAAAAGACATTTCCAGACAATGATATATTTTATCCTAAAGCAGCACAATGCTAATGTGGTTAGCTCAAGGAAAAGTTTCTACATTGCAGATATCTGAATTTAGGTTAAATGAATCATGGCTGATATTATGTACCTAAATACAGTAAGGTAATCTACATCAGAGATCTTTTTGATGGAGTGGAGTATGTGATTTGGGATAGTGACAATAAGGGCTCAATTCTGCCTGGGGAAGCAAAATTCTTCTTGCCTTGCTGGGAGCAGCTCTGCTATTCCCTTCGCTTCTGCTTATTAAGGTTTTTATTACACATTACAGATTAGATATATTCCTGGTCTGAAGTCCAGGCTGAATTTCTGATTTTATTTTTACTCAGAACCTCAGAATAAGTCTGTGAAGAGAAGTGAAATGGCCCCATGCTGACTCCCTCATCCAGGGTGTATCGTCTTGGTACATGGTGGTTCCCAGGCTGTCTTGTTGAGCCCCTGTGGCACTGAGGCATTTGTCCAAAATTCACATGAAGTAACACAAATGATGTCATCAGAACGAACTTGGTTATATGTCCCTTTTCCACAGATTTACACAAGCAGTTTGAGAAGATACTTTTTTTTTTGCGAGTGTTGGTGACAGGCGGCCTAATAATGTCATTTTATTTTCTGACAGAACAGCATTTGTGGAATCTCAGAGGCAGGGTCCCAGCTAGCATAATTTGCCATCTCTCCCTTGGATTGCCGCTGTTTTATTGCAGCTCAGGAATCTTGCCTGTGACTCTTGTTCCACTCCAACTTTTGCAATTCCTGTGCGCCCCATATCCACCCAGTTTATTAAATCAAACTGAGAAGGAAGAATGGGTTTCCTTTATGCCACCACAGAAATACAAAACAACTTAATTGGCAAGAGCAGGCAGGTTTACAGCTGCTTTATGCTGACAAAAAGGCACAAAGGAGCCAGAAGGTACTATTGAAACAGTGGCTGTAACTGATAGAGGCAAGACGTATAAAGGAGTGTATGAATGATAAATACATTTAGGTTAGACAATAAGTTTTTTTCATGCACCTTTCCTAGAGCTGGATTCAATTTCAACACTTTTAATCGATGGAAGAAAAAAAGTATTTTTTTGGGGAGAAGTTCTGTTCTGAATTGCTCTCTGCTGTGTGATGCAGACTGTTCCCCCTTCATTGCCAAAAGAGCTGGGAGGTCAAAAAGTCTGCAGTAAAAGCCTGGTCAGTGTGTTTTTGAGTTGTAGTAGCATGATGGTCAAACCTTGCAGTAGTTTGATGCAGCTGAAAGATGCTGCTTTTGAAGAGCTGAAAGCACTTGTGGACACTAAGAGCCCCTACAAGAAGCCCTGCTGTCTTTTAGGACCTTTTCCTTGGAGGAAGCCCTTTAATTAGGCTTTGCTCCAGTTCTCAGACACTACGTTGCAGAATACTGAAAACAAGTACTCTGAGAATCAGAAGTGCATATGCCTCTTTGATAATTTCTTTATTCATAGTAGCACTGAAACCCAAACAATAAAAAAAAATGATAGCAGCAAACATAACTAGTGGCATTATGGGAAGATCTTTCTGATTAGCAGTAATTTATTTTCCATGACACTATTTTTCTGATATTCCCTCCCTCCACTCCCTGCATCTAACTCTCTGAAGAAAAAGAGTGAAAGAGGGGGGGTGGGAGGGAGTTCAAAAGCAAATGAACCTCTGCATCTTAAAAAGGCTGCAGTTACTGAGGTTACAAATCACTACAGTCCTCAAATAACAAGGAGGATGTATCTGCCATCAGCAGCAGTGGGGTTAATAAAAATATGTTCTTTTGTATCTAGTTTATTTTATAGGTCTATAGTGCTTTTTCAAAATTTCTGTAATGAGCATATTGTGCCTGTCAGGGGTTGGTTTCCTCAGCGAAACCTTCACAGTCACTTTCATCCCCAAATCTCAAACTTCTTGTCAAAACCTATAATTACCTCCCAGAGTCAGATCTGCCATTAATCATCTCAGACAGACTTTTGCTAAGCCATATCACTCAGAGTGCTGAAAATGAGTAGGGACCTCCTGTATCTGTGCTACCTCTAGGGACTGTGTTGTCCTGTTCTGGGAAAATGGAGAATTAACTAAAATAAGCTTTGCTGAAATAACAAGGCTTTCAAACAATAGTACTGTATAATGTGAAGGTAAGCCAGATGTCTGTCTTCCTCTTTCACTCCTTCCTTTTCTTTCATCAAAGGTAGACAAGCACCTTCCATCCTTTGCAACAATACAGATATAACAATTAGAGGGAGCATAATGTGTGAAATGTTTTTTCCCAGTGTCTGTATTTTGCAGAAAAGACTCAGCCAAAAGGCTAAGAAGAGGATTTTTTTTTTTCCTGTTCAGTTACAAAAATCAAGCAAAAGCTGTTATCAATGTTAAATATTCTGGGGATGGAAAAGGAACTTATTCGGGGGGGAAAAAAAAAAAGACAAAATGCATCTTTAATCAGAGGTGATTCTTCTTTTCCTTTTGTTTGTCTTCTCTGTTTTTTTTTTTTATCTCCATATGTCACTTCTTTCACTTACAAAAAAAAATCTGTGGGAGAAAAAGAACGGAGAAATATTGATTGTTCAAAATAAAGTTCATAAAACCTCCAGAAATTTACAAAGTAAACATTTTATTTTTTAAAGGCAAAAAGTTTATGCTTGAAAACAATAATATGTATTTGTTCCAAAATGTAAGGTAGTCTCAATAGTAACATAAAAAAAATACACAACTATTTTAATGAATATAAAACCAGAGGAACACCTCCTTCCCTCTTATCCTTAACCCTAATGTATAAATTGAATTAAAATCAATAAGAAATGCAGTTTCAAGGGCAGTAACATTTTGGTACTATAAGTATTCCCCTACTTGATGTAGATAATCTGCTAGCATAGCTAAAAGAACAATGTGGACAATTAATGCTGGTTTCAGGGCATCTGCAGACTGAGAGCTCCATAGTCGTGTCTAAACCACGATGATCAACTGAACAAAGGCAAGTGATAAAAAGGAGTCCTGATGACTCTTGGTTATCACCTGGCAAATTTATTCAATTTAACTAGGGTTAAAGCAAAGTTCAGTCTTTTTTTTTCTTTCCAGATTGTTTTTTCCTTTTTTAGGGAGGAAGAAGTGAACTAAGATTCATGAAAGATGTTTATATTTGAGAGATTTATCAGGGTTTTTCATTATATTTGAGACTACTATCAACATTCCAGTTGGTAAAACCAAAATTAAATGGTGTGATGAAGGAGCCAGTGGTAGATCAAGCTCTGGAATAAGAGAAACAAGGCTGCCCTTCCCTCTAGCCTCACAGAAGAGCTGAGCTCAGTGTAAAGACACCAAGCTCGTTTGGGGATCAAAGAAGCAAGCACTTTTCTGGGTCTGCTCTCTTTGTGTTGATACTGGTTTGGCTTCCTCGTAGCTGATGGCACCTACAAGCCTCAGTTACTCTCTGTGAAGCTGGACACTGGGCTCAGGAGAATATGCTGTGAGCAAGAGCTAATTCCTCAAGGGCCACAGTGTTAAATCATTCCCTAGGATTTCTGTACTCCAATTTAAGCCCCTACAGAGGAATGCAGCAGTGACCCATATATTCATCCCATCCTGCATGGGTTTGCTCAGGTAGGGGGTTCTCAATGCTGAAATTCTCTGAGTGTATTTATAGGCTGTTCTTTTCCCATAGAACATGTGGCAATTTAAAAACTTTAAAAGCTAAGGTGGTGCTGTCAGTTTGGGACATGAGGATCCTACTGTAAATGATCTGATAGTTCCCTGAAATTCAGATCTCATCTGAAGTTTTATTTACAAATCCACTACTATCACTGGATTCTAAGAAGACATTAGATAGAAAAATTACTGTCCAAGAAGTTAAAGGTTTTGCAGCTCTTTGTAGCTAAGTCAGAGGAAGGGGATGCATGCAGGAGAGAAAGAAAAGAAGGTGATTATATCATGAACCAAGATGGACACTATGTAAGATCTGCTAGGGTATAGCTAACTGATTTGCGCTTGGAAAAGCCATTTAGGTAAGAAGTGTAAAGGCTAATTCGAAAATGATTATTCAGCACAGGCCAAATGCTAGTGAAGATAATGAGAAGGTTGATTAGTGAGTTGAGAGAAATTAGAAGGATGAACCTGCTGCAGTTTGTTGTGATTCTTGAAATGAATATCACATGGGAAATATGCAACCGGAAATATTTTAGAAATTCATGGGTAAGGCTGTAGCTGTGAAAATGAAAAAGAGTATAAAATAATTTTGACTTATTTGCTGATGAAAAAGATAAAAAAAGCGCTTTAATTTCGGGAGCAGCCCCTTCACCCCAGCTGGTCCCAAACCCTTCTACTGCCTGTCTGAGAGGGGCTTGTAAACTTTCCCCTTCCCCAGGACTCTCTGTCCTTTGTTCTGTCTGTCCTCCATTCACATCCCCTTGCACACTGTGCAGTCACTACTCCTTTTTTCTGAGGAAAGGGTCTACACACAGGGCACTTCATTCCATTTTCCTTCTCCCCAGGAAAACAGCATGAATTGCAACCTTGTATACTGATTTCAAGTTCTCTCACTGAGTTGTTCCTGAAGCCCCTCTACCAAACTGGGCAGTGAACGAATCCCTTATTTGGCCCGAGCCCGCCTGTCTGCCCACTCATCCACAGCCACAGCCAGGCCAGCTCCTAAAGCAGCACAGATGACCGCTTTCCCTTTGCAACCTTCTTCTTTGATTCCTTTTGCAAAGCCAAACTACCATCTCCTACACTCTGCAGGCTGGATCCATTTTTCTCTCTCTCAGTCCTGCCCAGGAATCAACAAGCAGGCACAGCAAGTTTCCAGAAGCTTCAAAAGTCCTTCTGACAAGTTACGGTTCCATGTTAGTAGCAAACAACAAAACCAACGAACTAAACCCCCATCAAAACAACAGAAAGCAGGCAGACACAAAGACAGAAATGACTCAAGTGCTCTATTTCAGGGGGCACCATAAGCATCTTGGGATCACTTTGCCAAGAGGTCACACTTCCAGCAGTTCGGTTACGGTTCAAACCACGCAAAGTCCCAGGGAGGTACCCCTTAAGCCAGTTTCAAATGGCTTCAAGAAAAGTCACCAACCAGGAACTGCCCTAGCGTCCCGGGGAGGTGCCACTTCAACACAGTTTCAAACAGCTCCGTGCCAAACAACTCAAAGCAGATCAAACTGAGGGAAAGCACAACACTTTAAACTGAAAGATCCCTTCCTGGTTGCCAATTAAAAGTCTCGTCCTGGATGGAACTCAGTCGAGCTACAACGGTGCCAGAGATGAGATTAAGACACAAAGGAGGTGAATGTTGTGTTTTCTTTGGAGTATTTCTTCTTCAAGTGCAGAGAGAGAAAGGAAGGGGAGGGGGGAGAAAGAGAAAGGCAAAAGAAGAAGAAAAAGAAACCAATACCATTCTTTCATTAAGTCCCACACATGGTCACATTGCTGTTATAATTGATGCATTTGTAGAAGAAAAGCTACTCTTACTGGTTTTAGCAATATTTCTACCCAGCCCAACCTCTGCACTCAGAGTGAAGACAAGAACTAAAAGGGAGGGCTTTCTTCCTCTGGTCCCTTTTATGTCTCCTGGAGGTTTGCTCCACCCATTTTGTAGGGCATTGTGGGAAGAAAGGGGGTGTGGCCTGGGGTATAAGAGCCTCAGCCAGGGGGCCATTCTGTGAAGGGTTTTGGGGGATGTGGGTGGTCTTTCTTAGGGGGCATGTGCTGACTCTGAGATGGTGGAAAATGGAATTCACTTTATTGCAAGCAGGCACACATATTTATACCTACTAGCATGAAGCACTATTTTTGGGTTACAAACAAGAGATCAGACTATACAGCCGGGGTTGTTATTAGCTCATGTACTCCTTCAATCACTCTGTTATCACACAGGGAAAACAGACTTTGCCAGGTCTGTTTTGATCATACTCTCCGGTTCACTCCCATGCACATCTTGTGTACAAGAAGCACCTTATCTGTTCATTCTCACGGGCAAACTCTCAACACGAGCTGTACTTGGCTGGTCAGGGTCTCTTTTCATAATTAAGAAGCAAGAGTTATGCACTTGTTTAGGAAAGAGCTCAAGGACAAAAGTCTTAACTCTGCAACGCAGTGCTGCCAGCACAGCTAACTAAAATGTAGGGTATGCACAGGGGCCAGTGCTATTCAATATATTCATCAGTGACCTGGATGAGAGATTAGAGAGCACTGTCAGCCAGTTTGCTGATGACACAAAACTGGGAGGGGTGGTTGACACACCAGAAGGCTGTACGGCCATTCAGAGAGACCTGGACAGGCTGGAGAGTTGGGCAGGGAGAAATCTGATGAAGTTCAACAAGGGCAAGTGTAGAGTATTGCACTTGGGAAAGATTAACCCCATGTGCCAGTACAGGTTGGGGACTGCCCTGCTGGAGAGCAGCGCAGGGGAAAGGGACCTGGGGGTTCTAGAGGAC
This sequence comes from Trogon surrucura, assembly GCA_020746105.1. Lineage (NCBI taxonomy): Eukaryota > Metazoa > Chordata > Aves > Trogoniformes > Trogonidae > Trogon > Trogon surrucura. The sequence goes on along the minus strand of CM036617.1, from coordinate 113,350,431 downwards.
AGCAGGATGACCATGAGCCAGCAATGTGCCCTCGTGGCCAAGAAGGCCAATGGCATCCTGGGGTGTATTAGAAGTGGGGTAGCTAGTAGGTTGAGAGAGGTCCTCCTGCCCCTCTACTCTGCCCTGGTGAGGCCACATCTGGAATATTGTGTCCAGTTCTTGGCCCCTCAGCTCAAGAGGGACAGGGAACTGCTTGAGAGAGTCCAACGTAGAGCTACGAAGATGCTGAAGGGAGTGGAACATCTCCCTTATGAGGAATGGCTGAAGGAGCTGGGCCTTTCTAGCTGGGAGGAGACTGAGGGGTGGCCTCATTAATGTTTATAAATATGTCAAGGGGGAGTGTCAGGAGGACGGAGCCAGGCTCTTCTCAGTGATGTCCAATGACAGGACAAGGGGCAATGGGTACAAGTTAGAACACAGGAGGTTCCACAAAAATACTGGAAAAAACTTTTTCCCTGTGAGGGTGACAGAGCCCTGGAACAGGCTACCCAGGGAGGTTGTGGAGTCTCCTTCTCTGGAGACATTCAAAACCTGCCTGAACGTGTTCCTGTGTGCCCTGCTCTAGGTGATCCTGCTCTGGCGGGGGGGGGGGGGGTTGGACTAGATGATCTTTTGAGGTCCCTTCCAGCCCCTGACATTCTGTGATTCTGTGAAGAATCATGGATATGCTAGAAGATCACAGGGTACGTAATTCTAACTATTTTTAGCAGCCTCTGAAATTTGTCTCATTCTGTGTCAAATCCTGCACTAAGACCCTTGATTTTGTGCAGGCTTTTCATCTTACCTATCCAGGTGGGATGGTGCAACTTCCCTGCAATTCCAGCTGTCTTTGCACTCTTCCACTGCCTATGACTGCTCTCAATTACTGCCTTATTTCAGAGACTGGAATATTTTTCTTTTCTCTGGTATTCCTCTTCCCATACCTTAACTCCCTCACTGGTGGATTGCACCTTGAGAGCTGCACCCCCATTTTTGAATGACTCTCAGGTCTAAAATCTAATAAAACTCTTTTTCTGATCTCTCTTTCTTTGTCTGCCTGATCTATCAAGACCCATTTTCTAGTTTTGAAAGGGTAAAGAGATATCCATCTCTACCGACAGCATTTATACTGACAGCAAGGGAGAATCAAGAGCCTGTGACTGCAAAACTTGTAACTTGACTAAGGAAGTTAGGCAGACTTTGGCAGGGCTATCAAATTCTGAAGCAGTTATTCAAATTCTTTTCTGTTGTGTGTACATACCTTGCTGATATTTCTCTGTGCACTTTTATTATGCTATTATATTTTGTATACTTTTTATATATTTATGATTTTATAAGTAGGATACATTTTTAAATAATTTGACAAAGAGCTGTCTTATGATATAATGAATACAGAGTCTGCCAAAGGGTTAAGTAAATTAAAGCAGTAGGTAGGTGAACTACTTAGGCAGAGCGTTGATTTGTGAGAGGAAATATTATGGCTGACATAGAAATCTGTATAGAAATTAGAGTCATAAAATGGTAAGTTGATTCTAGGATGCTACAGAGAGAGTTTGCATCTCTAGGGTAGTTAAAATAAAATAACACAGAATCAGCAAATGTTTTTATACATTGGAGAATCCTATAACAAGGCAGGATATTTGATCCTGGCAGAGTTTTAATTACTCAGATGTTGATTTGGATGCCACTCAATACAAAAATGAAGAGGAGGAACACATTTTGAGAGGTATTTCAGGATTGCTTTCTTCCACAGCTTATTGAAGCATTCAGATGGTTAGAGGCTATTTTGGACCAAGTCCTAGAAAACATACCAAGTATGATTAATAGGACTGAAGCAAAGAAATACCCAGGACATTACAATATCATTAGTTCAAAATATTCTTGGGGGCTGGTGGAAGCAAAGTGAACATTCTGGACCACAGGAAAGCTGATTTTGAGAAAAATATGAAATGCCCTAACAAGTTTTGATTAGTATTTTATTGGTCAAGATTTCATTATGCAGATAGAATCTAGTGGAGATTCTAGGAAGTGTTTCAGAAACAGTTGGTGATGCAATTAAAATCCATCCTGGTTCAGTCTAGGGGGGAAAAAAGGCAGCAGATGCAAGTTTGTTTAAGTGGCAATGTAAAAATAATTATAAACAGAAGGCTTCTTTAAAAATATATACGAAAAATAGTGACGGGTGGATTGGGAAATCTCTAAAAATAAGCAAAAGCAAGTCAAGAACATAATTAGCAGTACCGAATATTGAATTGTAAAGGGTATTTCAACTAACAAAAGATCCTATTGCTGTGTTTACAGTAAATGAAAAATAAAATGGGAAAGTGATCTACTTAAAAGGCAGGTTGGGGAACCAAAAAGAATCTAATAAAACAACAGATTTCAAGAAGAGATGGGAGATGGCATGCTGCTCAGGGCTAGGATTACATTTCCTAATTACACCAATTATCAACATTTAACACATTCAGAGCTCTGCGCTACCTGGTAACAGATGCAGGGGAATGATCTTAGCTCGATTTTACAGACAGGGAAGCAGAGGTAGAGAGGAGCTAAAGGCTGGTGCCAATCAAATTGGTAGCATTGGTAGAATTAAGTATTTTGGATTGACAGATTCCTGTCTCTCTGTTCGCACTCTTACTGGATTGCCAAATTCTGACTATAGGCAGGGGGAGACAACTAAGCAGCTCAGCAAAACAAGAAGACAGGAAGTGAGATAATTCTCCAGTTTTACAAACCTTTCCATGTTGGCAGACACTTCTTGTAGAGGAATTTCTTGTGGAGCAGAGGTGCGGTATAACTTTAAAAGCGTGGACAACCCAGCTTAGGCCTAAACAGAGGCTCTGTCCTTGAAGCTGCCTTGGAACACAGGGAGGAGGAGGTTTTATCTGTTTTGTGAAGAGCCTTGCCAGGGGGAGAAAGGGGGGGTGAGAGCCGCTTGCATAGTGGAATGGCACTACCCAATAAAACGCTGGCGCGTGTGAACCTGTAACTGACCAACTCTGTTAAGGGGCAGGCGCGGGGACACTGCTGAACTGTATAGATTGAGCTGTCCGGAGCAATAAAGGGAGAACTACTTGTAGCCATATCGGTGGGATTTGTCGTTGCCTTGACCGGCTCTCCGACAGGACCCTCTTCAACTTCTCATTGCCACAGAGAAGCCAGCAGTGGTGCAGGTTTCTGCCTAGCTGGAATGGTTTGCAGAAGCGGGTCTGGGATTCCTGCAGGAACCGGTAACGTGTGGAACAGTGTGGGATGTCTGAAGAAGTGAGGAGACCAGGTCACACTCATGAGGAGAGCACATGCATGTTCGTGTCATGCAGAACCCAACCTGTAAGCTAGCAGGCTTCTTTCTATCCTTTTCTCTTTCTGTCCTTCCATCCTTCCTTTCTTGCTTCTACCACTGGCTGACTTGTACGGGCCAAGAGAAATAATCTAGAGTCTGAGTTGTAAAACACTTGTATGACTTAAATTTATAGCAGATTCCAGCAGTTTCAAAAAGATTACTCGCCCACTTGAAATTGACAATGAATTTATGTTCTTAAATAACTTAGAGCCATGGTCTTTATGTTGTAGACCTGATCATAAAGGAAAATTTCTAGTATCTTGAGGAAAGAGAGATGCTAAAACACAAATAATTCATAGCTATGAGAGTTCAGCAAAATGAAGACAGAAACAGATGAAGTCTTCGGGAAATTACTTTTTGAGTTCCTTGATGAGAGTACTAGAAACTTGCAAACATAATGTCATTAGTCTGAGATAGGTCTGTGACATCAATTATGGAAAAATATTAGCAAAAATGTGTAAGGTCATTGATGGAGCATGCTGTGGTACTTAATTTCTTTAGAGACAAGTGACATAAATTTATGAGACTCTGGTAATGCTTAATTCAATTGCCATTTTTTCACCAGTTTTTATTATGTTTTTTTTTGTCCACGTTCAATGCAGAATCAATATAATTTTATTTTTGTAATGCAGTTTTCATATTTTAATACTGTTTTCACCAATTTCGTGAAGTACTTGTCTTGGTAAAGCAGGCAAATGTGTCCTTTTCCTTTGAAGACTGAGCTTATTCCTATTTCCCATTTAGTGAGATGATGTTTCTAGATGTATGGTTTGGGCTTGCCCCGTCCTCTGTTCTGGCTGCGGAGAGGTGAGATGAGCTGCCCCTCATGTGGAGCTCTGCATGGCCACAGCTCAGCAACTCATGTCAGGTGCTGATGAAACACATTCCTTCTGGCTCTGACATATTGCACAGCACTTTTGAGAGCGGGACAAAAGCTTTCAGGTCAGTCACTTTTCATCAAAGGTGGTGCTACTTTTTTGTGTGACAATTTCATGGGTTTCAAATTGCTCGAATAATTTCTAGAAAATATCAGGCAAAAGGTTACTACTAAAGATGCATGATTCTGGATTAACACCAGCCAAACAGACATGCCCAAACAAACATGTTGAAATGATTCAGAATTTGAGACAGATTTTGCTTATAATCTGCTTTATGATGTATTTCTCTTTTTCAGTTCTTTTCTCTCCTTCTCCTCAGTAAATTTCCTAAAAGCCTGATGATATGGTTTACACTGGACTTGATGGAGGGGATTTCTCTGTCCATGAAACAGCAGAATAATGTTGAGGTTTCAGAAGACTTTTGCATTCATCAGCACTCTCATAAGGTTGTAAAGTACAGACCGTATAGCTGTTCAACAGGCATAGGGTCTTCTTGGTTAAGGACTGCTACCCATTCAATAGTAATCTTGGAACCAAGTGACATTTACAGGATTACTGTTCCACTTAGAAATCAGATTAATCTATAAATGTCCACTATAGTGTCTGGAAAGTCAGACTTATGGACTATAACCAAGGTATTTGTTATTTATGTAAGTATCATCGTCTTTATTCATTCTACCTGATACTGTGTTTCCTTTCTCTTAAATTGTGAGTTTGCATGCAAACGTTGGGGTTTGTGACTGAGGAAGCAATATGTTTCAGGAACACAGAAAATATTGAGGTAATTCTGGAAATATGGGGTGATGAGTCAGTCAGTGTTTTCACTTGCAAGAGTGATTCATTAGTGTTGGAGCCTGGCTCTACCGCTGAGGACTGCACTGAGCTCACCTGTGGAGCTTGTCATTCCACCTGCGTAGCTGGTTCCATAACCTGAGCTTTCTCCAGCTGTTTGCGCACATTGACTCCTACTGTCTATAGTGTATGGCTCACTGAGAATACAGAAATCCTTTAATGATTATAAACATCTACCTTACAAAGGCTTCATGACCCACTTAGACACTGCACCTCACCCTGTCGAATTACATCTACTGTCAATCAAATCTCTTACTAAAATTTTTAAGCAGTTGTGTTTTAATCATGAGTATGAATTATTAACTGGCACATTGAATTGAAAAGATTTTTGAACCTAGTAAAAAGCAAGTCCAGAATATCTCTGAGAGGGAAATGCTTACATTACTCGAGCAGTTGTATTCCCATGTAATGTCTCTAGCTTGAATGCCACCAAGTAGCATCTTCAGATTTTGTTAGCAGGGGCTACCTCTTCTTCCATGTGACTGATGAACATTGACCAGTCATAATACCGGTCATTCTAGCACTGGTAGCACGTCTGTAAACAAAGTAAATTTTAAGGAATGGTTTGTAATAGGATGAGAAGCTATCGCATTACTGGTCCAAACAGATGAAAATGTCATTTGATTTATTTAGTTAAAACACCAGAATTACTGGTTTTTATTAGCATCCAGGAAGTTTGCCATATTTTTTACTTCAGAAAACATCATGATGGTGAATGTGGCCTTGATATCCCCTCTTTCCCTCAGTTTCTGAAGCTGTCACAATTAGGCTAAAGTGCATGCTTGTGTAAGAGGAAACAGATGACAAATAATAGCAAATATAGGAAATTGAAGACACAAGTGACAAAAAAAGAGGTTTTATTGTTTAATGGTCCTTGAATTCCTGACTGCATGGAGTGGCACTGAAAAAGACAAGCAACCTATAGAGGCACATCCATAGGGAAACTGGAACTGAAATGCTATTGTTTGAAATCAAAGCTACTGGCCAGACTTGAGCTCGTTCGCCGTATTTGGTTTCAGTGACCTTTTCAAACAAAGAGTAGTTCCCTGCTGAAGGTACAGAGCACGACATCAAGGATAATTCAAAATGATGGGAAGAAAATGTTCTTTATGGTGTATAATAAATAACAGGACTATCCCTGGATGGCTATATTGTGGATAGTTATATTTATGATCCAGCAGAAGTCCCTGACATGTATGTTTGTGGGGCACCTTTTAGAAGAAAGCAATTTTCTAACTAAATGGAAATTACTCTTGCTGGAACAGACTGAAGGAAAAATATAAATGAAGCTTCTTTCTTTATTCTTCATTAGATAAACCGTAGCTGAACATTGCTAAGCTCCAGAAAGAGATTCGCAGGTTTTAAGCTCCTGAGCTGGGAAAGTAGTTAAACACATTGTTTAACTTGAAGCACGTGAGTTGCATTTTCAGTTCTGTAGGTTTGCTTGAAGTTGTATATTTATTTAAGTGCATGGCTGGACTGGGACCAACGCTCTGGGAGGAAGGATTTGTAACTTTCTGTTGTTGATATTACTGCAATCCAAATAGTAAGTTACAGTAATTATTGTGATGTTTAACCATCATTGTTAAAATAAAACTTTATGTAGCTTCTTGGCTCCTTTGGTTAAAAAGCATCTTTCTGGTAATATAGACTATACAGATTTGCCTTGTTCCTCCAAGGTTCTGCAATAATATTTATAAAACATTTCCTTGCAATTTCTTTTCTATTTGTTCTTAAGGAGCATCTTGTACATAGCAATTATTTAGTGAGGCAAGTAAAGAAGGAAATACCTAGCAGTAGAAATTAGTAATGGCAGAGATAGACTAAGACGTTTAAAAATAACTGGTTGCTGCTAGCTCAATAGGTAATTTTTGATAGGATTGGGTTCCCTCTGCACTGTAAGTGCAAAGCTGCATGTTGGCATGAGACATCCAATTAAAATTTGCTATGCAATACTCAAAAATGAAAAAAAAAAAGGTAAAAACTGTTAAGTAAAAAGGTCTCTGATTTCTGTCTCATTTCTAACACAGAAGAAGATGCTCATGCAACATATGACATGTTAATAGTGTTTCACATGTCCGGGACTGATTAGATATGCAGTGACTGCTACATACAGTTGATCTGACTTAGACTAGCCTGCAAGAAGTGCATTACATGATCACATTTATCACTCATATGCATGCAGTCTGCATCAATTCTAAACTGCACTCCCAGTGGGACTTCTACATCTCAGACTCAGTTCACACATGTATGATACTTGCCTAAGATTTTGTGTGAGATGCCCTCTTTTAATGAAATGATTAAAAAAGTGACTAGCCAAAGAGCTAGTCACTAAGACTGAGTGGTAAAATCTAAAAGTTAACCCATAGTGTTTTCATAGTAAACCCATTAAAGCTATGTCCTGCAATCACTTACCAACACTAACTAATTGTTGTCAATTAATAAAACAGCTGGTAGTTAAATCAAACATGGTAACAATTTTGATGGCAGATCCCTCATATGCAAGTGTGGTGCAAGGGGACATTCCATCTTATGTGCCCCCCTGTTTGAGATACTCAATTACAGCAGTAGACATTTTTTGGAAAGGGAAATTTATTTGACTGGATTAAAATCTGGGATATATACTTTTCTAAATATAACACAAAGGAAGGCTTTCCAAGTAGCTTGCGATTGGAAGGGAAGCAGATTTTTGTCAGGGCTGTACACCTGGAAAAAATATTGAGGTGAGAACCATGAGATAAAATTGTGAGCTGCTGACAGCCTTAAAAATTGCTCTAATTGAGAATGAGACTGTGAGGCACATTTAACTGTTGCTAGGACCTTGAAAGGACTGGCACTCAATCTTCTAATTCCATATTATGGAGCAAACCTGCAGTGTTTGTGACCTTGCAAAATCAGTTTGAGCCCAGCTGACTTTTAAAGCCTTAAATCAAGATCCCGCCAGAATGAGATGATTCTTGGAAGAATGATAACCCACAGATAAGGTAAAATGAAATCTAGCTGGCTCTTGAACTGACTTGGACAAACTCTGGCAGTGGAAATGTCAATCACATGGCCTTCTGCCAAGGTTAAATCTCAACTTCCCAGTGATTCAACAGTCTGGACACCTTGGCAATTGTTTCCAACACAAATACTGTAGAAGAGCAAGAAATTCCTGTTAACAGCTGGTGTAAGGTGACTCGAAATAGGCGTTTTAGCTTTACTTTGGAAAAAAGTGTTAGGAAAAAGGAAGAGAAGGATTGTTTTGGACAGTAACTGCTCTCCAGACATATGGACCCAAAATACTTCTGTGCTTGCTTATACATTTGAAGTGTAGAGTCGAGTCAGAGGGCTGTATCTCTCAGCTAAAACTGGGGGATTGACAAATGCTTTAAAGTTAACCTGTTCACACAGGGTTTCAGGAAAACTGTCTTTTTCAAGTTCTTACCATAAATTCATTTTGTTCCCTATTTCCTCATTGTTCTAAAATTAGACACACCAATTTTTAAAATGTGGAAACATGAGAACTGCTGATTTACAAGGAGAGTTTATTAATAGACTACCATTGCTGTTCACCTCATGTCTATACAATATTCCTGGTCATAGCTGGAATGCTACAACTAAAAGCACCTTTCTCTTAAATGAAATGAAAATATAGCACAGAAAATTTTTTTGGCTGGACTCCAAACTTAATTTCATTGAAGCCTGACATTGTCTTTCATTATAAGTAAATGCAGAGAGGAATCTAGGACTCGTTCTTATGCTATGGCACCTAGTTTCAAATCACTTATTTATCTTTATGAGATAGGTAGGGGAGGTAATACAACTTATATGTTTATCGGTATAAATTGCTTTTAAATTGCTATTCCATAGGTGGATTTACTAATACATATGCTTTTATACTTCATGAGGAATAAAGTTCCTGTGGAAAGAAAAAAGGTCAACACAGGTGTTCCAGGTTTATGTTATCTTTCCTTGCAGCTCTTTACAGAACTGGTTACAAGTACCATAATATCCTGTAATTCCTAGGTTTGGAGAGGTTCATTAGTTCCTAACAAGGGGTTTTGCTTTCACCATCCAGGCTCCTCTCAGCACTACAGATCTAGGTTCCCCACCATACCCCACTATTGTGTTTCTTCCCTGCCACTTCCACCACTTCTCTACCATACCCCTTTTAATCTTTACAATACTCACACAGGTGGAGTGCTTAAATTATATGAGCCTTTCTTGGGTGACAGCTTGTGACATATGGCCAGTATGGATCTTTATTGTTCCTTCCCATACCTCAGCCAAGCATGTCACAGATGCAACACCTTCCTAGAAATATGCTTCTCTCCCATTTCCTTCCTCCCCTGTAATTTCATGCTGATGCCCTGTAGAGTGTATTTCCCAGGGAATGCTTTTAAACCTTTTGCTGCTCTGCTTCCACTTCTTTGCTAAATCTGTTCTAAGCAGATAAAATCTGGTAGATAACTGATGTTATAGAAGGAACTCTGCTGGAGTTTTCTGAGAGGCAGAATGTAGTGCAGATCTGTACAAAAATAGAAAATCTGCAAGGCAGTTTTTCTGGGTTCAAAATCATTTTGTCTGTAATGTCTTTTTAAGTATCTGTACAAAGAATTCTGTTGGGCCATTTGATCTGGGATGAGAAGTAATAGAGATGGTATGGATCAGTGAATTTGTTCTCGTTAGGAATGCTTGATTGAGAACTCACCACAAAACACTCTTTATATTTTGTTTTTCCAGGTACCTATACACTATTGTTTGATGTTTCCCTGTCATTCAGAGCAGAAGGTGAGTTCTTAGTTTATTTTTGTAGGATATGGAATGTGTCCTATGCCTTCAGGAATAAAGAACAACTGCAAAAGATTATTGATATGTTCAAAACTGAGCCTTTCAGTTTTGAGAATAATACTTCCATCAGTGTCATGAAATAAGGGAAACATTGTCAAAAGGTGAGCTAGCTCTTCTCACAGTATAATGTTGTTAAACACTGTATTCTAGTTCCCAAGCAGTGCTTTATTCTGGTATATATGTGTGTCCCCCTCTGGCTTCCAACAGCAAGTAAAGCCACTCCTTCACCCTCCTCTAAAACACCAGAAATTCTCTCTACAGGGGAGACCATTCTTCTCACTAAAGCAGAGCCTAAGCAATTTTTGGTATCTAATTTAAAAATAAATAAGCAATTTAGTCAACTGCTGTGCTCCAGTTAACCCCTCTCAGAGATCATGTCTTTGGTCTCTGAAGTATGTGGGGTGTGTTAAATGGCCCTCAATTATATGGTGGTTTTTGGTAAAAATTTCACATGGCTAGGAGGGTCATCCGTCTCTGAATCATAACATGTCTTGGCAAGAAGAACGGGTACACAAAAACCTTTCCATCTTTCTCCTGCGCATCGGCACTGACTCTGTATGTGGCTGGCATTGTACAGCATTCTTGTCTCTCCCTTCAGGGTATAAAATACTGAGGACTGGCTAGGAGGTACAAAGAGCAGGCGTGATCTCCAAAGCATTGTTTAATTTTGTCCTAAATACAGGTGCTCTACATTTTCATATGGGCTGGGTGTTTTGGTTGATGAAGCATACTTTCAAAAACATAGAATTAAAAGTTCCTCATATTACATTTTGACTGACTATTTTGTGCCCTTTCTGGATTAATTCTGATTTGTTTAGTGAAAATAGGATTGCAACGGTTATTAAAATGTATCATTTTTCAAACACTAGCTATTTCAGTAAATTAAAAATATTGATCATATGTCAGTTTCAGAAAAGAACAAAAAGATAGAAATTACCATGGCTTCAGTTTCAGGACTAAACCCAGAAAATATATTTATGCTTTAGCACTAGTTCTAAATACTCAAAGCAATGAAACACTTATCAACACCCCCAGGAATATTCTCTGTAGCTCAATCAATCTTATTCTCAAGTGTTTTACTGAAATTCAGAGTAAATTATCCTGTTCCTTATATCATTTTATAACTCCTACACGTCTTCAGTCTGCTTTTGAAGTATTTGTCAGGAAGCTTCAGATGCAACCATTACTAGGTCTCTTTTTCAATGATAAGAAACATGCTCCATGCAAATCAAATCTTCCATTACAACCTGGTTATTGTTGGCTCAATTGGGTATGGATTAAACCCTAAAAAAGAAACTGTGAATTGAGTGAATAGGTAGAGAAAGAATGAAATTCTGTACAACAAATATTTTTTTTCCTTTTTTTTTGCTTCCAAAGACTTGAAATTGTTTGTAAGCTCCATTAAAAGGCAGGTAAATCTGTGTTATAATGTAATCTTAAATCTGAGTAACATTTAAAGTTTCTGTCAAGGGTTAGGGCTAGGTCAGCCACTAAACAAATTGATTCTGTTTTAGCTCAAATCAGGACAGTTCATAATATAAGGCTCAAACATCTTGAAGATTGCCATATATACATATTGTTCAAAGCTTAAAATATTTTTCATCCAGTATGGAAGTAATCCAGCATTAGACCTCATCCTGACAACAAAGTCTTGAAGTGTCAAGAACATCATTAAAATCTCTCATAGAGTTACAAATGCAGGATGATGAGTCACAGCAGTTATCCCAATGAAAATGACCTCCCAGTAGAAGTTATGACCAAAAAAGACCAATGAGATTGTTTAGAGCAGAAACTTGGGAAACTGATGAGGAGTATAGATTTTCTATTTCTGAGAATAAACATTTCTGGAACGCTCAAGTTTAAAGGCCACTCTTGAAAAAAAAATAGTTAAATATTGGAAAAAACTTCTAATAAAAATAAAGAAAATTGTTTAGGAAAATGGATTGTTTTGAGAGATTCCACATGATGTATTTAGTTTAGCAAACATCCAATTAAACTTATCTCCAGTTTTTAGTGAGGAACAAAAATTTGGCAAAAACCTCTTCAGTCTAACTGAAAAGATTCCATGACTGGAAACTATAAAAAAACCCAATTGGACACTCACTTTTAGCATGGATGACAATTTGTCACTTGGAATACCACATGTTGTTTGGCATTCCCTAACAATCTTGATCAGGATTTCAAGGGTTATAACTTTGTTCAAATTTAGTTATTCAACTGAAAGTAGAAATCGTTACAGTGTACTATATTGATTTGCAGATAGATATGATTCCAGATCATTAATTAGAAAGTTTTAAACATCTCATACTGAGCTCAGTTTGTGCACTTGCCATATTTTAAAATAATAGCAAAGTAGAAATAGAATGGAAAATGGAAACTCAATGCACTTCCTTATCTACCTTTTTTAACATGACATCCTGTTAAGGCAATTTTTTCCCTTTGAATTTTTCATAGGAGCAGATTGCAGTGTTTTTAAAACTTTGTCTCTCTCCCTCTCTCTCCATTCCCCTCTCCTTCTTTTTTCTTTTTTTTTTTTTTTAAACCCACAAAAATGATTAACTACTTATTTGTGTTCAGCAGTCTCAGCAGAAAAATGTGCCTTTAGCATTTTGCAGAATGATTGCAAGAGAAGTCTTTGAGGGAATGTGAGTAAATAATGACACTCCACAGGCACAACTGATGCTATGTTTAAGCTTCAAATGCTGGAGTGTATCACTTTGATAACAAAGACATATAGAAATACTGATATATATATATATAGAGAGAGTGAGATACAGTAATGCACTTACAGTTTGTTTTCAAATGTACCTCAGGAAATCAAAATGTAGTGGTTTCTTGAAAGAAGAGTGAAAAGTCTCCATACCATTTATATTGCATATGAAGCAAATGCCATTATGAAAACTTCATTAATATGTAAATTACAGCATTTTGATTAGCACTTGCAGACCCCTTTTGTTAAGAAAAGAGATGGAAGGAGCTAACCAGATTGCAATAATTTACATAATAGCTCACTGGTGGCAATGCCACCAAGAAGAGAACCTAAGGAAGGCTATAATGCCTTTTTCAACAGCTTAAAACAGTATGAAAATACATTGTACAAAAGGAACACAAATATTTTTCTTTAAACTGACAAATTCTTTTGTAGAGTAGAAGGATCTTATAAAGATACATTGGAGCTCGTTTTAAAATAATAGGATGTATATTTGCTCAACAAAGAAACACAAATATTTTGTGTCATTATACAGTGGTCTGAAGCCAAATGAAGGTTGCTTTTGTGACTTATTATGTTTTTCTCTATAGTGATTTTATAATGTGCCAGATCCTGTCATTTTGGAAAACAATGAAATTTTGTCCATTGACTTCAATAGCCTCAAGATTTATTTCTGTGCCCTTAGTTTTCAAACTGGAATATGTTACTAGGACGTATAAATCTCTCACTCAGATGATCAAATCACAGTATCATAGCTGTACACAACAGCATTTGACTTTCTAAATTCTGAGATATACATCCAGATATACATGCTCTTTTCTGGTGACCTCTATGAGTGGGATTTATCAGTGTATTAGATTTTTTTGTTGCTCGAGCATTGTAAGAAAGCTAGGATCTTATGGTCTTACTTATTACTCAACTTCAGATATTCAGAGGAATAAGTTAATGAAGTCTCAGAAGTTAATGAAGTCTCAGTATTTTACTACTTCTGTTACTGGTCATTTGAAAGATGTTTCGATATTTGGACACCCTAAAGGAAGCTCAGTAGCAGCTGTGTTTGCTCGGGTGTTTAGGGCCACTGACTGTCAGGAGGCAGTGAAGCACCTACAGCTGGCTTACAACAGTGTGACTTTTTTTAGTGGCAACCCAGAAGATGGCTGGTAACAGACGAGAGAGAAGGAAAATAGTGGGGATTCTGAGGACTTTCATGTACTCACCAAAGTTCAGAGACCTCAGGGCAAAACAGGAAAAAGAAAAGAAAAGAAGACACTTGAAAAGCAAAGTTCAACTTCTCTGCTTGGTGCTACTTGAAAGTATGTTAGAGGCATCATACTAGATTTGCCAGAAAGAATAACTGTGATCTTGAAAATTAGTGAGCTCGGTGGCATATTCTGTTTGTTACAGTTCCACAGGCATTTTTTTCCCAGCTGATTTCTATAGAAAGGGCTTCATTATGATGTAACTAAAGCAAACATTGGTCTAAGAGTTAAGAATAACAATACAGCTTTTTGACATTAAAAAGGTATTCTGTTACATCGGGAAAAGAGTTTCTATGAAGCAGTGTGCCCACAGGGAACTTCAGAATAAGAGTGGACGAACCTACAGAGACTTTTTTATTTGGCTTTGAAATCTTTAAAACATTTATAGAGATTTTTAATGTTTTAGAGCTCATTGTAAAAAGCACGAAACTTTTGTCAAACTTTTTAAAGGTATTCAGGATACAGTTTAAAAAATACCCAAATTAATTGGCCATGCCTATAGGAAGGACTGGGCTTTCGATTGGTGATAATCAGCCTTGCTCCGCTGGATTCAGTAACCTTACACTGACCCTATGGCATTGCAGGCATCTGTGGGGAGTCTATCAGAAAAACATCAGCTTAGCTCCGACTGGGATAAGGCTGATTTGCAACAGATAAGTATCTGACATGTAGGATGCATGTGAGTCAGTACACATGAAGAAATTACCTAAAAAATTCCTAGATGGAATTCCTAGGTATTATTGACCTTCTAATACAAGTAAATTTTGAATTGTCTGTGTATCATTAGTGTTTGAGATGAACTCCTAAATCCTAATTATTTTCAATGAATAAACCTTTAAGTATGTTAACAAGCATGTAACGTCTTTAGTCCCCCTAACACTTACAAGCTGTTCTATAATTAAGTCTTGATAACTGCCATTTGTTCAATGTATCTACAGAAAAAAAAGGACCATGTCCCCTAATGTACCTCCTTGAAAGCAGCAGTTCCTAAAAAGATGGATGGCTGAAGCCAAACAACTGTTGGTGACACCAAGGGCCTGGTGCTCTTCCCTCCTAGGTGGGAGGTGACCAGACCTTTTAAAGGTCTGGCCCAGAGTCTCTGGTTTGCCTGAACTGTGCTTTATGCAAGCTCAGAAGGGAAAATGTGACATTTCATTTACCTTTCCGCTAATTCTTTCAGGACCTGCCAGGTGCCAGTTAAATCTACCATAAAACATTTATTCTCAAATTGTCTACATTATGACCGGCAACCCATAGCTGCTGGGGCCATTTTGCTGTGAAGACACTAGGGACTCTAACACACAGCGGACCAAGCAACATCTTTTTTTTTCAGCTGCATTCGTGCTGGCAAAGTGGATGTTTCAGAAGCTATTGTGCTGCTGGATATGCAAAGGGGTAAGACTCTAATGGGGGATCAGGAGGAATCAGACTTGCTAATCAGGTTTGCTGTCCACATTGCCAGGGCTGCTGCTTCATGATAGCATAAACAGTTCCACTACACATTATGAGTGTGTAACAGAAGTGGCAGTGATTTTGTTAGCATTTTCTTTGTAGCAGGGCTGGAACTGTTCTGAAGCAAAATGTAGATTATCCTACCTTCCCAGCCATCAGTTTGGTTCACAAAGTTAGTTATGGTCTGTGCAAGCTTGAATCCTTCCAAGGGAAACTAAGCTTGAAATTCTCCTCCTGGTATGCACTGAGTCATAGAATCATTAAGGCTGGAAAGGACCGCTAAGATCATCAAGTCCAACCATCAACCCAACACCACCATGAACACTAAACCATGTCCACAAGTGCCACATGCTTTCTGAACACCCCCAGGGATGGTGACTCCACCACTGCCCTGGGCAGCCTGTTCCAATGCTATATCACTCTTTCAGCAAAGAAATTTTTCCTAATACCCGATCTAAATCTCCTTTAGCACAACTTGGGCCCATTTCTTCTCGTCCTATCACTAGTTACCTGGGAGAAGAGACCAGCATCCTCGTTACAACCTCCTTTCAGGTAGTTATAGAGAGAAATGAGGTCTCTCCTGAGCCTCCTCTTCTATAACCTAAACAAGCCCAGTTCCACCAGGTGTGCCTCATAAGACATCTTCTCGAGACCCCTCACCAGGTTTGTTGCTTTTCTCTGGACTTGTTCCAACACCTCAGTGTCTTTCTTGTACTGCAGCACCCAAAACTGAACACGGAATTTGGAGTGCGGCCACACCAGTGCTGAGTACAGGGATATGATAATTTTTCTGGTCTTGCTGGCCACACTATTTCTGATACAGGCCAGGATGCCGTTGGCCCTCTTGGCCACCTGGGCACACTACTGGCTCATGTTCAGCTGGCTGTCCACCTGTACATCCAGATCCTTTTCTGTCGGGCAGCTTTCCATCCATTCTCCCCCAAGCCTGTATCATTGCTGGTACTTGGCCTTTTTGAACCTCATACCATTGGCCTCGGCCCATCAATCCATCCTGTCCAGATCCCTCTGCAGAGCCTCCCTACCCTTGAACGGATCAACACTCCCACTCCATTTGTTTTCATCAGCACACTTACTGAGGGTGCACTCAATCCTCTTATCCAGATCATTGAA
Source organism: Trogon surrucura (assembly GCA_020746105.1). Classification (NCBI taxonomy): domain Eukaryota; kingdom Metazoa; phylum Chordata; class Aves; order Trogoniformes; family Trogonidae; genus Trogon; species Trogon surrucura. The sequence goes on along the minus strand of CM036617.1, from coordinate 113,333,994 downwards.
AAAGACACTAAATAAGACTGGTCCCAAAACTAAGCCCTCACGGAAGACATGGAGGTGCAACACAGCCACTGGTTCACAATGGCACAAGAGCATCCTGTGCATGCCAAGCACACATGTGCCACTTGAAGATTTACAAACCAATGAGAGCTCCTGCAGTGTTCAGAACAGCTCCTTCATGGTATGTTAAGATCCATAAGACATATGTTCCTTCACATTTGCAGTCAGTCACACAGCCTTCTCTTGATATTCAAGATGCTTTCACTTATTTAACTGCTTTATCCAGGGCAGGAACACTAGTTTTGTATTCAAGTTTATTGAAGGTGTGTAAGGGAGAGTAGACAAGGTGAAAAGGAGTACCTAAGGTCTTTGCTGGAGTTAGGATATTGGTCACAGAGCTGCAGCAAGGTGATGCACATCACCCTCACAGTCTGACTGTGAGGGCTGTCATGACTTTATTTGCTTGAAAACCTCTTTGCATGCTCTTCAGCTGCTGTCTGTTAGAGACCAGGGTGCCATGGCTGCTGTCTTGAATGCAAGTTTGGGCTTCCAGAATTTTTCTGGTGAAGGAGAACTAGCAACACCAGACCACAGCTAAGAGGTTCTGCTCTGTCCCTGCATAGCTGGAAGTGCTGCACTTGTGACTGTTGCCTCAGATCTAGACAATGTTGCAGTTCCACCTCTCTGGCTCATTGACTCAGCCTAGAGCCTTGGGTTAGCTAGTGACAAAGCAGTTGCTGTGTTTAGCTGTAATTTAACATGTCTTATTCCTCCCTCCTTTTACAGGAGGACCCCTTTGTGCTCATTCACAGTATTGTCCCACAGCAGCAGACGCAAGATTCCATTTACCCTTACAAAGCCTTTGGACATTGAACGAACTCAGAATAAGAAAGGAGACTGGGAAGAAGACACCAGAAATCAGCAGGAAGAGAAATATGGTTTCTGGCTCCATGTGTGACTTTACAGGCAGTCATGGGGGGAGCAGTGACATATTTCAGTCTTTTGCATGAAACACGTAAGGAGATTGCACAAGGCTTCGCAGACTTGCCTATATGGGAATCTGCATCCTGGTTTTGGCCCATTGGAACAGCCTAATCTGGTATGAAATTCATCTCAAACCATATATGCTTCAAAGGTAAGGGTGTCATTACCTAGCAGACTATTAATCCTCTCCTGTTTCACCAAACTGCCTGAACTCGGCATCGGGACTTGCTTTCCAATCCCTCCCTTTAGGGTCTTTTGGGGTCACATGGCTAGTCCCTGAGAATGGCACATGGAACGATTCCGGACTCAGACACAGCTTTCTGTATCTCACCCACAGGCCCCTCTGGCCTATCATATATTCAGTGCACAAAATGTGCCTGTTCCATACTCTTCACAGTTCCATACTAATTTTCATGATGGACCTTCAAGTGGAATTCTTTTAGTTTTTCAGCTTCAAGTGGCACTGCTCTAAAATTCTCAGCAACAAACTGAGCTAGCACACCCTTCTGTAAATGAACATGAAAGCTCTTGCAGTTACGAATGCCTCTTCCTTCCTCCTGCAAACTCCCAATTCTGCGGTGTTTTGAGGCATGAACCTCCTGGATCTGCCTAGTATTCTCTGATCCTGAGATGTTTTACCCATTTTAAGGTGTTTTAATATTTGATAGTTCTTTGCAACGTGCCAGAGATAGCAGCCTTTTGCACTTGTGTACTGGTAACGTGACACTTCAGCGGGGCATGCAAAGAGGATGCAGAAGGATGCAAGACCTGTTAGCATCATATGACAGGTCTCCACAGCAAGAGAAAAACATGATGCAGACCTATCTACACCACCCATCTGAGCACTGTCTGGGCTGCTCTAGCCATGGCACCATGCCTGGATTTTATCTGGTGAGAGGAACTTATCTGGTTTTCTCCAGAAGAGATCCTGCAGGTGTACACTGAGGCTGGCCACAGCAACAAGGAGTTGAAATGAAACAAAGAGTAATCTGAATTCAGTGTAAATTCAAGCAATGTGTCTGCTAGCTGGAGTCCAGGGATATTTATCTGAGACATGCAGATGGTGCAAATGTGGTGAGAATAAAAGTTGAAAGTGTTTAGCTGGCTCTTAATTTCTAATTCAATGTACTTCTATATAATTATTGTTCCTAAGAAAATTCATTGTAATCTTAGCACTGAATGTCCTGGATTTCAGTGAACTTTATTTTCTGCTATTGAAACATTCCATTAATTTCCTTTCTCCCTCTCACCCCACAATAACTGATATGTTTACAGCAAGCCAGGTATAATGAGAGTCTAAATTGTTTCTCTTTCAGTGTAGGAAATTATCCTTGGTCTTCTACTTTTACTGTGAAACTTGAAAAAGCCTATCTATATTAATTGTGGGGCTGCTCCATATATAATGCTGATTATGCTGTTGAGATATTATTTTCAACATCTCAAGCAGCCATTATGCCATTCAGTCTTTTCAAATGAGAAGCAGCGCTCATGTGAAAGAACACTCAAAAAACTTTAATGTATGTGAAGAAACTTAAAGCAATAACTGTGGCCTTGGACACACAGGCAATCATTCACTTGGACTACAAAGCAATCATTTTGTCCATGAAGAGAGAAAAATAGGTTGGAGCAACAATTTGTTCCTAAAAAAATTGGAATCAGTTAATCAATTTGCAGTAACTATCTGATTTATTTGTGTAATAACATGACTGACAATTTACAGCCTTTTCTAATAAATTTCAAAGCCATGATTTGCTGCAGCTATAAGCCATTTGTTTCACAAAGATGACCTTTAGTCTCTCTGATGATTGATTAATCAGTATATCATAAATACGGTTGTGAGAGTTGAAGAAAGATTTGCTTGATCGTCTCCAAAGAAGATCTATAGGTGTGTCCAGCACACAGAGAGCTTCATTAAAGACAACGAAGGAGTGGAAGTGGTACATGGTGTAGTACTGAGAGAAGATAAAACAATAGGATTATTTAATATTTGTTCATTAAAAAAAAGCCATGACGAACAAAAATAATCTTCCAGTTGTAAGGAGCTAGCCTGTTGCTCTATGTCACATCCTATGTCACAAGAGGGAGATAGGTGATTAACCTTTGGAGAAAAGAATGAGCTGTGGCTGTGAACTCAGCATCCTCTTAACCTTCCCTACTCTGGGGTGCTGAGTAGGTACTTTAGCCCATTTGGTAACCATTGTTTTCAGCTGTTCTACCTAATGACGGGAGAAAGAGAGAGAGAGAGATTAACAGGGTTTCTCTCACTTGTCTTTTTCTCCACTTCTGCTCCCTAGTCACATGCCTGGAAGAGTGAAGAGCAGGTAAGTATTGCTTATCCTCCTTACTGTTGTTTAGCTAAATCTGGAGGATCATCCCCCACTCTCTGGAGATGTATTTTCATGACATGGCTTCAGCTGATGTAATTGCTTGTCATTACTGAAAAACGATTTCCCCCTCCCTCATACCTAGCTCTCTCCAGTCAGGCTCGCACTCCTGTTGTTTCTTTCCAGCTTGGTGTGACAATCAAGTGAGCTTGCAGTTACTGTTCCTAAAAGAAAAGGAGAGAAATATTTGGGTGGAAAAAAAAAGTGGATTTAGGTTTCTTTCACTCAGCCACAGCTCATGTAGCTAGAGATTGGGTGAATGTCAGAGTTGGTAGAAGGGAGTGTGTGTATGGGTGTGGGTGTGCGTGTGTGTGTGCAGGTCGTAAGAGTCCTTTCCATGGAGGTGAACATTTAGTTGGTTTAGTTGCAGGTCTGAAACTATATCCACAGAGCCTCTAAAATGGTGTTATTGTTGATCTTTTGGTCCTTTGTTGCCTCCCTTGCACCTATGGTCACACAGTCGGCTGTGTCAGAGAAGAGAGAAAGGAGCAAAAGGCTCAGGGGAGATGCGTGACTTTTTTGTGGATTTAAGCTTAAGTAAAATGTACAAGTGGCTCATCCAAAGTCTTTGGCCTTTCAAATGTTCTTATCTGGTTTCCTGCTTTCCAACTTTATACTACAGTTTTGTTCATAAAACACTACTAAAATTAAATAAAACTACCTGCCATGTGATTTTCACTTGATTTATAGAGCGGCAAAGAACTGCTAGGACTGATATAGTGAAGAACCTGGACTACAGTGTGTTAAAATGAATCATAGCTGAGGAAAGCCTGGGGATAGCTAGGGAATGGTCTGTGATGCTATTTCAGGACACCGTCCCATTCCTGGATTGCAATTTCTTTATCTGTATGAGTCATGCAAGTGGAAGATTTGATAATTCTACCCCTTAGGCACTGTCTGTATGCAAATAGTCTCTAGAAACAGCATGATCCTAAGTCCTCCTAGAAAGGAGGGAGAGAGAGTGCAAGCTGCTGAGCTGGGAATCATAGAATCATAGAATGACCTAGGCTGAAAGGGACCTTAGAGATAATTTAATCCAACCTCTCTATCATGGACAGGGACGCCTCTCAACTAGATCAGGCAACACGTGGGGACTGAATGGGATCGAACCTGCAATCATGGTGTTATCAGCACCATGCTCAACCGAGTGAGCTAATGGGGACAGGCAAGAAAGAACGCATACCCTGAGTGAAAGCAGGACTTGGAGGGGCAGTAAAATGCAAACCATGACCTGGCCCATGCTTTCCTCTCTTTCAAAAAGTCTAGCAGACCATTTAGACCTCTGCAACATTAGCAGCAAATCTGTGGGGTATCTGATAATTTTTCTTCCCAAGCTTATGACACTTCTGCTACTCAGGTTTCAAATGGGGCAGAATGATTTTGATGGCAGAATCTTCCCAGATTCTGCCAGTTTTGCAGAGACTTATATAGTAGCATTTGAGTCTCTGGTGAAGAGCTCTCTGCAGCTTTAATCATGCATGTCCTAGCAAGCAGTTCGACTTAGTGATTTGCTAGGTTGGGTGCTCTGTTAGAGGCTAGATGAAGTGACAGTATCCTTTTTCTTGCTCATAATTTCCACAGGGATTTCAAATCTGGTTGTTTCAATAATATATTTATTACTCAGAAGAATCATAAATCTCTCTCACAGGGTTTTGGTTTAAAAAGGAACGCAGAACTTTGGTTACAAGTCACAGATATTTTGATTGTTATGAATGGCGATGTTGTTATATTTATTTTCCCAAAACATCCTCTACAATAGCTGTGTACCATTTTGTGATTTAGACATAGCAGAAGACTGAATCTGATCTGAAAAAAACATGAATCTCAAGCCTTGGGTTGACAAAGTCCAATATCTGAAACCCAGGAATGCAAGCAGGGCTGGCTTGAAATACAATGACGTTTGTAACTTCACCTCCTCTCCAGCAGAGCATATGTTTCCACCATATAATTAACTCTAGATTTCTCCTCATTTAGCCTGTATATTTAGTGAAAAGAAATAATATTATTGCCAGTCCCATCAAACAGACACTGCCATAGGCTCAACAATGCAATAGAGCAAAGCATTAAGAAATGACAGAATTGTTTTATTTTGAGGCTTAGGAGTAGGGGGCAATCATCAAGCCATTGGGATTTTTTTTAATGCGTATATTAAGTTGGCTGGCAGAACATTTCAGCAGGGACGCCAAGCCAGCCAAAAGGCCTAGCCCATAACCTCTAATCTTGTGAAGCTGAACTCTGTTATTTGCCATTAAAATTAGATGCTACTGAGTTGTAACAGATGTCTTCAGCAGACACATTTTCATTATTGAAGAAGTTTAGGTAAATGGAAACTGAGCCCCAAATTTTATTTTGTAGATTATGGGACTGCTGTGCTTTGTGGTTGAAGCTGGCATTTTTAAACATTAATTGTAAAAGCCTTTAGAAACCACACACTAATTGATGCTTCAGCAGTTCTGCTGAATCACAGCAAGAATACAGGCTGCCATGAAAAAAGAAAAAAGTGGTTGCAATAACCAGTTACTCAACACACTGGCTCATTTTTTTTGGACAATGACTGACACTAGTTAGTGGGTCCATGTTGTGCATCTCTGTGGAAGTATTTTAATTGTCTGTTCTCAAGAAGCAAGGAAGAGGGTAAGAGGAAAATCTTCCCAAAGACCTTTAATAAAAAACATCTGGAAGATGCATGATGGGGTATGAAACATCTTTATGAATATGCACCAACACAGGTGTTTGAATAAAAACAAGAGGGATTAAGACAATCTCTGTTTGTAACAGTTCAACAAAAAAAAAAGGTCAGAAACCACAGGAAAACTTGTTCTGACAAAGCCATTTAAGCTAGGATATTGCATTAGTGTGAGACTGCCCTCTTCAACTTGAAATGTCTAATATGTTTCTGAATATATTAATCTTCTGTTGCATGTGGATATGGTTCCATGTGCCTCTAGCACTGGATTAGAGACCCTGCCTTCAAGAGTGTACTGATATTCTTTTTCCAATTTAACAATACTATTCAAAGGCACCAGACAGTAAAATGAATTTAATCATTTCAATAATATTCCTCTCTCCCTGAAGGTACAAGGGGAATAGGCACTTAGATATATGGATCATATTTCCTTTATGAACTTTTCAGGAAAGAGTTTGCTGTTTCTCCCTGGTTTGCCTTAGGGCATGTTATTTCAATGATCATAGAGGTAGAGGCATAATTAAAGAAATGAGGGTCTTTTTGGTGCTCTGCTTTCTGAGTGTGCTTCAATGTGATAGCAATGATAGTGAGAAATCCAGGCTTAGTGAGCCCTGAATGATACTGTGAATGTTGTTGAATATCAACTTTTTCATTCTTTTAGAATTATTTCTGTTACTTTCATAACCAATTTTAAATTACAAGATAGATTTTAGAATATGATGCTGTATATGACATATTCTCAGTATTATTTAAAAATAAATTGAAATAATAAAACTTCCATAAATGGGAAAAATATCTCGGTTTACTTTTGAAAACTTCCTATCATGGAAGTTAATAAAATAGGTTAGTAAAGTTATTTGTGAACAAGGTGAGAAACTTTGCCTCAGGGAAGGATTTCTTATCTTTTCTTCTGTAGTATCCGGAACCTATCAAGGATGCAGTCACTGCATGTGAACGTTTTATGTTACTCTGGCAGCGTAATTTAAATCAGCATTTTGCACCTTGGCAAAATTAATTGTTGTCTCTAATTGCCATGGTGGATAGAACAGAAAAAATAATGTATTTTCCGTTCTCAATTATCTTCACTAAGCAACACTTTATGCAGAAGTATATGCCACTTCTGTACTGCTTTAGAAAAAGAGCATCTGCTGGTTTTAAACTGAAAACCGTTTCTGACTTGAAAGAGATTGTAAAGGATGTGTTTCTCAGGGAGCATATTTCAGTGTGCTTAAAATGGCTTTAGGAAACATTTCTCTGAACAGTTTATGAGCGATGGCTTTGTAAATCCATATAAGATATAATCAGCCTTATTTCTCCATGTCTTGTGCATGCTACCATACACTCTCAGCCAGTGTTTTTAAAGAGACTTGACCCATAAACACACGACCTGAAGAAATCATGGTTTGAAGAATGTATTCCCAAAAGCTTCCATGTTATTTTCCCAGCTTTATTAGTTAGCCTTATAAAAGATTTTGTCTCTCCTTATGAAGCAAACCATTCATTATAGGCTGAGGTTTGATTTATGGTAGTATTGTATTATTTTCTCCAATAGCAAGAAACAACTTCGGAAAACTTAGGAGTGTTTTGCACATCACATGCTTTTTGTGGCTGGGTTGAAAGGGGGACAAGGCAAACGTGTTTCCTTAACAACTGGATACAAGGGGAGACACAGACTGTGTCCTTCCTTTCCCGTCTGGAGCAGGAAGAGAGCAGGGAACCAGGAGCAGCACTACTCTTGTGAAAGGCACCAGCATTTGAAAACTTGCACTCTCTTGACTATAAGCTCTTTAATTACATAGGGAGCTGTACATTGAAGAGCATCTGGCATAAGGAAGCTGAAGCTGGCTCACACTGAATGAAAGACATCTCTGTCAAAGCATTTGGCTGTTAGCAATTGACTTTGTCTTCTGAAGAGTTAGTAGCTGGGTAAGCAAGAGACAGCTACAAGTTGTGTTTCCCTGAAGGTGGCCAAATCCCTTGCCCTAGCTTTTCTGAATTGATTCTTTGTGTCCAAGAATGAAAATGGAGCAGAGATCAATCAGCTCAGCTCTGTGCACTCCCATTCCTCTGTGGCTGCATCTTCCACTGTCTTGTTCAAGAGGAAGTTATGAAGAAAGGGCAATACACAGAGATGTAGAGATGCTGCTGACCAGTGGAGTTAAAGCATCTTGCAGTCCAAAGAGCTCAACCATGATTGGAGATGGGGGAAACCAAGACAGTGAGAGAGGGAGGATAGGTGACCAAGTGAAGGAGCTCAGGGATTGACGAAACTTGTTTGGGCCGTGAGGAGGATACACAAGGAGATGACGTCTTCTAGTTCTTAAAAGTGGAAAGGACGCAATGAACTTTTTTCCCACACAGTCTCAATTCTTTCCTTTCTTAAACAAGCCTTTATAGATTTCTACTTTCTTCTGCGGTAAAGAAGTGAATGTGATGCTAAAGCACTTCAAAGTTGTCTCTTCTGTGGCCCGAGTCGACCTAAGACACACCAGACCAATTGGTCTTCCCATGTCTCTGCAGGGCAACACACAGCTTTGTTGAAAAGACCTCATGTCTACATGAACCGAGCTGCCACTGTCCGGGTGCTTCTTTCTCAATGAGCCTGGGTATTGAGATGCTCCTTTCCTTCTCAGATTAATTCTACATCTGATCATGATTTGCTTTCACTGGATTTAGGTTAAGGCCTTCTTAATACTGAAGTCCAGACTAATTCAATAACCTAAATTTACGTTATATTAACTGAGCAAAAAATGGCCTTTGATGTAGACACTAGATATCTTCCTGTGGGGCAAAAATGCTCCGAGGGCGTTGTGCAGAAGATCTTATTGGCACTTAAATAGCTTAATTCCTTTAGAATATTTGTAAATATTTTTATATGTTTAATAATTTTAATTTTATTTTTTAAAAGAGTCGTTTTAATTGTCAGATTAATCATAAATAGCTTAGAAATAATAATGGGCAGGCACTATACTCACCGAGATATTTCAAACCCCTGTTTTGATTATTCATTTAAAACTAAATAACAGCGCTCCTTTTTGCCATCAGCTGAAGTATGGTCTTTACAGACAATTACTTCTGCAGTCATATAATCAGTAGTTTAACAGTGGGCATATACAAAGAGGGAGAGTTGAAGTTGAACATGCAGCCCTATAGTTGTCATTTTCTGACTTTACTTGGCTTAGTAACCAGAATGCTCATCTTTTAAGGTAAATTTAGTAGGGAATATGCTTAAATTTTCTGTTTCATGACCTAGTTCCTTTGTTCTGAAGATTCAATGCTGAGGTAAACTGTCAAAACCCTGACAGCTGGCACGACAACAGAAGTACTGGCATTTTTTTAAGCTTATCTCATAGATTAACTCCTCAAAGAGTTTGCATGCCTGAATGACAGACCCTTCCAGGTTCCATTTCATCACCATCATTCTTTGACTTTCGTCAAGTGGAGATTGCTCAGAATTTGTTTGTTCTCTGCCACGTTTTTCAATGCATAAAGCTGTTTTTTTTTTCCAGCCAGTTCTTCCTGAAATTGTGTTTTTCCCCTCCAGAAATTCTAAGAGTTGTAGCCCCAGCTAATGTGGCACCCTGGGTAGGAACTGTAGAGGGGAAGCTGAAGATTTCAGTAGCTCTGAAGCCTGCTTCTGAGGGTTAGATGAGCTGCCTCAAGATAATTGATCAGTTATTTTTCTGGACCAGGGTTAAAGTGAAGTGAGCAAAATCACAGCTATGCAATATTTGTATGTATATAATTATGAAGTGGATGCCACATCCTCAACTGCTCTATGTTTTCATGTTGAGGTGTGGCAACATTTCTATCTGCCTCCAAAACTGAGCAATTTGAGTGTGATTAGGTGCAAAGGTGTAAGGTGAAAAATTTAGTCCTAAAACCTGAACAATAGGAGTTCCTACCTTGGCAAAAGTTAGGAACTGTGGTAAATGTGCATTTCAGTGTACCACACTAATTGTGGTTTCTTTGTTTGAACTATGTAAGTTACCTTATTACTGAACTAGATAAATAGCTCTTTAATCTTTTTACCTTTTAATTTTCCTTTTGTCCACCAGCTTTTCTCTCACCCTTTCAACCCAGCTAATGCTCTACCCAGGAATGAATACATTACTCTGCTGAAATTTGAACAGAAGGCTAATTCCTAATCAAAATAGGCACTAATTTCTTTCAGTACGAATTATCATAATTCATTGCAAATTTGCTCTCCTTGAGCTATGCCAACATGTTGTATGAATTTCAGCACTTGGAGCCAGCTTCTTATATACATCAAATCAATAATATACTATTGGGTTTTTATTATTTCTGCTGCATATTTTCATGGAAAAATAGCCTCAATGACTTACTAAATAAATATTACTACCATTGTGATGAAAAGATATGTTTAAAGTTTTTTTAGGTTCTTATACCAATAACAGATTTTTCCATTAAAAAAAAAAAGAAAATTCTCCTGAAAATGGGGAGAAACTAAATAACATGACACGTTGTTTATCTCTTTCTTGCTGAAACAGATCATCCATAGGGAATACAGAGCTTTCAGGAAAAAGATTCTGCTGAGGTACCAGTGGAGATCTTTATTCCTATACCCAATGGTGTATCTTACAAGCGTTGCAAAGATGGCATCTGATATTACAAAAAAGACATACCTATCAGACATCCTGGGGAACTAGGCCTCCCAGTTGGTGTGCTTATCTAATTTACATAGCTTTTGTGGTCTTCTAGGTGTCATCGCCTACGCGTATACTATGTCTTCAAACACCTCTTCTCAGATACAATTGTGTTTTATAGCACCATCTGTTCAAAGCATGGATTTCATACATCTATAATAATGCCATCAGGCAAATAGCTTCGCAAATTGCAAATATGGTTAAAATATACACAAAAGATTCAAACATTAAACACAGCAATTATGGGGCGCTTCTTTTTTTTTCAGTCTTGAAATGTGTATGTGTCTGGATACAATTGTTTTTTTCTGTTGGTGAGGCGTAGTGCGTATCTGTATGCAAACAGATTTGGAATGTTTTGTTAATTATGGTTTTTATTCTTTTGTTTGCTGGTTGCTCTTTCAAGATAGAAATCTCTAGTCCAATATAGTGTTCCTTACCTGTGAAAAACATCGATTATAATATAAATTAAATAATTGAAAATACAAAATATGTGAAATAGAATTACCTGGAGTCAAAATGTCTTGTTCAAGTAGTCTAGCATTGGGGTTATTTCAGTCATGGGACTTACTTTTTAGGAGGAAGAAACTGCACAAAAGTGGAGAACCATATATACTGGAAGTTAAAATCACCTTGGAGTGAGATACCTGAAACTGAATTTCTGCCCTTCTTCATTTACAGTACATTAAACTAATAAAATGTTTTCCACTAGAATGTTAATGCAATGCCTTTGATTTGTTTGCTTTACAGTCCTTATTTTGGAAAGCTCCCAGACAAAGTGTATAACACGTATACAGCTACCTGAAAATATGAGAAATTATCTTCATTGTAAATGGAGCAGGTGATGGAATATTTCCTAAATTCAGCCACGGATGCCAAATCACAAAATGGCAAGGCTGCATTCCACTTGACAATAAGATGATCTTAAACTGTGTAATTAAAAACAAGAGTTACTTTCATTAAATACTGAACCCCCATTGTGCCCATTATCCTCATAAGATTTTGCATGATGCTTGTGAATCTGTAATGCTTAAAGATACAAGATGAAGCAATGTAAAGACAGTGAGGGGCAAAATCAAATCCATCCTTAAAACATTAATTGAGTTTTTCCTTTTGTTGTGTTCTTTGGTTTCCATCAAGTGAGGGTGAACAGCTGAATGCTTACTGTTGCGTATTAATACATACGTGACTGTCATCACTAGTTACGTGGGAATCAAACAAGTTAATTCAGTTGCTGTGTATAAGAATTAAGTTGCTATATGCAAGGGCCATAATTAGCTATTCAATCTAACATTGTTTCTTGAGCCAAACATGGAGAGAAGGACTTAGAGTCAGCATGCTGTATTTTTTTTTTTATGTGGGCATCACTCTCAGAGGATGATTGTAATATGGTTCCTGGAGCTGGCTGTAGTCGTTCAGGCCACAAGCTGCATCTGTCTCCTGCTGTTTCTTCTGAACGAGAACCACCTTGTGCCAGGTGATGTGCAAGGACAGAGTAAAAATACAGTCTCTCCCATAAACCTTACGCACTCAGACAAGTGATAAAAGAGATACCAGAAAATCTCATTGAAAACCTGTTCAGTTGTGTCAGAAGATAGTCAGCTGAGGTGTAGCTGAGATGTTCTTTGGCATCAAGACACCTGTGAGTTTTTTGGAGGGAATCTAGTGAATGGGTAGACAAAGAGTTCTTCAGGTAACAATAATGGGTTTACTGACATAGGGATGCTTGAAGGAGCGTAGAGACTGTCTCGGTGTTTTGTGGTACACCTTGCGGTGCTACAGCCCTAGACAGTGGAGGGATAGAGGAGACAGTAGCTAGAACTTGTTCAGAAAACAGTAAGTGGGGAGTCTTAGGATGATGCAAGAAGAACAATATTGTGAAACTGAACAGAAATAATATTTAGGTGATAAAGAACTTTGCAGTGGCGAGATGGAAGTGACCACAGTAACAAATGCTGCGATAACGTCGGTCGCCGTGGCACCCAGTGAGCTGCAAATTTTGTTCCTATCACAAACGAGAGGGGGAGCAGAGCCCCTGGGGCAGGAGAGGGAAAGCTGTAACCTGACTCACAGCTGTCACGTCTGTGACCATGGCTGCCAAAACGCTGTCGGCTCTCATGTCAGATAAGATGAGATCCCTTCCCTTGGCTTGCTCTCTACTTTCTGCTGCTAGTAGGCCCGTGGCCAGCTTGTATTCCAGTAACTCGCAGGATAAATCTTTCTATCAACCCTATCATTGCCTTGCATTCTCCAGTCACTTCTTATTTTTAGGCATATGTGCTTTTGGCTAATCTGTGCTGCCTAAAGCACGAGCTCTTTTCTGTTCTTTTTTACTGTAATCAAAAGGAGCCTGAACCCAGAAGATGCCAAAAGACATCAGCTTCCCTTGTAGGCAGTGTAAGCTGAGTGTGCTCATCGCCTCCGAAGATGCTTAACACACTTCTAAGATGTGGCCCTGAGTACCTATTTATCTGAGTCTGGTGCCCACAGGGCAAAGGGTTGCATGTCATTTTTATTGATGATTAATATTCTATTTCAGAATGAGTTTTCTCCAGCAACAATGAATTTTGAGATCATAAGAATGCACTTCATCCTAGAATTAAGCTCACATGTTGACCAGTTCAGGTGAACTCCACAGAATTACAGGCAACCTAAACCAGCCTCATCAATGGAGTCCATTAAAACTTTAAGAAATGGTTGTAGGTACCTTTTTCTTTAAAATTACTCCCTGATTCTATTATTTATTTTTTAATCGCGTCTTCCACCATATCCCTTCCCTCAAGTTTGTTTACTTTTTACTAGACAACATCATCAATGTCAACCCAATTTCCATACCAATATTTAATTTCATTTACAGGAGGAGAATATAATTTAATAATTTACATACAATGGCATACAGGTTGGTGTGTTTTGACAATGGCTATAGTCTACATACACATCTATGAGAGCAAAGGTGTTTGTGAGTGTATATCTGAATATGTGCGTATAGAGAAGTCCATAAGTACTAGCTTATTTACATCATGCACAGTATATTTTGCGTGTGTGTGTGTTCGTGCAAGTGTCTGTGTGTATTTCTCATTGTGATATGACAATATCAGCTTTAGAATAGCAGCACTGCAACGGCCTATTACTAGAATATGATACAGTGATGGATTATCTATGTTGCAAGTACACAAATGCAGTGTTGCAGCATGCCAAAATACCTTCAACAAGGAACCTCATTTTACTTCTCTGGGTATCTTAAATAAATTATGAAAAATATAAAATACAATTCATGGAGTACATAAGAAAAGTGTCTACAGAGCATGGCAGATCTCAAGGAAATGTTGATGTTTTTAGTGCTGTCATCCATCACCATAATGAGTGCCAAAACTCCTTTGAAAATTAGCTGTCTGTGATTAGGCAGGTTTCAGAGTGCAGGTTGTTTCTGTATCTGATTCCGAAATATATTAATATGAATGTTATGCTAATTTGTCTACTTTTGACCTAGAGCTTATCTCAAAGATTCAAGAGGATATTGCCTCATTAACTAACTCACTCGCAAAGTAAAACTACCTTCACCTTCCCACTTCATTAGATGGAATTGTTGCTTTTCTTCTTTTGGGGAAGAGTGAATAAACAAGAGTCCTTCAAGATGTGTTGCTTATTCCAACCTCAAGTATAGTTGTCTTGTGCATACATAATAGAGGTGTTAAAATTAGTATTCAGCTCTAATTCTCTCTCATCTAACTGATAGTGTTTTGATGAGTTTTGGAGTTTCTGCTCTGTCTGGGAATTTTAGTGATGAGGTAAGGCAGACAGATAGCAGCTTGGTTTTCATAAGCTTAGTTGACCTTGCAGGACACAGAAGCATAAAATGTTTATTGTGAAACTGAATAAATTTTCCTAACAGGCAAAGAGTATGCATAAAAGAAAAGAAAAACACAGGCACCTTTGTAAATATCTCAGACTGACCAGGAATTTTTATTATTACATTTCTGCAGGACAAAATCATCTTTCCTGAAATGTACAATAAGTCACATGTATTTTTAATATTGTAATTTTGATTTCTGCATTTTCCTGACTTTGAAGAGAGGACATTTCTCCCCCTCAAGTAATGGGAGAATTTAGATGGATTGTGTTAAAGTCTTCCCTCCTACCTGCTCCCACCTGTTATTTGTTTACTGGACAGGGCTGAAAATTGGAATTTGTACCCATACTCTGATCTGAATTTACCTGAAATTGGGATGTGTTGAATCCAGTTCTTCTAGTTTGAACCCTGCAGTTTTTTATTCAAAGCCTGAAATAAATCTAGAGGAATATAAACTCTTTTCAATATCCTCACTGTCTCTTTTTAGCTCTTCTCAGAGTCTTACATTTGGATGCAAATTTAATTTAAGAAAAAGACACAGAAGGCTCTTTCAGTGTTTTACCACTACCATTGAAAATAAGGTGTGCAAGCAACCTCTTTAAGAGACTTCCTAATCTTTTCAGACTCGTCATAGGTCTGTTCAACTATTGCACAACCAGACCAGTTACTTTCTTTGACTTCTGACCTATCCAATATCCTCAGTGATCCCTTGGTCTTTCGCAAGGCAACTCTCTCTAACACTGGGGAGGCACCCTAATTTTAATTTACTTTTGGCACCTGCCATTGAAAGCCAGGGACTCTAGGTGCAGCCCTGGTCCCTAGACTCCAGAATGATTGCTTATATTGTTTGATTTAGCCTAGTGAATAGCCTAAAGAAGATTAAAATGATTCATTCTGCCTAGCTGAGGGATACTGCTTTGGTGAAATACATCCCTGACATCCTCCGTTGATCTGTAATATGGAGGCTAGTAGCCCTTGTAACTGTTATCCTACCTAGTGTAACTACAAAGGCTGTACTTCTTCATAAGTTGGTTTGGTGTGGCTTTTTTTTTTTTTTTGTTCTATCTGAGTAAAATACCTTCATGCAGTCTCCTGAAGGCAAAATTGCATCTCTCTGCTCCAATCCCATCAAATATGTTTGGTCTTTTTTTTTTTTTTCCTTGTCGCAGTGCAGCTAATGTGAGTAGTTTGAGTAGATTCCTATGACTGCCTTCAGCCAGGCAATGTTCTCAAATTACAGAAATGTCCTACTGAAACCCAGGGAGAGGTGGGACCCTTCTGCTAGCCAACTCATCTCTCTGTGGAGGGACAGTTCAGGAAAGGTTCAGGAGCAAACCTCTGTGGAAGAGTTTAAATGCATTTGGATGACTCTATGTACTTGTTTGAACCAGAACTTTCAGTTTCTCGTCTTGTAGTACTCAAACATCCTGGGGAAGTTTTGGCTCAGCAATGAGTCTCATCCCCAGTAGTAACACAAATTTCCAGTTGGTACTTTAGAGATTGTATTTTGTCCCGACGTTGCTTGTGAATAGTTTAGTCACTG
This sequence comes from Trogon surrucura, assembly GCA_020746105.1. Classification (NCBI taxonomy): domain Eukaryota; kingdom Metazoa; phylum Chordata; class Aves; order Trogoniformes; family Trogonidae; genus Trogon; species Trogon surrucura. Next base: position 113,317,886 of record CM036617.1, on the reverse strand, counting down.
AGAGGTCTGTGTAGGTGCACCTCAGTGAAACTGTGTTGCCCTGCTTTACACTGATGGCAAATGTGGACCTATGTAAAGCTACTGTATAGAAAGACTAAAAGTATTTCTAATTCTGTAGAACTTGGCCTTTATTCTATGAAGAGGTCTTGGTAGTGTGGCAAAGTAAGTGGTTGAAGGTCGTTGTATGAATGATAAATATCACACCATATAGATAGTAGCAGAACCCCTCGAAGGAACAGGAGCAGTGCTTATCTATGCACACTACAATGTTGTTGTTTGTACTTGGGATAAAAACTAAATTACTTGTATATCCTCTTGGCTACCCCTTTCTTCATATGCTCACATATTTCTCATGGATTTTATGGCACAGATCAACAATGCTAAGAGATAAGAGCATATAAATCTTATTTGGGCCACTGGAGAAAGTATTTGCATATTTTTTTTTTGTGTGTACGTGTTATGGTGTAAAGATAATGTACAACAGACATGCAAATACTTTCACAAATTAATGATTTCTTAAGAAAACCAACCAACCAACAAACAAACCCAAAACAAAACACAGTAAGTATGCAATATAAAAGCCAAGACTAAGTCCTGGCTTGGCAGCAGTCAGTTTGTTTCAATCTCAGATATTACGGTGGAATCTGCCAGTGCAGCCAGGGGTAATATTTGCTAAGAAGTCAGTCAGATGTCAGCTTCAGCTTCTTAAAACTGCTGTATGTGCTGCTGAGAATCGTGGCACAAATCCGATTCTTTCTTTCATTATTTACAGTTCACAAAATTGTGTGCTGTTTTAATGATCTGTCCTCTATATAATATCCATGTTGCCATATGCTGAAATCCAAATTTTTGAATGGTACACCAATTAATTAGATGTTATTTTCAGGAGACTGGGGGGGAGGAGGGGGCAGAGGTGGTGATTGATGAAGGGAGTCACTGATGTTTCTCTTAGCAAAGTAACAATGCCTGGTACTTGTTATCCTCCTATTTCTTCTTGGTGCTTTACAACACGTTCTAAGGAGCAGACGTTATTTACTACAGAAACTCAAATGTCTTTATTGACAAATAGCAGGAGACAGACCCTCAGGAAGAGTGGCTTCATTAGCATGCAGCTTATACTATTTTTCAAGAATATGTTTGAGTCTTTACACTTTTTTTGGAACACTGAAATGTTGATAGTAAATGACAGTGGGAATAAGTGCAGCTGGCAGGATAAAACCGATGGTTTAAAGAGCCACAATCTGTTTTCTTGATCTGTTTTCACCATGTGTGATATAGTCTTAAAAGCTATATATTTTTAAAGATGGATGCAGTATTTATAGTAGTGATTTTTGTATTTCCTTTTGCCAAGGCAGGGTAAAGAACTTAATTTTATATCACACCATTTACAAGCAAGGGATCACAAACTCCTTTTCCATAGAACTGCTACTGGGCGAAGACAGAAGCTGCGTGAATGTGACTGCAGTTGGAACTGCTTCATTTTAAATCCTCAGCTTTATTTTTACAGCCCCATTTTGTGTAGACTTTTTAGAGGTGCAAAATGTCGGAGGAAAAAGAGAATGGGGAGAGTGCCAGGCGGGGTTTTCCCCCACTTTTGTGGACAGTTGCAGCCCCTCTGCTGAGCAAGGAGCAGGAATTGCTTCCACATTTTTACCCTTTGGTGAGTCCCACCAGACGATGACAGCAGTGTTGCTCTGAGGAATGCACTGCATGGTACCTCCTTGGCACATTTCGCTTTCCTGAGGCAGAATTCGTCCCCCCTGGCAAAATGCTAAAGTGGTTCTAGTGGAAGGGCTGGACCCAAAAGCCATGGCTATCTGTAAGACTGGATTAGTGCATCTAATGCACCATTTATTTTCCCACTCGCTTTGTATCATTGAGGACGCCCTGGTCCCTCTCTTCTCTCTCAAGGAGAGCTGAGGAAGAAGCGTAAGTCACTTTCAGGCTGTACAAAATCACACCGAGAAGTGATAAAATCTGTTTCGCACTAGAAGCTAATAATCCCCCATTAATGGGACCTGTGGGCTACTATCTGTGAGCAGCTACTTTAATATCTTCCAGACCAGTTCCTGCCCTTTCTCTGACAGCCAAATGAAAGCAAAATTCTCCCTACAGTCTCTTCTGGTGGATTTACATTAAATGAGAGAAAATATCACCCAAGTGCACACAAACTACTCACCTTGTCTCTCCTTATTAGTTCCCAATCTAGTTTACTTTTTTCTGCGGGCTCCTTAGCACCTTCTCACTCCTTCTTTTCCCCATACCCTCAGAACTGCTTGCCTTTCTCTTTTCAGTCAGTTTATTACAACTCCTCAAATCTATAAATCTCCTAACGGCACTCCGGTAATAGCCATTTATGTCAAAATAAGCATCTAATCTCTCCATTAATCGAAGATCTAAGTGATGCAAAGACATCAGAAAAAGGGTAAAATTAATGTTGTTTTGGAACACTGTTAGATATTTGTTCCTCAAAGTATATGATGCATATACACATAAGAGAAAAGATTTCTAGAGAACACCATCATATAGTGATTTTGTTCAATACCTTAGTTTAAGATCATAAAGCAGAAAAACACTTGCACCAAGGTCAAACTAGATAGCGGAGTAAAAATTATGCTACTTTTTTTTTTTTTTTGAGGAAGATAATGTTAATTTTACTTCTTTGACCTTCTTGAGCAAATAATGGAGAAGACAATTTGGAAGGAAGACTGTGAGTAGTTTCAAAGATGCTCTTTTCACACTGGGCATAAACTTGACTAGTAACCTAGGGATAGTGGGCTTCTCACACTACTTTTTAATTGATTTGCTGAAGGTTTAGTAGTACATGCCAAACAACTGAAAAGATAAATGAAAACTATCTCATGCAGACCTTTGCAAGTGCCTGCTGAAAAGAAGTGAATAGTTTTGTGCAAAATAAGGACAATGCGTTTGCTTGCAGTTGTGCATACAAGCTATTCAAAGCTATAATCATAAAGCGAAGTTTGAAATCCCTTCTGTGAGTTAAGCAATATTCCCATTTTGCTTACTATGGAATAGAAAATATGATGCAAGGCTTAGATTGCAAAAAACGGTAGGTTTTCCTGTCCTAATAACATAAATTAATTTAACAGAATTTTCTTTTGGTAAGATAGGGCCCTATTTACTTCCTTTATAGGCTGTAGTTTATGGGATAAAACATAAGAGTTTATACCATCAGAAGTCTGAGATACTGCTTGTGAAAATTAACAAAAGACTGGCCACTGAGCTTTGGATTATCCATGAAATCTGTGAGAATCATGCCATTACTGCTAGTAATGAAGCTGGTGATTTTGAAAAGCAAGTGCCTTCTCATTTTAGAATTATTAGTTAAAATTATAGTAAAATACATAACAAGACCTGTAGTACATATATAGTAAAAAAAAAAAATGAAAGCTGCTTCACATGGACCCTTAGTATGGGATTCAATAAGTGATACTAAAATCTGTACCATTTCTTTGATTATACTTATTTGTATTTTCCATTTTATCTCTTTTTTTTAGTCGTGGGAGCAGTCAATGAGTTGTGAGAACATGTCAGCTCAAGTATAGGTTTACAGTTACAAGGATAGGAAAGGTTACAGTGATAGTTTTCTCACTGATATTTTATCAATCATTGAAGTCGGGACCTTGTCGCACTTATTGATATTGTAACAGAAAGATGTGTCAGCTATATTAAAATATTTAGCTTAACACTCATTTCTTCTTATTGATGTTATGTCAGTATAATAACAGAAAAAGTGATTGTGTCTTAATTCTGAGTTTTCCAGGGGACCGTGATTCTGTTTGATACTGAAGCTTCCTAAGCTTTCAAATATTTTTGTAATTTTGTATGGAATTTAGCATTTTGATAATTTCTTGCTGAAACATACCTCTTTTGATGTGAAGAAATCCAGATTTCTCAATTTTGGATTCCATTTTTAGTACATAGTTGTCCATGTGAATATATTTGCTTTTTTTTTGATAAAGACAAAATTTAATTACTCAAAACAGTGCTTCCTCAGAACAGCAACAACGATGAATGATAATTTTTGGAAAAAAGATAAAATTGTGACTGGTTTCAAATATATGGTTTCCCTATTTATCTGATAATGGCTAAATATGTTCCTGTAAGTGCTGTTCTGCTTTAATTCAATCTACTAGTTGTCCAGAAATCTAGGCTTCTTGGATTCTAGCTTGAAAGTCTTTCATTTAAAAAACAAAACAGAACAAAACAAGTAATCAAGCTCTTTACCACAGAGTGTAAATTTCTTTATGTACAAGCATTTGGGTCAGGCAGGCACAAACAGTATTTTTTAAAATTTTCAGGTTCTCCCAGGGCAGGTATTTAAATGACAACATTTTTCGTGACAGCACAGGACAAAATGAATCAATATAAATGTGTTTATTTAGATGTCACCATCCTCTTCTGTTACTGATTTGTGATGTTCTGTCTCCTAATAATGTATTTGTTTACAGCAAGTTTTTCCATTCATCTTTAACCTATTAGTGGGTTCTGAGAATTTTTGACATGTGGGCAGTTAATCCAGAGGTCTCATGACAACAGCCGGAACACTGGAGTGTCTCTGCAGCCTAGAGATGATTTCCAGACATTTAATTTCTTTCTCATATGTTGAAGTGGAAAAAATCTTTCTTTGTGGCCAGTCATGAAAATATCTTTGACATCAACTATTTTCTGAGTACACAAGGACACAATAACATGGATAATGAAGAATATCAAGTGTTTTTCAAGGACTGGCACCCTGCCTCATCAACACATCTGCCAAGCTCAGACTTCTTAATATTAAAAAAACCCAGTCTATTTATAGACTACAGAGACCTCGGGCTTTCTGCAAGCCATTCTGAAATGAATATGCACAAAAATATAGAAAGTGTTGCAAACAGAACCGTTGTGCTTCTGATTCTGCATAAGATATGTCTTAGATGTTCACGGGGAATGACATTTGATGTAGCTACTCAAATCGGTGCAAATGGGAGAAGGCCCTTTGTGTATGGGTACTACTCCTTACTCTATCCTTAGAGTATGAATTCCACATATTTTCTTTTACTTTTAGACTAAAAGGAATTCCAAGCTTCTTCTACATTCATTCATCAGTGCACTCCAGGTGACTCTGCTATCTCAAAGTCTGTCTTTTCCAAATGGAAATCCATAGTTTATTAATCTTGGTTTAAATTGAATTCACTCATGATCACCCCATTCAAGGTTATTTTCTGCAATCAGCTCTTTTTTTTCTGTCCTTGCCACTTAGCAAAACCTCGTCTAAAAATAACATAAATTTATTGCTTGCTGACACAGTAGATATTTGGTGAATAAATCTGTTTACCGTTACATCCTGAAATAACTGCACTTTATAATTGTTCTTAGTACTAATTATTCAGTTGATAATATTTATCCTATTTCTTTTACTTTCACGTTTTTGTTTCTAGTGCATATAACCTTTGATATTTGTGTAATAATTAAGTTTCTTAGGATTAGATTTTTTTTTTTTAATTATGTGTTTACACCAAGGTTTCATTGCAGATGCTTATTGACGATTGTAATTTCTGTGCAGTTTTATCCTTTCTTCACTGCAACAACTTTGGAGACTCAGAACGTTCTCTCCAGGAGTCCACAGGCCTTATCCAGTTAAAACTAAATCCTACAAAACTTGATTATAGTTCTATTCTTTAGTGCCTGCTTTTCCAGCAGTTTATACCAGTATTTCATTTTCTTGTTTCATTTACACTGTATGTTAGTTCACAAACAGCTCAGATGTTTCTCACTGTCCGTAACAATTTCTCTCTTCTAGCTCACTGGTACTTCTTTATTCATTGCTGAACCTCTATTTACCTGCTATTTTACTTTTGTATACTGAAACCAGATGGAGATTTGCTTGAATTTATTCTGACCTTCTTCCACTTCTATTTTGTTTCTTTCTGTCATTTAAACGTCGTTAAATGTTATTTAGTTAGATAATTTACTTTTTATTTGTTACTTGGCATTTGTGCAAAGGTACATTTGTTGGCATTTCAGATGGAGACCTGAACACTTGGGACATTCATTTTTTAATGAGCAGCCTGTATGAGTGTACAGTAAGCATATACTAAAAATAAATCACTCGAATGCATTTAAAACTCAGTCTTATTATGAAATGTGTTTTTTTCCTCCAGGTACCTTCCTTTTCTTTTTTTTTTTTTCCAGTCAGACTAACTTTACAATCACTCTGTCACTCAGAGTGCAGAGTACTGCATTTTATTCCTAAACGTAACTGTTTAGCTAGATCTGTGTTGGGTGTTTGGAATTCATGAAGAATTTTCCTTTATATTCAGCCCTGGCTAGCACAGGGATAAACTAAATGGCATATACTTTCTACAATGTAACACCTCAGAGACGACTGTACATCTAATTGGTGCAAAGAAAAATAAGTTCAAATGATCATGCTTTAATATATGAGTTCTACAGAATTTCCTTTTTCCTTCCCTTTCCCCACCTTGTCTTTTGTGTTTACAAAGAAGACCAACCTCAAATACAACAGTGAAGGCTGCTTAGGTCATTCTGGCACAATCTGTTGTGCACAAAACAATTAGAAAAAAATTATCTGGGAGTTCTTATTTCTTAGCTGTTTTTTTTTGTTTTTGATTGGGTGGGTTTTTTGCTTTTAGAAGGTGTGAAACTATGTAAGAACTAACAGATGCCCTGTTTTTAAGACTGTATTTAAAAGTATGTGACACAAGTTATTTTTTACTTATGGTTTCAAATACTGAAAAACCTTAAACATACGCATGTTTTTTTTTTAAAGATACATTTTTGGTTCTCTTTATATGACTGCTATATGCTAGGCTCTTCTGTTCAAACGTGAAGACTACAAAGACCTTTTTTTAAGAATATGAATGTAAATTTCAGATGTGTATGCACATGTATGCTATTGTGGCCTGAGTTATGACTTCTGTATATTTAATGTTTTCAGTCCTGGAGGTAGTCAGAGGTCTAAATGTATTTATAATATTGTAGTTTTCAGAAAATGGACTACGTAAGTATGAGGAAAAATAAGCCAAAATGTTGTGGAGAGCATGCAGAGCATATAGTTCTTAAGAGAACAGAGTCCACATGATTCTGTTTTCTGATTTTTACCTTTTCCATTAGGGTTATACGGTTTTCTAGACTGAATATTGTCAGAGCAGTAGTAGCCCAAGGCGGTTGATTCGAGATGAGACTTCATAAAATCTGGAAGATATGAAGAGAAAAATGACTGAGGAATTTAAATCACAAAGGCTTGTTGATAGTTGTAGCTGAACTTGTTCAAAGTAATGCAGTCAGATGTAATATGTGAGCAGTGTGTCCAGACAGAACATTCAAACAACAAGGCTGAATATTTACTTTGTGCTCTGTGTTAAGGATAAATGAGTTCTCTGCTGTCAGTTTGTCTTGTGTTGTTGTGAAATCAGATCAGTGCCCAGTATTCCCAACATGCCTAAATAGAGAAGAATTTTCAAACACACATTTTATTCTTTACTTTTGTGTTTGTATTTGTTAGGTTAGTAATCTGGGGCAGAAGATAATGCAACAGAGAGATAAGTTAGCATCATGGCAAAAAGTTCCCAAATATTCACACATATAAGGGATTTGTACCTGCACAAAAACGTACTTCTCTTCCTACTAAATGTAAAACTATATCAATCTGTCTATCCAACCACACATACTCACACTTAAAGGTCTGTAAATCTATTATACAGTCATTTATAAAAGCATGTATCATTTATAGGTTATTTATATCAATTAATATATATGTTATTGTTAGGAATAATTATAAACGCACATATGAATCCATAAACTATGTATACCCATTTAATGGGAAATAATCCATAAAATTGTTTTGTAGTGTTCCAAGGCTAATGTTGCAAATATTACTAATATTCCATTAATACATTGTTACTATACAAAAATCATGGAAATTAAGAAGTGAAAATTACAGAAGAGTAAGGGGACATATGGCCCAATAAAAATGGCCTTCATTCATAAAGAGACATTTGGTCTGGAGCTTCTCGTTCAATGTTACGTATATGTATGTATCTTTACTGGAGTTAGCAAGGCTTATGTGACTTCATTCTACAATGTTGTTTGCAGATGACACCAAGTTGGGTGGGACTGGTGAATATGCTCAAGGGTAGGAAGGCTCTGCTGAGGTCTGGACAAGCTGAATCAATACGCTGAGGTCAATTGTAGGAGGTTTAACAAGGCCAAGTACCAGATCATGCCCTTGGGTCACAGAACCCCAGGCAGTGCTACAGGCTTGGAGAAGAATGGCTGGAAAGCTGCCCTTTGGAAAAGGAACTGGGAGTGCTTGTCGCTGACAGCCGGCTGGACATGAGCCAGCAGTGTGCACAGTTGGCCAAGAAGGCCAACGGCATCTTGGCCTGTATCAGAGAAATAGTGTGGTGAGCAGCACCAGGGAAGTGTTTGTCCCTCTGTGCTGGGACTGGTGAGGCTGCACCTCTAATCCTGTGTTCAGTTTTGGGCCCGTCACTGCAAGAAAGACATTGAGGTGCTGCAGCCTGTCCAGAGAACGACAACGAAGCCAGTGAAAGGTCTTGAGAACAAGTCTTATGAGGAGAAGCTGAGGGAACTGGGATTGTTTAACCTGGACAAAAGGGGACTGAGGGAAGACCTTAGCTGTTTCTACAACCACCTGAAAGGAAGTTATAATGAAATGAGGGACAGTCTCTTCTCCCACGCAACAAGCTATAGGACAAGAGGAAACAGCCTCAAGATGCACCAGAGGAAGTTTGGATTGGATATTAAGAAGAAATTCTTTGCCAAAAGGGTTGTCGATGGAACAGGCTGTCCAGGGCAGTGGTTAAGTGACCATCCCTGGATGTATTTAAAAGATGTGTAAATGTTGTGATTAGGGACCTGATTTAGTCATGGACATGGCAGTGTTACGTTTACGGTTGGACTCAATGATATATAAAGAATTCTATGGTTTTCTCCATTCATCAACATATGCTCAGCTTTACTGTAGCTTTTTGTTTTGTGAGATGATACCTTGTAATCCTGGTGAAGTAGATCTAGGATCTTCCACTGACTAACATGGATGAAAACAAAAAAAACCTATATAGATATAGTTTAAATTTCAGAATTGTTACTGTATAAACCTGTTGACTTCCTTCATCCTAAATTCTGGAGTATCTCTCCAAAATGATTTCGTGAACCCGTATGTTCTGATAATGACTGTCATACCAGCTCAACTACCTTATCAAACACCAGAAAATCTACACTGAAAGTGTAAATGCCACACAGAAAAGAAAAACCTGGCAGTTTGAGAAAATTCAGAAATAAAAGGTAAAGACAGAGGTAGCTGAGTTTCTTAAGCTTTACTGTTCACAAAACTACTTATTTTTCCTGTTTGCAGATTTAAAGATATATGACCAAGCTATCAGAAAAACATGTAGGAGACATAATGAATCATGAATTGTGCTGTCTGATTTACTCAAGTACCTGAGCTCTCCAGTGCTTCCAAGCAATGCAGCCCTCCAAACGAAACAAGTTGCTTTTGTTCTTTTGTCCGTAGCTTAACTAAGAAAATGTGACTTCACCTTCAGTTGTACTGAACAAAGTAAAACAAGGGACGGTGCACCTTTCTGTTTTAAAGCTTTAAAACATGATTATGAAACAGGTCTTTCATTCAATATTAATCTAAACACATGAATATTTAGGGTCATACTGCATGTGGAGCTATGTTTTCTACACCCTTCTTGAAACAGGGTGTTATGGTCCCCATTTCTTAAAATTTAACAAGGTGGATAGGTGTGAATGTGTGTAGAATAAGAAGAAAACAATAGTGTGGCTGTAATAGGGCAGTCAAAGCATAGATTATTGCTTTTAAACCTTACATAGCCTTTTAGAAAAAAAGCAGGGCCACTTCTGAACCCTTGAATAATTCTGTACAGAACTGTTTCATTATTTTTGAAAATTAGGCTAAGTGTTGAACATTTAAATATGCATTTTATTTCTATCTAATTTGCTTTCAGTGAGGTACATATATAGCCTTCACATGTTTCTGTAGTCGCTTCACAGACTTTATCTGACTTTTACAAGTCGTTGTTGGTACACAGACAATAGGCAGAACACCACATGAGATTAGCCACAGACTTTTTCAGTGATGAATGATAACAAATAGAATTCAGAAAGGGAGATCAGAAACTAGCTAATGGCAATATATTTAAATTAGTTTGCAGTTCTTTTGGTGTGATACTCACGCACAGGAAGACTCCAGAAGATTCATTCAATGGTACTTCCTCAAAGTGTTTTTCCATTTTTTTGTGGGTTTTTTTTTCCCCAGTTAAGACTTCCAAAAACTGATTTACTTTTTTTTCTATATTCAATAGCCCTTGGCAGATATCTTTTCTATCCAATTGTCCTTTGAATCCAGCTAAACTTTAAGCACCCATAGCATCTTGGAACAAGATGCTCCAATGGTTGACTTATGCATTATATGAACAACTTTATTCTTTTCCCTATTTTGAACAATTTACTTCCTGAGATCATTTGATGTCCCTCCATTCTTGTACTAGAACAGACAATAAGCAATCTGTCTTTATTAATCCACCCCTTTAAGCCTCTGTGGTAATCCTCTTGTTTGTTCCTACTGACTTTCTAAAAAAATTTTCCTTCTGTTTTGTAACATGCTGTCATACTGTTTACTTTTTCTTCTCTCAGCCTTGACATTATTTAGCCCTGCTTTGAGCAAGGTTATACAATATAAAATATGTCTGGATTCTAAACTCTTTTGTTGTATTTTGATCAGTAGCTCACTTTTCCTATCTTAAGGTAAACCATTAAGTTATTGTGAGCTGATATTATAAGCATGCATATATATATATATATATATATATATACACACACACACATACATGTGTAAAAACATACACATTTCTGTAGCGGATCTGCCTACAACAGGCTGAATAGGCTGTGTGTCCATCAGCTTTTTTTGGGTTGTAACTGCAGTGCGGTATTACAACAAATGCCCTGATTGTCTCCTTATACTATATTGGTTAGTTTGGTTTTCATTTTATGAGCATTTATTCAAATTCTTTGGTAATTATGTACTTTTAAGCAATGTCCATTTTTTTACTGCTCATTTGAAATTATAATATATTCATTTTTATATACCATCTCATATAGCTGGTGACCCTTACAGTAAGCTTCTGGTAATAGTTTTCCTTTGTTTTGTTTCAAATGTTATTTCTCTCAGTCACAGAACCCTGCAAATTTGCCGCTTTGAAGGTTACTAGTATGTGTGTAGAAAAAAAAAATCATTTTTAGAAAAAAAAACACTGCAAAAAATCTAAATTAATGGAATATGATGTTATCAGTGAAAAATATTCAGCAAAATCTAACTGGAATACATTGAAAGCTTAGAGGGATAAATTATGCACTTTTTATTGATTCCCCTTTTTCTATCTTTTTGTTAGCTCTGAAAGTATAAGCGGCTACTCATATCAAAAAGTAAAGTAAAATTTTGAGATAGCTGCACAGAAGGAAAGGACATATAATCCAACTTAGTCCTTAGCTATAAAAGCAAAATTCTCTGCTGAGGTGTACATTTTGCTAGTCATTCCTTGTTAAAAAATTATTTTGCCAACGGATAGTGTCTGAGGTCACAGATTTATTTCTACTGGTGATATTTGCCACAATAACACACAAGTGCCTAACCTGTTTATTGCTTAAACTGTAGGTCTGAAATACTCCAATGCTGTCACTGAAATGTCTGGAGGAGGCTGTTTGTCATTAGTGACCACCTTAAAGTGGCCACGTTCATTCCAACTGAACTGTGTGACTTTTGGTTCTCATGCTTGCTTGTTTGGCAAAGAAGTTCTATCTGCCCCTCTGGAAGTTGTTTAAATGTATTCTGCTGTTTTGTAGATCATCTTCATTTGCAGGTATGCTCAAGATACAATGTAAGTTCAAGGGCTGTTCATTTATTAAACTCTGTTTAGAGATTTGGGAGATAAATTCTTGTGGATTCTTCTAGAACTGATTCCAGATTTCTGCTGAGACTTTTGTATAAAATAATTCGGAGGCTAAATACAGAAAAGCAAACTGTTTACTATAGTTTTAAAAATAATAAAACCCCAAACGCCTACGACATTTGAGATTTTTGTAACAAAGTACAACTTCCTATAGATTTTCGGGGTTGGACATTCATCTTCTTCATGGGTTGTGTTGGTATATAATGCACAGTTCCCACAATAGGAAAGAATAAGGAAAACTTTGCCTCTTTGTCTTTTTAAACCTTCTCTATTCAGTAGCATTTCGCAATTTTGACACTTGTACAATATAATTTTTTCTTCTCTGCTTACCACTTAATCCCTCTGTGTTCAGCTATCCCAGGTTCTGTAAAAGCACAACATAAATCTATTGTAAAGCAGTACGCTTATGTAGAAAATAAGTAACACTACCCTTCATGAAAGGTAAGGACAAAATAAAGCAACAATAGTTGATGACATATGTTCTTTCAACACATAGTTTTGGAGACTTTATTAAAAGGAAAATAGCAGGAATTTTTTAATAAGAATTTTAACAAAATCCTTGCAAAGCATGAAACAATAAATGATGAAATTGAAATCCAATAAGTTAGTGTGTGTAAGTTAGTATAATTATGAATTGATTATTCTAAGATGAAAGGCTGAATACATTAAGAATTGCACTAGTCAGGAGTGTAAAATACCAGAAGCAGGCTTAGACATCTCACAGTTTAAAGTCTGAGCCATAAATCTTTCTTTGCATGCACATCGCATGACAGAAAGCTCTAGAGCTGGAGCCTGTTCTCATTCGGTTTAGCTCACTTGGTTGGGCGTGGTGCTGAAACACCAAAGGTCGTGGGTTCGATTCCGGTTGGGTCCCCATGTGTTACCTGATCTAGTTGAGAGGCGTCCCTGCCCATGACAGGGAGGTTGGGTTAAATGATCTCTAAGGTCCCTTCCAACCTAGACCATTCTGTGATTCTATGATTCTCTGTACGTTTTTGGAGAATGGGATACTAGGATTTTTGTTGAAATTCACAGAAATTTCCTAAGTACTTTTTTTCCCCACTGAAATAGCCATTCCACCCCCAACATGCGCTCCCCATGCATCCCTCCGCAGACTCTCCCAGCCTTCCTTGTCTACCCTGCCAGTTTCAGGCCAGCACCTTGCCTGTATCTAGGAAAAGGTGGTGGAGCATGACAGGAAACTGTGGAAGCCCAAGTTCTGTTTTTGCAATTTTAAGGGAAATGTTTTGGCGGCTACCATCTCTAGTACTTTCCAGGCACTTTTTTGTGATCAACTGTTAGTAAAAATGAATCTACAAACATGACTTGTTTGCTTTCTGGGAGCAGTCAAGAACAGGAATGTGGAAGACACACACAACTGTAACAGGAAGGAGGCAGAGGGAGCAAGAAAGAGAGAAACAGAGGTTTATATATGAAAGATGATATATTCATCTTAGATGGCTCTAAATTCATATGTAATTTACTGGTGTTTTTGTAACAAAATTCATATGAATAGGAAACCAGTCAACAGAACGGAGGAAACGTTCAGCACGAGGAGCTGCTGTTTGGCAGTGGTGCAGTGGTCCTCCTGTAGAGGTGGACTTTCAAATCCGTAGCAGACCTGTCAGCTTGAATTTCAGATAATTTTCACTGGCAAACGGCAGAAAACACGCACAACATCGTTTCTGTGAGTACTGTGCTGCAGCTGCTGAGGATGTACCTGACAGTCTTTAAGAGGTACGTGAACAATGCCCCTAATAGCATGCTTTAACTTTTGGTCAGCCCTGAAGTAATCAAGCAGTTGGAGTAGATGGTAATTGTAGGACTCTTACCAAAAATATTCTTTTCTGTCCTGTCCTGTCCTTTCCTATTAAAATATGTCTATGTTGGAAAAGGAAATGATGGCACTCAAGCCACCTCAGAGTACCAGATATTTGTGAGGCGGGTCATAGATTAAAAATGCTTGATTTTGCCAGGTCTTTAGAGTAGTAGAGTGGTTGCTTGCCTCCCACCAACAAACCCACCCATTACTGTGGGGAAGCTGTTGCCACTTGGTTCACTGTCAAAGGTTTACATGGCGGAGAGCACAACTTTCCCCTCTGAAAACAGCAGCAAGGGACACATGGCAGTACAGAGGTGGTGGTGAAGGGGCAAGTGGTCACTGCAGGGTGCTGTAGGTAGAGCACTAGTGGGATCTGCCTGTCCTAGGGGTGCAAGGGAGGTATGCACTTCAAAAAGGCAGGTCTTTGGGACAGCACTTTTGCTGCTCTACCAGACTGGGGCACCCTGTGCTGCCTGGTCTGGGAACTGAAGGGTCTTTCCCAAGGGCTTGACTCTAGGAATGTGGATATAACCTATCGCTTCAGCACACATACTGGCTCTGCCCTGGGGTTGGAGTGGAGAACTACACTTAGTGTTTAGGATCTGTTAAAGCCTTTTAAAGCAAATGAATGAGTGAGATCATATTTATCATTTATCCTTTCTACCAGAAGATACTTCCACCTTTTTTTTTTTCTTGCATCTGAAGAAGGAAACCTTTAGGGCTCATAAATATGCAGGGTTTAATATGTGCAATAATAGTGCTTTTTCCTAAAGGACCTGAAATAGACAGGTGCATTAAATTTCCTAGAAAACAACTGCAGATTTCAATTATGTAATGAACACTTTTTCTTTTCTTGTCTTTTTTTCTTTTTTTTTTAAGCCATGCAGTATTTTTCCTTGACTTTCAAAATACGAACAGCTACACAGAGGAAAGGATTTGCAGGAGATGCATTTTGGTTCTGGAAACTTGAGGAATAGGAAATGACCTAGTATTGGAGCAAACTATTCTGTGCTGAAAAATAGAAATCACATCAAAACATTTGTTAGCAGAGAAAGTTTTGGCTTTTTGCTTTCTCTTATAAGAGTAGGCTTTGCCTTTATCTAATACTTCAGCTTACTTTGAAAAAAGGTGGAACATTTTATTAAAAGTTGACTGTCTTTTGCTCTTCTGTTTGCAATAAAGTTTTGCTAATGAGAAACAACGTTTTCCATCCAGACCTGCCAATGAGTCTTTCCTGGAATGTGAACTCATATAGTCACTGAAAATAACTCCTTCAGAAACATATCTCATAAATTATTACTTATATCAAGACTATCCCCAAAGGGAAAGTAAATAAGTGCCTATGTTTTATCTTAAACCTAGCAATGTAGCTCTGCAAATAAACTACAAATGCTAATGAAGTGAGATTTAATTTACTATCTTTTAAAAAGTGTCTTGTTACTCAACTGGATGGTGTAGTATGTCACGTGTTTCTTACAAAAGTAAGAGATTAATCAGATTGTTTCCTGTGTTCAAGACGCCCTTAACTGGTTGCTATGGCAATCCTCTTCCACTCTCTTCTCTTTTAGGCCTATCTTTTTGATTCTATAGAGGGAGTTTGCCAAGGTAAGAAGTAAGAAGTTTCTTCTTTTTTATTGTTTGACTTCAAGGATTTTGTATTTTCAAAAAATGTTACAGTGAAAGCCTTAGATTTCCAGTGTGTCTGTTCCTATTCTCACTTTGAAGATTTACAAATGTAATATGCAAGATTTTAGTCTTTACGAAAGACACAGGCAATAACTTTTCACTAAAGAGAAACTAAACATTCTTGTTGTCATGAATCAAACCTCTAGTGACTATGAGCATTATTACTTTCACAGCTTACCATGGAAAATACAACATGTACAGAGCCCATGGTGGCTATGCAGGTGTCCTGGGTTTAGCTAAAAACCCAGTCCTGTTTAGTGATTTTTACTTTCCAGTTTAGTGTCTTCTAAAAGGCTGCACTTTCCAAAGTCAGCAGCATGTTTTTGCAGACAGTGTGTGCTACCGGCAGTGATAACACCTGATGTTTAAAGTTGCTGCCTGGGTGTAGAAAGGCTCTTGCTTATACTTATTCCTGTAGTGACCAAGGCCACTGCTGGCTCTTCTGTGCCATGCTGGGGGTGCCGGGTAGTAAGAGGGGGGAACAAGGAAGTAAAAGCTTGCACCTCCAGGCAATAATAGACAGGACAGGTGACCAACGAGAGACCTCTAAGATCAAGTCTAACCGTCAACTCACTACTACCATGACCACTAAACTGTACCTCAAAGTGCCACATCTACATGTTTTTTGAACATCTTCAGGAATGGCGACTCCACTACTTCCCTGGGCAGCCTATTCCAATGCCTCACCACTCTTTCAGCAACGAAATTTTTCCTAATATCCAATCTAAACCTCCCCTGGTGCAACGTGACCCTATTTCCTATTGTCCTATCACTTACCTGGGAGAAGATACCAACACCCACCTCACTACAACCTCCTTTCAAGTAGTTGCTGAGAGCAATAAGATCTCCCTTGAGCCTCATCTTGTCAGACTAAAGCTCAGGGAATTGAATATCCTGAGGGTAATCGGTCTGACTATTAAAGACTGAGGCAAAGAAGGCAGTAAGTACCTCTGCCTTTTCCTCTCTATTGGTGGTAATGCTCCTCCTCTGCATCCAAGGAGAATCCCTTGACGGAGATTCTCCTTGGCTCTCTTTCTGCTGTTAATGTATTTGTAAAAACATGTTTAATTATCTCTTATGTCAGTGGCCAGATTCAGTTCTAGCTGGGCTTTGCCTTTCTGATATTCTCTCTGCATGATCTAACTAGATCTCTGTCCTTAAGTTGCCTTCCGCTTCTTCCAAAGGTGGTAAATTCTCCTTTTCTCCCTGAGTTGCAGGCAAACCTTCTATGATACCGCATAAAAGAATTTCTGCTCAAACTCCAAAAGTTTGTGGCCCAAGGACTACTTGTGTCAGAGGTTATTTCTTTTCATATAAGGTGTAACGAATTTTTCCTCCCAGGAAATTAACCTGTAGGAAGCATCTGGATTTTTAGCACTCACGTCATCTTTCTTCAGGAAGTTCCACACCTTAACAGTTTGCACTCAACACCTGCTTTCCTTCATAATTCCTTCATCATTCTATTTATGCCACTCATTTTATTGATCTCTACTGCATCTTCCATAATATTATCTTTTCAAGCTCAGGAGTCCTATTTGGTCCCCTTATAGAAAAAATTTCATACCTTTCACATCCTTGGTGTCCCTGCCTGAAGTTGCAGAAGGTCAGACCTGTACACAGTTTCAAACTATGGATGTATTACAGATTTTTATGGGGGTGTAATAGTTTTGCTCTCTTTTTTTTTATTTGTTTTTTTGTTTGTTTTTCACCTATAACGAAGCATTCAGTTTAGAACAGCTATCCCTCCAAGATCTCACTTGGCAAATGGGAATAGCCGTCTTAGGGTGATAATTCCATATATCAAGCTAGGATTAATTTGTGCAATGCTTTCCATCTGCCTACCTTGAATTTCAACTTTCATTACTGTCAACTACTGTTTCCTTTCATATGTCCTTTGACAGTGGTTCACTCAGCCATACTCTGGACCACCATCCTTAATAATTTGTTATCTGTACGGGAATTTCTTGTGGAGCAAGGGTGTGGTATCCCTTTAAAGATTTGGACAACACAGCTTAGGCCTAAACAAAGGCTCTGTCCTTGGAGCTCCCTTGGGGCACGAGGAGGAGAAGGTTTTATCTGTTTTGTGAAGAGCCTTGCGAGATGCTTGGCCGGAGGTTCTGGCCTGGGGGAGAGAAGGAGGGGGCGAGAGCTGCCTGCATAGTTCAATGGCACTACCCGATAAAACGCTGGCGCGTGTGAACCTGTAACTGACCAACTCTGTTAAGGGGCAGGCGCGTGGACACTGCTGAACTGTATATATTGAGCTGTCTGGGGCAATAAAGGGAGAATGGCATGTAACTGTATCGGTGGGATGGTCATTACTCGGCCGGCTCTCCAAAGGGACCCTTCTAGAGGTATCATCAGCAAATTTTGCCATCCGCTTTTCCAATTAACTTATGAATATGCTGAAAACAAAAAGCATAGACCCTTGTGGACTTTTCCTTTGCTATGAAAACTTACCATTTACTAATACCAGTTTTTCCCTTCTTTTCACCAATTATTTATCTATGAAATATCCTTTTATCTTAGTTCATGGTTGTATCTCTTCCTTAAGAGCCTACAGTGAGAGCTATTTTGAATTTCATGGACATTAGCATTAAGAAGGCCTATTTTATCCATATGCCTTTGAATCCTTTAAAAAAAATCTAACAATCAGTGAGTCCAGACTTAACTTTTCAAAGGGTGTGCTGATTTTTATTTTCCTGTTTGTGCACCAGTCAATCTTGATAATGCTTCTAGAAATTTTCCTGGTAGTTTAATCAGTTTCAGGTCCATGGATGTCACATCCTCAAAATCTTTAGAGTGTTTTTATATTTAGCCACCTCCCAGTCATCACATGTGAATGCAAAAAAGTTATACACCACAATTAGTATGCAAGATATTGTATTCCTGAATTATGCTGAAACTCTGGATAAGTATCATATAAACCTGACAATTTGTTGCCATTCATTTAATCTATTCAACCCACCATCTCTTCTATCTGCACTTTGATTTGATTCTCTGCTGAGAAAGGCTAGAGTGAGATCAAAATCTAAAAATGAAAAAAAAAAAAAAAAAAAGACCCCTCAAACCAAAAAAAACACCTCCAATTTAATCTTTCTTCTATCACCTTATTCTTTACCAGTTCTGGCCTCCAGATGTTCTTCACAGATTTTTGTTCTGATATGTTTCAGAAAGGGAATTGTTTCTGTGAGGATATAGAGTGATCTCGTTGCTTTTAAACCAGCACACTATTAATATCTCTATCTCAATTCTTTTTTATAAGAAGTATTATAATAACTGTTTGTTTGTCTGACAAAAAAGGCAGATATGGCTTGCAGGTGTTTGTGATATAATAGATATTAATGCAAAGGCAAAAAGGAATGTGTCTGCATGTTTCTCTAGCACTACTAGTTAATCCATGTGTAGATGAATTTGGAATGTGAGCAATGCTGCACGCCTTTCTCAGATATGTTGGAGAAAGTTGTGTCACAGATTTTTCATTTTGTGTTCAAATTGTTCTTCACATTGAATTTTTCAGACTGGGCATTTGTTCCCAGACATTTGGTAAGTCCAAAAGGAACTTGGATTCTCTCTTCTCAGCTGACAGAAGAATAAACTGTGTTTATTTTCAGCATAGTTTGAAACATCTTTTGAGTTATAAATCCTACAAGGCCTAAACAGTGTCTTATCAATTTTCCTATGTAATCGTAACTTCCAGAACTTCTCTGGGTAGTACAATTTGCTCTTCTATTATGTGACGACCCTCTTTTCTTCCTAAGCTGAATGAGACCCGTGAGGAAGCTACTGCATGGCACTAGAGCAAGATAACACCAACGAACCAACGAGCCGTACATGTTTTCATGAACACAAGTCATTTTGCCATGCTGGAGACCATATCATAGAATCGCAGAATCATAGAATGGCTTGAGTTTGAAAGGACCCTTAAATATCATCTAGTCCAACACCCTCACATAAGAGTCTTGAGAGTTCAGACACAGGAACACCTGATTTAAATTTTTTATTTATGCTGCGCTATACAGATAAGCAAAGGACACTATGTTTTTTGAATGCAGTTTATTGCTTGTATCATACAACAGTCCTTTTTTTCTGCTTCAAAGAAAAGCTAGATTTTCTCACAGCTGCTTTCTGTAATTGGAAGGTGCAGATTATAGAGTTGTTTGATTTTTCCTTTAAATTACTTAAATTGACACCTTTCAGAATCTATTTCTCCTATTTAAGAGTCCTCTGTGGCAGTTCTTTGTTTCTTGTGTGAGCATTACCCTAGATTTACTGTAGGCATTGTAACAAAGAGTAGGCAGCTGTAGCTCTGCTTTTCTAATGTCAAACAATCTCTGTCAGTATGTCTGTTCTTCCCATATAGATTTCTTTTGTTTGTGTTTGGTTTTCTGTTCATAGTGGAGCCACAAGGGATGTAACACTAGGCCACCTGCAATGTCTAATCCCTTGCGTCGCTGTGTTTCTCAGCGTGCCTGCAGGAAACCAAAACGTGCAAATCCCGTATTGGGTGGCTAGCACAAATATGGTTGGTTTCCACAGCACAGCTTTGAACAATTCTAAGTATTCCTGTCATGTTGCATTTTACATAACATTGCCATTATACACAGAATACATTTAGACATCTCAGAGGTGAACATAATGGATGTGATGATGAGGAACTAGAAACTGCTAGGAATGCTTGCCGGCCCTAGCGAGATGAGAAATAGAAAGAATCAATTAATAGCTTTGCCAGTCAATCTATCATGCAGATCTCAGTGAGGGAAATAAAACATTTTTGTCAAGGTAACAATCACATCTTCTTGAGGTTGACCTGATAAAAATGCTATCTACATGTTTCTTCTTAAATTAACTGCTTATCTTGCATGCTTACTTTCTCATTCCTTTACTAACTGAATTTAACAAATTTAACTAACTGAATATAAACAAATCATCAAAATTTCTTCTAAAGCAAAATTTCCCTAGCCTGCACCTGGGTCCTGGAGAGCTGGTGGGTTTATGCCTGATCTCAGGCTTCTCCTGAAGTTCCTTCAGATATTCTCCTTATATCTGAGGGCAAGTGAGGAGAAGAGGTAGGACTCGTGCTTTTCTAAATTTTGCTTTGCTAAATTTGGGTGTTCTCATGATTTGTGAATCATAGCTCTTTAAATAGACAGAAATTATGCTTGCAGGGGAGGTGGCAGCTCCTGCTCCTGCCGTGCTTATAGGCAAGTGGGATCACAGAGCTGGGAGCTAACTTCCCACAGAGCCAAGTCAGCAGCCAGAAGGGAGCAGGGGCCCATTTTTCTGGGGGAGATGGGATCCTTGCCCCTGTGAGGAGGCTGTGCATATAGCTGAGTTCTGCAGGAGCAGAGAAGCAGAAGCAATCACTTTTTACAGGGAGGAGAGACTGCTGTGCAGCAGGGTGGTGACAGCCAACTCCCAGGAGAGGTCCTTTCAAAGTACCTGTAAGAATGCAACTACCCAGCAGGCCCCAAATGAGTGGTGGCACTATGATGCCAAAAAAACCTCAGTCCAAACCCTAGAAAAGGTATCATGTTGCTGCTCATTACTGAGCCTACCCACATAATAGCTCCCTAAACACATGTGCTCAATACCTTGCTTCACATGTTGATTTTTTGCTTAAAAAACATGACAGGTTAATGATAAACTACGCAACAAAGTTGAGTGATACGAGAGATTTACTTTTCCAAAATAAATTGTGACTTTTCTGTACACATAGGAAGCTCTTCAAAGCATTCAAGACAGATTTTTAAAAGGTCTTCTTTAGGTCTGTTTGTGCATATTCAAATGACTGCTATCCTCCCTCTCTTCCTTCAGCTGTGCACAAATGTTTCCACAGCTGAAAGGCATCGTGAATTGATAACCAGAAGCCTACCGACACCTGTGTTACTACTTCTTTCTGCTCTAAGTAGAGGGTCCTTCCAAATTGTGGCTTGTCAACAGGGCAAGATGGGTCTGCAAGGCTTTCCACGATATTAAAACTTGTGTGTACTAAAAGCTAAGCTGTGGAGCAGAGACTCTTCACAGGATGGATGATGTGTATTTTTTGTGTAATCTGATACACTGAATGGAGTGGAACCTGACATCGTGCCCTTGTGAATCATACCAAGACACTGGTTCCTCCAGCTACTGGCACGTGTCACGCTATGATGGCACAGTGGCTGGGTTGGCCGCTTTCTGATGCTACAGGAATTCTTCCCAGCGACTTTCACATCACAGGTGAGTAAAATTTGTGTAATACTATGTAATTTTGGAATAAAGCAGGAAAGTAAATTTAGCTTGAAGTTGAAAAAAAAATTTACTGCCTTAAGTATATTGGTCTTTTGAGTGGGATTTAAAAAGAAAAAAAACCCCAAAAATTATGTCAGTATGCTTTGTAAATAATGGTGTGGTTCCTCTATAAGCAGTTTTAGGCACTTTATCAACTGTTCTGCATTGTAAGTAAACTATCATAGTTGTCACTTAAAAGAATTCACAAACATGGCAGTCAACAGGAAAAACTCCTTTTAACTCCCATTCTTTGGCAAATACTCACTTGCTACTGTAGGAAAGGAAAAAGTTTATTTGAATCTTGTATGTTTTCTTTCAGGTAATCACCCCAGTAATATCTGAAGGTAACTTGCAAATCTTTATGTTATATTAGATGTGGAATTTTTATGTGCTTTTGGTGGTTACTCTCGTGGATCTATATAAAAACATCAATAGCTATTCTTCAGCCTTTCACTGAGAACTTTTTTCTCACTCTTTACTGTAGGTAGGAAAGATTGACCTAAATAATTCCTTCATAGGAGACTGCAGAATGTGGGACATGCAGTGCCCATTGCAGCATTTCTTAGGTATTCCGAATTGATTCAAATAAGTCATTAAGCCCTCAACAGCAAAGTAATTGGAGATTCTCTCAGCCCAAGTAACTAAAATGAAAAACAATTCTAATGACATGATCAAATGTGCTGCCAAAACCATCATAATAATACTTTTGCTTTGAGTGACATGTTTTAGCGTAAAATACTTTCACTTAGAATATTCCAGTGATGCATCACCTAGATTCCACCTTAAAGCTTTCATTTTACCTTTCTCTATGTAGGTTACACAGTGAACGGCGTTCGGATCAGAAGTCTCATTGTGTATATTAATCTGAGGGGGATTTTTTCACTGTTCATATGTGAGTTTTGAGACAATGATTTAAAAAGGCTGATGGGATTTTTGGTATGTCCTCTATGAATAGTTAGTATAATTGCCATGAATTTGGCCAGGTGTATCTAAATAACGTTTCAGGCAAAGAACTAAGAGTAAAGATTTTTACACAATAATTTCCTGGGTAAGGTTCAACAAAATGAAAACTCATCAGAAACCCTGCTGGGATTCCATCAGCAAGCATTTATTTGCAGTTGCTGGTACACCTGCTTACACAGTAATAATACACCAGTGAGCTAAGTCACTATGCCAATGCAAATTAGCTTTATTTTGAATCAAACAGTAGACTTTAAAATATATGATAGGTAAAAAAAAACCTGTAATGCCTCTAGATGCACACTGGAACTGATGAGACTAAAACAAATAAAAAAAACCCAGCACATTTACTCTGGCCTTTTCTATTGCTGCTCTTCTGTATGCTGATATATCCCATAAGAGTACCTAGTCTATTTATAGTATGTATCTGGAACATATGCTTTTCTCTTCTGCTATAAGTGCTTCTTTAGCCACAGCCTTGCCATCTGCAATTTTTATTTCTTTTTTTTTTTTTTTTCAGAGATGATCCTGTATTTCAGTCTGGGGAGAAATTTCTCAAAGTGGCCTTTTCTTTCTGTTCATTTATTATGATCTTCCCTCAACCCCAGACAGATTCTTGTTTTCATAAGAGCAGTTTGTTGTGTGTGTGTGCTTGTTTTTTAGTGATGCAATCACTGATGTTAGAAAGAGATGTAACATTACCCAATTAATTTCTCAGTGCTGTAGACTGATTTCCGGTGTATGAATCCTAACTGCTCTTTTAAAAAAATTAAAATAAAAGTTTCCAGACAAAAAAAAAATGATATTTTGTGTACTTGGATTATCAAGGTGTCGTGAGAGAATCAGATGCTCAAATCTCACTGAAATTCAACCTCACTCACAGCCCTTTTAAAGTTTCAGCCATTGCCAGCAGGCATTCAGTGATCACAGTGATGAGGCGTGGGATTTTGAACCTGAGCAGAATAAGTAAGAATTCAGATGTCGAGCCGTGTAACAACAATAGAGAGCTAAATTTTATCCTGTCTTTCAATCTTAAGCGTATTACAAATTTATTCAAACACTCTCTTCCCTGAAGTGCTTTTCCTTTGTTTCCAGAAACTAAGCACAGATCTACCCTGTTTTCTGCCAGCACAGCTATTTCAGTCAGGAGTGTGAAGGCAAAGCTGTGGTGACAGAAGAGCAAGCAAGACACTTGTTTTGGCACTGAGGCCCCTGGCATCTTGCGTGAGCACATACAGAGGGTAACAAATGCTCAGGAAGCAGCAAGCTCACACTCTCAGCTGCCCTGAGAGAAACCCTTTTTGCAGAGAGAGATGGTTGCTGGTATGTTAGCAGGATCCCTTCATGTGGCTGCATGAGTTTGCCTGGTAAAATCACGTAACTCTCCGAATCACTTCTCAATTCTGGAGCACGTGTTGTCTTCCCCAAGAATACTAGTTCACTCCAGGACTTTTGAAGGAAATGCGAACATCCACCCCTAGGCAAAATCCAGGGTTTTTCTGGTGGTGTGTTAAATGATTCTTTGTGAGTGTTTCTTTACTGGATAATGCAGATGACTCTATGCCAAGTTCAGCCCTCTCTTCACAGCCCTCCAATACCATCTTGAGTCTGCGATATCATGTAGTCTCGTGAAAATGTGCTGCATTACCTAATAAAGAAAGCACACACACAAAAACAACAATAACAAAGTCCGAAGCTGACCTTGCTTGAGGAGGGGTTTGGACTAGATGGTCTCAAGAGGCCTGTCCTAACCTCAACCACCCTTTGATTCTGTGATATACTCTCTCTACCTGCACACAAAGGTCTGTGTATTGGGACAGTAATACTAAAACTGCTGTTCTATCTCCTCTGTGATATTTTTGCTAAGGTTAGGCACAGGATGGATTCAAAGACTACAAAAGCACTGGATATGGAGTGACACCAGCTCTCTTTGACTGCAGGGAGATGTGCAGAGACATTCACCTCCCATTTTCCTTTGTGGTGTTCCTCAAGCTATGACAGCTTGTCACTATTCATTTCCACTTCTTAAAGGTAAAGCTTTCAGATGCCAAGGATGGTGATTAACTAGTGCACTGCTCTTTCAGTCCTACTAGGAAACTGCTATTGGCCTAGCTGCTGATTATCTACCTCAAAGGATGCCAGACCTAGACTTTAAACTATGCTCAAAATTTGTCCATAGAGAAATAATTTTTCCACAGCTAAATTAAATAGAGAGGTTTGCAATGTACATGCAGGCAGACTTCAATGTGCTACAGACCTGTCTGTTTCATCAGAAACCAACTGAACTGCAGGACAATTTGTATCTTGAACCAAGGTTATGTTGCTCTAGAAGAGTTCCGGATTCCATGTGAAAATCAGTACCATTACCTGTGACATCTATGTACTGGAACAGTTCTGTCTGTTATAAGCTTCCGTTACTTGGGAAACTAGTGTAACTCTGAATACCAAGCTACTGAACATCAAGTAACCGACCCACTGTAGTCTGACTTGCAGTCAGCAAGTTGGATCTTATGTTAAATCTGACAAGTCAACTGAATCATATTTAAGAAGCTGTAAATTCTGTTGCTGGATCAAATTCTTTGAAAGAAACTGCATGCTTGGCTTTCATTTAGCTGTTCCCACAAGTGCATCGTTCAAGAAACAGAAATATTTTTAGGTTAGAAGATATATGATCCTAAACATTTGGACAGTAAGAAGCAAACGTTATTCAAAAATGTCTTTGCTTATACTGGTGGTCTCCAACTTAATTTTTCCAGGTTACTTTGTTTCTCAAGGAAGGTATGCATGCACCACAGAATGTGCGTCCATAAAAGGCGAGTTCCTAAGGGTCTCTCTGATTATGGATTCTTTGTGCTGTCAAAAGATACCTACTTGGTAAAGCCACTGTATTATTTCTTTCCTCATTCACGCATGCTATCCTGCGCATTTTCAGTATTCACTAAAACCCTATTGTTGTAACTGGTAAACAGCAATTCTCTTTTGAGTAAAACATTTATATTCAGCTCATTAAAATAGATTAGTTTGTCAAAGTTGCAAATTCATCTGCTTTCATTGTATTTTGAAATGTGAGCTGTAGAAATTCACAAGCACTCATACACTACTTTTCAACTAATGAATAGCCCTAAGAACAAGATAGCCATGGAGATTAGCAGCTGGATCTGGGCTTTTTGGAAGTTGTCACCAGCTGTTACAAACTAGCCCACTTGGTAAAAAGGAAAAAAAAAAATCCTTTTCATGAGCAAATATGACTGAAGCAGTTCATCCCAGAATTGTTCCCAAAGAGTGGAAGTGACAGAAAAAATACTACTGCAGCTGTAAAGCCAAAGACAGAATGGACAAAGGTTGAGTGACTCCCTCCCAAGTAACCCAGGTAAGAAACAAAGAAAATGGGCAAAACCACTTTAGATGAATCTGGTAATAATAAGAAGGATATTTACGAATGTGCTTAGGTTAAGGTTGATTATATTTGCAGTAGCTGTGTTTGCTATCAAACAACTGTGAGGTCCCTGTCTTGTTAGAACCAAGAATTGTAAAAAAAAAAACAAACCCCAAAACCGGCAAAAACCCACCAAAACCAACCAAACAAAAACCAATGAAAACCTCCAACCCAACAAAACCAAATAAAATTCCACAAACAATAACAAAACAGGTGGAATTTTTCTTTAGTATATTCATCAAAACAAAAGCTACCTGTGGGGGCTTTTGCTTGTCTGTTTTCCTGCAGTGTTACCAACATGGGTGTGACCAACATTTAAAATGTAGTATAAAATCAAGCAAAGGCTTCTGTCATCTGGATGGATGGGAACAAACCCTTGCCTCACTGAATCCCTACTGATCCCTGGGTGGGACTTGTCAAGTGGCAGGACTGTCAATTCATCAGTTCCAAAAATCAGAGCTGTATGAAGGATGACAGCTGTATAGGTTCATGAGCTGAAGGGCTTCAAGGAGTAGGAAAGCAGCAACCAATGTAAACTCAAATGCCTTATTGCTTCAGGGAAATGAGAAATGAGCTTAACTTGATCTTAAAATCAGGTGCACGTTCTTATTAGGCTATGTAGGGTTATGGTCACATTAAACAGCCAAACAAATTGTTTCTAATCAAGAAGACATATTTTCATGCTACTGAGATGGATCTTGGCAATAAAATTGAGGACTAGTTTTTTTATTTCTAGAATTGAACTAAAAACTCTGTATATTTGAAATATTAGATGTTTTCATTATGGTTTCTCTGTTTAGTACTCTTTCAAAGAAATTAAGTAGTTGCATCTGCACAGCAAATTATTTGTCCGGAAGAGAGTTCAAGGTGTGTGACTTAACTGGTAATGAACAAACACATCATCTGAAAGTCCTGTGTCACCACTTGAAAAAGAGTATACCTCGACTATGGTAGTGTTGAGTGCTCTGATTGAACCATTAGCATCAGCTAGGTCATGTGCTATTTTTACAATCTTATAGGCAATGAAATACACAGAAAAAGCAAACTATCATACAGCTTTACTGCATGAATTCTGCTGATAAATGCCATTTGCATAGGATACTTCCAAATGATTTAGTATGAACATAATTTAAGCTACTTTTTACCCTTCTGGAAAAGAGTTGTCTTTCCTTTGCAAAAGATCATTTGGCTTGTCTCGAATTAAAAAAACTGCTTAGGGGTGTTTTTTTTGGTTCTTTTTCTTTGGTGGTTTCTTTGGTTTTTTGGGGGGTTTTGTTTGTTTGTTTTTTCTTTTTTGTTGTTTTTGTTTTTCTGTAGAGAAAGAATCACAGAATCACAGAATGTTAAAGGTTGGAAGGGACCTTAAATTTTGCTGAAATAATTCCTTCCTGTGTGCATGTGTAAGCGCAACAAAGTAGCAAAGTATCAGCAAGATGACAGAAAATAGTTGCCATTTAATTTTTTTTTCTTTTCTCTGAGAAGTTGCAGGTCTATTCAAAGCAGGAATATTGGAAACATATTTTTAGAGTGATTAAATTTAACAACACAATCCAAAATAAAACAACCCCTAGGTGATCTGCTTTTTTATAAAATACATAAATGGGTTTTGAGAATTAGTTGTAGCAATAATATGTCTTATTTCTGTTTCCCTTATGTAATAACATTGTGGTCCTGAGGGATGACAAGAAAAAAATAGTTTCATTTACTAGGGCTTGAATGTTAGTGGTTTTAAATCTATACTTTCATGACAGAGTGGCACGGCACTATTTTCTATTTGCAATTTATGTCCAAGACAAGAAGAAAAAGTCTAGCAGCATTGTTGATACTATAGATCTTTCCGCAGCTGTTTGTGTTGGACTGTTCATTCTCTATACTTTCCCCCCCCATACATAATTGATACTGTAACATTTACATATTGAAATCTGTAGTAATGTTTTCCTGAGTAAGTGATCAAATCTCTGCTCTGCAATAAAAACTTCTGGATCTATATTTTGGTAGTGGCTGCAGATAAAAATCTCATCACCCCATATCAACACCACAAAACAACTAGTCCTGTATAAAGAGATTCCAAGACATACCTTCTCCAAGAAAAGCAGTGTATTAATTCTAATGTACTTCAAAAACGCAATCTTAGGTTCCGTAAAGCAATAATTTGAACATATCATTTCTATGTACACCTATTGTACATCTAAATGCAATGTTTAATGTATCATTGTTTGTTTTTTTTTTTTCATAAACCACAAAAGTA
This sequence comes from Trogon surrucura, assembly GCA_020746105.1. Lineage (NCBI taxonomy): Eukaryota > Metazoa > Chordata > Aves > Trogoniformes > Trogonidae > Trogon > Trogon surrucura. The sequence goes on along the minus strand of CM036617.1, from coordinate 113,289,441 downwards.
TTCAGCTCAGGAGAAGATGGAAGGTGGTGTAAAACTGTTTAATCATTATACCATACTTGATGGAAGTTAGCTTGTATGTATCCAGTAAAATGCAGCTACAAAGGCAAGAGATGCCATGCTTGGGAACTTTGAAAGAGCAATAGAACAGAGGAGCAGGATTTTTGTAAACCGGGAATAAAAATTTGAATGAATGGCTCTGCAACAGCTTAATTTGCGATCTTTTTTATTTCTGTTTGTACTTTAGTGTTTGGGAATCCTTCTGTGCTACACACTATTCACACACTGAAAAAAAAAAGGCGGGCAAGACTCCAAAGAATTTATAATATGCAGTTCATAATCCATTATTTTTTGTGTGTGTCAAATAACTAGATAGTATTTTTTAGTGCTTTAGTAATTATTCAGCATATCCCTGTACGCAGGATATTGTATTGTTTATAGCTATAATGCTATTAGATTTTAGTGAAATATTATCTACAAGTAAGGTGTGGAGGGAACCTCATTTGATATATATATCCCAGGAATCACTTTTTATGGTTTTATATATAGAAAAATCCAAGAGAACCTCAGCATAACCTCCACAAAGAAAACTCTTATTGTTATGTTTCATCACTGAGAAATGTTTATGAGTCCCATAAGATTTCAGTCAGATGTTTAAATAATTTTTGTAACCTTTTGGTCATGTAATTTATTTGATTTATCTGAAATTATTGTAGACAAGAAATTTCATCAGCTCTGCTTTGTTTGAGAGTTTTCTCATGAAGCAATGGAAAGAAAATAGTTTTAGAGTTATGTTAGACTTGAAATTATTGTAAGGAACCCCCACAAAAGCTAGACAAATTGTGGATTTTCGCCTAGTTCATCCATATGCTGTGCTTGTCCTAGATGCTTAATATAACTTGATCTGAAAAGACAGAACAAAGGTTGGTCCGCTAAAAGAAAAAAAAAAAAAAAGGCATATCTTCTTTTTAAAGTGGAGAAAACTTGCAAAGACACCTGCATGGATGCACAAGGAGATCTCAGGGAGAATCCTTTGGGACTCCCCATGTCACAGACAGACAGGGATGCATCTGTGCACTCTCTCAAGTCTGGGGACTGCAGTCTCTGCCTCAGCATAGCTTTTAGCATATAAAGTTCACAGGTAAGCCTCTTCACCCTGTGTTAAATTAAATGCGGCAGCATTAATATCCAGCTGTGTGCAGTTTAAGTCATATCATAACAATATGTTACGTACTAATCAAGCATGACTTTAGCTAGCAAGCTCTTGTGTGCAGCCCTGTAGAAAACATTCTGAAATGTTTCCTATCTCTGTGATTACACTTGGAAAGTCTGGTTGTATTTTTGGATACAGCATTATTGTTGTAGTTGTATTTTTGGATACGCTCTACCTCCTATAGGTGTACGTTCTTCTCCGTTGGTGCATGTGTAGAAAGAGTTAAGCAGTAAAACTACGCAGAAACTGGCAAAAGCTTCTCTGTCCTCAACCAGCCCCTCAGGTGCGTTTTTAAGGGTGCATTGACTTTTATGAGAGAACAGAAGGCACTGCTTAAAGGTCTGCTTAGAAGTAATGAAAGGTCTTAAATGAGTTAGAGGGACATCTTGCAAACGGCAGACCTAGACTATGCCCCTTCTTGTCAAGCCATCAAGGGAGTTTGCACAGCATAGAGCTTAGCTTTTCAGTTCAAAGGAGAACGTACAAACCAAGCGTGGTCCTATTTGCAGTTTCTTCAGAATTTTAAAAAATATCTAAGGAAAATGAGGACATTGTTGAAATAAAAGAATTTGGATATGATTATTTTCAAAACTCAGTACAGAGCAGAAGCACTCACAGTGAAGTCAGAGGAGTTATTTTGACATAAAGTAAGTCTGAAGGAGACTGAAGGCAGAACTGTCAAATTAGTTCCCTTTATTCTAATAGTGATAAAAGCTCATGACTGCTCTTTATGCTTTGAAGAAAGACATTCCTGGTGAATTTATTAGTGAAAAGAAGGTGCTTTAATTTGTGATCTTTCCTGTGAAAACATTTTTTGATAAAAGTCCTGGAGAAGCACAAATAGAAGGATTCATTCTGGGTAATATACCTGATAATAATGGTTGTTCTGGACTTTTAAGAGATTTTGAGGATTAATGGGACAAATTCTTCAAAAGATGCAAGCACAGTTTACTTATGGTAAATTAAACTCTTTTGTCTCTTTTTAGATGAATACTTACAAATATGAAGAACATATTAAATGTTGATACTAAACTTGGATGTTGCTTTTGGGTTTATTTCAACCCATAAGCATATTTTTTTTTTTGCATTGGAAACCTATCTGACTGGGTGCTTTTGTGCTGTTTCCATTTCCTCCCCATCCTGCTGAAAGAATATCTTTTAGCAAGGTCTTCCTTTGACAGCTCCACATATAATAGAGTTCCTATTCTGATGCATGACACAGAAGCAGTGAAAATTGTCCTATGGACAGGAGACTTCAATTCTGCAGTGATACTATAGTAAGGAATAACTCTTGGGATCATGAACAGTGAAAAACAGAGTAAATCATGATAGACTCTCCTTTTAATTGACTAGTGCAAAATAGCATATAGTTTCAGTATTTAGGAGAAAAAGTAAACTGATTACTTCACTTACGTTGTCCTTAGAGAAGGACAGCAGGTTTCTGTCCCTTGATCAGCTTGACTTTATCTTCTTGTTATCTGAGTCGCCTATACAGATCTCTTGAAAGTGAAGCCTGGTAGTTAAAGTATGAGTTCACATTTGATTCATCTTTGGTGCATCTGTTTCGTGGTAAGTGTTTTGATGAGTGGGAACGGGAAATGTTAACACCTTGTAAGATGATTTGCTATGTGAGAAAACTGCACTTCACAGCAAGATAAATAGCAACCCATCCAACTTTGTAACTGCCAAAGAAATCTCCCAATAGCCTGTGGACCAGGGAGGATAGGTTGAACTCCAGCCTCCCTAAAAATAACGCAGAAGAGATGACTATTTGTCACAATCCCTATGGATTACCAAAAGTTTTGTTCATGGCCAAAAAGCCTTCGAGACTGAAGTGGTTATAGCTGTATGTTAGAAGCACCTGTCAAAAACATTGAAATCGATTTATCCCTTACTACGTTTTAGGAACATCTTGAATTGTCATATTCCACCTGTTCTCACAACCACAATGCTTTTTACTAATCAAAAACCATCAGATTTGTAGCCTCAAGGCACGATCAAGGTGTCAAACAGAATTTGATTTTTACCTCTTTATATTCCTCTGAAGTGCAGATGACTCTGACTTTGCAGCGGTATTCCATACAGAAGCAAAGTCCCGGGGCTTCCATGTACAATAAATGATCCTCAGTAGACGGTTTGTGCAATACATCTGGATATAACATTAATGAATTAAGCCCAAAAAAATTACACTTGCAATCACAATGTGTGTTTTATTTGAGAAGGCAAGGAGGTACAAAATGTATTTAATATAACAAAGAACAGCTACATTTGGAATAATGTTCATGAATGTTATTGAATTTCAGTGATTAAATGTATCCTTTAAAGTAGTACAGTTCAAACCTTTGTTCAGCTGTCTGCAAATTTTATTTTGAAAAGACAGTGAAGCCTCAACCTCAATGAAGTCAATAAACCACTTGACTAAGCCAAGAGTTTTCATCAAATCAGGCTGGGGATCTCTTCTGACAGCGTGTAGAAAGTACCTAGGCTATGATCCAAGACAGTCTTTAGCTTCTAGAAGTCTAGAAGTGGTCAAAGGCAGGGCTTTGCCTCCATATTTGTCGACTAGTTATTTCAATGTAATAAGCCAAGCACAAAATTTTCTGCATTTAAGGTTTTTGACAACATTCATTATTAACACCAATTCTCATGAAAATGAGTGTTGTTGAATCTTTTATGCTTTCTGTCTACTTAATAGCTCTCATAAAACCTGCATTTTGAAATCTGGAAAGCCCCCTGCAGTTCTCTGTCCATCACTAGTATGTTTGTTAAAAAATAATTTCTGATAATAATGTATATATTTTACAATTGATCTTATTACTGCATTTATTCCAATTCATTAATTATACTTTTTCCTTTGTATATAATTTCCGAAGGCTAAAATTTCATAGGATGCTTTACTATCAGCATGCTGCTTTTGTTCTCTTTGTTTGATATTTGTGGTGCCATTTTCTACCTCCTTTTCCAGAAATACCAGAGGAGGTATTTTACTTCAGCTACTTTTTCATTTTTTGAGCCACCTAGAGGTTTAATCTTTACAGAATAAAAGAAAGTTCTTCAAATAGCTTAATTGATATTATAAATACAGCTCAATGCCCCTTATTCCTGTCCCTAGCATTTCGTCAAAATGTGTATTTTTGGCTATGTGAAGCAATTGAATTTCCACTTTCCTCAGAGTTTTCCAGTATGAAGTGTCTAGATATTAATGATAGAGCACTAGAAGAATCTTTCTTCTAGAAGGTGAATCCCTCAAACTGCTTTGAATCATACATTTTAATCTTTCTGAGTTCAGGTGGTCAGCATGCTACCTATTTCAGCCCCGATTGTTCATTATCTGAACATTAGAGTAGTGCTGGAAAAAGATAGACCCCCAATGAATCTTATGAAAATATTGCAGTGTTGAAACACATTATATTATTGGTATTAATAAGATGAAAAATTAGACAGTACAAAGCATGCTATGACTTTCTCAATTCAGGAAAAGAAGCTTTCTTCAGAATGTATCTAAAGGAAAATATGACAGCAGGAAAATAGATCTGAAGAGGGGTTTTTTTTAAGCTTGTGAACCAAAGAATGATGGTAAAGAATGTGGAGTCTGGCTTAAAATACATTAGTGAAATAGCTACATATTTCACATACACAGAAGAAAATTCTGCATCAAGATTGCCAAATAATATGTTTTCATATGGAGTTGGTCTGGTAAACGAAGGTCCAGAATGTCACAGCAGTGCAAAGGTATCAGAGAATAATAGAAGTATTTCAATTTATGAAAGGAACTCTTTTCAAAAAAAGGCTGAAGCCCTCTTTACCAGGAGGGATCATATTGCAACAAAGGAAAAAATTGACAGACAACTCGCGTCAGAAAGTGGAACTACAGACTATAAAAGGTAACGGCTGCAGCTTAGCACAGTGCATATAGTATAAAGCTGAGGAAAATATGTATTTAACACATTTAATATGTTTAATAATGAGCTTCTGGACATTTGTATCCAGTACTGGGGAGGTATCATATTGCAGTACTGGGGAAGGTGGTGCATGATACCTTTCTGTCAATGAAGGCAGAGTGGCTCTGCCCCCCTATATTGGCAACGGCGCCACTGCTGAGGCTATGAGACCTTTCCCGTCTCAGCTCCAGGAGAGTGGCAAGGGGAACAAGGCCAGTTCTTTAGCACATTATTTGTCTTTTGTACACAGTCATTAAATCCTGTTGTTAAAGGCAACTGCTGGAACAGGAAGGCAAAATCTTACTGTACTAACAAAGCAGCCACTGTTTCAAAGGCATTAGGCAATAGGACCAAGTCCTGGGTCACCAGCTTTGTCGTATTCTTCTAACGTAGTCACCTATAGGACAAAGGATGATGAAATCTTTTTCTTGGGGACTTCTCTACAATGAAAACTTTTTCTGGTTTAGCTAGTTATAGATGTGATTCTTCATAGTGTTTCTCTACCAGTGAAAGCCTTCTCACTGAAGCTGCTGTGGCATACGTTGAGAAATGTGATTGAGTAATGCTAACATAAGTTCATTATTGTCAACAGGAGTTGTGACTGCAGCATGATATTTTGTTAGTATGTCTATAACAATTAATCATACCTAACTTCAAACAATGAGGACTTCAACTAACCAGCATTCATTATTCTACTAAATTCTTTTGAGAGTTTTTCAGAATCCTTAAAGAATTTAGGAGGCAAAAGTGTGGGGTTTTTTTTTTGTGTTTTTCACAGTTTCAAAGCAGTTTAATCATGATTGTAGTGCTATCTTTCTAGCTAGATGTTTGGTATTTAAAAAAAACCCACTGCTGTTATTTGTAAAGATACCAGTATTGTTGAATAGCCGATAGTTCTCCAGTTACACATGGATAGAATAGTTTACTTACTGCAATCCATTCCTCATTTCAATCTCGTCTGTATCTTCTATCACTCTTTCATATACTGGGATAAAAAGAAAAGGCAAATGTAAACAGCGCAGAATTTACCATAAAGAAGCCTTACACAGAGCTTCCAATTTCACTATTTGTGTGTAGGTATTCTTTTCTCAAATGGTGCAATGAGGAAAATAATACTTACCAATAATGCAGAAATAACAGCTCTTGATAAAGTGGAGGAATATTTTATGATATACTAATGAATTGTACCAACCTTGGTCATATTTTAGCATCCTTATGGACAGTTTAACTAAAATAATTTTACTGAGTTACTGCAAGAACATATTAGCATGATGGTCCTGTGCAGACATTACAAGACTTTTTCACTTTATGGTGTTGCAACCACACACCATTAAACATTCCAAGTGTTGACTGGTGGAGAGACTGGACAAAAAGGATCACTATTGTCATTGGAAACTGGAAATATTTTATTTTTTTCTGTCTATTTGCTATTGAGTGTTAAAGTGAATATCCCAACTATTCATGTGTGAGTACTAACTAACAACTACTAATCCCACCGCTATGCGGAACTGGAAGTAAAATGGGAATGGCTTTGGTCAATTTAGGTAATATTTTGCCATACTTCCTAAAATCATAATGTTTATCCTGCTCATAACCTTCACTGGTGACAAACCTAAACAAAAAGTGTCCTTTAATAAAAGTAAGGTTGTACTTTGGAAGAAGCACAGTAGCATCTGTTCTTGTGTATCAGTAACTAATCAAAGCCTCTGCCCAAGAACTGAGGTCATAACAAAAAGTGGAATCAAAGCTAAAGGTATGGTAGACTTTGTTGCAGTGATGGTAGGCTGTACTGCACTTTTACTGGAAGGTCAGGCCATGGACTGCAATTTGTGAGCACTCCTTAGTCCCTCAGAGCATAAAGGTAAGGAGCAGAATGTCCATGTCTGTGTTTGCATGGCAGAGTGATACCCGTGTGTCCTCTCGTAGCCCAATTTGCTATGCGCTGGCTGCAAACAGAGCAGATGAGCGGTGACTGACAGTTCAAATCATGTATTTCAGAAGTAGAGTCAGAAAATAAGGATGTAAATCTGCCTGGTTCCTCAGATGAAGAAAAGAGAATTGACCTGTAGAAGTGATTGTTGTTGTTAGAGAAACAGGCTTGGAAAGGGTGAGGAAGTAAACTGACTGTTTTCCTTCTTACGTTCTGGTTCTGGGGAGTTAATTCTTCATGTGCATTTTTAATTTTATTTTTTTGTAAAAAAAGACTAAACTAAAGACATTGTAATTTTTCTCATCAGTTGAGCTCCAGTGTTGTGAATGGGTGGTTTATGTCACTTAAAACACCACTGTCAAAGGTATTACAAAGGTATTATTTTGTTGAAATATGATATTGTAAAAGTGCAAATTAACAGGAGTTCAATGACAAAGTTCACTCTACTACTCTACTGTGCAGTCACTTGAACAATGATTCAAAGTTACCATGACAAAATATTAGTGCACTGTAATACAAGGTTATTCATGACATTGGTCACTTACCAAAATTCTTCAGTTCTAAGGAGCAGACATTAGTCTCCTTGAGGAGCATCCTTGAGAGGCGTCCCAGCTCTAGAGATCACTGCCAAGCAGCCAGGCTGCTTGGCTGGGAGAGCTCAAAGAAGGCTCACTTAGGCTGTCATGTTTATGGAATAAAGTGGTTGGCTCATAATCAAATCACATGCCATGGAAAAAGTAGACATGAGACTCGCATCCTTGTGCCCATGACTTTCTTTGTTCCTCTGTGAATGAGTCTTGGAAAAGTGATGTGTTATTCATGTGTTAATTGCATGATGAGTGTTCCAAGCTCATCGGTGCTGATACTCACTGCATCACTCTGCTTCGTTGTGGATTTCTGGAGAATAGAACAGAATTTGAGAAGTTCTTGGCCCTGTTACAGCTCAGGCCTTTACTTCCTTTGGAAACTATACCAAACTACCATGAGTTTGGTTAAGGGGTTGAGTGCATCTGTCACAGAAGATTATACTTTAACTGACTGAACCAAAGGACAGAATTATCAGTAGAATGGGACATAATTTTCCTTCTGGATACTGTATTCAGACCTGAATGGCACAGCATTAAATAATATAAACACAAAGGAAGCCAGTCGAAAGTTAGAACACATTGGGCTTTGTTACCCTGTCTCAATCATTGTAATAGGTGGAAAGGATAAAAGAGTTTGAACACTGATATTATATAAAACAAATGCTTTATGTGTCAAATATAAAGTTGTAACAAAAAAATGTTTAGATTTGGGTGACATGGTAAAAAAAAATAGAAATTATTTTGATTTATTCCCAGACACTTTCCAATCCCTCTGTGAACAATGAACATATAGTACTAAGAGAACGCTGCCCAGTGTGTCTCTTTCTTTATAACAGGGGAAAAGAATACTAAAGTATTTGAAAATAAAAAATAAAAAAATTAAGGTTTGAGTGTTTTATCTGGCTCTGTCCCAAAACAAACGGAGTGCAGGGAGGGCAGTTACTCTAGGGTGCTGAGAATAACTGTCAGACTTAGAGTACTGAATGGTCTTTGTTCACCTCTTAAAAGAAATAGCTGAGAGAGGTTATATAGGGTATATGGGATATATTTATATATTATATATGTATATACATTGGTGATTATTTCAAGAGGACATTAAAAAGAGAGAAAAGCAGAAGATGATACTATTTTATTTTCCACTGAATGTTTTCTATGTTTAGTCAGAATTATATTCTGAGATTCTGTGATACGAATTGGTTGTCATATGTTTTTGAAATCCCTTTATTTTTTCCATTTATTTCTGTGTGGAGTTGATTGTGAAGCTGTTGCTTATAAAACACGAAACAACATCTGTGGCTTCTGTGATGGAAGAAGAATTTCTGTCTTAGCATGGTACTTATGTTTATCACTGAAATAAAAATTTCTATGTTAACATTATTAGAGATTCTGAGGCACAAACAGTTCAGTGGGCTTTAGATGAAGGTTAGCTACAAGGAGAATGGAATGTTGTTCATGACAGCTTCACACCTCTCACTGCTTTCCATGATTTTTCTGTGAGATCCAATGATGAGACCCACTGCTATCCTGAAGTGGACTGTAGTCTTGCACCATGAATTTATTTCATATGTTTTTTGTCATTTACCTTGGTGGTGTTGGGCAAGAGGTAATATGCTGCAGTCAATGAAATGCAGTTGTGCTAGTGTAGCAACCTGTGTGTAGCACATCACTGTTTCTGCTCAACAAAACATATGTGTTTTGCTCTCTTTTTTAATGGCTTGCCCATTAAAAGGGCCTTAATATTCTTCACGAGTCTCATCTGAGATAGTTTTTAAAATCTAAATACTAGAAAGTGTATTCCCTCCTTGATCTACTTTAATGAAAGTTGTGCCTAGGGATGAGAGGAAAATAGATCTTCCTGTGGCTGAGTGAGATTACTTCTTCAGAGTCTCGGAAAGGTAATTTGTCTTAAGAAATGATGTTGTTTAAAACCACTTTGTTTGTTTCTTAAATGCAATAAACTAGAACTGTCAGTTGCATAGAAGTAACCAAAATCTTAGGAAAAATCCTCAGGTACATGGAAATTATTTCTGGGAAGTTTCAAATATGGGACTTTCAGGCAAGCACAGAAAGAAAATTTTAGAGTAGTAAAGTAAGCAGGTCACATACAGCTTCTGTCTACTTTAAAGTGTTTATTTCCTGTCTCCTTTTAACATCTGGCAACAAAATAAATTCTTAAGATTGAAATGCAGTACCAGGGCTTAATTTTTTTGGAGTGAATGTAGTTTAAATGACTTGCTGTAAATGCGTTGCAATGAACAGCAAGAAAACATAGAAATTAAGTAACCAGTGAGTTGGATCTGCTCCCATGCTCTTCCTGCAATAAAGTATCAAATTTAGAAGCCATCTTTTAGTGTAACAGTTTATCTCTTCCCGGAAGGAATTAGTGTGGGGTTCTTTGGATGTCTTAGAGGTATTCAGAGTTCTGCCTTTCTGTTATTTACTGTTTTATTTGCTTGTGCTTGAGAAACACTATTTTTTTTTTTCACAAGATTGTTTGCTTGCATCTCTGAATGTGGAACTTTGTATTGCAGCCGGAATACACCTTCTGACAGATTTAATTGGAAAAGAGAGATGTCACAACTTAAGATTTCTGAAATACTGATTCACTTAAAATACTGATTCTTAAAGTTGTTACTGCCTACTGCTCTGAAATGGAAGCAGCTTTTCTTTACTGGTAGAAATCCAGTTGCCTACAGCGCTCAGTGTGCACAGGGTGTGCACCAGTTGCTGTCCTGAGTAAGATGCGGTGCAGACCAAATTTTATTGTTAAATAGGTAAAATAAGATTCTGTGGTGGAAGAATTAGTCCCACATCAATAAAACAAGGGTATATATCAGTTTTGGAGGCCTTCATTGTGTTCAAGATATTCTGCGGTGAATGAGCAGTTTTTCATCAAGCCTATTCCAAGGTAATCTACAAACCAAAATGGAAAGCTGTTTACTCTGTTTACTTCACCAGTTGCTTGCTTTCAAGCAACATGCTCCACATAACTGGTTAGTATAGCTCCGTCACAATACAAGTTCATGGTACATGTTTTTCTACCTACAGTTCCAGTTTCGGTTATGTTGGCTGCTCCAATTTTCAATGCTTATTTTTTTATATTATTGTTATTCTATAACCTGTAGGGTGCAGCTAGTTTTATTCTCCAGGTACCTTATTTCTAGTCATTCCGCAGCCTAACTACTCTATGTAAACCTTTTTTCAGACTGTTTCCTCTAAAATGTAAAAATATCATTTATAATAACAGCAGGGGGAGGCCATAAGATCTATCATTGTATAAATCATTTCATCCATGGCATGGAAAATGTTTTCAAAAGGAAGACATATCAATAACTGAATATATTTTGAAGAAAAATGTTTCTTATAAGGGGCTTTTAAAGACTTAAGGCTGAAGTTGAGAGGGCAATGTTCCTGGGCTCCTATTTCCCAGCTAGTGTAGAATAGGTCTTATTTCATATGCATGAATTTTACTATTCGTTCACCAGACAATCACTTTTCTTGGATGGAAAAATCAAGAGACAGGTTCAAGACTCACTGAAATAAGCTTCACAGAGCCCTTTCTGAATGTGTGCCATTTGCCTCCATAGCCTAAGCACCACTTATGCATATACATCATTTGTAACTACAAAACTGAGACATCAGATGGAAGCTGACATTTTGCTTTTACAGAAGACTGCAAATGCTAAGGTCCATGGTACAGTACTTCCAAAGTAGGTTGTACAAGAATGCCCATAGGGGTACATCCCAAAGGCCCTTCTGCAGTGTGGAGTAACTCATTCAACCTGCTGGAAGTTTCTGAATGAGATACTCTGTTTCGGACAGATGTTACCATGGATTCCTGTTTTTTGGGTTTGCTCCATTCCATTTTAACCATTTATCAATACAGTCTGTATCAATTATGTAGAAAATAACTTAAATTCTTCCAGTCGTCTTAACACCATTTTTTTTCTACCAAAAATGAAAAAATACATGGAGAATGATGAATTGCATCTCTTTTGTTCTACCCTACCTCCCTGCTAATATCTCACACTCCTTTGAGAACAGCAAGTGATTACTGTATCACTGACTTCTAGGTTTAACTTCATGGTTTCAAAGTGATTCTGCTAACTCTCGTGTTTTTCTCCAGCTACAGCGATTTCCAGATATGTAGGTAGCTCTGTTTTCTAAATGCAATGCAACCCACTGCAACTTACATTATGCTGTACTAAAATAAACTTTTCCTGTCAGAAACCTATTTATTAACGACACCACACTAGGAACTGCATTTACAGCTAAGTGTTGCAGCCATTTCCTGTGCAATAACAAAAATTTACTACCGCTTTTTTTTTTTTTTTTCACTAGTAACATTCTGTCTACAGTTAAATGACAAATCTAGCCAGTGAAATCCTAAGCCATATTTTTTTTCTAACTTAATACTGGTATCCTTTTGCCTGGAGGATACATAATAGCTCTAATTATATGTGTTGTTTACTAAGGAAACAGCAGGATGACACTTAAAAAAGCCCTTTGCCTTATAGTTAAAGGACAAAGTTCACGGAGTGGATGAAGGAGTCTCTGTGTGCAGGTGTGAAACTCTAGTGCAGCTCTTGCTCTGTTTTTACAGCTGTTGATCTTTCACACCTCTCAAGCAGACCATGTTGTGCAGGAACCAGTATGTAGAAAATAACTGGGCAGAGTGATCATGTACAACCAGCCCCATAATTCTTCTGCGGTATTTCAGGACAACGTTTATGTTTTTGGTGTTGTTGTTCTTTTTTTTTTTCTTTCTTATCGTAAATTAGGTACAAAAGGATCTGATTATCTCTGTTGAAAATAAGTCTTGATGTCTTCTTTATGTATATTTTGTATAATTGTGGGTTTGCATTTTTAATTTTCTTTTAATTTTGCGTATTATTATAGCTGTCTCATTTTTATTTCAAAAAAGATGATATTTGGGAAATGATCTAAGTGTATTTTAGACAAATCTTGATGAGGAAACTTGAAAATTTCAGAAAAGACACCTCTAAAATAATTAATTTCCAATCCTTACATAGCCCTGATGAATATTGTGACAGTGTTAAGAATGAGCTATCAGTAGCTCAGTTGCCTGTTTGGTAGAGACTTTTCTCATTACAATAATTCATTATATTATTTAGCAGTGGTGTTAAGGCCAAATATAGAGTCTTCAAGTCACTAAATGACATTTTCAGCAGAAACAATGATGCTTGACAAGTTGAAAGGGACTAGAAAGAAAATCAAGTGTGTAACTAGATCATTTTTAAAGATGACATCGTGTAGAAGGAAGCAAAAGTTGGGAGCAGGGTTTCAAACTAGACTGAAAGTGCCACTGAAGGAAAGGAAGGATGGAGCAAAAGTGGTTGTGAAGGTTACAGCTTCTGTCTTGTTTGATGTCTTGGGGAGGGCAGATCTGCAGCTGACCCAGATCCCGAGAGGCATCTTCTGTCATATAGGGTAGGGGCTGAGCTGAGTCTTAGTCTGGGAATTAAAGCTGTTTCTCCAGAAGCTGAAATTCCTTTCTACTGCCTCTAGTCATACAAAAGTCAACGCAGAAAAGAGGGAGGTGAGTGGTGTTTGTTTCTGTACTGTATTACCAATAATAAGCTGCAGTTCATAAGAAAGCATAGCGGTGTCTCTGGTGTAAATCATTATCAGGTGAGTGAGTGAATTCTGAAATTAGACCCTAACATTGCCAGATTTGATCTCTCTCTCCAGTTCTGCAATGTTATAAACATAATTCATAGATGTTGTAATTTTCACAGATGGAAAGAGTACACAGATGTACATTATCTCTCTAAATTCAAGAAAATTTAAACATATAGATCTCATTAAAAATACAGTCTTCAGTGAATCACAAGGAAAATGTGCCCTAAATCTTTTTCTTACAAAATTGAATCAAATTAATAATTTATGTAGTTCAATTTTTGTGTTATTCCTTGTCCATTTTATTTTAAATCAAGAATTAATTTTTCTTAGAATATCCTTAAAGAAAAAAAATAACATAGAAAGGATGGAATTTACCTACAATGTCCAACAAAGCAAAGGCTGTTTTTGTTGCTTTTACTGTTGTTATACATGCCCTAATATTTTATGTGACTTGCTAAACTATGCACTCTTGCATATGGAAACACCTCTACCCTAGGGGTGGTGAGCTGGTAGCTGAGGTTCAAACAAAATTAAAATCTTTTTCTCTTTCCATAATGCACACTATTCATGCTTCACGAAACTATGCTGTTTGACACTTCTCCAGATAGATGCAGCCTCCTGATGATGTGTCATGCTTCATTATGTTAGCAAGTTCTGTTCCTTAATCAAATGGCCAGAGGAGTTTTCTCACATCTTTTTCATGTGTGCCTTGTGCAAGTTTCTTTGCTGAAGGCAGGCATTTTATAGCCCTCTGAAATTGCTTTTAAGAGCAACTCTAGAAATGATGAAGAGCGTGTTAAGGTCAGAAGTGTGGGACTTGCCAAGAAGGTTGCCCAGTCTTCCAGTTGTTTACACAGGTGCTCTGCTAGTGCAGACCAGTTGTCCTTGGGGAACTTGTGTCAGCCTTGGGACTAGGCTGATTTTCAGTTATGTCACCAAACAAGGACTATGCAACTAATCTTTGCAACTGCAGCCCACACAGAAGTAATTGCATAAATGCAGTTCCAGAGCAGCAGTAACACATTAGAAAAAAAGACAGAGAATCATCACAATTATGCATGTGCTGGTAAAGGAAAAGTTCTAGGTCCATAGCAATGTATTCAAACACTAATGTGCATTTTATTTTGGTGCTTCAAAGTATCACAGTTTCCCAGTGGGAAAGTTGGGTTTTTATACGTACCTCTGATGTTTGCGCATGTACTTTTCTTATTCTGCTCCGTATTTACAATGCATGTTTTTCCCCAAGCTAATGCTGGAACTAAAAGCCAGCTTTAATCAGACCTAAATGATCTGCCAATATATTTTTATGTGCAAAAGGTCAGCTTCTGCTCTTATGAAGGTTAAGAGGTTTTTCATTTATTATGAGTCAAATCTGACCCATCCCAGATTTAATCACACCTAAAATATCTACCAATATACTTTTATGTGCAAAAGGTCAGCTTCTGTTCTTCTGAAGGTTAAGAGGTTCTTCATTTATTATGAGTCAAATCTGACCCATCCCACAACTCCTATCAGAGTTCTACTTTCTCTTATTTTCTACTAAGAGGTCAATGTGACACTTTTTCAGAAGTAATGAGGTCACCCTGTACTCTGACGTCACTCTTCCCCCCCTTCCTCTTCTGCAACAACTGTCAGTGGAAGTACCGTTGCTGGTACCTCTACGTAGTACCTATGGATGTTTCGTAGGACAGCAAAAACTTTGTTTGCACCAAAGCATGCCAAAATATCAACCTATCTCACTGATATTTTCTTGTAAACCTAGTGATCAAAACTTTCCCTTCGAAAACACGCTAGTTTATTTATGTGAAATCTCATAATTTTTTTTTTTTTTAGTAGTAAGTCTTTTCTATTTAGGTTCTCAATTCTACTTGGCTAATATGCATAGCTGAGGCCTTATCAACTCTTAGCTTAGACTGAGACTGAAAATCTTAATAGCAACAAGTATTTGGGAAGAGTTTGCCAAGTTTTATGCTGTTGCAAGCCCCTCAATCTCACAGCCTTGCCCCAAGCACTGTCCAGGATGTGACTGTGGTAAGGTGCCCTGAAGTTCAGCAAACATTAGAAATTATTATTCTACCATCCTCAAAAAGAGAAATGAACCTTTCCTCTAAAGGGGAGCTAAAATACAGGAACAACAGCTAGGTAGCAAAACTACCCTGAAAGTCAAAATTTGCTCTTTCTCCTTCACCATCCCCGCGTTCCGCCGGGCAACAGTGCTCGGGTTACCGGCTGCTCCGGTGCCAGCAGAGGGAGCACTGAACGCTCCCTCTTTTCATTTCTCGGTGGTGGCGTGTGGTTGAGTTAAAAACGATAATCACAAATCCCGGGGGTTGTTAGAACCCTTAAGGCATGATCAGCTTACTTTATTTTTCTAGATGTCTGCTTAAAACTGCTACTGATGTTATCATCTCCCCCAAAAATATCACACACAACTTCCAGGTATTGTTTGTTCTCTTCAGAAAAATCTGTCTAATCCATTTGTGATAGGCTTGACTTTAAATTAGCTTTTCAGTTGAACTTTGGATGCCACATCTTTTGATCACCAAGTGAAGGCCCAAATAAGTGATTAAATAATTAGGAATACATAATGCTTCTTACTTCAAAATATACTACCTTGGCTGATGTGATTCTGGAGCAAGTTAACAACACAATCTTGTCAATTCGGTTTTTATATCTTTTCTATGTTATACAGCTGTGTGTGTGTTCTGCTGTTCTTGAAATATCTTCTTCCGGCTTCACTGCCTGAGGCCACAAGTGTGCAGCACAGTTCTGCCTCCCAGAGAATGTCAAACATAATGAAAAAATGAACTTGCAAAAGAGCTCATTTTGGTATGCCTTCCTGCTTGATTTGAATGCCTGCTCTTTTTGCTTCCCCCAGTTCTCCTAGGTTTTATTTTCTGCTTTTGGAACTGTATCCAAAGCTTCCTCAGAATGAACTGCTTTTAAAAAGCTTCATCATAATGAGGCTTGTCACGCAAATGAATGGAGCATTGCTGAACTCTCACAATGTGGCACCGGCTGACTCAACCTTCCGATGCTCGCTCTCAGAATTAACATTCTTGTCTAACAATGGTTTTTGCCCCTTCTCTTTCTGCTACTGAAACTCGTGACCTGGTATATTCAAGAAATCGCACTCACAGAAATGAATGGAAAGCATAAGGATTAAAGTGAAGGTTAACCTCACAGAATAGGAGAACTTTAGAGTCGGGTTGCCTTCCTTATCCATTGGACCTAAGTATTGTAGCAGAAGCAGAAGAGTGAGTGATCTTGCATTCACTGCCAAAGGTGAAGGCAACTTTCTTCACCAGAGGCAAAGCCTGCATGCTTTAAAAGTAACTTCAGTGAAACCACTCTCACAGCTGAGGCAAGCAGGGTTGCACCACGGATGCATACTCTTCTGCTTTACCAAGGAGGACTGAAGAAGTGCTCAATATCTGTTGAAATCCTCGTGCCCCTTCAGAACTCCGAACAGCCTAACTGTGAAGGAGAAAAGATGGAAGATATCTGTTTTGAACTGGTGAATACTGGCTAGAAAGCCTTCCTGCCAATTTGTTGAAAACAGTAACACTAAATGGAGAAAAGAAGGCAGCCCTACTGCCTGAAGTCCTGAGAACTGAGCAGGTCTCACCAGAACTCACACCCGAATTACTGGTGCTGAGCAGCCATGGGGGTTGTGTCTACTTCTGTCTGCCCTGGACTGCAGCTAGTCTTACAAGTTCTGGACAGCTTTTGAGGACAGTCTTCCTCACAAAGGCGACCTGGTGCAGAAATAAAAAAAGAGTGAGAATTTATCTGAATTCCTGGATTTCCATTCTGCATGTAATTTTAACCTTGAGAAGGAAGGAAAGAGACACAAAGCAAGAGTTAAGGCAGAAAGGAGGGAAAAGGAAAGGAGCAAGAACACTGATCTCTGTTCAGCATTTACTACTGAAATGTCCAGTGGAATGGAAACTCAGATAACTTTTTTTTTGTTTTAGTCACAATAATATTTTACTTCAAGCTTTAGAAAAAATGTGTGACTCCCCATGCTGATCTGGCAAACTTGCATTTGGGTTTTCAGACATGAGTGCTGTAAAAGCATAGTAATCCCAGCTCAGCTGAGAGTGTCTGTGACATGTTATATAGTATGCATGGCATCCTCTACAATCAGAGTGTAAAATCTGATAACTACAGAAGTTCTTTTCATGTTTTGGCTGCTTCTGCTGAATATTTTTGCAAAAAGCAAGCAGTCTAGAAGCACTGTGTGTGGTGGACAACACTGCATTTCTTCCATGAAATTTTAATCCCATCTTGCACTGGTGACCTTCTAAAACCTCTGAAAACCTCCATTGTTTCACTGATTAAGTTGATGGACTGGCAGTTTTCTACTTTCTATGCAAAAGATGCATAACACCTTGCTTGATTACAGACAAAATTGCACAGAATTATTAGCATTATTCAGTAAAAATTATGAAGTTGCTGTTTATGATCATCTGGCTCTCAGCCTACTGTAATTTATTTAAGCAAGAGAATATTTTGGGTCAGAAAAAGAGGAAGCAGGACTAGGGTAGCTGATGATCCCTTACTCAATTCTACTATGAAGCCTGCAAAATTTAGCCCAGAATTATTAATGATCCTGTGATTACAAGCTATACTGAAAATTGAAAGCTGTAAAGGAAATTATTAGACCATCTTAATTAAAGACATCACTACCCTCTCTCTACATAATAAACACACTTGATCTGAATAAAAGCAAATGAAGGTAAAGATGAATAAACATTTGAAATAAAAGATTTTGCAGCTCAGCACTGATGAGGTCTTGTGGGCAGGGTCCCCACCCGTGGTCCCCACAGTCTTGTTTCAGACGGTGGTGATGGGTAATCATGAAGATGCTGGGTTTGAGGAGGATGTGCATACCCACTGGCCACACAGAGGAAAGACGAAGACAGAACACCTGTTAGGCTTGAGTTAGTGCTAGGTGAGGGAAAAGAAGTACAAATGGCAGAGAGGCTGGACTCCCTGCCAGGCGAAGCAGGGAGATGAGAGGCCAAGCAGGAAGGGAAGCTGACTTGACACCCCTGTTTGGGAGGGAGCCAAGCCTGGCTGCAGAGGTGAGCAGGACCCCGTCAGGGAGCACCCGACAGGTGCAGCCTTAGACAGGTCCAGGCTAGCTAAAGCAGAGGTCAGGCTGAACAAATCTGATTAACTTCTCCTAGGAAGTGACAATGACAACTGACAGGAGCGCTGCAGTAGTCATAATCTCCTTGGGCTTCAAGAAGCCTTTGGCTGTGGTATGGCTGCAAAGACTGTTTTTTTAAAACCAGTGTTACTGGCAGGATTTTACTAGCTAAATCAGCAACAGACTGAAGAAGGCAGGTTAAAAGCTCATTTGGATTTGGTGTTAATCACCTTGGCAGTGATTCTTTAACATAAAAAGGATTTTTAAAATAGACTTTATGCTGCTTGCAGCTTTAAGTAGTGCCTGTACTTACCCAAGAAAGAAAGACTGACTTCAGTCAAGATGAGCTTGATAGCTTTCTTTAATTAATTCTTAATAAAAGAAAAATAAAGCAGATGAAAGAAAGCAGATCAAGAACTTAGAAGAAGTAAGCCAAGAATTTCATACTTATGTCTGAATCTTATATGTACAAGCATCAGAGTAAATTTATTTCCGTGTGTGAAAATCAATGGTCTTAGCTGTTGGTAATTAAATCTGTACTTAGAAGTGTAACTGTTTTCATTAGAAAATGTTTTGCCTGCTTCAGTTAGAGTTATACTGCTATTGGGAGACAGGGAAAGTCTCAGGCTGCACACAAGCTATAAATGCACAAAGACATTACCTCTTTTCATGTCAGGGTGTAAAGTGCCCAAGCACATCATAGAATCATATAATGTCTTAGGTTGGAACGGACCTTAGAGATCATCTAACCCAACCTCCCTGCTGTGGGCAGTGAGGCCCTTAACTAAACCAGGCTGCTCAAGGCCTCATCCAACCTGATTTTGAACATTTCTAGTGAGGGGGCATCCACAACCTCTCTGGGCAATCTGTTGCAGAGTTCTGCCACCCTTGTACTGAAGAATTTCTTGCTAAGATCCAATCTAAACCTATTCTCCTTCGGTGTAAATTAATTTCCCTTATTCTATCAGTGGACGCTCTTGCAAAAAGTCCCTCCCCAGCCTTCCTGTAGGTTCCCTTCAGGTATTGGAAGGCAGCTATTAGGTCCCCCCGGAGTCTTCTCTTCTCCAGCTCCCTAGGCCTGTCCTCATAACAGAGATGCTCTACCCTTGGATCAGATACCATTCTTACATCAGGACATCATCTTGCAGCTGTTTTCCTAAAATTATCAAATCACTGGGAAGGGACTGATGAAGATCTTTAAGTTGAAATCCCAGCTCGAAGTAGGACTGTTGCCACTGGTAGGTCAGGTGAGCTCTGGCCGAGTCTAGCTTGGTTGTGAAAATCTGATTTGCACTTTTGACAGCCTCTCTGGATAACCTGCTCCACTGCTATGCTACCTGCCCAGCTTTGCTGTTGTTGCTTTGGTTATCATGTTTGGGGGATTTTTGTGTTTTATTTTTTTATGCTTTACCTATAGCACTTGATTAACAAGGACTAACATTAATTCAAGGAGGGGAAACCCTTATAAATACATGTATCCATCATTTTCCATTGTTTCCTACCTCAGGAATGTGTTAAAACTGGGTTGTCAACACTGAGTACAATGTGCTGTCTTGTGTTGATTTCATCCAGTCTATTGATGTTGTTTGAACTTTTTTTTTTTGTACTTAATTATTGCAGTGCATTGTCTTGAGGCTATTTGAAGCTGAAAAACAAGACTTTAATGATAAAATACAGAAACAAAGACAGGCTACTCTTGTCAGTGTCAGCAAATAAATAGCATTAATCTGTCTTCATTACTGCCACGCATGGTGTAACACAAGAGTCCACCAGGTGGGAAGAGGTTTAATATCTTTTAACCACTCTACGAATGCCAAGAATTAAAATGAAACTTAAACTGAAAAATTTTCTTTGATTGGCAAAGAATAGTGACAGTCATTTTGTTCTCAGAATCTTTTAGATGTCTTGCCATTAGGATACTGAAAGAACGTAGGATTGTCTGATCTGACCTGTCATCACCAGTTGTCAGTGGGAGGTGCCTCACTGCCATTGCTGCGTTTGGAAACTCTGACTTGTTTGTATGCTGTAGTGGGATGCTTATTCTAGTTTGTTGGAGCTGTATCTCTTTCCTGCTTTATTATTTTAAAGTATGAAGTTTTAATTAGCATGTAGTTATGTTCTAGGGTGCCTTAGAATATGCCATATCTCTAAAGGCTTTCAGCAAATGACTGTTTGATCCCCTGCTCCCCACCTCAAAAATGAGTTATCCAAGCAATCTGTGCTAAATGTTTTTGAGAATAATGGCTGAACACACACAACAAGATTATGTGGCAGTGTAAATCAGAACTGTGCAATTCACTTCATTGATTTACAGATCCGGACTATTAATTATTGGAAGCCTACCTTTTTAAAAGCAATTTTTTAGTCACTCTGACATCCAACCATCTGGCTTCAGTTTCCCTTGGTATGCACTTTCAGACGTGAATACTAGGAAGCTTTGTTTAAATATGCAGATTACCTAGGCAGCATGCAGGAGATGGCAAAAGATATGGCTTTGGTCACATGGTTTATATCTTTGCAAAGTTGCCTTCGTTAAACTTCACATACCAGTCACTAATGGATTTGATTTGCTGGTCTCTTTGCTATAGCTTTGTACTACTGTTCAAGAATTTGACTGATGGGATAAGAAAAAAAAGTGCCCTGGCTGATATGAACATCTGCTAGTCCCCCTGTGGTGGCAACAGGAGATATTAAAGAATGCCTGTGAGCCTGGCCACTTTCGGCAGCCTATTTCTCTTGCATGCCTCTGTAAAACATAAGTGTGATGTGTTTCAGGAATGACTATTTCAACACTATCTACACAAAGTGTATATCGTGGCCTGTTTGCAACTCTTTTGCTGGGAAGGTTTTTGTACACATTTTCCACAGGTTTCTGTTTTCCTACATGTGCATGCATTGGGTTTGCCTCTCTCTCCCTGAGTGTACTCATACACCCCAGCTCTGACACCACTGAGTCTCTCATTCCCTGCCCGAAGGCTTAACTCTGTTTATCTGCCACTTCTCTGCCTGAGAGGGAGGCTGAATCGGCATCCTCACCCCACAAAGCTTGATAGTCCAGAGCGTTATCACAAAGTCAAATGGGCAGAAGCTGTAGACTGGTCTGTGAAGCCACAGAGATCTAGGCTACCTCTAACAGGCTGCGTGCCAGGAGCAGCTGAGCTCCTCGCTCCCAGCCTGAGATTCATGGCATGCTCTTTCGTATAGCTCCTACACACAGACCGTAATTTTCTTTACTGTCGGAGAACAGTCTCATCTATAAAGTAAGATCAAGTGTTTGAACACAGAGTTCTGTTCCCCCGAGGGATGTGATTTTACCCAGCACAATATTTCCTGAGGCAGCAGAGTTATTGACTGCAATACTTTATGTTGCAGCGGAATGGAAGCCTCTGTAAAATAACCTTTAATTGTCACACTGTTTTGTTATTACTGTATGTTCAGGTGTGGATTTAGAAGAGGATACAGAGGAAAGTTGAAGATCTTTGGATCAGTCCACTACTTTTCAGTCCTTCTGCTGAGAGTTCCCCATTCATCAGATGTGGAGATAACCAGGGATATGTGCTCCCGCATCTTTACAGTCTCAAGTCACTACCCCCACCCCAGCTCCCTCTACCCTCAAAGCAGGAGTGTACTCTTGTCATCTACTGTCCCCTGTAGGAGAAAATGTCCTCGTGTTTCTCTGCTATCCCAGCTGGGAGGCTGTCACCACTCTTGATAAAGCCTGAAGGCTTGATTTTATCTTGATTAGGAGTTGAGGGATGGTTTGTGTATGTTGTTAATAAAAAAACCAAACAAACAACTTAACTAGAAAGGTATCCTTTGCAATCTTGATTTTGTAACATTTGTGACAATTTAATCAGAGGTAATGATATGTAAATGGTTAATTTTAAGTTACTTAAGATCTTTCTTAGAAAATTCATTTCCTATTGTCAGTAATTTTTCACTCTCCCCAGTTTAAAACAACTATTGAGTTTCAGTAGCTTAGAGTCTTATACATGTGCTATTAATTCAGCAAGAAACATGTAAGTTTTGTAGGAAGAAAAGCAGCTCGGATCCTGTTAAGACCCTCTTCTTCCCAAAACCTGTGACGGTGTTGAGAATTGTCTGGTCCTGACACGTGCAGCTGAATTTCCCAGCTCAATGTGTGCATCTAACAAAACCCATCATCAGCCAATTGGAAGCTTGATTTTCGAGGACCATTGAACACTGAACACTCCCAGTGAGCTGCAATTACAAAAACAATTGTGCTAAATAACTTTGGACTGATGGTGTGTGAACATCAGCCCTCCCAACTTCCCCTTTCTTATTTCAGTTGGAGTCTGACAGTGCACAGGGTTATAGCAGGAATATTTTAGGGAGTGTTGATGTGCTCCAGTAATCCTGGCACTCATCTGCTTGTGAGTTATGCCTGTGTTTTATGACTCCATAGGCTGAATAGCCTTGTATTTGCAGTTGCGCCTGGTGTTGAGAAGAAAAAGGGCAGGGTATGTTTTACCGAAGGTGAAGCGTCTTCAACTCCCCTCAAATAATTTTGATTCCCCTTTCAGTCACAGCAGCATAAGTCAGGAGGTGGCAGCATGTTTCATATGTTTCCACAGTGCTGGAGATATGTCAGATGTATGAGACAATTTACCTAAGACAAATAATAAACTGTATCAAAAAAAACCCTTACCTTTGTTTATTAACCTTGTTCATTTTGCATTCCTATCACCACACACCTGTATTGGGAGTCAACATCTTGTCTCTACATGTTTTATACAGGCCTTCTTGTTGTCTCTTCTAGCTCTCTGGATCAAATGCCACACACCGATCCTGACACAGTTTTTTGCATATGGTGGCTCTTTTTAAATGGGTGCGAAATGATTCAGTGATCTCACCCAAATTCAAGGATGAGGCTATACACAATACAGCTTGTCTGTCCCTGCTGGATGCACCCGAGTGAGACCAAAACGCTGTGTGGTTGGGCTGGATGCTTGGTTGTCTTGCCACACTCAGCTTGGCTACCCGAGTGAAAATATAGTGCAAACATTGCCTAACCTCTGCAGGCAGCTGAATGATCTCTGTTTTAGAACTGCAAACTTGTTACCTGCAGTGAGCACAGAACAGACTTAAAATATTTGCTATGCAATATGAATATTAAATATAAAACAGCTATATAAACATAAAGTAATCCAGTAGCTTTAGCAGGTACTTCTCCAATCCTACTCAAGCACAGGTGGAAATGCAGACTAAATTGTGTAAACCAAACCTCCATGAAGTAATACATAAATGGTGATGTATTGTGACAAGGTAGTTAACAAAGTGGAAGGACAAACATCTGTCTCTTGCATATGAGTTGGCAGGTACAGCGAAGGCTCGAAGTACATGAAGGCTTATGTTGAAACTTGCAGTGTACTGCCTGGGCAAAACATCTCCCTAGTCCTTTTTCTAAAACCAGCCTTTTTTCCTTGTTATTCTAAAAGGATGAACGGCTGGAGGAGGAAAAGATAGTTTCTTATATGCCTGTCTGGCAGTACAGTTTATTTATATTCTGATCACAGAATGGAAATGAGTATGATTTAAAGTTAAGATGTCTAGAAGTAAGGATTGAAAGGCCCACAGGGAAAAGAGTGAAGGAATGTAAAAAAGGGAAGCTGTCATACTAATAAGAAATATTTAGTTAATAAATAAATATATTACATTTGGATGTGTTATACAGTCAATTATTAGACCTAAACCAAATTTGTGACAAAGAGGTGTTCAATGTTATTTGGGGTTTTTTTATTATTTATTTTTCCACCTCTGATATTACAGAAACAAATGTTTTTTTATAAAAAGAGAGAGAGAATAAGAAATTTCTTTCCAATTTTCCTGGATTGGTAACCAGCCATTTCAGTAGAAAACAAACAAAAAAATCTTTTGGCATTTTTCACATTAATGTTAGTACTCGTTCTGCCTTTCATATGTACATACAGTACAATAAAGCTCGTGGTGAATCAAAGATTATGTTTAAAATTAATGTGAATTCTTGTGAGGCCTCTGAGAGGAAACAGTAAACTTAACAGAATAGTAGTTTACTTTGTTGGGCTGGATTTTTGTTCTCGTCCTTGAACGTCGTTGCATCCTTTGAAAAGCTCAAGAGAAAGGTTTGCAATTAGAGATCTTCTAAACTCAGAACAAATAATTTGAACAGTGTCCACAAATACTAGGGTTTTACAATAGGTAATAACTTTGTAGCCTTTGTCACACTTCTGTTTTCCCTTTCTCTTAGGCTCTCAGGCAGAACATGAGACACGTGAGGAGATTTTCTTAGCAACATGAACACAGGAAAATTCTCTCCGGCAATAAACTATTCAGCACTTCTGCTTTAGTTCATCTTCACTTCATGCTAGAACAACAATAAGGTGAGCTTTGGGAAAAATTTTCAATTCCTGCTCACTAGAAATAAAGTTTCATACATTCATTGTTCTTAAAGGGATGACATGAGAGTAGCTGGGTGATCGTGGTAAAAAAATCTAAAAATTCTCTAAATGTTAAGTATCTTAAGATATGAAATCCAGCAACTATTTAAAACCTCCCTTTCCTCTCCCCATATATAGAATTAGAGCCACATATGGCCAAGAGGAGCAGCATATGACTTTACACAGGATTTCCTCTGCTGTGCTTTAGGTTAAGCCACAGAGAATGCATATTGCTGTTTGGTAAAACCACTGGAATAATTCCAGGGTAGGGTTATCCCAGCAGCCTGATTCTGAGTGATAACAGAGGCCTGCAAGGAACAATGGGAATTTGAGCAGTACAAACCTATTTGTTTTCAAGTGGGTCATAGACAGCTTTTTTTTTTTTTTTTTTTTTTTTGGTAGAAGAGTATAGGAATATGGACAATCTAGGTGTTAGTTGCTACGGTAACCATAAAATCACATCCTCCAAAACCTGTCTATTTAATTATATACATCACTGACTATCGAGTGGAGTAAATTTCAATTTTTCTTTAAAACTCCAGAGTGCACAGAGAAAAACGCATGTTCATTGCAGTTTTAACCTTTCTTTTGTCACTGATATTCTTGGGAAGAGATTTTTTTCCTTTTACAGGCAATTTTTGCTGATGTTCCATCCAGCTTTATTGACACAGTAAATTATCATACTTGGCTGTAGTGGTGGACAGTTAAGGGTTAGAGGTTTGTCATTGTTTCCCTGTATTTATAGCCTAATTCTCCAGACTTCTCCTTGATATACATGATTTGTTCCCAACCTGTAAGCTATTGCAGTCATATTTCACCTTTGAAAATACCTGCATCATGCTGAAATCCATGTCTACTTGAAGACTACATGAAAAACACGAGCTGTACACAGAAAACTTTATATATTGCCTTTGAAAACAAAGCCAAGATACTAAAATCAAAACTAAAATTGTACAATGTCTCAGGCGTACTTTCTGAACTGCTTTTGTGTACCAGGATGATTTAGGTGAATGGGCAGTAGTAGCCAGACCAGTCTGTACCCAGGTAATTTAGGTAACTTCTCTGTTCCTAAGCTACCTGTTTTGTAAAACAGCAACAACTATTGCTATCTTTGACATCTAGGAATATCAGTGCAAAATATCATCATAATTTACTTTATTTCCCTACTTTCATAGCTTTTATGACACATGCCTTTTAATATTGGTAGGCGAAATACATATGTGACTGGCTTGCTTACAAAACCCCTAATATTCTTGCTATTTTACAGTATATGTAATAAGCAATTTTGAGTTTTTTCTTTTCTATCTTCAAATATTTTTCTTAAAAATATGTTGATTTTTTAAGAAAAAAATAATGAGAAGTGATCTCTGCATAGGTATTATCCATTCCTATTCAATTCGTATAACTCTTTCTTCATTATTATGATACAGCATTATCACACATTACCAAAATGAATTATATAAATAATATAAATATAAATAATTCCATATTAAAAATAAATGCACTCAGGTTCCACAGAAGTTTATGTATGAAGTTAAACTGCACATGCTTTTGGAGGTTTTCCAGGCAAAAGATCGCATGTTAATAACTACATTTACTAGCTGCAGGAATATTACCATTGCAATAAAAATTGCACATTGCAAATCATTATTACTCTTTTGAAAAGTAAGTAATAAAGTAGAGAGATGCGTTAAGACAGTTAGTAAAGACAATGTCTCTGAAATTGATATACAGAATTCCAAAATAGCAGGCATCTTTAGCCGGGTAGCAAATAAATACAGTGCTTTGGCTTCACAGAGTGACTTACACCTAACATGAATAATATTTTTAAGCTTAATTCATAGTATTCTTTGTATTGGACAAAATAATTCAGTATAAATATAATGAAAAAAGTCAAGTCAGGAAATCAAAAGCTATAGTGTTAGTAATGTAACAAGAAAACCACCAAAATCAGTGCCAATGAGTTTATTTTTGCCATAAATTAGCCTATTGCTGTAATAAACCATTTTGCTCTTTAATGAGAAAGTAAAATAATAAGTGCTCTGAAATGTATGCTTACACAGTTTGCTAAGTATTTTGAAGCTTAATAGTACTGAAACCCTAAAATTACAGCCATCGCTTTGGGTGTTAGACACCAATATTTTTCTATGTTGAAAAAGAAATTCCTTCAAGATGGAAAAAAAAACAGAAACGTCCTTTTGTTTGCCTGAGCAAAGAGCATAGTTCTCCTGGAGGAAACCAAAGCCCTAGCATAACACCTAGAGCAGTAAATCCCAGCCTGTAGTTCTGATTTATAAGTTTGTGACAGACAGACAGATGGTTCTAAGCAGTCTTCAGTCCAGCATCATGTTTTGAGCTGCAGTTGCCACTCATAGCGATTTCACATCTCTTATGAAATTGGGATGATACTTACCATTTCGGTTTTTTTTTTATCCTACTTCCAGACCAGGGTATTTGTGACTAACTTGGGAAGACGCTTTTTCTGTATGCATGGACTTTATACTATCATTATCTCATAGAATAGCTCAATAAGTTGTTGCAGATGTTTCTTCCTACCTTTTTGAAACACCAGAGAAATAATCTGGGCTACTTTTCATCCTGCGGGTGTTGTCAGTTTGTTACATCCTGGTTAAAGAGTAAACTGCATTTATTGCCACCTGTTTGCCACACTTAAAATGTTGTTAGGGGAGAAATAAGTACTTAGTGATATTATTGTTATTCTAATTTTAGTCTTAATGCATTGTTTGAAGGATAAACATTAGTCTGCTTACAATTACATTAACACTTATGAATCAAATCTTATGCAGCGAAGATTCATATACACATAGTTTAGTATTCCCATGTTTCTCTGGTATTACTGTCATCCTTCCACTGTGTTTCCAGGTCCTATGGCTTGTGCGTTGGTTCAGGGTGAGGGAGAAGGATTAGAGCCAGTCATCAACATCATAGTACTTTTTTGAGAGAAGTGTGTGGGAGAACTGCAATGTCATGCACATGTTTCTTTCCTCTTCACTTTTGGGTCTGTCTGGAGCTATTTTATATGTTTTATATGTTCTATGCCCTGCTGCTTCTTGTTGATTCATATTTCCCTAGTACTGTGTATAGTACATTTATCTTACGGTAGATACACGTTCATTGTCCTCTTTGTTATCCTTTGCCCTGCTCACATGGTTACATTCCTTTAGTGACCATTAACTGACCACTAGTGACATGTTTATAGCCCTGGGGCCCCTGAAGTCACCCTGTGCCCATAGTTTCAACACCTCTGCTATAACTCCATGACAACACTTCCTACACTTAATTTTATGAACTGAATGCTACACTGAATAACTGTTTGCTATAACCCCACACAGTTGTTCACAAGCTAAAAGAAAGTAGGTACTAGTAGTCACTGGGTTATTAGATAGTTGTTGTTACAACTAAGTAAGACTAAATATGTCTCCAGCTAGGCAAAACAAGACCAGATAGAGCCCAGGTAGGTGCTGAGTTCTGTGTTATTAGCTTAGCACAAAGCCTGTTACAAACAACACCATATTTACTGGGCGACAAGGCTACAAACAAGCATAATCCCAAAGCCCTCTTAAGGATGAATGAAGTACCTACTTGCTGGTTAGCAGTGAAATATCTATAATACAGGACACAGAATCAAATACCCTGTTTACTTATGGTTTTGCAATGGTGGAAAAGAGTTTTAAAGAAATAGAGTAACAAATGACATTGCAATGGACATATTTAACAAGAATCATCTCAAATACTCCAGTTTCTCAGGCTGCTTTGTTAGTTACTGTGTGCTGATCTCAGGCTGGCACACTAGAGAGAGCTGTTATATCTAAATGTTTTCTACTTGAACTGTTAATGTTGGTTAGAAAAGCCATTTGGAACAGTTTCTTTGGCCCACAATCAAAGAACCTGTTTTTTTTCTCTCTTATTGTTTACCTACTCATCATTTTCCTGTGCAAGAGCACTGAGACATTATACGGTGCCAAGAGGATTATGTAATCGCTCTCCCCCATCCTCCCTAAGTTTACTTGATTAACATTTTTATTGCATATCTTAATTAATAGATTCCTAGCTTTGGGCTTCAGGCTGCTTTCTCTTCCTTACAGGCTTCCTTGAATGCACTGATTCAATTTTAAAAATTCTGTAATATGGGAAATTTTAATAATTTTAAATATTTGGTTTGTTACAACTTTGTATATAGAGTACCATATCAACATGTTTGAAAGGATTTGAGAATTTGCTTCTGAGAAGGAACAACTTCTTCCTTTACACTTCGTTAGATTTTAGGAAACTTATTTATATGGGTAAAAAATAAAAATTGGATGTGAAGAATTTAGAAACAACTTTTAACATTGGAAGAATATAGTGATGTATTATTGCACATATAAAGGAAAACAAAGGACAGCATTGATCCCTTTCTAGCTCAAGAGTTGGAAATGTAGGCATTTCTTTGTGTAGATCACTTGAGGGATTAACCCAGAAAGCAGCATCAAACCAATTCCAAATCTGCAGAAAGCAGATCTGGAAAGAGTGTGATTTCTTCTTTTTGTCCACTAGATCAGTCATTATTACAAAACTCATCTGTAAAATGATATTGCAGTTACTGAGCACATTTTCTACACTGAATGGACTTTGCTGATCACTATATTGCAGCACATTTTGATTTTTACAATCTGTCTTGCTGAATCCTTTGTGCCTTTTGTAAAAAATGTCTTTGATAAAGCAGATACTTGAATCCCACCCTGACAACAGTGCTATCACTATGTTAGTTGTCATTCTTGCATTGTCATTTCCTAGATTTGCATTGTCATTTCTAGATTTGAAGAACAGGGTAACAGCTTCAAAAGGATACTTCAGGATATTTGAGGTGACTGGACTAAATTGGACACTAGCACCTGGTGACTCCTGAACACTTTGTCCTCAGAGTGGTGAAGAAAGACACTTCATGCCTAAGATGTGTCTCTTGTTTCTTTCTGCACTACAAATCAGGCAGCAACAAATATAATTTATCCCTAAATCAGATTAAGAGTATAATCTCATATCATTATACTTTAAAGGAATGCTGGGCTTGGCACCTATCTCTGCATTTCTCTTATCCTAGAACAATTTCTCCTTTGCTAAACTTTCTGGCTTGTTTTACATGACAATGATCCCACAGGATGGAGTGAGGCCAAACGTTGCATTGGCCAGAATATGAGGTGATGAGTATAATTGGAGTTTTATTTATTATGTAACCTGGCATTATGATATCTGAATTATCTACACAGGCCTACACAAGCTGTATAAGAAAATAAGCCTGCTAGCTGGATTTTGTGCCTGGAATTAATCATCCGTACGTTGCTTCCTTCCTCCTCTCCTTCTCCCTCTCCTTTCCTTCTTTTCCACAGAATCCCATTCTCTGTGCTTTGTCTGAGACCAGTTCCAGTAGCCAAGGATGGATGGATGACGGTTTGTAGTCAACTGGAGGGTAAAACACCCAGGGCTGGAGGCATTACCTAGTCCATCCATCCCCTGCCCTCCATGCAAACAAGCTGGTAATACCAGGCTGTCTTCTCAGATCCTAATTCCTGTGTTATGCACAAAATTACCCTGATACCCTTTCCAAAAGAACACCTTCATTTTGAAGGTAGAGAAAGGGCTTGCCATTCAATAAAGCCTTCATTTTTTATTTGAAGTTCTGCATCTACTTTAACTAAAAGTTATCAGTCTTGTTTTCTGCTTCAGGGTACACTAGTGGTGAGCTCAGTTGCCAGTTGGATCAGCTGGCCTGTGTTTATGTTGTCCTGCGGTGTCAGAATTGGGATTTTGGTCCCACAGGTCACACTATGATTTGTGCCATTTTATTTGAATTTTACCCTGCTGGCCTCTCTACCTTCAACATGTGACATGGGAAGTACCTTTCCATGCAAAACCACTGGGAAGAATATAATTATTACAAATCATTACAAAATAAGTATTTCTGTAAGTTACAATTTACTTTGTCAGCTAATTCCACAGATCATGATAGCTTCAGGAGAGGAAATATTTGAAGTTTCTTGTCCATTGAAACCTGGCAATTAAACACATTGTGTTTAATATTCATTTTGGTTCATGAAAAGTGTAAAATTCCTTTGTGTATGTATTTTCTTGCATGAACTCAGAAACACATGTTCAATAAATTCTACAGAAGTGTTATGCTGGGAAATAATATATTCACAGGATTAATAATACCAAATATTAGTTCTATATAAAACCCCCATGATATTTAATTATTCAATTAAATATCTCCTCTTTGAATGTAGTTTCTGAGAACACTGTGACTTGCAAAAATCATTTGGCTATTCAGAGTAAATCTGTCTATTTAGAATGTTTAAATATTTAGTATTCACAGTGTATCTACTACTTTTTTTTTAATTCCTTGATCTAACAAACATTGTTTCTGAACCTTCTTTGTAAATAATAATATTGTACACACTACAACTGACATAACTGTACTGGTAAAAGTAATAACACAGGTACAGGCCTATGAAAATGTGTCATACTAATGACATTAAATCTCTTTCTCCTCAGAAGAACAGTATTGCTGATAAAACTAGGTATCAACCCAGTTACAAGTGAAAACATTTTTCTACCTGCAAGACCTCGCTGTTGGAACTCTGATGTGAATACTTGGGTTTCTAAAGCTATTCCAAATTCAAGAGATGTAATTGTTCAATATAGTATGTAGCTGTTCCGAACTAGGGAACAGGAAAAGTATTCCAAAAGTATCCTTGTTCGTGGTTTCCAAAGATATTATTTCCAGAATATTTGTTCACTAGGTCATCCTATAAAGTAAGTACAAATGAATGCAGATAAAGGAAATCAGTTTAAGATTTATTTCTTTTTCTCTACTCTGTTTTTTCTATTGCTTTTAACTGAGTCTTCTCACTTCCACTGGAAATATATGGTATTACTTAAAAGCCTGTGTGTTTCCTTTTGTTCTGTTGGCAATTTGTTCAGTGATTTAAAGTAGTTTACAGAATTGTGCAATGAATAAACAGTGACTTCACTACATTATTGTAATAAGTAATGAAAATAGCCATCAAAAAAGGAATGAAAATTAAACAATTTATAAAAGTTGTTGCAAAGGCTGTGGGAGAGCCACTGCCTGTACAACAAATAAGTACTTTCCTTGAACACTTCCTATCTCTCTGAAAGAAAACTGTCATTCTTACATAAACGGAGAAAATAACATTATTTGTATTTATCACAATGTCGACTGCTGAAGTATCTTTTATTTCAGTCATCACTAGGTAATTGCTTTCTACTAAATGGTGGTGCTGCCTCGAGTCTTTTGGCCTTATGTGGTTGTGTTAAACAGCTTTGGAAGTGGAAGAAACAGAATTTGACAGTTCAAATATCTAACAGTGAGAATACATGTACAGAGATATTTGTGCATATACATATATATATACATATACAAATACATATATTTTTATATCTTGTTTACACATCGCTCATGAAGCTTCATTAAATGACCATTGGCCGTATGATATTTGTGTGGTATAAATATAAAATAAGAGCCAACTCCAAGGAAAACAAAGAATTCACCACCATTCTGCTGTTCTGTAACATTTTATACTTGGCTAGGGGCAGACCAAGGTTTAATTATCATTATGGACAATGTAATGTCAAAGTCAGTGGGAGTAAGTGTGCCAGAATTCACTCTGAATTAAACCAAAAGTAGAGGTGCAGTTTTTCAGCAGTTTCTTATCGACTTCAATGCAGAACTCAGTTTTTTTTTTTTAAAAAATGCCACCCTATGCTCTTCCTTCCATGCAGCACAACTTCCAGAACCTGTAGAGTTCTGATTTTTAGTAAATATTCAGTCATCTGAAATGACTAAGTTCCAGTCTAGAAATGTATGCCTTATTACTAGTTTGTGGCAGCTTTTTCTATTAACTTGTGAACTGCATATTAAAATGTAATGGATCTCTAGGTTTACTAAATTAGAAAGGAAGCCACTGAGAGTCTAGCCCATGACTTAAACACTGACTATACTACAACCTCTGCAGACACCCACAGCACTTGAAGCTGAAGGAAATTTTCTAAAGCACTGCACAATTTTCGTCCCAACAGATAAACTAAAAATAAAACTGTTGAAATATCTCACTACCTCCCATTGCAGACATTTCAGTAGTGGGACTCAGGGTAAACGCATTCAGGCCTGATCCTTAACTCAGTGATGGCAATGAAATTTTACACACTACTTTGATTATGCTTGAAAGTATGTGGAAATATCAGTACAGCTCATCAATATTTTTACTGGAAAAGGACAAGGAAGACAAAGAAGGAAGGAAGATAAGAAGGGGGAAATATGATTATTGACTTTGAACAAAGAATTCTGAAGCTGTGTATAAAAATACCAGAAGACTGAGTGAAATTGTGATTTTTTTAAAAGTAGAGGACAACGACTGGCTATCTTTTATCTTCCCTAATTTCAGAAAAATACAATATATGGCAAACAAGTCCATTTAAAGTCATGTGAAATTGAACCAACTGTGCCGGTTCACATTTTTAATAATAAAAAATATATGAAAATATCCACCGGTCAACAGCATAATGAACTCCAAGAAATCTGGATAAAGGTTTTTTTGAGCACAGATCAGAGAGAAGATGGAGTGACTGAGAACTCATTTATGCTGCAACAATATATAATGCAACTGTTCAGTGAAAGAATTCTGATTGTTTTGAACCTTGGTGGAAAAAAAAAAGAGTGAAGGATATAAAGCTGAATATGACAGATCTTCTGGATCAATAAGGGGGACTTCTTTGTGCTTTAACCCAGCAGACTTGTCCATTGACAGAGTTTGATCCCCCATACGACCATAACTCTAAGAACATTTTGGTGAACACTTTCAGGAAGGTGTGGAAAATAAATTAAATAACCAACAGAGTTACAAATGCTGATAATTCTCGGCATTTTTAGTAGTACATTTTAAAGCCAAATTGTATTAAGGCAAATTTTATTGTATTTGATATTAACAGTGGGTTGTTAGATGTTACGGCATCTGATCAAGAGTAGCACAATGTGTGTCCAGTGCTTAGTAAGATGTATTTGAAAGACAGGCACGGCAATAACTTCAGAAATTAGGGAAGATCATTCTCCTTAGAGTAGATTGGCAGACTTCTCTGAATTCACAGATCTTACCAGTTAAAAATAACAATGGGCTGAATGCCTGAATCACACTTTTTAAAGTTCTCCTTTAACTAATATATTTCCCGAGCACTTTGCTCTGTTAACCCACTACTTTTTCCCCTTTCAAACTTTAACTGAAAGAGAAAACTCTCCAAATAAATTACATCATCTGGAACACGTCTTCTAATAATCAGCCTTTGCTGCCATATTTCCCTGAAAAGGGTTGTCACCTGCACTGTAAATCCTTTTTACTTCAAATCACTAAGTTCACTGAGCGCACATAACTCCAATTAACTGCAGCCCGCTGGCTCAAAAGCAATTTGGTCTTTCATTAATTACTCAGGTAAACACGAAAAGCTCTTTTAGTTTGCCTGAATTCACAGAACAAACAAACTCCCCCATCTTTGATGATCCAAGACAATCTTGTCTTTTGATGCTTATCACTTAGTTGTTCAATGAAATGTAATTAAAACAAAGACAACAACATCCCCCTATCACCAACCCTGAGTTACAGTTAATTGTCAGGCTTTCAAACTTACTCTCACAGTGCAAAGCTTATTGCACTCTAGGTCACAAGATTATTTGTTTAATCTCTTTCCGTGTGGATTGACTCTCCTGAGTCTCACAGTGGGATTTCTGGAGGTGAAATTCAGTTACAACTGCTTGGAGGTTTTTCTCACTTGGTTTTCTATTGAATATATGCAAAATCAAAAAGATTATGTGTGTTTTTATAAATCAGTTATTCTAGAAATCCAGAACTATTTATGATGTTTAGCAAGCCATTTGATCAATTCATTCTGCCTTTCAAGACAGAGGGGGAAAAGAAAAGCTAAATTGTTACTGTTTATCTTAATTTAAGGTTAATTCAAATTTTGTATAGAATAAGAAGAGGGGTGGAGACCATTAGAAAGTCTAGAAATATAAAAATCCAAGTAAATCCAATCTAGTAAATGCAAAACCAGTGGAAGATAACTGAAATATCAGGTATGATCATGCCAAGGAGCCAATATGAAGCTATCAAGGGCTTCAGAAACTAAATTGAGCAGTAATATGGGCATGCAAAAAGTAATTATAAAAATTAATGGACTGTTATTCATCTAGTTTTTTTAACATTAATGAACAAATTAGCCTTCCATATGAGTGTACCACATCTGTTTGTGCCTACATACACAAAGAAACACATCCACATGTCACACAAGCTGGCTTGATTGCACTTTGCAGGACATATTTGTATACATTTTATCACCATTTCTGTAAACAGCAGTTTCTTTCAGTATGTTCCATGCTCTCTGCCTGGGTCTTAATGGAAGTGTTAATTAGAAGCGCAGTAGGAAAACAATTTGTGCTTCTAAACATGTCTTGTATATGGAGTTTGAGTAATGAGAAAAAACAGGCCAGAACATTTGTATGAACAGATACTAATTACTGTTTCTGAGTCTAACATGCTCACTACTATTGCCAAGAGTACAGCACAGAACTATGAAGAAGACAGATGATGAGAGATTTTAAACAATCAAAAAAAAAAAAAAAAAAGGGCCAGTTCCCAACTTCCATAAAAGTAATTATACATGTTTAGCTGAAGGTAGAATGATGGTTTGCTTTCATAAAACTTCAATTGGCGGTGTCTTTAATCCGTGTCATGTTCGAAATCTACTGAACCTTGATGAAATTCTTCGAAATCTGTGGCAGAATTTCACCTGATCATAGCTATTCTGCCTCCAGCAGAGTTTGCTTGTATCCAAGTGTGTTCTTTCATTGTGAAAATTCAGGTTCATAAGCACTCAGGAGAAAATTGTGTCCTGTCCTATAATCCTGGAATTAACTGAGAATTTATCAGGAAGGAAAGGGTGATAACAGGATAGACTTTTGTAGATTAGCTAGAGAGCTTAAATTGACATGTTTATAGTGATAAATAATTAACATCATAAACCAAAGAGTGTTTAAACCTGGTAGTAAATTTGTGAATAACAATATCATAATCCCAGAAGGGGGAGGAAAAAAGAACAATAACAAAAATGTGAAAGGGAAATATTGATCGTATAAAGGACAGTGGAAAACTAAATGCAGTAACATTGTGTGTGGATTCTTAATGCTTGCAAAATGAAGGAATAAGTACCAAGGCTAATGATGAATACAGTTTGATTATTTACCACCTAGTTTAATTTATTTTTTTTTTTACTGAAGTTGTTTTTACTTCATATATCACACACAGCTGGAGTGGAACTGTAGGTATATAATTTTCTGCTGCCTAAGTACACTATTCACTATAAATTGAAAACTTTCAGCTTGCTTTAACTTTCCATACAGCCAGACAAAGTGATCAGCAGTTCAGTCATCCAGGAGTATGGTGGGTTCCTTCAGAATTATGTTTCCTGATTTCTTGCCTAATGTCTCTAAACTGCTTTTATGGAGAGGAGTGATGCAGACATTGCTCTCTTTCCTCAAAGGTATAGTCAAATGCATGATTTTTTTACAGCTAGGAGTAACACAGATTGTCCTTAAATTTTGTTGTGGTCCTTTTTGTAGGGTACAGGAGGCATCATCAGAAAGCTCTAGCTACAAATGAAGTGAAATTTAAGAGACAGATGTAGTGTTTCTATGTGCATATATATATATATATGTGTGTATACATATGTAATGAAGAATGCACACTAAATAGTTATCAATAACTTGACACAGAGCTCTTTTCTGCTTAGAGATTATGTTTTCCAGATTTGCCTACTGTACTGTCAACATGGAAGTCAACAGCGAAACTATTGTCTAATTTGGACCAAGTGGAAAAGTCTTCTAAGTCCTCACTAAAGAATTTGCTATCACACTTGCAAGGAAACTAAACCACTGTAGTACTTAGAAAATTGAATATGGAATTCACAGTAGGTCCTTGAAGGGCAAGACACAAAAAAAAGAAGGTTAGAGTTCCTGGAATACTTGATTTCACAACAGAACTTCAAAGGAAGGTCTCTATTGAAAAATAGAGAGTAAAGGTGGTCGCATTTCAGGGTTAAAGACTGAAAAAAACAGAGCAGTCCTTGCTTGGAGCCACATCTAATGTCATTTCCTGCTGACAACAATACAGTTTGCCAGTTTGGGAGAATTCCCATAACCTGCTATGGGTAAGTGCTCATGGTTTTTAATTTGTCTTCTTTCGTTTTCCAGCAGCGATGAAAGACAGCGAGCAGATGACAGAAGCAGGTGGACGCTGTCAACAGTACCTTCTTAAAAACAGTTATCAAGCTGTGTGGTTTGAAGAAAGAAAGACAGGAGACGGATGAAAAAAAAAAGAAAGATGAGAGGGTTAAATAGAAGGAAAGGTGAGAAAAAAGGATAAACATGGGAGAATAAGTAGCACATGAAATGCTGAATACCAGAGTCACAAACAGTAATTTATGACCTTTTCATTGGCCAGTCCTTCTAGTTTCTGGCCCCGTGTTTTGGGTCTTTCACACCAAAAGTTCATTTTTTTAATGAATTATTAAAATGCAAACATTCTTCTCACCCCACTCTCGCCATTGATAAGGTGTAACGCTACACCAGTGCTAGTCACCTGTGTTTCCCCTCTAGTCAGTGGAAAGAAATGGACATTCTTAAGGTATGATTCATCTGATCTAATTTGGGCATTTACATTAGCATGAGACAAATTTTGGCATGGAAGTGCTTGCTTTTTTCCATTGCCTGCACCTTTCTAAATTTACTACTTCATGTACAAACAGCTACAGTAGATCAGATTACTTTGCTCTTTTATACCTTTACATTTAAGCAGTCTGGTGGCTTGTAATAGTTGACTGAGTAGCTGAGAGTTTTGGATGACTGTCAATGTTTCTTAAAATTGGTTGAGTCCCAAGTTATCTTTTGTTCTTCCATTTTCTGGGCAAAATGAAGCACTAAAGATAAAGATATGTTTCAGGTACATCAAAATGTTTCACATATTCTAAAGCAAATCTTTTGGTTTTAATCTTTATCAACTCTTAAAATATTTTCTTTATGGTACCTATAAAATTCAGAAAAAAAATCTAATCTTAAAATCGAAGAGACATTCTGTCACCTTTTGAAATCTTATCTTTGTTCTTTGAATCTGTTTGACAAATTTGACTCAATTTTGGCTAGGCTTAAAAAGCATTATTGGCTAGTAAAAGATCTGGAGAAAAAAAAATTACCACCTCTAATGGCCAGATTAATTGTGCTGCTTTTTTTTTTTTTTCCTCCCAAGCTTGATCCTTTTTTCGCAAAGCCCTAAGTTGTATGTCTGTGAAATGATTGCTTGCCCTTGCTGTGAGTCATGGGCAAGTATTGTACACCAATTTCCCTGTGCAATAGCTGGCAGCCAGGCAGTTGGCTGCAGAATGTGTCTGTTTTCTATAGAGAATCCGGAGACCTGATAGGCGAGTTGCTTATTGCACGTTGGCAGCCGTGGTAGAGGACAGGGGAACTGTGAAGAGGACTGGAGTTGGTCACTGTTTTCAAGAAGCTGTAAGATTTAGGTAGTTAATCTGAATTAGCAATGAACTTCTCCACCAAATTGTCTTCTATACATTGAAGTGTGGTTTGGATTGTTGCTGGGGTGTGTTCCACCTGCAGCTGATGCTCAGAAAGAGAGACAGCCTAAAAATCCTTCCCTTAGAGGAGACCAAATGCCACGTTAGCAGGAGCACAAGTAGCAGGGCAATGGCAGTGGGCTGAGGGGCAGCAGTGGGAATCTCCTACTATGGTGTAAATACACAGCAAGTAGGAAACACATTTAATGTTAAAACAGGCAGAAAGAAGCGCTAATGAATAACCATATGATACAATTTAGGCAAAGGTAAGTATATACGACTTGTCTCCGCTAACATCTGCCTGTTCTGAAAAACTAAGCATCTCTCTTTCCCACATGCCTGTGTGCCAAAGTAGATTAGTTCCTTTTATTTTTTCCAATCCTTACATTCTTTGAGGACTCACCTCAGTTTCTACTCATGTCTTTGCAAACAGGACCAGGAAGACATATTTTTGCCTATAACTGTATCTGCCAGGTAAATACCATAATGACTCATTCTTTGTTGTAAGACTTTGGCTTTCCCAGTGTTGCTGGCACTCGAGTGTTATTAGCATAATGTATTTTTAGTGAACTCTGTCAGCAGAGCACTGTATGGCTAATCAAGCACTCATTGGGGATAAATGGTAGACTTAATATTCTTATCAGGCTACTGGAGCTCAGAAGTTACCGACCCTTGTTCCACTTATATCAAAGCCACTTACAATGTTACTACCTTGTAGCAAATTCATTTTCTGTTCATGTCTGATTGCTTATGATGGTGCCTAGGAACAAAAAAAAACAGAAAATGGGAAATGGGAAAGAACCAGGGCCCCGGTTGCCTGAGGCTTTAATGTGATTGCAAGATATTGATCACGTTGGATACTTCAGACTAATCCTCACAGTTTCACAGGCTTTGCAAAATATGTTTCTCATATTCGCATTTTCAATTATATTTGAAACTTGGTGATTCAGAAACACTATTCTTTAAGAGGATTTACTTAGTATTGGAAGTAGCTGCCAATTAAACTAAAGATTTTATTAATTTTCACATATATTTAATCTTGTCTGCTGTCCCTGTGAAATCTGGGCAATCTGGGTCAAAGTAATGCCATGGGTCACACCCAGGAGCTACTTTCCTCTAACATTCTGCCTTTTCCCTAGGGAAAATCAGGACTCATTGCAAGGGCAGTATCATCCGCCCAAGCATCAAAACTCCTCCTGTGGTGCCTGTTGTGTCCTGCCACATCTTCCCATTTCTGCCACAGTTTCCCCATCCACGCCATTTCTGCTGCACCTCTGGGCTCCTGGGCCCAGCAGCAGGGCAGAAAGGTCCTGGCAGCATCACCTCACATTTACTGATCTGTGTGTCAGGCACTAGGTTTGGCACAAGATTCAGTTTTCCACCAAGAAGAGAAACAAGAGCAAAAGACAAAGCAAATAAATTCTTTTTTTTGGATACTTAAAGGAAGAAAACTAAAGGAAAGAACTGTGCAGGGTAATGTATACAAAGAGATCCTTAAATTCCTTGGGACAGCCATTAGAAGGAGTATAGAAATGAAACAAGAAGAAATGTCTCATTCTGCAATTTTGTTTTTGTATTTCTTGGAAGAAAAGGAACTATAGTTTTCTGCTGTTCTGTGACTTTGGGCCAGCTAAATTCTTCTGTTGTGGGCCCAGAAAGTCTGCTGTGTTTCTGGGCTGGAGGTGTGCATGGGCATGTGTGTGTATGAGTCTCTGCACATTTTTGGTCATGCATGTGTGCATGTGTGGGCATACAAGTGTGTCCCTGCATATATGTCTATATGCATCTATGACTGTTTGTGTCTGCACATGTGTGTGCACATATCTCTGTGTGTTTTCCAAAACTTGAGCTTTGTCGCTGCAGCTACTCATGCTGGATAACAGCAGCTTATTTTGCAATACTGATAATCTCTGCCAATGCCTTGTCACCTCCCTTCTACAATATGATTTAACCGTGTTTCAAGGTAATTCTTTAAGTTTTTCATCAGTGATATTTAAACCTACACATTTTGTAAAGAAAAGGGCTCTAGCAGCCAATAGTTTCAAAATGTAGCATTTTTTCATGAGAGGTTTCTATCATTGGTTAGTTGGTCACTGGGTGACTTAAGATAGTTAACACAGTTAAATGCTAGAGAGCACTACACACAGTTTTGCTGCAGACTTTGGACATTTCTATTTTGCCCTAATCAAATCTAATATTAAAAGACTGATAAATTTTCAAATATTGATTATGTTGCTGGTGAATGTAGGTTTTACTCTTCTACAGTAAAGTCATTCCTTCGAAAGATGGAAGAAGCATAGAGGTTATTGTCCTGAAACCTTTTATCCAGTGTTACTGGCTGCCACTAGTTATTCAGTAATCAAATAAATGTCCTAGAGCAGTGTAGAGAAAACTACTTTAGGATAAACCTTAAAGGTTTCTGAGATTAAATAAAAGGTAAGTCTTGGAAACAAAATGACCTAGTTGTAAAGTGTTTTGTCTCAGAGCTGCTACTTCATCTGATATTTGTCTCAGTTTAGGTAAGAGAAACGAATTCTATGTAGTGTTAAATCTGGACTTACCTTGGAAGTGAACTAAACTAAATGAAGCTCAGTTTAAACGCATATTTTAAGTTCTTAATAAATACTTCAAGTTTATTACGATTTAACAAATCCACATTAAGTGTATTTTATTTCTTTATATCAACCTTTCTGAGTGACCTCAACCAGCCAAACTAGCAAATATGTTCCAAAATACGATACATTCATGGTGCTTCTAGATGAACAAGTCAGCACAGGATAAACAAGTTACAGATTCAGTTATTTTGAAATGATGGTGTGCATGCCACTATCCTAAGTAAGATAACTTCTCACATTTTCTGTAGGGTGAACTTTTGCAGAATAAAAACTCAAAAAACTTTAATGGAGTTGCTAATGCACAATGAATCCCTAATTTAGTTTACTGCACAGTAACAAATATTTGTAGCTTTACACTAAGTCTGACACCTACTCGGTAGTCAATGGAGGTCATAAACCTCTCCTCTCCTCTCCTCTCCTCTCCAAAAAAAAAAGGTATTCATGATTTAGGTTCGAAAATCATTGTTTCAGGAAGTTAAAAAATAGATGTAGTAATATTTCTCATAGAAACAATTTTTCCTCGCATTGATTGTGTGACATTTGGAGAACACAGATAATAATTTCTTACAATTGTATCATGTCTTCTGTACAAATGATTCCTTCTTTTTTCACCAGTTATTCACTGCATGGTGGTACAAACATCCACAAAAACAAAGGCCTGAGATAAAGGACAGAAATAATCTGTAACATTTATACCTCCTTTTAAAGAGACTACTAGCTTTGCATGTGTTGTTTAAGCATCTGTGGCTCTTATTGACTGGGGTGGGAAGAGCTGCCATTCTCAGGAAAGATATGGACCTTTACACACATGTAAAAAAACTTTTCTACAATCATGATTGAAATCCTTGAAATCATGAAAGATTCATTAAATATATTGAAAAAAAAAAAAGACTCTTAGCATGACGGATTTCATAGCCCATTTGTCTAGAAGTGGGTTTTGGCAGTCAGTTGCCCCTGCAGGAGGGTTACCAGTCTATGCCTGTGAAGGGGAATTCCTCCTCAGAGCCTGGCAGCAGCAGGACTAGCCACCACCTTCTCTACCCACTTTGGCAGGGGACACTATTCCCTCTCCATGTCTTGGGCTGCAGATCCCCCCCAGGGATCAACTGTACTTGGAGCTACGCTGGGATTTCTTATCTTCAAAGTACAAAGTCC
This sequence comes from Trogon surrucura, assembly GCA_020746105.1. Taxonomy (NCBI): domain Eukaryota; kingdom Metazoa; phylum Chordata; class Aves; order Trogoniformes; family Trogonidae; genus Trogon; species Trogon surrucura. The sequence continues at coordinate 113,247,076 of CM036617.1, read as the reverse complement.
TAAATTTATTTCCAGATGCAAATTCTTTTGCCTAGTCACATCTTCCCAGGTATATTTGCCAGAGGTTTATTGTTCCCTTTTCTGGCAGCTGAAGCATTCAGAACTTTGCTAGAAGTAATTATCTTTCATCTTGTAAGGTATTCATTATAAGTCTGTTTCCAAATGTCTCTTACCTTTCTACCTAGAAGTGTGCAACATTACACTTTTTACCCACTCTTTCCTTTCCAGATGACATTAAAAACAATTAAAAATATTTCTTGTTATTTCAGATGTAAAATGTATAAAATACAAACCAACTGGGTTTAGTTTATCCTTTTTGGACAGGCCTGGACAGGCTGGAGCGTTGGGTGGGGAAAAATTTAATGAAATATAACAAGGGTAAATGTAGGGTCTTGCATCTGGGTAGGAACAACCCCAGGTTCCAGTATAAGTTGGGGAATGACTTATTAGAGAGTAGTGTAGGGGAAAGGGACCTGGGAGTCTTGGTGGACAGCAGGATGACCATGAGCCAGCAGTGTGCCCTTGTGGCCAGGAAGGCCAATGGCATCCTGGGGTGTATTAGAAGGGGGGTGGTTAGTAGGTCGAGAGAGGTTCTCCTTCCCCTCTACTCTGCCCTGGTGAGACCCCATCTGGAATATTGCGTCCAGTTCTGGGCCCCTCAGTTCAAGAAAGACAGGGAAGTGCTGGAGAGAGTCCAGCACAGGGCAACTAGGATGATTAAGGGAATGGAGCATCTCCCTTATGAGGAAAGGCTGAGGGAGCTGGGGCTCTTTAGTTTGGAGAAGAGGAGGCTGAGGGGTGACCTCATTAATGTTTACAAATATATCAAAGGTGAGTGTCACGAGGATGGAGCCAGGCTCTTCTCGGTGACAACCACTGATAGGACAAGGGGTAATGGGCTGAAACTGGAACATAAGAGGTTCCGCTTAAACTCGAGAAGAAACTTCTTCTCAGTGAGGGTGACGGAGCCCTGGAACAGGCTGCCCAGAGAGGTTGTGGAGTCTCCTTCTCTGGAGACATTCAAGACCTGCCTGGACACGTTCCTGTGTGGCATAGTCTAGGCATTCCTGCTCTGGCAGGGGGATTGGACTTGATGATCTTTCGAGGTCCCTTCCAATCCCTGACATTCTATGATTCTATGATTCTATGATTTTTAATGTTAAATATTACGAATAATAAACAACACAAGCATTGCAAGCTCACTGTGCAATTTGACCTATGCTTAAAATTGGGATAGAGTAAGTGACAATCTTGATTTAGAGATTAGATTTTAATGAAAAATTTACTTGTAAATCCTTAGGAAACCCATTCTTCATGCAAAGAGCAGAAATTTGGTAGGAGAAAGTCTGTATGTTTCATGTATGACAAAGGCATTCAATTCCAACTTTAGCTTATATTCAGTTCCAACTTTAGCTTACTTCTACAACACCTGCACTGAATTCTGTTTAATGTGTATATCAATGTCCTTCAAATACCATAAGTTAAGAAAAATAGTGTTAACTGCCAGTTTTTGGAATTGTCTAACACTGGCTGACTGATTAAAGCAAGATTGTCTATAAGTTGTTATCATTCATACTATTTAAAACTTAGCCCCTTTTTCACTCTCTGTTTTCAGTGTCATTATCCACCTACTATGTTTTACTGGGAAGGGATCAGCACGAGAAATTCCTTTCCTGGCAGGTGAGTGTGTGGGAGGGGTGTTCAAATATTGCTATGAATATCGAGAAGATCTGGGAGTGTATTTTATTTGTGCTCCTAAGGATGATGAGTATATCCCTTTTAATATATTGAGTATATCTGGGTTTTGTCAGACTTTGTGTTCTGTATAATGAAAATTTTGGCATTGGAGCAGAAAGCAAACTATTTTAAAGAACTGAGTTGTAATCAAATGGAATATTAGGCAGAATTTTTGTTCTGTGCCTCACTGAAAAGACAAAGCCTCCACCAGCGCATAATATATGCCCCCAAACACCAATTTTTTAAGGTGTGAGTTAATGAAAATAATTCCAATTTATGAATATCCACAGTAGCTGGTCTAATCTGGGAAGCTTTAGTATGAGGTAGAAAATGTTCTTTCATATATAGAAAGAAAAGTCTGTGAACAAGCATTTAAATATATATATTTTTAAAGTAGAAAAGTGGGTGATACTTCATAGAGACTCTTCTATTTAGTAGGAAATTAGAGGGTTTGATGTTTCTCAGGATGTGTGAGGTTGAAATGTGCATTTGTCACAAATATTGCCCTCTTTTCAAACATCAGACTAACTTTCAACTGCTGTCACTTCTGCACCCTCTAAGACCCATGCCTCCAAATACAACTTTGCTAACTAGGTAAAATATGATAAAAAGGCAGCCTCGTTAACACACACGAGGTATCATCACAGTGCATGTGAAACATCAAAGACAGAATCACAGAACTGCAGGGACAAAAGCTCAGTATAAGGCTGATGTGGTCTTTGAGGGTGGACCTCAGCAGACCAAAAGAGTTGTTCATGTTAGTTTTGCACAACTGATACTTCTTGTTAAAATATTAAATGCTTCCACTTTTCAAGTAACCCAAGAGAAAATATTCTTACTTAGAATATATGTTAGATGTAATGGGCAGGATTGCCAGTTCTTTAACTGATGTTTAGTAATGCTGAAATCATATTCTGTAATATTTTGGTGAGTTCAAGTAACTGATTTTTTTAGTATTTGTCGTGGGTTGACCCTGGCCGGCCGCCAGGTACCCACACAGCCGCTCACTCACCCCCCCCCCCTTCACTGCTGAACAGGGGGAGAAAATATTTCCAAGGGCTCAGGGTTTGAGATAAGGACAGGGAGATCGCTCTCATTTACCGTCCCGGGCAAAACAGACTCAATTTTAGGGAAATTAGGTACATTTATTAAAAGAACTAATCAGAGAGGAGTAGTGAGAAGTGAGAGAGAGCAAACAAATCCTAAACAGAACACCTTCCCCCCATCCCTCCCTTCTTCCCGGGCCCAACATCAATCCCGGCTTCTCCACCTCCTCCCCCCGAGCGGCGCAGGGGGACAGGGAATGGGGGTTACGGTCAGTTCATCCGACGTTGGTTCCACCGCTTCTTCATTCCGGGGGAGGACTCTTCACTCTTCCCCAGGGCCACTGTGGGGTCCCTCTCACGGGAGACAAGCTTCACGCTCTCTTCTCCGCGTGAGTCGTCCCACGAAGGGCAATTCATCACAAACTGCCCGACGCGAGACACCTCACGAGGGGCAGCCCACCCCTCGTGAGTCTGAGGCGCAGTCCTTCGGGGGAAACTGCTCCAGCGTGAGCCACCCGCAACGTCCCAAAAGTCCCACCAGCCAACCTGCTCCAGCGTGGGCATTCCCTCTTCCACGGGCTACAGGTTCCGGCAGCGACTTGCTCTGGTGCGGGCTTCCCACGGGCTACAGTCCCCTTTCAGGCATCCACCCACACGGCGTGGAGTCCTCAGTGGACATCTATGCAGTGATCCTCACGGTGGACTTCTGCACCTCGCCCATGGGCTGCAGGGGGACAACCCGCTTCACCATGGTCTTCACCACCGACCCGGGGGACTCCTTCTGCTCCGGCACCTGGAGCTCATCCTCCCCCCCCTCCTTCTTCACTGACCTTGGTGTCTGTACAGATTCTCACTCCTCCATCTCTGTGCCAGCTGTTGTTGTGCAGTTCTTTTTCCCGTTCTTAAATATGTTTTTCACAGAGGCGTTCCTCTACTATCACCTTACTGATAGGCTCAGCCTTGGCCAGCGGCGGGTCCCTCTTTGTAGCTGGCTGGCATTGGCTCTATCAATCTTGGGGAACTTCTAGCAGCTTCTTACAGAAGCCACCCTGCAGCTCCCCCCCCGCCGCTGAAATCTGGCCAGGCCAAACCAAAACAGTATTAAAGATTCACATCTGGTATTTTACTGGTATTTTTAGAGAAGAAAGAATTTAGCCCAGCATGTATTTAGAACTCCAGTGTCTTGCAGAAGTCATCACAAACAACAGGGTTGTACATGCTTCCTCTTACCACTGGTTATTTTTTTCCTGAAGTCACCATCGATAATACGTCAGCCATACACTCCAGATATTTGACTTTTAGAATTAATGTCTCTTCTACCTCCATGACATAAAGAGTACTTAGTGAAAGCTACAGATCAAAACAAATTATGAAGTTTGTTATGAAATAACATTGGGTCTCCAAAGCCTCATTGCCATATGAAATTAATTACAGAGTCCACAACAGTCTTTCACTGAAGGAAGTTCGTTTTAATCTTACCTTCTGTGTGCTTTTCATGTACTCAAACAGATGAACTTCTGAAGAAAAAGGCGTGAGATGAGGTTAACAAGAGAGGGAACGAAAGTGGTCCATGAATGTGTCTGTATGTTAAAAGGTTAGTCACAATACGGAAAATGTTAAAAAGCCGTCTGAAACCCAAAGAAATGTTTCTTTTGCTCTGTACAACTGATGAAAACCACACTAAAGCCGCAAACTTGATATGCAGCAACAGTAGAATGCATCTTTACACATATGAAAGGCAGTAGGCTGAAACTGGACAAAGCCTTTCACAAGTCTCACCTTTCAGTTTATTCTCAAGGGGATTGCTGTTTCACAAGCTGAAAGATACTTTTCCATATTAAAAAGGCCTTTTTTAACTAGTGCCTTAGTTTATTGTTGACTCATTCAAGTGGCACCCAATAGAGCAACTGAATTTTATTTGGAAACCCACTTAGGGCTTAACAGTTTTGGCAGTATAACTTTCCTCTGGCTTTGGGAGATTCTTCTACAGCTTTTTACCATGTAAATGTGCCCACTGAGTGATTCAGTTAGAAATTTCCATGAGAATACACCCTGACAGCAAGAGCCATAGCTTTGCCCCACCATACACTTTCACACAGGATGGGGCTGAAAAGCTTTCTGAGAATCGCTAAGCATTCAAACTGATCACTTAAATCTTTTCCTTTCTGTACTACATTTTCAAGGTGAGCATATGTTTCTAAGTATACCCTGTTGTTTTAGTCACTGATGGTTTGAAGCCATTTTCCCACTGATATTATCGTGATTGATACACACTTAGAGCTTTTCCCGAGTAGAAACTTAACGGCATTTTCTCTACTGCTCATGCTTGTCATACTTCGCTCCTAAATGGTAGCAAGTCTGTGGTTTTATTTCCTCCAAGATACCAGCTTTTCTATTACTTCTATGTAGATCTGAAAAGTTTCTTTTGTATTGTCTCGACCTGTTTCTATTAATTCATTGATTTTGCCATGCTTTAAATATGCTAAATTCTATTTAGATCCTGTGTATGTAGTTTTAAAGGTGGTTGCAGTTCCACTTACTTCTTGATATCTGGTATTCTAGTTTTATCTTCCTGAATAGAACTACTTATGTGAATAAAGTTTTCATAGATGACAATTTTGGAGACTGACTCCTTTGGGAACTGGCAGCTCTGGATGTAATTGCGTGAGGAGGGATGGGGAGCTGGAAGAACTGACAGACTGAACTGGCCGAGCACTGCTGAGAACAGGAGACAAAATGGAACATTTTTATTGGAGTCAGAACAAATGGTCTTGGAATGGATAGAGAAATTTGTTTTTAATTAAGATTAAGAAAAAGAGACGTGTTTTTTTTAAGGATCCTTCGATTAGTAAATTTGGGATTTGGGCTAGCAGAAGTTCTTATGGGGGACAATGACAGCTTTATTTACCATTTTATACTTAAGAGGAGATAAGTGACATTGACTGGGCAGAAATTTATTTGCTTCAGTATCTAAACTTACAATTAAACGATTTGGGGCTTTTTTGGTTTTACATGAGGATGGTACGCCAACTGAAAAGAATTAGCATAAACTTGACAGTCTGGTATTTCAGGTCGTTTTCAGGTGAATGCAAATAAATCAAGCAAATATATCCATTTTGCTGACTACAGATTCATTGTACTATTATTTCTTCTGGAAAGCTGTACTTTGTCTGCCACTTCTGATGGTTTTCATGCCGTTTTATTTCCCGAGAGTACTACTTAATCAAATCTATATCAAGGTGTGGCCTGTACTATACTTAACTTGGATACTTAAGTAATTCTATGCATGTATATATCCTTAAAAGTAAATCAAAAGCTGCTGACTAACTTACTTGAGACTGAGAAGTTGATTGTAACAGTCTAGAATGCTAATGAATGCTCTGCAATATGAGAACAAAGGGATCTGCTACAGTATATTCCTTTCAATACCATTCAGGTATAACCCAAAGGTGTCTGGCTATTCTCACAAGATCAACATTTAGATATATTTAGTAAAAGTGTTTCTCTTCTCAACCATTTCTGCTTATCGTTCATGTAGATCTTAAAATGTTTTCAGCCATGAATGAATGCTGGTTTTGTTACTGATGCTGAATTCACTGCAGCATCAACAAAGTAATGTCTTCCTGAAAGTAACTTGTGCTATTTTGATTTAACCTTGTAGGACGCACAGTTTAAAACCTCTATGAATGAATTTTAGCTCCAAGATTTGAGTACATTCAGTGTGAATATTTCCTCGTTCCTTTACAGAAGTGAAACAAACATTTGGATCTGAGTAAAGAAATTCAATTCCGTCTGCAGTTCAGACATATTTGGATCTCTTTTTTTTTTTTTTTTGTTAATGTCCACTGTCTTAACATCTTACCACAACACACCTACCTCCAGTTCCCATTTGCTATCTAACTTGCCTTAAATAAATTGTTTCCAAAGAAATAGTTAGTACCTGAGTGGCACATTCATACTGATCAAGATACATGTTAAAACATGTTGTCATAGCAGCAGTAAGGTAAAAGAACTTTGTGAGACAAGATTAGATATTTTATAGGGTGTCTGAGAGTGGCACAGATGCATCCCATGGCATTGTATATTTGCTTTGCTTTTCTATTTTTTTTTATTATGAGGGTGTAAAACCCCTGTGCATAAACCGTAGAACATAGATTGAAAGAATCTTTATCTAAGGCAAGTCATTCTGTTCCTGAGCTCTTAGCCTCAGGAACTGGCCAGTGATAGAAAGGAGTTCCCTGGGACCCACTCCAAGAAGGACCACTGATATGTCAGTTAATTTGTTATTTTGAGAATTAGTTGTACTGCTAAAGAGAAAGACCCTGCTTTATATTTTCTTCTAACACTAAAAAAAAATAATAAGGAAATATGTGTTTCTTTCTTCTGGAGAACTATTTTACAATAGTTGCTGCCAAACCACACAACTAATAAATAAAGAAAACAAAATATCCTGCTAATGAAAAGTTATTCTACAAAATGTCATCAAAATGATACTTCAGCATTGATGAATCTTGTAGTAATATGTCTAAAGACATAAATTGTTCTTTCAACATCTATGCACTACTAGGAAGTTCTCATTTCCATTGTGGGTTTAGTATTTTGACTGCTGTCACTTTCATTTCACTGTTGTTGTTTTGTACAAATCTTTCAAATGGGCTTTACTACTATCTAAGTCATTAAGAAAAAGCATCAGCTGACTTGTAAGTGAACCATTCTCCTCTAATAATCATACTAACAATGAACCATTTTTTGCTACTTTTGATAACAGAAGCTAGCTATCCGTGCACTGGCTCCAGCAGGTTGTTGACAGTATTGCTATAATAGGATAGATTCAAAAGAAATTAGAATCATAGAACAGTTCCGGTTGCAAGAGACCGTCAAGATCATCGAGTCCACCCTTTGTCTTAGCCCTGTCAACACCACTAAACCACGTCCCTCAGCACAACATCTACCCATCTCTTAAACACCTCCAGGGACGGTGACTCAGCCACCTCCTGGAGCCTGACAACCCTTCCAGTAAAGAAATTCTTCTTAATATCCAACCTGAACCTCCCCTGGTGCAGCTTAAGGACGTTTCCCCTTGTCCTATCACTCACTACTAGGGAGAATAGATCGACTCCTGCCCTCTACAACCGGGTAGCTGTAGAGAGCAAAAAGGCCTCCCCTCAGTCTCCTCCAGGCTAAACAGCCTCAGATCCCTCAGCCGTTCCTCGTACAACATATTGAATTGAAGAAACCTGAAATGGAAAAGAGTTTTACCAGTTGGATTTTGAAGTCTGGTTCTTAACCTTCATGGATTTTCCAATCATTCTGTCTTTTATTTAATACTGTCCATAGGTGAGTAATCAGTTCTCCGTCCTGCCCTCTACATTCTCTTCCAGTGAATATTTGGCTTCAAACCAGGCCTCATCTCCAGTAAGAGACAGCCCAATTCCGTGTAATTGCCCAGGAGTGCCCTGGGTTTTTTCCTTCTTTCTCTTCTGTCCAAAGTACTGATGCCGTGAAAAGGCTGAAATCAGAATTTAATAGCCTTGATGTCTACTAAGGAGGTGGTCTCTGGTGGTCATTTTACTTCATCATGATAGTCTTCGTTGGAGTGTCCTTTTGATGGACTCCATTCAATTAACTCCTTGTCTTTGTTAAGAGACCCCAAGGCTGGCCTAGGCTTGTTCTGCATATCTTAATGCTGTTTGGGAGTCCTGGGGCATTCTGTCTTTGAAGATAAAAGCACCCTGTCCTCCGGGACAAGCTCCACTTGTAGAATAACTGTCTCACACCTCTGTTCTCTCACTGATTCTGCTTGCTCAAATATATTAAGTCTCCTACATACCAGCTAAAACTACAGCTCTGCCTATAACTATGGCTCCAGCTAAAACCATGGCTTCAGTACCTTGAAGAAAAAAAAATAAGTCCTTTCCTTTCATTGATGCCTGGAGCAGAACATTCCTGCCCCTATGATTTTCAGTCAAAGAGAGAAGTCTGGGTTGATGCCCTTCTTCAAAGCATCAGTTTTGTAGAAACTGATATTTCTGGGTTTTTGTTGCTCCAAGCAGAGGTATTTTGTATAATGAAAATTTACATTGGACGGATCTTTTATTAGGAAAAGAAATTCAAAATATCTTTTTCCTAATTTCCAGGGGACAGTAATTTTTTAACATCACAGGTAAAGTTTAAAAAGAATAATGTCGTACCTCAGTAAGAGATAATTTTACTAACTACAATTAAATTCACAGTTACTCGATGGCTTGTGGAAAAGTATAGAACCATGGTAAATTCATTAAGCAGACCTACTAGGTTAATAAGTCATAAGAGCAAGTGTAGTTCTTAGTTATATATTTTAGAGTGCTCCTATAGTTTTTCTCTATGAAAAATAAAATGCTACAACTAAATAAACCTCTGTGGAGAGTATTTCGTAAAATCTTCGCATGCTAAAGAGTATTTTTTTGTTCTTTATTTCACAGTCTGAGTACTATTTCCTGAGTTTGGTGGATCAGCCATGGGAAACTCACTCAACAGCAGGGTGGAAGAGGAAGAAGGTACGTGTAGCTTAATACACATATGAAAGGAGTCAATTGCAACCGAGAATTGTATTTACAAAACAATTCAGAAAGATTTATAGTGGGGAAGAAAGCAAAGAGAACATTTGGAAGAGAACAAAGTTATATTCAAATCCCTCAGATCATATCCCTCTTTGGGGAAGCAGCAGGTAAACCTGCTTATTGTGCACCCTTTCCAACCTTCACGTCATTTCTCCTTCAGCAGTATCTGGAGACCTTCAGACAAAATTGCAGCTTCACTTTGCTAGCCCCAGATGAGCTACTGAAGAGCTTTCCCTTCTACATTCTGACTCTGCAAAGCAGCGTGTTTGCCCAGACTGCTTGGAGACAAAAACCCTAATGATTTTAATGGAGATGCTACCTAGTGAAACAGGTCTCAGGGTGTCCTGGGTTTAACAAAAAAACACAGTCCTGTTTAGTGATTTTTACTTTCCACACAGGGCATTGTATATTGGATCTAGAAAAGCGAGAGGAAGGACTAGGGATGAGGATGCCTATATCAGGCAGACTATGTTGTCACAGCCATTTACAAACAACAGCACCAGTAAATGTTAAAGTAACACCAACTCATAGACATGTACCTGAACTACCTTCAAGCTAGCAAGCTTGAACAGTGGTAACTTTGCCTCCATTTCCCTCATATTCCTTTAAAACAAGAACAAGGCAACTCTTCTTGTCTCTTCATAAGAAGTCTAGTACGATCTGATTGCTATTATATGACTCAAACAATATTTATTTGTCTGGGATAGCAATTATAAGAGATGATCATTTTTTTGAGTATAACTTTGTTTGATCTCAAGCAGCTTTCAGGAAAAAGCAGCAGAATCTGTATAGACAGATTCCACACCAGAAAGAGAGTAAACAAACGGAACAGTACTAGAACACAGTGGTTTATATAACCATGGTATCTTACCATATTTCCATCAAATATAAAAGAGTTAGAAGGAAAAAGACAAGGAAAGACAACTCTTACGAAAAATAAGAGGAGCAATATGAAAGTGGGCTGATAAAATAAAGCAATCCTTAAAAAAACTACAACACATATATACAGAGGGCAGAAGAGATGTGACACGCAAGCTTTTAAGAAACAGACAAGGAATTACAAATGTGCAGTGTTTTGCCCTGAACAAATTAATTTGTCAGGAGCTTGAAGAATTCTCGGGTTTACTAGTTGGGTTGCTTTTTTTTTTTTTTTTTTGGAAAGAAGGTTGTTTTCACAGAATACACTATGTGTGCATAACAAATCATCTAAATCAATGTTGTACACTGTCTTTAGGCAATTATTTTCTCTGCTATTTGTCAAAGGTAAGAAGTAAATTTCAAGCAGTTTTGAACTGTTATTTTGTTGTAATTATCCTTCCCTTTTAAAAAGATACTATGATTTATGATGCAAAATGAGTGCTTCAGGGTTGCTTTCTGGCATTCATTATGTCAAAGAGAGAAACAATTAAAACCCAGGTACCTAAGAGACTGGTAGATGCAAGAGTGTGCAGCACAGCCTGAAATTAATTTGAACACTGAAGATTTATAAACGGTAGAATTAGATCTATTGACTGCCATCTGAGTGCAATGTACACCTATACTAAAATTTAATTTTAGCCTTTGCCAACATTGCAAGAGCAATCTTGTAAAAGAGTCTGTGTGTACATGTAAGTGTGTGTGTGCTCTACGCTCTGCCAGGGAGCAAGGTATCAAATTCACAGGATACAAGAAGCCACACTGGAAAGTGTGCTCAGGGGGAACAACATTAATATCGTTGTCCAGAGATGTGAAAAAATGCACAGCAATAAGAGATAGCTTAAGAATAGTAATTGAATCTGTTCTTACATTTATGTTTTCTGAATTTCTCTGTTTGGAAGGAACTAGCTATGTGATTTCCATTAGTATTGCTCAAGAATTTTTACAGCTTCTGGATTACAGCTACCGTAAATCCCACTGGAAATGCTATAACCACACCTGTCATCAACATTCTAGCCTATAATATCCATACCAATTCACTTTTCCCACTTGACCCAACTTCCCTGTCATTTCTGGTCCCTGGCACCACTGTCCAGGTGCAACCTTACAAAAATAAGGGAGGCCATAGTCTCCCTTTTATTGTCTTCACCTGAATATAAAAATATTGTCCGATTTGGAGCTTAGGGGCATAGAATTAACCATATGACAGTAATCTTTACTAAAAAAAAAAACCAAAACAACACCATCCCCTCCCCCCCGCAAACGTGCTTTATCTTAGAAAGAGAAAACTAAAACATTTTTTTGTACAGGACTAAGAACAATGAATAGTTTAAAAACTATTTTTTTTGTGAAGTACTTGACAAACTGTGAATGTGAAGGCATATTCACAAACATTAGTTTTAGTTAATTAAGAGGCTAAACTCTCTAATTTGCAAAAGACTTTCTAGGAACAGGTCAAACAAAAATAAAAGCAAGCCCTCTTTTCTCTCTGTCTTACACTCTCTTTTTCTCTCCATTGAATATGGAGCTAGCTCAGGGAGCTGCTGTCCCCAAAACTATAACTAATTGCTGAGGATGACCTTTCTTCACGTGGTGGAGTAGGAGCCAGTGACTCCTGAATCTGAACCTTGCAACCTGAATTATTCTTCTATTTGGATCCAACATCACTGAGAGTGTGGATTGTGATGTTCTCATTGACGATAGTCTCCTTTCTATTAAGAAGTAAATTTTTGCATTATACATTAGCTGTATATACATCTGCAATTTGGAAGAGAGGATTATTGTTTGAATATGCTAGTCAGAAACAACACAATATTTTTCTTCTGGAGAGTATCATAGAATCATAGAATGGCCTAGGCTGGAAGGGACCTTAGAGATCATTTAATCCAACCCCCCTGTCATGGGTAGGGACACGTCTCAACTAGATCAGGCAACACATGAGAACCGAACGGGAATCGAACCCATGACCTTTGGTGTTTCAGCACCACGCTCTAACCAAGTGAGCTAAACTGAAGATGTTTTGGATAAATTGGAGAATGGTCAAAAGAAACTACATGTGCATTTCAAACATCACTATGATTTCCTTCTCCATACAAATCATCCTAAAATAATTTTGCACAGTTCTGTACACCTTATCATTCATTTTTGATTGATATAGTTGGTAGCCTGCACATTTCTATATGCTTGAATCCGTTGCTAAACAGTATATACTTACTGATTATACAAGCTGCATTTCATAAGTTCCAGGTCAGGTTTGAGAGCTGCTGATCCAATAGTCTCTAAATATTTTGGTCCATTTAGATGTTAGGTGTCCCACCTCAGCATGGAGTGCTCTCTGCTTGTCTAAACTGAGCTCCTTTTAATCCAAGTTTTAGTATTCTCTGATTTTCCTTATTTAGAAAAATACCAACAGTACAGTGATCCCAGCAGTCGCACTGCCCCATAATGCACTCTATACTTGAAGATCAAAGAAGGATGTTACTTTACTAATGTTGAATAAATTTGGGGTAGATTTTCATCTTAGCTTTCTAGTATGTTGAATACAAAAAAAAAGAGTACTGAATCCAATTTTATCAGCCTTACACAATGATCGTGCATGATTTGCATCTGCTGTTTTAAGTACTGAGGGCAGGCAAAAGAACTCATATCTTTCTCATTAAATGTTTTACTGATTGATTTCCTTTTTCTGTTTTTTTGGTTAAGAGATGGACTGCACAGTAAAGCAATTACATGCTTTACAATTCAGGTCTGAAATGTATTGGATTTTTTTTCTGTATTTTGTGAGTAAGAATTTGATGAGATTAGATTGCCATTCATAAGGAAGCACACCTTTTCTTAATATAGTTAGAACCTGTCACCTACAATTTGTACGTTTTAAATTAATATTTGTGCTAGACCTCAACCAGAGGGTGTAAGGCAATATACCAATAAAAGACAGTAACTTTTGACATTACATCAATTCTAAAACTTTCTGTTTTCTTAGGCTATTTAAGTATAAATGACCAGGCTCTCTTTACAAATATTTTGTTGAGCATATTCTGTATGGGATTATCAGTCGTACAGCTGGATGACATACAGATGGTTAGTGAGTCCTATTACCCTATTCTCTGCTGTTCATTGAAGTTATAATTTGTGATTTTTTTTTTCCAAAAAAAATAATTTATTATTCTCTGTCGAAAGTGGCTAGGTGAGTGTACTAGTTAAATTTTTGTTCATATTCCTCTCTTACTCAGTGCCCTGCTTTGAGCAACAATTAGTTTCTCTTCTGCATGACTTTATACTTGTGCAGATCTATCTCAACTCAGCCAGCACTTCAGAAATTCTTTATCTTCCTATTTTTTTTTTTCTGACTGAAGATAGGTTTTACTTTATGTTGCTCCACCTTGTTCTTTTCATAACCTTAGTTTACTTAGACTTCAGCTTGAGGTTTTGTCTTTTTCCTGAGATCTTGCCTTAGAATCATAGAATCATAGAACAGTTCAGGTTGGAAAAGACCCTTGGGATCATCAAGTCCAACCATTAACCCTACACTACAACCATTAACCCTACACTACAAGTTCACCCCTAAACCATATCACCCAACACCACATCTAAGCGACACTTAAACACATTCAGGGATGGCGACTCAACCACCTCCCTAGGCAGTCTGTTCCAGTGTCTTACCACTCTTTCCGTGAAGAATTTCTTCCTAATCTCCAGTCTAAACTTGCCCTGTTGCAACTTGAACCCATCCCCCCAATTCTGTCCCTAATGATCTGTGAGAAGAGACCAGCACCAACCTTTCTACAATGTCCTTTCAAGTAATTGTAGAGCATGATGAGGTCCCTTTCAGCCTCCTCTTCCTTAAGCTGAACAGTCCCAGCTCCCTCAATCGCTCCTTGTACGATCTATTCTCCAGTCCCTTCACCAATTTTGTCGCCCTCTTCTGCACTCACTCCCACCCCTCGATATCCCTCTTATACTGAGGTGCCCAAAACTGAACACAATACTCAAGGTGCAGCCTCACCAGTGCTGAGTACAGGGGGACAATCACCTCCCTACTTCTGCTGGTCACAAAATTTCTAATACAAGCCAGGATGCTGTTGGCTTTCTTGGCCACCTGGGCACATTGCTGGCTCATATCCAGCCGGCTGTCGATCAGAACACCCAGGTCCTTTTCCAACAAACAGCCTTCCAGCCACCCTTCCCCAAGCCTGTAGCGCTGCATGGGGTTGCCTTGTGCCATGGATCACAAACATCCATCTTGCTATGGACATTAGCCCCTGATTGAGAATGACTTCCTACAGATTCAGATCTCATTATTTAATGTATGGTTCAAGAAAACAACTGATAAAGAATTCTAACAAGTACTGTTTGTATGCTTTCTTTAGTAAAAATGCATCTCTTCATTCATGCACATAACTGAATTCTAAATTATGCCATCTTACACAACTAAAAAATTTCAGAGGAAGATAGTCTCTGGAGTCCCCTCCTATGAAAAAATTCTTTCATATATACATTTATTAATCGAACCTCAGAGAGTATAAAACCATGGAAGTCCCTAGCAGTGAAAGACAGAGGTTGGTTTTAATCATTTGGAAGTAATTTTAATTTTTCATAGGTGGAGATACAAATGATAATTCAAGTAGAAAATAAAAGTTGATATTCAGTCATGTTTACACAACAATGAAAACTGAGCTTGTATGCTGTTTTCCAAATCAAGGATATATATATACATGCCTGCCTACACAAATGAGATTTCCCTTCCCTTGTGTGTGCATGAGTCCTATATGCACATCTTTCCCTCGCTTAGCAGATATGCAGTTCCAGTTCAGGCTGGTAATGTTTTATTGCATATCACAAATGGGACACTAAAAAAAAAAAAAAAAAAGAATGTGCCATTCATTGAAATAATATTTACTTTGTCAGTTTGAGTAACATCTGCACTTACTACTTCAATCTTTCTACCAGTGTTTGACCTCCATTTTCTCTCCTGTCTCTACTGATTATGAATTATTATTTAAACTCTAAACACAAAAGTCTATTATGGTTTTTGACCTTGATCATTCATGTATCTTCTATATCAAGGTCTTGCACTTACCTGTCTTCTCATAAATTAAACTGGATTTCATATTTATCAGGTAGTCAGAAATACAGCTGCAGCACAACTGGCTCTTGACTTTTGGCAGACGTTAAATAATCCATAATGAAAAAGGCAAACAATTTACACAAAAGACACTGCAAAATAGTTATAAATTATGGAAGGTTTCCGTTTTTCCAACTTCACCTTTTGGATGCTTTCCCATAAATTTTATGCATGTTCTCTTGTACCCCCAAAATGTGGCATTTCTAAAGAAGCAACATGCTAGTGAAAATGCACAACAGCTAGGTAATCTTCAAAATTCAGGATCAGGTCTATGCTATTGAAAATAAGTTTTCCTGTTGTTATTATTTCTGAACTTGGATGTACATCTCCAAAAAGCAGACATCAGCCTTAGAGTTACATCAAAAAAATGTAGTTATTGTATCAACTGGAATAGTCTAGATTGTCATGGAGCTATACGGCTGGAGGGCAACCTTTCTAAACTTCTCTTTGAGAATGTCCATACACTTCATCCATACACTTCATAGAAATGTCCATACACTTCATCCTCAGAGGGAGCATGAGGTCTTCTTGAGAAAGGCTAGGGGAGGTGGCTGCTGTTGTGGGAAAGGCATCAGAAGAAAGACCAGGTCTGCAGAAGAAACTTAGGACATATAAACCAGACGTTTTCGGACAGTTTTTTGCTTAATCTGTTTGCATTCTCCCATCCAGATATCCAGTGGTTTGGATGTTAGGGTACCAGTCTTGTCACTGTTTTGAGCTTGCCCAGGCAGAAGAAGCTGGGAGTCTTAAGTCCTCTCTCCTCCTGCAACAGAGTATGTGAGAGACCCCATGAACAAAATTCCTTCACCTTCCTCTCCTCCCTGCTTCCCAGCCCCAAACTGGAGAGAAACATCTAATTAAGTAATGAGATCTGGAAATTTGCTTTAGTCTCAAACAAAATTTTTGTATAAGATTTATAAAAGTAATTTCACTCTGTGTGAAAGGAGTATATGAAGGAAGTTTATACAGTTGATGGTTTCTCAGGGCAGCAGATAGCTGTTCTGCTCTACTTGCAATGTGCAAGTAATCTACTTAGTTTATTTCTGAAAAATCACCCATCTCCTTTTTAAAGTTCCATAGAACAGGTTTGTAACATTCGTGTGAATGATTGAAAGCCATCTTTTGAGCATGCTAATGTGATTTCATACATTAAATTGTCCCTTAATAGCAGTAAAATTGTGTTTTCTGTCATCCGGGGTTTATACATTTGCTTTAATAATTATAAGAGCAGGCCATTTTCTGGATAATTGCAAACATTGGCAATTCACATTTAAGTTTATGCATAAGAATATTATAGGTACTGTAAATTTTATGTTTTATGAAAGATGCAGGATTAGTCTGATACATATCTTTTATGCACAGCCGTTGATTGATGTGCCAGAGACTAATAAATTTTGTCTGAAGAGTTTCACTGCAATCCGATTTCCATTCATTTGCATATGACTTCATTTTCTGAGTAGTGTTAAGAGTGTAACTATTTCTCAGTATCATTAAACTGACCTAAATCTGACATGGAGAGATTAATTCTGGGAGGTGACAGAGCAGAGGTACATAAGCACCACTGACAGGACTGAGAAGACTCAGGCGTATCTGCATGTGGTACAATTGATTTTTGTAGACTACAACACCCTCCAAAAAATGAGGCAGAACAGAGTGCAGTAAAGAAATCCTAGAGACATGTATTGAGCAATAATGATAAAAGAGATCTTGAATAGTTGCTCATTATGTGAACACTGTAGCAAACAGAACTCATAGAGAAAAAAAGAAAAATGTGTTCATGTAGTTTAGGATGTATCATATAATTTATCCCCAAATACTTGAAATTTTCATCAGAAGCTTTGTATTATTACTTTCTATCTTCTAAATGTTTAATCCTACAAACTTAATAATGGTTTTAAATGGCTTTTATTGCAATTTTTCCATGGTTTAGGTGGAAAAAAACACAAACACTTAGCAAAACCACAATTCAGACATATAATTTTAGGTCAGTTTAACTAGACTACCTCCTGTAGTCAAAAGAGAATTAGAGATGACAAATGAGAGACTCCTCCAGAAGACAATTCAGAGAATTTATACTGGGCCTAGGGTATTTTAGCAGCTATAATTTCATATGTCTCTACTGAATGTGTTCAAAATATACATGTAGAAAGTTTATTCATTTTAGCAGATTTTCTCATCACTGGAAACAGCTCAGGGATATCTGCTGTGGTCCAAAATATTTATTAATATGCAGAACCTCCAGAGACAATAGCAATAATGATATAGTAACACACTATATGTTAATATAAGAACATACAGATTATTACCTTAGTTACGAGAAAGAAAAAAGTCGGTATAAAAAGCAATGGAAACGAAATCACTTTAATAACAAGAAGGCCCTTACGATTTAATAATAGCCCATGATGCAAATACCATCTTTAATACAGATGAGTGACAAATGATTAAATTGTCATTTGAATACCAGTATTCCTTAGGGTAGGTCCACATCTTTGCAGAGAAGCTGCTAAAACTAAAATCTACTTTGTGAGAAGCCTTTGTAATGCTGTCTCTGGAGTACCACTGCTTAAGAGGCAAAAAGGACCACAGTTGTGAAGTCCACTTCTAAAGCCATGGTGTACAGGCTTTACATAAAAGAGTGTTCATTTAACTGAATGAAATGGTTGTATATCCTAAAACTACATATCTGGATCGTATTTTCAAAGGTGAATGCCTGTCACATGTTTCTAATGGTCACTGTTGCAAAGAGGACTACATGCTGATCTGAGCCACTGCGCGCTCTGTTGTGTCAGACAGCAAGTTTGCCACTGCGCTACTCTCCCATCTCCTTATTTAACTGCTGTGAGTTTTCAAGGCGTCTCAATTAACCATGTGCTTTGAGGCAAAGCTGAAATTCTAACTTCTGGCAAGTCTTAAATGTATTCCCTACTTTCCTTGGTTGAGGCTTTCTTCCTTTCTTTCTTTTTCCTCCCAGTCCTTACATATAACATTCTTAAGACTTCAATAATTCAGTCAAATTTAAGCATGAAAGTCTAAAAATAAGGCCTCTGTTCATGCTTTTTGAATGTTATTAGGCTGTGACTGGGTGGAATTTGGGCAACTACTGTCATTTCAGTTTAAGGGTCAACTCACCTTTGTTCACTGTCACGATGACCAGGAAGTGAGTTAATGCAGCAGCTTTAGGTAGAGAAACTATCCCAAATTATCCCAAATAATTGTTCTTGCCCACCCCACTGCAGTTGCATTTGTAACACCATTTGCTTCTGTTCAGACAGCTGCTGAATGTACAGCACATCCTCTTTGCTAGTTTAATTTTAATCACTAACAAACAGCCACTCCTCACCTTGCTAGGCTGTGCATTGATTTACATATGCTCATGACTCTTCAGTTATGAACTGACTTAAGGATAAAAACGTTTATTAGCAAATGCCTTTCTCTCTACCTTGTCTTTCCTAGAAGTGTTGTGGCCAGTGGTTGTTTTTTACTGTCGCTTTTTTTCAAATTTCAGCCATGCACTCTTTCTCGATGGCTTTTAACATTGTAATTTAGACCAGATTACCACTCCATGAGGTCAATTTCCAGTTCTCTGTGCTTATTACCTAGATGTTTAGTACCAATGAATAAGCAATTAATTTTCTCGTTCACCTGCACCTTTTAACAAATCGTATGTATCACCCTGAGTCTGACACGTTTGTCTTCCCTCCCACTGGCATTCTTAGTAAGTGATGCTTGCAAAGAAAAACAAGAACTATAAAAAAAGAAACTATCAGGTACAACTTGCACTTACAAAGCATAAATCGTGGCAAGAAGAGACCATCTGATTACTGTAATGAATCTGAAGGACGAATCCATGGGAACAAATCCTCTTCTTGTGCTTTTCCAGACCCGCATTTTCATTTCAGGCTGAAGAACAGCAAGGAAATATGGTGGTTTTCTATTTGCCAGATTCACGAGAGGGGCTAGTACAACTCAGGTTCCTCAGGCTCGGGGTTGTCTGGAGTATCAGCGCTACAAGATTGCTGACATTGTAGCCATGATAAATGCACTACACAGAGGGCCTCACACAGTAAAATCTGGCCCAAGCTTCAGAAAGTAGAGAGCCAGTTTTTTCTTGTTGGAAGAATATGTTGCAGGCAGGATGACATGTAATTTGTTTAGACTCTGTCCATGCTTACTGCTCAAGTAGTTTCCCTGCACTGAGAAGTGTGGCTATAGCAAATGAATGAGCAAGAAGGCAGCACCTCCTCTAGGGCCAAGTGAGAAAGGACCTGAAAATGCGAGAAACATCAGGAACACAGAGGAACTCAGAAAGCTAAAAAAAAAAAAAAAAAAAAAAAAGCTAAGCTTAATTTGGCATACTGCTTATAAACAGGACATTACTTGGTTACTGAAATACGTGCTTGAAAGGTTAGTAGGAAAGTGTTGTTTCCAATTTATGCCTAGGGCAGAGAAAGGTGACGATAGTTGTCAGAGATCACACAGTGTGTGTGACAAAAGAAGGAGTCTTGCTTTTCTTTGACAGACTATCTTAAGCTGTTAAGAAAAGTGAATCCCAGGAATTCAGTCATCTGATGGAAAAGTATACCAGAAAACCTTGCTTTAAACTAGATAACAGAGATCAAATTTCACACATTGAAGACCTGCAGTGAAGTGGTCTGAAATGAGATGCAGACCGGAATTGTTAATAGGAATTATTCAGCAAGTGCATTTATGAGAATCATAAATAACTCACAAACATGGAGGAGGGAGTGGAATTAACCAAATCAGCAATTCATTATGAATTATTTGCTCACTCTTAAAGGAGAATAACAAGGACCAGGGTCTCTTCCTGTCTCAACAGTAAGGTGAAGTGTGGTCAATCAGCACAGAGAGCCTGGGAGACAGGAGCTGTATCAAGAGCAGATCCCTGTAAGAGAGCTATTCCAGTCTGGCTTCCTTGTGCGGGACATACGGGAATACCCGGGGAAGAGAGAATCAAAAAGTGAAAGGTGAAATTAAGCAAACTAATACAACCCAAACTCAGACTAAAACCCCTGGAATTATTTTCAAAGATTACGAGGGTTTCTTTTGAGATTTTTTTTTCTCTGACAATTTTAGCTCAGTGTTCTTTCACTTCATGAACTCCAGAAAGGAATTCTCAGTCTGAATATGGTCTCAACATCAAAAGGCTCTTACCTCTACCACACAACACAGCAGTTTGTTGCCCATGCCATGCTGATTTAAAACAAACAAAAAAAATATTGGAAGTCAATGGGGATCTAATTTTATTCGTAATTTCCCACTTACATTAACATAAATTATTTTCTTCAGTTACAGCTAGCTTCTGAAGGGGTCTCTGAGTCCTGATCTAAAGTCAGCAAGAGGTGGAGGGTCTGCAAATTTCCATCAATTTTTACCTTTTAAGCTAAAATTGTGTACTGTGTTTTCAGTTTCAGCTTTTAGTCATCAATTCCTTCTCTACTTCTTTTTTTTTTCCCCATTAGATTAAGGAATCCTTTGTTCTCTGGTGTTTTCCCTTATGCATGCGGTTATAAACCATTATCAACTCACCTTTCAATCTTTCTTTTTATAAACTTAACAAAATGACTGCTTTAAATTTCTCACTGTAAGTCATTAAGTCTCCAACCATTAAATAATTTTTATGGCTCTTTTTAGCACCCTCGCCAACATCCTTCAAAAATATGGAGACCAGAACAGCACGGAGTATTGCAATAACAATCACACAGAGGTAAGCTCGACTCCCTCCACTCCTGTGTTTATATACCCAGGAATGGCATTAACCCTTTTCCCACAGCAACACATAAAGGCTTTTGGAGCCGTATATCTACTCTGACCCCTAAATTGCTTTCAGAGTCACGGTTTTCCAAGATAAACTACTCCATTCTCTAGACTTAACTTGTATTTCTCAGTCCATTGTCTGGCATTTGGTGAAGGAGAATGAAGCCTACTTTGAATTAGTACTTTTGCCAACTAGAGTAGTTCTGGCAGTCATCTTCTTTTTCCCATGGGAGTAGTCCTCATTTCTGCAAGCTTGTGAGAAAAGACTTTATACTCACTTCCATGCAGTCAATGGAAATGTTTTCAAAGTTTGCTGCTAAGAGCTTCCTTGGATCCCAGGTGACACAAGGAGGGGAAGGCTGGGAGTGGGCTTTATTTCACTCATATGCAAGGTGTCATCTTACAAATAGCTCCAAACACGCTCCCCAAATATGTGTCTGCTTTCCACACAGCTAAATGAAAAAAGACAAAACAATACTGCCGGAGGAAAGGAGACATAGCAAAATCAGTGGTCTTGCTCACCATTATTCTCAAAAGTGAGTAAAGGGATTCCCATTTCTATGCCTTATTATTTCTACTAACCAGCCATAGAGTGTCTAGAATTTTTGTCTTTTTTCTCCATGTATTTTCCCTTCTCCTCTGACTAAAAAAAAAAAAAAAAATAAAGTCATCACTTTGTTCATCTGTCTTTCCAAAGGGGTTATGCTACCTGAGTCGGAACTTATCATCAGTAGGAGTTGGATGCTGAAATTCTGGAAGCTGCTTGACATAGACTGTGTAAGCTACTACAGTGGCTGCTTCTGCCTTTAAAAAAAAACGTTTTTTGAATGTTACCTTTAAGAAGATTTTGGGTGCAGTTGCTAGCGGTCACTTTCTGATAGTTGCAGAGTTTTCTGTGCACTTGAGTTCTCTGGTCAACAGTAAAATAGACAGGCTTGAATATAAGGCTGTCAATAGGTGGATGGATGTTTAAGTGTTGCCTGTGCCAGCATTAGCAGTGTCTTCACAAATAAAGAGAATGAGTTTAAAGGTTGTGAGATGAAAGAAACATCTGACTTGTAGCCAGGTCTGCTGGGAGATTTATGGACAAAAAGGAGAAAGATTCCTGGGGAGGATTCAAGGCCAGGAAAGAGGTAAGTTAACCTCTGAGGGGAGGTCCTAGGGGAAGAAAGGTGGATCTCTCTAAATGATGGGGCAGATATCCCAATGGGATTAGAGTGTCAGGCTCAGAAACAAAGAGACTTAGAATTGGTGCTTATGGTTTCCCCCTCCAGTCTAGACTTCATTAAAACTGCCGGAACTGATTCAGTGAGTGGAAGTTACATGACCTCAAGGTCACACAATAAGCTTGTTTCATAAGTCATATGCAGTTTCCATCTGTGCTTCCTTATTCAATTTCTCTTTTGGTCTCTCTTTCCACACACACTTTGTAGCTTCCAGTCCCAGAATTTTCCTTTGAGACCTTTATCACATCTCACTGTCCTCATCACTCAGACATCTTGTCCTACCACACAAAGTGCCAACACTTCTCCCATCACCCTAGGAACCACAATCCTTTCCACCCAAGGCTGTCTTTCCAGTCTCTGTCTCTCCATACTTTACCCTGGGATCATTCCTCTTGTACTACTGATAGAATTTGTCTCTGGTGTATTTGAATCTGTAAGGTTTCTTACTACCATCCTCCTTGAGTCTGTTGTAGGATGTCACCGAGAGCGCTAGAGCAAGAGACTCTCAGTTTTGGATGCAGCTGCTGGATTAGCCATGGCCTGAAGCATCTTAGAAGACAATTACAGGGAAAGTTATTCTCAGCTCTGGCTGAAGCACTGCCAGTGCAGATGGTATCCTTTGAGAATATATAACGGGTAAAAAATTTAACAAATTACTACCAAGCATGTACAAACAGTGGTTTCCTAAAAATAAAAAAGTTTCAGTAGACTTACAGGGATGACAAAAGGCCACCCTGTGTTTCTAGCTTGAAATTCCAGTTCCAAATCATGAGAATGCTAGGGTTTTCCAAATAATACATATATTAAAAAAAAAACTTTAGAAAATCTTTGCTTTGCCTTGTGCAGAAAAGGTAAGAAAACATTTCTTAACAGAATGATAAAATCAGTTTACTTAACTTGATCTGACTTTGAAGTAACAGTTTTGAAATAAGACGGGAATAAAACTATCGTTTCAGGATATAATGAGTCACAACATTTATTCTATATAGCCTTCAGTATAACTAGGTATTTAAAATTAGTCAGGGAACTGGAATTAACACAGTTGGCTGCTGAGGAAAAAAAAAACCCCAAACTGAAACAACCGACATTCAAATCAATAATATTTTTGGTAATGTTTCTAACAAATCAAAGCTCCATGACACACTCCCTAACAGTGGTGTAACACTATTCCAGTGCTAACTCAGAGGGTCACTCATTCAAACAACTCCCTGCAGCAAATAAGCTTTTCCTAGAGTGCTTCTGCTCAAGCATTGGCAACTCCAAGGCCTATTTAGTTTTTGATAAATTATTTTAACTTCCAAATCTTGATCTTTATCATGTAGCACTTCCCCATTTGATGGAGACAGGATTTTGTTTTCCTAGTTTTATTGTTGTTCTTTATAGAACAACATGTTTTAACCACATTTCTGATCTGTTAAATCATATCTTCTGCATCTCTACTGACCTGGAGCTTCTTAATTTGGTTTCTGATAGTATTCATACAGAGGCAATTAGTGTTTTATTTTCTTCACTTAAATTATCCTAACTATAAATATAATATGTATTACAAATGAGTATTAAAGTTATGCAAATACGACATTTTCCACTCACAGTCTATTCAAATAAAATATCTATTAATAGGTTTCTTTTAAAATATTTAGTTGACTGATTCACTTGTTCTGATTTTTGCTCTGATTCTACTTAATTGTATGACAAGTGATACAACACATAAACTCTGAGAAATCCTAAACCCAGATCTCTGCGTCCATCTAGCCGTGGAAAAAAAACAGTAAATCCAGAATAAATATATTGACTTCAAAGAGTATATTCTGAGCTGGCAGACTTACATGAGAAAATTGTTTGGCCTATTGATTTCTAGTAACTATTTGTATTTGCCTGTGTGATCATTACATCACTCTGGTAGATTGAAATAAAGTTTCTCAGGGTTAAGACTACAACAAGTTATAAACCATTAAAGTTTAGGAAGTCCCCCAAGAGCTAAGCGTAAAATTCGTGTTCATCTTCTAATTTAAAGTCCACTTAATAAACAAACAGCCTGAGAGCAAATGATAAAATCAAAGGTGCAGCTTGATCTATGGTATGATCTACCAGACATCTATGGCTGACCACTAATCTGAATTTCTAAAAGTAGGTTGGGCCCATGAATGTGGAGAAAAAGGTTGGTGGAGTAAGAAATGTTCCACAAGTCATCACCTTGAAGAGAGCAGTTTGTAAGCTGATCCACTCATTGTGGTTTTTTTTTTCCAAAATAAAATTTAAGTCTAAGATAGATGAAAGTCTAATAATAAATTAATAATTTAAGTCTAATAACAATTTAAGTCTAATACAGCAAAATGTGCGGATAGTCCCCTATAACTAACAAGTAATTAGATATATTTTGTGTAACTAAATGTTAATTCTACACAGACTACATTGAGATCTTTTTTCAAAATTATGTTACAAAGTTGTTTGTAGGGTCCAAATTCTATGTACTCAGCTGCGATTTTGATTCTCCTTGGACTGTGGTATACATGCAACATAAGTCCCCATCATCTTATTTTGATGGGTACAAGCCCAGTGGCAATTTGTAAGACCAGAAACATGTTTTGTGAATCAAAGTTACTAAAGTAGTAAACAAAGGACACTAAAAAAGTAATAAAAATTAGTATATCTTCTAATCAAACGTCCACACATCAGAATCTCAGAGGTTTATTCTAATAAACCTGAAGCTCATAACAGGAGTTTCTAAAGTTTGTTTCTCCTGAGATTTAACTGCATCATATTTCCTCTACGTATAAAAAAAAGTCAATCGATGAGTGTCTGAAGGCCACCTGATTTTTCTCCACTACTGTAATTTCTAGGAAGTGAGGCCATCAAAAGTTAGGATTCAATACCTTCTACCAGTATTTTCTGACACGTTCTAAGATGCACCTGGTTGCCCTTGGCCCATGGGACCGTTCCAGCTTTTAGGAATAATTGGAACAGAGTATATTGGGCTCATACAGTTTTCCTGTTTTTTTTCTTTTAAATATTAAGGCCTAGGACTCTCATCATCGCTATGACAACTTAGGATCCCCTATAGACAAAATTAACTCCCAGGTTTCCTGTCAAGTTTGACTATCCAGCAACTCTGTGCAGTTGGGGTGGTGAGAAGTTGCCAGATTTCAGGAAATAATTATAATAAAATTTCAAAAAAATGCAAATATGTAAACCAAAGCTAATTAACATAGAAAAAATATCATGGTAATTGACCTTTACAGAATTTATACAGCTATGGACTTCAAATGGTAAAATAAGTGCAACCAGGTGAAGGTGACATGACAGTATGGATGACTTCATGGCAATCCTCACCTTTTCTGCATCTCACTTTAATTCTACTCAAACACAGGACAGACTTTGTGCTTCAGGAGTTCTTACACAGAGTTAAAGCCCACGAGTCATATTGTAAATGTCCTAGGTTGGTTTTTTTTGGTCATCTTGGGGTTTTTTTAGGCAAATTAAGGAGAAATATAGTACCTCAATTCTCTTGTAAATAGTTGTGAAAGATCCTGAGCCAGTCCAAGCTTGCTTTGATGCCAGTTTCTTTTCTTCACCTAGAAAATAAGGCTATTAAATAATCTCTGTCCTCTGTCCTTGCCCAGGTTATTGTGCTTCCTTCCTTGCTGGAGCTCACTAATCCACCTGAAATCAATCCACACCCTGCTCCAGTTGTTCCCTGAGTTCAAGTGGGACGCACAGTGGTCCCTAAGTGGCAAAAGTTAACTGGCAGGACTCCACAGCCTCAGGGGGGAGGTGGAAAAGGACTTCTACCTTCTAGTGGCAGCAACCTGTGAGATCATCTGCTCAGTCATGTGGGTTTGCCTAAAGAATCCAGAGCCTTTTTGACAAACTGACCATAGCAAGAGCTCCACAGACAGCACCTTTGTTTTTCAGGTAAAAATTTCAGGTAAAAAAAATCATTAAGCAAGAATAGAGCAGTGCCCCAGAAACACCTTTGGCTTAGCAAATTAACTATCCTATTTTGGCCTCTGGAGATGCCTATCTTTTGTCCTTAGAATTAGCTGGGTCAGCTAAGAATTTGTAAGGCCTAACATCACCAGAAGCAAAATTGCTCATCCTATGGTGAGGATAGAAATGCAGTGTAACTAGATAGTAGCAAAATCTAAGTTACAGGATGTGACTCTTCATCATGAAATGATTGATTACTCACACCTCTCCCTCTTAACACGTGAGGATGGTGTAAACAGTGTCCTGTAAAGAC
This sequence comes from Trogon surrucura, assembly GCA_020746105.1. NCBI lineage: Eukaryota > Metazoa > Chordata > Aves > Trogoniformes > Trogonidae > Trogon > Trogon surrucura. The sequence continues at coordinate 113,220,413 of CM036617.1, read as the reverse complement.
TTCTTCAAGGGTTTCAGTAACAGAAAATGCTATCTGGAAAGAGAAATGCTTTAAACACCATACTAACGAGTGGCAACGTCACAGAGTTACATGATACAGTCTTTAACTAGCAATGTTATTCAGTAGGGATCAAAAAAAAACAAAAAAAAGGAAGAAAAGCAAAAGCATAGAAGGGATATGATATGACTTGACAGAAAAGAACACGAGTGAATTTTCTTTTTAGTTCATCTGATGGTGAGAGACCCAAGGCCTCCAAGGAAAGAGAAGTTAACAAGAAGAGGAACAAAGCTGCTAAAACTCTGCTTAGCTGGTTACAGATAAAGATTTGCTTGTAGCAGCATGAGTCTGTCCAACGCAAAGCTTCCAAACTACAGCCAAGAAGTATAAAACCTTAAAAGAGCTAACAGGTGAGGAAGCAGTATAACTTTCATTATTGCTTTAGCATGTGGCAAATAAATATATATATTTAAATGTTAGCAGTGTACAACCGAGTCCTTGCCTGAGATTTTGGAGTGACAAATACTGTAAAGTTGTGGACTAACACAATTCAGTAGTGTTAAGGATCCTTTGAGAGGTCCCAGCTGAATTTGCAGGTCTTTATTCAAAGTTATAATCAGGTGAATTTCTTCTGAACCATCTGTTTACACATACACTCTATGGTATCTGGTTTTTGTAGGAAAAAAAACCACCATTGTCTCTGTTTTACCCTCCTTGCTTAGAGAATTAGACTAAAAGAAATTTTATCTTATTTAAACTAACAAACTTTCATGAACTTATTTTTTTTTCTGAGCAGTCACCAAGGCACTACAATAAGTTTCTGCAATCTGATTTATGGCATACAAACACTGGGAAATCATGTTTATATAATTCCAGAGAAAAGAATATTTCGGCATTTTTCTCTAGGAAAGCAAACACCAACACACGAATGCGACAGGCTTTTAATTTGATAAGAGGTCTCGTACTGCGTTTTTTCAATTTATTCTCATGGGACTCTTTGAGCTTTCCCAGATCTACCTTGTACCACAGAATTGCCTGATGTTCTTCATCAGCTTTTAAAAACAGAATTGTTACAAATGAGAACTTACAGTGGCAGCTCTAGTTTATTTTATGCAATGCTGCCACATAATAATTGTGTTACAAAAGTTTGGCAGCATTTTGCAGCTGCATTAAATCATGCTAATGGGTAGTATCCAGTTGCTAATGCTGAAAACTGGTTCTACACAGAAGCTGACTGAATAGGTTTGCTCACTTACAAAGGCTCACTCCTTTCATTTTTTAGAGAGGCCTCACTTATCCAATTTGTATGTCTGATGAAAAGTTTCACTAAGGGGTAGATAAAGTAGTGTGAAATAAAATCTGAGTGGTCACAAAAAAAACCCCAAATGCCTTTTTCCTTATACATCTGGTTGTTTTTTTTTTCCTAGCCAAGAGATCAGAAAGAAGAGGTCTTCAGTTACAAATTTAAAGTACATTCAGGTTTACTTTGATACCTCTGAGGCTCTACCAAATTGTCTTAATCTTGCAAGCCTCTCTCCCATGCAGTTATGTAAAGTCCAGCTGAGGCCAGGTGGTTAATGAAGAGCTCAGGCGCTTCAGGAAATTTAGATTATCAAGTACGGTAAAGAATAGGTTACAGGGTCCAGGGTGACCCAACTTACAACTCATGCCAAGTGTGCTTGTGGAAGCCCGCCCTTCTGCTGACTCCAGCACAGCCCTTGCCTCACCTCCTGGTCTCTTCTCTCTGTTCCTACAAGGGCGCCCCATTCTTCCCCCCTATGCACATGTGGTGCAAACAGCTGCTTGTCTTAGCTGCCTGCACACCTTCAGACATCTGCCCAAGCAGGTGATCCACCTCCCTAACAGTGGCAGCAACCTGCTTCACTCCTTTTTTCATCGGCGATTATCTTTTTCGCTTGTCTTTGTGCCAGCAGGTGTTCATGCTTCCCAGCGCTACCTGTCACAGAACCTATCTGCAGAGGCAGTTCTGCACCTATTCTTCTACTTGTCCCAGAGAAGGCAGTGGCCAGCTGGAGCAACTTGTGGACCACTTTCAGCCTTCACTGACAGGTAGATGGGTGACACCACCACCATTTCAAGCCCCAAGTGTGTCTCAGTTGTAGCATGTTAAGCAGGAACCAGATGTATGAGCCTGGCACTGACTGCTCAGGAAACACACACAGCACTGCTAGATTTTGTCTCTGAAAGGAGATCTGAGCTCACCAAGTAGTTCCAGTGCATCAAAGTGGTCTGCATCTGTGCATGAAGATGATGAAATCTCAGACACAGAGAGTTTCAAGATTGTAAAAACCACCATCTCTGCATCTAGGTGGCTCTGGAAGAAAGTGGCAGACACGGAAGTATTAAGCATTTGGCTAAACATACTGTGTGCAGTTCTCATTGTAATGGTTCAGCTTGTTTTATGGGACCAGATTGCCTGATGTTAATACAAGAAAAGATAATAGGCCGGAGTAAACCTGAAATTTTAATAAAAATAATAATCATAGAATAGAATCATAGAATCAATTGGGTTGGAAAAGACCTCAGAGATCATCAAGTCCAACCCTTGGCCCAACTCCAGTCCGTTTACTAGATCATGGCATTAAGTGCCATGTCCAACCTCAGTTTAAAAACCTCCAGGGTTGGTGAATCCTCCCTGGGCAGGCCATTCCAATGCCTGACCACTCTCTCTGTAAAGAACTACTTTCTAATATCCAGCCTAAATTTTCCCTGGCAGAGCTTAAACCTGTGCCTTGTCCTGTTGCTAACTGCCTGGGAGAAGAGACCAATCTCCACCTGGCTATAACTTCCCTTCATGTAGTTATAGAGAGTGATGAGGTCACCTCTAAGCCTCCTCTTCTCCAGACTAAACAACCCCAGCTCCCTCAGCCTCTCCCCATAGGTCTTGTGTTCCAGTCCCTTCACCAGTCTTGTTGCTCTTCTCTGGACCCTCTCCAGCACTTCAATATCTTTCCTGAACTGAGGGAACCAGAACTGAACACAATACTCCAGGTGTGGCCTCACCAATGCAGAGTACAAGGGAAGGATCACTTCCCTTGTCCTGCTGATCACGCTATTTTTGATACAGGACAGGATACCATTGGCCTTCTTAGCCTCCTGGGCACACTGTTGGCTCATGTTGAGCTTCCTGTCAATTAGTACCCCCAGGTCCCTTTCTGCCTGGCAGCTCTCCAACCACTCTGTGCCCAGCCTGTAGCGCTGCAAGGGGTTGTTGTGGCCAAAGTGCAGGACCTGGCACTTGGCCTTGTTGAACTTCATCCCATTGGAATCAGCCCATTTTTCCAGTCTATCCAGATCCCTCTGCAGAGCCCTCCTGCCTTCCAGCAGGTCGACACTCCCTCCCAACTTGGTGTCATCAGCAAATTTGCTGATGATGGTCTCAATCCCCTCATCTAAATAGTCAATAAAGATGTTAAAAAGGACTGGATCCAACACTGACTCCTGGGTGACACCACTAGTGACTGGCTGCCAGCTAGATGCAGCCCCATTCACCAGCACTCTCTGGGCCCGGCCCTCCAGCCAGTTCTTAACCCATCAGAGAGTACATTGTTCCAAGCTTTTGCAGGAGTGTATTACGGGGGACAGTGTCAAAGGCTTTGCTGAAGTCTAGATAGACCACATCTACAGCTTTCCCCTCATCCACCAGGTGGGTCACCTGATCGTAAAAGGAGATCAGGTTGGTCAGACAGGACCTGCCCCTCCTAAACCCAAGCTGGTTGGGTCTGATCCCTTGTCCATCCTGAAGGTGCTGTGTGATTGCATTCAGGATGATCTGCTCCATAACCCTGCCAGGCACCGAGGTCAGGTTGACAGGCCTGTAGTTGCCAGGGTCAGCTTTGCAGCCCTTTTTGTGGATTGGGGTAACATTCGTTGATTTCCAATCATATGGGACCTCCCCAGTGAGCCAGGACTGTTGGAAGATGATGGAGAGCGGCTTGGCCAGCTCTTCTGCTAGCTCCCTCGTCACCCTAGGATGGATCCTGTCTGGTCCCATAGACTTGTGAGGATCCAGATGGCTCAGTAAGTCACCAACCATTTCCTCCTGGAATACAAGGGGGCTATTTGGCTTCCTATCTCTGTCAACCACCTCCAGAGGCCAGTTGTCCTGAGGGCCACCTGTCTTACTGGTAAAAACTGAGGCAAAGTAGGTATTAAGTACCTCAGCTTTCTCCTCATCTTTGTTAACTATATTTCCCTCAAAGTCCAACAGAGAATGGAGGTTTTCCTTGCCCCTCCTTTTGTTACTAACGTATTTAAAGAAGGACTTTTTATTATCCCTGACAGACTTGGCCAAATTAACTAATAAAAAAAATTAATTGATAAAAAGTCACATCCAAGGTCATATGATAAACCTAACAATGTAAATGCTTGTTTTCTGTTTTCATTTTTCCAGAGCTGTCCCTTTCTAAACTTGAAGAGTGAGGAAGTCTCTGGTGCATTTCCAGGTCTGGAACCCGCATGTCCAACACTTCTAAGAGCATCCTTCATGGTAGACTGCAGGTAAGTCTCTGAGGGTCTAACTTATCACACAGAAACCTTGTCATCTTTCATGGTTTTGTGTCAAATGTAGCTTATACAATGTGGGACAGGCAGGTGGAGAGCAGTGAGCATAATACAGTTTCTTGAAAGAAGTTCTTAAAGAGCATCTTACCACTTCTTAAGGAGCATGAGTCTTCAGTCGAGGGATTGGGGCACTGAAAGAGGAAACACAAGATACAAGCTTTGTCTCAAGCGGTAACTATGATTATTATTAGATAAATAAATCCTTGGAATAGGAATGGAAATCCAAGTTCTCTTTCTTTCCATGAAAATGTTTAAACCTTCATGATGGATAGGATCCAAAAATTGTCCTTGGACTCTGACCAGTTCCTGGTACACCCTGTTTAAGCAAGCTGTATTTTGTGGCTCCTGTTTTGAGAGGAAAAGTAATTTGCCCGAGAATTACTTTTGAAATACTCAGCTTTATGTTGCCACAGCCTCTTTGTTAAACTACCTGTAACATTAATAAGCCTATGTGAGGTCCCGTGCATCACTCAGCCATATAGCATTTTATTGACAGTGCAGGAGAGACACAAGAGGATTTTTAAAAGGCATTTCCCTTTTTAGTGTAGCAAAATATCCAAGTACAGTAAGTCCTATATGAAGCAGACACCACCTTACAGCTACATAGTAAAATGAAAATGAAATATATATGGCTATGATCAAAGTAAAATTACCATTCACTTGTAATTTTAAAGTAAAAAGAATAAAAAGTACTTCTTAGGTTATGGTCTACAGCTTGGGACCAGGCTGAGAAAGTAAGTTTCATATGTCTAAACGTTTTAGTTAAGAAATAATAAACACTACACAAAACCAGGAACTTTAAACATCGTAGGATATTCTTAAGGCTGAATTGAAATGTAATTCACCTTTCAGCATTGTACAAAAGACACTGTTAAAATAAATGATGCTAATTTAGTGTGAGGGTAAAGTGAGCTGATTGACAGCTGTGGGAAATTTTATTCAGAAAACAGTGCTATAGAGGCAAATTTCCCTACACTGTCATCACCAATTTTCCTAACCTAGAAAGAGCTATCATAGGGGTAATTACTGCATCAAACCCACTTTTATTTTTCACCTTTTTTTGGTCACATGACTTCTGTCTCACTAGATTTTAGACTGATATTGTCAAGTTGCACGTAGTCCAGCAAGCAGACATCATATCACGTTGGTCACAATACTTTCAGGTGTGTGATGGGCCCTGGGTGAAATTATGGTGCGTTTGTCTCTCTGTGAGTGCATCTCTTCATGTGCTAGTGAGACGTGCAGCACAGCAGGCAGCAAAGCAGTTGATCTTGACAGATGTGTCCATGCCTAAGCCCGTGTTTGTGACTGTGTCCACGCCTGCACCCTCCCCAAAACCCCGTCCCTGCTGCTCAGGGCAGAGGGTAGAGAAGCCGGGAGAGAAGGAGTGATGTTGAGCCTGGGAAGAAGGGGCGGTGTGGGGAGAAGCTGGTTCAGCTGTTGACTTTGTTTCTCAACATCTGACTCCATTTTTAGTTAGCAATACATTTCATTTATTTTCCCCAAGTCAAGTCTATTTTGCCTGTGGCAGTAACTGGTAACCAACACATCTTCCTGTCCATCTTGACACGCAACCCTGTCTTATTTTCTCCCTGTCCCACTCACGACAGGGAGCGAGGGAGCAGCTGGGTGAGCATTTGGCTGTTAGCCAAGGCTAAATGACCACGGGTATTTTTTTGAATGGAAGTTACTTCTAAATACCCGTTTTTCTTTTTTGGTGTTGTTTTTGCTTTTGGACATTTACTAAATGTCAAATAATTCCAGGTGCAAGAAGAACACTCTTAGTTTAGGATATTTTGTATTTGAATAAAAGCATTCCCCAAAAAGTGAACCTGAAGGATAAAAGAGCAGGTTCTTCAAAGACATGAAGGGAAATTAAATCACTAAGAATGTTTTGTTAAGCTTTGGATGAGCCCCTTGGGGAAATTTCTAAGCAGAGCTTGTGATCCGTTCATGTTATCTACAGGTTAAAAGAAAATTTAGAATTGAAGTTAATACTCTTTGAACCTAAAATCAATACAAACTAGAAATAACACAGCAGTGAGAAAGTGATTTTAATTCAAAATAGAAAGAAGAATGCATCCTTGGTCATTTTAGGTTTAGGAAAATTAATTAACTTTGACACAACTACAAGTAAGCTGGCTCATTGCACATCTTTTGAAGTCCAAGACAATCATATTAACAATCATGCTTAGTATAATTGGAGTAAATGGAGAAATACATTTGAAAATGTCAGAATCACAATCGATATAATTGACCAGGAAGGGTGAAACAGCTTTGTTACTCCCCTATGCAGCCAATGAAATGCTCTTTTTTTTTATGAGAATATCCCAGGGAGGTTTAAACTTAAAATTGTAAAGAATATGTTCAGCAACCTGCAGAAAATGAGATGGAATCCTATTCAATTTCTAGAATCCTCACGGCAGATAGAGGTTTTGATGATAGACTTTGGAAAAAAAATAAGGTTCTTGTCCCAGTGAGACATTAACTGATCTCAATTACCTCAAAGCTAATCAGTGTTAAGGATATTGAAAGTTAACAGTTTCTGGTGGAGTACCATGGCTTGCTTATATGTCCCTGCTACTCGAAAAAAAAGTGCTTTTGCAAGTTCTTTGTACTGAAGATTAATTTTGTAAAACTTCTTGTTAGGCTGGGGAATGAAAATATAGGATGAAGACACATGAAGAGTTTTGAGAGTCACGTAGCAAATTTTAATCTAGATTAGAAGAAAACTGTTTCAAAATGAAAACTAAAATAAAAAAAACCAACACAACTTTTTTTTTTTTCTCGGTATGTCACCAAGCTCATTTGGAGACCTTACTTGTTTGGTTTTATATTAAACATACTTACATCACATTTTTTAAAATTAGTTTTTATTTTCATTTTGAATAACTCACATTAATGACTTTTGTTTTGGGGACAAAGTAAAATTACTGATGTTACCTGTTTAGCTGGACTTGTTGGTTTTGTCATCAAGTGTATTGATTTCTTTGACAAAAAACGTGCTACTTTTTTGTCACTGAATGAGCTAAAAACTCAAAATGAAAATCAGAAGTGGCCAGCAGCACAGAAACAAAAAGTCCGTAATACGAACATCTTCTGGTCCTTTTCATATGAGCTCTTCATCAAGGTTCAGTGCCTTTCTCCTTATTTTCACTTCTCTTAGAAGACAACATTATGATATCATCTTTTTTTGAAACAGATCTTATTTTACAAAAATGTGCTAAAAAAGTCTTTCTTGAGCACATTAGAAACCTCACAACACATGATTTTTCGACTTTAGTTTATTTTTTTGCAAGAGTACGTTTTCACCAGCGCAATATCCAGAAAGATCTGTTTTCTTGAGTTTATTCTGCAAATGATCCTCTGACTGTTGCTGTCTGCATCTGCTGTGCTTCTGCTGTGCCTGTACACACGTAGATACACACTGAAAAGAGAATTTCTTATGTTTATCACGACTGAAGAATAGCCTGAAGGGTAGCTCAATGAGATTTTTATACAACTGTCAGACTAACATAAAACACAGAGAATTGAAACAAAAATTCAGCACAGTTTAAAAGCACACCAGCATGGCTGGGCAGTGAACTCAGGCACATGGTTACCTTTTAGAGGAAGGAAGAAATCTGGAATTCTGCAACACTGCTTTCTAGTGCATACCAAGGAAAAGGATGGGAAAGTCATTACTTGGCTCATTGATTTCAATGGCTGGTTTTTTTGTGTGTAGAACATGAATAGGCACAGGCATAATTTTCAAAAACAGCCTAGGTATTAATGAAATCAGGACAAAATTTATGAACGAAGTCATTGAAACAGATACTCTGATCAGGAAGTGAGGCCTTTAAGTCTTTTCTATCTGTAATGGATATGGGGACAAAATCTGAAGGTTTTATTTAGTGCTTAGCTGAACCAATTAAAGCCATAAACTCCTTGTCTGGAAAGAAAGCAAAGCAAAATCCTCTGTACAAGGATGTCACCTCCTGCTAGTTTACACAGCTGGTAACCTACAGGTGTTTAGGTGTGCACATAAGCAAAAAGATGGGTTAAATAGAGAGCTTTACATCTTGCACTGACATTTCTTAGAACTGAAAATCAAGACACCTTAATTTGTTTCCCTCGTCCTCCCGCCTTATCCAACCCCACCCCGTTAGGCTTCCATAGTTTTTCATGAAAGGTAAGAGTGGGGGCCTCCCCTCCCCTCCCCTCCCCTCCCCTCCCCTCCCCTCCCCTCCCCTCCCCTCCCCTCCCCTCCCCTTCCCCTCTTTAAACCTTTCCAGAATCATGGAACACTTTTAATTTCAATGACCTTAAGATCAGTCTCACTGTTTAATCTTCTACCTCAGTATGCAACAGTATCATGGACTTCCTTGAACTTTGTACAAATTCAAAAAGATCCTTGAAGACTAGGAAAAACTATAAAGGTATGGATACAAGGAGCTAAACCTTAAAATAGAGTATCTAAAGGGACGTTCTGTTAAATTTGTGGTCTTTCCTGAGTTACTGAGTGCAAGAAGCAAATTCATAAAGATTTGAAATACTGAGTACAACTGATGAATGCCTGAAATGTATTTTGCCTGCTGAAACTTTTCAAAATATAATCCACAGAGCAATTCAGTACATACCCATTGTCCCTAATGGTAGTGATGACATTTTAATCTTTAGAAAAATTCAGGAATTGCACAGGCAAACTCTTGTGATATTTGATTGCCTGACAGTTATTAATCTCACATTTCACAATGACAACTGAAATTGAATGAAGTAATGCTATATTTCCCCCCCCCCAGAAAATGCTATAGAGACAGACCTAAAAAATAACAGCAAACAAACCCATAAAGAAGCTTAACATTCACACTGAAAAATCTCTTTACAGACAGCCTGACATTCTGTGGAAAAAGTGCCTTAACACCACTTTCATCTGATGAGTTTAGGTGGAGCTTTCTTACTGTATGCCAGGAAAACCACCAAGGTGTGATTTCCTTTCTTAAATTTGTCTCCTCACTGACCTGACCTCATGGTTGAACCTGCTAGAGACTTTCATTCATGACCATTTATACATTTTACCAGACTTTTTCCCACTGACTACAGGATATAAATTACTGTCTGCCTCCAGGCTCCGTCTAAGTAAAATATCATGTGTGAACAGCAATGGTTAATGATGACCAGATGTCTGGATCTCAAACTATGACATCTTTCTTAAGACTATGTTTGAATACCGACTGTCTCTAACATCATATCCCTCTGTAACTTTGGGCAAGTCAGTTGCTGCAGAAAACCACACATAGTAAAACCAAACAAAAAAAAACTGAAAAAAAACTTGTGCATTAACTTTTTCGGTCCAGCTTAGCCTATCTAGAATTTGAATTTTCAAATCTTCTTAAACCTCCACAGAAGCTCAAAGGAATAGTAAATCTTCAGTATGTTTTATAATTGGGCCATAAGTATTTGAAGTTGGTCGTAGACCATTTTAGGGAAAATTTCACAGTTTAGGCCAAAATGAGTTGTTGAAGAGCAACACAGGAAGAAATCCAGGATGTACCCAAAGAGCCTTCTCCTCAGGTGCTCAAGTAATCCAGCTACACATTTAATACCAATTCTGTCCCCTTCTTACAGAAAATAAACAGAAGGGAACTGGCTGTAACAGTAAAGAGTAGCTCACACTTTCCCAAGATACGGGCTCTTCAAGGATTGTGCAGGTGGATTGTCATGAGACCCTAAAAAAAGGAACTTTATCAGGCAAACATGGAGTTGCTTACCTTAAGGAATTAGCCAGATTTAATTGAAGTGATCCTCTTTGGAAATAATTCCCAGGAAGAGAAAACAGTTCGTACATACAGAGAAAAATACAGCTTTGCCCCCAAAGAAGAGACAAAAACTCTGTTTTCAAGTAAAAGATGTGTCTGTGCTGCACAGAGACCACTACATCAGACAGTCTTATCACTGTTCCCTCTGCCAGCTTCAAGATACACATTTCACAAAAGAAATCTGGCCAGCCTAGGATCTGAGTCAAAGATTGTCCTATATAGAAACGTAATGAAGTGTATTAAGATGCCCATCCATATGCTAGCTGTTTGTGATGGATAGTGTGTATGACCCTAAAATCGATACGGTATTTCCATGTTGTTTTTTACCCTTTTCATTTTAACCCCCATGTTTTCAAATGAACACAAATAGCTCTGAATGCATAGGTGAATTTAAAAATTGTTTGCCACAGAACAAAAAAATTACGAAAATCCCTGAGCTTACATCTCTAGTCTTGATCCCAAGAAATAAGTGGCATTGTTGTCCATTTTGTTTTATTAAGAAAGAATAACCAAATCTGATACTGTCACTTGTAATATCTTATGAGAATGCTACTAACTGAAAATAGTAGCCTGCCATTTGTGCATAGCTAAGGACCACCAGTATTTCCTCTTTTGTTTTGATGTACGCATATAAACTGTTCTTATAATCCTTAATAAATGTAATTATATCCTATTCAGGTATTTCTAATCGTGGAACTAAAATGTTACCAGTTCTATTACTGCTTAATTATTATACTAGATACTATTTCATAACTGGTCTGAGGTTTTTCATTTGGGGTAAAATTCTAATTTGATCCTTCTCAATATATGTGTTGACAATATTATTTATAGCTAAATTAAAATTCTTAATAGTAGAAATCCAGTGACCATAGCAAATCTTGCTGTTAATAGTTGTGCAGCCTGTTAGAATGATAGTTTATTATGTATGTTCATCATGCAATAGAAAAATATCATTACTGAGAAGCTTTTTCCCAGAGAATTAATTAATTAATTATTATCAGATCTTTATTGAACACCTTTTTGTGGTGTCTTGTGTAACAGAAACAAGTTACTACTAATAAAATTTAATTAAAAAGTAACCCTCACACCGAAACTGATAATATAAAAGGGGACTTAATAAATAGAAGATTATCCAGAAAGAGCGAAAATTTATTGAGAATTACTCAGGTCCAGCTATTTTCCCCAGACACTGACTCTCATTGGGAAGGACTTTTATATCTTCCTCTAGCTGGCAAAATCTATAATAAAGAAAAAAAAAAAGAAGAATGACAACAAGACAAGAATGTAAACACAAATAAATTATCCCATTTTCAGTCATGGCGGGATTCTGAAGGCTGAACTGTTGTCTTCTCAAGTGTCTGCAACATGGTATTTTTTGCAAGGTGTTAAATGACCCATGTATTGAAAGCCAAGGATGATGAAGGATGTTCAAAACTGTTTCCTAACAGAAAGGGTGTGACTTGTCGTTTACCATTGGCTCTAGGCCAAACTGCTGGACAAGCTCTCCAATCAGTGCTGATGTCTAGCCTAGTTGCCAAATTCTTGACTTGGATGTTCTGGTCAATAACAGTCTAATCAACAACCTACTTAGCACTGCTGTTGATCAAGAAACTTATATTCATAATATTTCTTGTCTTTCAGATTTTTATCCCAATATCCTCTTCCTATAGAAAACATTTATAGATTGAGAGAAACTTAATACAACTGCACTCATATCAAAGTACATGATAGAAACCAAATGGATTCCTTTGGGAGAAGACTTCAAAGTAGTTCCTGAAAGAAATGTAGTCCAACAGAGTTTATATATAGCATTGTAGTTGTGACCTTTAGATGTGAATTTCTAAGCTTTTATTGTAGACTTAACATTCTTTTAAGGATTGAACATGCTGGACATGTTTCAGGAGTCAAAAAAGTGAGTCAGAAGTTGGTAGCTGGCAATCGAAAAGAGAAGCCAATAAACCCAACAAAAAGCTAAAAATAAGTAGCAGTGACCGGAACACATACAGGATTGTAGCTGAAGTATATTCCTGCGTGAGGTGATCAGAGAACTGCAAATAACCCAGGATAGTAGGTTTCTGTCATGCCAGCAAATTACTTTCAGTTTATATGAAATTTCCATGTGATTCTGACGTAATTTTTGTTCCACTGATTTACGAGGTTCTTGTGGATGAGAAAAGGGTAAAACTATGCTCAGTGGAGAAGGAGTAAAGAACTGATAATCATTGCTTACTACAGCTTTTAGTATGCTGGTGTTTTTTCTTGAGCAGGAGAAGCTAACAGTAAGGTTATCCATACTGAGGTCGCATGCCTCCCATCTGAAATCTGACTTGATACAGCCCTTATAATAATAACAACAATTTAGAGACAAACCCCCCAAGTTTCATGGGAAATTGAATAATTGTAATCACTTCATTTTTTTTAAGGGGCTTTTACTAACCAGCTGAGTGAAAAACATTGCAACAAATATTTGTACAGTATTTACCAGTCCACTTTCTGCTCCACATTTAACAAATATATTTTAGCTTAGCTACCAGTTGCATAGGAACTCTACATAAAGCCACTGTTTTGTAAATGTCTCTGTGCACAGAAATGCACACTCAGCTGATCAGTTACCACATGTACAAATTTATTTATTTGAATTACAGAACAGAGGAGAAATGCTCTTACTTTTAATGTCCTCATGGATGCCTCTTCTCTCACTGTGTTAAAAGAGAATTTGATAGGAGGATAAAAGAACTGTCTCCAAGAAGCCAAATAAAAGATGTTCAGGAGTTCATCCAGTGTAGAGACTTCATGAACCTGAACAGATTAAAAAAAACCCACAATACTATTAGTTTTAAAAATGTCAAGCGATTACTTGTTTTAGTAGAATTTTTATAAACTTTACGAAAGACGCAGACTTGTTCTAGTGCCTGCTTTTTCTTCCAGAGTGAAAAAATATCCAACTAATCTCTTAATATAGAAACTGTCTAGAAATTGCTTCATATCAGTTGTGCTCCCCTTGTCTGCTAATTGCAAACAAATACCCAGATCTGTTAGTCTCCCGTGATTTCAGTTGTGTTCTTTAAAATGATGTGCCATCACTGTGAGTGACATATCTACCCTCTGGTAATTTGTCATTGATAGATTATTCTTTAATTAAAGTTTCAAGATGGATTTTCTTGTACTCAGGAAAAGCTGGGTTTACAATTCTTATCTGGAGGCACAAAGTAACCCTACAGATCTATTAGTAGATGTATTTCTGATTTATTTATCAGAAATATAAATAACTATGTATTAATATATATTGCATTTATATAAATACTTGTGACTAATATATTTGTGTTATACACAGAGAGACATTTTAATCCAAAATTTTAAACACTTTTCAAGACTAAAAGTACTGATACGAATCAACACATATTTCACCAGACCTGTGTCTGTGTATGTCTGTTCAACATTCTGCTATTTGATTGATGACTTGCAATGTTAATAATAAAATCAATCAAGTGCCAAAAAAGTGAATGGAAAGACTACTATGGCCAAATCGGAAAACAGAATTAAGAACCAAAAAACTGATTAACACTGCATAACCTTGAGACCACTTGAACTCTGCAATGGCTGTATTTTTTTTATTTAGGGAGAGATTCAACAGAAAGTATTTTTAGAGTATGACAGGGTCAAGCTCATTTCAAAATGAGATGGCAGACACACTTGTTTAAAATATAGATGCAGTAACAGATGGAAGCCCATCCATCTAGCATACAGGAATTCAAACTTATCTCTCTCAAAATAGTGTCCTTTCCACCAGGTTATCAGCCATTAATATTTTCAATAATGCCACTGTGCGGGAAAGAACTAAAAGACAAAGCCGTTCAGAAAGCAAACAAGCAAAAGACATCACAAGTCTGTAGCTGCCACTTTATCTCACAGAAATGCCACACTGGAAATGCGCGCAGGGCTCTGTGCACAAGCCGTGAAGTCTTTGAGTGCCTCTCACATGCTTAGCCAGGCCTACGTTAAAGGTCATTAGGAGCAATGGGATCAAAAATCCGGTAATTTTGATGGGATCAAGAAGCTTTTTGCTAGTCCCAGTGACTTCTGATTGTTCATGAAATACTGAGACAACGGCTCTCTTTACTGAATCTAAGACTTCTGAATTCCAGCAGTGAGTGTGTCTCTCTCCAAAATAACCTACTGCCTGGGACATGTTCTTCTGTCACTGGTATCTCTTGCAATAAAGTCTTAGTTAATGTAAGATATCCAAACTATATATACAATATCTTTGTACTGGATACATAATAGGAATATATTGCACAACTGAGCTGATATGCCTTTTCAAAAAAAAAAAAACAAACCTAATCTTGAATGGGTGATTTAAAAAAACCAAACAAACCCCAAACAACCTCCCAAACAAATAAACAAACAAAACCAAACTAGAGATAAGTGATACAAATTCTCTCCAAATCTGGGGCTAGGTGACCTAAACCCCATGAACATGTTGGCCCTTTCAACTTCTGTACTTGCCTAACCACTGCAGCCAAGCATTTCTTAATAAAGGAACATTTTTCCAGTGAATTCATTTCCAAGCAGCAGCCAGTTTTCTTTCTGGTTCTTTTTTTTTCCTTGCTTGACGCAAGGTGAAGACTTGAGAGTGAAAGAGCTGACAGATTTTCTCTTTCCAGATAATTGTGATTTAGGGGTATTATTTCTGTTTTCACTATACTGTGAATCAGAGAGATTTAAGTGCATGGGTTGCACAAAATGTAATGAGTCAAATCCTTAATAAATATTTACATCACTAGTGCAAAACTAAATAAACTATAGGTCTGGAGTACTGTAACCTTTCATAAAAAAATGTAAACCAGCCCCCACAGGACATGTCAGCTTCTCATACATCATATGAAATCCAAGACAAACACTCAGGAGCAGTAGCATACTTTGCAGCATTTATTAAGCTTGCTCCTTTATCCTCTCTCCTTATGATTCTTCTAATAATGTATTATATGGCAAAAGATTATTGGTTTTGCATTGGCTTTTTTAATGAAAAACTCACAAAATATGTGCCATAGAGACATGAGAAAATTACATAGTTATTAGGAGAGTATATGGAACCTAAAATGCAACACAGAATAATTGCTGTGCATGTTTCCTTCCCTTACTGATTCCTTGTTTTTTTCCCAGTTCCTTCTGCAATTTCATACTACACATAAAATGTTCCACTTGTCAATGGTTAATAAATAACTAGAGTTCAATAAATACCTATAGCATACTTGTAGTTATCAATAAGTGATTATTAACAGCTTATTGATGTCTGGATTCCGTAATAATGAACTACATATTAAAACATATATTCGTCTTTCCTTGACCTTTTAATTAAAGTCTAATTTATAAATAATCCCCAAGAAATAACCTATTCCCATTTATGAGGTGGTCTTAACTCTCTAAGGTGTTTGTGATTTCCAGAACGCTGCAACTATGTTCACTGGCTTGGATATCAGAAATATATTAAACCCTTATTCTTTTGTATTTGCTGCCTGGCTTCCTCTGTGTGCTCACACTTCTGTTTTTCACCATCCTTTTCTCAACGTTCATTGTACTCCACTTCAGCCAAGGACCCTGCTTTAATTTATACTGGCCACCTCATCCAGAAGTCATTCCATTCTGGTGAGACAATATCTCTTTGCTGGAGACTGAAGCAAAAAAAAAAAAGAAAAAAGAAAGAGAAGAAAATTAAAAATGTGTTTTAGATTATTGGACTGTTGCCAGCAGCACAAAATAGCTTGTAACCTGGTCTGGTAGCAGTCTGAAAACAGCAGGCTTCAAATACAGTTTTAACAGAAGAAATCTGCACGAACACAAATTTATATTCATAAAACTTAACATAATCATGCTCAAGATGTTTTAAATCTTTTGCTTTAACCAGAGAATAGGAATGCCTAAGTTATCCTTTTCTTCATGAAATGTATAATGGTGCTCTTTTAAGACATGCTGCATTGTAATTACTGCTTTGCTATTGCAGTGTACTTCAGGGAATTGTAACTCACAGAACAAAGGTATCTTGCTTTTAGTTGCTGAACAGGCAATTAGCTTGCCCCAAAATGGCATGTTCATATCCCAGCAGCCCCATGAAACAAGAAAAAAGTCTATACATCATATCCTGAGTTCTCTCTTGTTTCATAGAATCTGAGGCTCCTTTCACACATACTGCTGATCTGCGTTTGTCAGTGAAAAATCAGAATAACAAAGCAACATTCCACTCCCGCTTGTCACTTGTCATATCTTTTGCACCAAAAGAAATTTGCGCTGATCAGCTGTAACAATTTGAGCATACTCAGCATACAGGCTGCCTCCTCCCTCCCACCTTTTGCAAGGAAGGTGCTGGGTAGTGCATGCTTAGAGAGATTTATCCTGAGTCCTGGCATTTGATCCTGTAGATTCCCAAACCTCCACAGTTTTTTGGGGGAAGCTTCCTCCATGGGTAGCACTTTTGCAAGCTTTTCCTCTAAAACATCACTTTAGCTGAATATTGCCCCCCGAAAAAAAAAGAACACTATGAATTTGTCACTCATTAATAAAGTTGAATCTTAGAAATTAAGAAAAAGAGCATTATTCTGGCAAAGGAATGGTTAAATTTGGGGTTAAAAATGCTACAAATATAAAAATAGTACCAAAAGAAAATATTCCGGCATCAATCACCTTTCTTTGCCGTCTCCTAAGATTTCTTGACAGTGTGTCTTGGCAGGGAAAAAAGTCTGCTGCATTCGACTCCTACCTTTTATAACTGACCTCTACGACTATTGTGGGAAGCTGGTAGCACAGCCCATTTCACCCTGGCTGCACTGCCTCAGGGAGCATCTACATTTTCTCTTCCCTTTTGTCTATGGTAAAAATTCTCCTCCTGTTCTTCTTTTCATCGCATCCTTTTTTTAACCTTTTCATGAGATGCAGGTTTTAGATTTACACTGAACATGTCAGTTACTAATGAGCCTTCCCTGTTCTTCAGGATTGGTATCCAAGACACATAACACAGTTGCAGTGAATGGGATCCTTCCTCTTCGTTTAAGGTCTACAATCCCATGGCATTTCTCAATTCCATATTCTTCTTAGTTTAAATAATACTACTACTTAGTTCAGTGTTTTCAGAACTCTTTCTGTGGAAGGAGTAGGATAGCCTGCTATGTAAGTAGCCTCAGGACTGCCCTGAGTTGCCTACACTGTCGATAAGGATTCCTGTGAGTTAGGGTCAGCTTTAGTTCATTGACCTTAAGCCAAGCCTAGACCTCAGCGGTTATTCCTGAAGCCTTTTGTTAACAAAAAACCCCAAGCCAAACAACCCAAAACCTCTCCATTGTGGAACAGTTCAGAGGTCTTAAATAAGTATTTATCTTCATATAAGAAAGAAATTTTTTACAGTGAGAATGATTAGTCACTGGAACAACCTCACCAGGGATGCGGTGGAGTCTCCATGATTAGAGGTTTTCAAGATGTGATTAGGCAGTGTACTAGGTAATCTCATCTAGGCTCCCTTTCCCACAAAATGTTGGGAGAGAGGATCTTTCAAGATCCCTTCCAATACGAGCCGTTCTATGACTTTATGATTCCATGACTAACAGGTCTCTGTGAGGTTGCAAAGGGAGAGGAGTTAACGGTTTTTCTTTCGTTTGGTGCATCTACAGCATTAGAAGAGGAAATATATAATAGCTCTTATATTACACACATTGGCCAAACAGAACATTAAAGTGATTGTTCTCACAGAATAGACATACTGAAAATGTTTCCATTTAAAAAGAATTGTTTAGTCAACCAGCTAACCTTTTTTTGGTTCAAGAGGTTAGTAGTAATTCCCCTTTTATTATACTAAATTCACTAATAATAATAACAACAATATATAATATATAATATATAATTAAATATATAAGAAATATATTATAAATATTACATTCTATATACTGTATATTATAAACACATACATAAAATATATAATGTAATATATGATTAAAAATATAATAATTATAATGATTTCACTAATAGTAATATTTAATATTTATTTTGTTCTCTTTTTGTTCTTTAGTATCTCTCTGGGAGATTCTTGCACACATGTTGGTATTTTAAGGCCAGTTTTATTCATTGTGCCTCATATTTATTCAATTAGGCTACAACACATTACATCAAAATATCTGTTTTTCTCACTCTTTGCAAAGCCAGGTGTGTGTCACACACCATTCCCCACCAGTGAGACACACCTACTTGAAGCAATTCCTAGAATTGCCCTACATGTTCAAAATTGCATAACTACTCAACACAAAGAAGTGGATTTTGAAATCAGTTTCCTGAATTAACCAGGATGAAAGATTTATATCAGTTATCCAAAGGATTTTTTTTTCAGGCGAAAATTTTGGTCCTTTCTAACAAAAATAATTGTGCCACATTGATAGAAATGTACTATGTGTGGCTATGTCACTGTATCGCCACAGATTTGCAGGAAGCTCAGATGACAGTAGGCAGATGAAATTGCCATCAAGAAAGCAGCAACTTCTTTTAGACTCTCTGCAAAGTGCTGATGTGTCCACAGATTCAGTGAACAAACAACTTGCTTTCTGTACAGCTGAAGCAAGCTGTGTCAACAAGACAGAATTTGAATTATTACATGCTGCTGTTACATCTATAGAAGCAGAAGAAGGGAGTACATGATTATGGCCTAGAGCTTGTGGTTAGGGAGGGAGTAATAGCAACTCTTCAGCATTAGTTGTTGATGGAAAACATCTGGTTCCTTTCCCATCCCCCTGAAACCAGCACTTGGGAAATGTCCCCTGATGGTATCTCTCTGAACTGGGTCATTCCTCTCCTTGGAATTCTTATGCGATATTTGGATCTACTAGGAAATCACTAAAAAACAGAATGAAAAGTAGATAAGAAGTCTGGGAAGCATGCGTTTCTACATCACCTCTGAAACATGGCACATAGCCTCTAAGAGTATGAAGAGCAATGACCTCCCCTGTTGTTACAGCAGGGAGCACAAGCAATCCTTTATTCTTCCCTGGGGCAGGAGTGGTGGCAATCCAGATTCCTACATTGGTTACATCAGAACCCACCACAGCCCAAGTTGATATTACTCATCTTCAGTTGCAGCACATCGAGGTCAGAGGTTAACTAGACCCACATAACGAGTGGGTGGTGAATGCTACACTTGTTGGAGAGGACATTTATTTCCTACTGATTATAAACATCCCTCTTTTTTTCCCAGGCACATGCTTTCTTTTGAGGCCTTAAGTTTGTTCATGCTTTCCAAGGTAAATCACACAATGTATCACTATGCAAAAAATATAAGGAATGAGACGCAAAGGAGTGATGGTTTTGCCTAGCCACCATGTTTTCAAACTTTGTTACCAGCACATTTAATCCACCATATAAAAAAATGATCCAGGTTGTGAAATAGTGATTGAATGAGAATAAGGAAATTGGAGGAGAGGCAATTTTTCATTTTGAATCCAAATTTATCCAAAAGGGTGACAGGATTGATTTCATGGTCTCATGAAGCAGTGCTCATGAAAGAAGAAATGTGAGTCTTTCATTTAAAGAATGGCTGATTTCAGAAAGCATGAACACAGGAACAGTTCCCTAGACTGTGTTTTACTCCTTCAGAGTCTGAAAGGAGTTATATTTGTATACATAAATTATATATGAACATGCACATATACAGAGAGTATACACTCTTGCAGATAGGAATAATACCGAGCCTTGCAGATAAGCACGCAAAAAGATAGCAAGCCTTTCTTTTATGTCCCTTAATGATATACATACAGGAATCTTTTTTTTTGTATTGTGTGAGTTTATATGTAATTAGTAGATAAGTGAGGTGAGGGAGATAAGAGTTTTATTTCAAGGTGCCTTTATGTGTGTAGAATGTATCAGTGTTAAAATGCCTGTATATAATAGAGCATTTTATGCACACTGTGTGTATGTCAGATTGGTTACTATAATTGTGTTCAAGTCTCAAAGCAACCTGGTTTAAAACCTTTAAGGACTGCAGTAAAATAAAGCAGGAAAGCAAGTCTTAAAGTTTCCCTACATAATGATGGACAATATGATAAAGCTTCTCTTCACAGTTAGAGCATCCAGCCATTATGCTTCATAAATCCAAATCTGTATTACTCACATTTATTTACAATATTTTGGAAGAAATCTGGCACTCGACCAGAAATACAGTTTAAAAAGCAATAAATGTCAGAGAAAAAAAATCCCTCCTGTCATCAAGTGATAAAAGAAGGAGTTTGCTAAATATGTGGTGATGAATTAAAATATTACGACAAAGACAGAGCCTATACATAATCTTGGAAGAGAAATTCTGGAGATGAAGAGATACTATAGTACACACTAGCTATTCTGTAAGTAATAAAGTAACACACCACAATGAGCCATCTGCTTGCTCTTAACATAGACAATAATGCATGTATTTATTTACTTAAAAAATACATGATCTCTTTCATTTATTTTTAAGTGTTTAGGAATACTAACTAAAATCCCTAAGGAAGCCACAAAAGGGGAATCGGTTTGAAGTAGCAGATTCTGACTCCTATTCTGTTCCTTGGACTTTGGCATACCAATTTAAAGACACCGATTTTTCTTCCTTGATACACAGAATGTGACAGCAAAGCCAAGAAATTATTCCCTTAAATACAGACTCATCTCTCTTGATTATGTGGGAATATTGTTCACTATTATTGATCACTAAAGTCTAAATCTGTAGTAGTGTGTTGGGGGCAAAACTCCAGGAAAACTGACGAAGTTCAGAGCTGGGATGCCAAAAATTCCTAGTGCTTATTTCCAAAGTATCACAAGCCCGAAAGTGACTAAGAGCAGAACTGAGGAGACTGCCTGCAGTTCAGTGTAACAGGGCTTGGTGATGTGTAGGAGTGAATGCTGGAACTGCCTTTCAAATTCCCTCTATTTCAAATGAGCTGCAACATACCATCCTCTCCTCTTAAGTATTCTGCATACTCCTAAACTTTGGCTTAATTGATCATAGAAATTTTAAAGCATTGACCAGGATCCATAAATATGGAATATCTCTGTGTGCAGGGACCAATACAATAAAATTATTCATACATTGAGGAATAGAATAACAGAATCATAGAATTGTCAGGGTTGGAAGGGACCTTAAAGACCATCTCGTTCCAAACCCCCTGCCATGGGCAGGGACATCTCCCACTAGAACAGGTTGCCCAGAGCCCCATCCAGCCTGGTTTAAAAAAATTCCAGGGATGGGGTTTCCACCACCTCTCTGGACAACCTGTGCCAGTGTCTCACCACCCTCATGGTGAAGAACTTCTTCCTAATGTCCAATCTGAATCGACCCATCTCTAGCTTTAATCCATTCCCTCTAGTCCTATCACTATCCAACATCCTAAAAAGCCCCTCACCAGCTTTCTTGTAGGCCCTCTTAAGATACTGGAAGGCCACAATAAGATCTCCTCAGAGCCTTCTTTTCTCCAGACTGAACAACCCTAACTCTCTCAGTCTGTCTTCATAGGAGACGTGCTCCACCCCCCTGATCATCCTTGTGGCCCTTCTCTGGACACGCTTCAGCACATCCATATCTTTCTTGTAGTGTGGGCTCCAGAACTGGACACAGGTGAGGTCTCACAAGAGTAGAGTAGATGGGAAGAATCACCTCCCTCGACCTGCT
Source organism: Trogon surrucura (assembly GCA_020746105.1). Taxonomy (NCBI): domain Eukaryota; kingdom Metazoa; phylum Chordata; class Aves; order Trogoniformes; family Trogonidae; genus Trogon; species Trogon surrucura. The sequence goes on along the minus strand of CM036617.1, from coordinate 113,198,366 downwards.
GGCCACACACCTCTTGATGCAGCCCAGGATACGATTGGCTTTCTGGGCTGCAGGTGCTCACTGATGGCTCATGTTGAGCTTCTCATCTACCAGTACTCCCAAGTCCTTTTCTTCAGGGCTGCTCTCAAGCCAGTCACTGCCCAGATTATATCAGTGTTTGGGATTGCCCCGACCTAGATCGAGGACCTTGCACTTCATCTCGTTGAACTTCATGAGGTTGGCCTGGGCCCACCTTTCCAGCCTGTCGAGGTCCCTCTGAACGGTATCTCTACCCTCCAGCATGTCAGCTGCCCCACACAGCTTGGTGTCATCGGCAAACTTGCTTGTTTGTATATCTCCCCCAAAAAAACCCCCACCCAATCTGAAGACAGCTTCCTTCCTGTGCTTCTGCATTCACATGATACAATAAGAGATCATTTAAAAAGTGTAGTAGAATTGCAAAGGAGTAGCCAAGATTGATGTTGCAACATGTACTAAAACAGCATAGCAAACATTTGAAGGAATACTTTATGGCCCAAGAGGTTAGACACACATTTGACAATGGTAAGACATGTATTTCCTGCATGCAGAATGAATTCTCTTCTTGTCAGACTGACAGAGAAAACCACCTCTTCCCTCCATGTTTTATCACGAAGGTCTGGGTTTAAGTATCTGCTTCCAGTAAACAGATCACAAGGCAGAGTTCCCATCCTGCAATGAAGCTCCCAGAGAAAGAGCATGTGCAGAGCACAGCCTTGTCTGCTGCCCTCTCCATTTGCAAACTTCTTAGGATGTCTGATGTGAGTCCCATCCTTTGAGGCCTGATTTGCCACATGCATGCTTCAGGACTGCACATGCACTCAAGGAACAGAAATCAACACTGTGAATTCCCCTGTACCAACTCAGCACTGAGGCCACAGTGCTGAACATTTCAATGCCTAATCTTTTGTGTGGCTTCAGCCCTGTGCCGCACATGTAGGCATGGAACTATGCAGGGCACAAAAAGCAATAGCTTCCTAGCCATGAGATGGCAGAAGTACTTACAGCTGCATGCCCAATATTACTTCATCCTATGAATCAGAGGACTTACTGTCCTAAGTACCTACAAAATAATGAATATTTTCCAATTATTTTCTTATGGAAACAGTTTCTGTCACGAGGATATTATTGGTGAACAAAGGGAAAAAAATCTGTATGGTAATGAATGGAGAACTGGCATTCATAAGCTATCACACTCCATTAAGATGAAGGCTATACTGAAAGAATATACACCCTCACAAGATAATACAAATGCCCATAACCAATGGGATCAAAAATCTGACAGCTTTTACATTGCCATTTCTGATACCATAGACAATGCTGCTTTGACAGGCATTGTCAAAGTCCAGTCCCACGGTAAGGGCAATAGGACAAGGAACTGGTTCTTTGAATGCTCAGACATGAAAAAGCCATTTCATTTCCCTGGAGGTATTGCAGAAAGTCATTAAAGAACATTGGTTACTTTAGCACAATGAAGCCCTGAAGGATAATCCACAAAGCAGACATGGGTTTGGAAAAATATCTTAGATTCCATAATTTCCTCAAGGTACCAGTCAGAGGGTTATTTGAAAAGTCAAAATGGAAAATTATGGCTTTTACTTTATGAAGTGATTTAACACCTCTGGTGTTGATGGGAATAGGCTTAGGTGGGCAGAGGAAATTATAAAAGTCAAACGTAAAATATATATGTAAATCTTTAAAAGAAAAGATTATGTAAAAAAAGTAGGTGTAAAAATATTACTGTTATAGAATTGTTTCCAGCACCTAAATACCAAAAGAATATGTCTCTCTTTAAATAAGGAAGTAACATTCAAACAGTAGAAAAAACCTTTGGATTTATGACTGTCGATGTTTATATTTTTTTCTTTCGACAAATCACTAACTTTTAATGCAACTCATTTCTGACTGCCTTGGTCTACACAGGTATGAGTCCCATGAGAATATATGAAAAGACCTCCTTCAGACTGTGTCAGGTGATTGTCTTTTCCTTAAATCCACCAAAAAGCTATGGCACATGCCATTACTTCCTCTCCTTTCCAGCAGTGTAAAGGAAAGTTCAATCATGAGTTAATGTGAGAGAAGTTGCTTGTGAGTTTCTCAACCTTCAACTGAAAGCACACACAATTGGATGTTAGAGCGTGCTAAATATTAAATTAGTGCCACTGAAAAACAATATGCACTGCTAGGGACATCATTAAAGAATGGAACTCTTTTCCAATCCTTCCTTGTTCATCTGCATAGCAAAAGTTTCTTCCATTAGGAAAAATTCTATCGTTCTATCAAACTTAACTATCCAGCATTAAATATAAAAAGTTTTGAAGGGACTATCAAGAACCTTCAGGATATATTCTAAATTAAAAAAACCCAACCCACCCTAAACCCAAAACACAATCACCACCCATCTGTCTTTAGAAGTATGTAAATATATGTATGTACATATAGATGCTTGTGTATACTGAAGGCTTTCCAGTCATAGAAGTGAAGCTGAGATAATTATTTTTTTTACTCCATTTGCTTGGTATTAGTTATGTATACTTTCAATGTTGTCTAAATGGAGGAAGATTTGGTTCTGTTTGCTTCTTTAAATTGAAAAATCTATTTCTATTTTCCTCTTGGGAAAGACAGCTGGAGAGCATTAATCTTTGAGCAGAGAGAAATTATAGGAGAAGTAATAAAACCAAAGAAAATAGTAAATGGTATAGAGTATACATAAAACACTTCTTTTCATCTTTTCTCCTTAGACGTAGAGAAGGAGCAGCTAGTGAAAATTAAATTAATTGAAATAGTGAAATTATTGGTATGGTTAGAAGAGATGACTGGACTTTTTCCTATACAGCTTCTTATTTCACGTTTTCCTACCCCATTCTCTTAAGCAATTGGTTCTAGACCCTCTTCCACGCAACATCAGGCTTCAGAAACCAGTTGGTTTGCACCAACCTTTGCTTTTCTATTGATCTCCTCTCAATCAGTTAATGCAAGATTTGTTTCTATGAAATTACATATATAAAATTTTTTCCTAAATATATCTCACTATTTTCTCTGCTCCCCCAAGTAGACCTACATTCTTGTAGGCAACTCCTTATGGCACAGTTAATGTAATACATTAAGATAACTCTAAGTGTTCAAGTAAACTCACACTTAGCTATTATCAGAGTTTCCATGCATTTTGTCAGCTCTTTGGCAGAACTTGAAAAAATACGAAACTACTATGAGAAAGCTTTTGCTTTATGTGGTCTGAAGATCGATGACAAATAAAATAAGACATGGAATATGCCTGTGCTGGAGTTGAAGTTTAATATGTTGCTGACATCTGCTTTCTTTGTACGATTACACACACACAAACTTTTGTTTGTACTTCATTGCCAAAATTTTCAGTCTTTTATATCTACTGTGTGTTACTGTCACATTTAATAAGGAAATCCTGCAAAAAATAGCTCTCACACATGTAAGTTTAATGTTCCCAACTTTGGTTCCTTTCTCTAAAGGGCTATGAACCCATTTCTCTCACCTCCCAGGTGAAAGTTTGAATCAGTATGCTATAGGCTTATGTGAGAGCAGATGCTCTCATGACCTTCTGTTGTGATTACTCCACTTTAATATAAAACATAATATCATGCCATATTCAGTTGACTAGAAAAAGAGGGTGAACAAACAGAAACATGACTGCATACGTTAGCTGTTTAGGTACTTACCTAGAAAAACAAACGACTTTCACTTACTCAACCTGCTACAAGTCATACTTAAATTTAAAATGCTTGTTTTTTTACTGGGATTTCAAGAAGAACGTAGACTTCTTAGGCAGACACTCTTGTAACAAGGCATGGGAAGTATGCTTATAGACTTTCCTCTCTCCAGCGTCAACCGAATGCAGGCTGTCACCTTGATTTGAGTCAGTTGATGTGGAAATGAACATTAAGTCAACCATCAACTTTTCAAATGCTTCTTCACTAATCTCCTTAGCCTGTGTACAGCCTTAACTTGTGTACCAAACAAGTGGTCAGCATAGCAACAAATTCCTAAAGTATTGGAGAAGTAGCACCATATATTTAGTGCATGTCTAGACAATAGCAATAGTGTTAGGTTTTGAATTATAGCATAACAAACTGGAGCATATACAGGTTAATTAGTAACAAAGCTGAACTATTGAAGTGGATCTCAGTTAATTCGTAGGTTTTCAAAGTATTTTAGGCTAGATGGATTCTAGCCAAGGCTCCAAGCTTATGAAACAGTGATTCATGGCTAATAAGGGCAAATGCCCTAGAGATACGAATATTTGTTACCCCAACATGCTGACCTTTTCCCAAAGAGGCAGAAATTTAATTATCTCCTTTGAAAAGCACAATTATAGAAAAAGTCAAAACTTGATTTATATTCAGTTTCTGCATTTTTTTCACAGCTAAATAAGTAGGGAGAAAGAGAAACTGAAGGAACATTTCCAGTAACCAGAACCATAACTATTGTATGTGTGTGTCTTTATTTTGAGGGACTGGAGAAGATTTTCTCTCCTGCCACTCATTTAAATTTTGTCAACTCTTCCAATTTTGGCTCACTTTAGCTCATAAGCCATATAACACAAGCAAAGTCAAAACTCAGAAAGCTGCCTTATCTCTCTCCCTCTCTCTCTGTCAGCTCTGGTTGGCAATATTCTCTTCACTGGCAAAATAAGTAACTGGACAGAAGGGTCAGTGACATATCCCAAGTGACAGAGCCAAGCACGGGGCTGCCAGGATCAGATTCACCACCAGTAGATACCACCGCATTGCCACATTGGCCGGTCTTGCAGCTGCTGCTTTAATCTCGAGTGCAAATGACAAAAAATAAGTGGTTCTGGTTAGAGATCAAAAAATTAAATTTTGTGAAACTTTATTCAAAATTAGGTTTTCCGTTTTTTATTTATGTATGGAGTTATCTGCATTATTTTTTTTTCTTGTACTAAGACTCATCCAACGGCTAAAATCGTGACACTGTGTAAATGTACTGATTAAGTCAGTAACTGTCCATGGTTAAGGCATTTACATTATAAAATAAAAATAAAAAAAAGCTTTCTCAATTATAAATGGAAAAGAAGCTGAATGCAGATTAGCTGACACAATTACATCAAGTACGTTTCTTTAAGAGTGATCTTAGCTCTGATCTGTTACACTCAGAATCTCTTGGGAATGTATCTCCTATAAGATCATATCTTAATTTTCTTGGGTTGTATTTTTAGCAATTTGATGTCTTCCACCCCCCTTTCCCACCAATGAAATAAATCATATTGTGGTCATTAAGGAAACCCATTCATCCAGTTCCATTTGCTATAATTCTGCCTGCTACCATGTAGCCTAGGGCTATTGATCAAGCACAGCATTCCCATCCAAGAGTGTGTATGTGAGCATCTGTTTAATTAGAAACTTAATTTATTGCAATGACAACATGGAAACTTTTAAACAGGAATTCTTAGCCCTATTTTCAGTTCTTAAAAACATAGATGCCTTCTTTCATTGCAGACAGTTTCATTTACACACACAAAAAAAATCCATAATTAAAATTAGCTACGAAAAAGTAATTTTATATGAAAAAAAATCATGAATCTATTTTTCATACATTTCCTTTAAGAGCTTATAAGCTTCCAAAGTTATATGCAGTGTACATCTCTGCAATGTTACAGAGTCACAGACTCATAGAAACTGGAAGGCATCTCCAATTTCCTTCTCAGAGCACAGTCACCTACAGGAGGTGACTCAGGGCTGTGGCCAGTTGCCTTCTTAATATCTCCAAGGACAGAAACTTCACAGCCTCTATGGCCAACTTGTGACAAAGCTCAACCACCCTCACAATAGTGAAGTGTTTTCTTATGGTTGAATAGGACTTCCTGTATTTCAGTTTGCACCTATTGCCTTTTGACCTGTCACTAGGCACCGAATTAAGTCTGATTCTGGTTTCTTACCTCCCCAGTCAGGTATTTATATACATTGGTAAGCGTCAGAATCCTTGCTGAAGTCAAGATAAACAACACCCACTGCTTGCCCTTGTTCACTGAGCCTATCATTTTATTATAAAAGGCTCTCAGGTTAGTCAGGCATGATTTCCCCTTCATAAATCCATGCTGACTACTCCCAGTCACCTTCCTCTACTTCATGCTTGGAAATGATTTTCCAGAGTATGAAGTGAGGCTAAGTGGCTTGTAGTTCCCTGGATCCTCCTTTCTTGAAGACAGAGATGACATTTGCTTTCTTCCAGTTGTCTGAAACCTCCTTCAATCATGACAGCCTTTCACAAATAATGAAGTGAAGCATCTCAGTGATGTGGGCCAGCTCCCTCAGCACCTTGTGGCTCCATTCCACCAGGTCCCAGGGACTTGTGTACATCCAGGTTGTTTAAATGTTCAGTCACCAGATCCTTCCCCACCAAAGGTAAGTCTACCTAACTCCAGGCTTCCCCTTGAGTCTCTGGGGCCTGGGATTCTCAAGAGCAAATTTTACCAGTAAATACCGAGGTGAAGACCACTGAGGACCTCAACGTGTTCCTCCCAGGGCATCTACTGCTTCATTGTAGCAGCAGGTCCATATTTTCCTTGGTCTTTCTTTTGCTGTTGAAATATCTGTTGATGCTCTTTTTTGTTGCTCTTCAGATCCCTTGTCAGGTTCATCTCCCAGCTGGCTTTGGCTTTGCTAATCCTACCTCTACCCCTTTGAAGAATGTTTCTATATTCGTCCTGCTTCCATGCCTTGTACACTTTTTATGTCTGACTTTAGTCAGGAGCTCTTTGTTCACTCATCCGTGTCACCTTTGCAAGGCATGAAGGGGGCCAGAGGGACAGTGTGCCTAGCTGGCATCACGATTTCAGAGCAGGAGCATGTCGTCATTTTCCACCAGAAGCACTGAAGGCTGTCACAGTCATTTATTTTGGGCACTCCATGCCACATAACTATTATTTTTCCCCACAAGAAACCACTTCCTAGAGACTGTAAAGTCTGACACTCAGCATTCCTGTTGCAGAGACTTCTTTGAGGGCACACAGCAGCAGGCTCCCAGGTTTCTGATGGAGGTTGCTATCCCTCCCTTGTGACCACAGCATTGCTGGCCACAAGCTGAGCTGCAGGGAAGGGCTGTGCTAAGGGGTTTCCTACCTTACCTGCCTGCGTAGGAGGGAGACAGATGCAGAGTACAGTCTCGGGTCGCTGCCTGCTGATCAGGTGCTGTGCAGGTAGGAGCTGAACGACATGGTGAGCAGAAGAATAAGTGAAGCAAGCAAATGTGATAAAAGATGCTGTAAGAGTGGCATGAATAATTCTCTAAAGAGCTCCAGTTTGTCCTCACAATACTAATAAACCCTTAGAAAATTCACGTTCAAGGAACACAGAATTTTTCCTTATTTCTTGTGCATAACATGGCAATCCCAACATCTATTGTGCAGTTAAAACTGATGTTACAAAAAACAAAGTGAGATCCCGTAATTTTCATTTGGATTATCAGAATTAAACTGCATAATAAGCCACCTTCCCTGCTCTCCTTCATACGAGACCTTTCTCTGACTCTACCTCATTCACTTCAAACACTGCAGACTTTACTCATTGCATATATTTCCTAGTTATTTCCTCCTAAAAATACCATTTTTTCCTGATATGTGTGTACAGAACTTGCTCATGCTTCTGGCCAGAACAGAAACAATGCAGTTTTCTCTTGCAAGGCTTCAGCTGCTGTGCTTCTCTTAAGATTAAGGGAAAATCTGTCACAGGTATGCTTTGATTTAAGCATTACCGAGACATATCTGCCAAGATGCTAGCACAATTATCCAATGCAGTACACACTCTTCTAATTTATTACTGATTATGGATGAGGCGGATAGTACTTAACAATAGCATTTTCTTGACCTTTCCAATTGTTCCTTTTTCAGCGTGAAGACCTTTCACAACCTTTTTATGTTCACTAAAAGGTTCCTTCTTCTAAAGCTATTGTTAATAAGCTGATTATTAGGTTTATGGTACTATTCTAGCTAATCTCACAGATACTGAAGGTTTTCATTGTCCTGAAAATGAATAGGCTTGAGTATGGGTTAGGTTTTGGTGTTGGTTTGTTGTTTTTTTTGCTTTAGCTAATAAAATTTTCAAGATACTTCCCTTACACCTTGCTTGTAGTGAACCTTGCAGTTCACAGTTAACCCTCTGAAACACTTTATTGTGCACTATTTCTTTCCAATACAGTGTTGCATTACCTAAAGCAAGTACTCAGAAGGTGCTGTCTAAGAAGTTGGCAAAGAAAAAAAAGCACAGATAACCTCAATATTTGTCATCTTCCCAAGTAATATACCCTTGGCCACAGCAGCTAGAGAAGAGGGAGGAAGAGCTTGTGCTCTATCAGGAATATCCTCTTGTTTTTCCCTATTTTGGAAATAATTAGTAATTATATCAATTCATACACATCCTAAGTTTTGTCTCTGCGTGCTGCATTTTATTATACCATGTGCAGCTTCGAATAACAAAAGGAAAAAAATTAAAAAAAACCAATCAAAAAGCAGTCTGACCTTTAAAAGTTTTCTGTTATGTGCCACTTTATGTCCAGCACTAATAAAGCAACTTAGATGTGGCAAAGAAATGAGAAGTACCCGTATTCTCCGCAATAATTCGACAACACTGTTTGTCGTCTCAAACCCCTGGAAAATACATGTTTTATAAATATTTAAACATGTTTTTTGTCATCAAAGGGGAAAAAAATCACTCATGCAAAACTTTTCTGCCCACTGAAATGTGAGGATATCCTTCTTTAGACTCCGGAAGACAGTTTTTGACTATAAAACACATCATGTCCGATACCTCTCTACTAGTTTGATGTTCAGCATTTCCCTAAATACTTTGCAACAGCCGAGTTGTTTGGTTTTTGTTTTTTTTAAGAAGATACTGTAAAATACATATACCTCTAATTTTTCTCTCTTGTGTTTGTTACCGAAAGTACCACAACACTTTAAAGAATCAGTCCTTTTGGTAGTTTATAGTATCACATGCAAGGCAGAAAGCCAAAAAACAGTGTTGTAATGGAGGCTTTACCAAGAACAGGAATCCAGGTCCTTGAAAAGGAAAAGGTTAAAATTTTTATTGCATTTGCTATTTAATTACATGTTTTACTTATTTTTCTTCCTTCATCCTCCACCCGCAGGGGACAGCTGCATCATAGGGATATTTCTCCCCCAGTCATCCCTCCGGCGGAGGCAACAGAGACTCATATTTTCTATTTTATTCTTCAAATGTCCTTTTCTAGATTTCTGTGCCAAAGTTTTTGACTGTCTGTAATTTTTTTACTTCTCTGTTGTTAGTTGCAATTAACTTAATAACTTATCACTCATCCACAGAGGCTTTAAATAATTTGTATTTCAGGTTTTTCTTTGCATTATATCCTCCCAAGCCTTTTGCAAATTATTCTTTTTTTTTCTCAGAGTTCTTTCCTCATAAACACTGCCAATCTATTTTACTTAATACATTTCTGATTGTATTAAATTGGACCATTTACATGTTAATACACCTGTATTTGTATCCAAAATTCATCCCTAATGATCATGGTACTTACCATATCCATTTCAGTTAATAAAATTCAGTCTGAGTTTTTTCCTTGCTGAGTTGTCTCTAACACATACTGATACAAAAATGAGTTCTACATAAAACTATAGTCCTCCTTATTAATGACTGAATAAATTATACAAATTAAAATTCCCTGGATATCAGTGCAGTCACTAATCTAATACTCTCAGCTATCTCGTGAGTGTGCTTCCCTACCCTGAACCACAGGTGGTAAGCGCTTTTTCTTTCACCCTTAATACTTCAATTTAAACTGACTCCATATTTCCACTTTCCCCTTTACTTTTAATAATCCTCATCACAAATTGAAAAGAGTTATTAACTCCCTGCCACCTTCCCCTACTTCCGTTTACCAAATATTCTGATGCGGAGTGTCCTACAGATTCCTAACCTAAATACAGACACCACACTCTACAAAAATAAGAATTGACCTGGATTTACCGAAAGTTTTGTAAATAGTACTAATAAAATGTACATAATAAAATGAAATCAAAGTACGTAATAAAAAGAAATTTTAGAGTCACCATCAATAGAAAGACTGTTGAGACCTTGTATAGACTCTATGTGCCAGTATGTTGTTATTTGTAGAGTCTAGGAACCTCAGTAATCAACCTGTAGCCAACAGTGTTAAGCACTTTTCAGAAAACATTGACATGCTCGTCCAGCAACTCTGCAAAGCTGTTAACAGCATTAATGCTGTGTTTTAATATCTACTTCTTGTTTTCTGTGAAAAGACATGTATCTGCCACACTACTCAGTTGCAAACCTAGATAAATGTTTACATGAGAACTATCACAAAAAAGTAGTTGTTCTCTGAATTCTATATAAAGTACCCACCGCCCCAATATCCTTCTATAAAGTGATTTAAGATCCACACTTTAAGGTTGTTGTTTTAATAAAGAGCAGGGTGACCAGTCTTTCTCCCTGAACACCATTAAACAGCCTTTTCAGAACCAATAGGGCAAAGATTTTGGGCTTTAGAAGGGGAGATTTCGCTTCTTTTAAAGACGATTTGAAACGTCAAATCTCTATTACATATTCATTGTTATATGCATAATAAAAGAATATAAAGCTGAATAAAAATATCAGCAAACCGCAGCAGTGTTGGAGACTGATTTTCTTTAGATTTTTCTTTGCCACGTAACTGCATTGCCCCACTGTTTTTCCTTGGCAGGATGCACGAGGTGAATGTGGTGTAACAAACTGCTCATTACTTGTTCATACATAGCTATGTATAGTATGTTTATATGTAGATGGACAGACAGACAAGTTACTCAGACAAAAAAAAAAATCTTTGGTGTGCTCTTATTACTTGCCTTCTAGTGAGAGTACTTCCTTACTATCTCCCTCATACACAATGGGCCAGAAATCTATTTCATAGTACTAAGGACTTAGATGTATGACCAATCCTCATACACCTGACTATTCTTAATGCACCTTAAACTACAGATAATGAAAAATTAGTGTTAAAATCAGGTATTTCTTCTCCTCATTCATAGAAAAGGTATTTCCTTTTTCTGAAATACCACAACAGTATTCTGGACCATGAACTTTAAGAAGAAGTAGATTTGTGCCCGTCTGAGGATGACTTGAAACGTCAGGATGCACAAATAAAAAGAGTATCTGGAGAAGAGCACTTAGGCTTGTTCCACCATATGGTCTAGTTTGAAGTAACACAATCTGCTCAGTTGCACTGCAGGACTATCTAGAAATGTAGATGGCTATCCTGAAAATAATTATGCATATAAAAGCATGTATAAAATAACCCTGAGTCTGTTACCGAGGCTGCTTTCTCCAACAAGCTGTAATATAATATACTATACTATAGTATGCTGTTTTAATTCTACACATCAGCGAAATCCACCTACGATGTAGATGTCCTCAGCTATGCAACTCAGCAGCAGGCAATGAATCGAGAACACCAGACAAATTAATGTGAGAAAATACTTTTTCTCATCTATTTTGCCAACCCTATGGCATTCATCAGGTCAGGTGTTTGTAACAGCAATAAAACAGTGTTTATCTGAAAGACAACACTCCCTGTTCACACAGGTTTTTCAAACTCATCTCAACAGCTGCCCTTCTGTGCTATCCACTGAGCCACATGAAAGATTTGCAGAGCAAGTGGTCTCATAGCAGAGCTTGTTTGCCTTGATTTATGAGTGCGAGGCAGAAGAGCTGCACATCTTGCTCTAGGTGAATATACACAACTTTACATTTCATATCAGTAAGAAAGGCATTTGAAAACCTGCAGAAAAGGGAAGCTTGCCTCAGTCTTATATTGCACTGACTGGCATAAGAATGTGATTCTCCCTCCCAGCTTATCCTCTCTTAAACTTTTAAAGGGGAAAATGGACAGAGTAAAGACATTTCACATTTCTTCCAGAATAATTAAAAACCTTTTTTTTTTTTTTGTGCCAGACTAAATACTTGATAAAAAGTCCTCTTTTCTCTTGTACTACTTCACTATTCCTTTCAAGGATATATTTGGGAAGCTAGTAAATCTTGGTTTTAAATTTTGATTTTAAGGATAGTAAAGTCGAGAAATATGATCAGAGTTATGGACTGGGACAAGAATATGAAACCACTTTCTGTACCCTATATTCATTTTCAGTCCCTGGCTGCTATTCATTTTTTCCATGTCCTCATCTCTTCTTCAGCATCTTTTCTGATTTTTTTTTTCTTTTGGCTCTTCTCCTCTTTCTGCAGACCTAAAATACACCAGTGTTTTTAAATGACAAATCAAATCCCCCTTTATTCTCTTTTCCCCTCTAAAGTGCATCCAACTGATGTACACTCATGGCCTTATAATAATTTCTGAACTACATTTTCCATACTCTGATCCTTTTCAAAGCCAGAAGGATCTTATTTTGAAGTTATTTCTGCAGCCACAAGGCTTAGAAACTTTCTTTTCTCCCTAAATGCTGAAATCTTATCACAATCATAGGCCTTCTACTCATTATAATTTTAAGTGAAAGAAAACTGTTGCAAAACTTATGGTAAAAAAGAGTGAGCAGAACAACTGTTCCTCCCATTTTTCTTCAATGTGTTAAAAGGGAGACAAGATAAAAAGGGAAAGAACCACAACAGAAAAACACAGCTTGAAGAAATGGGCCAAATAAGTCCCATTCTCTTGTGCTGATGTGCTAGAAGCATCCCTCCTGTGAAACAACTGTGCAGCATGCCCATGGTTCTTGGCTGATGGTACATTTTCCTTCTAGAATACAACTGATTTGGATTAATATATTCATTGTATATTTTGAGTCTGTGCTCAGAACAAATGTGCACCCACATATTTATGTGTTATCATTGTTTCATTGGGTGAAAAACATGTTGTTTGAACTTACTCGAATTACCAGTATTAATAAATTATATCACAAAATACATTTGATACATCATTTCTGTCAGTGAGCCATGGGGGAAAAGAAAAAAAAAAGAAGAACTTGCTTCATGCATATGTTTTAGGGACATTTTGTTCTTGCTACTCATTGTCTCACTTCTCCTGACTCCAGTCAAAAACAGCAAATGAGGGCTGACTTGTTTAGCATTCTCCAAATGTGCTGAAATGATTTTAGTCACAGCCCACACAGAGTGCTATTTCTATTTACTGCAGTCCAAATCTGCCGTACAAGTGAAGATCATGGACTATAGATCAGATAGCAGACAGCAGATATTTTATTTCTGAACTTTGCTTGTGGAAGAAGACAAAAAAATTGTCACTTAGCGAGCTTTACATAAAATAAATTTAAGTATTATGCAATTGGGTTTTACATGTAATACATTTAAGGATTGTAAAATGCATTCAATTAAACAGCTCGATATGTTAATCACAGAAGTGTGACAATGAATTTTGACAGCAATGTCATTGTCCAGCTATTATAAGGATTATTTTGTAGAATACTGTTTCAATTCAAGTCCACATTAACTGTTTGCTTTTAGATTATACTACTAAACCCACTATTTCTGTTATGTAGGCAAACTAAAATGCTTTTAAGAAATGTTTGTGGCATATCTGATGATATAATAAAGTTTTTTAGTTTCCACAAATATTCTTAAAGGGATATTTTCTGCAGGTTTTTCTTTTTTCACACCAGGTCGCATATTGATATATGATGCCATTAGTAGGCCATCTTTAGCTCAATTTCTCCACCAGATGCATATATTTTTAATGATTCTTTCCTTGTCAGAATGAGTGAGGTTTTACTGGTTGCTATACTGAAAGAGGCAGGGAGTTGATAAAGTGTTCGATGGATCTGTCCTACCATTCATCAATTTCTTGCAGGTGTACAGTTTTGTTTTTAAACACTATAATTCTATGTCAGATGACATGTATATAGGCTTAGGGGGTCTATTCAATAACCCATACATTCTCTAGATGGCTTTTGATATTACTATGAAGTAGGGGTGCCTTTGTTTTTTTCTGCTCAATATACAGCTTTATTTTTTTCGCATCAGTCTAGAAGCTCATGCTCAAAATTAAAAAAAAAAAACACAAGAAAACAAGCAGAAGGGAAAGCTCTTTTTTTCTCTGCTATAAAATTTGTATTCTTCTCTTCAATCCTACATATGCACTACGTGAAACCCCTACTTAAGGTCATAGCCTTTGTGCCTTACTTGCTTTCTGTCTCTCTATCTTAATTGGGTCAGAGTAAATGTTATACTCCTTCTTGACTGCCAGAGAAGAAAGCATTTTTGAGGAAAGAAAAAGAAAATGGAAAGGAGGAATGAAGAAAGAGTACAGACCAGATAGAGTTTTCCTGGGTCTTAGGGGACTTACCCAACTTGAGAATTGCCAGTTTAGAAAAAGCCTTAAAATTCTTCTAAAAGAAAGTGCAAGCTCAGTATCAAGTACAAGTTAAGATCTCTTTGTAATAGTCCCATATGTATACTTATTCCTCTATGCATCTGATGTAACAAGGACATGATGAGTTGAAAGGTGTTACAGGTTACTATTTTGGAACAGCAAAAATTTTCACACCCATTTAGACTTCACAGCTAGCTTTATACTTTTGCTCATCTCTTCTGTCTCTCAAACATATGACTGTGGTTCACAACTGATTGCATTAATGGGTTGGATCCATTTCTATATGGCCCAATACACTTGTGAAACAAGCTGTCACAGAAGCAGTGTAGCTGTGCTAATGCAAAGCTCTGCTAAGGTCAATGTCCTTATGCCAAGTAATTATTTTATTAGGGTCTAGCATGAAGATCTCAGAAAATCTATCACTTATGCACATGGTTTATTACACTTATTAATCGTCTTTGCATCAAAACTCTGTTATTTCTCATGCAAATTCATACAACTATAGTTTGTCTGTACTGGCTCTGTTTTTTCTCCATTCTGTTACAAAGCAGTTAGTAATTAGACATTTTTCCACTGGGAGAGTTCATCAATACAATCAAAGTAATCTCTTAATCTGGTTTTCCACAAATTAAACAAGTTGGCTTCTGTATGTCTCTCTTAAGATACACAACATTTTTTACTCAGTGCTTAGCTTTATCTTTTCTCCTTTCTCTATTTTTTCTCTAGCTTTCTAATATCTTGCTCTTGTTGGACCCAGCCTGTTGTAGAGAGCATCAAGCTAATATTCTTCAGCTACGGAGATAAAACTCAGTCCTTTCCCATGTTTGTAGTTTCTGGTGCAGCTGATGCTACCTTAACCACTTCTTGCCACTGTGTATCTTTGGGAGCTGGTGGTAAGTTCCATGGCCAATCCTGCCTCTTCTGAATTGTTGACCACTAAGAAGCAGTTCTGAAATGAAAATATGTACTTCAAGCCAATATTTTATCACTATCAAACGCTTCTCAAAAAAACCCAACTTTCTAGGTGAAATAAAAGTCTCTTTTTGTTTCATCTAATCCACCGATTTATCATATGTAAACATCCTATGTCAGTAAAACTTGTTAATACAATTAATGGACATTTAAAGTGACAAGACAAATCAAAAACGACAATGGACTAGAGACTCTGTACAGAGTGAGTGATTTATAGGGCCAGATATTCTTCAGTAATGTCATAGCTAAAGTGTTTTTAGGTTAAAATGGAAATACAATTGATAAAACATTAATGAAAATGTAGTGCAGGAGCTGGATTTTCCACTTGCCCGGATTCGAGAAATGTATCTTCCAGCACCAAAATAAAGTGCCTAAACTAGGAGTGCCCTTGTTCTGCTTATGGAGAAACAAACAAATCAGAAATTCAGCCCACCTAAAATCTCATTTTGTATCTGGCACGTCCTATGGTTGATCTTATGTCATCTACTCCATTGTAAAACTCTCGGTCCCCGTGTCCAGTGGTAGACAGAGACCCGCACCTCTCTTATGATGGACTGTGTCTATCTTGGGTAAAAGGTCTGTATCCAGACTGAAAAGGATCATTATTCCTTGTAGGTTTTAATTAAAATGCTTTGGGTAAGTAAGGATGCAAAGACTGCAGGAATCGCGTTGGAGGTGTGCAGAGAACTGAGGGAGTCCAACCTGCTGCGGTTGCATCCATATGGTACAGGGGTGGTTCTAGGACCACTTCCCAGAGCTCCATCGTGTTTTCCTCTCAAAAAGAATTAGCTGATTTGCTGTGAAAGACAACTCAGGAGTAAACTGCCTTACACTGTGCACAGTAAGGAGAAGAGAAGGACTGAATGAAGGTCTAAGTTATCTGATGGTATAGATTTGAAGGATTAATATCCCAGGCATCCTAGGGAATATCTGCTGTGCTTTAAAAAAAAAAAAACAAAAAAACAAACAAACAAACAAAAAAAAACCAACAAAAAGGATTAAAGAGCAAATCTGAGCAAATCAGTACCTCCTGCTTTCAGACATAGGGATTGGTCTCTGGTCCTTTTTTAAATTTAGCAGGACAAGCATATGTCATTTAGTCTGGATGAAGTCAAGCCTAAGTGTTTTACAGTGATAATAAAATTACTTTGGTTGTCACAGCGGTATTTAGTACAGACCAGAGGTACATGAAAAACGTTATGTTTTCTTTTCACAGAACCACAGAATGTTACAGGTTGGAAGGGACCTCAAAAGATCATCTAGTCCAGCCCCTCCCTGCCAGAGCAGGATCACCTACAGTAGATCGCACAGGAACACGTCCAGGCAGGTTTTGAATGTCTTTAAAGAAGGAAACTCCACAACCTCCCTGGGCAGCCTGTTCCAGTGCTCGGTCACCCTCACAGGGAAAAAGTTTTTTCTAATATTTTTGTGGAACCCCCTATGTTCCAGCTTGAACCCATTGCCCCTTGTCCTGTCATTGGACATCACTGAGAAGAGCCTGGCTCCATCCTCCTGACACTCCCCCTTGACATATTTATAAACATTAATGAGGTCACCCCTCAGCCTCCTCTTCTCCAAGCTAAAGAGACCCAGCTCCTTCAGCCTTTCCTCATAAGGGAGATGTTCCACTTCCTTCATCATCTTTGTGGCTCTACGCTGGACTCTCCCAAGCAGTTCCCTGTCCCTCTTGAACTGAGGGGCCCAGAACTGGACACAATATTCCAGATGTGGCCTCACCAGGGCAGAGTAGAGGGACAGGAGGACCTCTCTTAAGCTACTAGCTATCCCCCTTCTAATACACCCCAGGATGCCAGTGGCCTTCTTGGCCACGAGGGCACATTGCTGGCTCATGGTCATCCTGCTGTCCACCAGAACCCCCAGGTCCCTTTCCCCTGTGCTGCTCTCCAGCAGGGCAGTCCCCAACCTATACTGGCACATGAGGTTATTCTTTCCCAAGTGCAAAACTCTACACTTGCCCTTGTTGAATTTCGTAAGATTTCTCCAGCCTGTCAAGGTCTCTCTGAATGGCAGCACAGCCTTCTAGGGTTTTGTTGTACAGATTTTTGCACTGAAGTAACAATCAATGAAAAAACAATAAAATTCTCTTAGATTATTTGATAAAGCAAATTATTGCATTTGCAGTCACAATATATGACTACATTCTTTGTAAACTTTCTCAGCGAATGTCATGTCTCAGAAGAAATTTTAAATTATAAGCCCATCATTAGTTCATCATATAGGTGAAAGTATAAATACACTTTTACTTGGGCCTAATGAGTCAGAAAGGTCATCTTCCTGCCAGCAGAGAGTAGTTTATTACAATACGTGGGTAAATATATTTTAATCACATTTCTATCAGTAAACATCCTGCCTTCTCTTAGCTAAATCCTGATATGTCAGATAGCGTACTGGGAGAGACAGGCAGAATATAGCCTATGCATACTTTAGCTAAAATGTTTCTTGTTGCTTTTTCCCTTGGAAGAAGTGCATAACTACTACTGGATGTGGCAAGAACATGAAATCTGTATAGACTAGTCTCTCCATTAGCTTTCAAAAATCAATTAAGTAAGAACAGTATGTAGTTAAACGGAACTAAACACTTTTTTCAGACAGACAACTAAGTTGCAGTGAAAGTCATTGAAGTTCAGTCTTCTAAGAGCCTAATTGTCCTTTGAAAAATTACCTTACTTTCTTAAAAATCACCTAACTACTTTTGGAAATTACAGCCAAAAGAAATATGTTCATGTTCTAGAATGGCTTCTCATAAGTTGCCGCAGGAGAAACGGCATACTTTTTTTCTGATATATTACAAAATTAGAAGAATTATCAAAATAAAGAGACAAGCCATAGCCATTTCTGTTGTAAAGCACATAAAGTATGAAATATCTATACAGTATAGTGAGATGAACGGATTATCTGTTTGTTTATCACAGAGATACATTGCACCCATTAAATACAAAAATGGTGTAATAATAATCCAGTAGGGAGAGCTAGAGCGTAATACTTTTGCCAAGCAATGGCAAAGATTCAGATTGCATAATCAATTAGAGAGGACATTGCTATTATGATATGCATTTCTGAAGGACGTCTCCAAAATGCCTAAGCTCTCTTATTTCCATTTTGGCTTGCATCGGTTGCCTCAAGGAAAGAACCCAAATTTTCCTTTCTTCAGTATGAATCTGCTAACTTCAAGCATCTTCCTTTGCAGCTGCCTTCAGAGACACACAGCCATACCCTTCCACAGCTGGTTGTTCATCCTGTGCTGAAATCATCTTGCATCACAATCCAAGGGCTATGACCCTCTGGGCTAAATACAATCTCCAGAACAGTGACAATAAGATGTCAGCTAAGCCAGTACCCTTTGATATGTAGTGCTCATCCCATTTGTCTAACTTCGAATTTTCCAATGAAATTTGAATTTGGTCCAACCACTCTGTACCCATTGCTTGGATATAGTTATAAAGCAGTCTCAATCATTATGTTCCTACATGGTTCTGTGTCAGCAGGGTGTGCAGATTTGCAATTTACAATGAAGAGAATGTTATCTGAAATTTGATTAAGCCAAGATACATTGTATAAAAATATTCTAGTTCATTATTTGCCCTTATTTGGGTGGATTTTATGTCCTTCCGCATTTTAAATAGCTATGACTACTACAGCTCTACCTGAGATAAATAGATGGAAAGATAGATAACTGTAGAATGGATAAGACTATATAGCCCAGGATTCTTCAACCCTGGGTTGGAGAGTTTAAAGGTGCTTAATGTTGGTATTACCTTTCCTGCTTTTCTTCCTCCCGATGTGATTGAAAATCCAACGTCTGCAATGTGTTAATAGATCTTCCAATCTTTTCATCTCTTTTTGCATAGCCATCTAAAAAATATGGTCTAGTTATGGCTATAAGACCTGCATCATGAGGAAACATCTTTTCCCTGAGTTCTTGCAAGTGCCAGTTGAAACCAGTTACAGTGTAGAGCAGAAATTCATATGCAGAAATGCGTTACAGAGTGCTGAGAGGCAGAACACAAACACTACACAAAGGAAATCTCCGACAAATGCCTTGGCTCCAAGTGATTGCTAAGCAGTCCGCACTAATAACGGCAGGAAAATTACTGAGTAGAGAATGAAGCAATTAAAAGCTGTACTGGGTTTGGCACATTCCTGAGACACAGAGTGCAACTGAATAAATTTAATAATGCTGCACTCTACATTTGTCAACACTAAAAATATCCACTCACAAAATTTATTTCTGTCTAATAATAGCTAGTTCTAAGGCACATCAATACTATGAGATTATTGTACATAAAAGTGTAGCACAGATATTTGGGCAATAATGGACATCACACGATAGTCATCCGGAAGGTAGAGTGATGTTTATCCAGAAAGTATATTTATCTAGGGAGTTATCCAGAAGTTAAAGAGAGAATACTTTGGTTTGCTAACACTTGGAAAAAATGATCAAAGGTCAGAGATCCCATCTTGCAACGCTGAGTTGTGTTTGACAAGTGTTGTAAGGTGATAGAAAGAAAATATTAAAGAGGATTTTGAGAAATGAGTATCTAATTAAACATGCCCTCTACCTGAAATATTTTAGCAGTAAGAAAGACAATACTGTCCACAGGTACAATCAGTCTTTTTACCTCACTATTGTCTTTCTACAAAAAATACAACCAAATTCCCTGTTAATAAAAAACTAAAAGGAATGTTGTACATTAGACACAATTTCAAAAAAGCATTTGCATTAAAGACAAAATTTTTCCAGGGAGAAATACATGCAATATACAGTGACCTATGGATCCATCTGAGCACTATTACTCCTGATGGAAGAGTAGAAAAGGTGTTCAAATAACAAAGCACTTGCCAAAGAGGAACATGAAAGTGGATACCAATTCATATTTTTCACTATAAAATAGAGCCAGTATAAGAGGTAATGTCCCATGCTAACTTTTCGTTTGGGAGAAAGCAGAAAAAAAGCACGTCTGCACCATTAGAAACTGATGCCAGAGTCATTTAGTGCTAAATAACAGCACAAGAGATGAAAGACTCGCTGCAATTTGTGATTCCGAGAGCTGCTATTACTTTGGGAAGGCTGTGCTATCTTGTTCGGTGGGGAGAGGTGGCAACTGCAGCTGTGCTGTCATAACAAGGTTAACCCCGCAGTCACGGGAAGTTGTCAATCTAAATGGAGACATATTGTGGAGGACCAGTTTCAACTTTTCCTGCCTTCCCAGGGGAGAGAAACCAGGGGAGCTGAGTCACTCACCTTACCCAAAGGAGGTCTCGGAGAGGCAATTGCCAACACCGGCTAAGCCAGGCTGTGGAGCTCGTGTCCAGTTGTGTTGAAAAAACTGCAACTAATGGGTTTACCAACCTGCAGCAGCGCTGCTGAAATTTTAGAGGATAGAGATTGATTAATACAAGAGGATTATGCTCATTAATTGGTATTATGGGTACATTTGACTGGAAAAAGAAGGTGTCAGGATTTGGATGTTGAGCTAACTCTGTAAAGAGATGGTTGAAAGTGGGGCTTGTGTTACGCCACAGCAGTTCAAGGGTGAGAAGTTGCTCAACGCTATGCAAAGCAGATTATTGGGACTGAAGAACACCTAAACAGCTGAGGCACCTTAGACTCTGGAGAAGTGTGGCTGTGTTGGGGGTTGGCATGCCCGCATTTGTCTCCTGCCCCTTCCTCCACACCTCCATTCCTGTTGATAACACCCAAGTGCAAGTGAAGGTGATGAATATCCTTCTCCCTCTCTCTTTGCCTGATATTTGTCTTAGCACATTTCATCCAATATGAAAAATATACCTTTGCTGATGTTTCCTTGGAAATTATGCAGCTTCTAGAGATCACGTAGGAAATCAGACTCGCTTTAACTTGTAATGAAAACCAGTTAAAATTTATGCTGTTCTTCATTTTTATTATTTATTACAGTCCCTGCCCGAGTATATTGATTTTGTGCCAACCTCTGTTCTTGTCGCAGTTTTTGTCACACAAATGAGGTTCCAGAAATGTAATGTCTGTATTTTATGAAATACAGTCCTATGTCATTTTAGGATGACCTTTTCAGTATTCTGATGGGTTGGCTGTTTCTGAGGCAAGGACCTATTTCAATCTACACCTTACCCCCTCAACACTTATGTTTTAAAAGTAATTTAAACAGATGTTGATATATCAATTTCTTTTGTTTGTATTGGTATGCAGAGTTTATAGTCTACTTCTGGAAAACTGGTGAGCTCTGGACAGCTCACGCTTTACTGTATGTGTCTCCATGCAGCCTCAGTGCGGGAATTAACTTTTAATTATAGTATTTATTTCAGCATTAGAGAATGTTCAGCTGATGGGATAGGTTTGCTTTCATTTCCAAGTATATCCAAATGTAGATTTTAAACAGCACTACGATGCACACTAATGCAACAACAGTTTACCCAAACCAGTAACCTTCACTTCTAAGTGTCTGAACAAGAAGGAGCAGAGGCCACAAAAGCAGACATAAGGATTTACAGAATCATCACGTTGTCACCATAGGGTGGTTCAACATATACAAGATGCAGAGAAGAACCTAGCTAACTAAGTCTTACAATGGCAGGGTGAGTCCTTAAAATGTCTGTATGTCAGGGATTTTCTGTATCACAATTGTAGCATATGAATACCATAAATGGGAACTTCTGGTGATTCCTTATTAATTTTTCCTGCGGTAGCATAAGAAAAAGGCTCAGCAAAACTTTTTTAAAAAAACCATACCTGATTCTTCTCTTTTTTCCCTTCATTCTCAGCATGGTAAGAGTCTCTTGCAGGCTTCACGAAGGGATCTGTTCCAGTTAATCACCCCCTATCACAGAGATCACAGGAGCTGCTGACTCTTGATTTCTCTTATGACAACTTTAGTAGGTGGCATTTTCCCCAGTACACATTAATTTACTTTTGAACTGAATATTTTAGAATACACAACAAGAGACTGTGAAATTATGTATCCTGACAAGATAATAAAATGGGTAGGATATTTAACCAGGATTCAGGGGGCTGAGAATTTTTGCTGGTCCCTGGTTCTGGTAATCCTTTGAGCCCATGCTCTGAGCCTGTACTCCCCTGGCAGCACTTTTCATCCATCTATTTAGACCAGTGATTCCCAGAAGCACAAGCTCAGAGGTAGCTGACAGCTAGCCAGATCTCAACGCCGCGGTGTATGTGTAGGGACTATGATTTATCTGTGACAGATCATCCAGTTTCTGCATGTGCTGTGGGGATGATTTGTATCTGCACAGCAAATCCAGTACATCCAGGATGTATCTGACTTGTTACACATGCTTTTGTCACTTGTGTACCTTGTGCAGAAGTTCTGACACATCCCGAACACATCAGATTCACAGTGCATGTGGAGTTCTTGTGCTCATTTATTTCTGCCTGGAAAATATATCAGCTGTGAGAACCTCAAGGATGTGCAATGGAAAAGTAGTCCTGGCAGATTTTTGCCAGCTGAAGTCCAGCAAGTCTCTCCTGCATGTACACAGGGTAGGCAACAAGGACACAGTAGAGTGTTTATTGCTGCAAAACATAGGGACCCCTCAGCTTTTCAAAAGGAACATTAATAAAGCACTGTTTTTTTTCCTAGCCTCATTCAGAAGAATTGCTGAGCAGTGATAATGAATATAAAGCAATTGGGAGGCTGTATCAACCACCAGCGAGTACAAATCAGCACAGCACTCTTCACCGCTCAGGTGGGTGCAGCACACCATGCCACCACTGCTTTCTTTTGAACCTCATCAACCTGCTGCTTCTTCTGGGGAACCTCTTCCATGCACAGAGGTAGCACCAAGGTAAACAGGGCCCCCCCCAAATCCTCCCGGCACTGCAGTGCAGGCCAGCTTGAGCCAACACGCACCATCTTGCTAGAACTTAAAAGTTTCTGCTGAGCCTGAATTCATACCACTGTACCTTCCTTTACAGCACAGGATAATGGAGAATAGCGTATTCATTGTTTACAAAAAATTACTTTGGATAGTGTATTCATGGGATAAAATAACAGACAGAATAGTTGAATCGAGGGGGGATTTACACCTGGTGTATTCTCATACTGAAATTGTTAAACAGCATAAACTGTAGTTCAGTCAGTGGAAAGGCCTTCCTTTCCTGCCTGCACTGCTTCTTGGAAGAATTAAGTCAGAGAGAAAAAAAGCACTCTTCTCCAGCAAAATCTTATATAACATGTACTTTAGCCCCTGAGTATGTAGTCAGAACTCTGAGCAGTTAGTTATCTTCACATATTTCAAAGCTATTACTGTGAAAAATGTAAGAAAACATGAGCAAAAAATGAAAGCATAAATACATGTGAGGCAAAACCTTTCCTGCAGAGAACAGGAACCCAGAAAAGCTTCTAGATCAAACAGTTTAAGGAAATACGTTACCATTTTGGATTCATAAGGTTTCCTTAGGAGGATTAGACATCTTCTTTAGAAAAAGTTCTTCTTAAAAGATGTCACTTGTCATCCACAATGCCCTGGAGGTTTAGCAGGTCTAGACAGCATTGCAAGTCAGAATTTTATTCGTTTCCAAATCAGGCTTGTAAAATTCAGGCAAACTTAAATAAATGTTTGGGAAAGAGAGATTTGTTGAAAAACATTACTGAGCTGTATAAATAACAACAGCCAAACAGCAGAAGCAGGGTGTGGGAGGTGGAAAGGCTGTAATAAATGCAAGCAAGAAACTTTGTGAGTAACAGTGCACGGCTATTCTGTTATCACCAACATGGGTACTAACTATAGCAAACATTTTCACAACGGGATATGTTGTAGATATGGTAAAAGGGTGACATTTCACTGATGTAAACACATCATAGAATCATAGAATATGTTGGGCTCATTGCTGTCCTAGCTGAGGACCCAGCTCTCAAACCCTCTTCAGATCTGCCATTGTAGAGAAGATAACAGACAAACAGTGCTGGGAAACATACCCATCAAAAACAGATAGAAATTACTACCTGTAGATTGGATAACACGCTTAAACTACATGAGCCAACATGAACACTTACATTTTCTCTGTGAGGTCAACAAGGCATGGGCTTATAAACCGAGAAATGTGGTGTGAGCTCAGCTGCAACAGTGTAGAGTCCCAGGGGCACCAGCAAATACACATGAGTCTTACTAGCCTCTTCAGCTTGGGAAGTAGAGGCTGTGGTATCATCCAGAGGGTGAGAAGGGCCAGGCCAGGCAGAGCTCACCAAAGTTATGAGATGGGTGTGTGGATTAAAAGGTGCCACACAGCCAAGATTTCCAAATCCTGGTATGAAGTGAATTGGCTGATGCGGCATTGTCTGATTTGCTGTTCTTACGCCCAGCTGTCAAATCATATTAAAACCAGCTAAAACACATTAAACATCTCCTAATACAAAGTTGCCTTAAAACAATGACTGGAGTTGTCCCAAGAATGCTACATGAATATTGGAATCGTTCCATATGATCCTGATGTGTCCACAAAACAATTTCCCTTCTAAACTGTTCAAGCCAGCTGTGGGAAAGGCAAAATAGGTAGATACTTAGGCCAATAGAGCTACTCTCCAGAAGCATAATGGGTACTGCTTGTCACCTAGAGCCAGGTGGACAGCAGCCACTGAAGGACACAGGATCCACGCTTACAGGGAGGCAACTCAGCAAAGAAGTTGAATCACTGCCTCCAGGCTTCCTCCCCAGTCCCGCAGCAGTGATAGCAGCAGCAAGACTCAGTCTCGGAGCCCCTCTTCTTCCCACATATTCCTCCCTTCACCTCAGCTCAGGTTTTTGTGTATTCTCGCCCAGCAGCCCAGTGCCTATTTTTGACCTATAAGAAAAATAATTTTCTGTTCACTCTTGAAATTTTTTTTGAGCTTTAAACTGGTGCCGAAATTGTGCTTTACATATTGAAGACACTTGTTGGGTGGAAAGAGGAAAAGCAAAGATGTGTCCACAGTACCATGTTGTTATCTTGTTCTGCTTGTATTTAAGCTAAAATAACCTAATCTGGGATTCTTACCTCCAGGGTGCTTATTGTTGGTTTGGTTTTTTTCTTGGGAGTCAAGCATGTTAAAAATCTAACCTCCTATCCCCATATTTAAAATGCTAAAATAAGTGTCTACCTTGCTGGAGGAAGAAGTGAAATGGAGCTGTATGAAGATGGAAGCATTAAAAATTATGAGACACCAGAAGTTATATCAGTGGGGATCCTGTAAGTAGCAGGGATCAAAAGAAAGATTTACATGCTCTAAACACACCTATATTTTTTTGCAGAAAAAAAACCCCCAGGCATTAATAAATTTACTATTATATTCTCCCTGTCTTGACACTAAACATAACAGAGAAGCACAATGTGTTACTGTATCTAAACACTTTCTTATATAAACAGTTCCTCTCACTTCTTCTAGCCGAGCATTATGGGAGGGTGCTTTTCTATTTTGTATGTTGATTTTATAGCTTAGATTCTTCAGTCAATACCTAAACACTTATCCCAAAAAGGAGCCTTTTCAGAATTTCATGTACACAAAATACGTAATTTTGAATCAGCGACAGATCTAAAATAGAAAAATAGGATATTGTACATGCTTTAAAATGTTTGGAAATAGTGTTCCTCTTTTCTCTTTTCCCTCACATTGATAAAACTGGCCCTTTACCTAGCATCCTGTTAGCCCAGATTTGGGGACTGCCCTGCTGGAGAGCAGCACAGGGGAAAGGGACCTGGGGGTTCTAGTGGACAGCAGGATGACCATGAGCCAGCAATGTGCCCTCGTGGCCAAGAAGGTCACTGGCATCCTGGGGTGTATTAGAAGGTGGGTGACTAGTAGGTCGAGAGAGGTCCTCCTGCCCCTCTACTCTGCCCTGGTGAGGCCACATCTGGAATATTGTGTCCAGTTCTGGGCCCCTCAGCTCAAGAGAGACAGGGAACTGCTGGAGAGAGTCCAGCGCAGAGCCACAAAGGTGCTTAAGGGAGTGGAACATCTCCCTTATGAGGAAAGGCTGAAGGAGCTGGGTCTCTTTAGCTTGGAGAAGAGGAGGCTGAGGGGTGACCTCATTAATGTTTATAAATATGTCAAGGGGGAGTGTCAATAGGACGATGCCAGGCTTTTTTCAGCAATGTCCAATGAC
This sequence comes from Trogon surrucura, assembly GCA_020746105.1. Lineage (NCBI taxonomy): Eukaryota > Metazoa > Chordata > Aves > Trogoniformes > Trogonidae > Trogon > Trogon surrucura. The sequence continues at coordinate 113,171,909 of CM036617.1, read as the reverse complement.
AGGACAAGGGGCAATGGGTTCAAGCTGGAACACAGGAGGTTCCACAAAAATATTGGAAAAAACTTTTTCCATGTGAGGGTGGCAGAGCACTGGAACAGACTGCCTAGGGAGGTTGTGGAGTCTCCTTCTCTGGAGACATTCAAAACCTGCCTGGACGCGTTCCTGTGCGATCTACTGTAGGTGACCCTGCCCTGGCAGGGAGGGGCTGGACTAGATGATCTTTTGAGGTCCCTTCCAACCCCTGACATTCTCTGATTCCGTGATTCTGTGATTTCAGATGGGATATATAAAGATGGTATAGAGTTCCTCACTCCACAAAAATCTCTCTTTAGATGTGAATAAAAAAATGTTTTCCTGAATACTTGCAGGTGGTTCCAGATGAGACAACAGAAATTCACACAAAAGAGTCTCGCAAGTTCCCTAGTCCTCTCCTCTGCTTACAGCCACACTTGTATTCAGAAGTGGTTCAATAACCCCTTTGCTTTTGGTACCGATGACGAAGATGATAATGACAGCTTATAGAGTTCAGTAAGTCATGATGGAAAGAGGCATACAGTAAATATACCAGCTTTTAAAAATTCTAAGATATCCACAGCATCATAAAGAAAGATTAAAGATATCAAACAGATTTTAAAGGTTATCAAGTTAGAAACTAGCCCCCAAATTATGGCTTGGGTTTAAAATTGTATTTTAAAAACTGAAGATGTTGAAATCTAGCGTTAGCACCAAAAAAGCTTCGTAATTTTAAAACTTTTTAAACCTGAGAGATCTCTAAAGTTGAGGAGAGGAGAGGAGAGGAGAGGAGAGGAGAGGAGAGGAGAGGAGAGGAGAGGAGAGGAGAGGAGAGGAGAGGAGAGGAGAGGAGAGGAGAGGAGAGGAGAGGAGAGGAGAGGAGAGGAGAGGAGAGGAGAGGAGAGGAGAGGAGAGGAGAGGAGAGGAGAGGAGAGGAGAGGAGAGGAGAGGAGAGGAGAGGAGAGGAGAGGAGAGGAGAGGAGAGGAGAGAAGAAAAGAAAAGAAAAGAAAAGAAAAGAAAAGAAAAGAAAAGAAAAGAAAAGAAAAGAAAAGAAAAGAAAAGAAAAGAAAAGAAAAGAAAAGAAAAGAAAAGAAAAGAAAAGAAAAGAAAAGAAAAGAAAAGAAAAGAAAAAAGAAAAGAAAAAATATTTTTGAATATTTCACACAATAACTTGACTGCGGGAGCTGAGATTTTACAGGGAAAATGAGTATCACAGGACAACTTAGAGAACATAAATCCAGTCCAGAAAGAGCAATTATTGAGTAACATTGAGGTAACAATTAGTAAAAATAGGTGTAGAAACAAAGAAATAAAGCTAAATATCTCGTTTCTTCCAATCCTTTTGTTCTCCAAAGAAAAGTGATTTCCAGAATGAAAAAAGAAACCCTGACTATGATGTTATTCCCTCTGTTTTGAAAGTGATTGTCCTATAGGGATCAGTATTCTACTTTTCCTTATATTTTTAAAACTTTTTCCTTCTGCATATGGGTTTCGAATGAAGCACATTAGAATTGCTAATAACATGTCTTACTTAGCTAAGAACAACTCAGCAATAAAATGAGTCCAAGAGCAGCAGAGCTGGAACAGAAATAGATGTAATTATTCCGTTTTCAGTACTAAGTATATTTGCAAGAAACTGCAAAGAAATGAATATTCAAAACAAACACATTGTCAGCAAAAAAAACCACCACACACCCTTTTTAGGTAAAAAGAGGAAATGAAGAACCAGTAGTGCCTCTAAAACAACAAATGTCATTTCTGACATCAAGGAACAGGGTGAGGAAATGGAAATTCCTACCTTTGACAACTGAAGGGAAAATGTGATGACCAGTGAATCCAATGAATGACATAAACTGTGTTTCATGGCAGCTTACACCACCCAAATACAGTGCAGAATAGCAGTAAACCAATCTGATGACTGCTCAGTGGGGTGTGCGAAATGGCTTTAGGGATTTCTGTCTGAAACTTATACCCATGAACTCATGTTACCAAAAATAAGTTCTGAATTATTTGGTTTAGAATAAATATTTTTTGGCTCAAAGTCATCTGATATAAATTTATTCATGGCATATAGTTTGTTCTACCATATTCAGATATATAACAAACACACATTGAGAGCCTCTGTGTGAAATTCTTGGTCATTTTACATTATAACCCCACACATATTTGCCATCTCTCTGATGGTAGACACCGCACTCTATCTAGAGAGTGCCTTTCCTATATCATTTTACCAGCTTTTCTTTCATTAATCAGCAACAGACATAACTTTCACCACAAAATTAGATGTAGTTTTGTTAAACAGAGAGATACTCTATCCTTACCTTGGAACTATAAGCATTAGAGAGGCACTAGGTCTTATTCTGTGGGTCTGAGTATAACTATAACATTCCTTAGCTGAAGCAAATATGGCTCATTATGGTCTGTCAACCAGGGTGAACTCGAGAAAATGTGTAATATATCACAGCTGGTAAAAAGGGATTTACCCACCTAAAGATCCTAGTCTCACAGTGGGATTTAGAAAAATTACGTTGCATATGTAATTTTTACTCATATTCCAGCAAAAAAGAAATTAATGACAATTTCACGGTACTGTTGGTTTGATAAGCTGTACAGAGCCCCGGAGTATATAGTTCTACCTTCAACAAAGAAGAAAGTCAATTTTCAGGTAAATATGCTGACACTTAGTATTAACAAGTTGCCCAGGTGTTTCCTCACACATTATACCAAAGCTTCAGTATGGAGGTGTGGTGCCTCATAGCCCACCAGGGCCCAGTTCCTCAGGTTCATCCCACAACAAAACAGATTTTAAGGGAGAAAGAAGGTGATTTTGCTCAAGCCTTTGCCAGAGAAATCTGAGCTTAAATCATTTCTACCAACACGGTAGCTCCAGAAAGAAGCAGCTGAAAGTTGATGGTCTTACAAAACAGTCCTGTGAGCATATTTTGAAACTGATATTCTGAGTAAGTTTACTAAATGCAGACCAAGTTCATTTTACTTTGAAGCACTAGATAGGATATATCATTGTTCTCTGATTCAGTCATGGCTAGGCTTCGCGAACGAAGATGTGGGAAGGGCTCTACCCACACTTTCTACAAGTGCGCTGATGGCTAAAAAGGCCGATGAGGGATAGGCAAGTCCGGTTGCAAAAGGCACAGCGGAAAGTCTCCTTAGGCGGTATTGGCGAGACACGGTTCTTTCTGCGTTGTCTCTTTTCCTCGAGACGAATTCTACGTGCATTCTCAAAGGAGGCAGCAGCGTTATGGATGGTGTGTCTCCATGTCTCCTGATTGGAGGCCAGAGCGGACCACTGATGGTAGTCAGTATGGCCAAGACCGAGGTATTGTTTCAGAGAGTCCTTGTATCTCCTCTTTGGGGCTCCTCTGTTGTGGCAGCTGGTGTTGAGTTCCCCACAGAACACAACCTTAGGGAGGCGGTGATCCTCCATCCTGGAGACGTGCCCTGCCCAGCGCAGCTGCGTCCTCAGCAGCACGGCCTCAATACTGGTGACCCCTGCCTGTTCAAGGACAGTAACATTAGTCATGTAGTCAGTCCAGTGGATGTTTAGGATTGTACGGAGGCAGCACTGATGGAAGCATTTGAGGAGTCGCAGGTGGTGGCGGTAGATGACCCGTGATTCAGACCCATATAAAAGAGTGGACAGTACAATGGGCTCTATAGGCACCAACCTTTGTACTTTTCTTCAGGTGTTTATTGCACCAGACTCTTTTAGGAAGTTTTCCAAAATCTCTGTATGCCTTTGCTAACCTGTTGTCTATCTCTTTGTCAATCTTACCATCCGAGGAAATGATACTTCCTAGACAGGTGAACTGCTGAACTGACTTAAGCTCTGATTTGCCTATGATGATGTGGGGATGATGGGAGACTTCCTGAGGTGCAGGTTGGTAAAGAACTTCTGTCTTCTTCAAGCTGACTTCCAGCCCAAAAAGCTCAGCAGTCTCTGCAAAGCAGGATGTTAAGCGCTGCAGAGCTGCTTCTGTGTCAGCAACGAGGGCGGCATCATCAGCAAAAAGCAGCTCCTGGACAAGGTGATTTAGGGTCTTAGTGTGGGCCTTCAATGGCCTTAGGTTGAATAGGTTACCATCGGTACGATAACAGATGTAAATACCGTTATCTTCATTGAGGTCTGCCACGGCCCTTTGGAGCATCCTGCTGAAGAAGATTGTGAATAGAGTCGGTGTGAGAACGCAACCTTGTTTCACACCATTGGTTATTGAGACGGACTTGGAGAGTGCATCACCATATCTGACTTGGCCACACTGATCCTTGTGTAACAGGACAATAATTCTGAGGAACTTGGGAGGACATCCTAATCGTTCCAAGATCTGTCACAGGCCTTTTCCGCTCACAGTGTCAAAAGCTTTGGTGAGGTCAACAAAAGTTACATAGAGTCCTTTGTTCTGTTCCCTACACTTCTCTTGCAGTTGTCTGAGAACAAATACCATGTCTGTGGTACTCCTGTTGGCTCTGAAACCACATTGGCTTTCAGGTTGAAGTTCTTCTGAGATAGCTGGTACTAGTCTGTTCAAAAATATTCTTGCAAGGATTTTACCAGCAATAGAGAGCAAAGTAATACCTCGGTAATTTAACAGTCTGATTTTTCTCCTTTCTTCCTGTACAGGGTGATGATGACCGCATCATGGAGATCTCGTGGTAGTTTGCCTTTTTCCCAGCAATGCACAATGAGCTCGTGAAATTTAGCATGGAGTGCTTGGCCTCTGTGCTTCCAGACTTCAGGTGGGATTCCATCAATCCCAGCTTCCTTGCCAGTTTTCACCTGCTGTATGGCCTTGAGAGTCTCTCCCATAATAGGGGCTATATCCAATTCATTTTTCACCAGTTCTTGTGTAATGTGCTGAATTGCTGAGCCTTGAACTACACGACTGACACTGAACAGAGTCTGGAAATATTCGGACCATCGATTCAGGGTGGAGGTTTTATCTGTGAGAAGCATTTGGCCACCTGCGCTTGGCAGTTGGCTTTGAACGTGGTGTATGGGTCCATACTCTGCTTTCAGAGCCTCATAGAATCCTCTGTGGTCACCTGAATCAGCACATAATTGAGTCTTTTCTGTTAGGTTGATCCAACACTTATTCTGGATGTCTCGAAGTTTCTGTTGGAGCTTACTGCATGCAAGACGAAAGGCTGTTTTCCTCACACGGCAAGACTGAGGTGTGCTTGGTGAGCATTTCTCTTCTTTGTCAACAATTCCTGGATCTCTTGATTGCTTTCATCAAACTAGTCTTTTTTTTTCTTGGATGAGAACCCTAAAGATTCTACAGAAGACTGGAGGGTGTTATTTTTAATATGTTGCCAAAGCGCTTCAGGAGAGGGATCTATGAGATGGTCTCCAAGTCTAGTTTGAAGGTTTACCTGGAAGCTGTCTCTCACTGTAGTTGTTTGAAGATTGTTAACTTGAAGACTTCTCCTTGGAATGCTGCCCCTCTTAGGCTTGGGCTTAAAGTGGAGGTTAAGTTTGCATCGCACAAGGCAGTGGTCTGTTTGACATTCTGCACTAGGCGTCACTCCGGTATGACGGACATCGCGAATATTGCTCTGGCACACCAAGACATAGTCAATGAGGTGCCAGTGCTTGGATCGAGGATGCAGCCAGGTTGTCTTCAAGCTGTCTTTCTGCTGAAAGATAGTGTTGGTGATGGTCAGCTGCTGCTCTGCACAAAACTCTAGCAAGAGGCAACCGTTGTCATTGCAGTTTCCAACACCATGCTTGCCTAGTACTCCTTTCCAGGCTTCAGAGTTCTTTCCTACTCTGGCGTTGAAGTCACCAAGGATTATGATTTTATAATCTGCAGGAACCTTTTGGGTGAGGCAGAGCAGGTCGGTGTAGAACTTGCCCTTTTCCACAGGGTCGGCTTGGAGAGTTGGGGCATATCTGCTGAAGAGAACAACATGTTGCTTGTTGTATAGTGGGAGGCATAGGGAGATAATGCAGTCGGAATGACCTGTCAGCAGATTTTCAAGTTTGGAGGCGATGGAGTTTTTAATCATGAAACTAACTCCCGAAAGGTGTCTCTCAATTTTGGGTTTGCCTGACCAATAGAGTGTGTAGCCGGCACTGTGTTCTTTGAGGTTGCCTTCCTCTTGGAGATGAACTTCACTGAGAGCAGCAATGTCAATGTTGAGTTGGGATAGTTTGTGGGCAATTGGAGCAGAACGACACTCAGGATGTTCCCTGTCCGCAGTATCTCTGATTCAGTGGTAACATTAAAACTGTCAGTTAATTAGTAAGGAGATTATATGTGCATCTTTGATTGTTTCACTAACTATAACAACAAAACTTGCTCAAATTTATTTTTATGCACAATTTCCATGTCAAGGCTGATATCAACAAGGCTCTTCTATCACTAAACTATAGTTTCATTATGTCTTTTTTTCAGTGATTTCAAGATATACCCTGAACATCAAGTGGCAATCTGAAGCATAACCTGGATATCAATCCTAGTGTGGCCTTGCTAGAAGTAAAAATCTGTACCTTAATGTCCAAAACTTTCAGTCTTGTTTGTAGTTTAGCTCTTGGATCCTTATAAGCAGCTTAACTGATGCAAGCTTGAAGCTTAACTTAAATTGAAAAAAATGCCTTTAACTTCTTGAAAAATTTTATAGAGTAAAAGGTATTTTTCAAGTCTACTGTCAGAGAGATGACAAGGTGGGGAAGAGACTGCGAAGCCTGGGAAGGCAGTATGAGATGCTGTCGTTGATTTAAACCCTCATCTCAACCTGCAGAATTAGGTCAGGTTATGGGTTCTGCAGAAGACAGGGATATACTTAAGTACTTGATTTGCTCATAAAGGTGCCTAGAGTCAACTTCAGGGAAATGGCCCTCTCATACCCTACAACAGGTAGCCAGAAATTTAAAGAGAAAGACCGGAAGGAAGAGATACTCAGCACTACCGAGAAATGAATATTTAGGCCTGATCATCTCCTTTTGTTTCCGTCACCCTAGCTGGACAAGATACACTGCTGAGATTTTGAGCTCTGGTTTAGTGTATGAGCTAGAATTAAGACTTAATCTTAGGTGCCAAGATACGACTTAGTTTGAGGCCAAAGTTTCATGTTTTAATAATTTGTAGTCTTTAAAATTAAAACCAGAAGCCTTACTTGGATCTTATTTTATCTGAAGAGGAAGAGGAACTTGCCTGTAACAGTAAATTGGACTCAACACCTAAATAGCATTATTTTTTGTGTGTGTGTGGTTTATTAGACACTTATTTTAGTCAAGTCTGCATCTGCATTACATTAAAGTTGAAAGGAAAGACACAAATGAAACTCAAATTCAGATTCAAGCAACAGCCAAGTCAGCTATGGATTTGCTAACTGCATTTGTATTGATTAAATTTACATTCTGGAAATAACAAAACTACTTCTGCTGCATTTACTTTATCCTGATCCCAAGGAAGGCAGAATCATTATGTAAAAGGAAACAGTAATGTAAATGACAGGTTCAGAGAGAAGAAAAACAAACCCCAACAACCTACAACCCAAACACAAAAAACTCTTGCTCTTTTCCTCTCTCACTCCCCCCAAAGATACATAATTTACTCCCAGTCCATAAGGTCCTTAGTTCCAGTGATTGGTATGATGGATGGCTCTACTTCAGCTGCAGCAAGAGAAGATACAGCAATGTATCACTCTGCAGGAAGAAACAATAGAGTAAACTAAGCAGCAGGACAATGTAGTGGGCAGAAGCGCCGGGGGAATTCTCTGCTGGTGGAAAAATAGAGTCCTGCTCTGGAGTTGTGTAAAACGCAGTGTGTTGCTTTTGTTCTCATTGTGGCCACGCTTCCGTGAAACCAGATAAAGAGGAGTGCTCAACAAATACTGAAGGGGTAAGATCTTTTCCACCTGAATACCGGTGTTCTTACATGAGTACGGGCTATAGTAGGTATGCCATAGCCTTATGTCTGATCGCATACTTCATCGTAAATGTTTGAAAGGGAATTGGGTCGGTTCATGTTTAATCTCTGTGAAACCTAGGCAACTCTGCAGTTTACCCATGGAAACTACTACTACCTAAACATTCTACAGCAACCAATTAAAAGATTCAGGTTTTAATGTAAGCCAGTGTTCAAACTCAAATTCAATAAATCAACAATTGCTTTGCTAAAACTATCATAGTTCCTACCATAAAACTCAGCAACAAATATAGTAAGAAAAGGAATACTACTATCAAACATTATTCTCTTTTCCACAAGAAGCAAAAGCACTGTTCCTTGACAAAGACAAGTGATGGCCTGAGGAAAGTCTGAAGGGTTAGGTGAAATGCTTAGAACAAACACAATATGTCTAAAATATATTCATTATTTATGAATGATTTTGTCACATAATGTAGTAATAGTGTTATAATTATAGCTTTTAATTTAGGTGGTTTAAATAGAACGTAAGGAGAGAAATAAAACTACAAACAAATAAATTCAAATAAATCACATCGCAGAAGTGCAAGGGTGCTTTTTAATGCCTGTAGGGAGTAGAAAATTTTGAAGGCCTATGTTTTGAATTAAATGCTGCAATAGAACAGGTTTTCCACTTTTTACAGGAAAATGGGTTTGTCATCCGGGGAAGGTCATATGAAGCCCTAATGATTTGTCATTGTTAGGCATGTTATTACTGCTTTTCCTCACTTTCCATTGTAAGACGTATCTGAGTAACATATAATTTTGCTGAACTTAAAACAATGAAGTTGAGAGGGTTTTTTCCATCCTAGTTGAATTCTTTTAGAAAACACCTCTACCGATTCTACAAGAAGGCCAAGGAAAATAAATAGATAATATTTCGTACACCTGAAAAACTCAGTGGCAGCTCTTTGAATAGCAATGATGCTTGCATATTTTAGAGCAGTTTTATGAAATCTGGAAAGGTAAGCCACTGACTATTGGATTCACCTTTTGCTTTTCTTCTACACTTCAACAACTATTTACACAAATCATTCCAGTTGACTAAAATTGCTGGAAAGTCGAGCTCTGCAAAGCAAGGATGAAGCTCTCAGACTAGAGAACTGCACCTGTTCTAAGAATGCATCAAAAGCCTTTCTGTAAACCATTTGGGGGGAAGGCAAAGGGACTCTCGTGTTCAGCCTGGAGAAGAACACCGTGTCCAGGACGTGGACACCCTGCCCGTCTGTGCCTCCCAGTTCCTGTCTGCACTAGGCAAGCAGTTGATCAGGTTTAGCTGGATGTTTCTTCTTGGAGGTCGGACTGATTGACAAAATGGTTGAGCTTTACAGTTGCAGCGAAGCCAATTTTTCACCCAATGTGAGTGTACACTTTAATCTCTCTGAGCCAGCTCCTAACATTTCTCAGTCACTGCACAGGGAAGATACATGCATTAATGTCTGTAAAGCATTAAAATACTGGAACAGCGATATGAGAGAAAAGCCCATCTTGGCTTTAGAGCAGGCTTTTAACGAACTGCAGTTAAGTAGAGCCTATGACCTCGTATTGACCATGGAAGAGGAAACGCAATATTGAATTGGTAAAGGAGCGCTGTTAATACTATACACTGAATAAAGAAATGTTCCTATGGACATACTCTACAAACTCAAGTAGTTAAAAATTATATTACTAAATACATAGAAGAGTGAGCAAGACACAATCTTGACTTTTATGTTTCCTAACTTTTGAATGCTGGATCTTACAAGTTTATTAACATTCTTCTTTTTTATGCTTCTGTATATGTTGAAGATAAATGTTTATGTTCAACATGAATATTCAGAATTCCAAAGAAGTTTTCTGCTAAATTAAGATCCGTCTTCCAGTCAGAACCCACTTATTTCACATTTTCTTTAGCCCTCAAAGAAAAATATTTTCTTTTGCTGAAATGATCTGAAATAGTGCTTTTAAAATCTGATTATAAACCCCTTTATTGCAGTTCTCTTCCAGTGAATTGGCATGTCTCTCTTAAAAAAGTCATGGTCACCTCTGGTAAGTCTGAAAATATATGTTAGAAAAATATTACTAAGGTTGTAAAAATAAGCATTCAGAACAAAAATTTGAGTGATGTAATTGAAACTTCTGGTTCATCAAATCTTAATCTATGGTTTGCCTGCATATTAATGACAGGATACAGAATTTAGAGAGTATACCACAGAAATACTGCCTCAATTCTCCCTGTTTCTTAAGCTCTTTCCCAAAGCACTCATAATTCATTCATTCTGGCCCAGAGGCCAGAGACTGGGTTGGAGGTACCTTTGGTCTCCTCCTAAGTGCCATACATACTATGTCATAACTCTGGAAAAAAAATAATTTCATGTGCTATTGGTTGAGCTGGCTTCTGAATGAGACAAAGAACACATTCACTTGGCTGTTATAATAACACTTCCTCTAAATGAGAAGAAAATAACTGCTATATTCATAAACACATCATGTTGGGTTTGTTGGTTGCTTGGTTGTTGGTTTTCTTTCAATATGTCGTATTTCATACACGAAAGATTACAGATTTTTCTGCATTGCCAAAATTCTCACTTTCCTTGTGATATGAAAAGGTTAGCAGCTACAGGGTTAAGGACTAAAACGTTTTGAGCACAAGTCAGGTATATTTTACTGGTTAATTGGAGGACGTCAGCTTGGCTCCATCTTGTCTTTCATTTATTTTCCAACTTATTTATGGGGTTTTGTGAAACGTCTTTGATCAAAAGTGTTGTGGAGCCAAGTGGGATCAAAGAGTCCTCTGTAGTACCCTTGGAGTTAGAAACTCTGACTCCTACTCATGTTGTTGTCAGGAACCTGCCGGCTGCATGCAGACACCTGGCTGGTAAAATCCTTAGAAAGAAACCAGTCAGGGTCTCACTGTCTTTTCAAGTTTCATTTACATTTCACCAAACAGTAAAAGTTTAATTCGAACAGCTTGTCTTCTAAAGAGCTTTTACACTGAAGTTGGAATTAGATGATCTTTAAGGTCTCTTCCAGACGAAGATTCTGTCACGCAGGGAAGCACTCTACATGCTCTCAAATCCTACATTAGGCTTAATGCGCTCTGAGAGGTGGCGTGCATCTGCCGTGAATCCAGAAGAAGAGGAAGGAAGAAAAGAGCTGATCAAAGTCATTAGCAGGATTCTGAATCTAGCAGGAATGAAAGTCTCACACACTCCAACTGTTCTCTGCTGTCACTGTGATTATTAACTTCATTATAACAATAAGATTGTAAGCAAATTTGTGGCTCAGCTGGGGAAAATGTTGGAATAGACTGCATTCTTTTCTCTCTCATTAAACATTTCAAATACAACTGAGAGGAATTTTAATATTTTTTTAAAAAAAGATGTTCCAAAGCTATTTACTACTGGGCAGATTATTCTAATACTGCCTCAGTTTCTTTTGGCTCCCATGCATCTTTATGTACCCACAGTTAACTCTAGAAATCTTTGCTATTTAATGAATATGGAATTAAAAGTCTTTAAAGCATTTCCTCTTAAAATTTCTCTCTTCTCCTCCACCATGGCTTCACTTTTCTTCTCATTCCAGAATTCGAAAGAAAGACAAAGTCCTTTACTGATATTCATCATTAAAAATATAGGATTTCCCCATTTTCAGAAGGCATGGCACTACTTATTTGGCTAAAAACCATCACCATGTGTCAGGCTATTCAACTCAACAGAAACCTATTGTGGCTGAAGGTCATGTTGTTGTTTTTCCGTATGCCACTGTTATTTAAGGTGTACTGCAGAAATACTCTATTTTTCCAGGATGAGCAGGCGGTTTTGTGAGCTGAGAGACGATGAGAAGGTGGGAAGCATTCAAAAAGGGACCTCTTCCCTGGTCAGTGAAAACATACTGGATGAGTGATACCAACAAGACTAAAAGGCTGACGCAAGCAAGAAAGAAGGTTTCTAGAGACCAGGGGGTGGAGACCCGTTAGAATTAACAAACCTGCTCATTATCTCAAGCCAATGAATGGTAAATGGTGAAAATGATAGTAATACATAAGAAACACAAAATCATTACTTTAAAATAGATTGATTGTTTTTGACAGAGCAGTTTTGTTTCACTAATGAAATTATTTTGCCTATTAAGGATAGAAGCATATTCAGTAAAGTCTTACTGAACTTGCTAAACATAAGAATAGGGGGTTTTATTTCTTTCAAAAGAGTAGCAAGTGAGGGAAGCAAAGAAATATTCCCACTGCCTTTTATAAGGCCAAGATTATATTCAGAATAGTCTCTTAACTACCCTTAGATAGTATGGTTGCTATTTGAAAATCCTAATCAATAGTTTAGGAAGAAATCTCTTTACTGTTACCAATTGAGCAATAATAGCAGTTAAGGCTTAGTAGAAGAATATAGCACCATTATCAATGATATTTCTTCCTTGTATATCACGCATATTTTCTCCAACATTTGGCTAGGCAGGTGGCCAGCAGGCACTGTCAAGATAATTTATGTCACTTGTTTATTTGAATAATTAAAATAACAACACTGGAACCCTGCAATTTTTTGCACACTCTCAGCTTATACACTACTTATACACTACTCTTATAGTCTTCTCCCACAGAAGAAATCCCATGCATAAGAAAGAGGCTCCTGGATAATCACTGAGGCCTAAGGAAGTTGATTTTTCCGAAAGCAACACATTTCTGTTCTGTTAAACAAGAAAGGAAGAAAACTCCCATAGCAGGTTAAGAATCCACCTCCTGCCTTGTTTATCTGGTGCTCTCACACCCACTCAGCTCGGCATTGCCTCCTTCTCCAGGGAGCTCATTGAGCACCCAGCTTCACCCAGCTCTACCGCTCTTGTGCTGCGGGCAGCATTTTGTGACCGTGACTGCATGTACAGTATGGCCAAACAGCTGCAATTCTTCTACTTCTGAAGGACAGAGGATCCAATTCAAAAGATGGAGCCTTGCGTTTTAATCAAGGAAAGGAAAGCAGTTGAAATCAATGGGTTCTGAATCTTGCTTCAGCTCTCATCCCATCACGGCTTCTCTGCAGCTGCATTTGCCCGCGTGTGATCGCCTCGGACATCTGCGAGAGCCCACCTGAAAGAGCAGGGCCTAAAGCATAGCAGTTAAATTGTAGCAACTGATTGTGACCAGGTCAATTCCTGTGACCCGCTATATCCAAAACACTTGACTTGTTTGGGGCAAAATATTTGGTCAGGCTAAGCCATATAACACCACTGACCATTGGAGAGCCAGAGTAATTTACAACAGGAGTAGACTTTTGACTTTTCTCTACATATTTTCTTTGTTGTTACCCTTCTTTTCTAGACAACCCACATTTTATCCATGTTTCAGGAGGTTTTTCTGAGATGCACATGGTACAAGGGTATCTCCATGCACTATATCAACACTGCTGGTCTTGCAATGTAGTACAGCTGCATGTTATGGGTGCTTTTTATATCCCTCGTGCACTTTTTCAAAATCTGTCAGGTGATTTTAAAAAATGAGAAAATAAAGCGATCTAATACAAGGCCTTTTATTTTTAATGTCTGTAAAATAATTAGGAGCCCCAATTCCTGTACTCACAAGACAGGGGCAAAGTCTGAAGCAATATAAATTGCTTTGCTGATGAGCACATTAGCTAAAAGATGTCTATTTTCCTGCTAGGCAGAATTAGTTTGTGCCAGTATGGGGGAACCAAACCATTGCCATCTTAATCCTCAACACTGGTGGGTGGCATATTAATCCTGGTATTATTTTCTATGCTGTCAGCTGAGTAATGTCCAGGATTCCAAGTTGTAAGGTAGCAAGTTCGTTTAGCTAGTAAAAGATTTTAGACTACCGTGTTCACAGAGTTCTTTCTGGTACGTTTTTTCCTCAATAAGGATCTCTTTTTGTGAATAAAAGAAAAAAAAAAAAAGAAAAGAACCAACAGATAATAGTTAATGTGATACTTGTAACATGCCCGTTTATTCCATATCTCCAAGAAACAATAAAAGACCTGCAGAGCAGGGTTAAAATTTATGGAATATTACCAGTCACTCAATTTCAAAAGTCAGAATATTCTGCCTATGTTATCTGCTGATTCATCACATAACTGAATGTTTTTCTCTTTTTAAAAGACAGTATTTTCAAACTATACATATATTTCTTTCAGAAAGTCCAGAGCAAAATCAGATGTCAGACATACATAAATGAGATGCTAAAATATGGTAAGCATATCTGACAGTTCAAAATATGTTATTTCTTTACTGTCTGTCTCAGTGAACTTCTGGAGAAGAAAATAATATTACCTGCTTTATTGTAAATAATATTGTGAGAAAGAACATTTTTATTCTATAGCCCAGGTAATCTACGTATATTTCTGTTACTAGAAACATTGTCTTTAGTCTGGGACATTTCTTAACTTGAATTCTACTTCTTTCAACATATCAATCCAGCAACAAATAACTTTTATTTTGGGAGGCTTCTCTATTTTCAGAAGAATTTGTGCCTTCATTTTGGAAACATTGACACTGTCTTTCTAAGCTTACAACTGAGTATAACAATCTTGATGCTAAATTGACCTTTACTTTAAGAAAATGTATTTATTAAACTTCTCACCTTTGTTTTAAGTAAAAAAAAAGAAAAAAAAAAGAAAAAGACTGAGAAACAGTTCAGATAACTGGAGTGACATTTCTGTAAGTATTTCTATTTTTGGTATTCTACATATACCTCTGCAAAACCTATCCTTTTCAAAGTTCAAAATTCATTATTAACTGTTACAGATATTATTTTAAAAGACCACAAGCCCACTTATTCCCTTACAAAGCTGCTACAATTCAAAGTTATTTACATACAGATGAATGTATGTATTCATGTCTGTTGAAAAATATATATAAATTCCTAAAGAGAAAATGCCTCTAATTTCAATGTAAATGCACTTCAAAATGTACAAGAGAAATTTAAAAATGCACGATTTTCATTTTGAGGAAATAAAGTACTTTAAAATTGAGATGCTGACACAGTAGTCTATTTGATTCAAATAAACAATTTATAGCAAATGCTGGCAACCTTCTAGTTTTGCTAGAAGCATCCCCGGTGTTTTATGTCAGTTCAGGACCCTTTTTGGTTATTTCCTTTTACTAAGGCAACAATTACAAGGATTAGGGGCTAAGGCTCAGCTCATTGGACATGATAGGTATTTAACCATTTCCCTGGCATAGCTTTAGGGCACACAGATGGATTCCCACAGGCCCTGAGACACAGAGCTTTTTCCTCCCGGCAGGCACCAGAGCGGGTACATTCTGCTGATGCCACAGCTCTGAACAGAGCACATACCACAGGTGATGCTCATTACAGAAGCTATGGGGATATGAGGGAAAGCACGGGATATTGCTGATGGTGGAGTGCCAAAGGTTAGTGAAAAGCTGGATTGTCTGCTGGACCAGGGTAGATAAGAACACAAAAGGGCACAAGAACAGATTTGAATACAGCCACTTATCAGTGTGCCTTTTGAAATACATTATGCGGCGTGTAATGGTGTGCTGTTAGCACTGAAATCGGGAGCCTCCTTTTATGAGTATACTAATTTATTAACGTCAATTTGTGTCATCAGTTTAGCAGCTCCTCTACTTCTGTAAGCCAAGAAGCAAGACATCAAGCCAGCCAGATTCAGACTGAATTCAAGTGGCTCTGGTTCTTTCGAAACTACTGTTGCAATCTGCTGATGTAGCTCTCTGTATTGTTTTCTCCACAATAACAGCAAAGCAGCACATATAAACCAAAGATGTTTATGATTTGGAATAAATTTCAGCTTTACTATTCTTTATCACTGGAAGTCAACCAAATATTATGCAAAAGAATAGAAAAGGATCATTTATATACCATAGTGTTAAATTTTATATCAAGTGATATGATAAAATAGCCAACTGGGACAGTGGATGGGGAATGGGAAGAGTGCTGGATTTTATTTATGTTATGTTTATAGTTAGCTATGTTTATCCTTTTTTGTCAGTTAAAGGAACATTAAATAGAATTATCTTGGATTTATGGTAAGTAATAAAGTAGATTTCTTTTTTCCATGAATGCTCAATTACATTAAAGTATGCAGTCACAAGTGCAAAGTGTGGACCTATTTATGATTTCTTTCCTGAGGCCATCTTAGTGTTCGTCTCCTGAGACTGCCAGAATTTGGAAGACTTTGTGTGAAACAGTGCATGTGTTTACTGTAACACATGTGCAAGCATAATACAAGGACTGGTAGGACTGAACATGGAAAGGTATGAAAAATAGTGCTGCCAGAACTGAAAAAATACCAAGCGGGGATTTCTGGCAAGAAGCAAATTAAATAAATATTATTCAAAAGGGCAATAGCATTGCATGGTATTTGTGGAGGAAGACTCAAAAAGGATTTGTTTAACCTTTGTGCTGCTGTGATTCACTTGGGCCCAAAAGAAAAAGAAGTCTAGAAATCTTTGGTAGAAGGCGCCAATGTCTGGCTGCCTATCACTCTGGCATAGACTCTGACACTTTGCTCAGCCAGGGATCTGTCATCTAAAGCCAGGGGACAGATTTACATCTGTTTTCCTGACACATGATATCTTTCAAAACTCTTTTGAAATGTGAAGATACCATTTCAAACCACAGCTATTGTTAATTTTTTTACTTTGCAGTTGTGTCCTTTTTAAGAAAACACACTTGTGAAACAAGAGAAAGGCAAACAAGATTAAGTTCTATGTTTTTTAACAAGGTTACACCTGCAGTTCAGCATTTGCGAATTTAGTTTTTGTTGTTGTATATGCTTGTATACAAGGTAAAGAGAAAAAAAGACAAGCAGTTTAAACCAATTGATTTCAAAACATTCTATGAGGTTTATACCCAAATACTGCCTCAGTCTAGTGGATGTCATTTTTAGATTAGATGATAAAATCTCTAACCAGTGCTGTCACAAAAAAAGCAAAGGTCCAGATTCATTAAGATCATTTTGTGCTGCCTCTCATTCTGCCTTCAACATAATTATAGACTGGGCTTAACTTTTTGCACAAGGACACCCCCACGTGTCAGTTTTCTTAGGTAGCACAGGGATTTGACAGATGGCCCACTCAATGGATAAGGAATTGGCTAGATGGCCTTTCTCAAAGAGCTGCCATCAATGGCTCAATCTCCAAACGGTGACCAGTGACAAGTAGTGTTCCTCAGGGATCTAGCACACCCTCAGCAAGTTTGCTGATGACACCAGGCTGTGTGGTGCGGTCAACACAACAGAGTGAAGGGATGTCAACCAGAGGGATCTTGACAGACTTAAGAGGTGAGTCTATGCCAACCTCATGAAGTTCAACAAGGTTAAGTGCAAGGTCCTGCATCTGGGTTGGAGCAATTCCAAGCACAAGTACAGGCTGGGTGATGAGTAGATTGAAAGCAGCCCTGTGGTGAAGGATTTGGGGGTGCTGGTTGGTGAGATGCTCCACATGAGCCAGCAATGTGTGCTGGCAGTCCAAAAAGACACCTGTATCCTGAGTTGTATCAGAAGCAGCATGGCCAACAGGTCAAGAAATGTCACTCTGTCCTTCCCGCTCTGCTCTTGTGAGACCCTACCTGAAGTACTGTGCCCAGCTCTGAAAGTCCCAACACATGAAGGACATGGATCTGTTGGAGCAGGTCCAGAGGAGGGCCACAAAGATGATCAGAGGGATTAAACACCTCTCCTATCAGGACAGGCTGAGAGAGTTGAGTTTGTTCAGCCTGGAGAAGAGAAGGATCTGGGGAGACTTTGTAGCAGTCTTCCAGTTACTGAAGGGGCCTTATGGGAAAGCTGTGGAGGCACTGTTTGCAAGAGCATGTAGTGACAGGACGAGAGGCAATGGTTTTAAACTGGAGCAGGATGGATGTAGACTAGACATTAGGAAGAAGTTCTTTTCTGTGGAGGTGGTGAGACACGGGAACGTTATGGAGATAACTGGTGGAACACTTGTGAAAGTGTCCAAGGCCAGGCTGGATGGGGCTTTGAGCAACCTGGCCTAGCAGGAGGTGTCTCTGCCTGTGGCAGGGGGCTTGGAACTAGATGACCTTTAAGGTCTCTTCCAGCTCAATCCTTTCTATGGTTCTGTTCTATGATTCTTCTCAGGTCCAGCACAGAGATGCTGCCTAAAAGGAGTTATAGCTGTCAGACCTCCTGGGACCTAAGTAAGACAGGTAATTGATGGTGCCATGACTAGAAACTCTGAAAACTTGCTGTTTCTCCTCATTTCTCTTTAATCCAACATCATTCATGCTGTACTAGTAGCAAGGATTATATTATTACAAGCCATACTTCCAAATATACTTTTCTTACTGGCAGACAAGTGCAGACTTGCCGGATTCTGTTTCAGTTTTATGCCAGCAAGTCTTAAAAGCACAAACTTCTCTGCACATTTATTCCTGAATTTTCCATGCCTCTTTTGTCCTTCATATATGTCTTATGGGTAGATGCAATCAAGAAGGTATTGTTCAAAATTTTATCTGTAGTACCCTAAATAACTGAAACAGTAAGGCAAGTTTTAAAAATCATCTTGCTTGCTCACTCTGGGGATAGTTCTCTGAAAACCCTTATTGCTGCAGATTTTCCTGGTTCGTATTTATTACAGAGAGTGAAACTGATTCTTCTATTATGACCTAGGATACAAGTCATTGCAAAAAATCATTTCAAGTCTATTTTATTTACATAGTACAGAAAGGTAATATTTATGACATATACAAGTAGTACATATTTGCATTATTCACTAGCTATGAATTACTCAGGGGCCTAATCCCATGCACTTTCATTTTTTATCAATGCAGAAATACCTCTGAAACTTGTGAGACAAAGCGGATTGTGGTCTTCAGATATCATTCAGAGCCAAGGAGACTGACAGAAGTCTGCATACACGTAGGCCAAGTCCAAAGTTCTCAGACACATTTAGCATCAGAAGCTGCTCTGCATGCCACACAAAAACAACCTGGCCCAACAGCTTTTGCATATTGAAGGTAAGTAATTCACCATCGTGTCTGACTCCAACCGGACATAAAAATTTATGAAAAAGAAATAGAGAATCCCAGAGAAAATTAAAGCAAAAATTAAATACAAATATCCATTTGCATCCAAAATCCTTACCTGTGCTCTGGGTGTCCCCTCAGCAAATGGCACCAGGGCTTCAACACCAGTGGGTGCTTTAGTTCTGTTTCCCTCCCTGCCAGAATGTGGGGCTGTGCCACTCAGGGCAGAGACACTCATGCTGAAGCAGCCAGCTTTGTTACAGGGCTTATGCATGGTACAGCACATGCCTATTCAAAGTGTCTGCAGGGTCCTTTGCTCTTCTCTGCTGATCCTCACCACACCAGCAGTTATGATGCTGGGATGTGATATTGGGGCTTACACCAGGCTATTTGAGGCATTTATATTATTTGACTGAGAAACAAACACCTCTCTACATTGACTGTAAAGAAAACATGGAAGAAATACATAGGAAACCTAGAAACCTGATGATTCCTCTGAATTGAGCAAAGCAGGTGCCTCAAATAGCTTAATACTCCAGGTGTGAAATGCACCCTTTCCCCAGAGTGATAGTATCTGCTGACTTCCTAAAAGATCTCGGGGGTTCTGCCACTGAAAAAGCTAGACGGTGGAAAAAGGTGGAAGTGGTGTAATGGACAGTCCTTAAAGAAGCCCTCTCTCCCTCAGCAGTGATTAGTCTGTCTGTTAGCAAAGACTTGCAGTAACCATGCATTTACCAAAGAACAATAACCTGCATAAAACTTATTTGTAGCTTAGGCAGTTTAACTAGAAATCTAAGCCACTGGCAAACCCTCTTTAAAGTTTTAATTTAATTTAATCTTCTCCTCAGGGCATGGAGTGTGCACAGGAAGAAATTGTTATTATACTTTTCATGAGAGAGAGGAAAAAAGAAAAATATTTTGTGAGATTGATGAGGATGTGGAGCAGGGCAAAGGCGGGGGATAGGGGCGAGCTCAGTACTGCAAATGCCTTCAGGTGAACCCTTGAGAGAAACTGACTTTTCGGCTGATGGCACCAGAGATTGTGGATGGATGAAGACAGATCATGAAAGCCAGATATCAAAAGAGTGATCGCAGCAAGCTATTAAAATGCACATTTATATTGCTAAATATTTTTAAGGTTGCTGAATTGAGACAGCTAGCAAACAGCACATCATGAAGAACATTGATTGAAAAGCTCACTGAGTTGGGAAAGAGCTTTTCATTTCATAAGTCATTTGCTGTAACCATTCCAAAAAGTCAGCAGATTTTTAAAATTAATGAGAGTCGTTCTTTGATGAAGTCTGGCTTGACGGCCACTTCCTTCCTTGGGTTTTCTCTGGAGTACTGAACCTCATTCTTTAGTGTTGTTAGAATTTTTCAGTCAGTAATGCTAATATGTTTGGCTTGTTTACAGCACGAGAAATTATCTTATCCTGTTTATAAAATCCCACACAGATACAATGCGTTAAATATGCTGATACTATGTATTGAATAAACAGTGAAGTAGAAGAATTGTCTTTAAAAGAGGCTACAAGCAAAAACAGCTACATTTTTTTTAGTTGTTGAGATTTGGAAGTCTACTATTTTTTTAAGTTAATCCAGTGTTAATTTTATTTATTTCATTATTTCATTATTTGTCTACTATTGCCTGTTACCTGTTTAAAAAATGGACAGAAATTCCCTGGCCATATTCTACTTCTGGAGAGGAAAACAGGCATTGCACCAAAAACCAACATATCTGTTACTCAGAATGGGCATTTTCATTGTTTCATTCTTCAACACTGGTTTAAATTTCACAATAAGATACCTCAATATATGTGCAAGTCAAACCAAAGTCACTTAAATAAATACCTGCCATACCTTTGACCTAGTACAAATATAAACAAAAATCTTCTTTTGTTAGTATACCACCAAACATTAATTGACATTAGCAAATTTTATGTATCTAGCTATGCTTTTTGTTATATAAAATATGAACATCTGTGTCAAAGTGACAGCTAACAGGACTTAGTCTCGGCAGTGACTTGCTCCTTACAGATACGAAATGTCATGTAAGTATAGCCCTTCCACTTGTTAAAAGTTTTCCTCATAGTAGGATCCTGAAAAACCTCCAGGATGTAACATATAAAGGTGTGAAAGTCTAACAAATAATAATTATCACCTAACATTTCTCAGGTTGTTGGAAATCATCTAGTTACTAATATTCTACTGAGAACAAACAAGGCTTGTAAGATCCAACCTGCCACCTGTAACCTGAATTATTGTCCTATGAGTGTGATTTTTTCTGCTGCCTGTAAGAGAAGTTCAGATGACAACACTGTAGATAATGTAAGTCAGACGGAATAAATACCATCTCTGTTCTCTTGTTTATCAGATGCAGTCTCGGTTATACTGTATTGTCACTGAATTACTGCTGCCCGTAGTGTCATGAGTGCTGAAAACTTCATTTTCCCTGAGCTCAGTATTATGTTACATTAAAAATAGTATCTATTCTGACATCCTGCTACTGTTGGACCTACTTTTTCCTTCGTTTACTTTAAGGACCGTGAAAAATAATGTAGTGATTTGATCAACTAATTTGCATAAGCATTTTGCTTTGCAAATTATCTCACTATTCCAGAGCTTTAACCAGTTTGGACTACAATCCTATAGCAGTCACAGCAAGTGTTTTGTTTTGTCAAATGCATGAGCTTTTCTCAATTTCTATTTTTGTTTCTCCTCCTCAAACAAATGTAATTATGAATAAAATAAATTTCCATGACAATCATTCAGAGTTGTAGTTAAATTCCTAACGGTTTAATATAAGTTTTAATTTCTAAAATTTATTCTGAGTGAAATTTAAATGTAAACAGAGATAGAAGCTTTTAAGACAATTTTATTCCAAATGTTCTATTCACAAAAAATAATTCTTTCCAATCCTCTTCGTCAACAGTGTCTTTCACATTTACGCGTTGAACAGTCAGGAATCTGAAATCTAAAATATTTTCTTTAGAAAGAAAATTTATAAGAGAATATACCCAAGGACAATTGACCTTGGCCAAAATCAGCAAGCCTTTTCGGTGCATTTCTATGTTTCTATTTAATTCTGCCTCATATGGTCTTCTTTCTGAAGAATCAGAAAAGAGTAAATGACAAAGAAAGTCAGAAAAGGGTAAATGACGCAGAGAATCAGAAAAACATTATAATGGAAATCCAGGGAGAGAAGGATGATAGAAGGAGGATGGAAAGGTACAGTTATTCTGTTAAACACAGAAATATAGTAAGAACATGTAGATTTTGGCCAAGAAAGGATCATCAGGGGCTGTGTACAAAACATTCTGTAGGATTTCTGGCAGTTGTATTTTTCTGCTTCATCTCCTGGCAGTGTAGGTACTCTCCTTACCTCCATTTAGGTTTCTCATTTTTCCTTTCTCTGTGTGCTGCCTGAGTGCCCAGGTTATTCTCATTCCTTGGCAGTGAACGAGAGGAAGGACAGGCAAAGCTGCAGAGGAAAGAAAAAATGTCTGCACGAAAGCAGGAAGAAAGTGCTTCTGCAGTGTGCAGAGAGGCCTATGGCAGACTTTGTGTCCAGGACTGCTCTGCTCCCACAACAACTTATGTTCCTTCCTCAAGTGCCTGCTGCTCTTCATTGGGTGCCAGGGCCTGAGCACCTTTGCTCCCCTAAGCTTTGTCACAGACCTCTCTGGTACACCATGGTGCCTACAGCTCACACTGGCTCTCGGTTGTCGTACATTCCATTGTGGTTTCAACACTTTTTGATTCCTTTAGTGACATCTTCAAGGCGGAAATTCCGCCCTCTCTAATGCTCACACGAGTCTTGATTGTCAGAAATCTCACCACAAAGTGGCTCATGTGGGAACATACCATATTTCTGTAGGATTGCAAACACATGAGCTGGTCTGACCAGGATCCAGCTCGCTCTCATCTCCAGGGCTACCCGCAGTTTCCTCTTCCTCATCTATCATACCCAGGACCCCAAGTCCATGCAGACTTCCCCTGCTGTCTTTGTATCAGGCTCTTTAGGAGTCACTGTCACCTTTTCAGGCAGTGGGGAAACATTCCTGATGGACTCCACCTCATGCTGAGACCTGCTTCACAAGGCATGTCCGTGTCAGTGCCCTGGCATACCCCGATTCTTCTCCTCTCCTTGCAACACTCTGTCATCCTCTCCTACCAGGCCAGGTACCTTCCTTGTCATTCCTAGGTGCAGGTTTCTGTGCCAGGCACCCTCTTCTAGACCCCATGTCTCCTCTCTGGGCTGTCTTTTACATGTAAAGAAGCTTCCCACACCCAGCTCCCTAAGATGCCGCTCTTGTTTTTCCCCCTGATAGGCTGTCTCCACACTGTCTCTCAGAAAAATTCTAATCCCCTATGCTTTGTCTGGGCATAGACTGCAAACTCTTCATATACGATGATGTTGCTGTCACGTATTTGCTCAGTTCTATATGTCATTGCTTTATAAAGGACCAAAATCACTGCTGTGCCTTCAGAACTATTAGTCTATTCAGGTACCAATTCAGATGCAATTTAAATGACAATGTGGTTCACAGAATATGGCTTCCAAGTATTTTAATTTGATTAGGAATCAATCCTTCCTAATTACTCTTACAAATAATTCCTATTTTCCAGCTGGAAATAGAGATAAGGCTGTGTGTATATGTATTTTGCCCTGAGACTGAAAGAAAAAGGTTTAATAATTGTGTATCTGATAAATTGGACAAAAGACAGATGACAACTTTTAAAGAATTTAAAAGCAGATCTGATTCTGGTAATAATACCTATATAAAAACATTAATCACATTAGCAGAAAATAATCTATAAAGAGTAAAGTGAACCAAGAGGAAAGGAGAAGTTGTATAATTTGGGGGATAGATAAGTGATTAACCCAGTGAGACGACTGTGTTAAAAAAAAATCAGGAAAGACTGAATTCACAGCAGGTGTCAAAATACAAAGATGATCCTTTTAACTATTTTACAATAAAGATATGCACATTGTTATTTTAAAGCTATTGGTGAAATAATCTGTATTATGCTAAAACCATGGAATTGAAATCTATTTTATTTAAAATCCTTGTAGCTATACTATTTAAAAGCCAGACATTTGAAAAATTATAAAAACATTAAATTATTACAGTACATGTTCAAGTTCTTTGAGGCTGCACTCTCCAAAACTTGATATTAAATAACTCTGCGGAAGAGCTATATAAGAAATAACAGATACAAATTTATTAATTTTTAGACACCAGCAAAGCTAAGCCAACTATTGCTGTTTTCTCCAGCTTTATGGTGGAAACAGCAGGAGCAGCTACAATGTCACACAAAGAACTTCTGTGGTGCAGGTAGCAAAAGAAAGAATGGGACAGGGAGTGGCTGCAACCATACGTATCATAGAAAATGTGATCTCTGAGGGTCTCTTCCTATTGACTAAACCTCCCAATTCTTTAAAAGAATAGTAAGCTATCATAAATCTATATAAGACATGGTTTGGTTTTGTTCACTCTGAAATATAAACAGATAAAATCTTGTAGACATGTTTTTCACGCATGGAGGGAAATTGAAGGTGACGTGCTCATTTTTTTTTGCTTTTGATGAACACATTTGTTGAAATTACTCCTGGAATTACAGGAAAAAGGTTCCTATGAATCACGCACAACAACCTGTTAAGCATGGAACGTAGATGATGCCCAGTGCTCACCTGACACAAAGGTGGAGATCCTTTTCCATGTTGATAAGGTCCACAAATAAAACACTTATGTACAAAACTATGTCCCTGTTCCAACAGTCTGCTCAAATGCAACATAGATAAAGGTCTGAAAAGGAGACTCAGGCTGTGATCACGACCTTGTGACTTAAGCAATAGTAAGAAAAAATAGTGCATGTTCCTTGTCTTTTTCCACACCTTTTATCCTCTAGAAATCACTGCATTGCCAGTGTCTTCTCTGGCTCCCCAAAGGTAGTATCCTGATGCAGTCTCAATGCTTCACTGGCTAACATGGAGGTAGAATTATATTTAATATAATATAAAGCCAGATTTGTTGAGAAGAGAGAAACAAGATGCCATATCTTATATTTACACAGTGAGCTGACCTAAGAAGCACAGAGAATGCCGTCACAAAGCTGCTCTGAACTGCAGATCCCTTCCACACTTACACCAAGTCAGATGTTTGAGATGTTTACTTCTCCTTTACCTCTGTTGGGATTAGAAATTGACTTAAAGTAACTTTTGCTCAGATTTAAATTAAATACATCTATTTCAAATTCAGTGTTAAATGGAACAGCTAAAATAAGAAAAATCAGGATAAATAAAAGTTAACATTTATACTGCCAATGCAAACACACATTTTCTTTTTAACAGTTCAACCATACAGCCTATTCAGCAAAATATTCACTTCCTACACCTTGTTGAAATGAACAAGACTTAAGTACATATACCTAAAGTTAGGTATTTGCTTGCTAATATTTACCTAATTTCATGTAAGTTTCGGGTTTTGCTCAACTGCTCAGCATATAACCTCCACATGACACAAAACAGATTTCGACCTCTCTAATAATTAGTCAACTAGTCTGAGTTATTTCACTTATGTTAAAACTGCAGAATCCTTCCAGATGCGTACAGCAGCTATTTCCAGAGGCAGAATGAGATCCAGTTACGCATGAGTATCCCTCTGCTTACTGGTTTTGTCTGGAGGTTAGTTACGTGCTCTGGAAACAGCGGGAGGCGCATTCTGCAGTCGGGACAGCAAAACTGCAAGGCACACCTCATAGCCCAGCACAGCCCAGTGCATCTGCCCCTGTGTTAGTCAGGTTCGGCTGTGGGCACCTACTGAACGCGCATGTCGCTGTCTCTCTCCATTGGTGACAGATAACAACTACAGTCACAATAGCTGTGGATGATGCCTCTCATTCACTGAGGGGGAGAATAGATTTGTAGTGGTGGTTTAATGAAGAAAAGTTTTGGAAATCTTACATGGTTCAGAAATAGGCACACTTTTATTTTAAAATTGTAAAATGCGTCACGTTGAACTAGAATGCGCTATTGCTGTTTAGAGAAAGGACACAGGAAGCAAATTTGGACTTTTTTATTTATGGGGTTTTTTTTGCTAAACAAATCCTGACACTGCAAAAACTGAAGTTAAGACACATAACCAAATACATATACCTACATTTACATTTAGTATTTAATATATACAAATGCATTCAAACAGTTTTGCATTTCAGTTATTTTGCTGTATGGTAGATATGTTTGCTTACAGATTCTGCACTATTCAGTAAAGCAACAAAGGCAAAAATTAGTTCATCATGTCAGTCACTGAGTGAAAGTGTGAGCATATAATTTCATTTTTTCTTTTTTCTCCAGATGGTTTCAGCACACTGAGATGGTTTCATATGTTCTTTGGCCTCCTAAAATGGTTTCAATATAACCTGACACAGACAGTTTCAGTCTAACAATAAAGGAAATCAAAATCCATAATGCAGAATCATTCAGAGCTGCTGGGATTTTAAAATCCCATGCCCTTTATGGAACTTTCAAAATAAATGAAATGTTTTATTAATTTTAACAGCTTAATGTACAGAACTAATAGAGGCGTAGTCCATCTATCACAAAAATCTTTGTCTTCTCCCATAATGCATTAACTCCTTTATACAGACAGATTGCGTGGCAATGTTTGTATGACACTTTTTTCCCACTCAGATCAATTCTAAGACCTCTGAACTAAAGAAAATCATCTTTCTAAATGGAATACTAATTTTAGCTAAGATGCTTTTGAAGACTACGCTCCTTTTAAAAATGCCAAAGCTCCATACAAAAGGTAGGGAGAAGAGGGAGAGTGTAGCTGATGAAATGCAAATGAGGCTTTTCTCAGACAGCTGGCTGCTTTGGGATGACATGTGTGATGAATGGCTCTTAAAACATGAGCAGGCATCAAGCTCCAATTCAGTGTCAGACTGGCAAAAACAGCAGCATTACTGGATGCTTCCTTTAATTAATGCAACACTTCTGCATTAGTCCGGACACTGCCGATAAATGGGAAAGAACTGATATCAGTGGTAATATCAGAAATCTTTCAACCTTGAAGCTGGGATGCATTAGCCAAAAGCTGCGGTATCGTAAAAGGTTTAATTGTATTTGTAATGTACCAGTGCACCGTGACAAAAATGGGAGATAGTGTAGGCAGGACAGAGCAAGCCAGTGATAAATGAGTGTGAGTGAGTGATTATAAAGCAAGGAGAAGTGTGAAAACAGACAATAGACAGAGAAGGGGAAGGGGGCAGGGATGGGGGGTTATGATAGCAACAGCTATTCTAATGTGAAAAGTAGGTAACAAGAGGAACCTGGCTATAGTTTTGAGCAGGGCTATAAGCACAAATCAGTTTAACATAAATCTTTCCTCCTAAATAGGTTTCATTGAGGAGAGTGAGATTTACCATTGCACCTACTCCTTAGGAGGACTTCATGGGGAAGGCTTTGCTAGCCAGTTACCTACTACAAAGCATTACAACTCACTAAATCAAACACGCAACGCAAGATTTTCTATTAATTGCATGCCAGAGTAATGGAATATGCTCACTGTTCATTCATTGTGCTTAGAATTATTTTTTCTGCCTCAGCATACTGTAAAACTCCCATGCAATTTTTATGCTGTCACATAGGCACCAAGTATCAGTATGCAATAACAGTAACAGATATCCTGAAATTATTTGAAAATAAAAACTAGGCTTCCACTGGAATTATGGAAGTGGAAGTGATAGGCTGAAAGGCTACAAAACATATACGGAAAAAATATTCAGGTTGTGCGATTGCCATAAGCTGCAGATATTTCCAAAGAGTGCATCTTCCCAGCATGTAGGCTAAGACACATAACTAAGATTAAAAACAAGTTCTGGTGAGGTTCTTGAAAATGCTCTATGCATAGTGTTTCTGAGAAAGGTGGAGTATTCCAGTAATGTACTCGCAGTGATTTGCTGTTTCTTGATGACACCTTTATTCATGCAGTGGCCTTTTGAAACCATTCCAGTTGTTCTCTCTCTTTTCTGTGCACACATGAAAATTATTTACTGTGTAGATTGAATATTGACTGTGTAGTTTCAAAACTGTTTTTTCTCTTTTTAATTAAACATTGTTCTATGAACTAAAAAAAAAATCTATTGTTTTTTTAAGAAGAACACTAAGATGAATTATTGTCAATACTTATTTTCATACTTGCGGAGAGAATAGGGGAAAACATTGGAGAAAGACTAAAATTTTCACGCACCAAAACCGGTTGCTATATATATGACATACAGAGCACTTTATTGACCACAGCATAGGAAATAAAAAAAAAAAGAAAGGGTTTTTTAGTATTTGTATATATGCTTTTTCTTATTGTATTAGAACACAGGTGACAGATAGTTCATCAGTTAGGAAAGAACCTACAGTTAAAGACATATATATCTGCTTCCCTGAACTGAGGCTAAAGACATTAAAACATCCTTTTAAATTTTTTTCAGGTATAACATGTTTTCTTAAACACAAAGGGCTGCAGAAAAAATAACCCAAAATATAGATAATTAAGTGGTTCTTTTTACTATGTTTCTAAATTGTTTTCCTTATTAAGATATTTCTGTATTAAAATTATTATGCACAGGTATGTTTTGATACTAATAGAAATGTCTGAATAGAAGGAAATCTGGTAAGCGTTATAGCATAAAAAGGTTTTCCCAGGAAAGAAGGGGAATAGCAGGTTAGTGTTTTTGTTTCTTGCTTGATACACTATTTTCGCTAAATCTTTTAAACTTGGCTTAATCTTGTGTGTCTTTGAGTAAAATCCCAGCTACCATGGTTGCAAAATACCTGTGTAGCTCTAGAAAGTTAATTGGAAACCAGTTTGGTATTGATTAGTTGAACAGGGAAGAGGGTCAAAGGGGTTGGGCTCAAAACAATTTTTGCTAAGAAATCTCCAAGTTAAAAAACCAACCAAAACAAAACTAACCAACCAACCAACCAAAAAAAACTCCAAACCCACCAACCTCATAAATTACGAAATTTTACAGAGCTGCTCTTTACTAGACATATTTTCAGACTAATAACCTGGCATAGAACTGACAACAGTGATGCTTATGTTTATCTTTTCCTTGAGGCTGTTTATTTCTAAGGCCTGCTAGGTATCCCAATGAGCTTATAAGCCTCGATGCAAAGTGTCCTGTTGTGTCACGAGTTTTCCTGGGGAGGTAGGAAAGACATCAGTCTATTCGGCTTCACAATTTTGCAGGGGAAAACTCCATTATAATACACTGAATGAATTCCATTGTTTCTGGGATTTCAACAGTGGCCAGACATGACCTAGCTTGTTGCAAAGTTAGCAATCAGTGCTTACTTGTAACGTACATCTACTCAGATGATCCATTTTCATTCTCAACTCCCTATGTTCTTGTAATATAGTTGAGCTCCTATATTATTTACAAAGTGCTTTACCACAGAATAAAGAGGCTATGATCCAACCATTATCTTCAGCCTACGCCTGAAAGACCATTTACTGCCCCTTTCCCTCCCTCATCTAATATTTAATGTACAGGACAAAGCATTCATTTCCACTAAATGAGAGATGCCATCAGATGTCTAGGCTTCATGCTCAACCAAGATCGGATAATGATATGCTTACTCATGCTTACTACATTAAGAAGTTTTAATAGGACTACATGAGGATCAGGTGCTAATAGCTGGAACAGCTTCAGACTGCAGCCTGTAATTTGGCTCGTTCCTTCTGCAGAGCAGCTATTCAGTGCTGATGACTGAATTCTATCCACCTCTGAAAAGTCATGAGAATAAACGAAATGAGAACAAAATTAGAATTTTAAAAGTCCCTAAATGTATGGTTGCATGGCCAGAGAAAGGCCATCAGGTAACTGTCCCTGCGCTTCGTGGTGGCTGGGACACTGTCTGTGCAGATAGCTCCGAACAATCCCTCATTGTGCTCCTCTCTCATGGGGGTTTACTTGGACAGCGTTTTCCACTAACGGATGCTGGTCATGAACAAATCAGCTATAAATCACTTTGGCCAAGTTAACCCAAAGACGCGCCAAATTCCAGTGTCAAACTGTCTAACACACATTTCGTAATAAATAGAAATGTTTTTGAGCAGAAAACAAACAATCAGAAACATGGGTTAGAATGAAATCATCCAACAGCAAGGACAGACCAGATGGCTCTGGATTTGCTGGTAGAATCCAGAGCTCCAGCGATCTGCTGCAGTGAGCCCAGCCTCAAGGAGTATGGAGGTCTACAAGCCCTTGCTGTTCTGGTAAAAAAATGTACAGAAACGTGATTAAGTACGAAAACTCTGATGAAAAGAGAAATAGCCGGAAGATGAAGTGTTTGTAGCAAAGACTGATGTAACAGTGCCATGCAGAAACAACATATGCATGTAATACATAATTTATGCGATGAATGTCTTTAAGACTGTGCTTTCATCACTGACCAATACCCCTAGTTCCCTGAGATCTCATGACAAGATGTGAAGATGATTTTTATATCCCAGTTATCTAACCTATAATATTCAATGCTGATGAGAGGCCAGCATTCCAGTTTAAGTACGTTTCTGAGAATGTAGAATCTGACAATTATGGGCTGAAATAATTCTGGGCCAGGACAACTTTCGAAGAAAAGTTTCCAAGATTATTATAATAAACCCATGCTTAAAAACATAGACTTCCCTGTGGTTTTAAGAATTATAAGCCAGGAACACAATCAAGGAGCTGGCCCTGTTTTCCTTGCACCACTGACTAGCACAAGACAAAAAGCAAAAGGGACGTGGTAATATTTTGGTGTTTAGATGTTTTATGTTTCAGACAAAATAGATTTTGGAATTATAAATGGAGCCTGCATTTGGGTAAGTGAAGACACTTAGAGCAAGACACATTTCTTTTCAGTTGGATCTTCATTATGAAAGTTTTTCATGGAGTAATAGACACCCTAGAAACCTTTTAAACCAAAACGAAGCAGAAGGAAGTATAGCTGAATACCAAAAACTCCTTTAAGCATGAATATAATAATTGATAAATCTTCTAGAGCAGATGGTCTTCTAGCAGATTTAAGAGATATGAGGTCCCTGGGAGCAATTGCTCCTGAAACATCAACGACTAATTCCCATTCTTCACGTGTTCCAAATTCTGCATTTTCTAGAATGCTGCTAATTGTTTTACTTTCACCTTGCTCTCAAGATAAACCCAAATCATTTTATTTCACTACTAAACTTTGTTCATAATCACTGGAATAACTGAATTTTGTGTCAGAAACTAAATTTTCTATGTTTTACTTATTGACCGTTTTACATGCCTGGGTAATCACATCAAAATTATTTTGAAGGAAATCAGAGAAATACGTCACGGCTGAACCACTTGTGTAATGCATAGATGATTTCACACTACCCTCACCTCCTCAGATGATGAAATTAGTCAGAACAGCTATGAGGCATGTACTGTAAAAGGTGATGCAAGTCAGAGGACAGAAATGGAAAGGAAAAAAACTGGTACTTCACCTTTGGCCAAACAATTCACTTTTTTCAGGACATTTTTATTGAGATCATAAACTCTTTCTGAACAAGGTCTATCTTGTGCCATGTGTTCCTACAGTGCTTTCAAGAGTACTGTCCTTAAATCAGATCTTTGGATGCTAACCTTTGGCATAAAATCCCTTCAGACTTTTTGTGAGAGGACAGGAGAAAAAAACAACCCTTTTTACTACAGGAATAGATTAATCAAATTCAAAGAACTATGGAAATCAAGATTCAGATAGATACTTCTTTTGTTTTGAGCAGTTACCTTAATCCCTCCTTAGCAAAGAAGATGCATGAACCAACAGGCAATCAAATACAGTATGTATAGTTTACTTGGTTTAGGTAACAAAATACCTTTAGCTTTCTAAGAGAATTCTTTTTACCGAGATTGTTACTGTTGTTATTTTTCTTTTACAAGCCTATTTTGACAAGACATTACCTGACAGGCAGCAATTACAAAAAACCCGTAGTAAATTTATATCTTTAACATGATAGTTTCACACCTTACTTGGTATAAAAACCACTGTGCTATTATAATACTACTTCATCCATTTTAAGACTAATCCATCTGCAATGTACATCACTGTACTATATGCATCATTACACTCTAAATGTAAAAAGGAAAATTAAGGTGTGATAGACCTAAAGATCTTCATAACAAGTTTGTGAATATGTAAGAAGTAATTGACAACTACATCACACATTCTGTTTAAATAATAGCCCGCGTTAAGAAAATAGCAAACATCGATTGTGCCTCTTTTCCAGTTTTTCTTTTTTGTTTTGGCTTAACATTTTGACTAAGTTTTTGTTCCAGTTCCAGTTAATTGGAACTGAGTGAAAAAAATCTGCAATTTTTTTGCATCATTTTTTCCCATGATTTTTGGTATCCCAAAATTTCAGGGTCAAAGAAATGCAAAAATTCAGAAAAGGAAATCAGTTGCTCAGTTGAAATGATCTGCCAATGCACAGTGGCTTGCCTGGAGAACAGAATGTTTAAACACTGGTCAACTTTTAGGAAATGTCTTATTCATTGAAACTCTGAATAACGGTTTCTCACCAGTTGAGAGAAACTTGTGAGACTACCCCAAAGGCAAATCATTTGATTCCTTATCCAAATAATCAATAGTTCAGGAAAAGTTTGGCCTCTGATTGTTTACTATGGTATAATACCTTACAGCTGGCTTAGACTGAAAGAATGCTGGTGAAGAAGCTCACTAACTCTTGAAGTAACCTCCAAAGGCTCCAGAAACTTTCAATAGTCCTCAATTATTCTTCCATTTCCATTTGCTTGTGGGTGAAGCTGTAGTGGTTGCAGTAGATGTGATGCTGGGGTACCTCGACCTTAATTAACTCCTTAGCTCAGTTATTTTGACCATCTAGTAAGATGGATGAATGTCATACACCACCTCACCACCATCAATTGTTCACCCCATTAAAGCAGAGCAGAAGAATATAGACAAATGATTTGTTCATCAGAAAAGAACAGGTTCAGCTGACCTGAAAAATAGTCACAAAACCGAGTCAAATCCATCAAAAGGTTTCTACTTGATTTCTCTAACACACACACACAAATTGCCCGTAAAAAAACAGAAGGCCTGGGACTCACCTTTTGTTAGTACTGCCACAATCATGAATGGGAGGGACCAGAGTTCATTTTGCTCTTCTGCTTGAACCCATATTTGCTTATCCTGGCAGGCCCAGGCTTCTTGCTCTCTCACAACACTCCTTGATATGACTGTCCTACATGGTGTGCCTGCATTGCGGTTATTAACACGTGGTGTGGTAATAACGTATTTACTGAGGACCAGAGGACTGAAAATAACTCTCTCAGTAATGATGAGTGACTGCAGTGATGAAGTTGCTGAAATATCAGTGCCCTAAGCCTGGAGTCAATGAACTTGAGTCTCCAACTTAACTACCTCAGCTCCAGGCTGACAAAACTTCCTACAGCTTTATCACAGCACCTCTATCCATCCCTTTACCTCCGCTGGTCAGCGTTAATTAAAGATTCCCAGAACACGATTGACATGTTTGCTCTGAGTCAACGGAAAGGATTTGATTGATCCAGAAGATGTTAAGGAAGAGAGCTGGAAGAGAAAAAGTTCACATTAGTGAGAAAAAAACAGCAGTGTCTCTCCTCAAAATGTTCCCATCACATTCCAGAGTACATCATCGGTGCTCTCTGGTCCCTTACCGACTTGTTCTAGCACGTAAGAGGGCAGGTGGCCCCCTTACTTAGAACACTTCCCACACACCCTTTTTCCCTTGAACATCAGGCAGATTGGATTCTGATTCAAACTAATTTGTTCCCTGGTAATGAGCTGTGATACCATCACCTAAATGTAGAAATAAGTATTCAGTCAAGATTTTGATAAACGCAGGAGTGAAAAAGAGTGTCTCTTATCTAGCCATAGCCCTTTTAAAAAACTAGTGGTCTAATAATGGAAGTGGGTTTTTTTTTTTAATGCTTCTAATATCAATAGCTTTCAATCAAATTAACTGCCTGATGCTGAATATCCTCTAGCTCAGATCCCTCGCTCATATTTATTGATTTTTTTTCAACAGGACATTTGGTACATCGACACTTTAAGGACTGTGTTCCTGAAATAAGGCTAACAAATCCTATTTAGATCGTCATCACTAAGAAGCAGTAAATTCTTGGGTGTTTTTCACAGGGCAAGAGAGGACCTCAGTTATTTTGACAAAGTATTAGAAGTCTACAAAATGTTGTCCTGTTGGAAGATGATAACACATTCTGCCAGTCATTTCCCAGAAATACGGAAACTTTTCTCTGTGCTATAAAAATAATTGTAAATGTTCACTGTCTTTCTGTTCCTATGAACTTTTTTGCAATGTTTCTAGGCTCTACAGTATCATCTGGAAATAGTCACTAGTTTGGGCAACTCTGCCTGCACAGGCTGTAAGAGACTGGAAGTGAGACATGAGAAATTAAGTCAGTGGTGTTAGACTGTTGATGATAAAGAATGACAAAAGTAAAGATAAAGAACTGTGGTTCACAGCTCATCATTTTTCTTCAGCTGTGTCCCAAATCAGAAGTTCACCCGATATCCTTATATCACTGAAGGCTACCATTTGAAGTATGTGAGGTTCACAGCATTACAAACATGGCAAAATTTCTACGAGGTATTTATTTGTTTTCTGAGTAAGAATGGACAAAAGCACATAATCTACTCTTTGGAAACACTTTGAGAACTTGTTCTCTAAATCTTTAAACTGGTATGTCTTTCTGTTTCTTGCAGTTCTGCAACTTAATATCCTGACAAGACAATGTACTTCTTCTTCTGTCTGAATAAGTTTGTCATGTAATGCCTTCTAACATTTTTTATTCACACTTTCTCCCTTTTACTTTGATGTTGCTAACTAACTTAACAAGAGCCATGAATCAAAGAATTTTATACGTGCTTTCACTCAGAAATTTTAAATCAGGATCAGTATCTTATTATGGCAATCACCTGTGAAAAGATGGACAGCTTTAGGAACTGTTCTCCTAAAATTTCACTGATTTATGATACGGTTAAGAGAAAGCAAGGAGAACAAAAGGACTACGACATCAGTAG
The DNA here is from genome assembly GCA_020746105.1 of Trogon surrucura. Lineage (NCBI taxonomy): Eukaryota > Metazoa > Chordata > Aves > Trogoniformes > Trogonidae > Trogon > Trogon surrucura. The sequence continues at coordinate 113,136,888 of CM036617.1, read as the reverse complement.
CAATGTTAATTATGCAGTTGCCTCAGCGAGTAAGTCCCAACTTGATCAGCTTGATTTTCCCCCATATTCTCTCTACTTCACAAATATTTCAGCACATTTCCTTGATTCACGTTTTACAGAAGGAAAACAAACAACCAAACAAATAAACAAAACCCTACCAAACATCTGTATAGTCTTCTGCATAGATTTAAAAATCTATGTCATTTCTAATTCCCTAATAAAAGTGGGAAATCCATACTGAGCAAAACTTGAACTTTGCAGTGAATAATGGCTTCCTTGATCAACATAAAAAGGTGCTAGCAAAAAAACCACTTATGGCTTTATGCCATTTGTACTCACAAGACTGAAGTCCAGAATGTAGGAGTTTGAAAAACAATGGTATTCACTTTTGCATAAACCCCTCATATTTATAATCTTAAGATAACCTTATAATTTTCATAGTTGTTATACTCTTATTTTTGGAAGTAAAATTCTAATATTTGGGCTAATTTTGAGGGGAGAAAGTTCCTTAGCAAGATTTCTCCCCTAATTTTTAACTCACAATAAGACTTCTCCCTGGTTGAAGAGACTTTATGTTGGAACAAAACCAAGCTTTGCACAACCTTCAAGGCATTCACACTGTCACTTAGATGGTGGAAACATCTTTCTGCTCCTCCACTCCCTGTGTATCAAAGACCCTGTTGTGTAATATTGTACAAGTTTGTATTTCCATATACATAGGCCCTGATTCTGCAATCCAATCCATTTGGACAAAAGCCCTTTGTCTGTGGAGAATACTCATGATTTCGAAGTATGGCCATCTGTTCTGAGATTTTGAAACTAAGGCTGCATGACAATAACTGTTTTTTCTCACAACAGAAATGCTATACAATGCTTATTGCTTATTGTACATCGCTACTGTAGAAGTTGTGACTGAGTTGCATTTTTATTTTGTACAAAAAAGTATGGGGTGAAGAGTCTTGTTACATCGTCAGTGTGCAAACCAGTGCTGCAGAGAGTTGAAGAGTGCAAGCTCTATCCACCAATAAACCAGTGATCATATCTGGTTTTATTGTAGTTATCTAGCCAGCAGAAGCAGACATAGATGTAAAAAGGTTTACATTATTTCTTGTTCAATTATCATTATCCCCCTCCTCCTTTCCATATACATACCCATATGCCTGGTTTCTGGGTTTGAGTTTCTTGTGGCGTTTTTTTTGGACAGCTGGATGGTGAATTAACACACATTTAGTGTATGGACATCATGCAGCTCTAGCGTTGCATAATCTCCTTCTCCCAGGTGGTATTAATAATCATTAGTCTGTTGTATTGAATAACAAAAGAAAATCCATAAAGGATTAATCAGATAAATTAAGTTTGGTGTTGATTTCCAAGTAAATTGTAATCTATACTGAAAAGGCTTCATCCAAAGATAATTGACAACAATTTTTTCAAATGAAGTGAGAAACTGAATGACCGTGAACAACAAGAATATTCTTTAGCTTCATCTCCAAATGGTTCTTTTCTGGTCAAGATGAAGGCCTTTATCAGCCAAGCTCTCTGAAGTTCCAGTTTGCATCTGTCTTCACACTGTGCATAGCACTGAAGGGAAAGAGGAAGCTTGCACATGTGTGTTTCTCATTACCCTCCCAAGAGCATTTTAACTTTATTTTGTAGCTGTATTACATGAGCAAGGGCTGCAAGAGGAACATAACTTATTGTTTAAAGCAAATATACATCTAATTTTGCATCCTCAATCACTTTCTTTTTCATAACCAACCAAAATAAGGATGAAGCACATAGTTTGTGGAATCTGCTGCTATAGTCAAAGATTTAGACTTACTGTAAGCAAAAGAATGAGATTTTTCTGCATTGCTTTCAACTGACTGAGCAGCAGAGTCTCTTGGTTCAGCACATGTAGAGAGCAATAATTCTGAAAAATAACATGGGAGTTTTCACAAATAATGGAAGTCACAGAGGCAAATGTAGGAAGGCAAAGATATTCTGTTTTGGTTTTTAAGTGCTGCCATTCAGCAGAAAATATCTTAGCAAATTATTACTGAATTTATGGAAAAATTAATGAATTCGCTTGTCAGATTTCAAAACTAAGGTGGAAAAATAAGGACCAATTCACAAGGGTGTGTCACTAGATTCAATTTTTATCATCTGATTTAGTGAGTTCTAATCAATGAGGCACTTTAGAATATGGCTGGTTTGAATGCTTTGCTCAGCTAGAATCAACAGAACATACCTTATGCATAAGGATATTAGTGAGGGGAGATGGACTTAAGCATGAACTTAAATAGCATTACTGAATCAGGGTATAGACAATTTGATCTGCACAGGCGGGCCTCAGTAAGCATGAAATCTCACTGATATCAGTGAAGTTTTCTATAAAAAGACCACAAAATTAGAGCTCCTTTTAGCAGGTGGAAAAAAATGTGCCGTTTTATGCAGCTTTCAGATAACAAAGGAAAAAAACAACAAAAGGCAACAGACATAAAACCTGTATACTTTATGTAGTTATATATATTTTTAAATATTCCATATAAATGCAAGCAGTGTTACATCTGCTGGCAAAAGTGCGACTATTAAATTCACCCACCAATAGAAATTAAGGAAAGTTATGTGATGAATTGCAAGCAGCTGCATCTTTACTGCACAGTCAGGATTTTATAATAAGCCTGTAGGCAATGTTTCTCTGCACAATTTTCTTACTCAACTAGAAAAGAAGATCTTTCTTCAGAAAACTTAAAAAATACGTACTGAAGGCTAAGTCCCATAGGGAATTAAAAGAGATTTAGACATCTAAAGTATCAGTTGGGTGCCTAATTTGGATCCTCAAGAACCACATCTAGCCCTAACAGCACTGCAGAACCACAGATCCCAAACTTTCCAACAGAAGATCCTCCCACAGGCCTTAATACAGGACAGCAGTCTGCCACTTTCACCATTTGGCCTAATGGTCAGGACATGTACACAGGCTTAAATACAAATTCTGTAAACATTAATTCTGACAGGCGTCAGAACAGCCCCAACAAAAGGTAGTGAGCGTGTGAAACCTCAGCCTAGGCTGGCTAGCCTGCAGAGTGCTAAGTAGGGCACTCTCCTGGGAGGTTTGGGTTCAAACCCTCTCAGATAAAGGATGCTGAACAGCACCCTGAGTGTCCTTATCAGCCAGTGACTGTCCAAAAAGAGCCCCACACCAGTGCATCACAAAGTAGCCCTAATCCCTCACTGGTTTTAAAAAGAAGAGACATTCACCCAATCTCTAGGGGATCTTTCAAGAGTATGAAGGGGAAGAAAAGGCTGCATATTAATTATGTCCTATCCAAGAACAGTATTTCCATGTTTCCTATTAACTTCTGTAGGTGACTCACTGGTTCACTGTCCTGCATTTTTACAGTACCCAGAGCTCCTTATGAACAGTATATGAAACCTATGCACTGCTTTGATATTCCACAAGATTCTTCCATATTTAACTGTGATAACACTCTAATCTTCTTTGTATAGCTGATTTTTTCCCCAAATATTTCTAAATTGTTCCTTTGGCCATATTTCAGGCAAACGAAATAAGTCCATAGAGTCATTAAAGTATCACAGTGTTTCAGTCTGCTTAAGTATTTTTAAATGTGCATTGAAAAATAATTGTTCAGTGCCATATTAACACTAAAATTACTGTGGAAAGAGAGACCTTTTATTTTCTAAGTGGTATTTATGTGAAAATGTTAGGCGTCAGAGAGAAAATAAAAAGTAGATAGATTCAATATGTGAAACAAATTAGGTTATTCACTATCTCAGGCACTCTTTCGGCAGGTCGATTTGTGCAGCTCTAAATGTTCTCTGTCAATATTTTTTGGTAGTTTTTGTCCCACAGTCAACCCTGCAGTCCTCATCCCTGAATGAAGATCTGATGGTCAGAACCTGGCTGCATGTCAGGAAGAAACCCGAAAGTGCAGCTGTCATCTTCATGTCTGGATTTGTGTCAGAAGAAATCATTTGTTTATTTCAATAGCTAACACTGCTCTTTTACTGGAGAGCTGAGACAAAGGCAGGGATCAGACCTGCTCTTTCTTCTGGACATACAGCACCATTGAGTACTCTTGCACCAGTTACTAATTTCATCTAAGCTTATATATCTATTTGGGTACATTGCTGTGCAGTCTCACCAAAATGGAGAATAGTTACAGAAAGCTATTTTCTCCTGTAGCTGTAGGGGAAACTCTTGCTATGCAAGCAGCATTCAGAGCAGTCCATTAGTCTTTGAGGTATACCTGAAACCCAATTAAGGGTACAATGGGAATAGGTTGTTAAATTGTTCCAGGAGGTTTCTGCATTATTACAATTGCTCTATATGTTGGTGACAAAATTTGCTTGCCTGTTAATCCTAAGTGCTATAAGACTGTTTTAAAAATATTCACAAAGAAGCTGATGTTTTTAAATTTTGCCTTTTTCAGGTGGCAAAGAATGCTGCCTTAGTTTAAGGCTGATAAAGAAGATATGCAAGTATTGCAGAGGTAGATAGGAAAATTCATTACTGAGTTAATTGCTAACCCATCACAGAAACATGACAGCATTTGTACTCCTCTTTCTGAAAGCGATGTCCGACCATGCACCAAGCAAAAGGGCTAGCTCTGTCCTCCTCTCTAATGTCTCCTGGCCGGGACCTTTTAACAGGCAAAGAAGAGCTCAAGCTCTCGTAGACATGAGGTTCTCCATGGGTGCTGTGCCCCAGCTGACACCAGGAAGCTCCTGCCTATTTCTTAAATATGAACCTTCTGTAAAAATACCTTTGGATCCCAGCAAGGACACTGTTCTCTAAAGCTACTTCTGCAGTCACTTCTCACTTGCCCAGTGACTGAAACCACTGTGTCCCCTTCCAGAAGGGGCAGTGAGCACTGCCACTGGCACAGCAGTGCTTCACATAGGTCCAGTCTTGAAGGAGGCCTCCTCCAGGCAGGCAGCTGGGCCTACTTCATTGCTATGATGCTGAAGACAATGCCCAAGAAAACATACCAGACTGTTTAGCAACAATTTGACAATGAACAATAGGTTTTGTAGGGGGCATATCCATTCATCAGATACTGGGGTCTGAGTTTATTACAAAAATTAATTCAAACTTTTGTTTTCTTGATCGTTTATTGACAGGAATAACACCAACCCATCTGCCTCCTGCTGTGCCACTACATTTGACCCTTGTGTGAACTCAGTTAAATATCATACACCTCATGTGGTAGGCAAACCAGTGGCCACAAGCTTCATGTTCCAGTGCCCTCCTCCGACATATAGCAGCACGAAGACTCTACAGTGCAGCCCCTACAAAGGAACACATAGTGTGTGCTAAACCATGGGTATGGTTGGACTCCTATACAGCCATTCAATACACTTATATCAATCAGCTGCATAAGGAGAAATTCCGGTTGCCAGTAAGTCAACAAAAGTTAGATAAGATGCCAAAGACCAGAAGAAATACGCTGCCTATTTTCAGACTCTTAAGATGGTCGCTTTTTTTTTTTTTTTGCTTTCATGTAATTTCTTATCTCTGCAGTCAAAATAAAGAAGAGTATTCTGTTGACAAAATGGTTTCGAAGTCTGTACTAATAAGCTAAACTCTTCTTTCCTTCTCTTCCAGGTGGTTGCTTCGGTTTCATGTGGTGCAGCGTGCTGCTGTTGTATTTGTCTAACAGGGCAGCTTCAAATGCCTAATGCTTTCAGTGTGTTAGTCAATTCTTTCTTTGTTTCGCTATACACACAGATACATTGCCAAGGAAATGGGAAATTAAACAAGTCACAGAATTTCTGAAATACGGGTGACATAAAAGCCACTTGCTAAAGTAAATCATACCCTGGCAACTTAATGTCTTACAGTAATGAGAAAATCCGAAGTTATTTCTAGTGACAATTGATCATACTACTACAGTCTTCATGAGAAACATTAGATAAAAAGAAAAAGAGAGTTACATCCATTGGTAGAGAAAATATCTCTGAAAGCAACTCTATCCGAAGATATCCTAAATAAATTGACCAAACCTTTTAATGGGATAAACCCAAGTGAGATTTGATCCTAAAATGGGATTGTGATGCTTGGGAGTTCTGAAAACATTTGGCTTACTACCCAAAACATCCATTCTATTCCCCTCCTTTGCTTGCAAACAGATTTGTTCTGCTTGGAAATGTCAACGTAAAAGAAAAATGGTGTAGAAGGCAGCCATAAAGAAAAGAAAAACTTCACACTCCACGGTGTTCTCATTGCTGAAGACAAAAGAAAGCTGTCGTGAATAAAGAAAGGAATCAGCAATCAAATTATTTTCTGCATATACTTTTCACATAGCATATATTTTTCATCTGAAATCTCTGTGGTGTCCTTAACAGTGTTGTTAGCATCATTCTTTTAAATAAAGTTTTCAGACTCACATGGTTCTTTCCTAAAGCACAGCAACTGAGGAAGGTTAGCAGCACAAAATTAAGCAAAACTGAACTGCTTTGTGGTTTCCATAACTCCCACCACTGAGGGTAGAAACATATAGAGACATAATATCTGTTTGATGCCAAACAAGCTATTTTCTTCCTTGCTGAAGGAGGTCACTTGTGGCATTTGACCCCACTGTGCTGGCAGGGTGTCAGAGTACTGAAACAGGCAGGAGTATATTTGATCATGGGGATAAGTTAAGTGCACGTGATGAATGTACACAGATAGTTCAGGTCCATGCTTCAAGCTCACGTCACATAATTTGCATCACATGTGGATAACTATTTAATGTTTACATCAGGATAGGATAGGATAGGATAGGATAGGATAGGATAGGATAGGATAGGATAGGATAGGATAGGATAGGATAGGAATGGACAGGATAAAGTAGGCAGACAAAAGGAGGGGTAGAGATACTTAGAAGAATCTCACATCTGTAGCTAAATCCCACTCTGGCCATTTTGTGGAAATCAGTGAATATTTTACTTACTGTTGCTCAGTGGGGAAAAAGTAGATAAAAACATGTGGGTTTAAAAAACTGTGTCAGAAATAGGTCTCTGGCTAGGAGCAACTGCAAATCTCTCCTCAGCGGCAACCAAACCCCATGGAGGCAACACCTCTGAAAATCACCTGTACCCCACACCCCAGGTACAGTCCACTGTCACAACGCTTCTCTGGCTATTGCAAATATTTTAGTTTCTACTGCTCCTAGAAGCTCTAGCTCTTGCATTCCCATTGAAGTGCTACAGCAGGGATGGAGGCTAATGAAAGTTTTCACAGGGGATTAAATGCATAACTGACATTTATTATTGTTTTCATATTTTCCTATGGCAGTCATCAGTTGGGGCCTGGGGCCACTGTGGTATAATCTGAATAAAGGAAAAGTTGGCGAGGGACATTCTGTTGAAAATACAGTTTTGATTAAGACTATTTAATACTTAAATCTTATTTAAAGGCAGGAGAATTAAGTTGAAACCAGGAAGTCCTGCACACGCTCAAGCAAAGTTAAAAACAGAGTTCCTGCTGCAAAACTGAAATCTCCTCATGTGATGTGAATGTCACATCACAAGACAGCAAAGCAGGAAAACACACTTTTAAAATACTTTGTGAAAAGAGTTTTCATGAAACATATGAAGAGGAAACTTGAAGATCTGTAATATTTTATTTTATCTATAGGACTCTTAATGCAGAATCCTAGACCCCTTAATTCAGTAAATCACATATATGAATTGAAGCTCTCTCAGTTTTCCTGGATTTTGTTTACATTCACTACATACAAATGTGCTTTGTTCTTCACAGGCTGTAATCTCTCTTTTACTGAGATTACAGGAAAATGAAATTCCGGTCTTGTGCTTTGTGACACTCACTCTGTTAGGTATAAAAATGTCTGTGCCGTAACAAATCTGTCATTATTATGATTTCACCAAGAGAGAAAGCATTGTAATGGGAAAGTCTTTCATCTAAAGCTGCCCTGAAACTGCAAAGTTTGTATCACGATTTTGAACTAAAGCCTAATTTCTGTAAACATTACTAACTAGGTCAGGCATAAGTTCTAATACATTATGATCTGGATATAACTCATGAGATCTAACAGTGGCAGCCATGTACAACTCTGTGTGTGTGCGTGTGCACATGTATGTTTGCGTGTTAGTGGGGAGGAGCCACCAAAATCACGGTGAACCTCACCTTTATTGAGCCATGCTGTATGCATCACTATACAGGGTGACTTACCACATCAGATAGGGCAACTATCGTTTTGGATGAAAAGAAGTCAGGCTGCTTCTGTGGGCCCCAGCATGCATTGTAGTCATTCAGCAGGGATATTCTGTTGTGCTTGGATGGTTTGCCCCTGCTGAAGGCCATATTATTGTTTTCATCTCCATTATAGCTACCATGCCTGCCCTTCTGCTTACAGACCTTACAGTAACTCTTCCATCTGGTAAGACATAAAAATAGAATCTGGCTTTCCAAGCCCTGATTCTCTAGAGCAGTTTTCACTCTTGCAGATCTTCCCACTGAAACGATCAGATCTATTCTCATGACTGAAGGTCACACTAAAAGATTGAGGCAACTGGATTCTTTTAATGTCTGACATTTTAGAAGGTAATCAGAATACTGTGAGCTCACTGCCAAAATAGTATTTGAGAGGGAACTACTGTGTGTAGCATGAAGTAACAAAGCCAGTGAAGGAGACAAGCATACAGAAGCAAGACAAAAGTAAGTGTCTCCTAAGGTGCAATTAGAACTACACAAAGGCAGATGAGAGTGCCTTGAACTTGCGTCCTTGCTAATCAAGTGCATTCTCAGTGATATAATTGGCTGGTTGCAAATTAGAAAACAGTAGATAGTAGCTGCCCAGGTTTGTTGTTTTAATGGGAAAACACTGTAATGAGACTTCAAATGGTGGCACACTCTATAGTGTCCTTTTCTACAGAGTTGATTTGTGAACATCTTGCAAAGGATAGCAACACATTTCAGCTTTGAGTCAGAGCATTGGGAGGAATGCCAGGCTAGCCCAAACTGATTTGGTTACCTACATCACTTCCAGCAGATGTCTTAACAGTGTAGCTGCTGTTAAGATGCATATAAAGAAAGAAAGGTGATTGGAATACACATTAGTGAGGAGGAAAAAGGCCCGTTCCATTTGTATATGCACAAAACTATATAAAAAGAATTATTCAAAGGATATTACTAGGATTGCTAATTGTATCACTAAACTGACAGCATTCCCCGTTAAATTGAGTTCAGCGTCCCCTTCCAAACATCTCCAAAGCATCATCTGCTTTGTCTCCCCACTCTCCTTGGTGTCTTCCAAAACCTGGAGCTGATTCCAGCATTCGTTACTTAATCACAGTTTCTTTATGTCCTTTCTTCTTGTGCTTGCCCCATTCTTTGCCTTCCTTCTCCCCTGTCTCTGCCAAGTCATGGATGTCTCAGTCCCAGAGTCCTTTCTTCTGCTCTGGTTCCCCCACTGGTGCCTTCTTTTGAAAAACTCAACACTGTACATCTTCAGAAATGTGTTTAGCTTATGCACCCTGGCAGTAGCTGGGGCAGCCAGCACACCCCATCATCCAAGGAAGAGGAAGTGAGTGAGGCTGGTCCTTCTGCCCCTGCCAGACACTGTGACAGACAGCATCTAACTAGGCATAGTCTTCATGATATTATCTTGGAGGACCTAAGAGAAGATCAGCTGTGTCTACTGTGGGAAGTATTTTCAAGCTTTTTAGAAGATATTTGCAGACAAATCTCTCAAGAGAACACTTCGATGGTTTTTGAGAAAAATGAAAAAAAAGAAGCATTGATGACAAAGTGTCACCCACACTATCAAATGGATGAGGGCACTCACTGTTGAAGGCAGAGGTGAACAGATTTCATTCTTTGTAGTAGTGGAGAGCAATCCCTTGTTTTGTGTCTTCTTTTCTTGAACATTACGATTTTGCTATACTTTCCATCATCCATTGTCACTCGCACTGTACTATGAACTCGCAGCACGGATTACTAACACCTCTACCACAGGATCAAGAGAGTTAGCTGGCACATCATCTGCTGCTCTGGCCCATAAGAAAGGTACACACAAAGTGCTCAGAATACCTGTGAGGACCCAGATGCACTTAAATTCAGCTGTAGTTATTCCTCACTTCCAAAAGACTGTGGCTCTTCTTCAAGGAGACTCCAGTGAAGGGCTGCAGAGAAACTCTACAGTGGGAAAGATGGTCTCCTTCCCCACTGCCCTTGTGGTGACTTTGGTACCTCACAGGATAAGCAAGGCTGCTGAAGGTCTCCTGGTATAGGAGCAGGAATGGCTTTGTAAATGGCTCCTTCTCAGTTACTTGACGGGTTGCAGGAATTTCCCTAAGGAATCCAAGAAAAGTAATTTGAAATGAGGTGCTATAAATGTATAACGGCATAGAGTTTTATCAGGTAAAGAGAGGGCAGTCTGTATAGCCAAGGGGCTTTCTTCCTCCTAGATTTCAAAAGGTCTCCAGCAAACAAAAGCGGTAGCAAGCTATTTAAATAAAGGTTATATGCATTTAAAATGCAGGCTTAAGGAACTTTGCTATAGGAGTCACTCCCAGTTCTTACTAAGATCCTAAATATACTACCCTTTGTGTGTGAATTTTACATATGCTTTTGTTAAAAGAAAGGTCACACTGTGAGTTTGTTGGATTTTTACATTTCTGCATGTAGTGGATTCGAGAGATGTAAATTCTTCTTTCAAAATACTACCAACTAACACAATATTTTTTGCCTGAAGGATCAGCATCCATGGCTGTTTCCAGCTGATAGCTACAGATCAGTGCTGTTTGAACATCATTTGATCTACTGAGATGGTACTAAGTGAACACAGTTGATGGTTTGCTGGAGTTCTAGTTGTCTGCTCCAGTTGAAAGCTAGTTGTCTGCTTCACTGGAGATATAAGCTGAAACAGCTGATCAAGAATGAGATCTTATTGGAATAGTTAAACACTGTCTTCATCTGAGCATTAACTAATTTGCATGGCAAAATTCCAATTTACCATCTATCACTTAAATGACAGCTTGTGGAATAGTATCTCAGCATTCTTCCCTTGCAGTGTTAGATTTCTGTTCAAATCGGGAGAGGAAACATATGTGGAGTGTGTGTGTTGGAGACAGGCATTGTAAAACACACACAGAATGCATACTTAACACCAAAAGCATTAGACATAAAATACAGAATATAAACATGGAAGTTACTCTGTTTCATTAAAAAAAAAAACCACACAAAAACCCACCAAAAAATACCTTGTCTGAATTGAACAGAAACAATAAGCAGTATATTAAAATATTCCTCAACTCCTATGACCTCAGTGATGTGAAGATTCTAAATTTGTTTGCTTGAGCTAATGGCAGCATCCCACTGAGTTATTCCTTTGAAAATACAAATGTGACATAAAAAAAAAAAGAGATCCACCCATTTTCCTGGAATGAAAAGAATTGTGCTTGTTCCTTAGTTTGGGGTTACAAAGAAACTACTCCTGGCTAAAACTCATATTTAGAGCTAATCCATAATCTGTTATTATCTGTTGGCCCATCAGTGCTACCCAGGTACATAGGGCCCAGAAACGTGTTGAGATTTCAGGTCTGAAAAGAGATATGGGGAGTACCTGTATTCGTCACAGTCATTTAAGTCTGTAAGATGACAGGGTAGAATAGGCACAATTTCAGAAAGTGGGAGCAACTGTTTCAGGAAGCGGGAAGCTCTGTTAAATTCAGACTATTAATGCAGATCTGTTGGACACCCCTTCGAGGCTCAGTCAGAGCCAGAAGGTTAATGCAACCTCCTGTCTGCCAACATAAGTTTAGAAAAGGGCATATTTTTACTTCAGAGAGGTTATAAATTGTTATTTTTTTGCTGTAGAGATAATCTAAATACGTTGCTACTATGTTCTGTTTCAAGGTCAAGCAATACAAACAAAATTCCTTCTGAACCAAACACGTCCTCATTGCTGTCCCAAGCGTTCTGCTCCCTCGTGCGTCCCACAGCTCCCATGACCTACCTCGGTTTCATGCTATAAAGATGGCGGTGGTACAGCACAGTCACCACTTCCTTCCAGACATTTTAAACTCAAGAAGAAACGTGCAGAAAACAATGAGATTTCAGCGGCGTGGACATCCCATGGGAAGCCAAGCGGAGCAGTCAGCAGGCTCTGCAAGGATGCTGGTGTGGCATGGGTACAACCCCCCCTGAGTCGCTTGAGCCTGAGAACAGGGAACCGCTGGTCCCAGATGCAGCTGCCGGTGCCCGATCCAGACCCCAAGCACAAGCCTCTGGCACACTTTGTACACAAGGTGGCACATGTCCCTGCAGCATATGGGGGGGGGCAAGGGGAGCTACAGATTAGGGTGGCTCCTTCTGCTGGTCTTCAGTTCCCAGAGGGATCTTGGACCTGGGTTTTAGACTCTCAGATGTGTGTCTCCTTGAAACAGTACAGAGGATGGGTGCAACAGAGGATGTCTTTAATTACATGGGCTTTAAAGACCAGTGACATACGCTGGTGAAACTGGGCTGCTTGTACTACCATATGGAAGCGCTCTGGAAAATAGTAGCCATGTTTATACATGCTACGGTGTCTCCAATCTTTCAAAAGGGGGGGGGGGGGGGGGGGGGGGGGTACAATGGTGTTTTCGCCATTTTCGTGAAGAATATATTATTTTATAAAACTCACCTCTTCATGAAAACCTGACCTGGAAATATGGATGCAAGTCACAATCCAAGTTATGTTTTGCCAAACATAAAATGAACAACTTTTTCCCATTTTGCATGTGAAATGCTGAATTTGACATTGTATTTGTTTTGATGTGTGAACCCGCCTCACCCCTTTCACAGATAGCTCATTATGAGGAACAGTGGAAGTGTCTTGAGCTAGAACTACTGCAGTAGGAAAATTCTGCTCTGTGTCCATGTGTGCCGGAATGTGTCTGCTTCCAGTAAGACGTACATTAAAAAAAAATTCAAAACATGTGTGAGAAAAATGAGTTCTTCAAGTGTGTGGTCACATTTCCGTCTTTTCATTCTTGTGAGACACACTTGGATAGGAAATTAAAAAACCAAAATCACATACACACAGATGAAGGAAAAATGAATTTAGATGTAAATATGTGACCCTCACAGAGCAGATGGAAAAAAAAGGTACCATCTCTGTACTTGCCTCTATGATTTTAGCCATTACTTATGATTAAACAAGTAATCACAAATCACACAAAAATTGTGCCCTGTTGAGATGCTCTTAATGCCTCGGGAAGACACTTAGGTTCTGTGGGCTGTTTGCTTACAAAGAGAAACTGCTGGCTCTTCGGGCTTTTCCCAGAGGAGACGGGCATTTTGCCAGTGTTTCATTTTCAAGTGCTATTGTTCACCTACGGCTTTAGCAAAAAAGCTTTTGCTTATTTATTACTAATCCTACCCTAAGTAATGATCATTTTTAATCCTTTTACATTTTAAAATGAATTTATCAGACAATGACACCAAACACAATGTCCCCCAAAGCTCTGGCATTTATTTTTTCATTTAATAGGTAATTCTGTAATTCACACATCCGTGGATTGCTTTATTGGTTCATGAAACCTGCTTATATGGGCATTCCTTTGACAAAATATAAATCTTACTTAGGTTGTGAGGATTCTTCCACATGCTTTTGCTATAGTCTTGACAACAGAGTAACAGAGAGGAACACTCTTTATGGCATACTTTGTCCGTCTGCCTGTGAATCTTTATAAAATGCTGGTGTATTCATATATTATGCTATTCAGACTTCATATACCTTAGACGGAATGAACACCTTTTTTTTTTTTTTGTAAGCAATACAGCTTTTTTTAGTAATGTAATGTCACATCTTCCTGTATCTTCATGATTTGGTATAATTTCACGCTACAATCTTGTCTGAAACCAGTTTGAGAGACTCAGTATAATCCTTCCTCTCAACATCAGTGTAACTTGGTGTAATTGTCTGTGCTTGGTCACAAGATGCACAGAACCAAACAAGCATGGATGCCAGATGTTATTTTACACATTATTAAAAAAAAACCAATTCCTCCATTTTGATAATTAATGTTCTATGGGTAAGTGATGCTGTGAATACCAGCTGGCTACTTCTGTAGCTTTGCTAGCCTTGCTCACAATGCTGCTGGTCTGTAATCTACACTATGAAAGAATTTACCTGTCATTTCACTAGCTTGGCGTCAATTGAAAACTTCTGCCCAATTTGCAGCAATTTGCAGTACACACATACGAACAGTTGCTGGGACTTTTCAGAAGGGTTGGAATGAGAGAATTGGTTCAACAACTAACACCAGCAACAAATCCATCCAGTCTTCGACTTCAGCTAGTGCAGCTCTATAGAAAACACATAGATAGAGAATCCCTTTACTTACTTACACAGAAAGTTTTAGCAGATTATTTAAATACTTCATAGAAATGGAGATTTCCTTGTGAAATTTCTATGTTCCTACCTAGCAGTGCCAGAGGAAAAGAGCACCCCAGAGACTGTCAGTCTAATTTTGTGGTTCCAGTCTATGCAGAAATCATAATCTCATGTTGGGATAGGGAAAACGAGAATATGGCATCTCTGTGCTAAGATTTATTATGTTAATTTTTGCACCAGGAAGGAGGTTTGACTTTCAGCACCCAAGCAAAGAAAATCAAAAGATGAAACATCCATAATGTATAGAAATCAACACAAACCCCACAGAATCGGAAAGGGGAGGCAGTGGGGACAAAAAAAAAAAGAAAGGTCTATTACATGGGACAAAGGGAAAGAGATCCAAAAAGCTTCTTTCTTTCCAAACCCCGACTGCCTCTCAGACCCCCCAAAAGCCAGCACCTTCTTCCCTTCTTCTCTGTAGTACTTACTCTGCTAATGCTGCCATTCTGCAAGCAGCACAAGGGAAGGGAGAAGCTGCTTTGAGCTATTTCCACCATATCCAGCATTACAGATAGAGGGAAAAGACACCAGAGAAGATGACAGGGACCTGCAGAAGCCACAGCAGCTGTCCAAATCCTCAGCAGGGTGTAGGATTAAAACAAAACAAACCCCACACCTGGCATTTGCTGTCTCAGTGTCATGCAGGACACACAGAGATAATCTCAGAATGCCTTCCCCCCTACCCAAGACAGGCGATAAGCTGTCAGTAGCTAGGAGCACACCCAAAGCACTGTAGGTTGTCCCCATAGCACCTCTCCTCCCTGCGTGGCCCTGCTTATGGCAGTGCTGCTCGTAGGGACCTGACTGTCACTTGGTCACCAACCAGAACAAAAGCTGTGCCCCAAAACAGGGATGATTTTCTTGATGATTGTCAGAAAAAAAATGCCAGGAGATGAGACCAACACTTTTGGTGACCCTCAAAATCACCTGGACTGAAATATGATTCTAATCTGCTCTCCTTTGCAGTTAGACCAGTAGAATAAACCATAGTTGTAAAGTATATTATTTTTGTAAAATTTCACTTCCTTTTCAATTACATTTAATTTTCACTTCATCTTTCCCTTATATTTATTCCACAAATAAGCCATTGTGTTACTAATGATTCAGAGTTCCCCAGATCCATATGTTTCATGGATTTTATGTCAGAGTGGATTCATAATACTTTAATGAGGAAAAAGAATACTATTTTACTGTACTCACTTCATATACTACCCAGCCAATAGGCCTGTAAGCAATTCTAAATCTTTCTGTAACAGCACCACGGAGACTGCAAAAAAAGAAATAGGCATTGCCAGGTTCCTCTGCCCCCCACCCCCAAAGGATTGATGCTTTCTTGCAAGTCCTTCTTAAAGAGCTAGTATATTTGTAGCAAATTCCTCTCTGATGGTTCTACACCTACATGGAGGTGTAGAAAAGCCTTTAATGTTTTGCAACAAGCAGAAATCAGGTAGATGATAAAACAGGGTTATCATTCACTTCAGCAGTCAAGTGAATTTGATTTTCCTCATTTTTCTGTAGGTATCTAGTTTGCCATGTGCATGCTCAAAGATTTAGCTATTCACATATTAGAATGACATACTTAAAGCAGTGAATTTCATATTAGCAATGCAGATGGAGGAACAAATGATTCTGGAAAATTAGATAGTGGAAAGACTTGTTTTGGAAAGCAGCATGAGAGTTGAAAATCCTAGGTAAAGCAGAAAAAAAAGGGTATTAGAGAGGAGGTAGAATAGGAAAAACAGAGACATAAGTTGGGAAAAGAAGGAAAAAACTGGAGTAGGAGAAAAGACTAGAGTAAAAGATCTGAGGGAAACCAATCGTGAAAAGATAAAGATTAGCAGCTAATAGAAACAATAAAATGTTCAGATAGCAGCATTTCATTGACACTAATTAATAGGAATTTCATACAAATTGCGTAAAAAGTTGATGCCATTTTTTCACTGAATAACTTACTGGGTTGTTGTCCCTGTGCCAGTCACTTGCTGGTAGATTAAGATACTGAAATGCCTGTTTATAACATTCAGTTTAAGCTCTATTACACACATGTATGTGCATGCACAGAAAAGTGCTCCAATGACTGCTTATAAGATAAGGTATTTATATAAAGGAAAGGGTAAGACTGGGCAGGGAGAGACGAGGGATAAGGGGAAAATCTCTGAGAAAAAAGGAGATGTATTCAAGAGACATCAGTCTTGAAATTAGAAGCTCATTAATTCTCAGCTTATTTTCGGTCTCTGTGGAGATTTACCATATGTGACAGCTACTCAGCCTTGGAGTCCGATTAGAACTGTTTTCCAACTACTAGTCTAAATTGCCACCAGAAAGCCTCATCATTTTCAGCAAAGTTTGATGAACTGGTTACCCTTTAACAGCAATGTTTTGTGCGCTGAATTGCAACTGCCCTGCTATTTTTCTCATATCGCTGCTGACAGATGAGCCCGATTATCATCCTAGATCCACCTTGCTCATGCTCATTTGGACAACAAAGATAGCAACTGCACTGAAAGAAAATTCTGGGAAAAGTAATTGAAGACAAATTAAAAATTTCAATAGATTTTCCTGGAAATCTGCCCACAAAGCATATTGTTTACATATCCACCACATCCAGTAGTTTGAAAGCTTATCCCAGGATGCCTGCTGTTAATGTTTCAGCCCTACCCCAGCCAGGTTTCTCACAAAGCCCCTCGATGCTCTAGGCCAAGACCAATTTGTCAATGCTGCAATGATGATTTATGACTGTCATGGAGTGAGGATGATGGCTATGTTCTGTCTCTCCCTAACTAGTTGGGTTGAAATGAAGCCATTCCAAATCACTAGTAGCTGCCTACATGGAAGCATGATCAGAGAGACTGAAGTTGTTTTTTTAAATTTCCAGGTGTAACTGGCATCAATAACTTTGGTAGTTGAAGGAAAATTTTGGAAGAGAAAATACAGAACTGTAAAAAGCTGCATAGCACTTCAGCAAGTATAACACATCACTGAGGGAGCTGAGCTTGCCTAGGATATGTGAAAAAGTTTCTCAAAGTTAAGATTTTATTTGGTCGGGTTTTTTCATGTCACACAAAGTACCAGAGGAAGCAACATCTGAACATGCACCCAAGATAAACCTTTAAAAGTGGTAACAGCTATCTTGACATATACGTAAGTGTGTGCGGTCTATAAATGATTCTGCTCACAGAGGGTGAATCCTTAGGCTCTGATTTCCCTCAGCCAATCTGCAAAAAAAGCATGTACTATATGTAGAAAGGTCTCAAAGAACAAAATCATATCTTTAAGAAAAAAAAACCTAAGGCAAAGTGGGGGTAAGAAAATTAGGAATAGTGAAACTAGTACTAAAATAAAGATATATTACAAATGTTAGATTCCAGACTGTAGGACATAAAAAAGTTAACAGTGCTGTGAAAAATGAATGACAAGAATAAGGAAAGTCCAGGTGGCTTGTATGAGCAGCATGGGATAGACGTACTCTGAGTAACACCGCTTCTTATTTGGGACTGCTGTAGGTCAGATGGTGCTTAATGTGTATGAAAGGATAAAGATCAGGTTCTATTTGGCAGTGAATTAATGCCTCTATCAGATAAACTGTTTCTCTGAAGGAAACCTTAATATGTTTCTCTGAGTAAGAAATTTCTTTCTGGAGAGTTGTGAACACCAACAAAATTTCTACAAAGAAAAAAGGAAATATATCTTCTTTAAGTAGCATTGGCAAATTGGTTTCGTTGGTTTTTTTCCTCCTTTTTTTTTTTCCCAGTGCAACCATCCAGGAGTGCTTTATCAGCAGGGTTATGCTGATAATTGGCTACACCTCAAGTAAGAAGAACCTGAGTGGTGGGGGTAAGGGGCAGAACAAAAAGAGAAACAAGGACAAAAAAATCTGTTGTTAGCATTTCCTCAATATCACAGAATCCACTAGCAGGTCAAAGTTGTAATAATTTCATTTCAGAATAATAAAATCAATGCTGAACAATGATGGAACAAGAGCTACCATGGCTGCTTCAGCTGTTGCGATACCGCTATAGCACAATAGCCTTATTATTCACTGTACGTCTTCCTAGCACATCTTGACCACCTGTAAGAAGTGTTTCTGCTTCTGCACACAGTCAAAATCTCAAATTAAATCTGACAAACATAGAAAGTGTTTTGAGCTACCTTGTCCTCTCTTCACAGTTGCTCATTATGGAGTGACCTACTCTTTTCACGTCCTACACGACTCACATCCCGGTAGATTGTGTTTATTGAAAGCTGATAATTATAAGTGCTGATGTTCATCAGGTTTTATATACCAGAGAATTAAAATAAGAAGAATCTGACAAACAAAGACATTGTAAATAAAATGAGAGACCCTTATTAAACCTGTACGCTGTATGAACACAGAGGAAAATTAAGTTAGTCTACTTTCAGAGGCTCTTTGTGGTGCTCACAATTAGAAGTGCAAGCACATAACTGCAGATATAATGTCAAAGTCATCCACATTATAACAAGGTTTCACATGCTCCATAATGAAGACTTCATCAGAGAGTGAAAATTATTGGCTCCTCTCTTGATTACTTTTAACAAAATCTTAAAAGTAGAAAGTTTGCCAGCTGGATTAATCTTCCTGTGCACACTCGTTTATGAAGCTTTGAAATTTTAACCATTGGCAACAATGCTATAGTTGAAAAAACTCCAAGAATATCAGTTCGATGACAAACAATGGTCTGCTAAATAGAGACATGTTGTCCTGACAGCTCTGCTTCAGCTATACGGTATGATAAGTGCCAGAGAAAGCAGAGAAGACATTTTGTAGTATCATAAAACTGCTTCCAAAAATGAGCACCCTGCAGCTATTAGAAACTGCGTTGAGAATCACCAAATGTCAGGCTCATGCTCAACAACATTCAATTTAATAAATGGATTTAAGAAAGTGAGCAGTATAAGATGATTCAGAACAACCTTAAGACCACCATGATAATATTGAGTGCTTGCGAAAAAAAAAACCCCACCATTCACCATAAAAAAAAAAAAAGAAAAAAGGGTGAGAATTTTGTGTATCAGTTTTGTTCCTTGGGACCAATTAAGAGCGTTCTGTCATTATTATTGTCAGCACTAGGAACAGTGTACGAATGATAATCAATATACTGACACATCCTAATATTGATGGTCAGAGGCCTCCACTAAGGACAGCCCCTCATTGTTCCGGTAGTTAACATTTGGTTTATTCTTACATTTTCTTTTCTGAGGCAGGTGTTTACATTTATACGAATCTAAAAAAGAATTTTAAAAAATGGAGACTGGGCAAAAGGAGTATATGTAAGAGAATGGGCTAGAAAAAGATAGAAAAAATCTTTTTTTGTCATGAAAACTGTTGTTGAAATACTGTATATCTTCGTATTTTCCCCTCTCTTTCCTTTTCTTCTCCTTGTCTTTCACTCCTGTGGCTGCTCCATCTCAGAGTGTGACCAGTGAGGCGAGAGGTGCCAGGGATATCAGCAGGTACAAAGACATCCCTGCACCAAACATTTCCTGGTTTATGCCAGAGACCAAAGCAGAGGAAATCCCAAGTACTTACTAAAGGACATTGAATTTACCTGGCTTTCAATAACTTTTTTTTTTTTTTTTCCCCAACCACGCTGCTACTGCTAGAAAGGTGTGTAAAATTTACTTGTTCCACAAAAGACCATGTATTGGTCAAAGTAGGAGTTTCTGAAGTTTCTCCACCCTGACAGCTCTGCTGGGAGTATTACAAAATGCTGTAGTTCTATGACCCAATTAATTAAAGAAAAAGTATTTGCACAAGTGCTGAAAGGTTTTACCCTCAGCTAAAGTACAAGGGTACTTAACAGATCTCAGAGATCTAGTACTGTTACCATTAGTTCTCAATTAACTAATTGACTAATAGAAACTAATATTTTCTATGAAAATCAATTTCTATGAAAATCATGCTTCCTGAATCCCTTAGTGAAATCAGAAATGTAACAAAAATTTCAGCAACCAGAAGCCGAAATTGTTATCTGTTCTCATTCATGGGCCTGCATGAGACTGTAAAGGACATGAAAATATGGAAAAGATTGTTCTTTGAATATTCTTAGTTAGTGATAAGTGCTTGACAAAACACATGGGATTTGGGTAACTCCCAAAAATCCCAAAGCACATATGGACTATGATAGAAGGCAATGTAAAGCCCCATGTTGGGGAACAGGTTGTTATGTACACAAACATTTGTGTACAGAAAATCGGAGTATGTTTGAATGTCCCAGGGCTGTAAGGTACACAGAATAGAAAGGCAGTCCTTTGATGGGCCAAAATTTGCTACTACACTAGAGATACCCTGGAAATTAATACATCATTCTGATTGAAGAAAAGGCTAAAATTTACCACAGATTTCACCAGACTCAAGATTTACTCACAGGTTGTCACTATTCAGAGTTACTATTTCAGACATTTGAAGGTACATTCCTGGGCTGCTATTAATACATCCACATTGACGCAGAGAATCGCAAATGGCACAGTAGACATGGTTTGCAACACGGGACCATAATCCTTCTGCAACTGTGATCATTCACTCAGGCTCTGCGTACAGGGCTGAAACACTCAAATTGAGACTCATCAATGGCTCTCCCTTACTTACAAATGTTATAAAGGTACCCAGTGACCTACTTTAAACTTAAATCCCATATTTCATGTAGATCAAATATAAAAGTGAACAAGTATAAATCTCTGAGCGTGATGTGTCTGAGACAGCTTTCTGGGCAAAGAAGGACAAAAATAGAAAAGCTTCATTATATGCCTAACCACAAGGTAGAAAATATGTAAAGAAGCTCATGACTGATGGAAAAAAAGAAAAGAAGGAAGAAAAGGGTGGGGAGGCTGCAGCTAGTTTGAAACCTGTGACACCAGAGTAAATGCAAAAGGTTTATTTATCAGAATCTGCAGTTCAATGGGAGATTTGGTGGAACCAGGGAAGTAATGGCAGAGATTTATTTATTTTAAGTAGAAATTGGATCCGCTGTCTGTCATTTTAAGATTGGGAGCAGTGCAGAGAAGTCTGCAGTAGCTCAGGAGAAGAAAGTGTTTCAGGCAATTGGTGATTAATTGTGCTCTGCTACGCCACATCTCTTTCTATTAAACCTTAGATAGGCAAATCTGTTTCCTAATTGTTTTTGTGTTTCTCAGTCGTCCTTTTGTCTTGCACAGGAACAGGCTATATCTACGCCATCAATATCTCATTAAGGGGCCTGGGATGTGAAATGCCTTGTTTTGTTTTTAATTTTGTTCTCCAAGCCTTTTGCTACATTTTCTGACATGGCATTTTTTGTTTGCTTGTTGCGGTCCATTTATTCTCTGGCATTCCCTTTCCCCAGGTTATAGCTTTATTTGTTTCTTTGCCTGTTGGCACTCGAGGTGTATGTTAATCATTGTTACATGCTTCACCATCACTACCTATTCCTCTTCATTTCCCTTAATGACATTCTCATCTGAATGCTGGTGCCTGCTCAGGTCGTACATGTGTAGAAAACAACTTCAACTCATTTGTGAGGTATATATATTTTTTTGTTGTTCTCTCTTTCCTATTGTAGTTTGCCTCACACTTGCATTCATGAGATAAGGAACACAGCCACACACTTTCTGCCGAGGGCAAAACTCTGCTGCCACTAGTGCAACTCGAAGCTTAGAGGAAAAAAGGAAGGGCATTCACACAAATAGCTAATCAAAGGGTTTTTAATGATACTCATTAGGAAAGAAATTCATTAACAAGCCAGCACATGAACATTCCCTGAAGGGAGAGTGATGTTATTGGTCACATCAAAGTCCCCACCTGACTAACACCTTTATTGCTGTTCATAGTAAGGCCAAGTTAGCAGCAAAATCAGTCGCATTCAGTTCCTGCTAAGGAAAAAGTCAGCAAAGCATGGTCATTGAAATTCGATCAATTCTGGTTTATCAAGAAGAACAGCTTTCCAGCTTTTCACAGGCATGTGTAGTTCAGCATCCACCACTAATGCCTTTGAATTCATACACCTTTACATTTCCTACCCTTCATTGTCTCCCCTGTTCTTTCTCTCCTATCTGGATACCTCTGATGATGCCCAAACCAGCACCCGTGGTAGCGATACAGCCCCATGGCACTGCATGCCTTCAGAGGGATGGATGCCTTTTCAAACCAAAGTTTGCAGAAGGTGACCCCACTGCAAGGTGCAGCGGGAGCCATGCTCACCAGGAGGCAAGTCACCAAGACAAGGTACCGATCCAGGCACAGCAGAGCTTACACCAACTCCTCAGGATAGACACAGCCTGGGAGCATCAGAACCATTCCCAACTTGCAGGCATATAACTGCCTTTTTTTATTTATGCTCCACACCATTACTTACCTAGAAAAGGGACTCTGCATTTTTCTGCCAACTCATTGCTAGAGATTAGTATTGGTATCTTGGGATGCTCATTTGCTTTGTAAAAATTAGATTTTTAAATAGACTGAATCAGAAATCTCACTTTTATTGCACTGCCCTGATACAGTAGAGCTCAGTTATTAGAACAAATTGGAGCAAGCCCCTTCCTGGTTGTTATACCCATGTAATTACTACAGGCTGATACATGAAACCATGCTTCACTCTTATGCTTAGAGGCGAGATCTCCATTTTGCAAGGACAGAGCAAGTTCTATTATGCGTTTTACTGCCAAAGGAGGTCAATTAAGTTTAATTGGTTCTAATTAGCACTTGCTCAAGCTGTTATATTCTTTACCTGCATCCGAGTGGCTCTTCAAGTGCTGCACAATGGACTCCTGCTTTTGAACACAAAGGAGAATTACTGATGGCATCCTTGAAGGCAAAAGATGCACTGATCAGCATAAATAGGGGACAAATATCAGCACAAATAGTAGCAGGCCTTTTTAGAAAAAAAAAAAATCCCACAAATGTTTCATCCCCGTTTGGCTTTGATCAATTGAACTGATTCGAACTGAATGCAACTGTGCACCTTGTTTAAAGTTATAACACAGAAAGTACACAAATCTAGCTACTCTCTACCATAACTTCTTTACAGCTGACAAATTCTGGAGAAGAGGGGGGGAGGAGGGCCAGAGGGAGAGCGTAGCAGCTCGGAAAAATCTGATAGATCATTTCAATGGTAGCTAAGATGAAATACCAAGGAAACAGAAAAAAAAGAAATGTATATCTGAAATGCTTTGTTTTCTGGGATTTTTGAGGATTGTTTTGAAAGGTTTGTGTTTAAGTGATAGACTTGATTTTGGGGATTTTTTTGTTTGTTTGTTTTGGGTTTTTTTTCATTCTGCTGCAGAGAGAGGAACAACCTCACTTGCCTGAATGTCAGCATAAGCTATTTCAGTCCTCAAGATGTGGTGAGAAGCCAGCATCAAACTCAGGATGGTCTACAACAGACTGAATGAGAAGTCACATGCCAGAAGAGATGCTGCAATGCTTAGGTGTTGTCTAGGAAGTTGTTTTCTGCTGGGACCTTGCTGGATGTAGCTACACAGCTAAATAAAGGCAGGCTATAGAGAAGTCTAGTCCTCAGGCCAACATTACAGCTCCAAGCCAGCTCTCCACAAATCCCCAATCCACATTCACAGTATGTAGCATGGCCCTACATCTTCTCTGGGTCTCAAGAGATGTCTTTAAGTCCCACCTGTTATTTTGGGTGGAGGAGCAGTTGGCAGGGCAAGACATCAGTCTGAAACAGAAGCAGAGAATGAGCTAGAAACAGCAGAGCAGATGTTTGGGACCACTGCTCTACTGAGTTCCCTGCTCTCTTCTTAACTAATAGGGCACATATCCAACCACCCAATCAGTGCAGAGCACTGTGTGCCCCCCAGCACCACCACACCTCTTCTTCCCTTGCACCCCCCCCATGCCAGGTGCCTCAGATCCAGGGAACAGCAGCAGCGCTGAGCACACAGACCATAGCAGGACAGCACCAAGGCAAAGACTGGGGAGGGTGGTTCCAACACAAGACTTGCCTAAGTGGCCTCAAGAAAAAACAGCCACAACACCTAACTCGTCAGAGACCTTCCCTGCCTTGAAAACCTCCATCCCCAGTGAAGTGTCCTGCCTCTTCATACGCGATGCCTGACAAGGTGCCTTGTCAAAGGGACCTGCTGAGATGCCCCAAGCCTGAAGCCACATGCGCTTCCCAGCTGGAGATCGCCAGGGCTGGGGGCTCATACACCCTGAGCATACGCCAGTCCCACTAGCTTGGATTAACCACGCATTTAAAATAAAGTACCATGTTTAGTGTCCCGGGGATCTACGCTTGCCATGGACTTTGGATAATTTATTTCAACGTGGAAATCAAATGCAATGAAGCTTACATGTCTTATCAACTGTTCAGAATTATAACATGTGAAACTGTAGTGGCCTTGACTGATTCTAAGGCAGTGTATGTGTTCCTCTTCTCAATATTATTACTCTTTGCCATATTTCCTGCTATTTGAACGTATATCCTAAATGAATTGTCCATTGCCCACATGGTTTTCAAAAAATAATTTATTTTTAGCTAATGTGTTCCAGATAGATGGAACACAAAACGTCTCAAAAAATAAAAATTAAATTAAAAAATCCTCCCCTAAGCAAAAAAGTTCCCCCCAATCTTTACAAAAGACAGCCAACTTTATTCCTTCTAGCTTCCCTGCTAAATTTCCACAAGGTCGTTAGTCATAAAAAACGCAAACTGCATAAATTGTAGAGAAGACAAAGGAGCTGCCTGTAGAGCTGCCTATAGATTTTTTTTTTTTTTAAAAAAAAAAGTTCCTGACAGAATTTCCCCCAACTTGATTACCTTTCCTCTGCCAGTTGTGAGGACTCTTCCTCAGCCTTAATACACATTTTCTTCTGGCTGGCAACGCACAGGTTGAGGCAAGCATAAACCAGCATATCATTATTTCAAACAATCATGTCTTCCTTTTGCACTGATGTATAGTTAAATCAATATACTTAAAACACCTCGTATTCCTTTTTCTTTGTACTTTTCCCAACAATTAGGTTTCTGTTGTATTTCAGGTGACAAACAAAAGTTATTCAAACAGAAGTTTACTGACTTGGATAAGGACTTGAGAAACAACAAATAAGAAAAAAAGAAATGTTTGTTTGCATCACTGAAATGGCTGCCTATATAGCAATACACCACTGAAGCACATGTAACAGTTTATTATTTGGTCCTTCAGCCCTCCTGCTTTTAAAACTGAGCATTTATTCATGCAAAGACTAAGAAAAATTGACCTAGCATCCACCTGTACTTTCAGGGGATATTCTGCACTGGGTTGGCAGTAGCTGCACCAGCACAAAACACCAAGGCCAAGGGCTCAGACCCACCTAACACAGATTTTCATGTGTCCGCTACTTTAGGGGCTTTAAGCAAAGTAAGCCATGCACTTGCAGTCCTTGCTGTACATTGAGATAGTACGTCTACAAAAGGAGGATGGATCACTAGAATAGCTGTATCAGTGTAATTACATTGGTACAACTATTAGCTATATAGGCAGGACCCTATAGAGAAATCTCTAAGACAGACAATGTTTACCACTGGCTTATTTATAGTACAGCTCTTATCTCAGTTAAAAAAAACAGAGTATAGAATGTTCCTTGTTACCTGTAAGTGGACAGTGATGATTATAGCTCAGTCTATGTTATTATTGCCTGATTTTCCCAGTTTGGATTTTCACATATTGACTCCTTACTCAAGGTCTTTTAACATAGATTTGAAATGTGAATATGTTTTATTTTTTCCCCAGTAAATATACAATACACACTTCAACAGTACTATTAACCAACTTTTTATGCCAATTAAACTTTGCTGCACTAACAATACCAATGAAACACATTAAGAGGTCAAACTTTTTCGTGAACAAACTGTAGCCAATAAACAGTTTTTTAAAAAACAAATTAAAAAACAACTCTAAGTGCTGCCACAACATCCCTTTTCTTTAAACACATTATTCACAATAAATGTTTTCAATTTTTTTTTTTAAAAAAAAATACTTTTTTAAAATAGTAAATTAAATGGCATTTTAAAAAATATGTACTGTGGTTCATTGGAAGTACACTGTATAGAAAAGAGAGAGAGAAAAAAAAAAGAAGAGACATCACCTGTAAGATAATGGAGACACTCTGCGATACACAACACCTTATGTAATATTGTAAGCAAATTATTAATGAACAAAAATGTACAGAAGCAGATGGACACGTTAGTGAATATCATGGTACTGCACAGCTTTAATACTGACACACATTTACTTTCCAGTGGAAGAGATAAAACACGTATTTGAAAAAAATTGGGATGGCTTTATCAACATCTAATGATACTGAGTTTTGAATAGAATATAGTGAGTAAGGTGTTCCACCAAAGCTCAGCACAAGCTTTCAAATTAAAAGGAAAAAAAAAAAAATCTACCAGTGACTGGGTTAAACAGTTTCCAGAGAATTAAATTTGAATTGTACCCTGAATAGCCTTCTCTTCACAGGAAATTATCAAAATAAAAAACATACATGTGTAAAAATGATGCCTTCTTCCTGAAAATTTTTGCACGTTGTTCAGTCATGGTTTTAACTCTAATGGTTTAACAAGAAGGAAAATTACATATATTCATTGTTCACATATATAAATAAATGCACATTTTTTTTCCCAACTCTTTTGGTTTGTAACCTGCTAAATAACAGTCTTGACCTTAAGGAAGTTAACTAGCATTCAGTAGTGCTGAGTTATATTTGATGGTTGTAGTGTTTTATCTTATCATGGAACAAGTTGATGAAATGAAAAGCAACATATATTTAGCATTGTAATTTACTTTTCTAAAACTCTGCCATTACTAAAAGTGTTCTTAATACTGGTGAGCTCCAAGGCAATATAGAAAACAACATAGACTGGTTATACAAAAAGGGTATTCAAATGGAAATGTGTGTTCATGGTCAGATAACTAACAGAAATAAGCTGTAGGATGCAATATTTAAATCAAGCATCAAATGAGGGGGCTATCCACATACAATATTTTAAGAAAAGTCTGGCAATTTACTCACTGAGATTTGAGAGGTACAGAAGATTTGGACGAAGTAATGAAAATTAATGAAGAGACAGGATGCTGTCATTAATGTCCACTTACAGAGTCTGGTTTATTCAAAAAGTGTATAAACATGCGTCACTTCCTCATCATAGTAGGATTTGAAGCCACTCACTAAAACACAGGTCAAAGATTTTCTTTGCTTATATCCAACTTTTTGGATGTATTGTATTGCCAGAAATGTCCTTAATGCAAGCTGAAAATAGTTGACCGCTGCTTTCCTTCCAAACACTAAACATTTTACTACAAATTTAGTGGATCCAGCTTCAGCTCTCGCAGACTTCAGGTAACAGAACACAAAGGTTTGTTTAGACTGCATCAAAACAATTAATGTCATGAATTTCAGTGGTGCAGCTCTATCTTCTATTGTACCGTACATGTACTAGAAAGATGAAATAGGATACTCCGACATTTCAATTTTTTGGAAGCAGTCTGAATATGTCTTAGTAATAAATTGCATCCTTAACTGCTTACCAGGTATTCCTTGAGTTTATATTGCTTGTTTCTACTAGGAAATCTCTGTCTTATATTTTGGGTTGGATAAATTAATGGTAATAATTCTTTTAAAACTGCAATATAAAAACCGCTTTAGTGAAACACCTTAAGCTCTTTTGTTTGTAGCAAGATTTGGTTTTCTTCCCCTTTATTTAATGGCATGAGATGGCTAAAAACAGATACTAAGGGCATCATTCTAGTGAAAGGGTCTAGGCCATTTCATGCTACCTTCAATTTTCATATTGACTCTTCAATCTCACACTTCCAACTTCTGACCCCTTCTTAAATAGGAAGAGCAACTATGTTGCTTGTTTTTAAAAGATTTAAATGTCTCTAATGTTTTCACTGACATCAGTTTTGCCTGTCACGTTCTCATTTCTACACCCCAACGGAAAACCACCTAACATACTCCTTTACATCCAGCGTTATCCAAAGTAGCTTACAGTACGTAAACCTTCGTCACACATTCAGTCTCTTTTTTCTTCATGTCATGAGGAGTAGAGTTTTGTGCTTATCACCAAATAAAATTGCAGTGCAAACTTTAAACATAAAAGTTACACAATTAAAAGTTAATATATGGCACCACAGCCTATTAATTCACATATAGTACAACAGACCAATAAAAACAGACATGAATATGAACATAGCTAAAAAGAAGGTGAGCTTGCATAGCAATGCAACAAAAGAAATTATATACAGAAGGAAATCCTTTTCATCCTGGAGAGTGATTTTTTTTTTCTTTTTTATATACTCCTGACAAGGAAGAGTTTAAGGTGGATGGTGTATTAAAGAGAAGAACACAAAGTATCTGTGGGATATGTGTGGCTGTGTGTCTTTACATTGCATTTACAGTTCTTTTAATAGTACATAAATAAAGAAAATGTCCATTGCACTGTTTAGTGTCATCACTTCCATGAGTTCAGACCTGATGGTCCATCAGAGCAGCTTGCAATGTGTCTTCTCAACTACTCTAAAGAGAGAAACAAAGAGAGAGAGAAAGAGGTTGTAATAGGGAGAAAAAAACATGAAACAAAGCCTATGGCAATATTACTGCAGCACAGAGTGAATATTCCATATGTTGGGAGAAGAGAGTTAATTGCTTCTAAGATGAAAAGCGATGGATGCTAAAATTCAGCACTTACCATCACTGTACCCGAGACAGTCCATTTCAGGGTTTGCGGATCACTATTAGCTCTCTTACAAGCTACTGGGCGGTAACTGCCAGGAGGTACTGAGGGTCTGACTGCAGCAAATAGGAGGCAAACATGCCAACAGCTACACTGCTTTTACTAGTAAACACACCAGTACATCTGAGCTAGCCGCAATGCTGGTGTACTACTTCAAGCAATAGAGTCAAGCCTTTTTGGCATCTGGTGCCATCATCACGTACACAGCACTGACATGGTTTCATACCAGGTTTAAGTGATATTGAGTGATAATACAAAAAAAGTTCCCCTGGCCTGGGAAGCTGAGGGAAGAGTTAGGATATACAACTCAAAAACCAAGCTACAGAGTCAAAAAAAAGAGGACATCCAGCAACAGAAACTTAAGGAGAAGACATCACATGCTTGTCACCATGCCCAACAAATTCAGCACCTCTTCATTCACTCATCTGAGAAAAACTGTCATTTCAGAGAAAAGCACATCATACTTTGCCAAGATGATTCTGAATTACTAGAATTTCTTTTCAATTTTTCCAGTGTTTCACTAGTATTACACACTAGAAGATGTACTATGTAGATAACATTGGTGTGGCTTACACAGATTTGAACTGGTCCAAACCAAAGAACAGAAATTCATTTGTTTTTCATCAGAGGCAAAACACCTCAGAAGCCAAAAGACCTGGGTAAAGTTTAATCTGATTATCACATTCAACTTCATCATCTCTTCACAACAGATTTGTAGCTTTTCTCTTTTTGTCCATTTGAGAGTTTAAACTGTAGCTAGAGTTAAACTTACATAATTCACCAGTAAACTGTCCTTGACTGTTTGATCCCACATAGCCCACATCGAGAAGGTCACTGGTATTGCGTTGGTGACCTCCTCGCAAGACTTCACCTTTTCTAGGTCCGGTCGATCCTTTAGAAGAAGCTGTTCCTGAAGAGCTGTGGCCACCAGGGGATGGGAAGCTGGGTTTACTATATGGTACGAGTGCCTCTTCTAGAAAATGAAAAAAAAAAAAAAAGAAATACTCAACAACAAAATAAATACCAGATAATTTCCATTAAATAGGAATAAACAAGCTATTCTTGTGTGGAGATCATATTCATTCCTGTCCTCAGATATCTAAAGCATGGCAATTTTACCCAAGAAAAGACACAACTTAGTGTTGTATCCCACAAACAAAGAAAACAGTATGAATTTAATCTTGCTTTCATGTAAACTCATAAGTTGGTTTGTATTAATTATAAAAAGTCTAGATTCATTATGAAGCAATAGATATGAATCACAGATACTTTAATAAAAATATATGCACATACAATTTCCAAGACAATGCAGCTATGATTAGATTTTTGCTTCTAGCCTACATGAATGTGCTTTTTCCTTTTTTTATCTTAAATTATGGTAACATTACCTAAATCAATTTAGATAAAGAACTACAATATCAGCTAATTTAATTAGCTTCTAGCAGATCAGTAATTTCTAACAATGTAAAGTACACTGAAGATTTTTTTAACTGGTTGTGAATTACATTGGAAAATATTATATTATACACAGTATCAGTAGTTGTAATATTTGGGGCAAGTAAATCTTCCCGCAGCTTGTTTCATGTTCCATTATGAGCAAAAGGTTTGCTTTTTTCTCACTTGGCTTCTTCCTCTGTGAAGCCTTTTGTAATAACGAACTGCTTGCAAGAGCAGGATTAATACCAATAAAGCTCAGAACTGTATGTCTTCATATAGCAAGAAGTAAAACAAGACATCACATCTGATTAGAGTTTCCAGGAGATATTGTTGTAATAATCCTGACCTAAGAAGCAAAACAGCAGCACTGATTTAACACTGAAATAGAAGCACTATTTTATTTCCTTGCTGTGTATTATCCACTTTTGCTGTCCCAAAAGTCAAGGAAAGAGACTGTGCTAAATATAGCTTGATTGAAGAAAGAATATGAGTATATAGGCTTCACCTCAATTGCAGGAATTGTCCCTTCTGAAATCAGTGGGATATCTCCTGCTTGAATCTTACATTTTTTTAAAGTGAATCTGGGCTGCAAGGGGTTTCTTTATTTTGCTTTTCCCATTCTCTTCACTCTTAAACAACCTGATGAGGAGAAACAGACTTTCTTTGACAGAGGGCAGGAACACAGAAGGAAAAGTAGGTGGCGATGATCGGAAAGAAAGAGGAGATAAAATGCTTTTATTCACAGTCCTGAAACCTTTGCAAGGGCTGCAGCAGAGGCACAATTAACTTAAGGAAATGCTAAATGAGAACAAATTTGTGGAAGAAAAAACAACCCACCCAGAATTTCATTCTTTGTGCTTACTGCCACAAGTGGGTAGGACACGGGAATCCCCCATGTGATCTGCTATTGAACAAAATTCGTTTGTAAGGTAAATCTGTTGCAGAAGAGGAGGCAGCTGACTCCTTTCTCTGCCAAAGTATCTCCCTCTGGCTCTGCCCAAGGGACTAGAATATTTGCACTGCAGGATGTGAGGGCATTATCAGTGTTGTGTGCTATGACCGTGTGCTGTCCTTGCTGAAATAAAAAGAAATGCTTAGAAGATGTAGTAAAATGGCATTTAACAGCCATAGCCTCCTAAATTATGCTACTTGTTCTTTATATATCAAGCCCTAACAATAGAATCAGATGAAAACCTGGTTTCCAAAGGCTGGCTAAAATATGGAACAGCTTGCATTAAGGCAGCAATAAAGCAAGCAGCATAAATCAGTTTAGCAGAATTGGTTGGACACATTTTTAAAGGATGGAAAGAAAAGTCACTAGCATTGTAAAAGAGTTTGGAGATGACATATACAGTCAATTGATTTGTTTTTCTAGTTTGTGGATGCAGGATAAGACCTCCTTCAGATTCAATGAAATATTGAGAAAAAACAATCATGAATAAATACAAAGTGCATTATCATTATAGAGCATATGGTGTGTTAAATTATCTGTCGTGCCCTCAGAAATAAATACAATCCATAAAATAAGCAATTGTGACATAAAATAAAGGCGGAGTTTTTCACAGCATTCTAGCACACGAAAGGTAGTTGTCTTAAGTCCTTAGTATTTATTAAACACTCAGAACAGTGCTCCACGCACCAGGACTGCAAAGAATTCAGGAAGACTTTGCCGATGCCTTTCTCTTTGAAATACTGAGCCTTTAATCTGAAGATACAATTCTAGCGCCTGTGAAATCAGGATGTGTGTGAGTAACAATGTTTTTATACTCCGTAAGATAATCAAAAGGCTTTTAATACTATCAAAACTATTGTAACTCAATCTAGCACTACTTTCTTTAGAGGGGTAGCTAAGAATGTCATATCTGGATGTGCTCTAACTGAGGTTCCAAAATGAAGCCAGTGGCAGGAACTCAGTGATCTTCTTTATACTGAAAGCAATCAGTGGAAACACAGCTCCCAGAATTAGGTATTTTCATTCTACTCAACTTCAAAACAAGTGAAATTTCAAAATTTCACTCACAGCTTGGTAATGTCTGAATGAAGCCTCCTAAACTGCGAAACAGCTATTTCCTGGAAGCTGATAGCTAACAGTAACTCCTTCTGGAAATACATTGAAAACTGGGACAGGATGGATTTCCAGAGACCCTTGTCATTAACAAAGGAAAAAGGAAGAAGCACAATTAATATCAGCAACCCCTTTGAAATAAACGGGAACCACACACAGGTGTAGCCTTTTTTAAATCTACCAGAGAAAAAAATGCAGAGCAAGAAAGCTGTAGTGCAAGAAGCTGGGAAGAGAAGACAGACAGATATGAAGCTCTGTCCCACCTTGTGCACAAACATTATGAGCCCCTCCCACCAGGGTAAAACCGTAACATCTCCTAGAGGAACCTTTTGTCAGGCATAAAAATACACAGTTGCCCTGGTCATCTTGAATTTACCAAGAATAAGCTACCTGTAATCACTCTAGCCCCAAATTCAATGCTTGTGTACGTCACTAGAAGGGCAAAGATCAAGCTCTTATTATTTAGGGACAGACAGATGCAAGTCCTGCAAGTTGGGAATTTTACTGCTGTATACCCTCTGTACCGCAGAATAACTGACCACTTCAGTTTGTATGCTTACGAAGTAGAGTAATAGGAGAGGAGTTCTTGCAAACCAGGTCATAGAAGCATGGTAATAATAATAAACAAAGAAATGAGATGCATAAGCTATATTCAAGCTATTTTCTATGTGTTTGCACATCTTGTACATTGTAATTAAAACTGCCATTTCACCAAGTAGCATGAATTTCACACACTATTTTTAAACTGCGACTTCACATCATCATTTCACAACATGAACAACCACTCGCTTGTTGATGCAGCCAAAAGATTAGGGAGTTTTAACAGCACTGTTATTATTGCGTTTTAAAATACAGATTGTATTTAAAATATTTACATCTTAAATAGGGGTAGCAATGTTTCCTAGGAGAACTTTTTTGGTAAATCCTGCCCCCATGACAGGTTTGCCTGCACACTACTATACTTTTCTAGAATGTCATTGATACTGGTGTGCTAGATTAACAAGGAGCATCAATAGTAGAATAAAATCAAGAAAAGATGGATAATGTGAGTACCTCCACGGTTACTGTGGCAGTTACATACATACTTGAACAAACAGTGTAGCCTTACAAAAAGCTCCATGTACAGTGTAAATTATTTTCTTAATATTCTTAATTGTCCTCCTGCTTCGTTCTAATCACCAAGTTAAAGAAAATATCCTGATAAGTGGACCCAAAACAGCAGCTTTTACTCAAGGCCAGGCTGACAGAAGGAAACTGCGAATACTGTAGAACAACAACTCCATCTCAGCATCACCTCCTGCATGCATTTTTACAAGCTTGAAATCCATTTAGGAGATAACGTCAGCACTCTGCAGTGAGCAGGTCCTGTATAAAGGTGAAAACCTGTGCTGTCATCTTGCTGGGCCTAAGAGATGAATGCTACGTTGTCATATCCTTGAATAAGGAGAAGACAGTGTTTTAAATACAGCTGGAAGGAATATCAGTATCTCAGAAGGATCAGCTTTCTTGCAGACATGCAGAAACAACCTGCTGCCAATTTAGAAGCAGGCTGAAAGAACTAGAAAATATGTCTCTCTAGGTATTAATAAATACACCTAACAGAAAAAACTCTAAAAATCTGTTTCTCCCTCTCTGCCTGCCTGAAACTGTTCCTCTTTTATCCACTGCTATGCTTGACAACGTTATTAATTGGCAAAACACTGTGAAAATGCACCGAGTCAGGTGCTAATGAAATGTCATTGTTGCTGGTGGGAAACTTGGATCGCAAGCATCTCTCACTTCACTGTGCCTTGTCTCATTTTCCAGCCTGGGCTGGCACAGAGGGGTGTGAGGTGCTCCCTAAACTCCTGCCAGATCCAGAAACCCTGAGCTGAGAAGCGTCAAGAAGCCGTTTAGCATTGCCTCGGCCGGTGCAGCGCGCACACACCTGATCCGAAGGCTTGTTTGTGTTGGGCTTTCCTGAAATCCTCTTGGCGGTCTGTAGAGCTTATCCACTCCTGGGTTTGCCGCTGCCACTCTAGTGACGTCCTAGCTTGACGGTCCAGGGAGCTCTTTGTCTCATCTACGTTCGGTGCATGCTGCCTCTCAAGAGAGCTTCCTTTCCTCTCTGCCGAGCCTCCGCGCTGGCCGGGGACTATTTGCTGCCTTAAACCCTGACCAGGGGGTGGGTCGGGTGGTGGTGGAAGATCTAAAAAACGTGAATAAGATTTAGATGAACTAATTTTTTTCATTGAAACAGAAGGTCGGTTTGACGCTGAAAAGAAAAGTCCCTCGCCAATGGCACGAGTCACTTCATTTGCTGGTTTTAAAAGGAGGCAATTTCAGGTTAATCAGAAATGTGCTTTTAGCTTCTGCTTGTTTCTTATTCAGGTTACTGTGTTGCTAGTCCTTTCTAACTTCCATAAAAATTAATAGACTCTAGGCCCTTACTTACATTTCTGTGGAGTATACTCCAGGTAGCTCTTTCAGTAACCGCAAGCAATGAGGAAATGCTATGAAAAAAATGATCTGTGCCAGTTGACAGTTTTCACCCATCATATTGGGGCTTCCTTTCTCACCCCTATTTTTGTGCTTTGCTTTCAGCTTGAGGTTTAAGCTCAAAATCTAAATATACAACTTTATCAAAATGAATAAAGTTACAGAAAAATTTTGAGAAAAATTATTCACAAAGGCTACTGTCATTGAAAAGCCTCCACACATCTGTGGAAAATGCATGTTCAAATTGACCCACCAAACGAGTGAGCATTTTACTGAAGTACTATTTGAAAGTTCAACCAAGAGGTAGACTCTTCGGAGAGAAAAAGATGGACACTCTTAGTCTTTGCAGCCTTGCAAATATAACCAAATAAAATACAATTTCAGCTGAACACTGGAAGACACTTGCCAGGTCTCTAACAATTCCTGTCCTTTTCAAGTTTATGACTTGGACTTTTAAGATGCTTGTAGAATTAATATCATGTTTCTAACCACATTTGTGAAGGTAAAAGTATACTTTATTAGTCCTTGACTCAAAGTAATTATAGAATCTGGATAATTATAATTCTAAATATAAGATTTCATGTCAACTATATGATAGACTTATAACAGTCCAGAAACGCCTCAGATTATTTTTAAAAAAAACAATTCAGAAAAGGGAAGCACCTTAAGCACATTTAGTATTATAATGAAAACTCTCCCTATTGGATACCCATTTTATAAGTAGAACACTTGTTGACAATTCTGGGTTTGAGCAATGCATAGCCTAAATAAATCTGTGCAGTCCCCTCAACTACACTAAACCTATGTTAGTCTACACTAGATATTGATTTGTCCTGCTTTCTAGTCTTTTGTATTTTACAATGTTGAGAAGGTTTATCAAGGAATTGAACTTGACTCAGTAACAGGCATGGAAAAGTAAACCTCTGCTTTGCTTGCAGGAAAGTCTGATGTTTAGAACTCTAGTGAAACTGAAATTCATTTTATAAATTGGTAAGGAGGCCTTTGGAGGGAATTTATATCAAAGCTTGTAATCTGGCTTTATATAATGCTACAGACTTTTTTTCATGTCCTTGATGTTAGAGGTGATACTTATATGTGGGGCAGAAATACTTTCAAAGTTGCTGAGCTGTCATTTCAATCAACATTGTCTGTTACAGATAAATGAGGACATGTGAGTTATTTGTGTCTACAAGGGAAGGAGGTTGTATCTGATGTTGCTCCTGTTCCTTTGTTCACAGCTAAAGTGCTATATCCCAGATTAAGATATCTATCTTCTGGATAGAACAGCCTTATAATAATCTGTCAGTGAGTTTAGTGTATGCTTTATGTTCAGTACTAATTTATTTGAGAATATTTTAGTTATGAATATATATGTGACCTTTCATGACAATGACTATACTTGAGTTAGTGTAGGTGGAGGGTATGGGAGCTTGCCAATGTTAAAATTGCTTTATAGTGTTGGCTTCCAAAATGGCATTTCTTATAATTGATTTTATTGCGATCATAACCAGTTAATGTACAGAACCACAACACTGGCATCTGCTTATGCAATCTGAAATAGAGATTATTGAAGTTGTGATTTACAAGCACTTTATGGAGATGCATTGAATCCAATAAACACAATCATAACATGACATCTGACAGTGCAATATCCAAGATAAAATATTTACTGTTCAATGTAAACAAATTTTTTAAGTAATATCATAGCAAAAAAGAAGTTAACATTATTTCAGTGTTAAACTTTTTAACATACAGCACCCTCCTTTAGAAATTGCCATCTAATGGTTGTTACTAATTAGATACTGAGAAGGAAAGAAGGTTTGTATTTAAACTGTACTGCATGTTCTACAGCTAGCTGCAACTCCTGCAATTTCTGTAGACTTATTCTGCTGGTCTGCTGTTAGCCTGATTCTTGCTTTTGTCCATTCACAAAATGAGCATAATGATTGCCTGATGCATAGCAGTGAAATGAAAAAAAAAAAAACCACATTCATGAAGTTCTTTGAGTATTTCAGACCAGTGGATAAACTGAAATGAAAAATAAAATTTATCTTCTAATGAAGCTTCACACAATTATAGGAGAATTATAGGTACTATGGAATTAACGTAAAATGGCTCCAGCCTGAGCACAGACTTACTGAACTATGTTAGACATGTTTGAGAAGACCTGTAAGAATGGTTACTAATTCTAGCCAACCGTCACCTGACTAAACTGTTTTTTCACCTTCTTACTTGGGTCACAGTAACACCTACTTTTTTAATAAAAGAAGCTGGAAAACAGCTTCATTTGGAAATGTGACTTTTTATTTGCTCCACAACTTAAATCTTGTAGTACAAATCTTGTAGCCTTCAGTAAATTACTAAATATGCTCTGTTATACTGCCTAGGTAATATAAAGACCACTTGTATCCGGAGTCATGAGTTTTTTCTTTCAGTGTCAGTCCTCTCTCCCTCTCCCTCTCCCTCTCCCTCTCCCTTCCCAGCCAAATATGCCCACAGGCACACGTCTCCACACACAAAGTATGCACATACATGATGGTCAGTGGTTGGCATTTCACCTCCTAGTAAAGGGGTAACAGAGATCAGAGAAGTTAGTAGTCTCAGTCCCTAACAGGCAGACTTATTATAACATAGAGGCAAGCCAACTCATTCCATCATGCCAATCACTTCAGAGAAGTTTTGAATTTAGAAATCTGGGGACTTCAGAAGGTTTTTCAGTGAGGATACCCAGAGTGGTATCACTCTTTATCACTGTATTTCCACCTAAATGACATTTATCTCTCAGGTGCTGGGTAAAACACCTGAAAACCCACACTGAGCTAGTAACTTCCTAGGCCAGTGGGATGTCATCCAGACTACCACTTGCATCCTTTAATGGCAGGACGATCAAATCTGCAAGGCAGTTTATAAGTGCATTGGTGGGGAGATGATGCTCTTATTGATTTAGCAATGGAGGGATTCTGATTGAGAAGCTGTAGGACATCAGAATGCCCAATAAGCAGATGAATGTTCAGCCTGGGTTTACTCTTGCCCTCTATTAGAAGGCAAAGAATTGGCTGAATTATTCAGGCACCAGTCAAGTTTTGGCACAGCCTCTCATTATTAACTGGAAAAAGCAGCAAGTTACAGAACCTACAGTATAAGGAGATCCCTTTCTCCCTGTGTCAGTGATTTGTTTTCCTAGGGGTGATAATTATTGCAACGTTTAATAAGCCTCTGGACCACTTTCTAGCATCAGAAGGTAAGCATCATCTCTACAGTGACCTACCTTAGCAAAAAATTGATTTTTAATACATGACAGCAAGCCAGTGGCAAAGCTAATAGAAATCTTAACTTCTAGTTTTCTTTAATCCCTAACTATATTTCCCTTCTGCTTCCTCTCTGTCTTTTTTAAACATCATGCTCAGCTAAGGAACAGCTTTTAACTT
The DNA here is from genome assembly GCA_020746105.1 of Trogon surrucura. NCBI lineage: Eukaryota > Metazoa > Chordata > Aves > Trogoniformes > Trogonidae > Trogon > Trogon surrucura. Next base: position 113,098,361 of record CM036617.1, on the reverse strand, counting down.
CAGTCATGCAGTTACCATGCCACATGACAGATTGCACTGTTTTGCAATTAGTGAATACATTGTTTCCAGGAAAACAAATTATTCCTTAAGCACTACAACTAAAAACCTCCTATTTTTTATTTTTTTTTTAGTGGACCATGAGCTCAGAATGAAGGTTTTCATCATATGAGGGATTCATAAGGTATTATTCCTCTGTGGATTTGTTGTTGTCTCCATGGTCTTTCAGAATGCAGAAGTTAAAAACCAAGCTGTACAGCAAGACAAATATGAAGAATCAAACTAGAGTCAGTCTAGAGGATTCCGACCTGTGACCAAAGAAAATGAAGAAGCAGGCCTTTAGAGGATGTGTGTGGACTGCTGTTAAAAGTAAGCATGATGTTGTGGGTACAACATCATATGCTTAAATAGCCTGGCATCTGTGTGCTACGTGTTAAATATTACAGTTTCTTAGGTCTTTTGCACTCTCCCACATGGTTACACTTAACAAGGAGGAAGTGCTAAGGATGTGGATGGCAAAAGGTAGAGAAAGGACATGGCTGGAGCTTACTTGGTCAATGGAAGTTTAAAGTGACAGATATTCAGTATGTGATGAGACTCAAACACAGGACGCTAGGACTCATCCAGCTTGGGAATTTGAAGACAACTGACAAACCAAGTATATCCTCATATGACAAATCCAAGAGGAAGCAGTTGCAAGTGAATGGGCTGGAGACATCTCAAAACCGGGAGAAAATGTATAGTGACGCTTCCCACTGAAATCACAACAGTCCAGGGCTGAATGGACTGGCCTGGATCAGGACTCAGAATTGCTGTATCTGTCGCAGGTTCTCCTGCTTGCTTTTCCTAACTGCAGTTTAAGCACAGTGGTATTGTCTCTCTTCATTGAGTTCATTGCAATATTCTGCACAAAGCATCCAGTTACTAATTTTAATTTATGTATACCAGAAGTTCCCAAATTCACTTTGTTTGCATACACACAGGTGGCAGCGGCAATCTTTAGCTTCCTTAATTGAAAAATGTTCTTTTGCAAATTTAGCTATGACTCAGACTTGCTGTTACACTTTAATGACTCACGTACAGTTAGAGGTGGAGTGGAAAACCTGTACAGTTCATGTTTGTTTGCCTGCTCCTGTGGTAAGATAGGATGGGAAAGGATCCTCTTACTCCAAGACATTATTAATTCTGGCATCATATAGTAAGCACTTTAACTAGGTTTATAACGGACAATATTAAGCTAACGGTGTCCAAAAGCTGTTATGGTTACTGTCTATGTCTGAGAGGTGGATTGTTGAAGGAAATAGTATATAATTGGTACTCTGACTCAAATACATGAAAGAAACTCCAGTAAATTATTATTTTGTAAACAATAAATAAAAGACAATAGGAGATATCTCTTTTTAAATAAATCTTACAATCTTATCTCTTTCACTAATTTAAAACAATGCCATATTTTATGATGGCATCACTCCCCGAGAAGTCATGCTTCCAACTGTTTCATGACCTGAACCGGATGCCCATTATTTTTCTGTTACCCATATTATTGTTAGACATTTCTGTAGCAACATTACTAAAAAGCCAAAGGATTAAGGTCCGATCACACTGAGTGCACTACAAACTCACATGTACATAGAATTTTTGACCTCACAGTTCAAGATGACAGGATACACCATGCAGAAGGAGTAACTTAACATATGCACAGAGTGAGTATTGCCAGCATCACAAGGGACACCCAAAATTTGCAGTTACTGTTCTCATAGATGCATCTATTTAATGGACATGTGCAGCAGGAAGGACTCTGGAACATAGCTAGAAAGGGAGGGAATTAATATTTAAACCAATCCAGATACATATGAGTGGAGTCTAAGCTACTTTAAGCTGCTTCTTCAAATAATATGGTAGTGAGGATGAGCCACAGAACATGAGAAATAACGATAACCCCATTGATTAGACTTTCACTTCTGGAATCTGTTCTCCACTTTCAAGGTCTGGCAAACAAGGAAACTGTCAGGGAATACTGCAAAACTGTATCTGTACACCCGATAACACAACTGAGAGAAGAAGTCTGGTGGTTTTAGTGGTCACAGTCCACCTTCAAGCTGTTAATATATTTTATACATGTATCTAGCATAATATATAGCACACGATAAATAAACCAAACTAAATAAATAAATCTGCCCAAGGAAGATAATGAGGGGGGTTGGACTTGATGATCCTTATGAGTCTCTTCCAACACGAGATATTCTGATTCTCAAGTAATTTGTACCAGAATAAGAAGGATGTTTATACTAAAATCTAATGTTTTTTTTTTTATTTATTTTTACACCACCCCCACATACTGGGAGATTTGCCAAGGTGTATTTAAGATTAGGAAATAGACTCCCTGGCATCTCACCTACTCCCGTGGTCCAGTTAGTGTTACGAGAGGTACTGAGGCAGGTGGGACAGCCTAGCTCTCAGAATTGCCACGCTTTGAATGTTGAAAGAGAGGTCAGACTGAGGAAAGTGATCACATCTCCATCTGCTTGGCAGTACAGATATCCTTGGTGGCTCCTTGAATGCTGTTTCTCCCCTCTTGTAATTTCAACACCTACAAGAGCCAGGCTGGAGACCAGAAGAAATGAGGGGCAGGTAGCTGGCCAGCCACCTTCTTATCCAGTCCTCCTCAAAGAGGAGGCAGCAATCACATCTTTTGCCTAATTCAAGAGGGAGCAAACAAAGATAATGGAAGATTGAGCTGATCTTAACCATCAGAAAAGCAGAACAGATGTGCCTGAAATTTCCAGATGGGAAGCAGTGGTCAGAGAGAAGTGGAGATGTTAAAGAGGGAAACAAAGTCACTGAGTCAGTGGGTGTCAAGAATGAAGCAACACAGACAAGACATGAGGCAGAAGCATGAGAGAAGTGTGTCACGTATTGCTGTGACTGTTGGGCAGCTGACAAAACCAGGACAAACCAAAGAGAGTGTTGTAGGACTGGCTCTACTCTTCTCCTTAGGAATCTATCGCATACTGCTACTGCTGGTGGTGGCTACTTTCATTTAATGTAAAATTACCCATAGGCCATTTTCTAACGTCAACTTGTGCAACACAGTCATTTTTGTTTAAGATTTACATTGTGGTCTGAGGAAACCTAAGAGATGACAACATGTTCAGAGTCGAAAAGAAGAAAGGCTCCTTGAAGACTCACTTAGACAAGCTCCACACTGCTAGAGTTGCAATATTGCTCACGTCGCAACCTGGGGACTCCATATAACCAAACAAATAATTCAATGTAATACAATGTCCTTAAAAGATTGCTCTACATTCTCCCACGTTGCACACCGGCTTGTTGCAGGTTATCATCAGGAGCTTTACCACGACACTTACCGTCCGTTATTCCCTCCCTACGATGAGGCAAGGAAGGTTGGTCCAACCGTCCACCCTTGTGTTTTTTAGTGGGCCTCGGCCTCTGGCTCTGATTGACAGCTGCACTGGTGTTGCTGTCAGTAGAAAAAGGACTGGTTGGCCGAGGTCTCTGAGAGGAAGGATACGCTTTGCCTAAAAAAAAAGAGAAACGAGATGAGAAGATGTCACTGCCTTGAAAGGGGCGGTTCTATTAAAATCTGTTTTGAAACATTAAATCTGGTCTAATTCTCAGAGGCAAGCAAGTGTCCCCTCGAGGTACCCACTGATGACAACTGCTTTAAGATACGCCACAACAAGCAAAGTGAGAAACTTGGCATTCTTTTGTCTTTAACTTTTATAATTAAAATCGTTCCATCTGTTGTGATAAAACTACTGTATGCCATCTAACTCCTACCTGCTCTGTGTGCTGAACAGATGTGTCATAACAACTCCTCAGCCTTGAGTAGGTAAGGAAAACAGTTCTGCAATCATACCAAATTTATCTCCTCCTGCCTTCCACCTTCACGTTTGTCGAGCCAGATTCTCATTTTAGGGGCTCCCATATGCACTGTGTATCTGGATTAACTCCAGTGAGATAAACATAATTGATTTTGCAAGCTATGTAGCAGTGTAGGTTTGTATACTTAAGGCTGCTTTTTTATCAAGAAATAAAAATGGGGGTATATTTAAATGCTGAAATTTTCTGTTCATTTTCAGTACCTTTATTTGGTTCAGAATAATGTATTTTGACCAAACTTATTCGTCAGATTTTTTTATATATGTACAGACTAATCAAGATAAGTGATTTCTCTTAAAAAAAAGTCTTTGATGGTGTTCTGTGGAGCGGATCATTAAAAGCATCATGCAGAAACCATAGGAACAGAGTTTATTTACTACATTCACTACCTTTTATTTTGTTATTTTTATTCAGTTAACTTAACTAGACTTGTTTAATAATAACTGATGAAAACTAAAGATCACCATCTTTGTGGGTTTTTTTTCATCTGCATGTCATTCTTCCCAATTATCTTGGGGATGTTAATATTTTAATTCATTTAGAACTGGTGCTTAAAATTCTTACATGCTTTAATCCTACCTGCAGTGGAAAATGTGCAAAGACAGAATTTCTGCTCTTTCCATGCTACTGTAGACCCAAGTGGTGTAAGAGTTGACAGAAAGCGGTAAAATGGCTGTTTGTTATTTTTATGGTCAACTGACTCCATGCTAGTGAGGAGCTTTTTAATCCTTTGGTTAACTTAGACCAGGGTCTACCCTGGTGTGAGTTATATTTTCCAGTAAAGCCTTTCAACAGGTGTGCTTACTTCAGCTGATCTAGATAAGCCTAATCAGGAGTAGTATGCTACCCACGACACTATTTGAAATATTCTCAGTGCTGAGAGGGCAAAGCAAAAAAAGTAGCCATAATCCCTCTAGCATGGTGTTTCACATTAATACACACGTGTTAGTATAACAGCTTGGTTTTGACTTGAGAGAGTTCCTGACTGTCTCAGGCTTGATCTTCTACCTTCTGACTGATGTGCACCCTGAGGTAGACGCTGCTCTTTGGCAGGCTTGGTTCCCAGCTGCACATTGCTGCCAGCTGTTGGAGGTTACCATGTTTGAACCTTGCATGTGGACATTCCTTAACTCTACCAAAATAAGCCCAGTTGTACTTAAATGATATGAAAAGTGTGCTTTTGCTAACCTGGCTCATTTTAACTGAAATGGGCTACAGAGCGCCCACCCAAGCAGCTATTTCTGGATCTGGGAGAAAGAAGTAATAACCATTTGGGGGAAGGCTGGAAACATTAACCTCTATAGCTGGCACAGCTGCAGCCAGACAAAGACAAGTGATCAAGCCCTTGTTTCACAGATAAGGATAAAACTGCAGATGAACACTAACAAAATAGTAAAATTTCATTGAAAAATAATAAAAAAAAAACCACTAAGCAAAGAAATTCACATATGAGCTGGCAATTCCATCCTAGCTCACAGCACATTGCGCAGATGTTTTGCAAAAATAAACTCATAACGTGCAAGTGCAACTAGTGAGTGCAGGATGAAGATTCTTCACACTTATTCTCTTGACTAAAGAAATGTGATTATTCATTCAGAATGTTGGTTTGAAAAAGGAATAGACACCAAACATTCTCTCTTTTATCCTTCCATGAAAAAGAGGGAAAATAAATAGTGCTGGCCTAAATCAGACATGGGGCAAACACAAATGATGTGCAGGCTCCCAAAATACATTTTTCAATGCACCTAATAACTGATTACAACATCTTGCATTTGTATGCGGCCCTTCCAGGAAGAACTGCCAAGCAGTGTCAGACTCTCTGTAGTAGATTTAGTATGTCTAAGTGGAGACAAGGATAAATCCACCAATTCTTGATTTAATTTCCCAAGGGTGTTAAACAGGAAAACTGAACTTCACGGCAACGTACACGATGGCTTCTGGAAACTGGTGTCTAGCAAGGGAGTCACCTTGCGCCTGGATTTATCTGTGCCTCTTACGCTTGGCAGTCAAACACATCCACAAGAGTTTCACAGCTGTTCTGAATGGGTGAAAACAACAGTCCAGACTGCAAAGGAGTGAAGAGTCAGGACCTCCAGACTCCCTCCAGAGCACTGAATAGAAATAATACTGTTGCTTCTCCATGACAAGACAGTGTTTTGCACAACAGAGGGGTTTGCTGCGGTGCAGCAGGTCCGTAATGGGCGTGTCTGATGGACCCACGCTACCCTGGGAGGTATCATAGAGTTGTGAAACTGCTGTAAGCACTGGGGAGTTATTTCCATTTGCTGAGCGTATTGTGAGGAAAAGAAGGGAGGGCTGCTTGTTTATATTTGAGGATTTTGCTTCCATTTTGCCTGCTGAATCACAAAGACGCTAATAATCATAAAGTCTCTGCCACAACCATTGGCTATTTTGTTGTACCCTAAACTCAAATAGTCTGTCCAAGGAATTCTATGCTACTCAGCTTAAGTGCATTTGTGACCTAATTAAGCTAGAAAAATATAACTGACAAGAGGGCTCTCATCCTTTCCTTGTGCTTTCCATTTCCATAGCTACAGTAAGAAATTATATGTACTTAAATGTGTTAATGTGTTTGTGTGCCCATTCACTTTTGTTATGTGTTTGTGGTGGGAACTGTACTTCTCAGTGACCTGACAGAAGCAACATTGACTTTTGGTTGTTTTTTGCATTAGCTTTTACTGAGGCCAAGAACAACATCAAAAAAAAAAAAAAAAAAAAAAGGTAGGAAGGATTTGATCCTTTCATTCAAGACCATTTAGAAGACTCTTCAAGTGAAACTATTTATTAAAAACTATAGTTTGGCTAAATGTGCCCATAGTAGATGAGTGTATGTCTACATTGGATTTTGTTTTGCTTTGTTTTTTTTTCAAATGATGAGACAGATTTACTCAGTCAATTTTCCACTAGTGTAAAAAGCAAGTGAGGGTAAAGGACAATTATGTCAGAACAAAGTCAATGGCAAAAATCCCAGTGATCTGAGAAAAGCTGTATCTGTTCATCCTGTAGGCTGTTGGCAACATGCGGCTTTGCCATCGATTCTTTTTGTCATTCCTAATGTTTCTAAAAGGCACTGTTTGCCATGGAGTCATTGCATGCAGAATAGCTGCAGTTTTTAGCACTAACATGCAGAGATATTTCTCCTAAACACACACATTTTACTGAAGGATAGACTACATATCAGACTAATAGTAAAAAAATTTAGATGACAGGAACACTATGGGACCTGTTGGCAGGAATTGGCTGAGAAAGCATAACAAAATTATTTTGACTATTTTGATGTCTAAGCAAATGCAAATACATTATTTTTCCAGAATATTTTAAAGACATTCTTATTTATCTTTTTTTTTTTTTTTTTTTTTTGCTAGAAATGGAACCTATGGAGCTTTAGAAATATGAGCTAAATTATGTTTACTTTTCATTAATTCAATTTAGAAGACTGGCTGTTTTCAAAAGCAATAGTCATTTTACCTCTGTTACATTTAGCTTGGTAGATTCAGTTGGTATAATTAAAATTAAATTCTAAATCAAAATGTATTAATTATTTTTTTAAATTATCTAATAATAAGGCTTTTAAACAACTTGTATTGTTAACAGTAAAAGCACACCAATTCACCCCATGCTTAGAAAAACTTCACAGAAAAATACACTTTTGCAATAAGAGATGCAACAGAAGAACAGAGATGGAGATAATAGTTTAAACATGATGTTCATCCCTGGAAATGTGAATGATTGTGGGGAGATTTTGAAAAAAAATGAAATAATCAAAGACTGCGTGCCAGAATTAGTGATCTCTTCACTGAAATGTTAACCAGAGCATATGTCAGTAAATCTATAGCAGAGTCAGCAGAGTCGGCACAGAGAGAAACTGCAGCAGACTGAAGGTGCAGATTAAAAGCGTGTGCTATTCACTATTTCATTTAAAATGTACTGATGAAAACATCTCCATCCACTTTATTCCATGCATGTTAGACAAGTGGGAGACACAGGTTCACTGAAAAGAAGAGTAGGCAGAGACACCCTTCATGCAGAAAGCATCAACTTTGAATCTACGAACCTGTTCTTGTCAGGCTGGTTCCATCCAGCCTAAAACCAGCTTTATCTGCTGCTGCAACCAGTGCTTGTGCAAAACTGCCGCTGGTAAAGATCGAGTCATCTGAGGAGCTACCTACACTAGATCTATGACTAGAAAAGTTACGGTCCTCATCAGACGCAGAACCCCATCCATTTACCATTGAACCTAAAAACAAATGTAGGGGTCTAGTGAGTTGTGCACATTTGATATTTTTTGATCATCTAAAGCTTAAAGACCCATTTAATACATCCTTTCTTAACAGGAAACCCAAAATTCATTTGACAGAGCTTGATACAAAAGAGCAGTATCCCTCCAAAGCTTAAAGACCCACTTAACATGACCTTTAACAACAGGAAACCCAAAGTTTATCTGACAAAGCTTGGAATAAAAGACGCTATCAAAGCTAAGTGTGATCTCATTCATAGCTTGCTCCATGTTGCTTTGATCCTATAAACAAAAAAAATACATATTCTCTACAAATGTTAAGGCTCCATAATAAATTCTTTTGAAAGATTTTCCCTGGGATTGAAATGAATGCGATTTTTTTTTACTTATTATAAATCTGTATCTAGTTTGATATTTTCAAAACAAAGTCTTAATTTCAGACATCACAAGTGTAAGTCTTGGTAGATATGGCTAAAATCAGACATGCATTTCAAAAGCTTCCTGAACAAGACTGGTATTATGTCATTTTCTCAACCAAAACCTTAAAACAGATGATCAGTTTTAATGGCGTGAAGAAAACTGACCTAAAGTACTTCATTCTAGTGCATTAAAGTTACTTTTTTTAAAAGGTTAGAAGTAATTAACATTTAGAATAGGGCAAATATATACTCAAATTTAATACTGAGTCAGTCACTAAGCCAATGTTGACCTCATGGTACCTATGGATTACCGCTACTGCAGGAAAGGAAAGTTATAACAGCATCATAAAAATGCAGTCAGAAAACCAGATACCAAAAAAAGCACACGAAAAACAGGAATCTTGACATAACTAAAATGTAAGGAGCGAAATAGTGAAGGAAGGATTCATCTTATTTGCTCTTTATTTATATTTTATTTTTCCTAATGCGTGCAGCATCGATCAGCTACCCCACGTGGCAGTACAATATATTTTCAGAAGCTATTTGTTTGCTCAGATTTTTTTCAAAGTACTGAACTTCTGTTTCTCTTGTGGCTTCAGATGGAGTTGATGGTGTTCTAAAAACCCGTGAGTAAATGTCACCAGGTAATCTACGCTGTGCAGTGGAGTAGGAAACTTGGCTAGCACTGAGTATCTACTTTTGCTCCAGGAACAGGACAACCATGCTAATCAATTAACAAGTTCAGCCGAGATGCAGGGCTACCAGACTGCTTCTGGGACCCAAACTGCTGCATGACAACCCAAACTGCTGCACACTCCTGTAGGCACATAGTGCGTTGTTCTGAGATAGCACAGGCACCTATACTGAAATACCTGAAATCTGATTTTTGCAAACAGTGGCATGCATACGTTGGGGAAAAAAAAAAAAAAAAAAAAAAAAAAGCCCAGTGAACCCATGAGAATTTGCAGAGAACCGATTTTAAAAAATATGAAGACACATGTAGAGAGAGATATCACGGCCCTGACCTAACTATTCATTTAGCACAGCTAAATTTATGTAAATGAACACAAGATATGTAGCAGTGTAAGGCACGTCCTTCAAAGCCTTTTTTTAACCCATGTCCAAGAAAGTATTACTATGTTCAAAATTGTTAACTAGTAAATCAATAATGGCTTCCTTATTAGTACCAAACTGATAAGCTAATTTAGTAGTGGTGGCGTCAGAAATTAATAGCCTGCAAAAATAAATCATGAGTACAATAAATAAGTACTAGAACTTAGTCAGTAGCATGCTGCACCACCAAGTCCAAGAACAATAGATTATTTTGTGATGCTGCAGTGACCAAACCTTTTAATGTCAGCACAGTGGCAGGCTGTAATAACAAAAGTCCATGCATTCCTAAGATACACGAAAAGAAACCGACGAGGTCTATGGAGGTCTGACAGGCAGAAAGTGTGTTAAGTGCAACAGAGAGTGACAGAGTTTGATTCTGCCTGCCAAGAGCACACATAAAATTTTTATTTTCCAAACAGATTCAACCTGATGCAGACAGATGTAAGGAAGCCTAGATAACAGCAAGGGAAGGCTAAAACTGAATTTCCTCTGAGAAGACAGTTTCTGAACTAAAAATCAAAGTGTGATAGGACATCATAGAGAACAGAGAGTAAAAAGGTTTAGCAACAGTTATTGATGATGTATGAAAAGAGATACTATAGATAAAACACTTCATGAAGATGTAAGAAAATGAAATGCTATAAGTGAGGACATTTTCAAACAATCACTTATCGACATATTCTGGAAAATATGTCAGCATGAGCTGAAACATAAAAATATAACTAGACCTACAGGTATCAAAGGACGATGTTCAGGTCCTACAAATTTAACATGTATCTCATTAGTTTCAGCGCCCAAGGGTTTTGTAGGATACATTTTACTCTCTACACAGAGACATGCAAAACCATATACTGCACAGAACAGGTATGGTTTTCAGTATCATAGGCATAAGACTATGGATGTTTTAAAGGAAATTAGGTTTGAATTTCCATTTACTCACAATACTCTGTCTGTTGCTAACCAGTCAGTTGTTACGCAACATATAATACACAGGATAATTTGGATGGGATGTTTTCCAGGTACGTCTAGGAACAGTTGCTATTTTTCATCCAGTCTTTGATGGGGTAGACTGAAGTTCATCCAGTCCAAAAAAATAATCCACGGTTTAAGTATGAAATACACTGAAAATCTGCAAAAGCTCATAATGCCCTCTCTAATGCGTTTGCATACATATGCCAGGTTTTCCTAAAAAGAGCTGAATTTTAATTATCAGTAAAGTGCTGTTCTCAGACTGCCAACTTTTCAGGTTAACCCTGTAGGAAAGCCTTGTTCCTGAACTCTTCTGAATTCCCACAGAGAGCAGGCATCAGCAAGGCTGGGAATAGTGCGCTCTACCCAGGGATCATTTCCTGTTCCCATCTCCTCCAGCCACTTTGTTAGGAGGGATCACCTGTCAGGCTGGACATGCAGCTCGGTTCTTGCAGGGACATGAGCTTTACTGGGATGTCAGCACAGCTGACAACTAAAGCAAACAATTAACCCATCTGAAATGCAACATCCAGTTCTGAGGTCCCCCAGAAGTGGGTCCAGAGGAGGGCTATAAAGATGAGGAGGGGGCTGGAGCACCTCTCCTACAAGGACAGGCTGAGAGATTTGGGGTTGTTCAGCCTGGAGAAGAGAAGGCTCCAGGAAGACCTTACAGCACCTTTCCAGTATTTAAAAGAGGGCCTACAAGAAAGATGGGGACAATCTTTTCAGCAGAGCCTGTTGTGATAGGTCAAGGAGTAATGGTTTCAAACTGAGATAGGGTAGATTTAGATTGGATCTAAGGAAGAAATTTTTTACAGTGAGGATGGTGAGGTACTGGAATAGGTTGCCCAGAGAAGTTGTGGTTGTTTCATCATTGGAAGTGTTTAAAGTGAGTTTGGATGGGGTTTTGAGCAACCTGGTCTAGTGAAAGATGTCCCTGCTCATTGCAGAGGTATTGGACTAAATGACCTTTAAAGGTCCCTTCCAGCTCAAACCATTCTATGATTCAATGATTCTATGATACTTCTGGTTGTTGCAGGTAGAGGGAAAACTCTTAATAACTCCTGAAGTCAGCATGCTACAGTGACACACACACAGCACTCACAGCTCTATGTGATCAGGGAGCTAAAGATCAAACCTCTACACTATTTCTACTGGTTCCTCAGCTATTCACTTTTCCTGTATAAACAATTTTTTCCCCACCAAACTTACAGCAGCAAACCCCCAGCTTGCTTTGCTCTCCAGAGGTGCAGACACTGCCCAGCAGGCATGGGAGCACTGGAGGCCAGCCTAGGCACCTCAGGCCACCACGCAGCTGCGTTAACATAGCACACATGGTGACTGCTTGTTTGAAGGCATCCTCTGGCCTCTTGTTTTCCAAATCAGATGCACATTTGTTTCTCCTTTGAACAAAGGCAGAATAAGAGATGCTGACGTCCCTTTCAGATCAACTGTGCATTTTGAAATGTAATGAAACAGGCTTTTAGCGTCTCCTTTACATGCAGCTCACTATGTGTTTTCCAAGAGAACATTTGAGTTTTTACAGTTTCTGGCAACTGTAAATCTTACTCTTGCTGACAGCAGCAGTAAATGCTTTATGTAGAACAAAATCAACTGCGAAAAGTTGAACTCTGTTTTCTTGCTCCATAAAATATCTCTCAGTGCTAATGCAAATAGAAAGCTTCTTTGCTCTCAGGGAGAGGTGAGAGGAATAGAGGTGCTAGCTTCTTGTAGACTGCATGCTACTGCTTTTAGTGGCATTTTGCAGGCAATAAAAATGCTATTTTTTCTTTGTAAAGTGTATTCTTGCTTTACTTTAAAAAAATAATCTTATGCACTTGTGAAGTAAAAGCTGCTCACAAAAAACCTAACACTCTGCAAATTCCACTAGATACTGTTCTGTACATATTGATCTCCATGTGCATGATTAAGGTTAAGAAATGTTGTCACTGGGACACGTATGTGTATGCTTATGTGTTTTCCTTTACAAGACCATTAAGCATATGCTAATATTAAGCATCCTTCTCTGCAGGTTTTTTTTTATGGAATAGAGCTAGACTGCTTAGGTTTGTGAAGTATGAATGAAGTCCTTGGGGACTGATGCTACTTCACCTGAGATCAGTTACAGAATTCCTTTAGCCTTTGTAGAGAAGAAAGACAAGACAATACACTTTTTTGGATTTTTGACTACTGCTATGATTACGAAAGAGGACTATCCACTGATTTTGGTGGAAGTGATGGAATAAAAGGGGCAATAGTCATTGTATCACTAAAAGAGGAAAGAATAGAAGAGGCTGAATGCAGAATACAAATATGATCACAGGTCAAAAATTGTACCTGGTCTTATACTTCACATTACACTTTGCCATAAATGCCCTAACATTTACATGTATACATCTGAAATAAACAATTAAGTTTTAATTGTTTTTTTTTTTACTTTGGGGCAGTAAACACTAAATAAAAGGAGGTGAAAAATTATACATACATATTTGGCATTTAACATCTCCAACTATAATTAATGTCCTTCATAAACATTTAAAGAAACATGTATTTATGTCACTTAGCCAAATTTATTAGTGTTTGCATTTTCAATCTTTCTAGATTTTTTGGTTTCCATATTGCTGAAAGGCACAAAAAATCTCAAATTTATTCAAGCTGTTTGAAAAGAAATGCACACAGAACATTAAGTAGTTGCTCAAATGTTGCTGAGCAGTAAAATACTATGATAAAGTGGCATCTTGCTGTGTCTCTATTACTTCTTCAGCACTAAAATTAATTTATGATCAGTCATCAATTCATTTACATGTCATTTTATGCTAAATCCATCGTTGCTGATGAATGCATATCCCTAGATCCATTAAGCTAGAGTAAAGTCTGTGCTTTATAATATGACCCTGCTAATTGTTGCATTACCATTTTTATGAGATACAAAAAGTAGCAGTTTCCTATTTTCTGAGCACATATTTAATCCATGAAACACATTCTTCCTATTAAATGCAATCTGTCTAACTGCTTATAAAATAGAACCTTTTGCAATAGGTATCCCTAAGCAAATCAATATAAATATTGAACTCTGCCACAGTAAAATACGGTTAATGAAAATGATTTTGTGTAATTTTGTTCACAGACACAATGAATGAACAACTTTTACCATACTTATGGTGATCAGTGATTCTTCTAATCAAGACCAAAACATGCTAAATAACAGATTTTCTTCCTATGGAGATCTTTTTAATTTCAGATCTACATAATTCTATTTAAAAAAAGAGACAAAGTTATCCATTTGCAGTGGTACTGCTTACCAGAATATGTCTCTGCCTGTATCAGTTTGTATTAGTTAGAAAAGGGCTTGTTCTAATTTCTGGGCTAGTTACTGGGTGTGTCTCTCTCTCAGTCACTGTAACAGCTCTCACTACCAACTCCACTGATGGTGCTGGAGGAGGAAAAGGTAAGGAGAGGGCAAAGAAAAACCCCAAGACACAATGCTCTGATCTAACAAAACCTAGTGTTGTTCTTAATGATTTCAGTGAGAAGCAAATTAATTTCTTACATAGTCATCATATGCAATTAATCAAATCTATTAGAATAAAATAATGTAACAAACTCTTTGTGACTATTCATGCCATAACTCTGCACGGCCATTCACTATAAAGGCAAACATTAAACATGAGCAAAAGAAAAAACATATTTCAGCATGTCTCTGAAAGCAAAATTAACCCTAAATAGTTGTGAATTAGAAGTCAATTGAGCAGAAGTATTAGGTCTGCTTTTCAGGTCTTTTTTTTTTTTTTTTTTTTTTTTTTTTTTAAATCAGTATCTCAGTATCCTAACAAACTATGCTGGGAATGAAGCAAAACTTTGGCTTTAATTTCATATTCCATCCCACAAACTTTCAGATCTAAACCTCCGTCCTTGAGTTTTCTTTGCAATATCTCGAAAACGTTAAGATACAGTCACTGTGCACTCCTCCTTTCCTTTCACTTTATTATACACGTCAACACTATGTCTCTGCCACCTGCAAAGAGAAAAGCTTAATAGCGCAGATTAAATCCTTGTCTGACTCTTCAGCTAGCTGTAACTAAAACTCAAGGGTCTGGAAGACAACCTGACTTTTAAACAGTTTAAAGGAGCAGCACTGTGGTTTCAGAGGAATTTAGCAGTTTGAGCTCGGCTCACGCAGCGCCAGTGTTTCCCCTCAGAGAATCCCACACTTGGCATTGGATGAAAAACCCTGGTCTCAGCTCAGCTATAAAGAACAAAGTACCGTTTCACTCCGAGAGTGGCTATCTTCAAGTCATTGCTGAGGCATGCTAACAGCACAGGGTGAGGAAACTCGCCCCACTTGCCGCACAGCAACTCCATTTGGAGGCAGTCTGGACGCAGAGATGTCAATTTAGATTTCTCACAAACACTGAACTCACAGAGCACTCTTCAAAACGAACAGAAATACTGCTTTACTGGGTCAGCTGTTCTCATTTGCCTCCATTTTTTTGATATCAAGTTTAAAGAAGTGAAAACGCGGCATATAAACTCCTAGGAAAATGCTGATTTAAGTCACCAAAAGCCCTGTGATATGAAGTAGCTTATCTATTCTGCATGCAAGAAAGAACAATTTAGTTGTTCTACAGTATTCTAAAAGCAATTAAATTTAAGAATGAGAAACAGCTTGGAAACAACAAATGCAATTTGTTGTTTACGCTCTTTAAAACCAGTAAACACAGTCTGGAAGAGTTAACAGATACACACAAATTAAAATTCTCCTTTGAAACAATTCCCCCAAGTATAATAAGTGATTTACTTCCACTCCTAGGAAAAAAAAACCCAAGCCCTCAGAAAATTGAGGGTTTACCCATATAGTAACTGAGAAGCACAGTAGTTTTGTTATTTGGAGAGTTTGCTATTTTATGGATCATTTAGACTAACACTCTGGTTGCATTTTTGTAAGGCTATAGTTCAGTAATTGTTTTAAGTCAATCTAAGTGTTGGCTATATGCTGTTGGGGCAGTCTATCATTTTGCTTCCCTTCCAGATGCACTTCCCTTCCTGCCGTGCTGCCATGTGGTGAACGACATCAAGGAACAGATAACAAGCAAAAGAAAAAGCAAACAAAAAAACCCTTCATTTTCAGCTGGACGAGGTCATGTCAAGATAGTGGTGGAAACGAGTGGGATCACCTAAAGTACACTCCCAGTCCACATTACCAGGTTCTGCCCAAATTCTTAAAAAGTTCTTAGCACTCCAATAATGAAACAAGATTTATAACTATTATAACAAGCTTGCACGTTACTTATAAACAGATGAACTGCAATAACCATAGAAGTCTACAAACCAGAACTTAAATGCAGCTACTCCTTACTTTGCACTAGGTAGGATGGTCCAAAATATTGAAGATGCAAATGAGAAAAACATTCATCTTCTGATTTACAGATCTATCAACACTGGCATATTAATACATACCAAATGAAAAATACATAGCAACTTGATTTTTTTTTTATTTATTTATTGCTGTATTACCAGTGCAAAACCCTTACTGCATTCCTAATGGGAAGGCTTCTGAGCCATTAGTGAGATATGCAAAAATATGCAGAATTACAGCCTGAAGGAGATTACACTAGAAATTCAAGTGAAGTAACTTAACATACTCATGCACTAATAAGTTAACCTTCTCAATTCAGGGATTTAAACTTTAACTCCACGGCCTTCGGTTGAATCTGGATTTCAAATCACAGCAGCAGAGATACAATTCTTAAGTCTTAATTAGATTGGCAAGCAGTCTGGCCCTAGGGTGAA
The DNA here is from genome assembly GCA_020746105.1 of Trogon surrucura. Taxonomy (NCBI): domain Eukaryota; kingdom Metazoa; phylum Chordata; class Aves; order Trogoniformes; family Trogonidae; genus Trogon; species Trogon surrucura. The sequence goes on along the minus strand of CM036617.1, from coordinate 113,081,912 downwards.
GGAAAACCTGGAAAGTGGGATTAAGCTACACACTATTTAATTCAAGAGGGGAAAAGGAGGACAATTATAAGTATTGATGCTCCATCACTGTCATATTGCTGCAGTGCTTTCAAAATAGCAATGTTTAAGTAAGGGTGCAAAATCCTTGGAAATGGAATGGGCTACGGTAATAAGTTGTAAGTTGAGCTGAGCAAGTCTCCCCTAAGGTACAACTAACAATCAACGTTCTCCCACTGAGATCAAAGACTGAAGAATATTTATGAAATACGGACAGTATGTACGTTTGAGTCTCCAGTGCAGCTGTACATTATGGATACAGTATATTATACAGAGGTCCAAGTTCAACCTAAAGGGAAATATACTGATGCTTACAAAAAGTACATTACATCCACGTAAGACTTGTATTTTTCAAAAAAATGTCTTTCACTGCCCACATTTCATAAACAGCAATTTTATTCAGTCTGTACATTAGTTTAGCATGCCTTTCTAGGTCCCCTTTGATGATCCCTGTTGTAACTTTCCAAGCCACACAAAGGGTGAGAAGCAGTGAAGGAAAGAGTGTCAGAATAATTAAATATCTTCACTGAAAGGGAACAATTACTAAATTCAGTAATACAGAGTAGGTTCAAACTACCCATTTTTCTACACAAATCTTGTATTTACAAGTAACAGTGGTGGTCATTCAACTACACTTATTCTGAAGTCTTTTAACTTCCCTGCGTTCGTCTGTGAAAGCATTTACCCAGCAAAATACCTAGAAATGCTTTAAGATAACATTTTTATGCTGCTCCTGATTTATGAAATATATATTACTAAGCTGAGGTCTTCCTCGTCCTTTTTATGTAACTGGCTTGCTTCTCCAGTAGAGTGAACTTTTCATGAAAGCTAGGATATAATTGAGTTTTCTTTCAAGTCTTTAAAGCTTTTTAAAATTCATGAATTTTCTTATCATTTTGCAGCAAAGCAAAGTATTTTCAAATCCTTCTTTAGTGTTTAATATTAACACATTTTAAATGTTATAGAAATAGAGTGGAATAAATTTTCTTTTAGAAAGTGTTTGACTGATGATGTATTTTACTGTTAGGAACAAGTTGGTGTCACTGTTAACTGTGTTTGGTTACCTGTCACAGAGCTGTCTAGATTGTCCATACTGGAGCCTGGAGTATGCTCTAGACCTCTCAGCGGCCTACTGATTTCTACAGTTTCTTCTTCAATATCATCCTCCTCATCATCATCATCTGGAACATCTGTTTCCAAATCTGAAATAAGGTTTCCAGATACATATCCTAGGGGAGGAACTGGAGCCTGAGGAGGTTGTGTATTGCTTTGGATGTGCCTACAGAAACAAAGAGGAAAATATCACCAGAAGGGATGAGACTTTGTACCCCATAGTCAACAAAAGATAAGCCTTTCAATAAGTCCTGATGTAGATTAACAAAATGTGCTTCTTAGGTCAAACTCAAGAAAAGTCAGTTCAGTTATACACTGTAGCTTCCAATACCGGAGTACCTGTACACTTTCCAGTCTTAAATACACTTCTCCTCCTGTAAGAAGGGAAAGGTCAAGATTGTTCTTTCACAGATGAGGAATGTTGTACACAGAGGCTACATAAATCAGGTAGAAAGTCCACGGAAAAGCACAATTCTGAATCTCAACCCAGCATAAATGTCTCATCCAATATTCCACCTTGCAAATCACACGTCGAGTCAAAATTAAATTTCACTCCTTCTGCTTAAATGGGCTCAGTGCCCTTAAGAAGTCAACCTAAAGAGGAGGATATGACCAGCATAACAGAAGAAATATTCAAGTCCAATGAACTCATTATCAGCAAGGCTGTTTTATTTTGCTTTATTCCAAGTAGATTGATTGATTTAATTGCAGTAGTATTAGGGCATGCATGTGTGAAATTACTGCATGCACCAATCACAATTTGAAAAAAAGAGAAACAAAGATAAAAAACACCCACAGGATAGCTAAATGGTCAAAGGCAAGCATGGAACTTGGGCGTTTCATTTGTGTGGTCTCTGAGAGGCTAGAGAGGAAAAGAATAACCATCAGCTTTCAAGGCAGCATTCTGCACAGCACTACAGGTACCCAGCAAGTTGTGCCAGGAGATCCAGGCATGACTGGCCTTGGCAGAAGAGCATGTACCACGTTTGAAATTGCTAACCTAGGCACATGGGAATCCTTCGGTGGCTGTACATGAGGTGCCGTGACCTGATTCGATACGGCAGCGCTCTGGACAGGATCCAGGATTCTGCTGGTCTCTTGCTTGGACATCAGCATAACAGAAAAAATTGCAACTGTCACCTGTTTGGTTTCCCAGCTCTAATATATTTTCAGTGAAAACTTTGCACTGTGTTATTGCCTAAGCTTGATAAATGCAGTAACTCTCTTTATTCAAAGAGGTTTCTTTTTCGTAGTGTAATTTTATTAGATCTGAGAATTTCATGGTAAATGTTATGTACCACTGGAATCTCTCTCCACCTTGGTATAGGTTTTAACTTATTGCTTATTCTGAAGCTTATTTGCAGAGCAAATGCTTCCCTTCTCATATACAACTCTCTGATTAGCAGTTCTTGAATACTTTTCTGCCTGGACACCAGGTTCTTAGCTATGCAGTGCTCAAAACACTGTGCTAAAGGGCACTACCATTTAACTAACCCTCAATAAACAATGTGATTAGCTCCCAATCAAGCAAAATACTTAAGCATATGCCTAATGTTAAGCACGTGATAAAACAATTAAAGAAAATTTCTCATGTACTTGCAGTTAAGCATATACTTAAGTGATTTGCTGGATCAAGGCCATAATGATTATGTACTTTTCCAGTAACCTCTAATGTGCTCTTTCTTCAATTTCTAGTTGGCTGGTCTCTATATTTGTCTTCTGACACTCCTACAGTAACCTATCTGACAGGTCTCATCTTGTTATTTTGTTTTTCCCCCTCTACACTGGATAACTTTGTGAAAAGAAAACAAGAAATCTTCCCTTCTCACTTAAGGACAGTGGAGGACTTCTCACTGATTTTAACAGCATTTGCTGAACAGCACAACATGTATCCAGCCAAACATCACAGCATTAAGCAATTCCATGTCACAACTACTGCAAAAATCACTTGTATTTACAACCTTCGATATTTACCCCAAATTCAGCTATAAGGCCCTAGTACGAAAAAAGAGGTTATCCCCTCGATATTTTGTTCAGAGTTTCAGACTCAACTACTGAGACCTTACACAAGAGCGACGTTAAAACCTGTGTATTCCTGAGCCCTTTATGAGAGTTCCCAATCAATTTTCATTTCTCAAAAAAGGGAGCAAGACCTTCCCTGTCAGCTGCAAGAGGCTTTGCCACAGAGTCCTACTACGTTATCTGCCTCCAGACTGGTGCCCACAGTTTGTAGGACACAGAAAGAGTAACAGCTGCAAAATGCAGCAGCGACTGACTGCGCAGGCAGGGCATGCATCTGTGTGCTGGCTCAGAAGTCAGCTACCTTCAATAGGCCAGGTCTACCTGCTGCCTGGGATTTGGGTCTGTCCCACAGGCAGGCTGGGGTCGGTGCTTGGCAGCGCGGCACTGCAGCAGGACCAAAGTACCCTGTTGATTGAGTGCAGATTGCAGACAAGCCTCGAGGCTTCGATGGTGTCCAGGGAAAACAGCTGGCTTTGATTTGGCACTGCCTGCCTACCTGGCTGATCTATTTATGGTAGCTCAAGCTGAATAACTTTGTGGCTTTATTTACCGGGGAAGAAAGGCTGCTCCTCCACTGGCAGCGTGCCATTCAGTAACTAGCTCTGCTCCCCTCCTCTGAGATTCGCAGGCTTTGTCTGGGTAGAAAAGTTGTAAAAGGACAACTGCTGCTTAGGGAACATCCAGAAAGCAACTGACCTTCACCGTATCCCCAGCCTGGTGCAGTTGACAAGTTCTTTTTCAGTCCCTGAAGAGATTGCTTCTATTTGTTTTGCAGGGGAAATGTTACTGTGGTATTTGCTTGCTCTTCCTTTAAATAAGCATAAAGCACTCTAAAACACTAGATCCATTTTGCAAATACTAATGACTTCCTTTTTGCTATTTCTGGGTTTTTCGCTATGAATCAGAAATTTTCACGGTTACAGTCAGAGATGCAAACGCTTCATTCTCATGTGACACTGGGTAAAAGCCATTATGCTGCTATTTCAAGTAACTAGCATTATTTTTAATCAGGAATTAAGAACCTTAGTATTTTTGAAAATCCTAAACAAAAATATCATATCTTTTGCTAGCCTGAAAAGAGCACTCTGAACTGCGGGGTGGGTGGGTGTTAAGTATTCACTTGAATATATGTAAAACTTCAGAGGAATATTACCTTAAGTATTTTTAGTCAAGTTTTAACATATTACTAAGCATTATGGTTTCAAAAGCACCTACTAATGTGAAGGCCTTCACATTGTAGATACAGTTCTGCTATTTCTTCTTCCATTTTACTGCTTTGGAAACATTGCTGAAATGTAGTTGAACACAGTCGATATTTATGTCATCAAGGAATATATCATTATCACAGTTTCATTTCCCAGACCACTGCTGTCCCCTTCAAACATTTACCATGTCTGCTTTGCTATATCGAACTGGTAAGCCCTAGTTAATTCATCGAGGTGGGCTTGAAGCATTGGCTGCATCTCCTCTCGTGGAGAAGGTGTGAGGGTTGCAGTTGACTGTTGCCCAAAGGAGATCGCGGGTGACGAAGCTACTCCTCGGACAGGAGGTGTGGGAACACGATCATCATCTTCTTCAAGCTCATCCTCCATGCCCTGATGTAGGTAGGTCTGAACTGGCAAAGGCGGACACCAACCATCACTGTCATATCTATAATAAAAACCAAGTAAACTTAGTATACATCAAAACTCATCTCTGCCAGGGAGTAGAGGGGTATGTAGGACTTCTGCTAGATTTTGAACCCTTGCACACAGTGTGAGCTTTAACATTTATTGAAAATAGGGTCACAACTGCTTAAATTCTCATTACTGAGTCTGTTTAATTTTTCTCACAACAGCTAAGCGACATGAACAAGATGTGCAACAAAAAAATTACTGATCCATTACCACGTTTGTTAATGGTGATTAGATAATATTAATCCACAATCAACAAAAATGAACTAACTCGCTTCCTGGATCATTAAACTAGGAGAACACATGAGGATTGACCTAGACATGAAAACAGTAACATTCTTACAAGGCAGAGTGAGCTTTACGTAGTTGCAGTTATACACTTCTGTACTCACATCCTGCCCTTTATTTGTCTATAACTTTACTATTTGGCTGTGTTTTGTAGCTTAAATAAAAAGCTATGCTTTCCACATAAATTCTGCATACAGGTATCTACTGTAATGTGTAATACATTCATGTGGTAGCAGCACTGGCCCTAAGCATATGCTATGTCACAGCACACATATTAGCACACACATTGACAGCTCTGCCAGCACTCCACCTCCTAACCAATCCTTACAGGAACTTACCTAGACAGTGTTAGACTTCCAAACACTTTAAACATACCTTCCCAAAGTAAATTAGAATATTAATAACAACCAATATTCTTCAATGCCAAATTCTTCTCTCTTCACATACAAGAGATGCTTTTTGGGTTCAATTTTTAGTCTTATGCCAAAGGTGTAAGAGGTGGTGCTACATCTGATCAGAGTTAGAAACAGAAGCTTTATATTCTATCACCACTTCTTCTGCAAGCTTTGACAGCAATGCAATTCTTTTCTCTCTCTGTTCTCATCACAGGAGCTTTCAATTACAATATCATCCCAGGACCGTGTCCCTTAGAGACACCACTCAAGAAGCACAGGCCCTAGTGATTGGTTGGTCATTCCCTGTGCATTAACTCTCCAGAGTAATTCTCTAATCTGAACACAGCTTCAGTTGTCTCTGCTGATGATCACACCACTCAAACCTCAACACTGTCTACTCTTCCCGTCTTCAAAACATCCAACCAGTCTGCAGTCCCTTGAGCATCTGCACACATCTCTTAACTCCCAGCATACTCCAAAATACCTCAGGTTAGCTCAGACAACCAGAGCCTCTCACAGCTCCTTCACTGCCAAATCATGTCACACTCTAAAGGCCATTCCCCAAGTATCACCTAAGTCATTTTACTTTCTTTCCAACTTCTGGGACTGCTGACAAGGTACACCTCTTGTGTCTGCAAGCAGGGGCAATACACTGTGTTACAAAATTCATTTCTCAAACCAGTTAAAAAAATACTCCTTTAAAGCTCCTGATTTAGAAGGAGGGAATTACCAATTTCCCAGAGAAAAATGAATCACTGCTAATTTTCTCAAGTGTGAAGCTGAGTTACAAAAAGGTTGGGAACACTGAGGCAGAGAAGTTTCAAAACCTGTATTATGAACAGAACATTTAGTTTAAGCAAAACCCAAAGATTCCTAAAAATAACTAAACTACTTTTTCCTTATTATAAAGGTGTAGTCTGTATTTAAAAGTATATATTCAAGATAGCTAAAACAACCTGACTTGGCCAAAAATCTGTGGAACATGTCTCGTAATTAAGGTTGGTATCACTAAATATAGAAACATAAATCCATGTACAGATGTGCAAATAAATGCTGCATTTTAACACTTGGCATTTAGGAGCTTTTGAATGAATGACCATTCTCATAACACAGAGATTTAAGAAAATGTTACACGATACATATTCAATTCCTTAGGAAACAATTAAGATATGCCTAGCTCTAATTTGTTTTTCCTTGTAACATTCACTCATGACATCATTGCCACTCAAGGGTGAAGGGACCATCCTAACTCGTGCTGCTAAAAATGTACAGTGCAACAGCTCTGTCACTCACTTTTAGTCTCTCAACCTCATGCTTTGGTATAATGGTTTCTTCTTGAAAAGGGACAGGGCAGAAAGACACTCCTTAGTGACTCTTCAGTAATGCACAAATGAGCTTTGAATGTGCTCGCCTTTTGACCTTGCTTGCTTCAAATCCCCAAACGTTTAGCTTGATTGTAAAGAGATTTCTTAGTAAAAAGATCTCTTAGTAAAAAGGTTCTGCACAAGTGCTGTATCTTTACCTAGGTTTTGCCTGAAATGGAAAGGAGACTAAGCCTGAAGTTCAGGACATTGAGATTCAAGATGTCAGGTATAAGAACCTTTGTCTACATAACGTAAGATGTCTGAAAAGCCACAAGTTCTAACCTTCATTTTACAAAAAAAATCTGCAAGAAAAAGCCAGTAAACTGACACCTCAAATAAATGATATGGTTATTGAAACTTCTGGAATCAGAATAGTGAATACTGATGATATCCACATTCTTCTTGGTTTTCTGATGAAAATGCATGCAACCTTTTTCAAGTGCTACTTATTAAAACCCCTGATTGTAATTTCATGATAATCAAGTCCCTAAATAAATTCTGGTTAACAAACATGATTTTCTGTGTTTCTAATAATTTTTATTCTATTCTCAGCATTTTATTCTATAACAATCTTTTGCTATTAAAAAGCCTGGTTCATTACACTGATAGATTTTTTTTCACAGACGTGATAGATAAGGGGCACGTGCTATAACAATTCTGTTTCATTATGCACATCGTTGCAACAGAGAAAGCTTCTCTCTCTAGAGGGGAATCCAGAAGGGATTATTTTTTTTGATGTGAAAGGTATTACCTTCTTTGATTTTTCTAAAACCAGAAAATAACTAGAGATATATTGACATCCAGCAGCTATTATTCCACTTTAAAGTGGAATCACCAGTAAGAAATGGAAGTAACCAATGTTAACAATATTAAGACTGCCTTTCCTGGGGTTGGCTCAAGATCATGCACATTACTGGTGAAAAAACATAAGTAGATGATAATGAATAATGAATAAACATTTCTTTACTGTCAAGTTTACTAGATAAAAGAAAGCAAAAACATCTTATTTGAAAAAGGCAGAAAAAGGAACACGCTGGATTGGGAGCTACTCCAGGAAAAGAAAATTTCAAAGATTGTGGTATATACAAGATAAAATTAAGGAAGACAAGAAGGAACAAGCACAGACTTTGCAGAAGACCACAAAAAAAGGGGGAAAGTTTCACAGGAAAGAGCTTGCTGGGAAACAACAGTATAAACAGATTTTTTTTGCACAGGTTAAATAGGAATTTAAGACATCTCCAAAGCTACCACATTATATCACCTTTCCTTATGTTTTCTGCAGTTCATGGAAAAATGGAGGTGAATGCAAACCTCAGTTCTTCTGAGGAGAAGGCAGTAGAGAGAACTAAGAGTGGGGTGGTTTTTTTCATTTTTGCCTATGATAGTTAGATGACTTTTTTTCACTTGCTGCTATTGTGGATTTCTTTTATGATTTATAAACCAATAGGCCACTAGTGTTAATTTCTAGTAATCAAAATTAGGTGCCAAAATTGTTTAGTTTATTTGGGATACTCATGCTAATGAAACTCACACTTGAATTCAAGTGTTTTAGGAAGACATGTATAGAAAAATAACTCTCTGTTTAGATGCCAGCTTCCTTATTTTAGTACTCTAAACATTCACCTTTCATGTAACTTTGTGAGAACTTTATATTAGACTCTTTGCTTTTTCTGAGTGGAAGTTCATTTTTCAATTGTAATTCACAATATAATTACATCTGCATGTAATTAATTCTAAAATTAAAACACATTGACTATATCATACCTAGTATACATCAAAGCAAGTCAAGAAAAACAAAACAGTTTTAAAAGAATTGTGTACTTTTTTTTTTTTACCTGATACGTCAATATTAAAGGCAACATAAGGAATGCAGTTTATGATTCATTCCATTTTAGTGTGCTGAAAACCACAGAAGCAAGACCAACTCCTGAATATGAAGCAGCCATTAGTATTGGATACATCCTCAGCAAGTCTGGGCACTGCAGATCCATTGGGTTCAGTAAAGCTGATTGCAAATTACTGTAGCATAAGACTGATACTGTAAGTCTAATCTTCAAATTTTTTTGGCTTTGGTAAAATGCGCAATAGATCTTGTTACAGTGACTATTAATGAGATATTACAAAAAACAGAGAAGATTAACTCAAAAGATAATCAGAGGAAAAAATAAATCTGGGAACCTGGAAGGCTGACGATATAAGGATAAGGACCTTATCCTTAAATAACCAGTGCTGTCTTGGTGACCAACATCATTCCTCCCAGCTAAACAACAGTTACTTTACGTAACTGAGGAGTCAAGCCCTGTGTCAAAAGGGATTTCTCTAGAAGGTACTTCCATTTCCCTTTTATGGTATTTCATTGTCCTGAAAGAAAATTCAAGTTGCTTGTCTTCTGTACAAAATTATTTTAGTGAAATGGCTGCACAAGTGTTTTAAGAATATAAACTGATAAAGACAAATATTATATGGTGAAATCATCTTAAATTTATTTTAGCTTTTTATAACAGAATACAGAACATAATGATTATATGCACTTTTTGACTTGAGATTTAAACACCACTTACAATCAGTAAGGCTACTCATTCTTCTCTATATTTGCTTTGAAATTCTAATCGTAATACAACCTGAATGGACTTTCATTTTAAAAAGAACTCCACTGACTTACAACATTAGCTATTATTCACTTTAAAAGATGAAGGACTTGGTATAAACTCAAATATTAATATTTAATTCTTCTAGTTTTCATTATAAAAGTAGTGATGATCAATTCATGCTTACAAAAGAGGTAACATATGAAATTTTTTTATTCAGTAAAGCTATTACAATGATTTTTAAAATGTATGTTTCATACTCAGGAAATATTGATTAATCCATGTACTTAAACAGGCAGAAATTTGTCCCTGACAGAATAATCATTCTCAGAGCCTCCAACAGAGCTGACCACAGTAAACTATTTCTCTATATACTCTATTTTTTCTCTGGACTTTGATAACCTGATATTTCATACAATTTCACTTCACAAAAAGCATTCCATAATTGTTGTCCATGCAAGAAATGTCTCTTTCCTCTCATTTAGAGCTTTTTGTGTGATTTTGTGTCATTGAGAACAAGTTCAAGCTATCAAAAAGTAAGTGTAAGGTTCCAGAAACTCAAGAATTGCTTAAATAATTTTAAAAGGCCTATAAGTAGCACGCTTCCTCAATGAAATTTGAATAAAATATCTCCTAAAAGCTTATGAGAAAATTATCATCCAGTGGTTGATCTTCTACAAATCATCCAACCACAATTAATGTTGGGGGGTTTGTTCTGTTCACTTTCATATTTTCAAATATCAAAGCAGTGAAAATAATACAAGAAGCCAAGCTATGTCATCCTTACTCACTCCGAGTCTCATCCTCTGCAAGCAGTTCTAATAGAATTCAATTAAGCTACATGTGAAGTGAGATGCTTCTCAGCATGAGTAAGCAGAGAAGCCTCATGTGATGATGAGCAAGGTCAGTTTTATTTCCATCTTCAGACACTATCAAGAGAAGCTATTCAAAGATTCCTCCTCCAAAGCTTTGAACAAATCTATAGGATAAAGTGCTTTCTCTTTTTTGTTTTAAAACAAATATTGTCAGTTAGCAAAATTAAAAACAATTTTCAAAGGCCTCATCTCTGCAAAGCGCAGATTTTTCTTCAAAATAAAAATAAAAAAAATTACCCTGCTTCTTGCTGATCCACCCCATAGTGTTCCAGCTCTGTGCCTGGAAGTGGCTGCACGGGAGGGGGTGGGAGGGGAACACTGGCCCAGTTCGAACCATTATTTTTCTGTGGCTTGGCAGTATTTTTGTTTTTCTTCTTTTTCCCTCCTTTGCCACCTGCAAATCCAAAAAGATAATTAAAATGTTAGAAATATAATGTGGGAAAAAAAGCTAGCTATTTATATTTCTTTGACAGAATTCTGATTCCAGATGGCAGCCCCCCCCCCCCCCAAGAAGATGTATTTATATCTCAAGTAGAATCTGCATCAAGGTACTAATGCTGTTACAAGGTTATAAACATATTTACTGATTTATTCATGCCTGCTTCACGACTTTTTGAATTCACTGTTAGATAAAAATATAATAGACCATAGCAAATTATTTCAAATGCCAGAATCCAATGTACTTATAACACTGTTTTGCATAATCTCTTTCTGTGGAAAACACAGAGGTTAAGGACACAATCTAAGAAAAATTCTCATTAGACTCAATATCTTTCACCCAGAATGACAAGTATAAGTTGTCAAAACAAAAAGAAATGGGTTTGCTAATAGGAATTTACTAAATTTCATTTTTCAAAACATCAGGAAGTAATCTGCAATATTTTAGGACTGTCTATTTCATAGGACTCAACTATCTTGTGCCACTGTGGAGAAGAGGTTCTATTTCTGATGTACAACTCTAATGGAGGAGGCCAGTAGAAATGAAGTGAGCAATGTATTTTGCTTAACTCCTCCTCCTCTCCTCTCCTCTCCTCTCCTCTCCTCTCCTCTCCTCTCCTCTCCTCTCCTCTCCTCTCCTCTCCTCTCCTCTCCTCTCCTCTCCTCTCCTCTCCTCTCCTCTCCTCTCCTCTCCTCTCCTCTCCTCTCCTCTCCTCTCCTCTCCTCCCCTCCCCTCCCCTCCCCTCCCCTCCCCTCCCCTTCTCCTCCTTCTCTCTTTCTCTTTCTCTTTCTCTTTCTCTTTCTCTTTCTCTTTCTCTTTCTCTTTCTCTTTCTCTTTCTCTTTCTCTTTCTCTTTCTCTTTCCCTTTCTCTTTCCCTTTCTCTCTCCCTCTCTCTCTCTTTCTCTTTCTTTCCTTCTCCTTCTCCTTCTCCTTCTCCTTCTCCTTCTCCTTCTCCTTCTCCTTCTCCTTCTCCTTCTCCTTCTCCCTTCTCATCCTTGTACCCAGTTCTCCAGCTGAGACACTTCCAATTGTGGAAAAGTGAATTTAAATAGAAAGCTCTCATTCCACTTTGTTTTGCTTCTTTTATTTTGCCCTGACTCCTTTTTCTTGTGGGGAATTCATTAAGAGGAAGAATGGCACAAGATCTCTAATCCCTTGACCGCTTGGAGACCCATCTATTTATTGCCATTTTGTTGTGGCTTTCAAACTCTCTGGATTGTTGGGTAGGAGAACGGTTTGTCATATGCTTTTTCAGTGGGGTACCCAGCTGGCAGTCACTCATCCCTTGCTTGTTGCAGAAAGCAGTCTAATCCATCTTAGCCACTGACATCTCTTGCTGTTTTATAAGGAGCAGCCAAGAAAACCCATGTAAAAAGTTCTCAACAGCAATGAATCATAAAAAGGCACAACTGACTTGTTACGCGGGGCGGCACAGTGTGCCCTGGCAGGCACCACCCTCTTTGCCTCAGCCCTTGCTTTAGGCATAGAGACATCCAGAAGAGGATGCAATTCTAGCAATAGAGATAAGCACATCACAGACCTTTTTATCTGAGACACAGTGGCTTTTGTCTGCTATCTCTTAATGTCAGCTGGACCAAAACAGGAACGAGTAGAGAGGGAAGAAAAAGGTGATTCTGTGATTCAGAAGAACCCCAGATTCTCCTTTCACCTCCTGTTGAAGCTGCTAAAGACAGGCAACAAGTCTGGCAAGGTTTCTAATCAGCCTGGCTGCCGGTATGTTGCAAACACTACTCAATTCTAGGCCAGAGCTCTTCCTTCCTCGTTTTGGAGTATTTATAGTAAGTCCAGCCAAGATCCCACCATTTACTATGTGTGAACTGAGCTGATATTCCATCTATTAGGATGCAAGGCAGGCACTTCCCTCCTTTTGTAGCCTGGCAGAGAGGGAAGATTTCTTGAAAACGGAAAGAACATTTCGATCAATGGAAAAAAAACCCCAGTGATGGTGGAAATGGAGGAACAAATACATGAACCTTCTCTGGAGGGAAAATGAAGTTTTCAAAGTACAGGTATGGCAGAAAATGGAATTATAAGTATGTTAATTTTCATTTGTGGAACACAGGGGAATTTTTGAAGAGTCAGCAGGAGTAGGAGCCAAAGAAAGCTAAGGCAGGAGGGTCTGCTTTGGCTGGAAAGCACATGCATAAGCAGGTGTGGGTGCATGTGTGTGTGTATTTGCTGCAGGGGATTTACACTAGGAACACTCCCAGAAGAGAAATACAGAGAAAAACTTCAGCTTAGAGATGAAGAACTAAAAGAAAGGAACTCCAAGGTCATTAGTTGTAGGGAAAGCATCCTACACCGTACAGTTGGGCAGGACATTTCTCTCCTGTCCCCACGGGCAGAGTTACTCCACTGTCAGACTAGTGGAACAGACACCTGATACATAATGCCTGATGTGTGTTTGGAAACTGCTGCATCGAAGCCTTGTTTCCCCATAGCAATGATGCTTGATGTTTCAATGTCTCATCACACAGAAATTCAATTATATTGTTTAAATCTCTAGATGAACCAGGTCCTAGAAAAAGAATTTGCCAGTTGGGCTGACGATCATAGCACTGACATAAGCTGGGAGCTCTGCAAAGTACTGCCACAAAATTTCCCTGCCTCATAAAGCAGTTGAGTTTTTAGCTATTTTCCATTCACAGTGGGATATGATTTCTCATGATATTCATTTGAGAGAGACAGAAACTTAGTCAGAATAATAAGTAGTACTTAAAGTACTAACCAAGGAAGTGAGAGAACAAGTCCCTGCTCATCCTGATGGGGACTACATAATCAAAGCTGGTCTCTGACTCCAGTGATGCTCTAATTATTGGACTATTTGAAGGTGTCCCCCAGTTCCTCACGTATAACAGACATAATTAGCCTTTATTAAAGACATAATTAGTGCACGAGGGAGAACAAAATACTGACTCTGCAGTCGACTAGTCTGACACCCATCTCAGCATTTTGGGGCATCCAGGTGAGAGCTACTTTGATCACAAGAGGAATGCCTTGGTCACACAAAGACTGGCTAACCTGAAGTTTCTGCGTGTCATCAGAAAATTTACTTCAAACTGAGAAGGACCACACAAAATATGTTTCACTTGAAATAGCTGCTCGAAGTCCAGCTTTTGATGAACTGGCATCTTCCAATAAAACTTTGTATTTTCTGAGAAAATTCTTAGGCAGCTGTAGCCGTCAACGCATCTGAAGTGCGATACTGCTCTCTGATAACTGGCACATATGTACCCCAGCATATCAATTTCTGCATTTTCATGCAACCAGAGGAGCAAGCTGATTTCCTAAGCTACTTGCCAATACATCTCACATACAAGGAACAGGAATCTTTCTTTAAGTATTGCATGAACTTAATTCCCTGTCAACGCCATAAGCCTGTTTTTCAATCTCACTCAAAGCAGCTAATACTCCCCATGAGAACACAAGGCTTGCAAACGTATTTGGTTATTCAAACTATGGACCAATGATTACAGGCTTCTAATTTGAACAGTCATTTAGTTGACATAAAGAAGCCATTTCTAGGGTTGATCTGTTACTGTTACGATTGCTCCAACTTACAGTGAAAATTCAAAAGGCTACAGATATAGTGTGAATTTGAAATTTAAGTCCCTTCAGCTCTCTCTTATCTCGGTTGAGTGAAATAGTGGACTTTTACTTTAATTGCCAGCTTTACAGTTTTTGTCTTGAAAAAAAAATTATATAGTTATACATAACAAGAACAACAAGTAAATGAAATCAAAGAAATCAAGAAAAATATGTGTTTAAGTATAATACACAAGCACATGTACTACAACCATTTTCATCCAATGAATATGTGTCACATTTCTGATATAACATGCAGAACGCACACGAAATTTACATTCTGTTTGTATGCAGGCTTGGCACAATTTTTGAAACCCCAGTCATCTTGCAGGGCCCTGCAGTTATTTCTGAGCTGCTTCAGTGAAAACCAGCATTTAGAAACAGCTCGTGGGAGTAGAGAATCTGTTAACAACAAAAATATTAATCCCCTCATGAAGTTCAGTGTGGGGAGACCTATAAACCAAGGATTGATGTGGAAATGTATCTGCTCCACGAACTGTGCTGTCAGGGAAAGGACGTGACAAGGCAAGGTTTGCAATTGCACCGACAAGTGCTGGCTGGGAGGATCCTCCGACTACCTCCAAGCAGGTTCTGCAAACGGCTTTTCTTCTTTTTCAGCAGAGGCTAACGTGATGCTGTGTGGTGATGTTCCAGCGGGAAGGTACCCTCATACCTATTTGCAACGTGCACCTGGGAGGTTTCCGGCCACCCTGGCGAGCTGCTGACCGACACCCCTCCGTCCCTCACCCACCCACTGCGGTGGAACCAACCTGAGAGGCTGCCACTCCTTTCGGAGCTGTTGTGGGAGCTGGTGGTGCTGAAATCCTGTGACTGGTTGTGTGGCAATCTATTAGCCAATCCCTCAGCCACGCGGTAGTCAGGGATGTAAAGCAAGGCTAAGGGTTAAAGGGCAAAGGTCACAGTGGCATCGTGTGATTAGTCGACAGCACAAGCACATGCAACACATGCAGTTAGCAAGTCAACGGCAGATGGAGTGGGGCAGCGAGTTTAAATTTATCCTTTTTTAAATGTATACCTATCCTAGCCTAATGGAAGGCAGATGGCTCGGTGATTAGCACAGGCAAAGAGGATTAAAAGCACAGAACAATATATTTTGTGCCTGTGTGACGCTCAGCATGCATGCGAGGTATGTAAGCATTAGTTATGGTAAATATGAACAGTGTTCTCACATACTAGAAAGATTTTTCTAACTCATGCATAGATGATACAGTCTAAAGCCAAGGGCTCTGGAAAATAAGAACTGTAATTACCATTGTTGCCTTTGCCTTGGTCTGGTAGAGAGTAACCAAATCCCATCAGGTCATTTTTTTGTTGAATTGAGCTTTTCCACTGAGGATCAGGTAAGTCGACAGCCAACTCATGGATGCTGTTGGAATGCAGTATCTGGGTGGTGGCATATGGCGTAGCTTGCGTTATTTGGCTGGAACTGTTGTAACTAGTTTTCGTGGTGAAGTCAATGCTGCTGTAGATGGCTCCATCAGAAAGCATAGTAGCTGTTTTATCTCCTTGCCCTGGCACTGGTGGCAGCACATCTGTGGTGAACATAGGGGAATGAAACAAATCATTGATGCACAGGAAGCCTGAAAGTATCAAGGTTTAAGATGAAAAATAAATGTGTCATTTTGCACGTTTGCATTTCAGCTGAGACAGGTCCATGAGCCAACGAAGGGAAGATGATGTACAACCATCGCCAAGCTATCAGCATCTGTGACATGCCTACCACTTGTCCTTCACGTCTCACTGCCTAAAACCATCTTTTTTTTTTTCCCACACCTTCAACTGTGAAAGTGAAGTTTGGAATATTTCTCTACTGAAGAATGTTTTCAATTGTTCACTCTATGTCAGAACCGATGAAACCGTCTGGACTTCAGGGAAATGATTAAAGGAGTGAATTTACAAATCACAGAGGAAACTTTCCTAGCAAATGTGCAGCAAAACTCTTCAATGGATGTGGAAGCTCTCAAAGTAATTTTTTTAAGGGCATCACCTTGACTTCCTTGAAGTTTTAAGCATCAGCTTATCTAATTGTCTTTTTGACATTATCTAGTACATTTCTTCTTTTCAACAAAAGAACAACCTGATGAAAATTGTTGCTGATATGTAAAAGAAAATCTGTTTTTCTGAAGGGATTTAAGTGATCAGTCTCTTAAAATGGCAAAGCAGTGTTAATAATGGAGAACAACTTGTTCAAACACCCCAGTACATTTACCTGAAAAACAGTCCAGCATATTTAACTATCTGCTGACTTTTCTACGTCTTTTGAATCCTATGGCATACTGCAATTTGTGCCTTTAATCAGTTAGATTGGCAATCTCTGTCCTTACTAAACATTGTAGTGACCTTTGCTGATGGAATACTAGGTTTAGAAGCTGAGACTACTGAAGTGTGAAGAATCTAATGATGACTGGCACGATGTCCCAAGGAGAACTACAGCTCAGCTTCTTCCACAGATAAGCCTCTTCCTGCTCTCTCAGAGGTCAATATATCAAATTTGACAATTTATTTAGACTCTGCAAAGTTGAATCATTCTAGACTTTACTTGCCATAAAAATGCATCATTTATACACCATTTGCTTTATATAGCTGGAGGATAGGTATGGATTCCAAATGTCAGGTATTAACTGAGATAATGTACACTCACTCGCACATAAAGTGAGGATGTTCAGATCCGATTCTAGGAATCACAGACATTTCTAAATACCTTAGACCCCAAAGAGAAAAGATGATACTTGCACCTAGACGAGGGTTTAGGCTCAGTTTGAGACTCAAGGAAGATAGTGAAATCTCAGGGAATACAGTTGTTCTCATTGTCCCAAGACTTCACCAGCCATGAGATACAATACTATGTCCTCCTCCCACTGGCGTGTTTGGTTTTTTTATTTTTTCTTGTGTGGTTTTTTTCCCTCCCCTCTGGGATGAACATTTAGATCATAGAACTATTTTCTACTGCATTCATATGTGCAACGGTGATCATTTTAATATGGACCCTAATAACACGTGTAGTCTCAGGGCAACAACATAATATTAACAACAAATACAGCAATAACAAGTGCTTAGCAGAGAGACTGCAAACACAGAGATTAAATTCAGGTCTACCAGTACGATCTGGTTTTGCAGACAACAACAGGAAAGTGAACACAACCAAGCATTTAAAATGCCTTAATAGTATATCCTCAAATAATTGTAAGAAATTACAATTAATGCAAGCTACGGGTCATATTTCAAAATCAGATTATTGCTATTTATCTGCACATATCCAACGTAGACAATTATAAAAGGACCTGTGTAAATATGGCATGAGTTTTGAGACAAGCGCAGTCCTATCTTTCTCTCATTTCATCTACAATATGAAGATTTTTCCTTTCCACAATTGATTTCATCAAAGTATAATGAATTGAAGTTTAGCAAATAAATTCTGTTGTTGATGTATAAAATGAAACGAGTTCAGTTTAACCTGTCTCTGTTGGATTTCCAGACTCACAGAAGTAAAAACCAGCAAAATGCTCATCTTTCAAGTACTCAGACATACATTCATCTTCTAGAGCATGCTTCTGGCAACTGAAGAGGTATCATCTCTATGCAGCCATTTTAAAATGGAGAATTATACATTTGCACACATGTGAAATGCAAGATGCATAGCTTCCTGCCAGCCAAGAATTTTCAGTCATTCTTACTGATAAGCTGAGGTTCTCCAGACATTCTGGGAATTTTCAGTACAACCACAGATTACTTTTTTCACCACAACGAGATGTATATACTAAGCACTCAAAGAGCTATTGAAGTGTCATTTTACAAAGGGCTTTAATCACCTAGTAAAAATCAAGTGTGATTTTCCCACCAAGTTGTCACAGCAAAAAAAACGCATTGTACATTTCAGACCGAAGATGAACACACATCTCCCTCTGGAAGCTTTCCCGAAAACGCTCCAAAATCCAGCTTGTTTTGTAACTCTTGAGATAAATGAAATAGTGCTGAAGTACTTCCTATGGGAAGCTTTTTCTTGATGCCTCAGGAGCTGCAGTACTATTTTGTGGCCTTATACAACTCCTAACTTAACCTGTGCTTCCCACTCACAGACTTGCTCTCAAATCTCTATCTAGGACATAACATGGATTTTGCTCTTAAAAGCAATGTTAGAACTGACTGTCTCAGTTTCTGAGTTCCCAGAGTGATTGTTTACCACCTTATTGTCTTCAGAATTCTTACAGACATTTTATATTATCACAGACATTTTAAACAGCAAAAGAGGCCCAAGTCTATCTGTACAGTTAATTCACGTTAAAAGACATCTGACTTCTAATGCATCTTTAATGCAGAAGCATCCAAATTCAACCGCTGAAACAGCTAGGGATAAATGGTCCCAGAACAGCCACAATAAAAGTGTGATCTCAACCGTAAAGATCATGGATAGAATTAAGCTGCTGAAATTCAAAATATAACTGTTGCATCTCTTCGACAAATTTGGATCAATGCCTCATCCACACTGAAGCCAAAAGCTTTAAAATATGCTTCTAGTTTCAGTCATATGGAGCCAAATGCTAAAAGAAAATGGTAATTTTTCTGTATTATGTGAGTTTATGAAAAGATGGAAAAGTACTGAAGGGTTTTACTTTCACAACAAAGAAACTGGCAGATATTCAGTTGCCTTCTAAATATCAAAAGTTTTGCTTACTTTATAATATTTGTGTAAGACAAGAATTTTAGAACATTTTTTATATGGAAAATAAATCTAGAGTGTTTTGTTGTAATTTGAAATCACAGTAGTCAAACCACAGGCAAGAAGTGTTGCATGGGAACATATAATCGATGTGAGGGATGGTTTTCAGAAGCAGATTCTGGTACAGTTCAAAACTGAATTCTTTTCACATTTATCATTTTGAGGTTTTATAGATTTTTTTTTCCTTTTAATGTATTTTTGATATATAAAGTTCTCTTGATTTTGGTTTGCTTATTTATGCCTTAAAAATATTTATATACTCATTTATGTTAGGAAGTATTGTTCTGAACACGACTATGCAGAAATAGCTGTGTTGTAACGTCACAGAAAACAAGGGACAGATGAGAATATCACTACAACTTTTAAAAATCCTGATCATACATATTGAAATTTTCATTTGAGCAAAATTCTTGAAAGAAAATAACCCCTCTAAAGATTAATCACCATAATTATAAATCATTACCTCACCTCCCCAGAGGGCCTCCCTCAATTCGAAATGGAAATAAAATCCCAAAATATCTAAATAGTTCCCTTTCCTCCAATAAGAAGGAAAGTTTCTGAAGACCTTTGAGGCCTTCTGCATGGATTATGGCTGAGACTGAAAGCAGTCCCACAGCAGGAAAGGGATGGATAAAGTGACAGCAACAATGTTCTTCTGTCCTTCTGCTGAAGAAACATCCTTCCTACGTCTCCTGAGTCCTTCTCTACTCTTATGGATATCCTCTATTCCTGGCTACACTGTCCTGAAAAGCAGATTTCTCATCTCCGCACAAAAGGGAAAGAGTTTAAACAATAATGACATTTCTCTTGAGATGATAAGCAAACTCCCCATCACTGTGGGATAAACCACAAACTACCATTTTAAAAAAGTAGAAAGAGACAACGCAAAATGAATATTTTAAAGTCAATTTTAAATCAAATCTTGATTCTAACACAGAAAGAACTATAATGACAAAAACATTATGCAGTGTTTATCATAGATGTTAACTAACAAAAGCCTATTGTATACTATACAGTGACTTAGTAAAATGAAACCTACCTCCACGACCAAAATTGCCAAGATCATTGGGTCCACTAGTGCTGTTGTTTACTGGCAGACTTGTGGCAGGCCAAGAGTCTGCAAGCCAAGGATAACTGGGGTCACTTGCATTCAACAGACCTGGTCGACTGAAGCAGAATAAGAAAAAAAAGATATACATACAAATATATACACGCACACATAGATAGATATTTTTTTACAAAAATAAAGTATCTGTGAAACCACTAGTGATTGAAGAGACCATATCACTGTTCTCCTAACACCGCAGGTAACAAACAGTTTAGGAGACTTTAATTTATTTCAAATTAAAATTGTGTAGCCTTTGATGATTTAAAGACCTTGAGCAGTTAATTAAGGTTATATACAAATCAACTTTGTCAGTAGAAGTGGGACTAGGCATCCGCCGCGATTCTGCCAGAATCCAAATGAACTCCGTTGTCTGTGTGAAACAGGGGTTAGGCAGCACCATCACGGGATCCTACATCAGGGCTGCATGATAAATTACCACCTCAAGGGAGCCATCACTCAAACTGATTGCTCCGTATCAGCCATTTCCAGGACTTTGGGCTACTATTTCTTCCTTCCCTTGCATCCCAAATGCACGCCTGTCATCTACAGGCTGGTAACTCTTTCTCTGAGCACTCTTGGATGGTTTAGAGGCAAACAGGCTTGAGTAAGATTAATGGAAAGTCCACAACTATCTTTATCTGCCGCTACTGCACAGCTTTTACACTCCTGTAATTTCCAGCTTTGAGAGCAGTATTAAAGAGGGAGTACGTTGAAAGAGGAGGTACACTCGGGCCGTAAGGCACAAAGTCTCTCTCAGCCCAGGATAAAGAGCCAGAAATTTAGCAGGGGGAGTGTCTGTATCTGTATTAAACAGGAAAAACAAATAGTTTCCTGCAGACATCCCCTTCCCTCAAACAAAACCAAAAAACCATCCACAGTTCTGCAGCTTTTCTAGGTTGTTAATGCACTCACGAAGTTGGAGCAACATCTCCGATCATTGTACGTTATAGACCCCCGCCTGGTACAACTCCTAAGAGAAACATTGGTTTCCATGGGAACGGCAATAAGAAGACCCAGCCGCCTCCTTGCCACATCTACTCGCTCTCATTAGGCCTAATCTCTTTTTGCTAAAATATTGATTAAATGGGAGATTGGAAGTTATTACCAGGGCCTAATTACAATCTCCATATTGGCAAAGGGAAAATAGATGAGGATATATGGGCCCGTTATCAGCTTTTATCAATTTCAATTGAGTAGCCAAAGTTGTGGAATCCAGTCCTATCAATCTACAGCCTATTCATCATCCATGAATCATTTATTTCATGATCGATTAAGTGTAATTGTTCACTCACAGCAATTTAGGGGGAGCCAATAAGGAGTCTTAAACAACAGCAACTTCATTTGCTAATGTCTAATTAATGCAATAAACATCCCAGTAACAAATGAACACATTCCTTGTGATATTTACTACTCATTTCTTCCAGGGCATTGGGGAGATATGAAACATCTGGGCTTGATTCCTCCAAAACACACAACAGATAGGTCATTAAACCTTGTGGTAAGCTACTTAACTCCTCCTAGCAGTGTCAGTCTTCCCAAAGACCGGTTATTACACAAATGCATCACCTATAGCATTTTTCAGATCCCTAATTTTAAAATTAATACCATGGAAAGATCTTTATACAAAGAAACATACCTTCCATTGCTCATTAGTCCTCCATCTCCTCTTTGGAAAGTGACTGTGTTTTGGTTGGAAAAACAAAACAAACGTACACACACACACACACACGCACATACATATAAGACAGGGAAAAATCAGTTAGTAATAATTAAAAGTAACAATTCAAACTGCTCAGCGTCCAAGATCGGAGGTCTCTTGGCATCATCACATAATGAAGTACAGAAATGATAACAAAAGGATCAAACATATTCAGGTTGCAATTTGTTTAGGATTTCACTGCACGTTACTGATTAACATCAACTTGCTCTGTAGCTTGCAAGGCAAACCAGTCGCCTGGGCAAAAGGCCTGAATTTACCACAGGCCCCTTCATACGACTTTGCATTGCAAGGCTGAGCCATGTGATGAAATTGTTTTCTTGGCATGCTTTTGCTTCAGTACATAACGACATTGCACCAGTGAGTTAATAACATCATGTTGTAATGCAGTAATATAATGTCACCACACAAATGCCATTTCCCAGGACAAATACGAAGAGGTGGCAGCTCTATTAGAGCTGAAAGGGTGAAAAAAAGCATACAGCTGCACTGTTTCCATTACAAGTACAGTATAAGAACCAGCACTCGCACGTAAATGCATACATGCCAGTATCACCAGGAAGAAAAAGTGCTTCCAGTCTTGCCATAGCGGATGCCAAGGACATATTCAGAGGGAGCCAATTCTTCTCATGGCTCCATTCATGGATGTATGACAAAAACCACCTATCCCTTATCTATCTTATTAGCAGGATTACATTTCAGGGCAATATAGGTAAATCCACATTACTGTCGAGATGCTAATTGACAACATTTGATGCTTCTTTTTGAAGCTCTGGCAAATATTCTGAATCAAGGCCAACAGACTCCTCTGGTTCTCAGTGGCAATATCCCATTATTTATGGTCAGGCGCAGATAAGGCACACTATTAAATTATATCAATGTCCTGGACACCTGCATCCTTACAGGTCCCTGACAAGATGAGGGTTTGAATTTCAGAGAGGAATGGAAGAGTCTGTAGCCAGTTTAATTTAAAAGAGGCTTTGGTTTGGAAATACTATTCACCTTTGTAAGACAGACATTTCCATTGTTAGATTACATCTCCCAGAGTATTGGTAAGATTTTCTGAATATTAACCCAAACTACACTATTTAAAGCTTAGGCTTTCTATTCTATGCCATTCTAATCAGACAAAATTACTACACCCAACAGAAGTGCTGTGATCACTAAAAAAATTAGCTACGACATAAGTCCACTGGGAAAATACTTCTAATACTTCTCCCTTTATTAAGGTCTAGGATAATTTCACAGTCTACATTCAGCAATGGGGACAAAACTGGACCCTCTGGAAGCTCTGCTGTAAGAGTGCTTGGGTAGAGTGATTAATTACCTTTCACTGCAAACCAGACTAATATCGGTATCAGAAAATCACAGCAGTCATGTGTCACATCAAAATGGTTAATAGCTGAATTTAGTAAGGATATAATGAAACCAATTAATGAAAACAAAATAAAAATGTAAACATGGGTAGTATTAAATAAAAGTCTGCCTTGAAAAACAAGGCATGGTAAAACATTGCAGCTAATTAATGTTAGAGCCCATGCTACGCTCATTCCTGTTGTTTCTAACGTCATGATTCTGTCATTCCGTCAAATGACTGTATCACTCATTGCTTAAAGGTGAATAATCTAAAGTGCTGTGAATATCATGTGTGCATATGCAAAGAGGTGGGTACTGCCTGGCTATGTTTCAAAGTATGTTGGTCAAAAGTACATTAGATGCTGTGTCCCATCTCCTCCTTCTCTTCAAATTTAATTCTCCACTTCGCCAACTTTCTGCATGTGTCGTAGCAACAAGAAATAAGGAAAATGAAAAACAAAGGCATATTGGGAAGCAATCCTTATCAATAAAGTTTACAGATATAAGGGAATTCCAGCAAAACATATTTTCTGAAAAATTCTTGGGATTAATGCTCTTGTTTAGACTACTATCTATCAGAAATAATTTTAAAGTAATATTGTTGCCACTTGTATAGCAAGTGCAGATATGTGAGATTTTAACTATGCATGTCATATGGGGAAAAAAATAAAGAAAAATACTCGTGGTCTTCAACATATTTATATCCCCTGTGTACCTTCATAAAGCAAAGCTAAAATGGTGGAGCTAGTAGGAGATTGCAGCAATGTTTACCAGACACTTTTTATTTTACATGCAGTGAGGTATGGAAAAACTCAAAGGCATGATGTGAGAAACATATCAAGAAGACATGACACCAAAATGTCTTTGCTAGAGCCATAATTGCTGCAGATTGGCTGTGGCATGTGAGCTTGTTGAGAAGAGACAGTTATCACAGCATTTACTCTTTTTTGTTCTCTATGTGTATGCTGGTGGCAGTAACTGTTTCCTGGTTGCTGGTTTTTTCCTACACTAAATAATCTTACATTCTCCCAATATAAACACTGTTTCCAGAAGAAATGTTCACCTTAGTTTATTAAAAATGAGAACTTGTTTTGCAGTGACATTTTTTTTTCCTGGGGAAGACTGTGCCTGGCTTACGTGATGTATATGCAACTGGGAAGGAATACAGGTTCATTTACCCTCCAGCCTGTACACCAATACATGCATGGCTACAATCTTTATGAGAAAAACACATAAGAAAGTATTTTAGTTACTATTCTTGGTAGAATAGGCTCCAGAACATTAAATAAGCTAGTCAAAATTCCCCTTAAAGTGTGGGTATGTCATCAGGATGCTACAGAAAAAAAAAACAAACACCCACTCCTGATGCCATCCATAAATGGGGCTACCTGAGGCTGGAGAGAGAAGGTGCCTTTCTTTTAGCATCAATATTGTGAAAGGAAAGACAGCTAACAACAGAAGATATGGTCAGGCTGCCAACACAAGCACTATGTTTATCATTCCTGCTGTACATTTTGTCAGCGTTTTTGCCTGCAGTTTGATTTCTGCAATTACAAACCAAGTCTAAACGCCTGAATAGAAGCATACTTAATGCAATGCAGGCTTGTAGATGTCACTGTAAAAATAAAACACACAGACAGCTGGCTTTATTCATCCTGTCTCCACTTCAAAAAAGAAGCAGAGCAATTTCAAGGGGCAATATAAGAGGAGGAAGGGAAGGATGCCCCTATCACTGACCCACCCATCTCCCTTGCTTTTTATCACTGAGGAAGCAAAAAAGCTCTTTCAGCACTCTTTGCATCTGATATATGTTCTTAGAAAGGCTGAAGACCTGCAGGGATGAGATTGGTTTTCAAAAGAAGATGAAAAAATAACCTTTGCATAGAGAGATTTTGAAGGAATCCCCACCAGCTTATACTTCAAGGACTGTAAAAATGCAGAAATATAATCCAAAGTGCATTTTAAATGCATAAATATTTAAGGAAATTATATTGTATATACTTGTATGAAGAACAGCATATGTTAAGGAGCTTTTCACACACTTTTCATTAAATATACAAGGAGGTACCCAAACCGTTTACTAATATTTCCTGACAAGGTTAAACTTAATCTTCATGCCTGCTAGAATTGGAAAAATACAAATGTGTAGTAAGTTGACATTCTGAGGGAAGGAAGCTTTAGAAAGCTTTATGTATGCCTATCTCTAGTAGGCCACATTTTCCCACTGTAAATGAAAACTTTAATGTTGCCAGCCAAGTCTCATTCCCTTTTCTGATAAGCTGTTCCTCAAATATGAATATAGATTAATCCTCTTTTAATAAGCATTAACTCAGAACAGATAATCAGCATATAAAAATTCCATCAAACCTTCTGTCTACTTTTGGATGATTCTGTCAAATAATTTATCCTCATTTAACAGTTTCAAGAGTTGTGCATAAAATATGTAGCACTCCATAATTCTCTATCTATTTTAAATTTGGTTTTGTTTACTCAGTTTCATGAAATCTTTAATTGCAAGGAGCACTAGTCACTAAGTAAGCTTACCTACTCCTAAGTGGAAATACATATTTACTTTCTTTGCATGACTGATGGCCCAGACACTTGAAAACACCTGAGTATTCAAGTGAGTGGGTACAGGCACAAAAATGAGTTTGAGGGCACAAGACAGATAAACAGATAAAAGGAATTTCTCTTATTTATACAAATGGATTCCATGCCTTTATTATATAACTAATTTTACCAAAATGTGAAAAGAGAATTGCAAAATAAAAAAAAAAAATCTGTTCTGGCATTGTAATACAGGAATGAAACAAATCATCTATTATACGAGAAGTGGTCAGATATCTCTTTTGTGCCATCTATCTTTTCTTGTATCATGTAACAACTCACAGTGCATGTTTATATCCAGGCAATCTGAGTAAAGGGTAACCATAAAAATACCAAAAAAAACCAGTGCAACCCTACATTAGCTTTTACAGAAACTCACAAAAGTAAGATCAATTCATCCTTTATACCACAGAACATCCTTTATAACACAGAACATTTGTATTTTAGTGTATCTGTGCCACATTTGGTTTTGCTGATAGTGTCACAGTCCCAAAAATGTATACATCTTGCACAGCTGCACAAGATGACACTACTACTTACCAGTAGTTATCTAACAAACATAGTCGAATATCATACTCTTCTTAATACTGACATTACTGAGAATCAATGGCTGGTGAGTCACGACAGGGGAAAGGAAAGTGGAGGAATAGTGACGTACAGAATTGTGGCTCAGTAACCACCGAAGTGAGTTCAACAAAGAATAAGTAAAAAGATTTAGCTATGATTTTCAACGTCACTTTATTTGTGACTATCTGAGCAATCAATCAGTGCTTATGAAAACGTTCACAAAGACAGAAAGCTTAATGAATTTAACTCAATCAATTATTCTTCTCTGTCACAGATCTTTACCAAGTGTGTGACATTTACTGCTTGCTCTTCTCCTACACAGTGTTACAATGGTTTACGCACACAGCAGAAATTATACCTCTTAGGAGCCTAATAACAGAATACAAACAACAAATAGTCCTAGTGAATGATCCAGAATCTGAAAATGACCCCAAAGAAACTTTTTTAGCAAGTCATTATATAACTATAGAATCCAGACTTTTCATAAACTATTTTTAGGTTTTTAAGTTCTACACATACAGAAATAGAACTGAAGAAAAACAAACCAAAAAACATTTACATCATAAATAACTAAAAAATGGGGGGTTGGTTTGTATCCGTAATAAAGTACATGAATGTTCCACTAATACATTCGAATTCTCTCCATTACACAATCAAATAGGCACGTTCTGCAACTTTCAGAAGGAAGAAATTAAAGTAGATGTCTGAACAAAAATTGTGCACCTTCTAAAATCTGAGTAAATTCATTTCTGGTAAAACTTTATTGACAGTTGTCTCTGATGAGATTCTGAAAGCTATGTATCACTGTCTAAATATTTAGATCCGAAACTAAACTGTTTGTCAATCATTACTTTGAAGGACAACATACAGTTTTTGAGTGTCATTAAATCTGGACAAGCATAGATATGTTTGTCTAAATTATATCAACAATGGCAAATTGAAATATTAGAGAACTAAACATGTTTCTTAAGAAACTCTGGGTATAAAGACAAAAAAAATGGACTGCATTTTCCCATAAGAACAACTATCTAAAAAAAGAATAATGAGATCTCCTTTGGACTCCACTATGGGATGACTTACGTTCTCAGTGCCTCCAGAAATGATTATAGCCTAGGAAATAGAACTATGGGTTGTTATAGTACTATAAAGTTCACAAGATGCCAAAACTATTTTTAAGAAGCAAATTTTTCCAGTGCCTCTGACAAATCCTAGCTGCCCAACATACGTGGATCACCTGTACTGAATCATGTACAATCACTGTGGCCCCAACACAATCCTGTGTCATGCCAGTGTATGCTCCAAAGACAATGGAAGAAACTCAGCGCAGTTACAAACAGTTGACAGCAGCGTAATCATAGGAACAAATTGCAATGGTACATTATTTCATTGTGGAAAAAATCCTACACTGTGTCTCAAAAAAACCTAAGTAAAGCGTTTAGCGTAGGACGTGTTGTGCCGCAACTTAAATTGACTTGAACAAACCTGCCCAGAAGCCAGAGGAGCAACTCTTCTCTCACAATATCAGAGGCCCCTGGGGCAGACACCATCACCTTTGCTTATCTGCCTCAATGGTCATTTGCTCTTTCCTGCTAAGCTAAACGCTCAAGTTGTGGCTGAGGATAAGCAGGAGCAAGAAAGCAGCTACCTGAGCATCAGGGCCGGTTCAGCAGTGCAGTAGGAAGGCTGCCTCTATCCCACGGACAGCAGATTGGACAGAAGAAGACACAGCTTTGGTAAGTCCAACTGAGGGGCCAAGCTACACGCAACAAGCTTGACAGACTTCCACTGGAAAATGCTGAGATTTATCAGCATTTTAGACTCTAAGACTGAGATATAATTATTTTTGAGTTTTTGAATCTCAAGCGTAGGTATGAAAGCAGAAGCTAACTATTTGCATTAATTATTACTATTAATTGCATACTCAATTTTTCCTGGCTATCCAAATGTCGACTAAGTTGTTTGCAACCTGCTGTTTCAGCCACACTTCGTTTATTCTTCACATATCTTTAATCACGCTTATGATAATGGTCTACCGTATGCCATGTTTATTAAAGGTATGAAAACTAGGATATCACCTTGAATTGGGGAGGTACTAAAAAAGCAAATGCTTCTGTTTCAAAAACACTGTAAAGGCAACGTGTGCATATGAACACCTCACAGTAAGGTCAACATATATACAAGTAACAGCTAAAGTTCCATTTATCCAGTTAGATTTTCAAAAATGTTTGATATACATTTTTGAGCTTTAAAATAAAAATTCAATTATCTATGACCAATGCTTGCTTATGTTAAGGTAGTTCAAGCAAATCTGTCCTGCAAATCACTTTCAAAATTGCACTATTTTGAGGAGTTACATGAGTAGGAAGTATGCAGAATTATAGTAACAGAGAAATTAATGGCGGTAGATTTTATGTTCCTCTGGAATCACTAGGAGAATGAACACTACATTTTTATCACAGATAGGCAGCAGAAGTATTTCTCCCTGTATTTGGTTTTAACTCTGCATATCTCACATGCTCTTAAACACTTAGCTAATGTTTGCAGTGATGTGCTGGTGAGGTAAGAGACAGACTAATGGACAGTACCTGCAGGGGTGAAGGTGAAGGACTGAACTGCAAAACAAGAAAGCAAACACATTGTGAGTTACACACCCTGATAATATGCACTAATTACAGGGCACGAGTTTCCTCCAGAATTTACTCAGTTGTAGTTGAACACCACAAGCAGGACATAACAGCTGAGCTTAAAGCACTAACCAGCCAGCAGCCAATGAGAAATGATGATTGGAAAGACGAGCAGCAAATGTTGACAGTCACATTTGAAGACTTTCTGTGTGGACATGCTGTTCTCCAGATTGTAAACAATAGGATGAATTTCAAAGCATGATCTGTTATGAACTTTTCTTGCTGAAAGCATACACTATGTCATAACTCTGATAATGGGAATTCTGAGTCATGATGGAACATTCACATTGCACTTAGATGCAGCAAACATCATGAGAAGGAATGAATTGCAGGAGACCTGTTTATAATGACTATTATAATTATTTACAGCTATGCATTTTAAGGTATATAGGATTGCTCTCAATAACCTCCCATCATAACATGCCAACTCACATACAGAACTAATAACTCTGTTTTAAAAAAAAAAAAAAAAAAAAGCAGTGTTAGCCTGTATCCAAAGTATATGAACAGGACTGTTTTTGAAGAGGAGTAACAGTACAGCTGTCTCTTAATGTGAAAAATCTTGGTATCTAGACATATATTTCATATAAACACATGTGTAGATTGTGTGATATATATTAGTTTCTCAATTCACACCATCCCACCTCCCACAGAGTATAAGTCATTGCTGTTAAATGAAAGAAAAAACCACCTCAGTAAAAAGCATAGCCTATGAATGACACAGGCCACGTGGAGAGACAAGGTGAGGCTCCACAGAAGCCAAGTCAGTCCAAGAGCCACTGAAAGGGTCTCTCCTCCCTCTGCTTCCACTGCCTGTCTGACTTCTAGGGCTACCTTGTTTCACTAAGCCAGTGGAAAACTAATCCAGCAGGAAGGATTGAAAAACAACACAGAACAATTTCACAGAATCACAGAATTGTTGGAGTTGGAAAGGACCTCCAGAGAGCATTAAGTCCAACACCCTGCTAAAGCAGGTTTCTTTCTGGTTTAGTGATCCCAGTCAGGATGTTGAGGACTCTGATGATGGATAATGCCAAGGTGAGGAGGCATAGGACTGTTTGGCTGCAAGCAGGGAATGAACATTGGGTTTTGGCAAGTTGTTAGAGATACTCAGCCACTTAGGGAACCTGTGTCCTCGGGTTCACATGTGATAACTTGTAAATAGAAGAGTACTAGTGTAACTTCACTGTGATAAAATGTCAACATTAAATACACTGTGCAAATCTTGTTCAAAAAGGAAGTGTTTTCTCCTCTTAAATGTTAATAAGCACTACATGAGAACCCACACAAATCTTTAAAGACCAGCTTTTTTGTGTTATATTAGGCTTCAGAGTGACTCATTTCAGGATAATTCATCTGATTTCCTAACAATCCATAACAATCCTGAAGTACAGACTAATACACATAACAAAGAAGTTGAAGGAGAAAGAGAATATTTTCATTTGGAAAATGTATTTATTCTCCCTAATGTAGTTTTCAATAGCTAATCTGTAACTGGAGCGACACATTTGGAGCAAGTGGGATCACACTGTGAGAGCACTGCAAGGTATTCTACCTCCAAGGTAAAGCCTTTTCTGGATTCTGTCATAGGTAAATTTCGACCACACTTTCTCTGTCTAATCACTCTCTTCTCCAGCTATAGATACATTCATTTCCCACGCAGATGGCTTCAGAGACATGGAAATGCATGGGAATGAAGAAGACTGCGACCAAATACTCTTGCTAAACTTCCCTTTAAGGGTCACTTAAGCACCTGAGCACATAAATGGAGCCAAACCACTAACAGAGGGTCTTCTGAACAAGAAGCAAGAGGTACAATTAAACCTCTTTGTACCTTTTTTTTTTATGCTAGATATGCTGGAGATGCAAAAATAAAGACTGTCTTATGAGAATGATGAAATGTAGCACCGAGCAATGCATTTAAAGCTTCTCGTACACCAGCATTTTCACAGCATACATTTAAAACAAGCATACAAAATTAACCCAGGCCACCTTTGCTGTAAGTTCAACACGTTTTTTATGTAGGTTTAACAGCATCTGTTCTCCTCCTGTTAGAACCTGATGAGATGGTCATAAATAGTTACCGTTCTTACCAGCATAATTGCTGAGCCCCTTCCTCTTCTTTCTGCGCCAGTAAAGCCAGATGCTGAAACCCATCAGAATTACCCAGCATGCACCACCGATGCCGGCTATAAAGGCAGGCTGCTTGACGACATCAGTGATTTGCTCAGTTATGCTGTTGTTATTTTCAGTTATGACAACTTCGTTTCGACCTCCTGCGCAAAAGAAACGCAACAGAAATCTGTTATCGTTGACGCTGAAATACAAACAAGAACCAAGTACTGCACAAGAAAATTAAAAAAACACCAGTAATGCACCTCAAAAGAATTATCCACAGTAGGTGAGCTTTAATGTGTACCAATGGACACCTGAAAAACAATGTTTCTAGAAAGTAAATCCATAGTGCATTGCAATTTTGCAAACATATATTTGAAAAGATAGTTCTATAGCACCCTCACAAATAACCTAACAGATGGTAGTCCAAAGCCTTTTTTAACAATATACATGGTTTTTGGTTTGCTTTTACATAATTGTAGACAGAATTCAATAATGAGAAAATGGATCATAGGAAATCAATAAAAAATAAATCATGCAATCAATAAATACATTAAATTTCTCATTTCCAAATGAGAAATCCAAATTCAAAATACACTACAATATCAAAAGACAGTTCCTTCTCTCATTGTTGTCAACAAGTCAAAAATTCATACTTGACTCATTGGTTTTTGCCACTGCTAGAGTTCCCAAACTTAAAAAAATAAAATATATGTATTTTCAACTGGGGCATTTTTCAGCAATTGTTTCATGGGGAAAACAATGCACACAAATGCCAAGTACACCAGTTTGGACACAAAGCAGAAGATTGCATAGCTAACTTGAAGCTCTAAACAATCACAGCAACAGATGCTATTTTCTTCATTTAGAATAGACATGAAAAATTCTTAATATCATCCTGCAAGAAAGAATTCTGACATGGGATATCAAGTAAAGTGATGTGCATCAAAAATCCCTATACAGGATCTTAACGTATCTTACATTAGAAAATGTAAGATCTAATGTATCTTACATTAGAAAACTAAATTTCAGCAGGTGCTCCCATTGTTTCCCTCTTCCCCTCTTTCTCTAAAACAGAACTTTTCTCAAAGTAAAAGCTTGGTGTATGGCTTGAAAACAAATGCTTATAAGAAATGTGAATGGAACTTCAGGGAATGCTAAAGCATAAAGTTCTAGGGCCAGCACTTTTCTACTTCAAACCTTCCCTTGTCAAAAACGGTTAGTTTTAAAATTAGGAAATGCGGAACATATTTTTCTGCAAAAATATATGAATATAGATTGTACGTGAATTTGATATAAACTGCCCACATCTGCAGTATTGAAATTGGTGAAAGAATTATCCATCATTTCCGGTAAAAGCATTTCTATAGCTCAGTCCTTGAAACGTTTATGCAATATTATCAGATGCCTGCACGCATGCTGAAGAGCTGCAAGAGGAGCTACTCTGCTGAGACACAAAAGATGCAAATACTATGATTCTCGATTACGAGAGTCTATTGCACACAAAGGTAGTAGAATACGGCAATAAAACACCAAAATGGTCATTCAGAGGAAATTATTAGAAGTGTTGTAGCATTATGCCTTGCTGTGAAAACGTACATATTCTTCCTCTATAATTCATCAACAGTTGAAGTTACCACTCACTTCTCAGAACACAACAGCCCCTGTGTCACCACACTGGCTTCAGCCTGAAGCAAGCAAACAGGGTCGTTGGCTAACGCAAACACGAGAAGTCTGACACTTCCAATTTTATTTCCAATGACACCTCTTTGCAGGAGACTCAGAGCTTGCACCAGTCAAGCTGTGAATGAGGATCCCTCCCAGAGCATCCATGGGGCTGAGCCAGCCTCTCCCCTGCCCCAGCCAAGGTGCAGTTTCAGGCGCTGAGCTTGTGCTCAGAGCCACACTGCGTTACTCGGGAAGAAACGCGACGCACTGCTTCACGTTGCTATCAACCTGTTGATTGTCTCGGTAATTTTATTAAAGCTTTCTCTCTTTCAGCACCGTGTCAATATTTAGTAATGGTGACCACCTGCTTTGCAAGCAGGCTGGTGAAACTGTGCTAGAGCTTGGCTTGCTGTCAGTAGTTCTGTGCAAGAAACAAAACAGGCTTCAAGCAAACAAAATAGGACCCACAGAAGGGTGCTGGGAGACTAACCCTCCTAATGTACAAAGAAGGAGTACACTAGTACTGGTGTCATGTACCAGTCTAAATCGGCCAAACTGGTAAGCTTTTCTGATGTCAGGGCCTGACAGCTGCACCTGTCCTTTCCCTTACTTTATTATTTTGTCTTGTCAGATGCCCAAAGTTTCCCAGACTTAATGCAGTATGTGAGAATAAAACTCAGTGAGCACCTGTGACAAGGAAAAGAAGGGAGGCAACGGTGGCTCCTTTAGTGGACTTTTCCCCTTTCTTTCTGCCCGTGCAACCAATCCATAGGTGCACCACAGTGCTTAAAGAGGAAGTGCTGAGAGTAAAACTAATAGAAAGAGGCACTCTGCGGCATGCTCTTCCAGGCACAAAATTGATTTTCTAGTAGAAATCAGCATGAGAGTTGATGTTGTTCTAATTGCTATTAACGTTCTGTTAATTTCTCTGCCCTTTGGAGGAGAGGTAAAAGCGGCAGGATGTGAGGAAACAGGCAATGCCTTCAATGCTTCAGAGGCAGCAGCACTGCCATGCAGAAGAGTGGGCAGGAAAGCTTTTTACTGGCACAGGAAAGCTCTTTACTGGCTTTGGACACCCCTAGACTCAAGAAAGGAACAACTGCTTCCTAATAAAGCCTCCAAAAACCTGAAGATCCCATTTTGTCTCTAAATTCAGAAATTAGTCTTCTGAGAATGGAGGATGTGAGAGCAAAGTGCAGAGAGCCTGGGAAGGGCTGTCAGTGGAAGTTACACTTTCCTCTTCCAGGGGAATGTGCAATATGTCTTCAAAGTACCTTCTAAAGTTTGCCGTCTGTCTGTTTGCTCTTACCCTTCACTGCCTAGCAATTACAACTGCAAAAGTAATAACTCATTTAAATGTCAAAATAACATATGCTTTGTGAATTTGATGACTAAAAAATAAATGGATACAGATGAATGTTACCCACTGATGTTTGATAAAATTAATATAATAATTGAGGTCTGGGGAAACAAAGAGCATTAATTTTGTATTCCTTTATACAATATTTAGGCAGAAGTAATAAATATGCCATCCAAGGTACCAGTGTACTATTTCATATACTGCAGGTGTTTCTGTAACAATGCTGTCAGTTCAACTAATTGGAACATAGACAAGGGAAGTGTGCGACCTGTAACGCTCCATTGTTCTGAAGACAAAACCATAATGAAATATAATGTCTTCCTCCCATTGGAGAGTAATGAAGAACAAAACTAATTTGTCGGACCAAAAATTAATTAGACACATCAGATTCGATTGTACCTATTACTGTGAAAGTTTGCAGCTGTTCCTCATATTATTATGCCAATGATGGAATGTAAGAGTGAACAGGCCAACAGATGAAGAGAAATAATAGCTATATCATTTACCAACATTGCTGCTATCTCCGATTTTATTTCCAGTTTTCCAAGTAAAATTTTTTAGCATATCAATAGTGATCATAAAATTTTTATTCTTGATTCTCGTTGAGTCCTCCATAAAATTTTTCGACATCCTGCCTAATGTACGGGCACATGATTCCTCTCACACTGACACAATTTCTAACTTAAGAAATAACATACTTCATACTGCTCCATATTGTCCTGGATTTACTTTCTGGATTGTTATGTAGAAATAGTCTGGGCAGTCAGTAATTGACTATCCACCACAAAAATCAGTGATTTGCAGTAAAGAAATTCTTAGAAGAACATATCCTACATTTAAGAATAATAGTCTTTATTTTATACACTGGCCTTTGTATTTCATGACAATGAAACTTGTACTGTTTAGCAACATGGCCTAACTCTTCTGCATCACTGACCTGTTCTCTCTGTAATTCAGCATTTCTGCAGTTCATTCTGTTTGCAAGCTGTTAAATAGTATAGCTAAGCATCAGGCTATACATGACACCATTAAAATAAAACCAGTAATGTTTTCCCATTCATGATGATGTTTTGAGGTTTATTCATTAGATCATTTTTAATTCGTGTAATTGTTTTTTAAAATTTACTTTTAAAATTCAGTTTCTTATTTCACGTTCCTGATTGTCAGTCAAACATCAAGTGGCACCAACTCAAATTTTGCAGAAATGGTATCACTTAAACACTATTACGAGAAATAACTGCCAGCAATTCATAATCAACAGAAAAATGGGACCTAAAGAAAAGAGAGATACAGACCATACAAGTAATAATCACATCCAGCTTTGGGCTCCCAGAAGGGAAAACAGAAGTGAGAACAGAAACACAACCCAATCAGAAAACACGCTCCTTTCACTTTTACGCAACGAACTCTTGAAAGTGCAAAGATGCCACCTGACAAACTTGTTGAAGCAGATATTCTGGGATCCTTTAAGGAACAAGTAAATATTACTGTAAGTTTAATGATGCAAAATTAAGTTTTCAAATGCCAAATAACTTTCTTCTTTCTTTTGTACTTTGTCTGCATTCTAACATCCCTTACCTCCTTCATGCAACAATACAGAGCTCTCCACATTTAATTCTTGATTATACTAGTCATTTTTTGTAAGGAAAATGTCAGGATGAAAGCCTGTACCCAGATGTGGGGCTGAGCATTCTGGGAATCATCCAGCAAATCACTTTGGTGCAAGTTTAACACACAACACATTAAGTAACACAAGGCTACTCATGTATGTAAAATGCAACACACTGAAGTGTTTTGCTGGAGCAAACCCAATGTGTTTAGTGTCTGGCTAGATGGATTCCCTAATGAAATGAGAAAACAAAATCCTGCGAAAAGTAAATGCAATGACATACTAGTCTCAAAATATCAGTTATTTATACATTGTTGGTGTTTCTGTGGCTCATTTGTTCTAAAACCAATGCTTCCTTCACCTCCACTCTTACATTTTCTTCTCCAGTGACAACATACTCAAAGCTGACATACTCCAATTTTCTTTTTGATGCACAGAGAACCTGAATATCATTAAACATTAAAGCAATGCTTAAGGGACAGCCTTTTCTAAAGGTCATACAGATAAAAGCAACAGAACTCCCGTATTATGCAGTCAAAAGAGGTGCTGGTCTAGACAACTCAATTCGGTTTTGCTAAATATGGTTACTTCTATTCTTAACCTTCCATATTGTTCATGCCTTTATATTTTATACTTGAGAAGAATTTCAGAAGAAACAGAATCTGTGTTTCCCTCAGGTCAGGAAAATAATTCAGCATGGAAACTGCTACTAAGAAAGAGTCAAAGGCAAGGACGATAATACTACCTTTGCTCCCTATTTGGACTACAGGTCACTTATTCTTTGACAAAGGAAGTCTGGGATACCTGAGAAACACTGACAATTGTTCAGAAAACCAACTTTAAACAGTGCCTTAGGCATCAACGGTACAATAAAGCAATATTACAGTCATCTGAACAGGAGGAAAAGGGAGCTTGAGCTGTTAGTTCCATAAATCCATCAACCTGCAAAAGTGGTAGATTCATTTTTTTAAAAATATAAATCAGTTTCACGAGACAACTTGCACTTTCTCCTATGTCTTGGGAACACATTTCCCTCCATTGGCTGCAAGAACTCCACACAAAGAGAAGACACAATGCCAGCAGGCAGTGGGGTGTTAAAAGCTAACTAACTAGCTCTATTCAAATCTTGGTTTTGCCCCATGGATTTTTATGCTTCCAGAGTGGTTTATGAAAACATAACTGAAAGTCAAAACAGGCAAAACAAAACAACAAAACAGACAATCACTTACCAATTATTATGGGTTGAGGCTCACTTTTTACTCCCACACCTGCACTGGTGCTTGCAGCAACTTCCACGCGGTACTGAATACCTGGATATAGGCCACCTATTACTACAGACCGAATGGCTGCATCTACTGTTTTGTTGATATGAAATCGACTCTCATTACCTAGGCACCAGATCTGGGACAAAAGTTGATGTGTTAAAAAATATGAAATTCTTCGTACTCACAAACAATTGTGCATAAACATGATATATCAATGTATTGCATGACAATCACTTATTTTGGACTTTTTAACAGTGTTACTGTCCAGGAGTAGCTGGAGTTGGGAGTGTTTAGCCCAGCAAACTACCCCAGATTAGCATATCATGAATTATCAAGCCAGCTGCAAAGGCTGCTTGCAAATACCTCTCAGGACTATGGCTCTCCATGGAGTGCAAATTCTGTGGTTACACTACTTAGAAGCACAGACCAGAATCACCCAAGAGAAAAGAGGCATTAAACATTCATTGAAATCTTGTTTAGCACCACCAAACCTTACCTAAAAATTTCCTACTGTGTAGCAAAAGAAGACCAAATAATATAAGCAAAGGTTTAAACATTTTTTAATGCACTAAAGAAGAAAAAAATTTTCAAAATTCTTTTCAACTTCCCTTCACTGCACAACAGGGATACTGCAAACATCTGAAACAGAGTAAGTACAAACTCACCTTTTATTACTGCTTTTGTTATTGCTTACATTGTTTAGGAATTCAGATATATCAGTTCTTGACTCTTTTACTCCCTAATTAATCAGAAAGAACACTCTATAATCTCAACTGGCATTTTGTGATGAAAATGGTCTATGATTTCAGTTGAATCTGGCTTTTGCATTTTTCCATTGGCTTTTCATAAGAAGTTTCAAACTAAGCCCTTTTAGAGATTATTCTTATTAATGTTATCTGCATATATTGCTTCTGTATTATTAAAGAAAGCATTTACTACTGCTCAAGAAAATCAACGGATAAAGATATCACATAATAACAGAAGACAGTACTGTTGGTGGAACCACTGTGGGCAACTGATGTGTCTAAGCAAAAGCAATGCTCACTTTACCCTCATTTTTGAGCCTTCTCAGGGTCACTGAGGAAGATTTAGAGGGC
Organism: Trogon surrucura; assembly: GCA_020746105.1. Classification (NCBI taxonomy): domain Eukaryota; kingdom Metazoa; phylum Chordata; class Aves; order Trogoniformes; family Trogonidae; genus Trogon; species Trogon surrucura. Next base: position 113,043,601 of record CM036617.1, on the reverse strand, counting down.
AAAAGAAATACTTGTTCTCCAAAATTTGAGTAGATCGTATTTGCAGGCCAGAATACATTAGGGTGAGAAACTACTGCACTCATTGTTTCACTCCTTTTCTGTTCTGGTCCTAGGTTGCAGTAGCTATGAGATGCCCCTAATTAAATGCATTTAACTCATAGATTAATTTACGGACATTCTTATACTTGAAGTGGAATCAACAGATCTACATTCAACTTGATAGAAAACGTACTGTGAAACCTCAGTAGTCATTTTGTACTCAAGGTAGGCTGTTTGCACTACGTTCACAGTAGCCAGTTCACTCATCATGCAGCCACTTAATCTAACACAGAAGGGATGTAATAAGTAGTGACTCCAGCCATTTTTATAAACAGCCTAGAGGTCTGAGCATTCACCTGGAAAGCGGCTTTCATTAACCATCAGCCCACTTCATTTCCTATCTACATATTTAGTGGCTTAGGAGTGTGCTTTACTTATTTGCCTATAAGCCCTTGATGGTTAATATTGATTTATACCGGAGTCAGTATCAAGATTAATTAAGCCAAAAGCTAATTTTTAATTGATATGAAAATGAGATCAATAAAATACTGGGATTAATAAATCTTGATATTGACAAAAAGCAAAACAAAAGAAGTGCTATGCTAAACATAAATATTGTGAGAGCTTACTGCATCTCTCTGACCAAGTGATAAGCTGGAAGTGGTTGAACCAGTAGTTGGTATAAAAGTCAAGCACTTTCTCCCTTCCTGATGCTGTGTTCCCTCAAGAAACATCACGGGAAATGTTTACATCTTTTTCTGCAAAATAAACTCCATCCACAACTTCCATCCTTTGTGCGACTGTCAAGAAAGCTGACTTGCACCATTTAAATTAAAAATTTTGCACAGCAAATTTATTTAACAGGGTGTTCCATGGTTTCAAGGCTGTAACAATGCTGAACCTTGCCCTATCACTTCCTCCGTAGTCCTCCACCCCAATAACACATTGCATTTTCTCCATGTTGTGAAAATATACTTGTGCAAAAGAGAGTTTAGCAGGGAATTATAGACTACAACAAAATTTATTACTTTTTTCTATTATATATGAGGAGCAGATACTCTGAGCCGTCGTAGCAACAAAGAATGGCAACTGTTGTGTAACAAACCCTGGATATAGCAGTGTTCAACTTGTTCCTTAGAGCAAACAACCTAGCACTTTAAGGTGTGAATCTTGATAGATAGTACTCAGAAGAAGTCTTGTATTCTCCCAGAGCCAGAGTTCCTGACTTTGACCTTGAAGTGCTGGGATTAGTATTTTTGCAGGGCAAAGAAGAGGTATCTTTCCCGCCAGCTTCTCTGCTAGATTGAAGGCACTCTAAGACATGAACTTCACTGCCTATCTTGAGAGTGCAAAAACCCTTAACATTAAAAAAAACCCCTTCTTCTCATTCCATAGCAGGGAAAAGCAACAAAGAGAAGCACTTTAAATTAGTTGGCAATTACAGCTCTCTTCCAGTTCCAGTTCATGGTATTTTTGCTTTTAAAGTAACACTACTGCTTTACAACAATTAAAAAAAAAAATCCATAAGCAGTTAGCCCTCTTTCTTCATACAATTATAAGCGCAGCTGAAGTGCTGTCAGAATCTAAATCCATAAACAGCACTATTGTTCTGTAATTCAAGCAGGCTGTTAAACACACAACCCTCCCATTAGACATCATCTCTACCTTATACTCCTGGATGACTCCATTTTGGTGATCTGGAGGAGGAGGATCCCAGGAGATGCTGATGCTTGTGCTGTTGTGGTTTCCAACTGTCAGGACAGTAACAGACTGAGGAGGGGCACTTGGAGCTACATCAAGGACAGGGAACAAACAGAAGCAAGACATTAATCCATTTGCTCAAGCATGAATTTTGCTGGAACAGTGTAAGAGCAAGCAGATAGTATATAAAATCCACACTCCCTGCAGGCCTAGGTATGCACATTTTGTTAGGCACCGACAATTTTGAAAAATGTCTTTGTGAGGAGAAGCATAGCACTGAATGACAATGTGGAATTTGTGGCAATGGAGAATCAATATAACTCAGTCCTCATTTATTTATATTTAGCATTTCTTAAGTTTGCATTGGAATTATTCTCACGCTTGCATTTGTTTTTCATAATATGCATGGATAGCTATGGATATATCAACTAAGTCATAATGCCAGGCTGTTTCACCCGGCCTCAAAAGCGTTTTGATTCTTTTTTTCTCCACATGGTCTAATAATAATGTAAGCAGCAGACATTTAAAGATCTGGTTTTGTTTCTTAGTTGTTCTCTAGGAAGACATTACCTTAACAGGTTTAAACATAAGACCTTGCATAGGTGGAAAACGATTAGAATGTTCAGGGCTTTACTTCAAATGCCAGAGAATAGGGGAGGTGCTAAGTTAGGTCAGATATATACTCATGTCCTCTTTACCCTAGGCAAATTGCTTTCTCTTCAGAGTTCTGTTCAGTTCAACCATTCACAGCTGTTTGGCTGGTCACCGCATGTCAAGGCCATATCTGCAAGACAATTGCTTGCCAGCCTTGCTAAGTTGGCTAGAAGTGTGGAGAAAAAAATAAATCATAGCTGTTAATGATCAGGGCTGTGTTGGCAAAGCCCCTCTTGCAGCTACACCAGCAGCAGGGTGCTTTTGTTGGCTCAGGACATGTTGTTTGGGAAGCGGCGCCCAGCTCCACTACAGAACAGTCCCCGCTGTAAGCATCTGCTGCATCTCCATGCGGGGGCTCTCCCACCACAGCTATGGCTGCCACGGCAGAGGTCTGTAGCTCATGTTCCTCCTCAGACACTTAAAATTTCTTGCAGTCCCCCTTTTCCTCTTCCTTCTAGGCAAGTGTTGAAACTCTGCCGCAGTGGCAAGCTAAGTCACCACAGCCAACTGTATTATATTAAGGTATAGTACCTGGGGGGGAAAAATCATTAATAACAAGTGCACTGAACTGGTCCTAGGATCCACCTAGTGCATTTTTCTTGGTCCATCTAGCCAGTCTTCAACAAAACTAATAGAAAGAGGCTAGGAAAGTGTGAACTAATAAAGCGATCATATAGTGATACCTCTCCAGGAGAATTTTCCAATTCACAGAGGCTTGTTGCTTAGAGACTTTCTGTTCCAGAGCAATGTCTTTGTGTTTAATAACTCCTTATGGAATTTTTCTTCCATAGATTTGTTATGGTCTTAGTACAATCTTAAAATGTTTCATATGAAATATGGAAGCTGATTTTGAAGACTTACAGTGGACCTCGCACTGTAATAACAAAATATTTATTACTACCTCTGTCCCAATTTTAAATCCAGATATCCCTCTGCTTTTGGGCATGTCAAGTCATGTGTCACAGCTCCCTGACTACAATCCCTTGGTCTAGAGTATTCCTATCTAGAGAGGACTCCATTCTAAGCTCTGTGGCAACAGGACTCTGGTCTTACCTCTATCAGGTATTCCTGACTGCATGAACATCCTTGAACCATGCCTCTTGGAAAAGCAAAGGGCCACTGGCATCTTTCTATTACAGATTTAACACAACTAAACACAGCCACCAATGCTAGGAGTTCCCAAGTCTCCCGAGTTAATTAAGACTTCCTTTTTGTTCCTCGTGGCCTTTTTGAGACTGGCTATGTTCCCATTTCCGAAGCTTTTCAACACTTCACCTGGCAGAGGCTCGAGGAGCTGAGCTCTCAAATCCTAACCCTGATAACCATGAAGAGCTGGGGTAGCCTGCTGCAGGAACCACACAACTTACAACTAGTGCATCAGAGGGACCACACAAGATTGCATCAGAAAAAAATTCTTAGAGGAAAAATGACACTGTTCTGTGAGGCTGCACATTGTGATGACTAAATTTTCAGATGCTGGTTCAGCTGCAAAGCCAATAATGCTTGGGAGGGTCCTTGTGACCTTGAATGACACAGAGGAACAGTGTACTGGAGAGGAGAAATGAAGCCGTACTGTGGACAACTTGAAACTTAGCCAGCTCAAGTGAAGCATGGAAAGGTGGCCTTGGGCTACTCCTTGCAATCGTGCAAAGCATAAAATTGGTGGAGTTAATAGTTGCATTGTGCATTTTATGGCAAGTGAAATAATTTGCCACACAGTAAAAAAATTAGCATTTTCAAAATCTCCAAGTCATTCAATAACAACAAAACCATGAATAAATGTATGTGCGAATTAGAGTAACATTTTATATGAAAATAAGAATGAAAATGGTAAAGCTTAACACTGTATAACTATTTTTTTGGTTTTTTGGTTTGCTGAAATTATATACTTTCATCCTCAAACACAAAGGGCATTCAGAAATACAATTTGTTATATACACACACCTGAAAACACAGGTTGAGAGAGAAGAGAATAAATGTAAAATGAATACTAAGCTCTAACATTTAAAGAAGAACATACTGTATTAATTTGTACTTGCATTCAAACTGCATGAATATTCTGGTTAATATTCCACCAGAGTGTGTTGGGTTTTTTGGAAGATATATGGTAAGTTTGAGGAAAAATTAAAATTGAAGTTGATGAATACAGCTGAAAGAATCATTTTAAGAGCTGCACTAAGGCAAGAAGGAATCGACAGACAGCAGCTGATAAAAACTAAGAAGACTTCCATTGCCAACTGTCATATTTTTGTAGTAACAAACAATATGCAACAAATACTACCCACAAAGTTATTCTAAAAGAGACTTAAACCAGTAGATGTCATTGAAAAGAGAAAATCATCTATCTTTAGAGCAAGTGTGAAAGAAATAGTGAAAATTATAAAATATTTAGCTCCTTTTCGTATGTCTATACACCTATATGTACATAATGGTTCTGCCTCCTCTCTCTGATAATATCATTCTGTAAGCTGGCACAATGACATAAATTAAATCACCCATCTGACATGGCTGCAGTTATTAAATAGACCACATTGAAAAATAACATTTTTAAAACCGTTTTCTCATTTCCCTTGCTGCTGGCTTGTGGAGAACACCTTGCCTGCTTCTTGACAGGTCAATTATTCCAGTGCTCAGCTTCTTCTTACAGATATGAAAGAACCCAAATCGCCGCTCATCCTTCCCAGAAACAGCCAAACAGAATTCTATTTGTTACCTTCACAAGGCCAAAGAGGCAGTAGACGGATGGATACTGAACTGTGACAAATGTCTGATCTAGAGGAAAAGCCTAACTGCAGCAAAATTGATTTTTGGAGATAGGCCTCAGAAGTAACATTGCATGTAAAATTCAATCCAGCAGAAAGCTGCCACTACTTTTTGGCTGTACTTCACCTTTACCAGGGCTATTTGCTTTGATGTTGCAAAAAAACTTCAAATGTGCATATCACTCTTCCAAATTATTTTCTAAAAATCGTATAGCTGACATTTTTTAAAAGGCAAGTCTAAAAAAACTTGGAATCACAAGTGACAAAGCGAGTGGGATACCTTTAAATAGACTTCCATCTTTCTTCATGGGATGAGAAGAAAACTACTGTCATTAAACATTTAGTTGACACTATTTTTGAAATATATGAACACCAATATGATTACAAAGATAATGTGAGGATTTAAAGGAAATATCTGTAGAGTGGCGTCTACTGAATGTCTGAATTTTCTCATGGAAGTATTTCATCACCCAAGCAAGAGGAAGAATTATTTACAGGGGCTGATATTTGTCTGGTGATAATACTACATGTTATAGGCTGATGGTTTTTTTGAGAGTGATACTTGTAAACAGACTCCTTGAAGATTATATTAATCTAGAAAGTGGATCCGAGGCTGTGAGTTACACATATCTGTAGGCAGGAAAAGTTTTTTAAATCTTCACTATGTAGAAAGTTATTCCACATGAAAAAAAGTGGCCTTTAAAGTAGGAAATTACCTGTCAGGCTCTGCTGGGAGCTAAGGTTTAGAAAAGAAAATGTCATTCCTCAAGTATTTCATAGAAATAGACAGATGGTATAAAATCTCTCTTTTTCGGTAGTTCTTAATATACTTTCAGCAAGAGACAGTCGGATTAACTAAATAAACAGCAAAAATCAATTGAAATTGGACAAGAAAAAATTCTGCTAGTGAGGGGACAAAAATCCAACATTTCAACTCTAGAAAAGCAATTTCACCTCTAAAAAGATGGGTTTTTCAATTTTTTTTTTTTTAAAAAAAGAGCTTTCTTCAGACTGCTACAAAGATATTCTTTACTGACTGATCTACGCTTTATAGTCAACAAAGAAATGGGAACTAAAAAGTCCCAAATTCTAAATTGGACTTGAAAAATATCTTCCTACACGTTTTTCTACATGTTGCAGGTCACTGACTTATCCCAAAGATAACTTGGTTGCCATTTGTACTTTATAGATGATGAAATTCACTGTCCTGCTATTGTTGGGCAATAATCAATAATCATAACAAATCAAAGAGAAAAGTAAGTAATAAGCAAGTCTGTTCCTGAATTAAAAAGTACTTGGCAATGAGCACTAAATTAAACCTCAGGAGACTACTGAGAATGATTAAGATCCATCTTGAATAGGAAGGAAAGACTGCACTCATTAACCCATCAGGGCCATATCAGCATTTTGCAACTTCACCAGTATTTCCATCCCGTGCTTTGAAAGAAATCAGTGAAACAGAGAACCCTCATTGTTCTGATCATCCTTTTACAAGACAGATTCTCCAGGCAAAGATTGCATTAGGTATGTAGAAGGATAGAGGTTTTGTACATTTCTAAGAGAAAAAAAGATAAAAATAACTTACACCTTGCCTCTCTCCCTTTACTTTTCAATCAAATACCTGTCCCTGAGTGCATATGTTTTGGTAAAACCATATACCACACTAAATGCTACAGACATGAATGCTTGTGCATTTCAGTAGTGTAAACTGTTTACTATTTCTGCATCTTGCATGTTTCACAGAGGCTTGAAAGGTGCTTAAGGAAATCCTTTGAAGGACAAACTAGGGCAGTTTCATGATCAGTGTTCCAACAGAAAGATTCAAGTGGCATGCCCCTGAGACTGGAGTTCCTTCAGCCTAAAGATCTGTCCTTCATTAGTCCCCATTTCCCAACCAAAGTGTTCATCTACATTATTACCCATTCAGAAAGATGTGCTTAATACCAAATACTCATTTGCAAAAGGTTTCATTTATTAGTTCTATCTTCAAAGTGCAGACCAAAGTCTTTTATTGCAGCAACACTGGCTATACAGCAGCAGTGCACGCTTCTTCAAAGTCCCAATGCCACTGCAACATTAGACGGATGTATCACCCAGAAGAATATAGGACGGACCTGGTGCTTTCTCATGGAATACTCACAGCCTCAAACTGAATATTAGATTGAATTGTAATGCCAAATTTATATTTAACAAACAGAAGTAGAGCTGAACATATGCATACATACAATAACCAAAACAGTCACTCTTGATTTCACCTCCAGTGTTAGGTGCCTGTTGCTTTTCTGACCATATTACTAACCTTCCTCTGTGGTGCGAGCAGACTTTGATTCACTGTCCATTCCTTGGAATTCATTGAAGTAAGGGCGAACCTTAATTTCATAAGTAACACCCTTTTTCAAGCTGACGAGTACAGCGCTGCGCTCAGTTGGGACTTTGACCTCCAAATTCTGCCACACAGCTGGAGAAGGTAGACCAGACGTCTGGCGATACATTACTCGGTAGCCCTGAATAAACTGGGATTGGCGGTCAACCTAGAAATGCCATTAAATAATACATCAATGCACACACTAAAGTTTCAAAACTGTATAAAAAGAAAACAAAACACTCACCCAGAATACTTTTGTCCTCATTAAAAAAAAAGAGGAAAACAGTTGTTTCAGATGCTGAATTTAAAAATCAAACTGCCTTCTTGTAAGTCACTCTTGACTAATTGTCTATAACGAACATTTTTCTCACATTACTTGTTATACAACATTTCTTCTTATTTTATTTTCTCCAGCTCTATAAATCATGACAAATACCACCTTAAATCATAAAACAAGGCCCCACCTCTGCAACATATTACGAAAAGAGAACTTTGGCATAATGCTTACTGGATGTAAACTTATTAAGCACATCTTGGCTACTGATGTGCTGAAATATGAGAAGAAAAGAAAAACAAAATCTTTCAGAAAAGGATAAGTCTTTGAAGATACCCTACATGCTTTCAGTTAGTCCATTACTTGGCTCACAGTTCATTTTTTTCATGAGATGCTCACAACAGTAAAATAAACATAAGATGGATGCAGAGAAAGCAATTTCCAACGACATGTGGTGTTTCTTGTGTTCACAGTCTAAGCAGTTTCTTTGTATCCTGGGCTTGTGGTGCTCCCAGGCCATCAGACGGACAAAGAATGGTGGTTTTGGTTTATATTTTCTGTTGCTAAGCAAGCACAATTCAAGATTGGACCATACAAAGAAGCTCAACAGTTCTAACCTACCATAGCTATAGATAGGATTTTTATTTGAAAGAAAAACTTAAAATGTAGTTTATCTTCGAGAGGTTGCAAGCATTTTTTCTCTTGAGGGGAAAAAAGGCACAAAACAATGAGTCAAGCTATTATGATGTTACATTGAATTCTGCCTGAAAAGACAGTCAAAACAACTGGATGGATAAAATGAAACCAAACCCAGCTGCTTCTCTAGGCATCAAAGAAAGTAGAGCACAAATAACAAAACTACACAACTAGCTCTTTGGTAAATCTCTGGGTTCAACAAGTAGGATTTCTCTTCTGTTCTTGACAATTTGCTAGCTCAGACTTAGAGATACATTTGTTTGACTTCTCTTAAGAATAAACAAATTTAAGGCTGAAAACACAAACCAGGGTCTATTACGCTTCTCCTACAATCTTGTTACAGTTTATTGAGGCATTCAGAGGGGACACAGATTCTTAGACATTAAAAAGCAGGGCAAGTAAGAAGAAAGCTTTATTTATGAGAGCAAAGCAGAAATGTCTTTCATCAAAACTGTCACTGTTAAAAACCTTGCAACATATGTTACAACAACATTAAGCTTGCATTTTATAAACTTCTCTGCGTTCACTTTAAGTGAATTTATGCACTGAAAGAGGGATATAACTCACAATAATAGCTTGTTAATACCAAAAGAATCAAGCTGTGTTTTTAAGAAGAACATTAAGCAGCTGTTTCCAGATGAAGGGAGTCTGTAAATCAGAGTAAATTGTTTTTATCCATGTTTGACTTTGATTAACTAAATGTTTTACGGACATAAAGACTTTGTGAACCTCATGTTTACTACAAAATTCAGCCAGAATAACGCTTTCATGCACTTCGTAATACAGGTTATCGACCTAAATTACAATATAAGGCTACACTGTATTTGATTCCTGCCTAACTTCTGAGTTAGAAGCTACACTGAAAGATGACATAATTTCTTTAAACTTTCCATTTTGCCTTTGCTGTGTTTTTAAGCTCTACTGACTGCTGCCTAGTGGAGAACATATGAAAATTCAGAATTGACTAGGTTTAACAGTAATGGTGTGTTGCTACAAAATGATATGGAAATTGTTCAGTACTGCATGGCAGAAACACAAATGCACCCACCAATTCACTGAGGAGAACTGGACTCCTATAGTATACCTATAGTATAATAATTAAACTTTTGTATCTACTTACATATATGTAATACACAAATTATCCACACACCTCTTTTCTTGCTAGACTTCTAAGCTCCTAACCCAAAAGACTAAACAATACAAGGAGTATGAAAACAGAAAACAGTATTACAACAAGGTTCTCGTGTATGTGGGTGCTATAAACCAGGTCGATTTGGGGCTCACACAAGTTTCACAGAGCTTTCAGTCAGAAGTTTGATTACAAATGGGCTCCCATGTCCACTGAAAGCTAGTCTGAAGGAACAGGGTCTTTCATATGCTCAAAATGTTAGGAAACTACTCAGAAAGCACTTCACTTACTGAGAAAGGTGGATTTTTTGTTTTGTTTGGGGTTTTCTGATTAGTAAAAAATTACTCTTGGATTAACCAGAGAGAATTGTGAGGTACTGGAGAGGTATATTTCACACATACATACACACACTTATATGTGTGCACATGTATATTTATGTATACACATATATATATATATATGTATATATATACATGCACAGACAGTCTTACATATAATAAAATGCCTGTGACTTCATTGTTCCCTTCATTTGTTATATGCGGATTATGTGTCACGCCAACAGCAGGCTACTAAAAATATGCTTAGCATTGAAGAACTGCATTCAGCTGAGCTAAGCATACAGCAGCTCTATAGGTTTGGTACACATACACATGTAGGCAGAGTCACAGAAACATGCACCAGGATCTGATGAAGAAATGTAATCACTTCTATGTGCTCCCCTTTCTCTTTTTTTTTAAATGGTTACCACTTCTTCATACAAAGTACTTAGCCTTAGTACACAGATTGCAGGAACTCTGCACTGAAAACTGGGATCAGAGAGTATTTCTAATCTTCCTGTGACACTCTTAACTATTCTTGAATTTGTACAAGCAGCAGCGACATCCACTCAAAAGAGCTGCACCAGTTGTGGATCTAAAGCGTCACTTTCTCCTTGAAAACACAAATGGCAGAAAATGCAGATGTTCCTTTAAAAGACAGAAGAGAGCAATTACTAGGTAGGTTCTGCTAAGCATTGACCTTATGCTTTAGGGCATCCTACCGGCATAATTGCTCCTGCATGTTTCTTCTCACCCTCCTTCACAATAAATAAGTAGTGCAGGAGGTATTCACAAAACTGACCACAGCTCTCCATTTCTGTAGAACAGGAAACTCATTTTCCCTGTATGTTCAAACCTGAACATAGCACATCTGAACACGAGATGGGCCTGATGGCTTATTAGATCATTCGTTTAGGTTATTAGATGGTTGAAAAGGTGGCAGGAAACTCATAATGCAGCTTATGCTGCAAATATAAACTCCTTTCAGGCAAACCTGCTAACCTGCACCCTATAGGCATTTCGCAATAAGCTCTGTAGTATGCAAATTTCATATCATAAAGAATACTCTCCTCCCATATCAACACATACACCAGTTCTCTGTCTGGGCAGAATACCTTGTGCACTCACTAGTACAGAAATTCACAGAGCACTAATATGTATCTGTCCTACAGGAACAAGACAAAAGATGATGTACACTGGAATACTGTCTAAAGGACTTGACCCCTGAAGGTCCCAGTGAAGTACATTCATTTAAAATCAATGTCAAATTAAAAGATAGAGGTAAATAAATTACAGTTCAGGCCGGCAGCCTCCTAGAAGGCAGTCAGGATTTCAAAGCAACTACTCTTTTGCTGTACTGAAGAATTGACTTTTATTCCTGCTTGCGCCACAGGGACCCTTTAAAATGCTAGGAAACTTTTCACATTTGGCCACTAATTAAACTCTCAATTTAATGCCCAGTGAGGTTCAAAGTGCTGAACTACAGTTGAGGTCAGCTAAAAAGTGCTTGGAGTACACCAAATGACAGTGCAATACAAAATGTTCTGATAAAAGTAAAGATAAATTAGGCCCAAGGTTTAAAATTAGCCATTTGATAATAGTGGGCATATCTGATTCCTTAAGTCTCATCAGCAATAAATATCTTTGCACCTCACCTCTGTATGTGTGAAGTTGGGGTAATGACACATTTTTATCATTGTGATGTTAAATTCAATATTATTTGTGAAGCACCCAAATGTTATGGTTGAGAGCGTGACAGATAAGCAAGCATGTGAGACAAACAAATGATTTTTTTTTATTCAATGAAAGGTTTCAATGGTATGAATTTAATAAGACCTGGCACACGCAGTGAATAAAGAAGATAAAGAAATGTTGAAAAGCTCCATGAAGAAGAGATCCTGTATGTGACCAGATAATTACTGCTACACTTTAACACTTATGAACAAGAGGAATAAATTTAAGAGGCAGTGAAAACCTAACTTCTGACATCTCTCTTCTTTTTTAACATTGACTTTGTAAGTTTGCCCTTCTTTTCTAGCAGAAAAAATGTGTGTGTGTATGCATGTGTATATTTTAAAATTGCAACTCAGTAGCAGAGAACTATTTCTGATAATCGAACTCAAATTTAAACAACAACAAAAAAGTAAAACCGAAACAATCTCAGAAAAAAGGGAGAAACTAATGTTAATTTGCTGTGAGTCAAGTATCAGAAACTCAGTAATCAAGGACATTCCTTGGTATTCACTTTCTGAATTGCAGAAAGTCAACACTAAGAGTCCTACAACTCTCATGGCACTTCTGTCCTTTTATATCCTTTTTAGCTACACCATCTAACCATTTTATATTAATAGTGTGAACTTTATTCTCTGGATACAGTGTCTTTTTTTCCTAGAGACTATGGTTAATTAATTGGTTTTGTTCTGGTTGCTGAAAGTTTCTAATTAGCTGTTCCGGAGATCTTTTTTGTGTGTCTTTCTTCCCTTGGGCAATTCCAAAATGTCTCTGCAGAGGCCTGTATGCTTGTCAGGTGGCATAGGGTCACTGCTGTGAGGGATTTTCCCAATAAGCTGCTATCCAAGCAACCCTAACAATTTACCTTACCATGTTTTCTTCGCTCGTTACTTGTTCAGTTCGTAAGTTGTTTAGTTAAACAGATAGGTAAATAGATAGGTAGATCGATAGATCGATCGATAGATAGATAGGCAGATAGATAGGCAGATACATATATGTATCTATGTGTGTGTGTATCACTATAATATAATGACATTGTTTACATTGCATAACATTGTTTTCTATGTATATCGGGGCTTCCTTTTGTCATATATGCTAAGGCAAGGGCGAGCCTATGAAATTATATTTCTGATAGCTGTCATACCCATGAAAAGACTTGAAAGAGCATTACATGGATGTGATCCAGGTTTACAATTACTGCCTGCTACTTCCAAAGCTTATGAACTACTGCCCCATCTGCTCGGGCAAATGTGTGCTTAGGCATAAAAGTTTGTTACCCAGGTTAGCCAGCTTGTCCTGGAGTTATGCAGCTGAAACAGAACATTTTTAGAAAGGTAGGCTGTGTGTTGACAATATCAATGGCAAAATGCAATAACACATTTTCTAAATAATCCTCTAAGAAAGACAAATTTGTGGGTTTCTCTATTCTAATCTGCCCCCCAACCATTGAAATCTGTCAGAACAAGGGTGGTGCATAGAGCCCCCATAAATATGGCTCAGTTGTGCAAAACCAACAGTAATCCTTATAATACACAATCTATCAACATACTTCTTATCTCCTGTTGTATAATCCCCTGCGCTCATTAACCTTTTAGCAATATTACATGTAAAAGAAAAACCCTGAGTATTGTGAATTATCCTTTAGTAGAACTCATCCTCTATAATACAGCCGTTTCAGTGACATGCAGTGCAGCACTACTTCTCTCACTCTTCCTTCTACAGTTACAAATCCTTTCCTTCAAGCACCAAGAAGCGAAACATAGCATTTTGAAAGCCAAACACTAAATCAGAAATTCTACTCGGTAGTTTGATCCCTCAAATAGAAATGCTGTTAAGTACTGCCAAAAAGATTCTGGTCTTCTATAATGAAAGGATATCCACTGATTGTGGGTAAGGCTTATGCTAGAAAACCAGATGCTACACAGTGGATCAGGCATCAGCACCACATGCTTCTGACTTCACAACAAATGCCCTATAAGAAAGTTATTTTTGCATTCTAGGGTCACCAAATAATAGGGTACTGTCAGAGGTCCCTATGCCTTGAAATAGAAAGTGCTTTTTCATACAGTAATTCCATGTTGATATTTAACTTTGATTATTTTTTGACATGCAGAGTAATGAGTCCACAGATCAATTATCCTTTAGATTATGGTGTTAAGCATATTCATTTTTATATTTTTCTAGTCAGACAGCTAGCTCACAGTGCTTGCTGTGCTGGGAGAAGGAGGTGAACACTGAAGATTCTGAACCTGCTTGACTTAAAAGAGAGAACAAAAAGTGCATTTCATAACCACATATATATGCCTGTATAACAGTTTATCAGAGCACTCACGCTGGGGTCAAGACTGGAGCTTTTCATGGTAGTAAAAAACTGCAGGGATAAATAGGCAAAATTAAAGTACTACTAAGGCAATAGTAACAGAAGCCTTACTGTCCAGGTGACTTGAACTGTCGTGGGTGTCAGCACAACAGGATTATGTAGTCGTACAATGACGTCTCCCAGTTCTTTCTGGACTTGCCTGTGATCCACACCTTGTGCTGGTGGGCTGATGTCTGCCAAGCCAAGCACACACATGAAAACAGTATGTTAGTAAGAAGAGTTATAAATGGCATTAGTAAGAATTACTGATTAGCTTAACAATGTGATTTAAACACTCTTTATAGTAATGTTTTTTAAACAATACAGTACTAAGGTCTAAATATGAACTCCAAAGTATATCAAGTAATGCAAACAAACCATTCACCTTTAACTGCTTAGGAAATAATGAAATATAAAGAAATTTAAACAAGTACTCAAATTCAATGGTAAAGTTTTCTCAGATCTGGTTAAGTGATGACAGAAATGCAATATTCACTGGTTTTAAAATACTCAGGCAATAATAATGTTGGCCCAATGTCTGGAGCCAAACTGGTTAGTAGAACTGAAGAAAATGAAGGTGGGTTTTTTTTTAAATTTTCTTAGAGTATACCTGACATTAAGTCATTATATGTTTCCAATCTTTCATTAAGCTTCCCCGTCTCACACACCATGCACACAAGAAACCAAACACTAAAAGCAGTATTTTCTTCTGCAAAGCACATCTTCCCTTTACAGATATAGATAATGAAATCTAGTGTAAATATGAAAAAGGGATTAAATTATGTGAAGTCAAACTGTTTCTGACCTAATAAAAGGCCAACAAAAATTCTCTACCACCTATATTTTCTCTTTAAGCTTATGTCAAAGATTCCTTCAAAATGTGGGGACAAATTATTTCTTCTAGTCAAAGTCTGAAGGAATTAGATCACTTAACATACATCTATGGAAAGCTGTGACCCCACCTCCAGCACCACTTGTGGCCCTAGTACCTAGTACCTTTTGGAACCACATTTGGGTTAGGCCACTGTGTTAAACTGAATGAAATTGTATTACCTTTGCTAAACAGAACTGCAAATACAAAATATGCATCAGACAATGGAGAAGATGTGTAATGTGTCTTCTTAGTGATAGTTCCTGGAAATCACAATGTTCTGTAATATTGCACCAAAATGACAATGTACATCTACACCTATCTCCTAGCTAATTTATCACCATAGCACGTTCCTTCCCTCCAGTTTAGACAGAAATGAAGGTACTTTCTAGGAGCCGGTGCCCTTCAATGGATCCTTGAGGAATCTTGCAATGCTGTTCTTGGTCAACAGTTACGGATGCCCTTACTATGTCAGTTGTCTACGTGGATTGCATAATGCCAGTTAGAAATACACATATTTGTTATTTCTGCTGGAATTTGCTTGTAATTCTTCCAGAAGAGCGGATTTGAAAGACAAGCACAGATCATATTCTAATACACTGCACAGATCACATTTGGATAAATTGTGGTCATGCCTATCTAGACATCTGTGAATTCTGCTTGGTTTTCCTGTGGTATTCACTAGCCAAAGACATTTTCCCTCTTTTTGGACCAACATCATGTCCTTGAGAAGAAAATACATACACAAAAGGATTTTTTCCTCCCTGTGATGATCTTAGATATGGGAGTATAAATCATGTGATGATCTTAGATACAGGAGTATAAATCATGTGATTTCTTTTTACATTCTAAATATTATTAAGAAGAAATAATATTGCTCTTAACAAGGAAACATTTAAATACAAAAACTGAATTTGAATCACATGCCTCCAGATTTTGAAAGAAAGTAGGTTTTGATTATCAATACTCCAGCTTCATAATTCTGGACTGCTATGGGTTCTGAGGCACCAATAAACAATATTGCCACAGGATTCTACTGATATTCAAATGAAGATGGCTGCATGGATCTCCAAAGGGAACATAATCCAAACATTGATGCCAATGAAGGAGCTTGTCTAGCAATGCCTGTTCAAAGTGACCAAGTAAACAGTGAGCTATAATAAAATAAATCTATAAAACAGCCACTCACACTGGTTTACAAGAAGATAATTTATGATGCTATCCACAAAAAGCTATAATCCTTGGTACAAAATACCTACAGCTAGGTTAAGTTATCCTGAGATATACAACCAACAAAGTACCTATACTCCCTCAGGAGAAAAGACATTTCTACGTAGTGTATTTGTATGAACTGCATTTCATCATTTTAATAGGACTTACATCCAGAAATAAGGGAATAACAAAGGTTAAGAGTAAGAAATGAGTATCAAGATGTACATGTGGAATTCTGTTTTCTGGTACATACACTTAGAAATATATGCATATATGATGCTCACAGTGTAATGTCTTGTTATTTTCACATTACTAGGAGACACCTGGTGGAAAAGCAGTTGATCCGTCTATAAGGGTATCATCAAGTACTGGAGTAATAAAATCATGATTCAAGCAAAACTGGCTCAAGAAGCTATATTCTGATCACAATTAAGAGGTCTCTCAAATTAAATTGGTTACATACTTTATCTAATCTCTCTTTCAACAGCTTCCAGTGAACTTACTATTAATTGCTAGTAATTTAAATTCCAGGGAGAGGATTATATAGAGTTTCTTTAAAGTGTTTTTTAATATATGTTTTGGTCTGTTCATAATCCAAACAAGAAATCAACAATGTTCTTAGAGTAACTACTGATTTCTCTGTCCTCATTTGATGTAAGTCATATAAGGTAAACCTTTTGGAAGTGCCCGATTGTCTACCTGTAGTCCACTGATGAAAAGATCCATAAAAAGCTATTACTTGTATTTGCTATACTTAATACCAGGAAATTAAATGCTCAGCTATTAAAGTTGCCACAGACACCTGATGCAAATTAATATTATTAGTACTGTTAAGGCTGATTTTTTCTTTCTCTATGGCCACTGTGAATAGGCTTTCTACTGTGTGTCAGCTTCTTCTGTGAGCCTGAATCGAATTCAGGCATAATTAGAAATCACATCAAAACATTATGTTAATTTTCAATTGATTTTATGATTTAATTCTATTAAACTGCAGGCTTGCAAAGGAACTATAAATCCTGTACATGTCTCAGGGTGCTTGACTGCTAAACAGCTTCTGGAAATGGAAGCTGCAACACATACTGTAGCTAATTAAAAGACATGTTTTTACTGAAATCAAATTGCTTGTCAGTATGTCAGATAAAAAGTCTATACTTGACACTTAAATGCCAAACAAAGTTGTTTTTTTTAACTAAGTGATAAGTTACGCAGACTAAAAGGCTGGTGCAATGAAAGCATGAGTCACCCTATAATAATGGGAGAGTAAGGAAGAGAAGAAAACTTGTGATATTCTGTGGGTAGCCAAGCCATGAAATCCCTGCCCAACTCGTTCCAGCTTTTTGGAATGCAGCCCTGTTTCTCCTTTTACAGAAATTATTACTGTTTTGAGGGGGAAATTATTAAGGACATATTCTGTGATTTACTGAGGAATAGGCTGGGATAGGAGAGGTTGGGTGTCAGGTTTAGGTGATAAAGAAATACGACCCTGCCTCTGTTTCTCCCACTCCACCTAGGACCAGCAAAGGACCTAAATCACTTTCACATGCTGGAAACTGAAACAGGATGCGAGCACACTTTTATAACTTCCATAAACAGAGAGAGAGGATCTCAGTCTACATTAACTGTGAGAGAAGTCATTACTTTGGACTCCAAAAAATTATGATTCCAAAAAAAATTATTAATTCCTGTATTCCAACCTGTTTAACACAGAATTACACTCTTGAATGAAGTATTCAAGCAATGTGTTGTTAAAGACAAAAAAATCCCATTCTATGAAGAGAAATTTGTTTCAATATTCAAGCAGAGCTTGATGTAATGTGAAGAGAATAGTCAATTCAATACCAATGGAGGATCACAGCTCTCAACTACCTCACCACCCTGTAAGTGAGAGATTTCACTTCAGTCTTCCCTCTTGGTTTATGTAGTGGATTAATACAAAGAATTCCAAAATTTCTGTAAGTAGAAGACCCATACTTTTCTCATTATAACTTAGAAATATTCTTACATGCAGATGCCTTAACTTGCATGAATCCTCTGCCTAAATGTTGCATCAGATTTATGAACATACCAACTCTAAGTGAACTGCAAACCAGAAGGTCTACAATGCACAAAGGATTAAAGAGCTCTCCTACCTCTCCTGAGCTCCAGACAGATACAGATACAGCAAACATTGGACTAACTTCTATCATTATTGGTTAAGCTCGATTCATGATTCCTTCAAAGTTTTAGTACCAAATGGCCAGACAGACCTATTGGTCAGCTCTCAGTTCCTTCTTTCTATTTTAGCTCAAGCATGTAAGCCTTAATAATTATTCTTACCTTGTGTTCGGACAGGATCTGACACAGGGCTGGGATCACTCAGACCTTGTGAATTGATAGCTCTGACCATAAACAGGTAGATTGTATTGGGGCGCAGTCCTCTCACAGTGTAAAGAGTGGTCTTCACATGGTTGGCCACCGTTTGCCAACTGTTGCTCACAGATTGACTACAATGAGAAGAAGGTTGAAGTTTACAGACTAATGCCAGAGAAAAATAAAGAAGTAACTCTACACCAAGTCTAAGTATAGGAAAAAGTAGTAAAAGCTTTATTTAAGAACAAAAACATTTGCTTCATTTAACTCATCAATATGGGATAAAAAAATAACACGGCTATCAGAAGTATTTCTCCTTTCAATAGAAGCAAAAGTTTTTGTTATCTTTCTAAAATAAATACCTGCAAAAGGAAAGTGTGGAAAGCTGCACAGTAAATTTGAATGACAGATAGGCCACTCTTGAACATAAACGTTAGAAAAGAAAATCCTGTTGAAAGGAAAATCCTGTTAAAAGATCAATTTTCTATACTAGTAGGTAAATTATGTCAATAAATTGTCATTGGAAGAAAACCATTCTCCTTGAACTAAATTCATACTCTAAGTTACAAAAAAATCTCCCAAAAACGTGCTTGCAAATGAAATAAAAACCATGAATTTTTCTTCTGTCACTACATTTTCCATTGGATATTATTGTAATTAGATTGCAATCCACTGTATGAAGAAATTTCGAGTGTAATTGTTAAAACAGCTTTCAAAGAAAAATCTGGGTTTTGATAGAGCTATGGATGGGATGCCATTAAAGATTATCTAGGGTGATATATCACAGAAGTTTAAAGAGAAAATTTTATTTTATTGCATGTTGTTATGCAGCTTTGATATAAAAATTCTTTAAATATATTAAAAGGAAAAAAGAAAACGGAAAGCTATGCGTTTCACACTATTTCAGTTGTTTCATTCATGTGATGCATAAAGGATAAGGTCCAAAACAAAATCAACAATCTGCACATACCACCATGCTCTTTGCATATCAACACAGTAGGATGAAGCATGACTCCTATAACTTCTTAAATTTGTATGATCATATGATTTTGGCAAATTCTTTTACAAATTTTAATTAAAATATGAACTAAACTATTTGTCATTTGTTTTAAGAATGTGCACATTTTTAAGCCGAAGCATGCATTGCCAGTACATGTGAGAGGTATGGCCCACGCTTAAACAGAATTGCTGAATTGGAGCCCGGGAGTTCTTTTGTATCATGTATTAATTGCTGCTGTGTGGAAGGGAGCAGCTGGATTCTCTTCAGCCTGAGGCTGAAGGATGAAATCCTAAATTATCAACACCAGCCTTTTCAGTTGAAGGTTTTAATTTATCCAAACCAGTAAAAAAATAGAAATTTAAAGTGCCTTGACCTTTAATAGGTGCTGCTTTAACAAGAACAGGAATTAAAGTATTAAGACAGGCTTCAGGATTATCCATTTATTTTCAGATTACTTGTACTATGATAGACAAAGTAACACTGGTTCAAACGATTTGATCTGCAGCATTCCCACAGGAGACTTACTGATCATCAATGCTAAGGGAAAAGTAACAAATAATGAATGTAACGTCCTGTTAAATTCCAGTCGATCTGAAGAAGTAGTTAGATGATCCTCTAACTAATCACTTAGAAAAATTCTAAGTGATAAAGAAAAATTATCTGAAAAATAAGAATCAATGCCTGACATATGAGTTGAGTCTTTTAATGAACTTCTAGTGATATGCGTAGAGTCCAAAAGAACACCACAATGCCAGGAGAACAGTTGGTACCAGGATTTAAGCAAAAATAGAAAGTGGAATAATTCACATACCTAAAAGCCTCAATGATATACGCACTAGCTGGCAGGCTTCCAGGGGTCCCTGGTTGCCAGGATAGGGTGACACTGTTCTTAGTAACATCGGTGACCTGAGGTTTGGATGGTGGCCCAGGGAGGTCATTTACATCATAACTTTTACTGACTGTTGCTCCACCAGATTCTGTGAGGGGCAAATGGAAAACAATTACTTTTATCCCTGATTGTATAAATTTCATCAAAGTAGAAGATTAAAAGGAAAACATGTCAAAAATCTGCAAAATGAGCACAGCCATTGTTCTTAATCTGTAAAGAACTAAGTCAATTGCATTACCACCTATCTTTTTGGATGAAGAGCTATCATTCTTTAGGTACAGAGAGAAAGAAAAAACATTAAAAAACTCAAAAGGTTATACATAAATATACAAAAAAGAGAAAAGAAAGACCTTTGCTGAAATTTACACAAAATACCAAAACCTCAACTACTAAAAGGCTGAGAAAGTTCCTATGTTCAGATCAACTCCAGTACTCACAGAGAGCACACTGGACTTCAATAGGCCTCTGTGAAGGCATAACAGTTTTCTGGACAAATCCACATTTTATCGATACTCCTGTCCTGGAGAGTTACAGCATACTGCTGCCACTGGAGACAAATGCAAATTGTTGCAATGCCAATGGGCATTTAAAGATATTCCCACCTAAAATTTCTCCATCTCAATCCCCGAATTTCTGGAATGGATTATTTGATTCAAACTGCTCTAATAGGGTCTACACTTTCATTTTATGCCAACTGAAGAACAGTCTCTGGACATTGCTTACCTGTCACCTCCAGCACAGCACTCCAAGATGTCTCCCCACTGGAACTTGTAGCAACACAAGTGTAAGTCCCAGTATCGGACAGCTAGACATCAAAAACAGTTAAGAGCAGTTTTAACAACCTTTTAGAATCAGCTGACTGAGTTTACTCTAAATTTTTCTACATTTTTCTGTGGGAAGAAGGACTTAGCCTACATTTTACAGTAGACTAGAGGGCATCAGACATTTTCAAGCAATCATTTAATGGCGGCTTACTTTTAGACAACTGTAATAAGATTACTTTCCTCTAATACTTTTCTAATTCTGATTTTTGTATCATTAATGAGACAAGTACAGCATGTAAGTGCTACAGAATGGATGTTTTAGACAGTGCTGATCTTCATATTGTTTACGACAAATGCAGGTGAAAATAGGCAACAACAATTAACTTCTTAGAGGATAAAATCTCACTATTCAGTATCCCATGATGACCCAGAGGTACGGTTTTCAGTGCCAGGAATGCTGTTACCTCATCTCATGGTCTTAAGACAGGTGAAGTCATGTCTACACAGGCCACCACACATACAAATATTGTTGCTGAGACTTAACAGTGCTTCTCTCTACACAGACTTTTCTTCTGTCTCACATAGGATTTTATTTCAGGTTTGCAAGGCACTTTGGTAGCAGAAAAAAAATCATTTGTATACACCTATTCTGATTCCCTTGTCAGTTCATATACTTCAAATTTTTTGGCGGAAACCAGTTTGAATTATATAGTCTCATCGCTGTATAAATTGTTCTACTGGAAAAGCTGCCAAGTGTTTTGCTATTCCCTACTTAAATTTAAAGTAGGGATTTCTGCGAGAGGAACTACTGAAGACTTCAGAGACAGAGGAGCCCTGCTACCGTGATGTATAAAGCATGGTAATACAGAGATGGAAGCAGAAGAGGGAGAGTGCTGACTCTAGTGATAAAGGAGAAGAATTATATTCACCATCAGACAGCTTGACGGAAACAGGACTGCATCCAAGAAGCTTTACTGGACTTTAAGGTTGTAATGGGTTTTCTGCTAAATGCAGATTGGCACTATAGCAAATGTGCTTATACCTCACTCCTCAAAACCAATGTCAAGGCAAATAAGTGAGATGCTCCTTAGATTACTTGTTGATATATAATTTAATTGATTTTTTACTTTGTCATGTTTCAACTTTGTTGGTGTTTTCTTCAGACACACTGAAACTGCAGTGTATCATTCTTAAGGGCAGGAAGCAATTGATTAATACCAGTTCAGTTGTCTGAATGACCATAACTGGCGCTTCAGGATATATTTTTTTCCATGAAATACAAGCAATAATTAAACTCCTCTGACAACGGCTCAGAAACTCAAAATATAGCGGTATTGCTAATGAAAGGAGAAAGACTAGTGAAAGGAGACAGAATTTCCAGAAGAAAGAGCCTTATAGCATTCTGAAGTAATGTTTTATTTTGCTTCTTCTGAGTCTTTATTAAATATATGTCTTCATTATGTGATAATGGAGAATATTTCTCAAGGTTATGGTTCTCAACTTCATTTGTGTACTACCGTGACAGATGGTGTATGGTATACTCAATGAAGTATGTGGTATACGCAGTAGAGCAACTTCCAGAAGGCAAACTCAACATACAAAGCAAGCTGGAGGTATGCTGTCTCTTGCAAGTTATGGTGAATTATCTAACTTCCAGAATGTGGATTGATTAGATACAGATATAGCGTACTGATAATTCAATTATTCATACTATTTTTGTGTTATGGAAAAAACCAACAGGGGAGATGAATGGAAAATATTTGCTACTCAGTAAAATAAACAGTTTTATTCTTTAGTTAATACAGGTGTCTAATCTGGTGTGGTATATTTCTATGGAGCACAACAGAGTTTTCTGTCAATGTTGACCTGAGAGGGTACTGAGTGATGTATGTGAGCTTTTAGTTTTCTTCCTCAGAGCAACTGGAAAGATTGGTTCATGAGAAAAATCTTCAGGTTCATGTTTGTGACTGTGGTCCATGGTTCACTGTGACTGCTGCAGACTCCTGAACAACTTTACACACAGAAAGAGAGTTACATAAGAGGAAGATGGTCTCAACAGTTTAAACAGTAGTGGCTTGTCTTTACCCATATCTTGAAATGTTTTATGATTGCAATGGTGATTGTTATTTGTGAGAGGAGGAGACAGCTGAGGACATGTGTGTGTTAAATACTAAATTATTTCAAACTTGGGTATATAAATGTACTTAGACGTACTTCGTGGTTTGTTTTGCTTAGGAAGTGTTACTAATCTTTGCTCAGGTAGTCCTGAGAGAAAAGTTAAACACTCCAGATTTAAATCCATATTTAATTAATAAAAATTGCAAAGCGCAGGAGAAATCTGGGGTTTATGGCTGTGTATGTTTTTTGTTCTCGAGTCTGAGTCAAACAGTGCACATTACTGTAATTAAGGGGTTTATAAAAAATGTCTTTCTGGGCCTTTAAGAAAAATTGGTTACTAGTGAATGAGCCACTTAAGGATCAATAAAAGCTCCATGTCTTTCAAAACCACAGTCACTACTAATACTATTTTCTTCTTCCCTTGCAGAGAATGTTTTTCTCTTTCGTTGACAGACCTTGTGTCTCTTAACAGCGAGATTAATGCGCTGGCATGATTCAGAACCAATTTCACTGTTTGCGTAGCTGCATGCAGACAGCTATCCCATGAGCTTCTGCCTCATGGACACTCCACAGAAGCCATCATCGATGCCTAAAAGTTTGTTTGAAATCACTAAGCTTCCACCTTTAATAGCTGCTTTCTAACACTACTGGGGAATCTCGACTATTCAAGCGCACTCTTTAATCCAGCTCTACAGGAAAAATGCATTAACCTTCATGGCCTAAACCTGCCTTCAGCCCAGGGAGGAAGGATAAATTGTTTACTCAAGGAAAGCTAGCATAAATTTTTTAATAAATTCCATTTTGTTCCAAGGAAGTTAACAATTCATCTATGATCACTGATGAGTTGGTATCAGAAAACAAAACTGCTCTTTATGTCTTGTCCTTGGTAGTGACATTTATTGACTTTTTTTTTGGATAGCAAAGCTAAGTGCAGAAATTACTGCTGATGAAATTAAATGGTTTCTGAAATTGTCTTTCAGTTCTTGACATATACAATTATATGTACTTTATTATTTTTCCATGTATATGCTTTTCGACACACACACAAACAAAAAAGCATTTTTAACTTTGAACAGGGAAAGAATAGAAGCCCAAACAAAGATTAGTGATGCAATATTTATCAACAAAATCTGTCATTCTGCTATTTGGAATATTTTAAATTTCTTTGTACTTTTAAGACATAATATCATCTCATGTATCAAAATGCAAGTATTTAATTTGGAATAGAAATCCTTCTGCATATGACTGTATGTATGTTACAGTATTAGTTGTTGTCTCCCATCCGCAGCCTGATGGAACATCTCCAGCAAGCGTAACATTGGAATAAATGAGCCAGCTCAAGACCGCCAAGACTCATTGATGAAGAAAGTGCACGGCCAAACCCTGATGAACTCCAGAATCACTTGATAGCACAATAGCTCCTTGGAAAATTATGATCAGGCATTAAAAATGAAGTGTTCTGAGTTTTAAAAGAGACAAAAGGCCAATGACTTCATGGTAAGACCAACTAAAAGGATACATGTCTGTCATTCCCCAACTCGTTTTATTGCAACATATGTAGGATTTTAAATATCAAATCTATTCTTAGGGAATTCTAACAGAACTACCTGATGGTAGTGTGGCTCTTCTCCCTGCTCCCCCTTCCTCTATCCCCTACACAATGTCGAAGAATGAAATAGCATGTGGACTTGATGAGAATTTCACAGTAACACAGATAATTCAGTTAATTTTGAAGACAACAGAGAGCAAGACAGCAGAGCTGTTTGAGGTACACACCAACAGCTCAAGACTAGCTATGTACCACTTGTAGCACTTGTTTTGTTATCGCTACTCACCCGAAGAGTTTTAATCTGAAGTGTCCCCTGATCCTGTATGGATGTTCGAGAGTCTCTACCGAGGAAGGTGAATCCTTCTTTTAACCAGCTGATGACAGGAAGGGGGTCGCCGGTTGCCTTGCACTTCAGCAAGGCTGTGCCATCCACTGCCAGTGTCTGATTGACCGGCCCCTGGAGGATGATGGGTGGAGGCCGATCTGTCAAGACTAAACAGTGACACAGGCATTGGCATCCATATCTTTAACGGCCCTCTGCTGCAGTCAGCCTTTTTCCTTGACACAGCACAATTTGAACTGACTGGTTTAAGGTGGCCTCTAAAAGGTTAAAGCCATTATTTTTGGAGGACCAAGAGATACATGTTAACCATTAACTGGCATATTTGAAAAGCATTTTTGTAAGAATTTTATTTCACTACTGAGGTAAGACTTAGATATATAAATTCTGCTTAGCAAAGACCATCAGACTCATTTGATCAAAATAGGTTTAAAATTGAGACCTTGATCGAGAAAGAACTGAGGTACCTATCTTATTTTTTCCAATTTAGGAAAGCACTTAAAGCATGCTTAATGTTACAACAAAATGTGCTTAACTGCTTACGTGATGTAGGGTCTAAAAGAGAAAATCTGTTAGTTAAAATTAAACAACATAGTCATTCTAGCGTAAGGTACCAACCACACTCCCGTTCATGCCCAGCTTGCAAGTTTTCGTCAGCAAAAATACCTAACAATAATACAAAACAGTTTCTTAATCTGAGTGATCTAAATGATTGTACCATTCTTTCCAGCGGAGGAAAGTTTACAGTCAATCAAGCTATTTAACAGCTTACTTATCAAATCATTTAATTGCCTTCTAAAGCCATGAACTCTCTCTTTTTTTTTTCCTCTAGTAATTTACATTTGTATGCTTGAAATAGTGCTTAGAGGACTCCGTAAACAGTGAGTGAGTGCATGACCGGTGGGATGTCTTAAAGATGAGGTAAAATGCTCATGCTCACTTTTCTTGAAAGACCAATTTTTCACAAATAATTCTGCTGTTGAACCTATTCTCTGAGCCATCTGCTTAGCAGCAAAATATAACCCTTTGTTCCTAAAGAATGTGTTTATACAAAATGAGTGTGAAATATTTGAATAAAAACAAGTCTATGATTCCATAAAATCGGTATTATAGAATCGAGAATTCATTCTTATTTTTATATTTAGCTGCCACACTGCTGCTGGTTTACATCTTTGAAAAACCAAACAAGTATATGATTGATACTAAATATTGTAACAGGTAGGACCAGCTCCTAAACCAGTGAATATCAGCCTACCTCCACTGATGTCAACTGGATTTGAATCACTTATCCTAGATACACAATACCTGACTCTAACAACGAAGCGAAAATAAATTATTGTGAAGCAAAATGGTTTCTGTTGTATTTGAGCTCTTTGAGATGCAAACCTCTGGAACCTTTGACAGATCCAAAGTGCTTTCATTACACTACTTAATAAATAAAAATATTAGGGAGACGTTACTCGTTCATTTTATACCTAAAATAATTGCTTCTGAAATTGCAGTCTTGCAAAAATACTAACTACCTTCTTTTGTTAACGAGATGCACAAAAGATAGAATCATTAGTATTAGTAGCACCTGGAGTGTGAGTTTATCACATTTATTGAAACCACGGCTGAAAACAGAAAGCCAATACAGACTATTTATTACCACCAGAATGTGAAAGCTATTTTGGAAATTCTGAAATATCACTCACTGAACTCAGAAAACAGGACAAGTGACACTATATTACAAGAAAAGGGAAAATGTAATGTATTTTCACCTTGATATGAATTTTTTAATCTTGTTGAAAGTTCCTTATGACTACACAGTTCAACCATTTGGTGAAAAAAAGATTGATCTCAGCCCATAGGTACTATCATGCAGCACGAGTATATTCAAATGAAAACCTAGCTAGTTAAGTTTTCCTTTAGATTCAATGTAAAACAGCAAGTATCATTTTTATAGGTAGCTACAAATTAAGGAAAAAGAATTACTTAAATCGCTAACTGTTCCACTGTAGTTATTTGCTGTGCCTAACTGCCATTCATATGTGTAGCAATGTAGGTATTTTCAAACCCTACTGCATTAGAGATATTGTTCTTTGGCATGTAATTAGTTTTTTTTTTACAGCCCAAATGAGGAGCTCATAATCCTTTAAATAGCTCTGATCAATAGTGTAATTGAAAGTCTCCTGGCCAGAAGGAATCTTCATTTTCAAGGGTGTTATGGGTGAAAGACCACTACAGGTTTCCATGACACTAAGGCTAAAGGTTAAATGAACACTTAGGGTTTCCACTGATCTGTGAATGACTGTATTGTCTTCACAACTCTGACTTGTAAATCTTCCCTCAAACGTGTTTATGTGCTTGTATTCCTACTACATAGGCCTCCTTGTTGTTAAGCATCCAAAACTCGGTTAGAAGTTTAAAAAGGTAGATTATAAGCATTCTGAAGAACAGAGATATAATGAAAAATATCCATAAAAAGGCTGGGCATTTTGTTAGGTTAGCATTTTAATTTTTTATTTAAATTTAACACTTTTTCTAGCAGGAAACTTTCATATTTATTCCATGCTGTGCGGCTAAAAGATATTTGCATAGTAAAAGGTAAGTTGATTTCAGAAGTAATTTAATTTTTAGAAGTGGTTTTGAAAATATTTGCCAGCAACCACATATTAATATATTCTGGAAACTGAAAAATTATCAGATTCCTTTAGTGACAAAATGCAGCTTAAATTCTGAGCAGAGTACCAAAAAAGAACAAATTGTATTTGTTAATGAGTAGTTTATTCACTACAAATGTAATTTGGATTGACCAAAATCATGTTTAAATTTGGGTGGAATTTGGTGAAACTACAACAAGAAATTAAGAGAACGACAAAATGAACTCCTCATTTTGGCACTTCACAATCAACATTTCAGAAGTCTTCCTGGTGAATTAATGGGAAAAATTAAACAAAATAATGAAATTCTCATGATGAATACTAGTATGATAGGGCAGGATGTTCTCCTGAGAGGTGGAAAAGCAGAGACCAATTCTTCCTCCGTCTTTTTTTGTGAGTGATACTAAATTATTCCAGAAGGATTTGAGAGGGACATATCCCAGAATATTCACTAGTCCTATAGTCAAAAAAAAAACAAACAACAACTGCAGAGGAGCTTGGGAAATATGCCTTAATTGTCTATTCCAAATCAGGAGTGAAGGAGCTGTTGAGGTATGCTGCCAACTCTTTTTTTTTTTCCTTCCTTAATTCTGTTCTGAATTATCTGAGAGGTCCAGCTTTTTACTTTCATTCAAAAACTCAGAAATATGATCTTTTTAATTAAATTAATCTCCCCAAACAGTTCATTCTTATGTCGCCAGAAAAATCCACAGTGTGGGGTTAAGCTTGTTCCTCCATCCCAACACTCGCCCTAAACAGCAACTGCTGCGTAAACTGGGCAAAGGAGGCTGATCCTACAGTTCAGCATGCAGTGGTAAAATTTTTGTTAATAACTATTAATAATTACTAAATAAAGAGAAATTGAGATCTTCTCCAAACTATTCCGTGAATGACGGATAAATTTATGGAATAAATTACTACTTGTAAACTTCTCTTTTTATCTGGAGCACAGACATAGCTAGATGGAAGCATTTGGCTTATTTGCATGACCTGTCATTGCAAGCTGCATATGCACTTCTGGAGTTTGAAAGGATTGCTAAGATTGTCTCAATTTTTAAAATGATTCTGCTTTTCCAGATGTGCGTTATACAGTGGATTTTATGATAGCCTTTCAAGAAAATACAAGATTTGAATTTCAAATACACTGAAGGCTCTTAACACAGTCCGTAATCAGTAAAATTATCACTCAACTCAGCACATTTCATCACAGCTAGTAATCTCTTCTCATGTGAACACTTGAGTTAAAAATATTTCCAGTAAAGACTTGTAAGTGCAAAAATGTAACAACTGAAACACTGCTATATATGGTATAATTAAGCACTTGTTTTTCTGCACATGACATATGTTTTCATTCTGTATTGGAACTTCAATTGGATCTAAATTACTCTGGATCAAACAAAAATGTGTTCAAAATGAAAAAGATGGCTCGCCACTATTATTAAATCATTAACCAAACAGAAAAATTCTGGGCTACAAAGTAAAACTGAAATCACCAGCCAAAAACTAGAAGACTAATGCTTAAGTACGTAGCTAGCATACGCAGTGTTTCTTTTTATTATATTTTAAAACCCATCACCTTAGACTTCCCTACTGATAAAGATCATTAGCTTCCATAACTTCAGCTCGGCATCGACTAAAACAGGTTATTTAGACATTTATGGTTAACTTCCTAACTGAAAGCAATTAAAAAATACCTGTGTTCTAATGGTAGATTTATTGATATGGTCTCAGTTCCACAATATTGTTTTGGCACTTTTCTTCTGACCTCACCTGCCCTTTGACTGCAGGATGAAATGGTATTTCTATAAAGCAACCTTGTATTATTTTTATAATGATCATGCTGACAGTGGGTTCTGGAAAGCATTTAAAGAATGCAGGCCTTGTACTCCTTGAGTAGCAGAGCCACCAGCTAATACTTTCTCTAGCAATGTGGAATGTGCATTGCCTTTAATCAGAATTAACTGTAGATGAGTTTGCATTTTAGCAGAGACACTTTTGTGAGCTTTCCATTGACTTCTTAAATAAACTAATGAAAATTCCAAAGAGGTCAATTAGAATTCCATCTCCTCCCTCACTGGCCAAGAAACAGATAAAGATGGACCACAGGCTTTGTCTCTCAAAACAAAGAATTTCTCATCACTAATATCCTTGAACCTGATTTGATCCACTCAGCCCCTGGTGCAGTAAATCTGTGCAGCAACAGCAGGTGCAACCGTTAACAGCTCAATGCCCTCTTAGCCAATGTTTGTGTGTTCTATTTATTCCAATCACAGTCATGGCACTGACTCGGGCAGTGCTATGGACAGATATTAAAAAATATTGCCTTTCCATTAATTTTAAATGACCTTTTAATCTACATTTAAATTTGAACTGAATGAAAATGCATCATTTTGTCGTAGATCATGAGAGAAAGGACTTAAAGAGATTGCAAAGTGAAGGATAGTCTTTAGTCTCCAGAAACTCCTTTACAGAAAAGCAATGTGCTTGTAAAGATGCAAAGATAGGGCAGAAATTATCTCCCCTTGTCATAAAAATATAGACAGCTTTTGGAAAACAAAGAAAAGGCATCAAATTAATGCTCAAACCTCTATAACATGAGCCTGGATCTCTCTACCTGTCACTTGTGATGAATATGCTCTTGTGAAAAGCCAGATTATTCAGAATTAGACATCTTTTCAAACTTTCATGGTGCAGGCAAGTCTCTAAGGGAACAGTAAAAGTAGACCTCTGCATATAACAACAGTTTTAATGGCAAAAATTCATCAAAGTCTGTCAGACGATATTTAATGAGCCAGTTAAGATAAGGAATAATGATGCCAGGGAATGCCACAATCTCCTAGTATAAGAGAAATCCTGTTGTTTTAAAGCATACAATCTGCCTTCTATTCACAATGGAATGGAAGAGTGATATCAACAGGATCCCTGACAAACGAAAAGGATTCATGTCTGCAGAAGGAGTAAGGTAAACTTGAAGGCAGGATAAATTTCTAACCCCAAATTTTGAAATGGAAAGCATCAAGATAGACCATGCAGTGTTTTTTCCTTCCTGAAAACTTTTCTCTTGTCCCTTTTCTCCATCTATATATTTTCATGGCTCTTTTTACATCTAACCATACTGAGAAATTCTTAGAACATCGCTCTGAGGTACTTGTCTTATTCACAGACCGACTAAAGGACGACATTTTGTAGCTGCTCTAAACCAACAGTACTCTAGTAACTTCAAGGCAACTGTGTTGATTTAATCGAGCTAAGGACACATCCCCAAACTAGCCGCCTAAGATAATACTGAAGATCAGTGGGAATTGAGTCTCATTTTTCTGCACCCCAATTCCCTGCCTTAATCACAAATCTGTTCGTTCTTCATAATGTTTTTTTGCAATTCTATCTTAGCTCTAGTGAAGCAAGCAGCTTGCTTTCTCACAAGCCTTATTCTAAGCTGGCTTGTCCCTTGTTTGCTTTTTTAAAGAACCTCCAGAAAGCAAGCAAAAGACAAACTAGACTTCAATGCCTTTTTGATACCATAGAGAACTGCATTGTATTTTGTGTAGAAACACATCTGTTTACTTGTATGAATTATGTGATCTCGTATGCCTTCATTTACACCGCTTTTAAAATACTTTTGACAGGGAAAAAAAAAAGTAAGAATTTCTATAGCTCACCATCAGTAACCTCCAGCTGAGCCTTTGCTAAAATGCTTCCAGCAACCGTCAGTGCTTGACAAATGTAGTAGCCTGCATCAGACCGCTGAATGTTGGTAATAGTGAGGTCTCCAGTCGGTGACACTGAATACCTGCTGTTGGGTTGGAGAGGCTGGTTTGGGAAGAGTAGATTCTGCAAAGAGAATTCATCTCACATCAATTCAAAAGACAAAAGCACTACTTTTCCCTCAACCAGAGAGACAATGATTTTCCTTTAAAAGTACCATATATAAACTAGAAGAAGAAGTAAGTGTGGTTATGACTTTACAAACACATAGAGCGAGCTTTCCCTGCCTTGGGCAACTTGCAGTTTAAATTAGAAACAGCCCTTTGACAGCACACAGTTGTATATTCTTGCTGGGGGTATAGGCAAAGACAAATTTTCCAACAATCACACTTGAGTGATTTGTATTTGTGACACATTCATCTTCATTGTGAATGCAATTGTAATAATATACTTAGTTGGCTATCAAAGCAGGAGGACACAATGCTACAGTAAACATTAAAAAACTAGCTGAAAGAATTGAATCCTGGAGACTTAAGGGAGAATAGCTCTGTTGTTTGGCTGTGAAGGCATTCTGGGCAAAGGAGGAAGTAAGAGTGTGGTACATAAGGAAAGCTGGGAGGAAGACACCAACGGGTCATAAAGTAGAAGAAGCTGGCAGCGCATGAGAGATTAATGGAGAAGTAAAAGGAAATTGGAACTGAGATACACCAAAGGAGAAAGGCAGCATGGAGCCTTGAGGGTGAAGAGAAAGAATATAAATCTAATGAGGAAATCATCAGAGAGAAAAAATAATTTCATGTAGGATATGACATCAGTTAGCACAAAACAGGATCAGCTTTTGCCTTTGGGCTGGATTGGAGAAAAGAGAGTTGTCAATAAGAATAACTGGAAGGGACATAGTAGTCATTGTATACGATGAAGGACTGAATGAATCAATAATACCGAAAAGGACTGAAAAGGTTTTAGTGGTGAGGGTTGTATTTTCAAGGAAAAAGTTACACCATCTGGCACAGCTCTTCATGTGAATAAAAAACGAAAAGGAAAAGGGAGGTAAAGTGAACAGAAAGGTCAGCAGCATGGCCCAACGAGACAGAGAGGGGAACACATTAACCAATAACTAAACAACTGCAGTTCCAGGAAAATAGGGTCTGGCTTTTATGTCAGCTCAAACCTCTATGAAAAATACAATTGTCTGTATCAGGAAGTTTGTCTATATAGGCTAAAGAGAAAACCTAAAAGTACAGAGTGTATTATTACATGAATCTTCTGTAGACATGTTTCTTCTACAGTAGACCTTAATGGTTTATGAGAAATTATTTGGAACTAACAAGCAACAAACGTGGATTTTAAAAGAGTTCTGCTTTGAAGTGAAACTTAGACCATCTCCCTGGTTTTGGCAATGAAAGGAGAGACACGCTTTAAAGAAGAGGCGGCACTCCAAGTATCCTTGTAGTTGTGTTAACCTACTAGGCTACTTGTCACTTAGGGTGAGTCTTTCCCCTTACCTCATTTCAATGCCAATCAATGTTCAAGAAATTTTTCACAGCAAATTTTTCCTTAAAAATCAATACGCACCAAGAAAACATGTGAGATCCAATGAGAAAAAAAAAGTGTGAAAATTCAGAAACAATTTCAGGCTACAGGGCTAAGTAGGTCTCAAAAAACTGCTGTTTTCTGAATTGCCTTGAAACTTTCAGAATAACCTCTGCCTTGCACAGGTACCTACTGAATGAGGGTATTGCAAAAACTCCACTAAATTTTGTGAGAAAGCTGAGAATTTTTATATGGCTGAGATTGACTCCATGTATGGCTCTTTATGCAAATATAAAAGGGAATACAATGTAAAAGATAGTGCAAGGATCAAGCTCCTAATTCTTAAGAGGAAAAAGATCCAGAATCCTTTTTAACATTGCATTAGACAAGGGAGGCTACCCTTATTTTTATCTTCAGCATGGGCTTGTGTGTTCTGGAGAGGTACCATGTACCAGTGAATATTACACATATCATGAGGAGCTCATCAGTCTCATGACTCCTCCCTTCATAGGTAACTATGAATTATAACTTGCCCTAAATTACAGTACCAACCCCCTTTTAAGTGTTTCACAATTTCACTGGTTTTAATTAGCTGTCAAGTTGCTCCTCTGGACACAATGGTGGCATGGGGCCTGGTTAGCTCACCTGGTTAGAGCGGGGTGCTGATAACATCAAAGTTGCGGGTTCAGTCCCCATTGGGTCCCCATGTGTTGCCTGATCTAGCTGGATTAAATGATCTCTAAGGTCCCTTCCAGCCTAGGTCATTCTACGATTCTGTGATTCTATGCTGGTTGCAAACAGGGCCACCAGAGTCATCCTTGATATAATACCACTGAATTTATCTCAAGGAAGAATTTAATCCAGAGAGTCTAAAGGTTACACATGCCCTGCCCTGGTGCACTTCACTGGCAGGCAGCTGTTAGGCTTCTGGGAAAAAGGCTACCAGGTACAAAGGACCAGCTGTTTATGCACAAGCTGGCACCAAAAAATGAATCAGGAGGGAATAGCTCCCCTCCCTTTCAGCTGGTTGTGCTGAGAAACACAGGATTGAGAAATGGATTCACAACGAAAAATGCCCTACAATTACTGGAGTGGGCTAACATGACCACATAACATTACTCTGAACGCTAACAGCGATGCTGCAAACAGTTCCTCAAGTAAAAGCAGAAGCAAGCATTTTCCTCAAGTAAAACCAAGCAACAACTTATAGCTAGGCCTGTAAAGGTGAAAAGTCATGTAATTTCACAAAAATACTGTCCTTCAGATTTGTATAATCATATACTGTGTGTGGAAACTCACCTATGGCACCTCATTGCAAAATCTGGCAAGTTGTATATTGAGACAGTAATGCTAACCTGTGTTACTTCACTGATGCTCAATTAAGATTAGCATGAGGGTGACTGAGTTATGTTTCAAGGTTTGATTATAAGCCATGCAAGTATCAATTTTCATGTTGCATTTATTCACCAAAAAAAGAGACCATTCTAACCCTCAGGGATCTGTTTCTCAATATGGTAATTAATTTTCCAGGTTTGTAATTAAACAGCTTCAACATGGTACAATCAGTAGGTAATAACATTCAATTAAAGACACAAGATGCATTTTCACCTTAAAATGTTTTTACCCTTGAAGTGATACCAATGGAAGAGGATAAAATAGAGTATTAACACTTTTCAATTACGCTAAATGACTTTAATCCTGCAAATGATGTCCTACTTTAATTAGAAGCTCTTCTCTTTATTACAGCATGATGGATGTCCACTTTATTAGATTCAAGTGTGACACTATAAGCTCACTTTACATAAACATTACCATGTTATTTAAATGCTCTACAAGGAAGGGCTTTGAAATGTTTGCTAGCACATCAGTACTTCCTACTTTAATTTCAATACGCTATTCCACTTTCCCCTTGGAACAATTTTCACCTTAGCGAGTCTCACAATATTGTGCTTTTCCAGGATGTGATCCATGGAGGCTAGATCTAAAGTTCTCCAAATAATTTACTAAAAGAAGCACACTGAAGATTAAGAAGACACTCATACAAGCTTACACTCGTAAAGCAAGCATGTTGTGTCTTTAAAAGGCACAAACGCAACTGAGCACAAAATGCTGTCAGCCTTGGTCCTGTCATTCCAGACCAGTTATCTGACCTCAGGAGAAGGTGAAGCAGAAGCAGGTGGGGCAGAGCAGGAGACCCGCGGTTCAGTTCTTATCTGCTGTTTTAACTGGGCTTGCACATGCAATGCCTCTAGGTTTGATGAAAGGCACATCTGCACTGCACAGCACAGTGTGGATACTTGAGTTAACTCACATATCGACGTATGGGAAAACGTAACACGGCTCTGAAAAGACTAATAGTCAATGGAGAAGGGTACATAGTATAGACACATTGACAGACATAGCCATAAAAGCTTTCATGAGGGAGCAGCAGAAGACACTGTCCTTGGGTATCCACCTGCCCGTTTTAATCTTTTCTCAGGTGCAAAAGAGAATATGGCACATGGTTTACAGTGTTGAAATTTAACATGCTAACATGAACTGCATGTTGAAAGTGAGAAGGCCTGACTTCTGCTGCAACATCATGCCAATATAGCAACAGCAGTAAAAAAAATGGTACGGCACGACATTCAAATATTAAGCTATATAATCTATACTGGCTGACAGCAACATTGCTTGCTACATCAGAAATCTTGCTTTCAAAAAATGATGATAAGGATCAGGGACATATTTCCAAAACCAGATTTGAAAATTTCTTGAGACAATTTTACTGAAGAAAGCATCTGCACGTTCAAAACCTGTATCTGTATGCGCTATGAGAATATGCCAATGCAAATCAGCTTGCTAGATACATATCTACTTGATCATGTCTAGACAGGTTGTGAACTGTAATTACTGCCTCTGATTAGTTAAAAATTGAGTCATACCTTTTTTACCTACTATGTTTGTCTCACCCACCTGTTTGTTGGGGGGCTTCAGAACCAAAAGTTTTTAAGACATATATTGCTGCTTTCTGTATGTTTATACAGCCCCTAGCACAAGTTTCAGAAACTTAAATGTCCTTTGAGCTCTTCACAATACTAATATTTTAGAAAAAACAGCAACAAAAATATCAGTAGAGACTAGTGATAATTTAAAATACAAATTCCCATGCAAGATTCAAAGAATCCGTGAAAGGCAATAAAAGCATTTTTTCTTAAAAAAATAAAAATGTAACTATTTTGAAAGAATCGAAAGACTTACAGGGTTCTTCTAACTTACCTGGCTTCCTTCTTTTTGCCAGAAAACAGCTGGCTGGGGATTTCCTTTAGTTTCACAAGGAAAAGTCACCGTTCGACCCTGAGCTACAATCTGGTCTCGTGGTCTCACCACAAACTGTGGGGGAGCTACAATGTAAGAAAAAGCACGGTGTAAATTTAGGATATTTTGCAAATAGAATATGAG
This sequence comes from Trogon surrucura, assembly GCA_020746105.1. Taxonomy (NCBI): domain Eukaryota; kingdom Metazoa; phylum Chordata; class Aves; order Trogoniformes; family Trogonidae; genus Trogon; species Trogon surrucura. The sequence goes on along the minus strand of CM036617.1, from coordinate 113,007,161 downwards.
GAATATTGAAGGAAAGAGACAACATCATGGAGACTTGTTTTATGCCAGAGGACATAACACCAGAAACATTAATTAGTATAGACAGAACTAATATATAAACAAAAACAACAGCAACGAAAAGAGCAGCAACATCAGTGTGTGACATCCCCAGTTGTTAAAAAAGAAAAAAAAAAGGAAAGAAACATTACAACCATTCATGCTAGAGTAAATTCTGATGACAATAAATGCTAAGGAGCGGCAGTTCATGGTGATGCCTCTGAATGTATTCTGTCTTTTTTTTCTGGGTAGGTACCAGCACTTCTATGCTTCACAACTTCTATGCTTCACAGAGACTGCCGTTGTGCTGGACCTATCGTGTATTCCAATGTATGAATCAGGATATACAGACTGCCATTTTCAGTCTGCCTCTCTAGACTTTTAGAAATGATTAAGAAAGGAGAAGAAGGTCTGGATGACAGCAGAAGGACAGAAGCTCAAGAGCTTTCTCACTTCACTTAGGGGTAGTGTGGGCAAGAATGGGGTGGGAAAGAGGACAACACAAGTTTGGAAGTCCAGATTTCAGCTTGCGTTAAGACAAGAAAGAAAAAAGAGCTGAAGAGTTAGTGGGCAGCAGTGAACAGTGAGTAAGAAGGAACAGGTATTCCAGGAGATCAGGAGGAAACAAAGAAAAGAAAAAAGGAGAAGGTGGAGTTAAAACACAAAACTGTCTATATTTTCAAGTAGATGGCATGAACAGTGTTCAGATATAGGGGTCTAGGAAGCACAGTCAGAAGTGAAAAATTTTTAAAAGAAAGCTGGAGTTTGAATTGTGTACGGGTACTGACAGAGAATAGAGGGTCAATGCTTGGTGGGAAGAAGGGTGAGAAAATGTGTTATTGTACGGAAGTGGGGAAGAAGCCGTGCTGGAGAATTTAAGAGAAAAAAATCTCGACATCGGCAACTATGTTTAGCAAGATGTCATAAAGCAAATAACTTTTCTATGCATGACATACAAGCACTCCGGTCTTAGTTCAGCATTGGAATTCACTGGAACGGGATTTATGCTATTTGTCATATCTTTATAATGCAAGTAGTATCTCCACACACTCTCATCAAAAGGCTAGCTAACTTTTGGGCAAGCTAAAGAAGGAGGCAAAATAGTAAAAAACCCTCCCACATTCATTTTCTTCTATTCCACTACTGATTTGGTCGTTCTGGAGAGGGATGGTTAAAGAACACTAAGCTTTTAGGTAAACAGAATTTAAGTGTTTTAGAAAACCATATTTTCACCATTATAATTACAAACTATTTAATTAGGCACGAAGAGCAATCAAGACCCAGCTTCCGATTACACCTGCTGACAGCACAGACACAAATCTGCTAACTGCACAGAAATGTATGCAGATTGAATTTTTTTTGAAATACACTTTGCAGTTATCTCATGAAGTACTTCCCAAGGCTTTACAGATCAGCAGGAGTCTAAAGAGCACCAGTTGAATAGCGCTGGTATAACCCACTCTCAAAACAAGAACTGTAAAGCACTTAATAAACATGAATCACCATTAATTTAGAAGGCAGAGGGTGAGGACAACACAAGGAGTCTTCCTTCTACCTTACACTCCTAAACAGAGATTTTGGCCTCTCTGGAGGGAGAAGTACCCATCTCTTACCTGGGCCTCAGTGGCTGTTTGTCTTCTGAAAGGGCAAAGGGGAAGGGCTGAGTGCCCTGCCACTTCCTGTTTATATCCATATGTTTTGAGATTTCTGTAAGTGCACAGGTGTTGCTATACATTCTCTAGGCTCCGAACTCATGCTGTACTATTCCTAAAGCGCTGGACTGCAGCAAGTTATTTGTTATTCTCTCACCTTATTTTACCTAGCGGATACGTATGCAATTCCTATAGGTGTCAGAAAATGGTAATGCAGTAATCAGCACATGTTTTTGTTCATTCAGACATATGGGAAGGGAAAGTGAGAGAGACCTTTAAGTTGTGAATTAAAAACCTCCATTCCTACAGGCACGCCTTACATTAACATCTCTACAGTTCTGACCACCCATTTAATAAAGGTCACTGAATTAGTTCAGTGCTGCTCATCCATAGTTCATTGCTCAGGATATTAATATAGAATCAATAGCAAACTTGGGCAGAGCAGAAAGGAGAACACCTCTAACCTCTTCAGGTGTTATATCTGCATTTGACAGAAACCATGCACGGGTCCTGCATCTATGCTGCGTTACAGGTGGCCTCAAGACCATAATCTTTCTATCGTGATGTTAAAAATCTGGTGTCAGGAGACTATTCCATAGATCATACCTAAGCATGATCATGAGGAGAAATTTCTTTACTGTGAGGGTGACGGAGCACTGGCACAGGCTGCCCAGAGAGGTTGTGGAGTTTCCTACTCTGGAGACTTTCAAAACCCACCTGGACGTGTTTCTGTGGGGCTGCCCTAGGCGTTCCTGCTCTGGCAGGGGAGCTGGACTAGATGATCTCTAGAGGTCCCTTCCAACCCCGAACATTCTATGATTCTATGATCGATATCTAAGATCCCTTTGTAGGCATGCTTGGTGTGCTGAGGGTACATGCTCTGAGACAGTTCAACAGAAGGAAGAAGGGCACGGCATTTCCGTGAGCCTACCTTTCAAATCTTGTAACTGACTAAATGCAAGGGAGGTAAGTTTAAGGGTTCATCTGAAACATTCTCACACACACAAGGCTGTACTGTAAGTCAATAATTCAAAGCACTGAACTGGTATAAGAGAACTTAATTCACTGTAGCAAACTTTCCAAGGACCAAATTAAGGTAATTTGGTAGTCAAGGAACAAGGAGAAACAAATATCTTAGTTTCTACCTAGTTTTTAGTTTATGACCTACCCCTAACTTTGAATATCTCACACTTTTCTATGAGCAGAAAAAGTATCCTTTCTTTTGCAAAAGATAAAAGAAAAGAAGAGGGAATTAAGGCTGTAACTCAGTCCAGATAATCTAAACAATGTGTATTGACTCTGTTGTTCTGTTCTCTTCCTGTCACACAACGAAGTCTTCTCTAGCATATGCCATACTAGGCAAACAGAAGATTCGCAATCTCATAGCTACTAGTTTATACTAGGGTATCTCTTCCAGTTTTTCTCTGCAATCATAATTACTAGAAATTCACTATTAAAAATAAGTGAATCAGGGCTTTTACGTAAATATAATCTCTTGACCTCACAAGGAAGTGACTTTTATTGGTCACTATGTTAATTAGAGCACAAAACCGATTCCCTGAGCCAAATCGTTTAATACTATAAAAAAAATGTCGTTTTAAAAAACTTTGGATGTGTTTTTTTAAATTTATTCTAAGATGGAGTTCTGTAGCGAAGGAAACCCCCATTCTCTTCCAGTTTGCTGTCATACTCAGCTACAGGTTTGTTCATAGACAGCCTCTGATAAAAATTGTTTACAGCATTTAAACAATGTTTTCATCACACCAGTTTTATCTATCAATTTCTAATTGAATAATGTAAATTGAAAACTGAGAGTGATAGTTAACAATTGCAGGAATAATTCTTGGTCAAGTATAGCTACTAAAACAGAGAGTGGAATGTGATTCTGCTCAGAGACAGCAAGGCTTCTTTGACAGAATAAGCACTTGGGTTCTTTAATTTTCCTAAAAAGAGAGCTCATTATCTTCATATATAGACGTTGTTTATAAAGATAAATATTATTACTCCCATTGTGCAAAAAGGTTAACTGAGGTCACAACTTGCCAAAAGCCCAGCTTTGGTGGAACATTGGACAAAACTTAATTCAAACTATTATTGCTTCTCTCGAAATAGGTGAATTTTTAAAATATTCTAAAAGGTACAGTTAGAGAAATAACAGCAAGCTTGATATGCTTCAGCTGTTAAAGTTATGCAGTACTTTAATGCTTAATTCAAGCTAAGCATTAAGGTCATTAGAAGAATCTGTTGAAAAAATTGTTATGAAGTTGCAAACCAAGGTTGTGCCTACCAGACTATTACCCTTTACTGTTTCAGATGTAACATTAACTGGCTTGAAATAAACAGAGTGGAAAAACTCTGGCTTAATTGACATTTGAAAGTCAAAAACAATTACTTTAAAAGGAAATATATTGCCTGGATTCCAGGGGACTAGCCAAAAATATGAAAAAAAGAACAATTAAGACTACAGACCTAATACACTTCCATTGAAACCACTTTTCTTTGGTTTTGAGGAATTTAAATAGTACACAGTAAATTAGATTTGATTTCTGGCAAATTATGCTTTGATACTGCATTCAGCAAGCACTGGCTTCAATCACTGTCACACTAAAGCTGTGTTATGCTAATAGCCGCTTGTGAGGCTGAGCGGGATGATATGGAAATCAGATGGTTGAACATGAATAGAAAGCATAGGCCATGTACGAGGGGGCTTTGAGATGAGGGGTTGGGGGGGACCCTAAGGTTAATCACATCATGTTCAGAACTGGTTTTACACCACAGAACAGTATTCTACTGCAAGAATTAAAATGGAGACAGAAAAGCATGAGCAGTAGTGAGCATCAGTTACGTTGCACAAAATGGGAAGAGCGCATTCTGTTGCACTCTTTCTAGACGTCGTTTAATGCATGACTGAAAGGATCTTTTATTCTACTAATAAAGGTATGTAAAGGTAGCCTCTGCTCAAGTGTTAAAGAGTATTAGAAAGAAAAGAAGAAACAAATACTGGAAATTATTTCAATTCTTCCCCAATCTAAATAATTACCAGAAGGTCTAATCTAATGGGAAGGGCTGCATTCATTTCTTTCCCAGTACCGTTACTGGGAAGATTATGCTGAGTCACCAGGAGCTGATAAAGCTGCTGAGGTAGAGAAGGGTGACTGACACAGTGAGTTCATCTCTCCTAGGTGAACTCTGGTCATCTGATAAGAAATGTGGCAGAAGACTCAGAAGAGGAGGGGAAAAGTACCACAGACAAAGGTGAATTTAGAGCAAAACTTACACTGATCCCATATCAAGTACCAGCAACATATTATTCCAGGGACACAGTTTTCTAAGCTGATCTTGCGACTTGTGGTTCACACTGTATTCAACGATGCTAAGGGAATTTTATTATCATGACTTCTCACAGCACCCTCCCCAGCCCAGGTGCCTTCAGGTTCATAAATTATATTGCTGTGATTTTAATTACAAGTAGATATTGTAGCAAGTTTTAGTCCAGTGCTGCTACCGCAAGCAGAAATGGAATTGTAACCACAGCAACTAATATCAGTGGGATTTTGATTGTTGTTGTTTGGATTTTTTCTAAACATCCTCAATTACCTAAGGCAGCCACTATGAGACCAAACTCATTTTACATAATCCAAACAATTTTCAGATAACGAAAACTTTAGCAATGTTTTAATTAGGTGTACTTAGATAAAATGTCCTCATGTACCATGGCATATGAGGCTTTATTCAAAGCTCACTAAAGTTGGTAGAAATTCTCCTATTGGATTATGTGGTCTTTGGATCAGACTCATTGAAAAAATAATACACTACAGGAAAAGAGTGACAGCAACAAATTTTAAAGGGCTTAAATTACAGATCTGACGACATTTAATTGCAAATAATTTCAGCTGATAGTGAACTGCAAATGAAATTCTACATGAAGATTACTTAGGCAAGGTAAAGTGATGAAGATGAGTGCTTCATCTTAAATTGGAATTTTTTATTATCTGTAAATACATTTCTGTGACTGGTTCAAAAAGGGCAAGGGGAAAAATGCTGACTTGTAAGTGTTCAAAGCAAAACTCAAATAATGCTCACTGACAGGGGAAAAGGCTTTGAGGAATAAGCAGAAACACACTGGATGGTAATGCACCAAGATTCTGTAAGAATCAGTTCTGCTTCCAGCAGGGAAGTGACAGCAGACCAACCTAATACTCCCAGCTACACTCTTCTTCAGCATTGTACATTTGCAGAAGTAAATTAATTTCATCATAATCCTTTCAACAATCAAAGTTACACCTGGTACAATATTCAGTAGCTCTGCCTGGAAGAGAGTCAATCAGGGTGATAAGATAATGGCACATTCCCCAAACTGTCTTCTGACTTCTGGAACCCCATCAACATCACAGTCTTCTTTTGCAAAGCCCTCAAAGATTTGAAACTGGAGATCTCAAACCTTTCCCACAGTGACAATATTCATGTGGTCATTTCAGCTGGTCTTCAATATGTGTTGATATTTTAAGAGATCAAACTCAGTTTCAGTCTTACCAAATACAGATCAAGATTTACCTCTAAGACACTTATACGAAAGACTGCAGAAGCCCCCAGAGCTCCAGCTGAAGTACTAGGTATTTTGAAAAGGGAGGTAACTCTTGACATCATCTATGGATTAGGACTACTTATTTGTAGGATTGCTTTGCTGGTTCTGGATATTGGCTTAGATGACAGTCGAAGGCAGTACAGGAATTCCTGAATGAAAATAAATTATCCTCCACCTTTGGGTCATTGGTTAAATTTGTCTAGAAGGCCTGGTAGATACTGGACTTCTGAATGCTTATTTGATACAAATGTTAAAAAAAATTGTAAGAGCCTACCTACATATCTCGCTGTACTAACATTTGCCGTTAGGTGCCCTTTTTGGCAAAAGCAGTCATAAAGTGCAGACATGAAAGTCTAGGAGTTCTGAAAGATGTTTTGCAAGGCTACTATTGCTGAAAAATAGAGGAAAATGGAAAACATACCCAGTCTCAAACACGAGAAACCTGGTCTGCGTCAGCAGTTCTTTCCTCATAAGTTCAGATCTACTTAATGGGTATGGAAAGTGATGTGCGGTTCTTGGGACACAAAGTTATTAGTGCACTATTAGCTATGACTAATGATAAATCAAGCGTGTAGCCTCTGACACAGGAGCCATTAGAGAAGTCTGAGAGGACGAGGGCTTAGGTTAGGCTTATTACTAATTCAGATATTTCTTATCAGGGATAAACTAATGGAAGTTAAGGACTGCGATTTTTTTTTAAGGTGAAAAGACTTCTCAATCTTATGGTGTGCTCCAATGACTAGGTGTGTTCACAGACAGGGAAGGAAGTAACTTCTTAGAACACCAGTTACGACTGACTTGCCTGGGAAATGAGTTTCCTTATTCTCTGTGTCATGAATATCACGTTAGCATAGGAATCTGTAACTGTTCCCTAGTCTGTGTAAGTGCAGTTGGACTTTAAAACAAGTACATAGGTCTCATTTTCTTTAACTATGTTGTTTTCCTTGTTCATTTACAGTATTCTCTTTCTTCCGTGATTTCTATTGGTTCTGCCAATAAAAATGACAAATGGGTAGGCTGTGGGGAAAACAAGTGATTCACAAAGCCTTTCCGAGACTTTTAAGATGATACGGGTGGAGGTGGCAAAGCAGTTTGGGTTCTGAAAAGCGGCTTCCCATAACCTGGGGGACTATTGGTAATTCATAGCTCGGATACCATCTTTAATATTGACAGCAGTTCAAAATTAATTCTCACATGTCCTGTACTAATAGATCAAACACACAAAATTAGAAGCATGTGGGGCAAGTGGGGAGAGTTTTTAGCAGTCTGAATTAAAGGAAGCGCTGGGGGAGAAGAATCAGGCTACAATGGGGTAGAGGTAGAAAGCAGGGGGAAGTGAGGTCTCAGTAAGTTTATTACCAGGAGCAGTTCTGCTGTAAGTGTCCTTCGCACTGCTCATATCTTATGGAAAATGAGAAATTTCTTTTGGTTTAGTTTGGTTTCTTTGCTGGTTTCAGATGAGCCACGTGAAAACACAAGCGTGAAAAGATCACACTTCAATCATTTGAGAATGTTAAACTCTGCCTTCATATGTGGGCTAATTGTTCTAATTTTCAATTTAAATTCAGATTCTGAAATTCACATACAACAATATTTTTATCCTTCAGTTGTTCTGAAACACCGATGCAGATAATCTCTGAAAGCATGGAAGCATAAGCATTTTTTCTTTCTTTGCAAGAGGTGAAAGAAGTCTAGAGAATCAATAAATCAGAAACAATAGCTGTCCTATATATTTTGACACATAAAATCTCTCTTTTATCCCTGGATGATCTAAAAGAAAGAAGTGGGATAAATTTGCATGGTGGGAGAAAAGAGATGTGAGATAAACAATAATGAAAAAAGCAGGCTTAGTTTATATTCAAAGTTTCCTTGTCAATTTCAATTAACCTAACTGCCGAACCTGCATTTATAATTTTTTATAAGAAAAGTTGAAGCACAAAAAAACCCCACAAAATACTACGAAGTTCGTCCTTCTTCCTTAGGACTAACATCAGTAAAAAAACCCTGGGAGAATAATTATTAAAAAATACAATTCTGTCTCCTACATAGCAGAAAAGAAAAGCATCTACTTTCTGTCCCCCAATCCCATTTCCAGTGCTCTAAGTTCAGCAGCAGGACTTTCCCTCACCACCTCTTCCTCTTTGCCTTACAGTGCATTAAACATTAAGTTAAAATATCTGGTTTGAATTTCATATCAGCATTAGACTGTAGTCTGCTCTCATTTAATCATACATCCCTAATTTATTATTAGCAGCCTGCATCTTACATACGTTCCTGAAAAATCCATTCTACAAAGTCCTTCACTTAGTTTTGATGGATCTAAAGAGAGGTAGCACTGCTTCTGTCTGCCCAATAACTTACATTACTCATGACTCTCTCTACTCTAGACAATGTTTTCGTTTTTTTTTTCCCCTCAAGTGTCTGAGATTCGGGATATACCTTTTGCTCAGATCAGACAGAAAAGATGTGCTTTCCTAAAATCTTAACACTTTAGTCTCCTTGCTACTGTAAACACGATGGCTCATGCTACCATGTCTTCTGTGAGTTTAGCAAACAAAACCAGTTATGCCAACAAAAAGACATGCAATCTGCCACGATCATATTCATTACATAAATAGCGTCTGGCACTTGAAGGGGACTCCACAGGACAAAAGCCTTACACTTTAAAAACTGTGCTTGATCCAATATTGTTTTGAGGTCCATTTTGTTGTACTGTAATAATGTTCAAAACTTTCAATACCTCCTGATGACAAAAAAATAAAGAAGGCTCTGTGTGTGTGGTAAAACAGTGGATTTTGTCATGGGAGATAGCAGGAGGGTTTGCTGGTAATGTGTTTAAAAAAGAAAAGCATACCCCTTGCTGATACAGTAAGATTTCATCAAAATAATGAGTGTGATCTGGTTATCTCCTTCAAGAAACCATGAATTCACATGCTGAAGAGAAGAGCTAAGGAGATGATGAGTAAAAAAAACTAGATAGGCTAATGGTTACATCTACAGTGAGAAAGATGACATGTTCTTGGTTTGTTTACCCCTGAGAATAAAAAAGGCTGAGAGGATATAATCTGCTCAATTTGGGCCACTGTTGAGTGAAGAGAAGAAAAGAAGTGAGGAAGAAAAAAGACTGTTTACGCTGACTGACAACGCTGGCATTCAAGGAGTGAGGCATACAGTAGTTTTGCTGTGGAATAATACTGAGATTACATCCAAACTGCCACATGGCTAGTGGCAATAGAGCAGAGAAGGTAACGGGACAAGTGAATGGATTATGTATTGATTTCCACGTTCCCCATGAAGGACAAGTAAGCAATTTCTCCTTGAGGAAAAAGGAAGGGAAAAGTTTGGAGGAAGCAACACATGAAAAGACTTTTTCATACACTTATCTTCAAAGACCTGTGCAGAGACTCAGAATGCACTGAAGTAAGAAAACAATTCCCACTGATTCGAGTGTGCTTTGGGCAAGGCAAAAAAGATATAGACATTGAACTTTTTAAAACTTTCCTAAGCTAGAGTTCAGCAATAAAAAAAAAGTTAAAAAAAATTAAAATGAGGCATTTGATCACTTCCTGCACTTGCTGTCACTGGATTTTCTCTAAATGCTTCATGCTGCACCACTCTTAATAGACCATTAAGTCATGCCAGGCTAATTTATGTTATAAAAACTTCCCAGAGCAGAGTGAAATGCATCATACAGTCACATTGCACTTAAATGTCAATAGACTGTATTTAGTTAATGTGAAATTTGAAAAGTTCATGGCAGGTGTCTTATCTGTTTCTCTCTTCTCCACCATGGCAGGGAAGTGAAGATTTTGTAAGGCAGTTGGACTCTCTTTACTTCCTTAGTTAAATTCAAATACTTCGTTTCTAAGCAGGTGGCAAAAGCATCTAGCTATTTGCTGCATGTCGCTTCTTTCTGGGAAGATGAGACACAGCATATGACAAATTAAGCAAACGACTTACTGCAAGTCAACTGAAATGCAAAGAACTGTACTTCCACTTGGATGTAGTTGAAATTAATTTGAAAATTAAGTACTCTCATCTGAATGACTTTTTGGATGATTAGTAAAAAGGTAACTGAAAAAACAGATCTTCATAGATACTCTATTTGAACTTAAGGTCCTCCGTCTCAAAGCAGGGCAGCAACTGCTTTTGAAAAGAGTCAGTGTTACATTCAGTGGGACTATATGAAACTTTTGGGCTCCTCCCAACTTTTGTGCTTCTTTTAGTAGCTATTCGCCTGCTCGGCTGCCATAAGAAACACAGCAGAATGTGAAAGTGAGAAAATACTAACTTGCTCAGTTGGAAAATTCATCTGATGAGTGAAATAACAATAGAAATAGTCAAGGATAAATGTCTTGTTTCCTAAACTCATCTGTTATAAATGTTGGAAATATTTTCAAGAAGTTATAAATAAGAGAAACGGCCAACACTGGGTAATACAGGATAGAGCTGTTAAATTCACCAGCTACCATCCACCTCGGGCAGAACCATACTTCAGTTTGTCTATGTAGTACGTATCCTGTGTTAACAACTTCTTGAACCAAATATGGTCATTGGTAATCCCACTCCTGAATTTTACACTCAAGCTGAAATTTAAATGCGAATATCACAACTAACAGAATAAATATATTCAAAACTGGGAAAAATCTAACAGAAAATGAAAACTATTCTGTTTGCAAAAAGAATTGCAATCCCAGACCATTAAAAATACATCTGTATTCTTCAGTGTCAAACCACTGAAAGAAAACGGTTTGGTCTTGTTTAAAACACAATCAGACACGGCTGCTTTGAATCAGAGGTAGTAACAACAAGTAGAGGTACCTAGATAATTTTCAGGTGTCCCAAAAGAATATAAACATATACATAAATATATAAATACTTCTGTTATGCTTGTGTTAATGTCATCCTTCTAGCCACCTATGAGCTTAATAACACTAAGCAGTGTTTGCTTTAGCTTCCTTTCCCTAAGGTGAAGGATCAGATAAATGTGATCTGAAGAAACTGATCTGCTTATACACAACAATAACTACATACACTCTTGTGTGGGAGTTCTATATGTTAAGTATCTCTGGGGTTGGACTTATTTACTCAACATTCTTTTCAAAATTCACAAAGGTAATTACTAAATTAAATAATTTGATAAGGACCATATGCCCATATAATAATTAAGGTCAATGATTCTAATTTATGTTTCCTGAATTAATCAACTAAAAGAAGATTTTTCTCTGTCTCAGATGTTCATTTGCAACAAAATAAAATAGTGTAAGCAGGGAATATAGCAAACTGACCATGGCATGGTCACACAAGGGGATCGTATATCTGGACATAATGTAACTTGAGCTTCTGTATAAGCTTCAGAGATGGAATCATAGAGGACTCTATGGCCTGAAAAGCCTTAAAAAAAATAAATCTGTGTTCTGAAATGACACACTATCAACACTGTTCCTGAAAGCCTATAATTTTCTCGTGAAACTCCAATGATCTATTTTATGTGGCTTTCACAGAGCCTGGAATAGTTTCCACTTTGCGATATTTTTTTTCTTGCCTTTCTTTTAAGAGGAAGCAAAGTGAGAAAAATACCTAGAAGTAAAATAATTTTAATCTTGTCGCATTTTCTTAGTGAATGAAGAAACAGTCACAATCCCTCTGTTCTCTAACATGAGAGATTTATACCAGGAGCATACTAAATTCATAGTATATTTTCTAAGCAGAGGAAAACTTTCTTATAAGTTTACTCCAGTTTTACAGTTACAACTCCTAGGAATTAATTTCTTGAGAACTAGTGTAGTATCAAAGTAACATAGTTGTGACTGGAGTTTGAATTTTCCTACCGAAATCCCAAATGAAGAATGGCGAATTTCAATTCTGCACAGGAAATTCTTCAGGTGTGGTTAAGTGAAACCATGACTGCATAGGTACTTGACTTGTCTACGTATGTTAGTTCAAGCAATCTAATAAGCACGGGATCACCTTAGTTCTGGAAACAGAGGCCTAACCTGGATTTTATCTTTAAATTATTCCAACCTTTCCTCCCCTAAACTCATAACTGTGAAGAGCTGAGGCAATGTCAAACTCACAAACTTTAGACAAACACATATCTAACAAAAGTTCTGACTAAATAAAGGAAGACCAAACCCCTTATCAATCTCCATAAACACCAGCACCTCCTTTTCACACTAACTAATCCAAAAAAAATGAGAATAACCAAATTATTATTTTTAAAGATACATCTAAACACAAACTACAAAAAATGAGAGGAACATTGCAACTGGTTAAGTTACTTAGAAAATCCACACAGGCACAGAGTAAACATCCGTGAAAGAAAATAACATAACAATACATTCAGGACATTTCTGAACACCAAAAGTGAATTTCAGCTACTGACAGTTGCAAATTTCCCACTATGCTGGATTAGATTTTTTTAAATTTCAGAAGTAATTTCAAAGGCATAGGGAAAAAAATCAAATTTTCAGTGTGGGAATTAAAAATCCAGAGATTGTCTTCCCCTGGACTTATTATTCCAAACAGTCTACATCCTAGACAGTGCATTCCAAAATGCACTCCAAGATGACCCAAGGGCAAAAACCAATGATGAACTTTCTTAACAAGCACGGAAATCTACTCCATCCCCTCTTCAATTTCAGGACTACTTCATTTCACGGCTCTTTCAAAGATACAAGAAAGACGGGACATGCAAAGCCTGTGCTTTTACTGCTATGCAATAAAAGCATAATGATCTGATCATTTAGGGCCTGGTAGAAGCTCACCAAAGTCAATACAATCCTTTCTGTTGATTTCAATGGCTTTTACACCAGGCCCTTAAACAGACTGTTAAAAACATCTGAATGAGTGATTTTGGCTCAGTATCACCACACCCACTCCGTTTCGCTGATTGGTATTTGTTGGTGATTTGGAAAATGCATTTATACACGACACAGCAGAGAAGTTCAGAAATGATGTCAGTCAAAATCACTTGCCTGGTGTTAGACAGTTAAAGCTATTAAGCACTGGCTGCTAACTCCAGCCAGTTAAATGCTGTTGCAAATGAAAGATGAAGCATTGCATGAAGCCATGCTAAAATGGATAGAAGGATGGTTACTTACCAACGGGGCGAGCTGTTGACATTACAATGGTGTAGTGAGAACATAAAAAAGAAATTAAAAAAAGAAAAGAATATCTGTCAGAATGCATGACGTGTAATGTTACCTTCCACTATGGATACTACCATGATTGCTAACCCCTCAAATGACAGCCTAAGTAAAGTTTTTACTGTTGTTACTGTTTAGTCACGTGACACTAGTATCACATCTACTTGAGCATAGCATCTGAACAAGCTGACTGGAACCATTCTTTGAGAAACATTTTTATTATCTTCGCATGCCATCATCAAGTATGATTGTTATTGCCTGATAAAAGAAAAATTGCATTGCATTAGCACAAACTTTTAGATCCCGATGAACACATCACTTTAAGCCACAGACTGCCAAATGTCATGCCAGTGGATGCGAGGCATTTGCTTTTTGAGTCAAACACCAATTGAATTTTAAGCATGACCAGTCAGTACAGCAGTAAGGGCTACACAAAGCCCAGGACAGTTTTTCTCATTCAATAACAGGCATGAAAGCTTACAGCACACTCCTCTTCCCTCACTGACAGTGCTGATGAAAATATAACAAACACGCTGAAATGGCTGCAGGGATTTCAACCCAGAACCCCTCAATTACCACTTAGGTAACTTCTACTTCCTAAAAAATATTGCTGCTAAATGATCGACAGGTTAAAATTGTTTCAGGTAGATATCAAGATTGAAAGCTGCTGCTGCAACAAGTGATTTCTTGATTATAGCAACAGCCCTTCATTGTACTTGTGCTGGTGAAGAGTGCTGTCAGACCCTCTGCTAATAAAATATAGACATCCCCTTTCAGAAGAGCTGAAAATTTGGACACAGAAGTGACTAGGGATTGCATCTGTGTAGGTGAAACTTCCCTTATTTTAGCAGCAGTAGTTACACATTTCTGAGCAATGACAATTTTGGGGGGGGAAGAGTGTTCATCTTTTTAAGAAGTTAACCAGCTCTACATGCTTATGTGCAGGCTGGGTTTAAATGCGAGATATGCAGATTCAGCGGTAACACAGCATGCCAGGACCTTCTTAGTTCTCAACCTTTTAAGGCTTCATCCTTACTTCAGTACAACCACTTCATTTAACTATTTTGAGCCTGCTGCCCTTTCTCACCCATCACTTATTTGAAGAGTTTCTGGCTTCTAGTATTATGGGCATATCCCTTCCTCTGGAGAGAGATGAGGAGTAAGAATGATCCACATCTTTCCAAAAGAGGGTATGAAGGCTGAGTCACAGAATTCAGATTCTGTTCTTGTTTGTGACAGCGCAGCGCAAACTTCCTGACTGCATCCTCACCCCCTGCGTTGAGCAGATGGAGCCGTGAATGAGGGAGGGAGCTAAGGACTGGGCTGCTGTTGTCAGGTGTGCAACTGTAGCTAAATGACACCTATAAGGACCAAGGCACCCTTGATTTTGAAGTTTGCGGTTTTGCTCCTCTACACGACAAGTGGTTACGGTAAAAGCAGTTTCAGACAAAACTAGCAAAATGTTAAGAATTCAGAATTAAGGCTTCCTTTAAAAAGACCATTGTTTGTGGTCCCTTTAAAGTCAATGGGAGTTTGCCAAGTCCTTTGTTTTCAGAAAATTCAGAGTAACAGACTTCTCCATTGAATTTCTTGGGTTTTCTCATTTTCTGTCATATTCTGAACATTTAATAAGCTTATAATATCGTGGCTTCCTTTGTGTTGGATAAACACTATGTATTTGACTCTAAATGACAAATCCAGAGGGGAAAAATACCCAAGATAATGCAAACCTGCTTTTACTGTAGGAAAACCAATTAAATTATATATTTCCTCCGTTGTTTTTTTTTCTCCACCTTAATTTCATCAGGTTCAAGCTTCAGTAATGTCAGAGGACTTTTTGCTTGGTTCTAGCTACTGTTTATATCACAGGTCTGGGTAGCAAATCTGAAAGGCTTCCTCCAGTAATGTATAATGTGGACACAGTTCTAGGAGTGCTTAAAGGCAATCGAATTGGTTGCCAGATTTATTGGATAGTGATTCTGCTTGCGACAGAGTGAGATTATTTCTGGGAGTTTGCTGTAGAGACTATTCCTCTCACGTTACAAAACGGAAGAACAATCTCTTACACAAGCCGGTAGCAGGTAAGCCTGTTTCTACAGCTTAAAATGGGAAGAGCTGCATTATCACTTACTGTCTGAAGTGAATACTGAGGTAATATTCTAGCAGATGGATTATCACAATATTCTCTTTTCTTTGTTATACACTAACAACTTCCCCCCCCTCACAAAGCCACTTGGTGTGTTTTTTTCCCTTTGAATTCAGCAAATTAAACTGAACTGTGTCCATGCATTAAATGGATGGAAATGGAAGCTGGCCTCTTGGGTCAGTTGACCCCAGTTCTAATAAAGCAATCCATTGAGACTTTGAACATTTGATTTAATGTGTATGAAAAGAGGAGAACAGATAAAGCTAAAAATGTTTTTATTAACCTTTCACAGCTCTACTGAAAACCGTCAGCATGCACCACTAAACTGTGAAATAGTGTCTTCATAATATCTATTGTGCCAAATTGCTGCTTATCTTTTGGAATGGAGTAAAAACTATTATATTCTATTTACTCATATGGAAATATTAGCTTGCAAACTTTTTCTCTCCCCATAATCTTTAGCATGCCTACATCTACTGTCACAAAAGACATTTTGGCAACTCATTATTCTGCTGGTGTTAAAACCTCCTTACCACATCAAAGAGCAGCACATAAACACTGAGTGGGTACTAGAGATGAAGAATATTTTAGGAGAGAATATGTTTGTCTTTACCATGTAATACTTACAAAATTTAATTAGTATTTTCTTTTTCCTTTGGCTGAGGTTTATCTTTCAGATAAAGAGTAATGGTAGAGAGTTTAATTATGGCACAGCTAATCACATAATAATACTATCTGTATTATGTTTGACATTAATAAACACAGTTACTTACTATACTCCTTATACTGAAGGAACATGAATAATAGCCTACACTGATGGCTCACATATTAAAGTCTATGCCTATGGTTATGTAGAGCTTGCTTATGCATATAAATGCATTTCTTCTTCAACAAAAACTCATTGGAACAGCTCTTTAACTGCAGGGAGATCTTATCCTATTGAAGTCAATTAAAATTTTGCCTGAGATATCAACAGGACCAGGATCTCATTTCTCTTGTACATCAGTGCAGCAACTGCATAGGGTACGTGAAGCCCAAACAATGCCAGGTAAGGATGTGGTCCATTTCATCAGAAAGCAACTTATCCATATAAAACACGAGCCCTCCCTCCATGGGAACACTCACCTCGCACCGTGAGGGTAGCAGAGGCTTCCACTTTCCCAACTCGATTCTCAGCAATGCATGTGTAGGTTCCTTCATCTGTGCTCATGGCCTTCTTAATGCGCAAAGTGTAGTCATCTTTGATGTCGTACCTGCGTTACAGAAAAGAATGAAAACTCTTTCTGTAGACAACAGAAAAATGAACAAAAACTCTCACCTGGAATATGCCAGTCCAAACCTATCTTGGAGCCAACTTCAGAAGATAAATTATTATCTAGCATTAGATAATTCCACCAAGCATTAATCTTCACGACATTTTTATTGCACTCTGCATTAGTTAGAAACTTACATAAAATTAGTATTGCTATGTTCACTCAATATTAGGGTTTTATTAATAATATCATTCACTTTGTCCTTGATCTAGAGCAATAACACAAAATTAAGCTATCAGACATCAGTTATCAATACATGACAGCTCAGGTTTATCATGGCTTTAACCATGTAAGCTACACATTCTACCTTTTGCTGATTTGGAAATTTCCCGTTATATATAGTTTTTCTCCACAGCAGCAACTCCTTACAGAAACTGTAAACATGTTGGTAAGATCTGACACTATAGGATTATAAACAATAAAAAATATATTTAAGCTCTGATAGGTGACATTTATTGAAGAGGCACATTAAAGGAGATTTATCAATTTCAGAGAAATACTAGAAAACAATTCATTAAGGGTGGACAATAACATTTTCTCTTTCTTACAAGCAATTAGAAACAATTCAATTATGCTTTGCCTGTTTCTCTGTTTCTACTGTCGTAACAATTCTAAAACTATGAGGATGTATAAAACTTGAAATAATACAATGTACTTCTGCATGCAGTGTAGAATCATTCTCAAGGGATTTAAAGTGCTTACATCTATAAAAACATCTCCAGTTAAGTTGTTGTTATCCTGCAGAAGTCATGCTTAACAAACTATTTTAGGCTCTGATCCAAAGCTCACTGAAGTCAAAGGTAGACTTCATCTTGTATGAAATTTCTTTGGCTCCCAAGTCAGGAAAACCCTGTTTTTCAGCACGGACATTTTACTCTTGAAATACTCTCTTGGAAAATTATGTTCAACAACATTCATTCTAGGTATATCTAACCCATGATACCTTAAGTCCCTTTGAATCTCACGTTAGCTTCAGATTCTCATGTACCAAATAGTGAAACAGGAACATGAAACTAAAGAAAGATTGAGACTTCAGGAGACGTCTGTACTCTTTCTCACTGTATACACTCATGACATCAGAAGAACTAATTTATCTTCTCTTTTCATATAGTGAAGTCTTTGTAGGCTTGTTCAGCAAGCGTATTGAAATCATACAGAAGAGCATCCTTAAATGTTTTCATGAATAAGAATGTAATGTAATTAGTTATAGGAATGTTGTGAGGGTCTGAGTATTTTTAAATGCTTTGGGAATCCGAAACATTTATTCTGTGTACATAATATACATTGCTATCGGTTCCTTTAACCAATATACCAATAATAACAGGAAATATATATCTATTTGTAAAATTATTTAGATATATTATTACATATATTTGTATAATAATATATATAAAATTTTATATATATATATTTGTAGAGAGAGCACTGTGTACTAACAGACTCTAAAACATCTTAACTCAAAGGTTCCTATATGTTGGAACATTTAAAATTCTCTTATGTTTGATTAAAGCTCACATCAATTAGAGTATTACTAGCAATTCCAAGAATAAAGAGAAGTCAAGACATCTTTCCACACTCATCACAACACCGTACAGATTCATTCTATACTCAGTATGTTAATTCTATTCATTAGCAAAAAAATAAATTAAAAAAGACAAAACGGAGGCTAACTATTCAGTCAGAGATAAACACAAACACATACAATACCTCTTTTGTTAGGAGTTACACTTCGTTATACATAAGTGTAGTACCTGAGGTTTAATTAATGAATAAGAGATACACCAAGGGAAAGAATAAGTAGATGAGGTGGCAAACTTCAGAAACTTTAAGGGTCAATATTTTTGCTAGTGTAGGACTACTGGTGTGGGTGAGAAAATTATGATGCTAGAGAACTTAACATGTAGTTTCTGGAGCAATAAAGATCTATTGCAACTACATTGAACAACTATATGCAGCTGAGGAACACTTCTCAACTGCTCACCAATTAAGTCATTTTGCATGCTGTGCTGCACTAGTCAATGACAAATAGAAATTACTGTTTTCGTAAGAAAGAAAAGGCAAATGGTTTCCCTTAAAAATCTCAAGAATATGACAACAGTAACCCACAACGATGGAGCAGTTATTTGTCTTTGGTGACCACATTGTTGCAGACAAGAGAAAATACTTATTTTCTTGACATGAGGCCAACTCTAGGGGACAAAACATAAAAAGCTGTATTCAGCTCCTGTAACACGAGAAAACTAAAATCAGTTGTAATATAAATATGAGCTGGATATAGTAATCATAGTTATAAAGCCGGGTAACAATTAGCCATTTATTTAATTGTTTGGGGTTTTTTTTTTGGACAAATAGCATCCCTGTGGTTCACTTACAGCTGCCGAATCCAAACCAGACAGGCAGCAGGACCGCATCTGACTGAGTGGCTGCTTGAACCGGGGTGCAGGCAGCCTGGGACAGGGTCCTCCGCTCCGCCGTGGGCTGCAGCTGACTCGGCCTCCTTGTCTCCCCGGCGCGCTGGTGCGGGCATGCCAGCCAGCTGCCTCGCAGGCTCCGGCACTCTTTGTGCTTGCACCTGCCAATCATGCAAATTGTGCAAAGGCTGCTGGGCGAATGAGCCAGCTGCGTGGCATGCCAGGACGCAGAATGGAGAGGTACAGCCATCGTCTCCCACTTGGGCCATGAAACGGAGGGTGGTGTAAACATGTGGCTATCGCAGCCCGGTTATCGGCTACTTCAAGGAGACATGCAGCTCTCCCAGGCTGCAGCTCCAACGAGGCCACGGTGGGTTTTTGGACTGCCCTGACAGAACGTGTCATCTAGCAATTAGGTGGACCCACGGGACACTATAACCATCTGCTTTCTTGAGGTACTGATATGTTGTCCCTCAGTCATCTGTTCCACCTACATTGTCCCCAGAAGTCATCACGGTTCAGTGAAGAGCATTGACAGATGAAGCATGCAGGAAGAAGAAAGGAAGAAAACTGGCTTTCAGCACGATCCACAGCAGCATGAGGAGCTTGTGTGAGAAAGGGACCATGAAGTAACAAGGAGTGAAGCCTGAATATGTTTTCAGTTTCTGAAGAGCCACTTGTACAGTCTTGAACAGCGTCTTGTCTCCCCTCTATCTCAGAGCCTCATATTCTCATATCAAGATGTTTACACCCGAGTTTCTGGAGAAGTTAGCTCTCATCTGGATTAGTGCTACTGAACACTTGAGAATTAGGATCAGGGCCTCTCTGACTGCTAATACCAATCACAGAGAGAGGTGACCAGACTCCTAGATCAATGATAGAATAACAGAAAACCAGAACGTACTGGTTAAGTTGGTCCTTAATGTTGCCAGTGCCCTAAGGCTGCAAAGCCTTCCAAGTATGTGCAGTGTCAAGAAACACCTTCTGACATATTGCCCAAATATTACTGACTCCCAGCCAATTAATACCAACATTCAGCTAAAAACATAGGGTGTCAGACATCAGTTTCACATGTTTATGGCCATCTAATTGATTGTAAGTACTTCTCTTTGTTAAACATTTGGAGGTGCTTAAGCTTTCAGTTCAGCTTAGTCTTCAGCCATCAGACTGAGCTGGGAGAGGTCTTTTAAACAGCTAGTCAGCCTGTACCTAGATATAATCCAGCCACTTCTGGGCACCACGTTACATAATTTCTGTTCTACAAGTAGTAGTTAGAGCAGGTCTGCCTTTAATTAATCGAGAAGGAAGGGGGCAGGTGGGGCAGGAGACTGGAAAGGAAGAAATAAACAGAGAAACAGCAAGCAGATGAGAAAACAGTGCTGGTGAGGAAATTCTAATCGAAATTGGGTGATTTTGAGTGAAATCTGGCAGTCTCTGGCACATATGAATGCATTCATTGTTGCTAGTTTTGATTAATGACAGTTGTACAATAGTGTGCTGACAGTCACTGCCATACAGACACTTTTTTTTTTTTTTATACGAAACACTGCTGAAAATGCAACCCAATCAGATTTGGCCCCTGAACAACATGTGCTATCATCACCGTACCGTGAATTGAGATTGATTGGTAACCAGCTGTGACAAAGTGGGAAAAAGAGCCTTGTCTTTTTCAAGAAAAGAAGAAAAATAAAAAACTGAATTGTGTCAAAACCATTGCCATCTGCTCAACCCAATAACAAATAAACCAAAACACATTAACTGTTCTTAAGTATAATAAATTAATGTATTGAGGTTGGATTCATGCATTGGTTTAAGCATCTAACAATAATCTTGTATTAAACTGTTTTTGTCATAAATTTTTTTTCACGACATTCAGAAGTGTATCTGTTCATACTCAGCGACCAATCGCCCATGGTTATCAAGTAAAATAAAAAAAAAGAGAGACAATTTACTTAGATAGATTTAGCAATAGCTTTTTTGCATTTGATATGCATTTTACTGAGTACTTCATAAAACCCCTGGATTTCCAGGTTTTCAAAAATATGGATGCATCTATGCACAAAAATGTATGCACCTCTTTGTCTCTCATATGCACAGGTAGTAAAACTGTGTTTGCAGCTTGAGCTATTACATTCCTAGATATCCAAGTAGGCCTGTCTGAAATTACAAGAATGCATTTGCTTCCACAGTGTATTCTAAAATTGTGAGAGTGCATTGCTGAATTCAACAAATCCAAATCCGAAAGTGTTATTTCTTGCTAAAGGAAGCTTGCAAGAGAAAAAGTCACATCTCAACTACTGTGAACTGATGCCACTGGCTTCAAAAAATTTACATCAGTTTATAACAGGCACGTATTTTTTCTAAAACATTACTGTAATTAAAAAATAACAAAAGATACAATCAAATCTTTGTATGTAGGTTCTGTAGGTTTTTCTTTTTTTTCAGAGATGGCACAAAAATTACTTTGGTCTATTTTCTTCTGCCTGTTTGCCAGGCTGTTTTGCAAAACATTCACAAAGCTTCTAGATTACTCACGTCAATGATTAGGGAGCCCAAATAGAGAGATGCTACCGGCCAAAACCAGAGTAAACAGGAGGTAGTTAAGGAGGCTTAAGCTTCTGTCTCCACTTCTCTTTTGTGGTGCTGGCACTTCAGCTCCCAGCATAGCGCCACAGCTTTTCTCTGGCTCCCAGACTCTCTGTGTCAGATGGAGGGAGTGAGAGAGAAGCTGCGGTGAGACGGGAAGCGTGAGCTCCTTACCTGCTTTAGCCTGGCCTAAGCCAGAAGTGGAAGGGAGAGCCTCTGCTCCCATCAAGAGTGATGTAGCCACCCCTCCTGCCAGCTCCCTCACAAAAAATGTTTGGGGTTTTTTCACTTCCATCCCGTGCATTGATAAGTGGGAGAAGAAAGAAGCAGAAACCTATGCGAGTGACAGCTTTCTGAGGCAAAGATGAAGAAGCCTCTGGTTTTCTTTCCTGAACAAAACCCAACTCAGCAACAGAGAGAGCGTGAATATATGTATTTGTGTGCACTGGTCTCAAATTACTCTGTTGTATCCCTGAAATCAAGGCTTCTTTTTGCTGCGTGGCTTTAAGACACTGCTTACAGCTATGGTAAATTGAGCTACCAGGGAACTATCCCCAAGGTGCTGACAGGGCAGGTGTCACTCACATCTACGTGTCCAGATTCCTTATTATTTTTTGGCTACACCACTTAAGCCAGAGAAAAGTATAAGGCAATCTGACATCAGCTTGAATTTCTTTGTGTGAAGCATATATTCAAGCAGTCATATAAAATGGCCTTATTCCAACAAATTAGAGAAAGAGCTAAGTGATATAGGTTACTATCCGCTATTTTGATTTTCTTAAAATATAATGACAGCAGTTTCTACTTTGTTCCAAAATCTTCTCTGGGTTGTAATCAGCAGATTATTTGTAATTTCATATAGTGACACTCTCAACTTCAATAATATAAAACACAAACCCACAGTGCACTGCACCTTAAACCAAGGCATTCAATAAAATGGCCTAAATCTCATAAAAGATGTATACAGCAGTGTCACTGGGTTGACACTGTGAAACCATACTTATGTCCAAGGAAATGGTGTTTTCCAACTTCTCTGGAAGTATGACACAATGCAGTGCTACTCTTACACGCAAACGTATGTGACTGCATGTGGCTCACAAAATCAGTAGCCATGCTCTCAGGGGAGAACCAAGAAATAAAAATGAGACTGCTTTTTTATTTCCTTTGAAATAATTTGGAAACATACAGAATTTAAGGACAAAACACGTTTAGGAATCAGTGACTCAGTAAATGCAATCTAAACTGATGCAGACTCCATCTTTACATCGCTGTTTGCACAGAGAAGTACTCACAGGGAATTACCACATGGTAATTACCCAGAATGGGCTTCTGATTTGATTTTAGTTCCAGCAGAGCTTCACATTTCAAAAACTGGAACATCAGTGGAAGTATGAGCTAAGAGATCATGTAATGACTTGGCATGGAGACCTATCCTCCTGTCACCAGAAGTAGTCCTTTCCCTCACAGATGAGACACATTCGTGACGTGAGATGAGGCATTTGGGGAGATTTGTATTATTAATGCCTATGACATAAATTCATCCGTCAGATAAGTACCCTTGATTCTCAGGGTTATCTCCTCAGCACACGCCACGGAAAATAATTTTAAGAAAAAAGCAAATTACTGTTTTTATCCATTTCTGTTTTTTAAAAATTGACATGATACTGTAAGGACTGGAACATATTAAGAAGATCTGAGCCCAGACTGGCATCTTGCACTCACTAAATATGGCTTGATGCATTTTTTTTAACACAAGCACACAGATAATGAGTAGTTTGAAATCAACAGAATATGTGTTGACCTGTCTATTATTATTTGCCTTAAGCATGATGAATGATTACGATAAACTTGTCAGAGAACTAACTGAAATATTTTCTAATCTGTATTTCAAATCAATAACCAACCTTGAAGTGGTAATTAAAGATGAAGTCATGTTAATGTTTTAATGAAGGTGCCCTCAACATTACAGTTGAGCCAGAAGTCATATTATTAAAAAGCACATTTTGCTAATGTTAAGTAATTCTCAACATAAGACTCACCAATAGGAACTGGAAAGTGATTATTAGAGTTAAAACTTTAACCTTGCAATGTTTTCACTGATAGTTTTTCTTTGTTTTTAAGTGAGATGACAACTTTTGTGTCCCATGTAGGGGTGGAATGTGTTAAAGCAGAAGAAATCCCCGCAGGCCAGCCATTCAAGTGGTATCAAAGATGCTGTGGTCAGACTCTTGAATCTTACTCCCACTTCAACGTAACTACCAGTTTCCCTCTTCCGGCTCTCCTGAGGGTTTTACAGAAAATACGCATAGTTAACTATCTTTACATTTTTATTGTATATTTTAATAGGCAATAAACTGACAATATTGAGCTTAAACCATCTGATATCCTTACACTTTTCAAGAAAGTGGGCTACCTCAAAATTCTGAAACTTACAGGGCATAAACTATGTGATTACTAAGCTTTTACTTAGTATACTCTGCTTTTCTGACACTAAAGAAAGAATCAAGCACTAGAATGAGTATTTTGAGTTAAATTCTACATGAAGCTTTCTTGGGTCTCCTTCCTGCAAGACCATGTACTTACTGCAGTCTCCTCTGAACGGAATATTCACAGAAACCCATGTCTGAGGCTACTACTACTGGCATTAAATTTTGTTTCAGAACTCTGCTAGTGACTTCATTAATTCTCTGAAATGTAACAATTTTAGGATGTTAAATAAGAGAGAATAAAAAATAAAAGAGTCTCTTTTGACTATGCTATTTCGAGTGCACTGCCAGTGATCACTTCATAGATCACCACAGCATAGAGAGAAAACATGTAGGCGGGACTGCTAGTTGACACAATTCCTTTATGGTTGCTGTCCGTGGAGTTGTAAAGCTATTTTCCCAACCTTGACCCTTATGTAAGCAACTGGAGACTGTTTTCATGCATCCGCAAACAGACTGCCTGAAACAATAGCTCTTCTTCAGCTCTGTGGTGAGAACTGACACTTAACATGAAGCCAATTTAAATGTCAATGTTATTAACTGTTTCTCTGCTGATCCATCTAGCAGAGCCATGCAGCTAACAATTTTGATCACAGCATTTAACATTTCATACAAACTGAATGCCAGATTACTACTGGGTTAGACTACAGACCTCTAGGGTGACTGTGGAATGATGCATTTAGAGGACTTTATTCAATGCCATGCCTTGAGGGATTTAAAATGTCAAAAATTACTCTATTTTACACTTTCACTTGGCCATGTATTCCTCAGAAAACTGTAAGGAATATTTTTCCATTTATAGAACAGGAAGGGATCACTGACAGGCAAAATACCAACCAAAGAAGAGGGAACTCAACCAAAAGAACAACAGGAGGGGGTTCTTCACCAGCACTGCGGTACCTCATCTTGATGCTACATACGCGAAAATAAACTAGTCCCTGGCTCCCTTTCACACCTCATCACCTCTCTATCTCTTAATGATATCTCTGGTTTTACAGGAGAAGTTTCCTTAAATGATTCGACATAACAGCTGAAAAGATGCTTACATCGCCTGTGTTCCGTTAGGCTATACGGACTCTCTAAGTTCCACTGTCTCTTACCCTGTGCCAGCCACGTCCTGCATTAAACCCAAGATAACAACATCCTCTGCAAATCATCTCTAGTCCCTCCAGATGTACATAAGAATACAAATAGCATATTAAACCTCTTTCTTTCACTGCCTCCTTTTGACAAGCTATTATGAACATCCAATCCTCTCCCCTATGCTCCTCATAAAGGGACTTAATCTATCCTTGATATTTCAGCTTAGGAAACAAAAGATGGGCATGCAAATCATTCTGGATCTAACCAGAGGTGATGAATAGTGCACGTGATATAGGTAATATGGAAAACATTCTTTTTCCTGACCCTTTATTTAAAACCATTAATTGTTATTAATTGCAACAGAAATTTGCTGATGTAACCAAAGATTATATCCATTACACTACTAAAACACACTCTTTAATTAATTTTCAATACACATTAGACTGCATTTTGTTACTATCTGCACAGAGATTAACTCGACCAAAGCACACAGCACTGTACCGTTATTAACTCATATTTCATTGAAAGGTCATTCTCCCCTTGGTTGTATCTAGAGGAGGCTGTTAGTTAAATACCTCACTATCCCGTCCACAGAATATAAATAGAATTACATAGCACTGTGTTTATTCTTAAAAACTGCTGTCTCTCTGGCTTACAGGGTCTTATCCTGTGATCACGGAGAAACACAAATGCAGAACATCTCTGACTATTAGGCCCTTCCTGGATCTCCGCTTAAAAAAATTCAACTTTTCTGAGTTTATTGTGATAAGGTTTGCTGTCAGTTGCATTTAAATCCATTTCAAATATTTGCATCTGCAAGACAGCAAGACATTTTTTAAATTTCAGTATTTACCCTTAGTTTTGTACTCACAAGAACCAATAGACAAAATCACAGAAATTATAATACTGAAAATACACACCTACGAGAAGTGTGACGGGCAGTATTTCTGCACAGGTTATGCACAGGCAATTAGTTTTCAGGTACGAAGAGGCCAGTTTTAAGACCATGGCAAGACTATAACCTACAAAACTTCTGTTGTTGGAGCTAATACACATCTTAGAATAAGTTAAGTCTACGCATTAAGAACACATTTTCCCACATATTTTTTAATGAATATTCCTAATCTTTACTAAATGAAAGCTTACTGTGCTGTTTATGATTTTCACTGTTGTGTGCCACTGCTCTGTTTCATTTAATAACCACAATCTCTTCACACTTAGCAATATATTTTGTGAAAACCACACACCATTTTCTTTCTGAAGCATCACTCTTCGTTTTTCTGCCCACACACCCACTGCGTGGGTGGTGTGTAAAACACATGCCTCTTCCTGCTGGTGCAGTTGCCACTTTTCATCTCTAGTACAATATTCATCTAATCAGACAGTGCCTGCAAATGCAACTTACAAGAGCAGGTTGTAATTTCATTAAAGATGTATTTACTGAGCTAAACCAGCTGTTCTGGGCTGGAATGCAAAAAAAAAAGGCCCATGTGATTGCTACTCAGTCATTTTTAAGGCAACTGAAAAATACATTTGCTGAGCTAACCTCACTCTCCCAAAGAGCTGGCACTGCTAGCTTCTTCTGTGCAAAAGGTTTAAACAGTTATTACAGTGTGTCATAAATTTTAACTTGTAATTGAAAATCTCTTCACTTCCTAAAAAAAAAAAAAAAAATCCATATTACTTGCTATGTAATTACAGACTATGCAGCTGCTCTCTTCGTCTTAGCTAGAACATTTGAAGACATGAAACACTGTACAAACCTTATTCAAATGTTATTAAATTGCTAATCATAGATATGCCCCTCTCAGACTGCAGGCTCTCAAATAATATCATTTTCTTCCTGTTACCAGGACTAAAAAGCAGATGAATCAAAAGTTGATCCAGGCCATATTGAGTTCCTTCCCACACAGGAGACCATACACTCCTTAACAGGAAAGTATAATCTCTACTTCTGCCAAGCAGACATCAAAGTGAAAGCTACCTGAACATGTTGCTTGAAAAAGACTTGGATGTATAAGGGCAATTTTTATTTCATTTCAATAGGTCCTCGTCAGTATGCATGGCCACAATTGTCTGAGTCTCTTTAGTAGAATTTTTGTGCCATTTCCTTGTGTCACTTCTAATGAAAAGAAACCCCATTCATTAAATAGTGAACCTAATATTTCAGCCGAAGGCATAGGATCCTACAATATCCTGTTCACCTCCAGTAGTTTGACATGAGTCATACTTGATTAACTATTCCCTAGGCTTTGTGTACTGTGGAAGCTGTGGCGTGAAGCTGAATTTTTAGAGCAATTATAATAAAATATACACCATGTGCCTCTACCCTTGATTCACAATGCATTTCAGTCTTGGGTCACTGATTTGACATGGACAGCTTCTGGGAAAAAGCTTTGTACACCCCAGACTTCACACCATACTTTGTTTCTCCCCGATGATGCAGTATCAACATTTTTAATAGCAAGTTATTAATTTGCGGGGATTAGTTTAGGCTCTAAAAAGAATTGTCAAGTCTGAAGAATTTAATCAATTCACTACCACAACAACGTAAAAGAATGACAAAAAAACCCAGCGTATATAAGGCACAACACTGTTTCAACCTTATCGCTTTCTTAATTTCTACCCAGCCATACACCGAAGGGCTCAATGATCTATAACAGAGTCTTTGAAATCTCAAGTCAGGATATTGGACAAGTAGCTTCCTTTGATTGCTAGTGAGACCTATTCTGAAAACTTCCACGATGAGAACCATTTTAAGGTTTTAAATTAAAAATATAGACTATCATAGTTGGTTTAAATCATCATTTTAAAATAACTAAAACCTGCCTTGCCCCCTCAGAATAAACTTGTGTCCAACTATTCTCAATTTTAAAGCACAGTTATTTATAAATGTCTGAGTAATTACATAGGTGATTCAACAAAAGGGCCAAATTTTAAATTTTTTAATAGTTATATTTTTAAACATAATGTCATTAGAAGTTGTTTTTTTTTTTTCCTCATTCAATCTAATTGCAACTGGAGATGCTTACAGTTCACCAGGGAACTTTATAATTAAAACTCTAACAGCCTGAAATTATTTTCCAATTATTACTCAACACACCAATCGATGTGTGATACTGTTTATATTTGTCACCAGAAATTACTGTGATTACTTTTCACTTTGCTTTCACATGTGTCACTACAAAAGCTAAAAGTAAGCATGATGAAAAAAACAGAGAAGGATTTCTGAAAGACTGTGAATTCAGTATCACTGATTCTAGCATTTACCAGAAGGAAATTACAGAAACAAAATGCATACAAAAATTCAGTTTATTTAACTTTGCTACCACTGAACTAGACACTTTGGAAAGCCGAACTAACAATAGACACATTTAAAAATTTGCAGTAATTGTGAAAACAGGTAATTGACTTCCCATCTAGGGATGAAATAATTTCCAAAAGGAAATTATTGAAAAAACAAAACCAGACAAAAGTGCAAAGAACATTGTTAGCTGTAGAAACAGGAAATTGATATTGAAAGGTATA
Organism: Trogon surrucura; assembly: GCA_020746105.1. NCBI lineage: Eukaryota > Metazoa > Chordata > Aves > Trogoniformes > Trogonidae > Trogon > Trogon surrucura. Next base: position 112,978,187 of record CM036617.1, on the reverse strand, counting down.
AGACAAAGAGTTGCACAGATCTGCTCAGAAGAAGGATTTATGCATATTGGAAGAATAACAAAAGGAATTCCTTGGGGGGTTTCATATTTCACTGTAGATGTTAAAATGCTTAAAATACAGGAGTTCAGAAGCTGAAAGTTAATTTCAGTTCTACCTCAACAAAGAAACCAAAATCTCCCCCTTCATCAAGGAGCAAAAACTCAGAAATTCTCTTCTTAATTTATAAAATTGCTCTCTTACAATTTTCTCATTCATCATTCTTTCAGACTATACCTGGGCAGATTTCTTTGCTTGCATTAAAAAATCTGGAAAAAAACAGTAGCTTTTCTTTCAGATATTCCAAACTCAACTCGCTTGATTAAGCATCATGCCTCATGGTTTGGAAATTTCCACTTTTTGGACAGTGAAGACTCTGCTCACGTACCTTGCTGCACAAATGGTACATTTTAGAAAAGAAAACATACAGCCCTGATCATCAGAGGTATTTGCTTTTGAAGTGTAGACGTTGGATTCTACTAGATCAATGGTCCATGTGGCTCAGGTGATGATAATCTGCCACAGGGGCAGGGGCAGTGGTAATCATCTATCACCCGAGGTGGTCTCCAGAGTGAGATTCTGCAACCTTGCTCCTTCTTTACTCACCTCTCTGATGTTCTGGGGAGCACACATAAATGAAGATACGCCCCCGCCTTTCAGTTTTAACGTGACAAAACACAGTTAATAAAATGTTAAACAGCATTGCAAAACCACTACAAAACATTATGAGTAGTTTATGAAGTGGATAATGATCAGAAGGTATCTGATGAAACTTCCCTCCTTTTAGGTAAAAGCTCAGTGAAAACTCTTCCTATGTTTCCTGATACATTCCCTCTTTCTTGAATCAATATAAAAAATCACCTCGAAGTACACAGTACTATGTTTTTCACAGTAAGATATTAAAGAAAAAGAAGGAACACAGTAATTAAAAAAAAAACCCTAATAAAAGTGAAACCTAATCAAAGGCACTGTTGGTTCATCAGCTATCACTTCTGCTTATGACACCTAGAAGCAGACATGATTTAAAACAGAAGTAGCACAACAGCAAGCATAAATCATAGAAGCACAATGTATTTACTATGGACTACTTTACAATGGATAGTTAAATAGCACCAAAGCAAAAAGTTAATCCTACCATCCAAAAGTTCGCTCTTCAAAATAATATTTTATGTATTACATACATCTATCAATACAATTAGCAAAAAAACTACATCATTTTTAATTTGTTTTAAATAGCACAGAAATCAATTTTAAAAATGTATTTCTATACACATCTGTACTTACATAAAAATGTTTTTTTTGAGATTGTGTATGATTACATTGATATATTTAACTGAAGAACTGGATGACAACTTACAGAGTTAAGGATGAGAAACTAAAACAGGTATTCTACAAATTGAGTTTTGGGATTTTGTTAAAAATTCAGAAATTGAGAAACAAAAAATATTAACCCAAGACGTAATCATGTCCAAGTGTTGTTTGACTGAGGAATTTTGACCTCGTTTTTCATGAAAGTTTACACAACACTAAATGCCATATTTAGCAAGTGGATGAAGACCGCCAGATAAGAGTCTTACCTCATTTTTCACCTGTTGGATTGATGATGTAAAACATGCTGTGATAAAGAAAGCAGACAGCAATGTCTAACTTGTTTTAGTTAGCCCCAGTCTAGTAGCGTGCTCACAGTGAACTTAATATACACTGACACAAACTAGCCACAAACACCATTCCAGCTGCTCTTTTTTTAGGATCATGATTGGAGGATCAAAAATAACACTTGACATACAATCTACATTAAGCCTAGTGTTCAAAGTCTTTGTTAGAAGACCTGAAGATCCAATCTATTTTCTTTTCATTCTTCGAATTCCATCAGCATTCCATGTTCCAGACTAAATGAAATTTCCATGAACATAAGGGCTCGGTTCCAGATTTCAACTTTATTTCCACTTCTGCTAGTTTGGTTTTTTCGTTTCCTCAGGAGGAAGGTTTCTCTCCAAGACTTAGCAGACATGAGTCTAGGAGCCAGCAAAGCCCATCACAGCACTCTGCTTCTTACTCACCCTGCTAGTGCGACGGAGAGGCTCTGCAACTCTCCAGCCAAGTTTTCTCCCTTTTGGCATCAGCACATTATTATGAAGGCTACTATCACTAATACATTCCTAAGACATCTTTACTTTCTCCAGCAAATTCAGTTAATACCCATACGTTCACAATACTTACACATCACTTTTCTTCCTTCCACAGGAATCCATTACTTGAACAATTCAACCCAGACTGGGTTTCCTTGCTCAGCTGGCTCTGGAACAGGTTTTGTAGTGCCAAACACCAGTGATATGGGAAATAAATCTTGGCCATAATGTCAAATAACCAACTGTAAGTAGTAGGGAGTGACTCCCACGCTACTCAGTGATTTAAAGTGTGGGGAACACAAGTGTTGCTCTCACCTTCCTCTCGGCAAGTCCGCATCATCTTTCTTCCACCGGACTGTAGGTGTGGGATCACCCTGCACCTGGCACCGGAAATCCACGGCCTCCTCCTCCAGCACCACTTGGTTGATCGGTCGCCTGAGAAACGTGGGCCGCTCTTGAAAGAGACATTAAAATTCCTTAGTGAGTCAGAGGGCTGAAATGAACGCTTTAGACTTCTCAGCATCTTTTTGCCTACCAATTCACAGAACAAAGAAAGGAGGCTGAGCTCCGCAAATTCAGACAAGTGCAGCTGATGAAGTGCATAAAAAACCCAGAAGATGACTCCCAGGCTGCAGAGGCAGAGGCCGGGGCAGCCGGCCCCCAGGCGAGAGCCCAGTGCCACCAGGAGGAAGCGTGCACTGGCCCTGACTGCCCACCCGCCATGCCAGGGGAGAGGTCCCAAGGCTCGTGCCCTTCCGCATGAACGTGTTTGGCTTTGCACCACTATGTGCGCAGAGTGTGATCTAAAAGCTCCTGTCTGCTCCAGCGATATATGAGCTGCCAATGGAGATAGCCTGCCCTGGGCAGTAATCAATACCTCAGGGCTTTGGAGGAGAATGTAAACTCCGTGTTATGCATCTCAGACGATTGTGGATGATCGTACAGAGGTCAGAGCTTCCCTGATCCCCGTCACTAACTTTACCATGTAAAACTAAATTAAAGTCTGAATAATAAGTTCTGTTTACCCTTGTTATGTTAGCCTGCACAGCTACAAATATTATTAATCATCATAATGTTGTACAGGCCTGCTTAAAATCCAGATGCAGAGCCACAATCTGATCTCAGTTATACTGGTACAAACTCAGCGTACCGGTAATTTCATTTGAAAGGATGTCACTGGGGTTAGTTTCCAAGTTGCCTTTGAATTACATAAATTTTGTTCAGTCCTCTCCTAGCCACACCACACTTTCATTGTCATAAATTACTTACGGTATAGTCAAACCATTATAAGACTGAGTTTATATGAAGCGGTATTTCCAGTCAAGACAGGGATTTATTATAAAGACATTTAAAACTGGTTACACACTATGTTTCACATTTCATTCTCAGTAAGTTGAAGAATATGATGTCACTTAAGAAATTACTCAAAATTCACACAGACGTAAGCTATACCAGATTCTGATGGAGGTGGTTTGTCTTGACAACTATCCATGTTTATTGCAACTAAATAATAAATAAAAACCCCTCAAATGTTAGAAGAACATCACGAAGGCTGTCTGTGTGCCCTTTAATCACTCCCTTTCTGTTTATCCCTTATGGGACTGGTTGCAATTATATGATCATATATTATTTTTTCCCCAAACATCTCCAGATTGTTGGTATTCATTTAATGAGCAGGTGTTCAATATTTTGCTTTAGTTGTACCATTTAGTGGGTGGCCTCCTGTCATACTACTCAAACTTCACTTCAAAGGCAGAATTATTAATTTCCTCATGACCTCCATTACACCTATCTTAATGCTTCATAAACAATTCACTTGTTTCCATAGTTCCTTTCTGTGGTGCCAGAGAGATCTAAGAAAGCAAGGTAAACAATATCTGCTATATTTTGATGCCCAACCTGAGACACAAAACTGCCAATTATTTTTTGAGAGAGAATCCAGCATTGATTTTGTGTGTTCAAAGCTCAGCTTCAAATGAATTCAGTTGCAGCTGATAACACATTCACCACTTTTACAAGTCAGAATATTAAGTCAGAAAATAAGGAACACAAAACCACCTGTTAATAATTATGTAAATGAATGACAGCATCACATAGGAACTCCATTTTACTAGCAGGGGGACCTATCGGCAGGGGAAACCATATTTTGTCAGCAGAAGAATAGACATGCTCAAGAATCTATAGCACTTTCCAGATGCTAGAGATAAAATCACGTCTAATGGGCAGAGATTCTTCTCCCCACTTCTTTCAAGCCATTGCTTTTTGCCCTATTCCTAATCCTGCCTGGGACCAGTTCTAGCAGTGCTCAGGCAAGTAAATTCAGTTCTAGTCTCTCTCCGTATCTTGAAATCTCAGTCTTTGTTGCCTGTTTCAAGTCTGTGTACAAGCCACATATAACTCTCACTACAGCTTTGTCCTGAGGGTGCTTCATCAGATTTTTCCTTCCCTGTGCCTGTAATCTCCTGATCCTTCCCAATCTCCAGCTAGGTTTGTTCCTACTTTCACCTGCGTGTCTTCACCAGCCTGTGACAGTGCCTCAAGTCCCTCTCCATTCTGGTCACTGGCTGTGCCAGCTCTTTCCAGCAACTGACTGCTTCCTTAGCTGACTTGTCTCTTCCCAGCCCAGAACACCACTTCTCACAGCTGAAACCCAGCAAATTCAGAAATCCAGTCTCCCTTCCAACTATCCATGCTTCTCACTTCTTCGTACCTCACAGCAAACTGACTCTTCACTGTGTGCCTGAACTACACTTGAACTGCAGCTTCTTTTCACTGTGCCACCCAGACATGGCCTGTCCATGACACTAACACAAGAAAAATCGGTTGAAGTATCCAAGCATCATCCCAGGAGAGTGAGAGCAGTAGGACTGCAGTGCAGTTGCAAGAAAATACTGTTCTGAATCGCATTCTACCTGATGTCTCTGGCATACAAAATAACGATTTTTTATTATTTTTTTTTTTTTTTAGAGAAGTGCATAACTGGCTAAATTTTGTCAAAATTCTTTGGACAAGAAAGGTTTACATCTCTGGGATAACATAGTTCTTTCCCATCAAATTTGAGGCCTGTTATTCAATGTGACAGATCTGCATTTCTCAGGACAAAAAGCTTCCTCCTTTCTTCTCCTTCAAATCCTTCCCCATTTCCCTCCAATTATTCCTTTCACCTCCAAACTAAAGGAACTTGAACACTTTTGGAGAAGAATTAATTATTTTGGCAATTCAAAAAAGAATTAAAAAAACGCTTTCCAACCAGTCTTGGAGAATTCCGGATAAGGTCTTGTAGTTTGACAAACTTATTAAAACTGGACAAAGTAACAAAAGCATCACCTGTTAATCTTAATGCTAAGGAATGCACTTGGCCTGTCTGTAATTATGTGGATCTAGAGGGGAGTATATTAATGACACATTCTGTAAGTTTGCAACAGTATCTTATTTACAATTTCTCTCCTAAGAAGAGCTCAGACCAACTCCTGCTCTGAGCTCATACACAATACACTCTACATTCCGGGCTTTTTTTTCAAGAAATTATCCCAAACCATACCTCGGTTTGTCCACAATGAATTTAAATAACTCTGCATGTGCCTGTATGTTGGCTTGGTCTGCATACAAAAATTATCTCAGACCATGTAAACAGCTAAGAAACTGACGTATGTATATTTATGAAACTGCTGCTTGTGTCTGTAAATGCTTCTATATAGAAGATGAGAAAATAAATTCCTATCACATTTTGAGGAGACCCCAGCTGATGAGACAGCAAATGGCCCAAAGGTCATTAGGTAAATGATGTGATTTCACCATCAAGACCATTTAGGACTATACCTACATGTTTGCCTCAGATCAGCTTCTCAAACTGCACATTTTCTGAAACAGTTAAGAATTTGCTAGGAAATAAATGGCTATGTAAGTACAGATCTCGGTTAGCAAGGACATGCAAATACCAACAGCTATTTCCATTTTTCCATCACCTCTGCATTTTGCACAGTGTGAATCAGAAAAGAACATGTTATCTCTCATGTTATTCCCTGTATTTGTATCACTCAGAACACCCCCTGAATATGTCCAATATGCAATTATACAGCTATAAAATGATCAGAGTGAATACCATTGCCAACGCAATTAACATTCTTTATGTGAGATTAACTAGATTCGAGTCACCTGCATAACTTGCTTACAACGTTAATCTCTCAGGAGACAGAGCGCTGCTTGCCCAAGCATGCTAAATAAAGAAGGTTTCTAACAGCCAGGTCAAATTTAGTTTCAAAAGAGAAAAAATACTTTTTTTTTTTTCTTTTGAAATGGCTTGCCCATAAATAAAGCCTTCTGGTATAATTAAACATCGTTACCCGTCAACAGCATTCAGGACACAACATATTTGAGAAACAACAAGACAAGGTAATAAATTAAAATCATGGACATATATAAAAACTTTAATATAGCTATTTTATAAGCTTTCACTGAGTAAATAAAGTACCCGCTTCCTAGACTTTCGCTGATGAATATTAAAAATCTTTGAAAAGAACTATAAAATAGGTCATGGTTATATGTCATGTCAACCAGTTGTGCTATTACTAGGGTGACCTTTATAACTTCAGAATAAACTTCGCTTGCAGTTATAAGAGGGGATTGTTAATGCAGTCTGGACACACACCTACTATCTGCTGCAGTGCTTGAGACAGATGCTGCAAGAAAACTTATCAAACTTAACCTAACCAGAAACACAGGAAAATCCTTTCCTTGCTTTGGGTGTTGACACAAACTAACCCCAGAACTCAATTTTTCCTCTATTTAACAATTGGTCTGAGTATCACAGTCTGTTAGAGAGACTCAGATGACCTTCAGATGTATTACTGCCCTTTCTCTGTTCCTCAGAAAGTTAGACAGCCATATATGGGACCTCAATCTAATTAAAATGATCCTAATGACCTTAATACATTTTCTTTGCTGAGGCAATTGCTAGAGTGAAGGATACGATGGTCCCCATAATGTAGAGGCTCAATCTGATTTAGAACTGTTTTTCGGTCTTTGCTGGAGAGAAGGCATAATTTTAAAAAAAAATGTTCTTGTGTTCTAGAAAGAAAGTATTAAACCACAAATTAAAAGGCATTGGGGAGGGATTTAATAGCAAATATTTAAAAAAAAACCCCTTAGCATTCTGATGTAAAGGAAATAAGGAAACATCAGACAGTTAGAAGTAAGTTTCACTTCAGAATGCTGTCAATAGTGTAGGTATTGTACTAACTGCCACATGATCTGGATAAAGTAAAGCTATCTGCCAAAAATGAAGATGTGGAAGAAGACTTTATCTATAAATTTATCTATGTTCATCAAATAAATGAAAATACAGTTGCAAAAGCAGATGGTTTTATATCTAAAGACACTCTTCTACTGCCCCTTTTTATGCACTTTTCCATTTTTCATTTGAGAAACAAGCACTTGTGTAGACATCGCCAACTTCTACACTCTAAGCAGTAGTCAAGATGCAATGAGCTTGCACAACAAAGGCACGGACCACTCTTAAGAGGCAGACGCAAATAAAGTAGGTTGATTTTTATAAACTGTTTGTGTTTTCCTCCTTTTATATACATCTATAACTGCGCTAATTTCCATTTTTACTGAGTAGTATGTGGGGATATTGGAGACCAAATCAGGTACATTTTTACAGCAGTATCACTATCCTATTACAACCTGTCAATGTATGTGGGTAATAACTATTGCAAAGCCAAACTGGCTTTCTGCAGACTGCAAGTGGGAAATACAAGGATTTGAAGAAAGACAGGAAGAGTTTGCTCAGAGGGACAAAATATACACTGCCAACTTCCCTGTCCTGAACTGTGAATATACGCACTGTTTTGGGAGGCTTTCCACGTGGCTGGGAAAGCTTCTGGTACTAATTTCCAGGATACGATGGGACAAGTCTCTCTGCTAAAGCCTTCCATGTAGTCAGAGCTCAGGAAGGTAAAACGGAGAATGACAACTTCATTAAGGAATTTTAAAATTTTTCTTTTCCCCTAACATCATGTAATCACAGTACATACTCTTTCTGGAATGATGGTATCTCTTTCAGCCTAGTAATGTCTAGAGAACATCAAACACAAATACTTCTTCAAGCATCAGACAAACACCTCTTCATCCCATAGGACCTTATTAACTGAAAAAAAGGTTCAAGTATCAAAGCTAAAATCAAACACTAATCCAAAACAATCTTTAATATGTCTGAATTGACATATCTTTTAAGACATTTTTGTACTCTTCTTAGTTATGCTTTATACTCTTTTGAGGCTCTTCCAAATGTATCTTTTTCCACTGCTTGATTCCAGCCTCCTGAAGTTGATACATTAAGGCTTTCATTGATTTCACTGAGTTTCAGGATCAATATACAAGACACACCTTTGTACATTTTCTTCAAACATACCATTTTAAGTCCAAAGGAAAAAAAAAAAAAAAGGGAGTCTGAAATAGTTAACCTGAAAATTTATCTGAGAACAGTGCAGTAGCATGACAAAATTATAAAAGGTTAACTTAAAAAGTAATTCTTATTTTATTTAATTTCTGGCTCCATATTATGTATTTACTAACCACATTTACTTACAAATTGGAATGAAACTGTTTCTGTTTTGCATCTTGCTTTAATTCTGTTCAGCCAAAGGCTATGAGCCCAAGCACAAGCAAAGCAGCCTAATTTGTATCACTTACACTTCTGGTTTTGGCTTTTAGAATAGTGCATCCATAATGATAAAGTACTGTACCACCTCTTTTTGTGAACATTAGGATTGATGGGTTAGTTATTAACTTTCTTTAAATGTCAACTTTGACTCTGTGACAGACCCTGTCTTCTTGCTTTAATCTGAGATTACACATCAGAGCCTCATAAAGGTAAAAACTAGCAGTAGTGCTTGAAAGAGAAGACTAACAAAATGTAATGCATCATTGTCACTATTCAAAACAGAAGAATAATTTTGAGAAGCACTGCTTATATAATAAGTTTTCTTTATGATATTTTACTGTGAAAGCTTGGAAATTTTCTGCTTGTAGAAGAATCACGACTTGGGAACAAAAGAAATACACTCTGCACCCACACAAACAGTATGCTGCTAGCAGTGCCTAAATGTTGGAAACTAAGCTTCCTATGCAGACAAGGTTGGAAAAAAAATTACTTGTTTTATGAAAGTTCTGCATGTATTATTCAGAACTATCACTCAGCAAAGCTTACTAAATGGGTACCCAGCCAAGTGCATACATTCTGCTCACATGAAACTTTATTTCCTCTTCCTATTTCTTTCCAGGGTTCTCATTGCTCATTTTATTTTTTCACTTTTTTTTTTTTTTAATTCAGGAAAGGCATAATCTTTAAGACTAGAATTCCATGCTGTTCCCCTCAGGCCACCCGTTACCACCACATTGACTCAGTTTTTCCAGAGGCAATGCCTCAAGCTAAATTTACTGTACAGGGAACCAGAGATCTGTCATGAGTCACATGCAGAAATTAACTTCAGGTATTACAGAAAAACTTGTAAAGCCAAAAGTAACAAGTGGCTGATTCCTGGAAAGGTTTGAGAACTAGCATGAAATAGTTCCTTTTCCTACAAAGTAGCATATTTATTGAGGCCCTCTTCACACTATGGAAAGGATTTAGGGGGTTGTTATTTGGAAAAGGAACAGAGACATTAAAAATCAGCTAATTAATACACATTCCTCTTCAGAATCAGCACCAGCTGTAGACTTTCCAGCCACTTTATTAAATTCTCTATGTCTCTTAGCTAAGATATCTTCACTTTTATTACAAAGCCCATTTTCAAATATGTTCAAAACACTTAACGCTGGGCACATGAATAATATATGAGGATAATGATATTTTTAGCCTATTTTTCTCAACATTTGCGCTATTCCCATGCTCCTCAAACCTGTGAGTCATGATCGAGGAAGGCTATGGACTTAACAGACGACCTGTGGTTTTGCTTGTGTTCCTTGAAGTCAATCCGAACATGCATTGCCATTTCTGATGTTTCCCAGAGTTGCTGGAGTTATTGGATTTATTGTGTATGCTTAGACTGATTGGACTGTCCAGTAGATAACGTTGCTTCCTGGAAACATCGTGGATAATGGTCTCCAGTGCACTCTGCACGTACCCACCCACACATGAGCTGCTGCCTGGAGTCCTGGAATGAAGTACAACTGTTCTGCTCGTGGCAGGCAAAGCTGAGCCACCTCCTTTTGTACCTCTGAGCAGACTAGGACTAACCTGGACACATCTATACAGTGAGTCCAGCACACCAACATAGAACTTCAGGGCCAGGTAGCAGCCAGGACATGGGCACAGGACAGGCAATTCACCTTGTCAAACAGCAGATGATAACCTGAGGGCCTGTGTCCCACATGCTCTTCTTGTACAACAAAAATGATGGTAGGAAAGGAATACCCAGATAATTGGGAATTTGAAATAGGAAGATATCCAGACAGGAAAGGAATTTTAAATAAAACTTTCTTTAGGCAGTCTAACACAATTATGAAGAATTAAAATATCTAATTTCATTTATTGCTGATTTTGTTCAGTATTCACAAAATAGGCTTAGACTGTATTTCACGAGTTGATTGCTACGATTAAATCCTGTAAAAAAATTCAGGATATTGTAATTGGCTACACATTATTTTACATATCTTTCCGTAGCTCTGCAGGATATGGAATTACATGCATATTTCAGCTTTTATTCCTACAGTTCAATGATTTTTAACAAATTATTTTCTTAAGGATTTCTTAAGGCTTTGTAGTTTAGGACTGCAATCTGCTTGCTATCCACAGGGAGTATTGCCAGAGATTATCAGTACTTAAACTGATGAAGAAGATATGTCATGTCTCTTTTACATCTGTATAAAGGCACAACTTCAACAGATTGGCTGCAAAAGACATAATAATTTGATAGCGATCCTTTCTGTGTTTTTTTGCAAGGTATACTAGTTCTGTCTTTAAAAGTCATATGCTGCAATGTATCCACAACAAAGTGAAAGGGAAGTCTTTACAGCAATTCTAGAAAGCAGCAAATCCTTAGTCACTTGTGGATCTTGTCCAGTAGAAATGTTTCTAAGCCTTTTGTGAATCCCATAATATGTTTTTCAAAGAGGACAAACAAAGGTTGAATTGCACATACATGCAAACACAAGTGGCAATACATGCAAACCGGGTTTTCCAGTTTGCCTTTCCTAGAAAGGCAAAAGGTGAAAAAATTGGGAGCATCTGCTTCAGAAGGGACCTTATGATTTCTATAAAAAGTCTTACTGGAATTACAAGCAGTCTTGTTTGGAATTTCAATATTGTATTAAGGACATAAAAGCGGTGTAACAGAAGGGAACATTAACACTTTTTTTTTTTTTCTTTTCGTATGCATGCATGTGTTTTCTTTAGCAGTGAGCATTTCTTTCCTTATTGATTTTTTTCTGTTTGCTCAAGACCTCTTTACTAATTCCTACAAAACCACAGCTAATGGCAAATAGAAATTTCACTCCTGCAAGATGTACCACAGCAGGATTCTGTAGCTTTGCTTCTTGTGAATTTGTTAGCAGGATGGGTCCAGCTCAAGGTTCAGTATTACTCTATTCTCGCTCCAGGCCCTAACCATAAGGAAAATGTTCCTAACAATGTCTTGCCTTGCCCATCAGGTCTTAAAGCTCTTTCACACAGGAGGCCTATTCATTTAGCAGCACCAAAAATCTAAAAGATGCCCTAGCTTATAGGGTTAAAAGCTGTTTCATGCCCTTTAAAAAACAAATGACAGAGGTATCTCTGTATATTCAAAGAGTTGATCTCTGCATTTTCTCCAGTAACTTTTTACTGATCAGTTGAGCTCTTTTGTGCTCTCCTGCAAAGGTTTTATTTCACAACCCCACAGGAATAAGGAATTATTTAAATAGGCAATGCTGGTCCAAATCTCTGTTAAGCAGGCATTGTCAACTGTATCAGAAGTAGCTTAATTACATTCGGTAATTTTGTGAGGGAGAGCATTATGTCCTGCATTACCATCTCTGAGTGTATGCATATCACTAAGGACCTCCAATTAGATTGAAACTATGTGCTTAGAAGGAAAATGTTGAGCCACTGCAGCTCTGTAATTAATTGCAGCCTTTGAAACATGGTCTTCTTCAGAAAGTGTGAAATTCAGTTTAAGCAATACTATCATGTTTTGTTAACCTTGTTTTTGTTTCATACTTTGATAAGTCATCCTGGTCAATTCAGTCTATGACATTTCTAGTGAAAAGGAAACAAAAGCTTGAGTTCTTTACCAAAGACAGTCAGCTCTGCTGGATCGCTGTCTCGCTCCCCCACCATGTTTGTTCCAACACAAATGTACATGCCAGCATCGCTTTTTCTTGTATTAGAGATCATCAGCTTCCCACCACGTATCTGTTTCAAAACAATGAATATATGTTTAACTTGGTATAAACAAAAGATATCAGAAAAAAGTTCCACAACAAAGTTCCACAACTAAGGCATTTCAAGGTTTTGTTTTTAAATATACACATAGCTTTAAAATTATAATCCTATATACTTAAATACCGTTAAAATGTTCTAGAACAAATTTTATCCTACTGACTGATTTTGACTGCATTTCTTGCTGCCTCTTTGACAATGCAGAGTGCTTGTACTTCTTGCATGATGATATGTAGAGCATTCTTGACACCTCTCTCAAGAAAAAGGAAATTTTACTTAGTTTTACTTAGTTCATATTATTTTACTGGTGTCTGAATATCCTCGTTCACTGATTAAGACAGATTTTCTCTTTTCCTTGACACAAACAGATTGAATCTAGCCCAGAGTGAGAATTCACCTGACTCCCGTAAGACTTAACATTTTTTTCTAGCTACAAAGCATGCTTTTACAGTGAAAGGGCAAGCCAGCTGAAAGAAATAAAATAGCAAATTTGCATCTTGTGAAATCACAGACAGTGCCAAGGTTAGATAGCGGGGTGCTTCAGAATAAGCTAGGAATATAGCAAAAAAAAATCTGAGAGTCAGAAAATGATAACCAGTTCCCTGCCACTCTTCCTTCCTCTATTCTTGAGTAGGCCCTCACAGAGACAGCCTGGCCCACAAAGAAAAACTACTTAGATTGGTTAGTTTGAAGCATTTCCTTAGATTGGTTAGTTTGAAGCATTTCCTTAGGCATCCAAAGCAACAAATGAGATTCCTGATAGTACTTTCATATTGAATGTCAACCCTGAATGAGTTACATATCATTACATATTACATAAAACTTTACTGAAGGAATATTAATAGGGAAAAGCTAAGCATTTAAAAACTAGGAATGAAATACGTTCCTGCACCCTTGATATATCCCTTTTGCTTGTACATATACCATGATATAATTTCTAATCACTTGATAAGTTAGGTATTTCTGCTAGATCCTTTTGAACTCAGTACCTGGAAAGACCTGTCACAGGGTTCAATCAGTGTTACTCAATTACTCAATACACATTCCTATTCAGGAATAATCATTCTTTAGAGTATTACTTCAGTCTTCCTTTAGTATACACATCTCAATTACTATACAAAATAGAGTATTATCAATACCATCCTAAGCTGTTGTTTTTTTCCCCATTAGGTATTTGTGTATCTCATACATATGACTGACTTTCTCTTTAAAACGTCTAACTGATAAAGGTCTGATGTTTTCATTTCTCTCAACAGAGACATCATTTCAGCAGACTGAGATCTAGAAAAGGTAAGGCTAAATGGGTCAAAGACATCCACCAAGTCCACCACCTAACTAAGCACCTCATGTGACTAAATCTATAGCTCTAATGGACCTCCATTCCAAATCAAGCCTCAAGAAGTTCAAGTTGGAGACCCAAACCAAAGAGAATAAACAACCTTCCTCCCTGCCACATTTGGGAAAGCTCAGAGAGGTCAATTGCCAAGATTAACGACACGTGTTTATGTGAAAGACTATGAAGCTGTACAGTCCTGCTGTACAGTCCTTCAGTGCAGGCCCTGTGTCTACAGGACAACCACCTGCACTGTACTCACACTGATCCGCTCTTCCTTGTCATCGATCCGGACTTTATCTTTCTTCCAGTAGATAGTAGGCTCAGGGTGCCCGCGAGGGGGCTGGCACTCCAGTATGGCAGGCTCTCCAGCTGCCACCACAACATCTGTAGGATTTTGGCGGAAGTCATCCCGTAGCACTAATGCAATAAATGAGGGAAAAAAGAAAAAAATGACACTGTAAGTGGGGGAAAAGAAATACACGCAGATACACATGATATTAAAAAAAAAGACAAAAAATGTCTCAAGCATTATTAGGTTACGACTTTGAATCTTGTACCTACTATAAAAATCTCGTAAAAGAAGTTGGTAAGGCATGACTCTATGATTCTATGACCTTTTATCCACTGCAGGCAAATTTCACATACATGGATTTTTTTTTCCATTTTTTTCTCCAGATAAGAACATTCACAGAATCACACGGAATCACAGAATGTTAAGGGTTGGAAGGGACCTCGATATTGTTCTACATTTAAACTAAAAAGACCTGTAACACCCATTACTCTTTTTAACCTTGACAGGGTCACTTCCCATTCTTGCAAAAGTACCACTGCAGATCTAAGATCTAAATTAGGCAACACAGGGCAGGTTCTATGTAAATCAAGCTTCTATAAAGAAGGATTAGGTCCAACTAGCTGACTTCAGTGTGTTAAAATGATATCCACTTCATCATTATTCTTCCACGTGTGTCCTACTCTCTAGGTTAATTGACATTCTTATAAACATAAAACTGAAAATAGCTCTAGATGAGCTACTGAAATAGAATTTAGGGCATTTCCCCTCCTTGAATTTCAGCTACGTATGGCTTTCATTACAGCTTTAAAACAGTTCTCGCCCTTAATGGAACCAGGGCCCTCTGAGAAATTAGAAAACACTGTATCCTAGTGAAGGGGCAAGTCAGGAAGAGTTCAGCAGAAATTGCTCAGTCTCATTTCATAAGCAGAGATAATTTACTGCTTTCAATGTTAATAAAAAGTGCCCCATTTTAACATTTGGAACTGCATATTCTTCTGTTCTTTAATAAGCCAGGGAAAAAAAAAATTAATATGCATAGGAATTGGTCTTTGAATGGGCTGAGGTGAGTGAGCTGTAGATACGTGGCACTCAAACCGACATATGAGGTAACTTTTATTGTTCCTCATTTTCGGGATACACAGGTAGATCCCAGAGGAAGGAGGGAGTTAATTGGAAGTTAATTTCTTTTCTAACACACAAAAAAAGAGTGATTATTTAGGACTTGCTCTTGAAATATAAAATAAAAGTGACAGGACACAGTTGGCAACAAACACAGCTCTGGAAAGAACCAGTAGCATTCTTACGTGACACACCCAACTGATACATTTTTTCCAGCAGATAAGACTCAGGCTCAAAATATTTGTGATTATTAGAAATCATTCATACATTTTTGATGCACAGTAATCAAACTGACAGAAATTGAATTTATAGAGCTTTAAGATGAAATGGAAGAAATAACTTGTGCAATGCACAACACAGGAACTGTACACTGAAGATCATGGGCTGCTGATTATTTGGCATTACAACACTTAGCAAAGCCAAGAAATCTAATACCACAGCAATTTCAAGGAAAGAAACAAAAAGTCTTACAAAATCACCTATTTTAGGCAGCCATCTTCATGTGTCTGATCACTATGATACAGAGGAAAAAAAAATACTTCTAGGCAATGCTATATCCTCTTTCATATAACTGGCGAACAGATAAACAGCAACTTCTTCCATTATTATTACACACAAAACAAATGCTGATTTTTATTGGCTTGATTCTTTCTACTATAACAGAACTTCAGAGTAAATCCATTAGTGGAAAATCCCCAGAAAATCAGCAGATCCCACAATATAATTACTTTATATTCCTGACTCCTAACTCCTGGCAGCAATATTAACGAAAGCGATTTCCTTGAACATTTCACACTGCTATATGAAGCTGACAAATTCAGTTTCTTGGGGTGATACACAGTAAATTACATTAACTTTCTCTGAATCATTCCAGCAACTGTGTAAGGTTCCAATCAGCCCCAGAATATGAGGCTAAGAGGTGATTTGATTTTATCACATTCCTTTACCCAAGTCTTACTGCAAATCTGGCTTGAAAGAAAGACAAAATTGATGCTACAGGGTTTACTTAATCTTCCTCTGTACCTCAGCACATATGTGAATCTTGAATAGATATATCTCACCATTTCCATCTGTGTTTTGGAGAAAAACAAAAAATGGTTGGAAAAAAATCAAATAAAGAAAAAATAAAGCAGGGACAGAAAGACAGAGATAAAAGAAAAATGCATGGAATATAAATTAAAGAGAGAAAACAACTCAGAGAGGAAGAGCAGGAACACTGTAACTTTAAGGAGAGTGAAATCAAAAAGCCAGGTAAGGAGAAAAGCACAGAAAAACAAGGTAAAGAATGGCACAGGTTGCCATTCCCATGAATCAGTGCTTTTAATGCAATATAACAATGATGATCCAACGCACAGACGTTAATCTGATCAGCACAGCTATCCCAGCACATGTAAGCCTCACCCTGAAAGAGAAGAAGCAGGGAGGAGGAAAACAGTGCACAGAGGAGACCACAATGTGAGCCAGCGAGCTCAGCTGTCCCACTCCAGTGGCAGAGAAGGCCACAGAAGAAAGGAGCATTAAATGGAAGCTGTGCTCACTTACTAGGACAGTAAATGGAAAAGTTGCAGCACAGCTTAGTGAATTCACCATATCTAATGGCACAATCATCTGTGAAAACAGAAAAATGGTTGAGCCACAGAATATTCCCCAGCCAATTATCCACAATTGGTGGGTACGTCCAAATAACTATTAGTGTGCCTGAGCAGATCACCTTCTCCACACACTGGCAAGAGGCTTTTGTCCACTTGAGAAGCCAGCCCTTGGCAGGAAATGAATGCTAGCATTTTAAGAATTCAATGCAAGTGGCAAAAATGTGGTCATCAGGCTCCTCTTCCTCATACCACGTTCTTATTTTCCTTTATTCCAATGTTAACGTGTTACGCAGCTCCCTGTGTGCTACAATTAACAAGGGATGCCAACGAGGAAGATCGCTGTCATCCCGTCCTGCCTGCCCACACTGGGGCCCCCTGGTCTCCTTGGAAAGAAGGACTCCGGAGGCTGCTGTGTATCCCCAACAACAGCGATGCGGTGCAGGGGATAGCTGCTCTTCTCTGCCAGCCTGACAGCAGCGTGAACGTGCTCCCAGCAAAGCCCTGGAAGGGCAAATTCTCCCTGACGGCTACACCTCGCTGTCTGGAAAGGCACTGGGACAGAGGGCAGAGCTGAAAAGGACAGCTAAATCATACACAGCCTACAACGGTGCTGCACACAGAAGTTAATTAAAGTTTCATCGGTTTCTTTGTAGCTCGAACGAGCTGATGCTGCTCAAACAAGATAGATCTCTGTGAGCTGTCACGTAGGTTTTTAAGGCGTGCAAAGTCCTGTATGGCCGTTTCAGGTACCCATGGGTATAATCACAGAAAGTAAGCACATCCAGCAAGGGCAGTGCTGAGATAAACACTCGCAGGCCATGCACCTGCCCGAACGAGGGAAAAAGAAGAAAAAAAGAAGTCCCTGCTACCAAGGCAACTGCTCACCAGCACCTGCCAGCTTAGGCCCAAATCCAGGCCTCATTCAAACTGATGCTCATAAACTCAGGGAATTACATGGAAACTGAATTAATTTCCTTGACCGAGGCTCCAGCAATTTGTTTAAAGGAAGTAGAGATAAAGCCACGACATTTATGGGGTAGGAGGGAAGGTGGCAAGGTCAAAATTATTCTAGGCTAGATATCCATGTCTTAATCCTGCTTTCCACCACAACAGCTTTCAGGCCCTTAGAAAGAAAACATTTTTATAGGATTTACATTTACATGATGATTACAAATAACCATCTGTCTGCTTCCACTTTTTCAATCTGGTCCATGTCCCACGAGCCCCCAGCCTGTGGTCAGAGCAGCTAAGCTGGAAGGAAGAAGTGGATGCCCGTCAGGAGGCTTTGGGATAATTGCATTCTTCTCCCACCAGCGCTCGGCTCTCCACCTCCTCCCCCCCAGCGCACACAGTGAACATCTGAGATTACTCGGGGTGGGAGGGAGGGAAAGACTACCCTTTTTGCCTTTTTCAATGAATGATAATGTCTTAAAACCCAGCTACATCTGTTGTGCTGACTAGAGGGTATAAAAAGAGATCGAGTAAATATTAATGTGCTTCTGTAACTTGCATCCTGGTAGTTTATCTTCCCCCTCTTATCCTGCTTTGGGTTTATCTAAGGATAATATTATTATCCCATAAAGATTTTACATGGCCACATTGGTGGCACACTGGTCACCTACCACACACAGGTAGGTCTCCCTCAATCAAAGGCGTTGCCCCACAGGCATTTTCCTAAATCCTCATCTCTCCACCACTGCTTTGGCACTTCTCTCCTTTGATACATATCGACACAACCAACACGAATTATTATGTCATATGTAGCTGCCCAGATGTCGTGCTGCAGACAGATTAAAGGATTATTATACTTTAGGTAGCGTATGGTGCAGGGAGGTATTTTAGAACTTGGTTAATGTGTATGATCTACTGAAATGGTCCTTAAGCAAGCCAGGACTACCTGCTGAAATGGGGTGACAGGAAAAAAAAGCACAGGTCACACACAACTTTCTTCTTGAAGAATAATAATATGCTTTGTTTGAGGATGCTGCTGCCCTAGTTTGCTGCCCCTCTTTGTTTCAGCAACTGCCTCTGTCACATTTTGCAAGTAAAATAAAAAAAAAATTAAAAATCACAGCCTAACAATAGTCCTAGGCAAGACACCCACAGAGTTTCTGAGTTCCCTCTGCATGTGCATCGCCTGGTAAAAACTGACATTTTTTTTTAAAAAAAAAAAGATGATAAGGAATTCCACATTTTTTCCCTCATGTTCTTTTCCCATCTTTCACCTATTTCCAGATGCAGATACTGCCTAGGAGACATGAAGGCAGGCTAATTTACCATGACTCAAAATGTTCAGACTCTACTTTAAAAAGAGGACCCAATCCCACTAGATTAATCTTCAGAGATGTTAGGATATTTTCAGAGAGTCCAGTAGCTTCAATAATGTTTGATTAGTAGGGTCCCTAGAAATCAAAGGGAGGAATAGAGTAGCAGGGAGATACCTGCATCAAGAAACAAAAGGAGAATGTTCTTCTTTGCAGATTTAGCAACTTTCTTTGGCTTCTTCCCTGTTTCTCACTCAGTATTTAACGTGCTTCTGAATCCAGTAACCTATTTAGCACTTACAATTCATGGTAGCTTATTCTTTATTCTCAGGTCTCAGCAAAGATCAAAATATACAAAAAACAGTCCAATCTGACATGTCCTCTAAAACTTCTAACAGCTCATACATAGAGATATAGACATTTGGACCATGTCATGAGCATTAATATCTAAATGTGAAAGTGGATTCTAAATACAGAATCAGTTGATTCTAAATACAGAATCTATTAAACCAGAAGAACATAAATTTCCAGTGTTAAAAATCAGGTGCATGAGCTCACACTGACATGTAAGTAGATAGATTCCAAACTGAGTCAGTGAGAGGTAGTTTCATTTTTTTCTCTCTAAATTTCATTCTGAGGTGCACCCCAACTAGTTGATTGCACGAAGTGCAGGAAAGAAGATAGATATTTTTCCTTTCTTATTTACAGTATACACTGCAATAGTCAGACTTTGAAGGCTTTCTTCAGCAGTTAACCCAATTAAGGGCACTGCCTACCTATTTTCCCTTTTACACACTTACACAGGTATACAAGTGATAGTTATTGCAGACATTAGCTTATAATTTGTTTCTGATTTTTCTAAGGCTGCTATTCGTGCTGAAATAAGTGTATGCAACACTGGATACACTTACTGAAAAATTGTATAATGTCCTTGTCTTTCTTGTGATTCATTGTGATCACTTGAATGCAACCTGACACGTCCATAATTTTTTCTGAAGAATTTTATTTGAGTACTAGGTAGCGTGAAGAGTGGAGATTTCTATAATTTGGAACATAACATATTTATGTTTAAGTTTCCTGATTGAAAACAAAGTTCTATCACCTGTCTTCATTGCTATGAAGCCCCCATAACCTTTTCTCTTTCAAACTCCCGCCTCCTTCCACTAACAAATTCTGAATGCTGCAGCTAACAGTCAGCAATCTCATTACCCATCTGCTATAAATCTTCAAAAGCATCACTGTGTTTTGACAGTCAAGAAAGGCAAAGGGAAGCAATAAGCATAACCAAGTATTCTTTATGAATGCAAATATCCTGAAGACCACATTTAAGTAATTTCAGAAATCTAAAGCTATGCAACGTAATACGTTGAAAAATTTTCTCTAGGATACAGATCAGATTTCTTTTTTCTTATTCTTAAAACATAATCACTCTTGATGAATGCACTGTGCAGATTGCTAATGCTAACAAGAGACATGTTTCCAAGAGTTTTATTTCATTGAAACTAAAAACCCTATTCCTTGCTCAAACACCCAGAGACCTTCTAGAACTGGTACCACAGTTGCAGACAATGAACTTTGAAAAATGTGCATGGTCTACATCTGAAGATTTAACAAGGATCAGACATTTAGCAGTTGACTAGAATAGCTATTTAATGATCTTTTAAACTCAAGTCTGACGTTAGCTTTTACGTTCTCTTCACATTTAATGCACTACATATTCAGAAAATCATGGGCAAGTAATTTATTTTTCCCAACTAATGTGAATATCAGATGGGATCAAGCACAGCTCCAGAAAATGCAACATCACAACTGAAGTAGTGTACTTTCACTGTCAATTGTATGCCAGTATGTTTCCTTTGCAGCAAGAATATGTGACTAGTTTCACCAAAAACATGAAAGGACTCTTCAGATGACATCAGCTATGCTTCTCTCCCAGCAACGCAGAAGGGAGAATCGTGTTTGGCAAAAGAGGCAATCCTCCAGAAACCCTCGTAGGCTACTGTCAGAAAAAAAGATAGACTCAACTGGATAGATCTTTGTTCTCCTGCAGTACAGCCATTCTTAGGTTCTAATAAACAAAACTGAAAAAACACAGAACAACCCAAAGTTAGAAATATATAACCAGTTTTCAAAAACTATGGCATCCAAAAAACCTCAGATATTACTGTGAGAGATATACGAATGAAATTCAGGTGGGAGCTTTTCATCTAGCGTTTCAGAAGACTCCCCATAAAGTAGAGATTCAATTACTAAGCTCAGAAGTCACAGTGTAATAACATGCAGGCTTGCTGCTGTGTGTACAGAAGTAGTGCTGTCAGGTACCTGCAAGACCATGCTTAACCTAATGAATGCTACCTAGAGTCTGACATGGCATTGAGCAACTGTATGTTTTCTGTTTCCAGACTGAAGTTGATTCTCCTGCAACCACTTTAGCTGCTTCAGGCCCCCTGTACAAGCCCAGCCAAAACACCTAAAATGTACACGTGTCCTTAGTAAAACAAAGGAATAAGAACAGATGAGAATCATGAAAATGAATACAAATGAATTAATATCTCCAGTATGAGAAATATAGAATGTTATATGCTTCATTTAACCAATATAATACAGACTGCAATCTCCGAGCTCCACTGAAGTGTGAATAGCCTCTAATAAACTTCTTGTGTACACATGCACAACACATACACAACAGCTGGGATGCTTTCCCATCTTGGCAGGGGGTCACTGCCACATTACTGCTATACTTTAGGCACATTAGGGAAAGCATCAAACAAAATAGGCTGTTGCCCAACATAGGAATTCTCTTCTTTCCATCTCCCTGACCTCTGTGCCTAACCCTGGTCTCTATCAAGTTTTATCTGTTAATTATACGCTAAAACTCATCTATTCATTTTTTTTTGTGAGCAGGATTTTTATTGTCAGGGCTTTTGTCTTGCTCCCTTCCGCAGTCAGTATTGAAAACAAGATATTTGAGCAGACATAGCAAGGCACGTATTTCTGGATAAGCTGTCATAACTCCGTTGCAAGGGGACCATGCAGCCACACTACATTAGACGTGGAACATGAGATGCATCCACAGCTGGTATGCAGAACCAGGGGGAGCCGTCTGCTGCTTCTGGAACACCTCACTTCCCATCCTGCAAACTGTCCTCATGTCAATAGGCCATTTTGGGGTGCTTGCCAGATGCTGTTTGAACAGGCCGGCTCTTGTAGGCCTGGTTGGCCTCACGTCGTCTGTCCCATAAATGGAGACGTCATTGCACAGGCTCAGCGGTGGTATCTCCTGCTGGACCTGTCCCCTGTGTGCGTTCTTTAATCATTGACCTTTTGAAGGGCTCAACTGTTTTCAATTGTATTTAAAATTTGCCCCAGCAAATTGAGACTGGGAACTGGAAATGCATAAAACGGGTTTGCACCCATTGCATAAAATGGGACCCTATCACTGAGTAATGCCCAGGTATTTGAAGGTAATGGAAAATTAGAGCCATGTGAAGGAAAAACTGTGTATACAGGGAGCAGGATGGCAGAAGGCTACAAGTCTATACCTAAGTCACGAAAGATGAGCCAACGGGGAAGGAGACCAGCCTGGCTGAACAGAGAGCTTTGGCTGGAACTTAGGAACAAAAGGAGAGTTTATGGCCTATGGAAGAGGGGGCAGGCAAGCTATAAGGATTACAAACAAGAAGTGAAGCTGTGCAAGGAGAAAATTAGAAAGGCCACAGCCCATCTAGAGCTAAACATGGCCACTGTGGTGAAGAATAACAAGAAAAGTTTCTATAAATACATTAACAGTAAGAGGTGGTCTAAGGAAAATCTCCATCCTTTGTTGGATGCAGAGGGAAACAGGGTAACCACGGCCATGGAAAAAGCTGAGGTGCTTAATGCCTTCTTTGCCTCAGTCTTCAACAGGAAGGTCAGTTGTTCTCTGGGCACACAGCTCCCTGAGCTGGAAGAAAGGGACGAGGAACAGAATAGGACATACGTAATCCATCAGGAAATGGTTATGGACCTGCTTCATAAACTGAATCCTCATAAATCCATGGGGCCTGATGGATTACACCCTAGAGTGCTGAGGGAGCTGGTGGGCGTGGTTGCCAGGCCACTCCCCATCATCTTTCAGCAGTCCTGGTTAACTGGGGATGTCCCAGTGGACTGGAGGCTGGCGAATGTAACGCCCATCTTCAAGAAGGGCAGGAAGGAGGATCCTGGTAGGTACAGATCTGTCAGTCTTACCTCAGTGCCGGGAAAGGTGATGGAACAAATAATCTCAAGAGCCATCACAGAACAATTAAAAGCCAACAGGGAGATTGGGCCCAGTCAGCATGGATTCATGAGGGGCAGATCCTGCCTGACAAATCTAATCTCATTCTACAACAAGGTGACCTGCTTAGTGGATGAGGGAAAGGCTGTCGATGTAGTGTACCTGGACTTCAGTAAGGCCTTTGACACCATTCCCCACAATATCCTTATGGCCACGTTGGCTGCCCATGCCTTGGATGGACACATACTCTGCTGGGTGAAACACTGGCTGTATGGCTGGGCCCGAAGAGTTGTGGTCAATGGAGTTAAATCCAGTTGGTGGCAAGTTACGAGTGGTGCCCCTCAGGGTTCAGTGCTGGGGCCACTCCTGTTTCTTCATCAATGATCTTGATGAGGGGATTGAGTGCACCCTCAGCAAGTTTGCAGATGACACTAAGCTGGGAAGGAGTGTCGATCTGCTGGAGGGTAGAAAGGCTCTACAGAGGGACCTGGACAGACTGGATCGATGGGCCCAGGCCAACTGCAGGCATTTCAACAGAGCCAAGTGTAGGGTCCTGCATTTTGGTCACGGCAACCCCATGCAACGCTGCAGGCTTGGGGAAGGGTGGCTGTAAGCCTGTCTGGTGGAAAAGGACCTGAGTGTTCTAATCAACAGCCAGATGAATATGAGCCAGCAGTGTGCCCAGGTGGCCAAGAAGGCCAATGGCATCCTGGCTTGTATTAGAAATTGTGTGACCAGCAGAAGTAGGGAGGTGATTGTCTCCCTGTACTCAGCACTGGTGAGGCTGCACCTTGAGTATTGTGTTCAGTTTTGGGCACCTCAGTATAAGAGAGATATCGAGGGGTGGGAGTGAGTGCAGAAGAGGGCAACAAAACTGGTGAAGGGCCTGGAGAATAGACCTTACGAGGAGTGATTGAGGGAGCTGGGACTGTTCAGTTTAAGGAAGAGGAGGCTGAGGGGGGACCTCATCATTCTCTACAGTAGAGAGGTTGTTGCTGGTCTCTTCTCACAGGTCATTAGGGACAGAACCAGGGGGAATGGTTTCAAGTTGCAACAGGGTAGGTTTAGGCTGGACATTAGGAAGAAATTCTTCATGGAAAGAGTGGTCAGACACTGGAACAGACTGCCTAGGGAGGTGGTTGAGTCGCCATCCCTGGATGTGTTTAAGTGTCGCTTAGATGTGGTGTTGGGTGATACAGTTTAGGGGTGAACTTGTAGTGTAGGGTTAATGGTTGGACTCGATGATCCCAAGGGTCTTTTCCAACCTGAACTGTTCTATGATTCTATGATCCTAAGTCACCACTGTGTACTCACTGCTCCAGGCATATTTGGCACCCACTCTCCAAGAATTTGCAACAAAACCACACCCTCTAAAACTCCTCTACTACTTGTGAATGCTTATTTTAATTTGATATTATTTTAATACTTGACAATAAATTAAAAAAGCAAGCATGCATGGCCCAAAGACTTTGCTTATTAAAACTCCAACTCTACTGTCTCTGAGGACATTTTTTAATTCCAGTGTTCAAGTGTTGGTTGTTTTGTTTTCAAGTTTCATCATTGGATTCTTCCTTCATAAAAGGCACTTTTCAAATTCTACAACCGACCAAAAATGTTAGACAATATTTCTGGATTATTTTGAACACTGCAAAATAATTCACCTATCATCATATCATTCTGAATAATGAATTTAAACTTCCAGAGCTCTACAGAACCGAAGGAGCAACACGCTGTTATGACCCTATATTAAATGCTCTTCGGAGAGTGTCATTTCAGTTGTCAACATGCTACCAACAAGGAAATAATCTGCCAACAACCAGATAAAGTAGTACCTTTCTATGGTCTGAACATGGAAAGGAAGCCCCAAATAAGTCATTTTATGCAAAACAGAAAAGACTAGTGTAATCTGCACGAAATCTTTTGACTTTTTGATCTGTTCAAATAGCATAAGGAATTACTCCTAGACAATATGAAATATAACTCTTCCACTTATTTTCCAAAGAGGAGAATAATGTAAGAGTTCACATTGCCTTCATTATGATTCACCACATCATGCAAGAGGAAAGAAAAAAAATAAAGAAGCAGGAGCAAAGACCAACTGTAACAGCCTGAAGCAACAATTTTGAAAGGGAAGCTTCAGCACCCACAGGGAGACCAAAACCTGTGTGTCCAGCTCCACCCTCCAGTCACACTATGCTGTGCGTGAGACTCAAAATGACCTTCAGCTGAGTGGTTGCACCAGCTCCCAGACATACTGTTGTAAATACAGCAGCATAATGTTTTGAGCTGCAGTAAAGCCGAAACGATGCTTTTCTTCTAACTAATATGACTTTCACAAAGTGCTATTTCACATACAGCAAATTTCACATAATAGAAAAATGAGCAGTACAGTAAAACTAGAACAACAAAATAAATCCCCCACATGTTATGTAACCTTCTAAACCCTTGGTGCTGAATATTCCTCTGGCAGTTCAGTACAAGAGAAAATCAGGGTAACCACAGATGTGCTGATAGCTTTAAAGTAAGTGAAAACTGGCAAACAGCACAACTCAAATAATTGTTTACCCTAGACTATAGAGAATAAACAATCTAAAATAAGCTTGTAAAATAGTCTTTAACAGGTGCATTCCTCAACGGCTGGAGCAGCCCTTTGGATGAAGGGCTCACGTTCCTCTTAAGTGTCTGAAAGACCTCTGTTAATCCTACAATTAGAATATAAAATCATTTTTACAATCTTTCCTCTTCCTCCGGCCTTTTGTACATAATTTACCAGTGTAACAAATAATCTATTCCAGCACAGGCACATTTAATAAATAAATATTAAAACAGGCATTATTTTAAACAGGAAGCTCCCAGCACACTTTAAGTCATTCACTTCACTCACATAGTACCTGTGTCTGTTACTGCCACAAAAGATTTGTTTTGTGTACATTTATATAGTTACTGTCATTCTTCAATTGCACTAGAAAACAAGAGGCTATACTGACAAGATAAAGTATTCAAGCAACATATGACAGACAAAGTATAATATTGAAATAGGCAGATTAGATTATTAGACTAGACAGGACTGGATGACGGGAATATTTAGCCTGCCACAGTATTCACCTGGGACAGATTTTAGGCCAAGTAGTACAAACATTTTCTTTCATGTCAATTAGAAAAAGAAAAGAAAAACGGAAAAAAAATCTCCTGTTTGGAAGATTTTTAACCGAGATTACTCCACTGACCCAGTTCACAGCCAGGATCTATCAGCAACTGAAAGAATGACAAACTATTACAAGTGGAGGAAATAAGTGGTCAGGAGAGAATAGTACTACTTAAACCAGATTTTCCACCAAGGAAAATGTATTGTTAAACTATGTATTATAATTCCCTATATTTAGAATAAGGAATATATAAAATACAATAGCTCATATAACCAGTGCATGCTGTGGGATTTCTCTGAGACCAGGAGAACTGGAAACATTCTCTAGTTTGCTTGTGCAGCTTCAATTAAGGAAAATTGAATTAACCTCTCCCTTGAGGAGGACCTCTGTAGATCTGCTCCTCCTTTTCTGAACAATTCCAGATGTAGGTGTGGAGCATTTTCAGTCTCTCTCTGAAGACTTCCACATGCCTGGCTGTGCTGCCTCATTCATACAAAGAGGTGAGCTTCTGGGGGAGAAAACATGGGGCCCTAAACAATGCTCAGCCAACAGACGGTACGCGTTCAATTTCTACAATTTAATTCTGTTCATCGGGATTTCCTTCCTTACTTAGCAACAGATGGATCAGCTGGAAACAACTCAGAAGAGATGGAAACATTCCTGCTGCGGAACAAATGGAGCTTTAGTACAATGTGGCTCATAATTGCACACTCAGTGGCACTTTACTTTCTTCCTGTCATATCCAGAATTTACTATCTGCTTAATAGCTCTTCTTTGCACTTCCTTTTTGAGAATCTATTCAATCAAAAGTACTAATTAAACATCCTTCTTGAATGCCATCAGTACCCTGACTTCTGTTGTAAGGGACCATCCTTCCAGTGTAGGTAGGTCTGCAGGTTCACCTCAGCATTTTGAAACTCAGTAACCAGAACTGCCGCTCTTGGGGCACACCTGTGGGTGTGGCACATGCAGGAGGGATGGAACGTCAGCAGGTCTGATTGCTGACGGCAGCTCACGATTTTCCTCTCTCAAACAGACATTTGCTAGACTGTTCTTTCTCCCACAAAACCTGGGTTCAGGAGCACTGGCACAGGCTGCCCAGGGAGGTTGTGGAGTCTCCTTCTCCAGAGACTTTCAAAACCCGCCTGGGCGAGTTCCTGTGTGGCTGCCCTGGGGGATCCTGCTCTGGCAGGGGGGATGGACTAGACGATCTCTAGAGGTCCCTTCCAACCCCGAACATTCTATGATGCTACAATTGTGATGAAACTTATGTAAGCTTTCAACCCCCCAGAGCCTTCCCTCACCCCACTGAAAGGCTGTGTCATCAACGAAATACATACTGTTATTTTTAAAATAGCAGGTGACAGCACTATGCCATGAACGAGAGAGCACTATCCTAATTCAGCACAACTAATACTTTGCTTAAGATTTTAAAACTTGTTCTTTTATAGCCAGACATCTCAGGGCACTGATCTCCAACCCTCCATACTTTTCCAAATGGTTAAACAGCAATGCCAACACTGGCAGATGCAAAGCAGTAAATCCAGTGTGTAAGTGAATTTATGGAGCATGAGCAGTTTAACTCCACATTGTGCAGGGCCTGTACATCTGAATGTATATCTGAATGTACAGTGCAGCCATTGTGGAGCTGTTGTACGGGAATTTACCTGCAATTTCTGGTCATCCAGGAGACTGGGCATCAGACATTCAACAGATTACTGTTAAGAGTAGGCAAGTCAATAAGGCTGACAGATTGGATTCAAATCTCTAACAGTCCTTTTTAAAATAATAAATCCGAGACATTTGTTCATAACCTGCCTTCAGATCCTACTGGCAATGGTAAATCCATTAAACTTTGCTTTCACTGTACAGGATGTTTATAAAAAATGTAGGTGGAATTACAAACCAGTAGTACAAAGGCTGGTATTTTTTCTTCTCAGATGTAATAATGAGCTGGATAAGAACAAAGTTGACCCAGGGATTTCAATACAGAAACTTTCATTGGAAACCTGAGCAGTAGCGCGCAGACTCATGCCTTTATGTCAATATAATAACGGCATTTCTATACCTATTAATAAGTATAGATCTACTGCTGGATTTTTGGTTGACGGGACATCATAAAATGAATTATATTTCTTCTTAAACTATATAATTAACTCTTAATGAACCTTTCCCTTTTCCCAGTAAATTCAATTTTGTCTAATCCTCGGGTTTATGGTAATGTTGAGCTCATTAAAATGTTACTTAAAACTCATTAAAATGCACACTGAGAGGTAACAGCTTCATTACAGTAATATGTTGTAAAAGAAAAAAGAATGCTTTATTATCATTTAATTGTTTCCAAAACTGAATATATTTGCATAGTGATGAGGTTCACAGGATATTTTCCATAGTACTCAATAATTAAGCAGTTCGGTAATTAAAAATGCATTTTCTAAAAATAATTTTATGTGCTTGCTTACTCCCTGTTGTTTTTTGCAATTGGGAGAAGTGTTCGTGTTGATGCGGTTTACAGAATCGAACAACAGTGATAGCTGCATTGACATTAAAAGATAGAACAGTCTCAGCCCTTGGCAAATATCTGTTTTAAAATAATAAATTAAAATAGCCACCAATATATTTTACAAGACGGACTTCCTAAGAGACTCGTATAATATCTGTCCAATCAATTTTTCAGCACCAGGGACAACCAGGAATTATGCAGAGGCCTTTCAAGTGCAAAGCCTTACCGTAATTTTAATCATTTATTGTTACGATACGCTTGCACATGATCGAATGTCTGAGCAGAGGTCAGCTGGGACCTGTATGGGGCTTCAGAGCAACTATGATTCTGCCCTAACTCATGTGCTGAGGCAGAAGCCCTCAAGCCAGGTTCCTGGTCATACAGCAGTGTTGGAGCTTCAACCTTGCTTTTCCTCTTGACAGGGCCTGTCCTAGTTCTAACGCAAAAGTACTTCCCTTGCCCAGTCCTGCTAACTGCACGCCATCCTCTTGCCTTTCACTGACAGCATGAGGCCAAGAGCACCAACAATAAAATTCTGGCCAAGAGAGTGCATCACAAGAAGGATTTGTCTGCCCTATAGTGGTTGCTGTTATTACGGTTAGGTATGTGATTAGTAGATTTATACATAGCATATAAGCCTGATCACATTTACTTTAACGATTTCTATTGGAATAATTTGCTGTGCTGATTTAGAGAAATTCACTGTGAAAGTTAAAGGTCCAGGCTTGTTTTCAATGAATCTCCTCACAGTAGTAAGTAAACACGATAAAAAACAGTCAAAAGCTAGAGACAGAAGTTACATCTTCTCTGTCCATTATTTGCTATATGACATCAGTGGGGAAGATATTTTTCTAACTTTCATTTTAACTGCCAAAGAAGGGTTACTAGAAAAAATTACATACCTTGCCAGGGTATGCAGGTTGGACTCTTAGATGCGCAAAAATACAACTTTGAAGCCTTGAATCATTCAAGGAACTGCCTCATGTAATACCATTTAAGACTTTTTGTAGTATTAATTTAATATCAAACTTTTTTTTTTTTTCCCCCAGGGCTTTCAAATATCATTTCCACTTCTATAAAACAGACACTCTATTTAACACACATGCATCACAATAAACCTAGTATGGTTTTTTCCAACTTCTTGTGAAAGTTAACTAGCATGTCAAAGTGACAAATATGGAGGCAGCAGGTTAGACATGTCAGTGTAAGGGAAACAGAAAAGGAGTCTGTGCTCTCTCAACTTCTAATAGTGAGTAACAGACTCAAAAAAAAAAATCTAAAGAAAAAAAGTGAAATACCAACCAGATTTAACATTTTCAGCAGCTGTTGAGTAATTCAACAATTGCTGCCTCCCTAAACAAGCAAAAAAAAATCCACTTACATGTAAGAGCACAGCACTCTTGTGGTACTAGGCTCATCCAAAATGAAATCAAGTAATCTGGTTTACCATAGTTTTCCTGGGTGAGTCAGGACAATTTACTGATCTCAGTTCCCCCATGTAAATGTATGATCTGACTTTTGCTCACTTTTTTAATTATTTAAACAAATCAGTCTCATAGATATTTACAATCTCCTCTGTGTTCTTTGTATAGTTCCTCACACAGTGGTCCAAATGACAATTCTATAATGCATATCTTAACAAAATCTATAAAAACTAAACCAGGAGAGTTATTCAGAGAGATATCAGTGTGTAGGCTGAAATTTGTTGTTTAACACAATAAGTCAGGTAATATTTCAAAATTTGCTTTTGATACTCCTCTAACAAACCAAACCCTTCTGATAGAGATGTACATTGCTCTTGCTACACTAATTTACATCATGTTTCCAGCTATTTCAAAAGGAAATAAATAATGTGTCTTTTTAGCTGAGTAACCAATCTCTCATTTTATCTTTATTGCACTCACTAGCAGATAAGTCATTTCTCTCAAACACTCAGCAAGATGGCTGGAAATAAATCTGGAAATAAGTAACTGGCATAATAAGTATTAATGTTGAAAACCTTCTCTATTGTATTTCCTTGTATTGACTAAATAAAATTAAATGAGATACCATAAATATAAAATAGTAGATAGATGGTACTCTGAGAAAAAAAAAAGACGTAATTATATATACTAGCTTTTCCCTACATAAGCACTGTATAAAATGAACAACCAGCAACAAAGGCTCTAAAAAAACGTAAAAAATTGTACTAAGATCTCAGTTTTCAATTGCTATATATGGGAGGGATGACCAGTCTATTAAACCCAATGTTTAGCAGAAATACGTAAGCACAACTGATACTAGTGCAAGATTTGTGAAATCACGTGCATATCCAAACCCCAAAAGCAGAAACTCTTCTATAATGTTTATTTTATGAACACATAAGCAACAAAATTCCTACCTTTTTAATTCAGAGCTGATAAAATTATTTTTAAGAAAAAGGGACACATATAGAGAATAATGCTTTTCTGCTGCCTGAGTCACTCTGTTCACTGCATCCCCCTGCTGCTGTGGTGAGAGAGAAGCTGTAGTGCGAGGAGATACACTCATGAGCAGGACAGGATGGGAGCCTGAACATAAGTGATGTGCTGCTGAGAACTGAAAACTCTTGAAGAATCTAACCCTTTCAGAGTGTTTTTTAGCTTGTAGCAAAATGGCTGCCAGATACAAGCAGTGTTTTGCACTCTCTGGTAGCATGATATGATGGTCATTTCAAAACACATCAAACCTTTTCCTGTTAAAACGCTTACGTAGTGCCTCCCTACTGAGGTTATACTACATGTTGCTGTTTCCAAACAGATGATGGCTTTTAGCCCAATTAATTTATTTCTCAAAAGGACACCTGACTATCTTGCGGGTCATAGCAGGAAAACAGAAGACTTGAATAGGAAATGTGGGATTGTGTTTTCATTTTTACTCCGTGTCACAGAATCGCAGAATTGCTGAGGCTGGAAAAGACCTCTGAGATGATTAATCAAGTCCAGTCTATGACCCAACACCATCCCATCGGCCAGACCACGGCACTAAGTGCCACATCCAGCCTCTCCTTAAACACCTCCAGGGACGGTGACTCCACCACTTCCCTGGGCAGTGCATCCCAATGCCTGACCACCCAGGCGTGTCAAGACTAAAGACACTAGAATGATACAACCACCACGCTAGGGAAGAACATTTGGTCAAAAGATGTTGGAAGTCCTTCCACTGACTGCTTGGAATTAATCTCAATCCTAAGGATGGCTCCTAGAGCAGAAAAACATATCCTGACTCAGTTTAAGACTCAGACTTTCACTGTCTTTACTTCAAGCAAAACCTTGGAATAAGAAAGCTGAACCCATGTCCCATTGTAAAATCTGTATAATAATGAGAAAAAGAAATCACACAGAGCAGAAGGAAACGAAAAAATAACTAAAAAAATCCCCAAACAAAAACCCACAAAAAAACCCAGCAGAAATAATCACAAACTGGATCTCTTGCTATGAAAACCAAAACTACTTTTACATTTCTGCTTTCCTATTTCTGTGCAATAGTTGTAAAATGAGGTTCATAGGTGAGCAACAATAATTGCCTTCAACTTTTGTTTCAGAACACATGCAAAAATATGAAATGTGTTTCAAATTTTTTCATTATTACAGCTTATATGTACCTTATTCTATATTTCACATTTGTTTTATGAAACACCTGTTCTTAGATCTTAGGAGTTAACGGCCAGTGGTATTTAGCCTCACCACCGAAAACATATATAAACAGGGCCACACACCAGTTTCACTGGTGTACTTCCTAGCAATATATTGGTTCACAGCTGCTAGAAGCTTATATATAAACACAGGAACAATTACATCATGTTCTACTTAATTTTTTTAATAACTTTATATTCCTGAATACTTATAAACTCTCAAGTTTCTCAAGCTGCCCAGTAAGAAAAATTTCTATAAAAGGAAGAGTGTCCTCAGCTCAGCCCAAATGGTGAGAAGAGGGGCTCTCTGTGATCAGAGTATGCTCTGAAAAATGACTGCCCAAGACTTCCTTTCACTTATGAAACACTAATCTGATTTCTGCTGTCTTTACTGTTTGTCTAGGTTTCTTTTGTTGAGACTTGCAGTTATTGCTTCTTTCAGACTTTGTAAAACGGCGTATCTGTCAGAGATTTGTTTTAGAAACAGGAAAGAGAAGAAAAGAGAAATGAATAAATGCCAAACAAAGGAGAAAGCTAGTCTGGGTATTTTTGCCATTTCTTATTAAAATACTAAAAATCACCTGTTCAAGCTTCCCATCCTCCACCCCCTAATGAGAGCTGTTAGTAAAAAGAAGCAGTCCAGCCCACCCCCTGACGTCTTTAATTGACTTCATAGCGAGTGTTATCAAGAGCTACTCAAGCAGTGCTAATGGTGCCTGCAGATTGCTCACACATGGCATGGCTGGCATTCCTTGGACCTTAAAAGGCCTAATAGGAGAGTGTAATCTCCACTCAGCATGGGAGCAAAGACCACGAGTGATCTGGAAAACAACAAGTAATTAGAAAGTATTCTTTCCCACATGGAAGCGAGGTGGAAAAAGAAGATAAAGCTGGTACCCAACCATGGGAGTCTAACTTCGCTATCATGGAACTCCTAGCACAATAGAGTGATATTTCAAAGAGTGTGGCATTCAATAATTAAATGAGTAAGTCCATTACCTAGAAATGTGGATTTTAATTTTTATCTATGATTGAATACTTCACAAAGAGATACACAATGAGGCTTATAGAGAGAGGTGCCTTTTAGGATATTTTTTTTCTATCAGCATTTCTCCAATAACTTCAGTAAGACGTGAACATCATCTTGTTTTTGCCTAACTTGTTAGCATCAGTAAACTGAACTTTGGAAATCTGTAATGTATTTATACTTAAGACTCTAAAACATTTCACAAACTCGGAACAAGCCTCACTGACTCTTAGGAAGAAAGAAGAAATATGTAAGTGTTGCTTCACTCCTCCCTAAAATGAAATGGTTCAAATCATGTTTAAAGGCATGCAGAAATACTACTTAGAGAGTCTAGAATAAGAAATGCAGATACACTAATACATGTTGCAAGAGGAAATTTGATGGTTAATGTAAAAAACTATTACAAAAAAAAAGCAAATAAAAAGAAACTTTATGTTAACCTGTAAGAAAAAGAAAATAAAGACATTGTGGGTATGATGTCTCCATTTATCTGTAGAGTAGCTGATAGGATATGATTAAGATTAAAACAATGAATCATTTATATAATACACAGAGATGAGGCTGGATCTCCCTGAATGGAAAGTACTGCCTCTGCCTTATTTGAATCATTGGTCATTGTTAATGAAACAGGGAGAATGGGGGGAGATCTGCAAGATATTACTTACTTGGTTTGACAAAAGCATGGGATAAGATCCTCGACAAAAAAAAAAATAGCATGGAAGATAAATAACCACAGGGTAAGAGGTAAATTCTTGTTGTGGATTAAAAATTAGCTAAGTGATAGGAAACAAAGAGTGGTAATTAATGGCTGCTTCTCCAGTAGAGAGAAGTTAAGAGTTCGGTACCTCAGGGATCTGAAAGAGGACAGGAGTTCAATACATATATTAATGTGTTCAAAGCTGAAATACACTATAAGTAAAGTAAAATCACCGAACACAAAACTATTTTCCAGAGGATAAATATGGCTGAGATATGGCACAGGGATCCTTTCAAACTGGGTTACTGATACTGAAACAGCAGACAACATTTAATTTTATATAAGGATGAAGGTATATACATTTGGGAGGATTACTAAAGGTCATCTCTGTGCTCCAAATTGTTCTGAAATAACAATCTAACTGGATACAAGGGGTGAAAAAGTCAGGAAAGATAAAAGCAATGAGGTTCCAGAAATGTAGCAATATGACTTGCATTCAATTTAGATTATTTCAGAACTCCAAAATAATATTTTACAATTGCAACCAAACTTTCAGTTGTCTTTTTTTTATTCAAATACTTACGCATTGTCTCAACCTAAGCACTATACTAAAATAAGCAGAACTTTTCACAGCATTTTATTTTCAGTAAATACAGTTCAACCAGCTGTGTTCATCCTTTCCTTTAGCAGTGCCAAAAGTACCATACAATTATCAACATCTGTTAGAAGTGCTTTTCAAATTTGACTCTAAAAACATGCACTTCTGCCTCCTGCCCTGAATTCAAATGTAAAAAGAATAAAACACGGCACAAACAAAGAATCCATCATACAGCAGCTGCAATTACAGGGCACAGCTAGAGACATGCATTAAGAACTAACTGTAATACATCCCGATGTATTTACATTACCCTAATCTAGCTGGCCCAGTCAACTATACAGTCAAGATGAAAAGCGCGAGTTTTAGTACTCAGTAGCAACTCTGGACTATTTGCCAGGGGTCCTGGGAGAGTTTACAACATGTTGCTACCATAAACTAAAGCCTTTGTCATGCAGACATAAGCAAAGGGGACAGCTGGACTGAGGCCGATTGTTTAAAAATTAGTATAGACAGTTAATGAAGTTACAGTACCAAATGAACATAACATTGCTAGTTGCATGTGTTAATAACTTATTTGATTAACGTTTCAATTTTATGTTTAATCGGAGTGATGACCAATGCTTAAACTAATCAGACTTTTATCTACCTTTCTCCCAAAATACATTACTGTCTCCACATTATATAGTAAGTCACAAAAAAATGGTACTACTGTTTTTTAAACTATAATATTTGAATATTTCATCCGCTGCACCTCTTTAGAGTCATACAAGTAAACTTGGTAGTACACCCACCCAGCCAGCAATCTTAAAATAAGAGTTTGGAAAGACCTAGAAGGGGGTGGAATTAGGTTGGGTGCAGTGCTCAGATACGGCAATGCAAGATGCAAAGAAAACTGCTTGCCTAAAGGGCGCAAGGAAGTTATCTGAAAAAAGCAGAGCTCTTCCTAAAGCAAGACTGCCAGTGCCTTCCAGCTGCCTCATTCACGTGGAGCGCTGAAGTAAGACTCAGTTTAATCCATATGCAAAAAATACCTTCTCTTTAGTTCTTTCTCAAATTCCCCTCCAGAAATCAAACACCCGGTTATATATGTTTCAATGAAAATAAAAACGCAGTTCTCCATTGATGTAGGTTACCCCAAATTCCTCTGGTAGCACAGTGCTCACATACACTCTGCCTTCCCACAGCCCCATTTGCACACATGCCTGATGACAGATTGCAGTCTAGCCCTACAGCTCTTCTTCCCTCTACAAAATTGACGTAGCCCAAATTCCAGAAAAGGGGGTTCCAGCCTTGCCCTACTACAAACTTGCACCCTAAGCCAGAATCTGCTTGGCTGTAGCAAACTCATCAGGTTTCCCCTGAAAAAAAAAATGAGGGAAATTGTGGCTGAGCTCTTGTTGCTGCTGCCATTCTTCATCATAGAATAGAATGGCCTGGGCTGGAAGGGACCTCAGAGATCATTTTAATCCAACCTCCCTGTCGTGAGCAGGGACGCCACCTCTCGACTAGGTCAGGCAACATGTGAGAACCGAACGGGAATCGGACCCGTGACCTTTGGTGTTTCAAACACCAACACTCAACCCACTGAGCTAAACCAGCGAACAAGTCGAAGAGGAGGCAGCTGCAGGGCCTACCTGATTCTCGTGTTTTGGCTTGGGCCAACTTGATTCTTGTACTGCATCTCCCAGGACTCAGGGTAGATGCTATATTGTTCACGCAGATACCACAAAGAAGTAGGTACGAAAGGGGAAGGAAAGCAGAGAGAGACAAATGGGGTGAGAAGAGAAGCAAAGGAGATACACTCCTCAACCCAGTATGTTCTTCAGCCTTTTTCGAATAGCCGGATTTAATGTGCAAATGACTATGTGAAAGTAGAGAAAAAAAATTTTGTTTTTGTCTAGGTTCACGTCTGAACACAGTATGAATAGCATTCGCAGCGCTACGGTGATCCAGTTACACAAGAATGAAGTTTCAGCATGCATTTTTACAAAGTATTTTTAATTAGCTTAACACATAACCATCTCAGTATTTTTTCATAATGTTTTAAAAAGTATTGCAGTGAAATATTTTAATAACATTTTTGCCTGTATAATTTAACAAATGCTGTTTTCCCATTTATCAATGGAGCTTGAAATTCATATTTTTTCTTTCTACTATTTAACTGTTTCAATGGAAAGAATGGCTCTGTGGATATTATTTGTTAACTGTATATTCTTCCTGGTCACTTTAATTCTGTGTTTCTTTGAGTTGTTTGGTCTCTTTCAGCAGCAAAATATAGAAGAATAACACATTAACTTCTATCTGCTGTCATGGAAAAATGACGAGTTTTCAAGACTAAGCCCTTGAAATTTTGTGCCTTATTCTTATCTCACAAGGGCATTTGACCATAAACTACAGAATGTCTCTTGTATTAAGTGAGAATTATAGTCTTCCTCCATATTTACTAAAAGCATTAAAATATCATAATACACAATTCGCCCTTGAAGAAATCTCCAGGGAAAAGAGAAATAATAGTAAATGAAAGGATAAAAACCTTTTGTAGATTTTTTGGGTAGAAAAGAGGTGTTTTGACATTTAACAAAACATGAAATAAAGAGAAAAAAACCCCTCAGCTCTGCTTTACATCAACATTTAGATTTTTTTTTTAATCTACCTGTTATGACCCATTTAATTAAACACTCTGCTAGAAACAAATAGTTTTTTTGTACGATAAGCCAGTATTATGAAACTCACTGTGAGAAGCATTCAATCTCTACTTTCGAGAAGTCAAAAACAGTAGAAAAGATTTTGTTAAAAAAAAAACTATAAACTGGTTAATTTTAGCATTTCATTCCAAGCATCTTGCTGTTACTTTTAATATTTTAAGCCTTCCCAAACATGTAGTTTCAGATGCTTTGTATTAAGCAACTGAGTCAGCAATTGCCACGCTCACAAAATATGACAGTACAATTGATTACTGCCTTTTTTTTTCTGCCTGCCAGATAACTGTTTTCCTTTGAAGTCAGAGGCCAAGAGATAAAACATCTGTTACCCTCCAAAGCACTCTTTTCAACTGGACATGTTTCTCTATGGCCAAGAAAACACTTGTGTAATTACAATTTTGTTCCTAATAATTACAAAATTGTTAAATAGATATTTTAAGTATACAAAAGCTTTTTAGCACTTAGAGATATGAGGAATTATATTGGATTTATTCACTTTTGTTGTCATTTTGGAGGAATGAGCCGCAGTGTTGAGCTAAAACCTAGCTGTGTCCAATGAACCAAACATATACTGATGTACGTGTTGATGCTTATCATTAGAAGGCATCATCCAGCTAATGAAGATAATGCTACTAAAGTGAAATTCAATAGCATTGTACTGAGATCAGAGGAGCAACCCTTTGTAAAATGGATAAAAGTGCTAGGGACAACAGAGCGCAGGAGCTTTGCATGTGTGCTTTGTTCTGTTATGAGGTACGACAGCACTACTCAGAGAGGAATGTGGTGTGTATCAGGCCATATGAGATGTGAAGTTCCATTGCGTATGGAAAAACTGTGTAATCTCCATAGCATAAGAGAACTTGAAAACCTGTCTTCGCTAGTCATCGGTGCAGCTGAAAAGCGAGCATTAGAGACACAAAACAAACGTGAAGAAAGAAATATTACTGGCTGACTGAACATGTCCAGAGAAAATATAAAAAATTATTCTTTGCCAACTGCCACCTCGTTGAGGGATTTGAGATGCTTGTGTTTTCTCCATCTGTATAAAATATGCTCCCCTGCACCCATTTTGCAACTCCTGACACACTGAGCCTGTAGGTGTATGTACAGCTTATATTCAGACCTGCCAGCCTCTTGAAAGGAACTTGAGAAAGTTACTTATTAAATAAATATGTGTTTTCCTTCTTTTCTTTTCTTACCTTCCTTCTCCCTTTTTCTCAGTGTTCAGTTATCCTTACAGATCCTGGGTAGAGTGGAAGCACTGTGCAAACTGCTACTGTCCTCCCTTCGTTTCGTCACCTCACCTTTTAACTTGGAAATAGATGGCTGGATCTGGAGACACATTATCCAGGCAAGAAACACTCTGCTAGGGAGTATTCGCTTGTGATTTAGACAACAGAAAGGCAGGACAACGCAGGAAGAGAAGATTATCAAAAAGTGGGAATGAGGAAGGAGAAAAGCTGAAAGAAGAGCAGGTAAGTCCAGTAGTTAAAGGGCATGGCCCATGTTAGACCAACTCTTTTTAAACAGCAAGGTTGTGTTTGTAGAAGGGGCGAACTATTTGTGAATTATTTGATGTGGGATGAAAGGAATATCATAGAATGATAGAATGGGTTGGGTTGGAAGGCATCTTAAAGATCACCTTGTTCCAACCCCCCTGGACATCCGAACCTCTACAATGGCTAGGCTAGAGATGAGCTTTCTTACCCACAAAAATTAAAATGCCTATCACTAAAGGCATTATCTTGCTAACAAAAGCGCTATATCATCATTCCTTTCTTCCTCCAGGTAGTATATTTCCTACTATTACAGAGATTTCAGTTTATTTACAGGATCTTAAGTTGGTCCTTTTGGAGTGTACTCATGAGGATACATCAGTTAACCTAAATTTACCGTGGATAGATCTTTATCTATCCCGGAAAATTCACAATGACTTGAAATTTAAAAAAAAAATAAAAAAATAATGTTTTGAAACACTTACTGTAAGATCCTTTTAATAGTGAAGACCTGCCTTTCATCCACTTAATATTTTCCTAAAGTTCAAGAGTCTTGATTTCAACTTTCCAGCATCTAAATATTTTGAAAGATTATTATTTTTCCACATTCCTCTTCCTCCTGTCCAATTCTGTAACATATATGTTAAACATTGCTGGAACTAGTATGTAACTCAAGGCAAGTAATTTTTAATCTTGTCATTGTGATGAAAAATAATTAATTTTTCTAATCTTAGGTTTTGTTCTTTTTCCTAGTTTGAACTCCACTACAGTATTTTATCTTTCACCTCAGGACTATACACATTTCAGAAGCCTACCACAAAATTAAAATTAAAAATTTTGCCCTGCCACTCAACAGAAGATTAGAGAGGCAGGGCTCTCCTCAAGAGAAGTCATCATTATCCATCATTTACACATGCCTGTTTGGGCATTATTTTATCTTTCAGTTACTATTTAATTTACTTTGTAAGTACTGAGTTAAGAATCACTGGTCTCCAGGATTGTTCCAGTAACAACATTACTGACGGTATCTCACATTTTATTCTAAATGTAATACCAGCTGTCCTAAAATGCTCCAGGGGCCTGACAGAATGTAAAACAGATATCCCAGGATACAGCAGCATTTCAGAGAGGTTGTCTACTTTCCAAGTTCTGAAGCTCAGACTCTCTTTCCCCTCAACTCTCACCTTAATATCCCTCTCATAACTTGCACCTGAAATCCACCCCTGGATGTAAACTAGAAGTGCTGGCATATATATATGGTGAATCATTTAGGAACTATAATCACATCATAATTAGAAAGCAGTTATCTTCTAGTAAGTTTAATTACAGTCATACTAGTCAACTTTCACCTAATAAGTAATATAGGTACTAAATAGATAAGGGTTTAATCCATATCTGTATCAGTATCGTATCCAACACAGCAGGCAAAAAAACCTCACTGTTTTTGATGTATTTTCATTACTATAGGGGGAAAAATGGCATATAAAAGAGTTTCCACTGAAAATAAGGGCTTTAAATTAAAGTAGTCCTTTGAGACTTGCTGTTTAAACTATCCATTGCACATCCACAAGGAAGAGTTGAAAAGAGAAATGTAGAATTTCAGCAAACTGCTAGCTAGACAATAGCACTTTGGCAGACAAGCCTCCAGATTTTGCATTTCTCTAAGATATGAACAGATTTAGCAGACACTCTAGCAGTTATCATTGCAAAGCAGTCTTTTACAGCGTGATGTTAAAGAAGAATTAATGCAAAAGGAGCATAAGAAAGCTTAATAAAAATATTGAAAAAATGAAAGTGATTCTTCAATTTGAAAATAAACTTTACTAGCAAAAACACGCAAGAAAATGAAATTTAATGGTTTCAAAAAACACTGATCAGAAGAGAAACAAGATAGAGCAGTTATAGCAGTCTTTATGTAAGAAAGGGGGGAAAAAGATTGATTTTACAAAAATCACTGTAATAAGGGATGAGAAGCATCTAGATGTTATTTTTGGTTCTGTTTTTTTTTTCAATCTCAAGGTAAACTGCAAAGTTTTCTTTGTTAAAATATATGCGGTTTAAATACAAGAAGGAAAACTTGGAAGAGTCTTCCAACTAAAATAATCTATTTAATACAGAGCTGTTTAAGCTTAGGTTATTAGAAATACTACCCCTAACTTCAACAGTTACTAAATGCCTTCTTTTTTTAGAATTAGAAGTTTATGGTCTAAGTTATCCTCATCTTGACCACTGAAGGCAAAGACCCAGCTACTGTAACAGCGACACCAATTGTTATCAGGTTATGATATGCCTCCTTTATTCTAAAGTCTGAAGAAATTAATATAGGCATAGATTAAACGTTTAGTCATAGAACCATAGAATAGTTTCGGTTGGAAGAGACCTTCAAGATCATCAAGTCCAACCTTTGTCCTGGCCTTATCAACACCACTGAATCATGTCCCTCAGCACAACACCTGCCCATCTCTTAAACACCTCCAGGGATGGCGACTCAACCACCTTCCCGGGGAGCCTGTTCCAACAGCTGACAACCCTTTCAGTAAAGAAATTCTTCCTAATATCTAACCTGAACTCCCCTGGCACAACTTAAGGCCATTTCCCCCTGTCTCATCACTTGCCACTAGGGAGAATAGATCAAACCCTGCCTCTCTACAACCTCTTTTCAGGCTGACATAGAGTGATAAGGTCTCCCCTCAGGCTCCTTCAGGCTAAACAGCCCCAGATCCCTCAGCCATTCCTGGTATGATTCTCCAAATCCTTTACCAGCTTGGTAGCCCACTTCTCTACCCTCTCCAGCATCTCAATGTCCCTCTTGTAGTGAGGGGTCCAAAACTGGACACAGTACTTGGGGTGCAGCCTCACCAAAGCTGCGTACAGGGGAATGATCACCTCCCCGCTCCTGCTGACAATTGCTGACAACACCATTCCTGATCCAGGCCAGAATGCCGTTGGCCTTCTTGGCCACCTGGGCACACTGCTGGCTCATGTTCAGCTGGCTGTCTATCAACACCCCCAGGTCCCTCTCTGCCTGGCAGCTCTCC
Organism: Trogon surrucura; assembly: GCA_020746105.1. NCBI lineage: Eukaryota > Metazoa > Chordata > Aves > Trogoniformes > Trogonidae > Trogon > Trogon surrucura. The sequence continues at coordinate 112,935,882 of CM036617.1, read as the reverse complement.
AGCCACTCCTCCCCAAGCCTGTAGCACTGCTGGGGGTTGTTGTGGCCAAAGTGCAGGACCCGGCATTTGGCCTTATTGAAACTCATGCAATTGGCCTTGGCACAGTGGTCCAGCCTGTCTACATCCCTCTGTAGAGCCTTCCCACCCTCAAGTAGATCAACACTTCCACCCAGCTGGGCGTCGTCTGCAAACTTACTATGGGTGCACTCCGTCCCCTTGTCCAGATCATTGATGAAAATGATAAACAGGACTGGACCTAGTACTGAACCCTAGGGGACACCACTGCCAACTGGATTTAATTCCACTGACCACAACTCTTTGGACTCGGCCATCCAACCATTTTTTTACCCAGCAAAATGTATGCCCATCCAAGCCAAGAGCATTCAGTTTCTCTAGGAGAATGCTGTGGGCAACAGTCTCAAATGCCTTACTAAAGTCACGGTAGACAACATCCATAGCCTTTCCTTCATCCAACAAGCAAGTCACGCTGTCACAGAAGGAGATCAGGTTTGTTAAACAGGACCTGTTAAACAGGATCTGCCCCTGTAGTCAGCATCATATTCAACAAAACTTTTTTCTTTTCATCTTTACACTATGAACTTAATACACATACATACATTCAGGGGTGAAAGCAGTAAGTCCAGCAAAGGCCACCAGCCTGGTGGACAGAGCTCAGGAGACAGGAGGACAAAATGAGGGAGCTGGGCCTCTTCAGCCTGGAAAAGAGAAAGCTCAGGCGAAACCTCATTGCTGTCTATAACTCTGACCATAGGATACAGAGAAGACAAAGCCAGACTCTTCTTGGATGTGTATGGCAAGACAAGAGCAACAGATTCAAGTTGGAACGTGAGAAATTATTATGAGCAATAAGGAAGGAATTCTGCTGACAAGTATATTCAAACATAAGTCACCCAGAGAGTCTGTGTGATCTCCATCCTTCGAGGACTTCAAGGTTCAGCTAGACACATCCATGAGCAGCTTGACCTATTCAGACCTGCTTTGAGCAGGGGGCTGGACTAGAGAGCTCTGAAGGTCCCCTCCAGCCTCAGTTGTACTGTGACTCTCTGTTGGAAGAACTCATTTATATGAGGACAAACAAATCAGAATAACCATTTCTGATGAACTATTAGGAGAATATATGTGATAATAATCCATGGATACTTCAAAGGAACAAGCACTCTGGATAGGCACTGACATCCCACAGTGTCTGAAACAAGAATACAAATGTAGGAAAAACTGATGTAGAGGAGCAAGGCCAGCCTGAAAACTTCCAGTCATTAACACAGCAGTGTCCTCACGGAACACAGAAGGAATTGATCTTTCTGCTCTTTACTTTGGAAGTGTAAGACAAGCACTTGACTGCATCTAATAAACACATCAGGAATTCTTTTGTTTGAATAGTTATGAAACAGCCAACTCTACAGCAGGTAAAACGAGGAGGAGGAGGAGGAGGAGAGGAAGGACTGATAAAAAAAAAGTTTCCTGTGCTTAACTGGGAAATCCGCTTAAACGGGATGTCTCCCAGGGAACTAATTTAAACCCGATGATACTTAATAGCTATGATTGGTGCTTAGTAAGTAGGGTAATTATGTTTAATGGGGATGCCTTAAGGCAATTGAGTGGCACTTAAGTCTTTTGTATGTCTCAATCTCATGGTACTTCTCTCCATTTTCTCCTCTAACAGCTTTCTGACCCTCTGTAACAGCTATAAATGTAGAAAATGTATACATCACCACCTGTTTCTATGAGTTTGTCCCTTCTGTGCTAAATGCAGGGTCAACACACGAGGCATATATTTGTTGCCTCCTCTGCTCCTATCACTGCATGAGCCATAGTACCTAGCCAAAATATTGACTTCTCTTATCATTATAGGCTTATCTAATAACATGAGGCTTGATAGTGCCACACTGAAGCTAATGGAAGTTTTCCAGAGGCAGAATCAGATTCAAGCTGCGTTTTGCTCAACCCCTTGCAGCGATGCTGTGTTCTGCAGTAGGACTTCCCCTCAGCAAAACAGAACAGGAATATTCTACAACTCTTTAAAAAATTCTTCACAAGTGTAATGAGGATGTGATGTTTGTGGCCAGTTTTCTCTGGGATTTAAATTAACTACAGTCCTTGCTTTATTATGTAAGATGGTTTTCAAACATAATTTAGAATGCTGTGTTTGTTATACAAAATCTATAGCTCTGCTTGTGAAAAAAAAAAAAAAAACAGGGAGGAAATTAACTACTTAAACTAGGACCTATATTATGGGGAAAAAAAAGTCATGGGTTGGCCATAAATAAGTGTGTTGGATATTAGAAACTCCTTAACTGTTAGAGCTATCAGATTCTGAAATTACTTTCTAAAAAGCATAGTGGAGGAATAATACAGATTTTCAGATGGAGCTTGCTCAATAACTTTGTGAAAGAAATGATATAATGTCATGTCCGGAATAGCTGGAGAATAGATTTATTGATCCAGAATGTGGGTCTCAATCCTATTTTCCTAAAATCATTTTCAATACAAGAGTGAAGCCATCAGAGAAAGTAAAATAAAGCATATTTAATTCAACGTACTGTTGCCACTGTCTCAAGGAACTTGATGACATCCTTTTAACACAAAAAGGGATGAATAGATTGCCAGCAGTCTTACTCTCCTTGTCTGAGAGATTAGTCAGTGGACTGCAAATATTTGCCATTTTTTTCACAGCAATAACTTTATATAAATAAATTGAAATGTTTCAAGCTAAGCATGTGGATGCTGTATTAAGCACTTGCAATCACAGGATAGAAACATTTGAAAATTAATACAACAAAAAAATTGCAAGGCTGTTAGCATTAAAAGGTACCAGAACGGTGGTTTTATGAAGTTTCTCACTGAGCTGTGATAGACATGTGACTAAACCACAATTTTAATAAAAGACACAGACTTACCATTAAAGAGAAATTAAAAAAAATACATACATATTTTACGATTCTTAATGTATCTTAGCCAGATGGCTAAAATAGTCAATTTCCCACTCCAAACCTGAATTGTATAAAGGTCAGTTCCCAGCTGGGGCATAAAAACACCTTTTACAGATCTATTTCTAGACAGAGCCTACACAGACAAACAGTCTACATAGGCCTACAGTCAGAGCCTACATAGACAAACTTCCTAGTCAATACATTATTTTTCTTATTATATGTATTTTAGCAATAACACATGCATATTCCTTGTCAGACTTGTCTCTCTAGAACACATATCAGTAAGAGCTAGAGGCATAATCTGTTACTGTCTTCAGTTCTCATTGATTACAACACTCCTAAGGGTGGATTTTATAAAGATCTGTCATATTTAATATGAACACAACATTAAATCATTGTATTTCACTCCAAAATCACAAAAGACTATCTTAGCAATAGTCCGTTCACACAGCTCCTATAGAGATCACTATAGGTTTGTGCAAAGGAAATCACTCACACCAGGAGACTTCTTGTATCAGGTTTTTAGATTTACCCTTAAGCAATATTCTAAAGTAACCTAATCAAATCAAAATACAGTCCATTTCTGGGTAGGGATTGGTAAATCTGGTTACTATTTCTGTCGGCTAATAAACCGAACAAGTTACATTAATGTTGGTATTTTCTGTATGCTTTTCGCAATGCAGCCCAACTATTTAAACGTTTTACACTTCCGAGTTCACTCTAGCTACTTTTCGAAATGAGAGAAGTAGACACACTGAAAGATCAAATCACTTTTCAATGGTTGTACAGCATGAGTGGCAGATCCATCCTCAGAGCCTGAGCCTACCTTCTTATTCTACCAGTCCTACAATTTTTCTCTAGTACCCTTTAAATGTACTAAGCAGTCAGAATACGCAGCTTTTAGTCATGCTCAGAAATACTTTCCTTGCAAACAGTACCATGATTTCAATGGAAATACTGAGTAAAACACATTTTAACATGGTCATGGTTGTATCAAGCCCAAAGTTAAAATCAAAGTTCAGAATGCTGAAGAAAAGATATATTTCAAATATTTCGTACTGAGGCACCTATACGATAATTTTATTCCTTTACTCTTATATCCTTTGCTTCTCTGCTTGTAATTCTTCTGGGTCTCATGTTAGATTAAAATAAATTAAAATGTGAATGATAGGAGACAATTTAGCTGAGTAGGAATTTAACATAAATTTTAAGTATAAGGCTTATGGTTTCTGTGCTTGGGGATTTATGACTTTTTGGGGTTTTTTAAGATTCTAAGTTTGGATGAATACACACAGCTCATTAGCAATGACTCTACAGGAAAAAGAAAAGCAGCAGTTGCTCAAAGTAAATAACGCAGAGGAAAATGGCATCAGATAGAACTGGATTTGGACGCTTCTTCCTGCAGAAGAAATGAAAAAGCATTTTTGGGGAAGGGTTATTTGTACACATATTGGCTGTTTCCTCCTCTGATAGACTCTAACGTATACTATGTTCATCTATGAGAGGGAAGGGATTAAAAAAGAAAAACATTCACAAAATTTGGTGCAACTCTTCTTCACTTCATCCAGAAGTAAATAACGTTATACTGACTGACCCTCAAACTCCACTGTGAGCTAAGGATGCTCAGCAACAGATTCTGCTGAGTGGCACTTTAATTCATTCCATGGAAAAATGTCATGATATCGAACTCATCTGCTGGCCAATGTAATACAAAATATTAACTGCAATATGGGCAAACAGATAAAAATAGGTCTCCCACCAACTAAAGATGTTTCCCCCGTACCTCCTTCAAAACACAGACAAGTGCTACTGCATAAGAAATCAATAAACTAGATATAAAGGATGGTCACCAATAACTGCAAATAGCTGGAGTTTACCAAACAATATTATGTGTGTTCTTATTTTGAATTTTTCTGGCACCTTCAGCTATGCTGCAGTCAAATGGCATATGAACAAGAAGTGACACAAACGTTGTTACTAAGCATCCAAAGAAAAAAAAAATGTGATGAGCTCCTGATGTACATGCAGCAAACTGGTGTGTGCTAATAGAGAACAGCAAACACTTTTAGAGCATTCATAAAGAAGGCCCCACTAATAACCCGGTCACCAGTGACAACAGTAGAGATCCTCACGTACTTGATGGGTACACTGCCTATTGCAAGTCAAGTACAATTGAGAGAATCAGCTCCAAACCAGACACAATTTAAACAGCCTTGTCCTTTCAGGTGGAAAATCTACGTTCAGTGCAGTAAATACAGCTTTGTGAGCAAACACTTAATACAGCCAGACCTGAAAAAAACACCAAAGTGATCCAAGAAAGTAAATGACATCTGACTGGCTTGTTTACACATCCTCATTTCCCCAAACCATTTTGCTTCATTTACTACTCTTTGTCACTGTGCGAGTGTTTGGGGGATTTCAAATGTACTCATTCTGTTCTAACAGATGTCAAAGAAGAGGTACATTGGTTTTAATGCCTATTTGGGGACATATGGGAATAGGGTTTTTCCCTTATAAAGTCCGTAGCAGTCATACAGCAGAATCTGTCTCCATTCTTTCCCATATTTATATCCTCCTAAATTCCCTCAAAATTATTGAGCCACTGTTGTTTACTAACGCACTGCTGCTCATGTATTATTTTCTCAAAGCACTTAATTCTTGCAATACCAGTCAAATTACAAGGGTGAATCTGCCACAACTTTACCACCACCACAACTCTGGACAGAGAGCACCATTTGTCAACAGCAACGACTTCTGCTTCCGAAGTAAAACAGATCAAAAATGGAAAGTAATACTCTCATGCTCATATCCATGTATATATGACTTTCTGTGTGAAACAACATTAAGAAAAGCTCAGCTAGAAATGGAAGTCATTGCTATAATTAATCAAAAAAAAAGAAAAAAACTTTTAAAAAGTTGAAACTAGTATGGCATTTTAGGGACAAATTCTCAAACATATTAGTAAATAATATATCCCACTGTTACAGAAACACATTACACTTTGTGTACATCACATGTTCTCAAGAGGCTATCACCTGCCTTTTTTTCCAAAAAAAAAATGAAAACTGGTTAGATTTCTAGGCCATAAGCTAAAATTTTCCTTAGATACAAGATTAAAAATCACAATAAATGATATAAGTACATGGAGTGCATGTAAGAAATTAATTTGTCTTCAGTTTAGGCTATTACTGTGAGCTAGTATATTTTCCTTCCTCCCTGACTACCCTTTACTAGAGCCATGAAAATATGCAGTCTGCCAGTTGTGTGTTGTCACATAATGTTTTTTTTTTCTTTTTTTGGCTCTAACTCCCACTTCTTTTTCATCTTCCCAAGAGATTCCTCAGCACTAAAGGCTATTGAGAAAAGCTAGTGCCCTACTGCCAGACACACACACACAAAATCAATATACATTTTTCCCACAATTAGCAAATAATTCAGTAATCTCTTTTTGGTCTTCAGAAAGAAAGGCTATGATAACTTTCAGTTCAAGCTAAAATCCTTTAGACCTACTTTCATAAAAAGCTTATCTCACCAACTTGATGAATCATGACACACCTCCAAAAATGACAATATACAAACTCAATAATTCTAAGTCATACTTCATAATTCTGTAAGCTACATTGACGCTATATTCCTTGGATGACATCCTCTTTTTTTTGATCTTTTTTGCTCTTCCCTGGAGCATTGGGTCTTATTTGTCCTCACTAAATCTTTCCAATATTTCAGTGGCTGCATGCAGAAACAAAAAGGGGCAAGACTGGGTGTGCGCAACCATCCTAAGGTGCTTGGCATGCGAAATTAGCCAAAATACAGGTTGTGTGGGGCTCCTCTGAACATAAGGATGAAAGTACTAATTGCTTACCAGTGTCCCTTGGCAAGAAGCACACACAACTATACAGAACATTGGAGGTGATGAGGAATTCAGTATACTGTAGAAGCATGTAGAATACTGTGTTTCCTTAAAACCTTTTTTAACCTAGCTACAGAACTCTAAACATAATTCTGGAGCTGCAGTGGGAAGGAAGGTCGAATTGCAGGCCATACTTCTTTCTTTGTAACACTGTCTGAGAATTATGGCACCGGCATAAAATGCTACATTTCCTTTGAATGCTACCATTTCATCTTCAGAATTTGTTATGCAACTCATATTTGTACTCCACTTCTCATTTCTTTTATAACAAATTATTCTGTGTCTTTTTATGATCCTGTAGGAAGTCAAGGTTGAATCAAAGCCATTGTGACTGCCAAAGTGCATGTATAAAATTATACCACTAAGCGTTAACCTTGCTTTGTAGGTTCACTTATACTTTTCAATTAAAAGCTATCTTCAGTATTGAAGCAAAGCACTTTATAGTTTTTCAGTTAAAAGTCACCTTTAGTGTTTAGGCAAAACTACTTTTACAGTAACTCACAATTCATTCTCAAAAAAACTCTTCCGTCTAAAATGGCTGTACAGCGACCTTGTTTTGTCCAAAGTTTTAAAAGAACACAGAATAATTACTAAGTGACATTTATTTGTATTTATTTAGTCCATTTAGTAAGTGTGGGAAAAGGCAAAAATCAGTATGTTAAAAAACCCTCCCATCTCCCCAAGGAAATGATAAAATATTGTACATGTGTGCATGCATGCCTGTGTGTGAATATATACCTGGGTGTATCTGTACATTTTTCAAACCAAATTCAGCAATTACATGGCATTATTTTTCTCTCTCCTAAAACACCAGTTAAGCCATCAGGAACTGCTTATATTTCCAATGAAGGCTAAAATCACATGTTAATTGTTACAGCTACATCTGCAAAATAAATATGCTCTTAAATATTTTTTAAAAATGTTGAAATTGCAAACAGTAATCACTGTGCTTCCCTTTAGTCCAGAGGCCTCCAACAATGAGGATAAATAAGCTCCTCCTGAGCTTCTACGAAATAAACCTTGAAGTGTTCAGTCATAAACAGGGAAAACTCTAAAGACCTGTATGCCCCAAAGATTTACGCACATGTTTAACTATACTCATTGTCAGTAATCCCACTGAAGTCAATAGGAATACTCACAGTGCATAAAGCTACATACACACATAAGACTTCAGCCTCCGGGCTGATATTTCAATAGTTACTTTGCTTGAGTAATACCCTGAGGACCTGGCTCTGTAAAGGATGTCCAATTCTTTTACTCATTCTCAAGGACTTCTCTAGAGAATAGTTACCAGTCACAACTCTGTTCTGTAGGAAAATCACTGGCCCACGTCTTTTTTTCTTTTTTCCCCCATTAATGCTTTCAGTGATGTAACACTGGTTTCAGTCAAATTACTCCTTGAAACAGCTTACAAAAGAGCCTTAGTACACAGAAGCAAAAGACATTAGATGATGGAGAAGAGAAACAATGAAAATGATTACGCAGAAAAACAAGATACTGTGTGTCTAATACAATATGGGATTTTCATTTACAGAGTAATAGGGATGGTATTAAGACTAAATCACCACAGTGTCAGAATGTGCACAGTGATGATAAAAGATTATATGCTTTATACGTGACTGATGATGACACATTTAGAAAATACCTAGAAGGAAAAAGACAAAGTGATGTCGCATGCAACTTATGAAACTGCAACATTTACAACATGTCACCCTCAAATTAGTGTACAACAGGAAAAAAATGACCCCTTCAGTATCAATGCCCCCAGCTCTTCTGTTACAATGGCCCTGACAAGAAACCCATTTATTTTCTTCACAGAAATTGTTCAGAGGTGGTTGTTAGGCACAGTAGAGGCTTGACTCCTTAGGCCTGGGCTGGATTAGGCCACCCCAATAAGATAAAGCAGAGAACAATGTTGCGCGTTTGCCTCACACTTTGGAAAGGTTATTTGTCTTCTCTGAGAGAGGCGTTCCTAATTTAACTTGCATTGTAGGGATTTTGAATCCCAAGACTCTGGCAGAAGTTAGAAATTATGCCAAGATTGATAACATTTTCTCAATACTGTAGTGGGAGTCTCTCATAGGAAGGGCAACCTAATTAAAAAGTTATAACAAAACAAACATTTTAATACAAATCACAGTACACAGTGATTTTCCACACAGAAATAAACTCAGCTGCCACTTGGCTTCAAGAAAAGAGACCTATTTCAGCTTTATCTTGGAAAGCAGAATTTGGAAAAGATTCACCTATACCTACTGCTGTTTTAAAAGATTTTTTCTCTAAATAACTAGAGATATATATAACTGTTTAAATAAACTAATTTTACATCACACACATTCATTTTACTCAGAGGTCTGTAATTATAATAGCAGCTTTTTCTAAAGATAACTTTCTGCAAAAGGAGACTTAGTTTTTTGATCCCTGAAACTATACAAGCCGGGATTTTAGAGAACAGGAATCTAGAAGTAACTGAGTAAATCCATATACATAACATGTCTAAATAAATGTCTGAATCCTTTATACAGTTGACTTGGACTTTTTAAATTCACCACAACCAAAGCAGACGTTAAGAGCTTACCTTTTAGGTAATAAGCTCTGAAACGTTTTTACCAAAAATGCTATTTTTTTCTTACACAAGATATAATACAGTATAGGTCTGTATGCAGAAATGTCATACTATATTAGTAGCCTGCCTGTTGCAGATTCTTTTTATGTTGGTACGAAACAAAGTATAAAGTACAGGTGTCCTCCCTGTATGGGAATACATCGTACTTGACAAAAACATTGCATTGACTGCACTGCTCCCACTGAAGGTGCACAAATTTATTTGTACCAACAGAGAGAAAAAGCAAAAACAGCTCTAGAGCATTTTGGTAGCGGGTGAAAAGGCCAATTTGTGTATCAGTCTCCATTCCCAAGACACCTGTGACATAGCACAGCCCTTTATCACATATTGCCATCTAACAAAGTCAGCTGCTTTAGGAGGTAGATAAAGTTCCTAGGCAGTTACAGTGATAAGAACAGCCCTGTCTGCTGAAACTCTGGAAAGAAAGTTAATTGCTTGTTAATGATTTACAAGATTTGACTAATTAGTCATTATTAAAGTAAATGGTTCTCAGCCAGCTGTAAATAGTTTAAGGTATTCTTCTTCATGGACATACAGAACCACATTCCTGAATGTCTTTTTCTACCTGAAACACTTTAGAACATGTTCTGAGAGACAAACATCAATAGCCACAGTAATGCCACAAGAATATTGGTCATTTTTTGATAACATATATCATATTAGCTGAAAAATTTCATCAGGATAATATGAGGGCTTGGGAATTTGCTCACCAGCATCTTTCGCACAGTTTCTGCAGGAGATTTGTTTGGGTTAACCATTCCCACACAATCTAATTTCCATTTTTTAAAAGGAACAATTAATTCTCCAGATTTCTATGCAGAGACTGGGCTCCTTCTCTCCCTCTAGAGTAGAGCCTATCTTCTCAATCTGGTCATTTACTCTCAAAAAATAAACTTAATCCTATGAACATTATTCTACCACTTTGTCAAATTTAACTGAAATTATGAGGATCAGAGAGCAAAAGTATTAGGAGGCAGACACGCACAAAGAGTAACACTGATCACGTGTCTCATTTCCATAAGAAATCAGGATGAAAACACTCACCTAATACTATTTTTTTTTTTTAATACAGTGGCCTGTCATAAAAAGATACTGAATACGTAAAAGACACTGATTTCAGTAAGAACATTACCTCATTTTATGTACAAAAGGACGCGTTTAATAATTCTGAAGTGGAATATATCTGTAATGTTAACATTTATCAATAAAACTCTCCCAACAAAGATTATGAAATCATTTGGAAAGATGTTCTGTTCCCTGAGTCCAGCAAGAGTTGGCTTTAACCACTCACTTTATATATGCAAGTAACTGTTCAGGCAAATCTGGTATTTTGAAATTGGATTCTCAGAAACCTTCACTATGGCACAGAAGTCCAAGACCTACAGAACTATCAGTGCAGCATGAGGCGCAAAGCTGTATCGCAGCATCTACGCTACTAGATCATGTTTGTTATCCCTCTGGTATCCCTCTGTTAGCACCTCCAGTAGATATCCACAGTGAAATCAAGCCCTTATTCTCCGTTTCTCTTACAGTCTTGGAAATTTGCTGTGAATCTTAAAGGCAAAACCTCCAGAATAATTGCTTTCACCTCACAGGAAGAGATATAAGTACTATTTTAAATAAATGTCTGTTATTTTATACAGGACAGATTAGATTTCTCGAGTCCTCCATCAGAAACAACATAAACAAAACGCATTCCTATTTTTGAGCTATTTAGTCAACTTGCTCCCGATCTCAGTGGATTAAAACCTGAAAGTAACCAAGTCTTCCCATGAAATGAGTAGCACTATCAGCTCCTAGGAAAGGCAGTGATTTTTAAGAGGGTCAGCACCTTGTAAAATGGAATTTAGTTAATATTGTCATTCATGACTGAAACAAAATGAAAAAGGAAATTACAAATGAAAACAAAGACATTTTGACTGTGATGTTTTAAACCAAAATCTTCTTAATGTTGATGAAAACTTCCTAGTAACTTGAAATACTGAACACTTAATGTGTCATAGTTTCATTAGTCATTTAGTTCATAAATCCAAACCCCTGGGGAGACAGATTTTGAAATGATCGTTTCAGACAGTGTGTACCTCTAATGAATGCATTATTTGGGATATTTCCAACATGGTTAATAAGGTAATGTTCATAAAAGAGACAAATGAATGGATATTTCTGGCCTACCTTATATGCTTAGACAAATTGTGATGAACACTGTGCATACAAATGACAAAGGATTAATCATACCAAAAAATTGAAATTCACTGTTTATTCCAAAGGCAAACAGAGTACATCAGTAAAACAAAGAATAGGCACTATGCCTGACTTTGCATAGGCAGCAAAATTAGACCAATGGTCAAAACAGTGATTTCAGTATCCTTATCTTGGTTTTTTGAAAACTTACGCAGGATTTTGAAAGAATGAGAACTGATTTTCTAATTATGGCTAAACTGAAAGCCAAAAAACAAAACTAACAGCTCTTTGAAGAACTCACCTATGTTTTCATACGTATTTCTTTAAGGCAAAGGTTGGATACATTCTAGGAATAGGAATTTTTGAAATAAACACGTGCATTACATGGAGCCATTTTTAATTCAGCTAGATCGTCAGTGATGGTATCTAGCACTGTCCCTGAAAATATTTTCTGCTAAAACGTAAAAGATTCCCTTTACATTGTCTTGACAGATCACATCTGACCTGAAGTCCCCAAGGTATTCTATTGTGAATAATTCATATTATAACCAATATTATTCTTAAAAGCAGTTGTACTAAATGCTGGTGTAGCACATCTTCCATAAAAAGTATCTTGTCCCAGAAGACGAAAAAGGGGCATTGAGATAAAAGGTGTAGATACTGTTTTCCTTGCTGCAAAGCCACTCTGAAACGAGCCAGCTTATGCGCTTTGGAGAGATACAGTGACTATGCATCTATAACCCTAAACTGTGCTAAATCTGATGCCCTGGAGGGGAGGCTGAAGTGGAAGCATGGTGAATTGTTCCTCTGTGATTACGTTAGAAGAACACGTACCCTCAACCTTTCATCATCCAGTGTTAGACACTTGGCTACAAAATATGGTAAAAGCCAAGGAAATCATAGCATTGATGTAAAAATGTGGATTACAACGCTTTGGAAGCAAATTTTTTTTGAATGACACCTATTCAGCAGCCCGTAAAACAAGGCAGCAGTGCAGATTAAACATTAATTTTGGGGATTAAGCCCTAAATTATAATACTTGTGTGGAGTAGACATCCCTCTCATCATAAAAGTTACATTTCTAAAGCAGAAGAAGGAAGGATTTAGAAGGCATGAAAGCTGTAAGGGATTAATCATATTATAGTAGTGTTCCTCCTTATTTAAAATATAAAACCCTTCATCTCAGAGGACATCAAGGACACAAGAAATACATGAATGAATAACACGCTGTGGTACAAGTACACTTCAGTGATGTTGTCGAATTAAACCAGCACATACTTACCTGCTTTTTCAGTGTGGAAAGCTGGAATGTAATCAAACCACAATCTCTATGCACTGTAGAACCAGCAATTATAGCCATCAAAATAAGGACCAGGGATTAAGAATTTCTGAATATTTGAATTTCTTTTATGTTGGACAAAGACTAACATCTCTCAGAAGTGTATCTTTCACATTTTACAAACACATACAGCTGTAAGCAATTCATTATGTCCATCTTGTAAGATCTCACAGCCAGTAAGTTACTGAGTAGACAGTGAATCCTCCTTAACTCTCTTAAATAGATAGCTGCTAAAGCTAATTGTAAAATACAATATATTATTCCTATCTTACAAGATAAAACCTGTTACTGGCGGATTCCTTTACAAATACCAATCAGGTCTACTTTATGATATGTTCATTTCATTGTCTCAAATAATCTGGGACACCCTGTTCTTTTACTGACCTTTGGTGACCCTGTCTCATTCTTCTGGTCTATACCGCACATCTACATTGATCTGTAGACAAAGCACTGTCAGATGGAATCAATACATCATTCCTTCAGACACAAGACTAGCTTTTGCTCAGTTTACTTTCATTTTTTTTAACAGATCAATAGTGCTAAACTGATGTATTATAAATTGGGGGGTAATTAGTACCTGTCTGCAGGCCTGTTAACAAGCTGCTAAAATATTACGCAGACTTTTTTAGTTGAACAGATTTCAAACTCTCTTCAGTTGTGAGCAGGTGGCTATTTTAAAGAAATTCAGGGGACAATAGACTCTAAAAAAATTATGCCCTGAATAGTTACACAGAAAGTTTTCACTTTGTATTGACAATGAAAGGACACAGCGATTAAAATGAATCACAAAACAAAAATCACCAAACCTGAATGTCACCAATGAATACAGCTAAAACCCTCCTCTCCTTCAGTTTAGATTTTTATGCTAAAATTTCATATGTGGTTAAGGCCATATAATAACTGTTAAGTTTCTGAAGGTATCACCATTTAGCAATTATCAATCTGATGTGTTTGACACCATTCAGTGCAAAATTTTAATTTCAGTACACTAATTCTGACTTGGCTAAAATAACATTAAAATGATCTACCACTACAGTCATCTTTAGCAAAGCAGATCTGCTAAAGTCTATCAGCATCACTACATCATGAACAGAGAAGCTGCTGAGAAGTAGTATTTCTGTGTTTATAAAAAAGAACTGCAGAAAAGCAAAAAAAAATTACATTTTATTTCTGGACTATTACTTTTTCAGATCAAGTTCCTCACGAAAGAGCAGAGAATCAGCACAACAACAAACGCTTTACCACTCCTTCATCATGCAGAACATCTCTCAGTTATGAGCCAAAACCTTTCGGCCTGTCGTGGATTAGCAGAGGTTATTGTTACAGAACTTCTATTCAGGCAAAACCTGTTCAGTTCAATGAGACTTCTGCTTGTGCACTGGCACTACTCTCTGTTTCTTCCTCTCTCCTACCCTGGCTTGCCTTCTTTCTTGTATTTCCCTCTCTCATCTGGTCGAAGCTATTCTGCTCACTGCTTTCCTGATGTCCTGCTCCTATGCTTACTCAGGAACATCCTTTAAACAGCACCTGAAACTGCTAATTTCCTTACCCATGACTATGTTATTTCTCCACGTTATTCTTTTCCAGGGTGTCCTTTTCATAAGTTCGTAGCCTTACTCTCTAGAAACTATTGGTTTGAGGAGCCTGTCTTGACATACTTTATGGAGAGAGCTCATGCTCAGCAGAAGCCACAGGAACAGACCCAGCCCAACACACGTTCAGTCCCCAGAAGAAGCAATGTACCCCACCACCACTCACTACTGAAATTCACAAGCAAATTTTTATATGTTCTGGTTTAATGTGAGTGCACTGCTGACCCAAGAGATGTCTTAAACAGATTGCCTTTGTCCTTCCTATCACCCATCATTATGAACTCATCTTTAAGTATCACATTAATTCAGGTCCCAAGCCCGTGATGTTTACTCAAGTCGAGGAAAGGCTGCACAAGAGGCATGGGGAATATAGTAAAATGCTAATCCGTGAGTCATGTAATTACATCAGACTCTCCACTCACATTGAAAAGCATAACTCTTTAATAACAGTTGAGGAAGGAAGAGAAACATAAGCTTCATGTTATTAAAAAGAAGTGCCTGCTTGAGCCTGAAGACAACCTGAATAAGGAAGATAAAAGTCCTGGACAAAAAAAAAAAAAAAAAAGGAAAACTATAGGTAGAATAGCGACTCCACTTCCTTTTTTTTTTTTCCCTTTTTTTCTCTCTTTTCTCTTTTTTTCTTCTTTTCTCCTTTTTATTTTGTATTTTTGTACAAATTGAAAGGAAGAGCTAAAAAAGAAAAAAAGGTTTCCTCTTCTCATCAGTTAAAGGGAATATGTAAGAGAGTTACATACTAATTTTTCATCTAGATCCAATCACACAAACTCAGGGTGAATGACATCTCACTTCATGACTATTCCTACCAGCTTTGACAGAAAGTAGCCATGTGGTGAGACTGTACGTGGCAGAACAAGGCTATCCAGTTCCCAGGTAGGAAGTAACAGATGTCTGAAGGTGAGCAGTCAGCAGCGGTGTGGCTGCAGGTCCCGCTGTGCCGCACGCTGCTCTGCAGAGCATATGCTGCTCTCAGGCAGATGGCGAGGGCCAGCGGCCTCGGGAGCGGCAGCGCTGCAAATCTCCATCCCTCCATGAGGCCTCGGGCCCTGCGACGGGGCCGCACCTGGACGTTTGCACAAGTCAGCTCCTCTACCAGAAACAGACCGATTGCATTAGCCCTGAGAGGCAGGTGATCAGCCCGAGGAGTCAGGACGTCACTCTTGCCACCACAGCTATGCCGATTCTGAAATTTAAAGGAACTTGCTCAAAACCACCTGGGCTGCTTTAGCAAGAATGGTTCTTGCTCAGCCCTTCCGATGCTCTTTTATCGAGGCCCTTTGAGACCTCACCCCTTAGGGCAGACGAATGCCCAAGCTCCATTGCTTCGTAAGGAGCTGCAGGATTTGGGTTTGGTGCTGTCCTTTCCTCTGAGATTCTGGGGGGGGACAAGAGTACGTAGACTCACTGTAATTTCAAATAATCTTGCCTGTGCAAACTCCAGGGGGAGACTGTGAAATCAAGGTCAGCAGAACCAGAGAAAGCACATTTCAGTTGAGAACACTGTTCTAACAAACAATCTGAAAATCGTGTCATGCCAAATCTTTCCACTCTGGAACCTTATAAATTTGAGGTTACCTTTATACATTTCAGCATAAGACATATTTTATGTCTTTAAAATGATTAATTAAAAAAATCTCCTTTACAGTGTGATTAAAATGCTCGAGCTTTACAAATTCTTATTTTTCACAGCATTAGCAAAAAATTACACATTTCTAGTTACTCTTTCGCTTTTCTTTTGGCTACAGACAGTCCGTGCACTGCAACAATAGATCAGATATAGACAACCTGCTTTTTATCATTCAGTAATATGCTTTGAGAGTTCCATGCATCAGTGGGAACGACCCTATTGATTTTATCTTTAATCTTTTGGTTGGGGGAGAGGAAAAAAAAACCAAAACACAACGTCCAAAGAGAGATAAGACTCTAAAACTGTCTGCATCTGTGCATGAAAATGTGTACCTGGACTTTGAGAGATAAACTGAAATCCTTTATTTTGTGTCTCTTTCAAAATCACTCTTACATCTTTGCACAATATTCTGAAACACATTTTCCTTTTCTTCTAATGACTTTCTGCCACAAATTGCAAACTATTTCATTTTGATTTTTACTTCAATTTAGATTTGGAAATAATAGATATGAAATATGATCCTTAAAGATGTCATGTGTGAAATACTTTTGGTTTCATTTAATGCTACTTGGGTACTACTTTTCATGCTGCCAGACCACTTGAAAGACACCAGATTTGATGCCTTTGGAAGTGGTGCATTTTTAATTTTCCCTTACAAAAATGACAATATAGGTAGAAGCATATACCCACATGTAGGTAGATTTAAAGAAAGGCAGACAGCACAGTACAGCAATTCTTCTAGTTCATTTTAAGTCTAAAAAATATGACTCTGCAAATGTGAGAATGTTTATTTTCTGTATAATCCCATCTTTCTCCCCCTGTCTCTTTGTCTAATCAACATTCAACTTCACTTGTCAACATCCAGGACTATAACATAAGCTCCAAAGGTTCCAGCTACAGAGAAAGAAAATCTGTTAGGCATTACATATATGCATTTCCACAGCACAGTCCTCCTGTGAACCAATATTAACTCCAATCCAGAAAAATGCATCATGTATTTCTAGCAAAACACCAAGCCAAGACTCTATCAGTGTATGCTGCTACCTGATCCTGATCTCATCCTTTTCTACCTTCATCTCTCACCCTGTTCACTTGGTAGAGACTATGCCATGCCCACGGAGCAGCTCTGCATGAAGCATGAAGCTCCAGGAGGAACACAGTCTGAGACAAGAACAACTCCACCCAACTCTCTCCTTAACAATAGTGTTTGGTGGTTAGTGGGCACAGCCATACCTACCTGAGCAACTAATACGCTCTTTCCGCTCTCCTTCCTTTCTTTATATTTCCTCTGTACTTACTCCTCTGTATTTAAGACCATTTAGTCCAGAATAGTTGGGTGTAGCTATAGTATGGAGCTGCCTAAATAATCACAGGGTAGTTTTGGCCAACCAGAGCAACAAAATGACACAGCATGATAATCCAATTTGTCTTTCGGAGAATTTCAGGGCAGATTTTGCATCTTCTCTGTCCTCAACTGGGATGAGGATACAGTCATTGTCCTTGGTTCAGTAAAGGACATGGGTAACTGAGTACATGTATGCATGCAATTTTGTCTTCATCCCACTGGAATGACACCTAATGTTACCAAGCTCTGAAAAGATTCAATCCTCTGTTTGTTAGAAGCAAATCTAATAGGAATGAAGAAAAAAAAAAAAAAAAAAAGCCAATAAATGTTTTGTTCTTAAACCTTTCAGATCAGATTTTCCTCCTTTATGTTCTGTGCTCCACTAACAAAAGAAGCCTGAGGAGATCTTCCACTGTTGAGACTAGTCAGTGCAACCATGCACAGTAATCGTTCTTGAGAAATATAAGGCACAAATGGCAAAAAGAACAGTTCAAGCAATTCATATTTTAAACACTATCTAAAGGAGTTAAAGGTGCTGAAAAGTTCTGCTGTCTGCCCAAATGTAAACACTGATCACAAAGAGATACAATCTGGAATTCATATTCTAGGTTTGTTAAACAAAGAAAGGAAAATCCTTTCTTTTGCCTATTAAAAATATGAATTTGGTGCAGTACAGAAGTATTTGGAATAAGCATTATTGTTATGTGTTAAAACTGAAAACTTAGATATAACTGGCTGGTTGATTCAGGTGAAATGAGTCAACAGAATGCCAGATGCAGATTGCAAGTGTGACAGTTGGGGAGCAAATGCTTTACAGATCCAAAAACCTGCTGTGCTTTTTTGTCTATTCTTCTTTTTGCCAGTACTCACCATCCAGCTTTTATCTGCAGGAAACGTCCACGGTTTCAGCTTTGAGTAGCTGCTTTCCCTCCGGTGCAGCCAACCATCAACAAGCAACATTTCCTCCTGCTGGGAGGATGCTACATGCAACATACTTCATGACTGCCAGCAATGGGGTTTCATTAATCAGCCTGTAGGAGGTGCTGAATAGACACAAACAGGCAGAAAAAGAGACTCGACTCACAGAAGCTTGAAATGAAGATTTAGAGTAATCCAAGGGTGTCTTTCCAGGAAGTAATTTCAGGAGTTTTGGATTAACGCATCAGTTAAAGTCCAAACACCTTGGCATTATTTCCAGGCTTAGACTTCAAATGAAATTTTAACAACTTTGCTCTGGGCAATCTCTTCCAGTGTCTCACCACCCTCACAGTGGGGAATTTCTTCCTAGTATCTAATCTAAATTTACTATCAGTTTGAAACTATTACCCTTCGTCCTATTGCTACACTTCCTGACAAAGAGTTCCTCTCTTTCTTTCCTGTAGGCCCCCCTTAATTACTAGAAGGCTGCTACGAGGTCTCCCCAGAGCCTTCTCTTCTCCAAGATGAACAACACAAACTCTCTCAGCCTGTCTTCATATGTAAGGTGTTCCAGCCCCTTCTCTGTTGGGCTGCTCTCATCACCCAGCCTGTATCTGTGCTTGGGATTGCCCTGACCCAGATGGAGGACCTTGCATTTGGCCTTGCTGAACTTCATGAGGTTGGCCTGAGTCCACCTCTCCAGCCTGTCCAGGTCCCTCTGGATGACATCTCCTCCCTCCAGCGTGTCGACCGCTCTACACAGCTTGGTGTTGTGGACAAACTTGCTCAGGGGGCACTCAATCCCACTGCCCATTTTGCTGACAATTGCTGCTAAAAAGATTAGCTACTTAGCTGCTTAAAAGGACGTAACTATGAGTGTTGCGAAAACATAAGCTTTCTGTAGTATGGCTGAAATATTAACCTGTTTTAGTGCTCGTCCCATGATGATGGTTACTGCCCTGAATAAGCAGGATTTGAATAGGTGATGTTACCTTTACGTGCATATGTTACCGGTACAATTTAATCATTTCACCTCTACTGCATTTTACTTGAGCTCATGTACTGAAGTCAGTTGAGCTTTGCTCCAGTGTTCAAGAATACTCTGGGCTTGTTTCAGCTGCATAAACCCCAAAGCAATCCTTCTCCAACAGAAACCCCAAAGTAATCCAGCTCCAGCAGTGATGCTGACAACTTCTGCCTCTACCATTACGTTAATCAGGCCCAAGGAATATTCAGAGCACTAGAAACCAACATTCTATACTGCTAAAATGTAGCAGTATAAAGGTTTTTAATGGTTCACAAACTTCTGCTGTCTGCTATTCACACTTCCTCAACTTCTAACTCTTTAAGACATCCTTTTTAATTTAAACAAAACGGAACAGGCTTGCTCAAATCTAAAGTTTTCTTAGAACCCTAACATTAAAAAAATCCTACATTCATGCCTTCCTTCACTTTTCCTCTTACATGTGTGATTCTGGGTATTCATTCACATCAATTGTTTTTTAAAGCACCACTGACACATCCACCAAGTTAACATTCCCATCTTTACTGAAGGATTAAAAAGCAAAAACAAATATAATAAATCTACTTTCTTCCCCCTCCATTTTTAAGGTTAAATCGCACATGATTTAGTTCATTCACTAGCAAAAATTTTGAGTGACAGCAAAGTCAGAACCTTAATTAGAGAGAATATAAACATATGAATCTAGTATCAGCAATAACTCAGCATAACTTAATTATGCTCCTCCTTTGTATTTTCCATCAGGCATTAATAAAAGCTCTCTCCTAGTACAGATACATGTATGAGCCTAAAAATTAAAGACGTATTGAGATTGTAAAAGATATTGAAAAAGAAACAAGAAGAGAAGATGCTTTAGATATTACTGTCACACCATTTAGTTTACTAATAAACAAGACGGAAATATCATAACTGGCTGCATCTGGAAAAAACATCTAACAGTCCACCCAGATTCATATACTGGCATGGGCATTTTTTCAGAAACACTATCAGGAATTTTTCTCATTAACAATACCAAAGAACTTTGAGACCCTCTAATACCTGGTAAAATATAGAATATTATTAATGCATTTGATCTTTTTATACATTACAAGAGCAAATGGGTAGACTGTGAATGAGGGCCTGTGGATATAAGTTTGTTTCTGTCAGCTCACCTGCTGATTGGACACCTGAAAGATTTACTCACACTTCAGGATTCCTGTTATTAAAATGGAAAGAAGACACTAACTTTTTGAAAAGTGTTTGGGAAGTCACTGCTTGGAAACTAATGTATTCTTATACAGCACTTTCGTAATACAAATGGAAGGAGTATCTTGCTAAAGAAATATACAGACTTTGGTCACAATTTCATCCACATACTAACCTGCTGATACTTTTATTTTGAAAACATCCTTGCTTATTTTTTTAAAGACAAGTCAAAATACTCTTAAACAGAGTTCCTGAAGTACAAGGCAACTGTCTGGCTTGAAACAGATCGCATTTTGTCTGGATAACAATTGCTAATAACAAATAATCCTCTCCCTTGCTTCCTGCAGCTCTAGGGGGTTTAGTTTTGCTGAAGGCTGGTGGGGAAAAAGAAGTGGAGCAGTCATGGTGTGGAACAATAAAGGCAAAATGCAGCAAATTTCTGACTAATTAAGTGATATCTCCACAGGAACATTTGCTATACAAGAGGAATACTTGAACAGAAGAATGAACAAAATGTATTTTCCTTCAAATTCACAACAATAAAAAACCTGTTTACTGCCACTGAGTTGCCAGACATAATTTCAGTTACCTATGTACTGGGTGAAGCTGTTACTTCTGAGAGTAAATAAAGGACAATCTAAAGTGACCCTAAAAAGAAGAAAATCTGGTTTGGCTGCAATAAGGAAGCATGCTATCTGTTCACAAAAAAAACCCATCTGCAATATCAATATCAACACCTACAAGTCACCCAGATAACACGACCCTCTCAAGAATCACAGGTGGCCTCTGATTTGTATGACCAATCCTAGAAAATAAAGGCTTACGTCTCTGTCTCCTCTTATTCATACTATACCACCTCCTGGGATTGTCACAAAAGTGATGCTTACATCGGTGTCTTCAGGAAAAGTTTGTGCATACTTGTGTTCTGCTAACAAGACAAATCCTACTTGCTGACGGCTTCATTTTGCAGAGACCTTGATGCTAAACTGGATTTAAGCAGGTAATCTGGAAGGTAAAGGCTACTGAAGTAACTTACTTTCTCCTTATCTTGCTTTTGATCTTAAAAATAATTCTTATCACAAACAGTACAGCCAAGCTCAGGAGCAACTCTACTTAAGAAAAAGCTGTGATTCACTTGATATATCCTTCTCTAGTACTTGTTCTCACAGCTATTAATTTCTGTCTTACTCCATGCATACACAATGATAATCACAGAAAGGAATGTAAATTTAGATGCTGCCTTTTATTCTGGAAGCACTAAGAACTTCTTATTTAAAATGTGTGCACACAGTGAGGCCAATATAGTATTTCCCACAGAAAGAGACGTCTTTTTTGTTATTCGTTATGTTACAGTAGTATCCATTCACACTTTTACACGTTTCTGTAAAGCCTTTCTTTTACTTGATATCTCAACATCTAACATTAAGTACTCCACAGTTCTGCACTGGTATCGGACACTCTACGGATTATACAAAATGGGAAACAGTACTAGAGATCCATGCCAGCAAGCTAAGTAGTTGGCCCCTTTAAACACACAGTGTAAAGTACATTTGCCCTGGAGCTCAGATCGATTGGGAACGAATAGCTGCCAAGCAGACAGTGTCCTGCGACACAATCCCAGCCCAGCACTGGTGAGCAATCCTCAGCAGTTTCAGGTCAGGCAGGAGCTTGAGCCAGGAGGGGCAAAAGCCAGAACCAGCTGCCCGGAGCTGGCTACAGGTGTGTCCCATACCTGCTCCTCCTCTCAGGGGCTCGCTGGTTCTTCTGCTCACAAGGACTGCTTCGCCATTTATTGTGACCACCGTACGTTCACTGGGCCAAGTACAACTTTGTACACTCTACATCAGCGTTTTTGCTGTTTTCATTAAATCTCTTCTCAGTTCAAGCCATGGGTCTCCTCTCTTTTTCCCAATTCCCCTCCTCAGCTTGGGAGGAGTCATCAGGTGATAGAACAACTGCTGTAGTTTAGCCCTGGATATGGATTAAATGTAGACACATGGTCTAGGATGCACCAAAAAAAAAAAAAAAGTACACTGTTCTTTGTGTCACAAGTGACCATATTACTAGCATTACCACTAACTTACTAGCATTGAACACACAGAATAAATAAATAACAACATTATCTGCCCAACAACTACTGTGGTATTACCAGCAAATAAAAATAATGGATATCGCCAACAGATAAAAAATAAATAAATTAATGCCATCATGCTAATATGAATGCTTCCCTGAAGAACAAACCTCGCTGTAAGTGTAAAGACTCAAAGCCAGTATCTTCACACTATATATATATCACATGCACAGAGGACTCAAAGTGAAAACAGAGACATTTTCAGGCTCTACATTTTCTTAATATTGGTTATAAAACTCAATAATTTTTTTCATGGATCATTATTAAAAAAACCCCAACTACTGTAGTCATGTGAATTCCTGGATCAAAGTTTGAACCTTGGCTATGGGATGATTAACTGCCAAGGATGCAAAGAATAAAATGTAAAAACAATTTAAAGAATTAGAATATAGTCAACTGGCTTTGAAAATTACCAAGAATGCAAGTTGAAAATGGTTAAATCTAGAAAAGTTTTACTGAGTTTTTATAACTTGGGCCACTGTTTTATACTTAACCAAGAAAGTACTTCCAGCAACTCCCTATGTCAGTGAAATACTACAAAATTAATTTCAGGCTCCTACGTGGAACTGCTATATACTGGAGTTGACCCTGTTCCTTTTTTTTTGCTTAAACTTTGCTTGACAATGAATCTGAATTATGATTTATGCTTCTAACACTTTCCCACACCGCACTAATGAAATGCATCCCAAGCCTCATGTATGTAGTATTAACAAAACACTAAAATATTTGGAGCTGTAAAGTAGGAAGCAGACTGGATCAATGCAAGTGCACGAACATTTTCAGATGCCACTTGAAAGTATTAACGACACGCAGTCATTTGCTGACGATACGTCGATTCCTTCTCCAACGAAAATTACTGGCCATAAATCAGGCAAACATTTACAGGAATCTGCAAATGAAACAGCTAAATCCATGATGACAGGGAGCCTCATAAAAGCAGCCCATTTATTCCCTCTGAGCACTCATCCCCACCAGAGGGATCAATAGCAAACCTCATACAATATACTTCTAAATGTCATGCTGCAAATCCTCTTTGCATTTATGCAGAAGGAAAAGACCCTCCTCCAGTTTTAGAAGCTGAAATCAAGTAAAAAGCATATTAAATGTCTAAAAAACCCAATAAATCTAAGAGAGAACCTTTTATTCTTAGGCCTGTGACTTTAATACCTATTCTTCTAAACTGTGAGGATTATGACACTCAGAAAGATAAAGATGCCAACTAGAAAAACAAAATGGATGATAAGCAATTGAAGAAAATTTATCCATCCACTCTCTGGTACTCAAAAAACCCCAGTTGTCAGGGAAGTGATACAGAATTAAAGACTGAGAGTCTCAGTGTCCCTTGCTTCTGCAAACTGAGGAAGGCAGTATTATAGAACCAACCAAAGGAGTTGTTAATACAGAGTCCAAGAAGGGCAGCTCTTGGATTCATTAAAGGTACTATCAAGACACTTGAAACTGTATGGTAGAGTTGAGCAAATTACTGCTCTTAGAAAAGCAGGGATGAATGATCAAAGTGTAATCATCAACATTTATGAAAGTTTTAGAATTAGACAAATACATGTTAACTGAGAGCAAAAATACTCTTCCATAAATTTTGAATGTTATATTTTGACTACCTCTTCCTACTCTTTTTTTAATTTATTTTTTTCATTGGGAGTCACATGAAACCCAGTCTACTGAAGATATCTCCAGTACAGGATTACAGGGATCTATCATCTTCCCTAGTGTAAGAAACAACTCAGAAACACTGGATTAGGTTACCCCAGAAGTGCAAAAGAAACAAGGGTCATAGGCTGACAGCGCATTCATATTAACTTGCAGCTAATTAGAAAACTAAGCAATTTTATCTGACATGTGACACAAGATCAAAAATTTAAAAGCTTAATAAAATGCCTTCTGGGGTGAATACCTACTTTATTATTGGTTTAATATAAATCTGTTGTATTTTTATTAAAAGGGTAAGCTTTCTGGAGTAGTTAGATATACCTAATGAGCAGTCAAACCCATTTTGTCAGTAATAGTCTCTGAACTATTCCTCATGCAAATAGACTACGCATTCTGAAGAGCAGAGATCAGACATAACTCAGCAAGGGCCTCTCTACTGCTTCACGAAGGTCAAACTGTTCCTGAGGAAAGACACCCCTATGTTGTTCTGATGCAACTCTTCTGGGTGCCACCATACGTCTTTAAATTTATATCACATTGGTATGTCTGTGCATGAACTCATCTTCTAAGAGTGTGCATCCCTCTCCTGTGTTGACAAACGTAAAACATTTAAAAAAAGAAAAAAGAATCTTCATAGAAGCAGTTGGAAACAAGTGTAGAGTACAAATTTAATCCCCCTAATCCCTTGTCAATTATAAGGAATGTCCTAGCATAAAGTTGTATCAACAGTGCAGTTTTCAAACCCATAGAAAAATAAATTAAGCCATCCTTTCCCTCTTTGCACTTGGACTGTATTCACTGTAGCTCCCTCAAAGGATTAGGAACACTGTCTGTAATAAACACGGGCATCAATTTTTAAAATCTGCTCTGAAAATGGCAACATTTCACAAGCTGTGAAAATGCTTTGGTTTAGGGCATGGCCTGAGAGGCAATAGGCCAGCAGGATAGCACTGGGATTAGCCCTAATTACCTCATGTTTCACCTTAATTAACTACTGATACAGAAGGTAAACTCTGCAGGATCCGTGGCGAGACCTTAGGCCAGTAGGCAAGATATCTAAGCCCTCATTGTTTACACATGATAATCTCTCTTTTGAATTTACTTTAATTGCTCAAAAAGATTAGCTGAAGGATATGCATTACATATTGATTAGCAATGCTAACTAGATACTATATAATTTTCATGTATGCTCCACACATGCAGTCTACCAGTTTTAGAGGCACATTCTTTATTACCTGATTGTCAAAGGATCAACATCTAACTTTGCTTATGACAGCATCAATCATGAAGAAGAAGAAAAAAGACTCAGCCTTTGGTAACGTGAAGAGAGGGAGAAAAACACAAAAAAGGATCTTCACTGTGTTCTGGTAGATACCATTGTGCTCCTCCATTGTGTGAGGTAATCCCCTCCTGCATGCATCCCAGCTCAGAGCACAAGCAAATTGGGAGCACAGGGGGAGCAGCAATAAAGCAGGCAGGACATATAATATATATTTTATAAATAGATCACAAGGTTGTCTTGTTTCTTGTCCCACATACTCTCCATTATTCAGACTTTTCTACCTTTTTCTGTTTTATCAGTTCTGATCTCCTCTTTGCAGACCTTGAAGATCACTGACTTTTGTGCAAATCTAAGTACAAGCTGATTACAGAATCTGTATAAAATACAACCAAAAAGAGTTCTCTACTATGTGCTACTGTTCTGCCTGCTGGCAGAGAAACCAATTAAAAATATGCTTTTTTTTTACTTGTTCTGTACTTCATTAATAAAAGAAAACAAAATACGAGCCTTCAAAGCTCCTCTGACCTGAAACACATTTGAAAAATTAGGAATATATTTTCTCAGGAGGGTAACCTTGATTTAATGTAACACATAAACTGATCAAAACAAAACTTGGCACCAAATTATAGTGCAGCATAAAGGATTAGGAAATATTTATGTCAGAACTGCGGAATCTTAAATCAAATGCATCCACTGAGGTCTTAACTCAACTTTAAAGTTCAAGACCTGAGATTTTATCTGTACTGAAAGCAGCAATTAAATATATAAAATAAAGTTGTTAGTGTAAGAGTTTTACTGTAACCTTAGGGACGGAAGGGTTTACAATATAAATTCAAGTTTCTGTGGAACTACTTGTGTCATGGCCTTTTTTCTACAC
Organism: Trogon surrucura; assembly: GCA_020746105.1. Classification (NCBI taxonomy): domain Eukaryota; kingdom Metazoa; phylum Chordata; class Aves; order Trogoniformes; family Trogonidae; genus Trogon; species Trogon surrucura. Next base: position 112,909,211 of record CM036617.1, on the reverse strand, counting down.
AGCATTTTACAATATTTGCATCCTTGACTAACATCCAGGGTTGCCCTATCTTCTTAAGAGACATCCCAGAGTGTTTTCCTAATTCATTAATGTACTTTTTTAATTTGCTGCTTCATTTAAGGCTTACAATGGCAAGGAAATGCACACTGCCAATCTGAAAAGGCTCACAGGCCACTTGATACTCATTGGAGCTGGCTGAAGAACTGAGAACTTACTGTGGGATCTCACTTTTTTTTGCACAGATGAAAAACTGCCACTCAGGGCAGGACAGTGCAATTTCACTGGTGACTGGTGCCTATTCCAGATGACTGCTTCATTTCATCTGTGGCGTCATATGCTCCAAGCAAAAAACTGTAACTGCTTACTTGACTGATAATATTTCGGAAAACATTAAAAAAAGAAATACATAATGAAAGTTAGTCAAAGGCTATTTGACAAAGCCCTTCACTTTGCAGAAGGCTAATATTGAGATAAAGGCTGCAAATGCTTGCATTTAATTGTTTGTTTTAAAAAATAAACTTATGATGTATTGTGCTGAAGGACTTTCTGGACTGTGGACACATTTGTGTTTGCTGATCAGAGACAACAGTGCAAGGAAAAATAATTTTTAAAAGTTGAACCTATTCACATAGGGTGTCCTACTGTAACTGACTTTATAATCAAACCATAAGAAAGTATGGATCTTAAAAAATATATATTGCAAGACATGCAGTGAATGGGGGAAAAAGTCCTACTTTTTACCGTAAATGAACACAGTGGTAGATTTTGTTTTCTTCAAATGACAACCTCAAGATGTTTTCAATCTATATGTTAAAAGTTCTATACATATCTGTAAAGCACTGCATTTTTCCTTTGTGATTTGGTTTGTTTGTTCATGTGTTAAAAAATGCAAAGCATTCTGTTTATCTGAATCCAGGTATCCTACTTTGTATGAAAGGGCAGCAAGGCTGCGGTTTTATCATATATATTTATGCATAGCCTAAGCAGGCCTTTATGATGGTCTACTCTTTGAATATTTATTACTAGACTAATTATTGAGCTTAATTATAATCCTGCATGCTTTTAACACATTAAGAAATTGTTTGAAAATGTTAAAGCAAAATTTTGTCAGCAACTAGGGAAAAGCAAGCATGTTTTCTAATAAAACAACCTTTTTTGGAAAATACATCTTGAACAGTGAATTGATTGCTTGCATACCTATAAGGTGAAACCTTCCCTTCATTGGATTTAGAGAAGTCAGGCTTTCTTCCAGTGACCTATATAGCTGGGTTATTTATCTTCTTAGAGAATATTTGGCCTGCAGTTATCTGATATCAAGCTGTGATCTCATCAGCTCTCACACACTCAGCAGGGAGGGGCTAAGAAAATACTTCAATGTGAAATCTCTCCGAGCACCCTCAGGGCACCACAGCTACGGAAGGCGGTGTTTTCCTTGCTGAATATTTTCCTTTGGCAGTAATACTGACTCAGTGCCCCACAATGATGCCCATGTGCCACTGGAGGGTCATTTGTACAAATGAAAGACAAACTAATGATCTCACTGCATGGATTTGGAGACATTAGGTATTTCCTAAATTGAACGTCCTTTCCTTTTTTTTGTGTTCTTGCAGAGATTTGAGGTAACTGCCTTGGCCAAAATCTCTTTGCAGTTCTAATCTTTTCTAAGACAAGCAGAGGTGTATATTTTGTGGGTCAACTATTATATGCAAAAGGTGATATTTGTAAGAAAATCACTTGATAATTCAGCGTATGCATACACCAAATGAAAGAGTACATCTTAGCAATGCACTTGTACTTTCTGGTAGACCACAGGGTTTGTTTATCATAATTTTTCCTTCTTTTCCTGAATGCACTGCTTTGCTACTTATGTGAAAATACTTTAACAAAGGAGAAGAAAAAAACATCCAACATCTATTCAAAATGCTGTTTTACTAAAAACTGTTTGGCTGACTATTTTACAAGAAGCTCGCTGATAAACTGCCTGCATAAGCTTCTAGGTCACCTGGAAACAAGTGGAACATTTGTAAAATATCTACCAGTTCTCAATGGAACATTTTTAATGAATCCAGGATCTTCACACAGCGCGATGACATTTGGAAAGGATCAGCTCAAAGTTAAAAAAATAAAATAAGGAAATTCACAAAGGAAAAAAGTGATTTTCATTAACTGAAGGATAGAAATTCACCTTTAAGTATGAAACTAGGAATGCATTTGGTACAATGAATTACATTCTCTACATTGTACAGTTAATGACACAGATGTGCATTAACAGACACTAAGAAAATAACACCTTTTACTATGATACATGTGAAGAAATGGTCAGACCCAAAATACCAAATTGCATCCAATAAATTTAAAATCTGAGAGGCTTTTATAAGCCTCTAGTGAATTCAAATTAAGGTTTCATGGCCTCTTTTAATTCTGCTGAAGTCAATGGCAGAACTCTACAAGGAAACTTCATTGTGCCTGTCAACTTTCAGTACTCTGGTCTCACTTTGAATGATGCCACTTTGCTAGTTAGGGACAGAAAATCGGGAGAAAGTCAACAAGAGAAAGCTGAATTAGCAGCAAGACACAGGTTTTCCTCCAGATGCTGTATGGGAGCTTTTTCCTAAAATGTGTTTGGAGTGGTTTTTTTGTGTTTAGGTTTTTTTTGCACAAAAAACCAATTTCTGGATGATCTGCATGAAACTAACATTGGCAACACGGGACAGACACCATGTGTTTTGTTACTTATGTTCAATCTTTGCAAATGTCCTTACTTTGCCAGTACCTTGGCTTGTAAGGAAATCAGAATTTATACCTTAGTTCAACATACAAATTACTCCTTTACACACAATTAGCCTTATTCTGCCATCAGATTAAGTTTACCCAATGCACCATCGAAAATACGTTTTCTCTGTGCGAATGAGTGGTCCAGGGCATCCAAGCATGGCCTTTTTTTTTTCATCACCTCATTGGCTGTAGGTATGCCCACAGAGGTCTCCTTTCCTACAGCACTAGCTAGAGCACAAGGATTAAGCAGGTCCAAGGAAATATTTAGATGGTGGGAAAATATGAACAACAAAGTAATATAACCAGACTCAATTATTTTGGCCAGTTCTTCCTTCACTACATGAAATTAGGTTTAGGAAAGTCACATCCTGGATTTCCACTTCTGTGGACAGGAGATGTAATAAATTTAAGTATTCCTCATCTCCACAAACAACTCCATGTTTATCGAAATTATGTTTTCCTGGCTGTTAACTGATGCAAAACCTGCAGTGCTGAGATAATCAACAATTTGAATGTGTATGCAGTAATGGATTTTTGGAAATTGGACTGGATTTGCACCACGCAATATCCAGCCAATATTCAAATAACACTATTATGTATATTGGCTAAGCAAAATGGAGATGCATGACTTCAAATTAGTTTCTGGAGTAGAAATCCCCAAATGTTCCTGACAGGGTAGCATTACTACCACTGCACATATTGAAATGCATTAAGCAAGAGAAATCATGGAAATCAAGTTCTGTTGATGAATTTCAAACCAGAGTATAAAACTTAAATAACAGCTAAACTCAAGCCATGACTTTCTAAAGACAAAAAAAAAGAAAAAAGAAAGAGTAATTAGGATTCCTTTATATTAGTAAACAAAAGGGCTTGCTCACTGATCACTTCAATATGGTGACTGGGTTAAAAGTGAATACAGCCACTTGGCTGTTATTTCACCTGTTAGAACAAAAAATACACCGTTTCTAATGCCTGCATTACTTTTGAAGTAATTTTAAATGCCTCTCCATCAAAACCTTTACCTTATTCATCAATAAGATATGTTTTACCTGGTTTATTTTATCAGTAAATTCAAACTGAAGCCACAGAAATCACAAACTCTTTAAAAACTTGACTTTGTCACAAGACGTGACAGAAGAACTAACACAAACATTAAGTGACTCCTGGAAATGAAGGAAAAAATATCGTTTAATAACGAACAACATACTGCAGGGAAAATATTACAGAATAAGCAGGCATAAAGGAATGAAAAATCATTTAAACCACATTAGTACACAAAAAGTTAGATACACATTTGAAGAAATGTGTACAGAAAGTCTAACATGGTTTTTGTTACAGTAAGATGTGCCAAATGGCAAAGGCAGATGGTTATAAATCCTCTCCATACTGCTATGCTGAGGCACCACTACCAAATCTACCTCAGTATCTGAACAATTTCTAGGAAAAAACACACTGATAAAGTTCATAAATAAAACTTGATAAACAAAGATTATTTGGATGCTATAAGAGTTTTAAAAAGATTTTTCAAGTCTTGATTTAGAAGCTCCAAATACAAACAAAATTCTAAATATATGCTATAAATAAAAAGCTCATTTCTTAGTTATAAAACAATTCAAATGGTAATTATATTTATCATAACTAAAAGTAACAGGGAAACAAAAAGGAAGGGAAAAAAAAAGAAAGTCTTAAGAAGATGAAAGAAGACCGATCAAAATTCCTGACAGGAAGATACATTAGACCAGTCTCTCAAGGGACGTAGTAGAAACCCAGGCCCTGCAACTTTTAAGAGCAGAACGGACAAATCACTAGAAAATATACAATAGGGAACAATCCTTCACAGGTAATGAGATGGGGAGCAAACCAACAGCAGGTTTTTTTGTCCTGCCCTTACTTCCTACCATTGATTCCATACCACTTAGTGTTGTCCCCAGAAATTGATCTAAATCATTACTTAGGAATGCTGGAGAGGGGGTGGGGAGAGATATCAAAAAGATTACAGTTATGTAGAAGTGCTTATCTGCACAGGGATTAGCTGGGTTTTGTGTCCACGGCAAGATTTTACTTGCACATCTCTCCACAGAGACAATGTTTTTATCTTTGTTCAATGATCTCTTTCGAAAGATCAATGCAGGTCAGATGCCCGTGAGTTTACAAGAACTACCAGTTTCTGATGCAAATAATCATGAATTATTGCTGACTCATGTGAGAGGGAACGGGCAGATTCAGCCGTGCAACAGCCGCTCAGCCTTGCAGACCTACCATCCCAACAGACCTACCAAGGCTTAAAGGAGACAGCTAAGGCTGAGAAGAGTTTAGATTAACACCACATTAAACTTACAGATAACAAGTCTACATTCCTTTTTGGCAGCTCTGACACAGGCAGACCTATAAAGCCGTAGTAGGTGGCAAGTCAAAGACTTCACACTCCATGTACACTCCAATGTAACTCCAGAGTCCAGAATTGCCTCAAGAGGGTATTCGCAGACTTTGCCAGTAATTAGCTAAGAATCACATGCGAACAGAACAAATCAGAAGCCTAAAAAACAGAGAACAGATGTTGTTTGGTATTGACAGCAGGAAATTTAGACTTGCTGAGGTTTAAAATGCTGTCTTCATCTGCTCTTTGCAAAGAAACTTTAACTTTTCCTCAATGACAGAGTATAATCAAAGCAAATTCAAATTTCTGTCAGCTCAAATACTCTCTGCTGCAGTACAGTCTTTTCAAAATTGCCCTGAAAAGTTAATTTAGAACCTTTATATCATTAACATGGCAGTGCACAAAAACTGCTAAAAACTAGCGAGGGGCCTATTGAATCTATAGGTGCACTGTATTATCATAATTTGCTTCTGGGATGTATGCCAGTATAACGATAAAATGATTACAAATAAATTATAATTAATAATAAATATAATTTATAATCATATATAATTCAAAAGAAGACAAAAATATAAAATAATAAGGCCAGCCTAATTTATAGAATGTTTCCACAGATCTTTTCACTTAGGAGCTACACAACTCCTTTGTCTGAAGAGCTAAACAAGGTAATTCTTCCAAAAAGTCTAATAAAATCAGCCTGGAGAAAGTATACACAAATAGCTTCTTTTTTAGCTATCTATGGCTGTGTACATCAACCCAGAAACAACTGAGTTCAAACTTACATATCCCTGAAAGGAATATGATCCATGTATCACTGAACAGAATACAACCTATGTTACGAAAAAAGTGTGACACATAAAAAACACGGAGCCTTTCTCAAACTCTACGCCAAGTAACAGCGAATTACGATTTTTCCTGTTTACAATTTCCAGACTGCATTTAGGTGAAAATGACTGTTTCTCATTTTCATCGCTTTAAAATCTGATGGTTGATATCTGCCATCATGTTGAACTAATTACCACTCATAGGACAGAGATGAAAATCTTCATCCTTTAGCTCCCACAGCATTATAACATGGCTTTGATCAGAAGAGTGCTCCCATTTTCCTTGGTTGCCTCACAAAATAAAATGAAGTTGGCAAGATGAAGACAAATGGCACAATAGGCTACTGCTGATTGGCTAAAGTATTTTGTATATGTTGGAAAATTCAAGACATCCATCCTAATTGGCGGTGGACAGGACACTTTAGCAACTGTGACTGTGCAAGACAGCAATCTATCCATCGTGGGGTCAAAGGGTGAGGTCAACAGGATAGGATGGTGATGTTATTATCTGACATATAGGTTATCTTCTATAAACTCTGTCTATAAGACATACGACATGTAGTGAACTCTGAGATGGATATTAAAATCAGGAGCTCAACATGCTGAGTGAGTTGAACAAGCGAGCAAAGAGTTACTTATAGCATAATTAAGTGCCTGTGTGGTAAAATAATTGATGTGAACACAGTAATAGGGAAGGAATTAGTAACACCAGAATCGAGGTTTAATACCAGTATAAAGGACAGACAACAGATAAAAAAGAAAAAAAGAGAATTAACAGAACTTTTTATATATATGTAAATTTCCTTTCAGTAAAGAGTACAGACTACAGACACAGATTTGTACCATTCTGGCATCTTTCGGAATTTCTAATTGACATTAAGTAAAAATACTTTCAGTTGCACTACAGTTAAAGAATTGCTGGTATAAATCTGAAAGTATTAACCTACACTTGTTAGTTCTAAGTTCCCCAGATATGTACAGCTGAGAAAAAGGTACCGTGATGTCAAAAATATTTGAGGAAGTTTGAATCATTTTAGGTGCCATTCACATGGGAACATGACTACACAGCAATGAGGAAATACATGTAACTACAAACACACAGAGAGGAAAAACAAATATGTATATAGGAACAGCATATGGTTTTGTCCATTTGTTGTGTAAAGATTACTTATATTAATCAAATAACTGAGTAAATATTAAGATGCTTAGGCTTTTACTAGTACCGTTTTTATGGTCAAGAATAATTTAGTTACTGCAGTGGAAATTCAGATTTAAGAACAAGTATTAAAAAATTTTGCACATTTTGGTTATCTGACTTAGGCAAGTACTAACCAGTACTTCACTATCAATGTGAGGTTTCCAAAATCATGAAACTTGTGCCAAAATCACAGAATTTGCTGTGAAATTAGACATTATTGTAAAAAAGTTCCACACATAGATGAGAATTAATAAAAGAGTGTATTTTCTGTGCCTCTGAGTTCACACTTTCAATCTTTTCTTCACAGTTAAGGGTGTTTGGTATTCTGTTTGTCCATTTCTTTCTTTTTCAAGACTTAGCATTAAACGATAAAAGGAGGTCGAACTGCTTTAAAGGCAATAAATTCACTACTCTAGTATCTGTCCTAACAGACAAACATAAAAACACAATTCCTTAGTGCTAGCTAGTAAAGAGATGAAAAAGATATTTAGACAAAGGCAAAGGCTATCATAAATGCCTTTTCTTCCTTTGAGGAAGTAATCAGAAAAATCATCTGTTTCTTCATTACAGCGATCATTTTCAGAGTGTTTCTTAAATGTTCTTAATAAATTGACTGTCGATATTGGGCTAACTTGCTACCATGCTATTTATTGAATTCAAAAGGAAAAGATGAGTGTGATACAACTGCAGATGCAGAAAAATCTCATTTGAAAACCTGGACAAAACTTTTCTGGAAGAAATCTAGAATTGCTCTTAGCAGATCATTCCTGCAAGCCTATAGCTTCTCAGTTTCTCCAGCTGCTCAAGAGCTTCTTCAGCTTTCCCTGATCTTAATTCTAATGTTCACAGAGCAGGCACAGCTTCATACTTGCTTCCTGTATATAAAGCAAATAGCACTATACTTACTTAAACAAAAATATCTAATTTTCCTGCCACGATACAACACCCTTATAATAAAAATGTTGCTACGTTGCGTTCAAAGCTATGAACTATATAATTAACAAATTAAAAATCCCAATGCTTTATGGAGCAAAACACATTCTCAGTTCAAAGTCTATGAAAAGAGCTTTCACCACCCATAAAAAGTACCATTGTAGTTATTTCCCACAAGTCACACCTCATGCCAAAAAAAGATAATTGATGGAAGGAGGCCTATAGCGAATTTTCCCTTACTGGTGACAAAAGCTAAGGGTAGGGCTGTCACAGTCTGATTTTTATTGTAAGACCTGGAGAAGGATGCCTGTTCCTCCAACCCTCCTGTCTCCGACAACTCATCACACACAGCCGCTTCCCCGGGGGCTACGGCAGCATCTGGCACTTCTGCTCTCTGGTGGCAGCTGCAATCATTTTCAGGATAATCTCCTAAAGGCGGCATCTTTATTCAGCTACAGACGTCTTCATCTTACATCCTGTTGGATTCCGCAGGCCTAACATTGCCTCTGCATTCTGGTTTTATCCCCTTTAGTTTGGCTTTTCAGTCATACCCCTATGTGAAAGGTACTGACAAGTTGCTGGGGAAGAATTTTTCTTACAGACATTCATCCGTTGGTTTCCAGTTTCTATTCAATGATACAGATAAAACCTTTAAAAATGATCTAAAGATCCAATGTGTAAGTGGACTTTCAAGTACAAAGGAATAGCAGGAATTTGCTGTTTCATAAGGAGTTTTCTGTCTTGTTTGTTTTCTACTTGCCACAACAATTAAATTGTTTTCTCTGGCTTCCCTCTTGATACAGTTATTACTTTGTTCTGTACACAGTCAGATCGATTATTTACGACGAACCCCAGTGGCAGGAAAGCAGAATATTTCATATTTCATGCAGTTATAACATAGCTTAACATAAATCAGTTTTTCAAAATTTACTTTTTTTTCTGATCTCTTCCATGTGCATTGCTGCAGATCCAGTCTTGCTATTTAGATGTGATTGGGGAGGAAATCATATATCAAAACTAGCTTCCCAAGGGACATGAATACAATAATCTCATAATCCAGAAAACATTGGTACCTGCACGAAGGCCTCTTGTAGCACGTAAAAACCTAAGAAGACTTTGTGGATCTTAGTATCTTAAAACAGATAATACCCATTTCAAACTGTGTGCCTCACAATGGAGTTATCCTATTAAAATCACCAAAATTACTGTATTTGGCAAAGAAACCCACTCGCCAAGATTGAAAAATAACATATTTTGTTTTGGCTAAGAAATGCCATTATAGCTGAAAGTTGTTTATTTTTTCTTAGATATAAGATATTAAGAATCTGTTACAGGTACATATTATGAATTATTTTGCTGATGGTTGCTTTACCATAAAATTACTTTTAATATCACCTTTTTCTCAGCTTAAACAGACATTCTTCATAAGCACTCCTCCTCCTTTCTTTCTTAGTTACAGGCAGTCGAAAAGCAATCAATTTTCTTCCAAACAATCTATGTTTTTATTTCATTAAAATGACTTCATTATGTTAAAGGAAAACATTCACAATATGTGATATTCAGTAACCAATACTATTTGTTATGAAAAATAAACATTAGATCTACAAGTATTCTTTTTTCGTTTGTTTTAAGAAGGACATCTGACGTTATCCTGACGCTGTTTTTGTGGTAAACAGACCTTTTGAAGATTTTTGTTTATTATTATTATTATTTTTGGTTAGGACCTCTATCTGTCACCTTTCTTTAACTGACATTTTTACCCCGTTATTATCCTTAATATATTCCACAGAGGGTTTTCTCTCACTGCAAAGAGGGGGAGGAGATCAGCCAAAGGCATACCCCCAACAACTACTGCCTTCTAAGCCTGCTCACTAGTCAGAAGTGGGTCAAATGGTCCTCACATGAAAGCATCTAACAAGGTCCCAAGGGAGCCTTCCCTTTAGTGGCAGCAGTGAAAAACACTATTTCTCTTCAGAGAAGACGGATGCCGTCTTCCCGTGCACAACTGAGGTACTGATACTTGCCACTTTGAACCTGTTATATTCATGGATGCTTTCTGAAATGTTTATATCTTTGGGGGAATTAAGTCCCCAAGATCAGGGATTCTGAGCAGTTGAAAAGGATGTGTTCAGAAGCTAAAAACTCTGAAAGCAATGGAGGAAAGCTCAGAAGTTTGGCACTGATTTCCAGAAAAGCATCAAGGACAGCTTCAAATTACATATTTTTTAAATAATAAAAGGTGTGGGATTTTAACCACATTCTGTGTTGGCTGAATATCCTACCACCCCCCCCCACCCCCCCCCCCCCCCAATTTCACTTCTTTTAAAGCCACTTTAGCTTAGATTCAGATCTCGTAGAGGAGACTTCTTACGGTAATACAACATGAGGGAGTCTGCGGTGAAGCAAAACTAAACATATAAAAGAGTAAAACAAATTATTTGACTCCTGTAGGATGGATGGATGCCAAGTTTTAGTAATTAGGGTCATATGTAAAGAACAAGGAGGACCAGATCAATTAAAGAAATAAACTGTGACAAAATTGCATCAAACCACCGGTCTGCAGCTGAGCCAGAGGCTTTAGTGAGAAGAGTCCTTCACACAAAAGGGAAAATCTGACACTAATCATAGGATAAACCTCACATATATACGTTCATTAACACAGTACACAAGTCTTGCATTATCTTATGAACTTTTATGTGCTAAAACATTCACAGGTTCACTTATTAGCTCTACGACTTGGTCTCAGTAGTAAAGCTTTCTGCACCACAGGTCTACTTTCATCAGTTACACAGACAGTCACATACATTGGGTAGACTTAAGCAAGCAACAACCTTGCTTTTGAACAATTTTTTCAAACTACGTTGTTTTCATTTATTTTTTGTCATCACAAAATTGTAGCTTTCAAATATATGAGAAAATGGAAAAAGCTGAAAGAAAAGGTCATAAGACGAAAAAAAATAAAAAAAATGCCTCCCTTACACACACCCCTTAAATCCCATGAAATGACTGTTTAGCTCAAGGATTTGCTGTTCATCTCAGTGCCCCTCAAGCCTGAGGCAGGATTAGGCCAGACTCATGTTTGAACAACTGGAGAAAATCAATGCATTTCACCTTATTAATAATTAAAGACTAATTCAGACTTTCAAGTGATTAAAACTGTGTACAAAATGTATGAATTATTGTAACTAGAAACACAGACGTGCAAAAGGTGCTCTGAAACAAGGAACATACTATAACAAAAGAGTAATTTTCAGGGTATACTGTAGTAGTTAGAAGAGAAATAAACCATTTAGTGTAGTGCTAATTAGGTATTTATAGGCAGCTAAACAAATACTGTACATGAACTTTAATGGAAACCTTAACTAATTTCTAGGTGATGTTACAACATGCATGGTAATTGAAAGCTGAATCACATGCTCTAAACAGCCAATCTGTTGGTAGCCTATTCGATCATCAAATAGACCAAGGAAAGTGTAAGAGGAGAATTACAATTTGCTGGACTAATGGAAATCTTTTAACAGTAATAGCCATCAGACTACTGTATTCCTTCTTCTCCATCAATGCACAGGAGTAGCAATAACCAATGCTTTTGCACCATAAGAATCTTGCCTGTTCAAGCACTGTTAGAACACAGCAGGATGGACCACAACATCTGAAAGCTATGCTGAAACTATAAGAAAGCCGTTCAATTCTATCACTGAAATAAACAGCTGTTCTAATTGCTGTCTTAATAAATGAGCTATGGAATTTTGAAAGTTCAAATATCCTGGTTTGATTTAATTTTTATATCATTTACACTTCGCCAGTATCATCTTTATGAGGCTATCTATGAGAGGGACTACTGCTATGACATTTAGTTTGCCGTTCTTCATATCACGAGACAAGAAAAAACTTCCTATATTGCACAGACTTCGGAATGTTACTTACAATATTTCAGCCACTGAAGCATTCAAAGCATGTGTTATAGACAGCCAGCAGAAGGCTAGAGCATACATGGGTACTTGAAAAGCCAGTAAACTTATTAGTTGAAATGTACCTTGATGAGCCCGTGAAAGAAAGACAATGTCCACAGTACCAAGAGAACCAGAAACTTCCCCTTTTTGATAGGAAAAACTCCTTTGAAACTCCAAACATGAGAACAAGACAAAAACTCAGCACTGAGAGGTTTCTTTGTACCCTTTCAGAACACATTTTCATTGTGCATCACGCATACAGCTGTAATACAACATGCGGAATGAACAGTAGACTAGAAGGGACAAGTGTGGGTTTCGTATATATATGTATACACTAATTATATATATGTGTATACTATACACATATAGATAAACACATCTATCTAAGTAAGTCAATGAACTACAAAAGCTGGAACTGTTACCATAATTTACCTCACAAATCGTACAAACTGTACGCCTGCTCTGCAAGATCAAATTATGCTCTCTTACAAAGTTTCCGCAGTCAAGCGTTGTGCCACAGATCTAGCTCATATAAATCACCCTGATATATGAAGTCAAACAATCTCATCAAGCAAGCTGCCAAAAGGAGGACAAACGTTTCACAGCGCAGGAAGCGCCGTTCCAAGTTTTGCACTCAAGCCCCCTCCCTGTGCTAGCTGAACTGGCAGTTTGTCTGCCTCTACCTCATTAGATCAGGATGTTTGAGTAGCTGCTTGAAAAGTCTTTAGAAACACAATTTTGGCTTGATAAAATCCAAATCTACTTCTTGTGTCAGCATCCCACGTTGCTCTGAACAGGATCTATACTCGCTGCATTGAGGTCAGGCTTAGTCCTTCTGCTCTTTTTCACCAGAAAGCCACACTTGTCATTCGTCTTTCTGGCAAGTGTTAACGAGCCACTCCTGCCATAATGAATCAGCAGGAATCAGTAAGCATCTCCACAGAGAAGTATAACACTTGCTAACAAGACAGATCTACAGAAGAAACCTTTGCCCTGCTATACAGTGGATTTTTTATTTATTATTCCAATTTAATTTGGAGTGCACAGATGACAGGAATCTAGGAAAATGGGAAGACTTAAGACTTATATCCCTCAGGAAAAGCTAGGCCTTTTTTTTCTTCCTCTTGCACATATTGCTATATTTTTAGCTGTACTATATCACATTAAAAAAACTCCAACATACAGGGATTCATGTATTTGAATTAAATCTAAATTACAGGCATAGCAACTTCTCACAAGATTCCGCCTTTCTCCATTTCCTTGCCAATCCCAATAGCATATTTCAAATCCCTTCTTACTACACATACTACCTACTTCTCTTGCCTCCCACAAAGTATTACCATCTAGCCCATAATTACCCATCCAGAACTATAAAATGACTGTGGTGTAGGGAAAATTCTACCAAAGAAATAGTCAAGTGAAATTAAAGTTGGCAATTCATAGACTTATGCATAAAAATTACATCTGAGATGCTGTAAAACTGCTCACTTGACAAAAAAAAAGGAAAATTGGAAAATTAGCCTGAAGGAAATGAAACTCATCACTGAGGGATTTGACAGTAAGAAAGCCCAACTTAATGACTGCTGCAGACGAGATCATCAGGTAGTGGACTTTAAACCCTGCAAGGCATAATTCTGCCAATAGCTAACTCTTCAGCAGCTTTCTAAACACGGCAGTATCAATCGACATGTAATTCCATTGTTTTAATGCTGACCTAAACTGCTAAATCCCCCTTCCACTTAAGAGTTACTTTTCAGGAATTTTACTCCTTCACAAAGATTTTTACAGTTTCCATTTGGTGTACTGAGAGTTTTTTTTCTGATTTACAGTCAATTGACTGTAAAAGGCTGGCTGTAAAAGGACATAACTGAAGAGCTGCGATAACATCCCAGCTCAAACTGGAATATGGCATTTATGTTCAACACAGTAATAAAGATTTTCCATAGACAAGTATCTTCCATAAAACTGAAAGAAATCCAGCTTTTCTCCTGTAGTTTTGCAAAATACCCCTATTTCTTCCTTGTAAAATATAAAACATAAGCAAAACATGCTGGAGACAGTTACATTGTTGTTTTCAGTTGGTTTATCCTACTGCCATCTTCACCAGCTGACTACTAGAAAATATTATCATTTAGGGGAAAAAAAGGAACATTCAGCACGTACAAAGACCTGCAAAATGATTATTCTTGATCTTCATATGTATGAAAAATATTTAAGTAGTGGAAGCTAATTCTTGTACTGAAAGGGTGTCCAAACGTACAGTAGGTCATTATAAATAGTAGAAACTTGATCCTACTGAATTAAATAACTGAACTTTCACTGACTCCAGCAGGGCTAGATTTCATCCACAGTAAGTGAACAGTATTTCTTATTCCTTTAACGTTCCATGTTTAAAAGGGCTCTGCGTAGCTGTGAAGCCTACCATAGTGTAAGATGAAGAGAACATAAATATTTAACAATTTTTTTAACACTGTTTAATTATAGTTATCCTTTTACTGTTCTGTGTCTTTCTTACTGTTCTTTATGGATTTATGTGAACAGCCCTGGCTTGGATTTTGCTTCAGCTTTCGGGATTGATTCTAGTGAAGAATAGAACTTGCTTTCATACTTGGTAAGCATGTGAATAACAGTTACTGCTCGAACAGTTCTTAGTGCAAAAGGACCTTATCATCTGATTATTTGTCCTTCTCCAGAGAGTGTTATTTAACAGCAAAACCTCTCATCTGAAAAAATCTGTGGCTGCTACTCAGCAGACTTCCAAAAGCACACCAGCAAACTGCTGCACGCTCTTCAGAGGTTTTCTGCTGGGTCACATTCAATGCCTTGTTTTTAACAGCAAGTACAGCATTATCCTGATGAAGCATGAGCAACAAGGCTCATATGATCAAGAAACTAACTTCTTCTAGCAATGATGGGAATCAATGCAGGGAATATTGGGACAACTTAACTACATTGTTCCAAAAATTCTTTCAGAGATGGAGCCAAGAAGGAAAAAACTAAAAAAAAATAAAATATATATAGATCCAATCCGATTTCAGATCACTTACATACCATACGGATGCAGCGTGTTACAAAGGCAGCAAGAGAAGCATCCAAAACACATCACCGAGAAGTTGTCAGGGCCTGACGGCAAGGCCAGGCCCCCCCACTGCCATCCAGGCACCAGGGCTGCAAGTGCTGGTCCCTGTGATGTCACAGCAGGCCCGGCCCCAAACGCTGGGCCCTGGCATGGAAGAAGGAAAAGGGTGAGCGGGTGGAAGCAGACGATGGAAGAGGTGGGAACCTTAATTTTTTCTCTTTGCAAATTTGTGCTTGCTCATACAACCAGACCTCATGCAAAAAAGGCAATGAGCAATAAGCCTGGAAATCTGCTGTGCTTAAAAGGATTTTGGAAATACTCTATAATGTGGGATTCTGATCACTTTAGGCCAACCTGATGCTAAAATACCAAAAACCCTACACTTCAGTTTGACAGCTACAGAGCTTGTGCAACAACTGCTGCTTCCCTTCCATTCCTGCTCTCATTTTGCTACTGCAATTGTGCCAGCACATTAGTCTGCGGGACCACACCACAACGCAGCTCAGGCAACCTAATCTACCAAATCTCCTCTTGTGTCCTTCCTAAAAAATACGCTGAGTGACTGCTCAGTGGAACTGAACCGTGGTTCACAGCATGGGGCCATGGACGCGTCTGCCAGCACACCTGAGGGAGCCGGTGTGCCACAGCCTGGCAAGAAACGATGGATGCAGCAATATTTTCACAGGGTACTGCTGCCAAACATGGAAACCTGCTCATAATTACAGGCTGTCTAGCATAGCCTTTCCATATTTCATGACAAATCGCCTTGTCATAACTTTTCTCTTTTACCACCGCCCAGAACTGCAATTTGCTTGCTCTTCCAGAAGTCAAATCTCTGCTCTCTAGTCCTCCAATTAAAGACTCTCATCATCTATTTCTTACATTCCCATCTCCTGCATTCTTTTATTTGCTATGATTTATCCTCCTTTTAGATTTTAAATGAACCTTTTAAATGAAATAAACAGAACCATTATGTTAGTGCACAGAAGCTATGTCCTGCTTTAGCACTGCATGACAGTCAAGCAACTTACTGGCTGCTCAATTTACAACTCACAAGGGAATGCTTGAAATACATACTGCAGAAAAGGACTCTTAAAACCAAAACAACTTTTAGTAATTACATTCAAAGGTGACATGTAAAAAAAACCCAAACACAACCAAACCTAGAGAAAAAAAAAAAGCATTAGTATTACAGAAGTTTGCTATACTCTCCTTGGCCAGGTTTATCCTATTGAATTGTGTTGCTTTGTTATGCCAAACTAGCTAGCCATGATTTCTGAGTTGTCTGCCCTCAGGTCTGAAGTCTAGTTCCACCAAAGAAAATGGCACAAGTCCTGCCTTAAATGTGACCATGTTTTATCTTCATGCATAGCAAGAGAGCAGAGTTGCCAGGTGCACTAACCAGAGATCCCATCAGTCTGCAGGCCATACTGCAGCAGCTCCGGACAAACTGAGGAAAAGTTTAGCACAGGTGGGTTTAAAAGAAGCTGTCTAAAACCAAAAAATCTGAAAACGGCATTTTAGAAAGATGATCCTTATGTAAAGTGCCTGTAAGCTGCCTTCTCTGATGCTATGTCAGTGCACTAACTACATTTTCTTCATTTTTTCCTTTAAAAAGACTTTGCTTTCAGCAGTCACAGGTCTAAGCTTGTGATTATCTAGCTGTGGGTGTTGTATATGCTGTAGTACTTGCCTCTAGGGAATGACAAATGTCAGTAAGATGCAAAAAATAGACCCAGTGTGAAATCAAAGGAATACAGGAAGTTTAGAAGGCATCATTTAAGAGCTCCTCATGCAGAGCTGTTCAACTGAAAACAGCTATGCAATACACCTCAGAAGATCTAAGTGAGACACAAGAGACTGAAAATCTGATAATGGCTTTAAGGGCTGGCAGGGCATCCTGGAATACTTTAAACTTCCTATAGATTCCATGGAAACAGGAAATATAAGGACACTGTCTTAAGCATTTTAAAAGTCCGATTTATGAAGAATTCAGGAGAAAACACCGGTGTCTTGTTAGGGAAAAAAAATTACCCTGTGATCTCAAAGTCTTTTGAGCTGAAGGGAAAAAAAGGGGCATCAAAAGACCAGGGTTTATCACACTTGCCATTTGGGACTGTGCTAATCAGCAGAGGGAAACAGAAGCACATTCATCTTTGTACAGACTCGCCACTGAAATAATCTCTGCAACACCCACTGCTCTGATAAAAAGGACACTTTAGCCTAACACAGCTTTAAGGCCAAGCAGTACATGAAAACAAAGCACAGTTATTTCTGTTACTTCTTTGGTTTCACCAAAATCCCCATCTGCTGGTTTTCTTCATAATTTTTTTCCTTTTAACTCTTGTCTCCTTTGTGTTCCTTTATTTTTCAGTTCCTCAGTGTTATGCATTACTGAAACCATTTTCCCTTACTTTTCTCTTCACTTCTGATCACCAAAACATCCTCCTCTAAAAGAATCTAAATCCAAACATGATATATATAATTAGCTTTTCTCCCTCTAGAATGAAATATTCAAGAAAAAAAAAACCAACATTGTCTTAACAGCTTCAGTTTCACAGCAGATGCAAGGAAAGGTATTCAAATCAGGACTCTGGCAGTTCATTCCCAGTGAAAATCTAACCTCAGAAATTATTTTAGGGGCCTGAATATTATGATAAAATGCTACAGAACCTTGAAAAGATTCCTAAAAGGAAAGAAAAAAAAAAAAGCCAAGCTTGGTAAGAAAACTTCTCACAAGGAGAATGCAAAAAACAGAACATATGTATTTCATCTTAGATAGACACAAAGTCTACTGTAATTTTCTGTGGTGGAATGCAAACTTTTCTACTCACTTCTGCCCTGCCATGACCATTCAATTTACATCCATGTATATAATAAACCAGAACACTTTTTTTGCTTTATTCATTTGTAAGTGCTGTCCACAATCCCAAAAGATAAGCACAGATATAATAATTTTAAACAATATCAAGGTAGTCAAAATAAAAGTTGACTTTTTATATTAGTAACAAAAAACCCACAATAAAATTTTAAAGTAAATGGACAAAAAAGTCATTGGGAAGCTTCATGAAAAATGAATTCCTACAGTTATGGATATGTCTTTTCCAATTTTTAAATACGCAATACTGCCTCTTAGTTGCTTCAGAAACCATTTAAACATTTTGGTTGCTTCAGTCTGCAAGAACAACATTATTGATTAGATTATTTTAGCCTAAATCCTTGGGTATGGAAGAACCTTTTGTGCAAACTCATGACATCCTTATTCGAAAATTGTATACAGAAAGCAAAATGCTGCATATTTTATCCAAACTGGACACCTGACTCCCATGAACAGCGCAGTATGGCTGATAAAAATCTAACCTCTCCACATCGGTTCCCTTCCCAGTTTGTTATTATGCAATCCCATCTGAAATAGGATATGAAAACTGTGTCAAACTAGTTTTCATTATGTTCTTTGTCCTATTTTCTGGACCCAAAGGCTAGCAACAAACATTTCCGGATCTAAAGCCTCCTGCTAACCAGAAAACTAGAGTAAATAATAAAATCCTACATTAAATAGTGCAAGGTTTTGATGAAATGCAAAGTAAGTGCTGTTACTCGGTCACAACTGTTATACTCATTTAAAGTCAAGTCACCTTTACAATTATCCAGGAGTTTCAAATTATTCAGAATTGTTTCTTTTTAAAAAATGGATAAAAAATAAAAAGGCGTGTTAGACAAAGTACTGGAAATGTTATCACCCAGAGCTAAGATGACCAGACTTCTCGCCTTGTTGATCTGCTAATAAACCTTCAAATACCTTGGGGATCTTAATTCAAAATAGCAAAATGAATGTAGTATAGCTACAACTGAAGAGACTGTAGATGCTACCTCTTAAAAGTGGTCCATGGCAGTGTCACTTACGCACAGGTGATCTGTCCAGGACCTATTCATGTATGACATGTACTGGCACCTACAAAGGCAGTGCAGATAGCTGCATAATTCTCTGGTGACACAAAGCTACCAGAGATTCAAGGCAAGAGTCGCGGTTATTTCTGCACGCACGTCCCGCCGAGCGGGGAAAGGCCACAGAGCAGACGGGATGGGTCATGCTACTAGAGTCCATCTTTAATGCAGAGATACTTAACATTGAATTCATGCCAGTTATCACCTCTGAAAACGAATCTAGAACAAAAAATGCAGCATGCTCTAAAGTTTCTTTTCAGCTGAGTTTTCTTAAGGAAAAATTCTTATATGCTTTATAACCTTATATGCTGAATGGCCTTAACAACCATCCTCAGCTAGGATAGCTGGAGCAGGAAAACCTGGTTAGCATTTCTACACAAATCTTCATCAGGTCTGAAGCAGCTTGTTAACACCAGTCAACCAAGAGGCAGGAGCAAGCAGAGCTGGCGGGCAGCAGCAGCCAGGTGAATATCTCACAGGGAGCTGCCACAGATGGGAGCACATGCTGCCCTGCTTACGGCGGCAGTCAGTGGTGGTCAGTGGCACACTGACAAAACTGGGTTAAACAGGGTGCTGATCTGATTTGTTCTGACACGGACTTCAGTCTTAAGACAGAGTGTTAAAGGGACAGAATCAAATCCAAATTGCCCCCAAATACGTCTTTTGAAAAGGCAATCTTTTCAAAAGCAATAGGAGGATGAATTATAGAAAGAAAACAAAACAAAACAAAACTGCACACAACAAAAAAACAACTTGAAGCACATCGAAACTCATCACCATCAAAACCAGCGCGTGTCCAAAAGAAAACTTTCAATTTAAAATCATTACTGTTTTGAAAATACGATTTTTTTTTAAGCCTTACTCAGAATAAACTGTATGTGATAGTGGCAGAATTATAACAACACAGAGCATCACTCTACAACTTTAAAATGCATACTCTGCTGCTGTGATTTTTGGTTCTACCTAGTCTGGTTTAGTACCTGACAGCATGCTCTGCTGTCATCTCACTAAATACTTGTATTTTTGTTGCCAAATTATGGCAATGTGAATGGGAAAAGGCTAGTGAGAGAAGCATGACGTGTTAAAAGTGAAATCTCTTTGTTTCTGTTTTGAAGAAGGATATGCAAACATGAATCATACATCTTGCTTCTGCTACAGTAACTCAATATCCTCTGCTTGGTTAAATAACAGACACTTGGCACATACAAAATTGACATTCTTGCCAAGAACTGAAATTTGCAGCAACTCTGAGCTCTGTTGAAACCCCACTGTTGATACTTAAGTTGTACACAGCACTCCACCAGGATCAGCTGCAACATGTTAAATGAGTATTCAGCATCAGAATGACTATTTAAATCTCTCTCCCTCTCTGAAACAGTCATACTAAAGCTGAAAAGGCGACTTTTGAAAAGATCTTCAGGAGAACAGAAGGTTCTTTATGCATTGTACTGCATAAAAAAAGAACCCATAAAGGTATACACAAATGCCAGAACTGGCAGAAGTTCAGAAAATTTGTCCAATAGTGGCATCAACACAAAACCAATCCTTGTGTGGTACTCCAGAAAAAGGTGAGAAGTCTGAGGTGCTACAAGTGTGCCTTAAAAATAAGCAAAACACTTGTACTTTTTAATCAGTCTAATTCAATGTAAGTAAAGTATATGAAGAATGTCTAGATATCTAACCCTATTTCTACCAAGTTGCTACAGGAGCCCAAACAGTTGGGAGTAGTTTCTTCCTAAGTGCTACCAGAATCTGATTTTTCCGAGTTTGCACGACCCTTTGAGGAGGGGGAAAAAAAGGCCTCCATGTAAGATTCAGTGCTTCTGTACTTCCTTGATCCTGTTCAGCTCCAAAAGAAATAACAGAAATTATTTCAAGATACCTTTTTACATATCTATTCACTCTGAATAAATACATTGGTAGCCTCATCCCATTCAAACATACCGTGAGCTTAAAATTTCATTCTTCCTGCAGAACTAAGTCCCTGCACATACAGAGCAGTTCACTAATTCTATACTTCTGCAAACGTTTGCCTGATCTGTACTTCCTTATAGCTACACGTTGTTTGGAACTGCATGCATGCATTGACTAGGGCTGCACGTAATAGTGACATACTGCTTATTGCCCACTTTGAGGCAGAAACAGCACTGCCTTTACTTAGAATTATGGCACTATCCACATGAAGACAAAAGCAGGTTTAATTTACTATTTGGGCAGCCCCCAGCTGAAAAGGGAAACTTACTATAATTTTTCCTCTTGTCCTGATTATAACATTGTATGATTTAACCTAGGATGTCATTAGTCTATGTTTAGGAGAAATTGTAACTTTTAATTGCTTATTAAGGATGCTGGAGGACAATCTAGTCTACGCTACTCTGTTTCTCAGCTACTTGTTCCCCAACTACGTAGATTAAGAATAGTTGTGTTTTGGAGCACCTCTAGTTAAAAGAATTAATATTTGCTATGAAATCTTTTTCTTTATTGACTATTTTAGTAGCAGTACATTAGTCTTCCTTCAAATTCATATGCCCACAACTTATTTGTCTTACATAGAAGACCCAGTATTTTCAGCAAAAGAACAGTGATAGCCTTGCATTTGTATCTTATAAAAACAAAAATGACAAATTAGCTTTTTTCTGCTACGTCTTTGCAACTACTAGTAAAAGAATAAGACATGCACACAATTCCCTAAAATATGGGTGCCTAGTACTATTTCAGATGCCTGAGGATATCTAAGACAATGGCTTAGGGCTGGCAGATACAGTTTAAGGGAAACCCTCTCCTGGGTAGGTGGAAGCTGTGTAAGAGGTGAATACATGATGGCTTCTAAAATAGTACTACTAATAAATAATAAGCTATGTTAAGGCAACTGAATACTGCTGTTAAAGTCAGCTGGTGGGATTCAGCGCAAAATACAGACAGCTAGAAGTTGAGGTCAGCATGTGAGATCGGCGTCTAAGCTCCCACAATAGTCAACTGAGATCTAGTCAAGATAGTCAAGGGGGTCTAGAAAGATTCAGTAAGCCAGCCAGGAGATGTCTGCTTTAAGATGTTTTCTTGGCTCCACTGGCTTTTATTGACTGTAAAGGGAATTCAGATACATAGCTCATCTTAACCCAAGCCTCCCCCAACTTGTGTCTCTGCCTAGAGACCACGTGTGTGCATCAGAAAGCCATAACCGTGCCTTCATCTCGATTAAATATCTACTTCCCCTCCTCACTGTGAAATTGGTCCTGACCCAGGCAGAAGCTATTCCAAATGGCAACACGCTTGGCTGTTCTGGAGCCGGCGGGCTCTGCCCGGGGCTCCGACCGCCGCGGCTCCGCCTGGTGCGCACTGACCCCTTCTGGAGAGCGCGGCGCGGCGGGGCCCTGCCAGAGCTCCGCTGGCCGGAGGGGAGCCAGGTCCCCTCCGGCCTCCCCCACCCCCGGCGGCCCATTTCTCCCTGCAGGAACGCTGCTCCAACCTGTAACTGTGCAGCTTACTCCGTCGGAATACACGTCTCTCAGGTACTCCCCTTCCTCAGGTGGAGTTGAGCAGTAGGGATACATAATTCACGTGCAAAACGCCCTCTACACTTCCCTGCAATTTTGCTCTTGAAGTTGTCAACAAACGAACTTGCAGTTTAATACCTATTAAACTATAGTTCTAATCAAGAAGCCCATAACTGAATTATAAAGCTCTATAACGATGATTTACCACCTGATTATTATTTCTGTTGCAAGAGAAGCAATTTCTACAATATAAAAGTGTAAAAGGAAGGGTTAAAGAAATAAAGTCAGTAGTTTGTGCACGTTTATTTTTAAAAAAACCCTGGTAAAAGAGCATTAAAAAAGTCTAATTAAGAGTTTGCTGTGTTCAGTTCTCTCTTATAATTAAGACAAATCTGGATTATTTTTCTTTCCACTGACAAAGTTCTAGGTTTATTATACATTGCACTTTAATTATGCACTTACTCCAACAAAATGTCACATCTGACTCATGATTTAGATGCTGTACAATAAATATATAGAATTACTGCAGAAAAATCTCCATTACATGTAAGCATCAAGGAGGTGTAACAGTCTCTTTCTTAATTCAGTCAGTTTCTAATTATAGCTGGTATTTATTCAAGACACTAACAAAAGCTTACAGAACTTTCACCGCTTTTACAATAAATTTGTTGGCTGAACTATGGAAATTCTAGTGAGACACCTTGCTGTAGTTCAAATCTTTGAAGAAAAATAAGCCCAGACCTTCTTCCTCGCCAATTCTTCCCATCTTTCTCAGACTACTACCACAAATTAGAAAGCCTACAAGATTTTTTTTTAGAAGGTGTCTTAATGGGATAAAAAAAATAGCCACATAGATGGCTAAAGAAAAATGTAGCCAAGAAGTCCTTAAAGCAAAGCCTACATTTCCAGGAGAAAAAGAAGTTGTAAAGTAATAAGCTGCTCTCTTTCAGTTGGAAATTTTAAATTTTAACACAAAAAGCGCACTTCTGCTTTTAGGATTATTGACAAAATGTTGTACCTCCACCATCTCTAAGACCTAAAGCAGGCAGGCTCAGAAACAAAGGTCACATACACTATCTAAGGTTGAAAAATTAGTAGTTAAGGAGGGCTTGATTCTTTACTGCCATTGTGATGTTAACAAGCATTTTCAACTGTGAAAAGTGACTGCAAAATGGTTATAGGGTGCCATTGTCTTTTTCTTATGCATTTCATGGAGACAAATGAATCTGAAGCTGAAGAGAATCAAACGTAAGCAAAGAATATAACTATTTTAGAGCTGCATCTCCACAAAGAAATAGAGTTCCCCAAAGGAAAGCAAATTACAGCTATTGTCTTTACAATAATGAGTAAACCAGACCAGGAATCAGTTAAAGCCTACGTATCTTGCTTTAAAAACTACCACCCTACTTTTTTTTTCTATCTCTGTATGTCTGCTTCAGTTTATATTCTTAACTTATTCATAACCAATTTAAGTAAAAAGCCTTTACTGAAGCAACAACAGAATCAGAAGCACTTAACTGACAAGACCATGATTTTGCAATTCTCACAAGTGTGTCCTTAGCTAAGATTGCCTTAAGCAATTGGCCTCGGGGAAACTGACCTACAAGCATACATTTTAGTTGAGTTTAATGAGATTTGGATGAGGCTCCAAAAATAAGCAGTGTAATTCAGATGTATTTGTAATCCTTGAGAGATGGCAGTAACACATTTCAGCAATTCCACAGCCAATACACTTTCTAAAATGTTTCCAGAGGAAGGTGCTCCAATTGTAAAATACTATCCTAATAACCTCACCTTAAAATGCACCACACTAAAAACTCATGCAAGTTATTACCAAACATATTTCAGAATAGAATGAAAATTAGAAAGGAAACACATGGAAGTAAAGGGAAAAGATTGAAGGACACAACACAACAGGAGTTTAAGATAAAGGTACTACATTTGTCTCAAAATTAAACCATTATTTTCACATTTTAAATAGCTCAGTATTGGAATATGTCCTTTGCAAGATGTTTTACACAAAGCATGCAAAGCCAGGAAGAACACATGCCTAGTAAATAGATTGCAGCCTTAATGTCCTTTCTATATTCTTGATGTCATCCCTGCAGGATCCCTGCTTTTCTGTCAACATGGGAGGTTAAAAATTTGTATATCTATAAGAAAGAGTTGGGTACACAAAGAAGAATCACACTTGGAGTATTGCTGTCTGGCATTCATATGACCCTTTAACATGTTTATATGCAAGTAGCATACTACTGCGCCTTAATGATTAAATAGTCTCAACAAAATGTTGGGGAGGAAATACTACAGTTAACACATACCGTATTGCATGTTGTTCGTTAGATTATCATTCAGCTTCACAGATAAGAAACATTTGTCCCTTTCCATCCCTGTTCTCAGAAAAATTCTGCAGATGCACATTTATACACAGAAATGCACAGATGATATATCACAAATAACTGTCAAGCACTGGTGAACTCTGGTACTCCGATGGTTAACTGGAATGTAGCATTCCTTTGAGAGGATAAAAGGAATAAAGTTCTGGAAGCCAGAGGTAATATTTCAGCCTCAGATTTTATTAGACACAGTTTCTTTCCTAAGCATAGTATGTCCCATAGAGCTAGAGAAATTACTATCTCTGGTTCTCAAAGACTGGAATCCTTCATCTCTCTCATAATCCCTCAGTAAGAAACAGAAAATCACTTTCAACATCTCCATAACACCTTTAATTTTTCATGTTGAATGTTCTTTTTATTGCTCATCTAAGAAAGGTGCCAAAGTCTTAGTTATTACTTATTAGTCCATTTCAGTTTATTACTTCTTTTAAAATATGGCGCTTCCATTCTCTAACTATTTGCTTTACACACTGCAGCCCATCACTCTTTTCTTTCAAAAAAGGTTCAGAGAAGGAGCTGAAAGAGGTTTGTGCCACAGGATTCCATCAGTCCAAGAGCTCTATATATGCACCTAATCTGGTGTGATCAAATTCAATGCAAATGTCTAGTTCCCCTTCTAAAAAATCAGTGAGATGAAAATGTGCGTTTTAATGACTGATTACATTCTCAGTAACTTCTGTAGACAGTGAAAGACAAGAAAATTTTAATGGGAAAAATACTGAGGTAAAATGGAAGGATGATGTTAATACAAATGTTCAATTCTCACAGAATGGAAAAACATCTAAAAGCTAATGATTTTAGTCAGAAAAAAAAAATGGAATAATATATTCCCTAGAAGTTCCCCATAGTGCTAGGGTCACCACACCCCGGATCCACATCAGGAAATTGAGAAGCCGAGATTTCCCCACATTTCAAACAGTTCTGGGCAGGGCAAGAAAAATAACTAATTTAGCTGCAAGAGGACATACAACAGACCAAGCAAGGAAGAAATATGTTGTTCTGCAATGCTACAGCCTCTATTGCTGTTTTGCCCAGAAATGTAACAAAGGACACACCTAAACATATATTAGCACCTTTCTTCCTACTACAGAAACACAGAAGAACATCCCAAACATTGGTGATCAGGGGTTTTTTTAAGGTTTTCAAGTCTAAATCTAGTATCTTGGTATGCTTATGCATGCCTTATGTAACCAGTGGTTCCTCTCCATACCAGCCTCACTTTCACCAAAGTCAAATGGCTCATTCTTCAGGTGTCTCCAAAGTGTCTATAAAAGCTGTATGGACAGCATATTTTTTTTTAAGGCAAGTGCATATAGTCACTTGATAATTACATACCCATTTTACACACAGAAAAAAATACTTCGGGGAAAACATCATCTTCTAAAGAAGTTACCAGCAGTAGGGTATGTGTGCAATGCATGCTGCAGTGGTCATACTGTACATTTCAAGAGCACTTCCAGTTGTTTGTTTGAAAAATGTACATCATTTATTAGGAGATAGGTGCAAACTCATGTCCTGCTACTTCTGTTTTCTGACTTTCTGAAAGATCCTTTGTCCTTTAAGTCTCTCTATGCCCTACTTTGACCACAATATAATAGTTCTCAAAAAGGTGACATGGAAATGCATTTCTTTTTCAAATTCAGATTCTAAGTTGGTAAAAACTTTCCAGATTTTTTTTTGTTCCATTTTTTTGTTCCTTTTTTTTTTGTTCCAACAAGTGTTGCTTGGCATTTAGTATTGATTTAATATGTAGATGCTTCAATATTTCCCTAAATTTCATCTCTCCTGATAGCAAGAAAATAATGTCATTTCATTTTAAATAAAATATTTCAGAAAAGTCAGCTTTCCGTACAACAATTTTAACCAGACATTTAAGCCCACTATAACAGCTTATGTTTAATAGTCTCTGAGCTTTAATTCATTTGCTTTTAAAAACATGCTCTGTTCAAAAGAAACAGAATGGAGAGCAATACAGAGAGGGTAAAACAACAGCAACATCTGCATCTTCAAGTCTGTTTTAGATAGACATAGGCTAGTAGCTTAATGTAATGGCACTGAGCTGCTTTACACTGATGGCCTGCTGTTACTGATCCTGAGAGCATAATGAAGAGCATTAAGTGTTTAAATATAGATGTCAATAAAATACACGACAAATAATGGCAGATAGTGAGAGTTCGCAGAGATCTGCTATGCTGATAGAAGTTGTAATAGAGCATTAATGAGAAACGGACCAGAAAAAACCCCGACAGAAGAGATTGATCAAAATAATTCATAAAGTCTCCTCATTTCTGATAAAGGGCTTTTCTAAATGAAGACATTATAGTCCAGACTTGGCTGTGAATTTACAGCACACTAGTGACTCCACGCTGACTCCATGACTGCACATGCTATGCTTAGGCTGGTGAAACCAAGTAAACTTCGTCATGCCACGTGTCACATGTTCAAAATAGCATGAGGGTCAGTGGTAGATATTATTGCGGATTAGCTGGAATGCTATAAATGAAAGTTCAGCTTAATGCAAACCAGTATTTCCTTACTTAGAAAATCAGGTCTTACAGCACTTTTGGTAGCCCTTTTCTACATTGAGCACAAATGTGCGTACAGAGATGATCGGAGGGAAATGGTTGGAAAGTGTCTTTATGTAGATCCCCACATGTACCAAAACCTGAAGACTAATCCTTTATTTACTGCTTCTGCTCTAAATTTCCGAGTAAAACTGATGTATATAAAGTGCTGATCCAGACGAAATCCGTCGTATTAAACACAGGCTCAGTACCATGACTTCTCACCTGAGGACAGGAAATGACCTTGACTGTCTTCACAAGGCACAACATTGCCCAGACAGTTGGAAATCTGACACTTATCATTCAAGAGAACTATTACATGTTCTTCACTACATTTTCATGGTGTAGATATGTGTGGCTCTGGAAAGAAATAGCATTTAAGACTGCTGTAGGAAACAAGTAGTTGGCAATGCTCTTACTCATAACTATTTTGGAATCTCATAAATTATTAAAGCTACAGTTACCAAGAAGCCAGTCTGCTAGGCAGCAGCCTATCCAAAATGCTATTTGCAAGACAAAATAAAATTATGTATACTGAAGGGGAAAAAGAGAGAGGATTCAGCTGTAAGGTAAAAACAACAGGTGATCTCTTGGTATTCAATGCCACATGGTCCTTAATGTTTCAGTGACTCTCTGCAATACGTTCCTGACATAAAACAGGGCCTTGCAACTAAAGCAAACATATATATGTGCGCACACACGTATCTATACACATCTAAAAAGTAGTGAATTATGGAAATTCTATTGTGTAAGACCACATCCAGTAGAACTTCAAGCCACAGGAAAGAAGAGAAACAACCAGAAGGGAATGGTATCTCATCTGATGTTTAATGATCCAGGAATCAAAAAGCAGCACATGAGCTCCTAAGTTCTGCTCCAGCTACAAAGCTGTTACGGGACTGAACTGCTAGGCCATGACACGAACTAGAATGCACTATAAGGAGAAAGATGGAAATTGTCAGATGGCTCTTACTTGAAGTAGTAGTAGGAATAATAAATCTTTTAATTTGTATTGTATACTGAATGGAAGGAAGGAATGTAGAAGTTAAAAATGTTTGCTTGGAAAGATTCATGTCAATAACCATCAAACATTTTCAACACTTTCCCAGCTTGCTTCAATAAGCTTCAGCTAGCTCCACAAATTCTGCCCAAATGTGATCAGTCCTAACATCACTCTGACTTGCTGTCTCTGTTCAACCACTTTTCCATGACAAACAGTCCTCTTATGACACTGAAAGGATAAATAATCTATGCAGACCCTGACTAATTTATGAATTCTACATTTTTTCCTGATTTTTCTGTTCTCTCCTATTTATTATTTTCTCAGAATGGTGCCTCTGATCTCCACAATGAACCAATAAAGGTTCTTCTTGCAAGTGTTCAAGGCCAGGCTGGATGGGGCTTTAAGCAACCTGGTCTAGTGTGAGGTGTTCCTTCCCATGGCAGGGGGGTTGGAACTTTAAGGTCCCTTCCAACACAAACCATTCTATGACTCTGTGAAAGATAACAGCACTTTCCTATTCTCGCTAACAGTTTGTCTAGTTAATTGACTAATTTGTTGTGTTGGTAGGAATTGTAAACAGTTTTGGGAACTACATTATTTAATATGCGCTTACTGAGCATTTTGAACACTGATGGGAATTATTGATTTCTCCTGAAATATTCACATTACCATGTATCCGTTTTCAGTCTTGGCATAACAACTTGTGTCATCATCTTGCACAAAAAAATGCTTTAAGTTATTCTGACTCCTTTCTACTCTGCACTGTGTAGTCTTTCAGAACTACTAAACTCAAGAGAAGACCACATCAATTCTCTCCTTTTTTTAACTCATCTAGTTCAGCAGATCTTGTGGAGAGAGTGAAACTGTGCAACTCAAGACCTGTAAGATGTGTTGCATTCTAGAGGACGTGAAAATGCAAAACCACAAAATAACAAGCCCAGAGATATCTCTCTGTTAGCTCTTTGGATTAAAGCACCTATTTTTCTAATTAAAATTTTTCCTGGTATTAATTCACAGTATGTAGAAGTAAAGATATTCAGAAGTACATACAGAAGTTGTTTTATGCAGTTGCCTACTTTCCTTTTTTGGTACCCTCCAGAAGTATAACAATACCAAAGACAATATTGCTGAATGCAGTTTAAATAGAAAGCTACCGGAAACTTAATGCAAGAAATCTAAAGTGTGGAAAACAGCCTGGCTTTGTTTGCTAAGTGGCCTCACACTAAGCTTTTGATCCAGGTGTTGTGGGAATGGAACTGACACATACTACACTTCCAAGATTTTAATGATGCCCAGAGCTTTCATTTTCTTTACACTCTGACAATGGGAAACATGGCCTCCTTATGTACAACATAAAATCTAATAAAGAAGCCAGCTGTTCTTTCCCTGGTGAACCCTGCAACTCCACTCTGAAGTACAGTACTGTCATTTTTTTTGAGAAAAAAAACATTGAGCAATTGTACAGTATCTGGACAAGTACAATACACTCGACTCTTCTTTCCTCCTGTCTATATATATAAAATACACAGAAAGAAGTTGTATAAACCAGCAAAATAATCTATCTATCTGCTTAACAGCTAGCAGGTTTTACATAGTTTCTTGGCTTTCCCAGTCACAGTATGCTAAAGTATATGGTTTCCATCCTAAAATCTCTCATAAATGTCTATTCTAATAATGCAAACTGACATATCTGTTCTGCCAAATGCTGGCTACCTAGTGAAAACAGGCAGAGCAAATACTATGCAGTAAATGTGCTGAGAGAACCTAGCAACATCACAGGGCAGATTTTGCTCTTGGCAACAACAACAAACACTGATATTTTTGAGACCGTAGTCTCAACAAGAGGATTGCTCAGTTTTCTTATCTTTCTCCTTGCTGTAGCCTAAAAAATTCAAGAGTGTTACAACATCTGTATCACACCGCATTATATTGCAGCTGGTTGTGTGCAGCTGCAGAAATGTTGCCCAGAGTTATGTTGCTTTAACTGCCATCATGAGGACACAGCTACGCTCCACATTTGGAGAACATACAAATGAGGGAACTTTCAGAGATATTGCTCCTGTATTTGAACAACTCTGCTATGAAGTGGCAAATAATAGCCAAGCAATGTTAAAGGAACACAGTTTTTGCAATCAGTTAAACTCAGTTGTAACTAAGCATGCACAGGTTCTTCTCGCAGGTTACCCTTCCAGTGCCTGCCAGGTTCCTTTCCTGATCCTTCTTGCCAGGGCACAGTCAGGTCCTACCTGGCAAGGCTACGACATAGCCTGGGCTTGAGGGTGAGGATGTCAGGGCAAATTCAGCTTCAAAGGCCAACTTAAATGTACAGATAGCCCCAGCATTCTCTTCCTGCCTCTACAAGAGTCAAAATAAAACTACACAAATACAGAGAAACTCCATGTTTATCAAAAAAACTTTGCAGGTTGATGGGTGATATGGCACTAAATACGACAGTTTAAAATCTTCCATTGGTTGGTTGTTGTATGAAGTACAGCATTTATTTTTTTTTTAATATATACGCTTATCCTTCTGCTACACATGCAGGAAAGACTACCTCAGGAAGACCATTTTGCTATAATCTATACTGTCGCATTTACTACTACAAAGTAATAGTTAACAGATATTGCAACTGTGGTATCCAATGGACACCTACTGGATAGAAGGACTTCAGAAAAACTGTTTTTCATATTCATGTACCTTGTTTTGCTGCCCTTTCTCAATCATGTTCATCAACAGGAGCTTCCTAGCTCAATATATATATAAATACCACTGATAATGCAAATCTCCAATAATTTAGTGGCCAATGAGAACTACTTTTCTTACCCCTTTTCTTTCCATTCCTTGAGTATGGAATATATTCTCAAAGACAAAGAATTCCTTTACCATTGTAACTCTTTCTTTGAAAATTAAATAAATGCTACAATACAATTAGTTGAGCAGGTGCTAAATTTATCCTGACATTGAGGCCAAAATATAGCAAAATACATTTGCCTGTAGCAAAGAAAGAACTATTCTGATTCCATCTCTATCAACCCTGTGGGCTGTTTGCTGGACTCAATATGAAACATGTTTTCACTGCTGTTTTGGAAATATATTTAAATTCTTTTACATTCTAAATTTTAAATAAATAGGTTGCAGCAAAAGTACTGTAGTAATTTGGTATTATTCACTTACCTATTGAAGTTACATAAAAGTCAAGCCATTTCCACAGCAGTTCAGATACCCATGTTAGGAATCCATCACCACGTTGAAAGGACATGAAAGAAAAGGAAGAAAAAAAGAAAACAGTAAGCTATCTTGCTCGTTTCCTCAAACAAAATAAAAAGCATTAAAACAAACCTATAAATAACAATCAATGTTACATTCTGCCATAAGCATGGAATATATTCATTGAAGCAGGTAACTTCTATTGCTCTTTTTTTTTTTTTCCCCTGTTACCATTCATTACAGCAAGATGATTGTTAAAGTAGTTGTTAAAAGAAAATGGTGAATAGTACTTACATTACACATAAATAAAAATCGAACAATCCTGTTATGTTTGATAGCAGGCTACATTCAAACAGTTTCACAGCATTTTTGTAAATGACTTGAATGCACTCTTTATCTGAATATCAGCAGGCAGAAGGCCAAGATGGAAATTATGCAATGAGAAGGAAATTGAACAATTCAGATATGTTTATGGAAAGCTCACAAATCAGGGCATCTCATTTGGCACCAAATAAAGCTGTTATTCATGATGTGCAGCTACAAAAGGGAAAGCTGTTCTCTGCTATAAAGTGTAGCCATAGGAGTATGAGCTAAAAGAAATGGCTTCTCGACAGAAGAAATAAAGGGCAACATTGCCATAAAGAGATGCTCCCACTAGGTCATGTGTACTCAGCTGAAATGAAACCAACAAGAAACCATACTGGCACACCCTTTCCTTTAAGAGCATCTCTTAGATATTGTATAATGATCCCAAGCAACAAACTTCATTTCTAAATCATCTTTTTCTATTCCTACATAAACATTTTAGTTCCACACTCAACCTTGAGAGGATACAGATTTGGAAAGAGCATCTCTTCAAAAGATTTTCTATGATTTGCTGGGCTGCTAGAAAGCTATAGTGACTACACCAGTTCCCATACTTGGATTCTGATCTCTTTCAAGATGTGGCCTGCTCTGTAGAATTGTCAGATTAGATTTATGCTCATAGACAAACACACTAAAAAGCTGTTTTATAATAGTAGAGCTGTCATTAGATGCTTTGGCATTTATCAGATAACTCACTTTGCCAGAGTCATGCCAAGCCTATATATGAAAGAGAAAGCACCTGCTTTATTAATTCATTCTGCCTATAGTGTGTGTTTTTAAAATACAACAAAATCACCATTAATTAAATCTTTATTATTAATTCACACAGCTGAAAATTTATTCGCAGGACTGGAGGAACATATAAATCCTCAAATGACATTAAGCAAGATGAACAGACTATCTGAGTTTATTCTGCATGTTAATATGGACCTTAAAAGAGCACCTGGGATAAGAAGTTACCTTTGCTTCTTGAAGATTCCTTTTACATAACAGTGGTTTAGCTCCTTTGCAGTTTATGTATTTCAAACACTGAGCCTGCCCAGGGGCCTCTGAGCCTAGATGCCTGGTAATCTCTTTAGATGTGTCATGCAGATATAGGCTGCTTCAATTCATTTAATTGGAAAAAATCAAGGAGATCCCTTGTATTCATATTGTTGCATTTGTTTGTGTTCAGTTCAGTCTTTGCTAACACAGGCAATATGAACAGAAGGCATTACTAAGTGAAATGCGCTTTGCTCTTCCATGCCTATTAATGTGCCAAATATGAGCATACAACCTTGAAGCTGAGGGGTCGACCTTATCCAGAAGGGTCAGGAAAAGAGAATTTCCTTCACTAATCTCATAGTTCAGGGATAGTACTGAAGTAGAGATGGGGAAATGTTGCATTCTATTTGTTTTATCGATTGTGGACTTTTCTAAGGTATGCATGCCACAATTCATCACTGCATATACTCAAGTGCTTCAGAAAAAGTGAAAAATTGCTATGCTTGTGCTCAAAAAATAGGTTTAATAAACTTAAAAAAAAAACAGCCCACAAAATGTTTTATAACCTCCTACTTCTTTAAAAAACAGAAATAGAAAAAGAAAATGTCACTTAAGTCACTTCTATTTACTGCAAATAGGAAAACACTGTTGTTACATAAGACAAATAAGCAAAACAATTTAAAAAGAAAACACTTATCTCCCACACAAAGTCTCAAAACTTACTGTTCCTTATCTCCTGTGGTTTAAATGATATTTCTGATTATTCTTTCTGTGAAGTCCTGTGCCACTCTAAAAAGAGCAAAGTAAGTGAACTTCTCCCCTAGAATCTTTTGGCAGTATTTTTCATCTCTCTTCCCACAATGTTCAGAAATAGCTAAAAAAGCACTGTATTTTGTCGACTGTTCATTTTCCTCGCAGTCATAGGCCAGTTCCTCAATTTGTGTAAAAAGAAACAGCTCTGCTGAAGTCAGTGGTGAGACTTCAGCCTCCCTTGAGTCGTGTACATGACACTGGAACTGTTTGTTATGGAAATTATTCTGCCTATCATAGCCCAGATATTCAGAAAACTGTGGGTGCTTTCCTGAGGACTGGAAGATATATGAAACTGCCAGCTTGCTGGCTATTGTGTGCACATTTGAAGTACAATCTAGGGCATTCATTGCTGAAGAACACTGTATTTGTACATCCATTTCTCTGATAACCTGTATCATAACTCAGTAAGGATTAAGTAGCAGGGAGAGATGCACAGAGAAACCAATGGTGCTGTCATTTTTTGCAGGCAGAAATTACATTATCTTTTTTTTCAGTTTTTGACAGAAAATTACTGTCTTAAACATTTTTGCAAGTTTATCTGCCTTAAAGGGGGTCATTCAGAGGTCTCTACTGTTCTCTTTCATATTCTCTTGACGGTTGACTGAACCCTTGATCTTTGACCTGGATAGAAATTAACCCTCCACCGTCCACCATCTAAGATGAGACATTACTATTCCTAGTAATGAGAGGTTATTAAAATCTTAAAAGTTCAGTGGAGCATTTCAAGGACAGTGGAATTAGATTTCAGCAAATACTCGCAGATTTACTGCATAATGCAAACCATTTGATTTGTTGAGATGTACACTCCAAGGCTAGGGCTCAGCCAGCCTTTGCTGGCAAGGAAACAGCCACTTGACTAATTTAACTTGATTTGCACTACAAGAGAGGGAAAAATCCTTGTTTTGGTCAAGTGCAGCTATAACTTATTCCCCTTATACCTTTCAACCCTTCCTCTTAACTTTGCAGTGGAAGGGGTATTATTTGTTAAGCAAATTAAAAATTCTCAGAGGGAATGACAGCTTATCAAACAGTGCATCACACTTTGTTGCTGATGTTGTATTAGAAACAGGAACTGAACTGTTGTTGGGGGCAAAATGATCACATGGGCCAGCAATACAACTGTAGTTGGAATTGATAGCTATGGTACCCCAAGAGCTATGCCAGGTACAAGGATACATGGAAGAAAGGTGCCACTGAGGTTCATAATTCACTAGATTCCTCTCAAAGTCACTGCATCACTTTCTGTGCCTTATGCTCCTAAGCCTTTAACTGTTGGAACAGTCTTTCCACTAGCCCGTTACTGGCCAGCTCTGCTATTCCATGCAATTGAAATTCCCATGTAGGTCAATGATAACATGTCTACCTGTATAATTTCTATGCAGTACTATTCTGATTCAAGTTATTCCATTGATGGAGCACTTGAAATTTCCAGCAGGAAAGGTTGCCTGCCTCTTCCTGACCTATCAGGTTCAGTAAGGTTTGGGACTAAAAAGATTATCAGAAACAAGAGGAATTACACAAAGCGAACTGGGACCTGAGTGAAAAGAAAATGAAAATAAACTAAAACTAAAATAAAAATTATCATGCAAGGAGAAAAGGTAGAAAAGAGTGGAAATACAAAATTAACAGGATCCTCTAGAATGTGAAGCTATGAGACCAGAAGGACAGGCAATTCTGCTTGTGGAGGTGATTAGCAAAACTTGTTGCAGTTATTATTTCGAGGTCTCATCATCCTGCCATCTTTAACAAAAGTGGTGCAATAAGCTATAACAAACCACACCAAATTACCACTATTTTTATTGACCGCTTAGTTCATCTGCAGATGCTGACAAAATTTGGCAGGTTCCTTTTAAAATACGTTAGTGTCAGATAAATGATACTGCATTTCAGGGCAACATAAAGAGCAATATAAACAGTTTGATTCTTTCCTTCCTTTCTTTTACATTTATGGCTTTAACAGGCAAATCAAAATATGTGCCTTTTTCTTTTAAACCCATTACTCTACATTCAGTTATGATATGGAGGCTATGGTTATGCTCTTTACAACTAGTTCTTCATGAATGCATTTCTTGTATCAAATGTTTATTATGTGTTTTTGCGTTCTGTATCTAACCGAAACTCCAGTTCCCCACCTCAGTGCCGTAGGCTGCTGGTGTGCAACAGAGCTGTTTATCAAAATACTAGACTTAATGAAACACAGAAACTCTCAGAATGGAAATGTGGCCAGTGTATCTGCTTATAGTCTCTATAGCCATGGCAAGCTTATCTGGTTCACCAACTATGCTAAAGCTAAAGAAGGAAGCAACGCCTCCTCTGCACTGGCTGCTGCCATTTTTCTTCGAATAGTACCAGGGCACTGTCTAGCAAAAAAAGCATAAACTCCGTGGCAGCTGCCAGCTACTGAAACCCTGTCGTGACACTGATCATTACCAGAGGGTGGCAGCCACATGTGCAGCATACACAAGACAAAATATTAACTATTAACAATTACTGTAGGGCTAATTAAACAGAATTTGCTATGCAATACTCAGCTTGTTCTGTCAATCCTAACTAATTCATCACCTATTAAGTTAGATAAACAAGGGTGGAAGAGGACCGGAATTTGTGAAACCATTATGGAGAACATAATTGCAGCAGTGAGCTTCCTGTTTACTGGGCCTGATTCAGTGAGACATTGGCTTTGGCAGATTAGAAAATTTCTGAAAGAAAACATTATTACTACTAGGGGTGCACTTTTTTTTCTCCTTTAAATCACTTCATGATTTAATGGAAGACTTATTTATTTATTTGTTTGTTTAAATTTTTTTTGCAGACTAGACCTTCATGTTTTGGACAACAGAATATTTAAACCTGATTAATGACCACACATACCTAGTCACTGTGAAGGTTACCAAAGGTATGTTTTGATATCTGCTTGTAACCTTTATTAATACAAATACATTATGGCCAAGTATTTAATCATTATATTGAAGAGATTCTACATTAATCTCACTTCTCATGAATAAGCGTCACAGCTGTGACTGTGTCAGACAAAGTCAAAACCTAAAAGATCAGTACTGTCCAAATAGTCTTTGAACGTATCACACAATATAGCAGGTGTGATATGACTCAAGTATGATTACAAAGTTCATTCATGTAATATCTGTCAGAATGTTTGCTATACTTCTGTTAAAACTTTATCTACAGATAATTTAATAGAAATATATTATCCTGTGAAGACCCATACATAAAAAAATTGTGTCTACTTGCATACACACACATTTCATAGAATCATAGAACAATTCAGGTTGGAAGAGACCCTTGGGATCATAGAGTCCAACCATTAACCCTACACTAAAAGTTCACCCCTAAGCCATATCACCCACCACCACACCTAAGCGACACTTAAACACATCCAGGGATGGCAACTCAGCCATCTCCCTAGGCAGTCTGTTCCAGTGTCTGACCACTCTTTCCATGAAGAATTTCTTCCTAATGTCCAGTCTAAACTTGCCCTGTTGAAACTTGAACCCATTCCCCCTGGTTCTGTACCTAATGACCTGTGAGAAGAGACCAGCACCAACCTCTCTACAATGTCCTTTCAAGTAACTGTAGGGCATGATGAGGTCCCCCCTCAGCCTCCTCTTCCTTAAACTGAACAGTCCCAGCTCCCTCAGTCGCTCCTCGTAAGGTCTATTCTCCAGGCCCTTCACCAACTTTGTACGTATATTTCAGCTCTATTCCCATTTCTCCTTTACACAGATGATACAAAAGCTTTCCTTTTCAAAGACAGACATACAAATGACATGACTGAGAACTAAGTCCTGAGGAAGCCCAGACTAGCTGAGAATACTAGAGCACCTGTCCAGAGCAGCTGGGACTCTTATTTCCTTAAACAACCAAGTAAGCGAAATTCAAGATCTTTGTCTGTATTCTCCAGGCTAACCCGAGCTGCATCTAGGATTACTTAGAGCTCCAAGGTAACACCATTGCACATGGGACATAATGAGATTTTCTAATACACAAGTAAGCGCATATATATATATATATGTATATATAGATGGCATATAGGCAATTTGGAGACTTTCGGATATCTTAAAGACAAGAAAAAATAAAAAAGATGTAAATAGGAATTAAGTAAAAGGTTAATATAAAAAAATGAAAATAAATAATATTTTGTTTATTAAAATAAACTTTTTGTATTAGTTTACTACCAATTTATTGTCACATAGCTAACATTAGTCTCCTTATGAAAGGCGGGTTTTTTCTTACTTTCAGGGAGAATAATATACAGTAGCCCTTTACTTCTGTTTCCTGGAACTTGGAGGGCATATAAACCACATTGAGGAAAATACCCTAGTTTTATTGTTCTTTGTTCTACGAACTGTGTGTGTCCTCAAAATGTCATCAGCGATAAACTGTAAAAGGCATCACATCAAGTCATTAAAAGACACTCCCTAAGGCAAGAGACCACAAACTGAAATTGCCTACTACCTTATTTATACATTTGGCCCACCTAGGTATGGTAACTTCACAGTCCCTTTATTAAATAGGTATTTCCATACATTACAAGTGTATTTAATTACTAGCCAGTTGAGAACAATGGGGGGAAATGATGTTTATTTAATCACTTGGTTGGTTTTTCCAGCTCTGAGTGAGCACCCTTGAAACATGATTGGCGGGCTGTTCCCATGGAAGCCCCCAGGGCCGTTCACCTGTCACTTCTGCCGGCAAGAACCCGTGTGACGTCCCACGCCGCTTGCTTTTGACGATGAACGACAGTGACCCAGTCTCAGAGTGTACCTGACTTGGTCATTTCTCTTTTCTTTCAAAGAAATGGTGTGCTATCTACTGGTTAAAACCAGTAACCTCTACACTGCACAAAGTAGTTAATAAAAAAACATCATAGCTGAACTAAAAAATACTAGGCAAACAAAGGACAGCCTCTAAAGAATAACCTGAAGTCTGTTCATGCTTTCTCTAGAGTAAACTAGAATAAGAGCCATCAGAAACAACAGAGCTACAAAGGGCTGCAAAAAGTATGTGGAGAAGGAAAAAAAATGGCAATTCTTGGAAGGAAACAGTAACAGATCTTTTATAAAAAAGTTCTCATTTTAAAAGTGTCCAATAGTTCCATCATTTTTTTTTTTTTTTGGATAGGTTTATTTCTCAAAACAAACTGTAAATAGGAACTTCAGGTTACCTAGTGAATTGACAAGTGAGAGGGAGTAGGTGTAGTTTTCAATGCTAAGCCAATCTGCTGCACCAAGGTGACAAGCTAGAGTTCTAGGTATCGGAATATCATATTGTCATTTCCTAACACAACCCCCTAGTTAAAATGCCAGTGCAGTCTCAGGGCTTAAGACAGCCTCTGATATGAAGCAAGATATCTCTCATTTCGATACTTCAAACGCACACATGAATGTTCCCCAGGAGGATGCACTTGCTACTGGGAGTTCCATCAGTCTGAGGTCTGATGTTACTTGATGAAACATCGGTTGTTTTGTATTTCTGTTACATCGCTATGTTTATTTTTTCTGAAGCCTTTAGATACTAATCACCAAGCTACCGTGTGTTGTGAGCTGCAATGTTGAAAATTATTTCTATGCTTCCAAAGACAGCATGTCTTAGTATATAATGCCTTTCTTTCATTGTTGTTGTTTTTTTATCTATGTGTTTAACTAGTCCAGTACAACTTGACCAAAAATCCCAAAAGGGAGATATAGATCATAAGACACAGGGATGACAGGTGATCTGTGCACAGATTTCAGTGGCAAGACCATCAGCTACTGTAAATTCTCTCTCCTCCACTCAGTGCAAGTAAACCTGACAATATACATGAGCTGATGTCCTAATCCAAGAAACTGTTTTTTTAGTCCAATGAGAGGATGAATAAGACTGTCTTCAGTTGATTCTTTACAAAAGCAGTATCTGCCTCTTTTCTTTCTGTCTAACATCTTTTTCTAAGAATTTTGCAAGCACAGGTTTAGGATAAACTTATTGACCTACTAAATCCATCAATAACATAGTGTTCTGGTTGTGTTTAAAAAAGCTCCTGAAATGAAACAGATAAACAGAGTGGGATAGCCAAGAACAGCTCAAAACAAAGTATTCAGAAAGAAACACATTGCCAATTAATTCAGTCCCATTTGTGTGAATTATCTGTTAATCAAAGCACATACACAGGCACTGTGACCCTAGTGCTGGACAACTTCATAATCTTTATTTACAAAATATTTCTCTGATCTAAAATATATGATTATTGTCATTTTACGAGGATGCCAAGATAAAAAAAGAAACTGCCCATGCTCACAGTTCAGCCATGGATCAGCCTTCCTCTGTCAATATTCCTTTATTTGAAATTAATGTTTAAATCACGCATAAGTTACACAAACTTTTCATTTTCACTATTTCTCTGCCAGTTGTTTTGTTTTAATTCACTGTCTGTGGTATGAATTTATTTATACAAGCCACACGGTATCTGTTAAGGTCTCTAACTTGAAAGGTTTTCCAAATCCAAAATGTTTCCTATATGAATGTTTCCTTTAGCAACAGCTATGTAAATATATGCATACCTGAGTGTTTTCAACATTTTTTTCTTTCCATTGATATTTTCTGACTGTTCTTTTTTCATCATTACATGCAAGTTAAGAGAAGAAGGGCAAAGAGTCTCATCAAACTTTCACCTCACGAACCACTCACAGAGCTACCTATCATCCCATATACCAGCCAGAAACAGCAAAGTGTCCGCAGCTTCCAGAGAAAGTTTAGCTTTAGGCATTCTTGGGAGATCTGCCATGTTCTGTTTTGTTGGAGGATGATTCTTAAGTAAAATCATCTGAAATAAGTTGCTTTAGGGGATAACATTCCCATTTTCCTAACTTAGCCCTGCAAAAGCAAATGATAAAGCTTTTGTTGACTTCAGTGGAGTCAAGGTTTGACAATATGAAAGGAGTTCTGCAAAACCTTCCAAGTGATATCATCCAGAATCAGAGAAGGGAGGTTAAGAGTACAAGGCATCCTACATCAGCTTTTCAATACAAAAACCAGAGCATGGCACACCTAGGATGGATGGAGAACAGAGAAGTTTCCTCATGATCATCAGAAATTGAAATGTAGCATGCCAGTGTGACATTGGAGAAAACACTATTTATGCCTAAAGCAAAAGGAAAATTGTTGAAGAACATTTTAAGCAGATGAAAATATGGTTTACGTAATCCTACCAAGGTCACTAATGCACAGGCTGTTCTACTGCTAAACTGCTGCCATGAAAGTTAAAGCTGCCCAAAGGTTTCAGCTACTTACACAATTATTAAACGATTTCAAAGAAATATGAAGAAAAATATTAGTACACCATGACTGTCTCTACTGTTCACTAGTCCTCTTCTACAGATTCCTCCTTCCTCCTTTAGGATATGCACAGCATGTGGTATTGTCCCCGATGCATTTCCATGAATGTGCCCTAATATCCTGGAGGGAAATGAAAGAGCCCTATCATGATGCTTTTTCATTTAAATTAGAGAAAATTCTGTATCCTGAGTGATCAGAATAGTGTTCTTAATATGTAGAGCAATGAACTGGCTGCCGGTGAAAGCAGGATTCCTGATTTCATGGACCAATGGTCTAATCTACTAAGGCAAATTCTTCTTCCTACATATGACAACTGTGAGCTTTAGCCATAACATTCAAAACAATGAGATCATGAAAATTCATTTTTGAGAGACAGATGGATGATATCCATTATTAATGGAGCTCCAAACAGAACCTTTCCCTAAACAATGCGTGTAGAGCCTTTATCAAGATCTGTCAGACAAGAAACTCGACACAATAAAAATTATAATAAAAAAGTTCAGTTTTACAAGGATAGATATTACAGGTAA
This sequence comes from Trogon surrucura, assembly GCA_020746105.1. NCBI lineage: Eukaryota > Metazoa > Chordata > Aves > Trogoniformes > Trogonidae > Trogon > Trogon surrucura. The sequence goes on along the minus strand of CM036617.1, from coordinate 112,867,441 downwards.
ATGCATGTAATATTACAGTCAATTTATTGGTAAAATTTCAATGAGCAGTTACCTAAAGGTATTCAATAGATTCAACTAATTAAACTCTCATGACTGTAACTCACTTTTCATACATCGCATTAAAAATTGTGGCCATTGAAGAAAGAGGTTCCTTCCCTTCTATTTCATAAATATGTCTGTCAAAACAAAATGCCAACTGAAAAAACTAAGGAGGTGATATAACCACACCTTAGTACAGCCACCAGAACAAAAGCTTGTCTTTCAGAAGCCTCGTTATAACCAGTGGGACAAAAGAGGTGCTGGGAGAGGCTAGTTCAGAATATAGACTATCTTCTGTGTTATGCAATATTCTGGGAAAATATGCTAAAGGACTAAAGCTGGCTTATTTCTATGTATGGTACTTCATCAGAGGGCAACATAAAACTCTTAAAAACAAAAGAAATCCAACCACTCTGCCTCCTACTCCTGTCAAATTGACTTTGTTCATATATCCCACGGAACTAAGAACAGTACTAGATTCTTCCTAAAAAGTGAAAAGCTCTCATCTTGGAGACAGCAGTGTTATCTTCCTTGTTGCATTATATGAGAACTAGTGACTTCTGGTCTCTGCCTCATCTTCTTGCAGTCTTAAAAGTAAAAAACCAACCTGATAGGAGATCTATTACTTCAATCCTCAAGCTAAGAGAAATAAGAAAAATACCATTCCTTAAGAAAATAACAAAAAAAAAAATTCCTGGGGTTTTTTTTACCTTTCTGGAGTATCTGGACTACATGAAGAGATAAAATATCATCAAGAAAAGAAACTTTTTAAGGTAGTCTTACAACAAAGTCTAACTCTGAGACTTTGGAAGTGTTCTTGCTTCTTGAAGATGAACGGGATTAATTCCTTGCTCATTCAAACAGGTGCTGTAATCAGAGTGGCTAGTCCAAGAATTGAGAATTTTTAGGCAGTCAAGTAACAGATCACCAAAAAAACCCCAAAAAGGTAAGAAGGTAAGTACATTAGTATTTTGGCATTAAAACAAGGATTATTCTTTTCAGAGTCCAAGGATAAAAATGAAAGTCGTATGTGGAGTTACATGGATAACTGTTTCATGTCAAGACAAGTGCTGTCCTTCCCTTTTGTCTGCCCATTCCCCTCAGTCCCACCAGTATTTCCTCTCCTGCTCCATGTATCTATCCACCTGACCTGTGATTATCTTGCTGACAAATTCCAATGTGTAAATGTTAACTTAATGTCTCTTTGAAATGGTGACCATTGTCAGTCAGACTTGGAAAGACCTGGATAATTCCGTGTAATTCCATTCTGTAACAGCCCTATGATATACCATATATAAATACAGGGAATTGGTACTGCTTTTAAAATAAAAAAAAAAGAGGGAAACGGTTTAAAACAGCCACTCCTCCATTCCTTCCTCACAACTCATTCAGCCATGTGATGCAAATTATTATCAAGAGTACATGATAAGTGCTACAGCAAAGGTACTTCTCCCATTCAAAGGATCCTTTTCCTTGTCTTATTCATTACTCATGCTTCACATATTTATTTCAAAACCATTAAGTACAGAGATTTGTATTGAGTCAGAGGTGACATAATTGTCAAGAATAACAAACATTTCCTATGTCTGCATCTTGAAAAGCCAGGCTTGCTAAAGTGGTTACAACTGCACTGCTTCTTCTAGCCTCCCAAGTCACTGGGAGAGCAAAAGTCTAGCCCCAGTTCTGAATCTTCCCTTTCCTGTGGCAAAAGCAGCTTGGCATCAGTTAAGCCTCAACATCTCCTTCCCTGCGTGGCAAAATTTCATTTTCCATAGCTGACAAGATTGGAGCCATCTCAGTTGTAAGGTATGATTCTCCAGGAAAATAGATCCAGTAGATCAGCGCCAGTGGAACTAATATATTTAGTTACAACTGCAGGTGGTACGAATTCGCAAGTTACACTTTGGACAAACAGAGCATTTAAATACACGACTGGAAGCCCTTCAGTTAGTGTACAGGATTGCTTTTACTCAGGCATATCAAAGTCTGTTCACTTTCAGTTACACAATGTTTAAAGCTAACCCCTTGTTTTTCCTTCGTTGGTGAGCAACAGCAGAATGTAGCAGAATTTGCCTGAGTGATCAGAATAGTGTTCTTAATATGTAGAGCAATCTACTGTGTTAGTTTTTCTTCTGTAAAAAAGATTGAGGTAGGTGGCAATTGGCCAAGATATTTACAATCTCCCACGCGTGCAAGTTGCCCCCAACTCAGCAACTACCTCTCTGCTGTAACACTGGGGATTGAGCTGAGCTAACACAACGTATGAACACTCGCCAACTGGGAACGTGCCAAGGATCTCTCCAATTGCTTCAAACTTCAGCTTGTAATTTCTCCCCAATCCAAATTTAGCATGGCAAAGTACTTCTTATTAGATACTATGCAGCGATCACAGGAGAATCAACGTAAAAAATATATACAATTATCACAACGGTTGTGTTTTTATTCAGAACTCAAAAAACTGGATGTGTGGAAAAAAGCTAATATTGTCACCTTGTTTCCCCTTTTCCAGTTATATGACACCTTAATCTATGGCATGTCTCCCTTAGTAAGAACTGTAGTATAACAGGAGTAGATGTGTAGAATAAAAAGCTTGGCACAAGGAACCTAATATCCACACAGTATATGATTTTGGAAGAGCCATTTTAACCTAGATCTAATCTGTTCCCATACTTTGAATATCCACAGGCTGCTGGAACACATTAGAGTTTCTCCTGAAACACATTAGAGTTTCTCCTGAAACACACATTTTGATTTAATTCCTTCTGAAAGGAGCATAGCTCCCATGCCCCAACATCCCTCTGTAACAGGAGCCAGAGGACAGTAACAGAGGATAATCACAAGATTCAATCTGAAGAACAGCACTCTTCTCATCTACACCAAAATGCTGAAGTGGAGGCACCCTTTTATTCCTCCTAAATTTTTGCCTCAAGTGACAGACTGACTTTCCATGCCTGACTCAGAACAAAACCAACCAGGTAAGATTTCTGAATATCAGTTTCCTTTTTTTCTGCTGGGGTTTTACATGGTAAGACTGCATTCAGATGAAAGAAAGCAGAGAAATCAGTGCACACAGGTCTTGAAAAGAATGTGGGAAATCAATGCATTAAAAATGAAGAGTAATAACGATCTTAAAAGAAATTTTGAGAAGATCAGAAGGCGGCAACTACTTTGTTGCTTTTTAGGACTGAACTCCACTGACCACAGCATTCAGCAAAGACTCAATCTCGCTCACATACATGTAGTAAAGCATCACATATTCCCAAACATTTTACTTCTGAGCTTGTCCTCCACAAGGAACAGCAACTGCATCACTTTCTACTGTAGCCTCATGGCTAGCACATGACCAGTGTAATCAGATCAGCTGTGGATCCGCAAGAGATGTGGCAAAAAAAGCCCGTTCCAATAATTCAAAGATGAAATGAAAAAAATCAGATAGTTTAATATCTACAGAGGTTGCTTAAAGTTTAAATTATGGTTATAATACACTTGAGAAAAGGAATTTAAATATAAACAAATAACAACTGCTATAATCTCAACTGAAAATACTTTACTGGAAAACGCTGTCAACACTACAAAATTCTTAACTCTGGCTGCACTTACCAGGCCTCAAATTCAAGATCTTGGATACCATTCTAATGTCACTTGGAAAAAGTGCCAAGTATTAAACAAGAGGCCAGGCAGTGGGGCTTGGAGAGCATGATACTGTCTAACCAAAGCATTATATTGCTGAAAGTGAAGCAATCCTATTTGCCGTGCTTTGCATATTATTACCCTTCCTTCTCAGGTCATCACTCAATGCATCACTGCCTCCATTAGAAACATCTCTGCTCTGATTTCTGACATAGAAATTCTCCTTTTACTGCACAGTTTAAAGAATTCTAAACTCTATGGTTCCTTGCTGTATGACTGCTAAAACTTAAAAATTTAGTTCTTAAATAAGAAAATTCTAATGGAATCTGGTAAATAAAACAAGCAAGCAGTGTGCCTAACGCATCACATGGGAGATGCTGCAGGAATTAGCTTGTGTTGAGTTAGTTCATGTCCCCAAAGAGCTGTGTTTGAGCTTTTTGAAGCTGCTCACTCAGAGGGATTATCTCATTCAATCTCCTTTAATCACAACTAAATGCTTTCAATTGGTATATACTGGGACAGAATTAGAGAATCAGAAGCTCCCAAAATCCATGTGATGGGCTTAGGGTGGGGAAATAGAAAAAAAAATAAACACTGCAGAGGTTATAAAAAATCTTTTTTGATACTCCACAATTAAAGCTTACAAGTTTGATTCACTGTATGGTAATAGAGTCACATCAGAATAAATCCATGAAAATTAAGTAGGACATAGGTAAAGCAACTGATACAGCTTTGGGGCTGGAATGCAGTGTGCTTCATAAATATTCACAGTGAGCCTAACAGCCCACTATTATCTTCCTACTTCAACAGCCTCCTCTCAACTCAAAATTTTCAAGAGGGCCGTTAGTGCAGATAGACGTAACTGTGATTATATGTACCATATGAGATAAGAATGTTACCATTACCAATTTTGCCAAATGAAAGTTCAGTGAGAACACAATGGAAACTGCAATGCGGTATTTTCCTAGAAAACCTGCTGGACAATAATAGCAGCAGTTATACTAGGATATTAAAAGATCATATACATGGATTTCAGAGTGAAGGCACAGGATGGACTACAGTTACACATTCCACCCATGATACATACGTGCATGTACACCATTCAGTTGTCAATTTTCTCCCTATTGAGGGGTTCAACAATTTGGTTTCTAGCCTCTTGCTGTCAATAGATTCATACTTTACTTATGATTTAGAGCTATCAAATAATTTTATGCTGACATCAGTTGCCTCCCTGACAGCTCTAAAATACGAAATAACAAGCAGTTGGTGTCAGCACTCTTAAATCAAGCCCAAGGGCCCCCATGGCACCATACTATGGCAGCTTGTTACCGCTAAGCAAATGTCAGTCCAGTCAACGTGTGTAGGAGGTTGTCAACTCCCTGGTTGCATCTGCCCTAATAACTAGTCCCCTATAAGGTGAAATTCATAAAGCTTCCATCGTATTGCCTGAAACCTAAGGTGACAGAGGCTAGAACACATCGCTTTCCAAGTTCAAGGAATGGTTGCCAGTCTGAGTGTCTGGGCTCTATAGCTCTGCCTTAGAGAGTTTGTTATTCTTCTGCTGTTTTTGTTAGGAAGCACAGAGAATAAAGAATCATTAACATCCAGAGATGCATTATTTTTTTTAATCCTCACTTTCTATATTCCAGTGTTAACAGCATGCTACTTTTAATGGTGCAGTCTAGCCAGGGGCGTAGCTAGGAATTTGGAAAGTATAGACACACATTGGCCTCCCTGTTGGTCCCCTGCCCTCACCATACCCATAATCTCCCAAGGTAGGCATACCATTATACGTACCCCCATCACTAGCACAGCAGGTGCTATTAGACAGGGGATCTAGCAGCATGTTCATAAAAGGCCTGGCAAAGAACAAAAAACCCATTGCCCCCCATGAAATTAAAATTGTATGCTGTGGCGTACACAGCACATGCCTGCTTCCACTTGAATAACTGTTCAAACATCTTGCAACAGAAAACAAATCAGAAAATCTACCACAGAAAAAAAAGAGGCAGCTTTGACTTCAGCCATATTACAGTAAAATTTTATTTTCCAGTCTTTTTTAGTACATGAAGCAAGACCTTAAAACCCTAAGAATTATAGTGGATGTTTCCATTTATTTAGTTTGAGAAAAGGGCTATATCTGCAGAAGGCGGCGAGATCTTCTCTACAGTTAAGTGCATGAAAATATATATCGCAATCTTATTTTAAATACAGTCAGTAACACTTTAAGTCCCAAGGTTATACAAAGCAAAAAAGATGACAAATAGTGCACACTGTATTTTCTGGTAGATACCTACATTTTAGTATTTGTAATTCATTTAACTTCTTTCACAGTTTGTTTATATACAATATTCCCCATAATGAATTTATGATTATTCACTGTAGTACTGTATACTGATCAAAATAGTTCTGGTTTAGGATATCATCTCATAACAGTGAAACAGACCACAAAAGCAGGTGTTATTTCCCAACTAAGAAAAGAGACCACCAATACAGGCAGAGCACTGACCCTGAAACTAGAGAATTATTCCCATTTTTCCAAGGTCCTTTCCAGGATACCCTGCAGGTCATGACTAGAGTTAATCCAGTCATACTCTGTGAGCAATGGAGAACATGGAAGCTGCACCTTTTCACACAGTGAATTTCACAAACACAGGCGAATCCAGTTTAGGCTTCCCCTTGTACGAGTCCAGAGATGATGGGCAGCTGAGGAGAAGGATCAAAGGCAGAATGCTTTGAAGGCAAAATGCGCGTGAGTTTGAAGAGGCAATTAATCTTTGCAAAGACACAGAGAAGAGGAAGAAGATGCCTGTCACCTCAGCAAGACCAGAGACAATATTCTACTCCTTGTATTACATTTTGATTTTAAATAAAGAAAAGAAAATCTGTATTACATTTATATTTTAATAAAGAAAAGGAAATCTGCACTTTAGTACCAGGCAGGCTAGAGAGAAAGAAATCTGTTTAGGATTAAAATTATAAATGACACAAACATTTGTGACATTGCATTGGGTTTCTGCATTACATCCTGATATGTGCACATGGGTTTTCTAACGTGCATTTGAATTTACAGAAATACTAGTGGCTGCCATTCTCATGCTAAGTCTTGGGATTTTGTGCTCTTTACTATGTTCTGAGAAAATCTCACGCATCATGACTGACTGTAAAAGCTGAAGTTTTACCTTATCAATCAAGAGAAAGATGTCTTCTATTTCTTTCTTGCTTGCCACCATATTGACAATTTTCTTCCCCTCATTTACTTCCTTTTTCCGTAGCTGAAAATTTCTCTGAAATTTGCTTTGCATCTTCAAGGCAAAACACTGTTTTTCTGCAGCACAGATGACAGTGACATGCCTTTCCCATTTGTACTGGACAAATATGAAGGATATATTGATCTTACAAATTGAGAGAATATTGCTGTAAGTAATCTTGGCTCTTTAGAGGCCAGAATTAAAATACCACTTTTTTCCATCAGAGCGTGTCTAATTACAAATAGCTCCAGAAAAGCAGCTGAAGAATACTTTGGCTCAACTGTAAACATGCTTTTCTACAAAGATGTGTCTTTAGGCTCCAGTACTCTCAATGCACTACCTTTTACAAGAAGGAAAAAAGAAATCCAATTGTAAAAAAAATAAAACCATAATTGATTTCTATTTGACAAAGAGAAGTTTATTCTTACAAGTACTCTGTGAAGTGCTGCATAAGTAACTACTGCAATTTGTGTCTCTCCAGGGGCAAATGCATGGGAATCCAACATCAGCACTGAAATAGAAGGAAAGAAGGCAAGAAAGAGACAGAGACAGAGCGAGAAGCAGCGTCCCAGAGCAATTCTGTTCCTCTGCCATCTGTCACAATCACTACCATTCCCTAAAGACCTGGTTTAGAAAGGCCACTACAACTAATGAGCACTGGAGAAAGGTGGAATCCTGAATCAAGCTACATGTAAACATCAAAAAGCCAAATAAAACGGGCAAAGCTCTTAATAAACTCTCAATACGGCAGGACAAAGGTCCGAAACTATTGGTCCCTGTGGTCGCTTGTTGGAGGTCGTACAAAACCCTGAAGAGTTGCACAAGCAGTTAAGGAGAAAGGTCATCTTACTGGAGTTTGATTAGTTTTACTATTTTTTTCATTTTACACTTTATTTTTTTTTTTTTTTTTGCTGAGTAAACTCTCCTATACCCTGTAACACTCAGGAAAAAAACCTGAACCCACAGGATACCAGAAGAAATCAGACACTTTTATGCCTGCAATAAGAATTTATCTAGTCAGTATTTTAAGATTACTTGTTTTTAATAGAAGAGTTCGGAACATAAACTCATAGATTTATTTTTTTCCTGCTTATAAGAGGACAAACAGCAAATATCAAGTAGTTGGTTTGCTCTGTTTGAGAGTCTATTAAGAAAAAAATGAAGTGTTATTTTAGGTTCAAAAATTAGCATCATAATCAAAACAAAACATCTTGCTTGAAGCTTAATATAGACTGACTTGGTTCAGCTGTAAATCTTGAAGCAGAATCTTCCATAAGACCTCTCTCTTCTCTTTCAGGAACTGAATTACTTTCTACAATCATGATCATCGGTAACTAAAAAAACATGATCTAAAGTCCACTAAATGTGAAAGAACGGCCTGAACTGATTTTGTCTCATCCAGGGATGACGGTACTGTTATCTTAGATTCCCAGGTTGGAAGGAACTTCAAGTGAATGTGATATTTGATATTAAGCATTGTGACTCAGGTTTCTTTTACTAATGTGGTTTTCCACAACATCGAGATTAAATTACTTCAACAAACTCCTCAGAAAACTCATTTAGCTCATTCAGTCCTTCCTACCAAAGAGAGGCTTTAAGAAACTGCCACCAATCACACTTAACTAAGTCCCAGGAAGGAGGCTGCAGCTGTCTGAAAACAAAACATCATCATCCAAGAAAAGCACCAAATTCCAACCAGAGCAAGTCTTTGGACATGAGCAGATGCTTTAGTACTTCTCCATTGGTATGAACTGCACATGAAAAGTCACTAAGAAACTATTATGGTGGACCACAGGACTAGAGTTCACATGGTGGAACAAGTCAACACAAGGTCATCAGAAAATTAAAGATTCAAAAAGAAAGGAAAAGGAAGAAGGAAAGCTTGCATTTTAAATACTGCCAGAAGGCTCAAGCCAATTTCTTCTCAAAGCCGTATCTTTCTCAGCTTGTATTTCCATGTGGCTCTATAATGTCTAATGAAAGTATATGGCAGTTGCTCTCCTGTAAAGCATTCAGCCCCAGAATCCTCCTCAAGTGGCACCTATCTTACTACAAGTCAGCAACTCACAGTCAGCAATATTCTTCCAACCGACATTAAAGTAAGCTCAGGGTCAAAAATGAAGCATGCTACATGGTGCACAGGGGAACCCTGCAGAAATGCCAGAACTCAGCAAGCTTTTGACAGCTGTAGAAGTGAGAAACTCAACAGGAACAGTGTGTATGAGCCACAGAAATAGAGACAGGAGGAGACAGAAGGCTGCCGATATGGGAACAGCCATGACCTCTCTCCCCTCCTGCGCTTCCCAGTATCTGTAAAACTCCAAGAGATTTCATCTACGAAAGGTAGCCTTGACAAACTGAAGTTGTAGCTTTGGTAATATAGTGCTTTCCACAACCCTTTTAGTTGGAGCCATCAGAGCAGTACATTACCACACCTAGCAAACAACTAGACTTACAAATACAATTTATATATTGTATGTATGTGTATATATACATGCACATGTTTACATGTATCTGTATATATACACTTAAAACATCTGTAACTACAGAAAATATTACTATTGTTGTTGTTAAATTTAGAATAATAATAGCTATTGAAGCAATTTTAAGGACCTGGAAAATTTTGTCATCTAAAAAATGATAGACTATATTGCAGTTTAAGTGTTTCTTACTGATTTTTTTTTAAATCATATTTTACTGTAAGTAAACTATAATATCTCTGTTGCTTAGATGAAAAGATGTATTTCATATTACACATCAATGTAAAGTACCACTCCTTTTTATTCTTTACATTTTTAAGTGAATTTTAATGCCTGAAGAAGAAACTGAGATTTTATCCTAGCAAAAACAGGTTATGGGATATACAGTCACAGAGCCACTTTTCTCTTCTATCTGTCCCAGTTTTCTCTCTCAAAGAGCTTATTGTTTGAGTGTCATAACCCTAATAACTATTGTGAGGTGAAATGCTCCATAACCTACGTAAGATTCACATTTCTGGAGAGGCCTCAGATAAACATGTAGACTTAAAATCCAAATTAAGTTCTGACAGTTACAAATGCATACAGACAGTAGGAGACAAAATCATGCCTTAACTCCTGATAAAAGACATAGATATAAATATCGTTTGTAATATCTCTTCAAACAATTTTGGTTTCCAAAACATAATATATATATATAAAATAATCATAAAATAATAAAATAATAAAAAATTTCCTTGGTAACTAAGTAAATGAACCACAGGGAATAAACTCAATATACAATCTAACCTACAATGTGACTGTCATACTATAAAAACACATGCACTTTCTTTACATAAGCACTTGTTTTTGCAATGTAATGATTAAGCTCACGATGCCTGGCCTCTGCAATTTACATAGCAAGAAGCCAATTGGAATGTTGATACGTTTTGGTACTCCAATAAAATTGTCTGTCTCAGACAGCTATGATGATGCCATGTTCCAAAAGTAGCTCAGTAGAAGCAACACCTACTCTATTCTTGCATATGTCTGAAAATTTGAAATTACTTACCTGTTAAACATGCTCATTCTTATAATTTAATTAATAATAATAGTAATAATATTATTTCATTAAAAAGATCTAATAAATTATATTAATAATAACAAGTATCTGAACCCTGATATTACTTAAAAGTCAAATTCTTTGTCCTCAAAAGAGATGCAATACACGTGGCAACTGGGCTATCATTTCCTGACTCAGAAAGGATCACTTTGTTGTTAACTTTAGAAGTGGCTTAACATATATAATGGTTGCTTCCTTAACACTACATTCTTTTCTTTTGAACTTCAGTGAGCATTTTGGCCAGCTAATACATAAAATTCACAGTACCATTTAAGGAAACCTCCTATTCTTCCACTGAAGCTCTATAAATAGAAATTGCAGATCGTTATTTAAATGGAAAAGCACTTCCCAATGGACTGAAGCAAAGACCTGCTCTTGTTCAGTAATGAGTAGTTGTAGACTTCAGGTATTATGACCCTACATTAGTCACTTTTTCACTTTAAAAAGTTTTCCACCTCACCCTTTTGCTTCAGTAAATAGGATTATCATCCAAACAGAAGAAATGTTCTTTCTTTCCTTTTGGTTTGGTGTGCAAAGAAGTGGATGTACTGCTTGTGAAGAAATATTACAGCAGCTTTTATGGAGTCTTAAGCCATCAGTTACCAAAAAATGCCCTCTCCAGGGGCAGTATTTTCCTTAACTTCTGTTCAAGGAAAAGAGTTTTCATACTGGCTGACTTACAGTAAGTCTGTTTGCACATAGACTTCTGTTCATGCATAAGCTAAGCATGAGTGTTGATCTTTATAATTCTTCCTAACATCAACAGTCCCTTGAATTCTCAACCCTGTCCACAACAAACTGTGACACACAGATCAGGGAGTCAATTAATCCTGCTTCTCTGCTCTCCTTTGTAAAAATCTATGAAAACCACACATAAGCCTCAATTTATTCTATATCTGTAATTAGTCTTGCTAACAAATAACTGATGTTCCAAAAAGGAAACCAGTGCAATGCTTTCTGTCAAGGGAAAACATTATTTTATATACAAATTAAGATCTGGGTATTATTCTTCAATTCCTAGTATGGAATTAAAATCTGCAGGTCTTCCTATGACAGCTGCCTGGCAGTAATTGCTTACTCAAGGAGTATCCATGGGAGAATATATGGTGTCTAAACAAAATACGGTGATTTATTTACAAAAGAAGCTCCACTTCCTATTCTTGCTTAAGCTACACTAGATCCACCACCTAGAACCCTAATGACCAATTGTACTACTTCCCTTACAACTCATCTGTCAACACCACCTCAGAGATGTCACATACATCATAATTTCAACATTTCTGACTGAGAATGCTTGGATTAGCTCTCCTATCAAACTGGCCTGTGTTACTGCTTTTATTCAGGCAACCTGCAGAGACATGGGCAAGTACTTCATTATTATAAACAGTGAAGTATTTCACTACTGCTTTCCTATCCAGCAGGCAGAAAAGCTAGGAGGAGGACATAGAAAGCAGCCTGCAGTGCTGTGCAAACCTACAATCTTGCTGTTCTCTGTACCCTTCAGCTGACACAGTTTAGAACTGGTTAATTAAGTTTCACGAGCTAAAGCTTGATTGACTTTATCTTGCATATAGTTTAAAGGCATATTTTCAAAGTTCAGCATCCAAAAGAAGCTTGTAAAATCTAAAAAGGCACCTTTTGTGATGGGTTTTTCTGTCCAAAGCTGAATTTTCATCTGAAAGAGTTAATGCAGTTAGACTGCCTAATTCTGCCTTTGTAGTGTACACACCACCTGCACATACAGTGAGAAACCACACCCATTTTCCAGATACAGTTTAGGTGGTCAAGTCTCATAGCTCAGCTTTCTAAAAATTTTATCTTCTTTCAAATTTTATCTTTACTTTTTCAGTAAAGGAACTCATAGTTTTCCTTCACCCTGCTGCTTCTCCTTGCCAGTAAGGCCTGTTTAAATCCCCCTTGTTGCATATAACAGACAGAACAGAACTCTGTAACAGAACCCGTCACTTGGTTGTGCCAAAAACTGGATTTTTTTTCTTCTATTTTCTTTGTAAATTCAAGCACATGCTGTACTTTATAAAAGTGTTTCCTTGGGCCCATTATAGACAAATTTGATATTTTGCTATCTTGCCCTACTCTTGACATGGGAAAAGAGTTCAAAGAAACTATTTCATAACAGTTTGACATTTTTCAAATGTACGCATGAATAATTTATAATTAGAGCATAGTTCTATATTTCTTTGTTTAGGTGCTGATGCATCTTCATATTTATGTATGAATGCCATTAGGTTGCATCATGGAACCTAATTCCTTTAGCTAGAAAACATGAAGTTATAACATCAATGCATTGAATACAAACAGCAAATGAGGTAATTATGAGAGCTTACTGGAAATTTCCAAAAGTAGCTCAGCCAAGATTGCTAAAATATTTGAAGACCCCTGCATGTGCTTAGCAAATCCAGGGCAGAAAAAGAGACTACATGGGGAGCTATGTAAGGCAACAAAAATCTGATGGGGTTTAGCAGCTGTGGAACTCAGATTCTGTTGTTATTGGTTTGGTTCCTGAGATGAGTTTACTACTATGCATAAGAAGTTAACAGTTCTTATGATCTTACACTGTGAGTGGTGAAAAAAAAACTACTAAATGAACCAAATAGACCATATTCATTCTGATTTTGATGATTTTTCATATTTTGGTGTATTTCACACTCTGCCTCCTAATGCAGCACTATCACTCCTGTATTCCTCTGAATTTATTGTGTATGTAAAGTCCTGCACGCTAGAGTTAAGCATTTAGGGAGAAATACTGAGTGCAGGTAACAGCTGTATCACAGCAACTTAACAAATTACTGTTGATCTGCTGGCAGATTTTGACTGTGTCCCTTTTTCATTCTGCCATGTATACAACAGAAAATATGCTACTCTCTCACCTCTTCCAAACTTCCAAGGATTTTTTTTGAGAGCCTACTTTGCTACAGATGCATAAAAAGCAGCATGGAAAAGGGTACAGCTGCAGGAAAAGGAAAAAGCAACAAATGAGGCACTGAAGACTATAGAAGTGGAAGAAAAGGTAAATAAGAAGAGGTATAAAAGCTAAAGGTATCATTTCCCAAGTTACATCGGCACCCATTTCTCCCTGTTAAAAGGGCTTTATGGACCTAAGTCTCAGTGGTCAGTTGTTCAAGATAGGATCTAGTCTAGAGATGCAGAACACACAGACACTGAAAGCAAAACCAGGAAGTTTTAAGGGTTTTGTATTAGGGGTGACAGAAAGTCAGCGAATGTACTGGAAAAGAAGGGTAATATGGTAAAATGGCAGTCATACTTTCTGACAGTCTGCAAGTGAAAATATGAGCTTTAAGTAGGGGAGGAGAACATTAAAGCAATTAGGACATGAGAAGGATATGACTTAACTTGTCCATTTATTCTCTTTATCCTAGTAGGTGTATTTTACTTCCAGTTCCTCCAGGGTAATTACTCTCTCCTTTTTGGCATCGTACACTCTTAATAGTTAAAGACAGTTATCAGATCCCTAAGAGTTATCACTTCATCAAACTTCGCATATTTAACACAATTATTCCTAATAAATTAGACCCTTCATCCCCTTAATTTGTGCTATTCTTAGCTGAACTCTCTCCACTATGCCAGTAACTTTCTGGAATTAATCAATAGTCTCTCTAAAGCCAAAATATTTTCTCTGGACCATTGTGAAATGTTTCCTGTACATCTAAAACAAAACAAACTGTCAGACTTCCACACTAACATTAATATCCAAACTCTGCAGTCCTTTCTCATGCTTACCTTTACAAACAAATTCTAAAAACTAAGCTGAACTAAAAGCTGAATACAAAAATGCCAACACAAGTTTCACAAATATACGTACCTTTCTACCTGGTAATCTCAGTTCAGAAGACAATACATTGAATCCCAATTAATATTTCTTCAGATTCCATCTGAGATCTGGAAGTCATCCTTGTATTTTTCCTTTTTTTATATCACCATTCATGACAAAAGGTTTCCTAAAACAATTGAGATTCCCTGGCACAGCTGTGCGATTTCCCCTTCTGCCCAAGGGGACTGCAGTGAAGTAACTAATGGAATTCAACTTCCCAGTACGGTCACCTAAATATAGGTGTTTAAATGCAGGTAAAAACACATGAGGTAGATATCTAAGCTCTAATCACAAGGTAGTGAAGAGGTCGTCAATAAAGTCTGTGTCATTGGAAGAATGATGGGACAGATCTAGTAGCTTTCTGAGCCCATTAACTGCATTGACAAAGTCTGTATTTTTTAAAACGGGCACTCAGACCCCTAGCTCACCCACCGCTACCTACAGTTAGGCACTTAAATGTACAAGTCCAAAACCTAGAGTTCCATCCTGAACAGATGATGGGATTCAGTTCCCTGGTTATCCGAGGCATTTCTAAAGGATAGGGCTGGGTGAAAAATAGAGGATCCGCAAGAGATACGTGCTGCTAGAGCAGCAGCTGGAGAACTGGGACATCTCAAATGTCTCTAGATGCTTATGTTTATGTAACTGAATTCCACTCTGCATGTCTTTTTAGAGATGGAGAAACGCACTGAGGTATAATGAGCCCTATAGTAGGAAGCTATGGATATATACACAAAACTCATTACACACTCATCTCCTATCTAGATGCCTAATCCTATTCAAACCACAGAGATGTTGAAGAATCCTCTCAGAAAATCTACCCTATCCTCACCTGTCTTGAAGCTTATAGGAATTCTTGAGAAACAACTATTACCTTTTTTTTTAGGGGCAACTTACAAACAAAAGCATTTCAATGAACTGGTTTATTGTCCTAACCATTAAACAAACATCACAGCAGTAGAGAAATCAGGGACCTGAGCTGATGGGGCAAGAAGTCTCAGTAATCATCCTCAACACAGCTGGCATGGTGAGGATTCACAGTGACAAGTAAAATGCTAAGCTCAGCTGAGCTGGTGGGAGTTTTGTGATCTATTGCAGTAGAATCAGAGTCTGATCGCAATTATGGTTTTTTTTAAATGCACAGAAAAGAATGAATGTTACTGGTGTAAAAATAAATAAACACTGAGTCAGCACAGATCAATAAATATAAGCAACCATGAAAGTAGATTTCCAAAAGAATAGAAACTCATTGCATTAATTGCTCTCTTATAAGTAAGAGTTCAAACCAGCCTGCAAGGAAGAACGTTCTCCAGCTGTAACTTATTACCTCCTCAATTTCTTCTATTGACCTTTCAGCCTCCTTCCCCCTAACATAAGACAATTCCTGATTGCAAACAAATTTGGAGAAACAAATTTGTAAATATCTGGAAAGCAGTGCATAAAATATAAAGGTACCCTAATAATGTTATTCTTTGACTTTATACAAATAAATTGCTAGAACTAGACACACAAATAATAAAGTTCGGTTTTATTTGCAGAAGTGCGTGCTAAGCAAAAATGGAAAGTAATGAATGTTACCAGTCTTCATAGAAGAATCCTTCCCTTGAAGCTATTGACCATACAGAGCCCTCTAACTACACCATTTCTGAAGTCTATTCCAGCTAAAAGGGGTTGACAGATCCAATTAAAAACAAAGGGAAATCTGACAAACAAATTCTTCATTATTGTTTCTGTTGCAGCAGTACCCAAGGGTTTCAACTGGGATCAGACTCAAGCATCATGGAATAAACTGCTACAATCCAGTCAGATTAAATGCTCTTATAAAAGGACAAACTGCAGAAAACAGAAAGCAAACATTTTTCAAAATAATGTAATAAATTTACTCTGTTGCATCTTCACCCATATCTAAGTGCTTGAACCAGCCTCCTGTCTCACTATTGCTCTACTTTCCTTTCTTTGGATTATCACCACCTTATAGAAAAATTCAAAAGGTTCCTTCTTTCCCCCAAGATGCAAATACATAGCAGAAAAACTATCAAGGTAGCTTCCAGTTCAATGAAACTATCTAAAATGCGACAAGGTCCATCGCATCATATGCTTGTTCTTAATTTTGTTATTTCTCCTTCCAGTGGAATTGCACACAAAGCTTATCCCAGAAGGGCCCAGGGAGTCTCTGTGCAGAGTATGCATCAACATCACTGAGACAACCCTGCTGCTCTCTCCCTTAGTCTGGGAGTAGGGTTTAGTGTTTCTCCCAAGTTTATCTGGGAACACAAAAAAAGCATAAATTATCAAGTTGTCTTTGTTTTTAAAAAAATAAAAATATTAACTTTACATCAATTACTCCATTTCTTTTCTGTCAGGAAGAAACTTCTCATTAAACATGGTTGCCCTGTAAAAATAAAAATAAAAAAAATTCCTCATTTAAATTGAGTACAAACTATTTTTATAAATCAGGGAGTTTTGCTGTGTTCTTTTTCCAAGAGACAAATTTGTAAGAGATCTTTTAGCTTTCTGAGAACGTTTAAATTGTTTATTCAATGCTTTCCCTTGAAACAACATAATGTTTAACAACGTAGTTTGAGAAATACATCCACTTAGAAAATCATAAATCTAAACAATACTAAAAGTCTCTCTTTCTGAAAAGTATTTCCCTTCATGCTTCAGAGATGCCTACCTTGGAGTCACATGGAGGCTCTACGTTGTTAGTTCTAACCTGCAGCCTTTCTAATGGTTCAGCAGGATGCTGAGGATCAGGATTCCTGGGCTCCTTGTCAAAATCTGCTACAAAACTGGCACTTCCCACTTTTGTCTTGCTATTGCAGTTCTTAAAGCTGAGATCTCATTTACAAGCTGACAAACTTCATGTGACGGTATTTACAACGTCCTTTGAAATACTCAGACAAAAAATGTTATACGAGTGCAAAAATACCATTATTACTCAACTAGTTATATCCTCTGCACCTAAGCAAAATGAAGGAGGCAATTTATGTCTTGCAAGCAATCTTTTAAATAGGTTTCCATGTTTATGCCACTTGAATTCAACATCAATGGAGCAGGATAAAAAAGAGCACTTAGCTCATTCCTGTGGTCCTAATTTATTTTCATCTTGCTGTTTTTGTTTTCATATCAAGTTCTAACAAGAACGAAGTACATGGATTTTTCCAGCTGACTAAAACTCAGTATAATGTAAAACATTTTGTTCATAAAGACAACACATGTCTCTCCAGAGGTCTGAAATAATATCTTAAAAATCTGAAACATATTTTTTTATTACTTTTGTAGAAAAACAGTGATATGAAAGATCAGTTGTTACTCTTTCTTAAGCAACTCCTATGGGTGATTTGATGATTTTTTTTCTTATTTCTTTTGGGATTGCTTCCTCTCTAATGTAGGCACTTTGCCCACTGCAACATGAAGATTTTCAAACTACCAGTGACAGACGAAGATGATTTTGGAACAATCCAGTGTTGCTTTTCATGCAGAGATTCAGCAGTAAACTTTTTCCACATGTTTCAATTTAGTCTTGATACATATCTACCTGTGTGGATTCAGAGTATTAAATTCAATGCTTTAGGATGACGACGAAAGAAAAAAATCTTTATCTGAATATCAAAGACTAAAACCTACTACCCCAAACCTCAGCAAACACCTTTATTCTTTAAAAGCTCCAGTGTAGTGCTGTATTTGGAGTCAGCAATATCAGATTTTACAGATCTCTACAAACAAATACAAATTCCTATTCATCGTGGGAATGGGGGTGATTTGTACATGTGGAAAGAAAGCCTAGAGAAACCATTACTATTTTAGAGAAGCTAAATAACTCAAAAGGAGAAAAGAAAGTTTCTTTTTAAATATGCAGATCACACACATCAGCTTTTCCTCCACACTATAGTGGATTCCAGGTAGGTAAAAAGCCTGAAGTAAGGATGCATTGCATTGTGCAATTTAGCAACTCTGCTGGAAGCCATAAAGTAACTAGGCATAAGAAGGCCAGTACTTAATAAGTTCCAATTTTAATTCTGATTGGGAAGCAAAATATGACACTAGGGTAGCTAGTACTGAAGCAAATGCTTATAATTGATGTCTGGGTATGAAATACAACTAAACAGGCACCCCAACAGAGGTCCCTGTTAAGCTAGAAAAAAATACCCAGAGATATAAACTGAAAAAACCTCTTTTTTTTTTTTTTCCCCTTATTTTTGCTTTAAAGATCGGATATGAGAGAATAAGAGAGTGTCTTTACAAATAAGTGATAAAACCAGAAGAGGAGTGTGTGGGGTTTTTCTCCTTGTTAGTGATGGAACAAAGAGGAGAGTGTCCTTCCTGAACTAGGGAGTCACAGAATGCAGCCTGCAGGAGAAGATAACAAGACACCTTGACCATTAGGGCTATTAATTAAGTCAACAGCAAGGATGCTCTAAACTTTTGAACTTTGAGAAAGAGTGCGCAGGCTTAATAGGCCTATGAATATTAACTTCTCCGCCCTGGGCGGCATAAAGTTGGAGTTAATGCAACATGCGATGTATGTTGTTAAGGGGGGTACATGTTAAGGGGGAACATGGAATAGGCGGATCGGGAAGTCTGTACCTCCTGAGTACCTCAGCCAATGGGGAAAGGGAGAGGGTTTCATGCGGCCGGGAAATTAGGATAAAAGGGGGCTGCGTCCTCCAGCAATTTGAGAGACCTCACTGGGACTTGGCAACCCCGGTGAACTCTCCCTTTATTCGAATAAAGTTAAGACTCCTCTGTCTTCTTTGTGAACACTGACCTCTGGCAACGTGATTTTCCGTACAAATGGGGGCTCGTCCGGGATCCTTCCACCTTCCAGGGACAGCAGACGGTGAACGGGACTGACGGCGCGCCTCACCAAGATTTCGGTGATCAGTTCCCTTTGGTGGCTGCTGGCACTGGACGACTGATTGGGTTCCCAAGACTGTTCGGAGACAGACGAGTAACGGACCGAGTTGGTCCGTGAAGAGGCCCGAAGGAAAGGGCCAGGGGTCTGACGGAAAGGACCCGAGGTACCTCAAGCGATCCGAAGGGAAGGACCGCGAAAACTCACCGGTGAGTATGGGAACTTCGGGGAGGTAAAGGATGCCCAGGGAGGGCAGTGGACTGTCGGGAAGGGGCCCCGACGCTCGGGATGACGATCCCGAAATACCCCCGGAGTCTCCCTTGGGGAGAATGTTGAGGTTTGGGATAGCCTGCACATTCCCTTAAAGGTAAAGGTTTTTTTGTTTTGTTTTGTTTTTCCTGGCCAGACTATATTCTGAAGAGAGGATATAGATGGTTCCCTCTTGGGGTAGAGGGAAAGGGAATAAATGAGGGTTGAAGTTTAGGAAGGGAGAAGGGGAGGATAACGAGGATATGGAGGATGTGTTCCAATATCTCCCTCCTCCTTATCCCCGAGCTCCTCCACCTCCCCCAGGGGATGTAAGATCTTTGTATCCCCAACTCCCGAATCAGGGACATGAAGGAGGAGCTGCCATTACTGCTCTTTTGGGAAAGTGGAACAGTAAAGGGGAGGAAGGTAGAATACTGTGTCTCCTTCTACAGCTGGAAGGAGGATGCAGTCTGCGTCAAGCCCTGTTGGACAGGCAGGGGGGAGGCGCTGGGTTTGTAATTGTGCCACTTTACCACTCAGGATGTAAAAGGAAAATAGGGAAAAAGTGGGTTGGAGTACCCCCTTACTTGAGAGTTTTGCTGTTTTTCTGGGCTGGAAAATAATTGAAACAATGGAAAAGTTCGGTTATTTTTCTTGGCCAGAGTAACAATGCGAAAAGTGGGGAGGGAGGACCCTCTAAACTGGAAACAACTTACAGAATGGTGTACTAACTGGTGGCCAATGTATATTCTTGAACATCAGGGAAATTGTTGAAAGATGGAACTCTGAATTGTAATACAATATTGAAATTAATGATATTTTGCTGGTGGGAAGGAAAATGGGATGAAATACTGTATGTAAATCTTTTCTTTACACTCAGAAATGATTAAAAATCCAGGAAGGACTGTGGGTTAATGGTTCAAGATAGCAATGTTTTGGTGTTAAAAGCAGAAAATAACATGGTGGTGTTCATCATGTAGCATTGGTAGGCAATGCAACAAATGTAAAAAGAAATGTGAGGAAGAAGGAGTAGAGGATGTTAATATGTTGTCTGGACTGAGAAGGAATAAGTAAGAAGCGGCTGCACAGGATGAAAGGGGGGGGGCGAATGGAGGACAGAGAGAAAGAAGGAACAGTGATACGGAGAACTCTGGTGAGGGAGAAAGTTTACAAGCCCCTCTCAGACAGGCGGCAGGAGAGTTTGGAAACTGGTTTAGTTAAAGGTGCTGTTTTCGGTACCCGGTTTAAAGACTTGGAAAGATAGCAGGCACGCGTAGGGAGGACCCTGAATGGGTACTGAAGGTTACGGAATGTCTGGAATGACAATGTCTCAGTTGATTGAGATAGTATATATAATTTATAGTAACAGGGAGAAGGCTGGAAAGAAGAAAAGTAAAAAAAAAAAAAAGAAAAAGAAAAAGAAAGTAAAAAAAAAAGGGAAACGAAAACAAACAAACGTGCAGCAATACTGGCAGCTGCAATAGCCTGGGAAGTCATAAAATCAGAGGACAGGGCTATTAGGCCTCGGGGGGTAGGGAGGCAACTTCCTAGGAGAGCATCAAGGGTCGGAATATCATTGAGAAAAAGATGGGTGTGCTTTTTGTAAAAAGCAGCACTGGAGGACGGAATGCTCACAATTCAGTCGGTGGGGTTTGAAAGAATACTGAAGTATGATGTTAGATACAGACTGTGTGAGACAAGAGGATGAATCGGAATCCTCAGCACAACCCCTGGTAATAGTAAAGTTGGAGAATGAGCAGTACTTGAATTAAAGGATGCTTTCTGGGAATGTCTGTTTACAGAGGACAGTAAACTTTTTTTTTTTATTTTAGTGGGAAAAAGAGGAAAAAGGGAGAATAGCAAACCAACAATTGATATGAACGATCCTTCAGCAGGGATCCACAGGTTCTGTTTGGGCAAGCTTTGCAAGAGAATGCTAATTTACTCTGCCTCCATGGATTAGGTTACTGCAGTCTGTGGAGGGGGGGCAGCACAGCTTTAACGTGTTAAAAAGCGGGTTAACCAAAGCTCTGGCCCCAGTGGGGAGGTGCAGATAAGTGATGTGTTCTTAGACAAGTATGTGGCCAGAATACTGTCTCTTGTAAAATCTCTTTGACAGGAAGCTCAGCTGGCACAGACCCTGCCTTTGGACTTTGCTGTCCATGGCATTCAACCAGGAAACTGGGTCCTAATTAAAGAGTGGAAGGAAACACCACTGATGGCAAGGTGGCATGGGCCCTACCAAGTACTGTTAACTCTGCAATCAGCAGTCAAGACAGCTGAACCTGGGTGGACTTATCATACCTGAGTCAAGATCTCCAAAGCCCCAGAAACTTGGACTTCTAAGCTGGAGGAAAAGTATGGGAGACTGCGGTTTACTCTTCACAGGAATGAACCGGAGTAGTGGTCAGTGTGTCAACTTCGGGGGGAGCCCCAGGAGTTGACCCACAGATCATCTACTGAAGTGGTCTGAAAAGACCTCTCTTCTTTTGAATCTCCAGTGATGCGGGGGCTGATGCTCACAGCTGCGCTGTCACTGCTCGCTTTATGCAGAATTGCTTCTGTGTATTTATTTGTCACACCTGGTGTAGAAGGTAACGTGGGAACTGGGAGGTTCTTAGCACCGAAGTTAGAAGGGAAAATGCCAACTTGTTAAACGAAATACAGAAGTGTGCTTGGAAAATGTATAACAACAGGAAGAAAGTGGAGGAGGAAAGCAGAGAAAAGAAAAACTCCGATGCAAGCTGCTAGCAGTGGCTGTAGCCCAGGACAATAACAGGGCTGGAGGAGGGTGTTCTCAGGCTCCGAGAGGCAGGCAAGATCCTGGTGGAATGCCAAGGGCCAGAATGCTGTTAGAAAAAGATCAACGTGCCTTTTGCAAAGAGAAGAGGCACTGAAAAAGAGAATGCTTGCAACCAAATCAGCAGTGATTTGAAGGAATAATGGGGCAAACAGCTAACATGATGGTGGTGGGTTCAGACTGAAGGAAACTGAGGGTTATGAACTGGAACCTTCCCCGACAAAGCCCCTGGTTATAATAAGGTTGGGGAATGAGAAAATAAATTTTCTAGTAGATACAGGGGTTACTTATTTAGTATTAAACCCATGTAAAGGTAATTCTAGTAAGCAAACTGAGTCAATTATTGGTGCCACAGGGTAAAGAGAAAAGCCAGAGGGTTTCTGGTTTTCTTTAGCCTTTGAAATTGAGAACTGGCAAAGGGGGTTGCCCCATCAATTCCTACCAGACTGTCCTGTGTCAGTATTGGAAAAAGGAAGAATTCAAGTTCATATTCTTGAAAATAAAGGTCTGGATGCCCAAGTTCTTATGTTACAGATGGAAGCTGTGCCGCAGGAGGTACTAGAGGGAGTAGAAAACACCGTAATAATTCTGGTTTGGGCCTCAGAAACACCAGGAAGATCTTGAGCAGCGGAACTGGTAACCACCCAACTGAAGCCAGATGCCAGACTGGTAAGGTGAGAGGCACTTTTTCAGGCTGGCCAGAGGCTTTTCCTTGTTGCACCAATAAAGTAAGAGAGGTATCAAAAACATTACTTGGAGAAATAGCACCAAGGTTTGGGGTGTCTATAGGACTATCTTTAGATATGGGCCCCACATTTCATAGCAGAAAGAACTCAGAATATGTTAACACTAATTTCAGATAGCAGAAGCAGAAGTCTGGATGAGGAAAATATTAAATACTCTAGAGCTGATAAAGAATTAATAGAACGAATGAGAGGGTAGATTCCCTCCAAAGGATGGGCACACCTGAGCAATGGCAGAATTAGGGAAAACTGTAAAAGAGCACAATAAGGCACATGGAGGGGCGCACTCTCTGTATACATTTTTAAATCAGAAATAAGTAGGGATAAATTTATATGTTACAATTCGACAAGTGACTCGGCGATGGGAAAGGTAACTGAGTGCAATTAAGAGGAACGCAGCAGGGGACCACTGTCAAATTGATTTTTCTGAACTTCCAAGAAAAGGGGGATACAGCAATCAAAGTTGGGGAACATACCTCACCATACTAACGTGAAGAAACTATCAAAACAATTTGTTCTAGTTGACCACGAGCATTATTTTTTTGTGTGTGGACTATTTAATAGTTCATCTAGAGTGTTGTGAGCAACATGCAGGCAATTGCTGTGACTTCCCCTGACGGAGTAAAACAAGTCGGGTTTGTGAAACAGGCCAAGAGTGTAGCCATTAGCATTTTATGGATTATAACTCTTGCTTCTTTATTTTCTTTCCTCCCCCTCTATAACAGAGTTAAGTATCGGAGTGGAAAAATTAGTGGGCATACATAGAGTATTGTGAAAGATTTATTTTAACATTGGCCTTATTAAGTATATTAACTAAAAACATTTATTATGTATAAGGAATTAGTAACGTGACTAGTTCTTGTTTATTTACTCTTGCCTATATTTGGGATAGCAATTTCTAGACCACGCATGCGCTCTGGGCTAGGGGGCGTAGACCTTTGCAGACCCCCATTCTCTTGGCGAAGGCGCAGCGGCTGTAACGCGGTTACAAAAAGACAAATTATCATGGATAGCGAGGTGATTGCTCTGTATGTTTTGGCTGGGATAACACTTGTTGCGGCATTTGTTTTGATGGTTTTTACTTGTTTGTTGTGGTGTTGTGGTGATCATTTTGGAGAATGTTGCGAGTTATATTGTTCTGATGAACAACAACCACCTGCCCCGCCCCCTTCCCCAGTATTGGAAACAAACTTATAAACCTAGAATATTTGGTGTTGTTAAGACATGTTTTGATAGTTGTATTTGCTTGAGTTTTGATATGTTATGGTTAGAACATTTAATGGTTTTGCAGTTAAATAGTTGGTGTTGTTAATGTAGTAGTTAAATGTCAGAACAGCGTTTCAGGATTGGATCATGGAAAAGAATAGACTGAGCAATATACGAGAAGACACGTGCTACAACGCAAGATGGAGGACACTCGGCAATGCTCGGCAAACAAGAATGAAGATGGAAGACCATTGGCATTAAAGAATGATGGACTGATAAGAGGACGAAGATGAAGAAAGTGGAAAGTGTGGACTTTTGGAAAGGATTTTTGGGTATATCAAAAGATAAGATACTGTTACTTGTAATACATTTTGGATTTTCTTATAAAGTCGATCGAAGCTTGCATTGTGCATGCGCGATTGCTTCTCTTTTGTTTTTCCTTTCTTTCCCCCTTCCTCTTCTGCCTCTGTCATTCATACCACCACTCACCACATAGAAGGAGCAGCAATGTTGAGCCACAGGGTACTGCCAGATTAGGAGTTCCCTGTCGTTGTGCACAAAGCAAACTCCCAGAAACCGAACCTGGAGTCCACGCATGCGCCCAGACCCGGGGTCTGCTCCGCAAGGCCCCCACAGTGACGGTATTGGGCATGCGTACCACCGCTGGTGGGAGGTGGACTTAAGCAAATGAGCCCTTGGAATAAGAAACGTAATATAAAAGTGGAAGAAAGGACTACTTTGTGCTTTTTCCCTCTACTTTATTTGGCTTGCTTTTTTTTTTCAGCCCTTCCTTTTGGACTTCCCTCCAGCTCACCCTCAGCCTTTGCTTCGTTCCCTCTCTTCCTTTCTCTTTTGCTCCCTTTTCACACTGGCGCACTAGTTGTTAGACATTGGTTTTTGGTTTGTTTTTTTTTTGTAGGAAAAAAAAGTAGTAGAATTACAAAAGATGCAAGATCAAATTTGGGAACAAATGATAATTCTAAGACCAAAGGTGGATCAGGAGGAGAAAATCAGGTTAATGATAACCAAACTTTGTAAAGACAAATATTGAAATAAGAAGAGGAGGGATTGAGAGAATAAGAGAGTGTCTTTACAAATAAGTGATAAAACCAGAAGAGGAGTGTGTGGGGTTTTTCTCCTTGTTAGTAATGGAACAAAGAGGAGAGTGTCCTTCCTGAACTAGGGAGTCACAGAATGCAGCCTGCAGGAGAAGATAACAAGACACCTTGACCATTAGGGCTATTAATTAAGTCAACAGCAAGGATGCTCTAAACTTTTGAACTTTGAGAAAGAGTGCGCAGGCTTAATAGGCCTATGAATATTAACTTCTCCGCCCTGGGCGGCATAAAGTTGGAGTTAATGCAACATGCGATGTATGTTGTTAAGGGGGGTACATGTTAAGGGGGAACATGGAATAGGCGGATCGGGAAGTCTGTACCTCCTGAGTACCTCAGCCAATGGGGAAAGGGAGAGGGTTTCATGCGGCCGGGAAATTAGGATAAAAGGGGGCTGCGTCCTCCAGCAATTTGAGAGACCTCACTGGGACTTGGCAACCCCGGTGAACTCTCCCTTTATTCGAATAAAGTTAAGACTCCTCTGTCTTCTTTGTGAACACTGACCTCTGGCAACGTGATTTTCCGTACAGATACAATAAAACATTCATTTACTTTACTAGAGACTAGAATCTAAGTTTCTGAATCTATTTAAAGAGCCCTACTGCTTTAAAATGTTTTCAGAAAGCACATACTGCTTTTAAAACATCATTCTAGTTTCAAAGTAATTAAGGCTATGTGCCCTTTTCAACATATAGCATACAAATACAGTCAGACTAAAAGGCAAGTCTTCAAATTCTCAATACCTGACTTACATGCAATATTTATCACACCGTCACATGATGAAAGGAGATAAATTTTCTAATACAAATAAAGTGAAAACGTTTTTTTCCAATTTGATGGCCATAAAACACTTATTAAAGATAAAAGCAGGTTATTTGGCTGTATTGGACTCTGCGAGATGCAGTATGTTCATCAGAATGAAATAGAAATTTCAGTGATAGAAAATCATCCTCTTTCTCTCCTGATAGTATAATAACCTCTTAAATCATGTTTGACATTTGTAAGTTGAGCGAGCTGGCAGCCCTGTAAAATCTATGTGGTAATATATGTAGTAAACCCTTTCTGGAGCAGTAATCTCATTGCTTTGTCTAATGGCTCTCACTTCATGTGGCCTACTTGTCCCCAAGAGACTTATTTGACTCTGCCTTTCCTGAGCCACCGGTTGCTAATGTTCCTTATTACAAAGAAAGCAGGAAAGTGCCCGAAGGCAATGGCTACTCTGGTAGTGGTACAACCACCAGCAACCTTCTGCTGAGGCCTTTTTTCCTCCCGTTCTTCCTAAAAAAAAAGCCATAAAATATGCACATGTGTTTAAAAGGGATTGCTTTGTGTCTCAGGAAAAAATAAGGGAAAGGAAAAAGAAAAAAACAGTATGACAGTGCTCTTTACACTCCTCCAATTGCTAATCTGACAAGCTCCATCTGGTAGGCAGACCTTTTATCTTCTCATCACCCTAAATCTCTGAAGGAAAATGGACACTAGTGGCATATGTGCATTGCTGGTTCCTACACTTAATGAGGCGCACAATTTATAGGTCTAACTGAAGAAACATTATTTAAACTTGGATAAAGAAAGAAAAAATCTCCTTTAATTCATACATCTATACCTGAACTATCTAAGGAGATTAAAGCAGATTTATCAAAATGTTTTCTTGGCAGTGACCCAACTATCTACCTTACTTAGCTGACCATTTCATAAATTTATTAGTTGTTCTGTGCTATGAACTATGGAATTTGTATTTTTTAAAAAACTTTTAGTTTGAGGTGTAAAGATACAAACCGTTTCCAATACTGAAGTGCATCACAACAAGGTTTTAAGATATAACGTTGCAAAATTTGCCATGTACTCAAGGTTAGATGGTTATATTGCTGTGCTGAGACAGCATTTCAATTCACTTCAAATAAGGTTTACTTCATTGGTGCAAGAGTTTATCAGGTAGGAGTTAAATACATGCGCTCCTGGATGACGCTTGTATTCTGCAGATATTGTGTGGTATCTTTCAGATTTGTTTTTTTGATACCTAAAAGAATTTTTTCTCATACCATCATTATTTCTTTTTGTATGTACCAATATCTAACTGAAATGGTAAAGCCAATTTTCTATATAAAACTGTAATCACAACTCGCTGAACGTTTCCTACATGCTGTAGTCTTACACTTGACAGATTCTTGAGTTAAAAACGTACCTGAACATTTTTGACCATCCAGATTTATTCCCAAAAAAAACCCTGAATGTACTTTAAGAGCTAAAATTACATTTCTGAAGCTTCTCCTTTTTAACTGGTATAAAACACATTATCAAAACACACTTAGGCTTTCAAAACACCACGTACCCTAACTTCTAGCAAGTGTAAATCATTATTTACCTCATAACACAGAAGGGGCTTTCAGTTTTTAAAAAGTGTTAGCAACTGCCCCTCACTGAAACCTTGGTGCAGTCTGCTATGTGAGCTGAATATGGTACCAGGTATCCAACAAACCTGGAGAGGAGACTTCCTTTCGCTTCTAATAAGTTGATGAAGTTTTAACTTGAAGAACATTTCTCACTACAGTAACACTAATTGCATGACTTCCATCTTCGCAGTCCTCCTCTATATCCTTCCTATGATGTAGGTTACATTCATCATCACTTTTAGCCAATGAATATAATAAGGTTAATATTCCCATTTGCAAAGACAGTATTGCTTAAGTATTTTCTCTGCTATTAAGCAGCAATGACCTCCGCACATACACTGGGGGAATTCCAGCAGGATCTCAAGTCCTGTGCAATCACTGGATGGATTGCACTGGATCACTCTCTAAAAATCAAAAAAATCATACTGTAAATCAGTTCCTGCAGTTCTCATGGCAGCAAAGCCCTTAGTAGCCTCCTGAGGCCTCTGATAAGCCCTCTCCTTCCAGAGCTCAGATACTTCATGCCCCTGAATTCTGCTTCATCAAAAGCTGTGTGGAAACCTCCCCTCTTTGCAGTCGCAGACCGAAAGAAAAAAAAGAGGGTTTAACTACTCATTAAAGACAGAAGGGATAGGCTTTTTAGTACAACATTTGTCTTCTCCTTTCTTACTATTTCCCCCTCCCCTTGCCTTTTTGTTTTTCTCCTTCTATATATTCCGCCTTCCCTACATTAAGCTCTCTACTGATCTTTTCTTTTTTTTTCTTTTTTTTTTTCCTTGCTCTTATACTTTCCTTCAGCCCTGCCTTCTACCTTGCAGTCTCCTTTATCTCCTATGCTTATTCTCTCGTGCCTCTGTTGTCTCCCAGGCATAGGCTATTCTTGAATTCTCTGCACCACTGTAGCTTCTCATCCATTTAATTATTTTAAATCTTCTCTCTGCTGTCAGTAGTGTTATCCCTCAAATACTCAGTATTTTTCCACTTCTTAACATTTCATTTCCTCTGCAGATAGTTCTATGTAATTCCCAAATTATGTGATGTTGATAAATTTTCAGACAAAGCACCTAATGTCAGTTTCCCAGAGAAAGAGGAGTTGGATGGTGATGTCAATGCCATTTCCAGGGTAGGAAAACAACTAATAGATAACATTATTCATTGTTTGGATTCATGTCCCCCAGACATTATGGAGAATCTGGAACGATCATGCAAAAGCATAAAGGACATTCCTCAAAGTGCCTCAGGGCTCACAAGACCACAAAGTCTGAGAAGACAGCTAGCACAATAGAAACATAAAATGCAAGGCAAAGCTCATCACCTTTCTCTAGAAGTTTTAATATTTTAAGCTACTGTTGGTATTAAATCAAAACATTTCATTTTTCCAAAAGAAAGTTGCTGATGTTTCTGCCCCCAGAGACTCAGGGAATGCAGTGCCATTGCCTTCTGCCTCCAAACACCAGCCCCCCAGAAACACAGACTGCCCCAGTTTGAGCCTGGATTTTGACACGTGTATGAGCTCTCTGCTGCCAAACTGTGAGCCTAGTGTCTGTCAGAAGGCCCTCAAGGCTTCCAGTTTTTTTCAGCCACAGAAGCTGCTGACTTGTTGATATGCAAACTAGCAGCCCAGCAGAGGTACCTCGGGGCCATGGATACAGTGATTTGGGTTCACCAGCAACCTCCAGGCAAAATGGCAGAAAACTAGATGAGGATCTCACTTGTGCTGCAGTGAAAGTTTTTGGAAATCAAAGTGCTTCAGCACGTCCTGAAAAATAAGTTCTGCCAGAATATTCCTAACTCTGCTTCCAATTTAAGGAGAGAAGTCAGATAGAAGGTGGCAGAGAAAAGAAAGTGGCATCACCTGCATTTTACATAGTTCCTGCGTTCTGCATTACTTTGCCAGGATAACAGATGCACTAAAAAATTCCCTCCCCTCCCAAATCACACACACAATAAACTACTTGGGGTAGATACTGCGCTCTGAATGATCCACGACCCTTCCCACTATAGTTGTTTCAAAGCATAACATCCTCATACTCAGGTTTTTCTCATACATTATTCATAATACTGTCCTTTGCCAGAGACATGGCACTTAGCAACTGAAGAAAACATAAAATAAAGATAGGTAACTTCCACCTTGATATATTTTGTCTGTAATGCAAACATGAATAATGAAGAAAGGGAATATATGAGGCAAATAAGATCCTAATATAATGAGTCTTTTGTTCTCTGTCAGAACCATTCAATATCCTTTGCCTTTGCAGGAACTCAAATGAAAATGTGTTTTCAAGATCTAATGTATTCAATTTGATACTGGCCATAAAACTGCCAAACTATCTGTCATGAACAACATTACCCTGCTCGGGAAATGCCTCACACATCTGAGAGCTTCTGCCCCTGGACATCAGCACAGTGAAATAATTGTCCACCATCTGACAGTATCGTGACTGAGTCGTGCCACCTGTCCCTTCCTTGGTCTCTGGCCACAGCTAACACTGCATTCCACCAAGCTTTCAGAGGGAAAAAAAGCAAAACCCAGTTAATCTATTTCTTTGAATGTATGAAAACATAACACCTGAGAACAAATTACTCAAACTTTGTCCATCTACCTGCTCTGTTCTTTGATCTTGTTTTCATCTCCGAAGCCTTGTAGACTGCCTTCTCCCAGACCTTTGCAAGATGCAAAAGCATTACGTTGCCAGGGATTTGTTAGAGAAAAGCTGAGGCACAGTCTGACTGCAGCCACAGCACTCATGGGAACATTTTTATGACTTAAAAGGTCCCCATTCCAAACTGGAAGCAACAAGTTCCAAAACAGGAGAGCCAACTCCTTTCTGGCTAAATACAGACAAAGTATTTAGTTTAGCAGCACTTTTCTTCTAGTCTGAAGAGGAAATGGGAGAGTCTGCAACTTGGTAAACTTGCTTAGCACACTAAGCCATAAACAACTCTTATCATATAGCCCATCATATACTGGCTTTCAGTCTGATTGCTATAACTTGTCTTTGTAGACAGAAATGCAGCAAATTATTATAGGCATGAACAAGTTCAAGACTATTCTCTTTCAGCCCTCCTGTGTGTTTACAACTGTTCTTTCAGAGGGAACTCTTACACTGTGTGCAAGAAGACAGGACCACATCTGTGTTTTAATGCATTTTGTGCAAATGCTACCGCAGCTAGCAGTTCCTCAGCTGATTATTCACAGAGGCCGTCAGGCCTGTGGCTGTCACACGGTCAAACAAGGAAAACAGCACAACAGGAATGTTAATTAGTATAACATAAGCACAGTCATAATGAACTCTAATTGCTTGTCAGTGGCAGTTGCCATAAGGTGCAAGATCTACAGACCAGTTCTTGCACCTGTGGCTCTGGCTACAGGTATTGCCAAAGCCATGGGCCCTGATGAGACAGTGTTTGTTAATATTATCAGATTATCAAACAAGCATCACCAACATTTGTATATGTTTGCTTTACGATTTAGTGTTCTTCTGTTTCTGAGCATCACTTGAAAAAATCTTCACAACTCTCCTGATTTTGCTACCATTTGAGCCATCACCCACAATACTGAGAAACAATTTCATGCTTGACCAGTTTCTTAGTCACATATTTGATCTCAGTATTATAAGAAAAAAAAATTGGCAGAAAAAACAAAGGGTATTTATGCACTAAACCCCAACTGAATTTAACAGAAGCTAATCGTTTGTCACAAATTGTAGCCATCAAGCTTTAAAATATTAACAGTACTTTTAATCTCACCCTGATAAACCACTACATGACAATACTTTCCCCAAAACCTTAACAGTCTTGCAAGAAAGTCTTTGAAATAAATGCAAAATAAAAAGATCACACATTACTTCAGCAGATTCCATTACATTTATGGTATCACCCAGACTCTCTTCTAAATAGCGAATATAAATTATGCTGATTAACATCACAGTCTGAGGTGATCTGAGGAGGAAAATGGATTATGATCTGCAAAGGATGAACAGAGACATCAAAGCACTTAGTTACCACATCTGAACTGCAGTCATCTTTTAGAATGACACTCCAAAGCACTGGCAGGATAGTGAAATCTGGGCAAGTTGCTATCTGAAAGACTACAAATCCCTCTTTCTCAGGAGGAAAATAACACACTCTCCCTGTATTTTGTGCCTTCCAAGCTCTCCGATACGTTTGCATCACAAAGGGATTTTGTTATTGTTTAGAATTTCAAATTTTCTTCAAATGCATAGAGACAGGTTTTAATTTGTATTATTACTTCAGATAGCAAGAATGGGGGAGAACAGAAGTGCTATACTGCTTTGAGACGGTTATTTCACCAAATTCTGCCTATCTCAAGTATTTAAAAGAGACACATTATCTTAACATCTACTTTGATGTACACTGAATAATCCTAATGAAACCTATCCAAATGCAAATAACAAATTTTACCCATTATGAAAACAATCAACTACTCAGTGATTACATCTCAATCCCTTTTCATATAAACAAAGATGGAAAGGCAGTAATAGTTCACTAAAGCTTATTTCATCCTGCTGTCCTTATGAGGAGGAGAAAAAACAGGAAGGAAGGTCGTAGCTTATGGAGAAGAGCTGTAAATTGTAAAATGGGAAATATTTCCCATTAAAGTACAATTTTTTACTACAGTTAGGACTCCACCTAGTATCCTAGAAGGTATGAGTAGTTAATGCAAGAAAAAAGGAATCACTTCTGAGAGTGCAGTTGTGTTACAGGCTGATGTGGCTGGTGTATGGCTAAACACCAGGTACAAATATTTTGTTTTAAATCTACAGTCTAATAGTCCCACCAGTTTCTGGAGGACAAGGATGACTCTGAACAGGGATGTTTTACAAACAATTATATGTTTAATGAAAGGAATGGTTTGCTTTCTTTTTGATTTGTAGATGTCTTTATTTTCATTTTCAGTGAAGGTGCAAATCCCTGCTTAGCAAATGTTAGCCTAATGAAACTCACTTGCTTTGTTCTGCATTTAAAGAGTTCTTTAAGCTATTAAGGTTTTCTTCCTTATTTCATTTTCCCCTGTTCTCGTCCAAACAAAGTGATAAAATATATAACAACAAGAAAGCAACCAAAAAAGAGAACATTTTATCTGATGCTTCTTACACTGTTAAGTATTTGATATACACTGTCAATATTTAGTGCACTATTTGCTCTTCTTTAGTATTCCTTTCTTTGGTATTGCAAGAAAAAAAAGCAACATTGTTCAAATACTCAGCACTGAAGACTTCAGTAAATATTTAGTCTATTATGTTTAGAGTTCCAGGAATGAAGGTCAAACAAAATAACTTAGAAGGACAGAGTGAGATCATACATTTTAAACTTTGGAGAACTCAAGTCTGACACAATGTGGCTGTATTTCCATTTTCCTCAACGTCTTTGAATCTTTGTCTTTCATTTTTCTCTTTCTTCCTAAAGCAAGAAAGTGATTCAGTCTGCAGACTAAATTGCCCTGCTATCTGCAGACGAGTCAGTCCTTTTACATCTGAATGTTCTTTACCAAAGCGAGGATCTAGATGAGCATGTCACTACCTGATTGCAAAAAAAAGAAAGACTGATTGATGTTCTTAACACATCTCACACTAAATATTAATAAAGATTTAAATTTAAGTGCTGTTTTTCATGCCCTTTCTCCACTGTTTTATCTTTCTTTGAATTCCATTTTCAAATGTTCCAAGCATCTGCACAGAAAATGTTTTAAATAAAAATGACCATAATTAAGATTTTCCCTAATTTCCTTTTCATTTTTTTGTTCTTTCTAGTAATTTGGGTAATTTTCACTATTTATCACATTCAGATATTTTTCACAACAAAGAAATAAGCTTACTTCTGTTTTCTTTTAACTGAAGCTGAGATATTCATTCTCCCTCTACAAGGAAAGGACTTTATAAAGCAATCAACATCTAATCAAGCTGCAGAATTAGAAATTATTTTTAAAAGTAAGAATGCGCATCTCAGTTCTTCTCTTAGAACTAATCTAGCAGGCACTATAATATAGTACTGAAATAGATTTAAAAATTAGCAGGTTTTTTTCTGTTTATAATGATTTGAGGAAATGAAGATGGTGAAATTTACACTGAAAGTCAGTCTAAAAGTAACTTCACAGCAAGTTTCTTATATAATTCATGTTTAAACATGGAAAGAAGTTTTGATGAGTCAATCTATTGTAGGAGAAAAAGAACATGTAGCAATATCAACACTCAAAAGGAGGGGTAACATTGCTGGTTTTCCTCTGCTATATACCTGGTATTTGATATTTAGTTCTGAACAACATTATCTCACTCCCCCTCATACAAATAGTAATATTTTTGCTATTGGAATGATTGGGCTAAGGATGTCAACCAGAGCTCTGTAATAAGGTTACCTGAGTTCAGGGCTTCTGTATCCTTAGCCCTGTGATGAGTAAGCCTGTACTAATCATGAAGCCACTTGCTGTGGCACAAATTTCAATCCTTTCTGTTTAAAACTGAATAAAACATAAAACTTTTGTACAACTGTCAGTGTAGATCATTAGTATGTTAGCTATGCTCATACAGCATCCTGCCATGCTATTCAGTCTAGCCAAGAGGACTAATTCTGCACCTCTGTGAACCCAGACCTGCACAGCCAAATAAACACTGACGCTCCACTCCTGCCCTCAGTTATTAGACATGCATGAAACATAAAGATTTACTAATCTTCTTATAACACAAAGATTGTTTCAAATCTAGGGCAGTCACTGCTTATGAAAACTTTGACTCCCACTCCCAAATAAAAGGATACGTTTTTGAGAGTACACGGGATACTAGAAAAAAACGAGCCATGACATTTTTGTAAATTGTATGCTTTGATTGTCAATGACTTAGAAAGCAGCTTATTTTTAAAACAAACATTCTCAAAATCTTTGATGGCATATTCATCAATCCATCTGCTTCACTGTAAATTCTTTGAAGTGCAGGTGGCTTGTAACGTCATGTTACAGCAATTAATGAAGTTTTTGAATCTCTCTTGC
Source organism: Trogon surrucura (assembly GCA_020746105.1). Lineage (NCBI taxonomy): Eukaryota > Metazoa > Chordata > Aves > Trogoniformes > Trogonidae > Trogon > Trogon surrucura. Next base: position 112,832,725 of record CM036617.1, on the reverse strand, counting down.
TCTTTCACGCTCTGCTGAATGGTGAAAAGGGGTTATCATATTTAATTTTCCATCCAAACAGTACACACAATCAGATATTTTCATACGTTTTCATTTTTCTTTCAATAAACGCACACATTACATGTTTTAATATAGAGCTACTGAATGCAATCCAAGTACATCTTAGAATGATCAGGATGACAGTTCAAAAAGCAAAAGATTAAAATGTAGATGCTTCTGTGCTCCAGAAATAAAAACCGAACAAATGAATACAAAAAAAAAAATACTGTAACTATATAACAGATAAACTACAAAACTCAGTCAATTCCTGAAATAAGCCTTACGTTTCACACTGTTCTATAATAAGCTAGCTATTGGATATGTGGTTGACTCTACTCTCTCAGCTGGAATGAGACCTGCCTAACTTTTTTTCTTCAGGCTTTATACAACTAATAAAGATTCTCCAACAGCTCAGATGACAGGTATTTTTGAACAGCAGGTTCAGAGCTCTGTCTGATACAGTGATGGTCCTATAAGGTAGCATCCCAAAAACCGGGAAATGTTTGCTGCTGTGCATATATAGCATGAGTCGTTCTACACATTTGTCCTGACAGTATTTGATCAGCAGGTTTGGTTGTTGTTTTTTTTTTTTAAATATACACTGCAACATCATATCAGAATCAAAAGTAAATTTTATAACGCAAAGGAGAGGCCAAGAGTAACTGAAAGGTTTCAGAAGCTTCTGAATGCCTGCATTTGTGCTCTGTGCAGATTAAAGACAATTCAATGAGTAGTCCACAGTGAAACTATTGTCTTTGATTTGGTGATGGGGAGGGGAAGGGTGGAGGGGGTGAAAAGAATAGCATCCCTGCATTCTTCCCACTGTCAATTCCACAGCAACTCCTCTTTAAAAATAACTGGAAATCCCTGGGTGGTCTGGTGGAAAGCAAGCAAATGGGAACATGCTCTTTAGTATGACAGTTGTGCAAACCAAACTCTAGACAGATGGATTTTAAGTCTCTAAATTACAAAGAATAAGCCTGCTGTTCATGGTAGCCTCGTAATGTCAGTACATTTAAATTTTAAAAATTTTCTTTCACTAGTTTAGTCTTCTAGTTCTTGTATTTTTCTTAACCTCTACCGTTTTTTCGACTTATGACTGGACACAGAGGAAGGCTTACACGCCCAAAAGTACACTCAAATTAAATTGGTATAATATAAATGGCCAATACAGGGCACTGAAATAAGTAAAGGTATTCTCAAATGTGGTATTATTCTTTCTCTGAGAGGAATTTGAATATTCTGTCAAGTTCTGTTATGCATTCACAGATGAAAAACTGAAACAGCCACTCATTTTGCTAAGGAAGTGCTATGACATGACTCTACAAGCTAACTTGAAAGTGGCCATGCTCTTTCTGTCCTAGATTTAACTTCATTATATAAACAGAGGATGACTGGCACTTGTGTCTCAACACCCACTTGAATCTACCTTGTGTGCAAGAATCCCTCAGCAGAACCTACTACTCTGCTTACACTTGCCCAAGTATATTAGAAACTTATTTTGTGGTTCTTTTTTGAGCCTTTTTCTCAGTTAACTATGGAAATAAATCTGCTATACCTTCAGGTAAATTTGTGGTAAGAAACTTTATCAGTTCTCCAGCAATGTCTGTTGCTTCAGTGGCTCCATACACTGGATTAAACCAGAACCCAGACAAACTAATACCTGCAGTTTACTCACAAAATCCAGGCTCCTTTAAGTCCTTGCCAGGAAACTTTCCTGTCTACATGCAGACTGTGGTGACTGCATTTCCACTAGTTGCAGCAAATTCATGACTCCTGCCCTCACAGAGACCATGCCATCAATGATACTCTGTGCCCTTGACTTCTCCTAGACTCTCACGGCTCCTTGGTTCATTCAATCTCTTCTTATGTTCAAGTACAGTGAAGACATTAGCAAGGACACTTACTGCCCTAGCTAAATTTAGAGTACTCCTATGAAAGACAGCAGTCAAAAACTGAGCCTTTCCTCTGTAAATACAGCAGCTCAAATGTGCTCAAATGCAGTTAGGAATCCACAGGAAATAACAAAGTCCTCAACGGGTTTCCTTATACTCTTGCACTAAGAATTATATAGCCAGAAAACATGTCACTATTTCCTAAGGGAACTCAGGAAAGGCTCATTGGATCAAAGCATATCACATGGGGGTAAAGCCATTTGCCAAAAGTGATCATGTAAAACCAGCCTCTCTGCTCAAGTGTAGAAGGTAAGTAACATCCACCCATGGCATCAAAAGTTCGAAGAAGGACATTAATGCCAAAAGAGAATGGGATTGAGGAAGACTATTAATAAAGAAGACTGTAAACTAGGGTTTACAAGGCAGTACTTCCACACAATGTACTGATACTGAACCACAAACGGAATTTCATTAAATTTATAGGCATTTAAGGAGGTTTTAGGCAGTTGGGTCGAATACATACTTTGTACATTCTACAGTCCTTTCCTTTAACGCAGCACTCACCTTCTACCAGACTCAAAGCCTACAAAGAGTGAGAAAGTGGCAGACGAAGACAGAGAAATTTTGCAGTATGAAAAACTGTATTTTTATCCAAATGGAAAATCTAACTCACAAATCTTAATCCCAGTATTAATCTCTTGCATAGTCATAGCGATCCCCTTCTCATGCTTGTGGAATCTTATTTACAACTTAGGCAAGAATCAAGTACCAGTTTTGTCAGTATCAGAGTGTTTGAGTTACTGGATTAAGAACGAGTCAAGCAATTTAATCATAGTGCATCTTGATTTACAAGAAATATTGGCCCACATAGTATAGTTCAAGCAGAGAACAGAGCCAAGTGGTACCATTTGCTATATGCATATGGCTTGTGAGAATACAGTATATTGAATATTAAATCTGGTCACATATAGTGATTGTCTATACTAATTACCTGCTTTATGAACTTACACTTAATCATGCATATCCTGTTTGGACTCCAATTCTTTTAAGAAGGCTAAATGATAGTGAAGAAAAATTTGAAAGTAAAACAAAGGAAACAAGCCTCAGTAAGCAACCAATGTGATAATCTCTCACAGGGAGAACAAGAGGGAAGGGGTAAAGAAATAAAAACAGAAAGAAGAACTGTATAGTTGATTCATAACACTGCTAACAATAATAATTTTCTTTTAACAGGCAATGAATCTTTTGTACGTTCTTTATTTGATTTATGCAACTATTTTTTCTCCCCATTTTTTTCCCAAAATATTTCCTGTTTTCATCTTGCAGGGAACTGCATATTAACAATTAAAAGATGAATTATAATTTTTTAACAAAAGAAGATACTGTGTGTTGTGTTTGCAGAAAATGAAAAGCTTAAGTATGTTTAATAAGTACCAATTAGTGGACATGATGCTTCCTGATCTAGCATTGTCTCCTTTCTCATCCCAGTATTCATGTATATTAAACTTTCTATTTAATTCTTTGGTTGGTTTTACAGTTCAGGGGGAAAAAAAAAAATCCCACTCTACTGAAACAGTCTTTTTCCTTTTCATTTCTTTTTTTTCTTCAGCTATCCTTGAAGTTACTCTCTCAGCAAAATCCTAACCCTTCTGATTTCAGGTAGGCTTAGAACTACAGAGCAAGTTTTCAAATCAGGAACTGTATATAAAATATGGAGTGACATGCCTGATTGGTACTACTTCAGAAAACCATGCCGTAACACATCTGGACACTTGCATTAACCCATCACATAACAGGCACCAACCAGTTTGGGTATTTCTATCAGAGCACAAACCAAAATCAGTTTCTCTGAAGCCTCTTGGTAGTCCCAAAGGATCTATCTAACTTCATTTTTATCAGCCTATGTAGATGTGTGGATGGGTTTCTTTTTTTTCCATCCAATTTTATCTCTTATTTTTTAAGTGCAGGGTTTTATTGTGTGTTTTAGCGTATTCAACTACCCATGTTTTTATTTAGTGAACAATTGCAAAAGATTGTCTATGACAAACTATGAGAAGCAAGTATGTTTATAAATGGCTGCACCAAACAATAAACAAATCACAAAATATCTGGAAATTTATGCGATTCATTTTTGCAACATTTTGACCAACATTGCAGGGGGTTATATATTTGTTTTTAAACAATTTTAAACATTTCATGATTGAGAAATTTCAGAACAGTACTTGCTCTGTATATTAAAACTTAGAAGAGGAAATAAAGTTCAATTTCTTAAAGAGTAAGAAGATAAACATTTCCAAAATGCCTTTTTTTTGTTGAAATTCCATCAGAACATCAGAAGTTCATCCACATATCAGATCTGTGGTTTGATCTTTGGATTTTACACATACTCTAGAAACAATTCAACATGAAGATACGTTTTACTAGACCTGGGCAGAACGATTATATTAGAAATGGAGAAACATCTCAAGTTTTTGTGCATTGAACTATAGACTTCCTAAGGTCATCCCAATCCCTTTCAACACATCAACTCCATTTCCTTAGTTTCCCCACCACTGTCACTAATGAGCTTCATAAATGACAGAAAGCAAGAATATCAATCACTATGCCTGTTTCTAATAGTTAGAGAAAGATGTGACGCTTCTCTCTTCTTTGGCTGATCTGTCCACATTTCTTCATCTTCAGAACAAAAGTCTACACTGCAAGTCAGAAGATCCAACACTGCAGTGAATTGCTGCTAGGAGGTTGTATGGGACGTGTATATGACTTTTGTTTTTAAAAACACAATGCAAAAAAAAAGTAGTTCTTTATTTTAGCTGTCTGTCATGCATACCGACTGTTTTCCTTGCATGCTGGTACGTTTGAGATTAGGTATTGATTATATGTCTGCAGCAGAAATTGTCAGACCTACAGAGTCTACAGGTCAGTGCATCTCTGCAACTGTAAAAAGCGCCAGAACTGCAATGGCTTTGCACTAGGTAGTGCATGTGTCCAGTTCTGGGCCCCTCAGTTCAAGAAGGACAGGGAGCTGCTTGAGAGAGTCCAGCGCAGAGCCACAAAGATGATGAAGGGAGTGGAGCATCTCCCTTATGAGGAAAGGCTGAAGGAGGTGCATCTCTTTAGCTCAGAGAAGAGAAGGCTGAGGGGTGACCTCATTAATGTTTATAAATATGTCAAGGGGGAGTGTCAGGAGGATGGAGCCAGGCTCTTTTCAGCGGGGTCCATTGACAGGACAAGGGGCAATGGGTAGAAGCTGAAACATAGGAGGTTCCAAAAAAATATGAGGAAAAACTTTTTCCCTGGGAGGGTGACAGAGCACTGGAACAGGCTGCCCAGAGAGGTTGTGGAGTCTCCTTCTCTGGAGACATTCAAAACCTGCCTGGACATGTTCCTGTGCGCTCTGCTGTAGGTGGTCCTGCTCTGGCGGGGGGTTGGACTAGATGATCTTTGAGGTCCCTTCCAACCTCTAACGTTCTGTGATTCTGTGATTTCTTTCCAGAAAATCAAAAAGAGCATGCTCCATCACAAGTGCACAGAAACACAGAATCATAGAATCATTAAGGTTGGAAAAGACCTCTAAGATCATTGAGTCCAACTGTCAACCCAACATTACCGTGACTAATAAACTATACCCTGAAGTGCCACATCTACATGTTTTTTGAACGCCTCCACGGATGTGCACCTTTCAGGCGCTCAAGAAAGTAGGTATTGCACTCTGTATGATTTTTTTCCCAAATACATCTCTTTACTTCCAGGAGTGGACTTTATTCACCAGGTCCTTCACCCTAATAGTTCATCTTCTCAGAGGTCATGGAACACACTGTCTGATTCAGCCTTAACGTACCCATGATCTCTCTATTGCCATGGTTTCCTGTTGGGAACTGTTACACCTACTGCTTGAAAATCTTGGTGAAGATCACTTGACAACGATAAAACACAAAACATTTTTTTCAGACTATTGCATATTCCTGTGTGCCTGAAAAGAGAATAAGTGGACTGCTCTTAAAGTGCTTTTGACTACTGGTGATTATTCACAAAAATGAAAGCTTCACTGGTTTGCTCCCCATTGAAATCTTGCAGCTTACCCAGGTAAGAAGACTTGCCAGTTATTCCTTACTACTTTTTAAGGAAGTTTAAAATCTGTTCTTATTCTACGGACTTGGTAATCTCTTTTCAAATACAAAATTCAAACAGTTAAATCAATAAGCAAAACAATTGTGTAGCTTTACTAAGTTTACGGTATTCATAAAATGGCTGTGTAGTTCTAGTTTAACAGTTTGCATAGTTTGCCTAGCTTAGCATAAAAATGTTTTTCTCTCTTCATTATAAACACTTTCTAATATGCATATGCTAAAGTCTGGGAAAATACAGACAGATGCTTTGAAAAGTAATTACTGTCTCAAAAATAAAATATTCTACTGGCCAAAAAATAGAATATTTTCAAGAATAAAAATGAAAATTTAAGTTCTCAAAGAATCCCAAGACATACATTTATTTTATATGAAACTGTACTTTTGCCATCTTCACTGCTATTATCACACTGGTACTCATTAAACAGAAGAGAATTTATTTGGAAAGAGGAAAAAGATTTTACAGTTATATGCACTGTAAAATTGGCTCACATTAAGGCGTAATGCAGCTCCCGTTAAAAATTACCCAACACCAAGTGTTATGACATAATTGATATTCATGATGCCATGATAATTCTCTTTTTTAGGATAGCTGATATATTTGATGTAATTGGGCAGTATCATTACTGAAGAATGACTGTACACTGCTTTACTTAGAATAAGGGACTACTTGCCATTTTTAGAGCAGAAATCATAAAAGAGTACCTGTTATTAAACAGCCCATTCAGCAAGGAATGCTATAATTCGGAAAGAGAGTCAGAAAGGAATATGCAGCATTACAATGCCACAATAGGTATGTAATTTGATTTTAAATTCATGTGACTGATGAAAAATTCAGAATCAATGCTCTTCTTAGACTCAGATGCCCTCCTACTTTCCTTAATGCTACTTTTCTCTTTCAGTCCTTTCCAGGAAGCCTGCTTTAATTTAGCTCCTTTGATCCAGACCTGCAACGGGATCTTCACAAGCCTCTTGAATGGACTGATGCTGTGATGGTTAGTGAATCAATTGCCATTTTCTGATTCTGCTTTCTCAGCTGAACCACCATCTAAAGCAGCTGCTTTTCACCATCTTTGTCTTCTGTCAAGCTGTTTTAGCTTTCTTCCGAGGTGCTAAAGTGTGTCTCATTTCCACTAGTGCGGAACAATTTCAGACATAGTCCCATTGTTTCCTTTGTTCACTAACGATTAATTAGATGGCTGAGTTACAAGAATAACAGACTTCCAGGAATGAACCATTTACATAATTTACCTTTTGGTTAATTATGAAGCATAAAGTCTTAAATATCAAGTAGTAGTCAGGTGCTTACAACATCAATAGTACAGAGACACGAGCACAACATTGAGGAAGCACCTTCTGAGCTAAAAATGAGACACGAGACTAAGCTGCTCAATTTTGAGGGACAATTTGGTAGGGGTTGTTTTCTAGCCGAATACTCTGCAAAGTACCTTTCTTTTTGGTAAGGCCTAATTTTTTTTTGCTTTCACCGGTAATCCTGTTATTATTACGACCATTAGAATTACAGTAATATCAATATAAAAATAATGTACCATTTCCTATGGATTATCCTAAATGCAAATAACAATTTTTTTTTGCAGTTCACAAAAATAAGACAGGATTCCCTTTTTCAGAGTCCATTTAGAAATAAGTGTCTTCACCTCAAATAAAAGCTTTACTTTTAGGACTATACTAACATGGTAATTATAAAATTCGGTTTTAACTTCTCAACTCTCATATAAAATCCAGTTGAGACACAGAGAAAAGAGTGATTCTACACAGCATGATAGTCAGCTTATTTTGAATGTAAATGAAATCAGAAATACCCACAGAGAAGTTTATTCTTCTGAGATTTCCAACTTAATCTCATAACTAAATTGTTTTGGTTATGTGCTTAGGTAAGCAAACAGACTTGGAAGCTGACGAATGAGTATCTTGGAGCTTTTTTCTCTTTTGTAAACTAAAAAGGATTGTTTTAAGTGCAGCAAGCAAATTGTCACCAATAAAACAACTTATCTGAATCACTTTACTAAGCACAAACTGCATGGCCATTCTTAACTCATGGATTAAGAAAACGTTAATCTTTCATTAACTGTGGCCTATCTACTGCTTACATGGAGAACGAAGAGAATTGAGATTATCCAGGCTTTTTCTTCCCTCCCTTGGAACAACAGGCAGGTGAATTTCTTTATGCCTCAGTTTACCCATGTGTGAATTTGTAACAAATCTAGAAACACACTCCCTTGTTCATTTCAAGAGACAGAGCACACACAAACTCAACATCATTTCAGCACCTTAAAGCATAGCTTTCATAGCTTCGCTAAGGTCACATAAAGCACAAAATCCAGAATGGCCCCATCTTCTATCAGCCAAGCCATCATGCACACAACACCACTGGCAAGAGAATATTCTGTTTCATTTTATCATGAGGTTATATGTTGCCTCAAGCTATGACTTTCAAATGGGTTTGTGGTCACTCTTTTGAGATCTTGAAAACACAGCAAAATAAAAATAATTACAATATCACAACTGAAACCTTCAAGTCTCTTCCCAAAGCACAGATCATCTGGATACCAACCCAACAGAAACATTAAACAGTTTTCCTACTTTTCCTTTTGTCATTTCTACACAGTAGAAAAGACAATGCATCCTGTTGGTTTTTTATCATGGCACTTTATTCTTATAAAGAAAAATTAGTGATATTTTGAAGGAGGAAAAAAACAAAACTTTTATCAACAACTGTCCTTCCTTTCCTCCTCCCTGCCTAAAAAGTTATTCAGAAGTATTTAGATGATAGCATAACTTGATAATGCAAAACACGTTGCAGAAATGGGACATTTTCACTTAGAGGGAAGTCATACCCACCTACCCTTTCTCCTGTATCAGTGCTATTATTAAGCAAATAAATACTTAAAATTAAATGCTCCCTTAAGCTATCTGTTTGGAAATGTGTGAGTTCACTGAATGAGAAAGAAAAAATAAAGAACTAAAGCCCAAGAACTACGGAATAAGAAAGGTCATAGAAAATAATACTGCAGCATTCCATTATGTTACATAATACAGGCATTCAGAAGGCAAAAAAGGCTCCCCCCTGCTCCCCAACCTGAGTAGACGACTGCATGAATATATTAATTCTATGAAGAAACAATGAGAAATTGTACTGGAAAAGTAATGGGGAAAACTACATTTTTGCTATAAGACTATCCTATATTCCTGAGCTTTCACTACTTGATAAAGAAATCACCTACATCCACGAAACAGCTTTTGACATATAGATAATGAATTCTCTATTCTGCCTTCCTATTGGGTTGGTTTACAATATTTATTAAAGTCATAAGCTTTTCACAGGAACACTAAAATCAGACCAGCACAAAAATAGGAGGAAAATAGTTGTATTTCTGCGGCAAAGAAACTACCTAAGAATAGCACATCAAGCAGTGATTTAATCATACAGCGTTATCTTTGTCTGGTTTACACAACTCCACTGCTTCCTTAATTCTTCACCTGTGTCTTACAAATACTCTTCTGGGTACTGCCTGATACATTAATTTCTATCTAGGGATAAGGATCTGTTTTGAAACTGGCACACAAACAAATACACATAGGACCTTCTTTTAGATTTTATCCAAGGAAAATATACTGTGAGTTAATCATAAAGAAAAACAAATTTCCCCATATTTATACTGTGACAAGCATCACAATATTGATGAGTATAGCCATAGGTGGTTTATGTGCTTTCACTATTTTAACCAAAAAACTAGCAGAAGCGCAGAGTAAAGCATATACAGCACCAAACGAAACTCTGCAGAACCTGCTTGGTCCCCCTGAGCTTCCCTTACTCCTCTGAGACTACTCTGACTGTGATAAATAAAATTGCAGATTAAAATCTGTGCACTAATCAGCAAAAAGGAAACTGAAAACAGAAAAAGAGATGATGATGGGTCTTAGTCATATTTGTCTTGAAATAAATGGCAAGCAGGATCAGGTTATGTGTACTGAATTAAAATAAAGCTTATGCACAAAAAGATGAACAAAAATAACCCCATCGTTAATGCCCTAGCAGTGGTCATACTGCTGTCTTCCTGACATCCACCCCATTAAGTGCACTTAAGAGCTCATGAGTCAGCAAACACAAAACACAGGTGATGACACTGGTAATTTGTCTATATATGTGAAGATGACTTTTTTTCAGGAAGAAATCATGTGGTATCATTACTGGAGTTAGAATAACCCCAAACAATCCTTATCATCTCTTCAGTAAATGGAAGTAAATTCTTGTTTTTCTTAGCTTTCATTAGCAATACAGAAGTCTTACTTTTGTTATGTGTAGATCAACTGTACTAACTGTGCCCCTCCATTTTCATGGAGGGAGGAAAAATACAATATGATAAAGTGCTTCGGGTTATAATGGTAAAAGACTGATTTGATATTACTGAGCTATTCTGCCTGTATCATAAACAAAGATTATGGTATAATAAATTAATCTTGAAGGAAGCAGCTGAAATTTAGTATTTGTGTCTTTAGGGCCTTTGGTCACAATGAAAATGCATCTAAAATACATAGACACATAAGGTGTCCTTTTATTATTTATGTGTGTCAACTCTCTCTTCAACACCAATTCAATTACTGTTTCTTCAGGATAAAAGCTTGCTGTGAGTAAAACTATAATGGGAGATAATGAAGAACAAAAATAAGTCATAGTTCTGTGAGACTGAGATCTTCTACTATTCTTGGTAGAAGAATAGTAGATTTTTTTTTTCCTACTAAAAACCATTTTCATACAAAAAAAAATCTGCCTGGCTGAAAAACTTCATTAAACAAAAGGGTCTGGTGCAGTCTTTGGTATTATGATCTGTTTTCTACAGCTCCAAAATCTGCTCACAAAATCTGTCCCTTTCTCTTAAAACTCATAAAATTTGGTAACAGCTACATCAGGTTTTAGACAGTACTATTCCAATGGCATCAATGAAATTGCTCTAAATATAAAATGGCATAACGGACAATTCTCTTATCTGGCTGGAGGTGTTTTTTTTCCCTAATCGTTCAGCTGATCTGATTGTAAAAGTGGTTAAAGCTGCAGGACAGAACATTTTGACCTATTCTCCTTACCTTTTCCAAAGACAAGAAAATACAGCAGACCACAAAACTTTTAAGTGAAGCTTTATTCTACCAGGTAACAACAAATTTTGACTTATTTTGGACTTACCATGTTTCACGATATTCCTAGCACTAGACCTACACTTTACTATGTTGGAATTATGCAGGAACTTTTTGTTCACTTATACATCTAGTTAGGAGATGGAAGGTAGATAGCAGACTTCAACAAATTGGGAGAGCAAAACAATTTCAAATCAGAAAATCAGGCATGCCTAAGAGCAGCAAATTGCTCAGGATCATATAGCATACCATAAGTAGGAAGAGAAATCAGAATTCCCGGTGCCTGCTTTGGTGCTAACTTCAAATATTTTTTTAAATCTGCTTCAGATCAGTACAAGTGGCACAACTTCAGACTGTGCTCCAATCCATTGGTGTGTACCAATTCAAATGCTGCATACAACACCTAAGCTGTGAAGGAGCTATTGCAAACTGCACCACCTTGAATTGGAATTCATTTAATCTTTTTCATTCTCTTAATTTCCATTCACCTGGGAAGAGCATGCAATAAAAACACTTATTCTGAATGCAATTTCTGAAATTAGAAAAACAAGTAAAACCACACTAGTTTTCAACCAGTATTTCCAATGCCCAATGTAAGCCTCAGAAAACCAAACAGGAGCTCATAGAAATCACAGAATGGCTTAGGTTGGAAGGGACCTTAGAGATCATCTAATCCAACCTCCCTGTCACGGGCAGGGACGCCTCTCAACTAGATCAGGCTACTCAAGGCTCTGTCCAACTTGGCCTTGAACACCTCCAGGGAGGGGGCAGCCACAACATCTCTGGGCAATTTATTCCAAAGTCTTGCCACCCTCGTACTGAAGAATTTCTTCCTAAGATCTAATCTAAATCTATTCTCCTTCCACTTAAACCCATTTCCCCGTGTCCTATCAGTGGACGCTCTTGTCAGAAGTCCCTCCCCAGCCTTCCTGTAGGTTCCCTTCAGGTATTGGAAGGCAGCTATTAGGTCCCCCGGGAGTCTTCTCTTTTCAAGACTGAACAATCCCAGCTCCCGCAGCCTGTCCTCGTAGCAGAGGTGTTCCAGCCCCTGGATCATCTTTGTGGCCCTCCTCTGAACATGCCCTAAAAGTTCTGTAAATGTCATTAATAGAAAAGATAATCTGTTAGTGCCTCTCAAAAAAACCCAAACTCATCAAGGACAATGCATTTCACTACCTGTAGTACGCCAGCAATAATACACAAACTGCCACCAGGAACTCAAGAGGGTAATGACTGTCAGCAGTGCCCACTCCCTAACAGAGTTTCTTCCAGGCTGCCTTCTACAACTTCTTTTATGATCAGTGAGAACAAATGTCTTTGTCTGCCTTCTAATATTTCACATTGGACAATTCCAGGATTTTTACTGACACCAACACAGACAGATGATCTATCTGCATAATCTTGGAACGCTTTCCTACATTTTTTTTTCAGTTTGCTTGAGCTGAAAAACCTAAATAAGTTCCTCATATTGTTCTATCCTGCTTGTGTATTTTGAATGGGACTGAATGATTTGAGGGGCTATGCTAAGAAAACAAAGCCGGCTCGATCCGAAGAAAGGTGGTCACTGCAGAAACATAACTGGGTGCAATATACAATTGCACTAGGATACTGGAGTTGAAATGCAGATCAAATTCTAGCTGAAGCTATAAAAAATGCACATTAAATTATAAAACATATAGAACATACACTGAAATGCACATTCAGATCTCCCATAGGGACTAATGTATGTAGGAAATTTGAAAACTGATTTTTGTGACTTCTGGTATTCTAGGCAATGGCAAAGACCTCTGCCCTTGTAAATCTCACTGCCATCGATGTTTTCAATATTGTCACTTTAATTGTGAAATAATAACCTCAAGAGGGAATGCTTATCAGTGGCTTCTGGTTACATAGAATACTTCAAGCCTGAAGACTTGTAATAAAATCATAATGGTGCAGAGCCTACGGGATCCATATGAATAAAACTGCAAAACCTACAGGCCTTAATACAGATGATTGAAAACAAAGATATGCATGACTAATGCATGTGAATTATGCTGAAAAAAACTCACTTTCTGACTATATCAACTGCTGAGGAAGCAGTTCTAAGAGAGGAAGTTATGAATTTATTCATTTACATCAGCTTGCCACGAGCTTACATTTTTTCATAATGTAATAACTAGTTCCGGTTCACTGAAGAACTCCAAACTGCTTTGATTTTTTTTCCTATTTTCTACCTCCACAGGCTCATGCACAAAAGAAAAGCATCACTTACAGACAGACTTCAAGCTATAGTGTGATGTCTATGTAAGTGTATCAGAGTTTTTCTATCTATTCTAAACATAAAAATATGTAAAAACTTAACTGAGTAGTGCCACAGTGCTTATTCACACAAAACCCCATTATTAATCAGTTTTGCCAGAATAAACTTGGGAGAATTAGAAAAAGCTTCTCTCATGAAACTACTACTCAAGGCTTTACCAGTGCAAAAGAAAAGCATCCCTTTACCTACAAATGCCTCAGCTGTCTCTAGGTAAAGCCATGACCCTGCAGTCAATACTAAAACTCCCACTAACTTCCACCCTGCTAAACTGTCACCTCACATAACTTTGTGGTGAAAGAGGAATAGTTATCACCTACCTGGAACAGTTTTTTAGCTTACTGAAAAATTTCATCCTGCCTAGTTTCAAGTCAATATTTTAAAGTTGAATCCCTGTATCTACGTTAGCTAGGTGCATGAGCTTACTTCTTAATATTTAGAAGAGCTATATCAGTACATATCTTACGCAGAGTTTAGCACTTGTGTCTTGCTTTGCACAGCTTATTCAACTTATATAAAATTAGCGTTAATAGCAACAAGTGACTTCCTTATAGGGCTCCTTAGTTATACAGCAACCTACAGCTCCTACTGCAGACAACAATGCAGAACCCCAGTTGCCAGACTAGCTGAGGGACTTGCAGCATCGTACAGTTTAGGATAGTAAATGAAACAAAGTGCATCTGTAATTTGCCTGCACACAAATGCATTAACTGTTCTTAAGAAAGAGGTTTCTATGACAGAAAAATGTTGCTACATTTGGAAAGATTGTCTACTGAGATAACTGTCAAATCTCAGTACAACTGAAGACATATGCCTAGGTCATGAAGGACTTACTACTAACCTTCTCAGAATACAAAAAGAGTAGTAGGCAGCATAAGACAGTAAAATAGAAACACAAGTGCCTTGTGTTTCACTAACGGTTTTAGAAATGCAACTCAACAGTCATGTACAGCTCAAGTGTGCACTTAGGGCACAGCTCTCAATAACATCACATGCGTGTTAAAATTTGAGAATGCTCCAAGTGAATTTGGTTTATGTAGACAATGACAAGCCTGCAGGTGGTCGTATTTTATGACATCTTGGTCCTTAGCAACTAGCTAGGTCATGTAATATTTATTTCAATGAGTGTGAAAAATTCAATCCAAAATCATGTGCTCTTTTGTATGCAAAGGGTTAAGTTATAGCCTTTGTGAGCCATTAATTGGAGATTTATTGGGGGAGCTAGTAAGTCTATAGTTGAATATCTGGTGATTGAACAAGGACCATAGGTGCAGAGACAGAGAGAGGAAGAGAACTCAGTCAAATGATGCCTTTAGGGATTTGCAACATATGGCCCATCAGTCAAGGGTCAAGCCCCCTCACAAATTGCATGCACTTTACATAGCCATCTGCATCAATAAATTACTAGTCTTGTGTAGCAAGCACTAATGCATGAGTTGAAGGAACCACCCCACTTACAAAGAAACTCCTTTACTATTATTATTATTACTATCATTATCATTATTATTATTGTTCACATCTTCCATACACGCTGACCCAGTCCTTTCCACAATGGGCTTTTGTTGCAGACGTATATTAAAAAACACACCTCAGCCTGTTCTACCTGCCTTATTTTCCTTCCTAAGCAAATACAATCTCCTACCAGGTACCACAGATGAGGTGTATCAAGTCCAAAGTTGAAAATATGTCAATTTCAGAAGAGAGCTTTAATAGTCTTATTTTCAATTTGTGCATTTTTACAACCCTATACTGTCAGCTAACAATGTTGCAGTGGATGCCTGTAGAAGGTGTGTTTTGCTGAAGAGTAGACCTTCACAATTCTTACTTTCATACTTCCACTTACATCATGGCCCAACTTTGTACATGTTAGATGACAGCATCTACTTCAACAGACTTTTGGGTGTGATAAGCTGTACAAAAGATCTTATTCTGAATCATCAAAATGATCAGTTTGCTATTGTTATACCACTTTCTCAACTACCTACAGGTCAAAGATAATTAAAAAACTTGTCTAACAGGCATATGGAGACTATGGAAAATGCTTAAAATAAATGATGGGCCACTTCTGATTCAATAATTTGATTCGGTTTTTATGAGTCATATTGGAACAAAATTTAGCATGCATTTAATTTTTTATATTTTCAGATAATATTATTTCATATTAGTACAAAAATAGATCACAGAATCATAGAATGTTAGGAGTTGGAAGGCACCTCTAGAGATCATCTAGTCCAACCTCCCTGCCAAAGTAGGATCAATGGATTGCAGCACTGAACACAGGTATTAACTTCTACATCTTTTATCTAACCACCTTATATAAATAAACATTTTAGTAACTCCTGCTTGGTGAAATACATGAAATAAGTTGCTGGTTTCAGTCACATGCTCAGTAAACAGCTTTCTACAGCACAAAACACTCGCTATGATACTTAGTATTAACCATCACCCTATACCAAGGAGAATACTAAAGACTGAATGAACCCCAGAAAGTAATCTCTGTGAGCAGTTTGAGACTATACTAAAACAACACCAAGAACAAGCAAAATCCTTAACTTTCCTACAGTAAATCATTAATCAAAAAGAAAATGAAATTACTTCGACCATTAACCAAATAAATAAAGTAGGGAATTAAATGTGTTACAGTAAAGCAACTCAAAGGCCGCACTTTCTAAAGTCTTCTTGCTACAAGCATTTTTTCTCTCCTTCCTTTGGTCCAGCTCCTGCCCTGAACGCAGAACACAATAAAAAAAGTGGGATCCCAGCACAGTGGGTTTCAGCATTGACTTACTGACATCTAACCTTTCCCTCTGAAGTCTATCTGCAGAGTCCTCCTTACCAAATATATACCTATTGACGAGATTTAACTTTCTTAGTTTCCTTAAAATAGTCATGCGATCATTAGTTAAACATTGCTGCTATGCTATATAAAGTTTTCAAAGAAAAAAACAATATAATTTGCATGTTAATTTTAATGGCAAAAGTGTGACAGTGTCCCACATAATAAAATAAGGGGAAAGCATTTATTCAACCCTTCTCTAGTTAAAATGGACATGTGTATGTAAATTGACAGATGTATATGTATGGGAGGAAAAAAGAAGAGAATCAAGTGCTATTATAAATTCAAGCAAAACTTTTTCCTTCAAAATATTTAAGTTTTCTGGGATAGACAGTATTTCTAAAACAGAGATGAACTTCAGCTCCACCCGTGGTGTAACAATGAGAAGCCAGGAGGTAGACCTTTGAGCTATCATTGCCTCAGCTGACAGGTTCATTTAGTGGAAGACCCACTATGTCGAAAAAGTTGCTAACGTCTTGCAGGGTCCAATCATAAACATGTACAGAACTTGGGCCAACGACTTCAAATTACCACCACTATGGGGAAGTCAGTGTAACAGAGAAGTGAGGCGATGAGTGAGAAGCAGGATACGATACAGGCCTGGATATGAAGAGCAGCACTGAATCGAAAAACAATGCAGAGCAGCCAGTCATGCTCCGCTGGAACATCCAGGTTTGGAAGTCTCTTTTTGTTAAGATTATGGATGCAAATTCTAATTTTGTTATGCCCCTATCTACAAATGGACATGTATCCAGGTACATACCCACACAGAGAGAAAGCCTTTACATCCTCTACAGAGAATGATTTTGCATCCTCTACAGGATCCTCCCTTTGAGTCCTAACAAAGGCACTATGGCAGCAAAAGCAGTCATGACAAGGTCATCTGGTTGCTGCCACTCTTGCTGATGCATGATTTGTTTCCATGACAGAGCTGCTGTATGCATTACAAAAGTTAATGAATATAACCAGAAGTTTTTCAAGACATATTTTTCCAGCTAAGACAGACTGTGCAAAATTGAAGCAATGAAAATTACCAGATAGGCAGCCTCAAGGCATTGTGTTTCAGTAGGGCTGAGATGAAGCCAGTCAAAGAAATGGTATTTTACTGAATAACAGTCAACTCTGCAAATCTTACTCATACACAAAATGAAGTCTGAAATGTGTTCTTTGGCAATAGAACAACCTAAAGGAGCTGCTACAGTTTATAGGGTTTCTTACAGATGAGGTAATATGTACTTCTACTTACTACTTTTTTTTCTGTGTGGTTGCCAAGTTCCAAAAAGGAGTATTTTCATGGTTTCTACTTAAGCTACGTTGCTGTAAAGTCTAAAACAAGTCTGATGATCCAGTTCTCTTCACTCATTATTTGATAAAACAGACAGATTTGTGATAGTGTACTTTTTTCTTCCATCAAGGATGCCTTTGAAAAAAAAGAACACCTTCAGAGTATTTCGAAGATTTTTTTTAAATCTTTTGAAATCTGAAATGCAAAGATTTCAGGAAAAATCTTTGTCAT
Organism: Trogon surrucura; assembly: GCA_020746105.1. NCBI lineage: Eukaryota > Metazoa > Chordata > Aves > Trogoniformes > Trogonidae > Trogon > Trogon surrucura. Next base: position 112,814,859 of record CM036617.1, on the reverse strand, counting down.
TAGGACTCGGAACCTCTTCATACACTAGACTTTCCATTTCTTCATGCAGGAAATGATGAAGTGCTTCCAACTTAGAGAAAAGAGACACTAAAAGAAACCTCTCCACAACGGTCCCCTATGACACAGACAAACTTTGTCTAAGGACAGGAGGGTAGTTCATCGTACAGCCTTTGCCCTCTTTTCTGAGCATAAAGATAGTTTCAGATATTTTAATTGTACTTTCAGTCTGTCACTAGGATTTGAACAGAATTATTGGCTCAGGTCACATTTCAAAAAATATCTTCAGAAGTTTTTAACTATTTTTTTCCTCATGCTTTATTGGTGCTCTTACAGGATTCCCAGTCTCTTCCCCAATCTAGCCCATTTTCACATTATATTAAAATGTAAACAAGTCCTAGCTAGACAAGACAATGTTGAATACTATGCTGAAGCATGTATCACAACTAACATTGCTCCGTTGGAAGGAATGTCACATCGAAATAATGCCAATAAGCAGAGAAATTAAAGAAAGTAAGTACCAAAAGGTGATAGAGCGAATGAAAAGAAATAAAATTAATCAGTCATAAGGAAAAAGTATGTTACTGTCCTTTTGATTTTTTGTTTCATATGGAAGGAGAGGGTTGTCTGGGTTCAGCTCCTAGCAGCCAGCTGTCCACATCCCAGACCCCACCAATACAGCTGCCACTAATTGGCACCCTCAGCGGTCACAGCACACGAGGTGTGGATTGAATGGCTTGTTGAGTTTGCAAAATGAACTGACCTCTTCTTCACCCCGAGGAAGTGTCCTGTAGGTCAGGGTGGAAGCAGGGTGTGGAGTGGCTTGTTCAGCTGCTCTCACTGTCATTACAAAGCACGGTGGCCTTTGTCCCATCCCTGCGAAAGGTGGCTTTTGCCTTCCTATCACTGGGATTCAGTGCAGTGTCCAAGTATGCTACTCACTGCCAGCTTTAGCACTTTTTTTTACGGTGCAGCATAAAGTTTACAAGAGGGCCTTGATCTGGATAGTTCACCGATACGTAACTTTGTATTACCTTACATTATACAGACAGTTTTCCAGTACTTGAAGAGAGAAATCTCCTCTGAGAAAACTTCTCAGTTGCTTTTAATTGTCAAATTGGTCCAGCTCTCCCAATTATGTATTTTCTTGACAGAGAACACTTGCACTATAACACAGAATTTTTGGACATTTTACAACTCCATGTCACAGAAGCCTATTTAATTTTGAAGCAATGCATTTGCATTACAAATACATTCCCTAACACAGTGGAGGAAAACAGAAAGAAATTAAAATCACAAAAAAAATCCTAATTTACCTTTGTTGGATGAATATTTCCTTTTATTATACTAGAAAAATGTTTTTAAACACTGCTTTTCATTAACAATCGAGTATATGTTTATTCTTTTCATCAAACAGTTGGTGCTAAGGAAACACTGCCACCTGCTCTGGGAAAAGCCTCATAGACACTATCAAGTCATAAAGAGATAAAATAATACAATTATGTGAAGTGCTTTGAGACAAGAAGATGGTGATTTTATTTCTGACCTATATATGATCTTCACAGCAAAAAAAAACTAGAGCAGATCATGTTTTTGTAATATTTAACACACCCAGTGGCCTTCCCGAATTTCAAGACCAACTGTTCTGTTTCTCTCAAATGATGCATAAATGGAGTTAAATTGCTCTCACTTACGAGTGATTCAATGCAAATGGCATCAAGGATGACAAGGGACTATCATAAACGGTTTGACCCAGCAAACATCCCATGGGCTGTTCTGCTGTCCAGCAAAGACAGAGGTGAAGGCACAATAAAAGAAAATGTCCAAAGACCCAGATGGCACAGCTGTAAAAATAGACCCTCAACACCAACATCTGGATTTTGCAGCCACCAGCTGCCACTCCATGTGTGGCCCTAAGTACTGGCTCTGGAATGGTCAGAGGCAGAGGTCAAATAGAAATCCCTTTGCCACTCAAAAGAGTGATGCCAAAGTTAAGCATGAAGAAAGCTGTCCAGCTAATTAACAGTGGATATATATATAAATTCACCTTCTTGCTTGCATACCTCGGATCCTATTTTTGCAGAATAAGACTTAATTTCTGAGAGTAAGTACCATTAAAAAAAACCAAGAAAAAATAAACTACACTTTAAAGTTTTGTATATGCTTTCAGAGCAGGAAGCCACACATTCCAGCTTCTTTAATAACTGACAATATTGTAGTGGTTTTGCCTGCCAATACCCAGGCTTCTACAAGCAGGTAGGCTAGAGTTTCCTTCTAGATCTGAAAAAGACACTTTATTCCAAGTCTTGACACTTTTATCTAAGTCACAAAGGAAAAACGTGCAGAAAAGAGGAAAGATCACACATAGCACAACTGAACAGGTGACAGGTCACACCAGAGTGCTGCTTAACAGGAGAAATGTGGTAGACAAAGCCAAAGAGGAGTAAATGAAAGAGTTAGGCTTTTGGGCACGGTCAAAATTTAGCCTTATTTTAAATGTAAAAACATGCGCACAATCCGTATTTCTAGGTATATATATCTACCTGCTACACATAAAAGATAGCAGGAAATTTATCAAAGAAAATATGTGCAGACCTTAAAAGTTGGAAATCAGGCTCATTCTTTGTAAAGAAGGGAAATACTGGAACACCCTCAATATTGAGCAAGTTCAGAATATTTTCTCTTCTACCTCACTGCCTCCAGTTTTCCTTCAGTTATATTCCAAAACTTACTGGCATTTTTCCGTATGTATGCAAAATGGGCAAAATGAGGTAACAGAAAACAGGAGAAAAATACACAGATGTTTATAATCTGGAAGATATTACAAATAACAGTTTCAAAACTCTTTATAGAATTGAAAAATGTTGATTCAATCATTTAGAACATATCCCATACTTAGATTACACTGTGATTGTAAATTGAATTCAACTTTAATTTGATAATTTGCATTATAATAGCATTGCTCCAAAGGAATTTTGCCTCAAAAAATATTTAAAATCACACAACAGAAATTAAAAATTCAGCAGGGGCCACAGCTGTTACTGGGAAAGCTCAGGCTCCTGGAGATTTCAGTCTATTCTCAACCTACATTTTTTTGGCAATTGAAGTTATGGCTTTGAAACTACATTCCATTTAAAAATCAGACTGAAAAAGAAATTTGAAGACCAGTCAACTGGAGTCTGTTGATAGACTTCAAAAGGCTGGCGTCCTGTTGTGCACACTGAAATATCTGCAGCTTCCAGCAGATCCTCTCATCCCATTAAAATCACTTACACAATGTTCAGGAAATTTGACATATACTTTAGTGGATCCTATCTTCCCAGTTGAATACATTTATTCCTTCCTGCAATATACTCATTATTACTCTGCAGGTCTGGGCAATTATGGGATAAATTCAATCTGTTGAAAATCCAGTGTGACCTTTAAGGAGGAGAAGAATCAGAATCTCAAGGCAGGTTTGGGTTCTGGAACTGGACAAATGAGAGAGGCAAGCACACCTTCTTATACGTAAGACCACCTTTTACTCGTTATTTCATGTAATTTGTTATCCCTTTTAGTCTCTGAAATTCTCAATTTTATAAAAACTCAGCAAAGTTTATTTCATATGGGACTCAAGACTCCTTAGTTGATTAGTCTATTTATTAGTTGCTTACAAATTTAGTAACATCAGGATAGTATTACGTTAAGTGTCCTCATGTTAAATATATCAAACTTTTTGAGTTTTTTTAATTGACACATGTAAATCATTGTCATGCCAGAAAAACATTGAAAATTGTCTTAAGCTAGAAAGAGTTCTTCATTAGGAGTTGCAGAAAATGGTATTTTTAAAAGGGGAGACTAGTTTTTGAATTTTACTCGGGAACATAAGAATCAATGATGTGGCAGAACTTCACAGGACTGATGTCATATGGCACACAGTATAAGAGAGACAATAAGACTTTTACTAAATTGTGTCCATATGCTCTGTATCTATGAGTTGTTCATCCTGATGCATTTATAAGGGTATAATGCCAAGCTAGCAGAACTAAGGTAGTAGTACTACTCTTTCCTGACAGCATTAGGAATGGGAAAAGCAGCAAGACAACAGCATTTGACGTGTCATGAAAACATCTCTATGTTATTTTTATCCCCCAACTTCAGTTTTAATGTAGAAAGCATTCCCAAAATTTGTTAAATCAACACCTGTGTATGCCAAAAAAAAGATCAAGAACACATTAGAGGTGCTGTCCCTTGTATCAGTCAGATCTCACAGACTCTAACCTGGAAAGATTTCCTGTGTAGAACAGTGAAGATTGAGGCACCAGTGTAACTGTAGCTTCTCTGTTGCAAGTGTCAAGAAGATGCTACTTTACATCAAGGTGTTTTGTGTTTGTGCTGTTAGAAGTCTGTAACCTAAGAACCTCTTTTATGCCAAAACCCAATTGGTTTATATTGTCAAATATTAATCTGTTCAGAATCTTTCCCTTCTCATCAGTGAAAGAGAAAGGTTGTGGTTTGATCTGTAGATCAGTAAAGTAAATAACTGGAATTAAGAAACAATAGCAGTAAATGGAACTGTGGGGAAGAAAAAAAAATAAAAAAAAAAAGGAGAAAAGACATCACTAGAATTGTTATCCTTAAAGAATGAAAACTTTCAGCACTTGGAGAAAAGAAAACAAGCAAACTGTTGGGCAGCAGTGTCCAGTAAGTGCATCTGGTTAGTCTGTCTGCTTCACCTAGAGAGAAACCTCATTTCAGTGTGAACATTACAATTTTTTACACAGCTTGCTTAGCATGCAAACCAGTCTTTATGTATTCAGTGCAGTCTTTCCCGTACTACTGAAGATTCACTATGTAGCGTAGTAATCTCTGCTAATAAATATCCTTTTGCATCCCACAGGGAAAAAGAAGGGAATCGGAATGTACTTTACCCATTGAAGCCAAACACTGCTGCTTTTTGAGTAACTCAATACACACAAGACAATTCTTTCCACAGTGCTCAAAGACAAACTAACGTTAATCTAGAAGCTTCCACTCCAAATGCTCTGGATACTTCATGCCGCAAATTGTAGGAGCAACCATGCCAAGCTTTAAAGCCTACATCATTTCCTTACCATGCTAATAAAACCTTTTTTTCTTGTGCAATTCCTCTACTTCATGCAAGCTGTTTCCACAATGAAGCAGACAGCTGCATGAGGAATTCTTCTGGAACCTGCTGCTCCACAAGCATTTAAGGGCACTCTTCCTCTTCTCCTGTAATCCCTTTACAATGGCATGCTTACCTTTGGCGTACAAAGCACCAGTAAGACATTCCCCAGGACTTTTTTCTGCTTCTCTTCATACCTATTTGTACTCTGTGATACCATTATAATGGTCTACCAAGTAAAAGATTCAAAATTTATGCAGCAAAGCTAATGGTTTGTTGGTTTTGTGTTGCACAAACACTATGTTTTAAGCTTCTTGCAAGACTTCTTTAGAAATTAAATTTCGTAAGAGAAACATGGTTGGAAGAGTAAGGAAGCATCCTTCACTGCAATAGCTGAAAATGCTGGAAAAACAGACACACACATAGTCCTGACTTGATGAAAATCATTTAAAAAATCCTTAATTTATTTTATATGTTTATACTATAATGACTGCACTATCACTGTTTCAGCTGTTAATATCATAGAATCATTATTTCTTGCTGATACCTATATAAGGATTTCTGGTAACTCAGATATGCTCTTGTCTGATCAAAGAAAAATATATTTCCTCTCCCATATCTCTGGCCCTTTCTTCTCCTCAGAATCCCTGTTCTCTTGAAGATCTAGCCTCAGCCAGCTGCTGGTGCTGTATACTCACAGAGAAAACAAGCAGGGAGAAGAAAAAAGGGGAAGTGGGAGAGAGGAAGAGGAAAATATCCCCTTCACACATTTTCCCCTTCAGGAAAGTAATTTTTCCTCTTGCCCCTAATTCCAGTTGCAGAACACAAGAGATGTACCTAATCTACCTTTCTGCATGAAAGTATGAAATGATTACAAAAGTGTGGCTGAAATGAACAGTGGTAAACTACCATTTTTGTCAAAAAGGCTTATGATGGTCAGAACCAACTACTTCTTTCCCAAGGAAGGAGAAAAAAAAGGATAGAAAACATTCAATCAGCAGAACAGAGGTTTTTTCCTTCGCTTTAAATGGAAAATCCAGGCAAACAAAACATATTCTGTGTCATGGTTTCTTGCTCATGACCAGCAGCTGGTGATTAAAAAACCTTTATGGCTTAAACTGTAAAGAAGAATGACAACGTACATCCCAATGTGCTGCAAACCTGAAACAATCAGGCAGAGCCTTGGGAGGTGGGTGAGTAAATGAACATGGAAAAGCTGAAAATAAACATTTGTCAAAAAAATATAAATAAAAATATAAGGTTTGCTTAGGCTTTAGACTAATATTTAAATTAAGGTTCCTGATGTGATGGTCATCTACTACTTTGCTTGGTTTCATTTTCATGTTGCTTCTGATAGACTCACATTTAAACCCCGCAGGTCTTTCCTCATGTGGAAAAACAAGCAAGAAAAAGCAAAAGCAAGCAACAAAACCACTTCCATGAGACTCCAGCCATGGGCTAATTTGCTCTTAGAAGAGAAAGAGAGTGTCTCTTAAGGCTGAGCAGCACAACCATCTGCTCAGGTTTTGAGTGAGGAGCTAACCGAGCTCACCAGCAGGCAGCCATACGGTTATTTAACTCTGCCTTGACCACCAGCAGGAGGTCCAGCATACTACAAAGGTTCAAAGGTAATAGGAGGATCAACACCTGGACAAGGCAGTCAGCTGAAAACATTTCCACTTCAGAAGGGCAGAAAAAGGAGGGTTTAGAAACTAGATATTTCTGAAGGAGGAGACTGGATTTGAGGAAGCCCCATCTGGCTTACCCCATCTCCCAGCTACACAGCATTTTTCCTTTGGCCGGCATCCCCTTCAGAGAGCAAGGGAGCTCTGCCACAGAGGGGAAAGGGAGATCGTATAGCAACCAGGGGCAGATCAAGCGGATGCTTACCAGGGGTCCCTGATGAGAAAAGCTGCTTGAAGATCTGACCCAGATGACCTCTGTGGGATAGGTCAGCGGGCAGGTACACATCAAGGTGACGAATGCACACGGTACTTCGCCTGCTATGAAAATGCTCCAAAAACAGTTCTCAAAAGGTCACAAGCTTCTTCCATGACTCCCATTAAGTGAGTATTGTTTGTTCCATCTTTTACCAATGTATGCCTCCCAAGTCAGGTGAAGGCTATCATCAGTTCTACAGCAAATGATTTGGTGAGCCAAATATACTTTTAAGTATTCATGTTACTGAACCAGACAATGACGAAATATTACGGTGTCACAGAAGGAAGGAGCAACACTACAGAATGTCAGAGAACCAATCTCCCTAAGTGGCCAACGAAGTTGTCTCAAAATCACTTTTAAATTTTCTGTGAAAATGCGGGTAAGAATATTTAGTTTGTTTTAAACTTCTCTGATCACAACAAAACCCAAGAGATGAGTTAAAAAAAGTCATAATTCTTTAAATAGAATGTTTGTACTCCAAAACTACCTTATCTGACTAGATGAAATGGCTAATCAGATCATCTCCAGAGACATTAATGTATAACTCACCTGGTTTACATTACACTGTTCCTAAGTATTTTGATAATCAGCAGTATAATGGTATGCAATCTTCCCGATATGTTTTCTCAATTCACAAAACAGTGCAGTTATTCATTCAGCCACTCAGATATCATATCTCAATCATCTGGGGTGACACCACTGTATTCCACAATACGTTAAATCTGGACTCAGTAGGCTCCATGTTGTATCTGCAATGCTCTGTATATCACTTTAACTACAGTTTGGAGGAAGCACCGTCTCTTCTATTTAGCAGCATAAACTTGGCACAAAGCCCTTATCATGTGCTATAGAAAATTCAGTAGAATTTATGCTCAGCCTTGATTCAAATCAAATAGGCACTGCAAAATAATCCAGCTTAACAGAGATGAGTATTAGTGAACACTGAAGCACAACCCCACTGACTATGTTTTCTTAAGCCTGTACTCCTTCTAACAAAACTGTCAGTTTTGCTGCCATGTGCCAGCATGCACTTCTACAGGCCTGAAAAGCTACAGTGAGACTACTTGTTCCTTCCAGGTCACCTGAAAGTCATGCTGAACTGGGGAATGATACATGCAGATCTGTCATGTCTAAGAACAAGAAAAGACGCTAGATTAAATGCCAAACTTAATTAAGCAATTTTGCTTCTTAAGGATTTTATTTTAATTTCTTAGACAAGATTTATTATTTTTTTATGGTAAACTAATGAGAAATAAATTTAACCAAGATGGATGAATGCTGCAACAAGTATTGAAAGACAAGACCACTAATTCATATCAATATCAGGCATTTACAGAAATTCAGGCAACGCCCAAGCCTCAAAATCCTGACTTGGTGAACAGAAAGCTTTTTTCTCCTATTGTATTGAGGAGGTTGATGGAATATTTGATTACATCTCCCTTTGGGAGGTTTGGTGTCTTTTTTTTAAACATTTGCCTAAGTTGTAGTATTTCCACAATTACTGTATCTCACTCACTTTTCTGGTGAACATTTAGGGAATGCCACCATCAGGCTCCACCTCACAAAGGCTGCCAATCCAACCACTGAGGTGCATTTGCTTCTTACTTTGAAGAGCTAGTAATCATCACACAGACATAGATCTTTAGAGATTTAAGCTAAGTGAGTCAGTGTGTTAATTATATGCTAAGGGAGTACACACAAGAAATGGAAAGTAGTAGTTTATTGCTTTCCCAAGTTTCTCAGGTAATTAGAGGAGCTTCTGGAGATACATGGCACTCTACCAGAATCTATCATCACAATGGGCTTCACTATAAAATGCACAGAATTAATTTTTTAATGAAAATCCTCTACCGAGTGTCAGCCACATTCACCTGATAAATGTCACTGAGCAGCGTCATTACTGGCTCATCAGCATAGGGTGTTTAAAGCAGATGGTAGAGCAATGCATCTTCAGCACTACAGCCTGTTAATATCAGACACCTCCCATAAAAAAATTAAAATTGGCCCCCTGTCAGTCAAACATGACAGTACTTTGGATTTCTCCCTCATGATATTCTTTAGCCTTGAGGCAGATATGACAGGCGCCTTATTAAATTCCAAAAATAAAATGTAGCACAAGAAGGCAGTGCATTCCAATGAGACAGCAGACTTGTTAAAATGCAACATGCATAAAACTTACTTCATTTCATTTTAGCTATCATCAGCCTCATCTTTTAAAAAACCCAAATAGCAACTTTAGAAATATGGTGTTTGTTGTATATAAACTAAAACAACATGTCATGCTTTATTTTTCCAAGTTGTTAAAAGTCTTTATAGACTTTGTGCAGATATTTTGGTTATTTTTATGAAAATAAAAGCTGGAATTTCTATTCACTGTTCCATGTTCAGTGTTTGTGTTGTATTATTAGTGATCGATCACAAGCTGCACAGAAGGCATGGAAGCTAACTACCCTGTTATAAAAGAGCATCCCTAAGTCAGAAAGATTTTTGTACAAACACGGGGACTGGTCTGTAGATATCATGTTCTCCAACTATATAAAACAGGAAAACAGAGCTAATCTCATTTAAAAATGTTCCAAGTTGAATGGAAGGACTGTTGAGAAAGCACAGGTAAAGCACTCAGGTGAAGACATCATTTAATATTTTACTCTCAAATTTAACTGCATCCACAAATTAGTATATGGTTTAGGATTATCAAGGCATACTTCCACTGAACCACACTAAAATAAACAGACCTCTAAATCACATAAGTTGCTTTGAAATTCCCTAACATAAGACGGAATCCCGGGTGCTGCCAAATGAATGACATTTTGCCTCCAAGGTCAACAAAATCAGGATCTTCCTTTTAGTCTTAGATAATTTTCTTGATTAACACATGAGACTATAAGGAATGGTTCTACCATCTCAGATACAAGTATACTGCCTGAATGCTCCTAATAAACATATTGAGCAGTGCAACAATTCTACCAGAAATTTCGCATGTTTTCAAACAGCTGAAATGTTTGTAGGATTCAGGTTGAAGCTATATGTAGCTGGGCCATCCTTGGGAGATTTTCTTTTCCAGGGCATATTGAAGGTTACTACGTTCCTCCACAAATATCCAGAGAAAGCTCATACTTGCCTAACTAAGCCTCCTGCACTGTCATCTTCTGTATCTCAATATTCCTTGTTCTTTGGAACTCCAAAAACCTGCATGCTAATGATGCCCAAGTCACATGTTGCTTCCTCCTTTAGAACTATGGACAAATAGACACCTGTAGTGAACATGATCTGTGTTCCAGTTTGCGCTACGCTTGATTTTTAGAGTCAAGTAAGGTTTAGATGGTCATGAACTCACTGACAAGAGACTCTCTTTTCATTCCCAGGCTTTTGTATGTATTGTACAAACAGCTTCTTCGTGTCTGCAACACACTACACCCCCCCCTTTTTCTGCTGCTTTGCCTCCTAGACATTAACTCCTATGGGTTTGCAAAATACATGCCAAAATCTTCTTTCCCTTTTGAAATAAAATGGGACTGATTTAAAACAAATGCTCTCATTTTGACAACACATTTGCACAAACAAACTGTGTCAATGTTGATGTGGCAATAACAGAGCAAGACAACCGAGTTCTACACTTCTCAGGAACTGCCCCCAAAATGTCAGTGTTCGCAACTCTTGCCAACATGCTCTGAAAATGAAACAGCAATGGGTTCATTTTTTTTCAGTCTAAGTCTTTTATGTCTGTTCTCCATGTACAGTAGTTGGTTTCAAACACTGACTGTACCCTCATCTGTATCCTATTTTAGGAACTGTAACCAAAGTGTTACATGATGCATAGAATGACATTTTCCATTGCCAAAAGCATGCTCTAGAAGCAAAACAGAGCAGGAGGAGGGGGAAAGGGAATCTATTCCCATGAGGCCTAAATGTTGTTATCTCTAACTGCCAAACACATGACATCTTGCTGCCACTTCAAAGCATTTCTTTACTTTCTTGTATGATGTTACTTTTATTTTTTCCTGAAGCAAATGCCAGTTCTTCCAAATTCTACTTAACCTGTGGATGTTTAATACCCTAAGAGGCTGTGCTAACAGCAAACCATAAGGCAATACATATTCCATCACTAATACATATATACACACACATCTCAGTCACAGAAAAATTTCTGTTGCAAGGCCTTCTGAAGGTGATGTGGTGAGACCCTCTTCTCAAAGCAGGGATAGCATCCAAGTAGAAGTCATTTTCCTCATGATCTTTTCCAGGTGGACTTTGACCAACCCAGGAATGGAGATTCCACCACTACTATGGGCATCAGTACCCATGTACTGATTTGTGAATCACTACTCTCACCATAAAGGATTTTTTTTCTCTTACCTAGCTGAAATGGTCCTTACTACCACCTGTGATCATTGCCTACAGTCCTTTTTGCAGCACACCTCAGAGGACAGTGGAATAACCTTCTCTGCAGTCATCCACCAGGCAAAGACAACAATTAGATTCCCTCTTAGTCTTCTCCTCTAAAGTATGAGCAGCAGTAGCTAATAATTATTGCCCTCAGTCTACTCACTATACTGTTGCTCTGCAGCGTAGTATGTGCTTAGGCTTCACTGAAACAGGAGCCTAGCATGTGTATGCACACACACACACACACTCAAAAAGCACAAGTGTTGAGAAGATCAAGAACTTAAATGAAAAGGCGTATGTTTAAGATATTAAGTATAACAACAAATTATTCCACAGTACATGATAGGGCTTTGTAAAATGGCTGTGTTTACCTTAAGATCTCCTGGTAGTAAAGGAAAGCAGCTTAATGGTATGCAAAGGCTTCAGATTAATACATCTGTATTTAAAACATATAGTTAAAACCAGCATTCTGATCAGAGCAAATAAACAATCTAAACATACAACACTACTTTTACTTGGCTATTAACATCTGTATTAGAGCCAAAAGAGCCCTTAGGTAAAACTTAGATATTAACATTCATTTTTTCCATATGCAAACACAAATGATACCACAGTTGTCTGATGAGGCTAAACAGTAGTTTGAAGGACATAGCCAACTGATCAGGGTGAAGGATCATCTGCAAACACATTTGAGGAATCTGACTCATCTAAAATACTCTCTTTTGTTGGTATCTAATACCGTAAGCTGAAAAGTCACCTATAGTTGCCGCGCAACTACAGCAAATGTCCCAGCACCAAGGCAACAAAGACTTGTCATTTGGGAGCCATAATAATACAACTTTCCTCCAGGAAATCCTTCGTATTCCTTTGTACTTCATGCATCTTTTGAGATGTCCCTTGAACAAGCCTTCTGCAATTCTGTTTTGCCTTCAAAACACTTTGGTTTTCAGTCACTTTAAAGATTTTTGTTTCTCAGCACTGAAGTACCTGGGTTTAATTAGCTGTCACACCATCATTGTCTTTGCATGCTTTTATGCACTCACATCACACTACATACGAGCTTTTTCTTTTTGTCGTCTTTTTTTTTAAACATAGATAATGATAAGCAGGATGGATTTGTCTGATGGGAAAAAAAGAAAGGCACAAGTCTGACATAAATTGTCACAGAAATTGCTTGACATTCACCCTTTTCAGAGGAAAAGGACAAAAGCTAAAATCACTAGTCTCCTGTATGTGTGAGTACAAGCAAAAGAACATTTTGAACACAAAGATACGTTGTTAGTGAGGGAGTGAAGTTCTAATGAGATGCTATAACCTAAGTGTGAAACTAGCAGCACTAAAAGCTGTTAAACCTCTGACTGGACTCATAACTACAATTATCATCACCTCGAACAGGCAGATACATGAGCCAAGAGATCAAGCTGTAAAGAGTCTCTCACATTCTTTTTCTCCTCAATTGGCTAAAAAATTTTAGAATGGTACACAAGTTGCATGTAACATTTTCCTGCTTGATCATTCTAAAATATAAGGAATATCTTGCTGTAGAACCTGATGTCTTTACTGGTTATACCCGTGTTCATGCCCCATGTTCATGCCCACCAGTGGAAGAAGAGACTAAAATGCCCGTTTCATAAAGAGAGGTGCAGAGAATGGGATCCATCCCAAATTTATGTCAAAGCTAAGAACTGAAATTGGACCTCTGGAAAATACTCCAGTATCTTAACCTCAAGATCCTTATTCTTCTCTAAGCAGATTCTCCAGCTATTAAGCATTCCAGCAGCTAACTGTATTACCACATCAGCAATCAATCACATTTATAGGGTATTAAATTTATTTGGAAACTTGATGGCTAACTTCAATCTAGAGGGACAAGATCAAATTAAAATTCCTACTGCATTGTGTGGAGCAGTGTATTTAGTGGGGTTTTTTGTAGGAAGAAATTGGCAAATTGCATTTCATTTCTTGTTTTGACATGTAACTTGGCATATTAATAAACTAGAAACATTATGCTGCTTGAAGTCATGATCTCATTTTCTTAAAATTTATCTTGAAGCCCTTTTCAAGAAGGAAACAGTATTCTTGTTCACTGACTGATTTTGACTTTTTTTTCTTTTCTTGAGTGGAATCTACTACAATAATTTGCCAGACCAAAACCGCTATGAGTTAGACAACTTTTCACCCAAAATACAAATGAGACTATATATTCTTATTTTGTACTCCAATTTGTAATCTCAGATGCCACCATGGGACAATATTCTGGGTCAGTTTCGTAATTGACAAGGGTTACATGTAATTAACTACAAGCTTGTTTAAGACGAGAGCATTGATATTTCAATTTTACAAAAAAAACCCATATATGAATATGCAGTGAAAAATGAAGCGGAACGTTATATTGGGGAGCCACCACCATTTTGAAAATCAGGCAATTGAACTGAATGACATGATGTTTGATAGCTGCTTAGTAAAAGTCCAATGGGTGGTTAAGATCAAGTCCTGCGCCCACAGAGTTTCCAGGAAAGAAGGGTGAAAGCTGCCCTGATCTCCAGAAGACCTGCAGTAGTAGATTTAGCATAGTACTGGAAGAATCCCTTCCAGCCACTCGCCATCATTTGCCCAGATTTCTGGGTCCCTGAGGAAAGTTTGTGCCTTGACAGAATGCTCTTCAGCCGAGTGATCTTGGACCTTGGACATATTTCTACTGAATGTATCGCTCCTCATCAACTGATCAGTGCCAATCACCAGGGACTGGAGACATTATAATTATAAAAGTTTATATGAAAACAGCAGCTATGCTAAACTTATTACAAAGACTATCTTTCAAGAGCAGGATTTAGGTACCTAAGCAGCTTGCACCAGCTACTAAGCTACTAAGTTTTAGCATACCGTAAAATACTTCCATTTCCACTGGAGAACAAAAGGAAGATTTCACCTTCGAGAGCAACTGCTGCAGGTGTTTCTGAATCAATTAACTTTTTCGTGTTGTTCTTAAAGATACGTCATGCAAAACAGATAAAACTTTCAACCATGGAAAAAGTATGTAATGTCTAAGAAGTTGAACTCTTCAGACACCATTACAGCTTGCCTGAAACAAAAAGGGTAGGACAACATATAGAGATGGATGATGCACAAGTGAATGCCCAGAGCGTTTTTTCTTAAACGGTCAAAATATTGCAGGGACACAAGCTGGAGAGCCTGTGAGATTGATAAAAGTTGTAGCCTATGCTTCCACTGTCCAGTTTTTGCTGGTGAGCACAGAAGTCAGCGGGACCCTTGGCTGCACTCTGGTCATATCCAGAGACTACAAAAAACACTGAGTCCTTATGGAACCTCTATCATCAGCCAAAGTCTTCTATTGCATGGAAAATACTATGGGGAAGAAAATCTCCTTGCTGGTTCCAGATCTGGAGAGGGACTTCGTTTTCTCATGAGCAAGCCCAGGGTTTCCTGAGATGGTAACGCTAACAGAGGCCGAGGGCAGAAGGGGAATGAGAGGGTCAGGTTTGAATTCAGCTCGCAACATTAGCTGTTGCTTCCTGATGAATTCTGACATTGTACTCATATGAAAGATGAATGCTTTTCAAAGTAAGCACAGACAAACCAATATTAAATATTTAATTTCCAGAGGCAAAGGGTAAAGTCCCAGAGCTCTAAGGAAGATAATGGACCTCAAGCTAGATAAGCTCATTTTAAGTAGTAAATACCCATGCAGAAACTACAGCAAACTCAAAGGTTTTATTAGGGAAGGAAAAAAAGGAGATACTTTATGAAGAATTTCTATCCGTGTACAGATATTTGAGATTATATGAAATTAACAAATATGAAAATCAGTCTTAATTCTCCACTGACACAGTCTCTCAAGTCAGGCTGGATTAACAGTTAGCACTATGCTTACAGGAATAATTTCTGCACACTCTGGAGCATTATGCTATTGCCATCCATTTCAAATAGGAGTAAGGCTTTTACATATACTGCACAATTTAAGAAAAAAAACCAACAAAACCAACGAAAAACAGAGACAGCCAGCTAGTTTTCTTCAAAAGCAGGAATAGTGAAAGGAGAACTTCAGTTCTCTATCAGTGAATTTCCCTCAAGATTGGTGGCAGTTTCCCTGTTTTTCTACACAAACACACACACACACAGACCTTAATGTTCTCCTTTTTGTTATCAAATAAGTAGCCATAAAAAGCATTGTTTTGGGACATTCTAACACAGTCACACCACCGTCATCCATCAGGGATTCAACAGAAAATTGTTATGTGCTTTGCACAGTGCCACGCACCCACCATCAGCTTTGGAATTTTGACTCAGATTTGAGCAGTTTTGTCAGGTCATGTCTCTGAGTGAAACCAGAGGTTCAGTCTCTTTTTATGGTGATCTGAGAGTTAATGGGAGGCAAGCTCTGCAACACAAGAGGGCTGGCAGAAATTCTGCTGTACGTAGTATGGCAGAAATTCTGAGAACAATAAAACCAAACTTTGTTTAGATGCACCTTCCACAAGAAAAAAAAAAAAAAAAATTAAGGGCAAACTGAATACTTCCAGCTAATGCCATGTTTTCACTTCACTCCTCTGTCTATCTTTCACATTTCCTTAAAAAACATCTGGATGAAAACTTTTGATTCAGAGAGGCCACTGCAGAGTTTAAGGGTAAGAGAAGGCTTTAGAAACTTCCTGCCTCCACTCCCTTCATGGGACTGACTGCCTGGCCAGGCTTGCCCGGTGGAGACAGCACAGCTGAGAAAGTGCCTCGCTGTCTCCAGATTAATCATGTGTGATATTCAGAAAGTGAAGGCAGATGCTACTTTTATCCAGCTGAGGATTGCTGAGGTAACCATTATTTATCATGTTTTGGTATTTATACTTTATCCAATAATTATTTTCCTGTTATGACAGGAGCTAACTTATCATTTTCCATATGGCCAGAAAGGTGTTAGACCTTGGCTAATTATAGATAAAGCTATATTAATGGCTGCTGAGCAACAACATCATCTGTGATGCTGAACAGTAGCTTATAAGCCATGAAGCATTCCCTCCCACAGCAGGTGGATAAATAAAATCTTTCAATAACCAAGTTTCTGTGCACTAAAATATATAAACTTCGAGAGAATGAGAATGCTCACGCCCCTGGCTCACAGAGCTGATATATGCCCATAAAGCTTGCATGTTGTCCCAGTCATATTAGGTAGTCTACTAAAACCTACTGCCACTTTACAAAACTTTCTTCTATCCTACACCACTTCTGTGTATTCTTATAACAACAATTACAGTGTCACAGCTGGCCCACAACATCAATGCCTTATCGTCATTTGCATCAGAAGAAGAAATCCTGAAGCATAAATATTAAGATGACTGCAGACCCTTTGGTACACACACAAAAAGGACACACAGCTGCCGAGAAAGTCTGTTTGCATTTCTGCATAAGTCTTAACAAAAGGACTTTTTCAAGCCTTTTCCATCCCCCTCTCAATTTCTTCCATGCAGGCTCTGTCCTATGATCACACTCCTTACTGTCAAGGTCCAGACAGTTATTTCTCCGAGGCCCGCTAATTCTCCTCCTTCGCAGGTCAGAGGACACAACGTTGTGCAAGACAAGATCCGTCCCTCCCCTTCCAGAAGCCCCCACGCACCAACCAATGACCCGTGAGTGCGCCCTGCTCGCTCAGCCACTGGAACTGAGGGGCTGCATGATGGGAACCACTGGAATTTGCAGGCATTTGTTTTAAATCATCCTTGGACAACAGCTCCGTGGTAGACTGGAAATTGATTGCACTGCTAACCGGATGATCCAATTTCTGAAACTAACTGGTTTGCCAGAGAACCAGTAAAATGCAGTGCAATTAGCATGCTCTTAAAATGATGCCCACTCAACCAGATACAGTAGCTATCATTAAGGTCTTCAGCCAAATTAAAAAAAGTGTGGCAATAAAGGAAAATCATTTTCACCATTTATTCCTTGTGCTGCCGGCTGCTCCTACCAGACTTTGTTCAGAGTTACTCTGTGCAGCATGAGTTGTAGCACTAGTAAACAACTGATTAAAACCTCTGAACTATGTAATATTCTGGAAATTGCTCTGGTACTTCTTTAATGTTTATCTTGCCAAAATATTTAAAAGGTTCTCTATACTGGGATTGGGCAAATTTTTATTTCAGGATGTTTATCTACTATCTGCCACAGACTTCAAAAGTTTCTTCACAGCAACAGTAACTCAGGCAAATAAGATTTACGCATTTCATGTGACATGAGTGAGGAACGGCCATGTCTTCTTCCATGTGCCTGGATCAATGCACCCAATAGGAGGAACTCTGAGTAGTCAGGCTCCCTTTTATTTACCGAGTGGATGCATGTATAGGAGTTGGAGAAAGGGAGAGGTACAGATTTTCTCCAAATTGGACCTGTTTTATGGGTCACCAGCTGATCAGCAGAGGAGCCAGGTCAGCTCTTCTGACACAGAGAAACCATCAAGGCAAAAATTATTTCCCCAAAGTCTAATTATTTCCCAAAAGTGTAATCCCAGCTGCCATTGCTAGAGCCGGCTTCATCATCTGTAAAGCAGTGGTGTCATCTGAACAGCCCTTTTGTCTTCACTCACTTCTGACTTGCAATCATCAGGCCTAAGAAAGCTTCACTGGTTCCCATACAATCACATCAGTGTATGATTTTTTCTTATTTAGAACAACACTAGTTTTCTTTTCCAAGGACTGAGAAGAAACCTAGGTCCCAGAAGTATTCAATTATTCTCTAGTTGTTATCTTTGAGCTCAATATAATACCAAATTTACAGAGAGAATCTACTTTATGTGCTATACTGCAACAATAAGTGTTCTTTTCTCCCTCTTTCAAAATATTTTCCATGATAGTTTCAAAGTATATGCATTAAATGATATTTTCTATTCAGAATTATTTTCATGAAACTTTTTTTTTTTTTTTTTTAAAGTACTCATGCACTATGTAACAAGGTATAGACTTTTGGGCACCTTTGTGTAACAGGGACCCACAGTTCTACGGCACTTAAAGCCCCTGTAGTAAAATGAAGTACCAAATATTCACCAGTAACAAATCACATGCAAGCTGCAATGCCACTGAGTACAAGTTGCATAATTACGCATGAATGAGATGTTCATAAAGTAGATGCTGATGCACTCCCTCCTTCCCACCAGTACTCTATCCTAACATCTCTCCAGATGTGTACATTTATTCCACTCAGCAGTAAATATATATCCAGATTGCACCCCATTTAGCTGCAGTGAAAGCAGCTTCTCTGGTGAATATGATGGTTTGCTAGGGATGAAGTGCATTTCAACATTTACATGCGTAATTTCAGTATATGTGCAGTAACAGAGAAAAACCCAGCTGCACCTTCGAGCGTTCCTGGTTGTTCCATGTTAAAAACTGCAGGGCCTGACAGGTGACTTCAGGATTTAAACTAGAAAGTGAGTTTCTCATTGTACCAAGATTCCTGCTTATTTTCAGTTTGTTATTGGACGTGTGCAGTTTGGACAGTCACAGCCCTGCTCAAATACTGACCTAAAACTGTGCATAGAAATGTATAAGCCTGCTCCATGATGATATTTATGCTTGTCTTTGTCCATGATTAGTTCTTTCCCTTCTGCCTATGACTGCATTTTTCTAACCCAGAAATCCATTATCTCAAATTCGTATCTGGTAGGGAAAACAAAGTAGTATTCAAGTATTTAAAAAGTCTGTTAGGATTTGCCTCGAAGAGTCTCAAAGAAACAAACTAATATAAAATTCATACACCTCAATCTGTACCTTTCAGCTCTGTACAGTCCCATGCATCCAATTCTATCTCTAATATCCTTTTAATATCATTTCCCTCTCTGCCTTCGGCAAGCCCTATAGCATTCACCTTTGTCCTCGGAGAAATCTAGGTTAACATTACATTTGTGTAGCAGGTTCTACATTTTGTATTTTATTGGAAAAGCAGTCTAGCATGAAAGAGTGAAGGCACAACCTTAGAATTACCTGAACCAGTGGAGAGAGATACTTCCAATCACCAGGGGAAAAATCACTTAATACAGTGCAGTCCTCTTATGAGACAATCTATTTGCCAGACAAAGCAATTATTTCATTTAGATAGCCTCTGCATCACACTATGAACCTAGGAACTGAAAGGAGGTTAAACATTCACACATTTTTTTGAGTATCAGGTAATAACTAACCTACTAAAATCTTCCATAACATTTTTTTTTTCTTATAGGGAAAAAGCATGTTATACAAAAGAGTATAACTTCGTAATTTTTAAAAATTGCCCTGTAAATTCACAAAAATATTAAGCCACATTATGCTTACCATAAAATGACAGAAAATCAACCTAGAACCTTAACACACTTTCCCACAGTATGAAGCTTTCCTCTTTACATACATTTTTACCAATCCTAAGAAAATACAGCAAAACCGATTTACGTCTAGATGCACTGCCAGTGTTTATCTATATTTCAAATGGAGCCATAATGGCACTGGTAGAAATTTTACCTGAAAAGCACAACACTCATGCATATATACTTCAACTGATAGTTTTCACAGAACTGAAGGGCTAAATTTCTTCAGAGACAAGAAATAAATCAGTCTTCTTGCTAGCGCAGGTCTATGTCCCTCATGGATGCAACAAAAATGCTTAGCTAGTTCTCATAGGTTTCTGCAAACATCCTACACGTCAACACGAATTAGAAACATGCTTTCAGAACAACAAATTCAGGCAAAATCTACAGGCTGAAAGAATTGTTCATGCACTTCATAGAACTCTGATCTGAACACTAGACACCATAAAACCTTATGCAAGGTTCTCACTACCTGGTTTCCAAGTCACAAAAGATTATCATCTATTGCTTGTGCATCTTTGCCTAATATTTTATAAATGTATAAATCCAGTTCTTGCCGTGGGAGCTACCACAGATCAGTGCTGACAGAAAAGCAGCACTGTTTTTAAACTGATCTGCTTCAGATACAAACAGCTTCTTGTTATTATATACTTAAGTGCTTGTGTTCATTCAAAGAACAACATTAATACATGAAGAAAAGAGAGTTTATAGAGACCATAGAAGGACTAAACACCAGCCCCAGTATTTACACTCTATCAAAGAAAGCAGAATGTAACTTCTTTAAAATTCTCCAACCCTGCTTGGTATGTCTCCAGTAGAACTTCTCATTTCATTTTGGTATATTGGAAACACATAAGCAAATACAAAATGTAAGTAAAACTGAAATGAAAGCTGTAGTTTCAGCTCCTTCTGAATTTATCCCATCAAAATTAATTAGCTGAATCTGAAGCAAGCAAATCCCACCAAAGACTGTATTGGTCCCAGCAGAATAAAGCTCTAGAGGAACAGAACTCCACTGCATCCCTTGCCAGTCTCAGCACTACCATGGGAGTACCAAGATGTAAGGCTGCTGCACAGGAATCCAGTTCACAGACACATCCAGGTCACCTAACACCACGGTGATTCTTCGCTGGCAGTCCCTGCTGAGAACTGAGACCTTCTGCAGTACCTGAGGGATAGGAAGGTGACAGTTCTCGGACGACAGGGTCTGTCTGTGCTGAGCTGCCAGCACGGGCGCAGCCTTCATTTCCAGCTCTAGAACAGCCAGCCTGTTTGATTGCACCCTGCCTCTCCTCCTTCACAGGGAAAAGAGGGGCAAGAGGCTTCAGGGGGGTGCAGAACTCAAGATGCGCCCCGACACAATCTCAGCATAGAGCCGGGGGGCAGGAAGATTCTGAACGTGAGAGTAAGGAATGTGGATCTTCTGCCACAAGGGCTAGCAGACGTTGGTTTTACGTCTTTTACAAGACCAGCCAGTGCACTCACACGGAAATACTTCCTCTAAGTGGATTTTTCAAAAATTTAGCAATAAGTATTATATTTTTTTCTTTACATATGCATGTGTGTACATGCACGAATACATGTACATACAGACACCAATTGTCAGTTCTAAATTAATTTAATTTTTACAGTCCAGTCATACTGTTTTCTCCTTGTAATTATGGGCTGATAAATACAAGTGTTGACCCAATCTTACCTTTAGTATGGTGAACATCTTGCTGTAATAATGAAATGAGCACAACACAAAGACTTATCTAGATATTACAATTCTAGCTGTATACACTCAGCCTGCAATGAGGGATTGAATTTAAATGTTTATAGCTTTCCAAACACTATTATGCGCTTGCAAATGTTAATTCCGTTTCAATGAAAGAGTCAATTTTTTTTTAAACAATATAGAATGCATTTTAATACACTATTACACACAATAGGCTGACAGTGAATGGACTCATAATTGATTTAGAAGCACGTTCTACCATCCTGCTACTTCTATCTCTTTAGTAAATCATTTTTTAATCGGGCTAGTCTAAGCTGACCCATACAGAGCTTTATTTAATTTATTATGGAATTTATATATAAGGTTGACTAGTAATGCATGGTTACATCAGCATTAAACAAATTGTAGAGTGAATAACAAAGAGGAAAAAGAGAACAAGAATTCAAATAGCCTCAGCATATTGCTGAGGTTAAGACAGGTTCCAAATGAGCAATGCTATTCAAATGCTTCAGAACAGGAAAGAGGAAGAGGGCTCTGACACCATTAAGATTTGTACAAAAAAAATGGCTGTGCTTGAATCAATTATTTAAGGAAAGATAAGGGAAAGAAAAAAAGTAAAAAAAATGCACTAGTTGGCTCTTATTCCTCTCAATGCAAAGGAGAGTAATAGTAATAATAATACAAGAAAGATAGGCTGAATAATCACTCCAAAGTTCTCTTTTTCTGTGTGCCTAAGAAACTTATTGAAAATATAAACAAGGATGAGGGACTGAATCAATGCTACCTCCTAAATATAGGATAAAGCCTAGCAAAGATTCACCAATCTATAGTAAGCATTTCATATATTATTTGCAGAATACTTTAACCCAAGATGTCTAATATGTGTACACATTTAGAATATGCATACTTGCATATAGATGTACATATAGATGCATATTAACATAGATATACTACTTCCTCAGTTTAAATAAATAAATTTAAAAAAAAATCTGCAATCTTTTCCCTGGGGTAGATGGGGAGCATTTTCTTGGGCATCATTCAGTTTGTGCACTAACTGGTACTGAGTGGGAGGAGTTGCAACATCACTGCCACATCTACAAGGATGGGAAAGTGCACACATGAAAAAAAACCAGACTGCTGCATCTGCCACAGCTAAGTATAGTTTTCATCCTGCAATTTTTGTACACACATGCTAAACTTGAAAACTCCTGATGTAAAAGCAATCAATACAATTTTTATTCTTTTTTTCTTTTTGTTCAGATACAGGAAAACATTGCATTGAAGACCTTATGAAAATGAACACATAATATGGACAAAAGAAAGTAGCTTCCAACAATGAAGAGCACCTGCACTGCAAGTTAGATGGCTCAGAAGACCTGTAATGGGATGGGAGCCTTTCCCCAGTATCCACTGGCTTGAAACCACCTCCAGGTCATTATCAAGCTGCCATCATTCACAACTGGTTTGGTAGTCAACTTGAAATGAGCTGGTGTTCTCAGCCCAAGGTCCACATCATAAATTGGCAACACTGATAGAGTCTTGCAGGGAGGTCAAGGATTGAATGGGCACATAGAGTCATCTCTAAAGGTCATCTCTCTAGGTCATAGTTCAGACATATTTGCAAGAGAAGCAGCCTTGCCACTGTCTCCTGATGTATAATTTCCGCAGAAAAGCACAGGAATTCATCTTAAAGTGCTGTCACAATCCAGCACCTTTCACAAGGATTAAGTGCCTGTTAAAAAAATACATTCATCAGCAGGAAGACAAGCCTGCACCTTTTAAATCACATCTGTCATTATAGCAATACTTCCCATTGTAAAGTTAAGAACAAACAAAACCCAGCAAAGCGAGTCTAGTCAATCTTTTTTCAGCCTTAGAAAACCAAATTGCAAAGCTTATATAAAATTCTAACTTAACTGCAATGGGTGTCCCTCGCATAATTATGGCAGAGAAATCCATACACATATCGCGATCAGGCATGGCAAATTCTTCTAACTCACAATACTCACAGAGATGGCAAACAACTGATTTCAGAAGATCCTTTAGAAACCACTTCCCACTTTAGTTTGTCCACAAGAAAGAAGATGGATCAAATCAAAAGACATTATTTATTTTACTTGACATAGGCTGTAATTTCCACTGAAAAGGGTATGTTAAGATGGCAGGTAAACTGCCACGGCTCAACTGTAAACCCAGAGCCTTTTTTTGCATTTAATACAAGTTGCGTGCAATGCCATCCCAAGAGGCTTCTGTTCCATGGGAGTCCAGCAGTGATTCAATCACTAAAGTACTTCAGGTGGCTGATTGAGGATTATCTGTGAACATGGCACAGCTGGCAGTACTAGACACTTGCCACACATTTGCAGGGTGACAAGAAAGTACTCGAGTGAAGTGCTGCTCTGACTATCACTGTCCAAATGATCTCCAGGGGCTCCTGGAAGAACGGTGATGCTAAGCCTGCTTCCTCTAACACAAGAAGCCAAACTACATCTACAGAGATGAGGTCCTTGCAGCCCTCAAGACTGAAGGTCAGGAAGGGAGGTCCAGGTACTTCCTTCATGGTGTGTTTTGCACAAGCTGCACAGCAAGTCCTGTAGCTCGCCAAGTTCATAGATCACAGATTAGCCTAGGCTGGAAGGGACCTTATTGAATCCAGCCTCCCTGTCATGGGCAGGGACACCTCTCAACTAGATCAGGAAACACATGGGGATCCAACGGGGATCGAACCCGCGACCTTGGTGTTATCAGCACCACACTAAGTTACCTCATTATATTCTCTTACACCTAAGACCAAGACTGTGCTGTAAAAGATGTGTCATGTTTAGGGCCAAGTAAATAAAATGTATGAATAAATGAATCTACCTATTACAAATATCACATCCTCTATGATCTTTACACTTCCAAAGATTTGAATATAGAAAAAGTGCACGCAGCACGGCCAATGCAGTTGCAAGTATAGGTACACTTCTCCAGTCCTCTCCAATATGCAAAAGAGAAGGTCAGCGATAGATTACACTTGATGCTATTTTGACAGGGTGGATTACCTAAACAACAGTTCATGCATATTTAAACAGAAATAACAGGGTTGTCTGGGATCTGCAGCTTTAAGTGCCCAAAACACCAGATGTCTGCAGTGCAATGGACCTTCATATTCAGAAAAACAAAATAAATTGGGACTCAATTGACTTATCGATAAGGTCAGTGCCAACAACAGATGAACAGTGCCAACAACAGTTTTGATCACAGTACACTTGAGTTCTGGAACACCCCACCAGATAAAGAATGAAAAGTAAACATTAAAAAAAATTAAGCAAGGGATATCAGTGACAATAGACAAAATAATGCTGATGAACTACATTATGGAAATAGATGAACATATCATATACGCTTTTTCTTTAATAAAACTTCTCCAAACAACCCAAAAAAAACCCTGAGCCACATACAATTCTTAGGCAGAAAGGCCTGAGACCAAGGATCTCAGCAAAAGGAACAAAATACAGACATCAACTTTATAATATTAATCACGTGAATCCCTCCACACCTAATCCAGTATTCCGTGTAGCCCCCTTACCCCACTTGCCACTGAGAATATTAGAAGAAAAAAGCAGATACAGGCAGGCCCTGATAGCTTTCCCTAGCTCACGGAGAAATTCAATGAATGTTTCTACAGAATCTGCAGGAACAACTTGCTACTACGGTGGCAACAGCTTGGAGGCATCCATCAAGGATCAAGATCCCTCATGCAAGAGACTACACACATGCATAAAACATAAAGCTCACTCTGGCTCCAATCTCTTTACATTTACTCAGCTATGACATCTTGAAGATACAAGAATATCTCTGAAGAATGTAACCCCTTAGCAGTATAGTATCCCTTGTAGCAAAATGATGATAGAAGGTGTGCTATTTAGAGGCCAGAGCTTGCAAAAGGCCCAGCAGTCCACAGCAAAGAAACCTTTGACAAATACACCCTTCATTCTGGGTATAGCAGTTCAGCATTTTGGAACAGGGTGGCAGTAGATGTAAAATCAGATAAAAGCCATGGGAAGTGAGTGAAATTCCTCAAAGCATAACTTTAAAGTATTTCTCCTTGCACCCTTTTGGGCAAGCCAGAAGCACAGGTAGGCTGCTCCTCTGAATGTGACTTGAGACATTTATTAATCAAAGTATGTTAAGAACTTCCCCATCACTCAAGGTACAGAGTTATTTATACTTCAACTGGATTATGCCTCTCAGCCATTTAAAATAAAAATGCTGTTTAAACAAGTGTTCTCATTATAGATGTAATAAAACTATGGAGCATTATTGAAAGTTATGCAATAATTTGTCTCTTAGGAAAGATGAATGGCTAAGTTAGGTGCCCAGGACTTAAGATTCATTAATGTCTTAATAGTGAAACAGATATTAATCGTTCTTCATTAGCTCACCAAAATTAGCCACAGCAAGTCAGAAAATGTTCTGAGACATTACTTGATTTCAAATGAATATGCCTGAAGTACTACTCTTCCAAAAAGCTATTACAAACAACAGGGAAAGGGGAAAATAATTTGAAAAATTACTTTGACATTGTCCTTTAATCATGAAATGTATTCAAGAAAATTATTCTTATGCCTCTCTTACATGAATAAATGGTTGCAGTATATAAATAGTATACACTTCAGAATACCATGCAGAATATCTGATGATACAATGCACTATACAGGAGCTAAATTATATTTAAAAGAACATGATGGAGTGAGACACTTTTGAAACATAATATATTTAAAGAAAAACAAAAAACTCCATAGGGTTAGGGTATTTTCTATAGTAAGTTAAAATACTATCTCATTTGAAGAATATGTTAAAAATGTCTCTATTATTTTCATTACTGTTTATTAATTCCAATGTTTTTTCTCCTGCTTCTGCTTTCACTGTGATGTCTGAAGGGAACAGAAGTGAATCATAAGAATCATAAACATCTCCAGGAAAAAACAGTGAAGAATTTGAAAAATTTGGACATACGCTATTATCAAATGCCCTAAGCACAACCAATTGAACAAATTCTATTTTTGTATGTAATAAAAGAATACAGAATAGAATAATTTCTTCTACGTTAACCAAAATTTAGGATTTTATAGCCACTACGTAATCCTCATTCTTTCCTTCTATTAGACTGTATGAGATTGAAAACAGTAATGTCCTCTAGCACCTGGATTGCAAAGACACTGTCATGATGGGAATTTCAGGCAGTGGAGAGTCAGCTTCCATTAGCATTTTGGAGCTGAGGAAATTCTAACTTCTGTTCTTCTTGTAAATTGTAAAAATAATCACTGGAATTCAACAGTGTGCACACCAGATACTGCTTATAAAATTGTTATCAATTAGGAATAGGTCTCACGACATTGACCAGAATGACAAAATAGCATAATTTATTTTTTTTTTCCTTGACTTGCTATGGCATGGCTTCTCGGGTCTCAGTGAAAACTTAGTATTTCCTTATTTCTCTACTGTATCAGGCATTAACCACAAACTTTCAAGTCTGAAGAGGAAGACTCAAGCATCTGTTCCCAATCAAAAGATGAAGGCAACCACCGCAAGATGACATCACTAGCTCAGAGCACTACATCTTGATGACTTTGTTGTCAAACTTTAGAAGTGTCAGATTTGGAATAACTGATTTGTCTTTTGACCCCTCTTTACAAGTATAGTTGGTATTTCTTTTCAATGCTGCTAGAAACTTCTATATAATACTGAAATTATGTACTGACAAACATGGCAGGTGTTTATTTTTAAATATAACAGTAATTCCAGATGACTCAAGATACTGACATAGGGCAGGGAACAAAGCAGTGAAGCTTGCACCATTCACAAGCAAATGTAAGATTGATTGCCCATTTAAACCCGAATTATAAGTAGTTTCAGTCCATTAATATTAATTAGGTCAAGACTAATAGGCTCTCATGAGTGGACTGTTTAGCAGGTCAGAGGCAATGAAAGCTAGTAAACAATTTACCACATACTGAAGTTTGAAAGCACATAGCACATGTTTCCACCACTGTACCTACGCACCTCACTCAAAGTTAGATTGCTAAAAACTGGCCCATTTGACTACTCAGTGTGTGAAACATCAAAATCCTATTTTAAATCTAATAGATTTTACAAAAACGCTTCAAATTCCTGCCAGAGAACAGTTTCAATACATCTGAGAACGTCAGACTGGGGGCACTGTGGCAGAAGGAACTGAGGAGGAGCGGTGTGGCCTTTCACATCCCTGCAGGACGCTCGGGGAGAACTCTCCAACTCGTCTTGCAAAGTGCCCCTTCCTAGCAAGAAAGGACACTCACGGCTCACTCTTCACACAGATTCATTCATTGCTTGGCCCGTCATCTGTTACCTCACTGGGTGTTCCCTGGGAAGTACAGCTTGTAGCACGGACGTGTATCCAATTAACGAGAACACTTATTGCACAAAGATCAAGTTCAGATTTTTTCTAATTGGATTGTAACGCATTCTGATCAATAGAAAACAGATTTCTTTCAGTGCAAATTTAAAGAGCAGTCATACAAAGTCTACGTGGACTTCATTTGTAAACAAATATCTTGACACAAGTATGCAATAATGTTGGCATGCATTAAAAGTAATTTGTTTACTGCTTTATTCTCATAAGTGGAGAGAATTTAAACCTCTCATTTAAACATTTTTATCATAGGGCATTTGCATATGTCTGAACATTACACTATTTGGAAAAGCACTCATATTCCTTCATTTCTGCATTCATGTTCCTTCTCTTCTTAAGTCTGGCTCACAAAAGACAACACAGGCTCCTTCCATAGACTAAATTTCTACTCTTGTTCTATGTTATGAAACTCTTTCTACTCTTAAAACTGTGCAGAACGACTTCCCAATATATCCCTACCACTTAAGTTCCACTTGAAATCTTAAAATAGCATTCAAGTGGAAGGAAAGTACAGCAGACGTCAAGGAGTGGGCTTTCTACAGAGGCATCAATTTCGACCTTTGGTAAGAATAACAGCATTTCATCCATAAGAGTATGTCTCATATTTGGAATCTTTTTTATTTTTAATTTCCCAGTGATTTTGATTGTTTTTACTTCAGAATCCTTCACCTGCTATTCTCCACTTTTTCTCAAGGGGCATCATTTTCCATAAATACTGAATATTTCCTTTTTGCAAATCAAACGCTTTAGAGATGCCTCAAATTCAGACATGCAAAAATCAAGGTTTCTCAAAAAAGATGAGACAATTCTGAAAACTTTGCCTGTATGGTTTTAATTCAAACTGATATTTTTTTTCATAATGCAGTAATTCAGCCTAAAGACATAATGTAAGACTAGCCACAAAAGGATACTTGCTGTTAACAAAAATTAATTTTCTGGACTGAGAACAGTCATAAGCCTAGTAACAGAGAAATGAGAAAAAAAAAAAAAAAAATAAATGTGTACACAGCTGGTGAGGGATACATTTTACCTTATTACTGTCTATATACAACTGACTAAATTTTACCTTTCACCCTGCATCACTACTTGCCTGCCTTCAAGTTACTTATCAATGCTTGGCACAGCTCAATAGCAGGGAGGATATGAAGGTGCAGGTGTTGGTCCTCAGGCTCATGTGCACAAACTGAGCTCCTCCCTGATTTATGGTACATTTGAGCCAGCTGAATAATACAAAGAGGCATAAAAGTTTTGCAGATCTCATCTCTAGCAGGGTGTAGGGGAAGCAATGCAAAGACTAAACATGTAGATCTTACAAGACACTAAGGCTCTCTGTTTCCTTAACGCCTCCAAGCAAGCATGGTCTTGAATCAAAACCATGTGTGCCATGTAATCCTCAAAAAAAGTCCGACTGTATGGCACACAAGGTTACATGGTCCTTTTGTGCTCCTGCTCAATACGAAAAGCTGATCAGACAGCATGGGGAAATCTTTCAACAAGTTGGTGGGAAGCTGTACCACCTCCCACTTCATGGGTTTGTGTGCCAAAGATGGTAGAACTGTGCAGTTCTACGCAGCCTGAACACATCACTGCCACACACGTTTTTCTTCTCAGCATGACTATCTTAACAAAATTTCCTCTATACTACTGACATTTTGGCTCCAGCAGCCACACTACATACCTACCAAAAAGCTGCAAGTGTGTAGTGACCCTTCATTCTTCACAGCCGTGTCAAGATACACATAAACCGTTCAAAGTGCATGGCTTTGGACCTACCTCCAACTACTGAGTGCTACGGTCATATAAAGACAGAGCTTGAAAGATAACAATTTTAGCACAATCAATATCCACCTACTGAACATCTAAAAACATAATTAAAACATCACTTATGACACAATGTTTGCTGATACAATGGAAAATTTCTATATCCTATCAGTCACTGTGCTAGGAATCACTGCATTCCATTACCAGCACTTGTTGTTCTGCTGCAAACACACAACAATAGATTAAACCACAACAAATTTGCATGACATATTAACATGTTTTGCACTATTGGAAGGTCTCAAAATCCAAGAGTCAGCATGTTGATGATACAGGGGATGAAAGGTAAATTTTTTTAGTTTGTTACTTCGGTGCTAAATTGCCTATGTCCCTAAAAAGCAACTTTCTGAGGAATCTATCTGTTCCAAATATCATATAATATCATTTATGTGTACGGACAGGAGGCAATCTGCCATTTCCTCTCAAATCACTATCTCTAATACAGCTACAGAGCATCTCTCTGTCTACACCCCACAGACAGGAAAAATGCTTCCTCTAATCATGTAGATTATGAAGCTGGTTTAAGACCACATGAGGCAACAACTGCTGGCACAAGGTCCTGGCACATCCCCACATTCATGCCTATTGATCTGACTAGTTAGGCTACCTACTTGTTTTATTTTCTTTTTTGGAAAGATAGTTGCAGCTGGACACTGTGTCTGAGGCGACATCAGTACTTTGCAACACTCACAATTGTGCTCAAGTCCTGCTTATGCAAAGGAATGAAAGCTGTAGTTCCAGAAGCCAAAAAAAAACACACTTGCTTGACAAAAGCTGCACCCTTTCTCTACTACAGGAAAAAAAATTTTTTGTCTTCACCACAAAATATTGATGGTTTAGAAGAAAAGAACACAGAAGTTCTCGCTGTCCGACACTTCCAATGCACAGAACAGCACTTAAGTATGACTTCAGGGGCTCTTCTTTCATCCTTTCCTGCCAATGGCTCTGTGGGCCAAAAGATCCAGTTGTGACCAGCTTGCACCACTATACAGCTCCCATTTTCTGATTCTAGTGGTACAGTCTGTTTCACAGTTCTCTAAGATATTTTGGTCAAATGTAGTCAGCCCAGCAAAGATCTAAACTGCTCAGGCCAAGGCAGTAATTTGCCTCAGGCAGATTAGCAGATGGTCACAGAATCAGTTCCACCACATCCAAGCTAATGGAGACCTTCTCACAAGGAGATACCATGGAGCAGTTGGGGCAATCTGCTGCGGGCCCTGCAGCAGGAAAGAATGTGTGAGCAAAGTCCCCAGAGCCTACCATCGCCTCTAAGTGTCACTGGGGTGCTGGGAAATCATACCTCACTCCTCAACAAAATAATGGTCCACCAGCATCACAGAAAAGGACACAATTGCTTTATACAGGCATGTAAAAGTATCTTCGGTGTTTGTACAACCTTGCACAACCTCCCTTTATCCATGCAAAACAAGTAACAAATGCAGAATGCTGCAGAGGGCCTAGGGAGAACCTGCTGTGTGTCACAGAACTGGAAAAGAGGCACAGAAAGCTAAGGCTTGCTTAAAGAGGTTATAACAGATCATATCAAGTAACTTTTAATCCAACTTAATTTACAAATTTAAATGAAACATGCTCCAAAACAAACACAGGATAAACCCTAAAGTGCTGTGGCACTGCAGTCATCAGTTTTTTACTGTTTCATGCAGTGATTCAATGTAGACTCCAAAACAGCAAAATACTTGAGCGCATACTTAACTTCAAGTGTATCAGAGCATAATCTGACCTCATATTTTCTCTGCCTACAGTGCCAGTTTCCAAAATTCCCATTACACCTTCTCCCAGCAATGTCGTCCTGTCACCCGTGCTGCAGTTTCCTGACTTCCCCAGTTTTGCCAGTGGAACTGGTTGGGGACATGGTAAAGCTGTGCTCTGAGCTACTGATACAACCCAGCAGGAAAGTAAGCAACCAAACAACAAAACCCCATGTTACACTCTTCTAGCCATCAGCAATAGGGCCTTTTAAAAACAGCTTTACCATTAAGGAAACAATGCAGTCTATATATAAAATGGATGCAGCCTCCAGTCTACAAAATTATGACCTCCTTTTAAGAGAGGTGTTTTGTGTTTTTTTTCCTTAAGGGCCATGCTAGACTGTGATCACAGCACAGTATCTCACCCATTTTAATATAAATATACCACTCTCACTCAAAAATTAGCCTTGAAGTATTTGTTGTCGCAGCACCACAGATATTTTGATAAACTTCCCTTTCATCATATACATAGTCAATCACCCTTTGCACATGTAATGCAGGGCAGCCAAGAACTGCCACAAGCACGATGATAGATGGGTCTTGAGGCTCCCTTCCTTATAACTTCCTAAAGCCCGACTCCTTTAAGAAAGGCTTAGCTCTGCTTATCTGATCGACTAGCAGGACTGCACACT
This sequence comes from Trogon surrucura, assembly GCA_020746105.1. Lineage (NCBI taxonomy): Eukaryota > Metazoa > Chordata > Aves > Trogoniformes > Trogonidae > Trogon > Trogon surrucura. The sequence continues at coordinate 112,782,700 of CM036617.1, read as the reverse complement.
TCCTTAGACGACTGAGCTCATTCCTTCCCAACCAGAAACTGAAATTAAGGTTTAATACATTCAGTGCACTTCTGAACATTCAAAAAAAAAAAAAGATCATTTCATTTCATTACACACTGCTGTAAACGTGAAAAGATTATTATGCATCAGTTATTTTGTAGTGTCTATTTGTATTAAAAAACTGAAGAAAGGCTATTTCCATTTTCAGAAGGGAAATCTTCCCTCAGAGCATTTTTCTTAAGGACATTAACGGCAAATATACATTAACAAGGTTTTTCCGGTCTCCCACCCCATATAACCTCTCCTGAAGGTTCAGTAGAAAATATGCTACAAACCTTCCAGTACACTACTTCTGCTGTAGTAAGATGGACGTGTAATCAACAGAAGCAAATTGGTATAAACTACTATGAGGTAGAAGTGCTGCATACTGCAGAAAATGAATTTATTCCAGTTCACTATATGCAGTCAAAACTAGAGGGAAAATCCAGATGATCAGTAATTTCACAGTTGGCCGACTTCTCTCCTCTTTGATATTATTTGTAAAATCTTTCCTCGGCCTCCGAACATGTGAGCAAAGTAATATTTCATTCATTTACTTGTGGGCAGGAAAAACTAAAATAGCTCACTTAACTGAAGATGCTGAATAGACAAGAAACACATACAACATTCTCTGAATTAAATTAGCAAGATGTCATAAACTATGTTAAAAATATTCAGCTATCTACAATGCTAGAACAATATAAACAAGGAGCAGAACTTAAGAGAATGGTTTAAGAAATCAAACAGTGTAGAACATAAATATTGTGGTTTTTTCTGGACTAGCAGTATCTGGATTTGACAGAGGAAAAGGACATAAAACTCATGAGAAATTTGGGCAAGTTTTTATACAATTTATCAGGATGCCTGTTATGCAAACAACAAAAGATGTGTGTGAGAGTCTGAAATGTATTGCTGAAATTGATATCTAACATCCAAGTTTTCTTATCTTTTTTTATTCAAATGTGGGAGTTCCCTGAAAGGCCACGATGCAAAACTGAACGGTCCAAGAAGTACAGAAGAATGTGCTTTTACTTCTAAATATGTGAGCAATCCCATAAATAACTGAATTATGCTGCGTCTTCCTGGGTAAAATCCTGAATTGTAGTAAAGCCTTCACGGAGGGCATTTTTATTCTGTATTGCTTCACATCCGTGAAGCCAGCTGCTGCACCAGCAGCACAGGTAAAGGCAGTGAAGCCTATGGATTAGCAGAAAAAAGTTTGCAGCCTACATGACTTCACTGGGAGATGGTTATCTAAATCCATCTTATCCGTACAAAAATCTGACCCTTAGGCTGCATCTATATTCATGTTTTCCTTTCGAGCAGTAGGGCATTTGTGAAGCAAATGCCCAGATCGCTCCTCCCCAGCATGCAGTGATTCCAGTCACAAAGCCGGCTTGGTGCTGCTCAATGAGCTCGCTTTCAATGAGATTGTTTGAGGCTAAGAAAGTCTGCAGCAGGGAATTTCCTCTCCGCCCTCGGTTCCAATCAACAGCTGTCCCGCTTTTGAGGAAACCAGCCTTAGGTTTTGGTTTGTGGTGGTGTTTTTTTGGGGGGGCTTTTTGTTGTTTGAGGTTTTTTGTTAGTAGACCACTTCATCAATGCATTATACCTAAATGAATGGCCAAGCCTGGCACTCTCAGCAATTCTTCCCAGCGTAAAGTGGTTACTGCTGTAGCATAAACAGATTTCTAAGAAAACATGACCTGGAAGTTGAACTTACTTACAAGATGACTAAATCAATGCTCAAAAAGAGCAACAGCTTCACATTCTGAAAAGTTGCCACTAGGCATCATTTGCACATCTTGTAATAAAAACAAAGTAGAACACCGCCTGATGTATTTCTGAACATTTTCCTGTGGGCAAGGCATTTAACAATGGGAGAGCTTTATGAGCTAACCAATTAAACATACTGACTTTCTCCAACATAAGTCTCAGTGGGAGAACCCCAGAAAACAATCCTGGGGCTGGGGGGGTGGAAATAGCAGTGCCCACAATGGATACACTCTTGAAAAGGGCTGTCTTCCAGCAGTGTTAAATTCCTCCAAGGGGAACCTCTAGTACTGTGAACTTTTGGAAGAGGGATGTGCTTAGTGAGTTGAAGAAGAAAAACCATGGAAGAAAACCTCACTGCTTTGCAATAGGGACAAATTGTTTACAAACACACTAACTCTGTAATTTCTATAATTTCTGTAAAATCTGTAATTTAACAATCTCACCTGAGGCTTTGATTTACACTGATCTTCAACCTTTATTTCTCAGCTGGACTTATTCCATACAAACAAATTATTACTATTCAAAAGACAAATACTGAATAAGGCATCAGGCTGGGCATATGTGTTACTTTTAAACAAAAGAAATAAAGCCTTTAGATAAATAGATAAATAAGTAGCTAAAGAGAAAGAAAGACAGGCAGATTATTTCATTAGGCAGACAAAGATCTCTGCAGAGGGAATTCTTTACTCTTTGTTGAATGATCGTTTAGCCTGATCTTGACTTGACAGGATGGGTGTTACATTATGGTTCCAAATTCACCCCTCTTCCTGGCTTTTTTTTATTGCAAAACAACCAGGAAAAAAATTGCAAGAAGAGACAGGAGAATTTCTCATAACAACGATTGACTCAGTAATAGCCATAATAACACGACATTCTGTCACAGGAAGCCATTGCATTCCTATACAAAGCCGCGCAGTGCCTGAAGGGATCTGCCCACATGTCTGCCGCTTCCCTATTAGTGCCCTAGAGCAATCCAAGCAAGCTGCCAGCAAAGGCTCTAACTATATTTGATTAGTTTCAGGCCTTCATTTTTAGCGAGTCATCACCCTCTTAACGGCAGATGATGCCCTCTGCTTGGAATCAATGTGAGTGACCAACTCACAATAGCCCGGATTAATGATGAAAAATGTGTCGTCAGCCTGGAGGGCTTGGGACATTTATCACCCACCGGGTCTGCCAAGCCGTGGGCTGGCCCCTGACTCATCAGGACAACACCCACCCTGCCTTCCAGAGCGGGCGCCAGCACTGCGCTCCTGCCTTAATGAGCCTGGGGTGACAGAGGAGGCCGGAGCACAACGCACTTACGGCATTTGGGTTGTGCAGTTGAACACGGTCTGAACTGTCTTTCCTTCTTGTCGCGTACCCTGCTCAACCGGGCTGCAAAATTTCTCTTTGCTAACGCAGCCTAGGGAAGCAACTTTCTGACAGGTGACTGAAATCTCATTCCAATTCCATCGACATAACGAAAGGTGGGCAAGTAGATTTCTGGGTCTGGTTCAGAAAGACTGACATCAATTTTACGTACCAGAGGAGTAGTATCTCATTACAATAACAGATTCTGCATCATACCTTATAAATCTATTTCTCTAAATTTCTGATATTATGAAGGGCTGTCTACGGTACGCAATAGCATAACTCACGTTAACATATAGATGCGCACTGAAGCTCCGGTCACCATGTGAATGCTGCCTCCAAAGTTACCCTTTCAGTTGTCATATAAAGGGCGGTGAGATTTACGAACATGGTAGGCACAGACCGTAAAAGTGCTGGCAAAACACGCGCATTTTCAGAAACACAGCATCACAGGGAAATGAAACACTGCCAAAATATATATATCAGAAGCTTCAGCTAGAAACCCAATTAGGAAGAATAACCATATGCTGAACTTCCGAAGATTAAATCATAGACCTGGAATTAAGAAGACGGTGGATGGGAAATGTTCTGGTGTGTAAGACCAGACTTAATCATGTGGTTAAATGCATTCTTGTCAAGGCCTGATACCTCTCTATCCACTCTGCATCGATTTATTTTCACAATGTTCAGAGAATATTCTGTCAAAAATAAAGTATTAACAAAATGGACTTGCTAGCACAACTAACAAGCTTCCTCAAGGCTCATCTCATTTTCAGAAGTAAATGATGGCTCCATCCTCCACTAAGAAAATGTAAGCGCAACCATAGGGCATTTCTTGGAGAATTCATAACTTTGAGGGAACACACAGCTTTGGGAAAACAAAGCAAGGTTTCCTTGTAAGGAATTTACCATCTATTCAGACATTTTTCAGTGTTTGACAGGAAAACAAATTGTTACTCTCAATCGACTTTTTAATAAAAAAAAGGTATATTTAAAAATGATACAAAAGCCCACACATTAAATATGAAATGTCTGTAATCTTGCTTTCCACAGCAATCAGATCTGATGAAGTGCTTTGGTTTGGCAAATGTCCTAAAGACCCTAGAAACACCGTCATTATGTTTTGAACATTTCAAGAAGATCTCTTCATATTTAATGAAGTTATTTTCTCTGCTACTACAAGAGATACAGTAAACTCGTAAATCATAAATTAAGGTTCAGAGTGCTAATTACGCTTATTTTTAAAAAGTGACTTGCAAGATTAGTAACATTATTAAATCACAAAAGATCTCATTCAACCTAACAACATAAAAATCTTTAATAGCTACCTTAAACCTCCTCTACTATTCACAGCAGTCTTTCCCCTGACAGTCATTCTAAATGCAAAAAGGAGAGAGGCATGCCCATTGTTTTGGTTTAAATTGCAGCCTTACCTCATGCCAAACAAGGAGCAACATCCCCCCACCCTGCACCGGGATCAGAGCAGGCTCCTTTCATTTCTACAACCGCTCTCTGTAGGCCTCCCCTTCCAGGACAGCCACACATTGACATGCAAATACAAGAAGGGTCTTGTGTGATACCTCCGCATCAGGGAAAACGCTTTGGTAGATTCTATATATTAGACTATTAGTCCTTACAAACTGTTATATCATCTCCAATCCAATGATCCTAGTAAAAGGTATTTTTTCCCCCACTTTACATTTTAAAATTCAGAATAATCATCCTCAAAATTAGTGCAGTCATCATTTCTGCGTGAAAAATGTAAGCTAAAATATTTTGAAATTATTATTTCATTAAAAAGGGAAGCATAATAAATTTATTGACAAAATTGATCACCTGAAATTTTCTCTCCTCTGTCCATTTCTAATCGAATTTAGTATTCATTCAATACTGTAAAATTTGTTCTCAAATAAATATTATACAACAGGCCTTGCTAACTTTGCTAAATTTATGTCATCTATGAAAATTCCCAAATTTTTCGTTCAACTCATTGCTAAAGTCCTTAGCATCATCTCCATTTAAGCAAAGATCTTAATAATTTCTCTGGCTCTGCCTTGAATCATTGAGTCACTGTCTTTCAAAAAGGGAAATTTCATTTATAACTTCTACTGTGTCTGTTCAGTACATTTTACCAGTTACTTTTATTGATATCAAACTGCAAGAAATTTAAAGATCCACTGTAATTCCTATTATCAGGAACAAGGATTCTTAAAAAACATGTTCCCCGTGTTTCAAAAGCTTAGTATTAAATTCTGTACATGAGACTTCTGGGTTTGCTTAGGTATTGTTTTGTTTGTTTGTTTGGTGGTGTGTGTTTTTTGGGGGGAGGGGTTGTTTTTGGTTTTGTTGGGGTTTTTTGTTTGTTAACTGTGTAAGGAACTGGTCATTGTCTGGTTCTCCCGAGATTCATCTGACTACATGGAATTGTCAGAAACATGCAAAAATCACATTTCCATAACCAAGCTTTATAAATTTTCCTTACTCCCTATTTTTTATTTTTCTTTGCCATGCGGACACTCTGTATTCACACATGTCTAGCATCAGAAACCACAAATTGTTAGTTTTACTGAGGAGAAGATGACGATGGGGTGATGGCAGTAGTGGAACTGTGTATTAGCCTTTCATCTCTGGGGGCCAACATTCACGTCTGGTTGAGGTCATGAGTTAAGAGATTTGTGATCTCGCCTTAATCCCTAGTGGACATTTAGCCACATCATGAACCAACTACACAATTAGCAATTTCCGCCAAAGTTGAGACCCAGGGCTGAAACCTCGTAGCTTACAAGTCAGGGTTAAGGTGCATGAGCTGAGCCATTTTGCAATAGTTTATATGCTTTCCCATCGTATAATCATTCTATGCTTGCTACATACATGTGTAAGGAAAGAAGTAAATAATATGCTTCCTCAACAAAAACCTCTTCCAAAGGTGTGAAATTGTATTATGACTCTATTTCTTATCCAGAAATCAAGATAGTAAAGTTGCACTGCAAAGTCTCTCATTTTCTGAAACTCATTCTTTTTTTTCCCCCTACTGAAATTAATAAAGGTAGCATCTTCATTTAGCCTACACTTTACAGTAAAACAACATATTTTTTAAAATAGCAAAATATGAAATGCCATACTCAATGCTGAAGAAGGGGCATTTTCAGCTGAAAACCACAGTTTAGCTGTATGGCAAAATACAACGGTTCTGATTAAAAACTGCTTTTCAGTTTTGGCTATTACAATTTACACCGATCAAGCCTATCCCACTGTAAACTTCCTTATTTCTTCCCAGCGGAGGTATATTTTGTCAGCATTCTCATTCCCTGACCAAAAGATTAACTTTGAGCATTGATTTTTCGCCCTCCAGTAAAACTCCAAGTGTACCGGGGAGTTAGTGGCACTATGCGAAGGCCACCATTAACTAACATTACCACACCAGAAAAAGTACTAAATCCTAAATCTAAAATGAAAAGTATCGAGGCTCTGTATTTATCATCTCTGGTGAAAGAACACTAGGGAAGTGTCCTGGGAAAGCACAAACTTGGTTACGTGCTTTCCCTTCACAAATAGACCTCTTAACACTCCAGCAGAACCTCAGCTTAGGGCCAGACCGGACTCCACCAACTAAAAGATTCACCATGGCCAGGAGGGGCAGAATCAAGTCAGTTCTGTCAAGGGACTTGAAAACGAGTTGTGACCGCAGAAATAGACAGGAGATGGTGAGAGAGGAGAGAAGCGGTAAGGGAAAGCCTATGCTTTTTCAAGGATGAAAGATAACATTTGGTCTGACACTAAAATGAAGAAAAATAAATCTTACCTGATTTAGCACATGGGATCATCAATCTACATATGGCCCACACTATAGCTTTTGTTCTAATTCTTTCTTTTCTCCTGTCTTTTTTCTTCATACATATTCTAATTATTAAGGTTATGATGTTGTAAACAGTGTCAAATTGACAAAAAAGGAACACGGTGCTTCCTAGAAAGGAATGCTGAAGGTTAACTAATGCTTCTAACTCTGCACCTAACCTATGCTTCTTCCAAGCAAGAAAAAGGAAATTTATCCCTTATCTCACCCACACGTTCCAATGAAGTTAAGGATAACCACTGTAGTTATGCATCTCTATAAAGAACACATCCTTACCTTCCAGCTAAAAATGGAATCAATTCAGAGCTCCATTTTATTTTTTTACCGCTCTTCACAAAGGGAATTTCTACAAGAGCTGTCCTCATTCACAAGAGCTATCTTTTCCAGGAGATCAATAGATCTGAGGAGTGAAACATTACTTTTTTTTTCTTTTCTCTTTTTTACAATAAATATCATACACCTCTGGGCAGGATGACCTTACAGTTTTTGGATACTGGAACGAAGGATATTCCAAATTAAAATCATTTTCTTGTTGTCAATTCTCTGTTATCCCTCCTCAGCTTACCCCTGCAGCACAGTGTCAACATAACTGCTGGAAATGGACATGACCATTTCTCTCGAAAAGCATAAATCGCCTTCTCTGTATCCCTTCCTCTTGATTCCCTTCCAAGAGGTTTCAAGCAGGTCAAAGACCAAAGCACATCTGGCAGTAACACTCCTTATCTCTATTCAGATTTGTGTCCTTTATGGATGGCCTCGTGTGCTGTAGCAAATGTAGCAGTGTATACCTTCTGCACTCTGAGTAGAAATTATGACAGTCTGTCTGAGAAGTAGATAGAATTCTCCGCCTGCCCCAGATGAATTGTGAGATAAAAGCTCAGAGAAAAAAAAAAAAAAAGAGGCTAGTAGGTCAGGTTTTGTGTACTTTGCTTTCAGAATTATTATCCTTGTCTTAAGAAATTTCTGGTTGAATAAGCTACAAATCACAGCTCTTTAAGGGAAGAATTGTATGGCTGGGTAGTCACGCTCCTTAACACGTAACTTCACCTGCTGCAAATGAAACATAAAGTACCTTTCAAAGCTGTACGATGACACACTTCTCCAGTTTCCATTTTATCATAGAAGTGCATCCTTGCTAAATTATTAAAACTTTTGCACTTATACTACTTCTCTAGAAACATATAAAGCGTTCGTCTAATATAAATGAAAGATAAGAGCTTAGAGCTCTCTTACACGAGCTTGGTATTACCTGGTCAGATTTTGTTACAAAACTGTGTTTAAAAGCTTGTGAGGAACAATGGGCAAAAGAGACAAATCAGTTATAGCTTCAAAACCATATTCTTATATTCATACTAGGAGTCACCAGTCCTTGAAAACCAGTCTTGCATACTGGGAAAACATATTTGAACTATTAATTTTAGCAACTTTATTACAAACGAGTAAGTAAATGAAGATGTGGAGAAGCAAAATCTTGAAAAATTCATACTGCACAGAAGAGTTTTGCATTTTCTTGTGACAGTTGTTAGCTTTCTGAAACAATTTGCACATCCAGAAAGAAATAATAATGACAAGCAGCCCTGAAGCCTTGTAGTGAGAAACAGCCTGTGAGCAACCTTTTTCCGTGTATAAGGTCACTTGCTGATCTAATAGCAAAGATCATGGAATTACTTGCAGCAACAGTAATACTGGTACCTCTTTTTGCTGCTGGTCTCTGGAATTTAAAAAGAAAATAAATAATATTTTGTTACAACAGAGAGAGCAACAAAATGGAGAAAATGCCTATAGCTAAGACGGATTTCTAAAAACATGAAAAGTACAAAATACAAAGCCCGAGGCTTGCAATACAGCCACACCTCCCTTCTCATGGCTCCTCAAAAAACCAGAAGCATCAATTGTCGGCAGGATTATTTAATTATTTTTTTAATATACTGTTGATAAGATCAATTATGTGAAAAGCCCTCTTACAATGCGACCCTATGTCTGCCAAGGCTTTGAAGAAGCACTGCCTGCATTTATTATTTTCTTTCTTCATGAAAAATACTTCATGGAAATACTAAGAGGGCTTAGAAAACCGAAGTCTAAGTTTCAGTAAATTTGCTACAAGGGCAGGTAATTTCTAAGAACTAGCAAAAACTTGGTGACTAAGTAAGCAGGCTAGACATAGGAAGACATTACAAACAGTGTCTCTTATCAACTGTGTTTTTAAAAACAGGTCATTTTCTTTAGGTTTGCCCTGCATCCACAGCTCAAGGACCGCCTCAGTTGGAGTAAACTCTACACCCAGCAGTAGGGCAGGACTCTTGAGGTCTGGCCTCATGCCAGCTCCCAGCCTGAGCTCCTGCCTTTTCGATCGCTGCCTTTCTGCCACCCATCAGGCGCTCAACTTCCTTCTCCCCACCTCCCCTCAGACCTCCTGCAGCCTGTTTTTGGGAAGGAGCAACAGCCCCCTATTGGGAAACCTGTCACACAGGCAAGGGCACAGCAGCCAGGACAAATAAACGAGGAAAATTCCTCCACACGGTATACTTGCCAACTATTAGAAGTCATCCTATCTGCCACAGTATTGTTCAGAGGGCTTTATATATAAATGTGGACACTGGCCACAGTGTGGCTGGATTGATCATCCTGACCAAGAGCCCCCACAAAGGGCATGCACCAGGAGTCTGAGCGGGTAGACAAGGTTATATGGCGTGGATACACAAGAATTTATGACAAAGGTATATGTTAGACTACTTTAACAGGTGCTCTTAAGCTATTAAGTATGACTTTAAACTTTTACAAGAGCTAAGTGATTTTGGGTAGTCCAATAGCTTCTTATACTGAAAAGTTTTTAAAATATTTACATAATAAGTGTCTTATTGTAGCTTACGAGAAGCAATGTAAGCTACAATTTTACCATCCAAAACCCTTGTATTCTAAATATACTACTACCTTCATTTTGGCCTCATTAAAGTAATTCACAATCTATAATACCATTATTCATTGTAAAATGAATACTGTAAATCCTACAAACTTATTTAATGAAATCTTACACACTCCTGTAGGAACTCATTCTGCAATGAAGCACTACAATGGCACGGAGCTGTTTTTCTCCCTTCAGACAAACTGAGTTAGTGATGCAATTTCATCTTCAGCACTGTATTGCCTCACTTATTCTGGGGCACATGATTGCAGAAAGGCACACGCTTTTCAGATTCAGAACACATTCCATAATTCCAACATGTATTTTGTGTATAAAAGAAAATTATACCACGCTACTGACCAGGGGAAGTCAGAAGGTTGTTTTCAGTACCAGTGGTTCTACCTGCATATTATTAATCATATAGTCAAGCTTGAGGGGGGAATAAAGATTGGGTACAGTTTTGACGATTAATCTTCAATTGGCTTTTGGTTTTCCCAGTAAAATATAAAAGAAAACAGTTATAATGCAGTTTCAATTTTAGTCCTTCGTGCTCTCATTACAGCTAGAATCAATTGCCAGCTAGAGTCTTTCCTGTTTGAACTATGTACTTAATTGTTAATTAAAGAAAACACTATTAAAATTGTAAATACAAAGTCATTCCATCTGCAGGCTCACTTCATAGCAATAAGTGTCTGCAGTGTAGGGACTTCCAGATGTACTCTTCCAGGTGAACTATGTGACACTCTCGGTACACAAAGCACACGACACAAAATGGTGGAAGTCTTCATTTGTAAATCATATTCTCAAACGGATTTTAAACAGTTCACATGCTCCTAACTTCGTACTCATTAGAATAATACGCGATACTACCTTCGTGTTTGAAAAGAAAACAAATCATTAGATAAACCTCTTTATTAAAGCAGGGCCCTGGAGGGATTAAGAAAAAAGAACTCTCAGAATATTGTATGACCATACATTTTGACTTTTATGATTTAGTACTGTTACCAACATTATAAGCATCTCTTGATAGCATTTTTATACTCTTTCACATAAAAATTCCCACAACACATTCATACTGGAGATAACAATGACACAGGTCATTTTTCCCCCTCTATATAAAAAGGCTTTACTGGTGAACAAAATGCAACAGTTCAGTATTTATTGACACAATATTTCAAATTAATACACTATAAAATCCAATGGCTATTGAAACAAATATGCCATGAATATTGAATTATGCAAACTCATCACAAAAAAATATTATAGGGTGGATATAGGACAAGAACAAACTAGTATCTCCAGTGAATATGCTTCTTTGACACTGAACTAGCTTTAGAGTGCATACTGATGCCTGCTTTTTGGTGGGGTTTTTCTTAGCCCTTTGAGGAAATTAAAATCCTCACAGTTTCCAGTCCACAAAGCACTGAAAGAAAGCTACATTGCTTGCTGATTTTAGATTTTCAAAAGTAGCCTGATGTAAGCTGTGCAGGGAGAAAAAAAAACACAACACAGTTTACAATTAATGCCATTGTCTCTTGAGATGCAGGTGTGTTGTCCAGTAATATGGATGCCTCTAGAGTAATTATTCTTTACACCAATCTTAACAAACAGAATCCTAATTACCTATAGGTATTCTGGGCACAGGGTTGTTTAGAAAGATTTAGTGCAGTTCACCAACACAAGGTTGAAAAAACAGTAGTCCTGTAGAAGAGCAGTTTTCTGTGTATCATGAGTAAAGCCACAGTCATAAGGGATTATAAGAAAATTGACAGCACTTTTGCTAGAGATTGATACTGAGTAGCCATCTTTATGGCAATTAGACTTAAAAGTTTGTTTTACATGAATCCAAAATTTTAGCAAGGTTTCTTAGCCCTGCAATTACTTGCAGAAGCTAACCCTACTAATCTTTATTTATGTGAGACACCACAAAGAAGTCTCCCAGTGCTTCAGAGGTACTGATTTACACGGGAGAAGGGAATGGGAGAACAGTGCGAACGCTGCGCTTTCTGGTATCACTGTCAACCCAGTCGAGTCTCCAAGCTTCTTGCTTTATACCCAAAGGGCCATGAACACAGATCCTTTGCCTTAACACCGTGCAGCTGCACCCAGCCCAGTAGCACTTGAGCTCTTTCCTCAGCTGTGGATTTCCTCATGGCCAACACCTCTGGAGGCCTGACGAGTTTTCCCCCAGGAAATGCCGCAGCGCAGCCAGCGCACCGGGCCTGCTTCCCTTCAGCTCCTGCTGCCGGAGCTCTCCTGCCCTCGGCTTTGATCTCCTCACGTTTCACAGGCTTGAGCAAGCCCCTGCCTTCCCTGCTTGGATGGGAATCCTCCAAGGAAAACACAGGTGCAGCAGGAAGCGGTTTGATGATTCAAAGCTGACACAATTCTCTCCCAGGGGCACAACCAAAGCCCGTTAAAAAAAAGGGGACTTTTTTTCACCCGTGAACTTCAATAGAGACTGAATCAGAGATGACGTGGTTTTCAGTCTGAACCTCAGGGTGAGACAGCACTGCATTTTCAGGAGCCATGCTTGTTTTTTTCTTTATAAAGTCCTCTTATTCTTTAATACATCATAGCATTTATTCTCAGGATCCAGACCAAATTCTAATTTAGCTAATTACATTCTGTCTCTCTAAGTAATCTCCTATAGGTTCACTCTGTTAAGCACACATACTTACTTCCAGTACGGGTGTTACTATAGAGTTATCTTCCACCTTGAAGGCAGTGAATTTTAGTGACTAGTAAGAGTATTTCATAATGTAAATGCCAAAAAAAAGTTTTTTAAAAAAAAAGCATATGCTCAAATAATAAAACTGTCTAGTTACAAATTTCTTACCTGGTATACATACTGACCGGATGGTTAGATGAACTAGTAGGTTTTATTTAGTTTGCATACCTTGGTAAGTATATATTGATTAGTGTGCATACCTAGATAAGTATGTACTGGCCGAAACACAAGCAGGTGTACAACTTACATGTGAAACACATTTGAGATTTCTTCCAGAAAAAAAAAAGCAGTATACTAACCACACTATGGCAATGTGGTGAGGGTACCAATTTTTAATCCAAAAGCATGGACAATTTTTTCCAGTCTCCCAGAAAAATCATTAAAAATAAAGAAACACATGCCAGCCAAAGCAGAAAATGGCAGAAGGAGTGTAAGGACACCAGGTTTAAAATACTTCTGACAAACTGAGCTGCAAACCAACAGGCTTTACCAAGATACAGTTGATCAACTGTGCACATAATTAATGATTAGCCATTCAATTAAGTCTTTTTACAAGCATCAACTCCTGCAAAGTACACAAAAATGACCGATTTGATAAAATGAGAAATCTTATACTGGCACAGTACAGGAAGCTAGAAGAAATATCTTCATCTAAACTGATGTTTTAGTCTGTGACTTCTGAGCTGCAAGAAAATAAAATGGTCCATCACACATCACTCACGTTGGCAGTGGCCTGAAAAGGTTAACAAAGACCAGTCATCCCCGCCCACCCTCCGTGGCACTTTATCAATTGATGTTGCCAATCTTCTTGGAGCCTGCTACTGCAAACCATCCTTTACTTTCTTTCAGACTACAGACAGAGGCTTCCGAATACAACTTTATGTATCATTTATTCATGAGGGAACTCAGCCTGGGCAGGCTATCCATTTCTTGACGTGCACTCTCATATTATCACTCATTACAGCAGTCTTGGCCGAGAAGCCTGGTTTTAAATTTAGTGTCATATTACACGCACCCAGCAGAGACTTCTGCGAAGTCCACCTAAACTGCTTTCAGGACTCTTGTACAGTGCCCAGATTTTTAAGGAGGATGATTACAACAGGATGAAGTTTTCTGCATGCGAGACAAATATCTGGGGAGACATACCGTCTTGATTCTTCCCTTAAATTCATTTTTGATAAATTATTCAGTGCTCAAGTACTGTTCTGGCTTAATTAATTTAATTAAATCATTACACTGAGCAGCTATAAGAGCCTGAATATATCTGCATAGGTTTTAATATCCCACACACTAGCCTAGGGATAGTCTGTTTTGAGGAAAACACCACCCTCCAGCAAAATGGAGAACAGTACCACTGTTCATCTCACCAGCAGCATGGTGGTACTATTTTAGTCCATGGCTTCTTTGATGTATCACTGTATAGGCCCTCTCTTAATTCCAGCTAGCTATCAACAGAAATAAGCTCATAGAACCCACCCACCAAGCTACCGGAACATTAGTGATGACATCCAAACTTAGATGAGCCTAGATGAGGGAATGGCAAAATTAAATGCACCTTCTCCCAGAAAGTACCATCTCTGGATGGGCTTTGTAAGGGCCAGGCTGTGCTTTAAACCAGCTTACGCAAACAGACACACACAAATACAGATAATTCAAAATATTCTTCTTGCCTTCACATAACAAAATATTCCTAGAAGCACACAAGCTAAGACTTGTATATATTTCTTTAAATTAGTTTTCTTTATTGTTCCTATGAAACATTACTTTCCCTACATCAGGGTCTCCCAAGTAGTTCAGGATTTTTCGTCTCAAGTTTCTGGATTTTAAAATCTGCCCTTCCCAGTTCTCCACATCTGATGAGTACTCTAGGCTTACAGCTTAAACAAGCCTTCTACTTTGAAGTCATGTCATTTTGCTCCTTGTATTTCACCCTACCCAGAGCATCTGGGAGCCTCTCTCATTTTATATCTCTCTTCCAAAGGAACTGTGAGAAGCCCCTGTCAGTCACAATTTACCCAAAACACGAAAATAATCATCATGCTTCAGGAAACATGACTGTCATTGAATTTCAACGGTTTCAGCGTATACAAAACTTACAGAGCAAAACCTCACATTACATGAACTTTTTTCTTTTTTTTTTCTAGATAAAGAGAGTAACAGTCATTAGAAGTTACACCAATGATAAGAGTAGAAACTTCATTAATTCTCATGGAACAGGAATTACAATATGGGAAAACCAACCTGCTCACATGCCTAATACTAAGGGAGGACATCTTTAGGCAGATCAGCCAACTGTAATGGAACTGGTAAGGTTCCTGAATGGATGCCACTTGGCTTCTCCTGAGGCATTTAAACCATGGTTAGGGTTAGTGATGATCTGAGGAACTCTGCTTTGTCCCTGCTATCACTCATTCCTACCGTAATTACTTACAGTTTGGATATTTCATTTCACAGAGAATCCAAATCACCACTGGATAAACAAAACAAAAAATATATGGGTGTGAATTCATGAAAAGCCAGGAAGTTAAAGACATTATATCCCCTATTTTTGTACCAAATCTCTTCTATTTATTTAGTTCCAGTGGCCATAGAATAGGATGACTTTTCTCCTGGAAACAGAACCACAGTGAATTCACACAAATGCATTACTGAAAGATTTTTTTACAATCACTTCAGAGTTCTAGTTCTCCTTCTTTATTATTTTTTTCTTTCACATTTGCTAACTTACACTTGAAGCTGTATTTCAGCTAAACATTGTGAAGTCTATAGTCCTGATAGAAGGCAAATTGTGTATCACCACAACCATACTCTAGATAAAAAAAAAAAAATAAAAATTCTTCAAATTGAATCACTGCAAGAACAAATCTAAAAAGCAAACAGCATTGGTAAAGCACTATCAGTAAGAAATCTGTCAAAGCAATGAGGAGGAGGCTGGCCAAAGAGCTCTGGTCCTCCAAACTGCTTGCCATTGGCAGACAATTTGAGCCATGTGGACCGCCAGCAGTGAGACTGTGCAAGTGAATAGGTGTCCCTTTCCATCTAAAGCACTTTGCAGAACTGACACTTTTCTGTAATTGGAAAATGAATACTGTGCTTTAGTCACAAGGTAAACATCATTTATACATTTTTTTTTAAAAAGTCACCCACCAAATGTTTAACAGATTGCCTCGAGCTACAGCTTCCAGAGTGAACAATCTTTATCAAGTTGTAGCTTTGAACTGGCTTACAGCTAAAACAAAGCTTTAGTGCTGGAAAGCCATCAGAGAGTTATCCTTTTGTGGTGCTGCATCCTCGTTACAAGTGGTTTGCTAGTAAACATAAGATTAAATGTTCGGTCTAGATCTCATCGACACTAAACACAAGGCTGAAATGTCCATGGCTCACTTCCAGGCGGCAAATTAGAGAGTAATCGGCAGTGTTACTCCAAACAAGGCCTGATGCTTTTATCGACTGCATCACCATCTCATGCAAAACCTAATGTTCAGTCAATAGCTCTTGTTGGAGGGGAGCCACTAACTCACTGTTTCTGTCAGTAGTCCTTATCTAATTACAAATGGACTGCTCTTAGAGCAACTCTATCTTCTTAGCACAGTCCACCTCAGCTGCAACTTTTAGCACAGATTGACCGACACATAGTACTGTTCTCCAGCTGTCAGGACCTGCTCCTTCTAAAAATTCTCTTTTACTATTTTTTTTGTGTGTGTGTGCAAAATACACAGTAATTCAAAACCACCACTTCAGTAACAGCAAGGGGAAAAATAACAGTTTCAGAACCTCTGGAAACATTCCACATAAGGACAGTTCATACCAATTATAAGCAAAGGATACACTGATCCAGATTACAGAAGTTGAAATAAGTCTGTATTTCTGTGTAGTATACATACAGTATAACTATATATTATACAGAAATATGTAACTGCGTAACTGCTCTGCAGTATGGCTAAAGCCAGCAGCAGCTTTACATAAAATGCCGTATTTTTAGCTGCCTCCCCGCCACGGAAGCATGTTTCAAATTGTATAGTCTAAATCTGATTTCAAATAAGGTTGAGGTTAAAAGGTGGAAAAATTATCACAGTGTTGAGTAGTTCTTTGATTAAGGTTTGAAAAACTGATGCCCCCCTCGAGGTGGAAGCTATTGTCCTTCTGTAGGGGAAAGTGTGATCTTGGACAAAGTGAAGAAAACAGGAGTCAGAGTGGATGGGACACAGCCCTTATAAGCACAGAACTATTTTAAACAACTTTTTGTCCACTCTCCACATCACTTTCGCCCCTTTTTCTTTTTGCTTTAGCACTAGTGAGATCCACTTCCTTCCACTGAGAAGACACCACACACGACTCCCTTCATGAAGACAGGCACTTCAAGTCTTGTCTTTCAACAAACAGAAGTTGCAAATTTCTTTCAAAGCACAACCAGCAAGAGAAACAAACTCATTTACAGAAGAGAGATGAGTAACTCAACCCAACTTAAGCTGAGAGAGCTCAGTGCTTGGAGTTTTCACACAGGAGATAGGGCTCTTCTGTTTGCAGTGCCTCTGAGGAAACATTTCTAACCAGCAGTTGAGCTGCAGTAGGGCTGTAAGAACTTGCTTCAGTGCCCACAGCCAGGTCAGACCCTCACCTAGAACAGGGGAAAGATCTTTGTTCTTGTGGTGAGTCGATGCTGGCTGGAGGGCAGGTGCCCACCAAAGGCTGCTCTGTGACTCCCCTCCTCAGCTGGACAGGGGAGAGAAACATCTAAGGAAAGGCTCATGGGTGGAGAAAAGGACAGGGAAATCATTCAGGAATTACCGTCAAGAACAAAACAGGCTCAACTTGGGGGAAAATTAATTTATTTTTTTGCCAACCAAATCAGAGTAGGATAATGAGAAATAAAAGGTAATCCTAAAACACCTTCCCCTCACCCCTCCCTTCTTCCCAGGGTCAACTTCACTCCCAATTTTCTCTCCCTTCTCCTTGCCAGAGGTGCAGGAGGATGAGGAATGGGAGTTACAGATTAGTCAATGCAAAGGCAAAGTAGAAATGACTGCCTAAATATTATGAGCTAGTTAACAAACAGTATTGGCTGTAGAGACTTCCTGATAAAATCAGTGAACCTGGGAAGTGAAGTTCATTTGCTGAATTATGATTTCAACAAGTTCAGGCCAAAGATGTGACGGCTTCTACTCTCCTAAAGTTGACCAGAAACATAAAAAGGCAGAAGAGCGGAGACTTTGATTTACTAATTCAGAAAGCACAGTACCCGCAACTTCTGCCTTTCTCCAATGTTTGTGTGCTGTCAGGTTAGCTTTTTAGGTAAAGTTATATTCACCCAAGGTGCATTCTTTGCCACTTTACTTGCAACATAAATGAGAAAAAAAGATGACAGCCAATGTTCAACTCACCAGGACATTTATTTACAAAGCATCAGAGCCAAGAAAAGAGCAAAGGTAAACCACTAATGGTGAGAGCAGGTACAGAGCCAAGCTTCCAGAACTGCCATACATCCACATCTAGGTTGAACAGACAATACCAGTTTATACCATAATATTAAAAATTTTGTGATACTGATAGCAAAGTAACTGTATAATCAACCTGTCTACATTTATACTATTGTTTTCTACGTTAATGGCTAGGACATCACATGGAATTAGCATCATTCCAGTACCCCTGCTACTTGCATAACCAAGACTTAATAAAAGGATATTCCTCATTATCATATCCTATTTACCAGCAGGATTGCTGACAGAAGATGAAAAGAAAGAGATGCTTTCTTCTTTCTCACCTTATTTCAGAGCACCATGCAGACTAATAGTCCCTTTCCTCTACTCATTAGGAAAAAATTATAATCTCCATTTTACCATTATGGAATCAGAATACAAGAGTGACAAAGTCAAAGCCTGAGAATTACTAAAAGATTTGAAATAAATTAAGAAACTGAAATTCAAACTCCCTTCTTATCCGATACATTAGCTAGTGATCTTGAGACACCATTATCAATGCAAAGTATCTTGAGAGCAAGAAAGACTCACGTATCCTTCAGGAGCTAAGGAAAACATTTCCTCCAACACTTTAATTGCACATAAACTAAGGCTAAACCTATTTAGCTACATAATGTACATACTATTCTTCCTCATGCTATTAAATGTTTTAATTTTTGTTTTTCCATTTAGTGACAAATTTCTGATCTGCAAAGCATTAAAATATCCTTCTATAAAGGACAAGACTAAGAGTATTCAGACTCCTGATATAAATCTCTATTAAACTTTGCTAATCAACTGAATGATAGAAAAGTTAAAGGTCATTTTCAGAAACCAAACCAAAGTCAGTCACAAATACATGGCATGTTATCTACATATGAATACAATTCACTGTCTGTTGAGTATATGGGTTTGTAGAAAGCTAAACACAAAGCTGCTGCTGTTCAAGAAGGATTTAAAAAGCCTGAAACTTCCATTCCATTTAGTGTCTAAACCATTACTAAGTAATTGATTAAATAAACAACAGCAACAACAAAAAAGCCACAGGAAGAGGTTACCTCAAAAAAGCCACAGGAAGAGGTTACCTCCAAATGCTTTTAAAACTGCACATGGAAGACAAGTCCTTTCTTCAGTCTCCTGAGCTCTGCTACTACCAAAATATAAAGCACTGAAAATAAACTGGACCAAAGAAAAATATTTACTTTTTCCTTTTTTTTTTTTTAAAGCACCAGATTATTTTTCACAAAAGCTCTGAATTAAAATAATTACAAGATTTACTATTTATGAAGTTTATTAATTTAAAATATGGCATAATAAACAGTGAACAGTCTTCCACGAGAGCCTAAAATACATACGGGACAAAAAATTTGAAGGGTTTGGAAGAAAATCGACATTCATTTAAAATAACCAAATTACAAACTGCATTAGAATAACCAGCTAAAAATTAAACAAATTTCCAAGATAACTGGGGTGCCTGAAAAATAATTTAAATAATGGAAAGCTTTTGCTATTCTTACAAACTGGAGATACAAATCAGAACAAGAATGATGGATTTTCACTTCCCTCTATCACCATCAAAGCCATATATTCTTAAACTGCTGTTTTAAAAGAGATACAGATTCTTAAGAAGTTAGAAGCACTCAAGATCTGAAACATTTTAAAGGCCTTACCTCTCAAAATCTGCCTTCTAGATAGCTGATTCATACTTTGCAGTCCAGCATCCCGTTCACTTGTTACAGCATACAGACAGGGTAGGGACGAAGGCAACTACTGCAGAAAAGTAAAATAATTCTGCAGATGCCTAAAGCCAGACAAGGGGCAACATGAAGCCGATGCCCGAGACCCTACACCCTCTGTATTGGTCCAGCCAGGGACGTTCAACCCTGGGAGCCCTCTGATAAACTCTTACACAATCAACACAATTTGTTTCAATATCAATAATATAGTGTTATGACAGATAGCATTTAATCTCTCTGTCTGGATATGGCAGAACTCAAATCCTTCCCAAACAGAAAACGCCAGAGAGCCTGAAACACCCCAGTAATGAGTCTTCTGGACACTTATCTGCAGACTTAGCTTTTCAAGGTCAGTTTTTTGGCAGTTATCTGATGAGGAACTTCTCATAAACATCCTGAGGCCTCAACTACTTCTGCTCAAATTACAGATTTAGTAACTACAATACACTGTTAAAAAAATAATTATATCAAAATCAAGTTATGAGAATTATTAGAGGCACCATTTCAGTCCAAAGTCATGCTTCCATTATTATATGTATATATTTCTTTTATTCACTACTATCCTGTATTAGAAAACAGGTATTAAAGGCTAGCACCACATCCTGAGGCTCAGCCAAGAACCTGGCTAACCCACAGGAAACTGAAATCTGAAGGGTCACCGTTAATATTAGAATCACACTGCTGACTAAAAATGAACAGTAAGTTATTGTATTATAAATGACTGTTGAGATTTGCTGTGATCACAAGAGATAAAAGAAAACATCTACATTTGAGAATAATTCCTCCCACTTTCTCTCTCTGTGGGTTTTCTCTTCTATATACAGGTAGATTAAAAAAGAAACAGATCTTCTGTGACCTACAAAAACTGACATGAGAACTCAAGGCAAGTATGTTATCAAACAACAGCTAAATTAGAAAAGCATTTCAGTAGCTATGCTGGATTATGAGGATGGAAAAATATTTTTGTTGAATTTTTGTTCCCTTGTTTTTCTGATACTTAAACCCCCAAAATTTACTTTAAGTATATATGCACAGGTTACCAACCTTTCTTGCTCACAGATTTCTTTCTCATAACGTCTCTATTTTCCATTTTCAAAAGAATTAGAATTGTAGGAAGAAAAAACGTTCACCTGCTGAGACGTTCACCTGCAGCAGAATTTCCAGCAGTAGCAAAATGATACTTCCCAATACCTAGGACCAGTTACAATATAAGTCTTTTAAAGATAGACATGATCTCGGGCTGTTAACAAAATTGAGGAGGATACTTAAAATCCAAACAAAAGCTCCGAAAACACCCAAACCTACAGAAAGGTATCTCGTTCATTTCCAAACCAAATAAAGAAAATCAGGCAAATATTTCTGAAGCCAGCTACATGGCTGCCAGAAAAAAAACAATCCTGTCTCAAACAGGAATAATGACAGCAAGGTGTACTTCTGTCATGGTTCAAGCTGACTGGGAAAAAAAAACGCACGGTCTCCAGCTCTCTCCTCTCCCCACAGTGATGTAGAGGGAGACAATTCAACTAAAACGGCTCAGAGGTTTGAGATCAAGGACAGGGAGGGTAATAATCTACCATTTGAGATGATAGGTAAAGAACCAGAGCAACTTGGGGAGAAAAACATAGATCTAATTCACCACCACCATTTACGAAGCAGGATAGCAAGAGGAATACATCAATAAATACGACCCAATCTTAAATACACTTTTCCGCCCCCTCCACTCCTCCCATCTTCCTGGCTACCTCATGCCCTGCCTCCATCAATACAAGGGGGGCGGGGGGGTTTGGTCCATCTGGCCGTTACTCCTTGTCCATGGCAGCTCCTCCTTGAGCAAGAGGGCTCCTCACAGTCTCTCCTTCCTGTCTCATGGCGTCCACCTCACAGGAGGCAATCCTCCTCCTCCTCTCGAGTCTCTTGGCGCCACGGGTCACTCTGGGCACGTCTCCCACTGATGCTCGGTCTCTCCTCTCTCACATGGGGCTCTGCATGTACCAATGCATCCTGGACGTTCTCACCGCCATCGATTCCCCCAGCTGGCAGGCACACACCTTCCTGCCACCTCAACCACCACGGGCTTCAGGGAAAGGTCCTGCTCCGGCAGCCTTCTCCCTCCCCTTCTCCTCAGGGACTCTTCTCCCCCTCTCTCTTCTCAGGGCAACACTACTTTGTTCTCCTCTCACCTCCCCCTCCTCCAACAGAAAATCTCCCCAACATTAAAGACAGGACACCTCAATACAAGACGAAACCAAAAGTGAAGGAAGGAACACTGGGGTCGCCTCTTAAATACCCTGATGGCAGAGGCCTGATTGGCCTGGCCCTGGCCAGAGTCAGGTCCAACTCCTACCTGGGGGTGGGGGAGGCTCTTGAAGCTTCACAGGCCTACTTTTACAAAAACCCCACCAGACTCAAACCTAATGACAATTTTTTAACTAAGTCTTCTCAAGTAATCTGCACTACAATGAACAAACAGAAAACAAGCAATCACTTTCAAATCCATTACCTCTGTCAGAAAGCCAACTAGTCACATTCAAAAACTTACCATTTTTCTTAAACTGTTTGCCTGAAGTCCTGCTCATGAACTGAAAAAGTGCTAATTCAAAATCAACGATTTAAAGGATTTCTAGAGCCAAGGCAAGCATTGAGATGAACAGTAACACAGCTGATCTTAGAAACTGAAGATGTTCCTTTGAAAGCCTGAAAATTAATTTCTAGGAGCTACACTGCGCTGAATGCATGGAGATGAAAACAAAAGGTCTTGAATGTTCTGATTACTTTAAAAACTTGCAACTGTACTTGTAATCTACTTTTAAAAAGTGCATTCAAGAAAAAAGGTGCAGATCTGCATTTCAAATAGACCGTGTTTTGTGACACTTGAAGTCTAAGAGCACATCCAATGTAGAGATCGTACTGTGTGACTAAACAATTGATGTACAATTTGTAAGGATAGCAATTTAGCCTGTCAGGTAATAAGAAAAATATTACAAGTCGTATTTCAGTTTGGGAAATCTTACAGAATCCCTACATATTTTGCTTTTCAAATTATTTATAAGCTCCACTTGGACTGTATAAAGAAAAACTCATTTGGGCTAATCCTTTTGAGACACCAATTATCCAATTTTCAGTAGTTTGACCATCTAAAGTTTCCCTATAGTATTCAGTTATTCCAGAATCATGTTCAAATTAAGCACCCACAAATGGTCATTACAAAACTCCACGATTATTTTCAGTTCTGTTTATAAGCATGGCCATTAAAGCATGCCCAATCTTTAGTAAAATTGCTTGGACAATAACAAGAGTAGAATTAGCCTGCTGTTTTCTCAATATGTTCTGAGAAAAACACTTATTTACGGAGTAAATGCTGTAAAAATGTCTGCCTAATGTAATAGAAATTAATATTTAAAAAACACTGTCAATCAGAAATCTGAACTTTCACCTGAAGATGTACTGAGATCATTAAGTCTGAACAAATGTATGCCTTGAATAATTTGGTAATAAGAGGGCATTCTGTACCGTTTCTGTAAAATCATCTTTTTTTCTCTATCAAATATAACCATGCACTGGAATAGAACCGCAGATCTAATTGAGGTGAAAGACTGCATAATACTATCATTTTGAAAACTAGTAACTGCTGGTTGCCTCATTTCTTTGGTCTTTTTTTACTTTAACCTTGAAAGCCTCTTGGAAACACAGCACAAAAGCTTTCAAAACTGCTCACAGCCATTTCCACATGGCTCAGTCTACAATGTCAGTTTACTCTGTCTCGTTACCTGACATCTCCACTCTATTCAGGGTTCATCAAACACAGTCACTCTTCTGATTAATGGCTAATTTATTATTTGCCTTGCAAATGTTTATCTGCTGGGAGATGAGGTAAATACACTTCAGCTCTGACAAGCACCATGACCACTCTCTCCCTGCCTGATGGAATGGTCAGTTGATGGTGTCCCAGAGGAGTCATGCCCTGCCTTAGGTTTCCCAGACAGCCCTCTGAAAGGCAAAGTATCTATTTTTAATGAGCACAGTGCAAAATCAATTAGCTGGTGGCTTAGAAAAAGAAATTAATAATCACATTTATTTGGCATTTTATTGAGACTCATCAAAAATAACCTTCCATATTAATCACATGCACTGGTATTTTTCTGCAGGCTGAAGAACCATTTCTGTCGAATAAAAATACAGAAAAAAAATCACTGTATCACTATATCAGTTTTACACATCACCAACCTGAAAAAAGCTATAGCATAGCCAAAAAAAAAAAGCACTCAAGAAAAATAGAATTTCGGAAAGAAAAGAAAAAGAGAAGATAAGTGACTGATGCAATTCTCTAATGCCATTCAGCTGGGAGACAGCCAACTTCATATGTCATATTATTACATCTCCACTGCAGCAGGCAATTCTTTGCAAAGTGCAATTTGCTGTGAAATTTTCCTTGTACCTGGAAACTAAAAGGTCTCAGATCATGACCTCTACTTTTGAAGATTCTTCTAAGTTCACCAATACAACCTTATCTTGGCAGGGTGAAACAATGGATATTCAAGAATCAAGAAAATAAAAGAAACTTGAACTTCTACAAACAGTGATCATTAGATCACGCTAAAGTATTGACAGTAGGCAAGAAAAAAACAGGTAGCAAGCTAATTAATTCAAGTTTAATATAGACTTGTATCAGAAAGGTGAAAAATACATCTCTCCATATGCATGAGAGAAGCTATCCTGGACTGATTATTTGCCCTCACAATGCTGCCAATATACCTCTGTGCTATAAGCAGAGGGCAGCTTTAAAACCTTACTGTGACAGTCCCACTGGCTCAATAGTCTGCATCACAAGCTGTCAGCAGCAGAAACAAACTCCTCTGTCAGGAATTGCTCCATTGAGGTCCAGAACATACAACAAAAAGTGTCATACTTAGCGTCTCCTAACTCCTACTTGGCTCGCTGCAATCAGAGGCCTAGAATTCACTGGATGAAACATGTCTGAAAGAATGAACAAAATCATTTTGCTGAAGTTTGGACTCTCTTGTTTGAGAGCTCTGATTGTGTAAGGGCATCAGAAGCATACATAAAATCTCTAATTTTCACTACGCAGTGAAAACTGGAAAGAACATGCATGTATATAAAACACATTGGAAAAAAATGAAAACGGCAGGTGTGGAAGAATAAAAAAGAGAAAGGAACTAATATATTAAAGCAAGTTAGTTACCACATGAAAAGAGACTGAAAAGTGAAAAAAGGAGAAAAAAGGACCCAAATGGAAGAAAATGAACATATACCTGCAACTGTGTAAATGTATATTGTACAAAGTACAGACACTAAACAGCACTTAGAATTTCATCAGGTGTGGAAGCTATGCAGTGGGTTTCCTGCAACTGCACCACTTAGCCTGAAAAGCATTCGGTCTATCAATTCCTCATTGCAAAGATTCTCTGTACTACGTTCCCTCTGATAATATGTAGGTCTGAGAAGCAACGTTCACATTCCGTTAGTGTATTCGTGCATTTGTCTTTGGAAAGGCACAATCTTGTTGAACTGATGACCACTACTACATTTTTTTTTTCTTAATCCATTATAAGCAGGGCCAGAGATATAGGGCTGTGGTAAAGAACATGATTGTTCCTAAAACCACTGCCTCCATTATCTTTCCTTGTTTCAGAGTAAGTGACATGCAGGGAGCTTGAGTGTTCTGCCCTTTCCTGTGCTTGCTGCAGGATATCTTGAGAAACAGGCCAGAGAAAAGGCTCAGCAGGATGTGTATTTCAGGTAAAAGTTTGAAATAAATGTAAGTGCACTGCCAAAATAGTAGCTGAGGTTTGCAAGGAGTACATCTAAAACACTCCTTGAAAAGGTCCGCTCAGTCTAGAGCTTCTGGGAGGAGTGGTAAGAAAAGCAGTAAAGAGGAGAATACAGTCGATTGGAGATAAGCCAGATGTGCTTTGCACCGTAAATCTACCACTTACATCTATGCCTAAGTTGTTCCTTGGGTCTCTTTTTTTTTTTTTTCCCTACAGCCTCATTCCCAGCTTCCAGAAGCAAGATGAAGTGACAGCCGTTAGTGTAATGCACAACTAGACTCACCAGTCCTCCAGCATGCACCACTGAACTCAAAGAAGTTTTACCTGTGATTCCATAGGAGAAGGACAAAATCTTTTGCATAATGACCTGTAGCTATTACAAGATATTAATTCACCAGAAGTATGTATGTACATTTATGTAGTGTAAAATAAGACGTTCAAGATCTGAAGCTTAGCTTAGTCTGTGTGTTCTGGACTGGCAGGTTAAATACCTAACACAAACCCAAAGTACACACAGTTTGCTGTCTGATTAACTGTCAGGGTAGTACTCAGAAGAAATCCCAACACAGAACTCCTGACAGAGCTAGGCATACACTTCAACAGACTTTTTAGCTTATAAATTTATAACTGTTTTGAAATTTGCAGCAAAGCTCTCTTATTTTCAAGGACAACTACATGAAAATACAGTCCCTTGAAGCTTATTTCCCAGTTAGATTACCAGTGACTTGTAGCAACAGTCAGTAACTTTCCCAGAGCTAATTTCTATGTGAGCTGAGGAATACACGGTACAGTATATGTCAGTGTCTGAGGCGGGACACTCCGGCCTTGTTATTCAGACATCATATATGTAACTAGTCCTGACAACTGCTGATTATATCTTTTTTAAAGCACTGCTGCCTTTTTTTGTTTGCCAGTTATCCTCTGGTGTATATGCCAATGCAGACAATGTCCCATCACTGTAATTGTCACTCAGCTGTCTGTCAGTGATGAGAAGAAAAGGGTGACAGCCTTGACATCCCACCAATCATCCCTCTGGAAAATTGATATCGTCCTCCCCAGTAAACAACAGCTAAAGAATCGACCAGCCTTGCTGGTACGTCCCTGAACAATCAGCTTCCATTAAGGGCAGAAGCCACACATTTATCCCGCCGTACTCCAATCAATACTACGCTGACTTGTTCTACGTTCAAGCGTGCTGCTATTCAAGGTCTGCATTTAGCACAGGTTACCTTTCAGACACTTTCCAAACCTTTTGAACTTAAATGCAGGAAGCAGCTTTTGGGGGTCTTGGTAAAGTCCTATATTTTCACGTAAAATATCTTACTCCCATCAATTTGGCACATTTAATTCACAGGAGGTTTAGCAGATCTGTTTTCTTGATTAAATGTTATTTTCTTTAATAGTGAAATTAAATCATTACCTTTTTTTTACTACTTGCCCTTTGTAGATTTGTATTTATAAATACCCATACTTTAGTGGAAACTTAGGCATATTGTGTTAAAACTGGCCTTATTTAAAATGAACTAGAATGTGCTTACATACTGAAAATGCTGTATGGTGATCAGAACAGTTTGTTAAACATGAAGTCCACAATCATTTATACATCACCTAGTAACCTAAAACTGCAGGCAATGAGCCTGGTAAAACAGTAAAATGATTGCAAGCTGGCACATACAATCTTTCAAGATAGGAAAACAAGTTATTCACAACTCATGGGACACAAATCTTCTGAAACAAAATTCCTCAACACGGGAGGAAGAAAATAATGGTCAGGACACTTATTTCACAACTTGCAAAAAAATCACAAATCTGCAACTGCAATTTTAGATTAGTACTTCACTCTATTACCTGGCATGAGGTGCTAAGTCAGCAGCTGTTACCGTCATTCATAAACATCTCTTCTACACAAGTCATCAAGAAATCAACTGTGGCTATTACAGTACCTACACAGACCTACAGGTCTCCTACACACACCACAGGAGGTGCAACTATGCTGCCCACTGCCTTAACATTCACAAAGCCAAAAGCCTTCCATCTCGAATTTTGTAGCTTGACTCTCACTTGTAACCTTGTGACTTTTCACCTGCACATGCCCCAAGGACACGCCCCAAGGATACTGTGGCAGTGCTTTTCCCACCATCCCAAGTGCTCTTCTCTTCGCAGCCTTGTGCTGGCAGATTCTGGCTATGGTCACAATGGTTTTTTGTGACTGGCACAGATGCCTGAATTACTTGGCTTTCAGCCTGTAAGGTCAGGCAAAGGCACCTTCACTATTGCCTTCGTGTCTTTTAGCTTACAGCTTTAGCACACTACAGAGACTGTTTCAGAGATGAGTCCCATGTCTAGCGGGCAGGTTCCTATCACATTCGCACACACAAAGCTTAGCTCAACATTTAGCCACCAACCAACATGCAACTGATCACGCATGGTCTCACTTCCACCAGTATCACAAACAGGAACACCCACTCAGAAGCTTAAACGGGTGCCCACATACTCACTGTGAGGGGAAACTGGCTGGCACATTCCAAAGGACACTTCTCTAAGGACACACTTTACGTCTCCTCCTGGGCAGTAACTAGAAAGAGGTCTTTCCTTCTCCCTCTCTGTCTCTCTTTTTCCCCTTCTTAGTTTGGTTTTGTGGTATGTTTTTTTGTTTGGTTTTGTTGGCGGTGGTTTTTGTCTGTTTGTTTGCTTTTGGTTTTTCCCTAAGATAACTCTGAAGTTGACGTATGCCATCAGCTACAGACCCCACTAATAAATCTTTGTGCAGGTAAGCATGCCTGAACATCCTTTGTGCACCATTACCAACAACTACTGGCAGCAGATAAAATAACAACTGTTGGTAACCGATGCAGAAATAAAATGTTCTGAAAGTACAAGGAGGAGAATTTGAATTCGCAAACTATCATCATGATCACAACATTATGTCTCCAGATAAAATGTTACAACAAAACATTTATCTGATGAGAGACCTTCATTATTATTTGTAGCACTAAAGCACTCCACCACAATCTGAACTTGGGAACATTAAATTCACATCGCTATCAATAAACACAAAAGGCTGCTTATTCTGTCTACAACAGCTATTGGTCTTCTAAAGAAGCATATTAGCACTAATAGCTACATTCTTAAATTCAATTTTTTAAGGAAATCTAAAGCTTATTGTAGGTTTCTTTTGTTTGGGGGTCTAGGCACTACTAGTGTAACATGTAAACCATTAGGGAGTTCATTGTCCCCTTCACTTTGCTAAATGGACATAATCAATACCTTAATGGGAATGTTTGGAATCATCCATAGGCAGATCAAATTGGCACATTACAATACTTTTTCCAGCCTGTGCATTAAGTTCATTAACTTTTCTCATTTGAATTACAAATTTCATTTCTCTGATCAAGATGAAGACATGGCTCTCATTTACAAGCTCAGTTTTTTGCTGTGTTAATGTTTTACAGGGAACGATAAAGTTAATGCAGCGGAGAGACATCATGTCACCCCTATTGGTAGACAATTATAGATAAGGTTCCAAATTCCAATAATCCTGATGGGAAGCTCACAGGAACTTCCATAGAGGAATGACAAAAATATTAAGCAGAGAGGCCAAAAGGCTAATCAACCCTCTTAGAAACATATTCACGCTTGTCACAACAAGAGCACACTCTACAAAACCAAAATGTGTTATTTAATTTAATTTCATTTAATGAGAAAACACAGCCCCATTCTTCTTTGCATTGATCATTACATTGCTAATTAAAACCTCTTAGAAAGGTTTAATGCTTAAACAAAACACTTGTGTAATTTTATATTGTACTAAAGAAAGTTAATAAGGCTTTGGAAGAGAATTCTATCTTACCAAAACTTCCTTCTAATTTCATCAGTTCATACAAAATATAGGATTATGCACTAAGGCACAGAACATCTCTTCCAAGAAAGTTTAAATCAGTCTTTTGAGAATGTGTTAAAATAATTCATTTAAGAACCAAAATATCCAAACCTGGGTGCTTTTCACCTTGAATTCACTTACTCAAGAACCATTTATGACTTCAGGAGTTATTAAAAAAAAGAATAGATACTAAAATCTTACTCAGAGTCGATCCGTGAAATAGAAATAATGACAGAAGTGATATCCAGGCACTTGACTTGAAGGTAACTTACATTTTCGGTTTTCCTTCAGAAGCAGCAAATACAAAATGCTGTTAATTCCAACACTCATTTCTCATTTCAGTAAGTATACACATTCCTCTTCAAGGCCATGCCATAACAAGATGACGTTCAATTATGTTAAACTAATGGTGGCTGCAACGGCGTCTCCCCAAATAGCTCAGTAATTCTCGAACTCTTTCAATACTGCTACTGAGCCTACAATTCTACAATTGCTAATAGCAGATCCATACGCCTGCTCACAGCATGCTTGTGCTCCAAATCAGCACAGACGCACAGGCAGATTGCTGCTAACTCCACTATAACACAATATGAAGTCTACGATGGCCATGCGCATTCATGCCAATTGTAGGAAGATTGACAATATGGCATAATGCCTGCCGCTGTCATGTTCACCTATCAAAAATGTTTGGATAAATCTGAATTAGCAGCATAAATTTATACCTAATCTGCACTGTCATGTGGCACGAGAGTTTTTTAACCAGTAAGACAAACCCTCTTGCAAGATAACTCGTAGCTGTCTCTTCCTGATGCCTCATACATCCAAAGAACATACATAAAACCCCTTTCCCAAACATCAGTAGAAATTCTGATAATCACAGTGCTTAACCTAAGGAGAAGACTATCAGGCAACCTGTGTTGAGGGTTGATAGGAAATGGGTTCGTTTCACATATGTCCACATGTATAAAAGGTTGCTTACAACCTAGTCCAGCCTGAATAACTACCAAATACTCTGTATAGCAGTATCAAGGAAGGTTAATTGGTTCAGACAAATCACACTTCACTGCTCTCTCACACTCTCTTTCATAATCAAAGGTACTAATTTTGAATTTAATTTTAATTTCAAAGTAGCTAGAGTGGCCCCATTTAAATTCAAAGCAAGAAGTATTTAAGATCGTCTCCTATTGTGACTAATAAACTTTGGCTCCCTTAACACAGATGCATGGAGGCGTAGGGGGAGAGACAGAGGGGGAGACAAATGTCAGTGGAAATTGATGTGCATGGGACTGCATACTATTCAAAATCAGAATTTCAGGAGGAATAAATGACCTTTGTTAATTGATTATAGATTTTTTTAAAAAATACATGGTATTATACTGCAATGTAAGTCATTCTGCTGTTACACTTTCTGTCTATTTTAAGTTGGTGGATTAATAAGTGATGAAAATCCTGTCTGAGACCTCAGATGGTTTTATTATATTTTCTGACTAGTGGGAATGGTCAATTCTCATTCATATAATATTCATGGATATTTGATTTTTAATGGAGAGTTACATTTGCAGGCTTCTGTGCTGGTTCTTCATTCCCAGAGAGTCAGTTTGAAGACAAAGAAAAAGTCTGGATACCTTTAAAAGAACTAAGAGGAAGCTAACATGTATAACACAAATAAAGGCAGTGGGGAGG
This sequence comes from Trogon surrucura, assembly GCA_020746105.1. Lineage (NCBI taxonomy): Eukaryota > Metazoa > Chordata > Aves > Trogoniformes > Trogonidae > Trogon > Trogon surrucura. Next base: position 112,751,502 of record CM036617.1, on the reverse strand, counting down.
CCAAGGAGTAAAAGGATATATGCACTGTAAGTTTGAGTAGTTACCTATATATAACATTATCTAGCGTTCTCCTACCCATATCATCATCATGGCTAGGCTTCGTGAACGAAGATGTGGGAAGGGCTCTACCCACTCTTGCTACAAGCGCACTGATGGCTAAAAAGGCCGATGAGGGATAGGCAAGTCCGGTTGCAAAAGGCACAGCGGAAAGTCTCCTTGGTGGTATTAGTGAGGCACGGTTCTTTCTGCGTTGTCTCTTCTCCTCGAGACTAATTCTACGTGCGTTCTCAAAGGAGGCAGGAGCGTTATGGATGGTGTGTCTCCATGTCTCCCGATTGGAGGCCAGAGTGGACCACTGATGGTAGTCAATATGGCCAAGACCGAGGTATTGTTTCAGAGAGTCCTTGTATCTCCTCTTTGAGGCTCCTCTGTTGTGGCAGCCGGTGGCGAGTTCACCACAGAACACAACCTTAGGGAGGCGGTGATCCTCCATCCCGGAGATGTGCCCTGCCCAGCACAGCTGCGTCCTCAGCAGCATGGCCTCAATACTGGTGACCCCTGTTCAAGGACAGTAACATTAGTCATGTAGTCAGTCCAGTGGATGTTTAGGATTGTACAGAGGCAGCGCTGATGGAAGCATTCGAGGAGTCGCAGGTGGTGGCGGTAGATGACCCGTGATTCAGACCCATATAAAAGAGTGGACAGTACAATGGGCTCTGTAGACACTAACCTTTGAACTTTTCTTCAGGTGTTTATTGCACCAGACTCTTTTAGGAAGTTTTCCAAAAGCTCTGTATGCCTTTGCTAACCTGTTGTCTATCTCTTTGTCAATCTTACCATCCGAGGAAATGATACTTCCTAGATAGGTGAATTGCTGGACTGACTTAAGCTCTGATTTGCCTATGATGATGTGGGGATGATGGGAGACTTCCTGAGGTGCAGGTTGGTAAAGAACTTCTGTCTTCTTCAAGCTGACTTCCAGCCCAAAAAGCTCAACAGCCTCTGCAAAGCAGGATGTTGAGTGCTGCAGAGCTGCTTCTGTGGGAGCAACGAGGGTGGCATCGTCAGCAAAAAGCAGCTCCTGGACAAGGTGATTTAGAGTCTTAGTGTGGGCCTTCAATGGCCTTAGGTTGAATAGGTTACCATCGGTACGGTAACGGATGTAAATGCCGTTATCTTCATTGAGGTCTGTCACGGCCCTTTGGAGCATCCTGCTGAAGAAGATTGCGAATAGAGTTGGCGTGAGAAGGCAACCTTGTTTCACACCGTTGGTTACTGAGAAGGGCTCAGAGAGTGCATCGCCATATCTGATTTGGCCGCGCTGATCCTCGTGTAACAGGACAATAATTCTGAGGAACTTGGGAGGACACCTTAATCGTTCCAAGATCTGCCACAGGCCTTTTCTGCGCACAGTGTCAAAAGCTTTGGTGAGGTCAATGAAAGTTACATAGAGTCCTTTGTTCTGTTCCCTACACTTCTCTTGCAGTTGTCCGAGAACAAATACCATGTCTGTGGTACTCCTGTTGGCGCTGAAACCACCCATACATAGCTATGCATATGCATTTAAGAAGGACTGCCTAGGTGAGTTGCTTTCTATTCAAATAGAAGAATACAAAATAGAATACACTTGCATCAAACTTAGAATTAGCAGGTGTAGAAGTACTGTTTCCACTGTGCTGTTGTAAATCCTCTTCTTTCCATTAACGATTCACTAAAAATTATCACTTTCACTAAATGAAGTATAAATTAATACAATTCCTAATGTAAATATTTACAGGTACACCACCATATGAAGTATTTGTTTGACCCAAAGAAATCATTGAAAATCTTCACAATAAAGAACTTATGTCAAATATTTTTTCAACAGGATTTAGAAGATTTAAGTCTCAAGCAAAGCAAAACAAAACATAACTACAGGAATGAACCAAGGGTGTTGTTTCTTCCATCTAGAAAACATTTAAAAATATAAATTAAAAATGTACAACAAAAACAGCATAAGCAAAACACTGTATGAAGATGCATCCAAGATTATTTTCAGAAATAAGGGAATATTTCCTTATTCTCAGGGTATTGTGTTTTTTCTCTTAAACAAAGACAAACACCACACACAAGAAGCAATACTCCTTTTGAATTGCTTCTGATTTAATATCTGCATAGACTTTTTACACTATTGCTCCTAGCCCTCCATGAAAAAGCCAAAGCCTTCAGTAAAAAATGATTTTAGTAATTATCAGTTGTTAGAAACTTTGCAAAGAAAAATAATCATGGTAGTGTGTAACCTACTCAACAAGTGGTTCCAACAAAGCAAAGTACATAATCTTTGTCTCCCTGCCCAGTATACCCCGGTGTACAGTAGCAGTTTATCCAAGTTACACAGCAAAACGTATTAGGCATGTTTTCTGGCCTGCTTGTACCTTTGAAGGAGAGTTCAGGTCCAAAACCAGACAAGAACCCAGGTGTCTCCTTGCACTGATCTTACTCTGGAGAAAAGAGGAAAACACCGACTCTTAAAACATCCCCAAATCATATGATACTTGTGATGTGTCAAGTTGAGATGGAGAGGGCATGTAAGACTGCATTCATAAATTTAGCATTTTGGTAAATTAACTGTGGTAGCACTCCCTGTAAATTGTGTGTCTGTCTATATTTAAGTTGGTTTACTTTGCTCCATTAGAAAATGAAGCGCTGTAAAATTATGCTAGGTTTGCACTTTCACGCAATAAAGACCTCTGCGATACAGATACAAAAAATCCGATTCCAAACAGATTATTATTATTACAACCATCATGTTTTGTGTATTTTTTTCTTCCTCAAATCCCAAATAAACAGCTGGAATTGTCTAGGACCTGTGTGCCCCAGACAGTCATGCTTCACTGGCTTTCTGAAGCCCACATCTTTCAAAGCCCACATGCTGCAATGCTACCTGAAGATTTGTAATTAGGAGGCACCCCCAGCCCAGAACAGCCTTCCTTTTACTTGTGTAATCCGCTAAGTATTCAATCGCACAAGATGCTTTAAGATTATTTGGTATGGTCATAATTTTTTAAGAAACTGAGAAATCCATACATTTCATCACCTTCTGAAGGAAGGAAGTATGCAATACTGTAGTAATTTCAGCCCAGAGAAGAGCTGTATCTTACTGGTACTTTCTAGTTTGCCATGGCTAACGTTACTGCTGCGCAATCGCATGATAAATATCTGCAAGGACCATTCATTTCACATTTCCGAAAATGTATTCTTCTTTATACACTCATTTCTTCGAACAACTGCCCTTGATGCCCCTTGAATGGGAATACCGGAAGATAAAGGTAATGATAAAGATGCCTAATGAGATCAGCAATGTGAAAGTAAACCCTCTTTAAGTACATTGGAGTTTGGTTTCTCATGCTCACAGACACATCCATTAATTCTGGTCATGAACTAATAAATCATAATCTTAAATTTAGTGTCATTTTCTGGCCCAATACTCATATTAGAAGGACACTCGAGAGCAGAACACTGCCAGGAATTATGATCAAAACATGACCAAATATAACAAAAAACTACCAGCAAGTTTTTTATGAAGGCAGGTACTACCGCCACATTGAAGAGAGCATCAACCACTCCCTGTGTTTCTTGAACTGACATGTAAATGAGCTCTTAGAAGGAAAAGAATGGAAAAAGTCCTGACCACATTTGACCAGACACATGAAAAATAATTTACCCTGCTGTGACAATACATGAGCACTGTATACTCTGAGGGGGCTGGTGGGTGGTATCTACATGTGTTAGTACTTAACATACGTATGTAAATTATGATTACACACATGTATGCGTGTATAGTTGTTTTTAAAACTAATTAATAACAGTCTTATGTTGGTTATACTCAAATTATGCTAATTTACACAACTCTAGAGAGAGAAAGAGTCCTGATGTATACTATCATTTTTGTCGCAGGAGGGTTGAACAGCACTGTGCTCTCCAGACTATCCTAAGCAGATTTTTTTGGTGCTTCCCCTGTGATTTGGCTGAAGAAGTATGAAGACAGTGTGAAAAAATGTGTCATCCAACCGATCTTAATGGCTGGTGGGCTGAAAGATTAGAATATGAAGCAACAATATAAATTATCACAAAAATACCCACTGCAAACTATGAAAATTATGCCAATTAAATTTCTATTAAACTGTATTAGTAGTGCTAGCTACTGTGGATAAAGAGGGATTTAAAAGAAAAGAAATTCTTTTTTTTTTTTTGCCTATCCTTCTAGCAGCCCCTGGAGAATACATTTCACGTGGAAGAACTTGCTAGAATCTCATGAACTCACAGTATGAAACAGGAGTTTAATGGAAAATTAAATTTCACTCAAAGTAGTGAGCTACAGGTTGGTATTTTCTCTTATTCATAAACTCATACACAAAGCTGGGGGGTACAGTTTGCATGTAAACTACAATATTACCCTACACTCTTCAGTCATGCAGGTTCTGTAGGGACCTAAGACTGACTGTATAGTCTCTGAGTGTTAGGCTATTAATTGAGGCACCCAGAGTCAGACTGTATGAAACCTTCACACGATTTCCCATTGGAAAATCTTCCAAACTCCTGTAACAGTGGTCAACATCTACTTTTTGAAAGACAAGTCTATGACGTGTCAGGCTTTTTACTTGGCTTTCCTTATGTCTGTCTTTCCCCTCTCTCTCCTTTTCTAATCATTTCACATCAAATTCTAAACTGTCAAAGACACATAGTACTAAAAAGTAAAGCTTCTCAGATATTTTTAAACTTAAAGCCACAAACCACTCTCCCAAGATGACATCTAAAACACATCCAAGACCTGAATTTCCATCCAGGTCATCTTATGACAGCTGGAGATGCACAGAACGTCTTAAGCACTTACGTTTTGTTAGTGCAAATACTCTTCTGAACTAGAAAGATGTATTTTACTACCACTACGTCAAATCATGCATTTGCATGCTATGGATGATAGTAGGTGCTCTGCAAGTAAATTAAACATGGAATACTTTTGAATTTTGACTTATCAAAGAGTTACTAAACTGAATTTTCCCCTCTTAGAATGATTGTAATTTGTTACAAACACAGAATTTAAAAGAAAATGCTGCATCAATTGCACTTCTGGGGAGCGTAAAACTTCTATAGCAGGAATAATGTGAATCCATTAGCTCACTAATAATCCTATTTCTTAAGTCCTGCTCCTGCAAAATAGTCATGCAACTTGCAAAATACTGAACACATACTTGGATGAACCTACCTAAAATCTCTGATGCCTTGAGTGGCATCAAATAGGTGTGAGATTAACAAACCACTATGCTGGTCAATGCATTGTTGCAAGTTATTTATTCCCATTCTGATACTGCATGCATGAACTGCCACTGTTTGATGAATCACTGAGGAAAATGGGATGTGACAAACAGCTCCTCTGTCAGCAGCTGTGTACTATGACAGCATCAATAGAAAAAAACACATCATTGGTTCTAAAATGCCACATTTTTACCATTTACATTGAATAAGACATGAAACTCTTTAAGGGAAGCAGCACTATGTAATCATTAAGGCCTGTTGACACTACAGAGGGTGGGCTTTGAACCCTATTCTGTCATCACTCTTAATCTGCAACTAATCGCATTCCACTCTAAATAGAGGGAAGGGCCTTCTGCACGTTGACAACAGTGCCAGTGATGAAGTATTGCACCCTTTAAAATCTCATTTACAGATTGGTTTCATTACCACCCACAACTGGCTTGGATCCGTGAGTGAACACACCTGCTCTCATTAGGACCACGTGATGTCTGCTGCTAACAGTATTTCCATGCAAATCGGGTGACGTGAAGATGGATGCTCTGGAAACTCTCTTTATCTTTCTCCTGATTGGCTCTTCTACCTTCACTTTGGGAGATAACACAAACACAATCTGTTGATTAATCCTAGCATGTACTGATAGGCTTTACTGACAGTTTCGGTCCACAGCTATGGACTTCTACTGTACTCTTTGGCTTCTCTTTTCTGTTATGCAGCATTTCGAGTCTTCCTCTAATGGTTAAGTGTTTATTATTTTCTACCGGAGGTAAGTTCCTTATGCTAGGCAGTCTTCAAACTATACTGGCTGAAAAATTGTATTCCAACTTAAGAGTACTTACAGGTACAGAAAACAATAATTTTTTATATAAAGTTTTTGAGCATTTAGCATTATGGATCCAGAATATCAAACTGTTGTTTCTATACATCTATGGCAGTCACATTATATGTATTAGTAATAGTAAATAAATTCAACACACTGTTAACAGGTTTATTGACATTACGTGCATCCAATTACTGAGGTCAAACCATGGCTGGCCTTGCAGAGTAGCTACCATACCTGCTACTTAGGTAGAAGACAAATTGAGTATAAAACATCCTGAATTTCCTGTTCCAGGGAAATTAAAATAAATATTTTATTATAATAAGACTTACGGAGTGTTTATTCAAGCACTGGTTAGAGAGAACTTCAATCGATTGCAGCTTTACAAGAGGTAATACTTAACAACAGGAACAAAAATGTTATCAAAAATCACTATTTACCACTCTGAGAACCACTGTTACATAGCAAGTAAATATAAAGCATTTACGTTTTGGTTGTGATTTGAAGGAATCCTTAAAAATTCATGTAAAAAGTGTCGTTAAGCTAAGAAATTTAGTATCCTTCCACCTCGGTGCAACTCGGATATAGATTTACTAATCATAGTCTCCCAGAACCTTGCTTTTATGACATGTATTACATAAAGGTATCTCAAAACTATCTCATGCTATATCAAATTTTTAGCAGTGAGATACACTAGAGGTGCAAATAAAAGCATCTAGAAATGCAGGTGCTTCCAGCCTCAAGATCCCCCAACTAAAGTCTTTCCAGCCGTAAGTCTGCGGTATGCTGTTCTAATTACAGATTCAGCTTTCCACTTTAAATACATATACAAATTCAGGTACAAAATAGCTCAAAAATAAATACCAAATTTCACCTTATGAAATCAACCTCTGCATCATCATTTGGAAACAGGATTTATATTTCAGCTTATGTATTTATGTATTTGCATGTATGTGCATGTGAGCAAAAAACCTCTAGTTTAAAGCTGGTTTTCTGTATTATACTTAATCTTCTTTGGCAAAATCAGGAATGGCATAAATGTTACCATTTATGTATTTGAAGTGATACTACTCTTTTTTTTTTCCTAAAACACTATGCTGCTCTTTTTGTATTACCACAATACATTAAAATACATTTGTCATTTCAGTTAGAGTGGCTTATTGTGGCTGTTTTCAGGAGTCAACCTAAAGAAAAAAGTTCTTAACTCTACACAGAACTTAAAACTGCTTTAAGTTAAATCAACAAAATTCTGGTATATATTAAAGGCCTGCATGAGTCCATATTAACCAATACTTCCAATAGGAAAAAGAGGCACGGGGAAAGACTTACCAGAAAAGAATCAACATTAAGAAAGTCAACCTCTTCAGCACTTCGAGTTTAATATTCTACAAGTGTTAGTTAATCCTTAAAAAAGTTTATGTTCATTCTCTAGTTGAATTAACGTATATCATTTATAAATAAATCTGCCTATAAAGTTTTTTTATTAAACTAAAATAAAAAGCTGAAAATCATCATCCCTGTTGAAACTCCTGCAGATTTCCTAGGAACTTCACTCATGGCTCTACCCAGTCAGCTGCATTAAAAACCTGTCAAGAAAGCTCTTTTGGATATTAAACTACCCTAACGCCCTCTTTGAACAGATTGAAGTAAGACTGAGCCCAGAAACAAAAATAAAAAAACACCTCCTTCTTCCACCAACTCCAGTCTTTCAGAAGTAAACTTGTAGCCATACCATGAAGTGACAGAATTTTAGAAATTTTCAGTGGGTACGTGCAAGTGTCTCCACTTTAACCAGCTCAGCCTTAGATACAAAAATCCATTTTACTGGAGTCTAGTACTGTCTGGCTTGCAGTGAAACAGCAAAAGGATTAAAAGTGAGTCAACACACTATTTATGATACAGTGCTGTAGAGAAGCACAGCTCAGAAAGAGGCGTTGCTAATCACACAAATATATCGCATCCGTTTCCAACATCTCTTCTCTTAACAATACTCTTGGCTTGTCCACAAACTCTCTAAAACCTTGCCATTAAAGTTCACATGACCCTTAAACTAGGAACAACTTTCAAAAAAGTTAAATTTTCACACAAGCAACATTCCTGTTCCTTAATTACTTCTTAGCCAAGACAGGCAACACAGATATAGATAGAATCTCCCTTTCATTGCAGGCAATGAATTGGAACATTGTAAGTGTAAACAGGTTATAGCAATGTCATCCTACTTTATCAGTTCTTATTAGAAGTGTCACTGTTAAAGCATATTCCTGCTTAAGCATTTAAACAACAATTAATAAATGATAATAAAATGCAGCAATGTTATAGGAATTTGCAGAAAGTTTTTCTCTATATGCAATTCTATGATGATTACGTTGGGTTTGTTTTGTGAAGCTTTCTAAGAGTATGTTAAAAAACTTATTCTCCCTCCTAAAATAGATAAAAATGAGCCTATAAAATCATCAGAATATAAGCTGATGAAGTAAAGGTGGATAAATGTTAATGTTTTGTCAGAAAAATGCACATATAATTACTTGACTCAAAAGAATACGTCAGGCAGGGCTCTGTCCTTCCTGGGGTTGAATCAGAATAAAACCACATTAACTTCCCAAGTAATCAATCCTAGGAGGTTCCCCAAGTCTCCAGATTATCTGGTCTCCCTGCTGCCACTCAGACTTCAGCTCCCACGCAGCAAGAAAGACGAGTTAGTGTCTATTCCCTATTGGATGGCACAAATAAAACCTATCTCAGTGAAAGACTTTATAAAAACAACATTGAAACACAAAGGCCTAGCAAAAAGAAGAAACTGCATTTTTTTGGTCTTTTTCTTCAGGGAGATTTTTGTTACATGAGGAAGTACCTTTAAATATGTTAAGTAAGAGTATTGCTAAACTACAGGCAAAATGTTCCGCAGGCAGAGAGATACTTGTTTACACAGTGGTGTCCTCTCAGACCTGCTGGGCAGGTCACATGACTCATCAGAGCAAAACCTTTAATTTTTTCAAAGAGTACCATGTTGGGCTGCATGTAACTACAAGGCACACATCCTGGGAGAACATTACAGACCAAGCGTAAGATTTTAAAAAGCAATCAGTCTGACCCTGGCATTTACTTGCTTCTTTAAGTAGCTGAGTTTCTGTAGGCACTTGCTGAGATGACACAGAAAGCATCTGGTGCCCACGCAACCTAGTGTGGCAAAGAAATGGGCCATAGACAGTCCTTTTCAGCCGACAAACAATTTAGAAATGCCAGTTTTACAGACATATTCTTGTTCCTTCCGTAGCTCCTTCGGTGGGCCTTATGCAGTCCCTATAGACTACCAATCAACTTCTCTTTCTTCATTACTCCTCTTTCTCTATAAGACACTCCAAAACCACAGTATTTGCCAGCCCTCTGCATTTAAAAGTAGATTTTTTTAAAGGCCCTAGCACCCAACTTCCATTTTGAAATGATGATTCTACTGATTTCCCTTAAGCTGCTCTAGAGATCCCACCTCTAGTGTGCATGTGTGTGAGTGTGTGTGTGTGTGTGTGTGTGTGTGTGAATTCTAATTAATTTTTTGGCAGCAGATGAAGCGGTTTTAGGCATAGGGTTATAAAATACAACTCCCTTTCCAAGAAAAGTAAAACAGACAGTCTCATTCACACTTTTGCCCTTTGCAAGTCACACAATCTTCAATCATTTATATGTCTTGCGCTTACCACTTCTGTGAAACATAAACAGATGGGTTCCAAATGATTTTTCACAGAAATGGAACTTCCATTTTCTGAGCTGACTACCTGCAATACATCCTACAGAATACTGCTCCTGAGAGCTTAAATGAAAAAGAGCTTGATATATCCTCCACTTCATTTCTGCCAACCAAATGCTTTTTCTTATTCAAATCCTCCCTTAAAACAACTGCTTTCATTAGTTCCACATTAGATCCTCTCTAGCGATATCTAAACAGTCCCTTTCTGTAATGTTTTTCAGTTATATAAATATAAATACTGTGAAACACCATATATTACATTGCATTATTTGTATAATGTTTTATTTTAATACAAAATGTTCTATGAGCTTTTTAATGTTTTGTTAGACATTACTTATGATGCTATCTAAATGTTGAACAGCACCTGTAACACTGTCAATGTGGAGATTTTGAAGGGAATAATGGTTGTAAAATTCAAAAGAAATGAGGAATACAATAATATTACAGACTAGAGAGCACATTTTGTGCAGTGCTCTGTGTTGGAAGAGTATACAGGAAGTTATGATTCTTGTAGGTATTACTACAACATAGATGAAGAAGCTTATGAATAACATTAAAAGGTAGATTTATTACATATCGACAGAAACAACTTCATTGCAGAGTCCATTTCTGCAACCACTACCAACAATAGCCTCAAAAAAACAACTCTGGCATAATCATTCTGTAGGATTTTACTTGCCATCAGGACATCTTATGTTGGTATCAAAGTAATCATGTCTATAAATTCCTGCCTACCAAGACTTGAGTGCATTACCAATGGACAGGCTAAGCCTCCTGTGGTTGGCAAATGCAGGAATGCTCTCCCGTTTGCCAACAGGCTGGGAATCACAGGGCTGACCAGCACTTTCCCAACGCCGTCATTATAGCAGTAGTCACTACTGAGTCATGATCAATAGCAAAAGTATCATGAAGCAGAAGGAAATTTGGAGAGATGAGTGGGAAGGAGAGGTCTTTCCTAACCAAAGTCCCACAGTAATACCTACTGCCGTTCTCTGGCATTTAAAAGGCGTAATAGGAAAGCTGATGAATTCATTATATTTAGAGGACTCAATAAAAGGTAAGCTGTGAATAAGCAGCAGGTGAAAAACAGGGATGAACTAACACTAAACCTTTGATTACATATATAAATAATTTTTAGCGTATTTCAGAAGGTCATTCTTCTCCTCTCCCCAACATGCAGTTCATCAATAACATACTAATTATTACTTTATCTTCTTCTATTAACCTATTGAATGCATAAGTCATATTTAGCATTACAGCATCCTTTATGTGTCCATCCTTCATGTCAAACTGGACACCTTTTTACACCAAGAAACTCTTCTCTGAGCTCTTCTTTGAACATTCCTGCATAAGGGCACGGTTTTATCGACACCTGAGTTAAGCTTATTGCCAAATGCAGGTCTCACTCACCTCAGTCCTAGCTGAGTTTCTCTGCCTCGCACCCTCCAGTTTCTCAGACCTATATCCTCTCTTCTTTTAGACCAATACAAGCACTTTCGTGATCTGTTGATAACCAGTCTGGGAAGTAATCTGTTTTAAAAGTGATCTGGCTAAACTTCTAAATTTGGCTAGACACACATATGCACTCACCTGCCAAAGAGCATTTTTTAGTTTATATTAGTTTCCCACTCTGAGGGAACTCTGTGGCTATACAGTTTTTCTGACATTAGACGACCAGTGTAGGTCTGAGGAGACACAATAGAGAAGGAAGAGGAGACAAGATGAGACACCTTTGGCTCTTTATGCTGGTTTACAGACTTTGGGGAAAACTGTACACCAAAATAGTTTGGAAGATATAAAGCATTACATACCAATAAGAAATTCAAAATTAGCACAATTATACCAGTGTGGTCCATCCCATTGACTACAAGATTTTAATTTCCACCTTCCTCGTAACTTGCACAAATCTTCCCTGTGGAAACCAATCTTGCTTGTTATTATAATCTTAATCAATATGTTACGATTTTTGAGTCAAATTCCAGTAGGAGCTTCATAATACGAGTACAGTTGGTATAAGGGCACAGAATCATGAAGCAAGACAAAAATAAGTTACACAACATTAGTGCTGAACTAGTAACAACTCATTATATTGATACCATCTGCCGCCTCCCAAACAATGTAGAGATCTCATCTTATACTCTGAATACAGATCCAGTAATAATAAATGCAAAACCATAGCCTTGAGGCATCTCATCTGCAAACACTCGGAAATAGTACACTTAGTGTGTCATCCTTCTGGAAAATACTTCAAAGGCCTGGGAGAATTTTCCCTGCGAGGTGGTAAACGTCCTCCTGCATGCATTCTGCAGCACGGAACCTCCTAGCATAACGTGCTGCCAAAACTACACTGAGAGAAAAGAGAACAGATTGTGGAAGGAAAAAAAAAACCAAAAAAACCCAAACGCATGGCAGAGAGTTCTTCCAAGTGCCTAGATGGGTTCAACAAAAGTGGCTAGAAGTTCCGTGCATTAGTGTTACCTTATTAGGAACTCTACTGAGACTCCACACCCATCTCCTCCAAGCCTTTTCAAACAAAGAACTCTGACTCTAGGCATCAGCATTTATTTCTCGATAAAGCAGTAACTGCTGACAAAAATAGTAAAACTCAGAGCAAATTACTATGACATTCATAAGGAGTACATTTTTGCCATTTGTAAAAATCATGTTGTTCTACCAGCTGTAAGTTATATATAAGCCTGAAAGGACAGTTAGAAAGCAGAAGGGGGACATGTGTAAGCAAGGACAGAAAATGCTACCTAGTAGTGAGGAGTAAAGTGTGTGAAACAGCTCTGTAAGCACAGACTTGAGAGGAAGAGGAGGGGGAGGAGGTGCTCCAGGCCTTAGAGCAGAGATTCTGTTGCAGCTGGTGGAGGTGATCATGGTAAATCAGGTGGACGTGCCCTGAAGGAGCTGCAGCATGTGGAGAGCCCACGGAGGAGCAGGTTTCTCCTGAAGGACTGAAGCCCATGGGAGGGGCCCAGGCTGGAGCAGAGGAAAGGCATGAGGAGGAAGGAGCAGCAGAGAGGAGCTGTTACGGACTGACCACAAGACACATTCCCCATAACCTTTGCACTAAAGAGGAGGGGAAGGTAGATGAGTTGGGAAATGAATGAGGCTGAACCCGGAAAGGGAGGTAGGAAAAAGGTGCTATTTTAATGTCTTATCACTCTGTCTCACTACCCAAATCTGTTTTAATTGGCATAAGTTAAATTAATTTTCCCCAAGTTGAGTCTGGTTTGCCCATGATGGTAATTGGTAAGCAATCTCCTTGTCCTTTTCTTGACCCCTGAGCTTCTTTTTCCATCTTATTTGTCTCCCCCTGTCCTGGAGAGCAACAAAAGAGGGACTCGGTGGGCATCTGACCCTGTAGCTAAGGTTAACCCACCACAGAGTTTTTTAAAGATATCTAAATAACCAATGACAACTATGACGTAACTGCTATACACATTCTGTGACAATAAAACACAGATTATAAATTTCTATAGGATGAATTAATTACATCACTACCTCTGTAGCTAATATATTACATAGAATTTATTGAAACAGCTACTAGCTTGTGATACTAGACCAATAGTTGGCAACATAGTGGGAGAGATTTTCTGAGCTTAACAGAATGACTGCGAAGAGAACACAATCTCTTGGATCAATGATCCAGTTCAAAATCATTTAATAAAATTTTTAGTTAATAATTGGTATTTTTAAATGTTGTTAAAGTCACTGTGATATATATAATCCGCTGTCCAGAGGGATAGTTTTCTTCCCAGTTTGCTTCAGGATTTACAAAATATTCAACTGTACTTCTGTGAAAAAACAGAAGAGATTTGCTGCAAACAGGGTACTAGAAGGCAAAGGAGCCCAAGATAGTTGGTCAGTATTCAAGGACCACTTGTTCTACGCGCAAGATCAGTGCATCCCAACAGGCAGGAAATCAAGAAAGAGAATCATGAGACCTGCATGGTTAACCAGGGAACTGCTGGGCAAATTCAAGGGGAAGAAGAGAGTCTACAGATCACAGAAGGAGGGGCTGGCCCCTTGGGTGGAGTGTAAGACTGTAGTCAGAGAATGTAGGGAAGCAATTAGAAAAGCTAAGGCCTCCTTGGAATGAAATCTTGCGAGGGAGGTCAAGAACAATAGAAAGGGCTTCTTCAAATACATTGCCAACAAAACTAACAGTAAAGGCAATGTAGGCCCTCTGGTGAATGAGGTGGGTGCCCTGGAGACAGAGGATCCAGAGAAGGCAGAGTTGCTGAATGCCTTCTTTGTCTCTGTCTGTACTGCTAGAGACTGTCCTCAGGAGCCTCAGTGCCCTGAGGCCCCAGAGGAAGTCAGGGTAAAGGAGGAGTTTGCCCTGGTTGAGGAGGACTGGGCTGGGGATCAATTTGAACACTTGAACATCCATAAATCCTTGGGCCCTGATGGGATGCACCCACGGGTGCTGAGGGAGCTGGCAGCGGTCATTGCTAGGACACTCTCCACCATCTTTGGCAAGCTGTGGGCAACAGGTGAGGTGCCTGAGGACTGGAGAAAAGCAAACGTCACTCTAGTCTTCAAAAAGGGCAGGAAGGAGGATCCGGGTAACTACAGGCCAATCAGCCTCACCTCCATCCCTGGAAAGGTGATGGAACAACATATCCTCGGTGCTGTCTCTGGGCATATCAAGGATAAGAGGGTCATTAGGAGCACTCAGCATGGCTTTGCCAAGGGGAAATCATATTTGACCAACCTGATAGCCTTTTAGGAGGACATAACCAGGTGGAAGGATGGTGGCCGTGCAGTGGATGTGGTTTATCTGGATTTTAGTAAAGCATTTTACATCATCTCCCACAGCATCCTCTAACTAAACTGAGGAAGTGTGGTCTGGATGACCAAGTAGTGAGGTGGGTCGCTAATTGGTTGAAGGAAAGAAGTCAGAGAGTTGTGGTCAATGGGGCTGAGTCTGGCTGGATGCCTGTGTCTACTGGGGTCCCTCAGGGGTCAGTGCTGGGGCCAGTGCTTTTCAATATATTCACCAACGACCTGGATGAGGGATTAAAGAGCACTGTCAGCAAGTTTGATGACAACACAAAACTGGGAGGAGTGGCTGACACACCAGAAGGCTGTGCAGCCATTCAGAGAGACCTGGACAGGCTGGAGAGTTGGATGGGGAGAAATCTGATGAAGTTCAACAAGGGCAAGTGTAGAGTTTTGCACTTGGGAAAGAATAACCCCATGTGCCAGTATAGGTTGGGGACTGCCCTGCTGGAGAACAGCGCAGGGGAAAGGGACCTGGGGGTTCTAGTGGACAGCAGGATGACCATGAGCCAGCAATGTGCCCTCGTGGCCAAGAAGGCCAATGGCATCCTGGGGTGTAGTAGAAGGGGAGTAGCAAGTAGGTCGAGAGAGGTCCTCCTGCCCCTCTGCTCTGCCCTGCTGAGGCCACATCTGGAATATTGTGTCCAGTTCTGGGCCCCTCAGCTCAAGAAGGACAGGGAACTGCTTGAGAGAGTCCAGCACAGGGCAACCAAGATGATGAAGGGAGTGGAACATCTCCCTTCTGAGGAAAGGCTGAAGAAGCTGGGTCTCTTTAGCCTGGAGAAGAGGAGGCTGAGGGGTGACCTCATTAATGTTTATAAATATGTAAAGAGTGAGTGTCAGGAGGATGGAGCCAGCCTCTTCTCAGTGATGTCCAATGACATGACAAAGGGCAGTGGGTGCGAGCTGGAACACAGGACGTTCCACAAAGTCATTAGAAAAAACTTTTTCCCTGTGAGGGTGCCAGAGCACTGGCACAGGCTGCCCAGAGACTCCTTCTCTGGAGGCTTTCAAAACCTGCCTGGACGTGTTCCTGTGTGACCTACTGTAGGTGATCGTGCTCTGGCAGGGGGGTTTGACTAGATGATCTTTTAATTTCCCTTCCAACCCCTAACATTCTATGATTCTGTGATCTACAAGATTTAGCTTTTTTAAAGCTAAATAAGACAGCATATTGCTTTTCTTTCAGAGTGGTAATAGACCATCATAAGGAGAAATTGAAGAGGCGCATTTATCATTTCAGGAAGCTGTTTCATGAAGTACATTTCATGTGCTGTTGAGCACGATGCATCTTTCTGCATACTACTCAATAATTTCACATTAAGTCATGAAAAATTAAAGAAAAAAAATGCATAATCCTATCAATTCTGTTTTTATGAAAACTAACAGATTTAGAAATAGATCTATTTAGATTGTTGGAATACAGATATTAAGGGCTCAGAATCTATTATGAAACAACTGAATAAATACAGAAGTACAGCTGTAACTCCTCAAACTTGTGCTAATTTGACTTCTGTTAACAGTATATTAATATGCATAGTACATGACTGTGTATATCTTCCCTCACAGCTGGACAGGTCAGTCAAATATTTGTTTAACACTGGTACTCCTATGTCGTCTAACTGATTTTCTATTAATGCTTTTCCAGCATAGGACAACACTACCAATAATTTGGACATTTAATACAGGTGCCATTTTTCCCCGAAATATCCTTTGATAAAAAATTTTACTTCTTTAACTTCCTGACGTCTTAAATAACTGAAGTCTAGTTTCCATAAACCAGAATCACCCCAAAGACTATTCCCTTAGAAAGGAAAAATAACAATCGGACACATTTGCGCTACGCAAGATTTTAGAAAAGAGTAAAGGCACTATTTAGTGGGGTTTACGGGTAAAGGGAGCTTCTTACAAGACATACACACACATTATACAACGTAAAAAAACTTTTGGAACAACAACTTCAGTTTTTCAATTTCTTTCATTGTCTTAAAAAGAAATTCTCCTTACACTGACAAATAAGCAGTCAGTGTCTTAATGCTTTCTAAAGGTAATATCAACAAATGCATTCAAAAATCAGTAACGAAAATAGAAATTATCATAGAGCACAAAACTCTCAGAACTAAACAGAAGCACACTTTCCCTAATGGGTGCCAATGTTTCCATATTCAGAACATTCCAATACTTAAAAATTCTTATTTGTATCTTTAATAATCCAATAACAGATTGCAAAGATTAATGGCAGTTTCTTAAATGGCTTACTGGTGGGTTGCACCAGTAAGAGGGTGCATGGTGGGTAACGATGAAAAAATAGCAGAGTTTGAAGAACCTGCCTATCTCCCAAATTGTGAAGTTGAGATTCAATTCATGATGGTCAATGAGGCTTAAGGCATGAACAAGGTTATGGCATGAACAAACCAGCAAGTGCTCCAAGTTACATGAAGAGCTGAATGTCAGAACCCAAAAGGCATAACGGATATGATTTTTAAAGCCATCTGCTCTACCTTTCATGCTGCGCCACACATTAATACTGCCTCTATCCTTATTTTGTAAGCAGCTGGATGATTATTAAGTCCCTGTACTTCAGTTCCCTATTAATAAAATTGAGCACAACTAGAAAGCACAACTGCAAGGCACCCTCAAGATGACCGAAAAATTAACAAATGTTATAAAATAAGTGTATGCAACTCAACAGGAAGTGGAAGAAAAAAAAAGGAAATAACGAGAGTGAATATGATGTATTCACTTCCATGATTATAACTAATATTATTACTCTGTGAATGAACAATGTTTGACAAAATTACAGCTTTATGTATTACATCACATGCAACATCAGAACTTTCTTTTTGTCCTTGTATTTTATATCCATTTTTTGTAAAGAAGTACAAGGATAACAGTTGAAGGCTTGCTATACTTGGCAGCTTTGATGTCCACAAAACCCAAGCAGCATAAAACCAAGGTTTACTTTGCCAGATTTCTTTTCATCATATGGGACTAGTAAAATAATGGCAAAAATTTAATCAAAATTTTAAAACTTCTATAAAGAAGAATGAGCACCTGACAACTTATTCAATGACCATAAAACCATCTGTGCCTCTGTACTACAATTAAAATAAAAATTTGTATAAACTTTGCAAGTATTCTATTCACAAGATTACTCACTTGATGAACGCTCAACAATACACAGAAATTTGTTTTCCATCTGTTACAAATAGCTTCACAAATATTATTTTTGGTAAAGGTAATGCCAAAGACAAATGGAAACATCACTCTGCATTTTGCCAAAATGGACATACAGACTTCCAGTTTCTCACTGCGTCACAATGATAATTTCAGTTACCACAACTGAGATCAGAGGTACTGTAACCCACAAATAGAAAAGTTAAATTTATGACTCTCTTTAAACCATAAGGTTTAGTCCAGCTTTAAATAAATAGAGCTTTTGATCTGTTGTTTGGCAGTTTAAATTTTCTTAAATAAGCATTCTTCTGATAAGCACGTCACTGACTCACAGTTTCTTTCCATGAGATCTTTCAATACCAGTCTCAATTTACATCTCACACTTCCCATGTATCTGGGTTAAAAAAGCATGTGTGTCCACAGGAATATAAAGTGTAACTAAGAAATATCCTTTGTTGCAAAACAAAGTTGCTAAATAAATATTCATCTGCTTGTAGTGCTATAGCCTGAATCATAAGGCCCTGAACTGAAGTTGACCTATAGATGAACCTCATAACCCCACACTATATATAGCATTAATCACATACGTAATGTGTTGATAATCTATTTTAGCATATATATTTTTTCCAATGCCAATCTGTAAAAGCTTTTCTGTAACACTAAATGGGCAGTGGGAACTAGCAGAGCAATCTTTCTTTACCTGAAGGCCAGGTGCAAGGCTGGGAAACGAGCTGTCTCTTGCTTTGTTAGAAGTGTGTTACAAGACCATGAGACCAGAGGCCTGGCTTGGGTGAGAAATGTGTGATTAAGGACCAAAACAGATGGGGAGACTCCCTTGTATTCTTCCATTAGCCTTGGCCAGGCTGTGGGAGGAATCCAATAGAGTGGATAACACCAGATGTTTTCGCATTTGAAGTTATGTAAGGTTGTTCATTTGATAGTATAAAAGCTGGACCCTCTTGCAGCGACTTTGGGGACCTCACCTACGAGTGGACGCACAGCGGAGGACTTCCCAATGGCCGGGATGGTTCTCCAGAATCCTCACTGCAACAGGACTCTCCAGTGACTGCAGATCTGGATGATGATATTAAGGCCACTGGTGATGGATCTTTCTTAATAACTATCGCTAACCCTATATAGTAATGATTAGGTCCATTACCCTGCTTGTTCTCCTCTCTGCTTAAAACTAGAGTACAATAAGCTTGCACTGCCTTATTCTTGTAATAATTTGAAATAGACAGTCAACCCTTCTGTTGGTGCCTGTGTCCTTTTCTGAGGGACCCTCCCCCCTCCCCGGGCCAATTAGCAAAACACTGCTGTCACTGAGATGAAAAGAAAAACTCATTAACTTAATTTGGAGTTTCAGTCAATTCCAAAACACAGTAAATAGACTGGATGAGTGATCTAGAACATTCATCTCTTCCTTAAATTCCTGATTTTTGACAAGATTAATCCTATAAAAAGGGAGATAATGGCAGCATGACACACCTGAGAAAAAAAAAACCAAAAATTAGAACTAAAAGTATGGGGGCAGAAAGTTGTTTAATATTTTGCATTTTATTGTTACCAAGTCAAATGACAAATTCACCCTCAAGATTACTGTTAAAAATTCTGAGATTTTTCATACTTGAAATGACTCTTTCTGATTAAGGAACACCAAATTACAGCCACTTCATTGTTCCACTTGAATGTCTTCTACTTGTCATCATAACTTCAACACATTTCTAGCTGAGATTATATGTTGCCCAGCATCACAGGATGTGATTTCTCATGGTCTCCAATAAATTGAAATTATTGTGGAGAGAATAGCGTATGTACCCTTCCTAATAGGTTAATGTAAAGATTTGTACCAGAAACAAACAAACAAACAATCAGTATGAGTATTAATAAAATACAAATGAAAATCTTTTTGTGTTAGCATCAGAATAAAAGCAGAACCAAGATTTTTAAAGATGGCCTATGTTTAAAGGATGTTACTCCCAGGACACTGCTCCTAGGAGTAAGGTTGAGGAATGTGATGTTTATGTTAAGACCAAAGATCTTGCCAAAGACCAGTTTGTTGGTGTCACTCAAGAAGAACTGGCAAACCTTGTGTGTCACACAGAAATGATTGCGATCACAGACATCTTGGTTCCTTTGAGTGTGTAGTTTTGAAGTGTGAGTGCATACAAAGAACTTACTTAAACATTTGGTAAATAAATATCACGTTCCCCTTTCGTAAGATCTTGCACTGACTTTAACTATACTATTTTTCCTACGTTATCGTAATATGTGCTTCACAGGTACATTTGAAGACATCTGTGCAAGCAAATAGATCTCCACAACACCGTAAATATGATCCTAAAGGTAAGTAACTTTGGTAATTAAGCTAAAAGGAAAGAGAAAAATAGATTAATCTTATTTTAATTAGACTCCAACTACTACTCTTGACTGACAACAAAATAGTGAGAAATCCTAATTCAGCCAAATACAGCACTGACATTGTTTTCATACTAATTTTTTGAGAAGTTGGCACATCTTTACGTATTTTGTCTTCTCCTAGCCATGAGTTCTTCTCTCTTTCAGCTAGGCAGTTGTCTCTGAAAACAGTCATCTTCATGCTTGGCCATTGACCTATATGACTTCAAACACGCTACAGAGATCCTAAGAGGTTTTTCTTTCTTTTCAGTACCTTAACTTATTACAAATTTACTAGACATATATATAACGAAATAATAGAAGGCGTATAGCAAGATAGAGCTTGCTACAAAACCCTGAACTAAGACTATAGAAGAGTGAGGTTCTACTTAGGCCAAATGAAACTTCAAACCATTTACAAGATTTTTGTACTTTATAGTCATGTTATTTGTGATGGTGTACTAACATGTAAAAGGGGATCTGCCTACAGAGAATAAAAGTATATGAATGGTTAAATCAAACTTATCTTCCCCCCACTCCAAGTCATCTTAGCTTAGGAGTTTTTAAATTATCACTTTGTCAGAACCAAGGCCAAGAAAACAGTTAACTCTACATACTTCTGTACAGAAGTTAACTCTATATATTAGCACATCTTCCAAGCCTGGAACTACTGTGAGACCAGACATCTCCTTCACATAAACACAATGCATTCAAACCTTACAGCATGATGTCAGTAAAACTAAAAGAAAGCTACTTGTTGGTGAGGTAGTATGAGGCTGTCTAACACTGCAAGAAACCAGAATTAACCACAAAAACCATGAAAGAAAAGACACTTACACAACAGTCTTCAAGCCATTGCTTGCTTGCAGTTCTTGGTATGGTTGCCATTGTTAGCGATTTTCACTATTTCTGGATGCACAAGTCCATCACATCAGACAAGCACATTACAGATTGGTCAGACTGAACTGGCGAGTGACAGGACAAGAGTAAATGGCCTTAAGTTGCACTAGGGGACGTTCAGGTTGGATATCAGAAAGAATTTCTTTACTGAGAGGGTTGTCAGCCATCGGAACAGGCTGCCCAGAGAGGTGGCTGAGTCACCATCCCTGGAGATGTTTAAGAGACAGGCAGATGTTGCGTTGAAGGACATAGTTTAGTGGTGTTCATAGGGCTAGGAAAAGGTTGGACTCTATCTTGAAGGTCTCTTCCAGCTGAAATTGTTCTATGATTCTAACTAGGAGTCCCACATGAACAAGCGGAAAAGATTCAGCATCCAAACCAAAGTTACTTGTTCCTAATCAGCAAGTTCACTACGTTCCAGTGAACTCATCAGCCTTCCTGAAGTCACCGTAGTCATGATAAACATCCTGCATTCCCTCCTCAAATAGTTGTATTCTCTCTTTTCTTGATCTGTTTTTTTTTTGGTGGCTTTTTTTTGTAGTGGTTTTTTTTTTCTGTTTGTTTATAAAAGGTACCCTGACAGCATCTGTTGCATTTTTTTGGAGATACAATCTACGAAGTACAAGTACACATAAGAGCTGTTGTCTTCAACAGGTACATATGCCTTCAATGTCTTCAAATTGTAGTTTTAATCTTGATAAAGACTAACTCACCTTAAAGTGTCATTTGGATTTCATATATACAACATAATAATGAAAAATATAATCCTTAGGGTTTGAAATAACCCTGTGCTGGTGTGTGTGAAATAACCCTACGCTAGGGACAGAAAAAGAAACTAGATACTCCTCAACTAGACGTATTTTGGAAAGCAGGCAAACTGATATCTCCTCTGTGGGCAGCATCCCTTCTCCTGAAATATTATTCTATTCCTTAGCAAGACAGGCAGACAATATTCCAGTAGGTAACATGATTAGTACAATACCTAAGCGTGACTTTAGTTAATGAAGCAATCAAAATCTTAGATATATTTTATACATAGGGGTTTATTCTAGTGTAATTGACTTCATGTATTTTATTTTATGATGTTTCTTCACTGTTTAGTTTGCTGAATGAGGAACGTGAAGCTGTGAGATTCTTGCAGACATCTTTCCTGGTTTCCAGACCTCAGTCAACTCCAGACAGAACAGAAACCCTGAGCTCTCAGACAGAAGCCTATAGAAATCCTTTGATCTCTTTCCCTAGAAAGGCTGTATACTGTCCATAAAGGTGTACATTAACTGTATTCACATTATAACTGAAAAAGCAGTTAATATTTAGTGTCCATGTGATGATGGGAAAAGTTAATGTCTTCATCTTACAGATTGGTTACTGAAGCACAAAAGGCTACAGAAGCTTTGGTCAAGGTCAGGAAGATCGCTGACAGAGCAAGGAACTGAAATTACGTCCATTTGCAAACTAGTATCTAGCCAAAATGTGTCAAGACAAACCTTCATGAAGACATTGAATAAACCTGAAAATTTCTAGCTTTAAAAAAGCAGTTGATTTATACTCTGGTCTTCTCAACTTTCACACCGAAACTGGGTATAAGAATAAAGAAGAAGCAATAACCTATAACAGGTTTCCTTGTTTCTAATTTAAATAAATGAAGCAAATATTCCTCTTCTGACCAAGTCTCCCTAGAAAATAGCTTCTAATAGCTCAGATCAACTTTTTAAACATTATAAACATTATTTTCAAAGAAACCATGAAAAAAGAGGTATAAAAAGATCTGCAGAGCAAACGTATACAGACACATTGCCGTAATAAGGTTGTTGTACTATTAGCTACCCTTGTTAAAATGTTAATGAGTAGCTCACCATAGGCTTGCTGAATTGCAGTTTATTTCTGAACAGTTCAGCATTTTACAGTCCCTACCCCTCTGACCCTGTTTTAGAGCACTCTGCTCAAAGGCAGAAACTCTTTTAATGAATACTGCTTCTTTTAAGTGAAATACTACAATGGAGCATGCTGCACAAGGACATATTTTAAAATGTCACAACTGGAAACAAATGGGGTTTTAGACTCCGCATTAAAATGAAGATGCTGAAAATTAATTTATGCACATTCTCACACAGAAAGATTCCAAAAGTAGCCATCCCAAGTGCCCAATTAGTTTTGAGATTTCAACCATTAATCTTTTGGTAGAATTCCCTGTATAACAGCAGTTGGGAGTACATCTTATTTTGCAACCAAGTGTTATTAGAAAGATATTGCAGTGCCCCTGTTCCTACCCTCCTAAAGCAAGTTCCAGATGCGGCCTTGAATGTTATTGAGGTACACAGTAAGAGGTATAGCTGAATAACAAAGTTATGATAATACAATTCAATTATAGTGGGGAAAAATAAGAATAATACTGAAATACAATTAACTGGGTAGCTCTAACTGGGAGCTATATGCTCCTAAATAATAAAATAAAAATAATTCATGTGGTAAACCGACCAAGATTTCTTAAAGTATTTCCTTGGCAGATAATTTCTTTTCTTAAAGGTCCATTTCTGTTGCAGTGTTTCACAATGGACTGCATCCTTGCATGATGCCTGAATAAATTCCACTCACATTAGAACTGTACTTCTGCTCAGTCTGAGAACACACAAGCATCTTTCGAAAGACAAAGACTTCTAAAATGAGGCGTGTGTACATTAATGACACACACCTCAGCTTTTTTTGTCAATTAAGCACAGAAAAAGAGGGAAAAAAAAGACTTATGGATCTCATTCAAAAAAGTACAGAGTTGGTTTTGAATTCTTCTGTAAAAAGTCAAAAATCTTTACCATAAATTACTTACCATCACCCATAAGATACCCATAAGCTACCTCTTTCATATACATGTGTGCATATATATATGCACATATATGTACAAGTTTGCATATAGAAAGAGGATGATAACTGGGTTTTTTTTTCCTTGCTGTATTGTAGCCTTCTATATTTTCTTTTGTTCTCAATGAAAATGGTCATTGGTTCATCTTCTCTAACCCAGGACAGTTATGTCACATCACTTGTCTAATATGCATGCATTTGCCACTAAAAGACATTTTAACTGAGAGCTGTCACATCCGTCATCTCCACTCGGGCTGGTTAAAATTTTTATCTGCCTTCTTGAATTAATTTCAGCTTGCCTGAGCCCAGCAGGGGACTTTAGAGTGGCTTAGTTAAATTCTTCATTTTCAAAAGGCATTTAGAGTCCTTCTATTTAGATTTTACTCTTGCATCTAATTTTTGTTTCACATTACTGAAACAATGAGGTAATTATACATCTAGTGAAGGGGGGAGGAAAAAAAAAAAGGCAGACAGATGAGAGAGCAAAAAGAAATTATCCAATTTTGACATTTTCCTGGGAAAGCATTTTCCCCTTGCTTTCCTGCTTTTTATGTGGTTCCCTGTTATTTCGCAAATTATCTTTAACCACAGTTCGATGTGATTAAGCTAAAAAGAAAACATGCAGAATGTAAAGCAAAAAAAAAAAAACAACACTAACTGACAGCCGAAACAACAAGAGAAGCAAAGAGATAAACTAGAAATGAAAGATTCTGTCACCAAAATATTTTACACAGATCATGTCCGTGACAAAGCTGAATGTAACCAAGCCAATAATCTGTCCTTAAAGCATTCCTTCAACAGTTTCCTTTTTAGGCAGCAAGCACATATATTGGTAGGTGAGGAAGTTCAAGCTGTGAATTGGATGGGAGGGATGTTAAAGGCTGAGTAATGGTAGCAAAGGACCTAAATCTATGAAAGATGTATAAAACATCAGTGCCCTGTGGGAACACACACCCTGTGAACAGTACTAGTCTCTTGATAAACATGGTGTCTTACGTTAGAGATCATCAGTGCATCTCCGTATATTCTGAACGTGTTAATAAATACTACAAAACCTCACAGGAAAAGTAATCCACAAGGACACCATAGCTAATCTATAATTAATATTCGTAGCTACCCAAAAATCTTAATATGATCTGTAAAACTCAGAGGGTTTACAAACACTCTTTGCATGGTTACATTATGATCTTATGTTCTTAAAAAAATAAGCCCACAGACACATTGGAGTTGAACGGGCAAAATCTATCTAAAAAGGAAGACATGACTGTTTTAAGTTTACAAAATCAAATTGATACACAAAGTTTCAGTGTCAAGGAGAGGAAATAAGTTGAGTATCATTTACAAAGCTTGAAGGAAAACCCCAAAATATACACACACACACACACACACACAAAAATGAGTTAGTCTCTACAGAAGGGTATTTCTTTACTGCTTAACTTCTATAAAAACTACATTTGAATCTGTAACTGCAATCTCCTTTGGAATTATATGCCTAAGCAGCAGAACAGATAGCATCAGAATATAGTGACTTTTCTCCAATTCTGAAGCTTATTGAATTTAAACTCCTTTCAGACTAGTGAAGACTCACAGATACCTTCATAGATAAACTGTCTGCAGCAGCTCCCCAGTCTGTGCAGCACTGGTAAGGGTGCCACAGAGGACAAACACATGGCTGGCTGAGGCACATTTGTGTAAGTTCATAAAAGTTATAAAGATGGCAAAAGTTAGCTCTGGAAATTTTAAACCTGCCAGGATTTAAATGCTGCATGGACTCCCAAAGGTAAGGAACTCGTTTTGTATGTAGTGGTCCCACTGGGCAGGGGTCACAATACAGATAAATTCCCATTACTCCCACTGAATTCAAAAGGAGTTCTATACCCATGCCTTTGGAGTTGAGTTATTGTACTGCTACTCCTTAAGTATACAGTCAATCTGATCAAAATAGCCGCTAAAATAAGTAAATAAAAAAAATCTACTGAAAATCAACTATATTACCCTAAATGGGTTTGCATGAGGTACCAAAAATGTGGTAAATACTGATTGATAAAATAAATAAATCTAAATTAGTTTGTGCTCAGGGAAGACAGGGTAATAAAACAATCTAAATAGTTTTAAGCTTAGAGGCCTTAAAACTTACCAGTCTAACCATCTGGCAACTTTACAGCTATTATTATAAATTCCTATTTAAATAGCAGTAAAATCCACTGCTGACATGAAATTAGTCATGCAAGGGCCTGCAGATGTACCACCTTCTGCCCAAGCACTGAAACTCTATATGCAAAGTTGAAAAGTGTTCATTTGTTCAGACTGTGTGGGGTACAGAAAGGCAAGAGCTCTAAGACTTTGTTGGGCAACAGAAGTAAGAGATGGAGTCTTCCTGGAATTCATTACACATATTCAATTGCAAATGTACTCTACTTACTACAGGACTGACCACATTTTTTCTACCACAGTTGAATGTGCAAAATAGACCACAGGAATGTGTCCTGCTCTTTCTTTTTATTTCTCCTTTTGTCAGATAACAGCTGTATCAGAGAAAGGACTAGAGGGGAAACATGGTGGAAGAAGCTTATTACAACATAGTAACTCATTCTCACTAGAAAAAAAAGCACAGGAACTTCTCTGATTCAATAATGAATTATGTAAAATAAATCTACTTTAATTTGCTACATTACTTATTGAAATTACATTTTATAGCATAAAATTTTAGCTTATGAAAAGGTTTTACAGGAATACTTATGAATTTATTACTAGAAGTTCATTCTGGAAATCACATTTAAGGCCCTTCTCCATGTAAAAGAAGAAAACATTCCTATATCACAGGAACATAAAACTTTGTCACCTTAAACTTGTGTTGGTTCTCCTCAAGATGGCACTGAAAAGTAGGAGAGTGGTGGGTAGAAAGGAGTGATCAGTATAACATAGGTATATATAAGGTATATATTTGATAGACATTTCCATTGATAAGGGAAGTAGGATTTATATTAGCTCTACGTTTAAGGAACTTGGAAACTTTCAATTCAATCTGTTCTCCTGAAATTCTATGTATTCAAGGGTCCTTCGAGTATCCTTGGATCCCCAAACCCACTTTCAAAGGCAACAATCACATACGGCCCATGTTCTCAAAGCTATTTAGACATTTTGACTACACATAGAAGACCCAAACTTTAGGAATTTAAGGCCAGTTGGCACTAACAGAGCTTATGTATGAACAGGAAATGCATCATCTGGGAACCAAAATTATTCAAGCATTTTCTGAATTATGACAAAGATTATTTCACATATCCACTACACAAGGTTATATAGTAGCTAAAGTAGCTAGCTACTGTCCAGTTGTTCAAGAGCCTTATTCTACAGCACTTAGTTGTTTAACTTTAGAACAGGGATTATATTCCTATCACATGCAGAGAATCACCCCCCACTTGGCTAAAACTATATCATGAGTAACAGGAGCCAAAGTAGACATTATCTATGTACAGTCCTTTGAGGCAAAACCTGATTTTTAAAGCACAGTCTGAAGCAAAAAGCAAAGAAATGTATGGAAGAAACACCAAAACCCTTAGAAGGTATTTGATCTCTGTACTTAGGGGGGCACAGTCCACGCACTCTGGGCAGGTACCAATGAGAAGGCAAGCATACGGCCCTGCACCTACTTTTACTGAGTCGAACTGGAATAAGCTTTTCCTGTACTTTTCTCAAAACACTGAAAAGGCAAGAAATATACAGTAGCATGTGAAATCTCTTTTCTTGTGTTTCTGCTCCCACACACTCATATGCGAGATTCTGTATGAGAAGTATCTAACAAAAAAACTAAAAAGCATTTGGTGAATGAGGTTAAATGCAACTCCTACTCACAGCAGTGAAAAATCAAGAGGACTTTCTTCTGTAATAACTGTAAAACATATGCCAGCAAGACCCAGCACACTGGATAGATTAGATTTGTTAGCAAGTAACAGGCTACTTTCTGTCATCCTTACTCATGCTGAACAGCACTTTTATCAGCTCTTATAATACGTAAGGTTCTGTTCAAGAAAAGTACAGAATCTTCCATCGTCCACGAAGTACGCAATGTTAATTCTCAGCTTTGATCTCTGATGAGAAAAAGTAGAAAAATCAGATGCCTTTCCTCAGACAGTGCTATGACCAACTGTCCGCATCTATTAAAATTCCCAATTTTATAGTAAACCAGTGGACTCTGCCAATTCTTCCTTTGCCTCCACAGCATCATTGTGCCTCAGCATCTCCAAGCAGCCTAACGAAAAGCGCCTGACAGTGACTTCCCTCCCTCTCCCTTCGCCTTCCTTCTCTGTCAGCTATTTGGATTCAGACATGGACAGCTCATGCATAAGCAAACAGGTGCAAGGGACTGGGTCTGCCAAACCCCAAGCTAGCACGAGGTACACATGTCGCTGGCTGATTGTGGCATGCTGCTGATAGAAGGCGACAAGGCCAGACAATAGGTAGGGTCAGTAGGTGGCTCTTTGATTTTCCTGGCTCTCTACAGAACAGCGGCATGGGAGTTTGCCTATGGGGGACAAACGCTGCCTTTCCACACAGAACATGAAAGCACCGGGGCTAGAAAACCGACAAGCATCTGGAACACGGACTCGGTTTCTTATCAGGAAAATTGCTAATGCAAATCAGGACGTATTCACCCACAAAAGCCTTGTCGTCAGCTTGTGAAGAGATGATTAACTGTGAAAACTTTGTAACAGAACAAATAGCTCTGTGCATATGAGTTTTCCATATAAAAAGAGAACCTCCAGTGACAAAATGTATGAACAGACTCTTTTCCATCAGAAGGAGAATTCATCTAGCATCTTACCATATCACCACATGCTGTTACTCCTTTTTAAAAGCTTTTTTTTTTTTTTTAAGATCATCTAGTCCAACCTCCCTGCCAGAGCAGGATCACCCAGAGCAAGTCACACAGGAACACATCCAGACGGGTTTTGAAAGTCTCCAGAGGAGACTCCACAACCTCTCCGAGCAGCCTGTTCCAGTGCACCCTTACCTTGACAGGAAAGAAATATTTCCTTCATCATGACATTTCAAAACACTAACACTCAAAGATCTGCTGTCTCAAAAGTCTTGATAATGTTTAGCTACTGTTTGCCAGTGACCTAGCATTATCTCCATCTCAAAGCACATGCCAACTTTCAGAGCTGCTATGTAGTAAGACGGCAGTTTTATTCAGATTTAAAAAAAACAAAACAAAACAAAACAAAACCAAAACCACAAATCACACGAAACAATTGGTGTGGTACGGTAACAAGAAAAATTAGCTGAAATGCATGAACTGAAGTCACTACAGAAACTGCAACAAGCTCACTATCTTAATGCTGCAACAGCATCAATTTACAACAGCAAGTACTACCTTTTTTTAGCACACCTTTTCATCTATTTTTTTTTTAGCCACATATTCAGGACATAACAATCACTTTTAACTCACTGCTCTGAATTTCTATAAAATAGTTACTAATGCTTACATGGTATCATACCACATATTCCAGTTATATTTGAAAATATGTATATATTTGTTAATACCGGTTTAATAACTAGAAATGCAGAGTTAGACTAGCTAGATGGAGAAGGATGTTCCTTGACTACGGCGCTCAATTTGTTCAAACTGTCCATTCATCAGAAGCTGTAAAAACCAGGACCAAGTTAACTTAATTAACATATTGAAAAATTTATAATATTTAACATTCAAAACTTTAAAATAGAGCCTTATTTAACTTTAAGCAACCATATTTGACAATTATGCCTTTAGAAGGCATAACAGTTCTTCATGTGTTGAGCAATTCTCATCTCACCTGCAACGGGAGCCCCAATTACCTGCCATATGGCCTGAAACGGCATGGAAACACAACGAAAACACGTGCTCAGTGGGGTTGCTGCTGATTCTACGCACATTTTGAGCCCAGTGTCCCTCACATGCTGTCCTGGTTTCGGCTGGAATAAAGTTAATTTTCTCCCCAGTAGCTCGTATAGTGCTGTGTTTTGCATTTAGGATGAGAATAATGTTGATAACATGCTGATGTTTTAGTTTTTGCAAAGTAGCACTTAATACTAAGTCAAGGACTTTTCAGCTTCTCACACTGCCCTGCCAGCAGAGGCTGAGAGGGGACACAGCAAGGACAGCTGACCCAAATGAGCCAAAGGGGGTTTTCATACCATGTGACATCATGCCCAGTATATAAGCTGGAGGGCGTTGGGCAGGGGCACCATGGCTCAGAGACTGGCTGGGCATTAGGCAGCAGTTGGCGAGCAACTGTACTGTGCAGCACTTGCTTTGTATATATCTATTTTTCTAATTATCATTATACCTCCCTTTTGTGTCCTATTAAACTGTCTTTATCTCAACCCATGAGTTGTACAATTTTTTGCCCCACAAGTCTCTCCCCCAGCCCACTGAGGAGGAGGAGTGAGTGAGAGGCTGTGTGGTTCTTAATTGCCAGCTGGCATTAAACCACAGCACTTGTACAGTTTGCCTCTCTCAGCTGAATTCCTAAATGCAAGCAGTCAAACTCTGATTCATGGACATTCCCGCTGTCAAGGTACACAAACAATGGAAGCTCCTTCCCTTTTGAACCTTTCTCTAAAACACTTCTATTAGATTCACCAAAATGTGGCCTTTCATTTTAAAAACTTTTCTGTCAACTTGCATTTGTCAAATTATTAAAACAAAACCAACTATCAGAGAGGTAACAGCAGCTCATTTTTATCAGCATGCTTCAATAAACCAAGGCACTAATAAATAATTACATCCCTCTCCCAAATATCACTAGTACCAGGGGACCTGATTTAAATATATTTGTCATAAGATTAAGCATCAAACTAAAAAAATCAGTTTATGTTTCCCACATGGTTAAATTTATAAACTCAAATAAACCTCCAAATCCTCATTTACAACTCCAGCAAACTTCATGATACTCACCTGGAACCCTATTTACATTCATAACTTTGTTTACCCCTTCACCTCCATTTTACTTCAAAAGCTAAAACGACCCTTTGAATTCTGCACTATATATAGGTTGGAGGCTGAATAATGGGTGGCTTACAAAGCTTCAAAATCAGGTTATTGTAGTTAGATTTACTGCAGTGACAAGTATTTTCACCTTCAGTTTGGTGATCTCAGATTTTATGCAGTAGAACAAGCATTTCTTATAAGGTAAAAAGTGACTAAACATTTCTGTTACAATGCAAGAACAATAGTAAAAAACAGCTTTTAAGCTGTTTATGCATAAAACCAGGAAAAAAAATACAAAACAGCATAGAACTTGATACACAGGTTTCTGTTGCTTTCTTCCACTGCCTTATATTGTCAAATACTTTCTAAAAATAATAATGCAGATATAAAAAGACATCCAAAATGTATCCCAAATTGCATCCAGCAGGAATAGGTGTCTTTCCATACAGGAAGCATCTGGTGAGTCTTCTGCATAATTACCAAGTTAACCAAACTATCAAATTTTTATAAGTGAACTTTCAATATAAAAGTCACAACATTTATTTTTATTGTCAAGCTTTCATCTCTATTGCATTCCTACCTTAGCTTAGGCCTCTACGCATGCATGTAGAACAAGCTCTGAAAAATCAATTTCATCGTTTTAGTTTCAATTTGTAAGCTATTTAATCAGACCCTGGATGAAGCGTATCACTTTTTAAAAAGTAGTTTAATTAGAGCAGAAAGCCATCAGAAGCAGCAAGATGAAGCAGGCTATTACCAAGTAGCTGAATGAGGAAAACAAATATATGACTCGCCTAGCACACAACGGGGCAGTATCATTCAGATGGGTAATGCTCTGCAGGCTCTCCTCAGTGTCTTCTGAAAGTTTACTAACTGCATGATTCTGTAGCTTGCATAATCAGTAAACACTGAATGTGGAATACAGGGAAAATATGGCGCCGTTGGCGCTACTCATGGGATTTAACCCAAGGATGCAGCAGAAATGAGCAATCATTCAGCAAGTCTGCTTGGCTTGCCTCTAATTTATCATGGCTTACATCTCATGCCTGCCAGCAGAGCTGAATTCATATGTTATTGTCCCAAACCTGTCACTTTCTGGACTGCTTTTTAATCTTCCTCCTAGAATTACATTCAGAAAGGTCACTGCTATCCAATTAGAACCTTATCAAAGATGCACATGCAGGCTGGATTCACGCTTATCGAGAACGGGTCATAAATCCAGAAATTGCACATCACAAAGTACCATTACCATAATGAATAACTCACATGGAAAAAAGTGTCAAAAAATACCTGTGTGTTGCCAGGCTGTATTTCTCCATGCACGAGAGCAGGTAAATGACTGAGAGAATTATTTATAATTACAGGAATGATGGAAATCAAAGACCATCAAGTCCAATAGCACCTTGTATTTTATATGAAACCCAATATTGAGTACATTTCTACAAACTGAGACTTCCCTGCTCTTTCTCCTCAAGTCTCCCAACTTCTATTTTCAAGATGATTTGTGGATTGCTATCATTAATATACCAACATCTACTCCTGCCTTTTCTTCCGTTTCAGTGTCTTTGAAACCTATTAAGAATGACACGTGTAGTCTTTTATCAGTTAATTTAATCAAGCTCAGAACTTGAAAGAGGAATCCCACTTCCAGTATTCCAATTCAGGTACATCAATCCATAATTACAATCCATACACACAGTCATACATTTGTAATACCGATACTTGTAAAAGAAGTTTTTCCCACATGTCACCAATAACTTGAAAAGGCTGTAGTGTATGATCCAGTTGAAAGTGTAATGATTTAGCAAAAACAGCCTAGGAGCACAAAGACTGAAAGGCGTTCAGAACAGACCACATTTTCACATTGTTTGTGCTTTCAACATTTCATTCAGTTCCTTACTTTGACAAAACATGCTTTCAGTGTTGTCCTTTCCAGATTTAGAAAGCAGCACATCTTTGTTTCTAAAGCTTCCACTTATTGAATAATCATCTGGAAATACCAGGCATTTTAAATCCCTCAACAGTTGTGTATAGAGACTACACTGATCTACACACAGGATCAAAGCAATGCTCTCAAGAGGGTAAGCAGATGAAAGAACTGGGTAGGTTTATGAATTCCTGTAAGAACCCTTCGCTCTTTCTCCCACCACACTGTCAGCTTCATTGGTCAACATGTGGGAGGTGTCCAAGTAGACGAAGAGGAATATGGAGCTAAGTCCCAAGCCTCCACAAAGCAAAGTCAAGTCTTAGAGCTTTACCACCTTCCAGAATACCTATATTAGAGCTTCAACATCTAACCATACATGAAAACTTAAATTTACAATTGCTTCGGCTTTTTCTCTTCTCCACCCCCCCCCCCCCCCCCCCCCCCCCCCCCAATCAGCTTATTCCTTCTCTTTCATTTAATTGAGAGGTTTTTTTCCTAAACTACTGTGCAGCTATTCAGGATTCCAGATGCTTGTAATCAACATATCACTGAAAGTAAAGTACCTGTGCAACCTAGTGACTCTGGAGATAAGCCACGAATGCAAGGCTTGGAGATATACTGACAGACTTAGTCCATACAAGCTGCTTTTCCAATATGATAACATCCATTGTATTCCAAAATCAGTAACAGCCATAACTGACTTTTCACACATACCCTAATTAATCCTAGTTATTCACTACAGAAGTTATACAGCCTAAAGTTATCTAGCAAGCCCATTCACTGCAGAATACGGATATTTTTGCAAAATGGTGCACCACATAACAGCGATCTGAATAAATCCACATTTGGATTTATTGCTAGCTCAGGATGGATCTCAGCAGCTCATGAAGAAGAGTAGAAATGGTATTTAACAGCAGAGCAGCACACTTTTAAATGAAACCCTAGCATCTGCCTGAAAGCCTGCCCCCTCCCTGCAGGTGTTCAAGGCCGGGTTGGACAGGGCCTTGAGTAGCCTGATCTAGTAGAGAGGCGTCCTTGCCTGTGACAGGGAGGTTCGATTAGATCACAGAATCACAGAATGTTAGAGGTTGGAAGGGACCTCAAAGATCATCTAGTCCAACACCCCGCCAGAGCAGGACCACCTACACTAGAGCGCACAGGAACGTGTCCAGGCGGGTTTTGAATGTCTCCAGAGAAGGAGACTCCACAACCTCCCTGGGCAGCCTGTGCCAGTGCTCTGGCACCCTCACAAGGAAAAAGTTTTTCCTCATATTTTTATGGAACCTCCTATGTTCCAGCTTCCACCCATTGCCCCTTGTCCTGTCAGTGGACGCCGCTGAAAAGAGCCTGGCTCCATCCTCCTGACATTCCCCCTTGACATATTTATAAACATTAATGAGGTCACCCCTCAGCCTCCTCTTCTCCAAGCTAAAGAGACCCAGCTCCTTCAGCCTTTCCTCAGAAGGAAGACGTTCCACTCCCTTCATCACCTTTGTGTCTCTGGGCTGGACTCTCTCCAGCAGCTCCCTGTCCTTCTTGAGCTGAGGGGCCCAGAACTGGACACAATATTCCAGATGCGGCCTCATCAGGGCAGAGTAGAGGGGCGGGAGAACCTCTCTCGACCTACTTGCTACTCCCCTTCTAATACACCCCAGGATGCCATTGGCCTTCTTGGCCACGAGGGCACATTGCTGGCTCATGGTCATCCTGCTGCCCACCAGAACCTCCAGGTCCCTTTCCCCTGCGCTGCTCTCCAGCAGGGCAGTCCCCAACTAGGTGATCTCTAAGGTCCCTTCCAGCCTAGGCCATTCTATGATTCTATGATTCTCTTAGCTTTTCTAATCAAAAATACATTTTGAGGTCTGATGCTATTATATTTATGCAGTAACCCCACTACGGTGTTTACTCTTCACTTGCAATGAAAACTAATAAGTAGAAGACTATTTTTAGTGATTTTTTTCTATGTTTGCCTTAGTTTTGTCCATTTTATTTTTAATCGGAACTAGCTTCTGAATTAGGTATGCATTTTATTTAACAGCATTCAAGCAAAGGACTCTACAAGGACTTGTTTTAACTGGGGCATTTGCACTCTTCCAGAACATAAAATATACTAGAATTACATGTTTCATAGCCTGATTATCCAGGTATAGATATACTGTTCATTCCTGGAACTTAAACTGAGAAATATTTCACAACATTTTCTATTTTTATACATATATATATATATATATGCCAGATGAAAAAGATGCACTTTGGATTTGTATTTTTTAAAATGTTGACAAGCATATTAACTGTAGGTTTTTTCACTCACGTAGGAGGCTGTCAGAATCCACTTTGATTGGAAAGTAATTGATCATTGTTCATAATTATTAAAAAAATTAAAAGGCAAAGAAAAGTTATTTGAGAAAGGTTGCTGCTGCAATCAAACTTTATGATGAAGGAAGAAAATTGCTAAGACACTTAAACTCACCAGAGCAAGAGGAATGCCTAAGAAAGCTTTGCCCTGTGGTTGTACATGTAGACTATTCAGCTACAGATTTTTGTATTTATATTAGTGACTTTCTGTATAGTAATAATTAAAACTGATTAAAGTCTACTTTAAAAAGTGGGGGGGAAAAAGATCATAAAAACCATACTAACAGCCAAGTGTTATGAACAAAAAAAAAAAAAAAAATCAACCCACAATAAACCTGAGTGCCTCACATGGAAGCCTGACTGGCATTAATCTGTAACAGTGCCAGTGTCCACAGCACAAGAGTTCAAATGTTAAGTTTTCTGGGGCAGAGATGGTCTTTTTGTTGTGCCTTTTCATTGTTCGCAACATTACGAAGCCAAATCTTTAGGCCTCAGTATAATATAAAATGATAGGTAATACTAATAAAATTCAACTTTCAGGAGAGAGTAGCGCATATCCTTATTGGTAATCATAACAGAAAGGTCACGAATCAGAGGGCATGGAGCAAGAATTACCTGCTCATACCCAGAGATGTGTCCTCTAGGTCAAGGTTAGGGTGCACTGGAAGCACCATAGCATTTATTTTTTTTATGTCAGCAATGTTCTGTGTCTGTGATGAATTAAAGACTCAAGGCTCCAGGTCACTTCTGAACCCTTCATCAGTTATAAGTTCTCCTTAATAATGAGCAGAACTCTGTTAGCAAAGATAATGATTTACAGTAATAAGGATGCTTGTACCATTTTTCCAGAATATACTGTCAGTTTTTTTATAATAGCTAGTATTTACGGAGCACTTTACTAAGATAAACTAATTAATTATATCCCCAACTGTTTCTATTCAAAATTCTAATGATGTAGTAAGTTACATGAGCAATCATCAAATGTCCACCGAGACTTCTATGCTTGACTTACAGTATGAGATGAGCTCATAGAAAGCGGTCAGGAAACAGAGCAGAGTCCAAAAAGGATCTTTGTTGACTTCCACCACCTAGTTACATTCTTCAGTCATTCCTTCAACTCTTTTGTTATGCTTAGGATTTATTTTAATAGCAGTGTTTTTTACATTAGACTGAAGAGTGCAGTACCACTCTGAATTCGCTGTTCACGTGCTTGTAACTCAACCACAGTGTTCTGCTTAGGACTATCAAGTAGCAAAGAAATTCTTAACCTTGATCCACATTAGACTCGAGAAAAAACCAAAAAACTCCCACCACCAAACCACAAAAAAACAACATAGAAATCAAGGATATGCTAGAGCTATTGCTTTTTGTAATCTATACCGATTATGAACTTTTACCATTCATATGTTTGAAACTGTTTTCCAATATAAACACAACTTTCTGCAAAGGAATTTTTACTTTTCTACAAAACTGGAGACAATTATTGTTTAGCATACCCCAGAACTCTAGGGGATTAGGATATTCACCCTCTAAAAGCAAAATCACTGCCTCCTAGCTATGACTCCTATGTTGCTTACAAATACTGTTGTCCTACTAGTGGAAATTCCATGGGGAAGATGAGGCATGTTAACTGTTGATAGTCATTCTAGTTGGCAAATGGATTTCTGTACAAAAGGGAAAAAATTAACAGGGGACCATCAGAGTCTAAAAGACGTGCAATATAAAGCCAGCACTAAGTATTAAGAGAGCAACTGAAGACCAATTCTAGCAAAACACATTGGAATTTTTGCTCTGAGGTTTGTGTTTTAAATAAACACTTTTTTTTTTTCTGAAAATGTTCGCTAAGTGAGGTATTGGTCATGCAATCATCTCTTTACTATTGAGTGCTCTTAATCATTCATAATTATAGAAATTCTAACACGAAAACCACATGCCAATTCTCTTTATATCAGAAAACTGTAGAGTTCAAACAATTATGAGAAGAGAAATCTATTGAGTATGAAGACTGCAATATATAAAAAGTGACAACTGAGATCATACTCTGTCATTGGCAAATTTCATAGATGGAAAATAGTTTGGCGCAGGGACATTGTGTATACGCCAAGTATTTTTCAGAGAGCTACCGTCACCTAGAACAGGAGTCCCCTCTGTATCACTCCAACCTTGGGTTCCCCAAGGCCCTAACTACATTTCAGTATCCAAATTGCATGAGCCAAAACAATGTCCAGAGGACCTGAACATTTTATAGGCCTTAAAGAGAAAGGACCTGTTCATAACAATATTTTATTTAAATAGATAACTTTAGGTCAAAACAATAATTTAAATATCAAGCTACTAAAATAATAAAATAACTAAACAAATACGATCAGATACAGACATAAGTAAGGAAGCTGCTGAAGAATTTCCTTCCTTTGTAAATCGGGAAATATCTTACTCTCAAGCTGATTATTCCATTTTCTAGTCCACAATATCCAGGTTTTACATGCATTTAGGCCAACCTCATAATACAGCACTGTACGCTCAACAGCAACACCAACAGGGAGCACCACTACAAGCCAAAAGTTGCACTACACAGCCAAGACTGCCTTAAAAAAAAACCAAACAAACAAAAAACACCCCAAAATCCCACCAATGCTTTGTACCTGCTGTTCTGCTATTCAGAAGGAGGTTGATGACTCTATCACACTTCAGTATATTATGATCAACACACGTTCATAGAAAAGAGGTTATACAATCAGTGAAGCATCTGACCACATGATATTTGCATCACGAAATTAGCACTATACAAATTAAACATGGCACATACTAAGTGGATTTGAAACTGGTAGTTGATAAATAGAGAAAAAAGAAATATCACTGGGGAATCACCGATGAAAAAGCAAGTTCCTAGTGGAGTCATGCTGGTGTTGGTTCACAATCTCAAAACAATTCAATATCTGTCAGTAATCGAAGAAAATATAAGGTCACAACTAATCCAATTTTCAGACAACACACATTACTGGATAATGAAGTGGTAAGCAATCTATATAAATAAGCATTGCCTGGTAAACAGGGGACAGTTCAAAATTTATAGCAAGATCATATTTCAAAACAAACAAAAAACCCACAATGTGAATAGATTATATCCTAGAGGAAAAGGCAAATAACTAAGGGAACACAAGTTCCTCATTTAACAATGCAGCTAAAAATTACTGAAATGATCTCTGGATGTAAGAGATCAGCAGCAAATATATTTACCCAGCGTGTAACTGCCAGTAATTAGGCTACTGATGGGATATTTTGCTCAATATTACTGCTCACACTTTTAAAGTACATTAAAAAAACCCCAACACTTTTCACAAAAGGGACATAAGAATAATTTGAATGTGATACTGAAAAATTCCAAGGTGCTGTAACATTCAAAGTGATAGTGTAGGTTACAAATGGTTAAGGCAAGTTGAAACTTTTCAAGGCATTTTCCTTACGGTAACATTCCCAATGTAGGTTTTCAGTATCTCATGGCTGGAAGTTGTGTCTAAAAAAATTTGAATTGCAAATAAAGTTAGCAAAGAGAATAAGTTACTGAAATGGAAGTAACTGGATTTTTTGTATGTTTGTGTGTGTTAATGAAGCAAGTTTCTCAAAGTCTTCTGAAACCTGAAAAAATTTAATCTCTCTATCTTGCTTCCCTCAAAACTGTCTCTGTATCCAAAGGCTGTAGATTTCAGGCACTCCAAACACATCAGACTGCCATCTAATCCATGCTTGAAAGCTGTACTTATATAGTACAAGATAGCACCTGGTGATTTGAATCTCATTTTATACCACCTTTACACATAGTTATGCAGGGAAAGTAAATGTCAACTGCACGAAACAGCTGCAATATTTAAAAGACATATGACGTCTCAGAAATACCACGTGGCGTGAGCATCAAGACTTTTTCCTCTACAGAATATTCAGTTTGTGCAAACTTAAAAAGAAATGTGAACTGAAGCCTAACCAGAATAGAACAACTAAAATTCATGAAGTAGCAGTTTTACCTTTGAGTCATCTCAATGCTAAAAGAGCTCTTTTTAACTATGTGCAGGGATTGATATTTACTCAGGATAACATGGAACTAATTCAGGTGCTAAAACAAGTGTATGTATCTTTGCAGCCACAAATTATTGTTCCTACTACAGAAGCTGTGGCTTGGGTTATACAGCACGTCAATAATCAATACATGATCATATTGATTTTGAAAATTTTGCCTTAATTTACTCAGATTGTATAATTCAACACTGAAATGATTATTTAGTTTCCCTTGGTCAGCAAGAAGGTAATTATATAGTTATGAAAATAAGGCTTCTTAAGTAGATGCCCAGATGTAGGCAATACTTCTGGAAAACAATTTTTAAAAAAATAAGAAAAAAACCCTAAGTTTACTATGTTTTTACTTAATTTTTTACTGCCGTTTTAACAGATAAAAATAAACAGGAAAGAGTTCAACTGTGTGATTTGCTCACTTCTTCACAAAGTTCACCTGCACCTGCTATGCTGTATGCAGCTTGAGGCCATCCAGAAGAAAAGCTGTCCGGGTACATAGGCTGCTATTACCATGATGGGGAAAGAAAAAATTCCAGACAGATAGAATGTGTTGTTTTGCTGTTTGACTGCACTCATGATAGCCCAAAGACTTACACATGTGTAAACAAACATTTAGGTGCCTTTATGTGACCATTCCTAAAACTATCTTGAACAGCACTGACATTTACCTAATTCCCCTCTTTACTCCCGCCCTGGTTCCCCCAAAATTAAATTATTCAAGTCAATTAAATTTTCTACTGCCAATAAGCTTAGGGAAGGTAAACAAATAGGTAACCTTGTCAAGAAATGTTTTCACTGGCAACCTCTGATTGAAGAGAAGGTAACACTACTTTACTTTGGAAAAAACAGCAGTTGACAGCTCTCCTTTCCCCTTCTCCTACCTGCTTTAACACTGACTAACCTCTAAACACTGGCTAACCTCTAAACTGGGGTCCATATGCTGCCACCAACACCACCACTGATTCCAAATTGCTCTCCTAGTTGCAATTACAAATTACTGTCCCATCATTTCCTGCATTTAGGGCTGTCAGTAGAGTTGTCAGAAGCACACAATTGCTGTGCAAGACCCTCGCAACCGGCTTCTGCTTTGATCTCTGGAACCACTCAGTTCCACAGCTGTCAGAGTGCTGACACCAACTGCAGTTAAAGACACCGCGTCATCTCTCTGGCTCGTTTACCTGCCGACCCCACAAACAAATGGACACTAGCGGAGAAGATAGGGAAGTGAGCAGCAGATACTGTATTTGTCATAATCACTATGATCCACAGTAGAAGAAAATCAATTCCTCTTAATCGAATAGAGTGACTTATTAGGGGTTATAAGCCCTGGCTGGAGAGCTGTACTGATTTGATTACGCTGGGAGAGAAATTAGCAATGAGCTCTTGAACTATCTTTCCTTTTGTCTTCTGGCTCAGCATTACCATTAAATGATTATCTTATGAGAATCTTAGTAAGCAAGTCATGCTTTGATCAGGGAGAGCAGTAGGAAAAAGGGTACTGAAAAGGTACCTGAAGTGTTGACAGACAGGGATGTGAACAAACACAGTATGCCCATCGCAGCATTTCTGCTTCTTGACTGAAACAGAACAGCAATGGCACGAACATGAGACAAACACCTGAGACTTTCCAGAATAACCGTCTTCAGTTCAGCTTCCACCAATCTGAGGATTGACAAAGAAGGACTTCGATTGTGACATATTGCTACTACAAATTAAAAGTGACCCGACATCCAGTTTGCAACAAGTCCTTCTTCATTTAAGAATTGTTTTCCACATTTTAGAATTATCAATACCAGTGAATCAAATGTGAGTATTTACAAACACTACTTAAGAGTTTAGGAAGCAAGGAAGTAGAGCAAAGATAGAGATGGAAAACATTTAAGGTGGGAAGTGGCAAATCAGAATTTCTCTTTCTAGTTAAAATAGGACATGGTTATCCTGCATTTAGAGTATATGACTGGCTTTCAAGTATTAGATTCAGAATGAGATTTAACCAACCCTAATAGGGAACCTGGGACTGGGAGTTTTATGTGTTTAAACTGGGGAAAAATAAGCATTAAAAAGA
The DNA here is from genome assembly GCA_020746105.1 of Trogon surrucura. NCBI lineage: Eukaryota > Metazoa > Chordata > Aves > Trogoniformes > Trogonidae > Trogon > Trogon surrucura. The sequence goes on along the minus strand of CM036617.1, from coordinate 112,710,142 downwards.
TGCTTGGCTTGACATTTCAAAGTGAGATTCAACAGAATTAATGGATAATGTCTTCCAGCACCTTCCAGGATCACCTTGACTGCTAGAGATGTAGTAAAGTTACACCATATCTATTATTAGGAATGGTAGGCCAGGCCATCTGAGATGGATGAATGGGAAAACTGCAAGCTAAGTAAATGACTGAGAGTCCATGGACATCTACTAATGATATGGTTCACCAATCTTAAAACTATTTCAACAGCCTCCTCAACATACTACAACCAAAGAATCATAAAGAATCTAGGTATTTTTTCCATATTATCATATAAATCTGTGCTTCACTACAAATTCCAAAGTGAAGATGCCTTGGAAATTATCAGATTTCATTATTACAGTTCTTAATGCAGTCTAGTTGGAGTGTTAAGTTTTGTGCAAGGGTCATATTCACACCAAATGAAAATTAACTGAAAAGAGATCACAAGCTCTTGCTCTTTTGTTCCCATACCACAATAGTTCGTGGCTAACATCAGTATTCCTAGATAGTAGAAAATCAGTTCTAATATGTTACACAAAGCTGCACTTATAGCTTTAGTCACAAAAAAAAGGACTCACAGATTAAAAATAGAAATTCTACCATTTTCCAAAATGTGCTTATGCTAGTGCCCTAGAAACCCCAGAGACACAGCAGTAATATCCGTGTGATGAATTACATTTATCATGCACCTTTGACCACCTCAACTGCTCTCTGCATGCTAATCCATCACTTTGGGAATTATTCAACCATTCCAGGCCTCTGAGCTTCAAACGAACACCATTAGAAAGAAGTTACAGAAGTTACAGTTGCTGGGAATATCTTTGTTCATCCAGGTTTGAACATACGTAATGCTGATGAAATCCTGAAATGAGATCCTAAGCAGTTAGGTACCCTGAACCTGGTAATTCACACCTCTGAACAGTGATTTCTTGACTGGATGGCAAGGCAAAAGGAAAGATTCTGATATGTAGGTCCCTGGTCCTAAGAATCTGGATAGTGTAACCTGTTTCAAAATCATTCTTGAGTTTAGGAAGGACATTGGCAAGAAGTATTCAGAGGATCTTGGTTCGTAAAAAGCTGATGTTTAGAAGTGGCAAAGCTTTCCCCATCATAGCACTCACAAGAAATCATCCTGAAGGCAGAGTCAATCATGGCCTCTTCAAAAGAAATGATCATAACTTCTTCGTAAGGTGATAGACAACAGAAATTTGTCTTGTCTTGGAAAAAAAGAGTAAACAGTCTTAAGATGACACTAATAATCTGGAATATAAGAAATACACATATACCACACACAAACATACACATTTACAAAAATGCATCAATACAGATACACATTTTACAGTTCTTTCTATTTGGCATTTCCTACTATTTTAATACACTTTCTGGTCAATACTAACATGAAATTAATCAGTATCTCAACTTTCCAAAGAAATCTCCCTAGTCTACATAAACAGAATAATCCATTCATTGGCCAGATTTACAATTCACCCTCTGTTTTCAGATGGTCTGGTAAATCAGCATTTCCTTCTATAGCATTAGAGAAAGAGTTTGTTAAATGAATGCCAGCAAGTAAAGCATACTATTCTATAAGGTTAGAGTCATAACAATCATTTAATTCTCAATACAAAAGCAGTTCTGCGAAAACAGTCCCCTTTGACAGCTCTAACTGCTACATCTCTTTTGATTATAACTTTGAATATAATATAAATTGACATATTACAGGAAAAGACCTGTATTAATCAGAAAGGCTAAGACCAGCACTTGCGAATAAGCCTGAACCTGGATCATTTTATTGCTTTATTGTGCCAAAGCATTCAAGCACACTGAACTTGGGACTAGGAACCGCTTTGCAGTACGTATTACTACACCATTATTCAAAACCTTGATACATTTTGTTCCTAATGACACAAAACTATATCCTTTCACCAATTAATCCTGTTTATTATAAATAGGTCAAACAAATACCAAACTGAATTAATTCTCATTTGTAGAATGATTTGAAGAGTATCATTACAAAAATATATATCTTAAATAAAGTATGAAAACAATGTTCATTTTTAGCTATTAAATCTAGGAACATGTACCAGACAACAGCTAGCTTCCTTCTCTTTTCAGCATACGTGAAACTATTATTTGGTTCCAATAAAGCTAAGCTTTTCCAATTAAAATTATACATTTATGTTTGAATAAAAGCACTGTTTTTACACTTTTCAAGGGTATATCCATGTAGGCAGCACATTTTCATAAAGTTTGCTCATCAAATCCAAAAGAATAGATTCCTTAATAGCATTTCTGTTATTAACTGAATTGAGACTACTTTTCCTAATATAAGACATTAAATATAAAATTAATGGTAAAAATAGTTTCAAGAGAATGTCTTTTAAATCCATCTGCAAAACCAAGCTACAAATTAAAACTTGGGTAAAGAAAGACCTGCCAGTCATTTTAGCACTTTCTTTAGGCCAACCTAACTGAGGCAGCTGCAAACCTGCATCTAATGGTCATATATTTTCTTTTAAATCAGCTTCCAAATGCATCTCAGAGAATGGGCTATGACAATGGTTTAAAGCTTTATTCCCCTCTGCAGTTACAAGTCATCACAATGCTGACTCTAATCAGGTTACTCTGCATCTGTCTGTCACAAATAACCTAGTAACAACTAAATGGATTGCCATAAATCTTTCAATTAGAATTTATAACTTTATTAGCACAATATTTTTGAACTGATTGCATTACTTTGAAGAGCAGCTTTCATTTATTTTGTCATTTGGGGGTCAAATGTGTACAATAGCTGGAAGCTGCATACACAATGGGAAGCCTTACTTCAACTTCCCAGTGGTCTCCAGAATTTCTTTCAGAGACTACAGCCAAATTTTTAAAGAAATACTTTGCTTGCTGTGCTGAGGTTGAATGATGGTATGGCCACTTGGCTAAATGTGGCCAAGTTTCCTCACAACACAAAGGTCATAATGCCACTTTTATGGCCCTGATAAGGCTTCATAAAAGAGTAATTTGCCTTTGGGTAACTTTTCAAAGGGTTTTATGTCTTTTTTTGTTGTTTCTTTTGCTTTAGAGCTGCTGAAATCCAAGCCAAGGATTGAATCTCTATCCAAGGGATGAGTATCAAGTGATATTCAGTGATCTTAACAAATATAGATTCATACATCTGTGTCTTGATTCATCAGGTAGCAAAAAAGTGGCATTATCTTCTTAAATACTTCGAGGTATTTGTTTCATTATTTTATACATATAAAAACTGTAACAATTCCAAACAGCGCACATCATAGTTAAGAGGAGGGAATAACCTGAGCAGCTGAGTTAGATTAATATAGTTCTGCATTTTACATTAAATACACTGCTATACAAACACAAATGCATTTGTGTTAAATACATATACACAAACGTGCACTTGCACTCCTAGAATCAAGGTACAGTTCAAGTTGTATTTTTGTTTAAGGAGCTAACTTTTAGAAGTTTTAGACATAATGAATAAAATGTGAAAGCTGGGGGGGGAAAAAAAGAGATAAAAATTAATAACATCTGTTTTAGGGAAGCTGAAGCTAAAGCCTACCTGAAGACAGAAAAAGCTCAGGAGTTCAAGTGAAAATGGGAACCTTCATAAGATGAAAGCTCAGAAATATACATACATTCCTTTATGTTTTGCTTTTGCACATTTCACAGGCAAATGTCCCTCTGCAGTACCAGAATTATGTAACAATGTACATCTATTCTTAACAAATGAATCTGGTTTTTCTTCTGCTAATGTAGGCTATTCAAACAGTGGCTTGCAAACCAAGATTTGACACTCAAGCATACTTAAGCAGCCCACCAAACAAGTTAGGACTTGATATTTCTATGAGCAACCTAGATCTGACATGACAAGAGCCATGAGTGCCTGTCAAACAAGCATGCCAATCAAAAGTCAGAAACAGCCAGAAATAGAACATTGGAAACACAAATCACCCTCCTTCCTGCTTCCATGAACTTTGAAACTGAGCCTTCACCCAGAAGTAAATTTGGCAAAGATAGTCCAAGATTCCTAAGCTAGTTCATTTCAGTTGTTGGAAAACCCAGAGTATTCATTTTCAAACATACATGCCACAAGGAGCCAAAATAACCCTTCTGGTTTATCTTTACACACCTTTCCTTACTTATCTTTACACATCTTACTGAAATGAAGTTCAGGAGTCTTCAAAATGTTACATTGCTTAACATAAACCAATAGTATATTTTTTCCTAATAAAAATGTGTAGCAGCAAAATAATTATCTTATTATTATCTTATAATAATTATCTATCAGAACCCTGTTAAAGCTCTAAAGAAAACAGAAAAAAAATACTGAAATATCATCAATACTCATATAATGTCTAAATACTGCAATTTACTCAGTTCAAAAGCATCTCCACAATGTCTCATAAGAAAACAGAATGATTAAAAAACTTAGAAACTAGTAAGTTAGAAAGACAGGCCAGTTTATTTGTCAAACTCATAGTTTGTGTTTAGGAGACATCTCCTCTGTTGCTGATTCCTCTTCAGATTTAATTATTTACCACCATGTCCAGGTACACAATTTCCAGTGGCTCCTGGCTGGCAGCAACCACGTAAGTGTCCAGATTTGTCTGTGTTGCATCTACAGACAAGCAGTGCAGGTTTATACCAGCCTTGGAGAAGAATTAGGAAAAAGGAAATACAGGGCACCCATAGTCAGCTTTAAATCCATCGGACATGGTTTCTGACATTATTTTACCAGACTGTTGTGCTGTCTAGATAACAGATCACAAGAATTTATTTTGAAATATATTTTAATAATTTTATTAGTAGTAAAGCACAGCATATTAAACAAAGCCATGGGTTAGACTACCTTATAAAGAAATTTCATGCTCCTGGTGTAAATTTGAGAAGGTTTTGTTTCTGCAGCTCTGAATCTAACAATCTAAGCACTGCCTGCATTTTTAGGAAGCTTTCTTATTTTTCCTCTCAGTAGTTGAGGTGGGAAAATACATTAGTACTCCAAGATATTACAGCACTAAGCATCATCTACTCCCATAACTGTTAAAGATAGTTCTTTTTCATAACAACAGTTTTGTTTCTTAGGCCCATGTAAGACCACCTAAAAACTTGCTCAAAACAAACTATGAATTTATAACAACTTAAACACTATTTTTCAATACAAAGATAGCATGTTCAGTTTTATGAAAATCAGACAAAACTTATACACTTAATTTCCTTCTTGATTAAATTCCCCTTTCATTTAAAACTACAAGTTTTTATCAGTTATGACTACGTTTTTAAAAGCTTATTTTTAACTCAAGACCTTACAGTTGTAAAGGCAAGAAGTACTTAGTGTACCTAAAATCTCATTAGATTGATCTGTATTATACTTAACCACTGAAATGGAAAACTAAGAATATTAATATGGCAGCTTTGACATCACAACAATTGATGCAAATTCTAGGGTCTAACTTGATAATTCCTGCATGCTTCCCCCAGTGAAAGAGCAAAACGATTGTCATATTATAAGCGCATATGTAGTTTAACCTTAGTTCATTTTTGTAACGGGGAACTGTGACAAAGAACTGGAATTCATTTTCTAAAATAATACATCTTATGTGTCAATAAAAAGAAACAAGAGAAGTCACAAGAATTAATGAGGATGATTATAAGTCAGAGATCTCAAATGGATATTATCAACTCTAAAGCAAGTCAAATGTCAAACTTGGGTTAAAAGTCATTTCAAGTACTGCATATATTCTTCCACACTTCGGGATAATTCCCTCTAGATTAATGCCTTCTTATCATTTTTCCCTTTCAATACATTCAAAGCACTTATCAAAAGAAAAAAGTAGGCAGTTGAAACTAAGGTACCTCTGCAGACACATAAGAAGAAAATAAGCAGCCATGTGCACATGAAGTCTCTCTGGGCTAAAAGAACAACTTGGGTACAAAGTTGAGCACATGGTTAAACACTGATCATATCCGATGGGTAAACAGTGCTCCAGTAGCAACAGGAGCAGAATGTCTCACAGTTCCCTACTGTACTAGCACTATTTTACCATTTCTCATAAGCAATATACTTAGCCTCACAAACTCTGTTGAGGTAAAGAAGTATTGTCTAACAATTTGTAAAATTGGGGTAGTAATACCTAGAAGTCTGTAGCACAACAAAGAAATGCAACTCTAGTACTTTCTTGTCCATCCCAATCAACACCTGGAAGGAATTTTAGCTAAAAGGATGAAATTAAAATCTATACTAGCAAATACTTTATAAAATGGACATTACAAAGTGAATAAGAAGAATATATTGTTTCTGCAGCCTGTTTCAACAAAGCTTTACCTCAGCTTTATTTTCATAGTGACAGTATCTTGAACAAGCTTGAACAAGATCCATTCATTGGTTAACTGATACAAGCACTGACTCTAAGGTTGGAGTCTGACTTTTATTTTAGTACTAGTAATAAAAGTGTAGTTTAATCCTCTGGGGGAAAAAAAATAAAATTCAATCCTTTTACCACCTCTCAAAGCATCCTTCCTCTTTGGCTGAGCATGCCATTAAAGGTTTCAAATGTCATACTTGTAAACTATTTGGAATTAAAAGATTTCTCCATGGAATTGCCCTATTAAATGGATTCTAAAGTTGTTTATGATTTAAAAGAAGGAGGAGAACTAGGTACTTTAAAGACCTAAAAAAGTGGAAAGGAAAAATAAACAGGCTCTTAAGACTCACTATATTAAGAACTGTACGAATTAAGGGTTATGACTTCTTTAACCTTAAACATGATTATTAGCCCACTACAGAAGTAAAACAATTTTGCTTCTATGAATATATTTGTTAATAGCTGGTATAACGCCAACACGGAAGCTTTAAATTATGAAAGTAACACTTCTCTAAACACTCCCTCTCATCTTTTATAAAGTCCACTGGGTTACAGATTAAAAGTCATAGATTAAAAGTCATATTTGCTCAAAGCCACATACAATGAAAACCCATTCTGGCTGTGTTGCCTGGACCACTTTGCAAGATCAAGAATAATTCAAGAAAGAAATTTGAAATTTCTTTACTAATATTAGATTTCATTTCACTACTATATACATCATTACGTTCAATTGTATCTTTGAGGTCAACATCCCAACAGAGTCTTAGATAAATTTGCTTCAAGTCACTCACAACATGGGAAACATAGAATTGCCATGGGAGAGGAAAAAAAAAAAAAAGTTGCTTCAACAACAGTGGAGTGTATCTCCCTTTTATCCAGGGGCTCTAAGCTTGTTTTGTATTTTGAGTGTTTACTGAAAATAAGGATATGCCATCAGGAGGAAATAACAACTCTAGTTGTTTTCCTATCAGAAATGATAAAATATAATCATAAGATGCTGCAATAAAGCCATAGCAAATATTTGCTCTTTCTTTTTTCATTCTGCTCATTTACCATTCTTTCTCTCATTTTCTTCCTCTCTTACTACTTGTACACAACAGGTAACACACCTATTAGAAAAATCAACTCCCTTTGACTAACTCAAATGAGAAACATACGAGTTATTCAGTAAAATCATGGGCTAAAGTGTAGGAGTTTAATGAGCCATTCCCACATTGTAGCAGTATTTTTCTATGCTAAAAAAGAATTTACTGATAACAGAACTGTTGGATACCTGGATATTAAACACATATGTAATTTAAAACTAGCTTTATACTTAACAACCTATGCCCCACATTTGGAAATGATTTTCAGAAATATGGTGGGAAGATGCTATAGGGATAGATAATACTACAAAAAAGTGTAGAGAAATTAGTAGAAAAATACAGCAATTAATATTTTGAAGATCAGAATACAGAAGGTATGAGTACTCCCTGAATCCCTTTGATGCCAGAGGTATTTGAGGGATCTTTTCAGTGATCAAGTAGCCAAAGCAGCAGAGTAACAGTCCCACAAGAGGAAGAGTGGAATTCCCCTTAGTTTAATAAGATACAAAGAAAAACTACAAGAACAACAGAAACCACTGAGGAGTTGTATCTCAAATATTTAAGGAATTTTTGGAGGAATAACTACCCTACCATGACAGCCACTTTTATTTTATGCAGGTGTCTGAAATGGTCCTTCCTCTTCATTCACTCTTAGGCATCCTTCTCTTTTGTCACAAATGTCAGCAAAAGTTGTTTCTGAATTTTGTAATCTAGAAGTACAGTAGTGCACCATTTCCAACTGGACTTGCTCACAGTAATACCAAGATTGGACTTAAGAAACAAAACCTAATCATAGACAGGCTGTGAGTCAGTAATAATTTTTACTGTGTAACAGGAATGAAATTAAGAGGTCTTTTTAAAAATACTAGTTTCAGTATGAATTTGCTAGTTTTAGACTTCAAAAATCATTACATGTTTTCTGACTCTTAAGTGCCTAGTTGCGCTAAGCCAAAGCTCCTCCAGTTCTGAAAAGCACTTTTATTTCTTGAAACACTACAGGAAAAGACAAATATTGGTGAATTACAGCTTAGTAACTTGCTAAGCTTGCTACTGACCCTAGCACACTCTTCACTAGTTGGTTGTAATGAGTGTTTTTATCACCAAAAAAGATGATGCCCTTTAATTTCTGTGACATCTGTCCTATCAATCCTGAACACAACATTTCCAGTACCTAGATCCATGATCACACAGGTAGCTGAGCATGTTATTACTCAGGAAAATGTGTTATGAATTCTCAAATGATGAACTATGCTAATGTCAGATGTCAGAGGTGATGAAACTGATAATCCATCAGTTATTTTCTACCCACCACAACAGCTCTGACCCATTGAACTAAATGAATGTATTTAATCACGGACTAGTCAACTGCTCTGAAAGTGCCACAGGGTAAAGAGAGTGTCTTGACAAAGGAAAGGCAGACACTGCCTACACCACTGTCACAAACAGAGCAGTGTATCTATGTCAGCCGCTTACCCAGAGACAGATTCAACCTGAAATCCTATTATAACAAACAAAATAAGTAATAAAAAGATTGTTTATGACAAAAGTACAAAACTCCTCTTGAAAGATGTTCCTTCAGAGACTAATCTTGGGACTAGATCTCAGCCTGTTTGAGGTTTTTTTTGTAAACAGATTCGGTTAAAAACACCAAAAACCCCTCCAATCACTTCTGATGAATCATAGCCCAAGTAGCATGTGATACAAGCAAAGGGTGCTGCTTTTGTAGCAGGTTTTTCAGCACCTTTCTGGATGATGTATTCCACCTCTGGTCTGACTGCTGCCAGCTTGATGACTAAGGAGAATGGTAGGCCAAATCCTGCACCCTTCACAGAAGTCTTAAACTTTTCATGGCATGCAAAAAAATGATTGCATAGAAAGTGGTACTTTCCCCAGGTGTCTCTATGGCAAAACAACATGCCTCCCCAGCACTGGGTTATTAATGTCTCATTTTCCTGATGTTCTGTGTTGGCAGCCATGACAGAAAGCTTTGAACTTGTTTATTCACACTTGTTTAATCCTGTCTCCACACAGCACATCACAGCCTGTGGGGCTGGGAAGATGGATGAGTGAAACCAAGGCCATGAGGGAGTCAGGGTCATGGTGTCGCTGGATCTCAATAACTCCATCACTCACTGTAGCAGGCACTGCAGAGGTCACCTACACCAACGAGGCTGGGATAGGCAATGGAAAAATGGCTGGCACAAGTGTACACGTACTCCCTGCGGCTCGTGCTACAGATGGAAACAAGTACAGACCCTTACCTACACTGCCCCTTTTGTTCCTAGAGTTGTTTTTAGCTTACTTGGTTAGAAAAAGAAAAAAAAAAAAAGTTTTGTTGGGTTTTTTTTTTTTTTCACAAATATCTGATAGGTATCACAGCAGAAGCATGAATGCTGAAGAGAGAACCACTAAAAATCAGGAAAAATAAATCAATTCAATATTTCTTCTATAACTATTTGCATATGTATTGGACTAATGGAAAGGGAGCAAAGAGACTACACAATATCATAGACTGGCTCCAGTATACAGTGAATGGAAATACATGGATCATACTACAGTTGTATTGTGGACACTGTGTGCCTCAGAGAAGCTTCTTTGATGCCCAGACAGCAACAGATGACACTAAAACCCCTATACAGTCTATTACTTAGAAATTTTAACGTGCATCAGCGATAGAGCCTACTTTTTCAAAGATATATGTTTACAGTGTGTTTGTGTTCCACACATATATACACATAACTTTGCGTATATAATATATATTAAAATTATAATATATATATAAGTATTATAGTTAAATAGTTGTATATTGTACAGGTCCTAAACAGTATTGCCAATACTTCGTTATAATTTGAGAGTCAATATTCCCATACCTTTAGCAAATAAATATGTGTAGTGGGTTTAACCTCAGCCAGCAACTAAGCACCATACAGCCACTTGCTCCCTCACTCAAAAAAAAAGTAAAACTTGTGGGTTGAGATAAGAATAGTTTATAACTAAAATAAAGTAAAAACAAATAATATAATAAGATATAATAATAATTGTAATTAAGAGGAATATAAGGAAAAAAAAACAAACAAAAGAAGAGAGAAATAAAATCTAAGAAAAGATAAGTGATGCACATGGCAATTGCTCTCCACCCCACTGATCAATGCCTGAGTGAGCAGTGATCCTCCCCAGCCAACTCCTCCCAGTTTCTATACTGGACGTGACACCCTATGGTATGGAATGTCCCTTTGGCCAGTTCAGGTCAACTGTCCCAGCCGTGCTCCCTCCCAGCTTCTTGTGTACCTCCTCACCGGCAGAGCATGAGAAACTGAAAAGCACTACTCAGCAACAATTCAGTATGTTATCAACATATCAACTCAGTATGTTATCAACATTATTCTCACCCTAAATCCAAACCACAGAACTGCACCAGCTACTAAGGAGAAAAATAACTCTATCCCAGCTGAGACAAGGACAATATGCTATCAATAACGATACTGCACATTATATCCTGTTTGTTCACCAGTTCTTTATGTCACTAATAGGAACTGGATGACATGCCGGTACAAAAATGTTCCTTTTTCATAGCTCTTAACATCTACTTTTTACACCCATTCCTCATAATGAAGCATTCTGCAAAAGTGAAATTATTTCCAAGAGAGATGAAAATTAGTATTATTAAACTATCTTTAAGCACATCTGCCACACTGGTATGAAACAACTGTGAAAGGGGTTTGATACTGCAGAAACCAAGTTCTCATTTGTTCAATATGCAGATGTATAATGAGAAAAGGAACATACAAACCTAGTTCTGTACATACGCGCAGTGTATTAATGACAACTGGTCAAAACATTTTGATGAGGGGCAAAATAAGCAGTGAATTGTATAAAGAGTAGTCAAAGACAAGCTTTTATTCTAGAAAATGAAAACAAGTCCTTGCACTCTGACCAAGTTGTTTGAGAAGAAAATCCAGATAAAAATATCCAGGGCTCTGTCCCAAACTCCCCGTTTCCAATTTCACAAAAAATGTAGAAGCACACTAATGACACTGGAAGAGAAAGAAGAAATTCTGCAATGATTTGCAGATCAAACTATACCACCACCCCTTCGGGTTTTTTTTTTGTTGAGGAAAGGTGTAGTGATGTTTGGTGGGTTAGGGGGTTTTTCTGGTTGGTTGGTTTGGTTTTTGTTTTATTTTTGCAAGATGTCAATTTCTTGGAGACAAAGTTTGGATTTCTGCAATTTCTTTCCTTAGCCCCACTTTGAAAAGTTTACTTACATTAAGTATTCTTCCAGGGGCTGGGCTATTTCCACATCTTTCAGTGAGACTGGATCAAAGTTTACATAATACATATAAGATCTATTCAAAAGTCCAAAATTTACAGGGACTAATACATTCAGAATCAGATATTGCTCAAATGGGAACAGAGTCTGAACAAAAGCATGAAGAAAGCCACCTGTTTTTTTTTTTACCGCAGGCAGAGGGAGACACATAAAATGAAGAATATCCCTCATATTCTTAAGGTATACTGCTAATCAAAAGAGCTGGCTTCTGCTCATGATTCTGCAATCAACATGACACATGACTTTGAACAGATGTCATATTTTCTTTGAGATTCAAAGCCCTATGTTCAGTATTGCCACCAGGCTTTAGGCATGGGTTTCTGAGAGTGGAATTTACAGGTTTGAATAAGGTAATTAAGATGCTTCTATAGAATCACAGAAATTGCCTACACTGGAAAAAACCTTGAGTCCAACCGTGAACCTAACGTGACAAGTACTTGACTAAGCCCTGTCTCTTAGCACTATGTCTACATGACTCTTAGATACCTTCATGGAGGGGGACTCCACCACTGCCCTGGGCAACCTGTTCCAATGCCTGATAACCCCTTCAGTACACAAATTTTTCCCAATATCTAACCGAAACCTCTCTTGACACAACCTGAGGCCATTTTCTATTGTTACTTGGTTGAACAGACCAACACTCACCTCTTTACAACCTCCCTTCAGGTAGTCGTAGAGAGCACTAAGGTCTCCCCCACAGTTTCCTTTTCTCCAGGCTAAACAACCCCAGTTCTCTCAGCTGCTCTTCATAAGACATGTGCTCTAGACCCTTCACCAGCTTTGTTACTCTTCTTTGGACAATGTCCTTCTTGTAGCGAGGGTAGAATAGTGTACGGTAGAATAAGAATTGTATATATACTAACTGAATGAATAGGGGCTCTAACATACATAACTTTAGCATCTAGAGTGGCTTAAGTCATGTTTCCCTGATGCACGTCCAAACTGTAGGCTACTTATCTCCCCTTCCAACAATCCAAAGATTGAACACAATCTGATCAGCCCAAGAATTAGACTCCTTGAAGAAATGATTTCTAGCTGCTGATCCTACCTTTGAAAGATAAAGGAAATACATAAAAATGAGAACACAGAATTAGAAAGTGTAGATGGAACACAAAAGCAAATACTTTCAAAAAATAATTTCAAGTTAATTTTTGTTGCCATTTACTCTTCACTAACCAAGATGCTTTGCTGGAAAAAAAGCCATGCTGACATAACTTGAAAAGGTTCATTTAACTTTCCAATTTGCTTCAGTAACTTCTAATCTATATCAAACCAGGCTTTATTATCAACTTTAAAACATTCTAAATATTCTATACGTCAAGACAAAAGTGAAGGAAAACTTAATTCTATATACACATCTCTTTCATAAAAACAATCTTGCAGTAAAGATAACAAATATCTCAGTAACTGAGGCGCCCGGCTTTAATCCATACCAGGTGCTTTCAACTACCACAGGTTTTCCACTACCTGTACCATTTTTGGATTCTAACCAAGAAAAACAGTTGCACTTCCCTAGAATCCCTGGGGGAAATGAGACACAAAGTGTTCAACCTCGTCTGTTGTCCTAATCGGTGTCTACCACCATCTAAGACAGACCACCACAACTAGATGGACCAACTGTTGTGACCCAGCAGGGCACAATGCCACTACCTCCAACGTAAAAGAGGAAAAGTCTTTTAAAAAATGAAATCACAGTCACAGCTTTCAAAACCAAGAAACAATAAAAACATATCATTTTCAAACCCACTATGGCACCATATTGTAACCAAAACATCTCTTCATACTAACAGCTGATAATCTGCATATTCCAAAAGTTATATGTGCATGTAGAATCTGTGAAGAACTTGCACTTCTCATGAAATAAACTGAAAGCTGAGGACACTCATCTATCATTTCTTTCATCATCACCAATTTTTTCCTTTCGTATAAAATAAGAAATTTCATAACTACTGCAACAGTGTTTCTGGACAAACACAGGAATTCTAACCACGCCCAAAATTCCATTTAATATCTGTCTCTGCTAAAATACAAAGTGATCATCCTATTATCTGTCAGCTTTAAGGACTTATAATACTGTCAGTCACCAAATGCACTATGTATAGCACTGAATAATTAATTCCAGAAGTTGAAGTCAGAGGGTTGCAATGAATTCTTTTGTTCTTTTTCCACGCCTACGTTCTTCTAAATTATACTTGCATGTGTTCACGTATACAGCAGATGGGGAACTTTTTGCATACATTATGTTCTAAAAAAATAATTCAAAAGATTAACTAATGCAAATTCTTTTGCAAGATTGCTACTCATCTTATCTACTTAATCTGGGGATATTTTCCCTCGGGTTCTCATATAAGGACTGGTGTTTTGAGATTGTAACAGAAGCAAAATCAAAGTCAGTAAAACTATTTCCTTCCCACAAGCAATAGTCACACAGCTCAGCCTTGCTGGGTTAGTATCTGTTCACAGATGGACAGCAACTTGATTCTTTCCCGTTTGCGTCATCAAATGATTTTGCTCAAGTGCTGGGCAAGGGGCAGGTTCAAGCCCAATTACTGGAAGCGAAGTCCTCCAGCAAGATGCAAGTGGATTAAGAAACTGCTGATTTTGAATACAAAGGCCACTTTCTACTTTGGCATACGAGATTGGGCAATGAGCCCAGCAGGACTCAACAGGAGGAACACATTAAACAGGAAGAACTGGATGACACTGAAGACTAGTGTAGGAGACACTCGAAGTGCAATAATAGAAAGTGCAAGGTAATATGCTTTCAAAATGATCACAGAGAAGTTTACAGTAAAGCAGAAGTTCATCTGTTACAAATTATATAGGAAGAGAAAGATCTGTATCAGATTACTATAGAATGACTACAAGCTACCAAATGCTTAAAAATAGTTAAACATGATCACAGGACTAACAGATAAGAGAACAGGGAAGGTAGTTATTAACATCATGTCATAACGCATAACATGCAAGTCTTGAAATGTTATGTGCAATCTACCCACCCATGTCTCAGAAAATGTATGCAGACTAGGTCAGGTGAAGAATGACTACAAGGATCAAGCAAATATCTTCCAAGAAAAGTCATGTGTTTTTCTTGTTTCACTTAGCAATAACGGGGATGAGAAGAGATACCACTGTGCTATATAAATACAAAGGACAGAGAACAACCAAATTAAAGGAAAATCAGATCACAAGAACAAGCAGAAATAAAACATAAATATGTTTACAGTGGAAACATTAGAAGTATTTTTCTCACCCTTGGAAGACCTAAGTTCCAAGACAGGCTTCCAAAAGAAACAGGGAACAGAGTGAGCTTGCGGATGAAGGGGAAAGCAATCAAACTGCTTTTCAAAGTGCATCTAGAAATGTTTCTAAATAGAATTACAAAATATAGCCATGCAGAATACAGGAGACTCAAAAGCTCCCACTTTTTTATATTGCTACATCCCTTTCCACGGCAGCAGACAGATCTATGAGACAGCAGAAAGTGACTATGCACGCCTCCCTCCCTTACCATGATGAAGCAACTTCCAAAGTATCAGTATACATTTACATTGCTGTTACGTGAAAAATTCAAGCAAGAGGAATAGAACAAAAACTCCACTTAATTTCCCACATAAAATCTAAATATTAGAAACTTATTCAAAGTGTAACATCTGTGGGAGCATTTGAAGTGGAAGTATTACCAAGGTCATGGTTAAATTTTAGTGCTCTAAGAACAGGAAAACAGGGAAAAACATCTGAACAAAGACAGAAGACAAAGAAAAAAAGAAAGAGTAAGGATAAAATTCTGGTGTCCTCAAATATAGTGATCAGAATTAAAAAAAAAACCTATATACATAAATATGTCTATAGGGTTTTTTTTATTGCATATGTATGTACCAATGTGTATATAATACATCCACCAGTCTCATCCTAATAATTATTGTTAATTACTGTTGTAATGAACTTTATTACAATTGAGATCATGCAACATGTGCAAAGGAATGGTCTGAAGTACCCCTTCAAATAAGTCCTTTTTTGTAAGCCTATCTGACAACGCAGAATAGTACATCTCAAGTATACGCCAACAATAGCTAATATATTAATTAACATTCAAATAGTGTTTATAGGCTCCTGAGAAAGGGAACAGAGTTGTAAAAATGCCATGTTATCTTCTTCTTAATTTCCCAGATGAACAAAAAATCAGAGAAATGTCAACCAAAAAGATCAGAACATGATGAGGAACATGCCAACACATCTCTTTCAAGGTTTCTGTAAAGTTATCGGCAGCTCCTTAGCTGTTAACATTTTATCAGGTAGAGCATTCAAAGATATATAAGCTGCAGCATTTGCTTTTAAAAAAAACCCCATAAAATCAAAGGTGGAGGGGGAGAAGGAAGCTGATAAAAATCAAATGAGGAATGTGCAGATTGAGAGCACTGCAAATAGCTTCTAAAAATGTAATAACACAAGCTTTTTTTAAAAAAAGTTCTTTTAAGTAGGGAAAAAGGGTAGATGCTGGGCAGAAGAATTCAAGGAGTAAATTAGATTCTACAGAAAGCGTCTCTAAGGAACACCGAGGATGATACTAGTCTATATGACTACACAGTGCAACAGAGCACATTGCAAGGGCAATCTGTTCTGAAGGAATTAATTCAACTAGTGGAACCAACTTCCAACTGTTAAGGAATTATTTTGCTAGGCTGCTGTACCCTTCTTGCCACACAAACAGCTAAGCTTAAGTACTCACAACAAACATTATTTTGGTACCCAAGCCTGCTTGTTTAGTGTGAACCTGAATACCTTTCTTTATAGCCCCTTGTGTTGTTAACACCTACAAAAAAAATCTATTGTAAGATGACCACAGTATGAAAAGAGCATGAAAAAGAAAATAGAGAACAAGAAAAAAAGTCTGGAGAAATCTACAGCCATGGTACAGCTTGATATTATGACTAAAATAAGGTTAAAAAAAAATAATAATCTTTGAATTTACCAGGGTGTTAAGCTCTTAAATGTGAGGAATCATTCACATTCTAGCCTTGAACTAAATCTTTGAATCTGCATGTCCAGGTGAAGCTCAAAAGATAAGAAATGAAGATGTAGCGATGTAGTCACCTGTTTAAGTCCTAGTGGATGATGACGGAAGCACTGGTTTTGTCCACACTGAAGGCATCAGTGCTGAAGCACAATCAGTTTGCAAGAGTGTTAATGACAGGAGACACAGTTTAGTTTACCCTGATGAAGAGCCCCTCTATCATAAAAATTCTAGTTCACTCTGGCTGCTTGACACAAAAATCACACCCTCTCAAATATCTAGATTTCTTATCCCAGGTGTATTCTGAACCAGTAAAAAACATATACACAACTAAAAGCTAAATACGGTAAATAATCAGAACTAGATTTTTTGTCTCAAAAGGTAATTCTGCAATGATACATCGGTCAGGTCTTGATTTTACCATTATGACTTTAGTCATCGGTATCTATTAACCTCTTTAATTTCTAATAGCGACTGTAAGAATTATGTCCTATACAGAAATTCTCTATTATATATTGTTTTCTAACAATGGCATTCCCAATGGCTTCATCCGAATCCACAGCAACTGCTTATTGCAAACTTCACAAGTACAGAGAAAGTTTGAAGTGTTCCTCCAGTCTTATGAAATTTGCCTTTCCTGTCATTATCTAATCAGATACAGATTTATTTATTTTCTTCTATGAGGGAACTTTTATTTTCATTAAGTGTGCTGTGATAATAACCATCATTTGTTACATTTCTTCTCAGAAAAATGCAGAGTAAGAAAAAGTATGATGCTTTTCAGTGTCCTGAGATGGCTCATCCACAGGACTACAGTCTTCAGCATTTAAATTCTACAATAATTACTTCTGTCTTGATGAGAGCAAGAGACTGCCAGCCCAGGCAGGACACTTTTCACACGTTGTTTAGAAGGATAAGGGTGAAAAGGGTATAAGTAAATGAACAGGATGTACTCTCTACATGTCAAAGTAATGCCAAAGCAAATCAGACTTTGAAATTACCAGTTACAGAATTAATAACCATTTTTATATTTGATTCATATGCCGAACAGAAACTAGATGAAAAAAAAATCATCTACCCATTTTACAGACATACACATTGTGCTCTTTTTTACCCTATTTTACAGGTGGTCTTTACCCTGAATACCTCAAATGAAATTTTTAACCCCATTACTATGAACACATTGAAGCCTTTTGCACATGATCCAGCAAAAAGCACTATGATACAGAGATAATTGCATAGCATATATTTTATACGTCTCAGCCCTTATTTGCTGAATATTAAAACATACCCATTTTATTCGTGTAAATACTGCCTCCTGTGTTTAAGATCTGGCTTATGCTTGCTTTGGAATACACCTATGACTCTTCACACTAAATTCAGCGTACTACTATAACCTCTCTTGTTACAGATAAAAACATAACTCAGTTTTGGATCTAACATAAACAGGATCATTGTGTTTGGAGTGTGTTCCAAAGCCTGCTATTCAAGCAATCTGTGACACATAAATAATGCAAGACCTCTTCTTTCTCTAAATGACTTCAGTTCAAGCACAGACTCGGAAAGATGGAAGCCCAAATTTATACTGCTATTACAAAATTCAATCTATTTCTGGTTCTCCAATTGAATTATGACCCAGTCTTCCACTGCTTCCTATTAGCACCAGCCCACACACTCCTACACTTGGCCAATCCATGCAGAAAAGAATGTTATTTGTGAAAATTCCTGAGCTTTATTCTTATATTAAAATGGCAGCAAATCCCAGCTAATCTAAGCACCTCATGTTTTCTGTTAAAGGAAAGTAAGGTAGAAAATTGGTCTTTTTTTCCCCTCCCTTGACCCCTGACCTCTGAACCATAACCTCCTTGCCACTAAAGCATTCAACACCTCATTTAATCTCTCCTCGCTGTACTGGCACAGCACTGGAAAAGGAAAAGGGAAAAAAATAATCTGGGGACTTCATCAATTTTTCATGAATTTTCATTTAGGCCAAAGCCCCCTCTTACAGTGGTCGATAGATCAAGCTGCTGTCACATATTTAACACCTGGGGCTACAGCTGCTATCTCTGGGGGCTGCCGCTGACTCAGGCTGGATCACAGGCAGCCTGAGTCAGTGTGAAGACCCTCGTGCTCCTTCTCTGGCTTACATGTGGCGCCCCAGTGCTGGGGACCGAAACCCAAGCCACCGACGCTACTGCAAATGTGTCTCCTGATAGTCCCCCTGGAAAAGCTCACCGCACAGGCTCAAGCGTGTCAGTTCATACCTTTGGGAAAAACTGGGCTTTGGCATGAAAACTTCTGGCTTTCAAAGAGTCAAGCAGTTTCCTGAAAGATCAAACTATTTCAAGTCTATTTCCCTGTCTAAAATCCTCCCAAGAAAATCTCAGCATCATCATTTTTCTAATAATGCCAACTCTTGTCCAATTTCAATTAAAAAAATTCTAATACACAACAATCAAAAGAAAGATATTTTACTCTTGAATAGAATTCTTAGTACTTGTTTTCAGAACTTTTATTTTTAATCATTTAACCATAAACCACACAAATACTACATCAGAATTTGCCACATACACAGTGGAAGAACAGTTTTACTGCTAGCATTAGTATTATTTTTCCCTTCTGAGGAAGCTCCTACTGAAAAAAGTAATCCACACAAAGAACACCATGGAATAATGCATTAAAAGAATAAATTAAATAGAACAAGTCATATCGAACCCAAACTGTACCTTCAAATACAAACTCATATTTCTTCCTAAATGTCTTCTGGACAATTTCTAAATTAAGGGGTGGAAAGAAAAAAAAAAAGCTTAAAATCACATTTTGTATGCTAATGATGTTTTTTAAGTGACTTTCAAAATCACAGTTCTTCACAGCTTCACCGGCAAGGAGAAATTTTTCTGAGGATATATATCAGCATAAAAATATCTACCCTTGATTGTATGCACATGCTCTGAATAAGCATTAATTTAAAAGCATACTTAAATGCTTTGGATGGGTTGGTACTGAAATGCATCATGTTTAAGAAAGGTGCTAAGTGCTACTCAATCAAAAAGAGCTTAGGGTCTTCAGCAACAAATCGTTCAAAAAAACCCACCAAACCAAAACACCAAACAAATCCCAAAAACAAACAAAAAACTCCAAAACCCAGGATCAAAATGATTGCATTCAAGAGGGACCACACTACGCTCTGAAGCACTGTATGTCCAAACTGAATTTCACTTAAGAGTTTTTCTTCTGTCTTTACGTGTAAATACAGATACATCAGAAGATTTTCAATCCTGCTGCTTTTGTAGCAGGTGCATATGGTGCAGGGGAAAAAAAAGGAAATAGAGGAGAATGAAATCACAACACTATCATCTGAATGCATAAGCATGAGCACACTTAACAGATACATAAAACCAATAAATATTTCTTCATAAATCATTCAAAAGTTGCAAGTGCACACTATTGGTGACTGACAATTTAATAAGCAAAGTAAAACAATTACTGATTCTTTCACTAAAACAGCAGCGTCGAGCATTTTAAACCTGTAAAAAGCAGCAGTTTGTCTCTAATGGCACAATTTGAGGCCACCTACAGCCAGAAAATAATCCAAAACGCTGTTGTCAGCAAAGGACAACTGTCTTTTTAGAGGTGATGAAAACTGTGTGGCTTAGTGTGGAAAGAACAGTTTTCAGCACCATTACAGATAGCACAAGTAAGAGCCAAGTGTGAGCGACTGTCCTGGCTCCCACGGACAGGGCTGTAGCATCCAGGCAGCTCAGCAGTTTTCAGCAGCAGCCGAGAACAGGTGAATGCAGACGCGCTGCTGACAACAGGCTGTCAGCAACAGCTCATTTCTCTAGCACGCAAATGGGCTGCTACAGACCTGCCCGTCTTCCTCAGTCCAGAAACGCTGACACTGAGAAAACAGTTAAAAGCTTTAAAATGTGTGACTGAAAGTGACTTGAAAACTTGATTTAGGACTAAAAATTATATTTAGAAGTGTCTCAAATCCAAGGGAAACCAGGCAGTTTTGCTATCATCCTCCAAAGGGTGCCTTTCATACAAGTACTGCCGTGTGCTTTTAAAACTATTGAACATAAAACTAGCAGAATCTCTAAAATTAAGTAAACAAGCAATGTACATATTATTTATTATCTTTTCTTGATGAAGACCTTTCTGTAATCACAGCCACAGTATGGCTCAAGGAAAGACAAAGCACTGTTGAAGTAGGAGTGGCTGCTTTCAGACTGCTAAACCATTTATTTGGGGAATTCAGCCAGTTAAATTTCAAAGCTATGAAAACAGTAAAATAATCTGGTGTCAAGTGCATGTCGCTACTGCAAAAACTTTAGCTATGGTTTCAGATCTCAGGTTTCACATTCTGTGATCTTGCTCTAAAATACCTCTGACAATGAAACACAGTTTATTATTTTTCAATCTTCTACTATCTCACATAGAGTTCATGCATGATCTGCCACCAGCTACAGTGGTTAAAATAGTAACTCCACAGAATAGGGATATTATAACAAGACTGCCTCAGCAGTCAATGATCAGTGAAAACTGATAAAATACAGAGCATATTTACATTTCAAAATAATCAGTCACTTTAATTTGATGGCTCGAGGTATAACTTGAATGACCTTCTGAACTTCCACAGAAGATGTCTGAATCTCAACAGGATTGCAATAAAGATTTCAAAGTGTTTATAACCCTCTCATAGGATTTCTGAACAGATAGTTTAAAAACCACACGTACAAAGATAGAAATAATCCAGTAAATTTATCCAGAGTCATACTTACCCAGACTTCAACCTTCCTTAAACTGGTGGTCTTCTCAATTCCTAAATGCCTACCAAAACTGAATAACATTCTGTGATGCCTTGAACACGTGTCAAAACTCTTTTTTTTGTTTGAAACATTCAGAATCCAGGTTATGACAACTGAAAGGTAGTGTGCAAGTCTGTTCTACTTGGCTTATATCATCATCTAGATGTTCCAAAAATAGCATTTTCTGCAATTTCCGAGAAGACCAAAGCCTCAAGATCTCATCACATTTGCTATAAAGGTCTGCATACTGCATCAGGAATAAAAGATTCCTTTTCTGTGCTTCCCCACCACCACCACCTTCAAATCATCACATGTTGTGATGTGTACTAAATCCATTCTTTATCAACTAAGCAACACAGGTTTGTGCTAGAGCCCTACTGAATGGGGTGAAACACATTTTAGTGAAACTACTGCCAGATGAACTTCGGATGGGAAAAAAAACTGAAGTCCAGCAAGAGGAGAACATTCATGAATCTACTAAAAAATACATCTATGTGAAGATACACAGCTACCCTTAGTTGATATTCTGAATAAAAACAATAGTGTTTATTCGACGCATATAGCTAAGCAGCAAAAAAAATAACATGGGAGACACTATTTTACGTACAATGAGATTGTTTGCTATGGGGATATAATGAATGGCTCTGCTAACCCTACTAAAAGCAGATCAAGCATGCTGGGTGGTCTCTGAAGCAGCAGTGACAATTTCTCTGTTAAGACAAAGAGAATCGATAAAGAGTAAGACTGCTCTGAATGATATGAGAAACGGCCAACAATTTCACTTGCCATTCACATAATGAATGAGGCCTGTATCAAGTTTATGATAGAGAAGCATATATCGAGGTTTCCAGCAGTACAGAACATGAGTCACCAAGACACTGTCTGCTTCTGTTGAGGTAACAGATTACTAGATAAAGAGAAACAGATAGTGCACCTTATATTAAATGATAGGTATTTTCCCACATTAGTTTCAGTACAACCAACTTTACTCATAATTTAAAAATTAAATTATTCTTCACAGAAAGATTAGCCTTTGTCCGTGTTTGTGCCAATCAGGATTATACACTGGCTAGAATTTTGCATTAGTATAAATCACGTATTCTGTACGGTCACTGCTACTGTATAAACGCACGTAAAAATGCCTTGACTAAGAGCTATAGTTAATGACAAAATGCCATACTTATCTACATTTGTTATCTCCCACAATGCTGACTGTGTGCAATTGCTGAATGACAGCATAAAAGCAACTATAAAGTTTTACACAGTGCTAATCATATAAAACTACTCACATGCCACTTCCAGTGATGCATTGCGACTCACAGCTTCTCCGAGATAGTTCCTTGCTACGCAAACATAACTTCCTTCATCAGGTTTACTCCTGCGTCCATGCACGATACGTAAGAAAAATAAAGATCCGCTGGGCAGTAGCATGCGGTGGGAGCGCGGATCATCCTTGTCCGTTTCCACTCGCTCTCCATCCTTGTACCACTCAATAGTAGGAGTTGGCCGTCCTTCAGCTTTACAGTTCAGAGTTGTTGGCTCTCCTTTAGAGACTATCACATCTGAAGGATGCTCAACAATCCGTGGCGGAAAGTCCTCCTGGCGGAGACGAGATCCTAGAAAAAAAGACAGAAGAGGAAAGAACAATTTATTTTAACTTTAGGCTTCACAAAGAGGTCTCATAAGTTACTCTTTTTTTGAACACTTTTGTGACATTAATAAAGAAAATATGAAAACCTGTACATATCTGATCCTGTTTTGTCTGATATCAGAGACTATACAGGCATTTTCCAAGCTAAAAAACAGAGTTGGACTACAGATACACGCTTCTAAGGCATTATTAAATCCATACCACAGGCAGAGTGGGCTTAAAGGAGGATCTCTTACATGTACATGCATGACCTTTTTTATTCAAAGTCGTGGGTTCGATCACGGTTCGGTCCCCATGTGTTGCCTGATCTAGTTGAGAGGCGTCCCTGCCCATGACAGGGAGGTTGGATTAAATGATCTCTAAGGTCCCTTCCAGCCTAGGCCATTCTATGATTCTTGTTCCAATAATCTCTCTATTTACATTTACTTCTAGATCCCTATGTGCTTCCACATTCCACTCATGGCTAGTACTCTCCCATGCTTTCATCTGCAAGACTCAATGGGTGGACATTTTCTCCTAGAGAAATTGACTGCTCTTGGCTTGGATGGGCATATGCTTCGCTGGGTGAAAAACTGGTTGGGTGGCTGAGTCCAAAGAGTTGTGGTCAGCGGAGTTAAATCCAGTTGTTGGCTGGTCATGAGTGGTGTCCCCCAAGGCTCAGTACTGGGGCCACTCCTGTTTAACGTCTTTATTAATGATTTGGACCAGGGGATAGAGTGCACCCTCAGTAAGCTTACAGATGACACCAAGCTGTGTGGAAGTGTCAATCTGCTTGAGGATAGGGAGGCTCTGCAGAGGGATCTGGATAGGCTGGAACACTGGGCCAAGGCCAACTCCATTAAATTCAATGAGGCCACAATGGGGTCCTGCACTTTGGCCACAACCATCCCCAGCAGCGCTACAGGCTTGGAGAGGAGTGGCTGGAGAGCTGCCAGGCAGAGCGGGACCTGAGGGTGTTAATAGATGGCTGGTTGAACATGAGCCAGCAGTGTGCCCAGGTGGCCAAGAAGGCCAACAGCATCCTGGCCTGGATCAGGAATAGTTTTGTCAGCAATTGTCAGCAGGAGCAGGGAGGTGATCATTCCCCTGTATGCAGCTTTGGTGAGGCTGCACCCCAAGTACTGTGTCCAGTTTTGGACCCCTCAAGAGGGACACTGAGGTGCTGGAGAGGGTACAGAGGTGGGCTACCAAGCTGGTAAAGTGCTTAGAACACAAGCTGTATGAGGAAAGGCTGAGGGATCTGGGGCTGTTAAGCCTAGAGAAGAGGAGGTTGAGAGGAGACCTCATCGCTCACTACAACTACCTGAAGCGAGGTTGTAGAGAGGCGGGGGTTGGTCTATTCTCCCTTGTGGAGAGTGATAGGGTGAGGGGTAATGGATTTAAATTGCGCCAGGGGAGTTTCAGGTTAGATATTAGGAAGAATTTCTATACTGAAAGGGTTGTCAGGCATTGGAACAGGCTGCCCAGGGAGGTGGTTGAGTCACCGTCCCTGGAGGTGTTTAAGAGACGGGCAGATGTTGCATTGGTGGGAATCATTTAGCAGGTTGATAGGGCTGGGACAAAGGCTGGACTCGATGATCTTCTATGTCTCTTCCAGCTGATATGATTCTATGACA
This sequence comes from Trogon surrucura, assembly GCA_020746105.1. Taxonomy (NCBI): domain Eukaryota; kingdom Metazoa; phylum Chordata; class Aves; order Trogoniformes; family Trogonidae; genus Trogon; species Trogon surrucura. The sequence continues at coordinate 112,685,248 of CM036617.1, read as the reverse complement.
TCCAAAATCACTGTTTTACCACCCATTGGTTAGCAGTTCTTTGTACTTTTATATATATGCTTTGCACTCCTCTTCCACAAACAGCCCAGGCATGGAAACTGAAGAAAACAAAACAAAAAAATCCCCAAAATCTCAAAACAAAAAACCACAACCAAAACCTGTAAAGTATTCCCTCCTTCATGAACTTCCAGTACAACAACTGGCAACTTTAACTGTTGAAAGTGTCTGACATAATTCATGAGCTTTAGTTTTTTCTGGAAATCTTAAATGTCATTATAGGTTCATTTCACTTTTTCTTCTTTTTTTTTTTCCTGACTCATTTATTCCAAAATTTGCGAGGAAAGGAATAAGGATACATTCTACAGAGTGAATCCACCTTTGGACTTCTGTTTTACTAACAGTCAGGCAATTAAACTAAGGCTTGCCATAGCAATAAATTGTTATGCCACTATTGCAAAAAATGGGCTCTTTCAGCGGCTACCAGATTCTATTACCACTATAGCAAAAGTATGCCTAATCTGTACTGCCAGGGCATGAAAACACACAAGTTTATATCTAAGCACAGATAAACTTAGAGCTCATTTAAAAAAAAAAAAACAAAGATGTATTTTATTCTCCCTTCTATTGACAAAAGACACTTAAAATCTAGCAAGAGAATTTGCAGTTAAAAAGTATCTCTAGACCATGACCCTATAACACTGAAAGATACTAAAATCATCATTAAAGTTTATGAATTTTACAGTATATAGGACTAAAGCAAATTTCATACACTGACTAGAGACATAGTTAATATTGTCCAGAAAAGGCTACCAACTTATTTCACTGCTTACTCTAAAAAAAAAAAAGCAAAAATCCACTACTTGTGTTATGAAATTCCTACTAACAGTATCAGTAAGAACACCGAAGTTGAAGTGTTTCTGAAACTTTAAAGCAACTTAGACAAAAAAAGAGATACAACTAAATTTTTATAAATACTTAAAGTAACAAAAGGAGTAGCAAAAAATGAAAGAGGCAAATTATTCGTTTTCTTACACACAAAGGTTGGTTGATAATGTTTAAAACTCGACGTACTACATTCTACAGGGAATTACAGGCCACGTTCAATCCTTTGAAAAAGGCATTCTCCCATAAAGAGTTAAACCTTCCACCTTATACAGCCCAATTCAAAACCCTCCTCAGGTCATACTAGGGCTAATTCTTCCTCTTCAGTACTGATGTTTATCAGAAAACTAATGCTTACCTCACTCTGTCCTACTTAAGCAGTTTGTGCACAAGAGAGGGTTAAGATGTGGGCAGCAGAGACCATGTCAATCAGCCAGGAGAAAAGCTCAGAAGGCATTCTGAGGGGGCTCATACCACAAATTCCTGTGAGGGCTGGGTGTACCTTTAGCTACCTAGTGTTGCAAGTTATCTCCTTCAATGCGCACTTAAGAAGCGGGAAGAAAAACACACACAAGAACTCAACCACAGGGCACAGCAGACTCCCACCTGCAAAACCGAACTGAACATGAACAGCTATTTCAGAAGGAAATTCTAAATTCAGGAAGAGCACCGAAAAACAAAACCCTCACTCTAGTACCTCTCTTCTGGCAGACACGGACACAGTTTATGTGCCAGAAAGCGACAGCCTCAAATGGAGTTTTCCTAGTTGAGTTTTGATTCTTCCACTATGGCTCACATATGCACACCTCCCAGTACTCTACAAATACAATCTAATTTAGAAAGAACAGAAAAATTATTAACTCTGAGCTAACTGGGCAGACGATGATACTTTTCCTTTTAGTGAAGGGTGAGATGTAACTATGACCTGCTCAAGGTAAGTGGTTGCACAGATGCAGGCAGCTGGTGGTGTATCCTGGACTACCCATACAGCTTCCTTTTCCATTCTTCCTTTAAGGATTTCCAGTACAGTATTATCTCATGCATGCACAGAGCATACGAGTTACTAAGATTATTCCAACAGAAGTAAAGACATGAGACATCTCTGTTCAACTTGCCTCTCTATACTTTTATCTTGGTCTATCTTTAAAACCTCGTCTTAGATTTTCCAAATATTTCTGACACAAACCGAGTAATTCACAATTACAATTCATTACTGAACTGTATTCAGCAGTAAAAAGGATTATCTCATACAAAATCAAAAAAAAAAAAAAAGTAGCAATTCCATTGCTCTTCTAGCATCTGCCACAACACGAGATACTCCTACAGTAGTACCAATACAAAAACAGGGAAAGAAACCAACAGGTGAAATTATATGAGAATTGGATATAATGACATTTGGTCTTGATGTTATCAGGCAAAGCACAAAAAGCACAGAAAATAAGTATAGTGTTCAACATAATCTCAGTATGATCAGGAACACTACTAACCACACGCCAGCAACATGTGTGTGAGAGTTTTGTGGTCGAGAATCAAACTAGAGAAAGATGGATGGGGATGGTTTTCAGTATGTGGTGAAGATACAAACAACTGTATAGTCTTTCCATTTCAACATTAGGTCATAATAGACCTGAAGATGGAAATAAATGAATAACTAACTAACTAAATAAAATCATTCTGTCTTAGTGCTGTTAAGTTCCTGATAAAAGTTTTGCTAAGAGCATACTACAGCCAAAATGACCACATCTGCTTACACTACTTTCCGAGATAGCTCAATGTTCTCTCCTCCAAACAGCCTTTTTTTTATGGGGATAAGACAAAGAAGGAGGGAAGCAGCATCTGCAGGACAGCTTCTGAAATCTACTGATTAGAAACCTATTAGTAGAAATAATTCAGACTCCTTCAGAGAACATGGTTTTGGGACAGGTGTGAACCAATGTAAACATCACAGTACAGTGGATGCAACGCTAGAAAGCCCAACATAGGGAAGGTGCCCAGGCAGTACTTCATTAGTAACCCAAGTTACTGAGTTTGATAGTTGTCAGTGGGTCAATCAGAACTTACTGCCAAGTAGCAGGAGATAACTGATGGAACAGCATTAATTCACTGCTTTACCTCGCCAAGATTTATTTCTCACCTTAAGAGATGAAAAAAATTTTCACTAGTTTCTTCCTAGGTATACAGCAAAGTAAAACTATACTGCTAATTGTCTGCTCTTGTTCACCTTCACCCTGTTTGTTATTGTTCAAATTCACAAGCCAATCCAGAGTTAAAAGAAAAACATTATAAAACTATATAGCAAAAGAAAATAAAAATTAAATTCAAAGATACTTAGCCAATAGCAACATTTATTGTAGTGAAAATGAAATTTTCCAGTAGCTGCTTGGAGTAAATAAGAGTTAACTAAGTTAACTAAGTCTAGCTTTTATATTATTGTTTCATTTTTCCTTCTACTGGTAGATATTAGTAATTCTACTTAAATGCAGATATTTTCCATATTTCATAACGAATGTATCCAAAATTCCTATCATAAAATAAGTTACAGTTAATAAAAATAAAATGTGATTCATGAAATCCTGTCCTAAATTGTTCACTAACCATTAATGCTATTCTGTTGTATGTTTACTTGTGAATAAATTAATCTTCATTTTAAAGTGAACATCAACTTATCAACTTGCATTGTCTCAGATACTGTAAGACAATCTTTTGTCACTCTAACAAACACAGCTTTCATTTTCAGATACTAAAGCCTGATAACTACCGATAATTGCTGACCTGATAAGTGTTGACTAATGGGAAATTATGTAGTTCTTGTAATAATAATTGATGGCTTTATAGATTTGTGATACACTGTCACTTCCAATGTGATGAACACTCTTGCATTCATATCTACCTTTACGTGAACTGCTTCTGCATCAGTCATTGCTAATGTCTATAGAGGTCAGGACCCCGAACATCTGAAGCTCAGCCTCATATACGAGCCCAGCAAGAAGACGCTGCTGCAGAAAATTTTGCCACAAAAAGGCGAGAGGAAGCGCCAGTTATTTCGATATCCAGATGCAGCACACATGTTGAAATATATTCACCACTTGCTCCCCTTCCCGTCTTATGAATTTGTGTACTTACATCGTAATAAAAGTAGCAAAAGAAAGTAAAAAGTGAGTGAAGTTGACAAAATTAGGAAAAAAAAAATTGCACTATAAGTATCTGAAGACATTCTGTTCTTCCACTTGCCCTGTTGTAATTCAGTTCAGAGGTGTCAGACAAGATATTCCCTGAGAATCACCTTCAAGACTACTCTTTTGGAAAGTGTATGATATGGTCACTCATTCATTTTGACCAGCTCAGCACTACCAGCGTTCTGACTAAGTCAGACTATTTCTCACAATAGCAACAAGCCTCATAGTTTTGCTGTAAGATGCTCAGACATCTTCATAAGTTTCTTTGCGTATCCAAGGTACTAGATAGTTACAGTCACAGTGACAGCATATGAAGAGAATATCTATTATTTTTAGTTTAGCCTGGGTGATCCTGTAGCCAAATAACCCTAAAAATTTAATTGGATGCAAGAATTTTTATTAATCAAAGAAACAGACTTGCTATAGAGACAGCAACAAGAAGAAACTAAAACAAATAGTCAACATTACTCTTTTTTTCACTATATTTCTACAAACTACTATGCAATCCCCACCCTAAGGGTGGTCTGCTCTGTACATTTGTACACATGTGTGTAATATATACGCACATCTTGACAGAAAAAAGGCATTTGGCAGTTCACCTTCTACTTCTCCTAGGCCACCATCTTTCAAATTTCAAGGAAAAGACTTTTCATTTATCGCACTTCACGGTCCTACACTTTTAATTTACTAGCTTCCCATCAAGGCCAACAGCTGATTTCATCTATTAAGCCTACTAGCTACAAAGCCAAGGGTCTGTCACAAAAGAAAAGCAAAAGTCCAAGCTAAATTCATAGCCATTTCATTCATTTCTCATCACCAAACTGTTCATGGCTACAGGGCTAGTTGTTGTTACTAGAAAAGCTAGTGATCTTGTTACAACTACTGAGGAATTTTAAGGAAAAAAGCAATACTGTTTCAGTTTAAATGTTAATAGGGTGACATGGTACTTCATAATACAGATCTAGGAGTTGCCTTCAAGAACCTCAATACTCTCTTTTTGACTTTATCCCCACCTGTGACCACTTTTCCACCAGTGATTTAGCTGCCTGACATAACACTTATTTGCAACTCTCTACCTCTTTTTCAGCTTTTTCCTACCCGACTTTCTACGTACAGAACAGCCCTTCCTAAATTGATCTCTAAGCTACTACTCCTTTTATATCCTTTCTGAAGGATCACATTTTGATTTCTTTAACAATCCAAAGACATAGCTTTAATATACTTGGATTATAAAGAAAAAAAAAAATAAAGCTGGGACTAGATTTTCAGTAACAGAATTAACACCCATTCAACACTATGCATACAAGAAATCATCCCTACATCCAGAGCTGCCACCTACTATTTTATCCCCTCTACTTTTTTCTTTTTATTGCTATGCAGTTTAAAATATGATGTGATGTATTTCATTTTGTCATACGTTTGAAACATTTTCAGTTCGATAGATCTGATAGGTCTTGCTTAACAAGTGTATTTTATGTTTAGTTCGGAAAAAAAGTAATGCCGAAAGGCAACTGGACTTAAAAGCTAAGTTCATAATATATGTTTTACTATGAAATAGTAGCAGAATAAAGAAACATCAACCAAAAAAAATTAATCATACTGACCTTTCAAAGCTTATGCCTGCTACAAGTAAAAGCAATCAATACTGTCTGAGAGATTACTAGCTTGTTCTGTGCTTTTGATAACATTTTGAATGCACTCCTTATAAAAGTTTTGCCAGTAACATGTTCTCCCTCAGACAGTGCAAAAGGCCTGTTTATCAGAAAAAAGAAACAGCAAAACTACAATACAAAAAAAAAAAAATCTCCTGCAACAGAAAGTAATAGATTCATGAAGGAAAAGGGCTGAATAGATTTGATTTTGCTTAGAGGACAGCCCCACAGATATGTTTTAATGCTGAAAAAACTTACACTAGAATCTTGGGTTATTTTCACTGCACAACATAAGAAAAAAATATCTGAAATTAAGGTATTAAAATCACAATTAAAAGAACAATATGCTTTAAGGACAGAATGGATAGCTACAAAAGTCTCTGCAGAATCTTTTCTGGCTATATAGGATCTGTCACATGGCCAGGCTTGGGTTCTTTTTTTCCTTATGAAGACTAACGCTTCTGAATGGAATAACATTAAGCTTGGAGTGAAAAAAAAAAAGAAGAAAAAAAAAAAGACACTCCTGCAGCTACTTAGTTAAATCTACTGAAAGGCAGCCACAGTTACTGCTCATTTTCCTGCTTCCTCATATGCCTTGTTCCACTTAGGAAGTACTTATCAGAAACACTTATTACACATATCTGTTAGATATAATGAATAAGTATGTTGCTTTCACTACCCTTTTAACCACAGAATTGACTGAAAGCAAGCAGAGATCTCAAACAGAGATCCAGTCAGTCACATCCTAGTTTGAATGAAAGATAATGTACAAAAAATTCAAGATAATGAGAAAATCCAACTGGAGTACAGGCTGATGCACTGGCATCAGGCTGATTACCCTAGACGCATTCCTCTAGGCAAAGTGACATGGTAAAGATTACATTTCGAAAATTTATACTTTACAATCTCTCCCCTTCCCCTGAGATTTGGCAGATGGGAACAGACTCCAGTGATATGACTGTTTCCAAGGTAAGGTTTTCGTTTGAAGATGCGTCAGCTATGACAGGGTCCTCTGAAAGCTTTTCCTCGAGCAAAATTAATCCATTAAGCAACACATCCTAACTTCTCCAGGACATGTATCTGCAGATAAGCCACTTTTCCTATAGTGCACATCTGCCAAGAAACTATAGCAGGCAACACTGACAAGAGAGATCAATAACTGTCATTAAAAACATTGAACTAAATGTTATTGGAAGGCTGATTCTGTTAAGTTACTCTTATATAAAACTGTGACTTTGCTAAGTGAGGTGTAATCAACTTTAATCATACAGAAACACTGCAAACATAAAATTTCAGTATTTTTTTTTATGTGGACAATAATCCAGTGCCACAGTATAAGCTCCCTATTCCTTATATGAAATTACTTCATGGGAAGCACTCAAAATTTGCTGTAAAGAATTAATGAAATTTTTTTCCAATTCACTTTTCTCCCAATTCTTTTTCTCCTCACACACCAAGATACACGCGTTACACTTCAATTTTGGGGCATGGGGGGATAATAAAAAAGACCCTGGTCTGCATCACAGGCTGTAAGCCAGAAGAACCAACACAGAGCATAACAGTTATGTGCTCCTTTTAATAGTGTAACTTGCATCTTAACTAAGAAGTTTGCTAATGCAGCATCTCTCGCATAATATAAAATAACAAAATCTATTTCCCTTCCTTTTCATACAGCATGTCTCAGAAGCAGATTAGGACCACACATATTTCAAATAGATTAGCTACATTCTTTCACCTTACACCTCAATGCTTGTCCTCTCTTTGCACACTTTTTATGCAGTCTTACCACTCCTCAAGAGTTGTTGCATTCCAGCCCACAGGTTGGGGTGGAACATAGCATGAATTTAGGGATGAATTTATGAGATGATGAGTGGGTACCCTTGAAAACTATTATATAGATTCACAGGCAAATGAATGTTGGTTTTTTTTTCCCCCAGTGAAAAGTGATGTTATAAATACAAGTAGCTACTTCAATGAGAAATTTACGTTTACTTGTTTGTGGCAAAGCAGTACGGTTTAGAGTTCAGTCGGGAAGTAAAACACGTACCATAGCTATGTTCCCTTGGAAGCGGATAACAGCTATTTATTTAATAACACAACAATACTTAACAACACACCGGACCCTCACACACACAAGAATAATCCACACCAAAAACCAATAAACACAAACCACTCTTACTTAAATGTTTTCCTTACTTATAGATTTTCCTTCTCAAAAAAGCTTTGGCTTTTGAAATTAAAATAGCTGTTCCAATTCAAGTGTGGGTTTTATTAATGTTCACTGTCTCAGAACAATGAGATGATAAAAAACACTTCAAAAATTAAAATAATAGGGAAAGAAGGGGAACCCTTGCAGCTACGAAAAGCAGAATAAATGGAAAGATATATGTGTGTATGTCTTTGTATTTACATGCTGTGTGTAAATACATACCATGCCTATATTTAAATACATAAAATGTACACACGTGTGTGTGTGCATTGTATGTGCCAGATGACCTCCCAAGGTCCCTTCTAATCCAAATTACTGTATGATATATACACACACAGCAGGTAACAAAAGCATCAAAGAGAAAGCAAGGCAGTTTTTTTTCTCTCCTATTTCATCCAGTAGAGTTCAAGCACAACAGCTCTTCCCTTGGGAGCCTTTCAAAATCACTATGGAATTTAGCAAAGCTAAGTGTATGTATGCCTGCTTCTACCAAACATCTTTTAGCTCTTTTTGAGGTCAAGGATGGAAGAAAAACAATAGACATTGTTTATAGACAGCACAATAACTTATTATATAACTAATGCATTATCATCATAGCACTGGGGAACTAACAACGCTTCTCATCGGCCAGTCAAAGGGATCATCTTCCCACATACCACTGTAAAAATCAATGGCTAATTAGGAGCAAGTATATTTCATACTTTGACATAGAAGGATTGATAACCACAGGCTCTCCGAAGTCTCAAACTTTCTATTAATAGATGATAATGACCATCTAAGACATTACTAAAAATAAATTATTTAAAAGTTTTAAAAATAACTAAACATGAAAATGCATCAATTTCAACAGCACCAAAGTGAAACAACAGTTATAAAAAGCACTTTCAAATTACAATTGTGTCCAGATTGTCTCAGGAATCACGAGTCGAATAGCTATCAGATTAAGATACAATTGCCACAATCTGTGAAATTAGACTATTATCGTAAATAACCTCCACAAAAATCAAATAAGCTCGTTCTCCAATTAAGAACTTTCAGCCTGTCTTCAAAAAGCATCTTCAAATAATCTTAAAATTATGTGACCTTTAACTTTCATATAAGTATTTTTATACACAAGTCAAAATTTTCAGTGTTGTACCATTAGAAATAATTATGGAACTTGTCTCTTAGTTCTGATTGATAATTCATATTTACTCCACAACACAACTGTAATATAAATTTTGGCAATGTTTTTAGGCAGGCCTGACAGTTCTGATACCCTAACATTTATAGAAGGCTATACATAAAACTACTTCAGCCAAGGAAACTTACATTCTTTTCCTTCATCTTCACATTCATGACAACCTCTCTGGTGTCACTAACAATGCAATGTCTTAAAACCTAAAAATAATTAGTCTGACATTTCACAGCTAGACAAAACTCCTCAAATTGAGAGAGATATAACAGAAGGTAGTTTTCCAAATCAGAAGCAATACAGTTTGGTCTATTCAGATTTCAACAAAACTATCCTCACATAGTGCAACCTAGATAATTCCTTCTCAAGTCAGCAGATGTAAACAGTGACACATTTTGCATGCCATGGAAACTAGGTCTATGATTCTAAACGTCACAAAAAACATTAGAAAACCCTGAGTGAAATCTATGTCATTTCACACTTCTGAAGCAGTCCTGAAATAATATTCTGAGGAAGGTGGGAGATTCCTATTGTAATCACAATAGGCATTTAACTGTGGTGTTCTCAACAAAGACTGTCACCCCGTTCCTGTGAACCCCATCAGTTGTGTATGTCTAGGGAACTCCAAGTAGACAACATCAATACTTTACCTAAACTTGATACGTACATCCAAAAACAAGCTTTTGTAAAGTTCTAAGTAAGTATCAGCCACCAATATTAATCCAACAGCAAAGCTGAAAGTAAAATTGGAAGTAATATGATTGAAATCAAAAGCTCATTGTAATCTACAAGGTTACAGCTTGTGCATTTTTCAAATAATTTATCTTTGGAAGCTTCAACTAGTTATAGAAAAGTTTTTCTAAAACTCCAAGGATTAAAACATAGATCAAGCTTTATGAAGAAAGCTTCTAATCCTACTTTTTATAACCCCATATGGAGTAAAAAAACCCTCATATGTTCACAAGTGGAAGACTTCTAGAATCAGCATAAAACTCCTCACAACTGTATCTCCACTACATACATTAATGTAGAAGAACAAGGTGTACAAGTAGAGGCAATCAAGACACAGTGGGATGTCTGCAAATGCCCCTTCATTTCACCTTTTGCTAGCTTGCATTTTAGAGGCAGACACCCGATGTTTGAAAACATAATTCTGCAACTATCACAGTCAAAATTGGACTTTTTGTTCTTGGGCCTGGTGACAGAGCACAAACCCTCCCAGAAACTGTGCCAACTTTTGGATTTTTTTTTTTAAGCAAACCTCACTGATTCTTCTCTCACCTCCTGTTTCATTTATTTACACCTACAGCTGGCACACACCAAAGAAGTCTCTCTTAGTACTTTAGATTGAAGACTCTAGTCCAGAGAGAGGTCAGAACAATTTCTGTTCTAGAAACAATTTCTCTTCTAGTCCAGAGAGAGGGGAACAATTTCTGACCCAGCCACAAATATGTAACCCTGCTGTTGTTAGTGGCAGTTCCAGCTAGGAAGAAACTTGCCCTTCAAGGGATATGCAATTTTACAGTATCTTTCTGGAGCAGCATTTCACCCTTTATACATTAATAAGAGGAAGATCTTACGAAAGAGTAGAACTGAAGACACCAACTCAGCAATCTATGTTTACAGGGATTTCTTTTGATTCCACTAGTGGAGCACGTATTACTGATAAAAAAACCACCTGTCAGAGCTGTGGAATGGCAAGGGTACTGCTGTGACAAAACCTTCCAAAAGCTTCTTTCCAGTACATAATTCATTTAATCCATATTGTTCGTGAGGAAACAGAACTATGCAAAGGCACAGAAACAAGGCAAGGCAAAACAAACAAGAACTCCTAGGGAGTTCTCAGGTTGTTTACTGTAAATTCATAAATTCGTGAAAATAGTAGAGGAAGTAAACAGAAAATACAGAGGAAGTAGATTCCACCATCTTGGGTTGTAACCTTTGACTTTTCAATCACTAGGTTCAATAAATATAATGAATGCTGTCTAGACAAACTAATGAAATATAATTCCATCTTTAAACTTGGGTGTCTTGACCCCAGGTGACAGCCAAACACCCACCCACCTGCTCGCTCACCACTCTTTCTCATGGGTTGGGGAGAACGTAGAAGGAAGTCAAGAGACTCATAGATTGAGATAATGGCAGCTAAAAGAGAAAGGAAAAGCTGTGCGTACAAGAAAAGCAAAAAAAAAAAAAAAAAAAAAAAAAAGAAGGAATTCATTTACTGCTTCCCATGAGCAAGCAGATGTCCAGCCATCTCCTAGCAAGCAGGGCCTCAGCATGCCTACCTGTTACTCAAGAGCACAAATGCCATAATCACAAATGTCCCCTCTATCTTCCTTTTTGTGAGTTTTTATTCCTAAGCATGATGTCATATGGCACGGAATATCCCTTTGATGAATTTGAGCCAGCTGTCCCAGCTATGTTCCCTCCTCACCTCTTGTCCACCCATGCCTACCACACTTGTTGTTTAGAGATAAAAATCATAAATTTTTCAGGAGACAGGGTTTTTTATGGCTTTTTTTCTTTCCCCAACAAATAACAAAACTCTCAAACACGATAAAAGAATCTTCACTTCCGCAGAACTATTTTGTGGTGAACTTACTTCCTTCAGAACAGATGGGCATAATGTAAGATGTTCTTGTAGATATCTTTGACATTTTAGATTCCATCAGTGGAGCAGCAACATGCTGTTATACCTAATACTTTTCTGATAAGTGACTAAAGGATTGCAGCTGCAATAAGGTCTCTGTGCAAAGCGGAATCAAAATTTCCTTATCATCTAGGAAAAATAATCAAAGATTTATGGAAAAATATAAAGAAAAACTTAAAGCTGACACTACAATGATGTTCACATGAAGACCGACATTTGCCAATGTTTGCACTCTATGTGAGTATCTTAATATAACCCTCTTGCTTCGTACGTGTGTGTGTACTTGAGGAAGTAGAGAAAAGTCCTCTCTTAGATTTTTTTATTAAGCATACCCCTAATTCAATATCTCGGTTTCATTTTCAGAAGACTGTCTCTAGAAAAAGAATTAAACTTAGTGCCTTCACTATTGGTTAACTATTTTATAGGTTGGGTTTTTTTTTTCCCCCATCTAATGAAAAAAACTCAAGTTATGATTTCATGTCACTTATCAGAGTTTAAAAACCAAACACACACCTTCTAGAATACAGCTTATGTAAGAGAAGTGCACTTGAAAACTAACAGTTCTGCCACCAGCCAGTTCTGCAGACCTGACGACAAGCCCCACACCAGGCATTTCAGGTACCGCACAACTTTTTCTGACAGAGGTCTTACCTATGCACACCCATTTGCACACTTTCTTGGTTTTCTCCCAGAGAAGATCTGTCTCTCACTATTGATGTCATGGCTATATCTCAGCCATAAACCAAAATGCTATGCAACTACACAAAATAGAACATATAGTACCTCATTACAACTGTAAGAAGGAGGCTTATTACTGGTAGCTATGGATTGGTGCACTGTAAGGATTGAGACAGGACTTCAAAAACCATTCTGCTGAATTTATGAAGAGAAGTTTACAGCAAAATGAAGTCCAATAATTTTCATGTACACCAAAAGCAGCAGCAAGCCTGAGGAAAATTACACAGGTCTAGCGTAACAGTCAACTATAACTAGCTCAGCTAAAGAGAGATTTCCATTTCTTGGCACAGTAACAGATCCTCAAGCAGAGAGGGGCTAAGGGTGAGATTTTTTCTTCTGTAAGTAACTTAATGAATGAAGTACTAATTAACATTATGGCATTGATAAATTGAGAGAGAGATTAGGGATGTACTCGATATTCAGGCCTTCCCAGATGGACCGTCAAAGCCACATTAATTCCTATCTCATTGGAGCATCTGCTTCTCCCATAATCCATTGCCCCTTGGTACAAACAACACAAACTGTTGTGACTCAATTCGATTTATATCAATCTAATTTCTTTTAATCCAATTTGTATTCCAATCTACTACCTTCTAATCACTTAAATCTTCAGCCTCCATCTGGTAAATTTTCTCTCAAAATTAACTGAGCAGATGCCTCTGCAATTGTCTTCCACAGTCAGGCTAATCATGCCCTCGCAGTGGCCTACAGAGCACACTGAAAAGGTACGTGACTTACAGCGTTGCCCTTCTTATTACAAACATGGCGATGCAGGAAGGCCATTTTGTCTGTCATTAATTGCTTAATTTGCATAACACTGCCAGGGAAAGATGCCTAGGAAACAAAAGCCAAGAGTAAAAAGCTTCACCAAGGCAGCATGACATGTTCATCATTTGTCACGTGGCCATTACACTTTGAACCATCCATTGTCCAAGGTAGCAAATACGGAACTGGATTACAGCTAAATACATAACAAACACCTACATGCAATACTGGACTGCATGATTTTTGGCATCGCTGCCATTGTACTTATGGAGAGCAAAGGGGCTGTCCAAAGAATATTTCAAGAAAAGTCCACGGTATTGAGAAAATTAGAAAGCACATTGTTTTGCCAGCTCCCAAAACTTCAACCCTCCCGCCTCCCGTAAATTAACTTTTACACAGCTACAACTACACATGCAAATAAAGCAACTTTTTGTGATTACCAAAAGCTACAGCCCTTCAGGGGTCCATGCAACAGTAAGGGCCACAGGCTATTGAATAAATTATTAGTATGATGAGGAAAAAAAAAGAGAATTAAGATAACCTAAGTAAAAGGCAGAAATAGTGCTACTACTTTAAAATTGGTTGCCTTATTAAGAATACAATGTTGATCTTTTCCCTTGGTTAATTCTACAACATCTCCAGAAAGCTGAAGGTAGGCTGAGCATGAAGTGTATATTGTTTTTCAAGTGTTCACATGATCATGAATTGCCAAAGTCAAGGGACTACCAAAGTTATAGACACAGTTTTTTCAAACCTGTTACTCAGAATCCTGGGAGGACAGAAATGAAAGTATTACATGTGCTACTTATGTTTCCCAAGCAATATTATATGACAAGAAATTGTAAAAACACTACAAGTACTTAACAAATAATGAGGAAAGCACAAATAAGAACAGGCTGGGCCAGCAGAGGAGGTGGCACAAGAATACACTCTCTATCACACATAAGCAGGAAAAAAAGGAAGAAACAAAATTTTCACATGGTACTCGGTGCCTTGCATCATGAGCTACATTCTTGTTGGCCCACAACTACTTATATAAGATCAGCTATTAAAGAACAGTGCACAGATTCAGAGGGAGATGTAGCGACCTTTTGCCATCACAGTGTCTATATAAAATATAGACAGAACAGTATAGATCAGACTAACATGAAAGGGTCAGCCTCTAATCTTCACCTTAGGAAAAAAAAATAAGAAAATACTTATGGCATCCAAATTTTCAGTAGCTGGAAAATGGGCTTACAAGGATGATTTGCCTGGAGTTTGCTACTGCTTCCTCCTCTCCTTTCAATCTTTCACATCTACTCCTAATTAAGAGGTTTTGCTTTTCAGCTAATAGGTACCTGGTAAATTTTTGATGACCCAAGAACAGCAAACAGTATAAATACAATGGATGCAAGCCAGAGGATGCTAGAGAAGGAAAGGGAGGGTGTGCTTGGTTAAGGAGGGGGTGGAGTGGGCAGTCTTTCTTCTCCTCCCACAAGCTGTCAAGTCCTTCTGTGCACACCCCCTCCCTCATGCCTGCTAAAAACCTTCCTCTCGGTGCCTGCCATGACAGGTGGTCCAGATTTTCACTTAGAAAATCTGGCCACCCTATGTTTGCAACACCTCCCTGCTTAGTATCATCTGTGAATTTAATTAGCATGCAGTTTACCCACTCGTTCAGATTATTAACGAAGATGTTAAACAAGACACATCCCAAATAAAAAGATTCCTGTTGCAAAGCAATTGATACCATGCTTTAAATCAGTTTATTGCTATCTGTTGTAACTCTTTATTTACAGATGCCCACCAACGATTCATCTACAAGTCAGCATGGATATCCAGCCAAACTTGCTATTATTTTTTGTCCAACTATACAGCAGAATTACACTGAACTGTCCCCATCTCCAAATTCCTAGTTTTCATCTACTGCACACTGTTTCATCACACTAGACACCTAGTCTCTTGCTTCTCCCATTTCATACTTAGCAATATACACAAAATCATTGCTAAGTGTTGGTCAGGAAAAATCCACACCATTTGTGATTATTTCTAGTGTCATAACCAATCCATAGGAATCTGGCACAGGGAAACAGAATCATTAGAAAATAAAAAAAGCAAGATTGGGATAGATTTAACACATTCCCCAGTTTTGTAAGCTGAGTTTGAAATGAGAGATTAGCAACAGTGGGAACTATGCAAGGAATACATAGGGACAAAATATTGAATATTCATTCATGAAGATTAATGCAAGAGTACTACTCTGAGTTGGTAGCTTCAATAAGGCATTACAGTGCCTGTGTATTGATAAGTTTCTAACTTAAAATAAATTGAATAGAGTTTCATCAATAAAGCATGTCACATTTGGGGAAAAGACAAACAAGAATGCCGTAACAGAACCGTTCAGACAGAGAAGACTTAGAATTTGAGAAAACTTTATAGGACTTATTGTTATATTTACACACTGATGCAAATATATCCCTATGCAAAAGTACTGTAGTAAAAGAAATGTGAACATTTGAATGTCCAAAGCCAAATGCAAATCCTCTCTTAAACAGGTGGCCACACATACCACTTTAAGTAATAAAAGCTTTCTTTGAGCTTATCTACAGAGTATTTATTTTTCTTCTAGTCCTTTCTTTAGGAAACTGCTGAGTGGTTTCAAAAGTTTACCCCAGAGAAGTTTCACTGAACTTAATTAACACTTTAGAGGCTCCCTATGCCTGTTTGAAATAGCAAACAGGACAGCTCTGAAGCTTCCATTTTGACTGCACCAAAGTACGCAGCATGAAACAAGACATTGTCATCTTCCCAGGTAATACCACAATACAAGCAAAGGAAATTAAATAAGCACAACAGCTCTCTCCCCATAATCAAAGCTGCATTCTGACAGTATAAGTAGCCTAAGCAGAGACTAAAAGAAACTTCATAGATCAGACACCTAATTTCACATGGCCTGTCTCACGGGGATTGAATCCACTCTACAATCAGTGGCAGAAATTTTTATTCTATTTCAGATTACTCAAACAATGTGAGCTGCCATTTATTTTGAGAACTTACATGTGTGTGATCTACTTTAAAACTGAAACAAGCATACTTAATTTTCACTGAGTGAAAGCTATCATATTTTTAAGCAATTCATGGTTTAGAATAAACATGAAACAAACCCCCCAACCCACCAGACACTGGTGACCTCTGCCATATCATAAGAGACTTACACTCTCCAGAACAGACATAGCTACACACCAGGCAACCCAGTTCAATCTGGAGATATTGTCAATATTCACAAAAAGAGAGGCAGTGCATCTAGCCACTAACAGGAGCCAAGGAACATACGAAGCATCAATGCCACATCTGCCATCTCCTCTACACCAAGGAAACAGTTGGTGTTAATGCACGATTAGGAGCTGAGAGGAATGCAACAAAAGTGTATGCAGGTGGCAGAGGTCATGGAAGCACAGTATAGAGAAAAGAGAAGGTCAAGTTATCTGGAATGCATCCACAGGGCACAGCCATTTTTAAAATCAGTTTTTATAACAGCCATGCCTGTATTGATTTAATAATATCTTTATGCTACAGTGCATCATGAAGAACTACATCAAAGACTGAGTTGTGAAACCAAGTCCTGCTTCGTCTTACACAAGGTAAGGAGAGACTGAAGGCTTACAAGACAGGACATATTCTACGTGCTTTATTAGCCTTGTTTCATAGGAAAAGGCAAACATCTGTCACCCAAACATCATCAAGTCTTTCAATTACAAGTGTTTGTGTAGAATAACATGAATACCATAAAAATGAATGTAGACTTTTAAATCAAAGTGACTAATATTCCTCTGTGTACATGACAACTAACATACTGGGTCTTTTACCTTTAAATCTATATTAGCATTTACATAAAGCTGAAATGGAAAGAGAACACACTGGGCAGTACAATACTTCAGAGTATTAGGCTTCTATAAAGTTTTCAAGAAAAAATATTTACTGTAAATCACACAAACATGACAGATACAGCCACTCTCATAAACATACAGAGGAAAACAGCCAATGCCGACTTCACACCCTTAACTTCACTGAAACCAAGGCCTTACTTAAAGGAGGGTGAGATCAGGATCACACTGCCCACAAGCAACCCTTCCCAAGTCTAGCCTCATTGCCACTTGCAAAGCAGTTGACAAAACCCTTTTCCTGGTGTATCAGTAATTGCCACTGACTGCCTGTTCTGCCATTTGTCTCCCTCCTCCGGAATAAGAACTATAGTTCCAGGGGGCAGAAACAAACAATAAGGGTCATTTTAAGTGCTAAGGTCAGGCTGTATGTTTCAGCATAGGAGAGCCTGAAGTACAACAGTTACAAGTTACCAGTGACCCTGGAAAGGAAGTTAATTAATATTCATGTTGACAGAAAAGAAGAAAGGATTAATCATGTGGAATTAGCATTTTCATTGAGGAGCTTGGTTGGGTCTTGTATTCTACTTTGAGAGGAAAAGACCTGCTTCACACTAGCATTTTACATTTCTCATTTATCTAAACATTCCAGCTTGCTCCCTTGCACCTAAGAGGCATTAAGTGGTGAATAATGAAAGAATTTCTTACTTTTACTTCAGATTAATCATGCAGCTTCCTTGGTCTTTCCATGCCTGAATGTGTGTCCTGAACCTTTTTTTTATTCATGTGGGATAAAGAAATCCGATTAATTAGATTTCGATTCTATTGGGGAAAAATGGTCTCTATTGAAAGGGCATCACCTAGTATTTTCACCTCACAGTTACAGTGTTGCGGTGCCACTGTGCACTATTATCTGTCTTAAATTGTGTCCAATTTATGTTAATTTCAAGCCGTCTCTTACGTTACACAAAACTAATCAGTAAAAGAAAAATCCTCACTCCAGTTACCTAGCATAGAGAAAAAATACGTAAAAATCAATTGAAACAATTACAAACTGCAGATTTTATAATTACTACTATAAAGTAAAAATACAAAACATTATGTACCAGTAATATATTGTCTTAATGCAGTTTTTTTAGAATCATGTGCAAATTTTTTAATAAAAATCCTTGAAGTATATTCCCCGACTCTTCCCTTTCTGTGCCCTCTTAATGGAGTCAGAAAACTTCAAAACTTCCACCCTGTAAATCCTGCCCTGCCACATCAGACCTTAAACTGATCATCTACTTTATGATCACACTTTAAAGAGACTGGAAAACAACAAACCTGCTGCAGTTGTACAAAGATGCACATGGGTAAAAAAGCTCCCTCACAAACAGCTGCCAGTGATCAGATTACACCTTGAAGCACATGCTTTGCTTAAGCATTCCATATTTTATTTGTGTAGCTACAGATGGTCTTCATGGTTAGAAAATCATCCAGTCTTATTGGGGGGGCAGAAAGGGGAAGAAAAACCAAACAAGATAAATTCACTCCCACTCTTCTCTCTCAAAATAATCAGAACAAACCTAATCAATGCTTTGCAAAGCTTTTCCTGTTTGCTCAAGGCTTGAGCAGCCCTTTTCACGTTCTGCATGTTCCTCAAAGTCTATCAGCCTAAAAATCATTACAGTACAACAAAACATTGTTCTCAGTATTAAATATCTAGAACATCTTGCCTAAACTAAAGTTTTAAGATATATTTGCCTGCACATAACTGAGTATGATTACAAAAATCAGCATGTTTTCTTTTACTATCCATTAAGCATTTTCATCCATCAGCTACAGACTGACCTCTAGCTTTGTTCAGTCCATTTTAAAATTACTTAAATGGCAGGTACTTTCCACTATCTTGCTAGAAAGAGGGTTCTGCACTGAATACAAGAATAAAATGTCGTGTAAAATGTCAGTGAGTTACATCCAGTTAAGCCACGTTCTTCTGCACTTCTGAAAGACCTGTAATCATTACAGACCCTCAAATTAATGTTAATTTAACTATTTCTGTGCGTTACTATGTTAGCCCCAATTTTAAACTTCAAGGTTGAGTGAAATTAGTTACAAAACACATAGTGTTTCAAGATACAGGCATAGTTTAAATTTTAACCCTCGTCTTAAGCACTTTGTCAGAGAAGATAAAAGAAAAACGAAAAATTGAGGAAAAACATGTACAGAATCACAGAATGTTAGGGATTGGAAGGGACCTCGAAAGATCATCAAGTCCAATCCCCCTGCCAGAGCAGGAATGCCTAGACTATGCTACATAGGAACGTGTCCAGGCTGGTCTTGAATGTCTCCAGAGAAGGAGACTCCACAACCTCCCTGGGCAGCCTGTTCCAGTGTTCCGTCACCCTCACTGAGAAGAAGCTTCTCCTCGAGTTTAAGTGGAACCTCTTATGTTCCAGTTTCAGCCCATTACCCCTTGTCCTATCAGTGGTTGTCACCGAGAAGAGCCTGGCTCCATCCTCGTGGCACTCACCCTTTATATATTTGTAAACATTAATGAGGTCACCCCTCAGTCTCCTCTTCTCCAAACTAAAGAGCCCCAGCTCCCTCAGTCTTTTCTCATAAGGGAGATGCTCCACTCCCTTAGTCATCCTAGTTGCCCTGTGCTGGACTCTCTCCAGCAGTTCCGTGTCTTTCTTGAACTGAGGGGCCCAGAACTGGACACAATATTCCAGATGGGGTCTCACCAGGGCAGAGTAGAGGGGCAGGAGGACCTCTCTTGACCTACTTGCTACTCCCCTTCTAATACATCCCAGGATGCCATTGGCCTTCCTGGCCACAAGGGCACACTGCTGGCTCATGGTCATCCTGCTGTCCACCAAGACTCCCAGGTCCCTTTCCCCTACACTGCTCTCTAATAAGTCATTCCCCAACTTATACTGGAACCTGGGGTTGTTCCTACCCAGATGCAAGACCCTACACTTACCCTTCTTATATTTTATTAAATTTTTCCCCACCCAACTCTCCAGCCTGTCCAGGTCTCGCTGAATGGCAGCACAGCCTTCTGGTGTGTCAGCCACTCCTCCCAGCTTGGTGTCATCAGCAAACTTGCTGATAGTATTCTATAGTCCTTCATCCAAGTCATCGATGAATATATTGAATAATACTGGTCCCAGTACCGACCCTTGAGGGACTCCACTGGATACAGGCCTCCAACCAGACTCCGCCCCATTGACCATGACTCTTTGGCTTCTTCCCCTTAGCCAGTTCACAGTCCACCTCACTACCCGAGAGTCTAGACCACACTTCCTCAGTTTAGCAGCAAGGATGCTGTGGGAGACTGTGTCAAATGCTTTACCGAAGTCAAGGTAGACCACATCCACTGCTCTGCCATCTTCTATCCACCTTGTTATATCCTCATAAAAGGCTATGAGGTTAGTCAAGCACGACTTCCCCTTGGTGAAGCCATGTTGACTGTCTCTAATGACCCTCTTATCCTTGATATGCCTTGAGATAGCACCAAGGATAAGTCGTTCCATCACTTTTCCAGGGACGGAGGTGAGGCTGACCGGTCTATAGTTTCCCGGGTCCTCCTTCTTGCCCTTTTTGAAGACTGGAGTGACATTTGCTTCCCTCCAGTCCTCAGGCACCTCTCTTGTCTCCCAAGACTTGGTAAAGATGATGGAGAGTGGTCTAGCAATGACATCAGCCAGCTCCCTCAGCACCCATGGGTGCATCCCATCTGGACCCATGGATTTATGGATGTCCAGATTGCTTAATTGGTCCCTAACCCCGTCCTCATCGACTAAAGCAAACTCCTCCACTGCCCTGACTTCCTGTGGGGCCTCAGGGGAATGGGGCTCCTCAGGACAGCCTCTGGCAGAGTAGACAGAGACAAAGAAAGCATTCAGTAACTCTGCCTTCTCTGTATCTTCTGTCACCAAGGCACCCACCTCATTCATCAGTGGGCCTACATTGCCTCTGGTGTTAGTTTTATCTGCCACGTATTTGAAAAACCTCTTCCTGTTGTCCTTGACCCCTCTCGCCAGGTTTAATTCAAGGGAGGCCTTTGCTTTCCTAGTTGCCTCCCTACACCCTCGGACAACAGCCTTATACTCTTCCCAAGTGGCCAGCCCTGCCTTCCAAGATCTGTAAATTCTCCTCTTGCCCTTGAGCTTACCCAGCAGATCCCTGTTTAGCCACGCAGGTCTCCTGGCTCCCTTCCTTGACTTCCTACGTGTCGGGATGCTCTGATCTTGAGCACGGTAGAAGCAGTCCCTGAACGCTAACCAACTATCTTGGGCCCCTTTACCTTCAAACAGCCTTGCCCATGGGATTTTCTTGAGTAATTGTTTGAAAAATCCAGTTTGCCTTGGCAAAGTCCAGGGTTGCAATTCTGCTTGCTATTTTGTTTCTGCTACATGAGATCCTGAACTCCACCATTTCATGGTCACTGCAGCCAAGGCAGCCCTCAACCTTTACTGCTTCAACCAGATCCTCCTTGTTAGCGAGGATGAGGTCCAGCAGTGCTCCTCTCCTAGTCGGCTCCTCCACCATTTGCATCAGAAAATTATCATCGATGCACTGGAGGAACCTCCTGGACTGTGGCTGGCTGGCTGAGTTGTCCTTCCAGCAAATATCAGGGAAGTTAAAATCCCCCACGACAACCAGGGCCTGTGATTGAGACCGCTCTCAGCTGCCTGTAGAAGGCCTCATCAACTTCCTCACCCTGACCTGGTGGCCTGTAATAGACACCCACAACAGTATCTCTCCTGCCAGCCTGCCCCTTAATTCTAACCCATACACTCTCAACTTGCTCCTCATCCATGCCTGGATGGTGTCCAAGACATTGTAGTTGCTCTTTCACGTAAAGAGCGACTCCACCACCTCGCCTGGCTGGCCTGCCTTTCCTGAAAAGGACATAGCCACCCATGACCACATTCCAGTCATGTGAGCTGTCCCACCATGTCTCTGTAATTGCCACCAGATCATAATCTCCTGCCCGAACCCAGGTTTCTAGCTCCTCCTGCTTATTCCCCATGCTGCGTGCATTGGTGTATAAGCATTTCAGGGAGCAAGCTGAGCACACTGATCTCACCCTAGGGGGATGGGAGGCCACCCGGTCCTCATAATTTCTAGAGCACTGCCCCGCTGCAATCCCAGCTATAACCCCATCCCCCTTCATATCTAGTTACTGTTGTACGATTCACAACAGTAAGTCTGACTGATTCTTCTTTTACCTCCTCTGCCATACTCTCTTTCAGTTGATCATAAAATTTCTTCCAATTTCTCACTAGTCTCTTGTCATCACTTTTGAGTTTTCTCCAGTTTGCCAACATGGTTTTAAATCAAGAGACCCAGAACTGCACGTTATAAAGCTAAATTCCCCCATCTGCAGAAAGCTGGCACAAAGTTTACGTTCAACTGAAGTTCAGCTTCACTCTGTTCTCTTGCAAAGCTGATGTAATAGCTTGTTACTCCTAAAAATGCAATGCTCTAAGCCACACCACTGATCTCTGATGTTGAATATCCTGTCTTACAGTGCCTGACTTCAAGTACGTATCTTAAACTTATGTAGGGTACATGGTTCTAAAAGCGAGTATAAAAATGCCTTTCAGAGGTTTCTGGCAATTGTCTTATTTCTTGATGCATATGATTCAATTATTATTTTTTTTCTGCATTACAACCCATTTTCTTGTTCAATGATATAAAATTCCTGAGGTTCCTTTGTATTAGTAACTGTATAACTTCACTCACTTGAGATTGAAAGACTAAATCATCATTTTTTAGCCTATTTTAGGATAAAATTCTCAATTTCAGATTATCTTTAATAAGAACATTTTCACCTGGTCTAAATTCACATATATCTAATGTTAGTCTGCTTCTTCCTGCTGCTGCTACCTAAAGGAAGTGGCATTATCACAGCCTGCAGAATGTGCTCTTTCAAAGCAAAACTGATAACTGTGATGATTCTCAAAGGCTACATTAAAATATAACAGAATAGGTAAAATTGTGCCCTATAATTGCACATATGAAACTTTCCTAATAAAAAAATCTCCACCACCACAAAAAAAAAAGAAGCTACTAAGAAACAAACTGGATCTTAATTTTTCTGCTATATATTATTTTGTTTTTAAGCTCTCCCCGGACATATTTTCAGACTGAAACTGGCATTAGATACTGTTTTCATTAATCCTATTTTTGTTCAAGTAAGCTGGACACTTCCTCCCAGAAAGAGTGTTGAGATAGAATACCACCAAATTTTGATGTTTGTTACATAGTGCCATATGTACTATCCACACAGATTTGCTATCCTGTGGATCAAAGTAACAAGAAATTCTGTCACATTGAGACAGAGTATCATATATAGCGACACCTAAACACAGTGGGAGCTACAAAACAGCATTCTGTCAGCCCTTTGTTCTCCCTGTGGATGGTACCACAAATATTTCTTGGATTCTACGCTGATCAAATTCTTTCCAAGCCAAATGCATTTTGTCAGGGTGCATACGCCTCTCTAGCACCCATGTACAGTCGCATGTGCTCCTGAACCAGGACATATGTATGTGTTCAACCCCAGACTCCATCATCATTATGCTACGTGGCAGACATTTCACTCACCCTTTACCTCAATTTTTCTCTTTTTAAAATGCAGATGTCAGCGCAACTCCTCTGTGAAACATCTTGAGATGCACTTAGAAAAACCCCATGTAACTAATAGTACTGTCAGCTTACTAAGGTGTCTTCCTGACCTAAACCCTGCATGCACAGATGGTTTACAATAACACATGGTTGATACCGCCCTTCTCCTGCTATGCCACCACACAGTCACGGGCAAGATTTACCTGCAAGTTCTTTATCTGCTGTGTTGAACTTTACCTTCTGTCCTTTGGAATGCCTGGAAGCTCCAGGTTTCTAGAGCTATTGAGAGGCAATCTCACTTTGCCAGGTTTTATGCTTCTAATGTTACTTTACTCACAAAATAAAACTGTTTCATGATTTCAAACTAATTTTGCATGCATTACATGGAAATTCCCAGGGTACTAGTTTTTATTACTACAATATTTCAACCAATCAGAGGTGTAAAGAGCCCATATAAGAACCACATACATTCATTAGATTTATTTTTATAATATATATCTATATATGCAAACACACAAATTTCCTTATTGGATTAGCAAGATTTTCCGTTTCCTGAAATGCCAAAAGAAAAAATAATACATTTCCTTAAAAAAATAATTATTGCACAATAAATCTAGAAGAATATTGATAATGCTGATGCAGCAGACAAAACATGTAGGCTGATAATCAGAAACTAAGATCCTTCATGTTTCAGAGCAGGGTTTATACCTCAAATCAACTTCACATTCCATCAGGCTTTGTGTGTTATATATCCATACCCTTCTCAATTTATAGGGATAATGCAACAATTTTGGTCACATAAAAAAAAAACAAGACACCGACAGCATCACCAGTTATTTTATTTACTGATACAGTTACTCCCGGAAGACTTGCCCTTTTCTTGTACTTTAATCAATTTATAGGTTTTACAACTGATTTTAATGGAACAAGATTACCAAACAATGTCACTTCATCTTTCATTGTAGCTTAGTAAAAAAACAACCATCTAAGATGCTTTCCACACTTAATCAGAGAATGCTTAACTTCAGATAATGCCATTGCTGCAGTGTCTCACATCACAACCTCTCAGAATACAGGAAGTACTAGAATGATCAACAGCACTATCGATAATGAAATATATATGGAAACTCTGTAATAGGACTACACATCGTGTTCCTATCACCTTTTTATGAGAAGTCAAATGTGGCTTTTACTGACTGCATGCTATTTCTCAAACAAGAAGTAATCTGATTAAATTTCAAGTATTCCTGACACTAAACAAGTTGATTAAAAAATGACAAATAGAATTTGCCATCATCAGAGATGACTTATTAAAGACAAATAATGCCCAGCAAATGCTATCTACTGAAAGAATGCTTTCCCAATCAGTGCTTCTTACAGTAGCAAAACAGTACAAGTCCTAACACAAAGTCTCTTGGGTACTCAGTAACTGTTACCCTCAAGAGTATAATTAACTATTTTTCTCCCATCTGTGTACTTCTTGTCTGGATTTAGTCCTTAAGTTCTACATTGTTCTACCATACCTGACAGAAGTTGAAGAAAAGCACTGCTCCCTTGATGAATCCCTTCTTAACAGTACAGTGAACGATAACTATTTGACAAAAGGTTATAGCCAACAAAAGGTTGGGATAGTAGTTCAAATGTATTTTAAGTAACACCACAGTATCACTGTATGCTAGGGATTAGAAGGGACCTCAAAAGATCATCAAGTCCAATCCCCCTGCCAGAGCAGGAACACCTAGATAACATTACACAGGAAGGCGTCCAGGAGGGTTTTGAATGTCTCCAGAGAAGGAGACTCCACAACCTCCCCGGGCAGCCTGTGCCAGTGTTCTGTCACCCTCACTGAAAAGAAGTTTCTTCCCAAATTTAAGTGGAACCTCCTGTGTTCCAGCTTGATTCCATCACCCCTTGTCCTATCATCGTTTGCCACCGAGAAGAGCCTGGCTCCATCCTCGTGACACTCCCCATTTATATATTTATAAACACTAATAAGGTCACCCCTCAGTCTCCTCCAAACTAAAGAGCCCCAGCTCCCTCAGTCTTTCCTCATAAGGGAGATGCTCCACTCCCTTAATCATCTTAGTTGCTGTTTTTCACCAAAATTCAGGGTTAGATTTTTGTTGAAATGAACTCTTAGACTACATAATAAAGCTAATGAAGGAAGGTTCACACAGTTATATCAAGATCTGCACTTCACACATTACAATACAGTCTCTCACACAGCACTGTCTCCCTCCACTGCAGCCCCTACAACCCAGCCACACTCCTCAGCAGCTCTACAGCTCCCAGTCTCTTCCCCCACATCGGTATCAAGCTTTTCTTTGAAGCCTGCTCAGTAGGCAATGTGTCCTCACTACAAAAGCACAAGGTGATTTTTCTGACTTCCATATAAATGACCCACTTCCTTAAGAGCTTTTGTGCATTTGAGATGAGACCTTATTAGTAGGCAGAAGAGGTATGTAAAGCCTCTCCTGGAGCCCACTCCATTAGTATTAATCAATATTAATTTAAAATTAGATAAAAGTGGCTTCTCAACTAGAAATCATTTCAGCCTTCCCCATCCCCCACCCTTTGCCCCTCAACAAAAAAACCCCACAGTTTTCATTATATTTGAGATACCAGGACACTGTGTTTCTGTACAAAAGTAATGTACAGAATATCATTCACATCCAGAATGACTTACCAAGTAGAAGTGATCCTACAGAGAACAGCTTGGTGAATCCAGGCTTTCACTTCCTGCCTTGGAAGCATGAGAAATGTATCTAAGCATGAGGAGTAAATAGCTTTAAAGAATCAACAAACAAGGACTAGAGAAAAAGTGATTGCTGTAATGGTTGAATGGGAGCAATTGGCTTGCAGTTCAGTGTGAGTTTCAACCAGTTTCATTCACTGATTGCCTCAAGGAACTTCAGCTGCTGCTGCACCTACAAGATCAATGCTGCTAATTGTGAGGAAAATTATTCAGGACAGCACAGACCCTCCTATTAACAATGCCTGCCAGAAGAAAGTCAGTTTATCAGCTATCCTAAAGGTTAACATCAATATCAAATGCAACAGCCTCAAATGATTATATCACTAACCTTGCAGGCAAAATCACTGCAGTCATGCAAAAATCTTCAGAACTGCCTGCATTTTAAAAATTACTTTGGTGCCTTGCTCTACAGGTGCCAAGCCTACGTTTGTTATTTAATATTCTTTAATTTGACTGTAGCGAGAAAAAAACCCACGTCTATAGTGATCCCTTCGGTTCTGTCAGTACTCTTTAGTAGCACTGGGCAAAAGCACTGATCTATGGATAGATACCAACTAATAGCACAGGAAACAGTTTGCTGGAGTGATTTTGTTGCTTCTACTCAGAAAGACCTCAAAAAGCAAAGAGCAAATAATTGTTGGTTTAAAAAAAAAACAAAACACAAAACCAAATATCTAGTTAAATTCACAAAAGAAGCTAACCACAAAGACACCACCTCAGGAAGTCAATAAACCACAGATACTTGGAAGCTGGGAATGACTCACAAAGTGCTTGTCCCCTTTTGACCTTTCCAAAATGCATTGTTTACCTCACAAGAGACAAAAGACAAAGGATAGCTTGGTGTGCCCGAGCCACACATTAAAGGTTGTTTAAAAAAAAACAATCTTATATAGCAATGGTTGAGAACTTTCATTAATTTGAAGTAACAGCAGTAATCTATAAGAGAAACGATCTATAGTAATAACCTATAAAAGAAAAGCATGCCACATGTACTTTTTTTACAACACCTCAATTAATAATTACAATTACATATGTGGATGTGTATATGCATAAATATATACTAAAACAACTATCAAAAACAGTGTACTTCAAAGAGCACCAAAAATTACCTCATATTCTATTAGCTCAAACCTGAACTGCTCCACTTGGGATGGTAAGTCTGAAAACTCTTAAAATCTGCTTCAACCCTTTGCAGCAAACATGCATTTCAAACAGATCAAGGTGGTCTGTCTCACTACAGAACCTCCAGTTGATATGTTAAGAAAGCAAGGGAAGGAATCAGAGGCAACAGGCATGTTTCTTAACTTTTTGATACCTGCTCGATCTCTGCCTACAAAGTTAGTGTGTTCTGATTAGACCACAAATCTTTCAAGAAAAAAGTGGTTTAATAAAAGAGGTTACCCAGTCATATGTACTGCCTCCTGCCCTCTCCAGTTATCAATTACAGCATTCACAGAGAGACTGATCATGAAGCCAGTTGTCACCAAGTCTTCCTACCTTTCAGTGGAGAAATTTCATTTTCTTACTTGGGCTTTGAATATTCAACAAAAGAAAAAGCATAGGTTTGGGTTTTTTGCTTGTTTGTCATTTTTTAAACATCCCAGAGATTAGAATTACCTGTATGATCCATTTGAAAACCAATTATTTACCACCTCAAGTAAAAGGATCTACCCCTATGTATATGAAAATGAAGTATCAGAAGAACAAATACTACACAGGTTGCCATCACAGCCTACATTTTGACTGAGATGTCTATCTGCCCACAGACCGTATCTTACTCTGACTGACTGTTACTGTAAAACTACTATAAAAACATAAAGACAAAATATGATAATAGTATCCAATTACATTTATACAATTTGTTACGTTTATAAGTAGGACATAAAGAAAAAAAAGAAGAAAGAAGAAAGGGAAAAAAAAGCATTTAGGACAACTAGATAGAATGATTTCTTGATCACCAGTTCACTTTCCTTCTGTGTGTCTAAGTGCGATGTCTTCATTAGTAAATCCTCTGTGTGAAGTTAATCCCTTTTAGCTACTTAAGGCTTAGAACAGCTCACATTTCCCATTCCTGCCAATAAATTCCACACATAATCCAGGAAAAGACTGCATGAGACTATTGTATATCTAAGAAAATGTACCACAAAATTCTACCCATCTACTATCACGACAAATCAGCAACTAGCTTGCACGAATCATACCATAACACAGCACACGAAGCCCTCACCTGGAACACTGCCTTGGACAATACCAAACAGAATATGTTGGTCAAATGCAGATGCAGCTTCCCTTCATTGCTCCTCAACACTTCAGTTTACACTAGGTGTTAAAACTGAGGCACTAGTTAAAAGTAGTGTATTCAATCCTTCACTCCTCCAGATCTTCTATCATCTATAAAAGTCAGGTACAGGACTCTAGCTCCAAAGCTTCAGTGCAACAGGCATAAGAGCAAGAGCAGGAAAACAAACAAAAACTCTCCAGCCAAAAGCAGTATGATACATATTGCTTTTTCGCTTGAAGGAAGGATAAATTCACAGAATCATTTAGGTTGGACAAGACCTTTACGATCATCAAGGCCAATGGTAAACTAATAATGCCAAGCCTACCACTAAACCATGTCCCTACATGCCACATCTACATATATCACAGAATGGTTTGAGTTAGGAGACACCTTCAAGATCATCTAGTTCCAAGTTTCTCAAAGCCTCATCCAACCTGGCCTTGAACACTTCCAGGGAGGGGGCATCCACAACTTCTCTGGGCAACCTGTCCCAGTGTCTCATACTCTCACAATAAAAAAAAAAACAACAAAAACCATAGTGCAATTTCTAGACATCCTCCAGGGAACATGGGAAAGGAAAGCCATGTGCTTTCCTTCACTCCTGTTCAACTTAGTCCTTACTAAATGATAATGTAACTACATTAATTTATATTTCTTTCCACATGTCCATCTTTCATGAAGTTCAAAAGACCATCACTGAAGTGTTAGGCTACCTGGCATTAGCAAATTATAACTTCAATGTCTCTGAGCATTTGAATTGCTACTAGATATAAGAAAATAAGGTTTCTGCCTCATACTGATTTACTCTCTTTACTCCAAAGTTGTTTCTTTGATTTAAACAGAAGAGCTATAGCACTTAAAACATTTTTGACAAATCTTTCAGCTATGGATTATTAACAGACGGAAGAGCAGATTTCTTTCACAGACCTGGCAATGACATTTACCCTGACCTAGAGGAAACACCTTCCTAGGTAATAAGAAATAGTTCACTTTCAATGCCAATTCAGTCCTAAAAGAATGCCAATTATGCCAAGTTTGCAAAACCAGATGTATACTTTACACCTGGGACAAAGCTAGAACATTTATCTCAATTAACTTAGGATCTAGGGATTAATTTAAACTGTTGCCTTGGAGGTAAAAGGCCACCACTTCATCCAACAATCCACCCATACCTCTTATTTACAATAAATATAAACCTCCCTCTTGCATGTTTAAAAAGAGATCTTTCAGACTACATTTTTACCCCCAAAACTGTATGCGCCTTCCATGTCATGTATAAAAAGAAATTAGTGCCATTTTATCAGTGGCTAAGTTTCAACAGTCCTATTTATAGTTTGAAAAGACTGCCCTAAAATAACAAAACTTAATCAATACAAAGCATGATGATAACTGATTGTAGTTCCTCAAATTAGAAGATCATTTCTGTCTCATAGATAGCACTAATAAGAAACATCAGATTTCTACCCACTCAAGTGCTACCTGAATTGAAAGGCATTTTGCTAGAATAAAACAACAAACGAATATAGATCAGTGAATGAAAGAATGAAAATATTTTTTTTCAAAAGAGTATTCCGACAGACAAGAATTGTCCATAACGTAAAGGTTCAAAAATCCCCCAAATCTTTGAAAGAAGCATTTTTGCTATCTCAAGCCTACCAAAGACTCATTCAGCCTTCAGGCAAATATTGTGCAAGGACATCACACAGTTCTGTCAGTTTAGAGGCCACAATATACCTCATGGTTTTGAACAAGAGCTAGTAATTAAGAAAAATTAAAAAGGTGCCAAAGTCTGACACATCTGTTGTCACACAGCCTTCACAAGCCACATGTAAACTTACTTCAGTGCAGAAGTGGACAACTACCTTCTTCATGTATGGTATCCTCCCACAATACACGAGAGCTGGTGTAATTCACTGTCTACCAATCTTTGTACAAAGCATATTAATGTGACAAGGTATGTCTAGAGTAGTATTAGCCTATTGAATCCTAAGATACATCATCAATATATGGGCCATAATAAACCAACTTCAGTACATTTATCAGTATTTTATCATAACATGGAGCAAATAAATTAGTGTCATCAAGTAGTCACTTATGCCTTTATCCTCAGGGGCCATTCAGTGAATAGGATGCAAACAGAGTCAGGATTTATCTTCTTTTATTTGATACTTTTGGTACTGGTTTCAAGATATAACACTGATTTTTTTTTAAGACTTCGTGTGTTAGCACCCAGCAAGTGAACAGGGTATGCTCATGTGCCTAGGCAGATGTGCCTAGTTTTGCTACAAAATGTGAAGATTTGCACTCTCTAATTATCAATATTTAAAATAAAGTGTTCAGGAAATATGCATTTGTGTATTGTTTAAGTGCCTAGTTTATCTGTGCCCGTGATGATTCTGTCTTGGTTATGTAACAGGTCTCAGAATTGCAATTAAGTTGTATTATACATAAACTCCACTGCATTCACTATAAGCTTTGAACAAAATCAAAGATTCATTACTAACAAACATGTAATGCTCACAATATTTTTAAAGGGATTTTGAAATCTATTCTGTGAGAAGATTTGCTTATTTTGCCAGTGTTCTTATTTGGATCTATAAGTAGGAAATTTTATCTTAAACTGGAAAATCTGGGTTGGAAATAAATAAAAAACTTCTTTGCTTGAAAGGAGAAGCTTTATACACCTAGTTATACCTAGGCTGAGATGAAACTTGTTAGCAGAATGATAATTTCATTAATCCTTCCTATTTCTAGTTTTCTGGTATAATGCAGCTTCTATTGCAAGGCCAGTTCAACTGCTCAGACCACTTGAAAGATTAACCATAAATACAGATTGTAAGGTAGGCTGTGAATTTCTTTGCTTATGCAAACAAAAGTTGAAACTCCATACCACAAGAAATCAGCAATTGTCCTACCCAACCCCCTTGTTAATACTTTTATTAATTGTTTATATAATAAAGGAATCTCCCAAGTCTAAATATTCTGAATTCTGTTAAATTAAGCTTCCTAAGAAGCACTTCTCGCTTACCTCCAAACTATCTCACTATAGTGAGGAAGAAGTGCCAGATGGCAGGAGTATTATGTTTTAACAATATTTCTCTTAAAGTTCCAAATATTTGGTTTATCAAAGAGACAAGCATGCTGCCAGACAGTTAGCCAGATCCATCATCATTGTCTATCTCATTTTGTCAAGGGAAATATTCTGAAGCATATGTATTGATTTTCCCCTACAAGGGAGAAGGAGAACAAGAGCCAGTGACATTTACATTGTATTAGGTATATATTCTGCGAACACTTAAGACACTTTAGTGGACTGATCTCCTACCCTATTTTTGCCATATTTACTAGCAGTGAGCAAAGCGTCCAAAAATTCTTACTAAGCAAAAGATCTTCTATTACTGGAAAAGAAAAAGAAAGCCAGCAAGACCTATTTTTAAAAAAGATGTTACTGAAACTTCAGCAATATTATTACTAATTTCGAAATACTTGGAAAGGAGAAAAAGAAAGTAATGATATGTCTGTGACATGGGTATTTATTTTTCTACTATGTTTCTTCTACTTCTTTAAGATATTTTAGGAGAATCAATACTAACTGAAAGCGCTACTCCAATTTTATTTTTTTTTCCCCTCTTGGATCCAGCTTTTTCCAGAAAAATGTAACTCATAGTATAAACGCTTGGAAAAGTGCTTATAAACACTCTGTGTAATTTCTTTCTTGAAGACATGAAAGAAAACTGTAGTCATTTGAACTGACAATTCACCTACTTGTCCCAACACACGCTATTAACAAATATTTTAACATTCATTCTTTTCTCAAAATAATCTAAGTAAATATCCTTCAAGTGATTTTAAGGTCTGTTAACAATAGTTTTATTTGCCATTTAAAGCAAAAATAAATGCAAGCAAAAGTAATAAGCAATATCTATTTATAGCTTTCCAAGATAGTATTATCAAGAATAAATGCAATAGAATCATTGGTTGATTTATTTCATTGGCTTCAAATACCCAGTTAGGTTTTATTTATATCACATGCATATGCAACCAATTCATAACAAGTTATAAAAAAGCTTTAACACATGCAAGCAAACTATGATCTGAAAAGCTTTCTGAACATTCAGCACAGAATAATAATCTATTTCCTCTCCACGTACTCAGTGTACAGGCTGAACAGTACTCCTGCCTAGGAATATTCTTTTCTGTGTTTCAATTTCTCCACTGAAGTCACACTTGCAAAGAAACTTGTTCAAAATGCTCCATCTTGGCTAGTCCAACTTGTAACCTATCTTCTTTCTAAAGCACATATAAGAATTATGAACCTGCGAGGATCATAAGTGAAGGAAGCTGGACAAGAATTGTATTTGGGAAGGAGACCGCAAGCACTCATAAAACTGCAGGATGTGGTATTAGTGATTCATTAGGCAGTATGCCTCCAGCCGAGTCCATATTAAAACTAACCCTCTCCACATTTTCTCGCTCCAGTTTAATATATCACACTTGTTAGATGTGAGAATGCTGCCTGTCTGTTCAAAGTGTTAAACAATTAAGTCTGGAGCACTAGGAAATTAATTTCCAAAGGCACTGTGTTGGAAAAAAAAAAAAAAGAAGAAAGTTTGTGTCTACGACTGCATGAATATCTGTCTTCAGTAGTTTCAGAAATTATCTTCCTCTAAAAAATGGCCTTAGAATTCTTTCCCTCAACTCCTCAAATTCTGAATTAGCATAAGGGTATTCTGGGCATAGAGGAAAAACACTGTGCCCCATTCCAGTTGTTAATAAAATATTCCCCATCTGTAGTTTCTGCAGCAGCAAAAGTTTCACAGTGCAATACACAAAAAGCATGCTGCACCATGGCTCCTACTCTGCTCTTTCACGCTTCACCCTTTTCCCTCTATATGCTTACCTGGCCATGAGAGCAAAACATATCAGGTGATCAGAAATTAGTCCTTCACTCCAGTTAGAAGTCAAGCCCAGGAGGCACTGCCCCATTTTCATGCAGCTTTCTTGGTGATTTCCCACAGGACAAAAATACCTGCGTGCTACACTAACAGGAATACCAAGGGATTATGATGTAGCCTTTAACAAAGTCTAGCCTAGACTTTGATGATAGTATATATGGTAAAACACAGATCTGGGCCCTTAAAGTACACGTGAGATCATCCCAAAAGATACCAAAAATACAGATAGCAGAAAAGATCAAGCCCTGCATACAATTATTCTCCATCTCTTTCAAACAACTGGTAACTCCAGTATCATTCTTCAGCCAAAGAGTGCTAGAATTTATTTCATCTTTGTCATTTCTCTGGAAATAAAAAGCAGCCTAGTAAGACACCTGGTCAAAAATGCTAAGAGGTATGGAAGAAATCCATTGCCAAATAGGGTATCTGCCTTTCTACTCCACAAATTTATTTCAAGTTGGTTTTAAACCAGGCTTGTGGCTTCCCTAATAGTGAAAGTTCTAGACCTCAGGGCATATACAGGCGAAGGTGTTCTCTGTAAGTCAACAGCCAGCCTTCATTCAAAGAGGAAATAATGCAGTTTCATAGTGTTACAAACTTCTTTCTCAAGTTCTTGACTACTGCTTAGTACTGGATGTGTTGTGCATCGTCATCTTGATTGCTCATCTAACAGAGCAGCAATGTAGCTTCTTGCATCTGTTAAACTCCTGATTACAGTTTTATGTTTAGTTTTAAGTCAATCTCTTCAGATTTGTGTAATCATAAAAAAACACCAAAAAAAACCCCCTAGAAACAACAAAACTTCTTTCTATGCATTAGCCTCCCACATTGCCAGACATTCCAAAAGCAAAACTGTGGCTCCAGTGATGCCAATGTCAAAATTCCCACCATCTTCTGGTGAGTCAGGATTTTATATACATTACAAGTAATACCCACTCAAAAAATAACATTTGTTCTTCCATACACCTAAGATCAACTGTGAATTAGAAAAAATAACCAACACCAACAGCAACTTAAACTTTACCCAGAAAGTATTTCACCCAGCTTATCTAGTAAATTAAGAGTTGGTTTACAGGATGCATAGTATATACTATATTATGTATAATACTGTATACATATATCATGTATAGATTATATATACATATCAGAAATTAAGTCTTCAAATAATATCAACGATTTCAGCAGTGGTATCAGTACAATAATTACCTTGGATACCATTACTGTTCGGATTATGCCTACCTAATATTTTTTGCCTCTTAATTTGTCAGTTTATAACTTTGTAGAACATCAAAAAAATCAGCTTAGATACTGGATTGATATAGTTGATTGCCCATCTATGTAGAGATATTTTATAAAAGTTCAACTACATGTATGAATAGGAAACCTAATAAATCACTTAAATAGTTATCTGTAATTCTCTCTAGACTGAAAGAGAGGATCTTCCATGACAGAGCTTCAGAACTAAAAGGCAGACTTGAGACATGGTTAAATGTTCAGGAAGGTACCTCTTTACAACTTCACACAAAATTTAGCTTACACCTGTAGCCTTTTTAAGTTTACTCAAGGCACTTATTAGGGCTTGAAGATTCTGTTTCCATTATCTACGCATAGAGAATTCACCAAGTAATCCTGCCAAAGAAAGATGTTTCTTACAATTGTTCCTCTATCATCGACATTGCCTTCCCCCCAGTTTTTCCCATTATTTCAGTTCTTTCATTCCTCATATACAAGCAGCATGGTTAGAAAACAGTAATCTAAACCAACCAGAGAAGAATGAGATTAACAGAAAGAAGTTGGAAAAGAACCTAAATCAATTGACAAGAGAACAAGATAGAAGAAAGTCTTCAACTATGAAATATAAGGAGTAAAGTACATGAATGAAACATGGAACATAGAAAGAAGAAGCAGACAAACAGCACAGGGAATGAAAATCTGTAAACAAAAGCCTAGAATAAATCTGGAAGTTTCAACCTCAGTGATACCTGTGTAGTAAGGTAAGGTGTTTCTCATTTTCTTGTCTACGCAGAGCAAAACATTCTAGAATTACAAACGCAAAGCACTGACAGTGAGATCTCATAGCTGAAACTTGCAAAAAAAGCTACACACATCTTTCATTACAGCAAATCTAGGAAATTGATTTAACAGAAGGAGACAAAGAAAGAAATGGTTATCCATATCATACGACAAGAAAAGCGTACGTAAACCATCTTTTTTCCTTATTTCTCCACTTCAGTATTGTAGTTAAAGCTGATCTTTTCTTCAGTAGATGTATACTACTTAAATCTAAAAGAAATTTACTCTAGAAATGAATCGAGTTCTCAAGGACAGATGAGTTCTCTGAAAAAATGATGCTTCATTTGGCATGTTAAGTTGAATGAAGAGAGAAATGCGTGGACAGAAGGACAGACTGCTGAATGTCACCATGCAATAACAAGTCTTCTCCAGTTTCAGACAGGTCCAGGTCCAGAGCTACCTGGACCAGTCACTTCTTTCCTGACTCTTTCCTTAGGATATTTAGATTCCTAGAAACACATAGCTGAGGAGAGAGGGAAAAGGTGAGGAAGGATAGGCATAGCTCAATGTTTCACTGCATCAGCGTCTGCTCCCCACCAGCCCCTGTCCCAAACCCAGCAGTGCTGAACCACTCTGTTCCACTCTCCTAATGCATTGTGGTGGGACTACGAAGTAACAGGAAGGAGAAATGTTACGAGAGAACAGATTCATGGCCCATGATTCTACCATTCTCATCCTCCTGGATCTCAAAAGTTGTCATGCTTTTAATGTCAGGTAAAGAGATGCAGCAGCAACACCAGTTCAAGTTAGCCCTTCTTCCCTCATCATTAACACTACAACACCTCTCTCGGCATCAACTCTGTTCTTAGAGACCAGATCTTATTCTCCCCTTCTCCCACGGAGTTCCTGAGTGGTACTGGACACATCCTTTATCTTAATACATGAACAGTTAATCTGATTTTGCTAACTGATATCCACATGCAGTGACAAAAATATGTCTATTTTCCCATGCAGTTCTCAGCAGGAAGAAAGACGAGCACTTCTGGGCTAGTGCTGAAGAATGACTGAGCCAACATCTGCTGTAATTTAAGAGGCAAAATCCTTGGTCTCAGCACTTGCTGCTTTCACGGAAGAAACTGAAAGCTCAGTTGTACTGTACGTGGTATTTAAATTACTCCTAAAGTCTGTGTGGATCAGGAAGGAAAAGAAAAAAAAAAAGGACACACACAAAAGAACGACACACACACTCCCACTCCTGTCAGCAGACTGTAAGATAGAGCCAGCTCCCTGTAATTTAACTTACAACTCTTCCATCTTCATCTTTCCCTGGGGGCAAATTCAGTCCTGACCTAAGCAGACACAAATTCCATTAAATTACACTGGGACTGAATCCAGTACTGCCAGGTCACCCAATACCCTCAGAAATATGGGTGAATCTTATTTTGTTCAAATGGGAATAACAAATCAGTACAAGTTGGTGCTCTATTTTTCCAATGACATCGTCATTGAATTTTGCTATTATCTGCATGTTGCTAAATTGAGTCAACAAGATATTCTAAATTGGTAATGAGAACCTTAGCCATTCACCACTTACTCCTGTTAAGGAATGATACAGAGGCCTTCTCTGTTCACATGCAGTTGTCTGTTCCTACAGCACAAATCAGAGTTCTTTGCAGTCACATGTTCTGTTTCCTCATTCACAGGACTCACACACATGACCTCTTCAGCTATCTTTCTTGAGAGATATAACCATCATTTTAAGGCTGTTCTCAAGGCTAGGTTTCATTAAGCACTTTAGGAAAGAATACAGTGTCTATACATTCATCCTGCAATCAATTTCAAGTGAAATCTGCCATAACTCTCGTGATTTTGATAGTCTATTGATATAGACAACATTGTCTAAATTATTATATCTGTTATAATATCTATCAACATAAAACCATTTTTAACTGCAAAGGTCTAAAATTAGCCAATGACCTTTGATTAAGCATACTTTTAGATCATTATGGGAGGGGTGGTGAAGTGATTCTTGAAACAGTATACAGTCGATTCAAAAAGCATGATTTAGAGAGTGAATAAAGGCTTTCACAAACTAAAGCAAGAGTAACATGACTATTAACATTTTTTTCTAATTTTAACAAATGTATGTACTATTACCATTTGAATTCTGCAGACGTGCTTCAAGAATACTGCATGTACTGTAGTTCGAAGAACATTTGTAAACAATTTCAGTGTCTTGCACTAAAACTGGCAGGATCACTATGAAGACTTTCTGTGTCCTAGCAAGAAACAGAACGTATCAATCATTCAGTTTTAACAGCAGCTGACTGAAGCTATTCATTGAGTTGCTACCACTGTGGCCCCATGAATAAGTCTTGGTCTCCCCCCTCCTTTTTTTTGTTCCTCTGAGTGGACTCTTAACAGCACATTTTTTTTAAATTTTCTGAATGGCTTTGAGAGATCAGCTCAAAAGAAACACCATTAGTAAAAACAAAAGTTTTCAAAGAAAAAGTGGGAACAAAGTGGACGTATTAGAGAAGACTTGTGATTCATGGCCTATGCTGTGTTTTGCCTCTCTCTTTACCTCAATACCCTCTTCGGGTTTACTGCTGGATAAGAGCAGATCCGACTACTGCACTTCTCCTAGCAACCAAAGATCACTTAGGGAAAAAAAAGGCATGTTGTCTGCTGAAAGGGAGAACAGAGAAGTTTGGGGTCATACAAAGCCAGACATATGTTCTTTTGCATTTCATCCTAAATTGAGCAATTGTCAAAAAGGATTCAGTAAATAATAATAAACAGTTCTGGTTTACACTGGTTCATATTCAATTAAATTTCTATTTGTCTACTTGTCCTACACTTCATTTTATTTTAATTCAGTGTTCTAATTGTTCCTATTGCTGTTTATAGTTTTGCCTTCAAGGACATAAATTCTATTCCTTAGAGTTTCTATAGTTATTTCCTTTCATTATAAGTGTGCATAGCTATACTTATATCTCTACATAGATAAAGGTTTTTTCCTAAAACTAGATGTACACACACACACACAACTATTAGAGGTTTAAAGACAACAGCATTAAAAGACGATTTTATCATATGATCTCCCTATTCCAAATGCTGGGATTTTACCCCACAGGACTTGATCTTACAGAACAAACTGCAGAGGGACCAGGACAGGTTGGGTCCATGGGCCGAGGCCAATGGTATAAAGTTCAACAAGACCAAGTGCAGGGTCCTACCCTTTGGCCACAGCAATGCCCTGCAGCACTGCAGACTGGGGGAGGAGCGGCTGGGGAGCGGCCCAGCAGAGAGGGACCTGGGAGTGCTGGGTGACAACTGGTTGGACAGGAGCCAGCAGTGTGCCCAGGTGGCCCGGAAGGCCAGTGGCATCCTGGCTTGTGTCAGGAACAGTGTGGCCAGCAGGAGCAGGGATGTCATTCTGCCCCTGTACTCAGCACTGGTGAGGCCTCACCTCGAACCCTGTGTGCAGGTCTGGGCCCCTCACTGCAAGAAAGACCTTGAGGTGCTGGAGCGGGTCCAGAGGAGAGCAACAAGGCTGGGGAAGGGACTGGAGGGAACGTCCTGTGAGGAGAGGCTGAGGGAGCTGGGATTGTTTAGCCTGGAGGAGTCTCGGGGGGACCTTATCACTCTACAACTACCTGAAGGGAGGTTGTACTCAGGTGGGGGTCAGGCTCTTCTCCTGGGCAACCAGTGACAGGATGAGAGGGCACGGCCTGAAACTGCATCAGGGGAGGTTTAGGTTGGATCTCAGGAAGCACTTCCTCATGGAGAGGGTGATCAGGCACTGGAATGCACTGCCCAGGGAAGGGGTGGAGTCATGGTTCCTGGAAGTGTTTAAGGAGAGGCTGGATGTGGCACTTAGTGCCATGGTCTAGCCGATGGGACAGTGTTGAGTCACAGAGTGGACTTGATGATCTCAGGTCTATTCCAGCCTCAGCAATTCTGTGATTCTGATCAGGTAAACCGGACATGACACAGATCATGAACCAAATTCATCAGAAGTAACAAAATCCACAGAAGTTATTTATAATTCAGGCATACATCTGAACAGACACATCTCATTGACTAGCTTAAAATCAAAGCATTATATTTTAAAAATCAGTTTGGTAAAAGAACAGATGCAATAGATCAAGAGTAAAATGCAGCCTGCAATATTTCTGATAGTTCATTTTTTTCCACTGAAAGTTCTTTGTTTAATAGCTGTTGCCTTGATGTAAACCAACTATTTTCGTTAGCCCACTGAATTTCTCCTACATATCATAAAAACATACACACAAAAACTCCAGCCAATCTGTCACAGCACTTCTGCAGTGCATCAAGTTAGAGTCAGCAAACTACAACTTAGCATTTTCTTGCAGCCACTCCAAAGAAATCTGGACTCAAACAATTTAACAAAAAAGTTTATTCACCTCATGGATAAGTGATGTACAAATAACATAGCCTAAACATACTGTGTATAAAACAACTCTGAAGTTACTAGTCATCAGCACTATCATGTTAAGCATAACAGTTTTGCTCCCCTTTTTCACTTCCTATGCTGCCTAAAGTAGTCACATGCTCTGTAGCCCAGCTACTGTGCTAGCCCCTCTCTCTCCCTTCATTCTCTGCTTCAAAACAGGGTAGGACTTTAATCCATCAAGCCATGGACCTGGAATCAAGCTACTATCTTGGTCCTTCCCCCAGCTTAGTGTCATTTCTCTCTCCAGAAAACTGTCAGAGCAGCGCAGTGCTACTGTCTATGCAGGATTAAAATGCATCTTCAAGTTTTGAAGGTGATACAATGCATTGAGCACAAGATTTCTTCTCTGAAAAGTGCTAAGGAGGATGCAGCCAAAGATCCTTTTTCTGCAGCCTCCACTATGGAATGACAATCCCAAAGAGAAGATCAAGTTGACTAGGGAAAGGAAAACCAAGTGAAGAAAACACACCTTTTACAACTAGTTCCTAGTTGAACAGGGTTGGTATGCTATTTGAATTTTTCACAATATTGATACAAAGAAAGTATCATTTAGTTACACAGTTCCCTTTAGGATACAATACAAACTGTTAAAACTGACTACTCCTTTTGCCAGGATGAAGTCATGTGGGCTACGGGACACGTGGACTTTGAAAACTACACAGAATGACAGCTTAAGAACCCATGATTACAGGGCTCATGCAGCATTAAAATACTTCTCATAACTGCTTCTTAACTCTTGACATTTTCACAGCAGTAAAAAAGTACCTCTGGTACCCTGGCATAAATAGTCCCTCCGTTCACTATGAACAAGAAACAAGTTGACTGATATTAGTTACCTGACATTTTGGTTTTAAAAGGTTACATTTTTTCCACTCAGTTTCCCTTGCAATCAATGGCAAGTGATTAATAGAAGCGAACTACAGAGTTTACCACGTTTTACAACTTGCTGCTGGCCATTTATTCTTTACATATTTGTCCAAGCTGCATTTTTGACAAGTGTATTAGAGAGATACTCTTCTCGCCTTGGCACACTACACTGAAGCTATGTAGGCAACGCACAAATACAAACTAAAAGACCATATGCTCCAACAGACATTGTGGCATGATCATCTAGGTAAAGTTTAATGAGTAAGACCACACTTCAACTCCTGGCATCCCCACTCACCCTACCAGTTTGTTTCCATGTATCAGATCAAATAAACCATCTTTCATTGCAGTCAGACTGAAGAATTCTGATGGAACTGAAGAAGTCAATGAAGACTCACTGACAAGAAGGGTAATTCTGCAAGCAAATATCACAAATCATTAAGGTTTCTCCAAATCAAGCTTGGAATGGTGTCTTATGCAATAAGCACCTGAGAATGATGAGGAATGAATGTGAAAATACTTTATGTTCTTCCAGTCATCATTCACATAGGTAGGTAGAGCTGAACGAGCATCTCCA
Organism: Trogon surrucura; assembly: GCA_020746105.1. Taxonomy (NCBI): domain Eukaryota; kingdom Metazoa; phylum Chordata; class Aves; order Trogoniformes; family Trogonidae; genus Trogon; species Trogon surrucura. Next base: position 112,643,584 of record CM036617.1, on the reverse strand, counting down.
CAAGCAGGACACATGGCGTGAAAATTTTGCAATAGAACCTGGATGCACAGAAGCTCAGTAAGTTTCAAAATACGCAATGGAATCACTAGAAGATTGGTGACCTTCATTTATCCAGTTCCGTGGATAAATTTTAAAACATTGTTTCCTGTTAGAAATATCAAGACAAACAATAACTTTATCATTAAGCAAAATGAAGTTTTCTACTGGCACGGTTTTGAAGTGCAACTAAGCTGAAAGAGGAATGAAGCACAACGAAGTATGTTTGTAAATCAATCTACAACATAACCAGAAAGTTAGCTCAAAAGCTAGTTAAATAGATGTGTTAACTCGGAGATCTGTAGATAATAACCATTATTTAGTGAGTTTACAAACAATTGCTTAGGCAAAAAAAAAAAAAAGCTGGAGAGTGGTAAACACTGCAAGTTCAACACATATGCACAAGCAACTCCTGCCAGAACATAGTTTGAATTAATATCTTCAGATCACATTTTTCCATAACAGAAAGATGAATCTCAATTAAGTATGGGCACTAGAGCACAGTGGGTCAATACAGGTATCCACAGGTTATTACATGGGTACTTCTCATTAGTTTGTCTTGTTGTTCATGTATTTATTGATGAAGATTACTATTTTAATAAAATTAAGAGCACATCTTGGATCTCATCCATGGTAGCAAAGCCAAGATAAGCTGCAGAAGTGGAATCAAAAAGTCATTTCTTACTTCAAGAACTTTTGGCTTAAAAAAAATATTAACCTTTCTGATTACAAAGAGATACTCTGCACTAGTAAGGAGAGCACTACAAGAAGAACTAAGGCATACGTAGGACTGAAACATCAACATGCATTTGTACTCTCTAGTATTCGGAAGTTATTTCCATGGAAGGATGTAGCAACAAACTAATTTCTTGTTACAAGATTAACTTACATGAATCAAGATGCAAGCCTTTACTACAGTAAGTCATTGATGCAGCATCAGGTCCTAAATTAACTGGTTCTTGTTTAATTATCCATTATAACAATAAATAGTATTAACCACAGGTAATTAAGTTATTTTGTGAAAGAAAGGGTTTGAGGTGAGGACGACACTGACAACTCAATTTTATTTCTGGACACAACTTCAAGGGTAGAAAATCTACAGTTTGCACTGTACAATGAAGCCAGGTGTGAGTGTAAAGATGTGAGACTAAAATCTACATGCACAAATCTTTATTTCTGTGCAACTGTTTTGCATTTAAAGATCCCATAACTAACAGTCCACTTGACTAGTTCTGCGTAAAAGGTATCCTCAATATTCTCTCTGAAGTGCTGAATTAAGATCAGATTCTGTACCCTTCTATGTACCAACATTGAAAGGAATATTTTGGAATATACGAGGCATGTGTACTGTAATAATGTAAGTGCAAGAAAGCTTAGGTAACAATAAACATTGTGTAAAAACTCAGTAGTTACACAGAAAAAAATGTCTGTTCAGTCAGAACTAAAAAACCAACACATTTATTTATTTGGCAAGAGCGAATACTTGCTTTCTTCTACACACAAAATAGATTTCTATAGAAATGCAGAAAAGAGCTCCATCAACCTAGCCTCTTGGCAAGGAACAGCATCAATATGATTGCTAAGTATCTTCCACAAGGTTGGTGAGCCAGATGGCAGCCACAGGAAGAGCAACCTCTGCCATGCCAGCTGAGATAACAGATAAAAACTGACAGCAGTGTTCCACTTAGGTGGCTGAAACAGAACGTACAGAACCTGTTAGCAATCTATTTAGCCGAGATCAATATTTGAATAGCAATTCAAGGGTAGCAAATGGCTAAAAAGCCATTGCATACTCTTTAGTAATTTCCACTAAATGGTTCAGCAGCGGACAGAGCATGTCTTGAATTTAGTGCTATGAGTCTACATAACATTGCTATAGAAAAGCAACTCCTGGAAATAGCGTTGACTGGACAGACTAGCCAAAGCCTACATTTCCTCTCACTGAACTTTTTGGCACATCTCCATAATGCTTTTTATGTATCCTTAAAAATGTACTTAAATCCTTTTGTCTGCTTTTAAAGGTTATATATTTTTAATCTGCATTGCTGAAACTTATTTTCCTTGAGCAACATCAATCTCATCATTCCAGAAAGTTCCTAATGGAACAATTATTGTAGTAGTGGCAACTCACGGAAAAGTTTAAAAAAACCCTATTCTAACTTTTCAGAAAGGACTGTGGTGTATCAGACCTTTTGCAGCATACCACACTGGCAACAGAAGAAAACAAATTATTTGATTATTGCATGGCTTTTCAAACATACCCATCTCTGGAAATGCAGTGACAGGATTTCTTCATTGTCAATCTTTTGCACATCAATATATGTTCTTGCAATAACAATTTACCAGACAGGAAGTAAAGAAAGCAAAATATTAAGACTAATTTGGCAAAATCTTTCACCATAGGCATAAAATCATCCCCACTCAGCAAAGTTTTAAAGCCTATGATTAACTTGGAACACATGTTTAAATTCTGATTACTTTCTGTGAGATTCTGGATAAAAGATGGAAGCATGCACTTAAATGCTCTGCAGAATTGGGCCCTTTAGAAGAACAAGCTAAAGGAAAGAAAAATGCAAACTCTTCACTTCAGAATTTTACTCTTAATGCAATAAAATGCACACATACCACAGAAGCAAAGGTTATCCATCAACAGCAAAACCCACATGAGAGATCAAGACCCTGTCAGCTCAGATACTCACTGGAAGAATATACTCTAGCTTTATATGTAAGCCATGTTCTCTGATAGGCAACAGAGACCTGCACAAGGCCACAGATGTGTAATTCACTGGTGTGAAGAAATCAAATTAATTAAAAAAAAAAAAAACAAAGGAAAATAAAGAATGCTTGAGCCACCCCACCAAGGCACACTTTTCCTTTGAAAGTGCTTTTGAAATACATTAATACAAAGTAAAAATGCTGCTTTTACAGAGTTATTCTCATATATCTTTAACCCCATCACACATTCAAAAGCATCACACTGGCAGTTTTCAAGGGACAATGGCTAAAAGCCAGCCCTGACATAAAAGGTTGTCATTTTCATTGAAAGCACTGAGTCCTACCAGGGCAGAGTTTGGCCCACTAGAACTAGCGTCTGTGGTAACATACACACACCTGGGTTCACAGCAGTTGTGAACTTCTGTTAATATTCATTCTCTCAAGCTTTACTCATGGTTGGAAGAAACATAATAAAAAACCCCACATAACAATGACAGAAAAATCAATTGAATGCTATTTAAAAAACCCCATGTAATCAGCTGTTTTAACTCCCATAGCTAATGTTTTATTTTATGGTACAGACTCTGCCTAGTGGGCTATTTTGTTGCTTGGGGGTTTTTTTTGTGTGTTTTATTTCTGTTTGGGGTTGTTTGTTTTTTTTTTTTTCCAAGAACAGTAAATATGATTGATAGCTAAAAAAAAGGAGACTTACAGTTATTCCCTGAACAGACTACAAGAATATAGGCAGGGCTACAGGAAAATCATAAGCATAAAAAAGAAAGAAAAATAAATATATGTATGTATGTATGTATCACATACTTTCTGTCATTTTCATTGAGCTTTATAAATTTCAGATGTCATAAAAGCATGGACAGAAAAAATAACTTCAGAAGAAAAAAATTCTCATTTTGATCTATACCATTATGCATTGTGTCAACAAACAAAACTAACATCATAGGGAACAGGATGGCTAATATGCCTGGAATGCTACAGCATAGCTCTCTGTCTGAACCTGATGCTAAGAAAATGAATGAATGAATGAATGAAATACAACAATAAACGCAGTAATGCACTAAGAGGTAATGTTTAAACATAAAAAACAAATCAAGGACCTATTAAACAAGTGTTCTATTGGGGTTTTTTTGTGGTTTTTTGTTTTTTCTTAAAGCATTACAAATACTGCTAATGTTGATATTTATCTTTTCAAAGCAACTGGTGGTATATGTCACCCTAAGGTGTAATCATAATTACTATGCTTCTAAAGAGACAAAAGTACTGCGTGCCAAGCCTGCATGCCAGTATTTCTCCAAAGCTACTTGTTAGTCATTTCGACAGTAACAGCTTATCTCTACTTTGTCGTGATGTGCTATCCACAAGGCTTTTTATTTGAGTTGTTAATGCAGGCAAACTTGACAGTCTCTGCAACATATTCTCACAAAAGGAGAGGATCAGATCTATTCTAGGCAGTTTCTTGGTTGTTTTTTTTTTTTCCTAATGGTCCAGCTCTAAATTAGCTACATGCTTCACCTGCACCCCCCATCCTCATCCTGTAAGGCTAAACCAGAACAAAGGTTCTACTTATGGTTCCTATGACAAAACTAGAATAAATTATGTCGTTCCAGCAAGCTGGTTAATTGCATTTGTTTCATATATCGCCAAACATTAATTACATTCTGTAACACCAAGCTCCTCTGATTCACTGTCACTTCCACTGAGCACTTTAATTGTATTCCTTCTAGCTATGTGCAATTTTAAACACTTACTAATAATTACATTTCTATTGCCTGATATTTTCAGTTTGTATATAAAGATACATCCAATACTGGTGGTCTTAAAAGTTAAGGGTCAAAACATGTTACAGTAGGTAAAATAAAGCAAACAGAAAAGAAAATCCCCTCCAAACTATGGCCATAGTGATAGACACAAATGTTCTATTAAATCTTTTCACAGTTAAAACTTCCTGTTTATCATGTACATCCATTAGGCAGAAATTTTCTTATGGGTAGACCAAACTGAACATTAAACTGCATAGTATATTATGGAATAAATGTAAAACCGTGCATGAATGCATGTCTCCTGGTCTATTCTGCCTCCTTTTTTATTAGGGAGTGGGGGAAGATGAAAGGAGAGGGAGAAACACCCAAAGCAGCCTGTGACTGCAAACAACAAACCTAGAGTCTTTGCTTCAGGACTGATACCGTAAATGCTGTAAGCAGTAGCTTCCTGGAACAAAGTTTACTCCAACAGACATGCAAAACCAGCCAGGGTCCCAGACATTAAATTCACCTAAAGTCTGAAAGACTGTTTAGAGATGCAAATCCTCAGCACTGGGAGGACTGCTGAGCATTTGATCCCAGCACACAGTCATGTAGAGCAGTAGGCTGTTGCAATACTCGCTTCCTAGTTGCGTGCTTGAACGACTGTAATGCATCTAACATCTCTACTGCAGCACAGCGCCAACCTCTACTTTGAAAGACAATTTACCCTTGCGCTGAAGTTCTCGCCCTTCTAAAGCATACTTCCCCAAGATGCTAATTTACAGTTCCCCATCCATTACTTAAACTTGAAAACCGCAAGAAATGCTATAGTGCAGATCCAAACGGGGGTGGGGGGAGGCCGAGCTGGGGGGAAGAGTAAAAGGAAAAAAATCCCCCCTTTCCCCCCCAACGTTACTAAGCTTCATGAGAACCTTCCCTCCGGAAAGCCCATAACGAGGGGGCAGATGCCGGTGAGACCTTCCCGCCCCACCCTCTCGCGGAGCCCCCCGGTGGCTGCCGGGCTGGGCCGCACCTGCTGGGCCCCGCGGGGGGCGCTTGGCGCTGCGCTGCCCCCTGCGCCGCCCCCCGCGCCCGCCCTGCCCTGCCCTGCCTGCCGCTCGCCAGCGCCAACAGAGGCGTCGAGGGACTCTGGAAATTCGCCAGCTCGCCTCACCTGGGGCCGAGGCAGAGCTAACCTATTTATTTCATCAGCTGGCTCTCCCGGTGGAAAGTTTCAACAATAGAAGGAGGGAAAGTAATATCAGCTACAACAGCACTCTGCCTTTCCCTTCTCCTTCCCGCTCCCGCCTTCCTCCCCCAGCCCCCCCCCCCCCAAAAAAAAAGATGTAGCACGATATAGTTTTCACTCTTTCCTCACTACCCCAAGCCGACATTCTTCCATTCATAAGCTGCTTTTCCATTAAGTTAGCAGACGGGAAGGACTGCTTATTGGAAACATATATTCTCGCTCACCCCTCTGCCCCTACAATTTTTATACCAGAAACAAACTTAAGGCTCTGTAATGTTAAAGCTTATAATGCCGCCCATGTGCTGTCCCAGATCAGATTCAGATGAAGGGGATTTCTGCATAGAAATAGCATATCTAAAATAAGCGAACTTACCATAGACTTGAAAAAATGCAAATCCAAAGAGCAGAAGTGGCGTCAACAGACCCATTTTGACATATTAAAAGCAATCCCGATCACTTGCAAGACCAATTCCACAGAGATACAAAAAAAAAAAAAAAAAAATATCCAAAGCCAGTAAGAGGTAGGTCCAAAAGTTTTCAGTTTCCTAGCAGCCACTTTAAAGTGGAAAGGAAAATCTTGAAATCAAAAGCTGCAGATGGAAGGTCTTGAATGTGACACTTTTAGATCCATACAGATTAGAGCAGCGAGCGAGCTCCGAAGGCTTCTGCTTTGCACACACGCTCCTAAATTCCCACCAATCCAGCCCAAGCAGAGGAATTATTCAAGTGTGTCTAAGACTCTCTTTAGGATCCATGGCAATCCAAAAGCAAGCTCTTTCTTCGGAGGACAAGGGGAGACTCTGAGAAAGGACCCGATTCCTAGAAAGTGCCCCGCAAACTTCCCGGCACTTTGCAGGAAAATCATTGGCTTGATTTGGCTATTTTGCTTCCCTCTCGCCCTCCCCCTACCCCTTTCTTTCTCTACCAAATCAGTTCAAGCTGCAGAGTTTCTCACTTAACTTCCATAATAGGAACGCCTAGACAACGTGCTACAGGAGGGGAACTGCGCTCTCAGCATCACCTCAAAATAAAGCCCTGTCCCCTAACACCTCCCTCCTCACTGAAAACCGGAGCAGAAACTGCTCGAGGACAGTAACTCCGGCGCGGTGCCACCGCGGGCGGGAGCGGCGGCGGCGGGACGCCGCCGTGCAGTTGTGGCGACGGCGGTGGGGGTGCGTGCGGCGGAGGGTGCGGGGGCCTCCCGCCGCCGCAGCGGCGGCAGCGGCAGCAGCAGCAGCAGCAGCAGCAGCAGCTTTCCCGGGCGGCCCCGGCAGCCCGGCGTCCGCTCCGTTCTCCTCCTCCTCGTCTCTCCCCTCCTGCCGCCTCCGCCTCCTGCCGCCGCGGCCACACCGGCTTGGCAAGGAGAGGGAGGAGAATGAGCGCGGCTCCCGAGGCTGCCTGGGGAAGGGAGGCTGCGGGGTGTGGACTAAACCACTGTGCTCCACACCCACGCGTCCCTCTCTCCTCCCGGGGTAGGGAGATGGGGACGGCGATATAAGGAGACAGCCACGGGACTGGAAATCAGCCTTGCCGCAGGCAGTGCCCCCCCGCCTCTCCTGTACAGTTGAGTACAGGTAGAATTTACATGATTGCTCCTCACCGCTTCCCATTTAATGGGCAGCTAATTTTTCGGTAAGTGATTTCATGGAACTGTTCTGTAATTATTCATTCCCTCTCCACGCATACACAGACACTAGGGAGTGGAGACCCTTGAAAGGATCTTCCCCAGAGATCTTTCTGCTGATCCCCTCTGTACAAAAGGAAGGCGGCAAAAAATAAAATAATAAAATAATCACGCCTGACCTACAAGGTCTGTAGGACTGGCAGGCTTGCTCAGACAAAAATCAGGCAAGGAACAACCTCCCGCCTGCCTCGCGTGTCCCGCGCCTTTCCCCCGCCCTGCTCCTGGCCCCTCGGCTCGAGTGCAACTCCCACCAGCGGGAAAGTTTCGCGGAATCGACCGCGATCCCCGGAGGCTGGCGAAGAGGGCGGCGAGGAAGGGAGACAAGAGGCCCCGTCACTCCCAAGGGAGAAGAGCCCCTCTCTCCCCGCTACAGGCACGACAGAGGCTGTCAAACGGCAGGAAAAAAATCCCAAACGACCACAGATTTAAAAAAAAAAAAAAAATAAACCCACAACCAAAAAAACCCAGGAACTCGAAGGAAGGAGCAACGTGAGCGGAACCTGAATTTAAAAGCGACCGGTGTCGGAACAGGGCGGGGAGGTGACCGGTCAGAGGCACACCGAGAGCGGGGCCGGCCCGAGCGGCCGGTGAGAGCGGAGGCCCGCGGCCGCCCTGAGGTGACGGTTAGGCCGACCGTTGCCGCCACGCGCAGCCCGCGGGCCAGCGGGGAGCGCCGCACGGTGAAGCTCGAGCGCCCTCTACTGGCAGGCGGCGGGCAACGGCCGCCACCTCGTGCCCGGCGCTGCCTTTTGTTGCGGCGGGGCCCTCCGCGCGTGGCTGGGGCTGACGCGGGGGCGGGCCGGCACCCCCCGCCAGCGTCTGCTCCTCCGGGGCGCGGGCGCGGCTAACGGCCGCGTGGGGCGGGGGCCTGGTGGCCGCGGCGGGCGAGGGGCGGCTCCGGCGGGGCCGAGGCGCGCGGGGGGAGCGGGTGTGGTGACAGGAGCGGCCGGAACTCGGGAGGTACCGATGGGCGCGGGGCCGTGTCGGTAGGCGGAGAAGTCTTCTCTCCGCCCGAGAACCCGAGAAGAAGTAGCGTTGTACTTGAACCGTTCCAAGGAAACGTGCTCAGAGGCGTCCGTAGGGCATTTGGCGAGCTGACCTCTTTAGTTTTTGGAGGGACGCTTGAAGCTGAGCATCGTTTTAACACGATGCTAGATAAAAATTAACCAGCGAATAAAACTGTGGGAGTCACGCTGCGATGCACTAGGATGAGCACAGCTGTTCAAACAGAAAGAGCTTCTTACCTATTCACCAACTAGTGCCAAGTGTTTTTTTCTCTCAAGTCTCTTAGATTTTTTTCTTTTGCGTGTACCTACTCGTTGAATAAGCTCTTCACAAAAAGGATGTGAACCGTATTTCAGCAAAATGTGCCCTGTCCACACATACTCAAATAAATGGTCTGCGGGTTATTTTGCACTTGATTCTTGTAACTAGTGGCAAATATTTTACCATCCTCAAAAGTGACAGCGCGAGGTGTTAGTAGGCTTTTTTAAGTGTCTAAGAAGATTATTGCTATTCCGTACAAAGCCAGATGAGAACTCCAAAGCCTCTTCATGCAAACCAGGGAACCATGTCCTCCTATGCTCACAATATGCCCCGCAGATAAACATATGCGAATACATCTAAAGACTGCCTTGTGAAGAAGGCTATAATTAAGGCTAATTAAGGTAAGGTGATCAAAATGGTTCAGAGTGCTTGTGTATTGGCAAAACTAGAAAATCATAAATCACCTGACAGTGGTCTGTGTAACAAGACATGAAATATTAAAGGATATTTTCCATTGCGGTAGACATTTCAAGGACACAGGGTTAGTGAAAATGCTGACTTGTTTATGACAAAGTTTTAAATTGGAAATGGCTAAACACTGTACAGTTTTTTCTGCTTTTCAAATAAATTTAATATAAATTTAATACCAGCTGATGTAGACCAGAACACTTTCTAGATATGTACAGTCTTCAAACCCTTAGGTACAGAGGTACCTGTAAAAGGGTATAATGACTCCTATAAACATTCTTAGTGAAATGAATGGGTTATTCATTATAGCTGCTACTGTTTCATTCATTCACTTGCACAGAATACTAGTTTTCAATTATTAAACACTTTGCAAAACTTTGAAAAGTTTCAGCCAAATTTAAGCAAGGATTTTCAAGCATAAATTTTACCCATGTGTATTTCAGTGATATTTTTCCTTTGAGAAGAGTTAACAGTCCTCTAAAATGTCTGGCAGGGTCTGGCAGCGTTGGGGAAACTGGCTTTTGTACTGGTGCTGTTTGCCCAAAATCAGAAAACTTGGCTAAGTTTGGCTAATATACAAGCAAACCAACCAACCAAACAAACAAATAAACAAATAAACAAAAAGATCAAGAAAAACCTTAAAAATAAAAAGTCATCTAGAGATTTCCTGGAGCATTATAGTAGAGGTTCACAAAATTCACAAGAGGCTTACATGCACAAGACTTGTCACAGATTAGAATCATTGGCCTGTGAGCAGAGTTTGCTTGGAACAGTGCTTCTATTATAAGATGCAGTTATGATCATTATTCCTGCTGCAATCAATAGATTGGACACTGAGAGGTAAATCAGGAACTCAGTTCAGGAAAAGAAGACATGTTGCTAGAAACAGTGTAAGCACTGAGACTAGATCTCTCTCATGAAAGCCCCTGAGAATTTGTTCTTCTGCTGTCCCTGACTAACAAAATCTTGAGTAATCTACTTTCCTAGAACCACTCTTCTGGATAAAAAGAAAAAAAAAAAGGGGTGCCAGAAGCATGTGTTTCTTTCTCTGTCTCACAGGGGTCTCCTACTTCTAGCAGAGAGGATCACATTCTGCTTCCACATTAAAAATTCCTGAATTGTGGCATCTGACTTCAGAGTGTTCCTGTGTAAATACCAATCAAGCAACACTATGAACCCTGTTTTGAAATGTCCTTACATTGCTAGACTGTGTTAGCATGTCTGCACTATTTTTAATTACTAGTACAGCTACAGTGCTCCCACAGTTATAAGAATGGTCTATACTGTTGGTAAGATAAATATTTGGTAAATCAAATTATTGCAAGTTTTTTGATATACATCATATGTTTAATTTAGGTTTTGCATCCACAGCTCGTTAAATGTGCAAAAACTGGTAACAGAAAGATGGTACTTTCTTGACAATTTTTACACCAGCCTCACCTAAAATAAATTCTACTTCATTCTTTTTAACTTGAAATTCAGAGTAGGCAGTAAGCACAAATATTTATATGATAGATATAATGTTATCATGCAAGGATTTTGTAGATCCCACTTTCCATTTGTTCTTTGGATGTACTTTTAACACCCATAAAGAAAAAAAGATAGTGTCTTTCACACTTTGCAGCTTGATTAAAAATTTAAGAAAGTGGAGAAATAATTTGTAGTTAAAAAAGAATTTGAAAATGGATTATACATAAAAGCAGCGTCCGATTTCTCCTTTCTGGGGGCAGAGGGAGGAGGTGAAAGGAAGCTTCCAGCTGCAGCATTCACAGAAGAATGGGTAAGTTTGCTGCTGTGTGAAACACAGGTCTGTGTTTTCCTGCTGGGTACAAGATGACAGCATCTCATCCTTTGAGATGTAAAGGGCAACAGCATCTTTATATGAAAGTGATAGGAATAGAAAAGATTAGAAATATTTCTGTAGTAGTGGCCGAAATTCAAAACCTGTAGTGTGAAGAGTACAGTGCCTGTCACAGTCATAAGCACTAAAGTTTTTTCAAAGCTGCTGGGCTTCATGTAGACTTGTATAGAGCAGGTGGAACCAAGACTCTTTTCAGAGGTGCACAGGGATAGGACAAGAGGCAATGGACACCAGTTGCAATGTGAGAATGGTCTAGTTAGAGGTCAGAAAATGTTTTTTTACTATGAGGGCAATCAAACAGGTGCCCAAAGGGATTGTGGGATCACTGTTGCTGGGAATAGTCAAAACTTAATTGATCAATATCCAATGTCACTTCCACATGGAAGTGAACTGGCTTTGAGATGGACTAGATGATGTCCAGAGGTCTCTTCTGACCAGCATTTTTCTAAGGTTCCGTGATTCTATGACTGGCAGTACTGGCAGAGTTCTGAGCATGTAAGTGTACTTTGACACTGAACACCAAGGTTTCTTAGTAGAGAATTAGGTACTAAAGTGTTCTGTAGTACTCACTTCTGTTACGAAAGTACATAAAAGTGCACACACAAGCTATAAATAAAAGAATTGCTTGGTTCTCCCCAAATTTAAGCCATTCCTGCCACAATACTAAAAGCCTTTGTTGAATGATTCCTGTGTAGACCCAACAGTGAATATTACAGGGACAGAAGAGCATTCCTTGCTCACTTGTGATTGAAAATGCTCACCTTTGCGACTACAGTATCTAAAATTAGTAGCCTTTCCACCAAGTTCTGTGTCAAGCTAATGGCTGTCTTCACATTTTAGACTGTAGCACAAGCTCATTATTTGCAGCAGGACACACTGCATCCTTTCCAGTCTTTCCACAGACTACTTCTGTCTAGCCTTCTCCGTGTCAGAAATTTCCTTGTATACACTAGTATTTTCATCGTGTCTGTGTGTCTCCCATTTGTAGGGTTTATGAGTGTTCTTCTCAGCTATGTATCAGTAACTTCTATTCCCTCTCTTCTATCTGGGACTCTGTGTAAGTTATGCATTTCTTTGTCTAATGAAGGAAAAGTCAATTACTTAATAAGATGAAGGCACCAGTTACGGAATAAAGTGCTAATTTACGTAAATAAGGACATCAAAGACATATTCTATCAACTACAAATAAAATAAGACTTCAAGAGTAATTTCAGTTATTCCTTTGATAATGTAGTCCTCTACCCAGACATTAATATTAAAAAATAACAAAGATGGACTCTGCTTGGAGAAGAGGAAGCTGAGGGCTGACCTCATTAATGTTTATAAATATGTCAAGGGCGAGTGTCAGGAGGACGGGGCCAGGCTCTTTTCAGCGGCGTCCATCAACAGGACAAGGGGCAATGGGTGCAAGCTGGAACATAGGAGGTTCCATAAAAATATTAGAAAAACCTTTCCACTGTGAGGGTGACAGAGCACTGGCACAGGCTGCCCAGGGAGGTTGTGGAGTCTCCTTCTCTGGAGACATTCAAAACCCGCCTGAACACCTTCCTGCGTGATCTACTGTAGGTGATCCTGCTCTGGCAGGGAGGTTGGACTAGATGATCTTTGAGGTCCCTTCCAACTTCTAACACTCTGTGACTCTGTGCCCTAATTTACATTCGAAAAAAACCCAAACCATGCCTTAAGTGACAAGATAATTTCAAAAGACAGTTTAGGTTTTCAGAGGGCATAAATAGTTATTGTATCATTCAAGAACAAGCATTTAAAGTTAAGAAGTGGAAGAGGATAAAATCCTACTCTACTTACATGAGAGATTCAGAGGTGAAATTCTCACTAGAAAAATATTTCATCATAGTGCAAGGAGACTCATTTATTTGAAGCTAAGTGTAGCTACTGCACCCTGACTTCCAAGGATCAGAAAATCAAGATGTACAGCAACACTACATTTATAACTGTACACAATGATACACAAAGAAATCTTAAGCTGAACACCATATTCCTACATAATTATATTATAAATAACATGTAATGCTTTCTTATTAAATGACATATGTCACATTTTCTGTAATAAGTGCATATTGACAGCCAACTACATTAGCCAACAATATTTACACTTTAATTACAGCTTTAAAAATTGAAATATGTAACTGTATGTGTACATAAGTTGCTAATGGGGCAGAAATTTGTACAAGGAGATTCGTATGTAAATATCCATTATGTAGATGGCTTTTGAATTTAGCTGAATTTTGTAGTTACTGTTTTGTAGAAGAAAAAGCCAGACTTATTGAGTTCCCTTTGTTGTCACTGACCCCAAAAGTATCAATGGCACGGATAGGTTATTGTATAGCATGATTTTCTCTGTGCTACTGTCCTCAGTTGTAATCATATATTACTCAAAGTAAGGACCTGTTGTGGTACCACAGAGCTGCTGATTTATGAAGATGTCAGCTCCTGAGAATCTGGTCCATCACTATGGTGGCAACTTTAACGGCATTAGACAGTCTTGTATGTTTCTACCAGTGGGTTGTAATGTTCCCATCAGGCTATGATTCTTTTTTGCAATATGGTGCTGTCAACACTGTTCTCATCAGTTATACATATCAGTGGATTATTAACAATATTTGTCAGAGTTCTATATTAGTTTTGTCCCAAAACAGCCTTGCCTCACTTCAGCAATAGAATTACATTTTGCATTGTCTCAAGAAATGCTTTTAAATTAGAATTGATGTTTCAGTCATATGATTTTTCACTGCTGATGTAATTTAGCTTTCTATCTAAATTCTTAAGAGTATATGAGTTATTTGTAAAAAATGTGATCCTGCTAAAAGCAGCTGAAGCAGAGAGTTCCCATGGCAGAATTTGGGCTAATACCTCTCCCTTGCATGGCAGACAAAAATGAGTGTCAAGACTAACATAAAATTAAAAAATAAAATGAAAAGAAAATATTTAAAACAGGAAAAAAAGTCTCAGAGTAAGACTTCTCCTTAAAAAGTATGCATTTAATCAAAATTATAAAAGTTCAACTGTAAACACCAAGTATTGTGTAATCACTAAAGGAACTATTGTATTTTACATATTTTGAGGTTAAAGTTATTATAGGATTTAATTGCTTAAATTGTATATAAAAAATTACCAAACTTTTACCATGAAAATATGTAGCAATGTTTTTCCTCTGTGCTGCATATCCTATTATACTGGGAGCAGCTGTGCCAGTACATGGTCCCTTTAAAGCCAATAAAACCGTACAAGCAAAGGGGCCAGCTCAGAACACAGAAACAGAAGCCAATGACTCATTTTAACGTCTGTCTCTGAACTGAAACACAAAATAGCAATTACCTCAAAGCTGCTTACTGCCACAGCTAGGAAGACTCTTTCACATTTAAAGCACACTACCCACACAACAGAAAATCTTTTTTTTTTTTTTTTCTTTTCATTGTACAGCTTGCAATATTGTGGCTGATGGTGGAATTCAGCGTGTTTCAGTCTAACTCATCAGTTCAAATCTTGCCCATGCTGTTGGTGACCAAAAGTTATTACTTGATTCCCAGCTTAAATTGTTTTAGAGTCAGCTTTTTGTGGACAAGAGAAACACATTGTAAGCTTATCTTACCCAGACAATCAGCAATAGTTCAGCCTTCTAGGACAACCTTGAGAAGAATAGGGTATTTTGCACTGCCCTGGCCCAGAAGGTACTTATCTTGAGAATGAAGAAAGAATTGAGTTTCAACAGGATCTACCACAATGAGATCCTGTAACCAGGACTTTGTATCTGTGGACTTTTGCAATATAAAGAGTAATTAAATCCCACTGCCACATTACCTACTGAAAGATTTTCTAAAAGAAATATGTCTTCCATGATTCTGGCAAAAAAATTATGTAAAAGAATAACTTCTTATCATTCCCAAGAAAAATGAATATATGCTAGCTCTTTAATCTCTAACTGGCATGGCTATTAAAATGTCAGATTTAAAGTAAATGAGCCAACATATGGAGTAACACCACAAGATAATTTGTAAGTAAAGGATAAATAGCGCTAAGTATGAAATTCAAAATACTGTAGTAATGCCTATAGATGTGTAGGTGGCATCGGATAGTGTAGATGTGTACCAGATTTATATTTCATTGACATTTAAAAAGATACAACAGTCCATTCTGAAGAATATAAGAAAAGAGTAATTCTCATCTAAATTAGCACAGAACTTGCGTTTACACAACATGAATCTTCACATAACAAAAAGACGCTAGAAGTCTTTTCCAGTATCCTTTGGAAGAAATAGTGCAGGTGATTCAAATAATTGAAGTAATACAAAAGGTCACCTGTGAAATTTTTACGGTGGGAGTCATAGAGATCTTTTCGAGTGATATACATTTCAAAGAAAATTGGCTTAAATTTTCATGGGCTTTATAGTTATCTACCATTGTTCTTTCATGTTTTTTCAGGAACATAGTATAATGCTGATCATAGTATATAGAATTATAGTAGCCCTGACATAGAAATCTGAGTGCATTTCCCCCCCCCCCCCCCCGTAAATCCATTTAATTCTTCTATCACATGACCTGGAAATTGGCTAACATATGCTCAGTTTGAACAAGTTTGAATCTGTTACTTTTCAAATGGCCAAAAATCTATGTTGCTCAAGTGAAATGTACAACATTTTCTGAGTCAAGAAGGAACTTGCTTTTTAGACAATTCACAGCATCTACCCTTAAACTACTTTACATAAAAACACTAAAGATTGTATTTCTAAAGTATTGTAGATGCTTGAACATATCAGTGATCAGCACATTTGCCAAAAAGTGCTTTTTTGTTTTCTGCATATAACCTTACAGTTGCTTAAGTCATGTCTTTGACAAGCAATATGTAGAAAACTGATATAGCCTGCTCTAATACTAGCACAACAAAAAGAAGGGAGCAATGACTCTGGAGCTGGATGTCTGATACATGCAGAGAAGTCTCTTCTGCCAGAAATAAGATTATAGATGCAGGAATGGCACAGTGAGGTTACAGCATCTGAACTGTTAAATCCTGAATTTGTAAGCAGAGACTTAATCAGAAGACTGCTAAATCAAATCGCAATGGTGGATCAAACAATTGAGGAACATATTCCTTAGGAGAGTGTCAAGATGAGCAAAAAAAATGCAATGAGAGCTGAGTGACATCAAGTAAATTTGAAAAATCTCTGAATTCTTTTAAGGGCATCTTGAAACATCTTAAAATATAGTGGAAAATTTTGGATATGAATTCTTTTAGTCCCTAGAAATCAAAGCTATAATAATTAATTACGACGTTTCATAATCTAGGCAAATAGCAGATGATAGATAGAAGACTTTTTATATAGGAAAAGTCTCCCTTATTACATTTTCCAAACTCTTGTTTCCCATTAACATTTTAGATCTACATCATATTTAAGATACTTAAATCAAACTGCTTAATATTCTGGACTGACAGGCTCATTAAGCTGAACAGTAGGCTTGCTGTCATATGCACTTCAGGCACTTACAGTAGGAAATTTTCTGGTTTTAATTCCAAATGTTTAAAGAGAAATCTTTATTGATAAAAATGTAATTATATTTCTTTTCTTTAAGAAGCATTACTGTATGTTTGACATCTCAACTCTAATGGTATTTTGGTTGTCTCTTACATTCTAAACTATCTAAGCAAAAGAGTACAGTGCTGTGTACAAGAGCTTTGGTATAGTAGTTACACATTTTTTTAATCAGTTCATAACATGTATTAATTTATGCATGTCAGTGTTACAGAATCATCTACCTAAGCTATGGGTATTCAAGCTGGTGACATGGTATACTAACTCCCATTTGGTCTGTATTATTTTTATACCTACCAAATTTTGTTCAATGTTAAAAGCAAAACAATTTTGCAGAAGAACGTTTCTCCAAGGCCAGGTTTATCAAAATTATTTAGAGATGCGTCACAGTGCTGATAGCATCTGTGTGGAAGCTTCACTAGTGTTGCAAGTCAGTGCGAGTTAAGTTTCTAGCAATTAGTTTCTTTTGAAGATTCTTAACAG
Source organism: Trogon surrucura (assembly GCA_020746105.1). Classification (NCBI taxonomy): domain Eukaryota; kingdom Metazoa; phylum Chordata; class Aves; order Trogoniformes; family Trogonidae; genus Trogon; species Trogon surrucura. The sequence continues at coordinate 112,626,519 of CM036617.1, read as the reverse complement.
GTACCTATCTAAATCCTGGCAATGTATGAAAACTTCCATCATTCAGTCTTTGATCTGGAGATCTAGAAAATAAATTAATGCCTGTTTAAAGGGAGTTTGAAGTGCTAAGTAGTCTTCTTTCAGGCCAAATAAAAAGTGCAATTACAACTCTTGCAGTAGTAAGATACCTGGTATATTAATAGGAATTACCACAGGATTCGTCAAACAGCATGGCTAGGCTTGGTCAGAAGGCAATGTCATGTCTGCTGAAATAATTACTGGTGGAGAAAGCCAAGACAAAGGCCAGAAGGCAGTGAATAAAATTGCAATGAATAAGAACTGCCATAAACAGGAGCAGAAAGGCATTTCCAGGGGAAAAGTAGGTCACAAAGGTAAGTTAGCAGACATTTGAGAAAAGAAACTACTCCTAATGCTATTTTTGTTATTTTCATAGAAAAGGAATTACATGTAATCTTTGAAGAAGGTAAGAAGTATTGAACCAAAACATATACCTGCTTCAATGTCATCCCTGAAAGAAAAAAGTCACAAAATGTAAGCCACAAAATACAACTATTGGCCACACGTTGTTCTTTTGTATTTGCGATAATGCAGGAAAAGAATATGGATTTTAGCAAATATTTTATCAGACTATCAGATCTCTACACTATAATCTAGTACTATGTTACAGCAGTAGCTGACAAAACCTGTTTTTTTCTATTTTTTTCTCAGTACTTCAAGAAGTATTATTCTAAAGTCTGTTCAAAGAGTCTAGTTGTAGATCATTACCTCCACCTCTTTTTTTCTTAATTGTATAGAAGTTGAAGTGGTAATATAAACAGTAATTAAATCTCATTGCCACATTAAATCCCACTGCCACAACAATGTTTTCTACAACAATTGAGCTGTTTTGTCTTTCTGTTTCTCCCTTCATTTCTCTGTTGAGGTCCAGCTGAAAAGTAGGGTTCAGCTGAATCACTGCACTGCTTTGGAGGCTGACCATATTGTTGAGATTACTAAGGGACTTCAAGATAAACCACCCTACTGTAATTGTATTCTTGTCAAAACTTGGTACCCATTGCATATAAAAAGGGTTATGATGCCATTTTTATTTATACAAGCATGCACAATTGTAAGCATTCTTTTATATAATATAGGAGTTAAATGTGATGCCACCATTTCTCATCCGGTTAGGTTTCCAAACTGAGACTTACAGCTATGCATGTTTTATCTAGGTCCATACAACTCTTTTAACAATAAAAGTAGCCCTCTAACTGGGTTTGTTTTTATAAGAGGCAGAGACTGTAAAAACACCTTGTGTTAAAAAAAATCCACTGGCAAGCTTAATAATACTGTTCTGTCTACTTATTTTGGCTCTTTTTCCTCAGTGTAGGGTTGCACACTGAAGGCATTTCCTCTGAAAGTAAAAAAGTAAGGTCACTGAAACAATTGTGATAAGATATTCTTTCTGTTGCTTCTGAAATTAGATATGTCTCTCTTATCCCCATGTTTGATTAATTCCACCACAATAGAGTCATCTCTTGTTTTCATAAAGGCTTCTTTCAGCTTCCATTTAACACCTTCCTTTTTAGTTTCCAGAAAGGATAAATCTTTTAAAAGAATAATCAAAAGAAAGCAAGAGTCCAGGGAGGCATCTACATGCTAGGAGACAAACTTCTATTTTGCTGTTGAAGTCACAGCTACCTCATATAGCAGTTTCTAATTTTCCTCCCTGATCTGCTCAAGATGAACATTACTGACCTCAGAAAAGGTCTATGTAATCTGATAAGGTAACTACAAGAAGTAAACTGTTTTTAACAGATATAAAATCTAGCACTACCAGGTATGACTCATTCTAAACAAGTAACTCCCTCAAGAGAATTAAGAAAAATAAATCCCTGCTAGCATGTTCGACATAAAGCAAAGCACTCACTGCATGTTAAAAAATACTTGAAAATATGAAACCTTTAACAGTCTACAGATAGCATTACAGCTACACAACATGACTTGAAAACCTTCCCTGACATAGATCCCAAGACTGCAGTTACTCCCACTTCATATAAAAGGAAGATATATAATTAAGCTTGTGTTGTATCTCACTGAAAGCAGTAGTAAAGTCCAAACATGGACTGTAATATGAATTAGAACACAGTCATCATGGCAGAGAGTAAGTTTTTAACACAACTCAGTTTACTTCTTCCACCAAAAATATCATTGAATTTGATACCAAATCATACTTCAGAAGAAAAAATAAGATCTAGTTGAAAATTTGTAGCCCAGTCTAGCATGAGACAAATCTGTGAATTAGTCCACTTATCAAGAAGGAAAAGTTATGGGAAGATTCTGATTTGGGATTCAAAGGTTTGAATACTGCCCTCTAACTGAAATGTGCTTTGTTCTATGTAATACCTAAACATGAAATATCCAGCCAAAGATCAGTCTCAGATTTCATAAATCTGTTATCATTTGGCCGGGGGATGGACCTGAAAAACAAAATTTGCATAGTCTGGCTTTGATTCATGGGTAGAAGAAAAACTTTAATATTGCATGATCTTACAGCAACCTCTTGGATGTTCCAAGGAGACTGTGAATGAAAATTGAGTGCACTGTTTAGAAGAAAAAATCACTCATAGACAGTGGAGAGATGTAATCTCTAATACTTTGTAATCTGTGTGTGCATCTCATAAATTTGAGACAAACACACAAAAGTCACTACATTATAAATTAGCTCCACTCTATTACTGCTGTTGTTACCCTCACTCTGTATGTATTTATGTACGTATGTATGTATTTAAAAACCTCACCTAAATAGAATTAACAATGGCTATACTAAAAAGCACACGGCACTATGGCAAAATCATAGCCACACCTTATGAATGATTTTGGATTTCTCAATTCATTTATTTTAAAAGTTATTTCCCCGGAATCTTCATGGTCAGTTAAACTGGAAGAAAAAAAAAACAAAGCATATGCTGTGGCTAATCTTTTCTGTGGTGTATTTGAGAAACTCATTAATTTTGCTTGTATGCTCTTATGACCAATTTTTAAGACATCTAGGCTGCTAAAAATGCAGAATTAAATACCTAATTCACATTGAAAGCAAAACTGTACTTGCATATTTTGAATTACCCCAAAGCCCCTCTCTCTGTCTTTAGCTACCTCAGAATATAACTAATGTAAAGAAATTAGTAATGAAAAGTGTATCTTGAAGAAAGCCATGGTGATATTGATAGATTTCATTAGAGATTCATCTAATACTCTTCTATGTCTGGTTCTTTATTCTGTGTTTTCTGAGAACTCTGAAAAACAGTATTGCACATGTTCTAAAGAATAAGCTGTAATGTATAGCTAATATATAAGAATTCAGATGTTATTCCAAAAGATTGTTGTTGTAACATAACATAGTAGAATCCTGTCTTTGTCCCTGATACTCTTTTAAAATAATTTTATTTTAGATCTGTGGGATAATTAGTTCCAGTTTCAGAATATTTCTTAGAGACTATGGACATTCACCCTTCCCCGTTCTCTAACTGGAGTTAGGAGACTGTAAAGAAAGGTTCTTTGCAGCAAGTAGTTACTCTGTCATTCCAGAAGGAAACTTACTTTTCTGTATTAAGATTGCTGCTCTAAAGATCAACATCAAAACTTTTTTTTTTTTTCTTTTCTAATAGGCACACATAATTTCTTCAGGACAAAACACTTCCTTAGTATGTAGAAATTGCTGTGTGTCTGTTAGGAATCAGTGTGGTACAGTCTCTGCTTGGAGTGATAAATTAAATGACTGTAGACAACAACTAAGTCACTTCTTTGTTGAAAGTGAATGCTAATGACATTTATCTTGTGCTTCATGATAAACTCATTTAAAAGACTAAAATGCTGGGGGGGGAAATCCTGCATTTTAGTAAATATGCATAAACTGTCCTTTACTTGCTCAGTTACAAACTGCTGAGAGTAATATCAGTGCATATTTATTTTTAAAATCCTTGTGCATCTGTTATGTGTCTAGAAAGGTTTTTCATGAACGTGTACTGGTTTACATTTTGAAGCTGAAGAACATTTAACTGTTCGTGCTACACAAATATAAACCAATTCTGTACAAGTCCAGTGAGAGCCAATAGCAAAACAGAAGGGAGAGGAGGGGATCATGCAAGCAGGGAAAGCTTATCTCCTCTCCGTGATGGGAAGCTCTTACATCAGCTTCAGTCACATCACCTCATCCACCTTGAGCCTACCATTCAGGTGCTGCAGAGCCAATATATCATCTTGTTGCTACAGAGAGGTGTACCAAGCTTCCCTTTCCCACTCGAGCACTTAACTCATGTCTCCCTTTTGAGAGGTGTTGAAGGCCCCATCTCTGGAGATATTCAAGGTTAGGCTTGACAGGGCTCTGAGCAACCTGGTCTAGTTAAAGATGTCCCTGCCCACTACAGGGGGATTGGACTATATGACCTCTAAAGGTCCTTTCCAGCCCAATGCATTCTATGATTCCATGATTCTATGATTCCTTCTCCCAGCTACACAGCCTTGCTTCCTCCCCTTCACTGAACAAAACTCATCAAGATCAGAGAGAAGAAAAAAAAAAAGGCAGCACCTTTCATTTCTTTGTGGTTGAGTAATTTTCCATGGTTTTAGTGAACTAAACAGGCTTGCACAGGGCTAAGAAAAACAGTGTTCAAGGGAAAGGGAAACGAGTGAGGATTGCTAGCCAAAGGTGGCCCGTAAAGCTGTCACTCACATCTCAAACCAGTCTAAGTTGGTAAAGCCTTCTGAAGCAGCAGTCTTAGCTCCACTCCATCTTTATCCTGCTCGCCTCCTTCACTGGCATAAGTGTTTGTGTCTATAGACCATGAACAACTGATAAAGTATTTTTTCCTTTGTTTTTTTTTTTGGTTTGTTTGGGTTTTTTTCCCCTGGATTTAACTTGGATAAGCCTTTTCTTTAATGAGTGGTACATTTTGGAGAAACACTTCTTTTTTCCAGAAAACTTAGTTTTCCTATGACTTCTGTGTTTTTCAGTATGTGAGACAAAGGCAAATAATGTCCACATTTTCTCTCATATAGAAACATCGAGTTTGTGAATTTCCCTTTTTGTTGTCCTATGCCTTTTCAAAACTCTCATGGGTTTGGAAGTATGTGGCAAGTTTTTTTATACTGTGGTTGAATTTTTTAATTGGTACTTTTTGAAACTTTTCAAATTTGAGAAAGTAACAGTAGCAACATCAAAGTATTAAAATTAAGTAAACTGTAGAGGAATTCTAGGATCATCCATTTTGCTAGGTTAAGCATAAAAGTCAATGATAGGATGGAGGAATTTAGTTCTAAAAATGAAATGGCAAGTGTGTGTGTTCACATGATAATCTTAGATATTATATTAAAAATATAAATTCAGAAAAAAAGCATATGTGCACTGTAGAGTATCAAGCAGCTTTTATTGTCTGTAGATGATTTCAGGAATATCAGTTTTAGCAGAGCACATTTTGAAGAAGGAATTAATTTAACCTAGCTCTGTGATCTATTTACTGTAAAGTTGATGTAAATATGAGAGAGATAGCCAACTTGGACTATGACTGACTGTGTTGTACCTGTTTGGTACTCAGCCTGTCATGTGTACTGTTGTTACCTCCCACTGATCTAGTCTCAGCTGTACTTAGCAGTGCAGTTAGTCTTTCTATTAACTCATTTTTTTTCCTCTCAATATCAATTTTAAGTGAATGGGTAAGAACTGTTTTAGAAATAAGTGCTATGGTTGAGGAAGCTTCTAGCACGTTTTAGGTTCCCTCAAGCCCAACTGACCAATCGATTTTGGATAACAGTGGTTTCCTGGAGGAGGAAAAAAACGAAAACACACCCCAAACCCCCCCAACAATCATTGAACAGATATGTCACTAAAAGGAAAACAAAATTTAGCAGGAACATGGGTTTTGGATATGTAGTGATATTGAGCTCCAATTCTTTGTTGACTATGCATGCACCCTGTTATGTGGGATGAGAGATTTGTTGACCATTTGAAAAATAATGTGGGATACAAACAGCAAATAGGAGTAGTCTGTGTTCTTGCATTTGTTTAGATTACTTTACAGGCCTATTTTCAGATGTGCCATAGAACCTCCTATTCCAGATTTACTCACTGTAATGGGAGCAGTGAGAGAGAGAGAGAGAGCGTACCCCTGAACACAGGCAATTCCTGGCTGCTCTCACTGCACACAGTCATGCTTCTTTTATGAATTCCCAGAACTGGCCTGGCATATGACTAACTATTTATCTAAAAGTGAAAAAGAGAACTTTAAAGAATTTAGTTTTAGATGCTTGCTGAAAGTGTCAAAGTTTAAGGCTGGGCCGGCCACTGAACTTTGACAGATGCTCCCTATGATCCGCCCACACCCTCCTAGGGGAGGATAACAGGAGAAACAGGGAGAGGAGCTTTAAGCTTAAAAAAACCACCCTGAAGCAGTTAAATGAAGAAAAAACCCAACTAACAATAACAATGAGGCTGTCAAACTATACACATATAAGAATGCAAATATGCACAAGATTCAAGATAGTATGTTATTACAGGGCCCATGCATTCCAGGTGACAACAAAGTCCTGAGAAGGAAATGGAAGTCCCAGATGGGACTCAGCAGCAAGTGGTAGAGCCCAAGCACAGAGTCTCCATTACCATCCAAAAGAAACAGAAAAGGAGCTGTGCCTCTGCCACTCACTGTGGAGAGCAGGGGAAGGCCACCTGCCCTGTCAAACGATGCTCCTCTGTAGCCTGGAAACAGGATAATTGGAACACTAGGAGGAGGATGACAAAGAGCCAATGACAATCCTCCCAGCACAGCAGCACCAAAAAGCAGCTGGATTCTTCTGAGGAGGCCTTATATACTGAGCACCGTGGGAAGGAATAGCATGATTGGTCCATTTGGGTCACCTCACCCATCCTCTCCTTCCTGTAGGCACAGCCATCCCTCCTTCCCTACTGTTTGCCACCAGTGCCAGGCAGCCCCAGAGACCTTTTGTCCTGGTGTTCTCAAATCAGGACAAATAGAAACTACAATTATACTCAGACTTTAAATATATGATCTTATCAACTTTTTCTATTGGATTTTTTTTTCAATTGCTTGTTTACAGTTATATTTTCATAAAGGCTGAATCTTTAGTGTTAGTGCTATGAATGATGCTAGTGTATAATATAAAGCTGATAAATGTAGTATGACAAATTAAACCAAACCATTTACATCTGATGCATGATATTTACTTATTTTTTTAGAAGCCAGTATTAGGTATAGACTATTCAGATACTCTTGGTTGTACTGTGAATGCTATTAGGATGGTCTAAAACACTGAAATAATATCTTCCCACTTTTTTCACAGTATTAAAAAAGAAAAGTCAAAGCAAAGGCATAAGATTGCTTTAATTAAGTTGATTTCTGGTTTCTAAAAGAGTTTTTGTTTCATCTCAAAACTCAGTACAGCTTTTTGAAATAAAAGAGTTTTTGAGTAATAACACTACATATGGTTAACACCAGACAGTGCCTATGTAAGGCTGGAAGCTGCAAGCTGAGATGTGAAAGTAAAGTGGGAGGAAAACGAATGAGATGTCAGCTACATGCTCAGTAGCTTTTCCGGCAATATGTCTGAGTGAACACAACAGTATTACCATGTACTGAGTTATTATTTGTTACACGATACTAAGACAAGGATTCATGAAATTGTTTATTATTACAATCTGTCCTGTGTAAAACACTTCTGGAAGAGGAGCTATGCTATTAAGTGGCAATATATTTGAAGGATCTGGTAAATATCCTTGATTTAATTTGTTTGGTCGTATTACGTATGTAGTCTGTAAGTCTGTCTATTGTTGACCAGTACCAATAGCATTGCCAAGACTTACTCTGAACCTCTGTTGTTGAACACTCTCCCATTTATTGAACTTGCTGGAATCAATGACAATTATTAGATATTAATAAGATTCATTTCACCATCAAGATGCTGTCAGATATGCTAATAGCTGTGATCATTTTGGGTCTTAGTCAAAGTCATGTTCCCAGTACTAGTATACTGTAATCAAACAGATCTAAACACTATAAAATAAATTTAAATTATAAATTTAAATAATAAAATTAAAAATGTTTTACATCTCCAATTATGTGTTAGACCATTCTCACTTTAATTATCTAGTTATATGATATTTATATACCACCTAGTAACATAATAACTCACCTTAGTGGTCTATGTCATCAATTGTTACACTTAAACAACAAGTTAAACTGGCAAATCAAAGCACTCCAGAGGCAGGAAATTACAGAGGTTTGATGGGGGGTTTTTAATATGTGTTTTAAGGGTCACACAGCTGCATGATTACTCAAAAGGATTTTGGATGCCTGTAAAGATACAGAATCAAGGATGAGAGAGCCCTGTTTCATCTGATGTCAGACGCTAGAGTCCTGCATCTAGTTTTAGTTCTGTACTCCTAACTAGGAAGGATTCAGAGGGCACTTGCCACATACTTTGAAGTTAAGGTAAGAGGTCTTCAGGGAATAATCTAGAGAACTTCAATCTAAAGATTTTAACAAAAATGTAAAGATCAGTATTCATTTATAATTTTTTTGCACACAAGAGCTGAAGAAAAGTTGCTCTAGTATGCTTCTGCTACATTTGTTAAAAAGTCAGTATCAAACACCCAGCTATTACCCAACAATATAGATCATTCCTCATTATTTAGAACTGAGATAGCATGAGACATCTCATCAGATCAGAAAAAAAAAACATAGAAGTTGGACACAGGGATTCTTGGAAGATGTGTAATGTTTGGTTCATTACAGAAGGTTAGCACAGGCTATGTTATTTGGGCTTCAGCACCGAGTTTCCTATTAGCTGAAAGGGAATTTGGATTATGTTATTCCATGTAACACCGGAAATTTTAATTAGCTGCATCAGCTGCTTAGAATATGTTTATCCTGATTGCAAGTATGTGAACCTCTCATATTTATTATGCCGTATCCCATGAAAACTGAGCAAAAGCAGCAAGTGTGCCATGGAACAAACCTCAATCAAGGTGATCTTGTCTCTTTTGTTGCTTGCATATGCTTTCAGTTATTCAAAGCCTATGTAATAGCTGAATGGAGATGCATAAGGACAAGATGGAAGAAGCATGTTTCCAGAGCCAACTTCCGTTTTACTCCAGGCTGAAAAAAAACGTTAGTCTTTTTTGTAGCCTTTTTGGTGATAGCTTTTTTACATGTATGTCTTAGGTGGACTTTTTCATGAAGAAATAAGTATGTTCTTTCTAAAATTACTTACTGAACAGCAGCAAGAATTGTAGTACCTTGTATCCTATGCAGTCAATGAGGTAGGATCTCTGTTTCCATATCACATGCACTGTGTTCTACAAATTCAGGCATCTGTAGATAATTGTTAAACAATCCAATTTTACACTAAAAAAAATAATCTATTTTACACCTTGCAAGGGAAAAATCTGCTTGGTTTCTATGAAAGCATATGTTCATTTCTACTGCAGGTCACTTGGTTTCATAATTTTATATTGTGTCTGCATATAATAACTATGATGTTTCTCTGCATTTTTAGCCTCACCATCAAATCAAATTTAAACTGTAAAACCAAAATAAAGACTCCCAACTGAGAGAATAACATATATTTTTATATGTAGGAGTCTGCTATTAACTACATTTGATGCTATTCTAGAAATTGTTGAAGACCATACAAGCCAAAGAGAACTGCAAAAGGGATTCCTAAGGTTGAACAAGTTCACAAGAAGTGTGGAAAAAATGAGATTCTCCTTTTTTCCTGGTCAACCATTTCTATGCCACATTTCTTCTGAAAAGAGAAAGTAAAAGCTCATATTACAGAATGTATCTGCTTCTTGTGTTAATTGTTGACCCATTTTCATGTATTTCTCCAGAATTTATACATATATCATAGAATCATAGAACAATTCAGGTTGGAAAAGACCCTTGGGGTCATCAAGTCCAACCATTAACTCTACACTACGACCATTAACCCTACACTACAAGTTCACCCCTAAACCATATCACCCAACACCACATCTAAGCGACACTTAAACAGATCCAGGGATGGCGACTCAACCGTATATATACATAAAAAGAACAGAAATACCACAGTGATGAGTTGAGTCCATGAATTACCTCCTTTGTCAATATGTACTTATGACAGGATTTTAAAACTTGTATGTCAAATTCTAATTCCTTTACTTAAAGTAAATACCACTTTTCAACATGAGTAAAATTATAAGATTCTGGCAGGAACAGATATAACAGACCCTATTTAATACTAGATAAAATGGTGTTTATGTTTTAACTCAGCTTTGTACTGAAGAGCTCTATAATCATCACATTGGTTTATCAGTATCCTGGGAATGCCCTTTCACTGGTTCGATTTGTGACACACTGTAATGAGCAATGGTATGTTTAATCCACACCTCTAGAAGTATGTTTGTGATCAGAAATTGCTTTTGGATTCTAAAAAAAGAGAGAAAAGTTCTTGAAGGCTTTCAGTGAGTTGCGTGCTGAATTGTTTCACTGAGTTCAATAGGTCATCAATCACGTGAACTTGTCTGACACAATTTGCAATTCTTCTATTTAAGATCAGAATTCCACTGTGGTTTGAAACACATTCATTGTAATGATCACAAAACTATTTTTAATATTTATGGAATGGAACTGCAGATCCCACTGTAAATTTAGAGCATATGTTTACCAGAGACAAGAAACAGAGGAATGTGCTAAATTTTATGAACTGTTAATGAGTCAATAAATTGACTGTTTTGCAGCCAGAACTCTGTGACTAGTGGCATTGTCCAACATTTCAATCTGGATTTCTTATGGAGAAAGAAATTCTATCCCAAATTTTAACTATATTTCCTTCCTTATTTTTCTTTACACTAGAGTCTCATGTCTTAAGAAGAAATCCACAGTTGAATGAGAATCACAAGGTACATTTCTCACTTTTATCAAGGTAGGAACTTACCAGAATATAGGTCACCTCAGCATCACTGTTTTAAAATCACAATCGTATCACATAATCCCTTTCATAAACTTCTCGAGTTCCATTGTAGATGTAGTTGGAATTTCAGTGCTTTAATATTTAGAGATGTTGTACATTTATTCCCAGCCATATTTTAATCCATGTGTTTTGCCAATGTTTAAAGAGCTTAAACAGCTCTTTACTTTTTTTGACTTTTACCACTTAAGGTATTTATAGATAGGGATCATAATTCCTCTTACCCTTTGCTTTGGTAGGCTAAACAAGCCCTACATGGCTGTACACGTGCCGGTTCACCCTTCCTGGACATGGGCAGCCAGCACGGTACATCCTGTTCCACTGAAGTCTGATGATAGTTCTAATGATTTTGTATTTCTGCTGAAAATATTTTTCTAGGTGCATTCTTGGATCACTTTAATTTTATTTATGACCGAGGCCATTTACAGATAGTGGTCTGCTATATCCCAAGATCAGTTACTGCACTCCTTTTTTTTGATCCTCAATTATTTCTGGATGACAAGTGTGATATTGCAGACAAAAACTCCTGCCTTTTGCATTACTGAATTTTGTATCATTTCTGTTACATCCAGATCTTTCTAGGTGGTATCTCAATTCTCTTCTGTGTTAATAATAACATCTAACCATTTCTCATTGGCAAATATTGTTGAAATTGTTTCCTTTTTAACAGTCCCAAGACTAATCATGTCAGAAATTTGTCTGATCTTAGTTTCTCAATACTTCTCATTGCTGCTTGATGTTTATCCAGTTCCTCATGTATCAACATGTTTTTTTCTACTAACTCTAACCTTTCCCATTTTAAGTAATACTTGTCCATATAGTGTTATTAGAGTGTTTTACCATGGTCTATCTCAGGTCTGAAACATTTGTTTGGAAATAAAACTGCAAGTATAGTCTGGCATGATGTACCTTTGCATTTTGTCTGAATTGCCTGTACTACCATGTCTAATTGTTCATAATTTTTCATACTGCAGCAGTCAGATTGCAAGGCCTGTGCTACCTCCATTCTTTTCCTTAAATATAAAAAGCACCCAGGCTATTCTCATGTTGATGTATTTGATGAAACCACTTGCCATGTGACCTCTGGCTCAGGTTTATTATAGTTCTGAGATGAAGACTCTCCTGGTCACTTGGTAAAGAGCAATCTACTTCTAAACTGGTTTCTGTTTCAACTATGGAAATTTTTCATGCCCTCACAGTCCACTCTACCATTATTTCCATGGTCAAAGTCATCTTCCTGTTTTAAAACTGAGGTGAAGTAGTTACTTTGTTCTGAAGTGTGTACTGAATCGCCATCATAGTGACATTTTTCACTTTCTCCTTTTATTTGTATGATTGGAGTATTTTTTCTGTTTGTTTTTACCTGCTTTGCAAGATCTTATTCAGCTTGACTTGGCATTTTTCTCCATCCCAAAACCCTGAATTCTTTGCTGACCTGTCCTTTTTCCCATTACTTTGTACTCTATTAGCATTTTTGATATGACAACATATAGCAAAAGGTGGGTTGCCCTCCTCCTCCTTGTTTGATATGTGATAGTTTTAAGCATTTTTAATATGAAGTTCATGAATCCCATTACAACCAAATTCCAATCTCCTCAGTTAAAACGATGATTCTTTTAAGTATCAGTGGGATGAGCAGAGCCCATGAAAGATTGGAAATAAAGGTATCTACAAATAGACAAAATGAGATGACAGGACAATGAGACGAAATATAAAACAGCAAAACTGAAGTGCTGATGTAGTGTTCTGTTTTCTAATGCTTTTCTATAATTGCTCTGAAAAGAATAATATGGACTTTAATTCTGTTTCTAAAATTCGACCAGTTAAAAGCTATCTGAACTATACTATCAGTAGTGCTGTCTATTCCTCCTACAGCACAAATCAAATGGAAAAGCTAACAGATCACATAAGTTTTACTTACATTTCCTTGTGCTGTTTCCCTCAGGTCTCACTTTCCTGCAGCCTAACCACTGTATTTTTTACATGCATCTAAAGCATTATTCTAGCAGTACCAGCCTGAGTAAGCATGCTTGTCAGAGTATTTAATACTGTCCCATTGCAACATTTATCATTAAGTTAAGATGCTTGACCAAGGAGCTAATCTTCTCATTGCCATTTAAATCCACTACTCACAAAGATATTTCCAATATGTTCCTAATTAATTGCATCATATACTTTTATGTTTGCTGCACACTAAATGCATGTTAGCTAGCATATTCCTTATGATCCAGTTGTGAAACTTAGAATTAGTAAAATCCATTCTTTTGTGTCACTGAATACAAAGACATATAGTGTAAACTGTTATATCTGTAATATGTAGAATATGCATGGTACAAGCGCACAGAAAAATACGGCCTTCTTCCCAATCTAAAAAGAATATTCTACTCTGAGAGAGAAAGCACAGCCAGAAGCATGGGGGTAAGCACACAACCATATGCTTTCTGAAAAAGTTTTTTAGTTCATAGTACAAAACATGAAGTCTTACCTTTCTGCACAAAACAAACCTATTTACCTCACCTTTGCTACAGTAATAAGATACTACTAATATTTTTTTTCTCCTACTTTATAGTATGATGCCCAGCTTGTAGACAAATAGAAAATTTCAAACTTGCCCAAATGTATTAGGTAAAGAATGTTAGAAAATTACTTTGACATGCCATTCTAGGAAAGCACAGAGACTCAGACTAAGTAAAATAAATATTATTTCAGTATGAAGCAGGAAGTTTAAAAATTTTATTGGCTTTGGGTCAGAGAAATAAAAGAGAATAATGCTTCACAAAAAACTGTGAAGACACCAAAACTGACAGAAACATGTCAAAATGAGATGGTGAGACATTACGTGACCTTCTGGGACAGAAGGTAACTGTTCAAACAATCTGCAGCTGATAAACAAGCAGCACCTCACAGAATAATCATGCCAGTAGTTCATATTTTCCCACTGGCATTTACTTTCGTATAAACTGAACAATTAAATGGCAACAGCTTGGGATGCTACGATTCAATGAGAAATGATTTACATCACTTTCACAATCATATGCCAAGGCCATCTGTATATCCAGGCTGTCCACAAAACTGCCTGAGATAGTTATGACTCCTATCACTAAACCTACTGGACAACTGGTTGTCTTTTAATCGGCAGAAGAGAGGAGAGTTCTCTCTTCACCCCTAAGGGATTTAGAGATTATTTATGTCCAGAATAAAACAAAAGAAGTAGTCCATACTGCTAATACTATTTTATGTATTTTCTATTTTATACAGCTTTTTTCATTCTTACTCTGGTCAGAGAAGGGCATCTGTACACATGCTTTATGTGTTACATTCATCAACATCTCCACAGCAAGTACAAGCCAACAAGAGCAACCTGATCTAGTAAAGGATATCCCTGCCAACAGCAGAGAGGTTGGACTAGATGATATTTGAAGGTGCCTTCCAACCCAAACCACACTATGATTCTATGATATTTTAAAAGTTTAGTCATTAATACATTTTCTGTGCAGACTAGTGTTCCTCCAGCGTGAAGAGACATACTTTCCAAGACAAGAAAAATTGTAGATGGACAGAATGTATTGCACACATTTATGTTAAATTTAGGAGTCTTTTATATTTTGCTTACATGGTGACTTGTAATCTAAAGCAGTTAAATTTGTAGCTTTCATATCACTATTCACTAAATGTCACAGTTGTACTCCTTGTGAAAACTGCACTAGGAGCCTGATGGCAACAGTTGTTGATTTACCATTGCTAGTGTTCCAGTATCTCTCACTCGGGAGAGAGAAACCTTAATTTAAATTGCAGCAAATGCCCATACACCAGCCACTAAGTCTACCAAGAGTTAAACTTCTAAATTCTTACCTCCTGAGATGTGATATTAAGGCTAGCTACCTTTGCACGTCAAACCAGAAAACTGTTTGTTATAAATCTAACGCTTCTCAAATAAAAATGACATTTGGTGATCATACCTATTTGCCTTTTTCTTGAATAGGTGATAGAATTCCTGTAACTGTGATATCTTATTGTGAATCTTATAAAAATGCTTAGTGTCTAACAGAAACTGGCCACCTAACAAAATTAGTCTTCTACTAAAGGCACAAGAGAAGACAAAAAGATGACAGACTTCTATTCCTCACCTAGATTTTATTTATTTGCAATCAGAATTGTCAGAAAGAGTGTAGTGTTGTCTTGGAGAACAGACAGGGTATTATAAATACTGTAAAGCTCTGCTTTGAGGACACTGCCGAACACATTTCTCCTGAGGGTTAAAATTAGCATCCATGGTGGCAAACACCTACTGACATCAAAGGAAGCTTTTCTCTTAATTTCAATGGAACCAGAATATCTTCTGAGGAGTCTTGCAGCCACGGCAGGGGAGTACTTCCTACTGAGCTACTAAGACAATAATTTCAGCAGTAAAACGGATTTGCAGCCATTGTATTTATCTCCTCCTTAATGCTTTTAATTCATTGAAAAGGCTTAAGCCAACACTTTACCCTCCTAAACCTGGAAAAAAAAATTGTGAATGACAGTAATGGTAAGGTAATTTATTTTCAGATTTCTACAGCAAGGAGAGCTGTGGTAAAAATTCAACAAATACAATTCCATATGCATCTTTTCCATCTCTTCTTAACATACAAATGAAAAGATTATGCAAGAGCTTCTGTTTAATCTCCTTCACTGTCTGTTAAACATTCCAGAAAAAGAAGCCATTTTTCTTGAAACAAGGAGGTTATTGACCCAGATGGCATAAAACTCACATCTACAATGTCAACAGAAAAAAATTACTTCTGAAGGTTTGAAAGTACTATTTGCCCATGTAAATTCAAAGGCATGGCCCCTTTTTATCTGTATGTTTTCATGTTCACTGTTATGTGAAAGTCCGATTAAAAGCTTTTCAAAATAACCTGAGTGTGTAATTAGGGGGCACACAGCTCCCATCCTGAGGTTAATATCCTCACAAACATGCAAAGTACAAATCTAGCAGAGAAACAATTCGTTTCATAATTCAGTTCCAGTGTCTCTCCCCTGCACTTGAAGGCTTACTGTGTTTTGCAGGATGATACATTCATTGTTGGTTTATCAACTTAGAGAATGAGTAGTTGTTGAGATATTCATGTAATACACATTAATATGTTAGTATTAATATTAATAAGTTGCCATGTTCATTTTTATCTGGACTTGAAGACTTACATTTCATCCAAA
Organism: Trogon surrucura; assembly: GCA_020746105.1. Taxonomy (NCBI): domain Eukaryota; kingdom Metazoa; phylum Chordata; class Aves; order Trogoniformes; family Trogonidae; genus Trogon; species Trogon surrucura. Next base: position 112,610,325 of record CM036617.1, on the reverse strand, counting down.
AGTCAAGTGATTTTTTTCTCTTCCTTACTTTCAATTACTGCATTGAAGAATGTATTGAAAAAAGATTGTGTATAGGCAGTCCTGCACTATAATGTAAAGATATGTTTTATAAAGTATGCTTTAGTAAGTCATAAAGCAAAGGGTAGTTCTAAAGAAATTACCATACATTGGTTTGAAATGGTGGGTTTGAGTTCTGTGGAAGCAGTTTGAGGGGAAAGACTGCTACTGAAAAGACTCGCTACTGAAAGTGAGACAATACCAAATATTGACAGGAATTGAATAACCTATGCATTTCTCTGTTATATTCAGAATAAAGTCAACATTCTAGAAAGCAATTATTTTTTTTATTTTTTTACTGACAAGTAAAGATTAAAAGCTCTGTCAGAATAAGTGCAGTCATGGAATGGCAACATTAAACAGAGGTAAATTCTGCATGAAAGGAATAAAATAGCTTTGATAGCTCTATTTATGTCCCTAATATGTAGGAAATTAAACTTCTTCTCAAGATGTAGTCATAAATACTCATTTTACAAATCCAGACAAAGGCTAGTGTGAAAAATAAAATTCACCCAATGACCAGTACTGAACCATATGGCTTCAGATTGTTTAACTGTCATGTAGCTGCCATTGCACTTTTCTGTATTTGCTTTTCCATCAGCCTGATTACTACAATATTTGTGTAAGTATAGAAGGTTTCTTCAGTCTAATTTACCCTCATTATCTCTCACAATTCATTCTCTCCTTAAAACATCAAAGGTGTTGAAAGACAATGAACTCCTATACACATAAAACCAGATTAGAACATATTCTGTAGAGGAAGATGTAACGATAGGCAAAGACCAACCTGTAAAATAATCTTTTTGAAGTCACTTAAATAAGTTTAGATCTAAATTTGAATTTAAAAAATGGAAAGGTAAAAAGGAAGGAGAAATTCTGAGCTTGCTTCATGGAAGCAAACCAGAAGGTTGTCTTGATACATGTATTTTCTATACAGTTATTTCTCCCTGATACCATTCTATGTTAGTTAGTTTATATTAGGATGTCTCCTCTTTTTTTTTTTTTTAAGGGGGGGAGGTAAGGGGTGGTGGGAGTGTTTTTTATGTCCTTGCCATTAATTTTAACTTTTATAGGTGATTAACATGCATTTATGAGAAAAAGAAAGAAATTACGGGAGGTGATATACATCTTGAACTAAAAGGTGGTGAATTCTGTTAGCAAGAATAAATAACATGCCTCTTCAGTAGGCAGATACAGCAGAGCAAACAAAGAATTCTGCCAGAGAGATCTGAACCCCTCCATCATGTTATTTTATTTTGTGTTTCCTGAACAGAGGTATTGGAATTTACATCACACTGATATAGTAGGAGAGATTCTATTATCTATTAGAAGTGAGTTTTCTGGGAGTGTGTCCAATACATGAAAGTGAGCTGCTGAAGCTGACAGTGTGGTTCCTGCCTGATCAGCCACAGGTTGGAGTAGAGCAAGAGCTTGGTGATAGAGCCAGTGCTTTATTAAAAGCTCTGTTTCAAAAAAAATGGGAGCAATCAAGAAAATGTACATTTGATGACAGGATACAGGACCAGCTTTAGGGGTCCTTCCTGCAAGAGACAGGTGTAAACACCACTCCTCTCTGCCTTCACTAGTACAAAATATTCTACTTAAAGCGGTGGTAAGGTATTGGTAGGGAAGTGTCAATGCAGTCACATGAATGAAAATTTTGTTCTGATGGGGAGACAAATGACAAAGAGAAGGTGAAGATCTGCCTGAAGGCAAGAAAGCTGTATCACAAATAAAGATTTTGATCAAGAGCAAAAGGCAGATAGACAAAATGTGGCTGCTTTTCTATCCTTTGTCCTGTTGCTCTGAGTACAGGAGCAATGTTTATCAAAATGAATAGTATAAATAATTCTATGAACACATGTTCTTCATAAGTGGCAAAGATCTCTAGAGGACAGTACATTAAATTGTGGATATTATCTATCCAAACCAAAAATCAGAAAAGCATGAAATTCATAATTGACTCAATTTACCTCATTTATTAGCAGCCTAGACCTCTGTTTGAATTAATATTGCCCAATGGAATTTCAAGTGGTGGTGACATGGCGTAGCATGACACAAATTAACGCCTGTTCCCCATACTCTACTGCAAACCACCCATATCTCCAATTAGGTTAGTTCTAATCTAATATGCATGCTTTCACGACTTCTATTGATGATAAAATATGACTGTTTCCACCTTCCTTCTTTGTTGCCAGACTTATTTCGCGAAGTAGCTGATTTTCTTAATAACATGCTGGCATTTGCATATAGGGTACTGATTGCATTCTCTTTCTGACTATGTTATACTTTATTGCTGTGTGCTGTACTGTAGATCACATCCACTCACAATTAAATGTATTATTTTGCACACAAGGTAAAGTAATGGCCTGAACAGACATTTGACTGTAACATATTGCCTGTCATTTTACAATATAAACGCTTCTTACTTACATAAAATTTTCCAGCCAATATTGGAGTTTGCCATTTTTCTTCTTAACTAATTTAATATGAAAGGTTTTTTTGTTTCTTTAATATGAATTAACCTTGACAATGTACTAGACACTCAAAAAGCATTTTGACTGCTGCCTGTAAACAGACAGGCAAGGCCTGATCCACAAACTACCAAAAAAAAGTGAGTATTTCTGTTAATATTGAAGGTTTTTGTGTTAGATCCCTAGAAATGTCCAAACAGCAATGCCATTGAATTCATTTTGCATAGAGAAATTTAAAATAAATTATTGAAATAGATAAAATAAAATGGAGCAAGTTTTTTTTGGTTCTTTGGGTTTTTACTTTGAAAAAAGGGATTATAATAGGAACTGTGACCTTGGCATTGGGAATTTTCTGGAGATTTAATAACCAGCCAGGAGGTAATGGCCCTTGGCTTTGCCTCAGGCCATCAGCTCTCCCAGCTGGTTATTAATCCCAAGGAAATACCTGCATGTCAATTATTAATGTCTAAATTCTGTGTAGGCAAATTTCTTGCCTTTTTCAACATTTTTTTAGGAAATAAAAGTATAGATTCAAAAACTTGTAAAACGCCACATTAGAAAAGATTATGGAGATTTATGTTTTTATGTTGCTCAAAAAAATCACAGCATTTTATGTTTGAACTGAACTAACTCATGGTAGGTCTATTTATTCCATTCAGCTTTTGATACTTCTATGACTATAGATTTTGTTATGCCATAACTGAAATTTCTTACCTACAGGTTCCTATAAAAGGCAGAAGGGATTATCAGTTCATGTGTTTTCTTCAGGATTCAGTTCTTTTTTTTTTTCCCCAGCACTGAATTTTGATAATATTCTTGTCCTCCAAATGAAAAACGCAGCAACAAGATTACCCTATCTAAACCCTTACTTAAACCCTTTTTTCTTTAAGCTAATTAGTTTGAATTTCAGTCCTGTGCATGTCAGAAAAAAACCTAGAGGGAAATAGAAGTGAATTTAATGTTCTTGTTCTGAATCAGATTTAAATTATGCTATAAGGAGAAAAAAATTTGGGGGGAAGACCACTATTGATTGAACCGCTTTACACTAATATGAAAAGCTTCCGGTAACACAAGAAGAAAGTGGTAAAAAGGTGTTTTATGTGATATCATGATCTTTCCATCTTGTGTGGCTCCAAAAATAAGTAGATCTATGATTGCAATTGCTTATTTTGTTATAAATTGAAGATGATGTTGTGGCAAACTAAGGAGTCATACCTTACACTTTATTTTATAATGTAATACTTGAGGGTTTTTTAGTATCAGTTCCATGAGTTTCCATTTCCTGTCTACGGAATATTTACTGTATACATTTTATAATTAAGCAATGAGATGAGACAAGCAATACACTTCCGTAAAATTATAACATGCCTCTGGCGGTGTTATATGGGACAAGGTCAAATCTAGAATTACTTTAATCACCCAACTATAATAATTGCTTGGAAATATACTCCCTGCAGTGTCTTATTGCTAATAGAATTATAGCTGAGTCACACAATACAAGCTATAGTTAAGCCTGGATAAGTAATTCTAATATAAAATAAGGTATAAAGTAATTCTAATATAAAGTAAGCTGGTTGTAACTTTCAAACATTGGTCTTTTAGGCTTACCTATGACTGGTAGAAGCTCTGCATTGTTGAAGTGTTAAAAACTACCTTATAGTACTCATTTTTATTGATAACTATGGCCATTAATTTAAAAAAAAACCATCAAAATTAATTTAAATACTATTCAGGAACATTTGTGAAGGCTTAATAAGGAAACAAAAGGCAAAATCATAAATCTAAGCCACCAGATCCCAAAGCTAAGGAGAGTTCATGGGCATCAGAAGGACATATCCAAACTTCTGTGTTCTCTATCCACAGATTAAGTCACCCTAGGACTGAGATCTAGTCAAAAGTGCATTTTCTTGCTGGAGCCTGGCCAACTTTGACCAAGTCTAACTTTACCTCACCTACTATAAAGGGAAGAGCCAAGGAGAAAGCACTGGCAAGATAAAGACATTGGCATAGTGAAAACTTTGCTGATTATTTCTGTAAAAGAGTAGCATCAGGTACATCTAGTTAACATTAATGGACACAGCTTCTTACAAGCCAAGAGGAACAGCTTTTCAGATTTACGTAACACAAGTCTGAAGAATGTTGCTGAGATTTTGAACTACATCTAAAGGTGAAATAAAAAACTCTGCACAGGTATGAGATGATGAATCTGTTTCTGAGCTTAAGATGATGACTACTTAGAAGAGTTGTAGTGACATTTCTAGACACAAAGAAGCAGAGTAGGCTAAGCGAAGTGCCCAAGAGAAAGCATGACAATTAAAGTTGCATATTAAAGAAAGGGAAAATTAGAAAAATCTAGTCTGGCCATCCATGTAAAAAAAACCCCACAACCAAAAAACAAACCACAAAAGCCACTTTTTTTTTTTATATGGTAAATGGGTGCTATAATTAAACCAGTATTGTCTGATTAATATAAATCCCATTATGTGAGACATAGAAGTTATGATTGCAGCAGAGAAACCACCTTCTGTCTATCCAGGTGTGCTGTACATCTGCAAGAAAAAACATGATATTTTTATGTTGTCTAAGTCATAGCCTACTCATCTTCATGCATTTTTCCTTAAACCTGTGTTTCACAATGGATAACAAGATCATGGACTATGAGCTGGTCAAAAAATGGCCAAGAAACAAATACTCAGCAGGAATTCCAGAACCAGCAGTGCTGTGTGGCCCAGAGATGTGCTCAGGAGTACCCTGGAAATCCTTGGGAAGAATAAACAACATCCTCTAGGAATTGTGTGAACAACCAGTAAGGGTTTTTTGCTTTTTAAACCAAAAACTCTTCACAACAAAACTTCATTATCTATGACTTTCTTTTGAAAAAGCTCCTATGAAGTGAGAAAAAGACCAGTGTTGTATTTTATTGTGTAGGTTAGTCTTCCTGTCATAATCTTAATTCTTTAGCTGTTCTTGTCAGGTGAAACTATTATTTCTCCTGTTTTAAATTCAAAGGTTTTTTTGTTTGGGAAGGCTTTTTTTGTATATGCCTGTAATGAGGTGAACATAGTCACACACTTTGGAATTTTACATTTAAATATCTATCATATTGTGTATTTTCTCAGGAAACAGTTAGATGCAAGCCAGTGAGCTGCCTGAATAGAGAAAACCTGTACTTCTGTAGCATTATATGTTTGAGAACGTTTCCTGAGGTATTTAGATCATTTGAGTTCCTGTGCTTACATTCAATATTCTGTGAGCAAGGAACTACTATTATCCCCATTTTGCAGGTAGGGATATGGGAAATTTTATGATTTGATCAACATGAAGTAATCACATTTAGGCCTCCTAATTCCCAACAGCTATTATTTTAACAGTCATCCAGCTTCATTTAACATTGCTTAGAGGTGTGCCAGGGATAGAAAGATATGATTATGGAGGAAAAGCAATTTTTTATTTACCAGCAGTAGTTAAAATTTATCTGATAACTTTTAGAAATCAGGTATTTAGGGATAGATCATGAATACAGAGATGATAAGAATGGTCAAGAATCTGGAAGATATGTCAAGATTGAAAAGGTGTGAGATTGTTTACTGCTGAGAAAAGAGGAATAACAGCTGTCACAGTAGTCGTGCATGAAATACTGATGACAAAGTTTATCACGTGGCAGTATGAGAATAAAAGATATGAAGAAAAAAATTAAATGTTTTTCATAAATCTTAACATAAATGTTTTTCATTTATCTGACTGAAGAGCTGACCGCTGCTGACATGAGACATACAAGATTCAGAGACATCTGTACAGAAAATATTTGGTTATGATAAATAATAGTAATAAAAACATGGAAATGAATTACACTTCTGGGTTTAAAACAACCTTTAAGTATAAGCGATCAGTGTCAGATTATCCTACACAAGCCATCTGTTAGGTTATTATAATCTTTCTTAAAAGTATTTTACATAGGGTGTTGCCAGAAGAGAAGGAACTTGGGTCTGAGCCAGTATTACTATTCCTATACTGTTGTACAGAAGTATCTGAAGAAGTGAAGTCACTGCTTTTTACCAAGTACCCTGAAAGAACACAACTGCACATTTCTGGGAAAACCACAATTCCTGGAAAGATATTGTGCCCCTAAAATGATAAAAAAATTGTAGAAGCCCCATTTGCAAAACAAATAAATAAAACCATCTATAAAGATCACATTAGAAAAGGTCATTACTTGAAGAATGCAAATTTCTTTTAAAAAGAATTGAAAAATAGAAGAAATATGATCTATCACACTTGAAAAAAAAAAATCATCCATTCCAGGTTCTCTTTTCTTATACCTTAGCACAGCACAGAAATACTCTTATTTATGCTAGCCAAAGATCTAGAAATACCATACCAAACTTTTCACAGAAACTTCCCAAGAATTAAACAAATTGAATGTTGATGAAGTCTATGTAAGTGCACCAGTATTGAGCCACAAAGATTGTTGCTTCTCATAGCTTTAAAGTTATTTAAACAAGAACGTAAATGAAAGAGGCAATGGGGTAAAGCCTAGGCTTGAGACATTAGCAAACAATTGGGTTGTTAATATTTCTGATACCGGGAAAAATGTTTAAATATCAGTCACTGTACTTCAGCACATACCATTATATTTTTTTCTAGCATAGCCTTGCATAGGCATGACCAAGTTCAGGTACGATCACATACCTTTATGGGGTAACAAAGGGATGATCATAAACCAGAATAATCCCTGGGAGTGGCATAACCTGAACAGTAATCCTGAGTGAGCTGTAGGATATACTGCTATTTTAAGATCACCCACTACAGGCTTGATTCTGGGGTTTTTTTTAGGTAGGAATTTCTTTTATGCCACATTTTCAAGCTGAAAAGAAAAAAGCTTAGAATCTAATTCTATAAATCTCCTATTCTCACGATAAGTGACTCCTCATAAGTATGTTCCTCTTAAACACAGACAAGAAAATGTAGTGTGTTGATGGGCTTTGCAAGTGGTAATTTAAGATGACTGCATCAGAAAACAGTGTTCATGTCTAATAGCCATCACCTTCTCCTTGTTGTGGTTATCTGTCTCATTCATTTCATTCCATATGCTTTACTCCATTCCATTTACATGTCATGAGAAAATAACTAGCAGAAAGATGCCAAACTACGCAGAAGATAAAAAATTATTCATCATGGTCAAAGTTGAAACTATACATGAAAAACTGAAAAAGAATCCAAAAAGATCAAATGAATTTAGCTAGCAGTAGCTACCACAGCAATTACAATTCATTACCTGTAAATATGAGTCAAGGATAATAAAAAAAACCCAAACCAGACAATGCTGGATTTAATTTAGCTATTACCAGTAGCCGTCAGGATGGCAAACAGATTGTTGGGAATTATTGGGAAAAGAGTCTGGGTTATTTTTATTTAATTATTATTAATGAATAATATATTAAAATGGTTGTAGATGTGCCCACACTGTAATTACTGTATGCAGTTCTGGCTACGCTGTGTGAAAAAAATATGTGGTACAAGTAATAAAAACATAGAAGACTGACAGGTGTGGTCAGTGGATACAGAATAAGTTCTGCAAAGAGAAGAGGCTAGATAGTCTCCAATTAATAGAGAGGTACCTGGAAGGGCACTTGAAATTAAGAAAAGGGAAATGGTAAATGGTGTGAAACAGATCAATCAAGAACCATTACTCATAATACAATAATTAAGAGGCCAAACTAAAAAATGAGATAATAGTTTTGAAAGCAAATAAAAGAAATTATTTTTTGCATAGCAATGTGAAACTGATGGCCATGCAATGTTCAAAATGCAAAAAAACCTGCCCAAAACCACGATAAACTTAAATAAATTGAAGAAGAACAGATAGGTGGCAGTTAAACATGACCATCCAGATGACAATCTGGAGTAGGAAGGTCTGATACTGCTGACTGTTGGAAGGGCTGGCAAAGGATCTAAGTATGACTCGCTTTTAAACTGTTTGTGCAAGTACCTTGATCAGTTACTGCCAGAGACAGGACGCTGAGCTAAATGAGTCTGCTGACTCAGAAAGGCAATCGGGTCTAATGTCCTGTTTTCTTAATATTCAACATCTGAACAAACACAGTTTTATGCTAATATTGTCATAATAGTTTGATTATTAATTACATCACTGTCCTCATGTGTTGTTGTAAAAAAAAGTTTAATTTCACCTATTTGTAAATTGTTTGGATATAATTCAAGATAACACCCAAAAACTCCTTCTGTGTACCCCAAATTGGGGTGGATGGGTTGCTTATAGGCTAAAATTATGCTGTCATCTGAAATTTATAGGATCTTTACACCACATTATCTGAGGGATGAAGCATTCTTCTAAGTCTGGGTGTCTTTCCTGGCTTCTAACTCAGCTTTTATTCAGCCTTGCTTCTATATCTAGGGCTGTTCCCAGCTTGTCTTCCTAAAAGCTTTCACAGAATTGTTTCCAGTGAAAATCTTTCCCCTGCCTCAGGACTTGCTATCCCACACTGTAGTTATATATAGCATGCACAAGGTTGTCAGGGTAATGGAGGTTGAACTGACATGCCTAGAGTTGGCAGATATATTTTAGGCATCCCTACACTGTTCTGCCACTTAATTTAAGCTGTGTTCAAAGCAGGCATAACCCCTGCAGCACAATCAAAGTGTGTTATATTCCATGGTAATTTAGTTCCTCATCTAAGCAGAACATTACCAATTCCAGCTAGTGAGTGGTATGTACAGCAAATGTTGACCAAACTTCAGAAAAGTGTGATGATGTCCTCAGACAGATGTCTTTTCCTTTTTATAGTCACTGTTTAATTATAATTAACTTTGATTGGTGAGGAATAGGCTCAAGGAGAGACACACACATATCAGGGCTTATTCCCTGTGATTTTTGAAAAGGAAGCAGGCAACAACTTCAGACACAGCATATTGAAAACTAGCCTGAAAAATTAAGACCTTCAAAATATTTTGAGCTAGAGAAAAGAAATTATCAATTATTTCTTATGACTTGTTAGCAACATACTTCTTGGAAAAATTTCAAGTGACCCTAAAAACACAAAGCCATTTGATACTAGAGAAATAGAACTTATGGAACATAAACTGCCAGAAAGTTGCAAACTAGTGTTATTCTTTTATAAACGCTCCGTAGAAAGTGGACAGTTTGGAAGTTAGGGGGAATTACAGTGGACTGGGAATACATACAGCTGAATAATTATGAGCTCCACTGAAAATTATTCCATTGAAAACCAATTAACAACCTTGTCTATGCATCTCATCCAAAAGCCTAGTAGCAGAAATGTCTCTTTTTGTATTGATTTCCATTGACTCTCATATACTTGCCTGTCATGTAACCTATTTAAGTAAATGATTTTTTTTCCCAGGATCCACTTCTGGACATATCAAAGTGTTAAAACACAGCAGCATTGTCTGTTAAACAAAAATACCCCATTAATAATATTGAGTACTACACCTCCACATAAACGAGCATGTGATTCTACACACATTATTTTTCCTGAGTGTAAATGGGCAGTTCTCTACCATTCATCAGGAAATAGTATTATATGCTAATTACAACTACGAAGAATATTCCCAGCTACAAACATGCCTATATATTCAAATACAGCAAGGGGAAGAAATAACCCCATCTGTATAATTAAGACATTTGTAAAAATTAAAAAGAGTGAAAAAACTGACTTCTAAATGAGAAAATTACAGAGAGAAAACCCTACTTCCTTTCCAATAATTAAGTTTCTGAAGAAAATTTACTGAACTTTCACCCTGAAAATCTTATCTATAAGGCATTCAGTTAACAGCTCCTTCCCCTTCCTGTCTTTAAACATGCAACACCTCATTGTAATTCTTCAAACCACCATTGGCCACATTTCAAGCTGATTTTTCAATCCCACTGCCTCCTTCATTAAAACCTCAGCACGGTGGATGCAACTCCTAGCAAAGGTAAGGATGGAAGGGATGTTTTGGGGGTTGATGGGTGCTCATACAGCACCGTAAGCACTGCTGATCACAAAACAAAGGGGACCACTGCAGCAGCAATGGTACACCACCACCCTGCCATGGCCACCTTCTTCGAGACCCTCCATGGGAACTGGACAGCACAATGAAAAACCATGATGATTAGTGATCCCTGTAAACAGAATTAGATAGCGAACACATGGTCTTTAAAGAGGAGCAGGGAAACATTTATTTTTTGCTGAGAGAGAAGGCTTTTTCCAAACAGCTCTTTTATCCAACTTTGTTTTGTTACCAAGAGCAGCTGCTAAACTGAAGACGAGCTTTGAAGAATCTTGCATATATTTTAGAGATTATGATATCATAAAGGGAAAGAGTTTTAAACTTGGTGAAAAGAGATGACAGAATTTTTATCCATATTGCCCCAAATCTTCTCTGTTTAAATTTTTAACTCAAACTCTTGGCATACACTTAGAAGAGAGATCTGTGGGCTTTTTGCCAGAGCTTTTATGTGCAGAATCAAGGTCTCTTGGATTTTCAAAAGAGGACAAAAAAGCTAGACTGTTCCTGTTAGTTGCAAAATACATACAATGCAGCAAGCTGACAAGTGCTTTTACTTCAGCTGGGTTTGCAGTGACAACACTTAGAGAAAACAGCAAAACAGTCTTATTCTACATGCATTGAGCTAATCAGGGGCAGCCTTTTGAGAGAGAAAATCCTAAGATGCCTTACAATAAAGGAAAAAATGCTCTCTGTATCAGTTTCCTGGGATAATAGGGAACATAGAGTAGTGAGCTAACCCAAATGAAAAGGGCACAGGCAAAAGAACCTGAGTAGGTTAGAGTTGCCGGTGCTTGGCTGTACACCTCCAGTAAAGACACCAGTTCAGGAAGATACCATTAGTATGGGAAGCAACTTGTGAACATCAGTGCTGCTGACTTGCTTCTGAGATAGGTGCTGCTATATCACATCTACTACAAAATGAAACTTTGAAAGGAGAGAAACGAAGAGAAAGTCAAGTCTATAAGTATCCTGGCAGTTTGGTAGTGTGGTTAGGCTTGCCCCTCACTGGTGCTTCTCCATTTGCTTTTAGAACTTACAGGGTAACTTTTCACTGATAATTCAGATTTTTCCAAATAACCACAGACAATTAATAATTTTCTAGCACTGACAAACTTGTCTTCTTTCACAAGGAATGTCTGCTGAGAAAGGTGTTTCTCTACCAAGTGGTAAATAACAGAAAGATGTGAGAGGGTTAGATATCCTTTAGGCTAAGCTCCTATTTACCTGAGTGAATATTCAGTCTGTACCTAACAAAGCAGGCACTGTTCATTAAATGACTGTAGAAGCTTTGCTCATACACATTGGTTCATTAATTTCCAGTATTTTTCAGGCTGTGATTGATTTCTGAAGTGAAAGTGCAGATGTTTGTCTAGCCAAATATTTGTGTGCACTTAATATTATATTGCATCACATTACATAGGAACCCTCACCCTAATTAAACTGAGGTATGACCAATGTTTGGATAAACTTGAAGGAAGAGGTATAAAGTTAGTTTACACAAGTGCTGAGTAATCTAGTTTATGTGGAACAAAATATTCTATTCAGCTGCAAAAGATCTGACTGGAACTGCTATGGGACTTTTGAGTACCCATCTTGCATTCTGTTTTTCCTTAATCTGTGTTGTTTTTTTCTTTGTTACTTGTAAGCCGTGGAGGAGGATGAGATCAAGCCCTGGAGAAATTAAGTAGACACCACCTAAAACTCCACAGTTAAAAAAAAAATTGACTTTACAAAGCAAGAGGAATCCTAGCACGCTTGATTCGAATGAAATCAAAACGCTTGCTGATTAATATGCTTAATGGTATTTATAAGTCTGCTGAATACTTTCAATGTATAGATTATAAATATATTAGCTCAAGAAGCTACCACAAGAGGATTTCTGAAGTTAGAAAGCTGTGCTTTTCTGAATTGTAGAATTTTCATATTTATTCACAAAGCTTTAATCTTATATGCTGATAAACAAGTGTACAAAAATATTCAGCAACACTTACAGCAATTGTCTGCCTTTCAAAAGTGGAATACAGGATAAATCTTTCTTTGCAAAAGGCACAGAAAAAAAAAAGAGCTAAAAAATATGGGCAGATTTCATTTTTATATAGAGAAAATTTAAGAACCATATTTATTGCATTAGCTACGCATCTGCTGCACATGAACCAAATATTGACTTGTTTCCTAGAAGGGAGAGTGACTGCCAGCTTGCATTTAGTTCTCCTAGTTTGATCAAGTGGGTTTAAGTGAGCTAAAATGACAACTGGACATTTAGTTATCCCACACAGCCTAACCATTGTCATATTTTGAAAAAGAATAGTAAAGAGCTGGTTGTGGCTGCATTTTTCCCAATCATATTTGCATTCAGTAAATGTTATCATCTAGCTTTCTGTTCTTTGTACTGCACCAATAGCTCCATATTTTTTAATGTGACTTTCCTCCAATTCTTAAGATTGATGTCAGATCAGAAAACTCCATTAGGACAGTGAGTGCTACAATTTCTCCCAGCATCGTATACCACCAATGCAAATTGCATGGGGTTTTTTGTTACTCTAGTGCACCTACTGCTAACAGAGAACATGGCAAATTTCCAAGACTGCCAAACCCAAACTTCTACTCTTTAACCTCCTGAAAAAAAATTATGTAAATGCTACCTACCAATCCAAAGGGTAGATATGGTCAAATCTAGGATGTTTTTCTAAGAATCTGTATATTCACAGAGCATAGTGATGAAAAACAAGGACAGAAAGCCTAAATCTCCTTGGCTGCCATGGACTGTCATAAAGGAAGCAAATTTAGCATTTAAAAGGAGAAATTTTAATAGCATCTTGAATCACTTTAAAGAGATACATAGACTAGGAGAAGCCTTGTGTAGTCTTCTTCAGCATGAAGAAGGGGCAAAGCTTTTCTGTAAAATACTTATACTAAAATACCCTGAAGCATCAGATTTCCTGGTTATGAGATCCAGCTAGCAGTACACATTGGTAATGTAGAAATGGAAAACTACAGAAGAGGAGTTACGTAAAGATTGAGCTGACTGAGAACACCAGGGAAGAAAGAAGAAATACTCTCACAGAAGACTTGTAGGTGAACAGCTAAAAAGATCAGAAAATCCACTCTGAAACACAAAGAATGCTAACACCCAAGCAATCATCAAATACTTACATGTTTTACTTGTACCAATTTAAAAATGTGGGGGAAACACAACAGAGAAAGTGCTGATTGTGCTGTGCATCCCCAGGGAATTTTTATTCTTGAATACTGAAGGTGTATGGGCAATAACGGATTGTGGTTCAAATGGCTATTCAACATTTAAATGTGGTTGCATTGCAGGTTTAAATTAGCAAACTTGTGTTCTGTTGTCTTTCATAAAAGTACAGTTAGTTACACTACTTGATCCTTTCTGGTGCCTGAAATTCTAGCTGATCTTACATCCCATGACAGTGATGTTCTAAAGAAGTGAGTTTGAAATTTTGCATAAATGCAGTAAGAGATTACTTCAAAAATAAAACAAACAAGTGTATGTTTGTACTATCAATTGTTCAAAAAGTGCAGGATGGATTAATTTTTATGTGCATACCAGAGTGAAACAGGATTGAGTCTAGACCTAGATTCTAATTTTTCCTAACGATTGATGGCTGAATATATGCTCACCATTTTCATCAGCTGTGTGTGTGAGTTTACTCAAGCATAATCTGTGGGAAGAGCACCAATTATAGGCAAATAGATCCAGAACTCACTGGCTTGCTTTTTCTGCCCCTTCTAAGGAGGAGAGGTTGTTTGGTCTGTGGTGGTAAAAACACCTGAAATCTGGTGGGTCTTAGAAGGTCATGGAAAGCTTGTGCACTACCAAGCCTGAAGGTGCACTCCATTTCCCAACTCTGTATTGTTCAAGTAGCAAGCATCTACCAAGGCTCCAACTGTGGACCCTCATTTTCACATCAAGGAGGTCAGGATACATGGACTGGGTGACAGCAGTAGTATGATCAGGGCACTAAAACTTGGCAGAGCCCGGTGCTGACTTGTGCTTGTACTCTGCCCATATTAACTGCAGTTATAACACTGTCTCTAGGGTAAGGATGCAGGTCTCAAAATATTGCACAGAATATGCAAAATACTAAACGAAATAGATACTTCATTTGCCCAGATTTGACTGAATATACATTTCCATATAAATTTTTAGTTCTTCCAGTTCATAGAATCATAGAATTTTTTAGGTTAGAAAAGACCCTCAAGATCATCAAGTCCAACCATTAATGTAGCACTGCCAAGTCCACCACTAAACCATGTCCCTAAGCACCACATCTACATATCTTTTTAAATACGTCCAGGGATAGTGACTCCACGACTTCCCTGGGCAGCCTGTTCCAGTGCTTGATAACCTATTCAGTGAAGAAATTTCTCCTACGACCTAATTAAAATCTCCCCTGGAGCAGCTTGAAGCCATTTCCTCTTGTCCTATCACTAGCTACAAATAAGGGAGAAAAGACCAACTTTCACCTCACCACAATCTCCTTTCAGGTAGTTGTAGAGAGCAATAATGTCTCCCCTCAGTCTCCTTTTCTCCAGGCTAAACAACCCCAATTCCCTCAGCTGCTCCTCATAACATGTTCTCCAGACCCTTCAGCAGCTTTGTTGCCCTTCTCTGGACATGGTCCAGAGAATGTCTTCCTGGTCGTGAGGGGTCCAGAACTGAACACAGGATTCAAGGTGTGGCCTCCCCAGTGCTGAGTACGGGGAGACAATCACTGCCCTGGTCCTGCTGACCAAATGATTTCTGATACTTAAGTACTGCTAGAATACTTATAGATATGCATAGAATGCTTTTACTTATCCATCAAGCAATGTTTGTCAGACCAAACTAAAGTGTTTATCTTCAAGCAGCAAACATCTAACACCAAAAGAGAAAGTACTGATTAAGTAAATCTTGTTCCTTTTCATTTCTTCTAAGAAAAAGAAGCAATAAATCATTCAAACTCTGGCAACAGTACTTGACTTTCACTTTAGTACTTTTTTTGGGAGAGCAATTAATTTTATTTAATGAAATATTCATTATCTACTTAAGTTTTAGTGGTATGTTTTGTGGTGGCATGGATAGCTTCTCTGTAGAAATCCTAGCTAATATTTTCGGGCTCACTAATCTACCATATTTTCTATATCTCTATATTAGCTCTATAATGTGTAAGACACATAAAACTACTAGCAGAGGCAAAAATATAAAGGTTTGAGATAGGAGGACTGAACTATGACATCAAGATGAAAACGGTGAACAGAAATTGGGAGACAGAATAAAATGAGACTAGAAATTAAGTTATTTCCAGATTATAAGAAAGACTTATTCTTCATTTACCGTACAAGGTAGCACCTGCTCATCTTTATATATGCATGCACAGACCCATACATATATGTGTATATACACATAAATAATATATACTTATGTATATGTATGTATGTGTGCATATGTGTATGTATATATATATATATGTATATATATCTGTATGTATGTTTACACATTGCTTTTTCCCCCAGGAGCTAGGACTCAAACATCGCAGACCAGAGCAGGTACTCACAGTTTGCCTTCCCTAAAACTAACTGAATTAGAATGTTGGCAGTGCTCACTGGAACCTGAGAGGCCTCTTGTGTGAGAGCTCTGTCTTTCTGATACTCTCCATAGGCTGACAACCACAGCTACTTGTACAAATAATACAAAACAACACAGATTCATATTTCCATTTTTTAACAAGCCCTAGAAAAAAGACTCCTTTGGTGAAAGCCTAGCCTCCCTCAAACCACAGATGTATAAATTGTTCAGCATAGTGTTGCAGTTGCAAAGAAAAAGTAGATATCAGCTCCACAAAACTTTGGAACTCTAAAGACAAACCTGAAATAAATTATTTCTTAGATGAATAAAATATTAAAATAAGAATTATTTTGTATTTAACAGGCATTTAAAATCAGTCATAAGCTAAAAGCTAAGCAAGACAATATTGCTTAACTTTTTTTTTTCCAGTATAGAAACCTGAAAGATCCATTATAGTGGGAATTTTAAATGTAAAATAAGCTACTGTTTTTAATATTGCCATGTCTGAACCACCCTTTACTTCAAATTAGCAAGCTATTAGTTATTTCCTAGAAAAGGAACCATATCCTCATGTCTTAGGCTAAACAATGCAACTTTAAGAAGTCTGAACAACTCATAGCACAGAGCCCTTTACAGATTTTCAGAATTGTAGTTTTCTCAAGCAGAAGTCATCTGTTCCTTGAAGTTTGGCTATGACGACAGGATACATTGTGAGGCATATAAACATTTCAGTCAGCTATGTCTTGAGGCTGCCTTGCTTTTAATTCTGAATTCCTTGTGCATGCCAATGCTTCAAAGTGCTAAAAATAAGGAGGAAAATGTCCAGCAAATGGAGGACTGAGCTGTGAAACTCTGGACATGCAAGCAGAAGCAAGCAGGCAGATGCTCCCATCTACTCTTTGTCTTCTTATGTGGCATGAGTCCAGGGACCCTTTGATTCCAGGAAATAGACCTGTACTGTTCCTGGCCTATTACTGATATCAAATCAGGTACAATATCTATTTTCATATTGATACACTCCTTTCTTTTCCTTTTGAAGAGTCATCAGACTCACCAGCTGATTCAGCTGTCCTATCAAAACACACCGGAGAAGAGACAGCAACATTCAAATCACACTGATTGTTACCATTTACCGCAAGAGGTATCTGGTATAATTGCATATTCTCCCTGATTTATTGTGAATTTATTTACTTAAAAAAGAAGACATGTCCTATGACCAAGCCTACCTAGCTAGCCTCAAAACAAAGTCCTCTCTGTATCAGATAATCAAGCTGAATTACCTTTCCTATTAAAGCAGAACTTATATTTTCAGTTGCTGTAATATAAAAATAATGAACTTAAATACAGTTAAACAGCCAAGATGTGATGTAGCTAATTTAAGAGTTTACATGAAAATATATTAAACAGCTTACACAAAGACTTTGTACATTACACTTAAGGTTCTGGAATATCACTTAGTAGTTTCTGTATTACAAATAGAGTTTTATATCCATCCTGATGGCAGAACAAGAGGAGAGATAATCTACATGGCAAAATCAGAACCTGCAGGATACGGGAAGCAACCAAGCAGTGCATTTGGAGGGCAGTGAACTGCCAAGTATCACACCAGGAGTCATGATATGCTCAACAGGGTGCAAAATAATTCATGATAATCTCTCTAGGAAGGATATTATCCACATTATGTATTATTATTTATTGTATTCTGGTCAGCAGTGGCTGACTCAAGGCCATCAGAAGAACATTTGGCTGAGAACTATGAAGAAAAAACTTAAAATAAAACTGGCACAAAGCCACTAGCAGTCAGATTAAAATAAGGTACATTCTCTACAAAGATGATTCTTTTTGTTAGCCTGAAATAAAACCTTAGTTTCAGAGATTTCATCAGATCTTTTCTTTGCTTTATTTCTTCTACCTCTGTCAGATGAAGTTGTAAAGCTGACATTTTTAGACCACAGCGCCTCAGGTATGGCCATAAATCCACATTTAGTTATTTAGTGAAAAATAACTCAATTGTGAATGAAGCTATACTCATACAAAACTCCTGTTTGTTTCCACTTCTGTTCAAGAAGCTGAATTTCTTATTTTTATTGATCAAATTTTAATGTTCAACTATATCTCTTTTCTTTGGGTCAAATTCAGTAATGACAGATGCAAAAGCATGAGTTTTGTGGTTTTCTTTTTTTTTTTTTTTTTTAATTCCTTCATTCTTCATAGGGGTCTAGATTCTTAAAAGCTAAGATGACAAAAGTTTACCAGGGACCCATAGTCTCTAAAACTAAAGCAAAGAGAACATTCCAGTAAATTAAAATGTGCTGGACAACAAACATATTTCTTGTATGTATCAGAATGTAGCCAACATTTATATACAGTTTATAGTCCATACACTTACTTATGGCAACATCAAAAGAGCCATTTCAGATTCAAGAAACCCTAAGGTAAAGTCTAAATAACAAAGTTTCCAAGCAGTTAGCTCTTGCTGCATAGACATCGGCAAATAAGAAAAAAAGAGGGAAAAAATAAATGAAGGAATACAGATAAGTATTCTTAATGCATCCAGGGTCAAAAGGAAGTACTTATTCACATAACACTTAATTAAATTGTGGAACTCATGGCTACAGGATGTTGCAAAGGCCAAAAGGATAAATGAGTTAAAAAAATAATTAGGCAAATGATCAGAAAGAAAAAAAAAATGACCCATTAAGAGCCATTAAGCACAAAGATGTGCATTCAGCCTCTGGCTCAGGAAATCTTGATGCCACAGATTGTCTGAAAATGAGAAAAATATACTAAGAAAATGCTCTATAGTTAGCCTTTTATGAAACTCTTTTCCTAAGCATTTTTACTGACTACTCTCTAAGGACTATAGTGACTATATAACTTAACTAGTACAGCTGTTCTTACTTCATTATGCACTAGCTTGATAGGTATATAGTCTAAAGAACTCAGCTGGCAAAAAAAAAAAGTTGTCCCTTACATGCTAAAATTTTAGTACGGTAGTTATATTAATGTTCTTATTATTTTACAGGGAAAGACTTGTGACTTATTTTTAAGGAGATTACCTCACAATATGCATATAAGATTATGAAAAAATCAGTTCTTCTAGACAGAGAAGTTATCTGAACCATGCTACAGCTGTAGCTATAAAATTAGATATTCTACACTCATATAAGTTGAAGTTTCTGTCAGAATCACAGTAAGGATTTAGTGTAATAGATTTTTGCTATAGCTTTATACTCTTTTGTGTATGTGTATGTATGAGTACAGGTGCAGAGACAGAGGGATTTATATGTGTATAAATGTGTGAGTTTCAACAGCTCCTTCTGCGACTAGTGTTTGGAATGATAACTTCTTTAGCATCCGTTCATCCCAGAAATCATACTGCACATAAACTGAGGGACAGAAATATCAGTGGCCAGATTGCTGAGGTATATGTATCCATACCATCCATTTCTACTCTGAAAAGGCAAATCCATAGCTTTTTTGGTGCTCCTTTTGTTTTGAGCCAAGGAGGTAAGCACCAGGAAAGGATTCTGGGTACTTGGCCTATTGAGCTTTCTTCTCAGCATCTTTTATTGGGTACTTTCAAAGGCAGAACTCTGACTGTATAATCTAACCTGATACACTGTCCTTATGTTATCCATTCAGTGAAGATTTCCATGCCTTACTGCACACCATGTATTTACACTAATGCAACCATTCCTTCTTGCTCACAGTCCTCATGATTACAGAGGGTCTGTTAGCTCTTCTACTATTAAAATTTTAGTTTGAGGTTCAGTAGGTTTTCAGGTTGGAGCCCCATTTTGCAATGCACTCTAAAATCATGGCTGCTCCCTGAGAGCGCTTACGTTTGACAGAACGTGACAGATGGATCAGGCAGGCATATGGGATGCAAAGTTGGTAGTGAGAAAGGCTAATGGAGTGTCTGCAGTTGTTAAACGAACCAAATACTGTGCTTTGAACATCAATGGCAGTGTATAAGCAAACCTGAATATTTTAAACAGGAGGAATCTAGTCAAGTGCTGCATGATATCAATGTGCTTAATGCTATTTGGATTTCTTTGTTTCAGTAATGCTTGGGGCTGACTTAAATCGGGTTGCACATTTTAAGACCTTTACTTTCTACTGGAAGAAAAATCTACATAAAAGAAAATAGTGCTATGCCAAGGACGTGACAGTATTTCTACCCTGATCAGCCATAAAAGCTTTGGTGCAATCATGCTTGTATCAAGACTAGAAAGGATGCATTCCTTCTGGACTGAAAAGCCACATCACAAATATAAAATATAAAACTGGTATTTGAATGGTAATGAATGCCATTACTACTTCTGCATGGGAATAGCTTGTGCATTGCTAAGCATCTTCAAATGGACTCCAAATGTAATTGCCTTGCATTTCACAGATGATAAATTCATTTATATTAGATGTTAAATCTGTAGTAATTTGGTTGGCTTTATTAACATCCACTGATTTAGAATGAATAAAAACCCCAACACCAACAACTCAAACCACTCAAAATCACAGGGACTTATTCTTTTATTAACTTAGATTTTATTTCTGCAACTTACTTTGCAGTTGAATGATGAATGGACTCTGCATGTGGGAATGGAGATGTCATGTTTTCAATTGCTTTCATATAAATTATGACACTCAATTAAACCCGATTTGTGGCACCAAAGATAGATGGAAATTATGCTAAACCATTTATTGGTTTTGTTTGTTTGGTTCGTTGGTTAGTTTGGTTGGTTTTTTAACTAGAGATGTAGCTGTAATCACAGCTGGTGGCTGTGTGTTTAGTACTCAGACTCAAAGGAAGAATGTAGATGCATTAACTTTGCACACTTCTTTTAAGATCTTGTTAGCCTGGGAATGTTCACTGCTTCTCAGCACATCACTTTTAGTTACTATTTGTGTTACTATTGGTTAGGAGGTAGGTATGAATTCAGTAGGACAAACATTACTGGAAGACTGTTATTATGTATTCTTACAATATGAACTCTGCTTTCCAGAAATGTGTTTTCATCAGCTGTCAGCAGTATGACAGCTCCTGTTACACACACTGTGGAGGATTTCTCTTTTCTTGATCCAGCTGTGAAGTGGATTTTCTTAGACTATACAGCAGAGCTAGTTAATTTGGTAAATACTTTCTTCTGTATCGGTAAACTAATAAGAGAAGAGATACTTCTTTTAGAAAAGGATCCATGTTTGGCTACACTTACTGATGCTGTTCTTGGTGCAGACTAGTGTAAGGTGACCTGAGGAGGAATCCCTCCTGACTCCCTTCCACTGCTGCCCAGCTGCACACTCACACATCCCAGACACAGAAGAAAACTCCCCAAATCAACTGCCTGCCTTTCTACAGCTGCTGATCTAACTGGCCTAGCTGCCATGTGAAAACCAACCCTCAGATGGCAGCTTCTACCTTTTTTGGCGTGTTTGGGAGTTACTATTGAGATGTTCTTACCCTTAATGATATCTGTAACTGGTACCTGCAGAAGGCTGACTGATCCTCTTCTTTATGGGGAAATTTCTGACCTGCACTTGGCCACATTTATTGCAGCCCTAAGTGCCTGGGTACAAAGACCTGGCTACTTCCTTGCTTTGACTCCCCTTTGGACACACCATGTAGGAACACAGGTGGGCTGATGTCCAGGGAGACTGTGGTATGTGATGCTCTATTTTTGCTTTGGAAACCTTCCCATATTCAACACACTCAAGAAGGTAAGAGCCTAATACTTCAAAACTACTACTCAGATCTTTGTCTTGTGTACGGAGCAAAGGTTCATTTATTTCGTACATGGGTATGAAATAGGAAGCTGAAGTAAAGATTTATTTCAAAGTATCTGTGTAGCTGAAATTATTCAAGAAAACAATACAATAGGATTTCTTTTGAGCCATGCCATCATAAAATATCTTTGGTGAATTGTCTATGGAGAAAAGAACCACCTTATTCCTTTTTCATTATCTTACTGAATATGAAGAAATAATTCCCAACAAATTAATTTGCAACCTTGAAAGCACTCAACTGAAAAAACAGTCTGCCAAGATAGTATGTATACAAGGTATAAAAAAATAAGCTGTTAAAATTTTCAAAGCAGTACTCAAAGTTCAAAAATCTTAAATATCTGAACCACAAATCTCATACTGTTTCTCAAGAAGGTTGGCATATGAGATTAGAAAACAAACTTCCTACGATGAGAGCATAAAGGCCTATAAAATGATGATAATTTTCATAAGAAGAAAAATAGCTAAAATATATTAAAACATTTTCAGTTGGCATAGAACCACACAAAGTTGCTAAAAAAATGCTGGAAGAAAATCAATCCCGAAAGGAATCAGAACTAAATACAAATCTAAAGCTTACTCCATTTTACTGTATTGTAGTGTAACAACATCTCGGCAACACAAGTAATTCTCTTTTGAACTCTGTTTCAAAAACTTTATTAATTTTACCTCAGTACTGGCATCCAGTATGCTAGTAGCACACCTTCACTTCTGAGTTTTTCAGAATTTGAATTTTTCATCCTTTTCTTAATTAAATCTCATTCCAATATAGCTTAAATTCCATATAAGAGACCGTTTGTTTGAAAGTTGTATCTTGAATACTAACCTTTAAATTTTCATTTTAGGGTTTTTTTTTTAGTTGCTCAGTCTTTTTTTTTGAGTAAGCCAAAACATTTTTAAGCAGGTTGCTCTTCAGTGCAGTTTTAGACTAATAGAAATATGGGACAAAAGATGGTTGTGTTACCTTTGTCAATGTAGATACTAATGGAAGCATTTACTCTAGATATGAAAGCAGAGAAATTGCAGGAAGACAGAGGATGCCCAAATATAAAAAGTAATATAGTTTTTAATTTTAATAATTCCTTTGGGGATAGAGCATTTCAATGACCTAGATAGGCTAAGAAATGGAGATCTAAAATATTTTATTGATTTACTTATATTTATGGATCAATTGTACACAAAGTTCTTTGTCCACTGACTGCTTCACTGAAACAAATAAATGTGGGGTTTTTTTTAGATTTCAGGGCCCATCTTAAAATTAAATTGATTTTGTATTTAATTCATCCATATCTCTTAAAATACTTTTTTTTTGCTTTGTAGATAAATTGAGTTTAAAAAATGGAGCAGACCTAAAGAATAACTTTACAGAAGTCACTTATGGCACCAGGAGTCATTAAGGAGATCTATTCAAATCACCTAATTCAAATGAAAGAAAAAGAATGCATCCAACCTCTTAGCATTATATCAGAGCACAATTCTGCCAAAATTAGTAGATATGCTACTCTACTCCAGATACTGTTTTCTAGGAGAAAACAGTCCTACACTTCTAATAATCCAAGGAAAGAAGAGGACTGTTTTCACAGAAATAAGAAGTGATGTTCTGGCATACATAGTTTCTACTGTCTGTAGCACTATACAAGGTGAAAATAAATAAAGGAAATATTAACTATTGCTAAAACAAAACCAAAGCAAAATCCAGATTTTTATCTGAAACATTTCAGATACATTAATGCAGGAACAGAGGCAACTAAGGAGTGTTTGGTTCAAAGTGTGTTTTAACCGTAGAAGTTTTTAACTCAGATTTCATAGTGAAATATACGGATTCATATGCTACATCTTAACAAGTTGAAGAAGTAAAGGTGAGAAGGCTGTTCTAACACGCTGGCTTCATTCAAGAACTGTGGAAAACAAGTAGCGTGTTTCAAGTCTATCACAGTGTAACAGAAACTAATTGTGAGAGACACAGCAAAGCAGGTATGATATCTCATTATTTCTTTCCTAAGGTACATGATACAATTCTCATGATACTTAGGATTTCTACTGTTTGCATCTTGTAGTTCTTATTGAGTTTTATGTAAATTTTAAGCATAGAGGAACGTAGGGTCAAACTTTCAACTTAAAATGAACCTTATAAAAAAAACTCTTAGTAATTTCTAATTTGCAACAGTACAAATTAAAACTTTTGTTCTGGAAATTTTTTGTGTGTCTATCATTGAAACCTGATCACAGACCACCAACTATTCGTGAAGGTTGCAGCTTTTCCGTACATCAAAAATAAACCACACTATGAAAGTCTCAACACTCAAGCAAAGCTAAGACCTGGCTTATGGTTTTCTCATAAATCAGAAGTAGAGTCCAGGTTCATAAATCTTTCGGGCAATTCGAGCCAAGTTTTAAGTGAATTTTGGAAAATTTATATATAGGTTTTAATGAAAACTCTATGTAAATAATGGTTTTGATATTCTCATTTTTCAGACACCTTTTGAATATTAACCATGAAATAAAATTCAAGGAGTTCATAATAAATTAAAAAACTTACTTAACATCTGAAATTAATTTTTAAATACATATTTATAAACACACATATGTGACAGATACTCTGTATGCTCTTCCAACAGTGAAATGTTTAGGAGGTTGAGGTTTTTTCTTCCAGTACAAAGACTGAGAATAATGTTTAAGAAAGAAAAAAAACTTTTCTAGCATTGATTCTTTTCATAAATAATTAAATGATTGCAGTGGGATGGGAGTCAACTGTTATTAAAGATATTTTGGACATTTTCAATGTTTTAAATATGTTTCTGTGGACTAAGACTTTTCCTAAAGGAACTAGGAAACGCATCTTGCAGCTAAACCTATATGGGAAGCTTTTTTTTTCTCAGAAAAAGAATTAGGTTTCAAAATTTTTATACGTCTACCTGGGACAAAATTTAGGAGCATGTAGCCTAGTGTTCATGTACCTCTTTCAGGTAGAGAAACAATCTGGGCTCAGGTCTTTCACCTCCAGGAAAATGTTGTCTTATTAACCATATCATACTGTCTCAACATTTTACTGGGAAACTTTCCCAATTAAAATTTCTTGCATCTGGTAAGTTCCCATTAGAAACAATGGATTGACAATATAATCACTGAAAAGATTTAATGTAGATTGAGAGATCTAGGCAATGCATAATAGCGGCACATTGTTTGTCACTAAAACATAAATCCCAACTTCAATTACTTATTATTTGAAAACATTTCTGACTTCATCTAATACGTTTGCAACTTAAAATCTCTGGACTGGTCTATCTTAAAAAAAAATAAGCTCATTTTCTACCTTAACCGCCCCTTGCCCCTCAAACCAAACAAACTCAGAACCCCAAAACACTTTAGAATAAGTAATGCTAATGTTTTTCAGTAATAGTGCTGATATATATGTTCTCTCTCAGATAAACAGTTCACAGTAGGTAGCAAGAATTATGTGTGTACCTTAAGAGAGGAATAGTCTTGGATTTCTTTAGGTCATCTTTCTCATAAAAAACTATTACATTTGCCAATGCATTTATACTTGTCTTGTATCTCCTTATATTAGATGATTATATATGTACGTGGGCCTGAATATCTTGTTTGTTTTCACGTCTATGCAGCTCACACAAAGAGTGGCACTGTTGATACTCAATGAACCAGCCTCTAAATTTGTCCTCCACAATGAGTCTGAAATCAATAACTAATTTTGAAAACTGATTAGTTTGCAGCAGGGAAGTAGACACAGTCCGAATCTTGCCAGAGGATATAATCAGCCAGTAAATAGCAATATTAGTGCTGTAGGTAATGGGCTGGGAACAGCAGAGGAACAGAGTATGGCCCAACTCTCTAAAACAAAGGCCTTGACACAAAGGCCAATTCAAACTCTTTTTTTTTTTTTTCTTTTAAGCCACATGACTTGTAAACTGAACTTTATATTTTAATTTTTTGTGTTGGAATAAAGCTGATTTTTATCACATTCCAAGCCTGGAGACTAAGGAGTGCTTGTAAATGCATCCTAATAAAGCTTGCAAGTACAGCCTTGGGTGATTATTAAAGAGCTGCAGACATTTTTACAGATCTTTGCTGGTTGTGAACTCCAGATGTTTCCAACATGAAAAATGTTACATTCTAACAGTTAATGTTGTATCACCAGCCATTCAGAAGATGTATCTTCTTATTATAGCTGGAATGTTGCTATGGTGATAATTGTAAAACTGTGACCCAGAAGGAAGAAAACGAATGTATTTGGCACAAAAGAAGGTAGGTAGCATATAAATTAAGGCAATGAATGGGAAGACAACAAAAAGGTATATAGGAAATTAAAAAATTATGCACTAATCGTGAATACCATATGATATACCATAATTAGCACTTCCTTTTATTTTCATGTGAAATGCCTCTTCAGTTAGTTTTGTAGACAGAGAGCACTCTGTCTGCATGTGGGTAGGTGTCAGTACTGTCCAAAATTACAATGCTTTTCTTTCTTCACAAAGTCCATAAACAAAAAGCATCCCTTCCCAAGACTGTATATATTTATATTCCTGTTTCAATGAACCCAAGGGCTTGTATGATTAGTGTTTTGTGTTTTCTATCTTGATACTGAAGATTGAAGTTGGCCATGAGAGCAGATACAACTAACTATAAGTTTTGAACTATCAAGCCCTAACGAACTAAAGGATCAGAATAGAAATAGACTTCGTGCACGTCTGGCCATGGATTACTTGGGGGACACTCTATTCTTGGGATCACCACGATTCTGAATTTCTGACCAGTCCGGGAGCGGTAAAACAGCTCAGGCTTTTGCAGGAGGCATTGCAGGGGCCTTTGGGGCTTGAACTACAGAAGAACCCGAGTCCTCTGCCACCTGTGCAGGCAGTCTGCGCGTCACCTTGAGCTCGTTTTCCCTTCTGTCTGCTCATCCATTTCATCGTTTGTTCAATGGGAATAACGGCGCTGACCCTTTTTACAAAGAGCTTTTTCAGATCGATGGATGAAGCATGCTGTTATTTTCTAAGCTCGTAAGCAGCCATATAAGTGAAAAAGCAGCAGCTCCCATTATGAGGGTAATGATCAAATATCCCATCTTAAGTCAACTCCTATTGCTGCTGCAAACTGCAAATGGCTTCCAGCTCGCAAGCAAAGAAAATTTCTGGTATGTGCTAAAGACATCACCATTATCATTCATCCCAATCAGCTTGATTAGACTAGAAACAAACAACAGGAAATCATCTATCTATATGCACATCAGCCCCATTTCAGGAGTCCTTGTCACTGGAAAAGCGAGTGAAGCCCTGTCACTTGTCCTTAAATGTATATTCTCCATAGTTCTTTCCTACATATCAGGAAAGGAAGGAAATGGTGTAGATTACATTTCTTATTAAATTTATGTGTTACAACAGTGCACAATGTGCTTGGAAGTAAATCACACAACAAAGGACAAAATTACAGAGAGAACCGGTGCACTATAAATCTCTTGATGTTTTCAGATGGAAACTGAATGTCTTTCTGCAAGTTATGCATTAGTCAAAACACTACGGAGATAAAGGCTTTCAAGTGATATTTTCAAGCCATATTACTCGTCTTGTAGCTCTGCACTTCGCTTAGACTGGAAAGTAGCCAACAAGCGTGGCTTGAAATCTGTTAGCTTATGTCTTGAGGGATTTTATCCGGCTGTATTAAAGAATTAAGACTGAGCTCCCCAACTCTCACTGCATTGCTTGCGTGCTGATCTGGGGCAGGAGAGGAAACAGAGGCATGGTAAGGTAAAGGGATTAATCCAAGGTCACATTGAAAGTTAAACGTAGGATTTAGGCATAGACTCTTGCTGCTTGATTATGTTGAAGTCAGAGAAAACAGTGAAGATCTTTTATTTTAACTTCAAAGAAATACAACTGTTTTGCATGTGAAAGTGCAACAGCGTGCTACTGTGGAAGGTTTTACACCAAGGCAAACCACAACTATGACTCAGACCAAAAAAATCTCACATTAAACTTGTCCTAAACTTCGTTTCTCCACACATATATACCTGACAAAATAGACTTAGACTGATGAATAAAAAAGTCTAGGAAAGGCTGAAAAGGTAAAAATGAACAGAAGAAAAGCAAGCATAGCTGGAACAAACATCTCCAGAGGCTTACATTGCTTAAACAATTTGAATCAGATTGTGTTTTTTCCTTTTATAATTTTCTTCTCCTTCTTACTAGCTGAGACAGTGCTAGTGACAGGCATGAAGAGAAACTGTATGAGGGAAACAAAGGTCAAGATAATGGTATTACAGTGCCAGTGCAAAGAACGCTTGACTAGATGGCAAAAACTAAAGGTCATTTAATAAATGTGCTTTTCATTTTCTCAATGGAAAAGCTACAGAAATGTAAAGAATCTGCTGGAACTATAAGCCAAGAAGATTAGTGGAATGAGGAAAAACTACCCAAAACATTCTATTTTTTAAAAAATGAAACAACAACAACGAAAAAAACCCTACATCCCTGAACATTTAGATTTGAGCATTCCCCGCTAGAATAAAGACAAACCCATTCAATATATATTGAAAACTAGTTGCCTTGCTCCTCTAGGTTTCTTAATCTGATCCCTCTCCTCTCCACCCTTCACAGCTGTTAGTGAAGGTACCCTGTACAGTCTGTACACCTGCACCCAGTGATCAGCCCTTCCCTTCTGCACCTGGGTCTTCTGAGAGAGCAGGGATGAGATAACCTGTATGTGCATATATAGCAAGAGACTAAAACTCACAGAATACACAATTCAATAGAAAAATTACAATAAAGTAAAGTGAATAAAAACTGCCAAAAAGTTCCAGTGGATACATGATCTATGAAGGCTAGAATATGCCAGCGTGCGATGGATGCTTCCATTAGGTATTCTTCTTTGGGCAAAAATACAATGGAAAAGAAATGTACCATTATTTTCAAATTCCATTCTATGACAAACCCTCCTTAATACTGCTACTGACATCCTGGAATTTTATTCACTCCATCAGGTACATCTTTTATAGACACAACAGACAGCTTTTATAGACCCACTGAGGAAAAAAAAACCACAGAAAAAACAATGCGTAACTAGGACAGTACAGTAAAATTCTGGGGTTTGTGGAGGGTAGTGGTGGTGAAGATCTACTGTAAGAGAATATCTAAACCTTATCTGGGTTTTGTGATGCCCAAGGACAGCAGTCAGTTCTGGCTCTCTGAGTAGACATTAGTGTTTTGACAGCTAAAAGAGCAAAGAATAAAATGAAAGAGACTAGACAGTTAAAATACGACATTGAACTGCTTCATAAAGAATGCCTTCACTTCCCTGCAGAAACTTTTGTTATTTGCTATATCATGGAAGATGCAAACCTACCACTATGGTGCTGTAGCCAGATGTGCTGGGATGTCTATGTATTATTATGCAGTGTCTGCACCAGGGAAGTATCATTATTGTCATAAGCATTCAAGTTGAATGACTCCGTAACTGTGAAGTTTTATCCCTTTGGCACAGGGTCCTTGTAAGGTAACTCAGGCCCCTCAGACTCCCCCCTTTTCTGGTCTGGCAACTCCCTTTCTTCCTCTTTTCATTCCAGAGTATTTACTATATATGACAAAATGACAATAGTTGGGTCACAGATTTGCTTCTCGGGCCCCTTCAGGTCAGCAGCTATGACTCAGCAACAGCTTTTTTTTTTTTTTTTTTGGTTAAAGGAAAGTTCCTTGAGAACCTACAGACCAGAATCATAGGCAAAACCAATCACAGGCAAAACCAAGCAGGCAGCTGTCCTTTTTGTAACCCTGAGCTTTTGTAACCCTGACTCCAGCAGACCCTGAAACATTTGCATTCAGGAGGCAGAAGTACTTGAGAATGAGAGGCATGCACTCACACATCCTACAGGGACTGATGGTCCACAGAGTGTGTACACAGCAAGCAGCAAAAATGTACCTCAGTGTATCAAATACTTACTGAGACTCTAGGATAAAAATGATTTATGTCATAAATATGGTGAAACAGAGCAGCAGGAAAGACAAAGAAGTGAGATAAAATAGGTGAGAAAGGCAGAACAAAGGCACAATGAGAGAAAAACAGAAGAATGGGAGAAAAACCTGTCAGGCACACAAACTAGCTAAGTGTAAGAGGAGGAATGAGAAAATCTTGTCACACAGGTTAAAACGAAATATGAAAAGGAAATGTGATGCTTAAACATGCATTAGTCTCCTTTCATCCAGTGTATAGGAAACAGCCAATTAAAGTAAACAAGTAGCCTCTGAAATATTTTACCTATTTTACACTTGAGAAAGCAGAAACAATGGGCTTATATAACTTCTCCAGGTCAAATATTAAGTCAGCAGTGAGCCAGACATGGTTCTCTGACCTACCTCCATGAAGTACTTCTTCTCCAGGGGAAGTAAAAGACATTTTTTCGCTCCAACTTTTTCGCTATATGCAGCACTTAGGGCCCCGTAAGGAACCATAAATCTTGGCAGCTCCTTGTTTGAAGTTTGCATGCATGTAAATTTAAACAGTTTGCAAATAAAGCAACTGCCCTCAGTTTCGTGGTCAGGAAAGCCCCACCACATCTCACTTTTTCTATGGCTTAACATTCAATGCATGCCACTTCAGGTCTTTGGCACTCTACAACTAGTTCAAGGAGTAACGCTAACGAATTTTCTGGTGTTGCCTTTGAAACACGCTATGTGCAGCACAAAAGTTTGATGATAATAACAAGAGGCCAAAGTAGTATCAAATTCCCTATAAACACACAAATTAGTTTCCTCTCAAGGTTCATCCACTCATTCTTTGATTTTTATCAGTCAATTAAATGGCTCGTCAGAAGAATACAACATAGTTAATTCACATATGTTCTGTGTGTTACGTACTGACAGAAATTACTGATGCACGATCTTGGCAGGAATGACAGTTATTATTAAACATCAGCTGGCAGAGGCAAATTGCACCAATTTTAGTCAACTAGTAATGACCTGTAAAATTGGTAAAAACCGTAGGAGGAAAACAATCTGCCACCACACAAATTAAAATAGCGAGTGACAACCCAATGGGATACTGCATTGCATCTGCTGAAAAAGTCAGCAAAGAAACAAAACCTGTAATCATTGACAGAGAAGGCATTGGTACATAGAAGGTATATGAAGTATGGTATACGGTATGTGGTATATATATCCTTATTACCTAGGAAGTGAGGGCAAACTTTGTAACTAGGACTTGGAAACTGGCTAAATGTCAGTACAAGAGAGTTCTTTAAGATGTCACAGTACATACTTTACACAGGACAAAATGACCACAACAAAGCAGCAGTCCCATATTTGACCTTCTAGCCTCCAAATGTCAGTGCCTTACAGAAAAGTTATATTCCATCTGACAGAACTGGGTGACCCTGACCCAGAGGAATAAGAGATTTTGGATTAGTTAAGCATGAGCACAGACTTTCTGATTTCTTGGAAAGATGGAGAAAATAAGTAGTTTTCTGAAGCTGCACAACCAGATTCTCCAGCTTGTTAAGGCTGCTTCATGCTAACATCAGTGAATTCTGTGGAAAAGGATCTGTGGTTTCCTTAAGTTTTCCGTAATGGCTTTTCCTCCCAGTGAAACCAGATCCTGCACTGTTTGACCTCGAATGAATTATATGCCCACGATTTGTTTGCAACTTAAACATACACTAAGAACTACATATAACATTGAAAATGTGGATGACCCAGGGATTTAGCCAGTGGACTAGGCTTACATGATATTTTGGCATGCAGAAGGAATAGACAAGTGCTGTTGAAGGTCATTGCAAAGGTATGAATAAATTTGACATTTGTAAAGGTGTATGTTGTAACTGTATATGTGTGCCCCAATCCCTGGTCAAAAGTTGAGCCCGAATATCTCAAAACTGTCAGCATAGTTTATTACCATATCCTACCCAAGGTTTTCTGAAGTGATAAGGGACTTAAAGAACAAAAAAGTATCAACAGCTTCATAGATTCTTTTTATGAACTGGTTGGTTTTTTTTTTTTTTTTAAATAAAGAAAACTTGCACTGTTATAGTCTGTTCCTTGCTCCTTTTTTCAGGGTATATTAGTTTTTTGGTAAAGCCAGGAGGCTTATGGTTCTAACTGTAAATACAGATTTTTTTTTTCCAGCCAGGGAGTGGTGCTTCTTGCTAGAGATACTGATAAAGCTTATGCCACAGATAGTGTTGAGTGGTGTGCAATGCCAGCTTGAGATAAGGAGGATGCAACATTCTGCAAAGGAATCTCCTGAACATGGATCCCATGGCACCAAACCAGCACTTAGCAATACAGACCTTCCTGAATTCTTGGGGAATTTCTGACTAAATAGGTGTCAATAGCATTAAGTTATTGACAGAATGTTTTGTTTGCTTGGTTGTGGTTTTTTTTTTCCCCTAAAAAAAAGGCATAAAGCCATGCTTACTGTTTGTATTTTAATTTGTAGACTTGGATGGTCAGAGTTTGGATATACGATTTGCTTTTTAGTGTAGAGTAGCACCAGAAAGATTACTCTGGTCTCCCAGTCTTTGTACTGCCATATTAAAAAAAAAAAATTTGACAAATCTTCAGTCCTGTCAGTGCACTAGAACCAACTTCATCTATGGGAGATGCTGCTGTTTTCTGTCTTTTTTATTAAGATGATTGGCCATGGCCATCACTGTGGAATCTACTTTGCTCCTGGAAGAGACATGTTTCCTGAGGGTTAAACCTGTGCACAACACAGTTCACACCTTCAGAAACTTCCACTTAAACTACTGGATTGTAGTTGTATAACGAACTTGTGATCAACAAGTTACCCCCTGGATTTGATATATTACATGACTGGAGGCAAATAGTAACTTCCTGGAGAAAAAAAAAAAAGATACATTTCAAGTATAGCATAGGTGAAGACCTTAGTAAGTGTCATAGGTGAAATACTGTATATTGTTAAAGTTGAAATCTTATCACAGTTCTTTATCATGCTCTTTCAGTGGAAATTTTTGTAATTTTGAGGATTATTTCAGTAAAATTACATGTAAAGTGAAGATACAGACTATACGGTAGACCTTCAATTCCACCAGAGGACTGTGGAGTTATATAGAAAAGTATTCAGTCTTTATTAAGGATCCCTCCAGGCTTCACTCTTTTTTCTTTACAGTGGAAGTAGGTTTTTTTTAAACAAAAAAAAAATCCACCTTCCTCTGAATCCACATTGATTTTAGGCATTAGTTTATCTAAATTACAGAGCTTCTTGTCTTAGATCTATTAATTCATGTATAGTATGGCTTTTTTTTTTTTTGTGAGGGTTTGAATAATAATGTACCCTGTTATAAGCAAAATTTGTGTAAGATTTGCCCAAAAGTTTGTAGGACCAGAAAACATGTGAATTCTGTTCCCTTGCTCTTTTGTTTGCCTCATCATCTGAATCTGAATTGCATCAGTTTTAGCATGAGCGCATTTCTGTTGTTATGCCTCTTTGGAATACTTATGTCATCCCTTCCTGTGTAGTATGAAAAAAATTTTAGCAGCTAAATCTTCAGAGGAAATTCAAGGCCTAGTGACCATTGCAGTCAAACAGGAGTTAGCTGCCTAACTACGTAGGTCAATTGTTTTTTGAAAACTTAAAATTTACATGTATATATCTTGAAAATGCCTTCTCCTTTTCAATTTATCCCCGAAGTGCTGCCCTCCTCACTTCTAGTTTCAGTTTTTGCATTCCATATGTTGTCTAATCTAGAATAGATGCAGCAGCTGACCAAAGAAATCCCAGATATAAACCTCATTAAAACAAAGAAACTTCTACAGTGAAGATTCATAGCGTTTTGGTGACGTGCATAAACATCTCAAGGATTGGCTTGCTGAAGAAATCCTCACATTAACTCACCTCATTCTCTTGAAGAGAACTTCAGTCCTCATATCTTAATAAAAGAGCATGTGGGAGTGGCTGGTGAGGGCTGGAAGAGAGTGATTTCCCCTATTCTGTAAGAGCCTGATGATGATTCATTTCTTACCAGGGCAGGATGAGAGCTAGGAATTGTTTAACTTTCTGAACCTCCTTTCTGTTCCTCGCTTGCATGCATAAATATTTCTGTGCCTGTCACTATTTAATGTCAAGAATAAAGAGCTGCACTAGTAGGGAGAAAGTGTGAGACTGTCACCTGTCACCTGTGCAGCCTTTCCTGCTCCGGTAGAGACAGTGGATGGACTGGTGCTAGCTCTCTCCCTTTTAACTTCAGTGTCTCTCACCATGTAGCTCCAAGCTTGCTTGCTCCGAGTATCTTGATTTGGGGATGACATGGTCCCCTTGGGTTGTTTATTCCAAGTTTCATTTTTCAAGTGCTAATATACCTAAATATCAGGTAAGCAGAAGGCACATCTCTGCAGATCTGAAGGTAAGCCAGACCAAGTTTCTGTAAGCATCCTTGGTGCACTCTGAGGGCAGGTCTGTAAGTTTGAGTAGCACAGGACTTAAATACTAGATGGCTAAGCAATTGTTGCATCTGACTCTAAACATCTTTTCTGTGTTTGTCATCACAACAGTACCAAGAGGTAAGTCAGCGCCCTAACAGCAGGACAATCTTACCACTTCCTCATCAGCTAACAGTATTTCTAAAATTTTCCACAGGCCTCATAATATAAATACCAGACGGTAACAGTAACATGGAAGTCTAATCATCAGTACTCACATCATGGCTGCTTCTGTGTATGAATCTGTGACACAGCATTTGCTCAGCATGTCAGTAAGAAAGTAAGTATGATTTGGGCAAAGGATATATATTTTTTTAAACTGTCTAGCATTATGTAGGAAATGATATTTCAGCATAGCTCTTTAATTTATAAAGAATAAATATTCAATTTCAAACACTGACCCACTGGGATTTGTGACACTGTCAACAAAGTACCGAACAAAAAATTATGCAGGTGACCCCTATTTTCACTGACCTTTTTTGGGTAAAAATTATCTCCGATATCATCGTGTGCATATGAGTTTTTTACCTCATGGAGGTAAAAAACAAAGTCCTTGTGGTTAAAGAGCTTATCACCTATGAAACTGCAAATGGAAGGATTTAAAGTAGTAAAGAATCCGATAAGTAAACATGATTCTTTCACAGTGTTTGCAACATAAAAAAACCATGATGTTTGCAACATCATATCTAATCAGTTTTGCTTTTCAGTTATTTTTTTAAGTATAAATTTTGGGACTAGTCCAAGTCATGAAAGCTAGCCACGTTCGACTCAAAGTATACCTGCAAACCTGTGGTTATGAGGATTTATTGGTCTGTTTCAAGCTCATTTTTAAACCTAAGTGCAGCCTGAAGTCAGTTTAGGTATTACAATACTTTGCAGATTCTTATAATAGATATGACCAAATTGCTTATTTTCAAAGTTAGCCTCAAGCGAATGAGCTCCTTTCAGTGCCACACTTGTCTGAGGGCCAGGATTTGCTCAGATCAACAGTTTCACCCTGACTTTCACTGACTCTAAACAACACTTTCTTCTTGTGTATTGGAAACAAAATGCTCCAAGACAAAATTTACCACCCTGTATTCCTCTCCTTTTCACTTGGGGATATTTTTTTATCATGCTGCTCCTAGAATGTGTTTCTAAGGTTCAGTTAGAAACCTGTGAAAAGAAATATTTTCGGTAGAAATATTATTCTAATCTCAAATACAGTAGCACAATTGAAACTGCTGTAATACAATAATATTTTTGTGATAAAACTTGTAGATCTATGTAACTCTGACACTTAATGATTTCTGATGTCTGGAAGGTATTAGACTGTGGTTGTAATAATCTTTATAATTGTAACAGTTCATGCTAGCTAGACTGCACATCTATTCTTCATCTGTCCTTAAACTAATTTGTTCTATGTATGGATATATCACAGTCATCAATTTAAAGTGCCATCCTTTGGCTATGCAGGTCATTAAGGAGTATACATTATGTATGAGTCCAACACACCAAACTTACACAAATGCTTTTTAGCAATGTGCAAAATAGCTGCTTTCTGTTAGAGTTTTTAAGTTATTACTCTAATCAAAACCCAAGTCACAGTTACAACTAACCAGCAATCAATTACTTCTATCCATACATAATGCCTTCGATGATGAGAGTTACACTGTGGCTCTGTGCTGAATTCTAAAAATATCAGTGCACACTTTTAAAAAACACACCAAAAACCACAAACAAAAAGCTTGAAAATCAGGGGATAATAAGTTTTTCCACTCATTGCTGCCCATAAAGTTTTCACTGCAATTAATGCAGTGCTAGGCTCTTAAAATTCTTCTTTTCCTAGAAGTGAAGTTCCACTCAATAATGCAGCTATGTATTCAGAGAGCATCTACTGCAATGAAATCCCACTGTACATGTTTCTAGTCACAAGTTTGAAAAAAAAAACAAAACTCTAAAGTAACAATTTCTTGCAGGACGTGAGTCTTATCTGTAGTCTCAAGGCTGGACTTGGCAAAAACTTTCCATTTAGAGACTGAGAGCTGTGGAGAAGACCAAGTAGCACTGCACAGAGGGCTCACAGTGTTAATCTGCACTGAGAGGGTGGCTCAGATAGCAACAACATTTGATCGTTACCTGATTGATATCTTGCAGCTTACAGGAAATCAAATGCCTGCCTCAGTTGGGCAGTCAACACCAAAGTAACACACAAACAACACAGAAATATCGGTCCTCTGGGGAGCCTCAGAGTTTAACAGGAAGGTAAAATGAACGCCTTTATCTTCAGCATCTTTGCTTAGGGGCCCTTGAAAAACTCACATGCAGTTTTGCCCAAGGTTCTTTTTTTCTGGATCAGATTTGTGTTTACTTG
Source organism: Trogon surrucura (assembly GCA_020746105.1). Taxonomy (NCBI): domain Eukaryota; kingdom Metazoa; phylum Chordata; class Aves; order Trogoniformes; family Trogonidae; genus Trogon; species Trogon surrucura. Next base: position 112,573,617 of record CM036617.1, on the reverse strand, counting down.
TAAGATACCCTTCTTCTTCCAGACTGAACATAAATATGAGCAATCAGCACTATCTATGTAAGACAGAGAAATGGAACTTTGCTTTCCTCATCATCTTTCTGAGTTGTGCCTGCTCAAAATTACTGAAGAGGAGAATGCACATAGAACAAGATAAAGTAAATCATTTCCTGCCAGTAAAAGAGAATTGTCTCTTTTGGGACAACATCTCTGGGAGTGGTTAGTTAATGGGGCAGAGTCTAGTTGGAGGCACTAGTGGGGTCCCTCAGGGGTCAGTACTGGGGCCAGTGCTTTTCAATATATTCACCAACGACCTGGATGAGGGAACAGAGAGCACTGTCAGTGAATTTGCTGACAACACAAAACTGGGAGGAGTGGTTGACACACCACAAGGCTGTGCAGCCATTCAGAGAGACCTGGACAGGCTGGAGGGCTGGGCAGGGAGAAATCTTACGAAGTTCAACAAGGGCAAGTGTAGAGTTTTGCACTTGGGAAAGAATAACCCCACGTGCCAGTATAGGTTGGGGACTGCCCTGCTGGAGAGCAGCACAGGGGAAAGGGACCTGGGGGTTCTGGTGGACAGCGGGATGACCATGAGCCAGAAATGTGCCTTTGTGGCCAAGAAGGCCAATGGCATCCTGGGGTGTATTAGAAGGGGAGTAGCAAGTAGGTCAAGAGAGGTCCTCCTGTCCCTCTACTCTGCCCTGGTGAGGCCACATCTGGAATATTGTGTCCAGTTCTGGGCCCCTCAGTTCAAGAGGGACAGGGAGCTGCTTGAAGGAGTCCAGCGCAGAGCAACTAAGATGATGAAGGGAGTGGAACATCTCCCTTGTGAGGAAAGGCTGAAGGAGCTGGGTCTCTTTAGCTTGGAGAAGAGGAGGCTGAGGGGTGACCACATTAATGTTTATAAATATGTCAAGGGCGAGTGTCAGGAGGACAGAGCCAGGCTCTTCTCAGTGACATCCAATGGCAGGACAAGGGGCAAAGGGTACAAGCTGGAGCATAGGAGGTTCCACAAAAATATTAGAAAAAACTTTTTCCTTGTGAGGGTGACAGAGCCCTGGCACAGGCTGCCCAGAGAGGTTGTGGAGTCTCCTTCTCTGGAGACATTCAAAACCCGTCTGGACGCGTTCCTGTGCAACGTGTAGGTGACCCTGCTCTGGCAGGGGGGTTGGACAAGATGATTTTTTGCGTTCCCTTCCAACCCCCAGCATTCTGTGATTCTGTGATTAAGTGCCAATCACTTCATTCTCACAGTTAGGTACAAAGAGTGAAACCTAGCCCTCAGTAAATGAAAAAGGTAGACAGCACGGCATTCACTTTGCATGTAGAAACACTAAAAGAAAGACAGAGAAGTACAAGATGTGTACATGTGTCCATGCATTTATATGTGAGAGTGGAGATTGTGCATGGGATGAGACAAGCATACCCCTTACTCTTTTAGGCAGGTAGCATATATTTTATTTTTTCAGTGTTTTACAACCACACTAAACAAACACTTGAGGAAAGCCATTAATAATGCTCTATAGCTGTAAGTAAGATTTAAAAAAGCCACAGACATTACTATGAATTCCATTTAAAAATTGTGTCAGAAGCTAGTTGCCAAAATATATATATACTTTGAATTTTTCTCAGCAAAGATGTTTTGCCATTGTATATACCTCTGGGTAGGATACTAAGGCAATGAGTCATATAGATATCATATATACTTGCCTTCTACTGTAGTACTGCCTTTTTTTTTTTTTTTTTTTACCTCAGAGGACAGAAAGAAAGAAACAAAAAGAATTGTATCTCATGAATTATTAACTATTGAGCAGGCTATTTTCATCTAATTTATCACATCATGGTCATCACTGAAGTCAGCCTTCAAGTCTCTAATTTAATGACATGATCACTGCACTTCTCCATCAAACACAGGAGAAGAGATATGGAGAACCAGAGGGCTGGAAAAACAAGTTGGAAACAACTATTTAACTTTGTTTTGCATGAGTACCAGGTTGTCCCTAGAGAACAAGAAACAGCTAAGGAATAGTACTCATCCTCCTGATATCCTCCACTTATCTGAAAAGTGAGAGATCTTTTTCTCCCTAGAAAAATTGTGAATTACAAGTGGAAGATCCTCAGGCTTTACTTAATGGCAGTGGTTCGTATAAACTTTGATAGCTAATAACAGCCACAGAATTTGCCCAAGTATTTCTGTTAGATAAAATGAGGGGGTAAGTTTTCAATGACAAGTTCTGTTTGAAATGGAAGATAAATATGGGTATTTGCAGGCACTATGTTCTTTCTGAGCAGACATCTGATGTTTTTCTTAGGAAAAAAAAAGAATTGGATTAGGTTCCCTGGCTCAGATTTCTTGGGACCCATTTTGCTTTTATAAAGGTGGTATGAGCTCTGAACTAATACAGCATAAGAGGGCATATTAAAAATCTGTTCAGATTATTTCCTCCAGCCTTCCCCATCCCAGCCCATTCCACATTCTTTTGCTAATTTGGAAGAAGAGACTGCATATCAAAGGAAGGCTGGAGGCAATAATAATAAAGGCTGCAAATATTTGCTGTTTCACCAGTTACTGTTTTGATTTCTGAAATAGAGGGAAACTGTCACTATTAACACACAAAGGAAGGAATTGCATAAATAAAGGAAAAAGAAATACAAACAGAGCAAGACTCATTCTTTGAAAGATAGATACATGTGCACGTGCTAAGTAGAAAACCTTTCCCAATATGAAGCAGGCTGCAAATCTGGTATCAGAATGAGATGCTCAACTTTCCTGCTTGAGAAGTGATGTTTGCTACCCAAGTATTTGTGATACAGTAAACTGTGGTTAGTGCAATACCTTTTTCTGCATACCAATACTCTGATTAAGAGAATGATAGACGTTTTGAAACACGGGAAGGTCAAACGACCCGCTGCTTTCTTAATATCCCTATTCTTCACAGTGATATCAAATAGCAATGACTGGTAGCAAATTTACTTCAGAACTGATGTTCTTTTTATCAATATCTGATTAAATAACCCAATGCATTCTGCAAAAACAAAACAAAACAAAACCCACCCCCCCAAAAAAACCCCTCAAACATACTTTTAAGCTAAGGGAGTAACACAAAGCTGAAGTAAAACTTAAGGTATTTCCAAACCTTTAATTTCATCCCATATCTGATCAACAACTGATTTGAGTTTAAGATTGAATATGGCCTACATTAGTCCACTATATAATAGACAGATATGTTTTCAATATTTATGTAGGATATATTTGGTTTAGAAAAATGTCCTTCAAGCTGAAAGATATGTTTCCTGATGTCACGATACTGTTAATGTGCCATAAAAATGATTTAGCAGTTGGGATCAATGTACTGCATTCTAACAAGACAATAAAACAGTCCCTATGAATCCCATCATTATTATAGGGTCCTATTAAGAAAAAAGGGGAGAAAATAATTTGTTCATATATAAACTATTTAGATTCTCTATAGAAGAAAGATATATTTCAACAGGCTAGTACATTTTAACAGGCTAGAAAAGAACAATACGGTGCCACAGCTCTAGAGGTTTTCAGTTGGCTAGATGCTAGCAGAATCATCTTGCAGTGTACATGAATACTGTACATGAATATACAAGGTATGATAGTCTGGATGCCACAACAGCTTTTTAGATCTTTATCTGCAGAAACGTAGGAAAAAACACTAAAGGAAATAGAAAACATGTACACATTCAGGAATAAGTCTCATTTCCTGAGCAAAAAGGATAATTTCAGAACATTTGAGACCAAAGTTAGTAGTTCTAGCAGTACAGATTCATAAGAAATAATTCAATGCATCCAGTGATGTGTTAGTATATGACAACAGCATTAATGCCTTTTCTGTAGAATCTAATTTGTAAGATCTTTCCAAAGGTTTGTTTTAATAACATCTTTCTGTTCAGTAACAGTCCTTCTCTGCCCACTCCTGTCAGTTATTTTCAAGACTTGGTTATCAGGCTTTTCAGAAGCTCACTTCTCCCCTCTGAGGAAATAAGGAGCCTATTTCAGATTCTAGACTACATTAATATACCAGATATGGTCTCAGGTTTCCAGAAGCTTGTTGCTACACACTCACACTCAGATGAAGATGGGATATAATGCTTCTGATTTGCCTTTGCCATTATTCCAGCCCCTTATTGGCCAGGTAAGTTGAAAAATAAAACTCCTATGTGAATTCAGTCACACATATGTGGGTACTAAGCACTGGTATCCCCAGACAGTCAGCTGTTTCTTTATAACTACGGGTCTGAGACTTGGCTTAGAAGAAAAATTTGCATAGAAAGTTAAATGAAGCAATTCTGGGTGTGTCTAACTTAATCTCAAATGTATACACTTAGCCAATGTAGAACAATTTACACTCTCTCATTTCAAATATCTGGAAAATATTTTCCAGGGACCTCATTTTCACAAAAGAAGTATCTGTTAACCTAACCAATTGGCTTTTCCTTGGAAACTGAAGATTACAGGCACACCTAACATCTCCAAATCGTAACATGAAAAGATGAAAAATAATCATGAAAATAGTTAAGTACAGAAAATTAAAGGACATAAATTGAATGATATAAAAATACCATTAAAAATAATTAAGAAATCTGTTGGGTTTACATGTTAAGGTTTTAGCAGAACGGGTGCTACAGAGATGGCTTCTGTGAGAAGCTCTCAGAAGTTTCCCCTATGTCTGAGAGAGTCAATGCCAGCCAGCTCCAATACAGTTTTGCTGCTAATCAAACCTGGCAGTAGCACCTTGGTGATCACATATTTTAAAGGGGACAAAAAAAATTGCTGCACAATAGCAATTTCAGCTAGAGAAAGGAGTGAGAATATGTGAAAGAAACAACTCTGCAGACACCAAGGACAGTGAGGAAGAAGTGGGAGTTGGTGCTCCAGGTGCTGGAGCAGAGATTCCCCTGCAGTCTGTGATGAAGACCATGGTGAGGCAGGCCGTACCCCTGCAGGCCCTAGAGGTTAACGGAGAAGGAGATACCCACCTGCAGCCCATGAAGGACTCCATGCCAGAGCAGGTGGATGTGCCCAAAGGAGGCTGTGACCCTGTGGGAAGCCCACACTGGAGCAAGTTTGCTGGCAGGACTTGTGACCCCATGAGGAACCCATGCTGAAGGTTTCTGTCCCTGAAGGACTGCACTCTGTGAAAAGGACCCACACTGGAGCAGTTTGTGAAGAACTGTCTCCTGTGGGAAGGACTGATGTTGGAGAAGTTAATGGAGGACTGTCTCCCATGGAAGGGACTCCACTCTGCAGCAGGGGAAGAGTGTGAAGAACAGTGGGGACAACATGTAATGAACTGACTGCAAGCCCTGTTCCCTGTCCCCTGCACCGTTCGTCAGTGAGAGGTAGAGAAATTGGGAGTGAAGACGAGCCTGAGAAGAAGGGAGGGGGAGAAAGTGTTTTAAGATTTGGTTTTATTTCTCATTATGCTACTATGATAAATAAATTAATTTTCCCCAAGTTGAGTCTGTTTTGCCTATGACAGTAACTGCTGAGTGATCTCCTTGCCCTTATCTCTACCCATGAGCCTTTTGTTAGATGTTTCTTTCCCTTGTCCAGTGGATGAGGGGAGTGACAGAGTGGCTTTAGTGGGCATCTGGTGTCCAGCCAGGGTCAACCCACCACAAGTGTAATCTTTAGTCTCGTTTTTAATGTATGGTAATTTCATTTTTGAAGAAGGCTCATATGGTTTCTAATGGTGCCTACAGGATATTTATCTTTAAATTGATTGTATCTTTAAATGTGTATATGCATAGACTGAGTTTAGGAAACAAGAAATACAAGGCTTTCATTTGATAATTCATCTGTTCCTTGTGTGTGAAAATTTTAGGGTGACAACTGGGAAAAGATGACATTGATTACAAAACCTAAACACCTGCTCTGTCAAAATTCAGTGACTTCTTGCATCGTATTTGCTGCAGAAAAATACAGTTATTCCTAAGAAAAGCATGGCTGAAACAAATACAATACAATTTTCCTTAGAGTTTCTTATGACACATCTGTGACAAATAATACATGGGCAACTTTCAAAGGAATTAAATTATTACTATTCATGTTTACATGTAGTTTCTTCACATTTTTTCCTTGGAAATATGTATAACATTTTTACCCACACGGTAATCATAGAACAGTTCAGATTGGAAAAGACCCTTGGGATCATCGAGTCCAACCATTAACCCTACACTACAAGTTCATCCCTAAACCATATCACCCAACACCACATCTAAATGACCTCTAAACACATCCAGGGGTGGTGACTCAACCACCTCCCTAGGCAGTCTGTTCCAGTGTCTGACCAATCTTTCTTTGAAGAATTTCTTCCTAATGTCCAGCCTAAACCTACCCTGTTGCAATTTTACCCCTGAAGTAGTTTTTCACCCCTGATACTTTGGGGGTGCTGGTCAGTCACCACCGCCATCCACACATAACCAGACCAACTGAAACTGTGTTTTACATTTCTGGGAGTTATTATTTGCTGATAGGTATTCAACTCATTCTCTAGAAATCATATGTCAGAATTGTTGAGAGTCCCCACCTGTTCATTTTGCCATGGGCAGCCCCAGACCAGATTGGTGTGAGGTGGGAATGGATAGGATTGGCAGCAGCAGCAGTGCTGCAGGGTCCTTGTCAAGTGCAGGTCCATGGTGGTCCTTGGCAAACACGCTGTCAGGATGGGGACGACAGGTTGTCTGTGCCTCCAAAGTAATGCCAGCTGTAGGGAATAACACAGGAATGGAGCCCTGATTGGGGTGCTGGAATAATTATCAATACATGAGGAACATGACCGATGAGCTGAACAGATCACGTAGCCTCTTAATGGTGCCTGTCCATCAGTACTTGAAGAGGTGCCCATGCAGTGCATTCATTCCTTTCAAGGCTCACACGAAGGTGGATGGCAGCAAAAAAAAATCAAATCACTTCGCCTATTGTCTGTCTAAAATATATCCATTATCAATGATTATAGTTGAGTTGTGCATGGAAATGTCTGTTACATACCTCTTCCTCCTTGACAACTTACTTCACTAAAGACTTTTTTCAGCCTCTCTCAACTCTACATGCAGTGAATATTTACTGCCTGTGAGGAATCACCAGCCTTCCCTAGATTACTTTTTAAAGTGAAAATCAAAAACTACTGAAAACTGAATAAAATTTTAAGAAACCTATATGCCTAGGAAGCTTCCATTAGTTTCTTCAAATTGCTCCCCCATTACCACAGTGCAGAACGGAAACATGGAAAAGTCATTGCTGTTGCACTCTGAAGGGCTCCTATTTCTCTGGCTCCCACAAGATTACTTATAGAAAGAATATACCAGAACTGTAATACAATAAGCTATAATGTGAAACAACTGTAAGCACTTGAAGACTTCTAATACAGGTGACACACTGGTCATTTAAAGAATTAAACTGTAATTTGTAGAAGAAACTGTCAGATACACAGGACCTAAATGGCATTTGAGCACACAGCTTGCTTGCTTACTTGTAGGGATATCAATCAATTTATTAAGAATTAATCTGCACCCCAGTGTTCTCTTAAAACTGCCTAATGTTTTGGCAGGCTACTTGAAAGGGTTCAGTAAGAATTTATAAGGGCAGTTTGGAAACAGGATTTTTTTTTTCCTGGCTCAACAAAGGGGATACTGTTTCCCCTCTGAACGTATCTCTGTTATAGTTTAACACAGTAACAGATAGGTTTGCCAAAAATCACAGTTTTTAATGGCCTTCAGCGAAACAGTAGATTTGTCTTTGCCTTCATACTGTGTCTTGCATTTATGCTGTTAGAATTGCTCTTAATCTGCCTGGAAGTATCAAATGCTCTTGGCCTTGAGAACACAAACTTGTGCACACACTAAAACGTACAGTTTGTAGAGTAACCACATTTTTCCATGCATGCAAAAGAGTAAGCAGGACTGAAACTAAAGGATCTAGTTTCGAGTATTTTTCAGCTCTTGACATAAAAATGGCAAGAAGGCCTGGGCAAATTTTAAATGTGGTATTCATATTGCCTCCATAAAATGTGCTAAAATTGCTCAAATGATGTCACTGGAGCAACACATCCAAGCTACAGATATTTTTGAACTCTGAGAACACTTAACACTTGGCACTGACCACAGGTATGTAGGGTGTGTAAGGCTGCACACATAAAATCAGCTTACAGCTATCTCAAGCCGTTAGTAAACAATGCATATCTTTGACTACAAAAAACAGAAAGTGCTATCACACATTATACAAAGTTACTGCAACTTTCTGGTTTTCAAACATTTCACTGACAAAAGCAATCAATAAAACATCAAAGCGGTATTTAGAAAACATGAACCCTTACTTGTCTGGCATTAAGTTCAAGGAAAAATTAGGCAGATAATGGTTATCAGTGGTTTATCAGTTTCCAGAACTGGTTTGTTTTTTTTTTTTTCTTTTCAGAGTTAACATGCCACTGTGCACACGTGCGCACACACAGACACACACCCCCTCCTCAGAATACTACAGCAATAGACTTATTAGAAACAGCTCATTTTGGATTCCACTCATGGGAAAGCTGTTTGGTACAGAACACAAATTTTGTCTCCATTTTGTAAAATATCTCAAGGGGAATGGAGCTTGGCCATTTGCTCAGCCAGCTTCATTGTTTTACACGCCAGTGACAATGTCCTCTAACACATCAAATGGAAATGAAGGACTTACTTCTATTTCTGAAAAAAAAAAACCCAACAACATTTTCAACAGGTGGAAGTCAGTGGCATTTTGCCACTGATTCCACTTTGGGAACTTTAGTTTACTAAACCAGTTTTTGTAATTTTTTGTTGTCATTATTATTTCAATTATTTGTTTTAAAAAATAAATCTTTTCCTGTGTCACTCTCTTCCCTCTTAGAATCCATCACCCAACTAGCTAGTCACAGCCTCCAGATGGACTGTTTACAAGGTTAGAGACTTATACTTTGCGGCACAATTTTCAGGGTTGTGCCAAAACTCCTGAACAGAAAGATTTTTTTATACCTATGATTATCTTTTAACTACAGAACATCTTTTACCTTATCCATTTAAATTACACAACTGTCATTTTACTAAATAATTATTACATGCGCCATTTCTTAATGCTAAATGAATAAAATGCACTTCAAAAGTACTGATATCTAGAGGAGAAAACAAATTGCTTAGCTGCATAATGCTAGACAGATAAGATTGACCTGCTATAAAACAAATCTGACACTGCTTCTGACTAAAGAAATACAAGGCCACAACAACTGTGAAATCCTACCTAACAACAGTTTTATTCTAATGCCAATAAAATCAGAATTGCTTTTTTTTTTCTGACAGTATGTTTCAACCAATTTGTTTTTGTGAAACAGTTCTTATATATTCATTTAAATCAAAGAACAAGGAGAGGATTTTAAAGGTGAAGCTGTGCCCTTGAAGAGAAGTGCACACTCTGTGTTCCCTATTTCTTCTCTTATTAATTCAGAACTTTGCATGAAAAAAGTAGTGGTAATTAGCCTTGACATGGAACAGTGCCAGGCTTTTCTATCAAGTTTCTTTCCTGTTTATGTTTGAATTACTCAGAGGCTGCCTCTGTGCGCCCTTTGGTCTCAACAAATGTGTTTTTTTTCCCTTACTCTCCTGGTACAAAGAATGTAATCTTAGCTGACTGGAGTCTGCTGAACATCATATTATTTCCTTGACTCAGCTGAAGATTCACAAGCTGGAGTCGGGAAAAATGCTTCCACTGACTATAGGCTGCAACAGTGAGAGGATGTACTCTTCAGAGAAGTGTTGCTTTGCCTGAAAGCCTTTTGCTCTGCATTGTTCTAAAATTTTGTCTAAAAGAGTCAGTATAGATAGAAGTTGGGTGATGACCAAAAATTAAACCCTCTATAAGTATTATTTTAAATCACAGAAACTGCAGACAAATTACTTTTCCTAAGCAGCTATCACAATGTACTTTCAGGTAAGGGTCATACACAAAGGTTATAAAGCACCCTTCTCTAGAAAAGGAACTCGTAATACCCATAGGAAACATGGTGGTAGCAACCAGAAACATTTTAAGAAATAATATGTCTCATTTTTTAGCTTATTTCTAAACAGGAGCCCAGAATAGAATTCTGGAATTCAAGCCATCCCTTATTCATTTTTGCAGTGAAAATTTTGTATCTGTCAGGTGATTTGCTTTTCCAAGAACATGGACATACCACATTATTAGATTATGCGTATAATGGATAAAAAATTGTTCAAAATCAGATTTTTTAGAAGACAGAATTCAATTATGATTTTAAAAGTGTTTCTGAACACTGACTAGTTAACTTGAAATGTTTTCAATGTCACAGGTTCCCTGAATCTCCTTGAAATGTCATTGAGAACTATTAATTCTTGTTTTTTTTTCAGGGTTTGTCTTGCTCAGGTCATGATGTCTTACTTTGGAAGCTCTTCCCTAAAATATTTCTAAAATTGGGACCTGGCCTAAAAATCAAGAAGTTAGGCCATAGAGAAAAGAATTATGTGTGTAATACTGTTTCAATAACTCTTTGTACTCATTGAGTTGTAAATGCCTTTAAATCTCAACCAAGGGTCCTGAAACACGACATCAATATGAACGTATATTTGTACCCAAGTGATGTTTTTAGTGCAGCAACAAGCTGTTGGTGTAGCAGTGGTCTCATCTTTATTTTGTTCCTGATGTAATTGACTGAGATTTAGTCATGGGACATAGAAAGGGCAGGAGTTGAGACATCCTGCAACTCATCTGGTTAGACATATTCCTAAATACATTTTGATTGGATGACCTAATTGAGGATTGAACTAAAAGTCCCCTGGCTTCTGTCTCAGTACTATCATAGGTGACTTAATGGGTCAACAACATGGTCTGAGTTGTCTATTCCCTGAGCAGACGCAATTTTTCTCTGTCTCATTCCTCTAGCCCCCAGCTACTTACATAGGCTCCTATAGATTTTTTGTGTGTGAACTCTCAAAGTATCCCTCAGCTATCATTCTATTTGTAAGGTCCACTGATCCCAAATCTATTCAATATGAAGGCTATTGTGGAGACTATTATGTGTGGAATTTTCTATACATACAAATGCACACAACGGACATATTCAGAGAGAGGAAAAGAATATTTGCATATTTTTCCAGCCATACAGGAAATTATTTTGCATTTCAGAGAACTGGTTATGGCTGACTGAACTCTAAGCATGAATTTCAAATTACAGATCGTGAAGGCTAAAAAAAATTAACAATAATAATAATAATAATAATAATAAACAACTCATAAGAAATTATCTTTCCAAGCTGAAACATTTGGAGGTTAGGTCTTCCTATTACTAGGATACAATTGTCAAATTCTTAGCAACGGATTCAAGACAGAATGAGCTTGATGATTACACATTAGTTATTATTATTCTCTATTATTATTTTATACATTATATTGTATTGTCGTAATAATGGAAGAAAATGTGCCTTAGGAGTGGAGTATCCCTGAATCTCATTAGAAATTAAATATATAGAATGAGAGCGTGAGAGATAAAATTGCTTTTCTGCCTGCTAGTATAAATGGAGTGGTGTATGACAGGGATGAAATAATAGGATGCTCTCAGCCCTGTAGTCTGTATATGAACATCTCCACTACCTGTCGAGGAAAATAAAAGTTTAACCTCATACACACGCACACACTCACACCAAGAAAGGAAATGGAATGCCGAGGAAAGAGGGTTGACTAGTATTAAAATTTTCACTCAGAATAGATGGTAAATCTCTGCACCAGTTTTTTATCTTTGGGATCTTGGCATAAATCCAATCAGAGGTTCTAATTAAAATGAGTTTGATGGTCTCAGCTTAGTTCGTAATTGATGGCAGTTCACACTACAACACGTAAGAATTCATTATAGTCCTGCTCAACTGGCAATTTCTGCTCAGAGGCAGCACGAGGAGTAACTAATGTGGATTCCAGCAACTGTCTCGCATTGTAGGCAGGGTGGTCTTTCCTAGGCAGTTGAAAAGGGGTCATCAATAGAGTATTAAGGATCAAAAATCAAAGAACTGCACTAGAACTAACTCAGATGTAGAATATTAAGTGTACTTACTAGCCATTTCTTTTAAGACTCAAAGTATGGATATGGAAATTATGACCCATTCCAATAAGAAATCTGCACAGTGTTTCTTGGTCTTAAATTGTATATCCTGTTCTCAAAATACAACTCACCTCAAATGGGATTTTCTGTTTATACTCTTCTACGACAATTTTACTCAAACTCACAAGAAATATTTTTTTCTTCTTCCAAAAGTCCCACTTGATGCTTTGTGTCAAGGTGATCGCAGTTTTTGCATAGACAATAAATAGAAAAATATTCACATCATAATAAATATGCTGATGAGAAAAAGTAATTGCAAGTTCTTGTGCCAGTCAGTAGAAACACTTGTAACTAGCAGTGCATAGTGAAATGTACAGTTCAACATTTGGTGAAAAGAACAGCAATCTTTTTATTTAGGTTTGTTTTCCTGATCTAATAATCTCTTTTTCTAAGCTTCTTGATGTAAAGTTTCCCAGAGTGAAAGAGGCTCAAATCATTGGCTATGCAATGAAACTCTGGAGCATTTGTGCAAAGTGGCATGCTCCTTCTTCAAAGCATTTTTATAAGTAGTAATAACGTATATACTCTCTTATATATTAATGATTTGGGATAGAACAAATGGGAACTGCTATGTATACATGGAGCCTATTGCCTTGTCTTATCGTCACCAGATCCGTAGAGCGCCTTTGCTTTTCATTTGGAGGAGTCCTATCTAGTCTTCCCAGAGAAGCAATGAAAATGGCCTCATTGGCCGCAATGGCCCCAAAATAAAGGACTAGAATTCCAAAGTTTAAATTTAGTTACCAGTTTAGATGCAATTTACACACAGGTCTCAGCTGTTGTGCCTCATCTTCCTTGTTTTTCTGGTTTTTCTTACAAAAATTATGAGACTTGTTTAGAAAGGTACACACAGTCCACAGAGGGGCACCAGGGAAACAACTCAACCAAGGCAACATAATAATCTGAATGCAATTCTGACAACACAGAGACAAGATACCAAGGATGAGAAGAAATTTGAGCATAACACAAGGTCCACTACCTGTTCACAGTAATGACAGATTAAAGCCAATAGCTTTGAACTGATTATGAATTTGTAAGATGCCTCTGACATTTTACTCTACCACTACAGCGATGTGATTTTATATCTTGTTTTTGAAGACCTAGAAGGCCCTGGGATGGGTTTTCTGAAGCATCTGCACACCTTACTCCTCTTCATTTCCAATCAACTGCTAGAATTCACATGCTGAAATACTTACAACAATCCAGGATATCCATTCAGGCACTTTGCCCAAAAGAAAACAAGCCATTACTTTGTGCCAAGTGCACTTTTTCTGCTTCATGAGTGGTGTTACCTGCAGGATATGTAATTTTTCCAGGAACACCACACATTTCCTAGTTGCTTCTGAACACAGATCGAGCTGTGGACAAGGTCTCCATATAGTTCCAGTCACAAATCTTGGCAGAAGGAGAGCGAAAGGAGAACATTCCTGATGCTAAAATTATTTTCCCTTTGTAGTCAAATTAATCCTATGACTTCAGAGCTTTAAAAAGCATTTTGCTAAGACTCTTGCATTAAAAGGAACAAATATGCAACCATCAACAAAATAGACTTTCACAGGAAAGTGTTGCTTTTGGGGAGTTCAGTATTGTTTTTTCTCTTCAGTTTCATTTGATAAACTTTTCTGTTCTTTGAGGTGACATTCATCCCACTGTGGTGAAGGTAGGTGTTATTCTTTACTTAGACAACACATTATTCATGTTGTCTTAAAGACAGTATTCTAAAATATTAAATACAAAGTGCACATAAATCTGTTACTGTACAGATACTGCACTGTATAAAAAGATAAGAGTCATTTGGTCTTGAAAGAAAACCTAACTGGCCTCTTGAAACATCTTAATCAGATCCATATTTGCAAATGGCGTGCATTTTGCGAGGTAAATTATGTCTATACAGTGTGTGCCATTTTAAACTGGATTGACATTTTCAAAAGATTGCCTAACATTTGTTTTGATAAAAATAATATCTTGGTGCACTCGAATCACAAACTGTATCCCAAATGCCATCTAAAGGAAAATAATAATGAAACAAAAAATGAAGTAACATTTCTTCTTGCATTATTCTGCTGCCCTGGAGCGATGCAAGGTCTATCACCTCCTGTCTCCTGGCCTTCAACTGTTCCATTTTATTACAGAATTAGCTTTCCCACTTGTATTTTTTTTAGTTTATATTTTTTCAAAACTCTCACCCTTTACTTGCTGATCACCACTTTTGCCTCAACTTTTACCTACACATCATGCCTCAATCCAATTTATTCTACAGACTGCAAGTGTTTCTATGCCTGGCATGTAATTTTTGTTTGCCACACAATTTTATCTCCGAAGCTGTTCAGAGACCTATACTAAAAACATTAATATTATCCAGTGCTTCTTCAGACGATGTTTGAATACTGTCTAGAGTCTGTTAATACGGAGAAGACCTAGCAGGGCTCATGTTCCACACACATGAAGCCACCAATTTCCTGTTTCCCATCGTGTGTTTTGTATCTGTTGTGAAAGTCTTGTAATAATACTGGACTACTTTGCTAACTTCACAGCACAACAGGATTTTTTTACTTCCGCAGATGAGGAAGAAAGGCACATGCTAAAATCAAATGACTTCAGTAGGGTTGCACAATAAAATGAAATCGTAGCTGGGCTGGCAGACAGACATTTTGAGTTCTAGCTCAGGGACTTGCTTAAAGACAATAGTTCCTAAATGTATTTTTTTTTTTAAAGGAATTGAATAATTTCTCTCATTTCTAATAATTTAAAATGGAAATTTAATTTGAAAGTTTCCTGAAATGTAGTTTCAAAAAAATAGCCTTTACGTTTTCATTTGACTTCAGTGAAAATATGATTTTTAATTCAGGATTTTGAGTAAAGAATTTCTCTTTTCAACTGTTTCTGTTTTTATGCAAAGTTGAAATTCAGGGGTTTTTTTTTTGTATGTTGAGAAAAAGCATCGAGTTAAACAACACCTCACCATGTATAAAATATCTAGTATTCATGTATCAAAATATCTAGTATTCAATCTTCACTGGCCACATAAAAGGCATGAGCTGTATAAACTTTTATGTACACATCTAAACACCACACAAAGTCTCTAAATTTCTCATGCAAAGCTATGACTTTTTATTCCATGTTCAAAATTAAAACAATCCCTCATCTGCAACCATCAGTTGGATAAAAGCATTAATCTAGGAGGTCTGTGTATCAAAGCTAAAAAAATCTTCCTGGCTTTAGTCCCAGTGCTGTACTAATATGTCTGCAAGGAGGTGGGGAAAGCTAAGGGGATTTGGGTTGGGTGATTTTTTTTTTCCTTTTGGGCATAGGAGGACCATTTGAAGCATATGTCCTACATCTGGCAGTAGCACACTGATAAACACATGTAGCAGCAGGAACCCAATTATCCCTGTTGCCCTTTTTAGAATTACTCCGAGTTGTGTTCTTCTAGGCAACGGAAATAACACATGAAGGCAAAAGGCGTTGTTCTAAAGTTTCCACAGTTCCTGGCATAAATCCACAAATTACATGCAATAACACTCTCCCAAAGAATCTTTTGCTACTTAAAGTGTGCTAAAGCCTGCATCACATTTCAGCTGTATACTGTACAAAGACTGCATATAAAGGTCAGTGCAGAGATAACACTAACATGTAAAGAAATCAATTCCAAGTATTTAAAATCGAACTTTTAATCAACTGCAAAACCAATGTTAATTCTGAAAAGAGATGTTTCTCTTCTTTATTTTTTTTTTATTATTTTAGCTGCATTTCATTTGTAGATCTTAGATTTCTCCTTCCCTACAATCCCCAGTCCTGGACTGTTTCTAGGCCACTGAGACCACAGAATCACAGAATTATTGAGGCTGGAAAAGACCTCTGAGATAGTCAAGTTCAGCCTATGACTCAACACCATCCCATCGGCTAGACCACGGCACTAAGTGCCACATCCAGCCTCTCCTATAAACACCTCTAGGGACGGTGATTCCACCACTTCCCTGGGCAGTGCATCCCAATGCCTGATCACCCTCTCCGTGAGGAAGTGCTTCCTGAGATCCAACCCAAACCTTCCCTGATCATGTCTAAATTACAGAGAAATAAAATATTGCAATATTTTGATTAAATGGTATTCCTGATGAATTGTACTTCTTCAGATTTTCATCTAAACAATTTTTGAAGTCTCCTCGCATTCAGGAGGATTAATTTATTAATTTCCAGGTATACTGGTAGACACACAAAATCACAGAATCACAAAATATCAGGGGTTGGAAGGGACCTGGAATGATCATCTTGTCCAACCCTCCTGCCAGAGCAGGATCACCTACAGTAGATGGCACAGGAATGCGTCCAGGCGGGTTTTGAGTGTTTCCAGAGAAGAAGACTCCACAAGCTCCTTGGGCAGTCTGTTCCAGGGCTCTGTCACCCTCACAAGGAAAAAGTTCCTAATGTTTCTGTGGAACCTCCTATGTTTCACCTTGCACCCGCTGCCCCTTGTCCTGTCATTGGACATCACTGAAAAGAGCCTGGCTCCGTCGTCCTAACACTCGCCCTTGACATATTTATGAACATTAATGAAGTCACCCCTCAGCCTCCTCTTCTCCAAGCTAAACAGACCCAGCTCCTTCAGCCTTTCCTCAGAAGGGAGATGTTCCACTCCCTTCATCATCTTAGTTGCTCTGCGCTGGACTCTTTCAAGAAGTTCCCTGTCTCTCTTGAACTGAGGGGCCCAGAACTGGACACAATGTTCCAAATGTGGCCTCACCAGGGCAGAGTAGAGGGGCAGGAGGACCTCTCTTGACCTACTAGCCACTCCCTTTCTAATACAGTCCAGGATGCCATTGGCCTTCTTGGCCACGAGGGCACATTGCTGGCTCATGGTCATCCTGCTGCCCACCAGGACCCCCAGGTCCCTTTCCCCTGTGCTGCTCTCCAGCAGTTCAGTCCCCAACCTATGCTGGTAGAACTGGAGTTGTTCTTTCCCAGGTGCAAGACTCTACACTTGTCCTTGTTGAACTTTCTCCCTACCCAACTCTCCAGCCTGTCCGGGTCTCTCTGAATGGCAGCACAGCCTTCTGGTGTGTCAGCCACTCCTCCCAGTTTTGTGTTGTCAGCAAACTTGCTGACAGTACTCTCTAATCACTCATCCAGGTCGTTGTTGAATATATTGAACTCATATATATTTATATTATTAAACATGATTCAAAATAGTAAAACTCCATATTCCAGAGAGTTAATGAGTAATTAGGAACTGGTTTTTCAGTTTAACAAATATTTTTATCTGTGTCCTTGTCCTGTGTTTCAGATTGAGCTATAATGAGTCAACACTATGTTGCTATACAGAAAGGAAACATTCCCCCCCAATGAGTTTATCATTATGAAAACAGCTAGATTACTTTCATAAAGTGTCTATATTTACCATTTACCTTCCTGCTCAGATGGCTGAATCACATCAGCACAAAAAAACTTTTCTCATAGATAAACTGGTGTAAATCTAAGACATTGACTTCATCATTGTCATTTTAGCATATTTTCTTCAGCTTTTATATTACCTGACCCAAAACTGGGGAGGCTGAGAATTGTTTTGTGCAAAAATATATTAATTGACTTCATCCTTCTTTGCTTTGATCATCTTTCCGTATCCTTTCACCCCATGTTGGATGTCCATTGATGTTGAGTGAGTGAGATGTTTGGGAGCAAGATAAGCAGTTCTTTACAAAAGACCAGGAAGGACAGACCCAGGCTGTCTAGGTATGTGCTTTGAAAAGATAAAGCATCTCAGTATTTGCCCTAGTTAGCCTAGAGAGATGATTCTGAAATTATACATACGTATATATTTTATTATCACTGCTCACAAAGTCCCAACTGCAACCACAACTGAAAATTATTATTCCTGAACATAGGAAGATTTGCATGTACTGGTTTTCATACCAGAGTTCCATATGTGAGTCATTTCCAAGTTTGAAATGAGATTAAAAGAGTCTTAGTTCAGTGAATCAGCAAAACTGAATTAACACACAAAAAAATGCAGGTAGTACCAGGCTTTACAGTGTTCCTCACAAAGGAAGGTAAGCATTATTACATTTATTTTAAATGCAGTAAACCCAAGGGTAGGTACCTAATGCCTACTGATTAACCGTAAAAATAACCCACATTGCCAAGAGCTGCTGCTGGAGCTGGGATCAGGACGTGAAATGGTTCTCCCAGCACTGTCACTCCTTGTGACTTTCAGCATTTGATCTGGTAGTCTGAAAACAAACGGGTGTTGGAAACGTTCATCCACAGAAGCTTACACTGACCATTGGTCTCTGCGGGACTATGACAAAAACTACACGTCAGTGGAAACGTGGCGTGCTGCATTTTCTCCTCTACCTCCCACCCTGTGTGATTCCTGTGCCTGACAAAACCTGCCACTGGGCATCCTCCCCACTTGTCTGGCAGGATGCAACAAAAATCCTACTTTTCATAATGATGTTAGTTCCTGTCAGCCTGAATCTTAGAACTTTTCCCCAGGAAATATTACTGAATGGTTCCGTACTACTGCCACTGTTCATGATGGTCGTACTTCCAGGGAGGCCATATACATACCTGCTCTGCCATGAAATATCATAGAATCATAGAGTGGCCTAGGTTGGAAGGGACCTTAGAGATCATCTAATCCAACCTCCCTGTCACGGGCAGGGACGCCTCTCTACTAGATCAGGCTACTCAAGGCTCTGTCCAACCTGGCCTTGAACACATCCAGGGAGGGGGCAGCTACAACATCTCTGGGTAATTTATTCCAAAGTCTTGTCACCCTCGTACTGAAGAATTTCTTCCTAAGATCTAATCTAAATCTATTCTCCTGCAACTTAAACCCATTTCCCCTTGTCCTATCAGTGGATGCTCTTGTAAAAAGTCCCTCCCCAGCCTTCCTGTAGGTTCCCTTCAGGTATTGGAAGGCAGCTATTAGGTCCCCCCGAAGTCTTCTCTTTTCAAGACTGAACAATCCCAGCTCCTGCAGCCTGTCCTCATAGCAGAGGTGCTCCAACCCCTGGATCATCTTTGTGGCCCTCCTCTGAATGCGCTCCAACAGTTCTATGTCCCTCTTATGGTGGGGGCACCAGACCTGGACGCAGTATTCAAAGTGGGGTCTCACACCAGCAGAGTAAAGGGGGAGAATCACCTCTCTTAACCTGCTGGCTGCGCTTCCCTTGATACATCCCAGGATGCCGTTGGCCTTCTGAGCTGCATGAGTGCACTGCTGCCTCATGTTGAGCTTCTCATCTATCAATACCCCCAAATCCTTCTCTTCAGGGCTACTTTCAACCCACTCTGTGGCCAATTTGTATTTGTGCCTAGGATTGGCCTGGTCCAGGTGAAGGACCTTGCATTTTGACTTGTTGAAGCTCATGCAGTTTGCACAGTTCTTATCTCCTTGTTTATTCCTCCTAGTTCCTTTATGTAACAGTTTGACTGATGAAAGGAACTTGCCAAAGGAGACAAAAATTTCTTAATTCCTTTAAATGTGCATATTCTGTATGTTCACAAAATTTAGGCTACCTTCAAGAAGCGTGAAAGCACCAGTGAAATACAGCATCTATACTGGAGGGGTGCCATTAGAGAAAGAAATAATATTTAAGTGAAATTAGCCAGAGATCTCAGGTAAATGGAAAGTAAATATTTAAGCTGGACTTTCACCAAGACACTAGGGCTAACACCTTTAATTTAGCACATGCAAGATTTTTAAATGACCACGAATTTTGTGAGAATCTCAGATTTCACCTTCCCTTTAAAGGATTGGTTCCCCAGTGGAAAAATAGAGTGAGAAACTGATCCTTATTAGTTCAAATGGGAATTTGGCTTTTGGTTTTTATTTTATTAACAGAATCACAACACTCTCACATAGAAGTTGGTGGTAAACAAAATTTGTTCCTGAAAGTTTTACTGGAAACTCATTGCAAGAACCAATTAAGCCAAAAATATCTTACCTATGAAGTGAATTCAAAAGTATATCACACAGATCTCACAGAAGTTTATTAATTTTTGTAGGAAAATTAAAAATAATCTTTTTTTTTTAAAGTATCCTCAAAGCCTTAAAAAAACAAACAAACCAACAACAAAAAATCCACAAAAAAAGTTCAAAGGAAAGAGTGAATAAATATTTTGAATACAGTAAGCATCCTGTATGAAAACTTTGCTTACTAATTGGAATTTATTTATAGCAAATGCTTTGGTAGATGAGATACTGTCTCTTCTGTGAGAATACTGCAACTAGCAGAAGTCAAAATAAATCCAGAAAGTTATAAAAATTGTCTCAGGTACAGAGATGCTTAACTATGAAGCACCTTATCAATTTAAGCACAGTGGGGTTTAGAGAGATCGTTTGCAAATCTTAGCTAAACAACATCAGCGCTGCTGCAAAGAAGACTGAGAGACACCTTGTTTTGAAAACAGTGGTGAAACCTCTGTCAAAGAAATCTTCACAGACACTACTACAATAATCTTATATATGCTCAGTATCTCATTGGTATAGTGAAATGAGGCAAGAAGTAAAATGTACACAGTTTTATCGTATATGGTCTGCAAGCAGTTTTAGGAGGAAGTTCACACTTTCCTCATTCAAGTTGGTTGGGAATATATCTTCCAATTACTGGTCATTTTTGTATATTATGAGAAGTTGAACATTGGAAAAAATGAGCTTGAAGGATTTAAAAAATCAGCAATGGCAAGATTTTCAGCTTGCCACATGTGCATGTGTGAACATCTACACTAGACAATTAGCTAATAAATCAGCATCCTCCTCTATTTATGGCACTGATTAAAACTTGGAATCAAGTTTTTCCCAGCAACATGAGATAAAGCCATTTTTCAAGGGGGTGGGTCCAGATGGTGATTCATAAACTATGAAGAGCATGATGTCATTTGGAAAACTCAGCCACGTCCCAACTAAAGCAACTGTTCTGGTATGCAGCAACAACTGCAAGCACAAGTTCTAGTTCAACTTAACACGTAATTTTACTGTACGACTGGGCAACTGAGCTGACATAAGAAGCAATGATCTGAATCTCATCTGCATATATTCCCAATTTCCCCAGCAGCAGCAGTAGTTGTGTACTGTGATGTCAGACCTGCATAACAAATTGAGATCCTGACTGAGGACATTCAGGCTGGCTCAGTGTGAGGTTCAGGAGGAGGAGTTGCCCAATGGCTGCCTCAGACTTGCACATTACCAAAAAGCAGCCAGAGATTTGCTTTGCTTACTGCTATTTCCTCTCTTCTTATTCCACATATCCTCAAATGCCTTCTGATCTACTGCATTTGTGTCTACCCCTGAACTCAGAAGATGATTTTTGGAAGTTCTAAAAGGTGATCACCAGAGTTGTTTGGTTAAAGCAACAATGAGCAACTCAACAATATAAAGCATGTGTATTTCAACACGTTTCTTTGTTCAATAAAAATATTAATAATTAAATATTTCATTGTCTCTTGATATATTGAATAATCAAATTTTTCAGAAGAGCCAGAAAAAGGAAGACAGATAGATGGTATATTTTCTAATAGCTCAACAAAGTTGTAAAAATGTTCTGTTGATTTTTTTGTTTTATCTCAAAGCAGTGACTAGAGTCTGGTGAATATGAAAATGCACTAGATATCATTGGAGACCACCAGGGTTAAAAAAAAACCAACACAGGAGCAAACAAATTCAAATAGCCCAATTTGAAAAGTGTTGCAGAGTTAATGGTTACGTGTACATTATCATTACAGTATAATGACTAGCTTCCCTGGCGTAGAAATCTGAGTAAATTAGCCACAGCAAAAGTCACTTACTTAAATGGGACAAGAATTTTATTCTGCATATGCAGAAGAGGCAGGAAAACAGGTTCAGCCTCTCTCTATAATCCTGCTTCAAACATGACACTGAGTAAGCAGGTATTTTTCTTATTTCACTGTAGCATACCTGATTCTTAAAATGAGACTTTAGCTCTTGGGAAAGTTGATGGTATATAATTTTCTCTCATTTAGACAGATTGCTTGGAGAAGCATGCTAGCAATAAAGATAAGCTTTATTTATCATAATTATAGTGACTTGTTCTTTTAATTAATTTTCCAATTCACACTAATGTTTATATATTAAACAATTTACATTACTGCTTAGTGGAAGTAATGTTGATATTACTCTTATTTAAAAAAAAATAATATCCATTTATGGTATAAACATACACAATTGTGTAATACAATTTAAGAAATCTGTTTTGTGTACCGTAAGAGAAATTAGCTCATCAAATGTGTTCTATCTGGTAGACACTAAAGGCTATTAGAAGCATCGTATCTCTTTCTCATCAACTTATCAAACTGTTGCCTGACTAGCATTTTGTGATTACACACTATCTTCTTTATACATTTTCCTACACTGCAGTTCCCAGCTCTGTCAGAAGATGATGGCATCTTTAAATTATCATCCATCCATCCATCCATCCATCCATCCATCCATCCATCCATCCATCCATCCATCCATCTTTAAATTACTTCCATTCATAACTCTTTTGAGCCAGAGCCAAATTAAATTCCAAGGAGCATAGAATGGGAAGAGCTTATAAAGAAAGTGAGGATTAATGTTGTTTAAATGCACATTTTTTTAATATCTCAGTGTTGCCTTGCCAATCTTGTTTAGATGTGTAGTGTTGTTCTGACAATTGTGACTTTTAAATTGATTTCATTGTTATAACAGTCAGAAGAATGAAAATGAGATTTAGCTACTATATAATCAGCACCACTGATCAGCTGGCAGGGAGAGCTGGCCCCACAGCGGCTACCCAGGCACCGCTGGCTAAGGACAGGGTCTTGGAGAGGGTGGGAACTTTCCCTTCACTGGATGCAACAGTTTGTTTGGTTTTTTGGTGGCTCTTTCAGTGAGTTGGCTCTCTCTTCTCCCTCCAAAATTTGGGCTCAGAATGCACTGTTGACTACCCTAGTAATACCCCAAAATAGAGTACAAACTTGTGGATAATACATGGTTCTTATGTGTCTTTGCTTTCTCTGTGGAGTCAATGCAAACATGTAAAGCTTATTTTTATAAATATTTCTCTACTGTTTACAGATATTTGTCAAGTAACGTCATTCTGACTCTGTTAAATTCACTAACCATGCCAAAATTCACTTTGAAATTTATCACTTTCACTACTTTTAATACTTTATCTTCTCTCAGTTTCTGAGTGATAGGAGTCTCCACAGTATGTCCTGCTCTGAAAACCTATATAAATAGCTTTAAGCTATGGTAAGGACATATATGTAATAAAAAACTGAGTAGAAATTAATCTCGATACGTTTCCAGTCCTGTCCTAAAGTATTTTACTTGACTCACAAAGTGTGTGTATGTATAACACACACATATATATATATGCACATCTATGCTTAAGCTGTGCCATACTTATAATCACTTCCAAAGCAAATTAGGACAACCTCATAAACTGTATTCAGTGTGTTGAGCCTATAAAAGAAAAGTAGCTTGGAAGGAACCTGACTTAATACAGACAGACATGTATGTAATTATAAATAACATTGATTGCATTTTTTACACTGCTGCGTTTGGCTGACTGTGTTTCTGTTTTAGTGCAGGACAGGAGCACACTCTTTGGAGAAAGACAGGGACTGGCAGAACTAGTTTCTCAGGGAATTTGCACTGCATCATCCCCTTTGCAAGGATCCAACCAGCTCAAACACTACTCAGAAAATGGTGTTTCAGACCTAGAAGACAGCTCTTCCCTCCAGGTCTGCCCTCTCCAATCAACTGTGCTGCCAGTTTGGTCTCGTTTCCTCTTTTCTCTAAGAAGCTGCATTGTATTCTTAATTGCACACCCAAAATCAAATGACTTTCACTGCCTCCTTAATTTCTTCAATGCAAAATAGAATATTTCAGGAATGGATATTATTCAGTTTCTGCTGGCAAATTAGCAATCAAGAAACAGTGCTTCGATGAGCTTTTTAGTGTTGTTTAAAGAGAATAATATTCTTTAGCTTTAAATTTTCTCCATTTCAACAGAGTATCAGGCATCACAAAAACACTCAAAAATGCAGAATGCTAATTTTATCCCAAGACATGTCAAATAGCCAGTAACACCAAGCTGCCGCTTTCCTGTATCATATCTCAAAGGTAGAAAGAATAAGCAGTCCTTCTTTTAGAAGTAAGGGCAAATTTCATATTCTGAAAAATGTATTTTCATTTCCACCACAAATGAAAACTTCCATATTTTTCATTTTCATCTGTCACTTAGAGCACTTTAAAAAATGTGGTAACAGTCACATACTGCTTGTAGAGTACAGAAAACGTTGGGGGTATTTCCAGTAGGTGAAAATAACATGTTTTATTCAACCACTTTGAGGCCCCTGGGGTGGCATGCACAAAAAATAGTTTTCTGTGTAAGCACCTGAGTCAGAGGAGGAACACAGTGTAACAAAGTATTAGACTAAACATTGTTTAACTAATTTTGCATCGGTATGCCTCTTGTTTAAAAAAGAATAGTACCAGCATCTCAAGTTATTCAGAATTTAAAGAAAGAATATATATTTTATTGCAGTGTGCCAGCTTCATAATCAGTAGTACTTTTATTTAAACAGTGCTTGCTCACTTCTAAAACACTTCAGGCTTTCAGAATCTCATGCTCTAAAATACAGTGAAAGTTCATGCTTTTCAGGAGGGAGGACAGAAGAATAACCAGATTCAGTTCCTTTGTTCCTAACCAGCCTCGGCTGCTAATCAATTTTTGTCATCCTCCAAATCTGTAATTATGGTGTCGCTTTCAGACTGCAATAGAATAGCAGGTTTACATAGCACAGGGAGAGATAAACAAGTACTCAGTGCAATTTGAAAGGTTTCGACCTTTAAAAGCTGTTAATCTACACGTGAATTATAATTAATCAATTAAAAGAGATTCAGTCTAGTACCAACATAATTAGATACAATTTTACTGCTGAGCAAGCCACAATAACCCCATACAAACGAAGACAGAGTCCATACAAATGAAGACAGAGTCCACTGCTTCCTTGTATTTTCAATATCCCAGTTCTGTGGTTTTAGCAGAAATATGCATGTTTTCCCAAGTGGGATTTTCATGGCTTTGCATAGCAGAAGTGCTGGATGGCTAAACTGCATACCAAGTTCAATTCTACAGAACAGTGTCTGGAAAACCCTTTTTGATTTACTCTATACAGTCTTTAAATATTTCCCTGAGAAAGAGGGGAAGAAGGAAAATATGATCCAAGGCGCTGCAGTTAATGAAAAGAAGTAATTGCTGATCACTGTTTTCTGGAGACTTTGAGTCCAAATTCAGGGATAAAACAGTAAACAAAACCCACATAATGTGTGTTGTATTTAACCACCATAGCTAATAGCCCTCAAGCTAAACCCAATGGGAATATGCAGTGATTAGAGACACCTGCAGGTTAATAATTGGAGGCATCTAAGCACACAGGCAATTAATATAGGAAAACTCTCCTGAGGCTGGAAAGGCAGCACTGTTTAAATAAATAAATAAATGCATATGTATGCATACATAAAAGGGAATACTTCCAATTCCTCTGAATAGTCCAGGTTTATAGAGGGGCCAATGAAGTCATCACTGAGGCAACCTTCAATGTCAACAGGAGTCTTGTCCCAGAAAAAAATGGATGTAAAAAAGATTTTGATCTGTCTTCAAAACTTCAGGAGCCTGAAAAGTTAAAGTGTTTGATCTGGATACATATTTTGTAATGGTTTGAAATTTGGTTTTGGAATGTACTACTATGGACTGCTGACTTTGAAGCATCCCTGAGGAAACTTCACATTAATTTCAGAGGAATTTTTATGCTTTGTTACAAAGCATAAGAAATACGTCCAGAATTCAGACATGGCAGAGACCACTGAAGAACAGTTCTACAAGCCTGAATCCACAGAAATAGAATGATCTGAGATGTATCATTGGAATGCTTAAGTGCTGGTTAAGCTTTATAGAAGAACAGGAAGGAGTTTGAGGGATCCTATTTGGTGGCCACTGTAAACGCTATGCTGTCCTGCTATATTCTCAAATTTGTAATTCCTTTCCTAGCAGCTTGAACACAAACACTCATTAACCCCACTCCCTCCAAAAAAAATAAAGAGGTGATATAAGAGTCTTTAGAAGAAGCCTGAACTTTGGGTTTAATATCTAAAGTTAACATAGTTGGCATTTTAAGAAATTACATGTAAGCCAGAAGAGACAATATTTTCTTTTCCTGGGCATTTCCAATCTCTCAGGTAAAATTCCTCCTCCAACTACAGATGATGCAACTAATGCTTCACTATTCATTTTCTCTTCAAAGTCTGCTGTTAAACTAGATGTTTCAAGGGTAAGTAGCAAAGGCTAATGTATTCCTCAGAAAAATGGAAAAATGATAAAGTGAAAAAATACATTAAAGGACATTAAAGTGTAACTCTAGCCATGTGATCTGGTCATAAAAAGCATTTTCAGAGAAAGAAATCAAAAACATTATAGAAATAGAAGGGCATGAATTATTTATAGACATAAGGGTCCCTGGGAAACATACAAAATTTGCCCTTAAATGATTCAGTTTAAGAACTATTCCTGTTGCTTTTCCTTGACTCCTAACAAATAAATACCTTGCTTCAGTCTTCCTACGTATTCCCATCCCTCAGGTGATTTTCACCTGAAAACAGACATCTAAGTTATCTGATACTTCTCCAGAAGTCAGAAAGAGGCTTTGTAGAGTGCATATATGTTTGGGGTTGAAAAGGGTCTGAATGCAGGAGTGAACCATATAAAGATTAAAAAGAAAAAAAAAAAAGAAAGCCTCACAACTAAACCCAAACCAGGACAAAATGCAACCACTGACTCCTCCTAGGAGCCTGAGGCACTTTTACCTCCATTCTTTTGTTGGTTGGAAAGGGGTGAAGAAACCTCATCTTTCCTTTTCCACATAAAAGCACAGCAAGGCAACAACCTCAGATGCACCATTACTGGCCCTGCCTACGTGCTGGCCAGTATTCCAGCTCCAAAAGAGTTCAGAATAAAGGTATGGAGAAGATGCCTGTGCAAAGAACACACTTTTCCAATTCAGTAAGAAGCCCTGCCAGATACGTCTCCCCAAACTTCCAGTCCATGTAGAGCCATATACATCTTTCTTACTTCTCACAAAATATGCCTCACCAATCTGCATTCTCCCAACTCAATGTATATTTTCTTGATTAAGATTAAAATGAATTTAATTAGAAACATATTATAAAATACTGGAAAGGAAGGAGGAGACTTGCTTCGAGCTTTCAGTTTAATTCTTCTAGCTGTCAGTAAACCTATCCCAGTAAATCTATTTCCAGAACATTTTAGCTAACATTTTCTAGCATGACGACATGTTCAAATTCAGTCAGGACATGGCAGAAATGTCTTTCTGAAAAGAAGGGGCAAGTAATTTTTTTTTTCGCATAAATTGGTAACTTTTGTTCTTTACATTGTCAGATTAAGTGGGACACACTGAATTTAATGGAGAAGACAAGCTATTATTACATTGTGTTCCAAAATCTTCAGAGAAATACCGGAGATAATTGCCTTTAATGTTAATTTAATAAGCAACATTCTTGTGTGCAATGTATCTGCATTGTGTATTCTGGAGTGGAATTACTAATTCTAGGAGTAATTTTTGTGTTTAGAGAAAGCCAAAATATAAGCAGCATAATTTATACATAAATGTCCCCTAGTGTAAGCATTTTCCATGTAAAATGAAGTTATAAACAAAGAGAAAAGGACATATGAATTCACCCAGACACATGCAAGATGTGTAACAGAAATGGCGGTTAAAATCTGTTTGTACTCTTTCCTAAATATTTTTTTGACAAAAAAAAATAAATTTGCACAAATGTCTTCACAGTGCTCAATCAAGTTAGAATCAGAAGAGCTTTAACACCTCCTATTAGGCATTTAGCAGAGAGAGAAGCAAAACCTATGTAAAAGAAAAGATGTAATTTATTACCTAACCTATAAGTTTTTAGGGTTTATACAGGTAAATGTAATCCTTGCTGAAATGTGGACATTACCGACAAAGCAAAACACTACAGATACATAACTACTCCATAAATCAATACAAATAATATGATACAGAAGGAAGGAATAATGATCTCCTGAACCCAAAAACCTGACTTATATTAGGGTCATGAGGTTGGGG
Source organism: Trogon surrucura (assembly GCA_020746105.1). NCBI lineage: Eukaryota > Metazoa > Chordata > Aves > Trogoniformes > Trogonidae > Trogon > Trogon surrucura. Next base: position 112,545,328 of record CM036617.1, on the reverse strand, counting down.
CAACCAGTGGCCTGCCTAAGTGCTTTCACATTCCCCTCACCTTGCCAAAGGGAATGAAGGGTAGGAAATAATGTGGTGACATTCATGAGGGTGGGATTTGTTCTCCTACTCTCTCAGGGATGATGGATGATTACAGTCCATAGCAGAGTTTCCTCCAGTCTAAATTAAGCTCTGCCATTTGGCTTTATTTAAAAGCACAAAAGGGCTATGTGGTACTAATCACTCTGTGCAGTGGTGGAACTTTGAAGTTTTCCAGCAAATGCTTTTATATGTTTATTTTCCTAAAAACTTCAGTACATAAGTTCTTGATTTCCAAGCATCTTGCCATCCTAAACTGATGAGAAGTTGAGTTACAGGTGACAAGTGGAGACTAACTGGTTTGTCCAGGACCACACACATGGAGCAGGATTTGAATGGAATCCTCAGCCCAAGGTAGCACTGTAATAATAGGATTTTAACTTAGTTTTGGCATAAATGTAACACATACTTAAAAATGTAAGAGTCATCTGGATGCTTTCTCAAGGAAAACCTCTAAGTTGTTCATTTGATTAGGAATTGCTCATGCTCCTCAAGACATCTCTCTCTATTTGTTTTCATGTTAACAGTGGAATATTGTTCTATGTAGTATACAGTTTTAGCATTACATGAATGCTGGTGGGGTAGTTCGTGGGACATGAGAGGTTTAAAGATGACTGCTTTTTCAAGAATTCCAACTGTCATTGACACTAGTATTAATCGCATTATATGCACAACACTTTCCTTAGCACCTCTCATTCAGTTTGAGCCATAAAGATCTTAATGAAAAGAATGGAAAAAGTGCAAAGCCTCTGCCTTGTGAATGACAATATAAACCTGGGAGGAATCTACCTCACCCTTACAAGCCTCCTGCCTGCGCAATCAGTAAAATAGGAGATAAGCACACTAGATGAGCTTTTAGACAAGAGGGAACATAGCAGTCCACAAATGGGGAGAAGCTATATTTTGAGAGCTACACACAACTAGCCAAAGCTTAATTAAACAGCAGGTATTGGGCAAAGACTATGTCTACCTAAAAGGAGTTCATGTGTGTTTTACTCTGGCTTTACCTTAAGTATTTTTCACTAACACATTACACTCATTAACAAAGGATATTGTAAACCAAATCTTACCCCCTACAAAGGATATACAAACACCTACCTTAGTGTTTAAACACAGCTTTGTTTTGCTGTTCTACAGAAAGTCCAACTTCAAGAAACAAACAAAAATAACAAATTTGGAAAGTGATCTTACTGGACAATTTAACGATGTAATATCAACCATTGTAGCCTATTTTTGCCAAGAAGGTACAGTCTTTAAAAAGATTATAAACCAGACATCCTAAACTTGAAAGAATAGACCACTTGTTCCTAAAAACAGTATCTGGGGTTAGAGCTTTAAAAATTAGAGTTTACAGGGCCCTAGAAACTGATACTGACAAGCAAAATAACTTCAGATTATGAATATCTGTTCGGTTAACCTATATATTTCTCAGTAAGCCAGTATCATAGGTCTCTAGAGAATATATCCAAATTATAAAGTAAACTTTATCACACATTTTCTCTTCCAACTTTGAAAACCACAGGAAGGTCAGTAAATTTAAAATACTTAACTAATTCTTGAAGCCCAAGTGCATCTTTTTGGTTCAAACGTAAATATTTTGTAGCTTGGAGCAAGTCTTTCAGCAAAGTGGAATATATATGTGAAGTGTTTTTCATTGTCCTAGGAAATATAAACTTAGCCTCAGCAGAGGCTTAACATTTAAGTGACCCATCACCACTGGATATTAATTAGTCTTCATAATGTTTAATGTGGACTGCAAGATATCTTTGTCTAATACTGCACTCCTGTAGGCATTTTCTGGATGTTTGGGATGCTTCTATGGCTTATAGGCCTATACTACTGAATGACTGGCATGGTAATATTAATATCATATGGCATGGCAACATACAGTTCACACTGGTGCTTCTCACTTTAACATTAAAGGGAACACATTCCAGAAGCTTCACAGATCCCACACCCACTTATCTATTGTAGCTACTGTAAGGTATGCAGATGGTAGTCTTGGGTAAATTGGCAAGAAAGGAAAGAAAATAGAGAAAGTTAGCAAAGACAACCTCAAAATATTTTTTAACAAATCTAATATTTTCTGTAGCTTTTCATGATTCTGAATTTTGAATGTTATTGCATTTTTGTAGCCAACAATAGTGCATACGTTCACTACTGGAAGCATAACCACACTGGAGTGATAAAATTAACGGTTAGGTTTATGACGTGAGGTTACTTTAGTGTATTATTTACATGGAATTCCTGGAGCAGAAATGTTGGTCATTTATACATTCACGAAACAACCTGGGTGCTAATTTTATAAGCAACCCGTTAACCTGCAATCTGTTGAAAAAAACTAGAATGCATCTTTTGATTAGTGAGAAGTTGACAGGGATGTAATGCCTATGGTAAAAATATAAAACTATTACTGCAATCTTGCTATCTTGAATGAAAGATTGAAATTCAGTTATTAAACAATTAACTTTAAAATGTGTACTATATGTTATGTTATGGAAGTATCTTTCCACCATGCTTTCCTCATTTATATATAGTTCTAGCTTGTGATAATATTTAGTTAGTTCTTCTTAAATTTAAAATTAAGATAATTTTAAAAAATACTTCTTTTAACTCATGGTGATCATTTTGAAAGTAAGCACATATATCTTAAATGCAACAAAACTTCATATTGTAATACTGAAATTTACCTTTCATGTACCCACAATGTCTCACCAAAATCTTATTGAGAGATTTATTTTTTTTTTTTAATATAATACATGTATCAGTCCTGGGAGCTGGTCTGTGTTTCAGAGGAGTATTTACCACTCCTGTCAAATATACACAGATATTTCTTAGACTTTATCGCTAAACAGTTTTCTGGAAAACATGCAGCTGAGCTCTACTTCCACAAGTTTATGATGGAAAATGACTGTCAGATATCTTATGTCACTACGCACAAACATTTTCCATGGAAGAGATTATCACTACTTGAATAACATAAACAATTCCAAGTAATATACCTGACTAAATGCAATGAAGTAAACCAAATTAAGAACTGAATGTTTATTGAAAATTGCATATGACCAATCTATATAGATCATTATAACAACAATATAATCATCATATATTTAATAGAATGCAACAAAATCAAAAATAAACATTTCTGTAAGGTAAACATGTGAATCAGTTATCAAGATTTCTATGGATTATGCATTGCAATGCTTCAAAAAAATCTCTGCCAAAAGCTCATACTGCATAGTGTCTCCTTCTCTTTCAGATTTTCAGTGCAGGAAGTATTTGCAGTTAGCTGAAACCTTGGCTATGTTATTTCTCTTTCCTAATCCTGTCTCCAGTTACTGCTGTTTCCCAGGACCATGTGGCATGCCCAGTGGTCTGCACCTGCGGCCCTCTACTGCTGTTTTCTACGATTTGTTTGCTGCTCTTATCTGCATTGACCTAAAAATCCAAAATTATAATCTCTTAAAAGTACTCTATGAGAATCAAGGGGTGGTAGCCTTGAAAAGAGGAGTGGATAGGTAGCGAGCTTAAAGCTAAGTACTTAAAGAAGTCCATATAGACACACAGAGTTTCCCCAGAACACATGAAACCTTTGCTCAGGAAATCAAAATAAAGTAATCGAAGAAAGTAACATTAAGACTGAAAAGCTGCTGACTTTCCACTGGCTTGGCTAAGTAGTTACAGAAAACAGCTGAAACAAAAAAAGATAATTCTTTTGGGTAATCAAATGCAAAATTATCATAAAAAAAAAGAAGTGCAGTTTGATAAATTAATGTATCACTTTACCGTGTGGAACACCCCACCTGTCACAGACTCCAATTCTAATTACAACATAAGCTTTTTGAATATGGGGTAATGTATTATTAGTGCAAATCAGAATGTTTGAATGGGACATTGGGATCTAAGGCTGGGACACAGATCCACACAGTCCTAGTGGTTATTGGCTGAGTCCCACAGTGATGGTGCGAGTACCTGCTTAAACTGCTGCAAAACTGCAGGGTTGGATAGCTAAATGATTTCACAATTTCTTTCTAATTTGTGGTATAAAATGTATTTTCTAATTTTCTGGTCCGAAATGTTTTTCAGGTCCCTAGACGTAGCCCATTAGAAACAGTCAAACTGAGAGACTATGAACAAAAGTTCACAGAAACGACCAAAGACACTGCTGACCTTACTGATCTTTAGATCAGACTATGGCAGTACATCTGCTTTCATTTAACATGAAACCGAAGTGTAATAGAGAGATATTACCTTTCACACTCATTTTCTTGAAATTCAATATTATTTTTTTTCCTTTTTTTTTTTCTTTTAACCTTTATATCTTTTTGTATATGATTACTTTAGTAAAGGCAGGCTGCTGTAACACATATCCAGCTGATGAAACTATTGGAAAACAGAGGTCAAGAAAGGTGTCCTGAATACCGTAAAAAAAAAACAAAACAAAAACCATCCAAACCATCATTATTTTTATTTAGTGTTCACATATTGGGTGGGGTAGGAGTAAAAAGCAAATTACTTAGTCTCTTATGCCAAGGAAAAATTCCAGTAGCATTTTAGGTTGAGCTGGGCTGTCTGCAAAGAATGAAAACTGAAGCTCAACTGACTACCACCCAGACTTAACACCTTGAAGCCTGTCACTATAAGCATCTACAAAGAAAACCTGATCTGAAGCTAAGATGAGGGCATCCATGAACTATTTAAACCTGAACATTAGGCTTAGAGCTTTTACAGCTGCTTACATACCTTATGGGAGCATTTTATCATATATAAATGTCTAGCAAATACTTAGCACAGTGTTCAAGTACGTAAATAGGTATGTACCCCTCAAGAGAAATAGAGCTGAGCATACATGAAACTAGAAAAACACAAGGGGAGATTTTATCTGAATTCCATGCCTGGATTAGAGACTACTTTGTGTCTACACATTACATGGTACCATAGTGCACTTCAGGGACAGTCAGCTAAGATGAAGTGTGAGATAGCAAGGCACAGATTTTGCTGGTTTCTTAAAAAAATTAAATAATTTTATTCAAATGTATTTTTTTATGATTGTTCAGCAGCAGCTTTTAATTCCTAAAGAATTCAGAGCACTGCAGTGATGGATTAAAAGGAAGCAAAAGGAACACAGCTCACAAAGAAACAAGTTGTTAATGAGATGTTGCTCTAGCTACATAGTTGAGGTCATTTAAGTCATCTTCTCTTGTAAAACCAGTAGGAATGGCTGAGTGATTAACTCATTTGCTAAATGACTGTACTAGATCAGACTCTTGAGAAATTCATGGGATGAAGAGTAGTTGTTCAGATGTGCAGGTGCTACTACTCAGTTTCTGGAAATTATCCTCTTCTGGCAGCTATTTAATTCAATCTAATTACATATGCAAAATTCTGTTACTTTTCTTACACATGATTCATTTTCCAAAGTATACTGTTCTAAGGGTTATACTGTACAAGTGCCCCAGATACCTGTTGAATATAAATAAGTTAAGCATACAGCAGAAACGTAGCATACAACTCAAAATAACTGTCTCAAAGATGTGCTTTTGAAAAAAGAAAACAATCCTAAAACAAAAAGCCACCAGTTATTTCAAATTGATTTGAATGAAGGTCTACTCATGTTTCCAACATTGTATTAATATGTTCTTGACCTCTGTGATAAAAATATATTTGGGATTTCTTTTCCTAAAATTTACTGGTCAGTTTTGGATATTACGCAGTTTAAGCAGCTAAAAAATAATGCGTGGTACAGTAACTGTAAAGGGTCAACTGCACTTACTCAAAGATGAAGAACAGTAGACATAATTGTGCTGGAATTCTAGCTACATTACATCATTTAGGGCATCTTTCTGACAAACCAGAATTGTTTTCTGCAGTTTAATTCCTCACAACTTGCTAATTTTTTTAAAGGTCTCAAGAAGGAAGGTATCTGAACATTATTTTTATCCTAGAATTTTAAAACAATACTGTTGGCTGAACTATTCAGTAGACAGTTATAGTTTGAAATATTGTTGTAGTTCCAAAATCACCATAGTTGGTTCCCACTGAAAATTCACCTGTTAAATTAAAAAATTTCTTAGAAGGTTTGAGTAAAACAGAGGAAAGCCCATTTTCTACATTCTGTTTTCTTTCACTATGCTTTTAGAGATCTTAAGGCTTCTCATTCAAAATAGCAATACTGGGTTAAAAAGAACTCTTTACTTTTAGATTCAGATATGACTGTTCTAGAGTTACTGCAGCTGTTAGAGCTCTCTCAAACATGATTTCTACATATATGTGTAGACTCCAGCAGAAAAAGAGTAATTATTACTACTTTCACTGCTATTGTGAAACTGTTCCCTGATAATGTTCAAGTTGGACTTTTACAGGACTGAAAAATCACAAGTGAGTGTCTCAAATGAGCGGCATCAGCAAGAGAGCACATCATGAACACATCTTGCACTCATTGAAGTCTGTTTGTTCACTAGGAAAAAATTGTGCATAAAACCAGGATGTAATTAAAATCAAATCTGTTTGAACCTGTATTTATATGAATCTTGTTAAACATCTACAGAGTGTAATAGTGAACCGTCTGTCACAAGTTTATAACCGTGCTACTACGGAAAAAGTCATTTGCTGGTAAATGGAAGAGAGTGCAGTGACTAATGGGGTTCATTCTAAATCTGTGCTGCTTGTTCTGGATGGCTGAAATCAAAAGAACACTTTTCAGCACTTGGAGTCTGGATGTGCTTTGAAAACCCTAGACTTCCCTCTCTTTGATCCAATGAAATGAAGTGAAACATGTAGCCTCTAGGCAGTTTTTAGGTACTGAAAGATCAAATAGATGCTATTACAGCGCAATTAGCTTGGTGAAGCCTAACAGAATGGAGCTGCTCAAAAGTTACTGTGCATTTTGCAGACCACATAGAAGAGAAAAAAGTAAGAAAACTGAAATTATAGTACACTTGTAATGCAGATTCAAAAGTTCTCACTGAAAAAAAAAATATTTACTAACATTAGTAAGGTTCAAGACCTATAAATTTGGCTAAGAAACTTCTCTGGGATTAGCTCTAGTCTTGCATTGTGCATAGCACTACCTTGGGCTTAACTCAAAATGTCTGGGTTTTTTTTTGTTTTGCTTGTTTAGTTTTGAGGTTTTTTTAAAGAAGTAGATATGTTTACATTGTTCATCAAAATAGAATTACATGTACAGTTTATACCTTTTTCTGGTTAATTAATAAGTTCTGCCTTTGGTGCATGTGTTCCTTATAACTTAGATGTTTTCATGACTTTGATAACTCCCCCCTAATTTAATTTTTGTCTCATCTCTAATTTCCTAGAGTTTTGCCGTTCTAGTTGGATAAGCATTCAATAAGCTTTGGATAATCATTCAATAAGCTTTTAGGATCCACAAACATTTTCTTGAATGAAATGGCGGAGTTCCAAATAGCCACACAAGAGAAAAACCCTAGAAACTTATTTATACAAATATTTCCTCATCATACTTTGTGTTTGCCCTGCTCTGATTATTTTGTTACAGAAAAATGGAGTTAATATAAGGCTAGTGATCACTGAATCGAGACTGGCATCCCAGCTTTTCATTTTTCAACCAATGAGGATGGTACAGGGAAATTTTATAACATTGTAAGTATTATTTTTATGCTAAGAACTGTATTTTATAAAGGACAAAATGGCCTCAAATCAACTCTTACATTGTGATATAGAAAGCATTAATTTGATCCACTGCTCCTGAAAAGTTAGACTCATCAAATAATCAGTTCAGTTTTGCTTTCACAAGGTTAATGTGAGAGCCAACAAAACATGCTTTAATTCTATAGAAAACACTGATAAATGAGGTATTCCACGAGTCTCAGGAGATAACTTCTAGCTGGGTTTACTAGAAAGTACAAGGACATGAAGGACCAGATCTGAGGTTGGAAAAACAGAATTAAATGCCAACGCACCTTGACCCAAAACTTTTTCTAAACAAAACTGGCATTCCTTTTGTTCATGAATATTTAAAAACAAAATTCTATCTTGCTGATGGTAACCCCATTTTTAAAAAAACCCCACAAAACAAAAAAAAAACACACCAGTCTTATTTCACTAATATAACATACACCTTCAATTATCTTTCAAAACTGTATGGAAATAAACAAAGATCGCATCCCTCATAAAATACCATTTTCCGCCACGTTCTATTCACACACTGCAGAAAAATCCTTCTGCAGAGAGTAACTTTGTCATCAGCATATAGTGTTTGGATGGAATCAAATTACATTTATTTGTAAATCTACTTCAGAACCTTGAAATCTATGACATTCAGATAAAATATTCCTAAGTATCTTGACTTTTTCTAGGGTTCTGGGCATTAGCATGCAAGTAGCAGCACTGGAGACCTGACTGATCAAAAAAGACTCATCAAATCAGATGTTGGTGTCTGTTGGTTTCAACTACTCCCGTGTTTCCAGTTCTGTGTAAACTAAATATTCCCCACATTATGAATAAGCAGAGTTACATACTTTACATTCATTCATAAACCTGTTTCTAGAAAACATCTCGTTATTCTTTATAACTGAAACCTAAAATATAATGCAAACACATTGACATATGTGTATTCACAGTCAAGTTATGCAAAACTGCTATTAAGCATTAATGCAACATCAGTGGGATCGATTTGACTCTTTCTGGTGCTGGAAGCTTTCAAATCCCATTTTCTTGTTTCATGAATGCAGTTTTGATTTTATAAATCTAATTTGAGATAAAATTTTCAGTGATGCCTAAGTGACCCGGTAGCTATAATCCTGTTTTTAAAACTGATTTAGCCTTCCAAACAGCTAATGAATAACATTAACTTCATTCACCAGCTGCCAGGTTCTTTAAGTTGGTGAGGAATTGCCAGTGATCCAGAAAGAAAACATTTAAAATTTTATTTCAAGGTTATTTAAAGCTGTTGTTTTATCTTACTCACATTGTGTTAAAGCCAATAAATGATTCATAATCTTTAAATTGCCTGTGACCGGTAAATTCTGAGATTTGGCTGATGACACTTGAATAATCAAAGTGTACGTCATGCCACACCCCTTTAACTAGGGCTAGCACATCCTGTGACGCAGTTGGAAGACTTCCTTAAAAGATACAATTGTTACTTGGATTGCATCTACTTCAAAAAGTATTTCAGTTTTGCAATAACAACTCACAACTGAAGATCTCGCTAGACAGCCAGCTGTTTCTATTGTGGACATACTGTTACTATTAGAAGACTAATTTGTACCCTTCATTTTCGCCAATGATTTAAGTTCGATGGCCCAGGCTAGATGATGTTTTTTTCTCTGTGAGGAACTCAAACCGCAAACACAATTGCTTACAAGTTTTGTCTTTCACTAATGTGTGTTGAAGCATTCATTTTGATCTTATCTCTTCACAGATTAATAACAGTACACATTTTTATGGCTATTTCATGACTGCTTGGGGAAAAAAAAAAACAACAAAAAAGCAAACCACCACTAGAATAGTTTTTCTGCCTACTTTCACAGCAAAATTGTTTTTCTTCCTGAGCAAGAGGGAGTACAGAAGCTTTAGATTTCCAAAGACACTGAAAGGTAGGTGTTCAAAAATCATTGATTTCTCTGGGATATGTATGCAACTTCCCTAACATTCTGCTTTCACGCTTAGCCTAAAGTTTGATCAGGAAGAAAAGTGGAAATGGCGTTAATGTGTAAACTAACCAAAGAGGAAAGACTGCTTCAGTTCTTCCCCCTTCTATGTTACAGATAAACAGTGAAATAATTAAGTACTGTGACTAAGCTTTTGACTTTAAAAGCCCCTAGTTATCTGCCAAATTTAGAAAAAAAAATGAGAGTAGAAGTTTTAACTCCCCTTTATCATACAGTCAGACATTATGTTTTATTTTTAAACTGTCTGCACCATGTATGCTTATACTCCAAATTAGTACTTTGATGTCACCAATTACCTTTACTTACTCAGCAGTACAATGCCGAGGTATCAATTAGAATACATTAGGAAATAAGAAGCGTGTCTAAGTTTGCTCTCCTGCTAGAATCAAATAAAAATGTCAAAGTACTGCAATCAGACAGTTCAGATATGAATATTCATTGGCAACTGTTTGTGACAGATTTATGAATGCTTTCACCTGCTGGTGGAAAAACATTAAGTTGCAAAATAAAGCTATTAAAGTAAGTGAAAAGAAAAAAAAAAGGATATACACAGATGGATGATGATCTTGGAATTATGCGATCTTGCAAGAAAAGAATGGTTTTATTTTTCATATTATGAAAACATTTGTTTTATACATGCAGATTGTCAAGGTCTTAGCATTTAACTCATTATCATCACACAATGTTCACCAAAGAGTATTCCCAGTTTATGTGAACTGATGCATGCAGCTATCTAATCACCACCTTGTGGCAGAAGCACATGCAATGGTAATTCTTTGAGGATTTTGACTGCTATTTTCCTAAACTGTTCTAACAAAAGAGTAAATCTCCATTAAGAGATGAGCTTTTTGTTGCCCAGGATAAAGGGTTTGACAATGAAGATTTTAATGATAAAAACACATAGCACTGCTAGAGTGCTTTCAGCATGAGGGACTGAAATTACTTTTAATATTGTAAGTCTCAGAATTTTTAAGAGAAAAGCGTTAGCCCCACTTTACAGATAGGGAAACTGATGAATACAGAGGATAACTGATTAGTTCAATTTAAAAACAAAACAAAACATGCAGGTCAGAGGCAAATAAACTAATTCAGTATTTTATTGATAGATTAAGCAATTTCTGTGAGTTAAAGCACTATTTTAATGATTTATGCTGGAGAAGTATCATGGTCTGAAGCTTGTTAAAAGGCATGTAAAAAAAGTATGAGCTTGCTCTGCCATTTTCATCATAGGTCACTTTGTTGTGCACTCTTTGTATCCTTCTCTTAAATTTTGCAAGTTTGACTCCATAGCCCCCATTTCAATTGTTTATTGCAAATATAAGTGAAATATGCCAAAATTCAGATTATTTTAATAAGCTGATACAGGTACTTAAAGTAGTATTTGTATCAATATCTGCAAATTACCATGCTTACCTCCGTGGATTTGTGCGATACTATCTGACACGGCTTCAGAGAGAAAAAATTCACAAGGAAGCAAAGTAGAAGAAGAGAGAAGGGACCATAACAACAGTTCTTAATGAAACAAAAAGAAGCTACTAAATGAGGAATAATCCAGCCTTATTCAGTGGCAAGGTTTATATATTCCTGAAATAAAAATAAATGTAATAGTAAATAATTGATAAGTTTAAACAAGAATTGCATTTGAGAATCAAGTGAAGAAAAAAATTAAAAGAACCATACAAATAGAGACCAAATGGTGGAGCAGGGATGAAAAGAATGCAAGGTTATCAATAACATGTTCAACATTTTCTGACTAAGGATAAATTTTTAAAAAAGTTTTTCTTTCTTCAAATATTTATCCATATCTGTGGCTGAAAGGAAAGGCTGCACTGTCTTGAAGAAACCCATTTTATTAAGGTGTTTTTTTTTTTAGCTTGCTGGTCTTTTGTTCTCCAGAAGGAGAGAAAGAAAAAAAAAACAAAAAAAAGCTGTCAAAGAGATGTGGGCCAGACAACTTAACCTCCCTGGCTAACAGAAAAAGGATAGTGAAGTACACTTCCTCTTCCTCTGAATGATCTATTTACTCATTGAAAGAATAATAAGACATTTGCTGGAAAGATGTACTCAGAGAGACTAAAAAGGGACCAAAATGTGCTGCCCAGCTTTCAGACTGTGGAACCTATGTGTGATCTTGCACAGTGTTCATACAAGCCAAATGTGGTGTGATCTTAAAGTACGTTCTGCATTTTTTGGCAACCAGAAATTTGAGTTGTATCCTAAGGCTCTACGTTCCGTAAGTTGTTTTTTTTTTCTCTAATCCCCTTTTGAGCCTGTTTATACATTCAGCATCAACAACATCCTCCAGCAATGATTTACATAATTTAAGTAATGGAAGTAAGAAAAAAACCTTCCTTCTGTTTTAAACATGACACTTGGTACTTCAACCAGGTGTCTCCAAGATGTCTCCAAGATCAACTTATTCTGTACTTTTCCCCCTACTGATGTTTCAAGCTGCTTTGTAGAAGGGACCCTTACTCTCAGGTGGCTTCCCACTGAAGTCAGAGAAGCCTTGTATGGTCTCATCAGTCCAGCAACGTGCAGTACTTCACAAGATTTGTAGACTACACAAAATACAGACATCCTTGTAAAACTGAGGAAGCCAGAAATAATGTCAAATATTGGCAAAAAAAATTGAAGTCTGGGTGACAATTCTTATTTCATTTGACATTTCTCAAATTTACGTAAATATTTAAATAACTCTTATTGCAATCCTTTGAGAAATTCACTAAATTTGCATTTGAAAGGAAAAATAAGATGAAACCAAACAAGTCATAAAATCCATCCCCTGAAGCAGATATGAATTGGGAAATGAAAATTTGGTATCTAGTTTGGGTGGAGTTTTATTTCTGTAGGCATATTAACAAATCAATCTGGGGGAATTCTAGTTTATCGATTTTCTCCATACTTGTCTCCTGCATGCAATGTGTACATAAGCTTTTAAAACTGAGTTACAAAAATAAAAACAACTGCTTCCTCTCTAATTAGGAATTAATGTAGATATTACTTCATACCAAAAAAGGTAAGGGAACACCATGGTAACTTCGAAAGAAAATGTATTCAGGATGTTTAAAAGCCACATAAATATCCTTAATATATCATTATTAGACATTCTTCACAGATCCCATGAACACTACTTTTTTTTTTTAAACAAAAATGGTTTATGAACGATTGCCTTGCCACAATCCATGCTTTTCAGATTGAGCTTACTCCTTCACACATTTATGCTGTTGCGAAACCTGTTTTCCATTTTATTGTTTTCAGTTTGACTGCATACTCCAGTATACTATAATTTAAAACATTTAGTCACAGATGCTGTCATTCCTCACCCCCAACAAAAGGCAGTTGTGGTAAAATCATTCATGTTCATATTTAATTTCTCCAGAGTAACAGTATTAATGTTTTCTTTCTACTTTCACATTAAGTTGAAGGAGAACAGAGGGATACTACTTAATTCAGGTCACATGATCTCAGTTTTTGTCTTTGGAGTTTTAATCAAGACACAATTGTAGAGGGATAATATTGTCTTGGTTTCTTACATATGGGAATTTTAACTGTATGGAAGAGATAAATTTCTTATATTACTTAAGAATGCTAAAGGAATATCACTTCTGAAGAAGGAAAAATAATAGTTTTCTTTACCAAAATATAAATGCAAGGGCCTGGCCTGCATTCACACTGTGATTTTACAGTAGTCAGTGAGTTTCTTTTGTTACTATGTTTTGATGCTGAATGAGCACTTATTTTCTGTAATTTTTTAATTATATTTTGAGGAGAAAACGACAGATTTCTACCATTTCATTCAGGGAAAAAACATTTTGGTAGCCCCATCTGATCACTGAATTTCTCAATCATAACTAGATACCTATTACATATTTCCTTAGTAATAACTTGACCCACGTTATTTTTACTGTGAAGTTTTCACTCTTAGGACTCCCATGTCAGACTGGTAAGCACTATTATATCTTCATTTTGTGAAAGGGAAACAGATCAAATTCTGATCTCATTACAATCACTGGTAGTATTTTCACTGACTTTAGGTTCTTGTTCTAATTATCTTTTCCATTATTATTCAAGACTGTCAAAAAGTCAGAAATTAAAATAAGTTCTTGTGCATATCAGCCTATTCCTGACACTCTCTAATAAAAATAACTAAATAAAAAACTCATATAATGATCTGCAAAATCATTTCTCTCTCTGTATATTACATTTATGAAGAGACCAGGGTTTATAAAATAGTCAATAGCTTTTAGCATTAAATGTGTTCTCTTTAAATTATAGTGTAGAAGTTTGCACATACTTAGGCCTAAATGTATTTACTTCAAAAAAAAATCTCACTATTAGGACTTTTTTGTTCAAGCTTTCCTACCTCTCCCAAAATACACCAAATATCCACCTGAGAGATTTAAGATAGAAACAATATACCATTCCTGGAACTTTTTTTCACAGCCAAAACACTATCATGCAGAGACATGTGGATAAATTATTACTACAGAACAATATGGTGTGTAATTTTATGCATGCTGAATGAGCTCATTTTCTAAACAAGCTATGTGATAAGAGCTCTGACACATCTCATTAAAGGTCTATTTTCCATACTATTCTCAGTCTTGATGATTTTCAGATGCATTATGTTATAGATGGATATGTAAATTAAAAAAATATGCTTGAAACAGTGCTGATTCAAGATATGATAAATCACTCGCTTTTCCCAAATAAATTAGTTGTCTAGCGATGAATAGTGTTACAAACAAACAAAATAATATTTATTTTTATTACTTAGAACTGTTCTGGTATGACAGCTGTAACAACACAGGAATCTAAAATATAATCTCACCACTTTCTACAGCAGTTCCCAACAGGGAGTGTTTTGATTCTTCAGTGAGCCACGACCTATATCGTTGTTTTCACCAGGTTCCCTCTTTCTTTTCATCATAAGTGATAAAAAATAATCCCCAGTAACAGTCAGTCTGACTGATTTGACCTTACAGAGACACATGTAAGGGCAGCAGTGATTGGAGTACAGAGTCCATAAACCATGCACAGTCCACACCTAAATCGAGCATACTTAAACATTAAACCCTATTCCCACCTTGAGGCAGCTAAGGAGAAGGTGTGGGCATGCAGCTCTTTTTTCATAAGCGTACAGCCAGTTTCCACCACAAAGGGACAAAAACTGGTCAAGGAAATGACCTAGCTTTCAGTACTTTACATTGGAGAAATGATTGCTAAAAAAGGAGAGGGCAATGGATTTGGATGAAAGCTTGCTAAATATTTCATAATCAAATTATGAATTGTGCTTTATAAAGGAAAATTAATATTGACAGAAGCTCTTTAAAGTGCTATTGAAAATGCACAAGTCTACTTTCATTGAATTAGCCTGAAGGAAAAGCAGTAAACAAAATAGAGTATAGAATCTCGCAGAATTTGAGAGCAGACCTACAGAGAAGGACTTGGGGTAGCTGGTGGGCAAAAAGTTCAGTACGAGCAAGCAATGTGTGCTCACAGGCTAGAAAGCCAATTGCATCCTGGGCTGCATCACGAGAAACATGGCCCACAGACTGAGGGAGGTGATCCTGGCCATCTGCTCTGCTCTTGTGACACCCCACCTGCAGTGCTCTGGTCAGCTCTGGGGTTCCCCAACGAAAGAAAGACACGGACCTGCTGAAGTGAGTCCAGAGGAGGGGAGTCCAGATTATCAGAGGGCTGGAGCGTCTTCCCTAAGAGGACAGGCTGAGAGAGTTGGGGTTGTTCAGCCTTGAGAAGAGAAGGCTCCAGGGAGACCTTATAGTGGCCTTTCAGTACCTGAATGGGGCATTCAGGAAAGATGGGGAAAATCTTTACAGCAGGACCTGCTGCTGTAGGACAAGGGGTAATGGTTTTAAAGTAAAAAGGAGTAGGTTTAGACTAGATATAAGGAAGAAATTTTCTACCATGAGGGTGAAATTTTCTACTATGAGCTAAGGCCTCCTTGGAATTAAACCTTTCATGGAAGGTCAGGGACAACAGAAAGAACATCTTCAAATGCATTGCAGATAAAACTAACACTAGAGGCAATGTAGGCTCACTGGTGAATGAGGTGGGTGCTCTGCTGACAAAGGATCCGGAGAAGGCAGATTTGCTGAATGCCTTCTTTGCCTGTGTCTATACTGCTGGAGACTGTCCTCAGGAGACCCAGAACCCTGAGGCCCCAGAGGAAGTCAGGATAAAGGAGGAGTTTGCCTTGGTTGATGAGGATTGGGTTAAGGATCGGTTAGGCAATCTGAACATCCATGAATCCGTGGGCCCTGATGGGATGCACCTGCAGGTGCTGAGGGAGCTGGCGGAAGTCATTGCTAGGCCACTCATCTTCAGTAAGTTATAGGGAAGAGGAGAGCTACCCAAGGATTGGAGGAAAGCAAATGTGACTCCAGTCTTCAGAAAGGGCAGGAAGGAGGACCTGGGTAACTACAGACCAGTCAGCCTCACCTCCATCCCTGGAAAGGTGATGGAATAACTTATCCTTGATGCTGTCTCTAGGCATATCAAGGATAAGAGCGTCATTAGGAGCAGTCAGCATGGCTTTGACAAGTGGAAGTCATGTTTGACCAACCTGATAGCCTTTTATGAGGACATAACCAGGTGGATGGATGGTGGCCGTGCAGTGGACGTGGTCTACCTGGATATCAGCAAGGCATTTGACATCATCTCCCACACAATCCTCATAGGTAAACTGAGGAAATGTGGTCTGGATGATCAGGTAGTGAGGTGGATTGTGAACTGGTTGAAGGGAAGAAGTCAGAGAGTTGTAGTCAGTGGGGCAGAGTCTAGGTGGAGGCCTGTTTCTAGCAGAGTCATAGAATCATAGAATCATAGAATCATAGAATCATAGAATGTTAGGGATTGGAAGGGACCTCGAAAGATCATCAAGTCCAATCCCCCTGCCAGAGCAGGAATGCCTAGACTATGCCACACAGGAACGTGTCCAGGCAGGTCTTGAATGTCTCCAGAGAAGGAGACTCCACAACCTCTCTGGGCAGCCTGTTCCAGGGCTCCGTCACCCTCACTGAGAAGAAGTTTCTTCTCGAGTTTAAGCGGAACCTCTTATGTTCCAGTTTCAGCCCATTACCCCTTGTCCTATCAGTGGTTGTCACCGAGAAGAGCCTGGCTCCATCCTCGTGACACTCACCCTTGATATATTTGTAAACATTAATGAGGTCACCCCTCAGCCTCCTCTTCTCCAAACTGAAGAGCCCCAGCTCCTTCAGTCTTTTCTCATAAGGGAGATGCTCCACTCCCTTAATCATCCTAGTTGCCCTGTGCTGGACTCTCTCCAGCAGTTCCCTGTCTTTCTTGAACTGAGGGGCCCAGAACTGGACACAGTATTCCAGATGGGGTCTCACCAGGGCAGAGTAGAGGGGAAGGAGAACCTCTCTCGACCTACTAACCACCCCCCTTCTAATACACCCCAGGATGCCATTGGCCTTCCTGGCCACAAGGGCACAGTGCTGGCTCATGGTCATCCTGCTGTCCACCAAGACTCCCAGGTCCCTTTCCCCTATACTACTCTCTAATAAGTCATTCCCCAACTTATACTGGAACCTGGGGTTGTTCCTACCCAGATGCAAGACCCTACATTTACCCTTGTTATATTTCATTAAATTTTTCCCCGCCCAACGCTCCAGCCTGTCCAGGTCTCGCTGGATGGCAGCACAGCCTTCTGGTGTGTCAGCCACTCCTCCCAGCTTGGTGTCATCAGCAAATTTGCTGATAGTACTCTCTAGTCCCTCATCCAAGTCATCGATGAATATATTGAATAATACTGGTCCCAGTACCGACCCTTGAGGCACTCCACTGGATACAGGTCTCCAACCAGACTCTGCCCCATTGACCAAAACTCTTTGGCTTCTTCCCCTCAGCCAGTTCACAGTCCACCTCACTACCCGAGATTCTAGACCACACTTCCTCAGTTTAGCAGCAAGGATGCTGTGGGAGACTGTGTCAAATGCTTTACTGAAGTCAAGGTAGACCACATCCACCGCTCGGTCATCATCTATCCACCTTGTTATATCCTCATAAAAGGCTATGAGGTTAGTCAAGCACGACTTCCCTTTGGTGAAGCCATGTTGACTGTCTCTAATGACCCTCTTATCCCTGATATGCCTTGAGATGGCACCAAGGATAAGTCGTTCCATCACTTTCCCAGGGATGGAGGTGAGGCTGACCGGTCTATAGTTACTCGGGTCCTCCTTCTTGCCCTTTTTGAAGTCCCTCAGGGGTCAGTAGTGGAACCAGTACTGTTCAATATAGTCATCAATGACCTGGATGTTGGATTAGAGAGCACTGTCAGCAAGTTTGCTGATGACACAAAACTGGGAAGAGTGGCTGACATACCAGAAGGCTGTGCTGCCATTCAGAGAGACCTAGACAGGCTGGAGAGTTGGATGGGGAGAAATCTTATGAAGTTCAACAAGGGCAAGTGTAGAGTTTTGCACTTGGGAAAGAACAACCTCAAGTACCAGTATAGGTTGGAGACTGACCTGTTGCAGAACAGCACAGGGGAAAGGGACCTGGGGGTTCTAGTGGACAGCAGGATGACCATGAGCCAGCAATGTGCCCTCGTGGCCAAGAATGCAAATGGCATCCTGGGGTGTATTAGAAGGGGAGTAGCAAGTAGGTCAAGAGAGGTCCTCCTGCCCCTCTACTCTGCCCTGGTGAGGCCACATCTGGAATCTTGTGTCCAGTTCTAGGTCCCTCAGCTCAAGAGGGACAGGGAACTGCTTGAAAGAGTCCAGGGCAGAGCCACAAAGATGATGAAGGGAGTGGAACATCTCCCTTCTGAGGAAAGGCTGAAGGAGCTGGGTCTGTTTAGCTTGGAGAAGCGGAGGCTGAGGGGTGACCTCATAAATGTTTATAAATATGTCAAGGGCGAGTGTCAGGAGGATGGAGCCAGGCTCTTCTCAGTGATGTCCAATGACAGGACAAGGGGCAATGGGTGCAAGCTGGAACATAGGAGGTTCCACAAAAACACTATAAATTTTTTTTTCCCTGTGAGGGTGCCAGAGCACTGGAACAGGCTGCCCAGAGAGGCTGTCAAGTCTCCTTCTCTGAAGACATTCAAAGCCTACCTGGACATGTTCCTTTGTGTCCTACTCTAGGTGATCCTGCCTTGGCAGAGGGATTGGACTAGATGATCTTTCGAGATCTCTTCCAATCCCTAATATTCTGTGATTCTGTGATGAAACTCCGAAACACGTTGCCCAGAGAAGTTGTGAAGGCCCCATCCCTGAAAGCAGTCAAGGTCAGGTTTGATGGGGCTGTCAGAAACCTGATCTAGTTAAATAGGTCCTTGCTCTCTGCAAGGTGCTTGGATCAGGTGAACTTTATGTCTCTTCCAACCCAAACCATTCTATGTTGCTATGATTCTATGATCAGTAGCAACTTCAGCATAGATAGCAGAAAAAGTGTTGGATCAGCGTTAAAACACTGTTGAATCAAGACCCACAGAACCCAGCTGAGCTGGTTGGTTCTCTGGGCATTGTATACTCCTGTTACACAGTAATCATGTAACACGTTTATTTATATATACTGTGAAATAACTCTCACTTCTATGAAGTTTTGAAACCTGCAGTTAATTTTCCATTTTTCTATTAATGTCTTTGGAAAAATGTTTTATCATTCTTTTACTTTATGCCATTTCCCAGGTCCACAAATGACCCACCAGAGGCTCAAAAGAAAAATGAATTATCAAGCAAATATACTACTGATTCCATCACAAAAAAATCTAAACAAGCTTACTCTCATCCTTCTCTTGATGGCAATAATTTTACCTCATGAGTTACCAGTTCCTCTCTGTGTTCAGAGAAAGTGACAGAGGTCCCATATGGAGGACTGTAGTAGAAATCACATTATGTATTTCTGTTTTCACAGCCCCTTTAGAGGAGCGAGTAGCAATAGCTTTGCATTGTTATATTTTCAGTTAATGCTCAACATGTATAGAACAGAAATTAAAACAGTTACTGTGTCAAATCCTGCTTCATATCTCGAAACTCAGTTGACTGATTTATGTAAGGACAACGCTAGGCTTTCAGAAAGTCAGGGAAGCTTTGCATTTGAAGTGTGGCTTAATGAAGACACTTCCAAGTGAATCTAGAGTTGCCAAAAGTTCCTTGATGGTACACTGTGAGAACTGATGTCTTCTAGACAAAAAATTGATGTTATATAGATAGCAGCTTCCTCACGCTGCTATGCTAGTATGTTAACTCTGATGTGGAGGAACAATTACAGAGAAAGCAAAGATCAGTTATTATAGTCATTTACAGTCCTGACCTTCTAGTTTGAACTTCTGTTTGTACAATAGTTAGAAATTGAAAATTTCTGCTCAGGTGAACATGAAAGCATCTTGAACTGACAGCAGTTTTTGTTCCTCCTTCAGGTTATGACCCAACTCCAGTTCACCTCAAAAGGACCTGAAAACAGCCCAGGTCGCAGGCCTTTCTTATTCCAGTGGTAAAACCAGAGCCATAATTTCTGCCTGAACTGCCTGATTTAACACAAAGAAGGTATCATTTAATGGGCAACTATATTCTACTTCAAAAGAGTCTACCTTAAAATTAGTACCTAAGAATACTATACTTCCGCTGATTTTTTGACAGTATCAGGCATAATCAACCTAGGTGTACATACCCTTTTCCAGCATTTTGTTAACCTTCCCATACACTGCTGTAGACATTTTATTGCAAAATCTCCATTCATAAGCACTTAAAATCATAATATTGGTAAAAGCCCAGAAAATTATTTGATATCTCTGAGATTTAGAAATTGTCTCCTACCCTAAGACTGTCTCAGTGAAGGTCATTAGAGATAAGAGTATGTATGTTATTTAAATCTGAAACAGCAAGTTATCATAGTATAAAAATGAGACGACAAAGGTCTTACTTCAGTGGGCTGGAACTTCTCCCTTCTTTCCTCTCCATTCTAAACACTTCTGTGTTTGCTTTCACCCAGACTGCACCAATCCATTGCACACTATCCATGGGAGACAGGAGGAAATAACAGCTGGAACTTACCTTCTTAAGGAAAAACATTGCTGCTGGGCTTTTTTTTTTTTTTTTTTTCCCCTATCACATCAAATATTTATACTGGTTCAACATAGCTGGACATGTAGGAAAAATGACGTTGCCTGACTGTTTCTTATTTGCCACTCATATTGCTTTGACATGTCTTGACTTTTTGGCCTGATTTCATCCATCTTGCTGTTCTTCATTTATTGTTTATGTGCATCTAAAAGTAAGTCTGAAGCATCTTGGGGTCATTAAAGAGTGTAAATCACAATGACAAATTTACATAATGTGTCAGCGTGTATCTGACATGCCCTCATGGAAAAAAGGCTTGCTAGAAAGCTCTAACACTACCCACACTTTCTACAAGTTTACTTCAAAAAGTCAAAGTGCATCACATGCTTATAAGTTCCTATGGTTGTATAGCTTTCAGAAAGTTTGCAATGTATTAGTAACAGAACTGATCCATACATACGCAATCAAATTTATATCAAGTCTATTTTAGGACTTTAACATGAAATTGTCATACCAATAGAAGAAAAAAGAATAAGCTTATATCTTAGCTCAATAAAATAAGTGCATTAAAGAACCACTTGCTCAGAGACTACGTTATGGCTAAAGGAAGATAGAAAAGCAGAACGGTCATTGAATAATGAGAACAGACTGACTACATTCTTTCTTTCCAGCTACAGCAGTTGATTCCAATTTGCTTTGTTTCCATGAGAAAAATAGATGGAAATTTGTCTTCATATTTTCTGAAAGCAAAAGCAAATGTATCCTTCCTTGCCCTCCAATTTTCATTTCTTCACAAAAAAAAAAAGTGCCTTAGCATACAGTCTTTAAAGACTTTTCCTTACTGTATTAAAAAAGTGATTTCTCCCCCCGGAAGAAATCTACTTTTAAAACAGAATTTATTTTGAAAAGCAGAAATTGCCTTGCAAGTTCAGAGAAACTTGAAAAGAATCAAGATAGGGAAAAGGAACAGCTATTTGTGCTGAATGATTACTTTCTTCATTACAGAAAGGAAGAAATATTACAGTGAAAGGCAAGAATGCATGCAGGGATATGTCGGTCATCAAGGAAAGCATTTGCAGATGGAGGTAAATTTGGGGAATAAAAAGCATAGAGGAAAAGGCTCCAGGGAAGTTGTTCTAAATGACATATTTGGTGTCCCTGTTACTTCTATAGCAGCTAATCAGTGAACAATAAATATATAAGCAGTGGAGAGCATTGTTCTCTTCCCAAGGGTAGTGAAAACATCAGAATATGATGCTATATATGCTAGAAATCCCCAAGGTAGCTACAACAGACTAGAGGAAACAGTCCTCTATAACTCAGCTGAGTAAGTCTGATATTAATGTTTTATATCTTTCGTTACAAACAAATAGTTCTAGTCTATTTGGGGTAAATATTCAATTATATAATGGGTGACAGTAGTTTTAAAAATTATTTTTTTTTCACTTTCTTGTAAGATACTTCACTGCATATGACTTCTGTGTCGGAGGTAAAAGAATTGCAGTCATGTAGCCAAATGCATCCCTTACACAATATCAGTATACCTTCTTTCGAGATTGTAGTCAGTCCTAATATTTACCTGTTAAGCAAATGATGATATAACTTTCTTAAGTCAGAAATACCACACAGCAATGTTTCACTATTCCTTGCTGAGCACATGAGAGAGAATGTTAAAGGTGTATACTCAGCCAAGAACAATGTATGATGAGCAACCAAGTAAGTGTGAATACTTGTGGGGACACAATAATGAACATACTGCTCCTGAAGCAGGATAGTCCTGTAAATATATACATTATTGATACTCAAAAGGCCCACGGTCAGAAATACCATACTCTTGCATTTGATACAAACTTCTTGTGTCTTATGGCTTCTATTCTGTGAAATGGAGAATGCTGCAGAAATCCCACATTTAGGAGAGGTCTATCAGAGCACTGTTCACTTCTATTTGGTGTATTAGTCCCATTACTTTTACATCTCACCGAGCCACTTTCAAAAACCTCTCATACTGTTAAACATATAGGTCAGAATAGATAGTCATGGAGTCATAATGACTTAACACAGCAACAATACAGTTTAAGCACATCTCTGTTTAATTCCCCTCCAGCTCATAAGTAATAAACTAAAATACACTTAAACAAGTTCTTTTAAGGAGGATACTAGCCCGCTTTTGAGTCAGCAAAGATATTCTAGTGTACTACTGTTTACAAAACATTTAAAGTTGTTGTAATAGCATATATTTGAAGTAACGCTTTAATGTCAAACCATAATGTCTTAAAATGTATGCATATCTTGCCTCCAATTGTGAAGTAATAAAAGAAATTATATTCTCACAGCAATATCAAAAGATTAGAGAATGGTCATTACACTAATAGAAAGATACACTGGAGAGTTGCTGTAAAGGGCTATGGGATTGATTTGACTAGCTGGTCCTATGAGGTACAGATTCTGCACAGACTCTGTACTGTTTGAGAGGGATGTGGCTAGCCATAGCAATGACATATTTGGAAAAGTCAAGGGTCACACAAACAAGCTGTTCAAAGCGATAGCAATCTCAATGCACTATAGTTCTCTCAGCTGTTGCCATAGGATTAATTTGAAGGATTTAAGAGATTATCCACCTACAGAAGCAGAACTGATATCTGTGTTCCAAGAATAACATTAGTATATACATAAATACTTGCAGTGTAACTGAGTTTTCTGCCGAAGGAAGCATGTTGCTATAAGGGTGATGGATTTGAACTGCTCCTTTGTTACCTTAGCATGCCAAATATGCAGCTTTACATTTCTCAGCAAAAAGTCATTTTCATTTGTCAAATAATGTTCTGCCTGTATCAGTTATTTAAATATATGTCACTCATCAGTTATGCTTAAGGTGGTACAGGTGACATCACAGCACATAGGTGATTTTGCCTGACCAACCGGCCACAGGTGTCAATCAGGAAAAGACCTTCAAACTCCTACATACACACATCACATTTGTCTGAGTCTGATCCTATATTCAATATTTACTGCAGCAATCCTTGACCCAGTGGCACAACTCATGCCAGTGAAAATGGCGAATCTGTTTCCCTCTGACAAGCTGGATCCTAACTGCTGCTGCTAGAATGCAGAAACACAATGAAGACAGCGGGGATAAAAGTCTAAGGTGTAGGAGAGAGAGGTAAGGGCTATTTTCACTTGCCCAAAGAATTGGCTAGAAGTGCTTGAAGCTGCAGCAGGTAGGAGCTAGTAACATTGTTGGGTTTTTAAATTATTATTATTATTAGGGTGAGCATGTGCCCACAGTCCTCTTGACAATTTAAGGCTGCCTTTTTCTAATGAGTATTTCCTTTCAGAGGCATATCCTGCCCATACATTTTTAAGGGCTCTATAGAAGGAATGTATTTCCTTACCTATAGTGCCTCTTGAGGGGACCAGTCGATGCTGCTCAGGACTCCACCTAGGTGCACCAGGACCCAACGAGACCTTCCCTGCACTGCAAACATCTCCTTGAATTTACATGTAGATCTTGGCTCCATCCTCACTCCCCGAGGCCAGGCTGAGTTGGGCATGGCAGGACCCTCCATCATCACCTCTAGACCAAGCGTGTCATTCAAATCTCTGAGTGGGGCAGGGCAGGGGGAAGCCTTAGGTAGGGTGAAGATGCCCTGTCTACGCTCAGAAGTGGAAATGAACCGAAGCTTCTTACCACCATCTCTGCAGGGAGAGCCTGGGTGGGGGAGTTGTCAGGGTCTGCTGGGGTTTGTTCAGGAGGCGGCTGCCCCACAACCGCTCGCCATCGTCAGCCCTGGCCCACCCGAACACATCCAAAGGGCCTGGCCACTAGAGGATTGGTGAAACACTGCTGCTGGGAAGGGTGGTTGAGGACATCTCCTGCGATGGTCAGTTTGGGTACACTGCAAGTGGCCTGCAGTGATACTTCTGGATACCCATTTTCAAAAGTTTTGGTACCACATGTTGCTATCGTTACCTACTCTTTGTAGAAGGTAAAGCAAAAAATCAGTCTCAGAAACACGGGCCATTTTCAGAAGGCTCTCCCTAGGGCCAATCTAAATTGCATGAATAAATGTCCACACTAATCTCTAAACTGGGGAGTAAAGAGCAATATTTAGCATTGTGAAAGGTAAACACCATGGCAAGAAATGTCTCAATAAATGCCGTTTTCAACTGCAACTATCGTATGGAAATACCACTCTGAAGCTTGCAAAAGCAAACAAGAGCTGTAGTCACAGATTTGCATTTACCATTGACACCCTATTGTGGATGTGCCAAAACAACAAACTAGAATTGTTCAGAAAGCACAAATAACCCTCCAAGAACCACACTTTCCTGCAAGAGCCTTGTTCTGTGCCTCCCTGCTGCCAGCTCTACGTCGTTTGTGTGACGGGCTGTATCACCAAAGTGTGATGAGGCTGGAGGCTGGCAGGGAGAGCCGCTGCTGCTGACACTGCTGCTGCAGCTAATTGCAATGTGTAGGGAATGCGCAGCAATTAGCTCTTCTAGCTCCGGCTGTGCTTTGTTGTCGTTCCTGTTTTGATTTTCTTAGTCATCCTCAGTCTTTTACATCAGATACTGGAGCTGTATACCTTTGAGCTGTGCAGGGCACCACTGGGCCAAAGATGCTCAATATCTTTTTTTTTTTTTTCCCTCTCCTCTGTGATGTCTCCATGAACCTGGCTTGCCAACATCCTTTTCATTTGTGTGAAGATCCAGGCACAACAAATATGTTGATTAGCTTGGAATATGAATAGGAAATGTGTACTGTTACATCATCAAAGCCTTTTCACACCTAGTAAAAAGCACTAGATTTGTAAAAAAAATGGGACTATTTGAAATGGACTTTTGCTACAATTAATTGTCATCTACTGTTTCTAAATGTGTGCATTTTTGAATGAAAAGAAATACCCAGCAGCACTTCAAAATTTTGTCTCAACTTTCACATACCACCGATAGTGACACTATAGTTAGTTGTGACACTACAGTTATAGTGACAATATAGTTATAGCTTCACAAGTGACACTAATGTTAAAGGCAAGGAGTTAGATGCAGTGAAAATTCATGGAATGGTGCTATAGATTTCATGTAGGTTTTCAATAGGTGAGACAAAAATATTGCTAATAACACTTAACAAATACGTATGATCTCATTCTTAAGGGGGATGGAAATGAATTTAAAATTATGTATGGCACAGACTTGTCAGACCTTATACAGTAGTTACATTTAAAAAATGTATTTCTGTTGATACAAGAGCAACATTTTTTTGAGCTTAAGGCAACATTTGGATGTAAGGAAAAGCTTTGCCTGGAAACAGCTTAGGCACTGGAAGTTAAGTCTGAGTATGGATGAAACAAAACAGTTATTTCCTATTTTAGACAGAAAATGCAGTCATTCATCCTTTCTCTCAAATCCACCGCTTCCTTTTTCTCCTTTGTAGTCTTGAAACAAATCTGTCTAGAGAAGAAATACACTACCTTATTAAGTGGCAAAGTTTGATGGCATATAAGCACAAGACCCTTAAAATTATTCCATGAAAAAAACCCATGTAACAAATGATTGCAATTTAAATGGTGCTTCCATTTTTCTTTCTAGGATGAAATCCAGATGACTTACATTTTGTGTATCACAAAGAAAGCTGAAAAGTGTATTTCAGGCTCAAAACAAAATTGATTGTTCTGATAGTACTATCTGGTTTGCTCCTGTTGGACAGTATTTTGGACCATGAGTAGTAGCTTTATACACTTCCTTAATCAGTCAACGCTATTTTAAATGCAACCCTTCTGAAGAGAGTAGATCAAAGTGGTGTTACCAGATGTTAAATGTATAATTCGTTTTCTGGTTTAAGTGCTATATCCCTTCAGCGAAGAAATGATCACAAATCCTTTGTTAATATTTTTCCAAGTATTTTTGTGAATGAAAACTCTCTTAAAATATTGCTTTTTACCACATATATAGGTTTCATATTAGAAGGTCAGAGAAGTAAAATGACTACCCGACTATGATAAACTCTCTAAAAAATAAAAGCAAGCTAATTCCTAAGGTTCAAAGTGCTGCGAATCTTTAATGTACAGGAACTGAAAATTTATAATAGTCAGATTAAACGAACACTAGATTACCAATACGTGCATTGTGCAACCACTGAGAAACCATTCATTCTGAGATGAGAGGACTCCCTTCCTACTACTAACCCTAATTCCATTTCACAACAATTTTACACAGATACATATAACTATTTGCAATTATTTTTGAAAAGAAGGGATAGATGTGAAAATTCCTTTCTGCATGTTTTCAGAATTTAATTCTAAACATTTAGAGTAGATTTTACACTGGGTGTTATCCAAAGCTATGCTATCATGATACACTCTTTGAATATCAGTATCATGGTCGCCACTATTGCATGACATACACTTTAATTGCCTCAAGCATGAATCTGACTATAAAAGAACAAAGGCCTGATAAATAGATCTTTAAAAGTCTTTAAAGCTTTTTAAAATAGCAGTTTCTCCACAGCATATGTGGCCTGGCTTCCCAGGCTAAGGCCAAGTAACACAGAAAGAATACATAAAAGTTTTGTGTATTCTGGGGAGTATGATTTCTTCATCATATATCCATATGCATGAAACAGAAATCCATTTCCAAAGAAGAACAAAGCTTTGTGTATGCAGGAGTAACCCAGTTGCTACCTACAGGTTCTGTTTAGCTCCAGCAAACTAGTTAAATAGAAATTAATTCAGCATTTTTTTATTAGAAATATTTATTAAACTGTTCACATACTGGAATGAATAGGATTTATTATATGTTTTCAGAACTTCTAGATCCAGTTTCAATCATTACAAGTCTATATAAAGGTTTTGATGAAAATCAACTGAAATACAGAAAGGCAGCTTTACTTCAGACTCTGTATCTACATCATTAGGGGCTTGCTTTAATGGTATTTAAACTGAACAGCAAGTATATCCTAACTATTTTGCTGTTTGCATTAACTTTTGAGGATCAACGCAATGATGTTTCAGGGTTCCTTAGTGGAAGATCAAATTTAACAAGTGTCATTTTTCTCCTGAGTTCTTGAAAGGGCTGAAGTAATCCTCATAATAATAAGGAATTTGCCAAGTTCACCAGAAGTCATTTTCACCTGGTTTTACAGCTTGAATAAGACTTCACTGAGAAAAGTAATCTAGCTGAGGGGAAAAAAAAAAAAAAAGTTCTTTTGCTTACAGGTCGTGTGCCTATTTGGCTCTGCTAGGAAATGATTTACTATACTTACCAAACTGAGAAGCTGAGACACAGTCTATGTCGCTGCTTCACCTGACACAGGTTTCTCTCACTTTCATAAGATGACTTCATCTATCTCAGTAAGAATACATCTCTGTGTTGTGTATTATTCTGGCAAAGAGGTCTTAGGCAGTGTTAAAACTTTCTAAAATCATTTACTCCCTAGGAAATGTATTTATGTGCTCCTTTATACATTGCAACCTGCACTTTCAGTTTCTCTCCCTTTTTGCATCCCATTCCCAACCTACCACTTATGTCCTCAGTAAATCCAAGAGCATAAATGGAGTGACTTTGCCTAACCACCCACAGTTATGACAAAGTTAGATAAGAGGAAATTAAAGTATCTAGCTCTGGAATTAGCTAGGTATTGAGAGAAACAACTGCAACAAGTACGTAGCAAAAGTGCACTTCTGGGTAAAACTCTCTCAACTGAGCTTGTGCTGGCGCTCTGTGTGCTGCTGTGAAACTACGCACGGGCAGAAAGTGGTCACTCCAATAAAATTAGTTAATGCAACAACTCTGCTATATAGCAGTGTAGTTATTCATAGCTGGATAAATGATTTCCAAAGTTTTTTTTCAAGGAAACCAGGAACGAAAGCCAAAAGATGCTGATCTTAAAATAATGTCCTTTTCAGGGTAACAGTTAATTCCCCAAAGGTGGACGTGAAAATATTTTCAGTTAGAATTTTATACACATAAACACACATACTACACATGAATAAAATGCATTACACAGTAATTTTGAGGATAATTGCAGTAATCTCAGGGATGCAACAGGGATGCTAAGTTAAAACATTTCAGAAAACTCTAGAATGCAAAACCATACACAAAATAAATAAGAAGGGAAAAGATATAGCCTACTTGCAATGAGTAATGATAAAGATAAATAACTATTAAAAAAAGAAAGATGGCTGATGATTTTTATGCCTCATTATACAAGATAGACAGGAAAATAATGAAAAGTAGATGCAATTTTAAATGTTATTTTCCTTACTTTCACAAATATCCAAAAAGGAAAAAAGAAACCCATCAACACATATGAAGATCACAATTCAGACAGGGCAGACAGGATGTAGCAGTAGTTTATACGCTGTTCAAAATAAAAAAATAGTATAAGAAGTGTACTTTCTCTTTGGCTATTCTCTTGACTTGCCCATTTTCCTTACTACCTTATACAAAACAATACGATCTCAATTTCTCATTTACTAAATGGGGATAGTAATTCACATCCCTTAAGAAGAGATGGGATGCATAAATAATTATGAGCTGAGCTACCACCATGAGTTGGGAAGAGATAATTCCATCTACGAAGGCCTTAAAAATACCCCAAACTGGCTGCAGATGGGTCCAAGAATTCCTGCAGCTTGAGCTGCCATCAGATTGAACCCAGCAGCAGAAAGCCATGAACAGAGTGAAGTGGACTGAGACATGTAGCGGGGCCATGGTGCTCTTTACTGTGACAAACTTTGATTATGCAATGATGAAAACTATAAAGAAATATTCAAGAAATTGTTTGCAAACAAGTCACTGCCAATGGCAGACTCAAGCCTTTGACAGTTATTCCAGACCTTTAACACAGGGACCTAAGCCATTAAAAGAAATTTAAATTCCATAAATGACAGTGGAAGGAAAAAAATTAATCGCCAATTGTAATTTAATTTGGCAAACAGACTTGGGATTGCTATTGTTCCCATTATCTGGGAATGGCCCGATGTTAGGACCCTTGCCATATAGTGAGCGCTGTTCCGGAGAGGTTGCCTTTGAAGCCTGTCAAAAATCAAATAGCACACATGGTGGGTCTGAAACATTCCTCTCATAAAGGATGCCTTTGACCTCTGCATGAGCCGGTATCTCTTGAGGAAGGGAAGTTCTACAACTATATCAAACTAAGCTTAAGAGAAACACTGGGTAACATAGAGATGGGAAAGATATGAAATTGATAGAATCGATCCACAACACCTTCAGAGAGGATATTCAAGCCCTTTCATTAGGTGTATTTTCTTCCCAGGCTTCAAAGAAGCACCTGTCACAGTTGCCATGGCTCCTGTATGCAGTGGCAACCAGGCTGGAACCCGAACACGGACAAAAATAATAATTATAAAAGGAAAAAGGGAAGGGAAAGGTTCCCTTGTGATTAAGTGAACAAAGCCTGTGAAGTTGTGTAGCTCGAGAAAGGAGGAGGAAGCGAACTGACGTTATGATAATACTCAGCACCAGAAAACCTGACTGTTTGACATTCTGAGACAAAGAAACTCAGTTATTGTATAACAAAACTTTTTGGTACTCAGAGTGAAATTTATACAACACGCATCAGATAAATACAAAGAAAATGGTGTGAAGACATAAGGGACACATGAACGTGACCACAGACTGGCAAGAAACCTAAGGAGGAACACAAAACTCCCTCATGTTACTTCCATAAGTAAGTCTTGACATGAAAAACTAAAAAGTAAATTGTAAGTAAAAGCTGTATTTTTTAGGGCAAAAATTCTTTTAGAAAAAAGAAAAAATATGCCTCCCTTTTTGGCCTGTTTGATTACAAAAATTTTCTGCATAGTGGTAAAATGTCAATGTTATATGCCAGTGGAATTATTATTTCATAAACAGTGGACTACAAAATACCTTTTAAATATCAAAAGACTGATAAAAACTTGAAAAAAGCTTTGAAGGCATAATTTTAAGACTAGTTATAGTCTTCTATATATTCTTGTGCATAAATGACTACATGAGCAAATAAAGAGGAAAATGTGAATACTAGTGTATTTTTTCCTCCTGTAAACCAACAAAATGCACATATCAAAGTTACTGTTACATAGTACCTAACAGTTTCTCCTTTAAAGAAAGGCCAAGAAGATCTAATCAGTAATTTCAGCTGAGCTTGTGGTAAGAAAACTCTTGACAAATAATAAGTCAAGACAGCTCTGCATACAGCATTTTAGCCTGAAGTGACTGAGTGAAAATCTCCACACATATCATATCATCTTCAGACTATATTCAATGTGTTTCAGCTAAAATATCCATATAGTAATCCAAATATGGAACAGAGCACCAATTATAAAAAAAAACCCCACATGCTACAATGATGTTTGCAAGGTTGCCACTGTAACCCCCTCATGAGCATCACATCTCCTAAGCACTTGCTTTGACTACAAAGACATCAGATGGGCATGTGCAGAGAAGCTCTGAGAAGTGGGATGTAGAGGAAGAGGAGCTGCAATAGTTTCTTTTCTGCTGGCTGCCTGCCGTGTCATTTCTGCTGGTTTTGGAGCTCTTTCCCCCAACCTCATTTCCAGGTTTGACAGACATTTCAGGATACAAGATATTGGATGAAGGATGACTACTTAGGGAAGTATGGGTTAAAGCTGGACAGGTTAGGGAACAAATTCGGACAAAATGGTACTGTCTTAGAACAATTCCAGTTGAGAAATACTCCTCAAATTATTATATGTAATTATTACTACCTATTAGTCATAGTCAGAGAAGAGTCCAAGTGAAAATGGCATCAACTGAATGGCAGAAAAGCTATTCTGATTTGACAAAGAATAACCAGATCAACATTTATGATGATTTTGGATGAGGATATCCCAACTGTTTTCTACTGCAGCACATTCAAAGTATTGGAATTGAGAATAGTAGGACAGAAGCAGGAAGAATGCAAAGGAAAATGTTCATTTTCCAGTGCTAACTTGTTTCATCCCTATACTGCTGCAAGTGACTAGATACATTTACACAGTTCAGCAATAACACTCTGGGAATCTTGTCTGAAAACATGCAGTTTCACACACAAATTTACTTTCATCTTGAATATGTAAAAAAAGCCCCTACTTGATTTCAGCAACTATGCCTTCCTCATCTCTAACTAGTGCCTAATAAAAGTGCATGTCCATTTTCACGCCCAGTTTCATGTTCTGCTTGAGCCTTGAGTCCTTATTGACTCTGATGACTGCTATTTTTTGCATGCCAGATTTGACCTTATATAACAGAACGACTGACATTTGCAGGCAAGGCAGGGGAGGCAGTAGTTTAGGTTTGGCAATACTAGATTGAACAGTGCACAGCTATAATGCCATTTGCTTGTAAGAGCGAGAAGATTGCTGCCGGGTTCCCCTGTTGCTCGGTTTTACCAATAGCACAAATCAATCATTCCTTTGGCCAGAGCAAAACCGATCACTCAAAGGTGAAAAGGTTTTTTGCATAATATCAAATACAACATCAGTCGAACAGCACTGAAGGATGGATCGCCTCTCGGAGGCAAGTGAAAGATTGAAATGACTGCACCAGTTGCACATATTAATGAAAGAGTTTGGGTTTCATTCCTATTGCTCACACTGAATTTCCCAAGTGTACCAGGCCACTATTGCTCCAATGCATTAATAACAGGGTAGATTCAGATGTCAGTTGTCTTTTCTCTGTTTCTTGATTTAGATACAGATCCACATCTTACAACTGAGGCCTACCTGCCTATGAATTTTATCTAAAACTTTACAATGAAATTCTTCAAAAAAGATGCTATTGCAATAAATCATGCTACCCAAATAAAATATTCCAAACACTCCTGACTAAAAAAATACTTTTCTGGAGGTTACATGCTCTACAGCATGATGCTGTAATTCCCTTAGCTGGTATTATAATAGCTTTCAAATCTAAGAGAAGAAAAGAGAGAGGAGAGAGCTGTTGTCCAACCAAAGATGGAGACCTGAGGCACTCACTTCCCTTCTGTTTAGGACTGTGTAAGAAATATTTAAGTGTAGTAAACAGATCTTTGGATCAAAGACTCTTCCTTAAAATAGTTCATATCCTTTTATTTAAAAGTTACTTAAGTACCAGCCCCCCCCAAAAAAAAACCCTCACAAAAAAGGGAAGATTCTCCCACAGAAGCCATGGCTCTGTGTTTTGCATTCATCCCTTTTCATGGCTTGCAGCCTATCAAATTTAGATGATATTTCCAGAAATCATCAGCAAAGAAAAAGTAATCAGCTGCTACAAAATGTAGGCCAAAGAATCTGCCCAACTCAGCCCAGAATC
Source organism: Trogon surrucura (assembly GCA_020746105.1). Taxonomy (NCBI): domain Eukaryota; kingdom Metazoa; phylum Chordata; class Aves; order Trogoniformes; family Trogonidae; genus Trogon; species Trogon surrucura. Next base: position 112,512,255 of record CM036617.1, on the reverse strand, counting down.
AAGGATTTTAGAAAGCTTTGAGTGGAGGAGGAAATAACTGAAGAGGGACAGATTCCTGACGGACTTAAGTTAAACAGAGCCTGTGTTTCAAGCTGTTCCAGAAGATGGCCAATATAAACAGCCCCTGCCTGAACCCAGCATACCTAGGATGGAACTTGTAAGTCAAAACGCACAACATCTGGCTGATGGAGTGAGAAGTGCTCAACTTCAGCATCAACTATCCTTTTCAGTTAGAGTCTACCTAAAACTGGAGATGTGACTATTTTGTATAAGTCATTAGCACGGCTGGACATGAAACTATTTTTGAAACAATAACATGGTATATTATCTATTCATATAACTTTAGAAATTTCCTGCACTAGTAAAAAGATCTGCAAACTAAGACAAGAAATTAAACGAACAACAGCCAACAGGTATTTGTCAAGGATAAATTTTGTCAAAGATGATTGACCCAATAACATGCTTTCCTTGGGGAAGAAGCAGTGAACGCTATATCCCTTGAGTTTGGTAAAGCAGTATCTTACATGCCCATTTCGTGAACAAGCTAAAGAACTTGGTCTAGATGAAACCACTATGAAATAGTTGCACAACATAACAAGCCTACAGAAAAACGGGAACTGGACCAGCTTTCTGGGAAAGATACACTACAATGAGCAATTCTCAAAAGCTTTACTTTAAATTAGAAAGAAACAGCATCAAGCTGGGTTTCACTGGAGTCCCTCCCGATCCATCTCACGCTGTTTGATATTTCACAGGAGTCCAAAATGATAGAAGGGAAAACTGGCTTTAAATTTCCATCAGGATGCAAAGAGTTAATGGGAATCTTTGAAAAACAGGCTTAAAATTCAAGAGGATGTTTATACTCCTTTTTAGATTTATAGCAGACAATATAAGAAGCAATACAGTTAAAGTATGGTAAATGTAAGGTAGGAAAAACATTCAAGGCAGGAAAACCTTTGTAGTTGAAAGAAAAATTAAGCACTGGAATAAATTTCCCAGAAAATTTTTTAAGAATGGATCTGACAGTCACAACTGTTTTAGGACAGTGGAAGGACTACCAATCTGCTTTCTCTTGAGGTCCTGTTTCCTACATATCCTAACATACAAACCCCTAAATATTATTTCAAAATAGTCTTTGCATTACAGTGATAGAAATGGTCTAATAAGAAGAAATGGAAATACTTCCTACATCGTGATGAATTTGAGTTTGATTCAGATAAGAGGGAAAGAAGTATGCCACTATCATTTATACCATTGTTTCTGATCAGAAAATTGAATTCTTTTGAAGATAATCTGCAAGGGTACATGATTACAAACACAAACATATGCCATCTGCTCATAAGAGTGATTTTTACTGAAGTTTCTTCCTCTATTATGTCAAGAATCATTTGATTTGCAGATTGCATAAACAACAATAAGCTTGGACTAAAGTCTCCTGCACATCCTTCATTTGATTGTCAAACAATTTACTTCTCTGACAAGATGTTTATAGAGTTCAGTGCAGAGAGAAATTATATTCTGCTTGCAGATATTACACGGCATCTACTATCACCTGGAAAAAAGTTCTTTAAAATTTTGACAAAAATGTTTCTGAGTTGAAAGTTCAGTGTTTGATTCACATATTTGCAACCAATGCATTCCTTTGTCTTTTAATGTATCCATCATTCAATCCATTTATCAACACACATTACAGTTGCTTGCATTATATCACTCCCGAGTGGAAATGTGTATTTGCTTTGTCTACTATTGATAAGAACCAATGTAAACGTAAAGCAATTCATGGTATTCTTTAAAAAAGAAAAATCCCTTTCACTAAAACTTCACGGGCGGAGGAACCAGTGAACATTCAACTCCATTTAAAGTGATAAAATTGATAAAAACCATTTGTGTTTCTTCTTAGCCTGCAAGGAGACCATGGAACTCTGTGATACATAGTATTCGAGACAAGCTGTAAAGATTTAAAAAACCAAATGCTTAAACACCAAGTGTACAAACTATAGTATTGATAGTACAAATGCAGAGTTTCAGTTAAATTACATGCTCTAGGTCTTACACCAGCTTTTAATAGACAGACAAAAAAAAAGACCACATCTCACAACTGCTTCCTATGAAGCTCTCACATATTTCTCTGAACAGTCTGTCCCTGACCTCTGCCAAACCCAGGGTGCTAGAGTGAGAGAGCCAGCAGTGGAGCTGACCCAGAGCAGCGCTCCCAGCGCCCCCAGCGATGTGGCCACTGCTGGCTCTGCCCTTAGCTGTATCCCCTGAGCAGAAGCACTGGTCCAAGAGCAGGCAATAACTATCTGATCAATAACACAAAGACAGTAACTTAAGTCAAGATCCTTGGTCTTGGAAGTCCAAATCAAACCACCAATATTTAATAAAGCAAATTTAAGCCACTAGCCTGTTCATTTCAGTTTTTTTTGGTTTAGTTTTCTTAACCTCTCTGCTTCAATTAAAGGTATGTTAAGAGAAAAGCAAACACATCGAATTAGCTCACAGAAGGTTTATAAAGCATGATCATGCTTCAAAAGATTGACTGAAAACCCATAGTAAAACCAATAAAAATATCTTCTTAGTAAACATTTAGTTTCTTTTTCCTCCTCCCTTGACAAGAACTGCTTTTGACAGAAACATTTACTCTCAAACTCTGTTGCTATCTTCACCATTTCATTTCATATTTCCAAAGAACCATTCCCATTTGGGTGCAGGTCCTATCCTTGCGGTAATTTCAACACCCCTTTCATGTAGCCTTACAGGAAAATAAGAAAATCTAAAGAGAGTGGAACACATTTCAAAAAAAAACCCCAAACAAAATCGTGAATCTTGTTCCTTTTCCATCATCATGAGTACCGTAACTCAAGAGAATTGTGACAGAATGAATCAATAATTCATCAGCAGCTGAAAGTGGCACACAGTGAAAAGGGCATGTGGACATAAAAGTGAAAATTTTTGTGCTTGTAAAGAAAGCCTGAAAGGTAGATGGTTGGACTGCAGATAAAATTACTTTAGAAACTTCAGCTGAAATAGTTGCTCTCTGATATCTCCTCTGTTGCAAATACCTTGTATTCTGATTAATGTATTACTTTATTCCACCCGGGAATAAAGCATTCAGCATGCAGATTACTATGGATATCCAGGTCCTTTACAGAAAGATCTATATATAATAATTAAGGTTGATGTTGAGAGAATTTAAAATCTACAAAACAGACTTTGCAAAGCTTTTTGTTGTTAGAAACTAAGACTTCACAGTGAACAGAAGAGGAATTATTTTTGTATTCAGGGAGACATAACTCTAGACAAATTCACACTCCTAAAAATTCAACAAGATATTTCACAATCATCCATATGGTCTTTGTGCTAATGTCACTTCACAAGCTGGCTTATAGAACTCTTAGGATTATTAAAATGTGTTACTAAGCTCCTGAAATTGTGAAGATAAAAAGATCAGTTGCTGAACTCAGGGCACTATGAAGGCACATAATTTTAATTCCTTTACTCTAACTTTCTCATTTTTGACTTTGTCATGTAACTTAAGCAAGCAAAGGATGCTACCTCATAGTACAAAAAAAAAGAAGCTTCTGCCACATGAGAAAAACTTTGTGGCCTCCTTCAACAAGGAAAACAGCCTTTTAAGTGTTCACTGATGTGGGAAGTGACAGGAATAAGAGGGTCTGAATCAAAGTCTACAGAAAGAGTGTTAAAAATAGGAATGTAACAAAGCACTTTCAACGAGGGAATAAAATGGAGGTTATGGTACTGCTATTCCAGCAATCAAAAACATCAGGAGGTAAACCACAAACCGGCCACCTTCTTAATAGGGTCTGTGAATTTATACAACTCCAAAACAACAGCTCCATTTCTCCTATCACAGAAATCCTATCCCATGAATGAGAGGCAAAGTGCCAGCGCAAGCACAGCCCTAGGCATTAATGCATCAACCCGCAAGGTTCAAGGTGATGTGACACGTCTCTACCACTTACCTTGCGGTAGCTGCTGCAAGTCATAACCAACACTAACACATAGACTTTCTGTGTTCTTATGTTCTTGCAAGAATTCCAAGGCTCTATTAAATTTGCTGTATGTTTAAGAGCTAATTAGTGCACTAAGATACTTTAGATGATAACGGAACAGAGAAAACCAGAGGAAGGGCACAGCTTAAAATATGATACTTCTGAATTGAACTTAGAAATGCTGCTTTTATATGAAGTAAGATTTGAAGTTCTTTAAGGACATTTATTGACAATTTGCTCCAAAGCAAGACTGATGATCAGTTTGCCATGTATCACAGTAAAAGCATCACTCATTCGCACACTGGATTTCTCCAACTTGGGGCTGTGTTTTAAGCACCAGCTTCATGAACAACGCCTCGTATTCACTAACTAATATAGGATGTAAGTATTCTATATGTTCTGTAAAATAACTTTTTTTTTTTTTGTACTATACAATAGTATAAATTGATAATAAATTAAATGCCAATTAATTTGAAAAGACCAAAGCAAGGACAGGTCACCAAAATGGCACCCATTCTCCTCAAAGGATGTATGGAAATGTGCAGCCATAGGGAGACCAGAAGCAGAAAGAAGGAAAGAAGGAGTGGCAAAATGGTATCAACATAGAACATAAACATCCTGAAGAATATCTCCATCACTCGTCCATCCAGCTTTGTATTTTCACTGGAGAGCAGCTCAGTGATTGCAATCCAGAGGGGCCTAAGAAAACTAGGAGAAAGCTCTCTTTGCTAGAAGGAAGCAATACTGCAACTACATGACACATGGTACATGACACATTATTCCTTGTTTCCTGGGATCTACATTCATTTGCCCTGTCAGCATCCCTAGCTATTGTCTCAGTGATGTTTTACAGCACAATACTGCACTATATTGACAGTCCAATTTCACCACACTTGCACTCAGAATGACAGAGGTGGAGGATGAGAGATGTAGTTAAAAATATGGCCATATTCTTATACACCATTCTATGTTTTTCAAAAAACTTATTTCTATTTCCTCTAAAAAGAAATCAACCACACAACACAATCAAGGCAATGCAAGTAAGAAAGAAAAAGAGAGACAAGGAAGTTTCAAAGGATTTCAGGCACAAGTGTTGTACAGATGTTTAGTAAATGAAACCACAAAGTCTAATCAAACTAACATTTTCATGCAGTTTATAGTCATGGGAAGAAAGTGGAAGGAGATGGGAATTCTAGCTTTGATCATGAAGCTAATATCAAGGAAACAGCTATTTTCAATTTCACTGGATAGTTGGAAAGTACTGTTTAATAGATGTACCACCACCCTTCACTGCCTCCACCCTTTGTGCAAAGGCAGGCTGTGGTGCTCTCAGAAAGAGGAGATCAGGCTTCAGAAGACTTTAGGTCTCAAGAATAAGTGCTTAGCTGATTTTTCTTTCAACAATGTCCTAAAAGTAGGTCTGAAGATCTGACAAACTTTCCAGAAATCTACAGGATACCACATCAATCTCCCACCTCACAAACAAAAATTTCAAACAAAAATCAAAAAAATCCCTACTTCAATTTATCCTCTTTCATCTTAGTTAAAATGTATACACAGAATGATCAGCTGCAACACTTACAGCATCATCCAATCACTCCTCTTTACAAGTTTTGATTTTAGCATCATAGAATATTTACATGTAATTTCTTTATATACTTTTCATCACTTGCACCTGATTTTCTTTTTTACTGACAGCCCAGAATTTTTATTGAAAATAAATGACAAAGACTACAGGAAAAAAGTTTCAAAAGCTCGTGTACCTTTCTTTGATCAGGAAGACCCTACTTTTGCAAAGTTTGTTAGCATGCATTTCATGTTAAGGATAAACCTATTAGTACTGGGTTCAACCATGCCTTAATGTCTTGATTTTTTGACTTACTGATCAACAGGACATCTCTAGGTCATTAGAAGGGCAGATTCACACCCTATCTGTCCTCTGCCTTTAACTTTTTGAGCAGCCTAGAAGTTCTACTTTAATTGGAGGCCCCATGCTTCATATGGCTTCCAGGATGCAGGCACCATGTTTATATGACAGGCAGAAAACAAGCCCTGGAGAAAACCAGACGGATATTGTAAATGAATACGTGATACCCAAATACTATTTCTCTGTCAAGATTCAACATCCAGGATAGAGGTGAAAACCTTAACAAGCAACTGTAAAACTATTTCAGACCTTTAATTCTCCCACATAGCACAGCAAAACTTTCAGGTATTTCAGTCACAGGAAAAAAATCTTGTTGTTTGTTTGTTTTTGTTTTTTTAAATAAATCTGTCTATACCTGTATGCATTTTGTCGCAGACAGTATCAGTATCTAGGTATCAGTACCTAGGGCAGGCTGAGAAAAACTGCACAAAAGCCCAGAAAAAAGACCACTTTACTGAGCTACTCCAAGCCTTGGCTGCAGCAGTAAGTTGCAGTTCTGTCATGCGCCGTTCCAGCAGTCTCTGTTCTTCGAGTGACCACTCTGGGGAGCAGCAGATCAACCTCACAACCCAGCTACCAAGACCCACATTCAAACTGTGGGGGGTGCTAGAACAATTTTCCACAGCTTCCCTGTCCACCTGTATATCATGGTGACACTGACAGATGCTCTCTAACACCTCTGCCTCCTCAAACAGGAAGGGAAACGGAATGAGGTGGAGAGACTCACAGGTTGAAAAAGAAAACTAAAACTACTTTTATAAAACAATAATAGTAGTAATAAGGAAATAATGAAAATACTGAACTATATACAAATGTATGTAAACCCAATATCAAACCCAACTCCCGCCAGCCCCCAATAGCAATTCCACTGATGTTGCAGAGTAGGCTGGCACCCAGGTCCCCAAGTTGTTGACCAGAAGAGTTTTTAAATAGTTACCAGGAGGAGTCCCATCATAGATTTCACATTTTTTTCCCTTTCAAAAGCTTTACACAAAGAAACAAATTTATACAAATACAGAGCGTTTCACTTAATTTGTCACTTTGTAAGCATTTGTTCAGAAGACTCCTAACCAACCTTAACTGATCAAAACCAGTATGCTGTAAGGAAAGTGAAGCAGTAAGTGGAATATTACATTCTTTTAGATTACATGTACGAGCTTTAAGTCTATATTTGCATAGCACTCTTATTTAAAAAAATAACTTTCATTTGACTTTCTAAGTCTGAGTTGACTTGCAAAATATTCTTATTTACCATACCTAAGCAAATCAAAGTAACGATGTAGTTGTTCTTGAGCTAAAAATCTTCTAAACCATCTCTAAAATCCTGACTATTGCACTTCCATTTCCACAAAATTCTGATATCTAAGGGATGCTTTGAGTTTCTAAATGCATTTTTTTGAAATCAAAAAGCTGCTCATACACTTCATCTATGAATGCCCATAAACTGATGCTAAGCTGAAGCCTCACAACAGAATTTACTCTCTGCAATAAGTCCCTTCCCCACAGAGATCCTAAGCAGGTCTGCAATGCCAGGTGTACTGTTTACTATCCTAAAGCGTAGAAAAAAACCCCTGTGATTTTGTTAACACAATTAGTTGTGGATTATAGGTAAATAAGCAGTCTATAAATCGATTGTGCATTCAGAAGTAGTAACGTAACAGTGCCTTTTGCTGTTTTCCAATGAAAACCAGGCATTTTCAGACTGTCTTCTAAAAAGGTTGTGGTAATTCTTTATTCTGCTGATGCTATCAAGTGTAAAAACTGAGTTTCTTTTTGCTTGAGATGCAATGACATTCATTTTTATTCCCTTATTTGTGACATGCAGAAGTGTAAACCTATATATGAAAAAATTATATTCAAATTACTTTCTTTGCTTAAGTATATAGACTAGAAAGTTCTACAGTAAAATTGCAATGGCTCATAAAGGAGAGCATGAGTAATAGAGATTCATTTAGATATTTATTTTATAAGTTTTTGAGATTTTTTTTCAGTTTAGAGCAAAACAAAATTTAGTTCTGGCTTAGGAAATCTGCTGTGCATATGAGTCATAACTATGCAGCTGATCAGTAAGAGAATCCCTAACAGAAAGGTGAGCATAAGTTCACACATTGGGTTTTCGCACACTAGGCAGAAATAATTTCAGAAGAATAATATCTCTGACAGAGTGTTTGCATCTCTTCTCTAATGCTTTTCTTCTTAATGCCACACGTGCAGACTTGAGATTGAAATCAGCTCTGAGACTGTAAATTGCTACTTCAAATGCTGGAAGATACTGAAAAAAAGTCAGTGATTGCTTAAGCCTAAAGGGGTATTTTAGTTTTCCTTGTCTAATCAACTTTTCTGGCTTCGTAGTACACATAAGTTTCTTTTTTACTGTGATAGTTTGCAAGAATATTAACAAGAGGACAGAAATGTATGGCAGAAGCTCTTTCTAAGACTAGAAGAAATAAATTATCTTAACTTACATAGTTTGAGGAACACACGGTTGAAATGCAGCCCATATGCATGGTGATTATTTATAGGCATACAAATTATATTCAAAAAAGAGCCAGATGGCTTTAGCAACACATCTGCTGTCTTCAAGGCAGAACTTCTGAAGCAAACTTGGGACATTAACTCCTATTATAGAGCAGTCAAGAACCAGTAGGACTACATTTGCTTTGTAGTCTGTAAGAGTTGTGTCTTCCAACACAGAAGATGAATTTAATCTGAAGTCAGCATCAAAGACAGGCTGCAATATTTTGCGTTTTAACAGGGTTATCATGCTGGTTATCATGCTGTTATGAACTAAATGCAGGGCTAAGAAGGTAGGTCACCTCTAAGGCAAAAGCCAAATGAAGCCAAAGCTCACAGATGCTAAGGTAAGCAGTGCTCTGCCAGCTAGCAACTCTGCATATTTTGCACTACTTTGCACTAATTTTCAGTCACAATCCCTGAAAATCATTAAAAGGCACAAAGATTCACACTACACATTTTTTTTTTTTTTTTCCCCCTTAGGAGAAGGTTCACACTTAGCAGTTAATACAGAGAGGCAATTGCAAGATGTCTTAGACACAGACATTGGAACTGTGTGAGAGGTTTTACAAAGCAGCAATTTCTATTACTGGGGGCAGGGTGGGGAAGGAGTCAGACATCTATCAAATACCTGCAAAGTATGCATTTGAAAACAAGAAACTGGGAAACAGCATTGAGACAATTGCCTGTGCTGCCATGGTTTCTAATCTCTACCTGGACAGGCATAAATTGTCACAAGCACTTGATTTTTCTGTCCAGCTACTGCACTTACTGCCTCCTGTATTACTGTGTGCTACTCTGAATAGTACTGTCGCTTGATTTTTTTTCATATTCAGCTTTTCAGAAACTTCTGCAGGAACAGCACGCCTATCCTCCCCTTCCTATCCTCCTGGTTATGAGAAGCAGCTTTAAAACAAAGAAACAGTGTATCTTAATCAAAAAAAGCTGAATTTGCCTTTTCTGCTAGAATGGATTCAGTCTTTAGAGTGCAGCTTTGCTCACTTTAAGGTGGCGCTTTTGGATCCCCTCTGTTTTTCTTCCAGAGTAGGTAGAACTGGAGGCTTGTTCTACTACAGCACGCAGAAGCCCCAGTGCTGAAGGCTTCAAGCCTACATGTCGCCAGGAGCAACAACCTCTCTGTGCTCTGGTGCTAGGTGAATTCCCAGTTGGGAGTTAGAGGGCAGGTGAGAGCAGGGGAAGCCTCCCATTGCCTGTCTGTGTGTGCTAGGTGAGATTTAACTGCACCTGCACCTATCTCTCAGGGTAGACACCTGCAGCAGCACCCTCTTTTACTGGCCTCTCGACAGCCCTATGCTCTCAATATTCCCAGTAGGAATTGGCAGAGTGGCCAGAGGCCACAAAAGTCTTTGGGCTGGAAAACACAGCTGGACTGTGCTGCTCCTTTGTGCAGGGCATGCCAAGCCTCTGGAATGCATGGCAGTCCTTCAGATAAACTGTAACATTTATAAATAAACCTTCCTGTAATGCCATTTGCCCCATGCCTTTTTACTACTTTGAAAATACGGTCAGGAATAATCTGTTGAACAAGTCTCAAAAGATTGTCTCCCAGACATCTCTAAATATGACATATTTGAAACTAAACAAGCAGTATTTTTTTCAAACTCAACTCTTCTGCAAGAAAGTGAAATTCTAATTTCAAGTAGAAGCATAAAAGCTACAGCATACTTTTTCAGATTTAAAAGTTGTCCTAAAATCTTAAAATTCTAGACATCAATGCAGTCACTTATCTTCATTAGGTAAGGTACCACTGTTGATATTTATGAATACTCTGCTCCCCAAATTTTCAAAAGCTTGTGGAATGATTTTTTGCAAAGCTTTTTGTATTATATCAAAATGAAACATTGCCCTCTCTTTCCCTATGTATGCCCCTTAATTTTGTTAGCCTATCTAATTTCACCAAGACTCCAAATCATCCCAAATAAGCTAATAAGAACTTGCTATGAGAAGGAGTGAACTTGACCCCTTTGAAATGCTAATTGAATTCCTTATCTGCAAAACCAATATTTGTATTCTACAGCTCAATGATGGAGAAAAAATAATCCATAAGTCTGATGAAATGATAAAATGCATTTGTTTAACTAAATCATTAAAATTAAACAGTGCTTAGTCTAGGTTCTTATTTCAATTCACATGAGATAAGAAAAAAAACAAAACAAATGCTAGAGATTGCAGGTCCTTACAAGAATTCCACAGCAAAGCCCTCCCTGTCTAACAAAATCAGCCCAAAATTTGGGTGTTCTCTTATATGCATATTATTCTCAGCAGTGATATTACCAGTATGAGTCCAACTATTCCAAGTGCTTTGGCAGAGCTTTTCTTTAAAATAGTGTTTTCTATTAGCCTTTAGCTTTACAATACGCTCTCTCTCACACACACACACAAAGTAAGTATCTTGCTGCTGCTGGAAAGGAGAACAGCATTTTTGTGCAACACTTAATAGCACTTTGACAGTAAACAGCAGTTTCAGAACTGTGGAGGATTCCATATATCGCACGTTGAGCCTCCTTCTCTGAGGAACAGAGTGAGGGAACTGCTCTGCTGTTACTGGCTGGCTGCTACAGCTTCAGCTGTTCAATGGTAATTGGGGAAGGGATTAACTTGGTTAAACATTTAACAGCATTTCCTTTGGGAGATTACGGAGACATGCCAGGAAGGGTGATTCTTCAGAGTTACGCTTGTGCCAGTCTCTAGACCTGCCTCCATCAACTGCATGTGCCAAGCCTCTTCAGCCCTCTGGGAGAGGGGCTCCTACAGAGCTGATGCTTCTCTTTTAACATCTAAGAGTGGGTCTTAATGGTGTTGGCTTCCTCTACCACCCGTAAAAGCAAAGAGAATATAGGGAATAGTTTGTCTTAAATCAATGCAAACACATACCAGAATTGCAGCTTTATAAAGCCATTAGCAGAAGTTAGCAGTGCATACTCTATGCTTCTTAATATAGCCAGTACTATAAATTATACCTGTTTAATCATTCCTTCACTTCCGCACAACTATATGTGGGAGAAGAAAAACTGCTATTAGAAGTGTGTTCAACCTCAATGAATGCTGCCCCTTTGAAATTGCCTGCAGTAGGCAAAGTCTTTCTAGTCAGGCTAAATCACTGCTCTGTGCAAGCTAGGTGACAACATACAAAACAATTTCTGTTTTACGTGCCTATGGCAAACTCCCAATGAAGAAGTTAAAAAGTAAAAGTAATATGCTTATTAAAGCAACTGCTACAAAAAAAAAAAAAAGGTTATTTCCTTAGAAAATTGCTAAGTGTTGTATTTGGATGACATAATACATATTTGGGGAAGAAATGAAGATGACTTGGATACTTAGTAGGTTTCCTGTTCAAAAAATACCTAATAAATCATGTGAGGGATTCTTTTCCAGTGAAAATATTATGTTAAATAGAAATCAGTGGAAAATCTTGCTGTTAAAGCCATCTGTTTCACTCCCTCATGCTCACAGAAAATGTACATGCAAGTGCATGCATGAAAAGAAGAGAATGGATTAGATACAGATAAGTATTCTAAACTAAAAGATTGATTGAGTTTAAATTAATTTTAGATGCAGTGAGATGGTGTCAGCCAGGACCAGATCTTTGCAAGTCTCACAGTGAACAGCACCATGTGTGGAAGAATATAACTGCATTTTCCTCTTGACCTTCAGCTGAGATTAGTAAACTCTTAAAAATTATTTAAATGCCTCAAAGATTTTTAACTGATGTAAATTCTAAATATGAAGGCATATCTTGTCAAGTGATTATCACTGCCAAAGAATGAAGTATATGGACCAGCCAAATGCATACCTTGTGGCTTCTGTATTATTTGTAAAAGTGAACTATAAAAGTAATTGCAGGAGGCTATTTTAAAACTAAAAACATCTTAGATAGGGGAGAATGCTGTACAGATCCACTCCTACCCATGCAAATCATTCAAATACAGATTAAGAAATCTAGATCTGTGGCCAGGATTATGAAAAAATTAAATGATGGGATTTACCACATTTACCACAAATTTACCACAAGGCAATAAGTCTAGAAACACAATCATATGGTAAGAGTTTTTTGGACACAAATGTAACTATTCCCTCGCAAAACTAATTGTAAAATAATTTAAATAACAGAGCAGAAGATTAGAAATGCGGGGAGGAAAATGGTGCTTCTCTTGTTGTTCCTGCCCAATTTTTACAAAATCTGAAAATTTTTAGCAGAAAGCTGTCTAGAAGAGAAGTAACACTGATGTTTTACTACTTAAATCATCTTAAAATCTGGTGCTGTAGATAATAAGTATGGGCATAGGAAAATGAATAGATGTACATAAATAGTCATAGTAATACTAAAATCTATGAGAAACTTGGGATACTTCCATTTCAGACAGAGAATCTAACCACCAGCTCTTGCTGGGAAGGTCTGTGGACAAAGGGAGCCGCCTCTCATTTTAGAACAAGTGTTTTCTGAGAGCTTCTGAGCTTCAGAGATGACTCCAACTCAGAGGAGGGTTCTCAACTCAATGTACACAATTGACTCAAGCCTTCAGGTGAAATTTAGGTGTTACAAATGTGCTTGTTCCCAAAGCACTCAAAGAATTAGCATGAATCCCTGCTAGGCAAAACCACAGATATGTAACCCCACTTGACTTCAGGTCAAGTCAAACAGAGTCAAGCACAATATTTTGGATGTTGGTGTAATTTGAATAAGATGGGTTACAGATGTGAGAGAGTTGGTGGAGAAGCACACAAAAGGGAGGCTGAAGCAGCAGCTCTTTGGTTCCCCCCGGAGACAACGCTGAATGCCTAAGGGAGTTTCCCTACCTCCTGCTGGACACCTACCACTCTGCTCCTATCCTGTACAAACTGGAAGAATTACCTTTGTACACATGGATAAATATTTTCATATATTAGCTTCATAACATTTAGTTTCCAGAATAGGTTTAACTTTTCACACTCTCTTATTACTATATATGTTTCTATTACCTATTGTAGTGAAATTTATTATGCACTTTAAAGTGTTAAAGATTACAAAATGTAGCATGTTTTGCCCAGAAAGACTTAATTAGTAAAAAACCTGCCAGGTTAAAACAGATGACACAAAACTGTTACTGTCCTGAATTCTAACTTCTAGTTTTGTTTAACCACTACAATACGACTTGAGTTTCACAAACATATACAATTCAATTAATTAATTCCAGCAGGGATAATATTACATGCAAAGATTTCAAGCTGGAGAGGAAGAATAATAATGCTGACCATGTTTTGGTATCCCCAAAGACAGAGTGAAGACCAGTAGTAACTGTTCAGCACTTATAAATTGTAGTTGAACTCATTTATAATACAGATCTCCACTGAATAGAAGCTATCATGCGTAAGTTTACTGGCCCTTCATAAATACATAAAGCTGGTATAAAGTTGTGACAGTTTTATACTTTTTCCAGTTCCCTTTAAAAAAGAATTAATTTAATTGCAGGCATAAAAAAGAAAAATCTATTTATTTAAATAAGTTTTGGAGAATGTCCAAGCTGAGAGGAAGGGAAAATAGTAGTGAGGTTCTCAGGGAAGAAATAAAGGAATTAAATAAACCAGGTGGAAAAATTGGCCTCAAAGTCAAAAGGTAAGATTCAGCTGACACTTGTAACTAATACTGAAAACCTCTGAGTGTTGCAATATGTTTTCATGCTGGAAGGCCAGTGGAATAGGAAAGTTGAATGCTTCTACAAATATAAATACACCCCATTGTTTCTGTTCAAAGTCCATAACCTGCAAATTTCCACGGAAAGTATTTTATCCATCCTTCAGCACTGGAAACTGCAAGATAGATGGACTTAGTTTGCTGTGTCAGTTGCAGAGCCAAGTTTCAAGCTTTAGATCTCACTGTCTTCTAGCTTTGAAAGCTAACCATTAACACCACAACATTGTTATTACTTCCTTCTTTTCCTTACAATGAATCCAGCATTAACCTCTAGAAATGGTTTGATATTCTCAATGACAAATCTGAAGCTAATAGTTTACAGCATTTTACCAAAAATATTTCTATTAACAAGCATATCACATGACACATTTCTCACGTGCGGTTCTCCTCAAGAAGCTTTTAATTCAACGAAAGATCCATGAGAGATAAGTTATGGAAAAACTGTTTAAGACATGTTCAGGGCATAGTCACAGTTGGACATAATGCCAATCTCCAGGCACTTCAGGCTGCCTTCTTCTGAATATATTTTCAAGGCAAAACACTCTTTTATTTTTTGGTTGTTTTTTAAATGCAGTTGAACAAACCTGGTAAAATACAATACAATCCAGATGCATTACTGCAGTTTTCTGAGAAAATGAACTGATATATGGCATCCTTCATCCATTAATATTTTATGGTGTTCTAGTCTCACTCATCTCAGTTTATCAGGAGATAACTTAGTAAAAATTTTTTTAAAAAACCTCACAAATTATTGGAGACCTTGCACCTGCCCAGAAGGCTTCTGAATTTCCTTAACTACACACAGACAAAAAAAAAAATAAATCACACATAGAGCTGCAAAACATACTGCATGTCATTGGGGTCCATTGTCCATATTTTCTGAGAGGGGAGAGCAAGGAAGTACATAGACAGAATTCAGGATTTGACAATTAAAAATGCAAAGCCCAGATCCTGACTTCCTGCAGGCTGATGATATCCCATAAAACAGACACAGCAAAGTTCTTACAAAGTAGAAGTGTTTCATCCCTGCTCGTGTGATAACAGAGGAAACAGTAGAGATATAAAATTTTACTAAAGACTTTCCTTCTTCTCCCTCTGCCCCCAAAGCTGCCTGGGACTTCCCCCTCCTCTGCCTAGGTTCCTTGGGTTTGTTCGTTTAACTAAATAACTAGTTAGCACCAGTATCCTACTCTTCTTTCAGTTTGAGGAAGACTTTGATTCAAAGATGTCAGAGCTGGGATACTATTTTCATATACCATATATCTTTATTATTAAACAACAGCCCTTTTTCCATATTTCACCATTGTGAAAAGAAAAGGCAATCGATCATCTATAGCACAATGCCATTTGGTAAAGGATAGTGTGGTTCTGGATTTGGGAAGCAGGCAGGTAGATCAAGCCATGGAGCATGGCTCAGAAAATATTGCTTCCAGGATAGCTCTGTGAGGGCAAAGGGAAGGGCTTGGGGCCGGTGGAGAGGGAAGAAGAAGAGAGACCATTTTACAGAACACAGCAAGGACCAGGGCTTACTTAAAACTGTCTCAGATGTTTCCTAATAGCTGCATAATGTCTCTTTTTTTGCTCTCAAATAATGATTTATACACTGAATTGAAAATAGTATAAGTATTATTTCCCCTGAAAGGCAAGTTGGATATCACGTAGCCATTCTGGAGGATCTCAAGAAAGAGGAATTAACATCACAAAACATCACTAGAAGGGACCAGTGAGCTGTACCTTGATTCCAAAGGGGTAAAAAAACCATATCTGTACTTCCACTGAGGAAGGGAAACTTAACATCTGTATTCCTCTTAAATAAAAGCTGACATTTCCAGGGCAGTTATTGTACAAAGAACCATCAAACAAGGAGGGGGTGGGAGTGGGGGAAAAAAAGTAATCGTAGTCCTTGCTCAAGAAAACAAAAGAAAAAGAAGGAATTATTTTTGTAGTCTCAGTCACTAAGAGAACTCATTAACTTACATAATCTAATTGTACCCAGTTGAAGTGGTAAATATCATGATAGATTTTTTTCTTATGGGTCATTACCTGCGTGCTTAAGTGATTAAAAAGAGAGATATGAAGCCTGTGGTGGTATTTAGCTTTTAAATATTGACTTTCTTTACACCTCTAATGCAAAGTGAAAAAAGATGATGCAGATTGGTTTTTTGGCTTGCAATACAACACAATTAAAGTACCACTTGCAGATCTTTCCCAGACACAGTTCTGCAACATGAGTAACTAATAAATATGTTTTCCTTGAGGATTTATTACCCATTAAGCATCACTTTTTATCTTTTGGTTTTGCTCAACAGATTGTAAAAGTCTTCTGCAAGAGGAGTGGTAGGTTATTTTGACAGCAAAGGACAAAATATAATGCTGAATAAGAAGAAGGACAAGATAAAAAAAGGAGATTATTTCTGATATTGGTAGATCTCTTGCTCTCCACAGACACTGATTTAACAGTAGGTTTATCAAAATCAAGCTACAGTACTACTCAGTCTTTATTCATCGTATAAAGATACACATTCCTAAAATAGACGTGACTATATAAAAGCGCAAGCATAGAGATTCAAACTAGTAAATAAATAAATAGCAATAACAGTAATCTACCTATTATTTCCATCCATTCTTTAACAGGCAAACAGAGGGGAACTAGCTTTCCTGAATGAAATCTCTTGTCTTTTGTTGAGCAAGTTGCCTTACCCTCATGCTGTCTTCAACAGCAGATTATCCTCAACAGTCGCCTCTACAGCAGTTGCTGGGGGTGATTTATATCTCACACCATCAGTTTTAGTGGAGACGCTGAGAATATCTGCCTTCTGAGCCACAATGCTGCTAAGAAGTATCACGAAGCTGTTCAGTGTTCACAGCAGTGGCAGGTACAACTGGTGGAAAGTAGTCCTGGTCATAAAGACTAAAGATAAAATGTATTGCTCAGCATCCATGTCATGCTTTTGTGTCTGTCTGGGTTTTTTTGCTAGCAGGGGAGGGCTGTGGCTCCTTGCAAAATTTCCAGAGCCTCCCCAGCCTAGGTGAAAGTTGTACCCACCTCTGGCCAAGGCCAGGCCAGTCGGCATCTTTGCAATCAGTGTATTTAAGAGAGAAAACGTGTCGGGCCAGATTCTGTCTCCCTGTCCTGCCTTTTGTGTTGGGGAGTTGTTTGTATGGAGGAGGGGGAGGTGAGAGGAGAGCAAAATACGGGTTAGTGAGGAAGGAGGGGAGAAATCTTCCTCTTCTCCAGGGTGAGCGAGATGGTAGGATGATGATAGCATGCAAACTGAGGAGATTGATGGTGGTGAGAAGATCCAAGATGCAGCAGCACATGGAGGACACCATGCCAGGGGAGAAAGAGAGACCATGCAGGAGCAGAGGACACAACCAGAATGAATCATGACTCTGAGGAAGGACCTGTGCTGAAGCAGAGGATGTTGCAGGCTGCAGCATCCTCTGCTCTTCTAGGTGGGTCCCATGCTGGTGGGAAGGACTCACGTGGAGGAGGAGAAGGATTGCCTCCCATGAGATGGACACCATGTGGCAGCAAGGGAAGACTGTGAGGAGTCCTTTTCCCGAGGAGGAAGGATTGCCATGGACAATAAGTAAAGGCCAGATGGACGGCACCTCCACCCCCTGCCCCAGTGCAGGGACAGGAAGCAGCTAGGAAGAGGGTCAGGATGAGGGTGAGAAGTGTATTTAAGATTGGGTTGTATTTATTTTCTCTCAGTATCATACTCTGATTTAGTTGATTTGGTTAAACTGGCGATGGTAAATTAAATTTATGTTTTCTCCCCAAGTGTACTCTGGCTTTTGCCTGTGACCATAAGTGGTGAGTGAACCCTCCCTGTTCTAATCTCAATCCCTGAGCCTTTTTTTGTTGAATTTTCTCCCTCTCCATCCTTGAAGGCAGGGAGCTGGGTGTGAGCGAGCAGCTGCATAGCTCTTGTTGCAGGCAGAGCAGGCTCAGGCTGTGACAACCCAGAAGGCCATAGTGATTTTGCAGGACAATACATTTTCGTAGAGAGAGAACAGTGTAATTCTGCAGAAGACTATGGTTTTCCAAACTTGAACCTCAAAGTAGCAACACTGAAAAAATTAACACTCTCTGCTTATATATGATCTACCATTTCTTCTTTTTTTCTTTTTCTGTGGTGTGTTCAAGAGTTTCTAAATACTGTGAATCAGTGGGAACCAAACTCCTATGGGAAAATGAAAGCAGAAATCAGCTAAACTGTAACTCCCACCATTTGCCAAAGAGCTAACTTCAGTTGAGATTTTTTGCAAATATGTCAATATTATTTTCAACTCTACATGTTCAGTTCATCAAAACACTATGTCTAGGAGACAGATCACAGAAGAATATCAATGTAACTAAAAAAACCCAACCTAACAAAATCCCCCCAAATCCCAACTTGTCTTCTAAGAGATGGTCCCAAACATTTTTTTGACCTATTTCTAACATTCTATCCAGAACTCTAAGAGTGTACTAGCACCGTCATGTGAATTGTGCATTATAACAGCAAAGGAAAAATTACTGCTTACAAAGAACCGTAATTGCCTCCCTCCCCTCTCCCGCCCTTTTAAATTATTTTTTTTTAGTGAGGGGGAAGCAGCTAGGATCTATTTGTGGAACAAAGACGAAACCTTATCTCTCATAACTTCTACAACAAGAACATCAAAGTTAGTTTGTGATGAGTATCATCCACACAGATTTGCTTGAACAGACACTTCCAAATGCTGGACAAAGTCTGTGCTAATTTATTATTCTTTTCTGACACAAGAGTGCCTGCTATGTTTGCAGCATTAAAATGAGAGTCTCCTAGACACAAGTCCTCCATGGGTCTCTATTTCCAATCTCCTTGCCCAGTACTTAACAGTATGATAAAGACTTCCTCTCACACTTGGTGTACTCAGTCCAGTGAAAGATTCTGTGCCTGTCAACCCGATGTCTTCTTAAATAATATAATCAAAATATTCTCTCTCTTTCTTAATCTGATGTTTTCTAATTTAGATTCTGGAATTTTCCTTTCTTAGATTTTCTTATGTTCTCTCGCATCTCCTACTTCACGGAAATACTTTAGCAATTTGTCACTTTTGTTTTGTTGGGTTTTTTCCACTACTTGGTAGATATTTCCCATTCTTTTAATAGCAGTTATTTCCATACATGAATACACATCTTTCCATGTTTCAAAATCTTAGAACAGTTTTAATTTATTATGTGCTTTTTTAAAGTCCCCTAGGAGTTGCTTATTATACCTAGTTGAAAAAAAAAAGAAATAAGTTAAAGCAAAAACTATTCTCTCACTGCTGTATCATGTTCCACCATCAAGAGGATATGAAGTGTTTTACGTTCTGTGATCTTGTCAAGACTCTTGAGTTGAGATAGAAGGTTAAAGGGAGGTGACAAGGTTAAATGATTTGACTAACATCCAAAATAAGGCTGAGGATCATTATGAGTCTGCCTCAGCTTTCTAATAACATATGTAATGAGGGAGAATTGGAGGCTTCCTACACCAACAGCTCATGCTGAAGTGATTTGTTTCTCTCTACACCCTTGCCACAATAGGCATCCATATATTTCTTTTAAGAATATTGTCATGGCCCACTAAATTACCCCTGGGCAACACCATCAGTGGTGTTCCACTTTGCTCCTTTATTTCTTTCTGTGACATTACTCTGCACAAGGGTTACTAGAAAGACAGATGAAGTAGGAGTAGATGGGTCTCTAAGGAGTTATATATACTAGGTACATAATAGAAAAAAGTGAGGATGGTGGCGTAACAATAATTTTCTTTTCTTTCTCCTTATTTCCAGAAGAATTTTTAGACATTGGAAATGTACTGTGCCATGGTTATAAGGTTTATTCTTCCTTGGACTCCAGCTTCTTTCCAGGGAATGTGACTCTTAACTGCCCTATATTTTCCCTCCTTAATTTTATTTTCCCCTTCACAGTATCAAATCAAAGTTTTCAGTGTATTAGAGAACTCCTGATGATTTCTCCTACCATCATATGAGACAATATTTTTACTGAAATCAAAGTCAAGCAATAAAGAATATGTCAAAAATTGAGCAAGAGGATAGTTTGTGAACATTGTAGTTTGACTAGCAATGAAAGCAACTGTTCTAGCAGCTAGGATGTTGGAGGAACCCCTGACAGTTTAAAATGTAGGTGTAAAATTTGTCATGTGAAGTTGCTTTTGACCTGATGGATTTAATAGTTCCTCAGAGCCATTACGGTCTATCACCTCTATGAGTATTAAGGGACTCCTAAATCCATGGACAGATAATTTGGCTGCCACACTTGCACAGTAAATCCACATCCTTAAAGCTTTCATTAAATTTGCACAGTCCATTTCCATAAGTGCAATTAACAGTCTCTTAAGAAAAGCAGTTGATTTGTTTCCATCTCCCATAGACCCCATTATTTCCCATTGTCCTTGTGGAAATGAGGATATATCTCCTGAAACTTGTTTAAAAGCACATCCAGTTGTTGGGAATTGGAAGGTGCTTACAATGTTTGCACTCCATCAATATCACTACTGAGCATCAAATAAAGAAAGTTTCTATAGCTGGATACAGATCCTATTTTGGCCTAGTTGTTACATAGCAAGCTTTATGAAATACTGACTTAGTTGTTAGACACATGAGTTTGTGGACTTGTCTCAATGATATATTAAATCTTGCACTAGGTTAATTTGTTTCAGTTATGACAGCATAATCAATCCACTTTGTTCACTGTTACTGCTGCGCAGCCAAATCAAAATTTATAAAAAAACCCAACTATTAAAAACTATGGAAATTGTGAATTTCAATTCATCACACTGTATCATCACCAAAAGTAAGCAAACCATTAAAAAAAATCATTTCTAAAATTTACTGAACAATCACGTGAAGAATATTACTAAATTTCTGCTGCAGCAATACAAATTCTGAAGTAAAGCTACCCTGTTAGTTAATACAAATGATATACCTTTTCACCTTAGTTAGATCTGTACACAACATAAACTCACGGTTAAAACAGCATTAACAAGATATTCATTGCTTTATAACATAAACCAGTGTTTGCAAGAAAACATTATTTGCACAAATACTTTTCATTAAAGTGGTATAAGATTGCATAACTTGCAATGTCTAATGAAATGAACTTAGATACTCTAAACTCTCACTGCTTGGGAAATACTGTGCACCTTACAGAATCAAGTATTTACACAGCATGTACAACTATTTCATGTTGGTTTTGTGGGAGGAAGTTAATTTGGCTGCATGAATAAAATAACTTACTTTCTTAATTAGACATTTTAATCAGAGATCCATTAGCTAATCAGAGCTAATCAGTGTTTCATCAAGTCTGTAAATAGGCAACTTGGGAAAAGATGGTCAGGACTCACAGGCTTGCATGCATAATAGCAAGCTGTGGATATTCTCTTTGAAGGTTTATCATTAGAAAAGGCTCTAAAATATTACAATAATTTTGATACAGAGAAAAATCAAGAACAAGAAGTTATTCCTTCTCACCAGCAGCTCATTACAGTAATTTTTAAAATGAGTATGTGAGAGAGAAAATTTGGATTCGTTTCATTGTGATTCTTGGCCACCTAAAAGCGAGATTGAGAATTCAACGTAATCTAGCGTCGCGGGGTCAGCCATCAGTACTACAGTAGTACTTTTTCAAATTTCAGCCCTAACTGAATCTCTGCAAATGCCAAAAGCATTCACAGTATCCTTTTCAAAGGTGGGTGTCCTTCGTTCAACTGGTTCCTCAGCTTCCTTATTTAGGTGATTGTTAATATTTTTAATAAATTAGTAAACTCAAAAGAAAAGCTAGGCTAATAATAAGAAAGTTCACTGATTTAATTTATGGATTGTCAGATGAAATATGTACAGCTACTTAAGCACCAAACTGTATCCTAATGTCTAACAATGTATAACTGTACACTTTTGAGCATGAGACAGCACTTTCTTAAGAGTACTACCAGAAAGAAAAATCAGTACAATTACTTGTAGTCAAATGGTGCTGAAATAAGTCTGTGCAGAATCACTCCATATAGTAGGGTTTCCATTTTCACAAGGAATACCTTGATAATCGTGGCCTTAACTGTGGTAATAACTGTGTAGCTGGCTGGCAAACACAGTTCTTTCCTCCTCTGCTACCTTAAGCTATCCGGGAACAGGAAAAAAATATAGCATACAAAGTCAAGGTGATCAACCTCATGTATAAGAAGATTCACTGTGACTGTTTCATATTCAACTATTACAAATTGGCCAAAAAATCAGGATTTTTTTATTTCACTTTTTTTTTTAATTTTAGAATATCAATTAAAATTGATGGCAATCCAAATCAAATAGAAATTTCTCTCTCATATTTATATAAATTTCCCGGAATATGGAAGTTCTTTTAAAGAGAAAGAGGGAAAGGAAAGCCAGATGAATCTGTTGCCTAGCATGGGAGAAACTGAACAAAGCTAAGATTTACCCATTTTCCAGTTCCACTGGGGATCAAAATGAAGCCTGTAATGCAGAAGGAGGAATTTTTTTTCATCACCAAAGTACAATTGCATCCGAAAAAAATGCTGGCATTTAATACTCAAGTTAGTATTTGCAAACTAAAACAAATCTAGTTATTTCAACAAGATGCCATATGGTCTGTGCATTTGCACTGTGTCAAGTTAGAAGGGTATTTTTATTTTTTTTTTATTATTCAATGGATGCCAAAATGCTAGACCGAATAGCTCAAAGACTGTCTTGCTAAAATCCTTCGTAGAATTTCTGATTCACTGGACTAAATTAAATGAAAACAAAGGAACTTATGCAGAAATTTAAAGGAAGGGGAAATTGTTGTAGCAGAAAATCCTCATTAGTTAGACCTTTGACACTGAAAGAAAATGGTCCTGACTGACTCAATGTCATAACTAAGTATCACAGAAGGCAGTACAAAGCAACCAGGCTTAGTTTACTCAGTCCTCATCTCAAGTAAGTTCATTCTTCTACTATAGCATCTTTCTTGCCCTTGTATTGATGGATGCAGGCAACCAGTGTGACACAGGTTCCCAAGCACTTCACTGGTTGAGATGGTGAGAGTAACGCCTATTTCCTGCATTGCATAGCACAGATATACTATAAAACCCATAACAAAAAAACCCCACAAATTCACACTCAAACAAAACCCAGAAACTGCCTATTCTTCATCCCCTAATTCTCAGTAGCTTCACCTTTAAAATGAGTATGGTAATTTCTGATAATCTTAAAGTCTTTCAACTGTTTTTCCTTTTTATTAGGTTTAATCTAATAATCTTGCCTAGATTTTACCAAAAGGTAAAGCACAATATCATCACGACGCATTTCAACAGCACATTTTATTGTGTGCTGTTCCAGAAGACGGAGAGAATACCAGAAAAATGATTCAAACAGCAATGAGGAGGCTGACAGAAGGAGGGGATGAGAGGGCAAATTGAGGTCTAAGTTTAAATGCTTATTGAATTTTCCTCAGTAAACAACACTAAATGTTTGCAGTTTTGGTGGTTTTTTTGTGTTTTTTTTTTTTTTTTGTGTATGTGTGATATGAGCTGGTTTTTTTTCAGTAGGAACTACATAATCCTCTACTTCGTTTAATCTAACACAGTCAAAAAGAGCTTTAAGAGGGCAACATGAATCAGATTTGAACTAATGACCTAGATAAATCTTTCTAATCACTGGAGCCACCTAGTTTCAGCAGTTTCATTGAGAAGATGCTGCTTGTGCTCTTGTCTGGGGATCTTCCTGGACAGCTGGAAAACATCAAGCTGCATATTTGTTTTTAAAGGCCATCAGTAGTGCTTTTAATCAAACTTTGTAGCCTTGCTCTGAGAAGAAATCCATGAAACCCCTCCTAGTCTCCTTTACTGCTGTATGACATATGTTTACTTTGTTAAAAGGTAGGAAAAGACAGAATGCAATGAATGGGGGAAAATACCTATTTCTATTTATTCATATTGACTTTGCTAATTCACCTGGACAGTGATGCAGACGTAATATAGATTTGGTAAGTTTTCATACTCAAAACATGAAAAAAAAAAAAAAAGCATGTGGAGAAGAAATTCAAATTAACCACAAAATCTCATGCAATTCCTCCTCCTTCCTTCTTTCTGATGGAGACAGATCACTGATTTCATATAAGGAATTCTCTACTCTCTCCTAGCTCAGATATCAGCACCACATCTTACTTTAAATCTTTCAGCTTTCTAAGTAAGCAGGGAATTGCAGTGACAACACGAGAAGAACCTTTGATCCTACAAGATGGTCAAATATAGATCACACTAATAGGATGTGGAATCATAGGATGATTTGGGTCAGAAAGGACCTCAAAGATCATCTAGTTCCAACCCTCCTGCCATGGCAAGGACATCACCATCATCATAGAATGGCCTAGGCTGGAAGGGACCTTAGAGATCATTTAATCCAACCTCCCTGACATCTCCCACTAGATCAGGTTGCTCAAGGCTCCATCCAGCCTGGCCTTAAACACTTTCAGGCATGGAGAATCCACTACCTTCCTGGGCAACCTGTTCCAGTGCCTCACCACCTCAGGATAAAGAACTTATGCAGATGACTTACTTGGATGGACAATACTAAATACCACATACCTATCACCTACTGCTCTTCCACCTTTTAATGGGCCAAGGGAATATATACTTCTCTAACAACTGTGGAGTTCATCTAATCTGTGGATTTACCATCTCTGTATTTGAGTACTGGATTATAACACATGAGAAAATGAAAGATTTAGAAAGGGCTCTAGTTTGTTGTGGCTCATTACTTAGAAGCACGCAGTCTATCTCATCACCTGATGGCACCAGATACTATATTGCCTCCCCAATAAGTACTAAATCAATAAAGGCTCACTGGAGCTGGCCTATTCTACCTTAAAGATCATCTCTGACTGAGATCCATGCTTCCCAAGATGCAATCCCCATAAATATATAAATATCAATAAATAACTCGAGATACAGGAACAAGATGTAGAAATTCCTTGGCAGCAGGGACTGCAGTGAGCTCTGCTGGTATTTATGGTTCCAAACCCACAAAAGCCTGGGTATATTCCAGCATCCCTGCTTCAGTAGGACTCCCCCGGGCTCAGGGGGAGTGCCATTATGCAATCAATTTCATGGCTGGAATCTCAATACATATAATTTAAACAAAATAAAATTAAATTGATGGGTCAGCAGGTCATTTGGAAAGAACGCTTTTCTGACAATCAGTCCAGCCTGCTCTTTCTTTGCTACTATAATCTCTACCCTATAAAGCAAAGGACTTAAAAGTCATTATCTGTGTTTGTATTTTATTATGTATGGTCCCAAGTTAACAGTGAATTCTCTTCATGGGTTATCATAATAAAATATTACAGTGGTGCCTGGCTGTGCTGCTACAGTGAAGTGTCTTATCATTTTCATTCCCAGTCCCTGATTTCATGGGTTTATAAGCTAAAAATAAAAATGAGGTCTAGGTTAGAAGTTAGCAATCCAAAACTGAGCCTAAAAGCAATATTTTATTTCCAGTAGAATTGCTAAAATATGATTTCCTCTTTATTTCTCTGGCCATTTTGTGTATGCATATAGAGATATGTAGATGAGATGGACCTTTTATCCCCAGACTCTTTTTACCATATTATCTTTGGAAGACTGGCTTGTTTTTTGAAAACAAACTGAAAGTGAGATTAGTTTAAACTATGATGGCTAGTTTCAGAAGAAAAAATAAACTAAGGCAGACAGAGGAGATATCAAGGATGCTTTAACAAAAGTAATCTCAACATATTCTATCCAACATTTACATTAATTTGTTGCTTTCAGACGCCATATAAAAGCTTAGTGATTAACGATTTTTATATCCAAGTCTTTCAAAACCCTGTTCAGAGATGAAAAAATATTATTTCAAAGAAAAGTTTGAGAATACACAACACTGCCAAATTCTCTGTCAGTTATTATGCGGCACTTAATATTCATATCATTGTTTTCTAGATAACGGAAGGCACATTCTTGTGTTTCACAGTAGCTTAATCTCACATATTCCATGATATTCTAGCAGTAATTCATTTGAAGCTTGCTTCTCTCACCTTTCAAAGAAATACTACATCAGAGAATGTATTTCAAGGAATCTATTTTAAGAAAAATATATTGTTATTAGGCCAAATATCTCTCATGCATAATGCAATTGAGATTAGAATTGTACCTTAAAGCAAAATTATAGGTATATATTTGTGATAGGTATATAATTTTATACATGTGTTAAGTAATGATCAGATAATAAACAAATGCCATTCACTCTTTTTGGTGTGATACTAATAAACATTTCCCCAGTTGTAGAGCAGTAGTTCCAAATCATACCAACAAAGTTTAATATTACTTCCAGCAATATTTTACATTCCTAGCTATCTAATCTAAGGAGGTAAGAGTAAGTTTTCTTATTTCTTTGATAACAAAAGGGCTGAACAGACTGAAGCACATATTCAACATATGTCCAAGTAAAGAGAATGGCCTTTCAATCCTCACCCCTTTGGATCCCTAAGCTGCCTGCAAGCAAGCTCACATCTTGTCTTCCACAGGACTGGGGATCAATGAAACAGCATATATCCTTGGCAATGCAGCCTAATGACTAATGTAAGTTTGAGAAATATATAAACGAAGAAACATTCCAGATACACCAATACCATTAACTAGAATCTGAACTCAAATGTCTTACCCAGCTCAGTTTCATTTTTACGAACAACCAAGACTGCAGTGCTATTGCCTTTGTGCCCGTGCAGTGGAGAGAAAATATGTTGTCCAAACTGTGAAATAATTCATGTAAAGTAACGCTGATTGAGTAGTGATCACTTTCTAGGTTTTCCGGAATTTATGAATACTGAATTAATTACATCCTCAAAAGACTGTAAACAAAACTAACAGTTACTATGAAACTACTTGCAGAAGGTGAAGTCTTCAGATCTTGAGCAGTGATCTGTGCAAGCCAACACGGACAAAGTACTACATATAACCTAATCACTAAAAGAAGCAGTGAAATCAACATCAGCAGGAACTAAGAGAACAGTTTTAAATATCCATTTTTATAACCTTTTGTAATCTATTTTAATTATTTAATAAGAACTCAAAGTGAGAGGTTAATAAAATTTATCAGTAGGTGTTCTTATCAATGAGCAGAGCTGTGAAGCCTGCATGATGGTCTATCAATAAACCAAGAGCGCTGAAATTTTTCATTAAATTGAAAGAAGAAATGTATGTATTTCAATCCAAAATACTTCTATATAGTAGGCTGATTTCAAGGGCAAACACAGTTGGGGTTGAAAACATTAAAAGTGAGAACTAATTTTCACCAGAAGCCTGTGGCGCAAAGAGAACCAGAAGTAGAAATCAATCAGTTTTCATAGCATATAAAAGGTGTCTTCCAAGTCTTCACTGGAGAAATGAGCTAGCTGACTTGAAAAAA
The DNA here is from genome assembly GCA_020746105.1 of Trogon surrucura. Taxonomy (NCBI): domain Eukaryota; kingdom Metazoa; phylum Chordata; class Aves; order Trogoniformes; family Trogonidae; genus Trogon; species Trogon surrucura. The sequence continues at coordinate 112,484,663 of CM036617.1, read as the reverse complement.
CTGTTTTTATTGGCCCAACTGTATACCTCCCACACAAAGGAAATTCATTTTGCAGTGCATTTTACTTTCAATTACTTGTATATGCTTACATATTTGTCACTCTGATAAAGTTCTTGCAATATGATATGACGTACATATCAAGTTTGCAGATAAGCAAGTTTTAATTCACAGTGTATTCAGTGAACAAATGGATTTCAGAATAAATGCAAGATGCTCATTAAGAGTGAATCTATCTTATTTTTTCATTTGCATCTGACTGTGTCACTGTTTCCTCATGGTAAATTATTGTATGCACCATTTCACAACTGTGACTGTCATCTTGCGAAGTTCATGATTTTTTTGTCATTATTATTATTTTTGAATTATAAATAAGCTCAAAGGTATAACTAAAATGTTTGGAGTCAGGGTAGATGAAAACATAGTAAAATAAAGATGCGTATGCTTTTAGCCTTCAGATTTTTAAATTACATTAGAAGCCTCCATTACTAAAACATAATTTGAAGACATATTAGAAGTTTATGACAATCTAAAAAAGACATTTAACATAGTTATCAGTACTGAAATACACTAGTGAACAGTGCCCTGAGAGTTCTCATCATTTATTCCTGGAAATCAGAACAGGACACTAATTAACCAGAAACACCCAAGAAACAAATCTGAAATTAGTACTATGAGAAAGAACCATTCTTTATTCTTGTCCCGCTCTGCTCACTGTTTTTGTTTCGTTTTTTTTAGGGCTCAGTCATGCCTGCAACTAAGAGTTAACATATATGCCATGGAAGAGCTATATCAAAATATTACATTAGGATGGCATTTCTGATTGCTGTACAGCTCTTTTAAAATGATTAAAGCTAATTCTAAGAAATCAGAGTAATAGCTGCTATTAAAAACCGAACTCAACTCATGGGCTTCCTGGAAAGTTTGACATGAGAGATATCTGCAAGACATTAATAATACAGAATAGAAATTAAGAGATCTTGGATCTGTTCCTGGCTGTGATATAAATTATTTGTATTCTCTTGGGAGCGGGTCTAAACTTCCATGTACTTGGGGCAGACCTACATAGAAGGATACAGACTTCTATGAAGCATGGGCAAGGTAAATATCTAACCATCTCACCTTCTTAAGGTAGACATACACTAGTTCCTCACCTGTAAAAATGGAAAGAAGCACTTGCTACCATGTAACCAGTGGAAGCTTCCAAAAACATATGCTCATGCATACATCCAGCCTTTTGAGTATATGTACTCCTGTGAATACTGCGGCAAGATTTTTCTTTAAAGAGCTTACTGCACCAGTCTGGGAAGGTAGCCAGATCTGGCGTAAATCTGCACAGCTCAGTGCTGAAATGCAGCTCGTGAGAGAAGTGAAGGAGCGGCTGACTGCAACTGTCCTTGCAGATCTGCTTTGTCCACAGCTGAAAAATTGTTGATTGGCCTTCACAGACATTGCCAAGAACATGAGAATAAAGCAGAGTGGTTTCCAAAATAACACATGGATGCATGCATTTTTTTGTCCTCTGCTGAAACGATTACATTCATCCCATTTTTTCTTATTCAAGAATATTTATATAGGAGGTAAAATCCCAGAGAGCTAATTTTAAGGAAGCCCTTCCCTAATAAAATATAAAAAAGTTTTGTCAGAAATGCTTAAAAAAATAATTAAAAAATCTTACACCACCTGCTGAAATTATTTTATTTGCTTTCCCATAATCGTTATCCTAAAATTAACAGCATTTTAACAGATGCATTGGCATTGGATTAGCTCCTTTAAATGTTTCCTTCCAAGTAGCATCTCTTCCCATCTTCTGATAACCTTATTACTTATTTTGAGTGTGTGATTTTCACAAACTTCTGAGCCAAGACATGGGTAGAATAACAGAGAAGCAACTTTACAGATGGTTGTTACTAGAATAATGGCTGCAGCACAAGTTCTCCATTTCATTATGAATGTGACCTAATTTGAGGTAAATACTTGTTTTACCTTCACAAAAAGAAACATCAGTAATTCTTGCACCATTACTTTCTCTGTTGGCTGTGGCATCAAGTGGTTACTATAGAGCATCAGCCAAATTTTGTTCTAATTTTCAGGCAGGGTATTCCTCAATTGCCTATGCATGAGAAAACAGTAATGAGTTAACACACACTAACAAATCTTCTTACACCACCTACCTCTCCTTTCCATATGCTGTTTAAAATAATCATCCATTCACCGAATCTTTGAAAATTATTATAAGCATACCAGTAAAGATGCATATCACCCATTCCCTGACAGAGTCAAATGTATACCAAAAGTAAGTTCAACAAACCACTTATCCTTATTAAGCAATCCTTCCTGATCTCCCATGCTGCACATTAGTGGAACAGATTCAATCCCTAAATCCTGAATCATTCTTTCCCTGTTATCATAGGCGGGTAGAGGGAATACAGTCTTTCTGATAGCGCAAAGGTTTTCAATCCGAAATACAAAGTTAGCAGAGATCCAACGGCTGCAAGCTGAAAAAATAGATAAACTCAATTTCTAAAACAGTTAAAATCGCACCAAAAAATTTCCTAGGGGCATGAAGGCAACTGAAATCCCCAGAGTCGTTATCTTCTTGTGGATATACTTGGACTAGGCAGGAAGTTATTGGACTGATGAAAAAATTCTTCTGTAAAATTATATAGCCTCTGCATTGCAGGAAGTTGTCAGCATTCTCAAATTGCTCACTCTGACATGAATAATAAATCTATGATTCCACAAGAACAGTTTAGCTAAGTTGCTTATATTTTCCTGACTTTTATGAGGAACAGATTTTCTCTTTGTGCCGTGGTGTAAAATAGTCCATTTAAAAGTTCTGCTATAATAAACCCAAGAGTTTTCATTCTTATGTTGAAAGTTGTACTGTAAGCCAGGAAATCAGCAGGCAGACAGATTGTACAATCTATTTCCTCTGAACACAGGGAAAGTTATCCCTGTTACTGCCATCATTTTGGGATAAGGACTCTACATAGCCAGTGTGGCATGTCAGAGGTGGGGCCACCCACAACCCTTCCGTTAATGGGGTTTCAATCTTTCCCATGAAAAAGGAATCCATGGGAATCCAGCATTCCACTCATTTAAAAAAAAAGTGTTTTTTTTAAATGAAAGAGAGAGAGATTTGTAAAATATTTGTGGTAAGAATTATTCTGTATTTGAAAGTTCCGCCAATTAAGAAAGATGTTGAGAAGAAATTAGGCAGTGGGAATGATTTACTTTGCATGTCTACTTGCAATATTATTTTAAAAAGATCCCTCTTCAAGGCCTAATTCTGCGTACATATGCCCTCCGAAAATACAGGATTTACATAACATTACACCAATAAGAAGGCTTTCTGAGATTAAGGGCAGATGAGCAGCTTTCAAGTTTCTCCTGAAAACAAAAATCCAGTCTAAAAACCATATTGATGATGAATCAGATGTTTCCCACGAACCAAGAAACTTCACTCAAAGGTATTACAATAAACGACACACGTGAGGAAGTAGGGAGGTGGTGGTTACATACCAGTGTCACTTTCACAGAAGGGCTGCCTTTAGAAAGCATCATTTTCTATGCTGTCTTATGGGCATTTTAACTGAAGTGCTACCCAATCTGAAATTGGTGGGGTTTTTTGTATCATTACTTCTGCATCTTTTATTTACTTCCTGTAAATCTACTGCCAGCTTCTGACTCTCTTGCAAACTCCAGATGATTTCAGAATGTGGCAATCTCCTTCAGAAAATGATGTTTCATTTCAACAGCTTCGCATGTGTACAAGTTCACATAAGCTTAGCAGATACAGCTTCAAATTCATTTTTCAAAGTGAACACAAAAGAAGCACATATGGTTCATATGGGAAGTGGCTGAAATGTTTTAGGGCATTACCTTCTCAAAACTTTGCTATGAGAAGTAACATTTTCTAAAGACGGTTGCAAGATTCTCAGAGCTGCATGACATGATGTCCCCTTATTCCTCCAATTAATCATGACTAGTATCCAATCGTATTCTTACAGAGTTATTTTGAAAAACAGGTTTCTTCTGGATCATCCTCTCAATCATAAATTCTCTCCAGATACCCATGAATTTGGGATTTTGTTCAGAAGAACAGCAAAAGAGCTTTCCTGTCAGCCTAGTTTTATCAGAATCTTAGTGTACTATTTACAATGTTTGTATTACATATGTAAAAGAAACAGAACTAAATCTGACATTACAGGGGGAAAAAGAAAGCAGATAGCATGTTTCTGTCTGTGTTCCATCCTGTATATAAACAATTCTCCATATATTGAGCTGTTATAGAGAACACATTACTCCTAATACCCAAGTAGAGCTCTCCAAGTTGGAATTGGCTGCATTGTTTATGCTAGATACAATAGGGTTTTTTGTATATTAACATCAATTGTTTTTAAAGCGTAACAGGTAATGACTTCTTACTCTTGGTGAATAGCTTTTATTTATGTTAAATATGTAGACTCATAATTTTAGCTAAGATGGACCTGTTTTCTAATCTCTGAAGGGTAACTCATGGTGTCACAAAGATACTATACTATGAATCTAAATGTTTGGCCCTTCTAAAAGAGACACATTCATAACCAAAAAGGGAAGTATATTTTTAAAAACTACTTATCTGAAATTTTCTGTGAAAATTATTGGATGAAGCGAGTATGTGTGTGTGTCTATGTGTGTGTGTGTGTCTATGTGTGTGTGAGTACTACAGTAAGTCTTTGAGGTTTATGTTCTTTCCTCAACATAAAGTATAACAATTTACTTGCCCATCTGTAAAAAAATGTCAAAAGGACAAGTGAGACATAGAAACCAGGAAACTTAATTTTATCTAAAGAATCTGGTCAGTCTTTGAATTAGCAGCCTATTTTATCTGCTAATTTCACTCCTTAATCAAAAAGCTATCTCAAAGGGAGACATTATCACATGTCATCAATTTGTCAGTTGGGGAACAAAATACTAATGTCTCAGATCACTAATGTTAACACGTTTAAATAGGAAAAGATCTTGTAACACTCAGGAACATGAGAGGAAAAAAAGCCATATAGAACAGTGTAAATAAGAGATTTTTAGTAGCCACATGAGAAGAAACTATACTCTGTTCAAAGCAAAGGTTTTATTGTTGGTTTTTTTTTAAAAATACATTAAATCTGGAAAATATCTTATTCAGCTCTGTCTTTTTTTAGTACTCATAGTGAGGAGCTTGGTGGAACTAATCTTTGTTCCCCAAACTGTTCCATTTTCAACAAAAAGAGGCATCGAAGTCTACTTCTGCCCTATGTTTTGTTACTTAAAAAAGAACATCAACCAGCAATATCTGTGTTCATCACAGTTTCAAGTTAAATCCAGGAACTGTGAGATGGCTTCTTTGGATCCTCTGCATTATTTATTTTGAAGCCAAGAACAAATCATGCATCTAGCCAAGAGCAGATAATAGAGAGCAATAATGTGTTACTAGATATCCATCATGCTTTAGCACTACTTTTAGTACCTTACACATTAACATTTGTTGGCCCACCTTCAATATTTTAAACTCAACACAAACATGCTGGAAAATGAAAGAAACCAAAATGAGGTCTCTTATTATTATATTGTCACTGAGAATGTTTGATTAACAGCTGGTCCTCTTCAGGTGAGGGACACAGTCCTTTGAAGCCAGAAGTAGGTTTCCTCTAGGAGTACAAACTGCTGATGGTATCACACCACCTTCTGTATAATTTTTGTGTTCTGAAGAACTAAGACAACAGAGTTTGCAACTGTAACACAGAAGTCACTATTTCTTTTTTCAGACATATCATACAACTCCAGTCAATCCTCAAAACTTTAGGTATGGTCACATTTCTCAAGTAAACCACTTCTCTGTCTCAACATCTGCTTCAAGAAAGGGAGATTAGGTCAAGCATTTCTGCCTCTGTGCTGTTCCTTAGTCCTTTTCAGGACTAATTTAGACTACCTCACTTGATGCATGTTAACTACTGGCTATACCTATCACAATATTCTTGATGTCGAGAAAGCAAGTGGTCACAGGAGTTCAGCTCTGATTTTCTTTACAGCACCTACTCTTAACACACAGTACCTTCCTAAACACTCAAGTGTGTTTGAAGTTTACATAACAGCTTAGTTCAAGGTGTACTAAAAAAAATGCAGGAATGCTCAGGTTCATTTTCAGCTTCAAAACCTGAAATGTTGGTTCTGATAACTTCATCAGAAAGAACCTATACACAGACCAGTATTCAAAAATTAATCCAGCTCTCACAGGGATTAAAGGCTGGAGTTACTATCTCAAAAATATTTGTAACAGCCCTTGTTAGCAATTATTGCACTCTGTAAGATCCTCTAAGAAGGCAGCAAACTCTTAATAGCAGATGGTAAGTTGCATAATGAATCTGAAGGGTTTTCAGTTCCTGTATATAGTAACTTCTATGCCCTTTATAAAGTAAGTGTTATTTCATACTCATTGAAACTAACAGCCAGTAGCTAAACCCACATTAAAATTCTGTTCACATTGTTCAGTCAATGTAGTTTTGTTATTTTATATTAAAAATGCCATAAATTCCTATTAGAAGTCTCAATGCCACAATAAATTATCTTGCATCTACTTTAAAAAAAGGAATACAATTACAATACATGTTTCCAGTTAAAGCATTTTTTTGTAAAGCTAAAGATGTGCAATTACAACAGAAAAGCTGAGAGGCTGACATACCATGAGTAAACCAAGCAACATTTTGAAATTAACAGTTCTGTTAACTGTAGGAGCTGATTATCAGTTGTGAGCACAGTATCTAAACTCATTCACAGTTTTAAGAAAGGGTTTGTTTCCGTTAGATAATGGGGAGAAAATTCTAATTGTACCAGACTACGAGCCTAACACTCTGACATTGAAGTACACAGATCCATACTTAATTTTTCCATTTTTTTAATATGTATTATTTATGTTTATGTAGGTGCCCTTTAAGAGTTTTCACTCTGAGTTTTAAAAAAGAAATATTGAAAAAATAGCAGTCCTCAATGCCTACATAATCAAGTATTTTGAGTAGTATTTAGAAGTATTTAGAAGCTATATTTATACAGTACAGTCACTTTTCTCAGACTAACTTTCATACAGACTAACTTTAAACAACAGTCTTTGCAGTACTTCCTAAAACTGCCATGCCTGAAACACTAAAGCTATGCATAATATGAAAAACATTTTTAACTAATTACATTTTAAAGTACATTACAAATGATCTTTCATGTAATAATAAATAAAGGAACTTGAAGAAATCATTCTTGCCTCCTAACAATGAGAGTTTATTTCATTACTTTCTGGCCTAGTCATCTATACAAAACTGAAAAACTAGTACCAGCATTCAGCAATAGGTATTGTTATATCATGACAATATGTACCCTATTTTACTTAAGGATCATCAGTAACTGAATTCCAGGAGTACTGAGACCTTCAGCAAGGCTCGTTGATTTTTAAATATCGCTGTTGCAAAATAACATGAGGAATCCTATATTAATATTTGTTTTCTCTACCTGCTTTGGGATAAGAATCTTCAAGCCACGTGGCTTTTAATGTGCAACCTTAAAAAATTTCACTGTATTCTCTTAACGGAAGTATTAAAGATATGCAGCTGTAGATATCTCTATTATACTTGTCCAAAGTCAGAAAATTCAATGCAAATTTTCAATCAGCTGTATAAGGTCCTTAAGGCATGAATAACATTCTAATTTGCCACAGTCTGGACATGGTAATTTCCATGTTAGCCACTCAACAATATTATTGTATCCTTTTGGGGCACTGTGCAGCGTTGTATGCCTCTAAAAGCAGGATTTTACTTTGTGTTTGTGTGTTTACATGAAACTACATATTCAGAAAACATAAAAAGTAAATGTATACTTGCGAGTGCAACTGTCACAGTGCTAGCACACAGGCATTCCTCAATGTCTCAATCTACGATTACTTGGGTTCGGCTGTGTTGAGCCTATAGACTATATCAAATAATTGTTGTGGCTAGTGTAGGATCAAATGTTTGTAAGCCTTCAGTGCAACTGATACAATGGCTTATGCAAGAGGGATCAATGACTTCCATCAATATTATTTCTGCAAAAATGCTAATGATATGAATGACATTAAGCCAAATTGATCCAAACAAAAATAAACACTTGATATTTGTATACGGGCTATATTCAGTCCATGCTGTTGCTATAGTAAAAGAAAAAGATCAATTCAAGCATTGCCAAATAATAAGCTACTAAGAATCAAACAAACAAAAGATAACTATGTGCAAGATGTCCTTTATCAGTTGTTTTGCTTTAGTGAAATACCACGCAGAAAGATATTGTTTGTTTGGGTTGGGGTTTTTTCCAAAATTTAAGAAAAAGGTAGATGACATTTATAGAACAAGTATAGGAAGATAAATTCAAAAACCCCTAACAACTAAACATAGTAACAAGGGGATAAGGTTTTCCCTGTCCTGCTTTGGAAGTGTGTATTATTTTTCCCAGTTGCTTTCAGCATAAATGTGACTGTTGTCATATGACAACAGTTTAAGATACCTGAAGAACTTTGTCTCTACCTAATTTTCTAAAATGAACATCTAACACGTTCTAGAAGCATGGGAAGTTTTCAATGCTCAGGAACAATTTTTTTCCATTAGGCTCATTCACTCCTTGGTGCTTCTTGGTTGGCTGCTTTTGCTCATCACCAAGACTGTCAGAGAGCTTACAAATAGTTGAAAAAGAATGTGATACATAGATTGGTGTCTCCTGCACACTCCAAAATCTTACTTGGGAGGTCCATATTCAGGTGATCTTGGGACCAAAAGTAGGAGTCAAGAGAACGTACTGCTGGTTTTGCCAAAAACAAACTTTGGATTACAATGATAGCTCTCAATTATTTTCTCCATGAAATTCTGAAGGTAAACCAACAGACTATCCGCTTAATGTTCAAAATTAACTTTAGCATTTTCAGATGAGAGTCCATAAGGATGATAAAGCATTATCATCAGAAGGCATTATAATATCATCATTTTTACTGCCACAGCACAAGTTCTCAATAACGAAAAATAAAGACCTCATTTGATTATGCTAAAGCAAACATTGCAACATAGTAAATGACAACTAGCATGCAATAGTACATAATTTATCCAGTGTTATTTACACTGAGGTCATTATTACATTTCCCAAGAGTCTGAAAAAGCACTCCCTGCACATATATGACATCTACTGTAATCCAGACCCATTTTATATTTAGAAGTATCAGTTGCAGGGGGAGGGGAAAAAGCAAATTATTTTTTGCATACTTAACATAATACATAATTATTCCTAGAAAGCACTGTGCTTTCATGTACTACATCTATTTGCCTAGGTTTATGTCTAGAATTGTGACATCACACATTCGATATTTTAGGTGCAGAAGAAAGGTTGCAGTACTGTATTAGCATAACCAATCTCAAGTTAACAAAAAAAATAAAACAAAAAAAAAACCCACCCCCCCTCCAAACTATTTAAAAAAAAGAAAACGGAAAGCAAGCATACCAGAAGAAAATGGAAAGGAAAGAATAAAAAGGACAAGACATATTACTATAGTCTGAATAATGTCACACTCCATTATTGATTAAAATGATTTTACCATGACATTTCATTCATCAGATTCCATTTCTCATTACACACAAACCCTGAATATTTATCAATCTTACATCAGGCTTTTCTTCTCATCAAGCAATGCATTTTCTCTCTCAATTTTAAGGCTAGGTTATATTATGTTGAAGGGTCTACACTGTCTTTGAACTCTCTTCTTCTCACACTTGACCTCACAACCATCACTTTTTATCTCATTATAATGGATGCTATTAAGTATTTATATCTAACAAGGTGATTTCAATGGTTCATCCTTTTTAAACAATCCTGTGATCATTTTTGGTTAGCAGGAAATAAAGACATTTTATTAAATCAAGATCTATCTGCTACCACTTGGTATTAATATTCTTTCTAGTCAGGACATTTAAGACCTTCACCATATACAATTACAATACATTTTTGATGCTGAGGGATTGAATTCTCCTATCCTTGGACATCTAGTATTCACATTAATTTCAAAGAGTGATTTTAGATTTTAGAGAATGTAGGCTCAACACCTTTGTTAAAGAAATAGGTTAAACCTGGAATGCATTATACTGTTATTATAAATGCCTAGGGAAAGGCAAAGGAAACTGCAGGTACGCAAGTAGTCTGCTTTAGATTAAATAAGTCTTTGTAACCATCCTTTGAAAATGTATTACATCAAGATGTACTACATATTAATGCTTATTATTTCTGGTAAAACATGTGAAACTAATTAAAAAAAAAAAAAAGATTAATATGGCAAAAAGTGGTGGCGTGTAAAAGGTAATTCTGCATTCTGTACTAGTAGACCTTCCCCCCAAACTCATACAGTGAAAGTACACACAATACAAGTGTGCAAAAACTCATCTCTGATATATTGTAGCTCATGAAAAAGCTTCTACTAAATTAATTAACTTTTTGACCAAATTTCATAGTATTAGCAACAAAGCCATTTTACCTTACAGAGGTTACCTAGAAGACAAAGTGCTACCTACTCTTGATACTAAACACAATGCTGCTTTATCTCTACATTGTACACAACACCAGACTTTGTCACTGCAAACCAGTTGTTTGCCAAACTTCATCAAAAATCCTTCAGTTTTTCATTTCCTAAGTAGACTGGCATGTTTATCATCCTCTCAATTTTAATCCTTTAAACAATTCACAGCTCAGAAATACTCCATTCAGACACAACATATTGAGTAGAAAAACACGTTTTGACCAAAAATAAAAACCAAGAAAACCCCCAACGTATCAAAAAACCCCCAAATGATAAAACACCCAAAATCTGAACACCCGTCTGAACTTTCAAGAACACCTTATTTTTTTATAAATGTTTTCTCTTTCAGAATTTTAAAATGCCAGAGGATTTTTTCTTACTATTTGTCCAGCTTTGATAAAGAATAAAACCAAAATCATTTTTCTTTAAAAAAAATAAATTTATGAGCCTATATATTTTGCTTTGTCTGAACTTGAGAAGTAGCATTTCACCAATACCAGAAACTCTCATCAGAACAACCGATTCTATAGTTTGGCCTCAGGAACCCAAGACAGTTAATATGTCTTGATCATTTCCCATACAGGCTAAACCTTCAACTTCCAAGCTTGAGTGCAGCTGGTCAGTTTCTAAGGTTTCCCATCAAAAAATCACAGCTGAAGAATGATGAAGTATAATACAACATACAGAAAGCACATGGCATGTAAGCACATGTAAAAGATCTTGCACAGGAATTTGACACTAACACCTACATTACTTCCACTCTTAAGAACTAAAACAATCAGTTGTAAGAAACTGGCCACAGTAAAGCAGTGGTCGATAAAAGCAATCATGCCAGCCAAATTGTAGCTGAAGTTAGGAGCACAATTATATTTTTAAAGCAGTGACATACCAGTGAAAACTTTCCACTGAAGATGAAGAGTCAGGGAAGTATCTATAAAGCAGATCCATCTGGAAGAGCAGCTGAAACAGTGAACAGAATGAATTTCCCACTTTTAGGTGTCTTGCATAATTTCTTAACCCTTGCCCTCAGATTTCAACAGATCTCTTCAGTCTATAGCTTTCACTATTTAACTAGCAGCCCTAGACAAACACCTTAAAAAGCGGGGCCCCAGAGTTCTGAGCCTCCTTAGAATTAAACCTTTCTTAGATAAATAAAAACGAGCCATTTTCCCCACATACAGTACCTCTGTTCTGCTTAATCTTTACCTTTCTTTTTGGCTGCCTTTTGGGTTTCATCTGTTGATATTGCACTTTCTGTCTCCAAAATAGAAATTATTTGTGTGTTGGTGCATATTTATGAGAAACAGCAATGTGTAAGAACTCAAGCTGTGAGGAAGTCTTTACCCTGAGATCCCTATGGTCCCTCAAAACTCTCCTCAGCTGTTGCAAACCCACAGGAGACCTATTTGTTTATGGAAGTATGCCAGGTGTTTCTCTTTCATAAATATTTAATTAATCAATCTTGTGAGGAAAAAAATGTAGCCTGCACAACACTCACAGTAATGAATATGTGTTAGCTGTCTCGATTTTTTTCCCCTCAGAATCTGATTAGTTACATCATTTGTAAAAGAAGCGTATCTATTGTATTCCTAACAGGGAAACAGAGCACAGTGGTTTATATGAAATAAGACACAGAAAAAAGGGACTAGTCAAAAAGGCAGCTGCTCTGTTAGCAGAAAGGGGATGACACAGGCCAGTGGATTTGAAAAAAATACATTTTTTTTAATTTATTGCAAAGAAGAGTCAGTTCAAAAGGCTACATTTGCACATAATCTGCTTGCCTGGATATCAGGTTTTCCTCACAGAGTTCTGTTATGGCTGGCCAGCCTCTTCTGAGACCTGAAACCCTGTTCCCTCCTTTCACTCATGAGAACCTACATATTGCATCTCAGTAGGTGTAAGCAGCAGTAAATGTGAACTCATTTGTAAAGAAAAAAAAAGTATCAGAGGGAATATCGGACACACTGATCTTGCAATTAGATCTAAATATAGATTGTCAAAGATTTTGAATTGCTTTACATTTGCCAGAAGTGCAATTCCAAGCGTGTGGTTAGGAATATAATATCTTGATGCAGGGAGTGGGAAGACAAAGCTACCATCGGAACATGACTCTGAGGACTTTAGCTTTTTGTCTAACTCTACATGGTAAAAATCTACTTAAATGACAACAAAGAGCTCTGTCTGTCACAGATCTGACATGCTCAGGGGTTGTGGAGAATTAAATTGCAAAGCTGAGTAAATGTACTCAAACTTCAACATTCACACAGAACTTAACATTGTGAAAAAATCAAAAGGAATTTTAAAGCTTGGGCAATGTTAAACGATACATAAAAATAAACCAACCGAAAATCACACACTGATTATCACAAAGCAAAAGAAATCTAAAATGGTCTTTGACTTTGTGTTTGACACTCATCTTTGGGCCTACTTTCCTCCTGGCTGCCACATAATGGCTTTTGTTGTCAGATATGGTTACCATATCAACCCCTCCCCATCCCCCCCCCCCCCCCCCCCCGAAAAAATTTAATATATTTTTTCTTCAAGGGAAAGTGTGTAGCAGAGCTATACCAATATTACACTTTGCTTACATGCAAGGTTATTTCAAGACTATTCTCTGCAACACTTCTTCCTGATCTAAGTTACCTGAAAAGACATCTAATTCCTGCAGAAAATTCAGTCATCACATGGTTAAAAGAACAATTCTGCAGAAATAGTCACATCTAAGTGATTGTAAACCTTCCAGTACATGCTGGTAGTCACATCTAAGTGATTGTAAACCTTCCAGTACATGCTGGTACATCATCCAAAGACCAGAGCACAGCAGGTGAAATTTTGCAAGCTGTTTATACTGCCAAATAAAAGAGGGCTGGGGGGTGAGGTTGAGGTCTAAGCTCCTGATTACCTGCATTAGTTAAGTTACTATCTCTGTATGAGTTGCTTAGGGTTTTTCTGTCCAAATGTCAGAGAAGTATGTCTCCATATATGAATTACAATCCAGATAGCTGTGTGACTGTACAGCTCTGAAGCACATGTGAGTGGTGGCACAGCAGTGCAGGAATGGAAGAGGTTGCTGAGGACCATCAGAGAGTGTCTCCTACTCTTGCAGGCCACTTTGGTGCCCATTCCCCTTGCTACCCTCTCATCTCCTCAATTTCTGTACCTATTTCTTTCTTCTGTCCTCTGTGAAATGCAGTTCCATGTAAGAATATTTAATATTTTATTCAATTATTGTAACGTCTTTCTAGCTGCAAGTCTCATTATTAAAAGTCTAGACTAGTTAATACAACAAAATACATTATAATAGGAATATTTTTATGTTTAAAATAACTAAGCTGTCACCACTTGAAAGAACATTTTCTTGCAATCTTTGTTGACCTTGATAGGTCGTGGTATAGAAACTGGGAGAGGCATGCAAAATTGTGTTTACCATCACTTAGTAAAGCAATATTTTTACACCGATTCTCACAGCTAAACAAAGATAACAGTGACAACATAGCTCTAAGCTAAGGAGGTTTTAATTGCTATGTTTAGATAGACATTTACTCATCAGCAGAAGGTTAGTACAGATGATGGTATACATTATTTAACTATGGTTAATATTATTTTCAGATCTATGTTGGGGATTGAATTAGTGCTGTCTAACAATAATATATTTCAGCTTTGTGGCACATTTTGCAGAAACAGCTCACCTCACAGCATTAATGTGGCTCATGGTTAGGCTATTCCACCCTTAAAAACATGAATCCGAGAACTTCCTCGTTTTGCTTACTTGCACACAATTTACATCAACACAGGCTGAGAATTCTCCTCACACCATTTCAGTTACATGAGAAGAGTAAAATTTTCTAGTTTAATTTAAACATGACAAGTCATATTATGTCATCTAAGAGTTCAAATTCATCCTTACAATAGCAGAAATTTCAAAAATCATGATTTGCCTATCTCTAATAGTCTGAGATTCACAAATGCCCTTCTGCAAGTTTTACCCAAGTGCCATGCCTCCATTTCTGGATCCTTTGTTTTTAAACACATCACTCTTTTCTCCTTGTTTTCTTGGCACAAATTTCCTCATAAATTGTAAATGAAGGAATACATATTTCCTTTCATTTTGTTTCTGTTCAGAGCCCATAAGAAGTAAATATGCAGAGCCAAAGTTTCAGACTTGGAAACCCAATTTCAGTCATCTAAAATGTGACTAATTTTAAAGAATGAAATTTAAATAAACAATAAATCCACTGATTCATAACTCCTTTCTACTTTATAAAAAGTCAGAGTCAGTGTATGGTACAAAACACTACATTATACAACACACATACCTACTAAAAAGACACCCTTGGCACTTTAAACCACACTGTTCATTAGCTGATTTCAGTATTTCCTGAAGTGAGTTTTTAAAGGACCATCGGATACGAAATTATGGTAGCAGAGTAACATGAAGTAGAATGAAATGCTTACATTACTTCACCTGATGACATCTTTAACTTGAAACACCTGACTGCACAAAATATCTTATATTTCATATAAATATTCCTTGCATCTACATAACACAAATATAAATGTGAAATGAAAACCATAAAAATATCTTAGGAATTATGTTTACAAGTCATTTTTCATTTAAGAGTCTATGCTTCACATTCACACCCACACACTTTGTGAAAAACATAAACAAATTAAATTTGTGGACACAATCTGCATTAAAAAAATAAACAAGAAATCATAACCAGGATATCATCTTAAACACTGGCAGTTTTTTTAAAAGCTGTGTGGCATATTATCTAAACTGAGGGATTCTCTTTAGTTTATCCTGTTTCTAAGGTTTTGTGAGAGAGATTGGTTGAGACATCTGTCAAGAACTACCTTGGAAACCTGAGGCTTCCTTATTGTGTATGTATGCATGCTGCAAACCACCATCCTTCACTCCATTCTTCCCCCCTGCATCTCATCCAGAATATATCTGGAGTAGAGTTCAGGCTAAACAAAAAAGCTGACAGGCTTTTTCAACAGCAAACAAAGCAGTATTTAGTACTGACCGAGTTCACAGACAGAAAGAGTACCTGTAGTGTTACAAACCTTATAATAAGTTGTCAGTCTTACTAGAAAAGCATGGGTATGTTTATGAACACATCTGTCCATGTCAATTTAAAGGAGACACAAATAAGAAAGGTTATTTGGTGACATCCGGGATCAGTTTCCTTAATTGTTATTCCCTCTTTGACTTTATGCTTCTTGACCTTTTTCAGCTATCCCAGGAGGAAACCAATGTGATCTCAAAGAAACATTCAGGCATTGGTATATCTTTACTCTGTAGCTCAACTACACAAGGATTTAGTTACCATATTTACATGGTTGGGGATTCTTAAGGGAACTTCTGTGGCTGAATATAACTTCTGCAGAAATTTGTGTGAAGTTAATATTCGTAACTGAAATACAGCCTGGGAATATTATATTAAAATATCAATACCTTCTGGGAATGGCCAGCAATATCAAGCTACTTCACATAAATGTTCACAGATAAGTATCTGTCCAACGTTACTTCAGCAATAATTATCACCTCAAAGGGTGCAGTTGTATTATCTAGCTCCCTAGTGGATAAATTACAAGGTCAGTCTTAGTGAGAAAATTTATCTATCTGCTGTTGAAAAATAACACAGCACTAGGTTTGGTGCAATGTAACCTAGTACTCATGCAACTGGAGTTTTCTCTCAATTTTTATCACTTTAGATAAAATTGAGGCCCAACAAAGAAAAACACCATCACTACCAGCGATGACACACAAGAAAAAAAACACATAGAAAACAGCAGGTCAGATTGGAAGGGAGGAAGATTATGAATATAGGGATATATACAGCAATAGACTCTGAATCCTGCTTAGGCTTGTGTATCCTACACAAATAAACTAAGAAAATTATTTGACTTTTTATTATAGGTAAGTATATAATGGAGCACACTGCACATCTCTCGTATATCGCCTAGTAGCTCACACAGTCAGGGGTGAGCTCCAGAAAGCTCCATGTTGCTTTCACGAATGGTCATTTAGCACCGTTCATGAAAGCCACAGCAAATTTTTTCATGAGCAGCAGCAAAACAGCAATCCCAGTGATTCATCGAGTCAGTTCTAGTGATTCATCCGCTTCAGCCAAGAGCCTGAGGCAGTCACTTCACTTCCTTGTTTGTCCTGCCATTGTTGACCCCTTTGTTCCGGTGGAGCTCCCTTGGACATCTTGGCTCCTTTGTGCGTGTCCTGGTTTGAGCAAAGCCAGAACCAATTCTGTTCAGTGATTTTACTTTTCAGCTCAGTCTCTTCTAAGAGGCCGCAGTTTCTGAAGTTAGCAGCATGTTTTCACAGACAGGGTCTGCTACTAGAAGTGATAACCGTTGGTGTTTACAGTTACTGGCAAGCACTGGTGCACAGAAAGGCTCTTGCTCATACTTCCTTCTCTAGTGACCAAGGCCACTGCTGGCTCTTTTCTAACACGCTCTGGGTGCCAGGAATTAAAAGGGTTGCAAGGAAGCAACCTACAGGGAGGAGCGGAAAGAACAGGTGACCAACAAACGTATTCCATTCCATACACATGTATGCCATTCCATACACATCATATTCAGTATAAAATTGAGGGATCACTGGGATTAAGCCCTCTACTGATGGCTGTCATCCAAGGAGACTGAAAGGAGAGACAAAGCCTTGGTGACGAGGATATCTACAGTAATGGACCTTACGTGCATGACTGATTCATACCAACCCCTTGCTTTAGAGTCACCCTAGGTTCAGTCTAACAAAGAGGAAAATTGTCCACAGTAGGGGAGCACAGAAGGAAGTGAAAATTTACAAAAACGAAGATGGGAACTTAGTTGTAAAAGTTGGGGAACTTACACACCTCCTCTATATACCACACAAACTCTTGTTAATTGAGGTAACGGTTTCCTCCTAAATACATTTTTAACTCTCAGGAAACTAACTCCACTCAGTCTTGAAACAATCAAGGATGCCGAAATAAGATTTGAAGATCTGAGAGTCTTATATTCGTCAAACTGTTGCCAGTATTCTGTACATTTCATGGTAAACATTAAGGAAAAAGACACTTTCTACTTTGCTTCTAGTCTTAGATGTGACACGCTATTCTATGGGAAAAAACCACAAAAGCTCATGTGCTCATGAGCTTTTTCCTGGATGTAAGGAGGAAAACTGAAGAGCATATTCCATTGGAGAAAATGGTTTTTGTAGAGAAAATACAAGCATACTATAGTGATATATGTTATTATAATCATATAAATTACTCTAGAGAATGTCTATACTTGTACAACATTAAAGAAATACTCGGTTGCCCTGGTTTGAGCTAAACAGAATAAGTAATACAGTGATAAAATAAAAGTAATAAAAAAATAAAACCAATACAAACTATTTCTGAGTATGTCTTTTAGGAGCTACCATTTACTCAGGTCAGACTGAGTATAGAAGCCAAGCTGCCTTATTCTTCCTCTGAGCGTAACAAACCCTGCCAAAAAAGGCCTCACCATACAAGAATATTTTAGTGTAAAAGAACATTAATGACTGAAATACTGTCGTCTATATTTTCATTACTCTTCATAACTATGAGATAAACAATACCGTTTTCTTAAAAGATTGGATTCAGAGTCAATTCTACCTATTATCAGCTGAGATTTTCTGTGTAACTGGCATATTAAAAAGTTAAATTTTTTTTATTGGGAAAAGTTGTAGTGTTTTTTTTAAGAAGTTGATCAAATCATCAGCGGTTCACTTTCCTACACAGTAAGAACATTAAAAGAGGGCTACAGTAGGAAAACCAAAATGGTGTAGCTACAGAATGGATATTTTTTTAATTTTTGTGAAAGATTAATGATAGTTATAAAAGGCAAAGCTTACTGATATGTTATATGACAGACAGCAGCAAATAAAAAAGCAGATTCGGGACTATTAACATGTATAATTATATTCATTCATTCCTTTTAAAATTGCTTAAAGCTCAGCTGGATTTAATATTTCCTTCAATCAACAACATGCAGGATGTGCTGAAGAATAAATTATGATTAAAATACAGACAATATGAAGCAAAGAGATGTAGACCATTAATTTAATTCATGACATTTTCAACACCACTTTTATGAAAGTCGTGGATTTTATTCAAATGGACTTTATAGAGCTTTTGAAGTAAGCAGTCTTTGAAGTTCCTTCTTTATTTGTTGTTACACTTATCATGAAATGTCAAAGAAAAATGGTTTATTCCTATCAGAGGTCCTTTATTACTCATTTTAGGAGGATTATCAAAATGAGAATCTTCATCCAAGGACAGATTTATCAGGTCATAAATTTTACACATTATTTTGATTAAAAAAATTGGCATTGTAATTATCGATTTCCCCAGATACTTCCTCCGGAGGAATAAAAGCTGAGAAAAACTCCACCTTGTTATGAAAGTTTGACTCAGCCTACACTCATTTTTCCTGCATGATGAGGCATATAAATTGTTAAAAAAAAGAGAAAAGGCTTGAGAATCACATGGCCATCACATACGAACTTGTGTCTGTTAGTACAGGAGCTTGAATAAATTTACAGAGACATTCTGAATTTAAAATAATAAGGGTTTTTTGTGCTTACTATCATTATTAAGAGGGTTTTGAATTGTTTTTATAGTATAATAGTTAAAAGAATCAATGAGAGTTGATCACAAAAACCAAACCCCCAAATCTAGATAATTATCTGTTTAGGTAAAAATGATCCATTTCTAGAATAGTTGGAGGAAGCATTAGAAGAAAAGAAGATACCACTACATTTGAAAAGATATTTTATATCTCACTTTTTCTTTAGTGTCAAATAGCAGAGATGTAGGACTTTTATAATTTTCTGTCCAAGGCTGATGTATCATTATTAGTACAGAAAGATGCGCATTAATTTGCAAGGCATTCTCATTTGGGATAAAAAAATTGAATTCTGAATCAGATTTTACTAGCTCTCTTATAGCAAAGATATGATAATGATGTAAAAATCACCAAATTTTGAGTTCGGCTTTAGACACATACATGTGTTTTACACACATGTCTAAGCACAGAAGACAGTACATGTGTACTCTATATGCACTCACATAAAATTATACAGTAATAGTGCCAGTCCAATACAACGTAGACTCTCACAGCACTAAAGGCAGTAGGGGGAAAGCCCTTAATCACCTACAAATACATACATTTTAAGTAGAAAGCTGTTTCAGCAAAAAATATTAGTTAATTATATTATGCTGAAAAGTTATATCATTAAAGAAAGAATTTTGTAACATCGAAAGTACCAATGCCATAGTCATGTTTATTGTTTTCTGATTAACAGAATATTTACCCCTTCTGCTCCAAAATTACTATTTTCATCTTTGCTTCCTGAGGAAAATGATTATATGACTATGCTCTCTATTGAAACTTCTGAGATCCAAGCAGAAAAATTAGATTATCTCTCTGTTCAGTTTTTTCCAAGAACACATCAGGATCAGAAGGCGATGTGTGAAGGCACATACTGTAAAGGATGTCATATATTTAAAAGTTTAAGAAAAATAAGAGGGTTGGACCTTTCAGCTAAATGGGAGAGCTATTAACTATAGAACTACTTTTATCTTGTAATGGATCACTTCTCATATCACAATAGAAAATGATGCTACAAGATGTTATGCAAAATCTTTCAAGGACTCCTTACAAAAAAAAAAAAAAAAAAGAGAAAGAGCAGAAAATTTAAAGGAAAAAAAGAGAAAGAAGCTACTTTCTAGGTGTAACCTGGCTTTCCAGTCTCTTCAAAATCAAGTATGCTGGGGATGGCCCCAGAGAGCTCTGCAGTCTTTTGCCATTCTTGGGTAGGAACTTGAGCAGAAAAGTTTCAGAGTGAGAAGTGAACACAGAACTTAAAATTTCTTGAAGAAGTAAAGCTTTTGGATGTAGAAACTGAAAACATGCAGAAAGCCTGGCAAAACTTTGGGTCTCAACCCTTAGAAAAAATTGTGGGCAACAAGAAAAAAATACTGCAGTCTCCCCAGTCTTGGCAATTCAGAATTTCTGAATAAGAGCTGAAGAATGTAAAGGTAGAGTCCACAATTACACAGGGAATATTTACATCTGTAACAGAGCACATTTCATAAGGGATTTTTTGGTGCCTCACACTGAGATCAGAACGAGGATGCGATCATGACAAGCAGAGGAATGCTTATTTTCAGAACACCTCTCTGCGACACTGGCTGTATCAAACATTCCTGAATGACCTGTAGGTGATCCTGTTCTGGCAGGGAGATTGGACTAGATGATCTTTTGAGGTCCCTTCCAACCCCAAACAGTCTGTGATTCTGTGAAACACTGAGCTTGGGGGTGCCTGAGCTGATGTTTGCCAGCTGAGGACAAAGCCCCTCTAATATCTTCTTTCCAAAAGTTTATCAAAAGTGAGTATGTTCTTAGAAAGTGGTGATTGATGAGTTTACTTTACCTTTTTTAAATTTTAATTTTTAATAATAATAAAGAAAAGAGCAGTTCTGGTCAGTCTTGATTCTCATGAGAACTCTACGCAATTTCTTTGTCTCAGAGCCTATGGGCTCAGGGGGCGAATGACAGCATCTGCAGAGCAGCAGGTCCCCTTTTCAGTCAAAGGGTGCTCAGTCCCAGATCCCACTGAAAATCTGCAGGAGTTTAGGGCTTACATCAGTCAGATACTTTATAAATATTTACCATTGATTCCAGTTATTAAAATAAATACTACGTTGCATAAACCAGAGTCAGAAAGTAGATATTTCATTCTCTTGTGCCAAATGGATGTCAGTCATTATGAACAATGGATCAGCGGCCTGTTTTGGCTCTAAATAAAAGAAAAATTCTGGAGTTGTTTCTAATTAGGACACCATAAGTTAAATGAACTGCTGACAGTCAGTCTTGCAGATTTATGGGGCCTTCCATACTGAGAGCAATGACGAAGGTGCAGAAAAGTATGTGCAACAGTACAGACAGTCAATAGTGCTTTTTAAATGGCAAGAAATAAAACCCTTTTGTAGAAAAACATTGTCAAGGTCTAACATGGCCTTGCAAAAGTCCCAGTGAAATCAACAGAAATATTTGAGCCACAGGGTTCTACACAGACCAAAAAAACCCAACAGGTTGCCTTAATTAGATATATGAAAAACAAGCACATGGATGTGGTGAGTGAGTGTATATGTATTTTGTGTTGTAAAACTCAGATCTTGATTGGGGAGGTTTTGATCTCTGAAGTTTCAGATGGCTCATTACAAAGTCAGCAAAATCGGAGCAGAGATTTTCCAAATAAGACGAGGTATACAATTTAGGTTTCAATCTAAACCTCCCATTATACTTAGTGCTGATCTTCAGATAATTTTCTATCTTCACACCACTGCCTGAAATTTCACTGGGGACAGGGAATAGGAAGGCAGGCAAACATCCCAAATGTAAAGTCACAAAGCACTCAAGTGACTTCCAGTTGAAACTCTAGCAAATATGTTGTTTGTAAACATTTACTTTAAGGAATATACAAAAATACTAAGGTTTGGTATATAAATTCTGAAACTAAAAATTGACTTGAAATGTGAGTAAATGGAATTTTAGATCATGTTTGTTATCCACTAAATAATTCATTGTTCCATTTTATACATGCAGCCTTTAATTAACTTACTGACTCAGAGGCATGATACCACTAATCCATTCATTTCCCCAAGCCCACAGAAAACTATAAAACATGTGTGGGCACAAGAAAAAGACTGGGAGATTATTAAGAAGGAATTTTTAATCAGAAAACCTCAGACAGCTGGATCCTCTTCTCTCAGCTATGAGGACCGGTTTGAGGAGTGATTGATAACACCTGTTAACTACTGGCTTTTTCCTGAAGCTGTTGAGTCATAAGTCTGTACAACTATTTTTTTTTATGAAATACTAGTCACAACAGCACAAAATGGATAATAATTTGGAGCAACAAGTTTCTTTATAATTAGCTGTATGTATTAAACACCCAATTTCTGCTTGGCTGAAAAATATATTTAGTAATAAAGCCTTTAATAAGAGAAGTAGTACTTGAATGTTTTGTTCTAAAATACATATACGTGTGTTTATATACACATATACATCTAAAGAGGATGTACACTTGTTACAAACCTATTGTGTCTTCTATATCTGCAAAAATATCCAACCTCTTTTCTTCGACCAACCTCATCTACTTATGTCCTGTTTTGCTTTGGAGTTGTCTTTGTGCCTTCCTCTTCAGGGAAGTGTTTTTTCACCAGTGAAATACAGAACAAAGGGAAAATTAGCCATCTGAAACCTCATTGGCTTCCAGTTGCATCCAACTACATGATAACAGCACATAAAAATTATACTCTAAGTGAAGTATTGGGAATAAAAAAGGAAATATTACACCACCATTTCTATAGCTAATAATTTTCCTTTTCTCTGTTTCAGATAGGGTGGTTCATTTTGCTTGAAGATCTTTTTTTCACCATTTTATGTAGACCTAAATTTCACTCATGCCACTATTGCCTTCTTTCATCAAAACAAGGCTTTTGATAAAAGTTTATCAATAACTGTTTCCTATGGACATATGCTGTAGAAGTTGGAGACAGATGTAATTCCTCCATTTTCTCCCTTGATCCTAGTCTACATAATTAAGTATCAGCCTAGATAATCCCTTAGGTCCGCTCATTATTCCAGTCTATTTAATGCCAGGATATCACTCTGGGATAGATTATTGTGCTCTTACAGGCCTTAAAATGTATGGGTTAAAAGATTTACAAGGTAACTGAAGTTGTGACCTCCTCCTTGGGAGAAGGAAAGGAGCATGAAAGAAAGGATAATTCAGAGAAATGTAGTTTAAGTGCAGCACTAGAGCTATAACCCCCAAAGTTATTTAAGCCTTTATCTTTTACCAGCTTCCACAAGTCCCTGCTGGGTGAAATCTCCAGTTGGCCTAAAAGACTTAATCACCTCTGGCTGGATGAGTATTAGCAGTTCATTTGCATAAGTACTTGTCATTATCATTAAGTGTGTTTGCTTTCAGATATATTTAAGTCCACATTAACTCCTTCTTGCCTGACATTAGGATCTCTCAAGTTGTCAGTAGCTGCATTGTATTTCCCCTGAACAAGTCTCCTACTTAAGACATATCTAGGACAGCTGCATTCTTTAAATACTCATCAAAGAGTAACGATTCCATCTACTGTGTGAAAAATTTAACACGTGTAATTTCTGTACAAAGTCAAGATGTGGTCACGCAGAAATGCAAATACAGACTCCAAAGTGCAATACAGTAATAGTAAACGGGATAGAGTAACCCACTTGCCAGAACACCTGCCTAGGTCTCAGAAGACTGTAGTTGTAGTCCTAGCTCTACACAGTGCTGATGGATGCTCTTCAATTAATCAAGATTTAGGTAGCTACAACAAGCGAAATTTTAAGTGCCTGCAGCTCAGTCTAAAGCCAGACCCTAGGCTTAGGCATTCAGACAGGAGATTTACCAGGAAAACTCAGGAGGCTGTGACATCTCTGTGAATTTGATTCACCGCATCAGCTTACGTTCCTCTGTCATACAGTGTGGCTGAACTGCTGAGTGCACTCGCTTCTCTCCTTCACTGTGGCTGGCTTCATGCACCCCAACGTGGACACGTGGGGAGGTGACACCCCAGGAAGAAAAATCAAAAAGCTACCAGCAGAACTGCAGTGCTACTGTCTAGGGCTGGCAATCCCACCCCTCCCCACAGATTGAACAACTCTCTGGTAATCCTGAGCATGGACCTTATC
This sequence comes from Trogon surrucura, assembly GCA_020746105.1. Lineage (NCBI taxonomy): Eukaryota > Metazoa > Chordata > Aves > Trogoniformes > Trogonidae > Trogon > Trogon surrucura. The sequence goes on along the minus strand of CM036617.1, from coordinate 112,460,308 downwards.
GAGCACCTCCCTCCTTTTGTACCACAACATGGATGTTTTGGACTTTCTAAAACAAAAGCGACTGCCCCTGTGAGTCTAGGGCACTGAAGCGTAGGGAATGGAAGATGCTTCACAAGACAGGGAGAGACATTATCTGCTGGTTATGGGAAATAACCAGGAGGAGAGACCTGACTCTAAAGCTTACTTTCTGGACTTCTATAAATTTCAAATTGGTGAAAACAAACAGAAGTAATGTTGAAACCTGGCACTGAAGCCTAGAACCTCTCATGAACATAGAGTATATGTTAAGGTAAAGAACCACTTTTACTTGATCTCTTTCAGGACATGTGACTCTTGAGGACCATTTTTTCTATCTTAATTTGTAGAGAGCCATCTTGAAAAACATTTCTTTGGGTAGAGCTGGAGACAAAGGTATTAACTGAAACCTTGGTGTTCTACTTCCTAGTAAAGCAGCCTACTGATACACAATTTAAGGACTATTATTAACAATGGCTTTACTTTAAAATAGTTAAAGATAATTTTAAAACAAAATACCTAAAATGTATTGAAAATAAATATTTTATAAGCGTTTTGTAAAAAAAAAAAATTCATCTGACACATTTCAAAAATGTTCAGAGTTTACATATCTGGTGGGTGTTTAGTTATTAATCTGTATTTTCCGGCTTAGTTATGCAGAAACAGAGACTGGGTCAGTTCTAAGCCTGCCACACAATATTTAACTTATTAACTGAAATGGACTTAAAAGAAACTTAAAAGAGAGCTTCTTAGTGAGATAGGCATCTCTAAGCATTTTGTCTCAACATCTGAGCAGGTTTTTTGGAACATAATTGTTACTTCAGATGTCACATCCCCTGTTCATGTTTCCAATATAACTGTTTACATTTCCTTGTTCTCCTCTGACAATGAACAGAATAGTGCAGAGTCTGTTCCTGTAATGTACAAGAAGTAGTATTTCACAATATTCCCTCATACCTCAATGGTGAAACTATTCTTTAAAAGTTCCTGAAAACCTGGGTTACAAAAATCTGCTATGATTGTTCACTCAGGGAGTTTTCCTTCCTGTTGCTGTGACAAACCATGTGGTAATGACAGCCTTGGGCCTCCCCACATAAAAGTTAGGCAACAAATGTCTTGGAAACTTTTCTTGCATTTTAATAGCATGAGACTTTAGGCAAAAAGACTAATATCCTCTGTCGTTATATCAAACTAATGTATTAGATATTCAGGTCACATTAATAATTAATATCCTACATATGGTATAAAATACACATCTTTTGCATCTATTCTTTTCCTTAAGTATAACATATGTGAACTACATTTTGCACACAGCTTTATTTATATTTTTGGTAAACTACATATCAACACATGTTTATGTACCGGGAATGGATGTTTTTAATTAAAATTAGTCACATTCAGGATTCTTAACTCATTGTTATCTACATTCCCACTCTTGGAGGAACTCTTTTAGAACAAGAGGAATCATGCCCCTTAATAATGTATCTTTTTATTTTTCGATATCCATTAGTAATGTATCTTTTTATTTTTCAATATCAGTTCCTCTCTGTTGCAACATTCATCACAGAAACTAAAGTTGCAGGGCAAAGGAAAACAGACTTGATTAGAAATCTGAAATTAATAAAGTAAACAAAGTGAATATCATTTGGTAGAAATCTATGAAGTAGAATCATAATCTTTGGAAGGAGTTTTATCAATGTCTGAGTTGGGTGTCATATTGCTTGGCAAGTTTTTGCGTACTTATTTTCAAAAGGGAAAAGTAAAGTCCTCACCTCGTGCAATATTTTCCTACAAGTAGAAAGTCTGAATATATCTTCCAGCTTACATTAATGTGCACTAGGTCAGGCATGCTTTCAACAATTCATATTAAATCCAAGTTATCTCTGCACGTACTTGTGATAAACTTGTAAACCTGTAAACAACATTCATCAGCATATTCACAGCTGAAATTCATTTTGCACCTTTTCCACTAACCCCCTGTTTCAAGGGTCTTGTAGAAATAATTTCCTGATAACGTAGAAATGTCAGTCATATTTCCCAAATTTTAGTGTCAGGCATTACTCACTTTCTGAAAGTAGCACAAAATATATTTTTAAGCAAACAGGATTTAACATCTATAAATATGAAATGAATGTAGTGAAAAAATAACACTGGACCAGAATAATTTCCAGCGCTAACCACTTCTAGTAACTGAGGTAGCAGAAATATTTCTGCTTCCATCGTTGTTCAAAAAACAGACAGACCCCTGTACTGAAGCCTGTGCAACACTGACAGAAAGGCCTCCTGAAGCGTTTCCTACTTGGGGAACAAGAACAATTTTTCAGTTAAACTTTCGTTTCTCAAGCTATGTCTGAGAATGATCAAGGTATGATAGTGTTTCATGCCAGACATTCTTGATATAAGTAAAACTAGTAAAATGCATCAAATCTAACTGTGAATGTGTGATTTATAAAAATGGGTTATTTTACACAGAAACTCCCATTTGGGAGTCAGACATGTTGTTTGCTGGAGACAACTCTTGTTCTGTTTCCTGCAGATGAGATTGATAAAAAACAGTGCTAACGTTAAAATATACACATTACCACACATATATGTTTGCCTTGGACACAATACCACCTCAGTCTACAACTCACTATACACAGTTTAAACACAAAACAGAAGACAATGAAAAGTTAAAGTACATTTTTTTGCCTGATTCTTATAGCCATTAAGCTAAGTGTCTTGGAAAGGAAAATTCTAAGCTATGAAGCATATAAATTACCAATAGGTTTCTCCCCAGAATGCTTATGCACTTAAGTCTCTACACACATTAAGCATTTCAGGATAATAATTAAAAAAAAAAGCTATTTTCTAGACAACAATACCAAAATAAAAATAAAAACAAAGCACCATTAATTAAATGGGTTTTTACCTAATGGCAGTTAACTCCAGTCATTAGGTAAATTATATTAATGCACATTAGTCCTTATGTCAATAATTTAATATTCCCCAAAATAATTTATACACACACAGATAAGGATTTAAGAAAATAGAAGGTGGAATTAAGCTAATGCTCCCTGAGTCAATAAAGGAGCCCTGTGAAGGCAGTTCCAGTTGTTAGTTACAAGCACAAGAGAGATGGGTTAGGGTAGTCACGCATGGATTTCCAGAGGGAGAAGGGAGATTTAGGTCTCCATAATTGGCATCACCAAGTGCCGCAAATCATAATGACAACTGCCAAGTTTATGATTTAGAAGCTTGAATTAAGCCCCCCAAATTTGGACCCTGCTGCCATTAAATACCAAATTTAGACGTCTAAGATATGTTCATTAGATACCAAGTTTAGATTCATAAATGTTACTGACATCTGTGGAATAATTAATACAAGTGAAAGACCATGTCTGTAGGCCTTTCCATGCTGCCTACATAAATTCTCAGAATAAATGAAAATTAATACTATGTTCTTCAATAGGATATATTTATTTTCTGACGCACAGTGTGGTATGATAATGGCTTCTATTTTGTCTTAAAAAAACCTGCATGACATGGCAACTGAGGATAGAGTGATTCTGCAGCTGTAAATTAACATATTCACTGTCCTTGTTAAAGTAATAGTCATATTACAATATATTTAAAAAACGAGGATATATTTATCAAGAGAACAATTAAGAGAGATGCCACAATTGTAGATAGTGCAGAACTGGAAGGGAAGAAATAAATCTCACATTTACTGCAAATACCTCTTTCTTCTCTTTAATACTATCCAGATTGTTTGAGCTTAAAATAAAACTTGGGGAGTTTTTATTATGGGACCCATGACAAAAAGGTACACATTGATCACTAATCTCGGTTTGCAAAATCTGACCCTCTCATTCTGACTCAAGGCAAAATGCTGAAAATGACAGCACCAGGAAAATGCTACTGTAAACCTCTACTGCTTCTCTCCACTTGAAAACTTCTACAAAGGTGTGCAGTTCACTCAGGTACTTCAATTCAAAGGCTCTATAAATCGTACTAACATTATACACCTCTCTTTGCCAGACTCCTGAATTTTAACAATCAGGTTTAGTTGGTTTTTTCAGCAATGACACATTTACTATGTATTAGGTAGAAACAAATTTTCTTATGCAGCGGAACTTTTCCATGGTCTTGGTTTTTTAATTATTCTTTTAAGGTCATTTAATAGTCAGTGCAAATGGAAGGCCCCTCATCTTCCACTTATTTGATATCTCTGTATTATTTATTAGGATAAAATAGAGATTTAGTGCATCATGGCCCAAGCATGATCTAAATGTCTGCTTATTCTTACTTATTCTTTAAAACAATGACCATTACTTTGTCTTCCATCCTTGAAAAAGTCCCAAATAATGCATGTCTTGGTAACGTCTCAAGTTTTCCACCCAGTAATTAAAGTTTTGAGTTTTTTTAAGTAACTGGACATGCTGTACAGAATCAGCACAGTGTGCAACAGACAGCTTTTAGCACAACCATTTTAATTTAGCATGAAAAGTGGTTCTCTCTTTTTTTACTGGGGAAAAAACCAACATAACATTATGCTCACTTCTAATCTACTTTTGACTTTTCCTGTGAAAATTGCAAATGAAAGAAGACTTAATTTCTCTGATGCAAAACAGATACTGCGATGTTTGAATCAGAGGGACTGGAAGAATACATACAGGTGTGTATTAAAATTCAGAGAAAAGTCCTTGTCTGGGAGTCGGCATCTTCCACTTTCTCAGTGCTACATCTTGCACTCAGATCTGAATGTCAGATTTTCCACGGCACAATGACACTTCAAAGCAGCACTTGTCTCTGCTCAAGTAATGTGATGGCAGAATTAAAGGGATGATCCACAATCTGGTGTAAACTAGAGCTCATTAAAAATAAGAACATTTTCCATAAATTTAAGGTGAAAAGATATCTTTTATCAGGCTTTAAAATTTGCATTAGTTTTACAGGAAGGCAGCATCTGAGCTGTTAAGTAAGATGGTAGCTGTTTGGACATGCATGATAACATTCTCTGACCCTGCTTCTACTAACACATGTGGGACCATGTGTACATCCGTGACTCAATCTCATGGCAATATTGAGAAAATTGCCCCACAGAAACTGATAATTGTCACAAGAGTTGATGACACAGAACCTAAATTTTTTTCCAAGGTCTAAGAGCCTCTAAGAGTAAGTGGTCAAAGAGATCACAAGGGCAAAAGCAAATATTCATGTAGCTGTGAGCAAAGCACAGTGCCTCTGGTTCAAGATGAAATTATTAAAGAAATACTCTGAAATACTCTAGCTACTGATATCTTCAAAGAAGCAAGCAAGCAAAAAATTTATGAAAGTATATTAAAATTCAAAGAAGGGAAGAATGTAAGAATAAAGGATCTTGTTAAAAGTAAATTGAAAAGAGCCAATTGGATGAGACCCTTGTAAAAGGAATGGAACCTATCTGAAAACATCACGTTATAGGTTCACGATATATCATGTATTAACTACAACAATCCATCTTCAAAAACAAAACATAAAAAATCAAAACCCAAAAGTGAGTCACAGAAAAACCTAGAATAACTAAACACAGTGCCTAGTAAAAGTAAAAAGACATCCTTCTGAGTTAAGGTTATGGAAATCAGAAGCAAGGAAAACAGAGCATGCATAGTGTGTGACAAGTTAGATTTCTAATACATTAGAAGCAGGAACCAAGCAAGGGCCTGTAAGGTTGACAGATGACAGAAAAAGTTAAATAACCTCTTTGTGCTCATCCCCAAGTGCAACTTTATTTATATAAGAAAAGTTGAAGAAATGGTCTCAAATGGAAGTGTCAATAAAAGTGGGTTTTGATAAAATGAAAAAAACTCACCTTGTAACTAGCTGTATGAAATCAATGGAACTCATTAACCATTTTTAAGGGAGCTCTAAAATACAGCACACTATTGTGTACTATATTTCGTCTCTTAAATCACAGACTCACACAGAATGGCTCAAGACAGGAAGGCACCCGTGGAGATCATGTAGTCCAGCCTGTTGTTTAGAGCAGGACCTCCCAGGACAGGCTGCTCGAGGCCATGTCCAGTCAGGTTTTGAATATCTCTGAGACAGAGACTTCACAACTGCTCTGGGCAACCAGTTCCAGTGTTCAAACACTCCCACAGTAAAAAAGTGTTTCCTCATGTTTACATGGAACTTCCCATATTTCAGGTTATGCCCATTGCTCCTTGAGCTGCCAAGAAGAGCCTGGTTGCTTCTTCTTTACTCTATCAGTAATTTATATCATGAATCAGATTCTTCTGAGACTTCTCCTGGTCCAGGCTGAACAGTCCCAGCTCTCTCAACCTGTCCTCATATCACAGATGTTCAGGTCAGTCTCTTAATCATCTTCATCGTCCTTCCCTGGACTTTCTCCATTATGCTCCACCTCTTTCGTACTGGGGAGACAGGCACTGGTCCCAGCACTCCAGATGTGCCTCACCAGTGCTGAGCAGAGGGGAAGGGTCATGTCTTTCAACCTGCTGGCAATGCCCTGCCTAATACAGCCCAGGAGGCTGTTGTCCTTCTTTGCTACCAGGGAGTATTGCTGGGTAATACTCAACTTGGTGTCCCTAAGGACACCTCCCCCCACTCCAGGACCTTCTCTGAAAATCTAATTTCCAGCTGTTAGGACCCCAGCCAGTGTATTTGGGGTTATTTTTTCCAGGTACAGGACTTTGCATTTCCCCTTTTTAACTTTGTGAAATCCCTGCCAGCCCATTTCAGAGGCCTCCAGCCTCCACTGTCGGGGGATTCCTCCTTCACAACCCCACAAGCACAAGTGCTGCCTGCTCCCTCCTGGGTACACCTGACTCTCCCCTTCCATCTGCGGTCTCAGAGAAGACCTATTATACCTCCTTCTTGTCACGTGTGATGCTGTGCCCTTCTTCCACAGCCCCTCTGTTTAGCCTCTGTACCAGAGTCAGGAATGGGGAAGTGACAGCAGATCTTGAGGAGGGTTTCAGCAATGTCTGTAGAAGTACATGCCCTACTTCCATACCAGGGAAATCAATAAAAAGCATTATAAAAGATTAGACTTACTGGATGAAAAGATAAATTTAATCTATTAGGGAAGCAATAACAACCAGCTTTTACGGAAGGAAATAAATCTTTAAAATTCTACCTGAATTCTTTGGGGAATGTAACTGCAGATAGATGAGTGTGATGAGGGCAATATAGAGCGCATGGATTTCCCAGTCACTTTTTGACAAAAGTCCTCACTAAAAATTCCTGTAGAAAATAAGCTACAAAAGAGACATGACATATGGCCAAGTCACGAATTAATAGAGGTTTAAAGAAACAAAGAATAGCCAGTATTTACTGTGAGGAGAAGTTTACTACTGGAAGAGCCCTAAAGAATTCTTATGTAATAGACATCTCAATGTTTAGCATGTCCATAAATAATCTGGAGAGTGGTTAGGAAGGTGAACAAACTGGTACTTATTAACAGTGGCTCAAAACTAAAATGGACTATCAAAAGTCATAAAATGTTCTCATGGTATTGGATGTCTACATTATAAAATGACAAAAGAAAGAGAAATATACAGAAAAATGACCCCAGTTTCTATCTCCCAGAAGTTATGAAGATCTTGTGAATATTTGCCAATATTTATCACTTTAATGTTCAGTTGTAGTCTGAAGGAGAATATAATATTAGGAAAGGAATAGAAGATAAATAAAACCAAAAAAGGTTTCACACCAATGGATAAATCTCATTAATAAATGAATTTTTAATGCTGCATATTGATCTGATGGCCCAACTCAAGAAACAAGTACATAGAAGTAACAGAAGAAATACAAATAAGGGCTAAATAAAAAGACCAAGAAGTTACAAAGTTTAAGTCTTTTCAATTTTTTGTGAAAGTGATGACTTTTGGGAAAAGAGTAACAGATGTCTGGCCGTACTGGCATAATTTCAAAGAAAATGATAAAAATTGTATGGTGAGTAAATATAAAAGATTTTGTCTTCCTCAGAGTACAACAACTGGAGGCATCAAATTATCACAGAGCTGTTTGAAAAAAAAAAAAAAAGAAAGGACTTTTTCCACAGGATAGATAATTAAGCTGTGGAACTTTTTACCACAGAATGGAAGGCATATGTGTTGAAAAGTATTTAAAGGAATTCACAAAAAGATTTGTGAATAGTATAAAACACAAATATTGATACCTCCACTTCAAATATGAACCTCTGATTCAGGAAGGACTGTAACTACCAAAGTCAGAAAGTTACAGCACTGGAAAAATCACTATGTTTTTATATTCTTTCCCTCATCATCTGTTAATGGCCACACAAAAAACAGGCCAGTCTAACTGGACCTTCAGCTGGAGCCAATATAACCGTTTATATATCCTTTAAAATTAGAAATTAAGCATTTCACTAAAGTTCAAAATCCTGTAACATGCAAAAGTTCTCGTTAAGATAGTTCATTACGAATTAGCTTGATGACTAGAGAATAAGGAATAGTAACAATCCTGTGGTAACAAGCATACTTTAAGTATTTCTAAAGAAGAAAACAAAATCTTTAATTAGTAGCAGCAGGGGATGTTAGATGTGAATTGCAGTCCTTTTTATTTCCGAAGAACAAGTGGGAATTAAAAAAAGCCAAACAATTGATGAATTTTGATCTATACTTCTATTTGAAAACTATGAAACTCTTCTGGCAGATTTCCATCCATCATTGCATTCTTAATTATCAAGGTGAATATGTTAAATTTGCTTTATCTACTCTTTACCTTTAAAACAGCATTTTCTCACTGGATTTGAGCTAAACACAGCTGGAAACTCTAGATAAACGCAGGCATTTCTGATGGAGACCAAAGTGTCTCTCAGATGTTCCCTCAAATGTGCTAAAAAAGCTACAAACTGAGTCACTTCCACAGTAATGAGATTAGAAATAGCCTGCAGGGAAGCTTGTGCCAAATGGTGCCAACTAGCAAGGATTATAACAAAAAACTGTGACATTATAAAAATACCTCAGAGTGAGGCTCTGGGTGGTGGAATTGTGGCTTGCCAGCTCAAAAGAATGTGCCTCATTAAAATGACGGGAGTATGCCAAAGCAGTGATTTGTGCAGAAACATGATCCTCCTGATAGCTGAGTAGCTAATCTTTTTCAAAAACCTTGTCAGTTGACCATCAAATTCATAAATGTCAATTAGGGCTGAAAGGGTAAAAAAAAAAAAAAAAAGATGGTGAGAGGGCATGGGGGAGAAGAGAAGGAAGGGAGGGAAAGTCGCAGAGAGATCAAGATTTAAAAGTTTGTGGTTTTTTCAAACTTCAGACCTAAGGACAAAAATCGTATGGCAATATATGGCAAACCTTAAGAACAAGCAAGCTTTTCAACCCTGTAGACTATTACAGAAAACATTTGGAGACAATATGTTCAAATTAACTCTTAGGTTTCGAGGAAATTTCAAAGGAGCCAGAAGTCCCTGTCTGATGGGGACTGTAACAAGCATTGTGGGTGCTCAGCATTTCTGAATTATTTGGTTTTGCACATAAAGCCAGAGAACACTGTTCAGGGCACTAAGCCACATTACCTCTGAATTAAAGTTATGTATGAGTTTGACTCCCTCTTCAGAGAGGTTCGTATCCTGTAAAACACCGTTATTCCTACAATTCAAACCAAATGTGTTGTTGGGATTTTTAAATCTTTAAACAGTGTTCAGGCATAAATTACTACCTGGAAAAGTAATCGACACAATCCTCATCAGTAGAAAGGCAAAATGAAACAGCAACATTTTGGTGAGCAGCTACTCTCTGCACAGAAGGAGGTAGTTTGGGTACTAATAGGAAGAAGCTGTCTCTTACCAGGCACACATCTACATGGAAGGACTCAGCTCTGAAATACCTGGGTCCTCTCCTCCCCATCTTCAGACAGGAGAAAGGCTGAAGGAGAGGAATGGTTTGGTTTCAGCAAACTCTTTCCCTGCCTAGAAAGAGAGAGGCCGTATCCTCTTTCTGTTATGAGTATCATGTAAGTGGGGAGAACGAAAGAAGAGAAGTAAATTGAAGAAAACCAAGCAAGAATCCTAGCTCATGCCAATGTGTTTCATGATGTTGCTGTAACTTCCATGAGAAAATTTCTGGTTTAGGGTCACCAGTGTACTTTTCACACAAGTCACCGTACTGTATTTCCTGAATTAAAAAAGGAATGCCACTGCCTCGTTCTTGTCTCATCAATTATAAAAATAATTTGAAAAAAATCTTCACAGAATCACAGAATAGTTATACCTCTGGAGGTCATCTGGTACAAACCCTTGCTCAAGCAAGGTCACTCAGAGCCAGCTGCCCAGGACCATGTCTAGACAGCTTTTGAATACCTCCAGGGATGGATTCTCCACAGCCTCTCTGGGGAACCTGTGCCAATGCTTCGACATCCTCACAATAAAGCAGTGTTACTGGATGTTCAGAGGGAAACTCCTGTGTTTCAGTTTGTGTTCATTGCCTCAATGGTCCCAGGCACTACTGTAAAGAGCCTGGGTCTGTCCTCCTTACACCCTCCCCTCAGCTATTTGTATGGATTGATAAAGGTCCTCCTTGGCCTTCTCTGCTCCTGCCTGGACAGCTCTAGCTCTCTCAGTGTTTTCTCATATGACAGGTACTCCAGTCCCTTAATCACCTTTGTGGTCCCTCCCTGGACTTTATTGATTATGCACCAGTCTCCCTTGTACTGAGGAGCCCAGCAATGGATCCAGCATTCCAGGTGTGTCTCATCACACATCAACAGCTTGTCTATGAGGATTTTATGGGACACAGTGTCAACAGCCTTACTGGAGTCCTGGCAGACAATATCCAACAGTCTCCCCTAACCTACCAGGCCAGCCATTTCATCACAGAAGTTTACTGAGTTGGTCAAGCATAAACCTTTAATGTGAAGTAAAATATGTACATGAAAAAACAAGGGGTTGTGGTCATGAAGATCTTCATTTAATACATTCCATTTTCATTTAAGTCTTGGATCAATAAAGAATATACCTATGTATCTTCATTAAAGCTTCTTTTCTATCTCAAGTAAACACACTGACATAACACTATTCAAATGGGAGATGAATAAGAACCTCTCCATGGTAGCTGGAATTATAAATGAGCATAATCTAAGGTATGAAATTGCTTCAAGATGAGTTATTTGGACTTAAAATATATTTCTAGAATTTGCACTTTCCTCACTGAATAGCTCAGAAACAACTAGTAATTCTTTGTTATATATATATATATGTGTAATTTTTATCTGAGTATCAGAAACCCTTTACTGAATTAATTAAGGCTCAATGTTCATTTAGAGTAACAAAATATCAGAATTAATAAGGATAAATCAAATCAAAACCTAAGTCTAGAAGAAATTCAATGCAATCTGATTTGAGCTAGAAATACTGAGCTTCTCAGAGTACTCAAACCACTAAAAAACGCCACAAACAATAAAAAATCCTTGAAGAATAAACCGAAGCATTCAAGTTAAAATTAAAAAAAAAAAAAGAGAAACAAACTAGAAAAATACACATATTGAAATGCAGTAAACCAGACATGTTCCAAGTCTGTACGACAAATTAAAATAGCAAACACTTCCTGAATGGTGAGAAACAAACTCCACAAGAAGCAGAAAATCCCCTCCCCTCTGGCGATCAGGCAAAAGGGGGGGACCTAAAGGATGGGGAGGAGTGGAAACAGGTGCCTGCCAGGAGAGGAAGGAAAATCCCTGCCTGACCTCCCTCACCTGCCCGGTTGCCCCTGCAAAACAGATATGGGGCTCCAGACAACGAGAGCCAGGCAAAGGAAGAGATGGATGGAGGTTCACCCAAAGGGCTGTCTAGGGTGAATCACTCAGGCACACGCATTAGGACTTCTTCGTCAAAGAAAAGAAGGAGGGTAATTGTAATTAGAGACTCTCTCCTAAGGGGAACAGAGGGCCCTATCTGCTGCCCGGATCCAACCCACAGGGAAGTCTGCTGCCTCCCTGGGGCCTGGGTTAAGGATGTTATTAAGAAGCTTCCTGGTCTGGTTAAACCCTCTGATTATTACCCACTTCTGGTTATGCAGATCGGTAATGATGAGATAGTAGAGAGACGACCAGAAGCAATCAAAAGAGACTTTAGGGCACTGGGACGAATGCTTGCAGGATCAGGCGCACAGGTTGTGTTTGCTTCTATTCCTTCAGTTACGAGGAAAATTAGTGGAAGGTTTGACAAAGTGCAGCAGATTAATACTTGGCTAAAAGGGTGGTGCCAATGGTCTAGCTTTGGGGTTTTTAACCATGGGGAGATCTACATGGCATCTGGTCTACTAAAACCAGATGGGCTTCAAATGACGCAAAGGGGAAAAAGGATCCTCGGTCACGAGCTGACGGGACTCATAGAATGTTCTTTAAACTGTATATAAAGGGGGAAGGGGTGGTAGCCGGATCAAATGAAAATGACCCTGGGATACACATAGTGACATCAGAAGCAGAGTCACTAGCACAGATGAAATACAATTGTACTTTATTGGGAGCTCCAGGCACCTCATCAGGGGCCAAACTCAAATGCTTTTATATGAATGCCCTCAGCTTGACCAATAAGCAAGAGGAGCTGGATATGCTTGTGAGTCTGCAGCGCTATGACCTGATCGACATCACAGAGACATGGTGGAATGACTCCTGTGATTGGTGTGTTGGACTGCTCAGGAAGGACAGGCAGGGGAAACAAGGAGGAGGTGTTGCCCTCTATGTCAAGGAGCAGCTAGAATGCACAGAGCTCCACCTGGCAAGTGATGATGAAAGAACCGAGTGCCTGTGGACCAGGGTCAAAGGAAGGGTAGGAGACTTTACAGTGGGGGTGTGCTACAGACCACCCAATCAGGAGGACCAAGTGGACAAGGCCCTTCATAAGCAGATAGGAGTTGCTGTTCGTTCACAAGCCCTGTTCCTCATGGGGGATTTTAACCACCCCAACATCAGTTGGAAAAACAATACGGCAGGGAACAAGCAATCCAGGAGATTCCTGAAATGCATTGATGATAACTTCCTTCTCCAAGTGATAGAGGAACCAATGAGGAGAAGTGCCATGTTAGATCTCATTCTTGTCAACAGGGAAGGGCTGCTGGGTAATGTTAAACTCGTGGGTAGCCTTGGCTGCAGTGAACATGAGATGGTGGAGTTTGAGATCCTAAGGGCAGCTAAGAGTGGAAAGCTCAGCAAGCTTGAAACCCTTGATTTCAAGAGAGCTGACTTTCACCTCGTTAGGAACCTCCTTGCTAGTGTGCTATGGGATGAAGCCTGGAAGGACTGGGAGCCCAAGAAAGCTGGTCGACTTTCAAGCACCATCTCCTCCAAGCTCAAAGGCATTGCATACCTAAAAGGAAGAAAGCAGGCAAAACCACCAGGAGACCTATATGGATAAACAGATAACTCCTGGTGAAAATCAAATACAAAAGGGGAACTCACAAAGCACGGAAGCAGGGACTGGTAACCTGGGATGATTACAAGGAAGTTGCTCGTGTAATCAGAGACCAGGTTAGTAAAGCTAAGGCCCTGACAGAGTCAAATCTGGCCAGCGATACTAGAAATAACAGAAAAGGATTTTACGGGTATGTAAGAGAAAAAAGAAAAATGAGAGAGAATGTGGGGCCTCTCCGGAATGATACACGTGTCCTGGTTACCGAGGATGTGGAGAAGGCTGAAGTATTCAATAACTTCTTTGCCTCAGTCTTCACTGGCAGCCACTCGAACTACACCCCCCAAATCACAGAGGGTGTTGGCTGGGTCTGGGAGAATGAAGAACCACCCAGGGTAGGAGCAGATCAGGTCTGAGAACACCTAGAGAACCTGAAGGTGCGCAAGTCCATGGGACCTGATGAGATACACCCATGGGTCCTGAAGGAACTGGCAGCTGAAGTTGCTAGACCACTAACCATCATATTTGAGAGGTCCTGGCAGTCTGGTGAGGTTCCCGCAGATTGGAAAAGGGGGAACATGACCCCCATCTTTAAAAAAGGAACCAAAGACAACCTGGGGAACTACAGACCAGTCAGCCTTACCTCTATGCCAGGCAAAATCATGGAACAGATTCTCCTGGTAACTGTACTAAGGCACATAAAAGATAATCAAGTTGTTGGTGACAGCTAACATGGCTTCATCAGGGGCACGTTGTGCCTGACTGATTTAGTGGCCTTCTACGACAAAGCTACAGTGTTGGTTGACACGGGAAAAGCAATGGATGTCATTTTCCTGGACTTGTGCAAGGCGTTTGACACTGTCCCACATGACGTCCTTGTCTCTAAAATGGAGAGACACGGATTTTACAGATGGACCACCCGGTGGATAAAGAAATGGCTGGATGGTCGCACTCAAAGAGTTGTGGTCAATGGCCCAATGTCCACATGGAGACCAGTGACAAGCGGTGTTTCTCAGGGGTCTGTTCTGGACCCAGTGCTGTGCAACATCTTTGTCAGCGATATGGATGACAGCACTGAGTGTACCCTCAGCAAGTTTGCTGATGACACCAAGTTGTGTGGTGCTGTGGACTCACTTGAGGGAAGAGATGCCATCCAGAGGGACCTTGATAGGCTTGAGAAATGGGCCAGTGCAAACTGCATGAGCTTCAACAAGTCTAAGTGCAAGGTCCTTCCACTGGGTCGGGCCAATCCTAGGCACAAATAAAAACTGGGCACAGAGTGGGTTGAGAGTAGCCCTGACGAGAAGGATTTGGGGGTATTGATAGACGAGAAGCTCAACATGAGTTGGCAGTGTGCTTATGCAGCCCAGAAGGCCAACTGCATCCTTGGATGTATCAGGAGAAGCGTAGCCAGCAAACCAGCAGGTTAAGAGAGGTGATTCTCCGCTTTTACTCTACTTTTCTGAGACCCCACCTTGAATACTGCGTCCAGTTCTGGTGTCCCCACCATAAGAGGGACATAGAACTGTTGGAGCATGTTCAGAGGAGGGCCACAAAGATGATCCAGGGGTTGGAGCACCTCTGCTACGAGGACAGGCTGCGGGAGCTGGGATTGTTCAGTCTTGAGAAGAGAAGACTTTGGGGGGACCTAATAGCTGCCTTCCAATACCTGATGGGATCCTACAGAAAGGCTGGGGAGGGACTTTTTACAAGAGTGTCGAGTGATACAACAAGGGGAAATGGGTTTAAGTTGCAGGAGAATAGATTTAGATTAGATCTTAGGAAGAAATTCTTCAGTACGAGGGTGGCAAGACTTTGGAATAAATTGCCCAGAGATGTTGTGGCTGCCCTCTCCCTGGAGGTGTTCAAGGCCAAGTTGGACAGAACCTTGAGTAGCCTGATCTAGTTGAGAGGCGTCCCTGCCCATGACAGGGAGGTTGGATTAGATGATCTCTAAGGTCCCTTCCAACCTAGGCCATTCTGTGATTCTATGATTCTATGAAAATACATGCTGTGCTTGACCCTTATCTCACATTTTTTTTTGAGTCATGCCACTGTTTTGTCTTCCATTTCTCTTCCAATCAAGGTTTGGCTGAATCTTCAAAAAGCTGGTGTTTTGGTTCAGACTAATTTAGTTTACTAAATATGTTGTAGTTTTATCTTTTCACTTCGGTAAACATGTCTATTGACATTCTGTATATCTATGCTGGCATTCCCCATATCCATGGTATTATATTTTTTTTAACATTGTCTGTTCCTATCTTGTTTTGCAATTACCATCAGTAACAATATTAGGCAGTTCTGATTATTGCAATCTTTTTTTGCCATGGCTTCAAATTAAACTTAAAACATAAGTGAATAAATCCATAGAGCCAAAAGGTAAACTAAGCCTATGTTAAAATCTTAATAAGCAAACAATATAGAACCTCATATGAGATCAACAGACAGCTAAGTATAAAGTCATAAAATTAATTTAGCATTCACATGATATATTTAGGACCTGACAATGCCGTTTGTTTTTATTTTCAAATCTTTAAATTCTGGTTTTATTTTTAGGTCCTTAAATTCTTGTGAATGCATGTTGCAACATTAACTATTTGTGATTTCTCTAAGCTTCTGGGTTTTCTTTTCCTTTAGTTAGTCTTATCAGAAAAATCAAGCTCAGTTAGTAGCTATGGGAATTCAAGGGAAATATTGAAATGCATTAATTTGTCAAAATGCTACACATGCTGACATTTAGGCCATTCAACACCCATTTTTTGAAAAAAGCTGAACAATACTCCCTTTTTCTAAAAAGATGTGGGGTATTTTTCTGCTTATTTACTTGAAAGTTTCAACTCAGTATATATAACACGGAATACTGTATATTCCATTTGCCAGCATGTAAGTGCCCTAACATTAAAATTAGATTCTGTTCTTTTATCTGCAGAAGCATATGTCATACTCTATATGCAACTGAACTCCATTGAACTGCATTTTCTTTCTAGAATATCCTCAGTGAACATAGCGTGTTAAAGGTAGTCAGCTGCATTAGTGCACCGATCCCATTCATTTCAAAGTCATCTGTTCCTTAATGTACTTTGTCTAAATATTTTATGAAATAGATGTCAGGCATCTTAACTGGCTTTTGTTCTCCCTGTTGTTCTATGATTAAATACTTCCTCAGTAAACTCCAAGGGGAAATAAGCCTTAAAATTTATGTTTGAGATAAAGAAATGGACTTTGAGTGTGAGTCACTTGCCACTCTTCCACTCAGGTGCTTCAAAGCATATCCTGTGCATTTTTAGGTAAAAAATTAGGGTACTGACTGACTTCAGCAGGGCTACGGCAGTTTATACCAGCCTCCCAGGAAGGATGGCAACCAGTGATTTTGCAAGCATTTTTGTTTTGAAATATTCATGATCTTTAGTTAAGGCTGTCTAGACTTTTTCATTGACAAGTCATAAAACATCTAAAACAAACTGAGAAATTCTGTATCTTATTTTTGAACAACACATAGGAGCAATTCTGTACCAAAAATTGAATTTTTTTTTATATTCATTGGTGTAAAAGAGTAAGAATCCATTAAAAAACTGTGACTGGTTCTGCAGATTCAGCATGCACAGGGTAGGGAATGGATGATGGTAAGCACCCTACACTGATGCCCAGAGCAAATAATTTCCTTTCTATGCTGATTTTTTTAGGTCAGCTATTTTTCCACACCAGAAAATTAATAGGCTAAAATTATTCCTTAGTTCCAACTAGGTCCTAATCATTCTGACTTTTGGGTCACTGAGTCAGGTACATATGGTGGATCTTTTCCAAGTTCAGGGATAAACAAGAGGAAAAGTGTTTAGAGGTCAGACAAGTCTTCTAAACATATATTTAATATCCTTAATTCAAGATCCTAAGTCTTTCTCTTCTGTCCACTGCTGCTTGAGGGTTTGTACAGTACCACACATGGCTCATCATAAGTTCTGAGCGACATCTCAGTTCGACACAGTCAGCACACTAATTACTAAACTGTGCCATGCGAGTAAAATTTTGAGAATAATTCACACTGACCTTTTGAAAAACATATCTAAACCCTCTGATGTGGCAGACAGCACCAACAAAATTACAGTAGAAAAGCTCCTCTGAAGGCATGCTTTTTCAACTGAGTGTGCAAGCCAGTATTTCTTTCTCTGCTGCAGAACAACAGGGCAACTTTCCTATGTTTTGGGTCAAGAGTCAGTAAAAACCAGTAATAGGGTTTAAGTTTTACCATTTCCAGTTCTTGCTAGGCCCATAAGAATAGGTTAACACTGTGCCATACCCTGTATTTATTATGGCTATGAAGGTAATGAAAACTCACTAATGTTAATTCCACAAGTGCCAGTGTGGTGTGCTAGGCGCTGTTACGTATGCTGTAGTCTTTGAACATGCTTTGGTTTGAGGGTCTGGCCCCATTCGCTGCTATCAAGCAGGTTGCCGAACTCCTGAAAGAAGACGAGTGCTCAGGAAACCAGAGTGCTCTAAAGGTCAAGGTAATACTATATGCCATTTTTCTCATCTTCATGCTGAATGACGGATTAAAAACTTCATTCTCTTTATAAATCACAGGAAAAGAAAGAATATATCCTGGGCCAGATACACCCTGATTTAAAAATGGCACTACTTCAGTTGCCTGCCGTGAAGCTAGAGCACTATGTCCTACATACCTGTTATTATGAAACAAGGAAATAATCGTGCAACGACTCAAATGCTGCATGGAAAAATCTTTTCTTTGATATATAATCCAAATCCAGTTTGTAAAATCTGGTTACGCATATTCCATATATAAAATGTAAATGGTAGTTTTAATTAGGACTGCATGAAATCTTGATATGTGGCTATTTATCAGATAAATTGTTGAACTGTTATTCCTCAGCCACATACAGAAACCCACTCATAAGCAGCAAGTTGGTACATACAGGTCTAGAATGGCACATAAAGTAAGGATGTAGTGGGCTGTAACTGTGAAATATTACTACTTGTTTCTGCCTCACAGATTTTAGATTAGCCTTTAGTGTCTAGAAGCACTGTTGAATAATATGCCACTATGAAGTACTAAGGATTGAATTCTTATACTACAATTTTGTCCTGTATAGTAAATAATACATCATCTCATCTCTCTACTCTCCCATCATCTCATCTCTCTACTCTCCTTCTCTCTTTAATCTTTCAGATATTATTTAACCTTTGCTTGCACATATATAAAAATATATCCAGATGCATAAATTAACTGAAGATGCAATCATTGTAGTATGGAATGAATAAAAATTTCTCTATGACTTTCATAATCTATGAACACAGTATTTCTTATGACACAGCTAATTTCTACAGTTACAGATAAAAAATTAAAAAAAAAAAAAAAAGGATGTAAAACTCTGTTTCTGTGATTGATTGGCCAGAAACATTCCTAGACATAGCCCAAGACCTGAGGTTTGGGAAAGCAGGCATTTTTGCAAATTGATTTTGCAAATTAAAAAGCTGGGTTTTGCAAATTAACCTTTGACTAGTACAGGACACATACCTAGCTCCTGTAAAAGAACACTGGCTTGTTAAACACCTTTCTCACCAAACTTCTTGACTCTAATTTGAAGAAGACCCCCTCCTGCTCTCCCTGGGTAATGCTGTGATGGTACAGTAGAGTCAGCTAGGCATTAGCATCGTCTCTGGAAAAATCTCTGCTTAAAGCCTGAGTGCCCTTTCTCTGCTGTAAACACCTTTTAGATAGGGAGTCAGGCCTGAGATCAGAGAATGTCCTTGGGGGAAACAAGCATGTATCATCTTGTCCCCACTAAAATGAGAAGGTTATTCAGCTGTTATTGTAGTCCTGAATCTGCTAAACAGCTCTTGGCATATGGAAGCACATTAAATTCATTCAGTCTGAAAGATTTCGCAGATAATGGAGAGATCAACTCAGATTTTAAAAGGGGAAACTCTAACCATATTTGAAACTGAGAAATGAACATATCTAAATAGCAATTACTAGGAACAAACATACTGGGTTTTCGCCTTCACAGACCAGAGGCTTTATACTTTAAAAAATGCGTAAAATTAAATTAACCTTGGTGTAAAAATATTTTCATGTCTAGTTGTATATCAGAAATGTTAAAAGTTCCTGTCATGAGTAGCCAGTCCAAGTATAAAACTGTTGAGACCTGTGCTCTTTTTTTCTTTTTTAATCCTTGTTTATAGGGCACTAAGGGAAAAATGTAGAAGAAATTGCTTTAGATTTCCTTGTTTCATTTTAAATGCCTTGTAGTGTATTAGCGAGCAGAATTCCAGTACCATGAGAGAATCATAACTGTAAATGAATGTAATTATAACCATGTAATGAAAAAGTGGGTGTTCTTGTCTCTTTGGTATAGTCTGCATTTCATAATCTATTGTATTGCTTGGCAGAGTCACTTCATGTCCCTCCACGCTAATGCCTTGCCCTCTCTTCAAAGAAGAGCAAGGCTGCTCTGTTTGAGCAAAGGGAGCAAAGGGAGAATTTGAAAGTAAACTCATATTCTGCCAGTCCTTCCTGTC
Source organism: Trogon surrucura (assembly GCA_020746105.1). NCBI lineage: Eukaryota > Metazoa > Chordata > Aves > Trogoniformes > Trogonidae > Trogon > Trogon surrucura. The sequence goes on along the minus strand of CM036617.1, from coordinate 112,440,390 downwards.
CTCTTTACTCTGTCTCAGTAAAGGAAAGTTGCTCTTGTGTGCCTGTGTGAGCATGACTATGGGGGTTTAGGAGTCCTTAAGGGGGTGGTGGAGACAAAAGAGGGTTCTCCAACTTCCGTCTGCTTTGCACAGCAAATCCTGTCCTCAGGACAAAGTTTCACATCCCAGATAAGGGGAGCATGGCAGAGATGTGAGGTCTTGGAGACACTGTCATTCACAGCCTCTCCACTGACTGCTGACAAGATTGCCCACAAAGTTTAGAATTAAGATCCATTTTCATATAATGTTAGGAAGGCTTCAAATGTTTTTGCCTATAGCCTTTGTGGTCCTGACCATGTAAATAAACTTGATATGAGAATTCTTGTCTATATAGACATAAAATGGCCCCAATGGAGCTACTGCTTTTATATACTGTGTCTATGCAAATTAAAGATTTACCTAATAATTAATCTACAAATTGGAACAGATTCCTCTGTGTTTAGGGATTCATATTTTTTTGCTTTCAGGATGAAGTTACACAAAACTCTCTAAAATGTCAAGTTCTTTTTTCTTGCCAATAAGTGAAAAAACCCTTAGGATTTCAAAAACCTGTGGAGTGCGATTTAAAATAAAGGTGTAAGGACAATCTCTTATTTGTGCAGAAAGCAAACCACTCAAGCATATATTCTTGCAGGTCAGAGGAAGACACATTCTTTACCTAGTCATTGATATTGATTAACTCCATAAGAATCATAAAGCATCTCAGGAAACCACGCAAAAAGAAATATCATTCATACACTTTGTGAGACATTTATATTCACCTCACAAGAAGAAACACTACGTACATAATTACTATTAAAAAATCTATATCAAGAAGAAAACAAACAACCACCACCAAATTTTCCTGTGTGAAACTTTCCTTGTGTATTTCTGTCAATGCCCGGAAGGCCAGTGGCATCCTGGCTTGTGTCAGGAACAGTGTGGCCAGCAGGAGCAGGGATGTGATTCTGCCCCTGTACTCAGCACTGGTGAGGCTTCCCCTCGAGCCCTGTGTGCAGGTCTGGGCCCCTCACTGCAAGGAAGACATTGAGGGGCTGGAGCGGGTCCAGAGGAGAGCAACGAGGCTGGGGAAGGGACTAGAGGGAAAGTCCTGTGAGGAGAAGCTGAGGGAGCTGGGAGTGTTTAGCCTGGAGAAGAGGAGACTCAGGGGGGACCTTATTACTCTCTACAACTACCTGAAGGGAGGGTGTAGTCAGGTGGGGGTCGGGCTCTTCTCCTGGGCAACCAGTGACAGGATGAGAGGACATGGCCTGAAACTGCGTCAGGGAAGGTTTAGGTTGGATCTCAGGAAGGACAGGAGAGGGTGATCAGGCACTGGGATGCACTGCCCAGGGAAGTGGTGGAGTCACCGTCCCTGGAGGTGTTTAAGGAGAGGCTGGACGTGGCACTTAGTGCCGTGGTCTGGCTGATGTGGTGGTGTTGGGCCATAGGCCGAGCTTGATGATTTCAGAGGTCTTTTCCAGCCTCAACAATTCTGTGATTCTGTATGACTATTTTAGAGAAGACAAGATACAACTCTCTCACATTTAAAAAAAACCCTACACAAATAACAAACTGTTTTGGTTTTTCCCAGCTTTCATCAAGATCTGTGTTACACAAGCAAGGCAAACATGCCTCCAGTGGCACCTGGTAATTTTACTTATCCTCCTACTATCCTTACTTGTTTTCTCTGTGGGATTTTGTCAATGCATGCATTGATGTGACATTTTCTGTTTCAAATTTATAACATGCTAAGTCTGCATAATGAAATTTCTGACATTATATACTGCAATGCTGTTGCTGAAGTGCAGCAAAAGTCTTGTCAAGAAGTCATTAAAAGCATTGCTCATGCACTACAAATACCACTAAAGAACTCCTGATCTAGTTTCAGCACAAATATGTACTTGTAACCTCTCAAATTGTCACTTGACAACTAATCATACTCTAACCCGAGGACTATATTTAATTAGAAGACAGCAACACAAGAGCATTTGCAATATATGCATCTAGGCATTGTGTCAGTAGTCATTTTTCCTATGTTACAGTGTTCACAACCCTGACAACATCACTTCCTAATGTGCTAATTAGAGCAGGTTGACTAAGAAAAATTATTTGTCTAGTCTCGTGTACAAAATAATTTATGAAACTCATCAAATAGCAAACATATTTTTGAAAAATAAGCTAATACAATGAATCTGTGTGTACAGCAGAAGATAATGGAAAATACGTCAAACCATTTATTTAAAAATATAAACAGAGTGAAAATTATCCAGCTATATAGTCTGATTATATTTTTTTTCCTTTCTGCACATTTCTTTCTTTTGGAAAAAAAAAACCAGCAACAATTGTAGAGTATTCGAGAGAGCTGAAAAATTGAATGTTTCTGCTCTTTCTGGGTTTTACACTATTTGGGTCAATATTCTCTAGAACCAAAAGACCTATTTACATCAGCAAAGGATATGTTCCCTAAGATAAAAATATGCATGTATGAGTTTGTTTGGCATGATGAATTATCTTACAACATCCATTCAGCATTTTCTAAATTGAAGTGTATACATATATATATATGAATATATATGTAGTATAGAGTTAGCAGAGCAGCTCAGAGTTCCTGAAATATTATGGAATACCAGATTTTACTTCATACATATCATCCCGATCTGACAGTTATTCTAATATGGTTCAATGTACCTCTGTATTAAGTGCCAGCCCTGCTAGAAATACTCAGAAGTCCTTGGGAATCTTCACTAATGAATACTCATCTTTAGTAAACAGTGTCAATGCTTTATAATTTAAATTCTACTGTGATAAGCAGCAATGGGTATCCTGCTCAGAGAAACAGTTTTACTGAAATACTTTACCACCACTGAAATACTGTGGCAAATGTAAGATAGCTCACTGATTGAAACAGGAAAAGTCAAAGCTTAACTTGGTGCTATAACATGGAAACCTAATAATAAGCTTTCACCTTTTTAGGGAACTGACTCTTAGCATATGAACATGAGTGAGGGAAGGAGAAAACGATTTCTGGCGAAAAGGGCAGCGTGATCACTGCTTTGGTTAAGAAGCAAGCCATGGTTGTTCTAATATTCCCAAGACAGCTACTGAAGTTATGAGATCATTGCCCTGGCTTTCATTCATCTTTGCTAGGAGCTCATGTTTTCTTTTCTCGATCCCAGGCAGGCTCCTTTGGGAGGTGTCGCAGTTTGGAGTGTAAGGACGGGACAGCAGTGGCAGGGAGTGGGGCAGCAGCTGCTGCCTGGCTTTGCTACTGCTTTGCTGGTCTGCCATACCAGGGGTGGGCTCCTAAACCAGAGCCCTTACTTACAACCTCGCTTGAAATGTGTATCAGGAATAAGCCTTTCAGTCACCAGAGAAAGGCTTTGCTTAGCTTACTTCATAATCCCTTGATTTTATTTCTGATTAAGTCTTAATCGTTGGTAGGTATTATTAACCTTAACCCACTCTATTTGCCTCCAGTGCAAAAAGCCATGGCTTCCTTGAGTGGTAATTTGCAGCATTTTACTTCAACTGGTAAAAGTCACAGAAAGAAATCCATCTTCTTTTTTATGGCATACATAAATACGGATTTCAAAGAAGATGGCTTTGTTATTTGAATTAAATTTCTGCACAAACTAAATATTGCTGTTTCTAGGGATTGCCTGTTGAAGAAATAACTCTTCCCCTTGCCTTTTTTTTTTTTAAGAGGCAAAACAATGCCACACTTTTTTTTTAGCTTAAAGAACCTTCAAAGGTATACTCAGAAAATGCTTGTTCCAAATAAATCCCTTTTGAAAGACAAAAGGCATATCTTGCTGGGTTTCTGCAAGATAGAAATTAATATCAGCACCCATTTTCTACTTTTCTTATTATCAATGATATTCTCAAATACAGGCAGAGAATAAAGCAAAACCCAAATCAATCAAAAAACCCAAACAGTTGTGCATGGTAAACTTCAACTAAAGTTTTTGAAGACAACATTTCCTACTTGAAATTGACACTCATAACTTACACTGTGATAGTTTTAGTATCCTCGGAACCTCACTTCAACAAATACAGAAGGCGACTAATTAAACAAAGAGGAACAGCAAATAGTGGAAAAGCGGTTTAATCAGATGCAGAAAGTTGAGCATTTAAAAGACAGTTCAATGCACATGAATGTATTATTATGATGTCTCCACTGAGCTCTGTGTATCATAAATAATAATAATCTCACACAATGCTATACATTTGATGAGTTTTTTCTTCTGCGTCTATGTACATTATGGAATATCAGTAAGGAGTAAGTGCTGCCAAAGGGTCAAAAGAGAAAATGGTGAGGAAGTATCTCACAGAATCTAGGGAAAACTTTCTTTTAGCAAAACACCTTAATAATTAGGGGACTCTCAGGACAAAGAAATGAAGAAATGAATCAAGATCCTATACTGAGAAAACATAAAATCAATTCTGAAAATTAAATTTTGATACTGTGGTTCAAAGGTGTCTGCTCCTTGTTTGGAATCTCAAAAAAAAATTAAAAAGTGAAAAGTAAACCACACCTTTAAAATAAGAAATAAGCTCCCAGGTTTACAAACCACCATCTTTAGAGTGGTGTGGTCACTAATGCAACTGAAAAACTTTATGCTGGTGCAATAAGCCAGTCACACACTCCAGAGCTGGGAGTCTCAACATCAGAGTTTTCTATTTGTCCTCATATGTCTTCATATCTACATTCATACCCACACTGAAGGAAAGACAGGTTCTCTGAAGTTAGGAAATATGTTAATCTACCTTCTTTATATACATGTAACTTTTGTTTTGCATTCAAGTACTACATTTTCTTGTCACTGGATTGGATGGATGTCCCAAGCATAAATTAGGAATATTTGGCTATAGAATCCCTAAGGTGTTCTTATCCAGTAACTCTTGGAAAAGCTCAGAGATGGCTTAACTCATGAAGATGAAAGCTGTGTTGGAAACACTAACATGATTTTTCTGTACAGAATAGGAAAACAGCTGTAATATTCCCCATCTGCAATTGTGAAAATAAGTTGCCTCAGTCTGAGTGACATAGGTAGTTTACTTTTTTCCCCCACCTCAAAACATAGCAAACAGGCAAGATTTAAGCAACCTTGTAAAAAAATAGAGGTATGAAACATTAGACAGAGATGAAATTTCAGAGAAAAATCTAAGGTCAGAGTGATTTTTTTTTTTTTTTTTTTTGCATAATGTCCAAAGAAGCCCAGTGTGGATGAACATCACAGTTTAAGGAGAAGAAATCAACTCCTTGTAAGGCAGATTTGCCTCAGTACCACATCTCTGTTCAAGTGAATTGATGAAGAAGGAAGGGAATGAGTGAATAAAGGAATTATTAACAGCCAACCTGAGCATTTTTTAAATCAGAAATTTTGTCCAGAAAAGAGATCCATTTCCTGAGTCCTCTGAACATTGTACTCCTTAGTAGACAAGCAGAAAAGTGGTCAAGGGCCACAGAAGTATACTTATGGTGTACAGAATCACAGAATCATAGAATGGCCTAGGCTGGAAGGGACCTTAGAGATCATTTAATCCAACTTCCCTGTCATGGGCAGGGACGTCTCTCTACTAGATCAGGCAACACATGGGGACTGAACGGGGATTGAACCCACGACCTTTGGTGTTTCAGCACCACACTCAACCGACCGAGCTAAACCAACCTCCCAGAAATACACATGATATTCACCATGTTCTGACGTGAATGGGTTTCTGGAATAGGGTTTCTGAAGAAAAATAAAGGAACATAGAATATTTGTAACGTGGAGAAAAAGCCTTTAACTTTGTTAGAGCTGGTTTGAGCATCAGTTTTGATAAAAGAAAATTATCAGAGAGGGGCTCCTGTTGTGGTTTCACTCCCTCAGGATAAAGAGAAGTTACAATTTTCAAAATGTAGAAAACTCTGTACCAAAGAGACAAAGAGAATAACCAAAATTTTTTTCAGATGACATTTCGAAAAAAACCCAAACAAACTTAGACTGACAAAACTGAGATGATAATTTAAGTGCTAGGACTGAAGACATGACGTGGAAGGATGTTTACCAAGAAGGACATTCTTTATTGTGACATAATGACGAATTACACAGAAACAATGAAAACTTTAGCTAAGCAGAAGGTCATGTCTCACAGGCTACTGCTTCCTCCTCGTCCAGATTTTCTGAAGGAAAAATCCTACAGATTTTCTGAAAGGACAGCAGAAATATTCTCCCTAATGAATTTATTTGAGCATGTATTACCTCAGACTGAAGCACTAGCTTCAAAGAATACTCTGGATAATCTGCCTGAGCCTTTGGTCCTGAACATGCTCAGCAGAAAAGACACCTGTGTTATATATGTGTATTTTTATATGACACAACTGCTAAACTTTATGAGCTTCTGATGATCATATTCAAATAAACATTGCTCAATCTTTAGCTTGTCAAAGACATTAGTTATTTTCAGAATGGCACAAACCAGCATAACACAACAGTGATATATTTGCAATCAGAACTAACTCTCAACCAGATTTCAGCCACTTTTTTTCACAGCATGTATTGCAGTTGCATTATTGCATAAAGTTTGTGAAATTTTAGTCTTCTAATCATTTAAGTATGCTTGCTTGAATTCCACCAAACAAACTGCCTGAAGGAGATACTTTAGGAAAGATCAGTCTGGGCAGTTAGGCCTTGGATATGTCAATGAAATATAATACATGAGGAGAGACCCTCTCCACTAGTGGCCTTCCACAAGATGAGCATGTGAGAAAATTTGATCCCCTACCGCAGCTGATAATCACTATCAGACTCCAGTAACTGTCAAATTTGTTTGCACTGTAACAGACTGATTTTAAAATCACAGACTCACACAGAATGGCTGAGGCATAAGGCACCTCTGGAGATCAGCTACAGCAGGTTGTTCAGGGCCATGTCTGGTTGGGTTTTGAATGTTCCCGTGGAAGTAGAGTCTACAACCTCTGTGGGCCACATATTCTAGTATTAAATCACACTCATAGTAAAAAAGTATCTTTTAAATTTAACTGGAGTTATATGCATTTCATTTTGCAGCCATTGCCTCTTGCTCTGTCACTGGGCACCAGTGAGAAGAGTCTGGCTATGACTTCTCTGCTTCTGATCCCATATCATCATCTATGCACGGAGCTACTGTGTGTAGCAACAGGATGAGAGGCAGCAGACTCAGGTTGAATCCAGAGGAGTTTCAATTAGATATTTCAGAAAACATTCATAATGAGGATGGAAGACACTGGGACCATTGTCCAGTGCAGCTGCTGAATCTCTGTTCACTCAAGAAATCAGTGGACAAGGCTTTGAGCAACCAGGCCTTAGGCTGTGTTGAGCAAGATTTGCACCAGGTGATTTCCAGAGATCCTGTCCACTCTCATTTACTCTATGATTCTCAATTTATTTTAAGTATAAAAAGTATGAGATTAGAACATACACCTGAAATATACCAACTGGACATGAACAAAATACCATTTATTTTTGAACCTTTCATTTAAGCACCCGAGTTAGTATATTCTGCTGTTTCTGGAATATCATATTTAGACTTCGATTACACTGTTTGATCAAAGTGTTCTAGCTCTTCAGACTTCTTTCCTCATAGATTTGGAGACTACCTTAATGCCACATGAACTGTTAGTTTATCTAGTGTTGTCTTCTTATAATTTTTTTCTTTCTCTCTTTTTTTTTTTTTTTTTTTTTTTAAGACTAATGACAACAATGCTTTTGATGATACATTCCTGAAGATATATTGATTTCCCAGGTGGTCATTTCAGCCATGCAAAGAATTTTAATTAGACTAATTTATCACGGGGTAACATAATCTCTCATCTTATGTTCCTCATTGTGTGTGACTGGGTTTCTCTTCCAAAGTTGTTTATAAGGCACAAAAGTAGATAATTGTTCCAGTGAATCAGATCTGTGTTTTGATGCTTTGACATGCTATTTTAATGCTACTGTCATATATGCCTTGTGTAATTACAAGATCTTTTCAAAGCAACTGTATATATTCATTGACTATTTCACTCTTGTGTGCCACTGTCAATTTCTGTAATTTATTGTGGCATGTATGTTTCTGTTACTCACTTTATACGAACTTCAAAATAGCTGGAGGCAGGTAAAACATGAAAGCTTTTTTGTGTAAATAATATTCTAGTGTTATTCCAACTAATTATTCTTATTTCATACAACTTCACAATGGTACAATACTTTCTTTTAGAACCCAAGGAAAATTTCCAAGAGCTGCTTATTGACTAAAATGTGGCAGAAAAGAGCCCTAGTCATCAAATCTGAATATAAAATATTAACTTTAGTGTTCCTAAGGAAAGAAAATTTAAAATAATCCTGAAAAGCAGGACTATGTACTATGTATAGACATGCATCTACATAGACCATTCTTTACGTGAATTCCCATAAATTAATCTATTGAGTCCTGGTTAGGAGGAAATGCAGCAAGCTCTGCATTTCCATTAAGAACAATGGAAACTGTGTGAGGAATCCTTGTTCCTGTCTCAAAAGTTGGCAAATGTTTCTATATTGTGCCATTCATTAACTAGGACAAACCTTCACTTTGGACAAGCCCACTAGCCTGACTCTCCGTGTGATGCAGAAATGGGATAGGAATCCCCCTGTGCCTACTAGATCTCCAAGATGACAACACAAACAGTCCACTGGGCAGCTAACCTGTTTAGTTACTCAAAAATGACAATAAAGAAGTTAGTGATCCACCACATACTTTTGTATTTTCCTGGCTAAGTAAACCAGCACTAACCTTTTATTCTTTACTAAGCATCCTTGCCTGGTTTCCTATAAGCAATCAAGGTATGTCTATCTCCACTGCATCTCAAAATCACCTGTCTGACTCTGTTAGACAAATTTGAGAGGAGATCAGGAATTTCAGGAGACAGACATTATCATTAGCAACTACTTAGAGACACTATCAATGAAAGACATGACTTCAACCCTCATGTATTCCACTGGGTTTTAGAAAGGCATTTCAGATCACTAAAAAAATAACTGTGGCAGCACCCATAGACAGTAGGGCAGTATTCATAAGTCATAATAAAGTGGGAATGCTGAATAGTATTAGTAACCTCTAATACTCGCTACTCATGGTGAGCAGCCTATGGCTAAGAATTCTATCTTAATCTTTTGAGTCAACTCTATGTACCATTTGGAAAGATTTTCTCTACTATATCTGAGTTTGAATAATGTGAACGAAGGATATAGAGTAAGTTTAATATCTAAGAAGCCCATGTTTAGAATAGAACATTCTGAACCTTATTGAAATTCCCTAGAATTTGCTTATGAACAGTAGAGCATGGATGATTTTGGCGATAGTTTGTATGATAAATAATACTACACATTTTATAACACTACTATCTGTGAGGATCCTAAAGCAATTTTAAAGCATCCTCAGACTTGACCTATTGCTATGCAAAAAGAACTAGAAATTATATTGACCCACTGGCATCCTGCTGTTCTTTTATTTTCTTAATCCTGTTTTTCCTCATAGTAGCATTATGCTATATTGTCTGGTTTTCTTCGGTGTTTTAATCCTTAAATTTATATAAGGTCTTATTTGGTTTAGTAATACTGAGTCTGAGCTATATAAATTAGGAAATAAGTCATTCTGATCTGACTGAAGATCAACAGGCTTCTGTGGAATTTGCTAAACTGGAAACTTGTACTGAACAGAGATGGATGTGGGTGAGCCCCCAGTAGACATTAAGAATGGTGACAGGAGAACATGGTAGAATAAATTCAGAAACAGTCAGACAACTATCTTGAAACAAACCGGATGAGGGGTGTTAGGACCATGTGTATCTGCCAGAGAAGGAGGGGAAGTGGTGGTGAATGAAATTGGCAGAGTGGAAGAAAGCGATATTCTGAAAAAAGCCAAGGCTAACTTTCCCAGCGCTGGGTATGTGTGTGTAACAGGGAAACTGGCTTCAGGTAATTCTGAAAATCTATACTGAAAAGAAAGAAAATTAATGCAAATATCTAACAACTGGCCTGTGTGTACAAGCCTGAGCTTGAGAACTGCATGCTGAAGTATCAGTATGAATTTGTAACTTTATTATGAATAAAAGATGGAAGGAGAAAATTGGATTAATCTTTTAAAATATTTTGAAGTACAAATAACTACATCTCACATATTCTGAGAAACAGTCTTTGGCTACCTCATTTATTCATTCTTGCTAGTTCACGACATCGCCCTTCCTGCTTGGCTATCTGGGGACCTGTTCAGATTTCACATTGAAGGATCAATTCACACAGCAATGAAATACCACTACCTCCTGGGAGGCAGATGACATCTGTTAAATAGCACAAAGCAACACTACACAACAGTTTATAGCATCAAATGCAGAACAATTATGAATTTAATTAGAATCAGAGTGGGATTTTAATGAGAAATAATGCAATTATACATGATGAAAATTTAGGGCTAGATTCCTTTATACTCACCCTGAGTTCCCTTACTACATAAGTATTTCCAAAAATTGTACTACCAGCAAGGGGGCATAATCTGCCCCTGAACAGTTAAGGATCCAGCCTCTCATTCACCAGTAAAGAACTGTGTCCTCAGCTTCCTTGTGCTACCAGTATGTTACAGAGGTTGTTCATTAATCAGCTAAGATGATCTTTCTTGTTTCTTTTCATCTAATCCTGAAAATACCTATTTTTCACATGTTTACTTGAGTAGACTGCATCTCATCAGCAAAATGGCACATAGTTTTGGATACAAAATGATACATGACTTTAGCCCGGAACCTAACTAATAGTCTAAAATTACATAGATGGGCAAGATCTCTTAGTGTCTGTGTGTCGTGGGTTGACCCTGGCCAGCCGCCAGGTACCCACACAGCTGCTCACTCACCCCCCCCCCCTTCACTGCTGAACAGGGGGAGAAAATATTTCCAAGGGCTCAGGGTTTGAGATAAGGACAGGGAGATCACCCTCATTTACCGTCCCGGGCAAAACAGACTCAGTTTTGGGGAAATTAGGTACATTTATTAAGAACTAATCAGAGAGGAGTAGTGAGAAGTGAGAAAGAGCAAACAGATCTTAAACAGAACACCTTTCCCCATCCCTCCCTTCTTCCCGGGCTTAACATCAATCCCGGTTTCTCCACCTCCTCCCCCCGAGCGGTGCAGGGGGACAGGGAATGGGGGTTACGGTCAGTTCATCCGACGTTGGTTCCACCGCTTCTTCACTCCGGGGGAGGACTCTTCACTCTTCCCCAGGGCCACTGTGGGGTCCCTCTCACAGGAGACAAGCTTCACGCTCTCTTCTCCGCGTGAGTCGTCCCACGAAGGGCAATTCATCACAAACTGCCCAACGCGAGACACCTCACAAGGGGCAGCCCACCCCTCGTGAGTCTGAGGAGCAGTCCTTCGGGGGAAACTGCTCCAGCGTGAGCCACCCACAACATCCCAAAAGTCCCACCGGCCAACCTCCTCCAGCGTGGGCATTCCCTCTTCCACGGGCTACAGGTTCCGGCAGCGACTTGCTCTGATGCAGGCTTCCCACAGGCTACAGTCCCCTTTCAGGCAACCCACCCACACGGCGTGGAATCCTCGGTGGACATCTACGCGGCGATCCTCACGGTGGACATCTGTACCTCGCCCATGGGCTGCAGGGGGACAACCCGTTTCACCATGGTCTTAACCACGGACCCAGGGGACTCCTTCTGCTCCGGCGCCTGGAGCTCATCCTCCCCGCCCCCTCCTTCTTCACTGACCTTGGTGTCTGCACAGATTCTCACTCCTCCATCTGTGCCAGCTGTTAGTGGCGCAGTTCTTTTCCCCGTTCTTAAATATGTTTTTCACAGAGGCGTTCCTCTGCTATCACCTTACTGATAGGTTCAGCCTTGGCCAGCGGCGGGTCCCTCTTTGTAGCCGGCTGGCATTGGCTCTATCAATCTTGGGGAGCTTCTAGCAGCTTCTTACAGAAGCCACCCTGCAGCTCCCCCCCCGCCGCCGAAATCCGGCCAGGCCAAACCAAAACACTGTGTCACAGGTCTACAGAAGAGAGAGGTTTAATGCTTGTACACAGAATAATAATAACTGACTGGAAGAGAGAAGATTAATTGTTGTTTTCTTCTATAGTGCTGTAGGCAATACCCTTCTTAACTGCTTCTGAATAACCCACAATTGTTTATAGAGTTGATAACAGTGAAATTATAGTATTGCCATATTGATAATAACTATTTTTTTATTATAATTTGCCATTAAAATCTAAACGAAAACAGTTGAACCAAACTATAGGATGTATTTTTGTGTGTGACAGACATTTTTATAACAGGCTCTGTACAACACATAAAAGAGAAAAAGTCTATTATATTTTAATGGCATTTTCTCACAGACAGAAGACCTCTCTGTGATTTCCAGCTAAGTCTTGGGTACCATGAGATAGTTTCCTTCTTCAGAAATGCACCTTCCAAGTGTAGGATCCACCTGTTGGAATAAATCTCCCAGTATGATAAGCAGCAGCAGGAAAATACAATACATGGAACTTGGATAAACTCTGTAAAGTCATTTTTTTATAAGAATACTAAGGACCAAGCTAAGTAACAAGGCTAGAAAAATTCTATTGCACTACAGTGGCCATTTTGCCTCCTCCATGTTTTTGAAGTATAAACTTAGAATAACCAATATGTTTACATGTAGAAAAAAAAGTAAGGCTGTAAGTCATTGAAACAGTGTACTGGCATACATTTCCCAGAACCTGAGAGGCAGCTGCCTAGCCATTCGCTCTAGCTGCTGGAATGTTTGCCAATTACAAAAGAGAAATTATGATTACTACTTTTCTTCTCCCTTGGAAAAAGAATAAACTAGCCAAAGGACAACAACAGGAATATTTTTAAATGCTATGTAACACTTTCCCCTCACACTCGTGATTTACTCTGTAGTACTCAAACACTCCAATGTAACTCTAAAATATCATTTTATGGCAGTGGAAATGGCTAAGTGCACTTCATTGCACATTTGTTTAGACTTTTCATGGATTCTATGGTAAAATTCATATTGGGTATTTGGAAAAAATCATACACTGTAAAAAAATGAGCATAGACAACTATTCATCACAGTAGTATTTGCCTCTCAGTAACCAAAAGTGAAATTTGCATAATGACATCCACAGTTTTCTCTACAATGTTAAGTTTTTCAGTTTTTCTTTTTCAGGCTACAGGAAGCTTTATCTGGAATGAAATCTTCCTTAGTTTTTCTCAAATTTATTCTGTCTATGGTCAAAGGCAAATTCAATATTATCACCATCTCATACACACTTGTGATAGTTCATGTAAAAAGTGTTAAACAATAAAAAAGACAATAAAGAATTTCAGTCTTTTCAACTACTGGTTGTTTTGATCCTTACTGTGAAAATAAAAGTATATAAACAAATGTAAATTGTCTTTTCACATTTCAGCAAATGGTTGAAGAGTTATTTCATCATGTTCCAGGAATCTGATCATGCTTGGTTGAGTCCTCTAGAGTTAAGTCAGATTTTCTATTTAGTATCATATAAAAATAGATATATGTCCATGCAGTCTGATGGTAGGATATATATGTTTGATGAAAAAGCGAATAAAATGTGTGAGGTAGTCTCTTTTAACTTTTAGGTAAAGCTGGACTGTACAGTGTGGTTTTTGTTGCTTTGCCAGTATACCTGCCAACCTAAACTTTACTTCCCTCTGATGTTTCCCATCTCTTACAGCACATTGATCGAGCTCCCTCTCCTCTACCTGAGACATATAGAACACTGGTATTAAATTACAGAAAAGCTAGTAATACCATGATCCAATCCAGTGTAAGCAGAAATACAATATTCCCATTTCTTATGTTAACCAATATAGACTTTACCTAGTTGCTGTGATGTTTCTTCTTGTATTAACACAACAATAATAAAGATACAAATACAGTCTTATGAGTTATTAATGCCTTTTATAGATCACTAAATGCAATATGGGAAAAATAAACCCAGAAACCTACATGTATCTTTTCTGAAAGAAAAAAAAAAACACAACACAAAAGAACACCCCACACTCTAAACAATTTAGCACCAAGTGGCTTCTGGTAAAAGATGACTTAACCTTAGATTAGTCTGGCAGACTGCAGATATTAATTGTCTATGTTAACTTATTCACATGACTTCAGTTTTTGTCCTGTCAATGGGTAAGCTCGGATGAATAAAATAAGATCATTCACCTCATTCAAACCGTTGTTCACTTTGTATATTTGAGGAATTTAAAGATTATAGCTTTTGTTGAGATTCAGTCTAAATTCTCCTAATGAAGAAAGGTCCCTTCGGAGAGCCGGCCAAGTTAACGACCATCACACCAATATGGCTACAAGTCGTCCTCCCTTTATTGCTCCGGACAGCTCAATATACACAGTTAAACAGTGTCCACGCGCCTGCCCCTTAACAGAGTTGGTCAGTTACAGGTTTACACGCGCCAGCATTCTATTGGGTAGTGCCATTCAACTGTGCAGGCAGCTCTCGCCCCCCCTTCTCCTCCCGGCAAGGCTCTTCACAAAACAGATAAAACCTCCTTCTCTCTGTGCCCCAAGGCAGCTCCAAGGACAGAGCCTTTGTTCAGGCCTAAGCTGGGTTGTCCAAATCTTTTAAAGGGATACCTTGCCCCTGCTCCACCAGAAATTCCTCTACATTCTAACCCTACACTGTTCTTTTGAATTTTAGGGTAGTCGTAGGGTCTGGAAGATACAGTATAGGATCTGTTCTTTATACCGAAGAGGGGCTAGGAGAAGCAGAATGATCACACCTAAATGTTAACTCCTGAGATTTCCAGGACAATTTTACAGAATCAGCAAATTCAGAAAATAGTGCTGACTGGCAAACTCAGGTATATATAAGCTTTCAGGCTTTCAAGGTTCACTCATCCCTGGTCTCAAAGGATCGTTGCATGGACAGAGCACAGGCAGGGCAGTCAACCTTAAAAAGCAAGGGAGAGCAAGAGAGAATTGTTTGCAGTACTGAAGAAATATTCTTTGGAATATACTAGGGAAGCAACCAATATATTATGACAGAGAATTGAAGGTGATGAAGAGGAGACATAAAATGTCTTTAGAGTAGAAAATAACTACAGTGATTCAAAACATTTGAAATACTTCTTTTGATGGTCGGGAAAAAATAATGGAACAAACTGCATGCTTTGTGTTGGCTAGCTCCTAAAGTCACTAGCTTCTAAACATTCTATCACCATGCTTATTACTAATACCAGATATCATTCGTCGACAAATCAAGACTAAGGAAAAACAAAAGGAAAGAATTTTGGCACTGAGACACTCTCCAAGTGTAAGAATTGCTTCTAATAGAATGGAGCACTTGGATTAAGCTTTTTCATCAAGGCCTCTGTCATTGCTTTTGAATGTAAAGTGAAATCAAAGCCAGAAGATTTGTTATGGGTCAGCAAGAAGGAAGGAAAGGAGGTGGGAGTAGGGCTAAGTGCCAAGAACATCTTTAAATTCATGATCCTCTTTCTAAGAACACGGGTTATTAACAAAAGAGAAAGAAAGGCATGGCTTAAACAACATAACGTTCTTAGACGAAGTCCTACAAACACAGATAATTATATATTTTATTTCATTCTCCAAGCTGAAATTTTAGCAGTTTTATTATTCTAAAGCACAATACATCATCAGATACTTTCCACATTATAGTCATTTAATGCCTCCAAATTATAGTCTGCATGCCAGAATTGGGGATTTGGTCTAAGTAACAGAGTGGTAACTGCAGGAAATGTTATGATGGATGTCAAGTGTTACAAGGCTCACTTTGCTGAACTAGACAGCACAAAGAGAGATGTTGTTACAGTTCTAAAACTTTAATCTGTCCACCTCCTACTGCTTGGATGTGAACAACCCTTTGAATTTTATGATAATAATAGGATAGACTTTTTTTTTTTTCCTTTCATTTCCTCCCTTCCTCTCCCCCTCTATTTTTCTCTTTAACTGCAACAAAGTCTGAGTACCAACTGGCTGTCAGGTTACTTTCTTAGAAATGAAGAGGAGTTGGCCAAAGACTCAATAAAGACCTAGTGAGATACTTTAATAAGCTGAGCTTGGGCCTCCAGTTACCTTTTAGACTCCTTAGGCTCACAGATTACTGTGTAAGATGAAAAAATGCTCGTGATGATGCCAATGAAGCCATGGCAAGTACCTAGGTCTTTTCAAGCGAGCAAAGAGGTTCTAAAGAAAGGGTCAAATACTCAATGGCTTCAGTCTGCAAGTCAGTTGAATTATTTGGGAGATAATTGAATGTTATTCTTCACTAAAGAAAATGTCTTCAGCTTCACTGGAAATTCAAGTAGATATAAGGCTCAGAAGTTACAGTATGCCAAGTAAAACTGAAAAATGCCCTTAATCTTTTTTAACAAAGGAGGTAATATTTGTAATTGTTATTATAGCTTTGTCTTTTATTAGGAATTTCTTCCTATGTCACACTGTTCTTAAAGTTAGTATTTAGCTACAGGCTGAATCAAGCCTACATCACAAAGTCTCCTCAAATATTGCACAAACCATATATTATCAACCCTGAAATGTAACCATATCTTATAAGAGGCAAGAAGGAGACACGAGATTACTTGACAGAGAACAAGTTGTCTTTCATGAGGGCCAAGAACAGGGACACGAACTACTGCAGACTCACCCAGGAAGCAACAAGAGTGTCAGAAAAAAGGTAATGAACTAGAATGATTTCTCTCATGTGAGAGAAATCCCTTATACAGAAACAATAAATGAGCAGGAATATATAAGAAGAAGGAGCTTCTCTCTGAAAGCATACCATGGCTTCTTGTGACAAAAACAATGTAGAAAGGAGAAGCTTGCGCTGGCCAGAAGCAGGAGGCTGCAGTTGCTGACCAGGAGATTTCTACAAGCCCACAAGGATTTAGATGTTGTATTTCTCTCCCCACCCCCCCCACCCCTTTCAGAAAAATCAGGTACAAATTTATAATCTAATTCAACTGCAGAAAAAGAATTCTTCCATATTCCCCACCTCTAAATTGTTGAATACAGCAAAGTGGCAGTTAAACTAAGAAGATATTGAATGAAAAACCTGGAAAGGGAAGATGAAGAAAACTGCCTTGGAGATAGAAAGAATCCCAGTCCTTTCATACTAAGTACAGACAAACAGCTTGAGTCCCTTCTGCTCACTGCAGCAGGAATGTCACAACAGGCACTAATGGTTGCTTTGCAGTGCAAGAGAGAGTCTCTTGGATCTGGCACTTCAAGTGTCAACTACAGCACTACACACACCTGGGCTTTGCCCTCAAAAAATAAAATTGCTAGCACAGGTATCATGCTTGAAATGTACCCTGTGAAGTGAAAAGAAAGACAAACATTTATATCCATGACCTTTTGCCAGTTAACATCTCATCATATGATTTGTTTTCTCAGCGTTGGTCTGAAAAGGTATGAACTGACTTCAGTGTGTTGCTGATGAAGGCTGAAGATAAGACTGAAAATGGGTCTAAAGCCTCACAGGTACATCACACCAGAAAGGATGAGGAATATAAGATTCTGTAGCAGCTTCTCACAAGGGAAACACACTGTGAGGCTGAAAGAGATGGGTCTCTTTAGCTTGGAGGAGACTGAGGGGTGACCTCATTAATGTTTAAATTATGTAAAGGGTGAGTGTCAGGAGGATGGAGCCAGGCTCTTTTCAGTGATGTCCAATGACAGGACAAGGAGCAATGGATACCAGCTGGAACATAGGAGGTTCCACAAAAACATTAGAAAAAACTTTTTCACTGTGAGAGTGACAGAGCACTGGCACAGGCTGCCCAGGGAGGTTGTGGAGTCTCCTTCTCTGGAGACATTCAAAACCCGCCTGGACGTGTTCCTGTGTGACCCACTGTAGGTGATCCTGCTCTGGCAGGGGGGTTGGACTAGATGATCTTTCAAGGTCCCTTCCAACCCCTGACATTCTCTGATTCTGTGATACCTGTCAAGGTTTTGGCATCAGGGTGGCTGAAGTGGTGACCTCTGTGGGATGGGGTGAGGGGTTGCCCTGTGCCAGACATGGCTGGTTCCAGTTAGTTCTGTTGTAACAGACCCACAGGACACACCTGAGATTGATGCAGGTGGCATCTCCAGGAGAGCCTGTTTAAGAAAGGGCAGCAAGAGCAGAAGAAGCAACAGAGGGACTGAGAGGGGCCATGAGGGAAGAGCAAAGTAGAGGATTAGGAGATGCACCACCTCCTTGTAGGGGCTGTGACCCACTGAAAAGTCATACAGGCCTGTAGACTGTAGGGCCTGTGGACAAGAACCATGTTGGAGCTGGTACATCCCATGGGGACTGCCGCTGGGGCAGGACTCACACTGAGTCACCGAGAGAGACTAAGAAATGAGGAGTGGTAGAGAGAAATCGCTGAGTGCTAACCCAGACCTCTAGGAGTCTCACTGGAGGGACTGAGAGTCAGCTGTTGCATTAAGAGGGTGAGAGGAGAGGTGCTTGGGGTGGAATAGTGGAGACTGGAAAGGAAGAAGGAAAGGAGTCTGGAGAGAGGCCAAGCCTGTGAGAGTGGGAGGAAAGGTGTTTCAATGTTTGTCTTCTATGTTTCCCAATACCCGAATCTGTAATTAAGTATTTATGCTAACAGGTAACAAATGAAGTTAAATTCCCCACATCAAGTCAGCTTTGCCTGCTGCAGTACTCTGCAGGTGATTTCCCAGTATTTATTTTGACCCAGGAGTTTTCTTGCTCTCATTCCTCCTATTTTCTTCTGTGTCACACTGGGAGGGAGCAGTGAGTGACTGGTTGTGTGGGGACAAACCGGCCACAGGAATCAGCAATGTAACTGTGCTACAGTCCAAAATATCATCTGGCTGTCTCATGCTTTAGTTGAGTTAAACCGAATTTGTTGCTCTTGTAACAAGGCACCTTAACTGCTCTAGCAACTTGCCCTTACAAGAGAAGAAAGCAGCAACATATTTAATAAAATAGCAAGGGTTGTGGGTTTTTTTTTTTTTCAAAGTTGCAGTGAGTCTTTGCTGTAACCTATTAATTCAGTGCCATTAATTTCAACAATCCTCTTATACTACTCCAAATGGAAATCTCAGCTAGCTTGCTTTATCCTTTTGCTGTCATTGCAAGAGATTGTGTTTGACTGATAAGGCTTTTTCATTACAGTCAAGCATTTAATTTGGTTTCATCCTGCCTAAAAGCTAAACTCCTGTGCTTCTGACATCTATCTGGCCATTAGAATGACTGTCACAGGTTCAGCACTTCAAGACTGCAAAGTGGAATTCAAGCAGAGAAAAACAAGAAGACAAGGAGTAAGCACTGTTGAAACCATAGTCATCTTCAAAAGCTGGTAAATATGAGGAAAAAAAGACATGTCAGGAACTTCAAACCTAGCTTGAAAGTCTGTAAGTTTTAGAAAGGAGAATCTAAGAAGGAAAGAGCCATGGGTAAGTGTGAGCTGAAAAAAGCAATCAAAGTAATTACAACCAATTTTAGTCTTGGGGGTTGAAATCACTGATGGGTCTTTCAGACTCTTTGCCAGAGACTACAGACTCGCAAGGCAGGCAGTCTCCAGGCAGAAAAGCATCTTCAAATCTTCCTCCTGTATTGCCACGTGAAAACTCTGGGTATCATTTTTTAAAAGCAGTGCTTTGTTCAATGAAAACAAGGAAAATGACAACAGCCATTTTGAGAATATCTGCCACATTCTGACATATCAAGTTACGCAGGAAATCACTATAATCTACTTCAATGTTTTCTGGAATTTCTGACCTTGTTACAGACAACAAACTAATTCATCAATCACACTGAAATTTTTCTGCGTTGAAAACTAGTTCAAGAATGTCCAGGCTCACAAGAAGTAAAATAATTTCTTTTGCAGCTTAACTCAGTTAAGTGTTTGTCATTACACATTTGTAGCATAATGTCATTACATGTTTGGGTGAGATTTGAATTGTTCAACCTAAAACTGAAAAGATCTATATCCCAACACTAATCTCATGAGCTACGCAGACTAAGAGCTCAATCTGTTTGACACAGCAGTGAAGATAATAATCAAAACAGCTCAGATTACAGTCTATCAAATCTTCTAAACCAAGAAACTGCGCTTGTCCTACATTACTAATCACATCTATTTGTATTAAATTTGAAATCCTGTAGGCACTGGTGACCGTGGTACATGAAGTTTTAAAACCTGCTCAGAGATTCTGAGACTTATGGAGGGAAGCAACACTCAAAAAGCCAAAGAATTTGACTTAAAACGTGCAACATTAATTTTACTTTAACAGAACACAGTTGAGATGTCAATTCTTCATTTTATGTACAAAAACTGTTACTAAGTTCTGTATTTTTTGTTTTCAAGGATAACAACTTATAAAAATATATGAAGTTAGAGTAAAAATCGTATTTTGAAAAGTTTTCTCATTATTTTATTGGAAAACTGAAAGGAAATCCAACTGAGATTCCATAGATAACTGTCCTGGATGTAGGTTTATTCAATGTTTTCCTTTACAATGGACAGATTTGTGGATATTCCTGAGTCACAAGCACTCTGGATAACTGAAATCAATGAGGTGGAATTCAATAATAGCAAATGCATCAAGTAGTACTCTTAGGAAAGACAAAGTTAAATACACAAATACAAAAGGAGTAGAATGAGAGCAGGGAGCAGTGTTGCAGAAAAAGATCTGAACAAATGACAGATCCATTAGGAACCCACAATGTAATGTTCTGGAAAAAAAAGACAGACCTTATGTCAGGACATATTGACAGGAGTGGTTTTGGGAAGATGCAAAGGTAGCGATTCCACTGGTGAGACCCCAGCACGAGAACTGTGTTTAGTTTCCAGTACTACTCTAGGAAAACTGGAGATATTGCAGAGAACAGCAATAAAAATGATAAAATGTTTAGAGAACATGACACAAAAAAAGGCTGAAATATTTGGTTTGCTTAGTCTACGAAACCATATATTTAAAGGGAAAACATAGCTGTCCTGAAACAACTAAATTTATTTTCTATGTCCACAAGGAGGAAGTCAGGAAGCAGTTGGCTTGACCTGCAGCACAAGTAAGAAAACTCCTTAGCTATAAAAGAAAACTAAGTCCAGGAAAAGGATGTTAAGAATCTTTGAAGAATTTAGGACAGTGTCAGTACCAAGGTCCAACGTATCAGAACTGTCACTGACTGGCTTCACTGGTCACTGATTCATTGATCACTGGATATCTACCATTGCTTTCCTTTGATTCTCTGATGGATAGCTGTATTTTTCTGCACTGCGTTCACTCATTTTTTTGCTGAGGGGGTGAGAAGGATGACCTGAGTACCAGGATCGATACTCCTGAACGGTAGCTTTCAAGTCCTTGTTGTGTTTGGAGAGGTTGGAGCTGCTGCTGCTTCAGTGCCTGGCCCTGAGCTTCAGTACACAGCAGAAATGCAAAGCCATTCCACTCAACTGCTTACAACAAGCAAGACCAAAATTCCACCCTCATAATTGTAAGTAATTGGCTGTGAACTCAGATGAGGAAGTGGCCTGTTCACAAGAGTCAGATTCTGGCAAAACCACCTTCCTGCTTCTCCAGATTTTTATTAGTTTTGCCTTTGTTTGGTTTTTGTTGGTTCGTTTTTTTCTTTTCTCCCAGGGGAAATTCATTAAAAACACTGAAATATTTAAAGGCCTCCAGGAAATGTTTCACTAAAAATCATAGAGCCCAAAATAGGAAAAAAAGGAAAAAGCCCAACAAAATATGAAGCATGTGCTGGGATTCAGGTATGATTTTCTTTCTTTAGAAACATGAAAATGTTGTTGGCACGTGCATGCACAAATCATAAGCAAATTGCTGTTAATAAAAAAATGCTCTTCAAAAGTACAATGGTTCCAGTAAATGTCAGAACACATGTGCCCTATTTAAAAATTAACCATATCATTAAAGTTATATTACTAATTAATTTCTGAAAATGTTTAATTATTAGAGAGTTATCTTTCCAGCTTCCAGGGAAGAATTAGAAATATTGCACTTCTATGTTTAAATTTCCCTCTGCCAAGCATTTTAAAGCTTTAAAAGGCATATATTTTAAGTTGGGAGATATAAATATAATAGCTTTCATTATTACACTATAAAGTCAATGAACCTCGTGTCATGGCAGATTTTATCCAGTCTTGAAACAGACTTCCATTTTTTCTTCTCCACCACCAGCTTTCTAAGTGAGCTGAGACTAAGGGAAAGCTGCCACTTGTGACAGCAGCAAATCTGGCCCAGAGTGTTTCTTGAGAAGAGCCTTGCGTTTGGTTTCATCCTCCTCCACATTGTGTGTTTCTCTAGCTCTGGCACTGGTTGAGTGTAACAAGCAACTTGTAAGTCAGAAATTACTAACACAGCCAGACTAACCTGACTTTAGCCTTATTACGTGTTTCTAAATGCTTGCAGATTTAAGTTACATGACGTTTCAGTTTTTTAAGCTGCCTGTAGTTTAATTTGAGCGATTCTCAGATCAGTAATGACTGAAGCCAGAAGCACTAGAGGCGAGTACTTATGGGGGTTTCTATGAGCTTCGCTTTATGATTTCTCGTAAACATTCCTCTAATAGCTCTCCAATCCACAATACTTTTTTTTTCTCTAAGAGATTTGCATATCAGCACATGCAGGATGATGGTTATATAGAGTCAGAGCAATGTTAATCCAAGTAAATCAAGCCCTTTTAGAGCAAGCCAGGTATTCTAACAAAAATTTACTTGGCTATCTGTACAAATATATTCAAACTGTTAATTGTCTAATTTAATGCACATCATCAACAGACATTATTCACAACAGACAGCACCAGGTGGACTGAACATTTCTCATTCAAACCGGACATACAGCATGAAACTGAAATGCAGAAATATATGTTAGAGATAGTGTGGAGAGAAGAAAAGGTTTCTTAATTATGCACTGTCCACTTCCTATAACAGATTGTCCTCCTAATTCGCCCTAGCTTAATCAACCTGTCAACTTGCTTTGGAAACAAACCAGCAGCTGCACACCCAGAGCTCTGTTTATCTGGTGTACAGGTGTCCTTCCTTGTTTGCATATTTTAGTTATCCAGTGGTTCACTCTGGTGTCAAAGGGTGAGCACTGAAGGAATATTAAAAATCCTTGTTGCACAGAAATAAAATATTCTGTCTGTTGTCAAGAAGGACTGCAGCTTCAGGTCAAGAGAATAGAGGTTGTTTAAAACTATTCACCATAAGCTTTGTGAATAATGAAGTGACCTTAGTGACAAGTTCCTGAAAGCTTCTGACCCAGTTATGCAGCCGCTACTACACTGGGTGGGATGTTGCATCTTGCAA
The DNA here is from genome assembly GCA_020746105.1 of Trogon surrucura. NCBI lineage: Eukaryota > Metazoa > Chordata > Aves > Trogoniformes > Trogonidae > Trogon > Trogon surrucura. The sequence continues at coordinate 112,417,056 of CM036617.1, read as the reverse complement.
TACACTGAAAGAAGAAAATCAGGCTCTATTGCTGTGTTTGGAGAAGAAGGTAACATCCCCTTCTGAGCATCACCGAAATGTATAGGGAGACTGAGACGTGCATGTTACTATGGATGATCAGTAAAGTAGTAACCACAAGAAAACCAAGGGATAATTCCTAGCTAAGCAGAAAAGCAGCAACTATTTACCTTGAAAACTATCAAAACAATTCCAGCCTGGAGACAGAGCTAAATTTTCATGAGATGAAAGATTTTGAATTAGTCAACTTCATTTGTCCACAATGGACCATTAGCCCAAGCCACAGAAGCAGATTAGCAAATGTTCAAGTTCAAGGATGGCAGCTGCACTACAGATGCAAATGTCATATATTCATTAGAGAAGAAGATGAAGGGTTGATTAATTTGAGACAATAATCCTAGATTTACATGATCTCACCAAGAAACCAGTATTCTTACCTCAAGAGTAGTGATTCTAACAGGTTGTCTTTTGTGATACAGATGAAAAATGAACTTTCATTTTGTCTTGTTAAAAGTGAGTAGCATGTTTTGTCAGAGTTCCAATGAAGATATTTTGGTTTAGCATACATTAGAGGTGGTTTAATGAAATCTACTCTCTTTATTTGTCCTAGTTATGTTTTGAAATTTATGGTCCTTTTCAGTCCAATAAAATTATAAGTACTTGAAGAACAAAAAAGAAATAATTTTCAGAAATAATTTTCATAAAATAAGTTCTTATTAAAATTCAGTGATCAAACATTCATTGAAGTATTATGTTCAGCTAAATTCATAGATTTCTAAAGCATAAAATTAAAGGTTCATAATCTGATAATGATTCACACGTTTGACAGAAGTTTCTAATTTAATTCAGATAAACATCAGTTTAGAAGAAAACGTCTTACATTTTCAAGTTCGTTAACAAATACAGCTTCTAACAGAAGATAACTTGATACTTAGGTCTACCTTTCAGAACTTAATTTAGTGCTCTGTGGGAGACAATACAATTTGTGTTGGCCAAACTGTTCAAACTACAGTCTGCTGAATGGGTTGATAATGTGCCACCAGCCTCTCATACTCTTCCAGCCTTCTCCAGGAGTTTCTCGTCATGGAAAGAGGTTGAGGCTGTTCTGCTCTCTCCCAGCCATGCTCTTGTCATGAGCAGCAGCTGCCTACACCAGGACAGTACTGAGATGTACAGCACTGTCTGGACAATCTCAAGTAGGAACTACAGATGACACAGGGAGGAAAAATGTTTTTTCCGTAAGTTCTTGTAGCAGGGCACTGCCAATAAAAACCATAACTGGGGGGAGAATTTGTATTTAAGGGATTTGAATGTTAGGGGTTAACCTTTTTTTTATGTTTGCTTGAATGACCACTTCCAAGTAGGACTGAAACTCTCAGTGGGACCTCTCTACCTTTCTACAATACAGATAAAATAATAACATGGACAATTTGAAAACAGTGAAAATCGATAATTCAACTTCTTGAACTTTTCAGGTGACTCAGATGGTTGCCCTTACTCGTGTATTCAGGAGCAATGTTTTGTTCTGTACATGCCTGTTCTCTGTTCATGTCCCGTGTCCCCAGATTGAGAAACATCTCCTGTTGTATAGCATATTGCTTAAATATGCTCTGAGTTGCTGCCCTAGGTGAGAGCTTCCCTTACTTCTGGAGGAGGTCCCTGGGTACTGAATTAAAAAGCTTTACTAAATATCTGCTTGGTTGACACAGGTTTGCCATGTAACATAAATTGAGGATGTAGAAATGGGTATAGCAAGGAAGAATTTGGCTAGGTGAACAATATCCCTTCAAGAAGTAACGTGTTTCTAAAACTGCAGAAATGAACTGCAAAAAGAAATTAAGGGAAAGCAAAGGGAAAGAAGGGCATGAAAACAATTAATGTTTTCTTCAACTGTTTTTGAGACTACTAGAGAAAAATATCAAAACAGCTTGAAACATACAAAGCTGATGTCCTGGAAAGATGTAATCCTTCATCTATAAAGTAAGAATATTTAAGTTTGAACAGCATAGTAGAGAATGAGGTCAGCTTGGCATGTTCAGTAGCAATCTGTCTTGTAGGCAGAGACTGTCATTTGGAAAAAGCTACTCTGAACCTACTTTAGTTTAAGACTCAATTTTAATCCACTTGTTTCTAAGACAAGACTCAAACTGCCTATTTCATCTCTAATCCAAACCACAGAGCTGCACAGCCAGTATAAAGAGAGCTAGGAAAAAGGCTAATTTACATTCAGGTTTTCCTACATACCTGCCAATGTGGTTATAAAACATTCACATGCGCATACACACATGTACCGATATCTCCTGTAGATACACAGGCATATGGTCCCTGTGTCTGTGCAGCTGTGCACACACATACACATCTCCCAGGAATACTGTATGTGTCTAACAATGGCTGTGCAGTTTGGCTTTATAGTCTCCTAGTCGCATTAAAAGTTACTTCTTACTTATTTAAAATGATACTTGGGATGTAGATCTGCTGTAAAAAGCGAAGTGTTATAATTAAGTGATCGTTTGGGAATCTTTCTTAGGGTTTTCGTGGCATTTTTCCTTAGACTAATTAATTTGCATTTTTGTTTAATCTGAAATTAAATATTTGCCTAAATCTGAAAAAAAAATACATCTATTTTAGAATTGAATTAATCTTGCACACATCCTGTACAAGATTTTCTTCACAAGTGCAGGGACTTGCTGGAAACCAACAGCTTAAAAGGGATTCCATATTAGGCCAAAACTAGAGAAGAGGTTGATATCTCTTACGGTTGATATCTGCTAAGGCTGATAGCTGAAGCTTGGGCTCTGGAAGTTGCTGATTTTGTATATTGCTTGACAGTTCCTTGGTAGGAAGGAAGGTGTGTAAATAAGGAGCAAATCTATTTCTTTCAATTTATTTAATTTATACAGTGTTGAATTTTCGACTGAAAACTATGGAGGAAAGAGTGTTTTAACTGTGTGTATGTTTTCATTGCAGGCAATATAAAAGGAATGCAGAAAACTGCTTTTATTTTAATCTTTTCTTCTTTTGAGTAATGGAGCAAAGTGCTATTTAAACAGAACCAATATGTTAAGGATGGCTTCCACCCTTTTAAAGTGCATAACTAAGCCTACAAATCTTACCCTCTCACGCACTGGGATAAACTTCTGAGAGAATATGTAAGTATCTTTCTAGTTAAAACTAATCTCTCTTCTGTAAACATACATTTGTTTTAACAAAGGCTTCTTTCAATAATATAAATAATGATAAAAATAATGGAGTTGCCAATGTTGACTTGGTTCAATATCTGGAACAAGTATCCCCTCAGGTAAAGCCGGCAAGCCTTTCGAAGTCAGCTAGTACATTATTAATCTCATCACTCATAAAATGCTTTAGTCCATTTATTACCTTCACACCTCATACTGGTGATCCAACATCAAGTGTTCTCTAATAGTGTTTAAGTGCAAAGGATTTCGTCTGCTTTACTCAGCCTGCCAGAATCTTCTACATGATTTCCTCTCCTCAGCTGCATACATGGATTGAAAACCATTCCATATGGCTTGGAGAATAAACTGTTATCTTTGTACCTCCCAATATGCCACTTGAGAAGATCTTGTTTTAGAGCTGTAGTTTCCAAAGAAGGTTTTTTTTTAAATAAAGCTGACTTAAAGACTCTGATTTTCTGGGGCGATATCCCTTCTTGCCATGATAAAGATATAGCATCAAACTGATAATGAACTAAAAGTTTCTATCTAGTTTGCTTTTTCTGATACAGACCTAGAGAGACTTCTTCTCTAAACACATCTTAAGGAAGATACATGTTTTTCATTGAGTATGAGTTTGAGTAAGGCTCTGTGAATCTTTTTTAGTTAGTAACTCACAGAAATCCATTCCTTCGGGGGAAGATTTAGGAGGTGACCCACCCTATGGAGCATCTGCTTCCAGCCTCATCACAGAAGAAACATTGCTTGATTCCTCTCCATGCAGCTCTGTCCTTGGGAGACAGGGCAAGTGCATCAGGCCAGTGAGATTATTGGTAATCTCCTTCCTTGTGATAACACTGATGCATCACTATCCAACGGTTTTGGTGGGGTTTATAAATGAGTTTTTATGACAGGGAATCATTGGCAGCAGAAGCAGCCATGAGTGCATCCGCTCTCTTCCTTTGTTCTGCTTGATTCCAGGCTTGCCACATGACGTATTTTAGAAACAGTACTTCAATGGGAAACACGAATGGGTGGCAACTGACAGTAATTATTTTGTGGCACTCATTAAATTCTTAGCCATAAAGGAAGTGGTGATACATTGAGATGTTTTCAAAGGAAGCATGTAGATGCACAGCCCTGCAAAACAGGCAGAAAGAAATGTTCAGCCAAAAAGGAGTGAGTTTGATCTAGTAAACTCATATACAATTTGCAGGCAAAGCTTTTGCTCCCTAAACCTGCAAGAACAGAATTTCTACAGACACTATCTTGCTTCCACAAATGAAAGGTTTAAGAAAATGCCAGCAGGCAATGTGCTTATCTTGGTCTTTTTTTTTTTCAGAAAGTTAGTATCCCCAACAGACATCTTGTGCAGGCTTGAAGCAGAGAATAAATTTGGGGCTTTTTGAGATTTTCTCAAATCTGTGATAGTAGCAAAGACAACGAAATTAAAATGGGCTTGCAAGTATTCCATTCAGCAGTCAAAGCAGAATGTTTTACTACAATTTTGATTTTGTTTAAAGGTTTAAAAGACTGTTAAAATGTATTGAGACTTAAAATAATTGAGATGTTCAGAATGACTGAAGTTTCAGAGGTCAAACCTCATCTTTCTCCTAAAACTTCTTAGACTGAAAAAATATTTGGTTTCTCCTGATGTGGGTTTAGACAGTTAATATCAAATGCTAAATTAAACGTCAATAATCCTTAAGGAGCCTATCTTAGTCACACATTTTTAATCAAGGTTTTCAATGTGATATTAAGGTCCATTTGTTCCCAGAATATAATGAGAACTGTATCAATCTCATGCATTTCCAGGCAGGGCTCATAACAGGGGTTTAATTTGTCCTTACTTAAGCTACATTTTAAATGCTTCATATGAAGATTTTGGTTCCAAAAAAAAGTGCATAGAAGAAATAAGGGACTGTGCAAGCTAAAGGATTTTCAGTTGTAGCTTTCAGAAAAACAAAAAACAACATCCCACTCAAAGAAAGCCCTGCAGGCTAAAGAGCAATGAACACTACATATTTCAATACTTTCTAGAAAAAAGTCAGAAAGGCAAATGTAGGTTTTATTGTATAAAATGTGAATCAGTGAACGATCAATGTTTTAAGCAGAATATCCCTGTTGGATGATGATTCATTAGCATTATCTCAGGGAAGGAGGTTATTGATAATTTGATACTGCGCATCCACTATCCTAATCATTATTGTCAGAAAGTCTATGAAAGATCATAGGTCATGGATCTAAAATTAAGTACACCGTAAAAAAAAATTAAGCAAGGCTCAAGGACAGACATTCTTATAGATTAAGAATCACACTAAAATGCATTTTATCAATTAATTTTCTAAGATATTATTTGATAAAATAAAGCTACAACCTTCAGTGAAACATTTCTAATTTAAAATCAACTGGAGGTGGAAATCTGAATATTAACCCCCTCCCCAACTCTGCCTGTTTTCTGTATACGTTGTATATGAGTCTGCCTTCAAAATGTATTTGTCTTACAGATTATATTGGACTACTCAACAAGCTAATAAGACACACTTTTTTAATCTTTTGGTCTTGAAATGTTCTAATTTTTGGACAACTTTACTTACTTTTCTGAATATTCTGATAACTCAGAAGTTGAGAACAGCATGGTTAAACGGCATTTCAAAGCCAACTCTGTGAAAAAAGATGCTGTTTTCAGAGTAAGGGAAGGGGCCACATTACAGGCTGGGTGAAGGAGAGCTTCACCCTAAGGACCCGCTAGCTATACTGGGCTTTAGCTTGGCTGCTACAAGCACAAACCAAGTCACACTGTCACTTCACACAGTAACCTTAGCCTGGGTCAGCAGACTGTCAGCAGGAATGCAATGCTCCCAGAAGCATCTTGGCAGGAACTAATTCAGAAAACCTACTGATGCCGGGCACATGTAACACAGAAATGCCTTTCGTGTAACTTTGAAAACTGGACTATACAACTCAACAGAAGTATGCCATTTGCTTTTGCATATTCTGAAGAAAGGTATTGGAGTGTTGGGCATCGCCTATATGCTCCCTTAAATTCTTTTGTGAGGATCATCATGCCTGTATATCTTGCTTAATCTAAAATAGTTATGCTTAACATAAGTTAGGTTGAAAGCAAAACCAAAAATAAGATATTATCATTTTCTATTAAACAAAATAAAACACAGAAACAATACAATTTTGATGTCTTTTTGTGTCTGTTAAGACAGAGATGTCAAAGGAAAGAAAACTATTTTTGATTCCAGTCTTAAAACCCAGAAGGTCACCCTCTAAATTTTTATGTTCCATTAACCTATATAATTTATTTAAACAAAAAACTTGTAGTGTACCCTTTTTCACAAGCTAAACTCACAGAATCAAAGAATCTCTTTGGCTGGGAGAGACCTTTAAGAGCATCAAGTCCAACCATTAACCTAGTACTGTCAGGGCACCACTAAACCATGTCGCTAAGAACCAGATCAACACATTGTTTAAATACCTCCAGGGATGGTGAATCCACCCCTGCCCTGGGCATGCCCAATGAGCCTTTCAGTGAAGTACTTCTTCCTAAATCCAGCCCAAACATTCACTGGCACAATGTGCAGCCATTTCCTCTAGTTTTATCACTTGCTACTAGGGAGAAGAGACCAGCCCCCTCCTCTCTCCAGCCCGCTTCCAGGTAGATGTAGAGAGCAATAAGGTGTCCCCTCAGCCTCCTTTTCTTCAGGATAAATAATCCTGGTTCCTTCAGGCACTCCTCATAAGACTTGTGTTCCAGACCCTTCATGAACCTGTGATTCTGTGATTCTGGACATGCTCCAGCACTTCAGTGTCCTTCTTGTAGGGAGGGGCCCAGAACTGAACACTGTACTGGAGGTGCAGCCTCACCAGTGGCAAGTACAGGGGTACAATCACTTCCCTACTGCTGCTGCCCACACTATTTCTAATACAAGCAAGGACCATGTTTTTTACCAGAGCTGCTGTGACAGCTTTTATACACCCTTCCTTCTCGAGATTTTCCATGGTTTCCTCTTGTGCCCCAATCTCCCTGCATCCCTCTTCTGCACTGTTCCCCTATTTCCTAATCTCTCTTCTTTAACATTCAGGAAGATGTCTCAGCTCTCCTCTCACCTCACCAGTGGCTGACTCTTTTAGAAAAGTGTGGATGACCAGCTGACCAGAGAGAATGAAGAACAGGATTCTAAGCTGAGCCTAGTCAGGCTGTGGCCAGCTTGCCTGTTCTGAGGCAGATGGAATGGGCTGAAAAGACGACAGTGCTGGTGTTTCTGAAACAGGCATTCTCATATCACGGCCCTGAGCTTCTACATAAGGAGACAAAGATTACAGATGTCACACAGTTGCATAGCTGGCCTTAAAGATGGCAGCTGTTGTCTGAGTGAAGATGACATAGTAAGCAAGTCACTTTGGGTATTAATGTGCTTGAACATGAAATAATTCAATTTTTGAAGGGAACTGTGACAAGTTTCAACCAGAGAAGAGGCTTAACCACAAAAATTCAAATAAGATCTAGTGTATTTCATCATATAATGCTGTCAAAACTGTGTTACAGTTTCTTCTGCTCGGTGAGATAAAGTAGCTCAAGTGCCTGCCAAACACCAGCAGCACAGATAATGGGAGTTGTGGGTGCAAGGGCAGAAGAAACGCAGGGAGATTGAAGTGCTGAAGGAAGAGCTGGAGAGGTAGAAGTCATGGAGAAACAGGCACTTTTCCTTTTAGTAGCAGCAGGCAATGAAATCAAGCCTAGGTGACTGCAACCACATTATAGGGGCTGACAGGACGTTATTAGCTTGCATGGCTGTCTGTACCAGAGTCATCAGACGTTACTGTTCGGACAACTGTTATTATCGTCCATTTGGCTAAGAAGCTGCAGGTTACAAAATTACAAGGCAATTTCCATTTGACCTCTACAGAGTCATTTCTGCAGAGGTCTGTTGAGCTATTGGGTGATGGTGACAGGAGCCAAGCTGAATCCCATAGACCCTGTGGATCTGGGGTGTTGTTACAAGCCCACAGAGCATCATGTTCAGCTGAGGCTGGACCTAAATCTGGAAGTCATGCAACGTTAAAAAGATTTTTTTCTCCTACTAAGGTGTTTTAGAAGCACTTTGGAAACCAGACTATGGTCCCTGCTGCTGTTTTTTCAGTGTCACAAAGGTTCTTCAACAGCATGGCTGCCTCCAGCGCTAGACTCAGGAATGCCAACTCCAATTAAAGACTTGGAAAAAACAATGCATTTAATGGCTTATTCAGGGTGACAAGTGTTGTCTTACCTTGGGAATGTCTATGAGCCTCATAGGTGTAGCTTTGTGTTCTGCTTTCCCTTGCTGCATCACTTGATATTAGCTTTCTTTTGCAGGTTTTTGACACCAATGTTTAAGATATGCACTTGGTAATCTTGTGTTAAAATCATAATAAAATGTCACATTAATTTATTCTCTGGGAGTATTTTTCTAGCTCCTTGTATTAATTCCCCTCAAAGCTAATTTAGATGCTTTTTGTCTCTGTATTCCACATCTGTCTGTATTAATAATTGTGCAAGTGTCTGACCAAATTAAGACATTTTACAGCATTTAAACGTCCCAAAGATCTTACATTTTCTGTGAAAGTGGAGAAGTTGTACTATAATTTATGGATGTTTTCCCATTAATCCCTGAGTTGTTTTGGCAGCTAATGCCTAAAAGCAGCAGCTACCTGGCAAGGACAGAATATCTGTCAGACCATGAAGGGTGTCTGCATTCATTGGAGAGATAAATGGGAACACTGAAATAGAGTTAAGCCTAGAGAAGGAAGCTCATCCTCAGACAGACTTGCCAAGTCTGTTTCATTATATCTTATAGCATTCATTGTAGTTTAGTGAACGCTCTTAAGTATTCTGTCAAAATAAACTTACTTTTCTAGATAAGTAGCATTGCAAAACCCTTCAGTGCTACTGCTGATACTTGAATTTGTTTACTGTTTTTTCACATAAAATATGTAGTCTGAGTTTTCGTAAAATGTACCTTTTCTCTTAAGCCATAATGAAAAGACAGATTATTTTTTAAAGTGCATTATACACAAAGCAGCAAGTTGTTTGGGTTTTGGTTTTTTTTCATTTATTTTGAAAGCAGAAGTTTATGGGTCTTTCAAGTTTCTATGGTTCTGATAGTGTTAAATCATAATTCATGATCATTTCTGGGGACACACACACTGGAAGTCTTCCTGCAGCAAAGTGACAACTTTTTTAATGTGTAGAACAAATAATTACAATGTCTAAGTTTCTTTGAGTAGAAATACTGAAAATCAAAATCAGAAGGCTGTCTTAAAATATATTTTTTGTAGTTACTTATTTTAAATGTATTATTTTAATTTCTTACCTATTTACTTGAAGTATATTCTATTTGTTAAGTAACTCTTGTTCAAGCCGGAAGACCAAATCAAGTTTATAGCATAATTAGAAAAAAAAAAGTCATTGACTGAAATAGAGAAGGTTAAAATTTAAAGGAATGTTTAACAAGTATTTTCTGACAGAGAAAGAAGAAACATGAAAACAGAAATCATGACAGAATTTTAAATTGTAAAATTGCTTTTTTTAATGAACAAATGACTAAAATTTTACATTAAAAAATGAAACATTTAATCTCTGCCTATTACACTTATGATGACAACTGACTTAAAAGACCTTAAGTGCTAATTCTAGAAAAGACAACATAACACCTCCAAAGCTTCAAGATGCCTGCATGTGGGATTTTGTACCACGCTAGATAGATTTATTTTGGCTGAACTTTATTCAGGCCTGATTGGAAGTAAGGAAGCATGTTTTCTGCTTCTACTGCTACTTTTCTCCGATTGTATCATGATTTATACTTGGAAAATTAGACCACAGGTTCTGCTCGCATGAATCTTTGTGTATGCCATTGTGCATATTCGCAGTCATATATTTTCAACCATAGTTAACTGGACTTTAGATGCAATATAATGCACTGAGAACCGTTCCCTTTCCATACGCATCTATTTACAGCCATATGCTTAATTGAATTTCACTTAACAACTGTATTAAGAGACTTAATTATTACAGATTTGTGGCTCACGGAACTGTTATTTCATTATATGCTGAATGAAGCTTAGTTGGAAACCTGAGATCATTAATCCAAGAACAACTCTTCCAGCTCCACAGAGATGTTATTTGCAACATTGTCTGTTCGGATCAACTTGAGATCTGACTATAGACCTAACAGTCCTTTGTCTTTAAGTATCCTCCCTCCCCACTTCCAAGGGACTTCAGATGCTGAGTTTTTTTCTTCACCGCAAGTCAGTGAAAGTTTTATTGCTCACCACACATACACCAGTAAAATCTGTTAATAGATAAGTCTAGTATTGTCTTTTCCTTAATACAGATTTGTAACAGCAAAGTGCCCTTTTGAACTGATGAATAGGCATAATAAAATCAGCAGCAGAGAATGAACTAGTTGACCTACAAGATCTTTTTTCATTCCTAATTTCTATGGGAAAAAAAACACAAAAAAGTACATTAACCTCATCTTCAATGTTCTCTCTCAAATAATGATCCTGTTATAAGGTCATTACAGAAAATATTGAGATACATTGCAATACTGCTTACAAAATTATGCAGCAAGTTCTTTGCATTTGCAAGTTACATTGAAAAGTCTTTGTTTTTAAATGATTCACTCATGAAGGCTCTATGAACATACTAAGTTCTTTGAAAGCCATTACAAATATCATTTTCATTATATACCATGTAGTAACCTCAGACCTATCAAAATCAAGTACAGGTTTTTTCCCCAAAGAGGTTATAAACAAAAATGCAGAATACCACTGATTGGGATAAAAAAGGAGAACCCTATATGGATCAGATGATGGTCCTTAAAAGAAAAATTAAAAAGCAATCATTAAATTGCATCCCGTGGGAGGAAATTGGGCCAAAATTGATCTGGATAGCCAAATCTATTATTACATGCAGTGAATGTACAATGAAATGTGATTAGAGCAAGTGTGCCATCAGTCCCTTTTGCAAGATCAAGCACGGAACAGCACAGCCTTGATGAAAGGAATCGATAGCATTGAAAGCAAAATTGGAGGGCTGTCAAATCATCTTAATTCCTATTTTCTGAATGAGTGGAGTGGGATCGTTTTATGCACATGCTAATAACCAAATTAGTGTGCTTTTGACTCAGTACAGAATCAAGCTTCTATAAAATTTTAATAATATTGCTAAAAAATATACCCCAACTCACATGAAGCAGAGGTATCATGGAACACATATGTTTCACTTTGAATTCCTAATTAACAGAGTTTCATTTCCTCTTAATTTTGTAGACATTAGTTTATGTAAGCTACAACCGCATATATCTTAACAGACATGTTGATTGGCAATCTTTGCTCTCCCATGACTGGAAAGGCACACATATGTATATGCACAGCACATATAATAAGAATTGACCTATGAGTATCTTTGAAATCCAGCACTCAGAAGTGAGTAGTAAAGATTTCCTTTGAAATATTTCTCATAAAATTTCCTCAGAAAGGGTTGTGGTTGAAGGTGGTTTCAGGGTCAGCTTAAGCCAACCTAAAACTGAATTGCCCTCAAGTCCTGCCCCTCCCTCATGCTTCTTCTTGACCTCCCTCATGCACAGCAAGTCAGCTGTTGATGTGGACAGAAACTGTGGAGACAAGATGATGAGGGGATAAATGTTATGTGGCTATGTGTCACCCACCACACCTAGAGAAAAATTCAGGACAGACTGAAAAATCAAGAGATGCTTAAAAAAGCATCAATACAGGACCCTCCTGAAGATCAGCATTGGGAAACTCAGAGGAATGGAGTATCTCAGCAGCTACAGGTTAATGAATTTAGAATGTCCCTCTGACATTTTTAAAGGCATATTTAGAATAACACAGATACCTTTCCAGCTTTGCCTGACATTGTATTTTCACAAGCACAAGTTTTGAGAAGTGTATTCTTTAAATATAAAAAATCAGCTGTGGACACAGAAAAGTGTCAGGGCAAAACCAGAGAAATGGCATGTTAGCAGGAAGAGCTCTGCTTCTATATCTGCCTCAGAACATGAGCACCAGCACTCTCAAACAGCACTGAATCTGTCTCATTCCACCCTTAAACAATGAAACAAACAAATAAATAAATAACATTGTTAGAGTGCGCAGCAATAAAAGTGTTTCGTAGGTACTCTATTTGTATGATTAGTAAAAAGGCAGCAGGTAAAGTCATGGTTCAAGAGAATTAAATAATACTAAAGTGTAATCCAGGAGTTTTGTATCAGATGGATCTGGGAATATGATGGACCCACCAGTGCCATGCTCTGTTCTCAAGCCACATGCTGAAGAATGTGAGGCCAAAAGTAATTATACATTATCATAGCCAACTATTCTAGAAGAAAGCTCACATTTCCCTTGGTAAGTTCAAAACAGGAGGTATTTTATAAGAGCCTACAAGATAGCAAAGGGACTGTACATGTACAGTTGCAGAAGACAAGAGGGACTCTTGATTCTCCTTTTTGAAAAATTACAGGTTTTGTTTTCTGCTTACGGGTGAGTCGCATTCAGATCTAGGGCCTTTGTTAACTGCATGTGTTTTATATCTTTTTTTAGTCCTTGTTATGTGAGCTTGTGGGAAACATACTGATGAACCTACACACATAAATTTTCTCTTCATCACGAAACTGACTTTTGTGGGAAAAAAAAATGATCCTAAATGCTATTTCTACCCATAGGATAGAGGAAATAAGGTATCAGAGTGATAATAATAGTCCAGCATAGATGAACAAGGCTGTCAATGCTAAGCTTTTCTCATGCTGAATCCAGTAAATGGACAGGCTGTATTGCAATTTATGAGACAATGTTGCAGGAAAGTTATAAAAAACACATGGAGCACCTTAAGCTTTAACATTCAGCCTTGGCCACCAGCATGATGCCCTTAATGTTTGCTGTGAGCCAGGCATTTGTTTTTAATTTGTGGTTCCACTGTAATAATAGGTTGCTGGGAATGGTTAATAATATGGCATTAGCCTAGAAGTCTGTTAGCCGACTGAATATGGTGGTTGGATTTCTAGGCTGACAGAAAGCAAAACTACTAATTAATTAATTAATTAATTTATTTATTTATTTTCAAATAAGATATAGAAGCAAGCAGCCTCACATTTGTTGTGTTTAAAGTACAGCAGTGTACTTGTGACCTGTTCAGCTGCCTTCACGTGGGCGTCTAGTGAGAATACCAACTTGTCAACTATGATGCTTTCAGGGTGCACTTTGTACTCATTTTCATACATAAAACAAATTATCCTGTACGGCATTAGGCATTTTCATTCCTGCTCATCCAAATCCTTCCATAGTAGTGTTATCAAATGGTGGTGATACATATACAAACCTGCAACAAAACATTCTCTATTCCACTTGTAGTTTGTAGAGAAGCAAATATTTCTTTTTCTCTTAGTTTTCACCAGGTGCGCCTGATGCCAATATAGTGCTACTAATAGCCACTGTTGGTAACGCAGGGTCCATGAATATGTGGGAAATCTCTAGGCAGCTTCCAAACTAGCAGCATCTGGGGTTTCACAGTCTCATGGATGAAATAATTCAATCCAGAAGTCACACAAATCATAGTTAGCTAGGAAAAATTTCCTGCAATAAAAAAACCTCACACAGTGACAAAATAAAATCTTTCCTGCTTTCTGCTGGCTGTATCAAATGTACCTAATGAGCTATCTAAAATACAGTATCACTATTTGGATAACCTCTGGTTACTGAAGAATTATGGACACTCATCTTCCAAAACAAGTGGGCGTGACTCCCTGTAGCACAACTTCAAGTGTAAGAGCTCATCATGATCATGAGCTGATATCTGTTAGGCTTCTGTGTCCCTTACTAATCTGTTTTTTTAATTTAATGTGTCTATTATGAGTAGAAAAAGCTTTTTTTACCACGAAGTTCTACAGCTATTTAGACATGTGAGCAGACAGCTTTTAACTGCCACGATGTTCTTTTTCTCCTTTCAGTTAAAAATTACTTTTGTCAGTATTGTCATTACTTGCATGAGACCCATGAAGTCATTCAGTGTCTTCACTAATTTAGTTATAAAGACCTTCTTTAAACTCTAATTTTAAAGCAAGTGATGGGGGGTGTCATTTCTGTTGTACAAAGTCAGATTTTAATCTTGTGTTCAAATCTTTTTACAGAATAGTTCCTTGACTGCATCTTTTGCAATAACTGAAGGATTGTCTTTCAGGAACCACTGATGGCACTGAAATAGTGCACCCATTAAGTATATGAAACCTTATTGCCACAGACCAATAGTGATGACTGCAGATTTCAACATATATGCAAGATAACCATATTCATGTTTGCATATAGGCAATGACAAATACAAATGTTTCCTCTAACTAGCTCACTAGATGTAACTTGGGCTCAGTAAGAGGAAAATCTCGAAAGACTGGAAATCAACATACACTGATAACAGAGGTTACAGAATCCCTGTTCAATTTAATAGTATTTGACTGTTCTGCTGGTGTATCAGAAATAGAAATAGTATAAACTTTTGCAAACTCACTGTGTTCTCACCTGCAGGCAAAATGAGCTGCTCGGGAAGAGTAATTTCAGGATCCAGCTGTTTACACGGAGCATTGCTAGAGCCCTGGGGAAAAGCTTCATTTTCCTCAGCTAGCTTGCAAAAGAATCTCAGGGAAGTCTGCAGTAATTTGCATGATGCCATGTTCTCTGATGGCAAAGTTTCATGTCCTCATGAAGTCTGACCTCACGGGCTTGTGTTTGCAAATTTATAGACTTCTGTGGTTGTGGTCCAAACTATGTGCTTACAAGTCTTCAGCAATGCACACAGCACTCTGACCTATCTTTTGCAGGTTTTTCTTCTGTAGTGCTGACTCAGTATAGGTTGACTAGCTGTGATGATAACCTTAAGCAATACTGACTGAAGCAGTAAACACTCTCCAAGGGTGGAAGAAATTGTTTCATCTGAGTTCTGATACCTAAGAACTTCTATCGTATTTTCAAACTTTTATGTGACAACTGATTCTTTTAAAGCAGCTACCTATTACTTTAAGTCATTATTATTACAGTCAGTTCACCAGTTTTGCCATGCAGATGAAACTGGTGACATTATTGCAACTTTATTTTACGCCCCCAAGAATTCTTCTCAGCTGGGCACAAAGCACCATATAGGCATATCAGCATGGGGAATGATACCAAACTCATGCTAGTGTTCAGTTGCAGCGAGTCTTTCCTCCCCTCCTAAAACTCATCAATTATGGACTTTTAGGCTTTTAAAAACAGGAGACCTGAGGCTCACTCAGGGTTTGGAAAACAATGGACATGAGCCCAGCCTTAGAAGAAACTCTCTCATTGCCAGTCAAATGCACACAGGTAAGAAATGAGCACTCGGAGCTCCAAGGGACAGAGGAGCAGGAAGGTCAGAGCATAGAAACAGCTCCAGGCACAGCACACACAACTCTTAGATCAGGATTTCTGACTCCTTCTTTCTTTCAGAGTGTCCAAGCAACATTTTTAGTTCTCCAGTGTCAGTGATAGAACTTAGAGCATATTGTGCCAGGAAGAAAAACAAATACTACATCAAGCCTTTTAAACATGTCCACTGACTCAGACAGATTTTGCATAAGCTATTTTACTATTACCTTGCCTTTGTTCTTAAGTATGGCTAGTAAATGGAGTTTATTAAAGTGTCATTACCCCACTTGGCACAAAAAGAAATTAGTGCATGGCTGATCATGCAAACCACTTCAAGTGACTTGTTCAGAAACAACTAGTGACATAACTGAGAAAGCTGTTTATTCCTGTCTTCATCTCTTAGTTGTCAACTCAGTAATTTACTCACTAAAAACACAGCTTTGTCAACTGAAAACACTGCCTTCTTAATGTCTCCTATCATGACTTTCACTCTGAAAGGCCAAGAACAGGTTGCTTCGTCCCACCTGTATTTTTGCTAAACTTGCTGAGGATTCAAAGCGACGCGAGGCATCCAAATTAAGCATTTTGCTAAAACATGAGCATGTAAGAAGGAGCTGCAAAAACCATAAGCCAGAATATCAGTATGAGACAAGCCACAGTGACTGCATTCAAGGTTTTAACATTTCAAAAAGAAGAGCTGATAATCAAACCCATCAATTTTAAGCAGAAAATAATAGGGGAACACAGTATTTTGAAAGATTTATGGGTCAGAGTTTTTTTGCTATTTCGTTTCTTATTACTTAGTTACCCCTCCAGTCACTTCTTCTGTATCTTCTTTTCCTCACAGAAAAAGCTTTAGAAAGCACCAGTTGTCTGTTCTGAAGAAACCTGCCCACCTATCTGTGCACTGATATAAGCATGTACTAACAAAAACCAGCTTAGCCTGGTAAAATTGTTAATCCAATTGACCCATGAAATTCTCACTAAAAAGAGAAAAACATGTCAAATGTGTACACATTTTACATTCTTCCAGTTAATATTCAGAATTGCTTTAATTACCATGCCTGTCTGATGTCCCATCAGGCTTTGCTCCATCGCTGCAGTTACTCTGTTACACAGATTTTATATAGGTATTACAGTGACAACACCCAAAGCTAAAATAACCGCTTGTGTTGTCATTCTAGAAGACAAATAATAATGAGGCGTTCAGATAAAAATGGCTGTGTGTGATTAAAAGATCCACACCCCAAATAAACAGAAACTATCCTGATCTTCTTTTGTACTCATTCTTCAGCAGCATGCTCCTGAAAGAATATAACTCTCTTAATAAGACCATTGGTAATGCATACACCTGTGAAAATCATTATTCTCTGAATTTCCTTTGCTTCATCGACAGGACCTAGGCTCAGCCTGACTACTCTTGTGTGGTAATTTTATGACAGATTTGAATTACACAAAGTACACTTGCAGAAGAAAACTAATTTGAAGCAACTGAAGAAATGGACTTGGCTTTCAGAGTCAAGTAAAGATTTAACTTCATGAAATGAGACCACAAAAAAATATCAATGCCATGGTTTTCATTCTTGCAGTTACTTAAGGCAGATATTATGGAAATCTTGACAGATATTGTAATTTCATTATCTACAGTCTCATATGTGTGAGCTAGAAGCCTTGCTATCTAGGCTAAGCAGCTATTCACCACATGTAATAACATTTATTTTCACTGTTTTTGTTCCTTGTAGTTATCATCTTACAGTTTTTCTTTCCTGCCTGATCTTAGCCGCACTGGTTGCACTCAGGATTAGGAAGCAGGAGATGCCTTAGGACTGAGCTTTTGTTTACATCTAGTGAGTTTGGGCAGTAATAAGTCCTACAGCTAAAAATGCAGTGATGCAGTTTCAGTAGATCTTTTCTTGGTTTTCTTCTATTAGCCAAGTAAAACTAAGATTAGATACTCTTCATAAAAACAAGGGCTCTTTGTCTCTGCTAGCAACCTTACTTAAAGTAGTTGATAATGCTACTGTTAATTGGTGAATACTCTAAAATATGCTATGACAAGTTTAAATAGGAGGCATTAATTGGGATTTGTTCCATATGGGAGTCGTCTCAGGCCCGCACGAACAGAGAAACAAATGAAAAACCTTCTTTCCCGTTCAAAACGTGACCTCTCTGGGCTTATTTGGGCTCTTGATACAACAGGCACTGAAGTAGCTAATTAGCTTGGCAGAGTTTCAGACAGCTGGATTAGAGTCAATGATAAAGTGCAGCAGAAGGCACCTCTTGGCATGGGTCCGTGTAACTCAGCCTGCCGGCCTGGAAATCCAGCGGAGGAGAGGGGACCGCCAGGCTGGGGCTGGAGGCTCCTTCCGAGGCTGGAGGAACCTTGTCATTTGTCAAAGCCACATTTAAATATACGTGCTTGTACTGCAAGTGCAGAGCAATACATCTAACATAAGTAAGTGGCAGGACCGGGCCAAGCTACTGTAAGTTACTCCTCCGTGGGAGAATACTCCGCCACTCTTTGCAGAGAAGAGCAAGTTTTGCAAACAAAAAAAAATGCGTTACAATCCGCGCACACAGTTGCAACTCATACCCTTTTGTAGGGCTCACACCAGCTACACCTGCTTTACATCACGGAGCATGAATTTCCTACAGATGTCCTCTAACCTACCTGGGAAACAGGCTTAACTGTTTACACTCTTGAAGTGATATGGATAGCCAGCATTACCAGGGCAGGTTTCAAATCAAGGAGAATACAGCAGCGAACTAACACATCAGCATGAGATGTCTCTAATTCAGGTAAGGGCAAATAATAGCAATGTTCAGTAAATGGTTTGGTGAAAAAAAGAAATAAAAGTTTCAACCATACTCTCTTTTCTGACTTCATTGTCATATATTACCTCACATGGACAAAATTCGAGAGACTATTCTTTAAACAGTGGTTTAAATTTAACTACAGCAAGCCCTTCGGCTTAGCAGTAGTATCCTTGTGTGTTTTACAAGATTTTTGTTCATTTAAAATGATTATAAATATTATTGGAGCAATATGGTCATTGTCAACAGAGTAGGAAGGAGCTTATTTAGTTATTTCGTACAATGGAATCTACTCTGACACTCCCAGGTTCTTATATTCTTTCTAATAAACCTCGAGCAGCTTTCTATTCCCTTTTTTCTCCTTCACACCCCTCCCATTCTATACTCTCCTTTGAAAAATTACATTAGCACATATATGAAGGTTTAGTGGATGTAATGGCAAGAACATTGTGAAGAGCATATTTCTACATCAGGGGACAGGGTTTTAAACCTAACTTTACTATTACATGGCCCCTGAAATATATCAAGAAGTTCAAAATGTTCATCCTGGAATACAACTGTGGTAGGCTTGCATCGTCTCCCATACACGTTACATTCTGTATGATGTGAAGGGATTCACGGAGCTCTCTTTTCTGCTCTCATTACAATCTTTGTCACTAACAATGAGGTATCCAAATTTTAATGCCTCATATATTTTGTCAGCTATAGTGGTGTGCTATACTACTTTGACCTTTTTGATTGGCTTGCCATTTCCGTTCTTCCTATTTACAGCTTCATTAACCTGTGGGGGAGAGGTGGACCGGCTAACCAATCAAGGCATGGTGTACTGAAAAGGTCAACGTAGTCCAGTGTATTTACAGTCCCTTCACAAACCACATGCAAGTGGAAGATGTAGAGTTCCCCATTCAGGATGACAAAGTTACAGCAACAGGAAAAATGAAGTGACATGAATCCACTCTGAATCCCAGACATTAGGAAAATGAAGCGAAGCAGGAAAAAATCTTCCAACTCCACTTCAGAAAGATACTGCATCTGTCAACTTGCAGTTCTTAGCAGAAAACATCGGATCTCAACTAGGTGACACTATCCAGATAAGTGAAATCCACAATTATTACTATTTTGAATTAGTCTTCAAGTCAACTCTAAAAACCATTTCATTGCCTGTTTAATGTAATCCTGGGGAGAAAGAATGAAAATGAATGAGCTCTTTTGCAGGAAGAGCTTTTTAAACAGGAAATATCTAAAGTTCACCAGCATTCTTTTCTATAGACTTCATTAAACATCATCTTCCATATGAGAAAACATTAGTAGTAGTTCTGTAATTAGTGCCACTATAAGGTAAATAATTCAAACTGGTTCCTACAACAAACTTCTGTTTAGACCACAAAGAGATAGCACAAAATTTAGACTAAACATTGAGTTTGATAGCAGAGGACATTGTGCTATAGGAGGGTTCCGTCTTTCAGATAAGAAGAAAAACTAAACTAAAGGCTACTTATGATCTCTGAAGTTGTTTAGGCACGTTAATCTCAGTGACCTGACCCAGGTTCCAGCTTCTGTAATTACAGATCTCTCAGCATACGTAATTTTCCCTAAACCTAATCTTTTTGGGGTGGCAATGGGGCAGGGGTGGGGCCTCCCTTGCTAAGTTCCTGAGTGTTCCTACATGAAGCAGAACAGCATCTCTGCAGTGAAAAGACAATGAAATCATTTTACATGCTGGAGTCTGAACACAAATTTTTACAAGTAAGATTTCTCCTCCTTTCATATCAATGAATAAATAATGCCAGCTTCAATCAGTATTTTGTCTGTCTTTCTTGTGAGAGACTACTTTTCTGTCCAAAACTGGGAAAAAAAAAATTAATTGAAGAAACAGATTAAATAGGAAATAATTCATACAACTATTTAGGTTTGTAAGGTTATGACTGTGTATGGGTTTATTTCACTTATCCATTTTAATCCTTTTGGTACACCTTGTTTAGTCTTCTAAGTTCCCACAATCACTACTGGTACATGCCCATTGGCTGTCATCATTTATTTATTTATCATTAATTCTTTATTTAAATTAAAGTAGTATTTAGGAAACAACCGGTTTCATAGTCATGTTATATATGCAGATAATAAAAGACTGTAAGGTCTAATAAGCAGAAATACAGACATTTTTGTCACTAAGGCAAACGGACTAAAAGACCTTCTTAGAGTTACACAGGACACATGTGGCAAACGCAGAAAATAGCACAGGCCTCCTGAATGCCCATGCAGAGTGATAAAAACAGCAGTATTGGCCAGTCTTGTGAATGTTTTAATTCCTAAGCAAGGGAAAATGTTAAGGTCAAAAACAAAAGCATAAATAAAATTGAAAGGGCTAATAATTGGTAGAGTAGTAAGTACAAATAAAGTGTGAAGTAAGTCAAACATTTACAGGAACATGAAAGGTTATACACCTGCTCCACTGCATTTAGCAGCTACATTTGGAGCACATACCTGTGATCTCATGCACCTCAAGAGCTCCATGAGCCTATTCAAACGCTGATTTTTCGCTCCCTGACAAGCATATTGAGAATATTAAGGTCCCATCCATTTTGATACTGCTTAATTTGCTTCTAAGATGGTGATTATCTCTTCCTTTTCTCAAAGAAACCAAACCGCCCTTTATTAGGGAAGTTTCACATTTGTTGATTGTGAAAGACCCTGCATGATGTGAAGAAGCCAAGCACAATAAATAAAAATTGACTAATCTTAGGAGAGTGAGACTATCGATGTAAACTATAAATAAACAAAATCATAGACTGTATTGGCATATCTTTTATGTACACAAGAGGATTTGAACAAAAAATCCTGTCATTGCATGGCTTCTCATTAATGTGTTAGTCACACAAAATGGTTTTAAGAAGTGTTATACTAAGTGGTCATTTTCACTTTATTTACCACAAAATGAAACTGCAAAATTAATGAGAGCCTATTGCTAATCAGAGAAATCTGCTCCAAAGAAATTATCTGACATATTGGTAACTTGGTAATGTGTTAAATTTCTGTAGGCCAGTAATTTTTCTTGGCTTCCTCTACACAAACATCTAATAGTAAAATAAGTAAATCAACACAGTTTTATTGAAGTCTGTGTTGATTTAAACCATCTGAGGTTCTGGCTCTGTACTGCGTAAAGATTATTTGTTATTGCAACCAAAGCATACGTCAAATGTACGATACTTTATCTTGAAATACTTGGCTGGAAATGTTGTTCTTGGGTGCATGAAGAAAACTGAAGATGAACATTCTGAACATAAAAAAATTTCCTCGAATTTCATGACCTCTGAAGAAAGAAACTGACTGATTTATATAACCTAATTCCATATCCATGGTTTTATTTGTGTTGTTGCTTATCAAATATGTTCTTTTCCATTATAAACTAAGCCACATCCTTGCTCAATTAATTTCTATAACATATTAGCTGATGTCATCATAATTAAGATCTCCTTAATACCCTTGATTGTTATCTTCATTGAGTACTAGAAATGTCTTGGATAGACCAAAAACTCCTGAACCTACTAGACTCCAGATAGTAGCCAGTAACAGTGGACTCACAGGAAAAGCCAAGAAAAAAAATTAATCAAAATAAATCAAACCAAAAAGAATTTTAATCGTCAATAAAGACAAAGTTTTGTTCAGCTCAAGAAAAAGGAGGTAGCCTATTACAAGAGACACCATGGCGATTTTTGGTTCTTTATTCTTACTACTGCAAACCTGAATGCTATGACTAGCCATACATTTGTTAAGTATTTTCTGCAGGATAAAGATCAAGTTAAAACATAAAAACCAAACCATTTATAGGAAAATAAATTGATTGAATACTTCAAAAAACATTTAGGAATGCAGTTCCATCCTGGTACCTCTTAACCATATGATACAAGAACAGATTGTACAAAGATGAAAACTGAGTTTCCTTCTTTATTATTATGTAGCATGTAAATAAGAAAAGGGACACAAATATTTTCCCCCCCACATTATTATTTTTGTAATAATAAAAGTGATTGAAGTGGCTCTTGATTTACATTAATATTGCAATAGCTACTGGTCTGACTATGACAACAAAGATGTTTCTACCTCACAGCAGCACTAGCTTAACTCTATGCCTACAGTAATTTGTAGAGTCTGAGGAACCATATGCCACAAAACAAAATTCTGCAGAGATTATTTGGTGACTGTTTGGGTTGAAAGGGGAACCCATTCCCACTCACTCACTCCCCTCCCTTGGCCAGTGAAGGGTAAGCACTACAGTTTCATGTGACATAGTGTTCTTAGTGCTCTTAGTGTTCTTAGAACACTCCATCCTATATTTGTCCTTGGGATTATCCTGACCCATATGCAAGACCTTGCACTTCGCCTTGTTGAACTTCATGAAACTCACAAGGGCCCACCTCTCCAGCCTGTCCAGGCCCCTCTGGATGACATCCCTTGTCTCCAGCACGTCAGTGGCACCACACAGCTTGGTGTCATTGGCAAACTTACAGACCATGCACTCAATCCCACTGTCCGGTTATGGATATTTTGTTAAAATAACACTTTGCTTCATAAAGAAGCACCAGAAACTAATTGTATTTACCATTTTAGTCTCTCCCATTGCCAGTTGTACCATCTCTCTTATTTGGCACTTTACATTTTGGCAGAGGCATGAGTTTTCTAAGAGCTAAAATAAAGAATATAAATATAAACATAAGCAGGATCATAAAATGGTGAGTGATTAGTTCTTTTATACAGATAGGCAAGAACTGTCAAGAAGCAACTATTCTGATAGAAATGAGTAAGTAGAGAGGTATCTGCTGCCCTTCCCCTGCTGTCCCCTTAGTAATCGTAGATATGAATTGAGATTGTGTATAATGCCAATAGAAGGAGGATATTGCATCCATGAACTGCAAAAGGCAATGTCTGTGTATGATTGCACATTAAGACAACTGTCCATGTATCCATGGGCTTATCTATCTACACATGCACACACAGATGCACTACAAAATAGCTACCTGGAAATTAGGGATAAAAAATATGCAACTGGGGAGATGAAGGGTGCAACAAATCTCAGATGGCATAAGGCATACCTGCAATCACAAGCAGGGTGGTCTGCAGGACAGGATTTGTACAGCAAGACAGTTGTTGCTAAGGCCCCAAAACACATGCCATAAGCATTTCAGGGCTTTTTACTAAGAGGAGCTCTAGTCTTGTTCTGTGGATCTCCCGGGACTCCTGGAAGAAGCCCAGTTCAAGTGCTCTAAGATTGCTTTGTGAAGCAAGATAAAAGATATTGAGGACATGGGGAGATTTTTTTTCCCAAAAAGAAGCCTCTGCTGAGAAATAAAACACTACTGTAGGCACACAGCACTGTATTCTAGATGGTACACGGATGAGAAATAGCAGATGCTCATCTCTCTTCCACAGTGATGACGAAATCAGTCTACAGGTTTCTCAAGCCACCTTCTTTCAATTTCCAACTCGTGTATTTAGTTGATATAATGCTTACAAAATGCAATTTATACATACCTCACTGTAGAATACTAAATTAGTCCTTTTTGGTGAAGAGTTACAGAATTACAAAATCACAGAATTATTGAGTCTGGAAAAGACTTCAGAGATTGTCGAGTCCAGCCTTTGACCCAACACCATCACATCAGCCAGACCACGGCACTAAGTGCCACATCCAGCCTCTCCTTAAACACCTCCAGGGACGGTGACTCCACCACTTCCCTGGGCAGTGCATCCCAATGCCTGAGCACCCTCTCTGTGAGGGTTGAGTGCAACCTGAGCTCAGTGGCTCAGCAGGTGAGCTTTCAGAGAGGCAACAGAAGTAGAACACATTAGTATCACTTAGAAAAACATTAGACATTTTGCAGCTATTTTCATACAATTCACAGCAAAAAAAAAAAAAAAAAAAAAAAAAGCTTTGGGAGTTTTGTCTTAACTGAACATTTCACCAGTTCATTTCTTGGAAAAGGATTTTACTTGAAAGAATGAAACATAACCAGTGCTTAAATAGTTTGTCACTAGGCCAAGGAATGATCTTTGCGCTGAGTGGGCACAGCACTTTACACAGTTGATGATTAAATGGTAATGGCAGCATTTCAACAAAAGCAACGTTAACTGCTTCCTGCAAAAGCAGAAGTCATGTGGGAGAAGTGGAGATCATGCTGGATCTGGCAAGGGATTCCCAAAAGATGAAAGGCATTTTGTGCATACTTCCTCTCCATCACAGAGATGAAGCGAGGCTTCACTTGGTCTCTGTGTCTTCCCAGTTTCATGTTAAATTTTCTCTGTGTCTCTTACTGATTTTGCTGTTTCTTGCTCTCTATTTTTACACGCAACTCCTAGAAAGGTCAGATGCTATTTGGGATTTGTCAAAAGGTAGGTGTTCCCAGCATTAATAACAGCATGCCTGAAGCAGCTCAGTTATTGTTAGATAAAAAAGTACATCTCTGGAGGATTTCACTGGAAGATAACATGATAGTTGCACTTTCTATTGTATTTCACTTTACAGCTGCATGCCCATTTGAACCTGAGTATCAAATCAAGTTTTAGAGAAAGAAGAGAATACATATCTGCATGAAACTGCATAAAGGTTTCACATAAAAGGTAGCCTACATTTGCATTTGCAAGAAAATTTATGTTCTTTGCCACACAGAGGACATTATGATGGTGAGAGCACTCAAACTCATAAGAAGAAAAATAATTTCATAACTTTCACACAAAAAGTGCATTTTGTTTCATTTTAAAACTTTTTCAGGCTTTTTCTGGGTAATGCTTCTCAGATAAATTTTCAAGCTGAGACTATCCGTGAAATAGTACAGATTTACAAAATAAATTGGGAAGGCAGCAACAAAAAGTGTGGTAAAACCTCTCCACAGCTCTACCATTCTTCAAGGAAAGAAAGTCTAATTGCGAGACATTTGCCACCAGTTCTTTCACAGTCAGCAAAACTTGTCTCTCAAGCGAAGAAGCAAACCCAGGAGTCAGCAGCAGAACTCACTTTCATATTCATATTAATAGAGGCTTGGAATAAATTAAATTGCAACATCAAATTTCTCTCTTTTACTCTCTGGTAGCTGAATAAAAACTTGCTGAAATCTAGGCTTCATACAAAACTTTATGAAAGGCAAAGAAATAAAGATAATCATCTGAGAATTAATAGATGTCACCAGAGATGCTTTACAAAGGCAAATAATGACTAAACCACTTATTTATGTGCAGTTTGTGATTTTACAATGCAAACAAATGTGAACTTAACAAAAAAAAGATTATGATGGAGCAACAAAATGACAAAGAGATTTTTTTTAGTCTAATCATGCTGTACACGACAGAGAGATATTATATGCTCAGATTACCTAGCTATTTCCAGTGCCTCCTGCCCCACCAAGTGGACTAATAGTGTTATTTTTTATCATAAATTTGTATATTCTTTTTCTTTCAGGACTAAATGAAGTACATGTTCCCATAGCAACAAAAGCTAATTCGTTCCAAATTTAGGTCTGAGCCTTTAGTACTGAATTCCACGGAAGCTTACTTTCATATGAATCTTTGAAATGTGCTATTATACAGGCAGTTTTAATCTGCAAAACTCAAAGATGGAGGGGGGAAAAAATCAGTAATCCACACAGAGCATAATATGCACATCCATAAATGTACCATAAACTTCAATTTCTTAATCTTTTACATCCTCTGAAAAATCTGTTTAACATTTTCTGCTGCTACATTCTGCAACATTTTTGTTCCAGAATATAACAATGGTTGTTAGACAGTTTACAGTTTTCTAAGAGAGAGTCTTGCAAAATGTGATATACAGTGAGTTCCAGATTCCTAAGAATAAGAGATATTAGGAATACTTAGTTTACACAAGCTCTGAAATACTGTTTCATGGCATGAAATTAATAGAAAAACTTCCATGGACAAGATTAACAGGGCTAAAACAAATACCAACTCGAGCGTCAAAACCTTAAGGAAAAACTTACTATAGTATGTCAAGGATGGGGATTTTTCCAGGCATAGAAAAACTGCCATCTATTAAACTCACCAGGAATCTTAACCATTAATTTATGTCCCCTTTTAAAAAAGGTACAGCCCACATCACCTCCCCTCAAAGTCAAATTTTCTGTAGGTGAAGGTGTCCATCCATCCTTCTCCTAGGTAGACCATCTCAAAGTTTGTCCCTTCCCCCTCAGATTCTTGTTCCAAGCTTTCAAAATCTAAGTTAGCTCCTTAATACAAATTATGGAATGTTTGGCTGCATTTATACTGTTCCATTATAAAATTTTAAAATAGCTTAGAAAAACACTAACGCTCAAAATTAACCTTCTTTTAGAACTGCACAAGCCAGAGAACAATTTATCTTGGTAGAAGCTGAAAGAAATGTTAAACCGTACCAAATCCTAATTCTTTGGCTACAGGGGGCCTCATTAATTTTCCATAACCAAGAAATTTTTGCTATATTCATAACAGATAATGTCCTCCCATCTCACTCTTGTATTAGAGTGAGTTTTGTAATACATCAGTATAACATAGCATTTGTATTAAAGCTTCATGATTTCTCAGGAAAAAAGCATCTCCTATATACCACTTAGATGGTAATACCGATCCTTTCCATCCAAAATCACTACACTTCTATCTCATTACCTCTGCCCATTGATATATGAAATATTATTTACATTACAAAGCATACTTTGAAAATTATACATTCAAATATGTATTCAAACAGAAGATGAAAGCATGTGCTAAACATTTTGGTGTCAGCACAGCTGTCCCTCAAAGTAACTGGACGTTAACACATTTATCACCAGTAGCTTGGAAATTGCTTTTGTTTACTTTAATTGAGACTTTTCGCTGGTTTTGCTCAATTTGGCTCAACTCAGGAAGAAGCAGATCCAGTAATAACACAAAACCCACAGAACAGCAGTAAGTAGGGTGACAGATGTAGATTCATGAAAGCGGGAAAAGACCAAGTAACACAGTCCACAGAAGAAAAGCTCTAAGAGCTTCACCTAATTCTCTGAAGTCACAAAAATATTTTTCTCCTTATTAAGAGCAAGAGTCGGAGCATAGCCTAGTCAGCATAAAATAGGGAGCAGGATTCCTATTGCAAAGCATTCTGTCAGCAGAGATGGTATTTATCCAGCAAACTGTAATATCTAAGCAAATTTACTGAACTGCTGTCCAAATGGTCATTGTCCTTTATGAGGTTCTGAGCCTTTCCAGAGGCACAGGCAAAGAGTGTAACACAACGTGTGTTTATTGTAGTTCTGCAGAGGCAAAACCCAACCCTTTAATATGTCCGTATATTACATACATCCTAAAAAGATCATACCAAGTGAAGTATCACCATATTCAAAATAATTACCAACAGTTTTATAAAAGCATCTTTAGTTTACAAAAATACTATTTTTTCCCTATTCTTTCCTGCTCTTCCTTAAGATATGAGAGTTTTCATCGTCCTCATTATGAGTACTGAATTCAAGAGACAGCTGCTAAAAACATACATCATTTATACCCTCATGGTCTATAACATTAGGAATGACAGGCCTAGTTCTGGTATCAAACATCTACAAAAATCCCACCACTAATCACATAGCAAGGAGTTTTACAAGGTATTCCTCAATATATGCTTGCATTTTAGAGACCCATATGGGTATATATGCAATGCCTTATCTTGTTAAAGATGTCCCTGCTCACTGCAGGAGGGTTGGACTATATGTCCTTTAAAGGTCCCTTCCAGACCAACACGTTCTATGATTCTATGACAAGATTTTATGACAAGACACCCAGGATGTTTTCCAGGGCTATTTGACTTTATAAGTCATCACTAAGGCTCACAGAATTATGCAGTAACACCAGAAATGGCCATTGCAAAGCACCAGCTGCTTTAGCTCATGCTACTATAATCTGAACATATCGCAAGGTAGCAAATGTTGAAATAGGGTTTGTTATATACTGGAAGTATTTCTGAAGACTTGGCATTTTTTTAAGACCTCAAAATCAGCGTTACCCAAACTGTTTCCCTGTTTACATTTCAGCTCCTCTGTGCCAATTAAATCTTTGAGACAAACCGTATAGAATCATGGAGATAGATTGCTGAAGCCTTTCACATTTTCGCTCCCTTTTCAACATTCAGTCCTGAATTATGCATTTAATGAGAATTCAGAAACTCTTCAAATATCTCATCATCTTTTATTTAAAGATAGCTTAACTTGAAAAGTCCTGTTAGAAGGATTTGGTTTACATTTTTAAAGAGCAATACTTCCTTTACAACCAAGTATTAAGCGGTCTTACTTAAAAGCAGTCTTAGTTTCTTTCAGGAGTTTTAATTTGATTCGCACTAGTGGTAGTAAAAACTATTTATAAATGGCTAAATCAGTAGTGATACATTTTGTGCTTCTGTGTTTGCCCCAATATTAATAATTTTTCAGGCTGAAATCACAGAAAATTCCCACCCATCCCAAACCACAACAACTCACATGAACATTTATTTCTATGGATTTCTCTTCCCTTCTATATACAATGTTTCCATAGATGATCAATATGGCAACTTCCTGCCAACCCAGAAGGCTAATTACCACTAATTTTCAGAGACTGTCAAGGCAAAAGTATTAAAGTGTTCTGAAAATAAGTCACAGAGACTAGTTAAAGAGCACTGGAATATGTGTCTTTGGGAAAACAGGCACATCATTATGTTTCATATGAAGAAGTTGGATAGTAGCATCACTGAAACTGAAGTAGCTGTAGTATGAGGGCAGTGAGTATTTGGTTGAAAGGGGACATTATACCACTAGAAATACATTTTGTTTTGCATATTTGTAACTAGTTTCTCTTAGCTTGAAATGAGTAGTTCTGCAGTGGAAGGACAGATGTCCCTCCAATGCATGTATTCCCACACTGCTTGTTAAGAGTTAAAGAGTTTACATATGGGACTATTTCTTAGTGTCTCATAAGCATGAATAAAAATAAAACCGTTCATCCCTTCTACAGTAAAATCATACTGAATGCACATGTTCATCACATCATCCTCTCAAATCAGATGGTCTGTGCTAATCTGTGGATTTTTGAAAGAAAACTCTGCCACCTGTGCAATCTTTCCTGTGCTAGAAACACTTCACGGCTGTGGCAGCATCCAACAGCAGATTTTTTTTGTCCTTCATTATTACATTATCCTTAAGAGAAAAGCTTGCCCTTTGACAACAACTGCTTAGCATTGAGTTAAATGTGTGTTGGCTATCTTGTCCTTGAAAGAAAAAGGTGGATGGTCTGATGGAAGAAAGAAGGTGTGTCACAGAAGGGATTTGTCAAGAAACAGGCGAGAAGGAGGTTGATGAGGCAGAGGAAAGAAAGAAATGTCAAACACAAAGTTTGGAGAGGAAAGAAGTAAAGCTTTTACTATAGTGTTAAAAAAACAACCAAACAAATAAACAAATAAACAATAAAAACAAAACCCCAAAACAAAATCCCCAACCAAACCCATACCATTGAATCCAGGATTTCTTGGCATTATGTTGTAAATTCCCATGGAAGCAGTTTTTTAGGTTTCCTTTAGCATAAATGACAGATGAGAGATGATTTTGCAGAGATGTTCACTAATGGCAGCTAAGAACTTTAGTGCATCTTAGATATTTTTATAGGGGATATTTGCTGCAGTGCTAGTGGAGAGATGTTGACAGGTGTAGACAATGCTCAGGCGTGGTCTAAATCTACTGGGTACATTTCAGGAAGCAAACTAGAAATCACCTTTCCAGAAAAAAAATATAATTTCTTGTGTCAGAAGTATTGCATAGTTGTCCTGCAGAACTCCTTTATATTGCTTAGACGTGTAGTCCATTACAAAGCAGCAAAATGAAGGGCAAGGTTTGCCAGGATTAGCAAGGTGGGAGATCTCTGGTTTGAGATCAGAACTTCGCGTCATTCACAGAATTACAGAATGTTAGGGGTTGGAAGGGACCTCAAAAGATCATCTAGTCCATTGTCAGAGACAATATTTGATGAGCCGGTGGGAAAAATTTTGAAGGGAAGCTTTTGGAGGGGTCTGATGGGCAAAAACACTTACCGATTTTCTCACAAGAGTATTAAAATGAATTTTACATTTCCATCTTGTTTGAACCCAGCATAGATCCTTGTTCTATCTGACATTTCAGAGGCTCCTCAATGTAGTGAGAACAGCCCACATAAATGAGATGGAAGTTTCATGTAACATTAACTATTTAAGACAGTATTATTGCTGTCAAAACATGTATTTATTAGGAATGGATAACTGGAAGGGAAATCCTTCTATTCTTCTCATTTATCCATCTCAAAATTTCTAATTAAATGGAGCCTGTAACTCAATTGCTCTGGCTTTTGGAATTAAAGAACTGCAGCTCTTACAATAGGCTCTTCCCTCATCTCAAAATCCAAACCATTTAATTTGCTTAATATATTTAAGTTTATAATACTTAAAATTGTAATTTAAAAACAGTAACAAAGGCCTTTATTTTATAATGTGATCTGAAAATATCATACAACACATTAGTGAATTCTTTTTCTAAACTGCTTGAGACTTTCAGTATCAGTCTTGTTTATAATTTCAAGAGTCCATGAGGACATATATAAAAAACTACTAGGTCTGTTGTGTGGTATAACTATTTTTTAAATCACAGGGTAGAATTTTTCTAAGAAATAAAGCCTGCCTTTTGAATAACACTGTATTTTAAATACATAGAGATAGCTGAGGGGAACAATGAGAGATCAGCAGGTATAGAGAAATTCTTCTGCCCTGATATCAAAGCAATGCCACACTCCACATCTTAATGTCAAGCAGGTTAAAAAGCAAATATCTGAAAATAGCTCCAGTCTCACCAAGTGACCCAAAATCACCTTCAAACAGATTTTTTTTTAGTATTATCACAGGATGCTCTTCCTGGAGAGTTTTAAAAATATGCTCTCAGCAACCTCAACAGCTTCCTTTGAAAGACCAGCCTATGTAACAGCACTTGACTTCAAAGGAATTTCAGCTGCATTTACATTTAGCAGAGTTCAATAGAATATGTTTAGTCCAACATAAACAGGATTTTACTTCACTGTTTTTTACTGAAAATCCTTAATTTAAAAAATAAATAGAAATTTTAGAATTTCCAGGCATGCTAATATCTTTGGAAGCAAAACAAGAGTTTTCTATAGTCAGATTTCTTAAATCCTCACTTAAATGGGAACTAATTGTATGATGATGGAGAAGATAAAATACTGAATATTCTGAATAACAGTGTATATATTTATTTATTAAGGAGCAAGTAAGACACCTCCGTTAAATACCAAAGTATAAAACTGAGTATCCAGCAGTTAAAGGAAATTTGAGGATCTCTGAAGTATCCACCAGGTGACAACTTGCCTGAAGAGAAAATATACGTAACTTTACATTAAAATTGTTTTATAATAACATTGATCTGTTGAAAAATACAATGTCCATTTTTGTTCCTTTTTCCATTGATCCTTTTTCTAGGAAATAGCTGAAATGGAAAGTCTAAATTTCTACTTTAAATAAATAAATAACCACCATGTGAGGGTCCCAGCACAAAGAAAATCTTGGGTCTACACTTCTAATGAGAAGTAGAAGAGTTTTGTGTTTTTCAGTGAGGCATGCTAAACATGTTTACAGCAAAGGCCCTCCTAAATAGCCTAAAGGTTCCTCCATCAAGAGGAGCTCCAGTCCCTTCATGCCTCTGGGTAACTACTACTTCAATGTCCTTTACTAGTTTACTAAGTATTTGGGACCTGCTTAGCATGTACTTAAATGTGTTGAGATAAAATGAAAATTACGAATTCTGATAACAATGCCCCTCACCTTTACAAAGAATATAAGACAACAAGCTAAACAGGTGATCTTTGAGTCAAGTCACCTTGCCACATCCATTAACAGCCAAATAAAAAGCACAGAGCAGAGGAAGATTTACTGTGATACACTATACCTGTAATATTGGTATTGGTGTTAACAGTCTGATGACAGCTCAGACTTTCAACCAGAACACAACAGCCTATAATTTAAGGTGTAGGGTTGACAGTAGGACCTTCTGAATTTTAACAGTACCAGTTCTTCAGGGGTTAGGAGATATGTCGTAATATATACAGGGAGAATTTGAGGTTTTGTTTGGGGTTTTTTTTTTGTGAGTGGAAATTGGTTCAGTACACACCACTGACCCAGTTAGTCTACCTGAGTTTGGATACAGTGAGCCACTTCTCAGAGGCACCAAACACACTGAAAGCACTTCAAATACCCTTCCAAAGCCACTGGTCTCCAAGTCAGAGTGAAATGGGAAGCACAACTAGAACTCACATCTACTGAACCCTGGTGAACTTGTCACATTGTACTCGCAGTAAACCAAGTTATTCTGAAGATAAATCCGTGTTTGGCTGCTTTGAGAAATATTTGTGAAAAAGATGAGGGGAAAGAATTCTTAAAAAAAGAGCAATTAATGCTGTAGTTCTACAGTAATTTGAAAAAAAAATAAATATATATTCCTATGTGTACAGCAGTGAGTATAAAGTATAAAAATATGAGTCAGCTATGCAAAACAAAGCTTAGCACCAGTACGAACTGTCATAACTCTTGAGATAATGAATTGCTGTTCAGAACAAGTCAGTTGGCCTAATCCAAGCCCTGTGTGGTCACGATTACAAGAATTTAGGTTAAAGTTATACCTCGCTGGCATCCAATCATCTGCTGTGGGCAAGGGAACACTGTGAGCGGCTGCTGGAGAGAGTCCACACATCGCTGCTCCTCAGCTCGCCAGCGAGAGATGCAACCATGGGCCCCACAGAGCCTGTGTTGCCCGACCATTGCAATGACCCCAGGGTAAGCTACAAGGCTGTCCCTGTGCTCCTTTTGTAAGGTTTTTGCATAGAATCGTAGAATATGTTAGGTTTATGTAATCCTGAAATGCGAAACCGCCATGGATGAATTAATTCTCAAACTAAATTTGATAGCTTGAAATGCTATTCTACATTTTCCTGGTCTCCTTCCCCAATTGGGGAAGGAAAAAAAAAAAAGAGAAAGAAAATATTAAGCAACCACCTTGTCCATTTTTTTGTTTCTAAGAAGGTTCCCTCTCATGAAATATTTCACAGAATCACAGAATCACTAAGGTTGGAAAACACCTCTAAGATCATCAAGTCTAACTCTCCCATCACTACCATGACCACTAAACCATGTCCTGAAGTGCCACGTCTGCAAGTTTTTTGAACACTTCCAGGGATGGTGACTCCACCCATGGTTGTTTTCTCCATGTTGAAAAATACAGCCTTGGATTCAAAATAAAACACTCAAATTTGAAGTAAATTGATATTTTTCATGTACTGTGCAGTAAAACTTACCACTTGCTGTAAAGTATAACATATATTATCTTTTTCCTAAGATTATAGTAGAAAAGAAAAAAAATCTGTAAAATACTTACTGTCAGTAAAAGCCTAGTGACAGATTAGTGTTATCAGTTTATTTTTGTTAATTTAGCACAACAACAGCAAATTGTTTTAGCAGCAATACTTTTTTTTCCTTGTAAAAAAAGAAGGCATTATTTTAAACTATACATTTAGAACGCATAACACACTTCTGGCAAGCATATGGGCTCTGATTGTCAAACATATGCCATAAATTCATAGGCAGAGTCAGGGCAAATCATTTGACCTTCTTGTGGCTCAGACAATCCAGCTGTAAAATTAGATGAAAGCAGAACTGAAAAACAGATGCTCCTGCATCCAATTTGAGCCTTCCTGAACAAACAGCATCTTAAAAGAACAGAATTAATGTCTTGTATGAATGGCAATATTTTATTTGGTGCTTATTGGCACAATCTGTAAATTAAAATAAAAAACTGAAAAATTTTGCAAGTCTGCTGCAGGTATTATATTTGATTTCTTGGTTTACAAATTCCTAACATGTTTCCAGAGACAGGCAGTAGCTACCTGGAGAACTGAGCCTACTGGCCCTTGGCAAGGAAGGTTTGCCTGGAGTGAGTTGGGTACCACAGTCTAAACCATCTGTCACATCCACTCTGGACCCACAAGAGCTTTAGAGGTGCATCCAAAAAGAAGGTCAGGCCAAAGCATACAACATATGCATGGATTTAGTTCATTTTCTAGGCAGTCAGCCACCCTAGACGCTCGAGCTGGAATTCAAAATTCCTCTTTCCTCTCATCAAGGCATAGAGAAATCTACTTTTGTGTTCCTCTCTGGTTTACCAGCTTCTGCTGGGCTCCAGCGCATTGACAGCTGATAATAGTCGGTATCCTGAAATGCCCTACCCCACAGGCTCTGCATTCCCTGCAAGGGAAGAAATCAGTCACACCTCTGCTGCCTTGGGTGAGTGCAGCTCCTACCACATCTGAACAATTGCAGGTGGTGGAGCCCTTCAAAAACCTTAAAAACAGAGTTTGCTCATGAGCAGACAGGTGGAATGTGAGCGGTGGCTGTTACAGACACCTGTGTGGGACTACGAGTTTCCATCTTGTTAACTTCGAACTTGCTGAGAAGTTGATATTGGGAAAGTACTTCAAAACCCCTAAGGCATTTTAAAAAAGAAAAAAACCACACCCAAACACCAAACAATCAGAACACACACCCACAATGCAAGTCTGCTTATTTCCACTTGAACTTGTGAATATGCATTATTCCTATCAGCAGCACTTAAGATTTTATTTCAAAGGCGAATGACGTAAACATATCTGAATTTTCACCTTTGCTGCAAACCTCACCATTTGGAGGCAGGAAAATTGTATTTTGATTATATTGAAGACCATAATTTGGAACAAAAAGCTCTGTGAAGTTTCATCTGAGAAAGAGTGAAATGAAGCGTGTTGCTTTTTTTTTCTATCCTATTCCATCTATTGACTCCATAATGTACTGAATGGATTCAGCCAAAGGAGGAAGCCATGATTGCCTCTTCCAAAGCAGAAAATATTCCCTATTTAGCAAATGAATTGCCTTCCCCTGCCCCAGAAATGGAGGGTGTTTGCTTAAGTCAAGCAACCATAAAACAGGCTCTGATGTTGCTGTAGATTTTTCACAGCACTAAATACAGCAGCATGGTATGAGGTCCTCCCTCAGTCATGACTCCGGGTCTAGGACATACTATAATTAAACACAACTAAGCCAGAATACTAAAATGAGTTTGAACATTTTTCTTTTCTTATTTTTTTTTAAATAATGCTGTCTGATTCTGCCAACAAGTGTAGTTCTCATCACAAATAATAAGGAAATGCTAGTAATTACTGTGCTATATTTTTGGTGGCAGCAAAAAAAAATATTCTTCAAAAATACATTAACCCTGGTTCTGCCCCACAGGACTAAAGCTGACTGAAATGCATTTCTCCTATAAACACCACCACATACCCTTGGAGTTGTTTATGAGGAAAGAGTTATTATATTAATTATCTTGTCATTCTGAAATTTAATTCATGTAACATTATCCAATATCATATCCTAAGGTCATGGTATATTTTCAGATAAAGATTTTTTATTATTGTTTTTAAAAACTCCTTTATTTTTAACAAATTTGCATGAGTTCTTGTCATTTTATCTGATTTGGTTCTTTCATGGAAATAATCCATCACTTGGTTACTAAGATAGCTTTTGCAATTGAACACTGGTTTGCCAGGGAAAGTATGCATATTTTATACCATCTTGAAAACAGAGTTTAAACAAGAGTGTGAAATCCCTAGAAAGCAAACTGTAAAGAGATGAAGCCAAGTTCTTTGTTAATAAATGTCACAATTTGATCAAAAAATAGAGGAGAATCACAAGCTGAAAGGGCAAAGAGCAGATTATGTTCCGCTGATGAGATAAAATACAATGCGTTTGTTCCTGCCTGTCTGGGTTGTATAAATTTTCAGAAATCAACTTTATCTATATCAGTGTATGACATTACAAAATCTATTTTGATAAAATATGATCTAACATTAGATGTACAATGGTACTTTTCAGAGAATGAACAAACAAAAAGCCAGACTTACTTATTTTGCAGAGAAAGAAGACTGCAGGAGATTCAAACAGGATTAAACCCAGCCTTAACTCTCTAACAATTTGAGCATTGTGGATATTAATATTTGCATGTTTCTACCTATTTGTGAATTTTAATTAAACACCAATGTTTCTGTTAAATGGAGTGGAACTTCATTTGATATTCCAAAACAATCCTAAACTCTTGAACATGAGGTTAAACGTCTCAAGTAGTTCAAGGGTTCTCTAAGCAGAGAACAATAGAAATCCATTACTTCATAGCAATATTTTAGCAGTGAGGACAGCTCTTTCAAATGAGACACAGACTAGAGCACTGAAATTCGTGGATTCTTGGTTCCAGCTCAGCCATTTCAGCCTTGGTATCTTAGTTCAAATATTTATCCGGACACAGCTTGTTTGTGTAGCAGTCATGTCTGAGATGCTATTTAAAGTCCTTCCTCAAAAGCTTTACTTTTTTCATCAAAACAGTTTAAGGTCCAGAAAGAGGTCACACAGAAGTCATCTTTTTGGAGGGCGAAGAAACAGCTTGTATCTGAGAAGCTCCCTAAAAAGAGGTCTGCTGTGGCAAAACACGGACAAGCTTCACAGAGTATGTAAGTGGAAAGTTGCCTACACATTTGTCCCCACGAGACATTACAAAACTGCTTCTGTGCAAGGCAGGGAAAGTCCCTTGTGTCTTCTGGGGCAGGGTAGAAGACAGACCAGAAACAGATGAAGTGAAACAAGGCAATATCCTTCTAAAAGTTTCCCCTTTTCCCCTTCTTTCTCTGTGGTTAAGATCTGTTTTTTACCCTGAGGCTTTACACCTTTACACAGAATGACTGTGCCTGAGAAGCTAATGTTGAGCAGCCTACGGCCACCACCTTCAGCTGCATCTCAGCCATTGGCTTATCCACAAGAACAGCAAAATCCATACAAAGCTGTTTGAGGGAAGAATTTAAGAGTATAAGGCTGCCACACCAAATGGAGTTCTGGACAATGCTTATTAGGAAGTGGGTGTTGTCTATTTGAGAGAATGTTCAGCTACTCCTTTCTGCCAGAGAAGGGAGAAAGGGGCAGCAAAGCACTTCCATGCTGGCAAAGCTGTGGATTTGGAGCAAGATGGGCGTGGGTAACCTGTGTTGCATGGAAGCGAACCAGGAAAAATCTTTTCTGTCAGCACTACTTCAGCATAAAACATGAAATGACTGTGGTTAATGCATGTTTTGAAAAAGCTATCCAATGAGCACGGAAAAAAATAATTCCCCCAAATCAGGAATATGTTCAGGAATGTAAATAGCTTAAGAGTGCAAGTAAGTTACTGATTTCACAGTCTAAGGCAGGGATCTTCAGCAGACCTTGGATATTCACATGGGAGAGAAGAACAGGAAAAGGTGGAGAGAAAGGAAAACCTCAGAAGAATATTTTTTGACATTGTGCACAAGGTTTCTGTGTCCCAGGAGCATTTGGAAAACTTCCAGCTGATGGTCAGAGAAAATACAAATTCTTTATTTTCATATAACCAGGCTCCAGTTTTGCACATCCTTAGGTCTTTAGCCTCCCAGCTAACTTTTTAGAGAACTTGTAAATTACTATTAATTAGGAATGTTATCCTCAGAAAATGTTACTGTACAATATTACAATCACTTTTCCGAATACGTTCACGTACAATACTACAATCATTTTTCAGCTACCAAACCAACAGAGAAAGAAGGAAACAGACTGACTTTAATGGCTAATAGCTTGTATTGTTTTCGTTCATCTTTTACACAAAAGTGAAGATGTGGCAAAAATAAATACAAAGTTCAAAAATCTTTAATTCAAACTTATGCGTGATTTCCAATTACATGAATAATTAATATTTTTTTTTAAGAATAGTATCAGTTCATAAAGTAAAAGCAGATCAAAGCCATCCTACATTAATAAAATATTGAGCTACATGATACTCCTGAACTGAGCAGTTTTTTGTTGGGAAGATAAGTTAATTGCTGGTTTGACTTTTGACTTTTAGTGCTGACCTGAGGCTAACAGGAAGGACAGTTATTCTGGAAGTGGGTGTGTGACAAGATCTTGAAATTTTTATTCTCTCAAACAGCCTCCTACATTCTTAGTCAAATAGCCTGCAACAGAATTAAGCCTGTCTGTGGTTATCTAGTGCACTGAGACAACATCAA
The DNA here is from genome assembly GCA_020746105.1 of Trogon surrucura. NCBI lineage: Eukaryota > Metazoa > Chordata > Aves > Trogoniformes > Trogonidae > Trogon > Trogon surrucura. The sequence continues at coordinate 112,378,459 of CM036617.1, read as the reverse complement.
GGGCTTCTTTTATTATTTATCATTTTTTGTTCAATTTGGCTGATGTTTGTTTTGCTGGGACTCGACTGATCTCACTGAAATCGGTTCCATTCATCCAGATATGACGAAGTTCAAAGACCATACACACGCAAGGGGTGGCAATCAGTCAGCGGAGGGGACTTTTGTGCCCAATCGATACCCGTGGTCCCGTCAAGTACGCACCGACAAGCAGGATAAGCGTCATCTCCCCTTCCCCCACTCCCCATTAAATGTACTTGCAAAATGTCACACACTGTGCACTCCAGAGATGGAAATGTTATCACAGCACAGGTCAGTAAACTATTGATGAGACTAAGCTATGTCTACTGATGCTCCGGGAGAGACAAGCAGCAGTTTGATGTAGCAAGGGGGCTGCTTTATATGCCAAACACAACTCTGTTCTCTGTGTTGTCTTTTTGGTTCACTTTACAATGTTTCAATGTCAAAGCTTCGACAAACATGGGATCATACTGCAGGAAAGTCTGCAGCATGTGGTTTGTTTTTTTTTTTTTATAAAAAAAAAAAAAGATGGGGGTTTTGTATGTTGCAATGTTCTGAAAAATTAACTTGTAGTTTGTCACTCCTTAAAGTGTCAGAGCCTTCATACTGCTGTAACTTCATCATGTAAGCAAACGGTGACTTGCAATGACTGGATAGCCAAGTTTACTAATGTTCTAATTATGTCACTGTGAATTAAATGTACAGTAGTTTAAATTGCTTTGATAACGCCTGCAGGGTGACTACTAGCAATGAGAGCAATATCAGGTCAGACATTTGGGTCACAGTGTGTCAACATTTCCTAACAAAGTTGGACTTCTTTAATCTGATTTTAGCTTTGGCATAACATAAGTTTTAGATCATAAGTTCAACTTGTTTGGGGGAGAAAAAAAAACAAAGCTATAGAAAGCATCCATGGAGTATAGTATTATATATTTCATAATTTAATAATAGTTCTTTTTGCCCTCTCTACATACGTCTGATTCTGTTTGCATATGCTCAGCGTACTGCTCAACTATGGATAGAAACCAACTGAAATTGCAGAGTTACAGAGTACATCCCACCACTGCAACATAAGACAGGCTTGCAAGAAGATCTCCTCATCTCCTTATGGATGGACCAAAGGCTAGTTTGTATTCTTGCTCATGTTGCTTTGACAGAGGAAGAAAAAATCGTTCTGACATATTTCTGAGAAATGGGTCAACACTGAACATCTCCTGCACGCAAATGAATAATGCAATATGGGTAGTCATGGGACAAGTTATATTATCCTTGTAGATATTACAAAGCCCACCCACCATACAGCACCAGGAATTCTGTTCCTTCCAAGACTCTTTCCTCAGGGCAAAGTGATTTCATCACCCTGCTCATCATCTAACTTTTCTGCTAAGGCACACTCTGAACTTCTAAAATAGATACTATCTACAGTATGCATATCTTACATTTATAAACACGTTTTTGTAGGCATGTGTGCCTGCATATGCATATCCCTGGAGTTATACTGTATGCAAGCATTTTTTATATATGCTTCTGATAAAAGCTAAGTGAGAATCACTTCATTACTTCATGACGTATTTCCACTCAGCCTCTGAGGCTCATTCACCTGTTCTGGCACCAAGACTATTAGCTGCTCCAAAAAGAGGTTTTCAGGGTGAGGACTTAGCTCTGTGTAAAACCACACATGGCTATTGTTACTAGATTTGCTAATGAAAAGATAGCAGCAGATGGTGTTCTCTAGGCAGATGCAAGAGGGCTATGCCTCCTCAGCTAATAGAACATAAACCAACTTGAAACCAGAAGTCCCATGAAAATACAACTGCGATCTTGAGCTTGAAATAATAAGCCTTCTGGATATTCAGAATACATCCATTCTGGCTGCACTAGGATTACCGCTTCTATAGTGTCCTGCCACTTCATCTGTGGCTAGAGTTGAGGTTGTGTCTACTTGCAGTGTCCCATATGGGTACAGATCATAAAACTGTTTAGCTACACCCATGACAGCAAACCAGACAGGCCAGCACTAGGATGTGATGATACACATTTTTGGCACTCTCTTGATATGTCTTTGGCCTGTGCCAACTAGCTTCATCCAGAAAATGCTCAGGGATAATTTGGGGAACTATCATAGATCAATAACTGCTCTCAGCAGGCAGAAGAGACCAAGCAACTCTGTTTTGGGAGGAAGGGAACAAGAGAGGAAAGGAGGGAAATTAACCATATGGAAAAAAATGTGCTATTGCTTTTATCTGCTGAACCAGATGACAGGATTTTCCCCATCTATTTGCAATAAAAGACATAGCCTCTGAGGTCTACCTTCCAGACTCTGACAAAGCACTTAGAGGGAAAGCATGAAGAATATGAAGATTCAGCAGTAGGACAATCTGCTTCCTTATAAATACAATATTTGAAACGGTTAGTCAAGTGAGTACTCACATAACTATGCCAAAGGAAATAAATAAGAAGAAGATATGTGAAAAAGTTACAGGGTCTAGACATTGTTTTGCTCCTGGATCCCAAATGTAGCTAATTTTGTTGCTTTGGTTCTGAATCTGACATGTCTTGGCTACTGTCCTGTATAGCCCAGGTATACAAAGTGACCCAGTGAAGAAGAAACAATCCAGTTGGTTCGTTGGCTTTGAACACTCGGTTAAAAGAACCATCATGAAAACATTTAAATGCTCAAAAGGATATTGATTCAATGTAGATCAGAAACTTTAGAAGTGTTTGGAGGGCTCAGATCCATTTTATAGGGAACACAGAGAAAATAAATTCAATCAGAACATATATCTCATGGAAAGAGTAGGAAATATTCAATTCAATTCAAGTAGAATTAGGCAGAAATGACTTATGTGATAATTTGCTGACTTGGTGGCCTACTGACACACACCACCCTCTGAATCCAGAACACAAACTCTTCTGCATAGGCAGTGAAATGGCAATGGTAAGAAGCCTAGAGAATGTGAGGAAAATTGTACAGATGTACTTTTGCAAAGAAAAGCTGAGGAATATGCTGGAAAGCAGAAAAATGGCCTTTTCTGTCGTTCAAAAGGGTTTTTTATAATTATGTTCCTTCTGTTCTCAACTTCCCCCCCTATCTACTTCATTGGACTGTCTAAATTTCTTCTGTGTGAATGCCTCATATATAACTTACATTTTAGAATAGGCATGTGTTGTTCCCCCAGAGTAACTGCAAATTCTTATTCAAATTTATTGATTTGTTTACTATTTACGTTCATTAAAAATAAATAAGAGTATATTATCAAAACAATTGTCAAAGCTCAAGGAAAGACTTCTGTTCAGATATTCTGACTGATATAGGGTACACATCACCATTTGATGGGGAAGAGGGAGTTAAATGTGGTTTACAAAGGAAAAAAGCAAACAAATAAAAAACACCACAAAACATATTGAAAAATCTCCTTAGGGAAAAAAAGAAAAAAAAAAAAGGATGTAAAGTTACAGTTTCTGTAGTCTGTCCTGGACCACAAATAATCTGAAGATTGTTTAGAAATGAATTATGCTTGATTTGCATCTTTGAAGCATTTACTATACAACAACCATAGGCTGTCACATATATAGGGGAACCCGTATGATAAACAAGGTAATTTGTCATGCTCTGGCTTCAAGCTACAGATTTGATACGCTTCCTTAAATATCTCCAAAGTAGACCTAGGCAATGAGGTTACTTGCACAGGTAAATTCCTCACAGGCTTGTAGAAAAGGGCCTCAGGGGCAAAAAGAGAAAGAATTACAACAATGCCCAGTTACATCTATGTAATCAATATGCTAAAACAAATTCAGAACTTGCTGTAATTGTCCATCACTTGGTGCAATGTAATTATGATTGCTAAGAAGATTTCATTGGCATTTTGTTTTTGTCTAAGTGCTGCAAATTTGCATCTTGCTTAGGGATCACCTCAAAATAATTTCAGTGAATACTTGGTATCACACTGCTCTGTGCTTCTTGTTTCCTATCAGAGTCCTGCACAGGGCTGCAAAAACCGGGATGCAATTTATACACTTGCCATCTGTGCAGGGTATGACTATCATAAAAAATGCACAAACACCTTCTGGGGTGAGATTTCTTGGCGGTTATTGCATAAGAGGTACATATTTAGATGAACACTTTAATCTATATGGGTCTAATCCAGAACTGCTAGAAGTCAGTTACAGGGCAATCGTGTTTTGCCAGGCCCTTGTGTTCAGCCAGTCTTTTGCTCGGTTCAGTGATTTTGAGACTCTATTCTCAGCCAGGCCACTCTGTTCACTCCCTGCCTTTCATCAGTAACTATCAGGCAAAATGTTAAAAAAGAAAAAAAAAAAAACAGAAAAAGCCCTCTACAAATATAGACCCCTAAAATGCTACCAACCACCCCCACCATAAGAATCCACAAACCTCCACATCCTAAGAATAACCTACAGAGTATAAATACATATCAGCATTGATTACATGAATATTGAACATATTGCACTTCAGAGAGGAAGGGAGAAGAAGTCATTGTGCTGAGTATCTAGTCTTCTCCTGTTTGCTGATTAGTGTAATGTGCAGCTGACCAGAAATTAAATATATAAATTAAAAGGACACTAAAATCTTGAGAATTTCAGTGCATTGCAGGTTCATGATAAGCATTTTTTTTGAGCGAATATGAAGGCATGAGGTGAGGCAGCGTACTTTGCACAGTCTTCAAAAAAACAACCCTACATTGAGATATTCACTGTCCAGCCAGAGTGTTACTGTATGACTATGGTGGGATTCCTCCAGTGTCAGAAAGTGGACTGTCTTCTATAATTAACAGATAACTTTTCTTTGATACCATGCCAAGAAAATAATAACTTTGCTACAGCAAAATGTAATATTCTGACAAAGAGAGGCATCTATCTGTTTCCACGAGTCCCATGGTGATTAGTTTGGCCCTAATTAAGAGCAGCTTTCTAAAGTGAGAGATAATTGCTGGCACATATAATGTAGATTTCAATAGCTAAAATGAGCAATAACGAATATTCACTTTGAAGCTTGCCTGACAGAATGCTTAGACCACAAAAAGTTATAGAAGTACCTTGAATATAGCTGATAAATGAAATTCCTTTACTGTCCTCCACTTTCCATCAGTATATAAGCAGTATCACTCTTAATGCTTCAGGTCTGGAGCTTTGTCTCTTAAAGTCAGAGATTTATGGTGAGTGAGCAATGTCCATATTAAAAAGGTAAAAGGAGATTCAGATTATATCCTTTTCTGACTATTATAATTAATAGCTGGATCTTCAGTTGTAACTAATTGAACAGAGGTCAGTGTGTTACCATGGTAATGTCCTAGCCAAGCAATTTTACCCGTTTTCCAGTCTACTGCCCCTTTGTATAACTGCAAGTTATAAAATGTTTTAATTGCAAGATTTGCAAATGATGCAACATCTGGGCTACAGATTTACATATAAAGGAAGAAGATTAATGGGATTATTAACATATCTGTGCAAACCCTTGAAGTGCTGAACATAATTACTGAACACCAGCATTTTCACTGATCATTCATGTGACATGTTGAAAATCCATACAACTCAGGAAGAAAATTGCAGATGTGTATTTTTCTTCCTCTGTGCCACCTCTAATTAGAAGAAGTGTCATTTTATAGCTGTTTTGGAATAATAGAGAAATGCCTTTAGTCACTTCACCAAATGAATGATTTCACTTTTTTACTTGTAGTATTGTTTCACTTAATTAGGTAAGAAAGCAAGTAATATTAGTGACCTCTTAAAATTGTATTCGGATATTTTGACTTCATTATTCCAAAACCAGACACCAACAAATAGCAAGCACCCAGCCTTCCATTTTGTAAATATATAAACATATTAAAAAATACATAATCTGTTTCTTACTACCAAAATCAAATGATTCGCTGAAAAAGTCACCAACACATACAAGTGGGATATTAATATCACTAAAGAATCTTACAATAGTTGCATAAGAATAATAAAACTACTTATAAAAACTAAAAAATAATGTATACACAGTTAGAAATACCAACTACGAAGTGAATGTATTTATACCCTGATGGGCTGAAGAAAGTATAGGCTTCCAGGCTTGTATAATATAGCAAAAGAGCCAAGAGCTCCCATGCCATGAAAGTTACAGATACTGTTCCTCTGCAAAAGCAGCATGAAACCGTTCTCATTTTAGCAGAATGCAACAGTGACCACGCAAAAGATACAGATTGCTATCAAAAACAACTCAACGGCATTGACAATTTTATGTCTTGCCATCTGACTTTCCCCACATCCTTCCACCTATTGCAGCACTCTGGGCAAGATTTTCAACAGAAACCATGTCATGGGTTTGAGTCTGACAGGGTTTTTTGTAAATGCGGGTTTCAGACTCATGCAAAACTTTGAGAGTCTCCCCCACCCCCAGGTAGGAGTTGGACCTGACTCTGGCCAGGGCCAGGCCAATCAGGCCTCTGCCATCAGGGTATTTAAGAGGCGACCCCAGTGTTCTTTTCTTCTCTTTTGGTTTCGTCGTATTTTGAGCTGTCCTGTCTTTAATGTTGGGGAGATTTTCTGTTGGAGGAGGGGGAGGTGAGAGGAGAACAAAGCAATGTCGCCCTGAGAAGAGAGAGAGGGAACAGAGGACAAAGAGGAGGAGAAGAGTCTGCGAGAAGAAAGAGAGGGAGAAGAGTCCCTGAGGAGAAGAAGAGGGAGAAGGCTGCCAGAGCAGTACCCCTGAAGCCTGTGGTGGTTGAGATGGCAGGAAGGTGAGTGCCTGCCAGCTGGAGGACTGACAGCAGTGAGAACATCCAGGATGCGTCAGTACATGCAGAGCCCCATGTGAGAGTGGAGAGAGACAGAGCATCAGTGGGGGACGTGCCTGAAGCGATCTGTGGCCCCGAGGGACTCCCGAGGAGGAGAAGGAGGATGGCCTCCTGTGAGGTGGACACCATGGGGCAGGAAGGAGAGACTGCGAGGAGCCCTCTTTCTCAAGGAGGAGCTGCCATGGACTATGAGTAATTCCCAGATGGATTGCACCCCCACCTCCTGTCCCCCCTTGCACTGATGGAGGGGAGGAGGTAGCCAGAAAGATGGAAGGGGCAAAGTGTATTTAAGATCGGGTCATATTTATTGATGTATTCCTCTTACTGTTCTACTTTGTAAATGGTGTTGGTGAATTAAATCTATGTTTTTCTTTCCGAGTCACTCTGGTTCTTTACCCATCATCTTAAATGGTAGATTATTACCATCCCTATCCTTAATCTCAAACCCTTGAGCCTTTTTGGTTGGAATTGTCTCCCTCGACATCACTGTGGAAATGGGGATGGGGGAAGGAGTGAGCTGGAGATCTCGTCGTTCTTTGTCCCAGTCGGCTTGAACCACACCACCGCATGATTTAGATATCTACTTTCCATTATTAGAAATTACTTAAATAATAAAGTAAATCCAATCTAGCTTCCTAAATATTTTCTTTTAAAAAAATTCTATAGTCAATTTTAAGAACATAAAATTCAAGGCTCCGTTCTGCAGCACTTTAATTTCTGGGTACTATGAACTCAGATCTATTTAAAGTATAGCTGGAGAACATGTGCTGGTATGCAAAATTTACAGTCTGTAGTAGATTTGTAATGGGACTTACCATATACATTGGAAATTTTTTTTCCACATTTACTGACACTAAAACCATGGGTGTAAGAGCAATATTTCTATCCGTTTTAAAGACTAGGGACTTTTAAAATATTTTCCACCCATAAGACTTTGTATATACAGACTCATCATAATACAAGAACTAGTCATTTATACTGAGGCAAGATTAAAATAACTTCTGAAAAGTTTGAGGTGGCCTCAGGTTTACTAAGTTATCACGAACTATTCTTGTCTTGGTACAACTTATTTGTGCGGGATGTATAATTACTCTGTTCCTCACATCTGCAAAACAGTCCCTTCACCCTCCTGACTAGAGAAGTCTTCACTCTTTCACATATTTTTTGACAAAAAAATCCAGGGTATAGTAAATAAAAGTTTTGCTGGATTTTGAAAAGTAATAAGTTAATAAATTCTGACCTTACAGAATAATGGAACTATTTTATTTTGCTGAAATGCCCACTTGAAACTATCCCATTGACGCAGATCTTAGTCACGACTTCTGCAGATTTCCCTGATTTCAATATATTGGCAACATAATTGCCTTAATTAAATCCAGACAGTGCATTTTTTTCTCCCCCACATAATCCTTGGTAACATGGCCAAACCATAATCTTCAAAATCAGTTGATGTTTATGTGATTATGTACAAAGTTCAGGAAGAGAAATTAGATGAAAATAATTTTTAAAAGTGATATAAATGAAAGTAATATTTAAGAAAATTATAAGGGTAACTGCAAAAATAATTGCCAAAAGATCTAGGTGCTGTAACGTGATGTAAAGAATCCCAAACATATATAGTTGTGCTCACATAAAGATGGACTGCACAGTCATGAAAGGACTCATAAAAGGACCCATGATGCATGCCTGTGAGCAGCCTCTGCATAATGTGCACTTTTTTCTTTGAGAGAAAGTCTTTTATCTCCCCAATTAGATGTGCAATTCAATAAAAAGTCTAATTGTTGCTGTAAGTAGATTGTACAAGTCTTATTTGTAACGTAAATATAGAGACATAAGTGTTCTTAATTTTCTATTGCAAAAAAAAAAGTAAAGATGTAAAGATGTGGTATCTGTCCCAAAACCCACAAATCCCACTTTCCATATGACCAGATAAGACACATCCTCTTCCACCTCAAAGATACAACCAGGGTATGTCCCAGCAGATGGGACAGATGTGTCAGATGAAAAAAAACAACAAACCACAACTAAACCAAAACCAAAAAGTCCCCAACAACAAAGGAAACCCAACTCTGAGGCATGTCTTTTTACACTGTGCGTCTCTGAGGGTGGTATAAGAATGTATTGCTTTTTACATAAAACCCAAAGCAAAATGCAGACCATAATTATCTTGATGATTTATGATTTCACTAGACTTTTAAATTAGAAACTAGAAGCCTGCTCAGAAGGCAAAAGTCCAGATCCCAGGATGATGTTTCCATAGTAAAAATATAATCTTCTCACTGAGAAATAAATGGACTAAGTACCTTCTATCTACTGCCACCTCAAGGTGAGGATTTTGGCAGGTTCTCTGTCCTGCTAATTATCACATCAAAAATCATTGTGGGATTTAATAAATTGCTTATAATCAAAGGGTTCCAAAATTAAATGAAAAATAAAAGAATGGGAGGGAAACCAGAGAAAGAGTACAAAAACCTGCAGTATACAGAAGGTAAACCTACACTCCTGTATTTTAAGTTTTTAATGCTTGTTGAGACATCTGGTAAACATGATTGTGGTATCTGAAGCTTGGCATCTAATAAGTGAAGCAACAAAATAAAGAGAAAGTCTGGAAGAGCGTGGCTTAAATATCTTTATCCAATAGTTCCCACACACAAAACTTGCTCTTCTCACCAAACCCAAAGTTTGCTTGTTATCTCTATTTGAATACAGTGTAGATTGTTTTACCAGTTTCCATTAAATGAAAGAACTAATATGGGGATATGGGGCAGGAGAGGGGTATGTGGAAATTATGTATGCATGTATGACACTGATGATATTTAGATGGTATTTAAGTACTTAGGCTTTTGGGTTTCTCATATTATTTTTGAAAATGTTTTAAAAATACATATCATAAATGAATCCTAATCTTATGCATCCTGGATTTTCTGGATAAAATTATCTTTCATCAATTTTTTTTTCATGTTCTCTTACAGTGTTTTATTACAGGAATAATTACAAAAGAAGAATGATTAAAAAAAATCACTATTTTCCCACTGGCATTTCTGGTCTCATCAAAAGTGTCATTTTTTTGCATAATAGATTGACTCACACTTCAAGTGTGAAGCAACACTTGAAATTACCCATGCACATACTGATACATGTCCATATGTTTTTTCATCATTTTTCAAACAATAAGCCAAGGGTAAAAAAAAAATGTAGACTAGGAAACCTTCTAGAGTAATTCTTACATGTCTATATTCCAACAAATGTTTGTTGCACATCATTTAATACCACTCGATAACAAGCAGCATACAAATAGTATCTCTAAACCCATAGTTAGAAGCATGCTGTAACATTTGAAAAAAATGTATGAAATGTAGCAAAAGAAAGTTAATCATTTTGTTCCCTGTGCAATTTAGCCTTTGGATTCTTTCTGATTTATTAAGAATTGGTGGTTACATGCTTCAGGTAACTTAGCATCGATTGAAAGCGACAGGATAAAGAAATCCAACAGAAAAAATGATAAAAATATCTACCTCATCACCTACTACAGCAACTTCAGTGACACAATAGATGTAGACTGGCTTTAGACTCTAACAGGAATGGAAAATAATCTTGTCTATTTACGTTTATCTAATAGCATGCTTGCCAGGTATCTAATAGGCGAGTTGTGATATGTAACGATTTAGCAGTAAACATATCAAAAAGTCAATTCTATCGTTCATTTACCAAAAGAACAGCTGCGGCACAATATCATGAAAAATATACTCAAAACATATTTTATTTTTAAGCTGGTTATGACAAGAGAACAGAAACAATCCAAGATTAAAATTAAATAGTAATTTGGAAGTTCAGACCACAATCCATACATCAATGTCCTGCGTATTATTTGGGAAAATTAATTTACTCTTAAGGGGACCCACAACACATTGTAATACTTCTTTAGCCCCATTTCTCATCCTGGTTTCCTGGAAGAGCACCTGTTAATTACTGTTCACAGTTCAACAGCTTGGCTGATGTGCCATGAGACTGTGAGCGCACCAGTTTCCATTGACGTTGCAAGGAAATCCATGAGTGAGCAGCTCTCAGATACACCCTTCCAGGAATTTGGCTGTGAGGGAACCATTCCCTCTGCGCGGCAGGAGAACGTGGTTAACGTTTAACTGAGGTTTACAAAGAGCAATTAGTTAAAAAAAAAAAAAAAAAAATTAGAAAAAGAGCATCCCTGCTCCAGACATACATGAGTCTGAAGGCAGCAGAGCTGTCCCGAACCCCTGCCCCCGGCCTCCTTGGACTTGATCTCTATCAAGGAGGACTCAAGTCCTCCTTGGACTTGATTATCTTAGAGGTCTTTCACAGCCTTACTGATTCTGTTCTATTCAGTATGCTTTTTAACTCCTCCTGCAGCCTTTCCCATACTGCCTTAATTAGGCTTCTGGTTGTGCCGTACCTCCCCTGATGATCCCAGGCTATCCAGGGAGGTGGTTGAGTCACCATACTTGGGCGTATTCAAAGATGTGCAGATGTGGCACTCAGGGACATGGTTTAGTGTTGAACCCGGCAGTGGTAGGTTAACTGTTGGACTTAATGGTCTTAAAGGCCTTTTCCAACCTAAATGATTCTATGATTCTATTCTAATCTATGATTCTACAACGTCGTTCTCTAGGGAATGCATCCCAGAAAATTCAGATTTCACCTCTGCTGTCATATAAATCTCATAAAAGAAGCATGTGCTTCATATTCTTGTGTAATAGTATATTGGGCTGGAGAACAGTTCCTGCAGGAACCAACAATCCTTTTGTAAAAATAGGAGTCACCTATTAGAAAAAATTTTGTGCACTGTTCCGAGGGTAGTACAGACCAGGTTAGAAGTTAGAGGGACTTCAGGCGAGAAGGAATGACAGTGTTTGAAAACTAGAAATGAAAACAGCTGGGAAAAAAAAGTCTTTATCTGAAAAGATTTTTTTAAAGCAATAATGATGATTCAGGAGAGTATTTTTTTCTTTCAGCAGTTTGTCCAAGGAAAGAACCAGCTAACACCAAATCTATAGGTGAATAGGTTCATACTAGCAGCTGAAAAAAATCGCCATGGTTCTCACATATGGGAATCTCCTCTGGTGTGCAGTTGTGAATGTTAACTGATGGGGAAAAAAAAAAAGAGGAAAAGAGAGTAAAATATAAATAAGGCTTTTGTAGTCATACTAGGATGGGCAGCAGCAATATCCTCTGAACTGCTGACTGGAAAGAAAGAAACTATGAAATCTTTCTGAAAAATGTTAGTTCTTTATATTGAAGACTGACTATATCTCATCTGAATAGTCATTTACTGGAAAACTGTCGGCCTTGATTCAAGATTTTCCAGAAGCTTACTGAGAATAGGTCATGTAGAATACAAGCATTCAAGCATTAAAAAAAAAAAAACAGAGGAAATTGAAAAACAGATGTCCTGCTTCTCAGTAAGGCCACTCACTTGAAGCATTTTGCTGAGGAATACATAAGAAGAAAGTACAGATGTGAAGCACAAGAATATTTAGGTTTTTTTGATTCTGCTTCTGTGCATCACAAGATTACAATGAGCATTATCCTCGTATTTCAAAACTGACCTAAATGTAATTGTCACTTTCTTATAGCAAACAATAAAACACACTCGGCAAAATAGATCAAGAAAGAAGATGATACAGATCTCACTGTTACAGCTAAGAAAAAAACTTGTGAAATCTAACTTTGGCCACAAAATATTGGTCTTTCTATGACCTAAGACACAGGCATTCAAAATATACACCCCTCTAAAAGCACATGATTTCTATTCTGGGGACAATAGTAATTTTTATAATCCTTTTGGGACAATCATGGAAGTCATGGAAAATCTGTCCTGGATTTTCTGAAAAAAGAAAAAAAAACACCACAAAAAACAAAGGCAACAGTTACATAGTCTATTAATGTCCTGTATTTTAAGTCTGGGAATTTACAACCATCACTTGTAAAGCTATTAATTTTTCACCGAAGTGATGCGAGGCAGACTATATCCATGCCTGGATTGTGATGTTTGCTTCAGTGTCCTATTCTGAAACTGGTTTTATTTCGGCTAAGATGGCAGACCTGCATCAAAACCACAGAGCATGTTTATTTGTTCTAGGACAATGCTGTTACAATGTCATTTTGCATTGGGTGCATCCATACATGCATGCTCATATGCTCATACTTGCATGGATGCAATAATAACCTGATTATTAGGTATGTAAAGGAATTATCTATGTGTGTATTATGTATGTATGTGGCACTGCCCGGCATTTAACAAGCCATGTACAGACACATCCATAACATCAGCATAACAACTGCCTCACCGGGCAAGCACAGTGTATATTGTCTCCCACAACAGATGATATGAACCCATTATTATAAAATGCTTTTGTGAACAATGCTTTTTGCAAACTCCTTTTAAAGTCAGCTGAGGCATTTAAAAGGGGGTAAGTAAATTGGTCTTGTGCCCCTGGAGGGGTCTATTTATCCTCGTTGACTAGAAGTGAATTTTGGTAAGTAGCTCAGGCACAGACATCTACATTGTACACTTGTAAAACTAGGCAAGAGGAATCCCACCCAAGACACTTAGATACAGTCAGTTTTATCAGATATATCTTCTACGTCATGGTGTACATTAAAGTTTGGTCATGCTCCTTTCCCTAAAGGTAGAGTGTGAAATTAGTTTGTTTTAAATCTCTAGTGAGACTCCAGTTACAAGTAATTAAAGTTTGCATTATACTCTCATAAATGATAATGGACTTCGAAGGCAGAAGAAAATTAAGCAATATTGGGAATGCAATAGTCAGACGGTTTGTAAAAAGACAAAAACAGTCCATAGCGTGGCATCTGGCTTTCAAAAAATTAGAACATCCCAAACTACTTTGAGGGGAGGAGGAGAGAAGAAAGTTGTGTTTGTAGTTCTCACATCATGCAGCACTGAACAAGCAGCACACAGGAATACGACCTCAACATAATGACTACACCTGGACAGTGCAGCGCAGTGCTCCCCCACAACAGATGATTTCTTTATTATTACAAAACATCTAAGGCAGGAGTTCTTTTTAAAAAAATGTCTAAAGTAGGGCTTCTTTTTTTCTGGCTTGGGTGTTGTTTTGGTTTTTTGTTTGGTTTTTTTTTAGTGATTGCTCTGAAGCACCATTGGACAGTCAGCAACACTGTCACATGGGTGATCCCTAGGATTACCTTTCACTGAAGAAAATTGTGCACTCAAGTGCAGTAATCTATTGTACTTTATATCTGCAAACATATATCTCAAAACACTCTCTTCAGTGAGAGCTTCTTTAGTCCTTTTATGAAAAAAAACTCGTTCTTGAAAGGGGTTTTCTTGAAAGTACCTTTCATTGGATGCAATTATATTTGCTATCTGATCAGCTTCCTCTTCACTTTCTCAAACATAATTTCTAGTTACTGTTACTTGACAGTTTATCTACATACTTCTTTTCCAGCATGGAGTAAAACATTTAAATTTTAATATATTCTAAATTCTATTAAGAGAGCCATTTGAGATGGTGGTGAACATTACTTTTTTCCTCTTTGCCTTGTATTATTCAAATGCTCTACTGTGAGAAAATATTTCTCTCATGTTCTTTTCTTGCTTCCTGCTTAGAGGCTGAGAATTTAGTCCGACCCAACTTCAGTAAGTATTTTTCTCCAAAATAAAACTTGGATCTAACTCTAACCCCTCTGTTACAGTACAAGAGATTTGCTCATTTCACACCTGGAGACCTTAGAAAACAGATACTGAACCTTCTGTGATAAGGTCGAAGAACAGCTACTGTTGACCTTAATGGTAAAGATTTGAGAAAAAGTGTTGTTAGCCAAAGGAAAGTGAACTATCTCATATGTAGGTTTTAATATTTAATGAATCTATATGGCTGCAATCCATTATGTGACAATTTAATTATATGACAAAATAGTTTGATAAATAATATTGTGGTAGGACATCTAATTCATTATTTAACAAAAAAATCAATACTTTCATAAATCATATTTCTACACACACACATTCACACACACACAAGCATTTTCAGGTAGGCAAAAAACCAGATTCCATATGCCATTTATTTTCTGGTCAGGACAAGTTCAGATTGAAGTTTAATCAGGCTGAGATTGGAATAAATATTTTACCTTTTTTAAACTGGTAGATTAGAAATGGTTGCTGCTAGATATTTTTCCTCTGATAGCTTCCTGAAAATGTTGTGCATCTAGGACTATCATTTGGATTTAACAGACAAAGACAAAATGCCAAATTCCACTGTTCTTAATCATACAAAACTGCTGTTTTGTATGATCAATGAGGCGCGTAGCCAGGCAGGCAAATAAGTGTTTTCAGGATTACTGCTCAAGTTTAGACACAACATTACAATCAGTAACAAACAACAAAGGAAGTCCTCCTGAAGGAAGAGCCACGGTAATGATTTACAGTAAAAGACTGCTTTTTTTTTTTTTTTCCTCTACAAACTGGTCAGATAAAAGCAGTGTCAGGGTAGTCAACCCTGAGGCACATCAAAATTTTGACATGAGGAGACAAAGAGAACAAGGAAGTCAACCAGGCAGAGCATAAGTGGGACACCAGGCACATGGCAAGGGAGGAGCAGATGCACCAGAGTGCAGTTAGGTCCAAAGTCCTGCATTCAGGAAGGAGGTGGAAATGAGCGAGGGAAGAGTGTGAAAGGAAATCAGGGATGAAGCACGTGAAGAAGGATTGCCAATTAGCAGCTTTCTGAGGCCACTTTCTGTGGTTCACGTAATTTATTTATTAAGACCGTAAAGAGCAAACACCTCTTCCCCCGCCATTCAAAGTCTCCCCACACTTCCATATGTCTTGTGTTGGTACCTATTGGTTTATCATACCACTGTTACTGATATTTTGTGACTCCAGACCATGCAGCATGACTCAAGGTCACAACGTTTTCAAGTTAAGCAACATAATCCAAATTCAATTGTGTAAAATGATAGCCTTAATGTTTAGGCTCGATTCTGTTAGGCAGCTCTACTTGCAAGTGATCTTTGGCTTTTGATACTGACAATTCACACTGTGGTGTTTTCAGGAAATTTGTTTCTTAAATAAATGTTTTTTAAAAAATAATCACTTTTTACAGCTGTCACTTTTTACAGGTGACACTATTTATATCAAGTATATTCATCACACACTTTAGGGTTCCCCGGCTTGATGCTAATGTACTGAATCTTTTGTTTCTGACAGCGTTATTTCTTTAATGGTTGTTTGTCACAGTGGGCTTGTTACCTTTTTTCTTTTCTTTTTCTTTTTTTCAGATGTTCTTTTTATCTAGAACTACATACAGACATACATCTAAATGAATCAAGTTCTAAATATCAGAGGAGGAAAATATAGTGTTCATTAGTCCTTGGCATGAATTCCAAATTTGCTGTTTGCTAGCAATGCTCTTCTGAAAATTAGGAACTTTAGAAAGAGAATTTTCTTGTTGAAAGCAAAATTCTTCTCACCAATATACCGCCTGATTAAGTCTCTTCCTTCCTCCCTAACCTGAATTATCCATAAAGACATCTGCATTTTGAATTATTAACTTCCTTTGGAGGATAGCATATCACATTAGCCTCAAAGTAGTCCAAATGGAGTGCTACCTCAGTACTGTGAGGGTTTTAGAACTATTACTGCTGACTTGATAAGGATATTAGTTTGGTTGAGTGGCTACGGTCTACTGCAGGCCTATTTGGTTGGACTGCACACAGAAACGCTACAGCGATGCCTGCTTCCAGGCAGCAACACTGCTTTATCCCACTGCATCCACACCTCCTGTGCTGGGAACTACAAAGGATGTGTGCAATTCCACAGAATAACTGTCCTCTAGCTTGTGGCAGTTGCTTTAAAAGCAAGTTATACTGTTGTTACAGGATATAAAAGGTCAAATGAAAGCATTTGATAAAACATTTTTTTCTTTTTTCATTTGATTACAAATAGAAGAAAAACACTTTTCTGCATATATTTAGGTCACTAGGTTTTGTTTTTTTAAATAAAACATTCATAATACCAAAACTCTGCAAGTTTATCTAATTTTATTTTTTGAATATTACAAAAAAACACCACCACATAACCCTCCAAATTTTTAGGCCTAAGTTTTTTGGTTTAGATTTTTTACCTGTTTTTAATTGGGTAATACATTTTTCGGTTTTCTCTTAAATTCTCTTTTACAGCTCACAAAGTTTTAAAGAACCGAATAAAGAAATAATTGCAGTGAAGCATTTTCTTTACTAAGTACACCGACTTTTCTTAATCACAGTTTTTCCTCTATTTATGAACATTTTGATTTGATTTCTTTGTTTACTCATTACCTAAACTTGATGTGCTAAATTGCTTGGTTCCTACTATCTGACTCCATCTCTATAGTTTAATTAGAAAAACAAAAATTATATGGAGACAAAGGCTGTATGAGAGTTTGCCATTGGAACTGTATCTGACGTCCATAACTGACAAGTTTTAATCTCTTTTCCATTAAAATCAGATATGTAGGAAAGCTGCTTTTATTTGTAAGCAATTGTCCTATGTGCGTGGTGTGCCAAGATGAGTAAGCTTATGCTTCTTCTCCAATCTCATGAACAATATAAGGTATTGCATGTTAAAGTTCACTGAAGTCTAAAAGTTCAAACACTAAAGTATTGGTTTTCTGGATTTCTAAAGCTTTGGAAATGATTATTTTGAATGTTATATTAGGGAGTATATTACATGAAGTCACACATCAGCTTCATAACATCCTACAGGTGTATTATATCATGTATGTAACCGGGCATGCTTCAATAACGTACTTCACACTGGTAGAAACCGTTTCCTTTTGCACCTTACCTTGCCTAAAGTAATTATCAACAAACACCTTAACACTCTTCTGCATATGTACTATGACACTAAAAATGAAATTAATTAGCACCTGGATAACTAATGATGAATTCCCACCCCAGAACAATGGCACAGCTGCACTGCATAGTTTAAGAGAGACAGCAGTGTCTTTCCTTCAATCCAAGTGTTAGTGGTTGATGAAGCAAGAGGAAGGATAATGATTACTATCAGATTGCTTGACTGAATAGTGAATGGCATTACTAAAGGCACCAGACTTTCTTTTGTTAGGCTAGGAGTGGAAGCATTTTAAACCTTACATCACCTGAAGGGAAAGGACAAGGCCAATAGGCATGTTTTCCCATGCACATCCAGTACTAGCCACTTAAGTTACACTTCAGAGAGAATAAATTGTTAAGTGACCCTTGCAGTGTAGCTTTTGCAAGAAAACAAAGAGAAAGTTCCAAATATTAAACATACTTTTAGATCTTTCAGGAACTGAAAAGGCAAATTTAAATTTTGAAGTCTTCTCCTCGCAAAAGAAATTTATCTGGCTACACAAACTTCACCACTCAGTCAATACTCTCAATACAAAAAAATATTTACTGGATTGAGTTGAACCTGGCACAAGTTCTGATCCCACTAACATATATAAAAACCCAAGACACCAAGGCCTAAATATGATTCCTACAAAAGTCACAGGTGATGTGAATCAATAGGTTGCGACCACAGCTCCATTATATGAAGTCTAAATCTACCCTAAGTATTACACAACCCATCCTAATAGCATGGACGATCTGTGAAGAAAAGTGCTACTTTAAGTAATGTTACATGAAGATTATCTGTTGCTCCTAATTGGGAATGTATACTTGCCTGAGTTTGGTTCTTAAACTTCCTGATCTTTTCTGAGTACATGTTGATCAACCTTGCTGGATGTAGGTAAACAAGGTTTGCCCTCCCTCTCTCTCTAGGGAATATGATTGGTATCTTATCCTTACCTCAGATTTGAATTATCTGATGTAATTTTGCCTGATAAAGATTGGTATTAAAAGCTCATTGGCCAAAATAGCAGCTAGAAATAAGGTATCAAAATTCCTCTGGTGTATTTGAATGGTGCTCCACTAATCATCTAGAGCAACTTCCGAAATGATCTACTGACTTCAAACATTCTAAGTGTGTGCATGCTGTGGTGTGTCCCATCAGACATTGATCTCTTTCAAAAGAGACTTAATTCTCTGAGAGAAAGGATCAGGGTATACGTGTACAATGTGAGAGAAATCAATGTGTCCTTGCACTGGAAGACAACCAAGTCCAAAGCCTCAAAGCTTATTCCAATAAAGTGTTGAGCATGCCTTTCTCCACCTGTGATACCACAGGGAAATATAATGTAGGACAAATTTTAACTGCTGTTTCTGGATGTTGCATTTCTAGATGACTTAATTCTATTATTGCATTTCTTACTCATTTGCCCAGAAATGTGCTATTAATTCTTAAAAGAAAACTATCTGATTTTTGCATTGTAATTGTTTGCTTCTTATTTATATTTTTTAAAATCTTTCCTTTGCTAGTCAAAAGATGCTCACCACAAATCTTGGTTACTTGCTCCTACACAGAAACATAATGGAGGACTTCAGCATGAAGCAACTGATTGATCAGAGACCAACTATTCTAAGTACTCTGTCAGATCTATAACTGCTTAAGGAAGTAGTTTAATGGAAAACAAACATTTGTACACTTAGCATGTGAATATTCATTTATATCGTGGATGACAGTCTGGGTGCATTTCATTATTTCATAGGCTAAATATTTATTGTGCTTAATTTGGCTAAGAGGCATATTTGGAAAATTCTGTTTCTATTTATCAGCTTTTGAAAACAATCTGTGGTCTTAAATACACTGCAAATTTAGCAAGACCAAAATTGCTGTTTTTACCCAGTTCTGCGTCTGTGAGATTGGACTAAAGTGCATTATCCCTCACAAGAAAGAAAAACAACAAACAAACAAACAAACAAACAAATGAGAATATACTTCAAAGGCAAGTATTGGAAAGTTGGAGATGTATTTAAATGTACTGGTGTCTTTATCCTCAGGTGCTGTGGTAGTGAGGAACACATCAGTAGCCAACACAAAAATAAAAGTGACAGATACATATTTAATGATGTTCAAAGACAGAAACTCAAAACTGTATCTCATGTTTGATACTTCATTTAGGTTTGGTCCTCAGTAATTCCATGTCATAGACATAGTAATAAAATTATATTGGATTTGTTTCTGTTTCTTTTTTAGGGACTGGGAATACAGATCTTCTTTCCAGTAGTTAACACTTTATTATCTCATCTATTATTTGTCCCTTAGTGCCTTGCTCTTAATTCTTCAACTTGCTTTGCCATAAAGAATAGATGGGAAATAGTATATGGAAACATGATTTGTGTCACAAAAACTTAGTAGAATGAAATAAAATCTAAACCTAATTAAAATTTTGCTTAGGAAGATATGACATTTTATTTTGGTAGTTTCTGTTAGACTGTTATAGCAGGATTAGAAATGGTGAAAGCAACAGTGTCTCAATTAACTTCACTGAGATTGCAAAAGACACCAGATATTTAATTTGGGATTTAAGTCTTCTATATGCAATGACAAGCTGACCAATATAAAGGCCTTTCATGAAAATTACTGTATGTATCAAAGTTTTAAATTATTCATACGAAGAAATTAAATGATCAGCAAAACCACTGGAAAATTAATGAAGTTGTCATCTTGACAAGACTAATAATAAGCTTCTCCTTGATAAATCATCAGTGATTCCTCTGCTATAATCACAAAAGCAATTCTACTGGATGTTTACAAGCTAGTGGAACAGAACTATCAAAACTTAAAAGCAGCTGGTTGAGGTTTGCTGGTAATTCAATGATTTTACGTGATCCCACATGACTGGTTACTAAGTCACCAAGTATCCGCTATGGATGTGAATTTGTCAAACAAAATCTGTCCTGGTGCAATGTACATGGAAAATATTTTTTTCATTAGAATAATTTTTAGGAAAAATACTAAGAAGAAACAACAACAGCAACAGTAATAAGATGCTTATACCTGCTAAATCTAGTATCACTGTAACGAGTGACACAATCCATGGGATTCTGTAAGTAAAGTTTCTGTTGGGTTTATCATACAGCATCACAGTAATAATGCTCTACTACACTATGAAGACAAAGGCCAATAGCATAAGGCTATGGGAAGTCAGATGCTGCCACAGAACCCCACCAGACCTCACCTCTAGTGCTCTGAGCCTCCTGCATCCATCATCTCTACTTCTGATGGCAGTGTCTCAGAGTTCCTTCAAATCTTTTGCCATAAAAAGGAGTTTGCACCTGCAGTAGGAGTCTTGACAAATATGAGGGGCTGAGACTTTGTATAAAGACTCTGTCCTCTTACCAGCACCTGGAATGAGCAGAAGCAGCTGAAAACCACTAAAATATTATTGGATCTCTTTCCAGATGCATGAACACTGGTGATGCAAAAGCCTTAGGTATTCCTGCCTCTCTTAGTGTAAGAACAGCCAGTTGAACGAGGGAAGATGATTTCTCTGCAATATTAAATGTGCAATTTAGAAGTTCTCGTAAAAAAACAGAGACCTTCACAAGGACAGAACAGATCAATGGAAGACCGAAACCTGCTAAAAAATTAGTCCTCAGTAGGATTTGACTGGTTTGTGTGTGTTAGCAACAGCTGTGTACATTTACGTGGCAGGAGTCCAGTAGCTATGTTTTCTCAGAGTTCCTGGAATAAACAACTGTTGAAGATCCATACTTCTCTCAGAACAAATATGTGTAACACCCTATCATTCAGACTATGCCTTCTCTAGTGTTTTTTCTCACCTAAATTCATGGAGTAATATGATATTATTTGTGATTTGGCTCTTGTAGTAGTCTACACAGCACATAGAGTTGGCCAACTTTAACTCTTTGCCTTCCAGTAAAAACTATCTCTCTGGGGAAAAAAGAAAAAAAAAAAAAAGTTGTCACCTCATTTTATCAAAATACTAAACAATAGACCTCAAAACTGTTTGCTACATCATTCCAACATGTAAATTGTAAGTAGGATTGGGCCATATTGCTAGGATATGTGGAATGTGCTATATTGCTCTTCTCCATTCCTCAGTAAACCGCTTTTTGTTCACACTCAGCCAATGTTAGGCGTTTCCCATGTGCACAAGGAACAGTATATTCTTCACAATCACGTACTTTATTACTGGTTCTGCAGGGTAGTTAACCACACTAGTGTAGCTGCCAGCTCTTCCATGACTCCACACCACTTGGTTGACACTTGTGGGGCATCTCATACCTGCAGGAGCAGGAAGAAGCCTGAGGCCTTGAAGAGGCCACATGGTCTTACTAGAAGGAAACCTCTCCTTCAAGACCTGTGCTCCTGGGTTGACAGCAGCCCTCTAGGCATAACATGTCCTTCTTCTCCTGCCTGCCAAGCCCAGCAGTGGCACTTTTCTTTGTTAAGAGGCTGGCATAGTGGAAAGTGGCCACTGGCATCCTCCTTCCCTTGCTGCTTTCACTTGTTCTTAGTTGAACTGTGCCCCTTGGTGTTCATCACCGGCAACTGAAATACAGCCGCAGCTCAAAGCAGTTCTGACACCGGAGGGCAAAGCAGTGTTCACCTCAGGTATGCAGAGCTGACTCACACTTGCTAAAACCTACGCAATCACCCTTTTGTTTTCAGTGGGATGACAATGCATGGGATTGAAACAATGCAGTGGTGGATCTGCCTCTGTGTCTTGAAACAATAAAGGAAAAGAAGGCTTCGAGTAGACTCATTGTGGCCTCCCAGTATCTTAAGGGGGCCTACAAGAAAGCTGGTGAGGGACTTTTTAGGATGTCAGGTAGTGGTAGGACTAGAGGGATTGGATTAAAGCTAGAGATGGATCTGTTCAGATTGGACGTTAGGAATAAGTTCTTCACCATGAGGGTGGTGAGACACTGGCACAGGTTGCCCAGAGAGGTGGTGGAAGCCCCATCCCTGGAAGTTTTTAAGGCCAGGCTGGATGGGGCTCTGAGCAACCTGATCTAGTGGGAGATGTCCCTGCCCATGGCAGGGGAGGTTGGAACTAGATGATCTTTAAGGTCCCTTCCAACCCTGACGATTCTATGATGCTATGAAAAGAAATGAGCAATGGTCCCAATACTCTATCAGCTGTCTGTAGGCAGATATTTTCACACAAAATCTGAAAAACATAAACGCTTTGGGCATTACTATTTTCATTTTGGTGATGCAGACATTTGTTATAGATAGGAGGGTGTGGAGAGGAAAAGCAGCATATTCCAAGTATTTCCCATGTCAAAAAATAAAACTTTGCAACCTTTTGTTTAAAGATAACTTGTTAAAAATGCATCTTTATGATTTTCTCATTGATGAAAGATGTGCTAAGATTTTAACTCCTTACACTAAACCACCTAAGATGAAATCAGAACTGCAGAACCTATGCTATTATCACTAACAGGCACTCCAGACGCTCTCTGTGCTGTCCCAGGAACATCTGCTACCTTTTTCTGGGTAAAAATATGTTGTTTGTAACTCGTCTTCTGTCTGCCCAGAGGCAGTGATGGTTTTCTGTTCTTTTTTAACTCTTACATAGCAATTTTCACAGCCTTTTCCAGTCCACACCAGTAGCCGCACCATAGTGCACTCACTCATTATATGAGCAGTTGCAGGCCTTGGTCGATCTAAGCGTGATTTCAAAGTGTTGCACAGTGAAGTATCAGGCAGACTTTTTCAAGATCCACACAGAAAATTCGTGGCTTGTTACAACAAGGGAAATCCCAAACCCTTTTTGGGTGCTCTTGAAGGAAAATCAGCTTCCAACCAAGAGTGACTCTAACTGGGGAGAGCAGCGATAGGACGGCTGCTGCACACCTACCGGGATCTCCGTGCCAGGTCCCTGCAGTGCTTTGGGAATAGGGATAGGTGGGAGCACAGATGAATTTACCTTCCTACCGGGGAAGCTGCCATGTATGGATTAACAGCTACGATCCCAATGTATGGAAAAGAAGAAATGTGGGGAAATTTTGTCACTACTTCATGGAGAGGATCCTGTTCTTCACATTATCGGCTCAGTTTCTACTCTTGCTGCTGGATCTGAGTTTTGAGCTTTGAAGTGAGTCTATTATCAGATTTTAAAACAACACAGATTTACTCATTTTTAAAAACATACTCTAAAAATACTGTTGGGTAGATGCATTTATGACACTCATTCTTTTGAAACCTAAATACGCAAATAAACTATAATGCATTTAGGGGGAGGTGAAAAAACCTTAGCAACATCATCATATCAGTCCCTCTTCGTGGTAAAAGGCCATCCAGCTGCAACCGAGAAACAGAAAAAGCACCTTTTGCTTGAGTATTTCTTTAAGTCTATTTGTGAAAACATATTCCAAGCATGTACGTTAAATGTGATAACTTGGCATTGCACTGGCAAATCTGGTTCCATATCATTTGGAGCCCAGATTTCACAACATCTTACGCTCTGCTCTTACGAAAAGCCAAAGGCAGTGTTTTTGTCAAGTGAGAAGGAATGATATGCTGGGAGACAGACGGCACAGAATGAATAGCTGGCTGATTTTTTTTTTTTGGAGGTAGATTGAAGGGATTAGAGTGTGGGGTTTGTTTTCTTACAAAGTGCAGGGGGCTAACAAAACCCGCCATTTCAAGTTTTCTCTTTTTCTTATACAAAATAATAGTTTCCTGATTGCCATGAGACAGCACGCTAAAGTGTGAAAATACTGTAGCAGCTGTGGTGGCAACACATGTCATTTCTGTGCATACGCTGAGATTTTTCTCATGAGGCTCTTAAACATATGCAATGAAGCATTCAATGCACACAGTTAATATCTAACAGTAATTCCTGCCCGTGTTTGTGTACTATACTGGTAATGTCTGGAATGACTGCCAGTTTCTACAAATAAAATATAGGTATGACAATGTCCTGCTTATGTCCCAGGACAGCTTATATCCCAGGACAGCTTATATCCCAATCAAAATAGAGGGACAGCTTAGATCCCAATCAAAATAGAGGGACTGATTTTGGTTTTACAGTCATTGTTTGGCATTCCTTATGGAGGAAGTAATTAATACAACTAGACAGGAGGAGGACTGTCTCATGGGATACACAATCCTTTTGTAACTTGATTCAATTATTTTTTTGCTAGCTGTAATTCTTCAGTAAATGTTCCCCATTCTACCCCTTGTATTTTTATCAACTGAAAAAAGATAAGAGACAAAACAATGAAGTAGAATGACAACGACATTGTCAGTATGACTGTAAACTTTATGCTGAAAATTCATCCTGCGCCTTAAGTCAATTCCTGCTGGAAAAAGGCAGCTTATCCTAGACATTATTCAGAAAGCTCCATTTGTATGTCCTTTCACTGGAACACACACTAGTGAAATGGATGACTAAAATCTTACAAATCCTTGTGCTCTCCCCGGACACAAACTCCACTTTTGTTCTACAGCTTTCAGAGCATCTCAGAACAAAACCAAAACAGTTGTGACAGAAATAAATGGAAGCGGGGTAACCACATTGGTCACAGCTCAAGGTAGGGCACACCTAAACTCTCAAGGAGTAAAACTATGTCACTGAACTCAGGATTTGGCTCTAGCTTCACAGTTTTTAATCACTTTTTAGAAATCTAATGATAATCTCTGCTCTACGTGAAAACAATTTCTGATTAATAAAAAATCAGATCAAGCATTTAAGAGGAAAAATAATTCAAAACTCTATCCCTTACATTTATTCTTCTGTCTCTGCTCAGAGATTTTGCTCTTTACAGCCATATTCTCACGCTGTCAACTTTGCTGGTCTCACCACATCCAGAATTAAACCTGAGCCTGTAGTTTATTTGACTTAAGCTGATTTTAAAACAGATAGAAAATTATTGCTGGCTTGAGTTTATATACGTCACCATATATTTCAATCTGTTTTGCAGCTAAGATTAAATCTGCTTTATTGTCATAAATAATTCAGCGGTACCCATCCCTTAGGTTTTGGTGTGTTTGAGTTGCTTTTTTCTGCCTTTTTTTTTTTTTTTTTTTTTTAAGACAACAAAGAACTAGTATTCAAACTTAGCAGCTCAAGGCCACGTTGGATGGGGCTTTGACCAACTTGGTCTAGTGGGACAGAGGTCTCCCTGTCCACAGCAGGGAGAGTTGGAACTAGGTAATCTCCAAGATCTCTTCCAATCTTAACCACTCTATGATTCAATGATTCTATGATTCTATGAATTATAACAAAAACTGAGAATAGTTCTCTGGTACCAAAGAGCAGGCAAGTTAACTGCTTAATCTAAAAATAATGTACTGTAATGGAACTGAATTGTCATTTTTCTGATTTAAATTTAGAACTATCTACATGTAATATAAATGCTTATCATGTTGAATCGCTGCCAGTCCATTCACACCACAAAGAATACAGACACCTTGATCACACTTCTAGTACCCTCAGTAGATATGCGTATTTCATATGAATGAAAAAATCAGATGTTGATATTAAACAAACAACCAAGTGTGGATGGTCATTATCCAGAAAACAGTAGTTTAGTGTTTTAATAAGCTGCTTTAATATTTGTCATTAACCTTGCAGCTGGGACCACACAACAGAATTTCATGTGACAGTTTTGAGAACCACCAAAGACAGGAGTGCTCTGAGCTAAGTGACATGCAAGAGTGTTCCTTGCTGGCTGGTTCAGGCTTTAAGACTTAAGCATTTGGTGGTAAAAATCACAGTGAATACCATTATTATAGCCACACTTATTTAATAAAAAATACACTTCTATTATCTCGCATGTCTGCTAACCATCTGTGAATTGATGGGAGCTATCGAAAAAAGAGAGGGAAAACTGAGCTCTCTGTGAAAGCCCATTTTAAAACCCCATAAAAATAATAAGCCGAATTTTGATCCTGTCTTATTTTTGGAGCTTGAAGAGCACTTTTAGTTTCAGCGGAGCTACACTGATTTTCATCTGCTATGTATCCATTCTTTAGTATATACAACACTTGTGTTACTTGTCCACATTTCTGTCTTTAGGAGGTGAAACAGTTCAAAAACACCCACAAGAAAATCCAAATGAAAGACATCTTGCTGAAGCCACTGAAAGTGCAATTACTACTTTACCTCAAATCTGTTTATCCTTAAAAATATAAATGCTAATATTAAATTTTACAATAAGGTTGGATTTGTATAACCATACATCTGTCTAGAAAGATGTTTTAAACTTTTTATTATTATTTTTAGATGGGTCATTGTCAGAAAAAGATACTCACTTAAGTCTGGAATCTTACCCATGCATTTCTGGGAGTTTCGTGGGCAGTTACAGAATAAAGTAATATTCTTTCTTTGCACTTCAGTCTTGGAAAAAAATAAAGCATTTCAACACAGGGATGCCAAAACAAACATCACAACCAAAACTGATAGTGGTTTTGTAAGTGTTCTGTGTGTTTTATTGGCATGCTACATTTCTGAGAGGTTTATGAGGAATGCAACTCAATGACAAAATGAGCTCTGTCTATGAAAAATCAATTATTTTGATTGGATTTTTAAAAGGTATTTCAATATGGTTCCAATGCACATCACTTAGGAAGCTTGAAATGCAGCGGAGCACAACATTTCCCATTTAGCAAGCCAAGAATATATCTTACGGACTGCAGAAAAATATTTCACTGCATGTGCAACTACAGTTTTCAGCTGAGCAAAAAAAGAGGATCATTGATCTGATTCACAGCCATCTCCTTGAAATGGTTCCACCCTTCATGAGAGGTTCTTCCTCAAGCCTGCACATCACCTCACACAAGCTCCCAAATCACTGTCGTAATTCTCTCTACACACGCATAAGTGCTAATTTTCCTGTCAGCAACCCTACAGAAATAATTGATTATTCATGGACAGTTTTTTCACCAGTATATGTTATATATGACCACGTAAGTTTTTGCAGGAATGAGATCAAGGTGTAAATAGTTTGCAGAGGGATACATTTCCTTCTTGACAGGGATTTTAAGAATAAGCTGAGTCCAGATAAAAAATTAGGACAGGGCTAATGAAGGTCAAGCTCTGAAATACCCAGCCTGAAGTATATATAGGAATTGGAATAAGATGTCATACAGAGTATTTCGTAGTCAATAAAGGATTAGCATTCAGATTGTGCAATTCGCTGTCTCCAGCTCCTGGATATTAGTGCAATAAATCTTGCAAGTATTAAAATATATGTAAATGTGGCCTTATTTTCTTCATAGGTATTGCACCCTTGAAGTTCACATTTTCAGGTTCACTGTAGAAGTAGGTAGTTAGTGAGAGAATAGATTTTCACATTGGTGTGAGCCCTTAGAGATTTCAGGAAAATACCAGGTTCTGCGAGACTCATAGCAGAACCGCTGGAACCCGGCTTTTGAAGGAAACTTGCACAATGAAGTCCAATCCCCTGCTATTTCAGGTGGCCAAATCATAGATCTGTTCAAAAATAGGATTAATCTCCATCTTAAAACTAATTAACTTTTTGCCCCAGTGACTCCCAGTGGGAGACTCTTATCTTCCAGCATCTCATGACTCTGCCACTTAAACATTTCTTCATTTTCAACCTACATTTATCTGCAGCCATTTTATAACTACTTCTCTAACAGTATTTTCCCTTAGCTTTTTCTCCATTTTGTTTTTCCTGCTGTGGTCATTATAGACAACAATACTAAAGCCTCATTTTTTTTTCCCCTTTTGTTGAAGACAATATCCTTCATTTTCCTCTTACATAATATTCACTAATCACTCTAGTAGCTTTACTCTGCACCTCTCCTATTTTGAGTTTCCTTTTTTTGAAACTGGGTACATTGTGTTCCAGGGAGAGCCTACCAGCGTCCTGTACAACAGCAGAAATACCTGTCTCTACTAGTACGACACTTAGGCACAGGCTAGGGTCACGTTTCCCATTCTCAGGGCTACATCACATTGGCAGCTCAAATATCCTGGTGTTGCTGAGAGGAGCCAGAGACTTCTCTTCCTCAGATATTTCCTTCTTATCACAGATCACGCAGGTCTTTCCATGTAATAACTTTGTCAACAGCAAATTTTGCCAGTACATTCTTATTTTTAATAGTGAGTATATTAAAATTTTAAATAATGCTGATCGTACTTCCTGAAGAACCCCACTAATGAATGTATGATTCTTCTAATTTACTCATTAATATTTGCCTTTCATTCAGCAACTAACTGCTTTATGATTGCTCTACTAAATCCCTGTCTTCTCATGCTTCACTAATGACATTATATCAAATGCTTTAGTGAATCCAAATAAAAGATACAAGCATGCAATAAAATTCCATTTATAAAATCATTACGTACAATACATCCACATAACTTCTATCATCTTTCCCCCTTAATGTTTTGTATTTCAGATTTTTATAATCTATATTTGTTCCAGAACCTTAACTGTATTGAGATGAAACCAGCAGGCTTGTTTACTTTCATGTCTGTCCTATTGAAGTCTTGGTTCTTCACAGCTCATCTGTTTGCAGTAGTTATTTTCCTTCATTTTTCAAATTTTGTTTCTCTAAAAATATTTCTCCTTTCATGTAATTTTGGCTGGATGAATTAATGGCTGCTCAGTTAGATACTGCCATGGCAACAGTCATAGAAAATATAATATTAAAAAATAAAACTTATAGAACTGATTGACAATTTAGTGAAGAAATCTGTTGGCTGCCACTTGAAAGCGTAACTAGCCTACCATTACTTTTAATAGTAGCAGGATACAATATATTTCAGGGAAGTCAAGATATTTTGCTGATGTATTGGAATTAAACATTTCCCAATATTTATCTTACTAACAACACCACAGATGATTCATGTCTGCATTCAGATCTGTCCTGTGAAAAACACCAAAAACTTTCCTCCCACTATGCTTCCCCAGAGCAATCTCGACATTAAAGAGATTCTGTTTTATCCATCCTTACCATTACTTCACAATCAGTAATAACGTAATATTTTACTCCAACATATTTCTTTATTTCTATCTTCCTTCAGAGCACATCATATTCAGCACAGTTGGGGTAAATCTGACTTTTTCTGGCCTTCAGAGCTGAAGTCTCTGTTTGAGTCAGTTACAAACACAATTCAGCTACACAAAAACCTTTGGCTGTTTTTCACCAGAAAAAAAACAAACAAATAAACAAACAAAAAAAACCCAAACAAAACCCTCAACCAACCAACCAAAAAAAAAAAGTGCTCCATGAGCAGAAGAATTAATGAAGCTGCATTACTTCAGAATTTTTCTCTTTTCCTTTTTGTCCCTTTCCTTACTGCTTACCTCCAGACACCAACTAAACAAGTACTGGACCCAGTACTGGACACAGATAAAGGAGCAAGACAACCTTCCACACCCAGCACATCCCTGTCACTCGTTCACTCAGGGTATGGCCCTAACTTCCTTCAACATAAAGTCACCTTCATCCTTCAGATTCCACCTGAAATCCTGCACCGTAAGTTCAAATTTTGGCCTCTTGTTTTTCAGGCTTTGATGAGCACGTATTTCTGGTAAGTTCTTCTGATGCAGTTTTCCAGAGGAAATAGGCAGATCGCTTCAACTTCCACTTGTATTTATCCAGCTGTGAATATAGTAAATTTAGCACTTTCTTCTTGTTTTATCTCTTACAGTCATTTTCTCTTCTTGCATCCTAACCTAGGTGCAGAGATTATGCCATCACTGTTCAATATCTCCTCTCATTCCTTAAATTAAAACTGTTTTTATCAACATCACAGAATTCGGCAGTAATGTTAAACCTTTAGACATTCATCAGAAATTATCAGTTTAATCAGAGATTAAGAGAACTATCTTGTAAGAGAATATAGTGCCACTGGGATTTACCAGCAAGAATTAATTATATTACAAATTGTATTAAATGACATCAGGAGTCCTAAACTTTATATTTCTATGGTGGAAAAATTGGTAACAGAGAGTATATTCTTAAAAACTCTCAAGTGAATAAGAAGAAATAGAATGCTCAGAAATACAATAGAAGTGTATCTTCAGGAGAAAACAAATGTGGAGTGACCATCCCTGAAAGCTTTTTCCTGAATGACCTCTGGATCACGTTAGCTACTCAAAATAGAGTTAAGTAAATGTCATCTAGAAAATGGAACCATTACAGAGAGACATTATACACACAGTGAGACAGGTGCATATTAACTGCTATAGTACACCCCTATTTATAGTCTCGGAGGTGAGATCTCTTGTGCAGAGTCAAGGTGCCTCATTTTTGCTGAGTGCAGCAAGGACCTCTCATTTGCCATATGCACGTGGGAATATTTTCCATAAAGACAGCTTCACACTGGCTTTTCACCAACCTTCTCGAGGGTTACTTAGCAGTACTTTGGCTAGGTATTTTGGGGGGAAGAAAAAGGGAGCTGTTTAAGGACTGTCTCATTTCAAATGCTTATGTTTCCAGGCCCCAGGATTTGTGCAAGGGGTTCAGAGGATCACACTATGCTGTGCAGCTGTTATGACCCCGTTTTAATCTGCTATGGAAGAGGAATACATAACAGCTCTTGAAGTATGCTATGGCCATAGGAGACACAGAGAAATATAAGTACTAAATATTCCTTGTAATTGCAAAAAATGTGAAAAGAGGGCTGGGATAAATGGAGAGGGACTCTGGAGCCTGCTGTTGAAACCTGTTTATCTGTTAGATTTTGAAAACGAACAGTGGTTCCATAGATCACAGCAAGAGATAAAACCGTAATCAGGAATAAATAATTGTATATGTGCAAAGATTTGTCCCTCGATAGGCTTGCTGTCACATGTTCTCTGTTCACTGTGCTATCTGCAGTAGGTATGAAGATTGTGTGGCTTGTATTTTTCAGGCACTCTTCCATATGCCCATATATGTTGCAGCCTACCTACCATATCCTGATTGTGAATTGTTTTGCAATTTTGACACTCTAAAGGGGAGAGAAAATGTAACATTATATGTAAAGTTGCATGAGAATTTTTTGTTTTAATCTGGACACCAATTGTTACCAAGTGATTCTTGTTAAATAAGGAAGGCATTTATTCAGTCGCATTCACAGTTCATTTATACCACGAAGTTGCTAAAGTAATGGTGTTACGAATGTTAGGCTTGAGTGTTTAGGCCATGGAAGCCGTTTTAAGCCATTGGGTGCAACAAGAATAAAAGAGTAGAAAATATGTTAGTATGTGTGTTACTATTGTAAAATTAAGATGGAATGGTTAAAAAGGGATAGCCCAATCATCTTAGGGGTAGATTTTGCTCTACTTTCCTGACAGTTAGTTCTAAAATAATATGCTTATTACAGACCAGCTCTATTCATGTACTTAATTAGAATTCCAATTAATCTGTGCTGTGGAAAACACTGTGGAAAATGCACCCTCTACTGGCTCTCAAAAAACATGTTCTAGAAGAGAAATTTGCAGCCTTTCTAAATTTTCTTCTCTGAATATATGCACATTTCACTCTTAAATTCTTTTATTTCCTTATCTGGAAAGGAGGTAGAAAATTAATGGCTTCACTTATAAAAATACATTTCCTTGTAAAAGAGTAGTTAAAGGTGTTTTACACATTAGAATTTCTGAAAGGGCACAAAAGAGAAGAATGTTTTTAAGAGTGTGAAGTACATTGTTTTATCAAAGGACAGCATATTGGTGTAAAATAATATCTAATATGTATCTTATTATGAATATAGCATAATGACAATTGGCATGAATACAGATTGATAAGAGAAATGCTTCCTGTATCTATGACAGGCAACAAAATTAGATTTGATTCACTATACCTAAAGAGATGAGGGTAGGATCATGTAGTCAAAAGAGAAAACTAAACATGTCTGGAGCATCTAAATTTGATTCCTGAGGTGTAAGTTTCCTGTAGCAGCATAACTACATAACTACATAATTTGTACAGGTTGTATGGGCCTAGTTTTCTCCGCAGTCTACTGTAAGCTTGGATAACTGAGCTACTTTCATTACCTGCTGGCATAAAGAGGACAGTTGAGTGTATCTATGGCACTAATAGATTTGCTTTGTAGCTGTAGGTGCATCTGTAAAGTGCCTACCTGGTTTCGATCACAGCACAAACACCTTGTGAAGTGCACAAGACAAGTGCAGGCACCCGAGGTATTTCCCTTTTTGGCTGGTCACCTCAGCACAGAGGCGACAGGTCCGAGCCCTTTGCAACCAAGCAGTGATTCTGCTGAAAGAAGTACTCCAACACTGGTGGGAATTTTCTTTTTCAAAGGACCCCGAGGCTTACCCTAGAGCAACTCCTTCTGTTTAACAACTGGTAGCTAAGAAAGAATGCCAAGAGAAATCACTGAGACATAAGTAACCCCTGCTGAAATAAATGGCCAGACTGACTTATGTCACTCTAGAGAGTTGTCATGTTATGACTGTACCCTCCTCAATGGTCTGTGCAGTTAAAGATACTGTCTAATGATGTGTTACCACAAAATGATAATGGTCTTCATGGAGGTTCTCTTTAATGATGTGTGTTACTTTATAATGATAATGGTTTTCTTGGAGATAGACTATAACTTTAATATCACAACCCCACTGAGGAGGCTAGACTCAAAGCATTACAACTCTTGTCCGTGACCCCTGTTAGCAGCCCGTTAGTCAGCGGGTAGTCATCAGAAAGCAGAAAGACCCTTCAAACGGAAAATAATATTAAATTGAGAGGGCATAAGCCTTCCAAGATGATAGGGAAAACATTCTACAGAAGAAAGATGCATACATATGTACATATATAGCATAACTTGCTTTTCCTCCACTATGCTTGCTTGTTCTTCCTCAAAAAGTATTTAAGGAATTTTTACTTTTTTTTTTTTTTTTTTTTTTTTTTTTTTACTACAGCAACACATTAGAGGTTACAGCTGGGAGATGAGAGCAAATTAATAAAAGTCTCACAGGAAACTTGACCTTTTGTTTGTTGGGAAATCCTTTTGTTTGTTGTTGGAAATGACACAACAAATCTTCTGTGATAATTTCTATCCTTCCTCACTCAGTGAACATTTTGGCTATATGTGGAGCAAGGCTCAACAATTCCTAGTACTTTTTGCAGATTCCTAATTGTAATTAGCAGAACTCTTAGCCAGTATGATAAGATAGATCACGTAGTCCACCAAGACTCCCTAGTGCATTTAATTTGACATGATGCACGTACTATCATTTTACAAATAAAGATAGTCCAGATCAAGAGCAACTAAGCTTTTCCTAGAATTTAACTTTATTTCTGAGATCAAAATGTACACAAGTTACCCCTACACCCGAATTTTTATCCTCTAATACTTGTAGATGTCTTCCCTCTGATACGTAACTGAACAATTATTATCGTGCCTGAAAGACTGTTTCATGGCATTTATTTCCTAACCACATACAGGAAAAAAGGGGCAATATACTTATAATAAACGACTCAAAGAAAATAAGGAGTGACTTTAATTTTTTGCTTTACCACAATTCAGAAATAGTGTAGTCATCTAATCATGCATTACTCCAGTTCCACAATAATATTTCTCTTATAAGGATATAATGATGACTTCTCCAATATGCATAAATGTCAAGGAAATTATACAAGTAATCTAATAGATCCCACGATTCAATCAAGACAGTAGTACAATGTGGACATGTTCTTTTTAATTTAAATAACTTATCAGCATATTCAAAATAAACAGCACATCTCTTTATGAAATGTATACTTTTGCCTATTACTATATAGAAAAATGCACAATTTATTTTCATATGAGAAAACACAAGTCTTCCTTAAAATAGATATTGTACAATGCTTTAATTAGAAACTAAAAAGACAACCACTGGAAATCAGTGAAATAGACAAAGACACAATCATTAACCTAGCTACTGTAAGATTTTTCCACGGAAAACCAAAATAAATTTGGCATCAGAGAATGTCTGTTTCATATTCATCATAAGTCATTCTCCACAAGTTTGGACATAGCTTCCTTTCAGAGAATTATTTTCTCTTAAATTTAGACATATACATCATGGACATCTACACCTGAACTAGTTACTCTTGGCTCCTTGATGGACAGAAACAGGCACAGTCTGATATATCTGAGCTGTTTATGTTGGGTCTACACAAGTCATCAAATGATAAAGACAATGTGATCACGTTTGATCACATAGCCAAGCAGCGAGAAAGGGAAATCATATCACAAGTACTTTATAATTTCCATTTTCTAAGTGATTTTGATTTACAAATATCTGTTTAATGCAACAAGGGACAAAATGCAGGCGTTTCCCCTTGGAACAGGCAAAAACCTTTGTTCAAAACCCAGTTTTTGGAAAGATCATAAAACCTTACCTATTTTCCCTAGGGCTTGGCATCATGACTATAATAAGATTAAAGTTGCTGTTAAAAACTATGAAGAATGAATTCCAAATTGGTTTTTTTTTCCCCTAAAATATCATCCAAGCCCTCCAGCTTTATTTTCCTGAAGTGTCCTACACATTTTTGTCCCATGGTGTCTCATTTTCTTAATTTGAAACTTGCCTTTCTTTAGTTATCTCCTTAAACTCCTTCATGCTTCACCAGTGTCAATTCTGTAAGTAAAATACTTTTATTTCTCTATTTAAAATATAGTCTATAGCAAACTTGTCAGAAAAAAACCCACAACAAACCCCACCCAGGCAAAAAAGGAGATTTTTCACTTTTTATAAAGTCAGTCTGTTTTATTCACCAGAAATTCACTTAAAACTTCACTTTCTTTCCTGTGAATATATAAAATCAAATGAGAGGCTGAAAAGCTTGTGTATCATATTCTTCTTCATGCAACTTCATTTAAAAGTTTCAAGCAGACTTCGGTATGAAGCTCCTACTACTTAAGACTGATTCAAGACTAGATTTGGCAGTTAGAAAAACAATAGTATTACCTGTAACCTGAGGAAATTCAATCAGGAATTACTGATAAATAATAGCTGCATGTCATTTAATTTTTACTTATTCTCTCTTCAGAACTTAATACCATGATTTCAATTATGATGCCAAGAATGAAGCTATACCATTTTGCACACCCAATGCCAATGAAAGTGTATCAGAAAAGTGTAACAAATCCAGATTATGTATTATAAAAGTTCAGTATTTCTCCAAGGTAGAAACTTTGACACACACAGAAGTAAATAAAATCTAAACTGTTTTTTTTTCTCCTGCTTTTGGCCTATCTTTTGTATAATCACATCACTCTATCAGAGATATTCTCTAGTATTCACTGTAAACTATCCAGGGAACTCCCTAAAGAGAATTTCATAATCTAGATAGCTTATTTTCTCAAATTTTAACAAAATGCCATAATCAGTGAATAAGATATCAGATTTCTAAACTGCATGCTAATTTTGAAGAACTATGACTGCTGTGATTGAATGCAAACTAATTTTGAACAGATTTTTGAGATTTTAAGAGACATTATAAGCAGTTCTGCGTAAATTATATCTCGCACTTCAAAATGAGCCTTTGTTGCTGTAAGGAAATAGCTTCTAAAATAGAGACTTGTGGAGTAAGAATTTTATGTTTGATTCTTTTGCCTCCTTGTACCTCTTT
Source organism: Trogon surrucura (assembly GCA_020746105.1). Lineage (NCBI taxonomy): Eukaryota > Metazoa > Chordata > Aves > Trogoniformes > Trogonidae > Trogon > Trogon surrucura. Next base: position 112,342,207 of record CM036617.1, on the reverse strand, counting down.
TAATGCACATCACCAGAGGGAGCTACATTTTGCAAAATTCCAGTATTGCTTTGATGCTCTCCAAAATGTAAGCAGTGTCTCAAAATACTTCCAATGTTTCTTCAGCAGAACAGACATTCAGTCTTATTCTCCATGAGGTCAGAGTCAATGTGTGCTCAAGGATATGAAGGGCAAAAAGATTTTTAACACAGTTTTTAGACAGAGCTGTACAGTAGTGCTAATAGTTACTAATATCAGTGGAAAAATTTTAAAAACATGCCTAAAAGACATCTTTTCCAAGGTGGTGGGAATTAGCTTTTCCAGCGGACAAGCTGAGCTACTGAGATGCCTATTTTTTGTGCTCATGGTAGCGTAAGGGGAGACTCTGTCCACCCACTCTCTGTGCTTGCCCACTTCTACAGAAAGAGCGGCATGGAGAGGGATGCTGCAGGAAGTCCAAGAAGCTCTTTTCCTTCCCGCTTTTACAGGACTGTCTCTCCTGTAGGACTCTGCAGGCACACAGAGGTCACTAGCTGATTCTCGCCCCGCGCAGGAGAAGGGCAGTCAACCAGTCAAGGTAGCAGAGAGCACTTCTGTAACTTCCCTGGAGAGAGTATCATCGCAGCGAGGGAAAGAAGGGCAGGAAGAGCCTTTTTATTTCAGGATAGATCTACTTCCTCTTCCTACCCTGTGAATAACCTAGCTCTCACATTTTGTCGTGCTCCTTGGAGTCAGGAGGACTCCAAGAAGATTTTCCAGTGAAGTACTGCTTTATCCTCCTGAGATTTTGGGCTAAACAACCTTCTGTAGGAAGACAAGTGAGGCAAAGGAACAGCACTGAGCTGGAAAAGCTAATGCAGAGTAGGCACAGTGGACCAAAACGGTAGGACAAAATTAGTTTGGCAGCATATAAGACTAAATGATGGTTCTGATATGCTTTTATTTTTGCAGCCTGCCAAGGCTGCTGGAAATATATCTTATCATGTTAGCACACTTACAGTGGTTACACATACCCTATTCATGCTAAAACTAAACTCAATTTTGAATAAATATGTCATGTATATTAATTTCCTCTATTCATTCAACCAGGCATAATGCTTTGTCATTTTTTTAAAGGAATGTCATCACTCCTTTTTTTTTTACTTCTGTAATTTTTATGTATTTGTTTATATTTTGGTGTAATAAACTCATTCCAAAGTACCTCCACATGGTAGAATCATTACAACATCACTGTTTAGATCTTAAGGTCAATAAGCATCTGCATAATACAAATCAAGGTTCTGGTCCACAGATGTTCCCAACTTAGATAATTTCTTCACAGGTCTCAGATAGCACCTCTCTCTTTTTTTAACTCCACATGTCCCTTCCTCTGTTAAGCAATGCAAATGTGGTTTTTTAGAAGTCCCTCTGCCACTAGTAGCCCCACAACTTAGAGTGCCTATTCTCTTTACAGTGACTAAGAATTATTATTTACTTTTAGAGAGGCTTGTGCTTTGTTGGTTTACCATCAATTTTGATCAGATCCCATTAAAAGCTGAGAGAAAAAAATAGATTCTCTCACATGACTCTCCACTGTGATTGTCACTGCACAAACACAGAGAGAAGCTACTTAATCCTAAATACAGGAACTGACCTTTGCCTCACAGTGACTAAAACCTGCTTTTCCTCTAATTTTTCTTTTTGCTATGTGTGTTAAAATTTTGTTCTTGATATGCTTTACACCATGTGACTGACAGAGAGGAATAAAACATATGCAACTTGCCAGAAATCAACACAAATACACCAACATAAAATTGGCATAGAGCACTGGAAAATCAAATCCCATGAACAGGCATGAGTTGTCATGTGATAAGAATAGAAACAGGTTCCAAATTAAATCAACAGCTTCAACTATGTCTGAATATTGTAGCCTTTCAGGGTTAAGGAAGGGCCAAGTTAGAATTCATCTTGTTACAGCACCTTTGCATTAGATGTAGAACAACTGATTTCATCCTCTGCAAAAGAGTAACACACATCTTAAAACTCTGGCCACTAGAACAGTTCTGAAAGGTGATTTAAACTAACTCTCTTTCTTCCAGTTTCCCCTCAACAGAAAACACAAAAGACAGGACTTAAAAGATACTGCATTTGCACATATTCCCTATAATAAAAAAATTTGAGATACTACATTTTATGGTGAATACAATGTAGTCTATGAACTTTTACGTTTTCATGAAGATGAATCTACACTTGATACTATACAGGCATCACATTCAGGATTTTCAAGTTAGACTTGTGCACAGGGCAGGACTAATGTTTGAAACCTTATGTTTATGGTCACATAGCGTTACCATCAATGTTGCCGTCCTCTAAGGTCTTTGATGAGCCATAAACTATTTTGGACAGACAAATACATGCTAAAAAGGAGGAGAACAGAAAATTAATACTAAGAAAATCTAGCAATAATTTTCTTGAAAACCCCCTGAGAAAAATTTAAAATTTTAATCTAAAATTTGCAGTTTCACAAATACAGATGAAGGCTTTCTCCCTCACAGATGGAAGGAATTAAATCAAGGAAATCAAACTAGGCCAACAATTAAAACAGCGTTAGCAGTAAATTAACAGTTTGTTCAGTAATGAAAACCATCAATTGCCAACTGTAATGAAATGCATTATTAAAAACATAACGAGGCTGTAAATACACAATGCTGCATAAAGATACAATCTGAAGGAGTTACCCAGAGTGGAAAATAATTAACCTAGAGTAACAACAGCAACACAAAACAAGTGCGACCTACCATGGGTTGTAGATCAGAGGAAAGGGGAACACATGTTGAAAGGAGGTTGTAGCAAGGCAAGGGTTGGTTCTCTCTAGTGGTGAGTGATAGGACAAGGGAAATGGCCTCAAATTGTGCTAGGGGAGATTCAGGTTGGATATTAGGAAGAATTTCTCTGCTGAAAGGGTTGTCAGGGATTGGAACAGCCTGCCCAGGAAGATGGTTGAGTTGCCATCCCTGGAGGTGTTTAGGAGACCCGTAGATGTTGTGCTGACGGATGTTGTTTAGTGGTATTGACAGGGCTAGGACAAAGGCTGCACTCAATGATCTTGAAGGTCTCTTCCAACTGAAACTGTTCTATGATTCTGTGATTCTATGATTCTATGATTCTATGGTTCTGTGATTCTGTGATTCTATAGTTCTATGTTGACCTTTTTTCCATATATTCTTTTTTTTCTATATACTGTCCCTGTGAATGAATGAAGATGTGTGTTTTGGGGGTAGCTTGCAGGGAGGTGGGCAATCTAGCCACTACAGGCAGTGAGTGAACGATAATAACTAAACTTTTACTGTGGAACTGAGGCTAAGAAACCAACCTTTTCCCAGCTATCCGGTGTGCTGTAGACAATGATGTCTTCCACTCTAGCAGAGTCCCAAAAATCAGCAATTCCTTTTTGGCTCAAGAGTCTAACATTTTCCTCACTGAGAAGGTATCAGATAGAGGGTAAACATGTCCTTCTTTTAATCAGAGCTCTTTAAAATACACATTCCCTTTCCTTTTCCATTCTCCACAGACTTCAACTAAATCTTTGCAACAAAAAGCTATCGAATCAAAGCGCATCATTGAGCAAAGCTATATAAAATGTCTTCCTAGCCACGTTGCTATCGTCATGATTATGCTAAGGCCCGTGCCCTTTGCATAGGAGTGGATATTGAAAGCAGATACAAGGAAGGAAGTGATGTAGGAGGTTGCATGATAGTCTCATTCTAACAGAAAACCTGAATCAGGTAGCAATGTTAATAAGATCCAGAGTGAACACACAAGAGAGTTAGCTTAAAGTTAAAAGGAAGGTTAGAAGAAAGGAGGACAGAAATATGAGACAAACTGTCTGAAGTGGATAAGGGGTGGTATGTAGGGGAAATGAAAGAAAAAGAGAGAGCAAATGAATGAATTTGAAAGAGGGAAATGCTGAATTTAATATAGTAAAGGCAGTAAACCCAATGATGAAGACTTTAAAAACCTTGTGCTGGATTCCGTACATATGCAAATTGGACTGTTAAATATAGGGTAACAAAGACAAGATTAAGAACACAGCTCTATTCAGAAGCATGTGTTTTCATTAGTGAGGATAAGTCACAGCCCAGTTATCTGATCTGTTGTCCTAAGGATGGTCCAGTAAGCTTAAATTTGAAAGACAACATTGGAAAATGAAACGGTGAAGTATTGCATTGAACCTAGGTGAGCAATTTCCCACTAAACACCACAGGGTCTTTGCAGAGCCTACAGCTAAATTCAGCCTGAAGAAAAGGAAATAAGAAATAAAAGAGATTGGAAGGAGTGGGTAGGGAAAAAAACTTTAAAAGATATGCTACCTAAAATAGGGATATGTGGACAGTTTTACGAACAGACTGTGTCACCCAAATATTAACAGCTTTTGAGAAGGGGAAAGTCTACATGTAGCTCACCACTGCCAATATCCCAAGTATACAGTCTTTCTTAAACACATATCATTAAAGACATGCTTTGTCTACATAAATAGTGCCCAAGTAACCTTTGGCAAGGCAAGGTATTCACTGCTGGTCACTGAGAGAACAGTGAGGCAGGTGTTAACTATAAATTAAGCTTGCTGATGCCGTCCTGATTATCACCCAGCCCCAGAAACTGTGTGAAAGAACAGATCGTGTGATCCCGTGCTGGGTGCTCTGCAGCATGAGGGAGGCAGTCCAGAGACACAAGCAAGTTCAAAGTCATTGCTACTTGAATAACCCTGAGAGCAAGCATACCATCCACATTCACAACTGTGCTGCTCTACCGATTCCCTTATTACACAGAATCACCTCAGCCGAAATAATTTTAATCCCAAGAGACAAGGCAAAGGTTCAATGTATGAAGATGTGTTCTAATACATGTTTAAGCTGAACTGGCAACTTGCCCACCTCAGAGGGGATATCAATAATCTATGACAATAAAGGGGCAATATCGTGTAGTTTCAACGGGGCATATTTCAAAAATGCTTCATATTATTTATGCACAGATATAAACAAGGCACTAGTTAGTACAGTTAATAAACCATGACAACTTTGCTTTAAATGAGTGGGAAATCTAAATCCAACATTATTTATTAGGTGATATGATTTTTTGTAGTCATTTATCTATCAAACACGGCACCCTTATTGCACATGCATTATGTAAAGTGTCAAATTAAACTATTGCTTATAAAAATAAACATTAGTTAGAGAAATGATACAACTGCTTAATTAGAATGTTATTTATTGTAGCTAATAAACATCTTTAACAAATCTTTTACATAGAGAAAGTGAGAAAGCATGTAAGAAAAATCATTGGGGTCCCATCTCCTTGCTAGTCTTCTCTTCAAGTAAACAATGAGACAAGAGAAAGTGTAAAGAAAAAAATAGTCTCATGGGAGCTAATAAACCAGCTAGCCATTACAGCATCTGTCTTACAACGGGCAGAAGAATGCAATAATAAGCAAAATGACCTCTGCATCAATTAGAGTACAGAAAGTCATGAATGGAGAATGCTGTATCTCTTTGGTTTCATTCCACACCATTATTTGACTTGAATTTTGACTTGTTTTCCACAGGAGCGGGATTAGTCTCTGTAAATGCCCACTCATTAAAAACCGAGACCTGCAAAATGCTGAGAATGATTCATTCCCACAGCATTCAGCCAGAAATGAAGACAACCAGTGACTTCATGACTTCTCAAGGAGAGATCAGGGTAAAACCTTTGCAACAGGGATTAGAGGACAGGCAAATTACTGTATATTCATAGCAGCAAATTTCTCTTCCTACAACCTAGGTACCATGGTACACGTTACTCTGGCTTTTGTGGCCAGAGAAGATTCTATAAATCCAAAGTTAGATATGCAAACTTGTTAAAGAATAAAATTTGACTTAATCACCTTGGGCAGGGTGACCATATGCTGCCCACATTCAGTGGGGGAGAAAAAAATAACAGGGCTGAAACACGGAGCACTGAATGTAAGGGAAGGCCTCCTGCATCCTTGATGTTGTGGTGCTAAGCAGCAGAGTTGGACAGCCCTGGGTTTGCTCAGAAGTTAGTTTTCAGTCAGTTTGCTTTTATAATCCCAAAGGGATTGAATTCTACACTTACTGCCTTTCATTCTAATCCACAAGCCTACCTGATGTTCCAGGACTGGACAGCCATGAAGTTTCATGTTCTAGCTAGACAACTGCAGAAAAAAAAGATATGAAACTTCTCATTCAACCAGGACCAGGCAGGGAAGTCAAGCCTGATGTAGTGGTATGATAGGTATTTAAAAAAAACCAAAACAAAACGCCCTCTAAAATTAATATCCTGTTCTCAAAATTTTGGGTGTATTTTCTTTTCACACTAGGATGAGAAGAAGGAATTTCTCATATTACATTAAGCTTACAGAGGATATTAAATTCAAGTACAACAAATGAACAAAGGTGAAATAGGTACCTACAGGCATAAGCTGAGTAATGTATACAGTGAGTTTATGGCATATAGACCATTTGCTACTGTGTTTATTATATGTATTTAGCTCTACCAAACCTCAAAAAACCTATTTATGCTGGGAAATTGTACAGTCTCTGAGACAGGAAAAAAATGGTTTTCTTTGAAGTTATATCAGTTGTAGAAATAGTACACAGTTACTTTACTCAGTTAAAAAAATACAAAATTGTATGTCAGTGCAGAGATTTTCGTACACTGTTTGATTTTTTAATTGAAAAAAATAGTGTGAATGAACAAGCAATGAGTTTTACAACAGAAGAAAAAAAGACTATTTGATTGCCAGAAGAGTTATGCTCCTTTAAAACAACAAAGTAATAGACCAAGCACAACCTGGGGCAGTGCACCAATACAGCCAGCTAAACATGCAAATCTTCAACAGGAGGAACTGTAATTTTGTGACTGTTACTGAGACAGCTGTCAAACTGCTCACTTGCAGAATGTTATCCGATATTGCATTAGGACTGAAAATGTGTTGGTTTAAATTTTTAGAAGTATTTGCACAACTGTACTTTAAATTATTGCTTTTAGTTATTTTATGTGCAACCACATTAACTGAAAAACATTCTCCACATGCAGATTTCTGTAAACCTTTGAAATTACTTGAAAAATGTATATATACATGTTTACTGTATATGTTCTATACAATAAACATTCTTCAGCACAAGCTAAGGAAGAGGTATACTAAGTATTTCTGGCCCTGTATCTCAAATTCCAGAAGAACATCTGGTCTACATAAGATTACCTGGTAGACTGTTATTGTGTTGGTTTTTAGATTAAGTAATTAGTTCTTAGACTGAAAATAGAAATAACCCTTGATTTCCTAGCATTTATCTTGCTTTAAACATAATTGGGGAGTAGGTAATGAAGATACACATTTCATATTGGTAGAATGCCATATCAAAAAAATCCAGAACACATTGAAGGACTCAGTGGATATGCATATTTGAAACAGAGTACATTGATTTAGTCACAGTTCTCATTAAAATTAGCTGCAGGCAGGCTCCTAAAAATCATTGCATACTATAGAAAAATCACTGCAAATCACTCAGGCAGAGCAAGGTCCTGCAGTCAAATAGATATTCCTGAGATCACTAAAGAAAACTAAATACTATTTTGAAAATTTGAAAAAGCATAGCTCCATTGATGGTGTAACTATTGATTTTAGTGAAGCTATGTGAACCTACACCATTTGAAGAACTTAGCCACACTTATGAGCCTCCCTTCCAGGAAGACATGTGAGCAAGTGTGTGAGGTTATGAATATATTATTAATATGCAAGTCAAATGAAATTTGATGAAGGTTACTGAAAGGAATAGTCTTTACACAAACCAGAAAGCCCTGACTTACTATTTCTCAAGTGAGAACCAGATTTCTGTGTTAAATATTTCTCAGTGATTATCTGAAATCCCTGTTTTCGTGCATATAACTGCCAGGAAATCTGTGCTCCACTGTTCTAACCTTATTTATTAAATCCAGTGCAATGCAGAACACTATTGTAGAGACAGACTTCATATTTTAGAAAGCAATGGGCAGTTCAGCAGACAATGTACACTCTATGAGAATGCAAATACCACAGAGAGCAGACAGAAAAGGGCAGAAATTACTTTCAACCTACCTCAAAGGTTTATTACTTTAAAAAAATGTTCTGTAGTGAAAATATTCTAAAATTTCCACCAACCATAACATGCTTTTTTTCTTTTTCTGTAAAAGTTTTAGAGAAGATTAAAAAGGAAGGCAGCTATGTTTCACAGATGTTGCAAAACATACGGGAGGTTCTAGTAGAATGTACCAGGAATACATTTAATATTTCAAAAGTTTTGTTTGATGGTTTTACTGACAGTTATTTCAACTTAATTTCATGTTACCTGAAGACAGATTTTCTATACCCAAACCCACAAAATATGTACTTATTTCCTATAGCTAAAAAAGTAATAGAAATAAATAACCAGTAGCTCAAAAAAAGGCAAAACAAGGGTCAGCAATATTTACTGATAGGAGATAATCTGCAAAAAAATGGCAAATAATTACTTAGAGCAAATTGTTGAAAAGCAAAAAAATAACCTTATATCCTGGTAGCAGCCATATGTAACCCACTTTTTAGCTCCCATAGTTTCCCTACAAATTGCTCCTTTTCTCATTTCAGAGTCCTTTTCAGACAGTATACACAGACTTCTTCCTTCTCCATGTGCATAGCAGCCTCAACTAGAGATTGCTCTTTAAATCACTGGCCCATAATGACATTTGGTCATTTAGAGTCAACATGGCACACAGCTGACTGGGCAAACATTAATAAACTGCACATGGTTTCAGTTCAAACAGGATTTAAATTCTTCCTTTATGAAGAGAAAATTGGAATATGATAGTTTCATATACTGAAGTGATGCAGATAGGTGTGAAAACCCTTGGCATGCTCAAAAACCATGTTCAGTGTGGGAGAAAAATATTAATTCTACTGCTCTGGTGGCCAGCTTGAGGACTGTATGAGAAGTTCAGTGCAGATGAGTCTAGCTCTGACAAAAGCTGTTTCGCCTGGAGAAGAGGAGATTGAGGGGAAGCCTTATCACTTTCTACAACTACTTGAAAGGAGGTTGTAGTGAGGCGGGGATTGGTCTGTTCTCCCTAGTGGCGAGTGATAGGATGAGGGGAAATGGCCTTAAGTTGTGCCAAGAGAGGTTAGGGTTGGATATTAGGAGGAATTTCTTTACTGAGAAGTTTGTCAGGCATTGGAACAGGCTGCCCAGGGATGTGGTTGAGTCGCCATCCCTGGAGGTGTTTAAGACACGGGTACATGTTGTGCTAAGGGACATGATTCAGTGGTGCTGATAGGGCTAGGACAAAGGTTGGACACGATGATCTTGAAAGGTCTCTTCCAACCGAAACTGTTCTATGATTCTGTGATTCTATGAGTCTGTGATTCTATGATTCTAAGACCTTGGCTGCTATGAGCTTACTTTCCTTGTAGAAACACCTAATTTCTCCCTCATTTATCAATCCATTGACCTACACAGCATTTGCTTGGACTTTCACAAGGAAATACCTGAAGAGAGTCTGATCATTTGGATCAGATCCTTTTTGGCATTGAGATGGTTTTATGATATTATGGCAGTGCAAGTTTGGTCTAAATCCATTTTGATTTTCTATGGGAACTTACTCTTCAGATAAATCCTTCAATTACTTTAAACTACTCTCCTAGCCACGTCCAGCATATCAACACCATGATCATGCTACGATTTTTAAATCATACCAATTTCTAAATTTCTAGATCATTCTAATGCCAACTGATAAATACTAGTGGATGCTAATTCTACCATTGTGTCCCACACTGGTGACACTGCTCTGCCTGGCATAGCTCCAGACCAGACCATCTTTCTCTGCTCCTTCCTTCTCCCTGACAAATATGCTCTGCCGACATTTGGGGCAGTGTTGCCTCCACAGCAGAAGGCATACTCTGCTCCTTTCCCTGCACCTTCTCACTCCCAGCATGGTGTCAGGAGTGTGTGCATATATGGATCTCCTGAGGGCTGGCAGCTCCTGAAAAATGTTTCTAGTCTGGATTAATACTAGCAGAATTTTTTGAGAGAGGTGTTGGGGAAGTGTGAAAATTAGCACAGTTTTAATGCTAAAGACCATTACAGTGGCCTCAGCATGATTTAAGTAAGATCTTTTTCTGCTTTTGTTTTTTAAGTTCTCCATTTTTTCTTACAGAATTTGAATTTTACCCATCAAACAAGCCAAATAGCTCCTATTTGTAATCACATGAAATGTCTGCTTTGTACTTTAATCTAGGTATGTAAGCAATACTTGGAAGTACTGCCAGCTGTGTCAAGTCTTACTATACCAATTTTTTTTTCTTTATTATATTTATATTTTACTAATCTCTTTATTCCAAAGCAGTCTGAGATTCTATTCAGTTTCTTCTGTTCATCTGACTCGGTTCGCATTCAATATTATATTCATATTTTAAGAATGAATATGTTGTCCTAGAAAACGTGGCTTTATATTTTGGGCAGATGATTTAAACTCAGATTGACTTTCCCCTGCCCTTAAAGTTGAAATACCAAAAATCTATCTTCCACTGGATTACTTAGAATAGGACTTTCTCGTGCATAATACATTATAGAAATGTAACAAAGCCTTGCAGGCCTACCTGTCTTACTATGAATTGGTCTTGGTGTATTAAAACTACCACTTCAAATTTCAGGGTCTCATGGATTTTTTTTTTTACTTCAGTGCTAACTTCTAAGTGTTTTACTAATTGATTACTTACATTTTGACTCCTACCCCCTGCATTTGCTCATTGTAACCTAGTGTTACATTTGCTCATTGTAACCTAGTGTTACATCTAAAAATGCAGACGGGCATTAACTAAAAAAAATCCAAACATTGGGGTAACAGCTACAGAAGATAGCACTTAGATATCTTAGGTACCTTAATATGCCTAGATATTACAAAGTTAAAACTATGTTAGGTTTCTAACACTACTAAATTTACATATTATTTTTGTATTAATATTACTCATTCTGATAGTAAACATGGCAAGACTAAACAAATACGCTTTACCAATCCAAGGTATTCAGACTTCCTGCTTCGGTGCTGGCTATGCCCTAAACCACCTTCACAAAGATAAATGTGAGAAGACCTATTAAGGTGTGTACATCATCCATCTATCTATCTATCTATCTATCTATCTATCTATCTATCTATCTATCTATCTATCTATCTAATCTATCTGCCTTCTATCTCACCTTCAACCTTTAGAGGGCAGTGCTCCCTTTGGTTACTTAAGAGGGATTCTAGAAGGGCATGACACTTCCATTACCCGAGAGAGGTAAAAGTTAGAAGAATCAAAAGACATTTCAAAGGAAACAGTTCTCCTATGTAGTTTCCTTTTTTTGGGTGAAAACACTGAATGGAGAGTTCACTACATGCGGTTTACCCTGTAATGCTGAGACTACGCCTGGAGTGCTGGGTCCAGTGTTGGGCTCTCCAGCACAAGAGATACAGGGACATACTGGAGAGAGCCAGGGAAGAGTCAAAAAGGTGATTAAGGGACTGGAACATCTCTCCTAACAAGGAGAACTGTTCAGGCTGGAGCAGAGAAGGCTCAGAGGATCCAATACATGTGTATGGATATCTCATGGAGGGAGTAAAGAATAGGACCAGGCTCTTCTCAGAGGTGCTCACTGACAGCACAAGGAGAGGTGATGGACACTAACTGAAATACACAAAACTCCATGCCCAGCTGCCTGCCCAGCCCTGGGATCCAATGAAACACCACCCCACGCCAACCTTGTCCTATCCTTGTCTCAGTCTGGAGGCTGCCTTCCCAGTCAGCCCTGGTCATCACTCCTATTCCACCCTGGCTCACCTCACTGGAGGCTACAGGACAAGACTGGCAGGGAAAGGGAGGGCACCACACTGCACCCTGACGGTCTTCCTCATTTTAGCATGTTCAAACAAGGGTTTATGCCCTAGTTTAAGTTACTCTTAGAAGTGTTTTAAATTGTGTCTTTAGATACAACAGATAAATGCCACACAGTTTATGGTTTGTCCTTCTTTTTTCCTGCCGGCACCAGGAACACATTAAATCCTATTTTTGTAATGAGTTCATTTAAAGGGTCACTGCATGTAGAATCTGGCTGAAATCTTTGGATTTGACAGCAACTACATCATATAGCCTATATTGCAGATTTTTGCTTACAAATGACATAAGTGGACACTGTAGTAACTTTAAATGTGATTTTCAGCATGAGTCACATGAAACTATGGTCCTTCTCTTACAGTAGTTAATTAACACACAAAACTGTCCCTTTCCCTGTCACTCACACAAACTATATAAAATACCCTAATGACACAAGAGGCCACAAACTTTGCTGCTAAAATGTTCTTTTGACATCACTAGTTTCTTTTCCGAGAGATATCATAGTTGTGTGCATTATGTGCTGTGCCTGGTGTTCCAGGTTGAGTGAGCTCCACTTAAGTACAATATTCTTTTTTTTTTTTTTTTTTGACATCTGATATGGTCCAGTAAATTAAATTTTATAAATAAGAATGGCTTAAGATAGACCTAGTAAGATTCTGAAAAACACATAATGTGATAGTCACTAGCTACTGTCACTTATAACACATGAACTGCATTTATGCTTTTCAAGGTTGGGATCATAGGATAACTCTAGGTGGAAGGGACTTCGGGGAGTCCTGTATTCCAAACTCCTGTTGAAAGCAGGATGCTGGCACTGACATGAAATGCAATGCTTTATCCGGATTACTTAGTAGGTAAACATTATCCTCACCATATTTACTGAATGTGCATTCACAACCTTGATCCTAAGCGCATTTGTACCATGACTGCTTTCTTATTTAGACTGATGTCTGTACTTTTTAGTAAACCTCTGAACATCCTTCCTCAAGTTAATAGCCATTCTAGGTGATCTCTCAATGATGTAAATCAACAGTCATCAAAGTAAAGCTATTTTGCTGGCATAACTTGTAGCCAAAGAGCTATTTTCAAGTCCTGAAAGAGTTCTACTAGTGTTTAACTTGCTAAGTAGCCAGTCACTATGACCTAGTGTTCAGTCACAGAAATTCACATAGAAGGTCAAAACATATTTTTAGTGAAAATCCATTTAAGTGAGAAAGTATAATTAGATCTTTGGTCTCTATGAGAAGCATGAATTTTAGCACTATAGGAATATAAACATTAAATATATTTTTAAATAATTCTTTAAAATATTTGAGGTTACTTGTTCTAATAGACGATTCAAAACAAGTGAAAGTGAGGCAGTATGTTGCAGCTCACAGTGCATTTTAACTTGTTGTACTCATTGACAGAACACTGAAAACAATCCATTTATTCATTAGAGGGTGCCAAAAATAATTCAGCAGTTTCTCTCTTGCTTCTATTCATAGATTTCCTAATTTCATGTTAATTGTTTCTTTCAACACTTGGCACCTTGCTAAAGAAATTTAGAACATCTCAAATTATTAGTTGTTTACTGCATTCTCAAATAAATATGAAATCATAATACCAATATCACTGTGTAGCAAGTTCCATGTAATGAGATTGAGGCATTTGACTCATCTGTAATATACCCTGCCATTTTGATTAATATCATGAGCGTTAAAGTAATTTCAAGCTATGGCAATACATGCACAGAGATGCATATTCAGATGTCTGAAGACAAGGGTTATTTTAAGCATTTCTTGCTTAAATGTATAGTTGGAAAGTCTTAATTATTATTTTAAATTATCATGATAATAGTTGAATTTGGTTTGCTTAGTGTATCTCTTGATTGAGCCTCAAAGATGTACGCAATTGGAAATTTTTAGGATTCCATTTCATTATTAAATGACTGACATTTCAATAAGAGGCTGAAATATTAAGCCATAGCAAAAATTGAAACAAAAATGGTAACACTGACTTCTAGAATAAATCCTGTCCCCAGGGTCTTTTTGAAGAGTACTGTAGTTGTTGTCTCCTAAATTGTTTATTGAAGAGGTTTTATAGTAATGCAACAAATGAAACCCCATAGACCGCATCCTATTTCACACAAAAACTGAAAAAATGATATGAAAATTTCCAGTGTCATAGTTTATGGTGATCTTGTCCTGAATAAACTCATAAACACTTTATTCTGTCATTCAGTTTAAATGTTGCTGTCTCACATTTGGACTGATGGTTGACAGCAATGATGTATAAATTATGCATGTCAATTTACTGAACACCATTAAACCACAAGAGTATGGGTAATTTCAATAATTATACATATAAATAGTATTATTAGCTCTGTCAAACTCAGTACCTGGATAGCATGTCAGTTTATAATATCTGCTAGGGATTCAAAAGGTTCAGGATTTTGCATGAGGTTTGTGGCTGGAGAGGTTCCAGCTTCGATTTCTACATAGCTACTATCTATAATTTGCAACCAGATATCATGTTAAAGATTCAGAAAAGCTTTGAAGTTGGCTGATCTGTCCAGATTCATGCTATGTTTTCAGATGGAAGAGGGTAGCAACTGAAAAAATTACTTCTAGTAAATATTGTGCTGATGGCATTTATACTATAACCATCAAAGAACTGGAGAACCATTTTAGGTACTTCTTATCTCACAGAGTTCCTCTCAAGTGGTATGTCTGGAAATTGATGCTTTCCAGCTAGGGAGGAAAACCTCAACTGCACCTCTGTTTACCAGCTTTACTTCAGTGCTATCTAAAGGCCCTGATGTGGTAGATGTTGTAAAGCACATAATAAGCAACAGCCATGGAAAACTTCTAGTTTAAACATAAAAGGCAGGCAAAGGATTGGACGAACACCTCTCAACATTTTCATTTTCATCAATTAATGCAGTGCCTGGGATGCTTTAGATGGACTGCATAGGCAAGGCAGAGTCAGTCTAAGCACATGCAATTCAACATTTGTCTGGAATTTCCAAATGTCTGACAGATGCTGCTGCTAAACAACTGGAAGTCTATTTTCAAAAGTAGTAGGATACAACAAGAGAGTTAGAAGCAGCAGGTATGCCAAATTATTGTTTTAATTTTAGAACTTACTAACTCAGATGCAGAGAGATTAAGTGATGAATTTTTCACTCTGAGTGAATGAGCCTGGCCACTGGAAATAAAAGTATACAACAGATTTAATATAGGTAATATTGTGGTTAATAATCTCAGAGTTAAAAATTATATATGGTCTGCAGTCATAATGCTTGAGCAGTGTTCTATGTTTCCTAATTGCATATTTACATAAAATGCTTGTACCCAACCAGCATTCTGATTTTGCCTTACAATATCCTTTAGAACTCCATTAAAACAAATTTTTACATTGTTCGCTACAAAACTCCATGTCTTTGGCCTTTGTTCTTTTTATCTGTTGCTACCAATGACTTAGTTTCACCTTCATTCATTTTTAGACAATTTACAGGTAACAAGAATAATCCAAAATAAGGAGTATAAATTATTAAACATGGCAACAGAAGGAAAATATATAGTATGGAAAGGAACATAAAGCATAGCCTATAAAGGCAAGGTAAATTATATTTTAATATATGATAGCCACATGTGTTGCATTACAAAACAGCAATCAAGTGGGAAGAAATTCTGCATAACTTAGAGAATCTAAGCAACTTTTGCTCTAGTAGGAAAGTACCAGGGAAGCACAAGAAACTTTCTTTTGGTCCCTTCATTTTGTAAAAAAACCCTTTTAGAAAAACAGAGAGGATTCCTTACTTCATGTAACCCTGAGAGAAAAGCATCATAGTCAATGAAGCAGATTTGCTTCCTTTTTCCTTCTTGACAGTAGCCTTCAGAAGTATCTTCACACAGTTGCCCAAACTGTTCTTTAGTTATCCCATGCATTGAGAAATTCTGGGTAGCACAGATCCTTCTCTACTGCTCTTTAAACAGACAATACAGTATCTCATCCACACTGTTTTCCTTTATTTTCTATCATTAGTTTGTTAATTACTTGGCTGGATTATACATTCAGAAAGGGCATGTTAATGAATTTAAACAAAGGAAACGTTACCATCTATTATCATCTGATAGTATCGGGTTAGTATTGGGACCAGCACTGTTTAACGTCTTTGTTGGCAACACAGAGAATGGGATTGAGTGTACCCTCATCAAGTTTGCAGACAACAGGTCATTTCAGTCCAGTACTGAACACACATAATTTTCATAGAAAGAGACACAATCAGATTGTAAGCCAAAAGAGACAGTCAGCAGTCACTTTGGGTAACCAATGAATAGAGATTAGGTCCCTTTATTAAAAAAAACATGCATGCTTCACTTGACTTGAAGGGGTTTCCCTTGTCTGGTAGCTCTCAAGAACATGAAGTCCTAAAGAAAACTTAGTATTCTAGTTCCACTTAATTTGTGAAAGCAAATTGGAATTTACATTATTGATGAGAATCACTTCCTCATTTATATCCTAAATTAAAATCCAGTAGAGTAAAAATGGTATTTTCCTTCCTATGGCAATTTTCACGATTCCTTACAAATTGTGCATTAGAGCCTACTCCGAAATAAATTAGATAAGTCCCACTATCACAAGAGCCACTCTGAGCTAAATCAGTACTAGATTTGGCCTTGTTTCTTGAATTTTGTCTTCCAGTGTCAGGAGAGGAAGATTCTAATTTGTTTCCTGTCTTACTAGCAATTAATCAACCATCTTTATGTAGATCCACAGGACAGCGGAAGGAGAAAGAGCAACTATGCCTAAGGGAAACAGAAGTACAACGTAATGCTAAGTAAGCTGCCTATTAGGCAACTATTAGTTGCCCCAGAAGGGAAGTTTCTCTCACTGAAAATCCAAGATGCTTTTCAAGCAAAACATGCACTAATTCAAAATATCTGAGTGATTAAATAACCCCTAAATATTTTGGGATTGACTCTGGATCCAGGCATAAACCAGAGGGAGTCCTGAGACATCTGTATGGATTTAATATCAGAAAACTGGAAAGTTTTTTAGTCAGTGGGTCTGGATAAGAGTTATTCCGACTTTGAGGGGTGGATGTGAACTGGACTTCATCTAGCATACGAAGCGCTCTAGTCCAAGAGATTCATTTAAGATCCATTAGACTTATGTCTCATCTAATATCAGAGGAGTGATCAAAACTGAAGCAGCAAACACATGAGAAAGTTTCTCACAGTCTAATTCCACAAAGAGCCACAAACAAGCAGCACATATAGTGCATCATAAGTGATTTATGAATGATTGAACAAGCTGTCTCAGTTATAAAACTAAGAGCAAATACCTGAATTAAGCCTATGTTATTAAATAGAAAGTTATCCAGTGCTCATATGTAGTCATTGCTGCAGGACATCAACTCTATAACCTTCTCATCTTCTGCTCTTTGATAACACATAGACACTCCTTCGCTTCTCTTTTATTTGCCTCCTGGACCTATTCAATCTTTACTCCATACCAAATCTTAAGCAAGCGTGGGAACCTTGTGCTAACACAGAGCACAGTTAATTTGTAATTTTTCTGCAGCAGGTGGTTTGTCTAACAACCATGCCACTCCTTCCACACGAGATTGCCTCACTACTTGCATTTGCTCTGTTCCATTACATTTGCTTTCTGTTACCAGTGTTAGCCCCTCCAGGGTCTATCAATCTGTTAGCTCATTGCACAACCTTGCTATGCCTTCTTTTATGATACAAACTTCAAATACATTACCATCTGTCTGAGTTCATTTCCCATCCTTCTAGAAGACATTTCCAGAAATGCTTTATTTCTTGTAGTCCTATACTTAATCTTCCTTTGTCCTTGGAGGCACAGGTGGCATCTCTACCTTTCTGAACATCCAGAAGTACCTAGCACTGCATGAGCATGCCATAAACAGGTGAGTGAATCATCACAACAGCCATCATGATGTCAAAATGGTTTTCCTACTCCACATTTTTGTTGTCATTTTGACACAACACATGATAACCATCTTGACCTAAGCTGTTGTCTGACGTTTGTTTTACTTTTTCTCCCATTCATTACCCATTCAGGCTGCAGGCTTCTGTTTAGTTGCACATTAAAAATTAAGACTCTGTTTTGACCTTTTTTATTCCCAGATATGGAAAAAAAAAAACAAAAACAAAAAAAAAAAAACCACCCAAGTTGAACCTCATTGCACAAGGCTGAAGTAAAAGCAGTGACTGAAGTGGAAAAGGAAGTTAAACAGGGCTGGAACCCTAGCAGTGGTATATGAAAAGAACTGCCTAACTACACACCAAAACCAACTTCAAGGGCAGTTACCTCATGGAATAAAATCTGACCTCTCAGCACCAACATACTGGACACAAATTGAATAGCTTTGGAGAAGGATGAATGGGACTTCACATGAGGCCTTGCCTTATGCCCCAAGGAAATAGAGCTAGTGGGAAAAACAAGAAGCCAATTCAACAGTGTTAAGCAAAGTGGATGAGCCCTATGCAGATGCAGGGAAGTCAAGGGTTAAAGCTGCCTCCAGTAGCAAAAGGCTCCACAGCTGCTGAGAGAATACCTAATTGTCATGATCTTCTCTCACACCCAGATTTATCAAAAACAAAGAGAATGCACCTTTTTTTTTTTCTGTGGAGAAAAAGCATCCACATCTTTTTGTGCTTATATGTGTACATATACATATATATATATATACACACACAAGGAGGTAGCCTTGAATGTGAAGCAGAAAGACAGTTTTATTCTATTAATGGATCTGTGTTTGACTTGCATTGGCTTCTTTCACTTTTACAACTTGAATAATATTTGCCAGACAGAGTATCTCAAAAGACTGTTATGTTGACAGTTACTTACTCTCTGCATAGAAGTGTGGAAGAATAACTACACTTGTCAGTAAATGGACTGGATGAGATTTGCCATTCTTTGCTTCTTTGTTTTACTGAATATTGTTCCCAAAAGCATTCTAAACAGTTTTGACTGGGCTATTTGCATACTCAATTTACTTTTTACAAGTGCAACGAGTTTTCTCATACACACCATGAGAAAGACACTAAAGAAAATACATTAGAAGCAATATAATAGTACCAATGACCTCCGCTATCTTCCAGCCTTAGGAAAAGCAATAAAAGGAACTCCCTTTGCAACTCCAAAGTATATTTAAAGAAAGTGGCAGGGCCACAGAAATGTCCTAGTACAGATTCCTCAGGTGCTCTCTGCAGATTTGGAGTTAATTTTGACTGGGTCTTCTGTTATCTTTTATGTAGAACTAGTGAAAGGAAGGTAAGAAATTTTACCTCTTTTTAAACTGAATTCAAACTAGTTCTATTTTCTCCTTATGATTTTAGCTGTAAGTCACTACCCAAATATTGTTTGCACTTCAAGATGAGCAGAGGGAAGAAAAGAAAAAAACTAAAAAAAAGTATAACCTGAAAATAGAAAATGTCCTCAGAAACAGGAAACACTAATAGAAACAATTGTTAGAATCTTGCAGTAGGGACCAAAATTGACCTAAGAGAATACTTCTAACTGACTGAGCTGCTGAACAGTTCATTTGATTTAGAAAAAAATTTAATCCCAGGTGACACAAAACCTACTGTAAATGTTTATATCCTGGAAAAGGGAAAACGTTTTCCTGCAGGGCTTGAATCAGTGTTGCCAATTCCCTTCCCTTGAATCAGCTGCCACAGCAAGCAGTGTGTAGCAGCTTTCTCTCCTCAGAAAAATCCCTCCCAAGAAAAACTACTGTTCAGATTTACTCAGTGCAAGAAAGAACTTTTAACCTTCAGGAAAACAAGGTTTACTGCTAGAAATGCAAGCAGGAGTAGGGAGGTGATTGTCCCCCTGTACTCAGCACTGATGAGGCCTTACCTTGAGTATTGTGTCCAGTTTTGGGCACCTCAATACAAGAGGAATTGAGGTGCCCAATTGGACACCTCAATACAAGAGGGATGTTGAAGTGCTGGAGCGAGTGCAGAGGAGGACAATGAAGCCGTTGAAGGGCCTGGAGAATAAATCTGATGATGAGTGACTGGAGGAGTTGGGGCTGTTTAATTTGAAGAAGAGGAGGCTGAGGGGAGACCTCATGGCTCTCTACAACTAGCTGAAAAGACATTGTAGAGGGGTTGGTGCTGGTCTCACAGGTAATTAGCGATAGATCAAGAGGGAATAGCTTCAAACTGCAACAGGGTAGGTTTAGACTGGACAATAGGACAAATTTGTTCACAGAAAGAGTAGTCAGACATTGGAACAGGCTGCCCAGGAAGGTGGTTGAGTCACCATCCCTGGATGTGTTTAAAGGTCATTTAGATGTGATGTTGGGGTATATGGTTTAGGGGTGAGCTTTGTAGAGTATGTTTAATGGTTGGACTCGACGATCCCAAGGGTCTTTTCCAACCTAAATGATTCTATGATTCTATTGCTTTCACCTTGGCTGGAAAAGGAAGGAAGGAAAAACAAGGAAAAGTTTGGAAAGAGTGCTTAATATGCAAGAAATCACAAGTGGAAAATACTTCTTAGATCAATTAGCTCACTTGTTTTCCAGTGCAGGATTGTTCTCTACAGTAACCTAACAGTGATTCCATTAAAGTTACCTGCTTAGTCTCACCACCCAGACCTTATAATTCCAGTGAGTTTAGCACTGGCAGGAAAAATTCTGAGTCAAGTTGTGCATTCTGCATATGAACTGAAACTGTAAAATGAATACGGAAAAAAGACAACAACAACAACAAAAAGATGAAGGAAATAATTTTTGCTGTTTACTTTCAAGGGCTCTTTCATTGTCTACGGGAGGAGCTTCCCATACACCTCTTGACTGGTTCACTAAAATTCTCCTGTATAACTCTCTCTTGCCATGAAAACAGCATGACCACTGATACAACTGCCTATCATCTTGACTAATATTATTCCACTGTTTCTCTTGGTTCACTCTTTAATTATTTCCTATATTTATTACCCTTTCTTTCAGCTCTGCTAAGGGTATGGGTCACGTTTTGATTCTGTGTTTGTGC
This sequence comes from Trogon surrucura, assembly GCA_020746105.1. NCBI lineage: Eukaryota > Metazoa > Chordata > Aves > Trogoniformes > Trogonidae > Trogon > Trogon surrucura. The sequence continues at coordinate 112,321,285 of CM036617.1, read as the reverse complement.
AGACCTCTCAAAAATAATGTTCTGGTTTCAGACTATAGTGTCTAATATGTACAGTAACACAGTATTACTCTCCACAAACACACTGCTACTTTTCCAGTCTTTCCCAGCATGATGAACAAGATCAGCTAAGTTTTAAAATTATACGCATTATGGGGTTTGATTGCTTTTAAAAATCTTTCCATCACAATAGGACATTACAAGTTCATACTCTAAAGTGAGGAGTTGCTTATCTCAAGTTAGATCTTCACCCTCATCAAGGCTTAACTTCGCATTTCCATCATGTTTCAAAGGGTGCTATAGAGCCAACATGCACTGGGTACCTAAGCCTACTCTATTTGAAGCAGTTTTCCCAAATAATATATTTTTTCATTACACTTGTCAGACAAGTTTTAAAGCAAATTTACCTCCTTACATAGCTGTGCTATTACACAGAAATAAACAAAAAAAAAGGGGTGGTGGTGTCTGGGAAGTTCAATAATTTTTGCTCTAGAAGCCCTGCAAGCAAAACCTGTCACTGAACATGCTTAGAGTGATCCTGCTGTTACTGAGAATCTACTTCTCAAGTGTTTTAGGACAACACTGAAGAATTTTCAGCCAATGAAGTAAGCATGAATCCATCCCCTAGAAAATGCCCTTTAGTTTGCTGCAAGTAATGCATAGTTGGGGCCATCACAAGTAGATGTTCACCAGCCTATCTCCATAGGTCCTTTTGTCCTGTGAGTGTTCAGCTGCTGCTGCCTGATCAACTCTGCTCTCCAGAAAGAGCACGCAGGGTAGTGATACTTACTGCATTTTGAGAATATAGGTCTGGAGAGAACTCTACTCTCCTCAAACTAGACAAAGGGAGTTTTCCTCTTAGATGTATAAATGTTGGATATTTCTTAGGCAAAACAATGTTTGGAACACTACTTTTCATGACTGAGTACAGATGCAATCTCACAGTAAATTTATAGTAGATTAGGAACTTTGTTATGAATCTTGTGGTTTTCCTCTAACTTTAAAAATTATTAATTGCTTTTCTGGATTCTGTTTTTTTTTAGATCATATTATTAGAAGATTTAAATTAAGCCATGTATTTTGTCCACTTAGACGGATGCAATTCATTTTGTTGATCAGATACGACAATTGTGCAACATCTATCTCAATAAGAAAAACAAACACAAACGAGAAATGTCGTCGCTTTCATGTTAATGATAAATCCTACTCTCTCCTCATCTTCAATAAAAACCTGAACAACAGAAAAACTGCTTCAGGGTTTTATGAGACTCACAGCAGAGCATCACATGGCACAATAGTAAAACTGATTCATCTTGACCTCTCTTTTCATAACTACATATGAAAATACATTCTAATAAAACTCCATTACATACCAATATTTATTCTGCATGCTTTCTGAAGCAAGATGCTTTAGATAGCTGCTAAAATGAGGTTAAAACTGATATTTCAATTACATTTCAAGAGTATATGGGATCACATTCTTGAATTATTTTTTCACTCAAATACCATTCTGTGTACATTAAATGCAAAACATGATCACTGTACTATTTTTATAGCCTTGTAAGAGAAGAGCAAGTATTGTGTGGTGACTGTATCAGTGCAAAGTAACTTATGAACATGTATCTCCCTACCCATCATATACAACTCTGATAGATCTATATTTCTCCTGATATTAGAGGTTTTATTTCATTCACATTCTGAAGGCTTCATTTTGAAGTTTCAGTGACAGGCAGGAATGCCTGGTCTGTCCAAGGTCCTTATCTTGGCCCCAGGGCTTCAGCTCCTTCACAGAATAAGCTCTGCTTCTCTGCTCCAGCTAAAAACAAATACTAGAAAAAGCACATCATTCCTACAGAACTAAATAAACTGAGAGTGCAGACATTTACCATCACCTCCAGCAAAAGCCCAAAATATTCAACATGTCCCCATGCTTCTTTCTCACCCTTTTACATCTAGGGAGATTTTTGGCTGCAACATACATAGCCTGCAGGCATTGAGCAGACAGATTTGCAACAGATCTAGTGGCTTCATCCCTCCTCCTCCAGCAGCTCTAAGAGAATAATATGGACTCTCCGTTACAGAATCACAGTTGCTCCAGAAACACTGACACGTAGAGAAGTGAAGGCAAGCAGGGCTACAAGCATCCAACATTCACTCCACAGAATAGAAAGTGCTCAAATAGCAAGGAAACAAAAGTGGAATATAATAGCCTACTATCAAAATGGCAAAGGAATAAGCGGGGCTCAGACAACTTTGTATCAGGTCATATAGGCAACACGGCAACCTAGAAATACCCAGGAAGAACAAAGCAAATAGAAATGCTATAGAAACTCTACAAATTGGTACAGAGTTTCATTTATGTCTCCTTTTACATACAGGGAAGCTCTCAAAGATAATTGCGGACATCACATTACTTGCTTCTTGTTCTGTATTAGACAGGATTTCAGAACAGTCTCAGTATTCATATGAAATATCTCACATAACTTCTTTCTTTCAAGTGTTACTGCTCCTGCACTTAAAGCCAAAGGGAGTCATGTTTTCCACAATGATTGACTCAGAGTTAATCTATCTTTTCAACACATATCAGTATACATTAGGAAAAATAGCACAGACACTAACTCTCCACCATCAGAACCAAGGCTAGGTTGCTACCATCCAACAGTCCCTATTTACAGGCTTTTCACGGATTCAGGAAAGCTGTAAATCAAATATTTTAAGCATACAAACAGGTCCCATATTAATTTTGCCTATGTATCATTAGTTCTTCCAGCCTTGCAGTCACATCAGTGACCCAGGAAAACCACAGGAGAAGCAAGATGAGGTGAGGTGGGAGAAAGAAAAAGTTTACAATCTTTTGTAAAAGACTAGCCTTGAAAGCATGTGTGCTCTCTTGCCTTTGGAAGTTCAAGAAAGAGGCCTAACAAGTAAAAAACACTCCTTGGTGTTTCTACCCTAGTAAAATGTACGCATGCACTTAACTTCACACAGTGAACAGTGATACAAGTCAAAGACCACAAAGCTGGTAAATATTCTGTGCAATAGCATGAATAGTTTTTCCACCATGATTGCAACATTTTCTGCTATGAAAACAGAACAAGAAGAGCAAACAGCAGCCCTTCTTGCAAAGTTGCATGTAACAAAGGGGGCTTCCTTGACAAGGGAGACAAGAAAGATTTTCACCATGCTTAAAGAAGCAGGTTCTTTCTCATATCCTCATCAGTAAATGTCAGCAAGATCCTTTCTGAAGAGTTTAATAACATCTACATAAAGGGAAAGAAGAAACAGGCCTTCTTTCCAGCTCCTCAGAATCAGAAATCACTCGTCCTGCTCAGCATTACTTCCATAACCCTCACCATGGCTGACTGGGCTCACATCAGCCTGGACCTGCGAGATCTGTTTAATCTTTTATCCCTCTCTGCAGCACGACATTAATGGGTGACAGGTTTGGGGGAGCAGATTCCTGTTTGCACACATTAAGAATGACACAGGGTAGGATGCTGTAATTCTTCCAGCACAATGCATTTCATAAATTCCACCTTCTAGTTATCTAAAACTATTGAATTAAGAAGCAGTTACATAAGAGACACAAATAGTTAGTTATGTAGTCGAGGTCTGCAAGTTTAAGTGGTTATAAAGACATACATATTTTATTAGAAAAATAGGTTATATGTGGGACTGTGACTCCATTTTATAAGCTATGCTATTTGGACCCGAAGTGATAAAATACATCAATGTCACGCATTGCATTTCTATTGTGTAGCAAATTTTTTTGTCTCTCTCCCCCTTATACCCTTACTCTCTAATCTGTACAAATCCTATTGAATTCTATCAATGTCATTTGGATTGTTTGATCTTAAATTCATTTTATGACACAAGCAAATTTATATTCTGCTCTTCATCCCATCTTAAGAGTCATTTATAAGCAATGATAGTGGCCCTAAAACTAATCCCTGCAGTTCAGCCATTAATGTTTTTTTCTTATTTGAGAATGTTTCATTAATCACAACACACTGCCTCCCTTTTGCTGAAGACCTGTTTGGCTTCCTTTTCTTTCAGTTCAGTCCTAAAATGGCTTCCCAGCATCTTTATTTCCTTATTTAAGAGAAGATTCCTCGGGAAGACACAAATATTGTCATCTGCAAACTGTGAAATACACTGAAAAATAAAAATAGCTTTTCCAGGTGGGAAGACTAATAGTCTCCTCTTTTGCATCTTTTCCATCACAAGTAATTTTAATTTCTTTTTTTTGTCAATGTTGAACTCAAGAAAAACAGCCACAGACTCCTCTTTAGTCACATCTCTTCTCAAAAAGACAAGAAATTATCTTCAGTTAATTGTTTATTACATGCATCCTCAGTCACTTAGCAGGGAGTTCTTTTCTTGAAAAATGTTAGAGAGTATTTGTAGCAATAAGAAAAAAATGGTTATTTATTTATTTATCTATTTCCTTGGTAGCATCTAGCTCTAATTCCAAAATGTTTATGTCTGTATGGGAATCTTCTGAAGCCAGTAGGAGTACATGTAAATACAAGTGTTTTATCATATGGAGTGAACTTATATTGGCTTCTTTTAGAAGAACAGTAGCTGTGCATGAGGACAATTACTTGAAAATTGATTGCCAGCAATCTGCAACTTTGGCCGTTCTCCATGGGTGCTGACCTTCCAATAGGAGACTTTAATATTTCTCTTTCAGCATTTTGCCATGAGATCATAGAATCATAGAATGGTTTAGGTTGGAAGAGACCTTAGAGATCACCTAATCCAACCTCCCTGCCATGGGCGGGAATGCCGTTAAACAGATCAGGCTGCTCAAGGCCTCATCCAACCTGGCCTTGAACATCTTCAGGGAGAGGGCATTGACAACCTCTCTGGGAAATGTATTCTAGAGTCTTACTACCCTCATATTGAAGAATTTCTTCCTAAGATCCAATCTAAACCTATTCTCCTTCTATTTAAATTCATTTCCCCTTTTCATATCACTCGACACTCTTGTAAAAAGTCCCTCCCCAGTCTTTCTGCAGGTTCCCTTCAGGTATTGGAAGGCAGTTATAAGGTCTCCACAAAGTTTTCTCTTCTTCAGCCTGAACAGCCTTCCCTCAGCCTATCCTCATAGCAGAGGTGCTTCAGCCCCTGGGTCATCTTTGTGGCCCTCCTCTGAACTTGTTCCAGCAGATTCATATGCTTCTTATGGCAGGGACACCAGAACTGGACGCAGTATTCGAGGCGGGGTCTCGCAAGAGCAAAGGGGAGATAGCTTCTAGAGGTGCATCAAAAATATTATGGCTACTTGATGCAAAGCCCAAATCCAACACAAAACTACCTATGAAGTAAAAAAGAATATTAGCTATCTTTAAAAAAAAGTCTTAGTTTGGGTAGAATGGATTTCATACAGTTTTATCATTGCACCTCCCTTAGGTAATCTTGAGTCTTTATCATCAGATCCTTCTTTCTGCACTTACAGCAAACGGACATTTCCAAGCTTAGTTTTTGAGAAGTAAGATAACATAGCCTTCTCACTTAAATTTCATATTGATACTTGGTGAACCTTTCCTTGCTGGCCAAAAAACTCCTTCAAATTTAGCCATTTCACTGTACTGGACTGCAATGAATGAAAGCAATATTTGAACACCCTTGAAGATCAGATCTCGTCAGAAAGCTGGACCAGGTCCCATATTGGGTTCTAGAACAGAAGGAAACTTATCAGAGATGGAAGAAGTAGAGTGTTTATAGCTATCCAGAGTAATCTTGACACTGGATGAGATTAAACTAACTGGTCATTCCACGTTTAAAATCACCACAACAGAAAAACAAACTCTCTTCCCTGGATACCAAGGGATGCTCTTGGGGCTTGATTCCATTGTGTCAGCCCTTATGTCCCAAAGAATGTTAATAAAGGCCTTCTCAGTGAAATATCTAGGCTTATTCCTCTCAGTTCCCCAGGACTGTCATGTCAGCTTTCTTTTTTCCCAAGCAAGGCTAAATATGGTTTGCAATGTCACAACCCTTATCCAGATGCTCGCTCTTCACCAGTGAAACTATCATCAAATTGTGAGCATCCCATGCCAGCTGTCTTCCTGTGGAAGAGGAATGTGTACCTCCATGCTGGGGCGGCACGTGTCCACACATATTGGCCGTATTACAACTTTAATGTTACATTAACCTGCGACAGCTGATGACATTTTAGCAAGGATTGCTTAAATGAAGTTAGTAAATCAGTAAGAAGGCACAACAGAGAATCAGAATTAACAGAAAATGGGTGAAATTAGTATGTTTACAGAAAAAAAATAAATGGTGAAATACATATTTAACCTTTCTATATCTTGTTTAGTGCAATTAAAGATCTTGTCTCACAGACTTATATTCACAAATATTTCCAAAGTTTGAAAGAACACTAGTAGTTGTGTGTGTCTGCTCTTCCCTGTCTTTCTTCTCTCTCAAAGAGAAAAATCTTCCGTAACGAAGAAACTGACAGGCTGCTGTGTGTGCACACCCTCTGCTGAATGGACACTGACCCATCAGACCCTTTGGGAGTCCTCTAGCAGATACTTCAGAGGCTCAAACTGGCTGTACAGCAAGGCAAATCCCTTTCTGAAAACAGGTGGGATATGACCCAAAGAGAGACAAAATCACCCCCGGAGTCCTAGAGGGTGGTGTTTCCCATAGGGCAGAATTTTCCCTCTTTTTCAGCTTCGCGGAAATCAGCAGTGTTACAATGGGCACCAGTTATGGTGACATTTGGTATGGGTTTTTTAAAATTGGTTTTAACTTCTGTAAGCTATCTTTGTGGGCAGCATTTTTAGCTTCTTTTACTGTACACAAAGAGAAGTTCTGTAAGACAATGCTAGTAATGAGATGAGACTGTCATATCTGAGTGAAAATCAGCATGCAGTTACAAAGGTGTACCTATTTTGACCTATTTATGATCAGCTGTCTTCAATCTTAGGTTTTATTTTTTTTTCTCCTTCTGTTTCTTTTCTTTCCTGCTGTGGAGTGTATTTTATTCATTACTAGTGGCAGGCTTGTCCTCATTTTATTTTTTCCTCCTGCTGAGGTGCAGTAAAATAAATTAGTTTAATACATTTTACAAAGGTAGTTGATTTAATTTTCCCTTTGGTATGTCTGAGGATACAACTGCTTTAATAAATTGGTAGAAGATAGTTGGGTTTAAACGTTTCACTATTTTCTACCTGCTGTGGAAGACACCAAGTACTTAAGTCAAATATTTTTGAAAGTGCTGAAATCAATTTTTTCCCCTCATATTGCTGCCCTGAAGTTACACATTTGGCACACTAAGGATTTATTTCTTGAAAATATGAGGAAATAGTGTAGCCTGGTTGGTTTGATTGCTTTGATTCTAAACTGTTCAGAGCTTAGAAATAAATTTCAACCAGGAAACACAGCCATTTTCTCAGAAATAAAGCTTTTCAGGTCAGAATATCTATTTCTATGTCTAGTCACGATTTTTATAACGGGTTTTGCTGTTTTTACCTATAGGAGTGTTATGTACATCTAGATCAATAAAAGCCTGACACAACGGAGTATATAGAAATCAGAGTCCTATTTCAAAGGAGTTTTACATGCATAGAGTAAAAAACCCAAGCAATTCAGGTCTGAAAGTTTCTTAGCTGTCAAGGCAAAATCTCTTCGTCAACCAGCTCAACGTAGCAGATGCTCAGTCACCACTCAAAAATACCCACAGCAAACAATGTTTTCAGTGACAGCAGTGCTATGAACAAAATAGACACAGGAAGTCAGATACCCGTCTGGGATAAATAATCACAGCTTCTTGACTTTAATGCGCACGTGAACAATTTGCTTTCATGAGTGTTTATCCGGGGAAGAGAAGCAAGGGTGACACAAATATTCTACACAGAAATTTGTGACTTTCACAACTGGCATGGGAGAAGTATTTTTTAAATATCATAAGAAAAGAAAAGGAAAAAGATGTGGTCTTCTTCAGGTTTTTTTAACTCAAGTTCTGAGATTTATGTACATTCAGAATAAAATACACAAAGGTAGCACAGAGAGTTTTATGCTTTTTTTTGATTAAACAGGAGTATGTAGTGTGTCACTTAATGGCCTCATTACAATTCTTTCTGTGGTGAAAATAAAGCCATTCATGTGGAAAAACAGATATATGAGAGCTTAGGTATATAATATTTATGCTCAAGCTGATCTACAGACAATGTACTCTACTGATGAGTTAACTGATGTTGGCAGTCTGCATGCATGCTCCACCAGCATTTAAAAATTGAAATCTGTAACACAGGAGTCCATGAAGAACTATAACCAAGCAGAGGAAAAGCAGGAAAAAAAAAACAAGAGGAGAAGGAAATCCATTTCATTACTGCTACTATTTTTTTTTCTATATTCTAAGGTAATGTAAAATACCAGAGAAGACTATTAACTAAAACCCTGATAGAAAAAAATCTTAGAATAGAAATTTTCCTGAATAAAAATAGAGAAAAGATTAATCCTATGTGGCTTAGCAGCCAAAATCATCAAGTTGTTTATTTGGATTTTCTTCCAACAATCAAATCTAAGACACTCATAAGTATTTACGATGATATCTACCTAGAAATCCAAGCCATAAATTAATTAGGATGCAGTCTGAGGTAAAAGGTCTATCAGTAATTAACTGTATCACCGGAATTCAGTTGTCAAGCTTCTGCTGATGCCATTTTTTTGGTAAATAATGGATGCAATTATATAAAAAATGTAAAATCATGACAAAATAATCAAGACCAGATAATGATAAATAGTATTCATATGTAGGCATGCAAACATTATCGGATGATTCTAAGCAGGGTTTAAACTCTCTTTATTTAATTATTTTATTGCAGTCATGTATACTTATATCAAATAAACAATTCTAGATGTGTGTGTGCAAACATAGAGATGTCATATTCTTATGTACTTGTTTTATACTCCATAGAAAAAGATAATCTTTGCCAGACAATTTAGCAGGGCATAATAACTTAGCAATTATTTCAGTTTCTTTCAGAGAAATAGAAGATACTTCTTTCTGAACATGAGTTCTCTTCACCACTAACAGTCTCCTCAGATACTTCTCTGCTGCCAGTACCAAAAAAGTCATAAAGTTGAAAAGTACACTCCAGATTTTTCTACACCATCTGTCACACAGATCCTTTTCATGACCCTCCCTCCATGTCATGACAAATAGGTTGCACTGATAAGAAACTGAACACCAACGCTGCACTGTCAGTGGTTTAGCATCCTTAGCTTTTCAAGGGCAAGTATTCGGCCCATCATTACCATCATCTTCATTCAGGGCACCCCTGAACACTCCAATGACGCCCACAATGAGCAGACCCTGCCTCCAAGCAGGAGAAGGTTCAGTCTCTTGTGGGATGATCTGCCACAGACCACTGCAGCTTTAAAACTCTATAGTATTTGTGTACAGGGAAGAGCTCTGAAAACTGTTAACATAAGCAGAGGATAAATGCCATTATATTCAATTAAAAGTAGATAAGTATAATTTGCCATCATGAAGTTTAACCCTGTCCAACAAAAATATGTCAACAAAGCAGATGAGAACTTTCAGCAGCAATGCATGCTGACTCCAGCTCCCAGAGCATCCCTGATGCTTCAGCTCTTCACCTCTTCCCTGTTTCATTATCCCCTTTACCATTTGTCAAACAATAAGGGAAAATAAATTGCTTTCTGGCTTCTAGAGGTGACCAAAAGAAGCCTCTGAGGCATGTAATTAACACAATCTATTAATGGCACAAAAAACACACTGCAGATGAGGTCTAGCTTCCCCCAAAGCAGTCAGACTGCCACTATGTCCTAACGAGGCACTGCAAAGATAAAAATCCCATGCAGTTAATTCCATTCAGCCTCACCATGGACTCGGCCTCTTTTGCCAATGAAATAAATAGATCTCAGAAATTTCGCATTTGTGATAGTACTTGCATTGGAAGAATAGCTATGGTAATGTCCAGATGGCAAGAAAAAAAATACAAATCTCAATGTATAATATCTGTATTTTTCTCTAATGTTATTTTTCAAAGCAATGTATTTTTCAGCTGTTTTTTTTTCATAACAGCTACTCTGTTACTCTGAGTTAGCAGTGCTTATCACTGGGCTTTAGCTGTGGCTTGATGGCTGGGCTGAAATTTAGTCTTTAAATGTATAAGCAGCATAAATAATAAGCAAAAAAAAAGTCATCTGGGAAACTGATAACCACTGAACACTTTACTGAAGATGAGATAGTTCAGTTTTCCTTTTGTGAATGCAAGAAAAAGGGCTGATTGTGTTATTCTTATCTGTTCCTTTCTCTAAAGACAGTCAAAGTCTTTTCAGATAAATGTTTAAACATAGAACAAAATCACCTTAGGAGAACAACAAAAAAATATGCAAATTAGTTTGGTATTAGCAAAGCTTTAGACACTAAAGTTCTTAACTGGTTTTTGGAGTTTTTTTTTTTAAATACGATGTGCAAGTGCAAAGCCAATTCTAAAGCAGTCTTCTTTTATTCGCCCCAGATTTTAAAAATAAGGTACTCTAAGTCATACATATGGCAGTTTGATCTGTAATTCACTGGTAACTTTTCATTCTCTATTCTGTCATTCCTCCTAGCATCAGGGAGTAAGGAGTGTAAGTTTCAAATTAATAATATTTTTAGATAATCCAAAATGCAATTTAGATAAATTTTTATTTTTAGCAGTGGTTGAATAAGAGAAGTAGAAAATAATCTAAACTGCAGTTTTTTACTGGTTGTTGGGTTTTTTTTGCTCAAAGAAAGAGTCAGAGCTCACAATTTATGACAACAAGAAACAATTTATAAAACTCAGAGTCAGATCCAGTTTAAAATATATGACATATTGTGTCATAGTTTTGTGTAAATATTAATAACAAAACATTTGTTTATGAAACAAAACAATTAAGTTTATCATCTTCCTTCTTAATCCACTGGAAATAATTACAAAAAATCCTTGGAGAATCCTAGAAGAACATTAGGAAGTCTTTTTACTGGCTTTTGTGCACACTTTAGGGATATTATGACCATTTGTGAGGGATGCTCAAAGGTAGCATCTAAACCAGCAACTGTATGAACATTATCATACAGTTGATAAATAATGAAGTATAATGCATAAGGCGAAGTAACTTGTTATTATTAGTATGTGGTCATTATGCCAATGTATTTGTCTTTTATTTCTTTGTCCCTCTTCTCCTTGTAAGAATACTGTTCATCAGCAAGAAGCTCAAGAGTCACACAGAATGGCTGACAGACAATATAAGACATTATCAGTCTTAATACATAGAAATCGTCTTTCCTATTTCTCACTGTTCTGGACCAAAAATATTTACTCATACAAGGTTTGATACTGCACAGGCAGTACAAGAACTCACAAAAAGTTACTAGTTTTCTCAGCACAGTAACTCTGCAATGGAAATGTTCATCTTTTATTCATTAGTTTTTAAACAACCTCATCTATAACCCCATAATTTCTCTACCTAGGTGTTTCCTATCTACTTGTGCACTTGCATTTTTCTCTGGACTGTAACAGAAGTAAGACCGTTGACTTTAACAGAGTTGCACAGGTTATAAATCAGAGGTCGGTGTAATTTGTGGATTTGCTTCCTTCCACTGCAGCTAAAGCTGCTTAACCCAGGCAGGCACATGCCTATGTTTCCCTTCCTTCAGTCTCTCCCTGCCCCAGGCAGAAACAAACCGAAGATGAATTCCCTCTTTAACATACAGAGATAGGGAAATTTGCTGCTAATTACAGTGGTTAGAATTCCTAATGGGTAGGAGGAGGGTCTCTTGAGCCTACACCATTCCACAGGCAATTCTCTTAGGTTGTTAAGTTTCCCTGCTCTTTTTCAGAAAAATTCTTAACAAAATTACTAGCAGCCTTTATCAAGCTGATATTGTAATTACTTTTGGGAAACAAATGGTATCTGAGGAAAAAGAAAACCACACTTCCATGCTTAATTTAGTAATGGGAAATTTAGAGAGAGAGCGAGCTCTTAATAAATTCTCATCACTTTCACAAGTGGGATGAAATAGGCCACTAAAAGCTTCATTTGGGAGGTTAATATTAACAAGTAGAACTATGACCTTAAATCCTAATGCCTTTACTTGTAAGAGTCCTGAAAAAGTTTGACCCTTCACAGAAACCTGGAGCAGAGGAGTGTTATGTGCTCAGCTGTCCTCTTCCAGCATTTCACTGCATCACTGTCCTCTCCCTCTCTTTGCAGAAGTGAATTACTTCTCCTTTCGTGTAGAAGCTCTCATTATGGCTGAAAACCTGTTACAGATAATGAATAAAAAGAGAAGAGTCTGAACTCCTGCCCTAACCTCACTCTTTCTTTTCATGCTAATTGTAGTGAGTATGAGGAATTAATTCTGTTTTCTCGAAAGATTGGACAACACTTAATGAGGAAAACTGGGTAGTTAGTCTTTGAGAATCAACCCTTTGAGCAAGAATCTCAGAGAGCAGAATCCCACTACAAAGTATAACATGATTTTTGCCTGACCATGTATCCTTGGAGCTGAAAACCTATAAATCTTTCCTTCCGTTCCTTCAGCTTTGAAAACCTACATATCCTGTGATAGATTACATTTGTAATCATTTCCTTAAGTTCCATCCCTCAATACTTCTTAACACAGAAGCAGAGGCTTGTATCCTTAGAATTTTATTATTATTCCACTTTGAACTTCATCCTCCTGAGTAGATGCACATCACAATAATGGATGAAGTATAAGAAACAGCAGACCTACAAGGAGGTGTTGGGCTTTGTAAATAGTAAGCTTATTGACTGCCAGGGTCAGTTAACAAGCTCAGTGGGTCTATGCAGAGACCCAAGTTTCCTCCCACTAGCATTAACACTCTGATTCCCATTTCTTTAGTATGAACACAGTCCAACACTGAGGGTTTTTACAAAACTCATTCACAAATTATTTCTGGATGGTTGAACATATTAATTCTGTGAAGTTGTATTCTATCAGAGTACAATCATGTCACTCATGCAAACAGCTACACTAAGATCAGCTGAAGCTTTAAGCCCTTTCTTTTGAGAAAGATGATGCTAAGTAAGTGACACATACCAGTTCCTAGTCCTTCCTGACATATATTTAAAACTCAACCTCATCAGAGCAATGCTGATTCACAACAGGTGGGGAACTGGCATTTTCTGGGTTTAAGAGTTACGCAGGGAGGTCTCCGGTAACAACAATTGCATCTCACTGGTAGTGCTAAAATTAAAGTGGGACCACATACAAGCTCTGGGAAAGCATGACCTTGCATTTGCAAGTTCACAGTCCTACAAAAGTACTTTAAAATGTGCCAGAATATGACAATCCTGTATTACAGTATTTTCCAAAGTTCCTTCTTAATGGAGCTAGGATATCATTAAATGGTTAAAAAGAACAAATGAAATTACCAGTAAGACAATGCCAAATTTTTACTTCATAGTCAGTGCAAAATGTTCCTTTCTGTTGTAAAACAATCACTAATCTTTAAACATGTTGCTTTTATTAACATAGGAGGATAACTAATCTTCATTTTGTAGTTTGTTACACAGCTATAACCAAAATAAAGTCCAGGCATTTGCACAGAAAGTGTTGGAGGAATATCCTATACTTTATACCTATACTGAAAAAAAACAGCGCTTGTTCGTAGACACTAAATGTATGTAGGGCACCAAAGTGGAGCATAGGAAATTGAACTGCAGAAGAAAGAATGGTTTTAAAGGCTATTGTTGTCAACATATACTGCAGCTCTAAGTCCTGACAGGTGAATTTCTGGAAACTCGGTTAGAATACACAGTAAATCTAAAAGCTGACTCAAAGTTTGTAGCACATTTCTCAGTCTTTTGTCTGCACAAAGGGTTGAAATTCTTATACAATTTCCTTTTCTGTTTAAGCTGGAGAGTGTGAGATGATTCATGAGCCATTAACTTTTTGTAACATACATATACTCTATATGTAGCTGGAAGTATAGAAATATCCAAAATAGAAAATAAGGTCTTTTTTTTTTAAAAAGGTTGAACATTTCAGTGATAAAACTGTTAATGCTTCTGAAGAGTTTGAATCTCTTCAAATTTATTCTGCAGAAATTTTTTGAATTGCCTTTGGTACAAATGAAAATTAGCATCTTAAGTGTCTGTCCTTGCCTACAGGGATGAGATTATCTGTTTAAAATAATTACTAATTGTTAATCAGAAATACTTTGGGTGTGATCCATCATTTTAGTTAGCATAGTTTTAAAGCACTATATCATCATAGCTGCTGAAAATGACGAGTAACCTCATGGCAAACCATTCTGAAATTATCCTTCATTAAAAAAATCGTGATTATTGTCAAGAGTGCTAAAAATCCTGCCTTATGTTACACATTATTAGAAGAATATTGTCAGAATGAAGAACTTGGAAACAAAGAACCCAAACAGAAGCCTTGTAGTACTTCTGCTTTATTTAGTTTTAGTGTAGTGGTATTAATGGACTGATACCTATCATCACAGAAAGAATAAAAACTGGAGTCCTATACATCAAGGACTTATCAAACTTCTGCAGAGAAATAAGGAGGTGGAGTTGATTTACATCTCTTCTGCAGTGCTCAGCAAAATAAAATGGTTTGCATGTGCCACCATTTCTTGATTGTTTCCAGCTACTTCAGATACTACAGCAATGTTGACTAATGGAGAAAAGCTTGGATCTGCAACCTTACCACCTGTCCATGGAAGAGTGGGATTGAATGTGGATATGTGGATAAAGACGCCCAAAGTTATTCCTCTGTTTTGCAGGCAGAGTAGAGGTTGTTTCAGATTCCAGACAGGAACATCTGTTTTGTTTTTGTACAGTTACAACCACAACTGCCTCATCTCTTAAGGGGACTGCTGTATAGTGTACTCTTTTACACTTAAAAACTAATAGTAATATCAATTTGAGTGCAGAACCAAGTATTAAGTCTCCTTGCACAGGTGTGAGTGAGTGGAAAGGGCCAGAACTGTGTAGAAAGCCATCAATGTGTCTGTCTTACTTTTTATAGTGTACTTCTATGTAGCCAGATATTGTGCGGCTTGCTCAAGAGGAAACTGAAGTGCTCAGCAGACACAACACTTTTGCAGTGGTATGAGCTTATAAATCCACTGCTTTCAAGTGAAAACCTATTCTATTCTATTCTATTCTATTCTATTCTATTCTATCTATTCTATTCTATTCTATTCTATTGACTGCTGCACTTGAAGTTACTTTAGAGTGTGTTCTAGATGTAATTTAGAAAAAACAAATTTACGAGCGTTCGTTGCCTATGCAGCCACAAGAGAAAAGTGTCTCCAAAAAGCATTATATAGCAACAAACAGACTCTAAAGTCATCCATAGAATAACAAAGCCATCCTGTTTTATCAAAGTAATATTGCTGAAGACTCATAGATCAGAGCAACATCGTGGCAAACCATTCTCAAAGTGTTTTCTAGTAAAAAAAATCATTATTGTTGTCAAAATGCTGAAATACTAATCACAGCCTAAGACTATAACTGTTAAAGACTGATCGTAGTCTTTTGTCCACAGTTATGAGTAAGGTGTTATTAAGAAATGTATTAAAACTAATATTTTAAATATGCCACATTTCTATATGTTATTATCCTTACTGAGTCACTAGGAAACATTTTTCTTCCTCTCCCTACTGCAATATTATATAGTAAAATACACCTGCAACTGAACTGAGAGAACTGTAAGGCACCTACTGAGGCAAGTAAGGCACTTCTCACTGACTTTAATGGCATTGGGATCATCCATCAATACACGACTTTGCACACGTTCAGTATCAGATTTATTATAAAACACCATTTAATTGCATTAATGCAAGAATTTTGTTCCAGGTTATTAAAAAATACTTGTAATTATGACAAAATATAATTAATTGTTCTTCTCAGTTTTCAGAGAGGTATATATTTCAGTCACTGGTTGTAGATTTTGCCAGACAGTCAGATACAAGTGGCAGTAAACCAAAGACATCTGTTTTATGTGCTCTTCAGGCACTTTAAACACTGAGAAATGGAGAAAAGGTGATTGATTTCCAGAATATGAAATGCTATTAAGGAGATTCTGATCTTCATCATGTGACTTATTTCGCACGACATTAAAACAAATAATCCAATCATACTGGAGGTGTAGCAGCAATCATGTGATGTCCATCATAGCAGACATGAGGTTCCTATCCCCATAGCAACATCTGTAGCGCTTATGCTAATCACTTTAAATTAACCTTGATATGAAAAAAAGCCCCAGGGATAATGCTGCTGTTGTGGCAGTTCAGATGAGTAGCATGATTTTCTAATAAAACTCTGCAGCAAAAATACAAGTGATAATGAGATGTCCTGTTAGGACATTTTTTTTTTAATATGCTTTGGTTAAACCAAGACATTAGTAGTAGCATCAGGATAATTATAAGTATCATAGATAATGAGCTGCCTTATTGATTACTGCCCTTTCACAACCCGCTATGGTTAATTTAGAGTGGGTACACAAACTGAACATTTTAAAAGGTAGGAAGCTGACATGGTATCTTAAAGCATACTCTATATTTTAATAGCTCACCTCTTCTTAAATAATGGTAAAATGAGAACAAAAGTGTCGCTGGTTTCCTTTGGTAAGATCCACACATTACAAGTGCTAAGGTACAACCCTGTGGGACTTCAGTCTAGCACAAAAAGTCTTCAGATTTTGAGTTGAACTTCCAGAGCAAGAAAAAGTTTAGAAAAGCAGAATTCAAACAGTTTGTTGCATAAGATGCTTACCACTCCTTGAGTACAACTCAAAGACTTTTGAGCTCTACTGAAAACTTGATAATGAGAAGTCTTTGCATAAAAGAAAATATCTTAACATGGGGAGCAAGTATCTGAAGAGTCTGCTGGAAGATGCAGGCTCACACATACAGCAAGACTATCAATAACAGAAATATGAGAAAAAATATGGAGCCCAAATTCAGAACAGTTTCAAATACTAAAATCCAAGGTACACAGATAGATGCAAGGTAATACAAAATTGTCTGGAATTAAATCCAGATTTGTTCCTGTGTTCTTTTAACTGCCTTAAATTGATCTAGCGTGGTTGGTTTTTTGTGTTTTTGTTTTGTTTTTTTTTAATTTTTTCATCAGGATCATCAGAGACACCTCAGCCGGACCTGTAGCTCCTGGAGAAAGAGCTGCTGGGAGCCTGAATGGCGGCACCTGCATGGAGGCCCAAGCCTTGGCCACAGTCGAACTGGGCCCCAACTCTGACCCCAGCCCAGCCTCTGGGATGCCTTCCTCTTTTTTTCTTTCCTGCCTTACAGTTGCGTTTTAGAGTTTATTTTACATGCAGTTATTGTTGCTAAATATAGTTTACAGGCCTGTGTTTCACAGTGGCTTTTAAAAGGTGGTGCTGTGGTACCCTACTGCCTTCGTCTACAGCAACTAATTTTAATTAGAGAAGGAAAGTAGCAGCATCACTTGTCTACTAAATTAATAGTTACATTTCTTTCAGTGAGAAAACATAGATACTTACAAATACGAGCTGGCTGTTAGGTTAACAAGGGAGTCCAATATAAGGGAGCAAGTGTAACAATTACTGCAATCCAAAGCTAAAATTTTTTTTTTGTTTTTCTTCCATATCACTAGCCTTGGAGCAAGTGAGGCTATTTAATGACTTCTATTTCTACCCCAATAATTCCATCCTGTGGAATTAAAATTGATTTTGTGTTAGCTCATGAAGATCCACTGTTGTCTCTCTTTTCCCTGATGTAAAGCCAAGCGAACACTGTGGAGCCTCTCCATAAACTTTAGTGGACATTAAGTCAACACCTAAACATGCACCAGTGACAATGACAGAAAACGGGGCCAGCAGCATTCTGACTGTCAGTAGGGAATCTCAGTAGAAGAAAGCAGTGCCAAAACCTTTTTATATTCAAGCTATTGAGAAAGCAAGAGGCTCACTGTGAGCTGGAGTTATTTGTTGTTAACGAACCATCACTGTAGCTTAAAACACCAACTTCCGCAGTGAAATGACACAGTCAGCAGCAATGCCCTGGAGCTGCTGACTGAGCAACCTGAACTGCTGGCCAAAGCCCCTGTTGTGCTTTCCTCCCACTGTGCCCACAGACTATGGAAATGACGGAAGCCCATGCTGCCCCACCGCAGAGCCACCTCACGTTGGAAACTTCACATTTTCTCTGTGTCCGGTCTGTCTGGGTCATGCAAGGAGTCTCAACAAACCAAGTTCTTCACCATTAAAGGAGAAACACCAGAGCATAACAGTATGGATTTTTTTTTTAATTCATACATATCTCAGCTAGAAGTCTGAGTTAACAAAGTAGTTGTAGGGTAAGATTTTGCACCATCATAAAGAAATTAACCACAGCTGATAACAACCACTGATGTCTGAAGTGAATTTTTCAATTAAAGGGATGATGCCTTTTTAATTTCCTAAAAATGCCTTAAAATTTCTGAACTGAAATTTAGATAAGGTTTCACTTTTTTCACGTATCAAAAAAAAAAAAAAGTCTCAGGTTTTAACTTAGGCTCCACTTTCTGGGTATGAAAAATGAGAAAAAAACGTTTGGTTTTATCTGGCTTATCTTCCATTTCCTAGGGAAAAAAAAAAAAAGAAAAAAAAAAAAAAAAAAAAAAAGCCCAAACACTTATCTACATGAATAATTATTCATCTTAAAAGGAAAATTTCAAAAGTTCAATTTTGATTCTTAATACATACAAATAAAAGATAATATATTTGGTATATAAAGTCAAGCTCTGAGATTTAAACTGTAAGCTCCTAGCTCCTTGGATCCAAAAATTGATCACATTTATCTGTAAAACACCAGACACACTTTCCATGTTCCATAAACACTCAAATAATGGAGGGCCGGTTTAGCTCAGTGGGTTGAGCGTGGTGCTTGAAACACCAAGGTCACGGGTTTGATTCCCGTTCGGTTCTCATGTGTGTTGCCTGACCTAGTCGAGAGGTGGCGTCCCTGCTCACAACAGGGAGGTTGGATTAAAATGATCTCTGAGGTCCCTTCCAGCCCAGGCCATTCTATGATTCTATGATTCTATGAAATACCAATCGGATCTTTTGGATGACTTAACAAGAATGGTTTTGTTTCATTAGTTTTTTCCCCCTGTCAGCTTAAGACAAATGAAAGCTAGAATAACTGAATTCCTTCCAGATAAGACAGTACATGTTCTCACAACGAAACATACACATTTAAATAAAACTTCTTGAAACCAAAAGGTTGTTTGTTGTTTGGGGTTTTTTTTTAAATAAAATGCTTCCAGTGATCTGAACTCCTTCTTCCTGAATGTGGAGACCAATTCCAGTCCTGCAGAAGAATGTGGCAAAACATCTTGTAACTCGGAATGGGGCCTGGATCTAAACAAGACAAAGAATAACTATCTTACTTGGCATGACTAGAACTGTGTGGATGTTGATACAGTCTGTAAAATGTAAATAAATCAAGTGTTGTTCTTAAGGTATATTACCTTTGTAGCACTTTTACTTCTTGGAGTAAACAAAGCAGTTGTCTTTTCCTCCCTGTTCATTACCTACAACACGCATTCTCTGATAGATGACCTTTTAAAATTATTGATAATGTCACCCTGGACATTGTGACCCACCAGAGGGACTGTCTAATTTGACAGGAATGAGAGATTTGCCATGACTAACACAGTAAATGAATTTTGTGAGAAGAACATGAATGTATGTTTATTTTGGCTTCAGGCAGGCTCTTGTATTTCAAGTGAATGCTTGTCATGGGTTTGTGTCTGGCTGGGTTTTTTGCTAGCAGAGGGGGAAGGCTGTGGGGGTGGCTTCTTGTGAAACTTCCAGGGCCTCTCTCAGCCCAGGTAAAAGTCAGACCCACTTCTGGCCAAGGCCAGGCCAATCAGTGTCTCTGTGATCAGGGTATTTAAGAGGGGAAACCTCTTAGGCCAGCCTCCTTGTCTCTATGTCCTGTCTTTTGTGTTGGGGAGTTGCTTGTTTTGGAGAGGAGGGCTAGCAGAAGAGAGAAAACCACGTGGTCAGTGAGGACAAAGGGGAGAAAGAAGGGCACCAGAGAAGAGATTTCCCTGAGCCTGTGCTGAGATGGCAAGAGAGCCTGCAAACTGAGGAGATCAACAATGGCGGACATCCGGGTTGCAGCACCACATGGAGGACCCCATGCCAGGTGAGAGAGAGACCACGCACAAGCAGAGGACATGCCCAAAACAAACCTGACTTCAAGGAAAGATCCGCACTGGAGCAGAGGATGCTGCAGCCCACGGGTGGGTCACACATTGATGGGAAGGACTCGTGGAGGAGGAGGAGGATTGTCTCCCATGAGATGGACGGACACCACATGGCAACAGGGGAAGACTGTGAGGAGTCCTCTTCCCAATGAGGAAGGATTGCCATGGTCAATGAGTAAAGGGCAGACTTCATCCTCCACCACCCGTGCTGATGGGGGGGAGGAGGTAGCTGGAAAGAAGGAGAGGCCATGGGAAGTGTATTTAAGATCAGATTGTATTTATTTTTCTCTCACTATCTTATTCTAATCTAGTTGATTTAGTTAAACTGGATGTGGCAAATTAAAGTTATGTTTTCTTCCCAAGTCTATTCTATTTTTGCCTGTGACGATAAGTGGTGAACGAACCCTCCCTGTTCTAATCTAAATCCTTGAGCCTTTTTTTGTTGAATTTTCTCCCTCCCCATCCCTAAAGGGAGTCCTTTCTGAGACTGTTGTGTCTTAGAAAATATGCCTGTACCCCAAACAAATGCTAGTAAGAAGGTATGAATCATTAAATAATAATAAAAAATAAATTGGAAAAGCCATCTCTAATTTGTGTGTGTATTCTGAATGAGTATGATATTGGCACTTATTTACTGGGTGGTCACTGAACTACTGCTGACAGGTCAATACTTAAGATGCATTAGTGTTTGTAAAAGATGGTCTGTGGGAGAAAACATCACTGTATGCATTGTTGGTAGTAGAGTGAGAGAAAAGTAAATGTAGGTGAAAAAGTAGGACAGGAGTAAATGTAGGTGAAAAAATAGGACAGGAAACTACAGACAGTAATTTTGCACTGATATAACTGATGATGAAAATCAACCAGTCAGGTTTCCTTTCATGTTTTTCTCCTGCTTTTTTTACTACCATGAAAGTAATATGGGCTGGTAAATTGTTGATCTCTTACAGATAAAATGGAGTGGTAAAAAGTATGTCAAGAACATCCAGCGACCAAAGTAGATAATTTGCCCAGGCAGCTAGTACAATTTTCGATAAATGCATACACCAGAAAATGAAATCACAGAAGCTTTTACGTACAATGATTCATTGCAATTTAAGTGCATCTTGCAAATCTTTCCTGAAATGGGACTAATTCACAGCAAGGAAGTAGAAGTTTTAGGTCATTACAATAAGAGAGGTGAAATATAAAGGAGTAGTCTCAACTTCACGTTAAGTCTGTCTTTACAAATACTATCCAAATCAGTTCTACATGCTGCCATTTCCTGCACTAACCTTTATTACATCACCTTTGCACCACCCATCTTTTGGACAGATGAGGCTTTTTTAGTTAATATTTACTAATAAAACCATTAAAAGTTACACTCAGACACTAGAAAATTTGGTGAAGATTTTACTCCTAGATCAAACAAATTGATATTACATTGCAATTATTTATGCTTTGTTCTGAACTCTCCATGGTGCATAATAATCACATAGCCTCTTAATATCTTGTCACTTGAGTTAGCAAAAGGATGGGTCAGAATAAGTACAGCTTGAGCTGGAAATAAGTTTGTGCCATGTTCACACCATATGTATAATTTCAATATTATTTATTCCACTTTTCTAGTATTTGCTAAACTCCATTCTGCAGATGTTGGAACTGCTGTCAGAAGAAGAGCACAGCATAAAATCCTTATGCTCTCTACCTCGCTCACCATCAACGAATGACAGCAGTTACTAAGTACATGCCAGAATGTTGATTTTATCCCTAATGGGAGCCCCAGCACATGTGTTTCTTTAGCGTCACTTTTCTACAGATGCAGTGATCAAAAAAGAATCTCAATTTCTAAGGCTAAGTTTCTTTTTGAAAGAAAATCAAACAGGAAGGCAGATGATGAGATTATCAAAGGAACAAATAACTAGGTCTCCAAAATACTTAAATTATTTTCTTTTAATATGCCAGTGTGGACAAAATCAAGGCCCTATGAGGTGTTTCAGCAATTTATAGGCCACTTGTAGTACAAGAATAAAATGTTACCTTTAATCTGTTATTCTCCAAAAAAATTATTTATGTGGCAAATTCTTTTGTTATTCTTGATAACCAAATTCCCAAAACTTTTTCTATGTTTTTAATTAAAAACTAAGAATTAGCTCAAGAAGAAAATAAGTTTTCAAACAGTCAAACGACCCATATGAAACCCATCATATATCCCTTACTTGCTTTTGAGTACTTGGTGGCAATGTATTTACCCACAGTATTTAGGATCCATGTGTTTTTTTAAACACATTCTCCCTGACTTGGTTGAATTTTTAAAGAGCTGCCAAATTGAAGAATTATCTGGGAACTCTTTCCTACACGGTTTTGAGATTATTACCAGAAAAGACACAGTACAGCATAAGAACCTCACAGATTCCACTCACCCAGAAACTCCTAAGTGTATACATACATGTGTGTATACACACACACACGCACACACATATATATATATATGTGGATATGAAGGTAAAAAAGAAAAAGTCAAAATGTTTTCCTATATCTTCAGGATCAATAAAAAAAAATCAGCCTTAGAATTGGAGGGACTGGATTTTTAATTTTCCTGTAATTCAGCCGTTGTAGGAATATTTGAGATAGTGGAAAACACAAGTCTCATTAGAATTCTATTTCATACAGTAATAGAAAAATGAAAAATAACTAATATATTCTTGGACAGCATTTTCAAAAGGATTCAGCAGTGGCCTAACAGACTAGGTGATTTCAGGAGAAGATTGTTAGATCAAACCTTGAAAAAATATGCTACTAACACCAGCCTTTTTCATCTTCTCACCGCAACACTCAGCGGATGAAATCCTGGGCCTATGTAATGCTAGGGGAACTTTGCTACTGACATGAGCAGAGATGAAGTGGGTTTTACCATACTCCATTGAGGGACATAATGAGACAAAGGAAACTCCAGTTATCCTACTTATTCACTGCTTTCTTCAAGAGAGACTGAGAAAATCAAGGCAAAATATATTTGAGACTGGCGATTTTACTGAATTAAATTATTTTAAAAAGCAGAAGTGTTACTTTTTTTCCTACTTATATTTGTTGTTTGGGTGGTTGGTTGTTTTTTTTTTTTTCCTTCCACAGGGGAAAAGCAATATAGGAGAAGAAATATTTGAATGGTTGGTTTAGAGTCTGTTTTACATCTGGTCTCTCAACAGACAGGGACTGCAGGTAGGCTCTGAATAAAACTGTCACAACCTGGAATGTGATGAAAAGAATAATGAGGACTACTTCAGGAATAGTTCACTATCAGCTGTTTGACTGCAAAAAACACTGCCAAAAAAAGGATCAGCAAACTTCTAAGTAGCAGAGGAGAAAGCCCTGCTGAAAAGGAGGATTACACCTGCAACTATTTGGAAAATGTATTTCGGAGGAAAGGAGATGAAAGCCTAGGGAAAAAACCATCTTAACTCACATTTAAAACTCAGAGATGCTCCTCAAGGGAAAGATGCTCCTTAAGGGGAAGAAATTCGTATGACGGAGCCACATGCCCAGGAGCAGGTATCCAGGGGCTGCTGAGAAAGAAGGATTCCCACAGGCCACAACTCATGGATAACCCAATTAACATAGGCTGCTGATCTCTAGGAAGCCCAGAAACATAGCCCTGTGGAGGTGACTGGGTGGAAACAGGGGGTGTGAGATGGTAGATTGAAAAGAGAACTATTTGCATAAAGTAGTGAAGCAAGGGCCTGATGGAAATTTACTAGCTAAAAGCCTTTTAACAAGCAGCAGCAATGAGCTATGTAACAATGGCATTGTGAGATGTGTATGTACCCACATTGTAATGCTTTGAGAGGGACTTCTTTCAGAATGGAATGCAAGGCTACTAGGAGATAAACAGGCACAGGGTGCCTCAAGACTGCAGACCTTGCTTGTCAGCAAGAACAACGGAGTACAGGCTATAGTTCACCAAAAGTACATGGTGATGAAAAGGAGGATGAAGTAAACAACCACCAGATATCTCTGAAGCCCACCGAGAGACTATAATGCACATGCAGGAGAGGGTGTGACATGTGTTAATCATTTCTCAGAAATATCATGAATATGTATGTATAACCTCCACGTAAACTATGCATCTGACTCCCTATGGCACGCACATTGGGCAGGAGAGATCCTCGATGCGTCCAGCGCTGCAACAAAGAATATCTGCTTAATAGTCATCAAGACTATTGAGTCCTGATTTTGGCTTTTCACGGCATCAGTAGGTTTTCTATCAGCTTGCTACTAGATGGGTAAAATTATTTTTTTTAAAGGCTTGAGAGGTCTAAAAACTATCAAAGCTAGAAACTGCCAGTTATCAAAGGAAGTAAGCACTCAGACTGTCGCAAAGCCAGGTCTGCTCACCATTCACTGAGAGGGCTTAGTAGAGATAGGCACATCCCTTCACTACTCCACATCTGCAATAGAGATATGAGGAGGAGATGGAAGGAGGGAAAGCTTGCATATGAAAACTTCTATTGATTAATAGTAGGTAGTAAACTAATTGACTGCTAATTAATCATTAAGAAATAAAAACACATTTTTAAAAAGTACAAAGTAATCAATAGACATGAACAGTTCCTAGTATCTTAACCTCATTTCAGATCAGATGAAGCCCAATACTCTTTCCCAAATGATGTGGGTTGAGTTGGACTAAATAATTTTTACACATTATATATCTACAATATGACCCATCATAAATTTAAGAAAACTCTAAATGCACAAACAGTTTGCTTGCACAGATCTTTACTGAAACTTTGTGTGAATTTTTAGGCAGTACTGAGGTATCATCTTCCTCTTTGTCAAAAATAACTAAACAAAGAAATTGCTAACAGAACACCATGCCATGTAACCTTACTTTCAACATCTATGTCAGAGAAAAATGGACTATTCTAGATTTCTCTTGAAGAAGAACTGGTCAAGGTCAGGAATTTCTCTCTTAGATTCCAAATTTGGGACAAGACATTCCCAATAGAATGGCTTTTTTTAAAAAAGTAAAAGTTCAGAAAGCTTGTATGTCACAATCCTTTGTTCTGAATCAGTTTAATACCACTTATAGAACATCAACAGTTTGGTGCTCATGTTTCTTCATATGCTAGGCTCTTTGATCAAATGACATCTCTTATGCTGCATCATCTTATGGCAGATTAATTTCCCTCAGCCAGAGGATGGATGTACATAGCCAGAAACCTTACGCAGAATCATATGGACATGAGGCTCCTAAACCACAGCTCACTGGAGATGCCCTGGCAGCTCCAAGGAGAAACTGCAAAACAAACTGACTCAGACAGACCATTTAATTTCAATTTGTACCAAAAAACCCCAACACAATCATGTCAAAAACTGACTTTTCCTTAGAAAGTATCAACTTAAAAAGGAAACCACATGTCTCTCTCACGTGGAGGAGACTGAGGGGTGACCTCATTAATGATTATAAATATGTAAAAGAGAAGTGTCAGGAGGATGGTGCCAGGCTCTTCTCAGGGATGTCCAGTGACAGGACAAGGGCCAATGGGTGCAAGCTGGAGCATAGGAGGTTCCACAAAAGCATTAGGAACAACTTTTGCGCTGTTAGAGTGAAAGAGCCCTGGAACAGGCTGCCCAGAGATGTTGTGGAGTCTCGTTCTCTGGAGACTTTCAAAATCTGCCTGGACGTGGTCCTGTGTGACCTACTGTAGGGGATCCTATTCAGGCAGGAGTGTTGGACTGGATGGTCTTTCGAGGTCCTTTCCAACCCCTAACATTCTGTGATGCACAATAGAAAAATAGAAGCCTTTATTAGCTTTACTAATGTCATAAACTAAACTGTAAAATGTTATGCATCACTTTTGCTTCATCACCAATATGTATCTGCATCCTACTAGGTATGTGTACTACTGACTTTTTTATACAGTCTCAGTATAAAGTTTCTACTGGGACTACAGAGCAAAGTTTATTGATGAGTTTTATTCCTATTTCTCTTTTAATTTGAGGAAGGACAGCTTCACATGGCTGTGATTATAAATGATTGGTTAGACTTCTTGTTTACTGGTTGCTAACTTAAGTTTGAGAAATCACAAGGAAATATCCAAGTAGAACCATCAAAAAAGGTATAAATTACTACCTACACTAGTACTGTGCCTACTTTCTGGTTTGTAACATATTAATGACAATTCTCTTCAAGACTGTAAAAGTATTAAATTATCAAACCAATCTTAGTGATTTGTTTAGTTAATTTAGGACCTGAACTCTGTAAATGCCAAAGGAAAATGACCCTTGATCTACCCATCAAAAGACATTAGCTTTGGGAACATACCTTGCTGGACCAAGTCCAGTTGAAAATTAAAGAATATATTTTAGCAGACAGACACACTCAAGGTCTGTGACCAGAGTAAGTGGGGTTTTTTTGTTTGTTATTTTTTTTCTATAGCTCTATGTGTCTATTACCTATCATCTTAACAGGACTATACAATTTTCATTCAAATTATACTGTGTTTTTCATCTTCCTTAACTTCAGAGTACCAGCTCCACATTTGCCTTCTGACCATGGCCCTAAATGTCCATTTCAGATCCTGGGAACATTTGTAATGCAGTAATGCTGTGGCCCTGCCTCCTCTTGTCCTTAACCCAAGGACCTATCTAAGGGTTAAGGAATCATCAGCAACTCTGTTAAAGGCTACCTTAAGACACCACAGGTCTGATAAAACAATAGAACAAGAGTCAGGGGATATGTTTCTTATATAAATACATATAAAACTGACAGAAGGAATTTTCATATGTTTAGTAGATACCATGGTTGAAAAAAATATCAGGAGAGGCTATCATACTTTTCCCTCTCTCTTTCCAATAGCAGCATGACGGAAGGATGACTACTTAAGTTTTCTCAGATCTGAACATCCCTTGAACCAAGCAAGATCTTTCAGCTAAATGAAAAAAAACCCTGCCCTTGCTCCCCACATACATGACAGAGGCAAACCTCTAGTAAAGTCAGCAGAGGGCTCTCCATTGCCTCAGTAGATGACAGATGCAAGATGGTCATGCAAACACATTTTTTAAATTTGTTGCTATAGCAATAGTTTATTTTATAAGTGTGTGTGCATTTGTATATACATAGGGGAGGAAGAAGAGAGATATTCAAAACTGTGGAGAAAACCCAATGATTTTGGATGCTGCTGCTATCTAACTTTATTTTGCTTTGTTACATGAATATAACTTAAGGGTGTAATAATAGACTTCCCATTTAAAAAAAAAAACAAACCACTTTACATCAAAATTGTATTTGGACTTCTCAAGTTTGTTGTCTTGCTTTTCAAAGATGCTAAACATATTTATTCACCTTGGAGTCAGAGGGAAAAGTCAGAATCAGCTGTGAATAATAAGCATTTATGAAGAACAGATCACTTATGTGCCCAGAAATAGATAGCAATTTAAATTAAATGTCGGTACAACCATTTGAAAATGTTGGCCCTGAATCACAGACATGAAAAAGACTCCAGGGACGCCATTAACTGAATTGACCTCTTATGTGCATAAGGCCAAAAAAGCCAACAACTGTACCTTTGGAAATTTAATTTAGTAAGGAGAATATATGATGGTTTTATTATGAACCTCTGATTATTATGAAAACACTTATTGCATGTCCTGTTTCCTTAGAAACTAACCAAAAGGTGACACATTCTGTTGACTTTCTATTATACATTCATAACACCATCTTTCAATTCTATGTCGTAAAGAATTTATGTAGGACATTAATCATGCAAGACCATTAAATTGTTATCCCATTTCAGTGATAATTGTTTACTGCTATAAATGGCTCATGTTTTGTTCCAACAGTTGGACTGTGACTAAAATGTATCCTCAGAGCAGTGTTGGCAAAGATGATTGTTGGTTCAAGCGGACTGTGACAAAAAACCATGAGGTCTCCAGCTCACACCTCCCCCCACCCTCATTTCCACAGTGACGTAGACAATTCAACTAAAAAAGCACAAGGGTTTCAGATTAAGGATAGGGAGGGTAATAATCTACCATTTAAGATGATGGGTCAGAGTGACTTGGGGAGAGAAACGTAGATTTAATTCACCACCACCATTTACGAAGTAGGATAGTGAGAGTAATACATCAATAAATATGACCCAGTCTTAAACACATCTTCCCAGATAGCTCCTCCTCCCCCTCATCAGTGCAAGAGGGCAGGGGGTGGGAGGGTGCAGTCCATCTGGACATTTCTTATTGTCCATGGCAGCTCCTCCTTCAGCAAGAGGGCTCCTCACAGTCTCTCCTTCCTGTCTCATGGTGTCCACCTCACAGGAGGCAATCCTCCTCCTCCTCTCGAGTCTCCTGGCGCCACGGGTCACTCTGGGCACGTCTCCCACTGATGCTCTGTCTCTCCTCTCTCACATGGGGCTCTGCATGTACCAATGCATCCTGGACATTCTCACTGCCATCGATTCCCCCAGCTGGCAGGCACACACCTTCCTGCCACCTCAATCACCACGGGCTTCAGGGAAAGGTCCTGCTCCGGCAGCCTTCTCCCTCTCCTTCTCCTCAGGGACTCTTCTCCCCCTCTCTCTTCTCAGGGCAACACTACTTTGTTCTCCTCTCACCTCCCCCTCCTCCAACAGAAAATCTCCCCAACATTAAAGACAGGACAACTCAAAACAAGACAAAAACAAAAGAGAAGGAAAGAACACTGGGGTCACCTCTTAAATACCCTGATGGCAGAGGCCTGATTGGCCTGGCCCTGGCCAGAATCAGGTCTAACTCCTACCCAGGGGTGGGGGAGGCTCTCAAAGTTTTGCACAAGTCTACCCCCACATTTACAAAAAAACCCACCAGACAAACACATGACATGATTAAGTTCTTCAGAAAGAAAGAGCTATGAAAGTGGGGAAGAGCCTTATTATTGCGTATGGGATAATATGACTGTGTAATTCAATCTTCAAGTGGATCAAATAAAGCAGTGACAATAAGAAATCTAATTGACTCACAGCTATGTGCATCTGATCAAGTTCCTCATGTTAATAAGGCCTCTTACCCAAAATATAATGAAGAAGGTACAAAATGTTTTCCTTTTAATAATTGCTTAAAATAATGTAGCATGTAAGCTGAAATGTAATAAAACTGAACTATAAAATATACACACAATTATGAGGAAAGTATAGGCTGGGGAAAAAAAAAAAAAAACAACAGAAAAAATCAAGCATTTACAAAAAGGAATGATCATAAAAACCAGCAAACCTGCCCCCCAGCATAACTCAGCTAATCAGAGTTATGCTGTGCAATGCAATGATTTGTCACCTGCTTTTAGATTTCCCTATTGACTCCTGTGTAGAATAAGAATAAGATCAATTTAAAGCAGTCCTTTAATCCCAAGGGTGCCATCACTAACGCTGCTGTCTGTTACTGCTTTCTAAATGGAACCAAACGATATATTTTTCTGCAGCAAAGTGTCTACTTTATGAGCATAATAAATAGCAATGGCCCTTTAATGACAACTTTAGCTTTGGCCATTATGGTACATTTTAAGTGCTTAAAAACACTAATGGGAGCTATACAGTGTTAATTATACTTAAGATATGAGTGCTGTACACAAGAACTACTGCGACATTAAGTAAAACACTTCTGCTAATCCTAATTATAGCCTGTATAGAAGAGATAAGAGAAATCAAGTGCTCCTTTACAGCAAGTTCTTAAAATAGCAGAGAGAGGAAGGACAAATTGTCTGGAAAAACACTGGAAGCACCTTCTAGCATAGAACTTCATCCTTATTTACACTACTTATATAAGCAGCTACTGCATGAGTTCCTCTGTGCAGAAGCATCCTGGCCTTGTAATCAGCCCTGTACAGGGCTAATCTGTGCCCTGTCAAAGCCAGCTGGGCTCTGTATAAACATGAATCAACATACAGACATTAATCTGAAAGAGCAGGATGGAGAGTTTAAGATTGCAGGGATGAAGGGCATGCTGAGCAGGAAAAGTCTAGATTCACCTTGACTTACTCTATTTGTTTAACTCTGGTGCCCGAGTTCAGAGGGCAATTATGGGCCATTTTCATACGTATTAGGTTTCCAGGGGTGATGCAGATTTTCCTGTAGCAGCTGTAGATGCAGATCTTCCTGTAGTAGCATAGACCACAGAAGAAATCTAAGGTGATTGTGTCCCACTTTAGGCAACTCAATAAAATCCCTGAAAATATGTAAGGTATTAATTTGGCCTAACTGCTTGCAATAAATAGTACTCATATCCTAGCCGAGTGTTTAAACACAGAACTTCCCACTGCCCTATACAAGTCAGGGACTGCATATTTTGACTTTTTTGAAGCATTTCAGCAGGGGCAGAGAAGGACAAGAAATAAGAAAATCTCTTCAAAAATGCAAGTGAAATTCAGACAACGTCCACAACTTCTACTAGAAATTTGGGCTCCAGTCCTAGTATTGTTCAAGTTAAAATGTCTATATAACAGCATTGGCTTTTGCTATCATAACACAGACATGTTCCTGGATTGTCCTTGCTTGATTCTCAATGGTTCCTAAAAGGAAGGGCCAACAGTATGATGACAACTGTGTTAAGATTCCTGCTTCGTCCTTTGCACATCTTCTCTCCAGCAGTTTACATCATAGCACAGTCAACAGCTTGTCTCCAGGCTAACAGACAACCAAGTCCTAAAAGCCTGTATCCACCCGGAACAATAGAGTCACCTTTACAAAAAGGCAAAACTCTCACGCTCGTGATCTTTGCTTGCTGTCAGAATTACAGAGGAAGAGGAGTGTGACTGTATAGCAGTTACCTGGAATCATTACAGTAGGTAACATTTCTTGAAGTGTGGTATCTAACCTAAATTTGCATAAGGTGTTTGTCCTAGAACCTATAACAACAGATCACAAACCATTTCAGTTCCTGCAATAAGTAATCACTGCCAACGTGAAACAACAGATAAGGCCAACTTAATTATCTTCACATACTCTGCTAACAATTTTAGATGCGTATAAAGCTATTTACATTCTCTGCAAGAAATAAATACCACTATTGGTGGAAAGAGGTAAAAAAACTATGTTCACTGAGCCAATGAACATCCAAGGATATATAAACAAATGATATAGCTGCACAGAGAAAATTACCAAGCAATTCCCTTTCAGAAGGTCATGTGCATCTAACAAGCACAGCAAAAATGTAAAAGCACAGAAAGTTCAGCACACTGCTGAAGACTGACCAGATCACTAGCAAAACTCAACCCACCTCCTCTCCATCATTCCTTATCATTCCAGCAGGTGCCTTCCCTAGTTGGCTTACTCACGAGCTGTGTCAGGAAGTTCTCTTCTACACACTCCACGAGCCTCCAGGACTGTTTCCTCTCAGCTGTACCTTATTTCCAGCAGACATTTTCTGCCTCCAAGCTTTTCTCTAAGGAGCCTGGTTTTATCCCTTTCCCCCTTCAAATCTAATTGACCATTCTTTCAATAAGCCCTGCTAACTTCTGTGCTAAGATCCTTTCACCCCTTTGAGACAGGTGTACCCCATCTGCCACCAGCAGACCTGGTGTCAAGTAAACTGACCCATGATCAAAAACCCCAAAATTCTGCTGGTGACAGCAGATTCTGAGCCAGGTATTGATCTGCAGGCTCCTCTTGCTTCTTCCCTCTTCATTTTCTGAAAATGGAAGGACAGAGGAAAAAACACTACTTGTGCTTCTGATCCTTTAACCAGTTGTCTCAAGTCCCTGATGTCTCTCTTTATTGTTGTCAGACCTCTCATTGCAACATCATTGCTGCCTACCTGAAAAATCAGTAACCTGAGGGCTATACCAGGATAGGAAGCTTTCTCTTTATATCTTTAACTTGGGCTTCAGAAGGGCAAGAGACTTCCCTGGGAAGTGGGTCCGGTCTGCATATTGGCCTTTTTGTTCCCTTCAGAAGAGAGTCTCTTATGACAATGACCCATCACTTTTTCCCCAGGGGAGCAGTTTTGACACAGGCAACACCTCCAAGATGGATGAAGCATTGTCCATGTCTCAACTCCACTTGCAGAGCCTCATAACTGTTATGCCAGGGCACCTGTGAAGGTGGGGTAGTCTCAGAGGAGATGTGCCTGCTGTGCTGGGAAGGAACTGGTCACCACTGTTCCTGTCCCCTGAGTCACTGTGCTCAACCAGAGGAGAAGAAGTCAGGGAATATCCCATGTCAGGTGTCTGGCCTGTCTGTCAGGCCTGTCCTGGGGAAAGTCAGGTGCGATCCCAGTAGCCTCCCTCTCACTCTTGCATTCCTTGGTACTTAAACTACTCACTTCCTCCTGGAGCTCTGCCACTAAGCAGAGGAGTTCCTCTGTCTGGGCTCATCTCCCATGGGTATGCTCACTCCTATTAATTAAAGCTTTTACAACATTTTGAAAACAAAGCCTCCTGAAGACAGAACATGATAAAATATGTTATTATTCCAAATAATAATAAAAAATCTTCCAATATCCTTCAGGTATTGTATTTCCTCAGCCTTGATTTAACACTGAAAAACAATGCATCTGTTTAGCATCTTACAGATTTATTCACATTGAGTATTCAAAAGAAGTATTCTTTGAAGAATCCTTATCAACTCAAAATGAGTCTTATAGACTGCAAAATTGTAAAAGATGTTCTTTCTTTGCCATCTTTATAGATCTATTTTTCAAATATGCCTTCTTCCTCTTCAGATAGTAACAGATCTTCTTTTTGTGCTTGAGCTAAAACACAGAAAAAGATGCAAATATTTTGGCCATTGCAATTTGATATTCTGCCTTCATAAGATACACTGCCTTCATAAGATGTCAGAAATCATCCTCATAATTTGTAATCCATCTAGGACTATTTTTGTAAAACCTTTTTGACACATTGTTTCTTACTGCTCTAGTACTTTATTTGGTACTATTTCTACAAGACTGTCAATATTTATTTTGCCATGGTTAGGTAACTCTTCTTATAAATATGAAGAATATATGCCCATTCCCTAAATCGACATTGGCAATTCATAATATTTAAACAGAATTAGCATCACCAATTTTCAGTGTAGGGTATATTCAGTAGGCCTACTGCAGAATGCACAGGATTCCGAATAATTAGCATATAAAGCTACTCTTACCATTTTGCTCCTCTATTTATATTAGAACTCGTTACTGTGCCATCACATTTCAGGAGCAGCGATGCAGAATTTGGATTTGACAATGACTCAGGAATGAGCCAGCCAGCAAATTATCTGCAGGGACTCACAGACCTTTCTGTAATATCTGCCCACCTGGGCATCACTCCAAGTAACTGCATTTTCATGTCACTCAAGAGTGCTGCCCACAAGTCCGAGTGCCAGCTGATCTGTATTGCAAATGATACAAATTGTTTCATTCATAAGAGACAGAATTCATCCAAATAAAGTCAAAGGCACCAAGGGAGCAGTGGCAGTCGCAGCCTCTACCCACAGCCCTGGCCCAGATCAATGGGGCTGTGAGGGAAGATGGGACCAGTCTTGATGGACCCCACCCGCAGGATCCTGGAATTTATCCCCTTCTATACAGCTGCTGATAGATGCAAACAATGCTGTCAAGTCAGGTAACAGACCATGGAAATTCACCAGAAGTTTTAGGTATAAGGAAGAATTCTTTACTGTGAGGCTGGTGAGACACTGGAACAGGTTGCCCAGAATACTATTGATCACTCTAGACTTTATGTAGTGACCATCACAGAAACATCTCAGAGTGTCTTGTTCTGGAACATGGTATCAAGACAAAAGTGTCAAGTCCAGATGTTCTTTTTTATTCTCTTATAGTCAATAGGCTTGCCCTACAAGATTAGTTTTCTGTGTCTACAGGTAAATGGTGCAACAGTTTTTGCTTTTCTAAATATTAATGGTGTTATTTTCTTACCTGTGTGACCTAACCTTGAACATCTTTGAGGTACTAGATATCAAGATACTGCTTTGTGAACACCAAATTTGGCTCCCTAAATATGGGAGATGAAGACAGAACTTTGGACTCATGATGGAAAATTTGATAACATTTAATGCTCACATTTAAAATTTTTATGCTTTATAAAGCATAAAAAGATCACTCATACATGTAAGAAAAATGTTACAAACATAAGTAACATATGTTACAGATTCGTATATTACTGATAATGTATAATGAGCTAGAACTCTTTATAACATAAATATGTAGTAGTTTACTAAATCGTACATTATGATCTTTTATCTTTCAAAAGATTTATTACTATACCTTTGAAATACACTATGTTCAAAATTTCAAAATTCTATAGAACGAAGACCACAAATTAATTCCCAAAAAAAAAAAAAAATCAATCAGAAATGTTGTCATGGATCTGAAATAAATCAAAATGTCTGCCTTTTCAATGTTGTGAGGGTGGAAAAAAGGAGGATTGATTTATCACTGTGACTTTTCTAACCATAAATCAGGATCACAGAATGGCTGATACTGGAAGGGATCGCTGGAGGTCATCTCACCCAACTCTCCCTGCTCAAGCAGGGCCACTTACAGCCAGTGGCACAGGACCATTTCCAGATGGCTTTTGAGTATTTCCAAGGATGGAGACTTCACAACCTCTCTGGGCAATCGGTGCCAGAGCTCAGCCACCCTCACAGTGAAAAGGTGTTTCATGATCCTCAGAGCAAGCCTCCTGTGTTTCAGTTTACGGCCCTTGCCTCTTGTTCTGTCACGGGGCACCACTGCAAAGAGCCCAGCTCTGTCCTCTTTACACCCTCCCTTCAGATATTTATATACATTAATAAGATTCCCCCTGAGCCTCTTCTGCTCCTGCCTGAACAGTCCTGGCTCTCTCAGCCTTTCCTCATATGACAGATACTCCAGTCCATAAATCCTCTAGGCTACCTTTCATTGGGGTCACTCCAGTACGTTCATGTCTCTCTTGTAATGGGAAGCCCAGAACTGGACCCAGCGCTCCAGCTGTTTCTCCCCACATCTGAACAGTGGGGAAGGGTCACCTCCCTCGACTTGCTGGTAACACTTTGGCTAATGTCGTCTTGGCAGCAAAGGCACACTGCTGGCTCACTTTCAGCTTGGTGTCCACTGAGAGCCTCAGGGTCTTTTCTGAAAAGCTACTTTCTAGTTGGACAGACCCCAGCATGTACTGGTGCATGGGGTTGTTCCTCTATGGGTGCAGGATTTGGCACTTCCTTTTGCTGAACATCACAGGGTTCCTGTCAGCCCACTTCTCCAGCCTGTTGAGGTCCCTCTGGATGGCAGCACAATCCTCTGGCATATCAGACACTCCTCCCAGTGTGTTGTCATTAGAAAACTCACAGAGGGTACACTCTGCCCCACCATCCGGATCATTAATTAAGATATTAAATGGGACTGGATGCAATATTAACCCATGGAGTACACCACTAGATACTGGCCTTCAACTAGACTTTATGCCACTGATCACCATCCTCTGGGCCTGGCTGTTCAGTAGATTTTAAATCCATCTCACTGTCTGCTCATCCAGTCCATACATCAACAGCTTGTCTATGAAGATCTTATGGTAGACAGTGTCAACTCCCTTACGGAAGTTCAGGTAGAAAATATCCACTGCTCAATCACTATATTTCTGCTAAAAAATGTGCTACTGAAATTGATCGTAGACTATTCCCTGCCCAGATGCCCAGGGAAAACATCATATTCTTGCCCAGTGAAATTTCAATCTGGATGAAATGCAATTGGCTGACTGATCAAATTTGTTTACTAGGATAAAGCTATAATAAAGTAATTCTTCAGAAACTAGTTGAACCTGCTATTTCTCATTCAGAAAGTTAATTACAAAGCCTGGAAATTATTGATTATTTCTATTCATCCAAATGGAAATTACTAGCTTTTTTCCCCCTCATTTTACAGTTCTACAAATGGAATGCAGACAACTTTTTGTCTGAGAGAGATCAGAAGTATGTATTGCCAGAGCTCTCAGCTTGCACAATATATTATCTGTGTTCCAGCTAAGCTGATTGCATTTTTCTCTTTTGGCTTTAGTTTAAGTTTTGTTTTCCCCATCATGTCAGGATACACCACTGTGTCCAAAGAGCAACACCAGATTCCAAAGATTTGTTCAGTTATGCTTTCAACTCTCTTAAATGTCTATGTGTATCTTATAATGAAGATAATAGATGGTGAGCTGTTACTTTGTTTATTCATTCATAGCTAGAGACAATGAATTTCCTTCTTTGTCTAGTCTCATCATGCGTCCCATAAGGGAACTGGTTAGTTTTTCCATCTAGGTAATCATTTACCGCTTGCTGTAAGTTTGTTGTGGTTTTGCTTTTTCTTTTCTTTCTGTCCCATTACATATGATGGTGCTGTGTCTCGGAAATCCTGATGATAGCCTGTGCTGAAAGTGATGGAGCCATTGAGAGCCCCAAGGGTGAAGATGATAAACAGGTATACCACAAGAACAAGCTACTCTGATTCTTGGTTATGGGGAGCAGTTCAAGGGGATGATGATGGTACTAATTAATTGTTCATAAATACCATTAAATACAGATAGCCTTTTCTGGATCACTAAAATAAGCATAGTTTTTTTTTGATGTGTGCTCCCTTATTGAAACACATCTGCATCTTTTTTTAATATATTTTAACATCCCTTTTCTGCCCTTTATGGTGTATTTGGACATATGTGAATATATATTGCCATGAAAATCATTGTTTTAAAGTGTTTCTTCTAAGGCTGTGTTGAAATAGCCATACCAGTAAATTAAATAGATTCAAGGCATTTCTGTGATAGCAAGGATATTTAATATGGTACATCTTTTACTTGATAAATCTATAGATATAACAGGCTCCTGCTCAACAAAGCAGAGCCAGTTGAAATGAGGAGGCCGTGTTGCCACTGGGCAGTACGTGGGAGATCTGAAGGCACTAGGAGGGCATGGCTCTCTGCAGCAGCCTGCGTTCTGGGACAGCCCTTCCAAACCTCTAAAGGCTGGCTGTGTCTTCCAAATGGTGTTGATGTGCTTAAGGTTCTGAGTGTGCTCTCACCTAAAAAAAATTAATGGGATTTTTGCGTCTAATTGATTAAGAAACACTTGAAAAGGAAATGGAAACCCCGCAGCGTTTTTATGATTTGCATAGTGGTACCTTCCATTTCATATATTGGATGCCTTCTTCCCTTCATTGTCTATTTTGTGCATATGCTGGAGTTCTTTTTTCTTTTTCTTCATGTTCTAGGTCACCTCTTGGCAGTATGGCTATGAGATAATTTGGCCCACTATGGAAAAAAATTAAATTTCTATATATACTTCATTTATATGCATCAGACACAACTACAAAAGTAATTGCATATATTCATACAGTAAAACTGTCTTTGGTCTATGCAGAGAATGAAGCTTTGCCAACGGCATTTTTTTCAAAATGACCGTGCAAAAAGCACTATCATAATTCTTACATTTCAGTAGTTTTGTTTACTCTAAAAAATCTGCTAAATAATTACAAATGGTTAAGGTGGAGGATGGATGGATGGATGGATGGATGGATGGATGGATGGATGGATGGATGATGAGTCTATAGATGGACAGCTAGTGGATAATGGATAATACTCATCCGTAACGGAGCTTAGACAGCATTTTAATAAATTTGCAGTATGCAGAACTTGCACATTTCGAAAGAAAGAGAAGAAAACAATCAGCTGGCATATTGTCACAAGTCTGCTGAGGTGGAACTGGATGGAATGGTATAACCGTCATGCACTGGGCATACTGTGACAGGTTATAGACAGTTGATAAAATGAAATTTTAAATAAAGGACCAACCTTGTTCTACTGTATCCTGCAATTAAAGCCATTAGGCAAAGGAAAAACCATTTTGATTTCCACCTTTATGATTCTGGAACGTATCTCTTCATTGTGCTGAAAAAATCTAATGTGTTATATATTTCACCCTGACAAAATATAATTTATGTCATGAGTAGTTTTAAATTATTGCTTGTATAATGTATTCTTTTAACAGAACTATATTTATTATTTTAAAATTTCTGAAACTTGTTCTAAATTACCATGAAATGCATCAGAATGGAAGAAAAAGATTTGTCAATGACAGGACCAGTTATTTGAAAGATTTTGACTTTCAAGTCAATTTCACAATACTTTCAGCTTCTATCTTCTTTTTTTTTTTTTTTTACAGGAAAGGAGGATAAAAGAAAAGAAGAAAGAGAAATATGCAGTACACTTATAAAATTAGATGAAAGGAGCAATAAGCAGAATGTTTTATATAATAGCAATAAAAATTTAGATACGTGTAATTTCATGAGGAAACACAATTTAAAGAAGAGTAAGAAGTAGAAAAGATTTTCATCACCGATACCAACATTAAAGGAAAAAAAAATCAAGCCACTGCAAAACTAATTAGACAATACTATCTTCTACACTCATAGATGTGCCTGGCAATGACACATTATCACTCAAGCTTAAGCACTGGATCATTAACCGTGCAGAAATGTTACATGCATTTGTGTATACAAGATTAAATGCTATACATTCTTTCAGTGCTCCATATTCTATTATATCCCTTCAGCCACTCTTTTATCTCCCTGTCACTTTCAATGAACTGTAAATTTGATAGCATGTTTACAGATATTTTTCTTCCACTGACTAAACTATCAAAAGCCTGTATGACAATTATATCACTTTCTCGGCCCCCTAGGATTAGAACGTACAATGTGCAATGCCCTAAAATGCGTTTGTACAGAATACCTACTCAACATATTTTGCACAGTTCTTTGGTCTCCCTTAGAAAGGTATCCACATACCTCTCAGAGTGACTGCTTTTGATCATAGTAAACAAAATAAGACAGAAATTCATCAAAGATCATTCCCATGTGGAACAGTATTTCAGAACAGGCTGGACTGCAAAAGCAAATGATGGGAAAGAGGTAAAAAAAAAGAGATAATGACAAAATTCTTCTCCAAATTGTCTCAAAGCATCAAGTGAAGTAGACATTTTAGACATGAATGCCCACATATTATATCCAGAGCATGAAGTCTACTGACTTAATAGCTGCAATAAATAGTACTACACAATACTGGTTTCCAGAAGAATTTACACAACCAAATGAAAAATATTTACAAAACACATGAATTGAAATGTATTTTTGTAGTGGGTTAGGGCTGAGTCAGCCACTAACACAGACAGACACTGTCCAATCCCCTCTTCCCCCCCCAAATGGGAAGGAAAAGAGAATGAGGCAGAGAGGTTTATGGGTTAGAGAAGAAAAACTAGAACAGCTTTAATGAAACAATAATGGAAATAATGGTGGAAAGATAAAAGTAAAGAACTATATACAACTATAGATAGTAACCCAATATCGAACCCAACTCCCTCACCCAATATCAAGCCCCCCTGATGCTGCAGAGCAGGAGGCACTGGGGAAGCCCCACGCTCAGCGGCTGCGGGAGCTGGATACAGGGAGCTGGATTCAGGAACTCGAGATCGGGATCAAAAGCAGGAGGTCAGATGGAGTCCTCCCTGGACACCGGCCATTGCAGAAAAGGGACGAAACTCAATTTATACTAAATATGACGTATATGGGATGGAATACTCTCGTTGGTCATCTGTCCTGTCTATTACTCCCTGGAGGTGCAACCTTTTACTTCCTTGTGACCCGTCTTCCTACCCAGCACCCCCAGTGTGGCACACAAGAGCCAGCAGTGGCCTTGGTCACTACAGGAATAAGTACAAGCAAGAGCCTTTCTGCATCCCAGTCCCAGACCGTAACTGTAAACATCAGGAGTTATCACTGCCAGTAGCACACGTTGTCTGCAGAAACATGCAGCTAACTTCAGAAAGTGCAGCCTTTTAGAAAAGACTAAACTGGAAAGTAAAAAATCACTAAACAGATCTGGGTTTTTAGCTAAATCCAGGACAATTTTACCATCAATTCTAATGTTCTGCTAGTCCCTGAGCGACTCAGAAATGCATACCAACACTGAACAGCTACATAGAGAGAAGCTTTCCTACTGGATACTGCCCAGGAGGTTGAGATCATTCTATTACCAACACACCTTTCCTGGGCTTTTTGACTTTGCCCCCAGGATATTCTGTGGAGACAGTTCCAAACAGATCTAGATTCATGCTTTAGTGCCTCTTCAATAAGGGACAGTAATGCCAAACGAAGAATAAGTTTCTCATTCCAGGTCTCAGAAAAGTGACTGCCTAGCCCAACCAAAACATTCAGACTCCTGAGAGTGTGAACCACCATTTTCAGCTAGTGCTGTGTGAAACAAACTACTTTTCCACACAGATCACCTTTCATCTCATTAGTGACTGATTACAGGACCAGCAACGCAATTCATTATCTGGAAAACAGATAACGGAAGGTATTTAAACTACTTTAAGCTTCCTTTTAATCAAATTTAAAGCTGGGAATTAAAGAATCAGAATTATACCACCAGGCAGATTCACAGACCACCAGAGAAGTCTCCAGAGATTGTGCAGATCACCCTTGTTTGAGTAAAAAGTAAAAACAAAGAAAGTTTAGTGGTCACTAGAAGATTTAAGAGCTGAGTTTAGCCTACCATGTACACTGAGGAATAATGAGAAAGCTGCAAAACACTAGGGAGAACATCAGGAAATCGTATCTGTCCAGTGCAGGTTCAGCAATTTAATAATAGGACAGGTACTATTTACTGGTAAAATGTTTCCATTTTAGTATTTTCCTATGTCCCAAAATATAAAGTTGTTTAATCACATTTAGATTGGC
Organism: Trogon surrucura; assembly: GCA_020746105.1. Classification (NCBI taxonomy): domain Eukaryota; kingdom Metazoa; phylum Chordata; class Aves; order Trogoniformes; family Trogonidae; genus Trogon; species Trogon surrucura. The sequence continues at coordinate 112,280,365 of CM036617.1, read as the reverse complement.
TACACGAAAGAAGCTTCTTGATGTTTGCATATACCACTTGCTTATATCCTATCTTCAGCTTCCCCTTCAATGAATAAAATGGAATATAATGGTATGTTTGTACACATTTAAGATGGCTTTTTAACTTACTCCCATTCATACCTTTTAAAGTTTTTTGTAAGAAGCTTTTAATTTTGAACAATAGTTGTTAGCATTATTGAATCACTATTTATTATAATCTGTGAACACTATGAGTTAACACAAAACAAGCTCCATGCCCCAAGGAGACTGTAGTTAAGGTACAGGTCAGATCTTTGGCCCTTGAACAGTCTGGTGCTGATGAGCAGTCCTAGTATTGTTACCCAGCTAAGGTCATATTAGGAGACTAGTAGTGGAGTTGTGCAATTCTGGAGAAGTGTAATAATTCAGCTGCTGATAAAGCTAGCCAGATGGCTACTGCCTGTGTGGGTAGGGCAGGGCAGGAAGCCCTGGGAACCAGCAGAGAATCATAGCATGGTTTGGGTTCTAAGGAACCTTAAAGATCATCTAGTTCCAGCTCCCCTGCCGTAGGAAGTGACACCTCGCACTCGACCAGGTTTCTCAAAGCCCCATCCAACCTGGCCTTGAACATCTTTATTGATGACCTGGATGAGGGGATTGAGTCTAGCAGATGACACCAAGTTGGGAGGGGAGTGCCGATCTGCTGGAGGGTAGGAATGCACTGCAGAGGGACCTGGGCAGGCTGGGTCCATGGGCCAAGACCAACAAGACCAAGTGCAGTGTCCTACACTTTGGCCACAATAACCCCCTGCAGCGCTACAGACTGGGGGAGGAGTGGCTGGAGAGTGGCCTGACAGAGAGGGACCTGGAAGTACTGGTTGACAACCGGTTGAACATGAGCCAGCAGTGTGCCCAAGTGACCCAGAAGGCCAACGGGATTCTGGCTTGTGTCAGGAACAGTGTGGCCAGCAGGAGAAGGGATGTAATTCTGCCCCTGTGCTCAGCACTGGTGAGACCTCACCTCGAGCACTGTGTGCAGGTCTCGGCCCCTCACTGCAGGAAAGACCTTGAGGTGCTGGAGCGGGTCCAGAGGAGAGCAACAAGGCTGGGGAAGGGACTGGAAGGAAAGTCCTGTGAGGAGAGGCTGAGGAAGCTGGGGCTGTTTAGCCTGGAGGAGATGAGGCTCAAGGGGGACCTTGTCACTCTCTACAACTACCTGAAGGGAGGTGGGGGTTGGGTTCTTTTCCTGGGCAGCTAGTGACAAGGTGAGAGGGCATGGCCTGAAACTGTGTCAGGGAAGGTTCAGGTTGGATCTCAGGAAACACTTCCTCATGGAGAGGGTGATCAGGCTGCCCAGGGAAGGGCTGGAGTCACGGTCCCTGGAGGTGTTTAAGGAGAGGTTGGATGTGGCACTTAGTGTCATGGTCTAGCCGATGTGATGGTGTTGAGTTATAGGTTGGACCTGATGATTTCAGAGGTTTTTTCCAGCCTCAATAATTCTGTGATTCTGTGACAGACTGAGAACTGGGGCTGTTTAGTCTTGAGATGTGAAGGCTGAGAGGGAATCTTATTAGTGTATACAAATATCTGAGGAGGGGATGTCAAGAAGGTGCTGGTCTCTTCACAGTGGTGCCCAGTAATAGAACAAGGAATAATGGATATCTAGGAAGTTCAACCTCAACACGAGGAGCAACTTCTTTATTGTGAGGGTGATGGAGCACTGGAACAGGCTGCCCAGAGAGGTTGCAGAGTCTCCTTCTCTGCAGAAAGATAGTTGTTAGCAGTACCCAGGTGGATGTGTTCCTGTGTGACCTGCTCTAGGTGATCTTGCTTTGATGGGGGAGTTGGACTAGATGATCTCTAGAGGTCCCTTGCAACCCTGAACATTCTATGATTCTATGATTTCCAGGGAGTGTGCTTCTACAGCTTCTCTGGGCAATCTTTTCCAGTGCCTCGCCATCCTCATAGTAAAGACTTTTTCCTAATATCTAAATCTACTCTTTCAGCTTGAAATCTTCCCCCTCCTCATCTTTCCTGTAGTCCTCCTTCAGGTATTGGAAAGCTGCCATAAGGTCTCTTCAGAGCCTTCTCTTCTCCAGACTGAACAATCCCAACTCTCTCAGCCTGTCCTCGTAGCACAGGTGCTCCATTAAGTCTGTTCCTCTTGGGCTGCCCATGACGCTGTTGCCATAACTGGGGGCTCACAAACACACAAAGATTTTGGTATGTACTTAGTGGCTTCAGGTGACTGGCCATTTAGATGAGGCCAATATCCACAGAAAAAGAATGCATCAGAAAAACATACTTGTATTGCATTTGTTCTGATGTAGACCTTTTTGAAATGTTAGACAATATAATGAGACTATTTTTGGCATCTGCAAGCGTTCCTAGGATCACGAACTGAAGAAAAACAGCTGTTTGTTCCTTTTTTTAAAAAAATATCTCTGTGGACTAGGTAATTCTGAAGGTATTGAGTATTAAATTATGAAAAGATTCACAAACAGTTCGTGGAGTTCTAAAATCTCATCAGCAATTCTTTGCGGGTGAGGAAACTTGGTTTTCATCCTCTCACACTCATGGTCCAGCATCAAAGAGAAAAAAACATTTGTAAACATAATAGACATATCTTCTGTCTCACAATTTCAAAATAGGAGTTGCCAGTGACAGACAAGGTAAGTATATTTTGTATCATTACATTTCTCTATAATTATGAGACACTATGTGTTCTCTCCCCATCATGGAAGAATTAAGAGGGAATCAAAAGAAACTTGAGGTCGACTTGGATAAAAGTGGCTGCATTTTCACCAGTTGAAGAATCAAAGGATTTCAGTTTAGTGGATGGTTACCTGGTAGAAAACTGGGCTGAGAATGGGAGACATCTCCGTTTTCTATCTGTATCATTGTGTAGCTCTACTGATGTGTTGGTGCCGCAGGACTGTGTGGGTGTGGGGGCTGTGAGGGGTTCCTGCAAGGACCGGCTGGGGCTGCGCTGTGTCAGATACAGCCAGTTCCAGCCGGCTCTAGATTGATGGATAAAAACTAAACCTAGAAGCCTTTCACCAATTCCACAGGTTACAGTGATGAGAAACACACAACCTAGTCTTGTGCTCTGTGACATAGTTACGCTAACACCTAAAATCAAACTGTCTTACAGACCTCCTAACTGCCAGATGCCCCACACGTGAGGCATCAGGCCACGTGATGGAAGTCTGCCACAGTGGGTCATGGTATCTGCACCCTTCACGTACAAAGGATGGCTGCGTTTCTGCACCTGGAGTTGCTTTTTCCAACAGCATTCACCTGAACAAGAAACCCCAGATGATGCACACCCTGGCTGCAGCACCGTGTACCCTGAAGGTGCCTCAGTCTGTCCAGTCTCTGTGAGGACACCAGTGGACGGTGGATCCACATGAGGCAACACTGGCCTCATGCGGATTCCCCCCAGGGAATCAACTGCACAAGGGGAGAGAGACCTGGTGCTGACGCTGTGGCAGACAGGGAGGGAGACAGGAGACTGAGCCCCACACAGGTACTGGTTTGAGCAAAAACTGTTCAAATCCCAAGTTGAATTCTTCATAGATAGACATGTCCCCGTTGCCAAAGCTTTGCTGTGCTGGAACCTGAACAGATAGCCTACATGAGTGAATACATCAGACACGCTCATTCTGTGTATTGATCCATTTTTTCACACTACCACATGAAGACTCTTGGAAATATTTCTCGCAATGTAATACAGTATATCTTTGGAAGAGCATAGCTGATTTTCCATTTCCTTGTTTTTCGTATGATTAAGTATATTTAAAATACTCCCGAATCAAGCATTTTACAGATAGAAAAGTCTTAAAAGCTTAAAAGACTATAAAGCCTGGCAAATGATAGAAAAATCAATCCAAATGATGGAGAATTCACGGCTTAAGAATGTAAACTTTAAAGAAATCAGCTGCAAGGAGAGCTATGCACTTGTGTGAACTGCAAGCTTGTTTCGATATTCCAAAGGGAACTTGAACCACAGTAAAGTTTGGGGTCCATCAATTTTCAGTATAAATGCTGAAGAAGTGGGGACTCTTAAGCAGATGTTCTGTCTAGATTTATCCAAATAAATAGGTGTATGGATTTCTCACCACGTTCATAATTTATTGGGATTTTAACATTTTCAGTAGTTCATTTTAAATGCTTTTGCCATCTCTGAAGGACCAGACAAACAAAATCCTCTTAAATAAGAAGACAGTTGCTGGTTAATATAGTTTCTAAAGTTTCTAAGTGAAACGATCTTTTTTTTTTTTTTTTTTTTTTTTTTTCCTCATTGCATTAGCTGTAGCATAACAACTTTACTCAATTTATTCCTAGGGCCTTGGGTTTGAGAAGTTTGCTATTTTCTTGAGCAGGTCTTAGGTATAGGAAAGATTTTTCATGTTCACAGATATAACAAACTGCTGTACTTTGCAAAAGAAATTATATGTCTGATATGTACATATTATAAGGCTGCACAGTTCACAAACTCTGCAGGTTCAATATTTAGCTGTAAATATTTCCAGAGGTCACACTAGTCTTAGACCTAGATGGGGACAAAGCATCTCCCATTTCTGCTGTCATAAAGTGCTCAGTAATCTGCATATTTTGTGATGTACATATTCACTGTCATAAAGTGCTCAGTAATCTTTATCTTGTTGCATATTTTCTGATGTACATATTCGCAACAGTGCATGTAAATGTACTTTGATTAAAAACATCCATGTAATACAGAAGCCAGGCTGTCCTGATTTCTGCCAGACACAGATCTCTCTTCCTTCACAAACTGCAATGTGCTGCAGTAATAAGAATATAATCCTGAATAGCAATGAACTGGTAAAAAGCAGGAAGGGAAGTTTGCAGACACTGGGGCTTTACAACTTTATTTCTATGCAGCAATCAAATTATTCATTTCCCAAACAGGAAAAAAACCTTGCAATGACAGGAAGTAATGGCCCATCTAGTGCAACTTCTCTTCTAAAGCAGTAGCCACTCAACACATGAAAGAGAAGTGTATATGATATGGGGCAATTACATGTTGGTATTTTCCCAAATCAAGGCAGTTCATGTTTAAAGGACATGCTCACTAGAAATTGCATCTACCTATTACCTTTAAGAGCCACTTCAAGGACTAAGCAAGCGTGGGTTTTCTTAGCACAGTGAGGAGAACCTTGGGCTTTGCCTTTCTCACACATAAGCTTTTACCCTGACTTAAGTCTCCCTCTTTCTGGCTCTCAGGAGCTCGTCTGGGCAACATACGAGAGGTGCCCTTGGTGAACACAGTCATAACCTAAAGCTAAGTTTTGGTTGCACTGACCTAAAAAACAACCCACATAACTTCTCTGCTGCAGGGAGATAAAATAAGAAATTACAGTAAATTCCTTCTAGCTGTCAATTATTTAAAACCGGTAAAGGAAGAAGTTGCTTCAGCCTTTATTTAACTGGAATGTAGCAACTGCCTCTGTGTGGAGACAGTAAGGAGGAAGTTAAGCCTTTCATCTTTTGCCTGATATATGTATTTCTAGTGCTACTATCACCGTGATATCCAAGCAGATTTTAAACTACTTGTCATCACATACATTGTCCACTGCAAATACTCGCATTAAAGGACATTGCATTGTTTGAATCCATGACTGAATGGTTTAGTTCTAGATATAACCTTACTCTCAATACTTACTTACTCTCGATACTCCTGAGAGAGAAAATGTAACTCTTAATTTGAGATTTTCACAAAGGATTTTCAGAAGAAGACTCCTAGCTAATTAGAATTAAACTCATACATTTGGGCTTGATTCTCAATTTCACTTCAAGTGGATGATTTAAACTAACACTGCTTTGCCCTGCTGAAGCAGTGTTAGTAGGCCTTTGTGTAAATGAGAATCAGCCTCATATTTTTTTTTCATGATGTATTTATTATGCATTATATCTTGACATTTAAATTTCCTATACTGAACAAAGAGGCTTCCTGCTCCTTGCTTTTAATCTAGTACATGAAGCAATATGTGAAAAACATGGAAATTGTTTATGAAAAATTAAAAAATGCAGCTCTTTTTTATGACAAATAACATGTTACACTTGAAAAGCAGGTACATGGCATGACTTTTACTGACATGCATTTCCAGTGCCATATGCTACAGACTGTTGCAAAACATACTGCTTTCTTTCAGGACATTACCCTGTTTTGACAGCAGACATGACTTGACAGATGCCTCACCAGAGGAATTGCATGATATCTGACCTTTTTGTGATATGTCATTTCTAGAAAGCCTTGGTGCAGGTGCTCCATCATGGGACACATAACAGAGATACACACCAAAGAATGACAGGATTCAAACCCTTTAATCTGGTTTTTGACTCTCCTGCATTATATTTGTTTTAGAGCACGTCATCTGTTGGCCTTTGTAAAATGAGATGCCAAATCTCGGGATATAAGGTTTAGGACTGCATTATCCTAAAGATTTGTATCAGTTCTACTCTTGTGAATAATCTCTTAGGTTTGTTTATAGTTACCTAATGATTTAATTCAGGTAAATCTGGGCTTGAGTCTCAATTACTGCTCTTCAGACAGAGATGGATAAGTTTAAGCACCTTCAAAGGTCATTTCATCTTGGAGCTGTTCAAGGCCCTGTCTGCCTGCCATAAACAAATGCAGTGCAAAAGCATTTCACTTCTTGAAAACCCACAGAACGCAGGGAGTAGCAGCAAAGCACTATGACAGTGCACCTCCACACACCTTGACCAGATTCTAGTTTAAGCGGCAGTGATTGAGATGATTAAAAACACACTGTAGCCCATACCTTCCCTATTCACGTCCCCAAAGTAGACTGTCTCTTCTCTGGGGGACATCTCTGGCTCTCTTGAAAGCAAATTATATAGCCATGGAAAAGTTCAGGACTAAAAGAATAATCCCACTCTCGCTGTTAGCTCAATACATGTTGGCCTATATTCTGTTCATACCACGTATGAATTCAAGGCATTGAAGATAGCATAATTACATGCATTTGTTTTACCACGGAAAATACATAATTATGGGTAACTCACAGCTCAATTCAGTTGCAGGATAATTAGTACACAAAGTAAGAAAGACTTCCTGGGAATTATGGGATAATCTGAAAGGAAGTGACATAATTTATTCTAGTGCACTCTACTTACTGGCCATTTGTTAAATATATGCCTTGATAAAAGCTTAAAATGAAGTGTGGCACACCTTTATTACTATTTAGAAACAGACATAGAGAAAAATAGTCCAAGAGCTAATAGTTCTTTCAAAATTCTCAGATGCCCATCTTTTTCTTTTACCTATAGTAGTGTTAGATGAAGTACATCACTCCTGTTTTAAAAATGCTCCTGACAACATATATATATATAAAAGAAGCTGATTCACAGCTGGCTGCCTAAAACTTCCAAGTTCAGGAAGTGCACACCACCACTACCTCTAGAGTGTGTGGATGCATGTGCTTTGTAAAGTGAGAAAACAGGGCAGTATGTACTGCAGAAATCAAGCTGTGGGTTGGTAGTTGGCACATACCTGGAACATTCACCAGTGCTTTCAGGATTGGCATTAGAGACAAACATTTGAGCGCTCTGGAGCAGAAAGATCAGAGAAGAAGAATCACTAGAAGGCTGCACACAGATTTAGCCCCGAGAAAAATAAATGGACAGTTGAATGAATCATTAAAAAAAAGGAACACCAGTCAAGTCTGTCTTGAAGGTTTAGGCTATGCTATTTAGAAAAGTCTCTTATGCTGACAAAATGGATTGTAGGAAAAGCGATTATTTCCAGCATTTGAAAATATGAGATAAAGAGCAAGAAAAAAAAAGAAAAAGCAGAAACTCCAATGGCTTTGCTAGAAACAATGTGCTACTTCTAAGCAGTGAGTGAAGCATACAGAAAATACATATGCAAATAGAACCAATATGGTTTTATCTGACCACAACCTCATTTGTCCAAAACAAATCCTCTAAGTATGGTCTGTATTCATTCTTTTTGATGGTTTCCTTCAATTCTTATACAACAAAGCTGAAGTAAACTCTATCAAGCTTCTTAGTGAAAAAGCGTTTATTAAAGAGCCTTTTCAAGTGAGGAGTTTTACTGTTACTTTGCAATGAAAACAATTAAAAAGCAAGTCCTTCATACTTGAGTTGTTATTACTATTATTTTTATTAAGAAAGGTTAGATCTCTGTAGATTTCATGCTATGTAGTCCAGCTTAACACACATTCATCTGTCTACAGAAGATGGAAGTTACTCTGGAGTTACTACAAGCACGTGCGGTGAGAGGAGCCCCTAACTTACTGTGGGTGTGATAAGAGTTTTTGGGGACTAGCTACAGAAAGGGAACATAGAAATCTGAAGGTGTTAATTAACATTGTGTGAATGTGTAATATTGTGGTTCATTGCTTGCATTGGGGATATCAATACTTACAATTTCCTGATTGGTGGTTAATTATGTGTCATTAAGAAGCCAATAAATCACTTTGGTAATGATCTAATTAAAAGTATGTTAACTGAGCATTTTTTGCCTGTGTTAGCACTCACAGGTTACCAGGAATTTAAGGAGTGCTTTAGGAAACTCTTGGCATCTGGGACAAGACTGTTTATATCCCTTCATTACGAGAGCATCTCTAGTGTGATTTTGGCCCAGGCCAGCTAGTACTTTCCCAACTGCTCTTGCATACAAGTCAGGAATTAACAGAGGACAGGTAGAGCTCAACAGACAGCTTGTGTGCAGTTAGTCTCTTGTGAAAACTAAATACGTTAAACCAGGGAGGGATTAAGGGCTGTTTCTCATCATCTGGCCTCAGGAACTGGGCCATCATGTTTGAAGCCATGTTTAACTCACTAGTGTAAACACAGTCCCACTACCAAGACAAAAAACCACTTTGTCGGCATTAAGACAGTCTTTAAGATCAAATTTTTTTGCCCCTAAGTCTTGGAGGCAATCAAGACCTAAATGTAATTTTCACCTGTCTGGCGGGGAATTACGAATCTCTCCAAGTGCAGAAAAACTGTGTCGCATGGGGCTGCTCTTGGTCTCCCACACAGATGGGAATCCCCAAAGGATCTAGTGAAAGAACAGCCTGCAGACTGTGGAGTCAATCCCAGAAGCAAACTTGTTATATTTAATTAGCCTCATGGTCGTACTGTGAGAGTTAACAGTATTTTAACAAATTGCCATTGTGCTCATGCTGTTTTAAAATGACAGTGTATAGCACCCTAAGTTATAACTGAGAAAAGACCCTCGATAGAGTCTACTCATTAACAGCACTGGAGTGAAGAACAGCGGCCTTTAATTATATAACCACAGGTTGTCTCTGACAATTTGTCATGCACACGATAAACAAAGGACTTCTCTTTTCCTTACTTTACCCAAATTTTCACTGAAATTTTTACTGATATCATATGTTATTGCAGGATTGCAAAGGAAGCAATTTTTAACAGCCCGGTATAAGTACATTGTGTATTCAGAACCTGTTAACCTGTCTCCATTAAAATGACAGTATGCATCACACGTGATGTCTTGGTCCCTAGGGTACTCAGTTGGCTTATTTCAATTCCCTCGATGTATGAAAATTAAAAGTTTATAAAAGAAGGTTTGCACACTTCCACAAAGATGAAAGCAACCTATGAAGAGAAGGCTGGGGTTAATAATAAAAGACCCTCAAACTATAACTCTGGAACTCACAAAAATAAATGGTTATTGCTTCAGTGTAGCAAATGGCACTGTTATGGAGTATTTATGCAGTTTCCTGCAACACACAGAATTTCTTGAAAGAAATTAACTTCACAAACTGATCTATGTTACTCATACATTATTGCAGGATCGCAAAGGAAGCAATATTTTAGAAGTGTGTATGATATTAATAAATTGTTGCTTTCTATCCCTTCTTATTGCCTTTTTTCTATACAAAACAAGAAGAAATAGAACTGCCTGATGCAGCCTAAAAGCATCATTCAGAAGATAAAAGAGACAGTTGCATGACAGCTGTGTGATGGAGCAGCTTGTACATCATGGGGCCAGAAGTGTGCTGTTGACAGTGCCAGCACCTCCGCACCCGTACTTGTGTGAATAATGCTTGTGGATCTCCCGTTTGTGGCCTATGCGAGGAATTAAAAGGTGGTGTTTAGGGACAGCATATTCGTAATAAGCTGTGGCAAACAGTGCCCCCAAAGCCAGCTGTGTCATCCAGCTGTATGGCAGTACTATTTTAGTGACAGCAAAATGTTCTGCACAGTACTGCAAGTGGGTGATGAGCAGAGGCAGGCATTTGTCTTTCTCTTTGTCGAATACTCTCTTTTTCTCATCCCTGACACCACTGAGTAAGGGACACACTGCCAAACCAAATTCAGTCACGATTGCTTATACTCTTAAATTTGGCCTGTGCTAAATAAAAAAGGGGAAGAAAAGCATTCTTCCGTAAGGTTCAAGAGTTTCACATATATTTAACTCAATTGGGCTGTATTTGCCTGTCTTGATCAAACTGCAACTGTACACAATGAAATCTCCTTCCCACTAGCCCTGAAACAGAGGTGGCGACCCTTCACAGCAGCAGGACATCAACTCGAGTAGTTTTCTTTTAATCCAGTTAAGCGGTTAAAGATGGATTGCCTATTATAAATAGTTAAAACTTTCAAATACAAATAACTCCATTTACTTTGAATAAACTGGATTAAAGAGCCAGCACCTAAACCCCTGCACCAGGAGGGCAGGATGAGTTTGGCAGCAGGGAGAAGAGACCGTCTCAGCAGCTGCCACAGGTGCCACACGGAGTGGCATGCACCCACAGCCTCCTTTCGATGACCACAGGTTCCCTGCCTCAGGGACCATATTTGACAAGTTGGCAACACCCTGAATCTGATCTGGTAGCTGCTGAATCTGAATACCTGCATCATTAAGGTCTGATGGTGAAAAGCCTTGAAAAATTATAGCTTTGACTGCATTTGTCTCAAACTGGCAGAATCAATCAAATCCAGCAGACCCCATCAATCCTGGCAGTTTACTTTGCTTGCTTATTTTTCCTGTTATAAAATCTGAGTTGAACTTGGAGAAATATTCATCGATGACTTGGATGAGGGACTAGAGAGTACTATCAGCAAGTTTGCTGATGACACCAAGCTGGGAGGAGTGGCTGACACGCCAGAAGGCTGTGCTGCCATTCAGCGAGACCTGGACAGGCTGGAGGGTTGGGCGGGGAAAAATTTAATGAAATATAACAAGGGTAAGTGTAGAGTCTTGCATCTGGGTAGGAACAACCCCAGGTTCCAGTATAAGTTGGGGAATGACTTATTAGAGAGTAGTGTAGGGGAAAGGAACCTGGGAATCTTGGTGGACAGCAGGATGACCATGAGCCAGCACTGTGCCCTTGTGGCCAGGAAGGCCAATGGCATCCTGGGGTGTATTAGAAGGGGGGTGGTTAGTAGGTCGAGAGAGGTTCTCCTTCCCCTCTACTCTGCCCTGGTGAGACCCCATCTGGAATATTGTGTCCAGTTCTGGGCCCCTCAGTTCAAGAAAGACAGGGAACTGCTGGAGAGAGTCCAGCACAGGGCAACTAGGATGATGAAGGGAGTGGAGCATCTCCCTTATGAGAAAAGACTGAGGGAGCTGGGGCTCTTTAGTTTGGAGAAGAGGAGACTGAGGGGTGACCTCATTAATGTTTACAAATATATCAAGGGTGAGTGTCACGAGGATGGAGCCAGGCTCTTCTCGGTGACAACCACTGATAGGACAAGGGGTAATGGGCTGAAACTGGAACATAAGAGGTTCCGCTTAAACTCGAGAAGAAACTTCTTCTCAGTGAGGGTAACGGAACACTGGAACAGGCTACCCAGAGAGGTCGTGGAGTCTCCTTCTCTGGAGACATTCAAGACCTGCCTGGACACGTTCCTGTGTAGCATAATCTAGGCGTTCCTGCTCTGGCAGGGGGATTGGACTTGATGATCTTTCGAGGTCCCTTCCAATCCCTAACATTCTATGATTCTATGATTCTATGAATTCTGCTTACTCACTTCCTTAAAATTGTTACCAATTATTGTTTAACATGACCTTGTTGTTATGAACTGAACCACAGACCTGAGGAAGAATTTATGAAAAATAACTTTTGGCATATATATTTTCCACCCAACAACTTCATTTCACTTTGAGAAAGACAGTTGTCTCCAGACTTCTACAGAGAGACTTCAGACGCCATCTGAGTATGCTGGTGCCAGGGCATAGGACATACCATTAGGAAAAGGAAAAGAAAAAGCAGAGACAGGTAAACAAACAGGGAATTGGTGTCATTCAAAGAACAATTTCTTTTTCTCTGGGAGAGCTCATCAGCAAAAAAATTTACAAACACAGCACCTTCCTGTCCATCCGTGAGACAGGTAACAGCAGTAATCTGATATCTCTGACAGAGTAACTATCGAAAAAATCTTAAATGACCTGATGACAGTTCATGCTGGCTTTCAGGTATCTCCTAAGGTAGGCATGAATGCTTTTTACTGTTCTCCTCAGCTAACTTTCCCCATAAAGTCATCATTCTTGCAGCCTTATTATATTTAACGGCTTGCAAATTAGTTTAATTTTCACATTGCACACGTGCTTTTTCAGCACTTGTTGTAGAGGCAATGGTCCATCTCAGCTGTCACATCAGGGAAACCAGGAAAGCTCATGCTTGGCCCAGGCGGAAAAGGTCTAGTCCTTCAACTCGTATAGCCCTTCGCCAAGTCCTTTGCCCCCTCGCCATGGCCACCAGTTTTGACCTCTGGCACTCAGTAGTGCCTGGGCACTGGGGAGGGCAAGCAGCATGGCTGAAGAGGGTGGTAAGCCCAGTGAGCCTCCCCAGAAAATCACATTAAAGTTCTCTTGAAAAAACCACAGCGCTTGGCTCTCAGTGACTCATGATAGTAGACACATTGATTGGAAAGATGTTCTTTTTAACAGAGACTAATTTTTTTGTCAGTTTTAAGTGTCCTCAAATTGAGGAAACAAGAAGGTCCAAGCCCTAAACAGCAATTACTGGATTACTCTGCTGGTGTCATTCAGAAAAAATGAATGGCAGACTTTTCTGCTACACATTTTGTAATATTCAAACCCCAGAAATTTCTAAAAGAAAATACAGTATAGTGTTCTTTGCCATGAAAAGTATTCAATTTTAACATAATTTCTATCATGATGATTTCTGATGGGTTATTTTTGTTTTCACTATACCATTAGTAACAAGTGATACCTCTTTAGTTCTAATTAGACCACTATCATAGAGCCCATTAATAATTCAATAACCCCTTTATCTATTTTCTTCCCCTTCAGAGCTCTTCAATCAGGGCTTAGGCAGCAGGTTGCATTTGCTTTGAAAACCCATTAGCCTTCTGCCTCACTTGTGGGTTTTGCAAGGGACACAAATGGGTAGGTGCATAATTTTATTTATTTATTTGTTGTGCTTTTGCTTTTAGGCTAGATGTAAAACGATGGTGGCAGTGGTGGGGGGGTGGGGAGAAGGGGCACATAATAATCTCTGGTGTCACAGCCTTACAGCTTAATTTGTCATCTTACTTTTCACATGCAAGATCGTGACAGTATTGATCACCTGAATCTGTTAAACAATTTTTTCATGAGGCTGACACACTGCCCCAGTGCTTGCATCTATCAACATCTGCCTGATTTATTGGCTTAATAACGGGAAATCATTTGGTAGCCCAGCTCTATTTTGCCTGAACACTGACCTGTGACCTTAATTTGCTGCCTTTTGAGGTTCTTTGTTCTTCAATAACAGGTAGCTCACTAATCAGCAGAAGCAGCTTTATAAACTTAGATAAATATTTAACTGAGATCTAGGAATATGAATGTTTAAATTAGCTCTTGTTAGAAAAGTATGAATAACCCAGACTAAACAGAACTACTGAAATCAAAGGCAAGCTTGCAGAAAATATGAGATTTGGCACACTTTTAATATTTCATGTCCTTCTCTGTTTCTACTTCAAAATATTGACGAACAGCTGTTATGAATGTCTGAATTAAAAAAAAAAAAAAAAAAAAAAAAAAGACTTGCTTCGCCACTAGTCTTTAAAACAATATCCAGAAAGCAAAACTAGTCATCTTCTCTGCTCGGTACCAAAAATGAGACTAATTGGAATAAAGCAGCATCATTAGCTCAGGGGCAGTGATCTCGGATTATGATAGAAGTTTGGTACTCTAGCACAATGAGAAACTTAATTTCGAGCATATCATTACATTCTATTTAAATAATGAAGAACATTAGAATGCTTTGCCGTAAAAATGTTTTCAGCCTTCTTAGCCCTCCACCCACTAACCAGCACTTCACATAAAATTGCAAACATTTTAAAGGAACTAAATGCTTTAGGTAGTGCTGTAAAGCTTTATGTGAGCATAAAATGCATTCAGGTATTTTTCCTGCTAAAGTATACATTGGTTTTCAGTACCACTTAGACATGCCTAGAAAACTGCTTTACCTAATAGGTGACATGACTTTGTGAAAAGAAAACCATCAGTTTCCTTCAGCCATTTGGAAAGTAAATACTAGTATTTGGTAGTCTTTGAAAAAGCGCTCTGTTGAAAATGGCTTGAGAGTGTGAGGGTAAACTCATAATTCCCTTATGAGTAGAATAAACACTCTGAACTTTTTCCTGGTGAGACTGCTTCATTTCAGATCTTGTGTCTTCCCACCTCCTATTTCCCTGCCCTCTAAGCTACACTGAAAGTGGAATATAGCACAAAAGAACAACCTGGGTTAAAGCAGGGAGCCACCACCCTTCACTGGGAATAAGAAAGGGACAGAGAAAGGGAAGTTTATTCCTCACACTAACTTGGAATAGTAGAAGAACCCCTCACATTGTGAGAACAGACCTCAGAAATCCATGAAGACGGGTATTTGTAGGAAGGCTGTTTTACTGGAACAGGAAAGTAGTTTAAAAGAAAAGAACCATGTTCACAATGTCGATGCAGGAAAATAAGGAATAAGCCTCCTATGGGACCATGAAGACTGTGAAATAGCCAGAAAACTGAGAGAAAAAGTCATCCTTGACTTCAAGATGAGATTAAATCCTTTCAAATCACCCAGGAAGAACATATTGGGTTCTTATACATATTCTAGTTTCAACAATGCAGAATTTCTTCTCTAACAACTTCAGAGATTTTAATTCAAACAAAACAATTGACTCAATTCTTTCAGTAGAATGGGATTTATATGGCTTCTATCTTATGACAAAAGATACTTACATACATTTTAAAGGCTTGCTGAAATTGATAACAATAGCCACTATTTTAAATATATAGAATATATTTCCACTGCTAAATATGTATTTAGTAGTTTGATTTTTATTTAATTCCGATTATAAAACTATGAGAGGGAAATAACAAAGTTTAGCCTGTAGAGTTTATCAAGGCAAGCAATGATCTTGGACATGGATTAGTACTACAGCCAGCAGACCCAAACACACTGTTCCCCCCTAGGGAAGGCTGGCTGGCGTACAGGTCAGCACTCAAGTCTTGGTATTCATTTGTTACAGTACTTAAAGGGGGAAAAAAAATGCCACTTCTAACAGTGACATCTTCAAAATTCTTCTTACAGTTTATTTCTGTAATATACAAGTATCATGTTCATGGTTTATTGTCAGTCAAATTAAGAGCACATTATTTAATGCATGTCCTCTAGACAGCAAAAATAAGTGAAAACATCTTGATTTGCTTCTTTTAGTGTATGTCAATTGTGCGCATAATATTTGAAGGTTAATAGTGTGACAGTGATGTACCAAACCATGCAAACAATATCTTTCTAACAATGACAATTTCCCTGTGAAATGGATTGGAAAGAATGTGATAGCATATAGAAGACTATATTGAAATGATGGCCCTTCAATCTGATGAACAGTGGAAATGTTACTTGCTCAGAGGCACCATTAAAATTAGAAACATCTATCTGTACATTGTCTTGATAACCGCTCTACACCTCTGCACACGTGCTCATGTGTATATTACTTTGTTTGCAAACTTGACTATAGTTTACTTGTAAGATCTGTTCGGATAAAAACCCATAATAAGAAAAATTGAATTCTTACATCAGGAATGTTACAACTGTTCAAGCACAGCTCATAAACAAAAAAACCTATGTCAAATAAGTTTCCCTGTAAGATTGTCATTCTTAATAAAAATGCTATTAGCAAATTAAACTTCTTACACTTGAACGACAAAACATTGCTGCAAGATAGTATTAATTGAGATCCCAACCTCTGTACAGTTTTTCTGTACTTAACGGAATCAGAAATATTTTAAGATCAATTAGCAATTATAAGAAATACATTTTGCTCCCATAAGGATAACTTATTCTACTATCAAAAAAGCCCAGCTATTTTTAGGGAGCTTCAAGGAATCTTTACTTGCGATTTTTTTTTATTCCAATTCATCTTCACTTTCATTAGAGCTCTTCATATCTGTAGCTGAGAAATGACATAGAGGCTACTTTGTCCTCCTTCTGAATATGTAATTGCATCTTCCTAAATATATCAAAATGAAATTATACTTTCTAAATGCAGAAGCTCAATCAGGGTAACATTTTATCTAATTTCTACATTAGAACACCATTTCACCAGTTGGCTGATAAATTCCTACATTAAATCTCTGAAGACTCTGCTCCTCATATTATGGAAATTGAGGTGAAGGTCCAAACTTGAACGTATAAATCAAACAGGAGTAAAAAAAATCTGTAACTAAAAAATCAAGACTTTGAGTATCAACTAAATGCTAAGATAAAGTATTATTGTTATTTACAAGGATGTGCATTAGCTTGTAGTCTTAGGAGAAAAGAAACCCGTGTTATTCCAAACAGCTCTCTAAAATTTTTAAGCACAGATATTTGTGGGGGGCTGGAAAGAGAAACATTGCTGCTGCTGGACACAACAGGAGTAAATTCCAAACAGGCGTGCAGGGCACTACAATACAAGCTCAACATTGCCTAGGACATTCACATTATTAATCATCTGGAAGTGGCCCAAAGGACAGTTCAGTGCTAATGTTGACTAAGAAATCAACCAAGGAAACATCCAAATGAATTTTAGATTTTAAAATGAAATGCAATCCCCCCAAAAAACCCCACCTTCAAAGCTGTAACACGAACTTAAGAACTTTGCACTGTTTCCCAAATTAAGACAGCCCATATGTTTTAAAAGCAGTATTAACAGCTAGGTAGAAGCAGTGGTTGTGGTTTGGTTTGGGTTTCTGGGCCATCAGCTGAAACTGAGGCAGATTGTGACATTGAAAGTTCAAAGGAACACAAACACAGCAGTCCTATCAGGTCCTTTCCCCTGAAGGCACCTACCATGGAGAGATGACAGAAGTGGTTTTGTCATCAGATGCTGAAGGGAACCAGCCTGAAACCTCCACCTTCTGTTGTAAATGGGTTCTCCAAAATGCTGCCTGTACTTACAGGATTTGCCAAAGATAGGATTATTAGAAGTGCTTCAAAAGAGGAGGATGGATGTACTTAGCACAGTTAATGGAGACCAACATGTACCAAGCTCTAGGGTGGAAAGGAGGAGGGGAGACAAGGGAGCAGTGTGGAGAGGATTAACCAGAAAGCAGTTTAGAATAGACATGTAAAGCACAAGAAGAAACTTCAACTCTGCGTGAAAGAGGAAAATCTGCTCAATAATTTAGGGAGGAGGGAACTGTGATTAGAGCAATGCAGTTGATAATGATGTCAACAGTTTGGATATGTGGGAAGGGAGAATGTTTGAAGTAGTGAAGATGAAATGAAAATCTACTGTAAAAAATGCTGAGATTTCAGCAGCAAAGACATAAAAGAATAAGAGTACTTGTGGAGAAGAGAGAGGAAAAAAATGATGCGAGTTTGTAATAGAGCAAGCAGAAAACCGAAGGTTATAGCTGTAGCTACCTGTGAACAATAGCCACAAGACTGCTTAGCTTTAGTTCATTATTGATTTTGCGCTCACAAAAACTGTATATCTTACAGTATAAAAAAGAGCCATAAAGTATCCATAGCTAATTTTCAGAGACCAGAAGGAAGATAAAGGGAAAGGGAATTGATCTTTCTAGTATTGACACTTGGGGACTAGATCACTCACAGATTACAGTGATCCATGGCCAATGAATATTACGCTTTTTTTTATCCTTTGTTTCCTTTGCTCTCTCCAAGTAAAATTCTAACTTTTATTGTGATTCAGCCCCCATTTGATGTTGATAACACAAAATATTTCTAAAGCACTCCATTTAGTAAGGCCAAAGGCCATTGCATAAAATATTTGATGTTCCCAAGCTACTGAATGTGCTTGGGTTTTTACAAAGAACAGCATTTTATACTACTAAATACAGTGCAAGACAAGTGGTACAAAACAAGCATGTGCTGCACCCTTGTCTCTGAACCAGTTCAGATGACCCTTTCTCTTCCTCTCTGACCACTACTGGGGGTAAATTGAGAAGCAATAAAAACAAAGCCATTTCTGAGCTATTATAGACTGATTCTATTCTATTCTATTCTATTCTATTCTATTCTATTCTATTCTATTCTATTCTATTCTACTGCTTATATTATATTTTACATTTCTTTTTTTTTAATGTATGAAATTAAACGCATTTACTAAATTCCTATTTCTTTCCCCAACTCTGACTATGACAGGAAGAGATTGGTTTGCTAAAAGCTTCGATTTTAATTTATTCTGTTCCACTCAGATCTGTATTTCTCTGTTTGAAAAGTTCATAGGTTTATTTTGTGTTTAAGTAAAATCTTAATATAGAGTTTTAAAGCTCTTTTCATGGGTCCTTTTGGATGCATTTCCCTGGAGAACCGCACAAGTGGATCCACCTTACAGCCTTTTCAGAGCAGCACAGGCTATGTCAACATTAGCGAGTAGATGCAACGCAATGGGAGCAGATGTGCAGAGCCGTGAGGAGAGTTGGCGTCCTGGTCTGAGCCCCTAACCTTTGACAGCTGGGCATGCTGAGACTAGGTCTAGCCTGGTCACACAAACTGAATGTCCCCCTAGTACTGGCGCACAAGCAGGTGTGCATTGCCCTGTTCCTTTTCATCCAAAAGGAATCTGGTTTACCTGCCCTAAAGACAACTGCACAATACAAATCAAAAACTGGCAAGCCTGATACTAGAAAATCCTAAATGAAAAGCAAACTCTCGATCCAAACTGAGATTACTAATGTAGATGCATCCATCAATACAACATAGAACTCTTCTAGCGGGAATTTCTGCTGTGCTGTAGCAGAAGCTGATGTCCCAGAAACAAATTCACATTAGCTATGCCTCAGTGCAAGGCTGTATGAATCTGTCAATGCAAAAAGAAAAAGACAATTCAAACTGCAAACATATGAATTCCATGAAAGTGCTTTAGATCTGTAATTAGTAAGATAATAAAGAAAATTTCTAAAAAAAACCCCCACCAAATAACATACAATTTTGAATGCATTTTTTATCATTCCACATCTTGGAAATAAGAATGTAACATTTCCCTCACCAATAATGATTAGTGGAAGAAGCCTTAAATTCTATTTTTATCAAGAGAACAATGTGAAATCTTAATAAGAAACATGAGCTTGTGTATTAGTGCTGATTAATGCATCATTCACATGTGATGGAAAAACAAGGCAAACATCCAGAATGGGCGTTAATCAGCACTGCTGCAAAGTCTGTCCTATCTCATTGCTTAAATAATTCATTTTCAGACCTCAAAATGAGGTGAAGTGACAAACTAGACCAATTTCGTGCCATGCTCCATTTAGTGTATCGTAAAGTTTCAACAGTTGCAATAGCCCATAAGTCTGCCACAGAAAATGCACTTTTAAAAAAATCTAGTAATATACTCACACAAGTCTCACATAGAAGCAATCAGGTTATAGAGTAAATGAAAACCTTAGGATAGTCAAACGTTTTTTATTTACTATGCAATGCTTGTAAAGAGGCAAACTAATTAAATGGGATCCAGCAGCTGAGAATACCAATGAGATCCTAGATAAAGTTTCATTGATAAACTAGATAAATGGCTAACCTCTGAGTATTCCTTATCTGGTGTAAATAGACCAACTTTCAAGCACATTAGCTTTCTTTTGATCTGAGGAAACAGATCAGAGAGACAAGGTAACACTGTTATGCCTTCCAACATCCAGCAAACTGCACGGGTAGGGACCACAAGCAGCAGCAGGCCTAATACAGATTAAAGAAAGTCAGTTTGTAAGAGGGGGTACTATTACAGCAAACCAAGTATTAGAGACTTGTTAAAAGACAGATAGATTCTTGACTAACTTATTCCCCTATAAAGAAATTATAAGAAAAGTATATATCTAAGTAAGTTACTTTTAAGTACTTTACAAGTACTTTTAAGTAAGTACTTATAAGTAAAATTTGTCATTAAAAGAAAGCCCAAACCATAATGCACTACCTGTACTTCTGTGATTATTGAATGTTTTCCTTTGTGAGAATATTTTCATTGGAAAGGTAGTTGTCGAGTTGCATCAATAGAAGCAGTTGCTTCTATTTTGAAACTTGTTTTTATAGAATCGTGTTTAATAGAATCTATGCAACAGATTGCATATCTGTATCAGAGACAAGTTAACCTATTTTGACTTTACACACAAAATATTTTGACTTACAAGAAATTATCATTTAACTTCATTTTGTGCTGCTGAAGTTCAACACAGCAGACACCATGTAAAAAAAGCAGTTTGAACACAAGAAGCGTAGGGTCTGTGACCAAATGACTAAAGATGCTGTCTGCATGCCTATACACCTTAGTCTTCATTTGCTTGACAGCCAATATTCTCATTTCTTCTTCTTAAACCTCATGGTCCTTCCACTAAATCCATTTCTGTGCAATAAAACCCAACACCACGCTCTGTCTCAGCTCTTAGCCATTTAGGACACCTCCTCAACATCACGTACTCCGCTCAGATGAGCTCTGTTGCAATGAGCTACGGAGAAGGGCTAAGAGCTGTGAGTTGCTGCCTCATAGAGCAGCAGATTGCTGTTCATCAACTATATTATATAGTTCATCAACTATATAATAATGATAACCACGAAAAAGCAGCAGTTATCATGCTTGCTCAGTTTATTTCTGACTATTCCTGCCCAGAATGGACTCTTATACACCTTCACCATAGCAGAATAATAAAAAATAATAATCAAAAGAAAATTCTGGCAGTCACTGAGGATACATTTGAACTGATAAGAAGTCACATTGGTGGTCTAGTGTGCGTTTTTAAAGCCCACTAATGAATCCATAGCTCCCCATTGGTACTGTCACACTCGAAGTCAAGTAACTCATTCAGATCTAATTTTGCTCTTATGCTGACACTTGCGGTAGTAACATTGTACTTGAAATCCTGCAGAAACAAGGTGTGTCTTGAAGCTCTGAAGCACATACTCTATTTCAAATCTCCATATTATCTAACACTACATATTACTACTACCAAAATATGAAGCCATATGTCACAATTAATAGTTTTATGGAAGTTTTCTATATAGCTTTTTTTTTATTTTGATTACTTATCTTTGACCTAACCTTTGACAGCCTAAGAAATGTGGCTAATTGTGCATCCTCTGTTACAGTATTTTATTTTTTTTTTTTGTAAACTGATTAATTTATTAGAATAAACTGCACTTCTCACAGGAAACATTCAGTGTTCCTGGTTAGAACAGAAATGAATAGCTGCTTTACATTAATTTTTGAGAAATGCTTACTTCAGAAAGTTTATGCACCTCTTCCCGAGTAATTTACAATTGGCATAAGATAAACAGTGAGAAGGATTCTTCCTCTTCAGTATGTGGGCAGAAACCACTCAAGAATGTGGGTTTTTTCAGGGAAAATCAGTCTGCTCAGCGAAGGTTTCTAGTCCATGAAAATGCACTTTATTATGTAGGTACTTGAGATCTCTTCCTTAGAAAAATGACTCACAATTCAAAGTGTGACTGCAAAATTCAGCCACTGGCTTTCACATTTGAGAAACAAATGAAATTTTGCTCTCTGTTGTTATTTTCCCGTTTGAGTCTCATGTATTTTCACTTCATTACTCATTGAAGATTAAATGCAGTCAAAAGCTTCAACAAGAAAGATCCAACCCCCCCCCTCCAAAAAAAAAATAAAAAGTTCACAACCGGGCATCATCAACAGTAGCTGCTGGTGAAACCAGAAAAAAAGAAGACATTTTAACCTCTGAATGAAACAAGAATGCTGTGGCTTCACATGTATCCTAATCCTGACTGCTGTGAAACTTCAATATCACAAAACTCTATCCCATCTCTGCTCCCCTTTCCGCCTCCTGTGCTCTCCCCAGTACAACGCCTGGGTACATGGAGGAATGAACTGCTGTTCTGGGCTTCTGTGAGTTACTTATGTGAGGGTCTGATTTTGCTTGAAGCTAAGTAAATAGTAATACTGTAACACTAAACACCTGACCAGAGTCTGCTGTAACTTCTCCTGTCAGCCACTTTCACTCAGAAATCCACTGGGGTTTGACATCTCTCTACAACTACCTGAAGGTGGTTGGAGAGAGGAGAGGATCAATAGCAAGTGATAGGACTAGAGGAAATGGCTGCAAGTTGTGCCAGGGGACATTTAGGCTGGATATAAAGAAGTTCTTCACTGAAAGGGTCATTGGGCATTGGAACAGGCTGCCAAGGGCACTGGTAGAATCATCATCCCTGGAGGTATTTAAGAAATGTGTTGATCTGATGCTTAGGGACATGGTTTGGTGGTGACGTGGCAATGCTAGGTTAATGGTCAGACTCAATGATATTAAAAGTCTCTTCCACTCAACGAGATTCTGTGATCTGCCACTAAAACCTATATACACTGCATAGACAGGGCTGTTCAACAGATCGAGAGATCCCCACCCTCACCACCAACCTAGAAACACATAATAGGCATGAGGGCAAACACTCTGCAACTGTGGAATTCAGTAAGATAATACTGAATCAGATCTTCGCAGAAATCCTTGAAATCTAACAGGGAAATATCAGAAACTAGTAATTTGTTTTTTCGTAGTTGTAGCTATCTATGGCTACAAGTATAACGCCTTGAGCCATAAACAGATTTACAAAACTTGTACAATGATCATTCCAGGAAAGGCTTTGTAAATTTTCTTGTGTTAATAAAGTCTGTCTAGCCACCTCATCCATAATGCACATAACAAAAAATAATATCAGTCATCCATCAGCCCATATAACCACTGGCAAAGTGCACAATGTACTTCACGCGTCTGCTGTTAAATGCAGAGAAACACAAATACATCTCAATGAGTTTATAAACAAAGGCACACAGCTGAACTTTGGAATTATCTTCCTTTTCATGCTCCTCATACACAACACCCATAGCTTAACACATTTATTTAATAAATTACACAGCCTGAAGTTGGTCCTTGTGTATTTGCAATGAATGCCACAGGAGCACAGGACCCCCAGTGCTGGAGCTGGAGTGCAGAAGTGAGTCACCCTGTCCACCTCCTGGTCAGCAAAGGGCTTCCTACAACTGCTGGCTTCTGACCAGACATCAGCCTTGAAGCACCATCCACACACTCCTTCAGAGAGAGCTCCAAAAGTCACTAAATCTAACTATCTAAAGGTACTTGTTAAGATTCAGGCAGTAGTTATAATTTCTTAATCTAGTCGCTACAACATGAAATTTCCTCTCTTGCCTTGCATTTACACTCTTTAGGCGAGTATAAGCTGTTATCAAGCCTTGTCACGTCTTGGCCAAAATGTGCCTTTGGGCTCTTTGAAGCTTTGTCTTTAAAAGGAATCCCATTAGCTCTGTCACCAGTCACACTGCTGTGATCTTTCCGTTTGTCAATACCTTTTTGATAACAAGCTTTAGCGATAAGACATTTGAACTCGGATGCTGCACAAAACCTTTCCATGCAGGAAAATGTCTGCAGGATGAAGCAGGATTGCTTCCTACACTCCAAACAGCTAACACTGTTCATTAGAGGGGAAGGCTGCTGTGATATTTATGTAACCACTGGATTAATGAGAACAAGAAAGACACTTAGAGATTAGGAAGTCTTTGCATAGGAGACAGTCAAATATTTTATAGCTACTTGGAAGTTTTTTCCAAAAAGGGGACCTACCCTAAGGTTTCTTTTTCAAGTCAAACTGCAGCACGTACCAGCATATATTACTATAACATTGCATATTCTTGTACTTCTACCTTCATTAAAAGCATTACTGGAATGTTCCTACCCTTTTTTTTTAATATTTAATGCTTTAATAAGGCAAATTTAACAACCCAGCTACATAATGGAGCAATGTAATATCACCTGAAGTCTCTCAAACTTACTGGAATATACCAGTCATGTACAAAATACTTTGTTAGTTACTACTTCGGTTTGTGGGGTTTTGTTTTTTTTTTTTTGGTAATAATTATTTGAGTTTTGGAGCAGTAACAGCTTTTTCACTTTGACTGATCTCATACACAGAGGTAATAAATCTTTAAGAAAAACGATGAAAACCAGGACCCTGGAAGCTGGAAAGCCAAGACCAGGTCTAGAGAATTTTAAGGTACAGTAACTTTTTTCCAACCTGGTGTAGAGGTTAGTACGAAAACCAGCAGTTCTGCATGTCAGCATACAAAGGGTTGCCTAAACATAGGCTAATCAGAAAGCAGATGGTGGTGGCATGTTCCAGTGCATTTGAGTGATCGGTTTCTGTGATGTATCAGCTTCTCATTCCCACAGCAAATAGTTCTGAATTGCCGTTGGTCTGTAGTTACCCGTGTTCTTTATTTGGAAATGGTTTGTTCCTCCAAAACGCATCTTAAGCACAGCTGTTTGGAAAATACTCAACATGATAGTAGAAATATACATTGCTTAACCAGGAAGTGTAACAGGCATTTCCAATGACCTTTTTGAAATTTGTCTCTTTCTTCCCCCTCAGCCTCCAGAGAACCTCTTATTCCATTCGCCTCTGAGAAGCATGAGTCTGGTTCCCACATCCCCAGCTTGTGCTGCCTCATGCTCTGGAGTATTTTCTGCTGAGCCTTGGGGCTCCCAGGACAGGGGAAAATTCTCCTTCCCTGCACGATTCACCTGACATTGCAGAGACCAGTCAGGACCAGGGAAGCATCTCGCTTTCCTCCTGGCTCTGCAGCCAGTCACCCTTAACAAAGTGCAACGACCAGAGCCTGCACATAAACAAAGAAAACAGATGCCGTCTGCCACACAGATCGTAAATCTTCCCTGGATTGCTAGCACCACTTAAGGTAATTAATTAAAAAACAGTCGGGATAATTATTTAAAAATCAATGATTTCTAAATCATTATTTAAAAATCACATTAACAAATTCCCACTTGAAGTAGCTATAAAATTTTGAAATCTACAAATACATTCACACATTTTTATTCCAACCAGTTAACTTTCTGTTTTGGCTTGGGTTTTTTTTTCAGTTACATAAGAGATGTTTCATATGAAGAAAGTATTTGTTAATCGTTAGTGACATCTCTTCTCTCCGTAAATGGAGATTGATCTTTTTTCATTTCTCAGATTATTTTATTTAAAAGAGGATACAACTACTATAACCTACTAGAGAGATGGCTCTACTCTATACATGCAGTAAAACAGAAAGCATACGCATTAGGTTAGAAACCTGATGCAAGCCCTTTCACAATTCCTTGCTCTCCCCAAAACAGAAGAAATTAATGATACACTGAGGAGTACACTTAGTTAATTGATACAGATACATTCATGTTTCCTTTGCAAAGGATGAGCTGCAAAAATCATCCAGCATGTAGCACAGTACACCTAAGTAATATTTCCCAGCACATTGCTGGAAAAGAAGTTTTGTACTTCATCACTTGAATACCTGATGATGACAAAATTAAAAAAAGAATCTGAACAACTGTGATGAATATTGTGTCTTTATTTCCAGATAGAATGTCTATTAATACAGATACAATCTCCACCTCCACCCCCTCTTCTCTATAGCAGTAATCCATTAATTAATATTCTCAACTCCAAGACATGCTCTCACCATCTTGTGTTTCATATTTTTTAGCAATATTCCAGGAGAACCCATTACTAAGCCAGAGAAAAACCTATTACTTATAGGCTTTCTTTCTGAGAGTATATTAGTAAGCACATTTCCTTTCATCAAGAAAACATTGCTTATTCCATGTTTGTTGAAACTTTTCAAATGTTACACACAAAATTTATTGAGGGGAGATGTTGGACTCTGTATTTTGCACGGTCTTAGAATGGTCTAGGTACACAATTAAGGCAACAAAATAATTACATTGTACAATTTTGAAACATCTTTAGCTGCTGTACTAAAAACAACTGCTACAATTAAAGATCATAAATGATTTTGTCATTCCTTGTCTAATATAAGAAGTTTGGTCTTAGGATTTACCCATTCATAAGTTATGCATCATTTATGGCTTTTTGCTTTTTATGACTCAAGAGGCAGGCCAGCACCATGCTCATACCATGAACATTTGCTGTCCATTAAAAAAACTTTCATCCCAGTGGTTCAACCCAGTGGTTTCATGCTGTTCATGAAAGGTTTTTACAAGATTAAAAAAACATGTTTTGCTGGAGAAAAATGTAAAGGAAACTGGACCTGTCCAAAAGGGAAATGGTACAGCTGTAACTTGTGGCCTTGCCAGTTATTTCATATGAGTGCCACCTATACTCAACAATATTCAATAAATAAATATCCAGTAATAGAAATAAAAGAAGAAACAAAGCCCAGAATAGAGGCAAAGCCTCGTGTACAAGTAATTTGGATATCAAAAATTCTCAAAAAATGTTGTTTCCTGAACAAGACATTTTTGTGGTGATCAAATCTGTAAGGAATACCAGTTTGAAAGAAGATTAATGTGAATATCCAAACATTGGTAGGCATCTCATCTAACAACCTGACCTATGAAGGAAAGTGATTAGAAACCCCAACAAATTAGTAATAGATAATAATGAGACTCTCCTTTGTGTTTTTCATTCCTTGGGGTCTTTGGGTTTAGGGATCTGCAGAAATGACTAAGAAAAACATGCCTACTGCCATGAAAACAAATGAACTACCACGGAAACAATACTTACAAATCCACAACCTGAAAAAATGTTGGAAAACCTCACTCTAGATAAAATTACTTCCTTAAGAAATAAGGTTTTAGTATATTTTAGACTTCTTTACAATCAACATGAGTTACTGTAAAATGGTTTAATTTACAGTTTGACCAGAAAGTAGTTCACAAGGATTGAGTTGAGCCAGATTATGTATTTGCACAGCAAGCATTAGCCTAAAATAAACACATTCCATAGCTTGAAAGAATCCAGATTTAACAGGTCATATATGGGAAAACTCAGTATTTACAGATAAGAGGAATATCTGACAGCAGTTAAAGTAATTTTATTTGGCAGATTATATTCATGTGTGGAAATCTTAACTTCTAATTTATCAAACGGCAGGAAAGACACGGTACTTTATTGGATTTCTGCTCCTGTTTCCAATCCATCTGATGGTTTAATTTCTCTGACTCATAACTGTAAATTTTTATTTACGGTACAGCATGAACCAGTGTTAATATTCAGAAAATGTTTTATTTTGTGCATCTTCTACACTATCTGGACATCGAGTCTTAATCACAGCAGAAACTGAGTGTTGTTTTGATTTATATGTTATGTCATTAAAATATCAGTCATAAAATTAACAATGTGTTGAAATGGTCACTCCTTAGAAATGCTTCCCAAAAACTATGGCTACAAATGGTCTTTGTCAACTGACGATGTGTAGAAAGAAAAAGTTCCCTGTGTCTTCCAGTGAGGGCCTCACAATGTCCAGAAGCAAGCTGCCATAGAGACTAACTGTGGTGTCTCAAATTCATCCCAGTAGGATTGCAAGAAACAACGATAGCCCAGAAAGTCTATAGAAAAATCGTAAGAGACAAATTAATTTTTCAAACGATATACATACATTACAGTTTAGATGCTGTTGTTTTAAGAAATCAGGTTGCTTACACACCCAAGATTCACACCAACGAAACAATGTCTGTCCTCTGAAGCATGGAATAACATCTACAGAAAGTTCACTTCTAGACAGATGGGATTTTGAAGTATGTTTGAAAAACAATAATAATAAACCAATTTACAGCACTTGAAGCACTATGCAAATACAACAGTTTTTTTCTAATTGTGAATGCAGTACCATAAATACCAATGCACAATGGCCAGGTCATTAAAAAGAGAAAGTGTAACTAAAATGACTAAAGGAAAGTTAATATTCTTAGGTATATTTCCATTTGTGTATGCTACAGGAACCAGAACTTACGACTCATTTGCCTGAAGTGCTTGAGAAATTATAGGAAATTAATAACTGTATTGGATAGATGTGTTTATGCTCCTTAGTATAGTATGTAAAAGCCTTCTGAAGGCAATTAAAGCAATACTTGCAAACAGGCATTTTTAATAGATCTCCACAGAGAAGAAAATATCTAGTTCTCACAGGAGTTTGCATTACTATTGGACATGGGCAGCTTGCACGTTTTAACTGCCGCACTAAAGAATAGAGACTCTGTGTCCACATTATTTTGTTCTTACCATGGAGACTGTCTGTCACCACAGAAATGTGAGTTGGTGTTTACCCCAGAGTTTCAGAAGATGTTTGGGAGGAAAAAACCTCCTGATGTGTCATTACAGCACCTGAACTATTAAGTGTCAGTAGCATCACTAAGCATTACAAATAGATCTACAGCTGGCATATACTTAGAATCTAGTTTATTTCAAATTCATCTTTTGTGGATGTTTGTAGGACAGCATCTACATTTGTACTTTACAGTGATTATTAAAATTATTTAAAACATTGTCTTGACTGAGAGATTTAAGGGTCAGATTCAGGATATGAGTTTTGCAGCACCTAAATCCAACCTGTCTGTCACAATCCACATTCGACAGAGCTCCAGCCTCTGCCTGCAGTGTGCTGATTTCTACCAGCCACTCCCTTTACAGTGCTGTCATTCTGCCTTTTTATTCCTCAAAGAACATTGCTCCTCATCAAAATACTCCTCCTTTCCTTTACAAGGGTACTGATTTATTTATAGTTATATACAATGGCATTAGATCTTAAAATTTCCACTGGAATAGAACAGAAGTAGTATGTCCTTAGGGAAATAAAGAGGACGGGGATAAAACCCTACAGTGACTCTCTTGGTATATATGAATAATTAAAATATTCAAGTTATGGTATGCAACGAGTGCTTAAAGTCTAACACATATGAACTTTATCATGTTACAGCTGTTCAGTTTTAGGATTATTTTATGTAAATTTTCAGCATGCCATTACTGAGAGATTAATTACAGATTATTATCTTGACTATGATTTTTAATTATATAAAATATTAACATTAATAAAACTATGCTTGTATTAATTTAATCAATACTGATTTACTGTAAAAATGGTGATTTCAAAATTCTGACTGAAATGAATGTCAATATGATGCAATCTATACCCAACTTTTTTTCTGGGTCATCCAATTCAGGTATGTGAAAGCCTGAACAGAGGAACTTGTTTTTCTAGTTAATTGCCACCAGCTATAATGACATCTGGCATCTTGAAATACTACCTTTCAGGTAAGATTGAAAACAAAATAAAAAATTAAGAGAAAAGATTATGCAGCACTTCTAAAAATAAAGCCAATAAATATCAAGTGAAAGGATAATCCTGTCCCCCCACAAGACCCAGGGAACACTCACGCGCATGTCTTAAAGCATATAAAGGCAAGTAAACTATTGCTGTGTAGATCCTGTCAATTTAACATATACATTGCCTTACAAGATGATAAAACGGTGCAGTAAAAATGTAAACAAAAGCTATTTCATAACGTTACAAGGGCTCAGCCATCTTCTAGCAATTACCACACAAGGGTGTGAGACTTAGTTTTATTCCATTTCATTGCTGATGAAGTACATTAAAGTCAAAATGCTTGTAGTCTTCACCTACATTTTCACTCATAGATCAACTCCCATGCAATTGTGTTGACTAAGGCTTGAGTGAAAATGCAAAAGGATGAGGGAGCTGGGTCTGTTCATCCTGGAGAAGAGAAGGCTCTGAGGAGACCTTATAGAGGCCTTCCAGTACCTGAAGGGGCTACAGGAAAGCTGTAGAGAGACTTTTTATAAGGGCATGTGGTGATACGACAATGTTTTTAAACTAGCGCAGGGTAGATTTAGATTAGATATTTGGAAGTTCTTCACTATGAGGTTGGTGAGACACTAAAGCACACTGCCCAGAGAAGTTGCGGACACCCCCTCCCTGGAAATGTTCAAGGCCAGGTTGGACGGGGCTTTGAGCAACCTGGTCTAGTGGGAGGTGTCCATTCCCACAGCAGAGGGGTTGGGACTAGGTGATCTTTAAAGTCCCTTCCAAACCAAGCCTTTCTATGATTCTATGAAAATAGTTGCAATGTTAGATATACCAGACATGGTTTGGAAAAAGTATTCCATATGAAGCTTCTCACATAATCACGTGCTGTTAATATTGTCCAGGAAAAATAAAATGCTTTGGAATTCTGTATGCATACAGTAACCTTTAACATGTTCAGATAGTTGTCTAAACCTTGACAGACTCTTTAATACCCGCTGACATCTAGGTCTGAGCCCATGAAATCCTAATGGCAAAAGATTTGCAACATTTGAGGTCAAAGTTAAACTTTTTTATGTTACTTGGTGACTTTTAAATGGTGGAACTTTGAAAATATTTCCTGTTTATACAAGAGAAATAAACAGCTGCTGCTGCAAGTCAGCCAATCTTCTCTGATTTTGCTTTATTCTTATGGTTCTACTCCCTTAACTAAAAAGCTTTAGCAGTATTTTATAGATAAATTCTCTGAGGTTAAATCTGATTTCCCAAAAGAGGGTTGTATAACTTTAAAATGGTTATTCTACATATATATTAGCTTAGCACATACAGATTCAGAACTTGTTTAAAAGGACTACTTTAAGCACCCTTGACTCCAGCAAGGATACTGT
The DNA here is from genome assembly GCA_020746105.1 of Trogon surrucura. Taxonomy (NCBI): domain Eukaryota; kingdom Metazoa; phylum Chordata; class Aves; order Trogoniformes; family Trogonidae; genus Trogon; species Trogon surrucura. The sequence goes on along the minus strand of CM036617.1, from coordinate 112,249,412 downwards.
TAATATCAACCTTGAAAATACTGGTGTTTAAAGACATATTGATGACTGCAAAAACTATACACAAGAAAAGAAACAGAATCAGTTCATATTGTCTGGACAAAATCTTGATTTAAGGAGGACCATGAGCTACTCAGAAGAAACTGAAAGGGAGATACAGCCTTTCCTTCAAATCTTTCCACCTCATCCTGAAAGAAAAGGCAGCTCCTCCTTCAGTGGGAAAGGCTGCTGGTGAAAACGGTGCCCAGATGCCTAACCCCATCTGATGGCCAAGGTGGAAAAGAGCTTCTCCTTGGGCCTGGGTTTTCTTGGAATTAACCTAAAGACCCTTTACATGCTTTACACTCTCTACAGAAAAAAACAGGCAAATTCTTACAGGATGCATACTTCCTAACATATTTAGGCTATATGAAATGAAATGGATTAGTTTTACTATCACTGCAAAATTTTTAACTGTAATGAAATTCCATACCGTATAACCAATTATTTTTCTGGCAACAGATAACAACTTTCTTTGGACATATCTTGGGACTTCCTTTCCAAGTAATTCCTAAGCAAATGTATTTTCCTGTTAAATGTCTTCCGTGACATATTTCTACATTTTGGACTTCATGAAATCATTACTGTTAGGTTAATGAAAGAGGGGATGACTCTGTGCTGGAGTATACACTGTATTTTAGAAGAACGATGTAATTTAGATATTTTAATGAGCACATTGGGCAGTGTGCTCGAGTATTCTAATATGAAAATTTTTGGGCTTGCTATCTGAAACCTATCAGGTACCAGTGTACAATGCACACCAGTAACACACTCTTGTTTATTATTCCTTTGGACATTATAAATATTAAAATGATGTAAAATCACTATGTATTTAATTTAAAAGGACCATGTTGGAAGATACTCAGTAATGATGTGTCCTGATTTTGCAAAACTACATTTAGCAAGTAACAGCAATACAAGTTCTCCATATCCTATCCATATACTGAAAATATGTCATTGCAATCTGATGAATTATGTCTTAGAGAAAGTTATGTACTGTAACATGATTTAAATATTTTTTGTGTGTGTCAGAAAAACTATTCAAAGAACTCACTCAATAAAACCTTGATAAATATTGCCAAGGGTAGTTTTCTTTTGGTTATCAGAGTTATTTTAGTATAATAGCACCACTGCAATTGAAAGCAGAAGGGTCAGGTGGTTTAAAGCATAGGAAAATTTAATGTGAAATCATTGTCTAATACCTTACATGTTATGATTTTCTACAGCAATTTTTTAAAGTTACTGTTTTGCATATGCCAGCAAGAAAGAGATAATGTTTCTAGGACATGTTTATAAAAATAACAGTTGATTATTGCTATTATTAATTAATTTTCTGTCTTGCATAGTTGTACAAAAACTTCTTGCAGCAGAAACAAAAACATAGCTCTTAACTTGTGCATATATTAGTCACTTTCATTGCTGCAAAAAGGATATACACATTCACACTCACTTGTATGAAGGAGTGTGACCATCCCTGAATCATTGAAATGAACTGTACTGAGAGTTGTCATTTAAACTGAAAATTACTTTCTAGCTCTACTACAGTCCATTTAGAAAATTTCTTTTTTTTCACAGCAATTATTTAAGTACTCATTTGACTACATCTATAGCTTTCTACCTGCTCCTCAATCTGGTCCTTCTTCTTCATTAGCTACACTAATGGCAGACTGATAGTTTGATCACAGCACATTTCATGTTTCTCTTTTATCTAGTTGTTCCATCTCAAGTTGTCATTTTTCAATTCACGGTCTTCTCAGACCATGAACTTTATCACTTTATTACCATTATTGTTACTTGCGTAACAGTCATTCCTGTGACATTCTATTGACATGTAAGTAAGGATTTCATTTCAAATACTGACAATCCCAGTGGACAGAATATAAAACAAAATGAGAGAAGAATGAATCTCAAGAAGCTATTCTCTCCAATCTCAGTATTCTTTTGCAGGATTTCTCTTTCTTTCATATAAAAGTTGGAAGGGGAGGAACAGATCACCGATATTACTTCATCCGTGCAACTGCGTGCTGTGCAAGCATACCAAAAACACTAAGATGCGCTTGGGCCACCAGATGGACTTGAAAAGACCTGCTCATTGCTCAGTCTCACTTCCATTCCAGCTGTGCCCTAAATGAGACAGAGAGGCTGCCCGTTTAGAATGGCTACTTTGAGTCACCTTCACAAAAATAGCATTTGAAAATTCACCTGCGGTACCCATTTCCCAAAAGAAAGAGTCTGTCCTTGCACTCTGGAGCAGATTTCTTTCTTGACACTGACAGAAGCATTATTTACTGCCTTCATACTGCCTCCAATTGTGGTGGATGAATGCATGCTCCTGCCAAGTGGCAAAAGCGAACGAACATGGTTTTAGAGCCTGGTTCTGGGAAACCTCTTTTGAAGGGTAGATGTAATTAATGATACACTTACAAATATATACATGTCCATGTGTGTATGCATATGTGTGAATACTCGAGTACATACCAAATATTTTTATTTAAGGAACAGAAATTATTTAGATTGTATTCTGTGTGAAACGCGTTCCCAAAAGATGCTCCTAGTGCGGCTACATTTTTTTAAAAGGTCACAGCAGAACATCAACTGATTTATGCACTCTGTAGACTGTTTATGTATCTGTAGAATATATGAAGTCATTTTTGTGTGTGTTTACATGCAGAATATGTATGTATATATAAATACATATAAGGCAACTAAAAACATAACTACAAACAATACTGTGATGCAGCTAAATATCAGTTACACCTATAACCAATAAATAGTATCTGCACTTGTCTAACAAACTTCTTATCAGGTATACATTAAACATTTAGTGTTAGGACAGTTAGTGCAAAGTCTTCTGTAAATAGCTAAAGCAACCGGTCAATTTTAAAAGGCCTCTCCACTACATATTATTGAATCAGCCTATCTTTTTCCATTTTCTCTTAATAACTGCACATGAGAATCCTCATTTACACAAATGCTGTACCTCTGGCAAAGTGGTATGGGGATGACAAACAGAAAGAACTCTGGAGCTGTAAAAAGCAAGAGCAAGCATGAGTAACAGGGTGACTGATGGCAGGTGGAGTGCACATACAGCTTTGATGTGGGAAAGAAGCACTGGGATGCAGAAAGAGGCACTGGGAAGGAAGACCCTTCAAGGAGGTCATGGTCCTGGGACACTTCTCTTAGCTTCTCCAGTTAGTAGCCTTTTTTTCTCATGCATAAACTTCTACCGTAGCCAGTACTCAAAACAGACTCATCTGCTTATGTGCATCGACTACTCCTTGCTTCACAGCCACTCCCAAAAATATTTTAAAACTAAGTCCATCCTTTCAGTTTCAGTTGTTTGACTCTATTCTTGGTAACATTTACCTGGGAAAGGACAGGAAAACTAAGAGGCTGCAAATTCCAGCACAGCTCATAGTCCCTTTGTGCCATGGAGCTTGTATAAAAAGAGGAATTCCACTGACATGGAGGGAGTTGCAGCTCCTCATTCAGCCTCCACAGCATCTTGGCTTCAAATTAAAGGTATGTCAGTGATCTCAAGGAAACTTCCATAAGCCATTAGTCAAATTTGATCCTCTGGGATAGACAGGCAAATTATGCAACTGAGATCTAAATTCACAATAAAAGCTGCTCTTCGGCTGACACATTTCCCTGTGAGCCCATTCCTGCTTGGGCTTCTGAGCTCCCCTTGCACTCACAGATGACTCAGGCACTGCTGAAATCTCCATCTTACTGCCCACATTTGGCATACACTGCACACATCCTACAATTACACCTGTAGATGCTACTTTTCTATAGGGGTTAATATTGTTCCTCTTGACATTTCTTTACTCAAGTGCAAGTTCAGGGCTGTGATGAAGACACCTCGCATGAGCCATACACAAATTACCTGTTTAGCTGTTGCCCGATATGAGAGCTCTGGAAATTATTTCACATGAAATCATGCTGCCATGTCGCGAGCTTTCAGGACGATGACTCAGGTTTGCTGCTTCCCAGGTCAGGATTAAGGTGAATAAACATCAAGGTTCTCAACACCAGTTTTATTTACCAATCAACAAAGAACTAATAGTGATGTGTTTCACTTGCCCACTGAACGCTATTAACATGCCTCACAATAAAGAGCCATTAGCGGAAACAAAAGAACCGGTCTTGCCGTAGATAACGTTTTTGTTGGGAGCTAGAAACAGAGAGAAAGGAAAGCGATAGGAAAAGCAAGCTCATCCCCCTCGCCTCCCACGATGCCCTCGGCACACGCAGCCATCTCCTTGTGGCGGGCGAAAAACGCCTTGACTGCCCGGGGTGAGCGCCTCTCACCCTGTCAAGTTCTCGCCACATCGTGTTGTGCACCCCTTGTGGAAAATTACCAAGAAGAGGTCTGGGGGATGGTGGGTGCTCCTAAGGGGAGTCACCCATCCCTCTCCCCGCTTGACTTCTTCGTTCTTGCAGCCACAGCCCCAAGCCCTGCCTGCCCCCACACCCCCACCGGTGCAGGGGTGGGGCGGTGGGCTCAGGGAAGTGCTGGGTCACCTCCGCACCAACAAGGACAGGCATCAGGCAGGCGGCTCTGACAGGTTTGGGTTCGGAAAAGGCCCAGACTGTTTGAGACATTTGTTTAGCAGTTCCTCAGAGATGCAATTTACTATCGAATGGTGGAGTCAGTGGCCCGGAGAATGCAGTAATGCATTGTGAGTTGAGAACAAAACAGGTTGTTCAGCTTTCTCAGGCATGGTAACATCAGGAATTCGAATTCGGAGGTTAAGTAAAATAGCACAAATATTCATCATTGTCATCCTCAAGATGTTTCAGACACATTGAGGGAGACATTAACATGGACAGGTTGTCAGTTGACTTTTATAGAATCATAGAATCATAGAATTGCCAGGGTTGGAAGGGACCTTAAAGATCATCTAGTTCCAACCCCCATGCCATGGGCAGGGACATCTCCCACTAGATCAGGTTGCTCAGAGCCGCATCCAGCCTGGCCTTGAGAACTTCCAGGAATGGGGCTTCCACCACTTCTCTTGACAACCAGTGTCAGTGTCTCACCACCCTCATGGTGAAGAACTTCTTCCTAACATCCAATCTGAACTGATCCATCTCTAGCTTTAATCCATTCCCTCCAGTCCTACCACTACCTGACATCCTAAAAAGTCCCTCACCAGCTTTCCTGAAGGCCCCCTTAAGATACTTGAAGGCCACAATAACGTCTCCTTGGAACCTTCTTTTCTCCAGACTGAACAACCTCAACTCTCTCAGTCTGTCTTCATAGGAGAGGTGCTCCAGCCCTCTAATCATCCTCATTGCTGTTGTTTCTTGAAAGGTTTTTAGCTAGTAAATTTCCATCAGGCCCTCACTTCAGGAGGACTGAGAACAGTGGTTGTGTCTAATCCTCTTGTGGCCAGGTAAAAGATAAGCCAAACTTTGTGTTTAAGCTCTGAAAATATCAGCTGAACAGCCAGTACCATCGAACCTGTGGAATACTCGGTCATTCAAAGGTGGTTGAAAATGGGATGCTCAGAAAAGATGTTGTCAAATGGGAAAATGGCTAAGACTAAATTACCCATTATGCTTCCAAGGAAAGCATACAGTAATAGTGCTTGAAAAGAGGCATATGTGAGAAGAAAAAAACAGAAAGAATAGCTGTATTTTTTTCAGGATTTCTCTAGAAAGCAAGTCAATATTTGTACACAGCAGAACATGAAACAATATTTCCTAGAGTGGGCAGAATGCCATTCTAACAGATGGCAGAAGTGCAGGCATGAAAGGGAACAAGTTTATGAATTGATGCATGGGCATAATTTCTGTCCAGGAATGTTGAAACAGCAGCTTTTGGAGAATTATTTCAAGTCCTACATTTACAGAATTATGTCATTACTAATCTAGCTTCAAGCTTGTTTAATATGGGTATGGATTTTATTTCTTGAAAGACATTTTTGTTTTTATTTTTAGTTATTTTGATACCTGTTTAAAGATTTCATATACTAATATCCATTTGAATGAAAGAGTTGTACTTTGTTATTTTATTATTATATGTGTTATTTATTATTTTAAAGTATTTACATTTAAATACCATTCACTAGGTTTCTACCTGCATACAGGGCTGTTTTACATATGAATCAATGAATTTGCACTGATTTCTATAGGACTATTAAAAAAAAAAAATGTTGTCTGTTTATGCTGGGATATAAAGTGTTGCTGTATTCTCCTGAAAAACACAAGGGGACAAATCAAGAGATGACTTTACTGTCTCCCACCTAGCACACCTGCAGGAAGAAAGCCACTCCATCAGTTTATGACAGTAATATGACACTTTATGACAGTATAAAGAAATTCATAATTTTTTTCGATGTTTAAGGTATGAATTGCCTTTGGCGATCTTCTTCAACCAACTTCTTTGCTGTTCTGCAGCCTTAAAATTGTGCTAGACAATGCTTTATTATTCTGATATAGAGGTATCTGTGGTTTATTTACTCATTGTCTTTGGTCACAAAAAGAGAAGTTGTTAAAAGGAATAGTACTTGCTGCAACACAAGTAAGATCTGAGTGCTGGAAAATTAGAAGTATATTTAGAGAAGAAAGAGTTATAAAGATATTTGTGCACCTTCCTCTGAAAAACACTCGCAGCACTTCACCTATGGGGCTTTTTGACTTCAGCTGCCCAGGCTTCATTTCTTACTAATTTGGCTTAACTTACTGAAGATCTACATCCACTGTACATCAAGATTGACATTGATGCTTTAACATATATAATATTAATATAATATTCTTAATCTACACAAATTACAAAAACTGAAGATGAGCCTTAGAATTAGTATGAATGGTACACATGTGTAGGCAATGTGATCATACAATAACACAGGCAGAAATACAAATGTTAGAGCTCAATGCAGTTGTCTTGAAAATTGGAGATGACCACTATGTCTTGAGTGACTAGTATTTTAGGGAGAATGCAAGAGAAAGAATAGCACAGAGAGGAACACTGCTTTCTTCTGATCAAAAAATGAAATAAAGTAACATTTTCCCTCTCAGGATTATGTGGTAAAATGTCACTAACATACAGTTTCAAACCCAGTTCTAATTTCACCACAGTCTGCCTGCTTGAGGAGTAAATACAGATATGTAAGGGAAAAAAAAAAGTATTTATGGAAGAAACAAATACAAAATGTCAGTGCAATCTCTGGTGTATATGGCTGCAGTGAAATAGGAAAATAAGAGTCAGATACTCAGCTTCTAACTACCTCACAGCAGTCAAAGATGTGGCACAGAAATCTTTAAGTAACATTCCAACAACTCACCACAATGACTAATTAAGGCAAAAGTAACTGTATGCCTAAAGGACTGCTAAGGAAAGTACATCAAAGAAGAACTTCCAGATTTACTTTTAAAACACTGGAAAATAATCTTCCAGTTGCCAATTTATCAAGGTCTGGTTGATTCCAACAGCATTAACAAACAAAGAAATAAATGGTAATTTGAGAAAGCAAAAAAGCTGAGATGAACAATTGATAAGAAAATTACATTTTTAGTTAATTGACACTATAGAAATTGTTGTTTAAAGCCTTTTCAGAGCTCTTGGTACACCAGAGAAAAACGTGAGTGGTAAAAACATGACCTATTAGCCACTCACCTGAGTAATCAAATCTGCCTTTATGCCCCCTGGAAAAGCAAGGAGCAATCATACAAGTGGGAAGCAAAAGGAAAAATTACTAGAAAGGGGCTATCGACTTACCATAACCTGAAACTCTTTTGGAAGTACTTTTAAATTAAATAATTATTCAGGAGGTAGCATGGTTGAGTACTTCTTCACGAATATTGAAGGTGATACAGAAAAGTAAGAATAGTTAGAAAGCTACGTAGGGTGAAGATCCCTGAAACACATATTGCATTACTAATCAGGATACGGGAAAATCATCTACAATATGTAGGTAGAGTTTTCTATTAACAATAGCCCTCTGCACTAAAAGGAAATCACAGTGGTTGAAAAATCACGTGTACAGAAATGGTCTAGGATTCACTTTGTCCTCAGAGGTCTTTTTGTTTCTCCTAGTTTAGCTGCCTCCAGCTGGCAAGCTTTCACGTAACCACAGCTGGTGTTTAATCTTCAAACCAGTAATGATCATAGGTAGCAATCTGTGTCAATTTATGATGGTAATACTTGAGCATGGAGAATTTAGGCTCCTGGTATGGCTTCAATATCTTAAAAATTTGAGATTTTTTACTTTTTGAGCTTATTGAAGAGTCACAGAATCACAGAATCATAGAATGTTAGGGGCTGGAAAGGACCTTGAAAGATCATCTAGTCCAACCCTCCCCTGCCAGAGCAGGATCACCTACAGCAGGTCACACAGGAATGCGTCCAGGCGGGTTTTGAATGTCTCCAGAGAAGAAGATTCCAGAACCTCCCTGGGCAGCCTGTGCCAGTGCTCTGTCACCCTCACAGGGAAAAATTTTTTCTTCCTGTTGAGGTGGAACCTCCTATGCTGCAGCTTGCACCTGTTGCCCCTTGTCCTGTCAATGGACATCACTGAGAAGAGCCTGGCTCCATCCTCCTGACACTCACCCTTTATATATTTATAAACATTAATGAAGTCACCCCTCAGCCTTCTCCAAGGTCCAGAAACCCAGCTCCTTCAACCTTTCCTCATAAGGGAGATGTTCCTTCATCATCTTTGTGTCTCTGCCCTGGACTCTTTCAAGCAGTTCCCTGTCCTTTGGGAACTGAGGGGCCCAAAACTGGACACAATATTCCAAATGCGGCCTCACCAGGGCAGAGTAGAAGGAGAGAACCCCTTTCTACCTACTAGCCACCCTCCTTCTACTACACCCCAGGATGCCATTGGCCTTCTTGGCTACAAGGACACATTGCTGGCTCATGTCCACTAGAACCCCCAGGTCCCTTTCTCTTGTGCTACTCTCCAGCAGTTCAGTCCCCAACCTATACTGGCACATGGGGTTATTCTTTCCCAAGTGCAAAACTCTACACTTGCCCTTGTTGAACTTCATAAGATTTCTCCCTGCCCAGCACTCTAGCCTGTCTAGGTCTAGCTGAGTGGCAGCACAGCCTTCTGGTGTGTCAACCACTTCCCCCAGTTTCGTGTTGTCAGCAAACTTGCTGACAGTGCTCTCTAATCCCTCATCCAGGTCATTGATGAATATATTGAACAGCACTGGCCCCTCTACTGACCCCTGAGGGACTCCATTAGACACAGGCCTCCAACTACACTCTGCCTCATTGAGCACAACTCTTTGGCTTCTTCCTGTCAACCAGTTAACAACCCACCTCACTACTTGGTCATCCAGACCACACTTCCTCAGTTTACCTATGAGGATGCTGTGGGAGATGATGTAAAATGCTGTACTGAAAGCAAGATAAACCATGTCCATTGCATTACCATCATCTATCCATCTGGTTATGTCCTCATAAAAGGCTATCAGGTTGGTCAAACATGACTTCCTCTTGGTAAAACCATGCTGACTACTCCTAATGGCTTTCTTATTCTTGATATGCTCAGAGACAGTGCCGAGGATAAGTTGTTCCATCACCTTTCCAGGGATGGAGATGAAGCTGACTGGTCTGTAGTTACCTGGGTCCTCCTTCTTGCCCTTTTTGAAGACTGGAGTGACATTTGCTTTCCTTCAGTCCTCAGGCACCTCACCTGTTGCCCACAACTTACCAAAGATGATGGAGAGTGGCTTAGCAATGACTTCTGCCAACTCCCTCAGCACCCGTGGGTGCATCCCATCAGGGCCCAAGGATTTACGTATGTTCAGATTGCCTAATTGATCTGTAACCCCGTCGTCATCAATCAAGACAAACTCCTCCTTTATCCTCACTTCCTCTGGGGCCTCAAGAGACCGAGGCTCCTGAGGACAGTCTCTAGCAGTACAGACAGAGACAAAGAAGGCATTCAGTAACTCTGCCTTCTCTGGATCCTCTGTCTCCAGGGCACCCACCTCATTCACCAGAGGGCCTACATTGCCTCTAGTGTTAGTTTTGTCGGCAATGTATTTGGAGAAGCCCTTTCTGTTGTCCTTGACCTCCATCACATGCTTTAATTCCAAGGAGGCCTTAGCTTTCCTAGTTGCCTCCCTACATCCTCTGACCACAGTCTTATACTCCACCCAAGTGGCCAGATCCTCCTTCCATGATCTATAGACTCTTCTTCCACTTGAGTTTGCCCCGCGGGTCCCCGGTTAACCATGCAGGTCTCCTGGATCTCTTTCTTGATTTTCTACCTGTCGGAATGCACTGATCTTGAGCATGGAAGAAGTGGTCCTTGAATATTAACCCCTTTACCTTCTAGTACCCTGTCTCATGGGATTTCCCCTAGCAACTGCTTGAAGAGGGAAAAGGCCAAAGTTGGTCGTGCTGGAAGTCCAGGGTTCCGATCCTGCTTCGTATTCTGTTCCTACCACACAAGGTCCTAAACTTCACCATCTCACGGTCACTGCAGCCAAGTCTGCCCTCAACCTTCACTGCTTCAGCCAGACCCTCCTTGTTAGTGAGTATAAGATCCAGCAACGTTCATCTCCTAGTTGGTTCATCCACCATTTGCATCAAGAAGTTATCACTGATGCACTGGAGGAACCTCCTGGACTGTGGACGGCTGGCTGTGAAGGCCTTCCAGAAAAGAGCTGGGTAGTTAAAATCTCCCATGAGAACCAGGGCCTGTGATTGAGAGGTTGCTGTCAGCTGCCTGTAGAAGGTCTCATCAACTTCCTCATCCTGATCAGGTGGCCTGTAATAGACACACACAGCAGCATCACCCATGCTAGTCTGCCCCTTCATTCTCACTCACAAACTCTCAACTCGCTCCTCATCTGCCCCTGGACAGAACTTGATATGTTCCAGTTGCTCTCTCATGTAAAGAGCAACTCCACCACCTTGCCTTGTTGGCCTGTCTTTCCTAAAAAGGGCATGGCCCTCCATGACCACATTCCAGTCACGTGAGCTGTCCCACCATGCCTCTATAACTGCCACCAGATCATAACTCCTTGAATGCACAGAGATTTCTAACTCCTCCTGTTTGTTGCCCGTGCTGCGTGTGTTTGTGTAGAGGCACTTCAGCTGGGCTGTTGGCCATGTCAGCTTCTTGGTGGAACACCCCTTAATTCTATTGAGATGTTCTATGGATGTTTCCCTGTTGGCTCCTACTACCTCAGGAGTCCACATTTCATTTCTGTAAGATTTTAATTGTGCTGTCACATCCCCAGCTTGCCTCAGAGTAACTGGTTGCAGGCCTTTAGTAGCACCCTGTCCCTCTAACGCTGATGTGTCATCCCACAGACTTGTCACAGACAAGCCTGATGTTGTTATCCCCCACCCCCTTCGTAACTAGTGTAAAGCCCTGTCGATCAGCCCTGAAATCTCTTGGGCAAAGACTGTCTTCCCTCTTTGGGAAAGGTGACTCCCATTTGAGGTTCACAAGCCTGGTGCTGTGTAGGCCATCCCATTGTCAAAGAACCTGAAGTTGTGGCGGAGACACCAGCCACAGAGACACGTGTTAACAGGCTGGATTCACCTTAATCACCCAATGTCACTGCCCACGACTGGAAGAAGAGATGAAAATATAACCTGTGCCCCAGATTCCCTCACTGACCATCCCAGGGCCCTGAAGTCCCTTTTAATAACTCTTGGATTACAGGTTGCGGTTTCATCTCCACCTACATGGAAGACCACTAATGGGTAATAGTAAGAGGACCTTACCAAACTAGGAAGTTTCCTAGTGACGTCCCTAACCTGTGCTCCAGGGAGACATATTTCCTTTCGCTGAGGGTGTACTTAGCATATTGGACCCTCAGTTCCCTTCAGAAGGAAGTCACCTACTACCATAAACTTTCTTTTTTTCCTTATGACTGCGGTTGTAATACGGGCAGTGGGCTTAACTGACCAGTGAGACAACTCTGGATCAGATTACTCATCATTCACATCCTCATTTGGCTTGCCTTCCTCAGCCAGAGCCAGAGCCTTGTACCTGTTGTCAACCACCGATATCCTTTAACTGCCTCTCTAGCAATACTGGTGGCACAGCAGGTCAGACTATTGATCTCAGGCTACCTCAAGATTTCCTCCGGAAAACTAATCTTCCTGCTCACTTTGCAACAGGTCTTTCAACACTGTGCTATAGCCACATTAATAATGAATGAATCCATTATGATCAATGGCTTGACAATGAATATCAAATGACTTCTCTGTTATTAAGAGCATTATAGGACACTAGAGGTAACTGTTCTGTGCCATTTACAGGGGTTGAGCTGTATGATCCCTTTCTTTCTTAATAGGATTTCTATGACTATAACACCCCAAATCACACTGAATATTTAACCTGAGGTTCAATGATTTTACCATGTATAGTATAAAACATCTCATGAATAAATAGGGCAATAATATGTATCACTGTCTCTTTGAGCAATTTAATATAATCTTGCTGTGTACACAGTGCCTATCAGCACCATCAAAAAGTGTTCTCTGAACATCTGTGAGGTAGCTATTAATTGTTCTAACAAACAGAACTAGCAACAGAACATAACCACCCCATTTTTGCCTTTAAAAAGCTGTTCCTTTTAACTTTTTTTTTTTATTTATATATACACACTTTCACAATAAATAATGCAACTGATGAAGCAATGCACATAGAACATTCATCACATTGCTTAACTGGGTATTTCCTAAAGGTCACCCACTTTGAAACACAGAACTTTCCTATGCGCTGCCCACATGCTCTTGATTAATGGTGCATTTCCCTGCTCTCCCCACACACCCTTGGGTTTCCATTCTGCACTTTGCCTTTGCTCCTGGCTCTCGTGGCAAGTCTGTCAAGGAAACATGAGAAATGACTGTGCAACCTTTGCTGATGTTCAGCAGTTCGCAGTTTTTCAGTTTTCTACTCTGCATCACTCTCCAAGAAGTCTGCTTTAGGTTTACAGTTTCCCAGGCAGAATTTGCAGTGACAGAAGAGAAATGATTGCTCTAGATTACATTGCCAAGAGAGCTCTGACAAATGTTACAGAGCTAACAGATCTTGCCCAAGATAAATAGGCATCAGTAGATACTGTGGCTAGTTCTCACTCGCACAATCTCAATTTTAAATCTGAGCTGGAGAATCAGCTCTACTAACAGTATAGCTGTGGAATACATTGAGGGAAGAGGGATTTCATAGGAAAGCATTATAGAAGGATTGATGATAACAAGAATGAGAATGACCCACTGTAAGGATTTGAGTCCTAAGGGTTGTGGACAAAATATGGTTTCTGAACAGATTCTCCTGGGTGGAATGGGGCAGCCACTGGCTCTGCACCCATCTATGGCATTCAAAGTTTCTTTGTGAAATAGGTACACTGAAATAGGGAAATAGTTTTCTTTCACCATAATGGGAAACCAGCAAAATCCCACATCACGAAGTTATATTGGTTTATACCTCATTATGCACTAAAAATATTTTTCAGTTCAGAATGCCCACCAAGAGAGATCTCAATAGGCTGAGTCACGGGAGGTACTAGGTGTCCCCTTCAGACCCTGGCTTGCAGTAAACTACCATTTAAAAAAAAAAAAAAAAAAAAAGATACTTTGTTTCTCCAGGAAAAAACTCACTTGTACTCGTGGAAAATCTGACTGTTTTTTCCAGACCTCGGTGATCACTCTTGTAAAGATGAAAACAGAAACACAGAATGTTATTGGGATTGCTTCCAACCATGCAGCAAGCATATGGCAAACCCAGTAACGCAGCCCATATTGATTCTGTGCTGAGGCACACGGTAATGGTTAGTTACATGCAACAGAACTCTTTCAATGGAAATTTCTTGATTTTCTTGATTTTCTAAAGCAGAAATGATGCCATAAGCAATCATTTCTCCATCAACTTTTGCTGCTGAATAGGGGTCATATAGTCTTAAGTTTCCTTCCTTTTTTTCCTAGAGAAAAATACTTCCTTCTCAAACCTACCTATCTCCGCATTCGCATGCTGAAAAAACAAGTATGACTCCTAGAATTCAAGCAGATTTTTCTCTGGTTGCTCTAAACAGTTTTATGATTCTCAGAGGGCAAAAAACACTAACCAAACCAAAAAAATGATCAATTATAGTGATGTGTGTCTGGAAATGTCATAGCTCCTGGCTGACAAAACATCTCACTGGTGCACAGCAAATACCTTAATGAGGTCAAGAGTAGTAATTTTAAAGGAGAGGGAAAAATGGAGAATTATCTGAATTTTGTTTATGTTAAGAAGTACTTGTGTAGACAGCACCTTTGCCTCAATTCCTTCATTGCTTTCACCTTTTATAACTTTAATGCGAGTGCACCTCTCTGCCCATGGGTATCTTGACAAACTTTAACTGAAATTTCTGCTGGTGCAAAGATGTCACCATGGAAAATATGCTTTTAGCGTTAAGGATATTGAGTGATAGCTTACTACACCTGCAACTCCAGGTACTTGCTTTATCTAGCAGTGTGGAAAAGGGGCAACATTTAGAAAAATTAGCCACCATTAGTATGGTACATGGAGGCTCTAACCTTGAGTCACTTAACATGATGCAAGACAGAGTACAGGTTGAGCCTTGCAATCACTCTACACTTTAACCTCCCACCAAGGTTAAAGGGAATTCCACACAGGAGGTGATTGTGGCATTCATTCTTAAAAAATACACCCTAGGGAACTGTCCATGAGCAATATAAAGATGATTTAGTCCACAGCAGAAGTGCTTCTCATCTCTCATTTGTACAGGCAAAATCCTGAAGAATACTGAATACCTTGAATCACTTAGATGTTACGGGTACTTGGCATTACTAGTGCCGTTGCCTGCGTTCATCTGTGAACAGTGAAAATAAATTATGTCCAAAAGCACAGAGGACTATACTGCTTCATGGATTTCGTGGTGGGATACTCCTCAATTATGTGAGTATTACTGAGATTAGTATCTGGACTAGTATCAAATTGCTTCCCAATATAATTGATCATATTTAGACAATCTGTGAAAAAAAAAACAAACCACCTTTTAATTCTAATTGAAATTATGGATTAAAAACAACCAATCAAAAAACCCTCCTAAACCTCCTTTTAAACATATTTTTAAGTATTTACAATTTCTTAATTTTTGAAATTCAGTTCAACTAAAACACTCTGAGGTTTAAGTACAAAGGGCTATGACTTGGGATCACAGTCCAGGAAAGATGCAAGGAGTATAACATCAATATTTATAAATGGAATGCCCCTCAAAATTTCTTAAGCTTTTCAAAAAGCAATACAACTGCTTATTTCAGCATTGCAGATGCCTTCCAGAAACTATGATATTAGCTATAGAACAAGGTTTTTTTATTTCCTAGCATTGATGAAGAAAAATATGGGAAAATTGTGAATATACAATGATTAATTTAAGCTGTGTGATGTTGCTGTAATAGAAAGGATAATTATGCTGTAGGTATATGGCTAATTTGATTTCAGACTTCATTTTTGTCACCCAGAGTAAATGATATTTTTAGGAAAAAATATTCTACCATATTAAAAAAAATAAAATTGTTTTCTAAATAAAGATTTTATGGATCAGCTCTTGCATGCTGTTTATATGCAAGTTTTCTACATTTTGCCTTGCTGAATAATTGAGAACATTAGCTCCCAAATCATGAAAAATTCATTTTAACATGATGTATTATTAATCAATTTAATTTACAGTGATCTGAAAAGTCCCACTTTCAGTTATGGTCCTTGAAGATAGGTTTAGACAGTGGTTTGGTCTGTATTATAGCACTTTATGTAACTCTTTCTTATCTGCTATACTTCTCAAAGTGGGTCATACTACATATGCATGGTAGTGGATAAAATGGATAAAAGTGTGCTAGCTGACATAATTTATTTGGACTTCCAAATCCTTTTGACAAAGTCTCACATAAAAGATCACTGAAAATTTAAGTAGTTGGAGAACAGAGCAAATTATCTGAAATTATCAAAAGCTGCTTAGTTGATAGAAAGAAAAACACTGCATTTTTAAAAAATATTTTTATTATATTAAGATATTTTACTTTTACTAAAGATAAATATATTAGTATATTTCACAAAATTTCAGCTAGTTTTTTAGTTAATATTTATTAATATTTCACTACAAAATTATCACCAAAGAATTGGTTTGGAAAATAGCAACTGCTATTCTAATTTAGGATTTATTTATCTAGGATTAAAAGCACATCTTCAGTTGCATGGCTTCATGGACATTTCACTTTAACACAAATTGAAAAGGGAGATCTGAGTGATACAAAAACTCTTGTGAATTAGGCTTCTTCCTCAATTTTTTGTGAAAAGTCACTGTTTACTGAAGTCTCTGCTTACTATGTCAGACTTGGTAGTTATGTCATCTGGCCACAAATACAAATCATTGAAATATAAACTAATAAACAAGAACAGGTGGTGAACCATGGGAATATTTAGAGAGAGTACAATTCTGTGCATCTTTATCAAGATGAAAGACTGTTACAAACAGTAGATAAACCTCTAGATAAAAAAAAGTCATCCAGTTAAAGTATTCCATATTTGGAGGTAGAAGCCTGAAACCCTCATTCACCTTAAAAGACTTTAACTTAGCTGGGAAAGAAAGTGAAATATCTCTGCATTGGTGAACACAAAGATGAGGTCTGCTAAATATGAAGTTGGAAAAACTTGCATAAAAGTCCACGTGGTGAATACCAGAGATAATACTGCATGAAACTATCTGGCAGTGAAGTCTTACTGAAATACAGCATAACCCCTACCACACCTCACTTCAGCGGAGAGTGACTGAGAGGAGGCAACACAAAGAGTCAAGGGAATGCATGAACTCTCCTCCCAGGCATAAATGACAAAGCTGGAACAGTTTTGCTTAGGAAAGAGTTACTTTTAAAGTGCACAGGCACAGTATAAAAGGCATTAAATAATAAATGGTGAAGAAAGAACATGGAATGCTAGTCTTCTGAATTTGCACCATTGGAAAATGTTTTTTCTTTTTACAGGAAATTTTAAAGTTGGGTACTCAAAACAACAAAAAACCTACACTAATTCATGTAACTTGTAAACAAATGGCATAACGCACCCCTGCGCCCCTGGAAGTAACTCAGGCAAGATTAAAAAATGCACAGTGTTAAAATATTTATACAAATAGGCAGGGACAAATTTAATCAAGAAGCTGAGAGTTAACCAAAACAAGTACATGAATGAAATTAGAAAAGAATTTCAAACAGAAGTGTCTACCATGCTACTGAGAAATGCTGAGAGGCAGGGGGGAGAGGGTGTGCCTGTGCTGGCCAGAAGCTCTGCTCCTGTACTTTGAGAAAGTTTTGTTTCAAAACCAAGAGGGCTGTAAGCTGCCCCTCAAGGTAGTCCCTCATCCATTCAAAGATGGATTTCTCATGAGTTTCTACCTTCTTAAAAGTAAACATGTTGGCGTCAAACGCACCTAGATCGTCACATCTTCACTCCTAACAGAAGTAACGTTGCAGACCCCAGGTTTTCACTAGCTGCATGTATCAAAAAGAACAACACCACGTATCATAGATGGGAAAACAGGAGTAGGCTAAGTGACTTGTCAAAGCAAAATATCAGCACACCCTGGTTATTCCCAGGGAGCACTCCCAAGGTTTGTCCCCATTTCCAGGAACAGTGGGACCCCATGGGCAACAGTTGTCATTCTCACGTGCTCACACAGATACAAAACACACCAGCTTAGTGCTTTAGTGAAAATAGCAGGCATTAGCCTTAAAGTGTCTAAGGCTTTTAGTTATAAAATAAAGTATGAAGCAAATATGCTTTCCCTGATGTGTACATTCATAGCATTGTATCTCCTCACAGAAGGAAACTGGGTGAAGGGCAGCTCTATATGAGGCAGATTTAAGTTAATCTCACCGTCTGTTTTGAACTTCTGAGTACATGTTTGTTTGCCTTTGGTAACAATAGGATGCGTAAACATAAGTTTAAAATAAAAACCTGCACTTTGTAAATATACAGTGAGCCGAGTGTCAAACTATTTCCACAAGAACCTTGGGTATACAGCCCATCTCTGGTAAAGTATTATATGACATACATCGGAATTCTTTGCAAAGATACACCACTGCCCTAGATTAGATGTAACTGACACTTGTGTTGCTTCAAGTCACAATATTCATATCTGTTAGAATAATCTACTTATTATCTCTTCCGATGTTGTCATTGTTTGGTAGTAATGCAACAGTACAACCTAATATATATATAAGATAATAAAAATGTTTCTTCTTATAACAGCAAGTAAAAGTTGCCTATTATTAAAATTCTACAAAATCCCTGATAAAACTTCTTCACTTTCCACCAAGAAAAATAATGATGTATAATGATGCGTATTAAACCTCTGCCACCCAGGGTTACTATAATTTATACATTGTCAAATTATGCAAAAAAACACTGGAGCGTTTCCATTATACTGCTGTATTTCCTACCACAATACACATTAACAGCACAAGCACAGATACATACTTTTTCAGAGAAATAAAGCATTCCTTTCTCCAAAAAAAACACAACCTGAATTTAACTGTGAGAGAAGACAGACTATCCCCGATAAGGACCAAGAAACAGATTTTATCATTGTATCTATTTTACAACCTTAGTTGACTATATTGTGAAATAAGCATCATTTCTAATTTATTCCTATATTTCGTTTGCTAGCAAACATGCACACTGGGGAATGATTGCTATGCATTACTACCCATAGATGACCTTGCAAGCTTCTGTGTACCAAAAAGTGTGCTAGCACGATAGGATGGGATTTATTTTCAGCAATGTCATAGCATAGCCACAATTTAGGGAGGATTCTGGAATGACAAGATGAAAAAAAAAATACTGCCAGAGTTGAAGGCACTATCTGATACTGACATTATTACAGTTCCGTTGAGTATTTCACTTTTTAAAACAAAACTTTCCAGTCCTTGATAGAATCCACCAGGCTGAAACAAGCCTCTGTTGCAGTTACACTGCTTAGCAAGGATGCTCTACCCTACCTTTCCCTGTCTAAACAACTGCAGCACAGTGACTCTAGAGCAAGAAACCAATAAAGCGTCACTCTGAGAAGCAATTCCTGTGCAGACCCTTTCTGCTGTCTCACCTCCTTTGGTATAGGAATGTCTAAGGTTGAGTGTCCATTCTCCAAGGCCTCCAGCCCTCTTTGCAACATACCCTGGTCATGACCCAGAGACTTGAGACACAGGACAGGTCCTTCCAGGGGTTGGGAAGCTTTATAAGCCCTTAGGTTACTTAGCTAACATGAACTCCAGAATTGAGCCAGAGCTTGTCATTCTTGCTCCTTACCCAGGAACCACAAGTAGTAAGAATCACAATGCATTAATCCTTCAGCTAAAGCCACAGAAACGTACACAGTTCCAAAGTGATGCCATCTCAGGAAAGGATTCAGCCCTTTTTACCTCATCTTCATCAAGAGTTGGTCCTAAGAGCTATTATAAAATTAGAATATAATGAAACAGATTATAAAAATAGGCTGTAGAGGCTCAAGACAAAGAACCGTGTAGCCTAGCATCTTCTTTTGGGAAATCAGCCTGTAATAAATGTCCACAAGAAAAGACCACAGCCATAATTATATCCCCAGAACACACTCTCCCAGCTGCAGGCCTTGGTGGCTCTGCCAAGGCAACGCATGCACAGCTGACACACCAACAGCTAACACTGTCAGGAAGGAAGGGAGGGACACTCGCACTGCTTCACCTCTGCCATCACACTGTACAGTCTGTTACAGCCCCCAAATTATTTCTCTATATTCCTATCTTCAGTCAAGGGGAAAAAAAATAAAAGAAGATGTGAATCATAGAAAAAGATTATTTTAATAGCTAAGACGGATGGAAAGAAGGAAGTTTATTAGCTGATTAAACATATTTCATAGCACATACCATGCAATTTTTGCTTACTGCAATCTCAGTACTACAACATCTGCATCACGTTTCCCAAATGAGAACTGTTTCATTTCTCTACAAAAAAAAATTGTGCCAGGTATAAAGGATGTGACTTTTAAAGGGCAATGGATACAAGTTGGAACATAGGAGGTTCCACAAAAATATTAGGAAAAACTTTTTCACTGTGAGGGTGACGGAGCACTGGAACAGGCTGCCCAGGGAGGTTGTGGAGTCTCCTTCTCTGGAGACTTTCAAAACTCACCTGGACACCTTCCTGTGTGGCTGCCCTAGGGGATCCCTGCTCTGGCAGGAGGGGTTGGACTAGATGATCTCTAGAGTTCCCTTCCAAACCCCTGACATTCTGTGATTCTGTAAATTCTGAGCACCAGTATTACCTGCACTATTGTTTCCTATGTTTCCACTTTCAGCAGGCAAATGTGAAAGTGGGGAATTTCTTTTTTAAAAAAAAGATCATCCTTCCTTTCTATTATTCAGAAGTGAAATTTACCCATGTATATGAGTACGATATATATCATATAACTTACTCAGTGGTGCTCTTGCACTTTTGTGTAGTGCTTTATGTAACATGAAACAAACCCAAATGGTAATCCCTGGGTCTAATACAGCCCAGGAGGTTGACATTAGCACTGGTTACTTTACTAGCTACAAACTGTTGAACAGAAGGCAAGTGCTGAAAATTCTCCAAGCCCTCTCCTCTCCTGAGGAAACTATCTGGTGCTAGTCACTCACCAGGGATGCAGTCAGAACAACTCATAAAAGCTCCCAATAAGATATTCTTCCTATGTGCCACGGTATCATCTATCTTTGTCAACTGTGTACAGCACATAGAGCTATATTTTTTATTCTTCAACTTACTTTAAAAAAAGACCACACTGAATCCCAACCTTTCATCTTTTTCTCGGAAAGTGACGAAGCATGTTAAAAATAATCCCTCTTGCAAATTTAAAAATAATTTAAAAAATCCAACAGAAAACAGTGGAAATAAACCAGTGCTAATCATAGGCTGTTATGAACCATTCTCTAGTCTTGAAAGTCAGTTGACTTAAATTAGTCACCTTACACCGTATCATGGTTATGAGAAAATATTCTTCAAATTCTGAGAAACTGACTATTCTCACTAATAAAACTTTTATAGACTACACAAAAATGAATATATTAATTCCTGCCATTTTTATGTACCAAAAGCAAAGTGATTTAGGACACAATCTGAGCTATCAGCAGGTGGTTCTATTTGAAATTAAACTGGGAGATGAGGTGCTGTTATTTCATACACAAATTTGTATTATGATATTTCCTCCCATCTTCCCATCACTGTGTTTTGTTTTGTTTTCCTGTACAGAGAAAAACAAACTACCTCTATTACCTTACAACACAGCAGGGGTGTGATGCAGCGCTCCCCAAAATGAAGAAGGAAAACAGAGTAACTTCTGTGCAGCTATCCCCTGACAGGCTGTGACCTGCTAAAATAATTGTTCAGGAAGGCTGAATAGTTTTTATATCAAACTAAACTTCTTTCTTCAAGAGTACAAAAGGTTTTGCATAAAGGATTTAAGGAGAGAAAGATATGCTCCGCAATGTAGCCAGCTTAAAAATATCTGTGGCACAGGAGAAAAAAAAACCTTGTCTATTTGGGAAGATAATCACTGGGGATAAAGAAGAAGATCCATTCAAGTGTCTCCCAAATAAAGACTGCAGCGGAGCTCAGAGCAAAGTGATTACATTGGACACAACAGGCAGTACCTTGTGGAATACAGCATCAGTGAGTGACTCAAGGCAACCACCTGAGACACACTAAGCCAAGTAAGAGAGGGGTTTGGGTTGGGTTGGGATGGGTTTTCTCCAAGGTACTGCATCTCTTGCTTTTTGGTCTCCCCAAATTTAGAGCATTCAGAACAGAATCCAGAAACCTCGAGGCTCTCCATCACAATAGCTCTATGATTTCTGTCAACTTCCTCACTTTTACCCCATAGCAGAGATAAAATCAAGTACAACTACCTTTTCAATCTTTGAACACAGTTCTTTATTGTAAGAGGAAAAAAAAAATAAAAATGACAGGCCAAGATCTGGACAAATTTAGCTTGCAAGAAGCAGGTACAAACCTAACTAAAATCACTTGTCTACCCATATTTTGAGTCCATAGAGAAGAAAATGTAATACTTTCACCACAGGATTCTTAATTTATTAGAGAGAGCTCATCACTTCCAAGCAATGGCTAAATATAGAAATTACTTGCAGACAACATTCAAATTGTTTTGATGTTTAAGGTTTAACCTGATGCAATACACTCGGTTTTGGGGATTTTTCTGAAAGAGCCTTCACATTTTACACCTGCAACCATAAGTAAAAGACTGCAATACTTTTCAGGGTAAGTCCATTTTTAATGCATTTTTACCTACTAACTTGCACACACACAGACAAGTCTTTATGTATAAATGATGTGATCCTTCAGCACTACTGGCAGAGTGAGTGAACTGATGCAGATTTAGCTGGCCAGAGATTGTGGAAGATTTGAGGCACAGGTATTGTTTCATATTCCTTCTTGTGTCTAACCCAAAACTACTGGCCAAGCTATTCTTCTGGTTTACCAAAGAGTAACCTACAAAGGAGAAGCAACTCTAGAGGAATTATCATGCACTTTTTAATCTATCTATATCTAAGTAAAAGAACAAAGTCTGATGCAGAGTTGTGTTGCAAGGGTAGCTCTTGAGGTAGGTAGCTATTGGCCTATGCAACATAAAAAAGCTACCGCTAGCATGGCCATCTGGCAGGCACTAAAAAAATTTCAATCTCTGGTTCTTACTAGTTCTCCCAAACTGCAAACGTGGGTGCATATGACTACCAGAGGTATAATGCAAGGAGTGAAGCTCTGCGCACATAGCCATTGAGCAATTAATTTGCTATACCTCCTCAGGTTATCAGGGTGCCCAGTGGGATGTTATATATTTTCACTTATTATGGAAAAGGTAAGTGTAGTTGCAGGACTTTGACCTCAAAGTGCTTTCTGTAGGTAATTCTCTGCCTTCAGGTCTTCTCCAGGGAGGAAGATTCATCTATGTAAAAGTTAAATTATAGTGTCTGGATGAAATTTATTTTCCTAAAAGGACAAGAAAAAAAAAGAAAGGAAAAAAAAAAGAAAATTGCCATTATCTTCCAGATGATCTGAAGGCACCAATTTAAAACCAAACTCCTCCCGCAAGAGAATCTCAACTGAAAATGCACTATGTCAAAATGGCAGTTCTGAGCTGCTGAGGCCCTGACACATCTGTTACAGAGATCTCCCCACAAAGCCAAAATTCTCCATAGAATTTGCTTAAGCACATTTTTGAATCTAGCTCAGCACCACAGGTTGCTGAGCTCATTTGACTGCCAGGTTTGGGAGAGGCTGACTGCTCATTCTGCAGTTCCTGCAGGGGGTGGGGAGGAGAGTCCGCCTGTTTGCAGAGAGGAACCAAAGGAGGGGGCTGAAAGAGGTTTGGTATGCAGCTGGCACCCTTGGTAGAACCAGCTTCGGGTCTCTGCTCAAACAGAAGTGGAAGGAATTTTACTGATGTACTTAACACTTCTCTAAAGTCACATTTCATGTCGTGCTTTCCCATTTGATAGTCAACATTTTCCAGGGCCATCTAAGAGAGGAGGATGCAAATTTCCATAATTGGGCATTGAATGGCAAAATCACATCTATCTAAGCATAATACACTGAAATATCCTTATGTACGAAAAACTGAAGGTTTAAGATGTTCCCAAGCTCTAAAACTATTGAATCTCCAGTTGTGTAGTGACTTCCAGTATACCACCAAATCTTTTAAACTAAACCATTTTGTCCATTTTTTAAAGTAGCAAATCCAAAAATTTAAACAATCTTTACATCTAAAGGATACAGGTTCGATCGGTTATCAGAACAGATACTCCAAGAAACTGTGTTTCCCACTGCTCTCTGAGGACACTTTTGCCTACCCAGTGGTACTCCACCTACTCATATAAATGTACATTTCCATGATTCATAAAGCAAACACAACAAAGATGTGCAAACAAAACATACATCTGACTTTCCTCCTCCCTTCTAATCAGCAATTGAAGGAATTATGCATATTTATCAGCATTTATTTATTAAAGTGTCAATTTCAAGCTATTGTAAATTAAAACTCTTTTCATATGTATGCCATAGGAAATTTCTGAGCCCTGGTCATGTTCTCACTAAAACTTGTTAAAGCTCAGCCAAGGACACTGAGCAGACTATGCTTCTGTAAGTCCAAATTCAAGCCTTCCAAAGATGTATCTTTCCATATTGTCTGCAGAGAAATTGGGGCATAATTTTATTTAGAATAGTTTAGTCATCCAGTCACATAATTTCTCTCACTATTAGTTCCCTAATTGTAACTGTGTTAAAGAGCTTTTTACCACATAATTTTCTTTTATTGCCTTGATAAAAATAAAGCCTGTCATAATCTACTCTTGTGCTCTCAAAATCTATAGCATTAAATAAAAAATAAAAGCCCTATAAACACAGCACAGTGAAGCAGAAGCTTAAGGTCATGAATAGTGAGTGACATTACTAGGTCTACCTTAAAAAAAATGGTAATTTTACCACTGAGCAACACTTTGTACTCTTTAAAACTCATCACTTCTAAGTTTTAAAATATTACGACGGAATTAAACTGAATTAGGTTAAATCAATATTCTCCTAATAAGAATTCTTTGTAGTTTTAAATTTCTAAGCTTTACATATTTTAGTAGTTCATGTTAAATGGAGATTTGACACTTTGCCAGTGAAAGTTTCATTAAATCACTAGTCGGAAAGTCATGATTATCTCATATTACCTCAGTGCAATGATATAATGCGTCTGGTGCTTTTAAAGATGAGACAGACACACTGAAGAAAAGTTTCCACCACCCCAAAAATAAACTATAGATATTTACGGCTTCTTTAAAATGGAATTGCTCAAACACAGATTATGTGTTTCTGTTTTCTTTTACTTCATTAGTACATCACCAACTTTTTTTTTGTGCGTTTTTGACCCAGCTCAGTATCATACTAATTGTGTCGCCAGTCAAATCAACTTTCAAGACCAGCACAGAGACCTTTTTCAACAGCTTCATTTAAATTATTAGCAAAAGCTCATTCTGTCACCTAAAGCTCATCAACTACCCCTTGTTTTTGCTATTTGAGATATAGGGCGGTCTACTAGAAATCATCTTGTCTTTGAGTTCCAGCATGTCCGTGCACAAGAAGGTGCTGCCACCAGAACTCTTGCTTTCCTGTGGACAAGTTTCTGCCATTTTAATCCCAAGAGCAGCTGCAACGGTGGGGACGGCAGCTGAGGAGGTGAAAGACTGAAGTGGGTGCATCCTTCTAGTGGGATCTCAGGCCAATCGGTCTGCTCCCCTGCCCCATCGCAGCACATTAAAGTATTACAGCTGCCAAAAACTTGGAAGAGTTGCTCTGAGGATAAAGTTAGTGAGAACATACAAGGCACAATAAACTTAGATAAAGCTAGCTGTGGTTCCTCTGTGCATATATCAAGAAGATAAATAAGATAAATAGATTCTTGAACACCGCGCTGGACAACCTTCCTAAAAGCATAGCAAATTACCGTATTCTTCCGGATCCTCATAATGAGCAGATAACGTCTGTATTTCTTTGGAGGCAGTTGTTAAATAAAAACTGGGTGATAATTATCTGAAAACGTATTAGGTGAGAGTGTTCACATAAAAATTAACATTGCATGAATTTGTAGATATTAAAAGAAAATGAACTGCAAAGTTCAAAAAATCTGTTTCCATGGAAAAATCAACATTCTTCAAATTATTTACATATAATCAGGATGTAATGAATACCCTATGCTTCATCAGAAATTAATGATATTCTGAAATTCAAATCTCAAAATTACAAATAATTGGTCTGCAGAAATATACAATGGTTTTTATTTACAATTATTTTTTACATGTAATTTTGGATCACAAAAGAAATAAATAATAAACCGGGTTTTCAGTTTTTTTCAAGCAGAAAACACTGAAGTGAGCATAGAACATGTTATCAACTGCTGAAGAGTAAGTCCATGGAGCTAGTAGAAATGTGGTGTGTGTGTTCTGCAAGAAATTCAAACAATTTAGGTTTGTTTTCATTCCAGTCTTTGGGGATACTATGGGGTATTTCCTGACAGAAAACATTTTTTGAAGATGTTCAGAAAGTTTTCAGTGACTTGACATGCATTCTCAACCCAAGGGGGTCCATTTCCAGTCTGCAGTGTTCCAAATTGTATACTCAAGCCATCACTAAGTGCCACTTTGTCAACCAAGAACTGGGAGACATTCTGCTAATGGGCATTGATTGTCATGATACTCCAAACAGGAATAATACTGCTGTTGGTTTGAAACATCTAATATCGCTTTTTAGTGTCATATTTGCTTAGAAATAATGAAAGTTGGAGAATATATTGGCTTTTAAAACCAAAAAGATTCAAAGTTGGCAGGCCCAGTGACTCAAAAACATGTATAAGCTCTATTTTCAAGAAGTTTTATCCCTACACTTTCACTATGAAGCAATTTTAGACTAATAATAGAACCTCCAAGATACTACTGTAGCAGTATACTGTACTCAAAAATAGTCATTTTAAAGTATTAGAATATATTTTATTTCTAGTATTTCTCACAGGCTTTTATGCTTCTGATTTGAGAACGCCATAAGAAAATTCAGAATAAAATAAATCTAAAATACCCAGCAAGGTTTTCATGGTTCTTATGCTCAGTTAATTTATTTAGAGATGTGTTTCTTATACTTTCAATGAGAATAGGAGAGGGAGACTGAAACGTTCATCAATGTATAATAGTTAAGAAATGTATTTATAGCCTTATTAATACACATAAACCAAATCATTCTTCCAAACAATAAGATTTGTACAGGTGTCTAAACAGGATTACTAATAAGTCAGTCAAGATTATTATTCACCCTTGGTGTGCAAAAAAAATGAGTTTGTAAGCCACATAGCTGCAAAAAAATTGACACAACACAAAACCTGAGATCCTCTGGAGACTGTTATCCAAATAATCTGACTCTGGAGAAAGCCTGTGCAATAATGTAGCTTGGAGGGGTAACATCAATTTTCTAACAAGTAATTAAGATTTGCATTATTAATGCAATGGATATTCTTGCAAATTATGTCTAAATCTATGCAGATTTTTAGAAAAAAGCCGACAATGTTTAATGACAATGCTGTCATTTTAATATCTTTCTAATAAAACTATAGATAAGAGTAATGCTGAGCTGTCGATCTCAGGAAATTTTAATTATTGGTACTTATAAACTGACTAGATTTCTAAATGAAGCTGCAGATTGTTATGTACAACTGGGGAGTTTAATTTCCAATCCATTCTCAGTAAAATGTATCTTTCAAAAGAAGTAAAATCTGGTCCATTAAAAATACAAAGTGTGTTGAAATCTCCTTTGGAACATCACGTTATTGGTCTAAGAAAATTAGGAATGGTTCAGGTCCTTCCCAGTCCACGAACGCAAGCAAAAAGAGTTTACCTAAGCAGAGTTTGACTCAGTCTAGCATTTATCTGCTTTAACCTTCTTTATCTAAACATCAAGGTTCTGAGTTAAAAAACATGTTTTTAAATTTACCAGGGTAGTACCGATTCAGTGGTACTGAAAGGGAGTGAAATGGTCAGAAACTTTAACCTTGGTTTTGGTAAAAGGAAAGCTTTGACATGCTTGAAAATTGTAGATTCCACCCTGCGCACCCTGATCTGTGGTGCTTCTCATTAACTATTTCAAAGGATGCACACGAGTACACGTGCAGGAAACAGTCACTTTGCTGTCCACCAGAAGGTTAAATGAAAGCTGCTTAAATGAGTAGAATTTTAACAAAGCATTTCATACGCTCCATCCCCCAAAACTGAATACGGAAAAAAAGCAAGCAAAGAAGGGCAAGGTTGTGGGAAACTATTTCAGCATGCAGGGGATTTTAAAATATATGCAACTTTTTGCATTCTATTGATAGAATAAACCCCCTGGAAAGCCTACTTAAAGAATATAGGCAGAAATCCTCAGAGAGTTTTTCATCTGACTAAAGACTAGGCCCATTTTAACTGGTTACTGAGCTTGAGAGAAAAATCACAAGGTAAATTATTGTGGCCATATATATATACAGATAGGCAATATCTATGTATGCACAGAGGTATATAGGTAATGAGTTTGTTTTTTTGGTAATCAAATAGAATGTGGAGGTCCATTTTAGCCACTTTCTAGACTGAAGCACAAAGCAACTGAAGTAGGTATCCAGAAAGTCACAAGATTTGGCCCTTTGTTACCTTCATGCTCATCATTAGAAGCACGAGCAGAAGACAAGAGACTAGGTTTACTATTCTCCTCCTGTCTCGGCAGGCTCGAAGACACATATCCAGTCTGGTAGAGACACTACTCTACTTCCCAGAGTCTGAGCAGCACTGAAAAGTCAGCGTCCACCCTTCCCAACATTGTGCCATAATACAGGATACTATCCAAGATACTTTGGGCCACAGGGAGGGACAGAGTATGACTATTTTGCGGAATCGTCTGGCACACTACAGCCAGGGCTACTGACAAGTCCTTCCTCCAGAGAGGTGAGAAGGGTCCAAAGTAAGCATTTTGAGGCAGCAGCCACTTGTGTAATGAAACATTTTCTATAAGCTAAAGGAAGTATCACAAAAAACTCAAGGCTCAGCAGGAGTCTTTTAGAAAAAGAGCATTTTGAAGCATAGGGGACATTTTCCTTTAACCTTTAAATTCATGAGAAATGAAAGCAGATCTTGCATGCAGTTTCTTATTCTCCTGATACAGTCTAAGTACATCTATTTTAATACAAATATATAGTGATAGAGATGAAAGGAAAAAGAGATTAATGACCAGGCTTCTCTCTGAAAAAATGCTCTAACATTTCTATTTGTACATGTCTTCAAAGCCTTCAAAAGAGAAAGTATCCCCAACTTAAAAATAATTTATTACTTCAGTAAATAAGATGTATACACAGAAAAAGCAAAGTGATATTGGCTTATATTTTATCTACAGTAACATAAAATGAAGAAGTAAAAGCAACTACATTGGATGTATGGCATAGATAGTAAGAAACATCACATAAAAAAGATCTTAATAAATAAGTATTGTCTGTGATACAGTCTTTCTGCAGTTATATTAATATCCACTTTAAGCTCAAAAAAATATCCCATTTTATCACTGTTGGAAGAAAATGTCACTGGAAAGCTACACCATTTGATATGTGCCCAGTTAATCATTGTGTTTGCTAGCTGAATAAAATTTGGAAAAAGACATTGGAAATGCCATGCTTGAAAAAACAAACTTTTGCTCTCCACCAGAACAAACATCTTTATCTCATACCTAGTAGGCATTTACATATTTCATTATAGAGCCTATATCAGGTCTCGCTGCTGCTACTTTCCTTCTTACCAACATGACTTATTAAATGTGAAGGAATCAATTAACCACTGCTTTTGCCATATTGTGGGCACAGGTGTAGGTACCAAGTTAGCCCTGCAGTAGGCAGCAATATCATGAGGTAGAGAAGAAACAGTAAGAAACTCCATCCCAGACCCACGCAGTGCTGAGATACACAGACATCGCACACTTCCTTTCCAGGTTCAAAACTTGGAATCCATTACTATTTTCCCTCAAAAGTTAAGTTTTAACCACCATCCTTCACTTGGTTGTATTTGGATTAGCACTACATGAATATCACTTCACTCAATCCCATGTTCATCGCAAAAGTCGCACATTACTGAGTACCATCATGCAACACATCTATCTCCAGCAATGTACCCCAAGTATGCAAGGAGTTTGTACAAAAAAGCAGCCTCAGATACCACTGCTTTAACGTTTAGGAGCATTAAGTGCTTCCTTCATCAGAAAGGAAAGTCTGAAGACTTCTATCTAGTGATGACACTTCCCTGAAGAAATAGCTTCATCTTAGGCAGAACTACCTCAATGTTGTGAACAAACACGGCACAATATAAAAAGGAGGGTTTTACTGGCCATTTGCCACTGATGATCACATCATACATGTAATGGAACCTACACAGAAAGTCGCTGAATAAATGCTGTCTCTCTGTGAAGATCACACTTCACAAGAAACATCCTAGCTTTCCCACAACCTCTCAAACTGCAGCAGACTGGACCAGAATAAGAAATACAAAATCTGACTGGTCTCTTTTCCAGCTCTCCCGATGCTTCCCTTCTCCTCCCCTCCTCACCAAGCCGAACCACAGAAACCCCAGGGCCCTGCAGAGCTGTATTGCTGAGCTGCAAGAGCACCATCAAGCACTTCAAAAGCTGCTACATACAGATGAAATAACTCCCCCCACCACCTCTCTATACTAGAACGAGCTAAAAATTCAAGGTGGGATTTAGTTGGCTAAACATTAGGCATCTTGCACATTGCAGTCTTGGTTCAGTCTCACATCCATTTTCGGCAGCATGTTCTCCGCAAGAGCACTCTCTCTGAATTTCAGTTCAGGTCTCACAGGAAAGTGGACCATAACTGTTCTGGACACTATGAATTCAAGAGGGATGATGGTACATTGCAATTTTCATCACAACCTACTCCCAATAAATTCCAGAATACCTCAGGGAAAAACAGTCATCCTTCTTTCCATTGAAAAGGTTTGCAAAGTTTTGCACATGTTCTACAGTTAACATCTTTCTCTGTTCTGTACCTTGCAATTTTCCTTCTAAGATTTTTCAAATGATTGATGCAATTTATTTAAAATTAGAACAATTGTTCCTAATCTTTTAGAAAATTGTTTCTGTCACAAAGGTGAAGAAAGAAGAAAGATACATAAGCCAGAAATATGGACTGCTCTTTAAAAAAAAAAACCAAAAAAAACCCAAAAACCAAAAATTATTCGAGGATTTAAAACAATATCTTGATTTTAGGCAAAACCACAAATTTATGCTTACTGCCTTAGACTGAAGAATAAATATTGCCCTACCGACTGGAGTGCATGTATCTTTCATTCCAATGCATGTACACCCTGGACTATTTTATTATGACTAAACGAAACTGTTACATTTAGAGATTTCTTCTTCATCAATTATATATCATACACTTCATATTTGCTTGCCTTTTCAGTCCTTTCAGTCTGGAAGTATGTTCAGCCATCATGATGTTCCCTGAGGACTTGCACATGCGGTTTCCCTGGGCTGAGCACAGTCTAAATCAGTGAGCAGATACAATTTTCCTGAGTAGCAAACAAAGCACTGTGCACAGATCAGGTAGTCTTCCAGAATGCAAAATAAAGAGGTATCTGCTGAACTTGGGAGAGAGGGCATTTACTTTATCCTCCTCTTTCTTTTTTTTTTCTTTTTTTTTAACCCTCTACTGTATTTCATCAGATTTCAACAGTCTTGATCAGGAAAAACAAAAGGATTTTTGACTTTGAATGCATTCCTCTCAAATGCAGCTGAATGTAAAGCAGCATGCAATAAATAGAGGAAGCACGTATATACATGGATTAGATTCATGAAATACCCGTTTCTAAACAGTTTACAGACAAATCAGGTTTTTTTCTATGTCTTTAAAACTGATGTTCACCTGCTCTTCACCCAGCCTGGCTGGGCTCATCACGTGTTTGGATCTACCAGGACTGCTATGGTCAATACCAACATAAAGCCTAAATTTAAATCCCACTGTCTTCTGGGAACAGCCCAAAGGGAAAAAATCCTTCATGCTCTGAAAAACTCGTATTCTCCACTAAAAATGCATACTGAGAGTACACAAAGCATAGTTTTGGGGTAAATTATTCCCATTTGTGGCATAAGTCTCTATTTTAGTAATATTTCTATAAACT
Organism: Trogon surrucura; assembly: GCA_020746105.1. NCBI lineage: Eukaryota > Metazoa > Chordata > Aves > Trogoniformes > Trogonidae > Trogon > Trogon surrucura. Next base: position 112,217,629 of record CM036617.1, on the reverse strand, counting down.
GAGTAACTTGCTTTCTTGGTCATGTCTGTGCTGAATCGTGCTTTCAGTAAACATAGCTAATTCAGGTTATAACAAATCTGCTAGGTTAAGTCCCACCCTTCATTTCCTTCACCAGGAACCCAGATTTGAATAAATATGCTTTTCCAGAGTGAACATACTGACAAATGACCTAAACATCATTAACTCAGCAAATGTCTGGACTCACAGACGGACACAAAACTTAGAAAAACCCCACAAAACTAATTTTGTGACATCATAGCTCAATTTAAATCGCAGTTAATGAGGATGCAAAAACACTTCACACATAGTGATATGCATTTTAAATGACATCATATACTTTAGTGATGCAAGACGTACAGAATAAGAACAGCAATATACTACTAGTGTTTTCATATATTGTTTCCACAGAAGCAATGTCTTAACCATGACAAATTGCAGAGCATGAGGGTGTGTGAATCACCGCACAGAGGAAGGAGTGTTTACAGACCCACTTTTCCCTCACTAAGAAAATATCTGTCAAAACTGAAGAATGGTGACTGGCTACTAAACTGAATATCAGAAACAATGATTCAGGAAACATCAGCAAGTGATGAAACGCTAGTACTACATTGTTACTTGATATGCTTAAAATTAAATGAGAATGACCAAGATGACAGGGCTTGGAGAATACTGGTCCTCAAAGTTCAAAGGCAAAATGTTTACCTTTTTAGTGTTCTTATAAGGGAAAAGCTTTATCTTTTTTTTTATTTTTTACATGAGGATGGGTTATGAAGTTTGAGTAACATCACCATAGGTAGGGAAAACCACACAGATTTGTTGCAGGATTCAACAATCTGCTGCATTTGATGTGGACTGTAATTATCTCCCAGGAGGAATGGTGCAGCACCAACAGTTCCCACTGCAAGGGTCCAACAACAGATCCACAAAAGCCTGTGAATTCACCCATAGCCATGAGGTTGCTGAAGCAGGCTGTGTCCATGTGCTCTTTGGGGTTCCATAAAGACACCCGGAACAGCCCTTCAACAGTATGAGCATCAGCTGCTTCCACAGTACCGGAGCGGGCCGAGGCTATCATAAACCATCTCTGCTCAGGTCAGTAAAAATAACTCAGTTACTAGAAGTAAGAAACTTTAAAGTTGTGGGACATTTTGTGATGTGGATGTACATACAGAAGGAGGAGAAGACCCAAAGGAAGTATTTATGGTGGTTAATCAGAATTGAGCTCACGTTTTCAGGGGCCGGTGGGTGGGCAGAAGGGGGCAGTTCTGATTTATTTATTGCAGCATTGAGGGAAAGAAAACAGATCCAGCATGGATTTGGAAGACTGCATAGCTGATTCCCATGCAGCTTTGACCAAATGACTTAGAGGCAAATTATCAAAATCAGTTTTTTTCTTGCTAAGGGAAGAGAAACCTGTCAAAATGGGAAATTCAGCCCACTGTCTCTCAAACCCTCAAGTGTAAAACAGTACTTAGGCTACATCTGTATCTGTAAATTGCAGACCTTACTAGCAGCAGACCTGTAGATCAACATCATACATATTAAGGCTCCCACATCTACGTTATATCCCTTTGGCATGTTTTACCCAGATTAGATCACCTGTGTTCCTATAAAACAAGTATTCTTGTTTAGTTTCATGGAAAATGATTCCATTTCAGGTGAATTTACACTGTTGGCCTGGGGTTCGATTCTACTGCTTGGTACTCTGGTTCTGGGACAGTATGTCCGTATCGTGCCTCAACCAGGGGTGAAGCGTGCACCGATGGATGAGCCGAAGTGCACAGCATGCACGTGTTGAGTGTTGGTTGCCAAAGGACCTTGCACCTGGGAGTACAAGAACATATTTCCGGTTCCAAGTAGAATACTAGCACAGAAACATCCTAACATCTCTGTCCTGATGAGGAAGTACACGTATACTTAAAATTAAACGAAATAAATAAATAAATGTCTGTATATATAAGCCCCCCTCCTATATAGACCTCAATATGAGAAGATGTTAAACCAAGGTAGTCCAACAACACAGGGAATGATGATGTTAAACACTTCCCATTATTGCTATTATTCTCTACTAGACTCATATCTGATGTTGAACAGGTTTCTTGGAACAAATAAAAAAAACTCTGTCTTGAGAGGTTGACGGCATCATGATCTGCTCCTGCAGTCAGGAGGGAAGATTTGCTAATTGAATACTGAAGGTGCTGGACCAGATCCTGGGAACTCAAGTTGGTTCAGCAAGGAAAATATCCAAAGCTTTTATCACAAGGATAAAATATCATTGGTATTTACGTGCATAAGGTATATAAAACTTATAGAAATTTTGGGGCTTTACATACATCATAAGGAGATTGCTCTCAGTCAAATATCTGTATGTGCAAATACAACTACCTAAAGTTAGGTAGTTATATTTATACATAGCCATCAAAATACAAGTGAGCTGATTTTCAGACTGAAAAATCACTTTTAAACACAGTCAAGAGCAGGTCCAATTGCTCAGGTACTCAGAAATATAAATTAAAATCAGTAGTAGATTTTTCTACTGGGAACATTAGGTTGAACTTAGGTAAAAGATAATATCTTATAGTTTAAAAGCTAAAAAGAAAATATATTGAGATTTGAAGTTATATGATGCTGTGATAACACTGATAAGCCTTCAAGAATTAGCACAAATCAAATACAGGCGGAAATGTAACTCAACTCCCCATGGACTATTAATGTAGGATTACTGGAGATATACAAGAATACTTCTTATTTATCTTTAATGGAAAATGCCAAAATAAACATGAGTAAATAAACAGAGCTTTTGCACATGATCCCTCAGAGAGTCACTAATGACCAAGCCTCCTCAAGAGCTGTTCCTGGCTTAAAAGAATTAGTCTTTTAAGAAGCTGTAACCAATAATCTGCGCTACTGTAAAAAACATCAAGATTGACTAAGGTAGAATAATTCAACTTCAAAACTTTTACTGTGGTGCATCGTACACCAGAAATAGTCATACTTGTGACCCTAAAATCTGCCACGATCATGTTTAAGAAAAAAAAGATTTCTATCTTGCAGACATGCAATGCAGGTTTTCAAACACAATAATCAAATTTCTTCAGTGGAAAATCAGGATTTCCCCCAAATCCTGATTTCATTAAATCATAAATTTTGGGGGACATATTCACACCCACTACCTTTTCCATGAAAATCTCCAAGTATCTTCAATAAAATTAGAACTTACAGACTTGTTATGGACAAAGTAATCAACAATGGAGAAAAAAAAGCTTCATATATTGAAGTTTTTTCATAATGATTGTTTTTATAAAAACATTTTGTGAATTTTTTTTGTTTGAGTGATTCTAGTGTAGTTTTCATAGGACTTACAGGTTTTGTAACTCTCATTTAGCATTACATACTGTTGTGACTTCTAGAAGGATTTATGTTTCTCAGTTACTGACATAACTGAAAAAACCCTTTACATATGAAATATTAAACCAAAATTTTCCATTATTTTCAAAATCCTGAAGCATTAAAAACTCTAAAAATTAAAAGGATATTAATTACAGTGTAGTTTTATTTACGTGCTCAGTTTTATGCTACAGATGTAAGTATCAGTCCAATGTTTTTCCTTTTGTTCGGGAGACCTTTGTGAATTACGTGTGCCTAATGTGTTCTCTTGCATTTAACTTTTCACTAGTTTGCTTTTACAATTAAACAAATATTTTCTGTTTGGAATTTTCACAAGATTGCGTTAGAAAGCCATTTGACAGTCCATCAATTTTTAACATGCAACTCCTTTGTACAATGCAGCACTGAAAAAAACCAAAAGATACACATCCTAAACTGCACTGTGGACCATATTTTAGAAGCCACATTGTAGCCCAATGCTCACAGTGAGCCATACCACAGTGAGTGTGTGGCTCCCATAATCAGCTATATACTATTCTAAGCACGGGGAGGCAACTGTCTTTAATTTAAGCTTATATGCAAGTTTGTGCGATAAATGAAGAAAAATTTCTCAACATGGTAATACAATATTGGTTTTTTATGGTTGTGACTTTGAATTCATTTAAATAAGAAATAAAGTAGACATATTAAGCTACCCATATGAGGAATTTAGTTTATATATCTCTCTCTCCGGTATGTTCCTTTCATCTTACATGAATGATTTTGGTTCCTCTCTTGTTTCTTGGGTGTCATTGGTGCCAGGCTTATTGTTTTAACTCTATCTTTTTTCTACCTGTAACATGAATCAAATAAAAAGCATCTTTGAATTAACATTTACTGAATTCAGATATGAAGGCTTGCAAAAACCCATCAACTGGCAGATCCTAAAATGTGTGCAGATAACGATTACCAGTGGTGTATCAGTACATTTCAACATCTTCAGAAATGTCCACACGTGCACAACCACTCTCAACGTTGATATATAAGTAAATTACAGACATACTGAGTTTTATCATTCAAGCTTTGATATACAACTATGCATCCTGGTGGGGTTCTTTAATAAGAATACAGATCCTGACAAAAAAACCACTGAAATAAAGATAAACATTTGACTTAGCTCATCTATTCCCTACTACAATCCAGAAGAACAAACTTAACATGTAAAAGTAAAAAAAAACCTGAAAAAAATATTAGGGAAGCAACACAATGAGAAGAAATTATGAACTAGTGTTAACATCCCTTCAGTTGTTATCCCTCTTATATTGTGCTAAATTTCCCAAGATAATATTCAACAGTCATTTGATACACGTGATGCTTTGTGCTCTCCTTATGTCTGCAGCACTCCAGCGCTGAAAGTGGCACTCATCTGAAAAAACCACAATTGTCACAGCACCAGTATTAAGAGTAAAAGGAAAAAATGCGTCAAGTAAGGAAACTCATGCACTTGAAACCACTTGTGTGGCTGTTTGATTAACGACAGGAAGTTACTGAGGATTGCCATGAACAGACTCTTGTGTACGTTTCTTATCCATTTCAAGGAGTGTTTGCTGCAATAAAGAAATGCAGAGCAAGACACCTTAAAGTTTTTTTTTCATCTACAGAGAAGCATTTGAACAGTGATAAGCCTTGCCTGCTGTCTTGCAGGAAATGGAAGGAGACACAACTGCATAGTTTACCTCATGTCCAAAACACCATTAGAAATCACTGTGCCCCTTCCCCGGAGTTAGCAGTTCTATGCCATGCCATGCCATGCTTGCTACAGAAAACATGTATCTCTGGAAATCGCTCTAGAGAGCTCACAATGACTTTCCACAGTAACTCCCAATTTGAAAACATGCACACACTCCGAATATCCCTCTAATACTTTTTATTCAAGAGTGGGTTCCTTTATCTGCAATGCTACACCCACAGATATTCATAAGAGATACTGCGTTTTAGGAAATACAACTGTTCTGAGGGCAGAAGAAGTAGAGTTGAATTTAAATTAAATTTAAATAACTTCACAAACAACCGTTACATATTCTGTTCTTTTTTTTGCCAGTCTGTACTTTATCTCTAATCACCCAAATACGAACACATTCCTCTTGAGGTTATTTAAATTTTATCACCTGCATTTCCCTTCTTCTGTTGCAGCCTTGCCTGCATTGGGGATTTATATATTCACAGAGATAACCAATCACCTCTCTTATTGTTGCACACGTTGTAGATGGCAGACTGAAATATTGCAAAGAAAAATAATGAAAAGGATGAAAATAGAAGAAACAAATATACTTATTACTTTCAAGTCTGATAGGATTTGAAATAGCTTATGTTACAAAAATTTTCAGGACAACCATAAGATGATATATTTTCAAGCTGTAACAAACATTTCCAGAGTTTGAACAAGCCTTTGTTTAGAGTCTCACACTGTCTTTTCTGCACTGCTGAGTTCCTGTATGGTCTACAATACAAATTAATTAATAAAATTCATGACCAGAAATGAGATCTCCTTCCTCACACATTCCCCAAGTGGGGGTTAGTCCATAGTTAAGAGTGAGCTCCAGCAGCACAGCTCCAGCTGGATTGCCTTGACTCTGCCTTGCCCACGCCACCAGTAACAATCAGTAACACCATCCCATAGGGCTTCTCTGCATTGTCTTGGATACTTAAGCTTTCCCTGAGCCAGCCTGCACCAGCACTGGCAGCTTTCAAAGAAGCTAAACCCAAATAAAAGTAAGCAGGTCACAAATCTGTTTTAACATGAGCTTTTAGCTATAGATAGTGCTTGGGATGGCTTCACCTGTCGTTGTCTTGAAACCTGTGCTCTATGTCTGCAACCTCATCTAAGGATAGAAAGAAAAACAAATGGTGTTCACTAACTGTCAAATGAACCATGATGAACAAAGCTGTCAGATCGTAGTTACAACATACCCATCATATAAAACATGCTAAAGCATAATAGAGTGCAGTTTCTCTGATAAGAGAAATAAGAATACAGAAAATCTTTCAATATCCAAACCCATAAGCTTCTTCCTTTTTTTAAAAAAAAACCACCTCCTTTATCATGGCTTATTTTGTAAGTCTATATTGCTTTTTTTTTTCTCATATTACTCTATGCCTTTGCTTAGTTCCCTCCATAAATTTAATTCCAAACTTTGAAGTCAAAATACAAAGTCAGTAGTTGAATGTTTCTGTTTTTCCCCTGCCAGAAATCAAGGAACGTTGCATTTGACAGTCTCCAAAGACACAATACGAAGTCACATTTTTTAAACTATAAATTTTATGAGATCTTTGTGTCCAGTTCTGGGCCCCTCAGTTCAAGAGGGACAGGGAGCTGCTTGAGAGAGTCCAGCGCAGAGCCACAAAGATGATGAAGGGAGTGGAACATCTCCCTTATGAGGAAAGGCTGAAGGAGCTGGGTCTCTTTAGCTTGGAGAAGAGGAGGCTGAGGGGTGACCTCATTAATGTTTATAAATATGTCAAGGGGGAATGTCAGGAGGATGGAGCCAGGCTCTTTTCAGCGGCGTCCACTGACAGGACAAGGGGCAATGGGTGGAAGCTGGAGCACAGGAGGTTTCATAAAAATATGAGGAAAAATTTTTTTACTGTGAGGGTGACAGAGCACTGGAACAGGCTGCCCAGAGAGGTTGTGGAGTCTCCTTCTTTGGAGACATTCAAAACCCGCCTGGACGCGTTCCTGTGCGCTTTGCTGTAGGTGGTCCTGCTCTGGCAGGAGGGTTGGACTAGATGATCTTTGAGGTCCCTTCCAACCTCTAACACTCTGTGATTCTGTGATTCTGTGATCTCTGTCTCACCTCCTATATGCCGTAGATGTGTACATGCATCAGTGTTGCTGCAGTTTATATAAACACACCTCAGCAATCTAACACATGGTGTTCTTATGGCACGTGCTTAACAATGCTGCAGATAAAGAAAAGGCTTTAAAATTCACAGGGACAAAACTCATGATGTTTTCAAGCGGTAGAAAGAAGTGCAATTTACCAGCTATTACTTCGTACGTAAATGCAGTTCTGAAATATGTAAGGCTGTGAGGTAGCATCTGGCATCGCTGTAATAGTCTAAGATTAGACACACACGAATTCCAAAAGGTCAAGAACTAATAAAAACATGAACACCATCAGAAACTTGGGCACTTCCCTTTTGTATTTGGCAACTTTTGCAACAGATGAAAGAAATCATCTATAAGTGGTTAAGGCAGATGTGGTACGCATTTTGCATTTTAACACAGAAAACTGGAACGCAAATCTATCAAACTACATGATTGCATTTTGTGGCTTCCATATTTTGCATATTTCTCATTTTCATCAAGAAAACACTGCAAACATCCATTTGTTAGTGATATTTGGAAAGGGAGTGGAAGGAATTTTCAATTTTGAAGTGAAATTTTTTTTTTTTTTTTAAATACTGGTACACCAGTTGTTTTCTTGTAGAAGCAAATAAGTCTGGTCTGTTACTGCTGAACAGTATGTGAACATTTTCAATGTCAGAGCTGTTACAACACAGGAAACTCAGAAATATAGGCAGTAAAGTATCTGAGGAAAACAATTGCTGTCATGAAAAGGATACTTATATGTAATACAGTAGGGAAAAAAATGTCGGCCTTTCTTTCAAATTTTACCCAATTGCTTCAGTGATAAATGTGAAATTTTGGGAGCTGAGATGCAAATGTTAGGTTTTGCTGCTGCATATGCACTACACTTGTTTAATTCATATAAACAATGTGTTTATATTGCATGTAGAGATTCTGTATAAACATTTAATTTAAATATTGTGCATAGAACTGTGGGCTCCAATCAGAAAAATGTGGGCAGTTATTACCAACATGTTTCACTTCAGTCACTCATTCAACATGACAAAATAAAGATTAAAACCAGTCACACTGTTGGTGACCATCTAGAAGGCTGAACTGTGAAATATTTGGCTTGGGAGGTTCCCACCTCTTCCTCAGACTCACCACAACCCACTGAGCAAATTTCACAAGGACATTTTTCCTTAGAAGACTACAAATATCCTCCTCTTCTTAGTAAGACAAATTTTCATGTGTTTTTCTTCGACCGTCTTGTGAAGTATGAGCCAGCAGTGTGCCCAGGTGACCAAGAAGGCTTGTATTAGAAATTGTGTGACCAGTAGAAGTAGGGAGGTGATTGTTCCCCTGTACTCAGCACTGGTGAGGCTGCACCTTGAGTATTGTGTTCAGTTTTGGGCACCTCAGTATAAGAGGGATATCGAGGTGTTGAAGCGAGTGCAGAAGAGGGCAACAAAACTGGTGAAGGGCCTGGAGAATAGACCTTACGAGGAGCGATTGAGGAAGCTGTGACTATTCCGTTTCAGGGGGCTGAGGGGGGACCTCATCATGCTCTACAATTACTTGAAAGGACATTGTAGAGAGGTTGGTGCTGGTCTCTTCTCACAGGTCATTAGGGACAGAACCAGGGGGAATGGTTTCAAGTTGCAACAGGGCAAGTTTAGGCTGGACATTAGGAAGAAATTCTTCACAGAAGAGTGGTCAGACACTGGAACAGACTGCCTAGGGAGGTGCTTGAGTCACCATCCCTGAATGTGTTTAAGTGTTGCTTACATGGGGTGTTGGGTGATATGGCTTAGGGGTGAACTTGTAGTGTAGGGTTAATGGTTGTAGTGTAGGGTTAATGGTTGGACTTGATGATCCCAAGGGTCTTTTCCAACCTGAACCGTTCTACGATTCTATGATTCTAAGTACGCTAGCAAAGTGACATAAGAGACACTGTTGTTTCCCTACTGCATGACATGGTACCCACAAACGCTTGAGATGTCCTTGTGAATTCCCAGTTGATACACATGACACATACAGCAACAGAAAGAGCAGGGGCTCCAGAGAAACCAAGGAGATGATATAATTAGTGCAGCCAGTAGAGATTTAATTTGTTCATGCTAGGATTACCTCACCCAGCATACACCTGCAGCAGGAATTTCCACTTTGGCTATTCCAAAGCTTTACATTTCCCACAATCTATCATTCATTAACCAAACCTCTGATTAAGAACACAGCAATGGGTCAACTGAAGGTTGTATCACAACGTGCTTACAAGAGGGAGTGCCAGATTCTCTGGCAAATTCCTTTAAATCCTCAGCAATTAAACCCTGATGCTCTTCTTCGGTTAGTTTTCTGACTATATTCAGGAAAGGAGAGAAAGGAAGAAGAAGAAAGGATGATTTCTGTGCCTTCGGTTTCTGAGCAGGTCTCATGTTGAAAATGCAATCAAACCCCTGTGCCATGTAGGAAAGTACAGGTTTTAATTATGATGCATGCACTGAATTTCAACTCTGTTCCTCACTGCCCTGTTTTGAAACTTCGATATGCTTCAGAGGCTAATGTTCTTTTTGCTTCTATTCTCATAATTCTCCCCATTACTCCAATTAATGTTTGTGTATATTTATATGGATTCATATCCAGCTCAGCTCTACATCTAGAAATGAAGAAGAGAACAGCTTCATAGCATTGTCCATCAGAATGGCAGATAGGGTAGGATGTTATAAAAGTAGCTCTCACAGAGGAAAAAAGAAGAGAGTTGAGAAGCTGTAAAAGGGTCAGTAATCTTTCTGGAGTCTGAGCTGATGGCTACACATACATGATGGTAGTTTATAACTGAAGAGATTTCAGGAGATGCCCTGGAGTAGGCATATCCTACGGTTGACGATTGAAATACAGCATGAGGGTATCCAAGATGACTGTAGCTGAAGAAGACCCACGACGGTCTCCTTTGGAACCAACAACAAAAGCTTGATAGAAGATAAGGAAAATGTACTGGTAAGGCTAAAAGATCAACTAGAAAACTAGGAGGATAAGCAGAACAAAGAACAAATTTTGTCTGGAAAACTAAACTAATACTTCAAATTTTGTCAAAAATTAGAGGTAAATTTTGTAATTTATTATTATGGTTGTTATTTTTCTTAAGATATTTTAAAATGAAGTCTTCATGATCAGCAGGTATTAAAAAAACTGCCATCATTATTAAAGAGTGTTATCAGGTACTCACAACCAAAGCACCTGAAATAAATCTATATGTCACAATGAGAAAAAACTTTAAATTATAATAAAAAAAATCTCGCTTTTGTAGCTTCGTACAAGCAAAATGTTGCCAGAAGTTGAAAGCAAATAGAGTAGACTGGCAAAAAAATCTGACTCAAGAGCCACATCTGACATGACTAGTAAATATGGACAGACAGAAATGCTTTTGGAAGAATGGAATCAGGGAGAAGACAACTTTTTATCTGTTATCAAGAATAATGATGCAGTCTCCGTGCCTCCATAAAATAATTTATTTGTGTCAGCTGCCTGTATCTTATTTCATTCCTGATTTAGAGAGCAGACTGGTATCTGTGTGCACAGAGGAGTGGAGGAAAAGGATGAAAACAAGTCACAGTTTCTTTGTTTTTTAGAGAAAACCAAAAGAAAGAAACGAGTTCTAAGAGACTTGATCTTCTTGTCAATTAACACATGCCCAAATGTGAGATCAGCATGTATTTTCATCTCTTTGCAGAGCCTGTGAAACACTTTATATGAAGCATTTTGGGTGATTCCATTATTTTCAGATCATGTCCTTAAAATAACACCTTTTCCTATCATTGCATTTTCTCTCTCTTCATCTTACAGCAGCTGTGTACAGCCAAATAATGCCTGACACAGTTGAAAAGCTGGGGGTGGATTGTTGAGTTTTTCTGAATGTCTAAATTCTTGTTTTTCTGACAAGCCTGCTAATCCCGAGTGCTGTTTTTAGATACCAAAATTATATGTTAAAGAATAGATTCAGGATTTCCTTTTCAAACCCTCGTAAAGAGAACATTGCACACCAAAAGAAAAAGAAAGGCAGAGAAAAGAATATAATTTTCATATTGCTTAGCGATACCTCATATGGTACACGCATTTCAAGAATGAGAGACCTTGTAGGACCCTCTGGTAGTAACACCAACTGCTGCATAGGCCAAGTGGTGTATAGGTACTGCCCTGATACTGTTTCAGACATGTGCATGGATTTGTTAATGTACACATTAATGCCTGTTCTTGAGAAGGAGTCAGTGGGCATTGGCAGATGGGTGGACGCTGGCCAGGTGTCTTCCTTATTGGGGCGGGGCGGTCCCTGCCCACTCCCAAGAAGACCTAAACCACATCTCCTATCACTGCCTTCTTTTGCTTTTTTTTCCTCTCACCTGCACCTTGAGGAAAGCGGCAGGCAGTGTTAGCCAGCGGCTGCTGAAGGCCATCAGTCTGCTTAGTGCGAAACACAGCCAGGCTCAGTAAAGTTCACCCATTCTGGGATCAGATGAAATGTCACTCAGATGAAGGGAGGGCTGTGATATGAGCATGTGCTTACAGACCAGATTCCGTCAACTTGAAGGGAAAGCCTTCATTATCAATGCTGGAATCGTCTTCACACAAAAGGTCGAGACGACAGTGGATTAGGAAATACGAGCAGGTGCAATAAAGAATTACAAGATACGATGCCAATTTATCTTTCCACTCGTTATTTTCTGTATCCTGAACATTTACGTAAGCAGCACTGTCAAGGGGAATGTTTTCACCTAAAATAAAAGGTCTGGAGAGTATTAGAAAGGTAACAAAATCATGTTAGCAGCCCTTATGACATAGTTTTTGAACACTTCAAAGTGACCCTAGACTCAACACATGAAGGAACAAACTGACAGCCACAAAATTCCAGGCGAAACCGAACTTGGAAAGATTTATTGCCTGTCTTCCACCTTATAAGAATGTCATCATGTTGCTCCTGAAGTTCTTGAAGTCTAATGTCCAAACCTGCAAATTCTCATCCTGAGTCTCATGCTCAGCCTGAGTATTTGGGTAGATTTCAAATAATTGAAATATCTGCCCATACTAATGAGAATATTAAGGGTTTTAAAGATTGCAGTAGAGATTAATATCATCTAGCTTTAGACAAATCATCAGAGGGGAACAGGCATTTCTAGGGTGCAGCTCATCCACCTGTTCTCTCACATTTGTTAAAAACTCTGAGTGCATCCCACTGACTAAAAAGAGAATCTAGGGTTACAAGTTCAGATGTGGGCATCTCTGCCATAGATACTAAAGGCAGAAAAGATAAATCTTATCCCACGTGTCTAAAGCTAGGTGTTTAAATTTGTATTTACAAATAGAATAAAGAGGATGGATTGCTGTATGAAACAGGTGAAGTGATCTGTCTTTTAGTAACAACTATAGCATTTTTCTCTATTGGAGAAGAAAGAAATTATGTCTTTTATTAACATTTCCAGATTTCATTCAGCAGCTGTAATTTTCTGACTAAATATGAACTCAAACACACTTTTTTATTTCACCAGTATTTCTACCTAAAAGTTTTGACACTACATATACCAGAAAACAAAGCAGCTGAAAAATGCATGCAGATAGAAATAACCGGCATATTTGGCCACAGAATGAGGATTTTCTCAATAAGTTATTCAGCCTGGCGGGAAACAATTCTCAAAGTTTTTAGAAATCTTTTAGTCTATGCAGCATCTTAAAGTGGATAACCCAGTAAAGTTAGATATGCCTGTGTAATAGTATTGTGAAAACTCTTTAGACAAATATTAAAATTTGAAGAAAATGTATATAATCACTCTCTACACATGGTTTAGAATACAAACATTAACAGTTTTTAAATTAGAAATTGATAGCAGAAATTTAGGACATAATCATAGACCATATCAGAAAGTGTAACATTTGCCAGATTTTGAAGCTAGCAAAACCCCCTTACATAGATATTCATCTTCCAGTGTCTTTTGAAATGGCCTTGTTTGGAGCTCTACGTGTTTCTTGCAGAGGCACATTGTAGAAATATGAGTCACAGAGGTATTGTCTTAAGTTTAACCTTAACAAACAACCTGTCTCCTCATTGGAATTAGGGAATTAATTTGATGCATAAACTTGAAAGTTCCTATCTGTGGAGTTGCTCTTACAGATAACACTCATAAAAAAAGCAAACTACTTGCAACTTACAACACATCATAAAACTGTCTGCAAACTAGACACCTTTACACCTGATAAACAAGGCCTGCTGCTCAGAACAAATTGATCCATCAGGCATAACCTAAACCCAGGTTCTTGTACCACAAAGTATGAAAACCTGAAAAAGAATTAGATCAGTAACTCACCTAGTCACTTTTTGAAATCCCTTATAAGAGTATGTTCTTTTAACATGAAAGTTCTTCAAAATTTGCAAGTATATGGTTTACGGCATACATATTGAATAAAATTTCTCCCAGGCAACATTTTTAAATGGATTTTTTTCTTTTGAGGAAGGGTAGAGTGATGTGAGGTGATTAAGAAGAATCAGAATACTGTGTTGTGAACAATTATCATGAAAAGTACAGATGCACAAAAAATCATAAACAACTATGTAAGTGAAAAGAATTTCCAGTCTTGGAGTGTCATTTCTTTCTAAATAACACTGATTTTCTTCAGCTTGTTTTCTCAGTCTCTGTTCTACAGCAGGATATTTTAACAGTTTGTACTAGAACTAAACCAATACTAAACAATTATGCAGAGGATTAAACTGAAGCGGAAAGTTCACTGTAAATTATGTTTATAAATACCTTCATAAAATTAATAAAGGGGAAAAAGTGTGGTGAGAGAAAAGGTAACAAGATAAAACAGAAAAAAAAGTAAAGAAAAAATGTTGAAAGGGATACAGATTTAAATAAAATATAGCTGTTTGTAAAGAATGAATTCTAAAGAACCTTAGAAGACAAAAAAAAAAGTTAAAAAGCAGGAAAGGAGAGAAATACATGTTGTTAAGAGCAGAGATTAAGTTAAAAAAACTAAAAATGCATTTAACTTTGTGTTATATTTTGCACATAAAAACATCTGGCACTGTTATTCACAGAAAAGCTTTCTCACAAATTCTAAATTGCATAAACATAAGGTTTATGCAATAAGTGAAACTTCTCAAGTTGTTTTGTGCTTTTTCCATTATGTAAGCCTTCTTTTTTGGCCAGTCTTGATCAAAAGTAAATAGTACTCATCACCAGAATTGTACTATAGACCTTTGTAAGTTAGACAGTAAAGACTGCAGAGCAGAACTCACTGCAATGCCAGAGAAAATGTTGTATCAAGCTGGAACATCTTAACTCATGAATGACAAGATTCTATGACCTCCTTTAACAGTAAGCAGCACCTTAATGAAGCAAACGCTCCTGCCAACCCCAGTGGGATTCACAGCTGTGTTTAATGTGAAGAATGGAATCAAATCTGATCCAGTGACTAGCATGGTATAGAGTTAAAATATAAGATAAAAAATCTAAGCATTCAGGTCATGTGTGTCCACCTAAGGTACAACAGAAGCATGTTCTCTGTAAGAAGAAAAACACAACTAATCCATTTTACCAGAACTTAATAACTGTAATTTTATCTTATCTTTTACCTTTACATTTCCTATAGAGCTTATGAATATTAACAAGGTACCACTGATTTTTGTCCAGGTAAAGTATCTTTCGTTGGTATCAATGCAAGATGACAAACGCTGAGACCTGAACATTTCCCGGAGTCCTTGATCAAACCCTGCTATTGCCATCTATTAAGTTAGATGGAACTGAACTACTGATTTCAAACATGAATGTGGTCAACGGGACAAGGCTTCGCAGAGTGACCCTCACTTTGGTTGTAAATGGACAGAGGCTAAGGCAATGCTCAAATCCCTGCTCACATTTCAGTGGATTTTGGCACTGGCTGAACACCATTACAGAACTGTTCACAGTCTGCCATAAGAAAACCTTGGAGTTTTACACAGAAAATTACACCAGATAATCCCTCCTTTCAATTTTCTGCACTGTCACAGCTTCATCTGTGAGCTATTTTTGCAGTTTGTTCTAACATGCAATTGGGCTCTAGATGAGCCAGCTAAGGTAAAAAAAAACAGCAGAAATGCTGAGGTGCATAGCTCATCCATGTGAAAAAACAGGATAGCTCTATAGAAACCACCCCAGGTATATAAATCACAGCCTGACAAACTGAGATCACATGAACAGTTTTCTGAAGTCTGCAGATAGATGCTGCAAGATTAATTTTTCAGCTTTTTAAACTTGTTTTTACTTACACAAACACTAGCACAAGAAACTTGAAACACTATTGTTCAGGTAGCAGGTTAGAACTAATTTTTTTTTTTAAATACATAGTTATTATCTCATTATCAACCTACCTAAAAAGTAAATCATTCTATGGGAAATTTAAGATACACTTGTATATAAATCTATTCAATCTTGTACATACAATAATTTTCTAAAAATAAATCAACATAAACTAAAATATAAACTCCCTTTATATAGTAAATAATTGCTATGTCTCTAGAAGACTTTACTTTCATTTAAGCTATGATTTTTAAGAAGCAATAAAGTGTTTATCTTCTAAAAAAAAAAGTACTATTAAGAGATTTAAACTGTGTGCAGCTGAATTTTTTGAGATGCTGTGGACACAGAAAAAATCCACTTTGTTCTTTAATTTATGGTTGATACCGTATGTTGAAGGAGTTTGTCTTATTTTACACAAGCCACAAATTTAATAATGGAACCAGAAATTTAAAACACATCATCATCATTAATCATGCAGCACTAGGTCTACTAAATCATTCCTGTATACATGAGTAAGACTAAACAGGCAACAGGTTTTTTTCTATTATTTCATGTTATTCAGAAGAAATTGGTTTCCTTATTATTTAGATGATTTCAGAAAACTGAAAGAATGTAAAACATGACCATACCATCCCCTGGTGAGTATACCAATATATCATTTTTTCTGCTCTGATGAGGTGATGGAGAGTCTATCATTCTCCTTTGGAGTTTAACCCACAGGAGAGAGACACTTAACACATATCTACATTCTAACTGTGAAACTATAATAATCAATCCCTCTTTTTGGTGAAACTGAAGGACTCTTGTTGTGTCGGAAACGTAGGATAAGAGAATGTGCTCCAACAGAAGTCCTGGGGCGATCCCACATAATATTAGGAATGAAGAACCCAAGAGCAGTCCTCAGTAAGCCCTTTAGAAAGTGTATTTGCTTTTGCTGTCACTCAATATTTTGGAGGTAGGACAACCACAGATTTCTTTATTATCACGTTATAAGTAGCAGGCACAGATCACA
The DNA here is from genome assembly GCA_020746105.1 of Trogon surrucura. Classification (NCBI taxonomy): domain Eukaryota; kingdom Metazoa; phylum Chordata; class Aves; order Trogoniformes; family Trogonidae; genus Trogon; species Trogon surrucura. The sequence goes on along the minus strand of CM036617.1, from coordinate 112,201,077 downwards.
AAGGTTGTAAGGATGTTGGTATTTTAACTTTTCACTTTAAGATCTTCCATCTCAAACAAAATGAATTTCTGATATATGCTACTTAAAAGTCATCACAACGTGCAAAAAAGTGAATTCTCTTTCCAACCTGCATGACCTCTACACTTCCAGAAGGAAGAGAAGCGTCACCTCTGCCCCATACGCATGCATACTGAAAGGCAGACAGAATCGCAAGTACCAGCATCTACATTATTTACCTGCTTTTATGAGCAAAGGAAAGCTCCATCCCACTTGCACACAAAGTCAGCGGCTCTAACTCCAGCCTCTTCCTGGAGCGTCAGGGAGGCAATATTTATACACAATACCACTGAGATGTTACAATTCTGTCATCTAATGCTCTTACCGCAGAAATACATACTTGAAAAAAGCTGGTAACGGAGAGAACTGTAACCTTTTCCTACTCTATTTTTTCTCAGGTTAATATTTTCTCTCAATGAGTTTCGTATTATTTTTAGCCCCACTGTTTTTCACAATCTTATACTTCCTAATACTACTATGCTTTGCAAAACTGAAGCTAAAACCAGTAAAGCAAGCACTCTTGTCATTCTCTTTTATGCCAGCCTTCTAATCTTGCATCAGCAAGACAACACAGTAAGCACCATCCAGTTGCAGAGCTGTGGAATAACTACATCGTTTTACTAGTGAAAAATCCTTCTACTACGGACAAGTCAATCCCCCCTGCAGGAAAAACTTGGACAGAGAGACACAGAGACATCATAAATTTACAATCTAGTTTAAAATGATGGAATTTGTGATAGACTTGCCATTTATTTAGTGAGAGGACTTTCAAGAAAAATGCTCAGTTGGATTGCTTTTCCATTACTGAAACACAAACATCAGCGGTGAAAACAAATACACCATGCATTACAATGATAATTGAAAATAATCAGGCAGATTGCAAATTGTACACTAGACTATTAACACAAAAAGGTATCTCAAATTTCTGTACTTACTCAGACCAATAGGTGTTTTTTTAAAGCTCAGAATGATGTAGAAATCTGGAAAGTTTCCTGCTGAATACTTCTTAATTTAAGGAAGCAAGACTATATATGGAGCAGACTGACAAAATCTTGTTACTTTAGGGATGAAAATCCTTTGGGGCTTGTACTAGATCTGGATAATGTCCTTGACTGTAGTGTGTGTGGAACCAAGAAAGGTATATCATATATATACAAGAGATTTCATGACGAAATATTGTATGCAATAGGAAAATAATGTAAAAGTGAGCTGTGCTACTTAAGGAAAACAAATTGTACTCCAGTTTTTCAGACTGATGAACTAAGTGTCGGCTTCTTGCTCTGAAATCTCATGCTTAGGTTGACACAAATTCTCCAGTTCAGTGATGTACAGGTAGCATAGAGCATAGTAAAAGAAAATCAGGCTGCAACCTCTTTTTAGAGGATTAAATAGAGAATAGGGAAGGTTATTATTTTTTGAAGTACAACACATGTACAGTATGTTATTCTGTTCACATTGAGCATTCTTACTTTATTAAAACTTCAGTTTAAAATAAACATCGTAACCAGACTCGCTAACCACTGTGTTTAACCAGTCTGAGAAAAGTTTCTAAAATATGAGGCTCTTAGGATTAATTTCTTCAATATATATGTGCATATGCAAAATATATGCTTTGCAGTAACTGTAACGTGACTAGCTAATTTGGATCAATAAGCTTTAGCACGAGATGTTAGGTAAGTTGGCCCAATTCCAAATAATATATTGAATATATTGAATTTTTTACTCTCCTATTAACCTGAGTATAGTTACACTTTTGAAAGTTAAGAAATGACAGAAGCCTTCACTAAAAATAGCAAATATCCACATTAAAATGAATCTAATAGCATAGGTATATGAAGATATTTAGCAATCTGTTTAGCAAATTCTATAGTGTCCTTAAACATAGACTGAAGAACCTGGCATTTCACAATATAATTATACATAATTTGTAAGCAGTGGTAAATATTTACAAAAATTATGCTGAAATGGTAGTGTGGTTTTATATCATCTAATTTTTTCCTAAAGTAACCAAAAAATTTTAGAGCTGATATTATAGCTGGCTCTCAGACAGGAAATCTTCTGCTTAAGTAAGCGAACATGGAAGCATTGTACTTCAGTATAAGGTCATCCACTCTATAATAAAAGTACAATCCTTTTTCTTCTGTCATTAGAAATACATTCAGTTTATCCTACAGCTTGAATTTTCAATAATTATGTTTCTTGCTGTAAGAGGTAACTGCTGTATATAAACATTCTTTTACGGTGTAAAAGTATATTAAGACCTATTATCTCTTCAGGAACCGTGCCAAAATATGAGTCTCTGGACTCATGCAGTTTTGACGCTATGCCAAAAGTAGTTTAAAATGTCGTACAGTGTTTGCCAGTAAAAAACAAAAGGCAGTGGCTTAGGACACATCAGCCAAGGGAGGACATGTAGAGAGATTAAAAAAACACAGTGGATCCAGTTTGTCCTATTCACAGACATCCAACTGGACCAACTTACAGGCTAGTGACTTCCCAGTTCATAATAAATATTTCAAATTAAACAGAATTGGGCCTAACGGCAGGGCTCATTTCTGAACATAACTGATGCTCTCTGCCATGAGGAAGAAGTCCACAGGGCATCTCAGACTGCAAGGACTTTAGGTCTCCATCCTCCTCACTGGCCACAGCTCATTTCTTTTTTCTCTCTTGTAAGGGCAAGATCTCTGAACCTGGGGCTACATTAGAGACAGGCTGGACCAGCTCAGTAGAACTCGTGACTGGAAATCACAGCTCCTCTCTAATTTGGCTTACAAAACCTGCCCAAGGGTAGCTCTGCTCTCTTACTTTTCTCCTTCTCTCCCTCAGCCACCTGCTCCTTCCCAACTCCAAAATCCAGTCAGCCTGAAATCCCAGTCTATATCACTCTCCTGCCCTCACAAACATTTTGATAAAATACTCCTGATTCAGACCAGCACCTTTGAGATTCAGCTTGATGTTTCCCAGCTGGGGAGAGAGAAGCAGAAATGAAGACAGTGCCTAGAGGCCATCCCTCCTTCCTCTAAACTCCGTAGCCTGTAACTCGATTTGCTGCTTCTTTTGTGGCCAAAACACACTTAGGAAACTTCCAAACCAAAACGCAATTTTTCCCCACCCTCTCCCATAGAATAAAATCATGTCTCTCAAATAGGAATCTCATTTTATAGCTAATTCTGTCCTCCTATGTGCTTATATATTTTGGAGATCAAAAGTTTCAATTTTACTTTACTTAACGAAGACTGAAGAGCCTTTTTTAAAATGATAGACTGGGGAAAATCCTCAGTCCACTAATTTTTCTTGAATTCTTTTGAAAGGCTATAAGATATATTTCTTATTCTTTTTTGATTACATGAATTAAGACTTTGGCAATGCATATTGTCACTGAAAACCTTTGGAGGGTCTGGCATTTTTTTATCTTTTTTATTCAATCAATACATTTTTTAAAAAATGAAGACCTGTGCATAGCCACAGAGCAACAGTCTATGGTCTTATTTACTTGAGAATCAAATACTTCCTGACTATCCAAAGTACTTTTTCCCCCCCCATTGTTTGGTATCAATTCCGGACACAGTTGCTACTTGAGGCAGAGATTTTCAGAATGCTGCCTAAGGGATTTAAATGAGGATTATTTTTCTAAATCTTCGTTTTCTTCTTTCAGTGAGCATCCTCAGCCTCTGCCCCATCTATTTTCTATTCCACATTAACAGATAAGATTTCAAATTCCCTCTGGGTTCCAGACAAAAAGGTACTACATCTCAATTCACAATGTCAAAGTTTTAAAACTGTGGAAGTTAGGAGGAAGCAATGCAACCAGTAGCAAGCAGTGATGCCTACCTGTGACACATACTCTGGATCAGGAGGGCACTTGCTTGAGTTATGTTTATTGAGAAAAGCACACAAGCATATGCTTAATTTTCAGCACATGCAGTTGAGCATGAGTTTAAAAAAAAAATGGTTTCTTGATTTGGTGCGTATTTGCAATATGCAGACATTTAAGATGCAGACCATAGAATCATAGAATGGCCTGTGTTGGAAGGGACCTTAGAGATCATCTAATCCAATCTCCCTGTCAAGGGGAAGGAACGCCTCTCTACTAGATCAGGCTACTCAAGGTTCTGTCCAACCTGGCCTTGAACACCTCCGGGGAGGGGGCAGCCACAACATCTCTGGGCAATTTATTCCAAAGTCTTGCCACCCTCGTACTGAAGAATTCCTTCCTAAGATCTAATCTAAATCTATTCTCCTTCAACTTAAACTCATTTCCCCTTGTCCTATCAGTGGACGCTCTTTTAAAAAGTCCCTCCCCAGCCTTCCTGTAGGGTCCCTTCAGTTATTGGAAGGCAGCTATTAGGTCCCCCCAAAGTCTTCTCAAGACTGAACAATCCCAGCTCCCGCAGCCTGTCCTCATAGCAAAGGTGCTCCAGACCCTGGATCATCTTTGTGGCCCTCCTCTGAACGCGCTTCAACAGTTCTGTGTCCCTCTTATGGTGGGGACACCAGAACTGGATGCAGTATTCGAGGTGGGGTCTCACAAGAGCAGAGTAAAGGGGAAGAATCCCCTCTCTTGACCTGCTGGCTGCGCTTCTCCTGATACATCCCAGGACAGTGTTGGTCTTCTGGGCTGCATGAGCTCACTGCTGGCTCATGTTGAGCTTCTCATCTATCAACACCCCAAATCCTTCTCTTCAGGGCTACTCTCAACCCACTCTGTGCCCAGTTTGTATTTGTGCCTAGGATTGGCCTGACCCAGGTGAAGGACCTTGCACTCAGACTTGTTGAAGCTCATGCAGTTTGCACTGGCCCATTTCTCAAGCCTGTCAAGGTCCCTCTGGATGGCATCTCTTCCCTCAAGTGAGTCCACGGCACCACACAGCTTGGTGTCGTCAGCAAACTTGCTGAGGGTGCACTCAGTGCTGTCATTCATGTCGCTGACAAAGATGTTGAACAGCACTGGACCCAGAACAGACCCCTGAGGAACACTCTGCTTGTCACTGGTCTCCATGTGGACATCGAGCCATTGACCACAACTCTTTGAGTGCGACCAGCCAGACAATTCTTTATCCACCGAGCGGTTCATTTGTCAAATCCGTGTCTCTCTATTTTAGAGACAAGGATGTCATGTGGGACAGTGTCAAACGCCCTGCACAAGTCCAGGAAAATGACATCCGTTGCTTTTCCCGTGTCAACCAGCGCTGTAGCTTTATCGTAGAAGGCCGCTAAATTAGTCAGGCATGACTTGCCCCTGATGAAGCCATGTTGGCTGTCACCAACCACTTGATTAGCTTTTATATGCCTTAGTACAGTTACCAGGAGAATCTGTTCCATGATTTTGCCTGGCACAGAGGTAAGGCTGACTGGTCTATAGTTCCCCGGGTTGTCTTTCGTTCCTTTTTTAAAGATGGGGGTAATATTCCCCCTTTTCCAATCTGCGGGAACCTCACCAGACTGCCAGGACCTCTCAAATATGATAGCTAGTGGCCTAGCAACTTCAGCTGCCAGTTCCTTCAGGACCCGTGGGTGTATCTCATCAGGTCCCATGGACTTGTGCACCTTCAGGTTCTCTAGGTGTTCTCAGACCTGATCTGCTCCTACCCTGGGTGGTTCTTCATTCTCCCAGACCCAGCCAACACTCTCTGTAATACGGGTGGTGTAGTTCGAGCAGCTGCCAGTGAAGACTGAGGCAAAGAAGTTATTGAATACTTCAGCCTTCTCCACATCCTCGGTAACCAGGATACCTGTATCATTCCAGAGAGGCCCCACATTCTCTCTCATTTTTCTTTTTTTCTCTTACATACCTATAAAATCCTTTTCTGTAATTTCTAATATCTCCGGCCAGATTTGACTCTGTCAGGGCCTTAGCTTTTCTAACCTGGTCTCTGACTACACAAGTAACTTCCTTGTAATCATTCCAGGTTACCAGTCCCTGCTTCCATGCTTTGTGAGTTCCCCTTTTGTATTTGATTTTCGCCAGGAGTTCTCTGTTTATCCATAAAGATCTCCTGGAGTTCTTTCCTACTTGCTTTCTTTTAGGGATGCAATGCCTTTGAGCTTGGAGGAGACGGTCCTTGAAAGTCGACCAGCTTTCTTGGGCTCCCAGTCCCTCCAGGGCTTTATCCCATGGCACACTAGCAAGGAGGTTCCTAAAGAGGTGAAAGTCAGCTGTCTTGAAATCAAGGGTTTCAAGCTTGCTGAGCTTTCCGCTCTTAGCTGCCCTTAGGATCTCAAACACCACCATCTCATGGTCACTGCAGCCAAGGCTAAGAAGGTGTCAGGAGTGGGATTCAAACCCATGCCTCGAGGAGAGACCAGAACACCTGGGGCAAGGATCGGAGCCTTGAGTCTGGTGCCTTAGACCACCCGGCCATCCTGAGATTACTGTACAGTGGGATTTCGTAGGTGAACCTGATCATTTCTCTGTGATTCAGATCAATGAGAATCATTCATCTCTATACTTTTGAAAATTGCACCCATTTGCTACTTTGGGCACTTAAATAACTTCAGGGAAATGGACGCTTTCCAGTAATTTCAGTCATTGAGAGTACTCAGCATTAAAAGGCATTCTTTCGCTGTTATAATTCTTCCAAACACTCTGCTAATGGTTTTGGTTGTGAATGTGGTCCTTGCCCAGAGAAATGGAGAGGCTGTAGCTCATTTACCCTGAGAAGGGAATCTTCTGACCTGTTTTTACTTGTGTATATAAAACAACCACAAAAATGTCTTTACTTTTTATTTGTGTAATAGCTCCAATATAGCAGCTTATTTTCTACTGATCCTAAACTATTTAGGCACTTCTCAGCATGTCAACCACACAACACTGAAACTCTCTACACTGCTCAGAATCTGAGGCGTTCCCTAAAATACACTAGTGACAACATTTCCCAATAATAAAAAAAAAGTCCTGTTGTGGGAATGAGGAGGTTCCAGATAGAAAAGCAAGCTGTGACTGCTATAAGTTGCTACTTTCAGTGGCATCTCTGGGATGATAATGCTTTTCTTTCAGATATGGTTTGAGAGAAAATCACTTTGTTAATGAGCTTGGCTTTATATTTGGAACCACTGATACGAGCCACTATTTGTCACTTTTGCCATTGCTTACTGTATGACTTAATATAATTTACAGTCTGCTATACTCATAGCTGTACAAAATGTACAGTTTTATTTTCAAAGTTTGCAGAGAAAACATGCTGCATCTTGTTCTGCTACAGGTAAACCATATTTTCCAAAGGGAATTATGTAAAACAAATAATATGATTTCAAAGTAAGCAAATTTACTTTATTTTTTCATAGCTCTCATGTTACAGAAGATTGTAGATTAATTACAGAAGCTATTAATGTGATCAACTAAGTGAAAAGTACTGAGAAAAGGGAACAGAGATTGGAGAAACCCCTTTCTTCCATGATCATGGTACCTTGGCAAAAAAAGAGGAAAAAGATATAACCCATGGGAGAGAAAAATCACAGCAGGTTGTAACGTATACTGTTATTAGTATGACATTTACTGGCATTTCACTCATATTAGAATTTTTCACCATTTGCCCTTGCCCTCTCTTATAAGATAGACTGCTAGTCCTACTATTACAATTTTCTAGCTCTGGAATGTGCAATTATATTTTGACACACATCCCTGATCTTTTTAATTATTATTATTTTTTTCTAATTGGATAAATTTCTAATATAACCTAAACCTAATGGTTTATAACTGTGCATAGTTTGTAGCTGATTGGATAGCATAGGTGATCAATAATTTTAATAATCTTGGCTACATTTGCATGCCACTATTTTATACAACGAAATAAAAAATGAAAGAAATGAAATTCACACATATCAGTCAATTACTGAAGCCAATTATCTGTTTTCAAAAAGAATGAGTCAGATGCTCAGCTAATTTAAATCAGCCCAGCTCACTAATATTTACATCAAGTCGAGCCTACCTCAGTATTTCAAATCCCTTTATCTCCAGCGATATAAAATACATTAAAGGAGCTTTGTGGGACAAAAAAAGTGATTGCTAATTACATCAAAGGTTCCAGTATACAACAAGGTATATAACACTACAGCAGAAAAGTTGCCTCCTTATGTTAAACATTCACATATTGCCATAAATATTATTATACATACATTATCAATGCTCATTTTAGGGTCATTTATCATCAGGGTGCAAAGTATAAGTTCACCATGAACTACTATTTTTTCAAACATGATTTCTGAAATGTGTGTTTGTGTGAAACAGTGTTTAAAAAATACTAAAACCTTCATGGGAATGTTTAAGAGTTCTGCTTAAAAGCCTAATTGCTCCCTTCAGAGACATTATAATCTATAGAGTAAATACTTATTTATAGACTTTCTAATTGGTGGATTACATTAACAGATATTAGGATATATTTTGAAGGCAAGCATATTGACCTTGTGGAGTCCAATGCCTCCTTATATTTAGCCTATTTACTGGCAGAAAATCTCATAATTCTAATTACTACTGAAATTGATTTTTATAACTTATGCAAGATTGAGTTCACATATATTTAAAGAAAATATTGGCAAACTGTGTCTCTTCCCTAATAAACCATTAGGGACAGTAGCATTTCAGTCTTATTTTCAGCAGTCCCTAAGCACTCAGAAGCTCAGCTCTTTGTTTCATCCTTAATCTCTGAATTAAAGCACAATAATAATAAAAAAATCTATAAAGGGACTAAGTTGAGGGGGGAGACCCGTCTTTTTAAAAGAGGACAGTAGGAGCCTGGAGCTAACACTGCAGACCCACATAGTAAAATGTGCAGACAACTCCCTCACCATTTTTAACCTGCTTGTAAATGAAAAACAGATAATGGTAGGAGTCAAAGTATCAAGAAAGACAGAGAGAAGTTAAGAAGTGGAGGGGAAAAAATCCCCTACAACCCCAACACCAAAAACCCCAGAATGCAAATGGGAGGAAAAAAGGGCGTAGCCTGGGGTGGGAAATACATTTTTTCTCCCCCTTGTATTGTGTTTCCTGGGGTTCATGCTTTACTGCTTTTTTTTTTTTTTCAGATGCTCCATAAACAATTTTCTGTATGAGAAGCCCCTTTAGTAATTAATTGTACTTTGGTGAAGAACAACTAGGGAATTGGCAGTGAAGAGCCATTATAGGAGAGATCTTTTTATTATTGTGCTGTAAGAGATGAAGGCAGCACAATTTGGCAGATCATGTAATATCTGTATTTCTTAGATCTCTGTGTGGTTACTGGATAAAACCCTCCCTTGGCAAGAGGGCTGGTGAGGTTAAATTTACTGTTGTAGAAAAAAAAAAAAAAATTATACTGATAGCTGCAAGGCAGGGCAGACCCCTCTCTGAGCAGGACAAGTGAAAAATGTCATGGATGAGTCTGGACTGTAGGCTTCATCAAGACTGGTACAAAAGTTTTCAGATCAGTGTTTTTGCTGCCATTCAACAAAACTAAATTTATAACAAGCATCGTCAAAGAGATTCCACCAGCAAGTGGGACTGAAAAATTAAAGCCTTGAATTCCAACTTAGTCTTTCCTCTGTGGTAGTAAACACAAGCAGTTATTGAACTAGATAAAAAGACAAATGTGTTGCTTCCTCCCAGAAATGGCGAGTCTTATGTATCACTGTCAAAAAGCCTAAATAAAAGACCTTGTCTTGGTACTATAAATCCCCCGTGTCTGTAGTGTTCTTATGAAATTCTCGAGTGCAAAACTTGTGTGGAAAGTTACTGTATGAAGAGAAAGATGGCTGGTTACGCAGCAGCACCAGCTATTGCCAGCAATCTTGAAAATCAGCTGGGCTTGCCAATGGGGGTAGCAGCTGCACTTCGCAACACTTTCTGTAACTGAGAAGCAGCGGAAATAGTAGGTAAGGGAGAGTCAGGATGACAAGGTGCAATAACTAAGGCACTGCTGATTCATGCAGCCACCAGTGCAAGTCAGGAGTCCTGAGACCACCATGCTTGCTCCTGATACCAAGAGACTGCATGCTCACAGCTAAATCATAGCAATTCCCAATGTCTCCTTCTTCCTTCCTTTTTCTTTCTCTTGTCTCATTCTAAGTGCAAGGCAAAGAGCAAAATCAAAAATCAAAAATCATTAAGATTGGGGCCTGCATCTTCCTCTTAGACCTTCACTACTTTCTGAAAGCAAGAAAAGAGAAATGAAAGCCTCTCACCACCAGATTTCACAGCTGCTGGCATCTGGAGCCAGGAAGAGCAGCTAACGTTACCAAAGTCTGAGCAACAATTTGTTTAGATGATGCAAATGCCTCCCCCCACTGTTTGTTGCTTTTTTCCCCCCTGAGGCGAGCATGTATGATTTTTGATTTACAAGGCATACATATAAGAACATTTAGAGCTTCAGACCTTTTATACGTCATACATGACATATATATATATACACCATGTATATGCCCTACATAAGCATACATTATCTTCCTGGATACTGAAGTGAGAAACAAGTAGGCAATCTGTAAAAGCCATGTTTTACCTATGGATGGGTATAGTTTCTGTGAACTGATGTGGTAACCAGTTTTATAAAAAAAATACAACTTAGAAGGCCATGTCTTCCACCAAGCCTATAAAAAAGACTTTATAAAATTCAACAACTGGTTGCTTATGAGGTGCTAAAGAAAAAGATATCCACAGAGGAGAAAGTAATGTGAATATACAGAGGAAAAGATTTGCCACTAAAAAGACAGAAGAGTGATCAGAGGTAAATAAGACAGATCTTAAAGTGAAGACTTGGTTTCCATCTATTACTACACAATATTTGTTCATTAACTTTAGAAAGCAGCAAATGTTAAACTGATTTGTCTTATGAGCTCCTGATGGTATAAGTTTCTCTAGATATTTTCTATATTTGGTTCTGCTTTTTTTCTCAGGGGCTAGTTATAAAACTTTTCATGTCTTGATAAAAGGTCCTCAATGCAGTTTACAAGATGCTATTGACATGCTTGGGACTTCTGGAAAGAGAAAATTTACAGGAACAAAGAAATAGGATCAATCCACAGATAAAAAAAGGTTGCATGTTAAAAAAAAAACCAAACCCAAAACCAAGAAGTGAACTTAACACGCAGGCATGGATACGCATTGCTGGGGGATCGAGGAGACTACGTTATGCCATGCAGTTGCCTTCCACTGGTTGGTGTTGCTGCACCTGTATAGTCTCAATGCATCATTACAGCAACTTTTAACTCGGTAATACTGTGCTTTTTTCCTTTCTTTCCGAAAATTATGAAAAAAACACCCATGTGTTTCGTTCCAATTGCCACAATATAACTTGCATCTTTACTGCTGTATTGCATAGAAAATGAAAAAAAAAAAAAAGGAACTGACAATCAGGAGGTTAGAGATACTTTTCTTGAATCAAACGAGGCTACTTGGGCAAGTCATTTTACTCTGTTACCCTTTTCTTTGCTAAACTTATTTCTCTATTTTGCAAATTATTTGGTACCATAATCTGCTTCTTTTAATGTTATAAAGGGACACTGGACACTGGAGAAATTATCTTATCTAGAGATTCACATATCTGTTATGATTCTAATGTAATTGCTAATAGCCAAAGTAATTAATAAAGTCAGATCTTATTTTATCCACCTACATCAGCATATTACATGAAAAAAATTGTCTTTAAAGACTAAGGCAAAATTCAACAGCAAGGAAATTTTAAAGGTACTCCAATTTTCATTCTGTTAAGAATTCAAGACTACTTAAACACTTCTTTGTTACTTTGGCTACATCTCTCTATACTTACTACTTTCTAGTCACTATTGAAGGAGAAAAAAATAAGCTCTTTTCCTTGACGATGCCACATAGAAATGAAAATCAGTGTTTATGAGATAAAAAGCGAAGCAGTATTTCTACATTGCTCACCCTGAAATGCTAGTCCTTAGGTTTTCCTCTCAAACTTGAATTTGGGAGGAAGGACAAAGACAAAGCCCATAGGGAAGAAGCATCTCATCTCCTACCAATCAAGAGAAAACAAAGTATGCTGTTTGCTTAAGGACAATGCGTTCTGCACTTTCAAGAAAGAGAAAATCCCCTGTGGGTAGTGCATACATTTTTTATAGTTTTCTGATGAACTAGTGATACACTGGCATAAAACATCAGCAAAAATCCCACCCACTGATGTTCTTCTTCTGACATGTTGCGGTTGTTGCAGGAAGGTTGCCTCCTCGTCCCTCAGTGCTTATTTCTCATATTTTCTGATATTGTTTGCAAAACCAAAAACATGAAAAGAAAAACAAACAAGAGTGCTAGACTGGAAAAGACAACATACTTTCAAATGTAGTATTTAATGTAATGCTGCTGGCTCCTTAACTTTCTGTACTGCTGAAAGGGTCTGAGCACTTAAGCATGCAGTTGCCCCATCGGAGGTAATAGAGCTGCTTCAGCATGATAAATTCTTCTGAAGGCACGTATAAACAACCTTTGATTCATATACACTGAAACTTGTTATAAGTAACGAATGATTTAGATGGAACACATTTAGCACTGTCTCACAAAGAACATTTATTACAAACATACCACAACAGCTGAAGCAGTGGCAGATAGCACACCATCCATCAGAGCAGACCACCAAAACAAATTGTGCCTCATAAACTACTTTAATATGTCATGGAGCTTCCAAATATACATCACTGATCCATTTGTTACAAAGACTAAGCTATTTTTTCACTGACAAGTCAATGACATTTGGTATTTTCATTTATGTGCAATATCACAATGAATCTAAGGACTCCATTCACCCAAAATTAGGTTCCTGCGAGTGCTGGCCTTTTAGTGCTCCTCAGGCTTACACAACTCGTCACACATGGATCTTGGTAATGACGCCTGTCTACAAAGACCCATTTGCCAATGTTCTCTGTATACTTTAGCAGCATCTTGCTAACCACTTCAGGTGCTCAAGCTGCAGTTCCCTCTATACGCATGCAAAATTTATGGCCCACACTGATACAAGAAGGCAGCAGCACAGTAGCAGTTTTAAAGGGCATATGTTACATGCTGAAGAACAGATTTTTCAAGTAATTTTGAAGAAGTGATTGAGGAAGGTGCGTCTACCTCTTCTGTTTCAATATCAGAAGAAATGCTTATAAAATAGTTCTGCAACAAAAAAGCAAAAAAAAATAACTCCTCATATCTTTGGTCTGACTACCTACACAGGATTAAAGCTTCTCTGTTTCCCTTTAAGGTCTGTACTAAAGCATAGCAGATACCCCAAAAAGTTTCTTTTTCAGTCTGAGAGTTAACAAAATACAGTGCAAAACAGTAAAAATGAGCACTTCATCATCTAACTTGATTCCCTTCTAGCAGTACAAATGATGCAGAAATCACAAGCTGGGCTTAAGAAAAGTATCTGAAAGCTGAAAATACAGTTAAGTTGAGAACATACACCGACTTCAGCCAGTCGTTAAGAAATCTGCATCAGAATAAAATTGGGTTGAGTAGGGATTAAGAATAATATTATAGTCTTGTTTAATAGACTTGCAAAAATCTGTAATAACTTTCCTAGTCACACACCTCTCCTTGTCCCTTAAATAGGACCAGAAAGTATATAGTTCATGTAAAGTTTAATGTAAACAGTCTTAAAGGATTTCCAACTGCATTAAATTCAAGATTCTGGGATAATGAGCTATATGGGCTGCTTTCTCCTCAGTATACACTAAATACTCCTTTGCCCTCTGCAAATTGCTACTGCACCAGGAAAGCACGCTGACACAGAACACATCAAAGCCAACACAACTTGAAGAGATGTATGTCGGTATGTAGCTGTGCTGGAGGTAAAGTACCAGCACAGACTGTGGTAGGCTACGAGTCAACATGCAAAAGTTTGTCAAGTCCATAACAGTGCTATTGTACAATAAATATGTATTATAAAAAACATTTAACCCATTTTCCTACAAATTCTCATTTTGCACTTCAAACACAATTCTTCACACATTCCTTACCAGCTCTTTCTCCTGAACCAAGTCTTGCAACTCTGAAATTTTAACGGAATTGGGATTTTTACTGATTTTTTTCAGTCCTGCTTGAAACTCAGTGATAACCAAGGCCCATTCAGTTTTAAATATCAAATGTTACAATTTAAGCACCATCTATAAAGTGTCACTGATCCGCACGTTAAGTGTCCGTTGAAATCAATGGCATGTTCAGCATAAAAATCAGTGATAGGGTATAATCCTAAATAGTTATTCTACACACAAAACTCTGCAATGCCACCTTGATTTCAGTCTTTCATATATGGCTACTCAAGATAGAATATTTATTAGTGTAATACTAGTACAAAGAAGACAAGCAAAGTGATAAAATTAATGGCAAGTATGGTGGCATTGGGAGTGTGAATAGTGTAATTAATTAATCAAAATAATTCTAACACTTTTAGAGGATATTATAGGAACAAAATAAAAAGACAAGCCATTATGGTTTTCTTAAGTATGCAGTAATAGTTCTATATATCTTAGATTTATGCCAAAGACACCACAGAAGTAATAACTAGCTGACATCTATTATGATGACTGAATACTTCTGTATCATAGTGAGATCCAAGAAAACACTCATCTGCAATACGACAAGTCATCATGAAAATCCTGGGTTGTAAAGCCTGAAAGAACCATAGATGGACAAACAGAGAAAGAATCGGTCTGTCCAGATTGCATTTCAAAGTCATTGCCAGCTATGTGGACATCTACTGAAAGCATCCCTGGTGGGCAGCCCCAGCACTTCTGCTTTAACAATGAGTTTCATGACTAACTCAAGAGTTGCACTGCAAACTACTCAGCAGCCAGATGAATTCACACAGCTCTGGTTTAAAAGGAACATAGTATGTCATGACTTAATAGTGTTTGATTTCTCCCTGGTGTTTTTTCAGGCTAGAGAGTTGACCTCCTTCCTCCCTTGGTGCTTGACTGTTGACATCTCAGTGTTCTTTCCTGATTAACCAAACCTCATCCTCCACTTTATTGCTTAAACTAAGGTTTCCAAAAAGGTCTATGGTTGTTAAGAAAAAAAAAAAAAAAAAAAAAAAAAAGAAGAAAGAATTGGACAAGACAGCTACATAGAACATTTAGTGAGATAGGGGTCTAAAATCCCACACCAGGCTTGGCAGCTGTGATAATAATGTATAATTTAATTGAAGCTATACTGTGATCCTCAAAAGGACTTTAGACCTTTTCCCATGTTTATGTATTATTCAGGCTAATGGCAACCCTGAAATAGAAAAAGCTTCTTATCTCTTAAAACTTTTATTGCAGTGAGTTCAAAATGCACAAAGCTGAGTGCTAGTCTGTGTGCTTTAATGCAAAGTGAAAGGATGCCGTTTTCAGCCCGTTTTAGCGTTGCTGTCTTGGCAAAAAGACAGATGTGATTGGATGCCTTAGAAACCAGGGATGCAATGGCATGCCTGAGAAATTTAAACTTCTGAGTTCTTTTTGAACTTAGAATGTCTATGCTCTGTCTGGCCATTATTTGTTTTTCACTTTTTTCAATACAAGTTCATAGAAGAAATATAAATCCCATTAGACAAGACAAAAATCTATAGAAATCAATACAAATGGCATCTCCTTTGCATTTTAAGCAAGTTAACTGACAGTTCTTGCTGCACCTTTAACTCTGTTATAAAAGCCTATATCTACAGGGTTTTTGAAAACTAACAGGATAATTTACTAAATGATGACTAGCTGCTTACTAGCAGCTGAATGGATCGGTGAAAATTCATCTTGCAGACCAAGCAGCAAAAGGAACCAATCTTCAAGTTGGTCATCAGTCTACGCACAACTTATATGTGCAGGGGAATAGAGGAATAAATCAGGAATGTTCACAGAAAGGTTTTTGCTTCCAGCCATTGTTTATACCATAATGCAAAATTGAAAACCAACATAATATAATACATGTGCACATGGCCACATAAAAAAAATAATATAAAGATAATAAAATAGCATAACCTCAAACCACAATGCCTGTGGAATACAATGGTCACAGAATATCAGTAAAGGATTTTTCAAATTATTTTTCTTTCTAAATATATAACAAAATTTCACCCTGTGGTGACTGTCTACAGCTTTTCTGGTGATTGATGAATCATAGAGATCATCTTATGTTCTTTCACCAATACGCAAAGACAATGTAAATGCCATGAAACATATCAGTCACTGCTGTATTGCTGCTGAAGAGATTACGAGCAGATACATTTAGAGCTAGCAACTGCCCTTGCCATGAATCAAAAATGTGTACTGCTAAACTGATTTAGGGCCTCAATCTACATTATCTGTAAAATGAAATTACCATGTTCATTGTTTGGAAAGGGAATTGAAAAGACCAATACAGATCAAGCACATTTGCATGCATAATACATTATATTATCCTATGTTCTCCACACATCACTTTCTCTACATGAGCTGCACTTGTTTAGAGCACGTGCAAGCTTTTGTAACATAGCTTTTGTTTAAAATAGGCTTTAAACAAGTTTATGATGTAGCTATAAACACGAGAGAATACATAAGGAACAATGCATCTTTTGTAGTTTGAAGGGTACAAAACCTCTCACCAATTACTTTGTTCCTTTTAAATTAAAGAACAATAATATACCATCAAAGGGCACCAGAAAGGAAATGAGTCAAGATGCTAAGCTACATTTTCCAAAGACTATAAATTAAGCAAAACATGTTGCCAGGAACAAAAATGTGTCTATGCATTCCTCGTGGTCTGTGATATTGTATCTATGAATCTCTACAGAAACAACTCGAGGTAACATTTCCTAATAGTAATAGTTTTCTATTTAAATACAGTGAAAAAGCTATTAAAGCTGATTGAAACAAATTAAGAAAACTCTGAAAACAACCTCTGTAGATAATCATTTATAAAAGGTCTTTTAAAAATGAGAGCACAACTGACAAGCAGAAGAAGCTGTGCACTGAACGTGAAGATCAAAGAAGAAGAGTGACAGCATAACCAATATACAGATACAAAAATGCCAGTCACTGGTACTCAGGTACTGTAATGCAGAGCAGGTTCTTAAGACAGTTCAGGGAGTGAAATCCATTAATCTGGATTTTGAAATATAACCTGTGCCAGACTTCTGTAGAAAGAGTAAAGCAAGATCATGTAAAACAGAATTTCTCCTTCTCACAATAATGAAACCTATCTATTACCAAACTCATTTAAGGAAAAACTGGAAGCAGAGACAGCACGTGTTCCTCCTAAAACACAAAGAGGTTGAAATTAAGTTCTAATGTAAGTATTATCCAAGAGGTTTTTTTTTTTTTCTCAGAGCACAAAAAACTGTCTTTGCCCTGATACACTGTGGAGTGTCTGTCTTCACAAACTGCACCAAGAGACTTCATGAGCAACTTTAGAGAAGTTACCTTCAATAACTCTACTGCAACCCCATTCTTTAGCTCCCACAACCCTCTTCTTTATGTGATATCTTTCCTTCAAAACATGCAATTCAACAGCATGAAGGAATTATTTAAGTTTGATTTCTATATTTCTCCTCTTACTTCCCCTCTGCTGCTCTTCAACATTCAAAAGTTGAAGAAGTTTCCAACTTAAAAAAAGGAAATAAAATTTCTGCAAAGCAAAGAGTCATTCTTCTTTTTTTTTTTTTTCCACAGTAACTACCAACATCAAGAACATTACTCACATTTCAAGACTGTCACTTTTTTTTAAGCAGAAACCAGATTCTGGCAGTGGAGAAAATAAAAAAAAAGAAAACGTGAAAACTGACTGTTGTTCAGATTTTTAACGAACTCTTTACTCTTCACCAATGCTCTGTAACCATAAATCAAGTATGTATTCATTCTTGTTTTTTTCTTTTTAGTAAACATGTATTACTAATCTAAGTTTTATGAAATGACTTTTCACATAAATTGAGAATTATTGAATTAAGCAATTCTTAACACCAGAGCAGACAGCAATTCTTTAAACCATGTTCTGGGTTAGTGTATGAACCCACATCAAGTCCATGGATAATCAAACAGGTGGGTAATAAGAGCTTATTCAGACCAGTCGCAGAACGATGGAAAGCAAATAAGGACTGTAAATAAGTTCTTTAAGCTTCACCAGAATCACTAGCAGTACAAAACCTCCTCAACCAGTGGCAAATACTTTCCAGCAGTGGGAACTGCATCAGTGTCACAACTCTTCCACTGTCTTCATGAACCTCAGGACTTCTGCATGCTCTCATCTTCAGATCAGCCTTTCCCAGCTGCCCACATCTATTATTAGACAAGCATTATCTGGTGAGAGTCGACATTATTGGTTATCAAATAGGTGATACTACAGCTAAGATGCAGAAGTAGATTCTTCTCTCATTTAAAGCGGCATAATTCCATAATTTCACTCCTGCCTGTAAGAAGTATAAGAAAGATGGTGAGTATGTTCCAGTTACTACTATCAGGTATGCTCCAATATACAGCACAACACAGCAGTTCTTTGCAAGCAAGTACAAGAAATAAGACACAATCTTGTATTTGCAGAAGATGCTTAACCAGGAGCATTCCCCAAGGGTTGTATTCTGTATAACATGGTACTTTTTAAACCAGAAGCAGCAGATTTGGTGTCCCAACTGCTTCCTAGAAGGAAAGGTGAATGTAATATGTGAAAAACATGCTCTCCCTGCATCTTTTCAGGATATAAAAGAAATTCAGAACAGTATCTGTGGTTTCTCAAAGCACCAATTACACTACGTATGACAATGGAATGCAAATTTCCAGCATAGAGGTAAGATTTAGAAATGTAATTGAAGAATGCTTTTCAAAATAAATGCTTTTCAACCTAAAACTTGTGTATTGTCTTTACGTGGATGTGACTGACAGGGGATTTCACTCATCCATTCATGCAATACCTTTCTCTAATAGCTTTAAGGACCCTTTACCTTAACAGGAGAAGAAATTTAGTGATACGCTTAAATTACATGAAAGCTGTCTCTCAAATATTCCACCACCGAACAGACTAAATTCCTTCAATCTCTCTCAGAAACATTTTCTCTAGTTTTCAGAATAATTTTGCATCTTTTTCTCATTTCTTTTAATTTTTCTGTATCAAATACTACACACTTTCATTTCTGCTCGCAAGGGAGCAAACCATTTGCTCCTTTACTCCTATTTACAGACCTAAAGATCCCTTTCATCTGTTTTTCCAATCTCAGTACTGTGAGCCTATACCTAGGTTAAATTACCAAACTGGAAGCAGCAATCTCGGGCAGTCTGGTAACCCTGTGATTTTTGCTCCCTAAACTTTCAAAAATTACCAAATACACTTTTAAATAACACAAAAAGTCCAGCTGGTGGGAAGTTAATCATTAACTAAAGCAACATGGCGTTAATGTGAGCATGGCCATCTCTCCTTGTCCAGCATTTGCCATGGGAAAGACCAGAGAAGAGTAAGAGTTTGCTGCTCCTTTGTGCCACTGTATCGGGGAAGTCTCGTCATAAACTACACAAGCACAGAAACTGCACGTGTGCCCATCCCTGAAAGGAAGCAGGAGGCTGTAAAGGCAGTTGGCATTCAGAGGACATCGGAGCCTGGAGGAAAGAGGAGCTATGCACTTACTCATATCAAAACCTTGATTTTTGTGAAGGCTGAGAATCCTTTTCTCTGACAGTTTCTTCTGAGTGATCAGACTCTCTAGAAGCAAAACTAGGTTTTGCCCCTCTCTTGTTTTTTCCATTACTTCACTTAAGTTTCCTTATACAAGAAAGCACAGTAAAAACATTGGTTTTGAGGGAAAATCTTAGAAAAAAAGAAAAAAACTTTCTGATGTTTCTGAATTACTGTGCTTCAGTTCTCTGTGCATACACATATGCAACCATGAATTTGTTATACTATTCAGCTAGCATAGAAGAATGAAGTTTCAAAACTAGTAGGGTGAAATCAGTGCTGCAATGAGAGCTAACATGACACGATTTAGCTGAGAACAAGAATTTATTATTCAGATATGAATGTCTGAGAAAGTAATTTCTGTTGGAGGCACAGTCACTACTGAACAGCAGCTCTAAAACATCAAAAGCTTTCCACTGTTGGCAACTTAATATTGTTCACCAAAACTAGTCTGTAAAAACATCATATATCCCCCCCCAAATTTATATATTCTAGACAAAGGAGTTTTCACAGAGGTATTTAGTAATGGCTCTTGTAAGAAGCAATGTACTGCAAGTACTCTTTAGATCACACTATGATTTAAAAAATCAATAGTGCTTAACTGATGAATACCATTGTCTTTCAAAATTGCCAGAAAGAAAAAGCCAAAACAACTTTTTCTCAGACACTTTGATGTGTTTAAGGTGATTTAAGTGAGTTCATTTTATTTGTGGACCAAAGTAAGAGGGTTTGCTTCTGCTTTGTAGTTTTTCTAATATCAATGATGCTTTATGGTGGCTCCAAAATCTCGTTTATGAAAAAAAAATGCAAATAACCAAAGGAGAGGGATGTGTATGCATGGGGGGTGAAGAGTATTTAAATATTCCCTCTGTTTTATAACTATTTGATCGACATACTTTTTAATATGATAGCAAACATTTCAAGCAAGGCTCCAAGCACAAGATGTGGACATAGGATTCAGAGGAAGGTGCTACCTTATTAAATATTCTTTTTTCTTCTTTTTTTTTCTTTTTTTCTTTTTCTTATGGATAATCCATAGTTGCAGGCTGAAGTTATATAGCAGCTTGAACTATCCTAAATGAAGCCATGATCATAATCTCTTCTTTTCCCTTGTGGTCACAGTTTTGTTGTGTACTGGGTTACCCTGTGACCTGAGAGTGTGTCAATTGAGGGATCCCATCAGCTGGTTGAATGCTATCCTCTCTTTTACGTGGCTGATTGCTATAGTTGCATCAGGTCCCTGAGTAGGGCTGCCAGTAGATGTGCACAAGCACTAGCACAAGTGGAGGAGGTGGAGGAAGACCCTGCAGCCAGGACTGGTGGAGGTTGAAGGAGACTGTGGAAACATGGATCAGGCTGACTTCATGTGCCAAAGGACGGCAGCCTCTTTTCAGTGATGGTTGGAAACAACTCTTCTAGTGTCCAGCCTGTGTTTATTCATTACTGTTTGAGTTTGTGCAAACACTGGTCTGTTCTTAAGTAGATGTTACATCTTCCTCACATTTGCTCCCTCATGACTGGAATAACCCCAACATTTTCCCTCCCAGCTGGGAAGGAAAACTCTCACAAACTCAGATTTCCATTACCATCATCTTTGTTGTCTCCACTTGGACAAGTATGAATACAGGTTACCAAACTTCTATACAGTATTTCAAATGTCTTTGAAAAGATAGACAAGCAAAGGCCATATGCTCCAACAAGATATGAACAGGAAACTTCACACACCAGCAGAGTCCTGAATTCAGATTTCACTCTCAAGAAGGTGGTACAAAGCGCATAAGTTTGCTTGCTATTGTGGGACAGGGGTTAAATCTAGACTTTAAAGAAAACAGAATACTAAATATAATCCAGTTAATTTCACAGTCACTCAGTATCCAAATAAATACTCTCTTCCCTTTAAAGTATATTCAAAACAAAACTATTAGAACATCTTCAGTACATGCAGTCACACACTTTATATACTCGCTGTCAGACTAAAACTGCAGATCCACACTTACAGTCCTCAGTTCCTAAAATTAGGTTTTTAGATACTTATCTATGCACAAGCTACTTCCTCAAATATATTGAGTTTCCTCTGAAGTTACAAAAAATTTTGAATTTTCATTACTACTCATTATCAGGTTGTTTCCATGAAATGTAGGGAAATAATTTTAGGACTCTGAAACTTTTAGTCAGCATTTCATAAGCTTTTCTAATGTACAAGTGCACAGGCACATATTTAATGTCTCACGATTAAAGAAACACTGCTAATCATACAACACGATGATGTATTCAAAGATCATTTATGCAGTTTATCCTTGAAATTCCATAAAATAATTAAATAGCAAGCTACATTAAGTCCTGCCCCAAAATCACATAAACTACAGAGTAAATCATACCAGCATGACTGACTGTGCTTACAAAGTGCTGCAACTCAACCATCACATCAAAGGCTCCACCTCAAATCCACCCAGACCCCTCATGCCTCACAGTAACTCACACTGAAGCTCAGGCTACCTGGGTCCATCTAAATGCCGTGTCTCTACCTTCCTTCCTTCAAAGGTCCCAGCCTACATCCCTTTATCATCACCACCCTGTAACCATGAGGCAAATGAAAATAAGTTACCCTTAGTGAAAAGAGTTTTGTGTTTTCCCATGGATTAAGAATTGTATTGTTGAGCAGATGCCAAGAAGACATTTAAATGTCTGTAACAATTCATGGTGCTCTTGATGTGTGGGACTTTGTGACCATGCAGAGACCCTTCGTTCTAAATGCAGAAAACCTAAAGGCCCTCTTTTCTCCAAACTCAGTCTGTATACACCACAAAGTTGACCTATATGCAAATGTCCACATACCTCAAACATCTGGGTATCCAGAGCTACCAGGCCCTTAATATCTGCCCAGTAACATTCTTCCAACTCTAGTCACTACTCTAATAATCTAATACTTTACCTTTTGGAATACCTGAGATATTGCTGCTTTCCGTATGGAAAGAAGTTCATAGAAATTTTATCTGCTGGGCTAACCTTTGAATTACATTTTAAAAAATATTTCAACTAGTGTTGGATGGATTGCATGCATCCTAGATAATACATGTACTGATCAATCTGCAGGGATGCTAAAAGAATCTCATGCACACAATTTTGCATCACCCTTACCAGTAATACCTAGCAAGTGACGTGTAGATTCCCCATGATGGCATGTTTTGCCATAAAAATTATTAAACTGCCATGGAGCTGAAATTGGAACTGAAATATAAGGCTGGATCACTTGCATAATAAACTTTGATTTAGTCATTAAAGAGATTATTGCCTCACTTTCATGTAGACAGAAAGGACAGACACCATCCTCTTCTGATTCTGTAGGGTGTTGCACTGTGGTTGCATTTTCTTTTTAGTGTTCCAATTTGATCGTAAGTAAATCCAATCGCACTTTTAGTTCTGAAAATGGAAAATATTCTGTTGAAGCACAAGGGAAACCCGAGCAAACACCCCTTTGGGAAAAAGTCATACTTAATTTTCATTTCCCCAGCACAGGTCTGGTCCCTTCCCTCTGAAGTCTTCTCATCTCCCACTGCTGTCCCCAACTTTGGAGGCCTCTTCTTTCCTCTTACGCTGAGGCACCCTGGGGCATGCAAGAAGTCCCCTCTGCACACCCTCACTGAGATGCATCTCACCCCTGAGGACTATTCTGCAGTGGCTCATCTTGCAGCCTTTTGGCCAGCATAGATTCTGGTCCATCAGATAAACCTGATGCTTCAATGGAAACCACCACATAAAAGGTCAGGTTGTTCAAAAGTGCCGTATGGCCTGGGAGTGCACAGCTGTCCCCTAGACTGAAGGCGTGATTTGTTTCCATGATAAGTAACTGTCCGCCAAGTGCAGCGACTGTCCAACTTCTCTTGCTCTTCTCCTCCGAACCCTTTCTGTCACACAGCCTTCACAGAGTTCCAAAACAGACTGATACCTACCAGAAAACAACTATTGTGAGTGATTTTCCTCTCCTCAGGCATTTTACTGTTTGCCAGGTGACAGAACAACTAACCATGACATCTTGGGGTTTCTGCATATGGGTGCTTTTGCCAACTCCTCAGCAAGGCTGAGGTCCCAGCAGCAATGAACCCTTTGGCAATGGTCTGGACAACCATGTTCCCCAGTCCCACATCATGATTTTTCTTGTTCAAGAATTACTATTACCATGTTATTAGTATGAGTGAAGTGTTGGGAATATTCCCAAGCACAACACAAATGGGCATATTTCTTCCTAGTCATCAAATTCTTCTCTGAACAGACACAAAACACATCCATGTGCACATGGATGGATACACTCAAAACTTATTTCCTCCTCACCCCCGTAATACATGATGGAGTAAAAACACTGTGGAAAAATATTCAGGAGGGGACAGGCATTAGCAATGCCTGAAATCTGCTTTTTGATTTAAGGTAAACTCAAAAGAGTGCTTAATCTTCTTTTCCCAGTTTTTTGTTCTCCATATTATAAATCCTTCTTAAAAACTTGAACCATAGGGTGCTATTTTGGCTCAAAGGGAAATGGAAAATCTAGTTCATTTCTACTTTCAGGTTCTGCTTTTAGATTCCAGTTTATCTCGATCATTAGTTTATAAATCCCAGTTCAAGGCATATTTAGAGCCTGACTTCCAATGAATTATTCTCAAAGGTTTTCTGGAGTGTAGACATAAAAACAGCTAGAGGAAAAAAAGGTACCTTTACATTTTTCGAGTCCCATATATGGGACTCATTTCACTCCCTGACACCTGACGTTGCAACCAAATCAGGAGGTGATTTCTACCCATAATGCTATGTATTTTAGTTTTATGTGGGTGGCCATTTTTTTAGACTAAATTCCAAGGAGAAAAATAGAGGTGAATAGAGACTTTTTTTCATGAATAATTATAGAGAACTACACAAGACCACAGAAAATGGTTTATCAGAGCCTGAAACTTCAGTGAAGAAGTTTATTTTTAAATTATACCAGAAGAATTTCCAGATTCATTAGCCTCCACTTGGACTGATCACGATCAGGGCCTACGCAGACACAGAAGAACAGCACTCTTCAAAGATGTTTATATTCCACAGCACTCTTGAAACAAAATGTGGTATCGAAAACCTTTAGAGGATGGTCTAAATGAGCTCTTGCTGTCCACTGTGGAGACTGACTTCAGTACAGCTATACTCTTATTCATACAATGCATGTCCAGGTGTATGCATCCAGCATCACCTTTGCCCTCTGAATAATATCACTGGAAGTTGGTATGCAGGTGTCCAGCTCTCCTGACTCTCTTAAAAAAATAAAAATAGTTTTTGTTTCCAGTTCAGGATGGGCTTTCCAGTGTGTTCCAGTGGAGAAGTCTGCATGCCAAAATTTCACCAAGCGACACCACAGATTCCACATGCACACCAACAAAAAGAACTCACATCATGGATATATGAGCATAAGGTGATCCTTAATGTTTAAAGGAAAGGGAGGTGCATATATGTTTTGAAGGTCGGAAGCACTCAGACTACATGACAGTACAACATGTAGGTTCTGATAGATCCTGAACTTAAAACTTTCACTGGGAGGCGTGCACCATCAAGTCACACAATAGCATCTATGTATGAAAAAACTATAGTACAGCAGTTATGCCTAGGTTTTGGCTGATTCAGGAGCTGTGAGTAAACAAGACAAATTGCTTGTTAGTCTACTTGAAACCAGTACTTTCCTTACATTTTGTTTCAGCGGCAAAGAACTCTTTAAAGAAAAGTAAAACCCCATATTAAGGTATTTTTTTTCTGCAGGGGATTATTTTCTACCCATGATAAAAATTCTTCACAAGAGTTGTTCGCCTCTGTCAGAGAGTAGGCAAGTGACTAAAGTAATACACCCCTCATTTACCAGATTTAATTGAGAATGGGAGAAAAGGAAAAAAGTTAACAGCATTTTTTTAAAGCCCAAGAACTTGACAGTGACATATATTCCTGCCTCACATGCCTCTGAGAACAGGTCGTGCTGCACAGAGTAAATAACAGCTTGTAATTTGCAACAAGGATACCCAGCAGCATCACTGTGAGATACATGCGATAATGGGATTTAGAGGACCAGAATATAATTTTCAGGTATACTGTGCTGCATTAACAGTCCAGGTTAAGTGTGGGCTGCAACTTTTTCCCTTTCAGGTACAGTATGTGGAAGATTTGTGATATCTTTAAATGCAACAAAAGGAAATATACAGGGGGGAGGGAGGAGTCTCCTGCTGAGATGCTGTAATAAATTATTAAAACTTCTTTTTAATGTTGATGCTACTCTTTAACCTCAGATCACAATACTGACAGCAGAGGAAAACTGAAAGTGCTATTAAAGCTGTGATAAACACACCATGCTGTGGCAACACTTGTAAGGGGGAGGGGGGGGGGATAAATAAAGAAATCCTGAGGTGACTCCAATCAGTAACATTAAGAAACAACCAGCGAGAAAATATCAAGTTATCTACAATCCACAGTACCCCAGCCCAAATATTTATGAAATACCATTTATGCTGAGGTATTTGATTATGAGACCTTGATAAACCATGTTTTCCATAAACAAATGTCACGAGAGGAAGCAAAACAAAGTGAACTTTATGAAAAGGCATATTTAGTGAACTGTTCGCAGCACATATAGGGTAAATCTTCTCAGCAGTTTTTAACAGAAGAAGAGAATGGATTGCTGCCTTCAAAAATCATAAGCATTTCCTCAGCACAGCATTTTTTTCGATAAAGTTAATGCAATTTATCTTTATTAACACATCAACACTGACATAGCCAGTCAGCCAATTAGTGCTGCTGGCAGTGCATTTCACAGCATTCATGTACTCTAAAAAAATGTCTGTCTAGTCATTTTTACCACATACACTAACAATTCTGCATTCAAAACAGGCTCTTTGCTTGCTTGCTTTCTCTCTTCCTTCCTCCTCTTTTCTAACATTATAACCCCCTGTGACGGGGGAAACATCTTTTGCAATAAAGCCGCAAGCATCTGTCCCAGAGTCTCCCGAATGAAAAGAACAACCTGAATTCTCACAGTCCAAAAAACCACCAGTTTCTAAATTGCATACACTTATTTGTAGAAAGGCCTTAAATGTTATTCTGCTAATGATACACTGCGAAGTAAAAATTCTGCAAGGAATATATACCTTACAGAGTCAGTCAAGCAAACTAACAAGAAAACAAATTAAACTCCACGTTTTCAGTATCCTGTTGCAAGCCCACATGGCAAACTGAAATGTGAGTCACTCAAAACAGCATAGGTATTCTCCCTTAGATCACCTTTATTATAGCTTTCTAGAATCTTACCCAAACATCAATTACAAAACTTTTTCTTTCCACTTACCCCCCTTCCAGTGTTTGCCTTTGGTCCTGCTAAGCTTGCTCAGGGTTGGTCCAGAGAAGAGCAACATCAAAATGAAAAGAAGTTCAAGCATAGTGATTTTCCCCCGTTTCACTGATGATAACATTTCCACAAGTTATTTTCAAAAAAAAAAATAAAAAATCTTACATTTTCTCCCCCACCTTCTGTGTGTTTAAGGAGGAGTGATTAATCATTGAAAAATCAGAGCAAGGAGTAGCTTTGCTCTCCTTAGATGTTGAAGTAATATCTCAGTGATGTAGCCCTGAGGAAAGCCACATTTCTCACTGATCCAGTTTCTCCCACACAACATGCAGCCAGCCCCGCTGCTACTACAGCAGCTATAAAATAATTTCTGCTCCTCACTTCGGTTTCTGTGGGAATATATTCCTCATCTTGCAGCGTGAGCTTGATTGAAAATGATAAAAACAGTAATGCTTGTGTCCAGCAGAAAAGAGAAAAGATGTCAGGATTGTGAAAAAAGATGAGAAGCAGTTGTACTGACAGCTTTAAGCCTGACTGTCTGATCCTAATAGCCGTGCAACCAACCAAATTGCTCTTTTAAGAGTAATAAGGCTTCAGTGAAAGCTGGTGTCACTGCCACTTGGGTAGGTAGTGCAGGGCTTGAAAATCACCAAGGAACCTGCTAGAGATAACGACTGCCACGGTCCCAGCTCCGAACGCAGAGGGCTGAGCAGAATACAGTATGCACTGGGAGCATTTAATCTCTATTGTGTGGAGGAGATTTCCTGCTTTACAGTGTGCAACTGCTCAGGACTTTTGACTGCATTTTATTGAGGCTTTAGTTCATACTTCAAACTAAAATGCAAGCTTCGACACATTAATTACTTAGAGCATTTCTGAAGTAATTATTGTATGGGAAAAAAATCCTGCATGCTTTTCCTTTTTTCTTTTTTTTTTTTTTTAAGTAGCAAACAGGAAGAACAAATCCTTAGCAGCAGCAGTAATCTTTTCACTGCACAGAGCAGCTATGCATTTTATATTTTCACACAGTCTATCCTTAGGAGCTCATAAGTCCAGAGGGCAGGGGTGGAGAGAGAGGGGATGTTCAGAAGTACAAGTGTTTTCAAAATAATAGATTGCAGTCACAATTTTTCATTTAGTAGTTGTTACTGCCACAAAAATAATCTAGCTACCTATGTCTCCACATGTCCATATTCAAGAATGCTGAAGCTGGATAAGTAAACACAAGGCCTTCTGCATAAAATTTCGCATTTTCACAAAGGCTGCTGAGAGAAAGATTCATGACATTCAGATTGCTCAAACAGTATTAACAGTTACTTAAGCATGCCCAGTAGCTTAAATTCACCTACAGTTTGGTATTTAGTTATTTCCATATAAGCATTCAGTACTCAAAGCAATGAGCCACAAACCTTGTGCTGTAGATTTATATAAATAAAAAATCAATGTTCTTAGAATGACAAAGCAATGATGGTCATAAATTCCCTGAAGTTACCACATTCTCAACTAGGGACATGATGCCCTTTTCAGTGCAACTTTAAGAAGATGATATTAATAAAGCTGAAGCTTTGCTTATTCATCTGAATAAAGAATGATATTTTGGCTGGTGGAGGCAATCGTGAACATCTAATACATGTACAAGGATTTTTAAACAAACAGCATGTAACATCACAAACAAGGAAATATTTGGACTCCACCACCACCACATCAACTACGAAGGATCTTTTATTTTCTTTTTAAATTCTAAAATGTATTTATGGGCTGGTTCGACAATATAACATTTGCATACAGAGGGAAAACAAATGCATGCTGATGTACAACAGTTTTTCATCCCTCTCTGCATTAATTTTTAAAAGTTATAAGACATCTTACCAGATGCTGTGTTCCAATATATCAAGGCTGATGTTTACAGCCCTTAGTTGCCAAAAATTAGGTCAGTATCTATCATGTAGAGTCACTAAGCTGTGGCTTCTTATGGTAAATTTCTCCATCAAACCATTCTTAATCACCAGTCTCACTGCTAATAATTAAAATACCATTTCTTCTATTACTCTCCCAACTGTTACTGAAATGAGGCAGACATTTGTGTTCATTTTGATTGCCCCTGTAACACTATTCTGAAACTAGCACCATACTACCATTTTGAAGCTTCAAAAAAATTGTAAGTTTGCATTACTAGGTTTCAAACTTGTTATGTCCAAGTGATAAAATGGCCTTAAAATAAACAACCACCACAACTCAATTTACAAATTCACCAACTTCAAAGAGTTTTGAATCACAAAGCAAACACCTCCAGTGTCCAAAACATGTATTACAACACCAGTCATGATTCAGAAATCCTGATGGGATCATTCTCTTGGCCATCTCTGCAGCCTTCACAGTATCACAGTATGCTAGGGATTGGAAGGGACCTCAAAAGATCATCTAGTCCAATCCCCCTGCCAGAGCATGAACACCTAGATGACATTACACAGGAAGGTGTCCAGGCGGGTTTTGAATGTCTCCAGAGAAGGAGACTCCACAACCTCCCCGGGCAGCCTGTTCCTTATGTCACTTCTGCCTCCCATATACCTTCTTCAGTCTCTGCTTTCAAATTTTATATTCTCATGCAAGTTTGCCACCCTGTTTCCAGCCCTACCTACGGAAAGCCAGTTGTTATGAAGAAACCTGTTCCAAACGGTGGCAGGTATCCATAAAAATACCTCCTTAGTTCTGATATTACAGAAGATTTTTACTTCGTCAGTCTGGACACCTTCTATTTTCAGCATCAATGAAAGCAGCAGCTACTGGAAGGTATTACAAGCTTCTGTCAGCTTTCTGCTGCCTTTGACGTGTGCCTCCAGCAGTCTCAGCAGGAACAGGTACCAGTGGACCAGCAGCTCAAGCAATGTGGCAAGAAAACGGAAGGATCACCCAATACAAGTGCAAAAGGGAAACCATCACGGTTGATGGTCATGTTCATGTTTGGTTCACCAGGATGCTTGAAGAGCCCAGATTTCCACTCTCCTGATGGTTTTCTGGGTTATTTTGCAAAAGGTAAGTTATTGAATCCACTTTGTATATATCAAGAGTGAGCAGCCTGACCATCAGGGAAACATAGAAATAGGGTTGAATTTTAGTGGGGTTTTTAATACCGTTGTTTCTAGGTTCATAGGAATTTCAATTTTCCAGAGCTGAAATGCCTCCAGAGAAAATGTATAGTTTCAAAGATGATTGTACAAATGTTACAGGACAGAACATCAGAAATACAAATAAAAGAAATCCAACATTTATTTTTCCTTCAAGTATCATAATTTTTAAGTCAGCATGATGTTTCAGATATGTAAAAGAACCGATTTGTAATTCTATTTTGTGCTTTGAATGTGTAATATTGGAAATAGAGACTGAAGTAAGCAGTTTCTTCTACCTTTATGTCTCTTAGTAGAAGAAGAAAACCTCATTTGAGACCTACAAGAGGCAAACCAATCCCATTACAGCTACGTGTCCCCGGCATCCAAACTGGTCCTTGCCAAGATATATTACATCCTCCAAGTTCCTTCATGACCGCTCACACCAGTCATGAGCGTGAGACTATTTAATAGTTTCTAAACACAGAAAGGCTCATGTATTAAGACAGACCAAATGCCTCTCTTGTCACATTAGTAGTGGTCAACATTGGATGCTTATGGGAAAAGTACAAGACTGATAAGAAGGCATCAGTGGAGTTTACTATTTGCCCAGCCTGCCAGCCTCTGCTTGTGAAAAGCTTTGAGACTTCTTAACTAAAGACTCTATCACAGCTATCAAGTTTGATTAGAGAGTGGTGGACCTGTTCTTCTTGACTTTATCTAGTTTCTTTTTTGATTCATCTACGCTCCATAGTCCCTGGCAATAAATTCCACAGGTTCAATTACATGAAGCTTGAAAATCATACTTCCTCTTGTCTCTTTGAAAAGTACACTTGATCATTTTATTGAGATAATTTTGCTTTTCCATCATGGAAAAAGGTACTCCTGTTCACTTTTCCTCATATCATGGTTTTAGTAACATACTCTCCCTTCATACATCTTATTCCAGTAAGAAAATTCCTACCCTAGTCTTGTCTCAGACCAAAGATGCTCCATATTCACAAATGTCCTTGCTGCCTTCATCTTAAGTCTATCCAGCTGTAATTTAGTGTTTACGAGAGGAAGTCAAAAGAAAAGCATGCAGTATTTAAGATGAATTATTAGTTGCATATTGTCTCCCTCATTCTGCTCATGAAGCCAAAGGGCAGCAGCTACCATTAAGCTGGCATTATGTTTATAAGTGCCTACAACATTAATGGATGCAGAGGTTCATTTAAATTAACAGAATTTTAAGGTGTTTACTTAGTGGAAGCATACATCAGCAACATAAATAACAAACCACCAGTGAGGTACTCAGAAAAAAATATATCCAGGTTAGTTTAATCTGTAGTTATTGTATCCAGTTATTTGGTCACCCTTCCTTTCCGTGTTTTCCTTCTTTTTACTAATCGCTGTCTGGCACAAAGGTCTACTGGTATAAGTACTTGGTTAAAACCCTCAAGCTTGAATAAATAGCAACAATAACTTCACAGAAGCTTAAATATCAGAGCCCCTGAGCAACATGCTCTTTTAAGAGCAATATCTTGGGGCGGTCTGCTGCTTGCAGACTATAGGAGGGATAGATAGAATTCTTGACTGCTTACTTGCTGACATGCTCTCTAGCCCATTGCATTTGCCACCCATTTTACTATGGTGAAGGTTACAGACTTTCACAAGATCCTTCAGTAACTGCAAGAAGTAATACTTGGATCAAACTCAGCATTCAGTAGCACAGGCATTTTTCACGCTTGCATTTCCTGGCACTTTTTGATTGTAGCATCGTCTTAACATTTGGAGAAGCTCAGGGAAAACCGGAGCCTTCACTGTTCCCATTTCAGAATGCTGGACAATCAAAATAAAAAATTAAAGAGATTGCATAAAAAGACAGAAGCGGCTGTTTAGAGAGTCATGGTTAAAATGAGAAGGAATGGAAACAGAAGCTGAAATATCCACCCCCACAAAATTACAAATATTTTATTTTGTCCTACCTCTCCCCTTTCCTATTCTCCCAAAGATACCATACAGCCAGCATTTGACAGCACAAAAATGCCCATGACTAAGCGAACTTTGCAAAAGGAATATAATGTAATATAATGTTAAACATTATAAGATGCAAATACCACATCCTGCATTGCAAGCATGAAGAATATTTTTCTGCTGTCTACCTCACCATATACGAGGCCCAAGTTGCCATAAGCCATAATTAATTCATTTCTTCTTAGGCATGAAAATTGTTTTGATTTTAAATACTTTCAGCTTAGGGCATTCTAAATATCTGTAGAAACCTCCTGGGGATTTCTCTTAGCCACAGACACCAATGGGAACAACATTTTTGCATACTTGCAACACAATATATTGCCAAATAGGTACATAGCCTTCTTAAATCAAAAATCTATTTGAAATCCTTTCCAGTTCATGTGATTTCTAAGGATTAAGAAACCATTGTTTGCCCAGTGTGCAATCTGCACTTTCATTGCAGGTATTCTGAAAAATCATTTGTATTTCCTCTTTACTAATATAACCAAGTAAGATGAAGCTCTGATAATCATTGCATGCCAGTCCCCAAATTTTATGTTCATTTTGGCTTCCACTGGCAACACAGACCGAAAAAAATGGTCTCTCTTTTCTTCATAACTGATTAGTAGGTCTGTTTTTTATGTAAGACAAGGCAAAATCTCAATGTATAGCAATATAACTGGTTTAGTGCAGCAGAAGAAACACATCAGCAGAACAAGGACAGCAAGTCCAAGACTCAGCTTTCTACACCGAGGTTTCTTCTTGTTTATGCTTAGAGGTCTAAGGTCTGTCTTAATCTTTACAGATTATATTATGCAGAATGAAGAAGTGCACAAAAGTTACTTCATGTTATTTTGTAATCATCAGTCAGCATTTATCTGAGAATTACATTTAAGTATAGTAAGAATAATAAGAATCCACTTTGAATTTACCAGTTTTCCTATCTTTAATCATACGTTGCTTCAGTTCAGAAAGTATAAATTTGCTTGATGGAGTTTGCAAGCAACCATGAACTGCTTCAATATTTGGTAAACTGTGAGAAAACCAACTGTTCATTCTTTCAGTATTTTCAATAAAAAAAAAGGAACTTGAATAATCTTACCCACTACATTACACATAAAGATTCTAAATTCTCTTAGCACTGATAATATGCTATACTGTTACTTTGAAATGTAATTTCTAAACAGTATCTAATATTTTTTTTTGCTGTCTATATGTGTATCTGCTGTATGCATATAACGCAGCTAAAAACTAATATATTAAAAATATATAGTTCCAGGTAACAATATGTTGTTACCTATAACTAGTTACCTGGAAAAAAATTGGCACGTACTACCTATTCAACAGGAGAGGAAAAAAATAATAAAATAGAATAATTGGGAGAAAAGCAACTTTTAGGTGAAGATACCAGGATATTTTTTCACAAAGTGTAGGCAGAACAATAGCTATACTTTTAAAATACTTGAACTGTCATACCAAAACAACTTTTTTTTTTTTTTTTTTTTTTTTTTTTTTTTTACTGTGGGCCTATTTCTAATGGCTATGAAGAGGGATGGCAAAGCTGAAAAGTACCACTTCATTCATATGGGAATCATAGCTTTCCTACCATAACTTAAAGGCTTTGATTTGTCAATAAATTTTGGTTATCGGTCACAGGAAAAAAAATAGTGACCTTCACATTAAATTTTAAAATAGATCTTTAAATCTGAGAGCCTGAAAACATTTTGTGTGTTTCACAGATTTCTGCCTTCTTTGGGATTATTTTAAACCTATTCATTTTAAATGTTACTATCCACAACTTTGAAGCCACAAAGTACATAGCTGTTCCTCTCCTCCAGCTTCCAATTAATTTTTAAAGCGCTTTGGCACTGCAATGCCCAGTAGCGCCATTAGGAAGAATCGACTAACATCACTCAATCAAACATCTCCGGATGTAATCTGCAGAAATTAAACATGGAAAAGACAAGTAAAACATAGATGATTTGGCGTCTCTGTATTACTAAAGCGCCATGAGAAGACAAGTTTTATTGGAAAATGGAATCAGACAGGATCGGAAATTTCAGATCAGAAAAAAAAATGCATCAAGATGTAGTAGAGAGCATTCAGGAAATACTGCTGGTGACAAGAGATACATCTGCTTTCCCTGAACAAATATTGATCCAGTAGGTTTTATGTTTGGGATGCCTCCAGTGTTGCTGAAGGTGTCACGTTTCAGGTGAATTGCAACAATGAAACCCTGACTAATTGCTGTTATTAAAGATACTAGCTGTTTTTCCTTTTATGCGGTATTGAAGTTTCCCTGAAGACACATTCAAGACAAAAGATGTGGCAATGACTCTACACTTCTCCCTTCTATACTTCAGTGCTCAAGTGAAGACTCATTTGTCAGCTGGGATTCCAGCCACAAGTCAAAAGTTCCAACAATTACCAGACGAGGGTGTAATGTGTCAGCATGAAAGTAGTGCCAAAACGCCACACTGCTCATACACCCTTACACCTCACACAGCTTTAAAAACTGGAGGAATTTTTCTGCAGAGCCCTAGATTTGCAATTCATTGCAAAAGAGTGAAGGAGGTTTGGCTGGCTTGGTTGGGTTGTTTGCTCTGCCACATTGAAGTTCAGAACAAATGTCTACATGGCCGGAAAGAAAATGACAACTCTGACACATCTGCTTCCATCTTTTCTTAAATTTTCTGCACATAAAGCCAAAATAGAGGATTTCTCTAAGGATCTATTGACGTATTTCAAACACAATTAGTATTGTATAACCAGCATTTGTCTGACACATTGAGATAAACATTATACAGGTCCCTACTAAGCAAATATATGCTGTTGCATTTAAAACACATTTGGATTTAATTGCAATTTATGTTTTCAAGATATTTTTGTTTACAACAGTGCAAAACCCATTGCTGATTAAGGATATATTCAAGTTCCGCATTCATGTTTCTTTTTCCATTGTTATTACAGACAGATACTGAGAAATATGCCTCTATCCTGTAAAATAAGGCCAAAAAGACTTTTTTACAGTGTTCTCATGGTGTAAAATATTTCCACTTCAGTATTCATAAGAAACGTCTGCCCAGCTGTCTTACAGTAGAGACAAATTCAAACTCTATCACTAACCGTGGTACCTGCACACGTTGGGTCCAGTCTTGCTTTTGCTGACACACAGCCTTTCAGGCAGGGAGCTTCTGTGCCAGGCAGTAAAACCGGATGAAATGTTCATAGATGAAATGCAGACATGGCAACTGCAAGATACCTCATCTGCCACAGCCATCACTGGCAACCCTGAATTCATTCATTCAATGATTTTTTTAAAAAGTATTCTTAAAATTTCTATTAGCACTACAGAGCCCACACTATCAAAACAAACTGGAATGCATTCGAATCTAGCTCACACATCAGGCGCTCTTTGATAATCACACTCCAATGCCAGGGCCAACCACACTGGATTATAATCAGGGCCAGAGGGATACGTGCAATGATGTTGTACAGGTATAAATGAAGGCATCATCTGACTTATAGAAATCTTCATTAATGGTCCTGATTCACAAGGCAAAGAAGCAAAGCTATAATCTTAGCCTCAGTCTATTCTGTCTGAGGTTAGAAAATATAACTTGCTATTCCTCAAC
Organism: Trogon surrucura; assembly: GCA_020746105.1. Classification (NCBI taxonomy): domain Eukaryota; kingdom Metazoa; phylum Chordata; class Aves; order Trogoniformes; family Trogonidae; genus Trogon; species Trogon surrucura. Next base: position 112,165,359 of record CM036617.1, on the reverse strand, counting down.
TGAGAAAAAAATTGATATCTAAGTCCTCCCCAACCCCACCCTTCCACATGATTCTCAAAGTATCCCCCTCTGAGCTGAGGCCACACTTCAAGCATGGTTTTGTAACAAAAGCATAATCTTTTCTTATGATAGTGTTTGTCATTCTAGTTAATTTCTACTCTTACTCAGCACATAACAATGATTTTTCCTTTAAACAATTAGCATTATTGACCAACTGCATAAACATTTGACTGAAAGTGGCTTTTAGACAAGTTGTACAGCGCCTGTTAAACAAAAAAAAATATCAAGCAAGGAGGCAAAACAGTGTTGTTGCCCTTAGAGGGTCAAATATGTGGTGCAAAATTAAAGTTGCGTTACTCCTTTCTACCTGGATGTCCTGTGCTGCAGGCTCAGTAGAGACGGTATTATAAGCGTGGCTGAATAAAACAATTTATAATAAGGTTTTTTGCCTAGAGCTTTATAAGGTTGCGTTATAGAAACACAGCAGGAAGAAATCTTTCATGGGTTTCACTCTGGTGACCAGGGGCCAGATGACAGTGGATAATCAGCGAGGGCTACGATTTATCATGGCACTGTAATGCATAGCAACTTCATAAGATGAGCCGGCACAGCAGCAGACCACCACCCCAGGGAGCAGAATGAGTTAGGCTCTAAGGCCCAGATGTTCAAACAACTGTGCAAGCATTTGCACACATACAAGTGTGTGTCAAATCTGTGCTGAACATGCCTTGCTCCGAGGTTGAACAAAGCAAATGGGAAATTGCATACATGTAAATATTTTGCTAAGGCACCTAAATTACATGAATAATGCAATACATTTCAGTATCTTTTCCTGGTACGCTGATTTTATTAAGGTCATCGCCTATATGCCTAATGGCTAATAATTCTGCTCTTTGCCTCAGCACAGAGAATTCTGCTTTATGTAGAGGCGGTTGCCCTGGCTTCAAACATTGCACTACAGATACACGTAACAAGAAGAAGCCACCTTAAAGTGAGGAATGCAGTGCCCTATCATATACAGTGCAAATTACTAGGAGTATCACCCTTGCATCTGAGAAGTGAGCTTTCGCTACAGACATACTGCCAAATATCAGAGGCCTTTCAAAGTTAGAATACCAACGTTATGATCAGAGCCTGTGCTTTCTGTGGTACATGCCCGTCCCACACCCGCCAACCAAAACCCAAACAAATGCATGGATGCTAACACAAGCAGACCTTCCATCACACACATGATGAAGTGAATCAGAGTGATTTTACACGGTGAGCTGAATCCTGAAATCTGTACAAGCTCTCCCTTGTGCAATAGGATGCAAAGGATACTTTAATTTGGCACTGGACCCTATAGGACCACACCTTTCCTTTTCACATTGTATAATGAACGGTGGTACAAAGTCAGAAATGATGAGCTGAAAAGTTGCCAGTTGGTGAAAAGCATCAGATTATACCTGTGTGAGCATTTAATGGGAACAGCAATACAGGTGATCTGATCTCAGAATTAGGCAGAGGCAGGCTGTGCTCTTCCTCTGAGAGAGGCTCAGCAAATTTCACCTATTTATCATGTTCCTTCAACCCCTCCCTCCCACTCTGTGAGGAGCCCCAACTCATTGTCCTGGCTGACAGCCTCGAGAATGACATGAAATCTAGGAAAAAAAGTGGCATACACTCACGGACTTCCATAAAATTTAGATCAATCTCACAACCTTCAGCCTAAAACTCAGTGTCATTTTCACTGCTAATTGAGCAATTCAAAGTTCATCCATCTGAGCTTATATTAAAAAAAAAAGGGGTTTTCTTGTCCAGGTGGAGCTAGCTTTACCAGATATGGTCCCCATAAAACTTCCCTATATCCCTGAAATCAATCGTCATACGCTTGCTCCCAGTTTTCCCCACATCTGCCTTAAGCAATTTAAGTCTCATTCCCTCTGTGAAACAGGTAATAAATCACATCCGTGGTATTGAGTGAAAAATAAATCATAAATTCTGAAAAAAACCCAGAAGTTTGCAAAAGACTTTTAAGAGGTATTGTCTCTGATTTGTAAAGGAAAATCAAGCGTTGGCAAGGGGCTGGTGTCTGCGTATGTCATTGAAGGGGTCCTTGAATAGGTCCCAGTAAGGTTTTTGTATTTAAATACATATACAGATGTGTCATGAGGAAGCAAAGTCTGTCCTTACCTACTTTCAACTTTTAAATATAACATGAACTTTTATTTTTGTGACTTTTCTGTTTCTTCTCTACAAATGAAAATTAAAAGGATTTGTAACTCCTTAATACACATACAGCACAGAAATAGTTTACAAGCAATTTTAGCTGCCTGTGAGTTCTCTGACTTTTAAAGCTCTAAGGAAACTCCAATATGCATAATTAATTCCCAGAATGAAATATACCTGCAGAGCCATAATGTCTCTTAAACTTAATTATAATTGGCCAGTTCCTGTATAAAAACCCTGGAGCTGTGCTCCTTTGGAACATGAGACCATTAGAAACTCAATAAATAAATACACATAGAGAGAATACACTAAATACACACAGAGAGAATGATTTTCCAGCATCCTGACATTTCTCTAACAACTTTCACAAATAAAAAGTAGAGTGAGACTATCAGCATTTCATACCATTACTGTGTTTCTACCATAATTTTTTTAAGTTTGAGGAGGCATCATATCTTCAAGCTTCATGAACCGAACAGACTGTTCCTATAGATTTCTCCTAATTATGTTTTCTTCTCATATATCCTCCTACATCTTTAAAGATATTTGAACATTAAAAAAAAAATAATTCTGAAATTAATCTTCTTTCCCCAAAATATAAAAATATGTAATTTTTGTTAAAGGATTCCATATTTTACCAAAATCAGTGTCTCAGGAAGATAGTTTGAAGTCAGGAACTAAACAGCAGAATGCATTCTCCAAAGTAAACTTCTGCTTTCTAAGCCTTGTCCTTGTGTTTCACAAAAAACCCTCAAACATTAGGAAAGGAAAAAATTTCTTTCCCTAAAAACATTTATCAAAAAAAAATGGAAGTGGATTAATTTACTAAAATGCATTGCAGACTAAACCAGGTTGATATTGAGAAATGCTAAATGTAAAGTATAGGCTATTTTGTTTATATGATGTGTATTTCTTAGGCATTTAGTTTTCATATTATACATTCAGAAATAGTGGAAGGAAAACACAATCTCTAATTTTACAATAAATAATTTTAAGCATAGTCTTTCAAAAGGAATTCGCAACTGTTATTCTGCCTTAGCCACACTTTCAGAGTCTGTAAGGCTAAAGATAGAAGTGACATTTTTTTCTAAGATTATTTAAAAATTAAAAGCCAGTAAAGTACTATGCTTAAAAATTCTATTTGCATTTTATCTGTCACTGAATTTGCCCTAATTGTCCACTATTGTGATAATGTCTGAGTTGAATACTGTATGTCTGTATGTATGTTAGCACCCAGCAATTAACTCAGCAATAATTACATACTATTTCTGACCTCTTTGTGCAGCTGGCAGAGGATGTTTTTTTAACACATCTTCTGCAACTTTAAGGAATTTTAAAAAGTAGAAAAATAGAGCTTAAGAACTATAGAAAACAATCATTAGCTTTGTCAATAATTCCTTATATACTTATAGTCCTGGAGAATTCACATATGCATTGTGATTACATGCAGTAAGTTTGAGTTACAATAGTGTTCCTCAATAACCTCTGTTCCTTTTACAGATCACTGAATGATTGTACGATTTCATAACTGAACCTGTGATATCTGTTGGTGACAGAGCACTGACACAGGCTGCCCAGAGAGGTTGTAGAGTCTCCTTCTCTGGAGACTTTCAAAACTCACTCCGACGCATTCTTGTGTAACCTAATCTAGGTGATCCTGCTCTGGCAGAAGGGGTTGGACTAGAGGGTCTTTTGAAGTCAGTTCCAACCTCTAACATTCTGTGATTCAGTGTGATATCCATGAGTAATACTGATTTTTATGGTGTTCTTTTTTTTTTTTTTAAGGCAACTACTTATTAAATGCATTTCTGTAAGTAGGCAGAGTATTTAAATATTTTTGAACTTGCACTGGGTTTCTTCACTAAAATACCTTTCTTCACTATAAAGACATTAAATGACAGAGAACCAATGCTATCTACCTCAAGCAGTTGACACAGGACTAAGAAAATACAAGTAACACGTTTCTCAGCCCTGCGTTTGTTCAGTTGCTTACTTATTCCTCTGTTATTTTACCATTTTCTCAAATAAGAAATATGTTCCATGACTAAAGATATTTATAAATGAAGAGATCTAATTTCCCCCACAGGTATATGTGTATAAGACTCGTCAAAGTTAAATGTCAGAAAGAATTAAAGATAAAATACTGATTCTCACAAAATTCTAAAAACTTCCCTATTTGCATGTCTCTATATGCAAGCCATGTGTGGTTCATTAACACTATATGTCAGTAAGGTTGCAAATCAATTTAGAAATCCGATTGCAAATCAAGGGAAAGCTACTTTCAAATGACATCTGGTTTAACCTTCAAACTCTAATAATCTAGAGCAAATCAGATCGTTAAATTATAAACTGAAATTAAGTTTATGATTAATAGAGTTCAGAAAATGAATTGCAATGGGTAACTGGGCTTTATCTGGGCCGTGGACTATTCATGAGCAGATCAAAGCACCATGGGACTATTGTTATACTGTTGTTAACATCATCTTAAGCTTCTTCATTGATGGGTTCTCACAGAATCTGAAGTCCAGATGTGGTGAGAGAGCTGCTACTGCCACGGTACCTGTTTGCTAAACAGAGGAGCAGGGAAGGACTTCTAGCTCAGGTGTGCACATGGGACTCAGTTCAGGTGTCTGTCTTTGAGAAGAAACGTGTTTCCCTGCACCACCAGTCAGACCCCGGGCTTGCCACAGTTTCAGACACATCCATGAGTGGGACTTGTGAAGTATCTAACTTGAACTGTGAGACCTACGTACTGTAAATGAGATTTTCATCTGTGTTCCAACGCTCCTTATGACACAAAAAGACACCAACAAAAAACACAACTTAAAACTTCTATTTCTGTGAGGAAGAGGATTTCGCTGATCGCGTATGAGGCAACAAGCAGCAATTCTAGGCAAGTCCCTAGGCATTTCCTTTTCAAAGTAAGCACAAGTGAAATTAGAAGTAACTGATCAATATCCATGCCAACCAGAATTTATACTTACAATGTGGCATTCTGCTAACTTGTCAGCATTAGCAATAATCCTTTACAAGATATTATTACCATACATCAAAGTACGGACCGCACTGTAAAATGACATGACTGAATTTTTAAAACGATGATTTCACTTTCCATGGGAAAAGAAACCCCAACAAACCCACGCATCATATTGTAAAGCAGACTGCATACCAGTCTGAGATAATAATGAACAAACTCTTACGCTGCACCTATAAGACTTCCAGATTCAGAGTCTGGATAACCTGTATGTAAATAAAATAACACTGCCATGTAGCTGCTTCAGAAAACGGAGAATGACATAGACTGAATAAAATGCAAACTGTAAGCAGATGTTTCCTGTAGGCTTGCATTAAGATAATGGTAGAAACACTTTAATAGGGACAAAAACCTGTCAGATTTTGGTTCTTAACTTGTATCACTGTCATAGCAGATGTTGTTTTACTCCCTATGTTAATCTATCTACATGCTTATATAGCTTTTATCACCAAAGTACCTGCACAATTTCTAATCCTTTGAGGCTTCATTCTCACAACATGTGAAAGGAGAATGGGCAGTTTACAAATAAGCAGCAGAGGCACAAACTGAGCTTGGAGGCTTGGGCAGTTTGTAGATGAACCTATGATTTAGAGAAGGATTTTTAGAAATCAATCCCCCTCATTAACTGCAACACATTTTAGTCAAAGCCATACATGGCTTTCATTTAAGCACACAGATTAACAAGTACATGCTCAATGCAAATCAGACTGTCAGGTCTATAATGAACAATTTAAGAGTTAGTTTATATTCACTGTTGGAGGTGACCTGTTTTAGGATACACACTTTAGTTCAGCCCAGAGTCTGAGATATAATGATGTTACTACCTTATCCTACACAGTAGAGTGCCCTAATTTCAGGAATACTTAGAGAAGCTTGCTATGTTCAAACAATACAAAACCTTTTAAAATAGTTAATCCAAGTCTTTGGTATCTTCGTACTACAGTACATATTACTGACATTTTTTAAATATGCAAATTTCTGCAATGATCCTACAGGCGTATAAGGGCCCATCTGCTTATTATTCCAATGAACAGATTCTAAGGAAAGAATGGACTTTTAATTTCATCCACTGTGACAATCGTGGTTGTTTGTGAGTAGATGCTTCTGTCTGAAAAACCAGCCGCATGGGAAAGGACATAACTGCACTTGGTTCAACTGCTTCCAATAAGACACAAATATGAGGGTTTAGTGGTAGTTCATAGGTTTTTCCATTTCAGTGTTTGTTCTTGTGTAAATTCAAAAATTTTAAATAACAATACAGGAGTTAGGTTTTCCAGAAAAATCTCCCATGATTACACATCCACCAGAAGCGCAAAGCAAGTCAAGTCTTATTTTCTGCCTCTGTATCATGAGAGCCGGTTTAGCTCAGTGGGTTGAGCGTAGTGCTTGAAACACCAAAGGTCGCGGGTTCGATCCCTGCTCAGTTCTCACGTGTTGCCTGACCTAGTCGAGAGGTGGTGTCCCTGTCCACAACAGGGAGGTTGGATTAAAATGATCTCTAAGGTCCCTTCCAGGCCAGGCCATTCTATGATCCTCTCATGCAAATATAAGGCAGCTCTTGCAGTTAGCTGTGTAGCACTGGGGAGTTGCTCCAGAAACCCTCAAGACCTGCCAAAAGGGGCGGCAAGAGGCAGCAAGGGGGAGCAAGCACCCTGTCCCTGCTCACTGCAGCCAGGAGGGCTGTGCTTGCCCTGACTTCCTCAAATGGTTACCTCTGCATTCAATACCTTATGGTTCAGCACAGCCCAGAAGGCAGAAAGGCCTGGTTTTCTAGAAGCTTTGGCAAACCCTCCTCTACATAAATAGATGGTCAAGACTTAGCTTGCGAACAGTGCGACAGCGTATGGCAGCACACTGGACCAAAACTCCCATGCTTCCAACCATGAATTAAACTTTTCTCATGGAAACCTATGTAATCTAAACTGTTTCTCAGATTATAATTTGTAAAATAGTGCTATCTTACTTCCTATTATGTTTCATAAGAATTACTCTAGCAAAGTCCATGAGACAGTATCTAGAGAAGGAAATAATGGAGTATAAATTAAAAAGTAAATGTTTAAAATGTCACAGGCACTCTTGACTCATGCCTAGTATCACTAAAATGCTTTATTGCATTAATCAGCTTCAAAATTATTCTATTTCTACAACTGCCTCTGAATAAAGACTTGAATTTCCCTTGGTCTAGATCCACCTCTCTCATCAAAGACCACTGCAAAAATCTTCAGTTTAAAAAGCATTCAACTGGTCTGGCAAAGCTGGTCTCAGAACAAAGCACGTGGAGGGGGAAAACTACATTAATGCCAGTTCTTGGGTCGGGGGACGACCTTTGAGTGTGACAGGAGACGTGCAGTCAGTGCAGGCATGCGCACAGGAGACTGCATGCTGTCACTAATTTTGCTGTGTCTACACACACTGGTGGGGAGCAGAGTGTGACAGTGGAAAGGCACAGTGTAGGTATTGCTCCTGTGTTTTACATCAGAGCTTAACTTAAGCACAAGCTTATAATATATACAGTACCATTTTATTGTCTAAAATTAAATATGATAGCAATATTGTAAAAGAGGAAGAAAATTATGAGGATGGTGGTATAGTTGCATCACAGAGTCAGCTGTGGCATGGATTACTGTGTACACTCATGTGCTTTCCCACATCTCCTCTCCCAAACAAATCAATGTTTTCTATCGCCTTCTCCAAAAGGCAGAGCGGAGGTGAACATGATTGTTGAGGGGCCATTAGAAAAACACAGAAAGAAATTAGAGCAGAGTGCATGGACACCTTCACCTCCCTGGAGATCTTTAAATAGTAGCCCAAGGCTAACATACCATAAGGTGTAGTTTGGAGTAGACAGATACAATAGGTCAGATGAATTTGTTGTCATGTGTCAACAGTTCTATCCAATCAAGAGGTTTTTATTCATATTTAAAGTAGAAGAATTTAAAAAGACATTTCTATATTCTAATTATAACCAATCAAATGTTACTTCTTACATTTATTGTATGTAAAATCATGTTTTCTTCTTGGGAAATCAGAAATTTTTCTAGAGGTATTAAAAATTTTCTCACCTATCAAAGATTAAATTTACTTTTTTTTATAAAAGATATCACATAGATAGCAATCCTACATATCCTCGTCTTGACTTATCTCTGTTTTCTTCCTTTCCTGATGGAAGGAGATACATTAATTTCTTTTAGAGTAGAAGTTCAAATATTCTAAAGTGCAGGTGTTCTGACAACTGATAAACGTAACACACTTACATATGGCGATGCACACTAATATTCATCTTTACGGTATGATTGAAAATGAATGCATATTTAAGTGAATGTTCCTTAAAAACCCAAAAGAACGCAGGGCCTAACTGCCTAATCTAATGCTAATCTTCTGTGTTAAAAGGAAACAAAGAAGCAGGCGGGTTTTACGAACTTTGATAGTTCAGGGGAAAACAGGAGGCAAGGAAGCCAACAGCTGTCCTGCTCCATCCCTTCCCTTCCAGTCAAGCAGCATCGAGGGCAATGAGCCGTGCCAGGCTCAGACGTGCTCCAGCTTGACCCTACCAGGGCCGCGCTCGTGGGCAGCAGCAGTGAACAACCAAACGTGACAGCGTGGGGGCCACCGGAGAAGGTGCTGAGAGCGAGATCCAGCTCGTCTGTAACAAGGATCCCAAGCAAAAACACGAGCCAGGAATTTAAAGCAAGCAGAAGCAAAAGGAAGGCTTTTGCCAAGTTAGATTTGGAAATTCTTAATTCCTCTGGCATCAGCACTAGTTGATAAAAGGCATCTGTACCGGGAGGTACCTGCTCACAATCCAATCTGAAAAGAGGAGTAGCAAAAAATGCAGCTAATAATGAGTGTAACCAAGACCTAATGGCACTGCATTTATTTAGCACTGACACTCATTATTAAACTGAAAATTTGTAATAAAGGAAAAATTAAAATATCCCACAAGTGTCCAGCTATCTTGCCTTCACAGTTGTCCAAAATTTCCTGGGATACAGCATGGTTTATTTTTAAACATACATGCATTTATTAAAAAAAATATGTTTGGTTTTCTACTTCCATGCAGGGGATTACTTTTTTCTTATCAAGGAGAAACCAGAATTTTTAGCTGGTTTGCAATATATTTTAAATAACAGTAGAAATCATTCTTATTATTATTTATACTTACAATAGCAATCACAGTTTAGCAACCCAGCTTGGTGCTATATTGTGCAAAGCAGCAGCAAAACCAGAAAGAGTAAGACTCCACTGCAAAACCCTGGCAGATTTCAACATTTGCATGAGAGGTCTAAATTAGGACCCCAGTAGCCCAAATTTCTTTTTGTAATCAACGGTGAGAGGAGGACCCTGCTGGGCCACTACTCAGGTCTCCAGCAGGCTGAACTGCTCTGTGTAAGTCTCCATCATCTCAAGGCAGCAGCAGATCCCAAGCTGTTTTTCAGCAGGACAGCACGCCTCTTGCCTTCTCTACACTCGTGCCGTTTCCTTCTGTCCCCAAACTCCCACTAGCCTTTCTGTTTTCCAACAAACTCCTTGCTGGGCACTGTCTTTCCAGTGCCAGACTCACACCAGACTGACTTGCGCACCCATAAAAGCTTTAAGATGTTATTTTCCCTGTTTCTCCTTCCTCTATCTTCCTACCTCTTCTTTTCTTACCTACACGGGTTTATAACTGCATTTCTCCTTGCAACTATTTAACCCAGACTGATTTACCCCCCACGGAAAGCTGCACCCCTCTGGCAGGCGTCCCCACCATGTCCCCTCAATGGAGCCACAGGCTTTTGAAGGGGTGGGATGGCCCTTCACAGGAGACTGGCATGGTTTCTCCAGACACCTGGATATGACACGATATTTTTAAGTCCTAAAAAAAAAAGCTCAGGCATTGTTCAAAGGGCTGAATGAACAATGCGAGCATATGGCTCCTAATGCTAATTAATTATCCTATGGGTTAAGGGGGACACTGAAATAATAATGCTAAATGAGATTGGAAAGATGCTTCCTGCGAGTTTAATTAGGGCAGTATCTCTCTGATTTCAAACCACAAAACACAATTCCAGAGGACCCTTCCCACGCTTACAGAGGTCAAATGCCATAATTTAATCTGCCACAGTAAAATAATTAATACAAACATTAATGACTTTCTAAACAATGGACTAAGCACAAATTCAACTTATAAATAGCAATGAATCAGTTTGCACAGCTTCTCTTACAAAACTATTACTTATCTACACTGATTTTACACAGATGCTCATTATTTTTCCTTCCAGGTAGGCTGGGTTTTCAACTGCTCTGTTTTTCTTTGAAATGGTGAGTAGTTTTATTCAGCAGAATGAAAAGGTTCAGTTATGCGTGAATTATCCCAACTTTCAGACACACTGCTTACTGCAATTAAACTACAACAGGTTTTTTAACATTTAAGTTAACAGATTCCAAAGAAAGTTTGAACTGTGTCCCATGACTTGTTATCTAGGAACTTTCCCATTTTCCTTTGCAGTTTTTAACAAATGGCCTTTAATTTCCCATCAGTGTGATTATTTGAGGATAACCACACCCTCTGGAATGGCATTAGAGGTATGATGAGGTAAGATGCTGTTCCAGAGAAAAAAACATTTAGATCTTATGTAAAAAGAAGAGAAATTACATTTAAACACTTACAGCTCTTCTAGTGAAGTTGCTCCCATTTATTAAATGGTCACTGTCAGCCAGAAAATCACATTAAGTTCAAGAACAATCATAATTAGCATTGTCAATCAAAACGATACAATAATAGGCACATTAACACAATAGCATGTGGATGTATGAAGAAGTTCTTTCTGCCTAAGGTAATGCTTTAGTATGAAAAGAATAATTGCCAACTACTTCAAAGAGCTATAGTGAATTAAGTTTGTTTATAGCATAATTAGAGAGTAAAAATGAAGATACGCGCATGCCAGATTTCAAATTGGCTATTTTTTACCTGCAGTGCTCAGAATTTTCAAATGCCTTCTGCAACACATTGTGTCTTTTAATTTTCAGGCACTATATCAAGTTGGATCATGTCACATCCTATTACATTAAACAATACAACAATTCTATTGAGTTCACCCTGAGGTATCACAATGCAAGAAACATAAAGGAAAGAAAAATATAATAGCAGAAGAGTTAATGAAATAAAACTTAAAAAAAAATCTTTTGGTTATCAGCTTTGAAAGCGTAGGTTACATAATTAATTCAGTTGCTTGGTGCTTATTCTTTGACCCAATTCTTCCTTTCTTTCCTGAGTATAAGAACAATGCAGAGAGGCCCAAGAGAAGGAGAAACACAACACAAAGAAAAACAATGAGAACTGAAGGACTGAGTGCCAGATACTTTCTGCAAATCTAAGAATTCTCTGCTAATTTTCAAGAGTCCATTTTGAAAAATAAGGTTTCTTTGACAAATGAGATTCCTGGGTTATTATATGGAGAATTCTTGCTGAAAACTGTTCCCTGGTGCTAGAACATCTTTCAAAAGTTTCTTTTCCTTTTATAGCAGCTTTGAAGAAACTTTCTAGGCAGAAGAGACTGATATCTATCACCTACACAATGTCCAAAGAGACTTAATTATTTAAAGCCAGTACTTTGCATTAAGAAAAAATGTAAGATTTTCATTAGCTTTAACTATGAGGAGACATTAAAAACCTGCATCTCTCTCTCCACTAGTTAGAACAGCTCAAAAACAACTAAAAAAAAGTCTGACAGATGGCAAAATCTCTTCAAGCACTTACTTAAAAGTAAATGTTAGGTCAATATAATTAAGCGATTCAGCAGCAAATGCATCCTTAGCATTTTTAAGAAAAATCAAATATCGTAATTACCCAAAGAATGTGCTGTATAATTTGTACGTAAATAAGGTGCCAGAATAGAGCAATGGAAAATGTGATCTTTACCATGGCAATATAGCTAGCATATCCTAAGTTGTTATAATACGGAAGTCAAGTCTGTTTTTGTATTCAAGAGCAATTTTATAATCCTATTATTCTGGGAATGTTGCACTTAATGTAGACAAAAATCAACCTGGACCCCCACCTCTAGCCATAAAGATGACTTGCAATCTATTGCTATCAAATGTAAAAAATCAAAATGTGTATATATATATTTAAAAAATAAAAAAGAATGTAATGCTGTTATAGAAGAGGTGGGAGATTCAGGACTGAAAGTGAAGGAAGTCGGCATGAAAATAAGTACCTGATTACTGAAAGATTGCAATAGTCAGCAGCAGGCAGAAAGGAAGCTGTAGTGAAGCTTCAGCAGTTCTCCACAGCACACCCACAGTCACATTAATTTTGAAATCTTTTGAAATGCTATTCCACATTCCCGTGCAATCTAGCAGCAGTTGTGAAAACATCTTTCAATCATTTATAATAGCTTTAAAATTATATAGCACCTTTCATCTCAATGGATCTGAAAATGGGCTTCTAGCTTTATTCACTAATTTTAGAATTTACAGTGCTTAAAACAAAGAACTCCGTTAGCTAACTTATAAATAGGCTAATTATCATAATGTGACCTAACTACTGCAAGTTGCCTAGACAGCAAAACATACAACTTTAGAACTGCAAATCACCTGATCTGTTCCTTTATAAGAATATAAGTTCAGATACTTGTAGAAACATATAGCGAAAGGAGCGACACACAGCGAATATAGTGAATTTCTAAATGAGGCCTCATTATGGCCAATTCAAAATTCTCTATTAAAAGGAATTTTTCTTCTGATTCATCAAAACTGCAGGTTGTAAGAAGACATGTCCTATATGGCAGCAGCAGAAGGGACTTGAACCCTTCCCACTGACACAGCCCACCACCTTCAGGAAGGGGAAGCTCCATCAACACATTCTTTTTTGCCTCTAATTAATGACTGTATGAGTTGCACCTCCAATCTGTCCTCATATGACCTTCCCAGGGAGGCTTAAGGCTTGGTTTTTTATCAAGGCATGAGTAAAGAGTCTTGTCCCAAGGTCTGCAGCTGGAAGGGAGCAGGGAGAGAGACGAAGGGCTCTCATGTTCCTCAGCCCTGAGGGCTCAGCTGCTTCTTCCCCACAGCTGAGCATCCCTCGCCAGCCGGCTCGGCCCCCTTGCCAGTGGACTCTCCAGTGACTGAGCTTTGCTGTATTTTAAATTACTATTGAAGGTAACATTTCAAAAGTGTCAGAGTATCAAAAGGATTATAAATTCCAGGAACCTAGTCTTCTGCATCCCTTACGTACTTTTGGCAACGTCTTCACATCATCAAAGCCAATTTCGTTCCTCCTCCCATTATGTTTGTCATCTCAATGGGAAACATAGCTAAAATAGGGACATTTGTTTTTACTGCCTGTGTTCACACAGCCTAATGCATGTGAGATTTCCATTTCTAATAAACTACACACCTAAGTAAAATCTCTTCAACAACTCTTTTTCACTCTTTAAAAGCATCCTTAGGAACAGAGAAACAAGTTGATAAAATATGAAAATAATTAGATAAGTCTGAGTAGGTCATAGCATCAACATGGGTCTCATGCTTTTTCATTTCTTTTCACAACACATTCATTGTTTTGAAATACAGAATGTAAAATTAAGACAGCAGTAGCAATCTTTTAGCAGAACACTCATTCGGTCAGAGATAGTGGGACCCAGGACAGGTATGCAGCTGAGCAGAGAAACTATTATATTAACTGCTAGCAGAGACCGTACAAGCTTAAATGAGTCTATCACTATAAATGCAGAATGTGGAAATTAATGTGTCTGAGCCAAATTAAAACACAGCCTTGATTTTCTGCAAGATAAAATGTTTGGCTTAATAAAAAGTTTTAAATAGTCATGTTAGTAAATAAAATTGTCTGGGGGAGTGAGAAAAGTGCACTGACCAAACCAAGGCCAGTTAAAGATTTTAAAAAAATAAAAAATGCTCAAGGTATGTGAAGGGTTGAAAAGTAATAAGGTCTGAATGACTTAGTGATGGCTGTCATAAAAATCTGGCAGGGTATTCTATTTACAGTATGTAATAAAACTGTCACACAGAGAATTTATAAAAGCATTTGCCCTAGAAAACTAAATCTTTTTGCCAAGGGCAAGTTAATAACCTCTACAGTTCATTTGAATATACGAATGAAGAGATGTTTTGACTAATAGAGCATCACAAGGTGAGTACTAGGCAATCTAACAGATATTGTGAGAACGGGATGATCCAAAGATGACATCAACCTGTTAGAATAATGCAGAAAAAATATCATGAGCTTCATATCCATCGTGATCTGTCACTAATGAATGTATGCTGTCCAGGTATGTGTAGATGTGTATGGCTTACTGGATGGGGATTACACATACAGCAATCCCATCCTAGCTGACATTAAAATAATTCCTCCTCCAATACTCAGAGAAGATGCTGACTTGTGAAGTAGCAAATTGAATGCAGAACTATTGCTCTTAAGATTATGTGGGACTTAGTGGTTTGAGAGATTTAAGACACGAACAGATCAGTCAACATCCAGGATTTTTTCCTCATAAGTATCCACACTTGCAGATTAATACATTTCTAATTCAAAGTCTCAAAAATACATCTAAATTTAACTTGGAACACTGTCCCACACTATACATTATGAATCATACAGGAAAACAGTTGATATTTAGTCAAAGTTCAAAGCTGTGTGCAACTTCATGGGCAATGAAAAACAAGTCAGTCCTATCCTTTTTAGGAATAAAAATCATATTTTGCATGATAATAATCACCATTTTAGAAAAACACATTTGTTTCTGCCCAAGAACTAGCAAGATTTTTCTGCCCTGAGTGTGATGTTACCATAGACTATTATATATACATGAGCTAGCTAATTTAAAGGTAGCTTTGGGTATCTCCAAAATATGCTGCTATCACTCTTATGACTGCTACTTAGAAGGATTCTGTGACAAGCTGTGTTAGTTGCCTCAACATATCAGCAGTGGAGCTTTGCTGAAGAAACAACCAGGATAGATTCCATTAGACCCACATGAATTAAACCCTGCTGCCAGGTATTTCTGCACAAGGCACTTACTTGGTGCTTCTGCACAAGGGAAAGGGTCCAACCAAATGAGATGAGCTTCAGATTAGGCTTTAGTCATCATTCCAATAGAAGTTGAGAGAGCAGCTAGGGAGAGCTTGTGCCTCTGGCTGGTGGCCTATCCCCATAATACAAAGGGGATTTGCCTGTCCTGCTAATGAAGTGCTGTGCCTGTGAATACGCCTGTGCAGATTTTGCTGACTATTATTTGTACCGGAGCAATGTTATTTTACCTTAAAATTTAAAGCCTCTGCATCAGAAACCAATTAAAAAGTTCAGCTGTCATATAGCTTTTATGAATGTCATTAACACATCACAAAAAAGTCACAAAATCATAACGAGATTGCTCTCTGTTCCTGCAGTTGAAATTATCTGAATTACACTTAACTTGTACTCTTATGCGAGTGACTGCTATCCAGGTGCCTGATGAGCATTTGCAGTTGAAACGATACTGATAATCTCCCCGTCTTTTTCTCTCCCATCCACGGGAGAAACAATTATGACTGATTTTATTTTATTCTTTTACTTTCTTACTGGAATGCCCTTGCATGAAGGGCTCTCAGAGAATAGTATGTCAAATTTACTTAAAATTTACTCTGGAAAATGGCAATACCTGTTGCCGTTCAAATCTTCTGCACATCCAGCTTCCGCTTCTCACTTAGGTGAATCTATAGCTGTTTCTCTGGGAATGTAATTGCCCAGGACAGTTAGTGGTAACAGAGGAAGAGGCAATGCCTCAGAGTGATAAGGCAGTCCTAAAGAAGCCATGATTTGGCACAGGAAGATTAAGCAGTACACTCATTTGTGAAGTGTTGCTGAGTGATGATTCTGCTATTATCAGGTTGTAACACATGTTCAGGTCAGCAGCATACATATTGCATCCTCAATTTCAAAATTAATTTTTTGGAAAAAGATCAGCACTCAATTTCTGAAAGCCAAAACTTCAGCTCTTTGAGTTAGAGAAGCTGGACCAGGTTAGAGGAGATTAGAAGCAATGTCTGTTATGGCATGTCTGCTGCCACTTCTTAGCCGTCTGGCAATACAGTCAGACACACAAGTTTAGGAGAGAACACAGCTGATGCTAGATTCAGGTTGTGGTCCCTGCCCTTGCTGTGTCCTTGTAACTCCACACACCCTCGCGTACACACACTTCCAAGAAAGCCGTGTCACTTTGCTACCACTCACTATTAGTCAAGGCAGAGGGCTCATTTGCACAGCAGAGCCCCAGCTCTGTTCCCAACAGGTGATGGTGTTGACCACACATCATTGCTTTACACGTGCTTCGTACTAGAGCTACTGTTGTCGCAGTATCAGCAACGAGGTGCACGTGAACACCTTCTGGCAGCTTGCTGCTAATCAATCATCCCTCTCTAGCCTGTTTTCAACCTGCTGCTTTTGGCCTGCTGCCTTGTTATCTCATGGCTTCATTCCTCCACCAAGCATGCTGCTCAGAAAATTACCCTTATTTTTTCTCTACTCAGAGACTATGGACCTCTCTTCTGGCTGGTTGCTGCTGGCCACATGCTCTCCTTGACTGTTAGGTGCTCTTTCCCTCACATGGATTGCAGATCAGGCCCCGGAGTAGTAGAGGGCTGCCTGCCTGCCTGCCTGCAGGGATACAAAAAATAACCCAGGAGCTAATATAACAACAGCAGTAACAATGACAATAATGTACTCAACAAATCTATGTAAGAAATGACCCCAAAGTGCCCTACGGTAGAAAAAGAATACGAAACTCAGACTTATTTTGGATTTATAGCAATACAATGGAGCTGTTCAATATGGGCATACCATTTATGATCCAAAAACCAGGACTGAAATAAATGTAATTTCTTGATGAATGCAAAAGAATGAGTTTAAAGATTTCTGTTGTACCACAAAAATATCTCAAAGTGATCCAGAAACATGACTACAATGTAATGGATAGTGGGAGATCGTTTGAGTTGGCAGACTAGTTGCAAAAAGGCCTCACAGGCTATTCCCTGGGGAAACACAATAAACCTGCTGCATCAGTCTAACCCTATTCAAGTGTTAAAGGTTCAAATTGCAGTAAATTAAGAAACTGTCTCACTCCTAAACAAAATCTAAGATTGAAGTAAGGTGGCATCATTACCCCCAAATCACCAGAACCAACAGTGGAGCTGGCTGCATCAGCTGTTACTGTGTTACCAAAAACAGTAATCAAGAAAACTAAAATAAATGATAGTTTAGAAAGCTAACATTGGTTTATTAACAAAGTTGGCCAAGTTTGGATGCAAGATGAAACCACATCAAAAAACTACAGCGTATTTATATTGTAACTTAGTATAAGTACACTTAATTTTATAATTACTGGCTAGTGATACCTATTTCTTCTATTATTGGTATATATTTAATTTAGCCTCTCTTCTTATGTAAAGTAGCACTCATGCTCCTTGCAGGTGCGGAGGGCAACGTTTTCTCGGCCTCATTTGAGTCAGTGGTTATGATCTTCCACTGCCACCTTTACCTCTGACTGACTTTCAGTCTTTTACAAACAGCTTTACAGGACAGGAGCACCTTTTGTCATAATTATTGATACAAGAAAGCACAGGCTATATTTTCAAACAGCAAAGAGAACCTAAATGATATAAACTATGTCCTCATTGCCATAAGGCTGGCAGAACAATTTTTACTGCCTTGAGAGTGGCAAATCAGTCTTTCAAAGAATACTGCTTCAAGAATGGGAAAAGGCAATGAAGAAATTTTCCAGATGGTTAGTAGAAGAGATAATAAGACAGTGTGCATCTGGAGATAGCAAGTAGACTGTTGTTTAGAAGGTTTTAACAAGGTGCTTGTCCTTGGGGGGGTTGTGGAACCAGACCTTATCCGGGCCTTTCTAGTCAAAACCCTCGTTATGGACATTAGAGGGTACCAAAACACCAAAATTGTTTATGATAGGCTGAAAGTGAGCCAAAATTAAATACGGCAATGGGAGATGGTGACCATCACCTCAATTCAGAGAGCTGAAAGCTCACCCCCCCACACCCGCAAGGAGCATGCATGCTAACTTACATGAGAGGCAAAGCTAATTTTAATATACTGATCCAATGATGAATGTAACCATTATTGCTAACCAGTAATTGCAGAATTAGTGGTAAGATAGGTATGTTTATACTAATAACTTACAAAATAAATATGTTGTAGTTTTTCAATGCAGTATGCTAGTTCCATCTAGCATCAAACTTGGCCAACTTAGCTGATATACCAGTGTTGGCTTTCTAAACTAGCATTTGTTTTAGAGAGTTCTTTCTTTGAAATTGCTGCTTTTGGAAACATCCTAAATTGCCAGACTGCAAGCCAATAAAAAAGAATCACAGAATTTGATTGCTCTGGATTTCACTCAATAAGCATGATGAGCTAGACACACTGAAGATGTTTGGAGAGGGTCAGGTAAGATTCCTGTGGTGACAAGAGTGACTGCTTGTGTGTGAGTGTTCATGGAGGTGACCTCGTAGTCATGTAAAATACATCCACAGTTGGGGTAATGGGAGGAGTCTGGGATAATGTAACTGAGCCCAGAACTACAGGAACGTTAACATCCAGTTAGAAAAACTGCCTCTCAGTTCATGCACAAGCACTTATTTCTTCCCATGGCCTAATTCAAATGCAGATACCTGCACCGTAGGCATCCACAGTTGAGTGACGTGAATACTACCGCCAGGGTCTCTGCAATCCTATGAAAAGAGGTAATCTGTCTGTACAGAAGTAGTACTCCACGACAAAATTTGCATCAGGATTGCAAGCTTCATTATTGACTTAATTCATTAATGTTTACACTATCTTAACTGCTGATACAGATATCCTTACCAAAGGATAAGGCTTAACACTGAACTAGATATTGGAGTAGACTATGCTTCTGGACATTGCTACACTACAAATCAACAGTGGGCATCTTCTCAGAAGTGCATGTCAAAAATGCAGGGCCAAAAGGTAAGCGTGAGTTGTTCAGTAGTCATCCCTACGCAACAGACAGTCTATGGCTGAGGTAAAAATCAAACTCAAATGTTTTGTCACTCGGTTTACATTTTAATGTAATTTAAATACGTTTGCATACATCTATTCTAAATGATTACCTAACTCCACACGAATGAGATTTTCCTCAAACTTTTGTATTTATTGGTAGGAAACCCTGCATGAAAAACATTTCCTAATAATGTATTGAAATGGACCTGTAATTTATTATTATTATTATTAAAAAGCTCTACTGCTTTCCCCTTTTCAGGAATTACTTCACGGTCATTCCTAAGCAATATATGAAATCATAAGCTTTTACTTGATTTCTAGGACACAGGCAAAGAAAAAAAAAGACATTTCAAAAACGTCTCTTAAATCCCAAGCTGCAACTCTAACTTTCACAGTTCTTACTCTTCCGTATTTTGGTTCTGCTCCTGCTACTACAGTTTTTGAATCAGGGTTACCTTTTGTTCTTTTTCTAGCATAAATGCCAAAAAGAAGAAGCAAGAAAAAAAAAAAAAAGAGACAGAGAACTGGTCATTCTAGCAGGATGCCTCTGGTACTTCTCTCACCCTGTCTTGTTTGTTTTGTTGTGGTGTTGTTTTTTTTTTCATTCTGCTCTGGATTTCAAGAAGTGAAACACAGGCAAATACTTTGTTTCATGCAAAATGCAAAACCTTCCCTCAAGCAGGGCTGGGTACATGGATGAATGACTCCCTCTCTTATTTATGCTTCTCTGATTCAGATACTTTTCAAAGTCCTGTTTCCATTCCCTTAAAGTGGCATAGCAAAATTCCCACAGGTTTCAGTGAGAGCTGAATGGTGCAACAAGATTACTCCCTCTACTTGAATTTGTGACCAAGGAAATGAAATTCCAAAGTGTGACCTTGAACCCAGGTTTTTTACATACTGGAGAAACACCTGGGTCCAAACCAACAGGCAGGTTATTTGAGTTTTTTTAATAACTTTTATAACTTGATATGTGTTTCTGAAATGAAGTTTAACCTATTCTACAAAGGCAAAATGTAATAAAAGTCTCATAAATCATTTAACGCTAGACATATGTATCAGTTCCAGCTACACACATACACACACAAAAAAAAAAAACAAACCAAAAACCAAAGCCACAAAAAATTAGGCTGTGAGACACAAGAGTCTTATGGTACAATATGTGCTTGTTCATTAGCTTTGGAAAACTACATTAATCTTTCATATTCTCATTATATTGTGATTTGTCTTATTTCCTAATATTACAAGGAATGACACAATTGGATTTTGCCACACGTCTTGTCCGATGTTTCAAAAGTATTCAAGATCATTACAAATTAAATGACACAATAACATGGTCAATATTTCATTTACCGTGTCGCAGCTGTTAGAAAGTGTGCCTCTCATCTCAAACACAAGAGAGAGCACCAAATCTCACTAGTGCCCTTTGGAAAGAGCCTATCTGCTCATCATGATGGTTGCAGATTATTCCATCATATAAGGGTTTAATACTAAAGTACATTTTGATGTTCTGCCTACCAACGACTTGGATTCAATTCAATATTTTACACAAAAAAAACCCCATTTGGCAACTACTTTCAAGGATCTATTTATTTATTTATTTATTTATTTCACTGAATGTCTAAGATGTTGATTTAGATTATTCTCAGTACTACATGTATTCCCAAAAATACCACACAGAATCTGGGTCACAGTTCTGTTTCTACAGAACAGTTCTATTCAATCATATTTGAACACACTTTAGCTGAATCACAATGCCTTTTTTTTCCCCCCAAAAAAATATAAAGCAATTTCAGTAGGTTCATACCAATGTTCCATCTTTAAATATCAGCTTGTCTCTGCAATGGAAATACAAACTGTATGTATTAGAAGAACAGCTGCCATAATATTAGCCTACCTTTGCTCCTGTGCGATGGCAGGCAATGCTAGGCTAGAATTGACAGGAATGATCCTGTACTTCTGGAGTTGCACAGAATCCTACCCCTCATCACTGAATTGGCAAATATTGCCCCAAACCAATGTGTTAGAACTGAACAAAATGTAACATTTCCCAGAGTATATGAATATTTCATAAATGTCCATGACACAGAAGCCTGGAAAAAGGAAAGGTGAAGCAGAAGTTCTTTAGTATCTTGTCTAAATAAACAGATGATTAGATCACAACTTCTGAATGTACCTTCTGAATCCATTTTCCTTATCCATTTAAAGACCAGATTCTACAATATCTTTACAGTATTCATAGGCCTAGACACCCACCTATCCATGGAATCTTCCTTGGTGTTACTGCTATAAAAATGTGACATGTTGCACTAAATCAGTACTTTTGTGCTATCTCACAGACTTTACTGATATGGTGTGACAGTTCCAGCACCTCTTAAATAGCCTTCTAATCTTTTTGCACTTTGAATCACACATGAAAATTTAATTATGTGCAATTCTTCTATCAAAGTTGTCCTAATCTATTGCAGCCAATAATATAATATTGTAAAAGGAAAAACCATTAAATTTTACAAGATGGGTATTCAGGCAATCATTTTTTCCTCTGAGATATTTAGTCATTATTTTTAATTCATATAGCTATCTGACACTGAACAGAAAGCAGTCACATAGTGTAGAATCATGCAGTTAACAAAAATGCAGAGGTTAAAATTGTAGCTGCTCATGTAAACATCCAACCCTGTGGGAATCTGCTGTCACAGAAACAACATTAGCAGGTAATTTAGGATCTGGTCTGTTCGGTGAGCTGTATTTTATGACAGAATCAACTTTGTTAGGTTCCTCTTTGATGAGCATCCCACAGTATTTATCTTAATTGCAAAACATACAGAAAGTAATGGCTACAGAAGTCTCTATTTTTATTTCAAACCTAATCTCTCCTTGGAAGTGGTATTTTGACCAATGCAGTCACTTTAAGCAAAATACGCCAGTAAATTGGATTACAAGGTTTTGATAACCACTTTCATATCCTGATCAAAGGCAATGCAAAGTGTTATATGACTATGATTGATAGGACACAGGATAAAGGTTACATTAACAAAGATAACCGTGCATATGCACCTTCATACCTGCATATGCATTCTTTTACATTAGTATTTGCTGATGTTACAACACTGATAGCAGAGGCAGGATTTGTAGTGTCACTTCGTCACATTTTGCTTTCCTGCAGCTGAGGAGAAAATATCTTTTCATAGAATGTTAGGGATTGGATTTTCTCCTGTTAGGCAAATATAAGAATGAGTAAAGACTTTATATTGCCAGGAAAAAAAAAAAAAAAAAGTATTTTAATCCCACATAGTAAGTAGAAGCTGATTTGCATCAGTTTTCTAAGGCAAATTTCCCATCAGGAAAAAAAACAACTAACTACATTAATTAATTAATTAATAGCAGTATTCTTAATGCAAATCTAACAAAATGATTAACTGAATTCCCTCTCTTGACACATACTCTCCAACTGCAACGGTCAAACTGCAGTGCCAGCACAGCCAACAACCAACAGAGAGGAGTGAAGATCTCCTTCCTCGTGGTCCCTTTCAAAAGTCAAACAGCTGCAGCAACAAGATATTCTGTGAACAGTAATACTTATGAACAAGGACCAGGAGCAACTCCAAGGGTGCCAGCTGCCTGCAGTAATGACTGGACAAGACATGGCGATATTCCACATAATAAAGAGAAGTTTTACCCTACATATCATAAAAATGCACTAATTCCCTCTATATGTGTTTCTCTCTAATGCAGGAAAATAAGGCACAGCACGCAAATGATCACACCAAGGTGTATCTAATAATTCCAGGCTTTTGTACCCCATTGTAAGAACTTTGGTACAATGAGAACATCAATTTACGATCTGCTCTAGCGATTATTAAGTTTAATATGAAGAGAATGGGAGATTCACTGGTCTCTCTCTGATAATAGACTACAGTAGGATATTAGATAGAGAATTCCTCTGCAGAGTCACCCTGCATTATGTTTAAAAGTCTGGATGAAGGTATTTTATATTGAGTTACATCAAGGAAAAAAAGGGTAACTTTATGCCAAAACAGGATCTTATGCAAAGGAAAAAAAAAATCAAGTTACTCATTTGTGTAGTTCAAAAACTGGCATATATACAGTGCAAACATTCTGGCATTTTTGTTCTTCATAGGAAAATAACCTTGTTACCCTGAATCAGTGAACATTAAATGAGAACTTGATTTTCAGTACCTTTTTCTTTTTAAGAAGTTGTCCATTAACATTTCGTATGGAAAATAATTAATTTTTCCAAGCCCAGTTAAAAGATTCTCATAATGGAGATGATGATTCAAGCTAAAATGTTTTAAAGACCCCTAGTTAGTCACAAGGCACTTTCTGTAATATTTTATCCCACTGAGAATATTTTTAAACATATAATTCCATAATATTAATGATAGATTAAGGTATGGTATATCCATCTCAAATGCCAGATTTTTTACACTTCTGAAATCCTTCAATAATGAATTAACTTTTTGCTTAATGATTAAAAGTTTAATTAATTTACTGAAAACAGGCACAACCAACCATTCCTTTAATTAAGAAAATTCATTAAAATCAACCATTATCTTTAAAACTGTTTGAAGTTTTAAATGTTATAATGTTGTTTTTTAAATGTTACTTTAATAAAGTTTAAGAAAAAATGACACAGTATGAAGTTTAAAATGACAGAGAAGTAATTTCAGGATTTCTTTTATGTGATCAACATGGTATTTTAGATCTCCTCTTTTATTTCCCAAAAGATATCTGGACTCAATGCATTCAGGACTAATAACATTAATTAAAAGCAAGTACTATTTACCAGTCATGAGTTTGGACTGATTCTGTTGATTTCTTTTCCAAAGGTTCTTTTTCATATACAAGAAAGAGCAAGTGGGGATTAAAACTCACTTGCATACATATACTAAATAAAAATTCGTCACGTTCACTTTTAATGAACATATTAAAATTGGTCAGGAACACAGGAGTACGCTTCCCATCTTTCAATTCTCTTTAGTAACTCAGATTTTGTGCTCCATAATTTGCCTCTTCCCTTTCATTTACTTCTGGCGTGACAAAGGGACTTAAAAAAAAAAAAAAGCAAATAAGAACTCCAGTTATGTAGGCATATTAAAACTCTGAGCTTAGCTTTGTATCACCTACCATGATGCTACTGTTTGCCAATTTACTGACATCTCAGAGTAGGATGCAGCATTGGTTCTGCTAAAGTTGTAGTGTAAATGTAAGCACTTCAAGTTATAACAGAAGCTTAAGGCTTTACACACTGTAAGCCTTTTCCAGGCTTATAAACACTATAATTTTGTCCACCTAACTACTGTGAAATATCCTGATATCTTCCAGTTACACTTGAGCTGCACAGCTACCACTCTGTTAATGAGAAATAGAAATGCCTCTGCCCTCAAGCTTGAAAACAGTGAAGGAATCACTGAAACTGGAGCTCTAGCAGTTTACTGGACTAGTAGCTCTAGCAGTCTACTCTTTAGTCCAGTGACAGTCTTAACACTTCAAGGACATGAGTGAACAAATATCATTTCCAGACACTCTTGAATCCTGATCTGACATAAAGAGCTTGGGGGTGTGAAAAATATCCTAGTTTAATGGTCTCAGCAATATTACTTTAGAAGGCAAAGAGATTTTTTTTGTCCAACTTTCAAGTATTTGCAGATGTTCACAAAAGAAATACGTTCAGAATTTTGTCAGAAATGCTACTGGCTAAAAGCATCATGATGAAGTAGTTTCTTATTCAGTAATAGACCTGAAATAATACTAAGTGCCTATCTCTTACAGAATGTGAGATGCCTCATCTGCTAAAATGTAGTGTGAAAAGACAAAAAAAACCTCCTTCTGTATGAAAATACAATTCAATAACATTCCCTGAACTGTACATACAAGCCTGCTGACATGCCATTGAAAATATTCAAAAATTACTTGGAAGAGGGGGCAAAAGTGAGATTACAACATTACCTATGTCTCCTTAGCATCAGTACAGTCAAGGGCTATCTGCAAATTGTAACAGAAAATTCCCAAGATTCGGGAAGACTCAGCATTGACATAGCAGGTGATAATCACTGTGGATGAATGCCCAACTTTAGTTAGGCATTTGGGAAAAACATTCAGCAGTGGAGGATCTTGAGTTTGTTCGTTAATGTAATCACTTTGATGAGAGAAAGCATTTGCAGTGTTGGGATTTGTTAGGAAAGCACAGAGGACAAAAGAGGACCTGCTGTTGTCCCACTATACAAAAGTCAGAACACAGACATGTCCTGGGTGCAGGGCACATTTGTCTCCATCTTAAGAGGATGCACATACAGGAAACCTATAGAAAAGGCAATATGGATGATGAAAGCCTATTCATATGGATTGAACAACTACAGCGTGCAGGATGAGAAAACCCCTGAGTATCTTCAGCCTGGAAAACAGATGAGATCCAGAGTTGACAGAAGTCCACTTCAGTCAGAAATGGCAAGGAGGAGGGCAGCAACTGTTGGTCCTTCCTTCAATACAAGAATCGGGAGCATTAGATGAAACTATCAGGAACGAAGTTCAGACCCAAAGGCAGAATTCTTCGCAGACTGGAGAGCTCAGCTGTGCTCTGGCTAACTAAGTAGTATTACTGCATTTTACATAATTTTAAAAAGTAACCGAAGACATTCATGGAAGAAGAATACGTCAAAAGATAGGTATTTAAATTCCTAAGATGTAAAATGATAGAGATTGTAAGAAAACTGGGGAAAGATACTTTTATACCTGCTCTTACCAGAAAATACTAGAAACAGGAAAATGTGTCATTTGAATCTGTGGCCTGATCTAGTATTCTCTGGGTTCTTATAATAATTCTAGCAATACACATAAATGAAACTTACTTAATAAAAACTATGGGTTAATTTATTAATGAGATTTACTGTTGCATAAATATTCTGTGATCTGAAATCATGAAATGCCTAAGTATGCAAAGAAGCATTGAAAAGCTCATAAACTTAACATTAGTGAAGTTCTTTGACACAGTGAGGCTGCAATAAGATTTTTTTCCTATGGGAATTATTACAATCTAGTGCAATCCAGTGCCAGCTTGAAGATTGACAGAAGAATCAATTACATTTCTTTTACATATTTTAATAAAATATTTTTTTTTAGAAAGTATAAACCAAAACCCAACCACATGAATGCATAAAATTAACAGTACAAACTCAGGAACTGAGTCAGCTTTTTTTTTTTTCCTCCTTGTAAAGCATAATGCAATGCTTTAAATTTAAATCCATTTGGACTGTTTCTTTACCGAAAGATCTGTAATTGCATGAGTTCCATATTTTGCCATGCTATTTTGTTGGATTAATGACAAAAAACCCATGCATATATAATCAGGGTAACATGGTAACACATTTCAGCTTTTGCAGGTCATTTATAATTTATGCAATTTGTTCCCTCTTTTTTAATGGCCACATTTTTCATTCAAAGTTGTGCTTCCCTCAACTGCAAAATGGAGAGTCATTCATTTAATGTATGCAGATGGAAAACAGAAAGAAGGTCAGACAAATTGCAGCCTTGTATTTTGCAAGAAAAGTAGAATTCTACTCCCTTCCTGAAGAAAATATACTTCAAAATATTGTTTAGAAGCTCAGCAAAAGGAGGACTGTGAAAACAGTTATCCTATCATTATGTTGAAAGAGCTTGAAAAATAGTGGCACTTCCTTCTAAGTATATGACCACTCAATGTCCATTCTGTTTATTTAACACTGATTTGGACCTGAAAAGACAGAAGTAAAATACGAAAGCTACATTCAAGGTAAACAACCACAACACAAAGTCCAAAAGAAATTAAAAGTCCCAAATGTCAAAACCATGTGTATTTCACCATTATGAAACATACTGAGGAAAACTACTACATCATAAACACCCACTTAGATCCTTAAAGATTAGTAAAATTAAAAAAAGCTCAGTTATTTTACAGATAACAAAATCTTTTCCTGCTTTAATTTTTAAGGCTAGTTCAATATTATTGAAAATAAACCAAATATTGAATTACTTGGTTTGATTTTTACATAAGCCTCTATATGAAATATTTAGGCTGATTTTATGTTCAGTCTCTATGGCATTAAAGATGATCAATACCAAATTATTATTTTTTAACTAAGTTTTAATGCCTTTATCAGAACTGTCAACAGGTAAACAAAAAGAGCTGAATACATACTTGTTGTATTAATATGTGAACAATATGAAGGAAGAGATATCTGTTTCCCTAAAGCATTTTTAAAAGGCTTGGTTTAAAATTTTAAACAGAGCCCAGACATTTGCATTTCACCAAAAAATACTAAACTCCAGCTGTATATTTGTCCATGAAAAAAGCAAAAGACAGACAGAGCATAACTTTTAATTTTTACAAAGCCAATTGTGTCTTTCTGCTTGACTTCTTATTCAGCAGAACACATTCAAAGTATTGCAATGCGAATCTCTGTCATCATTTAGAGCCATGTTCCTCAGTCACCTTGCAGGGAGTATTGTTACTAATATAGTTCTGTTATTTATTTGTAGTGGATCAGCCTTCAGAAATCCAATGGTCTGATGATGTTTAATGATGTTCTGAGAGAAAGGCATGTACACGACTTCAGTGTAAACGTTCCTCACTTTGGTTTCAGGGAGATAAAGAAACAAAGGAAAAAAATTGCCATGAAATAAGTGTCTTCATTAGGCAAATGAAGTTTCTGCACTCTATTTTTAGAACAGAGTGCTAAAAAAGTGCAAAACTGCTGCTGTCAAAATCTTGGATATCACCCTTTTAAATTTCACTAGCTGGTTTTAATATTCATGACTTGTAACACTGTTGGATGATAGGCTTGAGTAGTGGTAATGCAATGGTAACATAACTTCATCTGAAGGTCAGGATGTAAGATGCTGTTAAGCTGGAAGTCAACAACATTTTCCTTGTGAGAAAACACCTTTCACCAATTCTTCACCGGATCTTTAAAACTATTTGATTTCCTGAAAAAGTGCAATTCAACTCAATTTACTATGTGATTCAGATGAAGAGAAGCAGAAGAAAAATGTCAGCAATGTTTAAAAACTTGTAGGATGAATTAACAGGCACAAGGGCTCTAGTGGGCTATTCAGAAAAAGACTACTAAGGCCCTGTAACACCAGGGGTTTGTACTCACTAAAAATATACAAGAAGTAAGTCAAATTATGTTTCTGCTTACTTCAGAGAAACAGCCTAAAACAAAATCACGTGTGTCAGGTGAGGGCAGTGGTACTAACCACTATCATCTGTGATGTTCAGTCTTACGACACTTATGGTTCAATGATGAGTTCGTAAGTACTCTCTTCCCACTGCATTTTATAAAATATCCTGTCAGACTTTGTATTCAGCGAGCTTAAGCACTAGACTAAACGTGCCTTTCTCTCCCTCTGTCCAAGGAGTATATAAGTCGTAAGTACTGGGAGCTGAAGAACCCACCTCAGCAAGCACCTCTCCTTTCAGTATTTTAAACATGTTTCCAAGGAATATTGTAATACACAGAATTTTGATTTCTGTTATTCTGTTAAAAATTTTATGACATTATGTTACTTTTCAGAATAGGGCAAGACTACCTCACTGAAGTAGAAAGTCCAGGTTTCTGTTTTCTTATTCATGAAGTGAGATACTGTTTTTCTCTGTTACGTTACTACTACACGAGAGAATCAAGTATGAAACAGGATTTTCCTCTTTCCCAAATAGGTACATAAGACAGGTCCTTGAAAGAACAGAATGGCTGTGTTAAAATGCCTGGATCTGAAGGGATCCTGGCTGTCCAGTTCTCCAAATTCAAAGAATCAGCAGAGTCATTAGCTTTGCTATCAGGCAGTGAGAAGATAACACATTCTGTGAAAAAGCTCATCCCTTGCAGAGTACAACATACGTGTTCTGGACTGGGAGATAAAAAAAATGTGTAGTAGACTGATTGAGTGAATGTCAGCATTTGTTTGCTTCACCATAGGCAGAACTGTCGAACTATCAGTAGGAGTAATTCTGAAGTCGAGCCTTTAATGGTCCCTGTGCTACAGGGGCAGCCAGACTAGTAACATTGTGCCAGAGAAATCTGGAAATCTGTAAAACTGAGCTCCCAGATACTTTGTCTTCAGAGGGGAAAAGTAGATTGAAAGGAAGTAAACAAGAAGAGGCAGATGTGGATGTCAGTGGTGCTGAAGAAGGGAATTGGGAGCTTTTCCTCCTATAGAAAAGAAGTCACTGTGATTTCTTGGAATGGCAAAATATCTTCAATTCAACAAGTAATTGATAGCTTGCAAAATTCAGAAGATTGATCTAATATAACTGACTGATGTTTGGGTCTGCTGACTGAGATCAATGGTTGATTAAATATTCACAATGTTATTTGTAGGCTGCACCGAGCATCTTAACAGTAAGATCAACTGATTATATTAATGAGGTTACACAAGCGTTAACAGGATAAGTACAGTTCATCTGAGAAGATACTAAAGCAGCAAAGTATTTCAGTTAACCCTTCACAGCAGCAGTTAAGGGACTGGGGAAGTGTGGGGTTTTATAAATATTCCCATCTACTAAATGTTAATTCCTACAATTTAGTTTTACATGTAAAAGTGTGCTATTTTGAAAGTAAATAAAGACTAGACCTTTAGATTACAAAAGAACACCTAATAGTCCATTTACAATATTTACTAAATTTTTGGCTCTTCTGTCAAACATTCCTTCTTACTGTATTTCATTAGACCTCTGGACTACACTTTCACTTACAAAATACACTGATATTCCATTTATTTTTGAGAGGCTTAGCATGATTTTTGATTTCCTGCTCTTTGTGTACATTGAGAGGATGCATATGGGCATTAAACGCATTGTCTGAGTTCACTGTGCATCAAACTATATGACCAATGGATGTTAGAAACTTAGGTCACCTCACCGTCAACAGTCCAAGGGGGCCTTTGGGGCAGCTGTAAAATACCATTTTTGGAGGAAGGAAACAGTGGGGTGTAAGGGCTGCAAGAAATGCTACAGGCTGCAAGGAAAATCGCTGCATAAGCATTATCTTAGTAAGTGCCAATGGTTTTCAGTGCCTCTACAGAAGATGAAACACAAAATAGCCATATTGGAAAGAAAAAAGACATTTCACATTCTTGGTGCATCCTGAGAGATTTTTTTCCCAGTTAAACAATATTTTTTAGCATTATTCCAGTCATTTTTCAAAGTCCAACTCCTCAGCTTTCCTGGTTTTTTGTATTATTGGTATGCTAGTAAACACAGGCACGTACTGTAGGAATTAGTCTTAGAACTAAGTCAAATAACCAAATATTTCAAACGCGTGATTCAAAGGATAGAGTTGATTCCCTAATACAGTGATGAGACTTCAGATTCATATGCAAGGACCAGCTTTTGCTAGTTTCCGTTGCTACCAGTGGGACAGTTTCAGAACAAAATCTCATGCAGTTTAATCACAATTTTGAGAATTCGTCCCTAAGTAATTTCCAGTTAACCCAATGCAAGTAACGGCATTATATTTATAAAGCCAACTACTGATTGTAAATGTGTTTCTATCTTGCCAATTCATATATAAGGTAGAAGAGTAGAATTATTTGACTACCAGCATCACTCACCTACGTGGTAAACTCTTCTAATGGTAGGTAATTTATTGGTACCTGTATACAATTTCTGTTCCAATTTTTTGTCTTTGTGCATGTGTATAAAAAAAAAAGGGGAGGGCACAAAACTATCTTTTTGGGGTTTTGTTTGCTTGTTTGGGTTTTTTTGGTAAATATGTACCATGTTCCTGACATTCATACTCTGGGCTAATTAATGTGGAAACTTGAATGTAGACTGTTAAATTGTACAGTTAAGCTTAAAAAAAAAAAAACCCAATTGTTTCTTTCTATTCAGTGTAGTGTAAAATTTTCATGAATTCAGGGCACATCAGTTTTTTAGTTTTTCTTTACTTATCATTTTTATGGTCAAAGAAAAAGGAGGAAGAAGATGCTCAGCAGTTCATTACTGTAATTAAATTACTAAAACATTTTATCTTTAATAGGTAATCATAATTCCAAACTTCAATATACTACAGGTAACTATCACTTTATTATGAATAAAGGTGAAGAAAAAAGAACTATGAAGGATTTGTTTCTTTTAGGAGTACAATTGCTACTTTGGAAGCACAGATGCTAGAAAAGCACAGATAAAGCATAAGCAAAAAAAAAAATTCTACTTTATTATTTATTTTATGTGGGCTTTTTCCTCTATGAAGAAGGTTCAGGGGACATTTTTTTTTTAAGACCTATAAATTGGCTGGGATTTTGATTGCCCGATCATTGCTTATTGTAGACTTATTTGTTCAGCACTGATCTTCAGAAAATGGGTGTTACTTTTTTTAATATACTTCCTTAAGGATCAATTTCTAAGAGTAAAAATCTATCTCACCAAACATGGTACCACACTTTCCAGTGATTGAAAGGCTACGTGACATTCTGGTGTTACGCAGCTGGGCAAACCAGGCTTTCATGAGAATGCTCTTACAGGTGTGTTAAGTGTTCAATATAAAAGATTTCAATGCAAGTTTACCTTATACCTACTACCTTTAAATACCTCTTACTTATACTACAAGCTCCCATTTACTGGTGGTATAGTTTTACTATTTCTCTTTCTCGTCCTTCTCTTCTCCTTTCTTTTCCCCTACAAAGTGCCACAATTTCAGATCAATAACTTTCGGAGTCAGCCTGCCATGGCATCTCAGCAAATGGCAGTTTAACGCGTCACATAAGCTTTACTGACAGGTTTCCTGGGCTGCAGCATTGAAACAATGCTAACTCCGCTCAGTAGTGCCACTAACTACCACCTCTAGCCCCAGCCAAAGAAATCAGGGTTCACAACTTGTGAAGTTTTTTTCAAAAAGCAGTTCTGATAGCAAGGAGAATGGTTTTATGTACATAAATTTGATACAGAGAAAATTTAATTATTCTATGAACCAGTACGTCTAACAGAGTGAATGTCTTTCCTGATCTTTACCGTTATCTAGAGATGTGCTAAAATTTGAAAATACACAAAATACAGCAATACATACTTCTAACTATTTCATTATGCAGTTATTACAGAATGTTGTACTAAGTTAATAAAATATAAGGCAGTGGGAATGCAAATAATTGTTTAGTTTTCCTAAAGATAGAGAAAAAAAAGTCAAACTTGGCTTGCTATACTAACTGCAAGTAGAACAAATGAAATAAAAGCTACACTCATATTTTCTTAAATTCTACTTTAAGAATGAATAGCAAGTCCAGTAGGGGAAAAAAAAATCTCATATTAATTGACCTATATTACATTTTTATAGTTGGAGCCCCAACCCACTACTTCCCCTAGCATGAAGGCAATTTATTTAGGGCAATTCATTATCTTTACCATCTAAACTAAATCCCTGTTTTATTTTATTTAAGAAAAAAAATGCAAAACATTAGTCAAGGACTCATAAGACCACTTTACTGTAGAAACAATATATGTGATTATATATGGCATTATTCCAAAGTTTAGGTCTGATGTTACAAATACTAAAAAACATGTGAATGTCATTTATTTCAGGAAAACCATGCACAAATTAAGAACATTTTTGTGTTTACACTGTTTTAACTCCACACTCATATATGCAGTTTTCTCTGTGTCAGACACATTATTTTAATACTTTTTTTTTTTCTGAGGAAAAGGAGGAAGATAAGTGGCCCCAATTTTGGATCGATAGTGTGAGGGATTTACCCCAATTCATGACTAATATGAGAAAGTCTAATGTAAAAGCATATACATTTCTGTAAATTTAGCATGTAACCTAACTGTAACAGATGAAAATTAAAGATCAAAAAATTAAAAATCATCAATATATTTTAAGACAGGCATACTGTGAAGCTGTCAAACAAATTATGTTAATTACAGACCTTCTCTAATTTTTAGAGCAGAGATTTCTCATACATACTTCTTATACCTACACTTTGCTTAGTAACATCAAAGGGTAATCACAGAGTTAAACTGTAAAAAAAATTTCAGACGAGAGTAAAGTTGGGATATGGTGTAAAATTCAACTATATTTCTATTAGAGTGAGTAAAGCACACTGGGTGTGCAGGGCACTAAATTGGCTTTAGGGTTGCTCTCTATTGTCTTCTTTAAATTCCTTTTCTCCTCACTTTCCTGTCGCTGTTGTCGTGGATTTGTGTCTGGCTGAGTTTTCTGGTAGCAGAGGCAGGGGGAGGGCTGTGGGGGTGGCTCCTTATGAAACTGGAGACCTTCCCCCAGCCCAGGTAACAGTTAGAGTCATCTCTGGCCAAGGCCAGGCCAATCAGTGCCTCCACGATCACGGTATTTAGGAGGGGAAACCTGTTAGGCCAGCCTCCTTGTCTCCCTGTCCTGTGTGTGAGGGAGTTGTCTGGAGGAGGGGAAGGTGAGAAGAGAGCAAAACACGGTTGGTTGGTGAGTAAGGTGGGGAGAAGGTCACTGGAGCAGAGCATTTGCCACAGGTCTGTGGTGAGCAAGATGGCAGGCTGAGGTCCTGCCAACCAAGGAGATCGACAGCAGCAAGAATGTCCAGGATTCAACAGCACATGGAAGACCCCATACCAGCAGAGAAAGAGACCTCCCAGGAGCAGAGGAGCAGCCAAAGTGAACTGCAACTCCGAAGAAAGACCTGTGCTGGAGCAGAGGATACTGCAGCCTGTGGGTGGGTCACATCCTAGTGGGAAGGACTCACATGGAAGGAAGAATTTTGCCTCCCATGAGATGGACACCACATGGCATGAGGTGAAGACTGCGGGGAGCCCTCTTGCTAGGAAGGAAGGGTTGTCATGGACAATGAGTAATCACCGGACTGCATCCCCTGTCCCCTGCTCCCCTTGTGCTGCTGGTGGGGAGGAGGCAGCTGAGAAGAATGGAAGGTGGGGGAAGTGTATTTAAGATCTGGTGGTATTTATTTTTCTCACTATCCTACTCTAATCTAGTTGATAACTGGTAGGCATAAATTATATTTATGTTTTCTCTCCAAGTCTACTCTGTTTTTTTTGTCCGTGACCATAAGTCGTAAATGAACCCTCCGTGTCCTAGTTTCAGTCCTTGAGCCGTTTTTTTGTTGAATTTTCTTCCTCCTCATCCCTAAACTATGACAACTGCATTGCGGAACTGTGGCCTTGAGTAATTTAAACTGCATTTCAGTTTGCATGCAGAGTGACAACATTATACCAAGGCTGGGAATTAGCCCCATTCCTTCAAGTTTTCAGCGAGGGTTAGCTTCAGGACTATCCCTAATAAATCCCCCAAATACCTACAATGCAAATCAGTATTTCTGGCTCATTTGTTATGCAATTATCAGCAAGCGCTGAAGCAATGCACAGAATATATTAATGAAAAAAATAAAGTAAAATAAAAAAAAGAAAGCAAATATTTAAATTCACCAAAAGAGAGAAAGTAAGCATAGAGCTTACTTTTCTTTTTTTTTTTTTTGTGGCCAGCAGCCACGTGCTTCCCATGCTTGATGTGACAAAGGAGACTAGAATCCAGCTGCCCACTAGGGCAGCCTGTTCATCCATGTCTCATTTCCTGGGGGACACATAGAATCATAGAATGGCCTAAGCTGGAAGGGACCTTAGAGATCATTTAATCCAGCCTCCCTGTCATGGGCAGGGATGCCTCTCAACTAGATCAGGCAACACATGGGGACCGAATGGGGACACATGATGACAGAGACCATGGCAGGTGGTAGACATCACAAATACTCATCTATTTTAGGCAGTTCTGTGCCCAACATTACACGCAATGGCAGCTGTCATAAGTGTGATGCTTGTGGGACAGCATAAGAAGTAAATATAAACTTATATATTGTATATTATAATTTTATATTCCAGGAACAACCAATCCTGAAACATCTGTTAGCAGCTTACTAGCACCCACTGTGCCATGCTCATTACTGTAACAATAAAAAAAAATTGTATCAAAAACTAAATGATCTGCATAAATACGTGTTTGCTTCTATCACTAAAAATTACAGAGTAAAAATCCACATCTTCTCTCGCGTCCTTCAGCATCCTGGTAGATCAAAAACATGTCTGATTTTCATTTGAAGCTACAATGCCATAGCAGATGCTCGATGGCAGAAGGGAGAGAGCCCTTTCAGCATGGTAGACCACATCCTCAAGCTCTGAAGGTCAGGAGGGAAGTTGTATGTCAGTAGAGATGCCCTGATTTATGCCGGCTGGCGACTTGACTCAGCATGTACAGAACTAGCCAGTCCACTCCCCATTGCTGGCCAATTGAGACAATAATTCTTGGTTCATATCAAAAAATGCTTTTCTTAGCATGATTCCATTAAGTCCTTCTAAAATAGATTCTACTTCGATTTTGTTATGGGAAATTTCCTTTGACCTATATAAAAGTGCATTGGCCTCTTAGACTAAGTCTTTTTCTTCTTAATAGGAAACATCAACCGCATCACTCAACAATTGAAAGGCATTTGCTCCAGTGTACATAATCCTATTGTTCAGTTGACTAGATGGGTAATAGATTTTTTATGTTTCCTTCCTCTAGTATCTAACTATTACGGGAGTTCGCAAGAAAACAACTCATTTGGAAAATAAGTAGAGCATAATAATTCCCAAATCCTCTGTTTTCCTTTAGTTCTATCTTTTCACTACATAGCAACATCTACAATACTAAATTCAAATTGATCCCACTTTTTAAAGCAAAAGAAAAGAGTAAGCATATGTCCAGAAACTATATCTACTGCAATGAAATGCATGTACAAACTGTGAAATCTGTAAAATTATATACAGAATTTTCTAAGGACTTCTTTGGCAGTCTTCTCCAGTTCCTCAGCTCTAACACATTTCTCTATAACCTAATCAACAGATTAAAGGAGTTTTTTGAGCAGGGAGGAGCTTTTGGGCTTTAACGTAACATAGACATGCCATATAATATTTCTTTCCTACACAAAATTTTGGAACCTTCCCCTCAGGACTGAGCCAGGTCCACAGAGTAAGTGTGTCAGCAAGTCTGCAACATGTCTGGTTTAGTATAAAGTGGGAGAGAGGACACCTCAGTTTCCTCCCAGTTCCAAAAGCACAGGTCCACTTCTTGTTGCTACTGGAGATTAAACCTGTGCAGGCTGCAAACCGCCCTTGGTGTCCGCCAGCATACACCAAGCATTGGCTGCTGTTGGACACGTAGTTTCACACCCTTTTTCCACCTGAAGGAAACACACCTCAAATAGAGTGTGCTCAGCTAAGTCTCCAACGCCAAATGCAAAGCAAATCTGCACCCTTCATCAGACCAAACTGCTAATATAGAAAAACTCTTCATGAACCAGTGAATGGATAGAAGTCTAATATTTTATGATGCTAAAAAAGCCTGTAACGGAACAGTTAATCATAGCTCAATCCTCAGATATTCAATAGCGTATTGGATAACAGTAATTTAATGTGTAATATTTCTTTACTCCTAGATACACATGTTCAAACATAAGATAAAAAAGATTTTGTATATGAAGAAGTACATAGAAAATAAACTTTTCACTGTTCTATGTTACAGTTGGTTAACAAACCAACTGTAATTCTTCACACATTAGATTGATAAATGTGAGCACATTCAGGCTACCATCAGCTAGAGTTGCAACTTGATTGCAGTGAGACACATCTCAAAAATTTCAAGAGCGCTCTGTCCTTACATAATGGAAACTCAGATCAGAAAGAAGCAATCCTTAGTACTTCACTGTCTGGCTCTGCTTCATGTATTTATGGATAAATAATGTCCTTGTCAGTAATTCTGCTTCACTCTCTGCTCTTGAGGTAAAATATAGATGCTCATAAAAGGTAGAAAGCAATGTCACCCTGTACTCTGGAAGTGCTTCCAAAAGGAAAGTCAAGGTTTTGTTCAATAACACCCTCCTCTCAATCATTCAGAGCACACCAACATTAAAAGAAAGAAGGCGAGCGAGATTTTGTAATGTACTGATCCTTTTCCCTAGCCGATTGCCACAAGGTGGCAGAGCCCATAAAGCTGAGCAAATCAGGGTGCTATTATATCTTATATTTTGGAACTTGCATATAGGTGCATCGATCTGCTAATTAGTTAACGAACAAACAAGTGAAGATTTTGCTTCCTAGAAACCCATATTTTTCATTCAATCAGCGTATGCTAATTTAAATTGGATACTAATATATATGGTGAAATATATCATAAAAATAATAGGGTCTTCACAAAGAGATCTCACTGCAGCAGCATAGTGAATCTTTGATGAGAAGTGTAGAGATAAAACTGTACGTGTGTGAGAAGAGCCTAACCTTACTGATTCTTTTTTGTATTACTATCAATGCAAAACTGTCTGAAAATGAGGTTATACAGATGCTCTGCTGGTAACAGTGCAGGCCTTCAGTGTCACAGGTAATGCTATGACATTTTAAAATCAAATTGCATTAGACATCATCCACCTTATTGTAGCAAACTTTTTTTTTTACTTTTTTTTTTTTCCTCAGAATTAGAGAATTTTTACAATTCCTTACTGAAGCAACAAATTACAAAATCTGAATGAAATTTCATTTCATCCAGAGGAAGTCTAGTCCTGTGTGTTTGAATTCTAATGAGTGGCAACACGCTGAGCCACCCAGAAAAACTGGAAAAATCACTGAACAGCAAATGTTTCCCTACATCCTCCTCTTTCACTTACTGCAATGCATTTAGATAGTGTTTTCGTGGGGTATATTCTCAACTAGAGATACAGGACATGGGCCCAGAAGAAATTGTATTCCTTTAAATCTTTCTGCTGTCATCTCTCTCTGCATTTTACAATGGCAAAGGTCCATAGGTAAGTATATGTAGGTGTACTTCCAGTTAATTACTTGACCTCCTCCCTGCAAATTATTCTCTAGTCACACATCTTTCAAAGCACTAATTCCCTTTGTACCAAAGCAAACTTCAAGTTATACCTGTTTAGCATTTAAACTTTAAAAAGTGTAACATGAACACCTGTTTAAGTTGATAGCCATCTGTTTTCTCAAGAAATCAAAGCCTTGATAACACAGTATTAGCAGATGGAAAGCGAGGACTAGGCAGAGCAGGTTACTGCATGCATTGAGTTAACATAAAAGGTGGTATTTTTAATGAATCATTCACATCTCGCATTATTCTCTTCACATCTATCAGGCGTGATAACCCATCAGTGTTCACTTGCTCCTTATGGGA
This sequence comes from Trogon surrucura, assembly GCA_020746105.1. NCBI lineage: Eukaryota > Metazoa > Chordata > Aves > Trogoniformes > Trogonidae > Trogon > Trogon surrucura. The sequence continues at coordinate 112,126,907 of CM036617.1, read as the reverse complement.
TTTGCCATTCAAAGGCAATTGAAGATCTTTTAGGATTTGGCCCACACTAAATGGATACTTAATTATCGAGAATGCTGCCTAAAGTAGGTAATTTCAGCTAACTCCCTGTGGCCAAATTCTAAAACTGATTACACAAAGATTTCAGCAGGAGCTCAAAACTGGAGAGTAGCAGGGGACGAAAACTAATGCAAACCTCAAACTGCTGCTACTCCAGGACTAAACTGTCATTTCGGTACTTCATAGAATTGTAGAATGGCTTAGGTTGGAAGAGACCTTAGAGATCATCTAATCCAACCTCCCTGTCATGGACAGGGACGTCTCTCAACTAAACAGATCAGGCTGCTCAAGGCCTCATCCCACCTGGCCTTGAACATCCCCAGGGAGGGGGCATCCACAACCTCTCTGGGCAATCTATTCCAGAGTCTCGCCACCCTCATACTGAAGAACTCCTTCCACAGATCCCGTCTAAATGTATTCTTCTTCAGTTCAAAATCATTTCCCCTTGTCCTATAGCTGGGCACTCTTGTGAAAACTCCCTCCCCAGCCTTCCTGTAGGTTCCCTTCAGGTATTGGAAGGCAGTTACAAGGTCTTCCTGGAGACTTCTCTTTTCAAGGCTGAACAATTCCAGCTACTTCAGCCTATCCTCATAGCAGAGGTACTCCAGCCCTTTGACTGCCTACTGTTGTCACTGAGATGTCTTCATCCATCTAAGTCTCTAAGTTCTGTTTGATGCATGAAAATAGTAATTATCGATCCAGAACACTAGGACATCAAACAGTAGGAACATCTAAACACCACTCTCAAATACACTTTAATTAAACTGATTTTTTTCAATTAAAAAAAACCTCCAGCAAAATAACCATTCTTTCCCTACCAGTGTTTTCACATAAAAAAAATCTAGGTAATTCATGCATTCTAAAATAATCTGCAGCTTTTCAGTAGCAAATATATTTCTAAAGTATCATTTGATTTTTGTTAATTTGCATGCCTTCTGAATTGCACTGTGTCCAAATCTGTTGGGCTTTTGGTCTACACTTTGCCATTAACACCATTTAACAGTTGTTAAATAGCATAATCGCCTGTTGTTATCTTGATGTAGATGAAATTCCAGTGTTAATTGCTCTCAGTGTGCTGCTCATAAAACCATCCCATGCTATATTCTGTACGCTCTACTTGGATGAAAACTAAAGTGAAATGGACTGTATTGTACCACAGTAGAAAAATTCAATTTAATGAAAAAAACCCTATATACTTAGGAGAGTTATGGACTGAATACTGATGTAGGCCCATTTTGAAACTTCAGAAGAACTGCAAGGCAGATTTGGGGTGACTAATCAGAGCAGGAGCTCAACTTCAAGCCTGCAACAAAATTGCCCGTCTGCTTTTCAATGATCTGTTAGGAGGCTAGCATATCCTCAATTCCTCAGGAAATGAACAGGCTGAACTAGAAATATGCCTAATCTTGCTTTTACTTTTTCCATTATTTGAAAGCCTGTAAACATCATCAAGCAGTTGCACTTACTGTCAGGTAGAATGCAAGTGAAGCCTCCAGGTGGGTCTCGTACTGGAATCTGACACTAATCCTCTACCACAAGAACGAATAGCTGCACTAATGCTTCAACAGCAAAACTAATGAAAGAAAGAACAGAGCTACCACGTGAACAGAAAACATTCTTTTTATTTGCTGCTGTTCTCTGAGATTCAACTAATATATGGAAGTTAATGGTCCTCCATTAAGTTTTTTCTCCCCTTTTTTTTAGGAAATAAACTTTCTTCTCATCCTTCACAGTCTTTAGGGGAAATTACTGCTGCCATCACATTTTCCACACTTGCCATCAAGCAGTTTTGATGAAGTAGGTTAGAAAAAAATGCAGTATATGTCTGTAAGATTGAAAGAAGTGCTGATGGTCTCTTGAGACACAGATCTTCCAACCCAGTTACCCTCACCCTCAGCCCTCTACTCCATACTTTGTGTCACTCCTGCTAAAAGCCAATATTGGCTCTTAAAGTTAACGTGCTTCTGTAGAACCACACTCTTAAACAATGGGACTACAAGTGGAGTTTTAAAATGTATGTTCACGACACCAATTTTTAAGGCAAATACCCTCTTAAAATTTCAGATAAAGACAAATAGGTATGTGTACATAACCACAACTACACTTTTGATAATACAGTATTGAGAAGTTTAAGCATGTAGTGTTCACATTTGTGAGATACTGGTCAATTTTCTGGTCCTTACACAGGAATGAGACAGAATGACAGCAGAATTAATTGTTAAAAAGATTGTACTTTGTGAAATACAGAGTTTGGGAAATTTTCCTTTCTTAAACAGAAAAAAACACATAGGACAGTTGATTATATGCATAAAACAATCCTATACCAAGACATATACCAATGTACTTACTTATCAAATTTACACCTGTTTTAAAACAAAACCGCTACCTCCTAGCATACCCTTGCCAACTTAAGATCATACATCCAATCAAGAATGAAAAGCAGAAATATAAACATATTTCCACATATAAAATATTCGAGTAATCCTCAATTGCTATAAAAAAAAGAGAATTTTAGTTTCCCCACCCCTATATCCTCAGCCATGCTTTTATATTCTACAATAAATAGAGCATTCAAAAGCTTTAAGGATTAGGTTCTGAACTTATTCTACATTGAAATGCTTAAGGACTTTCATTTAAGACATAAAGCTTCCTGAAGAAAAAAGAACTAACTAGCAAGACATTTCTCAAATTTAAAGGATAAGCACTTAATGAAAGCTACTCGTACTGGTTATTTTTTAATTTTTCCAAGCTCTGTATTTCTCCATAACTTTAAATAAACAAATATGTTACTGGACTAGAAAAAGATCAGACCCCATAGAGGAAGACAATATGACTAGAAGTTTCATCTATTTGATGTTTATTCTACTTGAGGAAGAATAAAAACAGATTTGAGAAGCCTCACTAAAGGTGAGAATGACCATCTGAAGAAATAACGAGAAGGCATTCTCTGTCAGAAGCAGAGCATTCTGCTGTCAGACTCATAGGAGACCACTGTCCTCCCTGATCTGATGTAATTCAAAGAACAGATACAAAACCAGACACTGTGCAAACGCTATAAAGAAAAATGTCTGCCATATATATTGAATAGTATTAATATTCCTGAATTCTAACACTGTCAACTGCACCCTCTATTACTCAAAAACAATGTAGAAAATGAGTGCTTTACTATACAACATTTTCTCTCCTTATAAAGCAAGAGCAAAATCCTTGTAACTACCAACTTGAATATAAGTCCAGTATTCTAATTGCAACAATATGCTATAAAAACCTATAGTAGGGAATATTAAGAAAGAGATTTGCCTGGATTTTCTCATCAGTTCTATTTTTTCAATGCAAAACTGAGTTTTCAATTAAACTAAAAATCTTCTTAAAATAACTGGACATCTATATTTCAGATGATACACTTAAAACTGTCAAAGATTCTCTTTTAAAGAGATTCATAATTTTAAAAAATATTTTGAAAACAATAGCTGAACTTTTTGAGGATCCTTCTATTTTGAGAACAATTTGTCAATACACACTTTTATATGTCTCACACTATTCTTACATTCAATTTCTAAAAAAAAAGAATCCAAAAAAAACCCCTAAACAACAACCCAAACAACTTTTGCATACCAAGCTAAGCATACAAATGATTCCACAAGAGAGTGAGTTCAGGTCTTTTGCAGCATACATGTGTGTAGAAGATTTAAGAAATAAATGGAATGCCAGGCTCCTGCCATCTACAATTTTCAGTAATATATACACACTATTAAAATTATGATACTCGGTAAATATCTTCTAAATAGCTACATTTCCCAGACCAATAAGAAGGAGGTATCTTCATAAATAAATGTCTACATTAAACATGTGTCCCCTACATTAAACACATATCACTCAAAGTGTTGACATATTGATTTTAAATATTTTACAGCTCTATGTAATTGCAAACCTAGATTCCAAGCTGCCAATAATAGCCAAGTAAAGCATTTTAAAATTCTTATACAATCAAATTACCTACTGTTTTAGCTTCAATTCCAGCCATTAAAGTAACTGAACCCCCCCCCCACATCTTTTATACTGCAGGAAGAAAAGAGACTTCACTACTTTTCAAACTGTTACATCAGTATTTATTTAAGAGAAGTTTACAGTTTTCAAGAGAGTCCTTGAAGAAGTGCCCAGAACTCAGAAATTGGAAAACTTATTGCTCGGTGAATCTCTTGTTAGTTATATCCTGGATTCCTGCAGAAATTCCAGTTTCATTAGGGGAGCCCAGCAATGAGATGGGATTCTGTGATGAGATAATGGTCTCTTACTCATAGAAATACTGAGGAAGCAGAAGCAATGTTTAAATGAGAAAATGATTTCTAATTATCTTGTGACAGTCTTTTTCACTAATGATTTGCTGTCCATTCTTCAAAAGCAAATACAAAAAACCACAATCCACCTAACAATATGACAGCATCTTCTCAAGTTTTAGATATGATTAAAAACAGAGGAAAGCACAGGGAATGCATTTTTTTTTATTTTTTTTTTTTTTAGTTATATAGATTTCTTAGTGACATTATTGTATTTAGCAAAACAACACCTAGCCTGGGTTCACAGGGTTTAAAAAAGAACATTTCACAGCCTTAAACAACTGACTTTTTACCTATGAGGTGAAATTCTCATGTCCACTAACAGTGAGAATCACTAAATATTCTTTGAGATCACATCTGCAGATCTGTCCGCTCAACCTGGTAAGAGAGTATCGTCTCTGGCAGGACACCACCACTTTCTCATGTGGAATGGTGCTCTACAATGTTCCCGCATTCCAGTTGTCCAGAAATCTAGCCCACTGAGGTCTTGCAAATGTTTTTGTGTCCACAGACTGAACTTGCTATGTCACAGGTGTATTTGAGTCACAATGTACGCAGGGGCAATCCGCACACTGTCAACCTGTCACTCTGGAGAAGTGTTGGTCCTGCAGCTTTTGCAATTGCTAGTGCCCAGATCAGTGTGTTTGGTGGCACACAAAGTCCCAGCTACAAATTCAAAGTTCACCAATGCTCTTGCAAGCAATGTGAATGAGTATAAAGTCACACATTATTTTTCATCTGCCAGTTGTAAGAGCATTAAAGCATATCCAGTGCCAGTGTGCAGACACACAGTTTCACATGCTCGATGTTTCAATGACTTTTTAATTTAATGTCAGCAGTGTTAGTTTAGGCTTCCCTATACAGTGTTAAAGAAATCAGATTTTGTAGTCTTTTTTTTAAGGCTTAAAGCCTTCACACATCCCAGAAAGACTGAAAATGCAGTATAGCTTTTCTATATCTACTTTATCTTTACTGTTCTTCCAACTATGATTTATGAGCAACTGACATACCTAGTAACAGCTTCAAGACACCGCCCTTCCGACTTTGCCTAGGTTTACACTACGTCAGCAAGAACAATTAGGTGGAAAAATTCCACAGCCACTATTATTCACAACTTACAGCTAAGTACTCATGTAGCCACATAAAACATGTTTTTCAGACTCACACAGAATGGCAGGCAGATGATCACCTGGTCCAACTCCCTGTTCAGAGCATGGTCCAGCTACAAAGGTTGCTAAGGGCTGTATCCAGCTGGGTTTTAACTATTTCTAAGGAGGAAGGCTCCACAACCTCTCTGCGAAACCTCTACCTGTGTCTGACGACCTTCACAGTAAAAAAAGTGCTTTCTTACATTTAGGTGCAATTTCCTGTATTTCAGGTTGTGCCCATTGAATCTTTTTGCCCTGTCACTGGGCACCACTGAGAAGAGCCTGGCTCCCTCTTCTTTACTCCCTCTATCAGGTATTTGTACACATGGATCAGATGCCCTGGAGCCTTCCTTTCTCCATCCTGGACAGTCCCAGCTCTCAGCCTCTCCTTCTAAGGCTCTCTCCACGTGGACCTTCTCCCATGCACCACAGGTATTTGTGAGCCCTGCTGTCAGACACTTCTTGTCCTGTCAGTGATTTAAAGGATATGGCATAGGCAGAAGAGAAGGAAGCACTGCTGTTTGAGTGTAGCCCTCTGAAAGGCATCCCTGTTCAGATGCTGGAATAAACGTGAGGAAAACACCCAAGCCCTGCAGTGCACCTGATGCCAGAGAGTACCAGAGCAGCCCGGCATGCTGCTGCGTGGAAGTACCTGCCTTGGCTCTCCCTCTGTCTGACCAACGTCATCTGTTCTCCTCAGTTGTACAGCCACCAGCAGCTGGCATGTAGCCGGTGAAAGCATTCATGCCGACAGGGACTTCCAGATGTCACCTTATGAGTCCACAGTGCTCAGAGAGATGATAAATCTGAATGGAAAATCCCTATTTACAGACTAGCGAGTGCAACTCCCAACAGGCTCCTGCATCCCTTAATGAAGTAAACCTCAACAAAGGTATATTTAATTTTTCCTTCCTTGACCGCTTGTCTGAGACACAGTCCCGGCATCAGGCGGTCACAACCGTTTTTATAACCAAACCATAAAAATGGAAATTTCTAAAAGTAATACTGGGGCAACACTCAGGTCCACTTTCTGATTCTTCCAACCTTCACTCTCTACTAGGGAGCTCCTCATTTTAAATGTGCTTTTTTCCATCTCCTATCACATGTGATTTTGTCACAGACTAAGCTACCTTCCTTGGAGTTAACAGTTAACATCACACATTACATTGCATTCCTGATGTAATTTTTTGGTGCATTTTCAACACACGTGTTTATTTGAATAAAATGATACTTTATGTATTCATTTCTGGAAAGAAATCAGATGTGTTTTACTAATTTTCTTTACTATTTCTTAGGATTTTCTACTATTATTTTAGTAATTATGTTCTGTCTGAGGACTTTCATCATCTTGGCAGCTCACCTGGCATCCATTGGCAGAACTAATTCCTAGTCAGGCAGCTAAAGTAGTTTTCTAGCTTCTCACACAAATAATTTCTTGTTTCTAAAACAGTATCATTTACTAGTGGCTAAGTGGTAAGGAAAAAAATTAACACCCCCTTACATTCAAAGTCTATAGAAATCTCACAATAAAGAAATATTCAAAGACCTTCAATGTATTGTAAAATATGCAGTCATGTTAACTCAGTTTACTTCATAGAGGTAATTAATAAATGATCTATAAATTAAAAATACAGTTTTAAAGTATTTATACTCAAATATTCTTTGGTTATGTATTACTATATTTTTTAGAATGTTGCAGAAACAAAAATCCAAATTTACATATCAGCCATGGAACAAATGACTAATAGTAAATAACTAATAGCTAGTATACTCTGAGAACACAATACTGAAAACCATGCCAGACTTCAAATCGGTACATTCAAATACCATATGAACAGATTTGTTTCATTCTTCACAGAGCAACAAAGGCTCTAACTTCAAAATCCTTGGCCACAAAAATCCATTCAACTAGAAATGTCATTCCCTTTCAGGAGCCTGCAAAAGCAGCAGGTTTAGTCTTTTTTTTACTGGGGGGTCCACGCTGAACTTGGACAACATCAATACAAAAGAAAAATAACAGGAATTTATCACACAGGCATGAACATACCGTTAGTTAAAAAAATAGTTAAAAAATTTTCTTTCTTTTTTTTTTTCCCACCAACTAAATCACCATGTTATTAATTTCTATTCTCCTTTCCTCAAATACCAAAAAGCCTACTATTGCCCATCCTTTTAAATGAAGTTGAAGCTCTGGTGTCAGGAGAATGATTGATCAGCATTGTTAAGCAATCTCTGTATTGCACAGATGTGGTTCAAATTTTAAAACACCTTGTTTAAGAGACTGTTGATTGAAAATTATATGACTTGAGCACTCTTCTTAGTTGCATTATGAGAACCTACTGTTGATTTATTTCATATAGTGTTGCTGGTATATTTGAACTATATTAGATTGATCTTTTTTTATTCCTTTCAACTATGGTTTTTATATTTGAGGTGTATTAGATTGATCTTTGTTATTCTTTTCAACCATGTTTTTTGCATCACACTACATAGATGCACTATGATGTATAAACTGTTGGATCCCTCCCAAACACCACAAATCCCTTTTTTAAAGGTTTTCCATCAAGCTGAGAAAGACAGACACAAACAAAGTGAAGCAGAACTACTGTCAGACACTGACAGTGCAGAGAAAAGTAGACAGATAGATAACAGATAGTAGGGTACTAAGTACCCTACAATTTATTGAAGCAAATAGAGGAGAGTTGAGTGGCAAATTACCTACACTGTTCACAAACCAGCAGGCTATCCCTGTTTGCCAGCCATACAAATTGTTTCTGGGTAATGTGGCACATTTCTACTTTGTTGTGCTATTTCTTATGGAGTGACTTTGAGTTTTATGATTCCCTGTTGTGCAAGATCTTCCTAAACACTAGAAAAACTTCTAAGAATGATGTAGGAACAGCTGAATACATGGAAATCATTAGATGATCAAGCAATCATTCAAAGTAATATGAACTCTGAAAAACATATAACTGTTTTCAAATAAATAAAAAATGAATTAAATACCAAATCACAACAAACCAAACAAAAATCCCAACAAACAAAATTTCTCTCTACCAAAGCTGAGACGAGATTCCTATCTTAAGGAACAGAGCACATAAGGAATTTGTCAGGCAAGTGCTATGAGAAACAAACACTTCTTTTGCATACTAAGGGTGAAGCCAAACATCAAAGATCCAAGGAAAATACAGTTTCTTTCTGAGGTTTTGTCTTCTTACTTCCTGAAAACCAAAAAGGTCACTTCCTTAAAACTGTGTCAAAGACAGCGCTGTTCACAAAGTCAGGAATACAGCAAAATGAATTTGATAGCAACAGCAATTTTAGACCTGCTGATAATTTTAGACCTGTTGATAATTCTCTTGAAATACAGTTCTGCTCTCAGAAATTAAACTGTGGTTCACAAAGCAAACTCTGGTATAATTATGTGATTGCTTAATTTCTGTGCCTGATATTGTATGTCTATATAGCCATATATATATACACGCACGCACTACACATGGTGTCTGACAAATCTGCGAAAACACAATGGCAATGGGAAACCTCAGTTATACCCCCCTTTGGGCCGTGCACTTAGTACATTCAGCTATGATGCTGAGACTGAGTTTCTAGCTGCTGTCGATGAGATGTACGTGAGGGAAGTAGCCTGGGACACCATGAGAGAAGCAGCACTTCTGAGCATTGGTCTGAAGCAGCATGCAGGACCTGGCTCAATACACACATGAAGAGTAACTTGGAACTCGTGGCAGTAATGTATGGACCTGCAGCCTGCATCTTACTAGAGTAGCAAAGCCAGAAAATAAAATGTATTTTGCAGGTGAAAAAAAAGAAATTAAAAATGGCTAAGTCAAGTAATAGGGAGGATTATAAATGTTCACAGCTTAAATGTAAACACTAGGCATGCCTGAAGGGGTTGAGAAGCAACGTGAAGACATGAAAATTAACAATCATTTTTCTCAGAAACACAACCTTGCTAGAAGAGAGAGTGAACAGATGATGGAATTCAAAAGAAAAGAAAAAAAAAGGACAGTCAGAGAAGATAGAACACAGCAAAAAGCTAAGGATATTCACATCTGGATTTATCAAGTAGACTGCTCACATGCCAAAATGTATTTGGTTTTTTTTTTAAGCAAACAACATGCTGAAATTAAAACATCAGTACAAACACCAGTACAAGCAAACTGACAGGCTGGACAGTAACTAATCACCCGTATTTACCCAATTTCTAAAATAACAATTAATTCAATCAGTAACCTATTGTTTAAATTGCCTTGATGGCAAATACGTAACAATTTTTAACGGTTTCAGGGAAGATCCAGGAATGAGGAATGCCCTAAATACACTGATGTAGATTAGAAGAGCCTAAATATCTTCCGTAAAGAGAAGTCATGCTTTCCAAATCTACTTCTCTGAATGAGTCAACAAGCAAATGGAGAAAGGAAAAGTAAATTGTATCTTCTACTTCCATTTCCACAAGACATGAAATAGGGTCTCTTGCTGGTACTCCTCAAGGAACTAAGCAGCTGTACAGTCACAACACAAGCCACATTGGGTCAGTCTAAAGGTCCACTTGTCATACGACCCCATGGCTGTCAGGAGCTGATTCTGTGCCAAAAGGCTGATATTCTTCTGTCATTAATTTTAATGCTTATTTTGCAATTCTTCTGATTAAAGTAACTTGACATTAATAATATCAAAATAGATAGAATTTACACAAACTTCTATGCATTATATTTTTTTTTCAGCCAAACACACGTCTTTCCTTAGCACTTCTCTGGCCTGACCAGCACCCCCAGCTATGCACCAATGTTCAGGAATCCAAACCCAGGCATACGCACTGGTGTACACTGTACCCACCCGAGAGTTTGGGAAAAGGGCATAATATCCACAACAAACAGTAACAGAGAACAGAAAATTAGAAACCAATCAACTTAATAAAAGCAACCAACTGAATGACAAGATAATACGCAGCACATGCCAAAGATACAAAAAAAAAACCACCCCAAACTATCACTTATTAAATTAATCTACCTAGATAGAAGTATCGTGTTGGACCTGAGGAATATGGAAATTACTTGGCCGGATGAAAGTAGCCAAATAAATTAGACAGTGATTTTGCCACACACTTAAAGACTTCAGGAGGAGACCTGCTGGCTAAGAGTATGTTAACAGCCAGTTAAAGAAACAGCTGCTATTTTGTTTGTGAATAGGACTGAGATACTTCCAGTACAACACTGTCAGAGTAGGCACATAAGATATGCACAAACCATTCATTTTGATTAAGTCACACAAGAAAAGTAGGTGTTCAAGTAGTGTTGTCTCTGGCAGAACCAAGCCAAAGCAGCCAACCCCCACACCAGAAACTATTATACTGTCAGTTAAGCACACTTCTGTTGGCAACAGAAAACTTGGATCCACAGCTGAATTAGCTGCTCTTCAAAATCACTAGGTTAGAACAGGAAGTTCAACCTTTTAGCACTCTTAAAACATCTTCTTTTAGCACTCTCAAATCGTACGTTTCAAAATTGTCAAATTAAAACTTCCTCTTTCTTGAGCAGTTCATTGTTACAGTGCTTCATTTCTTGAAGGATTTTTTTCCACACCAAAAAACTACAGCTTTAAAATTTTTATAAAGCTAGTTAAAGGTTTTCAGCATGGCATTGGGTAAACACGTTAGTGAACATAGGGAGGGAATTATGACTCCACTCCTGTTATGATATTTCATAGAATCATCATAGAATCATAGAATGACCTAAGCTGGAAGGGACCTCAGAGATCATTTAATCCAATCTCACTGGTATTTCTTTTTCATAATGGAAATACAGATGGACTATTTTTTATATATATATTCACACATATAAAAAATACATATATGCTTCCAATGGAAGAACTCCTTGGCCATAACGGAGACTGAATGGTGATATTATATGCTTTCACTACACTTTATAAAGGACTACAACCAAGCTATCACACTAAAACTCTAAAATTTAAAATGGAACCTCAGCCCATAAACAAAAGGGAAAAAATCACTGGGAGAGAACATCTTGTATTATCTGATTGATCTTTCTTGCTTTAAGAAATGTGCAACTTTACCTAAACTATTCTTGAAAGATACTACAATAACTTTTTCTTTCAATTCTACTATGTCTCCTCAAAAAATTTTCATTACCCTTGTGGTAAAAAAAGCAATTTCCTGATGTTTAATTTGGCTTTAGTGTAAACCTATTACTTCTTACTTGTTGCTCAACATGAAAAAAAAATAATTATTTCCTTTAATTTCTGTAACTGTTGAGGGGGAAGGGGAATGTTTTAAGTGTTACTAACTCCACATCAGTCAACCCTCTAGATCAGATAAGCCCCTTTGCTACAGTATTTCCTACGGCCAGTTTTCCAAACTGATACTTCTTCATAAACTTATGCATGGCCAACATAGATGTAGAACTGTTTCAGCTTACTAGTACTGAAGAAATAAATTATTTCTGGTGAGATGCAAGTAATGTTTCTCTTCATACAGCCATTCTTGCACGTGTGGCATCACTTGCGGAGGTGTTCCCACAGCCCACACATGGCAAAAGTATCCTGGGCACCCAGAGCAATCAAGACAGGGAAATGAGTGAAAACACCAAAGACAAATCAAATACTCCAAACTATGCATGTCCCAGATCAATATTGCTAGGGAGGAAGCTGACCATCAATGAGGCTAAGCAGCGACCAGGGAACTGTAAGGAGACTTCGAAAATAAAGCAGCCAGATGGAGAGAAAGTATAAAACAAGCATGAGTAGGGTACACTGTGTGCATCCTCGTTATCAGAATCTTTATCCTTCTGCAGATCATTTTATTGTTTTTATCAAGATTATTTCAAATCACAGTCTTCTCTCTTACAGCACATACAGCCTTTCTTTACCTATTCCATACATTCACTTCATTACCGCATATCCCATTTAACTACTCAGGCAAAGCTACTCAATGATACCAGATCCAAGAAAGAACCAAGCTAAATCCCACTTGTAATTCCTTCCATTTAAAACTGAAGCATTGATAACTATTCTCTAGAAACAGTTTTATATTAATCTATTGAAACAGTTTTATATTAATCTATCTTCCCAGGAACAGACTTTGGTAAGACAATGCTTATCAAGAATCTTCTACCATTTCAGATATTTCGGCAGGTGTCACAAACACATAGCTAAATTGTTAACGAGATAGATTTTTGCTATTTCCATATTCCTACTGGGCCTAAGATTCCTAGTTGGAGATTAAGACACTAACATTTTATATGTTATACAAGTATAGAACAAAGAAAAAAGAATCAAAATAAAAGATAAGAAAACACATGGATTCAGAAATATGCACGTGGAAAAAAGAAAGAGCAATTATTCCTGTAACAGGTAGGTTTCTCACTGTGTGAATGATCTAATACAGTTGTGAAGTCTGTTGAAATAAAGGAGAATGCTGGATAACCAGTCATAAATCCCCAATCTTAGCATTATTTTCACATTTATCATGTAAGGATAATATGTCTAAACTATTCTCAGGAATTGTATTTAAACACCTGTCATAGCTAACTTTTTTTAAAAAAATATGCATTTTTAATTACTTTCAGATACTTTCCAGATAACGTGGATTTCAATAAATTCTTTTAAAATTACTTCAGACAGATGTATTTAGAAAAGGTTAAAGAAGGATGTTTTAATCTTCTAATCAGATTTCTTCTCATTCTGGTTTGCTTTTAACTTTAGCAAAATTCTGGCCCTGAAAAACAACCAAAACCCTCCTTCCCCGAGAGTAACAGTTTTAACCCCAATTTCTCTTCAAGATAAGATTATGGAAAGCAGATGATATGATTTACACCACAGATTATGACAACTCTACAAAAGTAAGAATATTTTGACATTTTCTACAGAAAATAGATTAAACTTTGTATCTGACTGTTTCTGTGTTAATATTAATATGTTGCAATTTATGTCATTCAGAAAAAAAGGGAATACAAAGCACTTCTCAGTTTTCATCTCCTGATCTGATTAAGTAAGTTTTGGAAGAAGGAAAGCATTACCTAGTTCATCCACACTGATTTTCCTATCAATTTGTCTCCACAGATGGGGGTAAATCTTTTACTCTTAGTAACATACTTGTAGGATGAACAAGCTTTATGTGTCACATAAGTTTCATGTATGTAATACGAAAGTTGATAACAATCCTCTATTATTGACTTGTCTATGTTGCATGAATGCATTTGCCTACAGTCAAGAAAAACAGTAAACCTTCCACCTGGGGCCAAGGAAATCCTAATGCAGAAACAATGGAACAGTTTCAGTTAGCTCAAGCTCTCAGGAAAAAATAAGATTGAGATTTTTATGAGAGCTTGGGCTACAAATTCACAGGAAGCCCTTAAAAACACATTTACAGGTGATAGAAACTTCAGACAGAGATCTTTACCCTAGACCAGCATTTTTCCCTTTAAACCCCTAAGTACGGAAGCTGTTTAAAGGACAATCTTTTGGAAGTGCTCATGGCATGAGCTAATGACTCACAGGAATCATGCTGACATCAGAGAAGAGTGCGTATCTATTTACAGGGCAGGCTGCTGTTAAAGGCTCTGCCTTGCCCATCCTCATGCTGCAGTTCACAGCTTCATCGACTGTAATAGTTTGATGGTCCATGGAGCGTCTGATGCTCAGATCACTGCACAGTCCAAATTTATAAGTGTGTCTCTCCTTTCCTACACCATCTCCATCAAAAAAAACCCCAAAGAGTTATCTTTTCATACCAATAATTTCAGGATCCACTATCTGCAGAAAACTGAAAAAAAAAGCAGAAGAATCTGTAATGAACAGTTGGCAGCATCTTCTCAAATAACCTAATTGCAAAGCCAATATATTAATATCTATGCCCCAAAGAGCATTCCTAACAAGTCTTATTGTTCTGTTTCTTCACACTCATCTTCAAAACAGGGGTAGACATCTTAAACTGTGTCCTTCACAGAATCACAGAATGTCAGGAGTTTGAAGGGACCTCAAAAGGTCATCTAGTCCAGCCCCCCTGACAGAGCAAGATCACCTACAGTAGGTCACACAGGAATGCATCCAGACAAGTTTTGAATGTCTCCAAAGAAGGAGACTGTCCTTGGGTAAAATCAGGCTAATTTTTAAGTTTGTTGTTTGCTAGAGTTATGAATTACTTTAGATTGATTAGGAAACCACAGACATTGCCTTACTCATTTATCACATTTATCAGGATTTCTTCTTTTAGACTTCTATTGACAGACCCTTGACATTTCCTTCCAGGAAAGGCAGCAGCCACTGTAGAAGCCAGCTGCACAAGCTTCCTGTTGGTGGCAAAAGTGCTTTTTGCTGGATTACAAATAGAGACAACTACCAGTCTCTCTTTGTGTGAGGGGAGAGAACAGTGTGAAGAGGTCCAGAAACTCAAAGGCACTGTTAAACCACAGCTAAAATGGAGGTTTGGACAGGCCAGTAACCCACTCAAAGTACACAGGAAGTTTGTTTAGACAAGTAACTTAAGATAGAGTTTTGTTCTTAAAGACTTTGGATCTTTAATGCCCACACAAGAAAGTCATATGTAGTTTTATGTTATAATCTAAAAGTTTTCCATGTACCATGAAAATGTAACTATATCCCCAGCAACCGAAGCGGTCAATGTAGAGAAAGCAAAAACCTATACATGCTACAGTTCAAATCTGTCATTTCACATCAAGACTCCTATCTCATGCTTACAAGTCACTTGGAAGCTGCCTGTGATGATCTTAGTTATAGAGCCTAACTCTCATTAGAGAAATTAGTCTGTATACTGAAAAAAAAATAGAAATAGAAAATAGTAACAATTAGTCTAGCAATCTGAAAACGTTCAACAATGCATGTCTGATATGGACTTACAGCATTTTCTCAGCAATTTTATTCTGTGTAGTCTTACTACATCTAAGCCCTATTGGTGAACTTTTCAATTTATAACCCCCTTCTTTTTAAGACTTGTGTAGTTACTCTACCATTATTTGAATTCTGAAGTATCATAAATGTCCTGTTAAACTCTAAATGTAATTAGTCTCTTTCATTTATTCATGAGGACTTTCCTGAGTCTTCACTGTCTGCTTTTTCAAAATCATCTGAGATGATTGCGACATGCCAGACCTGAATTTTCATCATTTTAAATCATCATATTTAGCTTCATTAAAAAAAAAAAGATTTCTGATATAACCACAAGATTGAACTTAAGCTTTTTGTGTAACCTCACTAAAAGAAAGTTTCAATCATTTGTATGCTGAAACCGTTTTTTTTTACTTCAAGTCCATATTCAAGAGTTTGTGTACAACTGCACATTTCTCAGTGAATTCTCTCGGGGGGAGGCTCACATACCTAGCTTTTGCCTAGGCCTTGGCTGAAAATACACTGACAGCAATTTTATTTTGGACAATATACTATTAATCTCTCACCTCTGCCTTTTCTATGTGCAAGAGTTACTTTGACTCCTCTTTATACATATCTGCTTTGGATGTCGTCCCTTTTCCTGCTCTGCAGCAGAGGCCTTTTTTTTCAAGAACAGGCAAATTTTCAGCAAGTATGAAATCAATGCAATCTATAAGCGATACAATGCTACAGACTTCTAGCTATACCTAATCAATAGAAACATCAAAAGACAGTTTGGGGTTATCAGGTACACTCGAGGCATTCCTGCCTCAAAAACATTTGCCTCTCTTTTGGCATCTCATAGCATTGATGCATTTGACAGAAACATTGTTCTATTCTTACATGCCAGCACTCAAACAAAAGCACTGGTTGAATGTGCACCACAGTTTCTTCTTGCAGGAGATAGTGTGGCTAAAAATCATAGCACTGGTATCAAGACATATGTGTATACACCCACAAAAAAATCTCATAAAAAGTATTATTTCTCGATTTTTCTGTAAGAATATGTTAGCTTTCTAAGCCATCAGATTTAAATAAATTGCTAATAATAAGTTAGTTAGTTAAGATTATTAGTAGTCTATGCTATAGCAGTTTATGGCAGGTCCATATATGTCATTATTCCAAACATAATGTTAACCTCAAATAAGGAAATCTAATAAATAGTATCTATCCTTGGAGACATGGAGGCTAGATAGAAATCCAATAAGCTCCTGGTAACTTCTGACCCTCAAAATGTTTGACAGAAGAGAAGAAAGCATCCAAAAGAAAAGAAAGGTGGTTTTAGCCACAGGCTTGCTGTATAATGTCATCAACTCTGGGAAGAAGTTTTATTCACTTCCTCATTGTTCTGTGACAGTTCTCAGGTGACTGCACAGCTAAAGTGAGCAGCTAGTCAAAAACAAAAACAACCCCCCCCCCCCCCACAGTAGCAAGGAAAGAAGTGGTCATAGCTAAGCAGTTTAAAAACATCTTGAAATAAATAACAAGAGTGCATTGCTATGTTCTACCATACTATTTGATATAAAATGCTGGGTTGTGAACATACAACAGAACTGTCAATTGATACACACTAAAAGAAAACCAGCTTTATTTGTAACCATCAGACATCTGGAACACCTGCCTTGAATTCTGGTCCCACCGTTTACTTGAAAAAGTTCATAGAGGCAAGCTCTCAGAGATTTTCTAGTTTTGTGGCAAGCTCAGGAACAAAGGCCAAGAATTTGGAATCAAGACATTTAGTATGCAGGTTCCAGGTTTGTTTGTTTTTTCTTTAGCAAATTATTCAGATAACTTGATTTACTAAAAGCAGTACTCTTAAAAAAATAGTGAGTTTAACCATTCAGTGACATACCTAAGGAAGGTAAAGGATATATTACTGTCACTCTTGAGGAGATTTTGATTAGTTTCCCTCATTCTGGCACTTACCTGGAATAGAAGTTCAACTAAGAGACAAGAAAAAATCATCCAAGGTATTTTTATTAAGGGGTGGTTTTATTAAAGACTAGTATTAAACTGTCTCTTCTGCTGCTAGGGTAGTACACTCTTTAAATAAATGACATTTTAAACTCCTTGCTTCATATAATTTTAAACTCCACAAAATCACTGTCTGACTACCACATTTCACAGTTCTGTTACAGTGCCTTACAGTTTTAACCTTATACAGCTCCTGAATGTTCTTACCCATATTTAATGGACTTGGCTACCTCTTTGCTCTGAACTAGCAGATCTTCTCTTCTGGGAATATTTCATATGGTTCTATTACCTTCACTCTTGAAAAAAACAATCCTAAAGGTCTTACTTGGCTAGAACAAATTGCAAAACATGGTCAGAAAAGACTGCCAGACAGGAAGTTTAGAGTCTCAAAGTACTAGCTAGCTAGTGAAGATAAAAGATTCTAGTACAGCTCTAGCAGTAAAGTCAATACACCCTTTATCTTTTGCTTAAATACAGCCCTGTATCACAGCATATTACAAGAACTATTTAAGAAATCACATTTTTCAACTCGCTTTTCAGACAGGAATAAATAACAGCAGTATTATTCCAATGACAGTGAAAAAATAAAAACCAGAACAGGAAGCCTTGGAGCAGCTGCACCGCTCCAACGTGGGGAGGCAGGGCAAGACAACCCATCCCATCTAACTGTGCTTCTCTACAGTGTTGAAAACCAGAGGTAAAAACACCAGCAGCACAGGGAGACATGACAAACAGATGACGGCAGGCCCCAGGGTTCTCCTTAGGGGCCCTTATATACTGACCACCATGGGAAGGAACACCATGATTGATCCATTTGGGTCAACTGACCCATCCTCATCTCCCCACAGGCACAGCTGCCCCTCTTCCCCCGCAATGTGATTGCCGCCAATGCTAGGAGCCGCAGAAAACTTTCATTCTGGTGCTCTCAATCCAGGACACCTTGTTTATATGCAGGCTTCTTTTTTTTTTTTTTTTTTTTTTGGGTAATCTACTGTAATTTGAAGTTAAAGTTGCTATTAATTACTTTTTATTTACTCATGTACACATTCACACTCAGAGACATTTTCAATAATTTACAGTTGTTCATCATGCAGACCAATTTAAAGTTGAGAGGGTGTGTGATGAAATCCATGTCACTCAACCATTCTCTGTCAGATTTCATAGCTATTTTAACACTTTATTTCATCTTGGCTTTGAATCATGAATCTGAAATGACTTCAAAACCTCAGCTTCTCAAAAAATAATACACCAGCTCACAAAAACCAAAGGAAAAATCTGTCTTTGCTGAACGTACATTTCAACTGTTCATATATGTTTCATCCATTTAATTTATCCATTAAGAATCACAGGGAGAGTAATCATCTAACGTTAGTTCGGTTACTGAATTACAGCTAGACAGATATATAACTACTACACATTTAGCCGTAGAAGTTAAAAAAAAGTCTTTCAGAGAAAAACATATACTGTAAAAAAAACTCAACATGCCCGATGTAGCTCATTAAATTCATTTGAGCTATTACATACTTCAATTATAATAAAAGACTAAGTGATTAGGGCAGACGATGCACTCACTAAGGGGTCCAAAGAGCTCTTTGTTTCACAAGGTTCCCTAAGAAATGCTCCCGCAGAGTCATGTGCATGCATGTGTGCTACAGCATGCTTTTTAAAAAAAAAAGACACAACTACCTTTACCCAACTACACATACACTTCAAAAAGACTATAGCTTACAAAATTGAAACTTCATTTTATGTCTTAAGACCTTGTTGTCTTTTCCCTTTGCACATGTGCACACTTATGCCCATATTACACACTCCTGCTAACACATTTGCACTTTGACCGACTCTTACCAACAGTGTGAAGGTTTAACATAATTTTATAAATTAAATTTAATTTAACCTCTAGAAGTAGGAAAAGCAGCAAAATGCAGATGATGTAGGCATGCAAATGAATGTGTCGTTTATACTGTAAGGAAGAAAAAATTCAAAGGTTAATACAAAAAGCAAATATGTATGCACCTGTATGTAGACGCTGCCAGGGATCTCAGTTTGATTTCACTATATTCACCCCACTCCAATAATATATGAAAATCTAATGCCCTAAATAAAGAATGTGCACATACTACTGTAACAAATACCACAGATGGGAAACTCAAATCATGGGAAATCTCTTTTGATCCATCTAGATAAGGCTTCCACTGTCAGACATGGGTAAAATAGAACCCACGTAGAAAGAGCAACCTAGAAGTTCTTGCGTTATTGTACAGCAGCATATCTCCAATAAGGCAAATCTGCCCCATTCACCTAACTGATTAATTTTTATTAACTGTTTTAATTTTTTCTCTTTGATATGTGGGATAGTTGCAACTCATTACCTTTGTTCAAATACCTAAGACACACATTGATCTACCTTAATCACCCAGCAAGCATCTCTCCTCTTTACCATAACAATAGAAATAATTGAAAATCTTGATGAAAACTTGTCTTTTAAATTTATTTCAATGAAAATCAACAAACCACGGCCAAGAATAATTTATATTATTTTTCTGCTGACTTCCTGTATGTAATGAATAGCATCAGAAAATCTAATGGAAGTGAACAGACATTCCCCAACATTGGAAACCCAAGCTGTGAACAGAAATTACAAAGCTCCTAACAAAATCACTCAGTAGCTCAAGGGCAATAGATCATATATCAAGATCGTGCAAAGTTTCATATTTCTCAAAAATAAAACATTTCCACAGAGGTACTCCTAGAATGACAGGTTCCCAAAAGCAATTCTCAAGTCTTCTGTGTACAATAAACACTACGGTAAGGCTGAAAGAAGTATATCCAGTCAAAATGAAGACATAAGCATCACTTTCTTAACAACTACATGTTTTTTCCAGTTCCAGGCCTTGTACACTGTGCAGCTGACTGATAAGACTAGATGCTCAGCTGGCCAAAGCTTTAAGCTCTAGAGTCCCTCCTAGACTGAACTAGCCAAAATAGATCTGAAGGCTTTTAAAATTAAAAAAAAAAAAGAAAAAGAAGAAAAAAAGAAACAACGAACAAAGGTTTAGTGGACTATTTAGTTAAAATATTTACAATTTTAATGTGGGTGAAGTCGCAGAACTGAGGCAGATCCCTGTTTCTAAACACATCTCTGAGTTTTAGCAAACCCTGCCTAGGCCCCTCTGGTCCACATAAATCTCTTGCCATCTCTGTGACCTGAGGGCCTCCTCCTCACTCATTCCTTCACTTTATGTTCCCCTTCACATCAGGCTCCTGGTCCCCTGGCCTCTTAAACTCTGTGGTCCCTTTTTCCTTGAAGCCGGCTCAGTTACCGTCAAAGGCAAGGAGCAGTCTTCTTTCTCTTCAGGAACCACTCCTCTCCAGTAACTCAGCCAAATAATTTCTTAAACTAGTATAAAAAACTTAAAACAGATAAAATAGATGCCACCCGTCATACAGTGTTGAAATTTTTCAGTCTCTGAATCCAATTTTTTCCAAGAAAGCTCTGAAGTCAAAATTAAGTAGTGACCTCCTGTTGAGGAGGGATTCTCTACCTGAGTCTACCAAGAGCTGTCCATCTAGTTCACGGCTGGCTCCAGGCGGTCATCTTTTCCATGGACTGAGAGAACAAGCTGAAAACTGCAAATAAGTGCTGCACAACCAAGTCAGCTTCTCCCACTGCTAAGGAAGGCCATGTAGTGTGAAGTGACTGCTGTCGTCAGCCTTCTACTGCCGCTGCAAAGAGTAAGGTATAAATAACTCACCCTGCTGCTGCAGAGCACACGGAATTTTTTTTCTCCTCCACTTCTCGCCCCGGCCCTTCATTTCAGGACAGTGTTCTGACATGATTCAGTCTTCTGAAATATTCTAAAATATTATTTTATTAAATCTCCGACAGCATTGTCATGAACCTAACAAAACTAGCACTTAGTCATGCTGCCCATTTTGCCCTCTGCTTTACTTTAGAGATACAGACTTTCACCTTTCAAAAATGCTAGTGAATTTGCTGCTAGCAGTGTGAGGGGCTGTCTGTTATTATCCTGTAAACGCTGACTGCCTGTAGGCTGCCTAAGGGCTAGGCTATTGGGTGTGCCCGGGTTACCCTTTCTTTCAGAACACAGCTAATCCCGAAGCACAATTATAAAAGAAGCGCTAAATGTTTTTAATAGTCAGGAATTAAAAATGAACAGACAGGGCTATAAGAAAACATTTTGCCTTGAGGTTCATGTGAGTACTAATATTGATGCTAAACATCCTTTATTCCTCAAATTGGAGTAAATGGTCTTTTATGAAGTGCAGACGGAAGATATCCTTGTGGGCACTGTTCTGTTCCACCTGCGAACAGCAACTGTCCATGAGGGGACACAGATCTCCTGACACTGCTGCTGACCTGCACCCATGGCAGGATGGTACCATGCGATGGAAATGCTTCCTAACAAATTAGCAACTACATCCCAAGGCCCATTACATGCACACGCATTTGTGTCCATACACTTAACACTACAGGACCAGGTCAATACTACTGGGTCCTGCTAGAGAAGGTTTTAAGAGTCAGTCACCCATTAGGAACCCCACAACCACCAAGTGGTTCATTATTCATTTTGTATTCATTTTCAATCAATAGTCAGAAATGTCCTGTATGCATTAAGCCATTTAGGTGGTAGTCTCAACGCTCCTGTCAATAAGTAGGTTGATGCATCGAGTTCAATGGATAGAAACATTTCACCTTGACCTGTACACAACTCCACTTAGGGGGAAGGAGGTGAAAAAAATATAGGAGTTTAGCTCTTCGTTGAGTTTTTATTTTATTTGATCTGTAAATAAGACAAAACTACTTGATAAAATATATACATCAAAGTAACAGACACATTCCACAGCAGTTTTGGTTATTTTCATACCTACTCTTGGTAAGGCACGTTGATTGTGGGATGAAAGTTTCTGTCAGCTGTCACATATGTAAGAGGGTTTTTTTCTGCATCTTCATGTTTTGGCTGCGTTTGTGATGCTACAGTTTAATTATACAATTACAGAATTATTTTTTAACTGCTAACTCATTTTCCAATGGGAATAAAATTATCTTGGAATAAATCAGAGCTGTGTAGCAATGAAGGAATATACGAACAGCCTTCTTTCCTATTAAGAATGATGGCTATTCCTCTTGAGAATGATGGTTACCAGTGAAGAGAAACTGTAAAATAGAAGGAAGAAAAAGATGACTACAGTTAAAACATATGAAGGATGCTTTCAGAAACTGGTTCTATTCTGTCTTAATTAGAAACCGCTGTGTAAAGTTAGGAAAGTCACAGAAATAAACTAGAAAAAATGACCACTATTCCTTCATTTGCTTTCTGTGATGATGTCATTTGCCCCTGAGATGTGGTCACATTCACAGTGATTCAAAATGGGTGCCCATATAATTACATACATCTGCTTTTGCTCTTATGGTCTCACATAACTGACACCAAAACACAAAGAATTATACTACTGATAAAGTTGCTGTTAAAATACATTAATATTTTTTGAAGTTGTCACATATTGGAAACACAAGATACAGTATCAAAGAAAGAATCCTGAATAAATTTGGAAATCTATCTTCAGAGTAGGATTTGAACAGCAGACTAGAAATAAAAATGAACATATGGAACTAGAAATATAAGCCAAGAGTGTCAAATAGCTGCTTCTTAAAGAAATTTTGTACCTAAAGTGAGGTAAAAGAGAAGAAAAAATATACACATTTTAAAGTGTATCCAAATGTAAACACTTCAAGAAGCCTTAAGTCTTGATTTGCCTTTTGAGTACTCACATTGGCATTATGTACAGTATTAATATTCTCTTCCTTGATTTTGTGATTTAATAAAAGCATTTCTGGTTGAAAAGGCACAGAATCTGACTACATGTATTTCTTTTACTTTGGGTACTAATAATCTGGTACAACTTTACATAGACAGTACAAAGGTACAGTCAATGAAACACCTGCCTGCCTGTACTCTGGGTGTCCAAGTACAGGACAATCTTTTTCCTTTATCTCACTTGTCTTGTTTGTACTCCTTACTGAGTGCCATTTTGATGTGGTGGTAGAGGTTAGGAGTTGAGCTGCCCTTGAAACAGGAAGACGTTTCTTCTAAATTCATTCAAGAGTCAAAGTTTTAATAGATTAATTAAACTTGTCAAACTCTTTAAAAGCATTTTTCCCCAAAGTAATTTATCACCTATGAAGTAATGAACTAAAGTGCAATAGCTAATTACCTGCAGAACATAAGAAGTACTGAGCATTTCACTGTAGGGTTACCCTGTTGCATTAGCCTATGAATCTGAAAAATAACCCATCATAATGTAGATGCATTAAGGAGAGATCTTGAACTAAGGTGTCCTCATCTGAAAATAGTTGTACTACAAGTTTCAGACAAAACACAAATTATTTCTAACAATATTGACCTTTCTAAATTAATTTTATCTAAACTTTGTTTGTTTAGAAGTTCAACATGAGCCGGCAGTGCGCTCATGCAGCCCAGGAGGCCAACTGCATCCTTGGATGTATCAGCAGAAGCGCAGCCAGCAGGTCAAGAGACGTGATTCTCCCCCTTTACTCTGCTCTTGTGAGACCCCACCTCAAATACTGTGTGCAGTTCTGGTGTCCCCACCATAAGAGGGACATAGAACTGTTGGAGCGTGTTCAGAGGAGGGCCACAAAGATGATCCAGAGGCTGGAGCACCTTTGCTACGAGGACAGGCTGCAGGAGCTGGGATTGTTCAGTCTTGAAAAGAGAAGGCTTCAGCGGGACCTAATAGCTGCCTTCTAATACCTGAAGGGATCCTGCAGGAAGGCTGGGGAGGGACTTTTTACAAGAGCATCCACTGATAGGACAAGGGGAAATGGGTTTAAGTTGAAGGAGAATAGATTTAGGTTAGATCTTAGGAAGAAATTCTTCAGTACGAGGGTGGCAAGACTTTGGAACAAATTGCCCAGAGATGTTGTAGCTTCCCCCTCCCTGGAGGTGTTCAAGGCCAAGTTGGACAGAACCTTGAGTAGCCTGATCTAGTAGAGAGGCGTCCCTGCCCATGACAGGGAGGTTGGATTAGATGATCTCTAAGGTCCCTTCCAACCTAGGCCATTCTTTGATTCTATGATTGTTGTCCATAAGCAGCACCTCATTGATAGCCCCCCAACTTCAAGTTTGTCTATATATGGCAGATGCACAGAATGGTGAGTTACATACCTTTCTGCATGTCGTCTGCTTTTTACAAGCCATCTCCTGCACTCTGTTACAGCTTTAGCTCGTTTCAAGGAACCATAAGCCATTCAATTCCTGAACAAATTAACTGTTATTTTTTTAGCCTATTCCTAGAAAGAAAACGTGACCATTAGAAATTAAAACACAGCCGAGCTACAGGCATTGGGTGTAGTTAAGCTATCAAACCTTGGCCCCCAGAAAATAACAGAAAAGCCACCAAATTGAAAGACTGCCAAAAAAAACCCCCATAACCAGACAGAACACAACCTTCTTACCAATCCTCTAAGCAACAAAATAAGCCTGTTTAAACCAGCCACACTATTTCAGTGACTGATGGAGTCCACACCATTAAAGTGTCTGCATGCAGTACACAGCTAAGCTTTCTTCCCACTTAAGTATTTAGGATTTGCATGTTTCAAGGAACAAGATTAACTCTATCTCAGACAAAAAAAGGACAAGGTTTAAAGATAAAAAGAAATATAAAGTGCAGCTCATTGGTTAAAGAGTAAGAAGAAAAAATCAAGAATCATCTGTCAAGGTCGCCTGCTTCTCTCTCATTAAATGCAAAGTTAAATGATGTGTATGTCACATAGGCCTGGCACTATAAAATAAGAACATTTGTCACTTTTCATATTTTTGCTTTGACATGAGCTAGCAATCAAATGGAAATTAAATCTATTAGAGATTTTATTTTTCAGCTTCATTTTTAGTAACTATGTCAAAAGTGCAATTGTTTTTTTCCAAAAGAGCTATTTTAGTGATGCTCAACCTATTCATATACACATTTTACATGGTCCAATAAAAAACCAGAAACTACTCTTAAAGTTGCTGCTTCATTTTTCACATCTCCCTAGACTTTTGATTTCACCAGTACTAAGCTATTGCCAAGAAAAATATTAAAATTTGATATAAATCTCTGCCCTGAATTACAGAATGTACTCATGGGATTTATTTTCATTAAAACTTGTATTTTACCCAGTATCCCATGCACGAGAAAGAAATGTTTTAACAACACACATTTTCTTAGCTTTGTGCCATATTCTGTTTCTTATCTACTGATTTCTCCTTGAGTGCTGTTATTAGTATTAGTTGTATTTTCCTATCGTATACACCTGCTCATGCTTTGCTATGTGGTGGCAAGTATTCCCAAAACTATTTTTCTGGAAAAATAACAACTTGAAAATCACTTCCTTATGAGGATTGGTTATGACTGTGGTCAATGGCAGGAATAAAAAAGCACGATATATGTTGTGCTTCTGAGTAAGCTTTAAGTATAACAGTTTAAAGAAACTCTTATCGAGACTGAGTAACTGTACTTTAGTTAAAGCTGTAAACTCATGTAATGTTATTTACAGTAAATATTGAGTTTTACTAGAGGATATACCTAGCAATACCTACAGATGTTAATACAAAGCAGTTTAACATGATTAATATGTAGATGAAAACTTTTCATACCTAGCCTTTTAACAAGAAGAAAGCAATAGTACTACTTAGAGCAAGAAGGGAACAACAATATTTTGCAAGAAAAACGTAACTCTTGCACACGATGACTACTTCACCAACTAGGATAATTGATTTATTTTCTTTTTTTTTTTTTCTAAACAGCTTATCCAGAAGTCCCAGGAGATACAGGAATTTAATGCAGCCAATCAGAAAATCAGCCCAAGTAAGTGCTATAATCTAAATGGGAAGCAATTATTAAAAAAAAAAAAAAAAAAGTAAGGCAAGCAAAACAGAACTGAAATGGTTAAAATCAAAGACACATAATCTTGAACAAAAAAACAAAGGAACAATGGAAGGATGATATAAGCTACTGAGTGGTCTCAATAGTTAAGCTTAGCAACTTCAGTGGCTGCAAATCAGTGAGGGTGCATTGTATTTTCCCTGCATGCAATTTAATGAAGTCAGTGTGTTGCTATGAGTAAATTTGGGCTTGAATAACAAACAGTTCCAAGTGAGGCCTTAGAATCCCAATTCTCTACTTAGCAAGTGAAGAGCTCTTCCCTGCAAGAGCTACAAAAATTTTTTTTTATTGTATTCATCAGAAATGTGTATAGCATAAGATATCTTTTTTCTACACAGGTTTGTGTTCTGAGCAGGTGACAGACTGGCCTTTTGGCAGGAGCAGATATAAACTGCTGATCTAGAAATTATTTTATCTATTCTCCAGTATCTTCTACTTATCCCCTCACGTGTTTTACATATACACTCTCTGGCCAAAAGAAACTCCAAAATAAAAAACCTGGGTTTTATTACAGTTATTGCAGTTCTTCCTTTGGAGCCTGGAGAGCCACAAAAACTTTCAGATACAATAAGGTAATCTCTTTTTTTCTTTTTCCAATAAAAGACACATAGAAGCACAGGAGTTTAGAGGAGATTGAGCCACCAGGCCAGGTATTTCTATCATTAAGATAAACTAGAATCACAGGTGCCAACAGCAGATAGGGAAGACAAAGGAGAAGGGGGATGAAGAGGAGAGAAAATCATCAGTTTGCTAGGCACTTGCCTTGTAATTGAGATCAGGTAATAACCCCTACAAAAAGCTGAAATAAACATATGCTGAAATGATGGAGCACGTTAGCAATATCATTGCACTAAGTACAAGACACAAGCCCACCGCACTGTGATCGTATAAAAGGTTGCTGATGACATATCATATTACTGAAGACAAAAATAAAATAAAAAAAAAACCCAAAACCAGAAACTATTAAAAAAAAACAGGAAAAGCCTCTTCACAAGACACAAAATTAGTAACAAATCGCTCTCAGACAAAATATCATCAATTAAAACACACATTAAAAAATTAGGATCAGTGTTTACAGCTTCTTTTGTACTTTCTGGGAAAATAAAGAATATTTTTACAGACAACAGCTTATTCTCTTACTTTTTAAGACTTTTTTCCTCTTTTTTCTGTTATTGAAACAAACAGAATCTTGGTATGTTGTTTATATGAGAACAAAAATTAAACACGGAATATGTATTTACCTTCAATTTATTTGCTTTCACTAAATGGATTTCCTAGGTTTTTTCTTTTTATAAAATCTCTTCTTACAAAGAGTGAGCAAAAAAAAAATTTACCTTTTACAGCCATACCTGAAAAGTTCTTGGTCATTTTTGCATTCATAAAATGCAGTCCAAAATCTGTCCTGCTTTTACAAGGCACAAGCCTAATGGGAGCAAGAAGGAGGTCATGAAATAGCTGTACTTTTCCATGCAAGTCTGCAGAGACTTGATCTGTCCTCAGCATTCAGATCTCCAAATGCACAGAGATTTACCCTTATCAGCACTTCTCACAGACAATCAAATTCAAATCACCTTTTGTAATTACATTATTAAACACTGTAACCTATTTTCTTTCTTTCTCTCTTCCCACTGCTACACAGACTGAGTTTGCCAACGTGAGCACTTCCTTTATGGGGATTTTTTCCTTATTCGTAGCTGTCACATTCTACACACTCAGCTATCCTTACGGGCATAAACTGCTCCAAGCAGTTGGATGTGGAATAGCACTAGGAAGAAGTTGACTGGACTAGGTAGCAGGCAAAACATGGCAGCACGTACAGTGGCTCGTTCCCCGTACTTCTGGGTTTGCATCCACAGATCAGGGGCACAACAGGACATGAATTTAACACTGTTCCTCAATGTGCTTTGACTCATACAGCACGGTCACACCAACAAACACAATGGAGCTACAAATACTTAAATAATTTGCCAAACGCTTCATTTTGCATTGGGGAAAGATAAACGTGTGCCCAGATATGGCAGTTCTGCAATTAGCCACCATCACTTGTATTTACTTTGTATATACACACCAGGTACACCTTCACGGAAAGTCTTCAGAATGCTAATTCTCCACTTTTGCTAAAACCTCAAAGTTAATCTACTTCTGCTCTAAAACATCTGACATGTCTCTTCCTCCTAAACAGCTAATGAATCACATTAATGTGATGAAAATTACAGGGACGATGCGTGCACGCAGAGCTACTTGACATGAACAAGGACAACCCACAGTATCCAGAGAATATGCAGCAGCTGGGATGTGAACAGTTTTGTAATTCTGTATTTCATGAACCTTCAACAAAAGAATGTGCAGACATATCCACTAATATAAAGTGTATATTTTACAGTTACAGTTTAATGTTAACAGTAAACACACAAAGCCAACGGGTGAAACCTTTAACAAAAATACTCAAACAGGACCACAAACCTGATTTTTTTATATAGTATTTCAGTATCAAATTTCAATGTGTTAGATATCCAGAGTTAGAAAACATTAATTTTATTTCAGGTCCCTACATCCGTATTTGAGATTTAATTCTAGAGAACAGGTAAAAAAGTATCAACTTTAACTCATATCTCAAGTGATAGCACTTCTGTTGAAACAAAGCAATTTTTAAGCAGTGGGTGGAGGTCATACCCATCTACTGAAACCACAACAAATACACAGAGTTGCAGCGAACAGCCTTTCCTTAGTCTCTGGTCCTGAAAGAGACACATATCTCCTGTATATCTTGAAGAAAATCAATGTCTTTCTCTGTGTCAGGGAAAGCATTTTAGATTTGTCAAATTTGCATGCTAAAATATTGATAAATACTGTAGATGAGCAATACAAGGGAAACAACCTTGGTGCTGATACAGAGAAAGGTACCAGTGGTGCAGACCTGGGCCAGACCACAACCTGCACGACCATGAGCTTTTCTTTGCACCAGGTACCAATAACCAGACAGAGCGAGTGAGCACAAAAACTCAGGACAACTACGAGCGTGGATAACCTTCGTCATTCTGCTGTAGCACATCGCACAAAGTTCCAACATCTGTAAGAGAGGCCAGCTGAGGGAACAACAGGTGTGCCAGCTGCTGGGCTGGAGTATGTGTGACACACAACTACCCTCCATACCATAAGAAAGGCTGAAAAAAGGCTGATTTTTTCAGCTACTTGGCAAGAGAAATTGCATTGGTCCTGCGGAAATGATTTGTGTAGTTCACTACAAGCCATTGCAATAGGATTTAAACAGAACTCCTGAAAATTACACTGCTTTTTGAATAGACTAATATCTATTAAAGGAGCTAGCTGCAATCCCTGAATCATTGCAGAGCTCTTTTTAAAATTTTTCTTTAAAGCCTTGCCCATGACCACAGGTCAAAACACTTTATAAAACACTTAAAAAACCCCAACAAACTGCCCCTGAAAACAGTAAAAGGGGATGCAGATTTCTGCTATAATGAGTATGGATATTTCACACACTTTATTCAGCATAGTACCTCTGAGCTGTATGCATACGTTATGAATACTATTCTAATAGACAATATATATAAATACATAAATGTGTATTTTGTTATATGCATTTTATATAGCAATAAACACTGTACATATTATGTAGTATAATCATGTAATATATATATTTCTACTTCACTAAGGTTTATATATTTTTAAAAAATATACTAAAAAATGCAAACATTGAAAAGCAAAAAATTGAAGTACGTATCAAAATACACTAGTAAACAACAAAAAGGCACAGTAAATAGCTCCAAAGTGGAAAGGAATCCCTCCTACGAGCAGCAGTTGAGTGGAGAAAGGACTGTTTTCTATTAGGTCTAACAGCAGGATTTGTTATCGTTTAAATACACGCTCTAATACACTTAGTGTTTTGTGCTACGTTTAACAAGATTAAGTGATCATACAATGTTTCATCTCAAATCTTTATTGGAAATCAGACGACAAGCCTCATTTCTTGCCAAAACATTGTCCCATGGTTCATGTGTGATGCTAATTCCAGCTGAATGACTAAATCTGTTTACTCAGGCGTAACAAGAAAAGTGCTATTTATCAATTAAAGGATTCCCTTAGGAACTTTTTTTCCTGAACTTCTATCATTTTTCTAAACAGGTGCAACTTTTCACCAAAACTCTAGCTTATGATGTTCTAAGGCACTACTGAGGCCTTTGATGTGGATAAAATTGGAAATATTGTTATCTTTACACTCAAGGATTTAAAAATCAAAACCCTTTATAGAAAGCATGAAGTTTCATAAGTATTAATTACAAAGGAACTTTAAAAAAAATAATAAATGAATGCTAGCAGGTGGAAAGACTAGCAACGTAGATGCACTGAACACCGAGAGCTTCAGAGTACGTCTGAATGATGTACGTACTAAACTGGAAAATAATAGAAGCCTCCCGATACATGGACACATGCCAACTCCTAAATTATGCCAAGAAGCAGAATAGGTGGAAATGGGACTCCATTTTTCAGATTCTCATGCCTGCTCAAAAGAAATTCTACAACTATGACACCAGGAAGTAATTCATTACTTTTAGTGTATCTTTAGCTAATACATCTTATAAACCAGTTTCTACCCAGTAGATAAAGTGCAATAGATCTACCTTAGCTGTATCTGTACTTATAATGACAAAGAGGGCACTTCAATTTCTAGTCTAGATCCAAGATGTTTTCTAGCCTAGTCTTTTGCTGTATATTATAGCTCATTTATTTATTGTTTTTTTATGCCAATATGTTTAAGGATTCAGTTGCACCACTAAATTACACAGGTATGTGGGGAGCTAGGAACATTGTGGTCTTCAGAAAAAGTAACATCCACTATTAGCCAGTGAATTTTTGCAGCATACTTTAATGAGGACATTAGGTGTAGAAAAACAATAGTTAGATGCCTTTCATAATCCCAATGCAAGTGATATTAGGAACTAAGCAATTATTTTGTTCTGTGAAGTAGGAGTAGGGTAAATAATAAGCTATGCTCTCTGAAAATAAAATTCAGGTTAGCCTAATTCTACTTCAGCTGGTGTCATTATGGGCTTGAACTCGTAACACATAGAAATTCTAAATACAAAACTCCCTTTTCTCAAGGATAAACTTACACCAATGTGTTGAAAAATATCCCATGTCAGCATGTTGTTTTCAGAGCTTTAAAAGTTGGTTCACAGTCCTCCTTTTAACAAAGGCAAAGTGCATTTAAGCTTGGATATGATACATACAAGAGAATGTCCTAATCCCTAATATTTAGCTTATTCAGAGTGCGTTTTCAGGATAGTTACCTGGAAAAACAGATTCCAGCCACTGCCCAAATATTCACTTACTACACAAAGGGATACTATAAGCATTCAGAATTACAAATAGTCTGATGATTTTAGTATACTCTTTAGGAGAAGGTGACGGAATTTATTTTCTCCCATTCTCAGTGAGTATGCTCATTTCCAGACTATTGCATAAAAGGGCAACAGCACAGCAGGTTTGTGAACTCAGCCTCCTCTGCTTGTCTGCCAGGAAGAATTCATTTAATTAAACCCCAAAACATTTTATATTTACTGCTGCTTGAAACACATTTTTCTTCCTATTTGGTCTTTATTAACTAAAAATATAAATTAAAAAAAAAAAAATCCCAAAACACAACACGGGGCAGAGGGGAGAGGGTTGTGGAAAAGTTTGGGTTTGGCGTTGTTTGTTGTTTTTTGGGGGGTTGGTTGGGTTTTTTTTGTGGTGGTTTGTTTGGTTTTGTGTTCAGGCTTTCGGGGGTTTGGTTGGTTGTTTTTCTCTCGATAGATACAAATTGGATGAATCCATTCTCTCATACAAAACAAACTAAAGCTCCAACAGCAATGAAGGAAACTTTTAGAAACAGCTATCTCAGAAATACCTGTGGCTGGTATTCTGGCTTCACTTTGGATGAGATTTTCTCTTTTTATGAAGAGCAGTCACAGCACTGGGATACATCCTGTTATTTTCAGCTTTTCCTGCAGTCTGAACAGACCTCCTGGTAACACTCATGTGCCAGGATGTAAACCTCTGAGTTCTTTAACATGTCTCCTCCGAATGTTGTGAAGAACTCTTCAGAGTCAGTTTATTTTTCAAGGTATTTTTTTCTGTAGCCTTTACTATTATATTTTTTAATTAAAAGAATTATATTAATCAGAGCTATAAAGTATTCTTTGAGGAGTTTTATGACCTCTTCAATCATCAAATTATGTTCTTCATTTAACAGCAAGGCTTCTCCCAGCAGTCTTACATTTTTGTATTATTCTTACTGCTAAAGTGTTTGTTAAACATTGTTTTCAGCCTATATTCCCAAAATTTCTCTCAACAAACTTGTGTCTAGGCCGAATTAACTGCGCTGTTCTTTTCTAGAAAAGCTTTTTCCTTTTTTAGCTTGAGAACCTAGGATGAAGATGTGCTCACAGTTAAACATTTGACCTTCCCTGCACCAAACCATTAATAACCCCAACCCATAGTCTGCAGAAGCACATGATGCAAAACTCGCTCAGACAAGAAGTAAATTCTCTGAACACTTTCCAACAGATGATTTCTCCGGAGTCTGTTTCAGCAGGTAAACTAAAATTGTTCTCTGTGTCCCTAAAAGTTACCATGATCAGATCTCAAGCTGCACACTAGCATTCCCCTCTGTTACCCACTGTTGCTCTCCTTCCTATCACCTGCTCACAGTGGCCGCCCACTCTTCAGCCCCTGCCACAACCCACTGCATTTCTGTCCTATGCATTTACCTGCCTCTGCCAGTACTCCACTGGGATCTCTACAATGTTATTTTTGCTCCCTTTGCCTGTACCTGCATTCTGATTCTTTCTTCATTTTAAGTCTGAGACGGTCACTTGCTTAATTTTGTAAGGCAGTTCTACAAACCTTTGGTATGGAAAACAGCATTATTAAGAGTGTGTGTGAAGAGGTGTTGGGTGCTTTTTTGTTTGAGGATTTGGGTTTTTTTCCTGGTGGTGATGCTTTAGTTGATTTTATTCTTTTTTTTTTTTTTTTTTACCAGGCCATGTTACAAAAAAAGAATATGGTATTTCACCTGAAGTCTCACCAAGTCCAGAAGAGCACAAGTTGCCTGCCATACATGTGATCCACCCATCTAAATAACTACCAAGAAAGAGTGGTGTTTCCTGATGGATAGTTCTTAGAACCATAACAACCCAAGACCCATCTCTGTGGCATAGTTGTCTAAAGAGTTTTTCCCCATTTGATTTTCAAATAAGAAAACTTGTTAAGTAGCAGGCAATAAAACAGGGGATGGTATTGTCACCTGGCCCCATTTTAAATTTTGAGTCTACACAGAATTAAGAATGAAATTTAGAAGTGAAAATATTTATCCTAGAAAACAAAAGGGTTTGTGAATTCCTGAAGCCAAAACAACTACTGAATATATGTTGTTTATAATAATTATTCATTTTATAATTTACACTTCCAAACATAGTCTTAAGATGAAGGGAAATCTCTAACCAGAAAAGGTGAAAATCAAGCTAAAACATTTAGAAGCATCAGAAATAATCTTTTTTTTTTTACTCAAATAATTACCAAAGGCTGTATGGGTTGCAAGCATAATATAATATAAATTTCCAAACGTTTAAAATGGAGTTTGCCCTAGTTAAAGCCTTAAAATTCCTCAAAGTTAACAAAAAATAAATTCTATCTTCTGTATGTCCCACTTTTCAATAGGAAGGAATCTTGCACCAAATCATCCTGGAAGTGAGTCAGGAAGGAATCACAGAATCACCTAGATTGAAAAAGACCTTTAAGATCATCAAGTCCAATCATTAACCTAACACTGACAAGTCCTTGACTAAACCATATTCCTAAGTACTATGTCTCATCATCATCGTGACTAGGCTTCGCGAATGAGGATATGGGAAGGGCTCTACCCACATTTGCTGCAAGCGCACTGATGGCTAAAAAAGCCCATGCGGGACAGGCAAGTCCAGTTGCAAAAGGCACAGCGGAAAGTCTCCTTAGGTGGTATTGGCGAGGCACGGTTCTTTTTGTGTGCAGTTTCCAACACCATGCTTGTCTAGTACTCCTTTCCAGGCTTCAGAGTTCTTTCCTACTCTGGCGCTGAAGTCACCAAGGATTATGATCTTATCATCTGCAGGAACCTTTTGGGTGAGGCGGCGCAGGTCGGTGTAGAACTTGTCCTTTTCCACAGGGTCAGCTTGGAGAGTTGGGGCATATCTGCTGAAGAGAACATGTTGCTTGTTGTGTAGTGGGAGGCGTAGGGAGATAATACGATCAGAATGACCTGTTGGCAGATTTTCAAGTTTGGAGGCAATGGAGTTCTTAATCATGAAACCAACTCTTGAAAGGTGTCTTTCAGTTTTGGGTTTGCCTGACCAACAGAGTGTGTAGCTGGCACCGTGTTCTTTGAGGCTACATTGCTCTTGGAGATGAACTTCACTGAGAGCAGCAATGCCGATGTTGAGTCATGATAGTTCGTGGGCAATTAGAGCAGAACGACACTCAGGACACCCACTATCCACAGTATCAAGCATGGTTCTAATGTTCCAACATGCAAGTGTCAATCTGAACACACCTTTAGAGGCAGGTGTATGCTTTTGTCTCTTTGTGTTGTTTCGACCGCATCAGAAGATGCCCGTTGGCCGTGGTTAGCCATCCGGGTGAGGGTGGAGATAAGCTTTGGTTAGGCCACCTTTTCTAGGCCCCTCTCTGTGTGAAGCAAGCAGGGCTCTCCTTGAAGAAGGCTGCTTGGTCATTCAGGATGTTGCCGAACAAGACTGTCATCTCCAGGGTCAGTCTTGAGCGACCAATGTCACATAACTCTTAAGTACCTTCAGGGATTGGTACTCCACCACCGCCCTGGGCAACCTGTTCCAATGCCTGATAACTCTTTTCAGGAAAGAAATTCCTCCTAGTATCTGATCTAAACTTCCTTTGGCACTACTTGAGACCATTTCCTCTTGTCCTATCACTTGTTACTTGATTGAACAGACCAATCCCCATCTCTTTACAACCTCCTTTCAGGTTGTTGTAAAGAGAGATAAGGTCTCCCTCAGCTTCCTTTTCTCCAGGCTAAACAACCCCAGTTCCCTCAGCTGTTCCTCATAAAACACGTGCTCTAGACCCTTCCACTGGCTTTGTTGCCTTTGTTTGGACATACTCTAATGCCTCAATGCCCTTGTTGTAGTGAGGGGCCCCAAACTAAACACAGGACTCAAGGTGTGGCCTCACCAGTGCCGAATACAGGGGTAAAATCACTTCCCTGGTCCTACTGGTCATACTGTTACTGACACAGGTCAGGATGCCATTGGCCACCTTGGCATACTGCTGACTCATTGTACTGGTTTGGCCTGGCTGGATTTTGGCAGCAGGGGGGAGCTGCAGGGTGGCTTCTGCAAGAAGCTACTAGAAGCTCTCCGAGTTTGATAGAGCCAATGCCAGCCGGCTCCAAAGAGGAACCAGCCGCTGGCCAAGGCTGAGCCTATCAGTAAAGTGATAGCAGAGGAACGCCTCTGTGAAAAACATATTTAAGAACGGGGAAAAAGAACTGTGCCACAACAGCTGGCACAGAGATGGAGGAGTGAGAATCTGTGAAGACACAAAGGTCAGTGAAGAAGGAGCAGGGAGAGGATGAGCTCCAGGCGCCGGAGCAGAGAGAGTCCCCCAGGTCTGTGGTGAAGACCATGGTGAAGCGGGTTGTCCCCCTGCAGCCCATGGGCAGGGTGTAGATGTCCACCGTGTAGAGGACTCCACGCTGTGTGGGTGGATGCCCGAAGGGGGTTGTAGCCCGTGGGAAGCCCGCATTGGAGCAGGTCGCTGCCGGAACCTGTAGCCCGTGGAAGAGGGAATGCCCACGCTGGAGCAGGTTGGCTGGTGGGACTTTTGAGACGCTGCGGAGGACTCACACTGGAGTAGTTTCCCCTGAAGGACTGCACCTCAGACTCACGAGGGGTGGGCTGCCCCTCATGAGGGGTCTCATGTTGGGCAGTTTGTGATGAATTGCCCTTCGTGGGACGACTCACATCGGAGAAGGGAGTGTGAAGCTTGTCTCCCGTGAGAGGGACCCCACAATGGCCCGGGGAAGAGTGAAGAGTCCTCCCCCGGAGTGAAGAAGCGGTGGAACCAACATTGGATGAACTGACCGTAACCCCCATTCCCTGTCCCCCTGCGCCACTCTGGGGGAGGAGGTGGAGAAACCAGGATTGATGTTAAGCCCGGGAAGAAGTGAGGGATGGGAGGAAGGTGTTCTGTTTGTTAAGGTCTGTCTGCTTTTTTCTCATTTCTCACTACTCCTTTCTGACTGGTTCTCTTATTAAATGTAATTAATTTCCCCAAAATCGAGTCTGTTTTGCCCGGGACAGTAAATGAGAGTGATCTCCCTGTCCTTATCTCAAACCCTCAGCCCTTTGAAATATTTTCTCCCTCTGTCTAGCAGTGAAGGGGGAGTGAGAGAGTGGCTGTGTGGGTACCTGGCAACTGGCCAGGGTCAAACCACAACACTCATTCAAACAGGTGCCAATCAGCATCCCTAGGTGCCTCTCTGCTGAGCAGCTTTCCAGCCACTCCTCCCCAAGCCTGTAGTGCTCCTGAGGGTTGTTGTGGCCAAAGTGCAGAAGTGGACATTTAGCCTTACTGAAACTCATACAGCTGGTCTTGGACCATCAATAAAGTCTGTCCAGATCGCTCTGCAGAGCCTCCCTACCCTCAAGCAAATCAAAACTTCACCCAGCTTAGTGTTGTCTGCAAACTTACTACGGGTAAGTAGGTCCTGTGTGACCTACTGTAGGTGATCCTGCTCTGGCAGGGGGGCTGGACTAGATGATCTTTTGAGGTCCCTTCCAACCCCTGACATTCTGTGATTCTGTGCACTCAATCTCCTCATCCAGATCATTGATAAAGATGTTAAACAGAACTGGCCCCAGTACTGAGCTCTGGGGAACACCACTCACAACCGGCCTCCAACTGGATTTAACTCCATTCACCACCGCTCTTTGGGCTCAGCCAACCAGTCAGTTTTTTACGCAGCAAAGTGTGCGCCCATACAAGCCACAAGCAGCCAGTTTATCCAGGAGAATGCTGCAGGAAACAGTGTCAAAGCCTTGTTTACAGTCCAGATAGACAACATCCACAGCTTTTCCCTCATCCACTAAGCAAGTGATCATATTGTAGAAGGAGATCAGGTTAATTATGCAGGACCTGCCTTTCCTGGACCCATACTGACCAGGCCTGATCATCTAGCTGTCCCTATACGTACTGCGTGAGGGTACTCAGGAGAATCTGCTCTATCAGCTGCCCTGACACAGAAGTCAAATTGACAGGCCTGTAGTTTCACAAGATTACCTCATACTTCAAACAGCAACTGATTTTCCTTTTACCAAGGCTCAAACAAGAGTATCTAATGGAGCAGTATGCCCCACTCTGCCTCCATCTGTCATGTTTGAAAGGATTACCTTCAAGCATAGTGTTATATTCAGAAAGACTGAAATACAGAGACTTTTGGCCGATAAAAAGATTTCAACTTAGATTTAAGGCCCATAATATAATTTCAGAGTACATAGGCTATGTTTGGTTTTGTAAAAGCCTGATAAAATATTATTGATTTTCCAATTTAAAAATTACTCTTAAAATTTCCACAGAAGATTGCCTTTTTGGATACAGGAATCTCACACTCTCAGCTATGAAGAACTTAAACGCGAAGAAGCAATTGTTCTTCCTGAAACAACGAAATCTAAAAGCCATCAAAATCAGATTTCATCTTCTGCACAATTTACTTTTTTCCTCTTGTAGTGTGAAAATTATGTCAAAAATAAGCAAAATACTTTTCAGTTCAAGTTAGAATCGATTTCCTACAACTGAGAAATATACTATGTATAATATTTGACAGAGCAGCAACAAGGCTATTCCTTCCTATTAGAAGTATGAAATTATGAGCATAAATGTCCCCAAGACCACATTTGCTGTTTGACTGCATCTGTGGAGCCTGTTGTTCGTACAAAAAGGGATCTGCTGTTTCACAGCAGAGTGATGAACTGCATGGTGTACTTTGGCAATGAGGGTGCTGAATGATGACACCTTGCAAATTTAGCTGTGCTAGCGAAAGTTATCACCTTCAGCTGTCTTCCTGCTCTGCCTCCCTCCCTTCCCCCAAAAAAAAGAAAAAAGAAAAAAGGTTCTGCAAGAGGTTGCTACCCCCACAACATAAGCCAGTGGGAGACAGCACATTGCATGCCTTGCCTACATGAGTGCAAAACCTGGAGTTAGCTCCAACTCCCTTACATGAGCAACTTAAAATTCAGAAATCTGCACTGCAGCAGAAGAGGTGTCAGCTCTGCTTACAGGTTGGGGGGCTATAACTGGAGCCAGAATGTTGAGCTGTATCTGTCAGCGTAGCTGCTGTAGCTGTCTCCAACCCATGGACCAGCTTCCTGCTGAAAATTTGCAAGGGCGAAGGAAGACAAGTTTTAAGATGTCTTCCACCTGCAGACCTTTTTCATGAAACAGTAATTAAGAAATTTCTTTTTCTGTGAACATTGCTCAGATAAACATTTATTTTTGTAACAGGTCATGTTGACAAAAAAAAAAGGCAAGATAGAGGAATTTTAAAGCTAATGACTTTTAAATATACATTAGCATATATATGAGTATTTCCTTAGTATCAGATTAAGCCTAATGAAATCAAAGCTAATCAGATCTGAATTTCATTTCTGTTATCCTCAGAAGTCTAGTATTCTTCCTCTGTTGTATTGTACTATAACTATGACATACTCTACTATGAATTTCTGCACCTGATAAAAAGAAGCATGTCTTTAAATATATTGGTGAGTTTCTAATGCAAACTCTTATCAGTACACTAATGGGGAAAAGCAAGAACTACCTAAATCGAAGACCTCTGTCACTTTTCCTACACAAATAGATTTTGCTAAACCTGGAGCAATGTCAACTGCTGCATGAAATATAGAGTTAAGTTTCTTGTAAGAATATATTTATCATAAAAAACTACAAAACTTCCATGAACAATTGCCTACAAGATGTCTTTCCAAATATCCCTGTGATATTAAAGAAACACTGTAGCATATACTTGATTAACAAGTGTTAATCAACAAATGGATTAAGTCATTCAAATTTTGCAAATGTTTTTTTCAGTAACTTTCCTCATAGAACACCTCTGATACCCATGCTCCCAACTCCCCTGCCGCCCCTCCCAATATCAACAGAAAAGCAATGGCTGTGCCACTGAGCCAGATGGATGTTTATTTATGGTGCTTAACTATTCACAAATACAATGATAGCATAGACATATTAAAAGGGAATAAAATAGGCTTTTCATAAATGTTTGTTTTTCTTATCTTTATAAATGTTCTCCCTCTCTTCCTAGAAGTCTGTAGATCAGCTTTTCATAAAACATTCTATCTAGTTGATTGGATCCTTCAAGCAGCTAAGAGACTGTATCTTCTAGAAATTCCCCTGAAGTTCATTTTGAAATTGAAAACATGTTTACTATAGAATTGAAGTAATGTCATGGGGCTGAGAGCAAAGATTTATCTATTATCTCCAATGAATGCAATCTGAAGTAGCACTTTATTTGTTTCACATCATTGTATGTATCAGTTACTGCCTGAGAGAGATGTAGAAGAATCTTATTTAAAAAGATCTGTCTCTCATCCATAGATGATGCTTTCAAGAAAACACAGTCTAGTAAGCAAATATATAATTATATATCTACTAAATATGTATTGTCCTTGCCTAGCAAGTTTAAGATGAACTGCCAAATGCTCTGCAAGATGAGGAACTCAGTCACTCAAGTTGTCACTTTTTTTGTTGTTTTTTTGGGGGGAGATGGGGAGGGAATTTTTCCAACGTACACACATCAGAGATTGGACTGAGGAATGCACCACAAATAACAGAAAAAAAAATTCTGAGACACAATGTGAAGGCCCAGATTTGCTAATAGACAGGGAGAGGCAGACATCATTGCCTTTTTCCAGGCTGTGATTCCTTGGCAGTGGTAGGCAGGCTCACAGCCACTGCTGCAGTCCTGCCTTTCTGTCCCTTCCTGGCACTTATCTTCTGTGATGAGTTCTTTCAAGCTACTAAGCCAAACGGCTAACACAAAACCATTACTCTAGGTTAGCTTTCTGCTCATTTGGTGAGTGAAGTTATGTGGTTCATTCTAGGTCAAAAGACAGGACAGAGTGAAAGAAGAACGGGTTGTAGAAAGTGTCAGCATTTGTTCTTGCTGCTGCCATTTTTGGGGCGGGAGGGATTACAACCTTAGCTAGCATGGACAGCTGCGGGTGAAATGGGATGGGAGGAGCCCATTGCACAGCAGATGTGACATAACACACCTCAACATTGCTGCTCCTCAGCTATGCTTTTTGCTTGTGGTTTCTCATTGTCGTCACATTGCATTGTTTTCTTTTAAACAATAAAGGAAAAATTTTTCAGGTGCAAAAACTTCAGTTGCTTTGGCAATACTAGATGTACTGAATTTAGCCTGTCTATCTTTAAGGAGCACTTTTAGGATTAATAGAGTTGGAAATTAATAACCTGATGGAACTGGAGACTCACAGACTCCTCTTGTGCAGTGCTGTAACATAACAGCTAATCTTACATCAGGATATAACCTCTTAATCTGATGCTAGTAGCACAGCTTGGTAGATATTCAGACAACACGTAGGTATGTGTCAGTAAATGGTCAAAGATGTTACTGTTAGTGTATTTTTCATTTTTTCCTGTCTCAAGTTCCTCTCACCATAAGTGTTCTTTGCTTTCAGTACTGGTTGAAGTTTTGCTAGATGTGGAGAAACAAACACCTACAGAAAATTATTAAAAAGTGTAGAGGTCACCTCCCCACAGACTTCGGGGACATTGCTCTCAACACAAAATCTCCCTACAGAGAGGTTACAAATGAATTCACATGTCACATTCATTATGTGTCCAAACACAGCAAGCTTCCTCTGCCACGTGTACTAAAAGGATTACCACTCTGCATGAAAAAATTATTCTGAAAATCTAAAAAAAGTGAGATGCTTTTGACTTCTTCCATGATTTAGCTGAAGGTCTACACACACTCAGGGTTACTGCATGGCAGCTCAAAGGGCAACACTTCATAAAAGGCTTAAAACTAAGTGCATTTGGATTACACCCATGCTAATATATACACCACCACTGCTTTTCAGCCCCGAAGTCAACCAGCCCCATGCAGCACCTGTCGCATCCCCTGCACTGAGGTCTCTGGCCCTTGCCTCTCCTCTCCTCACAGTCCCCAGGCATGGGACCATCAGCCAGGCTGCTCTCAGGAGAACTCCAGACTGTGCTGTCCTCCAGCACATTCTCAGGAGGTTTCTGGAGAAGCATAACTAGACTTGGACCAAAATCAGATCATCCTAAAAATTGGTCAAAATAAGCAAATAACATGCCACTACTCAGACTGTACTTTAACCCTGTTTCATGTGCTAATGAAGATATGGTGTTTGCATGCTAACAGCCAACTTCATTTTGGTAAACTTAAGAAAAAAACCTACACTTTCATTTTTCCCTTCTGCTCTTATTTATTAAAAAAAAAAATCTAAGATTTTTTTTCACGTTTTAGCTGTCAAGGCTACAAAGCTACAGATATCCTAGCTAACTGCAACTAAACAGCACCCAGCAGAGTTCCCTCCACATTTTACTTCATTTATTCCAAATAGTTAAGGAACGGCTGGCACAAAACTAAGGGAAAACAATCAGACTGAATCTGGCGCTCTTATATGCAGTGTGATCAAGGCTTTTATGTTACATAGGAGTGAAAACTAGCAATGTCTCACCAAAACACTGTAAGCTCCTACAACACTCAGCAATAATTTCAGGAATCAAAAATCAGTAAGTGAATGTTATTACCAACGTTTAAGAGGGTATCAATGGCTGCTTTCAAGTACACACTTTGAAGCAACACACTTGAGCGTCACGATGACTGTTGGCTTTGATTTCCTACTAGACATACCCATAATCTTACGTGTGTAACATCCTATCTACATCTGATCTACAGAAATTTTAGAGCCTACTTTGCCGAAAATAGTTTGATATGAAGCTAGCACTTGGGAAACTAGTTGCGCTACAGATAGTCAT
Source organism: Trogon surrucura (assembly GCA_020746105.1). NCBI lineage: Eukaryota > Metazoa > Chordata > Aves > Trogoniformes > Trogonidae > Trogon > Trogon surrucura. The sequence goes on along the minus strand of CM036617.1, from coordinate 112,084,387 downwards.
AGAGGAGAAACCAAGACTTCTTTGCAATTGAAAAGGAATTAAAAAATGAGCACTATACTACATTCAGTACAAAAGAAAAAAATCAGTAGACTGCATGTGTGTCAAAAAATATTAGGAATTTTTAATCTTAAGTACTTACTCTCCCATTATATTAAGACACTTATTCATGGTCCCTGGGAAACTCCCTGTCCCTACACAACAAGGTTAATGTTTCTCTTTTATACCATCTTATCAACACACTATAATAGAATTAATAGGCTGTTCAAAAAACTAATTGAAAACAGTAGGAGAAAAACTAGGATAGTATTAAGACTGTCAATTCTAGTACCAGGTGTCCTATAAAAAGGCATTATTTCTTAGTGGACATGACCAGGGTCAGCTCAGTGATAACAAAACTCAACCTCCCCCACCTCCCTCTATCATTCCCGAGCCCAACATCTTTTCCCTCATCAGGCTTATCCTTACCACCATCAATAATAATTTTCTGCACAGCAGAAGTATCGCTAGGCTTGTAATCATTGCCAGGCTCCTCTGGCAGGAAAATCACTCTCTGACTCACTCTAACAGCTTTAGAGAGGCTGTGACAAGCATGGCAGTGATATGCTGACACGCCATTATGAAATGTAAAGCACTGGTTATGGACATACACTAAAAAAAAAAAAAAAAAAGCCATTTACTTTTCTGTTTTAAAAACACATTTATTTTTAAAGAAATATTATTTTCCATCTTTAGGAAAGAAGACAAAGAAAATGATGGTTTGTACAGTCTCACAGAAAAGTGTGTCTAAAACAAAATAGTGTTTCTTAGTGAGTAACACTGATCTGTGTTGGGGAGGGATGCACAAGATGTCATTTTAAAGGAAAAAATTATTTGTTTGAACATTACAAATTGAGTTGAGGACTGTTTACTAACTTTAAAATGAAAAATATTCCCTTGACCAGAATGTCAGCTATCACACACCTCAAGGTCCAGGCACTGGTTGGATACAGAAGCCAGTCAATATAGGTTCAGAGCAAGGAACTGAAGAGCACCACAGGCTGCAACAGTCACTTGACTGCATATCTCATACAGAAGAGGCAATACAAAGGTGATTTCTACCCCAGAGTTCAGAAAAGAACGAACAGGAAATTTCAGAGTTTGGAAAGAAACACACTGTATCCTTTATGTCCCTTCATATTTTGCCTAAAACTGAAAAACCTGTCTTATTTCTTCAAAAAAAAAGTAAGACTATATAAAAGCTGTGCTGAGGCAGATCTATTTCCGTACTGTACAGTGAACCTTTGTAAAGAGCCACCAAGTACAATCTCATACAATCATAGCCCTTCAGTAACAATGATGACTAAGTTATTACTGACTTGTGACAGCAGACAGGTCTTTGTAGAGCCCAGAATACTGTAAGAAGGTTTTGGAGACTAATCACTGGGATAGTTATGGGATTAGACAGAGCACAAACTGCATAAAAGGAGGAGCAAGAGTCAAGTATGAAAGGTCCATCTGAGGTTTAACTATTGCATAGTTCTGTAACATAGTCAAACACAAGAAGAAAGTCTCTCTGTATTTACCTATATTCAAAATGGAAGGAAATCTGCCACCTTACATAACTTTTTTTGCAAAATATTAACAAAAAACAAACAAGTGGCTCAACACACCTGACATATACAAGAACTGCCTTAATTAAAATATGAACATTTAAAAAGAAATTACAAAGTACCCTCAAATTCTGTTTTCTTTCATTTCAATGGTATAACTAACTCCAAAATAGAGGCTTTTTTTTTTTTTTTTTTGCATTTTTTTCTCTTATTCTCCTTATATTTTTGGTATCTAAGTGGAAGTAGTATAGACCACCCAGAAACTCATTATGCTACAATTAAAAATCAGTTTTATTACCTATTTCTCACCATATGTTCAACTAATTATAATCAGTGTTAAGATCTTGTAATTATAGTTTGCACAAAATTAACTGTATAGCAGACTTTTCTATGCCTCATATTTGAGTAATGCTCGTTATTAATTATTTGCACTTCTGCAATGACTAAGGGCCATTTCAGTAGGAACATATATTTAGGAAAAAGATAGATCATGAGAGATATATTTTAAAAAGTGGGTTGTATTTTTCTTAAATCAGTCTAATGTTATATTGGAGACACCAAGATGTATAATTACCATACAGAATTAGTAAAGAGTAAAACAAAATTCTTGTTATTTCCATGTTCTGCCCCATTTGGTTTGGATTAATTCTCTGACTTTATTATATGAGGCATTGGGAGAACTTAGACCATCAGGTTTACTTTCTTAAGCTGCTAGTTTTCTCTCTTGTCCTTAGCTCTGCTGGCACCTTCATCTCAGATCAAGTAAAGATGGCCCTGACCTGCATGCATTTCCTTGTATTTTTTATTTTGCTTCTTTAAATCTGTGTTTTTCTAATAGATATAATCATAAATAGAAACAAATAATTCTCCTAATACAGACCACTTAAAATCTAACACATGTCCGCTATTTTTATTTTTCTGTAAATAAATGGAACTGGCCTTCATGGATTCCATGGGAGAATTAAGAATTTAAACAACTTTTTGTGCACAAATATTTTACAAAAGCTTTGACAAAGCCTAACTAATCATCATGAAGTAGGTGTTTGTTTCTTTTTGATCAGACTTTATGCAGAGAAATCCTTATGTCATTCAGATGGATGTTTCAGTATCTGTTTCATACAGATGTTTTAACTGGTAAGCTGTCATCATGGATGACATACTCTTAACAGCAACATAGACAGTATCATTACAAAATTAAGTCCCTCAGAATGCTTAGTTTTTAACATAGACAGAAAGTGCTCTGGAGAACGAAAACCCATTCTTTCTATTGTCTTTATTGACAGCTATTCTAATACTTATCTACAGCATCTGTATTTTCTTTCCCACAAGTGTTTTTTTGTGCAGCCTCTGTTGTTGCTGTTGTATTTTAAATGACAAATGATCAGGAAAATATTCTTTAAAAATTGTGCTGATATACCAACTTTGTTTGAACTATTTACTTATATTATCTAACACAAATGCACATGAAGGTAATAGCAAAAATGACAGTATCATAACTTCTCTGCATGAACCTGAGGAATCCACACTTTAAAAAAAATAAAAATGAAGTAGCATCTCCTAATATTCTTAGTCTTAGAAAATTGTTTCCTGTGATTTGAACAAATGTTGACACATTTTTTCCTGTTAATTTTTATCATTAATATTTCTAACAGACATATCTTAAATTTGTATTTATATATACACAAATAGAATCATACATATATGACTATGCATACATATATATAAAGTCTAATCACAACAGAAAGGACCACCAAAACATCTTCCAAGTTCTCCCCTCTGAAATAAAGTTAGCAAAAGCAAGACAAAGTCACTGAAATTTTCGGTACCTCTGAAGACACATTATTACCAAACCCTATTTTTAATGATGTATGGTAAGTTTTACTGACAGCCTGATTCTGTAATCCGACTGAACTCTGAACAGACAGCAGTTCTCAGAAACAATGATCCTTTTCAGACTTCAAGAGATCTCTTGATTGCACTGTAAAAATTGCAGATCATCATAAAGGTTAAATTCCATCCAATTCAAACGTTCCCAAAACCTCCTGTAATCTAAAAATTTAGTATCTATTCCTACGCATTCCCTCACTTAAGAGACACCAAAAGCATCATTTAGTTCATTGCTTTCAAGATGCAGAATCCATGAGCCTGGTTTTATAGTTACCTTATAATTAACTCCTCCAGTTCTGTTCCAAAATTAATAATAAATATTCACTACTCCATGCATTTAAGTTGCATTTGGAGGGCTATGACCATGCAAACTAAATGCTACAGCCTCTCTTTAACTCTTTCTAGCATATTCTAGCACATATGTATAAATTTTACACATAATAATCTGTCATACCCTCATCCACTAGGTATTTCCAAAATCAAAGTGAACTCAGAAGAAATAAAAAATAAGTTGATCTTTCACAATGCTATGAAAGCAAACCTGTTATGCAGTAGGTATTGTCACACTGGCCCAGACATTATATTAGGGTGGTACACAGATGACTAGGCTGCTACTAAGACCCTGCCTAACAGACAGTGTGTGAGAAATTGCTGGATATGGCATAAGAAAATTCAAGGCCCTGACAGCTCACAATGTGAGAAGTTGACAAAAGCTCCAGATGGCATGAGGAGCGGTTGCTGGCCTTTGCAGATGGTTCTGGGGCTCTTGCATGACAAACAGTCAAACTGCACAGACAACTGAAGAGGGGAGCACCAGAGAGCTTTGGAAGGTTGTCCAGCATGGCTGACAGTACCTAGGTCACCATTTCAGTGATATCACAAGGCAAGATTACCTAGGTAATTGTGTCAAAAATACCAAATTTGCATATAGATTTAGTAAAATTGGCACCAACTGGGGAAAAGTAATTATGGACTAGTTATCTGGGAGAAGATTGGTGCAAAGACAGGGAAATACAAAGGTAAAGTAAAACAAATCAAACAAAAAACAAAAAAGAGTGAAGAAATATGAAGAAACATAATAAGGCGTGTACATGTCCTTGTCATCAGGGCTGTCTGGGGATACATGTGGCAACTCTGTCCTCCATCACTGCAGACTAAACGAGGACAATAAACTAAACTTGCTGTTCTGACAATATCACAGTAGCTAAACCCATTTCTGCAGTTAGGAGGACCATGGGCATGGCAAGAGTGGGTGCCTTCTCCTGCAAACATGTGGGAGCACCACCCTAGGGCGGCTGATCAGCATCCTGTGGTCACTTTTTTTAAATGACAGGTACAGTCATTCCAGCATCAATATCTTCTCAGTATTACCCAATACACTGCTGTTAGCTATCCACATTTTATGTTAAACACCTGTTAAAAGCTATATTTTAGAAAGGAGAATGAGGTTACTGCAATTAGTTTACAAATTGCTACTCTGTCATTAAAAAAATCAATTATAAATAGATTTTCCATATTATGTTGATCTGACATTTAGTATTGTCATTCAATGCACAACAGATTAATTTACTTATTTAGTTTTATGATCATTTATTGGGTTCTAAGTATTAGGAAATACAACATGAATTATATGACAGTCAAGTATCTGCTCTATTAAAATAAGATTTAAACTAGGCCTTCCAATTTTTTGAAAATGCACTCTTTGCAAGACTACATACTTTACTTTCAACTTACTTTTTAATTTACCATGTAACCATGGCTATTTCTGTCTTAAATAAGTTATTCCTATATTTAATGGACAGTACATATGATCTGGATCCTACAGTTTGCATACGTTTTCCCTGACTTAGCATCCATAGACACGAACAAGTTTCTGACTTGTTTTGTCAAAGATGCAAGGAATTACTTTGTTTTCTGTTGCAGATGATCTCAGAATGACCCTTTCATTCTGGAGTTAACCTGTCTGAATTACACACCAATTAAATTAAATGATTTGTCAAAGCCGAATCTGACAACTCTGTACAAAAAGCTATTCATCAGGAGATTTGTAACATAACTGTTAAGTGAACAATGAGGACTTAAAGCAGCACTATTAAGGTCTGTAAAAGCAGTGTCAATTAGTACTGTAATTTTTCTAATGTCATATGGCACCAGGTCTTAATAGTGCCATTCATTTAGCACGTTAGGTAGGACACGGGCTTAACCAGAAAGCTTTATGGCAAACATCACAAGCTTTGAAATAGTTCAGAGTATAATTTTTCCAGTTCATATTTTTTAAGATTAGCTAATCCTTCTATAAATCGCATGTTCAAATATAGCATCTTACTTAAGTATACAGACAGAAATTTCTCACAGCTGAATTATGCTTCAATACTCAGGCACAATTCAGGTTACTCCCACATGGCTCTGTAGAAATTCTAGTAAAACATCTCCTCTCCTCTCTATTGGGGAAGTTTGGTCACTGCAACATTTCCACGGCCATGGGCAAGGCCACGTTTTCTCATCATGCAGCATAGGTGGTACTTGGGAATTGTCAATCTTCGGATCTGTATTCTCAATGTTAGTACAGTTTTCACACCTTTTTGTCCTTTGGAGATTCACAGTAATACATACCAAGTATTAAAATATGGTTCTAGCTAACAAAAGACAGGGCCATATTACTGAGCGTAAAATCTCACACCGACTGAAAACTCATTCTTCTAACACCATGGAGGTCTTCAAAAAGTTAAGAGGCACTGAAAGATAAGAGCATGATCTTGAGCCCTTGACACTGTCTGCATATACCTGTGCATGAAAATGATGCTCGTGATACTAAGGTCAAGTCAAACTAGACAAAATCAAAATGCACCAGTCCAATAAATAACGAACAATTTCATTTCATGAAATAAAATTCTGAGTATTGCATTAATATTTGTCAGACTTTTTTCATTCTGAGAAAGAGACAGTATGTCTTGCTTGTTTCATACAGAACTTGGGTAAACACCCAAAATAAATTTCACAAAAGCCTTGCTCTCTGCTGGGTTCACAACAGACTTCAACATAAACTAATGGGATGACTTTGTAAAAATATTGATAAAAACAGTTTTTAAAAGGCAGCAAGAAAAACAATTCCTCCATTCTTCCATTCATATTACAAGAAGACTGTACCTATATTATTTGCAATTGCTATGATTTTTCTGCCATGAAAACACCATTTAGATTTCCTTTACTTCTTGGTTTGTTGAGTGAACAAAAAAGAGAAACACAGAAATTATTTTTTATTTCAATAAATCGGATAAAAACTTGCTGACTTTCTGCATAATTTAATATAGAATATTTATAGCTTCAAATGAATTAATCACACAGGCAAATTACAGACATCATTAGTCAATTATGCATACCACCACAGGGCGTGCAAATGCAAGACTCCAATCATACAAGATGTCTTCAAGTGTTACTGAAAAGAGCATTATAAACCACGGGTTAAAGCCATACTTGTCACAAATACATGAAATTCCTTTAAGTTTATAGAACTCTCCTCTGGCAGAATGAAATACAAATCTATCCCCTTACCTCTAAGCTTTTTAAACATTTTGATTCTAACAGATCTAATCTGTTTGTAGAATGCAAACACAATTACCTCCTCAACTACAGATTGTTTGGCACTTTGGGGCAACAGAAGCCTTAGCTATACATTCGATTAAATAATTATTCCTTCACCTGCTGAACATTTCAGTGCAAAAGCAGTTCTTTGGAGAAAATTGTTTTTTGTCTCACAAAACAGATTCTTTAAGACATCCAGCAGAGTTAAGAACTCACGTTTAGATGTGTGTAATTAAAATCTTTATCTAAAGGAAATAATTAAAAGGAGTTTTGTTACTACAACATTAAATTTGAATGTCAATAAATACATGAGTAAAGTCACTTTCCAGTTCTACAGCATAGCTTGGACCAGGCTGGTACACCTGCACAGGACAGTAGCAGCATGGCATAGCTGTGCTACATCAGGGCCCAAAACCGAGGTCACTTGGCTCTGGCACAGGCTCACATGGGTACAGATATATTGCTCGTCTTGTACACATAATTTTGTTGCAGCCAAATTATTTATTCTGCATCCCGTTCCATGCATGCTGGCATAGGTAGAATGCCCCACTGCAGGGATCCTGCAATAGCACCTCTTCTAAAAAGGCAACACCTGTACTGTGTGCACCACTTACATGATGACACTCTGGCAGACACGCTCTCCTAAAAGCATGTGAAAGGCAAGGACTTAGAGAGCTTCATGAAGCAGACTGTATGCAAGAATAAACTGCCTCACAAACAAAGAAATACAGTCAGCTTCTGCAGGAAAAACTAGCCAAACAAAAGCTGCATTTGACAGTACAGCAGCACTACAAAAAGAGACGGTGGAAGAGTAAAGTACGATTAGAAACTAAATGAGATGACAAAATTTACATTAAATTAATTGTTAATACTTTTTCATATTTGGCCTTGATGCCATCATGTTCATTCACAAAACCACAATGAAATCTATCACATCTTTAAGCGATCAAAACATGAGCTCCATGGGAAAGACACTGCATCCAAACACAGTAAACTCACAACTAAGATGGGATAGTCAGGTTGGTACTGGTTCAGAAATCTAAACTCTAATTAAATGTGACTTTACCAATTTTTCTAATTTTTCATTTAGCTGTTTACTTTCGCAGAGAAAGCCATTATGCATCTATTAAACAACATACTGTCTTGTCTGGAGACATACAGCTGTGTGTGTGGAAAACTACTATATAACCTGCTTTCAGTTAATTCCTGAACCCTCTCCTGTCCTCACAGAACTCATTCGTAGTTGTTCAGTGCTGTTCAAAGCATCACAAAGCCATTCTGTCCTATCTCATTCTCTGGACTCCACTTGTAACTCCTGCGCCTTAAAACGTTCTCCTTAAAATCTTAAGTTGTACATCGTTATCCTCACCAAATGTAACCACAGGCAAAGGGCTGTTTTCCAGATGGAACCTCTTCATGCAGCCGTGCATACCGGGGCAGTCAGATTTGCCTTCCTTGCATCTCCCCTACCACTTCAAGACGTAGGACTACAAATCATCATCTCCCCATCAGCACCTCTTGACTTCAGAGTTTCATGCTCAACCTCTATTCTTAAATCTCTCTTCCCACATTATTCTGAAAGGCTATGTATCCATTCCTATTTTTTATTTAAGTAGTTTCAGAATCATGCACGTGAGCTTTAAAAAGCAAACACATGCCAATTTTCAACAAAGATTTATGCTGAGTCTGATGAATTATTTAGTTACAAACATTTTGCTTCCTGGTTCACACCAGGAACTGGTTTGACAGCATATGCCCTCCAAAGGACAGCCTTGCAGGCTGTCTAAACAAACAAAGCCATATTTCAATACAGCAACAAAGAATCATGCTGCAAATAATTTCCATCTGGTCAATGGATAGCCACTACACCCTACATTCACTCAATCTGAAACTGAAATCTTTCCACAAATTTCAGGTGAACACCAGAGTTTGGCAGTATCAAAAATGTCACAGCCAAAACCACACAATCTCTCATTGAAAAAACACAATCTTTGCTACTAGAAGCTTAAGATCTAAATGGATTAATTTCTTTGGAACAGAAAAAAATACTGTTGATAGAAGCTTATTGGGTTCACCCAAAACATTCCAAGAAAACTGCCAACAATCAATCTGGCTTGTTCAGAGAGTCAGATAGGGAATATTTACATACACACATTGTTATTTTTTGCCAGAACAGATACATAAATATTCTCTCTTAATCTCTAGTGAAGCAATCCTGACTCTGAAGGACTGCTCAGAGTGGGACTGAACAACTGCCATTTTACACACCACTTTCTACTAGAAAATTATTCTGAGAGGGGGAAATCTCTGTGGGAATTTTTTTTGACATACCCTGCATCACAAGAAAAGGAAATAAGGGAGAGCTTGAACAAAATCTCCACAGTAACTCTAGAATCTTGTAACTGGAAAAGAAAGCTGTATTTCCCACCTACATTTACTACCTTTAAAACTTTTACATCGCTTCTACTAAAATAACATGGGTTTTGGTCTGCAATAACACTGTTGACAAATTGAAGCCAAAGCACAGAAGCTGCAAAAGAGATGCAGTTCATTTCCACATTTAATCAAATTTACAACACCTAATAGGTATTTTTAACATCTTGCTCTTTCTTTTTCTCCTCCCTTTTTCAGACAACTCTACTGTTTTCTCTTATTTTGAATATCAAAATTCCAAAAAAGATAAAATAGCGAAGTCAGAAGCTGACTGACCAGTTCAGCTTTTATGGGATATATAAAAATTGGTTACATTATATGCTTTTGCTCAAGCACCTATAAAAACCCTTATATAAGCATTACAAGGGAGTTAAAGGGAGTTTGCACTTCCTTTGGTCTTTCCCATCCCAGGTACTGTCTCTCTTAGGCATTCCAGTGATCAGATAGAACCTAATCTTTTACATTAACTTGTGTCTCGTCCTGAATCGTACTTGGTCAAGTTGCGATGATCCCACAGGTGAAATTAAGAGGTCAAATGTCATGTTTTCCTTTGAGTATTTATTCTTCATTCAGAGAGAGAGAGGGAAAAAGAAAGAGGGGAAAAAGAGGAAGTGAGCAGATACCACCACAGAGACCAGTGGCATCCTGCAGATCCGACATCACTGGTGAGAGAAATTTCTGACTAGGTGCTGGTTTACAGTCCTTTTATTTCCGTTGTCCCTGCCTTCACCTTTTCACTGGAACTAATTTGCATTTTCTTGGAATTTCTTTGCATAAACTCCTACTCACAGTCACCTGTACCGCACATGTGGTCCCCTTTTCAGGGGTCCTGAGGGGTCGCTCTTGCCGAGCCTTCCTCTCCAGGTCATCTTCCTCAGCGTGACCCGCCGACATCCCCATCGCACACGCATGCATCGTCATTGTTGGTTATATAATTTTGGGAGTACAGCATTCCATTTGTTGGAGGTTCTCAGGCAAATGTCGCAAAGATCCTACAGTCCGAGGCCTCACACAGGTGTTAGTTGCTACAAATATCGCAGAAGTTTCCTAAGTCACTATAACAGCAATCTGTAGTGATGAATTTTGCAGTTTCAAACTATGTATCTTCGCAAAGTTGAGAGAGTCTTTTCTTTGAGTGCCACAACTTGACACCAAAACGTAGCACACAATATCACAAAAGCAGAATTTCAAAGCTTTTCCTCTCACTTCAGGCATGACTCAATAAACCACTTAGCATTAAAAATTTGTCAGCCTAACTACAGTGAGGAGGAAGATGTTAAATACCATTGCAACAATCATTGTTAAAAATGAACTTGTTAAAGTTCACAGGAACAAGAAATTAAAGATTGATAGCAGTGCCAGTTCTGAGACTCTGTGTACCTCCACCAATTTAGAGCACACCTTACAACAGGGTATATGTAAATGAAATTAGCATAAGAACTGTAACTTAATCATTTTATGAAGTGTTTTCACTTTCTACGTTCAAAATTAGGTAAGTCTACTAAAAGGACAAAGAGAAACCAGAAGGGGATGTCTTCATTTTGTACAATGTTGTACTACTACAGGCTTTGAGGAAGCAACGCAAACTTACCTACATAATACAAGTTTTCTGAGATTTTTACATGTTAGGCATATTTGAAAGCACGCAGCTAAGAAATAGTTTTCTGTGACATTCATTCAGAGTGGTGAAATTCACTTTGAAGCTAAAAGTTGCTTTATTACAATGAACATCAACAGATTAACAAGGAAGACCAACTAGTTCAAATTGTAACTCAGTGATTAAATATATCATACCCTGTCAACTTTTCTTAAGTATAAACATTGGTAGGAGAAAATAAAGGCAATAAGCTCATTGGCTGGAGAAGGAGGAAAAAGAAGAAAAATTACTATAGATCATAAATTCATTTGGTAAAAGTCGCAGGGCACATCAGACAGCCTTCATTTTTGCAACTGCAAAGGACAATTAAAAAAAAATAATTCTAATTTCAAAATCTGGAAGGGTCTATATTTACAGGTAATGTGCCTTAGTATTTCTTCTGAAGTTTGTCATATTAAAAAGTAAAAACTAAGTAATGTCTAGTATCTAGAGTCCTATGCTGAAACTTTTGGAAATTTAGCCATCAGCTTTAGCAATGAACACTTCGAAAACCCCGCATAACCATCAGATTAAGTTTTTGAGATCAGTGTTTAATTTAGATATTGTCCAGGAGATGGCAGCAGTACCCACTGAATTTATTTACATGACTATGAAATTACTGCATCTTAAATTCAAAACAAATATGGAACATATGCAAATTATAATATGAAATCATAAATCCAGCAGACACTCTTAAAATATAATTCTTCATCAGGAACTGGATTATATGCATGTTCTATTTTACTTGCATTGTGATCATTTGCTTCTGGGTCACCTTCAGAAATGAATTAAAAATTGATATATTTTCATATGCCATGGCATATTCTGTGCAAGTCAGAAACCATTGATTTATTTCCTTATTTATATATTCAGTAATAATACACCACAGAGCGATCTGTGGGTAGTGGTGGATAAAACTTTTAAAGTGTGATTTACGGCTGCAAGGAAATGTCCACGAGTCAAGGATACAGATAAGATGAGTCGCAGGTATCAGGGTGCTACTAGTCCAAAAGAACTGGAATGCACAGGGTGGGGGAAGGACAGGATGGGACAACAGGGACTTCACTACTGGAAATAAGGAGGAGAGATCTGGAGAGAGAAAGAAGGAGGCTGAAAAAGAGAACAAAGGAGGACCTCTGTAAGCTCCCCAAAAGACAAAAGATCACATAAATCCCCAAAAGGTGTTTCAAATCCTTACCAGTATGCAGACATGTATGAACAAGAAGTAAAATTAAGAAATAAGAAGAGCACAGCGGATTTTCAGGTGAAGTTCATTAGTGAACACTGCTGTAGGGGATGGTATCAGAATCCAGAGGATGCCTAAGGCTTTTCTACACATTAACAATGTTAAAGTTTCATCTACTTTCACAAGCTTCTTTATTATACCAGTGCAGTCCTGTCAGTTACTGTATATCCAGTAATGTAAGAGTTCTATTACAGCAACAACATTCTTGTTAATCATAAAATTGAATCTATTCCAATTGACATTTTATAGTATAAGGGAAAAAAATATTATCCTCATTTAGCAGTCAAAGAAACTTCACCTCAGAGTGCCTGAAAGTCACTCAGTGTTTCAGAGCAGAATGAGTCCCTAACTAGATCCTACATCTTTTCTAACAATCCACACGGATATTTAGTGGAAATGGGTTTAAAACATCAAGCAGTACTTGAAGTTCTCCACCAATACATGTCACCACAATGGAGGCCATATAAAATACAGGATGAAGACAACCATTTTTCCACAAGAAAATAAACCCATCTACAAGGTGGAACATTGCGTACTGCAACAGAGTAAGGCCAGTAGCATAAACACATAAATAAAAGGAGCCACAAGGGTCCTGGAAATTTCAGCTCCTTAGGTCAGTGCAGGTAGTTAACCCATTGATGAATAATACCAAAGAGTGTGCCATGAGCATCAGGCTCTTCTTGGTCTGCCCTCTGTTCAGCTTGAGGGGGTTGCCTATTCTGGGCAGACAGAATAAGAGTATGTACAAATAGACACATTCCACACCTCCCTCAGAACTAAAGGGACATGCAAAATTAATCTACACTGCACATCTTCATTCATCTACACCTAATTATTCCACAAACATTGGCCAACAGATTCAAATGTGATTTTATTTTCCACCTACATAGGAAGACTAGCAGCGCAGTCCAGCTGGACCAGAAGTACAACTGCAGCTTCTTCACAGCAGGAATAAGAACAAATGCTGGCAGTATTTAACGCGCTTGTTTACTTGTGGTGGGGAAAGCATGTTTAGAGAAGCAGTAACAGCATCATAATTGACCGAAGGCCTTTAACATCTCCTAAGCAGGTAACACTGGCTCCCCTCTAACACTGCCTGTTAAAAGTGTTGAGAGTTCTGTGGAACAAAAGTAAAGCTATTCAATAAGAAAAAAATATCTTCCAACAATGGTACAGATCTTCAAAACCCAAAGGTAGTGCCCAGCTCACAGAAAAAGGATGATTTCCCAGTGATTTCCTGTGGATAACATTGCTTTTGTGTACCTTAGCATCTGGACTGCTCCTTCTGTATACAATTGCTCAAAACATGCTTTTGATACCAGCCCCTCACCAGCCCAGAATTCCTTGGACAATTTTCACGATTATTTTTTTTCAGTCAGCCTACAGGTTCTAGAAAGAAAAAGAAAAAATAAACCACAAAACTCTTACATGTTGAATTCTGGAGAACAACAGACTGAGGGTTTCTGTATGACTTGCAGAAACAAGAGTCCAATTACTGGACCCATTCCTCTCACTTAAGGATCTTTTTGCCTCCTTAACTTAGGTAACTACTAACAACATGAATGTAACAAGAACATGGAAAGCAACCTCTAACAAATAAGTGATGTCATATTTTTCAAAGTGTAGTTAGCAAGAGTTAGATGTGTCTGACAGTTGTTGAAAGGTTTAGCCATACTTGCAGATGGCACCCAATGAATAATTATGTCTTCGGGATGACAAATCAGCGGTCATCTGCATTTGATAAGAGTGCTAGACCTCCAGACACCGCAAAATAAACACACAATTCCACAACTTGCTGTCAAGATTTGTTAAATCTCTTTATTTATTTATTTTTAAATGTGAGGGTGCCTAATCTGTCATATCTCATGTGGCTGAAAGCTTGTCACATCATTTCTTTACTAGTTAAATGAAGTAAGCCAATGAAGAACACACAATAACAAAGGCTAGAAAACCATCAATATTCTGCCAAGAATAAGTTTTTAAAACCTCTTTTGCTGCAGCCTCAAAAGGAGACACTTCATTATTCTGGCAGTAAGAGAGGCCAGAAGAGGAGACAGGTGGCTGACATGCAGTTCAGATAACAGGAGGGTCACGCTGTTTTGGCAGGTAGAAGTGCCCCAAAGAAGGGGCAAAATTTACAAACACAACTTCACCTGAAAGCATCTGATCATTGGTAAAGCCACATACACTGCATTTCAGTTTGCCTGGTCCTTCCCTTGCAACACACATTAAGAAAACAACTACGGCACAACTAAGAAACTCTATGGCACTTTTACAAGGTAAAAGTATCACACAAATTGTTTCAACAGTAATCCAGTGCAACGTGTTTGGGACAAACCACAAGACCTGCTCAGAACTCCAGTGGAAAGAGCAGCTGCAGCTGTGCAGCAGGTATCAAACAACATGAGAAGTTCAAGGACTCGGTTAAACACAAGTGAGCCTTAAAGTGGCCCCACCATACCTGCTTTTTCATGTGAGCTAGTGGTGGGCTAGTTTTCTCAGAAAGCAAATGCTAAACAAAGTTTGGTTTCTTTTTTTCCTTTTCACTCAGCTCCCTGCCTCTACACACATTTGCCCAATACTATAATTTAGAATTATCTTAATACAAAAATGCTGCAAGGAAACAAGAATTCTGAGAATTTTTGCACTGTCAGTTTCTTGACAGAAATAGAACTTTTGAAGTAAAGCTAATCTTCCATATTGTATTTCACAACATTCTCATCAGAGGATTGTAATTACATGACTTCTGCTGTTATTTGACTGCTTAGACTTAGGTCAATATTTTCCATTTATAGCTTTTTACTGAAATAATCAAACACACACACACAAAAAACCTTCTACTAAAATAATTTGAGTTTATCATTGTGCTATTTTAAAGAAAAAGTTTACTACCCTGGCAGACCTTAAAAAGGCTTTAGTGAGTATCACCTGCTGTCAAAAAGAGGCTAAAAACCACAGTAAGTTCACGGTTGTTTGTAGTAGCCAGTTCACATATCAGCACAATTCAGCTAAGGGTGGGGTTGACGTGCTACATCCCTGGCAACCAATGGAAAAATAATGTCAGTTTATAAAAATTAAACATCTCTTTATTTTTAAACTAAAATTTTCTGTTCACATGCCTCCTACTGCATATTTGCTAGTAGAACTTCAGAAGATCAGGCTCTCTTGGTGGGCTGCTCTGGGCTCTCAAGATGTCCAGAAAAGCTGCTCTGTCACTCCCCCTCCTCAGCTGGACAGGGGAGAAAAAGTACAATGAAAGGCTTATGGGTCAAGATAAGGACTAGGAGATCCCTCAACAATTACTGTCACAGGCAAATAGACTCAACTTGGGGAAATCAGTTTAATTTATTTCCAATCAAATAAGAGTATGGTAATGAGAAAATAAAAACTAAATCTTAAAATACACCTTCCCCCCCACTCCTCTTTTCTTCTGGGCTTACCTTCACTCCTGATTTTTCCACCTCTTCTCTCTCAGGAAGAAAAGGAATGGGGGTTGTGGCGAGTTCATCACACATTGTCTCTGCTGCTTCTTCCTTCTCAGGGGGAGGACTTTAATATGAGTTTCCTATTGAGTATATAAACTACTTTCTATATTAAAACCCAAACTTCTACATCTGGTCACTTAAATACTTCAGAATCACACAAAGAGATACTTTAATTCTTGTCTTAAAAACACGTTTTCCTCCCTGTCCATCATTCTCCTCAAAAATGAAGACTCCCTGTGTGGGTCTTCAGCAGCTTTTCTCGTATCACCCTGGTGTAAGAAACCAAAGATCACACAGGGAAACTGAAATAGAAAAAATAATTCCATCAAAAACTCAACAAGAAATCAATAGCTACTTGTTTCCCTAAGTAAAATGGCAAGTATTTGATTTATTTAAATGCAACAGGTAAGCGATAAGGGACAAGGTGTGTGTGTGTGTAGTGAAACACATCAAGATCTTTCTTTGCTGGAAGGCAACCACAGTAATAAGTAAATGTATCAGCCTCCTGATAAAAATGCTATTTCCACACTGCTTTTCAAAAGGATCCTTTTGCAGAAAATCCACACATCATTCAGCTTTACTGAGTGCTGAAATGAAAAATAGATGCCCACTGTCGTACAGCTATATTGATTATGAGTGAAAATGTGATCATTTTGCATTAACTTGCCCCACAGCACTAGAGTTCCATCAAAGCATCAGAAGGAAATTAATGCTTTCATATAGTGCCTAAGAAAAATATGAGATGTTGTTCACTTTGCCCTCTAGACAAAGAGGTATAAGCCAGTAGCTGAGAGGTAATAGCTTTTAGAAGCAAACATGAACTCCAGACTTTTATTAAAATCATTATTTAATGTGCAAAAAATAATGAAGCCACAGCCTTGGCATTTAAAACAGCAATTTGTAGTCATTACATCTTAGATCACGAGGCTTATTTTGTAAAAAGCCAGTCTTCCTCAAATTAAAAATTCATCATCAACTCCCACAGATTATGTAGTCCTTTAAATGATGCCATTTCACAGAGATTTATTCCAGCTAAACAAAGAGCCAGTAAAGTGTCACACATAAAATATCTATTTCATTGCCTTCTCTCTAGAAGGACCTTTCTACTCCTTAAACTGTTCAACATCTCAACCAAGAGTTGACTAATGCATTGATATTTTAGCAATTTCACCTTCAAGGGGTATTTCAGATCCTACTTTGCCATGCTCTTCTCTCCCACTCTAGAGTGAACTGTAAAAAAATAATCTTCAGCAGATTCCTTTATTCTCTTTTCTTACTTAGAATGGCAGCCAACAAAGTGAATGGCAGTAAGAAGATATCAAAAGGCCTAAGTGGATCCCTCTAAGCGACTAGCATTTAATCCATTATGAACCGAATTTATTTTTCATGGAAAAATGTTCCTTTCTAGCAAGAATCCTGTTAAGAACTTGAGTGGCAAAATAATGCAGCCCTATGTAACTGACATAGGTTATTCTGCTTTATATCAAGAAGTGTTATGTTTGATTCTCTTTAAGCACAACATGATTTTTACTGAATAAAGTCATACAACATCATAGCACTTGTAGATTTTAATGGGTTTTTTTAATAAAACTTTTGGTAGATCACTATGGCCTGACAAGAAGTTGCAAGATAGCACACTTGTTCTCTGTTTTACTAGTGAAAGTAACTTAGAGAAATGTAAATGAGATTTACATGTGTATCAGGCAAGAGAACAAAACGCACTGCACATTTTATCTCTTTCCTGCTTCAAGACTTCTTTTAATTACCATTTGAGCTATAGCAATGTCAAGAATTTAGGATCCCATTTGAAAAGAACATTGAAAGAGCCAGTTCCTCCCCCAAATTATTTTAACATATGGATCTGAATCATCACATAACACCACCTGTAATTTAATTTTTGTATGTTGAATAGACATGCTGATTTCAATCCCACTCCTCTTTTCAGCAGAAACAGTACATTTAAATTAATGTGTTTCAGAGTACGTCCTCTACTGTCTTCCAAATGTCTATACTCAAAACAGCTCTCCCAGAGTATTCCTCTTACAACAACGACGTAGCTTTTTCTATACACTTCTGTGATCTCTACACCTACCAGATAAGATTTTAATTAGGGGCTAGAAAGGAGCTAACCATGTTTTACCGAGGGACTACAACATTACATTTGTTACTAATCTTTGCATCTAACAACTTGTTCTTTAGCTATAGCTGCCAATAACTCTCTCCAAGATCTATCTTCAAATGCCTCTGACACAAACTTTCTATTAACCCTACAAAAGATGTTCCCTCACAAGTTTCGCAGAATCTTATGAAGTTTTATAAAACTTCACCAGGAATCCAGAACTATATGCAAAGTCAACAGACCTCGCACGCTTACTACCCTGCTGCTTGCTAGAGATTCCTGCAAAATTCTGGAATGCAAATTGGGAAATTTTAAATATAGAAGATTGCGGGAATCTTCTGTGAGATTGCAATATATGCAGCCTATATGAGGTAAAAAAAAGTAAAGGAGAACAAGCTTAAAAAAAATGCAGGCTGTTGTAATTTTGATAACAACCATCATTTCAGGAAGTTAAAAATAAAGGATGGCTATTATGGCAAGTGGTTGGCTGGTAAAACAAAATGAGGCGCTTTGCTTTGCTCTCTGATAATTTCCTATAATCAAGTTATACCAATGCCTATCCAGAACTACAGCCTAAAAATCTATTTTATTATTCTTAGTTAAAATCTATTAATCTCTATCTAAACAGAGATTATACAGAAATTATGGAAATAGACAATAGCTTGATGTTTTAGGAATTGGTGTCACTGCTTAAATGGTGGCTGCTTAAAGTCTGTTTCCCTCCCAATATTGTTCTTAATTTTTCTGACACTAATGAAAGCTTCATCTTCAAACTTTTGCATTTATCTGCAGAGTTGAGAAAATATAATGAATGCTGACAGACAACCCGTAGGATAAAAAAGCCACCTAAACTGGAAGAGCTTGCCATCTCACAGGGAGAACAGGAAAATGTGCACTGCTATCAAAACAGTTTTACATTCCAGTTACAGCTCCACCACAAAGTTATTAAGGAAATATTTAAAGTCAAAGCATGCTTTTCTCAATATCTCTAGCAGAGTACTGAATCCTCCAATAGAAGCATCTATTGAAAACTTTTACGTCCCCTTCCTCACATACACCACCTTCTCTTACCTCCAGCTATATGATTCCAGACTGAGGCAGGCAGTCAACTGTACAAGGTCGCTGCTCGTTTTTAAATAGAAACATCTTTATTTGTAATCCAAACAGCACAAAGACAAACTTCAACTTTAATAGTGGTGTATGGCTTTGGGGGTTTTAGTTGTATGGACTTCCTTTAACGCTTCAAATATAAGTAAAATGTTAAAAAACAGAGTCTCTTCACTATATAAATATCTACTGTAGAATTTCTATGTGCACAAGCATGAAAAGCATTAAAGGAACTGAGTAGTTTCAAGGGCAAAATAAAATTGTTTTTAAAATTTGAAAAAAAGTTATTTTCTAAAAAAACCACACATTGAACTGGGTAGGTGTTTGTTGGGTTTTTTTTAGTATATTCTTTCTTCTACATAGTGCTCACCTTTCCTCCCAAACCCCAGCTAGCATTTGAAATTATTATGCATTCAAGAATGGTGTATTTGCTGAAAGACAAATACTTCTTTAGCCTGAAACTCAATTTGTGGTCGAATGATTAATATCATCTAAGTCTTGCAATTACATAAGTTTGGATGTCACCCAGGAGGTTCAGGTTGTCATGCCAGCAGAAGTACACATATTTCATATTTCTCCTCAATTCTGTTCGCAACAGTGCACAACTCCATCCCTGGAGTACAGGCTCCCTCTATAGTTACAGTCTGGCAACTAGCCTTGCCTGGTCTGATCACAACAGCTTTAATTTAAAATCTTATTTCTTTACAGTAAAACAAAATAAACAAGAGCAGTCATTCCTGTGTAATGTCTCTGTTGCATCGCCTGCCTTTCTAGTTACTGTAACTACTCACTGATGCCTGATCACACTTTTTCAGAGGCAGAAAAGTTGCTAAAAATAATCCAAAGATATACAAGAGATTATACACAATCAAATACAGAATTTATGTTTAGTAACTGTGATCAAGTCTTGCTTCACAGTAACATCTCAGATTAACATTTCAATCATCATACTCATTAATATTCTGTTAATATCATCAGTCTTAATTAACAAGCAACACATACCTTTTGTCCTCTCCCTCTCAGTTTATTTTTCATGTTTTCACAACATAGATAACACCCTACTTGCATCTCCGATAACAATTTTATTTTCTCTATGTGGATACCTGTCACCCCACTAGTTTCTAAATCTATCCCTGTCTAGGATCCTCGAAATCAACATGAGGCCATTCTAAGAACTTGTTTGCTCTGGTTTAGAGTCTGCTAGGCTTTCTGCTAAGAGTGGATGTGTTTCTACGTAGCTCCATTTGAAATTTAACAAACTGCAGAATAACCTGCATTAGCCTAGCTATTCTGGAAGCATGAGCTTCCCACTCACACTTAAGTTCCTGACCTCTGTACTTCAAGTTTGTCCTATCAGAATACCTGGTGTGTAAGTACAAGTGATGGATTTGTGTGCGCCCATGCCAGCTTTCCTCACAGTAAGAAATGTGCAGAAGGACAGAAGACTGTGAGAAATAGTGAAGAAAAAGTTTCTTCATCTACACTTCACCTGCCACCTACAGTATGAGTGCTTCTAGTCCACTTTAACGCAAAGCCACGCACACCAGGTTAAACGCCTGACAGGCTTGAGCTCAGTTGTTAGCCTTTGCTCCAAGATGGACTGAAAGTATGTGCTTGGATAGGGACAGCTAAGATGATGTTTAAGAAACAGCTGCTGATGCCTGCGAGCAATAGCATGCACCCTGATGAGAGCCCTGGTGAGCATGCTTTTAATTCTTTCCAAGGCAAAGACAAAGAGATTAGGCCTTTAAAATAATTTCCTTGTCTTTGCCCTGGACAAGCTTAAAAGGATCACACACCCGATTACTGCATCTCAGTGAGAAGTCAAAAACAAAGTGGAGATGCACACCAAGGAGGAGAAATTTAGATTGCCCTAGTTCCTCTCTCCCTCCCAGCTGATAGCAGGTACAATGTATTGGAGACCTACACAGGTTTCCTGCCAATAGAATCTCGGCCCCATCCCAAGTACCAAGTGCCTCATGCTAAGAAATCTGCCATGTGTTGGCTGCTGAGATTGTTAAACCTTTAGTCACAGCTCACCAAGCTGGGAGAGTGCCTCTGGGGCCACATTCAGAAAGAATGCATCCCTCTGCAAGACCTCAGAGCCTTGCAAGCCCCGCTCACCACTGTACAAAAAACCTGACTCTACCACCAGGGCCGTTACTGTCACTCTCCTTTGTCACCTGCCATCTCAGCCAGAAAATCCATTTCACACTGTCTCACAGAAGGTATCTGAGCAGACTCCTTCCCATTTGATTAGTTTGTGAAGTATTTTCAGCATCATACTCAAAAGAGACAAGAGGCTAACTTAAGGCTCTGCCTGCATTTGTGGTCCTGCCTGAAGCACACGTTCATGAGTGATCACAAGCAATCCTTCTGTATTCCAGGAACACCACTGCCACAAGCATGTCACATGCAGGGAGAGAAGCACATAGTAAAAGATGTTTCAGATTCTCAGCAACAGTCTTAAAGGGGAAACTGAACTTAAAATAGTTTACAACTGCCATTTTATTTGCTCACTGACAATGAGGTAATAATAACCACTCTTACAACTATAATACTAATAACTATCTTGTATTCCATGAGCCAGCACTGTGCCCTTGTGGCCAGGAAGGCCAATGGCATCCTGGGGTGTATTAGAAGGGGGGTGGTTAGTAGGTCGAGAGAGGTCCTCCTTCCCCTCTACTCTGCCCTGGTGAGACCCCATCTGGAATATTGTGTCCAGTTCTGGGCCCCTCAGTTCAAGAAGGACAGGGAACTGCTGGAGAGAGTCCAGCACAGGGCAACTAGGATGATTAAGGGAGTGGAGCATCTCCCTTACGAGGAAAGGCTGAGGGAGCTGGGGCTCTTTAGTTTGGAGAAGAGGAGACTGAGGGGTGACCTCATTAATGTTTACAAATATATCAAGGGTGAGTGTCACGAGGATGGAGCCAGGCTCTTCTCGGTGACAACCACTGATAGGACAAGGGGTAATGGGCTGAAACTGGAACATAAGAGGTTCCGCTTAACCTCGAGAAGAAACTTCTTCTCAGTGAGGGTGACGGGGCCCTGGAACAGGCTGCCCAGAGAGGTTGTGGAGTCTCCTTCTCTGGAGACATTCAAGACCTTCCTGGACACGTTCCTGTGTGGCATAGTCTAGGCATTCCTGCTCTGGCAGGGGGATTGGACCTGATGATCTTTCGAGGTCCCTTCCAATCCCTAACATTCTATGATTCTATGATTTACTGAGGATACCTAGTTCTGTGAAGTCTGTTTGAGTTTACTGGATGGTGTAAAAAACTAACAAGAGCATTCCTGTGTGACCTACTGTAGGTGATCCTGCTCTGGCAGGGGGGCTGGACTAGATGATCTTTTGAGGTCCCTTCCAACCCCTAATATTCTGTGATTCTGTGAAATTCATCTGTGTTCCAATATCTGCTCCCACCTGAGAAAAATCAAGCTCCGTGAAGAGAATCCATCAGTTCCTTAACAATAGTAGGATTTCAACTACTGTAGTACCATAATTTCTTGCAGAAATTTGAAGTATACCCCACTTTCTATGCATATACATTTTAATTGCCTTAAATAGTAATTTTGAAATAAAAACCTATATACAATAACAGTAATAAATATGAAAGTGAAAAATTACAATCTAGAAGTTTTAATGTGGGCAACGGATCATTATCTATGCCAAACAACTTAGCTAATACAATCAGTTTAGCTTTACTTGCTAATATTCTATGGATGATGGTAATAATCACCCCCCCAAAAAAAAAAAATCAGAGTGTCTGACCACAAGACTTTAGCGATTTTTATGGCAAAACATCTAGTGAAACAAAAAATCCAGCAAAAAAAAAAAAAAATTATAATTGGCATCCAGCCACTCTAAAAACCAAGAGCTGTTCAGCACTCAATCTCAGCCTCAAGGTCATCTGTATTCGTTATTTCTGGAGAGACAAAAGTTTAATTTTTATACGCAAAGCACAACCTTTTTGTTGACGATGCAAAACTGGAGGGAGTAGCTGATACACCAGAGGGTTGTACTGCCATTCAGGACCTTAACTGGTTGGAGAAATGGGCCAACAGGAACTGTATGAATTTCAATGACTGGAAACGCCAAGCCCTGCACCCCATGAACCTCTACAGGCTGAGGGCTGACCAGCGGCAAGCAGGTACAAGGAGAATACCTTAGGACTCCCAGTGCACACCAACCTGGACACCAGCTCAAACAACGCACTCTTGGAGCAAAAAAAGACAAAGAGCCTGCTGAAGCAGCATTAGACAAAGGGTAGCCATCAGGTTGAGGGGAGTGAGCCTCCTCCTCTGCTCAGCACTGGTGAGAGAGATCCTTGAGAGTGATAGGTCCAGTGCCAGGGCCCCAGCTGTGAGACAGGGAAATACTGGAGCAAGTCCAGGGAAAGGTCAGAAAAATTAAGGGACTGAAATATCTGTTCTACAAGGAGAGGCTGAGAGAGCTGAGACTGTCCAGGCAGGAGCCAAGAAAGCACAAGGGGCATCTAATCCATATGTAAAAATACCTGATGGGGACGTAAAGAAGAGTGAGCCAGGCTCTCGTCAGTGTCTTGTGACACATCAACTGAAGAAAAACAAACAAAAGTACATGCATACACACTACACCGCAAAAAAACCCAAACACCTAGCTAAAATTAACATGAAGTCCACTAAGATCCAGGCAATCTTACCTGAAAATTCTTTGAACAAAAAGATTAGTAGCTAACTGCTTCAACAAAATTATTAGCCTAGCTGTCATTTACACAGAGCAGTCTTCTGTGGTTCAGATGTTTGAAAAGCTATAGAAATACAAAATATTTTCAACTACTTCTGAAAAGAAGCAGCACAATTTTTTTTTTCAGTATCTGATCCAATTCTAAAGGAATATACATTTAAGAAGATCTATTTCTTCTCACTTAAAGAATGAACAAATACTATTAACAATTACAGATAAGAAACTATAAAGCCTACAAAGCCACCTATAAGGTAAGAAGACTATTCTTGATGTGCATCATTCTCCTTCAGTACTTCATCTGTTCAGGCCACCTCTATATCAGACCCAATAAAATTATCCAACAGAAGATTTTCCTTTCTCCAAAAGAAGTGGTCTCTTCACTCAAAACCACAAGAGTTGTTTGTGGTTTGAACCTCCATTCTTAATATTTTCAGGCTACTTCGGTGTTTTTATTCCTTAAACAACATGCTATACCTAACCTGACCTGTTTAGAAGAACTTGGCATAGGAAAGCAAAACTTAAAAAAAAAGGGAAAAAAAAGTACTTTTACCTCCCATCAAAAACAAGTTAACAATTTCTCCAAGATAAAAGGCGAGGTAGTGTTAATCACATTAGCCTGTGCTTGTACACTTACTAGTATGCAGCTTTGATTAAGTAAGATTCTATATTCAATTGATGATAAAAGAATTCCCCTACTAGTCAAATGTTGCCAAAAATATTGTTTGATTCTAAAAGCTAACATTTGTATCACCACACGTAAATTTGATGTACTGCAGAAACGGTTTCATGACATCAAAACCAGTGGCATTCACATATTCACTCAAAGTTAAATCATTTAGATAATAAGCACCTTGTAGATGAAGTTATCAGCATAGAACATTAATACCAGGAACCCCTAAAAAACATATAGCATAGTAGCAAACAGGTAGAAGTTGGATGTTGACAGAAGAAATATTGGCTGTTCCTATGTCTAGAAATGCATTCAATAATCTTCCCTGATGATTAATATATCCCATGTGTAAAAGCCTGCATAAAAGACCAAGCAACAGCTGTAATTTACTGAAGGAGGTAGGACAGCTCAGCAGTAGAAGCTATCCAGGTTGTAAAATGACAGTGTATTAGTAGTTCCCATCCATTTAATTACAGTTTAAACTTTCCAATCTGACACAGTAATAAATTGAAAAAAGCTGCATTACTGGCTTTTTTTTCCCGTTCAGACAGATGTTGTACATGGTATATTGTGGACCTTTTCCATCTCTTCCTTTCTCACTGGTTATTGCCTGACTAACAGGATGTTTCATTTTAATGAAAAATACATTAGTGCATTAAGATAAGGTCATCAGTTCTTAAGTTAAATGCAATTTCTGTAATAAAATTAATTGTATAGCCCATATAAAAATTTTATGTGGGTTAAACACTTTTAATTACTACCTAAATTTTGTTCAACTGAATGTTTAAATGGAGTATTCCCCTATAAAAAGAATGCACACACTGTGAAATGCCTTTACAGTTCTTTATGCCATGCCTTCTATATGTTACACTGTAATACAGTAAGTAGTCATCAATGTTGTAGCCTACATAAGTCTCTTGAGCAAGGCTGAGGGGAAGGAGGCAAAGAAGTCTGCTATGCTATGGAGTCTGTGAAAGCTGCGCTTGAGGTGGACCTGGCTGCTCAGGGCCACGTACACTTGGGCTTGGGGTGTTTAAGAATGTAAGTCCTCTTCTGTTTCATTTAAATGGCAAATATTATTTGATATAAATGTTGAATCATCACACTGTAGTAGACGTTAGAGCTCAGACAGATCACCTCTCAGATTACTGTAGCAATCTTTAGCTATTAAAAGCCCCTCTTTTCCCAGTAATATTTGTATACTTAACATGAAATACAACAGTTCACGCATGAAAGACACTATTAGGATTGCTTTAGCCTACTAGCTACAAAGTTCTTTTGAAATGTGAAGCAAAATGCCTTAATGAATCCTCCATTCCATTCAAAAGCAGAGATACAACCCTGGGTCCTCTGTGCCTTGGATGGCTTATATGGCTGTTCAGAGGACTTGAAACAATTCAGTTTCATAAGTGGTGCATAATCACTTTTTAAATCCTTACAACATTAGTTTGTGTAAGCTAAAGAATAATTTTATTTTCCCGTAAGAAAAACAAGGATCTGCTTCAGGAAAACTTCATTTTAACCAGTATTAAAATGATTTTATTTTTTTTTTTAAAATTCAGATTCTGAACTTCCAAGATAATAACTGAATATTAATTCACATCTAAGATGACATTGAACTGCATGAAGATAGGCCCTGGGACGTCAACTTTGGATTTATGGGTTAATTCAGCATGCACATTTTCTAGTATATTTTTAGTTTTATGCCTACTACTCAATGTATATTATTGACTCAATTATCTACACAAAAAACATTCCTATAGTAACTTAAATGTGATTCCATATTTCAGAATCAGATTAAATTTGACATTTTATGTTCTCTTCATTCTTCATTTTAACTGAACTGGATTGTGTCAACAAAAAATATAGAGAAAAGAATTGTTTTCATTAAAGTAAGCTTTGGAAGTCCTTGCCTTTTACAGACTCAGACTTAAATAAATTTTTAGATTGACTAAGTGAACGTGTAATATTCTTTGACAGAAAAAGTTGATACAAGCATCTTCTATAGTGTTCCTCATTGTTCTAAGTGTACTTTAGTCATTAAAATGCCCATTTTTCTTTTGCAGCATTTTACAGCGTTTTTCTTTTACAGCATTATTTATTATGGTTTTTTCCAGCTGAATGAACAGTATAACATCTTTGCATTACTGCCAATAATGTTATTTTTTGTTTACAAGTCAAACTACATTAAACGTTACTCTCTCTGGCAAGTAAATCATTGTCACTCTACAGGGAGAATGAGATAATAACAACATGAGGGAAATCACATTAAACCTTAAGGAGCTGGTCACTAGTTAGAGAAGAGGCCTGTTCAGTTTGAAGATGTTTGGGCATCTGAAATCCCAGTCAGTCTGAGGCACAGACATAAGAGAGAAGGGAGAACAGAAACAGTCCACATACCTGTGTTCATACGTACACCATGTTTGGGGACATGTGTGGGAAAACAATGAAATAATTAGCACAGAAATCTCAAACAAGCAGCAAATGTGCTTATTAGGTTCTTTCACTTCATTTTTTTTTTTTAATCAATCAACCCCATTGTTTCATCTTCCTCTGACTTTAAGGCATTTTAAACTACTTATGCTCTTACAGCTAGAAAATACTTAACTATCATGTAAAAGTACTAAATTATCATCACAGTCTCTCAAATTCTTGACTACCTTTGACATATCTAAAGAAAATTTGTGCTCTGTTGTCTTAGAAATAGCTTCTTTGCTTCAGATTTTTTTTACACATCAGAGTAATTTTCTTCGAGCTTTTCTTCCTTTGGTTGGCTTCTCTCAATCTTTTATATTAAATCAAAGTCAAATATAGAAGTCTGTGGTAATGGTTTTGAAATTCTAGCTAAAGTAATAAGTTAAAAACTAATGAAATAAAACTTTATAGCAGCAGTCAGCACAGATATTATTAACTATTTGAAAAATATCAGAGTATTTCATTAAATTATTGAAACTCAACAGGTGTTTCAAAAATTGCTTATAAATATATTAAATAAGAGAGACTAACAAGATTGTTACTCATTCAAAGGATTTAAAAAAATTGCACCCACATACTTTTGACTACATGACATTCTCATTCCCTTATCAAATTGCTGATCATCTGACTACTTCCCTTTGGTCCCTCGCCCAGAATAATTTATCCATCAAATGAAATTTCACAGGTGCAAGATTTACAAAGAAAAATGTATTTCAGGCATTTTTAATCATCGGCAAACATTCTCTCCATAATGTTCTTTTTAAAACTAAACCTAGTTTGAATCCACATAAATTTCTGCTAAGGCTGTTCAATTACATTTAGATATGAAAAACTTTGATTCTTGACTAAGTATGTCAATTGCTCTTATTGTAAAATTATACCTGCTCCTTCCATTTAAGAAAAAAAACCACATCGTGTTTAGACCCACCAGAATTCTGTAACAGCCTCTCCTTTTAAAATGCTTTTTTTTTCGCTAGTGCCCAAAACAGCTAATAACATGAAACCATTCTGATAAAAACGTTTTCCAAAACAGCAACATTTGAAACTATTTCTGAAGAACATAGAGATTCACAAAAAAACTCTACATTAACAGATGAATTCCATTCACTGTTCTGTTACTGATATTTGTGTATGAACACACAGACTTCTCTAAGCAGAAAAAAGGAAGAAGCCTTTGCCCAACACCATCTCACATTGCCCTCTTTCCTGAAGCCACTGCCATTCCTTTTTCCAGCAAAAGCATTTCAAGGTTTTGCAAGTCAGCTTCACAGTGGAGGACAACATAATGAAAATTAATCTAATTATATCTAATTACATTTAAAGTGCAACTTCCCTTGGTTTCATTTATATTCCTGCAGACATTATACCCCCTGGAAATTTTCAAGATTTCCAAGAACTTTTGCCAATGCTTACTCTTCAAGGAGCATCTCTGCCTTGAGGCTGCATTTTAAATAGAGGCCAGCTCTGGGCTCTGAAGAAAACTGCCCTGCATTTCACACAGTAACACCTCCTAACTTTTATTACACCAAAAATAACATAGCACCTGAAGATAACACTGCTGTATCAAGCCTCCTCAAGAAATCAGAAATGACAGATTAAAACAGAAAGACTACATACACCAGCACCACCTGCTGATAGCTGCAGTGAAATACATAATGATTTGGCTGGATCCACATGGTGATAGCTGTCAATTTTAATTTCCGTGCTCTGTGTGTCACATTGGGTCTAAGCCCAGGAGGTGGGGACCAGGATGCTCCTTCTCAGAGGCGTAGTCACCACCCCTGCCTCTTAGGAAGCAAGGATTTATTCATGAGCGACTGTTCCCCACTAGCAATGTATTTCTCTCTGCCTTTCAGCTGTGTGTACGCAGCACAGCAAGGTGCAATACGGTGGCACCTGAGCTGGCACTGTATTCTCCAAAACAAGCATGGGTCAGACCTGTGTATTTAGCATGCTCCCTGCACAAGACAACACACACAGCAGGATTTTCAGGCATCAACATAACGGCACCAGCGGTCACTCTGTCAAGTCTCAATGAAAGCTCTCTTGCAAGGTTCAGCTGCTTTTAGCACTCCTCCAAGTAGGTTTTCATGTCTGTATTACAGATAGCACAGAAAACCATGAAGCACTTTCAGCTGAAACTCTGTAATTGCCCAGTAACGCAACCCTGACACCAAGTATTGCCACTGCTAGTAACTGCCAGTGACAAGCTTTGTACAGCGCTCTCAAGGGCTCCCAGCTGAGGCTTGCCAGGCTTGCTTTGTTTAAATTTGCCTTTGCTTGCATGGAAGCTTTGGTTTTGTTCAATTTTAGTATAAATAGCAATTCCTCTGATCAACTGGCTGTGGCTAATTTGTTTCACTTTTGCCAGGCAAAGCTGGTTTTCCAGGGTAACAAAGAAAACCAAGCCCAAGTACCTAACGTGCATAAAATCCACTGTAAATAGCGTATTTGGATGCAAAAGATTTGCAGACCAAATGGAAGAAAAAGCAAAGTGTAAAACACATTAGCAAACAAAAATGACTAAGCAACTCCTTGAGTGAGCATCCCACCCAACACCAGACTGACATGATTTCACACTTCATTAATGAAATTTGTTTCAGACATTAGATAAATAAATAATCAGGGGAAACCAGAAATCCCATAAGATGATCTTCTTTCATCACCACTGAGCATTACAAGAGTATGGTTTCTTTGGGTAGCCATTACAAATCTAGTAGGCATATTTCCAAAGGTACTGCCCAAAGTTGGAGGGCCCAGAGCAGTGAGGTTGGGCTTGGAGTCACAGAAACACGTGGCGCAACGTGCCTGCACAATGCCTCTTCAGCAGGTACAAATGCTCAAGCAGAACAACTCCTGATGAGAAATTCCAGCCAGCGCTATCCTGGAGCCGATTTCACCAACCTGACAGACCTTTTGTAAATTGATACGTTAGTTCTTAAAGAAGGTAATAGTTTTCCCTCCAGATATGACAAATTGTTCTCTTCTTCATCTTCCCCTATATTTATGAACGTATTCATTCAGGACAGGACTACAAATCTAAGTTTATGAGGAACAGTTTTAATTTCCTACTCTCAAAAGAGCAGCAAAGCTGGCAAACCTGATCGCTCTACCTTTGATCTTCCTTACTTGTAGACAAGCTGTAAGAGATTAAGCTTTTTTCCCATTACTTAATCACTTAAAGTGATACTCTAGGATTCCCAAGGGTAAATGCATTAAGCTACTGATCAGTATAGGGTGCCTTTTTTCTTTTTAAGAGATAGAAAGATTTATAAAATATTGCTAGCTTATGCAGTTTGGATTAGATTTTCAGAAATCCTTTGATAATTTAGGGACATAACTGTTGTTTAAACCAATGTGTAGAAGGAATTCAAATGGCTACTTTTTAATATCATGTAAACTGCTTATTTTTATGATTAAATTTTCTTCCCATGTTTCATATTACATATATACTTTCTTTAAACCTTCAAGAAAATATTAGTACAAGCTGAAAAGGGAAAACTCAGTGTGCTAAATTAAAAGCCTTGATTATTGCTGTGCTGTACAGCAACAATTTAAGACAAAGGTTTGTTGCACCACTTCCCTACATATTCTATGTCTACTGTATCCCAGCGTCAACTGTATGGAGCCCCAGGGTTTCACAGTCTGGAAAAGAACTGAATCCTTAAGGAAACTGCCTGAACAATTCCCAACTAGGACACTTTTTTTTTTTCGCTTAACTGCATTTATATCCTTCCAGAACTATTAAATGCTACCCAGGGAAGAGACAGGAAGGTGAAGTAAGCCTTCCAAAGGAAAGGTTGGTTGGTTTTTGTTTTGTTTGTTTTTTTTAATCCTAGAAACAGTGACAACTATATAATACAATGATGGCAAATATATGGGATTACTGCCAGACTCTCATCTAAGACAATCTGATGTCTTCATCTAGTCAAATATGTTCTCCAAATAAAATTATATTATGTAGAGAAAAATGAATGTTATGGATTTTGGCATGAAACCACAGTGATTTTTAACTCTGTTGTCTGCCATAATTCAGGATATTAATTGAAGTGTAAATTTTACAGATGCACATTCTGAATCAAGTGCTCTGTGTCTTTCAAGGTCTTACAGAATTACTTGTCTCTAAAATGACCACTCCACAGAAAAGAAAAAACCTCACTATATAGAAAAAAAAAACAAACAGTACTGCTTACATAATGTAAATATTTGTAAAACTTGCTATTCTTAAAAATAAAAGTATTCAGGCATTCCCAATAGCTCTTCAAGTAGATATTAGTTTCATGCAAAAGAACTTGCTTCCTTATTAGAATTCTTGATAATACCATTAAAAGGTCCTCTTTGAAAGGTATAAATACATAATTACTAAAACATGCACATAAAAATTCCAGATTTAGTGCTTGCAACGGTATAGTATGGAAGCTGCTACAGCTATTCCCCTTGCTGGCTCCCTAGGGAGACCAGATTCATTTGGGATCCACTATCTTCATCCTTTGTAAATTTAACAAACTGAAATACCAAAAATCCTTAGTGAGCTCTTACTTTATCTGAAATTTAAATCTAGTCATACGTGGTAAAACAATACAGGAAAATCCAAGACACTTTGAACCACATCAATATTATTCATTCCAATGTCCTTATTTCCAGCAGAACTGAAACACTTCCTCAAAATACAAAACTGTACATAAAACATGTCTGTCTCACGCAGCACTGGATATCTGAATGTAGACTTGGGGCAGGGAGGGAAGACAACACGCACGCAGAGGGAACGGCTGCAAGGTCACAAGGGGAGAGAGAAATAAAGAATACTCCTGATGGCAAATCTTAGAACTACAAGTTCCTATACCTTTGATTAAATTAATGCTACTACATCTCATTTATCCTTGTTAAGAAAATAGGTGTAAATCACAACTGCCAACAGCATTAGAACTAAGTCACAAGGTTATTATCCATTTGGTCTTCAAAATGGAGCTAAAGGTAAATAAAACATATTATTGCTATTTGCAAGTAACTTTACCTTTAAGAACAGATGTAATGGTTTAAGAAAGAAAAAGCAGCAGCAACAGCAAAAAAAGGGCATCGAACTTGCTAGACTTCTCTGCCCAACTAAAAGAAACCACATATGTCCTAAAGAAGAACATGTCTCTGTATTTGGAAAAGCATGGTACAGTCTCACAATGATAGCTATGTAGTGTAAACATCCAAAATTCAATCAAACTTTTAGCTCTGCTATTTCAAATAGGATTCAGTAGTCATTGTTTTGCCAGATATTTCTATGAAAGTACTGCAAATATTGTCTTTGTCCTATTTCAGTGATGTAAAAAAAAAATACTACAAACTATTTTCAAACACAACAGTAAGTTATTAAGGAAAGATTACCAAAATCTTTCAACTGTCAACTAAGTTGGAGGCTGGTTTTCTTTGCTGATCCTCTGTCAGGTATATTTGAAACAGCTCCCTGTATTCAAGTCATGCCAACCCTTCATCCTTGCTTCTCTCAGTCATCATTGGGGGGAAAAGATGGAGACCAATGATGGGGTGTTCTGGTGTGAGTAAACAGAACCAATCCTGCTCAGTGAATTTACTTTTCAGCCAAGTCTCTTCTAAGAGGTTGCACTTTCTGAAGTTAACAGCATATTTCTGCAGACAGTGTCTGCTACTAGAAGTGATAACGTCTGATGTGCAGTTACTGCCAGGGACTGGTATGCAGAAAGACTCTTAGATTTACTCCTGTATCACTGCTAAATCCTGTGTAACACATTTGCAGGGGGTGGGAAGTAAAAGGATCACAAGGAAGTAAAAAATTGCACCTCTGGGAAGGAACAGATAAGATAGGTGACCCAAACCGGACTAACTAATTATTCCATTCCATATATGTCACGTTCAGGAAAAAGCTGAGGGATCACAGGGATTAAGCCCTCTTCTTCAATGGATGGTATCCAAGAAGGACTCCATCTGTTCTTCCACTGTCAATCCCAATTCCCAAGTTCCCAAAATCCAGCTCCTGTATCTGATTCCCCTCCGCCTCTGAGCCTGGGTCTTCCCCAGTGCCTGCCTGCTCTGCAGCACTGGTGGTGGTTGCTACGGGCAGGGAGCGGAAGCTGTGTTTGTACATGTTTCATTACTTTTATTATTTTCTTATTAGTACTATTACTGTTTAATAAAGTTGTTTCAGTTTTCTTTTCCAATCCATAAGTCTCTCTGCCTTACTCCCTTCCCTTTCTCCCTTTGGGGAGGGAGAAGGGTTAATAGAGAGCATCTGTCATTCCTTTAGCAGCTGGCCCAGCCCTAACCTTTGATAGAGGGCAAAGCTCAGCTCAAGAGCTATGCCTCTGGGTCACTGCACAGCCACAGCAGCCCAGGGAAAGGAGCATCTGAGAGCAAGTCTGTGAACTCACACACCTGAAGTCCTACTACTCAATCGAATGAGGCTTAAAATACAAGACATTGCTATGCCCTTTTAATCACTTAGTTTTCCTTTCTTTTGCCCTTAGAAAGGCCAGAACTTTTAATTTATTTTAAAAACATCATACCAAGTTAGAATATGCAAAGGAAAAAAATTCCTGCCTGATCAGTGATGTTTCCCCAAGTTGTTACAATACAAAACAGTATTAAAAAAAAAAATAAAGTGAAGAGGTAAATTTTGAGGCAAGAAAAAACTATAAAGGCTACTCATGATGCAATGGTGATAGAAAGGGTAGTTGTTGTTGTACCAAATCATTTGGGATTTTGTTGGCATGGGGGATGGTTTGTAAGTGAATTAAACATCTTAGAAACTTAAAAGCAGTCATCAAAAACATCCCAATACTGTCTTCCCTCACAGGATGCTTGTAGCAATAACCAAGGAGACTAACTGGTTACTTCTGGCAAATTTGCCTCCACTAGGGCAGTCACTAGGTGCACCAAGTGTTCTCCTCTTTGCATGTAGCGTTTTCTTCCTCTTTTCTGAGTCAGCTGTTCAGTCTGGTGACCAGTAAATTGAAAGGTGCACGAATAATAAAAAATTAAAAAATAAGGCTTTGTGAGCAATTCTTTTTTCTCTATATAACGGGATCAAGAAAGAATGCCTTTCTGTCCCAGAAATCAGAAACAATGTAAAATGCTTCCTTGCTCCACAACCGGAGGAAACTGTTCTGAGCCTGCACCAGAAAACACTTCAACTGTGTTGTACCATGATGTGGGGCATGGAACTTCATTGTCATTTCTATGGACTCAGACCAGGTACTAAAGCTTCCCAATGCTCAAATAATCACTCCAGTAACACCCCTTGGGACATCTTGATATAAAACTCTTTTATGTGACCTACCACTGCTTCCCACTAAATTGTCATGGAAACTGCTAAATATCTGCCAGGACTTTAACAAGACTTTTATCTTAGAAATGGTGAAAAAAAAAAAAAGATACTTCCTTTCAAGATGGGCAAGACTAAATTAAGCTTTTCATTTAACATACTAATGAGAAATCATGTAATTTTTCTGGCAACTCTCCACTGATTCCACTTCGTGCATTTCATTAGTTTCTAGAAAGGGACAGACCTTCCAACTCCGTTCTGTCTAGGTTATAGTCTTCCAGGTTTAGCTGTATTTCTCAAGATATGTCTTCAAAATACACAAAGCAGCAGTGACTTCACAGAAGTTTCCTGCCCACACATATTGATAACAGAGTATATGCCACACACACAAGAACAGAAGTGCAAAGGGAAAAAACAGCATCCTTATAGCAGAGGTAGAAAAATATTGAGTAGAACTGAACTCTAACATAGAATCATAGAATCATAGAATGTTAGGGGTTGGAAGGGACCTCGAAAGATCATCAAGTCCAATCCCCCTGCCAGAGCAGGAACGCCTAGACTATGCCACACAGGAACGTGTCCAGGCAGGTCTTGAATGTCTCCAGAGAAGGAGACTCCACAACCTCCCTGGGCAGCCTGTTCCAGTGTTCCGTCACCCTCACTGAGAAGAAGTTTCTTCTCGAGTTTAAGCGGAACCTCTTATGTTCCAGTTTCAGCCCATTACCCCTTGTCCTATCAGTGGTTGTCACCGAGAAGAGCCTGGCTCCATCCTCGTGACACTCACCCTTGATATATTTGTAAACATTAACGAGGTCACCCCTCAGTCTCCTCTTCTCCAAACTAAAGAGCCCCAGCTCCTTCAGTCTTTTCTCATAAGGGAGATGCTCCACTCCCTTAATCATCCTAGTTGCCCTGTGCTGGACTCTCTCCAGCAGTTCCCTGTCTTTCTTGAAATGAGGGGCCCAGAACTGGACACAATA
Organism: Trogon surrucura; assembly: GCA_020746105.1. Lineage (NCBI taxonomy): Eukaryota > Metazoa > Chordata > Aves > Trogoniformes > Trogonidae > Trogon > Trogon surrucura. Next base: position 112,049,164 of record CM036617.1, on the reverse strand, counting down.
TTCCAGATGGGGTCTCACCAGGGCAGAGTAGAGGGGAAGGAGAACCTCTCTTGACCTACTAACCACCCCTCTTCTAATACATCCCAGGATGCCATTGGCCTTCCTGGCCACAAGGGCACAGTGCTGGCTCATGGTCATCCTGCTGTCCACCAAGACTCCCAGGTCCCTTTCCCCTGTACTGCTCTCTAATAAGTCATTCCCCAACTTATACTGGAACCTGGGGTTGTTCCTACCCAGATGCAAGACTCTACACTTACCCTTGTTATATTTCATTAAATTTTTTCCCGCCCAACACTCCACCCTGTCCAGGTCTCGCTGAATGGCAGCACAGCCTTCTGGTGTGTCAGCCACTCCATGTTTCCTCTTTGGCTGCATAGACAAAGGGTGGAAAGTTTCATTCTGACAATGCACTAAGTTAGACTCAGGTGAACACGTTAAAGATTTACACTAATAGGAAAATATAGTTCTTTCATAATTCAATATATTATTTTGATTTTTATACCCAGGCTTCCACAGAAACTCCAATTATTGCCTTAGTCTCTTAAATTTATCGTCTTTTTAAGAAAGACTCAAATTTTAGTCCATCGTTATGTATTTTTTTTCTTTAGTATTAGAAAACAAGCACATTACTATGTATTATGTTTGGATGACATACTATATGCACTCATAAAATCAGTATTAATGTAATTCTTCTGGTCCTTAATCTACTTCTGTGTCTGTAGGAAACCTTAATTTGATAAGGCTGCTGATGGGCTAAGTCAAATAGATATTACTGTAATTATTTCTTTCTGCTTCCTCATCTGTCTGCATCCTTCCTGATTCACACCATATACTTAGCAGACAATGTGGGACACGGATCAACACCAGTAGTGTTTGAAGTGTTTTTATGTGTAGTTGTATAATTCCCAATACACTGGTGTCCTGCTCCCTGTTTTGGATTCATTGGATTACAGGAGTTCATACAATGACTGCAATTTTAGAAATACCTGTACTGCCGATCTATAACGAGATATATTTGTATGAGGGTGGAGTAGGCTGGACATCTACAGAGACAACTTTAAGTAAAAAGAAAACAAACAACAAAACCCCAAACAAAACAACAAAAAACCCACTCCAAACAAACCACAGAAACAAAAAAAACACGCACCAAAAAAAAAAGAGGATTAAATAATAACCTGTGACTGCTTTTGTAATTCATTTAAGCTTTTTATTTCATCTTCCTTTGCTACATATAAATTAACTTTCTTACTACTTCACAGCTATTGGTGTATTATTACAGGTAGCCAAGAATACCTGCATTTCATGCAGCTCAGCTCTCCTCAGGGCTTCACAGACACCTTAAATTAGCAATCCTTTTAAAAGGTGGTTAAGAAAAAGAAGGTGTTGTTAAAGATTACTTTGCTCATGTACTCATTCTTCAGTTCTAGTGATGGTGTCACTAATATTCAACCAAATTAAAAGACAAGTCAGGATTGGACATGAACCATTTAAGCTGAGGGCCTCAAGTGATCTCATTTATTCTCTGCTCCTGCAATCAGTCGTGCACCTATTCCAGAAGATAACCACATTCATTGCCAAAGTGCCCTACTTTAAAAAATGAACTTGCCAACTACCAGACAACAGCTTGGGACATTTTTGATCAAGACCCAAACTAATCAGTTTACTGCAAAGGATTTCAACTTAATAAACTTCCCTTTTATTTTCAGAGGAGCTCTCATTATGCTTGAATTTAGAATTTTAGACTATGCAATTTTAACACTTTTTGAAATGTGATCGATTTATTGCTCTATCCTGTTATTTATTGGATAATATGATAAATTCAATACAATTCATCATAATATTCTATAAATATTGCAACAAATTATTAAAGCAATAAAATCTCATGGCAGAAATTTAATGAGAACATGTCACAGTTGTGTTAAAGCCAAGTGATAAATTGTGACATCTGCAGTGGCTGTCATCACCTTAAAAGGAAAATCTGCACATTCTCTTAGCACAAAGCAAAAGTCAAAATCTCAACTTTGAGCTACTAGACTGAAAAAAACACAACATAAAATATGAAACATATATGTCTAGCTGCACACTAGTCTTTCCTTTTTTAGTAACACATACCAGTCCTGCCCAGATGTCATTTAGTGTAAAATTCAAACGTATGAAAATTCAGCAGTGTAGAGTAGACCTGTATTTGCAGATTTATTGAGTGCATTTCCTTAGTTTAACAGGCTTCAAATTACTAACTTCACAGTTTTTTGGAGAAAATATTTTTGTAGTGCTATATTTTTCTTTAATTTTATTCTACCATACAGAGCCAACACAGCCTACAGAGAAGCTAATCGCTATTACTCTGTACAAGTCAAAAAGTAAAAAAAATGACTAAAAAAAATCCCATGAAAAGCATATAGAAAAGAATGCCACATTATTAACCCACAAGTCTGGAAAGGAATTGATATTCACATGTATTATACTAGATGAAACCTGTAGGAACTGCTTATGGGGCTAAGTTCTCTTTTTGTAGATGTACACACATGCAAACAAGCAACTACTTGCTGCAGGTGTTCTTAATAAGTTGATACCAAGTCTGACACAGCTGGTAATTTTTTCCTCTTTCTCAGTTTTGCATGAGAAATGAAAGGTAGACTGTGTCTCACAGACTTACTGGAATACTTTTATAAATGGAGAAGATTTAGTAGGTCTTATCATTATTCAGCCTGAATACTAAATATTTTTTTTATTAAACATTCTCCTAATTGTCTCCTGGAGGAGTTCTAAGTTCCAGTGATTCATTCAGAATCTCTTCCTACTTATTAAAAATCAAGTCATCTATCTAATAAGCAAGCAGAAAGCAAACCATGTGACTTAGAGGCCCAAACCACCTGATCATATTCCTTTTGAAAACAGATTACAATCCTTTCATAGATTAATCGACAAAGTTTAACGTCACCTCATCACTTCATTAGACTATTAACAACAGAAAACTATTACACCTTTTGTGAACCAATTTCTAGAATGAAATGTAGTAGATGCATTTATAAGCGCATTGCAATACTCAAACAGGTCTTAACTCTACATACCTCAAGATATCATATAATCATAGAATTATATCAGCTCTTTGAAGTCTCAAGGGCTTTATTATTTTAAAACCAAGCATTCAGAACAAACATAAACCAATTATGAAATGGCACCAAGACAAATAATGATTTTAAAAATATATTTTACAGAAATTGATCTCTTTTTGCATCACATCAACTGCCAGCCAGCCCTGCCCTCAATGCTTTCAACAGATCAGTAACTCTTCACTTCAGGTTATCGGAATAAAAACATTACCTTCTGTCACACCAAATTGTTTGGACCAGAGTAAAGACTGAAGATATTGCACTCGGAAGCAATTTCCACTCCCTACATGTATAAATAAAGCCGGGAGTTTGTAACCATGAGCTCTTCAGCTATTGACCTTGTAACAAAAACCTAAGGTTCGTCCGTACCCTCAGACACAGACTTAGACCCGCTCGTATTCGCCCTCTCATGGCACCACCTAAAAACTACACAAGACCTAACCCTCACCTTATACCCACATCGGTTTAGCAAGAGGTCTGTCTGGGGGTTTCATTTTTCAATGTTGCCACCCTGTGGTCATTTGTGGCAAAGACAAAACTGTTCTCCGAAAAAAAACATACTAGGTAAAATGTGTTGGGAATTCAGAGAAACCCTTTCTAGTTTAAGTATCTGGAAGACGAAGGTTTAGATTATGTGGGCAATCCCACAGTTTTAGAACAGCCACTTACCTTTCTACAGTTCTGTAGGAATCTTATTCATTGACTCCAATCAAACAAAGCTCCTGCTTCTTCATCTTAAATGCAGCAAGATCCAGAACCTGTGAGTAACTTTTTTTGCTGTTGGAACATTACCTCCAATAGAAAGTTAATTGCCCTACTCATGTCAGTTTTGTCATCAACTGTCCTTACAGGTATAAATGAATTAACAATTTTGTTTTTTACTTAACTTGCCATCTCTCAAGAAAAATAAATCTATCTTGACCCTATAATTTCTTCCTCTCTTTCAAACTGTAAAATTCTTTATTGCATGCTTTTGGCCATGAATTCTTTTCTCTACTTATGCTTCTTTCCCTTTCTGTATGCAAGTAGAATTGACACATTCAGTCTTGTTTCCAATAATTCAAAAATAAATCAAAAGGAAACACAACTCTCAACTTCTAATTCAGTCTAATTATGCAGTATTTTGTAAATAGTTTGTAAATAGTTAGTGAGGAAGAAGTATTCATTTAAGAGCTGTAGCTAGTAATTTTCAAGAGAAAAACAACTACTCAATTAACATTTATCTTTTTACTAGTTCCCATAAAGTTACTTAGTGTTATTATGGATTACTTTACTTTTTGCAGTTTTTACTATTGAGATACTTGCTTCCAACTGTTGAGATACTTGATTACAACAGGAAGGGATATGAAAAAAGAAAAACGCCTACCACAACATCTGACATCTAATTTTCACTCAATAGCTGTCTAGCTACCAGGAATAACTAAAACCAGCAACAATATCCGACCTGACCTCTTGGTCTCCGTAAAAGGTCTTAATGTGGGAAGCTGATTTCAATTTTATATTGTAGTTTTGGAGCATTCTTAAAGTGCAGTCATATGGAAAACGAGCACCCTGGTAGCCAGCATACTCCTCCTAAGCACGAGAGGATTGTGTTTCCCAAAGAAAAGCAGAGAAAGCCCTAAAATAACTTTCGGCCCAAGAATCAGGGCACTCACCTGCAGGGTGGGAGGACACTGGGACAAGATCACTGAGCCTGTGTTGCACATTCCCATGTAAGTGCTTTGAACATTTTATTCCTTTGGCAAGCAAAAGTGGAATTAATCCATTTTTGTTCATGCCTTCATATCCTTTGTCTTCCTTGGATATTTTTCATTAAAAACATACCACCATCGTGGAAGTGCCAGAAGGATAGCTGATATTCACGTAATGTACACAAGCATATTTATTTCAGCCTGGCTTAACATGATCATTTTTAAAGATTTCTGTCTACCTGCTGAACTGATGAGTGAATTATTCTTACATCCTCAGTGAAACTCTCCATGAATATTCTCTGCTAGTTCTATCTTCACAAGTTCTGTGGAGTTAAGTGAATGATAGTCTTCTGTATTTCATTTGTAAATCACTTTATGAGAATGTAGATCATTAAATGAAATAATGTCAGACACTTCCCTTTCTTCATTAACACAAAAATAAATAATTCCATCTGTATAGTTAGACCAGTTGAGCATCCTCCATTTTGAAACACCAAGAGCTCACATAATTTTAGGAAATTTGCACGGAAAGAAGAATGCAGCAAGCAGAAGGACTCTTAACATCATGAGAGCAACAGTATATTTCTTTTTAGCTGAAATCAGGCTAATGACTGGCTCTCCTCTCATACATTTTTATCAACTGTAAGTTTTTAAATATCTTCTTAATCCCTCAATCATCGTGAAGATGCACTGACCCTCAGCTTTACCAATGTGTAACTTCAAGTACATTAGGCCATGAACAAGTTAATTAGAATATACTTCCTCAGCAGCAGAATATAAACGAGGACATACCAATATAAATGAAGACATAGAAAATGGAGAAGATGTGACACCTGCCTAGCAAAAAGGACTTTAACTACGAATTAACTTAACACACAGAAACCTCCTCTTATTTTTAAAGCAACACATCTCTAAAATTCTCATTGCTCATTTGTGTAATATCTTCAGTAAACAGCATTCTGATATTTAAACTCAGACGTGCCCTCAGTTCATTTAATGCATTGTATTTATATAAGGAGTTCATTATTTCTACCTATTTCATCAGCCCTTTCCCCTGATATGTAATAGGAACCTTCATTTAAAACACTAATAAAGTGTACTGATCATGTAAGGCTAAGCCAGTTGCTGACTCCAACAGCCAGCACAAGCTCCTACTCTGTATAACTGGATGAATCAGACATGTGGGGAAAAAGAGGATGCATGAGTAAAACTTTTGGGGATCTGATCCCAGATGATCCAAATTGAGTTATGTCGCAAATAGATTGAGAAGCATAACACAGACCCTAGAGTAAAGTGTTTAGTGGTCAAAGATTTATCAAAATTAGTATCTAGTCATCCTAGAAACACTATGGTTACAGATGTCTAGAAATATTATCTTTGTAACAGAAGAAGGCGTGTAATTTACAGAACTCCAAACTGTGCTATAACATTCATTTCACAAAACTTAACACCAGATAACTGCAGTCTTTTTATGCCCACTCTCACCAAGTTTTTCTACTTCCTGAACAGTACCTTTGTCTCAGAGTGTGTACTCCACATAGTAACGCTGCATTCTAGAAATTATTCTTCATTGATTTGTTTTATCATTGTATATATCATATATATCATTGTATATATCATATATATATATAATTTCTTGCACAGAAATTATGCAAGAATATGGTGGATATTCTACCTAGAACTAATCTATGTTATTATATGTACAATGTGTCCATCTGTCCAACTTGGAAGTATAAAAACAGCCTAAAGTAAAATGGAAGAAACAGTTAAAGGAAAAAAAAAAAAAGGTTGGTGCATTAAGCAGGTGATTACACAAAAGATAGTTTAGTGTTCCCAGCAAAAATATTTTAAAAGAACACTATCAAATTGAATTGTTACTTCAACAAGGAGAGGAGAAGAAAGGCAAAGGACACTTTGTGAATATTAGCAAAAAGCTAGCCTTATTGGTAGACAGCAGTGATATACAGTTCTGCATAATAGGCTCCTCGCTCTATAAATCTGCTCTTCTCTGCAGCACTTTCCTGAGAACGTGATATATTTCTAAAAAGTTCTATCTAAATGTCACCCTGAAAGCTTGCCATGTTGAGGACCCTTCTAAATGTCAGAACAGTCTCATGCAACCTGTGACTGAATCTCAGATTAGCATGCACCACATTTTACTAAAATTAATTTCTAAGATTGAAGTTATGCATTTGGAATTTGGATTTTGAACTGTGTCACTATTCAGTCTCTTTCCCTTCAAAATAGCAAAGACTTTTTTCAGTTTATCTCAAGTTCTCAAAACTAAATGTGCTTGGAAAGAGCAATGAAAAACGTTACTGTGCAATGCATTCCTCCTACATACTTCAGAAGAAGTAATCCAAACCATGGATGCATTTTAAATGTTTATCTTTGCACGGGTAACAATTTCTTTACAGGATGAAAATTGCATTTCGTTAGCTCCACTGTCCACAGAACTAAACACAAACAAATACAAAAAAAAGCTGGATCCCTGCAGGTCTCATAACACGGAAACAATCTTTAAATACCTTCTGGGAAAAAAAAAAAACCCACCACACTAAAGAAAAAGTGATGGAAATTCATTAGATCTCTAAACTTGACCTATGCAAGATAAAGAGGCTATTCATGCATTAAAATGAAGGTGCAAGTATATCAAAGGGAGGAAAAAAATGACTGAAAATAAGCATGGAATTAAAGACTCTCACATTTTGTATTCACATTAAGGGCGCACATGAATTAGCTTACAGGTGAACACCACCTAGTTTTCAATGGATTTATAAAATAATTCATCTTATGTTCACTTTATCTAGATAATATTTAGCATTCATTTACTCTTTAGCCTCAACTCGTCCCATGTTAATTATCAGAACATCAAAGTGGGGAGAACTCTTGAGAGAGGAATGGATTCTATGGTACATAGGGTACAAACTCTAAAGCTTTTCTGGGTTTTAATACATTAATAAAATCTTTCTTGGCAAATTCTGTGGGTTTCAGTAAGAAGTGAACTGGTGCTGAAGCTTTACCCTTGAGAAACTTGGGTTTCATTTACCAAACACTTCCACAAAACCCGTAGCTTTGCTTTGGGTATTCTACCACTACCCAGACTAAAACTAACCATACAGTTTAAAAGTTTAACTAATGAATCTCACAGAATTTAAAAATGTATTCTGTGCCGTATTCTACAAAAATTTAGACTGTAAGAATGTTTTATTATAGAATGTATCACCATCTAAATACAAGAATAAATCTTGATACACATCTGAAGGAATAAAGAGTACACCATGAGCAGCATCTGGCTTGTTACCACCAAACTATATAAATATAATGTTCTTTGGAAAATTATTTGTAAGGAAAGAACTGCATTTAAGGGAATAAACAGGGCAAAACCATAATACAACATTCTAATCTGAGTTTAATTGTTACACAAGACATACTAAATAAAACATCAAAGTAAGGCTTAAGTAGGACTTAAGGGAAGTATGCTGGCCTGTCTGAACAAAAATTAATTTCATCTTAAAGACTATATAGATCACTGTCATAACAGTTCAGAGGAGAAAATTGAATTACGGGGGCACTATTCATTGCATAATGTTAATAGCTGTCCTCATCACTTATTACTGTAATAAAAGGTAGCCCACAAACTAGAGAAAGTATATGGAAGAGGTTAATAGCACAATCATCTAAATGTACAGTTACTACTCTGCCAAATTCACTGCATTAGATTTTATTTAGTGTTAGTCTACTGTATCCTGCATTATCAAGTGTAAAATAAATTGCACTTTTATAGTATACTGTATCTGGTTTATGACTTCTATTTATTAGAAATACTTTTGCTATTTTCAGACAAAATATATAGAAATACTCAAAAATGCATGTGACATTAGCCTGCCACCTTTGTCATAAAGTACTTAAAACATACTTCGAAAAAGTTGAAAGTTTGCTGTGCCTGTTCTATTGCACATGCACCGAGTTAAAACAGATTAGGCATTTCCACAAATTATACCTTGCAATTTTGTTGTATGACTATAGAAATCCTACCCATGATTTTTAAAGAAACTTGTAATATTTCATTTCTGTACTAGAGCATCAGGTAGCTCTGCTATATAGACTCTTTGTCACAGGGCCAGGGTATTTGATGGATTAAACAACGCCACTATGAGAACTCACCTTCAGCTAAAGAGAGGAATATGTTATGCTTCAAGAGAAGCTGAAAGTGGCATTCTTGTTCATATTTTGGGCATCTTCTTAGTGCATTGGTTTCTGGTAGTCTTGGGCATAAAGCTCCAGTGATCCTTTTCTGTAGGAAGTGGACCCATGCAGAAATACCAAGGGTGTTGCAACTGGGTAACCCAGCATTACCACAGTAATGATTCCGCAGCAAGCACACAAAGATCAAACTGTAGGACGCATGTTTATGTTCCAGAACATTAATCAACCTCCTTTACAATCTTAGGAAAGTAAAGCTGTTCCAAAATTTCTTACTGTAACATTTTATGTTGTATATTTCCTTTACACAATTGCACTGGCAGAAATACCACTGATTCTCAAAAAATAGAAGTAAATCTTTTACAGACTTTCATTGGGATTAGTTCATCTTCAGCTATTGCTTGACCCTCCTGCATGCTCCCTGGGTGTTATGTGACAGTAAAAGCACAGAATGACTCCAATCTGTCAGTTTAACTTTGGAAGATGTTACTGAAGTGTCCTTGCTCATCAATCCATGGCAGTAATTTACCTGGGGATCTAAAGTCTGAGAATTACAGGTCACGTTACTATACACAGGCACTAAGATCCATGAAATATAAAGCATGCAGTTGAAACTACCAATGTGCATGATGAAAAAAACAAAAAACCTCACTTATCTCCAAGAGACAAACTCTGAAAACATGACAGAAGACTGACAGGCTGGATCATGTTCCATATATACTAGGTGGGGGTTTTTTTTTTTGTTGGATCACTATGCAGTTTTCACACATTTACATGTAAAATCCCATAAGATTTTCAAAGGGGAACAGCTGAAAATATAAGTTTTCATACAAAGTAGATTCTGAGATATAACAAAAGCTGTATAACTGATAAAGGGTCACCCAAAACTTTGATAGTGTTGGTGGTTTTTTTAAAGCAGCAGCAGCACAGAACACACTCAGGCACCAGACGACAGCACTCTTCAGTTCAAAGCAGGGACTTCAAACGCACTGCACCAAAATGCGCCTCAGTAGTCAAGCTACTGGCTGTTGTAAGGCTCTCCCTCTCCACCCCACAGTATCTCCTGTGTAAAATCTAGCTCATTCTTTGTTTAAAAATATTCATTTATTACCAAAAGAATTTTTCTCACTAAACCCCTGTATTTTTTTTATCAATTTTTACATACCCAGCTGTTTGGCAGTGGGTCATACGTGCCTTTGAACTAGGTTGTCTGATTTGCAGGAAACTCTTTGAACGTTAACACAAGGACAGGCTTAGAAGAAGCTGTGAGGATCTAGGATTGTTGGGGTTTTACCCCACAGAAGTTGCAGAGACATAATGAGAAGCAAAAGACTCATCTCGAGTCTGTATTTCATCATCTGTTTTCAAATTCAGGGAGCTCCTATACTTACAACTAGAAAGACAATTTGCACTGGAGAGAAAAGGAAAAAAACGCAACGGGGTGGGCCTTGGTCAGCCAGGCCTGGTACCCTCTCAGCACTGCAGGGTGGTGTCAGCACAGTTACCCACCATTGCTTCATTTTCAAGCTGGTTTTTTTTTTTTTACTTGATTTTAAGTAGATCCTCTACCATCTCTTCTTCACCCTCTCCCAGTACTTCAAGGTTTCTCAGGCGAGAAGAGTGCCTTTTTCACCTGTGTAAAAGTCATTTTATCTTAAACTCTTTTAAAAATAAGTGCAATATTTTTATCCTTCAATCTTTGCTTCTTTTTCCCCATCAATATTTATAATACCTCAACTTCTTTCTATATTCTCCCAGCCTTTTCTTGTATCCCTACCTCTCAATTCTTTTTCTGCTTATCTGTGATGGCATTTTGTACTTGTTCATCCACCTTAGCCTTTCTTCCGCCCCTCTTCTATTCATATCACTTTTATCGCTCTATGACACACATCACCTGTGTGTGGCCATTAACTCATCCTTCAACACTTCCCATTTCACTTCTGCATTCCTCCCTAGTATCGCTTTATCCCCTTCAATTTCACCCAGGCTCTGCACACATAAAACCAGCCTTTCTCTCTCAAACTTCATCTCTAATTCTTTATACTACCCACAGAATATGAAAACAGATCATGGCCACCATTCAGGTGCGAGCATCCTCCCTGCCCTACAAAGCATTGGTCAGACATTTCCAATGTGGTCACCGAACACCCAGCACACTGCTGTGCCGACTACATGGGTAGGCAAGTAGAACACAGGAAAGTAAATGGAAGAAAAATGCATAACAGTGAATACAATGAAAAAAACCAGAAAGGCGAGATTGAATACAGAGAGATATCAGGCTTAGCAATATTATCCTGATAAGAAGAACATGTTTCTACCTTAAAGCAAAAAACAAACTTCCCCACAAAACCGAAATAAGTTTCTACACTTTGCTTTTTAATATGGGTTATTTGTAGAAATGAATAGCTCTAAATCACTCAGGGTTATAATTTTCAAAACTGGGTCATAACACCACCCAACATATGTCCCCGCAAACTACTGCAGTTATTCATGCTAATGACAACTCCAGGTCTTTTACACTAATTCATACATGGCCTATTTGGTTAGAGAGCTTGGTCATATACTCAGATACAACCAAGCTTCCAGTAGTTGTAGCAGCTCATACACTGTTCTTATTGCTGAGGCAGGAGCAATGAAAAACTGAATATCCCATTAAATCAACTACATTATAAGTACTCTGCTTTTGTTTCTCTCTGCTTCTAATTCTTTCAGTCTGTCAATACTGCCAGTGTCAGCATAGTTTCATATACCAGATCATGATAATTAGTAGCATAAACTTCTGATCTCTGATGTAGGAATTTTCAACAATTAACAGTTAATTAGGCTTAAACCAAAAAAACATCATAATCATCTGATGCTTGTGCAGACTGAAATCCTCGATTACACTGTGGCAGTCTAGTTGCAAGGAGCAAGGCAAATAAGGAGCTATGAACCAGGACAGACTGGAAACCTGAGCACCGGGAGGTACTGTGAAACAACAGGCAGATGCCAACATTACAACTGATAATCATATCATAGAATCATAGAATGGCCCAGGCTGGAAGGGACGTTAGAGATCATTTAATCCAACCTCCCTGTCGTGCGCAGGGACGCCACCTCTTGACTAGGTCAGGCAACATGTGAGAACCAAACGGGAATCCAACCTGCAACCTTTGGTGTTTCAAGCACCACACCCAACCCACTGAGCAAAACCATAATGACACAACAGAATTAGTTTTTTCTTTCCTTAAAGGAAAGCTCTACTCACAGTTAGCCCCCCAGATCTATTCAGTGTTTTGGTATGCTTACAAAAATCAACAGCCATCTAAAAAACAAGCCATCTAAACCAACAGCCACATAAGAAAATTCTTCACAACCAGAAGTAGAACTAGGCAGAGTTATCTAGCTGGAGATATCATGGAATAACAAGTATCTATAATAACACTTTTAAAACACTTTTAAAACACTATGCATTTTTGCAGCAGAAGTCAGAGTAAGGCTAAATTATGCAAGTGACAAACATTATGAAAAGGCTAATTACAAGAAAGATAAGATATTTTCTTTTTACTTATGACTTGAATAGTCATTCTTGTCAACTATCCAGAAAAAAACAAAGTGATTTTTATTTTGCAAAATCTATTATCTTTTCAAAATTAAAGATAACTAATTGGGTGAGTGGAAAAAAAGAGCTCTGCTACCAATTCACAATCATGTCATAGCAAAGGGAATGAAGCAGTACATTTAATATAGCTTGGGAAACACAGCTGTTCTCTGTTGGGTTTTAAAATACCAAAGCAAGTATCTTGCTCTAACTGATCATTCCTTTGCTTCACGCTGCAACTTAGACATGACTTCCCTGTTGTAAGGACTGGATTTCCTCCAAATTCCTAACAAATTAAAGCTTCCTCTAAGGTGCTTTTTTCTTCTCTTTTAAAAGCAACAATGGGTTTAAATATTTAGCCTGACTTTGGTATCATTTTACACATTTAGCAACTTACTTTGTAACACAAGTAGAAGTTCAGTAGTTCACATGCACATCCTTAGAGCCACTGTACTAACAAGCCCCAGCATCTGCAAAGTATCCTCAGATTAAATAGGAGTGCACTTGTCTATCTAAACTTCTGTCTGTGCTCCTTAAATTCTCTTACTGCACTGGTAGAAAAGGTATGGGGGACTCCTAGGTTTTCCAAGTCAGTTTTGCCAGTGTCATTTTGCTTAATTAAACAGGCATAACCCACTTAAAGCAAAACATTCATATAGCTCAACATGAGCCGGCAGTGCGCTCATGCAGCCCAGAAGGCCAACCGCATCCTGGGATGTATCAGGAGAAGCGTAGCCAGCAGGTCAAGAGAGGTGATTCTCCCCCTCTACTCTGCTCTCGTGAGACTCCACCTTGAATAATGCGTCCAGTTCCGGGGTTCCCACCATAAGGGGGACTGGAGCACCTTTGCTATGAGGACAGGTTGCGAGAGCTGGGATTGTTCAGTCTTGAGAAGAGAAGACTCTGGGGGGACCTAATAGCTGCCTTCCAGTACCTGAAGGGATCCTACAGGAAGGCTGGGGAGGGACTTTCTACAAGAGCGTCCACTGATAGGACAAGGGGAAATGGGTTTAAGTTGAAGGAGAATAGATTTAGATTGGATCTGAGGAAGAAATTCTTCAGTACGAGGGTGGCAAGACTTTGGAATAAATTGCCCAGAGATGTTGTGGCTGTCCACTACTGAGGGGATGACACCATGCTATTACCATATTTTAATCTTCAAGAGCGGCAAGAAATAGTCTGTTTTACCAGAACTACACATGAAGTGTATTATTTGTATTGAAGCAAAATGCCTTGTGAACAAGTCAAGTAGTTTTCTATTGTAACCCTTTCCTGCTATCATATTCATGATTATACAAAGAATATCTTGGTATGGATCTGAAATTACATGAATGTGTTAAGGTTTCCAAATACAGGACCTAATTCTTTAATTTCAAACTGCTGATCAACCCAAATGTTCACCTCTGGAGGTCCCACATGTAGCACACAATGGTAAGACAGCAACCATTGCGTTCATCTGCTCAAAGTGAAAGGCAAGACAGAAAAAACACAGTAATCTTAGTTTTAAATTAACTTTGAAATTCATTTGGAAAAAAAAAAATACTCCCTTAATTACAGATTTACTGTCTCTTTAATTAACCAGAATAATTGAAGCATGACTTCTTAAAAGCCTCTTGCCTAACATCTCCCACAGTGGAAGCTTTTTGCTACCTGCCAAATATTAAGTCTCAAGAAATTTCTGGTTGCATAATCTGCTGGCTAATACTGCTGTATAGCATACACAGTATCCTTCTTATAAGCCCTCATGACTTCAAAAAGTGTAATTTAAGTTTTGTTTGGTTTTCAACCCTGATTACTCCAAATAAAATAACTGCAGTTTGCAAATGAGAAAATATCCTCTTAATCATTCCAAATTCATTCAAGCACTACTTAAAATCCGCTTTCTTTATGGTTTTTATAAATTTTTAAAAAATTAAACATTAATGGTAACATCATTATTTAATAACAGGTTTTTTCCTTAGGAACATTTATTTCAATCACATGTAGCAAGGTTTTCATCATCCTATTAAGTAAAATGTAATGGTTCCATCCAGTGGTCATATCCAGTACTGCAGTCTTAACATTACAAAGATCACAGAATAATCACACTTAGTGGTTGGAGGGGACCTCAGAAGATCATCTAGTCCGCTCCCCCCTGCCAGAGCAGGATCACCTAGAGTAGGTCACACAGGAACACATCCAGGCGGGTTTTGAACGTCTCCGGAGAAGGAGACTCCACAACCTCCATGGGCAGCCTGTGCCAGGGCTCTGTCACCCTCACAGGGAAAAAGTTTTTCCTAACGTTTTTGTGGAACCTCCTATGTTCCAGCTGGTATCCATTGCCCCTTATCCTGTCATTGGACATCACTGAGAAGAGCCTGGCTCTGCCCCCCTGACACTCCCCCTTGACATATTTATAAACATTAATGAGGTCACCCCTCAGTCTCCTCCAAGCTAAAGAGACCCAGCTCCTTCAGCCTCTCCTCATAAGGGACATGTTCCACTCCCTTCACCATCTTTGTGGCTCTGCGCTGGACTCTCTCAAGCAGCTCCCTGTCCTTCTTGAACTGAGGGGCCCAGAACTGGACACAATATTCCAAATGGGGCCTCACCAGGGCAGAGTAGAGGGGAAGGAGAACCTCTCTCGACCTACTCACCACTCCCCTTCTAATACACCCCAGGATGCCATTGGCCTTTTTGGCCACAAGGGCACAGTGCTGGCTCATGGTCATCCTGCTGTCCACCAGAACCCCCAGGTCCCTTTCTCCTATGCTGCTCTCCAACACATCAGTCCACAACCTACACTGGTACTTAGGATTGTTCTTTCCCAGGTGCAAGACTTCACACTTGCCCTTGTTATATTTCATACAATTTCTCCCCACCCAAGTTTCCAGCCTGTCCAGGTCTCTCTGAATGGCAACACAGCCTTCTGGTGTGTCAGTCACTCCTCCCAGTTCTGTGTCATCAGCAAACTTGTTCACAGTGCACTCTGTTCCCTCATTCAGGTAACTGATGAACATATTGAATAGTACTGGTCCCAGTACTGACCCCTGAGGGTCTCTACCGGGTACAGGCCTCCACCTAGATTCTGTCCCAGGGTCTACCTGGCCTATTGGACCCTCAGTTCTCCTCAGAAGGGAGTCACCTACTGCCATAACCCTTCTTTTCTTCTTTATGGATGTGGTTGTGATATGGGTGGTGGGCTTTTGCCTTTGACCTGACAGGGGAGGGGTACTGGGGCTCCCTGATCCAGGGCACTTTCCAATGAGTGCTCCCTTTTCTATTTCAAAAAAAGGCAGAGCCTGGCTCCACCAATTCATCTCTTGTTCTGCTTCCCGGATGCTCCTTAGCCATTCAGCTTCTCTCAGCTCTGTCACCGTACTGAGCAGATCATCCACCTGTTCACAACACACACAGCAGTTCTCATAACCACTACCTGTTACTAGCAACAGGTCCTGGCACTCCCTGCAGTCCGCGACCTGGAGAGCTGTATGTTTCTATGAGAGCTCTGTCTGGGTTCCCACATCCATTTTGGCAAGTTTTGGACCACGACTTTCTGCCTGGTAGAGATCATAGCTGTGCTCCTACCAGAGAGCAATGACCATCTGTGAGAATTGCCTGCTCTGAAGTGGCAGAGCTTCAGTTGTTCCCCATGTTCTCTACCCTTCCTGCACCCTGATACACCACATACAGGCTTAAGCACACAGGCTCACTCTGCACTGTGGGTTTTTATTATTAAGAGCATGGGTGGGGTCCCATTAGCATTGCTCATGAGAGCTGCCGGCTCCTCTCCCCCAGTGTCTGCCTCAGGAAAACCTCAGGCACCGCCCTGTACACCAAGATCTGCTGCTCCAATTTTTGCCAGCAGGCTCCAAAGCAGCTGCTCTCAGTTACTGTTCTTTGCTCAGAACTAGTTATAAAAGTGACCTAACAGAATGGCAAAGAGCAGAAGTGAGGTGCTAAATTCACATGGTAAGTTCTTAATAATGCATTGGCATGACCAGCTCACAATTATAAAATATCTTTATATTGGTATAAGACATATAATTAAAAACATTTACCTATTACTAGCAATTTGAAATCATAACAAAACTTGTACTTAATTCCTTAATTACCTAGTACAGAAATGAATACTTCCATAGCATGAGATTATAAATAACTATTTCAAAAATCTGTCTTCTCTTTCCTGTTGTGCCTTTTTTTTTTTTTTTGGTACCTGCAGCGTCTAGAGGATCTAACAGAGCTCACTATGCTAAAAAATACAACAGCCCAGACAAAGAGACTATCTCCTAGGACCTTTCAGCGTTATATCCCTCAAATGTTTCAGCTGAAAGTGTCAACTCTGGATGTATTTGTCACAGATGACTGACGGCGACTTCTGTAGCACAGATAACTGGAGAGAAAAAAATAAAATACAATTTTTTTACCATCACTCTGACCCCGCTATTCCTGCGGCATTTGAGAAAAACAAGAAATATCAACAGACTATTAGGCATCTCAAATGAAAGAGCAACTATTTCTCATATGCACACACACACAGACGATGGTCACAGAAGAAACAAATGGAATTCATCAAATTGCCCCCAGATTAGGAATGAAGAGCAGGAGGAGACAACAAGGCATGGCAGCCCTGCCACCTTTTACAGGCTCAGGTAGCACACTGCACATTTTTATGTTGTGTTAGCAACTTTCATCACTGCATTCATAAACATTAGATAGTGTTAACTCTTTCTGGTGTTCTGGATAACCTTCCTCTGACAGTGACAGTTTCTACTTGCCCTGTTTCAGGTCATTAAGATCAGTCAAATCCAGAAGACACACAGATCATGACCTTGTCAAATCCAGTCATTTAAAAGACAGTTTCAGCAAGAGAAAAAGCAGAATGTGAACTGCTATTTTCATGTTCCCTATGTACTGGCACAGACATACTGCCTTTGTTATTAAATAGGAATAATGGTCCCCACCCACGACTCATCTTCCATATTCCAGCAACCCATATGGTGCCATTCATTTTTTTCTCCCTCTCCTCCCCTTTTTGTGTGCTGTTTTGAGTTGAAAACCATAAGATCCAAGCACAGAATGAATTATGAACAAAGCTTTCTTCATGCTCATTTCTCCCATAAACCCTGCCACTAATCTTCAAAACCATTTCCCTATTCAAAGATCAGCAAGAAAAGTTTCCTAAAGAGTGTAATGGTGCTAGCGCTGGTGCTGTTATACCAGCAGCTCAACTTTCTGAGCAGTGTCAGCTTCTGCTTAGCTTTGTAATAAAGTCCTCAAGTATTTCCAACGACAACCAAACGAACAGTAGTCTGCCACTAACTGTAAACTATGTCCCTGACGCTAGGCATCATTCTGTATTTTATACCAGGAGATACAACAGACCAAAACAGAGAAAAAGTCAAGGTTGCTTAACAAAGCTCAGCACAACTTCTGGATTCAAGAAAGGCTGACCAAGTTCAGCCACTGGGAGGAGTGTATCAGTGCAGGCTTGAGCAGCAGGGAGATGGAGAGAGCAGGCTGAACTGTTAAAAAAAAATTGTGCCACAAAAGCTGTTAAAAAAATTAATAGTGATTGTCTTTTCCAGGATGAGCAGCCTGACTGGGATTTGAACAAACACAGACACTCTCCCTGTCCCAACAAATCTCTATCAATAAGTGGAGGCGGGGGAAGTCTTACTGAATTTCATAGTTGAAGGGTCACCTCAGGACCTAGATAATGCTGCCAGTAGCACACCACCGTGGCAGCTGCAATGACATAAATGTCTGCTTACCAGCCCACTCTGAGCCTCTTGGGCCCCTACAGCTCTGGGACACAGGGTCTGGTCTCTCTGCGGGCTCCCCAAGCACTCTCTGCATTTCTTATCTTTCCACACTGCATCCCCAGCGTAGTATCTAGGCATCTTACCATCTCACAGCTACACATAAGAGAGACAGTTATATCTCTCCTGAGTGAAGTATTAGACAGAGAGATATTAAAGCTGTATACATAAAGGGTGCACTCATTAAAATTCTCAGTATTGACAAGTCTTAGTATTTGGGCACCGTCTAGCATAGACACAGCCCTGAAATGAGACAATCAAAAGGCAATAAAGACTTCAGCAACTACCACCCCAAGCAGGATGCTACCAGATGTAGCTAATAGGAATCTATAATAAACAGGTTTTGACCTCTTCAGATGTTAACTCACTCGTTCCTACAACTCTGACCTACAGGAGTCAATCTTTATATATAATCATGGATCTTTCTCTGAAATTAGGTACATAAACACTTACCTCAAAAGTTTAAAAAAGTGCAAAGCCTTTAAATACCCAAGTGGGGGGAGGAGGGCTAAAAAAAACAAATTACTACCAGCACTGAATGAAATACAGTAAAAATGCACAAAACAGTCTGGAAATGAACAAAACAGACTGAAATTTAAGATTTCTTAACAAAAAAAAAAAAGAGAGCAGCAGGCCATATAGCTTATTACCTTGAGTCAATCTCACAGCCCAATGAATATTTTTAAATTCCTTTATGTAAAGAAGTAGAACAGGTTTCACAGGCCTACATGTGGGGTAACTAAAGAGCCTTTCTAGAGCAACATGCTGTGAGAGGTATCATTTTTGGTGCATACAAGTAGTTCCAAAGGAGGAAGTGAATTCTGGGCTCCAGTTGACTGGAGACAATCACTAAGTCTTCTGTCAACCACACTTGAAGTTTAACCACTCACAATGTTGTATACAAGTGTTGATGTTTTCATTAGAAATGTAACTTGGTATGTTTTGATAAATGAATAAAGGGATTATTTCCCAAAGGCCTCCAAATATGACTCTCATTGATGGGTTAGTAATGAACTGCCACTGTAAGGTAAAAGCTCAGATTTATCAGGCAATGAGCTTCACACAATATAGCAAGGCAATGATCTAACAAGAGAGGAGGTATTCCAAGATGGTCTTGGAAAACAGTGGTTTGAATAATTAATATTTCAGTATCAAGCATCACGATTTCATTTCTTTGTTTCTTTGGATTAAAAAGAAAATCCTGCTAACAGCATCGGGAGAAGCGTTTTTGTAACATGCTTCCTCTCTAACCAGGTTCTTTTTCTGGGCAGTGCCTCTATTTATGACATGGAAAATTTCTGTTCATACTTTGATATAATTCCTTAATTGTTTAATTTAACTACCTCAGAGAGAAATGGCACATTCCACTGATCCTTTCTGTTATACTAAAACTTTAGTGAACAGCCTATGAATTATTACAAACAAACAATATACTGTATTATATATACATTGTCATATAATCAATTCTATAAAGTCATAATCTACCTAAGAGAGTTAGGCGCATGCATTTTTATTCCCTTGTAATTACCCATTTTCTAGATTGTAATCTTTGTTTAAAGAAGAAAATACGTTACAAAAAAACTCCGAAATACAAGGGAGAACATTAAAGCTTCAAAGACTAGTGCTAATAAATCCAAATGACAGTGGACCAAAGTCTATAACATTAACCCAAGTCTAGTCCATCCACACCGTATAAGCAGGCTGACACAACTTAATTATTTTACAATTTCTTCCCTAGAAGTTGATTCCTTTGGTATGGATCCAGCCCACTTCAGAAATAAAGAGCGACAAGAGACGAACACTCATTTGTGGGACCACAGTACAACTTCTTGCACACGTTTAACAGCATGAAAGGAGAAAGCATGAGGTTGCTGTGTCAAAGTAATTGCTACATTAAGGCCCAGATTCTGATTCTGCTGGGGGATGTTTAGGCTGCTAAGCGAACAACACAAACCAAATATTGCGAGACAATGAGAAAACCCCTTTTTCAGGTTCCCCAATTTAATGTCCCACGACATTAACAAGCACTAAAATTTGAAAATGGTGGCCCTAAGTTTAATGTTTTGCGCCTAAAAAAGAAACTGACAAGAAGTGCCCATCCTGACAGTGTCTTGGAGTCTTAGATTCAGCACACTGAAAACAGAGGAGATACTCGATCTCATACTGCCTTTACTACGTGCTTGTAAAAGACAGATAAAACTTGGACAGCTCAAGGGTGTTGTGAAGGTAAATTAATTATTTTGGGGGAAGCTATTCAGATATTACAGTGATGAGCATCATGAAAAGCCCCTGAGGAAAAGAATCATTTTGATTTCAGAGTAAGGGTCTGAATAAAATGCCGGAAATAAGGCCTGAGGCCACACATCGTACAAAACAGTGAACATCTGTTCATTAAACAAACCCTGTTTATCTCACAGACAGATTAAGGCAAGAATATTTTGGGAAAAATAGCATGGGATAACATAATTAAGGACTACCGTATAGCATGCAACTGGAGACAAACTTCTGTTGCAAGGATTGTTAGCCATACTTAACTATAAAATTCTCATTTTTCTTTTTTTTTTTATTGCATGCAATACCCTTGTTTGCTTCTTCGGGATTAAAACCAAATCTCATATCTTTTATGACCACTTTGTCCATTAATAATGTTTGAAATTCATGTACAACAAATAGACCTCTTTATCTTGAGCTGGGGGAGTAAATAATAGAAGTTGTGAGTTTTGGGGGATATAACCAGGCAGAAAGTTTTCACACATTTGCTGACAAGAGTCAAGAACATGGAGTGTTATTGTGGGAAGGAGATATGTTCTTTTGGCAACCAATTTTTCAAACCATTCAACTCCTGCCAATAAACTGTCTTCTACCCCATAACTCAATTCTGTATTGGTCATATGTTTTTTCCCCCGCCCCAAATCTCAGTTTTTCAATTCTCTACTCCTTGCTAAAAATTCAAGATCCCCTTCTAGACTACCTAACCTCATTCCACTCTTGCGACTTACATCACCTAGTTCTATTAGTTTTTCAGTTTCCTATCCTGCATTCCTCAGGCTAGCTACTCTATGTCTATCTTTTCATTCTCCAGTGACACACAGATTTTTTTTTTCCTAGGCACCAGCTATCTTCAGCACTTTGAGAACCAATACTCCTAGCCTCAGTCTCCTAAGCGTTGCCATTTATTCAGGTCTGCATCAAAATCTATTGAGATATATTTCCCCTTTTCCCCAAGTCCTATGCCACTGCATTACCCTCCTTATCCCAGGTGTCTTTGACAAACTGTCATCTGGCTGCCATTTTTTATGTATAGGTAGGGTCCAATTCAGAATCAGTTTCAAACTAATTTTTACCTCAGCTTTTCTTCTCTTTCCCCTAGATGTTTATTTCCTATAGTCTTCATTCAGCTTGGAATATCGCACACATTGGTAGTTGGTGTTTACAACAGCAGAGAGCTAAGTACTGACGTCAACTACTAACTGTTATCTTCAATATTTAATAAAATACTTAATTTCATCTTTAAACTAAAAAAACAAAGAAATTTCTCCCTCTACCAAACACATCTAAGAAAACAAAATAAACTTAACATCTCAAAATGGAAAAATATTCATAGGACTGTATTACCAACACATGTAAAATCTGTATTTTACTGATAGCTTTCAATGAACAAATGCTGAAACTCATGGAATAACCCACTATACAGGAAAGATGAGCATTAATTTACAAGGTAGTAACAATAAAGGGACATTATACTATATCCTACATGCAGTCAGCAATTTTGACAAAGTAGTAGCATTCACAGTACCACTTTACTTCATGATGCTAAACCAGGCCTCAGACAGAAGATACTAAGAAAAAAAAAACTAACAAACACAAAACAAAACAACACATGTAACATCTTGTCAGGTATGCATCATTTTCACTGAATACTCAACCTTCTGAAAGATATTTCAAGGCAGTTAATATGAACGTCCAGCCCCAGGTGAAATCACAAGTGCACTGCCTGAACACAGGAAGCAGCCTGAACAAAGAGGCACAAGACACTATGCCAAGACCTTTTGTTAAACGGTACAAAGCGCAATGGTAAGGGCTGTTGGGAACTAACAGGAAAACAGGAGTAGGGCTATGAACTCGAAATGCAGTGGCAAGGAAGGTAAAGTTGCCTCACCCAGAGAGACATTTTTCTTCTCTGTGTTGGGAGGCAAAGAGAAGCAGGGCAGGGCAGCTGCCTCCCAGGAGGTCCCGGCACCACACCAGGGGCTCCTGCCCTCCCTCAGGACCACACTTCACTTCCTTGATGTCTAAGTCCATTATCCAAGTGAAACACCTCCTCCACCCAAGTGGAAGATCATCCAAGCACCCACTCCAGGAGACAGATGTGCTGTCCCCCTCCCCCTGCCTGGAGCAGAGGGGAAAAAAAAAAATCCTGCTGCTTATCACTGTCACACAGCTGTGACAGCCAGCAGTTCCCAGATTGAGCCCTGGGAAAAATCAAAGCTCCTAAATGAGTTTCACTTGGTGTAGCAGAGCTGTGTTGATATGTTGCATTGATACCAGGGGCCATACCGTGGGCACCACAGAGGCAATAGCTAGCCGTCACCTTTAGAAGGTTCTATTAGCTCTTCTGGTGGATATCTGAATTTCAGAGGACTTAATTCATGGTAGCATCAGGCATGACCAAAAAAGATTAGCATTATGTTTCTTAGGACCTAAGTATCTTGCAAACATACCTTACACTTCTTTTAAAAAAAAAAATCTTGAATAATTTAGAAGTTGTTTAAAACATGACTCAGTACAGGAAAAGTCAAAGTGGATTTTACATTCTGCAGCTAACACAATGAAGTCAGTTGTTTCTCTCCTGCTTTAATCAACAGTTTAGTTTTTCAACTCATGCAGTATTATATTTCTTTTCAGGATTTCAAGCCAGAAGGGTTCTAAAGCATTGATTTGTATCTATTCCAACCTACAGCTTCAAGTCACCAAGCATTTTTGGTCAGGCATTTAACAGGACAGTTTGAAGTCTAGGCAGAAAAGTGGAGAAAAGTTCACAAAGACATATTAACCAAAAAACACTGGGTTAACGCCCAGATGATAAATTTCACAGTGAATAATCCTATTTATCACAGAATTACTCTATCTGAAAAAAAACGAATCCCAACTTATATAGCAAAGGTTTACAATAATAAGTTGTTTAATTTTTAAAACTCCAGACTTCAATTAATGTGGTGGTTTTTCCCCCCTCTCTCCTTAAGAAGTATTCTGGTTTTTAAAAAAATTGGCTGAGAAAGCTGTCCTAATTAATATTCAGTTCAGTGATCAAGCACTTTCCCAAGTGACCTATATGTGTAATAGCATCAAGTACCACCTGCTCAAACTGTTGTTTTGCAGCAAAATATTAATCCCTTGTACCTTCTGTTACCAAGCTTGGACGCCATCTGAAATTCAAAAGGGAATGATTCATTGTAGATGCTTTGTAAACTCACTCATATTTATGCAAAAAAGTAGCAATTATGTACAAATACATAATAATGAAATAATGTACAACAAAAAGCAAGTTACAGAAATTTTACATGTTTCTCCCATTTGAAGTTAATTTCATATTATGTAATGTATAAAAACCAAACAGTTCTTAATGAGAAACTACACCATTTTTTCTTTTAAATACAGCTTGCATATTTTCTATAAACAAGTGTATGGAATACAGCCATCTCGAATTCCTTGTGTCCATTCCTTAAAGAATAGGTATTAAGATAATATTTGATAAAAATCTATTTCTTCTGAAGTACCAGCATAGAAAGCTGCACTACTTTTACATAAGTTTGAATTCACCCCTAGCACAAAATACATAACTATAGAATAATTTTTTATATGCATTGTGGGTGGAAAAAACCCTTTTATTTCTGCCAACATTATACCTAGCACAAAAGCAAAATTACATACTTAAAATGTGTTTGTGCTATTGATGGCAAGTGGAAGGGGAAAAAGAAACAGAATCAGACAACTGGTGGTGTAACAAAGCCAAAGCTCAACATCTGACTTCACTGACTTCAACTGAGAGTCTTCCTAGTTCACATAAGTCTTTATCTAAAAAAAATACATTATAAAATTAAAAAAAAAATCCTCATATGCTTTCCATCTTGGAATTACATATGTAAGAGAGACCTTTAGACTTCAGCTTCAGTCCATGTTGATAAGCAATGTATCTTGCAGAACATCTAAAGGCAGGAAATGAACCAACAAAGGAAATTTTGTGAGCAAGCATAACAGCTCCTTATGCAGAAAAAATACTGTAATTTCTTTGAAGGCATTCTCAGTATATTCCTAAATATTTGTGCAATAATCACCTTTCCCTTGTCCTTTGTAAGCTGGGGTCAAACTGAGGCAAGTGAACTGTATGAATCTATGTCATAAACAGAATTTTCACAGACTGCAAGTTCTGTACTTAGAGACTGAACAAATTAGTAGCATAAAGCAACAGAATCTAACAGTAAGAGAAATATTATTGTGATTAGTTAATATATGAAAAAAAGCAAAAATGAAGCTCTGTAACGGGCGCATAATTTCTAAGATGACTTTCTTAACATGATGACAGTGGTGGCTTTAGAGCTCAGGAAGAAAACCAGACCAGGAACTTGCAGTTTTGGGCTCAGCAGTGCCAACAGTATCAACGTACAACAGTTTCTCATAACTTCATAACTTCAGTTTCTCTGTCCTCTTCTGAAAAATGAGTTGCACTGTACTTAGGGATTTGTGACAAATTCTGTTATAGTAACATGTGCAATGTAAGTACCTAAACCTTTTTGTATAAATGAGATGTTATTGAAGGAAGTATTTTGTTTTCACAGCTTTACCTCTGTAACAACTAATCTTTGGGAATTAGTGATGAACACCAAACAAAAATCTCAAAAAGCAGAAGAAAAAACCAAGATTCTACAAGTGTCTTAAATAATAATATCCTTCCCTCATTTAACTAAAACATATAGACTTGTGTGTTCATAAGGTTTCCAATTTACTGGTCTTTTATAGAAGATTGTAGGCTGGTTGTAAAACGCATGCAAAATAGATCTGTCCGACAGATTTTCAGGTATGTATTCATATACATTTTTATCATTTTGAATAGAAGCAACTGAACCAAATTAATGAGGTGTATAAAGATTACATTTTTTTTAAGACATGAACGAGAATTACACAGCTCTCAAGGGTTAATTGCAGCTGAATCCTTAACTATTTCACCTTTTCTGAGCTGTGAATGGTGGTGACTTTGTACATTTGCAGATACTGAATATATAAAGAAAGCAAAGGCTCTTACTTGCCAACTGGAAAAATGTGGGTCTATTCTCTCACTTGTCCCCACTCTTTGCTGAGCAAATTGACAAACAGCTCATAAAATATTCCTCATGTTTTCACGTTCGCTTGTACCTCAAACATTCAAGGTGAATCACATCAGCTTCAGCTGAACTCAAAAACTGTTTTAAATCCTGGGGGTGGAAGAAGGCCATGAGAGGCCTTACTGCCCACAACCATCAAAGCAGAAGGGACTGTGAGACCCACATTTTTCTAAGATCAGCTAAAATATTAATTCGAGGAACATATTTTCTATCATCTCAAAAAGGACCCATTTTGTAGATTTTTGCTACTAAAGGGTAGCAATACCCTCCAGATATATAAATAGCAGGACAAATTCCAATTTCACACACACACATTTGTGTATTAATAGCTGGGCACTTTGATATATTTTCACAGTAATTAAATAACACCACATTATATGAAGTCTCCAGACACTACTGGCTTGTAGAAGTGGAGAGAGATTTGATCTGAAGAAATCCTCAAACAAAATACTATTGAAATGTACTGTACCAATTTTAATGTGGACTGAAGATGAAAGTACAAGCTCAGATAAAGTATTATTAAATATTCATTCAACAGGTTGAAATTATTTTTCTACATAAGATATGCAAAGTATGTACTTTGAACTTTCAAACCTAATAAAAACTAGAAGTTGCAAATTATGCATTCAATAGCATAAAATGGAGAGACATGGAAAAGAAATTTTATGTATTAGCTCATGCTAAAGTTGTTACAAATCATCTGATACTTAATAAGGTAATTTATAGATACTAATCCAAGCAAAATGCTTTGCTTTCAGTGAAATTTTCCATTCTCTTCTCATTTAAAAAAAAAAAAAAAGAAAATAGAAATAGCTTGATTTTCAAACAAAATTGGATTCTAAAATGGAAATTTCTAGAGTATTTTGCCAATGCTTATAACAAGACAGTCCAAATATTTCTAGTAGCTCACCATTTGTCACCCACATCTATGAAAATCAGTGCAGCTATTTCTTATCCCTGTACAAGTCAATTATTTGCATATTTTAATCATCTACCTTAAAGGCACAGACCTATCTTAGGGACAATGCTAAATGTATCAGACAACACAACTAATGTTACCATTCAGCAGCACAATTCTGTTATGTTTATATTTCAATTGTAGTGATGAATGTGGTAGAAGTATTTTCCATGAGTGAGCGTGTTCTAATACTAGTATCGACCTTATACATTTAGTAGAGACTAGCAGAGCAAGGCACTCACTAATGAAGCCAGGAAAAAAAAGCTTTCCCTGATCCCTCTGGCTCTTGTGAAATGCTGTAAACATTTTGGGGAAATAAGTAGTAGCATACAAAAATTACCCAAATGCAGCCTGACACTACAGTGATAGATCAAGTCCAGCTGTGACTTATTTGAATAAAAGCCAGAAGTGTTCTCCATTAGTAAGGAAAAGGGGGGAAAAATAAAATCTGACATTCACTAACTGCTGTGAAGTCATTAAAAACATGTGGACAAGCTTGGAAGCACTGAAGAATGGTTTTTTTAACTACAAATACTGAATGACAGCTTTCTACCTTAAATTGGAGTAGGTACTGCAACAGAGCTCCACATCTCCAAAGACAGAAACACTGTAATATTTCTCTTATTCCTAAAGTAATGTCTCAGGTCAAACAAAAAGTACAAATATCAGGTATAAAAACTACTTTTTTTTTTTGTGCAGGATAATTTTATATCCAATAAGTGAGTTCGGTTTGCAAAAAATATATAAAATTTCAGTGTAAAAAGCTGCAATATGTAAGGAATGTGGATACTACCATAGGGTACATGCTTTAGTACCACTGACTTGAGTTGATCAGGAAGCTATAGTTGCTGTATTTAATTTATAAGCCTGTGACTTTAAGTCATTTTATGATAAATCCTAAATCTCAATATGTTAAATCACATACACCAAAAGGGAAGTGTTGCCTTTTCCAACCACCATTTACAAGACACATGAAGAGCTAACTTCAAGAGAAACATATTTAACTAGTAATCCACAGTATTACATGTTACTCACCCGTTAGTTGAACCTTTTCCCCTTCTCATTATTACAACTCTGCTTCCACTTATTGTTTGAAGTTCACATCCAATTCAACTTCAAAACACACCAAGTAACAGTGCATTACCATTTCTTGCTTGCAATCATTTTTCTTTTTTCCAAATTACCTGGACCCCCAATTGGTCAGTCAATGCTGATCTTTACAGAAAGAAGTAAAGTAGTGAAGGAAAGAAGAAATTCTACCTTTATGCAAGTTTGGGAGCAATCAGTGCATCATGACATTGAACACTGTTTAACTACTGGTTGACACTTGATAACTGAGGAATGAATCCAAAAATGATCTGTAGCATCATTTAGTTTGATTTAACCACCTACAGAGCAGGTCAGGTCAAAGCACATGGTATATGAAGTTTCCAGTGCTAATCTTTGAAGGATGTGTTTTCAAATTGAAAAGTATTTTGATTACAACACACACTAAAACAGAACAAATTTTATTATTCCTGAAGTAGCCCTTGAACATCACAACAGTCACAAGGACCCATTTTCTACTTTAAAATTCCAGGTAACACATGTACTAGAAGCACATTAAAATGCTCTTAACCTGATTGGACTTTTAAAGGAGATGAAGGGTGAATAAATGGATAAACATGTTACAGAGAAGTCTGAAAATCAAAATTCAAATTTCTGAAATATGAAAAGTAGCATAGCAGATAATTTGTGTAGCATTTCTTTTACCTTGCAAGATTAACATTATTAGCAATTTTCACAACTCAAGTGCAGGCTTACCTTTCTGTCAAAGCAACTTGTCACACAGACTTCCCACAGCATTAATGCCAAATAAAACGTCATATGTAACACAAAACAGTATCCTTACCTTTGACATTAGAGTTGGGTATGTTTTCTCAACAGAGAGAGAGATCCCCCATGTTATGACAGAGGTGAGAAGATACCTTGCTGCACAGCAGTGAGAGGAGCCAGCCCTGGAAGTATCAGACCACCAGAAGATGGATGCCTTGGAGATTCTTGAGGGGTCATATCAAGTGTGGTGCATTCAGAATATAAACAAAGTTTAATTACTATTCTAATAACATAAATTAGAAAAACCACTGCAGGTACTACCATGTGAGCAAAACCCTTTATAGAGAGCTTATAAAAATAATTTGGTGAGGCTCTTTATCTGGAAATAAAAGTTAGCACACAAGCTGTGTTCTCTGTTTTGCTCCCAGGTCTACATAAAGCCTTATTTTACAAAAGAAATGCAGGGGGGGGAAAAGTGATCAGGTTAATTTTGTCATCAAGAAGTGTAATAAAATCTTTGTAAGCTTTGCTCAAATCCAAATATAATCAGGTCCTTAGTTTAAGATTTTTCAGTAAGTTCGCTCCAACCAAATTCTGAATTGAGTCAAGTTTCCTTTCACATTTGGTTCTGCTATCAGCTCTAGTCACATAAGACCATGTTTTAGCTACCAGAACAAGCTTTACATATTTTCATACATCAGGAGGTACTGTATGTAGAAGAATGGCTGGGAAAAAAAATCATACAAGATCTGATATAAGGATTCAAATCTCCTCAAACCCAGCTTTTGTTCTAGTCAAAGATAAATGAACTCACTGGATTCCAGCTTGCTTTGTTGTTGACTTGGATATACAGAAAATTATTTTCCACTGTATTTCATATAGAAAGGAAGTATCCATGGACACACACTCGCAGCAAGGAAGAAGAGACCCCAAGGAAATGCTTTAGAATTGAACATGTATTATCAACTAGTGCAACAAAGTAAAAGCTGAGTTAAATAAATGGGTTTTCAGTATTTGTGGCTAGAGGCTTCTGAATTAGACCATCTCAGTAATTAGCTCAGATGAAATTTAATTACACATAGAATTACCGATGTCTTCATTGGTAACTGGCCCTTTGGTGTGGATTATCACATAGATTTTTTTTCCATACTGTATCTAATTGAAAGTAAACAAGCCAAAGCTTGGTGTAAACCCATTGAACATACACAAATTAAGCCAGTATTTATGCTAGATCTTATTTTTTCTGAACTGCAATATCCATTTACAGTGCCTAATAAAGAATGAAATGCGACAGTAATGCTTAGCTGGTCCCCTGCCAAAATGCTTGATGGCGAGTCCCTGCCTAACTTAAGTATATAAATTGATATAGTAGGTCCTCCAGCTCCAAATCTGAGGCAGCTACTTACCCCTAATCACAAGCTTCATGTTATGAATTAAACATCAAAACACATTTTAGAGACACGTGTATGCGAGCAAGAGGTTAGGAAGCTCTGGGGTAGGGGAGGGAGGGGAACGAGGGTAGCACCACAGGCACAGAACCACATCAACCACATGGTGCCAGCATGTCCATGCTACCCTAGACGCAGATGTCCCATTGGAAAGGAAAGTGGCTGCGCTGGCAGTTACAGCAGTAGCTAAACCACTGCCATGCAGTTTTGGTCGCCTCAGGGAGGAGCAGCTTCAGGTTCCTGCCAGAGGGATGTTGCTGTAGTTGAACAACAACAACAATCTTCAATGCTTTTGCACCAATCTGTTCCCCCCAAATAAACCAAGAAGCCCATCCAATCAAGAAAGGAGGGAAGCCACACATAATGGCTGGAGATGTAGACGGCTACATGGAGCAACACTGACATCCGACTCGCAGGTACCGTGTAAGGGCAGCAAGCAAGATTGTTCTGCTGAAGGATACAGTCCTAGGCCACCAAGGCCAGGAGCCACTTTATTCAGATTGATTTTGTTGGAAAGCCTGGAGGACACAAACACTGTGCCTTATTCACAACTTGGGCACATTGTCACAACAGGTACTGCTGCCTTGCTTAGGCAATAACATTTCTCTAGTCCCTAGTAATACTGTGTTCTTGGAAGACAGGACAGAGCATTCAGTATCTTCCCAGAAACATGAGCAAGATCATTACTAGTACTCTAACGTCCTTGTCACCCTAACTTTACTGAATAAAAGTAACACCTACTTTCATATTAATTCAGTAGAAGGGTAAGTAAATTCTCCCTACTGTATTCCTACACATTGCACATTGACAGAGGAAGACAGATATTTGAACTAAGAATTTACATAAAGATTATTTAATTAATGAAATTCTTCCTGTTGCCTGGAGCTATCAGTACCATTTACAGCATGTGTGTAATGTAATAAAATGAATAGTGTTATTATACGTGGGATATCTCAGCACGACACAAAGTAAAATTTCTCTGGGCCTGCCTCCAGTCTCTGAAGGGCATATGCCACTACTTAGTTTATAATCCAAACATTCCTCCTAAGGCAAGGCAATAGGGTTAAAACTTGGTGTTACTGTAGCTATGGAACTCCTTCTGCCCTCTAAGTGGGGAAAAAACCCATATACATCTTCCTTATACAGCATGCAAGAATTATGATAGCTGCTTGCACAACTCACTTGTTGTGTCCATCCACTCACACCTACACATAAATGGATTAGAAGGTATAGTAGATTTAATAAAAAGTCAATATAGAAGTCCAGAGCAAAAAAGAAAACTAGCATATGTTGGCATCAAGGCAGTAAGGAACGCTGGAGTTATATCTTATTGACAGAATGTTTATAAATCTATAAACACATCCAATTCCCTCTGAAGGCCTCTTCAAGGTCTTCTCACTGCTGCCTTGAAAGACAAAAACACTAGACATTAATTAAAGTATCATCAGCTCTGGAAATTATAAAGATGCTGTTCAAATGATCTAGGTCAGTGCTTTTCAACTCCAGATGTGAGGACCCACTGGAGATTAGAAAGAAATTCAAATTAATTCCAAGGAATTAGTGAAAAGAGTTAAAGCTTTAATATATTTTATATGTTCCATATGAATGGTACAATCTAAGACACATGGGAATTTACAAATGTGAAACGTGTACTTCCACAGGAAAGCTTCTTGGTGTTGAGAAGTTGAAAAAACTTTAAAAATAACTATCATCCTTAATATATGTATTTCTACTGCAGCCTTGACTAATTTGTCTATGTTTACTTACAAGGTTGCAGCTTCCTTTGATATTAATTTGATAGTTTTTTCACCTCCTTATCCTTGGAGAAAAGTCATTATTACCTCTCAATAAGCTAAGCTAACCTAATACAACAGCTCTAATGGAAATATCTATTTTAAACTTCTGACAGTTATTACTGTGAAAGCAAGAAGAATTAGAACCATTTGTTTTCATGCTTTTACAGTAAGAGTAGAGTGCTGCCTTCAGCAAGGTTGTAAAACATCCTCACAGAAAGGTTTTCTGGATTTTTCTGTGGAGTCTAGAGTGCTTCCAGCACCATATCAGCAAGAACTCTTGTAACAACTGCTTATTGTGAATATTTTCACAATATTTGTGTATTTAAGTGATTTGTAACCAGATTAGCTAGGGAACCCCACACACCATGTTATGCACAATTCAAATAAGAATATTCCTGAAGAAATGTGCTAAATGTTACTATTTTTATGTTGATTTTGGAAGTGTTCTACTTATCAGATCTAGAAAATAGGAATATGCAGAGTTTCTTCTTTCAATGTATGTAATCTGTCATCAGAAAGTCACAGGGCTTCTCAGTGGCTGGCCTTGTAAAGGACCAAAGAATCTATTAGTCAGGATTCGAGAATGGCAAGATTTATGAGCTGGCTGCAGTAGAGATCATAAATCACAACACTACTTTCACTCCAAAGTGATGCGAAGACAGACCATGCGCATGACAGAGAGGTACAAAAAGTGGTCAACTGTTTCTGTATTGAATTATCTTCTCATCAGACCTGTAGCCAATTTTAAACTTTAATTTAATTTACTTGCTCCTTTTGTTAATAAAAGTGAGAGCTCATATAAAGCTAAAGCTTACAGGTGTTCAGTTACACACGGCCTGCGTGCATCATGCCCCTCATCACATCCACCCTGCACGTCATTCATTTTCAACTGGAAAACACAGAATCATGAAATTAACTCTTCAAAGGAGTTTGGATGAAGGAAAGCAGAATTTCTTATGTAAAAAGATAACAGGACAAGCCAATTAGCCGAACTGATAAAGCTATTTTCCATCAAAGAAATAGGTGCATCAACTGCACACAAAGGCTGATAAGTATCAAATCCAGTTTCAATAGTCATGTCATGAAAAACAGTAACCCTTAATACAAAGCCACATGCAATAAACAGAGAAGATAACAGAGCTTTTGCATACCATTTAATTTTTTTTGTCTTGTGGTTGTAGAGCTTTTGTTGACGAAGCTAAGCTTCCATCAGGTAAGGTGCCAATTTAGCAAAATATCCTTATATTTCATTGCAAAAGTCTTAGTCTTCACAGATTTGAATAGAGCTAGAGCACCTAACTCCCCTGCTTCACTGAACAGGGGAAGGCTCTATGTATTATGAATTCATTATGTTTAAGTACATTGCAAGTTAAAACAAAGGATTCCTCACAAACAAGCGTGTTACTCCAACATGCAGGGTCTACAAGAGAAAAACATTTGGAAGAGTGGAGGGACAACAATGCTGCCACTGCCTTTCAAGTTGGAGATAATGACAACATGACCTGTCAAATGAAGTTAGCAGTTTCACAGAAAAACCTGTCATACTCGTGTTTATGTTTCTTAACAGACGTGTATAAGCTCATGCTGTGTACAGTGGCACTTCAAGCGCAGCATCTGCTTTCCGATTTGTACAGGAGGGAACATATTTGTTAAACTCATTCTCCAGTTGACGGACAGCCCAGTGAAACTATCAACACAGACCAAATTTGCCTGTCACACAGATGCATAAATTAATATGCAAACTTACATCTAGAATTGCAAATGCCTTCCCCTCATCTTTTAAGGTAGTCTGGAAAGCAACAATAACTCTACATCTCCAAAATAGTTGTGTGGCACAGGTGTCTGCATATGGTCCTGAGCAGCCTGTGCTAGAGGAGCCCACACTGAGCAGAGAGGTTGGCACAGATGACCTTGAGGGGTCCCTTCCAACCTCAGCCATTCTGGGAATATCCAACCCCTTTCTCTATGCAGCTAAACATCTTATACATTCTCCTGCCTCAACTGAGATTTTAATGGGAAAAAAAAAGTGTAAAATAGTTTTCACACAATACTCTTGAATCTTTAAACTCAGGTGGATGACACTAAGTATAAACAGCATGAAACTTGGATCCTCACAATTCTGGTAAAGTTTCCTTGGGAACTTTATGCTAATCTGAAGCAAAAAACCTAAAAGTTTTATACCAGGTGATTTACAAGTCTGTTACTTCTGAAGACAAGTTTCCAGCATGCACTTCAGAAACATATCTCATATAAATGGGAATATTCATTCATTTCTTATTAATAAATAAAAGTAGCAAATCAAACCAGCAGGCAGTAAGAGGAAAGGGCTTGGCGCATGCACATATATATGTATCTTCAGCATTACAATATGCATGATAAAAATTCCCCTAGGTTACTTTTCTATAAAAAAGAATGTTAATAGAATTTATTACTGGTAATGATAAATGCCAGAGTTTCTGAAAGAAACACAGATTGCAGACAGAACATAGAATAGTATGCTTCGGACTTCACATATACAATATAGTGTTAGTAAAAAACTAAAACTTCAATTCTTCTCAATAAGCTTTTCTTTTTAACTTATATAGTTGAAAGACATGTCTGATACTATTTGCCTGAATTTCCACAACAAAAAAAACAAACTAGTAGACGCTATTTATTCCCCTACTTCTAACATAGACTGAGAACAGTGAGAATATTCACTTTCATAGTAACAGATTTAAACAGATAAGAAATAATGTGCAATTTGTACTACATATTAGAATCATAGAAACATTCTTACCCATGTATTTTTAACGATATGACCCTACAACTATGAAGCATAGTCGTAACACACTGAAACATCATTTAGCAAGATCAGAAAGCTATGACTTATTTTATCTGATCCAGAAATGAGCTGTCAAAGTTAAATTGTTATGTAATTAATTGCACCTTTGCTGGCAATTATTAAACTGTGAATGAAAGACTGTAGTGAAATTGCAAGCCATTGAGCACCACCTAATACATTTGAGACAATCCTTTGAAGATCAATTTTCCTGAACAGAGCACTAATGAGAAGCTCCTCATTTTAACAAAAATGTCACCTAATAAGAATAACCAAACAATAGAATTTTCTTAAGAAAAAAATCATCTCTCAGATGGCCATCACTAGATGGATTCCATAAGTGGTGTTGAGATACAGAAAGATTCAAGACCTTCAAGAAATAATTCACCTCCAGAGTGAGCACTGAAAGGGCCTAAGTGGGACTCGGCACAAATTTCAATTAACTGATTTACATGCAAGATACCACATAGGACACCCTGCTTTTATATTACTGCATGCCTGCAGTAAAACAGTCTGGTTCCTCTCAGCTTTATTCAAAGTTGAGCTGGAAGGGCTACATGACATAATCTTGTTTCACTCTTCATTCCAAGGATGTCACTGTCCAGTTCTCCTTCCTTTTCCTCCTCCTTCTGTATCTTCACATAAGTCATTAATTATTGACCATTATTTATGCAAACATTTTCATAGTTTGCCCCAGATTTTTTCTTTTGGAAGTTGAGACCTGGTGTTTCAATTACCAGTAGTCAAGACAACTCAAAGTAACTTTGGTGACTTATTTCAGACAAGTTTTGTCATAGGAACTGACAGAGCAATGATGGGCAAATGCTGAACTTGTAGAAAAGTAACTGCTACTGCAGTTAATATCAAGTTATTAATATCAAGTTATTAATATCTGCTACTGCAGAAAATATCAAGCCAGGCTTGATATTTTCACACTAATAAAGCTTTCACAGTGCTTATTTATGGGGAGTTCTGTTTTTAAACATGCTAATATGGTTTTGCTGTTGGATTTTGTTTGGGGTTTGTTGTTTTTTTTTCTTAATGTTGAAAGAACTGAACCCTAAATAGCAGCTGAAACTTAAAAGAAATGTTGCATAAAAAAAATATACCAAATGAGCTTCTTCAAACCATGAGCTTCTTGCCAGAATATCCTTTAAAATGTTCATTTCAATTCACCAAGGTCTGACAGTTTATAGGCACAGTAACTTGTTTTAAAACAAAGTATATACTAAAAGTACAAAGACAACTGAATAGTGAAATACTTTAATTTGAAATACAACATAAATAAAACTCCAGGCTCTATCTCAATATACATTAGAACACTTAGTACTTGTACAGGTTCCAGGATTAAGTGCTTTATACTACATCCATTGTATCATTCTCTCTACTGCCAATTTTTATTTTTTTTTATGAAGCTTACTACCACAGTGACTGCCAAAAACACTTCTGAAACCTTATACATCCTGTTAAAACATCAATAACACCGTATTTTCAAAAATAAAAGACTAAATGATATCAACTGAAACTTCTTGAATTGTATCAAGTGGTGGTTTTATTCATATTCTATTTTCTAATAGGTGAATTTACCTTCTGTAAAGGAATACAAAAATTGTTTTTCAGTTTGGTGCAAGGATCATAGGATCATTTTGAATTCCTACATGACAGGGCCCAAGTTGTGGTCCACCTAGAGCAGCAGGTACCACAGCAGCACCAACAGTTACGTGCATCATCTAAACTTGTTTCCAAGAGATGACATCTGAGATTTTCAATTATGTATGTATTCATTAGAAAGTTCTCATTATTCAAAAATTAAGCTTCCAGAAAATCAATTCTTGAGTATTTAACCTGTTGCGGATTGCAAACTATAAAACATATAAATCAAACCAACGACCCCACACAAGCCACACACCTATCAGAAGCATTCTTCCCATATACCTACTGACAGCCCATAACTAACCTTGTTATATCCTGCACATTAAAAGTTTTCCTAGATCTTGAGTTGTATTAGACCATTAATTCAAGAGTTTAATGGTGCAACTGTTTCGGTTTTTTCTTAATTTTCCACATAATTAAAACGTCACATTTACTTTTGTGACACAAGTTCTACCAAGAAGGCAAAGCTACACTCTGTACCTCTTGTCTCCCTGATCTATCTCTGGTTTGCTAAGTTAGGAGAACTGGACCAACAAAATACCTGCACTCTGCATACAGAACATGAACACAATGCCTGAAGAATTAAGGGTCTCATCTCCTATATCAGGAAAAAAAAAGAAAGTACTCTTCCATTCTGTTGTATGATTTCTGAAAATTACATTGTAGTGGAATCTTTAATCACTACATGTTATGTTTAATTGTGTATTGTTGGACTTATCTTGAATCCCTCTGAAATAGGCATGACATAAAATATTTTCTGATTACTGCACACTAAGTGAAATGTCTGCATTCTTAATATCTTATACATTTTGTGGAAGTCAATGAAGATTAATTCAAAAAAAATACAATATTTGTAAACTGCATTAACTTTGTACTGTCTTTGCCTGCAAGGACAATTTATGACAAATGGAGATGTAATTGATTAAAGCAAAGTGTGCTTTCTGTTCAAATTTAAATTCCACAGCTTGTAGGAGTTGAGTTGCATTCCAAATTGTTATGTGCAGTTGCCCTTTCTTTTAAAAAAAAAAAATACTGTGGCTAAACTGAATTAGGCAGCAAACATTTTACTTTTTAATTAAGCAGAACTTGTGGCAGCAACATACACAAAGAGAGAATAAACACTGTTGGTTTCTTCTTCCATCAAGAGTTTGGGCAAAGGGTATTGTCTAGACAAATGTAGACAAACAGACCTCTTTTCAAAAATATACCATATTATTTGGTAACAATTTTTCTCTTTTTTTAAGGGTACTTGCCAATTTTAAAGTGGCTAAGAGTAACCATTCCATTAAAAACAAACAAAACAAATCCACCCTTCAAAATCTAGCGGTGTGATACATTAGCAAAGCTGTATAATGTAAAAAGATAAAGGTTAAATACTAAATCATGTTCAATTGCTTAAAAAACAACTGGTACTTTGACAGAGTAAAGGCACATACTGATAGTGTGTTTTCAAGTGTACTTTGAGAACTTCATTATGATATACACAGCAGTTACTTTATATTAAGACTGAAGCTTCTTTCACTAAAGTTCACGCCACACTTCCAATACAACTGCTGAACCAGAAATAAGATTTCCCTTTGCAGTTCAAGAAGTTTTTATTTTATGCACAGATACATACAAATCACCTTGTTCCAGCTACAATAAACATCAGATTTGCATAGGTAGAAGTCAGAATGGGAGGTTTAGGTGAATCATTCACACACATGCCTGCTATTCTTCCCAGTGTGGTAAATCTTGGTCACAAGAACAAAGGCTTTGAGCTTTGTTGTTTCTACAGAAATATTTCAATATCTCTAAATGCCTTTACACACCCAAAACAAGACTACAGAAGACAGGTCTAACCTCATCATCACTTAGTTCCTAAAAGGTAACTTTAAGTTAAACATCTCGTAGAACTCCACAGTCCAGTAGCAGTAAGAAAGAAGGAGTAATTAGAATGTAACATGACATGCATGGAGAGCTTTGGTTGTCCTACCCCCAATTATTCTTAGTATTCCACCTCAATATATATTAGGTGGTTGTGCACAAGCAGAGATTGCTAAAGCTTGTTATCTGCTTTGAATCTAAATTTGGATCAAACAGCAAATCTACAGAGACTTGACAGAGAATCCCAAGTGAGTGCTCACAAACTCTCTGTAATAGGATGCTTCACAGGAGAGCAGTACAGATTATTTTGCTGGAATGAGCTTCAGTCTCATTTAAAGGATATGAACTGATTTCCTTAAAACAATTTAATACATTCTACATTCTTTGGAGAGACATTAAAAGTACATATATATTTAATTAGTACCTACTTAGCTAAAAGGAGATATTAATTGCAAGTGACGATTTCCTTTAAATGAAAGTACTACAGTTAAATAAAAGTACTGCAGTTTGGGGTGTAAAATGGGACTACAGAGTGGTTAAAAAATGGGTACAGGAGTTCCTGCAGTCAAGACTTTCCTCTACAGTTCTCCTACTCCAAATACTTGCTTTTCAGAAGAGACTACTTTTCCAGCATAAGTAACGTAGAACACAGACTTGGGACTCCCACTTTGTTTGGATTTTTGTGGGCACTGACTTGCCCTGTAAGTTTTCTATTCTTGCAATAGACCCACTAATAGCAGATTTGTAATATGAAACATACCCTAGTGCATATACTCTCCAAAATCCAACTGATCTCTACAAGAACATGTCTTCTATGTATATGTGTAATAAGTCCGCAAGTGCAAATATATATTTTAAGGAACATTGACAGTCAAAATAAGTTTTATATTTCAGAGCGCTAGCACACAGAGAGAATCCAACTAGGAACAGCAATTCAGCTTGGTCTAGAAAGTCTGTAAGCCTATTCGGTCTGTTTTTGCCATTCTCCCCTCCTGTCCAGTACATGAAAGAATTTGTGTAGTATTTGCCGCTTCTAATAAGAGGAAGTAAGGCTATTGAAAGATTCAAGAGGAATCACAATAGAGCTTGTTTTCCCCCCACCCTTTGCCCAGCCATAGCACTCCCAGGGAGGGATCAGCAGAGCACCTCCAGTGAGAGCTGCTGCTCTTGTGTGCACCAAGGTACTTGTGTGATAGCTACCACTATTCCTGCCCTGCTGACAGCGGAAATTGCAACGAACTTTTTGTCTCGGCAAATTCTGAATGAGATTTCACAAGGGACATACATACACACTGGTGAAGTCTGAGAAAATGAGGAATATGAAAGATCTGCTAGAAATAAATTGAGGTGTGACAATCTTTCAAGGGAAGACAGTGATCAGTGTCAAGCATAAACTTGCCCAGCAGCCAATGCCCCAATTCGCTAATCTGATGACCTTCCTGTAAATCAGAAAAATCTTCTTTGATAAGTTACCTAAAGAGAAATGAAAAAGCGGTTTCTTCCAAGACACTTAATGGGCTAAGATTTTACTGAAATTAGTAACTGTAGTTGCAAAGAGTTGCATTACATTGCTGGTTTGTTAGGAAGCACATAATTTATATTTTTAAAAGAGCAATTTTATTCTGTCAATTAACATTTTCAAATAATCACGAAAAATGATCAGGTTGCAAGGAACCTCTGAAGACACGCAGATCCAACTTCCTGTTCAAAGTTGGGCCAATTTCCAATTTAGATCAGGTCATCTTGGGCCTTGTCCTATCAAGTCCTGAATATCTCCAAGGATGGCGATTCCTGAACCTGACTCAGTGCTTGACCACACACATAGTGAATAATCCTTTCCTTTTTAACTGTGACTTTCCTTGCTTCAATCTCACAACCATTGCTCTTGTATATCTTTGAGTAAAGTCTTGCCCCATCCTCCTGCACACTTGTTTTTCAGCCTCCAACAATCTTGGTGGCCCTCACCACACTTTACTAACACGTCTCATACCAAGTGAGCCTAAAACCCACTGCAGCATCCCAGATGCAGGCCCATGAGTCACAAATACAGAAGCCTAGACACTACCCTCAGCTTGTCTGCTATGCTCCTGCTAGCACCACACAGCATGTGGCCCACATTCATCCCTTCCAGGGCACACTGCTGACTCACATGACACTCTACCCACCAAGACATGCATGAACTTTTCTGCAGAACTCCATTATACGTACATTATACACTTCAAAAACATTTATAGATTATTTGTGGCTTTGCACACATTTTGAGTTTTTGGGGTGGGTTTTCCTTTTGTTTTTTAGTTTTTAATTCTTCACTTGGTATACTGACATAAGAGGACTGATTTTCAGAAAGCAGAAGTTCAAAGAAAAAACTGCAAGTCATCTCACATCAAGCATCCAGAACTAATCTCAAGTTTCCTCCTCTGAGCATCCAAAACCATGACACAGTGGTAGGTCACATCACAGGCTTTGGAGGGGCTGGGTGACCTGTTAGCTAGCTGAGTTCTCTGCACAAGAAGCTAGTTTAGACAGCATCCCACCTCTTCCCAGCCCTGGGGCAGCAGTGTCACCTGGGTCCTACTCTGTGTCAGCACAAAGCTGCTTATCTTCATATCAGGAGTCCGAAGCCATGTTACACATGTGCACTTGGCAGATTTGTCATGCTGGAGGCAAACCACGTAAGGTACCAGGATTAGCTGAGGTGCAAAACTGGAACCTGTTCTGAAACTCTTGCTTTCTGCAGAGATTTGGCTTCTCCAGTGTTCTAAGTTGTTGGCGTTTTTTAAAACCTAAAATCATTAATAATTTATAAATTTAATGTCAGACAACTGCATATATACACACATACACTTTGTGTATATAAAACATTTCTTTCCTTACCTTGTCAGACAAGCAAACAGCTGAGCAAGAGGAAGCTGCTTACACACAGGTGCTTCAGCCCACACCAACATGCAGTGGTTAGAAACAGAAAACAAATCTTAATCTCTTAATTTTTAAGTAGCTAGAATTGTCACAAATTTTTGGCATCCTACTCATAGTCAAAGCAAGCTACCAAAGTTAGGTTTGTGAAGAATTCCTGGGTATCCTTAATCTGCCTTCCCACTACTAACAAGTCACAATAATCTCAGGATTTCATAACTGAGAAAAGATTGTTATTCATTGGTTTTGGAACACATTTGGTTTTCCTAAGCAACACGGGGGG
Organism: Trogon surrucura; assembly: GCA_020746105.1. Classification (NCBI taxonomy): domain Eukaryota; kingdom Metazoa; phylum Chordata; class Aves; order Trogoniformes; family Trogonidae; genus Trogon; species Trogon surrucura. The sequence continues at coordinate 112,007,841 of CM036617.1, read as the reverse complement.
GGGGGGGGGGGGGAAGGAAAAAAAAAATAAGATGGAAGTAATTTGAATACTTGTGTTCAGCTATCAGATCAACCTTGTGACTGCAGTCCAGCAAAGACTTCCTTATACTCTTTCTAAGGGTATATTAATATATATACTACTCTATATTCCAAGTTAGCTACTATGCTGACTGAACATAATCTGCATTATAGTTGACTAAAGCTACCAAACACAAAAAGAAAACAAAAAAAATATCCCCCACAACATTGTTTCAATTCCAAAGTTAAGATTACTTTTTCCAAATAGGTCTGTATTGGGGAAAAAAAAAGCTTCTGCAAATGGGGGTGTTTCAGAGCTCAGAGACAACCACCACTTTCTACCATGCTCAGTTTAAGCTCTGAAGCTTCTTGTCTATAGCACAATGCGCAGCCTTTATGCTTAATCATTACAGAAAGTAACTTGTCAATACTCTATGCTGAGAGCTCTGAAAAAAATAGATTTGAAAGGATCTTCTGCAATAAGCATGCACCTGAGAACACCAGCACTACTGCTGTGTTCTTCAAAGAGCAGACGTCATCTTACCCAACATCTCCAGAGCTTCAAATATAGCACCTGCTTACTCCATACAGCAATGAAATTGCTCATATTAAGAAATACTCACTTCTTTTGCATGTCTGAAAATTATTAGATTCTAGGACTCCTTATTAATTTCTGCCTTCAAATTAAGTATCGGTATTAACACTGTTAGAGAATATCAGAGAACAGTAATTGTCTGCTTACTGTTAAGTAACCTAAGACTTCCAACTATATTATTTCTCTTAATTCACCAAGAAAAAAACACAAATATAACTGTTTCAAAAATGCTCTTTAGATTACTCATGGCTCAATGTTGGAGAGATACAAAATATTTTTATGAAGTTACTTATGAGTATAAAATACAGGCCAGGGTTGTCTTGGAGACTGAGGAGTGAACCTGTAATATGCAGGTAAGCAAGAAAAGTAGAAATCGGTGCAAAGCTCCAAAACCTACATAATAGGCTCACATGCAAGAGTTCAGAATGAAATGAGCCACAGTTTCTACCATACTCCAGTCTCCGCTTGATAATTACACTGGGCAGGATGAAGTCCCTAACAGCAAGCAAGATGCAGCTCCGTGAACCAAAAAAGACAGTGAATGGCTTGGGTCAATGTGTAAAAAAGAGATAGATAGGAATAAGTGTTGAAAAACAAAGGGGTTTTAATTTGAGTTTACTGTTCAGATTGAAAGTGGAAGCGGAACAAATGTTGGTTTCTTTCTAACTTCCATAGCAACCCACTCACGCTTAAGTTACGTGACTCAGAAGCTGTTTCCTTTAAATGCAGCCATATGGCTTTTAAATCCTTTTGGTTCAATGCCCAGACACAGAATAATTATTTCTTCATTTTATTGTCCTGATTGATTTTGAATACTCAAACTTAGTAATTTTAGTCAAATTACTCAATTTATCCTTTACTTTTATCAGGTTCCTGCAATTCAAGTCAAAAGGTTTTGCTTTTTACTTTAAGAAAAAAATGTTAATCCACAGCAAATTTACAAATATTGCTGGCAACTTAAAGAGATTTCATATAATACAAACTTCCTGTGTATGTAATTACACAAAAAAAAAATTTCTTCTTTGCTTTTAATTTACTGCTTTATTGCCAGATGATTAGAAATTCATATTTCTGAAATGAAGGTTTAAACAATCGTCAGCAGTTGCAGTAAGTACATATGCTCAAAAGTCTACACTAAACTTCCATCACAGCAGAGTGCAAAGTTGACTGAGACTGAAACACAGCCAGCTTTATTACACCAGGCCTTCTTAAATGTACTAAGTATTCAAAAGCTGTAGAGCAATCTAGCAAATTCTTCTTTAATACATAGTACATAATATTTTGTCACACTATTACAGCTTCATTTTTCTAAGTTACGTTTTGGTAATTGTTAGAAAATAAAACAAAGAGCTACATGACCAAAATATGAGCTCAGATGAAGACTGCAATCTTTAATACCTCTCAACAGCCAGAAACTCAAAGTAGGTTTAGAACTGTGGAAAGCATATTTCACAACACTGGTTCTCTCACATTACTGACTTTGAAAATAAACTCTTTAAGGTTACTGTGTGTATTTCCAATACACCATTCTTTCCAATACCATTCACCAGTATTTCATAAAACAGAAGTTTACCATATCTGTTCATTTTAGCACAATACCATACAAAGTAAGTCTTCAGATATATCTTGTTCTCTCAGGTCAAAGATTATAATGTCCAAATAGAAGCTTTTAAGAAAAAAATTCAGCCTTTAGAAAACCAACTCACCTTTTCTTAGAAAAGACAGTTTGTATCACAGAAGAGCTTCTCTGCGTGTCTGATGATCAGCTGCAAAATGTGTATGACTGCTTTCCTACCAAAGTGCTCTATGGGCTTTGAGGTTGAGCTTTTCGTGTCTGCAGAGGCAATGTTAAGGTCTGCAGAAGTTTTCTGCAAGTTGCAGCATACAGTTTACATCCAGTTTCTATGCCTACAACATCATTATCATTTCAAACAGTCAAGAACTACTGCTTCTGCTCCAGCTGTGCAGTGGAATGGACCTAGCACTGGCTGCATACACTAGCCAGCATCGTGCTTGTAGTCATTGACTAGAGTAATGGAGACCAGAAAGTCGGTAGTGTGAAGTACAGCTTCTTTCCCACTTGAGATAGTAAATTAAGGACATGCAAATCTCAGATCACCTATAACATATTTCCTGAAGTTGGCCTGACATACCTCAGAAAGGAATGCCCCTCCACTTGCCCTAAATTTCAATACCTCAAAAGTACCACTTACAGATTTCTCCCTTCCCCATTTTGACATAACATTTGAGCATTTCATACTAAATATGTACTTTACTCTTGTACCAAATATATACTTGAAAAAATAGATTATTACTACCTTTCTTGTTACCAGCCCTAAGGTTTTTGAAAAATTAAACAGTATTCAGATCAGAAACAGGCAATACTGTTTAATTTTTCAAAATTAAAACACAAGAAGCTAGACTTTTTTTTTTGCCTGTCTGCATTCTTGCAGCTGTTATGCACCACTACCAGTGAAATAGCAACACAACGCAGAAAATATTTATAGCACTGCAACAAAAGCCTTTTTGAATATTGCATATTCACTGCATATATCACAACTAAGTAATGTAAAGTGTCCATGTCCATAATCTCCACACCTAGAGAGCCAACAACCGACAACAATGGGAGATTTATTTCATGACATATTCCAATCATAGACCACAAGAAAATAAATCCAAGTATCTGGAAAATTCCATAAGGCATTGAAGCATGTTCCAAACTACATTTGACTTTTGATCTGAAGTACTTCAGATTTTTATATTCTTAGTTCTTGTTAGCAGTTCACACAAGTTCAGCACTTCATCACACACCTCCGCTTCTCCAGCCAATGCTATGTAATACTGAGCAAATAAATTGCAGTAAAACACCTTTCACTTACCCTGTCCTTGTCCACTGATCTGGTGACTCCACAGCATCAAAATTATTGCTAATATCCAGTGCATCCACTCAGTTCCTCCACCGCTTCCTAGTCTTCCAGCCATTGCATTATTGGACACTATGCAAAGAAATATTGAATGTTTTAACTCATGGGAAACATACCTTTGGGTGGAGAAAACCAAAACAAAATCCCCGTAAGTTTCCTCAGTACACATCTATCACTCTAATAAACACTCACCAGTAGAAATGCTTTTTCATTCAAAACCTCCCTGTTTGCTCGAGACCGTTACCTCATAGGCTATACAAAATGGAAGTTGCTTTGAAAATGCTTGAATTTACCTTTCATACAAACACAAAAAAACAGATTCCAAATCAGCCAGGTTTAGGAGTCCTGAACAAACAGCACTTCACTGAGTCACTTAAAAGTTTTGCCAAATAATATAGCAACTTCTGAGGCAAAATCTCTCAGTCAGTATTTAACCCGAATTTTTAAAATGTTTGGACTTTTACAACACTGAATTGTACTAGTAGTTGGACTAGCTGTTCATCGTGGGCTTTCCTGGGCCAAGTACATCTTCCAGTGGGCACAGTTCCCACATCACTTACATATGCAGCATTTAACTGTGTAGCATTCCCCACTCACACCCTATTTTTGCACTCTGACTAAGGTCTGCTTCTTCAAAACATGTTTAATCAAATAATGGTTTGTCAGAGCTGTACTAATTACACAGGCCTTGCTAGATTCTGGCTGAAAAAAAAAAAAGGCAAAAACACAAACAGGACACAAATTCTAGCCTAAAGCACAGGCAAATATCACAGCAATTGGTACTTGAATAGTTAACTAACTTGTTCAGCATATGGAAAATCTTGCAACAACTCCTTAAGTAGTTTTTAGAAAAGATGGCATTCCGGAAGATTCTTGTGTTTCTCCAAACTGCTATAAAATTCTTCTGAACAGTGTCCTAGAACTTTATTTAAAGTTCACAAAAAAATGCTAACAAAAAGGAATGTTCATGTATTGGCTGATTAAGCATATTTTTAATATTGCTTATAATAATTCTCATTTATTTAAAAAAAGTTTTATAAACCCATGGATTCAGAAGCCATCCCTAACAAAACATTCAGCTGAAATTACACTTAATAGTCCTCAATCCTCAGTTCTGATCCATACTGATAAAAAACCCCAACAAAACCATAACTGTCCTTTGTGAAATTAAAAAAAAAGAAAGTATTATTAATGCAGTAAAAATATAAGGCTGTCATATAGAAGACTGCTACACTTCGGTTTCTCCCCTTTCTACCTACACCCACATATGCAGGGAAGAAGGGCAATGGAAAGTATGGGAGTTTTCTTGCTCACTTGGTGTGTGGGTGTGGGTGTTAATTTTTCCTATCTGCTGTGACACTCAGACTTTCACTCTTCCACTTAATCAGTGTTCCAACTACTGGCGCAGATCACTAAGTATCTTATGTACTTCATGTTCAGAATGCAAATTGACTTTTGCTTCAGAAGAGTTTAGGGAATCTAGCCCTTCTGCAGAGGAAGGCTTCTCAGGTGTTGCAAACACCTAGATTTGATCGTTAGCAGTTTTGTTTAAGCTCCACTAGAGCAGCTGTTATTTCAGCAAAACACTGCCCTCCCCAGCCAGCCTTCAGCAGTTCCTCCTGTCCCCCCTCACACAGGCATACGGAGGGGAGAGAGGAAGGGATGCTACAAAGCTTTATTTGTTTTGCCTTGCCTTTTTTGGGCTGTTTAACCCCCAGAGGAAAGGAGGAGCAACTGACTGAAAATGACAGTCCCAAAGCAGAAGTGTAGAACGACGAATAAGTATCCATATATATATATATGTATGTGTATAGCCACTGCGAAGTCAAAGAAATAACTTTTTGTAAAAACAGTATCTTGGAAAAGAGATCTTCTGTTCCATGAATATTTTTTCCCCAAAGTAATAGACACATTTCTGATTCTCAGTGCAAGCAAACAGATGGTATTCAATTAGTTATTTACCTACTCTACTACTATTAATTAAAACCTCCAAGATAATCTTTGTTTACACTGTGTCCACAGAAAGCTAGAGTTCCATAAAAATCTAGCATTTGTATCTACAGCCCTGCCAGGTGTAATATAAACATCACAAACAAGCGTCATAGCTTGGAACCCACCCTGCCAGGAACAAAAACTACACAGCTGCTCACTCACCCTCATCCCTTCCCCTTCAGGGATGGGGAAGGAGAAAATTTAACAAAAAGACCTCAAGCATTGAGATTAGGGAGGGTCTCACTACTTTTGGTCACAGGCAAAGAAACCAAGCAGACTTAGGGAGAAGGCAAAAAAACTTAATTTACCACCACCAGCTTAAAAAAGCCAACTAGATCAGAGCAAGAGAGAAAGCAAATACAATCAGATCTTAACCACCCTACTCTTCCCATCCCTCCGCCTCCTTCCTGGCTACCTCTCACCCCCAGTAGTGCAGGGGGGTTGGGGATCAGGTCAGTCCATCTTCCTCGGGCAGAGGGCTCCTTGCAGCCTTACCCTGCCACCACGTGGTGTCGCTCTCATGGAGGGAGTCTCCACATAGAACGTGTTGGGCTAGAAGGAGCTTTTAAAGGTCATATAGTCCACCCTCTCTGCAGTGAGTAAGAACATCATTAACTAGATCAGAGTGCTTAGAGCCCCATCAAGCCTGACCCTGAATGCCTCCAAGGATGGAGGCTCCACCAGCTCTCTGGGCAACCTGTTCCAGTATTTCACCCCCCTCATAATGAGGAGCTTCTTCCTGATATCTAATCTATACCTACCTTGCTCTAGTTTAAAACTATTGCCTCTCATCCTGTCACTACATGGCCTTGTAAACAGCTCCTCCCCAGCTTTCCTCATCCTATTTGTGAGTCCATTCCACAACAGTAGGATGCACCCCCAGGCCACAGCCCACCTGCTCTGGCATAGGTCATTCTTAGAGTCAGGATTCGCTCTGGGCACATTCATTGTTCCCATGGTCTTTCCTCCTCCTGACCTGGGGGCCACATCCCAGATTGTCACCACTGGCTATCTCCTCAGTTCACAGTCAATACCAACCTCCGGTGAATGCTCTTGTGCCTTCCCCACTCCCACCTCCCTCCCCAACTACACATTTCTTGTTCTCTCTAAAACAAAAACAGGGTCCTCAACACAAAAGACAGTGGAGAGGGAAGCTCCTCCAACAGACTTCCTCTCTTGAATATATTGATTCACAGAGGTGCTGTTTGGCCTGGACTTAGCCAGGGGCAGGCCTGGCCAGTTTCCTGGGCTCAAGAAGGCTCTGGAAGTTTCTCCAAAGGAGTCACCCCCATAGCTATCCCAGTACCAAAAATTCAGCCCGACCCAAACCCATCACATTAAGAAAGCATTAAGATGCTTTATCCAAGCCCCACAAGGAAACATTAACTTTTAAGAATACAGTTTTTCTTGAACATTTGTGACTCGTGAAGAGAGGAAGATGAGGGCTGTCTTACTAGGAGGAATCCTAGAGGTAAACACCCATTCAGAATGAGAACAGAAATAGCAGAAACTGTGACTTCTGATTTAGGAGACATTTTCTTCACACTGCAGAAACCATCCACAGAAGAAAAACAAAGAGCAAGGCAGAAGGGTCTTCAGGGGATGGGATGAAGCTCCACTCTTCACAAAAACACAGGACTGCAAAGAAAGGGAGGGGATCTAAACCTAATAGATCCCCTTCCTATCATATTTCCTGTCTTTCCTGAGACTATTTGAATACAAAAAAAAAAAAAGCAATGAAAAGCCACTGCCACACACATAACAGAGTTCAAACTAGAGCTTCCATTTGTCAAGGAAAACTCAACAGAAGGCTGCCATTATAAAACCAGAAAACACTCTGAAACCAAAACATATATCTCATGTGAATCCTGAATGCAGCTTTCCACACAACAGGTGCAGGAAACCAAGTTTAATCTCAAGCAAACATACTTCTTAATTAGAGAACAATTATTCTATGAGAGGCTACATTAGTGTAAAAAAAAAAAAAAAGCTTAACTGCCAAGTCTGTAACAAGCTTTATATATTATTTGAGTTTACACAAGCATTGCTCCAGCCATTTTAATATGGGAACAAAATGACCAAGGACAAAACCAAGTCATAAGTATTCTAAATTAATAGGAACAGGAGACGAAACAAATTTAGCTATCTTGTGAAAGAGATGACAAAGAAAAGAACATAAAAAACCCCAACCTACCAAAAATTAAAAGCATACTTAATTATTTGTTGATGTAAGACTTACTGAAGGAAAGCCGAGAGCTGTACAAATCACACCCTTCAAGGGGCAAAAAGCTCATTAATCACTCTAACTCTTCAGGAAAAGAATATTTTTATTCCCCCCTCACCCCAAACCTGCTAGAACAGGAAGAGTTATCAGATAGGAAAAGGCAACAGACTAACAGAAATATGTAATCTTATCTATAGACCTTCTTTCTTTCTAATCCTACTTCTAAATCAACCATTCTCCTTTCACCAGTGGAAAAAACCACAAAGTAAATCCCAGACATTTTATGGTCTCTTCAACCAGGGCTCAGCTGAATTAATGAGCACCTGAAGATAATTTAATGCAGTTGCACTGACACAACATTTCCTCCACCAAAAAATACAGAGAAAAAAAAATCAGTCACCACCACTATTTATTTTACTCTTTTTTTTTCCTCTAAACTATGCATATAACAATATTTTACCTGAAAAATAGCTACAAGACCTACATTTGCCAGCTTCACAGCCAAGAGAAAATGGCAAGGGGACCTTCTTCCCATTTGTTGACAATTAACTCTTAACTAATTTAAAGTGAACCAGGTGCAGCCAGTTGGCAGGAAATCAGCTAACACGGATAAATCTGTCATGAAAAGGACTGTAACAAAGCTTGAAGTTTTCTTTAGATGAGACTTTTGCTGAAGTAATATTGGCATGAAAAGCTAGGAGGCTTTCCGTTGCATTACCAGAGATTTGTTGCTGTCTCAATGGCATGATCCATTAAAATTCATAAGCTTTGCCGAATTTTGTGAGGGTAGTAGCAGCTTATATCTATTTTGCTTTCCTTCTATTACTGCTTGGGTTATGTCATATGCTTTTGTCTTGTCTGAATCACTGAGTCTATCAACTATCTAGAGTTAAGTACACTGAGTCTATCAACTACGTAGACTTAAGTACACATTTTAGTATAATTAATTTATAAATTTCTTTATGAAGTTACATTTTCAAAACCAAGATTTTGTCTATGTAAGCATAAACTTGGTAAATGTTTGGTAAATGACAGACAAAAATGTGCCAGCTTGACATGGGAATGTCAATATTGCTTCGTAAAACTGGAAGTTACTCTTACAGATGAAGTAGAATTTAGTTAGTTAACTCTATATTTAAGTACAGTTTTCCTTTACTGGACAGGGACAAGTGGCTTCTCAGGCCATTGTTAATACAGACACTGTCCCTGTATGTACAGTTCATTCATGTATTAAAAACCTACCAATTTACTTATTAAAAAACATTGAAATAATCATTGCATCTTGTTGCTAACACTACTGCCTATAGCTTTTATGGCTATAAATGCATTCTTCAAACAGTCGTCTTCAGAGAAAAGTTATGCCAGAGAAAGTGAGGCAAATTGTTACACCATGTAGTGTAGTAATTCTTAGATCATAGTCTGAAAATTGAAGACACCCATATATGCCTGATGATGAAACCTTTATTTTGCTCTAGGATCCCCTAGAGTAGTTCACACAGGAATACATCCAGCTGGGCTTTGAATGTCTCCAGAGAAGGAGACTCCACAACCTCTCTGGGCAGCCTGTTCCAGCGCTCTGTCGCCCTCACAGTGAAAATGTTCTTCCTAATGTTTACATAAAATAGATTAGAGATAGATGGAAGAACAAAAGAATCCCACCGTTAACTATTTTCCCAGTGGTGGTCATTAAAGAGTTGATAGGCCACATGTTCCATCAGCTGGATCTCTCTGAAATCAGATGCAAGAATTACAGCAGGGATGTGAAATGTTTGAAATTATATAGCCATGCAAAAATAAAAGGAAAAAACCAACCAACAATAAAACATCAAAACCAAAACTCCCTTTAAAGTATTTTGAATGTTACAATAATTGGGAATCACTAATACTTAAAGAAGTGCCAAGGGCAGACTAAAACTTTTGCTAGTACAGATTGCAAAGTAAACTGGACACATTTTACTGAATAAGAATCCACATGCCTAAAGCTAGATTCTGATCTTCCTTACATGCACAAAAACCTATGGTACCAGCAGGCCTGCTCATATCCACATAACTGAAATCAGAACCTGATCTGATGCATTTAAAATAATTGAATTTACCACTGATGTCTTACTTTGCCTGTTACAAAGACCTCATTTTTAACCTCATTGCTGTTAGTGCATTACCAAAGACATTATAAATACAAGATCCCTCAGAGGGCCATCTGTGGAACCAGATACTACTTGGTGAGGACCTCTCTGCAGTATCAGGATTGTTTACAGAGTGTAATGAACAGTGATGATAAGAATTTTCCTGTTTAAACTCAGAAGCAACACAACAGCAGTATAACAATATCCATAGCACACCAGATGTTTCAGTGCTGTTATAGTTGGGTCAGAGCACTTCTGGTCCTCACTTGTAGCTGGAAGCCATTGCCTTTGTGTTTAGAAGACAAGAAGTCATGAACTCCCACCCAAAATCTCTGAAAGCCGAGGCAGAGGAAAATCTGAGAGTAGATAACCTTATACATCTGTCAGTTTGGAGACAGCTGTGGCTCAAGTTGGATATCAAAAAGAGTTCACAAGGCACCCACCTTGCAGACATACCTTCTGCACTGTACTAGGGCATGAGAGGGAAAATCACCTTCTTCCTTTTCTGCCAAAGTGGACCTGGAGTATACGTGATACAGCAGGGCATGCCAGAGCTTTCTCCACCTTCCTAACACTATGACAGATTCAAGAAGGCAAGGGAATACTTAATTTCAGAGGGGCTGGGAAGGCTGGAACATACATTCCCACCAACACTAGGCTCCTAATCTAGGAGGGAAGTCTTTCTCCTCCATAGTTAGTGAAGAAAAATAGTCCCCCCAGGAGGTCACTGGAGACCACCAAAATTAGACTCCAGCTGAGATTCACTGTAGAGTAGACCCTGTGTCCTGCACTGGCTACCCAAGCAGGTCAGAGAGCTTGCCCCCAGGTGAAGTATAAAATAGGCTGAGGTGCATAGTCACACTCATACAAACACCTCTTCCTCTCCAGCTCTCCACTAGAGAACCTTCCTGCATTTGTTGCTGAAGCGCAGCTTCTTACCATGTCAAGAACATGTGCCTCTATGTCATGATGGCTTCATCAGTTAAGCATGCCTGACAGAAACTTCTGTGGTGTAATTAAAAACTTTCCAAAATACATTTATTAAGAGTGATTCAGAACATCAGCTAACGATTATTGATTATTCATTAATATACTAAATCATTAATTCACTAACTTATAGTCAGGTTTGCTTTCAGAACCTTTCAAAATTTAAGTAACTATTGATTCTTCCATACTCTCTTGATTAAAATTTAAAGTGAAAAATGTAAGAATTGTAATATTTTTAAAACTGAATTTTTTTAACATCATATAAATGCTATAAAAAACCCCAACACATGTAGTGTTAACAGAAATAAAAATTGCCTACAGGCATACTGTAACTGTGAATTCATGGTACTGGAATGAAGGCAAATATGTTTTAACCTTGGTATTTAGCCTTTAGAAAGATAACTGCTTCTGTTCTTTTGTGCATTGTAATTATTAGTTTCACATTTATGAAACACTATGGACCTTCATGACAATTTCATCAAGACTGAAAAGGTTTTTTTTTCAAACTGTAAAAAAATCCATTGCAATAGAAAGCTTAATTATTGGATGACTTTGGCTTTTAGGATATTTCATACTGTTGTTCAGATTATAGTATTTAATACAGGAATTGGCTCTTTCACTACAGAGAACAGAAGATAGTTGTGGGAACTTTAACGAGAAGTGATTGAATGCAGTTCTGTTGCCACCTACTACTCAAAAATACTATTTTACTTCACAAATGACCAAATAAAAATGAGGCTTTTGTTTGTCTTCTGGTGTTGCTGCCCTCAGGGTTCACAGTTTTAATCCTTTCACAAAACAGCAGGAAAATTCCTTCTCAGAAGCCAAGATCCCTAGGCAAGGTATTTATCCTTAAATCAATGCTTTAGAAAAAAAATGCAAAATATCACAGATTTCATAAAGAAACAAAAAGAAACCTCTTAAATCACGTAAATTTTTTCTTGCAAGAAAATGAAATGCAGCATGGTGAAATGTGAACACTTGACTTAGGTCATTTCTTTTTTTCCCAAATCAAAGAAAACCTTTCAAATATACGTATATACCACATTACACAATATTAACAGGCTTTGGGTAAGGTTGAAATAGCCAGTTACATCACACTTGCAGAAACCTTGCTTGCAACACTATTTACTCGTAATCTTCAATTTCCTCATTTAAAACATACAGCTACATACAGTATCCTGCAGGTTATGGTTAGAATACATCACGTGAATGATCTCACTTGGGGAAATCTGCAGTCTGTGGTGATCTATCTCACTCGGTTTGGATACCAGGGATATATGGTTGCTGCTCACATGCAAACTGGGTTGCACACATGGGAAGGAGCTGTGATATCATGATTGTTGCAGTGAAAACCTAAGTCTTTCAAGGTCTTTCTAAGGCTCCAGGCACAGGCAATGGGCAGCTTATAGGTCTTCCAGAAAGACTCTGGTGCTTGGCATTCCAGAGGGGCAGAAAGCAAATGTTGCTGTGCTGCCAGTGTGTAAGGTGAGCCTCTTTCTTGCTACACCTTCCACATACATGCAATTTGATGCAACTTGTCTTAGGGCTGAACATATTGGACTGATAGTGCAGGCTCACCTATTCCCATCAGCAGCATCTCATATAGTTTATATTGCCTGGCATACAAGGGCTCCAAAGCCACGCAGCCCTCCCCATTCTGGCTTGGACTGCATCCAGCCCTGCTCCCCACTACTAGAACAGGAATACAGCTCTCACTGTCTATTACCAGGCAACAGCATCCATAATCAGGTAATGTCATTCACCAGCGGGTACCTCCTGTCTAGCTTATGTGGTTATATGAATATTTCTCATCAGTTGTAACATGCCCCCCACCACACAAAATCAGATCCAGTTTGTTCCAAGCATTGTAAGCTTTGCCAAACCTGGACAGTGAATCACTTCTTTAACAATCTTAAAAGCAGAATAATATCATCCACATTCAGTTGACACTATAGTATTTTAGTCTTTAAGTCTTTCCAATTCACAAAAGAGAACAAAACCAAGGAGTAAATAAAACTGTGGCCAATCAGCATAAGTTTCTCAACTACAATCATTCATCTGCTTTTGCATTAACAGATCAAAATCAATACAATTGACGTTTATTCCGTAAAACCATTTGTTTTGGTTTTCTTTGCTCTCTCATACACTGAGAAGTAAACCTAGATTGCATTAAGAAATTTCAGGTAACTGACTCTGTCAAGATAGCATGAAGGATGAGAGAAAAGTGAGTAGAAGAGTAATATATTTTTCACAAAGTATTGGATCCCATGAACAAGTTAATGATGTTTGAAAGGGAGAATATGTGAGAAGCAAAAGTTTTCAAGTTGTTGAGTGATAATAATGGTGCCATCTATTGTGCATCCATCACATTGAAGTGCTTGACACATATTTTGGGCTGTTTTCATGCATTTTCTTTATGATGATTAATAATAGCATTGTACCCTCTAAAATAGCAGCCCATCACAAGAGAAAGGTGTACTAAATTAAATTCAGATGATAACAATTTTGATCTCAGAAACATATGGAGAAAATTCTGAAAGGTTAGAAGAAAAAAAAAAACCAAAAAACTGTGAGAAATACTCATTTCTAAGATGAGGATCCACAACAAACAAAAAACAGAGAAAAAGGAGTAGGGGCAAAATTCACTGCTTAAACACAAGTGCCTTTCTGAAGCATCCATTACTCTGATTTCTCTTCCTCACTCTACATTTACATTAGAAAGTGGTGGTGAAGTTTAAGATGTGTACTTGAGGAGTTAAGAAGGGTACTACACTAAATAAGATAATCAAATTATTATAGAAATAATTATAATATATATTATATATTATGCTATTATAATAAAATAATTATCATTATTATAACAATTAAAATAATTAAAAGAAGGGGTAAAAGGTGATGTGTATCACCTGGCCACATCCTACATCCTGGACATGCTGATGTGGTCTGTTTTGTCTCTAATACAAATCAGAAGTGCACAGAGGTTGATGTAATTTACATTTGTTTCGCCTTGGGTCCTTAAGATATTTTGGCTAGAGCAGCTCTCCACTTTTTTAGTGGAGAGAGGAAGCAAAGTTATCACAGAGATTCTCGACCAGGGCCTTTTAGCCTGCTGAGCCTGGAAGCAGTGCTCCCAAGCCCTCGAAGTTGACCAAAACAATGTAAAGATGTTTCTGCGCGATTGTGCCTATGATGACACATTTTAGCCCATTGCCTAGGTGGGTGAAGGCAGTTACCACAGCTCGGCTAACAAGCTCTAACCCTAACTTCATCTATTCAGAGGTGGAATTCAGCAGGGGAATATTCAAAGTGTACCCTCTGTTCTGACTCTGAAAAGAATAACAGGAAAAGTATCTCTAACCCCATAGAACAGCAGGCATAGTAACTACCTATGTGAGTGTCATAAATTATATTTAATGACTGGAAACCACTCTGAAATATCTGGATTTGTCATACACAAATGGTAATGGCAAATCGCAGCTAGAACTCGCTTGGGAACCCATGAAGCTCCACGTGCTCCCGGAAGCGTAGAAGCAGAACCACGCTACAGCTTCCCCAGCATGGAAGCATGGCCGCAGAAATCCATTATTCAGTCCCTTGCAGCCATCAGCAGACTTGCAAGTCTTAATGGAGAGCAGCAGCGGGAGGGGAGATGACAGTTTCATCTGTGGATCAGCTAAGGTGCATACAAGCAGCACGGCAAAGTCTGTAAAGGTTTGTCAAAGACTGCCATGAACATATGAATAAATATGCCCCAGTCATACTATTTCATATGCACAGGATTTCTGAATTTGCCTGAGAGCAAGTTTAGTCCCTAACAGCTTTTGCTTTTCCTTTTTTTTTTTAATTTTTGTACAAATGTATGTAATAATATTTTCCAGGAAAAAAATGGATTAGTTGGAAGCTGATCTATTGAATACATTCTAGCTAGCCGTTACATAGTACAGGTAAAAGGCTTGATTATGATTTAATAACTTACTAAATTAGAGTGTTATTCAAATAGTACATATTTTGACGTTATTACCACTCTCAAGGAATATTGGCATCGTTATTCTTGTAAATCCCTCCTGTCTAAACTAAAATAACCTTGATGGACTTGAAAAAAAATTCCATGGCAGAATAACTCAAAAGAATGAGAAAGGTCAAGAATTCACCTGTGGGGTTTTTTTTCAGTGGGAGCACCAGCAGAGATAGGAACAGTTAGTTGGTTCTTCTCGTGTTATATTTATCCTGTGAAATCCAGTCACTCAGGCCGTAAGATAGCTAATGTTCCACTCATACCAGTAATCTTACCTGCAGGTATTCAGAAAGTGTATAATTCACAAAAAAGTGTTCCTAGAGTAGACTAGCAGTTTTCAATATTTATTGGAATTACACTTACATCTCTTTTAAAGGATTTCTCCAGAGTTTAGCTGTCTGGGCTTCTATAGAATAAAAAGCATGATAGCTAGTAAATTTTAAAATCCTCCAGAAATTCTTTGAATAAATTTTCTATGCATAACAATGTTGTATCTAGTGATTTAAAAGACTGGATCCACCAGGGCTAGAAACACCTAACTTTGAGGGCTGATGCTTGCTCTCTATGAGCTGAAAATGTCTTTATTCTGACCAAACTTTCTGAGAATGTCTCACCTGAAATCCATTGTTCATCTAATATTTTATATTACTGATTCCAGGCTCTAGTTAGTGTATTTCTGTGACAGAAATTTCTTGTTTATCGGGTGAACAGGGAAGGAAATGCTTCTGCAGCCACTTGTTTGGATTTATTGCTGTGGGGCATTTATCTTATATTTAAATGAGAAACTTCAGCATTCTTGGAGGCCTTGGCTTTTAGAAGCTGTCTTAATGAAGAAAGCAAAGCTACTTTCCATGCCATATTTTAAAACGGGTAATAAAAGGAAAAACCATCAGACTGTGAAAATCAACATAACCTACTGTGAACACAACACTATGTTTTCCCCATAGCTGAGAGCACGGTGCCTTCCAGAGGCCCAGCCATAACTTCCAGCCAAACCTTGTGAAGCTGTGAGGTGCCAAGTAGAGCCGATGAAGAAATTCTGCTGATTGAGAAGCAGGCTAGCAGATAACAGAAAAATCAATGCCTGAGCATCAGTACAGTGTAATAAAAGCAGTATTTCATTTTGACACCTTGACTGGGGTTTTTTTTTGGACAAAGACTACCATTATTTTGCCATTTTCACCTAAAGTTTAACCTCTGACATCAAGCTATGCTTTTCAGTGATGTCCAGTATAGGTGACTTCTGCCTCAGCTCTGGTTGTAGCCACATTGCTTGTTTCTGTCTTTCATAAAGGCTACTGCTATTCTGTTTTCTGCAAAGACTTTTCTCTCATGCACAGTAAGCTAAACATGCATTAGCAGGCTATCAGAGACTAATTAAATACTGTGATACTGAGAGAAACATGTATTCGGGTTCCAGCATTTTTTTCCCCCCAGAAGTGGGGACTGCTTTCCTCTTCTCACAAAATACCTCTTCAGTAGAGACTTCATAAGAGGTCTTTTATTGTTCCTTCTACCTCTTAGCAAAAGGTTCTCCACTTTAAACATCTAAAGGCAAAGCCCTTGAGCTGAGAGCACTCCTAGGCTTTTTCAATGAGCTTAACTATGGATAAAGTCTTAATCTGAGAACAATTCCCCACATTCATGAAGATCAGCTCTGTATTCCACAGAAAAACCCATATATTCCAAGTGATCTGATGTCAGATAAATCACTTCTCCAATGTTTAGATAACACCAGCTCAAAACATTCCCTGAACAGGTGACTCAGCTTCCACTTTTGTAGGCTTATTAGGCAATTCCGATGGCTACTTGTGAAAAAGTCTGATGATTTGTTGCAAGTGGGAAACTCTTCATTTTAGCACAAACAACAATTAAGAGCAAAGAAGGTAATAAAACCCACCTGGTATTTGAACCAACAGAAAAGTTTGCCTTGAAATATTAATCCTTCTGAAGTTTAGTAAAAATATATCAAGAAAAGGCTTTCATTCAAAAAGTTATTTCTTTTCCATATAATTTCTATATGACTGGACATAGGATTGGGTGGGATTTTTTTCATACTTATTCTGATATTTGTTTACAACCTGCTTAATACATGAACTTGGAATAAAGGAATCCTCAATATAAATATTTTTTTTCCATTGATTTTGAGAGCTCTACTGATGTCAGCACTGACTTTTTTATTCATTCTGAAGTCAGAGAAAAACAGGCAACTGAAATTCATAACGACTCAGAGAAAGAGCACACCACAAGAAATCTATCAGGGGCTTGAGCCACACATAGATCAGGTGACAGTCCTCTGCATATAGGTGAAACACACATTTACACCCAATTTCTACATACTAACTATGAAGAAAGCTATAAATTTGCTGTTTTGAGTTTTCTTTAATAATAAGAGACTTCACTTGCACACAGGTTATTAACACTACCATGTAAGATTGACAACTGAATGTACCTTGTAACTATTAGTTAATATCTTTATGAAAATACTGTGTCTGCATTAATCATTCTAATTCCTCTGGCTCACACTGTTGATGGAGTTTTGGGTGGGCAAATACTGGTAAACACCTTCTACCTGAATAAAATTTGAACTATAAGAGAATATACCTACTCTTCACCACCCAGTGTGAGACACAGGACAAGCAAAATAATCCTATTAAAAAAACTTGTCTCTGTACTTCCGGCTTACACTTTGTGTAATGACCAAAAGCAACCACTTGTTATCTCCAGCTGTATAAAAATGCCAGAGAAACAGTGTGACATGTACCAGCTTCAAAGAAGTGCCTGAAATATAATATATAACATGTAACTCCAGAAGTAATTTCCATTATTATTTTCCCATAATATTAGGAATAAAAGAGGGTCGATTTTCTATAGGTATTTTAATTCATTAAATATATATGTTATAGGTTAAATCTGAAATAAGTGGCCCAGTATTAACAAAAACTTTAAGTAATGAGCCATATTTCTGGCTCGCAGGATAGTTATTTCTCCTGATTTACAGCTGGCACCCTGGCTGTTCTTGACCCAAGGTGTTTTTTTACAATGTAATTAGAGACTGTTTCTGTAGTCCTAAAGGCCTGCATAAGGACCCATCGTGAGTATTAATATATGCAATGAATATGCTTTCTCTTTTCCAAAGTTATGAAAACATCAAAAGGAAGTGTTGGTTGCAGGAAGCTTAAATTTGTAAGCTTGGATTTTCTTTGGCAAAACATGCCTATGCTGAAGTGTCATCAAACTCATCTGTATTACTTCTCCAAAAGCTAATTACAACAGTTGTTATTGCCTAACTTTTTCTTATTATTAACATCAATAAAAGTCAATATACTATGCTAGTTCCAAATTAATAAAGGAAGCTTGCAATCTCCAGTTTACATACTACCCTCTAATACCTTTTATGAGGTAAACTGCATTATAGCTTGTAATCCATGACTTGAAAACAAAGACTTTGGCCTTTTCAGGCATTAAACTAAACAGGGGATAAATGAGCAAAACTCCTACAGCCTTTCTTCATGCCAGCACTTCACTGATTTCTCCCTTAGCTTCGGCATTAAGACTTTCAGGGATGCCCAGAACAAGCCTAACTGGAAGCACAGCAGAGTTTTGTACCAGGTCTTTACCCAGGCTGCACCGGAATGTATTTCGCCCCTGGCCTTCCCCACCTCCAGCTCCGCAGCGTACTAGGGCGGGGGGGAGGTGAGACGGGGACTGGGTGGGGCCCAGCCGCCGTCTTACCCCCCCCCCGCTCCCCCCGGAGTGTGTCCCGACCCGCCTTTGGGAGAGGAAATTTTGTCATAAGATTCCACCTTTTTCCCTTCCCCCCGCTCCGCTTTGTTTCTCACCGTCCCAGACCTCCGTCTCTTACCTGGACGGCGGGAGGCGAGGGCCCACCGGTAGCCCCAAAACGCGGTCCCAAGAAGAGTGCCCAAGTTTGTCGGGGAAGCGCGGCTGGAATTAAAGCCCTTGGGGGTGCCCGGTCGATTGTTTGCACGATCCGGGCGGAGTAAGCTTACTTGGTCTGTTAAATGAAAAAGAAAAAAAAAAAAAAAAGGGGGCGGGAGTGCAGAGCGAGAGGAAGGCACCCGTTCCTACGGGCTTCTCGCTGCCGAAGGGAGGAGTTAGTTTAGTCGCGGGCCGTGCTCCCGGTGAATGTGCTCGAGCGGGTGGACGCGCGGGCGGAGTCGTAAAGTTGCGGTGCCCCGGGTGGCGGCGCAGCTTCAGCACCGCGGACAGCAGCGCTTCAGCAGCGCGTACAGAGGCACTTCAGCACGGCAGACAGCTGCTCCCGGTCCGGCCCTTCCCGCGGGGGCATGCGGCAATTACGCACCTGTTCGGCTATAAAGCGCCTTCCGGGCGTAAATAGCGTGAATGGTGGAAAACCGGCCCCGTCGCCAGGCAAACTATTCCAGTGGTAAATCGTTATCAACCTTGGAAGGTTGCATGCTATCCCTCCTGGGAATGTGCCAAACGGCTTCTGCCAGCCATTGCCAGCTGAAGATAGGCGCCATGAAGAATCACTGATGTCCTATCCATGCACGTAAATTGTATTTTAGTGCACATATTGTGAGTGATTACCAATCCGCAAACGCAGCCTGTTAAATATTATTAATCCTATTCTGCAGCTGAGGACATTGGGACAGAGAGATTAAGAAATAATCAAGGTTGGATACATAGAAGCCAGATCCCTGCCTAAGTCCAGATCTGAGGGCACTTAACCTGTGGGATCAACTGCTTCCTTGGATCACTTCTCCTCCCATTCCCTGCATCCTGGGTCTGAGCTTGGCCATTAACTCTGGAAGGTTTTACAGACCTCACCCAAGCAGTGAAAAATGATCTGAGGTTCTACAAATTAAGAAAGCTGCTGTTGTGACTGTAATACCCCAAATGAAAAATAAAAACACAGTTTTGTGCGAAACAGTCAATAAGGAGCATGAGAATAGAACTAGACCTTTTATCTACAGAGAGAGGAGTGTTAAGCAAGTGGAATAAGAATTCACATTTTAATGTCTATCAAGCAGAAGGGAGAGAATTCATCTTTTGTAAATTTCAGCAAACAAAATTTTCTAGAAATTAAATACTTCTTATTATCTCCAGAGTTCAGGAAATATTAAATAAGAATTCTAGGACAACAATCAATCTTTGTTTCAGCATAGTAGAATAAGTGTTGCTATAGGAGTGAAGCTAAGGTTTTTTTGGAGAAAAAGCAGCTATAAATGCTTTTTTGAGAAAGAAAATTTTCATTACTAATGAGTCATATAACAAGTTAACAAACAAAACCCATTTCTTGCTGGTTGTTCGAAATAGTTTAGAGATTGGAAAAAAAAAAGGTGGATTTAGGGGAAGTTCATCAACGATGAAGACAGGCAAGAGGTAGGTAAATTGAATCTTAAAAACAATATTGCATAACTCTTCAGTTCATTAACATTTATATGATCTATTTATGTGCATGCCTTTCCTAAATACGTGTATGACATAGGAATACAAATTACAGCTGTGGAAATGGAAGGAGGTATGGAAGGCTGAATGGATGGAAATCCTATGAAAAAAAAATAATTGAATTTCTGTATAACTACTAAACTATGACAACTCACTACACTTTCTTAAAGCAAAGGGACTATGAGAATTGAAAGGTTAATCAGATTTTTATGTTAGTATATATGCAATTATGTATATTATATATTTTAAATTACTTTTTTATATATGTATTTTTATAATTTTTATTATATATGCAATTCTCACAGCCTTCCCAAGACATTTTTAACCGATTTTCTAAAATGTCTTTTTTTTTACTGAACTTCTTATTATTAGCTAAGAAATTTTACATATACATAGACACACACACACTTATACACATATGGCAAAACTTAATTCCAGGTGTTTGCAACATTTTGCAAAATGAAGAAAAAGCAGGGAAAAGATAGACTTTGAAATCTCAGGTTTTGATATGGAGACAGTATCATAAGCTCAGGAAAAGATTTTCAGAGTAGTAACACACTTAAAATCGCATCATGCAAGTTTTCTCAACCACAGCCCAAAAGCAGGTGTGCCAATTAGGCTCATCACAGATTGTGCAGTGAAGACACAGACCTCTTTAGTGAAAGTGTCTTGGAGCATATCCAATACTGGGACATAACTATGGATATGATTGTGTCAAAATCCAGGCTGCTATGGCTTCGGATTCAGAAGTCACCTTGCTATACAGATGGTCTAAGAGATGAAGTATGGAAGAAGAAAGCTAAAATGCTGGTGGCAGAAGTCATGAACTGAATGGGACCAACTGCATGAAGCAATGCATGACATACCCTGCTGTGGTAGAGAAGAGTTTCTTTAATTCCTTGTGCTAACCCCTAATTTCCAGTCAGGGGGTTTGTTCAGAGACATAATGGGACAGCTCACATGACAGGAATGTCATAATGGATGACTACGTATTTTTCAGGAAGGACAGAGTGAAACAGCGAGGTGGTGGAGTTGCTCTTTCTGTAAGTAAGCAAATAGAATGCACCCAGGAGGAGATGATGAAAGTGTTGAAAGCTGTGAGTAAGAGTTAAGGGACATGTGAACATGGGAAATACTGTTGTGGGTGTATACTACAGGCCAAAAAGAAGTTGTTGATGCGGCCTTCTACAAGCAGATGGAAGTAGCCAGGGCAAGTGCCCTGGTGCTCATAGGTGACTTCAGTTACTTAAAAATATCACATAGTCAAGCATAACCAGTCCAAAAGGTTCCTGCAGTGCATTGATGACAACTTTCTGCTGCAGGTGGTTGAAGAACCAACAAGAAGAGGTGTGATGCTAGGCTTTGCATTAACATGCAAAGAAGTCTGGTGGCACATATCAAGGTTGCAGACACTCTTGGCTGTGACCATGACATGTCAGAGTTTAGTATTGTTAGGGAGAGAAGAAGGGTAATAAGTAAAATTTCTACCCTGAACTTTAATAGAGCTAACTTTGTCCTCTTTAAAGATCTGCTCAAAAGTATTCCATGGGCCAGGGGTCTAGAAGATAGGGGGCACAAGAGAAGAGGTCAGTATTCAAACTTTACCTCCACCAACTGCAAGATAAACGTATTACCTTAAAAACAAGTCAAGGAGAGGAGGCAAGAGATCTGCATGGATAAACAAGGAGCTCCTAGAAAAACTCAAATGAAAGAGGAAAATTTACAATATGTGGGAAAAGAGTCTGGTTATTTGGGAAGATTATAGAAATGCTGCTAGAGTATATAGAGACTTGACAAGAAAGGCCAAAGCTCTCTTGGAACTTAGTCTGGCCAAAGAGGTGAAGGATAACAATAAGAAATTTTTCAAATACATCAATGAGAAGAGTAGGGAAAAAAGTGGGTCCACTGTTAAATGAGGTGGAAGATACACTAACAGAGGATGCAGAGGTGGCAGAATTACTCAATGCCTTCTTTGCCTCAGTCTTTACTCCTTAGACCAGCCCTCGGGAGTCCCAGTCACCAGAATTAAGGGAGCAAAACTGGAGCGAGGAAGACTCTCCACTGGTCAGTGAGGATTGGATTAGAGGCCTCTTGGAGAAACTGAAAACATGCAAATCCATGGGCCCAGATGGGATGCACCTGCTGGTGCTGAGGGAGCTGGCTGACATTGCTGAGCCCTTCTCCATCATTTTTGAAAACAGGAGAGGTGCCTGAGGACTGGAAGAAAGCCAATGTCACTTCAGTCTTCAAAAAGGGCAAGAAGGAGGACTCAGGCAACTACAGACCAGTCAGCCTCACCTCCATCCCTGGAAAGATGATGGAGCAGCTCATTCTGAAGGCCATCTCTAACCAAATGGAAGAAAAGAAAGTTATCAGGAGTAGCCAATATGGATTTACTAAGGGGAAATCCTGCTGGATTAATCTGATATCCTTCTACAAAAGGATGACCAAATGGGTAGTTGAAGAGAGAGCAGTAGATGTCACATACCATGACTTTAGTAAGGCTTTTGTTACTGTCTCTCATAACATCCTCATAGGAAAACTCAAGAAATATGAGATAGATGATTGGACATTGGGGTGGATTGTTAACCGGCTCAGCAATAGAATTCAGAGGGTTGTGATCAGTGGCATACAGTTAAATTGGAGGCCTGTGGCCAGTGGTGTTCCCCAGGGATCGGCACTTTGTCCAGTTTTGTTCACTATCTTCATCAATGACCTGGATGAGGGGACTGAGTGTACCCTCAGCAACTTTGCTGATGATACATAACTAGGAAGGCTGGCTGACACACCGGAAGACTGTGCTGCTATCCAAGCTGCATCTCAGCTGGGTCCCTTATTAATTACCTGAAGCCCCTGATGAAGTACAGTTGCACTTCAGCTGGGCTAATGGTTTCGCTCACAATGTTGTTATGTCTTTCCCAGAGCCATCTTCATTTGAAATTATTGTAACCCCTTCCCCCTTCATATCTAGTTTAAAGATCTCTCAATGAGCTCCACCAGCTCATGACCCAGGATCGTTTTTCCCCCTTACAGTTCAGGTGACTGTAAGGGAAGAACCACCCAGGGCAGGAGCAGATCAGGTCTGGGAACACCTAGAGAACCTGAAGGTGCAGAAGTCCATGGGACCTGATGAGATACACCCACAGGTCCTGAAGGAACTGGCAGCTGAATTTGCTAGGCCACTAGCCATCGTATTTGAGAAGTTGTGGCAGTCTGGCAAAATTCCCACGGATTGGAAAAGGGGAAATGTAATCCCCATTTTTAACAAGGGAAGCAAAGAAAACCCACCTCTGTACCAGGTAAAATCATTGAGCAGATCCTCCTGGGCACAGGAAATATAACGATGTGATCTGTGACAGCCAACATGGCTTCACTAAGGGCAAGTCATGCCTGACTAATTTGGTGGCCTTCTATGACAAAGTTACAGCTCTAGCTGATATGGGAAGAGCAACTGACATCATCTACCTGGACTTGTGCAAGGCATTTGACACTGTCCCACATGATATCCTTGTTTCTAAGATGGAGAGACATGGACTTGATGGGTGGACCACTCAGTGGATAAGGAACTGACTAGAGGGTTGCACTCAAAGAGTTGTGGTCAATGGTTCAGTGACCACATGGAGACCAGTGACAAGTGGGGTTGCTCAGGGGTCTGTTCTGGGTCCAGTACTGTTCTACATCTTTGTCGGCGACATGGACAATAGCACCAAGTGCACCCTCAGCAAGTTTGCCAATGACACCAAGCTGTGTGGTGCAGTGTATTTTCTTGAGGGAAGGGAGGCCATCCAAAGGGACTTTGACAGGTTTGAGAAATGGGCCAGTGCAAATTGCATGAGTTTCAAGAAGTCAAAATGCAAGGTCCTGCACCTGGGTCAGGCCAATCCCAAGCAAAAATATAAACAGGGCACAGAGTGGGTTGAGTGTAGCCCTGAAGAGAAGGACTTGGGGGTGTTGATAGACAAGAAGCTCAACATGAGCCAGCAGTGCACTCATGCAGCCCAGAAGGCCAGCCATGTCCTGGGATGCATCAAGAGGAGTGTGGCCAGCAGAGCAAGAGAGGTGATTCTTCCCCTTTACTCTGCTCTTGTGAGACCCCACCTCGAATACTGCATCCAGTTCTGGTGTCCCCACCATAAGAGGGATATGGATCTGTTGGAACAAGTTTGGAGGAGGGCTACAAAGATGATCCAGGGGCTGGAGCAGCTCTGCTATGAGGATAGGCTGTAGGAGCTGGAATTGTTCAGCCTGGAGAAGAGAAGACTTCGGGGGGACCTTGTAACTGCCTTCCACTACCTGAAGGCAACCTACAGAAAGGCTAGAGAGGGACTTTTTATAGGAATATACTGTGATAGGACAAGGGGAAATGGATTTAAATTGAAGCAGAATAGGTTGAGCTTGGATCTTAGCAACAAATTCTTCAGTACGAAGGTGGCAAGATTTTGGAATAAATTCCTCAGAGATGTTGTGGATGCCCCCTCCCTAGAGATGTTCAAGGCCAGGCTGGATGAGTTCCTGAGCAACATGGTCTAGCTAAGGGCATCCCTGCCCATGACAGAGGTTGGATTAGATGATATTCAAAGGTTCTTCCAATCTAAGATATTCTATGATTCTATCCAGACAGGCTAGAGGGCTGAGCGAAGGTGAATCTCATGAAGTTCAATAGAGACAAGTGTAGAGTCCTTCATCTGGGGAGGAATAACACCAGGCACCAGGACAGATTAGGGGACATCCTGCTGGAAAGTAGCCCCATGGAGAAAGACCTTGGAGTCTAGTGGACAGTAAGTTGTCCATGGGAGAGCAAAGTGCCCTTGTGGCCAAGAGGGCCAATGGGATCCTGGGGTGCATTAAGAAAAGTGTGTCCAGCAGATCTAGGGAAGTTCTCCTCCCCCTCTACTCTGCCCTGGTGAGACCATACCTGGAATACTGTATCCAGTTTCGGACTTCCTAGTTTAAGAGAGACAGGCACCTACTGGAGAGAGTCCAACAGAGAGCTACAAGGATGATTAAGGGATTTGAACACCTCTTCTATGAAGATAGACTGAGGCTGTTTAGACTTGAAAAAAGGCTGAGGGGGGATCTTATTAATGTATACAAATATCTGAGGAGCTGAGGAGTGGGTTTCAAGAGGAAAGTGCCAGCCTCTTTTTGGTGGTGCCCAGTAATAGTACAAGGAATAATAGGTACAAACTGGAACACAGGAAGTTCCACCTCAGCATGAGGACAAATTTCATCACTGTGAGGGTGTCAGAGCCCTGGAACAGGCTGCCCAGAGAGGTTGTGGAATCTCCTTTTCTGGAGACTTTCAAAGCCCAGCTGGATGTGTTCCTGTGTGGCCTGTCCTAGGTGATTCTACTTTGGCAGGGGAGTTGGACTAGATGATCTCTAGAGAGCCCTTCCAACCCCTAACATGATGATTCTATGATTCTGTGATTTTATAATTCTAGGAGCAGTTTGGTATGCTCATCTAACAGGAAAATCACAAACATCCTTATGGTTAACATTTGTCTGTGCAGATAAAATTGCTCTAATATGGCATCTATGACTTCAGTGCGGTTTCCACATGAGAAAATTTTTGTTCAAGTAGTAAAAAAATCAAACTTATACAATGACTAAGAAGTTATACTCAGAAATTATTATGGACTAAATAATGATCAGTTCAGATCAGAACTCAAGTTACAAGATGAACTTCGTATTGTTTTTAAGACATGGGATCTTCCTCAGTTTCCTTCACTTTTGCTATAGAGCAAACAGGGTCCTCTTATATCAGACAGCAGACAAGTATTGAACAGCAACAGTAAAAATGTACCCTCATTGAAGAGCTTGTAATTTAGTAAGGTAAAAGTCTTGATAAGAATAATGTACTTACTGTGTGGGCAGCACAAGTTTTATGTGTTCTTAATTATTAATTTCTTTGCTTCTAAGTGCTTTGATTAAAAAATGATGTGATGTGTACATACAGTGTTGATACTCAGATAACTTAATTGTTTTGGTAATATTACAAGGCATATGATGTAATGTCAATAGATTGCAACTTGTGTGCATTACAGAGCTTTTCCGTGTGGATGCTTATCCTCTAGTGACAAAGCTAATGATTCCTAATATATGTGCAGGGTAAGAAAGTGACTGCTGTGATAGACACTTAATAAATGGTTAAACAGATTGGTGGGAGAGCCAAGGATAAAACTCAGAATCAAATCTTGGCTTTGAACTCTTTTTGGCATGATATAAGCAGATGCAAAAGATATGATTGCAAATAAGTCATGAAAAGAAAAAGCCTGAAGGAGAAAGATACTGAAGTAATGCAGCTATTTGTCCACGCGTACAAACTTATCAGCTTCCCTCCTAAAAACATGCCCCAAGCAATACCAGCTTTATGGTATTTTCCCAGTAGTAATCCAGGCTCAGAAATATTAGTTACCACAGGGTAAAATTAATAATTTTTTCTAGGTCTTTCAGTAAAGGACTACAAAGTATTTAATTAAAATGTAAGCATGAAGTGGGTATTAAGTGATGTCATCTGAATTACTGCCTAGAAAAAACTTCTCTCCACTGACTATACAGAAAATCTACATTTGTAATTATATCACCTAAACAGTGTTAATTAGTAAGCTTGCTTTTTTTTCTTTTTTTTCTTTTTGGCATCCATTTGTGCTGGAACAAAATAGAACTGCAAATACACAAAACAGAGAGAAAGATAAAATCTAGATAATTAGTATCATCGTGACCCAGCCACTCAGGATCAGTACTATTCATTACTCAATTTTCTCAGAGGTTAAGGGTCTAAATATTATAGGTATCAACAGCTGACTGATCCGAGCAAAGAGGAAATGCTCACCTTTATGTACCAGTTGTGCACTAGGTAGTCTAAACATATAGTGGAGAGTCCAGAACATTCTTGTAAGAGTCATCCTAGTTCTCTTGCAAAGTGTTAGCTTTCTGGACAGCTTTTAGTGGGGTTTTGTTTGTTTGTTGTTTTTTTAATTGGTGGTTTTGTTTGTTTTGGTTTGGATTTGTAAAAGGTATTAATATTACTGATAGGTGGCAAAAAGAGCAGGAAATCACCTCCTGTAATCAAAATAGGAACATCAGCTAGAGCAACTGTCTTTCCTCTCAATAAGCCAATGAACATCTATCTGTATACATTTCATAAAGCCTGAACTTCATGTATTAACACTTGGCACATGGAAATAAGCTGGTGTTCTGGCAATTATTTCAGCATGTTCAGAATTTTATGAAACAATTTTTAGTAGGCATGAAGTAGGAATGTGTCAAAAGAGTGAAAGGAGGATGGAGAATAGGCCATATATGTAAAAACATCTCTAATGAAAACTATAAAGAAATACATGCAAATCAATGCTGTGATTCCTATTTTCTTTTTAGAAGCACATCTGCTAACCCCTTTCTTTTTCCCCCAGTTAGCCTCAACTTAAAAGCCAGATTTACATTTTACTTACTCAAAGGCAGTACCCATTTTGAAGGGCATCTGACATATCTGACAGAAAACTGATGGGACAAATAAGAGCAAAGCCATTGTTGTGACATCAGTTACATTAGTACAAAATAAAGTATTGGATTACCAGGATGAACTAAGAGGTCGTTTACCTTTTTCCAATTACTCAGCCTAATGATTAAGACTTTGAATGATAACTTGATTTAAGTTGTGTCAAAAGCAGTTACACTACTAATAACACTACTGCCTAATTACAAATGTAATCATGGTTTTGAGAGAAAATTAACCCCTAAAACTCTTACAGTGTAGAAGGTTACTTTTTTACCTGGAATCTGACCCAGAATCTCAGTTTCATAATGCCAGACCAATTTCTGATTGATTTTATATCACCGTTGATTATTACAACAATGTAAGACTTCATCCAATTGAGCTATAGAGCAAGGGGGAAAATCTATCACAAAGATACAAAAGCATCCATCAAAGATACATTTAGAGAAAATGGACAATGCACTTTTTATTTTTTTAAGTTGTAATTGTATTCAAGGGAATGACATTTAGCAGCCATCGACTGCAGGTTATTGAAATATTCTGTGACCTTGGCTCCACTTTCAAACGGAAAGCAAAACCACAGATAAAACTGCATGGAATAAAGAAATTGAATTTTGGTCTCAATTACACTGTTTTGAAAATGTTCGATAGTAAGATAATGATCTTAATTACTCTTACAGCTACCAATTTTGGAATTGGTGCTTAACCAAAAAAACCACATGTTGAATAGCTCAATAATCTGTAAATGAACAGAGTTTAAATACGTAAGTGAATCTGTACACACATTAGAGTGCCCAACTATTTTGGCAAGAGCATGGTTTTCTTGCCAAAATAATCATATCAGTATACTGCTTGCCTGGTGTAAGCCTAACAAATACACATGCAACACATAATAGGGTATTTCGTTACTATGCAAGATTGAACTATGGTGATACAGCTGCGGTCACTTTGGGTGGGTGTTTTCTAACTTACTGTATCCTGGCATTTAATGCAGTAAGCCTACATTTAGGAGTAATGCCTTTTTATTCATGTAGCTATTTCTTGTGATGCAAGATCAGAATGTAAAAAAAAATGAAGAATACTTTTTTTCTTTTTTTCTTTTTTTCTTTTTTTTTTCTTTTATTTCAGAAGGGACAGGAAAGAGTAGAAGCTGAAAGCCAAGCCCTCAAGTTCTAGTTTATTTGAGTTATTTATTTGCATCTTGAGTCTTTTCATTGAACTTAGCTGTGAAGTAAAGGAGTAGGAAGAAAGGAAATAGAACAGCAGCTCTTTGCCTGACAGCAGTTGTTAAAGCAGCACTCCTGATTATCGTAATGGCTTCACTTGTCAAATGCCTTTCATACCAAAAGCAAGGCTGTTAAATGTGAAGTTGAGACTGTGCATTTTTTTTTGCTCCATGAAAAAGCACTCTCCACTTCACCCCCCCCACCACCACTGATAAGCATTAAAAGCATTTTGATGCTTGAGGGAATCTTATTTCCAGAGGTATATCACTGCATCTACCTGTCTTTTGTTCATCCTGAACACTTTGTTCATAACTTTAAACAATAAGTCAGTATATAAGAGTCCTTTTAGAATTTACTGATAGCAAAGGTTTAGTTTTATCTCTTGACCAGTAGCATTCATAAATAAGCTCTGTTTCTCACTTCACGTTTCCTAAAAACAGTGATCATTCTATCAAATGAATTGAAAGCCTTTGTTCATCTTTTCAGTTCTTTAGTTGCAAATTTCCTCTAAAAAAATGATCAAAGGTCAGTGCTGATTTTGTATTAGCCAATAACCTGACCCTAAAACTACACAGTGACTAAATGAACAGTTGGATACTTCTTTAAAATGAACAGGAAAAAAAAAAAAAAAGGCAACTGAAACATCAAACATTTCCTCTGCTGCCTCAGAGGCAACAAATTGAGCTGCAAAGAAAAACATAAGCCTTTTAAAGCGACACCTTTCCCACGCCTTCTTCAGGGCATGACTGCCACCAGCATGGCTCTTGCAGGTTGAGTGACAGAGCGCAGTGTTCGAGCAAATGCAAGCGGCCGCTGCACTGTGAGGGGGAGAACCTCAGGGCTTCCCCCAGCCGTGGAGGTCATGTTGTGCTGGGAAAACACATTGCAGGGAGCAGATGGACAGGTGGGGAATAAAACTGTTGTTCAGGCAAATATTACATCCTTACAGTAGTGGAAGGGGAGTGATTTTATCCAGCACAGTAGAACCAAAAATATGAAGATGCATCAAGAGAAAGGAAGGAAGCCATGCTATTTCTAATGCTTTCCAGAAAGCAGTGCTCAGGGAGGGCAATCTTTCAGTTGGTGTGTGGTAACCCCATTGGAAATTGATTAGGAAAAATGAATCACCCCAAAAATTGTGTTTGGGATTCTGGCACGTAAAATTTATTACAAATGATAACAAAAAAACCCTGTTTTTCCACTCCTCTTTACATTTAGAAGAATGTTTTGAAACCTCAGCAATGTTGCTAGGACCAGATTCACATACATAACAACGTAAGGGCAATTAGAAGACTCAGTAAGAAGAGCTGAAACATGTTTTTTTTCTGACTATTATTAGATGCATTGATTACACCTTCAGATATGGGAGATCACATTTCTAGGAGATGGAGGGCCATTTGGTTTTGATGTCAGGCCAGGAAAGTTAACTGTACTTGTTTGCTGCAGGGCAAACCATGTACTAGATGCTAGTTACCTCCTTTTAAGCACGGGAAAGAATACTGTGTGTATGCCCCATGGATTGCAAAAAATTTAACCGTAATCTCTTTGTTTGCTGTGTATGAAGAGAGTGAAGTTACAATTGCATTTTAGAGCACAGATGAGTATAGTGTTTTGTACCTCAGCATTGCTTGAGCTTTACTGGAAAATAAAAACTATAATTATTGTTCCCAGCCTACCTACCTTAATAAAGAACCAATTTATGAAGGATTTCTGCTGCCTTTTAAACCCTCAAAACACCTGCAAATTCCCTGAACTCTTAGAGACC
Source organism: Trogon surrucura (assembly GCA_020746105.1). Taxonomy (NCBI): domain Eukaryota; kingdom Metazoa; phylum Chordata; class Aves; order Trogoniformes; family Trogonidae; genus Trogon; species Trogon surrucura. Next base: position 111,977,033 of record CM036617.1, on the reverse strand, counting down.
TACGATTGTCTGCTGGCACATTATGTACAGATTTTTAAGTGTGAGCAGCCACCAGTCTGCTTGCAGAATTAAAAAGAAGCAGAAGTTGGCATTTTAAAGTACAATTATAAGGAGGAAGGGAATATAACTGTAGGTGGAAATTTCCTCAAAAGTGAAACTAGATTTTCAATTATTTTTATGAACCATTTTCAGATCAAGTCAACAAAGAAAATGAGCCAGTATATTCAAAGAAATGCCAATTTCTTTTGCTACTGTTCTGTAATAGCTGTACTCAAAAATCATTAATATTTATATGAAAGATGGAGAGTTTGAAATATAACACTGTAGTTATTAGTTATGTCCTTTATTAGAAAGACAAGTGATTGCTCCAGGTCTTCTTATTACACATACTAAAAAAAAAAAAAAACCAAACCCAAAAACTACAAAAAGGATTAGTTCTGGAAAATAGCACACAAAAGTAGAAGGAAAAAAATCAATAGCAACAGGAATCTAGGGAATAGATTAAAAAAAATCACAACGGCTGGAATGGTTATTTGGAAATGACAGATGAAAAGCATAAATCAATAGAAAGCTTTAAAGAAGGTACCATAGGAATAGATGAATATATACTCCAGAAAGATGAATGTTTTGTGTATGGCAGACAAAACCAATGGAACCAGTCATCATTAAATGGAAAATAACATCACATCCCATAACACTTCATAATGACCTTGGCAAAAAGAACCTGGCTGCAGAGAAGTTACATCTCAGTTAGGTAGGCCTTTTGCAGCTTTGAAAGCATTTGCTTCACCCTCAGCATTAAATATAGCTTATTACCAGCAAATTACTTGTAACTTAAAAGCATGCCTCCTTCTGAATCAAAGCAAGACAGTCATAAATACTGTAATTTTCATATTTGTTAAGTACCTTTTGATCAGTAGAAGTGCATCATTGAAAACAATATTTTGAGGCATAACTCATCAGAAAACTATCAGATCATACTTTCTGGTTTGGAAGTTATGATTCAACATTGTTCCTTTTCCGAAACTTCCCAGAAAGTTTTCGGAATATAACTTCTTCAGATTCCAAAAGGAATTCCTATTACCAAGCATGATTATACTGGTGAGGAATTTCAGAATAAGGAGGAAAACAATTCAGTTGCTCCCCTTAGATTTGATCAAGCAATGTGTTTTCCATTCTAAAGCTCAAAAGAAAAATCCGTAAGAACAAGTGATCACTAAGAGAGAGTTTTCCTATCATTTCGTATCTATTCCTGATGACCCTTGTGTTTTATAGGACATATAAAGAGTATGGAAGGCAAGATTCTGAGTGTTGCTAATAAGATTTTAAATAGATATAAATTCCAGGGAATAGATTAATCTAATGTGTTTTAATAAGCTAGTGGTTTTGGGTTTGGTTTGTTTGTTTTTCCTTAAACTCCTATGTATTCTTGTGATTTTATGTTAAAAGTAAACAAGCACATATATAGCAACACTTTTTTCTGCAAGTTTTCTCTTGCTGCACATCAAAGCACTTAAAATGTATGTAAAAATCACTTTAATGACTGATTTCTATCCTACAGTGTCTTGACCCTCATCTTGGTGTTAACTAACAAAGGCAGTGTGCTCTTCTCACCTTGAACTAGCCCACTGTGAGGACAAGTAGAACTAGACTACTGGGCAGGCTACCTGAACAAGGATGTCCTGAGCTACCTTTGTCCCATAGCACTTATATTCTATCTCTATATAAGGACACATGAGCTGGGCAGCCACAGATATAAACAACTAACTGGGGATTCCCCAGGTGCTGATGATGCATCTAGAAACCTTTAGTCTGCAACAAATTGCTCTCCAGCAGTCCTCTCTTGGCAAAGTAGCCTTTCAGGGACTGTTACAATACACTGTAATTTCAGCAGTTTGGATTATACTGGAGAGGGCGGCCCCAAAAGGAAAAATGAGAACACGTGCACCACAGAAAGGACCATGGGATCACACACTTGCCAGTATCTGTACCTTTTGAAATCCTAAATAGCTTTTTCAAAGATTCCAGTTGTGGAGGACCCATGCTTTATATGCACGATAGTTGTATCTTCCTCTTCCTGAATTTTCCCTTGCTTTGCTGACCTCCTTTTTTTTTTTTTGCATCTGCTTGTCTTATCCCTGAAGGAAGTAGAATTGGAAGTTCACATTTTGCTCTGGGAAAAACCTGAAAATTCACAGAACGAATTCTCCTCCTATTCTCTGGTTCTCACATCCGCAGCCCTACGCAGGAGCCACTTAGGTTAGAACCACTTGGAACCTCACAATCCTCTCAGATTATTTTTGAGAAGTTTGAGTTTATTCCATTCACTTTTCTTGAAGAAAACCAAAGCAAAGAACCACAGGATCTTTAGATTTTACTACTCCTTCTTGTAAGTATATACTTATGAAAGATTAAAGCCGGAGTAATCTTCATGGAAACCTTATGAAAATAGTGGCAGATTTCTAGACTGAGCAGGGAAAACACCATTTCCCCAGTTCTTTAATCCACTATGCAAACTACTCTCACACCTTTTTTTCATCTTCTGTCATTGACCTTTACACTAGTATCACGATCTATAGCTAGTATTCAGCTATATTGTAAGCCTATAATATTGCCTCTCTTTGTGTCAGAAACAATTCTGTACTACCTCAGTCCATTCTTCTAACCTTTCCTTTCATATCACAGAGTTTGAGAAGGTATTTTACTCTTTTTCCCAACAACTTCTCAGCCATACCCTTGACACGTTTTAATCAAGGTTTCTTTCTGACTAAAGGATGGACACCTCTCTCCTCCAATTAGTTAATGGTTTTCTACTTGCTGCTGCTGCTGTTGCTGTTCCATCTCACTCACCATTCTCCTTGACCTCAGAGCAGCTGAAACTCTGAAATTAGATTAGACAGGCTCGTGCGACTCTCTAGGCTGCACAGAAGCTACTACAGTGGTTTTGTTATTTGTGCCCAGAAACATGCCTGCATTCTTATTTTGTTGTATAAATTGCAGCAATTGCAGGTGTATATGGATGGATGTGACTGTTTCCATTAAAAATGAAAGTATAAAAATAATACAAAGCCAAAGTAGGAGATAGGCACACTTGTTTTTGTAGCACAAACACATGTAAGATGCATAAACGTTCCCAAAGGCTGTATTCAAAACACTGTTCATTCAACGTTACCCTGGGAACAGCCCTACAAAATGAGAGCTACTAATGACAGAATGGCAATATAGTCCAGTGATTAGGAATCGCTTACTATTAAAGATGCTGTACTGAGATTACAACTGTTAAAGAACTGTTCTTTCAAGTACGCTATCATTTTAATGCAAGGCTTAGAGTAATACTGGAATGCTAGTGTGGGTTAACAGGATTTTACAGAGGCAGGCAAACCTCTGTTTCACTAACTTCTGCCTCTTTTGAAGCAGTATTAAGTCACGTTAACTCAAGTATGGTCTCTAACTCTCACTACGTAAATTTTACAGATTTTAAAGGGATGTGGGCTTTAGCAGCAAGTACTCACAAAGAGTTCTTTTCTGCCTGTCATTAGCCTGATTTTGAAAAAGTAGAATTGGAAACAAAAGGTAAAAGCATTTGTTGAAAATGCAACTGAATGAGGTGGTACAAATGCAGTTCAGCAAGTACCCACCACTTACTATAGTGGGTATAGCAGTATCCATACCACTTATGACCATTAATGTGTTAATTAAAAAAATAAAATAAAATAAAATAAAATAAAATAAAAATCAAGCCAGCAGTGGAGGAAGTAACAGTTATTTTTATTCACAGAATCACATTTATCTTCTTACTACATGCTGGGTAAAGGAAACCCATTACTATTCTTTAAGAAGACACATGATGGTTTGTTAAAGCTTTTGCTCTGTAAGGAGCTGTGCAATCAAAGTTTTACACTCCTAGCAACAGCTCCTCTTTCACCTTGATGTCTCTCTGCTACTAAAGAACGGATGAATCAAAGAGAAATGTTTGTTAAGCAACTTCTCTAGCCCTTTCATATTCACTTTCTGTTCTTCTGACTGTGATATTTCAGTTTTATAGGTATATGAGGGTCAAATAGAGACTGCCTGAGCTCTTTCTAAACACCCAGGAACCATCCCACCATCCACACCTCCTCTTAATTCTTAGATTTTTGCCAGTCACTGAAGAATTCACACCTTAAATCAGGACACGGACCTCTGAAGAGCTGATATGTTTGAATATAGAAAAAGTATTTATGTCAGATTTTTCAACTCAAAAAGCCTAACTGATATGCTGATTAATCTGAATCTGAATCTGAATCTCAGTGAACAACTGATAGCCTTTTATGAAGACATAACCAGCTGGATGGATGATGGCCATGCAGTGGATGTGGTCTATCTGGACATCAGCAAGGCCTTTAACACCGTCTCCCACAGCATCCTCATAGGTAAACTGAGGAAGTGTGGTCTGGATGACCAAGTAGTGAGGTAGGTCGAGAACTGGTTGAAGGGAAGATGTCAGAGAGTTGTGGTCAATGGGGCAGAGTCTGGTTGGATGCCTGTGTCTAGTGGGGTCCCTCAGGGGTCAGTGCTCAGGCCAGTGCTGTTCAATATATTTATCAATGATCTGGATGAGGGATTAGAGAATGTTGTCAGCAAGTTTGCTGATGATACGAAACTGGCAGGAGTGGTTGACACACCAGAAGGCTGTGCTTCCATTCAGAGAGACCTAGACAGGCTGAAGGGCTGGGCGGGGAGAAATCTTTTGAAGTTCAACAAGGGCAAGTGCAGAGTTTTCCACTTGGGAAAGAATAACCCCATGTGCCAGTATAGGTTGGGGACTGCACTGCTGGAGAGCAGCGCAGGGGAAAGGGACCTGGGGGTTCTAGTGGACACCAGGATGACCATGATCAGCAATGTGCCCTTGTGGCCAAGAAGGCCAATGGCATCCTGGGGTGTATTAGAAGGGGAGTAGCAAGTAAGTCAAGAGAGGTCCTCCTGCCCCTCTACTCTGCCCTGGTGAGGCCGCATCTGGAATATTGTGTCCAGTTCTGGGCCCCTCAGTTCAAGAGAGACAGGGAGCTGCTTGAGAGAGTCCAGCGCAGAGCTACAAAGATGATGAAGGGAGTGGAACATCTCCCTTACAAGGAAAGGCTGAAGGAGCTGGATCTCTTTAGCTTGGAGAAGAGGAGGCTGAGGGGTGACCTCATTAATGTTTATAAATATGTAAAGAGTGAGTGTCAGGAGGACGGAGCCAGGCTCTTTTCAGTGACATCCATTGACAGGACAAGGGGCAATGGGTGGAAGCTGGAACGTAGGAGGTTCCATAAAAATATGAGAAAAAAATTTTTCACTATGAGAGTGACAGAGCACTGGAACAGGCTGCCCAGGGAGGTTGTGGAGTCTCGTTCTTTGGAGACATTCAAAACCTGCCTGGACGTGTTCCTGTGTGCTCTGCTGTAGGTGGTCCTACTCTGGCAGGGGGGTTGGACTAGATGATCTTTGAGGTTCCTTCCAACCTCTAACATTCTGTGATTCTGTAATTCCGTAATTAGGCTTCTATTTCTATTATGCCATTGCTTTCAATATTATACTAAAATAAAGTAATATGCATGATTTTACCAACGTAAAATAATGCTTTATGAATGTTAAGGAATTCAGTCTTATAACAGTCCTAAAACATATGTGTTATTAAGCAAGAAAGTGAAATAGAGAGGTGCTGAGTTACAGTGAAAATTAAGGATTAAAAAAACCACAACAGCCTAACAAAGAAAAAAAAAAACCAGTAGTAGAAGCTGTCACGAAATACAGATTTCCTGATAGGTAATTTGCCACTTAACAGGCAGCAATTGATCACTATGTAAATGGAGAAAACATAAACGACATCCTCCATTTGTCAGTCATAGTAAGAACGATATACACTTGAAAGGCAGAAGTCCAGAAGTTTATATCTATGCAAGTAAAGAGGCAGACAGAATTGATCCTGTTATTTGTTTTCATCCTTTGTTGTAATTAAAGTAAGAAAATCTATTAACTTGTTGGGCTGCAGGACCAGAATACTGCAGTCAGGTCATGGCTACTATGCATATCAAATGTAACAAAAGAGTCCTTAAACATCAATGTTATTTGATCATAAAAGCAAATAAATAAATAAAGCAACTTCAACTCTACACCAAGATTTAAATTCATTAAAAATAACTGCCAGGGCTTAATATCTGGAGTACATTTAGACAACCCCACCTTGTTCAGAATTGTCAATGGCTGGAAATTATAGTCTCCTTTGGATTTATATTGCTTTCCTGAATTCCATGACTATGTCTCCAGTGAAAAATCAGTATTTCATCAGCTACAAATGTATTCGTGCTGATTTAGGAAAACCCCCCTCCACTGTCACGTTGTTGGTAATATGATGAATTTAAATGCATTTCGCTGAGTTCAGAGCATTTCGAAACTTCCATTTAGTGTTTTGCACTTCCTTTTCAATCCTCTCTCTGCAGTGTATCAAACTTTGTTCTTTGTATTTCAAGTAGTGGGGTAGATAAATACTGTCTGCCAAGATATGCTTACAATTGAAAGTGCCTGCTTAAAATTCCCTTTGAATAAATTATTGTTTCAGAAAAAAAAGAAAGGCTTTTTGGCAAACCATTAATTATCACACAATTATTTAAATTAGACTGTTGCAAGCAGTGGATGTAGCACTATAGATACACTTCATCTCTAAACAGCCTAAAATATACTGACCATTTTTCCCAATGAGGAATTTGATGCACAAACCTGAATAGATAATATGCATGTCCTACGTAAAAACAATTTTAGGCACCTTTTCCTGGACTTGCACACTGTTATAAATGTGACTGTTTCCTTTAAAACAAAAAAAATATCTTTACCCTCATATGCAGGATAAGCTATACTTCTTAACAGTTTGCATCTGTGACTAATGTTTTACTTTATACTGAACATGAAGAATTATCCTCGCAGATAAAATCTAAAAATATTCCAAAAAGAACTGAAACCCTTTCCAAACATATCACGCAGATACTTTTCAGGAGGTCATCTTCACTTGGTCATTTGACAGTTAAAATTCTGGCTATTTCGTACTTCTAAGTTTGAAACCATCAAGAACTGGCCATTGAACTTCTGTTTTATTTATACAGGACTCAGGGGCAAATATCCCTGAGTTTCTCCCACTCTAGGAACATCAAAAACTCACCGTAGATACCCATCTTTTCTTTTAATTCTGACCATGGTTTCTCACTGTATTGGATCTGTCTAGGGTGGAGTTAACTTTCTTCACAGCAACCTGTATGGTGCTGTGTTTTAGATTTGTGACCAAAACAGTGTTGATAACACACCAAAAATTTGGTTATTGGTGAGCAGAGCTTCCACAGAGCCAAGCCTTTCTCTTTTTCTCCACAGTAATTAATCTGGGGATGGGCAAGAAGTTGTGAGGGGTGGGAAACAGCTGGGAGAGCTGACTCAAACTGGCCAGAGGGATATTCTGTGCCCTATAACACCACAGGGTATGGGAAGAAGGGGTTGGGCTTGGGGGCAGGAGAGTTGGCGTTCAAGGTGGCCATTGCTCAGAGATTGTCTGGGCATCAGTCTGCTAGCAGAAGGTGGTTCATGACTGCTTTTTCATCACTTTGTGGTTTTTTGTTCCCCTCTCCCCCTTTCCTTCACCTATTAAACTGTCTTTACGTTGACCCACGAGTTTTCTTACTTTTTCCTCTTCCCATTCTCTCCCCTATGCCACTGCAGGAAGAGGAGAGTATGGCAGTGTGGGTGCTTGGCTGCTGGCTGGGGTCAACCCACAACACCTGATAAGTTATTCTTTGTATTTTCTCTTTTCCTGTATCCTTTCTTGCCTGCCCAGCAACCTGCTCCCCAGGCTCTGTCTTGTTTAAGGACAGAATTGAAGGACATCATGTGGAGACTAATTCCCTCCTCTCTTGAGTTGTGTCATAGTACACTGTACAGGAAAGTCAAATGTGCTACAATAGGACACAAAGCTTTTAATGAAGCTTAACATTTCACAGCTGGCAGTTTGTATGTTGCCTGATCTAGTTGAGAGGTGTCCCTGCCCATGACAGGGAGGTTGGATTAGATGATCTCTAAGGTCCCTTCCAGCCTAGGCCATTCTATGTTTCTATGACATAAACTGAGACAAGTGTCGCTTTTTCATTAAACAGCTTTTAAACCAATGAAATTATTTCCCTGAGAAAGGCAGTTACCCCCTGCTAAATTTACACAGTGAGTTCCACTTTCATAAACTGATATTTCTAGTACAGACACCCATAGCTGAATCCCTCTTCCAGTGTCAGCCTGAAACACAACCCAAACAGTAATCGCACCATGTGTAGTTTTAATCCGATGAATTTGGGTCTTTGTAGCAATCTAAACGTAGGAGAGCAGACTTAAGAGTTGAACTCACATGGGACCTCAGGGGAGGTGCTCAGCCAGACAAACCTGTAGCTCCACTCGGTATAGCCACATGAGCCTGCCACAAGCTGGCTGGTGGAGGGGAAATTTCCCTTTTAAAATGTCAATGCAACCACAAACTATAATAGACACGATGGCTCTGTATATGGTCTCTCATAATACAAATTTATACAATTTAGCCTACACATTTCCTCTGTTTGCAAAAGCCTTCTCTCCAGATACCACAATCAAAAGACAAGGGAGATTCTTTGCCCTGCCTACTAGCCTCTGAAGTTTTCATTACATTCCTGGAGGAATTATTCAAGTATTTGGAGAAAGAATAAGATCATTGCAGATATTTCAGGCAAGATAGTCTGTAACCACTTATTGGCTTGATATCTCTTAAAAGGTCATTGATTATTACAACTGTGTCTATTAAAACCCAATTTTACATGACATTTTAAGAAGTGCATTGGGCAATAAATTGCTAAATTGGAAGTGCTTTTTCCAAAGAAGAGAAGGTAGCCACAAGGGCAGATATATATTGCAGACCAGTAAGACTGCAATAAACTATAGTACACTATCAATCTGCTGAATTACTGCTGGGGATTTGATCCATTGTATTTGCTGTTATAGAGATAACAGTTGTCACAGAAAAAAATACAGTGTCACCAGGCTTGATAACTATTATGGTAATAAATACTAACAGACAAGGCCATTCTTGAGATGTCTGTGACAAAGTTGACATCTTATTTCAGGTGGGTCTGAAAAATATTTTTCCATTGCCCATTTTCTCCAGTGGACTCTGTCATTAATGGCACTGCCATAAACATGGGCCTGAAGACGAGATGAAGGCTGAAGTTTCTTACGATACTTCCCCCACCGCCCTGTCTTGAAACAGACCCCCAAAACCAATCATGCTGGCAACTAGGAAACCTACTGTTTGCACATATTTTTGGAATAGGGAGAGTGATTTTGCAAGAACAAGTCCTTCTGCAATTTGCAATGATCCACCATCTCTCTGGTATGCACTTGCTTTCCCCCAGCTATACAAAGAGGATGATACTAACTCAGAGAAACTCCTATTTACCAATCTGCTGATTTAAAGGAACAATAAAGCACATAAACCCAAGTGTTGTATGATATTGTTTTATATTTGAGCTCTCTGATGTGTAATTGTAGGGGAATTTCTTGTGGAGCAGAGGCACGGTATCCCTTTAAAGGTGTGGACAATCCAGCTTAGGCCTAAATAAAGGCTCTATCCTTGAAGCTGCCTTGGGACACGGGGAGGAGGAGGTTTTATCTGTTTTTTGAGAGATTTGCGAGATGCTTGGCTGGAGGTGCTGGCCCCAGGGGGAGAAGGGGGGGCGAGAGCTGCCTGCATAGTGGAATGGCACTACCCAGTAAAACGCCGGCATGTGTAAACCTGTAACTGACCAACTCGGTTAAGGGGCAGGAGTGTGGACGCTGCTTAACTGTATATATTGAGCTGTCTGAGCAATAAAGGGAGGATGACCTGTAGCCATATTGGTGTGATGGTCGTTACTTGGCCGGCTCTCCGAAGGGACCCTTCTAGATCTGGCGCCTGAACAAGGGACCCTCTATGGATGCTTAAATGCGGATTGCTTAAATGTGGGAAGACTTCAAAGCATCGGACGTGAGCCGATGTGGGAGCCGGAGAGCTGGAGGCAGGAGAGTTCCGGGTGTGACCAAAAGGGCACCGGAGACCAGAGCTTGAGCGGCCGATCAAGCCCCTGCCAAGGTAAGACCGCGATGGAAACAGACGTGGCAACTCACCTCCTTAGTATACTCTCTAAGAGAGGAAAAAAAGTAAAGGAGCGAGACGTAATAGCCCCATGGGCTCAGAAGTGGGAGAAAATGAATGACCCATCATTAATCTTTAGTTCCACCGAATGGCATGAAGTTGGAGACTTTTTGTGGGACTGTACTCTAGAGGGAGAAAAAGAAGGAAAAGAAGCGAAAGAACTAGGAGCGGTTTGGAAAACCATAGTACGCACTTTAGAAATCATGCAAGCAGAAAAGAAAGTTGCCGTGGTGGCGATCGAAGCATTGCAGGGAGGACAGGAAAGGAAAAAGGCAAAGGGAGAAACGCCCTGCTCGTCCTGACTGGGTGGAAGAAAAAAAAAAAAAAAAAAAAAAAAAAGGGGAACTGCGGATACCCTACATTTTACAGCTAGCCGTGCTGGCAGTACTGCGTTGCAGAATTAAGACCTTCGTCCTTGAGCTCTTTTCTAAACAAGTACGTAACTCTTGCTTACCAATTATGAAAAGAGACCCTGACCAGCCAGGTACAGCTCATGTTGAGAGCTCGTCCATGAGAATGAACAGATAAGATGCTTCTTGTACACCAGATGTGCATGGGAGTGAATGGGAGAGTATGATCAAAACAGACCTGGGCAATTCTGCTCTCCCTGTGTGATAACAGTGACTGAAGGAATACATGAGCTAATAACAAAAAAAAACAAAAAAAAGGAGAAAAAAAAAGAGAAAAAGAGAAAAAAAAAAAGAAAGAAAAGAAGGAAGATCAAGATGAATCCCTGAAAGAGATCCTGAACAAACTCGCTGAATTATCAACTAGACAGTAAGAAATAGAGGAAACCTTTAAACAAGTCTCACCGTCACTTTGGAGACAACCAGAAATTATATCTAAGATCCTGTGAGAGATTCAACCATTATCCCATATAGTACCACCGGTTGAACCCTCAGCTCCCCCACTACCATCAGCTCCCTCACTCAAGCCTGATCCTTTGCAACAGCAACGGAGCAGTGTCATCTGAGATGCTATAATAGAGGGAGATTGGGAAGCAGCCAGTTCGACTGCGTGTCCTGTTATTATTAATAACGGACAAGGGACCTGGGAACCGCTTGATTCTGCATGATGTGGCTGTGCAGCATCCTGTCACTTCAACAGCGTAGCAGCAACACGACCGTGCACTGGGCCTGCCTGTTGAATCCCTTTGTTTCGCCCAGTGACGTGATGGAACCCTGAGGTACCGATGACCAGCGACGACATGGATTGGACTGGCAGAAGATGCTTATGGCTAATGGCAGAGCAATTATGGGAAAATGTGACTGTTTTCAATGTTACCTGTTGTACTAATATGTATCCTCTTTGTGTGACTAACAATGAAGCTTATATTGGTTGTGTAAGACTGTCTAATCAAAGCCACATACTAGTAGAGTGATCTTTCTTTATCTAAAAGTAAGGCGGAGAAACTAGCTGCCTTTTGCTTTGTTAGAAGTGTGTGATTAAGGACCAAAATAGATAGGGAGACTCCTTTGCATTCTTCCTTCAGCCCTGGCCAAGCTGTGAGAAGAATTCAACGGGGCAAACAACACCAGATGTTCCTGCATTCAACATTATGTAAGGTTGTTTATTTAATAGTATAAATGCTGGACTCTCTTGTAGCAGCTTCAGAAACCTCACCTATGAGTGCACGCACTGCGTAGGACTTCCCAATTGTCGGGAGGATTCTCCAGAAAACTCACTGCAACAGGGGCTCCCCAGCGACTGCGGGTCTGGATGATTTAGGGTGACTGGTGATGGGAACTGTAGGTATGCTCAAACAACTTGCACCTAAAGTGTCAGAAAACACAGACATCTCGCTGGATTACTGCTTGGCCTTGTGTGCTCGACAAGCAGCACACCCACACAGATAACAGAGGCCTGGGATGGATGCAGGGGCATCTCTCGCATTCCTGCCCTGCAGAGCAGTGAATGTGAGTCCTGGGAACTCAGGCAGAGCAGCAAGTAAAACATGACAACACAGTGGGATGAATATTACAGGGTTTTTAGCAAGGATATGATTTGGTTAAACCTCAAAACATGGTTTTCTGTGTTAAAAATGTGTTTAATAGTATTTGTTGTTGTGGGAAGTGTTTTGTTCTGTTCTTTTTCATTATAGTTAACGATCTCACCTGAAGCACTGCCCGAGAGATCCGAAGAACTGAAAAGTACATCTTATGACTTTGATGGATGTGAGAAGTTTGACAGGATGAATTAAGAGTTTAGTTAAGATATTTTTCATTATTGGAGTTTTAACTGTTATAGAGTTAGTTATGTTTAGTTGTTTGATAAGTATAATCAAGAAAATGATAAGCAAGCTAGCGGACAAAGCATGAGTTGTCCAAAAAGAAAAAGGGGGATATGTAGGGGAATTTCTTGTGGAGCAGAGGTGTGGTATCCCTTTAAAGGTGTGGACAATCCAGCTTAGGCCTAAATAAAGGCTCTATCCTTGAAGTTGCCTTGGGACACAGGGAGGAGGAGATTTTATCTGTTTTTTGAGAGATTTGCAAGATGCTTGGCTGGAGGTGCTGGCCCCGGGGGGAGAACAGGGGGGTGAGAGCCACCTGCATAGTGGAATGGCACTACCCAATAAAACGCCAGCGCGTGTAAACACGTAACTGACCAACTCTGCTAAGGGGCAGGAGTGTGGATGCTGCTTAACTGTATATATTGAGCTATCTGGAGCAATAAAGGGAGGATGACCTGTAGCCATATTGGTGTGATGGTCGTTAACTTGGCCGGCTCTCCGAAGGGACCCTTCTAGATGTAATAACTACATATGGATTCTGCAAGAATTCTTCCTGTGAGTGGGGTATCAGTAACCTCTTCCTCCCTCATGGGTTCTCTGGTACTTGATAAGGATTAAATTCACACCACAGCCTTTCTTTCCCTTGGGGTAAGCTAATAGTATTCACCAGTTCTGCAGCACCTACAGTCATGAAATGCAGAAGCTACTTTCTCCAAGACCAGTCTTTGTTAATAGAAGAGTTGGATTTCAAAGGAATGGTTGGACAGAGAAGCAGTCTGGCACCATAACCTACCTCCTGCTAGGAATACTAGGTTTCCTGCTAGTTACAAGAAGGAGCCACTTAAAATAACTTTGTGGCTAATTTGGGCAAGTTTTACCACTTTGCAATTTGATTGCTAGAATGCTACTGAGGCCAAATAATAATTGTTTCACATTTGACTGATATAGACACTGTAGCAATGAGGAAGTGAAAAAGCAAACACATCCAGCAAATCACCTCTCACTAATGGCAGCATAAATCTGCAGTTACCCAGTTGTCTTCAATGAATCTACTTTACATTTATGCTGCTGTAGCCAAGCACGAAATTTATCCCAGTGATTTATTCCATAGATAAGATAGAACTAAGTTGGACTCAGTTTTGCACTTAGAAAATGGTCTGTAGTTGAAAAATTCCTAGTAATTGGAGGTAGAATTCATGTTTGACGAGTATTTCCAGAGCAATTTTTGTTAAAAATGTTTCAGTGACTGCGTTACTGTAGAGTGTCAGACTACGCAGCCATCTATGACTTAAAGTGTGCGTGTTTCATGTATGAAATAGACCTTAGGACTTAACCGCAGGGAATAGTTTTGTAAAGCTGATCACTCCTCACATTTTAAAAAAGTTTTCAACTTCATGTTACATAATTCCCATGTCTGTAACACAACTTCATACACCAAAACAGAAGTCATAGCCTAAACAACACAGTTGAAGAAGGAAATGGAATAAATCCAGAATAAAAACAGTTGCTCTTCTTACTCTAGTCTGGAACTACAAATACTTAAAACACTTTCATTGTAGTTACATAGACATTATGAGTGTAAAGAAGACAGAGTAAGACTCTTTTCAGGAACATCTAGTGACATGACAAGAGGCAATAGGCAGCACAGATGAATATATGGATATTCCACTTAAACATAAGTGGAATCCTCTAGCTGTGGATAATTTAATATTCCTATTAGGTTCCTGCAAATTACACAGCTACTCTTGATTTAAAGCAGTATTTCAAGTTATACAGAAATCAGACCTTATAACAAAATCTTTTTTACATCATAGTTCAACAGTTTGGGGATTTTGTTCTTGTTAAAATAGATCTGTCTTTAGGAAATTAACTCTTGCTCTACAGCTCTTATTCTGCTTCTACAGAGAAACTAGAGGAACAGTCACTATCTGCCATTGCTGGATCACAGGATCAAGGTCATTTGTATGGAATCCTTCATCTATATCCCAAGAAATGCCTTTTTATTTACAGAACGTGTTTTTATTATCTAAAGAACACCAAACTGGTAAGAACACTGAACTTTGTCTGTATTTCTACTGATTTCAGTCACAGCATTGGACAAGGCTCCTATGTCAGAATCCACAAAAGAAGTAGAAGTAAATCGACAACAAGGTAAATTAGATGTTTTCTACCCTCAGCTAACTACAGTCTCCACCCTTTTCAGTTGTTGCACAATAGATGCTCTGTAACAAAGTCCGGAAGAAATGTACATACTCATCTGGAAAAAATATAAAATTCATTAACACCTCATCTTGCAGATGAAAATTGCAAATTTAAAACCTTTCTTCTTGTGACAAACTGGAGTCTTTTTTTTGTCAGCAGTGTGAATTGATGTTTCCCATCTTTTACTTCAAGTGTTTGGTGGGAAATGTACAATTTGCATTTCAAAGACCCAGCCCAGATTAGTTGTGTGCTTTGTGGCTACCGGAAAGTCTTGCAAATGCATCATTAAAGTCAAGAGATTTCCATATATTTAAAGTGACAGGCTTATATTTATTTAATTCCATAGGAAGTCTTAGACTGCATATTGTTTAGAAAGCATTTCAGCATATTTGGATCTCTGATCCAGGCTCGGGGCCTGGGCACAAACTGGTTTTGCCCAAGAGAAACCAGCTGGTATATAGTATTTTAGGAGGCTTTGAACGCTTTGATTCTGTGCTGTTGGTGAGAGCTTTACAAGACTGCTCTGCCCGACACAGCAGTCAGTTAGCAGAGGGGATGATGAATCACAGAGCCCTTCTGCCAGCTCAGCAGAGCTGGTTTGAGTCCAGCCCCTCTCTTCTCCGAGGTGGGAAAGGCCACAGTCCTGATTTCCCCATTACCAGTGCTGATTAGCTTTCTCCTAGTGGAAACTGCAGTCAGAAAATTTACACCAGCAGCAGAAGAAAACTAACCCCAAGTTACTATATCACTTAGTTGCTAAGTACAATGTAAGAAGGTAAATCCATGCTATTGTGATTACAGATGGTCACGTGTGTTGGGGAGTAAGTTTGGTTTGGGATAAGTCATGTCCAGACACATATTAAGCCTGATCACTGCAAAAGCCAAAAATGCAGAGGAATTTTTAAAGGTAAAGGTCTTAATTTGACATCGCGTCTCGCACAGCTTGATCTAATTTGAAGATGTTGGTGGGACTTGTATTTAAAAAAAAAAAAAAAAAAGAAAGCAGACGTCTGAAATCTCTGGTAGGAAAACACTGTCAGCTAAAACTGATTGTTAGGGGTAAAATAAATGCTACGGAGAATTCCATATAACAAAAAGATTTTTTCAGAAGGAACTCCATCTCTTGCATTCTCTGTCTTCACAAGCCTTAGTGCTTCACAAGCCTTAGGGTATATATAACATTTCCGGGTTGTAGAGGAATACCATTATTTTTCATTTTACAGATGGAGACTTGAGGCAGGGGAAGGGGAACACTTTGACCATGGTCACCAGTTTGAACCTTCACCTCTTGATTCCTGGTCCACTGCCCTAAATACTGGTAAATGCTTTCTATCACTAGTGTTTTACTTTTTTCCCCCCAGTTATGGATAGTCCTAGATAGAAGCATCGATAACATAATATCAAAAGAAGCATAGGATGCTCTTGCTTAGGGGACCAATATGGAGATCTCTCCCTGTTCCTTAAAAAGACACTGAGATAATGTAATATTAATTTAATTAATTTAATTAATTTAATTAATAATTAAACTGCTTTCAGAAGTTTCTGCTCCTTATCATCCCAGCCTAGAGTAGAAAAACCTGTTCTGGAAATATTGGCATCTAATTTGGCTCCCAATGCAAAAAAATACCAGCAGTGACAGAGAGCAATAAGGTACCATATGCAACACAATTTTTTTTGTTTTGTTGGTAATGGCACCTCTGCAGACTCTTATGCTGCCATATAGGTATATTATTTATACAAATGATGTTTCTAGTTATATTATTAGCTTGATGAAATAAAATTACGGTCGGTATGAAAACTGTTACATGAAAGTAGGACAAGGACCCAAAACCACATTGATTTCATGCTGTTACCAAATATACGTAGCTTCTGCAGTAATGCATAACAGACCATATGAAGATAATGGGAGACAGCGTGTAGGTACCCTGGCACTAAAGCTAGAAACCATAACAGCCCCGTTACAAGGGAGACAGAAAATACAGTGCCTCTCCTCTTGAAAGGACAACATCTGGCCTGGGATTTAACTCAGTCAAATCAGTGAGGAAATGCATTGATTTACAAAAGGAAGCAAACAGTTTACAGCTTATTACATTTAGCTATACACTCACTACCAAACACCTTTAGTGTCCTTACCTCTTTTCCCTGCAGTCATCCCGGTCCCATAATACAACAGCTCTTGCAACAAAAAATGTCTCAGCACCTCTGAATGACATCATTTTTTGGTTGCCATCAGGTGTCACCACGTGGAAGGAACAGAGTCAACAGAGATTTGTTCAGCAGGATTTGCCACAAAACTGTCTTGCGGAGCAGCCTGAAGGAAATGCTACAAACCCTTAGTTACTTATGGTTTCCATGGCCCTACTGTCTTAAGACATCAGTATCAAAAGAAACTTGGCACAAGCAGTATGGGGAATCAAAATATGGTCCCAAAATGTCATGTGTGGTTTTTTTCCTGGCCTTCTGTAAATAAGCCTGAACTCCTTCCTCCTGCCAAACACATACTACTTCATTCCAGAATATATGAGAATTTGTTCTGCTATAGAAGTAAATAGTACAAGATTACAAACGAACCATTGCTGACTTTTCCACTGCATCTTCCTGCAGCATACTCTATTCAATGGTATTCTCAACAGACACACATACATGCATATTTGCAGTGTATCTGCATAGATCATATCTTTCCTACACTCCTAAATGCTGAACTCTTCTCCAGCTCTACACACTCTTCATCATCTCTTCTCCTTCTGCATATTTTAAAACATTTTATTATATAAAAGTCTGTCCTTCTGCTGGATAAAACAAAAGCATATAAATTTAATGAATCAACCCTATTACTTCTGTTATGAACTTCTTCAGTTAAACTGTTAATAAATGTGTACTTATGAATTCTGAATACAAGTGGATGTAATCAGAGCTAGTCATTACTTGCATTGGTAATTTCAGCACTTCAAATTAAAAAAATTATTATAATGATCAGTCTCTTGGAATTTATTTTATATTTTCTGATCCTTTTGTTTTAACACTCTGTGTAGCTCTAATAAGATAGAAGGAATACCTGCTTGAAAAAAAAAAAGTTTTCTGCCTTCTCCCTCTTTCAGAAATTAAAACTTCTTCAATGTATTACAGATAATTGAAAAATTGAAATTATGTGCTCATTTTTAACTTAAAAATTAAAACCCTTGCAGAGCAAATCAACTTGGGGAGTCTGAAAGGTAAGAAGAGTTGTCAGGTGGCACTCAGATAAGGCCCTTCCCAGTGCTTTGCAGTCAGACAAAATTCTAACTCATTTTACAGGATGGAGTACTTTAATACTGAAAGCTTTCACAGACAAGAAGCATAGACATGGGAATGGATGAGTAAAGACCTCGATAAGCAAGACAACCAGAAAGAGTGAAATTCAGGGAGAAGCAGATGTATGTTCATCTCTACTAGCTGCAATGGCCTCAGTTTGTAAAAATGTTATGACGCCATAACTTATACATATATCCAGGTTACTTTAGTAGATAACCCAAGCAATCATAGATACCTGCACAAACGAAGTATGTTGAACTGGAAAGTTCTGAGATCATTGCTGAATGCTCATTTACTTGTACCTCTAACTATATTGTGACAATGTTCTTGCTGGAAAAGTGTTTAGAGTAAAGAAACATTTATGCATAATTATTTTGTCTTCAATAAGAAATCCTATACATTTTTTTTTAATTGGAATTTGCTGTTGGTAAATTTTCTAATGTGCTCCAGAAAATGTTAAAATGGCACTGAAATTAAAATCCTATTTTATTTTCTTTCTGGGTTTGTGTTCTTTTCCTATTATTACATGACATTCAAATAGCAATAACTTCTACTGACAAGTCATAACAATTGAAATATTGTTACTCAAATTCTTTTTCCAAAATCGTCATGAACAATTGAATGATATCTTCAGGTGGGAAAAAAAAAAAAAAAAGTGAAAATATTCAGGATAAACACCTCTGAAGACAAGTTTTATTATATTTTTTTTGAAATATGACTCTGGTGTCTGTTGTAATGAAAACACTGCAAAAGACATGTATCCAGGCATCTTTGTATTGATTCATGAAACTAACTATTTTCCATCTAGCTGTAATAACTTCAAAGAAAACCTCAAATACAGACTCAAGGTGTGATTTAAAACATGTTTCTTGCTAGCAATAAAGACCATTCTCATACTTCTCAAGTTATCCCATACAACTGGTTGGAAGGCAGTGCAATGAGACATATTTCTCTAACTTGCTGGGTTAAAAATATTTTGATTTTTACCATGCTAGCAGAAATTAGAAAACAATAACTCACAATGAAGGGGGGAAAAAAAGAGAAATGGATATGGAATGTTTCAGATCATTTTCTCCATTTAAGAAAAGCAGTCGGACCAGAAAGCTGAATTGTTGAAAAGTCTGATCTGCAGAGTGACTGACTCAACTGCTAAAATGGCAAACTGCTCCAACCAGAGCAGTGATTTTCCTAACTCCCATGAATCTTACAGTGCATTCAAAAAGCTGTGGAAGCATGACCTTGAAACAAGCTAGATTTGGGACAGGTACCTGGAGCCACAGTAGCTAGGGGGTGAATTTTGAGGGTATGCTATTAACTACACATGGGAGTTAATGCTGTTATTTTCAAGCTAGTCTGTTTCCCAGTTCAACTCAGCCACGTAGTGAAACCAGTCTGAGCATCACTTAGGCAGGAGTTTCAGCTTCTTTCATTTCTGATTACTACAAAAAAAAAAAAAAAGTGAGAGGAGCTGAATTGAGCAGATCAATGCAAGCATAAGACCATTTCCTGAGAAAAAAAAAATTGTAACCCTGCATGCTTCTTGAATAAGCATGCTCCAATAAATCTTCAAAACTCTCAGGATGGAATACTTCACAACATAAGTATGCAAAGTCGATAATTACTGGCTTGCTTGCTCTTATTGCCATTCTGCAATCTTCATTTCACTTTGCCAAAATGCTAGGCAAGAAAATATGGAATGACAAAGAAATCAAACTTGAACTGCCACTCTTAAGTTAAAAGACATTAAGAGAAGTTTTAATGATATTCTCTGGAATGACAACAGTGTCAAAGCATATTGAAAAAAAATTTATGAAGAGCTGCAGAATAGGAATATAAAAGACATTCAACCCCTAAACTTTGCAATATGCAAGCATATAATTAGGGGATTTCTATATCATAAACACCAATTAAGCCAGAACAATCACAAGGGGAATAACAAAATGAATACTAAAGCAGGAAAACCAAAGCCATCTGCACACTGCAAAATACCAGAAATTCAAAACAGTCTGTGCATAACCAAATACCTGAAAAATCATTTATTATCAAAGCTGGCATAGGGGGAAAAGGGTGCCATAAAAGCAACATTCTTGTTATAAAATTCTCCAACTGTGATGGAAAAAATATGTAGGCATTACATGAGAAATTGCTTCATGAAAGACACTACAGAAAAACAAGAAAAAGAAAACAGAGTAAGAGCACCTACAATCGATTGTTTAAAATAGGAATTTGAGGTATGGTCAATGCCAAGATTTAATCCAAATACTTTAATATTAACCTGCTACATTAAAAAGTAAAATAGGGTTTATGTTGCATGTGGAGATTTACTGCAAGTTTTCTTTCTGTGCCTCACATGAACATGGCCATGGAAAACACAGAGAGAAACAGCCTACATCAATAACAGCCACTGCCCCTTTTTCTAACTGGTATCAAAGAATCACAGAATCACAGAACCACAGAATATTATGGGTTGGAAAGGATCTCGACAGATCATCTAGTCCAACCTCTCTGCCAGAGCAGGATCACCTACAGTAGGTCACACAGGAACGCATCTAGGCGGGTTTTGAATGTCTCCAGAGAAGGAGACTCCACAACCTCCCTGGGCAGTCCGTTCCAGTGCTCTATCACTGTGAAAAAGTTTTTTGTAATATTTTTATGGAACCTCCTATGCTCCAGCTTGCACCTGTTGCCTCTCGTCTTGTCATTAGACATCACTGAAAAGAGCCTGGCTCTGTCCTCCTGACACTCACCCTTGACGTATTTATAAACGTTAATGAGGTCACCCCTCAGCCTCCTCTTCTCCAAGCTAAAGAGACCCAGCTCCTTCAGCCTTTCCTCATAAGGGACATGTTCCACTCCCTTCATCATCTTTGTGGCTCTGCGCTGGACTCTCTCAAGCAGCTCCCTGTCTTTCTTGAACTGAGGGGCCCAGAATTGGACACAATATTCCAGATGTGGCCTCACCAGGGCAGAGTAGAGGGGGAGGAGAACCTCTCTCGGCCTACTAGCTATCTCTCTTCTAATACACCCCAGGATGCCATTGGCCTTCTTGGCCACAAGGGCACATTGCTGGCTCATGGTCATCCTGCTGTCCACCAGAATCCCCAGGTCCCTTTCTCCTATGCTGCCCTCCAACACATCAGTCCACAACCTACACTGGTACTTAGGATTGTTCTTTCCCAGGTGCAAGACTTCACACTTGCCCTTGTTATATTTCATACAATTTCTCTCGCCCTATTCTCCAGCCTGTCCAGGTCTCTCTGAATGGCAGCACAGCCTTCTGGTGTGTCAGTCACTCCTCCCAGTTTTGTGTCATCAGCAAACTTGCTGACAGTGCTCTCTGTTCCCTCACCCAAGTCATTGCTGAATATATTGAACAGCACTGGCCCCACTACTGACCCCTGAGGGACCCCACTAGACACAGGCCTCCAGCTAGACTGTCCCACTGACCACAAACTCTGACTTCTTCCCTTCAACCAATTAGCAACCCACCTCACTACTTGGTCATCCAGACCACACTTGTTCAGTTTAGCTATGAGGATGCTGTGGGAGACAGTGTCAAATGCTTTACCAAATCCAGATAAATGGCTTCCACTGCATGGCCACCATCCGTCCACCTGGTTATGTCCTCATAAAAGGCTATCAGTTTGGTCAAACATGACTTCCCCTTGGCAAAGCCATGCTGACTGCTCCTAATGACCCTCTTATCCTTGATATGCCTAGAGACAGCACCAGGGATAAGTTGTTCCATCACCTTTCCAGGGATGGAGTTGAGGCTGACTGGTCTGTAGTTAGCCAGGTCCTCCTTCCTGCCCTTTTTGAAGACTGGAGTGACATTTGCTTTCCTCCAGTCCTCAGGCACCTCACCTGTTACCCATGACTTACCAAAGGTGATGGAGAGTGGCCTAGCAATGACTTCCACCAGCTCCCTCAGCACCCGTGGGTGCATCCCATCAGGGCCCATGGATTTATGGATGTTCAGATTGCCTAGTCCTCATCAACCAAGGCATCCACCTCCTTCAGATTTCTATCTACTAATATATTAAATTCCTAGTTACCACACCTAAAACAATTACTGCTGTAGAAGTGTCTTTTATTTTTGCAAACATGGAGTGTTCTTGTCTTCTTTGCCTACGAAATAAAGGCATCATTCTCATAAGGACTTAAATCTTGCTTTACGAGGAATTAAATCAGCAGTAAAATTAACATCAACTGATAACAGTGCTGAAGAAGTACCCAGGTAGTTATATTTAGTACTGCGTCTGTCACAGGAAACAAAACCTTAACCATTAAGGAAAAACATGTGAATTAACTGATGGCTTTTCACAGGTGGATTATTGACAGAACAGTATTTTTCCTTTTCGTCTAGCATCAGCGTTGCAGCCTGACACACAACCTTCCTGTATTTGTGAATGCAGGTAGCCAATAAACTGGCAAATTCCCTTTCTGGAGCTCTGCAAAGCAACAGTATCAGCAATAACACCATGAGGGAAGAAAATAAAGTCAAAGGGAAGAATTAAAAGATGCCAGGGGTGAAACTTAATTAGGTTGCAGCTTCATCAAGCCTGGGATTATCTCTTAGCAGCAAATTGTTCCTCTCATGATCACCCTAACCTATTTGGGATTGTTCTCATCAGCCCACTGATATAGTGGCAGTCTTTCAGTCTCTCCTTGGCTAAAAATGAAGGGAGAGCTGATGACTGTTATTTGTTACCCTGAGACCTCACAGAGTATAGGTATTTTGACACCCTTCACCCTCGTCCTGTCAGCCCATTTCCAGCTTAGTTTATCATGTAAACAAACCCTCGTGGTTCTTCTACCATGGATACAGTTGGAGGAAAATCAGAGCAGAACACAACAAAGAAACTTGACTGGCCCAGTCCTGTAAGTAGGAAAAAATTCCATGTCATTACTTCTCAATCACTCACAGAATGCAACAGTCCTCAGCGTGAATTGCCAAACACATTCCTGATCAGGTTGGGAAAGTGAAGAATGACACTGGCCTCTAGCAGACATGTAGCATCAGGGTCAAAAGGAATCAGGTGTAGCCATTACTCCATCCCCACTATGTACAGGATGTGACTTTTTCCAGCTCTTGGATAATATTCTTGGCCTTTTATTCCCACCTTCCGGACAGATATGCAACAGAAGGGTTCAGAAGGGACCTCTGTTTAAAATCCCAGACTCAGTTTTTGTGCTACGTAAATAAAAAGGCATTCACATGTGGTGCTGTTAGAAGATACTGAACATAGTCTGGGTAATTGGAGATCTTACCTGGGAAAATAAGGTATTTTTAGATCTCCGTGTTCGTGTCTCCTCTAGACCCTTCTAAATATTTGCTTGCGTATTGTTTAAAGCTGTATGATAAAATAAATGATAGAGTTCTGTATTTTTGATGATACATTAATTCTATAAAATGAAAAGTCAACAGAGAAAATAAAATATTATACTCAACAATATCGATCAGTATAAATTATGCATGACTCATTTTGAATTATTTCTGCAACCCAATATGCTCCTCTTGCTAGTGGGAATAAATTAATTATAACATTAGGAGCCATTGTACAAAGGTTAAAAACAGGCATGCATGCATTAAATCTACAGAAAACTAAAAAGTTTAAGCTAATGAAATGTCTGAGGAAAAGAATCTTATTAATTATCAGGTTCACAGCATTCTTCACAGCTATATTTTAGAGATGTCAAACTGCAATATATTAACACTGTGGGCAAAAGTTGAATCTCCATTTAGAGAATCATTTTGAGCTTATTTTATTCAGCCTTGGATCTTTTTCTTCTGAGGATTTGTATGCTGCAAAGTACTACCTCTTCTTCAAAGTCTTGCTTGAGACAGAAACCAAGTGCAATGTTTATGGCCCTGTAGATAATGAGATAAAACTACTGAAAGAGTTCTTGTTATATTTATTTTCTAAAATGGATTACATTTTCAAAGCTTCATTGACATTGTTCCTGATGTAGGTAAGTGTTTATAGATTTTTCCCCCTTCACTTGCTTTAGATTTGATGTTGATATAATATCTTCTTTTGGGGGGCAGGCTAATTCAAGCCTATTGCAATCAGCAGCAATCTTTCCAGTGACTCTGCCGAGTACGTGAAGAAATAATAAATAAATAAATAAATAAAAAGTAAAATACCTTGAAACCTAACAAACTTGGAGTTTTCTGCAGAGAAGGCATGGAGTGAGGAGTATTAGCACTAACTTTCATACTGCTCCAGTCCTTCAGTTGTGACCTGAAAGCCATTCAGAAGTAGAGATGGCAATGCTTCATTTTTTCTGTTTTCAGCCTTTGCATTTCGAAGCATGTCAGAAATGTTATTGTTCACTGGGATTGTTTTTGTGAGATGGGCACTTCTATTTATTAAGCACGAAGCTTATTCTGCCACGGAGCATCACCTTTAAGAACCAAGCAGTAAACTCACATTTGTGGTCCTGTGGGTTGTTTCTGTTTAGAGGAAAAATCACTGCCAGAGGGAGGTGCAGGAATGAGTGAGCTGCCAGACTTGCAGGGATGGGAACTTCTTGTTCTGTGCTTGAGTGGGCAGGGAAAGGAGGAGCTGCCCACTGAGCCAAGTTTGGGTGGCATGACTCCCAGTAAAGAGTGTATCAGGGCGGAGAGCAGCACTTACTGGAGGCAGAGCTTCTTCAGCTGACAGACAGTTCAGGATCCAGCTTTAACTCTAAAACCCACTCATCTGAACTAGAAGGAAGCCCGCCTGGCTCAGCCCAGGATGCAAGTCTATGAAGAAAATCTCCTCAGTGGACAGGTCCCTTCTTAGCAATCAAAAGCTCTTTTCCGGCATGGCATTACACCCCAAAACCTCCCTCCTTTTCCCTGAGCATGTTGCAGGGCTTTATTCTGTCATTACTTTCTCTGACTATCCTTCTGAAAGACTTCCTACATTTTTCTTTATTTCTCTGATTTTACACTGCTGGTCATGTCGAAGATTTGCATCATTTTCTGGCTACATTCTATGAGATGTATCAACACTGTCCTGGTAGATGCAATGTCCTCAAATCTACAAGTCATCTAACCTGTCCCAAAAAAGGTGACACAGTTGAGCTGAAGCAATTTAAACAGCAGACTTTGATACCAATCAAATTATACTGAGGTAGATTGGGTAGCAATTACATTTGCAGGGAAGGCAAAAGTCTGAAGGGTTACCAGCAGGGATCTGCCTGTTCTCCCAGTGACGGATTGCTTTTTGTCTACATTGCTCTGCATTGACTATCAGTCCTCAGGGAAGCACCTGAGGTCTATTCAACTCTTGACACTCATTTGGACATATTGGATGAAGCCTCTGTTTTGGTTTTTTTTGTTTTCCCAATAAAGATGCTCATGTGCATATTCCCTGCTTCTCTGACCTCTCCAAGCCTCCCCACTCAAAATAAACTCCAACAACCCACAGTCTTTTTGGGTGGGATACTGAAGAGTTGGTGAAAATCTTTGCCTTGTTTCATCCAACAATATTAATTTTCTTTCCTCAGTTTATCATATTTAATAAAATGTAGATGTAGGTACTTCAAAGAACAACCAAAAATATAGTAACAGCATGTAAAAAAAAGTTTGATTCAGAGACATTAAAAATATATACTTTTTTGGACTGCAAAAGTTAGGACAGATAGACCAGATACAATATAAATCAGCAGAAGTCTCTCTTAAGAAAGCTATACACTACATCACTGTAACACTTACTTAAAATAGGTTCTACCTGAAGAAATGTTTTTAAAGTAGTCTCTCCACAATAAGGTTATATGATTTCAAAGTAAATCTGACATTTTTGCTGACCAGAGGTCTTTCTTCTCTTTTAGTTCAGATAGAAAGGAATGCAAAAATGAGAAAGGAAGAAAAATCCCCTTTTTAAAATTAGATCCAACTATTGATAATCAAGGGTGGCTTAGGAATCCTTTAGACAAATTAACAATAACCTATATGAGGGCTGAAGCTGCATACACATAGGCGAATACACAAGCCTACTACCACCAATTCAGCCAGGCTCAGAAGAAGATAGATTTTAACAGAAAGGCAGAGTCATACTGTTTCTGGAAAATTTCCAATTTATATGTGTCTCTTCAATAATGTGGACCTACCAGGATCCCATGTGCTTTGCTAATCAAAACATTGGGAAATATCCAAAATTCAGCTCTTTTAAATACAATAAGATGTGTTATATATACCTCAACACCTTCAAATCATAAGTGCAGTTCCTGACACCTTTCACACAGCCCTCTGTTCCTTTAAGGAAAATCAGCTGGAAATCAAATGCTTTAAAGTAAAAGAATTGTTCTGAGTAAGAACCGAAAAGCTAAAGCTCCATCTGCTCTGCATGCACAGTGAAGACGCCTTGCTATATTTTATAGGAACAGGGGTGTGTCTTGGCATCCAACCCATGACAGTGCAGGCACCTCATGTTCAGCAGTATGCCGTGCTATGGTTAACTCTCTGCCTTCCCCTTAGACTTGCCTGAAGGGTGGAAACCACAGACTAAAAGCATCCATGAACATGGAGTAGACGGACAGGAGGGAGAAGATTAGCAGAGCCTTTGGACATGCTTTGCTCCTTCCTTATGCTCTGTACTTATTTCTTAATTGGAACACAGGCATGGTATGCATATTATACACAAACTAAGTATTTTATGGCAGTTTTGAGTGCTAAGAAAATCTTTCATCTTTGAGCAAAAAATACTTATTTGCTTCAGATTGCAATTAGGTAGGCTCCTGTTTAAGTGCTTACTTAATTCCCATCTTAACCAATCACTGAAATCACCTGGAGTTTAAGTGCTTTGCTGAATCAAGGCCTAAAAACATCATTAACTGAAGTTGACTCCTCACTTAGCCAAGTGCCTAGACCCAAATTTCCACTTAAGATAGATTTCTAAACCTTAAGGAAATTTGGGGACCTTTTTCACATTTGACACATATTAAAATAGACTTGGAGTTACAGAATGACATCAATAACTATTCAGATATAAGGTTGATGATTCTTCTGATTTCACCTTCTTTATTCCCATTGCCTTTCCAGCAACATAATTTCAAAGTTATCATTTCCATCACTGGAGATATTTCTGATCTGAATTTTTAAAAGTGAGAGGTTAGGGGTTCCTTGCACTGGGTTGGCCAACATCTGTCATTGTTTTGAAACACTGAGAAAGCCAAACTAGCCTTGCTTTGGTATCATACATTTCTTTATTTCAGCTGCCTGGGTTTTTTTAATTCATGCTTGGAAATCACTTGCCACTCTCACCCATCTATCGGAAGGCCACAAGAATCTACATTGATTCATAAAACTTTCCTGCTAATTCACAAAGAAAACATTCCAAGGTAGAAAGTTTTAACATTAAGCCGGTTCAACTAAACTCCTAGATTGTTCAATTTAAGTACATAATTTAAGAGATTATTTCTGTTGTAAGTGCAATAGATTCCTCTTGAATGAAGGAAAAACCTAATAACACTATATTCAGGAGCTATAATTTGTACATTTTTTTAAAAAGAAAATAAAAATACACTGCAGCCTAAATCTAATTTCAGACTGTTTAGTTAAAATGCTGCAGTTTAATTTACCAACGATTTTTGAAAGAAGTGACTGTGTTATCTTACATCTTGCAGAGATTCATTGACAGATATCCTTTCCCTTTCCCGACAGATAAATTGTGTTCAAATTGCATTTTCTTGCATAGCTAGTAGCTGGAGTTCCTGTTCTTAGAACACAACACCTATATATTCTTCATACATTGTTTGGAACAAGGGGTCCAAAACCACTTGGGTTACTTTTTACTGGTGTAAATCCCTGTATATTTCAGGAACAGGATTTAAGTTACAGCTCCAGAGCTGACTGTAGTCTTTCTCTTTGGCCTATATTTTTACATCTTATCCTTTGCACAAGCAGTAGATTGAGTATCTACAGGCAGATGAGGTAAGACCTCCTGCTGCTCCTGCTCTGAGCTGCTGGCCCTCAAGTCACTTGGCGACAACAGCTGAGTTAATAAGCTTTGCTGAGATACTGGACATTGTAATTTGAGATTTGAGGAAAGGTCTTAATGTGGAAAATTTCCAATAAATACCAATACTTAATGCATGCAACATTGTTTGTGTCAAATTTTTGTGAAATCTGCCTACTTATACTGGCAGTGATCTTCATAAAACCTTACCTAGACATTTTGGGAGCTCCTGCTCCACTGCCTTGACCTACTCCAGGCTAAAATACTCACAGTGAGACATGGCCACAAGGCTAATGTTTCCACTTGGGAATTAGAAATTAAAACAAACACACCTTCATAACCTCTTGTATCAGTTCACAAATGATGTTCGTTCAAATTTTAGTGTTTCTCTTTTCCCACTGCAGTGATATATTCACCGGAATAAACACAGGCCAGCTGTAGCTGGAGTCTACTGACTGCAGCAAGTTCTGTATAAAACCAGCGTAGTCTGCCAATTCCATAAATGCCAATGCCATAAATGTCACTATTTGAAACAGTCTTCATGGCTACATATTGTATTTGAATAAATACTGAGACAGATTGATGTGATTAAGAATACATTAATAAAGCATCATTCATTTAATTTGCTAGTGCTTTGTTAGTTCTTAATCTAAATATTTTTTTACCTCTTTGCAATAATATTTAAGCAAATGTATTTTGCCCTTAATGCCCAAAGTATTCAAAGTTCATTTGCCTTTAATTACAAAAAAAAAAAAAAAAAGGTATTATCACATTTCCCTTTGTTGACTCATCTTAAAATATTTTCTAATGTTATTGTCTGAACAAAGGAGGAAAAAAATACTACAAAGCCAAGCCTCTGTCCTTTGAAGGTAGCACAAAAGAGAAGCATTCTTCTGGTGATCATGTTTTGTGCACATTGCAGTTTCCTCAACAAGGTTAATCCCACACTGGTGTGTTTAACTATAAGTGAAAGGAATAATTTAAGATGTTTTCTGTATTGTTGTTGTTTTATAGTTTATGTGAAAAGGCTGCCCTCTTCTGACAACTTTTTTTTTTCAAAAATCTTAAATTTTTCTTATCTCCACTTATAGTTTGTCTTTTATTTCTCTGTACACTGTATTAGTTGGACCATTATCCCTTTTCCTGATACTCATATTCAAAACAATGTAGGAAACATAGATATGAGAGGGTTAAATAAATTATGCAGTTAATGTGTAAACTCTATGCAATCCATAAACATGATAAAAATCACCACTTCTCCATTACTCAACCAGTCAAGAAGGAAGAAAGTGGATGTCTGGTATTCTGATGTACAGTTCCACTTCCACTTGTTAAATAGGTTTCACCTTCCCATTTTTTAGAAACACCCATTGAATGGATATCTTTATCCAAAGCATTCTGGCAGCATCTGCATAAGCCTTTCGGTTTTGCTCAGGACCATCCTAACTCACTGTATCCTAGTTTTCATTGCAGAGCAGTCTCAGAGCATGCAGAGTGGGTTGAATTAAAATGAAATTAAACTGAAAGATGTTTCAGGTTAAAAGCTGGTTGTCAACTCTCTTCTCCTAGGCCAGGCTACCTGATGGCCACAACCACTGTCTCCAGCTGTGCTGAAGTCACAACAGGTCAGGGATCTAAGAGCTGAGCTTATCTGAAAACTACCCCATCAATTTTTTAGGTCATAGAATCATAGAATCATAGAATGGCCTAGGTTGGAAGGGACCTTAGAGTTCATCAAATCCAACCTCCCTGTGATGGATCTCTTAGTCAGTGTTTCTGTCCTACAGTACACAGAAGGATGCAAGGGCTGAAACTAAAACTGCACTTCGATGCCACAGCGCGAAGTCTCTTCAGCAGCTGCAGTAAATCTAGAGGTCTGTGGCAGAAGGCATACAGGCTGCTCCTTCACTTCATGCAAAAGAACAAAAAACGGAACACAGACTTTTAAGAGTTAGCCCATTTAACACACTGACCACTTAGTGTAGAAAATATATTAGTCCCCACTGAAGAAAGGTCTATGACCCAAGAGTCCTTTTCCCACTGAGGAGTACTCCAGCTGCACTCACATGTGCTTTCTCTATCCCGGTCAGTCCTGGTCCCATTCTGCATGGTGGCACAGCTTCAAGAGGAGGGGAAAAGGTGGCCGGGCCCAGGATGGCCTAGAGCACCAGCGCTCCCTTGGGAATCCATAGGTGTAGACTCAGATCTTTCTTATGCTATGGGCAACTAACTTGTACCCCAAACAGGATCTCTTAACCATAAACTGCATCTGTTAGGGAGCAATAGCATAACATATTCCTTATCCTTTTTTTCTTTTTTTTTAACAAAAGGCAGATTCTGTCTCAGCGTTTTGTGTGGAGATCAGTTCAAGGCATTAGATGTGCACCAGGCATACCCATCAAGGGAGATGTAAGCATGCTTCTTAAGCTTGGGATATTGATTAGCTAGGAGGCAGTGTCAAACTGTTCAGCACTAAGACCGATGCGTATATCTGGATATGCTCAGAAGAAATCTTCAAAATCTCAAGGCAAAAAAATAAGTTGAGGTATCAACTGAGTGCTGTCAGAGGCAGCTGTCAAGTACAAAGGCTGACTCCAGACTTAGTCTAAATCCTGATTTAATACTTGTTTAGGTTCCCATGATGGAATCCCTCCTTCCACACTCATATCAGCTGTGCTGTATTGGACCATCACTTGCCATCCAGACACTAATGTCCCATGTGATTCTTAATTACCCTGAAATGCTCCTTTAGAAGTAACTTATGCTATTTACAAAATTCACATAAAAATAATAATGTTTTTACAGGGCTTTCTTCCTAAAAAGATTCCTGTTCTCCTTTCAGCCTCCCCTTACTAAATTACTTTCCACTTAGCTGCATATAAATTTATCCATTAATTCCACCAACATAGATCTGCACTTTACCTTACACAAATAAGTAATCCCAGTGTGAAATCAATCCTTATCTGAGGCAGAGATCATAAACTACAACCTTAACTGTATATAACATCACTGAAATCAATAAAGCCATCCCAAATTAAACTAGCAAATGGTCTTGGTCTACATATCTTTAATCTAGACCCATTGTGAATTAGGAGAGTGATGTAGTGAACATATTCTGTATTATGGATTGTCTTTCGTCTAAGTAAGCTACTGCTTACTCCAGTGACTACTAGTGCTTAATAAGCTTCTTGACATATCCTCATTGTCACGTCATTTGAAACAGTATAGTCAAAAGAAAAAAAACTATCAAATACTAAAAAGGTCTAACACAAACATGAGAAAAACATGAAAAAAATATAAAGCTGCCACCTAACAATTTCACCTCCTTGTAACTAAAGACTAGATATAAATACTGCATTCAGTCTCCTAATCTTGTTGCATTTGATAGAAATAACTTAGAGTTCATTACCACAAGTTTATAATAACAAGATCCCTTTGGTACTATAACAGTATACCGGTTAATTACAAATCCTACGTTTGCTCATGGGAGATACCTTCCTTCACATGTACAGAGATTGTTCCTTACTGTTAAGCACACTGGATACCTGAAGAGGGTCCCTTCGGAGAGCCGGCCAAGTTAACGATCATCACACCAATATGGCTACAGATCGTCCTCCCTTTATTGCCCCGGACAGCTCAATATATACAGTTCAGCAGTGTCCCCGCGCCTGCCCCTTAACAGAGTTGGTCAGTTACAGGTTTACACGCGCCAGTGTTTTATTGGGCAGTGCCATTCCACTATGCAAGCGGCTCTCGCCCCCCCTTCTCCCCCCGGGCCCAGCACCTCCAGCCAAGCATCTCGCAAAGCTCTCACAAAACAGATAAAACCTCCTCCTCCCCGTGTTCCAAGGCAGCTTCAAGGACAGAGCCTTTGTTTAGGCCTAAGCTGGGTTGTCCACGTTTTTAAAGTTATACCGCGCCTCTGCTCCACAAGAAATTCCTCTACATATCCCCCTTTTTCTTTTTGGACAACCCAGGCTTCATCCGCTAGCTTGCTTATAATTTTCTTGATTATACTTATCAAACAACTAAACATAAGTAAGCCTATAACAATTAAAACTGCAATAACCAAAAATGCCTTAACTAAACTCTTAATTCATCCTGTCAAAATTCTCACACCCATCGCCCTAAATCATACTTTGATCCTTAATCACACACTTCTAACAAAGCAAAAGGCAGCTGGTTTCCCTGCCTTGCTTTTAGCTAAAGAAAGATCACTTTGCTGGTTAGTACATAAACCTTAACACCTACTATGTGGCTTTGATTACACAACCAATATAAGCTTCATTGTTAGTCACACAAAGAGGATACATATTAATACAACAGGTAACATTGAGAACAGTCACATTTTCCCACAATTGCTCTGCCATCAGCTGTAAGCATCTTCTGCCAGTCCAGTCCATATCATCGTTGGTAATCGGTACCTCAGGGTCCCATCACGTCACTGGGCGAAACAAAGGGATTCAACAGGCAGGCCCAGTGCATGGTCGTGTTGCTGCTGTGCTGTTGAAGTGACAGGATGCTGCACAGCCACATCATGCAGGATCATGCGGTTCTCAAGTCCCTTGTCCGTTATTAATAATAACAGGACACTCAATCGAACTGGCTGCTTCCCAATCTCCCTCTATTATAACGTCTCTGATGACACCGCTCCATCGCTGTTGCAAAGGATCCTTTATGGTTCAAGCTTGAAAATCAGACTTGAGTGAGGGAGCTGATGGTAGTGGGGGAGCTGAACTGGTTTAAGGGTTTCTTCTATTTCTTGCTGTCTAGTTGATAATTCAGCGAGTTTGTTCAGCATCTCTTTCAGGGGTTCATCCTGATCTTCCTTCTTCCCCTCCCCCTTTTTATTTTTTTTTATTTTTTTTTTTTCTTATTAGCTCAAGTATTACTTCAATCACTCTGTTATCACACAGGGAGAGCAGAATTTCCCAGGTCTGTTTTGATCATACTCTCCCGTTCACTCCCATGCACATCTGGTGTACAAGAAGCGTCTTATCTTCATTCTCACGGACAAGCTCTCAACATGAGCTGTACCTGGCTGGTCAGGGTCTCTTTTCATAATTAGCAAGCAAGAGTTATGCACTTGTTTAGAAAAGAGCTCAGCTCAAGGACGAAAGTCTTAATTCTGCAACGCAGTGCAGTTTCTCCTTTTTTTTTTTTTTTTTTTTTTTTTTCTTTTTCTTCCACCCAGTCGGGACGAGCAGGGAGTTTCTTCCTTTGCCTTTTTCCTTTCCTGCCCTCCCCCCCAACGCTTCGATCGCTGCCGCAGCAACTTTCTTTTCTGCTTGCATGATTTCTAGAGTGCGTATTACGGTTTTCCAAACCGTTCCTAGTTCTTTCACTTCCTTTCCTTCTGTTCCTCCCTCTAAAGTACAGTCCCACAAAAAGTCTCCTACTTCACGCCATTCCGTGGAGCTAAAGATTAATGACGGGTCGTTCATTTTCTCCCGTTTCCGAGCCCATGGGGCTAATACGTCTCGCTCCTTTACTTTTCCTCCTCTCTTAGAGAGTATACTAAGGAGGCGAGTTGCCGCGTCCGTTTCCATCGCGGTCTTACCTTGGCAGGGGCTTGATCAGCTGCTCAAGCTCTGGTCTCCGGTGCCCTTTTGGTCACACTCGGAACTCTCCTGCCTCCAGCTCTCCGGCTCCCAAATCGGCTCACATCCGATGCTTCGGAGTCTTCCCGCATTTAAGCAATCCGCATTTAAGCATCCATAGAGGGTCCCTTGTTCAGGCGCCAGATGAAGAGGGTCCCTTCGGAGAGCCGGCCAAGTTAACGATCATCACACCAATATGGCTACAGATCGTCCTCCCTTTATTGCCCCGGACAGCTCAATATATACAGTTCAGCAGTGTCCCCGCGCCTGCCCCTTAACAGAGTTGGTCAGTTACAGGTTTACACGCGCCAGTGTTTTATTGGGCAGTGCCATTCCACTATGCAAGCGGCTCTCGCCCCCCCTTCTCCCCCCGGGCCCAGCACCTCCAGCCAAGCATCTCGCAAAGCTCTCACAAAACAGATAAAACCTCCTCCTCCCCGTGTTCCAAGGCAGCTTCAAGGACAGAGCCTTTGTTTAGGCCTAAGCTGGGTTGTCCACGTTTTTAAAGTTATACCGCGCCTCTGCTCCACAAGAAATTCCTCTACAGATACCAGCAAACTTCTAAAATAAATTTAACAAAACTTATAATTACAACTTCGGAAATGTTTCTAGACTGGATAATTTTCCACTTTCCAAGTGAGAAAACTAAAGCAAGACAGTATCACCAGGTGACCCAGCAGGACAGTGCTTATTGCCAAATACTGAACCAGCATTCATGGTAGTTGTGTAAAGCAAATACTGAGTTCCAAGTAAAACTAGTCTGAAATGACCTGTTTTCTCCATTTTAAATTTTCTCAGTGGAAGCTGATCTGAGGTTTTCAGCTCCTTCTGGATTTTCCCAATGAAAACATATGTACATGTTTTTGTAGTAAAATGAAAAATGTCAGTGGATATTTTGTATTCTGACAGAGAATGCAAAACGAGTACTGCAATGAGTCCAACCTCTCTTCAGCTCTGACTCAGACGTGTGCTCCACAGAACTACCATCACCACTTGCTTCAGAACGGGGAACTCCCTGGAAGAATCTAATTTTCTGCCTGACTGTGGCATCCTCTGCTGAGCTTGAGGGAGCTGACAGAATTAGTACAAAGCAGCAAGTGGCAGCGAGCCATAAAAAGCACTGCATTTCTGAACAATTACAGCACATTTTTGTGGTGATGGGAAACACAAGGCTACAGTCCAAGTGCTTAGCCACTTGGAAAGTGCAATTATGCACTGGAAATGCACTGCCTGGAACAGCCCCTCTTGCGAAATGGAAATTACCAACTCAAATGGGAAATTAGAAAAAAACCTTTCTGTTTCATGTTGCCATTGGAACCTCCTTATCAAGCCCACTGCTTCTTTCCTTTTTATCCAAAGTTTACCCAAGTCAAGGCTACAAATCACCCTTCCCATCCTACCCCTTCTACGTGTATGTTTAAAATGTGTGAAAATATTATCATTACCTTTATACCACACCGCTACGCAGTGTAATTAGAAATGTCTTTATGTCTCCTATCTTTTCAACATCACCTTAACTCACATTTATGCCATGCATTTGTAACAGAAAAATTCTAGGAGGGTTTCTCAGTCCTCAATTCTGCACATTTTCTTCCTTATGTCTTATGCCTACCCCACAAATCAATGTATCATGACTGCTTGCGTAGCCACTATTTTGCCAGTATGTTTATTTACATGGTAGATAAAAGATGCAGGAGTCTAGTTGTCTATTGTATATAAGTTACGACTACTGCCTAAAAGCATATATTAATGCAACTTCTCCTTTACAAGCGTTACTAGTGTTCTATCCTAATTTTGGGAGCAAGGAAATGGCAAAGGATATAGCTCATAGTGAAAATGCCAACACCAGCAAATGCTGAAAAGGTAGACATTTATGTGTCTTTGTCTTTAAATGGAACAAGTCGTTGAAAATTGAGCTTGCATAGTCAAACAATCTGCAAAATAGGGTAAAAAACCACTTGTTTGACAATTACATCAATAATAGCTGTGGTAATAAGTTCCATTACGGGAAAGAACAGTATATCTACCCTTTATGCTGCCAATTTAGAGCTAATACAATTTCATTATTTTTTCTGGATATTAACTTGTGATTGAATATTTCAATCAAAACAAGAGTTTACAGTTAAAAATCATATTCATACCTCTGTACTTCAGTTATTCTCAGCAGGACATAAAATCAATGAAAAAACTCGCAAGAATATAAAATATTAAAGCATTAAAAAAGCAAAAAAACTGTTGACAACATATAAAAATATAAAACATCAGAGAAGCTGCAGAAAGCAACATTAAAAGGAAACTTAAGAGGTCATCTGAAACACTTCTATGGCTGAACATCTATGTCATCTGTTGAAAGATTTGGTTTCAAGACATGAGAAATTTACTCTCAGGTCTCTATGGGGTTTCAAAAGTGGTATAAGAAACTGGTTTTTGGAGGCAAAGTGATAAAAGAAAAGAAGCTCAGAGACCTGTGAAGGGGAAACTAGGGTTGATGAGAGCAAGGCTGAACACACATCCAGAGAATGAAAAAAAGCAGGAGGAGAAATACAAAAAAACCCACCTTTCCCTACACATGCATATAAGAAGACAAAAAATATATTTTTGTATGTATCTCCTACTGATTCTCTAAGAAGAATGGAAAAAGAAGTATAGGACAAATTGTGAAGTTAAGACGCCTGAGATAATCTATGGTAGTGTAATTACTATTTCTACAGAATAAATAATTGTTTTTAAAAGTCAGTCTATGAGCAAGACTGTCCGCAGTTCTGTATAGTTTTGGTGTGTCTAGACAAATAAAAGCATGTACAGTGATTACTTCAGAGCTTTGCACATACTGACTGTGTATGCAGCTGCCTCCTGCAATGAAAAGGGTGAAGTTATAATTTGATTTCCCTTCCTTAAGACACTTACCTTCCATCTTCATTCTAACCCAGCTGTTGATTTCAATAAAATTCAATAAAACTAACAGATCATAGGTTTTGGGCATCCCACACCATTGACATTCAGATGAAATACGTCAACCAAGCATTGCTGTCAAGACCACGGACAGCAGGGGCATAGGAAAGAAAGATAAAATGATAACGTGCATAGGATGTATTTACATGAGAAATGAGGGTAAAATACATAAAAAAAAACCTTGAAGAAGAAAAATACACATCTCTGTTCTTCAATCAGTGCCATCAGGAATGGCAACCTGGCATTGGAAAACCTTTTTCTGAACTGGAGGAGGAAATCTTTATATAGGGATTATTCCTGCTCACATTCCAACAGGCAAAAAGTTGTTATCAATCTCAGTCTGAGCAGCAGCTCTAATTCTAAGAGGCATAAACAGAAGCATAATGGAAACGCATTTACACAGAACCACAGAACTACAGAATGTTAGGGATTGGAAGGGACCTCCAAAGATCATGTAGTCCAGCCCCTCTGCCAGAGTAGGATCACCTAGGGCAGGCCACACAGGGACATGTCCAGACGAGTTTTGAAAGTCTCCAGAGAAGACTTCTCTGGGCAGCCTGTTCCAATGCTCTGTCACCCTCACAATGAAAAAGTTTTTCCTAATGTTCTTGCGGAACGTCCTATGCTCCAGTTTGCGTCCATTGCCCCTTGTCCTGTCATTGGACATCACTGAGAAGAGTCTGGCTCCATCCTCCTGACACTCACCCTTGACATATTTATAATCTTTAATGAGGTCACCCCTTGGTCTCCTCCAAGCTAAAGAGACCTAGCTCCCACAGTCTTTCCTCATGAGGGAGATGTTCTACTCCCTTCATCGTCCTTGTGGCTCTGCGCTGGACTCTCTCAAGCAGTTCCCTGTCCTTCTTGAACTGAGGGGCCCAGAACTGGACACAATATTCCAGATGCGGCCTTGTCAAGGTAGAGTAGACGGGGAGGAGAACCTCTCTCAACTTACTAACCACTCCCTTTTTTTCATCTTGAAGTTATTCTCTTCAAAATAGACTTTAGAACTGCTTCATATCTGAAACATTGCTGTCCTGTTCATAGCTTTAATACAAAAAACCCTGAATGACTGGAATAAGCGTAAAGATAATTGATTTAAACAGCAAATTTAGATATGTGTTCACAAACCTTGTTGTTCTAATTCTGAGACTGAGATGTTGTATAATGAGAAAATATGAATTCATTTATCCATTGAACACAGCACAGCAAAATTGCTGTGTATTAGATCTGTAGATCACCTGTACAGTATATTGAACCCATTTAGTAGACAGATAATCATGTTTCCATGTAATAGCCATTACAAATAATAAATAATTAAATACATGTATGACTTGACAAATAATATGCCAGGACTTTGCAGATAATTCATATTTAATTCAATAGTTGCTTCACTGCTAGCATATAATAATGAATAGACCACTGCATATTCTCTACCGTGATACATTTACTTTATTAAAATTTCCCATATACGTAGATATCTGAACTTTTCAATTAATTTCATCCTAAGGCACTGAAAGCAAGTAACACATATTACCAAGTAGACTCTTGAAAATAAATGTAGCTTATCTTATTTCCTTTCTCATTGGAGTCTTTATCCTGAGGAAGAGTCAAAATGTCACTGCTGTAAGAGAAATTAAGC
Source organism: Trogon surrucura (assembly GCA_020746105.1). Taxonomy (NCBI): domain Eukaryota; kingdom Metazoa; phylum Chordata; class Aves; order Trogoniformes; family Trogonidae; genus Trogon; species Trogon surrucura. Next base: position 111,938,959 of record CM036617.1, on the reverse strand, counting down.
TAGTAGAAGCTCCCTCTTCATGTTCCCCTCTATGGGCAAGGGATAGGCTTGAAGGTCAGTTCAATGTTCTCCATCAGCACAAAATCGTATCTGCACAGCTGCGGCCTGCAAAAGTTAAAAAAGAAAAAAAAATGTGCAAACCAAAAAAGTGCTAACATTAACACAAAAATATTTCAGTATTTGAACTATGAAACCTCCAGTATTTACCACCTCTCAAAGATGGCACTCAGGACAAGAAGAAATGTCTTGTCAAACTTTATACTCTATTTTACATGTCACTAGAGTAGTTTTGCCAGACTGCAAACAACAACCAGGACATCAGCTGAATGGTGCAAAGTAGCACAAGTAAGAAGTGTAGCCCATTAGTCTGAAATATGAAGATCATAGAATCATAGAACAACAGAATCATTAAGGTTGGAAAAGAAGTCCAAGATCATCAAGTCCAACCATCAACCCAGCACAACCATGACCACTAAACCATGTCCCTAAGTGCCATGTCTACACACAATAGTTCATCCATTAAAGCCATTAATTGTCGTTTAAAATAATTTGTTAGAACAATGGTCCGAAACCAGCCCAATTTCTGTTAACACTGGGCCTCAATTATTTATTTTGTGTTCACTATGTAAGGAAATTTCTCTGCTTTCATTCTACAGAGGAAAGTAGAAAATAACATCATGTCTTCTAACTCTTTCAGTTGCAATCACAGCATGCATAAGAAAGTTACATGCAAGAGAGTAATTTGTCATCAAAACAACTAGAAAACTCAAAACTGCATAATACTACACAAACATATACAAAGGTCACAAAGAGAGTCTCACACACCCATCCCTCCACACATAAAACCTTACTTTTTAAGGTCAAAAGAGATGCTCCACCTTTTAGGGCAGAGGCAGGTCATAGCTCTGCCCTTCATGTGCAACTATGGGTAGACAGTGAGAGCTGGTTTGAGCACTAGAATGACTGGTGTCCCTAAGGACATACTTATTTGAAATTATCTTCTATATTGCTCTGAACTCACAGACATGGCTGTATAACACAGTCCAACCCAGACTGGGATGTAGCATACAGTGAGAGAGCTAAAGGACAAAGCCTGAGAAAGAACATCCCACCAGGCGCTTCTGTTTTTGCCTGACACTGTGAGATTCCCAACCAGCCAAGTCTCCACCTGTCTGTATGTGAAAGGACTGTCAGTTTTCGGTGTAAGAATTTGAGGTCGTTAAATGTCCCCACTAAGCTGAGAGTAGATTTTATGGCTAAGAAGATCAAGACAAAGTCTGATATCCTTTATAATGCAAAGCATATAATTTCATCCAGTCCTTCATCCACAATTCGTTTTCCTTTGAATTTAATGGGTTACTACTACATTGTTTTTGTAGAGGAAAAATAAAAAAAAACCAAAACATAAAACCACAGAAATTGCCAGCTTTTAAAAAGTCAGTATAAAAAATTGTGGAAGAATTCATAGGACAAATTTCCAATCAGAACAATGTAAGATTATTACATGCATCCATCTCTTGAATTGAATTTCAGTATCTCAGGTAATAATATGATGCTGTATTTTAGCACATTTGCAACATAGCAATACAATGTGTTAGCATAGCCAGTTCTCCAACAGCAGTCGTCACCTGGGAAGGGCTCTATCTAGTGACAGGGGACACAATACTTAGACAAATCGTAAAAATGAATACTAAAAATAAAAACCTATTGTATCTCATTTGAAGTGCAATCCATATAAGCTTGTGATTATTGAGTGGCAGGAACACCATAAGGGAGAGTAGCCCTAAGCTAAGAGCAGGTTCTTCATTTCATTGACAAGGAGTAACACACAAGTAATTTTTTAAGTGAGGTGTTCATAGTCCCTCATCCCATGTGGCTTCTCTGCTGTCTACTAAAAAGCAATGACACGCCATACACTCTTATTCAGTAGAGATATTCTTTTTTATTGCTCCTGTTCTTGTTTTGGTTTAAAAAAAAAAAAGTTGGCTGGGCTGAGTATCTTTGAGATATTCACCTTTCCTATCAATTGAGTCTGAATTAGCTCATAGGTTCAAAAAGCTTTTTGGCAGAACTGACACTAGGGCACACATAAGTTAAGAAAGCTTTCTGGTTTTATGGGTGAGCAGGAATGATTTATCTCAGAGACCAAAAGAAGAGTCTGAAAATTATATGCACCTTCTAGCAATCCCACATTGACACACCATCTGTGTGAATAATGGACCACAATTGTCAGTGATATTCCTCAAACTCCTGCTGTCTGCTATTAACCCAGATCTGGGGAGACTGAGATTCCTGTTGTCTTTTATCCTTGCACCTGTCTCCTGTTTTTTACCTACTACTTTGTTATATGAATAATTTACATATTTTTAATGTGGTTTCTAGTTGATTATCCTGTATTTGAATAATTGTTGTAATTATATGTAACTGAATAAGGTAAATATAGGTAGTTATAATTACAATGGGCAATTACGCAATTATACCAACCAATAGTGTTGTAACATCTACATTTAAATTACCTTCACATGCAGATTCAATACACTGTTTTCCACTGCTACCTAAAAGTATCTAATGTGCCTATATGACTGCCATCTGATGAGAATGCTTATGAAGGACTTTAGTGGATCCTACATTAAAGCAAATCAAGTGCACCTTACTTTAAAATTAACAAGAATCAGAGCAACAGGAATGAAAACTCAAAACCAATAATGGCTGCTCACTAAAAATCTTCTTTATTTGCTAGATCATTATCTGAATAAGTCCTGAATGCAGATAGGCTTGGATGAAATGTATCTTATAACTTATCACCAAGGAGTTGAGGAAAAAAAAATTGCAATACGATTTAGAGCTTTGGCTATCTCTCATCACCAGATGCTTTTAAATAACACCAGTTCACCTGAGAGCTTGAGACTTGTGGCCTTCATCAAGATAATAAAGCCTAATGTACGTACGTTGCAGAGTAATATTTTGACTACTGAATGTTCTGTTTCTTTCTAAGTCTCTCCCGCTCATTCCTCCTCTTTCCCAGTAATTTAACAAGGTTTCATACTTTTTACAATGTATCATACCCAATTCCTACTAGACTATTATCATATACCAAATCAGAAAGCCTTAAATGTTATCTCTGAACTTAACAAAATATATTGGCTTAAGACTTGCTTGTATTGTCATATTATTCCCACTCAATATTTATTTGGTAATCATTATTAACTTTTATTTTAAATTCTGACTTTGTTGAATCTGCCACTTGTATAAAGCAAATAAATGTAACAACTCCAAAAGAAAGTACTCTTACTACTTCTGGATATTTCTTACCTATTCCACATAATATGTTATTTTCACAAAATGCAAATGTAAAATTTAATTGCTAATGCTACTGTACCAATAAGTCTGGAGATTTAAAAAACAAACATATGGCAATAGTGCTGCAGTATTTAAAACTAGAAATAATTAATACAAGCTTGGTAATGACACTTAACTATCAAAAAATGCAGATGATTTCATCTTAAGTGTAAGTAAGCGCAGACTGTGTTTTGGTCTTGGTAGGTCTTTGTCTTCAGCAACAAGACTGAAAATCTATTCCAGTCATGTAAGTAGGTGACGTGCTTTATTTCATATCTGAGTGTGAAAAGCGGCGGGTGGACATGTGATTAAAATCAGAAAAGTGCTTAATAAAATTTATCTTCTGGAAGAGAACTTAACCATGCAGGTTTAAGTCAGGCTGGTCTACGTAACTGGTCCATGAAAACCTGTTGTGACCAGACAGCAGCAGCAATCTGCTGTAATGAGCAGCACACGTGACATCTACAGAGGAGCTCTTCCACATGATAAATTTGACCCTAGGTAGAATGAGAAGGATATTCATGCATTTAGGAATAGATGATTAAAAATCAGTGGAGGGAAATACAAATTTCTGAGGAAAGTTCCTGAGCAGTTTAGTTGATACACGACTTTTGACACATGACAAACGCTTACCTTTCTGGGTTATTAAGGGACTTCAGCTTCATCTGGAGAATTCTAAGCTTGTGTTTTGGGCCTATTAAAGTCTTTGTAGAAAAGGTCAAGGAAATTTTTGATATTTTGTCAAGGTCTCGGTAAAATCCAATTAGTATTTTGACTCTCTTATACTGTTGAAATGTTGAAGCTTCACTAAAAAAAAAAATTATTTATAGTCAGAATTTTGTTAGCTGAGTAATATTCATTATTGCTGAGCATTATTATTAAGATCATAAATTTTGTAAGAAGTATCAACTTTGAGTGTTCAGAACAATGACACCAAGAACTGGATTCAAACCAGGAACATGCAAGGAGACCTGGGCTATTTCATAAATGGATCATTTCAGTGTGAGGGGCATTGCATCTGACACCAAGCCATATCCAGGAAGAGGTACCATGGCCATTCTTAATAACTTCACGATATTTTCTTGACTTACAAGTTAACAAGTTAAAAAGTTTAGGAAACTCAGGAAATCAGTCCTATAAAGTGAAAAAAAAAAAAGATTTACAGACAAAGCACAACATACCTATTAATCTCTGATTCTACTGTGTTTCCAGCATAATCTGTTATTTTAATTGTAATGAAACCTCTCCTAATGCTTTTATTCCAGGTAGTAATATCCAGTAAGTAGATATACACTGCAAAAAGAAATATGAAATAATAAGATTCAAAGAATGACCACGGCAGGATAGAGTTGCTATTATCACCCTGTTAAAAGCATTCACTGCTTGATGATGAAAGTAGTGACTCTTTTTTTTTCCAAGTTACCAGCTCAAAGCAGAATAGGAAGGCTATTGACAGAAATTAGCTTCTACAAATGACTACACCTCAAGTTCTGCATAATTAGTGTACCCTTTCCTCTAGTTCTTATGTGGAAAGTATTTGCATCAGAAAGCTACCAACGGAATTAGTATGAAAAGTTTGGACTGCCTAGGAAAAAAAATCACAACATTTCATAAAGAGTTTGTTATGTATGTATTCAGTCACTCACTGCAGAATGGGTCTTGATCCGAGGTATCAAAATAAGTTTTTGTTGATGAACTCTTTGGGATTAACAGGTTTTTCCACCTATCAGCATAATAACCTGAAATACAAAGTTTAAATATTTCATTTCAGACATTTAGCAAAATCATAACACACATATAATTACAGAAAAGAAGCTTGCCCCAAGTGACAGATTTGGCTTTAAATTTTATAAATACTCTCTGATAAAGTAAACTGACTTGGAAAATGCAGGAATAGCCTGAGTATAACAGACTGTGTATGCAAGTATTTCATTCTTCTAACATAACAGTATCACTAAAATTGTCCTAATGTAATAGTTGGAATCTATTTAGTCTAGAGTACTAGCTCCAAAAAACAGTCCTTATACACTCCTGCAGAGTTAGCAAAAACAACTCCCCCAAAAGGTAGCCTATGTATTTGCAGAAAACAGTTACAGAACAGCTTCCCATTAGGTAAAATTACTTCCTTTCTTTTTTGAATCATTACAGTAAATATTTTTAAATCCTTTGGCCTATAATTGTGGGTATTATTTAATAAAATACTAGGTGCTCTGTAAACCTAAGCTTACATACGTAACATAGAAATAACTTTTGGCTTATACAATTCTACGCTTATTGTCTTTGGGGCTTGATAACAGTCCTTATTTCTACAATAGCTGATCTTGTTCTTTCCTTCTTGATTTATTTACCTAGACTGGATAACAAAGACTAGTTCCAGGCTGCAGAGCTGCCACTGCCAGGCAGCAAGCAGGAAAGTTTGGAGCAGAAGGATGCTGCTTCTTCTCTCAGTTCCCAGATATGCCCATCATTTCCTCATAGTTTTTATGGTTATTAAAAAAAAAAAAAAGTGGAAGCTGACTGGTCAAATATTTCTCTACCTCTAGCTCAGGTATTCTATGTAAGTGCATCAGGCATGGCTAGTAATCACACTGAGGAAGTCCTGGAGTCTCTCTGCTCTACTATAAGGTCCCATTACAGCTGGGTTATATTATAAAATAGCATCTAGATCTGTCTATCTATGCTTTTCTTCAAACTTGATCTAACTAATACAGGGTGTACATCCTAATATAAGTATGCAAATAAGACAAGGTATGAATTGAAAGTTAACTTCTAACTAAATATTTTAAAAATCTCATTCTTAAGAAAGATCTACCAGCTGGAAATGCTCACACTATTGTAGCTCTTTTCAGACTGTCCCCAGATCCTCTCTAAAGGCAATAATACCTCAAACAATTAAAACTCCTCCAAACAAAAGCTTGATTCCAAAAGAAGAGCCAAAGGAATCATGAATTTGCTATAAACATTATTACTCTTAAATAAACCCAGAGTACAGAATATTAGGGGTTGGAAGGGACCTCTGGAGACCATCTAGTCCAACCCCCCTGCCAAAGCAGGATCACCTAGGGCAGGTCACACAGGAATGCATGAAGGAGACTCCCTAATAACACACTGTGGAAGTCTAAAGTGATGAACTAAGTAGAAGAAGTGTCTCCATAGAAAGGAAATACACTCTAAATCCATTCCAGATTGGAAAGCACAATAATCAAAGATTAGGATTCAGCACTTGTGTCTAGCATAGATAACTATAAAGCAAACCAAGGCATAAACTTTAAAATAATTTAAAGAGTATGCAGATATCATAATGCTTACCCAGTACTGGACAGGACATTGGCTGGAAAACTTTGCAATCAACACATTTTCCTCTCTTGTAATCAAAGTAAGAGTTGCAAGGATATGTTATTATGTCGCACCTGCTTTTCAAAGATGCTAAGAAGAGGAAGACAGCTCTTTGATGGTCACACTTAAAATACTGAAGTCCTTCAGGAAAGAAAAATGGAAATATACAAAGAATAAGTAATCATTTCTCTTCATGAAAGAAAAGGTGTTATCAAAGTAATTCCATTTACCTGAGTTATTCTGAGACAGCTATGCTTTTATTCTCTGGTCAGTTGACCATCAAGTGCAAAAAACGGATGCACACACGCAAGAAGAAGAAATTGAAGATATTTTGAATATTACAGATACAGAGAAAAGTCTACACGGTTTTATATGTAAGAAAGAGTCTACTAAATCCTATCAAATCTACAGATTCTTTTATTATAAAGCATGAGTCTAATCAAAATTTGCCTTGTTACATCCTGTGCAGATTTTTTGGGGAGCAAAATTACTGTGAAAAATACTTCAGAGATTCTTTTCTGTAGTGTTTTGGGTAACAAATTCCCTCCTCTCCTAGCAAAACAAACAATGAGAATTGTACAGATGAAGATCATCCTGAGTATTAAGGGACTCTCCCACACTCACAGACAGACAAATGGAAGCCCTATGTATTTGCAGCAGCTCAAATTTGTAGCATCACTATGCAAATTAGTGATAGAAACATATACAGACATAAACATATACAAAAAGAGTAAACAAAAACAATGGGCAGCAACCTTGCCTAGGATTTATGGAAGCTGAAATAAGCAAAATTATGCAGCAAAAGATCATGTCATAAAATTGTTTTCATCCTAGAGCCTAAAAGACCTGTCCAAAACCAACTTTGTCATTGCCAAGTGGGAGGAAATTAAGACATCATTAAGACTTGAAAGTCTTTCTTGTCACAAGCAGGTGATCCCGTCCAAACCACCTGGACACAAACATCTTACCCCATATATAAACACAGCCATATATAAACACAGAAAAATAATGATCACTATATGCAGATTGTATATGTAATATAATGATATAAATCCATCATACCAATAATAATGGTATGGTGGAATATGCCTGATTATAGGAAGATCTTTATTTTAAAAGAAGCTGTCAACTGTCTTTGTCATTTCTCATTTGCTGAATGGGGATGGAACAGAAAGGAAACAGTGCCGTCAGCAGAATAGGGGCAGTGTCCATTGAATTCAGTTTAACCTTTTTGATTAGATCTCAAACTGTTTTCTCACTTATTGAACACATTTTTATTTACCACCAAACACTGTCTGGGGACAACCAGGCTGATCCATTCCTCCATTTGGATAGAAGTCAATGGTTCCTAAAGGCTTCTTGAAACCTAGTGCTGAAGTAAAAACATCATGAAACAAAAAAACATAAACAGAATTATGTGGTCAATTATTTATCATTACATTCATTACAAAATAACACGGAGGTCTTATAGACTTTTTTTTATTCTTAGGGGTTTTTTTTCATTCTGTAAATGCAACTCACATTATGAGTTAAATGAGTTTTTTTTAAAAAAAAATTATACACGTGTAAAATGCTGTACACATATGTATACACATTTGTTTAAGATTCTTACTGCCACAAAATATAAAGGAAAGAGCAGAAGCAACTGTTTAGTGGTGTAGCTGAGGCATTATTTGAACAAAGACATTTATGAAATTCATGTTCTCTCCACCAACCAAAACTCTTTCTCAATGTAATTGTCATTAGAGTAAGATTTTCCATTTTTTGCAGAGTTTACAATGTTCTTCATTTTAAGCAGTGGATCTGTAGTGTAATAATGTGATACAGCTGAGACTGGATGTCTCAGAAGTTACTAATTCAGTGATAATTATGTGCTTATAACCTCTACGTTCACACACACTAGCACAGCAAAAGGATGTTTAAGCTAAACTGTTTTGGAAATAGCAACATCATAAATTAATGCAACAGGCATTGTTTATTCAGTGCACAGACCTGAGGGGTTTTTGGCTTTCAGAAGGAATATGCCATAACACAGCATAAATGACAGTGGTATGATTGCTACTTCTGCATGACATGAAACACACTCATGACTATAAGGTTATCTACATGTGCCTTCAGTTAGCTGTTTTACATAAAAGTTATTTCAATATTTTCAGGTTCAGTCATGAAACTTCACTCATTTGCTAACATGGCTACTCATGTCAGAACTGAACAAAACAGCCCATCATTGTTTGAGTCATTAGCAAAGTTGAGGTCCAATCTCTTAATTAATAGGGAAAATAACATAGAGTATGATTTCAAAAGTTAAATTTTGTTAGAAAGCAGCAGCACAGGAATCCATCTAATAATACAAAATATATTTCTGCAATGGTATTTGGATATTATTGAAATAGCCTATCCCTCCTCTTTTGCTTTCCTAGCTTTCCTCAAGCTGAAATAAGCAAGTGAAGGCTATGTCCTTACCATCAGTATCTGAATGGATTATATCAACAAACTGTGCATCAGTACGATCCAGTCTCCTCGATGGTGGTTCTCCAGTGAACGAAGGGCCTGCTGGATCAAGACCTAAATGAAAACAACACTGGCATTACAAATGCTGGGGTCTGTTTCTACAGATATATACAAGACCATCATTTGATCATTATTCGTCAATTATCCTTTTCCTGGGATAATAATAAAAACAAAATCCAGCACAATTCTTCTCAAGTTTTCATTCTTCAATTTGCTAAGCAAAGCAAGGGTTCCTACCACAAGACTGATCTACCCATATCTTAGAATTTCTCTCTCCTTAATTAGTTGTGCTCATCTCCCTGTTCTCTGGATAAATTATAAGCCAGCAGCAGTAGGGATCAAATCAGGAGAATCAATTTTGTCCTTTTCCCTAGAAAATACCATACCTATTATGTACTTCATAAAATGAAACAGAATCACAGAATGTTAGAGGTTGGAAGGGACCTCAAAAATCATCTAGTCCAACCTCCCTGCCAGAGCAGGACCACCTACAGCAGAGCGCACAGGAACGCGTCCAGGCAGGTTTTGAATGTCTCCAAAGAAGGAGACTCCACAACCTCTCTGGGCAGCCTGTGCCAGTGCTCGGTCACTCTCATAGTGAAAAAGTTTTTTTCTCATATTTTTATGGAACCTCCTATGTTTCAGCTTGCACCCATTGCCCCTTGTACTGCCAATGGATGCCGCTGAAAAGAGCCTGGCTCCATCCTCCTGACACTCCCCCTTGACATATTTATAAACATTTATGAGGTCACCCCTCAGCCTCCTCTTCTCCAAGCTAAAGAGACCCAGCTCCTTCAGCCTTTCCTCGTAAGGGAGATGTTCCACTCCCTTAATCATCTTTGTGGCTCTACGCTGGACTCTCTCAAGCAGCTCCCTGTCCTTCTTGAGCTGATGGGCCCAGAACTGGACACAATATTCCAGATGCGGCCTCACCAGGGCAGAGTAGAGGGGCAGGAGGACAAATAGGATACTCTCACCACTAGAACACACGATGAAGACATCTTGGATGGAGACAATTCCAAACATCCCTCGACCATTTTATCAGCTGGGGCTGAAATTACTTGTAGAAAGCCAATTGTTATATACAATTACGTGAAATGCTAGGGGGTTTACCACATTTTCACCTGAAGGAGGTTTGGAAATCTTACACTCAATCCAAAACTCAGCTATGACAAAAGAGGTCCCTGCTGAGATCCACAAAAGGCACTTTATATCAAGGAGGTGGGGATTCGGGTGGTAAAGTATTTGAAGTATAAACACTGTGTATTCTTATTCATTTTAGGCATAGAGAATTACGGTTGCGCAGCCCAGAAGCCTGATAATTTTCAAGATGGTAATTTCTGTCCTTCACATAAAAGCAAAATAGTCAGCTGAGGTTTGATCTGATCCTGTTTTCTTGACAGCAAAATCATAGACAAAGAGGAGAAAAGAAGCAGCAGCAAAGACAGAAAATACAACTGTCAAGGCAAAACATTTTCCTACAAGATGCAGCAGTGAGTTCTATTAGCAGCTATTCTGAGAGTTAGCTTAGGCAGCTATCTTCTCAACATGCTAGCTGCAGTGAGTTTTGCTCTTTCACCACAAGAAATATCTGGAGCCTCTGCACGCACATTAGCACTGAGAACTCTGTCCTAGGAATTAGCAGCTAAACTCCACATGATCCTGATCCTGAAAAAATGTACCCACATGAGGGTATTCTAATTTTCACTGTATGCACTGCTCTCACAGATGACAATGCTGACAGTGCAATAAGTATGAGATAAGATTGGCAGTACTCATACATTGGTTGCACCCCTGACTTAGGCTCCCTGTAGCAGATAGCCCAACACGCTAAAGCCTACACCAAGTTCATCCACATTGAACTGAAACTAAATCCCTCTGCCTGATTCTTGTGGTTTCATCAAGAGATTTTGAACTTCCCTTCAATGGGGCCCGACTTGCTCCATCAACTAGATAGAAAATGGGTAGCATATCATTTAACTGGCATTTGGATGTAACACTCAATTTTCATTTCAGAGAGTAAACTGGTTGGAATATTTAATCTGTAATTTACGTGCTGAAGGCAGATTTTCACAATTTTCTTAACTTCAGTCAGGGACACATTTTTCCCTTGTATGTTACTAATTAATCAGTTCTCATTTGTTGATATTTCAGTGTTAGCATCTATGTAATTCGCAGCTATGACAACAATGCAAAGTACATCAGAACACATGTATTGGGGTTAACAGATTTACCTGTAATTCTGCCAAGTTTGCCATCATACTTCTGGCCAACAAAACCAGCTATATGAGCCCCAAGACTAACACCAATCATATACATGGCGTCAAGAGAAGCTCCATCTACCTATTGGGGAAAAAAAAGCAAAAAGCCATAACCATAAATACAGTTAACAGAATAGATATCAGTAGTCAGTTTTCACTTTTTCTCAATATACTAAGTTATATCTCTAACTTCTTAACTTTGAAAACAAATGGAAGTGACAAAATTCCTTTTGTCATATTATACTAAACAGTGTCGTAATAAGGAAATTCTTCGGCTAGAAAAATGTAAAAAGGAAGTTGAGTCACATTTCTTCTCAACTGTCACACTAGTTAAAAGCGGAGCATGAGAGAGAAGAAGACATCAGATACAAGAAAGATGAACCAAAACTACATACTAGAAAAAAAAAACCAACAAAATGAAAATCGCCCTCTGCCTTCTCCTTCCGATAAAGTAAAAACATAATAGCATTAACAAAGACCTATGCCACAGAACTGGTGAATAATGGTGACAAATTGCCAAATGCACACCTGCAGGAAAGCCTCAAGATGCTCATTCTATAGGGCAAGCAGTATTAAAAATAACCCACAAACTACTGGAGAACTCTGAAATAATATCGGCAGATCTGTTAGAATCTGCAAAGCACTGGGATGATATGTGAGATCTGAAATATAGATGTGTCTTGGAATGAATTAACAAAGGCCTCACAACAGCTTGCAAGTGTGAAAAATATCTGGGGGGCACAACACGCTCCACCACCATCACTCTGATTACTGGAACACTGGGATTAAACAAGACACTCCCAGGCATGCCTTGCAGTCATTGCTTTGTCAGGCAGATGTGTAACTATCAATAAACCAAATATCTGCATCAAAAAAATTTGCAAAATACACCTTTTTAACCCATTCTGGATTGTTCTTATAGTTGTATTTCATTTTTCTATTCCATAAAAATAAATGTACTGTCATAATTACAAATTGTTTTCACTATGTCTAGTCCCAGAGGGAAGATTCTGATAGGCTTTCTCTTCTTTCACCTCAGCCTTTCTCAAAACGATGGGTTTTTAACTCAAATTCCACCGGAATATTTTCTTATTGCACAGAATTCAAAATTTCTGAGAAAGGCTGGGGAAAAAAAGCGACAAAAATACAAGAAAAAATCGAGGGACAAATCTAACAACGGCATAAATGACATGACAATATGTTCTGTTCATTTGATTATGCAATAAATCTAAAGTCCAGTTAAGTCCACTGACATCAACAATTGTTTCAGCAACTCCCTCTAGGATAAAGAAATGTATATCATTTTGGAATAGATATTTATATCTCTGTCAGTGATTTATTTTTCATTTAAAATCTTTAATTATAGTAGTACAATAGCCAAAAGAGTAGTGTCACATGTCTGCGAAATTTTAATGCCACATACTCTTTGAACATCTCTCATTTCACCTCCCTGCTGGTACATTCACTCTTTGCAGAACTAAAACTTCCAGCTGGCCGAAGAAATCAAATGCACTCTTAGACATACTTCTATGAAAGGGAAATAAGAACTTGGGTAGAGTTAAAGATACGCAGCAATAAGTGCATGCAAAGTCAGTAAATACTTTGGAAAAGAAATGTCATTTGATATTGTTCACTGGGCTTCTCTTTAGATATATTTTAGATATTCATTCTCACCCAAACTATGCTATTTTAACTTATTTAGAAGAGACACAATTCTGCCTTACCAGCATCTGATCAACATAGGTTTTCAGTATTTCTGCAACTTTTCTGCAGTTTTCAACAGCAGTTATATAATTCACAGTTGTAGCACCACGATTCCAATCAACTATAATGAGATTAATATCCTCTGTAGTCAATAAAAGCTCCTTCATGTCACCTAGCCATGCCGGTGGAGATCCTGTTGGTCTGAAGCCATGGATAACAAAAACTATTTTCTTGGAGGTATTAAGGTACTCAGATGCAGTAACATTGTGTTCAATGAGTCTCTCAGAACAATTTGAATTTTCTCTTGTGTATAGCAGTAGCTGGACTTGGAGTTCTGTTCCAGACAAAGCATTGCCTATGTTAAGATCTGTAAATTCAGGACATTTATTCTCCTCATCTGAAAAAGACGAAAATGTTAGACAGTCATTTGATGAGTCAGATCACCTGAAAAATCACCTCTTCACTTTTCTTTCTACAAGTTTCCAGTAAAAGTGAAGAACTTCCATTTTATTCACTCCAGACCTTTGGAATGATGTGCTAGAGCGTGCACTGAACAGCAAGGAGACGCGGTTAAACTAATGTCTCTGCAGATTCCACTATGCTTCCCTGAACTCTGAATCCTTCTAATTGTTCCTCAAGTGTATCTTTTCTCCATAAAAAATACAAATTAGTAGTCAATGTTGACAAGATCCTTTGCTTAAACATCAAACTTAGCATCTCAGAATTTGTTCACAACTAGTGTATATTGCATAAACAGGAAGATCGCTGTGGTTGTTTCTTCCTCTTTCAGCCAGGGTGTGAAAGTTACCAATCCCTAGGCCTTATGGTTTGATCTGTCAATAAGAAACAGTTGCCTGAGAGTATAAGATGACCCAGAACCCTTCCTTAGTTTGGGGCCACCATAAGGACACCAAGAAACAAAGAAAGAAGAAACAAAGGATTGTGTTCCCAGTTTGAAAAAAACAAGAATCTATTACGTCAATGTACATAATTGCACAAAAAAGCCCCATAGTATTTAGCATTTCTGTACCCAAACAGTTATGGTATACAAGGTAGGCTGTAGATCAGTCAGGATCAACAAAAGGATGGAGATTTTCAGAAAAGTCTCAAAACATTTGATTTTTCCCCTGTATGCTTATCAATGTTAAAAGTCAACGCTTTGCATGCTTAGATTGCCCAGAGGTAACTACCTCTAGGCCAAACCATGTACCTACAATGACTAGATTAGTCAACTCTGGACTGGACATCACAAAAAATAATGGATATTTCCAAAGTGGAGTAGGGTTGAAGTTACAGTGTTAAAGGGCCTGAAACATTCAGTTTCAGATCATACAGACAAAAGTTTCATGCCTATTATCACCCTATGACAATAGCTACAATTATTATGTTTAGGAAAACCTAAAACTACCTATATTTCAAAGCAAATATCACCCTTCTCCTCATTTAGACACTGTAGAATTTAAGTAACTGTTGCTGAGATTACTGGACAGCTTATTAACTACAGATACAAGAAGGCATATTAGTTTCATTGCTGAGACTTATCCCAGATAAAGATATGAAATTAAGAGATGTTCATCCACAGTTGTCTTGAACTTAATGAAAATAATATTCAAGAGCCTGGTAAAATGTCATACATGTAACATGATACTGAGATGTTAATAGAATGTGTCACATTTAATCTCTCATTTTCATCTAACAATATACAACAATAAAACTAAAATAGAAATTCTATCACAGAAATGTCATATACAAACCTAAATGACAATAAACAGGCACTTGATTACATTTCTGCTATTCAGATTCAAAGCCACAACATGAAACTCTCTCAGTTTTGTCTAATACTGTTCTTAAATCCAAGTTTAATCACTGATCCTTATAATTGACTCCTACGTATCTAACATATAAAAGACTCATGCCAAGACATTGTTGAAGTGCTTCTCTGTATCCATTTAAATGTTTTGATTTCTTATCATTTGTTTGGTAGAAATAAAAATTAACTCTTGTAAAGCCAGCGGAATGAGAGTGACACAAAACAGAGACACAGTCTGGTCCACGGAAGTGAGAGATCTATCACAAGGAAATAACTTTAACTGAGGAAACCTATTTACCAGCCGGCAAATGTCAAAGAGAAACAACTCATTTACTTATGCCTGTGAAATGACAGCAGTTATTCTTTGGAAAGTAAATAGAGAAAAAAAAATAAGATTATGTCTTTGTTGTGGAATTAGGTAAGTACTATAAGTAGATTTACAGAATTAATACTTTTAATTGTTTAGCAAGGAGTCACTGAGGGGAGGTTTTTCAAACTACTCTTCCTGAATGAGTACTGGAAGGAATACCCAGCTGCCCTCTGTACACACTGGTGAGAGTACTCACATTCATTCTTTTGTACAGTCAGAACACACAGACAAGCACGGGGCAGTTACATATGCAGTTTAACTCAGTTAATAGACAATTTTAACTCTTCTGTCTACATTTGTAAGCGTTGTAAATATCTCCTGTGGTTGAAAAAGGGAAAATCTTAAGTGCACGCTGACCTTTTTGTAACCAAATTTTGCTGTTATGCTACGCACAACACATAACCTGAAAACCTGTCAACCTATCAAATCAGAAATAAGCAATAAACTTACCTTAATATGTTAGAACTATTTCACAATTACTGCCTTACTTTGTACAAAGTGCACACACCTGAGTGTGTCTCTGTACAAAGTACAGCCAGAGATAAAGTATCAGGCTTTGTTTTATTTACCTTAAAGTGAAAACCTACACCTTGATTTCAAAGTGCTCAAATTTTCTTTACTAATGGTCGGCGCCATTACGCATAATTCACAAGCTTTAGTGTTTTGGCCAAATTAAATGAAGGAATATTCATTTTCTATGCTTGAATAAAGCCAAGAGACTACATTGCAAAAAATAAGCTCATGGTTCTTACCTGATTTCACCCAGTATATCAAACAGATGAAGAAACACAACTTCAGCATGTTTAAATGAAGAAAAGCAACACGTAATATCGACAGAAAAGTGGCAAATCTAGTGCCTCCTTATAGTATGCTAGATTTCTAACCCAACTGAATGCCACTAATGAAGTGACATATAGAGTAGGAAGCAGAAAGCAAAGCTTTAAAGCTTCTGCAATTCATGACTCCTCCTATTGAATGACTTCAGTAGGTAGGGTGGTTTCTGGTCTTTAAGAGTTAGGACTGGTTTTTAATCTATTCCCCTCTCTCTTCGGTTATCAGCAGCTTTACACGTAAGCAATCAGTGATATATATTACTGACAACTCTGTTACTCACATGGAATACAAGAGGTAGAGTAACAAGAGGTACATCAGATTACAGACCCACTGTGTGTCTTTTTTTTATGTCACTCAACTGCAGTTAGAGGCATCGAGATGCGAATATAATGCATATAGCATCAATCTGGCTCTTTCCGTTCTCTACTTTTTAATATAAAAAATTGTTACAAGAAAAGCTTAGCACATCCACACAACCACCAGTTAGGCAGTCTCAGCACGCACTCAGTGTGCAGTACGCATTCAAAGACAAGTTAAAGCATGGAGATCTCAACACCACTGGAAATGAACTGGTAACAGCCCCAGTAAAAAATCTGCTATGCTTATCCAAGAGCCAATCACCTGATCTTACAAGAAAATCTTACATATATACTTTACATATACCTAATGGGAGTAGCTGTGAATGCATAAACACTTGTTCTTTGACATACGAATGTGAAAAAGAAGGGAAATTTTAACTTCTCTCTTGAACTGAAAACCAACAAGCCCAGCTCACACATAAGTAAAGTACTGTGCTACTCGTGTCAATATAATGATCCATGAAAACAGTTTTAAAACCTGAAATCAGTCTCAGGGAAAGGACTGCTTTCCTAAATCAATGTCCAGAAAGTTCTGTGGTATTAATCAGGATGTTGAACTAGTGCTTGTTGGACTCACCTCTGTCATATGAGAAGTGGACTTCGTTCACCAACAGCAGCACTTATGCCACTTGGACATTCATAGATCATAAATACTGTTACTGTTTACACTGTGGTTTCTACTGTCATCCCACTGTCAGGTAAATTCCTTAAGGTGACTCTGAGTTTCAGGCATACTGTCACTGAGATGAGAGACCTTTGAAATTCAGCTACTGCCCACCCTGTTTCACTGCATATTGCTATGTCCATCGCTTTTCTCACAAGGATACACCTCTTGCACTGAAATTCAGAGTTACCTGCTCCAAAAGCAACTTAAGCAAATGAGCAGAGGATGCCAGCACTGTCTCGTCAGGGCTTTGACCGTCCCCCCACAGCACTCAGGACCACTGGGAGCAGTATCTTCTGAACGAATCCTGATGCTTTTGGGGGAGCCCACAGTCTGCCAGCTATCAAAAACCACTCAAGACTGGTCAAGTATTCAGGTTGAAAAAAAGACACAAAAACTTTTATTTTTTTTTTATTTTAAAATTAACATTTTATTAAAGTACAAGATTACTATGGTTTACGGGTAACAGAATGGCCGGTTTACCCTCAAAAGTTTCTGACAAAACAACAGCTAAAAACATTACAACACAGTTTTCAAGATTAAGATCGAATTCTCACTCAAGACTTGATATCTTGATCTGTGGTCACATGTAAATGTATTTCCCCTTCTAATCTTCTCTCTACCCCCAAGAATTTCATAATCTTGGGAAATTCCATTCTCATAACAATTCTTATAAGAATTCTTGTTTCTCGTTCAAATCAAGCCACTTCTCCAGAAATAATCCTCTCTAACCACCAGCTTTAGAGTGCCGCTCCCTTCCAGGTTAAGATGAAATCACACCTGGTTTTTGCAATGTGGTATGTTTAACTATGAAAAAAAAAAAGCTATATAAAGATTACAAAGGGAAAAACCCTCACTGGTTGGAAGAAATTTAAGACTTATCATGTATTCTACACTGAGGCTTGTAATTCTTGTAAATTGATAATCCCTTTCTAAATAGACTTCAGAAATCAGGGTCCATTAGAAAATAATGGGCATTGAGGCAAAGTGAACCATCTATGCTCGGGGAAAAAAAAGTTCTTTAATAATGTTTTTCACATTGCTGTCACCACGATGACTTCTGAATATGTGCTCATTTGTAAAATAACACTTGGAAAATACATGCAGAATGTTAAATGTGTATAAGTGCACGAAATCCGTTTGCAGCAACCATGCAACAGCTGGTTATAATGCAGGAATAACGTCAGTTCCAAATACACCTGTATTGACCTGAATAATCATATGCCACAGCTAGATACAAGAGTAAATCAACATCTTTGGCAGATAGAGCAGTACATAAAATAAAGAAGCACCAACATCTTAAAGATCAAGTTCAAGAACTGACAGATGTCCCTACTATTAAATTTATTGGATTCCCTATAGAATCATATGGCAACTGGTATTATGGCAAGTACGAATTGGCAACAGAACTAGGACTGCCCAGTGCTCAACTGGGAAAGGTCACTTGTCTATCAAAGCTGGAGACAGTTACACCAGTAGATATTGCACAGATTCTTGCAGGTCAAGCATCAACTCCTTTAAGATCCTAAAGAACAAATGTATTGTAGTTGTATGAAGTAATGAATTGTAAATAAACCGATTCTTCTTTCTTTCTGTCTAAGGTGGGTGCCAGACACCCAGGAGTGCTGAAAGGTAGGAGGGCAAGCGAGGCATAATAGGGTACTGATAGTATGTAGGGACAACGAGGGGCTCGGAGTCACGACACATCATCTACCCTGCTGAAAGATACTAATCACTGGTCTTCACCTAAAGGTGGATGGGCCACCCTAACCCAGAAAAGGAACATGTATAATTTTAAATACGCTTGACAAATCGCAATCGTATCCCAGCCCTGCTTAAACCCTGAGAAATGTACAACTTCGCACCCGCGTTTTATTAGCAACTACCACAACGCTTCACCGCACTGATGGCTAAACTGCCTTTACAGCTTTCCGCAGCGTCAGCGGCCGGGCCCTGCTCCAGCGCCTGCCGCACCCACTCGCTCCACACGGTGGCGTCCGGAGAACGGAGCTCCGCGGCCGCTCTGGCCCGCTCTCGCACGGAGAGACAGTTTCCCTCGGTCCTTCGCTCCTCCCTGAGAGCTTCACACAGCCGAGATGGAACCGGGCACCGACGTTCCCCGCCAGAAAACGGCACCGCCTGGCGGCACCGCTGTTCCACCGGGCGCGCGTGACCCTTCCCGCCGCTCCCTTGCCGCCCTCTCACGGCGGGCCCGGCCGAAGCCCCCGCGCGTGCGCGCCGCCCCCTCACAGCTGGCGCTCCGCGCGCGTTGCTAGGACACCGGCCCCGCTCCCTAGCAACGCGCCCCGTCGCGCCGCGCTTTACGGCAGCGGGGGCGCTTCCCCCATCTCTCCCCACCTGCCGCTTCGCTCCCCTCGGCGGGAGCCGGTGGCGGGCGCGCCGCCATGTCCTCGCCGGGGCGGTCTGAGGAGGCGGACCGCACGCTGTTCGTGGGGAACCTGGAGAGCCGTGTGCGGGAGGAGATCCTCTACGAGCTCTTCCTGCAGGTGGAGGGCGGGCCCACAGGGGCGGGACGGGGGGCCTCGCCGGGCCCCGGCCGGGCGCGTTGTCCGCGGGGCCGGGCAGGGGCTGCGGCCTCGCCGCGGTGGGGAGCGGCCGGAGCGAAGCCCCACCAGCGGCCCTAAAGCGTGAAGCCGCCGGCCGGGACCGGGGCCTGCCGCCCGCAGGGCGCTCCGTGGGGGCCGGAGCCCTCCTCTTGTTTCGCCTGTTGGCGCCGCCGCTGCGGCGCCGTGACCCTCGGCCCTGCCAGTGCGAGCCGTCCCGGTCCCGGCCGTCCCTTTCCGCGGCGGGTTTGTCTCCTGCCGGCTGTGCAAGTTTCGTTCGCAGAGACGGGCCGCGAGTTAGTGGGGAAGTAATTTAAATACATTTTTTAAATCCGCGAGGAAAGCTTGAATTTAGGTGTTTTTTACACTTTTTAAATTTATCCTGAGCAGCAATGTTTTGGTCAATAATTTAAGAAAAAAAATAGTGTAAAACCTGAAAATGTGATGAGTAAGGTTGAAGCTATTAACAGAGTGCAAGAGGCGATGGGAATGATCTGCAGGTGGGGCTCTGAACCTCCACCCCTAAGTAACCTTTACATCCAAATGTTTATGGTTTAGTGCTTGAAATGATATTAAAAATGCCGTTGATTTTATTCCCAGGGAGGTAGTGGGAAAATACTGAGCAGTTGGACCTGTTTCAAACCTGAACTTAATTCTCTTTTTTTGGAAATAAAGTATGCCAAGGAGGAAAGAAAACAACAAAGGCAGAAAATGTTAAGACACTGACTTGGCTTTAGTGTCGATCTCGCATTGGCAGCATCTCTGGCTAAGCCAGGCTTGCTGACCTGAAAGTAGTAAGGAAAAGAGGGGGGAGAATATGGAGAGGAGGGAGCATTGTATCAATAATGCCAGCATCTGATTTCAAGATGGAGTAACAGTAGTTGCTGATTTATAGGCTTTTCCTGAATTTGTTTATGGTGTATTTTGCTGTGTGTTTTGGTTTTATTTTTTTTTCTCCTGGTGCGATCCAGTCAGCCTCTGTGACGCTAAAAGGTCCAAGGCTGACTGGAAAGTTTAGCTAACAGCATGGTGATAAACTTAATTCTTCCAATCTGCTGATTTCTCCCAGTCTCAGAATGAACCTTGCTTCTTCCTGGTGGGTTTTCACTAGAAAAGAGTGCAAAAAAAAAAGAGGTGGGCAGAATCATCTGTTCTCTTGCTATTTCACTTGCTAATCAGAACTATTTCTACTCACCAGTCTTACTCCACTGATTAATATTTGTCTTGTTAACGAGGCAAGACCTCAGCATGCTACCCCATTTGCATTGAGAGGCCTTTTTGTTTGGTATATTCTAGCCCTTTGGGTTTTTAGCTGTTATCATCTCTTCCTAACTTTCAGTTTTAACTTGTCTATAAAACTGGGAAGAAACAGTTGTTTCTTCCTTTTCTTTTCTCCTTGTTTTCTGTGCAGTATTCCTGCCTGTTTTCAATACTAAACAGTAGTCTGCTGTTTAACTGTAAATGTCAAGTTAAGAAAGCTTATCTTACCAGGGGACAGGAATAATACTATATAAATTTCTGGTACAAAAGTGATACAAATAAGCAGATGTTCTCGTCGGAATGCAGTTTTGCATGATTTTTCGGCATAATCTGCAGCCATCATGCGACTGCTGACTTTCATCGGGGTCTTTAGGTCATCCCAATAACACCTGCTCATCTTTTTTACTTCTCTTCATCTCACTCACACTTCTCTCCCTTTTGCTGCAGCAGCGTATGCTTCTCATGGCACTACTGTTGTTTCTTGAAAAGCGTACAGTTCAGTATTCCTGCTGTGGCATAGTCCTAAAGATACAGTCCTGACCAGTAGCTTTTTCTGTATCAAATTACAAGCAAGTATCTATGATTACTTCTAAACTATTAATATTTTTATTTATGAACAGGAAGACTACATATTTAAAAGACTGATCTGCAAAGGACTTGACTTTGTTCCTTCTAGTTCTTGAAGAACCAGATCTTCCTCATTAGGCAAATAATAATTAGAAGACTGTATATATATATATATGTATGTATGTATGTGTATGTATATATATTTTGTTAAAACTGCAGTGTAGGGCAGAACAACAAAAATGCCTTAAGGAGCAAACTGAAGAAAAAATACACATGTTCAGAATATTACTGAAATCCACTCTTTAAAAACAAACCAACCAACCAATGCCAAAACAAAAAATCCCACAAAAAAACCCAAGCAAAAAGCCCCAGCAAGCTTCAAGATATTTGGAAAGAAGAGATCAGCATTTTGAAGATGACCTGCACAGGAC
The DNA here is from genome assembly GCA_020746105.1 of Trogon surrucura. Taxonomy (NCBI): domain Eukaryota; kingdom Metazoa; phylum Chordata; class Aves; order Trogoniformes; family Trogonidae; genus Trogon; species Trogon surrucura. The sequence continues at coordinate 111,916,949 of CM036617.1, read as the reverse complement.
AATCTTGGTAGTATTTGTTGCTGTAGAACCTGATCACCCTCTGCACCAGTAATGAAAAACGGTACACCATTTTTGATCCTTCGGCTATATGACTTCCCTGCTTTCAGCAGGGTCAGGGGGTGGGGGTAATTTTTCAGCAAAAGCATCTTTTTTTTTAATCAAGGATTAGTTTACAGACAGCTGGCAAAAGCATGCAGCAATCAGATGTTATTATCAGAGATTGCGATCCTTAATATCTTCAGTCTGACAACATGGAGGGTATAATAAGGGAGAGGGCTCCACATCATCACTAAGTGCTCAAAGCAGACAAATTGCAGATTTGTTGTTTGACAGTAATTGTTGAAAATGCAGAATAATAAAGTAGATTACTTTCTATGGCTTATTTTCTTCATCTGAGCACATGCTGTGTGTTTATTTTGAATGTTTAACTGTTTATGCAGTTTAATTGCTGTAAAGCTGTTATGAGTTCACTTGTGTTTGCCTGAAGCTATAGATGACTTCTGAATGACTTTTACTGAAAAGTACATATCGTATCAGTAGTAGCAGTGGAAGCCAGTTCTACCGACGGTACTATTTTTTGAGAACAATGACTTCTCCATCTACTATGGTAATTTAGACATTCAACAATTTTATTTTTTTACTGCGCTTTTGTGGTTTTTTGGTAACATGTTCACTTCATCACTTATCTGGATATTATCTCCTCCTAAAGCAAAGTTGTTGCATCGTTAATGTCCCTTAACTGTGTGGCAGGAGACACCTCTTTTCACTCTGCTAAATCAGCTGTACAGACTCATAGCTTGTTTTGATGAGAGCCTGTTAGTTTGGTGACTGATTTTGTCTCGTGTAGAGAAAATTCATCATAGAATCATAAGTGTGTTAGGCAGGAAGGGACCTTTAAAGGTCATCTGATCCAGTTCCCCTGCCGAGAGCAGGGACATCTTTAACTAGATCAGGTTGCTCAGAGCCCCATCAAGCTGGGCAAAATGCACATAATTATGAAATGTTCAAAACAGAATTAAGTGTCAATCTCTGTTAATTTCTCTGAGGAAATAATACAAATTTCTTTCAGGCTGGACCATTAACCAAAGTGACAATTTGTAAGGACAAAGAAGGAAAACCTAAGTCTTTTGGATTTGTCTGCTTTAAGCACAAAGAGTCAGTGCCTTACGCAGTAGCTTTGCTGAATGGAATCCGTTTGTATGGAAGACCAATTAAAGTGCAGTACCGGTTTGGTATGTTTAGCAGTATCAATGATTAAGTCTGTTGTTGGGTTTTTTTTTATTTTTAAATGGCTATATTTCACTCCTACAGTCCTTTACAAAATGACAATTTATACTTGAAAGAAATTACAGTAATTTTTTTTTTAGGAAAAAAAAGTGACTTTTGCATAGGGAAGGATTCAGTACTAAGAGAATACAGTAGGTTGGTTCAGAACAGCATAACTTGCAAGCCAGCTCAGACCACATTGTAAGGGAAACATAGCAACAGAGGTTTTCACATCAGATTGCATTTAGGAATCAGGGTGTGACTTAACTTGCAGTCTGGCAGGAAAAGTTGATTAAATGCAGTAGCTATCAAGCTGTTTGATAATTTTTATGCTAAAGCCACAGAGTTATCAGAGCTGTTGTCTTAAGGGGATTGTAGTTTGAAGAATATAGTCAAATCAGAGTCACATTCTTCATTTTATCCTTATGAAAATAAACCTGCTTCAGAGCTAATGATCAGGCAGCGTTTGCAGTCCAGACATTAAGGACCCATGTTCCCGCTGTGTGCTCCTTAAAAGGCCGTACAGAGCACTTACTGGGTTGAAGTAGAATGGCTGAGGTTCTTAAAGTCAGAAGTATTTCCCCTCTGTGTAACCGAATGGGAATTACTGTAAGTGAGTAAATGTGAAATAAATGTTTTTAGCAGTAAAACAAAGCTATAGATTATCTGTGATAAAATGGCACCTTAGCTTTATATATAACCTAAGATACAATAGCACGTTACAGATGACACGGAACACTTTCTGTGTTTTTAACTTGTTAATCGAATAGTCATTACTGAATAGTCATTGTGCTCTTGTCTTGCTTACAGGGAGTTCTCACTCATCAGAACTAAACAGCCCAACACATGGTTTTGAGAACTATAGTGACTTATATTCACCTTCATATAGGTAACAAAGATCACCTGTGAATGAACTGTTTTATTATAAATTTAAAAAATCTTATTCAGAAAAATAGTTGATGTGATGGAGCAATCTTTTGGCTTTTCCTTAAAACAGGTGTTGCATACTTTAATTGCATCCTTACCGATGACTTGCAACAGGCTCTCGTTAGTTTTTAGTTAATTTTAATGTTTGATTGTTTAACTTGCCAGAGCTTCAGTTAGCCTGAATTTTCCACTCCATTTTTTACTGCAAGATATAAGACCGTGAGAAAGTAGTGAAATACAGTGTTTGTACTGACAACATTTGCAGTTGTTAGGGGGGAAAAAAGCTGACAATGGAGATTTTTTTTTTGTAAAACGCAATTGAGTTTATATCTCTATTTTTTTATGCGTATATGTACAAGCAAGTGTCATGCACGTGTGAATACAGAGGTATAAACCTGCTGTAATAGAGGTCTGAACACCCCAGTTTTCTGTGTTTCAACATTTTTATTTACAAATGTGACAGAACTCTTTGTGGAAGCCAAACTCCCATGGTGATACTTAGATTCTGTCTTTTGCATCTGCACTTAAGTACATGGGAGGATTACTCATTAATTGAGCTTTTGGGTGTATTTTCCTTGGTTGTTTGCTTTTGTTTTTTTTCTTCATGGAAGTCCAGCTATTAATATCTCGGTTCTCCTGGATATTCTTATTATAGCCCAAGAGTTAAGTCTCAGCACTGTGGTGTGCAGTGTGTGCTGGACTGTCTTTGTACGTTTGCCTATTTTTCCTAGGTATCAAGAGCCTTATGGATCTCCTCCATTTCCTGTTACTCCTTTTCCAATGAACAATAGTGTACCTCATGACTACTCAGGCTTTCAAAAGATGGTGAGTTTGTGTTAAAAGTTAAAAATTTGAGAACGTTTTTATGAAGTTGAATGTATTCTGCATTTCTGCAAACGATGCTTATTTAATGTCTCAAAATGTGGTTTGGGCTGCTAACTTTGACGGTATTAGGTCCGTTTATTTTAGCACTTAAGGGTACTATAGTAACAGGGGATCTCTCAAACCAAACTATTTTCTCACTGCAGGAATGTCTTAAAGGTATGTAGCTTAAGGAGTCACTAGACTCCACAGACCAGCACACACAACCAATTGCATCCCTTTTTCTGCTTGCTAGAAGGCATGGTATTGCAGTGTGTCTCCAATGGTAGTTTGCTGGAGCTTTAGCAGGAAGTGATCTTGTCTTCAAACATCTACCTCACCTTTATTCGGGTGAGCCAGGCAGATTTTTTGCTTGGAGTCTGCCTGCACATATAACATGATTGGCACGCTCCTCCTAATTTTTCTGGTTACTGCCCATCGGCAGAAGGCCACTCATTTCTGACCTCTGCAATTCTATTACTGTATTTGGCCTGTGGATTTTGTATGATCAGGACTCTTGAGATTTTTCAGGGACTGTAGCAAGAAGCTGGGCATTTCCTGCCTTGTTCCAAGTGCTTCGATCTATGGATTCACTATACCTTGTTCAAAGGCCTTGTTCCATGTTAAAATTAGTTAAACCAGGTTAAAAGAAGTTGCAAATGTGCATGTCGTCACATTAACAATAGGCACTGCAGTTACAAATCTTTATAAAATAGGAATGCCGTGATTACAGAATCACAGAATGTTAGAGGTTGGAAGGGACCTCAAAGATCATCTAGTCCAGCCCCCCTGCCAGAGCAGGATCACCTACAGCAGAGCGCACAGGAACGCGTCCAGGCGGGTTTTGAATGTCTCCAGAGAAGGAGACTCCACAACCTCTCTGGGCAGCCTGTGCCAGTGCTCTGTCACCCTCACAGGGAAAAAGTTTTTTCTCATATTTTTATGGAACCTCCTATGTTCCAGCTTCCACCCATTGCCCTTTGTCCTGTCATTGGGCATCGCTGAAAAGAGCCTGGCTCCATCCTCCTGACACTCCCCCTTGACATATTTATAAACATTAATGAGGTCACCCCTCAGCCTCCTCTTCTCCAAGCTAAAGAGACCCAGGTCCTTCAGCCTTTCCTTGTAAGGGAGATGTTCCACTCACTTAATCATCTTTGTGGCTCTGCGCTGGACTCTCTCAAGCAGTTCCCTGTCCCTCTTGAACTGAAGGGCCCTGAACTGGACACAATATTCCAGATGCGGCCTCACCAGGGCAGAGTAGAGGGGCAGGAGGACCTCTCTTGACCTACTTGCTACTCCCCTTCTAATACACCCCAGGATGCCATTGGCCTTCTTGGCCACGAGGGCACAGTGCTGGCTCATGGGCATCCTGCTGTCCACTACAACCCCCAGGTCCCTTTCCCCTGCGCTGCTCTCCAGCAGGGCAGTCCCCAACCTATACTGGCACATGGGGTTATTCTTTCCCAAGTGCAAAACTCTACACTTGCCCTTGTTGAACTTCATAAGATTTCTCCCCGCCCAGCCCTTCAGCCTGTCTGGGTCTCTCTGAATGGCAGCACAGCCTGCTGGTGTGTCAACCACTCCTCCCAGTTTTGTATCATCGGCAAACTTGCTGACAACATTCTCTAATCCCTCATCCAGATCATTGATAAATATATTAAACAGCACCGGCCCGAGCACTGACCCCTGAGGGACCCCACTAGACACAGGCATCCAGCCAGACTCTGCCCCACTGACCACAACTCTCTGGCTTCTTCCCTTCAACCAGTTAGTGACCCTACCTGACAGAAGGACTAATTGGCATATTTAATTTTAAATCAGATTATATCTCTCTTCTAACAGAAATTGTCCACTTTTCCCAACTATGCTAGCCAATAAAATATATAAGCTTTATGCTCAAACATTGTTATTTTATAATTTATCAGTATTTTCATTGTATAAGCCACAACACATGCAAAATGAAATTCTTTAAAATTTATTTTTTACAGTGTTAACAGCTAAAGTTTCCGTTTCTCTAGATGAACCATATTTTAGCACAGCAGTACACAGTACAGAGTCCAGTGGGTCAACAGTTTGCTTACTGTCAGATGACGCCAACACAGCCTTCAAATTTATCCATCTCTCCGTATCAGAATCAAGCTGCAAATTTTAAGTCTGAATTGGCCTTGCCACGTTCAAGTGACTGTGAAGTGCATCAGGTGGATGAAAGCAACTCTAAAAGAAAGAGAGAACAGCAGAGTTGTGACAGTGACACTAGCATTGAGGATGACAAAATGAGACAAAGAGAGGGTGACCAAAAATACAAGAAGTGCAAAGCCAAGAAAAAGAGGCATTAATTCTGTGTAACTGGATTTATTTTTTTTTTGTATTTGCTCTTTTTATTTGGGAGAAATTCAGTCTTTCATCTTTGCACTTTTTGAAAAAAGGAATGTTCAAGATTCATATTTTTTTTAAATGAGTTATGCATAAAGTATATTGATTCTTTAGTTGATCTCAACCTCTTTAAAGAGGAAAGTACTGTTTAAGGTATAGGAAACGGGTAGGAAGATAAAATTTTGCTAATAAGGGAAAGAACTTACTTGTTTCCCCCCCCACCAAAAGCTACTATTTCACTAATATAGAAACTTTATGAAAATACCTAGCTTCAGCCACTCATGAAGCGTATATATCACTTCAGTCACATAGGGAATGTGTTTCTGTGAATGGTGTTAAGAATTTTCTAGAGCCCCTGAAGAAGCAAGTGGGCTAGAAATTTTAAGTGTCACCTCATTGAATTATCAGCAACTATATTTTTTTTTTTCTGATTTAGCTCTGTTACTTTCAGTTAGGATCACCCTGTATGGTGATTGGAGCTGGTTTGTTTTTTTTCCAATAGTAAACCTGAGCTAAAATGTGGGCACTTGCACTAACCACAAGACCTACATATATATCAATACTCAAATGTATGTTGTACTTTATGGCTGCAGTTACGTACTGACTAGAACTACATGCATATATATGCGTCTTTGTGAAATTACTCTCATGTTTTATTTGCTTATTTGAGAATCTAGATGTTCATTGTAACAAACAGGTGAAAAATTTAATGAGTATCTCATCTAATTGACAATACAAAAGCATCAGTCAGTGGAGTTAGTACTACTACTTAAGAAAAGGTTTTCCTTTGTTTAGCAGAGGAAGAACAAACTATCTCATATTGTCATGAATCAAATTAGTAAAATAACCTATTTTCTGTCTTTCGTATAGACAGATACAGAGGTATTGTCTTATACAATACCAAGTACAGGTGAAGTGCTTTCAAGATGCTGTTATATGAGAAAGGAAAACACTTTATTTTCAGCTATTTAATAGTGCTTCTTTAGCCTAAGAGACATTCCTTTAACACCACAGTGTGGCACCCTTGAAATGTCATTAGCGACTGAATTCAGCCTTCTCTAGAAAGAACTCGTGTAACAAAGGGTTGTGCCTTAAATAAGATTTAGGCCTTATGTTTTAAGAAACTTGCTAAGTCTGCCCAATCCCTTTTTTCCCCCTCTGCCTTTCCACCCAGGCACTTGCCACTTTATCTGTGGGGGTTTTTGGTATTTGTGGTTTTTTTAGTGCCAGTAACTTTAGGACTAAGCTACATAGATGTAATCTAATTTATGTTGGAAGATACTGCTGACATTATACCAATAAGCCACTGATCACAAAAGTTACCTCATAATGGAAAGAGTTAACAAGTAAAATATGCTGGATTTCTTTAAACCTGTTCCCTGTGTTAAAGAATTTTAAATATAATCAAGTAGAGGAAGAATATGTTAACATTAGCTTAAGTTAGAAGTCAAGTTCATGAGACAAAAGAGTAAACAGATGCCCAAACGAGTCAGTCTACAGAAAGAGACCCTTAGTCAGGTCTATGCTAGTGTGTCCGTTTCAGACTTCCCAATGGATAGATAAACGTATGCTATGCAAATATACTTTACAAAAGGAATGTCAAAAAGGATCATACTGCATGTGGCTGATAAAATATCAATACATTTCTTCTAAAGAAATAATTTTTGTTACTGCTTTTCTCCCAGTCTTTCTTTTCCTGAGGGAGGTATGGATTTTAATACCTCTCAATAGCTACTTGTTTAAAATTCGTCAGTGTGTTAAAAGAAAAAAAGCCAGGCATGTGGGGATGTTCTAGAGTTACTTCAGCTGTAACGAAATTTCCTTTGTACGCTGTTAATATATGACTTTAGTCAGGGCACCATTGATATTTTACATTGTCACCATGTTTAGGAAATAAAATACTGGAAACAAAAAAAAAAGAAACCCTGGAGTTTGGCCTTAACCAAATGTTTCTTCAACCTTCTATTTGTTTTAGTCATTTTTAAAAAAATTCTTTATGAAGATGAAATGAATGTTTTCTATGTTAGTACTGATTCTAAGTTATTTTGTCCTGGTCTTTTCACTTCCCATACTACTGGCTAGCCACAAGACCTTGATTTCCATGCTGTCACACACATCATGCATTTGGACTCATTTCTCTGTGTTCGATTATATGGAATACACATTGCGTAGTTATTTCCATTATATTCTCCCAAACTTTGGGCAAATTAGTATTGCTGCAGACAGTCGTGCATTCTCATTTAAGGTGGCAATGCGCCAGGTCAACCAGAGTCAAAGGGGAGTAGCCATATTAACTACAGAGTGAAGTCAAGGTACTGATTTTTAACTTTTGGAAAACCTTAACATTGATGAAAAAAACAGCAATGGATACAGCTGTTATAGCTTCCTTCCTACCTCCTTTTATCTTTAAATACCATGAGGCTATATGAAGCTTCCAAAATGCAAACCTAGAAACCTATGTGGTATGCAATCTGCTGGGTTCCCAGTGCTGTAGTAGCCTGGTTGCACTGATAGGCTGGAGTTTCAGCTGCTAGTCCCAGGTAGAGTAGTTCTGTCAACAGCAAGCGTATGCCTTCCATGTTTTATGTGAAAGTTGGAGCTCTTCAACAGCAGTGGCACTGCAGGTCTCTGATTTAGGTGAAGGACATAGCTGGTGTCAGGAAGCTGCTCACTCTGGAGGCCCAACTTAAGACAAAAGTACTGTTGTCCTTTGTCATTTCTGATGCACTAATACACTTGTGGTAGCATGCATCCAGCCAAGAGCTAGTAAAATAAAATACCTATCTAATTTTTTTCATACATTTAGTCACAAGATAGGATGCATGCACACCCCTGCATGCTGTTCCCTCTCCTGCCCCCTCAGTTTTACTTAAATGCTGCCCCTTAGTACAACACACATCAGGCCTGTCATTAGATGACACTGACGAGACAAAGACCACAACGAGACGTGGTCCTCGGCGGCTGCAGATGAGCGTTTTAAGGCCAAATAGCACCTTTCCTCACAAGCTCGGCGGCCCTGGGGTGGCGGCCGGAATGTCAGAGCTACCGGAGGCTTCTCCTCTGGTGGACGGTGCGGCCGGGGGACCGGACGTGCCCGCCCGGAGCGCAGCTGCGGCCCGGGCCGAGGCTCCTGCAGCCCCGCCCCCCCCGGCGCCTCGCCCAGCTCCTCCAACAGCCGCCTCCAGCGCCTCTCCAGTCGGCGCGCGGGCGGCCGTTAAACGGTCTGCGCCGGCCGCTCGGGAGGCCCGGTCGGAGCGTCCCACCTCCGGCGGGAGCCCATGGCCACCTCCGTCGGGAACCAGCCCGGCTTTCGCGAGCGCCTAAGGCCCACCGGAGGGAAGGTAACATGGCTTGGGGAGGAGGCGTTAATGGACGGGGCTGGGGGCGGGGGCTGGTGCTTCCCCGGCAGGGACTGGCTGCTTCCCCGGAAGGGAACCGGCGGCTGAAGGGGTCCCCGCCGCGGACAGCCGCGGGTGGGTGCTTTAATGACAGCTGCTGAGGCCTGGGGGTATAGCCTTTGAATTTAGGAGGGAATACACTTCAGGCCACGGTTTCGATCGGTATCGGTATTTTATCAAGGGAATAGGGGCTTTTCCCCGGATAGCAATAGGAGCAGGATTTAAACGGGGAATGTTTGTGACCAAGACCTCTGCTGTGTTCTTCAGTGCTAAAAGGCAGCGCTTTAAACAAAGTGCTGCGTGGGCGTAAGCTGGAATGGGCCGTGGCAAATATTTACATCCGATAGCGAAGGGCGAGTAGATGCACAAGCGGATGTGTTTGTTGGAGAAGGAGGCCACCCGTATCTGTCGTGTATTCGTTTCTTGGACTGGCATTCAATCGTTTGGCTTTTCACTGAAACCACAAGAAAAATTGCGGAAAATACACATGATATGGGAGCACTTGCAGCACTTGTTTGATAGGTGGGTTTTTTACACCACCTACTGAAAAGAATTGCAACTGCATCTTTGGTTAGAAATAATTTTAAAATGGTAATTACTGAGGGACGGAATTTACACCATAGGTGTGCCAAAGTCATTCTTGGGTGTGGATACACGTTCTGTAAGAACTATGGGAGGGTTCGCATTTTTTTGCTTTTATTACACTGATCTCCAATGACTTACTAGATTAGCAACACTGCACAAGCCTCGTATTCTCATATTTATGTGTACAGTACACATTAGTAGTACTTCAAGTACTTCATGTCTTAGGGTCTGTCAGGGATTTGCTGTTCTTTAAGTATTAGCAGTTCATTACTTCTAATATTAACAGTTGATTAACTTCCATTAGCTAGGTTTTCAGATAGGGGAAATCCCTGCAGGATTTTAGCTGTCAAAGATTTAAGGAAGGTTTCCTTGTACAGGACACTGTGGAAGCCCCCTCCCTGGAAGTGTTCAAGGCCAGGTTGAATGGGGCTTCGAGCAACTTGCTCTGGTGGAAGGTGTCCCTTTCCGTGGTAGGGGGTTTGGAATTACATGATCTTCAAGGTCCTTTCCAACCAAAACCATTCTATATTTCTATGACGTCAAGTTGGAAGGGACCCATAAGGCTCATAATAGCAACTCCAATGCTTTTCTGTTAGTGTGAACATACTCTAGGTACAGTGTGTAAACAGTGTAATATCAAGCTGAGGTGGTGGTTAATACTGTCTTAAAGCAAGTTAAGTTGTTCTAGTAAATCTTGAGACTGTCATTTTTCATACCTTGTGTTAGAATATATTGGTGAGGGAAGGTAGCAGACAAAGAAATGTAAGTACAGACCTTGCTGTAGCTAAGAATTGAATAGCTCTTAAAAGCTACATCTTTAGCAGAAAAATAAAACTGTTTTATTCAGTCTTTCTAGTAACATTGATACTTTTTCTATTTTAAACAGAAACGCAGCCCTGAAGAGAGTGCTTTTTTCTTCAGTAAATTGACATATTCATGGTTTAGCAGGTGAGAATTTAATAAAGTACCTGTTGATATTCATGGATGCTCACAGAATTGTAGACCATGCACTAACATTCCACGTCATCACTCTGGCTTGATTCTGAGCCTGAGATTGCTGATAACTTTTAGTACAAAAGTCAGAGTTTACAACTTTTAAAGGTCATATTCAAATATTTTGTGGAGTATTGTTTATGTGTAGAAATAGTCATTTTGTATGTTATCTAATGGCATGATTTAAAAAATAAGATTTTGATGACTAGGCACGTTGTTCTTGTCACAATAGACAATATTTTTAGACAGTAGGGTATAAAAGGCCAAATTAAGGTATCCTTTTTTTATTTATTATCTGTCTGCGTATAGTTTGGCAGTAGACAAAAATTGGAATAAGGTGTTCTTTATACTCCACATAGTGATACAACAATTTATTAGATCTCCAGGAGCAAATATTCAGTAGTATATTTAAGCTATTTTCCAAGTAACCGATGTCACGTTCATTTTCCTTCCTTTTTTATGGCAGGACGCATGTCATTACTGTATATCACCTGCTTGTAAACAACAATAAAGTCCCTCCACTTTCTGGGAAATTTTCTACTCAAAAATAGGAACTGAAACCTCAACTCTATCAAGTCATGCAATTTCCTATCACTTAGTATTTTGGATGTTATTTCAAGCAGTTTCATGTGCTATGTCTTGTGACCATTACTAATTTTTAACATTTTTCTCTTCTTTAAAAATCGTTGAAGTCAGACATATACACTTCAAAAATCTAAGTGAGAAAAAAAATTTTAAGAGTATTATAACTGTTTCGTGTTTTACTATTAATTTTAAGGAAAAACTGAAAATGTTATTCAGTTAAACTCTGGCCCTGTTGAAGTTAGGAGTCCACCATCATTTTCAGCTTTGTTTTTTACCAGTCCTTACATTCTACATCCTATATACAAATTTTCAGTTTTTCTAGAAAGTTATGCAGTGTACTGAATGCAACACTTCTATATGACATTTATGTGTTACGTAGGTCACAGGTTTACCCAAATGTTCAAGCCAGGCTATCCTTTGTATTTATTAAACCAATTCCACAGTTTAATCCATATCCCTTATAGGATTACTTATATTATTTGGATTATTTAGATTTTATGTATATACATTAAATTATATCTTAGCTTTTTGAGTTAGTAGTTCTACTTCTCTGCTATATTTCACGCTGTCCACATTTACTGATTTCTTTCAGACTAATATCTGTAGGCTATAAGAAGCCATTGGAAAGGGATGACCTGTTTGAACTGAATGAAAGTGATTCACCATACAGTGTTTGTCCTAAATTTGAAAAGCAATGGAGAAGAGAAATCCAGAAGTCGACCACAGGATTAAAGGTGGCTATAATTCTGACAACAGGCAGTATCGTTTTCTAAGTTTAAGGAATCTAGAAGCTGGAGAAGATTTCTAAAATCTCATTTATTCAACAGCCTACATTTTGTAGATGACGAATGTCGCTCAGTGTTGGGATCAGCTGCCTCTAGTGTGGCTATGGGAATTCTCTAAATTGTTTAAGTTCCAGTATACCTCTTAGAAAGACATCAAGTTACATTTTAACACTTCAAGTGATAGAGAGTCTACCGTGACATTTACTGTGGTGATTTATTACCTCTGTTTTTCTGATACATTTTTTTGACTTGTGATAATCATTTGAGGATTAAATTATATTTGTGGATGATTAGGGCAACCCTAGAAATTTTATTTATCCTTTCTTGAAAGACTACTACCCAGGCTAAATAAAACCATACCTCATTTCTTACCTCAAAGCTTTTCTTCTAACTACAGGAAGTGCACAGATCATAAATACAGGCCAGGCTTTAAATGGACACTCTAATATTACATATTTTATATTTGTAAATGTGGGTGACATTAGAAATTTTTTTCTGTTAATTCTGTATGTATTTTTTTAATCTTGCAGGGTTCTTTCATCAAAAGGATGCTGTTTAAGATAACAAGTTTCCATAAACCATCTTTGATTTTGGCATTATGGCAAACATTTAAATTTTTATTGATAAAAGTTGCATTTCTGAAAGTTACAGCTGATACCTTGGCTTTTATGAGTCCACAAATAATGAAGTAAGTTTTTGATGTGTTTCATTTTTATGTCCAGAGAGAACAGTAATAATAAAGCTAAAGGGTTACCAATATCAAAATCAAAGTAAGCAACAGCTTAGAAGTGTGAAGATTTTATTTGCTCCACCCCAACCCTCCCCACGCTAGTGATTATCTGAAAGTGATCTAACGAAGGAAAGCTCAAAGATATTGGCAATTTCTTAGCCAAAGGACTGAGACAAAACCACTAGAAGTTCAAATCCACAGTATTGTATTTAAGTATATAATATACTTAATTATAAAATCAAATGTTAAGAAAAATTGAGTGCCTAGATATTTAATTTCCCTGTTTTATTGACAATATTTCCCATCCTTAAATATGTAATACTATCTACAGCTTCACCTTTTAATGGAAAACTGCAATGGTTCTGTTACCGTGTTGTTGGTACCATGAGGTCGATGGAAGCGTTTTTTAGAAATTGTACTTATTACAGAGGTGTTAAGAATTTATGAAATACTTGATTGTTTCTAAAGGAAAGAGATAATGAACAGAATTATTGTTAACCTCCAGACTATACACTGTATCAGTGTAATCCTGAACAAAATTATTAACCATAATATCTGTTTGAAGAAGACTCAGTTGCTGGTTATTTAAGATAACATTTTACTAACACAAAAATAAGAATTTTCCTCTAAATTTTTCTTCTTTCTCACTTTCATGGTTGGTATTTGCAAGCTTTGTAAGAAAAAATATATAATTAATATTTGTTATGCCATTTTTTATTTGTACTCCATTGTCAGTGAAGTCAACAATAGCGCATGCAGGTCTAGAGTAGTAGTTGAGAATTGTTTCCAAGCTAACAAATTGGAAAACACAGATCGAAGACCTGCCTTTTTTAACATTGTATTTCTTTGTGACCTTCCACCATATCTGGATTTAAAATGTACCTAATTAAATAAACTGCCAGTATGTGAATTTGTTGAATATTTTATTGTCAGTTGTTGACTTAATGTACAGAATTTAAAATTTATTCTCCTTCATTTTCAGAGCGATGATAATGATCAGTGAAAGTCATCCTAGTTCGTATGAGAGTGGGTATAGCTATGCTATTGCCCTGTTTTTTGTAGTTCTCTCACAAACTCTTTTCAATCAGTTATACCAGCGTAACAACATGCTTACTGCAGTCAAAATCAAGACTGCAGTTGTTGGCCTGATATACAAAAAGGTAATAATGTATTCTTCTACTTTTCTTTCAAAACAAAAACTAAAATAAGCACACAGTGTTACTGTGCTTGTCAGCATGATCAAAACCGGGATGTTACACACTGCTGACAGACTAACAGATTGACTATATTTTGATGGTTATTTGTTTATAGTAATTGGGAATTTCAGTAGCATTTCTGTTATAAGACTCTAATCCTGAAATTACAAACTTTTGTCAGCCACCTGTATGACATAATGTTGGAGATATATTTAAAAACTGAACTCTTCCTATTTTGCTTATGGGTCAGTTTCTGAAATTTACTGAATAAACTCAGAAAACTTTTTAGGTTGGATGTCTTGGGAAAAAGCAATCACGTGATCACTGTTTTTTATATATAGTAGTAGTGACTTTGAGAAGCTGAAGTTTGCCACATTGTCTCCTTTTAGACGTTGAAATTTTCCCCCTGATTAAGTGAAATCGGTTTTCTGTTGAGTTGAATACGCAGTAGGTTCATTGATTTTTAGATGTTTAAAAGATGGGTAACTGCTATGGACATATAAGTTATCCCACCTTTAATAAGATATGCTAAGGCAGCTACAAGAAACGCAGGTGCTAATAAGGTAGAAATAAAAGTAACTGTCTGAGCTGCAAAGCCTAAAGATGTTTGCTCCATTGCTAAAATGTAGCCAATGAGGTGAAGCTGGCTTCTCAGTGCTGCACCTTTAGTTCCGTCTGAACACAGCACACTGGTATTTTTACTGCAGTGTTTAACTATTAAGCACAAGTTAAAGACGACAAAACCCAATCAAATTCTTAAATAAATTACTGTCTTGGTTTAAAATACAGTCTCTTTCCTCAAGAGAGTCATATTGATTTTTGACATACACCTCTCAATTATTTCCTGAAGCAGTACACAAAATTTTACTTCTAAGTTGCAAATCCAATACAGGAATTCATTCTCTCAAGTCACATATCAAGGTATGTCAGTACGTCAGAGCATGAACAGGGGAATAGATGCTCCAGCTGGGGTGGCCATGTCTTCTGGTAAGTTTTTATGGCCATGGAGGTGGTGGGGAGGGGAGAAAAAGAAGGGAGAGAATGTGTTAGTTTGGTTGTCAGTCCTGAGACACCTGGGACTTGTGGTATCTGCACATGACACGGAGGTTATGCGTGTGCTTGTTGTGGAGCTCACTGATGCTAGTTCCTGCACTGGGAGGGTCTATGCTAGGCCAAAGGTGAGGCTTTCTGAACCCTCTTTGCACCATGTTGTCCTGTTTATTTACTATAAAGAGTTGCCAGTCTCTTTTGCTGATTTCAGCTTTGCTCTAATTTTTGCCCTTTTAGCTTCTCCTGGGAAACTGTACCTATCAAAATTGTTGATTTTTGTGACCTCTGTATTTTCTGGTTGCAGGCCTTAACTTTAGCAAATTCCTCACGACGGAGATATACAACCGGGGAAATCGTTAACCTGATGTCAGCAGATGCTCAGCAGCTCATGGAGCTAACTGTAAACATCAACCTGTTGTGGTCAGCACCTTTTCAGGTCATCATGGCTGTCATCTTTCTCTGCAAAGAACTGGGCCCCTCAGTCCTAGCAGGCATTGCACTGCTTCTTTTGGTTATACCCATAAATGCACTCGTTGCAGCCAAAATGAAAAAACTGAAGGTGAGATATTTCAAGAAGTGTAGTAAAGAGAAGCTGTCATACCACAGGAATGAAGGGCAAGGTAAATTATGCATGTGTAAGGATACTATTGGTACATCCAAATTAGACCCAAAATAAACAAATACGCTAAGCTGCTGCTGTTTTTCACTGAGAGGGAAGCATAACTGCAGTAAGAAAGCAGTATGCTTGATAGCATAAACTAGTATTTATGTTGGATATCTAAAGTTTCATTATACTGAAACAATACTTCTGCATTAGTAGAAATTACTGTATGACTCAGTTTAGGAAACAGCCGTGGTTTTGGTATTACATGAGTTAATCACATTAAGTAAGGCATTTTCTAGGATTTTTTGCCCTCCTCCACTTTTATTATTCAGGCTAAGCTACTCACTCTAATTTAGCACATTCTCCTGAGATTCTGGGAATTCCCATAGAGATACTGCATGTGTTCTTTTGGCACCGTACTACCCGTTACTATGAGCTCCACTGAAAAAAAATACTACTACAGCCCTAAGTTTTGCATTGCTATTAAGGCAATTATTTGTCTCTGTCTTATTCTGCCTTTGATGGTACAACGTGCAGTAAAGATGCTGGGTCTCCATTAATTCTTATGTAAAGCTGTGACTATTTAGATACATTGAAAAAAAAAAACCAAATCCCCACCCTCTCGTCTCTTTTGCAGCTGAGGTGCAGCAGCTACATATGCACTTACATCCCTGCTGTGGTATGAGAGAGGGAGAAGAAATACAAAACACAGTAAAATAATTCCATCTAAAAGTTTTCAACTTGTTGTAGATGTGTAAAGCTCAAAACATTGAAGAGGCTGTGTGGGATGTGAAAGAGCCTGAGTGTAGCTTAAAATTGAGAAGAATTTCTGTGTTTCTTTGATTAATTTTTTTCAATAGCAATTTATTAATCAATGACAGAAGAAACTCTCTTCATAAATCCTGTAAATATACATATATATGTATTTAGTGTTTTATATCCATATACAGTGTTACATGTATATTCATGTATGTGTTTATATAATGTTATACTATATTGTTATTGAGCCTCTATTTACCTGCTTAGTGATTTTGAAGATTAAAATCATATCATCTTCTCTGAACATTCTGGGAATTGGAAGCCTGTTAAGATTTTAATTCAATTCCAATTCCATTTATAGGAGAAAAAGTGATATTTTAATGTATTTATCCTTTATGCTATGTACTGATTTTCTTTTACTGTGTAAATGTCTGAAAATGGTATAACCACAGTGCTCGTGTGTTTTTCAGAAAGGTAAAAGTAGCATCAAAGGTATTTATTGCCCACACTACACTGCATATTTTACTTTCCAATATTTTTTGCTCATTGAAAAAATGAAAACATTGCTGTCTTTCAACCAGAAAAGCCAAATGAGGTATTCGGATCAACGCGTCAAGCTACTAAGTGAAATGTTACATGGAATAAAGGTAAGGACTAATAAGGTATTTTGGTTTTGTGGTGTGTTCTTTTTTTTTTGTCAGGTTGTAGACATAGAAAGTTATTTTAAAAGCTAAGATTTTATGACGTAACATTTCAGCAGATAATGGTCAAAGTTTACAGAGAAAATATTTTAACATAATGTGCTTAAAGTATTTTTGGAAAATATTTACTAGCTTAATTTGATTTTAAAAAAAACCTTACTATCCATGCTGCATTAATTTTACTACCCAATATATTAATAAATGTTTGAAAACCTTTAGCAGCACGAAATTTTAATGTAGAGGAAAAACATTTTTTAAAGTTGTCTCAGTTTTGTTTTTTTATCCTATTCTCAAATAACCAGCTCATCATTTATGACACATAAGGACAAGTTGAAATCTGAAGAATTAAGAGTTATTAGAGTGTATTTTCAGTAAGAACAACCTAATTTAGAGATATGTCCAGTCTTCCTTTCGTTCATAAAACATTCATTTTTTTGTAGTTTGGTATTGCTGAATATCCGAAAATGAAATTTGGAGCTTAAGCTTATTTTTGGAAGCATGGCCACTGCTCTTTTTTGTTTATCGAAATATGTTTGTCTGATTGTCTAGATTCTCAAACTTTATGCATGGGAACCTGCTTACCAAAGGAAGGTCATGAGCATCAGGGAACGTGAAGTTGATGTTTTGAAGTCATCTGGGTATCTGACGACTTACTCCATGCTAACATTGACGTGTATCCCTTTTATGGTTTGTTTTATAAAAATATTAATTCTCGTAGGACTGTGTCTTTTGTTCCCTGTTGCTTTAGTAGCTGAGTGGTTCACAAATGTTGCCTTACAGTATCTCAAAAAATTAAACTTATCAGCACAATATATTTGAATTCTCTAGCAGTATGTGTATTACTGGCGAAGAACGAGAGAGATTATGGATTGACCAAGGATTTAAAGACATCTGTTAGAAAGTCAGAAACCAAATTCAAAGCTCCTGAATGTCATTTCACTGTTTTAATCATTCTGCTTCTATTGCATAGAAATCAACTAACTTCTTTATACTCCTTTTTTAAGTTTTAAGGGAAGGCATTTTCGAGCTGTAATTCTTAGCTATCCTTTCTCAAACACTAAACCTCTTAACATACGACAAAGAAAAAGACAGAAAATATACACTGTATTAATCCTAGCCTTGTTTCTGAGGAATTGTATCAGGAACGCGTTCAGATCTTTGGGTCTTTAATTCTCCTTAGCCTTCCTTTTCTTGCTAATGTATTTTTTACTGTTTTTTAAAGCAGTAGCCAAATTAAGTTCTAGTTGGGCTTTGGCTCTTCTAATTTTCTTTGTGCATAACCTCACAACACCCTTGTAGGCCTCCTGAGTTGCCTGGCCTTTCTATACTATCTGTGCAGGCTCTATACATGAGCAGCAGTGGGATCCTACATCTTTCAAATGCAAACAAAAATAGTATCTGTGTATAAATTTTAGTCATAATGTGATTTTGTTGGTTTCGGATATGTATTTTTCTTTTTTTTTGACTTAAAAGGTCTCATTGGCTACATTTGGCATCTTCTTTCATCTGGACAAAGAGAATGTTTTAACAGCGACTCAAATTTTTACATCTATGACTTTATTTAACATTTTACGACTGCCTTTGTTTGATTTACCGTCCGTGATCTCTGCTGTAGCCCAGGTAAGTTAAACAAGTGCTATAAAAGGCTGATATTCATACACTGTCGTATTTGTCTATTTCTAGGGGTGATTAAGTCATTTAATTATTTTATGTTACATTTTACTGAGATGAAACTGCACAGAATGAGAAACATGTCTCTGTCTTTTTAAGTAGAGTGAATATTGGGTAGCGCACCTAATTGTGACAGAGCTTTCCTTTTCTCACTTGTCTTCCTTCAGTGGACTAAACTCAACTTTTGCTCCTATTTTCTTAACTTCTCTTCTTCATAGTCCACCAAAGCTGGTGTACGAATAATTTGGGCTGCAGATTTAAATCTCGGCTGTTGTTATATGTAGAAGCCCTTCATACTTAGTAGGGGAGACTCATTATAGACTCCACAAGACTGTTTTTGTCAAGTCACCACTGAGGGAAGTAGAGAAAAAAAAAGTAAAATAGAGCTGCTGAGGATACTGTGTCAGCAACATGTGGTCCTAATGGTAGACCAATAGGTTTGCCATTTGAGTTGGGAACATCTAGCTTTTCAGACTCCACAATGGGTATATTATATGAACTGCTCATGAATGTGCTCTGTCACAGCTTGTGCTCAACTCAGCTTTTTGTTGGGAAAGGGGCTGCTGTGAGCAGATATGTTTATTATTTGATTTCATTTATGGTTAGCATCCTGTAAGACCAAAACCTTGTCTTTTCCTAAGGTTTGCTTCTAATAGCTTAAAAATTAGTTCGTCTCACTTTGTCACAGCGCAGTGATGGACATATCATGATGCACTTGCAGTAAAATGTTGTCTTTCTTTATTATATGAAGAGTTACTGTGCACTTTCTTTTTTTAAAAAAATTATGAAAATAAACTAATTATGAAAATAAACTAATTGAGTCAAAGGAATCAGACATTCAAGGATTAACTATATCTTCTAACACTGATATGTCAAATGTGTTCTGTTACTTCATGACAACCAAGCACTAGATCCTCAGGAAAAAAAATACACTCTTTTGTGACTATAGATTGTTTAGTACTTTAAGGAAAATAACTTTTAAATACTTAAACACCTCTTTTGTCTATCTTCAAATAAGACAAGGAATATGTCTTTCCCTATTATCTAGAACTTCAGAATCATAGAATTGTCAGGGTTGAAAGGGACCTTAAAGATCATCCCGTTCGAAGCCCCCTGCCCATGGGCGGGGGGGTTGGAACTTTAAAAATATTAGTTATAAAAATATTATTTCAAAACTTTGGCAGCACAGGCATGTTATAAAAATTTTATATATATATTCATCTTGCAGACCAAGGTTTCTCTAAGCCGTTTAGAGGATTTTCTGTGTACTGAAGATCTTAACCCTGACGATGTCAATACAAACTACAGTGGAAGTAAGCAGAAGTTATTAATTTTTAATTGTTCATGACTTTATATGGATGATTACTAAGAAACACATCTGAGGGGATGGATTAGCAGCTCTTTGCTTGTTTGTTTTTTTTTTTTTCCTGCAACAGATCATGCTATTGGGTTTATTGGTGCTTCTTTCCGCTGGGAAAAAAATGGCCCACCAGTCTTAAAAAAGTAAGATATTTCCTACTTATTTTTATGAGCTCCTTTGGCGGAATGTGATATCTGTAGGGATTTTGTTTGAGTTTTTGATACTCAATATAAATTATCGTTTCTAGAGTATCCCATGTGATCAGTGTGCCCTAGAAAGTCAAATCTGACCTGGTCTCCCTGACATTCCAAGAGGAACCATATGAAAGTACGTGTTCCCCAACACAGGGCTGTATAAGTCCTATGGGAAGTCAGTGCTCTCCTTCCTTTGTCCCAACATTCTTCATCCCTTCTTACCTCCTCTCCTCTCAGTTTGTGTTTATATTGCCTATACGTAATCTAAGGCGGTTTATGCAGCCTTGCATTGAATATTGGCCTTAAAATTGGGCTGTGGCTTCCTTTGGAAAGAACAAGCAAACAAAAAGTTTGCTTCTCTCACAGTGGCCTCACTTGCCTGAAAACACCCCTTTTTTTGTTTATCATTTTTAATAAGGTATTTCGTAGGTGTAAATTCATACAATAATAGAATCATAGAGACATCAAGGCTGGAAAGGACCTTAAGATTGTCAAGTCCAGCCTACAGCCCTACACACCCTAACACTAAACCGTCTCCTGAAGTGCCACATCCAGCCGTTTTTTAAACACTGGGGATGGTGACTCTACTACCTCCCTTGACAACCCATTCCAGTGCTTCACCAGTTTTTTGGTGAAGAATTTTTTCCTAATATCCAATCGAAACTTCCCTTGGCACAACTTGAACCCGTTGCCTCTTGTCCTATCGCTATTCACTAGGGAGAAGAAGCCAACACCCATCTCACTACAGCTGCCTTTCAGGTAGTTGTAGAGAGTGATAAGGTCTCCCCTCAGCATCCTCTTCTCCAGGCTGAACAGCCCCAGCTCCCTAAGCCTCTCTTCATAAGACTTACCCTCTAGTCCCCTAATCATTCTGGTTGCCCTTCTCCAGCACTTTGATGTCCTTCCTGTACTGTGGAGCCCAGAACTGCACACAGTACTCGAGGTATGGCCTCACCTGTGCCGAGTACAGGGGCACAGTCACTTCCCTCGTCCTACTGGCCGCACTATTCCTCATACAAGCCAGGATGCCGTTGGCCTTCTTGACCACTTGGGCACACTGCTGGCTCGTGTTCAACCGGCTGTCTACCAACATTCCCAGGTCCCTCTGCCTGGCAGCTCTCCAGCCACTCTTCCCCAAGCCTGTAACACTGTTGGGGCTTGTTGTGGCCAAGGCTCAGGACCCAGCATTTGACCTTATTGAAACTCATGCGATTGACCTTAGCCCAGCAATCCAACCTGTCCAAATCTCTCTGAAGAGCCTCTCTTCCTTCCAGCAGATTGACACTTCCTCCCAGTTTTGTGTCATCTACAAACTTACTAAGGGTGCACTCCATCTCCTCATCCAGGTCATTGATAAAGATGTTAAACAGGAGTGGTCCCAGCACTGAGCTCTGTGCTTAAACTGCTATGACATTGGAGGGTTGGTGAGGAAATGGAGTAACCAAGCTCTGAAGTGGAATGAAGAACCTATTTGATAACTTCTACACTACATATATATGTTAAATTTTACTAAGGCGGCTGAAGAGGTTACAACCCAATCAGTCTAACCTTCTCACTACACTCTACCCTATTCTCAGGGCTAGAGGGATCACTTCCCATAATGTGGCATTGAGCATGCCCATATCAGTCACCACAGCCTGCCATGTAGTATCCAGGTATGAACTGCCTTTAGCATCATATACAGAACTTCATTAAAGTCTGGTATAGTCTCTGGATACAGCCTTTCTCTGCCTCATTTGTGCTCCAAGCTCCAGTCTGAAGGGACTATGTGAATCTTAGCATAGGGCTTTCAAATCAGAACACACTTAGATCCAGATAGCACAGGATACAGATACAGCAAGTGGTTCTCCTTGTATGCTAAAGTTTATGAGTATATACTTTACATATTTTGACAGCAAAATATGCAAATTACAAAGGAGGACTTCTGTTTACCCAAACAGCTATTTTTTAACTTAAGAGTGATCACACATTGGCTATAGTAGATGCTACATGAGAAATCTAGGAGTTGACTGTCAAAATAAGACTGAACATGAACCACAGGCCTGAGAAGAATACAGTAAGACCACTTATTGGTTAGACTGTCTTCCATTTGATTTTGTTGTGACCAAATGAAAGCCCAACCTCCTTTTTTGCAGACAAATAGATTTGTACTTAAAGTCATTATTCCAAGTTTCTGAAAGGTACATAGTCAAAAAGACATGCAGACTTAAGTACTAATTTCTCATTAATCTGAGTGTAAAATAGAGTATTTCTTCCTTACAGTGACAACCCATACATGATGGAGTATTTACAAAGAGGATAACTAATTTATCTTCCTCAATATTTCCAGCTTGAGTGTCAGCATTCCTGAAGGCTCTTTAGTTGCTGTTGTGGGACAGGTTGGATCTGGAAAGTCATCTTTTCTTTCTGCTCTTCTTGGAGAAATGGAGAAACTTGAAGGAACAGTTCAGAGAAGAGTAAGACTGTCGGTCCCTGTCCCCCTGTCCTGCCCACTCAATAGCTACATTAAGCAGAACTGATTTTAAAGTGTGGTTTGTTTTTTTTTCTCCTGAACTATTTATGGTTGTAGAAATACTGGCAAGGGTATCTCCAGCTTCTTAAATCTTCAAAGAAAAGTAACACAGTGCCACTTTGTTAACAGCATAACAACTTCTCTTTGTTTTCAACCTGAGTGATTGCAAAGCTATTTTTATTTGTTTATAATCTATATAATTCAGTTGAAAAATCATGAGGTTTTAAGTCATATGTTGAGCCTGAACATATAATGGTTATAATTTTTGTACAGCTGTACAAACATGACCTACTTTGAGCAGTTATGAACTGTTGTAGAAGATGAATGATCATCTTTCTTGCAATGGCTTATGTGTAAAGATACAAGATACAGAAATAGAGGGAAAAGTTGAACTTTAGGCAGAGAGGGAATTAAGGTGCTGACTCTCCTAGTGATAGGAAACCCTGTAGCTTAACTTGGCTTGTTACATAGCACAATGAACGTCCCATCACAGAACAGTTCAGGGAAGTTTCTTATAGGTTGTAGTTATGGAAGTGGTTAACCTCTGATGACAGACTGCAGTGCTTGAGCCAATAAAAACCAGTGGATAAGTATGGTATCAGTTAATCTGATTGTGAGTGGATGTGACAATATTAAAAAAAAAAATATAGTGTTTTAGCCTTGAAAATAAGCGTTGAACAAGAATCCATTCATGTAGAAATCTAGTGCAGTATCCTGTCACTGTTGGAGAATGGGGGAAGAATATGAAGTTGAGGTGTTCCAAATCTGAGACTAGTAATTAATGGCAAAAAGATCAGCTGTGTAGAACCTATTAAGGAAGGCATATACCCAAGAAGTGTATCTGTACTATCAATTGTAAAGTTAATTGTTGTAAAATTAATAGATTTTCACAGAGCACATAGCTTAACTTACAAAACGATCTAGGAACATTTCCAGTTATCCTGTGACCTTAATTTCTAATGGCTGACATATTCCACAGCATGTTATGTAAAAATACAAACAATCAGACTGTATTTGTACAGACCCATTTTGCTGCATATAAATCTTACCTGCCTCTTTGTCACAGAGATCTTTCTCTGAAAGACTTTGCTCAATGTATTTCCCATTTCTGTCAGTTTTATTCATAGTATGTGCTATTATAATAATTATAGGCAAGTTGTTACACAGGAATATTCTACAGATTGTTTTTATTACCTAACAGTCAAAATTTTGAGAGTTTAATAATGCTCAAATTTTGGAAGTAATTACTGGTTACTTTGAGGTAAAGCTGGAATTTGAAGTTCATTTTTAAATGCTATTTTTTGTGTTCAGAAAGCCCAAGTACAAAAAAAATTGTTTCCAATTCCTTTTAGGGTTCAGTGGCGTATGTTTCTCAGCAGGCTTGGATTCAAAATGACAGTTTGCAGGAAAATATTCTCTTTGGTGCAAATCTAAATAGGCCGTACTATGAACTTGTTTTGGAGTCTTGTGCTTTACTCCCAGATTTGGAGCAGTTACCGAATGGAGACCAAACGGAGATTGGAGAAAGGGTGAGAATTTGAGGTGTCAGAAATGACGCAATAAGTTATGGCTTTTATATTTTTATATATTATCTATTTGATAATTTACACTAATAATTAATCAGTGCCCAGTCAATTATATCTAGCCCATCTCCTTAGTTACCTTACTGTGAACTTAGCTTCTGTTCAAGCTCTGTACACTTGGTAATTTTTAAAATGGCTCTTTTCTATACAGAAGTTTGATTCATCCCTGTCCTGTTCTCCAGGGTTTCCCTCTGTTCTGTAAAAATGCTTGTATGACTGTAAATAAAAGTTGGTTTTTAAAATTTTCTTAAGTACCTTGTATTTGCCCATTTTGGAGTGGAATTAAATCAACAGAGTCCAAACTTTGCAATAATTACTTGAAAATCAAAATGCTATCTTTCTATTTTTATATCTAGTATAAAATTTACTTTGATTAAAAATATATGAAAAAAATAATGACAAAACTGAGTGTAGTACACTGGTCTTCTTTAGTATTTCATATTTAAATGTGGATTCTTTTGGCTTTCGTTTCTTAGGGTGTCAATATAAGTGGAGGACAGAAGCAGAGAGTGAGTCTCGCTAGAGCTGTGTACAGCAATGCTGACTTGTATCTTCTGGATGATCCCCTGTCTGCTGTAGATGTACATGTTGGGAAACATCTTTTTGAGAAGCTAATTGGCCCTTCAGGTCTCCTGAAAAGTAAGGTAAAGTAGGGTGGCTTCCTTTCAGTTCGGAGTTGAACTGCTTTGTGCAATACAACAGACAGTAAAAGTCCCAGTCATTCTGCAAAAGCTTATCTCTTACCTAGTGTGTTGATGCACATTATTCTGAATAGAGAGGCTACATAAATAACAAAGCTGATTGTGCCAATTTGAAGCCTATTGGGTAGACACAGCACAGACTGAAAAAAAAAAGATTGAGGGCTGTTCCAGGAGTCTGAAAGATTCATATAATATTTGCTTATTTCTTCTTTACTGATAGTTTTTGAGGAATGCTGTGATGTGAATGTAGGTCAGGGTGGAGCCTTATGTGGTTACTCTTGACCCCTCACTGCAGTACATAGGTTATAGCTTGTGTAGGTTATAGAAAGAAAGGCTTCTTGCTGAACACAGAAATTTCTAGGGGAAAGCGGAATCAGAAGGAATAGATTCTTCCATTTAAAAGCCGTTCAGGTGGAAAGGTAAGATAGCTTGTAAGAAATCTCAGTATTATGAATTAGTACAGATTATTCCTACTGGTCGATGCCTGTACAAGTCACATATTACTATGAAATACTTACTATTATGAATACTTTACTTACTATGAAGTAAATGTCTTCCACTTTCCCTCTCTCCCTTCCCCCTTTTCTTAATTTACCTGCTCCATGGGTTACAAATATTTGGCAGAAGCAAGAACTTTGGTAGTGGTAGACTTGGAAGCAGATTTTAATATTAAGACTATCAAACTAGTAGTATATTAAAAACTTTTTATCTACCTCTTTTCTTTACAATCTGATCTAAATCATTCCTGAGCAGAAGATACGCATTAAGAACACAAGTAATAGCAAGTAGCTGTAAGCATAAAGTTTGACGTTACAGTCAGCAATTAAAAGAGCAATGTGGTAAAGCAGACAATAAATAACAATAATTATAATAAAGTCCACAAATAAATGAGCAAAATCCCAGAAAAAAAATCTATTGTATCATTCCAGCTGTCATAATGTAATGTCTACTTTTAATATACACTTTGTGTTTATATGGTAAAATAGAAAATACTGTGTTTCAGACTCGTATATTGGTGACCCATAACCTGACGCTTCTGCCTCACACTGATCTTATAATAGTAATGGAACAAGGCAGGATAAGTCAAATGGGGACCTACCAAGAACTCATTTCAAAGAGAGCTAATTTTTCTGAGCTTATTCGTGTCTTCAGTGCAGAGCAGACAAGTGAAGAGACATCCCAAACGGAAGGTGAGAAAATGTGTGTGCTGGGTTTGCTTAGTATTTTTTCCTTTAATTCAGACTTCTCAAAATATTCCTCCTTCCCTTCCTGGAAGCTAATAGAATAATTGCTGGGAAATATAGAGCATTACTGTCTATTTTTTGGTATAGAATTGTAGGTTATAAATTGAAAAACTTTCAGGCATTAATTTGTTAAATCAAATGGTTTATTTTTTCAGCTAATGGATGTATGATAAGGATGCCTTATGCAGCTGTTTTTCTTTTTCATACTGTATTAATTACTGGTAAAGTTACGTGATTCTGCTAAGGGTTTATCACCCAATAAATAACTTACAGACATTTCAAATTAATCTTGCAGTGTCAACCATTATGTCTTGTTTTTTATTGGATGCTTCTCATTTCCATCACCGTAGACTGCTGTAATCATGGACCACAGCAAGAATAGGAGAAAAAAAGAAATGAAACTTGTAGTATTCTTATGAAATACTTCCAGCCAACAGACAGACAGTGTAAACAAATACTGCATAGTACCTTAAAAAAGCACACTTAGAAATTGTTCACATGGATTAGGACTCAATTTATTTCTGTACCTCCGATATTCAATGTGTGCTCTTTATAGAGTTTTGAGAAAGAAATAGATACATGGACAATGCAGTCTGCTTGACCTGTTTCAATCATGTACTTCAGGAGGAGATTAATTGTGGCTATTTAATTCTGAGGGAAGGAATCTCACCACATGACACAGAAGAGTCCTGTAACAGATAAATGACTGCAGATGTTTATAATGCTGGTTCCCAGTTAGCTTAGCACTTCTGAATTGAGCCCGTAGTAAGTACAATGCACATTCCAGTGGGCTTATTACTTCAGGCCCTATACTGGAGCCAGCACTCTCAAATATTACTGAATTTTAGTGAGGAGGAGTGGAAAGACAGAACAAAAATTTGCAAAAGACTGCAGTGGGCAGCCTTGAGTTAGCTGTGCTGATATGAAAGCATGAGGTAGCTGTGTAAGGAAGTATGTATTATTCATGAAGGATAATAAAGAGGGGGAAGGAGAATGAAGGTAATGAAGAGAAGAAGCAGCATGTGATGTGTTGACATACAAAATTGTACAGCAGAGTTGCATTCAGCAGGATGGATGGATGTAGAATACATATCTTTGTCTTAACAGATCTGTTGTCAAAAATAACATCAAATATGAAAAAGAAGAAAAAAGTTCATTTGTGGAAGAAAAAGTGTTGATTCTTTTCATTAACACACAAAGAACAGCAAGCTTGTTTTTCCAGTCATGATGCAAGAATCATTATCATAGAATGGCCTGGGCTGGAAGGAACCTTAGAGATCATTTTAATCCAACCTCCCTGTTGTGGGCAGGGACGCCACCTCTCGACTAGGTCAGGCAACATGTACGAACCGAACGGGAATCGAACCCGCGACCTTTGGTATTTCAAGCACCATGCTCAACCCACTGAGCTAATACTTTGAGATAAACACCAATGTTAGTATTTACAGGGATACTAATACTTTCACTAAACAAGAGTGGAATTCCAAAGAGACTCTAGGTTGATGGGGGAGATTTGCCTCCTGTCACAATTCTCATAAATGTGGTCTGTCTTGTGTAGTAGCTATCCCAAGTCTAGGTCAGCTTGGGGAGTTCATAGTTTAAAGTATCCCCATTCATCATTTTGTCCCTTTTTTTTTATTTCTAGCTTCTTGTACTGTACCTGTCTGCTCACAGTATAATACTGAAAAGATTTTTCTCTTTTTTTTCTGTTACAGCGAGTTCTTCAAAAGAAGAAGCCCAATTGGGCAGGAGTATGCAACAAAAAGAGCTGCTGAAACATAAAGAGTAAGTTAGTTGTTTGGGTTTTTTTTAAGTAGTCGTTGCTTAGCTGATGCAATGCTAGAACAATCCTAAGTGCTGAAGGCTGTGCTACTATGCTTTGCTGTGTAAACATGTTAAGCCTGAATGCCTATTAGCAGTTGGCTGGAGAGGGTGTCTGGAGGTCATGTTCTGATTTCATTTCATACAAAAAAAGTCCAGTTAAAAGAAGTCCAGTTAATGTGCTGCATGAGTTTGAGAGGTCCAGTTCATGGGCTGCTTCACTGTGTGAGCTAAAGTACGTCAAGCAAGAATGAATGGGACTTTCAGAAGACCAACTGCAGTCCTAATGTGGATGCCCCCCACAATTCCCTGGCAGCAATTTGACTTTTTGGTGTGTTATAAAGATGTTTATTCTGGTTATTTTTCCCCTGCAACATTGATTTGTCTTTTTCCACCTTTAAGAAAACTTCTGGGCTTTCATATAGGTGAGTGACCTCCTAGATCAGTTTGTAAAGCATTGTAGTGGTGTATTAGCAGTTGTAGAAGATGGTGCAAAGATGAAGTAGAAAAGACTCAACCTAGCAAGTTCAGACAATGCAGGACACTTAAGCTTAGTAGAACAGGTGAGAACAGGTCATGTCTGCATAGGAAAAATGTACAAGATTTTATAGTATGCATTTTTACTTAGGAATAGATGTATATATTCTTTGTATGATGATTGACAAGAAGATTTGAAAGTGTTTCTTGTTTGCAGTTCTTCTTTTGATCGATGGAAAATTCTCAATAAAGAAAAAGTTGCCACTGGTGGTGTAAGTATCACTAATAGAGTAGGCTTTGACATCTGTTTTTATAAAATGTGTTATTTTGCAGTTGCAGTTTTCTGTTTCTTGTTAAGGTTGCATGACATCTCATTACCAAATTAAAAATAACTCTTGCAGCATTTTACCAAATTTTAATTATGTAGTCTGAGACTTTCTATTTTGATTATCTGCTACTGGTCATATTTTCGTATTACATTTAGGTCCAGTCAGTTTTCTGTATTTCAGAAAGAAGAATATAAAAAAAAAGCTTTCACCTCTGTTAGAAAAATGTTCTGTCTGTCTTACCTTTAGGAAGTTTAAATACCTGTGTGCTGGAGCAGACATTATAAATTTTGGATAGTAATACTACTGCAGTATTATTTTATGTTAGATGCACACTTTCTGCAGCCTCTGTTAAAAAAATCTGCCAGTTGATAGGGAGAAAAGAAAAAGTGAAACAGAGTGTGTAGAAGGTCAAAACTTACTCAGAAGCTATGGTTTAATTAAAATAAGAACAGAAGGGTGGAGAGGGGAACAAGGTTTGAGTTTCTAGCAAGATGATAGAAATAGACACTTGAAAAAAATGAGTTTGCAAAAGAGACAGAAGAGTTTGTGCCAACTAGATCTCATTTTGTTCCAGAACCTGTAATGAAATCCAAGAATCTGTTATTCTGCTCGTACCAGTTCTACCTTGCAAGTGGCTTAGCTGAGTTTGGTCCCGTTAGTCTTCCTCTACACTAAGGATAAACACTTTGTCCTGCTGATGCTAATTTCCTTGCTCCAGTAGTCTAGAGTGGCAGGTCTAAAGTTTCTAGTTCCAATGATGAATAAAGTAAGATTTGTATCATACAAACTCCTCAGGAAGTGCACTCTTGGTTGTTTGCTAGTTTGGTTTTTTTGTTTGTTTTGTATAATCTACATATGTAAGATTTTTCAAGTCTGACACTGAAAAGTGTCACAAGCAAGATTCACTGTGATATGTATCATTAAAAACAGTGTGTAAAGGGATAGGAAATGTTTTCACAATATGGTTTTATATACCTAAGTTATCAGATTTAGTTAAGAAATTCTTTAGATTTATTTTGAATTTAATGTGTCTAATTCACATTATATAATGTGTATTTGCCTTTAACAATGGTAATGATTTTAAGAATAACTCCTTTATATATATATGTATATTCTTTTGTTTTAAATATTTTCAGATGAAAATGTCAGTTGTTTTGAAATACCTCCAAGCTTTCAACTGGCGATGGATGTGGCTAACCATAGCTGCTTGTTTAGGACAAAATGCACTAACCATTGGACAAAACCTATGGCTTAGCACCTGGACTGCAGAAGCAGGAAAAGTTAGTGATTTCACGGAATGGAAACAATCACAAAAGTATAAACTTCATATCTATGGGCTTTTGGGACTCACACAAGGCAAGTATAAGCATTTATGATTTCAATCTCACCATTTGTCAAGTCTGATCTGCCTGAATGTGTGTTAGCAAAGAAATAATGCTGGTTATTTCATAAACAGTATGCAACACAGTCTTATATTTCATCTGGGGAGAGAAGAGATATACAGACACGTAGAATAAGATGCTGTTTAGTTTTATGCTACTTCTGTGAATTCATGGAACGTCCAAGCATAATGTAATGAAGTTATGTTGGCGTCTCAGTGAGGAA
The DNA here is from genome assembly GCA_020746105.1 of Trogon surrucura. Taxonomy (NCBI): domain Eukaryota; kingdom Metazoa; phylum Chordata; class Aves; order Trogoniformes; family Trogonidae; genus Trogon; species Trogon surrucura. The sequence goes on along the minus strand of CM036617.1, from coordinate 111,886,636 downwards.
GGAAATCAGGGTTGATGTGTAGTAGTATTCTAGCATGAGAGACTTCATTGCAGTAAAAGCATACTTACGAAGTAGTAAGATTTATCAAAAAAATACAAATATGTACATTTGTAAAACTAAGCTATGAAGTGTGACTGTTGGGTTGCTCACTGTTGTAGAAGACAGTGATAGAAACAAGCTCAATCTCCTTTCCCTCCCCAACCACTCATACTGTCTTTTAATTTATCCGTTCACAAGGTCTTCTTGTTTGCTGCGGTGCTTATGTGCTCACCAGGGGATCCCTGTCCGCTTCTCGGGCATTGCATCATGAGCTGTTAGACAATGTATTGCATCTTCCTCTTCAGCATTTTGAAACTAATCCAGTTGGTCAGATCATCAATAGATTCACAAAGGTAAAGCTTGTGCATGTTTTCTATTTTATGAAAATGAAGCTTGAGTGACTACAGATTTAATTCCATTTAGTATTGTTGAATAATGAAAAATGTCAAAGTAAGTGAATGCAATACCTAACAGTAGAAAACTGTTTAAGTGCATAAAAACTTAAAAGAACTGTCTCAAGCTATTTTCTTACTGTTATTAGTTGAAGTTTTATAGACCCTATCCCAGATCATTAGGAGGCCATTCCTCAAAGACTGTTCCTGCTGTGTAACAAATTTGCCAGACCTAAACCTGATCTGTTTTTAAAAAAAAAACCCTTTATTTTTCTTCAACGGTATATTACATACCAGAATCAAATGTCATCATCAAAACCAACTAATACATTAAATTCATATTCTCAGAGGTATATAGACTTAGAAGTGAATACTATTTCCTATTTTTGTAGTGTTTTGGCTTTAACTGGAAGCTCTAATACACAAACAAGTGTTATTTACTATGACATTAATACTTCCCACTCTTATCATAACTAGATTGTTGCAATGTGTTACAAATTAATTCAAACAGAGCAACTGTTGATAGGTATGTTCTCTAGGATAGACCCAAGAGTCGTTGTATAATACGTTAAAAGATCAGCTGATCCAGTTTCACTCAAGCCTCTAGTCCTGAGTGATATCTAGTGATATACTGTTATAAACTGGGTTTGAAAAAGCTTTACCATGTACCATAAGAGATTAGTACTGGGCCCCTCAGTTCAAGAAAGACAGGGAAGTGCTGGAGAGAGTCCAGCACAGGGCAACTAGGATGATTAAGGGAGTGGAGCATCTCCCTTATGAGAAAAGACTGAAGGAGCTGGGGCTCTTTAGTTTGGAGAAGAGGAGGCTGAGGGGTGACCTCATTAATGTTTACAAATATATCAAGGGTGAGTGTCACGAGGATGGAGCCAGGCTCTTCTCGGAGACAACCACTGATAGGACAAGGGGTAATGGGCTGAAACTGGAACATAAGAGGTTCCGCTTAAACTCGAGAAGAAACTTCTTCTCAGTGAGGGTGACGGAGCCCTGGAACAGGCTGCCCAGAGAGGTTGTGGAGTCTCCTTCTCTGGAGACATTCAAGACCTGCCTGGACACGTTCCTGTGTGGCATAGTCTAGGCATTCCTGCTCTGGCAGGGGGATTGGACTTGATGATCTTTCGAGGTCCCTTCCAATCCCTAACATTCTATGATTCTATGATTCTATGATTCTAGAATTATTAACTGGAGTATACAAGAGTTAGGATTTGAATTCCTGGCCCCCTTTTCAGTCTGATATGCTTTATGTAAGCTAAATAGTAAATTGACTAGCAAAATAGCAAGAGCTGTCTCTTCATGACTTCAGACACTATGAGGCTGTTGTTTGATATACCACGAGTAATCTAAAAGCTATTATGTCTATTTCACTTAGACAAATAATAATGATGTATGAATACATTTCATTAGGATGTAATTAGAGTGATCCTACTAATTTTTACTGAAGATATTTTAGTTTGATTCCATTTTTAAAAGATGCTTTCTTGAAGTTTTTAGTGGAATTTAATCACAAAATCTTGATTCTTCTGTGCATTGTTGCAGGATTTATTTATAGTGGATGTCCGTTTCCATTACTATTTACGAACTTGGCTGAATTGTACACTAGATGTTATTGGGACCATTCTAGTTATCACATCTGCCTCACCACTATTCATAGTGGTAGTTATTCCCCTGGGATACTTTTATTTTACTGTTCAAGTAAGTGCATTAAGCTTTTATAAGGATTTCTATATGTGTGTAGATGAAGTGTCCAAAACAGTCATGTATACAGGCTTAAACTATTCCTTATTGTGAAAATAAACCCAAAACCAAACAACATATATATGTATACAGAACACATCTGAAATTGCTTTCGGAAAAAATCTTCAAGCTTCTTAAAAGGAAATAAGAACACTTCTTGAATATGTCCTGTTATGCCTAAGAACTTTTTAAGCAACTTTTTTTCTTTATATTTTCCTTTTTCTGAGCAAGATGTAATATTGATATAGATTCCACCAAGAGATTTGATGAAGTTACCTGAAAATTTGGGGTGTATATTATAGTGGAAGTTAAAAGTTGAAGGGTAAGCCTAAGACAGCAGATGTAAAATAGAATGATGCCTAAACTACCTGTGCTATTTTTTTTTGTCTAGAGTGACAATTATGCTGCTGAGAAACCAAGAAGTAATGTTTCAGAAAGACTAATGGCTGCATTCTTGGTTTTTGATGCTCAATGTATGGTCTGTGATTAAGGACCTTAAAATATTCTTAAAATGAGAAAAAAAGGAAAGGAAAAGAGTGCCTAGATTTAGTCTCTGCCAAGGAATTTAAAGGCAGACATCATTACATGGAAGAAATAAAGTCTGACTTTCATCTAAGAAGGAAGTGGGATATTCTGATTTGAAAGCTTATGTAGAAGTTTTAACTGGTTGTTACACACCCCTTGTCATATAGCACATTCTCTATAGAATATTAAAATAATATTCTCTAATTTTAAACTCTAATTTATATATTGCAATTATGTCAGCGTTACAGTGTTGGTGTGTCCCAAGAGACAGATTGGTTTTTTCTATACTGTTTGTGAATAGCTTTTTTTCTGTGTAGACATTTCCAATGTTTTCATATTCAAATTTGTAGTAATTGCTTAACAGATAGCTGAAAATAAATATGGCAAACATATTTTAAACAATGTAAAAGAAACTGAAGCCATTTTAAAATGTCTGTTTTGTCTCTGCTGTTTTATTAGCGATACTACATAGCGAGTTCACGACAAATTCGACGGCTTGCAGGAGCATCGCATTCTCCTGTGATCTCCCACTTCAGTGAGACTCTTGTAGGACGATCAACAATTCGAGCATTTGGCCACCAAGAGAGATTCATTAGAAAAAACAATGACGTTGTGTATGAAAACTTAGTTTACTTCTACAACAACGTCATCTCAAACAGGTACTTTACAGCAGTTCTGCAGTTGTGACTGAGACATGTAGAATTCCCCAACTGTTTAGCATTAGTCAGAGTTAACCCACTGAGAAAGAGGACAAGAGTAATTTATCCTCTAGTCTTTGTAATGAATGCAAAGATTATATCTAAGGACTAAGATGATTTTTCTTTATGTACCAGAAACTAGCAGGTTTATAGAAAATATGCTGTTGGTTTGGATTGTTTTTTTTTTAAATAAAAAGTTTACCAATAGGTCATTAGTGTGGACTGTACTACATTTCAACTAACAGTTCCTCTTAAAATTTTATGAACAATTTTTATTTCAGTGGTTCATGTGGAAGTAGCCTAGCAACTATACCTACAGGCATCAGATAAGTGTTGTCAGTGGCGTTTTGGGTTTAAGGAAAGAAGTACTTTTCCTTTCCTTCCTTTGTGATTCACTTCAGTTGCAGGCAGAGATTAGCAAGAAGAAGGTTTTCAGTCATATACCTGAACCTTTTCCAGATAGGAAGAGTAGGAAAACAATATAAGGAGTGAAAGGAGCACTAGTCAGAAGACGAGAGACCTACATTTTGTTTATAGCTGTGCTACCAATTCTATATATGTCCTACTCCCTCCCAATCCATCTTTAAAATGAGAATGGTAGTGCTTATCTCTTCTGTAATGTAAGTTGCTAATATAATGATCTCAAAGAGCCGTTGTATTAGCGATATGTTCACTATGCTATAAAAAGAAGTAGGTAATTCACTTTTTTTTTGTTTTTTGCATTAATTTACTACAGGTGGCTGGCTGTCAGACTTGAATTCCTGGGAAGTTTAATGGTCTTCTTTGCTGCATTGTTTATAGTCCTGGCTGGAAATGCAGTGAGTTCTTCTACAGTGGGTTTATCCATATCCTATGCTCTAAATGTAAGTAATGCTATAATTTTGCTGCTACCACACTGCATATGAAAAGGGAAAAATACATACAATGATGTTGAATAGGTGAATGTACACAGTCACATCAATGAAATTGAATCCTATGGGCAGAATAGTTTTCCTCTGAATTTCATTAATTCTGGGAAGCTTCACATTAATTATTTTCCAATTCTGAATTTAGATGAAATAACAATTATTGAAATATACTTCAAAATCAAGTTAATGAAACTAAATATGGTTTATTTTAAAATGTTTTGTTAAACCAGATAGAAAGTGTGGTCATGTACAACTATACTTCGTATCTGATTTCTTGTTCGCTTACTGAATGTTATGTAGGAATGCTTACTTGAAAGTTTAATAAAATCATTTACTTTGGTATTGTCCTTGTAAAAGTAATATGTGAGAGCCACACTTGAAATGTGTCTTGAAGCAAGGTAAACTCTATTGGTAAGTTGCTAGTTGAAATAAACCTGAAGTATTACATATACATAAACTAAGCATCAGAGTTTCTTTAATCTTGTGATAGTTAGGGAGCTTAGTGGTGTCCAGGTTCTCATTGTAGTAAATGCTTCAGAAACACAGCTGACAGCTACTAATAAATAGAAATCCAAAAAAGTATAGAAAATTACCTGTCATGGCATATCCATATCACCCCCAACTCACAAGAGTTTCACTTTCTGTTATTCAGAAATAGAACAATCATCTCCTTAATATCATCATATACTTACTGATGACATACACAAGTATCGCACAGTTTTTCACCTTCATCTGATGTCAGATTGACATCATTGTTTATTTAGTTACATACAGCATCTCAAAAGAGTTGACTCCAAGAATTCTTTTGCCTCTTTCCTATGGAAGTGGGAGTATTTAACCTCAGAATTGGTACCATGAAAGTGGTACCAAGTCTGTCACAGAAACATTCCTGATGCTTGAAGACAGCAAATTTGGCAGACATGGTGGACTAAATACGTATCTCCCTTACAGATTCTTTGTTCTGTATTGCTAGCTTCATTTACTTAAGGTAAGGAGTAGTGCACTAATGTACACACGATATGAGCCATACATGCTTTTTCTTTCAACATGTCATGCAATTACTGTGCACTTCCTGTTGGTCCTGAGATAGTTTCAGATTTCCGGAGCTGTTATGTTATTGAACATCACAATAGCCATTAGGCAGTCTGAAGGCAGATAAGAAGTGCTCATAGCAATGCTGAGATCAGTGATTTTGTAAGTGATAGTTCATTTGGCATGCCATCATTTTCTGCACACTTTTTGGCTTCTGTGATTAAGAACCCAGCTTATGAGATGATTAAATTCAAGGTAAGTTTTGAAATCAATATACTGTATTCTAGTAGAGTCAAATTTGTATGTTCTGCAATGCAACTGTTTCCCCAGATAATTCAGAGTCTAAACTTCTGGGTGCGTAAAGCATGTGAAATCGAGACCAATGCAGTTTCAATTGAAAGAGTTTGTGAATATGCAAAAATGGATAAAGAGGTGAGCATTCTTCTTGTAATAGTATTCTTCTTAAATAATATATGTGCATAGAAAATTACTACCTTAGATTGACTTTAATATTGGTGAGTGGTAAGAGTAAGTTATAATTCGTTATTAAATAGTATTTTCTTTTTTTTTTTTTTTACATTGAGAACGATATGTAGCTTCTTCATTACGTTTATAGTTATAGCAGTTTTATTCCTATTTTGACCACTAAATTTCTTGGCATCCTTCATAGCAATAGATTTTGGAGTATGACTAATGCAGCTAACCAAGAGGAGCATCTTTAGGGGAGAAAAAGACAGAAAGGCCTGACAGACACCTCGCTGTTACTTACTTCATGTTTGGAGGGATGTTTGTTTCAAACTGATTTGCCTTGGTTACTATGCTTTTTTTCAAAGTACTGCCCATGTCAAGTATGGAGGCAAGAGCCTTGGTCTGTCTTGGAAACAAGACTCTCTTCTACTTCTTCATTCTCTCTTACCCTTCACCCATGTTTATGTTTCTTAACCTTTGTTCACATTTTCCTGTTGTCTCCTACTCTACTTCATAGAATCATAGAATAGCCTGGGCTGGAAGGGACCTTAGAGATCATTTTAATCCAACCTCCCTGTCATGGGCAGGGACGCCACCTCTCGACTAGGTCAGGCAACATGTGAGAGCCGAACGGGAATCGAACCAGCGACCTTTGGTGTTTCAAGCATCACGCTCAACCCACTGAGCTATACTTCTTAAAATGTTTCTCTTTAAATGTCTGGGAGGTTAGGTGTTAAATTAAGTTCAGTGTTCCTGTCGATGGAACAGATACCAGACTATTAGCAATTATCCAGTTAAACTGAGTTTACTTTTTTAAAATAAGTATATAAGATGTTGTTAAAAATAAACACAAGCCCATAAACACTCAGTTGGAATGTTTCTGCCCAGAGTTCATGGAAGTAGCTTCACCTTCCCTTATATTGCTTTGGAATTAGCCTAAACCTTCTGGATTTTTAAAGGTGATATATAATTTTCCTAATGTTTTTATTAACTTGTATAATTTTCACTGTCATATACTGAAATTCCAATGGTTTTAATTCCAGGAACCATGGATAATGTCAAAAAGACCACCAGAGGGGTGGCCCGATAGAGGAATAATAGAGTTTGTTAACTACAAGGCTCAGTACAGGAAGGATCTTGGTTTAGCCCTGAATGATGTCTCTTTTCAGACACAGAGCAAAGAGAAGGTATTGTATATACTAAGAATTAAATCAGAGGCATAAAATTCTGTTTCTCAACCTTCTACTTAAAAAGATTTCATATAAAAAAAGTATTTTTGCCTACTATGTGGAAATTCTTATCCCTGTAGGAAATTGAGATCATGTTTTGTGAATTTAGCAATTTTAAGAAGGATCCAAATTTGTAATTAAGCCTTTTGTCCATGGTGCTGAAAGTTTATCTAGAGAAATACACTGCCAGATTAGTGCTAATCAGCTTTGGGTTTGGCATGTAGGAACATCAAGCGAAACCTAGTTTAGAGTCATTGGTTTGAGCTGAGGAGTACTGGACAAAAGGGAGGGGAAACAGAAAAGTTTTCCACTGAACCAGACATAGGCTGAACAGCTTCTAAGGGAGAGCTGTGATTCTGAGTCATGTGTTCCAAAAGTGAGTTTTACACAGTTTTATCCACCTGTAGGATCACATGTTGGTGAAAGAAATTGTTTTGAAAGTCAAAACTGAATCCGCTCATCGTTTTTCATACAGAATGTGTAGCATGGAAAGTTATAGTCTTTATCAGAAAACTTTCTGTTTCAGGTTGGAATTGTTGGAAGAACAGGAGCTGGTAAATCAACGCTCACAAATTGCTTGTTTAGAGTTCTAGAAGGATCTGGAGGCAAAATAATTATCGATGGAATTGATATATCAACTATTGGACTCCATGACCTACGTCGAAATCTTAACATTATTCCACAGGTGAGATTTGTGTTACAGATAACTTTTTTTGACTAACACAAAAGTTTTTTTTTGAGAAGTTATAACCACAGCCTGCCAAGAGACAGAGTGATCCTTGAAAACAGGCTGTGTTATCGCCTATCAGGTTTTAGAACTGGATTTTTGAGAATCTTAGCTATTTGATTAGACAGTAGTCTTCAGTGCTGCTGGCATAATGCTGTGCTGAGAAATGTCAGAACTGCATGTTGTCAATTATATGGAAGAAGCCTCAAAACAGAGAGACCACAAGTATGACATTAGGTTTTGTTATGCCAGATTTAGTTTAACAGTTTTAGCTAGAATAGCTCATGTTGTCCAGAATCTGTATCTGCATAGTTATATATGGCGTTTTATAATCTCACCTAAAGGCAAGTATATTTTAAAATGTCTGAAGAATACAGAGAGTAAAATTATGTATACATGGATCATATAATATGTATTCAATTTAATCTGCTATAGTCCGTCACGTAAAGCTGCCTGTTTACTTCAGAACAGGTCAGGAAACTCAAGATCAGTTTACATATCATTAGGATTGTATTCAGGTTGGTAAACTGATTTACTTTGAAATGCTCTACTAGCAAGTAAAACCTAGAACACAAATTTAATTATCACCTGAAGACTTGTCGTGTGTTCTCTGAATGCTATTCATTAAACCGTATGTGTACCTGCGTGATGTTAACATCACTTACAATAAATGTATCTGACATTCTCCAAAGGAATGTCTATTTTTTGTTTTCTTCTAGCTTTTCTGGAGCTTTAACCCTGGTAATATTTAGTGTCTGTCTCTCCCATAGGTTGTGCATGTAAACAAGGCTAGTATTTCAACCAAAATAGCTTTGTTTTTTCCAAGAATGAGCTGAATAGGAAAAAAATATGTATACATTCCTTGAAATCCTTGCGTATTTTTCATTTGACAAATATATGTGCCTAAGGAAAAATTTCTGGGTCAGAAATAACAATACTAAACCAAATTTGATTATGCTGCAGGACTTCAAACCACAACAATTCATACCTGCTCAGCTGTAACATTTTTGTTACTTTAAGAAGCTTATACTCTGTGAATCTCCACAATGTCCGACAGCTGTAAATTACACAGTATTTTCTGAACTGCAGTTGCAGATCTGATTTACTGTGAGTGAAATATATCTGATCCACATCAAGGCAACTAAATTCAGAGAAGTACAGGAAAGTTCAGTGAACTAACAAACTGGGATCAGACAAGGAAACTAGAAGGGTGGAAAAATGGAGACTGAAGCTTGTGAAGAGTAGGTGGCATGTTGAGTGTTGAACTGCGTAAGTCAGAATGAAGATAAAAGTCTAGGGCAAATACCAAAGTTGTCAGTATGCACATACTTCATATATCTCATACAAACAGTTCTTAACAATCATATTAAAGGACAGGTATGCAAATTACTTTAATGGTCTTCTGATGCAAGTGACATGAAGCTTAAATGAATAATACGCAAAAGATCTCATGCTATTTTAACAGTTCTTTTTGGCCACCTAATTCCCTCAGAATTATCACTGTTGGGCTTGCGTGTAACTTACTAGTGAATGTCATTGGCCTTTTACAGCCTACCCCTTGGGTCATAACCACTGTGACTGCACTTTGCCAAGGTGTCTGTTCACTGCCTCTAAAACACCTGTTTCTAAATCTGTGCAGGTATTCATGTGTTGTCAGAGACTAACCTTAAATTTGCCTTTTTAAGAACATGGCTTTTGTGTGCATCTAAAAAAGGTGTTTAGGCTTAACTACTTAGTGCTTGTTTCTACAGTCTTAAGCTCTGGATGTGACCCATATGCATCCTGGCATGTAGAAGTCTATGTGTATTTGTCCAGACACTCCCTGCTGTGTTCAGTGCCCAGAAACTAGTGGCGCTGATTGATATGATAATAGCTTTTGTTCATGTTGCTGAATATGTCACCTTTCCTGTAGGAAATTAAGAATATTTGACATATAATCATAGCCTTCTAATTTTTTTAACAGTGCTCATGAATGCAGTATCCAAACTTGACAATAGTAATAATCTCTATGTTGTTGGCGTTGCCGGGTGCTGGGCAGGTCTTCAGTCAGACACAGAACTGGTAGCACAGAGAATGTGTAAGAAATCTTTTCCTCTTTACATTTCACCTTAATGAAGAACTGAGCACACTGAGACCCCATGGGATTTTTGTCTTTTCGTCCACCAGCCTTAAAATGTTACAATTTCCCTTGCAAAGCTTCATTTCCAAAATTATTTGTTCCAGTTCCTTGTGTCAATGTAATGACTTAGAGCAGACTGTTTTAGGTTTGTGTTGGCATTGTGCACTCACATTCTGTTGTTATTTAGGACCCCGTCTTGTTTTCTGGGACACTGCAGTCAAATTTGGATCCACTTGGCAAACACTCTGATCTTGAACTGTGGGGGGTACTGGAGCTGTGTAACTTAAAGGATTTTGTCCAGTCACTCCCAAAGAAGCTCCTTCATGACATTTCAGAAGGTGGTGAAAATCTCAGGTACATTAACTGCAACCGCACTTTCTTGTTTTTTTCTGGTACTGTAAAACCACGTGTTCCTTCCTGCGAATTTACTTAAGAAAGTATCAGTATTAAAATGACACTTCTCTTGTTGTTCTAAGTAGAAATATTCTTGTAGTATGAGTTTCTCTGAGATGGCCAGCTAGTCACAACAGTATAGATTCCTATAGCCTGTGCTTTATGGGAAGCCAAGGAAGTAGCACCACCTAATTAATTTTCAATAGAAAAGTTCTCATTTATTTAAATTACAACAAGAGCACCAAACTTGGAAAGAAGGCAAAACTGCAGAGAGCTTTTCCATTGCTTTATTTGCTTATACAAAGCAACTCTTTTTTCCCTTGTAAAACATTAACCCGTAGTTATGTGAGGAGGTTGACACTTGAAATAAAAGGACTGTAAGCTCTAGGAGACAAATACTGAAGCTTTCAGCAGCAAAGAGGCAGATCTTAAATGAAGTGTACTGAATGTCACCTTGAATTTTTTTGACAGATCATTTTCATGAGGGAGTTTCTAGAAAGCATTCACCACAGCTCATGTAGCAGTATCCAAACTTTTACACTGAAAAAGTGGTTTGGCATTCAGTCTGGCTAATTTGGAGTTCCTGTTACAATATGAATGTAGAAGCTGAAGGCAAGACTAGGTTCACGATGCATAGTTCAGCCACAGGTGTTTAGAAGTTGCACCTTTACTATGAATGGTATGCTGAGCAAGAAGAAATCAAAGTTTCCAAAATGAGGTGAACACATTTCACTAGTCCTTTTAGAAGTATAAGGTGTTGTTAAGAAAGAAGGAATAGATAGGGTCCATGGTAATATTAGCTTATCTCTTCTTCAGTGTGCCTCACCTGACCTTCTCAAATGTATTTTTTAACAGTGTTGGGCAGAGACAGCTGGTCTGTCTGGCCCGTGTTTTGCTACGAAAGACAAAAATCCTGATCCTAGATGAGGCAACAGCTTCTGTTGACATGGAAACAGATAACTTGGTGCAGTCCACCATCAAAAGAGAGTTTTACAACTGCACAGTATTAACTATAGCCCACAGGTTACATACAGTCATGGATTCAGAGAGGTAAGTTAAGTTTTGGTACGCTATTTTAAAAATAAATGACTTCCTTTAAATGCATCAGTTTTCACACTTAAGAAATTTTACACTTCAACACTTTGTACCTTAGTATCTTTGTACCTATACAATCCACGGTATTACAAAAGACTTGAGCATCAATATTATATAATAATATATATTATATATTGATAACATAACACATAACATATACAGTACAAGGTCCTGCACCTGAGTCGGGGCAATCTCAAGCACAAATACGGGCTGGGCGACAAGCGGATGGAGAACAGCCCTGCAGAGAGGGACTTGGGGGTATTGATGAATGAAAAAAACTGAACATGAGCAGCCTAAAAGGCCAATTGTGTCCTGGGCTGCCTCAAGCAGGTCGAGGGAGGTGATTCTGCCCTTCCACTCTTGTGAAAAGCCACCTGGAGTACTGTGTCTAGCTCTGGAGCCCTGGTGTAAAAAGGACATGGACCTGTTGGAGTGAGTCCAGAGGAGGGCCACAAAGGAGGAGTGGAACACTTCTCCCATGAGGACAGGCTGAAAGAGTTGGGGTTGTTCAGCCTGGAGAAGAGAAGGCTCCTGGAAGACCTTATTGTGGCCTTCTGGTACTTTGAAGGGGGTCTATAGGAAAGAAGGGGAAGGATTCCTTATCAGGTAGTGTAGTGGTAGGATGAGAGGGTAACAGTTTCAAACTGAAAGTACATTTAGATGAGACATTAAAAAGAAATTCTTCACTATGAGGGTGATGAGGCACTGGCACAGACTGCCCAGAGAAGCTGTAAATGCCCCCTCCGTGGAAGTGTTCAAGGCCAGGCTGGATGGGGCTTTGAGCAACCTATTGTAGTGAGAGGCACCCCTACCCATGGCAAGGGAGTTGGAACTATGTGAACTTTAAAGTCCCTTCCAACCCAGACCATTCTATGAGTAATTAAATATCATTTGCCTGTGTTCTGTTTCCCCCTTCTAATTACAGAATGAATTCAATATTCTTCATGCTAAGGTACAGGTATAGTTACTATTACGACCTCTTAATTCTCTAGAGTAAACGGACTATACCGTAGAATTTTTACCAGCTAAGTGAAAATGCCATTTTGAAATGACTTTTTCTAATACAGGAGTTCCTAGGTTTAGAAACCTATTAGTTACCTAATGCAATGCTATTTCCCCTAAATAAGAGTTCCCAGTATCCAGAGATATATGTAATAATCTTGGAAAAAACGTTTGAAGAGCTCATTTTTGTTTTCCTGTAATCTCTGCTTTTGCATTGCAGAGTGCTTGTTCTGGATGCAGGAAGGATTCTAGAATATGATACACCACATCATTTGTTACAACAAAAAGGTGCCTTTTCTGAAATGGTTGCAGAGGCTGGGATAAGACAATAATGAATGAATTCTTAATGAAGATGTGAACTCCTTACTCCAGTAAACACTCGAGCAGTATGTGGCACTGCTGATATTATGAAATGACTAGCTTACTCAAAAGCTTCTCACAACACTGCTGTTTATATACAGATTTTAGTTGCAGTATTGATCAGGCTTCTTAAAATAACGTTCTGATTTTATACAAATCACTTATTTTGACTGTATTGGCACTGGATCAACATAATGAAGTAGTAATTTTTGTGGCATATTTTAACTGTTGCACTATTAAAGACTAATTGAAAAATAAATCTTGCTGTTCACGCACTATTTTTAATCAAGATTGTACTCGCGTTGCCCTGACATGCCTATTTATTAATAACAATGTATTATGATTGCTAATTCACAAAAAATGAAAACTGCCTTTTTTGTGGACATACAGCCAGATGTCACTTGGTGCTGATTTTAAGGACATGCATATTTACATGTATACTTACTTAGCTTTTGAGGCCATAAACTTGCCACATTAATTCAGTTTTCCACTCCTCAAAGTGTGATTCAATTATGGTGATGTGCATGATTTCTCTGTCCATTCCTGAAGGTAAAAAAGAGGGCCTGTTTTCCTGCATTAGAGTACTACCCGGTTTAATTGGCTACAAACCACAAATAAATACACTATCACTTGCACAAAACTACAGTTGCAAGTAAAAGTATGTGAACTTTTTGGAATTTCATTGTGTTCTGCATAAATTTGTCATAAAATGTAATCTAACTATCATCTAAGTCAAGAATATTGACAAATATAATATGCCTAAAATAATAACACAAAACCAGTTCTGATCCTCCATGTCTTTATTGGACACATTCATTGGGACCACAGCTGGGACAAGCCCATGACTGAATAACTGCAAAACCTGAGAGAAAATGGTGGGATTAATCTGAACAAAAGCCAAGTAGCCCTTCCTTCTCTTTCAGCAAGCTGTAGTACTCACATACAGCTTATACCGCTAAAAATAAAGAGGTGCAGCAGAGGCAGAAGCAGCACAAAACACTCCTGCTCTTTTCATGCATACTTGCTTTCGTTCTTCCACCTGACACTGCAGCTTAAGGAGAAAGGGGTTTTCCCCTCCTGCCCTAGTTCCTAACACCCCTCTGTGCCACACCCCAGAGATCTGTCACTCCATATAGCATATAGCAACCCCTTGACAAGTTGAGGGATTACAACCTTATCCTCTAACCTTCAAAGTAATAAAAAGAAGACAGGAAAATAGTGCTGTGACGGTGTTTCCTTGAGAAACTGAAACAAGATGTGTCTAAGGGACAGAAATTGCTTTTATTAAAAACATCCTAAAAGGTTATTTATAAAATACATTTCAGCATCAGCAGAAACAATTCAGGAACGTAAAATTGGTGAGGCATCTCTGACTTTCAGAATTTCAACTCACGAAACAAGCTTCAGCTATATAAATGTTACACACCTCACACCACAGGTGACCAAAATCAGATTTCAACGATTTGTAGAAAGATTTCAGCCTCCAAATACTAATTTGTTTGAAGAGATTTTGGCAAGCAGTACATGTGCATACCAGGAAATAGCCACTTAGTACAGTGGATTCATCTCAATAGTTTCTGCTAAAATACAATATTAAAATCAAAAGATACAAAATAAATAACTTGATTTTAGAAAAATTATTTAATAAATAAGGATGCATTGTGAGATATCCAATGTACAGTAACTTCTCAAAAATCCCCAAACTGTATAGAAATCTGAATAAATACCCTTCTGTGATTTTTAACAAGTAAACATCTAACCCTTCCCTTACACATCCTAGATTAACCCTGGAGATTCACTCCAGAGTGAACGAGCATGCAAAAGAAAAAAAGTACTTTGTTTATTTGCATTGAGTTTAATAGTTTAGTTACTCACACACTCCTACCTAGCTTGTCCCAAAATTGCAAAAAGCTTTTATTGGTTTAACCTCACTGTGATGTGGCTCTATTTTTATGCAGGTTTGCTCATTTTCCACAGTACATTAAAAAAAAAGACTAAAGACCTACTCCAGTAGACGTTGAGATGAATTTACAGCAGGGCAGAAGGAAAAGCCACAATGATTCTAAAGACATTGGAATATGTGTTGAAAAAATACATAATTTGTGTCTGCAAAGCAAAGGCCCCAAACAGCAACTGCGTATGAGAACTGTACTGTGCATTGGCATTCATCCACGTTTTCACTGAAGAGGCACTTCTTTCACCACAGGAGTTTCAGTTACTGGAAGTTCTACACAGACTTAGACAGGGTCACTTTCAAAGAGGTACAAAGGAAAGAAAAACCTCAAATGAAAACAAATTGTTTCCACAAAAATATTTGAAAAAACTTCTTCCCTGTGAGGGTGACAGAGGCCTGGCACAGGCTGCCCAGGGAGGTTGTGGAATCTCCTTCTCTGGAGACATTCAAAACCCACCTGTGCGATCTACGGTAGGTGATCCTGCTCTGGCAGGGGGGCTGGACTAGACGATTGTTTGAGGTCCCTTCCAACCCCTGACATTCTGTGATTCTGTGAAATACTTTGGTTTTCAACTCAGGGAAATTTAACAGACATTAACGGTATTTTGGGAACACTCCATGAAATTAAACAATGCTCATGGAATGGAACTTAGCATGGAATGGTTGTGTGTAACTATGATTCAGTTTAAAAGGTTTCTAATTGGGTTACTTCCAAGATGTATTTGGAAAACAGCTCTGCAAACAGCTGAATCAGCACAACTGATTTAGGGCAGTGCCATGAATCAGGCGTATTGCCAGGAGAATAATAAGGCTACTTTAATATAGTCATAGGTTAAACAATAAATATAGGCCCCACGCTTTATCCTGGCAAGCTTAATACAAAAAATTATTCCGAAGAATACAAGAAAATGCTTAGAACCAACCACCTGTTACTAGAGCTTACCTGATTAAAACTGGGTTGCTGGATGTTAAGGCCAGTCTTAGCTGAATGCAGTGTTTCCATTGTAAGAAGTTCACACACACAAAAGAATTCAACTAGCCTTTAACTATTGATTTAACCCTCCAAAGAGAATGGAACTGTCAACAATTTATTTTTTTCCAGATAGTTAATTTTTTTTCTCTTCATGCATTTACTATACAGCTGGGTAGCAAATTATATGCCTAAAATCAAGTCCTAAAAAGCTCTACCTCAAATCCTGAGTTACACACATGGCTTCCTTTCCAAAAGAAGTTACCATCTCTGATCTATGTTCAGTTTTGAGTGTGGATATGACAAAACTTAAAATCAGAGATACAAGCTAAAAAGCACAAAATAATTGGGTGAATTTTCATTCACTAAGACTATAGGAACTAGACTTCATCCAGGCAATCCCTTCTGTCCCACACTTTCTCCCCAAGAACAGCATGGCTTGAGGTACTCCAGGAGAAAGATGTCACATACTTGTAGATGTGCAACAATGGAATTGATGTTGGTCAAGTTCAAGGGAAGATACACAAGTGTGGCTTTAAGATACATAGGATTACCACAGTTTTCAAATAAGGCGGGGGAGGTATAAATAGTTGGCAATATGCCCTTGTTCTCTGTGGAGAACAGCAGTGGTATGACAGCAGCACCTGCGTGTTAACCATCGAAACCAGATGAGGAAGTAAGCCCTTGGAGACACACTACAGAACTCAGCACTGGCAAGAACAAAGTTTCTTAATACGGTTTGGCTGACATATGAGACAATTTGCCATATAGCATCAGCAATACCATTATGCTGTTATAAACAGCAGAATAATCAAGTGAATGCATGTCTCATTCAAGCTGCAACATGCCTTTTAAGAAAGGTGCTTAAATGCTCAAATTAAAATAAATAAATTTAAGCTCAACACTGCTAGTGCTGTGTGCATTAACACTGTTTCACATTCTTTCAAAGTAAATATATTTGACCTGGGAAGACCTACAGTACCATACCACATTCTCTCTAACCTTTGGTCATGCTCCCTTTATATTTTAAACATACACCTCTTTAGGAATTGCTAATAAAATTTAGCAAGAAAACATGGGTGTGTCATCACTAGGATTTTTATCCAACATCCAATCTACAAGCAAATACAGGACATTTCAGAACTTCAAAAAAATCCCTCATACCCTTAAAGTAAAATCCAGCTTTAATATAGTTAGGTGTCTGGTAACACTTAACTGGAACAGAATAAAACCCGAATATAATACAGCTAAGATTAGGCTCTACTGCCAGTCAGATAAGTACGCACCATCAGAGTACACTTTTGGAGAGCTGGAATGCAATGGGGAGGAGTTTCTTTTCAGTTGAAGTTAGTCTTCCGTAAATGCTTATTAGGAATTTCTATAGCGCTGACTTGAAGAGGCCAGGACCCACCAACAATTCCTGCTTGGATAGCTACACCCATTACCACTGCTAGATCAGGATCTACAGAGGTGTTAGGTTCCTTTCCAAAGAAATCCCGAATAACTTTGCGTATCTGAGGAATCCGGGTGGAGCCTCCGACTAACACAATTTCATCCACTTCTGCTTTGTGTAGGTGGCCTTCCTTCAACACTTGTTCAATGGGCACAAGAATCTTCTCAAAAAGGTCCTCATTTAACATCTCAAATAGCTTCCTAGAGATTTCTGTTTCAAACACAACTTTGACAAAGTTGTTCTCTACTTCTGAAGCATCTCCAAGATTTGTCAGGTCTTCTGTTTTTTGTGAAGGCTTCCCTTGAAGCACAGTGTTTGCCTTTATCTCACTTTCTTGAGGTTCTTCTGTAAGCTTCCTTTCTGGCATAGTCAACAACACCCTTAGTGTAGCAGCCTCCTGAACAGTCAGATTTAACTTAACCGCTTCCACAGCCTGTCTGAGGCGATGTATTTCTTCTTTTCGTGTTGGCAGAGAACCATACCTTTGGTGGAGCTGATCATATAAATACAGCATCAACCTCTGATTAAAATCCTGCCCTCCAAGTTTGTTGTTACCTGAAACATCAGAACAGAAGGCATCAGACATATTGCCTTCAAAGGTTCCAAAACCAGCAGGCATCTTCTCTTTTACTGGGAGATGGTCCTCAAGGGCCACAACAGTGGTGCTATGATCACGGCATAGAGCAAGAGCTCACAGAGCTGCCAAAACAGACATTCTTGTTGTTCACTGAAGAACACATGATGTATAGTAACTTCCAGATTTTATTTAGCAACTATTTTAGAATCTAACCCCCTCAATTTTTTTTTTTTTCCCCCGGAACTGCTCGCTTGCTGTGCTATAAGGGAAAAAAGCAGTGGTGGTTAACTCAGAGGTATTCTCTATAGAAGAAAACACGTAATGATAAATTTCTAGCTGGAATCCTCTAACTGAAGTGCAATCTCTCACAGCAAATTGTTTTTCCAGTTTCAAATTTCTCTCTCTGCCCAGAATAGATTTTTCTCTTAGCACTTTCACACTACAGCTTTATCGAGATTAATTTTTTTAGCAGTTTCAAGTTATTCAATGTCTTCATGCATCCACACAAAAAAATTGCATGCTACTGAAGTATATGGTTATTTCCCGCTGAAAGCGGAAGAAAGTGATCAAACAGAAGCAACAAACTTCAGGTTCTATTAACGAGTATATCTTATCTGAGCCTTCAGAGAGAAAAGGAAAAAAGTATAATATATAACTAGTTTCTATCAAAGGAATATTCTTGCATCATGTTTTCAAAACAAATAATTATTCATGCTTTCCACTCAATAGTTTATAAAATGGTTTGCAGATTTTCATCTTGTTGAAGAATATTCTCAAAGCATCCACTGTTTTATTTTGGCTCAAAACAGACCTCTAACTAAACAGCAAACCCACTAAGTAATAGTGGACCTCTATCTAAATAAATCAGAATACAGCTGCTGAATATTTCTTGCTGTTCCACTCATGTGGACTGAGCGGCAGCTCCCATCAAAAAACTTGCTCACTGAAGGCAACACAGACAGTGAGCACTGCGCCTCACACCTGTCTGAATCCAGGTCATCTGAAAAGCAGCTGGGTACACTACTACAGTTTTACTAAACGTTTCTGCAAGAACTCGCTGCCAAGTGATGAATCACCCTGGCATATGCATATCACAACACTTCCTTCTGGTTAAACTGTGTGCGTGTTCCCAAACCCTGCCCAACTGAGCTGAAGCCAAACATAAAGTGAGGATGCTCTACAGCACTGGTCAACAATTTTGCAATTATTTCCAATTTGGGCAAAGGTAATGCGAAGTTTTTTTAACAGGGCTAGCCCCCAAAAGTCCAGTCAAAGTAATTACTATAACACACACCAGCACTTCACTAAGCTCCTTATTTAACATCTCAAATAGCTTCCTAGAAATTTCTGTTTCAAACACAACAGCCATGGATGAAATGAAATTGGGACTTATTCCTTTGAGTCAGCCAAAACCTGTGAATTTATCTTAATTGTCGAGACCAGCCACAACATTTTTGCAAAAAGCAGCTGAGAATACATTCAGAGAATGCTTTGTTACAAGGCTGGTAACACTTTAAAAAGCCCCTTGAACAGTGCACCTTTCCCATCCACTCCTTGAGAAAGCAAAGCATTTTTCTCACCTGCCATGGCTCGTGTGAGGAACATCCCTCCCTGCTTGTTCAACAAAGACACATCCAAAGTTCCTCCACCCAAATCCACCACCAGAACATGAAACACATCAGCTTTGTGGAGTCCGTAAGCCATAGCTGCAGCTGTGGGTTCATTGATCACACGCAAAATTTTTAGTCCTATATGGAAACAAAGATACCAAGTGACAGTCAGTTACACTTCAAAGAACTGCAGTTCTCGCATCACAATATTTACCGCTAGTTGCTTTTAGTTTCTTTTTTTTTTTTAATCAAGCCTATCTTAAGTAAAATGTCAGAGCTAAAAAAAGTAATTTTCTAAGCAGTATTACTCAGTGAACTCCCTTTCTTATTTAAGCCTCACTAAGAGGTACTAATTCAGTGTTAAGTCATGAACCATGATTTGCTCAAACACATTTCTTCGAGAGAAACCTTGCCAAGAAGGCTTTTTTTACATTCTGTTTCTGTTTAAATTATTGCCCAAGGGTGCTATGTAGAGTCTCTCTGTTTGGAGATTACCAAAGTCTATTTTCCCTGAAGTAAAATTTACTTCTTCTAGCTATCTATGTCTGCATTAGTCAGCAGCACCTGGCAGTAGTTCTCTGGTGTTCTTAACAATTGTTAATCGTCTGGAAAAAAAGAAATAATTCCATTCTAACTGTCTCTATCACTGATTCACTGCTTCTGTATCCTCCCAAGACTTTAGTGAAATAGACCTGAAGGTTTGCTAGAGAAACACTGAAATAAAGAGTCATAACCTGCAAGGTTAGCTGCCTTAATGGTAGCATTCCGTTGTCTTCCATCAAACTCTGCTGGCACAGAGATGACCGCCTTCGAAATGGGCATGCCGAGAGAGTCCTCGGCCATCCTCTTCAATTTCAGTAGCAGCTGAGAGCCAATGTGCTCTGGAGTGATGTGAAACGTTTCATTAGTTGTCACAGAGAATTCAGCTGATCCATTGTTGTTGAAAATCTAGGAGGAAAAAATAACATAACCCACAGGTGAGAAGTCTTTTTCTTGTACTTTTCCACCCTGCTCCCACCAAATGTTTTATTTGCATAGTCGTTTTATTACAGAAAAATATAAACGTGCTTTTGTCACTTCCTGAATCACTTTTATTCCTTGACTACGCGTATTACGCAAAACATGCCACTCAAGGGGTCTAAGTATATCCAAAGTAGTGACACTCACTGTGCCCAGATAAGACACATTAAAAAAAAAAAAGTTAAGACCTCACAACTGTGTAATCAACTCCAACATCACATTCCAAGATGAAAGTAATGCTTTTTAATCATTAGGTTTACCCTACTGATAAAGCTTCCCACAGGTTCTTCTTTCTGAAACGAAACAAACAGATTGGTACCGGAACAGCTTCTCTTAACAAGTGAAGAATTCAAAGACTGTTTACAGCACTTGAAAAATCTCTCTTCAGCAAATACTGCACTATGCTGAATTAACAAAATAGTACTTTTTTAAAAGCAGCTGTCAAGATCTGCTGCTGGTAAAGTAAGCACTAGAAAAGTGCCAAGGAAAAAAATGCACTGGGACCTTTTTTTTTAAAATTTCAGCAAAAAAGTACATTTTCAGTAGAACACTGTTAGAATTTAAAGCTGAAATTTATACTTTCAGATAAGGGACTGAAAGGTTACCCAGAAACCCATCTCACAGCAAGGGACCATTACCAGCTCTCACGCTGCAGTACACAAACCATTCTCTCTGCCCCTGCTCTGGATATCTTATGGTTTTCAGGCATATCAGATTTAGCCAAATAACTCAAGGTCAGACAAGTTGGTCACCTACTACATGTTTCGAGTGTCCTATAGCTTACTGCTTGCAAAGAACTGAAAAAGATGGCTACTTACCTTAAAGGGATACCTGCTACTTTCACTTCTCAGTTCTTCTGAAGTGAAGATTTTCCCAATGAACCTTTTTGCATCATATATGGTGTTCTGAGGATTTGAATCGGCCAGTTCTAGGCCGTCATATCCTACATACACATCTCTGTCTGTGAAAGAGACTATACTTGGTATGCTGCTGTGCCCATTTTCATCTGTAATCACCTTCACCTCCCCTGTTCCAGGAAGAAAGACACCAACAGAGCAGTAAGTCGTGCCCAGGTCGATCCCAATCACTTTCGGTGTAGGCATTGGTAAATATTGCTGGGCCAGATAGCCAGCTAACAAGAGTGCTAAAACAGCTGAACCTGAAACACAGATTTTACAAAAACGGCGTTAGAATATCTACTGCTGCAAACTTAGAAGTCAATGCACATTACATGGTATTACACCTCATGCAGTTTTATTTCATGCTCTGAAGCCTGTTTTGCTACTTAATTAGTTTTCATTTTCTTCAGATGTCACCAGCAAGTTCAGGTCTCTTAATTCAACAAGAAGTGGTTAGAAGAGATAAAAATCTTAGACAGTAAATACTAAGCTAATGAAGGAAAGCCCAAGAGGTACAGCAAAGCCAGAAATAGTAGCACCCTGTAATAATGCTTTTTCTCTTGGCAACATAGTTCAAAAATATAGGCTAATCAGTATTTTGAAGAGAATTGCCTAAGAAAGACCCCTAAGGGACATCTAGTTAATAAGGCTGCATGAAGTCACAGCAAAATGCCAAACTTGCAATACAAACATCTCCTCCAACTCCACTGGAGGTCTAAA
Organism: Trogon surrucura; assembly: GCA_020746105.1. Classification (NCBI taxonomy): domain Eukaryota; kingdom Metazoa; phylum Chordata; class Aves; order Trogoniformes; family Trogonidae; genus Trogon; species Trogon surrucura. The sequence continues at coordinate 111,864,694 of CM036617.1, read as the reverse complement.
AACAAGAAAATGCAAAACCACACTAATTTCTCCTATTTCAGTCATAGCTCCCAGAGAGCATCTTCCCACTCCCCTAAATCTTTTCTGTGTTTTCAAATCAAGGTGTGGACTACTTTAAGCACAGAGTAGATGGTTTGGTGGTTTTTTTAAATTTTATATACAATCAAGAACACAAAACTCCCACAAATCTAACATAAAACAGTGTCGTAAAGGAGAATAAAGAAGTAGCAACAAACAAATCCACAGCTTAAATTTCAAAGCGTGGATAAGCTTTTTTTTTTTTTCCCAGCAGGGAAGGGTGGTCCGTTCTTTCTCACTAGTCTGTCTGAGGCACACCGAGGACTGCGGCTTTGCAAGCAGCGGCACACGCACCGAACATGCCGCAGGAAGCTATGCAGTCCCGAAAAAGCCGCTCCAGGGCGACAACGCCGGCAGAAACACTGCGAGAGCCTCGGCAAAACCGCGACGTCGCGCTCAGCGCCCACCACCGAGGCCGGGGGCCGAGACGCGCCCGGGCCCTGCCCGGCGGAGGCTGCCACAGACGAGCAGAGGATCCCCCAGCCCAACCGGCGCCCCACCCCGTTGCTCGCCGACAGCTCCGCGGGCCGCGCCGCGTCCCCGGGCCCCGCCCGCACTCACCGAGCACCGCCATCTGCCCGGCCATGGCTGCCCGCCGGTCCCGGCTGCGCCCGCCAACGCCGACCGCTGACGGTTTCTTCCGGCTGACGGTTCCTGCCGCCCAACGGCACGCCGCGCGGCACGCCGGGACTGGGGGTACGCGCACCCCGCCCTCCCCTCTGACGCCAGCCTAGCGGGGGCGCGAGAGAACCACACCTCCCATGGGGCGCAGGGGAGCAACCATGTCCGGCGGGAACCAGCCAATGGGCTGGGGGAAGTGTCTTTCGGCTTCGAGGGAGGGATGCGCGTCCCCCCTCTCAGCACATGCGCACGCCGGGGCCGGCCGGGCCGCAGTGCTCGCTGGGAGCGGTAGTTCGCGGGCTGGCTGTCGTGGCCACCAGCGCTGTGTGGGGCGCGGCTGCAGCGGCCTGCTGTCCGCGGCGGTAGTGGCGCCCAGCTCTCCTCCCGCCTCCCGTGTCCCTTTCTCCTGAGGCACGGACGGGCGTCACGCCGCGGTGCCGGGCAGGGACGTGGCGTCGGGGCCCGGCCCGAGCAGCCTCTGCCGTCGCGGCTGCCCCAGCACCTGCCGGCGCGGGGCGTTAGAGACCGCGGATCGGGCTGTGCCGGGTCGGCGCGTGTAGAAACTGAAGAGGCCTTTAAAAACAGTTGCAACTGTTTTTACTGTTACCGGTATTGTTATGGGTGGCATTCGTGCTCCAGAGCTTTTCGCTGAGGTGAGGTGGGCAGCTGGCCTGCCAGCCCAGCGGGCACTGCCTCCGCCACCCAGGGAAAAGTGTTGGGGTCCTGCCCTGACATGGCCTCGAGCGTGGGCAGGGAAAGCCCCTGCTCGGGGAACCGGCCTTGGCTCCAGGTGCCCATCCTGGTGGCGGACCAAGACCATCCAGGACTTGCAAAGGGGTTTTCATCCAACACCTCAAGCTGAGGCGAGGCGTTGAGTGTCATCTGCCCCCATGCTGCCTCCTGAGAGAGCACTGAGATCTTCTGTGCTGAGGTTCCACTTGGCCTTTTAAAAAACATTTAATCTCCTCTCCCTGAAGTGCTCTGATGCATTTTTGCAACTTAATGGTGTTCTGTGAACATAATGGTTCAACAGTGAGACAACCCTGGCAGCGTTTACCTCTTCATATCATAGAGTCACAGAATGCGTTGGGTTGGAAGAGACCTTTGGAGGTCGCCTAGTCCAAACCCCTGCAGTGAGCAGGGACATCTTTAACTAGATTAGGTTGCTCAGAGGTGCTTGACCTTGAGGGCGGATTTCCTTCTTGCCCATCTGACTTTTAGTGAAGCAAGGAGAATACAGGTGAAACCTGCCCCTCAGATGCATCCTGGAGGAGGAGAAGTAATTAATCCAAGGAACACAACATGAAGTACGATGCGGGTTTGCTTCTTGTCAGCTGTCCCTCTGCCAAGCTCTGCTCTCAGAAACGGTAACAGATTTTCAGATTCTTGTAGATCAGGTTTCCGTTTCAGGCAGAAATTAATTGTGAGAATCGGGTGTTTACTTAATGCAGTTTAAGTTAGATGGTTTTTAATAGAAAATAATCATAAATTAATGGCTAGTAACAAACAGCATAGTGGAAGAAAAGTTAGGCCAAATTCTGTTGCAGTTGCCATCTCTAGCACCTAAGTGATGGAAAGACGCATAACCTCAAAGTAATTTCCAGGGTCATACCTCCTCTAAGCTGCTGCTTTGTGCAAAAAGCAACACCCCTTTAACTTAATAGTCAAAAATGTATGCATCCTTCATTTATTGTTGACATAGTAATGTAGTTCATTTTCTACAGGAGAAGGTGGAAACTCCTGGGTAAGGCAAGAGGAGGTTAAGCCATTTGGCCTTAATGACTCATGGAATCATGATCTGTTTGTTTCCTAATTGCCTGTCTTAAGTTGTTTCTTTTCCACACATCAGAGTTCAGTACTTTAAACATGTTTCTTGAAGTGGCACCATTGTACTTGTGGTTGTTCTTTAGTTATGTGAGTGAGGGAAAGCTTGCAATCATTGTTTTACAGTATTTTCTCCCTTGTGTAACTTAAGAGCAGGCACTTCGTATTTTATGCAACTGTCAGTGGATGATGAGCAATAAAAAAAAATATTTAGTGAAAACAGGGCATATGATTCAACTGGGTTTTGCTCGCCATTTTGATATTTGATAGCAACCAGATGCTTTAATACATAGGGAGCATCTGACATATCACACTGTGGGATGCAGATAGGTATGGATGTTTTTCAAAAATATAGATACAAGCCCTTATTTTGGAGACCTTATCTGTTTCTAAAGTGTAGGCCAGGCTCTGCTTTTCATCCCAGAAGTTAAAACTCTGAAAGACATTGGGATCACTTGGTAACATACCTGCTGAAGGAAAGAATTCAGATGCCCTTTCCTATATAGCTTCCATTCTATTTCTTCAAAACAAAGCTGCCTAATGAATTCAGTGTATCAGTCAATGCCTCCTCACCTGACTCTGACTCCCCGGAGGCCTGACTGTTCCCTGCAGGATTACACAGCACAGGCCACCTGCCTGGGAGTCAAATCAAGGAGAGCATCTCAGCAGGCTTTGTGTCCTGCAGCAAGAGGATATCATGCCAGAAACTCCTATTTCTTCTCTGTAGCTGCTTTTGGCTTTTGTGTACTTCAAAGACTGGGTTCATCCTCCTTCAAGAGACTATGGAGTAGTCCCTTGAAGGCACCATTAGCTCTTCAGCGCCCATGCTCAGAAGAAGTGCAGATGTGCCTAATATTTTTTTCCCCACATCTCTGTGACCTATCAGGACCTGCTCAAGGACAGAGATGCCTGACTTCTCTTACATCTGCAGGATTAGTAGAACTCATGCTAGTGAGCTTGCCCTTGGTTTTCTGGGCATTACCAGAGTGTGTTCTCAATCAACTTCTTTTACCTACCCTCACTGAGCTCTCATCCAGGAAAGTGAGATCTGTTTCCATTTCTTTCACTTAGTTGAGGAGGTGCTACACCGAGGAATAGGTTATTTAGGAGCAGAAGAAATGTTCTGTGTTTCTGGACAAAATAGCTTGATTTTTGAACAGAATATTCATTGGTTGATAGAGGAAGAAGCTTGTTTGACCGAGGGGGGAAAGCTATGGGTAGCCCTGCCCCACAGACTGCCTCGTGAGGACTATGTAGATGTAGTTAGGGGTAGACACTGGAAGTCAGGTTGGCTATTCCTGAAATGACATGCTTTAGCTACTTCCCTGTCATGGCAGGCAGTGTGCGTACTGCTGTGTTGAGCACCCTCACCTGCAGGTGGACGATGCAAGTTCAAACCCACAGAACTGCTTTTAAAAGCCCGGCACTGTGATAAAGTTTCACTGCACGTGTCTGAATGAGGGTAAACGAGTTGCTGTGGTGACGTGAGCTCCTAGGACTTTTGATATCTTTGCTGGTTTGGGCACCTGGGCTGTGCTGGCTCTGCGGCACCATCCAGCCCTTGGCCACCCGCCACCCAGCGAGACCTCAACACTCACCTGCCGCTGACTTGAGTCAAAGGTGGGCATGCAGCTACTACTACAAAGGTGGGCAGCAACTCCCTCTGAGTGTCTGGGCCAAGTGCTTGTTTATCCTTATAAGTGGATCTATTCTCTCTGGTAGTAAGCTGTTTATAACATTTCAAAAGGTTTTGAGAGATTAATTTCCTTCAAGGGGCTGTTGTTTTCCCTTGGTGCTTTGATAGGTGGAGGTAAACATGTTTTTGTCTGCAAGTAGCTTGAGGGAGAGAGTTGTTCTTAACAGTGCAAGAGCAGAGGCTGGTTTTAAAATGGTCTCCCATCAGATGTGAACTGGTGTCTGCAGGAAAAAACATGCTACACTGGGGAGTATCACTCAAACTGTAGAGCTCTGATGTGCTAAACACAGTTCAAACATTCGGTGTGCATGGAATCAAACACAGCTTGTTTTTATCTGTAGGATGCTTTGCGTCAGCTGTATCCCTGCACTTGGAGAAAAGGGAATTGAATTTGCAAAGCATCCTCTTTTCTGCTGTTGCACGAAGCAAGGCTTCCTCTTTCTAGGGTGGACGCAGTGAATACTTTCTGGACTGTCTCAACACAGTGTCCAAAACCAAAACACAGGATGCCAGGGTATGGTCAAAACATGGTATGATCCCAGCAACACAGTATAATTAAACTGTGTTTTCCCACTGTGAAGGAGAGAACGTGAGAGGGATTTGGATCCACTTCTTAGGTGGAGCATGTAGTCAATGTCTCCATGAGAGGGAGGCAACTTATTTAGGTGCTAAAATCTGAAACCTCACGCTCATTTTCTAACTTAGGTAAAAGTAGGTTCTTAGCCTTGGTATAATCACATTGTCAAAATTACAAGAGAACTTTACTGATACTTCCTTTGCCCAACCAAAATATTGATCTTCTCCTGCTGGATATGGCTCGGAACAGGAAGGATTTCACCAGTACCTAGTCTTCCTCTGACAATTCAATGTCAGGCAACTGGAAGAGAAGAATGACCTTCAGTTTAGATGCAGAAGTTTCTCTTTAAATTCCAACGTAAAGATTAATTAAAGATTTCTGGCTCCTGTTGAGCGGTTGCCTAGCCATCGCCAGGCAGGTGTGTGCTGAATTCTCCATGAGCCAGAAACCTGCTCCCCAGCCTGAGGCAGCAGGAGCAGTTTCAGGCTGCTCTGAGGATTTGAGCCCCCAAGAGCTGAACCACGAGGCGTGAGACAAACGTGAGAGGCTTCCAGCAGATGTCTCTGACGTGCAGGGTTGCCTCCCTGCACCACTCTCAGTGTTTGACAGGTACCTGCACATTCATATAAAGCATATTATTCTTTTGCAATCGTTATCCAAATTTGTGGCAAGGCATAAGTCCTGAAAACAGCATCTCATTTTTCATTACAGTTTATTTAATTTCCATTAACATACACATTTCACTGAACCATCCTGAAATAATTTTGAGGTTAACAATGAAATTACTATTTCTTCTGTCATGAATACAGTTGCCATGATAACACTATCACATAATCCAGTAGATGTCCAGGAAAAAGAGTCTGGAGGAGAAATGAGATTTTTACAGGTATCTCTCTCTCCCACTTCTCTACTTGAATTTCAGTTGGTCTGCATGCTGATACAAATTGGTGTGGTGTGAACAAAAACAAACAAAAAAAGCAGAGATCTTTTATTGAAGAGATGAAGCAGAACTGGCACTTGCTGATCTGGTAACTGAGAGTTTATCTTCCTGCCTCACCAAAATGCAATTTTGGGCAGGTATTGCAAGGCCAACGGCTGAATAGCAGCTGTGGCAGAACTCTCCCCTGCCACCAGCAGCCTGGCTGAGTGGGGCTGAATCATGTCTTGGCATGGATTCGTGGATGATGTCAGGAGCACATCATCCACCGTCTGCTCAGCTCGGGTGTCCTGTGTGGAAACAGGGAGAATGATACTGCAGGAATGCTGGGGGAGTAGGAGTGACAAAAAAACTCGTTGCTTGTACAATGGTGACAACAAGGTGCTGAGAAGGGTATGGCTGGGAGTCTCATCATCTGCATGAATCATGATAGTGATAATGATAATGAACGAGAGTCCCAGAAGGCTGTTTTCTCATTCACGTTGTTGCTGTGTGTATGAAATCCATACAGATGTCAGTCAGGCTTGTCAATTTTATCTGTTAGGAACGACAACAAAAGGATAAACAGAGGAAAGCATTCAAATATATCTGCTTTAACACTGAGCTCCCCAGGCAAAGGAAAAGATGTTTCGCAATATGTGTGGCTAGAGAAGCCCTGCTTTTCTTTTTGTGGGATGCTGAGGCTAAAGTCTCAGAATAGTTGTTTTATGATTGTTCTTTTCCTGAAGGTATCCTAGTACATCAGCAGGTTTCTACATTGGATAAGAACTTTGGGGCCTTTATGGTGACTCTTTCTACTGACACAGAAGATTTATTTCAATAGTCCTATGGTACTCTAGAAGCAACTATGCCATGCCTGTTTTTTTTTTTTTATAGAAGAACTAGTCCCTCACCCAAATTATTTCTAATCCAAATACACAGGGGAAATAATAGGTAAGAGAATGTATTATTACTCTTTACACAGTGCAAAGATGAGGAACGCAGAAATTCAGTGGTAACTTAAGACCAAACAACAAGTCTGAAGGCCAAATACAATTTGAAGCAAGATGTCTTGAACACAGAATCACAGAACATTAGGGGCTGAGAGGCACCTCAAAAGATCATCTAGTCGAGCCCCCCTGCCAGAGCAGGACCACCTACAGCAGAGCGCACAGGAACGCGTCCAGGCAGGTTTTGAATGTCTCCAGAGAAGGAGACTCCACAGCCTCCCTGGGCAGCCTGTGCCAGTGCTCTGTCACCCTCACAGGGAAAAAGTTTTTTTATAATATTTTTGTGGAACCTCCTGTGGTCCAGCTTGAACCCATTGCCCCTTGTCCTGTCATTGGGCATCACTGAAAAGAGCCTGGCTCTGTCCTCCTGACACTCCCCCTTGACATATTTATAAACATTAATGAGGTCACCCCTCAGCCTTCTCTTCTCCAAGCTATAGAGACCCAGCTCCTTCAGCCTTTCCTCATAAGGGAGATGTTCCACTCCCTTCATCATCTTTGTGGCTCTGCGCTGGACTCTCTCAAGCAGTTCACAACATCATCCTTCTTCCATTCTTTTAAGAAAAGGAATCTGTACTAAGGCGGGTTATCAAAAATCTGATGGTAGATAAGTGTTCTCATTTATAATTGCTGTTTGGGCAAAGTGGTAGTGGCACTTCATAATGATCTTGTTGTCCAGAAATGAGAGTTGTCGTTATTGTATGACTATTCAGCACACTTCACACTAACAGATACGTAGTTCAAATACAACTAAGATGTGAGCAAGCTCATCTAGTGTTATACAAACTCAGTTTGATTTATTTCTGAGTGTGATACATGAAACCAATAGCACTTGACAGCATATCCCACAATGCCTGTTATATAGTCAAGTCCAACTGAAATAGGGAAAGAAATGTTGAGAACAGTGAAGGAGAAAAGTCGGGCTCATCAGCCTAAGTCAAGGTCCTTAGTGTTGCTTCGTACCTTCCTAGAACCTCTGGTCAACTGGCATCCACTTCACATTAGTCATTGCCTGTGCCAAAGCTTGTAACATACCTGGAGGGCTCTTAAACCTATTTCTGACAATATTGATGGAATCATTCCGACATTAGTCAGATTACTCTTACAAGACAAGCAAAGATGTTAGCCACAGCGTGTCTTCTTTTCTCAGCATCACTCCTCCGTGCACTGTCATGTGAGTAGCAAGAGTCTGTTTAGCCTGGAGAGAAGTTTGTTGGAAGCAGATACTGTAATGTTAGAGCCATTCTAGAAGAAGCGTACGCTGCCATGGAAAACGATCCATCCACAGAAGTGAGTCTTTCTCTGCAATCACAATAAAACAAAAGTCCCATGCCGGCTTTCTCTCTCTTTCTTGAATGATGGTGCTGTGTATATGTCTGCTGGACTGCATCAATACCTTCTTGCAGCCAGTAATTCATTGCCCTGCTTTTGGCTCGGTCCTGCTGCTCAGATATGCAAGTGCATGCTTTTGCCTGTTTGAAGAATCAGCTCCTGCATATGCACACACCAGCACGCAGTAGACTTTACAAGATCTGTGAGATCTGTGTGCCAGCATATTTGTGGGCACTGAGCCCTTAAGCTTCAGAATATTTTTTACCGAATACAAAATACTGATAAAAATGCAACAGTATGTTTATGTCGTGGTTCTAAGAAACATTTCTGACTATGTGCAAACAGTCTCACTGGGCAGGCAGGACTGCTTTTTTTTTTTTCTTTTTTTGTTCTTAGCACATAACACAAGAGGGGCTGGGGCTGTCATGCTGAGGTGCTCCTGCAGTACCATTAAGTACAATTGAACAGCAGTGTGAGAGAGGGGTTTTGCCATCTCAGAAAGATGTAATAGAAGTGTATTAATTTCTGCTCAATTGTTGGGACAGAGAATGCATCTCCATATGTTCTGAAGAGGCACCAAATGTTTCCAGTCTCAGTATAATAGCTCTTTTCTTGCTGTCAGTCAGTCTCAAAGTGAGCAGAGCTGACAGATGTCGATTCTTTCAGATTTTCCCTTTCCTAAGGACTTTGACAGCTTCAGCTGCAGGAACAGCTTTTTTTTTTTTTTTTTCCCCTTACCTGTTTATTTGTGCTGTATGTCCTCTCTCTCATGAGGAGATGTAGATTCAGTTCGTATCATACAACATCAATACCCTCACTTTGCTGAAGAGGATCCAGGGAACAATACAGCGTGCTACCTGTCCTTCTCTGTCTACAGTACTGTCTACAGATGCTACAGGAACCATCTTCCGTGCTTTCATTTTAGAAGCAGTTAGGTATGACAGAAGAACTGTAGGATGGATACAGATATGTAATGATGTGCTACTCAAAAAGAATACAGTTAGGCAACTACTACACATCTACAATACCTGCAGTATGCATATCAGCAAAGTAAAAAGAAGTGGTCAAGAAAGGTTTTACAATTTCAGTGGTAATAAATAATAAGAGCTGAAAGATCTGCTTCTGCATCCTTGTTACTATTACAGTCACTTAAAGCAAAGCAGTAGTTGCAGTAGTTGTATATCGTGCTGTGTATGGACATGGTAATACGCAGCTTTTTAAAGCTGGATTACACATTCTGGCTCAGCGTAGGGAAAATGTGTCATGTGTGGGTAGTTCCAAAGTGTATGTGATTGGGAGTTAAATAGTTAAACCTCTTTGGTAATTTAATTTTGTAAAATAGATCTATAAAATAACAGAGTTGACTATAACCAGTAGCCAATGAGGGCTAGTAATTTGCTGCCATTCCATTTCTTCATTCTGATTTCTGAGTTTGAGTAAGGATGCTGTGGATAAACCTGTTTCTATGTGACTGGCTTATATATTTCAGCTTGAGTTGTGTGGCCCTAAAATCTCATCAGAACAAGCAAAGCCTATTTATTTTTTTTCTGGAAAGTTCATTAGACAGAAAACTCTACTAGCTAAAACCTTTCCCTGGTTCATAGAAGAACTCTTTAACTTTTTTTAGTGCAGATTGGTAGACTTTAGCTCAAATGTGTGATAAACAGGAGCAGAGCTCTTCCTACAAAAGGCAGTCCTAAGAAAAATGTACTTTAGTTTGCAGCCTGCGATAATTTTAATGAGATAATTCATGGAAGGCCTGTCAGGAAAATCAGCTTACCATCTCTGTGCCGCCGTTTTTAAACTATGTGTATTATCAATCTTTTTCTCCTCTTGACAAAAACATGAAGCTTTCTATACTAAAAGGTGCCAAAAGAAATGGAGAAGGAAAAAAAAAAAAAAGGGGGCAGTTTTCTTTTTAAACACAAACATTTTAAATGACTTCAGGGAAAAGATTTGCTGCTGAGAAACCGATGCACCTCTCTGCTCCTCCTGCTGCTGCTCTCCCTCCAGCTGGGTGCTTTGCAGCTTCCCTGGCACCCGTGCAGTCGGGAGAGCCCTACACACAAAAACCACAGTGAATTACATGCCAGGCTCATTGTGGGAGGTAGCAAGAGTCTTCCTGGCACATTTTCAGCAGTTAACCAAAAAGTCCCTTGCAAACCCATCCATGCAGCAATAGTCAGAGCTAAAGAAAACTGAGGAAGTCAGGATCAGGGAGAAAACTGTTCATGATGAAAGGAAAAGGCTGTGTTTGTTGGATAGTGCTTTAGGCAGCTGAACTGTTCAACCTGCTCTCACCATTGTTGTGCCTTTCCACATCTGTTTTCCAGCTCTGATTTTTTTTTTTTTAATGCAGAATAAATGTTTTGTCTGCCTTTACATTTAAGTTATTCTATGTGGCTACAACATTCTGCTTTTCTATCTGAGCAGGCTTTCTTCCATTTGAATAGCAAAACGGGTAGAGGATTGCAGTAAATAGAGAAGGAAAAAACATTAGACTGGAGCCCATCATCCTATAAGGGTGTGATATAAAACCGTGACAGAGGCCGTATCAGATATTAAATTGCTCTAATACGGAAGTGGTTTATGCTATCTGAAATTATAATGAGAGAGAGCAGCTCAGGAGTGGATTTCTTGTTGGTGCAGTAGCTGGGTTACCTTAGGACCATGAAGTAACCCACAGACTATTAAAAGAAACAGACGGCAGGGTTGGTTCGTGGAGTTTTCTCCAGCATCAGCCCTGCACATTCAGGTCCCGCGGGACGTGCTCTTGCACCACTCGCTGCGATCCTGTCAGCTCCCGCTACCCAGGTGGGAAGGGGCTCGTTCAGTCCTTAGGGCCTGAAACAAAACCCGCCAAAGCCAAGGGGAGTTTTTTGCTTGTGATTTTCCGAGCAGACTGAAGTCAGGCTCTGCACAGCCCCGGAGTGAAGGACGGTGCCGCGGTAGGTGGCACTCTGTCCCCAGCCAGCCCAGCCTCCGTTCCCCGCACCCTCGCAGCTGGAGGTGGTAGGTTTTTGCTTTGCATCCGGAGGCAACTCTGGTATCTTGCTGGGAGGATGAAAAAATACCGCGGCATGTTTGCAGAAGAAGCCTTTTGGCATCTTGGCTGAACCCAAAAACTAAGTGGATCTATTCTGCTTAATTTCTCATGCTTCATTTTAATTGATGCATCTGTAACTGATGCCTTGCTTCTCCCGGACTGAAGCAAGCTTTGAAATAGCTTTTTAACTGTATAGTCTCACTTCCTCCTCTCCCCCCTAAAAAGAAGAAAAAAAAAAAGTATTTAGCAGTGCTTGTTACATTGTTACTGCACATTAATACAGTTGTGGAAATTTGCATTGTAGAAATATCCTTTCTCATAACTATTTTCTGCAGGTTTTTTCATCAGAATATGAAAGCATGGAATAGAAATCTTTTTACACTCTTCTGCTGCTGGAGATATAATTGTGAGACAAAGAATATCTTTAGTGTAGTGCTTTCAACTCTCTCAATAGTTTTTTTTTTTTCCTCTCAAAATACTTGTAACAAAAATACATTGCACCAGGTGCCCTGGTTTCATTTCTGCATGCTCTCTTCTCAGAGGTTTCATATAGCTCAGAAATGGAAAGTCAAACTACACAGCATGTGTTTGCTGCTGATGGGCATACACACTAATAAAAATACCACATTTATTCTCAGTATATTGTACATTTCCAGTGCTGAGTAAATACTAAACACAATTGCTGAAAGAACCTGTTACTAAGGCAACCAACTCCTATGTTATCTTTAAATATATATACATACTCCCTATTCTACTTGAAAAAAAAATTCTTATAAAGATTTGGTGAACTGAGTTCTTGATGAGGTCTGTGTTACAAAAGGCTCAATGTTGTGGGTGCCTCAGACTAGATTTTTGGGTTGACAATAAAAGCAAGAGCAGAAACTGATGGAAAGGATAATGATTTTCAAGTGGCAGAGTATTGGCAAACTTGTACAAAATAGGTGTTAGGACCAAACTTTTCTAAGGCCTATGTGTGCCATAAGTGCCTTGATGAAATTAACTTATGTAAATATTTCACAGCTCCTCATTCTGAGGCAGCTTTTTTTGCTTGCTATGTTAGGCAGACCAATGTATTTCTCTAATATGGTAATTCTTGTTATTAATGAGCCTAAGCAAAGGAATTCCTGGTGGCATGGAGTATATTGTGTAGACTCTACATCTTGCTGTTAGTGTTTATTTCCATATGCGTATTTCCAATATTAGAACACATCACAGACCTATAGCAAGCAAGTGTGCATAACTCGGTGCTGCTCCAAAAGAGTGAAAAGTGTAGTTGAGGCACTACTTGCATAGTAGTTCTCATCCAGGTATCTCAGCCACAGCTGACTGGCTTTTGCCATAAGCGTTTATTTTGAGGGCCGCTCAGCTGTAGTCTATACCCAATGAGAAAAGAAGAGTTCCCTCAGTGGGAGTTTAGTGCTGGTGCAATGTCAGTTTAATTCGGGATTAAAAATTATCTCAGCAGCAACACCCCAGGAGGGAGGGTGTCTGAAAGACCAGAACTTCATGGGGTGACCTAAACCATGTTTGGAGGCAGTCTTTGGTGTCATGGCATGTGGCCTAGGCAGTCCATTTACTTGAGTGGACTTTGGACTGGAAAAGTTTGCAGCTTTTTACAACTCACCATGATTTCAGTGAAGTGCTACAGGTAGTAATATGGCCTATGTTAAAGTTTTCAGCAGTTACTTTCTTTTTTTCCTTTTCTTTTTAAAGAATATTTAAATAACTCTAGCTTAATGCACTTTCCCAGGAGCTTGGGACACTAAAGGAACTTATCTCTGAAGGTGTTATCCAGCCCCATGTATTCTCTGGCAGTGAGTGTCTCTGAAGAGCCCTTTACTGGCAGATATAAAAGGGGTCACAGAATAAGCTTGAGAAACAATAAAATGGCATCAGGTGAGACTTCCTTCTCCAGGCGAAGTCAGCCTCAATCTGTATCTCACAGCCCTAAGTACTGAGGCAATTTGCAAATATTTTTTCCATCTTCTCTGTCATATCTAAAAATTTATTGTCCAAAATTGTGGAAATTCACCTGTGGGACACAAAGATATCTCACTGCTTTTTATGTTTATTTTTAGTTTTTAACCCTGAGAGAAATGTCTGTCCCCTCCCTCGGAAAATGTAATAAGGCTAGGAGGTCCTTATCCACGTCTCTCAGTTAGGTTGCTCTCTCTCTGTGGCTTGAGTCCAAGTACTTTCAGCTCTTTTCGGCATCTCAGAAGTGACACAGTTTTGTTCCCATTTTTAGAAAGTACCAATGATACACTTAGGCTGAGAAAAATCCTTGCTCCTAAATAAGCTGTTCTGGAAGAAACTTTTCTTGTCTCATTTCTTTCCCAGCCTTTTCAGAGGTTTCCCTTGTGTGGTCGTAAAGACAGTGCTTTATTCCAAGCACAGTTGATACAGTCCTTTTGCCAATTATCCCTCAACAGGGATAATAGTATTTTATTATCCTTAAATCCAGAGGTTAAATGCGTTTTAACCGAAGTGCCCAAACCCAACGCTTAACTGCAACATAAATGAGGTCTGTCCCGTATGGTCATTTTTCTGGCTCACCAGCAGATGCCAGAGGAATGAACCCTCCCCTTGGAGGCCGCCGTCCATCTGGAGTTCCCAAGCAGCCTTTAGGCTGTGCTTCTCCCTTTTCATCAACAATAAGCTTCTTGCTCTCAAGACCTTCAGGGAACATGGATTACACATGCATGGAAATGGGATTTTTAGTAACAAGCGGCCAAATGTTCAGACGTCTCTTCTAAAGACATTTGTGCTTCTAGTGAAAAAAAAAAAAAGAGCCTGATTCCAGTAAGGAATCTATTTCTAAATTAATAATAATAATTTTTGAAGACCCCCTCAAGTCTGAGATACATTAAAATACAAAGTGACATTTGAATATGTACTGTGGGTCAGACTCTGATGCTCTAAGGCACATTGAGTACTGTTTTACTTGCAAGTAGTTCCATTAATTTCAGTGACCCAGTTATGGCGTAAGGCACCACACAGCAAGAGAAAAGACATTAAAAATCTGCCCACAGTATTTGATGGTAATTTGATTTCTGTACTGCCTCCCAGACTCAGTCAGCCCATTCTGCTTTCATCACAGTGCAGCATCTCTTTCATAGATGCTGACATCTCTAGACGGCTGTCAACCTTTGTGACGAAGAATATTAGAATAACATTGTAGCTGTGTCAATAGAGCAGGTATGAGTCCACTCATGAGGAGGGTATTTTTTTCAGTGATTGGTATAAAATTCCTTGGATTCTTTTTGCTTTAAATTTGATATTCAGGTTTCTGTGACTATGGTAACTTCTGTGCATTTGCATATTGTAGGCTGTGCAGCCACAAAACTGCATTGAAGATAATTGATTTTCTCCCCGAAGTAATTTGGTGCTCTTCACTTGAGAGATCATCCTTTGGATTATCGACTCCTTATTATTAGTCACTTGCAAAATTATTGCTATGGCCATGAGGTTCACAGCCCTGTCAGACTTTCGGCTTCTTTTCCTCAGGATTTGCTTCCTGACCAGGAAGGTTTTAATCCTCTTGTACTTGTAAATAATAATAATAATAATAAAAAAGCCAACTAGCTCTACTGGCACCTTCTCCCATAAGGCTGACATTTCAAATCAGTTCTTTATCAACACATGCTTCTTGCTTGCCTTTACGATAGCCTTGAAAAAATGTTACAAAGACCTTAGTCAGTGATGATAACCTCTGCAGAGCACTGACCTACAGCAAGGAGAGGAGTGTTTCCAGATGACTACAGTATATTAGCAAATAGGTAGTTTGTACTTGCACTTGACTATACTGTCACCCTTTCCAGTGTTTCACAGTTGGACTAGCACTTTGTTTACGATAGCTTCACCACATTTTTTTTTCTTTTTTGAATGAATCTATAACTTCAGCATAAAACCTCATTCTAGGTTAAATGGTACATAAGCTGCCTGCCTGCCATTAATTGTATTATTTAGTCCAAAATTTTCAAAATAATCAGAATAGCCTTTGAAGATTCAGAGTGGACTGAGTCTGTGAGCCTTTTGGGGTTGGATTGGACATTCTTTTAATGACAAAAGATGAAATTCATGTTTTAGAAAAATGTCACCAAATGTATTGATAGCTATTAAACTTCTAAAGCATAGTGATTGCTGATGTTGATTTTCAAAGCATTTAGAACTTCACAGAAGTGGTAGTGATAATCTAAATATAAGGGAATGTTTGAGTTTCAGATATTGCTATTTCTCTGTTTGCACTCTATTTTCAGAGCAAGCAAGTGGCATTTATCAGGCTCTACAGTGTTCAAACACTGCAGGTAGTAGTAGGAGTGACTCAGTGCTTCCATTACCATCTGTGGTTCACCGTTTGTGCCTTTGATGATTTCTGACTTGCAGTTAAGGTAATCATTGAGTAGGAAGAAGCTGTTTTTAGTTTTTCAGTTGTATCTGAACTAGACGTAGGGGTGAATATGATGGAGCTGTCACAGTAACATCCATGGCAGTAGCACAGTAACTTCCACCTTGTACGTTCTTTTGGTTGTAAATCAAGATCTGTGTGCTTCCTGACGAACTCATCATCCTGTGGGAAAAGGAATGTACAACTGGGACCCAAAAATGTATATGTAGTTTTACTGATATCCCAGTCATGGTTTCCTAGTGCTGGAAAAGGACGGATGTGGAGGCATGATGTTTTGGGACAAAACATGGGATAACAATAAGGGCTGTGGCTACTGATAAAACTTCTTTCATTGTATAGTGGTAATTTCAGCAGTGTTCACAGACATGCACATGCATGTACGTATACAGAAACCTCTCATTTTCCTCTGAACAGACATTTTTCTGTTTATTAGGAGCCTTCATCATCTGCCTGTGAGGGGCTCAGAAACATCCCCATGCACCGGAGAAGGATTTGGAGTTTCATTAATCTTAACCTAGCTCTGACAGACAAGTCTCTAATCTCAACCACGTATTTCTCTGGTAAGGGCGATTCCTCAGTCTTCTCTGTAAACTTATTCCATTGCCTAACTTTTCTAATAGTTATAACATTTGCCTAATATTAAATCTAAATTTCCCCTTGCTGCATCTTAAATGCATTACTTCTTGTTCTGTCCTTGTTCTCTAATGAGAGTAATTGGTCTACATCCTCTCCATAATAATTGGTCTACATCCTCTCCATAACAGCCCTTTGCATATTTGTAGAAAGTAATGCTTCCCCTCAGTCCTCTTTCCTTCAGACTGAGCAGGCCCCGCTCTCATAACTTTTTCTCAGAGGTCTTATTTACTAACTCTTTAATCATTTTTGTGGCTCTCGTCTGAACCCTCTCCAATTTCTCTGTCTGTTTTAAAACACAGTGCCCCAAAAGGAATGCCATTCTCTGAATGAGGCCTAGCCGATGCTAAGTAGAGCAGAATAATCATCTTGCTTGTTTAACATGAGGTATTCCTCAGCGTGGCTCTTGCCTTGACTGCTAGAGCTCGGTCCTCTGTCCTCTCCATCCATTTGTTATCCTTATAACCCCACAGAAAACAGGGGATTTCTAATGCAGCATTTTTAGGGCAAAGACAAATAAATTAAGTCCTGATGTCTTAATTATCCCCCTTTCAAAAGGAGAGGCACTCCCTTCCCCGTCTTACACTCAACATGGAGGAACACCCGGCAGCCAAGCTGTCAGGTCTTGAAGGAGTTCCAGGAGGCACCCCACACAGGTGCTCCTTGCCACAAGCCATTGTGCTGTGACCTTGTGGTCCCCAGGGGCTGTGACGTCCCATGCCTTCCCCTCACCCACAACCCATGAGCCACTCATGGTGGCCCCCCCTACTGAGGCACTTTCCCTGTGTGCCATTTAGTGGAGACCAGCGCTGCTGTGACCCAGGGCTGCGGAGAGCCCTCAGCCCCTGGGGAAGTTTTGCTTGGCAGAGTGGTTTCAGGCTTGTCTGTCCTTCTCATGCAGGTATGAGACAGGCAGCTTCACTGCTGTCTGCCCATGTCACCACCCAGTTTGACATTGCTTCTTGAGTAAAACCAAGCATTGAGCCCAGGATGGCTACTGCAAGCCCATGTCATGGAGTGCTGTGTGGGCAGCACTAACTGGGGGCCCGCCTTTGGGTGAGATGCACACCACCACCTATTTTTAGCAAGTATTCACCGTTGTTCTATTGGTTTGCCAAAAGTCAAGCCGCCATCAGGTTTCACCAAGCCACTGCAGCTCTGGAGACCTGCACAGCGAGCCTCGCATGAATGGGAAGGATGAGTATGGGGAGGGGCAGGTGGCTGCCACCCTCAGGACAGAAATAGTAGGGTCAGAAGAGGAAAAACACATTAATTTTCTCAGTCATACCTAGCAAGTGAGGGATGTTTATATCTTAGTTCAGAAATGGTTATTTAAGCAAGGTGTTTTCTGTTGCTTTCGTGCCCATCCCATATATGGTTTGCTTGAGCATCATTCCTGATACTTTTGTAGGCACTTGGTGCAGAAGATTTGAGGTGTGGCACCACTCTGCAGGGGCTGCCCAGCAGGGTGGGATCTGCTTAGGCAGTGTGGCCTTGGAGCTGGTGTCTTGCTGTCCCTGGCAGACAGGCACTAGTTCCAAGCTCCCTCACAGGTAGCAGCTGAGAGGTTGTTTCCAATGGTTATGTCCCAGCTTACACCAATGAGAGCTGAGGTGGTGACACCCTCAGAAGTCCATGATCCAGGGAGAACACAGGGAAACAGCCATGCTGATAGTAGCTGTTGCCACCTTTTTGTGTGGGAGCGTTTAGCAAGACTTGGGACTCTTTACATTCCAATTTACAGCTATAATACAGGGACAGCAATACTTTCCAAGGAGTGCCATGTGACATACTTAAAACAGCTGACAGGCTTTGGAGCTGAATCTTGAGCCCTCTCTTTCAAAAGAGGGCTCTATATATCCTTTGACTTCACTGAGCTTGGAGTCAGCCCTGGACACCATCTGGGCAGAAGCACTGCTGAAGATGTTTACTTCTTTCAGAGAGCACAATAATACCTGCTGACACACTGTTTTTCCTGCAAAGAATTAAAAACTCAGCAAATGAATTCTGCATAAATGTTCCAGTCTCAGACTTTGAGGGAGAATGCAAGCGGTAAAAATACACCAGCAACCCAGGCTCCGTGTTCAGCAAAGGCACTGGGCCAGAGCTTCAGCTTTGATGAGTCCATGTTTGCTGAAGCAGAGTGAGGAACTGGTTATGGCTTCCTAACTCCTTGCCTGGCTGCCAGCCCACAGCCAGGCTGGAGCAGCCAGGGAGCTACTCTGACATGCAGCACCTACACCAAGGCCTTAGTCACAATGGATGTGGACAGACAGTGATATAGCCTGCGCACATCCCATGCACTCTTTCTCCTTCTCATCTCTACCTCTCCTGCTGATGTAGCCCTTGGAGCAAAGGTGCAAAGGAGCAGCAGTGCGCTCTGAGGGAGCGTTTCAGTGCTGGCAATCAATCATGCATGCAGGTAGCACAGCTTCTCTTTTTTACCTCAGCACCTCTTAAGCGATGAAGAGAACGTGCCTACAATTTACGAGGCTTGTGCTGAATGCAGCCAGCATCATTGACTGCTACATTTTTCCAGATCGGTGCACCAGTATGCTGCTTAATAGACCTCTGGCATAATGTGCAACAGTACCGAGCTCTATACCTTAGAGCTAAAAATGAGGAGACAGGAAGAGATGAACAGCATAGTTGTTTTTCATGCCGCAGTAAGTGAAATTACACAGGAAGTAAGTCACCTCCTGAAGAGACTAGACACAGGAAGAGTTATCTTTCTCAGTTAAATTAAAAAGAATGATTAAATGCCATACAGTTAGAGCATGCATGGCAGATATTGCACAAGCACTTTTCTTGCTAAGAAAGTGACCATGTAAGTTACCAACTGACTTTAAAATGACAGAGAAATTGTAGCTGTAAAAATTGCTACTTCTAATTTACCTTCTGGCAAAAGTGGGAGAAACCAGCCTTGGTTGGGCATGTTACTTTATACAGCATTAAAATACTGCAGCTTGTGAAGAGCACCTGAACACGAGGCTATAGTGTCTGGGTTTTTCCATGCTTGACTGATGAACTTGCATGGCCCTCACAAAACCTTCATGTATTGAGCAAAGAACAGTGAAACCCAAACCCGTCTGACTGCCTAGTCTGCTGTCTCTTTTGACTTTGCAAAGGTATGGGATACGAGATTCACATAAGCTGACTGAACGTGGGGGCATTGGAGCAAGGTCTCCTCAAGCCTCTTCTCAAATCTGGTATCTCTTTGACATTTCTTGTTAGCCAGGGTCAATACACCTGTAAGATGAAATCCTTTTTCCCGGGGAATTTCTTTTGCTGTGCCAACACTAACCTTCTGCCTCAATCACAGCAGGTAAACAGGACCAGAGCGGTCCCTCCGAAGCGTGAGAGGATCTTCAGCATAGCTAATACCTCTGTATCAGATCTTATGTGCAAGGAAAGATTTTTTTTTCACCTTTCTGATTTCACCTCCTTTAATTCTCATCAGCTAGCACATTACTCATAATTAAAGGAAAAGTACAATTCATTTTAAAGACTGTCCCACTCTCCATGAAAACCTTTCCATTCACATTAACAAATGTTGGCAAGTTGCAAATCTAACTACTATGGGACATTCCTATAGAGAGGGGGATTCATCCCATCTCTGAGCTCTCTGAATCTGGAGTTTAGCTATTTTCTTTTTGTGAAGATTTACCTCCCCCAAGAAATATGTGCATGAATATTGCAATTTTTGGGGACTTACGTGGAACTGATCTCCTGTACAAAACTTTTCCCCACGACGGTAGTTTCTTCATACAGAGTGGAGAATTGCTGTATTACAGTAGAATAAAATTGTCTGCACAGAGACGTGGCAAAGTATTACTGCCCCACATGGACTATTTCATGCAATCAAGCCTTAAGTTAGTACCTAACACCTACAGGCCTTTCAGCTCCCCAGTCAATGGGAAGTTTGGGGGGATTTCTTCATAGGCTCCTGCTCTTTCAAGCTCCCAGCATTACCACAAATTCTCTGACTCAGTGGAATAGTAGTTAAAAATAAAGAATGGAGGTGTGAACTCATCTCTCTGGTGTCCTAGGCTGGAGAGAGAAGCATAAAAACTTTATTATTCAGAACACTAGCGTGTAAACTCAGTTCTTTTCTGCTTGTCTTTGGTTACTTCTCCTATTGCTGTCTGAGGGCAACAGGGAAAGGAGAACACCACAGGCTAACATTTTCACATCATCAAAAACTAACCAAGTCAACTTAGCCTCTTTCCCACACACCTTATAAATGATAGTGATTTACAGGATAGGATAGGAAGGGATCAAACAGTTGTTATTATACCTTGTTCCTTTGAAACATATGCTTTCAGATGTCCATATCTACTTTGCTCCTCAGCTCCTACCAATGTGACAAGCTATATATAACCTTTTTAAAAAATAATCTTTAGAGAATGAGTGGGACGGGAAGCCCCTATTTCTTTTAGAGACCAAGCTTAAAAGCAGATTCCTTCTAAATCCAGCTATTCCAGTTAATAGAGCTTGGCATAGCCACTATGTCTGCTATCCCAGACCTTAAAAGATAATTTATAACAGAACTTTGAATGTTTCCTGGCTCAATGCATTTTTTAATATACTGGATCATTTGCATCAGTGTCTCTGTTCACCTTATATTTCATGAGTAAGTAAATTGTGGAAGGTTAACCTTTTCTATAAAAAAATAAAACTTTATGTGGAAGTCAATACTGGCACAGTCTGTAGAACTGTGGCTCAGCTGTCTGGGTGAATGTTTTGTCTGGCCTTCCTTGCAATTCTTTTGGTTTTTACTCAGTCTTTTTTTTTTTTTTTCTTTTTTCCTCTTTTATTTTTTTTATCCAAGTGCTAAAAAAAAAGAAGAAATTTCATAAACTAGAATTAGTTTATTATTCTTCAAATTGTCAAGTTATACTCTGGCTAGCTTTTCACCCTATATAGTGCTTTGAGCCATGGTGAACATTTACACTTATGGCACATCCCTTCTTGAGTAGTTTATAGCATTTAAAAGCTGAAATGATCTTGTGGGTTTCTCGGTTCCTTGGTGCTTAAGTGGACTCTTGGCACCATAGCAGCGATTCCAGGTCTAGCAGGCAGCAGTGTGCCACCGCCGTGCTTGATTGCTACCATACTCATCCAAGGACATAACTAGCAGTATGAAAGATTTCTCAGAAGACTGATGCACGCAATTAACCGAATTACTTCAACAGGGTGTAGATAGAATAGATTTAAAGTGGAACCTGTTATTGTGCCAGTGGCTGGATGAGGATCCTGCTGTGCCAGTCGAGGGGGAAGAAAATCCTTCTCTGCCAGTTCTCAGTGAAGAAGTTCTTGCTGTGACAGCAGATCTAGCTCGCGTGCTTGATTTAGTGCTCTCAATTATCATATCTTTGTAATTATCGTCCGTGTCTGATAAGTCTTGTGGAAACTATCAGGTCTTGAGGAGAGGATCGAGGAGTCTTGTAAGAATATAATGTCTTGAATTGATCTTTCTGTTTAATGTTTCATCACTCTGCTACCGATTGATCATTCTTTGAAGAAAATGATAGCATAGCTGTATGCCAACACTTGTGATTCATTTTCACTTAGCTAATCAAAATGTTGTTTCACAAGACCCTGATGATGTTCAGGATGCCTTTTAGGAGGTATTACCTTACTCCAAGCTGGCTGACTCGGATGGTCTACTTCTTATAATGTTACCAAACCAACCCCCATGATTTATGAGGCACGCTTTCCTCTAGCAAATAGTTCTTACAGGGGTACAGAACTGTTTCATTGCAAAATTTTTCAACTAGTGAGAAATCATAGTAAATATTTTTTTTTTCTCTTGAAGAAACTGCAGCGTCTCAGCATATCCTGGATCAATAACTGCACATTTTCTTTTTTCTACATGAAATTTAGGGATTAGCAGAAGATTTCTAGCCTGATCCATACAGATCAATAATTCATCGTTAACTACCCAAGCCAAGCATTTGTTTTTGCTCTCTCTTGCTGAAACCATAGTGCTAAGATTCAGACACTGATTTGTTTTAAGGAGGCCTTCTTTCAGCAGTGTGAACAAACTAAAAGAATATTTTTTTGCTTCTTCTGTAGACATGAATACATTTGTAGCTGAATTTTGAAAGCACATACCCAGCAGCCAGGGATGTGACTCATTTTTTTCATGAGTACCAGTTGCTCTTTTTACTGATGTAATTCTAATAAGTTAAACAGTGTAGTGGAGTTTAATGTTTCCTATAGCAATGAAGGGGTAAGTAAAGATCACCTTTAGGAAGACTTAAGCACTGAAGTAGGATGAAGCAGTGAATCAGGATACTCTGATATAGTTAAGAGACTCTGTAGTTCTCAGGCCGCAATAGTAAGCGTTTCATAGGCCTTAGGGACACAGGTAAATTTTACCCCCAAACCGAAGCATTTTCCTACAGTTTTGTGTCTGGTGTAACTATATTCTCAAGTTTTAGCATATTTCTTTATACTCCATGAGCCTCGGTAGCAGTAGCATTGGGAAAATTGCACTGTAGCGCTGAATGCTGTCTTCTGCCTACAGCAAAGACAAAGATCATAAAGGACACATAAAGCACAGAGCCCCTGTTAACCTTCTGTGAATGAAGTTTTGTTAGTACACTCCGAGAAAGCAATCTTTTTTTCCCCCTAGGTCTTTGTACAATCTGTCTTACATGTTTTCTTTTCTAAAGAGAGAAGACACCACTGTAGTCATTTTATAACCATCATCAGCTCCAAAAAGATTCTAGAAGCATCTGGTAGGGCCAGAATTGTGATTCGTGATGTCAAGCCTATTCCTTTCACATTATTTTTGAAGAAGTGAGTTGAAAAGCCTCTCAAACAGTGACAGAGTGCGTTTAAGTTTGACTCAGTATCTGGTGTGGTCAGCAGCTGGAATGGCGTCTAGATGATGTCCTGCAAAGTGATTAATAATCCCTACCGGGTTTTGGGGGTTTTGTTTGGTTTTTTTTTTGTTTGTTTTTAGTTAGCAATGTAGTTGTTAACATCTGAGAAAACAAGCGTTTCTCTAAGTCCAGGGATTCATCTGTATTTTCCTGAGCGTGATTATAAATATTCTCATTTAAAGTGTCATGCATACACCCCTTTCACAGACCAATACGTCAGACTTTTAATCACTTGCCTTCGCTTTCTACAACATCGATGGTCCTTTGAGTTAGTGATGCTTGTACAGTTCCAGTTGAGAGCTCCCAGTACTCACGTGGTTTCATTTTTTCCTGATTAAGCAGAACAAGTGAGCACCTGATTGACTTTTACCATAAATGCTGACATTCTGCAGCCAAAGGGGAGAGGGGGAAAAAAGTATCTTTAGTAGTATTTAAAGCACACAGGCCATTTTCAGCAAGGATTTCCATTTCAAGAGATGAATTACTGTAGTCTTGGATTAGTGTGTGTCAAAAGCCTTGCTTATGAAGATTTTCATCCTCTGAGGCACACACATGCCAAAGCTCTTTGTTACTGTGAATCTGTGTGATTATATGCTGAATAACGAATATTTTTAAAAAGCTTTATGCATCCACACTGTGACACCTCACCAATTTCAGCCAATCTCACTCTTTTTTTTTTTTTTTTTGACATTTCCTAACATAAAACTTTTAGCAAAGACTTTTAACAATTTAGAAGTTCTTCAGTGCCAGGCAACTGAATTGCTGAAGTGCTGATTTAAAAAAAAAAAAAAAAAAAAAAAGGTCTCTTACGCTGATTTTCTTTTAGAACAAGCTGACTAGCTGCAATTGAGGTTAATTGACCTTTATAATGGATACACAGGACAGTACTAAAGCTGTATACATAAACTGCAAGTTTATTTGAAAGCAAATTGTGTTAATTGACATTCATTGTGCATCTTTCTGTTGTTTATTGCTAGTTGCTCATGTGAATAGTTTGTTGATTTAGATAGGACAAACATTTGTTTCAGATAAATAAGATTTTCAGTTGAATAGGTTTTAATTAAATGATTCCCTGTAATCAATTTTGAAACTGTGAAGTACTGTACAGTATGTAGCTAATCCTGTTAGCTAGGATCTTATATTGTTATATCGTGTCTTGCACAAATTTGTTTATTTGGGGCAAATAATGTCTAAATTCTCTGCCAGTTGTACAAGGTTTAGGTCTTTCTCTGGAATAAAAAGTGAAATTATGATGCTGCAGAGACTGAATTTATGCAAAAATTATAGGTGGTTGGTCTGTCTCAAAGGGCAAACCAGTGTGATAGTAAACACATATTCACTGCTACATTAAAGGTGTAAGTCAGAGTATATACAGCTTCTCTTATACATGGGTCATGTTCTGCTGGACATTCAGACATTCTCTTTCATAGACCTTTCCAGCCACGAGTAGGGCCTGGCCAATGTAGCCACAGTCTTAATGCTTTTTACAACAAGCAAGTATTTGTGATCCCTTAACTAAGTTCTATGTATGTCCCCAACCAGTCCAAACCAGTCAACCTTCCCATTTTTTTTCTCTAGTGAAGGAAAGCCATAGCTGCCAAAGTCACTGGTCACCCAGACACTTCCAGTAATGTTGGCTTTCCCTTCGCTCTAAAAGCAAAATGAGAAAGCAACATCCTCAAAACCCCAGATGGGATCCTTTTTGGATTGCAAATCATATTTTGCTTAACCAAGTTAAAATGAGCAAAAATTGCTAATACATTTTTGTCTAAAAATAAAGCAGAATGAAGAAGACAGGTAGATGTCCTGTAGGCATGTTCATAACACTGAGTGGTGCAGAGCTATCAGTTACGCTAATAATCTTCTAGCTCCTTCTCATACTTCATCGCTGTCTTTAAATAGCCATGTAGCTAGACAGATAGGCAAGGAAGTAAAATAGATACTGTATATTTCTACCACAAAGGTATTTAAAGAGAAATAACTCTTCTTCCAGTAAGTTACATTTCATTTTAGTATGCTGGTGGAAAGGAATGGTACTAATCACTCACTTCTTATGTTACAGAGGAAAGCAAACTTAGGAGGCAAAGTAATTAGGCAATATATGGAGGAATTTCTTTGAAAGTATGCACATTCCTCAGTTTTGCTGCATTCTTTTTTCTCTCAAGTATATTTTCCCCACATGAGTGGCTTTCTCTTTCCATTTCTTTTACATTTGCACTCTGTAATGTGTGAAGTTATTGCTGACAGTATTTTAAGAAATGCTTTCCCTAGAGGATGGGTTTTTTTGATAGCCAGCAAGGGACTGCTTTTAATATGATGGTGAAAGTTTTAGAGAGATTTGTGATATATGTCACAGGCACAACTTACAAGTACCTTGTTTCTTTTCATAGGAAAATGGCAAAAGACTGAAGCCTGATTTTCAGCTCTGGGTGAGATAAGCAGCTCCAGAAGCAGCCATTGAGACCTGCACTGAGTACTGGGAATCCGAGCAAAGCAGGTCAGTAGTGCCCAGATGAAACTGAGAGAGTAGAAGCAGGAGATGCTGTCTCCCATGATGGCAGAGTATATACTGCTGTGTCCAAACTTTATCCCAAGTCGTGGAGTAACTCTTAACTCTTGTGTGTTAGTTTTCAGTCAATGATTCACACAGTTTGGCTCCTTCTGTGGGAAAGCTAAGGGTCGGGAATGATTCTGGTTGAAGTCCCCACATCCTTCCTCAGCCATATGGATGTGACTAGCAGCCAAACAGTGTCAAACAGCTTTCCCACAGTTTGTCAAAACTACTGTATGTCTCCACACACTCTTGACCTGTCTTTGTGTCCCTTTGCTGAGTTGCACAACATGTCTACACCTTGATGTTCCACCCTAAAAACCCATGTATGGTGCACAACAAGAGAGCCCTTAGCTATTTATTGAACACCTCCAGAAACAATGACTGAGGAAGGGAGACAGGTATTCTGGGAAACCTGGGTTACACAGTTTCTGTAATGGGAAAGTAATGGGACAGTAGTAAGGCTGGATCTAACCCTCACTGACTGAGCACAGAGGAGCCATGGAGAATCAGACTTTGACAACTAAGATCTCTGAATGTGAATCACTTGAGAAAGCCACATACCGGAGCACCAGTGAGTAGAAGGCCATTAGTGTAGTTGATTGGCATGGGGAATGGGCCTTAGGAGGTGAGAGCTTTGCCCAGAGAACTCACATGTTGTGGGACACTGGCCAGGTTTAAATTAAGCAGCCAAGGTATGTGAACTGTTAAGGAACGCCACTTGCCCTCCATCCGTCTTGTCCCTCGTTCATGCATGACTTCCTTGCACAGGCAGATTATCTGTGCTCTTGCTGTCAGCAGACAGATCTCAAGCCCAACAAAGACTGCTAGGCATGTCAGACCAAATTCTGCCTAGCCACAAAAAATGAAATTACCATCTCAGATCCCCCTAGCCTATCATGGATCTCCTCCCACCTGTTTCCTCCTTCTAGAGAACATGTATTTCCCAAGAAATTCAAGTTCATTGCAATGACTGCCATTTATTTTCCATCCATGATGTGACTCTAGATTTAACAGCTGCATTACCCTAAAACTAGGAGTATCACTTACTCTCCAGTTCCTTTTTCCATGTTCTTGTTGACTTCATCAGGTAAGACAAGCACCAAATGCTCTGCACATATACAGTCATGTTATAGTCTCTTCCACATTCTCCCCTGAGTTGTAGGGAAAAATCTGCTCATTGTCTACCAGGAACCAAAGATAAGGTACACAAGTGAACACCTCATGCAGGAACTCTTAGACCAGAAAAAGATGCTTATACCATCCTATGCAACACATTCTTGGAACGGATCAAAGAACATCGTTGCACAAAGCGGTAGTACAACATACACAGCCAGCAGGCATCAGAACGTGATACAAATAACGTCTTCAGTGGCTAATGTAACCGAAAACTTCAGCTTTGAGTTGTGAAAAGCAGGCAGAGGGTTTTCTGTCCTGTTACTAGACATGATGAGACTACTCTCTGACATGAAGGGAGGCTCAGCCATCTCTGATGGCATGTGACTCAGTTGCAAAACTGCCATCAAAGCTGTCTAGGATAGGCACCAAGCTGCTAATGTGACCCAAGGCACTGAAAGAGTCTATGGCATATCTTCCTTTAATTGCTGACACTACAGATTTGTATGTGTATGTATGCGTGTTATCTGTGGGCAGAATGGACTGTACTGACCTTGGCTTAATGGAACAGCTAATCTCCAGGGAAAGGGGCAGGTTGTACTCATCCTATGAAGCTGGTGACAACTAGAAACTGACCTATCTGGTTCACAGCACTTGAGGTATCCTTTTTTTCTTTCCATATTGCCTTGTACTCTCTGTACCAACCTTTTTTTCTAATGGCTCCACCAGTTTAATGCAGATCCCCTGACAATGCCAGAAATTAAGTGCCACTACCTGGGAGCAAGCCCTAAGGTATAAAGACCCCTTTTATATCATAGCCAGTGAGCTGTGGGCTTCCTCGCATCACAGGAGAGACTGGCCACTCAGCGGTAGCACTGGTGAAGTATGGGATGGATAACTGGGCAGTCAGGTGGGTGGAAATTGGGCTCAGAGGGTTGTGCAGGTGCTGCAAAGGCCAGCTGGCAGCCTGTAATTAGTTAAGCCCCTTGGAGATCAGTCTCCTCCAGAATTTCCACAGGTCTGTCTGTGTTCTGCTTTATGCTTCATGTGCTCATTCACACCTCAGCAAAGTGAATGCAAACCCCTCCTTGCTCCTAGCCTCTATGCTGGTGCATTTATGCCCACAGAATTTCCTAAGTTTGTTGCAATACCTAGAGAGTAGGATGCTGACTCCTGGGATCTGCAGGCTGGCCGCATGGGTCGCAGGGCTGAGATCTGACACACTGCTACCCCCTTTGACGGTAGAGCAGCCCTCTGCTTCACCTCTGCTATTGCTGACTGGTTTTGCATCTTTTTCTATGCTTGTAGCTGCAGGGAACTGCGGACCCTGGGTTATCTGCAAGTAAGAGACCTGCTAACTTGATAGTCCTCGTTAATCATTGAGGAAGGTTAATAAAAGTGACAAGGGAGTGACACCATTGAGCAAGTGACAGAGAGGAACAAAACCTCAGCTCCTTGCTTCTCTTCCCTATCTCTGGGACATTTTAAAGATTCCTCAAAAGCAGCTCAGATTTCCACCAGACTTTCTCCAATAGTGACTAGAATTATCTTTTATTCGTATTACCCAGTGCTAAAGCTGGTCAGAGAACTTTTTGCACTATTGCAGTTTAAGCAATGATCAGTGTGATAAAAGAGACCACTGAGAGATGAAAGAAGGTTGGGTATACTTCTTGTAGGAAATGAATTTTTTTTCTTTGTGGTATGAAGTTTCCTCATTCTTTTTCTCAGAATATCTTGAGAGAGCAGAAGTTTGTCAGTTTGTGATCTAACTGCTCTGCTTTTGCAGGAAGTTACAAATGTCTTGAACAAGCTTTCAGTTGACACATTTTTCTAAACTTCTTTTCTAAAGAAGCCCTTTGGACAAAGCCTTACTGATCAGAAACAGAGTGGCTAAACCACAGCTCATGCCTACAGTTAGCGACCACTTAACCTTACACCTTTATCCTCTTACCATCAGCCAAGGCCATGCAGGGTTTCGTTCCTGTACAATCATAGCAGCTGTTGGGTATTTTTCTGTGTTGAAAGCCTTGTCTGTCTCACTGTAACTAGTTACGGAGGCCTATTTTCATTTGCAAAGCTATGCAAATATTTCTCAGACTATTTATATTACAGTACATCTCGGGTCTCTGTAGTTGTTAATCCTCGACCTAGCTAACATAGCTGTTTCTTGAAAATCATATTTAAACTCATCTCAAGATGTTTTTACAGGTTCAACAGTTTCACAAATGTCTAGATAAAAGCCTGAGACTAAGTGCCTTTGCCATAAAAGCCAAAAGATAAGCCCCTCTTAGGGGAATTCAACCTTAGTCCTTCTCTAGAATGAGGACATGACAGAAGCCAATCGCAATACATTGTTTCAGAAGTTATTAAAATTCTATTAAGTAAACTAAGTACTGCGTGTTATGACACACTACTGGTTAGAAAAGTATTAAGAAACAAATACAGTTGCTTGATACAAACTCTCACATACTTCATCCCATCAAGAGATTCTGCATCTGGCAAGATGAGGTCATTGCTGCTAAATGATGATGATTGTTGCCAGCGTAAAAAGTAATTTAAATCCAGAAACAAATTTTAGCATCTTTCATTCCTATTTATTTTTCTAAACAGATTTTATTTGCTCCGAATCTTTATGCAGTTTTCTAAAATCACAATTTTTATACTATAGCCTTAAAGGCAGATCTGCATATTAGGAGTCTGACAGCAGTTGCCACCTGAGTGGTCATGAAAACTGCAGAAAAGATTTCCATTGGGAAAAAAAAAAAAAAAAAAAGAGGGCAGGGGGAGGAAAAGCTTATAATTTGTTTATAGCTTCTTCAGAAATACTCTTTTTGGAACTTTCCATGTTTCATCTCTCCTGAAGGTGATTTTCTTTTAATCTGTCAGCAATATGTGGAAGGTTTTTAACATAAATGCAAAATGTCTTAATTATGAAAATTGTGTGACTAATAAGTGAGGAAAAAGTTTCTCTGTTGATTTGATACACAGATTGCTATGCATGATAAAAATGCTCAGTGGAGCTGCCGTTTCCTGTGTTAGTCTTAGAACAGAACAGTCTTTGAAATGTAATGACCACATTAAAAATCAAGTAGTTTTTAAAGGGCTCAAACACACGATTCTGTTTATTATTGAAGGAAGTGCTCTAAAAGAAGACAAACAGTTAAAATGTGTATTTCAGTGCAAAATATACTGGGAAATGACCGTAAAATCTCATCTGAAAGACAATAGTGCACAATAACCATATTAGCTCCCGAATTTTGCATACAAACATTCTATTAACAAAATTCACACCACACACAAAAGGCAAGACCTTCACAAAAAAATGACCATAAAAGCAGAGCATTGATACTGATCTTTTTTTTTTTTCTCCAAGCTTGCATTCTCTGTATAATGCTTGGGAAGAATGAGAACACATGTGAAAATAACAGTAAAGGTATTGCTAGTGCATAAGCCATTGAGATGGCTACATGCTCTAAAAGAAAATGATTCACACTACAGTTCTTTCATACTTCTGGGATAAAGTGTAGGAGATGATTGTCTGCTTTAGAGCCCATTTTGGAGAAGAATCATATGAAACATCTTTAATGTTAATGCGAATTAGCTTGGTACTTTTCAAAGTAGTATGTGTATATATCCACTTTTTTATTAGGATGATGTATCAATGAAAATACATTCTGTACAAATATCAGCAAAACACATCTGAAAATAGAGGCAGTGTGATTAATCCATGTCTTTTTAAAATAAATATGTACAATATTTACATGTTGGACAGTTCTAGAAATGAACATATCCAAATTATGTACCATTAGCTAAAACAATTCTCTATTATAGAAAATGCATTTGCTGTACAAATATTTATAAATACATATGTATAAACTTTTTCAGTGAAAAGTCTGTGGATTCATTGAAAAGAAAAGTGTGAGATATTGTCAGCTAACATTTAGCTGTCCAGTGTCCACATATTAAACAATCTAGAGCATCATACATCAGACAGAAGTAGATTTTTGGCGTTGAGAGGATTTTGTGTTCTGCTTCTGTGCCTTCATACAGCCAAATATATTTGTCTTTTCTGAAAATCTGCAGAAAAGCAGGAGGACTGAATCAGTTTCACTCAGTGATTGTTATTGACTGCACCATGTCAGACAAAGTTTCTGGGCCTACTTCTTCTTTACCATTGTCTGAGTTTTCTGATGAGATGTAACAGCCAGAATCTCTTGGGCAGTCATTTAACTGTGATTTGTCAAAGCTGTGGTGAGGGCTTAAGCTCCTTGACTCCTGACCACTCTCACTTTTCTGCTGTTGGTCAACTAGAAAGAACAGAAAAAGAAAGAAAATTGTCAGAATAAGTATCCTGGGAAGGAGTTCGAGATAACAACGTGACTGATCTTGAAGAACTGTAGAAACAGAGCTGGCAATATACACATGACTAGATTGATATCTTTTGTCTATCAGACATGGAAACCTCAGCATGAAAGAACTAAAAATATGATTACATGAGTATAACAACATCGAAGTTAATGTTGAGGTTGGCTGTGATCCTGCAGTGTCTTGCCTAGAGATGAATGCTGGGGACTTTGGCCTCATCCTTAGGCTGAGGTCCTTTAGACTGAAGTTATCATGCATGGTCACCATGCCCACAGCAGAGGTGGTGACTTTGCCCCTCCTGCCCTGATGTATTCCAGAGCCTGTTTATGCAGTTCATCCTGTAGCCTACCGTGCCTTGTTCATAACACATTGCATTGTAGGTGTTGTGCCTTTTGAATGTAACCACCACCATTTTACTTACTTTGTGCACTGTGTTGTGAGGTATAATGTGCCGGTCTTCAGAAGTGCTCAGTGTAAAAATATAATAATCAGATTTTCTAAAGCACTGGACTTTTCAGTGGGAGTGGGTGGCCGATGGAAACTTCCTAAGCTTAGCCTGACATCCAAAACATTATTTTCCAAAACACAGTGGCCTCAGAGAAAGCTATACTCCTGCTGCATGGTTTTTGAACATCGTTCTGAAATTAAGAAGCAAATTATTGTGCAAATAGCTTGTTCTTGTTTAGCTGCTGTATGACTAATATGTTCAAACTCAAAAATCTGCAGCTCAGGGAGAGTATTGACAGACCTCTCAGAAAAAAAACTTCAACAAGCTGGTGCCTTGCAGACAGGATATACCTGAATATCATGAATCTAATATATCTTGTGGTTAAAGTTCGTTTAAATGTCTTCAGAAAAAAAAGCTGTAAAGTATAAAATCATTCCCTTTCTTACTTTTCTTTTTACTTACGGCCTTTCTGTAACTATGTTTTAATTTCAGACTGTGGCTTGTTTTCCAAACAAAGTATAAGGAACAAATCTCCCAGGAAACAAATGGGTTTACCCCACATTATAGTCTTTCAGAAAAATGGCACCTTTTTGCTATAAAAGTTCCCTTATTTCACTTGACTTGTTACTCAATGGTTAGATAGTTAGCTCCCAATCTTTAGTCAGATTTAAGACGTTTCAATTCAAGTACATGCAGAATGGAAGTCCTAGTTCCTAGAAGGATTTTATCCTTCATCAAAATCTTAATCTATTTTAGCTTCACAATAGAATCCCAGAATTGTAAAAGTTCCACAAGGAAAGTTTGTACTGACATTTGTTTCAGTTGTTGGAAATGATAAGCTTTTGCAACATGGGAAAGATTTACATTTTTTTAAATAATCTTGTGTTATATTGTATAACAAAGAATAAATAAGAAAATAAAAAATGAAAATTTTCACTCTCAAAATATTGAAATGGAACACCAGGAGAGTCAGGACCTATCTTCGTTGTGTGAAACTACAGTGAACTTATTTTACAAAGTATTTTGATATATTGAGAAATATTTTTTAGGTCTTGATGGAAGTCTTGTTGATTTGTTTGGACTGATTAATTCTGTTTAGTATTTTCCAACTTTCTCTTGCCTAATTAAGTTAACAAACTAATCTGATTTTGAAGAAAAGAGTCCAAGGTCTCAACTTAGTTATTTTTGCATTAATAGCTTTTAAGCTAAGCTTATATATTAAAAAAAAAAAAAAAAGGAAAGAAAAAGAAACGATGATTTCTGATTAATTTAAATACTTTCCAATGAACAGGAGTCCCACCTTGTTCCCAAATAAATTAATGGTTAATTGCACTTATGTGAAAGAGTACACCTTTCATCAGATTTAATTGATGACTGTAAGTGTTTAATCTCCTTCTCGCCTTACAGAACACAGTTTGTCATGTCAAATGTTATCTCCCTTTGCGGAGAAAATATTTGATCATGTTGGGCCCAATTGATTTCTGATTTAAGTCGGGAAAGAATCACAAAAGGCATTACACCAGTGAAGGCATTACTGCTGCTATTAGTAGCCACAGAAGTAGTTTAGCACGAACGACAGCAGATGTCCGGGTAAAGCCGTGTCTGAACGGTGTCGTTAGGTCCTCGCACCCATCCCACCTGTGCCAGGATAACCCAGGTCTTGGTGGCCGCAGGCTGATGGAGCTGGGTGAAGCTCTTCTGCCCGGCTGTGGGCCGGGCTCCCCTTCCCTCCACTCTAATCCCCTCATCAGCCTAATGCTGCTTGCTGGTACTTTTATCAGCTTCTCCAGCATCATCTGCTGCCCTGGCGAGCGGTGACCTAAAAAAGTGTTAATCCTGTTTACGTTTTCAAGGTCAAAGAGGAACCTTCATCCGCTTTGTTCGGTTTACAATGGAAAGAAGACCAAGTAACTGGTGGATTAAAGAGAAAATGCAGTTTTCAGACAGTGTATTATTGCCCTATAACTAGTTGTGATACTTCGAGTAGTTCCTGTGTGAAAGACAGATTCTAAATTCTTTTGTAGTGATGTCTCTCCCTTGTCTCTTTCAGGGAAAAAGACACACAGAAGCCTGGAAATGAGATTTTTTAAAAAAACATGAATTTAGGTCAGTTAGGAGAATAAGAAATTTGCATTTAGAAAACATACAGATATGTAAAACTTCTGTTTCTTCCCATAACAGTAGAAGAATTTTTTAACATGAAAAGCTGAAACCCAAGTTCTGGTGTTTGAGACAGTAAATATACTATATTTTCTATTTTTCATTCCAAACAGAAAAAGCTGAAGTGCATCCCCCCCTATTTAAGAAGAAAGGACTGAAAGCAAACTTTGGAGCTTCTTTTTCCCCCCCCTCTCTTTAAAGCAGTCTTAAATATTGCGCAGTAACTACTAAACCACTTGAATAGGATATTCAGTATTATAAATATATGTAGCATACACATGAAAAGAAACAACTTTTTTTTTTTTTTCTTTTTAGCTTTTGGCTCTTAGATTCGGTTTTGCTTAATTCCTTCCTCTAAGATGTATATGTTCAAGTTCCACATTAGTAAAGGTGAGTTTGCTGTCTTAATCTTTTGGACGTCAGAAGAAAGATACAATGCACAGGAAACAGGAATTGATAAAATTAAACTGCCGTTAGATGTTGCAGTATCATAAGAAAAAACTATCTTATCAACAAATGGAAGTCCTATCATTTTTCTGCAGTAAAGCAGCATAAAAGATAAATAGTTTTCAGTCGCTGTTGTCTATGATATGGCCAGAAGAGTTCAAGATATGCAACATTTTGACACATATATTCTAATACTTCTTTAGACAGTGGGATTATGTTCAGACTTCTGAAAAAAAATGTGAGGCCTTTAGTCTTGGTAATAGATGTGTGATGCATAGTTTTTTCCTTGCTGTTTAGATCTTGGAAATTAATATTTGTAATTCAGTGACATATATGTGCATGACACACACAGGGATAGATGTTTTTTCCCTTCACCAACTTTTTCGCCTTTTCTAATGAGTTTAAAGTCCTCATTTGGAAAGCACTTTAAGCTTAGGTTTAAGGCGGTTCAGCTCAAGAAGGTACAGAGGTCACGCTGACTCCTGTGCGGTTATGTCGGTTTAAACCAGATGAGTGGCAGGAGGCTTGGATTTTGCCTTGGAAAAAAAAAAAAAGTTACCCAGCAGCAAACCTTGCTTCATGTGTGTGCCCTCTGAGAGTTTGCCCTTGTGAGTTTTGCCCAGGAGGAGGAGGACAACTGGGCGAGGAGCGTGATGCTTTGGGCATGATGCAATCATAGAATCATAGAATCATAGAATGACAGGGGTTGGAAGGGACCTCAAAAGATCATCTAGTCCAACCCTCCTGCCAGAGCAGGATCACAGAGGAATGCGTCCAGGTGGGTTTCGAAAGTCTCTGGAGAAGGAGACTCCACAACCTCTCTGGGCAGCCTAACTAAATAGAACAAAGTGTGTCTTCAAGGCTGAAGTTAGACCTCCCAGGCATATGTGAAGGCCACATACCAACCTGTAGTGCCTGTACCAGTTGCACCATCTAAGTGTTAAAGTGAAACGAAAACTCACAAAGCATCAAACTCAGAAAGGACCATTCTGAAGCAGTAAATGGCAATGCTTCTTGAAAAAGAAGCAGAGAAACCTTAAGCGGTTCTATACGCGTATGCAGTACTTTGGAGACCTTTTCAAAGGAGTAAACCTTTTGTGGATATTTACAGACACGCAACTTAAAAAATCTCACTCACTGAAGTCAGTGGCAAAGCTTTTCTGGGAGGGATACTGATGTGAGAGGAAAGTCTATGGTGCAAACAGAAATGAGACACTTCTTTTTTCTTTAAAATCTGGGAGCAAACAGATGTGCCTGGAAAAAGGTGAAAAATACTAATCCTCATGCAAGGATGCGTGTCCTTGGGAAGTCTGGAAATATTACATCCAGGTCAATGACTTGTACCACAGCACAGAAGGGGAGATTGTCTTTGAGCACTGTTTGACCTTGATGTGATATTGCATAATCCCACATATGGAAAGGGAGTGCCTGGTGTCTTGATGCTAGGTTCTCACGTAAGGAATGCAACTGAGAACTGAAAGTCATGTCCTCAGCTATCTGCTATCTTGCTGTCCAAATACCATAAATAAAGAACAAACCTTATCTGGTACTGGCAGCGGGACTTAGAGTATGATCTGGCACTTAAATATGAAGAGTAAGCTAAGGAAGTGGGTTTGGGGAGATAAGCATAAAATATTATCCCCCAAATTGCACATATGCACCTTTTTTTTTTCTCTCTAAAATGAACTGTATGCACATATCCAATGAAGTCTAATTCTTCTTTAACTCAAAATAGCTTCAGACTAATATAACTCACTGGAGTTCAGGAATGAACCTCTTGACTTACATCACCTAAGTGAGAAGAGAATCAAGGCTATTTTGCACACACAAAAATGTGTGTCCTGGGAAGCGGTCAAGAAAAAAGTTCCAAAATTCTTTTATTACTTTATTCATTAACCATCCAGCAACTGCTTCACTTTAAAAATAGCATCCTACAAAAGCACAGACATCCATCTCCTGTCTAGAAGCCATCTGGGAGAAGAATGGAAAGCTATTAAGAAATATTTTATGAAAAAGAGCTTTTTTTTTTTTTCCTCCACAACTATGAATTCATGAAAGCTAATCATTTTGTCCCAAATATGTAGGTCTGATCAACTTATAGAAAATCTAAAAAGACATCTGAGAAGGAGGGGAAGGTCATGAGGAACTTGCAAGACCTTGCAGTTCAGGATAGCTTTGTTAACATGAAGTACCTGAAGATGGTGAATTTGGGCCTGGACTACCAAGAAAGGTAGAAAGAAGATAGTGCAGTACCAGGAAGCAAAATCTGCTTAAAAAACACTCTGTGGTGGCGCTTGCTAAACAAGCTTTGATTTCTCATGTAAGATGGGTAAATTTTTTCTTTTCAAATTCATTCACGTCTAAGTTGAATGTAAGGTAAAAAAATTCTTACTAGCAAGAATGATACATTTTGGATCGCTTTAAGAAGCATATGATGTGGCAACTATCACTGAAGGTCTTTTGGTTAGACAGCTCAATAGTTATTTATTCTGTAACGTGAATCACATAGTCAAGTGTGCAGCATGAAGGAATCACTTAATATAATATACAATAGATGTCAAGAAAAAAGCCAAGGAAAGAAAAAGAAATTAAAAGCACTGTGAAAACATCTGGACATTTCACATTATCAGATATCACACTAAAGAAATATTAAAACTTGTTTTACTACATTTATAGTATAATCTAGTAAAATGAGGCTATGTTCCACCTGGCTATTCTGAATAGTAGCAGAGTCACGAGAATTCAGAAATCCTTACATTTCAACTCTGTACCATACCTGAGACCCCATCCATAATCAAACACGTGCTTCATGGAAGCACGAATGTGATGCAAAGACACGGAAGTCTTCCAAACTCTGTGAGAAAGATGGGCTTAAAACAGCAAATGTGGTCTGTCACCTTAGTATATTTTTTCACAAAACTTACAAAAAGAGTGAACTTTTACCTGGAAATGGTCTGAACTTACATGTAGAATACTCTTGGCCAGTAAACAGATTACCTTGTGGCTGTGGGTAATTATGCTGCTCACTTCTAAGCAATGCAGAAAATCAATTTTAATTAAAAAATCATTTATGCTGAACTGAGTCATGCCCATTTAGGAAAAAAATAAAATATTGACCTAGGAAAGTTCAGTTCAGATACAAAATTCACTTTCACAGTAGCACCCAGCTCTTTCAACCCAATTTTCCAATTGAATTGACAGGAGGACAAAGAGGTTAAATGATTTGGACAAAGTCATACTCATGCTGAGCTTATCCCCAAGATCATCTTGACTCCCCGTCTTTCATTATAATGACTTAGCAGATTTCTTCTATCAATTTTAGTCTTTAATATCTTCTTTTTCAGATCAGGTTGTCAAATTCTTTCTGTCCCTACTGGTCACATGACAAATGCTATGAACCTTTGGCAACCAGAAGAGGTGAGGATTTGATTCAGTCCTGACTGAAGACAGTATCCCAAACTAGGAAAGTATTTTTGTGTGGCTTACCTTAAAATATATATGAGTCTTATGAAACTTAACTAAACTTAATTGAATGCTTATAGCTGGTATGGTATATAAAGATGCCTTGGTGTTGGTGCCTGTGAGTATTCACAGACTCTGGGAATATTATTTTACTGAATTTGCATATTAGAAAGATTGGCTATATGTATCTAAAGTGGATGTGAAGCAAAAATTCATGCCATCTCTTGAGCTGAGACTACAGTGTCATCACTGATTTTGAAGTGTGGACCACTTTGTAAGATTTAATGCTATTATTTCCAGAACTATTGCAAGAATTCAAACTATTAGACTACCATACAGATAATATCAGAGATGCAGTTTTTCCTGGAGAAGTGACTTAAAACCTTAATTAGAATTATTAATTTTCAATGTATGGGACATGCAAGGACCTTGTTAGGTTTGATCCTTGCACAGATGTATGTAGAATATTAAGTGTCAACATGCCTTCAGAAAAACAAAACTTGGTGTTATTTTCTAAAAAGATTAGGTGTCTAAGGCTGCTTCCTATGCTTTTTGTTACGCAAGGAGTATAAATAGGAAACCATATCCTTACCACTCCAAAATAGTTTGATACTTGTATGGTCTGTTAAAAACCATTATGTTCTGCTTTTGTTTTTCACATTGATGCAAAACTACAAAGATTACCCTCTAGCACTCTTTGCTGTATTTTTTTGGTGTTAAATATTGACATACGAAACCACACATAATAAAAAGTGTAGAAAGTGCAGCAAGGCTAGTTACCAAGAAGTGTACACAAACATATATTTTAGTCTGAAGAAAAGAAGGCTAAGGGGAGACCTCTACAAATATGTGAAAGGAGGTTGTAGAGAGGTGGATGTTGGTCTTTTCTCACGAGTTACAACTAATAGAACAAGAGGAAATGGCTTTAAGTTATGCCAGGGAAGGTTTAGGTTAAACATGAGGAAAAACTTTTACACTGAAAAGCTTATAAAAGACTGGAACATCTGCCCAGGCAAGTGGTTGAATCACCAATTTTGGATGTATTTAAAAGCCATCTAGATAAGATGCTCAGGAACATGGTTTAGAAGAGGACCTGCTGGAGTTAGAAAACAGACGGACTTGATAATCTTGAAGGTCTTTTCCAACCATAACAATTCTATGATCCAGTATGTTTACTCAGTTTAAGGGCAAAGTAGGGAAGCGAACGTATTTTCAGATGATTTCCAGGTAGATCCCTGCAATACAATTCTTGTAAAGAATTTCTTTCTGAATTCACTCTTTCAGTTACTACTTCTATATAGAAAGCCCTTCAAGAGACACTTTCTAGCCTGTCATCTCACAAAGGTATACACCAGAAAGATTTACTGAACCTGGTGAGAAAAAAGAAAAACAACCTTTTAGTGCCTCTCCAACATCTTTGGAAGAGCCTTACCTTTGCCTGGAAACTGACTAAGAACATGAGAGACTGCAAAAAAAAACCCAAATGCACAATAAAAAACATCAGCAAAGACATTAAGAGGCAGATTAGGGAACATCTGCAGGGAAAGCTGAATGGATGAGGTAGCCAAAGACATGCTTAGAAA
The DNA here is from genome assembly GCA_020746105.1 of Trogon surrucura. Lineage (NCBI taxonomy): Eukaryota > Metazoa > Chordata > Aves > Trogoniformes > Trogonidae > Trogon > Trogon surrucura. The sequence continues at coordinate 111,825,528 of CM036617.1, read as the reverse complement.
CCCAGAGAGTTTTATGCACTGAAGCATGTAGGATATATATGTGCACACAAATATGTGCATACATATGTGCTGGAGTGAGAACTGGAAAACTACCCGCCTCCTGAGGAGATAAAAAATGAACATGTGACAAGAGTGAATATTAAAATATCCCACAAAGACATTGCTTTCCCAGATCTCCTTTTCTTTTGTTCAGATGCTTCTCAAATGCAAGTGCACATTTGATGAAATGACTGCTCAGCATAACGGTGAGCATGCACGAATATTAATGAAGAGGAAAACATCTCCTGTTTTGGCTGTGTCTAATTGAGTAGATGCTCAGGTGTTGGTTCTAGGAATTTGACATAAATTATTTAAAAATAAAAATCAGGCTGGAAATATCATTTAAGTATCATGAGAACGGTATTTTCTGTTCTGTATTCTAGGTTTTCCACTCCCAGTGAAAAGAACAAGTGGAGAAAACCTAACAGGGACACATGTACACACATGGCATGATAAGCTTTCCAAAACTCACTGGAAACTTAGGTTCATTTTGAGAAAAGAATACCAGTCAGCTATTAATATACATTTATATATTTTACAAAACCTTCTTACAGAAGAAGCCAATTTGGATAAGGATTTAAGTGTGGGATGAAGTGAGGGAAGGAAAAACTCTTCTGCAAAATGTTGTTTAAAAAAATGCAAAGAAAACTCTTTAGCTATTTGAAATAAGCTGTATTTTGATTAAGACACTGGCACAGAGTTTGGGAGGTTTTATTTTCTGCTCTTGCACAGACCTTGTGACTTTTGGGAAGTCACTTACCCTCTCTGGGGGTTGAGTCCCCAACCATAAATAGAAATGTTCTTAAGTAGTATTTGCTACCAATGTCTAGTGTAGGACCTATAAATAAGAAATTTTAAATCATTTATGTGTTACTAGTATAGTAATCATATACTTACCTAGAAGAGATGTACAGTTTGCTATTGGAACAAATAAGAAAGCCATCTGACTCCATGTTTCATATTTAAAAGAAAAATCATTTAACAGATCAGTGTGAGAATCATTATTTCTTTAAATGTGTTTCTTCAGTTAAAACTTGCACACGACTTTGAACAAAGCTTAAACACTTACTGTCATAGTCCTGTAAATTTTCAATTGCTGATAATAATCTTGCCCTGTCTTCTGGGTTTGAAATATTTAATTCGATCAGATGGCTCTCCTGTAGGTCCTTTAAGTCCTCCAGAGTTTCATAGCCATTTAGCAAGAGGGTTGAGGCATATTCCTACCAAAAAAAAAGAAACAAGCAAATCCTCTCATCAAGCACCATGTTTAGTAGAGGAATAGGCACAATTTCTCTTTTTTTATCAGGTTGAAATAAGCTCCATTCCCTAGAACCTCTAGTCCAAGCGCTATTAAAAGGGACTTCAGGGCCCTGGGACAATCAGTGAGGGAATCTGGGGCTCAGGTTATATTTTCATCTCTCCTTCCAGTCGTGGGCAGTGACATTGGGTGATTAAGGTGAATCCAGCCTGTTAATACGTGTCTCCATGGCTGGTGTCTCCGCCACATCTTCAGGTTCTTTGACAATGGGATGGCCTACACAACACCAGGCTTGCTAACCTCAAATGGGAGTCACCTTTCACAAAGAGGGAAGACAGTCTTTGCCCAAGAGATTTCAGGGCTGATCGACAGGGCTTTACACTAGTTACAAAGGGGGTGGGGGATAACAACATCAGGCTTGTCTGTGATAAGTCTGTGGGATGACACACCAGCGTTAGAGGGACAGGGTGCTACTAAAGGCCTGCAACCAGTTACTCTGAGGCAAGCTGGGGATGTGGCAGCACAGTTAAAAATCTTACAGAGATGAACTATGGGCTCCTGAGGCAGTAGGAGCCCATAGAACACCTCAGTAGAATTAAGGGGTGTTCCACCAAGAAGCTGACACGGCCAACAGCCCAGCTGAAGTGCCTCTACACGAATGCACGCAGCACGGGCAACAAACAGGAGGAGTTAGAAATCTGTGTGCATTCAAGGAGTTATGATCTGGTGGCAGTTATAGAGGCATGGTGGGACAGCTCACGTGACTGGAATGTGGTCATGGAGGGCCATGCCCTTTTTAGGAAAGACAGGTCAACAAGGCAAGGTGGTGGAGTTGCTCTTTACGTGAGAGAGCAATTGGAATGTATCAAGTTCTGTCCAGGGGCAGATGAGGAGCGAGTTGAGAGTTTGTGGGTGAGAATGAAGGGGCAGGCTAGCATGGGTGATACTGTGGTGTGTGTCTATTACAGGCCACCTGATCAGGGTGAGGAAGTTGATGAGGCCTTCTACAGGCAGCTGACAGCAGCCTCTCAATCACAGGCCCTGGTTCTCATGGGGGATTTTAACTACCCAGCTCTTTTCTGGAAGGCCTACACAGCCAGCCGTCCACAGTCCAGGAGGTTCCTCCAGTGCATGGGTGATAACTTCTTGATGCAAATGGTGGATGAGCCAACTAGGAGAGGAGTGCTACTGGATCTTGTGCTTACTAAAAATGAAGGTATGGTTGAAGTGGTGAAGGTTGAGGGCAGCCTTGGCTGCAGCCAGCGACTATGAGATGGTGGAGCAGGATCTTGTGCAGTAGGAACAGAATACCAAGCAGGTTCACAGCCCTGGATTTCAGCAGAGCCAACTTTGGCCTTTTAAAGCAATTGCTAGGGAAAATCCCATGGGACAGTGTACTAGAAGGTAAAGGGGCTCAAGATAGTTGGTTAATATTCAAGGACCACTTCTTCCAAGCTCAAAATCAGTGTATCTCAACAGGTAGAAAATCAAGAAAGAGATCCAGGAGACCTGCATGGTTAACCGGGGAACTGCGGGGCAAACTCAAGTGGGAGAAGAGGGTCTATAGATCGTGGAAGAAGGGTCTGGCCACTTGGGAGGAGTGTAAGACTGTGGCCAGAGGATGTAGGGAGGCAACTAGGAAAGCTAAGGCCTCCTTGGAATTAAACCTTGCAAAGGAGGTCAAGGACAACAGGAAGGGCTTCTTCAAATATATTGCAGTTAAAACTAACTCTTCAGGCCATATAGGCCCATGGGTGGATGAGATGGGTGCCCTGGTGACAGAGGATCCAGAGAAGGCAGAGTTGCTGAATGCCTTCTTTGCCTCTGTCTATACTGCTTGAGACTGTCCTCAGGAGCCCCAGAGCCCTGAGGCCCCAGAGGAAGTCAGAATGAAGGAGGAGTTTGTCTTGGTTGATGAAGACTGGATTAGGGATCTATTAGGCAACCTGAACATCCACAAATCCATGGGCCCTGGTGGGATGCACCTGCAGGTGCTGAGGCAGCTGCGAGAATTCATTGCTAGGCCACTCTCCATCATCTTTGGTAAGTTGTGAATAACAGGAGAGGTGCCTGAGGACTGGAGGAAACCAAATGTCACTCCAGTCTTCAAAAAGGGCAAAAAGGATGACCTGGGTAACTACAAACCGGTCAGCCTCACCTCCATCCCTGAAAAGGTGATGGAACAATTTATCCTTGACACTGTCTCTACACATATCGAGGACCAGGACAGAGCTCTGCCAGAAATTATTTAATCTGCTGAGTGTCTGGACTTCTGTGGGACACTCCATGAGTGCCTTCCTGGGTCGAGGAAGGCATCTGATGTAGGCTGTTCTCTGCCTTTGCATAGAAGGAGCCCTTCGATAGAAGCGAGGGAGAGAAGCTGAGGGAGTCCTCAGCTGTGCTGCATCACACTTGGTCCCCCTTGAGCTGTGTGTTGACGGAGTGAGAAACTCTGTGCGTGCTCCAGGGAAAGGAATGTTTGCATCAGCACTAAAGCAATAACCATTATTAAAAGTGTTACCTGTAAATCATGACCTAATTACACTTTGACACTCAGTCAAGGGTGAGGGTTGCAGAGATAGAGAGAGGCACAGTATGATCACAGTGCAAAAAGACTATTGCTTCCTAATTTAGAAACCCAGTTGCTAAATGCTGGTGCTGGAGCCAGGCTGTGGTCCTGTCCCTAAGGTATTCACAGTTGGACACCTCCTATGCTTAGGCACACAACTGCAGTCAGATTACGGTGGCTTGACAAGTCACCACTGTGCCTCTTAGCCTAACCAAACGATGTGGTAAAATGCAGCTCTAGAAGCCACTTGCATCAGATAAAAGACAGACACAGAGCTGCTTTGCTTTGTTGACATAAAATTTGCTGAAACCTGCCTTTCTACTTCTGCCTGTAAATTACATCCAAACCTGAGCGCATTGAAATGAAACATTTCAGATACAGCTGGGAAATGGGTTGGCTGACCTGCAGGTGGACACAGTCCAGGAGTTCTTGCAGTGTTTTAGGCTTGGTCCTTCTGCTTCCACTGTGTGGCTTTATCTTTCTGGGTGCAGCTTCCTCTTCCAAGATAATATCCACATAAATGAACTTGAAGTTTCCTACTTTGTTGTTCAGCATGCCGGTCCATATGCCCATGGGAGTTTTACAGATGATATCTATAATGTCTCCTTTCTGGAACAATAAAAAAGCCCATGCCACTGCTTACACATCTGGCTTGTTATAGGTAGTTTTTCCTATATAGACAAAACCAGCACAGACAGCACAGGATCTCAACTAGTCAGTACAAAGTAACTTCTAAAAATTACCTAGATTTAGCGCCTTTCTTTTATAAAATCCCAGCAAAATAATTATAGAAAATTGAGTTAGTCTGTTTCTCCAAAACTTTGCAAAGGAGAAGTGAGCATAATCAGCCCCTCTCAACATTTTTGTGCTTCACTTGGTCCCTGGAAAGGGATAGGGTTTTGTCAGCAGTCAACTTTTGCCATGAATAGTGGGCAAAGCTTTAGTAAAAAGCAAAGGAACACTGTGAGGTTATTTTCCAAATATGTGCCAAACCATTTACACAATAATCTTATTATCCATAATCGCAAGGGTCTTAGTAACAAACTGATAGCTGAGCTATGTGAAAGGTGAACCCTTACCCATTTTACAGTGAAAAACACTGGCTACATATCTCAAAGGCAATAAAGAACATTTAATTCCCTTAATATGTTCCTGTCAGTACTTCCCAAAGAACTGACAAATTTTCCACTAAATTTATTAACACAATTGACTGAGAAAACACCTGAAGGCACCGTAGTAGACATATCTAAAGTCTTCATCTCTCCACGCTTGTTCATTCACTCACAAATGTGAGTGCAAAAAAGTATTTCAACACAGCTACATCAAGAGGGCTTTTTGGTAAAGGTGTTCACAGCCATGCTGTGGGAATCAAGGTCTCGGCTCAGCAAAAGTCTCTCTGAGTGATTCTAGTAGAAAGGCTCCCTCGTAAGTCACACCACCTGCACAGCTTGCTCCCATGACCTGAGAAATGAGTCCTCTCTTCTGAGCAGGTACCACAGAACTTATAAATTTGTTGAAAGTCTTTAAAGAGTTATCCGACAAATATCCAACACTTTCTTTGGCATTTTGTTACAAAGTTAAAAATCAAACTTATTTTGTTAAGACATCTGTTAGCAACTCCAAGACTTTTGAATCTTTTCTGGTCTGGTCAACCGCAAATGAAGCTGTCACCCTAGTTTTGGTACAAACCCAAGTCTGAAATTGATTGTGGTCTAGTGACCTGGTTTTGTTAGAATATGAGCAGGTTTGAAATGGAAACTAAAGAAACATTTGTTTAAAGCACTATAAGCACACATATTATTCTACACACTCAGAGGCTCAGGAACTTCAGATGTGGATGCAGATCAGAATTAGGCGGTGGCTCTAAGCCAAGCTGCAGATGCACTTTGAATTCAGATTCAGGGTACTACAATTTCGAGAGATAAATTTAGGAGATTTCAACTGTAAGTATTAGTTTATGATTCTAAAATACACTGCCCCAGTGACTAAAATAGGAACCTATGTGAGCCAGCAGACATCTGCTGTTTCGTGACCAGTTAGACTGTTTTGAAAGAAATGTCCAAGGTGTGGTGGGAGTGGAGGGCAGGTGGTGGAGACTGCAAATACTGGCAGAGCAATGGCTGTAATGTATGCTAGAGAGGAGGAGAGGGAGACAGGCATGAGATACAGATGAGGATTTTGACAAAAAGGAGAGACTGTGAAGGAGAAGAAAGTTGCTAAAGTGTGAATATAATCTGGATATGAAGATGTTTGCAATGAAGGAAAAGTAAGAAGTCCAGATTACAGACATGAGTAGCCTGGAGGATTATGGTGATATTGAATGTATTTGTGCATGAAAGGAGAAGAAAAGGGCTTGGCTATTCTAGTAATTTTCAACCATGCCCATGTCTGGAGCTCCTTTTTCTCACTCACACAGCCTGGACACACCTGCCATGTTGTCAGTGCCAGAGAAAATTCATAGGCCAAAGCCACATTTGAAGAAAAGCTTAGTGGAAACGTGAAATGCTTTCATTAAAGATTATGAGTGCCACTGAGCTTTTGATATATCCTAGGTGTGACTGAAAAAACTGGGAAGGCAAGTTCACATCCCATAAGGTTCAAGTTTTTCTTACTCTAGACCTAGTATGTGGCAAGCAACATGTATTTTACTTTGAGGAAAGCTGTGGTATGCAGGTAGATACCACAGGGAGGTACCTACCTGAAGTCTATGCCTTAAAAAGCATTTAGCCACAGTTGGCTTTGCAACATTGTCTGAACTAAGTCATCATTGGCGCATTGCAAAACCAGACTCGTCTTGCTTTTAAAGTATTACATGTGCTTAACAGTTAAAAATGTGTTAGTAAATATATTCTTCACATGTAAGAAATGCCCCTCTGGCATTCTTACTGGAAAAGAAGAAAGCCTGGCAGTGGTCTTACCTTGATTTTCAGAGAGTCAGTGTCATAAGGACTTGGTGTGAAATCAGTGTGAACTTTGGCTCGACCGCAGAAGGGCCCACTATAAGGAACTTCGTCATCAAAACGGAGGCTGTCCCTGTTGCTCGTTCCATCTGAGCAGCTGGTCACCCCACCTTAAAGAGAGTCAGCTTGAGAAATCTCCTGCACCAAATGCCCAGACATGCAATTATGCACAGCAGCAGAGAGGAAAGCATTCAAAAGCACGGAATTAGAGAAGGAGTGTACTCTGTGTGTTTTTGACACATTCCAGGAAAAATAGATTTAATAAAAAGCATATTACAAGAGACCAAAGAAAATAGGTAGGTCTTTCATTAACATTTTCCCTACAATAATCTTTCCCTGGTGATGACATGAATAGACCACACATTTTACTTACAGACTTTTTGAAATATTACTTCTGCAGATTAATAAAATGTACTCTAAAAGTGCAATTTAAAGAATTCATTCTGCTGATCTTCTCCTGTTTATTCAAAGAAATGAAAACAAGTACAGTAGAAGTTACTTTATTTCATTACGGAGCTAGCTGAAACATCAAAGGAACCTGCATTGCAGAGGGAAATTTTAATCTTATCAACATTTCTGCCTGTCATTTTATCCAAGTTGAGCAATAAAATATCAGCAGAGTAATTCAAGGAAATTTGAGCAAGCTCTGCAATATCCCATCCAAATATGTTTTTAGATAAGAGCAGCAGTGTGTTGGAAGTAAATTCCCATATACAATTTTCACAAATCACATCACAGAAAATGATCATAAAAATGGTTTTGTTTGAGGTGATTGCTTAAGTGCATAGTTCCATCTCAGGGCCAGATTAACTACTAAGTGTAAATGGTCTGGACTGCAGCTTGAGTCCGCACTTAGGGCTCGTATGGTGCCTGCAGTGATGGCACAGCAACTTCGTCATGGACGGCTGTGGCCTGCTGCCCAGCAGAGCAACAAATAGAGAGGTAGAGGCGAACTCCACTTCTTATCAGAGATTCATCTGCCCTCTGACTGACGCTACACTGTTGGGGGAGAGGGTTTTCAGTGGGTTTGCAGTCTGAGTCTCTGCATCGCCACCTGAAGCTGCCAGGTCAAGCCCTCATCACCCATCATCTCGGAAAGAACTCTCGCTTTGTCTGCCTCACATCTGCAGGGAGATGTGAGGCAGCCACTACCCCAGAGATACTTGCGTGGCTGCACCCAGTGATTGCAACTCTGTGAGTGCCAGCAACATAGCAGTGTTAACCCCCAAAACATTTATGGCATATATACTGGCAACAACCCCTGTAGTCCATGCTATTTTTTTTTACTTCAGTTAGTATTTCCATTCTTAAAAATACTCCTCTTTTTTCTGGAGATAAGCGTATGTACCCTAGCTGCCACCCATTTAATCAAATTACGATTTTGTCTGCCAGACTGAAGAGCTCTCTGCTATCACATTTTTGATCACCAGCTCTGATACCTCAGACTTAAACAATAACAATATTGATCCAGTGACTGAACAAGAAGTATGGCTATCTTGTACTTACTAGATGAGCTCTGGCCACTGTTCAGACTGTAGAGACTTTCCATGGAGTCACTGGTTTTTAGGGAGACCTTCTCAGTGTGTATTCCACCACCAGTATCACTGTCATCTTTTCCTTCTTCATTCTTTAATACAAAAATCAGATGTTAACAGATGCATTTTAGACAAATGTTTTTTTTTCTTTTAAATCATCATTGGAGATTAACTCATCATTACACTTTATTAAGAACCACTTTACGAGAAAAAGCATTTTAGAAGTCGATGCCTGTTATTGAGGATGCCCAGCACCAGCCCTAGCTTCTTATGATCTTGGAGAAATCCCCTGTCTCCCTTCTGCCCCACTCACTTCTACTACTGGTCAAGCAGCTAAACTGATTCTCCATCTCAGACTCTCATATACCACAGCAGCCACAAACGCTTCCAACGGGAGGTTGACAGACAGCCATCCATTTTCTCTGATTGTCTCAGAGGAGGAAATATAAAGTCTAACTCTGAAAGCACATGGTGAAGTGCTAGCTGATGAAGTTGTTTTGCATCAGACTTCATGTGTGCTTGACAGCCGGCTGGCACCCAGGGCTGGGCGCTCTGGAGACAGTTTGCACACACGTGTGGCATCACTGTGTTCTAGCACCATGCTCACCACACTCTCCAACCAATGTGTAGGCCTCAAAATTCAGCGCGTTGCAGAATTAACAGATACATGTTTTTCTCACAAAATCTAATGGTGTATGAAATTGGCCCCTTGAGTTTATAACATTAAATCACACCTCAGGAATCACAGCTTATCCAAAACAGTAAGATCCATATTTCAATCACAGGTAAGTTAGGGATGGTGTAACAACTAAATGAAATAATTATGAGCTTTCAGAGGGAGGAATTTCTTCAGCAGATTGCATCACATTGACAATGTGTGTGATATTCTCATGCAACTGGAACATCCTGAGGTATTCAGGATGTTACGTTATATTTGGGGAAATAGTTATTCATCAGTTGGCTGATGAAGTCAAGCAAATTGCATGTATGAAGTAAGAGACCCGTACAGATATGTATAAGGGATAACATTGAAATGAAGGACTATATTGCTTTTCGAAAAGGACAGTGCTTGTTATACCAGTCAGCAGCATAACCCACAGATTACTCAGTGAGCCCATATTGATTGTCATCATCTCCTGCAGGAATGACAATTATGCTTCATGTGTGTCCAATCAGATAATCCATTGAATTTCTGTCATGTGAATTGTTGTTGGAGACGTACAGAAGGTAAACATTGAAATTCTGATTTTTCTTTCTTACAGGTTGAGTATCAGAGTGTTGATGAGGTTCATCCAACACTCCCTTGCGTCCACATCAGGAGATTATTTTATGATGCTTCTACAAATGCTCCTTGATGACAAAGCAAAATACAATGACATAAAACTCCTGTGTCTGTCTTGGGCCTTTACTGTGTGATGCTTTTTTTTGCATATGTGCATGTATGTGTACATTAACGTGCACATGAAAGAAAGGGTAGATACTAAAAGCTGCTTTAATTCAGTGTGTGTTACCATGTTTTTATGGATTGTCATAACTGATGACAATTGAAACATTAACACAAAAAATGCACATGACATTTTTATTTCACATGTATTATCATCAAACACGAGATTCTTAAGTTGTATTTACCATCTCCTCAGAGAGCGTCTTGATGTACTTTTTACCCATCTTTTTCTTCATGGTAAGTGAAATGGCTCTCATCTTCTTACCCAAACTTCCTCCATTATTTGCTGCTTTAGTTTGTACTGTATCTCCAATGTCACTTATAGTCTCCAACTCAGATATCTGATTGGAAATAAAAAAGTAAGCAACAACTCACCATGAAAATGAAATTCAGTGTAGTGGAATAAGAATTACAGAAAAATATTAAGGAGACCAATGCAGTTGGACTGACAAAAGTCAGTCATAGCCATCTGAACAACACACTACTGCATGAATGAATGACAGAAAACAAACAAAAAATTAAAATAAGAAATTATGATAGAAAATGTAGTTTCCTTTTGTTTACTGTCCTTAATCAAAACAAGAATTGAGGGCACTTTTGCAGGTTCTTGAAAACCAAAATGACACATCTGTGAGTTGCATACACATGCTGGTTACTCTGGTCATGCACCAACCTGAAGAGCACTTTTGTCTTTTTGAAAAATTGTTTCTAATCTTCCCATCAAAGTACCAAAGTACAGGTGTGATTCTCCAGTTCATTTTGGCAAGGGCTCAATCACTCAGACAGGTCCAGGTACACAAGCAAAGTTCTTGTTGGTGTAAATCAATAAGTTTCCCAATATTTTTGCATAACTGTTGTGGGAAAGTGACTGGAAGAAAGTAAAACTCTGTGTCATACACACCTCTGCTGAATCATCTGTCTTTGACACCGAGTGATGCCTGAAACGGTCAAAGCTTCCAAAGCTGCTTGTGCGCTGTAAAAAAAAGAAGACAACAAACACTGATGGTGTTTTCTTCTGTTATTAAGACTTAAATACAACTCTCAAGTCATCTGTTTGTGTTAAAAATTCTGTACAGCCAGAAGCAGAAAAATGAGTGAGAAAAACAATACTGCTTCAAATACTAACTAGGTCATGGTTGAGATCTTCTGTGTCAGTTTTACATTAACTATACACAGATATCTATGAGCTACTTCTATGTAAGATTACTGTCCATAAGCTTGGGAAAAAAAGGCATTTTCATAAATATTATATGATCTATGGTGGTGTCAACTGTAGCAATTTATATTTTACTTTCACAGATGGGGAGACTGTTTACAGTTCTTTAAGAAAAGGAATCAACAAGGACATTTTTTCCAAAATGTGTATGTTGTGGGGGCAGTAAGGAACAGATTAATCAGGTGGGCCCTGAGTATTTCTTCCCAATTCTCAAACTGAGAATCTGGTTATTAAATGTATATGGGTAAAGCTTTTCTCTGTGCCACAGCACATAAGAAATGCTGCCTAGTCTGAGCTGTTCATTAAGAGACTGTGAATGGATTGCTTTTACTTCCTCCTAATTTTCACCCTTTCTGTGTGTGGATAGTTGACATGGTAAGGAGGGAAGTGGCACAGCAGCTGTTTGCAAGAGAGGTCACACAGAAACACCTGCCAGACATGCCCAGGTAAAACTGTCTGACACTGCATTGCCCACGGTGTCAAACTGCACAAAATTGGCACTGGTGACAAGTCAGAAGTCCCTTTAAACATGGCCCTAATAACAGCCAGCATTCAGCCATTTATCAACTCTACAGTATATTTAAAAGCGTGTTTTTATATCTTCACCAATACTCAAAGTTACATCCAGAAGGACTCATAAAAAACCTACGACTACTGGTTTACAGGTTTTCCTGTATTTATTCACCCATTTACCTTTCATGCATGGTTTCAGCCAAACCAGTTATTTGCTCCATTCTGCCACAAAAGCCACACAAGCCATTTTTTCATCTCCACCCAAGTTTCTAAAGCACCCATCATGCCCCTTCTCCTGGCATCTCCAGCTACCTCCTTTCGCTCTCCCTCTAGGAGTGCCACAAGCCTCAAAAATCCCTGCAAGCTCCTGGCTCTGCTCTACCATTACAGCTTTTCAATCTTGTCTGCCAGGTAAGAGTTTTCATGAAGTGGCTTCGAAGGCAGTTGGGATGGACCATCCTTTGGGCAATAAAGGCAGAGAAGAAAAGGACTGGTTTAAGAGCCAGTCCCATTGCCCACCTTCACATTGTGAACATGCTTAATGCCGGCATGAACCTGCTTCTAGAGAAGCTGAGGAGAAATCTCTTCGTGATGCCAGTTAGTCCTTGGTGGAACTCATCAGTAATGGCATCAGGTGCCTGATGCCACAGAGGGTCCACAACCACGGTCTTAGGGAAGGAATTCATCAAAATGGCACCAGCTGTGTGGAGCACACACCTACCTCCCCTGGGTGTTTCCATCCAGGAAGGGCCCCATCTTATTCTGTTCCCTGCTCATAAATCATAGGGTTACCATCCATATTAGCTCCTTTACCTCATACACACAGTCACTTATAAACTAAAAATAGTTTCCAGAGGGGAAAAAAAAAAAAATAGTGACAAAGCTATGGGAAACCATGTGAAAATACTTTGTGTTAAAGTCTCCATTTAAGAAAAAAATCAGCATCCCCTGGAACACAACTTAAGTTCCTTGCTGTTTCATTTCTTTGTTCTCCGACATTTATTTACTAACCAGCTTCACCCACCCCACAAAAAAATATTGATTTGGATATAGCAGTAGGAGAGGCTTGAGCACAGCCAGATGGAAGAGGAAAGTGTACTATATTCTAAGCACTGCAGCTTAACAGAAAAAGAAATAACATTTTTTATTTCACTACATTTCTGGGCATATCTAACCTAAAAAATATTTCCAGCCAAAGGTTATTTGAAGGAGCTGACCCAGATTTGTGAGTATTTTTGGACAAGTAAAATCACATTTACTATTCACTGAAGGGGAAAAAAAAAAAGGAAAGAAAAAAATCACACAGCTCTCCTCTTAATTGATTATAATCTCTCAGAAAATCTCTGTTGGCTAAACTTTGTGGTTTGTTTGTTTTTACCCTGTGAAATTGAAAAGGACAATTTGGACTGCACACTTTAATTTTATCTAAAATTCCCATAAAGAACTTTACTATTAAGTAGATGAACAATATCCTGTGACAAGGGGTTAGCTCAATAGTATGAAACAAAAACACAGCCCTGAGGATTAGGGTTCTATTAGACAGGATTAACACCTTTCACTGGCTTGTCAACCCAGCCAAATGCACCCTGCAGCACGGAGCGGGAGAGATGGAAAGAGGGAGGCTGGGATTCACAGCAATGTTGGGAAAGCATAAAATAGTCTCACTCAGTGATCTCTAAACATACACTGACCTTTCTGTTGCATTCAATCACTTCAAGATGTCTAGTAGGAATAACTGTATATTAAAGTGCAGATGTGTGACAAATACTTTAAAAGGAACAAGAGGAAATACATTGTCTATTGTTGGTCTTACCAATAAACAGCGTGAGCACAGGAAAACCAGTTATTCTTTTTCGACCCTTGAAACAACCTTATATCCTACATGTGCAGAAGCCTTGGGCTATTTTGTAGTGTACTTCAATGTTGCTTCATCCCTATTAAATATTAATAAGGGTTACAAGATGATTTCCACTATTCTAGATAATGGTCTTGTTGCACTGGAGAGCACTAAATAGGGTTGCTTCAGCAATTCTCTATACTAACTTTTTCCATTAAGTAATCAATAGCTACCACCTTTAAAAAATGTATTCAACCCCATTATACTGATAACGAAAAGCAGATTTAGGAGCTCTGGGCTGCAAGGGGAACAGGACTATTTCTTTCAGTAGTGTCAGTCACTGCATTAGTGTCAGGGAACACCTACTTTGTGACGGTATGGACAGGCCTTATTTCCAGGAGAAGGGAAGCTTTTAAAGTAAATGCAAAGCTACTGGGAGAAAATATGCTATTGACTTTTGATACCAGGATTCAGCATCCCATGAAGTTAAGTGATTTTTCTGGCTGGATTCATGCAAGAGCTACAAGTGGATATGTTAGGTAAATATGAATTTCGTCACTAAAATCTAATGGACTCATGGGCAGGGGAGAAACACACTTATTTTTCCACACAAGGACCAATCAAATAGTTTTAACAAATCGATGCATCAACTTTCATGTCTTCTCCTTTGGTGTACCAAATTAGCATAATAGAAAATATCAAAGATATTCTTCAGTATTTTAAATCCTTCTTTCATCTTTTCCTATATCTTTAATTCCCTGAAATCCAGAAACTTTACCTAATCATTTTAAAGGGATCAGTGCTATGTAATTGCTGTTCATTTTAATATGGACAGTTTGCAGTTGGTGATATGGTTTGTCTGTAAATAGTCAACCATCTTCCCCAGAGAATGGTATGGTATACAAGTAGAAAAACAACAAGAAGAAGAAGTTCTGCAATTCATGTCTTTCTGTTATAAAACATCCTTCCCTTGTAAGGCATATAATAGAAGTCAAGTTAATTCTTATGATAAACTAGTCAGAGCTTCTCCGTGTCTACAGAGAACCTTTGAGCCAAAACTGACAGTAGTTATCTTACTAGATAATCATTATGGATGATATTCACCTCATATTTTTCTCTGGACAATTCACAACTACTCAGGTATCTGCTTCCCTACTGTGAGAAATTCTGGCTCATTATGTTTTGCTTCAAGTCCTATTCAAAATAGCTTTTAAGTACAGCATGATGCAATGGCTTTGTATTGACCATCTCACACAAACAATTTGTTTCATATTCCTCCATACATTTTCATTTTTAGCTTCCATTCATCATCAGACTACCCAGACCACATAAGCTCTATAGCGGCAAATGCAGTCACCGATAGTAACAAAAACGGAGCTCAGCATGTTGCCCAATTTCCTTGCCTGCCACAGACAATTGTATTCTTCCCTCTCTGCTCGGAAGAAGCCACAGCAGCTCCCAAGAGGACAGTCTGTGCTTGCTGCTTTGATCGATGGAGATAAGTGAAGCTCAGGATTTGATTCATTTCTTCTATTCTCTGATGCTCCTAGTTCCTTCAGAAGGAGACTACTCTGAGAATGAAATCAAGAATTACCAAAGTAGGGGTGAATATTGCTACTCTGCTAGCTTATCTTCCTGCACAGATAAACAAAGAAATGGTCTCCTACTTTGCCAGAAGGCAAGATAAAAATTTTCAGCTTTTGGGGGTGTTCTGTGAAAAAAACCCACAACCCAACAACAGCCTCCCCCTCATTTCTATATAAAGATGGAGAATTTGCATACAAGATTCATTAACTCTCCAAAGAATAATAAAGAAATAAGACACTGTGACCTCCCTACCTCAGGGATTTTTTTCGTATTTACACATTAGTTACACATATAGAACTTCTGACCACTAACTAAGCTATTAATATAACTTTATAGCCCACACGAAACATGGCCTAAACTTTGTTCTTCACCAGTCAAAAGTAATAAAAAAGATACAGTTTGTTCTTGCTAACTCAAATAGGGCAATCTTCTGAAATGGCATATTTAACTGGCTTAAAAACGACTCTATAAAAGACTGGTTGTTATCGTGGTCTGGTATTCTAGAACTGCATGAAGGTGGGAAGAGAGGGGAGAAAAGCAATCTGTGAACAAAAGTGCTATCATGAAGCATTAGAGCAAACAGCCCAAATTTTAGTGATGCAAAATGAGTGGAAAAGAAAAGCTGTGTAAAATAATGAGTTAATCATACTTTACACTCCTGCAGGTCAACAAACTTTGCTCTCCAAAGTAAACACCAAGTGGCTGTTTTATCAGTACCCCTATCTGGTACCAGCCTCAGTCTCTCAAGCCTGAACCAACGCTGACACAAAGCACGTAGTTCCCAAAAACCCAACCCGTGCCTCAGAATCTCAACTAGAAACTCGGGTCTCGAGTGCTTTCAAAGGGCACCTTCAGCAGGGCAGACACAGACGCAGCTGAGAACAAGGGGGAGGCTACATGAAGCTAAAGGAGGGCAAGATGGTTTGCAAGGTCTGTAAGTCTTCCTCAGGAAGAGGCAAGCCACGTAGGAAGTGTGAGCAAAAAGGCAATTTCGTCTGAAAAAAACCCCATGCCGCCTTGATTAAGCTAAAGTTTGTGAGGAACTAGATAAGGAAGCGATTTAAGAAACGTCGATCTTAATGCTAGGAAAGTTTTATGCAACTGAGTGTTGCAAAAAGTGCAAGGGGGGAGGGATCTGACTCCTCTCCCTTTAAGTGCACATTGACCCTGAATTTTGAGCACGATCGTTCCTGCCCAGTTGCTGCAGAGCACTCTCAGTTCCCGGTGAGAAAAGTCACTCCAAGTGCTCCTCTGGCAGTCTGTCCAATTCTGGGAGTGTGCACACAGGTATTTGCAATAATTATGTAATTAACACTTTATTATTTATATGACATTTAATTAAAAGTGACTTTCAGTGGCACACAAAACCATGAAAAGAAAATGACTTTAAAAGAAGTTAAGGATGTGTGACAAACTCAGAGGAGCTATGAAAATGACAGTTAAGGACTTGGCATGATGTGCACTTCTACCTCCTCACTATCCTTTTTTACCCTTCATTTAGATGTGGGCAGAAACATTGAGGGACAAGACTGGAAATACACCCTCCACACAACCATGACTGCAGTAGAGGGGAGTGTTGCCTGTGTAAAGACTGGTTAAACACTACATGAGCATTGCAGGCTTTGATCTTTAATCCTTTAAATATCAACATCTTTCCCCTCCTGAAATTTCCTCCTCTCTGAACCACACAAATTCACAGATGAATTCTCATATTTTAAAAACTAATCACCTTCCTTCAATTAAAGTCCTTTCCCTGCTTACTTATACAGCATGATTTTATTAATGCTGTGTGTTATCTAGGACCTGACCTTGCAGGGTTCGGCTGCATTTCTCGTGCCAGAGAAATTACTCACATGCATGTTTGCAGAATGGGCTTCAAGTGAGGATGAAAATATATATGCCCAAAGATGAGCCAAGAATCATGCAGCCCCCGAGGGCTCACGTCTAAAGAGACCCCCTGCCTGTCCCGCACATAGAGAGAGGGGCAGCTGCTGTGCTCCCCAGGGGGAGGTGAGAATCTCCTGCGTTCGGCTACCATGAACAGCGTGGGGAGATACAGCATGTCCCAGGGCTTTGCCGTTCCTTTCAGCAAGCTGCTCAATGCAGGACACTCACCTACCAGCCCCGGAGCAGAGCGGAGCAGCAGGGGGTAGGCAGAAAATACTCCTGCCTGGTGTGACAGTGTTTTGATCAGAGCCTCTGTGACTCAACCATTGTACCACAGCCACACAAGATCCTTCACGGTGGTTATTTTGATGGCACTGAGAGCCCCTTTGCCTGTCGTACGCTTCGTTCATGCATGATGTGGGAGCTGGTCCTGCTCCTGGGGAGTCACCGAGAATGAAATTCAGCTTTTGCATTCCTTGCTAGGGAGAGGCACATTTTCAGTGGAAGGTGTTCCTTCAGATGACCTTCCAGGGGACAAGAACATTAAAAAATAACCTCTAAGTCACGATTAAATCTGACCATTCCAAAAGCTCGTTTGTTTTTTCTGAAGAGTAAGCAAACTTTAGAAAACCTTTGTACAAGTTTTACTGCCATCCTGCAGTCTTATCCTTGACAACAGGTAATGACCAACAATAAGCTAATTCTAAGAAACTTGGGGGAGGGTGGAGAAAGAGTTAGTTTTTATTACTTTTAAATGAGTGTTTGATACATCATGTTGGTTCCCCCTGATTAATGTTCACAGCAAACTCAGCCGCTGGAGTTGTAATGTTTCTGCAAGCTTCTCTACAGCAAAGCTTAGCCATTAATTCAGTGGCATATGTCAGCTCAGCAGAGCAAGATCACTCTTCTCTTTCAAGGGGAACCTTTTTAGAAATAATAAAACTGACAGAAAGTTCTTTTTTGCATGCTTTATGTCACCTGAGGTTGAGTGCTGCAGTTAATATCAGAGAGCTTATAAACATTCCCATCTTCAGCAGCCTCCAATACCACTGGGCTCTTGGAACCTCAACTTTTTTTTTTGTTGGGTTTTTGGGTTTTTTTGAGTAGTATAGTGACAGCTTTATGTGGGGCAGATATACAGTATGTAATCTTAAATGAGTAAAAAATGAGTAAAAAATGAACAAATCTTTTTTTAGGGTCTTTAGAGGAGAAATTTTGGAAGGCACTAAGAGGCTGCTGATACTGCAGTATGCATTTAGGATGTTAGTGCTTAGAGAAAAAGATGTATAAAGGACTTTGTCTCCATGGATGCTTTCACCTTTGCTAAAATGGTGAAAATCTTAAAATTCTACTGGCCCACATTGTTTCCAGTCCCAGTTAACTGATATTGCAGGCTGGAAATCTGTATAGGCATACGATGCAAAGAGAACACAAAGTTAATTGATCTATTTATGGAATAATTTTGAATTTGTAAGCAGATAAAGATGTGTTAGTCATCTGTTATGATAACTAATTGTGACTGGAACTTATTTATCGGGATACAAATATCATGGAATATGATAAATAAATTAATTAGCTGAGGAATAAGATCCAAACAATAGGCCAATTTTTTCCCCTTCATTATCTCCCTTCAGACATCCTGACTACACTTGATTAATGAATCCATAGTGAGATTAGCTGAAATTGCCTTAATGGAGATGCACTACGGTAGAGAAGCAAAATTCAGTGTAGTATCTATCATCAGTCACTGTGATTTTTCATGTTTTGTCAAATATATATTTCGTTTATTTACATTATTTTTATCTTGGAAAAAAAATAGAAAACTAAACTTATTACAGTGGATTAACTTTAACTCCTTTCAATCGATGACCAGTGGCACCAATTTTTCCCCTTTGTGTACCCTCCCTTGTCAGAAGGCTGGGTTCCAGTGTTGGCTTGTTGCCATCAATGGGCCAAAATTATCCTTACTGTCTAGTTGAAGAAAGCGCACATGGCACTTCATTGTAACCTTGCAGGCTTCAAACACTGGACATGCTTGAACAACATATGCCTGGAAATCTAAAATATGCTCATTGGAAATTTGAACTCGTAAAGTAAATTCAGTAGTATTTTGGGGTTGGATCAGTGTGGAAGCTGAAAGAAGGTTTCCAGCTCAGTGTTTCCTAGTGATTTAACACTGTGTAAGAATACTTCTTAGTGGAGAAGTTTTGTTGTATTAAATTCTGGGTTTTCTGTGTAGCGTAAGTTTTATCATTGCAGTCCCAGGAAAAAAAATCTAGTTGCCTGAGTACAAGATAGCATCCTGATTCTGTTTAGGTCACTCTTGTACCAGATAGAAATGAGCACAATCAACACTGGTAATGCCAATGATACTAGTCCAGTATGAGCACATAAATTCCCCTCTCTCCATTCAGTTATCTCTGTGGCATGGAGTTATTGTGATCACAGCTCAGTGGAAAACTACAGTTTCATCTCATGAAAAACAAAGGTACCAGACGTTTGAAGTGTGTTTTCATTCTGACACACAACAAAATCGAAACTAAGCACTTCACCTCTCCCCTGCACTCACAGTCTCCATAAAAACCACATGTAGCTGAGACACGCACCCATTAGATGATGTTACTGAGGCACAGAGAGCAGTGAGGGCTTTGAGGCGACGTCTAAATTTGAGGCTGTACTCCGAATCTGGAGTATGCAATCCTCTTTCATTGCAAAGGGGATTGTCCCAGCTACAAGGTTTTGAGCTTTCATGAATGGATGGGAACATAGGACACAAGGAAATTGAATGAAGCTGCATCAGAGAAAGTTCAGATTGAACATTAGGAAAAGGCTCTTCACTGAGAGGGTGGTGGGTCACGGGACCAGGCTCCCCAGGGCAGTGGTCATGGCACCAAGCCTGTCAGAGTTCAGGGAGCATCTAGATGATGGTCTTAGTGATATGGTTTAGTGTCAGGTCCTGCAAGGAGCAGGGCCACTTCCAACTTGAGAGGTTCTATGATTCTATGTCTGCTCTTCCATTCCCTCAGATACTAACTAACATCCCAAACACAGAGTTTTCAAACATTTTACCCGTGTAGACACAATTACCAAGAGACATCAATCAAGTGAACATAAGCTCCATGGAAGAGAAAGAAAGAAAATCATTGAAACACTCAACAGACAGTATCAGAAGAGTCTTGCAATGCACTTGTGACTAGAGCTGACTGCCTACTCTACCAACATCTGTCATGTCATACACCCTCTACTCAGGCGCTGAGCTGCTCATCTATCAGTGAACCATGTCCCCTTTCTAGGTCTGTGAAGCAGTTTTTCGACTTAACATCTGACCTTAAAAAGGAGGCAAACAGAAGTATAGGAGAAAAACAGTGCAGCTGTGCTGACTGAAAGCAGTTCATGGGTGTTAAAGCTCAGCATCCTCTTTGCACAGGTGAAGGCAGCAGAGAGTCAAGCTGTGTAAACTTATTTGGCTATCTCTGCCACTTTATCATCTCATCTTCACACATCTGCTTTTGGCTGTGCTAAATGAAGCTGATTTCTTTATCTCATGGCTGCAGACTGTCAGTGATAAAACTCCATCTCCATCTCAAACATAATGGTAAAGGGAAGACATGAAACTGCACCATAGGTTTTCCATGCTTTCTGGTTGAAGAACACTCCTATACCTCTTCTCTTCTCCCTGAAGAAGCCATGAGAAACCTTGCAGAAAAAGAAATAAAATGAAGTCCTCAAGTATTCCAGTAGCCCCATGTCTCACTTGTCTTTCAACATACCTGACAGAACAGCAAACCTACCATGCCTTCTGAATGATGTCAGCATGACCAAGTAGAGGAACTGACAACTTCCTACAGTTCTCAAGGAAGTAACCATTCGACATCCCATGGTAATCAAGGACAGAAGTGTGAGGCTACTTAGTTGTTCTTGTGAAGATTATAAAAGAGATAAAGACATAAAAAAGTAAGAAAGGACTAGAAGTCCACCCAGATGGTACTGTTATTCTCAATGCTGGGTAATGGTTAGAGATGACAGACTGTTTGCTGTTGACATTCAGCTTACCAGAAAGATGCTGATAGATGTTGTCACTGGCAACTTAGCAGCCTGAAGACTGTGTATGGATGAAATCATAATCCAGCTTTCTGTGTATCCATGGAATAAATCCAGGAGGTATGGAGACAAAAGTGGCAGTGTGGTGTATATAAGTTTAGTCAAAGAAGCAGCTTCTCTGAAGCAGTTCAATATCTCCAAATTTTTCCTGAGGCTGGAATTTCAGTCTCAAGTTTAGGAAGAAAAAAAAATGTGAGAACATTCTGTTGGGTGCACTGTAAATGGGATAATATATAAAAAGCTAAAAAGTTAAGAGCCAGCAGGTGTACAGGAGAGATTTCATTTGGGGAAAAAGGTACATGGTGATCCATTTTCCTGTGGAATATCAACACATGCAGATGCCTTCATCTGGTGTATGAAACAAAGTTTTGCATTAGGATGGTTTAAAGGACATATGAAATATTTGGAATATATATGATCTGCAGCCTGGTGCCAAGGAGCAAAACATCCAGAGCAAAACCACTGATATGGCTAACTTGTGGAAGAGAGTATAACTGTTTCTAAGAATTGAAGTAAATCTGCTGTCTCTGTTACAAGCTTTCAAAGATAAAATTTACGATTACAGAGGCCCAGAAGACTTTTTACTTTTCTTCTCTGCAGTGGGTATTGCTGGGTTTTCCTGCCCACATATCCAGGTGTTGAGTCTTCTGAATCTGAAGAACAACTAATACTAATTTATGTCACCTTGGTAGTTTTTCTACAGTATTTGTCAGTATTTATTACATCATAAATGATGTGGTTGATAGTCTGGTTTCTAAAAATCGCCAGAGAAGCTGGTTCAGACATCTTGAAATGCTCTTACTTGCTTAGGAAAACAAACCAAAAACCAAACTAGGTTTGTTTCTCTAAGCAAAATTGTTACTTAATGTGAAAATATTCCCTTCAAGAAATTTGCTTTCACTTGTTTTAAAATCATAAAATAGAATCATAGAATCATTCAGGCTGGAAAAGACCAACCATTAACCCCACTCTACAAAGTTCACCCCTAAACCATATCCTCCAACACCACCCCTAAACGACCTTTAAACACATCCAAGGATGGTGACTCAACCACCTCCCTGGGCAGCTTATTCCAATGTCTGACTACACTTGCTGTGAAAATTTTTTTCCTAATGTCCAGTCTAAATCTACCCTGTTGCAGTTTGAAGCCATTCCCTCTTGATTTATTGCTAAATACGTGTGAGAAGAGACCAGCACCAACCTCTCTACAATGTCCTTTCAGGTAATTGTAGAGAGTCATAAGGTCCCCTCTGAGCCTCCTCTTCTTCAGACTAAACAGCCCCAGCTCCTTCAGTTGCTCTTCGTAAGATTTATTCTCCAGGCCCTTCACCAGCTTCGTTGTCCTCCTCTGCACTCACTCCAGCACCGTGATATCTCTCTTGTATTGAGATGCCCAAAGCTGGACACAACATTCGAGGTGAGGCCTCACCAGTGCTGAGTACAGGGGGAAAATCACCTCCCTACTCCTGCTGGTCACACCGTTTCTAATACAGGCCAGGATGCCATTGGCCTTCTTGGCCACCTGGGCACACTGCTGGCTCATATTCAGACACTTGTCTATTAGAATCTCCAAGCTTTCCAGCCACACTTCCCCAAGCCTGCAGCATTGCCTGCGGTCATTGTGGCCCAAGTGCAGGACCTGGCACTTGGCCTTGTTGAAGCTCACCCCATTAACTTTGGCCCATTGATCCAAACTGTCCAAGTCTCTCTGTAGAGCCTCCCTACCCTCTTGCAGATCAACACTCCCATCTGTCTTGGTGTCATCTGCGAACTTGCTGATGGTACACTCTATGTCGTTATCAAGATCATCAATAAAGATGCTGCTATTAAGGACTTAAGCCTGGCTAATGAAGGAAAAGCAAGACAGGGAAGAAATAAGAAATCACCTGAGTTTTGCACCAAGTTGGTAAAAATCTAGAAGGTGCTATAATCAAGGGAACCCTCGAAAGAATCCAGAACTGGACAAGGCTACAGATGTCATTTTTTCCTTTGGCACATGAACTAGTCTAGAGTTGTGTGAGCCCTCAATGAGCCTGTGTGTTGATCTGTAGTCGACATCCTAATCAGTCTTCTGGCAAGGGGCAGGAGAGAGATGGCTGTTCTTTCCTCCCAAAGAGTCTGGACCCTTACTTTCTTGTAAGAAAACAAAATTTCTCAAATTTCAAGACCTTTCTAGAACAGATATGCTAACATATATTTTAAGACAAGCAACTTTCTGAAACTATTGAAAAAAAATATGGATGATTATAAAGAGGCAAGATGATAATAGAAATGAAGAAGAAACACCAGAGGTAAGAGAAGAAATCAAGATGATAATCAAAACAAAGAAAAAACAACAGAGGTAAGAGGAGAATATAATTGTATAGCCTTGCACTCACAAAGAAAAATAATCCAAGGTTAACTCTAACCTTGTTTGAGTCTTTTATGAAGCCAGAGGGAGACAGGAAACACTTTCTGAGGTGTCACCTGCAATCCCTTTTTTCTCCATCTACACATACATGGTTATTACAAGTATCATTTTTGATTTCTCTGAATCCTCCCTGATAATGGCCCACAGCTATTTCCGCTATAACCCAGGTCCTTAAAAGTACTTCCCAGATGTTGTCATCTGTTTCTGCTTATTTAACAGAGTTCAAATGGATTTTGACAAACAGTCTTTCTTCAAGAGGCAATGCAGTAAAGACCTTTAATGACAGAACTATCTTTGCCTATAAGCATAAATTTGCACAGCGGGCAGTACGGTGAAAACAGCTTATCATCAGCTCATCACCTCTCATCATTGTTAGAATGAAATGCAAATGGAAACAAACATCACTTCAGTCATGGTTGTGAAAATTAGCATCTGTGACATTAGTGGTGGCTCATTTATTATGCACTCAAAATTTCAGGGGAAAGGAAAGAATATAAAACTTGCTGTTCTTAGAACTCTACCAGTCTTTACCTCTGAAATAAAATTAAACCCCTCAGCTTTCCCCACTCAAGGATAAATCCTAGTTAATATTCATTAACACTGAGCAATCTCTTCACTGCAGATCTTGTCCTACAGAAAATGTAATTATGTCTTGTACTATTGTTGGTGTCTTGTTTTGCTGTACCAATTTTCTATTTTCCTTTTTTTAATAGGTATTCCCCACTGAAGAGGCAGCACCAAAAAACTTCCTTGTAGTACATATCTACACTACAGGTTCAAAGCAAGCGATAAAATTTACTAAGTTGACAAATCCCAATGAAATCAATGGATCACAGATAATTTACTCATTTAAGTGTTATCATAATCAAGATCAGGCCTTCTGTGAAGAATATATAAAAACGGGAAATCCTGGCCTCAAGTCTATGGCAAAAATGTGCATTGATTTCCATGGAGGCAGGGTTTCATTAAAAGTTTATAAAAAAGGAAAATTATTGGCATGAAATAGTACTAGGGAACAAAGCTGCACATTGAAATATTTTGTCCCCTTGGATTTGCCCCTATTTTCCCATAAACCTAAATATAAATAATAGTTTATCACCTAAGTGAATATTGATTTAATTAAAAGTTTGGACATAATTTTGCCTGAACAAAATGCACAGGCATTGACCGTGAATTGTCTTACACACCAGACGTAAGCTGAGTTTCAAGCACCAAGTGCATTTGGAAGCAGAATAAGGAAACAAAAATGTCTCAAACCTTTAGCATAAACATAGATCAACTGTCATGTAGAATAATGAAACAAGACTTCCTTCAGTCAAGCCAGAAAAAATGGCACAATCTTTGCTTCAGCTTGAAGTAAAGCCAAGAATCATCAGGCAGTTCTCAAGTTTGCTGTGTCCGTAGGAATTTGAAAGAGAGAGAGAAAGGACTAGACTCTACCCAGCACATTACATGCCCTGAAGTGGGCAAGACAATGGCCGGGATGTTTTACAGATTATTTGCACCATTCATCATCATTTGCACCTGGTAAAATGTGTAAAAGAGTGCAAAGAGGAATCCAGAGTAGCTGCCAAACGCTTTAAGTATAGTGCCAGGATATGATGCTTCTTGAAACATACGAAAAAGAGAGGACTAGATCCTGTATAATTTTTTAGAATATTTTTTCTTACCATCTTTCTAAATCTGCTTCATGACATTCCCCAGACACACTGGCATTTGGAATGTCATAAGGACCAGAAAGGCTAACATCCAGGTGATTTCAGGGGCCTTTCTTTTCATTTTCTAAATTAACTGCTCTCTTTCTCCCCAGCTCTCTGTTGCGTGGTGGGACAGATTGCACAAACTCATAGCTGAAACACATGCAGTAAAAGCATCCTTCCCCCCATGTACCACAGTACTTTCCTGCTCTGCAACTAAAGCTGCAGCAAAGCAGGAGATGCTCTCACTGCAACGAGCTGACGCAGCAGAGGCTGACTATGGCCATGAACCTCAGGGCTAGGTGACCTTGTTTGTTTGACCTCACCTGCCCACAAATAATACTGTGGCTCAGAACAGCTATGCCATACAAACCAAGACATTTCTCGTCTGGCAGAAGAGGACGAGGGACAGCTGAGGACTGAAAGTAAGCACTGAGGGAGAACTGCCTCTGGTGGATGCCCTGATGGAAGGTGCACAGGCTCTGTTGTAATAGAAAGTCATTGGACGTCTTGGACAGACAGATAGGTTAGATTAGATGGGCTTGAAATAGACAGCTTATGCCCTTCAATTGGTTGAATTTCGTCAATGTTAAGCAGGGTAATTTTAAAACTTAAGATTTTTCCTTTATAGTTAACTACCTAGGTTCTCAGCTGATGCACAGGATATAAAGGTATTGTTCCCAGGCAGTATGTGCAGCTTCAAATGATAAAACACCGGTAAAAGATCAGAATCCTTCCAGCGTGTCTTTTGAAAACATTTCTCTCCGATTTCTCACCCTGTTTTCTCTGAGATGACACCAGGTGTAGATTTGTGGTGTTTTTCCCCTAGAAATGAATGTTTATTGATTTAGTTTACATACAAAGCATATGGTACTTATATGCATACCCATGCATATGCAAAGAAGTTATTAGCATCACTGCAGCACTACAGAAATCCTGCTGTATAATGAAACAAACCACAACAGTACTATTTCATGGCCGTGGATGATCATCAACCCTTCCATAGCAGAACCTGAGAGTTGTAGGCTGCTACTTTTTGTCTGTGTAGCACCTAACACATCTACAAAAGTTCCTTAAGCACAACAATAATAAATAAAGTGAATGTGTGACACACAAAGAGCTGATAGTTAGATACAGGGACAGCAAATTGCCTCACGAAGGGTTTTAACATCAGCCTTGCATGGTATTCCTTTATCTTTACAGATCCAGCTATAAATGGATGCTGATATTCTTCACATTAGCAAGTAATAAAAGCAAAAGAATTTAAAAGAGAATCCTGGTGAAACACTTGAAGTTTATCTAACTGTGATAAGGACAACTGGTCACTATGGATAAGATTCAGTTACCTAAAAAAAGATCTTTTTGGTGTCCTCTTTGAGGGCCAAAGGCAGCAAACCTGATTTTCACTAACGGTCCAGACCTCATGGCTCTCCTGCATGGATGTGTTGGAGATGCTGGGACATCTAAGCTGCCTAAAGGCAAGGTGAGGTTGCCCAAGACCTCCACAATGACAATGCCATCCTGCCTTGCGAGGATGCAGCGGTACCAGATGTTCCCTGTGCAGAGCAGGGACAGCCAAGAAGTCATCTAGGGAAGTCCCTTGTGCAATTTTGTAACTTCTGTCGGGAGGTGAAGACCTGCACCCCATGTTACACAAGTCGGTATTAAGCAACTTAAGTATTTGCGTTTTAAGTGTTTGCATCGCTTCCACGGGGCATGTTTCGAAACATACTACAACAATCTAAGATTTCTATTCTGTGTGATGTGGGGCTGTCTCCTCCCTTGCCCTTTGGGTAAACAGCACATTCACCAAAAACACTCTCCTTGTGGAAAATTAACACAATTCTGTGCAAAACCAGGACGACAGCAGGTGAAGCGGTTCAAAGCACACTACTGAGGCAGAAAGGCATTCCGAGCCATGTCACCAAGACCTTTCAATTTTTGTGAACATTTACAGTAAGACAAAGTCAGCCAAGCAAAATCAGCAGGTTTGACACTCGGTCAAGTGGTTAGACTGTTTTTATCCCAGTTTTACACATATGGTGAATCAAATCCATGACCATGAGCTATACATATATATTTATATATGTCTGAAAAGCCACAGTGCCAGCATTTTAATAGCCTGGAGTGCATTCACAAATTAATAACTATCTGTGTACAGATTTAAAAAATAAAATAAATAAATAAATAAATAAATAAATAAAATAATAAAGTCAGACTGTTGTTAAGGAATGTATTATTCACGAAGAGAGTGACCAAAACTTTCTTCTGAAATTATTTAACAGACAGGAAAACAAAGCCCACTCACAGACTTTCTTGTGGTTGTTTCTTGCTCAACCATAGTGTAATTGAATATTAATTATACTTCTGCCCTGTCTTTAAAAAACAGTACGAAGACTGAACAGAAGAAAATACATACCTTACCAACCAGTGTAATTCTTAAAAAACATTCAAATCCACGTGAAAATTAATTCAGAATTGTTTCAAATCCATGGAAAAAACCCATTAATTTTCATTGTTAACGAATCATAGTCTAAAATTCCAAAGGCAATACACAAAAGCCAATGCTGAGCAAAACCAGAAGACATTCCAGGTGAAACAGTGTCTTGCAATAATATTTAGGACCCAGAAATGACAAAGTGGGGTGTGTTCCTGAACAATGAGAAGATGGGTTTGTAAACTAGGAGACAGTGAGTTACTGAGAGAGGAGATACACTAAAAGGATTTTCTAAGCTCTTATTTAAATTTTCAACATTGGCAATTGAAATAGAAATGGATACTAATGTGCTCAGGTCTTAGCAGTAGCCATTTCTCTTCAGGCTTACCATACACTTGCAAAGGTCATTCTGCACCCAGTCCAGGGACTGAAAATAAATTTCTAGCACAGGTCACACCCTTATGCACCTTGCAAAACTCTCACTTTCTTGCAATTCCATATTGTGGAAAGTGTCCAGTGTAGCATATTATCAATTGATTAAGCATATTTATTTCAGGCTGAAAGTATAACTCCCAGAAAAGTGAAGATGACAAACAATGATTGTCAAGTACCCTCTTCTCCTTTGGTTATGATGATGCAAAGCAAATTTATTAAAATATGGAACAGATTTAATAGCTATTCTAATTTTTCACTGATTCTCACTCTTTTGGGGGGCATCACTGGCTTATCATAGGTGAAGGGGAGATAGAGGATTTTTGTGATCCTCTCTGTTAAAAGACCGATGCAGAGCACATAGCAATAGACAAAGTCCAGTACCAGGACCCTTTAGTACAGTTATAGCAACTTCATAATGATGATTCCTTGAATTGGATCATTACTTTTATAAAGTGAGTATCATAGAATCATAGAATCATAGAATCATAGAATGTTAGGGATTGGAAGGGACCTCGAAAGATCATCAAGTCCAATCCCCCTGCCAGAGCAGGAATGCCTAGATAATGCTACACAGGAACGTGTCCAGGCAAGTCTTGAATGTCTCCAGAGAAGGAGACTCCACGACCTCCCTGGGCAGCCTGTTCCAGGGCTCCATCACCCTCACTGAGAAGAAGTTTCTTCTCAAGTATATACAAATAGATTCCTTAGATTATAGCACTGAGACACTTGCTAGCACATCAGGAAATCCTAAAGCTAGGATTTAAAAGGAAATCCTCCTTCTAAAAATTGTTAAGAATTTCTGATCTTTCATTGGCAATAAAATTTAAACATTCTTACCTTTGGCTTTTGACTTTTCTCTTTGTCAGACACGTTAGATGGTTTTCTCTTCAACATTTTTAATTCAGATTTATCCACCTGATGTGCAACTGCTACTAGCTTGTGTCCAAACTAAGTACAAAGAAGCGTGTTGCACAAGAGTACATCAATTATACAGTTCCTTATTCTGTCAGGATGTGACTTCATGCAGCTGCTTTGCAGCGTGGGTGCACAAACTGCAATCTTTGTTTGGGGAGAGTGTGAGGAAGGAGAGGACGAAGTGATGGGGAACAGAAAGAGAGGTGCACTAAGAGGGTGAGCTGAAGATAAGGAAAGGGTTCAGAGTGAGAAACGCTTTAAGACTTATCTCCTCCCACATCACCATCAGGCCTTGGTACCTCCATGGTACACGGTCTAGCTGGTCCCTAATGCCTCCTTTTCTCTCTTTGGTCTACAGTAATGCAACAAAAGCAATGAGACTGAAGGTCGCTGTTTGGTAGAGAAAGGAATTTTTCTAAAGTCATCTTTTTCTTTCACGTGGTGGAATACCTTTTTGCCATTCATTACAGAGTTTGGAGTCCCTGAAATAGCACTTTTCAGTTCTCTGCTGTCCTTGATTTGGTGACAAAGTCATAGGGAGAAAAGTGAGTCTAACAGAAGGCTTACAACAGAGAGACAGAGAAGAATGACAAAGGTCATTTACACTCTCCTGAAAAACAGCCCAGGGTCTAAATGAAAGTGGAATATTAACATAGCTTTGAACTTCTGCCTCATTTTGCTTGATATCATTTGCCAAATCTCAAACAGAAGTCTTACGTATCCTAAGTAAAACTTATTTGTTGTGAATCATAGGCCACAAAACCTGAAACCATGAAAAATTCCCAACCTTTTTCTGAAAGATGGGGGCAAATTCTCAATTTCAATACCCAAACTTTTAGGCCACAGAGATTCAATCAAATCTTATTTTAACATTACTACAAATGAAAAAAGAAATCTATTTCTAAGTAAGTGTCAAGAAAAAACTTCAAGACTAATAGTCAAGAAAAAACTTAGACAAAATATTTTGGGTTTTTTTTCAAAATTTGGATAACATTTTTTTCTTTTTTTTTTTTTTTTCCCAAGTAAACCTATTCCATACAACTTTTACTCATAAGTTTTGCACAGATGTAAGCTCTTTTAAAAAAGCAAGTCACTGTGGAGGTCTCTTGCACCAAATAAAAATTCAGAAGTCCTTCTCAATCCAAATACTCAGTGCACAGACCCTTCTCTCTCTATGTCAGTCTTTTACTATGGTTGAACTGAAATTTCAAGGAAAAGTAAAACAAGAAACCATCCAAACTTAAAACCAGAAGAACTGATGATTGAAATCTGGTAAGAAATGCACAGGTCTTATTTCTTAGAATCGCCTTTTCCAGTCCCATAAACATTTCTAAATTTTGAAGCATCTATGAGGAGACAATGCAAGGCAGGTAGTATCTTGGCTGAATTGCTCTCTTCTTCTTGTATCATATGAATACTCCGAGGAGGGATAAAACACTGTTCATCAGATGATTTCCCATTTCAGTTTGGTATTTGGACTTCTATTGAAATGTTTAAGAAAAGTTTTGGAAGCCTTCTTGAATTCTGATGAATGGGCAACTCAATGGACTGAGACAGACTGATGAAAGAATAATTATTATTTGCTAATGGTGTAATGAGGTTTTCCTTTTCAGATCTTCTAAGAACCAGGTTGTAAGAAGAGGAGGAACTGGGGTTAAAGTCCTGAAATTCTGCCAAATGTAATGCAAGATTGTTCTCTAGGTTATTGGATCGCATTAAAATGTGTGCTGAACTTCCACTCGCAAATCGAGATGTTTCACTTTACATTTTCATCAGAGTTACACTCATCTAGATCAGAGTTGAATTAATTATTATTACTATTATTAATAATAACATATCCACTAGTGTTCATAATCATTATTATTAATAATGTTTGATAATTAATTAAAAATAATTATTAGCTATAAGAGTTATGTTTCTTTAGTGTATCTGATAATAACACCTGAAAAGTCCATTTAACCATAAAGAGGTTTTACAATGGATATTTAATCAGCCTTACTAATTCAGTAGGGCCATATGTTATTACAAAAGCTGTTTGTATGTTTAGTCATAATTAAACCTGATTATTTATCCACATAGATGTACACTGCAGTATATTGTTTGCTTTTTAATCTGATCCAAACGCGAGGATTAAAATCAGACTGTGCTGATCATTAGACTGTGATTTCCTGTCTCAGGCCACTGTTAAAATCTTCATGATTAATAAAATGGGAACTCATCTGAAGAGTAATATATGAGCTTCCTTTCTGTAGAATATTTATTGTTAAACAGGAAGAAAGAGGCTATTTCAAGAGATATAGTACCAACCCATATCTATTTCCTTTCCTCATCCACATGTCAGAAAAATTATAGCAGCTTGAAAGCTGACCTGATTATGTGCTTGCCCTTGGAAGGTTGACCCATACTAGTTTTACAAAGTAACAAAGTGAAGAAAATCAAATGTATATAAAATTATGTTCATTTAATTTAGTTAACCAATACATTTCAAAAGGAGCTCTTTTGAATTAAAAAATGATAATAAGCTTGGTGCTTATATTCTCTGTATTTGAAGTTAATTTTTCCAAAGGAAATGAATATCTATGTAAAATTAAATGAAAAATTCTCATACATAGTGTTCTGTTGGACATGACTGCAGGTAACCTAATCCATTTCCTTGCTGGTCTTTGGATCTGATCCAAATCCTTGTAAAATCGATAGAAGTTTTTCAGGTGAAGTTTGTGGGGCTGGGGTTGGCTTCTCCATCCTGAAATGCCCAGGCAATGCCACTCTTCTCTCTGGGAAGTCCTTTGGGGAAAAAGGCTATCCACTTGAAAATAATTAAGATGACCCTGTGAGAATGTTTCCTACTGACATTATATTTTTAAAAGGCACGTACCTTCTAGTTTATTATTATCATTATGCAGTTTTAATGAATGGGCTATGATGAATGGTCCTGGATATTCAAGGGCTTTACGTGCTTCCCTCCCACAGGACAGTGCCATATTCCCCCTGTGGTTCCATCCTGTTACCTTGCCCTGAAAGGAGGTATCACTTCCAGCCTAAACTGCAAGTGTAAACTTATACTTTCAATACTTGATTATTCTGTTAAAACTAACAATTAGGGTACAAAGTAGATTGAAGGGTTTAGCATACTGGTCACTTGTCAAAAAAGCAAATGAAATGAGTAATTTTTTATATTAGCAAGTCATTTTTCATTGTCCATCAGACAAATCTGGTCTAAGGTTAACCTGTGTGTGTTAGTCTGTTTATTTTAATTAAAATGATACTTGTATTTTGTACAAGAAACAAACCAGCCTATGCTTTTATGGTGATGACTCTCCCTGTATGATCCAGCTCCCTTAGATATTGCAGAAATTTCAGAATAGCAAGTGGAGCTGAGTGAATAATTTGCAGTGAATAATTTACTTAACAAATTTAATCTTTATTTCCTCAAGGAATGTTCATGAGCAGGACACAATTTCCTCATATGTATTAATTATGGGCCAGAACATAGCTAGATACTTCCCTCTCCTGGTCTAATCTGAGCAAGGGGCAGCCACAGCTACAGTCACTGCTACTCCTTGGCAAAGATCCTTCCTTAAACTACTATGGCAACGACTCCATAGAAATAAGAGGAACAAGTGTGAAAAAGTGAAGTTAAGCTTCTCATGAAAGAAAAAAATTAATAAAAAAATGAAGAAGTTACCAAAACTCAGAGTCTTTGAGAGACAAGACAGGATTAAAGAATACTTTAAGCTTACAGCCTTGGTTTAGCAAAGAGTTAACACTGTACAAGAAGACTCCCATGCTGCACAAAGTATAACTCTTACGAAGCCTGCAGAAACTGTGTGTTCAGCAAAGCTAATGACTAACATCTGAAGTTAGCTTCTAAAACTTGATCTCTGCTAAATATTTCACATTGGGGGGATTTTTACATGCCATACTTCCACTGAAACAGCATGGGGAAACAACAGAGCAGAGTCTAAGCTTGTTTAAGCAGCTGTCAGTGTGCCGAGCAGCAGGAATGTCATCAGGAATTGTGAATTCAGCCTGCCTCAAACCATTGGGCTTCCTTCTGTTCTTGAAAAAATATTTTTGTGATACTTCCTTCTCTTATGCTAATCTTTTGCCACTGAGGTCAATGGAGTCACAAAGAAATATGGCAGGGGCAGGCTACAGAGCATCACTGCCAGAGCTCCTACTGAATTTAAAGATGTGTCTGGTACAAAAAGCGGTGGCTACTCTGTGAGTAAGAAAAAGTATCTCATTGCCAGGCCCTCAGACTGTGTCCTTGGTGTGGTCCCAGCACTACCTGGCCTAAAGGGAAAATGAAGTACCAAGAACTTATCTCAAACTTTGATCCCAACACATTCTCTTGCATTAGCAGTAGATGAACAGATCAGTCATACCTATACTGTGTCAGGTTGGCACTAATACTAATAAAAATCTATACTATTGTGACAGTAGGATTCTCAAGGAGATTGGCTTTCACCTATTGAACAAATTTCTTTCTTATTACCTTGAAAAGTACATAAGAGATGAAGTTGTAGCTATATCTTCTAGGTATTCCTATTGGGAAAACTCAAAGTCATCAAGGTTGCTGTCTTGTAAAACACAGCCACAAGCTTATCTGCGTAATAATTTCCAGCAGAATTATGTGCGTCACTGGTGGTTTTCCTGTACAATTTATTGTAAGCAGAATACTCTTTACTGTCTGTGATGAAAAACAGAAAGTAACTGGCAGGATGGTGCTGCTGTGGGTTCAGGCATGTAAGTGAACAGCATGCTGTTTCTCAGAGTGGATGTCAAAATGTAGCTTAAAGCTACATCGCAGTGTTCATGCCTAGAACATCTCAATGGCTTCTGTTAGTGAACACTGCGATTACTAATCAGCTACAAGGGCATTTTATCCCACGTAATTTGCAGGTTTATATGACTGTTCTTTTATAGTTATCGAGCTGAAGCTCAGCCTCCCAGAAATGCATTTACAGATAAAGAGTGACAGTTGCCTTGCATGTCTACTCAAAAAGCTCAGATATGGGATTTTTGATAACGGGAGCTGATATAAAAATAAATTTAGGCTCTCGGTTTTAATCTCATACGCAAAACATTACATGCTTCATTTGGCGTTTAGAAAGCCGGCTTAATGCACAAGCTCTGTCAGTGCAGCAGGGGATTTTTTCAAGGTATGTACATGATGTTTGCCAGTCTATCTCTGATTAGAATCAAGTTCAACAGAAGTAAATTCTGATTAACTCTAATGTGCAGCCTGCTGTCAGGAAACTCTTTGTAGTTGGAACCATCTTTTACCAGTAAACATCTCCTGCTGAATTTGTTCACTGATGTCAGAGTGTCAACTCGATGTGCCATCACAGAGCTAGGTCTGCTGTGCAAATGCTAACATGAAAAGGAATAAAGTGTAGTGCACTGCATATTCACTTGCAGGGCTTCAATTTAATTTTGTTTCTAGAAGAAAATGCCATTCTTCTTTTTCTCTTGAACATGGTTTCCAGTGGGTGAAAATCATAATTCGGAAGTGACAGGGAGGGACATGATGGCTTTATTTGTAATTAGCTTTAAATCTTTCTGCCCATCTAACTGATGTGATACCTGGCTGATAGCCAGCAGAAACACAAAAATGCTTCACCATCAAGCATAGGTCATCAGTTTCAACCTTACATTTTGTTTTCTTAAAATGCTCTGTACCAGACTTGTGGGCTTATCTCCTGTAACATTTGATTCAGGTGTTAACATTAACAGCGATGTCTTCTAAATAAAGCAGGATGTGGGTCAGGTTATCTCCACCAGCAGACTAGCCAAATCACACATACCGGGAATGAAACTGGAGTGGTTGATTTGCTCTCATGCTCATTTCCAGGCCTGAACCACACTGCAGAAATGTCTGGTTCCTGCTCAGTACATCTGGCTGACAGGTGTAGGTGGTTGCCCTGATCCATCAGCCACTTGCTCGAAGGCAAGGGATGATGGACGGCGGGCTCTCCCATAAAGAAAAGGAGGCACTTTTTCTGGCTGGATTTCGGCACCGAGTCCCTCAGTGAAGAGGACTGGCCAGATGATGTCTCACTTGGGGCTTCATGGGATGGTTTGGGCTGTGGCTGAATGGTTACAGTTGAATAAGTTGCCCCAGATCGGCTGGGCCCCACTAACAGGGTGGGAACTTGTTCTTAGCCCATCAACAAGACGAAGTGAAGCACAGTCACATAAATTTATTTCATTAAGGATTTAAGATAACATGCCTTACTTCACACTGTGGTCTAAAAGCACTCACAGGGACAGTCATAGTACTCAGTAGGTATAAAGTAATGACTTACGTGTCAGTAACTTGTCTTTGGGGAGAGAAGGGAATGGAAAGGGGAGGCTGTCTCCAAAATGGTGCTCTGTGGAAAGAGAAATGGATGCTTTGCCTCTTCAAAAACACCTCACTTTTCTTCTGGATTCCTTCCACCAACCTTGATCTTTTTTTCACTATATTATCAAACTCTTTCTCATCTCACCTACCCACACAGTATATAGGCTTTTGATTAGCACCTTGCATACCGCTTCTCTAGAGAATATTTTTTTACCTCCTACTCTCACCTATCTGATTCTTTTTACTTCTTTCACATGTATTACCTTGCATGTGTTCTGTCTCCTTTGCCTTGCTGCTGCCAGAGAAAGCAGAGGTTGGTGAAAAGGCAACAAAACTTTTCCCTCCAACAGCTCCATGATCTGCTTAAATTTTGACTGAGCTGCAGAGAGCAAACCGAAGAGAAGTCTCCAGAAGCAGCAAAACTCTGAAAGCTAGATATAGGCCTGTTAGTTTACGGTAAGTAATTTTTTAATATATGTACAAACCAGTGAAGAGAAATGTTAATATTATGCTCCTCTAGTTTGGCAGGTGAAAGTTCACAAAAATCTTTGAAACATCTTTCGGTTCAAACACCCTGTAAACCTAAATAATAATACCTAAACCCCTAAAAAAATAGCACACTCGTGTATCATACACACACAAAATTGCTAGATAAAGCAAAAGTTTCAAAGTCAAGGGAAGGCAGAATTAACGCTGTCTGTGGTGCCTGAATCTCACTTCTAAGCATGTATGTTTTCTGATGCAGTTTTAATGGTGCAGCTTTAATATTAAACACATTTTCTATGCTGAATGCCTGTTTCAGTGCAAAGGATGAATCTGAATGGAGGCGTGAGAGACCATAAATAAGCTGTTTGAACTCCTGTCCTTCTGGTTCATGAGCTGGTATGTGTATTCTTGCTCGTGCAACAACCATCTGATGTGTAAAGTAACATACCATGCCCATTTCGCAAATGAAGCCTGAGGCAGACAAGGTCAGTGAATTGTCTAATATCACACAAGAGGTCTGTAGAAGTACAGGGGATTGAATCTGCATTACCTACATCCTTAATCACTGCATCGTGATTCACAGAGTTAAGGAAGTTCTGCTGCTGTGAATAACTGGAGTAATTTTGTCATTATAATTCAGTGAAATGCTAAGAAATTGTGTTAAAACTTATTTACTTTGTAGTTGATCATTGACTGCATGTAATCCTCAGTTTTTGACCCTGTGGTTAGATGTGCAGAAAATTCGAGTGAATATAGCTGCAAGCGAAGTTTTCGGAGTTTGACTTTCAGACTGAAAAAAAACCCAGTTAATATCCTGCCTATCTAAAAAGACCATCATAATTAACTGGTTTTGCCCTTTTTCACCTGTACACATCCTGCTGTAGGATGTGAGCTGTCATTTGTATTTATCTGAGAACAAGAACTGTCTTACGAGCTGACATGGCAGCTAACAAGGTTGTAACTGATGTTGTAACTCCTGCCACATGTTGCTGTATTGCTGCGCTGATTAATTTTTAGGGGAGTTATGTGGAAGCAAAGATGATCTGTGAGGAAGAAAATCTATGTATTAAAACACCTACACAATCCAGAACTAAATAAAGAAAACCTTAAAATATCTGCAAAATTTTCTCTCATGATCTTAAACTATCTGAACTCTTGATTTTCCCACTTCCCACACACTGTTGCCGTTTCTTGTGATATGTTATCAAACTTCGGTTGAAAGTAGAAGTGAATGAGAAGTTTTATGTCATTTAACCTAATTAATTTTGCCTTTCATGAAAAATATTCAGCCGGATTTCTTCAAATGGATTGCAATGTAAGCACTTCCAGCAAGAATTATGTTATGTTCGAGTTTCCAATTTGCTTTGCTTACATACTAGGGAAGGTGAACTTCTTCAATCAGCTAAATGTCCACAGAAAGTTAGTCCAGAAATGTCATTAACACAGGTGAATTCCTTTCAAAAAAAGAGAAAATATTCAGATCCAAATCATTGTCTAATTGTTTCTGAAAAGCCCTGATCTTTGTCTACTGATGATCTCTTCATGTACTTGAAAGTATTTAAATAGCAGAGTTAGAGATGTGGCCACTGTGTGCTCATTGTTTCAATTCCAATTTTATTTTTCAGGCCCTATTCTAGTTCATTTTATCCACGACTATTTTTTCAAGGCTGGATCAAAAGACAGTATTCCAATTAAATTTTCAGTTTCTAAAAACAATTTTGAAATTATGCAAGACATACCCTGCTTTTGGAGAATGTCAGAACAAAAGTACTTCTGTTATTGGACTTTGAGACACATTCATTGTAATAATGCCTTTCTGGCATTGAAAATCCTCACTCTTCCATTTATGCCATTGCTGAGCACTGATATCGTGAGACTTTTCCTACATTTCTGTGCGAGGGAGATGAAAAGAGAACTAATTTCTTCTGATTTATGGAAGCCTTATTTCACAAATAGTCTTTACAGGAATGCTTTAAAACACACAAAAAAAATGATTTACCAAAGAGAATAACTAGCTCTATGTACACTCAAAAAACAAGCAAGCAAACATAATCAGCTCCTGAGCCATCTCAGAACTTCCAGAAAATTAATATTCCCTAAAACAAATGTCATTTGAATTACCTAGGGAGAAAGACATGGGATATCAGGCATTGTTGTATGCACTGCTACCTGCCATCTATGTATTCTTGTAACTTAATGTTGGTAAGCATGCTTGAGTCATGCTTAGGCTGTGGCTTCTTTACTGAAGCCTTAGCCTCAACATCCTTACCAAATTTGTCATGTAAGTAGCACTTCATTGGGGACACTGAAGAAATCTGAAGCTAAGCTTGCTTGTTCTCCTGAATAAAGATGAGTCCATGTAAAAGATGTACTGAGCCAATGCAAGCACAGTGAAGATTAAATATTTTGACTACAAACAGGAAGCATGTCACCAACTCAACAAGCACTAGATCAGGCTAAAATTTAGGTTTCAAAAGTGAATATATGCAGAAGTAAACAACATTACTTGGTGTAAGGAGATAAATTGCACTTAAATTGCAGTTGGGTAGGCAGATCCCAAGGTGCCTAATGGCTTCATTGGTCAAAACATTTCTGCCAGCATCAGAGGCTAATGCACTAGCACAAAATAAGTTGAAAACACAGCCTGTATTAGCTGATTCATTCTGTAGATGCACTGCTCAGGCAGAGTAATGTATATTTTTTTTTTTTTGCTTTGTATGGCATATGGGAAGAAATCACAGCTTTTATGATCTTTTAGTATAAAAAAACCAAGAAGAAAAATTGACAGCAGATCCGCAGAAGGATAGTGTTATTGCAGCGTAGGTATACAAAGCAGCAGATGGAAAATACTATCTATTTATTTTGGTATGTGAAAGTGCAGCATTTTGGCAATTCTTCAGGATGCTAACAGAAAGTCATCCTTTCATCAGACAGTTTGTTATCAACAGCTGCACTTAGTTTAATTATATTTTGACTCTTAATCATGTTTCATGAAGTAGGTAGCATTCCTTTTTCTATTAAGAATTCATACGCCATTTACAGAGAATAAGTGTATAACATGCACAATTCTTCCTGCACTTTCAACAATTGTATTTTCCTTCATACTACATTGATGATGGTAATCCAAAATATCCTTTAGTTCCTCGCTCTAGCTGTAGCTCTGCAGTACCTAACTACTATGTCAGAAGCAAACCCATGAAATCTACTGAGATGAATTGAAATATTCTTCTGCAGTTATCTGTAGCCATATTAAAGATGTTGTGGTATTTTAAAAATAAATTTTACTACAAATAAATTAATTTAATTATCATTTTGCCTTATATATACTAGCAACTACTAGCAGTCCAACTTTACAGAACAGTTCAGCAATGTTAGGAGGAAAGAGTTTGGATCTGTTAAGCTTTTTAGTAGGGTTAGATACACATGCCTCTAAGATTAATGGAAAATGTGACATAATTCCCTATATAGCTATGAAAATTCTAGTAAGGTATTAAAAGTATAAAATAGGACAAGAGTTACCATAATGAATAGCAGTGTCATCAGATTTTTCAAATTTTTTAAAACCTGCTTAGAGACTGCATGGTCAGAGTCACCACAGATGAAGACACTAAATTTCTGAACTCTTCACATTACTATGAAGAATGTGGCAAAAATTGCTGTAGGATGCACAATGGCAGTGGCAGATATTTGCTATCAACACAGTGCAATGGTGCAGCTATAGTGAGGCTGGATGCCCTCCCAGGGTCCTCTCTTCCAAGCAGAGAGCTTGAGAGTTGAATCTTTGTGCTTTAAGAGGTGAATTTCTCTCACTTTTTGTATTTAACTGAAGCAAGCCATATAATATTTACCAACTTCCTGATGTAATAATTTCTTAAAACTCCCTGTGACAAGAGACCAAGTAAGACTCTAGAGACACTGGAGCATCAGGAAAATGAGTGCTCTTAAGTTCACTAGCATTTGTATCTTTTTGGCTGAGTTAATATTTTTCTTTGTATTTCCAGGAAAATTAAGCAGTGAAAATTCAGTCATGAAACTTGACCTCTCCCCAGTTTTAAAATCAAAGCCGTTCAAATTTCACCAGCATTTGACATGCATTAGTACCCACGCCTTCACAAGGCTTAAAATGAAAAATACGTTTTCACAAGGTTCTGGGACAGGGTTTGAACTGGGAAATAGTGTGTCTGCTTGAATTTAACCATGTGCTAGATTTAGCTGTAACACTGATCATTTTTGTCTATCAATTCATGTGTCTTGAAGATGCTGTGATCTGGGGAGCACAGGAGCTGGGTGTTTATAGCTGTCTCTACCCTGCAAGAGAGGTGCTGAGTACAAAGGGTGAAGGGCTGAGCTGGTGGACTGATGGGGAGAGCAGGGTAACAGATGAAATTAGCTTGAATGTTATAAAAAGCAACAGGAAACCTGTCAGGGGGCTTGTAAGTGAAGATATGATAACGTGAAAGGGAAGCAGCTGGGGACAGTTTCGTATTTTGGAAAATAAATCCTGTTTTCATGTCTCAGCCACAGCTTATCACCTAAACACCCATCATCATGGTCTTGAGTGCTTTGTTTACTGCCACCCTTTCAGCTGCTCTTCATCTCTTCCTAGGGCAAAGACTTTGGGCCTCGGCTTGGTTACAGCTGAGCAGGACTTCCTAATACCGTTAGAAAACAGATTTATACTTGGTGAGGATCTGGCTTCCTACTTTGTCACTGAAATAGGAACAAGTAAGAGCTACAGCTTTTAACAGGACCACCTATTAGTGACACTGAAGCAACCAGAGTGACTGAAGAAATTGAAAATTGGTGTCCCAGAAAAGCAATCTGAGGATTTCCAGGCATTCATTTTAGTGTTATATTCGTGCCAAATATAGATTCAAAAAGTAATTGAGAAAGATCTTTGAAGGCATGTTCAGGTGTCTCTCAGCAGAAAGACGTCAGCTGAAGAAAGAAAAACAAAATGCAGAAAACAGTCAAATTGCTTAAGAAATTTGAGCAGCCAGAAAGTCCATTAAAGCCCACAGCATTCTAGAGCACAGGAGAAACTGCTGGCTGAAATAAAGTAGAAATCTTCCAATGTTCCCACAGCTGTCCTCTGGGCTGTGCCAATATTGGTCAAGTGCAGCTTTCAGCTTTGAAGAGCATTTTTCTAGATAAGAACACTGTCTGTTCTTCGTTCGTTACTGGCTGTCCATACTCTTCCTCCCCACTCCACTAACCTAGAGCACAATGACCAGGCACTGGCATCACAAGAGATCCAGTAACCTGTGTAAACCCAAACGCAACATACAGCACCTCTTTGAGAGCCAAGATGATCCAGAGCAGCAGCAGCAGTACAGAGTGCAGGGTAACAGCAAGCAAGGCTGTTAAGGGATAATCAGGAACCAGAACTTATGTCAGGAGAATTTAGGACGAGAAAATGTCCAAAACCAGAGCTGAGAAGAGTGTTTCTTCAACAAATGTATGAATCTCAAACTAGATGTATCTACTAAGGGTCAAAGGGAGATGCTGAGAAATGGCTTATCTGGCAAGAAAGCAAGTGAAAGCAGGAGGAAAGCAAAAAAATCATAAGATCACTGAAAAGGCAGAGAACTATGGCCATAAACAGCAGGGCTAACATAACCGTGAGAAGACCAGAAAATACTCCTGAGAGGAATATGGAGAGAACGAACACAGATGTTGACATAAAGTCACTTGTAGTTTTCCCAAACTTATTGTTCACTCAAACACAATGTAATGCATTTATATTGCATAGAAACCAGTCTTTTGAAGTTTTCTACTCTGAAAATGGGAGAGAAAAGATATGCTGCTCTGCAGCGTCCTTAGATTTTTTTCTTTCTCCGCACCAAAACCCCAGGTTTTCTCTAGTCCTGGGAAACAACGCTCATCTTTTTATTGTCACTGAATACCAAGCACAGGTTGCAACAGATAAACATGCTCATGATATCAATGGCTAAATCCTCCTTCTCTTAAACCTAACCATACTGCAAGAAGAGAAACCCACTTCCATTAGCTCTCTGCTGATTTGTCTCCAACAGGAGGTGTTGCCTTCTCTCCTTTCCTGTAAAGGATGCCTGTGTCATCCTCGAAACAGCCTCCATACTGAGCAGTTATTGGGAGAGTGACTGGGTCAGCCAGAGAAGTTGAGAGAAAGGGAGAAAGGGAGTCATCAGCTCTTCTCTCTCTGTCTCAGACTGTCCGAAACAGTCTGGGAACTGTTTTGTGAAGAGAATCCTTCAGTTGTGACCTCACTATGTTCTCCACTCTGTGCCTGCTTCAGGGCCAATCAAGCCTATCAAGATCCTGTACTTTCCAGGCTTCTGACTCTAGATTTTTCATGCGTTACATGGGGTTGCAAAAGTCTTATGCAACTGCACAGATTGAGAAAAAGCAACGGAAAGCTGAAATGGCTTGTATACAAGTCATACAGACATGGCACTTCTAAGTATACTACTTTGTTAGGGTAGTGAAGATTGTAACATACAAATAGCAGAAGGGCAGCTTCTACTAACCACAATTTAAGTAAAAAAAAAAAAAAGGAGAAAAAGTCTGAGACTGACAGCTGAACTGTTTTCTGCAGGGCTAAGCCTGACAACTAAAAAGAAGTATAAAAACCAGTAACCTTTCACATTAAGGTCAAGTGGCTGTTAAACTGGTGTCTGGACAATCTTTTCTTCCATCCTCTGCCTCAATTTCAGCTGATTCATAACATTACAAACACTGGCCTGGATCACTCATTTCTCTCCCCAATATACTTTCTGATAATATGAAAATATGCAGCATGGTAGGTTTTTTTATCCAGGCATATTTTTTTTTTTGCTGAAGTATTCAGTATTTTCTCAAATATATTCTTCCACTCTCTAAGGAAGAACTATTTGTGAATTATATCTCCTTAGGAAGAATATCAGTAACAATAATTTCACATGGCAATCTTGACACACCAAAAAATGCAGTGCTCTGTGTCGCCCCTAGCAAAATTTGGACCAACCACTAATTATATTGTAAACAGCTGAACAACGAAGAAAAAAATGACCTATGTCTAAGTTAACTTTGCACAAAGTTGATAATGGTGGCACCATGGGTATAAAATGGTAATGCAGCACACTCATTTCTGTATTTAACTGAAGGACAGAAATACAAACTTCTAAAATGTTTTCATAATATATGAAGGTAGGCAGGATGGATGAGATTTTTAGCTGTCTCCTAGGTCCCTGTGCCAGAGGCAGTCAGCTCACACAGGTCTTTATTGTGCACTTAACTTGGGGAAACTGAAGGAAGAGTACCTGGAGGAGTTTGGTGAGCCTGTTATAGCTAAGGATGGATGTGACTTTTGCAGTCTGTTCTCACAGCTCTTGTTTAGGTGTCCAGCTCGGATGATCTCTGTCAGCCTTTTTGTTGTTTTAGGTGAAACAAACAATGGCAACATGAAGTGCAATAAGGGAGGCTGTGTAAAGTGCTGTCAGGGATGAAAGGAAGAGGAAGAAAGGAGTCAAGGGAAGAACCTGGAGGAAGGGAATTACGATCACTCATATTTTGTCTCTCCAAATAGAAGTCTGTCATTAAGAAATCCAGGTCTTTTTCCTTGGGATTATGGGAGAGCGCTACTTAATTTACTATCTGCAATTCAAGCTTTAATTAAGACTAGACTCAATCAGCTTTGCATATGTTGCTAAGATGAGTCTGGATAATATGTGTCCAACCTAGATATTTGTCTATCCCCCAAGCCAGATCAGCCACAATTTGCTGATGGAATAACAGAGATTTGGATCTTAGCCTTGCATCTACCAGTTTTGCCTGTTTGCCTCAGTTCAGGACACATCAGCTAGCATTTCAGTGGTGTATCTCAGGCCATCTCTTCCACATCATGCTGCAGCAGAGACAAAAGAGTAGTAGCTAAGCCATGATCAGCCAAGAAAATGAAATGATGCTTTACTTAGAGAATCCAAAAGAGTATTATAGAACATATAGGTTTTACTCTAACAAGTAAATCAACATCAGAAAGAACATCTGCATCATCCCCAGTGTCTGATCCCCTCATAGCAATACCACCAGTGTCAGCTTGCTTGATTCTTAAAAAGCAAAACTGAAAATCCAGTCTTTGTAATCTTCAATTGAGCCAGTTGGTAGAATGCAAATTCAATGAATGAGATGTCTTGCTATTGCCTGTAATTTAAATCTAAAGGCACTAAGCCCACAGAGATACATTAAAGTCAGGGAGCCTGTCAGGAAAGCAGATGGCAAAATAAACAATAATGTAGGAAAAAAGCACACTAAACCTCTTGCTGGCACTTAATAGTAACATGGGTAGGACAAATCTCACCAGGGTAGAGAACATTAACAGCCTGTTTGTGACAAAATGAAATAAAATTATTTGAATTGACACTTGTGCACTCATAAATCTGACCAACACATCTATTATTACTATTTTGCCCTGGGACTTCAGCCTTAGCTTGGGGTGCTGAAAGTTGCTTTCATTTGGAGCAGGCATATGAAGGAGCCCAGCATCCCTGACACAATTTTGTTTCTA
This sequence comes from Trogon surrucura, assembly GCA_020746105.1. Lineage (NCBI taxonomy): Eukaryota > Metazoa > Chordata > Aves > Trogoniformes > Trogonidae > Trogon > Trogon surrucura. The sequence goes on along the minus strand of CM036617.1, from coordinate 111,781,329 downwards.
CAGAGTCCTATTTACTGGCAGACAGGAGGACTCACCTGACAGTTTTTATTCCCAGCCTATTTCTGCCAACACTCTGCCTTGAAGGTCTGTCTCCAGGGGCTGTCCTTGGAAGTCTGCAGTGCTAAGGCTCTCTGGGGTTTCACTGCTTCACCTTTCTCAGGTGTTTTTTTTAGGAGTAGTTTGCTTTCTCTCTCTTCTAATTACAGTTCCATCAATCAAAGCTTTAGCCTTTCTGTTTTCTATGTCAAATCCCAGGAAAATCCTCTGGGTTACATAGATAAATCCCATGTTTCAGGTACTGCCTCTTATTATGTCAGCTGCTGTGTCATTGAAAAGAAGCTGAATGGCTACCTCCATGTAGTCAGTAATATAGTTGCTATATTGACCCACACATCTACATGAGTGTACCTTTCCTAATGATATATGAGCATGCTCTAGTGAATTTTTTTTTCATCAAGAGACTCTCTGATCTAAGGTTATGATTACTTAGGCCTCCATTTGAGCACTCAGCTGGGAGCTTTTAGCATTCATCTTGCCTCCTGTGGTTTAGATGCACTTTCCTGGGAGCTGGCCCTATTGCACAGTGAGAGCCAGCTCCGTCCCTGGAGCACTGCAAAGGGAATGGGCATAAAGGGAAAAGAGGCAGCTCTCTACTTCTTCCTTGATATATTTCTCTCAACCCATCACCCTCCATGTGCTTACCACTATGTTGCATACCAGAATCATAGAATGGTACCAATAGATTAGCTAGCTCCAATCTCCCTGTCACGGGCAGGGACACCTCCCACTGGGCCAGGTTGCTCAAAACCCCATGCAGCCTGGCCTTGAACATCTCCCAAAGAGGGCTTGCTGCACCCAGTGAGGAAAGGGAGAAAAGCCTTGTTGCAGTGTCCAACTAAAGTCTTACCAACTAAAAGTTTTCTTGGTTTTGTTTTCCTAGTTTTAAATGGTCCTCTAAAAAGCGCCAGCAATTAAAATTCAAAAAGTATCCTTTAGATAGCTATCCAGACAGATAATTTCAGACCAAGATTAAATTCTGCGCTTTTGTATCAGGCCCTAAAAACCTCTTGCTGCCACAAAGGTAATTGCAAAAATGGGCTTCGCCAGCTGAGCTCATTGAAAAAGGCAGAAACATCAATACCTCTTCAATCTCTGATATTTGTCTAAATATCTTCAGTGTCCTTTACTAGTATTGTGGTGACTTCTAGGGGCCTGATCCAAGCACACTGGCTTCATTGCCCCATACTGACTTACCCCAGACTTCCAGAAAGTTTTCTAAGCCTGGAGGGATGAGTATGTGACATACAGACATTAAAAAAACCAGTATGTCTGATGAGAAACAGGATAACCTAACAGGATAAGCCTTCTGTCTCAGTGCTGATGATGTCTATGTGGTTAAAAATGAACTACCAAGGACTGTATGAAGCTCTGGTTTTAGCCTTAAGAATGCATTCACATCCATTTACCTGCAAGCTAAATTTGGTTTATTGCATTTCATAACCACATGGAAGATGACAGCATCTCTTTAATGCTGAATCAGAGCAAAAACTTTCCACTTTTTATGTCTGTCAGCACAAAAGAAACCACTTCCACTTACCCAGGAGTACTGTAGATCCATATCAGTTAGGGAATATGTAAGATGTGGCTGATGAGAAGAGCAAGTACAGTTTTCCCATTCTTCTATTTTTGAAATCAAGAAGTCACAAGGACAGAGCTGGTTATCAGGAAATGGCTTCCAGTCACTCCACAAGTGAAATTCAGTTTCCGAATGGATTGAAATCGTTCCTAAGTTATTAAGTCTGGAAGTGTATGAGCAGCCCAGAGATGCAGAAATAAAATCTGCCCTAGTCTCAGTCTCTTCTTTTCTCCTCACATTGTCTTTCCAGGTCTTCTTTTCCTGAGTTTTTGTCAGTTTCATGCAAGAAGTCAGCGCTTCTTCATCCTCTTCAGAGAGATAAGCATCTTCTAACGTATCTTTAAAAATGCAAACAATATGTTGCAATTCATAGAGAAAATAGCACACTTTCTTTCTTAAATATTTTCTGTTTCATTATAATGAAAAAAAACTGAGGATGGAAAGGATTTTGTGCTGGGTCAGACGCCTGAACCCAAAGCACGATTCATTCTCTATTTGCTAAATTTGTTTTGCTCCCTCAAAAGCCCAGAAAATTGTACTGGTTCTGCACTGAACATGAAAATTTGCTAACTGAGTGTCAAGTTGCTGCGTAGTTGCAGAGAGCATGAGTTTAACTTAAATGCTAGAAAAGTTTGGAAAGCTTTTCCGTAAAATTCCTCTCCCAAACCTTCCCTGTGTATATGTTATAGTTACAAAATAGTGGCTGATATATACATTTCCTCATGTGCTTTAGTCCAAGCAATAATTTGGTTGGAGAAGTACTTCATCAGATAGCTTAAACTCATTTTGTTAGTATCCATTTAAAAACAATTATATACGCAAATGCAATGTAGAACAAATGAATGCACTGTCAAATTAATGTTGTCAAAACAAGTTCAGAGGAAGAACTGCTGCACAGTCAGATCAGTGATCTACAGGAGAATTGAGAAAAGAACCTGATCTCAGCATCAGTTTAGAATTCCTGTGTCTTGTGGCCCTTGGCAATCAGGTATGACGGGAGACTAACTTGCTTATCGTACTGCAGACCTTGTGCTCCCAGCTGCTACTGACTCATGGATTAACACTGAAAGTTATCTTCGCATTTGTGAGTTTTGTCTTTCGGTTCTGAAATGTGATACAAACCTAGGAACTACTCCAAAAGCAATTTTTCCCCAGCATGGAGGCCCCACTGTTATACAATTCTATTTAGTTAAAATCCCCGCTTGCAAGATATACTGTTACAAAACTCAAGCTAGTGTGACAGGAAACAGGTTTTCACACTATGAAGAAGTCAGCACTAAAGTGGTATCACAGTAACATCTCAGTTGGGGTTTGAAAATCGTGGGTGGTGAATGACAGACCAGGACAGGATTGTTTACAGTTCTGCTCAATACAGTGTCATTTGCCAAATGTTGGAAGGAATGCTGATATAATGCTTTACTTACTGAGGGGGAGCATAACATGTTTGACATCCTCCAAGCTTTGTGTACTCGTTTTTTTGGTTCGGACCAGTTTCTGCAATCGTTTTAATGTTCCCATGGACTCTGCTTTATCATCTGTTTCTGCACCCTGGCAAAAAAACCCAAAAGCATTAAAAGTATTCAAATCCTACAAATGAAAACTAAAAGTAATGTGGTGCTTATTTTGAGAATGGCAAAATCTCAGATTCAAAGACTTAATAATCTACACAAGGCTTTAAAAGGTAGGCACTTTCTCACTTGGGACCAATAGACACAAAATAGAAAAAAATCAAGTGACAAAAGGCATCAAACTTAGGTCAGTGTTCATATTGCTGTTTACATATTACTTTTCTTTAATAGCCCAGTAGTACCTAATACTTAATTCCAGATTAGTTCCACAAAACTTTTTAATATATGCATCAACTAAATTATCCAGAAGCATTTTAGATATGCACAGAAATCTTAGATGTGGTAAGCTACTGCATTTAAATGTGTATGGGACTATGTTCTGAAATACTGACATCTTCCTTTATTCAAGGCCTTATTTCCTTTCCTATATTAAATGACAATAATGTAAATGACAATTCAAAGCTGCTATTGTATATTCCAACAACATCCTATCAGGGAAACTTAGGGTTTGGGTACTACAGGCTTCTAGAGCAGGAATTTTGTGAGCACATTCTTTCAATTACGTTAAATCAGCTGTTATCTTGAAAATCAGTCCAGAAACACTTGGATTGTCTTCCAATCTGACTTTGAACTTCTCTGAGTTTCTGAGAGCAAATTCAAACTCTAACAGCAAATAACCTCTATTGCATAGTCATATGCTGTGTTTCACATAGGATATTTACTTTTCACTAGAAACAAAGAAAAGTAGACATATCAGAAATTAGTAAAATTGTGATTCAGCAATGGCTACTTTTTGGAACAGTACTGGCTGGCTTCTGTGGATGTTCACCTATTTACAAAGATAACCAATTTGTCCTATTGTGGCAATGCATCTCTGGTCATATTACAAGTGATTAAGAGTTAGTACTGATGTTATCAGAAGGTAGAAATGCAGAGGTCTTTATTGTACTGTCCCCAACAATTAGGTCACACATCATAGATCCTTTCTGCTTCCTCATATGCATAATCCCCTGAGACAAAGTCATCACGGAATCTGCCAGCAAAGTCTAATGCAGTGTGGGCAGGCTGCTTAAGGATGGGTCTCAAGAGATTCTGAACTCCTCAGCTTTCACGTAGGTTAAAGGCTTTTTGCAAAGTCTTAGTATGAAGCATGTCTGAAGCCCCAGCATTCACATATTACAAGTTACACCCATCCTCTGCAGCAATGATAAAGGAGAGGGTTAATTTCATATTTAAAAAAGACCACCATTCTCTTGACAGATAAATGTTTAGAAAGATGTCTGTACTTCAAGTGCCAAAGGTTCAGCTATTTTTCTATGAAGACAGGAGCTTCTGTAAGCAGAAGCTGAAGATTTCTATGCCCAGGCAAAGGACATTTTTACATGTGTTTAGTTAGTTTTGTGTCACAAGATGATTGTGTTGAAATTATAGTAAGCTGAAGCAGAGTTAGTGAAAGTTAACTAAGAATAGGTGAGATGTTCACTTGTATATTTAGATGTTTGATTTCAAACCTTGAAAGGGTTTGTACCAAATGGTTTGCACCACTAGTTCATCTTGGTCCAGCTATAAATTGGCACAGGTATTTAATAGTTTACAGAATCTGCCATATCCTCCTCATGTAAGACCAATGGACTTAGATAATATTAGAAATTGTCTCGAACTAAGCATTACCTAGTGAAATAAACATATACCCACATATGCAAAATAACACACAATAAAATCTGAAACTATTTTATTCTTTCAGGCACTGTTCTGATGAAATATTCTTAGCTATGTAAAACATTATTAGTAGTAGCAGTGGCAGTAGTCTATCTCTAGATACACATTTAATGGCTTCCTGCACGGATGATATAAATTAACATGATTCCACTCATGCTGATGGACCTACGCTGACTTCTTTCCTTAAGGGCAGGACCTTAAGAGTCCTCCTTTTGATAAACACAGTGAGTAATGCAGAAGTTCCTGTGGTGGATAGCACTTGGGTTTAGACTCCCTTTTCAGCAGCATGTTGCATTCTTGGTATCTGCAGATTGTCCTGGGAACAGGGACTCAACCACAGGAACCCAGCACAAAGCCAGAGAGTTGAATGTAAAGACCTTTTCATGTCTCCACTCTCTTTTGTAAGTATGGCTACAGCAGTGCCTTAGTTTCAATCAGGAGTAGGTATTTAAAGTGAATTTCACAACTATCCCTGTAAGCAGAGTTCTGGTCTCAAAGCCATGAACTGAAGTCATCACAGATGAAATTAAGATGAAACGTGCTTTCCAGAAGTTCAAATGATGAACTTCAGGTACTACTGGATGCCCAACAGAGAGGATGGGAACACAGGTAGATCTCCTACAATACACATAGTGTGGACATTGGCTCATCAGCACCAACTGTTCTGTTCTGATATTCATGTTACTCTGTGCTAGTTACTAATACAGACAAAATATATGTGCTTTCAATTTCTGCCATATGAAGAACTAATTTTATTCTGTGGACTAATAAAACCTAGTGGTTCTGAGTTTAAAATTCATTAGGTCTTCCTGAAGATCTTCACTGCAGGATAAAGTCTCAGCAGATTCATCTTAAAGCTCTAGTCAACTTGGGCCTTTTTACAGCTTATATCTGAGTATTCATCAGCCACTGTAGGCCAAATACAAGCATCCTTAGATTGGTCATGTTCTGATTTGTATTTCAAGCCCCATCTCCTCTCTTCCAAATTCAGGACAGTAGGACTGCAGTTTTAGCTTAGCTAAAGAGAGGAACTGAGGTGCAATTTTTCAGTCTCTCATTGTCAAATGTCTTTGCAAAATAAATCACAGTGCGTTTAAATTACTAATATTGCTCTAATACAAGATCTCTTGTAGTAATAATCATTTGTTCACTTGTAAGTAATGTTACAAAAGCACCATGCTGATTTTGAGTTTCCATCATGGAGACATTAATATAAATGGAAGATAATCTATTCAGATAATTTTATTAATGGCAGACTCTAATCCTCTTTACCTTAAAACATTCATTTGGTAGAGTCTATTGTTAGTGTAATGTCACAAGTGCTTAAATAATAAATACAGTAACACCCCTTTTATGGAGAAAAAAACTCATGCAGTATCAGTTAGTGTGGGGACAGCTTTTACGTTTACAGTATTTTATTTTGGTTTACCTAAACATTCAAATCCAGAGGTTTAGCTGCCTATCCAAACACAAGTAAAACATTCATTGATGTACAAACCAGATCGACTATCAGGTGAACTGACCATCCTGGTCTCACAATGTATTGTCCTGGCAGCCCTCAGCTACAGCTTCATGAAAGCGTACATAGAAATGAGCAAAATCTGTTAAATGTTGCTTTCTGGTTTCAGGCAATTTTCTCTTTGCTGTTTGTGTTACCTCGAATCTGGTATCTCTAGTCACTGCTGTCCAGATATGAGAGAAAGAATCATAGAATCACAGAACGTGGAACAGGCTGCCCAGAGAGGTTGTGGAGTCTCCTTCTCTGGAGACATTCAAGACCTGCCTGGACACGTTCCTGTGTGGCATAGTCTAGGCATTCCTGCTCTGGCAGGGGGATTGGACTTGATGATCTTTCGAGGTCCCTTCCAGTCCCTAACATTCTGTGATTCTGTGATTCTGTGAACGTTATGGGTTGGAAGCGACCTCTGGAGATCATCTAGTCCAATCCCCCTGCCAGAGCAGGATCCGCTAGAGCATGTTGCCCAGGATGTTTCCAGAGATGGAGACTCCACCACCTCCCTGGGAAGCCTGTTCCAGTGCTCTGCCACCCACAAAGTAAAGCAGTTCCTCCTCAAGTTTAGATGAAACTTCCTATGTTCAAGTCTGTGCCCATTACTTCTTGTCCTGTCACTGGGCACCACTGAAAAAAAGGCTGGCTCCATGCTCCTAACACCCATCCTTTAAGTATTTATAAACATTGATAAGGTCACCCTCAAATATTCTCTTCTCCAGACTAAAAAGTGCCAAGTCCCTCAGCCTTTCTTCACAAGAGAGATGTTCTAGTCCCCTAATCATCTTCATAGCACTTTTCTTGTATCCTTTCCAGCAGTTCCCTCTCCTTCTTGATCTGGACACAGTACGACAGATGCAGCCTCATCAGGGCAGAGTAGAGCAGGAAGATAACTTTCCTCAACCTGCTGGCCACGCTCTTCTTGATGCATCCCAGGATGCCATTGGCCTTTTTGGCCACAAGGGCACATTGCTGGCTCATGGTCATCCTGTTGCCCACCAGCACTCCCAGTTTTTTTTCCACAGAGCTGCTTTCCAGCAGGTAGGCCCCCAACCTGTGCTGATACATCGGGTTATTCCTCCCTAGCTGCAGTAACCTACACTTGTCCTTGTTGAATTTCATCAGATTTCTCCCTGCCCAACTGTCCACCATGTCCAGATCATGCTGGATGGCAGCACAATCCTTTTGTGTCAGCAGCGAACGCGCTGAGGGTGCACTCTATCCTTTCATCCAGATCATTGATGAATATATTGAACAGGAACACACTTAGTACTAAGTCCTGGGTAACACCACTTCTTACTGACCTCTAGCGAGACTCTGTGCCACTAATCACAACCCTCTGAACTCTGTCTTTCAGCCAATTTTCAAGCCACCCCACCGTCCATTCATCTAACCCACACTTCCTAAGCTTGCCTATGAGGATGCTGTGGAAGATGGCATTGAAAGCCTTGTTAAAGTCAAGGCAGACAACATCCACTGCCCTCCCCTCATCTATCCACCCAGTCATGCCATCGTAGAAGGCTCTCAGATTAGTCAGACATGATTTCCCCTTAGTGAATCCATGATGGCTAGTTCTGATAACCTTATTTTCCTCCACATGCTTTCTGATGATGCCCAGAATGAGCTGTTCCATTGTCTTTCCAGGGATGGAGGTGAGGCTGACTCTTCTGTAGTTTCCTGGATCTTCCTTTTTGCCCTTTTTGAAGATGGGAGTGACAGCATCTTTCCTCAGGAAGTGCAGTGACAGAATATGCAGCACTACAGCTTGGACCAGTAAAGTACACTAATTCAGAGTATGATACTTTCAAGTACCTTTGTTCTCTGTCAAAGGGATGTTCCAAAAAAATCTATGAGGGAATACTGAAGACCAATGCACAGACTAGTAAGTCTCCACTCATGAAAAGCTCTTCATTTAAAGCACATTTAATGCCAAATTTCACCACCCAGACTTTTAAATTTCAAACCCCAGTGAGAGCATTTGCTTAGCTGAATACTATGGCTCTGCTTGTGTTTCACCCAATCTATAAGCAAAGAATTCCCCCACGAACAAGAATATTCTTCACTTCTCTGCTTAACAGGTTCTAGTCATGAAAAATCATTTCACACCACAAATAAAAATGAATTGTGTAAAAAAATAAATCACATCCTGTCCTTTAGTTGCAAATTATTTTACATGAGGTGTGCATGAATACTTATGGGCAAAATCAACACATTTAAAAAGTGCACTTATAAAAACGTATTACAGGAAAAAAAGACTTAAATTGTGTCTGATAAACTGTTTCCAGTTTATCCTAGAATATTCTAAATACCTTAGAAATCTTTGCTTACTGAGATGTTATGAGGATTAACCTGGTGACAGAAGTACAGCAATTTGGAAGCTAAATGTAAAACACTGTTGGTCAGATGCCAGCAATCTCAGTCCTGTTGAGCACTCTCTTTCCTGGGTTTAACTGCATTAATTTCAGTAAAAGTACTTTCACAGCATATCACTTCTCAGCATAAAGAGTTTAGTTATGGTAGTGTCTATTCTCTACGATTTTTCCTGAACTGGGTTACCTTTCCCAAAGAACTGTTATGATTTAATCATTATTAGCTATGTACTTAAATACCGAGTACAGTATAATTGTGAGAAGACAAAAATTGCTGTATGTTTACTGTGTCAATGGTGCTATCATTATTGTACCATGGAAAGTTTTTGAAAGTTTTAGTAATAACCTTGCCACACATAGTGAATATTAAAGTAGTACACAATGATAGAGAACTTTCTGTTCTATTTATACAAAGAGTTAGTTCTGTAAAATGCACTAAATTTGGATAAATTTTATCTTTAAAATAGTCAGTGAAGCCACGGTCAACCAATATATAGATAAGCACTGTACGAACTTCTTTCACATGCTTCTGTCCATTATTTTAATCTGGTACTACAGCTATTCAAAAATAACTGCAGAATAAAACTAAGCAGTGTAAGATTATAGGCAGATTTTCTCCTGGGAATCACAAAGCGATAATAAAATGTTCTATAAAAGATAAAAAAACATTGTTAATGGCAAAGCAATAATAAGGTATTCTATAAAAGATAAAGAGATATCATGATTAATAACATGGGTATGGATAAAAGGTCTTTCAAATTTTGGGGAAAAAATACACAGTAAAGGAAATCCCACTAAAACAGCATGTTTTTTCAGGTTGCTAGCTGCTGATGAAAAAAATGAACAATTTTCATGGCAACTCACCATTTCACTGTTACCAGCCACACTTGGATCATGAACTCGTGGTGGAATCCACTGCTCATAGTTTATCACCTAGAAGGCAAGAAAAGTAAAATAAAATTAAAAAACCCCAGCATAAATAAGATGAATAAACATAATTAGCATCGTGTCATTGAACACAGATTGAGAGCTCAGCAGTCTTTCAACTCAATACTGTGTGCACATAAAAGCAATGGCCGACATACACCAGCTGACACCCCTTGAGACCAGTTTGATATTGAACTGCCTTAATTTCCTTAGTTATCTAAGACTCAATAACAGCTTGGAGACACCATAGCGTGTGTGATACAGCAGCAGAGCCATGCATTATATCATGGGATGCTTGAGACTCATCCTAGATCTTGGCTCTCCTTTCTCAATGAGCAGGAAAGCAACAGAAGATGCTCCTAGCAGCAACCCTCCAGCCGAGGAGGAAGTGTCACTGACGCATTTCTGAAAAGCCTTGTTCAGTTCACCTCATTTTGCCTGGGACATTAAGCCCAAAGAGTGTGAGTTTAAACTGGATTCACAATGCAGAGAAAATGGGAGGATCCTCAGAATTAACAAAGACAAGAATATATACACTTTCTCGTCATCTACCCATAATCCGTTTCTTGGTCACAATGTCCTCCTGGTAGGAACACCATAAGAATGCACACCATGAGAATACACTTTCCCTGGGGCACTGATGCAGTCCCTAGTGGGGAAGTCTGACAGTGCTTATAGCTTATCAGTGAAAGTAATGAATACTAGCCTTTTTTCTTCATGAATATGAATCACATTTTGAAGGCTGAATGCAACCTAAGAATTTACGTGAGAAATGAGGCATGAAACATTTTTTAAAATGTATTAGCCCAAAGACTGTATTACTTCATACTTTATGTCCTTCTCAATATGCTTGAGCCATCAAGGGAGCCCTGCTAGACATGAACAAACAAGAAGAAAGATATGAAAAATAAATGCAGAAAGTAAAGCTATTTTTTATGGTAAAGCACAATTATTATAGTGCTGCTCATGCTGTGCCCCTCAATCTATATTTCTGTTCCAGGCTCCGGTTTTCTAGCACTTACAGAATGAGTAAAATGGAATGATCATCTACTTAGGAAATGGAGAGAGATTAAAGTTTTTGAGAAACACTCAGGGGATTTTATTTGCCTTTTTTTTTTTTTTTTTTTTGAGCAAGAAGGGGAGAATACCTAAAATGTTAAACTATTTACTCTTGCTCATAAATTTGGCTCTTCCATATCTCATAGAATCACACTCACACAGACCAGCTGAGGCAGAACACACCTCTGGGTATTGTCTGGTCTAACTCCCTGCTTGGAGCAGGTCACCAGATCAAGTCACATAGGTCCATGCCCTGACAGGTTTTGAGTATCTCCAAAGATGGGGTTTACACAGACTTTCTGGGAAGCCTCTTCCTGTATTTTACCTCCCCTAACAGGAGAAAAGTGCTTTCTTTACATTAAATGAAATTTCCTTTATTTCAGTTTGTGCCCATTGCTCTCCTCCTGTCACTGGGCACTACTGAAAAGAGTCTAACTCTGTCTTCTTTACTGCCTCCATCAGGTGTTTGCACTCATGTATATTGAAAGCCTCAGTAACATCAAGATAAACAACAGTCACCACTTTACTCTCTTCCACCGAGGTAGCAATATCATTATAGAAAGCCTTCAGACTGCTCAGCCATGATTTCCACCTCATAAATTCATGATGACTATCCCCAATCACCTTCTTTTCCTTCATATATTTGGAAATAATTTCCAGGAGGATTTGCTCCATCACATTCCTATAGTTCCCTGGATCTTCTTTCTGGTCCTCTTGAAGACAGGAGTGACATCCATGGCAGCTTACACTCTGGTTGTGTGAGCTATCCCGCCACATTTCACAGAATCACAGAATCACAGAATTGTTGAGGCTGGGAAAGACCAGGTGAGGCTGACTCATCAAGCCCAGCCTATGACCCAACACCACCACATCGGCTAGACCATAGCACTAAGTGCCACATCCAGCCTTTCCTTAAACACCTCCAGGGATGGTGACTCCATCACTTCCCTGGGCAGTGCATCCCAGTGCCTGATCACCCTCTCCGTGAGGAAGTGCTTCCTGAGATCCAACCTAAACCTTCTCTGATGCAGTTTCAGGCTGTGTCCTCTCGTCCTGTCACTGGTTGCCCGGGAGAAGAGCCTGACCCCCACCCGACTAAAACGTCCCTTCAGGTAGTTGTAGAGAGTAATAAGGTCCCCCCTGAGACTCCTCTTCTCCAGGCTAAACAGCCCCAGCTCCCTCAGCCTCTCCTCATAGGACTTTCCCTCCAGTCCCTTCCCCAGCCTCGTCGCTCTCCTCTGGACCCGCTCCAGCACCTCAAGGTCTTTCTTGCAGTGAGGGGCCCAGACCTGCACACAGGGCTTGAGGTGAGGCCTCACCAGTGCTGAGCACAGGGGCAGAATGACATCCCTTCTCCTGCTGGCCACACTGTTCCTGATACAAGCCAGGATGCCATTGGCCTTCCGGGCCACCTGGACACAGCTGCTGTGATCTTAATCAGACCACAGCCTTGCAAGTGCATGCGGAGCTCTGATTCCTCCTGTTGGTTCCCCATGCTGTGTGCATCAGAGTATAGGTATTTTGTAAGGACACTCACTTGTGCTGGTCTGCAGAAAAAGTGTGAGAGCTTCTACCATGATGCTGTTCTCTCAGCATTTCCTTATTTGTGTGCATAATGCAGTACACCAAATGAAAAGAGACGTAATAAGACTATTTTGGAAGCTTAAAATGGCATCGCATCAATGTTATCTTTATAGTCATGAAGGCCAGAGGTAATAATCACCAAAACTCAGTATCATAAAAATTTGAAATTCTTAAAAAGCAAGTACAAAACCTCTGAAATTGGCGTGAAAGCCTGAAGGTATCTGGGTCTCTAAAAGTCATTAGTCACATGCCCCAAAAAACACCTTCAAAAAATTAGAGAAATCAAGAATAGAACTTTTAACATACGGTGAAAAGTTCATGGGGAGATGCCTTAAGGGATTTTAAAGAAACTTGTACTTAAAGCAAACAAAAGTCTTATTCCCTACTAATTCTTCTTCCATTTTTTCCTTCATATTTTATCGTATCTGGGGAATGGCCTCCAGGATCTTAACCAGGAATCAGCTCAGAGGCTGCCATTGCACAGAGGGGCAGAGCCAGGGATGTCTCATTCTAAGGAAAGACCTGCTGTGCAAAATCAAAGAATAACCTGTCTTCTTTATACTTAGAAGGCAAGAGGAAGAGAACAGAGAATGAGAGATGCAGAAGAGAAAAGGATTCTTTTCCTCTTTCCTTCCTCCTCCCTTCACAGTGAGGAGAGGAGATGATCATGGGAACAAACTGACCATACACTTAATTTCAGCTTGTAAAATACACTAGCATACTGAATATGAAGTTTAGGCAAGGCAAATAATGAATGGAAGCGAGAAATATGCTTTTTATTTGAATGAAATTTTAGATTCTGAAAAAAAAAACCCAGCAGTTATTTCACCTGGCATGTTGTTTCTTCTATCTTCTTTCCTTGCAGCAAATGTATCCCATCACCATTAATGCTATCTTCTGTGAATTATGAAAAAAAAAAAAAAAGAGAAAACATGCTTTAAAATGTCCCGGTTTATGTATTTCTGAGGAGTATAGCTTGAATTGTACTTGATTTTTTGAGCTGACATTATGACTCTCTGAAGTTATCCTTCTATCATTTAAACATGCATTTTATCTCAAACTGTTTTGACCATTATAGAACTGGCAAACTGACTCACATAGAGAAAATTCATTCGTGCTTACTCCATCTATACTTTTTCGTCAATATACTAACCCAGAATCCCACCAAGTGCTTCCTCTTGCCCTGATAAATTATAGCAGAAAAGTGTAGAATATTCATATAAAAAATGAAGGGTAAATATGATCTTTGCAATTGAGATCTGTTTAGCTTAGATTAGCTTAGAAATTAGTTTTCAAAGGATGAGTATTTTGCATGGAAAAAGTATTTATCATCATTACAACAATGAGCAGTAATAGGTCAAACAGCTCTTTGAAAATTTTGCTCTGAGTAAGTCTACTTTGAGAGGTCTACTCTTACTCCTGCCCTTAAGGGAAACCACCCACGATTATACTACTGTAGAAGTGCCCTAGCCATTAGATTCCATCAACACAGAGATCAGAGACACTCAGTTATTTTGCAGGAAACAGAAAAAAAATTGTTAATGGTAGCACAAAGTGCTATCCTATTTTTCCAGAGTTACTAGAAACCAGTAGGAATGTGTTGGATATTTTTCTCATGAATCCTAACTTGACATCCTTACTGCTACTGACAATACCTTACAACATCAGTTATTCCCCTGTTTGCAAAAGGACAGCTAAATTAACATATAGATTCATAAAGACTAACTGTAAGCAGGTGATTTCATTGGTTTCTCCACAATCAACAAGTAAAGAAAGATTAATTCAGCAGATAGTTCCCAGTGACTGAGATTCTTCAGTTACCACATGGAAAAAAAGTGTTTGAACGTGATCATGAAAATTTATATTCAAAGAGGTAAGATCCTAGTCCTCAAAATACCTGTGCTTGTGTTGGAATTAAATGAGACTACAATGTGTATAAAGCTAGACAAAATACCTCAAACTCATGTGAGTGAAACAATGAAAGGGCCAATGTACAGGCAAGTTAGCACGTATATTTTCGTATGTTATTTTTAAAGCAAATTTTGAGTCGACATTTTTAGGATTGTTATTTTTTCTAAAAGAAAAACCTCTCTGAAAAAAGATTGTAACACAGTAACAAATAATCTTCCTCCCACTTTTGCAACTCAGATGTTATAAAATGGGGTTAAAACTCACAAATTACAATCTGGGCATTAGACAAAAAGGAGCAACAGTATTTTCACATCCTAGTTCCACCTTGAAACCGTAGATCAGCTGCATGGAAAACCCCATTGAACAACTTCCACTATTTGTCGTGTGCGTCAACAGGAAGAGGAAAAAATGAGTCACAAAAAATTTCATTGCATGAGTTTTCCTTCAGAGACTTCTGTTAGAGCTTCTATGACAATAGGACAGGGTCTTTCTCCTACAGACTTGATGGCTACAATAAAATCAAAAGCTTTTTCAACAAGTATGTTACATTCCAAAATCTGATGTGACTGACCAGATTTGAAGTTATCTCTTGAAGTCACTGAGGGCCAGGTGTCTGACAATCCCATTGTTTATTTAAACATGGAGCTAGCTGGATTTCTAAAGGCATCATAACTCATGTCAAGCAGTGCTTATGCAACATCAGATTAACATAACTGGGTAGTTTCTGGTCCTCAGACTAATTTGCTTTTGGCTCCTGCAGGCATCTCTGCACACTGTAGCCCCATGCTCTACAAGCTTACTCTAAGTCTTGCAGTTTTCAGTCCTGTGCCCACAAGTCCTCTTGTAGTCTAGTCCAAAGTAATATTGTTTGGTAGCTGTTTGCAGCTGAATCACAAAGAACCATGAGACAAAATATAGTGACCTTAATCTGAAAAACTGACTACATACAGTGACACTGCTTTTAATATCATTTCTTTAAAAACTCAGTGAACAACAGCAGGTCATTAAAGCAAACCTTAGTAGTCCCCCCCAACCATGATCCCTTTCGCTTGTCATAATAACATGCATCAACAGTACTCTCAAATCTTGCTTAAATCATTTCTCCAATCCACTGAACTATGGAATAGGGTATCTGGGTAAAAAAAAAAAAAAAACAACAAAATGTGCAGAAGATACATGAAAGCTGCAGTGCTCTTTTCTTCCTATCTAGCAACAAGTACCAATCGCTTGACTGTGGAGTGAATTGGGAGCAGTGGGGAATTACGTCAGCTCAGGAGAGGTGCCAGGTCTCTTCTGTTTGTCTCCATAGAACTCTTTGATGGAAGCCCAATGTCTGTGACTTGCATCGTCAACTTTTTCAGCAATGATGCTTTTAGGTTGGCAGATCTGATACTGATGATCTGGGTTTGGGCTTGTGAGCAAAGACAGGTATTCCCATGATTGTGGCTGTAGCATGTGTATGTTTTTACTGCTGTATCAGTCTGGAGAATTGATTTTTGTAAAGGTAATATACACAGCAGCCTTAAGGACCTAATCCAAAGTCTACTAGTGTCAGTGGATGTCTTCTCATTGATTTCAGTGAGATTTGGGTCAGGTCTGTGAATACAGCTCTGATGCAAGCAGAGTAGTCTATGCTGGCCACCACGCACAGCTTATTACATCCAACAGAAAATCACATTATGCAATAGACTTGCAGATCTTGAAGGATTATCTCTCTTAAGAGAAAGGGTTGATCGATAATGACAAATCATCTTGAGCTATAGTGATACAGTGTAAATCTCCTCGCAATGGTTTTCACCATTGTGTGAAGGGGACTTCCCTTGAAATAATTTTACTGCAGTAGGGGAAAGGGAGATTTTTATTTAGCTGCCAGCTTTGCTTCCTGTTCCCTCTGGGCCCTGCTCTTCAGTTACAACACTTGCCAGCTTTTAAAATCTGCACCACTTCGTTTTCATGTTTTGGATATTTAAAAGGACAAAAAAAAAAGTCTTGAGTAGACAAGACTCTGGAGGAAGGTCAAAAAGTTCTGCTTTCTCATTCAGCCTTTTTCCACCTCCAAACTGACAACGTCTGGAGTAGTTTGAGGAACCATTTCAAAATGCTTTTAGTTAAAAGCAAGACTTGTCTGGACAGAAATTCTTAGTATTTCTTTCATCTATCTCTACAATTTTTTCCTTTGCAAGTCAATGAGGTTCCCTTTTTTTTCCTCATCAGTTCAACACAAGAGCATGGTTCCTCTAAGTTTCCTGTCCTCTCTTCTTTCTGGTTCTGGTTCCAAGAAATCCAATTTGACCATACATGAGCAAATAGATTAGGTATTGCAATTTCAGTTCTGTTTTTCAAGCATTTAAGAGTTTATCTTCAAGTGGTGAAGTAAATGAAATCCAGAGGGAAAGCTGGTGTCCTGTCCTCTGTTTTCTTTGGCATATCCAGGTAACAGTAGAATTTCCTAACAGTGGATAATAGGTAGACCATTTGTACAGGAGATATTAGAAGTTAAGTCAATGGCCATCTTCCCACTTAAAGAGCTTAAACAGAGAACAAAACATGTAAGTTTTAAGTTGTGTTTTATTTGTTCTGTTTCTGCTGACTCTTGTCTGGTTTGATCTACTACTGTAGTAGATCTACCTTGATTTTAAAAAGTACAAACTCCATTCCTGGAAGCAACATTAAGCAGATTATCAAAGCATTTTTTTTTTAAAAGAGCAGTTTATGTTTAAGTAGCCAAGGTGACTGCTCACTTGTTATTCTCATAGCTATTTTAGAGAATTTATACTGGTCAACACTTAAACAGGGTCACCAGCAACTTTCCACATATTAGCTGCAAGGTTCTTTCAGTAAAAAGTTCTTGGTCAAAACAGGTTAGGAAGAGAATTGGACAAAACAGTTAACTACAAAATTTTGCCAACTCTCTTTTGGACCTGTCACAAGAGGGTTTTTTTGGCAGAAAGGTTACACTATTTCCCTGATAGGTACCTGGAGCAGTGTAAAAATATACAGGGAAGATAGATTCCTACTATAGGCTTATGTTACAGTTGACAAGCCCTATACAACATGACTATGGCCATTTACTGCAGTGGAAGTCTTCCTTGGCCTGTGGACTACAGAGTGAACTGGTCACAGAATGTGTTCTTAGCTTCCCAGTTTTAAGGTAAGTTTTACTTTAACTGAGTTTTTTTCTCCCTTGAGGACAAGATAAATCTCAAAAGGACTTGACAAATTATTTAGCTAGATTATTGGTGAAAAATGAGAAATTTTCCTAGGTGCCCTCTTAAATACTTTGTAGAAAATGCAAAATCAGCTGAAATGTGTTTAGCAATTACCTTCGAGCTGACAGTGCCTTCTGATGTACGAATCATTCTCCGGCTTCCTGGAACCCTGCCAAAGTGTGCCATTCACATTTTTCCTGTCTAAAGTAAAAGTACAGAGAGCAGTCACCTGAGTTCATAGCAAACAGGTGAAATAAGAGGAAAGTCTATAAAAATAGCGTCAGAATGCAAATCAAACAAGCTTGCAGAACACTGTAGCATCTTCTCAAATGCAGAAGTGAATTGCTGATTTCACAATATAGGAATTTTGACTGAGGGATGGTATTTGCTGTGGGCAGACTTGAAGTTTTATCATCTTTTTCTGCTGCCTAATACCTCATTTAACATTGTTAAAATATAATCAGAATGATTGTTATCTTAACTCTGGTAGGGTTATGAGGTCACAAAACATCTGTGTCTTTATTTTGCTTCCAGGAATTTTATAAATATTATTTAATTTTACAGTTAATGAGCTAGTGTGTTAGCAAGAAGTAGCATCAAAGGTTTCCACATCGATGTCACACACCCTCCAAGGCCAGTACTGTCTCAGCTTGGATGGGAGAAACTAGGAACAAGATGGCCATTCTGCTCTTCGCTCAGTGAACTTCAAAGTGGTCGTGCTTCACAGCGTATTAGTAACAATTATGGGTTTGTGCTTTCTGGTTTTGCTTTTTGTCTTGTTTTTTTTTTCTGTTAGGGTGGGGTTTTTTTCCATTTTTCCATTTTTCCTTTTTTTTCTTTTTTTTTCTTTTTAATTTTTTTTCTTTTTTCTTCTTTTTTTTTTTTTCTTTTAATGTTGTGTTTCACCTTTTCCTTTTTTTTTCTCCTAATGTTGAGTGTCACTCTGACTATGTCAGAAAGTTTTCTTTATAAAAGCACTTGTCCAGTCTGTCAAGTGCTGGGAATTTATTACAGCCTGGATGCTGTAAACCACATGATACTGTTCTTCATGAAAGTCTTTCCAGCACAGGGCTACAGAATGAAGTCTTAACATCGGGGAACTTTCATCTATCTGAGACACATTGGTATGAAATAGATCTGCATCACTAGAGGCAGACATAATAACCACACCACTCAGTTAGGACTAATCCAAGAACTAAATCCAAACTCCGAGGAATAAATAATACAAAGTTAACAGGAAATTTTTACAAAAAAAAAAAAGAAGGAATTTTTACATTTTAAGAAATGTATCATTATTTCCTGCATAAGGTTTATGAAATAGAACCCACTGAATCACAACTATGGATAATAATATGCAGTGTCAGAACAGGTTCAGAAAAAAACCCCTGGATTTCATCTTTGGTGAAACTTGCTAGTGAAAGGCAAAGCAAAGTAGTTTAACATGGGAAAGGGCAGGGACTTGAATTTGATTAGATCAGAGATAGTTCAATTTTTCACTGACAAGATTAAAAGAAACACTGGACGTGCTGAGTGTTTCTTGTGCTGTCCCACAATAGGTTCTTTAAATCTCAATTTTCTTTCTAATTTTAACTAGTATGTTTTCAATATCTACCTACAAATGTGTCTGTGGAAAGCAGGGAGACGGGAAATATATTGATAGCCCAACTGTATTTATTCCTTTCCTTTGCCTTTGCTCCAACAGCTGTAAAGCAAATCAAACCCTTAATTAAAGTTGGCTCTGTGAGATTAGCAAGTATGTAGTAAATAATTTAAGCAGCTACTAACCAAATGCTTCATTTTCAGACATGGACTTCTGGATGGATCTAAAAGAATTAAAAGAATTTACCATTAACTGAAAGTCAGAATGAAAAATGAAAGCACATTTAATCAAATATGGGTATTTTCAAACTAATTCTTCAAAGCAGGGCACAGGGATTTAGCTGCCCAATTCCCACTGGCTTTAATTGGGGTTACTTGGCTTTTCTCATTCACCCAAGCATCTACCCCCTCATGCCACACAAAGCTCTGAAAGCTTCTGAGTTTTCGTTCTTTAAAAACATGTTATTCAAGTTTCTCTCGCAGTGAAGAATTGATAACTGAATCAGGGAGCACATCAGAAAGAAAATAAGAGATATTTTTCTTTAGACATGATCTGGCATCCTACAATGTTTAGAAATTAGTGTCTGAGGTTTGGGGACACAATAATGGATTGAACCAAAGAGCTTCATTTGAACATACCATCCCTATAACTTCGAGTGACATTTTATTGCCCAAATAAACCTTGAGCTTTCTACACATTTACATTGAGGAATAGTCTTAATTCATGCTTCCATCTGTGTTCAGTGGTTTACAGATGATGACTTAAGGAACACACTAACTTAAGAAGAATAAATCTTTGAATTAACAAAGATTTACTCTTGTGTATTAACTTGTTTCACTTTATCCATAAAAAACAACAATGTAGAGTAAGTTATGAGCTAGAGGATGAAGCGAGAAGATTACAGTAGATGAGACCAGAGACTCTCTAATCTGTGACACTGATCAGCAGAAGGAAAAGTGCGTAAAAACTGAGATGATCCTTCTCACACCTTCAGGCACATAGGTGCTGAAGGGTTTCCTGAGTAAGAAGGTGCAACTGCTTTTTTTTGTAAGGAACTGGTCCATAAGCACTAGTTCCTTTTGAAAAAACCTTGAATTTTTGTTGTTTTTTTTTTTTTTGCTTCCAGAGTTCCACAACTTAATTCTTTCTCTCTAAACAAGGAATATTTGTCTTTATTTTATTTCTGCTACTCTATTTCATTTGCTGTTTCTTTGTTGCCCTGCAATAAGAAAAGAAAATCATAATTCCTCATTTACTTTTTCCATATCTACAGAAGAGGCCAATATGAATATTTCTGCACTGTCAGTGGGAGTATCATGCCAGGATAGTGATGGCTGGCCACTTACAATGAAATAATTTTCATTACAAAATCTTTCCCTGTTGAGTGAAATTATTTTCATCTATCTTCCTCACTTTTTATAATGATTAATCAAATGATCTAGGCAACCCTTCTAAATTCTGATCATTAATTTAGGATAGGATTAGTTTTAGAATAGAATAATTTTATTTGCATTGTAAGATTTGACACTGTAGCTATAGACTACTGTTTCTATTCCTGGGGCAGACTTAGCTCTGTTCTGAAGCAGGAGACACGTAGGCAGTTAGGTGATTGTGACCTATTTGGTAGTTTGGTAAACTTTGGGTAAGGCCTTCATGGTAGTTTAGCTTTATTAAAAGCATGAAATAATGATGAGAAGACCATGAATAACAGGGTTATGTCTATACTTTAATTAATGCAATCTTGGTAGCATTTTCACAGGGCCATGTCCTGTCACAGATAACAGAGGTCTCACAGCTATGAGTGGATACATCTCTGTGTCTGCAGATGATAAGTTACTAGTGGTTTTATCAGATGAACAGAAGTAGATTAAAACTGTAACTTAGGACAAAGGAGCTTTTGATTTTCTTTGAAATCTTTATCTATTTTGAAAATTCTCAGCAATAGACATAGATAATATTCACGTTCTGAATTTAGTGGAGGCCCACCTAAAACACACACCAAAAAAACTCTCCAGGGATTTTCATGTCTGTCACAGCCAGACAGCTAAAATCTCTCTCTGTCATTCCATTAGGCAGGATTTCAGATTTTATCTGAAGAAGAACCCTTTGGTAATGCAATAGCCTCAACATCAAGACAAAAAAGAATTTTCAAAATCAATTCCTCTGCTTACTAACGTATATTAATCATCACGCCAAACCATAGCATTGTGTCTTAATCAATGGATACAAACATGCCGCTGTCACAAATATACTTGATAAAATACATTCTGACCTGCTTAATCTGAATCATTTTGCAAACTAATTTTTTTTACTTGGATTAAAAACACAAACAAAAAACTCCTCAGGAGATTATCAGGTCAATGGTGCAAATGGGCTATAAAATAGGTTACCACTTCAATCTTTCAGAAAAGCAGACATATGGTTAAACCGAGCTCAGATTAACGGCATTTGATTTTAGTTGTCCTGGTTCTGGTATTTTGGAAGAAAGCTTTACGCGTATGAAAAAATAATGGCAAAAGAGCTTTAGTAATGCGTTACAAGCTTGTTACTTGCTTTCCAACTGCAACATTAATACATGTACTCTATGAGAATTAAAGAAACATTGGCAAACATTAATAAAACAACAAGGATGAAAGGTACAGACAA
Source organism: Trogon surrucura (assembly GCA_020746105.1). Classification (NCBI taxonomy): domain Eukaryota; kingdom Metazoa; phylum Chordata; class Aves; order Trogoniformes; family Trogonidae; genus Trogon; species Trogon surrucura. Next base: position 111,759,591 of record CM036617.1, on the reverse strand, counting down.
GTATAGTGACACTCTGTAGACCTCAAACTGGTCTCAACTTACTTTCTTTTTTTGGTCACTGTGTTCTCAAAGTCAGGAAATTCCTTTTAAAAAGACAGAGAAAAAGAAGTCTATGAAAATCAAAAATGTTTAATCCAAATATAATACTTTCCTCACTGGAAAGACACCGAAGGACATACTTTTGACGTGTTTTTTACATCCACTGACAATTCCATTCTTTCTTCTTCCGTCAGATGAAGCTATGGAGGACACAGTGGAGCAGATAATATGTGTACTTGTGTGTCCTGATTTTAAGGGACTTCAGTACCGTGTTACAGTGGCACATGGCTCTCTGAGGGACCCAGAAGGATGTGGAGCCTGTAAACCCGCTACACATGAAGGAATACTCAAGAGAGCAGGAAACTCTGCAAGTAATATTGAAAGCTGGGCAAGTTGTCCTGGCAAAGCTCTGCAGGGCGACAAATCAGAATCAAGCACTGGCCTAGAGGCAAGATTATGCACCCCTCGGGGCCTAGGTGATAAGTACCATGGCAAGTTGTAGGAAGGAAGGAAGAGTTATGTGGGTGTTGAAAGAATGAACAAAAAGGTGCCTCACTCTGCAAGCAAGGCCATCTCACTGCATCTTTGCTGTTGCAGTTACCCTGGGACTTGAAGTTGACTTTAAGAAAACCTGAGGATGTCATGCTAGGACAGAAGAGATTTCTGATCCCTATACTATTGTTTTGATATGCTCTGAGACAGAATATCAAAGCACCGCATCACGTTCATATCTGTTTCTTCCAGCCTGGAAAGCAGAAGCTGGGATAAAAATGTCCATGATGAATGTCACCTCAATCTGCTGTGCAACAAGAGACATTACAAAAATACATAACCATACATTATTTTATAAATATGAAAACTTCAGTGTATAGACCTATTTCTCATATTCTTATGTTTAATTTATTTCCTTCGTGTAATACTATCTACATCTGCATGGCTCTGGCCATAGTAATTTAAAAATGTCATCCAGGTTGCATGATGAAAAGCCAAAACATGTACTACATAAACCGATGTTAGTGCATGATTGAGCACTTTATACTTTTCCTCTCCTCTTGGTAAAATCCATCATGGATTTTTAAAGCTTCTTCAGGAGTATGCGTTAAGAAAAAGCTGTTATACTGAGCTAAGGTTATTTTAGCTGAGTGTAGGAGGTCCTATTAGCACCTGGACATTTGTGAATGCTAATAATTGTGTGCACTTTCCACAGAATTATTTTTTTTTGGTATGTGTAGATTTGTTCACAGATGCCATGTGCAGATCAAAGTGTACACAGGATTTATCATCTACTTTGAAATACTGCAAGCAACATAAGATCAATTTCTTGCTGAAAAAGGAAAACCAACATTTTAGTGTTGGGATGAATCTTTTCAATAGCTCTAAAGAAATTACTAGATGCACAGGCACACAGTGAAGTTGAAAAATATCGAAAAAGTGATTTTAAGGTTCTTTTATAGGGGTAGTGTCAACATCTCATTAAAAAAAATATTAAATACCTGATTTCAAAGAGGCTTGTTAAAGAAAGAATTATGCATAGAGGTCAGAAACCAAACGATATTCTAAGTAAGAATCTGGGTATGATCCAGGGAATAAATTGGAGACAGGGCCCTCTTTAAATCTCAGTGTGGCCATATATCTGGAAAGACTATTTATTCGTATCTTTACACGCCAAACACCTGGTGTGGAACATGAAACATAGAATTGTAGGTTTAATCTTTTGCTCCATGACTTGAAACCAATGCTTCAGCATCGTTGTCTTAAAATCCAGTAAAAGGCACATGAATGGCGTTATGTCACATACTGAAGTGATGTGTCATAGGATGCAGTGCGACAATGAAATACGACAGTGGGTTTAAATGGCCATTTAAATATGGCACCTTTTATTTAACATGTCTCTTCCTGTTACGTCTGAATCAGTTTGCTAAATTTTGGGTATGGGAATAAAATACTTTTGTTTGTACATTTATTAAAAATGTCAGTATTTGACTACAATTAAAATTGTATGCAACTTTAATCCGAAACTAAAAATCAAGCAGTTTTAAAAACATGTTTTGTCTTAGAATGTAAACTAAGATTCACCTAGACTCTACTCTCCACGTTCTCTGAAGTGCATAATTACTTGTTTATGGGAATGAATCTTTCCTTCCCTATCCTGAATATGAATAATTTTTTTCCTAGAAGCAAACTGTACATGTGGAAATTCAGAATTATAAAATTATTAATAAAGTCCTTTCCTCCTTGCTTTTATATAATAATTTGGAATTGAGGGAATTGAGTGAGACCTTTTGGTGCTACAAGCTGGCTGAGAAAGCTAGAGTTTCTGTGTTTGTTAAGACTTGCAAAGAGGGAAATGATCATTTCAGATAACTAGCCCTCTTCTTTCCCTCACTGGAATCAAATGCCAATTATCACACTGCAGATTAAAGCAGGTTTCGTGATGGATTGTGATTTTCCTGGCAATAACTTAGACTGATAAATCATTTGGCACGTATCTGATATACAGGGTAGTCGATCATATCACAGTCAGCTGTTGAAAAATATGTGGCTCTCATGACATTTGGTGATTGCAATCTGACAGGAAATATATGAAAATAGTTTAATACTGAACACACTTTTCTTGAGAAGCTTAAGACATTTCATGAGGCAGAAGACTGTATACCAAGCTACAAGGGGTAGAAATTCAATTTCCCAGTTAATTGCATAGTTAAGGCAAAGAGCATCCATACAATTCACTACTGTTAGCTACCATTTCTGAAGAAGATTCAATTCAGCTCTGCTACAATCGAAAAACCTGGTTTTGTTCTTTCTGTCTGAGAATTTTACTGGAGCTGAGCAACAGGCAAAGTAACCAAAAAGGGAACATGCCAATTCCCTGACAGGATTAAAATCAAAAGGCAAGTGTGTAGAACAGGCACAAGACAATCTTACAGGAACCCAAAGTGAGAACATCCCAGGCAAAACATTTCACATACTAAAGAGGTCTTCTAATCTATGTGAACAAGAAGAACTGTGTATATGGAAGGGAAATTATTCTTCATCCAGGATGTGTCATTTGGGCAGATACTTGGCCAGGAGCAAAAATAATCTCAATTCAAGAAGATGCCTAAAGAATATGTTCACTGAATTATGTTCTGCCCAACTTCAGCAGCCACAGGACCCTATATTTCCCACATCTCGAGGAGAATGTCAGAGCCCAGCTATGATTAGGACAAATCATAACAGACAAGGTAACTTCAGAAAAATAATTACCTTGCTTTTCTCAAGTCCCAGCCCCTCTTTTTTTTAAGGGGAGGGGAGCAGTCCTGTTGATTTCTGAAGCTCTACAGAAAAAAAAAGGAAGGGAGCAAAGCCTCCTAAGGAGGAGATGTACCATGCTGGGCTGCTTCACCCTCAGGAGATTTAACAGCTCTGTGGAGTCTGCATGGCCATGGTTCAGCTGACCATTTAAACATACACTCGAGCCCAATACCTACTTAGCGGTGCACTTAAGTATGTGCCTTACTGAATAATGATAGATGGCTAAATCAGGGCCTGAGGGAGCCAATAATGTTCTGAATTTATCATGTTGTGGGGGCCACCCTGCAGCCTGCAACCAAATGACGGAATTAAAAATGAGAGAGAAGTACAAATGGGCTCAGTTAATAAGCTTAACGGCTTCATCCAAGGTGTAGGTCTAATAACTCACATGCTAGAAATAGCAGATAAGATTACACACAGTCCTTTGGCCTTAGTGACATTTTTCCATAGGTCTTACTGCTGACACGTCATCACTAATCTTGTTTTCCATTTCTAGAGAGTATTTTATAAATAATCACGTTGATTCTACAGCCAGCACAGTGACACAGCATCCAGCCGTTATTTTCAGTTAAGTGCTGAGCTGAATATTCTCTCAAAACAGAACAAAATAAAAGCCACAGCCAGTCTTAGGAAGCTTCTTGTTAATATCTATGAGCCAACAGTTTGCTTACCCATTTAGCATTGCTTTTATTGATGATGAAATTTAAATTTAGTGATGAATAAATATGCTGTCACTAAAATAACCCCTTTAGGAAAAAAGAAATACATGATAAGAGTTAGCAGAAATCAAAGTGCTGGATTCTTCTTTTCATATCTTCATGTGAAAAATGTTTTGCTACAATTCTTTCAGATTAATGGAAATTATTTTCTAATCCTACACTAGAAGCAAGTCTGCTTCTCTAGGCTGGCTCAAAGAAAACAAAGTTGTTTATTGAATGGGTTGATTACTTTTATTTAGCCAAAAAAAATGATGAAGCCTAACTCTATAGTAGCATAATGAAGAGTCTGAAGTAATGCTGCCAAATTAGAAAACAGAAGAGAACAAAACCAAAAAAAAGGGTCGGAAAAAAACCCACCTGACGTAAATGTTCAATGCACTTTTAATTCTTAGTCTTACACATTGCAAAACCATAGCAGATCACAGTGCTATGGATATCTCTAATATATCTTGAACAGATAAAGTATAATTTCTAGTAGTTATCCATTGCAAAAGCATATTAGTATCTCGTATGTCACATGCTGGGTAAAACAAAAAAAATGCTTTTAATTTTCATTTTACTTTGTCTAAATACTGTTCCTTGCAGATAAATATTTATTGGAAAAGGAAATATTAATGTAGCTGTCATTAACTAATAAGTTGTTTTGTAGTCACAGCAAAAGGGAAAAAGACTGAATGGATGTAGGAGCTGAGCTGTGATGTCCACCTTTGCTAGTAGAATGGCATGTTTCAGTGAGGTTGTGTAATGCAGCCCTAGCCAAATAAGCCAGAGCTTCACATAACTGAAATACCATGAGCATACTAGGATCAGGTTTACAGCCATATTTCAGACCATGAATAAATACACGTAGGTGAACAGCGCAGCAGTGGCTCATTCTTGTAATCACAAGGTCCCAACCTGATAACGGGGAGAAACCTGTCACACAGGAAAGCATCTCCCATGTACTCCAGTGAAATTGTAATGTAGGAACATTTCAAAGCCCAGACTCACAAATGTGCTGATGCTATGATGAACCACCTTGAGATCTCTGCACTGCTACACAAAACCAGAACCATTATATAAAGAACCAAGGTGATTATCTGGAAGAGAGCAACATGCACAGAGTGAGATAGTTGCAGCAAAAGGGTCTGAGAACAAGTTATTTCCATTCCTTTAAGAATTCAACAAACGCATGCCATGATTCCCCAGCTATTCCTCTATCCCACCAGCTCCAGCATTTTCTCCACGCAAGTCCTATGTGCAAACTTGCTTGGTGATATTACATCATCAAAGGCCCAGCAGTCTCATAGGTACCTAACCCAGAGTGCACGTGGGTAAAGCTTGGCATAATTTTTTGAAGGGAGGACAGTCTCTCTTATTTCAATAATGAACATCCTGTTTTCTCTTTATTCCTTGACTAGACTGCATCATATGCTGCTAGAGATAGAGATAGTAATTACAAATAAAGGAGCATTTTAAAGCAGAGAACAGAGATTATGAAATTAAAAAGATTATGAAATTTAATATACTATGTTAAAGTATTTGTCAAAGCCTCAATGATATACCAATAACATACCAATAATAAAGGATTAAGTATGGCAACATTATTTAGAAAGAAAAAATCCAGAAGACAACCTCCTTCACATGTTTGCCAGATGAGGTCTTGCAAAATGTAAAGGTTATTCCAGAGGCCATCAGTTACAAAACTCATACAACTCACACTTTAGAAATGCATTTTTTTAATTAATAACAGGGACAAACAAACACACCAAGAGTATATCCTGCAGAGACAAGCTTTGCTAGTATCTGTACACAATATTTTCATATGCTATTACTTGCAAAGAGAAATCCCCTTGTACAGCGAAGCTGCACTAATCTCACTTTGCTGCTAGCTGTATAGAAACTCATGACCTGTTTTTCAAATGTGCTTGTTAAGATTGGACAGAAATCAGGTCATTGGCTACAAAGATGAGATTTGAACAGTGGCTCTAAAGAGCCTAAATAGTTCAAACTGGCAGTTAAGTCAGCTGAACACACATGTGCCTGCACACAGAGTAATAGGGGTTTTTTTGCAAAATACATTGCATACTTTGCAATTAGATTTTACTTACCAAAGACATAGACCTATCAGGTGGTCCACAGTTTGCATGTATGCTCACTGGAGTGCTAGCCCGACTGTCAATAGTACTTGTATCCTTGGGTTCTTGGTGTTCTGGGACAGGCTCATACAAGCTGTCCATTGAGCCTTCCTAAAATACATTTAAACAGATTTTCAAAGATGAACACTTGTAAATGCATTAACATAACAGAAATTTAAAAAGTGAGCAGTGTCTGTGATTTACAAAATAGAGAATGACTTTTCTCCCCTGTCTTTTGAAATCCTTCATTCTTTTCTTTCTCTATTAAAAAACCCAAAATGTAGAAATTGCTTATGGTAAGTACCCAAATGCTGAAGTCCATAGTATCATGGCTTAGATTCCACAGGGGTAAAGCTGAGAGTACAGCAGAAATGAACATTACCTGGTCAGGAATAAAAATCAGATGTGTATCTCCACTTGAATACTACATGAAAATTTCTGTGAAATCTAAAACCATGATAATTTCTCCCTATAAAAATGTTTTACAGTTAGTACTCCATCTTTATTAGAAAAATGATAATTTAATGCAAAAAGTTAATCTCATTCTTTAGAAATAAATGGAAACAATGCTTTCAGCTGTGAGAATTTGAGAGTCATGAGTTAGGGCTGAAAAATAATGAGAATGGCTAAAATTAAAAATAAATGCATTCACATTTTTCAACTTTATTATACAGATATAAGGGTTCTTTTTCTCCAGCCACCAAGAATATAAACATTTTAACAGAAAATAAGATTTTCACATTCATCTCAAGAGCCAGGATTACATATAAACCATTACCATTCCATAATTCAAAAGTTAAATGAAAGCAGATGGTAAAACTAAAGACACTCTAATGATCCTAGATTTCAGACATTACAGCTTTGATCTGCACTGAATATTTTTCCAATGAATTTTGATTACTGATTTTAACTGCATTAATTACGGAATAAATCAAATTTATAGCAGTGTGAGTCACATCGGAGCAACACCATCGAAATTAACATGGTATATTATTTTTTAAAAGCATTTGTTCCTCTGGTACAAAAGATAAACACAGATGCATATTTGAAGTTATATTATTAATATGTAAAGCTTTAAAGATGATGTTATTGACTGGTGAAACAGCAGTTCAAAGATGTGACTAATTTTTGTAACCACAATGTTTATCTACAGATCTTTGCTTCAGTCTACTAGAGTCCTGAGAAGCTAAGATAAATGTTGTGGGAGAAATAGTACAAGTTCAACCTCTTGAAAATTCTCAAGTTAAATAATGGAATTTATTCTAGGAACTAGTAAGTTAATGCTTCCTAGGAAAGTGGAGCATGGCTTATGAAGAACACTACACATGGCTTGTGCTCTTAAGCCAACTTTGCCTGCGTTTCGACAGCAACTGCATTTATCCATAAGATTTTTAATCTTTTTACTATAACTATGTTGCCATGTACCAATGACGTTAGCATGAAAGATAGCTTCGGTGAAAGAAAGACCACGAGAGAAAAGAAGAGGGAAAAGAGAGGGTGAGGAAGAGTGAAAGGAGAGAGAGATGAGATGAAGAGCAAGGAAGAGAGTAAGAAGAGAGAGGGAGAGAAGACCTAGAGAAATTTATTTATATGGAGGGAAGGGAATGAGTGAGAGTAAGAGAGGAAGTAGATGGGGAGAGTGAAGAAATGGGGAGAGAGAATGAGTGAGAAAGAGAACATAAGGGAGCATGTGAGACTGAATGTTTAAGAGGGACAGAGGGAGAGTGTGAGAAAGAGCTCGAACAAGAGGAAAGCTCATATGAGAAAGATGGAGCACGAGAATATGAGAAAGCAGGAAAGAAAAAGCAAATATGTGAAAACAGAGCGATTGCACATGAGCAAGTGTGGGCGTGAGGAATAGAAAGTACACAAAGAAGAGTGAGGGCATGAGAAAGAGGATGCATGCAAGAAGTGGAACACATAAGAAAGTATGAGTGCACAGAAGAGAAAACACAAGAAAAAGCCAGTGCACAAGAAAGAACAAGAACACAGAAGAGAGAGCAGGTGAAGAAAAGAAAGAAAGCAACAAGATAGGAAGGGAGAGGGAGAGAATATATGGGAGTGAGTGAGCAGAACCATGAGAGAGGGAGTGGATGAGAGTGAGGGGGCCAAGACAGAGTGCATGCCAAAGAGATATCAAGTGCCGAAAGGAAAGCTCACCTGAGAAAGAGCAGGCATAAGGGCACGGGAAAAGTGGCAAGTCTATGAGAAAGCACATGAATTTGTGAGAGAATGAGAGAGAGTAAGTGCATGAGAAATAACAAATACATGTGAGGAAGACTCAGGGAATGAGAAATTGCAAAGGTAGGAAAAAGCTGGGGAGGGACTTTTTACAAGGCCCTGTGGTGATAGGACAAGTGATAATGAGTGTAAGATGGAAGAGCGTAAGTTTAGGCTAGATATAAGGAAGAAGTTCTTTACCCTGAGGGTGGTGAGGCATGGGAACAGGTTGCCCAGTCTAGAAGGGTCCCTTCGGAGAGCCGGCCAAGTAACGACCATCCCACCAATATGGCTACAAGTCGTCCCCTCTTTATTGCTCCGGACAGCTCAATATATACAGTTAAGCAGCGTCCACACGCCTGCCTCTTAACAGAGTTGGTCAGTTACAGGTTTACACGCGCCAGCGTTTTATTGGGTAGTGCCATTCAACTATGCAAGCGCTCTCTCCCTCCTCTTCTCTCCCCGGCAAGGCTCTTCACAAAACAGATCCACCTCCTCCTCTCCGTGCCCCAAGGCAGCTCCAAGGACAGAGCCTTTATTTAGGCCCAAGTTGGGTTGTCCAAACCTTTTAAAGGGATACCGTACCTCTGCTCCACAAGAAATTCCTCTACATATCCCCCTTTTTCTTTTTGGACAACCCACGCTTCGTCCACTAGCTTGCTTATCATTTTCTTGATTACACTTATCAAACAACCAAACATAACTAAGCCTATAACAATTAAAACTCCAATAAACAAAAATGTATTAACTAAACTCTTAATCCATCCTGTCAAACCACTCCAATTCCATCTTGAGTGATCTGTTCTGAATGCTCTTGCAATTTTTGAATTTTCTTATGGATGGATTCTGAGTGATCTTCAAGACCCTTACAACACATCCCATCACGTTAACTATAATGAAAAAGAACAGAACAAAACACTTCCCACAACAACGAACACCATTAAACACATTTCTAACACAGAAAACCATGTTTTGATGTTTGACCATATCATATCCCTGCTAAAAAATGCGTACTATTTAATCTCACTGTGTTGTCATGTTTTACTTGCTGCTCTGCCTGAGTTCCCAGGACTCACATTCACTGCTCTGCCGGGTAGGAATGCGAGAGATGCCCCTGCATCAATCCCAGGCCTCTGTTATCTCAGTGTGGGTGTGCTGCTTGTCGAGCACACAAGGCCAAGCAGTAATCCAGTGATATGTCTGTGCTTTCTGACACCTTAGGTGCAAGTTGTTTGAGCGTACTTACAGTTCCCATCACCAATCACCCTAAATCATCCAGACCCGCAGTTGCTGGAGAGCCCCTGTTGCAGCAAGGTTTCTGGAGAGCCCTCCCGACAATTGGGAAATCCTACGCAGTGCGTCCACTCCTAGGTGAGGTTTCCGAATTTGCTGCAAGAAGGTCCAGCATTTATACTATTAAATAAACAACCTTACATAATTTTGAATGCGGGGACATCTGGTGTTGTTTGCTCCGTTGAATTCTTCTCACAGCTTGGCCAGGGCTGAAGGAAGAATGCAAGGGAGTCTCCCTATATATTTTGGTCCTTAATCATACACGTCTAACAAAGCAAAAGGCAGCTAGATTCTCCGTCTTGCTTTTAGCTGAGAAAGATCACTCTGCTGGTTAGAAACATGAATCTTAACACCTATTATGTGGCTTTGATTAGACAGTCTTACACAACCAATATAAGCTTCATTGTTAGTAACACAAAGAGGATACATATCAGTACAACAGGTAACATTGAGAACAGTCACATTTTCCCATAATTGCTCTGCCATCAGCTGTAAGCATCTTCTGCCAGTCCAATCCATATCATTGTTGGTAATCGGTACTTCAGGGTCCCATCACGTCACTGGGCAAACAAAGGGATTCAACAGGCAGGCCCAGTGCATGGTCGTGTTGCTGCTACGCTGTTGAAGTAACAGGATGCTGCACAGCCACATCATGCAGAATCATGTGGTTCCTAGGTCCCTTGTCCGTTATTAATAATAACAGGACACGCAATCAAACTGGCTGCTTCCCAATCTCCCTCTATTATAGCGTCTCTGATGATACCGCTCCATCGCTGTTGCAAAGGATCAGGCTTGAGTGAGGGAGCTGATGGTAGTGGGGGAGCTGAGGGTTCAACCGGTGGTACTATATGGGATAATGGTTGAATCTCTCACAGGATCTTAGATATGGTTTCTGGTTGTCTCCAAAGCGATGAGACTGGTTTAAGGGTTTCTTCTACTTCTTGTTGTCTAGTTGATAATTCATCAAGTTTGTTCAGGGTCTCTTTCATGGGTTCATCTTGATCTTCCTCTTTTTTTTTTCTCTTTTTTTCTTTTTTTTTATCTTTTTTTCTTCTTTTTTTTTTTATTAGCTCATGTATTCCTTCAATCACTCTGTTATCACGCAGGGAGAGCAGACTTTCCCAGGTCTGTTTTGATCATACTCTCCCGTTCACTCCCACGCACATCTGGTGTACAAGAAGTGTCTTATCTGTTCATTCTTACGGACAAGCTCTCAACATGAGCTGTACTTGGCTGGTCAGGGTCTCTTTTCATAATTAGCAAGCAAGAGTTAGGTACTTGTTTAGAAAAGAGCTCAAGGACGAAAGTCTTAATTCTGCAATGCAATGCAGTTCCCCCCCCCTTTTTTTTTCTTTTCCTTCCACGCAGTCGAGACGAGCAGGGAGTTTCTTCCTTTGCCTTTTTCCTTTCTTGCCCTCCCCTCAATGCTTCGATCGCTGCCGTGGCAACTTTCTTTTCTGCTTGCATGATTTTTAAAGTGCATACTATGGTTTTCCAAACTGTTCCTAGTTCTTTCGCTTCTTTTCCTTCTTTTCCTCCCTCTAAAGTACAGTCCCACAGAAGGTCTCCTACTTCATGCCATTCCGTGGAACTAAACATTCCTTCATTTTCTCCTGCTTCCGAGCCCATGGGGCTAATACGTCTCACTCCTTTACTTTTTCTCCTCTCTCAGAGAGTATACTAAGGAGGCGAGTTGCCGCGTCAGTTTCCATCGCAGTCTTACCTTGGCAGGGGCTTGATCGACCGCTCAAGCTCTGGTCTCCGGTGCCCTTTTGCTCACACTCGGAACTCTCCTGCCTCCAGCTCTCCGGCTCCCAAATCGGCTCATGTCCAGTGCTTTGGAGTCTTCCCACATTTAAGCAATCCGCATTTAAGAGTCCGTAGAGGGTCCCTGTTCGGGCGCCAGATCTAGAAGGGTCCCTTCGGAGAGCCGGCCAAGTAACGACCATCCCACCAATATGGCTACAAGTCGTCCCCTCTTTATTGCTCCGGACAGCTCAATATATACAGTTAAGCAGCGTCCACACGCCTGCCTCTTAACAGAGTTGGTCAGTTACAGGTTTACACGCGCCAGCGTTTTATTGGGTAGTGCCATTCAACTATGCAAGCGCTCTCTCCCTCCCCTTCTCTCCCCGGCAAGGCTCTTCACAAAACAGATCCACCTCCTCCTCTCCGTGCCCCAAGGCAGCTCCAAGGACAGAGCCTTTATTTAGGCCCAAGTTGGGTTGTCCAAACCTTTTAAAGGGATACCGTACCTCTGCTCCACAAGAAATTCCTCTACAGCCCAGGGAGGCTGTGGATTCTCCATCCCTGAAAGTGTTCAAGGCCAGGCTGGATGGAGCATTGAGCAACCTGATCTAGTGGGAGATGTCCCTGCCACGGCAGAGGTTTGGAACTAGATATCTTTGAGGTTCCTTCCAACCCAAATCATGCTATGATTCTATGATTCTGTGAAATTGGGAGGGCACCACAAAAAGCAAAGGCATGGAAGGGGGCATAGGTGCAAGAAAGGAAGAGCACTCAAAAAAGGGGATGCAGAGAAAGAGTGTGACCATGGACAAGAGACTGAGAAAGAGACTAAAGGCATGAGAAGGAGTACATGCACGCAAGAGTATGTGAGAAAGACCACACAAGAAAGAGAGAAATAGTGTGTAAGAGAATATGCAGAAAGGTGCCAGAGAGAAATGCAAAAAGGAGGAAAGTGAGCCATAATATCACGTGGAAAAGTGAGTGCAGAGTTGCAGGTATGGCCATGACGTTTCAGGGAAGGGTGCAAAGTTGTGAGAAAAGAAGTGAAGGTGCAACAGAGAGATCAGACATGAGAAAGAGAGCAAGGCTATGAGACGAGTGGGCATGAGAAAGAGCATGGCTATACTGAAAAAGAGCAAGTGTGCAAGGAAAATTCTGTGTGAACAAGAAAAGAGTGTGTGACAAAGGGAGAGCAAGAGGGGATGAGGGAGAAAGAGTGAGGAAGTAAAAGGGAAAAAATGCTAAATAAATCAGGAAACAGAGAAAGAGAGAAAGTGAGATTGAGAGAGTAAGAAAACGTGTGAGAGAGTGCTAAAGTGTGAGGGAGGGAAAGAGTGCATGTGAAAAATTAAATGAGAAGGAAAATCAACATGAGAAACAGTGAGTGTGAGGACATGGGAAGGGTTAAACACAAAAAAGGAAGGCACGAGGGTGGGATAAACATGTGGCCATGTGGGAGCATGGTAGCATGAGAGAGAGCAAACATGTACAAGGAAAGTGAGTGTGCAAGAAAGAGGGAAGGCACCAAAAAAGGAAGGAGAGAAGAAAGGGGGAGCACTCCAGAAAAGGAATGCACAAGGAATAAAGAGGGAGACAGCCCAAGAAGAAGAGAGAAGGGGCACAGAGGGAGAGAGATGTATTGAGAGATAACACGTGTATAATAAAACAAACATAAGGGTGTGAAAAGTATCTAGCACAAGTTTTTGAAAAAGTGTGTGAGCGCACAAGTGAAGATGTAAGATAAATCAAGGACATGAGAATGGAAGCCTGTATGTGAGAGGACGAGCATGTGAGAGGGAAAGTGTTCATGAGAGAAAGAGTGAGAGAGTGCATGTGAGAAAAAGTGCACAGGGGTGAGACAGCTCACAAAAAACGAGAGAGCTCATGTGAGGAAGAGTGAGCATGCGAGGACAGGAAAGGGTGAGTGCAAGAAGAGGCAGAGTTGAGGGCAAGAGAGCATGTAAAGCACAAGAAAGGCAAAAGCATGAGAGAGGACAAGTGTTTGAAAAAGAGGCTGTGCAAAAAAACAGAGCATGCATGAGCAAATGTGCACGAAAGTGCACAAGAAAGGAGATGATGGTGTTAGAAAGGAAGCAGTGGCACAAGAAAGGATGCAGTGACCTGAGAAAAGGATCAGGCACAAGAAAGGAAGTATGGGTGGGGAGGAGAGTGCCCATGAGAGAAAATTAGCAGAGAACAGGGAGGGAAAGTGTTAGAGAAATCATGAGACATATTAGAAAGGGAGGGAAAGAGATCACATGACTAGTACAGAGACAGTGTACATGAGGAAAAGATGGCACATGAAAAAGTGATTGTGCAAGAAAGAAAGCATGAGGTGAGCATGAAGTTTTGAGAAACTTTGTGAATGAGGTTGTGAGAAAGTGGACAAGGTCATGACAATGGGGAAGAGGGTGTAAAAGTGGCTGCAAGGTCACAGGACAGAGAGGGTGTGAGAAAGGAAAAGAGCATGAGAAAGAGCAGGACAACTTGTGAGACAGTAGGCATGTGTGAGAAACTGCATGCATGCAAGGTAGAAAGGGAGCACCTGTGAGAAAGGCAGCTCTCAAGAAAGAGGGAGAGGGATAGCTAGAAAGCAAACACAAGGGCATAAGAACGAGTGCTAATGAACCCTCAAGAAAGGAAGCAAGGCCGTGAGAAAGGGCATGAGGTTGCAACGAAGTGAAGTTATGAGATGAGCAAGTGGGTGTAAGAGCACAAGCACTTGAGAGAGAAGATACTATAAGAGGTGAGTGTGAGGACACAGGATGGAAAGATAACATGAGGAAAAGCAAGTGTGCAAGAATCAGTGTGTGAGAGGGATGGTAAGAAAGATGGTGTCTGAACGATAGCAAGAATGCAGAAGAATGAGAGGTAAAAGGATGAAAGAGGAGGAGTCAGAAGGAAGGAGGGTGATAAAGCTCAAAAATATATTGAGAGGGACCACACCAGAATATAAGAGAGAGTATGGCAGAAGGAGAGGTGGCATGCATGAAAAAATTTCTGTGAGAGCATCAGAAAGAACAAAGATGAGGTTGAGAGAAAAAGTGTGAGGTCATAAGAAAGGAGATGAGCTCATGAGAATGGAGACTGTCAGCAAGGGAGTAAGGACACAAGAAAGAGAACAGGTTGAGAGAAAGGAAACAAGCACAAGAAAGGGCATTATCAACTGTGGGAAAGAGCAAGTGCATGTGAGAGAAAGAGAGGGCCCCTGAAGTAAAAATAGCTCTCAGAAAAGAGGGAGATCAAGCTTGCATGAGAAAGAGTGGGCATGAGAAAGAATGGGCATGAGAGCACAAAAAACCAGCCAGCACACCAAAACTAAGGGAGAGCAAGCATGCAAGAAGGAGTGAGGTTGTGAGAATGAGGAAGGGCACAAAAAATAATAAGGGCACAAGAAAGGGAGTTAATGAGTGAGCACATTAATGAGTGATAGAGACGGAAAGACAACGGGGAGGGAAGAATGAGAATATGATGAAAGAGAGCAAAAAAAAAGGATGAACAGAGCGAGATGAAGGCAAAAAAAAGGAGAAGGGATAAAAGAGCAAAGCAGACAGTGAGGGAGCACGAATGAGTGAGGTGGGGATTGCAAGGAAGGCAGAGTGCACTAATAAGATGGCAATATTATGGGAGTGGGGGCATGGCCATGAAAAATGGTAGAAAGGCACAAAAAGGTATATTGATGCAAGAAAGAGCAAGGGGCTAAGAGAGTGCCCAAGCATGGAAAAGCATGATCATGTGTGACAAAGAGCAAGTGCACATGAGAAAGTGTGTGTGCACATGTGAGAAAAAGATATAAGGAGCAGGAGGAATAAAGGTCGCCATCCCAAAAAAAGATGGGGAGGGTGGAGAGAGTTGCAGAGACAAATAAAGAGGGTGGTAGAGGGAAGAATACAAGGATATGGAAAAATTAAAGAGAAAACAGGTAAGGCAGGAAGAGGAGGAAGCAGTGAAACGGAAAAAGGAGAAGAGAGAAAGCGAGAACTCAAGAAGGAGAGAGTGTGCATGTGCAAGAAACATGGAGAGTGTGGAAGTGAAAGAGAGCGTACACATGAGAGAATGAGTGCAAGGACAAAAAAAGGGCACAAGGAAAAGCATGGATATGAGAAAAGGAGTGGCTGCAAGAAAGAATATCATCACCTGCAAGTAAAAGCAAGGGTGTGCAGAGAAGAAAAAGAAAGAAGAGAGGGAGAAAGGGAGAGAGCATGAAAGAAGGAGGGTGGAGAGGGAGCAAGTAACAGAAAGAGGGCAAGAAATAGATACATAGCAGAAGAAAGAAAGTACACGCAAGAAAGCTAGCGTAACAAAGTGGGCATGAGTTTGCAAGAAAGAGTTCAATGTTGCAAGAAATGATGCAGTCAAGAGAAAGGGCACAAGAGCAAGACTTAACAAGTACACATGAGAAAAACTGGGCATCCGCAAGAAAGACTGAGCATGACAAAGAGGGAGATGGGAAGAGAAGAGATGGTAGAAGGGAGAGAGGAAAGACAGAAAGCAAGAGAGAGAAACTGAGAGAGCTGTAGACTGAATGTGAGGGTGAGGGAAAGTGGGCACAGGAGAAAGAGGGTGCAAGGGTGCAATGATTGAAATAAATGAGACAATGCATGTGCAGGACAAAGAATGAACATACAAAAAAAGAGCATGAGAAAGTGAGTGCAGTCAAGAAAGGGAGCACACATGTAAGCATGAGTGTACAGAAAAAAATGGAGCACAAGAGAAAGAGACTAGGGGTGAGAGCATGCAAGAAAAAAGGAGGGAGTGAAAGGAAGGAGTCGTTGAGAAAAAGAGAAAGTGAGGGCATGCGTGTGAGAGAGGTGGAAAGGGAAAGTTAGGCACGGTGCAAGAAATTAAGAGTACCTGAGAGAGCAAGCATGAGACTGCGAGAAAGACTGAATACGAGGTTGCTAGAGTGTGAGGTTGTGAGAAAGGATATGAGGTTACAAAAAAAGGCACAGTGTTGTGAGAAAGTGTGTGGAGCTGCAAGAAAGGGTGTGAAGATGAAAAAAAGAGTAGGCACAAGACAGTGTGTATGAGAAAGAGTGCTGAAGTAAGCATTCAGGAAAGGGGAGAGAAGAGTGAGTGAAGACAGTTTGCTCAAAGGATATTGCACTAGGAGAGAGGAGGTATGAGAAACAGCATGCGAAGGCATGAGAAAAAGCAATGTCACAAGAAAGAGTACAAGGTTGCATGAAATGGGGTAAGGACATGAGAAAAGGCACAAGAAAGCGAGTGAAGGTGCGAGAAAAGGAGCAAGTACAAGAAAGTGAGAAACAGCAAGCACGTGAGAGTGACTATGTATAGGAAGGAGAGACTCTGAGATAGAAAGATTTGAGAGAAAAAAAGAGCAAAGTGTGGGAAGAGAACTTTCAAGAAAGCAAGTGTTCAAGAAGGGGAGGGAGAGAGATAGTGTGTGAGGAAAAGACAGAGATGGCACCAAAGAAGTCAAAAAGCAAACCAGAAAGCTCATGCAAGAGTCCAAGCATGGGCATGTGAGAAAGAGTTAGTGCAATGTCACAAGAAAGGGTATGAGGTTGTGAGGGCAGTGAGGGCATGACACATGGAGCAGGTGGACCAGCATGTGATAAAGAGTGAGTGTGTGCATGAGAGAAAGGATGATTGAAAGACAGATGGAAGGAGGGAAAGGAAGAGGAGAGGATGAAAAGGGAAGAAAGAGAAGAAGAGGAAGAGGAAGTAGGAGAGACCATGTAATAAGTGTGCAGAAAAGAAAGATGGCAGGGAAAAAAAGAAAGCATATGGAATAAAAGGGAGAGTGAGTATGAAGTCACAAGAAATGGTGCAAAGTAGCAAGAAACGGGTGTGAGAAAGCACATACAGGTAGGAGAAAGGTGCAAGAAGGGGAGCAAGAAAGAGAGCGATGTCATGAGAAGGGAAGTAGGTGTTAGAAAGATTATGCCCATGTGCAAGGAAAAGCAAGCATCGGAGAGTGAGTTCCTGTGCAAGAGAATGAGGAAGTGATGAAGAGCGAAAAAGAATGGGCACATAAGAAGGAGAGCACATATGTGAGAGAAAGAAAGTGGGAAGGTGTGAGAAGTCTTGGGCATGAGAAAGGGCGTGGATGGACAAAGATGTGACCATGTGCCATACAGCAAGGGTGTGCAACAAAGCATATGAGAAACAGTTAAATCATGAGAAAGGCAGAGTGTGTGTGAGAAAAGGAAAGCAAGGATAGAAAGTTAGAGTGCAAGAGAAAGAAAGACTGAGAAGAGTCATGAGAAACAGAACAGCAAATGAGAGAGCAGGTGAAAGTAAGACAGCTTGAGAGAAAGAGAGCACCCAGAGAGTGAGACAATGAAAGAAGTTCAGCAACAGAGTGCAAGGGGTCAAGAAAGGGAGGCCTCAAAAAAGGGCAAAACTGTAGGAAGGGGAATGAGGGAATGAGAAAGGGTGAGGGCACATGAAAGAGTACTCATGTACAAGAGACAGAGGGCAGCCAGGAAAGCAAGTGAAAGAAAGGAAGTGTCCATGAGCATGCAGAAGAGTGAGGGAGAGAGAATCCAACACAGAGAAAGTGCACCTTCGGTTTACGAGAGAGTTTTCTTTACCAACTGGTTTTATTTTTTGTAAGAGTATATTCACTTTGTAGGAAGTAAATATTGAAAGAAATAACATCCTTTCAGGGCAATCCGAGGTATTTAACTGAAATTTTCTTGCTTTCTTGTTGGGTTTTTTGGTGTTTTTTTTTAAAGAGTTACTTTTTTACCAAAAAAATGCAATGTCAATAAAGTTTTCCAACTCACATATCTACTGGTTTGTAGTCCTGAGAACAGTAAATAGCACAGGGCAATATGAGACATAGTAGAAGAAAACATTAAATTAGTGCTGGAGCAGTTAGTACCTTTCCTTTCTTCTACTGGCATGAGAAGGCCTTTGAAACCCTTTGCCTCTGGAATTTTATGGGAGAAAAAATCCTAGTTCAGATCTATAAGAAAATAATTGTTTGTAGGTCTTTTCTTTATATACTATTATCATGGCATGCAGAGGCTAGATTGATCATTAAGAGGTACATTTAATAATACAGCAGGGTCATTCTCCAGCTCCATGTTTAAATATAAACGCTGGTGTACAATGGAATTACAGCAATCCAGGTAGAATGAAGAAGGAGTTTATAAAGCACACAGGAAGAACTACAAAGCTCAACCATTCAGATCTCTTCTACTCACACTACACTTGTGTAGTGTGAGTAATAGAATGTGGTCTTTCCACATTCAGGTAATACTTCTTTGTTAAAACACATTTTTCAGCTAAATTCATTTCTAAGTAACATCACGCCCCAATAGCCATAGCAACATTAGCATCTTTCTCTTTCCTCTATGGTTTCTTTAACATCTGGAGGCTCCATCTAAGTAATATATCTATTAAATCAATTTTATTAATATGTATTTTCTCTGCATCTTTCACCATGGAAAAATCAGTGCCAAGTGCTGTTTCAGTTTATAACATTAGATGTAGTATATTTTATATTATGCTGTCAGCATATATTTAAACTAATTATCAAAATAGAATATATAACTAGTTCAATGTTACTGAAAATCACTAAGACGATTAGACTCTCAGTGCTTAACTTTATGTTTTACTAGCAAAAGTGGTGCTTAGAAAGCTACCATATGGAAGAGAAATAGACAAATGCAAGGAATCTTATTTGGCTTAAACCCTAAGATCAGTGCTCAACTTGAATAACTGATGTGAGTAACCCTGTGATTAGGAGTGTTGTATCCTTTCCTTACTGCACTTCTTGCACAGGTTTCTGAAATACAAAATGTTGGCACCTCTTAAGTGTCTGAAATTGTACCCTGTTTACATTAGTTCCATTACTAATGCCACTGTTCACTGTCAAAAAAGGTAGGATCTAGCCTTTAAATATCGTTCTGTGCAAGGAACTCTTGCATACCCCTCACATCCACTTTCTTAAGCAAATTTTTCTGAAATTCAGTTTTTATTTGAAACACTAATACATCTGACTGTACCTCTCCTAATAAATGAAATGATGGACAAGAACAGACCAGGGTGCTTTAAGGGGATCACCTGCACTGGTGTCCTCTGCCAGAACAGTCACTGGCCCACACTTGTCTTGTGTCAACTAACAGACATCCAGATGACTCCTTGGCAAAGCTGGTACACCACCATCAAAAGCATACTTGACTGGCAGGTTGCACACAGCCATCTTGGTCTAGAGGGTTTGCTAGAACAGGCACAGGTTCTCACATGCCAAGGAGACTCAATGCCTGGACACATTTCTGGATGTATGTACTTTATCAATAGAGTTGGAGCCTCTGTCTTCCTTGTGGGACTAAAAGCAGAAAAATATCTGAAAAAACCTGTTATTTGGGTTAAGTGTACAACCATGGTCAAAGATGGCACCATCTAAGGAAACACGTCTGCTGCTTCCAGGAGTAAATGCTACCAAAAAAGTAAAAGTAAACCCATATGAAAAGAGAATAAGTCAGGACAAGATTAACTGGTTGTGTTCCAGGTGAATTGGTGCTAACCCCAGTGTGTGTATTCTCGATACTGGAGAGTCTATTCAAGAAAATAACATAAAAAAAAAAAATAGAATCTACCATAACTAAAGAACTTAATGATTCAGTAGTATCTTTTATCTCTGAGATTTGTGGGGTTTTGATATTTATTAAGCAGGGTATTAAAACAGAAGGTTTGACAACATCGTTTCTTGCAATTTATACATAAGCAGTGTTTGATTTGGGCACTTCTCTGTAAATCGTCCATAATACAAACAGTATTGTTCTGATTTAATTGTCTGACATCCCAAGCACCATAAGATGAAAAAGACACTGAGAATTCAGGGTCTAAGGTTGACCTTCTAACATGATATGTCTACAAAAGAAGAGACATTTATGCTTTTAATCATATTGCAAATGGAAAAGGGGCACAAGGTTTTGAAGAGGAATCTAATTTATCTGCAAATCCCTTGAGATCAAGGCAATGAGTCTGATGCAAAATTAATCTCAACTGAGGAACCGAATCATTTTGAAATCAACTGAGGCCACAGAGCACTGCTGGGGAAACACCCCATGTGGGAGCAGTCATACTAGGAGCCCAAAGGGCTCACAGGTGGCACCAGGTTGGAGTAATTTCTGTTTACCTCCCTGGGAAGGGCAGAGTCCAGCCCCTGCTCCAAAGCCCTTACAAGCATCTTGTGACTCTTGAGTGTCTTTGGTGTCCACATCACCACTTGCTAGACCTGCCCATAACACTATGTCTCTCATGATAAAAATACTCCCATTTTATGGACAGGTATGAAAGCAAACCCAGAGAGTCTAAAATCTGACAGCATAAACTCGTGTTCCTTTAACTACCATAGTGTTCCACCACTTTGAATCGGACAGAAGTCCAGTTCTACTCTATTTTTAAACAGAATTTTCTTGTCATTCCCTCAGGTTGTAGCTTATTGAATCACTATACTCCATAGGGTAGAAAATTATTGTCTGATCTATAAAACAATGTATTTTTAAAATATATCCAGATTTATAAACACACGTACACGCAAGCACACACTAAACACGGCCTGTCAATGAATCTATGTGAGGAAGTTAATTCCATAAGAATACTGCTTTTTTGAACAGCTCTTTTTGTTCTGTCTGCTGGTAGTCTAACCTTCTCTTCCATGGTTTCAGGTGTAGAAGTTACTCCAGATGTTCACTTGATGTAAATCAGCAGTGATTTCTATTCATCGGTGGCTCTTTGCATCTACCAAGGAACTGGCCCATCTAGTGACTTTAAAAGCTGTCTTTAAAGCTTATTTATTTTCTCGCTGTGCATTATTTCTGATCTGACTCTCTTGAAATGAAAAATACCCTTATACTGATACTGAAATCACTTAGTTGTCAGCCTTTTCACAGTCAACAGACTGACAGAATAAAAGTAGCTAGCATACATACTTGGATCACTAGCTCATTTCGAAGCCAGACAATCTGATTAGAGAAAGCAACTGCACTGTGTCACACGCATAGAGAGGACTGCACAGGGCTCTGAGTTTTATGAAATACATTAGTGACCTCTGAAGCATACTTAGATCTTGATAACTTGTGACATGTTTTGCTAGGCTTGAAAGATTACCAAAGAGGACAGAATGGCTCACATGGAAAGCTTGCAGAGAACGGAGGTTATCTTCTTAGCAGCAATCTTTAAACAGAACTAATTATTTCATTACAGAAACTATCATGGTGCTAGCTTTCACTTGTCTGAACCATGCACTATTACCACAGTCATTATCTCTGTCACAGAAATTCCAGTTGCTGCATACTCGGTTTAACAGAGAAACCACAATTTGACCTACTCTCACCCACACAACCTACCTCACATTTTGTCTGAATGCTGATTTCTCAACTCCCTTTTAATAAGTAAACTACATAGAAAGCAAGAAGCTGGCCCAATGGGATACCAAAATATTGATAGAACAGTTCTGTCCCAAAGAACTTTAGAAATGAGTATTTTCAAGCTGTTAACAAATTGTAAGAGAAAGACATTGTTAACTTTGAACAAATATATAGGAACTCACATTAAACTATGATCAAAAGTGTCATTGAATTCCCGAGGAGCTATTTTTTATGAGTGACTCTTGTCATTGAATCCTAAAATGCCACCACTCCAAAACCAGCTTTTAATCCTTATGATCTGGAGAATACCAATACTCTGCATTAAAATAGCATTAGCAATCAGGAACAATGGTTTACACAAAGCAGCTCCCCTATTTGAATTTGTGCAGTTTGAATATTCATTTTTATTGTTCTTTCTAAACATATGGGGCAGATATACTAAACATCTGGACAAAAGATGAAAAATGAGCAAACAGATCTACCGTACTGTGCAAATACAGCAAATATACTCATCTAATTACCATTACTAATACTGAGCATTGGTATTGACAGATGGTTAAGCTTTGAAAACAGAAACAGTGTCCATGGATTTCCTATCCTGATTTACCTGTTCATTCTGACCAGTTGTCTTGGGGTAAGGAAAGAGGAAAAAAAAAAAAAAGGAGAAAGTTGGAAAAAAACCTAAAGAGGATCTTAAATCAACTCCTCTGTAAGTAAATATTGCCATATGTCTGGATTAGCCCTGATGACTATGTGTTCATGCTTTGCTAATAGAAAACCAGTGCTCAAAAAGTTCTTGCAGTTCTCCCAAACTATATAAGAAATAAAATATGTACTATTATCTCAAAAACCCCCCACTAGCTTAAAGCAAATTATAGCACACATGTATTTAGTAATTTTAACATACATATGAGGCATTTTATTGTGTTGGGATCAAACACCTAATGTTTAAATCTGCCTGGTTTAGTAATAGTCATAGACAGTGCATAGTAGATTTATTATATGCTGTTTGCCTCACCTTATTTTTACTGCATTATGTTTTGCTATGTATAATTTCTCATACATAAACTCTTTCATCTGTGCTAGAGAGACTCGCTGTTATTACACAACCCATGCACATCTTGTGATAAAACACCTTGAATTTTCCATACAAACACACCCACCAGTTCAGTTTATCAACTCAGCAACCCACTAAATAAAAAAACGTGTGTGTACACTTACCAGAGAAAAACAGAAAAGATTCATGTTGGTATTGAGATCCCTTCCAGCACCCTAAAATTCTGCTCCACAAACTCCCGCTGCACAATGCAGCTCCTTCTCTCTCTCCCAGCTGTTTGTACATTTCTCCCTGGAGATTACTGCAAGATAAAATCCCTGCAATAATCCACTGGATTCAGAGCCCATTATCAAATGAGACAGGCTTGTCCAGGCCAGTACAAACTGTTTTCTGAATTAAAGAACAATGTTTACCAGCAACACAAAAACATGGGCTGAATGATTATGATGAAGTCAGGAAATGCTCTCTTGCAGGCTGTTTTTTCCATTTACTTTATCATCTAACAGAAATAAAACTCTTTCTGCCTAAGACCACTGGAACATACAAATAACACCAAGGCAAATCTCACTTTACTGAGTTAATCAAAAGACACATAGAAATTCTTGGAAAATGCTGTTTTTCTATGTAGATTCATTAATTCACAAAATTCAGTAATTATTGTTGACTATGTTTTGAATGGAAGCCTCTTACTTGGGGACTTTGGAAAATAAACCTGTGGGCCACAATCAAATTATTAAAAAAAAATCCCCAAGCAATCAAAAAACAAACAAAAACCTCATGCTTTGGGTCTATACAGTAAAGAATATTTACCAAACTGGTGTCTGATATGTTGCAGATGTAAGGATGCGGATTACTATTAAACTAATTTTGCTGTTAGAAAACATGGCAAATTCGAAATTAAAACATTTTGAGTACTCAGAAATGATTCATGGATTATAATGAGAGGTATTACAGTGTATATGGATAGGTAGATGAGGGATAAGTAATTGTAAAGAAAAACAGTGGTCTATGTCACTAACTGGTATAAATCGGCAAAATTCCATCATCCGTAGTGGTCTAGAAGAGCATGAGGAAGAAATAGTGCTGAAACCATTGTGAGTTTCAAATTGTTTCAAATCATGAAATACCTGAAATTAGACTGATTTTGGAATAATACCACCTCCCAACCCACAATTAATTTTACATATCTCTTATGTTAAAGGTATGTTATTTGATTACATGTACAAGCAGCAGGTGGTACCAGAGAGAAGCTGAAATTTACCACAAATGGACAGGTAGTGTCATTTTGTGACCAAGAACTCGATTTCCTTTCTTTGGGCCCAGAGCTTCATATTTGTAAATGTCAAGCATCTCTTTCATTGCTCATATTTCTGACTATTTCAGTTTATTCTAGTAATTTTGTAGTTTGATCCTGTACCCCAGTGAATTTGAAATGTTTGTATTTTGGCAGGACAAATACATTTTAACACAAGTTAGTTTCTACCTTGAACAAAACTGAAAATGATTCACAAAAAGGCCTGCTGAGAAACACCAGAGGACAAGATTCAAGATTTTAAAAGGAACAGATCTTTAGTTTGCACTTTTCCCACTTAATATGAGGCATGTAAAAGTGGTTTTTGAAGGCTTTTCCCAGTCTTCCTCTTCAGTGGTTATTTCAGGTTGGTTTTGCATATTAGAAAAGTCGGGTTGACCATGATGAGCTTCAAGAAAAATATTACAGTTTAGAAGCCAATTAATGAGAGGCTTCTCGTTTACTCCTCCTCCAAAGTTGAAGAACAGTAAGAGATTTTGTCAATCATAACCTAGTCACACTCTCCTAATGTGATTATACAAAACCAGACATCTGAGAGGCCTATCTTGCCACAGATGGGCTGCATTTGCTTTGTGGCTCACTTGATCGTTTCCTTGTGAAGAAGCAAGTTCTTATGCTCCCTCTGCCTCGGGTTCTTCAGCTGGAGAAACTGAAATAACAGCACAAACCTCATGTGCAAAATACTATGAAAGTAATGATCAAAAGCACCCTGTCCCAGCTAAGGAGAGTTGCTGTCTCTGGTTTTTAAATGCATACCTACAGTAACAACTGTCTGGAAAACTCTACAAAGATTGAAGAGCTAGTAAAATTACAAGATGTAGTAAGTAACTCAGGGGTATATGCTTTTCATTCAGATTGACTTAATCTCTTGATTTTGTGTTGTGGCTTTTGTGAGGTGAGTTTGCTGGGCATATTTACTCTGAAACCTTTTGGAGAAAGTTTCTAAATTTTATACCACAGGTAAGATTAGTTAAAAAAGCACAGATCTTATAGTGAGCCATTCAGATTTATTTTTTTTGCAGAAAAAAAAAGAGTAATATAAGAAGAAAAAATTAAAAGATAAAGAGCAGCCTGTATCTACAGTTATAGACAGACACATATATAGCAAGTAACTATGTAGGAAGGCAAAAAACGCAGAACTGCGCAAGACAACCTTTTGTGAAGAGAGATAAATGCTCATCTGAAAACTTTCTAGGGCATTGGGCCAACTCTTGTTCCAGTTATTCTTGGTTCACCATTTGGACAGGTGCAATTCATCACATCAGGCTTAAAATCTCATGAGCTAGGCACTATTCCATTGAAGTAAAATGTGAAAACCAGAGGCAGGCTTTCTGCAAATAGAGTGCTGGGTATTGAAACTGGGAGTCTGACCGGCTTAGATCCCAAGTGCGTGTCCCAGATGGTTTGTTTGACTTCACTCATTCTTTGAAAGCATTCAGTTTAGAAAGCATTCAGCTTCCAGCATTCAGTTGCTCTCATTTCATACCCTGGTGCACTCATCCCTATGTTTCCAGCTGTATCACCTCTCTGCATATATCTATACTGAAGGCACTGCAGTGACAGTACTGGGTGAAAGTTAGCCAGGTCAGGTCTAAAACATTCAGTTCAAATATCCCCCTTGAGATAAAGAGAAATTTGACACACTCTGATTTCCATTCTGCTCGGCTAATAGCTTTACAAGAAACAGCCTTCAGCGAAGACTTCAAGTGGGATTCCAAAGCATTGCTGCAGATAATCTGGATGCAAGCCACTAAGACCCTAAGACTAAAGACTGCAAATTTGTTATTACACGTTCTTGAGTACTTATAGTGTTAAGACTCTTCTTGTGGAAAGGTAATATTTTAGACCACTACTAATTCAGTAATATAGACATTTTTAAAGGTCAGGTCTGATGATAGGCCTAAGCTATAGATGACATTGTCCATCAGGTTCCAGTCTTATTCTAATAGATAAATTACAAACTGTGGTGAAACATCTACTAAAATAATAAGATGCAAAGGGTTATGACTGGTTGATCGGGATGAATAACATAAATAGAATACCTAGCAAGAATTCTTAGTGTCATTTGATGTCACAGATGCCTATGTAAAGAATTTGAGCTTTGAAAAAAAAGATTTAAAACCAGTAGCTCAGTGGAACAAATTTTAAAGTGACATCAGTGTTGAAACATCTCTGTACATTTTATCTGGTATGAATTGAACAACTTGCAGCAATAGTAGCATACCAGAACAGCAAACCCACTCTATGATGAGGGTAAAGAAATCAATTTTACCAAACAGGAAACAATTGCTAGCTCTAATCTTGCATTATCATCAGCATTTAATTCTTTCCTCACTGCTACATGACTTCTGTATGCGTGGGCTCTACATCCTTACAAGTAGTTCAAGCACATTAGAAGAGGAGAAATGAACAGAGATTGAGGCTTTCACATACTGAGGTTTCTATTCCTGCACAATGAAAAGACTTCATAGCAGACATCTCTAGGCAACCTTAGCCTTTACAGGTGCCTGGATTTCAGCTGTGTATTCAAAGTAAATGACAACCCACAACTTAGCCTGGCATACAAGCAGTTAAGCCTTGATTCAGATACTCACAAATTAGTCTTGGCTCCAGGCTCGCAGCCCTGTGATAGCCATTCTACTGGTGCAGCTTTATCTGTCACTGGGAGAACTCACCAGCAGAGATGCACAATTCTCAGATTTCTTTAGTTTGCTGGACAAAGGAAATATAACATGTTAGTTGTTGTTAACCTGGACACATTTCAGTAAATCTGGAACTGGTATTTACCCCTTTTTCCTTCTCAGCATATCTATCCTTATTGAAAATCTACATCTACTTGTCCTCTGATCATCATCCATTTGTCATCTGAGCATCTTCATGCAGATTTAAAACTAAGAGCAAAAATATTATTGCCTGATATAGTATGAGTGTTAAATATAAGCATAACGTCATAGTTCTCTATTCACTCCACAGAAAAAGCTGAATTATTACTTTATCATGAGCTCAAGATAAACAGTGCCTTGATATTATGCTCCACGTGCTATCTAGGTGGAAAGTGGGAGACTGAGAAATTAAGTCAGTTAGAGTCTTCCTCTTGGCTCTTTTATATCTTTGGAAAGAGACTGTGGGTCTGCTTTCAGCAAGTTCCTACTCAATACACCGTGTGCTCTCTAACATGTGAAGGCAACCATGTAGGTAGCACGCTGGATAAAACCACTGCCTCATTTCAACTCCTTCTGTTCAATTACTACAGGCAGATGACAAAGCAGTTCTGCATGGAATGTTTCCCTTGTTGACCTACAACCTATGACCGAGTGCTTTGTGAGAAACCACTATCTGAACCTAGGAAACTCCTATTATAAAAAAAAGATTCAACATTTTCTATCATGAACATCCCCTAAAGACACTCCAAACGGTAGAAAGCTCTATTTTAGACCACAAACACAGAAGTGTCTCTGAGACAGAGCTACTAACATTTGATATCACTGAATCAAATGTTCCAATCACTGGCTCTAAATTACATCTGCTTAATAGTTTGGAAGGAACCCATGAAGTACTAACTAAAAATCTGATTCTTTAAACGTTATTGATTTTTTTTTCTTTTAGAATCTCCTGCAATTTAGAGAGAGCTTCTTCGTTTCCTCCTTTAACACTCAGCAGCTAATTAAAAATTGGTAAAGAAAAAGCTTCACAACCCCATTCACCTCTGCCAAATTGCAGTATTCCATTCCTACTTTGAAATGACAATTTTACAGATGCAATGATCAATTAAACACAGCAGCTTTTCCAGCTCTGCAACAAGGATTTGCAATGGAGTTTAGCTCAGTGAAAGGTTATTTTAAGCTCACTCAGCATAAATAGACACAGCATTTATTTCAGCCCCAGAAAATCAAGCAAATAAAGACACGAAGAGTCAATATTTTGTAACTCAACAGCAAACAAACAAGTAAAATGCTTTCAAAATTTCCAGAATCCCAGGGAAAGTCTATTCCTATTAATGTTACCAGCAAAACTCTCATCAAATTCAGTGCAAACAGAATTTCATGCACTTTCTCCTCCTAACTGATCATATTTAATCACAACATCATAAAAGTACATGGTATTTCCCATTCAATTCACTGTAACAATTAGCCATGCCTTGAAGCTAACATTCCTTCTGGGATAAACAATCATATTG
The DNA here is from genome assembly GCA_020746105.1 of Trogon surrucura. NCBI lineage: Eukaryota > Metazoa > Chordata > Aves > Trogoniformes > Trogonidae > Trogon > Trogon surrucura. The sequence goes on along the minus strand of CM036617.1, from coordinate 111,731,262 downwards.
TTCTTTCCCTTGCCTTGGAAGATTTAAATTTTTTTTTCAGGGCAGTTATATTTTAATCAAAGAAAAAAACTGCATCTCTGTTCTAGAGAGGAAATGTGTATTTCCTAAATGAGAGGGCCAAATCCTCTGCTCTGTAATTTTATTGAAACACAATGAATCTGGCCCACACATTCTTTATTGCTCTCTAGCACTATACTGCAATTTAGAGTGAAAACTGCTAAATTTTATTGTCAGACCAATTTATGTATTATCGGACAAAACTGATGTCTACAGTGAATTATAGGTATAGGAGTCATTATCTTCCAGGAGCACCTTGAAAACGAGATGTCTAATCTCAATAATGTAAGTTTCCTGGTTAAATAAATCCCCTGTGCTTAGTAATTCTATGCGTTTATAGAAAAGATGTCACCCCCCCCACACCTTCTTAGACTTAAAAAACATTTTAAAGCCTCAAGGGGATCTGAATCCTCACTAAACAGAATTGATTTCTGTACTTTCTACTTAGTATTCCTAACCACAGAGTTCGTACATTTTGTTATGTAATGGATTAGGAAATTCAAAGCACCAGCCTGTTTTGCAAACATTTAACTTCCTATCACCGCATTTCCCTCTTTTTTAATAACAAGATGACAGTCTTATTAAGCGCACTCTACTTGAAACCTCTTCAAACAATCAGCATGGCCCACTAAGTTTGTAGCCACCCAGGCCTTTCATGAGCATTTAAAAACAGGACTTCAGAAGGCCAGCAGAGGTTTTTCCAATCCACTCTACATGAAAGATTGCCTCTCCACTTTCGCTTGGGAGAATTCAGGGTAAGGACTTTGGCCATCTATTTCTTCCTTAAGAGCCTGATCCAAAGCTAAATGAAGTCAGAAGGAATCCATCTATCGATTTGGGCACTCCTGGCAACTAATTCAGAATTCCTTCACCAGTTTATACACTGGGTTGGATACAGCCTGAGGACGATCTTTCTAGCTTGCACCCACTACCTGTGGCCATAGGCACTCACTCCTCTTCCCGCATTTACTACCAGGAGATGCCCACACATGGCTGCTAGCAGCACTAAGCTCTAAGTGAAACAGAAAGAGCCAGCTACTTCACACAGCCCTCCACACCTAGACGAGTAGCCTCTGAGCAGAATGTACTAATTTGTCCATACCACCATCTTATCTGCAGTTTTCTGGTCTGGAGCTGGTTCCCAAATAGCCAATTCAGACTTGCATCTGCCTAAATTTGTAGACACAATACCAGATTTCAAGTATTCTTCTGTCCTTCAGGAGTCTACATAGAGACTCTTTGGTCCTGTCTCTGCTTTCAGTCTCACACAAATCAAGAGTGACTCACTAGAAGACAGCGAAGCCACAGTGGCATCTAAAATAGAAACTTAAAGCCTGACAAGTTAATTGCTGAGATCTTGGCTTATGTTTTAATTTTTGTATCAGGTTTGTGCAAGTCACACCTTTTGGAAATCAAAATTAGGGACTCAGAAATTCCCCATTCAATTTTCATATATATCATAGTACAAATCATTCCAAATAAATTCTACCTTACAAGTACCACATTTTGATTGCAGTAATTCCGCGCTAGACTTAGTAGCTTCTTAACAACATCTTTCTGATTAAAAAAAAAAAAGCAATGATTTTATACAACCAGAGAAGACTAGAAAGTTGTTATGCATCAAAGTTATATATTAAAGGCTACACAGTTGCTTTTTAGCTTCTCTCTAATAACCTGAAACTTAGGTTTCAATCTGCACTTAGTAAAATACAGTGAGAAAACCTAATATTCCAGACCAGTTCTGAAGTGTGAGTACCAGTGCATTCAGAAATTACAAGATTTGCTTAAAAGACAATGGTCTAAACACTTTGAGGCTGTGAATATAATGATGAGCTGGAATCAACCACATAAAATAGCAAGAAATACATGTTACTGTCCAGAGCACTTCCCACCTTACTGTTGTGCACAGCTTAACAGTTCCATGCTGTTTGGATGCACACGTTATACTCTTTGGAAGTTACTCTGAACAGAGTCTTAGTTGGTAGATATTAACAAAGCTTCATATTTTTCGTCTGAGTTATGCCAGCTCACCCAGTGTCACCAAACAGTTACACCCGTGTAGCTAATTTTTGCGACAGTGCTGGATTTTAGAGGCAAGGATACATCAACTGATGCTGTGGCAATTTGAGCTGTTTACATCCCTCTGCATGTGATTGCAGAGCCTCCAGCTTGGAGTGTCCTCATTTTTGTCTAGCCATGACCCTGCTATATCGTCCTACTGCCTCTCCATGTGTTATAGCACTTTCCTTCACTTCTGCAAACATACCATCGCATGTGAGAGACAAACTGCACTCGCCTCTTAGGGCCCCTTTAAAAAAAGTGGCAGTCCTCATGCTATTTCAACTCACGCCTTCATGAACCTGCAAAATATGCCCCTCTGTACTCACTGTTCCTGGCTTTTATTAAGGTGATCAAATATGCAAAAGAGGCTGGTGTTAAGGAGCAGAAGTCTGTACATTGCTGTCAGGACACGTTGCAGGAACAGCACACAGTCCATCAGTGTGTTCTAAAAAATGTAGCAAAAACCAAAATATAAATTTGATTATCACATGCCAGTAAAAAATTGCATCAGCTACACAATATCTGCACCCGTTGCATTAAAGCCAGGTTTATACAGTGGGAACTGTAGATGCCATCTGCAGCCCTAGAATAACCTTGGCAGCATACCAGCACATATTCTTTTCTGTGGAGAGCAGCCTTGCCTGCTGTAGCTGAGACCTCATGGTACCTCAGACTGCCAAATTGTCTCAGAGTGAGTAACTGGATATTATCACTCATTTCAATCCATCCCAGTTAACTAAGATGCTTGGAATTGGCAGTTCCTGAAACTTTAATAGAGGTTGAGTAAGCAACCTTACTTATTCCCCTGCTCTGATTTAGCAGAACAACAACTTGTCAGAAACCTACGATGGATAACTTGAAAACTGGAACATGGATGAAAAAAACAGTAGAGAAAAGAAAAAACAAAACCACTGTTTGAAGAAATTTCCATGTTGTTCTGCTTTATGTAGACCAGAGTCTTTCAACAGGAGAATTAATGTCATCTGAATGAATTATAGATGACTGGGAGGGGCAGCAAAGGGGAAACTACACAGCAGTATTTCTGTATTTTCACAGGAACTTCTGTCTGGACAGCCTGGCTTCTTTTAACTTATGAGAAAAAGGAACAGTCAGGACAGTTCTTGAAGAAGACTGGCATCCAGAGATCTGCAAAAAGGTACAGACAACAAATAGAGTTACAGTTCAAAGATTTGCACATCAAAGAGTGACCCATCCCCCGGTCTTATTTCACTCAAATTCTTCAAAGTAGAATTCAATAGCATAGATGATGTTTTTATCCTGGATAACCATGGAACAGCTAAGATTTACTCTGACTCTATTGAATCCAGATGTGGTTCAACAACCTGTTACCCTAATAACACACAGAAGAAAACACTGCTCTGTGCAGATAGTGTGTGCAAAAATAAGCTCCAAATATCCATCAAGAATAGCTTAGTGATTCACACACATGTTGGTTTCATGCTACAAACTGCCAGAAGCAGTGTAACCCAGTATAGTGTGCAAGTAGAAGTTCAAAAATCACTCTGCTCGACATACACGCCCATCTTCATTGCATGCACTCACATGGTACCATTATTATCAAATCTAAAATTTAACAATCTTTAGCACAGTTATCCTTTGACCAGCCCTATGTCAGGGAATGTAGTACTATTCCCATGTTATCATACAGTTGAGCTTATTGTCTATATCACTAAAAAGCATAATCACATACATGTCATCTAGCAGTCACTGATGATGGGGTGTCTGAATCCAAACCACTGATTTTCAAATGTGTAATTTATTTCTTCACTCTTAATGTGCTTAAATTTACTTTGAAATGTAAGCTGATCTGTGAAGAAACCTAGATACTGCAGAATCATTGACAATATTGAGCAGCTAGACACTACCCTATACTTAAGTTAAATCAGCATCTATAAATTACACATTCATGTTCCTATGCTACCTCTGTGACTATTCTGATTGCTTTCCTCTGAGCAAACTTACCCAAAGAAGCTTTGTAGAGAATAAGGGTAAAAGAGTGGATGGGACTTGCCCCTCCTGCTCCCTCTTACCTGGCAGCCTGTCAATTGTAGCGCAGCAATTGCAGCATCCTTTCTCATTATGGGGATCAAGATCCACATTTTCTTCTTGGTTTCTCTTCTCCTCTTCTTTGTGATTTCTTCAGCCACCAGGTGAGAGACTTTCTCCTTCTCCAGAACCTTGAATTAGCTGTTCTTCTTTATACAGACTAATTATATACCAGTTGAGCCAAGGAAGGATATGTGTGTGTGTGTGTTGGGTATACGTCTGGTTGCTAGAACAGTCACTTGACAGGGGATACAGGGGATACAATAAACACTAAACATTAATTTAGTTCATTGAAGCAGAAATGAATATTGTTGCCGCAAGTAAAATGTTTTGGAGGACTGGCTATAAGTGCTTAGGCAAGAAGTCTGCAGAAGACAGAAATCTGAGCCACATGACAAGAGTTGCAGATTTTTGTCCTGAGCACATAGTGAAGATACTTGCTTGTCCTCAGTACAAAACTGGAAACAGTTTTATTTTCCAGTTCGCTTGTAAACTGTGCAGTACCTGTAGTACAATTACCAGTTTTCTTTGTTATCTCTAATGCATGACCTCTGGAGGAGCAAAGGATGGCATGCATCTTACTCTGTCAGTTCCCTCTGCTCACTGCTCACCTCCTTCCTCCAGTTTGTGGGAACTTACAGGAGAGAAACTGTCAGGATGAGGAAGGAGCCATTTCATAAAGGAGGCATTGGAAAGCCAAATGCAACGAGCTTATTACTAGTAGCTTGCTGCTGTGTATAGCATTAACCACAGGGAAGTCAGACAGTTTTGTCAACAGCTCCTTGCTGTAAAAACTCAGTTGAATTGAGCGGATATGGGGAATCTTAGCTAAGTGAAAATTATGATAATATGTGAAAATTGAATAAAGGAGGATAAATGCATATGCATATGTCCTAGCCCATAACTGAAAACTCTTACTGCTACTATGAGCGATGTTAGCCACAGCCATAGCTTTGCTGGGTGTCAGTTCAGACTTCCTTAAAGATGACATATTATTTATCTCACACAATGTATTATTATGGATTAGATAGTCAAAAAGAAAAAAAAACATAATATGAAGGCTGGAATTCTTTTCTGAATATAACTAATAACAATTTCAATCACTGTTGGAGGTGGGATACTCCTCTGTGCTTGTTCAATCATCTGAGTCTACTGAACAGTATGTCTGCCTATGTGGTCTTAAGCACTTCAGAGATGCTTTCCTATTTTCAAAAGGTATCCTACACTTGCATTTTACCTATTGACTTTATACTAATCCTAGTAACAGAAGATAAGCTAGAGCCCAGCCTACAGAAAGCCAGTGAGAGCAAAGATAAATAGAACAAAAACTAGGAGAAGAGAAACACATCTGTGGCAAACATTTGCAGTGGAAACTGAGAAACACCATGTAACAGAGAGATTCAGAGCAGCAGTCTATGAGGGGTCCAGGCTTTCATGCAGAAGTCCTACTGAATTTGACAGAGAAATCTTAAGGAAAATTTTTAAATCAGCTTACCGCTTTCGGGATGAAATATATATTCTTGGGACAGAGAACTGTGTGTATATATATATATAAATACTGGATTCCATAAAAACTGGTTTAAAATAATGTCTAGAAAACCTGCTGCTCTCTTTCTTGTCAAAATTCATGTTATATTAATGAGTTTATTTGCAAACTGAACAAGAACTCTGATGTCATCTGTTTTGCAGAAAATCACAGTAAACCTGCCACTTGAGCATTATAACTTTGGATTTGTAGAAACTCAGAAATCATGGAAAAACTAATGCACTCATAAAGCTCTGCTAAATCTAAGTGCTCAGCTTAAACTGAAGCATCTAGAAAAAATACCAAAGCATACAAGTGAAAACAAATATGAGGGGGATATAATTACAAGGGATAATGAGACTTCGGTTGTAATCTCTTGCATATATTGGTATTATCAGCTGAATCTTTGGATAGGCCTGATCCAAAGTCTGCTAAACATTAATGAGGGTATTTCTTTTGATTTTAATAGGTTCTGAACTTAATCCTAAAAACATTTTGGGTTTGTGATGTGAAGCACAATGTGTGAACATAAACCTTGCGTGGCATGAATTATCACAAAAAGTGTCTCATTATTCCTTATTTGTAATGCAGTAAAAATAGCCTTTATAGAAGTAAAGACTAAGAAAAATGAATTTTTCAGCAGTGCATTTCTTGGGTCCATGTACTTAGATTTTGGCTTAGATGTACTATGATCAATATTTCCAGGTGAAGCAATTAATTTACTCCATTTGGCATGTGAATAAAACTCTTGCAACCCAACTTTGACTTTCATTTTAGTTGCAGTCTGTTATTGCTAATGAAAAAAATACTTCTTAGCTTTTCTAATGTATCAGCTAGATAAATTGTTAACACTTAAGAACTCCCCAGGCGGTAATGAATGACACAGTTTTCTGTGTTATCCCTGATAAAGTTTAGGATATGGAAAGCAGTTTAATCCTCTTTCGATACTCTCCCATCTGTGCTTTAGAGCTACCATAGTAAATTACTACATACTGAAGCACTGCTTCAGATGCAATTTTGCATTTTCAAAGCTGAGATAATTTTACTCTGCAGTGTATTTTTTAATCTTAGTAAAAAAAGTAAAATATTTAAGGAAGCCAGGTCAGATAACACTGTTGAATTTAAGAGGCGGGTTGTAGTTTCCAGTGAAGTAGGCCTTTCATAAAGGTTGCTTGGAATACAGAACTAAGCCAAACTAATCACTTTGTTTACAGAAAATCTGCAATGCAAAGTGTTAAGACTTAATTTAGTTGTAATCTTTCATTAATTATAAGACACTCTTTATGCAGGAATAGTTGCTGACAAATACAGATTGAGAAACTCTTTTTATTGTACCTTAAATATGCTATTGCCTGTCTAATACCTTTGATTATGCTTTTGTATTGCAGAATTAATTTACTTGGTACAGTTTTACCATTAACATGTTCAGTCATGGTTAGGGCTCATTTCTTTCCCTGTGAGGGAAGCTTAAGTTTTGTGTTGGATTTTTCCACATTTTGTCTGATGTGCATTTTGCTACTGTCTAATCACTATGGAGAAAGGAACTAATTTAGTATCTATTGGAGTAAATTGACTGACTCAGTTCAGAGTCTGAGCCTAAGCTGCTGCTCCAGGAGTAGAAGTGAATACAGGGAGCGAGAGGCTGATTTAATAAACTTTATCTTGTGTCTTTCTGCATCTACATAGAAACCTAAATTCAATAACATCACAGAAACCCAGTCATTCCAGTGCCTTGCTCAGGTGACCATATGGTTGTGGAACAGCTGGTTAATGTTAAACCTTCAAAAAATTAAGCTTATACTTACAGGAAACAGCACATACTTTGAAGAATCTGCAGCCAAAATGTGGCATATGAAACAGACAGCCACAAAACATCAACGCGCTTTGTCAGAGTTCCTTTGTAACACTTTGTATTTCAAAATATCATCTTACTACCTGTCTTATGCCCTGCAACTAACCTGAAGAATACAGCCCATCACACCTAAATGCAGCTAAACAAATGTCCGTCACCTTGCAAATATATTACAGCAACCGAGCACTTTCTGAGACTTGACAATTCCTCCTAAGACTACTGAATTGTCAAATCTGAGATGAATCTCCTGAATTCAGGGTGGAGGAAAAGGGTCTGGATTTTTCTCTGAGGCCAAGTAACCCAGCTCTGCAGAGGATAGCCTGCTGACATTGAAACAGAGCTGCTTCATGCTGCATACACCAGTAAGGAATGCCTCCCCGTCCGTTTTATTTTCTCTAGTTTTTCATCACCACATGCTGGCTGCTGGGACTGCCAAGGAGCAGGCTTCCATCTTCATTGCCCTACCCACACACATCTGCCCCTCCAGTGTGGGGTGGGGTGGGTGGTGAGCAAAGAGCAGCTCAGTGGGGAAACCTGGATTTATGACGCATGGGGTTGAAGATAGTTTGGTAGTGATAGAAAATTAACCATTGTGGCTAAATTATAGTTACATATTCTTGAAAGAATAGTGAAGTGGCACAGTTATACTACTGTAAAGACGGAACTTTCAGAAAGCTCTTGAAAAAATAAAAATACCTGAATATAAAGCATTCATGTGGTCTTAAGTTTTCCCCTTTGGGGATCTAGCGTGATGGTATCAATATTGACAGTAATCCAAGGGATCATGTAGGAGAAGCAGGGAAAGGATCTAAACCCTGCCTCTGGGAGGGTCAGAAAGCTCACTTCAAAGCTGATGCCTCAAGAGGGGAGAGAACAAGTTACCTTGAAACTGAGAAGGTCAGAGAATAGGAGGAACTATTGGCAATAGTCTGCTTCCCTCCCTGCTTCCATCCTCACCCCTGTCTCAATGCCCTTCCTGGAAATGCGGATAGCAGCCCTTGAGGTTTTGCATTCCCCACGGACCCACTCCCCAGACACAGTGTGGGGCTCTCTGCACACCCCAGGGTACTTCAAAGAAGAGGAAGGGGAAACAAAACAAGGAGGAGGACCTAGTTATTCTTCAGCAGGTTAACCTGAACATCATTTCATAAAATTAAATAACAGACGCTTCTCAAGGGCGTCACACATTGCAGAGGCCTCCTTGAAGTAAGGGAACTGCTAGAGCCTTCCAGCTAAAGTTGACAGATTTTCTGATAACAGAAAATGAAGCAATCTAAAAATATGCTCTTCCAGCCATCCCTACAATCAGCTACAGGTAGATCACAGCATGTTTCATAAATGCCTAAGCAAGCTGTCCTGACATCATTCGTTCTTTATTCAAGACACTGATAGAAGAAGACAAGCTAATTGTTTATGAATATTCAAAGTGCTATTAGGAAAAACAAAGCATGTAAGCGGATTGATATGAACACTCTTAATAACTCTATGCAAAGATAATTAATGGTTTCCAGTCCTGACTTTTTTTTTGTGGCTATGATACAATTTGGCTACGTGTTGTTTATTGTACCACCATATGAAACAATGATTTAGAAGTATGCGAACAGAAAGCAAGCAGGCTTTTGAAATGGCTAGCTAAAGATTAGCCAGTTTTTGTAACTTGTCAATAAAAGAATAGAAATACCATAGCTGGTATAACAGAAATTAAGTTTAGGCCTCAGATACAAGTGTAGAGCAAGACACATGGTTTTCTTAATGCAACAATAAAAATAGTTAGCCTTTTAGTGAATTTGTGTGTTAGGTTGGAAATCTTTGTGAACCAGGTAACAGATATTCTGGAACTGAGCATTAATTAAAACTGCTAATGAAGTAACACTGGGATTTCTGACACGTGCAAAGCTACTGCTTGAATAACACCATGACTTTGCAAACATAATATAGGAGGTGTGGAAATAAAACACTAAGCATATTCAAAATGTAAAGTATTCAAAGTATGATTTTGGAGCACAAGCCGATGGATGGAACACAAGCAAACTGTGTGATAAAAGCAGCAGAGAGTTCAGTCACAGGAGGATCTGTTTCTACAAGACGCCTTTGTCAAGTCTTGTGAAGCCGCAGAAATCCTGACTGGGATGCAGGAGTTCTCTTAATAGTAAAAAATATTAGTAAAACATGACGTTGAACTTATATGTTGCTATGTCTACCATGCAAGTGTACCATATTTCCTACTGATTTTTTAATAATGTTTGTGGAACTGTTTAGAAGGAATTGCTGTATTCAATAGCCATCAGAGAGATTTACCATTATCTGACAATCAGCATCTCTTCACTGGAGCTTGAGATACAGACAACCAGAATCTCATTGTGGAACCAGAATGTATGACATGAAAAGCTGGGAAAATGTTGAACAACAGAGTAAAATGACAGGTAAGAAGGTTTTGATAAAACTATGTAAAGAATTCTTTATCCTTTTTTCTAAAGGAAAATTTCTGCTCTCTTTCAAAACGCTTTCCAGGAAATGCTTATTTCCTAATCAACTCTAATCATAAGTTATTTCTGAGGGCTCTAGTCTTTTTTTCTCCCTCTGACAAGAAAAATAAAGCAATTAAATGACACAGATGTCACTTGTTCTCATGAGTATATCCAACTGTGCCAAAATAGTATTACACGTAAAAGATAGTAAGCAGCATTTGAAAATAGTAATGTAACCAGCCAGGGACAGATTACATTCAGTTTCATAAAGAATGAGAGCAAGAAGAAGGAAGGGGAGGGTGAGGGTGTTAGAGGAAGCAGGAGAAAAGAAGGATACCTTTACATATTCCCTGCTTTGAGTTCACTTGCAGATGTAAGGCTCAGTCTGGTTTTTGCAGCTTTGTAGAGATGTCAAGAGTGCTGAAAGCAGCATCCATCATTTCACCAAAGGGGACAGGGATTTGACCCTACTCACTCAAGCATGGGCCCACAGAGCTGGCTGTGTGTATACACTGTATATGTATATGCACTCTATTAAGAGGATTCTGTCAGAGGCTACCAGAGGGCTCTCAGGAGAACTGTGTAATGTTCTCTGGGTGACTCCTTCTGTTCTTTAGAGATGAGGTGTCAAAGGGGTAGCTAGCCCAGACAGGCTCAAGAACCCTTGAACATCCTCATGTTGGTTCATGCCATGCTTTCCACATAGCCTGCAAGAGCTAGTCTATACACTGTGTTAAATAATTGTGGTTAATTGGTGGTGGCCTTAATTAAACTTTCGCCAAGCAAATTTAGTTAATCGTTCAAAACACATTTGTGAGATTCTGCAAAATGGGCAGCTTACCCTCTACCTTTGTGAAATTACTGTTAATCATTCACTAATGTCTGCATCATCCTATTTAAACCTTCCCCCTGTGGTTTTAGACTTCTTTCTGCTTGCTAATCCACCACAGGGGAGTGATATGTAAACATGCAAATACATTTTTATAGGCTTTTCCTATTTGTGGTGGTAGGTTCTATCAAGCCACATTTATAGCCTCACTGAGAATTATTTATAATTCATTCATCTCACATTCAATTGAATTAATTTAAAGGTGTAATTCAATTTAACAAACATGCAGCTCAGTGTACTGAGCAGTGAGACATACTGCAGCTGTTTCAGGCATGCTACACTTCACCCCATTTTTCTGTTTTCAGGCTCAGGGGTATTCTTATATATTAAACCAAGTACCAAACCAGAACAAGAATGGACTGGAAGAAGAAAACAATAGCTTTTAAACTTCCGAGCTGTGTAACTATTACCTAGCTGTCCCAAATTTCTCTAAATTCTTCTCCATGAAGAGTATGCCCTTTGGTGTGAGCTCTTTATTATAACATCCTGTTGATGTGAACTACTGCACTCTTGCTTCTAACTGTGAAGTGTGTTATAGATGACCCTTTCCTGTGATTTATACCTCATTTTAAAAATCAAATTTTTTGGTTGTCAAAAGTAAATTAACTGCTGCAAACTCAACATACAGAGCCATCACACCAGTCTAAGGGTATAACTTCAAACGTGATGGAAGAATATCCTATAAATACAGGACTTTCTTAGAAAGGAAAATGAAAAAAACGATTATCAGGTTAAGAAAGTACAGACAGTGATTCTCCTACCCTTAACCCTAATCACCAGGATGAGCTGAGACTTGGCCCACACTCAGAAACTATCATCCAAATAAAGAAGCTGTCATGAGAGAAATTCTTCTGCAAGATAACGCTCCTCTTGACAGCCCTTTTGCAGACCAACTATAGCTGAAGATCTAGGCCTTGCCTTTCTCCTAACACTAAACCTAACCTTCACTGCACTTTTGAATCTAAAATGTGTTGTACTCTGAGCTATAGCCTGGGACCCCATGACATGGTTTAGATGAAAAAGTTATTACAGAAAACTTTTTGTAGCCTACCCCTTCCCTTGGCAGCCCCCATGCAACCTCACTTTACCCAGAGTGGAGGATTTGTCTCTCTCATAACCCTCTGCCTAATTATAATGCTAATCCTAATGATGGTTATGGACTTAGATTCAACTAAGGATGAGCAGTGGCCAAGAAAAGAAATATTTTGGCAACCTGTCTCCTTGCTCAGCAACTTATCTGCAGCCATACTCCAACAGGAGCTATAGGCTTTGTCTCTCTCCTAGCTCTAACCCTAATTCTAAAGTGAAGGATCAGCTGAGCCTTAATCATAGAATCACAGAATGGCCTAGGCTGGAAGGGACCTTAGAGATCATCTAATCCAACCTCCCTGTCACGGGCAGGGACGCCTCTCTACTAGATGAGGCTACACAAGGCTCTGTCCAACTTGGCTTTGAACACCTCCGGGGAGGGGGCAGCCACAACATCTCTGGGCAATTTATTCCGAAGTCTTGCTACCCTTGTACTGAAGAATTTCTTCCTAAGATCTAATCTAAATCTATTCTCCTTCAACTTAAACCCATTTCCCCTTGTCCTATCAGTGGACAGTCTTGTAAAAAGTCCCTCCTCAGCCTTCCTGTAGGATCCCTTCAGGTATTGGAAGGCAGCTATTAGGTCCCCCCAGAGCCTTCTCTTTTCAAGACTGAACAATCCCAGCTCCTGCAGCCTGTCCTCGTAGCAGAGGTGCTCCAGCCCCTGGATCATCTTTGTGGCCCTCCTCTGAACACGCTCCAACAGTTCTATGTCCCTCTTATGATGGGGACACCAGAACTGGATGCAGTATTCGAGGTGGGGTCTCACAAGAGCAGAGTAAAGGGGGAGAATCACCTCTCTTGACCTGCTGGCTACGCTTCTCCTGATACATCCCAGGATGCGGTTGGCCTTCTGTGCTGCATGAGCACACTGCTGGCTCGTGTTGAGCTTCTTGTCTATCAACACCCCCAAATCCTTCTCTTCAGGGCTACTCTCAACCCACTCTGTGCCCAGTTTGTATTTGTGCCTAGGATTGGCCCGACCCAGGTGAAGGACCTTGCATTTGACTTGTTAACTGGGATGTCAGCCATGGTCCAGATGAAAATGGTGTCAAGAGAGAAATATTTAGCACCCTAATCCTATCCTCAGTGTTCCTTTTGCAGTCACATGCCAATGAAAGCTCAATGTTTTGTCACTCTCCTAACCCTGACCCAAAAGCTAGCCAGCATCATGGTGCTCACCCACGACATCGCCCTTGGTAGCTCCTTTGCAACAGGAGGACAAAATTCTGTCTGTCTCTAAATCATAGAATCCTAGAATTGCCAGGGCTGGAAGGGACATTGAAGATCACCTAGTTCCAACCCCCCTGTCTTGGGCAGGGACATCCCCCACTAGAACAGGTTGCCCAGAGCCCCATCTAGCCTGGCCTTAAAAACTTCCAGGAATGGGCTTCCACCACCTCTCTGGGGAACCGTTCCAGGGTCTCACCACCCTCATGGTGAAGAACTTCTTCCTAACACCCAATCTGAGCTGATCAATCTCTAGTTTAATCCATTCCCTCTAGTCCTATCACTACCCAACATCCTAAAAAGTCCCTCACCAGCTTTCTTGTAGGCCCCCTTAAGATACTGGAAGACAGCTCCCTCAGTATCCTTGGGTATATCACATTGGGTCCCATGGACTTGTACACTTTCAGGTTCATCAGACGGTCACGAACCTGATCTTCAGTTACAATGGGCAGTTCTTTCATCCAACCCCTGTCATTGTCTTCTGTGACTCCAGCTGTTTAGCTTGGCACAAGTTCAAGAGCAATAGACGTGGTACAGATTAAAAGTAGCCAGGGTAGAAATCTTTTTGCAGTCTACCTCATTCCCTGGAATAGCTTTGGCACATCCACTCCAACAAGTGCTCTAGGTTTCATCTCTAAACCCAGCTATAACTCCAACCTTATGGCCTGGCCTTTGCTGAACATTAGATAAGAATCCCCTGAGCATGACTAGATAAAAAAAAGTCAGGAGATTAATACTCTTCTATACCACCACTCCTTCTGGCAGCCCCTTTTGCATTTTGCTGCCAACAGAAGTCCTAGGCTTTGCATCTATTCTAATGCTAACCTAATTCATTTTATCAGAAATGTTTCCATTAAAATTAATGCACATGTACATGAAATTCCTTACCAGTTTTACCTTCGTTCTTCTCTGATTTTGTCATTATCAACGTACCTTAAAACTTGAAAAAAGGTGTGTATTAGAGTTACTGCTCTCTGTATCCCATACCAACAGAGCAAAATATATTACCAAAACAAAAAAAACCCTGAATATGTCAAATGCATCATATGGACAGAAAAAGAAGAATTAGTTTCCTCTACATTTTTCTGTTTTGATACTTATAGACTCATTCATTACAATAGAAGGGAACATATTTATATCCTGGTAGGTGATTCTTGAGTTGACATGCCCTTTGAGTTTTAAAGGCAACTATCCTCTCAGCAGACTCTGACTTTATTAAAACCTGAAATTAGCAACTATACCAAGCTTTAGACCAAGATGGTTTATTAGTTGTCCAGCTTCCATTCGTATCATATCTGAAAAATGTCATGGCCTTACAATGGCATGCTTTTTGAACCCTTTCTAATTTTAGATATTTCCTTTCTCTTTTAATACCTCCTTGCTTTTGCATCAATTACAGCCTGACCTAAAGCCACACTGGCAGTGAATATGATATATAGTAGAATCCATTTAAATGAATTTCTGATGAAAGAATAAAACTGTTAAAAGAATAAATTTACTGCACAGATTTATACAAATCCTGTATATGCACTGAAATCCTCTTAAAGGAAAACTGATGGAAGATTAAAATGTTAAATGAATTAAAACCCAGCACCCTAGTGAAATATAATGATTATTTGACCTATTAAATTAATAGCTCCACTGACCATATAATGGTAAGTATTCAAATATATTTCAATTTAAATCTGTAGTGAGAAAATATAAAGCAAACAGTGATCAATGGGAATAGCTACTAAGACAATAAACTTACAAAACAGCAGTGAAATATTCTTGAAAAGTCTTTGTTCATTCAAGCATGAACCTAGCAAGTCCTTCATTTCTGTTGAGAAAAATATAATTTTAATGATTACTAAAATTTATTAATTTCACAGCATAAATGGAATTTTTGCTTTGCTTAATTTCAATCTATTAAAATGTTTGAGAAAGCCATTCTCCTCTTTTCCTGCTGGACTCTCCATGTGTGGTAAATTTTTAGGGATCTCTTTTAAAAAAGATACTAACCAATGTCTGTCATTAGGGATGCCTGTGTTCCATTTTATGGAATATATCTTCTAAAATGGTGTCAAATTTGTCATCACTAGTGATACATACAAAGATATGTGTTGTGAGCACTGTAACATTTATGTTAACTTTTGTAATTTTAATGTATAGTCAAGATCGTAGCATATAGACATATTTCTGATAAATACTACATCCCTGTATTTCAATGTTAAAATAAATATTAAGCATTTTGTCTTTCCCCTTATACAGCACTATTTAATAACATTAAAATCCTGTGAAGAGATGCCGTTTTGAAAAAAAAAAAAATGTATGCTTTATCTCTATGTCTTAGGTTTGGCCAGCTCTTCAAGTAACTGATTTCAGGTATAAATCCCAGATTAAACAACTAAAAATGTGCACTGTAAATCCCCTGGCAATGAGCTGAAAATTATTTTATACGTCAGCTTTCTACCTGAGAAGAGTTGAGTTCATATTCAGTTTAGGTCATAGGTGAAATGAGTTTGTCAGTTGCAATCTAGTCTGTAATGAATTTATATCTTGATCACAAAATTACTGTGCTACCCAATTAAATATTGCCTGAAGGGACTGTTCATTAGACTGTTCATTAGAGATGGAGACCCAACAATAGGTATTAGAGAATAAAGTGCTTTTGCAGTGTGTAAAGAACTGTACAATCCCTAGATAGTTCTGTCTTGGTAGTGAGATACTGTGCTTGGAAATGGCATCCTACCTTCTGTCAAGTCTTCACATTTGCACCACTTCATGTTTACAAACAGAAAACTACAAATTTCAGAAAGTTCTTATCAAGTAATACTATAAACTTTGAGTCATAGCCTTCTTGGATGCATTCCTCTGTTGCCTGCCCTAGGTGATCCTGCTCTGGGAGTGGGGTTGGACTAGATGACCTCTAGAGGTCCCTTCCAACTCCTAACATTCTGTGATTCTATGATTCTCTGCAGAAAATGCTTTGTAGACATTCAAGGGTTGTTTTAGTGACTGCCTATGTGACTGTAATTATCCTTTTGCCATTTAGCTCAAAGCCTATATTTTTGAAGGGTGTATGAATAAGGCAAAGCCTTTGTTGGAGGGGTTGGGCTGGCAGTGAAACATGCTGAAGGCTACAACTTCTCTATGCTGAGGGAACACAATATGTGCAAACTTCAGGCCACCAGAAGAATGAACATGAAAGGGTACAAATCTATCGGTCCTTTCTTACAAGAGAAGATGTCTTCTGCTTGTACACCTCCTGAAAGAAAAACTAGGTGGATATGAAAGGTCAAGGAGAGATATTTAAGCCTCCTAGGTGAGGTTGACTTCAAGTCCTTTGAGTTTCACTGTGAGTCTCCCTGTGAGCTCCAGAAAACTTTGGGAAAGGAAAAATTTGACTGCCTGGTTGGCAAAATGCAAGGAAAATATGTCTGGAGAGATTTGATAGCAGAAAACTTTCAATTTAGGATTTCTCCTTGAATTTCCTTGTTACATGGGCAACATCCTCCTTATTTTCCACTCACACTGAGATCTGTGACTACAGAGAAATTTTTAATTACCAAAACTTCATCCACTATTACGTTCTGATAATCAATACATAATAACGGCATTTCAACTTTGATGTTCACGTTAAGACAGTCTGTAAGACTATCTTGCTGAGAAAGGCAAACTAGTTGAGACCGAGGAACAAACAGCTCCTGTTGATAAGCTGTTAAACATACCACTCTCCAAGAAAAACAGGAGTTGGCTGCATAAGAAACAGGGGGTTTCCAAAACAAATTAGGAGTCTGCAGGGCTCAGGTGAGAGGCTGCTGGAGAAATATAGTTGCAGAACCCTGTTTTGGTAATGGTTTTACAGGGTCAGAAAGAAAGAGCACTTTTTCTTGATATAGTCACAAACGAGGAAGTTTATGTGGCATCGGGTATGACAGCATCAGATGTCAAACAGAAAAGAAATCTTGCTTTTGAGCCGGCAGGACTGACTGAAAGGGCTTTAAACTAGGTTTGAAGGGGGAAGCGGATAAAACCAGCTCACTATAGGCAAGCCAGGGGGGAGTATTCCAGGGTTAGGGCTGAAAACAATGGCCCAGCTCAAGAGCAGTCGCACCAACACATATCGCATGAGCAATAGTAACAGATGCTCCTCAATTAAGTCTCTAAAGTGTCTGTATACCAATGCAAGAAGCATGGGGAATAAGAAGGGTGAACTAGAAATCTGGGTGCGATGGAAGAGCTGTGATCTCATTGTGATTACAGAGATGTGGTGGGACAACTCTTGTGACTGGAATGTGGGCCTTGATGGCTATGTCCTTTTTAGGAAAGACAGGTCAACAAGGCACGGTGGTGGAGTTGCTCTTTACGTGAGAGAGCAACTGGAATGTATCGAGATCTATCCAGAGGCGGATGAGGAGCAAGTAGAGAGTTTGTGAGTGAGAATGAAAGGGCAGGCTAGCATAGGTGATACTGTGGTGGATGTCTATTACAGGCCACCTGATCAGGATGAGGAAGTTGGTGAGGCCTTCTACAGGCAGCTGACAGCAGTCTCTCAATCACAGGCCCTGGTTCTCATGGGGGATTTTAACTACCCAGCTCTTTTCTGGAAGGCCTACACAGCCAGCCGTCCACAGTCCAGGAGGTTCCTCCAGTGCATCGGTGATAACTTCTTGATGCAAATGGTGGATGAGCTGACCAGAAGAGGAGTGCTGCTGGACCTTGTGCTCACCAACAAGGAAGGTCTGGTTGAAGCAGTGAAGGTTGAGGGCAGACTTGGCTGCAGCCAAGGATGCAAGGATACAAGTTGCAGGATTGCAACCCTGGACTTTCAGCAGGGCCAACTTTGGTCTTTTCAAGCAATTGGTAGGGGAAACCCCATGGGACAGTGTACTAGAAGGCAAAGCAGCCCAAGATAGTTGGTCAGCATTCAAGGACCACTTCTTCCAAGCTCAAGATCAGTGCTTCCCAACAGGTAGGAAATCAAGAAAGAGAACAATGAGACCTGCATGGGTAACCTGGGAACTGCCGGGCAAATTCAAGTGGAAGAAGAGAGTCTATAGATCTTAGTAGGTGGGTCTGGCCACTTGGGTGGAGTATAGGACTGCTGTCAGAGAATGTAGGGAGGCAATTAGAAAAGCTAAGGCCTCCTTGGAATTAAAACTTGCGAGGGAGGTCAAGGACAACAGAAAGGGCTTCTTTAAATACATTGCCAACAAAACTAACACTAGAGGCAATGTAGGCCCACTGATGAATGAGGTGGGTGCCCTGGAGACAGAGGACAGAAAGAAGGCAGAGTTGCTGAATGCCTTCTTTGCCTCTGTCTACACTGTTGGAGACTGCCCTCGGGTGCCTCAGTGCCCTGAGGCCCCAGAGGATGTCAAGATAAAGGAGGAGTTTGCCCTGGTTGAGGAGGACTGGGTTAAGGATCAATTAGCACATTTGAACATCCATAAATCCATGGGCCCTGATGGGATGCACCCATGGGTGCTGAGGGAGCTGGTGGAAGTCATTGCTAGGCCACTCTCCATCATCTTTGCTAAGTCATGGGCAACAGGAGAGGTGCCTGAGGACTGGTGGAAAGCAAATGTCACTCCAGTCTTCAAGAAGGGCAGGAAGGAGGACCTGGCTAACTACAGACCAGTCAGCCTCACCTCCATCCCTGGAAAGGTGGTGGAACAACATATCCCTGGCGCTGTCTCTAGGCATATCAAGGATAAGAGGTTCATTATGAGCAGTCAGCATGGCTTTGGCAAGGGGAAGTCACGTTTGACGAACCTGATAGCCTTTTATGAGGACATAACCAGGTGGATGGATGATGGCCATGCAGTGGACGCGGTTTATCTGGATTCGGTAAAGCATTTCACACTGTCTCCCAGAGCATCCTCATAGCTGAACTGAGGAAGTCTGGTCTGGATAACCAAGTAGTGAGCTGGGTTGTAAACTGGTTGAAGGGAAGAAGTCAGAGAGTAGGACACAGTCTAGCTGGAGGCCTGTGTCTAGTGGAGTCCCTCAGGGGTCAGTAGTGGGGCCAATACTGTTCAATATAATCATCAATGACCTGGATGAGGGATTAGAGAATGTTGTCAGCAAGTTTGCTGATGACACAAAACTGAGTGGAGTGGTTGACACACTAGAAGGCTGTGCTGCCATTCAGAGAGACCTAGACAGGCTGAAGGGCTGGGCAGGGAGAAAACTTTTGAAATTAAACAAGGGCAAGTGTAGAGTTTTGCACCTGGGAAAGAATAACCCCATGTGCCAGTACAGGTTGGGAACTGACCTGTTGGAGAGCAGTGTAAGAGAAAGGGACCTGGGGGTCCTGGTGGACAGCAGGATGACCATGAGCCAGCAATGTGCCCTTGTGGCCAAGAAGGCCAATGGCATCCTGGGGTGTATTAGAAGGGGGGGTAGCTAGTAGGTTGAGAGAGGTCCTCCTCCTCCTCTGCTCTGCCCAGCTGAGGCCACATATCACAGAATCACAGAATGTTAGAGGTTGGAAGGGACAATATTCCAGATGCGGCCTCACTAGGGCAGAGTAGAGGGGATATTGTGTCCAGTTCTAGGCCCCTCAGTTCAAGAGGGACAGGGAATCGCTTGAGAGTCCAGCACAGAGCCACAAAGATGGTGAAGGGAGTGGAACATCTCCCTCACGAGGAAAGGCTGAAGAAGCTGGGTCTCTTTAGCTTGGGGAAGAGGAAGCTGAGGGGTGACCTCACTAATGTTTATAAATACGTAAAGGATAAGTGTCAGAAGGACGGTGCCAGCCTCTTCTCAGTGATGTCCAATGACAGGACAAGGGGCAATGAATACAAGCTGGAACACAGGAGGTTTCACAAAAACATTAGAAAAAACTTTTTCACTGTGAGGGTGCCAGAGCACTGGCACAGGCTGCCCAGGGAGGTTGTGGAGTCTCCTTCTCTGGAGACATTCAAAACCCGCCTGGATGCGTTCCTGTGTGACCTGCTGTAGGTGATCCTGCTCTGGGAAGGAGGTTGGACTAGATGATCTTTCAAGGTCCCTTCCAACTCCTGATATTCTGTGATTCTATGAAGTGTGGAGCACATTCCAAGAAGCCCTTCAAAACAAGGATGGAGAGAATGCTGCACACACATGCAAGGCCTACACACTTTTTGAGAGATATACAAGTGTTATTAACTTTATGGGACAGCAGGAAAACATTAGTGTAAGGAAGGTTTTGATTTTTTTATTGCCACACATAAATAATAGCTTTCGCAATCCAATATTCACAGTAAAATCTTTGGCCACACACCAGATAAATCTGCATTTCCATCCTTGTCTCTTGGCAGTCCTCTTCTGAAAGACTCCTTTTTAACAGTTCAGCCCACATCCCTTTCTATTAGTATAAAAAGGAGAATCAGCTCACCATAACTGATTATCCTTCTGACTGAACACAAATCAGGTAGATGCAACCTGTCCTTTAACCCCTTCTTTGTCAAACTCTTCTATAAAATCTTCGCTTGTCATAGTGGTGAAAAAGACTGAATCAACACAAGAAGGACTTAGACATTTTTTACCTTCAGGAAAAGAAATAACCGAATCAGGATATGAAGCTATGAGTGATGTTTAGTGGGTTAATCTGATTTAATTCAAGAAAATCAAACTCAAACCACGCTTATTAAGAGGACTGATTTTTTGTTGTTGTTGTTTCTTAATCAACCCAGGAAACATCTGACCTCCCTGCCAATAATTTCTCTGTACTATTTATAAGCAGTTTTGAAGGTGCTGATTATAGTGCTGAATGTCATTTAGATTCTATCTGCTATTAATGTTATTAGCATTGCTGTAGTACTCCAAGTTGCAATTACAGAACAAGGCCTGACTGGGTTATGGGCTACACAGATCCACAATAAATGACAGTTACCATCACAAGAAAAATGCAGGACACATTAATAGTTAACATGGATGTACACAAGGAAAAACGTGAAACTTGTCAGCATGACAGAGGGAAGTTGGATCACCAATTCATTAACAAGAAGAATTTCATGGAAGATTTGAAGCACAATAAGATAATAAACATGATAATTTTTCAGGTATTTATCAGGATCATTGCCAATGATTGCGGGCCATCATGAGAAAGATTTAATATGTTTGCTACTTGATATGAATTTAATTCCTGTGTCAAGAAGAACAATCCCTGAATACCAGTCCTGGGCATTTCTAAGGTAGAAAGTTTTAGTAAGTTCAATGGGACATGTCTGATGGAGCAGGAGGGGAAGAAAAGGAAGGGTATAACTGGAAAAGTAGACCTTCAGAGTTCTAAATAGCACTTTCACTTACACAGAAATGAAAAGGAGAAAGAAAATGGAGAACATGCTTGTAAACAAACTTGAAGTTAAGAGTGTGTATGTAATTCATATTGAGAGGAAAGACTGAACTTTGTGTTGTAAAGAGAAAAGCTCAAGCATAGTTAAAGAAAGGACAGGGTAAAGGAGGGAAAATATACAGATACAACTCAGACTGAGGACAAAATAGGATGATATTGAGGCAACTGGAGGTATTTAGAGAAGGAGCATGACTCAGGAAAATACATCTGTATCAGGGCAGAAGATGAGGCTTGATGGGACTCTGAGCAAGCTGATTTATTTAAAGATGTCCCTGCTTACTGTTGGAGGGTTGGACTAGATGACCTCTAAAGGTCCCTTCCAGCCCAACACATTCTGTGATTCTATGATGACACTTGCAGACCCATTACAAAGACTGTAAGGCAATCCGGGATGGGACAGGAAGGTCAAATGGTCATTTCATGGGAGAAAGGCATATACAGTTTTCATGCTGTCACGTGAACAGAGAAGTCAGGATTAAGCAGATAGAAAGTTTCAAAAGGGAATGAAAGGTGAGAAAAATGTGACTGAGGTTGTCACATGTGACTGAGAGGTTCAGCTGAGCTGAAAGAAAAAAACTATTTAATCAGAAAGACTGTCGAGTGTAAATAGAAGATAAATTCTTTGGAGTGTGGAGAGACAGGTGAGAAGAGGCAGCTTTCATTGAAACACTGCAGTGTATATGCACAATTGCAAGAGGTTGAACGCTGGAAGTGATTCTGAGTTGCATCTTAATGGGGCAGATAATACAATTAGGTAATGTATTGAAAGAATTAGTGGTAGAAGATAATGAAAAGAAAGAAAAACAACTAACAGACCGCTCCTCCTTCCTCACATCAAAAAAAGAAAAAACAGCAAAACCAACCAAGCCTGAGTTGATGAGAAATTATTTGCTATTGCCTGTAAGAAATGATGGGAGAAAAGATCAAGTAAGAAGGCCCTAGGGTGACACTGATCTCAGTAGCTTGAGAATAAATGTTTTCTCACCATGTGTTCTCCAGGGTGGAGAAATTCCACACTTCAGATCAATTCTACTGATGCAGAACAGAAATGTAGTAATGATTAAATAATTTGTGTAAGGTGACACAGGAATCTTTGACGCCAAGAATGCTGAATTCCAGGTCAGACAGTTTGTGACCTAGTAACTGTCTCTTGGCTGGTATGGACAGAAGTGTGATATCCCCCTCTTCTCTGCAAAGCCTCTCTTTCTTTTCCCAGTATTGGTCTGTTAATGGAAAGGCATCTTTATTAAGATGATACTCAAGCTAAACAGCAGATTCTGTCTCAAAATATTTGTTGTACCTAGATTTCTGTATTCACTATGAACTCTGAAACAGTAGGAACAAAGGCACGCCCAGAAATGGTTTTTTTGTTTATCTGTTGATAGGTGAGCAGAGAGGAAAACAAATTGTGCTCCCTCACATAGTAAAGGTTAATTTTTCCCATAACACAAGGAAACAACAGGTAAAAATTTGCTATTTGTGAAGTACCTACCTGTGCTGACAGCTAATATAGGCCCAATATACATGCTGTGCAGAGAGAATAAATTCTTATGACACCTCAAGTCTGGAATCCAGGACAGCCTGGTAGTGACACTGAAGCAACACGCTGTTTGCATACTGATTTCTGTGGTACTCTCTTTGTTTTGAAAAAAACCATATTTTTGCAGTTTCCCTAAGATCATAGGTATCATATCCAAATAAATGAGGAAATCCAGCCCAAGTGACTAGTTTGTTAATGTCTCATTCTACAGTTTGGGAGAAATGCCTTCTAGGGTTTGGGGATTCAGATTCTGATTGAAAAATAAAAGTTAAGGATACACTTCTTGTTCTCCTTTCAGATTTTGGAGATTTTAAATATCTCCTCATCTATTTTTATAGATTCTGTCTACCCTGTGGAGTAATTCTGTGTATAATTTTGATCTTCTGACAGTTCACTGAACATTTAGAAACAATATAATTCACTAGCTTCTTATTTTTTTATTTCAAGGATCTTTGAGACTTCTTATCTGCTTCGTAGCTAAGTACTTCTTTAGACCTGCGTGTTCAGAATTTTGAGAGTTGCTGATCTTGCACGCACTTCATCTGCAGAACTCCTCCTCAAGAAATCTACAGCACAATAACAAATACAAGAACTTCACCTCAGTGTATCTCCTCAGTGGCTTTGCATGACTTTGCCTCCTGAACCTCTTCAACACACTGTCAAACTGGCTGTGCTCTCTGCTTATCTGAGATTACTTTCTCTCCACTGAAATGCAGTTCATTACTTTCTTCAATGGAATTCTAAATCTGTTCTCTAATAGATTTCTAATCCCTAGCAAGCCCATGCATTATGAAGCAACCACTGTGCTTGCCATATGGTTAACCTGATTTTCAGTGACCCTGCCACATAATTTTCATTAAGAGCACATGATTAGGAAAATACCATACCAACAAGAATGTGATTCCCCTTTCTGGCTTTCCCTTATTATTCTGAGGAGATTCTGATTGTCACACATCCTCCAGTCTATACAGAGAACCATAACTGTTTCTCCTCAGAAATCTCCTGGGTTTACTATTGAGTATATTCAAGACCATCATATGATCTTGCGTCTCAAGCTCAGAGTGATGGGTGCACTGTTCCCTGGACATTTGGAGTTAGCTTGCTTATAAAAGAATCAATAGATCAATACACTTCAATTCTAATAACGATGGCACTATAATACAAAGCACGTTTCCATACTGGGACACCATTAAAATAAAAGTGCTGTGTGCTATTTATATCCTATTTCTGACCATGGAAAACATTCTGATCACTTGTGTTCATTATTAATCTTGTGCAGCTTTTCACAGCAATAGAGGACTTCATCAAAATGTCCTTGGGGGATACCTGCTCGTGTAACTGTGTATCACCTCTCTATATACTTATTTCACCAACTGTAGGTTTCTGTCTCACGTCCTGTTCCAAGCTGTCCTGAGATTATACTGAATATTTTTCAACACTAGAAAATGTTAACCTCTAAAGTACAGGAATTTCTGTGTTGGAACAAGAAAAAAATATATACACATCAGAGGATAATGATGCTCAAGTATCTGTTGCAATATGAACACAGTAGTGAATCTGAACAATTTATCTGTTTAGTATTCAATGAGAATAAGTATGTAAATATACAAAGGAGGAATGTTTAGAATTACCACATTTAGCATGGGTTTTGAGGTCTTTGAGTGGAAGTTATCATAAAAATGTCAGTGTTCATGTTTTGTGTTATGTTTGATGGTTTATTACAGTGTGCATTTTTTTAAGTAGTTATTGTAATATTAATTTTAGAGATACTTCCCAATGCTAGGCTATACCAGGCATTTCCTCCTGAGGAAAGTCATTTAGAAAGTACTTAGGTGGATGAATATATGGTTCTTTCCACATTTAAAGCATACAGAACTTGTTTTCAATTAATGTTCTGTTACTGTGACAGAAATTCTCCCCCTTATCTTGTATGTAGAGTAGAGCCAGGACTAACAGCCCCAGACTAACGGTGACAGGAATCAGTCATGAGGAGTGCCCAAGCAGTTGAAAAGTTGTGTGACAAGAGCTCCCAAGTAATGATACAAACATGTAATGATGCAGTGCTTGAATAAACTTCTCTTCATCTTTTTTTGCATCATAAGCTATTTATTTTGATATTCTGTATGTCACTTTGGCAGACAGTCCATTTCATTCATTTTAATACTCCTTTTGTATAAAAAGAATGTATAAAAACTCAGTTTTGGAATAGCTCATTAATCTTCACTTGTTAAAGGCTGGTTTGTCAAAAGGCACTTGGTAGCTACATCATTTGTGTTATGACATTATCCCAGCTTGTGAAGGTAAAAGCTGTATGAATTCAAATAAAGGTGTTATAAATCTTACATTTTTAAGTTTGACCAATAGTTTTGCAGTGAAATAAAAGCTAGGTCAGCACTTTCCAGATGCACAAAAGTCTGTGTTTCTATTCTTGGTCAACACTAGAGTGTGTTCGAGAGCCTGCTTGCACGGTGTTTTCCCTGCTGACATAAGTAGCTAGACGGAACTATAAATGTTTTAATGAGACATAGCGATTTCCATGTGGGAGTAGGGATGATAAGCACACTCTACAAATTTTAGATAGATTTAAACTACCCATTTTTGGCTCAAGGAAACCACAAGTGCCTTTTATACGCTCTTGATTTAGCTGGTTTTGTTGAAAACCGGCAGGCTCTGACCTGCTACCATCAGAAGGTTCAGTGCTGTGAACAAGTTGCATACAGGCTTTCATAGATGCTCCCGGTTTGGAAACGTAACAAATCTATGTCAGCAGTTTGGTTTAGTTGTAACTTCAGTGGGTGAAAACCAGCCTCAGACCATTTGAAGTGGCTCAGTTCCATGTACTAAGATTGAAAACGGGCAATGACACAATTCTTTCCGTGCCTTTGAATTTAACTATTGATTTCAGCAAACAGTAGTGTAGCAAATAGACTGCATTGAGGGAGGTTCCATACTAAAAGCCAGATATTGAGAAACACCTTTCTTAGAGAGACAAGAACATGCTTCTGTTCCTCTTTGTTTCGTTAACAAGCCAGGACAAGGTCTTCTAGAGCCCTCTTGGAAAAAATTTTGCCTTTCAGGACCTGACATTTCTCAGCTGTACTTGTGTCTGTTTCTATGAAGACAGAAAATCCATGTATCCCATGGCTATTAAGTTCCAGTTTTTGATGTGCGTCCATCATTCATGCTAATGACCTAATGCCTGTGATGTGAGAGAAGGAAAGAAGACAATTCATAGACCCTAAAAGACCCACACACCCATTCACAGAAGTATTCCACTGTGCTTCTCACAGATGAGTTAAAATGTCAATTATTTGTGAGAAAAAAAGTGACAAATAATTTAAAGTAAGTAACAGTTGAGAAAACTGCGACCTCTTCCACAGTTTGTGAAGAAATGAACAGAATAAGACACAGTCATAATTTACATTATTCATGAATAATTACACATCCAGCTCTATTTTCTGTCCTTCCACTGCCAGTGAGGAACATGCCATAACCACAATCACATGTTTTTCTCTTGTCTAATGTTTTTATCTCCTATGTTCTTCAGAAATGTTGTCAGATTTGCAAGCAGGTATCTCTCATTGACTTCCACTGAGTTATGTGAGTTGCAACAGTCAAGGACCTATATCCAGTTCTACTTCTCTCTCTTTTTTCTTTCTCTGCTTGCACAAAGAATTTATTAACTCACACAATCCCACTCTGTATCTCTAGACACCTGATAAATACACTTAAGTCACTCACATCAGTGCTCCTTGCAGGACTTTCTTTCACTTCCCAGGAAGAATGGCACGAACAACATTCATAAAATTAATGCCCCCTTCCCATCATGCCTACAGATATCATATCTGCCAGCAGATATCATTCAGACCCATAGCACTATTGCCACCTGGCACCTGAAAAGCACACAGCAGCCTGGGTTCAAAACCACAAATGCTTCCAGCTGCAGTCAGCTGGGATCAAGATATATTTCATCTGCAACTTTAGATTCCCTGTCTCCCCATTTAAGATGCATAAAACATGCTAATAAACATCACTATGAGAGATATGACTTTTATCTAACTGTCTTGGGAGAATTATCCATCACTTGCAGTCTCTGAAATCAGACCATCCTATGAACTCAGAGGCACAAAGAAGCCACAGGTACCATAAGACTGGACCTTCTTATTCACAAATGGTGAGGACAGGAAGAGCCATTAAACTAAAGAGGGAACAAGTCAGATAACTACTCATGGTCATTAAGCTACCCATGTACTGAGTCACCCCATTAACACATTTGCATAACTGCCAGAAAGGCACTGAAACATCAAGAGATGGTGACCCCACTGTCCTTAAGTCTTACAGCAGTTACTGAAACTCACTTCTCAAAATAACGCCTTGGTTTCTTTCCCTCCAGCATTACCCTAGGTAATATTGTTCAGGGAAGGGGATCCCTAGATTAACAGGTTATACAATCAGGAACTGCTTGAAGAAACCAAAACACAAAGTTGAGCTCAAGACCCTGAGCTGCAGGTGAAGACTCCTCATTGAGCTAGGGCAAGTCCAGGATCTCTTGAAGCTATGTTGAGGTTTTTTTCATGCCAGTGTATCTTAGAGCTATTTTTAATTGGAGTCTGATAAAATCTCCAAGGGGCCATTATGACAGTTAGAGATTACCAATGATTAAAGATTTCTGGTATGTCCCCTTTGTAATAGCTGCTGCAGGGTTGTAGGATGAAATTTAAGGACACTGTTTCCTTAAAGCTCTCCCACATTTTCTGACTTCTCAGCTAATCTTTCTCGCCTCCAAATCCCTTTACCATTTTATCTCATTTCCCCTGGCTCCTTTCATTGGCCTCACCCTTGGTTTGTTCTATAATCTGCAACCTTCCCTTCTCAGCCTGCCCTCAGCAGCTTCATTTCTCATTGAAAGCCCTCTCCAACACTAGCTTTCAGCTTTGCCAGGTATGCTTTAGGCCACTGTCAGCTTTCCTCACACTCAGGGCTCATCTTTCTCTCCATTCTCCACATCTTTCCCCCCTCCCCCATCAAGTACCAGGAGCTGCTATAAATTTTCACATGATTTTCTTCCCTCATGAGTTTCCTTCACCTTATCCACAAGTATTTTTGATGACCTCTATTTCCTCTTCCCAGACTGTTTACACTCAGCAGATGCTCTCTTCACCTATCTAGAACTCTTTCTCCTCCAAGTTGTTTGTCTTTTTTTCTTCCGTGGTGATCTTAGAAATTATAGTTATCTTTAAACACTTCTTTACAGCTCTGTTGTCTTCTGCATTCTTCTGCATTCTGTAATGGATGGGATGGTGTTGGTATAGTCAGTACAAACCTTTCATTTACCTGTGTATTTCAATGACCTCAGTTCTCGTCAACACCACCACTTCCCATGAAAAGTAGTATTCTGCAATATTCACTGCATTTACATTTTTCTCCAGATGTAGAATGTCACCTGTAAAGCCAACCATGTTTATACAATTCCCTTGGCATTAGAAAATTTTTCATTCCCCTTCCTTATACTATGATCTAAAAGTACTCTCTCCGTTACATGTTTAAACTTCTTTTTTTTGTGACAACTTCCCTTGGAGAAAGTTGTTCCAATAAACACTGAGTTAAATAGAAGTTACACCAACAAAAATAAAGCAGAAAAATCCCTGCTTCTTTAGATATACTTCAAAAAAAACCCACAAAAAAATAACCCCCAAACCCCAACACCTTCTAAATGACAAAAACACCCAAGCAATTCTGTGTGTCCCATGTATCTCAGTACCTTCTGAACCCCTCTCCCATTTGCAATGGAAAAATACCTTACAGTATTTTCCTGAAGGTTAACGCATAATGCTGCAGTAATATTTTCTTTCCTTCCTTCAGTGGATTTGTCAGCAATTGTTGTCCGCCTCAGCAAAACAGCTTCATTCCTCTTCTTTATTTAGCCCATGTGGGGCTGAATCCTGCAGTACTAGTCCCAGTGAAGTTGGTGGGAATGCTGACTCTGTAAGAACCAGACGTGTCCCATTGAATAATTATCCAGGGCTGAAAGAATTCCCCGTTGTGTGTTCAGACCAGCATTCACACCTAAAGGTTGTTAACCAAATCAGAAGCCTCACTAAAATAAACTTCCCCACCACCTCCCAATAATGACCTCAATGACCTCTTCAAATACATATTTCCACTAAAAAACCCTAACAGATAGAGATAAGATTTCAACAGAGAAATAATCCAGTACTATCCAACAAGATCAGAGCACTAAACCTTTCCTAACTGTAAGTCAACTTTGCTGCAGAAAACTCCTAGTAGAAATTCACTTTCTAAGTTTTAATAAACCAGAGTATGTCAGAGACATACGAAGGTGGAACTCTTATTAATGTTGAGGTATACATAGTAACCACAGCATTTATCAATTTAGCTGTTAGAGTAGTATTTATTGATGCCTAGTTACTGCCTTGATGATACCTAGTTTCTAACTTATCTTCTACTTTTTTTTTTTCTCCAGCCAGCACAGATACATTCTGTGAGGAAGCAGGGGAGCATATTTGTTCTCCTGGTGGAATCACTGAAGACTTAGTGTCTCATTTCAGTAGGAATATAAAATTTACAATCAAATTGAGTGTTAAAGTCAATAGCGGTTTTCAAATTTTAAAATGTCTCTTCTGGTAAAAAAAGTAGAACTATGCAAAACCTGAAACAGTCAGAAAATGTTTAAAAGGTACTTTGACTAACATCTTAGTGGTGCAACTCACTGGTAGATAAGAGTGTCATTCAAATTCTATTTTTACTTGTTCTCGTACCCTAACAACCCAGCAGAAGAACTCTGTGCTGTCAGTGGGATAAGGCAAAATATGGAGAGAAAAGGTCTAAAGTTCTGGAAATTGATCCAATGAACAAAATCCCTTTT
Organism: Trogon surrucura; assembly: GCA_020746105.1. Taxonomy (NCBI): domain Eukaryota; kingdom Metazoa; phylum Chordata; class Aves; order Trogoniformes; family Trogonidae; genus Trogon; species Trogon surrucura. The sequence continues at coordinate 111,701,275 of CM036617.1, read as the reverse complement.
GTAGTCTTTCTGAGCAGGACCTGCTGTTTCCCAGAGTGTGAGGTAGAGAGCTAGTGGAGACTGTCAATTCCATCTAGAGATTGAACATTAGTGCAACGCAATTTTGCTCAGGGAAAAGGAACTTTACACCTGAGAATGCCTTTTTCCAAGTGAGAAAAAGGGCAAGAATATAGTGTTCATTAAAAGACTCTCTCTGGAACTATTTTGTAAAGGAATCTGCTTGCAAATTAATATATTTTGGCTCTGACTTGTTACTCTGAGCCCAGTTGGACATTGTGTTGCAAAACAGATTCCTCCAACTGCTGAGGCTCTAGTTAAGCTGGTGTCCAAGTAACCGTACCAAAGAAAGATGATACAACCAACCCTTGTTGTCAGAAGCTTCACATGGTGAGGGAATAAAAAAGTATTTCTTTCTTTGTGCTTAGCCTTTTTTTTCTTTTTTTCTCATTACTCTTTTTCCTGGTAAGCTCATAAGATGTAGGCATCTCAGCCTGCCACAGGTTCAGCCGAGGTACACTGGATTTGTTAAACACAAATATTTAAGCCCGTAGAAAACCTAGAAAACCCAAACTTGTGAGTGTGTTCATAGTTTGGGAGCTGTTTTGTCATGCAAGTCAGGGTCCTGAGGTACCCCACTTCCTGCAGTCTGGAGCTGGCGTGACCTCATCCCAGTGGGGCACCCCCCAGACAGGGCCCCTGGTAGGTGCCAGGGCAGTCTAGGATCCTTGGTGGGGCAGCCCCCACGGCATGCAGCTCTGGGGGACAGATCATGCACAGCCCAGGGTACAGGCCTTGCAGGGCTGCCTCAGGGGTTCAAGGTGCTGGAGCTCACTCCAGGGTGCAGACCACCAGAGGGGTGCGCTGGGCAGCAGGGCTGTGGGGGGGTGCGGTGCCCTCCCTCTGAGGCCAGCCGGCCCCATCCTGCAGGGAGGCAAGCCCAGCATGGGACTATAACCAAGGTCAGCCACAGCCAGGCCACCCCATGGGCTCCAGGCTCAGCCGAGAAGGCAGCCCGTCGGGCTTGATGGGGCTGGAGAGGGGCTGCATCAGGATGGAGACCAGGTCTGATCCAAGGTCAGCTGAAAGCAGTCCCATCGCTGGGGCTGGCCCTGCCCTCGGCTCAGGGCTGTCTGGACATGCTTCCCTGTGGCCCCAGGGAATGGGCCTGCCCGCGGCAGTGTCCTCTGAGGTGGCCTCAAGCCCTGGCAAGGGGCATGGCCACGACCCTGACAGCAGGATCCCAGTACAGGGCACAATTTATTATGCCATGGAAATGTCATACCAGAAGCTGTAACAATACAATAGGGCAGGGCTGCGTTTGCAATGTTTATCTGACTAGAGGGAAAAGAAAAGGCAAGAACAAAAAGCATTGCTGAGGCACTGCTATGCAGCTGCCAAAGCAAGTTTCTGGTTTTTATCTGTATTACTCTGACCTGTAGACCGTTGGTAACGTGAGAACAAGGGGAAGCCCTTTCCTTGGCAATGTTGGTGTCTGTCCCCACCAGGACTTTATAACCTTCCTGAGTCCTGTGTCTCTTGTGCACCAAGCATGGCAGCACACATGCTGCCACCACAGCACAGGGTTCCCATGGTGGGGACACCCACCGGCTAAAGCTTATTAGAGCTGCCACCAGCAAAGTCAGCTTCAAAAAGATAGATGAACATTTTGCACCATAACCCTGCCACAGCCCCCTCCTGACCGGTCAGTTGACTAGAAGTCGGTAATAGCACTTGGATTAAAATTTACAGAAATTCTGATTTAATTATTTTTTCTTTTCCCCAGAAGAAATCTCAATAGGGAAGCTAAAAAGGTAAAAAGCAAACCAGAACAAATTCTGCAAGGAGGCTCAAATTTGTCCTGCTAACAAACCCAAGAGCTTAATACTCCCAACACTGTCAGAAGCTGCAGTGGGAAGGAGAAGGAGGTGGTCCTCACATCATTAACAACATGCCCCAGTGCAATTCATATTAGGACAGATAAGTTATAGCTAGAGCTTCGGCTTCAGATGAGATGTTATTGATCCTGCTCTGGCTTACTGGGAAAGCAGGGGCTAAGAAGCCACACTGCTACAGAGAAACAGCACAACATGGAAGAAAAAGGCTTTGATGTTATCCTGACAAAAATAGCTTGCCAGCCACAGCAAGCAGGGGAGGGAGAAGGCTAGGTAGCCAGAGAGAGCGATCATGACTCAGGTTCATTCTCCAATCTCTTTCTGGGTCAGGGCTGGTATAATCTAGCCCTTAATATGCAAGTTACTAGTGGTGAGTACTATAAATATGGAACATCAAAATGTCATTTGCACAGTCACTTTAAACAGATATGTCCTAGCACTCTCTTCCTTCTGTGCAGGAAAGATAATAATCTGTTAAACTTTCTCCTGGAACCATATTTTAGCATTTTAATTATAGACCCAACACATGCACTAAACACACTCTCAATAAAGGTCACGCCTTAATAAAGTCAGTACAGCATGCTTCTGTAACCCAGCAAGGTCACTACCTGAGAGGAATCACCAACAAGGCAACTGGCTCACTGACAGGACAACCGGTAAAGTTACCCGGGCACATTTCAGGAGGCCACTGTTGCTGTGAGCCAGCAGCTAAGTGCAGGGAGTTGTCTCTCTGCACTTATCCACACCAATATTCATCCACAGGAAAGCAAATTAATTTAAATGCAAGTATCATTTCTTTCTAATAGAGGGCTGCTACTGGTCTGGACGTTATTCACTGGGTTGCTACTGGTGATGAGTGCCGTGGAGGAAGCCTATGCCTTTCTTCCTCCTTTGAGCACTATCTCCCTCTGCTGTCCTGCCGCAGCTCTGCACGTTGGCTTCAAAAGGTGACCTCTAAAGTGTAACCAAAGTAAGTAGAAAACTTGGACAAATACCTTGTAAATTTTTTGCTTAACACTATTTCATTTCATCAGAAACACGTTAATGTCAGGAAGGGTCATCCCCAAACACTGGAGGGTTTCCAATGGAAAATACATATATAAAGAACACCTGGGAAATACATTTCCTCCTTACGGAACTGCCCAATCAGGTTTCCATTAACAGTAAGAAGTAATAAGCAGTAACAGCTTCCTCTCTGGGAGAGAAATAACATGAATTTCTAAGCAGCAGAGATCCTCTGAAGAGAAGTGAATATGAAAAGTGTTCTCTTCTTTTGCTTTTTGATGAAAAGAAAACATGGGGCAAATGTATGACCAAGGTAGAGTAGTGCTTGTATGTCCCTGTATTCATATGAGAGATATTAGAACTCAGAGAGCCAGTTCCGAGGATAGCCTATGAGGTGTATGGGGCTGGATAGCACCTCTGGGAAACCTAAAATAAAGTTAAATAAAGGCATTACTCTATCACTTTTCATTGGCATAGATGAATAAGTCCTTGTGAGTTTGGTGATCTTTATCACTACTTCAGATAGCAAACTATCAGCCAAGAGGTTCTGGGTGCTTCTTTCTTTGGTGATCGGTGGAATTCCTAAGCCAGTCTCAGTCCCGAAAGGTAACGTGTCAGCACACTTAGCATTTTGCTTTACTTGATATTTTTTTAGCTTTTTCATGAGAAAATACAGAAGTTCATTTTCTTCCATAAGACCACAACAACTATAATAGTCTTGAAGCAGAAAGGTGAGTTCACACTAGGCTTGCAGAGTCAATAACTATTTTTATGTTCTCCACAGATGAACCATGACAATACTTTCCTGAGTGATATAATATTTCTTAAACCATGGATTGCAAGAATGAGGCTATAGTCTTGATGGTTCGCTTTTCCAAACCCAAGACAGCACTTTGCTGATTGCACTGCTTTGAATTTGTGCAGGCAGTGTCTTAAGTTCAACAGAGGCCAAAATGTGTTCTTACTTGGTTGTGATTCTTTCAGCACAGTCAGTGTATTCATGTGACGGCACATTTTGCCCCTTGCTATTTAATGCACACGTTACAGTTTGAACTCTTCTCTGAAACATACTTAATGTGACACACATTGAATGATATCTTATTTACACTAGCAGTGGGTGAGGTGTTAAAATTTTCATTATTCCAATTTTTAATAGTGTTGAAAAAGGAGTGGCATCTCGGTCAGCACCATATTTTGTTTTCTATGACCTCTAAGTAGAAACACTAGGAGAATCTTTCTCTGTACAAATTAGTACAGAGACTGAAGCAGAGGTTCAGCATCATTCTGTAGCTTTGTGCAGTACCTCATGCATCCAATTAACTAATGAAATCAGAATGATGGCAGGGGGGAAAAGAACACTTTTTCTCCATAATGTTCCCAGTTTGCAACAGATGAGAGCATTCAGTCAGCAGTGGCACTGCCCTGTTGGAATTACAATGTACAGTAATAAACCAGGGTGCAGTGTCAGACTAGAGAAAAACCCGACCCACAGACATTAATCTGCCTGTGTAGATTCAGAAGACCAAGGAGTTTTCAAAATCCTCTTCCTTGTTATCCATCTCAATGGCTCATTGGCAGAAGTCGGAACCCATACACTGGCCATCTCAAAACAGTTTCCTCAGGTCTCTAGTGCCCAAACAACTCAATAATATCGTGCTCTTTCTGACACTATAAAAAGTCTTCCGTAAAAATTATATGGCTTTTTATTCAGGCGTTGGTTTAGCATTCCTAGTTTTATACCACCTTGTACATAATCCCAGAAAAATATAAATCAAGAAAGAGAAGGGCAGCAACTACAGTGTATCTCTGATATACACTGGGCCAACATCTACATACTATTGAATTAGTATACTAATGATGTTACTGCTTTAATTAACCATGCCACTGTGCCCATACCAGACTCTTTCCCAAGAACTGCTCAGGTTACTGCATAAGGCAAGGACACTGATTGTCTTTTAATTATTTTTTTCTCTTTTTTTTTTTTTTTATTGACAGGGCTGCCAAGTTCGCAGAAGAATCAATAACCAAGGATATTCATGTAGGATAAGATTTACAATGCATGTTTCACAGACAGTAACAGCTGGGACCTCGGAGCACTTACTGAAACCAACAAAATGACAACTGATATGTCCTCCAGTGAATCTGTGTTAAGACATTCTGTCTGCTGTAATTAAAAACTAGGTAGTCTCACCTGTGTGAAAAGCCCACCATAAAATCAGCTCCACTTAGTAGTGAAACTTGATGTGTTGACTTTTTACATCAGCACCTATGTCCTCTAAACCAGCCTGTGGCCTCACTATACCAAGATGCACCTCCTTTATCTCAAACCAAGTAAAACAATGAGATATCCAGTGTGCATATTCTTCTCAAGTGATCTCTCCTGCTTTTCCTACTATTTCTCTCCTTCGGTATTAAGTATGCAATGGTCTGGTAACCCACTAGTTACACCTGAGTGAAAACACAAAATATTTTTTTTCACACAGTTCTTATACATAAATTTTGTAGTAATTATATCACTCAATTCTTTAAACTTATTTAAGCAATTGTGCCTGCTGTCGGTAAAATATACAAGTTTCCTGTTGTGTAGAATCATAGAATCACAGAATGTCTTAGGTTGGAAGGGACTTTAGAGATTATGTAATCCAACCGCCCTGCTATGGGCAGGGATGCCCTTAACTAGACCAGGATGCTCAAGGCCTCATCCAATCTGGCCTTGAACATTTCTAGTGAGGGGGCATCCACAACATCTCTGGGCAATCTATTCCAGAGTCTTGCCACCCTCATACTGAAGAATTTCTTCCTAAGATCCAATCTAAATATATTCTCCTTCAATTTAAATCCATTTCCCCTTGTCCTATCACTGGACACTCATAAAAAGTCCCTCTCCAGGGGACTTTTTAGCTGTGCAAGATCTAGATATCACTGAGTACAAGGACTGCCTGGCTATTCATAGTGTATAGTATAAATTAAATTGATTCTATTTCTTCCTATACCCCAAAACCACCCTTAAATTACCAAAATCAGAATACACATACAGAAATGAGGAGTCTTTTCCATACTTCTTTCATACAGATGTTTGTACTGGCTTCATGGAGCAACTTTTATGCAAAGAAATAATGGGAAAAAAAAAGGAACTAACCTTATCATAGGTTATTGCATGTAGGAAGTATTATAAATATTATTAATTGCTTGGCTCTCTTCCTTCTCTGGCATATTTCCCTCAGGTCTCTGTTCCATGCTCAAGGCCATTATTTGATGGGGGAGGTATAAAGTCATAACAGGCTGATGTAAATTTCCTTTGAGATGTCTTATATATCACAGATACCATAAGGGAGATGAAACAGCAATTTTGTTGCTGTTCATAAGGATGGAAGAAATGCTTCACCTGAAGAGAACTAAACTGAAGCCTGTTCTCCAGTTGGGGCCAGTATGATGTATTATTCTTTAGGTAAATATTTGATAAAACTTAATGCTTTTCAGGTAGATCTTTGATAACACTTATTGTCCTTTTCAAGACCCCTTCTGCAAGGAGGGCTTGCAATTCTGAACAGGAAATGAATAATTCCAAAACTAAGGCAGATAAAGAAGATGTCTGTGTCAAGAGTCTTAGACATGGTCCATCAGTGTACTAAACTTTATGTCTCTGCTAAATTAAAATCAGAAACTCATCACAGAAATTGAAACAAGAAGGTGTCTCAGGCGGCCACTTTTTAAGATCACCATCAGCCTCTGAACAGTTCAGAAATCTTTGTCAGTCTAGTGTAGACACCTGGGTTGCTGGTTTGAAAAGGTGCAGATCTCCAACTCTGACAGGGATACTTTTGGTATCTTGGCTTTCCTCAGCATGACAAGAAAACCACTTATTGACCTTAAAAAGCTTAATTAGGAATTCACCTGGACAAATGTACAGAAGATTATAAAAACCTGGAGAGAATATTCATTTCACAAATACTATAATGAGCCCATCCAGGGAAATAAAGTAACATTTTAGATGAGCATATTCCATATCATGAGCAAGTCTTATGTCCAGTATCTGTTTCACCTCAGTGCACCGGCTTTCAAAATCACCCATTATTTAATATGCCAGAAGATCTCTTAATAAAACACCAGTGAAGTGACATTTTATAATATTTCTAACTTAACTACAATCTCCATCTTTTGCCAAACAGTACGTTTGTGCTGTTCAGCTGCTAATCTGATTTTTTTTCCCAAAGATTTTCACCATCCACATTAGCAACAAAGCAGATCCTGTGCAGACATGAGCATGTGCAAGTCTACTGCAGATAAGAGAGGTATTGTGTTTCTTTACACCATGTAGGATTCTATTCCAGAAATCATAGAATCATGGTTGCACCTTAGCAGAGCTTCTAGGAGGATCTATTCCATGATCTTTGCAGGCACAGAGGTGAGACTACCAGGTCAGTAGTTTCCAGGCTCCTCCTTTCGATCTTTTTCAAAGATGGATGTAATGTTTCCCTTCTTCCAGTCCCCTGAGACCTCACCTGACTTCTGTGTCTTTTCAAATATCACGGAGAGTGGCTTGGCAACTACATCAGCCAATTCTCTCAAGACTCTGTGATGAATCTCATCAAATCCCACAGACTTCTGTATATTCATGTTCCTCAGGTGGTCACAAACCTTGTGTTCTCTTACAGTAGGAGAGACTTTGCCCCCCTGGTCCCTGTCGTGTGGTCCTTCAACTCAGAAGATGTGAGGAAAGAAGTTGCCCTTGAAGACTGACGCAAAATGTTGTTGAGAACCTCAGCCTCCTCCTTGTCTGTTGTTACTAGCTTGCTATTCTTTCTAATGGGGGGGGGGGTGGGGGGGTGTAGGTGGGTACACTTGCTTTAACCTTCCTTTTCTGGCTGATGTACCTGTAGAAGCCCTTCTTGTGCATCCCTTGTCAAGTTCCCACCTTGACCTTCCCGATCTCATCCCTACACAACCAGGCAGCATCTCTATACTCTTCCCAGGGTACCTGTCCCTACTTCCACTACCTGTTTAGGCTTTGATCTACCTGTAGCTGTCACAGTTATCTTTTCAGGTTTGAATAAACTGGAAAAGGGAAGTGACACTCTTTGTCCTACAGCTGTCTTCAAAACTGAGTGATAAATTCAAACTTTGCTACATCAATAATCACTGTGAAAATCATATAGCACACCTCAAGAGGAAAACAATGTGCTGAAGTCCGGTTCTTGTTCAGATGTGGAAAAGAAGCTGCTGTTACACACAGCTCTGCTCACAGCAGTTTAACTGGTGAGGCAGCATCTTCTTTGCTCAGCAAGTAGTATGTTATTGCTGACAGGAAGGATTGTTACCTATTCAACATATATAGAGAGAATCACAGTATTTTGCCATCAGTGGCAGTGTTTTAAAAGCAGAGTAAAACTAAGGATAAGTGTCAGAATTTAAGTGGGTGATATTGGCTGAAAAGTAGGAGGGAGTGAAACTACCCAGTCATTTAAAACAGAACATCAGGAATTGATGAGCAATGAGTTGGGGAGCCAGGAAAGTGTCTCAGTAGCAGAAGTTGGCACAGCTGGTAATTGAACTACATAGTCAAGAAGATAAAATATATATGTATGTTTCCTGGAGAATGGGTTTCCCAGAATTTTGTGTGCTATTGATTTTTATTTTTTTTTTTATTCAAGTGACATATTTGGTTTTCTAAACTGCTTTCACTGAGACTCTGGTGATAAAACCAGAACTGGCTAAAAAAAAATTTAAAATGTGGTGATGCACTCAGATATGACAGCGAAGTGGACCATATAAGGACTTGCACAGATACAAACTGGCAACGCTGCAGATATTCTTAAATTTTCAAAGATCAGACTCCACTAACAGATTTAATCCTATTAATTTTGGTGAAAGTCTTCACTGATAAAAATATTAATCAATAAAACTAGGGAGAACAGCAACCAACCCTTAAAGGGGGTGGCATCACTGGAAAACTTTTATTCTTCTAGGTTTACTGCAGGGCCATGATAGCAGTTCTAACACATTTATCATTCTCACTATATAACATTTCAGAAATTACTTTACCTTGAATTATCAAGGTCTTAACCCTATGTATTTGGAATCTCAAAATCTATCTTTTGTGCTAAACATCTTTTGCCGTCTGATGCAGAAGCATAGAGGACTATTGCATCTCCATCTTCAAGACATACTTTCAAAATGCTGATAATACTGTATGATAAGACTGTCATATATAATTACCAGACTAACAGTTACGAGGCCATTGGTATCTGATTCCCTTAGGTCTACACATACATGACCATAATGTTGCAAATGGCTGTCCATCAACAGCTCTGCTTATCAACATCTATATGGAAGGGTTCAAATATCTTGTCTCAACGTTTGTGAGCTAATATTCTCTGCTGTTTTGTTTGAGGCACACAAGGCCAGCCTAACTGCCAACCCATGCTATAATCCCAGCGAGACCAGAAGAAAAAAAACACAACAAAATTTACCGCACTGTCTTTAGGAAGATAATGAAGGTCAGATTAATTAGTCTCAGATAAAAATGACACTACATGAAAATGCCCATTTTATCTGAATCCATATTAAACCCTCCCTAACAGAACCCCAATGTCGTGTTTCACACAGTTTCATCACTGTTTCTGGGAAAATACTTGGAGCTCTTCTATAATCAGCTGCTGAAATATTCTAGTTTATTCAGTGCCTGTACTCATTCATCCTGTTTGATACAAAATATTGCAATCCTTGCAGTGTCACATAGCATCATCTCTTTTGGTCACATTACTAACAATATTTTTTTCCACTCAGTTTCTCAGACTTTTATTAAAATAGTTACTCAAACCAATGAAAAGATTCCATATTTTAGAAATATATTTTAAAAAAAAGTTACATTTTTATAGCTAGCTACTTAGCTGGTGGAAATTAGTAAAACTTGGTTGACTTTGTGATAATTCAGCCCTAACCGACTTTAATTGCATAATGCTAACTTGGGATCTGACCCTGACCAGCTCATTCTCTGGAAGCTACAGAACCACATTTGAAAAAGGACAGCACTCCAAAAGACATTAAGTTAAAAAAAAAAAAAGAAAAAAGTCATAAAGGAAGGTGGTTGGATGGAGTGAAGATTGCCATGGTGGGACAGCAATAACAGAATTTACCCATTAGGCTACAGCACAGAATTCACATGGGAAACATTACCAGTGTTTCATCCCAGAGCAATGCCTTCTTAAGATTCAAGTGATTCCAACCATCAGGCACAAAACCTATGGAAACCAGGCTTCATGAGTTTTACCACCTGCAAATCTGCTTCTCATGTTACCTTTTCATTATTTATTTTGATCAATAAAGTTTAACTCATGTTAGTTACCATGAAAAACAGCCTTCCACTTGGATTCTTACTTACTGTTCCTCAAAACATTGTCCCCCGTGGGTGTCTAACACATCCTCCATCCCTGTCATCATTGCTTACAAAATTCCAAAATTCTTTCCTTTTTCCAGCATTTTTAGTGGGTTCTTAAATCTGTTTCTATAATAACACCAAGTCCTGGCTTGGCAATTTATTAAGAGCTTCCTTAAAATTCAGATAAATTATGAACTGTCAATGTCAATCTCGAGTGTAATCTTATCAAAAAACTTGAGGTTAATTAGGAAGGATCTCATCCTTCTAAATCCATATAAGCTTAACATAATAATTGAGAGTTGAGATCAATTACTCATGGTATGTCAAGGGTATGAACTTATATGGTAATGATTGAGTGCTTGGCCTCAATGCTCAAAAGTCAAGGTCAGAAAGCATGCTAAATGTACATTTAAAATTTCTTGAAGTCACAAGTGGTGGAGTGCGGGAGGAAATGGGATGAAAGTTTTATGCACAGGACTAACAGCTAGGGTGCATACTGATCAGAACCTTTGAGGCCAAATTCAAAAGACATTGTAACAGTAAATACACAGAGAAGCTGAGTATTACAAAGTCTGAAAATAGGATTTGCAATAGTTTAGAAGCATTTTGGTTAACTCAAAAGTTCCATTTCACAACCAGATAGGTAGCTTTTCCAGTGGGTTAATAACTTCAACTAAAGTAAGGCACTCTGTCTCATGCAGTGCATGAGACATTCTTTGTTCTATAGACTCACTTTAACATGACACTGACCATCCCCTCCAAGTATGATCTTCATAACATTCTCCAGTCTTCTGGAAACATGCTGCCACTCCTACTTTAATCACACCAAGACAAGGAGAAAAGGAGAGTCCTAAAGCAGTCATGGTCACCCTTAGAGGCAAAACCAAAAAAAAAACCTGGAGGAAGATAGATCTTGTTGTTTTGGTTTGGGGTTTTTTGTTATTTATGAACTTTTTCTCTTTTTTTTTTTTTTTTTTTTTTTTAAAGGAAAACCTACAGCCTACAAAATATATTGTCACCAATACTCTTGAAGGAGCTATCTCCCAAGTGAACCATTGAAAAGAGAGTGGCCTAGGTGTGTATCTATCTCATTGCACCAGAAGTCAAGAAAAAAATCTTGAAGAGATTACTTACAGCCTCAGATATGGCACTAGATTACAACTGGGCTTTTTACTCTCTAAAGTAACCTCTGTAGGTCAGAGGAGGTAAGGACTTGCAGATTCATCTCAAACCTCTCAAATACCATGGTGTTGATAGTTTGTGCATCTTTCCCCCCCATCCTAAAAATGGGATGTTCTTACAGTGAGATTGTGAGACTAAGCACACCAAAAGGATCTCTCTACTGATACAAGGCAATGTACTGTAAAAGATTAAAATCAGACCTGAGTAAGCTAGCAACATAAATGTGTTAATGCAGTGTTCCACTGGGCTGTTTTGCACAGTTGTCAAATTCCTGTTCTGCAGAGCACTGCCCAGGCAGTGCCACACAGCCCTGGTACCAGACTAGCCCATCAAGGTGCACCGGCCCTCCAAAGTAGCTCAGGACTCTCTAATATCAATGTGGTGCTGTCATGAACTTTAAAGAGTGAGAAGCTTCAGTTCTGCAGCATATGGGTAGCATTCGATGAGATGAGTACGTGTGAGACTCAAGAAATATCTGAAATATTCTGTAATCATATTCCAGCCTTTCTGCACATCATGAGAACTCCTGGTGAGCATTTCCTGGAAAGAAGTGCTTCTCCCTCAGGATGCTCACAAAATCTGTGCCACCTGAGGCCACCACCTTGGAGAACATTATGGCTACCAGAAGTTCAGCAACTTTGCTACTATGTGTAGGCTGCTGTGGCTAGAGCTTCGTCCACATTGCACGTTATGAATATAAGCTGTCACACAAGAGCCTAGAACTCTAGACTTGTGACAGTCATAGCCTGATGGCTGTGCTGATACATGCCCTCTGTTTGTGTGTTCCCAGCCATACAGCAGAGGTCTACCTTTGTGTTTGCCATGACCTAAGAACATACAGTGGTGGCGCAGCTGGTGCCATGTAATTTGTCAGGCCACAGTAGGCTCATCTTGTACTTGCACTGTAGGAATATGAGAAATCTGTGGTGGAGAGAAAGAAGTTTGAGAACAGAAAACAGGAGTAAGTGAAAAAAAGGTAAGAAAAGAATACTCTGTCAGGAAAGTGAAGAGGGGAAGTGATGAAAAATGCCTTGTAACTGCACATGGACCCACTCTGAAGCAGTATCTAAGGAGATTTGACATCCTCAAAGGCATCCTTTCTGTTCCTTTCTGCCCCACAAATCCAGTCACAGCATTAAATTCATGTCTTCTTTTCCAAACCCATTACTTCAAACCATATAAATACTTAGATATTTACAACAATACAAACTCAGACAAGGCAAAGCTCTAAAAAGCCTTTTTGGATATTCAGACAATAAATTTATCAGGCTGTTGTGTGAAAGCTTTTTTGAGAGTCTATATCCTGCTGATATTACAAATCCTCAGTCTATAGCTTGGCTCACTGAAGACCTCAAGCAGGTCTTTATTAATATATTTCCCAGAGACCCAGGTTCTTCTGTAGAGTAACTATATTTTCTTAGCAGTCAGCTACTACGTATAACATCATTATGCATATCCTTTACAATTAGACTTAATCTTCAGTGATTACCTGGGGCTTAGTGTCCTTTTTGTCAGTTCCTCCAAGTCAGAAGATATATTTTTGTCATCTACTAGCTCTGCAATTGCCAGCCTATAACTTGATTGGTAATTTAATGCCTGCAAAACAGTTTTTGAATGCTGTCCCATGCTAATGCTTGACAACTACAGTTGTCATGACTACTCGGCACCTGTGGGAGAGCTGTGTCAGACAGCTATTGCTATGATTCCCTGGCATTTTCCCTAAACAATAGTATCCCCGCCTCAAAGACTTCTCCTACAGTGTCTGGTAAACTAGGCACAGAGGCAACCTGGCCATCCAAAAGAGGAGGTGCTGCATTGTCAATTTGAAGGTGATCGCTCTGCCTGCCCGTGAGGCTCCTGTGGGCATGGCACTGTGCTAAATGGGGTTTTCCTGATAGAAAAAAGATGCAAAGTCCCTGGGCCTCCCTGAGAGAACCATCGCCAACTGGTCTGACCAGGCCTACCTGTCATGTGCAGCATGTTGTGGTGGGTTGACTCTGGCTGGAGGCCAGATGCCTACTAAAGCCACCCTGTCAGTCCCCTGGTGGGTCTGTCTTGGCTCTAGCTGGCATTGGCTCTATCAGACGTGGAAGAAGCTTCTAACGGCTTCTCCCAGAAGTCACCCCTGTAGCCTTCGCCTCTACCAAAACCTTGCCATGCAAACCCAATATACATGTGGACTACTGGAACCAAAGGAAGCTCACAGCATTTGCCATTAATACTACAGGTATGTGCCAGTATGTGTGAGTCAAGGTTAGGAGCCTATAATGTGAGGCCTCCCATGTAAAGGTAGATCCCTTCTTATTTCTTTAAATAAGGTCAGTTGCAAGATGGTCGCAACTTTTCCACGTGTTATTTCCCTGGCATCCGTTCCTATAATTTCAGAAATCAAGCCCTGTAACCCTTTCTGTTTTCCAGCGGTACACCACGGTACACAGTATAAATAGCCTAGACACTTAGGTTTAAGATGAATATTTTGATGCTAGAAGTAACAGTAGAACTGTGCTCCAATTTGTTGCTTCTAGAGCAGGTTTTGACACTAGCCTAATAGTGGTTGACTCACAAATCAAAGACTGTCTTTGAGAAAACTTTCTGCAGTGTTGACAGACAGCTAGCATACTCTAAGGCATTTTCTTCTGCATTACTTGGCAGCAAGCCTGAAACAGTTTGAACAACACTGTGCACAACGTGCCCAACTCAGCCAAAACTCATTAAGGGTCTTGTCTTCTCTTGCGTGCTTTGTGAAGCACATTACTGCACCCCTGATGGGCAGTAGTTATGCTAAGATTAAAGATCACCAAATATCTTTAATGTACCAGTCACATTGCATTTCTCATCCGTGTATACATTGGTAAATGTTCTGCTGCTTTACCAGATGAAGGATGAAGATGTAATGGCTGTTCTCCAGCTACTGAGCTTGGTTAAGGAATTGCTCTTAAAGAGGTTTCATGGGATGATAATTTCAGCAAAATGTGAGACAGTTGCTGAAAGATGCTCAAGTTTATGACTGCATTAACTCCAGTTGCTATTGAAAGACTCCTCCCTGGTGAACAATGTAAGACACATGCATCTTTGATTGCTTTGAAATATATTTTTAAAGAGTTGCTATGGATTTTGCCCTGGGAGTTCCAATGATTTCTAAGGAAATCACTTTACTTAAAACACAACTCATAGTTAGCCTGAGAGCACTGCTGACTCACAGCATCACAGACTGAAGGGAGAATGCACTGTTGTACTTCTCCTAAACTGGGTGTTACAAATATCCTTTCCTCCTTCATGTACTTTGCTTTCTTTTTAAGTTTGTGGGAATGTTCAGCTGCTGTAATATTTACTAATTGCTTTCATTGTTTTCATATTGCCAAACAACCACCACCACCATCCTACTTTCAGATGTTTACAGAAGTAGACTTCTCTATGTCAGCCAGCTCATGACAGAGAAGCCTTAAGCAAAAACAGTCTTCTTGATAAAGGATAACTGCCAGATCTTGGCACAATAATTTGATTGTGGTTTTTTTCTACACAGAAATAAAAGAAAACTACTTCTAAACCAGGCAGTTTGTAATACTTTCCTACATTGGTCTTACATGTTTCTGCAACTAAACAACATCTGAATCTCAAGCATTTGTATTCAAGGATCAACCGAGAAACTGTAACGATGATAAAAATAATATCTAAACCTAGTTAGAAACAGAAGAGGATGATTTTGCCTTATGTAAACTCTGTGCCTGTTAATATACAGGACAAAACAGCAGATGAATTGGGGGAGTGAAGAGGAGGGAGTACATTTTGCCAGAGGGATTTGCTTTACTGTTCTTACTTTTCATATTTTCACTACTGCAAATTTCCTCTCCTGCCCTCCTATCTACAGTTCAGCTGGGATGACAAGCAGCTACAGGAACCACCACGCTGATAACTCCAAATTCACATATTTTTTTTTTAGGAAAGTAACACAAGCCTGGTCCTTCACTCAATTTATACTGATTAACATTGGTCAAGGCCATCCCTTAAGCATCATTCACACACAATGATGGTACTAGTGGTAAATAAGGAGAATAATTCAATGAGTGCTCAAATGATATGAAAATGACAGATGAAAGCAGCCTCTGCTTGAGGTATCAGAGGAAGTTATTTTGCCTTGACTGACTAAATCATGAAACAGAGATATGAAAAACAGCTACAAGACATCTAAAGCAACACTTGCCAAGAAGTGGACAAGATTCAAGAACAGACAAGTCAAGGGGATCTACAAGATGAAAAGGATTTCAGCCAAATATGAGTAGCTCAGGAAGAGCCAGAAAGCATGACAGAGACTTTTTTTAAGAATAGATTTGACAAAGATCTTCAATGCACACCGCCTTTGTCAGTAGCTGATAAGAGTCCTGTCAAAGCCAAGCAGTGACAGGCTTTCTTCACCACGCAACCCAGAGGCACCTTACTCCCAGCATCGGTAGGCTGAGACAAAGTGCTGTAGAGCTTATCAGGTTAATCGGCCAGTTCCAAAACGAGTCAGGTTTAAAGGAAAATCAGCTGGAGAAAAGAGTGACACTAAAATTTTCTAAAGCAACCAGACTAGGAAAGACAGAGAGAAAATAGAAACATCTTTGTTAATGATACAAGCATTTTGCAGGGTTTTAGACTTAAGAGACTTTCCCTGCACTAGAGTAATTAATTAACAACAGAAGGTAAAAAGAATTAGTTGGGATTAGTAGCTGCATTCACCAGTCGATTTGGAGTAGTGCATGAAAGCAACAACCAAGATGCAGTTTAAAAATTGTACACAAGATGGCATGAGGATGCTCCACCAGAAATAGCTTGTTATTTGGTGCAACAACCCCACGCCCTTACACGACTCTTCTCTTGGGAACACAAGAGGACAGGAGCTTAAAGAATAAGCTGTTTACTCAGAGCTGCACCATGGTTAACAAACATACATACAGTAACATCCTGAAACTACCTTGACCTTTAACCAAGATGCTCTGTTGTCTTTGAGAAATCCAAGCTCATCTTTTGCAAGCACAGCTAACCCCAACTTAAGTTTAGTCTATAGGTTTTAAGAATGCCCTGTTGAAAGCAGAACCATGTGATATGTTAGGCAAAGTCTTGGATGTGAAAAGCCTTAATTTCTATATTGCACAATTGTTAATGGTCTCATGAAATCATTTTGAGAATCAAGTAGAGCAAAGGGGACATGAAAATAATTGACTCCTACACTAGGATTAAACTTGGAAAATAAAACAATGGGCATCTGGAAACACAAGCAAATTTGCTGGAGCGAGAAAAAAAATACATACAAAAAAAAAGTCAGCTTTGACCACAGAAAAAGCCTATTGTAGCGTTTTCTGCCAAACACATGCAGGAATCAGACTCAGACAGAGCAGCTGAGGCAGGAAGGCACCTCTGAAGACCATCTAGGCCAGTCCCTGCTCACAGGAGGGTCACCTACAGCAGTGCCATGTTCTGTCAGGTTTTGAAAATCTCCATAGCCTCTCTGGGAAGCCTCTTCCAGTGTTTGACAACCCACACAGCAGAGCAGTAGTTTTCTTGTGTTAAATAGAATATCCTTTATTTCAATTTGTGTCCATTGCCTCTCATCCTGTCGTGGGGCACCACTGAGAAGAGTATGACTCCCTCTTCTTCACTGTTGTTGCCTCCATCAAGTATTACTACACATTGATCAGATCCTCCTGAGCCTTAGGAAGCACGTCTGAGACCTCTACTCCAGGATGCATCATCCCAGTTCTCTTAGTCCCTCCTCATATGCCGGATGCTCCAGTGGACTTGCTCCAGTATGTCTGTGTCTCCTGTACTGGAGAACTCAGTGCTGGACCCAGCACTCCAGATGTTTCTGACTGTGGTGAGTTGACCCTGACAGAATGCCAGGTGCCCACTAAAGCTGATCTATCACTCTGCCTCCTCAACTGGACTGGAGAGTGAAAATATAATGAAAGGTTCATGGGTTGAGATAAGGGCAGGGAGATCACTCAGCAAGGCTGAGTAGAAGGAAAAAGATCACCTCAGTCATTGTTTCAGCAAGGATAACTAAAAAAACGTGAATATAACACCTTCATGTATCACCTATGTCAGATTAGATGTGATAAAAGTAAACAACATTGTGATTTTTTTAAAAACAAAACAAAACAACAAAACCAACACCTCTCCCAAATAGATTATGGCAAAAATACTGAGTACAAGCATGTGAGGACTGTCTTTTATCTCAGAAAATGCTAAGCTTTCAACAGAAACAAATACATCCTCTATAGTTTTAGGAAGTAATAAATTTGTTGCTTATTCACCAGATAGTCATTTTCTCCAAAACCGATTATAAGTATAGTCAGATTAAATGACAAGACTTGGAGACCTCAGGAAACATATGGATTTTATAATAAGAGCAAAAACATCAAGTGACTTATTCACATTTAATTCCCAGTAAGGGTTATAAATTTAATAGAAAAAATAAGGTTATTAACTATAGCAACATAATTTTCCTTGTGCATCAGTGAACTGTGTAAAACATCTGAAGGGAAACTTGCTATAGAGGAGATTGCTGGCTAGATACACTGAGAAATTTTGTGCTGTCCTTACCTACCTATCCTTTAATCAGCTTTGCTTCACATCACCAAAACATAAAATAGAGGTGTTGTTATTTAATCAGTTTGCAAATATTTTTAATTGGAGATGGAGGAAAGGAAAATTTGTAGGAAGATCAATACACTAGAAAAGTCAAGGTAAGAAGAATGAAAATGAAACCATAAGGTAAAAGCATCTTAAGCTACATCACAGAATCACAGAATGTCAGAGGTTGGAAGGGACCTCAAAGATCATCTAGTCCAACCCCCCTGCCAGGGCAGGATCACCTACAGTAGAGCGCACAGGAACGCGTCCAGGCGGGTTTTGAATGTCTCCAAAGAAGGAGACTCCACAACCTCCCTGGGCAGCCTGTGCCAGTGCTCTGTCACCCTCACAGGGAAAAAGTTTTTCCTCATATTTTTATGGAACCTCCTATGTTCCAGCTTCCACCCATTGCCCCTTGTCCTGTCAGTGGACGCCACTGAAAAGAGCCTGGCTCCATCCTCCTGACACTCCCACTTGACATATTTATAAACATTAATGAGGTCACCCCTCAGCCTCCTCTTCTCCAAGCTAAAGAGACCCAGTTCCTTCAGCCTTTCCTCAAAAGGGAGATGTTCCACTCCCTTCATCATCTTTGTGGCTCTGCCCTGGACTCTCTCAAGCAGTTCCCTGTCCTTCTTGAACTGAGGGGCCCAGAACTGGACACAATATTCCAGATGCGGCCTCACCAGGGCAGAGTAGAGGGGCAGGAGGACCTCTCTTAACTTACTTGCTACTCCCCTTCTAATACACCCCAGGATGCCATTGGCCTTCTTGGCCACGAGGGCACATTGCTGGCTCATGGTCATCCTGCTGTCCACTAGAACCCCCAGGTCCCTTTCCCCTGTGCTGCTCTCCAGCAGGGCAGTCCCCAACCTATACTGGCACATGGGGTTATTCTTTCCCAAGTGCAAAACTCTACACTTGCCCTTGTTGAACTAAACATCATTACGGGGCCAGTTAACTCACTCGGTTAGAGCGTGGTGCTGATAAAACCAAGGTTGCGGGTTCAATCCCTGTTGGGTCCCCATGCGTTGCCTGATATAGTTGAGAGGCGTCCCTGCCCATGACAGGGAGGTTGGATTAGATGATCTCTAAGGTCCCTTCCAGCCTAGGCCATTCTATGATTCTATGATTATTTCCACTGCCCTTAACAATATAAATTAAGAACTCTCAAACACCTTGCACTTGCTAGCATGTTGTGCAATCTGGGCATCAGTGGCAGGGTGGGTTTATGGAGCTCGCACCCCCTCCTCCTTCTGCATTGCCTCTGTTCTTATTCCCAGTTCATACTTATTCCCTGAGTACCTAAGATGTGCTGATACATGGGTGTGTTTCTAAGGCCTTTCTAACCTAGAACCAAACAGGGTCATTTTACTCAATCCTGAGGAACTGCAGCATCGCTCCTACCTGTGTGGAGAGGTCAGAACTAAGGCAGAGCCAGGGAAAGGCAGGGACTTCTGAAGCTAAGATTACCTTTTTGAAACTACACTTTAAGCCTTGACAAGTTAATGTTGGTCACAAAAATCTGGTCAGCCGAGGGTTCCAACAGGTATGAGCTCAGCTTTAAGAGACAACTAAAATAAGATTCAACCTAAAACTTTAACCTTGCAGATGTTGGCAATAGGCCATTAAACTCCATGCATGAAAGCAGGGCACACTGAAGCAGGAAATATTCCTGAAAATGCACAGGGGCTTAGGCAACCTGCCCTATTTCCTTTCAGGGAATGCTCCACAGTCCTACTTGAGCTGCCAGGAAGAGTAGAAATTGCTCCTTATTTCTTTTCTTTTTAGTTAGCTCAACTGGAACACATCTCTGGGATGCGGGAAACCCCTGTCCAAATCTAGTCGCTGACTGGAGTGGGTGTTGTAACCTCAGTGATCTCCCTGAAGATGACATCACCACTGTCCTTCACTTATTTTTAGATAGGTTGTTGTCAGTCTCATTTGTCTGTTTTGTACAGAATACTGAAATATTTCCTAAGCCAAGGACAGAGTTAGGTTAACACTCACTGGGCAGCTCTGAATACCAATCTCTGCCCAGAGTTTGCCTCAGACAAGAAAATCCCTCTGTAAATCAAGCCTGACATGAGATGGGGTATTACCTAACACTTCCTGCAGCTTGAAGCACATGTATTGCTACCAACCAAAATCTCCTAATCCTTTAAGATTTCCTGGGTTGGGAGTACCATCAAAGAATCTGTTAATCTCTACTTTTATTTCATACTTGGCTGAAGATTAGTCATTACCCAATGATTAGATTGAGAAAGGTAGCAATCCAAAGCTTGGAGAAATTTCTGTATATTAGATTTGAATAAAGCTGTACTTTAGTGGGATGGTTAAACAGTTTGTCGTACTTACCATAATCATTACTTATCAATAAAATCCTGCATAAAAATGATGCAAGTAAGCAGAATCTACTCCTATTTCTGTTGAGAGGCAAAAAATCTAGACATGTTGCTCTTGAATTCGCTGTTTTTCTAGAGAACATCAGCAAGAAGGAATGGGCAGGGGCCTGACTTCCATTCACACTGTCCAACTAATATATTTGAACCAGAACAAAGTGCAATATAATTGGCTAAAGATACAGGTAAGCAGCACCACAGAAACAAGGAGGGGAGGAGCACAGAAAGAGTCATATCTTAGAGTCAGTTCCCAGAAACCATTACTCTCCAAGGATGCTTCTGAGGGAGGATGATGCAACTCAGAGTTGAGGGCAAAGATATTGTAGGCTGTTGTTCCTTCCAAAGTGTAGGAGAGCCTTTCAGGCAACCTTCTCCAGTTTTCTCCTAGTTAACCCAGTAATTCCCAAACTTTCAATTGAACTTGATTCAATCAGTCCTCCAGCTCTAGTATAAAGATCGCCTGCCTCCTTAGACCCTTTACAGTCATCGAAGTACAAACTCAGGTGTCTCCCATTCCTCCCTAACAAAGCACATTGTATGCATCCCTCATTTGCAATCTCTGTTCCAGCTTTCCCTTTCCAGCAGCTATCAACATTCCTGAAGTCTATATAGTCTGGTCTTCTTCTAATACTCAGAAGTAAATAGTCAACAGCAGTTCAGAAGAAATTCCCACCTGCTCCTCTGCTCTAGGAACTAGGTAAAATAGCTTTGTCTTCTCAGTTCTCTTTCCTAAATGTCTGGCTTTTTTCCTACTGTCTCCACAGAAGCTGTTTCTTAAGTCCTTCTTTATTTTGCTTCACTTCTCTGGAAGGTCTCTCTCTCTTAGTCATTTTTGCTTCTGACTCTTTCTCCCTTTGGAAAGAAGGGAGAAAAGTCTCCCTTTTCTTTCCCTTTTTGGAAAGAGTACAATTCTCCTTTCTGGAACTACATATCACAGAATCACAGAATCACAGAATGTTAGAGGTTGGAAGGGACCTTAAAGATCATCTAGTCCAACCCCCCTGCCAGAGCAGGACCACCTACACTAGAGCGCACAGGAACGCGTCCAGGCGGGTTTTGAATGTCTCCAGAGAAGGAGATTCCACAACCTCCCTGGGCAGCCTGTTCCAGTGCTCGGTCACCCTTACAGTAAAAAAGTTTTTCCTCATATTTTTCTGGAACCTCCTGTGTTCCAGCTTCCACCCATTGCCCCTTGTCCTCTCAGTGGACGCCGCTGAAAAGAGCCTGGCTCCATCCTCCTGACATTCCCCCTTGACATATTTATAAACATTGATGAGGTCACCCCTCAGCCTCCTCTTCTCCAAGCTAAAGAGATCCAGCTCCTTCAGCCTTTCCTCATAAGGGAGATGCTCCACTCCCTTCACCATCTTTGTGGCTCTACGCTGGACTCTCTCAAGCAGCTCCCTGTCCTTCTTGAACTGAGGGGCCCAGAACTGGACACAATATTCCAGATGTGGCCTCACCAAGGCAGAGTAGAGGGGCAGGAGGACCTCTCTTGACCTACTTGCTACTCCCCTTCTAATACACCCCAGGATGCCATTGGCCTTCTTGGCCACGAGGGCACAGTGCTGGCTCATGGGCATCCTGCTGTCCACTAGAACCCCCAGGTCCCTTTCCCCTGCACTGCTCTCCAGCAGGGCAGTCCCCAACCTATATTGGTACATGGGGTTATTTTTTCCCAAGTGCAAAACTCTACACTTGCCCTTATTAAACTTCATAAGATTTCTCCCCGCCCAGCCCTCCAGCCTGTCTAGGTCTCTCTGAATGGCTGCACAGCCTTCTGGTGTGTCAACCACTCCCCCCAACTTCGTATCATCAGCAAACTTGCTGACAACATTCTCTAATCCCTCATCCAGATCATTGATGAATATATTAAACAGCACCGGCCCAAGCACTGACCCCTGAGGGACCCCACTAGACACAGGCAACCAGCCAGACTCAGCCCCTTTGACCACAACCCTCTGGCTTCTTCTCTTCAACCAGTTCTCGACCCACCTCACTACTTGGTCATCCAGACCACACTTCCTCAGTTTACCTATGAGGATGCTGTGGGAGACGGTGTCAAAGGCCTTGCTGATGTCCAGGTAGACCACGTCCACTGCATGGCCACCATCCATCCACCTGGTTATGTCTTCATAAAAGGCTATCAGGTTGGTCAAACATGACTTCCCCTTGGCAAAGCCATGCTGACTGCTCCTAATAACCTTCTTATCCTTGATATGCCTAGAGACAGCGTCAAGGATAAGATGTTCCATCACCTTTCCAGGGATGGAGGTGAGGCTGACCGGTCTGTAGTTACTCGGGTCATCCTTCCTGCCCTTCTTATAGACTGGAGTGACATTCGCTTTCCTCCAGTCTTCAGGCACCTCACCTGTTACCCATGACTTACCAAAGATGATGGAGAGTGGCCTAGCAATGACTCCCGCCAGCTCCCTCAGCACCCGTGGGTGCATCCCATCAGGGCCCATGGATTTATGAATGTCCAAGTGTTCAAACTGATCCTTAACCCACTCCTCATCAATCAGGGCAGACTCCTCCTTTGTCATGACTTCCTCTGGGGCCTCAGGGGACTGAGGCTCCTGAGGACGGTCTCCAACAGTGTAGACAGAGGCAAAGAAGGCATTCAGCAACTCTGCCTTCTTTCTGTCCTCTGTCTCCAGGACACCCACCTCATTCAACAGAGGGCCTACATTGCCTCTAGTGTTAGTTTTGTCAGCAATGTATTTGAAGAAGCCCTTTCTGTTGTCTTTGACCTCCCTTGCAAGTTTTAACTCCAAGGAGGCCTTAGCTTTTCTGATTGCCTCCCTGCACTCCCTGACAGCTGCCCTGTACTCCACCAAAGTGGCCAGCCCTTCCTTCCACAATTTAAACACCCTCCCTTTCCACCTGAGTCTGCCCAGCAGATCCCTGGATAACCAAGCAGGTCTCCTGGATCTCTTTCTTGATTTCCTACCTGATGGGATGCACTGATCCTGAGCCTCAAAGAAGTGGTCTTTGAATGCCAACCAACTCTCTTGGGCCCCTTTACCTTGCAGCTCCCTGTCCCAAGGGGTATCCCCCAGTAATTGCTTGAAGAGGCCAAAGTTGGCCCTTCTGAAGTCCAGAGTTGCGATCCTGCTTGGTATTCTGTTTTTACCGCACAGGATCCTGAACTCCACTATCTCATGGTCGCTGCAGCCAAGTCTGCCCTCAACCTTCACTGCTTCAACCAGACCTTCCTTGTTGGTGAACACAAGGTCCAGCAGTGCTCCTCTCCTGGTTGGCTCATCCACCATTTGCATCAAAAAGTTATCATCGATGCACTGGAGGAACCTCCTGGACTGAGGATGGCTGGCTGTGTGGGACTTCCAGCAAACATCTGGGTAGTTGAAATCCCCCATGAGAACCAGGGCCTGGGACTGAGAGGCTGCTGTCATCTGCCTGTAAAAGGCCTCATCAACTTCCACCTCCTGATCAGGTGGTCTATAGTAGACACCCACCACAGTATCACCTAAGCTAGCCTGCCCCTTAATTCTTACCCATAAACTCTCTACTTGCTCCTCATCTGCCCCTGGATGGGTCTCAATACACTCCAGTTGCTCTCTCACGTACAGAGCAACTCCCCCACCTCGCCTCATCAACCTGTCTTTCCTAAAAAGAACATAACCATCAAGGCCCACATTCCAGTTATGTGAGCTGTCCCACCACGTCTCTGTAATTGCAATAAGATCATAGTTCTCCAGCCGAACATAGACTTCTAATTCTCCCTGCTTATTCCCCATGCTTCTTGCATTGGTATACAGACACTTCAGAGATTTAATGGAGCATCTGTTACCGTTGCTTGTGCATTTTATGCCTAACCCTGGGATACTTCCCCTTGGTTCATGTGTAGAGGCTCGGGTTTTATCCCCTTCCCCCTTCCAACTTAGTTTAAAACCCTATCTATTAATCCCGCCAACTCTCCAGCAAGTATTCTCCTCCCTCTCTTAGACAGCTCTACACCATCTATATCTCTCATGCCCAGTACTGCATAAACTTCCCCGTGATCATAATACCCAAAACGTTGCTGGAGGCACCAGTCTTTGAGCCATGCATTAACTGCATGTACTTTTCTTTTCCTTTCACTATTCCTGTCACCTACTAAAGGGATAGATGAGCAAACTACCTGTGCCCCCGATCCTTTGATCGCCTGGCCTAACAACTTAAAGTCCGTTTTAATTCTCTGAGTACTTCTATGATTAATCTCATCACTCCCAACCTGGACAATCAACAATGGGTAATAATCAGTGGGACTCACCAGCCTGGGAAGTTTTTTAGTAATGTCCCTAATCCGAGCTCCAGGGAGGCAACAGACTTCCCTGTGGACTGGGTCTGGACGGCAAATGGGACCCTCTGTTCCCCTCAGGATGGAGTCACCAATGACAACTACCCTCCTTTTCTTTTTAGTTGAACTAGTCCTGATGCATGGGTCTGACAGACTTCCTCTTGAAGTCATGCCAGTGCCAGATCTTCTACCTGCTGAGCATTAGAGTCATACAATTCAATTTCCAGTCACTGCTAGTCATCTTTTCAGTGCTTTCTGTTAAAGAAGCCACAACATGGACTTTCTGCCATAGATTGTAGAGGCTCTAAAGGAAATCCTGTTAAGAGACATGATTAGCAACTTGAGCAGAGTCTACTCATTCAAATTAGTCACCTAAACTCAGCTAAAATTAATGGAGCAGAAAAAAAAAGTGGTTCAGCAGCAATTCAACTCATCCAGAAATAGATATCTAAATACCATCAGGTGATTTGCACCCTAAAAGCTTTTATTTACCACTCAGAAAAGGCACCGTACAGTGACTAGCTTAGATTAAATCCTCAATACTGCAGACATCTAAAGAGGTATAAAAAGAACGACAGCTAAAGTAACTGTAAGAGAAGAGGAACTCTGTTATCAGCATTTTGTCTTTTAGGTAACTCATGATTTTATTTAATACTCTTCATTCAGCTTTGCATATACTTGCAGAGATGACAGAAGCACGTAAAATATCTTAATTGCTCAAGAAGAATAGGGACACATTTTTTGCAATTGCTTTTGGTCTTCTTTTCAAATAGCTCTGTACACTACTGTATATGCAACACTGGTTGAGTACTTGTAAACACATTCACTGTTTTATTTTATGTCTTTATAACAATCTTTATCCACTGGCAGATGTTATGTCATGTAGATACCCATCTGTCCCACATACGTTTCTAAAACACAAAAGTCAAAGGCTGAGTGCTCCCGCCAGCGTGGGTACAGAAGGTCATTGCTAAGATATACTATTGTTATTTTTGAAGAAAACACATTTAGACATAAAATCTGATTACAAGGCACTTATGCAAAAATGCCAATAGTAAGTTCAGATGGTTTGCAAATACAAGATTTTTACACTGCAGATATAACTTAGTTCCCAAAGTCAGTGGGAGTTTCACCAAACACTTTTTGAATGATCAGAAGCCTGAAAAACATGACTATTGAGAGAGTATAGAAAGAGCTTGGCTTGTTTAGTCTAGAGAATCAAAGACTAAGAGGTGATATGGTAACAGCTTTCTAATATCTAAAATGTTGCTATGGAAAAGGAAGGAAATAAACTGCTCTTCTTATCTGCTGTGGAGAGGACAAAAAGTAATGAGCTTAAATTGCTCCAAGAAAATTTCAGTTTGACTCTAGGAAAAGCTTTTCTAAGTGTAAAGACAGATTGCCTGGGCTGGCCATGGCATCCTCATGTTGGCAGTTCTCAAGAACAGGCCTGACAAACACCTGTTTGTTAGGCAGGACTAATCCAGTGTCAGAGCAGAGGGAATGACCCTTCAAGATCCTTTACAGCTCTGTTTTCTATCAATGTATAACTCGTTGAGAAATGGCATTAAGCAAAACCTGATTATCTTCTTGAAAAATCTTACTATGCTTTTTATTCATATATCAACACTATCACATTTCATTAATTAGCTTATTTCATCAGGCAAACACAAACCTGGCTGCAATACAAAATAAAAAACAGTTGCCACAGAGGAGCCACCTGTTTGACAAACACAGAGCAACCCATGTCCATGGAGCTCAGCAGCTCTCAGCCCACTTGCCTCCCTGATGGGGTGCTCAGACAGCTCAGCTAGGCTGTCAGATAAGAGCTACTGTCCCTGAGAAGATATATAGTTCTCAGATGTTACGAGATCGTCTTCTTTAAAATCCATGTGATGTGCCACTGCATCTTTATGCTCTGCAAACAGCCATTGCAATTTCCATAGCACATTTCCCTAAAATTGAAGGCAAATATATAGTACAAACCAGACTATTTGCACTCATATGAATATCAGTTTGGAGTGTTCTTTGTTTTGTAAGCATCTCTGGTTTTGTAATGATGAATTTGAAGGGTAAAATAACAACCCTTTGTGTCAGGCACCACAAAGTGCTCTTAATTTAGAGTGAAAGTATTCTACTGTGTCTTTTCTTAAGAAATGGATCACATGCCATTCAGTGACAGAAATACTGTCTTTTAACCTAATTTTATAATTCAATCAGACTGACCTACACACAGTAATTGGAAAAAAAAAAAAAAAAGAGCCTCCAACTGACTAAACAGAAGCTACCCTAGTTTTTAATCAATATTTCTATTCCCACTGGCTATGTATTCCAGTTTAGAACATTGTAATTAAATGTAGTGATGAGCTACATTTCTTTATGAATGAAATCTCCTGATTTCACATACATATGTTAAAAAAATGCACTATAAACTATTTGCTGCTAGGATCAATCATGAAGAGTCTAAACAAAAATGCAAGGAGTCTTCAGTTTTGAAGCAGAAAATCGCTTTAATTCTGCCATTGAAATACTTTACTGTCATGGTTATTTTTCAGAATACTGGAAGGACATTATTAGTATTGTTTAGACAAAATGTTACATATTATAAAAATATATTATAAAATGCCACTTAAAGTGAAATTCAAGAGTGCAGATAATTGATATCATATTCAGCAAGTGATTCTACTGATTTCCTGTAGACCTGCATACAAGATTATGGTGAATGGAGTTTTAGTCCTACAGTGGTATTCTGAATTTATTTTCCTTTGAAGTATTGACCTTTAAAATAATTCATAAGAATGTTCAAGCCCAAACAGTAATACTGGAAATTTCACTTCCAGCCTATAATTTTGCCCATAGGCAGTTTATGAAATTGTAATTAGAACTACTTAGCAATCACATACACAGAAGTACTGAAACATTTAGGAAACATAATTGCATTTCTAATAAATTTTTACCACTTCATGTAATAGAAGCAACTATTATTTCTTCTTAGAAGTAAGAAAAAAAAAGTTGTAATTTTGATATTCACAAAAGTCTAAAGAGACATATGAAGGTGCTATGAGGACAGGAATATCCTCACTCTAATCCCTGGTGATTAGTACCGTATATGCAGTGATTCTGCTTTGCATAAGAATGTCCTTTTGCCCTTGACTTTATCACACATTAAAGTTCATGGGCCAAAAGCATCCGTTGGCTGAAATGGTCTTACTCCAAGGATAAGTTTGGCTTACCGTACAGAAACACAGTTGAGAGCAGCCTAGAAAACTGTAATCATAAGAAATCAACATACATCCTGGCACTACCTCTTAAAAATGTTGCTTGTCTTAGACACATATTCAAGGTCAGACACACAAGAATGAACAAATATTGTTTTCAAACTTCTGTTTGTTGGTTTAGTAAGTGATATGTTGATTTACTTTATTTTTTCAGCTCTAAGTTTCTCAGAGCCAAATATTTCTTAGTAAGAGATCAATTCTTTAAGTATTACACACCCAGAAGTATCCTGCATAGACAAATTACATAAACGAAAAGAAATAGTTTTTCCCCAAATTAAACACATCATAGCCTGGTTTCTGCCACATCTAATATCACTTTAATAATAGTGCAAATTAAATAGAAGCTTTTACCAGATGTGTGTCCCTTAAAAGAATTTGTTCAGCCAAATCTGCTTCTGCATCCACAGGTATCTCCACTGTAAAAACTTCATTAGTCTGTCACAACGGAAAGTTCAAAATACTGAAAATGATGCCAGCAACAGCTTTTTGTAATTTAGAAAAAGGAAGGGAAGTCTATAGCATTTTTTTTTCCCACTTCACTCATAACAAAGGAACTAATGGGTGTTAGACTACTTATCAAAGAATAATGCAGCATTTGTGGATATTTAACTTAGGACACTGAAGACTCTGTTACTTGGGAGTTGGCTTAAGATTTTGTATGAAAAATGGGAAGTTCAGGAGGAGATGTCTTCTTTAAAAGGAAGAGAAGAAGCTTGCAGGAAGAGAAGAGTTCGCAGAAGAATGCATTACAGGGTAAAAGCACCATCGTGCAAAACTTTTAGTTACTTAGGTAAGGGCGATCCTTTGTTCAAAATGCAAGGCCTTGAGGGTTCAGTTGTAACACAAAATATGTTACATATCTCAGAGGGCAAGCTGATATCGATAATCACATTATGGGAGAATCAGTTTAGGTGAATGTACAACCAGCAGACTCTTCTAGGTCTCTCTGAGATCTGGAAAATCAAACCACCAGAGGCTGTACTCTGCCATAATAATGCAAATTACAATTATAACTCTTTTTCAAAACCAGGTTTATATCACAGAATCACAGAATCACAGAATGTTAGGGATTGGAAGGGACCTCGAAAGATCATCAAGTCCAATCCTCCTGCCAGAGCAGGAATGCCTAGACTATGCCACACAGGAACGTGTCCAGGCAGGTCTTGAATGTCTCCAGAGAAGGAGACTCCACAACCTCTCTGGGCAGCCTGTTCCAGTGTTCCGTCACCCTCACTGAGAAGAAGTTTCTTCTCGAGGTTAAGCGGAACCTCTTATGTTCCAGTTTCAGCCCATTACCCCTTGTCCCGTCAGTGGATGCCGCTGAAAAGAGCCTGGCTCCATCCTCCTGACACTCCCCCTTGACATATTTATAAACATCAGTGAGGTCACCCCTCAGCCTCCTCTTCTCCAAGCTAAAGAGACCCAGCTCCTTCAGCCTTTCCTCATAAGGGAGATGCTCCACTCCTTTCATCATCCTAGTTGCCCTGTGCTGGACTCTCTCCAGCAGTTCCCTGTCTTTCTTGAACTGAGGGGCCCAGAACTGGACACAATATTCCAGATGGGGTCTCACCAGGGCAGAGTAGAGGGGAAGGAGAACCTCTCTCGACCTACTAACCACCCCCCTTCTAATACACCCCAGGATGCCATTGGCCTTCCTGGCCACAAGGTCATATCAAGCAACAGTAACATACCAAAGCTCTTGGCAAAAGAACAAATAACCTGTCACAATATTATTTCTTTTGATAAACATATGTATATAGTTTATATACTACCTATAGTAAGTTTACTATACAAAAAAAAAGTTTGTTAAAATACTAAAATATTTATAGTAATTAATTAATTTCTTGAGTGAGAGGAGCAAGAAATAAAAGTTACAGTCCTTAGAGGTGCTACACTCTGGTCATATCTCTGTTAAAGATTTTGGATCACTGAACAGCCTGATCTCCTTGGGAAAAAAAGACTTATACAATCTTTGGATGCACCTAACAGAGGTCAGTCAGCAAGACCAGGGCTACTGAACATACCTTGGTGAATCAGACTCCAGATGCTACATACAGACCTAATGCTTATATTTTAAAGCCAGAACACACACACAAAAAAAAATCAGGGAAAAAGAAGATGTCTGACACTGAGAGACATTTTTGTCTCTTTTTCTTATCCAAAGGAGCTCATCTGCTTGCAGTTAAAATCACTTTACTGGGGAGAAGGCACTTGTGGCTGAGCAGCTCATCAATTTAGTAACTCAAAACAACAAAAACAAAGACTGAGATCTTCAGCCTAACTAATTCTAGTTAGGAGTCGAGAACATACTGTCAAAAATGAAATCAGTCAGCACTCTGTGCAGGAATATAGCAGATTCTCCTGATGCCTTTGGCAAAACACTAGTTGCCCATATGGAATTTATTCTTCATTTAATACAAACTATTTGGCTTGTATCAGAAAGCACTGTGTAGGCCAAGACAGTCAACAGCATTGAGGTGAGCATGCCTAGTTCTGTTCAGCTACCTTAGAACATAAAAATTCTCAAAACCCCTATGTATTGTTAAAAATCATAACAATTAGCCTTTTAGATAGAGAAAAATGTTAGTCACTAAGAAGGGTATTAGAAGAGTTTACCAAGAGCCCCGCTTCTGCCCATAATATCCTTGCAGGCAGATCCTGCTTTCAGTCTTGATTTCAGCTACTCAGTGATTTTCCGAGTAGTTGTAAACCTTGTGGAGCCCTGCTGCTGCATGGGAAAACATGATGAAACATGTCATTCAGGTCAGACTAAATGGTATAAGGACTTCTTCTGGCTTCTACTGCTGTAATTTATTCTATTTATTCTATTGTAATTTATTCTATTGTAATTTACCTCCTTATACCTCAAAACTTCATGGAAATTGTTGCAGCTCAAGTGAGAAGACATAAGGTTTTCTTCTAACAAAAAGGTTTTTAAAAACCGTTTCTGCAAACTTATTTTCTTTAAATGAAGAACTACAATTGTTATTGCATATTGTTATATGAGCCTGCTGTGGCAGATCTGCCAGCATTGGAGTAGATAAATCTGAATAATTCCCATGTCATCAGACATTGCTGAAGGCACAAGCAGGCTTCACTATGCCTTCTTAGTATATATTTTAAATTCAGAAATAAATACAGATACTCTCTAGTTCATAAGTACCTAGTACAGGAGGCAGAGGAGACAGATCATCTGAATATTGTTGCTTATGAAGTGAATTAAAAAGACACCTCTGCTAGTGAACAGGAGTAGTATGCACTCATTCGTCAGTGGAACAGCACTAAAAGACAATGCTATGCATACTTAATAGGACTATTATCATCATAATATATCTAAACTTGTGTACAACTATCCGCTCTGGAACCCTGAACTATTTTTGTTCCCTTGTCTGATCAGAGTGCTGCCTCTTCTGCTTACTTCCCCATCGGAAGATGGCATTTCCACTCAACCATGAACCTGCTTTGGCATAACAAATGTTCCTGGGTGTTTCTCAAAACGTGTCACAAAACGAACATCCTTTGTCTACTTCAATTATATCAGCATTGTTCCCTTCTTCTGGCTGTCATTTAAATATCTTTTCAGCCTTCCTTCTAAGCATTAAGGCCTCTCTTCATGAATCACTGCATTTGTGTCTGATCATAGATAAGAGTCACCATGCTGCACGATGAAGAAAGGAAAGGTTGCTTTTCCTTACATTTTGTTATGTCTTTCACCTGGAGAGAGGATCTGATCCTGCATTACTGGATCAAAGGTCTTCCAATGAATTCAGTCAGAATTTTTAAGTCTAAAAACAAATACAGGCTGAGACCAAAAGCCTGCCTATTTATTTTGAATCACCCAGACAGAGTTCGATATTCAAGATACATGTTGGAAGAATATTTTCTTCTAGTACTAACAAGAGGGGACTTGGAATAGTGCAACATTTCTATATAACAATGCAGTCTTATCTACACATCCATCTGAGTCTCATTTACACCAAATTAATTCAATTAACTCTGTTACAAAAATATTTATTTTTAAATTCAAAGGGCAGGCCTAGCTGACAGAGTACTGTTCAGGAAGAGAGGCTTTGGAACTGCAATGCCATGACTATTTCATATTTTTGAGGACTCACATTGCTGACACTGGGCTGGGGATTACAGAGGAGGTGATCTGGACACCACACCAAATGTTTTCCTATGCAAAGGATAGAGAGGCTAATTGCAATTTTTCTTTTCTCCCCTTCTATGCACATTCATTTGAACAACAGCTCTGAGAGAACTTGAGAGCATTACTATATTTTTCACTGTAATGGTTAGTCAGCACAATCACTCCAGTGTACTAACACTAGCCCCTGAAATCCCCTGCTGTGGGGATAATGGCTGTCTTCCTGGCAGCAGGGCTGCTGTAGCTTGGAGGCTCACAGAGCTCTGCAGAGCTCTGCGACAGCGACGAAGAGAGGAGCAGGAATAACTCTTCCATAATCCACATCCCTAATACGAGGAAGGCTGTACAGTGCACAGCATTTTAGGGTCATTCCACACAGCTGAGTCCAGTGGCCTAGAATGGGCTGTGTCTGCCACGTGGAAATCTCTTTTTCCCTGATCCTGAGATTTTAAAGGGAGACGGGACCCTTGTTTTTATGCAAGGCACGTAGGGATGCCTCGCCACCCCCACAGGCTGCGAAATGACCCATGCACCTCCATACATTGCAGAGAAGAAAGAGTTTTTTCCTGCACCAGCCATGGGGAGTGCCTCACATCCCAACACGCAGCAACACAAGCTTCAGAGCATCTGCATGGACCTCCCAGGGTCCCTCAGTATTCACAGCATCAGCGCTCCCACCCCTCCTCTGCACCTCTGACACCCTGAGCCCCTCAGGCTGCAGGCTCAGGCCGTCTCTTTCATACCAGTGCACCTTGACACAAGACAGACCCGTGGCAGAACAATGAGAAAGTTTATCTAACCTAGTCTGAAGCCAAGGTTCAGAGGTATGCATGAAAGGGTTGGAAACAGAAAGGCTACAGGAAAAACAAAATATAATCTTGCTTGCAATACTTCCTTCTCATTGAGGATATTCACTCAAAATCTAGTCCTTGGACTGCTGATCACTAATTTCCATATGCTTCCCCCATTCTCATCCTCCAGTCTAGATGACTTCCTTCTGCGCTTTTTTGGATGGCTTTTCCTGGAGAATTTAACTTCAGAGACCCCTTCACATTCTTTTCCTTTTGCTTTATTTTAGATTAAGTGCCCTCCTGCAGGCTCGCATGACTAATATACATCCAGAAGAACCTTTGAGCTGAAAAGCATCTCATATATCACATACTATGAACTGTATGCATTGTCCCCATATTCTGTCAAACAATTCCAGACATAAGAATCAGAGTCTTGATGAGACAGATCTCAAAGCAGACGGCTTCCTACAGCTCTAATTTCCTGTTAGTTTTTGGAGATTTCTAGAGAAACCAAGTAGTAGTATGTATTGTATAAACTCAGTTATTTCTGTTTGAAATAGAAACTGTCTACTTTAGACACCATGCATTTTATAATACTTTAGGCTTTAAATTGTGCTGATTGTTAATTCATCTCATTAGTAATTCCCACATTCAGACAGCTTGCCTGCGTATCTCTGAGTTTATTTTCTTGGGTTTAGAACACCTGAATCATCTGTTGTAGTTAATTAAAATAAAAAGAATATGTTAACAGCTGTTTTGTGACATATTTCTCTAACATCTTGCTTTAAAACTAAAGACTAATGGTTCATATTCAGTAAACGACCTCTTATTACTCAGTTTTGCATTATAAACACTGTTAAACATTTTAAAAGAAAGTAAGAGAAAGTGAAATCTCCAAAATGTTAAAGGTTTCAGGCTTTCTAGAAAATGAGTTATTGCCTGAAGCTGCAGGCTTAGAAGGTGGCCCTTTCCACCAAAAGATTTAGACATCAGTACAGCCAGCCCTGCATCGCATTTCCTGTACTGCAAAGGTTATGATACGGCGGCTAGAATCAACATAGAGTCAAACTGCAAATTAGATTACAGAGCTGAAAATAATTAAGCAATAACGATAGAGGAACAGGGTATTTCCTGGGGCTTAATGACCTGCTGGGAGGAGCTGGGGTCTTTAATGTTACTTTCAACTAAACATCAGGAGGAAAAGTGCTACAGTATATTTTTTTCCTGGCCCTTACATGTACAAAGGGCAATGCCACTCTGTTGCTACTCCCAGAGAATTAATGTGCACAGTGCTAGTCAATCAGATTTATTTATTTGCCACCAGACACAGTCTGGGGCACTGCAGGTCCCTGTCTATGGCAAAGTAATTGCAGACAAGACAACAGAAAAGACGACTGTCTTGGCCAGTTTCTCTTGTATAGGGGCAGAGGGATTAAATCAATTGTCCACTGAAAGCTTTCCTCCTACACGGCATGGCAGACTCCAGCCATCTCCTCTCTGTACCAAAAAAGTCCCGCCGTCTCTTCCCGAGGCACCTCATCTGACCTTTCCCTCAATCCCATGCTCTCCAGAAAGCTTCGTATCTGTCTTCCCAGCTAGCTCTACTACACTCCCAACCACTGAAGGTCGGCAGCTCCCCACTCAGTGCCCCACCGGTGCAAGGCAGACAGGGCTCTCCAGTCTCCTTTGCCTTTTCCTGCCTCTGCCAGCAGGCTCCTGAGGCTGGCACCCACACTTGGCTCTCTCTTTGCACCTCCTCTGTGGGGTGCTCAGGTGAGCATGTTGCCTCCCGCTGCTGATCCATACCCAGTGCTCTCAGCTCACCAAGTCAAATGGATCCTATTCCTTTCTTGTATTTGCAGAAGAACCATATCTGTATTTTCAATATAGAATGGTATTACAGAGGAAGACATTGCTAAGACATGATATTTATTTTCTCTTCTGATTTTGCTGTCATTTACAGTCTGACAGTTATTTCTGTACAATGGCTAGAAAGAAGAAAAAATGTATACTTTTTCTTTTTTGTTCTTTCTTTTTTTGTAAGCAACCAATGTCTATTCTAGCTCCAGTTAATGTCAATGAGAAAGAAAACAATCTAGCATGCCAGGAAGAATAAGACTCCACCCAAATATTATTTTTTTTTTAATCACTAATCAAAATAGAGTTATTCTGCAGACTTAATGAGCTACAGTCAGCTCTTGTGCAACCATGCTGGAGTCAAGGGAGTCACAATGGAACGGATTTGGCCCGTTCTGTGGAAAACAGAACTCAAAGGGCAGGGTGACCTGATTTGCAGCAAGAATGTAAATACAAGTGATAGAGTATTTCTTATTTTAATCACTGAGCTGCAGAATAGTAATCTAATTTCTAGACCTGGGTGTTTGTTCAGTGAGGCTCAGTAACGTGAGCCCAAGATTTTCTGCACCTTGTATAACAAATCAGTAGTAAATTTCACATCAAAACATGCACCATAATCTCTTGTTACCAAATTATTATTATTGTAAGATCAATATTATTAGTACTTTTTATACACGTGGATCTACCATTTCTTCACCAACTGGTTGAAAAAAACTGTAAAACAGAAACCTTATTGCCTATTCCTAAAATGCAGCCACTTCTGTAGCAAAAACCAGCAGCTGTTAACGCCGCACAGCTGTACCAGGCAAAAGCTTGGGGCATAAAATGAAGATGATGACTCTACTTATGCAAAATTGCAAGTGAAGTGTAAGTAGGTAGACAGCATGGTAATAACCCAAATACAGAGAGTAATGCACTGCCACTCTCTTGCCAGAAGCGGGAGATTGTACTTACAAGGACATCAGTCTTATCCAAAACCCCTGAAGATCTTCGCCCACGAATGTCAAAGGCAGTCTTCAGCTCTGCACTGTTGTAAAGAGAAGGTCACAGTATCTAACCTGCCAAATGCATCTTCTTTTTAGAGCACCTCCAAGTTTTCCCAAGAGGACCACCTAAAACTGATCCCCTTAGTCTGTGAGTTCTTGCAATTCAGTGCTACAGCAGTTCACAAAAATTCAGCTTCTCATGAACAAAACATGTTTCCCAACTCCCACTTAACACCAGCCTCTTTCTTTGTTGGTTAATTTGGGTTCTTAATGGAGATGGGACTGATAGAGACTACTTTTCATATTCCCCAAGTCCTCTCCCTCCAAAGGAAAATGAATTGCTCAGCAACAGTAAGAGTATAAAGAACAGAATCTGCCACTTTTCTCCCCTGTGAAATCAGTTATCTTAAAGTAATACAGCTAGAGATCGCATTAAATATTGGCATGCGTGTTAGCTTGTAAGTACTCTAAATGCCCAATAAATATAGAGTGCTCCATCTTTCCACCAGCACTGCAGGCCCTATGTCTGATATCACTAGTGTCACATCAGAAAAGAAAATTCTCTAGGAATTTCAACAGTTTTAGATTTTTTTTTAAACAGGAAAAAAAAAAATCAGCCTCAGTTGTAATAGCAGCCTTCTCTATGATTGATTAAATTTTGCCTTAGTATGTGTCATCTCCGGATGCAAATTATATAACATGGTATTTTTCCCGGCTCTCTTCAGATAACACGGTTGTCATAAAAAATTTTCAACCGGCTCACAAGAGGAAAAAATACAAAAGCCTGGCAATGTTTTCATCATCAGAGGTGTAAGCTCCCCAGACGGACCTGCAATGCACAATATTCCTTTAAATTCCCTCTTCTCCCCTCCTCAGCAGCCCCAAAGCCCCCAGAGAGACCTCATCCTCTCTCTGTCTCACTGACAGAAACCCCCACAGTGGGGGGTACCTAGACATTAAGCAGCCTGTTAAAAAAAAAAACCAAAAACTGCCTGCCACAATAACAACAAGAAGAAAGAGAAAATTTGCCTAAGATCCATGAGATGGATGAAAATGTCCTTGAGTCTGTCAGGTTCAGTGGAGAAAATACCTTACAGCAAAAAAGAGGAAAGGGGGGAGCAAGGATGCCATGCCAGCAGGTGAGAGCAAAGGCTTTTTGCTTCATGTCTTCCAGGGACAGGATAGAAAGATATACATTTCTTTACAGGTTTCATCCCCCCCTTCCTTGTTTATGCACCTCCAGCTGACCTGATTATGTCAATGCCTCCTGAAACTTGTTACAGCAACTTCTCCCCGTTGCAGTGACACTTCTGATGAAAGCAACATTGAGCTGACCCGGGGAGCAGCGGCAGATTCCTGGAACTGGGTGCAGCTCCTGTGCCACCGTGAACTTTACAGACCAGGATTTGCTACCCTAAAAGGAGAAAATGGCAGTACGATCGCGGAGAGCGCATCGCCACTGGGGAGGAGAGGCTGGCTCAGCGTGGTCCTAACAAAGTTTTCAAACAGTGCTTTCTGCATTCTTACTTCTCCCCTTTCTTCCTTGGGGAAGGATGTTTACATTAGGTATATCAACACTAGAAACAAAACGGGAAGTATCCTCTGACACTGAAATTACTCTTCTTCAGGGACCAGGGTACTTGTAAACAGGAACGTCTTATGGCACAACACAAATGCATTTTGTTAAATGTAGTGTGTATCAGTTAATAAAGCAAGCGTCTCAAATTTACAACTCTGACCAGCAAAGATGGGGGGATTTTTTTGCTTAGGTGGCAAAGTGCTTTAAAAGGAGAGTGAATCTGCACTTCTTGGGAGGGGAAGCTGGGGTACGGCCTAGGGTTCAAGCCAGATGGT
The DNA here is from genome assembly GCA_020746105.1 of Trogon surrucura. Lineage (NCBI taxonomy): Eukaryota > Metazoa > Chordata > Aves > Trogoniformes > Trogonidae > Trogon > Trogon surrucura. The sequence continues at coordinate 111,663,588 of CM036617.1, read as the reverse complement.
GAGTCCTGATGCTCTTTCACTGGGTCAGACTCTCAACTCCACTTTTTGATTCTGTTGAACTTATGCTTACTACAATTTATTTCTGTTTCCTTAAATACCAACAACTTAGGAAACTCGCCAGTCCTTTCATTTGTTTCTTCTCTGACCTCCTCTTGGACAATATGTGATGGTGGGCAAATATTAATTCATTATTTCCAGAACATAATCAAGGTCCTTTATAAGAGGAAGTAAATTGTAAATTTCTGAACTACTAGCAGCAATTTTACAATAGAGTAGAATCAATATAATCTTTACTGTACTACCTGTGACCACTGATTTTATGAGGTCTTCACCATGGTTGAAGACAGCTGTTTTGTGCTTTGATTTTACTTTTGCGGCACACTGAAAAATGGAGCCTTGGGGATGAATGACAAATATTAGAAAACTCACATATACAAACAAGTAGTCCTTGAGTACAGTGTCTAGTGGTCCTGATTGTCCTATCACCAGTAGGGTAGGATTTGAGGTTGAGATTTTAGATCAACCCAAGTTCCTGAATCACATCCAGAATATCATCCTGTACTCATGATACCAAATAAAACCCTTAAAAACACCTATTAATATTAGTTTTTATATATTATTTTAGTTCCTCATTCTAACGCTTGACACAAAGAATACTAAAGGTATTTTATTTACTGTATGCAATGTTGTATAAGGCACAGTAAAAAGTTCAAGGATTAATAATAGAATAACATATAAGGCATCACGCATTGGAGGAAAACACTCTGTTGTCTCAGTGTACAAACTGAAATGTGTCAGAGGAAAAACTTTTTATCACATGAATTAGGCTATGCACTTATGCCTTGAATATGAGGTGTATTTTTTTTGTATTGATGAGACTGTGAGATAAATCAAAATTCTATAAACCTAAAGTTCTAATCAGTTGTGGTTCATTCATTTTCTATTTAAGATGTCTTAATTTGAAATCAGAACTTCTTTTGCTATTTGTTTTCCTGTTCACTAGCACCTCTGAAATAAACTAATATATCCCTTTAAAATAAAGTTATGTGTCTTTTTGCCTCACAGCTCTTCACCAAGGAACATAAGCAGTAATATATTTTATTATCTGGCTTTGGTTATCTACAATGCATGAGAAAAGAACACATTTTGATCTTTATTCTGTGTAAGAAGTTCCATTGCTGAGAGTAAAAAAATAAGCAGCTGATAAGCAATTTGGACATGAAGTTGAGACAGACTATTAATGTGTCCCTCAGTTTGTAGAGTTCTACAATTTATCCAGTGGAGAGCAATATGCTTTCCCTTCCTGGCAAGAAAATACCATCCAAGGAAGGTAGATCTCTGTGCCAGTAGCTAGCGTAGACAACAAGTTTTGAAATGTGTTTGTGAAACTGATTGGGATGCTCTTCTGTTAAACCTGGAGGTACAGCAACAGACCAAAAGAAGTAAGCAGGAGAGAAGTTGTCTACTACGGTGCTGGCTTATGAGAAGTTCAGTTTTGTAGGATGAGCTTCAATCTTAAATTCAAGCTTTCCTTTGATTTGTACACCAGTATCTGCTTGACCACTTCACAAACTTAAGGCACATAATTTTTAAGATGGATCACCCCCACAGATTTACCTATACTGAAAAAACCTAAACCAAACCAAACCCTTTTTCCAACTCACCATAAAGAAAGAAGGTTTTGATGAGCATGCAGTCTTTTTTTCTAATAAAATTCCTGCTCAGTCTACGTCTATTCACCATTTTGCCTTGGTATCCTTCAGTATCAAGTCTCAAACCTGACTGCAAGCAGTTTTCAGCAGGGATCTCACCTTAATTCATCCCTGTGGACATGCAGATGTCTTTTCTGCAGAGTCATAAACTAATAATGAAAAACAGACACACACATCCATCGGCTGACCTGGAATAAGTAGTTGTCACTACTGACAAATCTTTGCATGTTATTAGACTTATGTATAATCTAAAGGAGCAACAGCTGAGGCAAAAAATAAATAGTCCATGATGAGATTTTTCAAGCTTGCCTTTGAGAAACATGAGGGCATGAACATACACCTTCACAGGAGCCTGATTGCAGGCTGTCAAGAAATCACTTCCTGGATGGCCAGTATGGCTCCTTTTTGTTGGCAGAGCTTTCTCTTTGCACTCCTCCTTGCAACCACTCCTCGTGTCAGACTCCCAAGGCTGCACAGTCCACTTTGTATGAGGGGTGAAGCACGTGAAATGGCCCATCAATAAAAAATGCTGCACTGGAAAGTTTTAATATGATCCAGTTCCACCTACAGACATGGTGTTTGGCTCTCAGCTTGCAGGTCAGACACTTTCAGTCATGTGTGTACCAGCCAAAGGCAGCTGCAGGCAGGACAGAATCCTGCGATAAAAAGATGGATGTGTTCACTGCCGGTTTTTATCACCGTTGCTCTTGCCCTGACTAAATGCACATGTTAAGAGCTAGATTTGGCCTTTCCAATTAGCTCTAGTAAGGAGGGTGCTATTCCCCCTAAATGCCCAAGCAGTGTTTGTAATTCAATTATAGCTCCTTTCTGTCCCTCACCTTGACTGGAATTTAAACTGTAAGTATCACTTTGCAAGGTGGAGCAGGTTTTTAATTCCTCTTCCTTCCTTTCATGCAATACATTTCAGCCTTGATCATTTGGCATCAATGGATTCAAGGGCAGAGTGTGTGGGATGTCACATTTAACGGGATTCCTCTTTTATTCTTGTTTCAATGTGCAGGGCCAGGTGCGAATTTTGCTTTTCAATTTTTATAAACTCTGTCCATCATATGACCATGCAAAAAGCAGGGAAAAGAAAAACTAGCTACATTCAGCATGAGAGAAAGGTAATGATATATGGGCTTACCCTGACATTGTTTCATCCTTAAGTCCAGGTAAACCACCTAACTTCTGCTCTCCATCTATGTACAGATGATAATAATAATTTGGTTTACATTTTATCTGTTTCCATAATACCTGCATGTTCTATCCAGGAAAAAATACAGTGTAGTTTTGTTCCAACAATATTTTCCCATATCATATAATTACATCCTGAGCAGCCCAATATGAGTGCTACGTATCTCTATACCTATGTTTTTCCTGCTTGCATCTCCATCTCCACTAGAAGTTGAACATATTCTCCATGCTCAGGAGGCAAGTCTGCAAAAATAGATGAGACATCTCTGCTCTGAGGGACAGCAAGCGTAGATCAGCAGAGCCAAGGGTCTTGCCACCGAGAATAGCAAGTGCTGGTTCACCAATGCTGAAATCTAAGGGAAAGCAGAGGTTAATGCTTCCACAGGCACAGCGATGCACCAGGACAGATGCGTTTGCAAAGGTCTGGTAGAAAAAGGCACCCCCAGTGCCTAAGCATGTGTCTAATTGTATTCCTTAATCTGTGCCTCAGGACCAGGTTCTGGTACTTTCTCGCATGAGCAGCTCTGCAGTATACAAACTCGTGCACGTGTTGACACTTTCTATCCATTCGCATGCTTACATGCATACACACTCATGCTGATTTTACACATTCTGTCTCTGTGTATGAACTGTGAGATTGCAGGAGGGGCTGGTAGCAAGGCTTCCCAATGCTTGCTATGATAAACACCCTACTATCAGTTGCCTGTAACTTTGCCATACTTATCCTGTCTAGCTCCAGCTGAAATATTCTGTGCCAACTATACACCAGAAGCTGAATGCTTTTTGGAAAACCTCTGCACTAAGTTCAGACAGTTCAGTGGTCTGGATCAGCTTAAAATGCACTGATGTGTACATGCTTAAAAATATTTAAATCTTGTTAACCTGCTAGTAGAGATGCTCTTACTAACCCCACACTTTGCAGAATTTAAGCTTGTCTGGAGCACTTGGGTCTTTATTCCAAGAGTGCTTTATGCCGTCCACATAAAATATTCCACCTGTAGAAGGAGGGCTATGGGGTGACTCTTCCCCAGCCATCAGATTCTACTGCAGGTTTCCCAAGGGTGCCCACTTCTCCAGGCACAGCCCAGTACACACGTATATGCCTGCCTGCACCCACACAGCTGCAAGAGTGAGCTGCATCGGTGTCACCAGACAAAGACCATGAGCATGCTTTCAGCGTGGTATGTGATCCAGTGACAGAGGCCAACTCCTTCTCGCTGTCTCAGTGGCACCAGGTGCATCTACGTAGGCATTTCAGTCCAGAACAGGAGGACGCTTCAGAAGTGCATCCCTTCATCACCTCTGCTTCTTGCCCTCTGGTTTGCACTGTCGGACACTCACAGAGCACATGAAATAGATTCTTCCAGGTTAAAAATAGAGCAGAAAATAAACTTTAGGAGTAGTCATAATGTCCTAGTGCCACTATGGATGTTTAGCTCATAAGATCGGACCAGAGCTAGTCTGAAATAGACCCTCCACAAACATACAGCATGAATATCAGTTCTACTACACTGTTTCTCTCTACAGATCTATTTGAATTGCATTGCATAATCTGGTAACATGGCCAATGTTTTTAAGCAGTAGAAAAACAATGAAAAACAATGGAAAACCAGGCTAATCTGGTGCCTTTCCAAGCAAAGATGCAATTTTTCCAAAATTTTCAAGACTTGTGTCTTTCAGAGTTCTTTTCACCAGGACATATAGGATGATTCCCTAAATAACTATTTGATTTGCATATTTGTTTTTAAAAGAGATTTTTTTTTTCAGTGTTCAGCTGGCTTTAATCACAAGGTTTGAAAAATCTTTCAAGACATTCAAGATGCATGCATCCAAACTTACCATAACATCTAGTCAGCCTCAAGATTTTTCTGCTAATCTTCTAATAATCCTAAAGCAGCAATTTCATGCTCTAGCACATCTGCTTCCAAAAGACCTTTTGCATTTTTTCTGATTGCATTTCTACATCTAAGGAAAACTGAAATGAATGTTACAATTTACACTGAATACTGTCACATTCCTAGTGCAGAGCACAAAGAATTGCTATGATTTGGAACACTGTGATACGCAATAAACATTTAGGGAACCATAAGACATAAACTCACTCGTTTTCTTCCTTTTCTTATTGTGAAAAAATGAGCAGATACCAATTATTGACGTTTTACCCCAGAAGCTTACAGCTCTTACAGGAAATATTTCCATTCAACATTCCTTGTGTGATGGGGTATTTTTTACATTCTTTTATCTCTGACTACATGGATTCACAATAATTCTATTTTACACCCCAATAACACTAAAGATAGAAGGTTTAAATGAAGCTTTTCCAATATTTTTCCCCAGACTAGTTCATAGTAAATAGTATGCCTGACAAACAACTGACTAGGATAATCTTTGTCTTGCTGAAACAAGCAACAAAGATTTTTTCTTTCATTTATGTTATAGCCATGAGAAAGTAAAATTTATGTGCTCAAATACAGAATTCACAATGCTACTTGTTTGATTATTTCCTGGTCAATAAATCCATATCTTCTGGGCTGCTGAGTGTCACGATGTTTAATGCTTGGGGAAGTAAACCCAGTTGAATAAATAGAATACCTCCACTCTGTAAGGAGAATTTTGTCAAGAGGCAACAGTAAAGTATTGGTATATGTCCTAAACATAAAATCCAATGTAGTCTGAAACACAAACCCTGCTGCAACATCTGACAAATTCGTGGCTGCTTCTCCCTTTTGCTTGCCTAGTGTACTTACCAGTTCCCAGAAAATAGTGGTCTCCGTAACTTTTTGTATCTAAACAATAACCCCCTTGAGTTTTAACTGCTACAGAAATAGAAATATGACATAGAGGACAAAGGATAATTTTGGCCTGATGACATTTTTTGCATCCACGGGTTAAAGAAAGTTAATCAGAGAGTTTACTGTGTGTACCACTTGCACACTAAAAAACGCTCCTCAAGAGGTTAAAAGTTCAAAGTTGAGTCAAAGTCTGCTCTGCCTCCACTCTTCCCTTTTAATTATCTGAGGTCAGGAAGTTAATAATACCAGAAATCCCCAGTAGAGACCTCTTGCTCAGTGTATGAACTTTAAACTTGTTCAGCTTTTTTCAAAGGGTAAAAAGTTCAGTGAAAACACAGTGGATTTTCCCTCTGGTCTCCACCAATTCAACCTCAAGGGTTAAAAGTTTAACTGTAAAAGAGGAACCTTTGTTCTCTGAGCTACATTTACAGAGTTCACTTATTAAAAGGTAAAGATTTCAAATAGCAGCTAAAGTCCAAAGTGATTCTTTTCCATAATGATGAAAATATCGCAATAAAAGAAAGTCCTTTGATCTGTTATCGCTTCCCTCAGAAGTCACTGTCAAAACTTATTTTTTCTCTTTATTTTGAACTTTGGACAAGTAATGGAGCCACATGGGTCTCTAAGGTCACGTATATCTGTTAAACAGCAACATGCTGCATTTGTGAATTTGTCCTACATTTTTCAGCCAGACAATATCTTTTCTCTTCTGGCAGATGTTTCTCCATCGGGACTTTTTGCACAGTTTATTTCACACAAGCTCAGGTTCACCAGTTCTGACAATGGTGAATGTGTCAAGCATAGGTGTTGTCATTATCTCCATTCTCTAAAGAATAAGATGCTCATGTGGATCTTTTAGCAACTATCCTGCTAGAAAATATACAAAACAGTTAATCTAAAATATATCTGGTTTTATGTAACGCAGGTCAGATTTGTGTTAACGGGAGTTCCCTGAGGGGTATTCAGTAGGTGTGAAGAGACTGATACTAATTGGTGTGGGTCAAAAGGTTTTCAAAAAAGAAAAGAGAAAAAGCCAACAAAAATGTTACTTTTGTTTTTAGTGTTTGTCCCGTGTCTAATGGCCAGGATAAGCATTTATGAAACTAAAATAGGAAATGCCCTTGACTCGGAAGATAATAGATTGCTACACATCTTGAAAAACAACAAATTCTAATTTGGGTTATCCTCAAGGAATCACTCATAATGTGAGTTTTGGATTGCCATGGTGTGAGTGCTCTTTCTATTAAAGATCAGCTTACTAAGGTTCAAATATTCCCAGAACAGTTCAGTTCTGTTTCATTTATAAAGAAGTTGAAGATCAGCATTTCAATCTTGCTGTATCTGCAAGCAAAACTCTCTCACTGTGTGCCTGAAAGCATTGCTCTGACCGACACCTGTGACTCTGTTCTTTGATACAAGCCTCAACAAAATCAATACAAGCCCTCACTTCAGCATGCTTTAGATCTGGCCATCTCACTCTCGAAACATAGCTGAAGACTTTTTTTTCCTCATTCTGCTCCACCTGACCCATGCTTTGGAGTACGATTTGGTTTTGAGAAACAAAGTTTTAAATCTAACTCAGTCCTAGAATTTCTTTCGCTGGGATGTAAATCGCAGTTTGCATTTCCAGGCCTTTCTTATCAAATAATGTTCACTACTGTGTTTATAAAATAATCTGCACTTTGCAGCGGACCTGCAAATCTTCATTATGAGGAAGCTTGTCCTAAATTGCCTTTTTGATTTTTAGTTCCTCTACACACTTTGCATGACTCCATTTAATCTATAATTTATCAAGCATTTCTACAGGCTTTTCTTTTTTATCATTTTAGTCACTTATCTACACTGTCAGATGAAGACCAGAGAAAAGATAAGTTTCCCTTGAATATTCTGAGAAACATTTCTTTCTCTCCTTTATACGACCTGCAATTCACTCCAACACATGAGATGCTTTAAGTTCAGCTCAGTAGGAAAGACTTACTATTTTGGCAGATCTAGTTTACTAGGTCCAGCAGTTCCAAAGTCCAGTTAATGATGGTGACCTTATGAGAGGCTCTAATTTGGTCAGCCCAGCCATATTTACACCACAGTCCCTCTGAAGAGGGTGTTTGGCACTAACTCTGCATGACCTTCTCAGCAAGCTCCATTCAAACCCCAAACTCACAAATTAACAACAGATTCTGTAGGTTACAGGCCATCCGGATAGAGAAAAGGATGACTGAATCTGATTATGAAACCATTTATGAGACTTGTGATAGGCAGTCCAGCATAATTTTTTTATTGGAAGCGGTCCCTTTTGGACATAATTGCCATTTTAATCAACTAATTCTAATTATGCTTAATACCAAAAAAAAAAAAAAAAAAAAAAAAAAAAAAAAAAAAAGCAAACTGTTCAATACAGCTGACACTGGCAATATTTGTGCAAAGCATGACTGTTTCACAAATATAATCTGAGTTCAAGTGATTCCAGGACCAAATTGAATACCTGGCAATCAGACCTCCATAAATCATCATTTAAAATGGAGCATACATTTTCAGCTTCAATAAGACACGAGCTATTTAGGTTCACTTTTGCTTCTCTATCAGTCTCCATCCACACTCCTTTGCCTTTAACTATAGCCATTCCATATCTCAGCTCTGCCTTTCTACAAACTAACTCAGGCAGGCTTTTGCTGTGTCTTAACCTTCAGACTAGAAAACTAAGTTGTTATTTTTCTTTGCAGTAAAACAAACTTACGGGCAAAATTGCAACCACATACCATACTTTCTTGAAGTTAGGTTGTTTGGGATTTTTTGACCGTGCAGTAGTAGCCACAGAGTTCAAAATCAGTACTTCAGAGAATTTCTTTACTCATCTCTGCCATCATGTCACTCCCTTTGCATGCATGCATCTATACAAAAGCACTTATAGGTGCAAAATTCAGCCTCTGACAACCAGGAAAGGAGAAGTACTTTCTAGAAAAGGTCTGACCCATGAGCACCACCAAGTCGCACTGTGAAGAGTAGAAGATTACTGCCCTCCTGGCTGGCTAAACAGTCAAGTCTCCTGTTGTCTCATTCTACTGCTCTGCGTATTAATATACTATGCAGCAGTTTAAATTAAAACAAATCAGCCGTGAGCTGTGATAGTTTATATGCAATCACACATTCAGATCTGTTGCCTCTGCATCAAGGGTGATGACCTCCCACTGAGGAATGGGGAAGGATGCTAACCTTTGAAATTTCACCCAAATGAGTCACTGGCTCCTGTGAGAAGAACGCTGAATGACACATCATACTGGGGGGGGGTTATTGGATGTTTTCATCATCTTTGCACTTTGTCACGACTCCACCATTTGTTTTATTTGCAATTCCTTCTTTTAATTCTCTGCCAAGTCATTCTGCACCAGTTGTGCCCTTTTGCTGTAAACCTAACTGACAAAGCTCTCTCCCTTGCCCTGCAGGAACATACTGCCATGATAGATACTAGGAAAAATCAAAGTAATTTGAATGTCTTTCCTACAGAGAAAGCTCTTGTGGAGGAGCTGCTCCTCACGACATATTCTGTATGAAAAGAGGAGAGAACATAGATTCAATCACCGTATGCTACAAAAAGCCACCCACAGTTAGCACATAATCTGATGCCATAGCCTCTAAGTTTAGACCTAATGGGTCCCTTTGAACAAACGGATCTTTCCTCATAATGTTACCGCCGCTCATCTAAAATGGAAACAGCCAAGAAAAATAGCTGGACGTCAGCTGCCTACGGTGCATTTCACATGAATCTTGTAAAAAATCAGTCACAAGGCAGTGAATAGCAGACTGCTATCTCCATACAGCTCTAACAAGTACTTTGGGTTCTTGTTACTCTTTTATTACAGCATTTTCGTGGCTATTATTTTATTAGACTGGACCCACTTACTAAAAGGATAATGTATCTTGTGAGTGGCTGATCAGATTATCAATCTGATAGCTGTAGACAAAGGTGATGTGAAAAGGGTAAGAGCCTCCCTCTGCACCTGAATCCTTCTACATGTGAATCATTTGCAATCTCTGTAGCCACAAAGAACAGATCTTATGGGAAGGGTAGGATTAATGTTAATTTAATTATTTACTAATTCAGAGGAAAGAAAATCTCTTCTTCACTTATGAACACAAACTCTCTTCTGAGCTCAGAGTTCAGTATGCTGACTACCATTAGACCCATGGCTACGCTTGCCAAAACTATGTCCCACACAACCAAGAGAAATGAAAAGTCATAAAATCAGAGTTTTCAAATAATCCCTCAAGACTCAGAGCCCTAAAGTACGGTCCCTTCAAGAACAACAACAAACAGAAATTCTTAAGGGTACAAGAAAAGTCTGAAGCAAGCTTTGCAAATGAAAACACACGGCACATCCCTTTTACCCCATGCATGGAGCACATATGTAGGGTACAACTTGGTCTAATTTGGAATGTACAGGCCATTGAAATACAGTTTCTTCTAAATACATATCTGAGTTAAAAGAGTAGACCTCAATTACAACAGAAGGATTAGCACAGAAAAATATTAAAACGGCTGCATACTCTCATCAGAACCAACTGTGAGATGAGTAGTCCCCAAAAAAATGGAGTATTTCTGAAAAACACCACAAATTAACCTAAACACACAGCTTTTGCAACCAATTTGTATGCTAGTCCTCTTATTCCTTTTACAGACAAAGAACATTGAAGGCCATTACAGCAAAGAGCTCCAGGCAAACTTCTCAAAGAAGCTCACAACTCTTCATAAAGACAATTCACTTCCATAAATTATTGGGTGATAACTAGAATGAACATTGAAAAGATTTGGGCAGTACCCAGTGGAAAAAAACAATCTGCTTTGAAACATCCAAAAATATGAGCAAGCCATGTAGAAATAATTAATCATATACAACCCATTACAATTAAAAGTGTATTCTTAAATAGCTTCTTGATTGAGAACAAATGCCTCATTAATCTGGAACACATCGACTTAGGAACACAAGAAATGTCAAGCAGAGACTGATGACCAACATGACATGGGACTCCACATGCTGCATGTGCTCCATCTCAAAGCCTCTCAGAGAACAGTCAATGCAAAGGTCAGTGAATGTGGTGAGTTGAAAAAAAATCCCACTGACATTTGATTTTTTTGAAAGTCAAATTATTTCACTGAAGACCACTAAATATTGTAGGGGTTCAAAAGTGGTGGCATTATCATCCTATCTGCTATTGTTTCCAGACATGCCTTCTAATCCAGTATTTCTCTGGGAACATTCCTACTGATATTATGTGGGTTCTTTTTAAAATGTATTGTTGCAGTTGCATCTTACTATAAGCCCACATGCCACTTTCTAGGCAAATGGAAGTTTTCTCTGTCCATGATACAAGTGAATTAAGAGGGTTGTAACCATACTGGAACAACTCCAAACCTGGTCCAATTCATTTTACCTTTCAGCAGGGTCTACTGTCCCGGGCTCAGTACCATGCTATTCCGTTGGCAAATACATTTTTCAACACAAGGCAAGCTCTTCTTTCTGCATTGAAAAATATGCCTTTAAAAGGCTTTACCATTCAATTTTATAAAATTTCATTGCTGATTTTCAAAGGCCATAGTCTGCTATAAAAATCTTTCACTGTTGCAACATTGTAGTTTAGAGAGGAAATTCTCATTTTGATAATATTTTGCAGTAGAATCCCTGGTGCAGGGAGTCACGACTGGCTACAGTGGCAAAACTAATCTCTTCGGGTCCTTACGACACTACCGCTGGCAGGACTTGGTAGCAGAGCTGCATCAGCAGACCTTTTTCAGCTGTGAATTTGGCCTCAAACAATTAGGCCATTTGGCCTGAACAGTTGTTTGAGATGAAGAAGGTTTATACAGCTTCTTCACAGCTTTGAAAGCTCAGTTAGCGCCTCTTCTTTCCTGTAGTCTATGTAGGGAAGATGCTGAAGTGTCCATTTGTGGCTTGCCCTCCCACCATGTATATGCAGCCATTTTCTTTCTGGGGCAAGACATCACCTTAGGAAAAAAAAAGGCAGATACGTGCCATGCTCTCATTTTTTCTTCAAGAGAAAGGAAGCTTCCTCTAAAAACCAAAAGCATACATGGGCCAAACTTGGATTTTGCTGAAAAGTTGTTTCCTGGTTCAGAAATAACTCCAGTTCAGCTGGCACAAGAGTTATCTTGTGAACTGCTTATGGGAGCTGAGGATGATCTGTCTCATTTCTTTACTCTTCACTATGTTCCAGACTGTATTACCTATTACACAGAGTAAAGTTCAGGAGATGTGTTGGGCAGGGGTTAAATCTGCTAGTATTTCCAAAAGTTCTAAAATTCATTCCAGTTCTATTTCTGTACAGTGTAAACTGTACAGATCCTTAGGCAGTTGTGTTTAAATTGCCTGAAAAAGAGGAGGTTTAGAGAAAAAAAATAAAATAAAATTTCATGAGCATGGAAGAGTCTTGCCTGCACCAGCTGTCCAATCAGAGGATAATGCAACACAGCATAATTTACCTTTCACATGTAACCAACAGGACTTGAGAAACAAGTACTGAAATCAAAATCTCATGGAAAGCTTGACTTAAATGAGAAACATTGACATAATGCTCTGTCAAGTAATTCTGAACAACAAATGTGTTAAAGGACTTCATAGACTTCACAGAGCTATTCTATGAAGAGAGAACAGTTACATTAATCAAATAAAGTACTAATTGCATGTAAATCATTCAAACCTTTCTGGATATTGAAGTAGGAAGATTCTACTTACCACTTTAATTTTGCAGTAACATAGCTTAAAATGTTTAAAAACATATTCTAAAAATAGTACTAGAATTGAATCATGCTGTTTATTTTGCTTTAGCTCATCTAGTTGTTCCTTATGTTTTCCCAGACTGGCAGCTCCCTTTAGGGAGACACTTAGCTCCCAGCACTCACTCACCATCATGGACGTTTTCACTGGTGATCAAAGAAATGGGAAAAAGTTGTCAAGAGTACTGTATTCTGAGAATGCTGGGTGTAGGTGAAAAATTCTCAGAAACAATTGTGCAGTTTGATGCTGTCAGGTAAAATGTGGGACCACAACAATGTCTAGATAGCTGTGAGTTTACTGATCATATGCTCACACCTCAATTGATGCAAGGACTCCCAATAATCATGCAGAGGGTTGCAGTGGGAAAGCGGCTGACGGGGTCAGGTGTCCAGTCAGGGCTCAACTTAGGGATGTTTCTGCCTCAACTCACTTTTTTTTTTCTCTTTAATAGCAGATTACATATATCACACACACGTGGTTACACAAAAAAACAATACACTGCTGCAATAAATAGAGGCTAGGGTCACCACGACCTGATGATCATCAGCCGTGGCAGGATGTCCACTTTGTGAACTGGGACGAGATAGCACACGGTAAGCCATGTCCTTGACTCTTTGCCAACCTTCCAAGCTCTCCCCTTGCACTGAATGCCTTTGTAGAGGATGTTTTCAGACGCAGGGTAGGAAAAGTGAGTGAAATTCTGTGACCTGTTCAATGTATTTTCATCTGTAAAAACCCCGTCAGTGTATCGGAACAAATCCTCTTGTATCCTTGCATTTCTCGCCTTGCAAAAAACCTCCAAACATTGTCTTTCCTCTTACAGCACTGCATGATGCCCAGTGGATATGTCTGTTTTGGCTACATCAGCTCATCAACATGAACTGACTGATTATCTGCCACACGACTCCACCAAAATCTAATCACATTTGTCAGTAATTTAAATACATAAACAATTTTTTCAAAACAGATCTCTTTTTCCCACACACAATCTTTACTAGGTTATAGTAAGTTACAGTTTAGAATAAATCCTCAGATAATCTATTACTCAATTAGATTTAATCCTTTAAATAAACTGCAAAAAATTGGGATCAAAGGTGAGGAGGCTCCTGAGGTAGAAGAAAGTCTACAGGGAGATGATATGCAAAGAAACTAGTAAGAAAAATGTACTCATGTACTACCCACACGTGCCATCTGCGTGGCTATTGAATCAGGGACTGTTGGGTTTTTTTCTTCTTCTTCTTCTGTTATCTGAATTTTAAGGAAGCCATGTCTGGCAGAATTTGGAAATGCTTTCTTTGCTGTACACAACAAGGCTGCTGGTGGTCCTCGGGTGGACCCAGATTTGGTCGTGCTGAATACAGCGTGCAGCATACACCTCTGTCCAACCCTGCAGAGTGCCCCTCCAGCAGCAGACACATGTATGCTTGCCTCACTGGAAGGGGTCAGACTGTAGCATTTTTAGGAGAACAATCTGGGCTTTTCATTTTTAGTCAGATCTTTATCATTTTGCTAGCATGAATTTTAAGAGGTGGCAATGACTTTTTTTCACATGGAACATCATCTTATTGCACCGAACTATCTTCCTTTGATTGACACTGTCTAATAATTGGTTTAGTCTTTACTAATACCTTTGGTGTTCATCATGGTAACATTAATCATGAAGGCCTCATTTGGTATTAATCTAAATGTCATCTATCTGTTTGTAGGAATTCCATTGTAATCCAGCATTAATTAGGGTACTACTCCTGCCAATTCTGATTGAAAATTTAAGCACTGCAGCACAAAAATAATTCTGAGAATCGTTGAAGTCTTTGGTACACTCTGCATACTTGGTAACAAGTTTAATGACTATTGTTACTGCTTTTATTCAATTATTTGCTTGAACTCTATTTCAGCTGTCTCATAAATAAACATTAAAATGTTTGCCATTACTTGCTTCATAGTAACATAAGCACAATAGCTGTCAATTATCTGCTGCTCAAACAGCAGTTTAAGCTAATCCAACTAACTTTGTACTGAGGCAATTTTGGAGAAATCATACCCCTTCCAAGGCAACTCTGCTCTTCAGACTCAGCTTGGGGGGTGGCCATGCGGAGGGCAGTAGCATCTCAAGCATGCACAGTTGTGCTTGCAGTCACTGGCTGACCACGGCCCTGGGCTCCTAAGTACTCAATTAAATTTTAAAACTGAGATTTCAGGTGACATTCCAGATGTCTTTCAACAAATCAAGATCTTAAGTACTGACTGGCTCAAAGTGGTGTTTATAATTTCATACATTTTCTCACATTCGTATCTTGTTCCTTCCAAATATTAAACCTGAACCAGAATTAACACTCTGCTTTAGCTGTCTCTGACCTGTTTGTTGCCAGCTTCTTATGCCTTGCATTACGCAAATGTTCATTTGACGTTCCAAATCTACTAATAACATTTTGCAATAAACCCAGGACTAAAATGTATTTTAAAAAAACTTATGGTGTTAGTGTTATGGTGCCTCTCACTAGCTTAGACGGCACATTATGACAGCATAACAGTGGAGTAAAGGGAAGACATATCCATGGAGTAAGAGTCAGGAAAAATAGATCTCAGTTTCAGACTTTTTGTATGCTATGATTCATTCAACCATACAGCCCTTTCTCATGTCACAGATTTTGCCTTCTAAAATGAAGAAGAAATTATGTTGAACTCATGGAGTTTCCATACATCTGTCAGAGTAGATGATCGAGTTCCTGCACCTAACAGAGTCTATAAAATTCAAGTGCAAGCTCATGTAGCACCTTGAAAGACGCATGTGCTGTCGGTATCTTACTAATGCTTCAAAGAACTCACCCAAGCTTAAATAAGCCATGATATTTCACATATAGTCCCATTCAGGATAATAAAACTCATCATTGCATAGAGGCCACAGTCCAGCTTCCACAGTACAATTCTATGACTTAACTCTGGTGTCCTGAATTGTGCTGTGTGCTAGCCTAGAGACATCAACAAACACAACAGGCCTCCCTTTTTGATCTTCTGCTACCTGATGCCCTTACAAATTATGCATCTAACCTGCTGCAGGCTCAAACTTCAGAGCAAAACTCAGGTAAAAGCTTTACAACGCAGAAAATACATGTAAACCATCTCTGTGACTAAATTACACTGTTTTCAGGTTTTTATAGCTGTGTAATAGGGCAGGAATAATTGTCTCCTGGCTAGACATATTCATAGCAACAAAACGAAATCACAAGGAGAAAGAGTTCTATACTCTCGACCTCCCTTACATCAGTACTTGTGATAAATTATTTCTATTACCTCCAAATACACTTCCAGTTTTAATTACAGAAACTTGTACATCCAGGTAAAAACCCAAACAAACAACCTCTGAAATAGAAAGAAAACTCCTTTATTTTAAGATGTGAAAATATGCATTGCTCTGGATCTACAAAAGTGTCTCTTCAGCAGACTCAAAACGAATAACCAGACTATGAGGAAGACTGACAGCTGACTTAGGTACTCAGTAGAAAACATCAAGCTACACAATTAATCTTGACCAGACAGTAAATTTTTAGATAGTCAAATAAAAAGAAAATTAATTCCACCCTAAAACTCCTCTCTGTAATTCTGGGTTGTACCCATCTCATGTGTCTGCCAAGAAAAGTGTGCTGGAAATAATACCTATTCTTTCTCTTTCAGTTCAGCATTGGTTGGAAGTCCCCAGACAGAATGACAGTTACATCAGAAAAATCATACTGTCTTGTAAAAAATAATGAAAAAATAATAATTTAACAGGGAAAAGGTTAATGAATTTTTCAGTGGCATAGCAATAAGGTTTTTTAGGAGGTATTGCATGGAACCATACAATAAAAAGAAGAGTGTTATCATAGTAATAATGTATAATTATCTCTTCACATTTATCTCACCTCAAACAGGCTTACTAAAGAAGGCAAGAACTAATACCCTCATTTAACAGTTAGCATACCACAGAGCAAAATATCACTCTCAAAGCTGTGTAGTAGAGCACATAATGAACTCAGGTATCCTGAACAACTTTGGCTTTACTACATTACACTTTTTCAGCAACAAAAAAAAACATATGAGATTCTGTGTAAAAGAAGAAAATAGTGTTTCATGGGTCTCTGACTGTATAATTCATCAAAGACTTACTACAGAATCCTGCAATATAGGGTATCTGTTTGACAGTCTTCAGAGTTCAGAGGAAAGAAACAGTTCAAAAAATAATGAGAAAAAATACTTCATCCAATTTCTAAAGCTGTTTCAATACTAAAATTTTATGAAACAGCACCTACGTACCTCAGCACTTGCACACAAACTTTATATAACAGAGCTATTCAGTGACCTCATTCTTAGTGTATATTAGGATATTCAGAAACATCAGCCTGCTTGCTTTATTTAAAAAAAAAGTCTACAGATTTTTACTTACAATATTTGTTGAAAAATTGTTGAAAATCCCAGCTAGACAAATATAAACACATACATACATGCCTACAACATTACAGAAGTAAACAAGAAGGCTAATAATCAGCTACATTCTAAGACAGTAGGATTGCAAAATGCAACCTGTTTTGCAAAGGACTTTGCAATTTTGGGAGTCCAAGTGCTGCACCGGGGCACAGCATTATTATTGCAACATCTTAGCTGAGGGACATCCCTGGGAGCTAACGGGACATCAGAAGGCTTGTGCTCCACCAGCAACCTGGAGACTCACTAGAAGCCAGACAGGGAGTCAGGTCATACCACACAACAGACCACGGGGTTATAGGCCTGGGCAGTGATTTGAGCAACATCACAACCCGCAAGGAAGGGTTTGCATTACAACAAGCAAGAAAACCCTGAGACTGAAATACATTTTAAGCGTGTAATCTCCCATCATGTGGTATTATTCAGGAAGCTGCTTGAGCTTGGGGGTGACAGGGCTTATTCTCTTAGTTAGAGCTGGTGCGTTAGCAGGAGATTATTGCCGTGCGTGTAACAGAAAAGGAAAAGGATTGCAGCGCTTGTGACGTAGGAGAGAAAGGAGGTTACACAGCGTGAGCCAGAGAAGGGAAAAGATCTACAGGCACAATGGAAGGAGCACGTGATGATCCCCGTGACTAATAATGAAAGGGCTGACAGCCTCTCTGACAATAAAGATTAGTTGTTTAAAGTTGCAATCACAGTAACTGAATCTCAAAGCAAAAAAAAAAAAAACAAAACCAACTCGTTGACCATACATCTGGAGAGAGAAAACGGTTGATTGTAAAATGAGTATTAGATCAGCAGCTTTGAGATTAAGCTAAGCATTCCTGTACACTGTGCTGTACCGGCATGATTCATTCAGAAATGCAAAAACTGCTACGATCACTTGATAGATGCTGAAGTCCTCAAAAGCAAGCTGGATAAACTGACTCCATTGCTTTCACTAGGGCTGAACCTGTGCTATCATTTTTCAGAATTGATAGCTAGCTATGTCTTCCAAGGCATCACAATAAAGTTTTGGCATTGTTACAAATGAGAAAGCACCCTCTTCAGATCTGCATGCGTGTGCTGCCTTTCGGGTAGATTTGAGCTTCTAAATCTTTCATCCCTCTTCCAGTGACAAGAAAGAACTACTGTGCACTTAAAGCAACCAATGGGGATAGGGAAAGTATTTAATAAGGTTCACTGGAGTTTCAACACCCCGTTTATACTTTTCCAAATGAGATAAAAAGTAACAAGGTTTGAAATCCCTCTAGTTAAGACTATCACATCACTGTATGCATATAAGAGTATGCAGGTGGTAATTCAAGTCACTGATTTACATTTACCAGATGTGAAATGGTAGAAATTTTTTCTAAAGGAATCAATATATAAATTAGTATGGTTTTGGGACATACAGGCTCTTTTCATAGTCATTCCATGTACTCTTTCGTCATCTTGTCAGGTGGAAATCAACTAAAATGTGGTTATGGTTCTTTTTTTTATTGGAAAAGGCTGCAACAGCAGTGTCATGCCTATTTCTTCTCTGGGATTTTCCCCACATATTTTCTATCTTTAATTTTTACTCTTTGGCTTTTGCACCAATCCATCCTTGTAATTCTGCTACATTCTCTGCTTTATGTTCTTCTGGGCTCAGTAAATGTTATGACACTCCGTCTATTTATTTCAAGGACCTGCAGAGTTTCTAACACTATAAATAGGTTCTAAAACTTCATTATTGTTTCTTGACTGCACTACACTTAAAAACCCAGACCATAAACTACATGTGAACTGTTACCAAAAACTTTTTGAACTTTGCCTTATACACTTCCATGCTCCGCTTCTTCCCTCTTGCAGAGATGCATTAACCCTCTTGTGCTCTGAGACTGCTCTTGGTAGTTTCTCTGCACATCTCAGTTTTTATTGTTTCTAAAGTTGAAATAGTACCATAATGTCACTTACTGCCTGACTGCTGATCAGTTGTTTTTAACTGGATGTCATGTCTAACCAGTCAACTGGTGTTATTTTGGAGGCTGGAAAGAAAAAGGTAGAGGGGTACGATACCAGGGCAGCGTAAGCATAAATAGGACAAGGTATGGAAGAGATATCCAACAGAGGAACTTCAGCTACTCTAATTACCAGAGCCTCAATTTAACTGCGCTACACCGATTTTTGCAAAACGAGCTTCTTATCTATTAAAGATGAAGCTGAGAGCTTCAGTTCGCTGGCCTAGTTCCTTGCTAAGGCTATCTCCAGAGATGCAGCCTTCCCGGTGACTTTAACAGCATCATTCCATCAGTTTCTTTAAACCTTGGATATTTCACTTCATATTACATCCATTATCAAGTTGCTTTGTTCAGCAGCTTTGAAATATTATATAACACCAATCTCTCTTGTCCTCTTGAATACAAAATATTACTATTAATCCTTTTGTAACTGTGAATCTAGGTTATATCATTTCTTCTGTAGACTTTTTCTAAAGTTGATAGAAAATGTAGCAAAGGTCTATTCTTGATTTTAGAACTTGTTCCAAATGTAAAATTACTCTGTTGGCCTCCAGGCAGTATATCAATTGAAACAGAAATATTTAAGCAAAACATTGGATGCACTGAAACTGATAAGGTGCTGATACAGACTTCTAGATGTTTTCAAATCTGTAGACTGAAATCATTATAGAATTTAGACATGCATCAGAAGTATAAGGCTGGCCTACTTTCTGATGAGAAGCTCGGGGGGTTTATGGCATGGTATTTTACAGATTCTAACTTTAGTGTTGTATCTTTTTTTCACGAATTACTTAGAAGTTTCTTAGGCAGCTGTCTCCAACACATGAAATACATGCTAAGTTTTTGTGAGATATTGTGAGAAAGTTTGTAACTACACTCTCCCCATTCACATTCAGAAGCATCACAATTTAAGCAATTAAACCAGTGACAGTAAAATAAATTGTGTTCTTATTAAGGCTATATAAAAGCTGCTAAGTTAAAGCTGACTGACTCACTCAGTGGGCAAAGATTTTAGAAGAACTTCAAGTTCTGCGGACTGAAAACATGAAATCTTACCTTTCTTCATGCACTGAGTTTAATTCAGATCCCTGTTCAGGTCTGAATAAACTCAGTGGGCACTCTCCATTTATCTTCAGTGAGCTACAGATCAAGTCCAGGAACTATGTTATAGCCAAAGAAGAGATATTATTGTACTGCCATTGTCTGTGCTGATGTAACACTCCTGCAATTGAATAAGCTGTATTTCTGAAATTTTATAGCCTGACAGATAGATCAACTGTATTAGTTCTAATTTAATAACTGACAAAAAAAGAAAATTAGAAAAGTCCATTCTAGAAATAGAAAACAAAATATTACTGCTTTCTCTTCTTTTTTTTTAATTTATTTTAAAGGAATCTGTTGTGTATAAACAAATCCAGACTTCCAAAGTTTAACAATACAAGGGCTATACACATTAAGGTCATCTAGACCTGACTGATGAGGACACCCTCACAGTAAATAAACTGCTCCTTATGTTCAGGTGGAATCTCATGTGTTTCAGTTTGTGCACATTGCTTCTTGCCCTGCTATTGGGCATCACTGAAAAGAGCCTGTCTGTCTTCTTTACATCTCCTTTCAGGTATTAAAAAACATTGATAAGATCTCTAAGCTGAACAGTCCCAGCTCCAATAACCTTTCTTCATAGGAGAGATGCTCCAGTCCCTAAATTCTCTTAGATGCCTTCACTGGACTCTCTTCAATGTATCCACCCCTCTTTTGTACCGGGGAGCCCAGAACTGGGACCAGCACTCCATGTGTGGCCTCACCAGTGCTGAGCAGAGCCCGCTGCAACAGGCTCCCTCAGCCTGCTGCAACACTTCTAATGCAACCCAGGCTGCCATCCCCACTCTTCTGCCCCTGAATGCAGTGGGCAGAACTGGGGGCAGCAGCAGGACTGACTGGCAAACCCAGAGGTAGTGAGGGGCTGCACTGGGTCCAGAGCTGAGGGGTCCTCCCAGGAGCAAATGGAGACTGGGTATCAGGACTGGAAACAGATACGGGAGCCCAGAGATTGAACATGGCCCCCAGGCCCATGGTGAGAGGGTAGGGGACCCATGTGAGGATGCTTAAAGCTTCTTGGTACACTTGGGGCAGGAGGCCTGCATGGATGAACAAGCAGCTCCTGGACAAATTCAAGCACAAAAAGGAAGCCTACAGAGGGTGGAAGCAAGAGCAGGTAGACTGGAAGGAATATAGAGAAATTGTCTGAGCAGCCATAGATGAAGTTAGGAAAGCCAAAGCCCTGACAGAATTAAAACTGACCAGGGATGTCACAGGCAACTTGAAAAGCTTCTATAGATACATCAATGATAAAAGAATGGTTAGGGAAAACGTGGGCCCTCTCTGGAATGAAACGGGAGACCTGGTTACCTGGGACATGGAGAAGGCTGAGGTACTCAACAGCTTTTTAGCTTCATCCTTCACCAAAAATGCTCTAGCCACATTGCCCAAGTTGCAGAAGGCAAAGGCACAGACTGGGACAATGAAGAACCACAAACTGTAGGAGAAGATCATCTAGGAGAGACATAGGAGAGACCATCTAAGTAACCTGAAGGTGCACAAGTCCATGGGACCTCATGAGATGCATCTGTGAGTCCTGAGGGAACTGGCAGGTAAAGTTAAGCTACTATCCATCATATATGAGAAGTCATGGCAGTCCAGTGAAGTTCCCACTGACTGCGAAAGGAGAAACATAATCCTAATTTCTAAAAAAGGAAAAAAAAGAGGACTCAGGAAACTACTGGCCGGTCAGTCTCACCTTTGTGTCTGGCAAGAACATGGAGCAGATCCTCCTGGAAAATACGGTAAGGCATGTGAAAAATGAGATGACTGGTGACAGCCAACATGGCTTCACTAAGGGCAAATCATGCCTGATAAATTTGGCGGCCTTCTGTGACAGGGCTACAACATCAGTGGATAAAGAAAGAGCAACTGACATCATCTACCTGGACTTGTGCAAAGCATTTGACACTCTCCCACATGATATCCTTGTCCCTAAATTGGAGAAATATGGATTTGACAGATGGACCACTTGATGGATAAGGAATCAGATGGATAGTTGCACTCAAAGAGTTGCAGTCAATGGTTTCATGTCCAAGTGGAGACCAGTGACGAGAGGTGTTCCTCACAGGCCGGTATCGGGACCAGTGTTGTTTAACATCTTTGCTGGTGACATGGACAGTGGGATTGAGTGCACCCTCAGTAAGCTTCCAGATGACACTAAGCTGTGTGTGCAGTCGACACACTGGAGGGAAGGGATGTCATCCAGAGGGACCTTGTGAGGCTTGAGTGGTGGGTCCATGGCAACCTCATGAAGTTCAATAAGGCCAAGTGCAAGGTCCTGCACCTGAGTCAGGGCAATCCCAAGCAAAATTAAAACCTGGGTGGGGAGTGGATTGAGATCAGCCCTGCATAGAAGGACTTGGGGGTGCTGGTTGACAAGAAGCTCAATATGACACATTGCTGCGTTTTCATGAAGATGATCAAAGGGATGGATCCCCTCCCAAATGAACACAGGCTGAGAGAGTTGGAGCTGTTCAGCCTGGAGAAAAGAAAACACCAGGGAGACTTTACAGCAGCCTTCCAGAACCTAAAGGGGACCTACAGAAAGTTGGAGAGGGACTTTTTACAAGGGCATGTAGTGATAGGACATATATTTAAATTGAAAAAGGGTAGATTATGATTAGACGTTAGGAAGAAATTCTTTACTATGAGGGTGGTGAGGTGCTGGCATAAGTTGTGCAGAGATGTTGCAGATACCTCCTCCCTGGAAGTGTTCAAGGCCAGGCTGGATGGGGTTTTGAGGAATCTGGTCTAGCCGGAGGTGTCCCTGCCCATGGCAGTGGAGTTGGAACTAGGTGATCTTCAAGGTCCCTTCAAGTCCAAACCATTCTGTGATTCTGTGACTCATCAGCCAGATGAGAAACAATCAAAGTCTTCACTCACCATTGTACAAATAAGCTGCTATGGCTCTTCCGCCTCTTCACTCTAATGTGTCATTCAGTACAGGTCACTCTGGGAGAAAGAAACACCCTTACAGAAAAAGTTTCATAATTTGCTTTCTCTCTTAGTCTGAAAAGTCTTCAAAGAACACAAAAAAACATGAGACAGTATAAGAAAATATCAGCCACAGCCATACTACATATTCTGCTGAATACGAAACCTTAACCTGTAGACTTAGCAGCATGTATCAGTGTGTTGACACCACACAGCACATGGGAGATAAGTATTTGCCCATACCACCTGTACAACATGGCTTACTTATTCCACTGCCTGGGAAGCATGAAGGTACTTCCAGCCTTTTGCAGCTGACCTTGTTAAAATCCTCCATTTTTTAACCTTTTACCTGCAATCCTGATAAATGACATCTTACGGGGTGCCTCCAATGAGTTTAGTAAGAACTATAGCTAATCAGGGTAAGAGCAACCTGCAAACACTAAAATACTATTTTCTTCTTTTTTAAGGAAAAAAAAAAAAGAGAGATTGCATTTTCCCCTAGCATACGGGATACTTGCCAGATACCTTATGTTGCTCCCATCAGGCTCAGGTATTTTGCTATCACCTTACTTCTGACAGAATCTTTCAAATAGTGGCAAATACTTGTTTTTTTGCCTAAAGGGTTTTTTTTATTTTCACCCATATTGATAATGCTGGCAATAAATAGCAGGCAGCTAGCAGAACAAGAGCAAATGTCAATGCTTGTGGAGATCTAGAAAAAGTAAATTTGTGATTAAGTATGAATCAGGACTTTGCATAGCAGGAAGGTGTGACTGGAAGTACTTAGGCTAAGGCAGACATTCCTCTCCTGAGAGTTCAGTGTGAAACACATGGAAAGTGATATACCAGGCTAAATTTTTAAATACTTCTACAGAAAAATGGAGGAGTCAAACAGCTGCAGTTTAATTTATATTGTGCAGCAGCTAACCAGTATCACCTAGTTATGACAGAGAAATAAAATGTTAAGAAAACTCACTACAGCCAAGTATTACAAGAAGGAAACTTTCCTACATTCCTCTACCAATGTAAATCTTCGTTATTTCAGCCTTTTTGCTTAATTGGAGATTTCACTACTGGTTATATCAAAATACGTAGATTTTGAACTAGAAATAAAAGTCTAACACAAAGTGAACTGAAATAAATAGCAGTTAAGGTTAACTTATCCACAATCATGAGGAGATTCAGGAGACTATCTGAAGATGTAACAGTAACTTACTAACTTTCTCACTTATGTGAAGACTAAAAAATTTTGATAGAAATGTGTGAACACTTGTTAGAATTCCTCACTCTTAGTTGAATCAGTGGACCCTGGAAAATAGGTGTAAAACACAGCATGAAATGTTTTTTACATCTATTTGTTGAAAAAGTAATGTTTTTAAGAATCTCCATGGAAAGTAATTTTCTGGCATCCACAACCATCAGACATCACATCTCTTTGCTTATGAGGGTTTTTTCATACGAAGCTTCCACACTTGCTGTGGTTGATTGCATCTAATCCAGCAATTCCCATTGACTTCTAAGGGCTCTGGAGAAAGCCATCAGTGACCTAATGTTTTCTATGTCTTCTGTTCAAGTTTCTTTGAAGTTAGAAACAGATTTTTCAGTAAAATATCTTTCCTCCTTATACTTCTATTTTACTCAAGCCAATAATACTTTGCATTGAAAACATACACAGCTGTGATACTTCAAGAAGCTTTGGCATTCTGTTAACACAATTACTCAATTTTACTAAAGACCTTATGAAACCTTACACTGATTTCTCAATGCTGTATGCTAGCCTGTGGTTACAAGGCAGACTTGTCCATTTTATTCTAGAAAATGTGCTTCTGTAAATAGAAGATGAGTGGTTATTTCACAATTATTTGGGAATTTAAAACAGAGCACTAGTAATTTCTGCAGACTAACTCAACAAAACAGAGCCCTTTTCAATTCTATCATGAAGGAGCCTATGCTGTCAACAGTAGAATAACTCCGAGAAAAATGTTCAACGATCTCTGTTTTAGATATCTACTGACTGGCAACAAAGATCATGGTCTTACACTATAAACTACCGATAATCTGAACTAAAGCAGACCAGCATTAGATAGCATTTGACCAGTGAATTCATATGACATATGCCATGATACCCTCTACATAAACTGAACTGATATGCTCTGAGGATACAATTACACTTATGATCCTAAAATACATAACCTTGGAGAGACTTCTATGAAGGAAAACAAGAAAACTGAATAATCAACAATTCCACTGGGAAAATTATTGCACTTCAGTTTGCAGTTCCCACCAAATACTCCCACAATTAGCTTTAGCATGCATTGGAGATTTATACACAAGTCTAAAAAGTACTTTTTTTTAACAGTTCACATATATTTGTTTTACCAGTAGTGACAAGCACTAGAACTATGTTGCTTTGCGAAACCAGAATGCATTTACAGAACTGTGAAGCACAGTCTCTTTCTTTGGTTTTTAACTGCTTAGAGCTCAGTCTCAAGTTTGTTTTGACACGTGGGTTTGGAGAATTAATTTTTTTTTGGTCTCCAGTGCATAAAGGTATACTTTGAACGAGCCACAAGAAAAGAGAACACATGGGTGGTTAAAGAAGCTGTACAGGGTTTGACCAAGAGTTTCTTTTGCTGTGAACAGGGAAGAAGAGGAGATGGTACTGTTGCATCCATTCTGCAGCAGGTGACAAGCAATTATTTAAAAGAGGTTTGGTAACAACTCATATCCTCTGTGGAAAGCCCGTGCACAATGACTTTGGATGAAAACTGCATCAAGACTAAGCAGCACAGGACTCATCCAGACTCACAGCCATAACTCAAGGGCCTTACTCAGCCACTTTCTGTCAGCTATAGTGGAAGCCCACCACCCAGAGAGCTCTTCCTCTCCTGCTGCCCATCCCAGCAAGAGGCCTCATCTGACTGTGTACTGGCACGAGATACATGGTACAACCCACACATCTCTCAACAGCTGGAATTTGGGGAAAGAAGTTAGTATCTCCACATCCAATAGGAGCTGCAAATCTGCTGAAGCCAACCCAGGCACGCCTGCCTAGTAACAAGAAGAGTGTGGGGCATTGCCGCTCAGGGGCTCTCAAATCACCCTGCAGTCATGAAGGAAATTACTTTCCCAATGCACCAGTTATACATATGCCAGACTCTTATTATCCTGAATTCCTTGATCCACACAGAATTCTGATACAGATAACAATTAATGGAAGATACTATTAAAATCCAGTTTACAACACAGTACGTACTAGATTTTGCAAAGTTTTCATGCGTTTCCAGCAAATTTCTCTCTTAACATTTGCTCAGCAATATTTTTCTTTTTTCATCTATGAACTGTCTCTCAGATTTCTTCTGCTTGTTCACTCTTTTCTGTGAAGTACATCTAAAACACTCAATCCTGATTTGACCCTTGTCAAATTTCAATCTTAATTTCCAGTTGTTGACAGATTTGAAAATACTGTTTTTTTTTCCTCACACTAAGACCAGATAAATTGCTTCTTCAATATGGCTGTTCAGACCCAAAGCATTTCTCAAAAACCTGAGGCAGTCTTTAGCAGGATTAAAAAACTATAACAGGATAACTCCTCAAAAATCAATAAACAAACATCTAATAATGTAATGCACACCACTCAACTTTTCTATATCAGGTGAAACATTTCTTGGTAATTGAATTTACCTCAGATCCTTTAGGAATGTTGATGATCCACACAGCTGCCTGGAATTAAAAACTGGAATATGATTCTAAGTAATTTTATTTAACACACAATAGAAATTTATCACCAAAAGACTTGTGTCAAGGGTTCTTCAGCATCTTATCTAAAAGGATTGTGAAGAATTTTCACTTGATTCAGCAATTGCCTGTGTTTATATTACTAAAGTCTCCAAAATATCTGGTGAAATCATCACTGACATGATGAAGCATCACACAGCTGAAGTGGTGCTGCATACTAAAAGAAACTCCGACCAGGGTATGTTCCCAGTGGAGAAATCTCAGGCCAATTTATGCTGACCTACCACTGCTTTCACTGCACTTTAACATGGGACTGAGAAGGAGAACCCTGCTCTTTAACTTCTGGCCTTACAGCTGGATTGGAGGCAAAAGGAAAGTAAAATGCCATATTTTGGTTTTTGATACTTTGAGGAGTATTAAATTTTTTTTCCTGTGGAGTAATTACTTGGACATAGGAAACCAAGGAATGAACCTGCCATGATTGTACAACTAAGTGCTTTCCCCTGAAATAAATCTATGCCTTTGTTTCACGGGAAATGCAGTTTTACAAAGCTCTCTTTACACACAGCATCAGCCTTTGGCTAGCTAGTATATGATGTATTTTTGGAAAACCCTTTTAGCAAAAGGGTGATTATTGTAATCACCCTGCTAACTGAAAAGAGGGGCACCAGAGGTGTCAGTCAGGTGATGTAAATGAGAAGCGCTGCACCAAAGGAAAGATCCTGATGCTAGTCTATTAGCTAAGACTTTTACCCCGGTAAGTATGTTTCATGACTGCATATACCTTTGGCACACAATAAGCGAGCTGTTTAAGAGAGCTGTTCTGTGAAATTTGAAATGATTTTTGCCGGAGGCGGGAGGGATAATAAACAACCACCCTTTCAGCAGCCAGAAGGGGAAGGGGTGGACGCTGCACAGTGAGGAGTAGCAGCAAACCTGTGCAGTGTCTTCCCACTGAAGTCTCAGGTTCAGCTGCTTACATGGGATGCATGTGGGACCACCGTGTTTCAACATGAGAGTTGAACAAAACTAACAAGGAACAAAAACGAATCTGATGTTTTTAGAAATGAAGTCATGGCCTACTTTTACTTCCTGACCCCAGGCAAATGATTGACATTGGAGCAGACTGTGACCTGTTTAGACTGGTTTAGTGTGTCAACTGCCACCTGGTTTTATGTCATTGAACATGTAATGAGGCTCACTAAATAAGGCAGACCTAACCTAGAAAACTGCATCAGTCTTCACTTATATTTTTAGGCTGATTTCTTCTCAAATAAATTTAAATACCAACCTGAGTCATTCACTGCGAAAGTCTGTACAAGCTTTCCTGTGCTATCAAGAGAGATTAAGGAGTTTAGCCAGCTTCACTTCATTCTGTCACTTCATTCTGAGTTGGATTTTTTTCTTTTTCTTTTTTTTTTTTTTTTAGTGTTTCTTAATTAACTCTGTTGTTTTGAGCTGAAAACCTGCAGAAAAGCAGCATGCCAGAACCAAAACTTTCGGTGTTCTCAGGAGAGACAAAATACCAGCTCTAAAAGGGAGAAGCCACTTGCTCGCCCTGCTCTTCCCCAGTAAGAAGTTAACATTAACTCTATTTTTATTACCAGCACTGGACCTGTGTGAGGACACGATGATCCTGCTGCATGCTTTCCCTAGCAGTGACCAGCACAGTTGTTTCTGATAGGACTGCCCAAGCTTGCTGCATTTCTGGGTGCCCTGCTGGGATCTCAGAGAGGCATTACCACCACCGTACTAACCTATATCACCCAGGGGTAGCCAAATACCTGCTACCTTTTCTTCACGTTCTAACACTGAGTCAGCCTTGTCACGCACAGGGCGGTTTTCGGTCGCCCTGGCTGTAGGTAGGTTCTGCCCTTGCACGAAGCAGCAGTGATGGGCAGGACTGAGCCAGAGGGAAGTCCTGTGGCACCACACAGGCCCCAAGGTGGGGCATAATGGTACCACCACTCAAAAGGCCCAACCCAAGCTTCACATTTGTCTCGTATGCCTGACGCCGTTCCTAGTAAGCTAATATGAGAAGTAGGGCATGTGTCAGCTGAAGCTTAACCCTTTGAAATTTTTTTCCCTGACTGAACATTTCTTAAAAAAGGATGATGATTTAGTCTCATTTTTTATGTTATTGCAGCATTGGAAGGTCTTGAATCAGACTTTCGGGTGCTCAGCCGACTACTGGATCTGCTGCAAAGCAATGGCTTTAGGCAGTGCCTATATTTTGAAAAATATGCAGATACTTTGTGAGTTGTTCAAACTGCAGTGCTAGGTCTAAACTAACTGACCTACTTTAACTTCCTTTTTGAGTGGCTGAGTTTCTGACTTATTTTCATTTTATCTGAATGTTAAATATTGCTTGGTTTTCAGAATTACTGTGCATGGCTCTGTCTGTGCTCAGTCTCTTCTCTAGGTAGGTGGTTTCCTGTCCTAAATTTCCATTACCAACTCTAGTCATTCCTAATGCACACAAAAAAAAAGGGTCCCAGGCTGCAATATCACCAATGCATGCTCTCATCCCTGAGAGGCCTTCAGACATCTGGGGCATTAAGCATTTAGGTACTTTCACATCTGAACATATTAAAATAAGCAAATGAAAAAAAAAAATCATTGTAAAATGTTTGTTTGTTGCTTTAAAATCTCAACAGTTGGCAGGCTATCAGAGCACCCAGTTCGCAGCAATGGAAACCAAGTGTACGGGGAAAGATTAGCCACCATGAGCATTACACATGACTGGGCTGTCAAATTGCAGAAGAGAGATGCAAATTTTTGAGTGATTCGCATTCAAAGGCAGCTGCCCAAACTCTATCAGTTCACTTCAGTTGTTGGAAAATGTGGCCCAGAAGCTTCGTTCCTGGTGGGCAGATGTTAATATTCTCATGCGGCACTCCCATCCGCTTCCTGAGAGCCGTCTGTCGGCATCTCTGGTCTGCAAAGCACGCCAACTGTTATCACAAGTTTATCTTGAGAGGAATTTTCATGCTTCTCTGCAGACATAGCTCTATAGACTTGAGTGTCACCAATGTGAAGAAAGAACAGCAGTTTCAGATGCAGAGACTTCCCCTCCCTTCATTGGGTGCATTTCAGTCTGCATCACTCACTTGGTTTGTGGAGCTGCTGAGATTATTTCCTAGCCAGTGACCCCGATGACTGCCTATATCATCCTTTTTCTACACCCAGCAGATCTCGCTCTCAAACAGAAAAGTGCTGTGAAACCCTCATTCCAGAAGCCAGTAACAGCTTGTGCACGGTCTCCTGTATTTCTCTAGTGGTTTATTCCAAATTTCTCTGTGGCAGCTCTAGCAGTCATGACGTTTCCTTAGACTGCCTTGACTCTGTTAAGTAGCTCATCGATCTGGGCATGGTAGAGATGCCATACTAACTATATTCAACTTTATCCTAGCAAGACCTAAAGACGTCAATGTCAGTGATCATTCATCCGGCTGCAGATTTTATGGGGGCATTGGTGGAAGAGAGTTGCTATCAGCAAAACCGACCTTCTCAAGCCACCAGTTCTCCATTCTGAGCAATCTCCAAGTGCCCTTGTGAGCTTTGCACCCCGCAAACCCCCTCCTGTGAGGTGGCAAGGTGAGACTCTCTGTTGTTTGCAGAACTGGAAGACTTGGGAGGAAACACTGGCTGCTGCATGTTCCCACGATGGGCACCTGTTTGGTCTGCATCATATCTGACCCGGTCAGAGCAGCAGCATGACCCAGCCAGAGCAGTACATTGGTACATTTGGTGCCAGGATTAGAGGGTGCAAATGGGTTTGACATGATCTGCACAAGCCCAAAATAATCTCAGCTCTTGGCAGAGCTGGCAGAATTTGTATCAGGAGACTTCAGGCTAGTCAGTACTCACCATGAGACACAACACATCTGTTGCATTCTTTTAAAATGTTTGAAAGAAAGGTTTGAAAAATTCCTCCTCTTCATTTTGTTTTGTTTTTGTTATTTTTTTGTGTTCTACCCCCCTTTGGGGATTTAAAATTATACATCGGTGTGTGGTGCACATCTTGCAAACAAATTCCATATATCTTCCAGTGTTCTTAAATACCACTACCAAATGTGCTACTTGGGCCCATGCCCTCTGCTCCTCCTGACCAAGGAAAAATGTCTCAAAGAGCTCAACAGATGTTATTTTTCCCTGCTCTAGCCATGGCACAGGATGCTGAGGACATGGCCTGGGCCACACACTGCGGCAGGACATGGCAGGACCTCACCAACCAGGCCTGTCCCACCGCCTCTGCTGGGAGCAGGGGTGGCCTGGAGGCAGCCTCAGCCCCCATGGCTACCATGGGGCTGGATGGGCTCTGCTATGACAGAGTCAGGGACAGTGACAGGCCCGCCATGGTGCCAGCACCTGCTTCCCGACCCAACAGGGATGTTGTAGTAGGGTCAGCAGGGCCCTGACCTCGTGGGTGCTGTGCCTGTCTCCTGGGAAGCTGTCATTGACATCAATGGTCTTGGGTTTGTGTATTTTTAAACTAACAACTTCACAGAAGAAAGTACTGTAAACTTAGCATCAGCAAGGACTCAGTCAGGTGCATAACCTGACAGTCAAGACAAATACGGTACAGCAACAGAGCTGGCTCCTGTGATTCAAGCTACCCCTGCGTGCTCGCAGAAATAAGCATTAACGAGTTTTCTTTTCTTAAAATCCCCTTTCTGGCAAAACCCTTGCCAGCCACCATCAGCTGCTCACAGCGTAGCTGTTGCATCATGCCAGATGCAAACTCCCCCTGGACAGCAACCCTGATTTATTTTTTTTTAAATAAGAGCATAAACAGAAGCTTCTTCAGGAAACTGCAGAATTAAAAAAAAACATGCATTAACTTATGAATGCTTTCCCACTACTCCCTCAGACACCTGGTTTCCCAAAACGGCCATGTGGGGCAGGGGGCTGGCCAGCTGCTGGCTCTACCTCACAAGGAGACAGACCCCAGAGCTGTGTCTTCCTCCAGCTGTTTGCCTCTTGCACTGGAACCAATTGCTTGTCCACAAAAACAGAGAATGGTCTGATTAAAATACAGTTGGTAAAATTGTGTCCCATGTTTTAGCATATAAGTACCCCTAGAGGGTGAGTTTCTCTCCTGTAGCAGATACCCAAAGGACAGGACAAAAGTATTTGTACTGAAATTAACTTACATCACTGGGTCAAAAGAACTCCGAAATTTTTTAAAAACCTGTGGCAGCATTTCTAAATTACAGCAACAAGAAACAAACAAACGTAAAATGAAACATTACCCCTGCTTCACAATGCTTGCACACTCTCTCTGTTTACCAGTGCAGATGCTCTAAACCTCAAAACGTTGCTTTAAAATTATCTTCTCCTAAATTGTATATGATGCAGATCCATTGGAAACATACTGGATTTAGATATGCAGGTCCAAAATCCCACAGTTTCTTTTGCAAGAGACCTCTGTGTCTCCCTGGAATGGAGATGTGGCTTCAGGCAGCTGCTCAGGCAAAGCCACATGTAAGCACCAAGAGCTACTCACAAGCGTGCCCGAGATCTAAATTTCATAGACCTCATACCGGCAACACAGCTGCATGCCTGACTTCTTTTAAGTCGATAAGAATCAGTCACAATAGAGTTTATCAAATCATTTCTTGTTTGCAGAGCCATAATATACTTTGGTATAAAAATGTAAGACCCAGAAGTGTTTGCAAGTTTAACGCTGTGTGCTTTTCTCTGTTTAAGTTGAGGGAATAATTCCTTAATAGCTTAGAAGCAATCCAGAGTGACATTGTACCATCTAAAAAACAACCAAACCAACACCACCACCACCAACAAAAACAACAACAACAAAAAAAAACCAATAAAATATGGGAGCTATTAAAGATGGGCCAGGCAGTGGGAGCTGAGATTGAAATTCACAAGCACGGCTGAGTTTGGAGTTGTCATGGTACCAGCGCTACTACGTGTGAATCACAGTACCATCAGATCGCACTCTGAAAAGCACAGTTTTGCCTGCATACAAAGCGAGCAAAACCTTGGAACAAACTGTTCTGTACCTTCAAGGAACTCAATGTTCACTCTGATCTAGTAGGCTCGATCCAAAGTTTTAAAAGTGGTGAGATTTGGGAAAAAAATCATAATTT
The DNA here is from genome assembly GCA_020746105.1 of Trogon surrucura. NCBI lineage: Eukaryota > Metazoa > Chordata > Aves > Trogoniformes > Trogonidae > Trogon > Trogon surrucura. Next base: position 111,630,773 of record CM036617.1, on the reverse strand, counting down.
TCTGCAAGCTAGGCCTGACTCCACACTGCCATGATATTACCTGTGGATTAAGTCAGAAGCACCAGAAACACCCCAGCTCTTCTCACAGCGCTGGCCATCACACAATGTCGAAGAAACATGTGGCTTGCTTAGACAACTGCACCTTGTCCATGGCAATAATCAGCAGAATCCTCGTCTGTAATCCATGCTTTTATTACTATTAGCCCTTTTGTTCTCCACAGAGAACCACACACATTGTAGCATGGATAATCCATCACTATCTTGTTAAACTTATTTTGCAAAATTTTACTTGAATATGTAGGCTAAGGTTTGCTCCCTTTATGGCTATGCTCCTAATAATAGTGTGCAGCCAAGTGTAAAAGATCTTCTGTCTTCTCAATTAACAGACGATTAAGCCTTCCCCTAAGAGTAATAAAGTCCTGTAATCTGGCAGAGGCAGCAGTCTACAGATGCTTTTTTTTTTTCCCCCCGTGAAGTGAAAGTTTCTGTTCTAGATCTGTGCAAGTTTTTCTAAACAGATTTTATTAAGAAGACACATAGAAGGTATAGTCTTGCTAACTAACAGGCTAAGTAGGCGAAAAATCATCTGGTACAAAATTAAGTCTAAGCTGTTTCAAAATATTTCTTTCATTTCATCAAATATTCCTGCATCTTTTACTCTTGGTACATGAATAATCTTTAGAGACCGTCTCTCAGCAGCAGACATTTTTCTCCTAGGGCCATAGGGACTCTGAGCATCCCTGGAAAAGACAGCTGAAAAAAGCAAATTTTTTGCCAGGATGGTTGAATTTGCTCACTTAAAAGATGCTGCACTGTTATGAAATAAATGCAGGAAGCCATAAATTCCAGAACCCTTGCTCCAAGTCGAGGAGGGGAGGAATGCAGAAATTGAAGATAATGGTAAATCCCCCCAAATGTAGGGTCAGATGTCTGGGGAACAACATGCAGGTTACCTAAATTTATATCTAAATGCACTGTTGTTTAGTCTAAGTCGCAATGTTCACCATAAAAAAAAGGTAAGAAAGGTCAGTCTACAGAGCTCAGGTGTTACTGACACTCATTAAGTTACATCAAAGGAGAGCCAAAGATCACACCCAAGAGAAACTGTTTTGTTTTCACAGTAGAAAAGCAAAGGCTAGGCATTCACAGCTTAACACCTCCAAGGCCAAAAGATGTTCTCGGGTCATTAAAAAAAAAAGACAAAGAATTCCTTCCTGAAATTTATCATCTGAAGGTTTGGGAGGAAGACCATCTACCCCTTCTTTCCATAGTCTGCTGCAGAGAACAACTAGGGTCATCTGCTACCTGTAGCTGCTGGGCTCCGCTGTACATGTGTGCAGCCCCGATGAGCACACAGTAATATTATGGAACAAAAGAAGGTGTAGGGAGGTTCTTCTACAATTTATAGAGCAGGTAATTTCATGTACTTCATCAAACTCTGTATAAAACCACGGCTAGTTCGAAACTGTCCCAATAGCTTTGCCATACCAGAGGTAATTTGCTATTTTCTTGTTCCTTGCAAAGAGAAGTCAGGAAAATTCTGTAAAATTCACTACTAGGAAGTCTCATTACATTTTTTTTCAGCTTGCAGTGATAAGATGGCATTGTCAGCACTAACCTTTAACTAAGCAAAGACTAGCCTTGGGTTGCAGTGTGGGGACCACCCATGCACCAGACTATACTTCTGTGCTAGTTAAAAGCAACTAAGTATAAACAAAAGGAGCACCCAAGGACTTGGAGTCAGTTCTCTCCACATCGCCTTTCCTGTGTTTACCTCACTACTGCTCATTTTTCAGATCCAGATGACACTTCACTTCTCTGCTAAAATCTCAAGGCCAGTCTCATGCAAAGCCCTGAGAGCACGTCTGCCACAGCCTGGTCCTGCTCTGCTGCTGGGGCTCTGCAGACATACCCACACCAGCTGTAAGCGTGTTGGCGTGGGCACCAGCAGCCTTTCCAAGAACATCAGAGCTTTCAGCCAAAGACCTGAATGCATATTTTAGATTTCTTAATGTATTAAACAAGGGGGTTTGCACTGTTTTTTCTCCTTAGGTGACAGTTCCTTCTCAACCCACTTTTGTTCTTCATTTTTTTTAGTCATTCTTGAATTCATGGAAATTTTTTTAAGGGATCACTAGGGAACCCCACAGTGACGAGCTCCTTCTCCAGTCACCTCCATGACACAGACCATTGATAATCACCCTTATTTCAATTTAAGAAACAACATCTTCCCTCCTAAAATAAGGAATACTAATACCTAGACAGTGAATTTATCAATTAAATAAACCTTTTTCCTCCTCTGCTCTTGTTTTATTCATATTTTTTCTGCATTTCATGATATTGAATGCTCTGGCTTGACTCAACTCCTGAAAAGCAGCTCAGCACCATTGGTAACCAGTTTTTCTAGACTAGCTCTACATCAAACTCAGGTGTTATTTTTCAGTCCCATACATCCAAATTTTTCCCTCTTTCCTTTCTTCCTCTTACCTTCCCATCATTGTCTTCAAAAGTTTCCTTCAAGTCCCACCACAAAATATCTCCCACCAGTTCAACCTGCTTCCTTTTTCTCCTCCTCTCCCCAACAACGCCTTCAAACGAGAAGTCATCTTTCCCGAGCGTCAAGGATAAAATCCACCCCACGCAGAAGAGCCAGTGCCAGGTCCACTTAAGTATTCCAAAGAATTTCACCTCAGATGACTTTTTCCTCTCCTCCTCCAGACCCACTTCTTTCACAATACTTTTCAACAATGACCTCAGCCAGATTCCTTCACTACTGCTAACTTGTACCAGCACTTAATGTACTTTATGTGCCTGCAGTGTTTTTTCTGAGTTTGTAATAGGCTGCAAGTTCCTTGAAGCATGTCTCATTATATTTTTGTATAGCTCCACTCGCTCTGTCTCTACTTAATAAATAATAGCCACTCTACAAGAATGCTCACTATAACACCCCTACTGTTTTAAATATCAGTCCTTGCATTGTCAGCCTTCTTAATTTTTCTTTTGTCTGCATGAGTCATTGTACCCATCTTCCGCACTGTACCCATGTGTACACATGCTCATTCACATTTCTCTCCATGGAACTAAACACTATAATAACCACCTGTACCAAAATTCCTTATTTTGCATATAAACTCAATCATTTTGGATTAGCTGGAGACACGCTCAGCTTTAAAGATTTTCCACTTCTTTTATTCTTCCTAGAAAACTTCCCTTTCCCTCACAAAAACCTACTCAGAGAGTAGAAAAGCACTGCTTGTGTTTGTGTTCTTCAAGAAAAGCTATTTTAGACAAGAGACCCCATGTTTAACTTGCCCTGCTGTTGATAGAAGAAATACATGGCAGATGACAAACAAACAACGTGCTAAAAATACACCAAAATCTTGAACACTGGAACCAAGCCTAAGTGAAAGAGCTTTATGTTGAGGAAAACACAGCGAGGTGTAGCTCAGCTGAGAAAAAACTCTGCCATCAGGCTCCCACAAGCACAGTTGCAATAAGGCACTTTCACTGCTGCAAGGTCTTATTTACTTGTCCAAGCCCATTAAGGGTTACGCTTGCCATACAATCGCAAGCCTGGGGTCAGCTTCCACAGATTTCAGGTACAATCATAGCCAGTACCCTGCTTCCACTTTGGTTACTCTCTCTGGCTTCAGGAACCTTTCTTCCATTTACTTCATCCTCACTGCCTTTTAAACTTGCTCATTGTGAGTTATATTTCCACAACGTTTCTGCTGCAAGTACATTTTAACCTAGTTTTACTCGAAGGTCCCAGGTGAGATGACTAGAGCAGAGGCAGGGTTCCTGTGTGTTATTTAAATAACCAATGCAAACAGGAAGCAAAAGAGACTGGTGCTGTGGAGTTTACCTTCTACTTTGTGATCCGTCACTTGTAGAGACATTGCTAGCGCACAGGTTACCAGATCACAGCAGTTCCATCATCTCCAGGGATGTTTCCATCCGATGAGAATCTTCACATTCAGATGTTCTAAATAGGAAGGCCAAGCCACATGCTACGCATTTTAACACACCAGAACTTGATACAGGATAGGTGATACTCTCTCACCTATCTCAGTACACGCGCAGTTGATATTCCACTATCAATGAAGTCTCTCTAAGACAAGGAGAAGTCTTTTTTGGTCTACATAAAATAGAAATCCTGACATGCAGTATGGCCATATGTCCCACCTGAAATCTCATAAAACCCTACTGCTGACCACAACAAAAACCTGGGGTTACTTAATCATAAATTGCAGACCATCCCTCTTCTCTTGGTGAGGATGGTGGTAGGAAATGCAACAAGTCATGACAGGCTGCAGGCACCACCTGATAGTAATACTGATTTTAACTATGCTGTGCATTTCCAAATACTGTGGCAAAAGCAACCCTTAACTTATGGCAAGAAGACTGCAGTGATTGCTGCTGAACCTGAGTAAACAGTGATGATGTAGCAGCTGTAACTACTGCTATGGAAAAAGAAAACAGCAAATGGAGACTTCTGCTTTTACCGAAGCCTTAACATTTTGGTTCTGTAACCTGACCGTGTTTGCTCAGATGCTAAACCAAGGCATTCTAGTACCACAATGCTTCTTCTAAGGTCCTTTTCTGCATCTTTCTCCTATCCTGGACTTCTGGCAAGCCCAACTCAGTCATCATTCCCTCCAGGGTCAGGATGCCACCATCCACCCAACTGGCCACTGCGTATCCTCGCCCCTACCAAGCAGCAGTAGCGGTTGTGGCTAGCAAGGCTCCATTACATTGCCCCTTTTTTATACCTCTCTTAATCCCTGCTAGGTCCCAGGTAACCTCAGCAATTTGTATACTAGATAGAAAAGATACAGAGCATCTTTCCAAGCACTCCTTTCTCTTACCAATCTACTACTGTAACTGTCTCTCAGCCTTAATACTTTCCTGGACACAGAGGTCTCTCTGCTTCACCCCCTTCTGATCTGGTTCCTCACTCCAGGGACTGGATTTAGCTCTGGGAGAGCTGTTCTCATTCATCCGATTCTTCCCTTCTTGGTTCCCAGTCCAGAAAAATACATGCATCACACAGAGAACAAACTCCAATCATCCAGCACGACTTCTCAAAAAAAAGGAGCACTGTCCTGCCCTACAGATATTTCTACAGTTGTCAAGAGTTCTACATCACATGCTAAATCCTCTACTTTCCTGCAAAGAACAAGGCTCCGTGTCACAGGCAGCCACACTCTACATCAAAACAGACAGCACCATCTCAGCTCCAGTATAACTGTTTGCTTTGGACCAGCTGGGCATACGCTCACAGGGTGACACTGGTACAGCTGCACCATTAATGCAGGGTAACGTGAATATAGTAAATGTCTGAAAACTGTCTGCTAATTCTGCAGCCCATGCTCTATGTACTGCCAAAAAATTCCCATATCCCCTTGACCCAAACTGGGAGATACAAAAACTGAACTAGGCAAAAATTTATACAGTGCTCAGTATCTCATATCACTAACGTTACCACTTCCAGGCATCCTACCAGTGAGGAACAAGTTAGCCTAGGTCAGAGGAGACTTCTGTTCCACACAGGAGGTTCCTGGTACTGTCAGGAGATGTCTTGCAGGCAGAATTGTACTGTATTACAGACACAATTTGAAAGCGAACAAAGAATAACAAGCCATATATGTCTAGTGTAAGCACAACATAAACGTTTATGCAAAAAGAGAGAAAGGTGACAGGAAAACTGGAATAGCACCTTTCCTACTGAAGTGAACCAAGTTTTCAAGTGCTAAGCAGATGTGGGAAGACAACAAAAAAACTGTTGAAGCCACTGGATATAAAAAAGTCATTTTTAAAAATGTAATTACCTTTTACCCTTAGACCTTCTATGCGAGTTTTAGAATGTGATATATTCAATACAATAGCTGCTGTTTCTAGATGATTATTCCTTCTGCTTCTCAATTAATAACAGCATGTCTATGCCATGGAAAAACACAGGATGGTTCTCTGGGCTGTTGAATTTTCAGCGCTTTCTCTTCCTCTGTCAGCAGCTGCCGTGGTTTTGTTAGTGGTAAGAGCAGCCACCACCAGCTCCCAGCTCTCTGTGTCAGACTCCATGCAAATGGCAGCACTTGGCCCCGTAGGAAGAAACCACTGCCTGCACTGTTGTTGTATTCCCTCTGGGAAACAGGTGGTGGGACAGAATGGGAGCAGGCAGCAGGCTGCCAGCTGGACCATGCTGAGGATGCCCAAAATATAATTAAATATTTCCCTCTCGTTTTTCTTCTCTTATTTCGTCCTTGGACTTGCACCTTCTATTCTGTGTCACTTTAAAAAAATGTTAAACAGCAATTATGGGGACGGGGGGGGCGAAATAGGCTTTGTGACATATGCTTTGCTTCTCCCTGCCATATTAAGCAGCATTCTAAAATAAAGGGAAGATATACTGGGGATAGGTGCTGTTAGAGGTCATCACCTCTCTTCCCAGTATGCAGGCGTTATGCAATGCCTTCTGTCAATACCTGCAGTAGAAAAGACTGATAGAGCATTCAATACATAATGTAGCACCTTGGCAAACACTCATTTCAAAGAAGATTTTTGTCTAAAAAGATACTTTTTTTTCTTTCTTTGCCTCCTCTGCCCTTCATGGGTGATGACTTGGCTCCCATATAATTTAAAAATGACATGAAAGGACTCAATAAGGAAGAGGAAGGGGAAAAATGGCATGAGAGTTAAAGTTGCTTGCCCCAGAGATGGACACATCACCAGATGCAAGGATTAGTGAAACTAACACCTTTTGGATTTTCAAGCAGATTTACAGGCCAACCAACCAGTTGCATAATGAAATGTTAGACAACTTCTGGTTAGACTAGGAAGTAAACTTGCACCAGCAATATTCTTGAGCTTTAAGCAGTGATACTGAATTATAGTTACTTAGTATATTTTCTATGATATGAACAGCTGCATGAGGTGTTTTGTTTCCCAGATATAGCTAATTCTTGCTGCAGATGCTAATGAAGACTTTCTCCTTGTGGCCATCACAGAATCACAGAATGTTAGGGATTGGAAGGGACCTCGAAAGATCATCAAGTCCAATCCCCCTGCCAGAGCAGGAACGCCTAGATTATGCTACATAGGAACGTGTCCAGGCAGGTCTTGAATGTCTCCAGAGAAGACTCCACAACCTCTCTGGGCAGCCTGTTCCAGTGTTCCGTCACCCTCACTGAGAAGAAGTTTCTTCTCGAGTTTAAGCGGAACCTCTTATGTTCCAGTTTCAGCCCATTACCCCTTGTCCTATCATTGGTTGTTACCGAGAAGAGCCTGGCTCCATCCTCGTGACACTCCCCCTTGACATATTTGTAAACATTAATGAGGTCACCCCTCAGTCTCCTCCAAACTAAAGAGCCCCAGCTCCCTCAGCCTTTTCTCATAAGGGAGCATGTTGAACATAGGAAAATTTGGTGGGATTAGAAAGAAAAGGCACTTGAAAATAACATCTTTGTAGATTGTAGATTCTTCCTTCCCTCTTTCTTCCTCCTCCCCTTAAATTAATTGTGGCCCAAGAGGTGAGTAACACCCCCAAGTCACTGTCTCACTGCAGCGAACACACAGGACAGGTGCACAGACACATACGAACACGGGGTAACATGTAGCAACCAGAGGAACACGGGTTTCCTGCATGACCAAAGGCAGATCCCATGCCGAGACATTTGTAAGGCATGTAAGAGTCACTCGGGCACCTTTAAAAAAACACAAGGGTTTCTTTCAGAACTCAGTGTGCATAACACAATTGGAATAAAACTTGCACAATTCTAACAGTTAACAAGTACTAGAGGACCTTCTTTCCATCTTCCACAGATCCCCTAGTAAAGCTTCTCCCAAGTCATGGCACACAAGAGAAAGAGTGTCAGGGCATCCAACTCCAAAACATGCTTGAATTTCAACTCTTACTCTCTCTTGGTACCAGCGACGAGATTTGGGCATGGGTTGAAGTCAGGCAGAACTTATCCTCTAATACTGTGAAGGGGACACACAGCAATCTCTCCATCTCTCCCCAACATACCAAGATGCACTGAAGGCACACACTGAGTTTAATTGCTGAGGCAGGCACCAAGATTATCTAACTGGCACCGTCAATCATGTTTGCTTTTCCTTCCATCAAATTCTGAGTAGTTTAATCAGAAAAGTAATCCAGAAACACTGACAAATCTCTTTATTCATTAAGAGCGAGTAGTCCTTAAAAAGCCATATCAAAGTGGACTCCTGTGAGTGCGGATCAGCATATGCTTTTCCATTAGCAGCATTGATATTTACCAGCAGAGAGGACTTTCATGCCCAGCATTTGAGTAATGCTGCCTTTGAGTCACTCTTACAATCAAGGAAATAAAAATATTATTAACAATTATTACCTCCATGTCCTAGTCACTGCTTGAGGCTTAGATCAAGTCCCTACAGAGAGTCCCCATGGGTGCATTACACAACTCTTACCGCTTTTCTGTATGAGACAGCTTGGCACGTTATCATCGTACTCAAAATCCCATTTTTCTTGACAAATATATAGTCAATGAACAATAATTTGCTTCACTTTCCTTATTTGTAGATACATTTGTATCACTGAAGCAACCTTTTCTACTCTGATAAAGGTTTCCACCATGCACAGGCCGGTGAGTGATCTATCAGAGTTCACACCTGTCCCTGATGCCCATAATACTAGAGCTAATTTCATTGAGCAGTGTAAACTGGGCTGCCAAATCCTGTGAACACAATTGCTATTTTTTTTTTTCCCCACATTTTGAAACCTCTGAAGCAGAAACTTTCATTTCTTTATCCAGGGGCTGTTTTGTGAAAAATCATCAACATCACATGCATCTTTCACTTTGTGAGGAACAAAGTGGAGATCAAGAAGAATCCGCATGACCACAGGTTTGTCTGTAAAGAGTTCACTGGCGGTTTGAGGCATTTTTGAGTGAGATTGTTATGAAACACTAAGCAAATGTTGTTAATGTTCACACAAAGTGAAATGTTTCTCAGAATACTTACACCCATTCAACATCCTTGTCACTCCAAAGGCTGTTTAGCATACCATACGCTCAACTCTGCAGGCCTGCTTGTTCTGGTAGACACAAAGCAAGTTTCACTTGGTGTTACAGCACAATAAATTGAATAAATACAGCAAAGTTACAATGGCCTGAACTTCCCTTGAGCAATAAAACAAAAACCAGTGTTATTCAATTCCTCCACGGAACTGTCCTAGGGCATCACCACTTAATAAATAAAAGGCATACCATTGGTTTTGCTTGATGGGTACAATCAAAACCAAAGGAATCAAGTCAGAGAGGGAGCACGTAGTTCCAGAAGTTATTTCCGAGCTGCACTGCCATTGGAAGACTAAACTGTCCCCTTAGGTGTATTACTTTTTCATGTAGCCAAATTTTGGCTCAGCCATTCACCCCTCCTCAGATCAGGGGCAAACCTATTGACAGAGTGCATAGTTTATGCAGAAACTGGGTCAAGGGTCTCTTCCCTCTGAAGCACAGCTGAGTATCACTGGTTGCATTATACGCGTACTTTAAGATGATTTATCTAAAGACAGGCAGTATCCTGACCCTTTTCCATTGAGGATACCAAACAAAACACTAAGGTATTTACTTCATGAAGCCCTAGTTGAGCTCTATGGAGTAGGAGTAACTTTATGGATTATAATTCACGCTTTTCAGACAGCTTCTGAAGAACTGCATACATGCATATTCATTGCTACCAGATCACAAAACAGAGGATGATGCATGAAAATAGCTGTTACTGTTACTCAGGACAGTCATGATCCAAGTCTTTGCTTGCACCTGTACACCTCTAGACACGGTATGCCTACAGATCTTGGAACAAAAATACCCTGGAGAAACACCATTTGCACAGATGTTGCAACCCACCATTTGCACTAACTTGAAAGCTGCAGAACATGCTGCAAGTGCACTGTCAACACCTTTGCACAGTCTTCACGGGCAAATTGTGTTCACTTTTCTACACCTTTGCCTAAGAACTTAAATTGAATGCAACTTAACTCCTCTTTGTGATATGGACCAAAGTAGATTTTAGTGGGAAAACACACCTTTCCTGCCCTGCACAGGGGACCTGAAAAATGTTTCAACATTTGTTTAAAATGATTTTTGCATGAAAATTCCCGTTTAGAGGTTTCCAGTTCATGGTCACTGACTTCAAGTTAAGAAGCAGAAGGGTATTTGAATAAAACATAATACAGTGCTTTGTAAAGTAAAGCTGCTAATCTGATTTAGATTGTTTCATTTCCAGCTCAACGACTCTCCGTTTCCAGTCAGTAGCCTCGCTGAAGGCTGTGTGTCCCTAAATTGCTTGAGATACTTCTGTTGTCAGAAATTTATATTAATAGCACCGATGCAAAGAGCCCACTAACACTCCATTAATGGAAAGTACACATGAAATAAAGCAGATTTAAAAACCATCAAGACAATGCATTTTTCTCATTTATTCAAATCTTCTGCAGGAAGTAAACACTGAAAGATTTAAAAAAACTTCACACTGCAGTATGTACAGTTTTGTGACATCACATGAGGAAATTAATTTCTAATAAAAAAATCAGACCAGTTAGATAAATTACTGAAGACACATCACAATAAAATTGTGTGGTAAAATCCTGATTTCTTATGTATGGCAATGAAAATCAATATTCCTTTGTTTTACAGAGATGGCATAGTCTTGGTACAATACTTTAAATACGCAAAATGGAGTCCTGAACTTACATGACTGATTATAGTTGATGAGTACTTCATTTAAAAGTAGTTTTGTGTTTTGTTGTTTTTTTCTTTTTATTTTTTCCCCCCAGACCCTTTTGATTTGAAGCACATTCTTTCACAAAGCTAAAATACCACAGCAGAAGTCATGTCCAGAAGTGGAATACTGTTGTGTTTTGAACTGACCTGACTTGTTAAGACATTTTTTTATTTTGCCAACGCACAGATGCACAGGGTCCCCCATGCACTTTTCATGCAGCAGGTAATCACAACTTTAAATAAAAGTATTTTTCTATACATTCTTCCAGACTTGCAACTGTATACATACATGCAAAAGTTTTTAAACCTATGTGATCATATTTACACTTATACATGGAATATACATAACAAAAAAAGATTAAAAGGTTGTTTGTTTTTTTCCTTTGCATTACAACAATACAAAATATGTATTTTTCATTAAGGAAACCACTATTTACATCACCTTTTAAAAACCAATTTCAACATATTATAGGTGTAACAAGTCAATATATTTACATTATATATAAATATATATAATATATACTTACCAGTTTACTCCTCTGTAAGATGTGGCAGAGAACAAACTGGTAATATCATGTCACTGACGTCAATGAGAGCTGTAATACTTTCACCAACATTTAACAGGGAAAATTTAAACCATTCATTACTTTCTTTTAAAAACACTTGTAAATCAAAAAATTTAAAACATTACCAAGAGTAAATGGCTAAGAAAAGTGAAAGTTATGGCTGAATTCCCTTTTTGATCTCATAATGTTTACCAACATATCTCAAACCGAGCCGCCTGGTTACGTGGCATCAGCAGAGAAGCCCTCCCGCAAAACACCTTTGATTCTGTGGTCATGCGTTAACCCCCACAACTTCCTCAGACTTTGGCAGAGATCCTAGAAATGTGGTCACCTCTGTCCCGCATGCTTCCCTCTGGAAGGAAAAGGCTGTATCTGCACGGCAATCACAAGTCAATCCCCAAACCTAGCTGGCTTGAGTGCTACACCACCACAGCGGGCAAAGCCATGTGAGCCTGGGGATGCCCACTCGAGCAAGGCACCAGGTGCTTTGCAATCCAGCAGCTGCTACGCTCCCGCTCAAGTGAGGTTAACGTTAATTCAAGTTTGAACTCCCAAAGGGTTGCAATTATAACTTTGAGTAGAGTACAGACACATCCCTAACTCGCCTCTTCAGCGGTCCATGAGGTGGAGGCAGCTCTTCCCCAAGCAGCCTCCCCCAGCTACCACCGGGATGTGTTCTCCCCTCCCTCCCTGCTCCTTTGATGGCGAGAACACACACCCGAACCCATGAGTCCTGCACCTCTTTGCCTCCACAGCTACCGCTGCCAGTATCTGAGAAGGCCTCATTTTTCTTCAAGCCTGTAGCCTAAAGGCCTAGCCGAAGCTTCAGCCTCCTGAGTTCACAGAGCTATCTTTGAAGCTTACACTCCCACAGACTGAGGAAGCATATTCGGGACAGCCAAAATGCACATCCGAGTAGGAAACGCCTCCCAAACTCAGGAGACGGGAGGTACTGAGAATACCGAACACTACTCTACAGATGACCTTGGTCTGTCATTCATCTGCAAGGACTGGTAGAAATCAAGGATCTCTGAGTTGCTTGGGAAAACATGACCAGCCCTACCAGTCCTTCTGCTGGTAAAGCAAATGCAGCTCCTGCACCCCCCTTTTCTAATGGGGAAGTCCCCAAGGAAAACAATGGTGATTCCTTTTTACTCACCCACGCTACAAGATAAAAATCGATTAGAGAGCCTTTGGTCCTCAAGTTTAAAGGCTGTAAATGTAGATGGGGTAGATTCTAAAGAAGACCTCTCTTCCCTCGGGAGCGGTTACATCAGTGATACCAGAGGATTTCACATAGGAGATTGCTGCCCTCCTAGCAGCTGACTGAGGAGCATCCAGTTGGCAAGCCCCACCCTCGCTCAAGGGCCTCATCGTTATCGTATGTGCCGCCTGAGACTGCAATGGCTACAAGAGGTAAGATTCTTCCATGAGCAGCACGTCCTAAACCTAAATTCCTGTGTATTATAGTTTACTGACGTCTGTGAGAATGGTAATACCCTTTCATTAACATCACCTAAAAAGAAAGCTAAATCATTAACTGGTCAAACATTTTAACTTAAATGTTTTACAAAACTTTAAAAACTAAATGTTCAAAAGTATGTATTACAACAATAGACTACCATAGAATAAATACATAGGTAAGCACACTCCTAGACTCCAATATCACTTTTTGTTAGCGTCAGACTCTCCTCCCTACTTTTCATCTCAACCTTGTTTTGATAAGTTTTCCCACCAGAATATTTCACCTCCATTCAAGCAGAATTTTTATATGGAGCCCTTCAAGTAAATGATAGCCCTGTATTTACTCTGGGGACCATCTATTATTCTATATTGTACATATTTCCTAGCTATATACACATTGTTTCAAGAAAAATAATCAATTAAGACTTTAAGAGACATTTAACGGATGGAACAAATACCATCTTTTTAATATTTCTGCTGGGTTGACTCATATAAAAAGAATTCAGTTCCACTGTCAATCCAAAATATACTTTATCTCGTTAATGATTATTCTATGAGACATCTGAATTGTCATTGGGCCACTTATAAATGCAATATTAAAGACAAACAAAATTTTATTTTTATATTATACTTCAGACAATGACATTTAAAATGATATTAGATTTGTGTGAAGGTTTTAAAATATAAATCTTCTTTGTACAGCCCATTAATATATTATGCTTCACCCAAATAACATAAAAATATATCTTTAAATCGCTCTGTTATTTCTCATATAAACCAGGGGGAATGTTTTGTATCAGATACTGCCAAATATTTGTGTTCCCTAGAAGAAGGTAGCCCCCAGGGATGCAAAACAGAATAGTGGTGCAATTTCCAGCCAGCAGACATAGAAGAAGTCCCTTTCTGTAGGGACTGCACTGGGAAGAGGGGAAGCTGATCCCAGGCAAGGGGCAGAGGACAAGCAAGCCAGCAGTCTGGGAAAAAGATCTGCAAAACTAAACCAGAAAAGAAAAGAGCAAAACTCTACCCCATCACTCCTCTCTGCTGTCCAAATACGAGATGGCCAGAAACAGCAATTTCGTCCCGTCATCCGCGCTCAATAGTGAAAATGGTCAAAATCAGAACAGAGCAGAGCTTGCGTTATCTGTGCGAGCCAACTACTTCCCTGTTTGCTGATAGCACAGGGGATTATAGCAGTGAAACCAGAAGCCGCAGAGAACCTTTTTTTTTTTTTCCAGGGGAGTAAAAAGTTCAGCAATATGTACGGTTGCCAATAATGCACATAATTTAGAGGACCTGGATTTTGTCCTTCTCCTTCCCCATGAGGAATAAGAGCTGCAAATGGAGTTTGCACTGACAGCGTTAACAGGAAAGCGTAGCGGCACGGCTCTTCCCCAGCCAGCAATTCTTTTAAGGAGTCTCAGCTTTGACCGCAATTTTCCGTTACTGCCATCTCAAGCTGATATTGCCAGATGTTACAAATCACAGCACAGGTGGGGATTGAGGAAAAGGGCAGAGGAGGATTTCTTGGACATGTCCCACCATCCATTACTGACATGACAAACCCACAATTTTATCCTTAGTGCAACCTGAAAAATTATTCTAAACCCAGATTTTCTGCAGGGAAAGGGGAGTGCATTAAACCATGCATCAGCTGCTCAGAGAGTAATAAATATTGGCAGAATATGGATTCCTTTCCCTGGTTGTAGGAAAAGGCCAACCCATTTTTCATTAAAATCCTATTCCATCTTTGAGTGGAAGTTTGACTTTCTGCTTTAGCGCAGTGGGTACCCTTCTGTGGTGAAGCAGGATGGTGCTAAACAGACAATTCCACTCATCTGCTTCACAAACTTTCCACCATTTTCCTCACCAAATATATCTATTAAGCTTCTTAATCCTACTAATCTAAGAGGCATTTTGGATATCCCCCTTTAAGCAAGGAAGCAACAGAAATGCGCCAACAAAAGGACTCATATGCAGTATTTTCATGGCCTATGAAAACCTGCCTTTTGTAAAAAAACCTAGAAAAAACCCTTAATTGTAACCAGCAACTTGTAATTATGGCTAATGATTCTGAGGAAGGCATTTGTCAAGAGCAGGGCAAGGAAGAAAAACAGATTTTACACCACTATTCTGGCAGGACCACAAACAAGATTTAAAAATAACAATAAAAAATTTGGAAGCACTAAAAAATATATTTCAGTGCATTTCAATTATTAACACTGACACAAGTTTTCCAATATGATGAGCTAACACCTTGGACGGACTGCTCCATTTCTTAAAAGTTATTATTAAAATTTCACAAAAACATACTAAACATTCAAGAAAGAATAAAGGAAAAAAGAAAAAGAAGAGTACACTGTCTCTATGTTCAGGCTTCAAAAAAATAAGGATTACTTTACAGAGAGGGAGGGAAATGCAGCATTACCACCACCTAGGCTGTACGCTTACACTTTATGTTATGCCAAAAACTTGCAGATCCAATAAGACTCTGATCAAAGAGTACTCATAACTTAATCTGATACATACAGAAATATCTTGTACAAATTACAACCTTTCTAGTTTCCTTGTGACAATCTATCGTAAAGCAATTTTATCTACATGTATTTTAAATAACATCACCAGAAAAATAAAAAGTTTATCAAATGAAAACATGTTTCAATTAGACCATGCTTTTCTAAAATCATGCTCAATTTATACAGTAGTCAAGTTCGTACTCATTTTTTATTTTTACTTTTTCTTTTTTTTTTTTTAAACAAATATTCAAAACCACTGATTGTAAACTCATTGAGGAGGCTGTAGTTTATTCTGGCTCTTTTTTGATTGTTAGCACTTTTTCCAGAAGTCCATGCACTTCTCCATTCACACCAGGTTGATGAGAGGTCTTACTCCCCATATGGCTGTTGTAAGGGCTTCTTAAGTTACTAAAAGGAGTTTTAAGCTCTGCATCAGATGTCAACTCCTCTTTAATTGTAACATGAGTTGAGTTACCAGTAAATGAAGGTTCATTCCAAATTTCTTTGTCATGTGCTTCTTGGTTACTAACAGAATTGCCGCTTTTCTGTAACATGTAGTATAATATTGGATTGGTTTTGGTCAGTCTCGGAGAGTCTTTTTCATAATCATTCTTGTCCATACCTGTGATCACCCATCTGATGGGCCCTTTTTCACTGGGCATGGGACACATGTTAAACTGGTCGGACTCAAGTCTAGATACCGTACTCCCCAAATGTTCAGGGAAGGGGGAACTGGCAGGACTTTTTACTGCCACAGGATACTGAAATGTTCTATGATCTACGCAATTGTTCTGTTGCACCGGGCTTCCCATTAATGCATTTACTGAAGAAATGCTGAACTCGGGTTTATTAATTGTTGCACTGGCTTTGTTTCCTTTTTTCTTGCCCTCCGTCAGTACGTTATTCCTATGCTGTGACAGGTCTCTCTCACAGTTTTCTGAGAGAAGCAGCTGTTTCAACACATTAAAGCCTTTACTATCTCTGGACCAACTCCTATTTTCACTTTCATTATTTGAACCATGACTTACAGCATATTTAAATTCAGCATCGCTTCTGCTGAATTTCAGTTCTTGCTGGTTTAGCAAAGGCCCGTAGAGTGCCTCGGTAGGAGAAGCGTGATTGTTTGCAGCATCAGACGCATTACTTTTCATCCTTTTTAACGGACTTTCCAAAGCCTCACCGTGAAGCTTCCTCTTCTTCGGTATTGTGCAAAGACTCCTTGATTCAAGGTGTGTCAGCTCATTGTTTCGGTGACTTCTGTCCAGCTCATCTGCCGGGTAACTGTCTTGATTCTGTCTCAGCAACCTACTTAGCAGGCCGTTTTTGGAAAAAGAGAAATCTTGAGGTGAAAGAGGCTCAGATTTCAACTCCTCGGATGCTGGAGAAGCAGCTGTGTTTCTCTTCAGTGAATGAACAAATCCTTGAAATTTGTTACCCTTGCACTCTCTTACTGGTTGTGCATTTGAATTATAAGGAACATTTGATTCCTCAGATGGTTCAGTTTTTATTTTCACCGTCAATATTTGCTCATTCAAAGCCTTATCTGTCTGTTCTTGAGAACTTTCATCTCTTAAAAGCATCCTCTCTTTCTTTTCACTTTTACCTTTATTGGGAGTTCCCAGAAGCAGCTGAAGGACAGTGCGCCTTTCAAGGAGATTTTCTATTTCCGAACCTGGAAGTCCTTGTTCAGTGGGTGCAGGCTGACAACTGAATATTCTGTTATTTTCCTCGTGCGTACCCAATTTATTCGTAAGCAGAGGGCTGTTCAATCTATCAATCAAGCCAACAGGTTTATCTGCATTCCCTGCTAGCAGCTGTTTGCCAGCTCTTTGCTCTTCATTTGACATGGAAGTCTGCATGCCGCACTGAGCGAGGTTCTGCAGCAGCTTGCTGGCACTGAACGCCGACGAGTTCTGGGGACTGTCGTTCCTGCTCAGCTTGCCTCCTTGCATTTCTTTGCTTTTCGAAAGGTCTATCAAATGTTTAGACGCAGGATTCACCAGTCTGTCCGGCTGGATGCTGCAGGCATATGGTGGCGAGCTACGCTTGACGGCTAACGACTGGTGGGAGAGATTTATAGGAGAGTCTGCTTTTGCGGAAGCCAGCAAAGGCGGAGTGCTCAACGGAGTCATTCGATTTGCACTGGGGCTGTCGGTAACAGGAGTCCTTTTACCAGTCTGTACAGTGAATTTTGCCACATCAGCTGCACTGTGTGGTCCCTGAGGGTCATTACTCTGGTCTACCTTTTCTTCACTCTTATGCCCAAGTAACAGCTGAAGAAGCGTTACTTTCTGATGGGGATTCAGCTTAGGAGCTTTCGGAGTGTCTTTCTCTTCCTTGATCTCTGGGCAGGAAACTTTTGGATCCCAGTTACGAAGCAAGGACTGAGTCAGGTTATCCAGTGAGGCAGGTGGACCTGCATCTGGTTTATCTGTCCTCTGTTTAAAGGATAGGTCTATAGGAAGACAGTTAGAATGGGAGCTTTCATCATCACTGCTGTCATCTGTAAAACTAGGATTGTTGTCTGAATACTCATCAATGGTCGTCGGTGTGCTGCCATCTTCAAAAATGCTGGCTCTTTCACTCTGCTCGTGCCCTTGTACATGTTTGGTAGTAGTCTGGCTTTTCAGCAGATGCAAGAGCAAACTGTTGCTGGGAGAGGTTTTCACGTTACTCCTTTCCAAAGTACTTTTGTATCCCGCGGTTTTGGGAGGCGAATGCACGATTCCCACCGAAGAACTCTGAAATGGTGCCATATTGCTTTTGCTAGATGCCGTTTTGGTTGATGATCCTGTTTGACCATTGAGATGGCTTGTCATTCCTTTTGCTAAACCGAATTGGCCAGTATCCTTCTGAGTGCTTTCCTGTAATCTGGCCATAGCCGCAAGTCTCTCACTTGCTATTTGATTTGCATTTTGTGCTTTTAAAGCATGTTCCCTGGAGTACTGCTGCAAGTGAGCTTCACTTGAAAGGAGTAAAGCTAGCTGGCTGCATGCTACGCTGGGCTTCGGTGAAGCAGCAGGACTGGATCGTTTCTCTACCATGCTTGCAACAGCTTGTAACCTCGCAGCACATGACAGTGGCTCATTTATCACTTTAGGTCCACTCTGCACCGCATGAGGAGATTCTATAAACCTCTCCTTGGGCAGGTTCTTCGTTATATCAGGCAGGCTATTGTCCAGCTTCTGATCTTTCGCTTTGCTCTTCTTCAGAAGAGTCTTCAGGTGACTGGATGCAACACCATAGCACCTTAAATCTTTCTCCACTTTTAAAGAATCATGGCTAAGGGAATATCCTTGCTCCTTAAGGCTCTGCCTAATCTGCTGTGACAGAGCAACACTCTGCAGCCTAGAGCTGAACGACTGAAGCAAAGAGGCAAGTAATGTGCTATCCTGTTTGCCTTTAGGCACATTTTCAACCATGCCAGCTAACAAAGCTTCCTTTTTCCCATCTAAATCCACAATGGAATCAGACAACCGCCTTCTCTTTGCTGCATTCCAGTCTTCAGAAGACTGTAACAGTCTTGCTTTTTTGAGGTGCAGCATGCCAGATCCCTGATATGTATTTGTGTTAAGAACTGGACCATTACTTTGACAGCTGGGAAATATATTTCCAGAGATCTTAAAGTTTTGATCCTCTCCACTGTGCCCAGTAGACTTTTTGTCAACTGCAGTACCTGAGCCTCCTGCTGCTTGATGCATTAGTAATCCCTCTAGGTAAGTTAGAACAACAGAATCCTGGTGCATCTCAGAGCCAAGCTCTTCTCCATGAGTCATGTTCAATAAAAGTTTCCAAAAGGGCTCTGGCTCTATTCACTTCAAAGACTAGTTTTGCCGTAGCTGAATCGAGACACAGAGTTAAGAAATAACAGGTAGATGTCTACAGTGTTCTCTCACAGGCTTCCAGAAATAATACAAAATGTCATATTCCAAGCAGGCTTCTTCCAGTGTATACTGTTTGATGAGTCAGGTTTCCAATCATATCAATCTGCTGATATCGAGAACATTTATGAAAGATGTTTAGGAGGAGCACTCAAAACATGGTTCCACTGTAATAAAGTTCCACTAAGTATTCGCCGCCTTCGTTCTCCAGGAAGCCAGCTTGTTTTTCATCTTTTTCCATCTCCATCAAGCACATAAAATTCCTAAGTGAAAACAAAACAAAACAAAAACAGAAAGAAAAGATTTAGGATAAGATCTAATTGCATAAGTTTTTTTCTTTTCTTTTTCTCTTTAAATACATTGTCTTAGACAGAGATTCAGGATATATAAACAATAACCACATTCCAGAAGAAATTAAAAACAAGTAATGGACAAAGTACATGCTAACTAATTTAAAGAACTTTGCGAAAACAATTCCGAGACAGAAAATTTTACAAAAAAATTAAGCTTAACTATTTTAAGCATAGCTATTACCAGTGTTCATGGAATTCCTCTGTCCTACAGCTCAAAATAAGGAATAGCAAACATTAAAGTAAAATGTTTAATCACTCTAAATATAGTTTTAAAATAGCTATATTGGATTTTACTTCACAGTTGCATCAACCTTTCTTCTTATTATGTAAAGGCTGAAGGAGCTGGGTCTCTTTAGCTTGGAGAAGAGGAGGCTGAGGGGTGACCTCATAAATGTTTATAAATATGTCAAGGGCGAGTGTCAGGAGGATGGAGCCAGGCTCTTTTCAGTGGTGTCCAATGACAGGACAAGGGGCAATGGGTGCAAGCTGGAACATAGGAGGTTCCACAAAAACATGAGAAAAAACTTTTTCCCTGTGAGGGTGACTGAGCACTGGCACAGGCTGCCCAGGGAGGTTGTGGAGTCTCCTTCTCCGGAGACGTTCAAAACCCGCCTGGACGCGTTCCTGTGTGACCTACTGTAGGTGATCCTGCTCTGGCAGGGGGGGCTGGACTAGATGATCTTTGAGGTCCCTTCCAACCTCTAACACTCTGTGACTCTTTGTATATGGGACACGCAGACTATCACTCTAAAAGAGAATTAATGGGAAAAAGCATGCCTAAAGTCACCATCTATGTTCATGTTGAATCTGTTTTCAAATAACAGAATAGGTAGCATCATAAATATGAGCATATTTTTGTTTGGCAGGTACATGATACTGCTAAAAGTAGAAATCAAGTTGTCACTGCTGCCCAGGACTATCTAGTAATGCAAAATCTACTAAGCCAGCACATCAGGGAGGAATCATGGAATGTTTTGGGGTGGAAGGGACTTTTAAAGATCGTCTAGTTCAACCCCTCTGCATTGGGCAGAGACATTTTCAACTAGATCACGTTGCTCAGAGCCCCATCAAACCTGACCCTGAATGTCTCCAGGGATGGGGCCTCCACCACCTCTCTAGGCAACTTCTTCCATCGCCCTCATTGTAAAGAGTTTCTTCCTAAAATCTAATCTAAATCTACCCTGCTCTAGTTTAAAACTGTTGCCCCTCACCCTATCGCTACACAACGTTGTGAACAGCCCCTCCCCAGCTTTCCTGTAGGTACCGAGAGGCCACTATAAAGTCTCTCTGGAGCCTTCTCTTCTCCAAACTGAAGACCTTCAACTCTCTCAACCTATCTTCATAGGAGAGGTGCTCCAGTTCTTCAACCATTTTTGTGTCCTTCCTCTGGACCCACTCCAACAGGTCCATGTCCCTCTTGTGTTGAGGGCCCCAGAGCTGGACGCAGCACTCCAGGTGAGGTCTCGCCAGAGCAGAGTAGAGGAGCAGAATCACCTCTCTCGATCTGCTGACCACACTTCTTTTGATGCAGCCCAGGATGCGACTGGCCTTCTGGACTGTGAGCGTGCATTGGTGGCTCACGTCCAGCTTTTCATCCACCAACTATCCCAAGTCCTTTTCTGCAGAGCTGCTCTCTACCACATCATTCCCCAGCCTCTACTGACATCAAGGACTGCTCCAACCCAGGTGCAGGACCTCGCACTTGGCCTTGCTGAACCTCATGAGGTTCACATGGGCCCACTTCTCCAGCTTGTCCAGGTCCCTCTGGATGGCATTATCAACCACACCACACAGCTTGGTGTCGTCTGCAAACTTCCTGAGGGTGCATGCGAGTTCCCTGTCTGTATCACTGAGGAAGATATTTAACAGCACTGGTCCCAGCCAGGACCCCTGAGGGACACCACCTGACACCCATGTCCACCCGGAAATCTGTTGTTCTTACAGTTCCCAGCTACCACAAGTCATTAGAAGAATTATGTGATAGGAGTGGTGAAAAGGGTGCTTATGCTCCTGATCCAATATAAATCTTGATATCAAAATCCTCTCTTCACTGAAGGATGTTTACCTTAACATTCTTTCCATATATTAAACATATATTGGTTAAAAACAAGACAAAACAAAACCAAAAAAAACCCCAAACCAAACCAACCAGATCTTCCCTGAAGTCTTGTTATTTTCAAAGTTTTAGAACATCTCTGCCCATCAGTGCTTTCTTAGATGAGGCAGTATGCCATAAAAAAGCTGTTTTAAAAAGCACAATGGTGCTCATGCTAGATGCATCTCTTCAGTTTCAGTTGTTTACTATCAATGATAACATGATCAGTTCAGACAGTCACCACAGTTCAATACTGAGATCATTACACCACACAAGCCTACTCCTTCACTCATTCAGTTCTAAACAGGCATAAATATTCAACATGAGTGAAGCTAAGTGTCTTTCCATATATCTAACTCTGCAATTCCCTTTCACTGACCAGAATAAAAGGCTATTGAAAATTTGCATTTACAAATTTAAAAAGGATGTACATAGATGAAATCCTTGCCTTCTTAAAGTGAATATTCTATGAATGATTTCCCAGAGGCTATTTTTTAATTTAAAAAGCTACAGGCAACTAGAAGTCAGAGAAACATCAGATCTGAAAACTAAATAGCCATAATGTTAACAACCCATACATCCCCCTGTGCAAATGCTCCCTTAATAGATTTTTAAGTCATTTAAAGAAACTCTAAAAACTGAGCTATTTCAAATATACCAAAGGAAAAGTTGGAAGCTATCGCTGGGGTCTCAGTACTTCTCTCAGAAATACATGTCTACATTAACTAGCATTTACATAATTACCTGGAGAAAACAGTGTTTGTTCAAATTTATAACTACAGCTTCAGTGTGGATTCATTTAATTAAAAATTACCAATCATCCCAACCATTTCTTCAAAAACCTGTTCAAGTCTGGACGGGCTTTTGGAGAGTTTCAATCCAAAATAAGAAATAATATATCCTTGGAAAAAAATAAATCAAGATTTCAAATGAAGATATCAAGTATCCAGCACCTGGCAACATCAATACAGTTAGACTTATTTCCTCAAATATTTGGGAATGCATTTTATCCGGAAAATATAATTTTCTAATTTCCAAAAATAAGCTGTTTATCTACAAACACATCTTCATATTTCAGAAGGCAATTAAGCTGACAGCATGCTGTTCCTGAAAAGGAGGCAGTGACACTTGACACCTGTGCCTTGTGTTTAAGGAAAAAAAAAAAAAAAAAAAAAAAATCCATTTTTTTTCAAGATTTCTCACTATCTGATAGAAGCAGACCTTGCAGGTCACCTTTAAGATAAAGTCCTAAACATTAAGCCAATATTTGGTAAAACTTTACTCATTACAGCTCTGGGTAATTAAAAAAGGTAACGCGCTTATGCAAATCCCTCAGGTACTCAAACAGTCTGTTGGAGGAGATGACACTTGTAGCCAGTACAGTTCACATACAGTAACTACTCCAAAAAGTGTTCTGCCACCTTTTTTTTTTTTTCTTTTTAATTACTCCATGCTAAGGAAATACTGATCATATTACAGAAATTGGGTCAATACAAAGGAGGCTTCATTACATGGAACAAATTGTGAAGAGCACTTAACACATGAGGGCTGGGACATCAGTGATCCTTCTGAAGAGCCTGTTCTGATCCAGTGCTGCAACAGGTATTGCAGTGTTATAAACCCTTACATGATCTCATGTACAACACACACGTGACGAAGTCATCTGCCAAGAATTGCAATTACTTTTTTTTTTTTAAAAAAAAAAGTGTCTAAACCTATACCTTGTGATGGGAAACCAGGTAGTAAATTCCAGGGTTTGAAAGCAATCTTGTAACTAAGCATTTCCAGAGTGTTGAACCAAGTATGCTTTTCTTCTGTTATGTGAAGTGTGGTCATGTGGAAACGGAATCAGCTCTGGGAATTAATGTTTAGCTTTAGCTGGACACTAAGGCAACCAACCATTTGGCAACCTTTCAAAAACATATAGATTGCACCAAAGAATTTCCCTGAATGCACTGCAATGTTCATAATTCTTCTTGTTATTAAATATTATTCCAGATATTACAAGAATCGAGGAAAGAAAAAAAGAAAAAAAAAAACAGTATGTAAAGAAAAAGGCAGAAGAAAGTGAAACGAAAAGCCATACAGCAACAGATCTTGTTTTCCCAGAAAGGGCTGAAGTAAACTTAAGGCATTTAGCTTCTAACATCAACTTCTAATATTTATGAATCTCTAGACCTAAAAATTATATTTAACTATTGTGACAAAACAAATTTATCAAGCTGACATGCTTTCTTGGCCATTTAACTACTTGATATGGACTCTCTTTTGTTGCTTCAACTACCTTCTCCCAGACTTCTGGATCATAACAAATGAACATACCACTTGTTTTGCAGTCACTGTTTTCAGAACCTCCAAGCACACACACTGATCGTAGCTCATTAAGCCACGTTTACCTAAGACAGAACTAAAGCAGCAATAGGAATTGCAACACAAATGCTGTAACCTGGGGAGATGCTCTCCAAGTAGAGCATACCACAGGAAATCAGTGCTACAGCCTTTTAAAATGTGTCCAGGGAGAAACTGTGGGGCAGAACAGGGAAGATAAAAGAATATCAAAACATACACTCAACCGTGTATGTCTAGAATATTAAAGAAAAACTCCAACAACTGCAAAAATAGAATTGTTTGCAAACTACGGATAGACTTGGCCATCACAAAGGATTTTAAAGAATGATAGTAACAAAGTTTAAGATCCTTTGCTTGCCATAAAGCATTACAATGAAATCTGACAACACATCTAATAGATTAAAACACAAAAATATCTGAAACAGGGGCTTTTTATTCCTGAACATTTATTTACTTATCGATAAAGAATTCATGGCTGGGTTGGCTGGTCCTTTGAGCAACCTGGTCTACTGGAAGGTGTATCTGCCCATGGCAAGGGGACTGGAACTGGATGATCTTTAAGATCCCTTCCAACTCAAACAATTCTATGATAATTCTTTGACTTAACCAATGCCTCAACTGTAAAACCTAACTGGAAACTGAACAAATGGCAGTGTCCTACTTAATCCAACAGATACTCAGCTGCTGCCATTTAAGAAATTAAGAACAGTTCATAATTAAACAAAAAAAATGACATGCATAAGACATTTTTCCAATATCCCAGACTAGCACTTCTGGTTAAATCCCTTTGCTTAATAGAACAAACAGTTGCTGTTAGGGTATTCATTTAGGAAACTGGCAACAGATAACAGATTGTCCATTTTAAAAGAGATTATTCAAACCCATGCACATTGTTAGAATGACTAACAGAGGCTGAGGTGTGTACACATACACACAGATAAAACATCTTTACTGACTGCATTTCAGAGTTCTTTAATGACTATTAAATTCTTGTAGTAATTTTATGTCCCGTTTTTTTAGTTGAGAGGAGTTAAAACATGGATTTGTAAAGCTGAAGTCAAACTGGTCTGTGAAATTGAAATCTCCAGCTACTTAATAAATTCAGTGTTCTAATGGTTAGAAACTACTGGAAGAGTTAGAAAACGTCTCTCTGACTGACTTCCTCTTCTCACGTTCCCAAATGTGAAGGCTACTACAGCCCACCACATCAACCGATGGCTCAGACAGTCATTTTAATTATTATAGATTTGAGGAATGCAGCACAGCGATTACAGTGGCAGCTTGGGATCCAGGGGTCCAATTACTCGCTGTGCTGCAGACAGGCTGTCTGACTTCTGGTTTTACTTTTCTGTGCCTTGTTTTCCCAGATGGAGTAATAATAGATGCAAACTCCAGAAAGATAATTGAGGATAAATATATTAAAGGCTGTGTGTTGCTCAATAGCTCCACGAATAGCACTGAGTAAGTACCTAAAACATAGGTTTTTAAGCGATTCCCCATTCTTAAGAGTTGCCTACAGTGAAACGCTGCGGAGTACACTGAAATTAAGGTCTCTGGAAAACTTCCTAGAGGCACTGGAAACTGAAAGAGAATCTTGCAGAGAAGTAAAGATGAGTGGGGAAAATGAGACTAGCTGTGCCAGAACTGTTTTGTTATTAAGCTCAATTTGCACTTTGTTGATTTTAGCAGGCAGGAAGGATGTGTTCAGAGTGGTGGTATAAGCACTTAGTTGACTCTTTTTGCTAAGGTTGTAAGCAGTGAAACAGGCCTGATTCAACAGCCCAGGGTACCAAATCTACAGAGCTACACAAACGTGCAGGTACTTCAACAGTACTTAAGCATGTGCTTTAAGAGAATCAAGTATTTAAGTGCTTTGCTAAATCCCTTCTTTATGTTAGAAATCTCTTGAAATGAATTGAGCAGCTGAAACCTCTTCACAGTTTTGATTCAGGCTGTCAAGACATTCTGAAGGTTCCCTTTGCAAAGGTAATTTAGAAAAGGACCCCCCAAAAAGCAGAAGTGACCAGATGGTGGAGCAAAATTCAGCAGTAAACAGGTGAATTCTTTCATTGTTGTACTCAAAAGAACCTGGGAATCGACAGGCATTTTTCACAAGTTCATCTGGAAAACAACAAAAAAAAAAACCACCCCAAAACATAAATCAGGCTCCCCTCTTGCAATAGCAGGATATCACTTTGAGAAAGTAAAAACCAGGCTTCTTCCCAGGAGCTTGGCACATTATTCACTCCTTCATTAGGCCTACTGACCGATTCCAAAAGACATTTTCAATGTGGAAAGGACAGCCTATCGCTTTTTAACAGCTCAGCCAGGAGTGGGCACAGGGGGAGTCGTGTTGCAGCAGCAGGAGTCCCTGCTGATACCAGGATTTCTGGAGGGGCTTCCTGGGCCCACCATGGAGCTGGTGTCCCCCATCCCAGGCAAGGGTGTTCCCTCCACACTGGTGAGGGTCCTGCTGCCCCTCTTGCAGCACACGACCACACGGTCAACAACACAGCAGACACAAGAAGTTGTTTTTTTTTTTTTTTCCTGTGCTAACAAGATTTGACAGACCACTGGACTGAAATGAGAATGATCCAACAACGGAGTAGGGAAGAAAAAAACTCAACTGTTCTGGTAATAGAGAATATTTTGATTTACTTTGGCTTTTAAAAAGACTGCTAAAACATAAATGCTAACTATTGTCGTCATGTATTGTAGCCCTAGAGGCACATAAGGAAGGGGAGGCTGTTCCTACATATTCCCTCTGGGGTCTGGAACGGGGGATTCAGGCAGGGCATCTCAGAGTCCCTCAAAGTCACTAAGTCACTCCTCAGGTTTCACACGAGATTCTCCAAAGTCCAGGAATCTGTGACTCACCCAGCCCATGCAATACCACCTCACCGCAACGAGGAGCTTTGGGATGATACACAGTATATATATATATATATATATATTTCAAGGGGGCGGATATAGTATTTCCACTGTCTGCTTAAATAAGGTGTGGAAATGTCAGAGAGGTTTTCATATTTCTGCAGAGACCCTTTCCGGGAGGCAGCAAGGCAGGCTGCCCCCATCTGTGCCTGCAGGAGGGGAATCGCAGCAGCCAGCACACCTCGAACTGGTCGGCAAAGCATTTTCACCTGAAAGACCACAAGTCTGAGCAGTGCTGGCTATATCACAGCTTTCATGCAGCCCTGGGGAAGCACCTTGCAAAGAAAACATCCATCTAACCTCAACGCACGGCTGGCCCTCGAGAGGGGACAGTATGAGCACGAACGACAGCAACCCGAGAGCGGCGGCACTGGGAGAGAAAGGTATGTCCGCGCCGCGGGCTGACGTGTTCGGGAGAGAGCCAAGACAGCTCAGGTGCCAGAGTAAGCCTAGCCTGGCAGCAAGGGACCTCACAGAGGTTAGCCTGCCCTAAGAAGCAGGGTATTTTAACACGGCGCTGCTCTGCCATGACTCCTCCAATGCTGGCAGTCAACCCAGCTCAGCTACCTCTTCCCGAAAGCAGTGCACAGCTTACACAAGGTCGCAGGCAAGACGCTTCTGCCTGAGTTACGTGCGACTCGTGGTTTCAAAGCTTGCTTCACAAACCTACCAGTAAGGAGGTGGAAAATTAAAGACACGAAAATCCACAACTCACCCAAACAAAATCCCTCAATACAACACCACCACCCAAAAAAGCAAGCCCCCAAAACAGCAGAAGTAAGTATATGAGGAGGGGGAAATGGAGGACAGACCCAAGTGCCATGAAAGGTGAGCTTGTGGAAGCCTTAGCAGCAGCTCTCAAGGTTTACAAGTACTCAAGCACTGCACAACAGTTTAGACCAAACCTGGCCCGCAACTCAAAACCTCCTGCTAAGAAGTTCTACTAAGTTCAGAGGAGAATCACACATGTGCCCATTTTTCATGCTTTTGTCACTCTTCAAACAGTAGCTAATGTCAGCCTACATTAAATCAGTTTTTCTTATTCTAACAAATAAAAGAATTGAGCATCACAGAAATAATCCCTCTTAGTTGTGGAAAACCCCACCCTGTTCATATGACTTAAAATTTACCCCTGCAAATGAGGGGTTCACAAAAATTTCAGTCAATTCTTTAGCACAAATCCACATGTATGTATTTGTTCTCACAAATACTACTGGAGCAACATCTCTATTTTGCTCTCTAACAATACTGTAAAGGGCATCTTTGAGTTCATTTCTTGATCAGGATCTGCTGACACTCAGACATGAACTTAGAAACACACACTCTCTGCCAACTCTTCGCTAGTTGTAGTACAAAGAGGAACAGGCATCCAACCTACAAATGCCACCTGTGAAGGAAAGGAGCATTTGGCATTTAAAACTGCCCCATGAGTCACTGCTCAATGATCTTCTGCTACTGAAGACAAGAAGGGCAGAAACTAAATGATAAGGCAGAAAAGTTACACCCCATCCCCAATAAGGGCAGGAGTCCAAAAATAGCACATATCACTAAACATCAACTAACTTGGGCAGCGTGTTGATCAAAGCTCAGAAGTACAGGCTTCTGGTTAATTGAGTCTTCTTATTCAAGAGATCAAGAGTAAACAGACACGAAAATACATACCAAGACGTATTTTCGGGATAGAGGAGTGGATAATACACTCCTATGTACAAGAGAATGGACAGAGGATGCATCTTCCCCATCTTCATGAAGCACTTGCCTATAAATAAGCAATTAAATGGAAACTAATAACCAGATTCCAATTCTCTCCAACACCTACAAAAACAAATCACTGATTATGCATTTAGTTCTACATCAACTTCCCAAGAATGAAGCTTGATTAATATACAGTGAAGAAATCAATGTCCTCTTCTGGACAATCATGCTTTTGAGTTACGATCAATGCATGTAGATAATGCATTTCCATACAACTCTGACCTTCTGCTTGTTTGAGGGATCTAAAGATACAGGTATTTAGCCACAGCGCTACACTAAAACTGTGTATTTCTTGAGATTTGTTGGAATAACTGTATGTCGTAGTTGATTTGTCACATAAGTCGCTTCATGTTATTTTAACCAAGAAGTGGTTTCACAGAGGCCAAACTACAAAAAGCACTAAGAAGTAACGCGCAGCTTTTATTGGCACTAGTAGTTGTGTTCTACTTGGGACCAAGCATCTCATCGTTAGTTATGAATTAGAGCCACTTTTGAGGCTTTTCAACAGAATAAGTTTCAGCTAAATAAAAGCAAATACACAGCAATTCCACAGCAAGGTGAAGTACAGGCTACGACAGTATTCAATTATATGTAAAACCCCATAAATCCATGTTAAAGACCCAGACGATTTGGGTTTATTTAAACGAATGGAAGGACAATGCAGTTTCTACTGTAATGGCAGATTTCAGGTTATTGTAGATGAAGTTTCTAAAGGCTACAGATACAGAAAAGGCTGACTCAATTTCAGTTATGTGGGAAATGAAAAATCTGCATTAGCAAGAAAAATCTGCACTAGTAGTTCAATTACAATAAAAGATAGATATTTTTTTCTCTCCAAAGCAACAATAAGACCAAGCGGAATTAAAGACAGAACATAAGAACCGACTTGAGCAAAACCTGGGGAGACGATGCTAACAAAATCCTGTAAAGAAAGTCACAAAGTCCTCATCTTACCACTGTGTCACAACTAATCTGAAAACATTTGTAATGTAAACTCCTAAGTAAAATATTAAAAGTCTTTTAAGTCACACAGATGTATACAGAGATGATCACTTAGTTAATAATACCCTCAAACAACAGGAATTGGGCTGCAACTCAACCCTAGCTGTAAGTAAAATCAGAGCAATTAAAATACTGATTCAAAAATGATGGAAACTCTACTCACTGCCACAAAGCCATGGCAGGAACAGTGGATGGCTGTCAAGGGGAAGTGTTTAACTACCCCTGAATATAAGGGCATACAATTTGAAGTAATTTCTCAAATTTTTTGTTGATAAAAATGGCATGCATTTTAAGAAGAAAGATAATATGCTGTCACAAAACTGTGGCAAAGAGCTCTTACTAATATGGTTTATATGTCTTTTATGAGTGCTGCATGAAGAAAATATTTGCAAAACAGCAAGAAAAGACTATTTATTTGTTACTGCTTCTTCCAATAATGTCAAAAAAGTTGAAACAGGTTTTGGTTTTGAGTGGGTATGAGCACAATACAGATGTGTGATTGATTTCTGAAGACCATATGTGATTTTCTACTTATAACATTACTTCAAAAATGATAGGCCTATTAAAAATAAATCTATTACTCCATACTTGCATGTAAGTATTAGCTAATTTCAGACTATCTTTCATAGAGCCTGTCAAACCGACGACCTCACTAAGCCTTTATAAAGCCATATGCCCAAAGTGTCAGTTACACCAACCAGCTTTACGGCCACGTTAGGATATGTCTAAAATTAATCCTGTGCTCAAGAGCCCTGCTGAATGCAAGCAGCACCAGCACATCTGAGCCTACATGGCTGCTAGCGAACTCCACCTCAGTAATAAAAAATAAAACGCACAAGGTGCACATTTAAATGTATACAAAAACACGGTTCCACAAGAACTTTTTGCCTCATTTAAGCGTCAAAACTGCTGCCAAAACGCATCTCGGTCTACGGATCTCCAGTCACATCTGCCACCCTCCCTCCGTTAACACAAGCAACCCTATAGAACGCTCCTACAAGGCGAGCTGGACTTAAGGACCTCATCCCTGTCAAAAGAAACCCCAAAGGTACTGCCGAGGGGTTGTTTCACCGTTTTCCATGTGGGAATCCTGACTAACAGAGCAGCGTGAGGAAGGACAAAGCGCAAGCAGGGCCTCCTCCTTCCAGTGCCGAACCGCGCTCGCATCAACCGAAAGCAAGTAGAGCACTGCCACCAGCGAGATTCTCCAAGAGGAAACCCGATCTCAAGGCAGAATGTCTGTCCTGAGTTCAGGAGAGTTCATGGGTGAGATAAGGATGCCTTTTTAAGAAGCACCTCCTAAACAGAATTTTAAATAAGTAAATAAATAAGAAATTGTTAATGTATTCTTTCCCAGCCCTCTGAAATCTGAAAAGATGGCTGGAAATAGAGTAATTGATTCAAATATTTTCATTTTTGTATTTTACTGAGGAATTCGGTGAAGCTGGAGTATAAATCCTATTAAACTGAACTTAGTTTGTCCATCCTTAAAATAGATTTGACATACAAACACAAACACAAGGTCAAGGTCACAGATCAGCAAGAAAGATTACAAAGAGGACTGATGTAAGAGCTGGCATTTGATCAAAGCTCCTAGATATGTTTTTTTAGTATACTTACCAGAAATACCACTACATTTGCTTCACATTGGCACATTTTTAAGTATTTCTTACCTTTAAGAGCAGCTGCCCTGTGCTTATTTATTTTAACAGATGTTAGGCAGCGTATCAAATAAACTAAAGGAAGAACTCTCACGTTAAATGAAAAGGAAGTGAAAGACACTGCTTTTTGCCATCTTTTCACTCTATTCAGTTACGTGCTGATACATATTAAATCACAAATCCAAAAGGACAGCCCACTCACAGACACAGGACATGACAGTAACACAGCTACTAGAGAATCAGGACCTCAGTTTATAACTTCATGCAGTACAAGTTACTCATCTTAATACAGCAATTATTTGGATGTGCACTTCCAAGCGCAACACTCACTTCTCTATTTTAATTATCTGTGTGCACAACATCTATTTCTCAATTAAAACAAAGAACTCTTAACACAAGGTCTACACGAAACACAATCACACTAACCTCTTCTGTAATCAGGACAACATTTATGTCCTAGAAAGCTTCTTTAATGCTGAACGCTGAGTAAGTGAGCAGATTAAACACAGTAGCAACAGTTGAAAGACTCATTAAAACTCAGCTGCTGAAAATAGGCAGCAATGAAAGTCATTTACTGATCTATCCATCCACCCACTCAGCCACCAATACATTCTCAAAGCTTTAAACACACGTTGAAGAATATTTAGCTTACAGGTCACATCCACTAGACATATCTTCTGACACTTAAACAGAGGAAGAAAAGGTGTCTTGGGCAACACAATGTTGTGTGACATTCAAGGGTGTACCGCTACCACAAAATTTAATGCTTGTTATAACAAGTAGTAAATTAAAGAATTGCGTGGCTTGTAGTCTTATTTCTGAACCCCAACTTTCAACACCAGCACAGCTCTGATGTTAGTCTAGACATGACTGGGGGCAGTTTATATTTAGACATAGAGCTATGTCTATATATAGGACCATTCGTGTTCGTATAAAGCTTTTACTGAAATTCATTTGGGGTGACTGGCATAACTCACATGCATGTGGGCACCTCAGACACTACCAGTAAAACCTTCACATCATCATACACCCTCCTGCATTTTGTTTTGACTGTTTCAACATTTTTACTGATTTTTCTCCATTTAATTCTTGTATAAGTATTACTTCAGCAGCACTTTGCCTGCATGATTGGGTTGGCTCAGTTACTAACGGAGAAACCTGAAATGAAAAACACCAAAAAAAAGTAAATCCAGTTTAAGAAGACATCTCCTTTTTGAAAACATCCTTCAGAAGAATTAGACTGTCACCCTTTTAAGCCATAGTACCGCCTGACCTACTAGAGCCAGATACAAATCACTCCTGAAGCCTGGGATGCAAGCTTCTCAGCGCAACAGTATAGGTGTTTTTAACCCTGATAGTGATTCATCAGATGGTAAAACAATTTGATCTTAAACCAATGACTGAGTTAAGATGTAGACCTCTGGGCAATACAATTCTACTCTTCCCTAGTCTCTCCTTTTTTAAACCATCTCAGCAAAAGGGAAGGAAAGGGGAGATTTGGGCTGGTGGTTTTTTTCAAGTGGAATTTCTATCCTTCCTACTTTGCAAAGGCTAACAAAGAGTCTCGCTGCACTGAAGTGTTAGGAATGAAAAAAGAAGTAAATAAGATCAGAAAACTACTATTATTCGAGATTTAAAAAGCAACAGAGGTTCACTCAACAACTGCAAACAAGTCAGCAACTTACTCCAAGAACTGAAAACACGTGAAAATATCTATATAAAGACCTTTCACAACCAAGAACATTCCAGGAAACACATTTTATTAGCAGTATAGCTACCCAACACTTCAAACTCTAAAGCAAACACGTTCAGAGTCATATGGCTTATTTAATGCATGAAAATTCAACTGCGCTAAAGAGCTTTTACTTTAATACCAGTACTTTAATTTAAAGTGATGTTACAGCGAACAACTGTTCATTCAGTACAGGTCTCTCATACTTATACTATAAAAAACTTTCTTTAATCATCTTAGATCACCTTTAATAAAACAAGTTGGCAGCAGTTGTGTTTGGTTTTTCAATTTTTCTGTTAAATGCACATTCACAGTTTTTACACTAAACCTGCAGGGGCAAAGGGTTTCTACTAGTTCTGAATTTCGGCAAATCCCCCACTTCCCAAGCAGCGGTGCTGTGGCAGCCAGCTATCAGCAACCAATGGCGGTTTTGGCCTTTTTCTCGCTCTGACACCACAGAAAAAAGTCTGAAACCCAATTCTATTCCACTCCTCTTTGGAGAGTTTGAACAGGCAGAGGCGAAGCTTTTCCCAATGCAAACCATTTCAAGTGTGCTGGTTTTGAAAAAGGGGTAATGACAAACTGCAATAAGTGACTAGCCAATATGGCAACAAAACTGACTATAACAGCTAGCACAAAGAAGAGAGTACTGCTGATCACTTCAGTAGTCAAGCAGTCTGCAACAAGGGATTATCTTGAAGCACTGGTTGGCTGCCAACACCCAACTCTGTAAAGGTACTATTTTACGTTTTGGTTTTTTTTAAAAAGAAGCAAAAGTATTGCCTACAATTATATTTACACATATGAAATATCAAATCAAGAAGTTCTAAAAAAAAAAAACTCAAACCCCATTAAAATATCATTTTGATAAAGAGTTTAATAGAAAAATACAAAATTAAAGGAGCTACTTTTAACTATTTATTTCTACTGATGGAAGTAGATTTTGGATTTTAAAAGTACAACAAAATAACGTCAGGATTATGCAGGCATACAAATTTGTATGAGAGGCATCTAATTCATGCAACATATACTAAGGTTGCAGAATTAGGCACATGATAGATGGACACATACCACAATGAAAAGAAGTAATATATTACTAGTTTAAGCATCGTGACAACTAAAAGCATATTGGTTCATATTCAAAATTTGAATATTATTCTGTTATTCAGGACACAGCATAGGATTTCCTTTTCCAAACAAGTTGTGCAGAGATCAGTTATTCCAGCTTTCCCATTCCACAAGTTGTTCACCACACACCAATCACCGCAGGTGGTCTGGTTTTCCACATTCTGGAAGCCTGATACTGATTCATCATCTAACAAAATTGGCTACTGGTGATAACGAAAGGCAGTGGGAGGTAGGTGATAAATTTCTCTCTGTAAGTCTTGTCTCAACTTAGGGTGGAGGAACGGGGAAATCACCACAAATATCTTAAAGTTTTGAACTGTTCGCTTAATGTCTACTGATGGAGTACAGAAAGAGCGAAAAACCGTCATAAAACAAAGAGACCTAAGAGTCATGAATCTAGCAAATAAACATGTGAAACTCCACCAAAGTAGCTTAAACCATGTATCATGTAGTATAAAGTCTTTATCTAATAACTATAATGACAACTCTATCGATTCAGCTGATCAAGCCAGGTATTATATCCAGCTTAACCTGCCACAGTTGAGACCTGACCACAGCTGACAGGTCACAACCCATGCCCTTTGTGTTATATAAAATCATCTTCACTGAAGACTATGTTAATGTGATTTCATTCAACAGCAGTTCAGGCTCATACATACCTACACAACAACCACAAGACGACTCACAAATGCCAAATAAACAAATCATACTGCACAGGGAGATGTAAAGCAAACAGGGCCACAAAAGAAGATCAGAAGGGGGAAGAAAACCCCAAACCCCAAACTAAACACCAAACCCACCCAACAACTCAAATCCCAAACCCCATGTCTCCTTAAAGAGACTTTCTGTTCTCAAAGCATACCATTTAAAATCCATTTGTTAAGAAAAGGCCAGAAGTTCTGGTAGGCAGGTGATCATGTCTCCAGCTTCCCCAAGAAACTTTTAGCAGATTGTTAGCTTGGCACCCTAGTTAGCGATTTCAGGAGAAAGAGATCAAAGACTATTTGGGGATGTGAAATAAACCATCCTCCAACTCAGAATTCTTAAGAGGGATAAGGACCAAAGGTAGTGTGAACTAGAGAAAGTTACCACTCCATGCCTGGTGTGAGAAAAAATACAGGTTAATGAACTAGATTCTTCCAGAGTTCAGGGGCAGATACTCATACCTTTCAAATGTCAGCGCCGGATCTTTGTGAATCTGTTTGTCATTCCACCCTGCCAAAAATAAATACATTATACTCAGGATGCTGAAACCTGTAGTGGAAAACAATTCTACTGTAACAGGACAGTCATGCTGTTAAGTCAGTATCAGCTCATGAAAGGGAGCCTGTCTTCTCAACAATGTATCAACAGACTGAAATAAGAGTTCTCCCCTGCAGCTGGTTCCACTTGTGGTCAGTCTGTGACAGTATCAGAGCTTGACCAGAGGAGCTGAGCAAGCTGGTAAAGTTAACGTGCCTGGAGAGAGTGGACAGGTCTCCTTGCAGAGTTAATATTACCCACTTTGTCAAAAAAAGTCATCAGGGGATTACCTTTATTCTGACACTCCAGCTACCCACGATGACTTAAAAAAAAAACACAAACAAAAATAAGCCAACACACAGCACACCCTTGACATCACATTCCGCTTTTCTAAAATCTTGTCTTCTCCTGCTAATACCCTTCAGTAACTCTCATTTAGTCTTCCCTCAGCTCCCTCCTTCTGCAACCCACACTTCTGTAACATTACCGACACGCAACGACCCTTCCACACTACACAAAACACAGTTGTTATTTTAATCCTTCCCCTCAAGACTCTCTGACTACATAACCCTCTACTTGAAGCTTTCAATTGTTTTTCTCATGCTCTAGATTAAGTTTAAAATTGATCATCTGAGTTCTACAGGTGTTAATAACTTTCATTTCTACCCGCACAGCCTAACCACTTTCTGTGTCCTTCTTCCTCACCCCTCTATTTCCACAAACACTCATTTTTACTGTAATACTCAGGCACCTCTCACACAGGAAATTCCATTATGATTCTGCACTGCTCCCCAGGCGAAGATCATCTACACTCTGGAGGCTATTTCCTCCTCTCCTCCAACAGTAAATCACCATAGCAAAAATTCAGCCAAAATACCTCCTGCAAAACCACAAACCGAAATACAAATTATGTATGTCACTTGCCTTTCCTCACAGATTCACGTTGTGCTGCTTTTCATTCCTTCATCAGAGTCTATATGAAGTTTATTTTAAACATATCAACACCTGTAAGATGCTGAGTATGCACAAATTATGAGTTCAGCTGGAAAACAATTAAATGAAGCCCTAGAGCAACACTGGTCTCTAGAATAAGTATGCTTTCCCTTCCTCTTACAGAAGAAAAAATGCATTTATTGTTTTTTCAGTACAACAATGCATGCTGCTGTTGCAGTTTTCACCCAATTCCTCTCTTTTACTACATACAGCTGGAGTGGTACATGCTAAAAGATCAACAGAACACAAAGATTAATGATATGGAGAAGAGCATACAGAAGGGCTTAAGTGTCAAAACATAGCATGAAAGTGCTTCTCTTTTCCTGAGCTGCTGCTATTAAAATATATTGTCAAAGCTCTTTTCCTTGCCTGGCTGGTAGAATGACAGTATCCCTACCTTGATGCAATCTGTTTTCACTTCAGAGGGAAAAGATGGAAGAAAAACTAAAAAGACCAGCAAAGGAAAGGAAATACTGCTCCTAGGAAAACTTTTATTTTCAGAGCAACGACATGTGTTTATTTGTTTATTTTTAATCAT
This sequence comes from Trogon surrucura, assembly GCA_020746105.1. Taxonomy (NCBI): domain Eukaryota; kingdom Metazoa; phylum Chordata; class Aves; order Trogoniformes; family Trogonidae; genus Trogon; species Trogon surrucura. The sequence goes on along the minus strand of CM036617.1, from coordinate 111,593,801 downwards.
GACAGCAAGTGGTGCCAAAGATGGCATGAACAGGGAAACTTTTGAGGAGGAAAGTGAAGGCAGAGAAAGTACCTGTCCCAGGGACTGGTTAAACATAAACCCAGACCTCTTTTAACGAAACAAAGGAACCTTTCTGTGTCTCAGCTGCCTTAATGAAATAACCTTCTGAAGCAAAACAGCAGACTTCCGCAAGTCCTCGACTTTTTTGAACACGATTTCTCCTCCTACTCCTCAAAACAGAGGGATTTGATTTACTGGGTCTACCTCTGATTTCAGTTTTACTGCAAAAAAGACTTAACCCTTCATTCCAAAGGTCCTCTGGTATCCTCTTTACAAAATCACATAACCCAGAGCTTTCTTGTAGCACTTCTGAAGGTGAACAGTTTGGTTTATTAAGAATAACCTACTGGGATGCAAATTGCACTTGCTCTCTTTATATTCTGCCAGGTTGATGAGAGCAAGTCTGTCTGCGCTTGACATTTGCTGCAAAACACTGCATGGCGTAATGACTATTGCAAAACATTTTATCTTCCCGTAGATTCAAACTACAACCCCGAAGTGATTACAAACTAAGACACGATACAGGCATAACCAAGCAGAAAGGAAGGGTTGTAGAGAAGAAGTAGGTGTAAGGAAGAAAAGCATCAATGGCAAGTGAAGGCAGTGAGACTATCCAAACTGCCTGGGACGCTGTCTTGCAAGCGTGAAGTCCCAAAGAGTAAGAAAAAGAAGAGCAGAAACCACATGACGTAGGATACTGCGCACTACACAAGGATACAGGCAACTTGGTTCCTTAAAGCATAAAGCCAGAGGGGAAAATCTAGGTAGCATGACTCTTAAAATTTCTCCCACTGTAGGAAGTATCTTCTATGAACTGCAATAAGCATTACGTTACAACGCACGTGGATGGGAAGTCAAAATCTCCAAGGGTTACGTTATTTTTATTGTGATCTTGACCAGTGGAACAACAAGGAAGACGGGAAGATCTAAAACATCTTGACTCTGTAATCTGTTGTTGAGAAAGGTGAGCGGGGGAGGGGGGAGAAACCAGAAAGTTACTCCCTATCCATCATCATTCAGATCAAAAGCTCCACTTACATCAGGAAGAAGGGGGTTAGATTCCTAAATGAAAATTAATAGACTAAACTATCCTTGTAATTCACTTCTACATATGAGAATCAAAGTGTGCACTGAATGTAAATTATTTTTGTCAGGTGCCTGGTAAGACATGAATGACTCTAAAGAACAAGGAATAACAACAGTCTCCTTTTTGAACATAACATATTACTGAACATACCTTTCTCAAGTTTTCTATGAATTGTTGTATTCTCCTTTAACTATGTAACTTCAGAGCAAATGGATAACTTCTAAGAGCAGGCATGATCCATGTTCCTCACAGACACCAATTATAAAAAAGGTAGTATTTATGTACATGCAAAAAATCCAGACTATTTGATAGGGATATGTAAGCAAAATCTTTACTGCTCTAGGTACTGCCACTAAAGTCTCTCTCGTTAAACATCTCTATTCGATTGGCAAATTTGATTACAAGTTTAATTTTTGCACAGTTAAGCTCATTCAGCCATTTTTAATCTCAAATAGGTTTGTACCCCATCATGACTAGCTGAGTACTACAAAAACCTTTGGCACAGTAACCTCATAAGTAGTGGAGAACAGAAGAAATGCTCTTAGGAGCAGGGAACTGTTGATAAGAGACTTTTTCCTCTGCTGACTGTACTCTGTCAGCTGTAACTACATGCAAGAGTCCACACTTACAAATTACATAATACATGCATCTGAACTACCCTTCCATGAAATTATTTTTTTTTTAAATGACCGTCATAGGTATAAAGGCTGAGAAGAAAGTGTCTGAAGTTGACCAAGCATCTTGTTTTTCTTCAATGCAATATACAACCACCATTTAAAAATTCCATTTAAAAATCCTACCCAGAAACAAACGGCAAGTAAGATGCATTTCAGTTACCAAAGACCTATTTCAAGCTGACATCTGAATATCTGATGTTAGAGGGCTGCTGCTCTTTACAGACTGATCATAGTAATTTCACTCCTCCATTGTTCACCAGGACCTCCCACTATGTGCACGTCTAAACTACGTTGGAGGCAATGGGACATTGTCAAAATCACAATAGAAAAAGTTTTTCTGTCTTTGAACAAAACAGAAGACTTGATAAACTTCAGTGAACACATCAGAGCAGTCCTTTGGGCTATTCCCACTTTACACATGAGGAACAGCAAGTACAGGGGAAGATTGAGCAACTTGCCCACAGTCACAGGAAGTCCATACACATAACAGAGTAAGAAAGATTGTCTAAATCCCAGTCTGACCCTTCAATTACAAGATATTCCGTCTCTACAGTTTCTGGGAGTTTGTTTGCTGGGTTTTTTTTTTACCCTGTTGGTGAAAAGAAACAACAATTGATGCACTAAACTTGAGAAAACCATGGGTATTACTTACAGAATAAGACTTGCAACACCACAGTAAATGCCTCTATCTTCCAAAATAAGAGAAGTTACCAGTGTTGCCATCACCCTTAGGGCAGATATCTGTCAGTCAAGTACAGTATATACAGATTTTCCAGTATACCTGCTGAAATGACATTCTCTCCAAGAAAACAACTATGTCAGTACTGAACTGAAATGATCAATGATGGCATTAGGATCAAAACCAGAATTCCACCAATTTTTCCTATTTCTCAGAGATCTGACATGCTGAAACAGTTCTAATGAGCTGGGCATCTAGTTAATTGGAACTGGAAGGACCACTGCACAGCAGCAGCAGATAGAGCTTTGCAGCAGTGGCTCTTCTGATCCACTGCACACTTTCAGCCTCCTTCTTAACCAAGAACAGTAAAGTCCTTTTCCTTCTGAAGTAGGGATCTTTCATAACCAAGTATGTATAAGCATGTATACACATATCTAAGTGCTTCCTTCCCAAAACGGTCCATTTTTATTTCCTTGCTTTAGAAAGCTGTCCAAACCAATCCAGCTGCAATACATTCTCAACATTGGATTGCTCGGATGGACTAGAAAACAGGGTGTGTGTTCATCCACACGTACACCGGTGCATAAGCAGAACTCCAGCAGTCCATGCTAGAAGCAGAGCTCTGAAGGAAAGACGACTGAAGCTGCAGGAACAAATAAATCCAGGTAGGTAGCTTTTTTGCCTTTGCAGAACTGGCCCATGGTGCTGAGGCTCTGGAACCCTGAAACACACTCGAGCCAGATTTTGTGCATCCTCTGCAAGCTGCACCAGTAGCTACAACCAAGCTTGCAGAAATGAATTTGCCCCCTGTTTAAACGGAGCCAAAAAAGCATAAAAAGAATAGTAATCCCTTAATAATCAACAGTAACATTTGTCCTGATGAGTTCTCACAAATACAAATTCCAGCTTCAGATGCTGGAAGATTCCAAACCGGCGAAACTCACTAAATAACTTAGTTTCTATTCTTATTCACTTGTAGAACTTGGGGATACCTGCCACCTGTACTCCATGCCAGAGTGAGAGAAAACAGATCAAGTGGCTGCCATTGGCTTTTACACAACTGGTAAATTTGGGAGAAGGGGAAGCATCTCAAACCTTGTAACTGCTAATAGTCAGTGCCACCTATGGTTGATGTTGCGGAAGCAAAGATCCGAAGAAAAAAAGGTGTTTGAAACTTTTAACAAGCTCCAGGTTTTTCAAATGGCTTCAGGAGAATAAATCAGACAAAGAAGATTATTACTCTACTCTAGATCATTTAGAATGATTGCAACAGGCAATCTTGCTAGTACCAAAACCAGGTCCCAATTCTTTCTATGATTTTACAAAGAGAACATCTTAAAAACACACCCTTAAAGACTTGTAAGTGCAGCTTCCCGCTTTCTTATCTTAACTCTGCCCTTCAGCTAAGACTGACCATGTTTTTTATTAACAGCTCCGCTTCAGTCAATTTGACTCTGCTGCTGCAGATGCTTTGTCCAGCAGTTGAGATGTCGGAGTTTATTTCCTCAGGCCATGTAAAATCCTCCCCCATCATCCCAATGAAGTATCAGCAACACTTAATTTTCAGGAAAAGTTAACCAACACAACAGACAAAATAATTCCCTCCAGAGGCTTCACAGAAGTCTCATTTCAGTACACGAGGTCATTAATTACACGACTGCCTTTAGCATCAGCAGGAATCTGGTAGTTATAGCACTGATTGAGTTAAGGCTGACTTCAGTATCAGCACCAAAAAAAAAATAAAATATATATTTACTTAGGGAAGTTAAGCAACACCTCAACTTCCTCTTTTCTTTACTATGGTAAAGCACAGTAACAGAAGGAAAGGGGGTGGAGATTGGGAACAGGCATTTCACAATTTCAAGCAAGGCACAGTTACCTTTCGAAAAACATACCTAAACTGGAATTCGTCCTACTCGAACTGATGATACACTTAAGCACCCAACTACTCTTCTTTAAAATTTGATTAAATATTTCCAGAGGAAATGTAGTGTTACGCAGTTGAGCAATTATGGAATCAACTGCATGCCTCCAATACAAAGTAAGGATGTTTTTTAAAATCTAATTTTATTTAGTTGTGGACTTGTTTTGTTTGTTCCTCTTCCAAATATAGCAGTCTACTCCAGGCTACATTGTACTCCAAAATTCTCATCAAGATTTTAGCGTCATGAGGCACGCTCATTCAGTAAAGGTGGCAGTAAAAGTTTTAAAAACCAAGAAAATCACATGCTACCAGGCTGATATATTCTATGATGATAGGAAAACTGAGATATCAAAACCACACACTCAGAAATCCTCTTTTAACTGTGATCTAAAAAATATACCTAATTTCTCTATTGATAAACTAATAATTGACAAAAAAAAACCCCAACAAAACCCAACAAATAAACCCAAAACCAAAACACAAAAGCAAGAAGAAAACAAAACCAAACCCCCCCCAACTCCCAGAACTAGCCCTACTCAAAAGAGGAATTATGAAGTCTCAAAGCACTCACAGCAATCTTGACTGGCAAAATGTTTTCAAGGACTTGGATTTAATCATGTCATTTTCTTTTCCTCTAATCATTTATTTAAAGTCATAGGTTGAATTATTTATGAACACAAGTTAATTGCATTGAAATGCAGTACTGCCCTGCATTTATCTAACACCTCCTTCAGAACTCAACCTCCTGCCACTAACTGGTTAAAATCTACAAAAAGTCAATATGGAACTTAAGATAAGATTTAACTATTTCTGCAGTACTACTGCAATTAACTTGTTAGAAATGGTCAAGTCCCTTGATCTTGGGATCTGCCATGTAAATTGTGCAAATGTTTTTATCGACTGGTATCATTCATGTGTTTATACTTAAAAAAAAAAAAATCCAGGGGGAAAAATAGTTCACTCACAAAATATTTTTTTAATAAGCAAGTTTTGACTAAGTAGTTGTAATTAAAGTCATCATTTTTTAAATACAAGCAATCACATCAGAGACCCTCCCTATTTGGGGTTTTTCTTAGCTCTGAAAGGATCTCAAAGATCAATGACTCACTTGCATAAGGCTGTAGTCATTCTATTTGCAAGATGCAAACTACACTCAAGGGCTCATATAAATACACTGCACATGTATAAAGTGTTAATCCTAAGACAGCAAGGCCATATGACAGAAGTAACTATTATACTGCATGGTTGCTCCTCAGCATAAAATGTTTTTCTAGTCCCTCATTTCCTTAAAGCAACTCATTTGCTTGTCACCTGCCAGGACAGAGTAGAGAAAGGATTTCGGAAATACCTCTGTGGCTTGTGCATGGTGATAACACATGAGGAAAGATGGATTTTCATTTTCTCATCAAGTTATTAGATTAGCTTTACATACAGATTTAAACGTCCAGGACAAGTCTGCCACCTGTCCTAAACTTAATTAGTCGGGAACGTCTGCTGGACAAGAGCAGATACTTCAGATGTTTGGGAGTGACCACAAGCAAACACCCAAACAGCCACCAGCGCAACCTCAGCGATGCCAAGAACAAAGCACTAAGTACAGCTCTCTGTGAAACTGCCTGAATTTTATTAATGGAGTGCTTCACGCTTCTCATCAAACACACGACTGACATCAGCTGAGCGTCTATAAAATCACAGAATCAACTGCAACAAAAGTCTGCAACTGAGCTAAGGAAATGAAGAGCACTATCTTTCTCATTAAAATGTTGGTGAATATTTACACATTACTGGGGGGGGGCGAGGGGCTGAACGGGGAAGGAAAGATGAAGGCTGAAATCCTGCAAGACTTTTCCTCAGCCTTGTTCCTGTTCTGTTTGTAACAGCAGCACATCTAAGATTTTCATATTTTTATACCTCCCCTCACATACACCCTCCCTCCATGTACGACCAGTGGAGCAGCTTAAAAACTAGGATAAAACCCCACACGTTCATTTAAAGAGGCAAATACATCCACATCCAAGTATGTTTCACATTTAAAAGCTAAACCAACTCTCTCTTAAAAGGTTAATTAGAATTTTATCTGTGTAGGTAAGCAGCAACTACTGACATAGATGTGAGTAACCGAATATAATACAGAGAATTCAGTTATACATCTCCTTATGTTGCCATTGGCACATACAATAAATTCATCTCATTAGCAGGGGCTACTTAGTTCGTCGTAGTAAACAAAGCTGCCGATAACAACAGCCTCGCATACTTTTCATTCATTCACATATTTTTCTTTACTTAGACTTCTAGCATGTGCCACAGAAGAGCTGAATGTTAAACATTCCTGGAGTGTCACAATATGTAATACAATAAAACAGATTACAACCATACCTTTCTTTCACAGCAGTGGTGCCAAGCACAGGTACACTGTAGCAATCAATTTGTTCTGCAGACAGTAAGGCTTTCATAGAATACTAATGCAAAATCTCTTTTCTTTCTCCTTCGACTTGACTCCCCAATGCCCGGGTCCCGACCAATACAAGGAGGAGGGCAGAATGTCTTCTGCTGAGATAACCACAACTACTAATCAAGTATACGTGTACAAGGGCACAGGATTAAACCTCCACCAGGCTTGACTCGGGCACCGAGAGCAGCTAAACACACACACAGCAAGGTCAGAATTAAACACTCACTCACGCACACGCACGCACGCGCATCTACTTGAGCGAACTAATTTATCACACTTTACCACTGACGGCTTTTTACCTCGAGGGAGTAAAATTACATCCTGGTGAACTGACGAGGTTCAGACACAACAGCTTCCAACAACAAATCAGATCTCGCAGAATCGGGAATCGTGCTCTTTGGCCAACGCTCCTCTCTCCCGGCTTTACAGGCAGTTTCGGAAACTCGTTTCCCGCTGCACCCACGCGTGTGCGCGCACACCCGGGCGCGTGTGCAGGCGTGTGCACACACCCACGTGTGCACCAGACACACTAGGAGGCACCAGCAAAACCAGAACAGCTGCGCTAAAGTTCAAAACCAGGTAATCACTCCCTCCGAGAGAGTTTTCTTTTTGATTATATTTATCTTTACCTCCCAACATAATCAATCTATCAAGTCTAATTACTCCAGAAGAAAGCATTTTATTATTGTCTAACATAGCAAATGTCAAACAAGCTGTTCATTTACCTTGAAGTTTATTAGCATAGAAATGCAACATGAAGATGCTCTCAAAATATTGTCACTTGTATTCACAACATTTTCAAAAACCCACTTAGCAGGTCTTTATTGTCAAGCATAGCTGGATACTGTATTAGCTCTTAAAACAGGCAAGGCATTATCTTAACTGTATCGCCCTTCAGCTAATGTAAGAGTTTTTCTTTAAAAGCTCATTTTGTATTTAACTTTTCTTTTTGGTTCTCTTCATTTAAACACTCCTCTCACATTCCAGTCAGCCCTACGTACGTGGATACACGTGTTGTCGTAAACGCTCATACACGTGCATTTCAAGTAGGAATAAGTAGTGAAATACTGAAATTCAAAAGCAAGGATTTTCCCCATTCCTTAAGTTCTGCCCTGCCATGCATCCCTCATGGCATTTTCTTCACAGTATCGTGCAGATGTACATTTTACCAGAATCATCGAGATGAACCCTACAAATTGCCATCACTGGGGTTTTAGCAACACTGCTTCTGCGTGTGATCCACACTGAGAAGAAAACACTGTACCGATACTCCCTGAAATAACCCCGAAAACAACGTTTGGCACTTTACCTAGAACAAATTAGCAAAATGTTTTTGCAATATCAGTGGCTTCGCAGAGACACCAGGAAGAAAAAAGAAAAGAGGGAAAAAAAAAAAAAAAGCGGCGTTAATCAATACTGATGAGTTTGTCCTTGACATACTGACCGTGTCATCGGGCTATTGTCATGTGATATCATGTCATTTCCCCACCTGGCTCATGACCTTGTCCTTTAAATGACCCAAAGCTTCCCTCAAGTAGCAGGAGGCCCCTCCCCGCTGTCTCAGCAAGGTCGAACGGGTCAGCGTGTCCTCATCTATAATCCACCACCATTTGTCAGCAGGGAGGCTGGAGGAGGCAGGCTTGCTACAAGGGGAGAATGCCCAATTAGGCAGCTGTCACACAAAGCATAGGCTGCAAAATTATCCCCTGTCAAAAGAAAGAGCAGCTGCGGGTGCCAATTACAGCAACCTTTCAACCCTTTAGGTACTGGAAACTACACAGAAGTAAATGAAGTACAATTAGTGATAACAAATCGATGAATTAGGACACTAAATTAGAAATTACTAGCAGGTGAGCTTAGGTCTCCCATAATATTAAGGGCACGGCACACCCCAGGCAAGGGCAGGAATGTGCAGATTGCATCGAGTACGTCGCTTTCATCCTATCCATCTTTCTCGCGTGGAGCCTCTTTTCCTCCATCGTTTTCTTCTCGCAAGCCTTGTCCGAGCCAGACAGCGCAGGGAGAGGAGGCAAAGAAGAAGCAACCCAAAGAGGAGAGAAGTTGTAGCGCCTGATCTTCCCTCCTTATCCTGGCAAATGCAGTTTCCTCCCTCCTCACGAGGAGGTCCTCAGAGCCAGCACAATCTCTATCTCTCCCCAGCAAGTATACTCCATTTCAGCCCAAGAGTTGACATTTGCTGGAACTCACATTCCAGCTGCACAAGATTTACCCCAGGAACAACAAACAAAACTCAAAACCCAAACAACAACAGGTGATAAACTCTCAGTAAATTTTACGTCATTTGCACTCGAAACACTTAAATCTGAGCTACTTGCTAGACTTTTGACTGCAGGGGGAAGACTTATTTCTCCACATTTCAGTTCTCTGATGCATCATGCAGTGGCATCTCTGAGCATATGGAGAGCCCTAAGTTTGCCAGCAAAGTTTCTAACTCAGTGCTTGCTTTTTTTTTTTCTTTTTCTCTCCTCGGTCGAACTACTTGGAAATATTTTCTCACCCTCACCATTTTCTTAAGCAGCCAGCCCAGCAAGTTCCTGTGTGCTGGTACCAAAGGGCAGGTCCTGCAGACCCACAGCAGCGAGGTCAGCCCCTCCCGCAGGAGGGACAGAGGGGGAGAGCTACCCCCAGCACCTCAGGCTGTGCATCCCCCCCAAACCCCGGGCAACCACAGCAGGGTGGTCATCTTACTTGTACTTACAGAACAAGTCTAGAAAATGATTTTAAAAGGGGGGGGGGGGGGGGGGGGGGGGGGGGGGGGGGGGGGGGGGGGGGGGGGGGGGGGGGGGGGGGGATAAGGTTAAAAGCTTGCATAATTAACATACAACTACACCCAAAACATACAGCTACACCCAAACATGGTTAAGGCAGCCTTTATATTTGGGTGCTTTGAGTTAAAGTCGCAAATCTGAGAAACAAAATTCAAAATCTAAGATGCCTCCTGCAGTTAGCCTTTCCAGCCAGCTCACAGTCATTTCACACTAAGTGAAGTTGCCATTTATCTTGTCAATTCTCCCCTTTTCATTCCGCATTCCCTAATCTTAAATCTCCCTTCTTTTATATTCTTATGCCTTGCAACCACTTTGAGTACTGTGGACAGTAGTTCAGATTTCTCCCAGCAGCAGTTCTGAAATAATACCTGTATACTTGCACTGCAGTTCATACATGCACTCACACACACATTTATGCTAATACATTCACCAAAATACGAAATACAGTAGAAATTGAATCACTGATCTCCAAGAAGTGTCCTACAGCTATCTCTTGATCTGTAGCCGGTGTGGAATACTTCACTGTTTAGAAAAAAATAAAAATCTTGCTTTCATAACTCTGATAAGAGGAAGCATAATACAGCTCTGACTATAAATAGATGTAAAAATGTTCATTTAACGGCAGGTGCAATGATGCTCATCAAGTTTAACATTTTCTTTAGAGTAACATATGGAAGCTGTAGAGTACCGAAAGAGTTAATGTGTTTAGAATTCAGTTTCCATCATACTTGGGTGACTATCTCTTTAAATAATTTAAATCCTCTCCATCAACTACAAAGCTGTTTTGAAGCCATTTAGCTTTGTTCTTTACATGTGTTCTAATTAAGAAATGACCTTGTCATCACACACACCAGAAATCCTGGATTATTTCCTGCAGCAAAAATCCACGAAGCCAAAAAAAAAAAAAAAAGGACAAAAAGAAAAAAAAAGAAAATATACACTTCTTCCTTTAGTGAGGAACTGAGGAAGTTGTTGGTTGGCTGAAAGCTGAAGCAGTTTTACCGCATAATTTTTTTTTTTTTTCCGTGTGTGTGTGTTGTTGAATGTCACAGGGCGGGTTAGCGTGACCTTGAGCTGCATCAGCAGCACAGCAAGGGTCGAGATGCCTGCAGGCGCCCTTGTACTGGATTTGCAAGACAAAAACCTTCAAACTGGCTGAAGGACATCTTAAATCTCTTCAAAGGTTTTTTCCGAACTAATCTGGGCTGCTCTTAGCCGGATCTGTGCCAGTGTGAGAGGCAAAATTAAAAACAAGGTCTTTGACAGGATGTTGTCTCCTCTTAACCCTTTCCCGGGCGGGAGGCAGCGCGTCGCCGCCGCCGCCGCGCCGGAGGGACCCCGGGCGGAGCGCCGCGACACCGGCGCCGCTCTTTCGTAACCACATTATGTAAGCGACCATTTGCGAGGAACGCGGCTGTTATTAATACCCAGCGTTCAGCCGGCTCCCCGCACAGCCGCCCCCGTCTCTCTCGCCTCCCCACCCCACCCCCCCCCCCCCCCAAAAAAAAAAAACCCAAACCCCAAAACCCAACCAAAAAACTTCAAGGCTGTCATTTTTCCAAGCGGTGCCAGGCGCTGCGGGGACGTGCTGGGGCGGGGGCGGCAGGGAGAGAGAGGTGCTCGGTGCCCCCTCGAACCAGCCCCTCCATAAATGCTGGGGGGAAGATAGTTTTTACAAGCAGGAGCGCCTACCACGATACGCTGTGCGTTAAGGCAAGGCAGGTAAGAAGAAGAGGAGGAGGAGGAGAAATGTTGCGTTGGAGGGAATCGTTTAGTAGGTTGATAGGGTTGGGCCAAAGGCTGGACTCGATGATGATGTAGGTCTCTTCCAGCTGATACGATTCTATGATTCTATTCTAGGGCCATGCGGAGGGATTGCTCTACCAGGCACCAGACACGTTTTAGGAGAAGAAATTAAAAAGCGGCCAACTCCTCATCTTAGCCTGTGATTTCCTTCTCAGTCGTCCTGAGCTGAGAAGGAAGTAGAGGAGAGGATATTAATATGCAGCAGAGTTTGAGAGCACGACTCTACGCACCGGGGGAAGCAAAAATAAATTTGTCACCCAGCCTGCCTGCTTTCAACTGCTCATCACCCGACAAGTGACACACAGGCTTTCTAAAAACTTCGGGAAGAGTGCGCAGATAACCTCTAGGAAAGGCCCTAGGAACATACGGTTACTCTGTGAAACCACAAGTTTACCCAATGGATTTGGCAGCGTTACTCGAATGCGATTAGTAGCACATCGAAGGGATGGACACTTTCTTCAGAAACATCCTTGCACGCAGAACCTCCAACTGCAACTTCAGTAAGAGTTTGCCAACTGGGAGTAGCCTTCTATACACGTCCTTAGAAAGTAACATAGATTCCCATGTCTGAAAGTGGGGAAAAACCATCACCACCTTCTCCTCATCTATTTCAGAGGTGGTGTATTGGGCAGATTAAAGTAGCAAATTTCTAAAGGGGAAAAAAAAAAAAGGGGGGTTAAAATAACCTCAGCTTAATTGAGACAAGCCAGTGCTGCACTTTAGAACCACCTTTTATTATTTCTAGGATATCAGCCAGGCAAGTCTTTGAGAAGAGGGAGGAGGAGCCACTCGTACCAGTAGAGGGTGTTGTGATTCTTCTCTGGTGGAGCTCCGAGGGCTTCCTTAGTCTCGTTTTGTACAGTCATTTTTGAGTATTATTGTCTATTAGACAGGAACAAAAACCATTTCAGTTTAGTGAAGAAGGGCACAGCTTTGGCAGTTACGTCACAACTGCTATAACACTACCCTCCACCTACCACTAAAATAGATTCACTCCCTCACTCTCAAGAACCATGGCTCTTGTCACAAAACACCTTCCTCGTTAGAAAAGCTTTAGCAATTTTAAGCGTTAGTTCTCAGTAATAGCAGTGACAGTGCCTTCTGCACCAGCAGGAGGAGGAATTCATGCCATACAGGTGCTCTTCCACAGACCTACCAAGGCTTCCAAGGCCTCTGCTTCCACAGAGGTCCACAACATTCCTCACAGCACTTGGACTTCAGAACAGGCCCTGCAATTGCTCAGAGACGTTTTCAGGGCTTGCTCTGCTCTAGGGACCTGGCCCACCTCTGCTCCCTGCTGCAGAGGAGGGGGAGGGCTGGAGGTGGCAGGCAACCTCACCCTTCTCCCTTCTCCGCCACCTCCACCTCGGGGCCTCTGGCAGACAGAGGTTGAGCAGATCCATGCATGCGAGTTCATTGATCTTTCTGCACAAACACGGCCTTCTTGTGGTTGTGGGTTTTGAATGACGGGGCATCATACAGGAGCCAAATGCAGTATTAAAAAAAAAAAAAAAAAAGGTTTGGTCACTTACCCTACTATTACACAATTACTGCAGTACTGGGTCCTACACTGTGTTTGCTAGAAAACTTTCCAGTTTGCCCCAGGGTTACCAGGAAAAGGGATTAGGAGAGACCAGTTTAAGTAATTCACATGTTACATGTCAGCCTGGCAGAAAATACTAAGTGTTCTCGTGGCACACACTGCTGACCATGCCGCTTCCGTGGTTTCTTAAGTTTCTCTAACACATAAGACAAAAATATGTTATGGGTTTTCCAAACATCAAGTGTTGTGAAAAACCCCAAAACAAAAACAATGAACTCGTGTTGCAATGTTCCAGCTGAGCAGGGCGATTTAAAGACGCAAGGAAAGCTTTCAAGCCAGGTAGTTGTTGCTGCCAAGTATGGGACACATTGTGTGGCCCTGCCAAAAGCAGAAGCCAAAACCCAAAAATACAAATTAGCAGCTTTCTTCCAGGGCCACAACAGCCCAGCGGAAACTTTACAAATCAGGCTGCCCTAAGAACACCAGACAGAAGCAGTGAGGGGGGTTACTCAGCACCCAGCCACGACTCAAAAGCGAGAGCAGCAACCTGTGTGCCCGCAGACCCAAACCGCAGCCATCGTGACAACATAACATCTGTGAAATCAGACAGTCATTCATGGCTGACCACCTGATAAAAATGGTCTTTGCAACTAGTTTCCCATGGCTGTCAAGAGCAGAGAGGGAGGTGCTTCCCCACCTGCCAGGCTCCTACCAACACACGAGCCCCGCAAGGGACAGGAGGAGTATCTTCCAACCTATTCAAGTACAAGTTGTCTGCGCAACCAGCGTTCTCCCACTTTCTAACTGCTGATTCTGACTATACAACAGTAATATTCTTTAAGCATAAAGCAGTTACTTCATATACAGCATACCTCTGCATAGCAGGAAAAAAAAAAAAGGGATAAAGACGGTGGGATTTAGTATAATGTATTCTCTTTCCTGCCTGGACCCCATTATTATAGAAAATTCTATCTGCTAAAGCAAAGACGTTATTGACAGAAACATTCTCTTGGGAGCAAATGCAGATACTCCCATTGATACCAGTACTAACAAGGAACAGTTGAAAAATTGTCCTGAGACCATGTCACCCAGTATCACTGACCTAACATCCAAGTCAGCCCTTGGTCCAGCACCACACGCAAGAGTTTTCTAGAGACAAGAGCTGTAAATTATGATTCTCATTATTATATGTTCTGCTACCCTGTTTAAGAGGTAAAGCAATGACAATTATTATTTTTAAATGCAAATTAGATAAAGGGGGGCTACCTATTTTATGTAACTTGACAAAATGGAAAATTGGATAAATCATTCTTTATAGTGCTAATATACTAATATATTGGTAATACTAATACAGTAAAAAAAGTATGCTTTCAGGAAACAGATCACCAGATACAAACTAAGTATTGAAATACCTGATAAAACATTAGCACAGGTAAAAATATTAGAATGGTTATAAAGAAAAATGAAGACGAATACTATTATGAAGTGTTAGGTACGTCTCCGTAATTGTCTATACGAATTCTACCCATCTTAACTGAAGTCATAGAAATTAGATGGAAAGAAGCAAAGGTAGAGAAGCCCAGCATTCTTATACCATCATGCAATATACTAGTTATACTAGTATGTATGAAGTTAATAACTACTGCTCAAGAGTAACAGTTACGGGCAAGAATTACTGAAAAATATAGATTAAAGTGATCGAGTACAGTGTTTGTAAGGTTACAAAGGAAACAACATTATTCTACTGCTACCTCCATTAATGCCCAGGCATCTTCTGCACCGTGTTAGTAAAACCAGACATTTAACTTAGGTCTCCCATCAACTCTCAAATACTCACAACAATAACATTCTGCAGATATTGCGCCAAAATCAGTAACTTCCAAACCTGGCAACACCTCTCCACAAGGTGCATCTCAAAATTAAGGCTGATTGATTGCACAGATACAGCGCTACTCATCTCCCGCTTCAGACATCTCTGATACCCACCTAAGGACATTATCAACTCTTCATATTACATATACTCATGAATATGGTCCATTCTAGTATTTAACTTGTGTCCTCATCAGGAATTACATGAGCATTCGCAGACGGATATCCATGTTTAAGATTAAGTGTGTTTTGCTGAATCAGGGCCCTGAACCTTAATGCAGGTTTTTCTCATTGCTGTGCCAGTTTATTTTATTCAGTACAAAGCCACCAACAACCTTTGAGTTCTTCGTCTCAAGGTCATTTTTAACATTCACAAGCACAGCTTTTTGGCTGTCTGCAGAGCAGAGAAATTTTTTTAAGTGCATTTCAGAGCAAAGTGATGTCTGGAAACATCTTTAAATGGTGAAAAACATCCTTTAAAGTTGCTTTAATCAGTTGCCTGTTAATAATTCTGCTTGGCTACCTTTATTACCATAGGCTCTAATTTAGCCTTCAATCTCTGCAGCCACCCATATCTGGAAGGTATAAACATGATGTAAAAATCAGTTTTAACTCCTGCAATCTCAAAGTCTAAACTACACCTCCCACTCTTAGTCTTTGAAGGCATCCAGTACAGAACCAGGTCCTTGAGCAACTTCCCCTGCTCTGCCAGACACAACCTTTCAACATTTGCACTTAAAAGGGGGTAGGGAAGTACCTACATTTGACACTAATTTGCAATATAAAAAAACCACACAAGTTTGTTTATATTATGTTTTATAAAGGTAAAGAAGATTCACTATTCCTCAATCCTCTTCTTTCATCACCCCAGCCAAAGTCCCTAGGCTTCTGTATCACTTCTTCCTTCTTATAATTAAGGATGTGGGATTAAGGGGGAAAAAGTAAGCACTTATTTTACACTTCTGATTGTGCTGTATTAACTGTTGTTAATATTTTTTCAACACCCAATTGCTACAGAAATATCACAGACATGGGGAAAAAAAAAGTGGCTTGTTTGATTTGTTTGGGTTTTTTATTAAAAAAACCCAAAATACATCAGTCTCCATGCGGTCACTGAAACACTGAATTGCCAATATTCACCTTCAAATACTCTTGTTTAAATACTCCTGTATTGTTTTCAGAAATCTCAGATATCATTACAAAGCAAGAAGCAGCATACTGGTTACAGGAAACATAGCTAGTTATGAAAAGTAAAAAAATAGAAGTGGTCTGGCAGGCAGCCATCTTTTGTATACACGCACTTTATTTCCACGCGTGTGCATCTACGTTAGACATGCATACTTTACCCTGGTACCCCAGGCCATTTTGAGAAGAGAGCAAGAAGCTGACAACCAGATAAACCCAACAGAAGAATTAATTACACTTGTGCAGTTCCAGCAAGAATCACACGCTGTAATACTGTTGCCATGTGCCCAACAAAATCGCTGAAGCCAACGGTTGTCAGCAGTGATTCCCGGTTATTGAGCGTACTTGGGTATTCCATTGCCAACTGCAGTTCCCTGTCCCAAACATGGCTCATTTTCTTTTCAACAACACTAATTTCTAGGTCACACAGAGACTCAAACATCTCCTTCAGCTGACAGTCTTCACAACATTTTTAATTTAGGATTACAGATGCTATGTCTGATACTCAAGGAGGAATTCCCATTCTACTGCATACATCTAAAGTTGCAACGTATTAGGCTCCTTGGTTTTTTTTCAGCTTTAGAGATTAGAATTAATTTATGAACATCTAATACCTTCCTGAGTTTTAGACCTCTTGACTACTTCCTACCATGTAACTTAGAAGTCAACAGAAGCTTCAACAGGAGCAAGTAAGATTTATCCTGTTCCCACTTAAAGGCAGTGCTGTAAGCTCAGGTATGGGTAGAGTCATCAGAACCAGTAATGTTTTTAAATAAAATAAATAAAGCAATAAAAATAATAGAAAGGAAAAGTAATGAAAGTTCCTAGGCAATTATCCTGAACTATTCTTTTCCCTTTCTGAGAAACACTCAATAGACCCTTTCAGAAACAAAGCCTGTCATTTTTCTTGTAGTAAACATAAACCCTTAAACAAAACACATTGCCTCAATAAAATGAATGCACAACAGATCCATACTCATAATATTTTTTCAACTGCAGCACATCTTGCCAAACTACTGGCTTAGGAAAATATGGAGCATGCTAAAATTGTTCTGCTTTTTCAGAAGACACATTAATTTTGTATTTAGTGCACACCACAAAACGTAACTCCAGTTCCTCAAAGTATAAAATGGTCCACTCAAGTCTGTCTAATTCTTAATATTTTGCCAGTAGAATAGCCATCCCCACCACTCCCCCAGGGTGACTGATTTAAAGAATCAGAAATATGAAGTTTTCACTTTTTTTCTAAATACACTCAAACATTTCAAAACAATTACAAAACCTTTGTCACTTTTCATTTATTTACATTTACAGATTACTAACAATGTCTGTACACCAAACAGACATAAACCACAGTCTTCAAGAGGCATGTATCTACATAAACCCCCAAATTCGCTAAATTAAAATACTATGAGAACAATTATTTTCCTCAAACAAAACCAAAAAGCAGCTTAAAATTCTTCTTTTCAGCTTTCCAAACTTTTCATTAACATGACAAAAATGGTTTAAGCTATTAAAAACATAACATCCATAATCATGAAAAACAGTATTATTCCATTATGTCATCTCTCCTGCTGTACAAGTGAGCTACGATTGAGGAAGCATTGATACGCACACGTGCAATACTGGGAAAAAGCAAACTAAGTACTAATTTTAAAAAGATAAAGGAGGTGGAATTTTCTGGTTACTAGTCTATAATTTACATCTTTTATAAAATATAGTTGTGCATACGTAAACATCAGATGTCCTTCTACAGGATGTTCTAACTTTCGGTGGTTAACAGATCAGCCATATTAAGGAGAGAACGAACACAAACCCCTAAACTTTTCCTCCCTGGGATGTTTTGTGTGTTCGCATTAACGAGCATTAAACAAAGCATCAAAGTACTGACCAGTGGAAAAATAAAAGGACCCAATTTATTTGCCCATGAGAAGCCAAATTAACATTACAGTATCTCCCCAAAAACCTGAGATGACCAACAAATCTAACACCTGTGCAGAGTGCAACCTACACAGCTGCCCCTACGTTGTGGATCCCAAAGTTACCCAAAGGATCTCCCACGCTCGTGAAGCAGCCTTCTCCTCTCATCTGTCACATTCACCACTGGAATATAAAGAAGACGTGAGAAACGGCTGTGGGAAGAACCTCATGGAAAATTTCCTTCCCGTAATTCCCTTCCTATGTACAAGGTTTTCCGCAGCAGGAGCAATTTGGCTTTGGAATATTCATACTCACTACCACCTGACATCAAGGTTCATTTCTCTGTGAAAGAGTCTCCAAAGGATAATAAAGCAAAAGCCTGAACACTTACAAGAAGCATGTAATAATGCAGAGGAGCAGTAAAGATTACTCCTGCCCTAAGCAAAAGGAATAAATAGATAGTCATGGAAAAGAAACTACTAACATCTTCCAAAAGCCTTCTACTTAAGAACTGAAAAAGAACCTGGTCTTTAAACATAACAACTACCAACAGCTAATGTATGTGTCTTTCAAGGCAGGCTGGGTCAGAAATTCATATAAAACCTTTTTCTTTTTTTTTTTTTTTGTAATACAAAACCAGAATGCCCAAGCTGCAGCTTGCTGACCAGATCCAATCCACTGTAACAATTTATCTGGCCAGCCGCCCACTCCTTGCTGTCCTCCCCGATGGCTAATTAGATATGGGAAGGAAGCAGGCAAGGGCTAGGGGAATTACTCTCACATCTGATTTCCCAGCGCTGTGTTTCGTAAGAACCTGCAGCCTCCACTCTTATCAAAAAAAAAAAAGGGGCAGAAATAATCATGCGGTAATGATGGTGCTCACGTAAATCACCACATGTCAGTTAACGTAGGTGAATTTTGCTCCGCGTCTGACAGCGTGGCTGTATATTGCCCACACGTTTCTGTTACAACACAAATGTGCTCCACCCTGACAGAGTTATCCCTTGTCATCTACGGTCTAGACCCTCCACAACAACCCTGAACAGGCTGGGCACAAGTTCTCCAACAGGTTTCCCACCGATCCAGGCAACAAATACCTTAAACTGGGGTGAGTTTCGTCCTTTCGAAAGAGGTACAGTTCACTGAGGCAGGCTCTCCACGCTCACCGAGGAACATTTCGCTGTAAGTCGAGAGTGACTGCTTGCTGCCACCACGGCTCCATCAGGGCATGCATACTAATGCTCTTGGACTGCTGCCATATTATCCATATATGTTTTATTATAGCTCATCTCCTTAATGTGAAAGACATTTATCTTTGATTCTTTCAAAATGAGAAAGGGAAAAAAGAAAAGCAAAAAAAAAAAAAAAGCGCCCTGATACTGTAGAACTGGTTTTAGCACAGTGCAGACTGTTTAAACTGGGTCACTGTAAGCTCTTCAAGCAGATGTTTCTTTGTCATCAGATAGAAGTAACAGCACTGGGTTATTTTTTGCCTTATTAACAAACTTTTCTGAAACGTAAGGGCTAGAACATCTAATAACAATCAGGTAAACTTCTAGCCCCAGTTTTTTCCTTTATCAGTAGGAGGGCTCAAAATTAAAAATACAGAAAAAGAATTTTGCCTATGGAATTGCCCTCTCTATTTTACTGAATCTTGCAACAAGCATATGGATCAGTGAGTACAAAGACAAGAGTGACTGAACACGAGCAGAAGCAATCTAATCACGTGAACCAACCTACCAGTTTCAACACTAGTTAGTCATGAAGGGGCACAATGGATGCATGATGGGACCAACACAAAACCTGCAACATTGAGTCCACAAATTCAAGAGCAGATTAATGACCACGACTGAGGAGGGAGGAAAAAAACAAAATCTCATAGGCAGCAACCAACCATCATCAGAAATATGAACATCTTCCCGTTCCTTAGGCAGGCAGTGAAATCAAGGAATGCAAACGAGAAAAAGCATCATTTCAAGAACCATGAAGGGTCACTGATATGTGCTTTTACAACAAAGCTAATGGATTGCATTCTGTTAGTTTAAAAATAAAACAACCTTTTCCCAATATGTTTTCTTGAGGATGAACTGCATCAGATGTCCTGCAAGAACATTGAAATGTTTCATTCTAGAAACCTGAGTATCAGTGGTGTGAAAAATAAACAAGAAACCCAACCAAAATACATACTTAACTTGACTAATTACTCATAAAAATTTACCAGTCCACATGGAAACAAGATTTACTAGGCTTTCATAATGGTAAAAGAACATGCGGAGAATTCTTTCATCCACCCACCAAGAATACAACTTTCCACTTCTCAGTTGTTTGAAATGGGAAATAGATTTCATAAAGCACTTTAAATGTAAGCAACTTGTCAAGTCATGCTTTCTTACAACCACTAACATGACATATAAATGGCACACGATGCCAGTCACCAACACAGAAACACTGGTTATGCGTTACACACCTTACATACATCCTATTACCAACGCCCACAAGGAGAACGGCAGGAAAGCACCAAAACCTCTGACGAGTTTTCTTTTGTACTTACACAGTTGAGTTCCTATATTGAAGTAGTTAGGGGTTCAGTCTCTAAGTAGTGCTCTGTATGGGTTCACTAAACACATCGCACAAACCTGGACATGGGTTTGAACCCAGGTCTCTGGGTCTATTGCTATATGGTGAGGTGGGTGAGCTCTTTTCCACTGCTACGCATGGTATTTATACTCTCCTACCTTCTCTGTTCCTGCCCTCCCCTCTCAATTTGTTGGCAAAAAAACGTACACAGGATAAAGCACACCCACACTCTTTTTAAAAACTGTTAAAATGTTCTAACAAATAAGGCTTGCAACCTGCAGAGCTTGATGAAGTCCCCATATTTTTCCCCTTTAGTCAGATGTTAACACACCGTAACTCTAGTTCTGCAGATACAAAGAAAAACATTGAATAGGCAGTTTTGTACTGCACACTGTCAAAATATGACTTACTTGGAAAAAAAAGTTCTTGGCAGTGCATAGCTTGCTGTACATATAATGGCTTTATATGGAGAATGATGCAAACATTTTCTTAGTTATTTCTAATAGAGGTGCTCTTTGGCCGGAATGGTCCTGTTCTCCTGTGTGTGCCAGAGCTGGGGAGCATAAAGGCTGAACACTGCTGCTCCCCTGAGAAGGGAAGGGAAGGCGTTGTTCCCTGGAGGGGGAAACTATGCCAAGATGATGAAGCTGCTTCCCAAACAGGCTGGCAGGTAAGAGGCAAAACCTGGGGTCTGCTGGTTCACCCCTCCAGAGCAGCCACCAGCACCACCACTGAGCACCTGAGTTACTCTCTTCTCTTGTAAAGGCCAAAGAGAAAAGCAGAAACCGGACTGCAGTTACAAGTTCCCATCAAGGTCTGTCTCACATAACAACACTTTGCAATGGCACATCTAGTTGCAAGTACTCCAATGAAATTCAGATTTTGATATGCCAAACTTGGCTTTCCATCACCAAAAATTTAATTTTTTTTTTTTTTTTTTTTAAACTAAGTTTCTGGAAAACCTGACTCTGGGAGAAGATAAGAAAGGGAGTATACTTTAAATAATCAGCACCCAAAAAAAAAATAAATCTGAATGATACAACTGTTGCAAGCTAATAGTTGCTTCTCATTTTTTACATAAAGGAGGATACAGATTGTCAACAAAAGAAAAAGATGATAAACAACCTCAGACTTGAATAATGAACAGGTTAAAGGATCCAGGTTGATTTCTCATCAGGGAAGATATTCTGAGATGACTTAAGAGGTTTTCAAAGTTACATAAACCAACTGATTGAAAATACACGTAAATAGACAGGTCCTGCAGAAGTATTTAATGCCAAGGGTAGTGGAATAAACTACTAGAGGTGATGACTAAAGCAGTAAGTTTAAATGAGCTGAAGAAAGTTTCCAAGTTAATGATGAAGCAGCAGCTTCAAAAACTGTCACTTTGCTTTTTCTTCGTGCAAGGTTAAGTCTTCATATTACCTACCATCATTTTAGTGCATCTTTTAGGTCTTTAATATTGTACACCATTTGCCTTTATTATAATAAAATAGGTTGTGCATCTCTTTTATTAAAACACTACAATGATTTGTCTCAAAAAGGAAAAACTGACACCATATCAAACATGCAGCACTCGTGCATGGATCAGACGAGGCTTCTCAGAAATCACATTTTATACAGACTCAGGCCATCCCAGATCTGAAAAGCATCCTGAAAAAGATGCTCCCTGGTACTACAGCTGTCCCAAGCTGAAACCTGCATAACCAGCCAGGTCTGACGTCTTACCTACCTCATCTTCCTCCCATCAGTTACACAAGGGGAATAATTACGCAGTCGAAGGCTGTGAGACTATTTCAGCTTTAATCTGTGCCTGCAAGATGACCTGAATACAGACCTCTGGGGCTATGCTGAGCTTGGGCACTGTCAAAAATTTGTCCTAAGCTCTCAAAATGTTTGATGCTTGATTTTCAAGAACTAACTCAACAAGAGACCTGTTTTAATATGCCCTGAAAGAAATGCAGAGGATGTGCAGGAAAGTAAATAGTGCTTTGGCATGCTGTTGGGACAACAGTATAAATGGAGGCCATAAAAAAAACCAAACCAAACAAACAAAAAAATCAACACAGCAAAAAATTGTATATATATTTAAAAGAAAAGGCAAGGATTCAAAAAAAAAAAGACAAAAAACAAAGAAAGTACATCAACTCAAACAAACAGCAAAAATAAGCAATAGCGAAATGAAAAGATTAAGAACTAAAAAAGTAAATCGGATTTAATCCAAATACTTTTAGTCAGCTATGTTGCCACACAACCACTGCATTATTTCCTACATTTTAATCAGCACGCACTCACCCAAATAGCTCTTAATCCACATCAGTTTGGTTTTGCTACTGGGCTCTAGATTACATCTTCGTCTTCCCCAGGTTTCAGACTTTACTTGGGTTTGGTCACACAGTGTGGCTCCTCAACCTGGGCACTTTTTGGGCCAACAGAGTCACTTTCTTTCAAGACCTCTCCAATCAAGTTATGGGAAGAATAAGAGGAAGGAGGGGAAAAAAAAAAAAAAAAAAAAAAGTGGCGTTTCCCAATATGGAGTGCCTATCAGAAAAAAAAGAGAACCACCACTTTATATTATAGAACTTCAGGCTTTAAACTACATTAGGTGAAGAATCAGCCTGACTAGTCAATTAGGTAGCTTTACTGGGTATGAATCCAACTGCTGGCATTAGTTGAGCTTTCTCCGCCCTCGCCCTCCCCCAATCACACTTTCATTGTGAAAGCATTTAATTATTATTTTCATTACCAGATGCATACATTAGAAAATGAGCCTGCACAGAGACAATGAGAACTTCAGGAAAACAGGTGTAATAACGAGAATGATCTGTTTATGGTTGTTTTTTTTTTTCAGTAAAAATGAAGGCACTCTCAAAGCTACCTTTTAAAAAGTACTTTAATAAAATAATTCATAATAGTCATAACACTAAAAGTGGCAATCCTTTTCTTAAAATTGTCTTGAATTTTAATATAACTTATAATAAAATCCAAACAGGTATTTTAATTAACTTACCTGTAAAAAATTTTGTGAAAAATTTAACTTGAACACATTTCACAATATCAGAATATTAAAAATTTTTGTTTTCTTTTTTTTAAAAAAAAAAATCAGTTCCAGAGACATCCATTATACTGTGTAGCCACTGTATAATATGCTGGTGTGCCAAACCACAGGAAAAAAATTAAATGGAGTTTGCAAGTAAAATAAAGATACGTGTATTTATTTATTTAGGAGTTCTGAAGCATAAACAAAAATCTCAAAGCCCTGAAGTAATAAAAGCAGATTTGTGTGGATACGACAGAAACAAGTGAGAGAATGGTAACATCTGCATACTGCTTACAGTCCAAACAAAAGATTAAAATAACTTACTTTTACCAAAAACAAAACACGAGTCCTCGTGTTTCATGTGGCCCTATTTAACGACACAGCACAACACTCCCAATTTCTCCCAGGAACCAGCCTCAGTAAGTCATTTACTTTCCATGGCCCACCAAACACGTGCTGGATGATTTACAGGTAAGCAGCAGGCCTGTCACCAGAACGTACGCTCTGCTCTCCAGTAATAGTGTCCCCGCAGAGCTCAGCACCCGACCACTTGTCACATCTGTGCACGCTCACCTGTCAATCAATCACTGCTACGTGGGGGCAAGTCGACGGGCTACTGCTTCCAGCTCTTTGAAAGTGGTTCCTGCTCCAGAGCTGGGTGCAGCACACATGCACTCATCTCGCCTGTGATGCTGTGGGACCCAGCCTCCCAGCTCAACCCACCGCTGGTGTCCACATCCACTGTCACAAGAGGAGCAATAAGTCACAACGGATTTGCCTCTGCTGCCTGTGAAGAGTTGGCACGGGGCGATGCCCTCGCAACACTTGGGCATGAATTGTTAGCCCTAATTGGGCAGATCTCTGGAGGCCCTGGAATGCCAGCTTCCATTTTGAAGAGGTATTGAGTCTTTACTCAACTAGGACGGAGGGCATCTGACACTTAAACACAAGCCATAATAACAGAGCACTCTTGTCTTTCCATTCTTAGATGTGGACACCAAGCGAGGATTCACTTGACCAAATGGAGGTGTTTACAGTGTAGGTGTCTGTATTTGAACAGGTCATATTAGTCTCCCTTTACAGCCCATGGGAAGAACTCGGCTCCTCTACCCAACTCATCCTACAGCACACATCTAAAGCAGGTCAAATGAATCACCCCCTACAAGTGCCTGGTTTTGTCCCCGGCCCAGTAAGCTTTCTACAAGGGTTCCTGCTTCTCTTTCCTGAATACACACAGGGTCTTTCCCACACCTTCCACTCCAGAGGTAGACATCTGTAACACAGGTGAGAAATCCCACACTATGTCCTAGCACCATCTTCATCCCTTCCATTTAAGAATCAGTAACAAAACCCTGACTGTATAAGTTCTCAGTTTCTCCCTGCGAATGCGTAACACCAGTCCTTCACATAACTGCTTTTAGTTCTGTGACACCAATTAGCGTGTTCCTTCCAACGTATTAGGCAGCTTGCACTTATTCCTTCAGTACTTTTCCCCTCAGATGTCACAAGAATTGCCTCACACCCGGTAGTAACTCTTCTCATTAGCATAGAAACTGTCTCTCTTCTTTAACAGTCTTCAAAAAAGACTTAGCAAAAGATGTTTCTCCTTTAGGTATGACCTATATATTTTCTTCTAGTTTATTTCCTTTAAGCTTTCAATTTCTTAAGGTTTTTTTTTTTAATTTTGTTCTGCACTCCTTTTCTTAAAAAAAATAAGAAATACTTCAAAATCTGCTGAAACCAGTGAATCTTAAGTTGACTTTGAATCACACCACCTGATTCCTTATAGAGTCCTCATTTTTATGGGATTGTCAAGAACTAAAATTATCAATATCATCAAGTTCTCTAATTCTATTGTTTTATTTTCTAAGCTTTTCCAGAAACAAGTAACTTTTCTCCTTATTTCTAATCTCTAATTCCTCTCTTTTCTTCTCCTGAACCGTGTTCCTGCAACTCTCCAGAAACTAAACTGAGAAGAAAAGGGTTAAAACATGTTCAGGAAAGGGAGGTGGTTACACTTTTTCTATCCTGTCCAAAGCAGACATGCAAGCTTGGCTTGTAGGACCAGCAGTCTCTCACTTGAGCAAAAACAGGCACAATGTAGTTGTACTGTTAGAAATTGGTCCTAGCTCCCTGAACTGAAGTTAAGGGCTTTACATCAAATTTATCTCCCCTCTTCCTAGCTCATATCCTTCTACAACCACAGTCATCTTGGTTGGCTGTTGGACACTTGCCAAGAAGCGTTCAGACATCTCACAGTAGTAGTAAGAGAACAAGGGTTTTTCCAAGCCCAAAGTTGGGACCGTATTTATATTCTCAGAGCTCACTCCAGATTTGGTGTGCAGTTGTCATGCAGCACTTCATACAAAACACATACTCAAAATTATTTCTGCTTCCAAACATTTTTCTTCATTGAACTGACCAACCTCATCAGAAATGGCATGGCTAGGGAAAAAAAAAAAAATGTGGTAAAGCAGTCTCTATTGCAGTCTATTCAGCTGTGAGGCTTGGGGAGGGTACTTTAGGCTTAAAGAAGCTGGTGATAGGTTTTTTTAATGGTTTGACAAATCTCCTTTCCCAGTAGGAAGCTTTCTGTGCCTGGCACTAAACTGTAGAGTCTTCCACAAAGCTGAAAGAAAACAGCACTTATCTAAATTTAACTTGCCATACTTTCAAACCGGTCTGCATGAGGACACGTCTTTTGCTTCATTTCATGCAAAACGTTCAATTAAGTTCTCTCTGGAAATAGGTCCTCTTATGCATAAAGGCACGTATGCTATATTTTCTTTGAAATATATTTCGCTTGTCTCCCCACATGGTTGAAGTGGAAAATCTTACTGTAGCGATTACAAACCCACATTAACCTGCCTTTCTTCAGGGGCAAAGGAGAACAGGAGAAGCACTGAACAATTCTTCATGTCCATAGGCAAAGAAATAAGATAGGCCTGGCGCTGAGCCTGCTCAGCAAGCTGACTCCACCAGACCAGGTTGGGAGCACATTCCACGGTCAAAAGTCCTTCTCAAAGAACTTCCTGCCAGTGGCTACTTGACATTAAGAATTAGGACAATCTAGGTCAAGTATCCCAGTTGACATTAATTGCTATGTTGAATCAAAAAAAAAAAAAAAAAACAAAACAAAAAACCAAACCAGCAGCTCAAGTCACATTAGGCCTAAAAGCAAGCAAGGCCAAAACCTTGAATTGTACCCAGAAGCCAAAAGGAAGCCAACGCAGCTGCTGAAGCGCTGCCCGAGCACGTTCTTGCCACCCATGCCCTCTGCACAGGCAGCTGCCTGGTTCTCAAACCAAAGCTTGGTGGTACTGACCAAGCACAGCCTCCAGAACAGGCTGGCCTGCAGCCTCACGCGGAGGTCACCAAGTTGGACCCTGCCTCCATGACGTGGAAGCCCCCGAAGTAAACTTCTCTGCATCCTGATACAGAAGGCCGGATGACTGCCGGCTGTGCACAGCTCAGAAAAACAGCAAATCACAAAACGCTTACGCAAAAGGACAGATGAAAAACCCTGTTACTAGTAAAATAGTGCCACCCACCTTCAGTGCTTTACCTCTGCTGCTGCTTCTGTCTCTACATACTCTGAAAGCACAGCACATGCAATGTCCAACTGGAAAGGAAAGACGACCTGGAAATCAAGTCATCTTTTTATTGATAAAAGCACAAGACTCTTGGAGAAGTCAATGAGCGGTTTAGACTATCATGAGCAACCTGATCTAGTGGGAAGTGTCCCTACCCATGGCAGAGGGAGTGGAACTAGGTGATCTTTAAGGTCCCTTCCAACCCAAACCATTCCATAGTTCTATGTGTGAGAGTGCTGGCTGAAAACAATTTTTGGGAGGGGACAGATGCACACTAGACAGTAACAAAGCATTCAAAGCTATCAGTGTTGATGAGACAAAGACCAGAAAAAAGTATTTGAAAGCCTGAAACAATCATCTGAAACCAAAGGGCTCAGATGTGGTGGTCTGTTTTATTTGTTGGGGGTTTTTTTATTATTATGATTTCAGTTTTACTGTAAGGGAAGATTATTGATCAACAACAGTAGTAATCTTGAGAATGCACCTTACTAATACAAGAAAGAATGAATGCAAATTCACAATTTCAATCCCAGAGTTACTGTGGATAATACAAAGACGGTCAGATTGTGGAAACACTGGCCATGTCAAGGAGTATCTCCTTTCACATATTTCTCCAGTTATATCCAAAATATTACTAACAGTAGATGAATAACATTTCAAGGTATATAATGAGTTCACATAAAGAGAGGCCACTCCACAAGCTTGTGCTATTAATATATTTTTCCAAAGCTACAGATGGAACAGGAAACAACCAGGGGCTCATCTTACTTATCCACGCAGCTTGAACAACACAGCCTTTTATACAACAGAGATAAAAGGAACAGATTAATTTTTAAAGAGTAAAAGATGAAAATATATAGTTGTACTCCATAACTTACAGCAGGTTTCCAAACTGCAATCAATATTTTCCTTTGCATTTAAGCACTGCAAATCTTAATGCTTTTTAAATGCCCAGGTGCCAGAAAAAATAATTTTATTATAGATGACTGTATTAGAGTCTGACTGTAGTTTTAGGAACCTTCTTGCAAACCCAATATGGGTTAAGTGCCCATTTGTATTGTTATAAAACTTCTTTACAGTGCTGTAACACAATAGCTCAAGTGACAGACCCTGAGCTAATATTTAGCATACCACCTGATAGCTACACGTAGATCCAAACACAGCTGGAAAACCAAAAGCCTGCAGCGTGTCCAACAATATTTATGTTGTTTTATTAAAAATATTACGAACATAGGTGTCAAAATATACTTTTCAAAGCAGGAACAACATTTGAAAGTAATTTATCAGTCAAATCAACTATTTAGCAATTACATGCAGTACCATGGACCACTGACAGCTCAGTCCAATGACAACAAAAAAAGACCTTTTTCGTCCCCCAGTTACAAGTTCTTTAGCTAATAAAGACACCTAACACTTTGCCCAACTTTTCTCAATAACCGACAGTCATATTTGGCCAAAAATTGTTTGTGTCAAGGATTGTTCTCTAGAAGTCTAGCCAGTGCCATTTAAAAACAAAACAAAACCCCAAAACTATATATATGTGTGTATATATATATATATATATATAAAACAAAAGAACTAAAACATAATGCCTTAAAGTATTCTTGCTTCTGTTCTATTCAGCGCATACTGTTCCAAGGTGCAGGTAAGGGTGAAAGAGTCCAATGAAGAGCTACAAGGACGATTAAGGGACTTGAACATCTCTCCTATGAAGAGAGACCGAGAACTGGGGCTGTTTAGCCTTGAAAGGAGACGGCTGAGAGAGGATCTTATTGACATATTTATATATCTGAGGGGTGGGTGTCGAGAGGAAGGGGACAATCTCTTCTTGGTGGTGCCCAGCAATAGAACAAGAAATAATGGATTTGGGTTAGAACATAGGAAGTTCCACCACAACATGAGGAGAAACTTCTCTACTGTGAGGGTGATGGAGCACTGGAACAGGCTGCCCAGAGAGGTTGTGGAGTCTCCTTCTCTGGAGACTTTTAAAACCCGCCTGGACGCCTTCCTGTGTGGCTGCCCTAGAAGATGTGCTCTGGCAGGGAGGTTGGACTAGACGATTAGGGGTCCCTGCCAACCCCAAACATTCTGTGATTCTACGAATAAAATATTCAAATATGGCAGGAGTCAAAATTAACCCTAAAAGTACTTGTAAAAACAAAACAAACAACAAAATATTTCTCAATATAAGCCACCAGGAATCACTGTTGTCTTGCCTGTATTGCAAGGAGAAAGCCTGGTGAATCTTGCAGTGATTATATTTTACGAACTAGATCAGATCTTTCCTTTACCCATTGGGACATTTTAGGAAAAGTTTCTGCACTGAGAGGGTGGTCAGTCACTGGAACAGGCTTCCTCAGGGAAGTGGTCATAGCACCAAACCTGTCAGAGTCCGGACAATATTCTTAGTCAGATGGTTTAGTGTTAGGGAGTCCTGTGAGGAGCAGGGAGTTGGAGCTGATGAACCTTATGTGTCCCTTCCTGTAAAAAGATATTCTATACCTGTATTTGCAGTCAACAAAAGGCTGATAACCTGTTAATACCTTTCAAGAGGCTTTTTGATTTGGAAGTATCCAGTCATGTCTTTTCTGCTCTTCAATTCATATAAGGACATCACTACTTTGTGATAGGCCTCCTACAGTCTTCAGAGCAAGGCTCCAGAACACCATATACTAAATAGGTATTACTCCAAACAGCAAGTCCAACTTCTATGTAAAAGGAAAAATGCACCCAGAAGAGCAGGTCTCAGTGTCCTTCGTTGGACCCCTTTATCCACAGCAGCCAGCTACATCGCAGCCATCTAGAGAGGAGCGGGCCAACACGTCACTTGGTTTTTGCACAACCTGGAATTGCTGCCTTTCCGCATCAAGCGGAGAACCCAAATACAAGCGACTATCCCAGACCCCCTAAGACAGCTAAAAAGGAGAAAGGCAGAAACAGCTTCTTCAACTCAGTGCACTCACACTGAACACAGGGCATACAAAGCCCCACACCTCCCTTTGCAATGCTCCTCTTTGGAAGTGCCCATTTCTGCTCACAGGTTTGTTAGTTTAGTGCTATCTATAGGGACTAAAAGTCCCTATCCTCAGCTCTCTCCTCCTGCTTTAAGTGATGTTTCCACATCATGGGCACCCAAAAACCAGGAGGAGAGTATTTAAGGGATGTTTATGTCACAATGAGCTGTTAATTAGGGAGTTAAAAAACAAAAACCATGTTTTTCAGGAGCAGAGAAGCTATGTCTTTTTCTACGCATGTGCTATCAGCATTTCTAGACAAATTTAACAGGGACAGAATTAACACCTGTATAGAACATTTTATCACTTGCAAAATAAACACTGCTTGACTTTGCTAGACCTCCCTAAAATACGGAGGCAAAATAGGGTATATCTTCTAAGCTATTAAATAAATAGATACACTTCATCATTACAAGAAAAAAATTGCCTGTTTGTCTGGTTTGGTATTTTTTTTAGAAAAACAACTAAGAAGTGGTAAACTAAAAAAGGATATTTCTATTTTGTCTACTGTGTTAATCCAGTCTGCCTATTAGCTAAGAATGTTTTCATGTTTCTGAGCCAGAAAAGTCTCATGAACCTGAACTTAAGAAAATCAGATCTGCCTCATGTGATTGATGCCTTCTTATCCAAACTCCACTAATGCTTTCAGGTATACCTACTATGTCTGCCTACAGAGTACTTTTGGATAACAGAACAGCTTTTTAGTTGGAAGGGGAACTTAAGTTTGTTGTGCTTTTTTTTTATCCTGCAGGCAAACTTGTAGAAAACTGAAGGCCTGTCCCCTTCACCTGTTACCTCAAAACTTAGAGGAAACATAAATTCATAAATTCAATATTTTTGTTTGGTTGGCTTTTGTGGCTTTTTTTGTTTCTGTTAAAATTAGTTTGGATTACCCAATTTACTCAGAAGTTACTGTGCCTTTTCATACAATACTAGGCTAGAATTGTGACTTATTAACCATAATATAGAGTTGCACTTTACGATGAAAGAATGTAACACACGAGTCAGACTTCTGATCTAATAACATTTCCTTTAGCAGAAGTAGAATATTTCATTAGCCTGACTCAAAAACATCCTCCACTTAAATAACTGACGATGTTTCTTCTTTACTTTGCAAAAGTGCTAAAATAAATAAAATTTGAAAAGGAAGACAAAATTAAGAGGGTGGGGGAAGAAAGCTTCCAAAACTAATACACTTTTGGAAGGAAACACTCTTCTTGTTCAGAGAATCACCCAACATACGTAACTCTTATTTCCTTTGTTCATCTCTTGCTGCTGTTCTTGACCACCTGCCCATAGGCTCTGAGTGAGTCTACTGCAGGGGACAGTGATAAAAGATAATGAATTTTAAAATGATCACTTCCAGCCCAAAGGAAAGTTTTATACAAGTATTTTTTCTTATTTTCTACTGTATTATATTGTTAAAAAAATACTTCTATGCAAGTACAACCAGCTGGTTTGTCAGTGCTAGACTGAACATCCACCGAGGAATGCTGGCATAAGCCTGTGGGGCTCTGGGATGGTCTGGCTCAGGTCAATTGAAGTCCCCACATTTTAGTCCCACATCTGAAAAATTTTAATAGTCCCATTCTTACTCTGTTTTAGTGTGCTGGTGTGGTTTTATGCTCCTAAATACATACTGGAGTATTGCTTCCAGGTACAATTTCTGTGTTCCTGTATTACAAAACAAACATTAGCATATGAAACAAAAAAACACAGTCAGACTTTGGGGGAGTGGGGTGTTAAAGAAGAAAAAAACCCACAAAGCCAAATGACTTTTTCCTTGGATATAACCTACTCCATCCAGCAAAAGGAAACTACAGTAACTATCGCCAACTCACAGAGGAGACCCTATAGTTTCACCAATTTTCATGCTGAGTTCCCCCTGGAAGCAGGGCACAGTCTGGTTAAAGCACTCACTGTCCTCCTTAGAAAAGGCACATTTACTGCAATATAGCTATTAAAAAGAACAACAAAAATAAAAATTAGCATATTAAAAGTGTAAACTGTTTGGTCACAAACTCAGTCTTTACCTCTAAAAAAAGAGCTCACAGTAAGGTTATTTCCCCCAAAATGTAGGTGTGTTCCACTTCTGATGTTCTCTCACATTCAGTGCCAAAGCTTACAAGAACAGGAAGCAGTGAAAGCAAACCAAGACAGGTTTCCCTCATAACAAGAATTAATATTCTTAAAAATCATGAATGTGTAATTTGACATGTTGAAAGAGATGCATACAATTACCCCTTTAAAAGCCTCTTTTAGGATCAAAATGTTTTACACTCTCTTTTTCACAGGTATATGTTCGCATGCTCCAACCTATTTTTAGAATGGCCTTCTTAGATTAATTTTTAAACTCAAGTCTGAACACTTTTTACCCTCTCTCTGCCCAGCTAACCCCATTGATCCTGTCTGTTTCACTACTGCAGGCAGCAAGGACATGGAAGTCAGCCTGCCACAGATGTGTATCCCACCCTTTCACATTAAGAGAAAAAAAAAAAAAAAGAAGAAAAAAAAAAAAAAGGGAAAGAGTCACCCTTCTATACAGGAACAGGGCACAGCAATTGAAGGCCAAGACCTGTAACTTTCTACAGCATGCATGCTATTATATGCACTTTCTGCCACAGTAGGTGACATAAAGCCATCTAATTAAATGCTGGAAGGCGTAAAGCAAGAGAAAAATAGTACTGTTCCCAAACTGCTACAGAAGAGTATAAAGAAGCAAACGTGCCTTCACCCATAAGGCAGCCAGCCCAGGCTTAGGCTTTACAGTATTTCTGTAACAGAATAAACCCACCACAGACTTTAGAGCATAAATACATAACTAAATCTTCTGGCAGTTCTCCCTTCGCTAGATACAATTCAACTTCCATAGCTTTAGCTATGCCTGATAACAGCTCATGAATGCAATGATTTTAACCTAAGTCTGTTTATATCCTTTTGTTTAGAAGGGTCTTGTACCTGAAAGTCTGTATACAACATGCATCTTTTGAAAGGAAATAAAGACTTCAGGCAATCCGTGGTGACAGAGTGAACTATTTAAGGAAGAAGTAAATTGCTTTAGACTAAGCTAGCTCTTCCCATTCCACTTGCAAATAGCTGGGAAAGAAAATACAAAACCAAACAACTGTAACAGAGATTAAACGGGGGTGGGAGAAGGAATTTAAGCAGCTATTTTATATCAGTTTACCAATAAGCAGTATCTGTGGACCAAAACAAGCAGCTGCTTGATGGATGTTAAAGCCCCTTTCCAGAGCTGGGAGGTACACCATGGATCTGGTCCTTCATTTTGCTGCCTAGAACTACTACATATTTTTGGCTGCACGCCACATTTTACCAGTTTTACACTTGCAAGATAGGTTCATGGCCTGGACTGGCTACCCAGCTCAGAACAGTTCCAGCACAATAGACATTTATAACACATTTATAAAACTGTGTTCTAAAGCTATTAATGCAATGATCATATCAACAAAGTACCAAAAAAGGCTAAGCATGCAGAATAGACTCCACAAGTCCTACACAATGATGAGAGCTCATACAACAGGCCAGAACACCCAATTTTTAGCCTTTTACGCTACACCAGTGTTAAACAACGTTCTCCCGGTAGTGCTCTCATCCACAGAGCAGCACGTTTTCCCACTGGTCTCTAGCAGTCCATAGTCTCAAGAATCAGAGAAAGCCCCAAGTTCAGAAGGGCACTGACAGTGTTTATAAGCCATACTGTGCTCCTGTCAGGTCCCCTCCTTCCTCGTGAGACAGCTTCTGGGTGCCTCAGAAACCTCGCACCCAGTCCTGTTGCTGAAGTGTGCTTCACACAGCACCTTCCCCTCTGCTATTGCTCTTCTACTCCACATGGTTGCTCTTTCCTCCAAATTGTTTAACAATTTGTAAAATTAAAGTATACTCAACTTAGCCCAAAGTGATTATTCTCATCATCCACACACTGTTAACCAAGACGTTTATTTCATGAAGACCGTCCACTCCTGCCCACAGAGATAAAGAATCAAACAAGTCACTTAGAATTTAAGGTGGCAAACTGTGGCAATATCCTTAATCCTCCAGCAAGTGGTATTTCCAGTGACACAAGCAACAGTGTCCTCCAAGTTCCAAGTATTTCAGAGCAGTAAGTCCTAACATCCCTATCACATTCCTATGTGTATCACGTTAAGATGCCTTCCCAGAAACTAAGGACAGTATTTTTCTTCTTAAATCTCTAAGGAATGCCCACTGGTAGACTCAACTCATTTAATCATCATCTTATCTTTCACACCCTCCTTTACATTCAGAAAAAATACCAGGTTCTGCATTCAATCCAGGACAGTTCAGGTATATTCTCCTTCTCTATATACTCTTAAGGCAGGCCAAACTTCACAGCTTTGCTTCTAATCAGTTTGCTCCACCAGTATGCCCACAAGCAACACCTGCAAATGATTGCCATGAACTATATTAAAACATAAATTACCAAATTTATCTCACATGTGGGTGCAGGGGATATCATCACTTAGGCACAGAAAAACTGTAGGGTTTAGTTATTTAATTTTTTTAAATGAAAAATGCTTTCCAGTGTATTTAGAGCCTATAAGACAAAATAGTGATTTAAAAGATGTTCATCTTAAACTGAGGTCCTCAAGTAACTCCAAATATGCAGCTCACATTAGTTCAGATTTCTGTAACTTACACACGTAGTCCCAAGAAGTGGCAAAAAGCACTTGTAAACTGAGAGGAAGCAATGCCCACAGACCATCAAAATATTCAATGCTAGTCAAATCCAACGAGATACAAGTCTCCTGGTTGTGCCATGGCCATGGAACAACTCAAAAAACCACTTGTGCAGTTCCAGAAGAAAATATTTCATGCATACATTACACATGAGCCGTCTGCAAAGACTAAATAGCACACAATAGGTAACCGAAGAGAGCTAATAAAAACATATAGAAGATATAATAACTTTTTCCTTCTCCTCTGTGATCTCTTTTCAGTAATAACCAGTTATTTCTACAGATGTTAAGTGACTCACTTGTAAATAACAAACAGAGGACTAGAGTGCTGGAATACATCATTAGTACATGTATGGAGAGACAGAAATCAGAAAAGTGAGTTTATGAACTATATTTACACATTTTTGTAGTCTAGTGGTTAAATCAAAAAGAGAAAATCAAAGGGATATTTGCCCTTATCATAATTACTAAGGCTGTTTATGCAGGCTGAAAGGTAAGCATGCGTTTGTTTCTCCATCTCATTTTTATTTATTACAGCTGAAAGGCATTGCATTATTTGTACTCTTTAAATCCTAAGAAATCTCCAAATATAATTTTTGGAGAAATGGTTTTAAGAAGTGGCATATTTAGAAATTTCACATTTTATCCATCTGAGCAAGACCCGTTTTATAGAAAGATATGCACACAAAATAATTACAACTTACCCCTCCAGGTCTTCTATTGCCACTTCCCCCCACCAAAAAAAAAAAAAGCTTCTACAAGTTAATTTCATCACTAAAATTTCAGTTATGTCATAAGGTGGCCCTCTGTCCTGATTCTTTTAAACAAGAGTGTATGAGGTCATTTGATAGAGGTTTTAAATACAGAATCTGAACTAGGATTAAAAAAAAAAAAAAACCAAACAAACACAACAAAACCAAAAAACCACAATGCCAGAACCCACAATACCCCAAAAGCTACCCCCACACTACATGTTTCCTTTCCAGGAGGGCACAACAGGTGCTCAGGAACCAAAAAATGGACCCCATGCATTACTTCCCTCCCAGTCTTCAGAGTATTTGATGTTCCTAGTATCACCAGCTCTAGCATACCCGCTGTCATACCCCTTCCAATAGTCTTTCTCCTATCGACAGTTTTGTTACTGAAGCACAGTAACTACTGCAATATTCAGGAACATTTCTCTATTTTATGTTCCTTCTCTGAATTATTCAAACAACCACTGCTATTTCTACAATCCAGGACATCTTGTCAAGAGCTTTCCAAATCCTGCAGGTGATCTCCACGTGGGCAAGTTCCAAAAAAAAAAAAAAAAAAAAAAAAAAAAAAAAAAAAAAAAGTTTTTCACAGAAATAAGCCACACGCTCCACATGGAGCAGCTGCATTTCCAAGCAGCTTTTCTTTCCTCAGTGAGGAAGGGCAGCAGGCGAGGAGACAATGCACGCAGAGGCTTCTGCCATCCCACCACAGGGAAGGGACCTTCTGCAGAGCAACGGAGAACGTCGCTGGGGTCAGTGGCACTGCCACGGATCAACCTGATGGAGTCCTCCTGCCACAGCACCAAGTAATAAGCTAACAAGAATCAGCTCAGATGGCAGATCTACCCATGTTTATAGCCCATGACTCAACTTTCCCTCCCGTACAGTGACCTTTAGGGAGGACAGGAAAAGGAGACGAGCACGCTTCTGTGTTAAATTCATACAATCCATTATAGAAAAGAGCAAGTGATGTCTGAGGCTTTAGACCTATTAAGCAGCAGAACAGCGATGGCCTACACTACCCCAAAAGGTCGCAACAGAGGAAACATGGGTTCTTCTGTGTGCCCCTGGTATCTTGTGAAGCACGTGCAATTTTCCTCAAAAAAAATAACAAAAGTCATAAGGTATGGGGACACAGAAATAGCGTGATCATGAGCACAAAGAGGACATTTTAAGGCTTAAGCTCAGTTTTGTAGAGACAAAATACAGCTGGCATTTGCCTAGACAAGGCTGTGAAGACATGAGAGCCAGAGGAACCACTGTAACCCAAAATACCCTCTACTACCCCAAAAGTTCATCTCCCCTACTGCACATTAGAATACTTTGAAAACCAAATCAGAGCACGGTAACACAAAAGTGAAATTGCCTGGAAAGACACAAGGGCACACTGAACAGACCCTTTTTCCATTAAGGGAACTCACAGTAGAAAATGACTAATGATAAAGCTTGAGGTCCAGAAGATAAAGTTTGGGAAAGTGACCTTTGATGCATTGCAGATCAAAAAAACAGTTTGGTCATATGCGTGCTGAGATAGCCTTGGGCATGTGACAAACTAGCTTCAAAAAAAATAAAAAAAAAGTTTGTGAGCAAGCACTCAAGACAGAGCAGTGTTGAAGAGCTGTATCTAAAAGATATGATCAAACTTTCACGTTTGATATTGCAAGCCAAAGACGAATCAGAGTTCAGTAAGCAGTAAATGTGATTCTGTACAACCTTGTTATCTTTTCATCTCGGCAGTTAAACCTATGCGAGGCAGTGCAAAGGGGTTACAAAATGCTATCAGCACAGTTTATTAAGTGTTCCCTTCTGCATCTATTTTGCAGCAGGATAAAACTTAAGGTAGCAGGGAATTAAGCACCAGTAAGTTGAGATGACTAGGACTGATTCTTGAGAAATTGTCTTGACCTCCAGCAGAGAGGGGAAATTTTTCTTCAAGGAATTTTACACTCTTACATGGTCACTGTTGAGAAGTTCAGAGCTGATTTGCTCTTAGTATGTTAGCTAAGCAAACTGAATGGTCAAGGTGCAGAGACTCTTCCCTTATTTCCCCAAAATAGGGCCTGAAGTAACAGATAAAGGACGTTTTTTCAGCTAGTTTTGCCCTTCCACCCCATAACCACACACCTCTTACCCATTATTCAGGGAGTTATAGGACTTTAACGTATAAGCTTGGAATTAAGGTGACATTTTGGCCTTACTGAAATCAATGGCACCATTCTTTCTTACTGTAAAGGTGAAGGATTTCACATTTATCTGTGGTGTTCCTTCTCCCCACCCATTTTAGATTACATTCTGGTTTTAAACTTCATCATCTTATCCTCCTCACATCTTGCCCAAGAGAGATTTCACTTATTTTTCCTCCGAAAGCACTTTTAGATCACTTCAAGTTATGACTGTTATGAACTCAAGAAAAATCAAGTTGTTGTCCTAGCTGCACATTTAGGAAGCACAGACTAGAACCTGAAGCCTTCAGCTCTTAGAAAAATGGGATGCTCTTGGGTGTGAGTTACAGGGTATCTCCACAAGCTAGAAATAGTCAGATAAGACCATTCATTGAATTAAGCAGCCTTTAAAGGATATTCTCATTGTTGCGTAATTAATTCAGCACGTGAAATTCTAGCAAGCAGATGAAAATTAGCTACCTCAACAGCACAGAGCCCACGTACTACTCTTGTGACATGAGAAAGAAATGACAGAAGTCCATACTTTGCAAAATAAGGCTTATATAGGCAGAAGTCCTTGTTGCCCATATGGTTCCAGAAAGAGCTGTACAGAAAGAGTTGCTTCCAAGGTCCACGTAGCGCTTTGTCCTTCCCCACCAAACTCAGCCCAGTACGGGACTGTCAGAATACACTTGTTTCATAGAATCATAGAAAGGCCTGGGCTGGAAGGGACCTTAGAGATCATCTAATCCAACCTCCCTGTCATGGGCAGGGATACCTCTCAACTAGATCAGGCAACACATGGGGACCCAACAGGGATTGAACCCGCAACCTTGGTGTTATCAGCACCACGCTCTAACCGAGTGAGCTAACCAGCCCCCTAGTTTGGGCATCTACTCATGGTGTCTGCTTCTCTTTTTTTTTCCCTCCTCCCTTTCTTATTTATTTTTTTCTCCTCTTTATTTTTCAATGCTTCTTATGTACTCACCTTTTGATAACTAAAAAAACTCTCAAGTGGGTGGAGAAAATAAAACACTCAGGCATGCAATTTTTTCCATAAGCGATAAGCAAACAACTGTACTGAAACAAAGTTGAGAACTACAGACAAGAAAACAGAGGCCTAGGCCCTGTTCCTTCTACCGCCTCAAAAATTAAGGCAGAAACCAGTAGCCTGATGTTCTTCCCTGCTGTTTTATGCTGCTTTTTCACCTTATTTTGGCAGCAGTGGGAATAAAGACAAAAGAAGCAAAGAACAGAGCATGAATCCCATTGTGGCAAAAAGAGGGAGGGGGAACAAAAGACATAAGTGGAAGGGCTACTTACGGCAATTATTGTCAAATATTTTTGCATTTCCTTCCTTAATGTAGCTACTTGCCTAAACAAAGGCCTACAAATAGTTCTGAGAGGTTCCCTTTGAAAAAGGAGGAGAAAGGAAAACTGTAACAAGACTATGCAATGAAAATACTATTTCCCAATAATTCAAGCTACAGGAAACATGGAGGTCAAAGAAAACTATTATTTGCCTTTTTGAACACTATTTTCTTCAGCTGCTAAATAAAAACATTATGAAGCCATTTTACACAGTAAAATTTAACCTTATATTAACCTTCCATATTAAGTAAACAAACCTTTCTAGCCAATAAGCATCTCTGTGAACTCTCCAAGATGATAAGCAATACCTTAATTACATTCATTTACATGACTTTGAAACTGTTCCAGACCAAAGTCAACAACTGCAAGGTCAAAGAGTACGGAAATCTAAAATAAGGAGAAATCCATAGTCGGCCAGTTCGCACAAGGATGGTGCAGCATCCTTTCTACCCAGTTTGTCAACGGCCAGGGATACCAGGCAAGTGCTTGCCTTTTCGCCAATTACATGAAAAAAGCAAATCCTCTGAAATGCTGAAGACTGAGTGAATCCTTTTTTTTTGAAGACTATTCCAAGTTGAAAACAATGGCCACTTTAGAATTGTTTTACTGTGGCTAATGCCCAATCAAGCTGTATGGATATCTTATGCAAGTATTTTATAATATCCTAACGGAAAGGCATGCAAAACAACAGAAGATATATTTTTTAAAATGCAGCCATTTCACTGACAGCTACTGAATACTTGGTATAGTGTCGTTATATTCAGTAATGCTGAATAGTTTTGCTGAAATTTATCTAGTGATGAAGGTGGAACAGCAGAAGAGAAGCCACCGCACCATCTCCGTGTCACCGTACTGCATGAACTGCACAGACTCTGAGAGAAGCCCAAGCCCAATAAAAATAACTGCCTGGATTTCCATTCTCATCAACAAAACTAGACTGTACCTTTAAGATAAGGGAATAAAATACCCTGTGTTTAGCCCTGCATATGATCTTTAGCATGCTACCTGAAAACTTTTATTATTCAACCCATGCTACAGTTAGAGTAGAAAATGCTAATTACACCCAAGCAGCATTTATAAAGGTTCTAACAATAACTGTTGCAAGAAACTTGATAAAGTATGCTCTGCCCTGAAATAGCAGAAAAGCAGACACAGCGTCCATCCCATTCCCAAGATATTAGATAATGGCTCAGGTAGGATCAATAGCAATCAAATTAGCCAAAATAGAGCATACACGCACACCACACTAATGCACGATTTCAGGATTATATTTTGTGTATTATAATCATGAAAATATTACAAATATGCATATATGAAAATCTAAACTTTAGCTTTTGGATTTAGACAATCCCATATCAATGCACTGCAGCCGACAACATTTTCTTAGTATTAAATTAGATAAATCTCCCGGCACCCTCACTTTACTAGCCAAGCACTTTTTACACAACTCTCAAGCCAACAACCTTCTGCAATTTAAGTATGATTTAGTGCAGGAGAAGCAATGAGTACTATAAAATTTATGCTTGTTCACCTTCTCTCCCCACAGAGAAGGGCAAGATGTTTTTTCATGTAAATATGTATTAGATCCAAATCATTTAAATAGATATTATTCCATAGAGAACCCGACGCTGCATATGGCCATTTCGCTCTATGTTACTAAATAAACTGCAAGATAACGATGTTGCCTTGCTCATCCTAAAGGATACTGAAAATATTTCTAGGCATTACAAACTAAAGTAAGAGATTTTCACAACAACAAAAGAAAAACTAAGGTGGCTCTTAAAAATCTAGGTAAAGTGAAGACAAGTTACTCAGTAAATCTCTTCAGGAACAGGCCACAGCTGTTACTGCAAAAGTATAGCAAAAAAATATACCTTAGATACATGGAACAGTCTTTTATAATATGAATATTAAGTCACTATTATCTTCAATTTTTATTTTTATTTTCTTCTAAAAGGAAGCAAGAGACAGACAACCATGTCTGTGAGGAGAAAACCAAGAAATTTTAGACGAGTGACTAATTTCAAAAGTTAATGTAGGAATGTTAAATGCAAGGTGCCATATGCTAATTTCATGCAGTTTTATGTCTCCGTTATATTTAGCTACAAGTGTCACTGCTTGAACAGTGGAGAGAGTGAATAGGGAAAACTTAAACAACGCATTTTAAAAATGAAAGCTTTAAGCATTACTTTTAAGCGAGTACCTCTATTCCACTGCTTTTCACGCAATACAAAGGAAGTTAATCAATACGTTACCACAAAATACATTTATAGTTAACAATTTAATTCAAAATCATGTATTTCTTAAAAGTGAGGAAGACTGTCATTGGTCTTGAAGCTATCACATATTATCTGGGCCACAGTCAGTTATCTTACAATACAGTCTGACCTCTACTTGATTTTAAAATAGGATAATCACCTTCAACTGTGTATGAACCTTGAACATTATCAAAACCAGTTTTATTGCATCACGATTTATTAATAGTCTTGTATTAATAGTAATGCAACTTTGACTCTACAAAGTCATAAAGATGACGAGAAACAGTCAAGACTTGCTGCGCTACTACCTTCTTGACTTTAGGCTTATAAGGCAACCTCACAATACAATCAGAAAAACTATCCAGAGAGTAACAGCCACAAAGGAAAAAAAAACAAGAGGATATACATGTATCATCCCCGTTCAGCCACAGAGAACCTAAGGTTAGGAGAAGGTAAGTTAAGAGAAATATTGAAACC
Source organism: Trogon surrucura (assembly GCA_020746105.1). Lineage (NCBI taxonomy): Eukaryota > Metazoa > Chordata > Aves > Trogoniformes > Trogonidae > Trogon > Trogon surrucura. The sequence goes on along the minus strand of CM036617.1, from coordinate 111,551,848 downwards.
TTTCCAGCACTGAAATTCTCCTCTAGCCAGCCATGCCTGCAAACTGGAAAACTGCTCATGCTGAGGCAGGTAACCTCCCGACAAGCACATTAGCAGTGACTGCTATAAAGAAAAGGTGCGAGCCTTACGCCAGAGCACATTAAGCTCCATTCTCCGTCCAAGCAAAGCGCTCCCAGACGGCCAAAGCCTACGGCCTCACGCTCAAAACATACCTGACGAAGGAGGAAACATTCCTCCCGGACCTTTCTGGTTCAAAACACTTGCTGCCACCGCTGCACCAGCCCCGCCACGCTCTTTGTGTTGCACGGTCACTTCTATAGCTGTTAGCCCCATTTCAACACAGTTGACAGTTTAAACAAAGAGCGACTAAGAAAGTACGATATTCTATAACTGGCATTTACAGCATCGGCCTTGGACTTCTAATCTTTACCAGACGGGCACACAAATCAATCTATCGGCTCATAAAGGTGTGCTTTTTTAACCTCTAAAACAGATGGGATTGGCTAGAAATGCCTGGCGTGTCAAACTGCTAATCACTGCTGCCCTTTGCACAAAATAACCCACTTAAGTTGAGGCATGGTTGCACTGTAACAGACATTAGTCTGTGGGAAACCCATTTAACTGTCACATACTCCAGCCACTCCTGCTCTCCCTTAATTAAGCCTAATGCCTTATGCTTTGACCTTTTGTTCTAGCCTATTAACCCTATCTAGTACGAGTTCAAATATGTTAAACTTAAAAGTTTGCTGTAAAATATTAAATGCCAGGCTACAGAAGGAATAACGAATGTTTCTCTACCCTGCAAGTTACCAACCCCTTTACCAAATTTTCTAGACTGAAAAAATGGAAACACCACGTTAGTTCTCAGAGACAAAATACATCCAAATGCTAGCCAGTTTCACACCAAAAAAAAAAAAAAAGTTTCTTCTCCTTGCACAGCCTAGATGTTCCTCTTAGAGGAGAAAAGAGGAATAAAAAGTGAAACTTCCGTTTGCAACTTTATGTCCTCAGGCTTTTGGACTTTTATCCAACAAGAAGAAAACATATCATCAGCCAAGACCTTACCACACATTTGCTGTTCTCTGAAACCCACCACTAAAAATACAACATAATTGGTTTACAGTGACCAATTCCTCCTCCATTAAATGTTACCTCCACTAACCCTGCTCACAGTGAGTCACCACCTTGCTCTTTTGACAAGACAGTTACAATTACTGTTAGTTTTTACTTCTCATCTGTATCTTAACAGAAGTTGTATCTTTTGAAGTTTCTCATAGTTGCATAAACTTAAGGACATATAACTTTCAGCTCACGACTGCAGACTTTTCCATTGATGTAAGCTCAACTTCAGCACAACTGTCTTCCCCTCTTGGATCTCTTCATGAAGGTTATGCAGCACCAACAAGATTAACAGTTATGCTTGAAAAGCAGTACCCTTTTAGAGAAAGGCCACCCTCATGGTCCAGAACTTCAACTTAAAACAAGAAATCTAATTCCTGTGACAAAACCAAACCTGTGATCACATCAAAACTCTACTGCACTCCACATTAAAATTATTTACCATGGTATGCAACGCAAACTTGTACACCAACACAGGTATTCTACAATTAGTGCTTTATAACCAATGAACAATCCTGTTTCACATCCCCAAAAAACTAATCAAAACATAGCACATAGCTGGTTTATAGTATTGGTTAGAAAAGCAAAAATAGGAATGCAAACTGTGCCAGAATTACCAGCCATGTACATACGCTGACAAAGATTCTCAAATCTTTAGCTTAATCACCTTACTCACAAACTGAATACTTGGTGCAAGGCCCTTATTTACAGCCTACACTTTGGCAACTCTGACTAAACAGAATTGCTTTTTAACAGAGGTGACAAATCTTGAAACAAATCCTTGAATAATTTGTAACTATTTCTGAAGATGTGAAAGATCTCAAAAAGCTTCTTGCCACAAAAGCCACTGTCTACTAGGTTCTGTTCAGGCTGTATAACTGACCATCTGCTGCTGATCACAACAATTCTCAAGTTGTAAATAGCTAAATAATTATGTTTTAATTCCAAAGTGCCTACCTTACTGATTCTGAGACCAGAAAGTAACACAACTTTCTTGTAAACAACAACTGTTCAGACAACTAAGAAGCATTACAGCAGTGCTAGACTTTTTTGTTTGGTTGGGGTTTTTTGTTTGTTTTTGAAAGTCAAACAGGAAGCATCATGGCAAAAAAAAAATGGATCCCTCATCTTCATATCCCTTTATTTCCAAAACAATGATTCTGGCTAAATCCAAATGTCCTCAATTTTAAAAGCACAGATATTTTCTAACAGTTTCGTTTTGCTGTATTCTGCTGTGTTGGAGATGCTCAAATTGCAGTACACAGACCGATGCCATGTTCAAATGAAGTTAAGCAGCACATGGATTTATTCAAAAAAGGAAAAGATACCCTCGCATCTGCAATCCGTGCCATTACAACAGACATGCGAGAAGTTCTGCAGCCTGGGATTTGCTACGACTGCCTTCCAGCTTCTAGACCGTCCCTACTAATGCTCACAAAAGTTGCCACTGGAGGCAATGCAAATGAGTCCTAAGAGAGACCAGAAACAAAACAACAACTGCTTGTCAACCATTACATGCCCAAATTGTATTCTTTATGCTCATCAGCATTCTCAAGTTCTTAGGCATGCATGTAGGCCCACTGAGTACAGTGGGGCTACTCAAGTGAATAAAATTACTCACAAACCAAAGTGCATATACATAAGCAATCACTGGACAACACTCAGGGAATTATTCCCCAGTATCAAAGAAAAATAGGATTTATGAAATGGGAACCAAGGGAGCAGATCCAAACAAAATGACAGTGGTGCTAAATGTCTACAAGCCATTGCAATGTAACGTCTAATAATGATTTCACTGTGACAGTCCCTTGCCACAGAAACTCAATTTGGATCCATTTAATCTAACAAAAAAAAAAAAAAAAAAGAGAGAGACTGCAACATAGTAAGTTTTTATATAATATTCTCTCTTTGCTCTGAAATTTCTAATATGTAAATCAAGTTCTTCCCTACTTAGCAGCTACCTCCCAAACCAGCAGGCTAAATATTCAGGACTTGCCAGCAAATTCTACACACAGAGTTCAAATGCTACTAAATACTTATTTCTCTTTAATCAGCACATACAGTAAAAGAGAGGGATTAATTTGAATATTATGTTTTAAAGTGATGAATTTTAAAAGACTTATGCACAACAAAGAGTTGCCTGACATTTGGCATGCCAGAGAAGAAAGCCCCAACTAAAGAGACAAAGTAAATAACCCAAACAAATTATTTACCTTGAAAGTGGTCCCATCAGGAAAGCTCTTCCTTCAGGAGTCCAAGGATGCATTAATTTTCTTCCTCAACAATTCCATGCTCGATCTGAAAAGAAAAACAGAAATCACCCTATGAAAGTCCGCACACCAATTTTTCCTATCCAATATATCTCTACCTACTTTCCTATTGCTGGTGTAACAGAAAGCAATACTTTATTTTGGCTAGTAGGAATCGCAAGTTACATTTCTATTTCAGAAGATAAATGTATCTCCAAACTTCAGAAATAAAAATCTTCCAAACAGGGCTATCAGTAAAACAAGCAGAGACAACTTGCACTGTCTAGATTTGTATTGACTACGCGGACTTCATTTCCACAAGAACAAAATCCACACTCAACTGTGATTCAAAGCTACAGCCCTTTTTTTCTTCCTTCCATTCAACAACCAGCTATGACACGAAAGCCCTCCTTTGCACCTATGAACGTCTAATATTTTTTGAAGAGCCTCTATTAATTTAAATATATATATATACACACAAGGAAAAGACAAGAACACAGTATAACTGATGAATGCAATGCTAAATGCCACAAAGTTAGTTAGAAAAAACACCTAAACTAGTAGAAATCGCAGCTATTGCTTTTGAAATATTTAGGAATTAAACAGTATATAATATTATAGTTAGTAGACATTATCCATCACAAATACCACCTTAAAAAGTCTTCTCAGCACTTCTCTGTCATCTCTCAGTGAACTTTGGCTCAAAGATGCACACTTGTAGCTACCCCAGATCATTATTTGTACTGCCAGCCTCATTCTTGTAACAAGTCATAAAGTTACACTGAATCTTCTGTCACCAAGTTACCACTGAAGCAGCAAGTTTATTATACATAAAGAGTCAAACTCAGTTACAATAAATGATTAAAAACCAACAAACAACAACAAAAAAAAAGGTAAAATCAAAACCAACTCACACACCACAAGAAAATTAACTTTCTACCCCGTTTGGTTGAACTTTCCCGTCCTCTTGCTCGACGGACAGTGAGTTCCTCCCCTTTTTTCCACACCTTGAGCTGCTGTTCTCACAAAAACTGTGGACAAAAGCTTCTGAAACACAGAATTTCTCTAGCACAGAAGACCCCATAGATGACTACGAGCACACAGGCTGCAAAAGGACAGAGTAGGAAGTGTGTGCACTGGAGGCAATTCTCCGCATTTTTTTCCCTTCCACAAAACCATCTGGGCTAAAGCCACCTTAAAGAAAACATCTAACTCTGACCACTGCAATATGCAGTGAGAGGGGGAAAAAAAAAAAAAAAAAAGCAGCACAGGGCAAAAAAAAAGAAAGAAAGACATACAGGTGTTGATAGATGAGTTGTCATCCAAAAAAGTCCTACTCAAAGCTTTCAGGTACATGAAATAACAGAAGCATGTTGGACTACTGCCAGCATTGAGACCCAACAAAGGCAACAGATCCAATTAAGCCGAAAAATAATACCCTGAAATACTACATGCAGACACTATTTCAAATCCTTCCCCTATATACATCACAAACTAAAAAGCCAATTTGCGCTGCAGAACAGTAGCAATCCTCAACATTTGGATTCAATTAAGTGGGGGGAAAAAAAATATAAAGCTACCACTGCCGTCAAAATAAACAGAGAAACGACGGGTACAGCGACAGAGGTGGTAATAAACATAGTTCAAAGTCTTTCCAACTCCATTCACTGAAAGGGCAAATACGCTGGATGCGGAACTTTTTGTGACCAAAGGAAAAACAGGACGAGAGAACAGAAGGAAGTACCGCTTTTAACAAACATATTCACCTTTTCAAGTCACTTTGAGAAAAATTGCTAAATCCAGCATTTCTGTTCTATGCTATAGATGTAGACAAGAATGTTTTCCACCACCAAAAAGAGAAGACACATTTCTGTCGAGCAGGGGGAAAAAGCAAAGCAAAACAAAACAAAAAAAAAAACACAACAAACACTGCACACTCTATTGCTGTCAAAGTTCAACGTATAGACAGGATTTCCTTTTGGTCAGCTTTGAACAGTCTTTTCTGCATTGTTCCAAGCAATTTCAAAAGGTTTACAAGAGTTCAGGGAAAAAGAGAACAAAAGAATTTATTTCTGGAGAAAATTCCACATTCCTTCAGCAATGTTTTAAAATGAAAAATGAACTAGAAAGCAATGTTTCTAGAATAACACTTTATTCCCCAAAATTCCACATCTGGATCACATGCTTTGTACACCTCAATTTTTTTGGTTTGATTGTTCATCCATTTCATATTATAAAACTGCTGAAAGTGAGATAAACAATGCCAACAGGGCAATCTCTTGGGGCAAGAATGATCATTTCTTTCTACCTCTGAGGGGAGCCCTGCTTTCTACATCACTGAAAAAACCTTTTCAATTTCCTTTCCTACTGCATTTCCCAGTGGGTTGGGGCAAAGAGAAGTAAAAAGTCCACAGCTGCAAATCTTAAAGTTTGCTGTGAAGAAAATCAGCATCAGAGCAGCAATATCAGCCCAGCACCCACCAGAACAAAAATATTGTTCTTCTGCAAGCAAGATGTACTGCTTAAACAAAAATTCATTAAGTGCTTTTAGAGGCAAATTAAATGTTCCTTTGTTTTCAGCTAACAGTTTTGGTCAAGAATGAAAACCATTTTACATCTAACAACTGATCTGTCACAACAACTTCCCTTAAAACTTTCTTTCTTGAGAGCAGGAAGGGTAGCCCACCCAAAGTCTTCCCCAACATTGAGCTTCTTTTTACACTAAACCTCTTAGAAACTGGTGACTAACAGAAGATTCATAGCTTCTGGTTTTAATCTGATTTTGTCTACAAGTAAGATTTGTCTATAAGCAAGATTGGTTTACCTCTGTTGAAAACAACAGTATTTAGAACTAAGTGCAATGAAAACAAGAGTTTCTCTCAAGACAAGCAATTTTACTAGAGCAATGAGCTCCAGTAGCAATTTAAATATGAGAAGACTATGCCAGGAGGGATTTGACCCAAACCAAGACGGCTGGCGACTGCTGGTTCCCCTTTCTACACATGAATATTTATTTACATGAGTCTTAGTTCCTATTCTCCTCCTTCAACCATCAAGCCAAGTGACCTGCAACAGACAGCCAAATAAATTGCCAAATTATTTCTTTCAAGTGCTAAATAGGTCCGTTAACATTTCTAAGTATTTGAAATAAATAATCCAGAAACACTAAAGTGTAGGCATTTATTGCACCAAAAGAATCCCTCTGCCCACTTTTCCCAAGACAGATCTTCCCATCAGAGAACACAAAGAAGTTTTTATGTGATCAGAGATGTCCACTCCAAGTTCTCTCTGCCAACCAGAGCACACTCATCTCCAAGTCAGTATTTTCAAACACAAGTAGTAAAACCCCAATGCCATAATACCCAAAAGCAATGTCACAAGCCTTTTAAATACTTTCCTCCTAACCTTCCTCCTATTTGCCATAGGCCGGCCAGCACAGTTCAGATGGTGATTGTTCTTATCGTTGTGGCCTGTTGGCAGGAAGAAAGACCAAACCACAAACGCTGTTACCATTAACCTTTCTGTCTTTAGTTTAAGACTGTTTAGACAGGCTGTCAGGTTTATCTTTTCTGTACATTTGTGCATATTCTCTCCTAACTTTTCTTCCTGTTCAGGCTTCATTCCCTACCTACGTTATTATCTTTCCACTCGCCTGTCATTAAACCCCTGCTGAGCAGTAATGATTTATACTTTAAAATTTGCACCTCTTGTCCCAAAAGGGTATTTATCCTTTTTTGATCCATAGGACAGTTATCCTGTTCATCCTGCCAATTACTTGTCACCCAGCAGCTGGGAGGTGAGCCCGGCTGAGTCCAGCCTCCCCTGCCCACAGGCCTCAGGGGAGGGAGGGGCGGGGGGCAGGCGCCCAAATTCACACTCACAAAGGAGCCCCATGCCAGTTGCCCAACTGGAAACCCCACACTCTCCTCAGCTTCTCTTCTGGACCCCCTAGATAGTCACACACAGAAAAAAAAAAAAATTAAAAAACCCACTCCCACAAGCCATTTGGGTTTCAAGGTTCAAGCAAGTTCTGATGAGCTATTCTAAAATTAACAAAATATTGTAGTCTTCATGTCTTCTCCGACAGCCCTGGAAGGAGGTGTCAAGCACAACCCTTGAGCAAGACAGCTGACTGTGGGAAATGCAACTCCCTGGCTTTGCCTTGGGCAAGTTTATACATGTGCTCGGCACAACAGCAAGACAGAGTCCATCTTTTAATATAGTACTGTCCCGCACTGTCACTGGTAAAATTAACAGCGCTTTCACGGCTAACAATTACATAGTTGGCATTACAGAAACCTTTTGCCAATGTTCAAAGCCAGAAAAAGAAAGTTAGCTCCGAAAAGACAAAATATGCTTTAAGCAAGAAAGCCTTTATCAATTCTTTTAAACCAATCCCACATTAAGGAAAACCTACAGGCAAATATGATCATCGTAAAGTTAATTAATGTTTAAGCTCTATAACCTTTAACGAATCACTTTAAAAAAAAGACATTTTCCTGTGTGCCTTTCACAGAACAGATTCACCCTAAACACCACTATCAAACACTGCAGGTGATACAGCCAGCATTTAAATGACCCATTTAATTTTACAATATAAAAACATTAGTTCACTTTTACTTCTTTATCAACAGTTTTTATTACTGTAACAAATTTTTCTTATTTTTTTTCCTTCAACTTTGATTAGCACACCTTTCCCTTCAGAAAAGAAACAAGTACAGGGAGCAATTTCCATGATTTTCTACCCCAAGAGTAACGGGGAGGGGGAATTCCTTCCAGTATAGTTTGGCATTTCACAGCATCTTTTATGCTGTGCATCCAGAGTCTACAAAAATCTGAAAACCACTGACAGCTCTTGCTTATTAGTTAACTCAGAACTGTAGGTCAGTCCAACAGGAGGTCAGATTTCACCCGTACCCGAAACATGCAGTCACTACTTCGTTACCTCTTCCAACTCGCTCAACAGAAAATATGCACCCTTACGGATGCATTTCACTCATGACAAACTTGCTGTCCTGCTCTGGAGTCAACATCAACTTTAACTAGAGAGACCACCGACAAAATAACGAGACAGACTTCTTGACCACAAGTTTGGGAAGACGACTGCCCCACACAGCAGAAGCTCCAAACCTGTCTGAACATCGTTCTGGATGAGACCTTTTGTTCTGCAAGATGTCAACTCTTGCTGCCCCTATAGCAACAATTACTCAGATACCATTAGATCAGATTTTAACCAAAAGACACCCTCAGCTCAGAAAACTTGTGTCATATGACATCTTGCTGTGCCACTTTCTAGCATGTTCAGTCAGCCCCAGAAACAGCAAGTTGCATATGAATACTGAAGAAAAATGTTTTCTACCACTCGCTCAGGGATACACCACCCCCTTTCCATAAGTGACTGCTTCCTCCCCACGGGTCTTCACAGACTGGATTCACACTCTTTGTTAAATAAAGCTTTACAGTATCTCTGAACATTTATAGTGCCATGACTCAGTTAAATTCTAATCAGCCTGTGAGCTGTCAGACACTGCAGGCAGGTCCCCTCAAAATAAAACAAGGAATAATATAGTCTCCAGATTCCAAAGAGATGAGGCAGGAGGAGACAACTTCCACTTCAGCTTTCCTAACAACAACAATATAATCCCATAACCAGAAATCCCTCAGGTTTTTTTTTTCTCAATATCTTCAACTCGTGTCATGCATATTAGCCAGATTCTTCTTTAAATTAAAAAACTAATAAATCCACAATACAGGAGAAGGAAGTGAGGTGCAGCACAGTCAAGGATGTTTTCACATTGCAAAGCTGTCCCTTATTTTGCGTATGCTACGTCTCTTTAGGTTTCACTGCCTTCCAACTTAATCACCCGCTGACACTTACAAAGAACAGCCTCAAACAACACGTTCCGTAGCGAGAAAGGGAGGGGGAAGGGAAAAGAAGAATAAGAAAAAAAATAAATAAAAATCACCTTTAAAGGGCTTTAGGGACACAAAAACACGTCTGGAAAAGTAACCTTTAGTCTAGAAGGGAAACAGCGACGTCCCTGAGGAGCCCGAAGCGATGAGAAGGCATCTTCGGGGGCAGCGGGGAGCCCAGCCCGAGCTACCAACCGAGGGGCGAAGGAAAAGGCACCCACGGCCCGGGCTGCCCGCTCGCAGGTGGAGGCGGAGCGGGCAGCAGCCGACAGCCCGGGCGGGGAGAAGAAGAAGGAAGCGTGGCCTTGCCCGCAGCCGCTGCTGCTGTGGGAGCCGCCGGGCGGCGGCGGGAGAAGGAGGCGAGCGAGGCCGCGGCCGGCGGGGACGGGTCTCCCCGCACCCCCGGGGCGGCCGCTGGCGCGTACTCGGCCGCCGCAGCCGCTGCGCACCGAGCTTGCGGCTCTCTGAATAATTCACACGCACAGCGGGAGGAGGAGGAGGGTGTCCCTCCGAAACGGGGACCGCGGCTCGCAGCCACCGCTCGGGAAAACAAACACTCGCGGGTCTCGGGGGTAAAGACGAGTAACTTTTCCGTCCCTCCTACTCCCCCCCCCGCCTCAAACCCACCTCGGCCAAGCAAACTTTCAGCTCGCACCGGGGGCAGGGGGATGCCGGGGGTGCTTGGGGGGGGAGCACGGCCGCCACCGGAAACAGCCCCCGCCGCCGCGGCCGCCCCCTCGCCGGGCTCACCCCGGCATTGTTCCCCTCCGCCGCCGCCTCCCCGACCGGCAGCGCGGCCCCGGCCCGCCCCGCTCGGCCATTTCCCCCGCCAGCCAGCGCGGCTGCCGGCGGCCGAGCGCCGCACTCACCCCGCAGCGGGCCCCGGCACCGCGGCGGCTCCTCCCGGGCGGGCTGCCCGGTGCCCGCCGGCTGGCCTCGCCTCCGGGAGCGGCTCCGGCAGCGACCGCCGCCCCGGCCCGGCGGTCAGAGCAAGCGAGGGCTCCGGCGGCCGGTCCCGGCGTGGAGGTCCGGGGAGCGGCGGCGACTCCCAAAGCCCAGGCGGGCGGCTGGGTCCCCCGGCCGGAGGGCAGGACACGCCACCTCCCACCCCCACCACCCACCTCTGCGTCCGTCCGTCTGTCCGCCCCTCCCCACCTCCCGGCCCGGCGCACGTACACGACGAGCTCCGCTCCTCTCTTCTCCGCGCCCCTGCGCGGCTCGGGGCTCTGCTGCAATGCCTGTGAGGCTGACTTTCAAAGCCTAACCCGCAGCCGCGATCTTCCCCGCCTTCCACCTCGCCCGCCGCGGCGCAGCCCGGCCCCTCCCCGCGCCGCGCCATTCATCTCTCCAGCCAAGTTTCTTAACCCTTTTCTAACCCCCGGCGAGGGGAGGGCGGGAGGGAGGGAGGGATGCTCCCGCATCCTCCGCCCCGCTCCGTGCGGGGAAGGAGGCCGCGGCGCAGGTTGCCGCTAAACGCGTCGCACGTACGCCAGCCGCGTCGCCTCCTGCCCTCGCTAATTAATCTGACTGAAAGCGCAGAGCCCCCGGGAAACAAACTCACGAGCGGTGGCACCGGAGGACCCGTATTTAATAACAGCAGCGGTGGCTTAAAAAATAACACCTTCTTTTCTTATCTTCGGCTCGCCTAGAATACCGGGGGGGGGGGGGGGGGGGGGGGGGGGGGGGGGGGGAGAGGGGTGACGGGGGTGACGGACTCGCTTCCAGCGGTTACCATCTCTTGTCGTTTTAAAGCTTATATTTTTAGCGTTTTCTCCGAAAAACACTCGCTAGAAACTTTTTTTTTTCCCCCTCCTCTGAACAAAAGCCGAGCGCACGGCGGCCGCCGCTGGAGCAAGGCAGCGGGAGCCGCGGCACCTGCGGCTCCTCCCGGGAGGGCCGGGCGGGCCCTGCTCTCTCTCTCTTTCTCTCTCTCTCTCCCTCCCTACCTCCCGCAGCGTTGCCCTCACGCTTCCCGGCGCAGCTCGTTATCCCTCGGCCTCTGCCCCGCCGGGCCGGGCGGCGCGGGAATGAGCTCCTCTCACCCGGGAGCATCCCTCCCGCCTTGTGCTAGGGCGGCGGCGGGAAACACCACCCCCTCCCTTCCCCAAACTGCTCTCCCCGCGAAAGCAGTTCGAGAAATCGGGAACTAAGCGACTCGCCAAAGCTATGCTGCTCGCACACGTGACAATAAATGCAATTTAGGAGGAAAAAAAAAAAACAAACCAAAAATACAGTTCTGGACAGAGCTTTCAAGAAGAGTCAGCCTTCCATTTTGGTAGGTGGCATCCCCGCAACCTCTGCTGTCAGCAATTCCATTATACGTCAAGTATAATTTGCTCTTTAGACTTCATTCCCGTTGAAGAATCCTGTGATTCTGTAAAGAAGAGTGTCCAGAGATAGTCGCTCAACTTGGCTGTATAGGCGAAGCTAAAAAGTGCCCGTGACCTTCACTACATCTTCTGTGTGCCTGTGTTTAACAAATGTCTCGACGCTTTGCACGGTGTTTGCCAAATGCTTTACAGAACGCTTTGTGGCACTTCTAGAAGTTAAGACTGAGAGAAGAGAAACAAATTTGTCTACAAATCGCTTATGAAGCGTGTGATTATACCTGCATCAACATACACCAGTATTTTAGTTCTAAAACTCGGGTAAAATAATTATAAATGGTATGTTCAAGCATCCTTTTAGTGAAAGACTAGTATCATATGAATCCCTGCTTTAAAGAAAGCAAAAATGAAGTCACACTTACAAAAAGCCAAATATTTTAACCTAGAGACGCTATGAATGAAAGTAGATATAGCAACGTTAAGCAAAACCTCTTTCACTTTGGAATGCACGGATTGTGTATAGGCTTATAGCAGAGCTAGTAATGTATTACTTGACCTATTTTTTTTTTTTAAGCCAATGAAAGATTTAGGTTAACTTCCTCATCATGTGTTTTTAACCACTTTCTTCCAGAAACACAGCAACGTTCTCTAAAGCTACTGTGTGTCACAGTGTCTATACAAGTCTTTCTTTTTGGAGAGTGTAAATCTCACAATATAGCCTGATCATATTACTTCAAATAATTTTTGTACTTCATTTTCATGGTACGCTCATTAGCAAATTCTGTTTGTGAAGAAATGAACTTTTATTTCACGAAGAATCTTTATCTCCAAATTTTTTCAATGCTAAGCAGCTGAATTATCCAGGGAAAAGAAAATTTTCTCATTACTGCAGCAATTTAGTTGCTATTTCAATCAAGTGTGTCTGTAGTAGAGACCTCTTTCATTCTTAACCTTAGGGAACATATTGCGTAGACGAGAGACCTACAAAATGAGGAATCTTGGGCAAGCAACAAAAAAAAGTGTGCATGTGGAATATTTGTTAAAATGACTGTTTTCAGGTAACATATAGTATCCTGAGGATGCAAGTTCTGATATGACACAATCAGCTGAGACTGTTTAAGTAGTACAATGTACGAACGTAGCAGGTTTAATTCCAACACTTAGTATACATATCACACTGAATTGTGCTACTTGCCCATATTTACTTAAACTGTGAGAATCCAAACTATATATGAAATAAATACTTTGTACCAGTAAACGAAAAATTCTAGCACAAAGTGAAATCAGTCTCTCAAGAAGTATAAAAGTATCGATGCATATTTTTTGGTTCTTTCTGTACAGTCTTCAACCAAACCTAAACACACTCACTCTCCGAGCATAAAAGATGAGCATCTATCTATGTACCTACCTACCTACCATCTGTGGGTGGTGTCTATACCTTCACTTTGTTGTAGATGTTGCAAAAGGGGAAATTTTTTCAATTTTTTTTTTCGAGCGGAATTCATTAGTATAAGATGCTTGTAAATGGAAGGCCAATTGTGACAGGAAAACATAAACTACCTTTGAATTGGTCTTGGAAGAGAAAGACATATTTATAGAGGTTATATTGAAACTCATTCCCAGAATTGCAGGCACTTAGTGGAGAGCTTTTGGTCCTGAACCTTGGTAATATCAGTGAACCACATCTTTTTATACTTATAAAAATATATAGTAATACACACTCTTTACAATTGCTAACCAGAAATCTCAAGACAGAAAGGTATTGTTTTGACTTAGTGGGAATTCTATCAAAATATAATTGTGATTCTGACATTCTTGAAGCACAAAATTAATCTCTGTGAGCATTTCAGAAATGGTTAAAGAAATTGTTGACGCACACCCAACTTCTTCTTTTTGATGATTAAAATAATGCATTTAAAAATTATGAATAAAGCTACAGTTCCAAACTTTGTCTTTGTCTTGCTGACGCAAAACACATAGATCTGTGCCATGTGGTAACAAGACATGTATTATTTTCAAAAAGAAAATGAAAATGCAATTACATGATTCCCAAACATTTTTAAGCTAATGCTAACCTATTTTTAAATCACATAAAGTGCTTTGAAGAGCTTGGGAGAACTACAGTTGCTCTTATTTTGATTTTCCTGTAAGGCTGTCTTAGCCTCGAAAAAAACTAACAGCTCTGAAACTACCTTTTTCAATCAAAATAATTAAGGCTTTACTTTATGGCATCCAATCATGATATGAAAGGCTTAGGACGTGGTCGAGAAGCTAGCTAGCTTTACAGAAATTAATTTCCAGACTAAATCTTCCTCTAAAATAGTTTGTCAGCCTCACATAGACAAATAATGAAATTCCACCCTTGACTCAGCCTAGTTCAATTCATGTAATATGTCAGATTACCCACTATTTTGAAGGTGCCTTCACAGAGGATTAAATCACCTAGTATTCCAGAACTTAGGCAGGCACACAAATTTTTTTTTTTTTTTTAAAAAAAGAATCATTATGATTCTTATTTATTGCATCTAATTTATTGACTTCAAAGGCAGTTTGCCTAAATCAATGATAATCATGTAGCAGCATATATCCATAAGTCTGAAGTACTAAGGTGCAAAAGTCTGCCTTTCTTCAGGAGTACTATCTAGGACTAACTGAAATCAGTGGGACCCCTAAGGGTGTTATCAGAGGAAAAAATTGTCTAGGGCAAGGGTTTCTGCAGGGTATACTATAGTGCATATCCTGTTTTATTCATTACAGCTGCAGGTCTGCAACTGTTGGAGGTGGAGCTGATTTACACAATAATATGTAAAGGGAAGAGTAATAGGCTCTTTTTTTTAGGTGAAGGACACCAAGAGTACATACCACCTGTTACTTTATATACTTACATTTAAAATTATAGATATTTGCATGCATACATAACTCATTCCCTACTAGTGTTGTTTGCTGCTTCTTTTTTATTCCACAGTTTACTTACATTTTCACAAGTACTTCAAAGCAGGTCATCTAAGAGAAACATACCCTAACTGCCTCAAATTCTTCTGTTTTTTTTTTTTTCTCTGCATTATTTAAAAGTAGACTTCAGATCATGACTATTTGATCTAAGAATAATAAGCAGAGGACCAGATGCTAGAGTCTTTTCAATTACAAAAACATTTAAAGACAGCTGTACCATATAAACTCTCATGGAGGAATCATATGCTTGCAGCATCTGGCGAGTTTTGGCCATGCCTCTAGCACACTGTGTCTCTTCTGAGGCATGAGCTAGGGTGAGGTTTACTTTCCTGTATGTATTTTTAGGGTGGGAGGGGGTGCATTTTTTGATCATGGACAGGAACTAACACCTTGGGTCTCATATTTGGTGGCAGGAAATAAAACAGTACTTTCAGTCCCTGCAACATCTTTCGTGGAAGAATCAAAGGGGCTTCTGCTAAGTTGATATGACTACTTTACAATAATTGTTAATATTTTGCCAGAATAAAATACTGGTGGTTTTAACCAGAACACATCCTGTACTTGTGAATTTTCTGCTATTTCAACCCACTCGCACAAACAAACATGAAAAAATACACTTCTGAGAACGTTGCTCTGATGAGTCATGTTCCTGATAGCGTGAAGGCACGTCCAGAAAATAACCAGCCTGGAGTCACGGCTTCCAAACTGACATGGGAAAGAAAGCACCAGCAGAGCAGGTATAACACTGTGAAGGTACCGTTACTACTTGTGGGTCAAAGAGGACGCAACGATAACATTTGAGAAGGTTATATGCACGTAGCCGAAACCGTTTAGAACATGCATCTTCCTTTCAGACTTTGTATTTTCCCCCTTTTCTCTGACAAAGTCCTCCATGTCAGCAACAACAGATCGAACTGAAGTATCGGGGACTGAAGTATCATGCCCTCTCTCACACCCTGCATTCACCAGTTACTCTGAGTAACAATGTTGTTTCACAGACCCATTTTTCTGGCTGGCTATCATGAAATCTGGATAACCCTTTGTCGTGGTTCTCGTGATGACACAAACCATGTTGTTGAAACAGCATGTTCTAAAATGAAAAGAACAGTACGTACAAATTATACATACGGTGATCTGGCAGCCAGTACCACACTGCAAATGAAGTTCTGGAAAGGACCATTAGGAAGCAGCTAAAAAATGAAGCTGAAGTATCCCTTGTTTGCCCTTCAAAATAATACAGGTACCGGGCAAATGTTCTACAATATATGAACACTTTAATTACACATTAAAATTGCAATAATGTTTTTTAGTGGCAATGATCTTAAGTGCTATGACTCAAGTAAATAAAACTACTGTGTTAAGCTAAACTGTGTATCTCACATACTTTTATTAAATAGATTTACCTCCCTCATATTAGCTTATGAACAAGAAAGCTTTTGCTGGAAAACTAGTAATACAAAACACAAGGTTTTTTTAAGACACTTAAGCTGTGGTTCTACTCATTCACTAACTTGGAACATTTACTTGAGTTACATTAAGTTTTCATTTCTTTATTCTTTTTCTCTCCTTCTACAGGAAAAATAATAAATAATAGCTAATTTTATTTAACTACAAACAAAAGGAAAATAAGCAAGTTCTGGTTTATAGTTTCTGATTTAATTTACACCAGAATGTAAAGTAAATATCAAATTTCTAATATGGGACAGGGTACTTTAGCCAGCTCGGTCCTCATGCCTCATAAGAATGGATGTTTTATTGATGAAATAATACAAAACCAATGTTTTAAACACCAAAGTATCATCTTTTCATTTTGTCTGTAATGTGTTTTTTTTTTCTAAGTTGCTGAATGTTTTCTTTTTCTAATGTGAGAGTTGGAGGGAGAGGTAAAGAGGCTGGCCTCACTAGACTACTGGAATTCAAAAGTACTGAAGATCTTTTCTTGTTTTATAATGAAAAGAAAAACCTACACTTCATTTTTTGGAAAAACCTACACTTAATTTTCACAAATGCACAAAAACATTGAGAGAGAATGAACATGGACTACTCAATATTCTGTCACTCATGAAAGCCCTCTCTGAAAAGTAACAACTAAGAAGTTCTGAAAAAAATCTAACTTCTCTGGCTTGGTACCTGAAAGGTGACTGTTTGGAAGACATGGTCCCAGTTCTCAGGATTACGTATTCTCAGAAAAAAAATGGCGCTTACCTACCTAACATCGCAGATTTGGTCACAAGTGATTACTGCTTCTTTTACCTACAGATGCCTAATGGGAAAATCCATTTAAATTGTGTATCAAAAAACTTAAGGAACACAAATCACAGGGCAATGTAAGCTCAGACAAGTTTCTGCTTGATTGTACTTTATGTGATTAGTTTATCAGAATCATATTAGTTCTGCTTTTATAACTGATCCAACTATATATCTTTGCATATTTTTATTAGCATGCAAAAGTCTATGTTTTATTAGGAGACCTTAGCTTCACTAAATGTTAGGTAGATAACAAATCCAGCTTTGATGCTGCTGATCATCATACCAGTATTTTACATGTGACATAAAGCTGGCAGAGGCGTAGGGGTGATTCAACTCACCATAAACCAGATAGCACCAGTTATGTTCTCATCCGTTACATCCCCTCGTAGACCTAGGAAATTTCTCTTGCAGCTTTTTGCATATTTTTAGAGAACTGCCTAGCCAAGATTGATCTTGCCTGAAAATCAAGGAGTAAGAATGTGGGGATACTTTCATATATAAACAGCAGACACTATAACCTGTTTCTCTCTTTCTATAATACTAATTCTGAAATAATTGCATCTTTTTTTTTTTTTTCTTGTCTGATGTATAATGAAAAAACAAGTGAAAGTGTTTTGTGTGGAGAAGAAAATCCATTCTGAGTTTTGATGACTTAGCACAGAGAATCTCCAGGTTACATTCTTCATTTGAACAACATCCATTACTGCATTACAATGGCCAAAACAACATTTTTAAAGTAAAAGCTTGAGTGGAGAAATATAATTACACTTTGTGAATAGTTTGAAAGTTTTATTTCATGTTTATTTGGACTGAGAAGCAACATTTTTAATTGTTCCAATATTATCATAAGTATCACTTACTGTGCAATTCATTTGGGAAGCCAGAATCTTAAAGTGGTCTTGATAAAATACTCCCAAGAAGCCTGAACTTGGAAGACCCACTTACAAAGGGAGGATAAGTTTGTATTCCTAGGGATTCCTGATTCTTGCTTCCTCCCCCATCTAAAGAATCAGATGGTCAAGCATCAGGAAAAAGAAATATTTTAGAAGCTTTCATGTTAAATTTTGTTTAACCTGGTGCTGTACCTACTTATGTGTTTTGTTATTTTGTCTAAGAAGAATACTCCCATCTCATACAAAATACATGTTGGTTTTTTTTCTGACAAACTCTATTTAAAATTACTCCATTCCTTAAAATCACTTCTTTCATGTAAATTACATTGAAACTCCTGATACATCAGTTCTTTAACACTAACTTTCTTAATTGAAGGGTAAGGACTCACATGACTCCTTACAGGTGTCTTCTAAAATATGTTATGTTCTGTATCCCTAATAACTCTAAAATATTTTACTGGCCAAAAGCATTTTCTACCAGCAGAAATGTACCAAAAAAGGTCACTTAAAAAAATGTACTAAGAAAAAAAAAGCATCTGTGTGGCTTGTCTAGAGCAGATTTAAATTTGTGAAAAGGTGAGTGCTATTCACAATTATTTAACAAATAACTAAGCAGTTAAATTTGCTAGGTTGACACAATACAGATTAATTAAATCCATAAACATTTCTTCACCTCTCCAAAGCCACTTTATGTACTAGTTATTTGTAATTTTCTACTCATGCTGTCTGATTGATGTTGCTCATATGGATGCTTAAAGAAAGCTAAAAAATGAATAACAATTCAGATGACTTCTTGGCTTTTTGAAACAAATAATTTCATGTGTTTTCCAGAGTTATTCCTTTAAATGTAAATATATTTTGTGTGTTTCCTTTCTATAAAGAAAAAGGCAGAAACAGTTATTACAAGTCTTGCAATTCTCTACTGAAATTCTCTCTTCCAGTATCAGAGATGTACTGCGATACCAGTATTAAGCTGTACTTGGATTTATGAGTAAAACACAGTGTAAATCATGACATGAAGACATGTAATTCTGTTTTCTGTGACTCATCAGCTTTTTCCCAGCTCTCACCTTCACATCCAAAAGGACCTCTATATTTTAAAAAATTGTGGAGTAAATTGCATGGTCCAGACCATGCAAAAGAGGAGGATATTCGATTTTTTCTTCTGTTGCACAGCTCTTCTCTTACTTCAAAGTTTTCATTCTTTCTTCCCCCCTAAACTACTCCCCGAGAGTTGAAATATCAGTGAACATTTTCATCAACATTTTCTGATCCTGCTAGAGTGCTTCTGGTAGAAAGAAAATGTGTAAACCAGAAGATAAAGAAATAACCTGTTGAATGTTTTCTCAAATTCTTAAAAATTAGATTTGCAAAACTTTTTACCCAATTGTCACGGTTGTCTTTTAGTTATCTCTTCTGAGGTTAAATGAAAAATGATAACAACAAGCCTTATTTAGTTGCTGGAACCCAAAAGGAAGCAAGAGATGCAACACGATGCACAAATTCTGTTTGTTGTATTGCAAAAAGGGCTATGTTGATACATATCACAATGCATAAAATCCCTCCATGAATTACTATCTTATTTTACCTGCCCATAATTCAGCATAACCGAAAGACATAAAAGATTTGCCACTGGCTTCAGTGAGTATAGAATTAAATTCTGTGTTTTGAGTGGGTTTTATACTATTTAAAATTTTCAGCAAGACACAATGAGACATAACCTTCTCCTAAAGACAGGTTCTCTTCTCCAGCTACTCTCATTTTGCTAGATCTTAATGTTCTTCTTGAATGCCTGAGGGACTTTATCTTCCTGTTTGGCACAGTTCTAAATTGGCTTAAATCATATTTATCCAACAGTTACCTGCATTATATTTTCAAGGGTAATTTGTGTCCTTCTCCCAGAGCATTTATTTCTCGTGCTTTGTCTGTAGGGTTCCATTTTGGCCTCGTTCTTACTCAACAATCCGAAGCTGCCTGTGTGCAGGGCTGTTTGCTGGTATGATGCTGGGCTTCATTTCTATGCCGACAAGACACAGATCTATTTGTCAACCAAGCCAGCAATTTCAAACTATGCTATTACCATATTGACAAGCTGGTGACTATAAAAACCTCTACGAGCATCAATTTTCTTCAGTTAACATCAGACAAAACTGAGCGGTTCCTGGCTGGCTCTTGCCATCAACCCAAACCCACTTGAACTGGTAACCCAGCTTTAAATATTCAACTCAGGTTCATTGGTTAAAAACCTTATGTGGTTTTTGATTGCAAGCTCTTCTGTCAGTATTACAGTCAAAAGATTAAGGCTTCTGATTGTTAGTTGAAATAAATGTGCTTTGCTTATTGCTCATTCATGCTTTTATGTTCCCTAGACTAGATTATTTTAATGCCCAGCTTGTTGATCCGCCAATGAGGCCAATTATCAAATTTCATCTTGTACAGAAAGATCTGTTTCCAGGACAGTGTAGTGTACACACTCATGCGTGTTTCATACCTGCTGTTCTCTCATGGTGGCTACTAATAGACCACAAAAATCTATTTGAGCTATTACAGCTTTTGCTCTACCAACCTTTTCATGAGCTTTTATTTATTACTAAGAGCTATTCGTCAGGGGGCTGATCCTACCAAGTGAACAGAAGCTTTATCACTGACTTAGAAAAAATTAGCTGTAAACCCACATAGCTTCTATTTGTGTTCTTGAAGCTGTTGCATGGACACTGCATGATAGCTTTCTGCTTGTATCCTATATATTTTTCAGAAAGAGTTGGTCTGTCCCAGCTGGCAGATTCAGAAGTACTTTTCAGCTCCTGAATCTAGGTGCTTGTGCACTATGGCTATATCCTACATACTGAAATGAAACCTAGGTATATGTGCTGTTTCTTTACAAACTCTGATTAACTTCTGAAGCAAACCCTCATATGCGATTACCCTTCCATCAGGTTGATTGGAGGACTAAGACTAGCAGAGGCAGTCTGAGCTGCTGTGCCTGGTGCTGGTCTGAGTGTGCCACAAGCTGCACAAGATTGGCATTGTTTTCTGAGGAGTTCTGGCTTGTGCTGTCAGCTGCCATGGATTAAGGAGCTGTTTAATTTTATTTTGGCCCTCGTAGTCATTTTTAAGATTTTGGACTAAGCACTCTTTACTATTAACTAATAAACAAATAAATAAAAAAAAAACAAAAGCCCACTCTGGTAAACGAGCAACAGCAGCCTGTTTTTCAGGCTTACTCAAACAAGTACCCAAAAGGGTGGTGAAGCACTGGAATGGGTTGCCGAGGGAGGTGGTGGAGTCACCATCCCTGGACATGTTTAAAAAATGTCTGTATGTGGCACTTCAGGAGATGGTTTAATGTTAGGGTGGTGTAGGGCTGTAGGCTGGACTTGATGATCTTAAGGTCCTTTCCAACCTTGACGTTTCTATGATTCCTCAGTGGTGCTACTGAAGTCAGTGAAAATTCTCCATAACAAAACAGACTGTAACCCAAGTGAGAAGCAGTGACATGGCAGAGCTGCTAGCCCACCTTACTGCCTTACTGGCCTCCCTCATGACATGCATTTCTGCTGGAGAGTTGGTTGCTGATTCTTGTGGTCACTCAGGTTTGCACAGTCACATATGGTTGCATTTACTTGAGGAGTGATCTAGCTTTAGGACAAATGTGCTTTACTATTTAGGTTGAATATGTCCTTATCAGTCAAAAAAAAAAAAAAAAAAAAAAGAAAAAAAAAAGCTAAGAGTTTTGTCCTCAGGATCTGGCTTTTAAATGACCAGAAATTAAATCTACCAGAATAATGTTGTTAGGACCTTTCCAAAGAGCACAGAAATTAGAAAGTAAGTAATGGGGAAAGGAAGAATTTATGACTATCTACGCACTGACAATGAAGGTAATTTCAGAACAGACTGCAAAACTTACTTGTTTATAGAAAGTCCTTACAAGCAAAAGAGCTGCTGCTCCAAGGAGTGCCACTGTTTACAAGAAAAAGACTGGTTGTAGAACCCCTAAAGTTGTAGCTAAGAATATGGTCCTAGAGGGATTATACTGAAGATTAAAATACTTTGGCTCTAGTGACTGCTGTAATGAGAATACATATAGAGATAAACAGACGGAGCTGAAAAGTATTTAATTTAGATGACAGGCTACAAAAATTAACGTGAAAATGAGAATTGCTTAGAGGTAATAGATTGAGGGTACAAGATTCATTTTTTAAGTGTTAACCTTTTACATGACAGTGTGATACTGTAATTAAAATGGCAACTTTCTTTATTTGGGGAATTTACTTTACATTTCTAATTGCTTTGTAGTTCCTAGGTTAGATATTTTTTTAAAGCAATTTCTGACTGACAGAAGTCAAGGATTTTTCACAGCAAGACAATGGAATAAGTGAGCTTCATCGTACTTAGCAAAAAGATTAAGCAGCAAATTGTTTTAATTGTTGTAAGCGATTAAACGAAACTATTCTTGAATATTAATATTTGTTCTGGTCCATGTCAAATAAGAACAAGGAAATTCAATGAATTTCTTTCTAGGAACCAGATCCTTAAGAACTTGCCCCAAACTTTGAGAAACTTCGATGTTCAAAGGCTCTGGCTGAGATCAGAGACGAGAAGAAAAAGAATGGGGACCTCTTCAAGATATTTTTACCCTTGAAGTCTCAGGTTAAAAGTACTATTACTGTTTGCTTAAACAAGTAAGAGAATGAAGGATAAGATAATGAATTATAATAACAGACAAATGACAAATGTTTTGCATGAAGTATATTTCTTTGTGAGGAGAGAGAATGTTCTTCTAATAGATTTCCAAAGAGATTGGCAATTTGTAGAGAGTCAGTTACGGGGAAGAAAGAGACATATCATTGTATTTTTGGGTTAACTGTTTAAGTGGGAATTAAGAATTCATTTGGAATTTTTCCCATTGTTTCCCTCTGCATTTCATACTAGTGGTAGCAAACATGCACATTATGCAGCTGTCAGCAAATCCCCTAAACTCAAGCCTGGAACGGTACATCCCGCATCTCCCCCATGAAAGTCTTTCATGAAAGCTCCTCTGTCATTCAAGATCATACTATTCCCTCCTCTATTTATTTCCAAGTGTCACGCAGCTCCATTCCACCAGCTTGGAAAAACGTCAAGAACTTTTATCTTCAGAGTCAGTTGCCAATTCCGTTTAGTGAACAAGCCAGCAGGGACCTCTGGTGCCATCAATGCAGCTCAGTCGGTGCCCCTCTCTTTAGGGATGGAGCATATCATTATCCCGATGGCTGGACAGAAAAAAAAGATGCATTTTTAGAATAGTTCTCAGGGAGCAGTTACTGGAAATCTCCTCCCTTGAGACAATCTATTGGCAACAAGTTTTGCTGCTGTGACATGAGGTATTGCATCAAGGCCCAATCCTGTCACTAATAAAGTTAGTGGGAAACGTGCCATTCTTTTCAAGTGAACTCAACAGGATTAGCGTAGCAAATAGGAGCTAAAAAATATACCTTGCATCTCCAAATGCAAATGGAAGGTCACGTCACAAGTGGGAATGCCATTTTATGCATTTTCAGAATTGGGCTTTGTTTGGAATCAAAATAAGCCCCTTCCCCACATTTAAAACTGACACTAAAGAAGATGGAAATTTTATTTTCATATCATAACATTTCCATTTTTGGGTTTGGGGGTATTTATTTAAGTTTGCGTCTAAAAAAAAAGTCAAGAATAGACTCCCTCAGTGTTGGATTTCTTTTCCTCTTAAAAAAACCCACTTTTTTTAGTTTCCTCTAAAACAAGGCATAGACATTGTAGAGACTTTAATTTTTAACAAAACTATTTTCTGATAGAAAACAATTCACTTTAAACTTTTCTGTAACCAGCACTATCAGGCTCTTTTAGTTACCAACAGGCATGTTACACAGCTGTGCTAGAAAATGATACTTAACCTGCTTAGCCTGAGTGGAGAATTTCTGTTGATATAGGCTATCAGACCCACAGGCTCTTGACTCCACTAACAGGTAACAGCTAGTCCCACTGTCCTGGCAAGTGAATTTTTACTGTACAGAAATACCAGGGTGCTGGGATACTGTTATTATTTTTTTTTTCATATAAGTGTCATTTCATTTTTTTCATTGGTTATTATCATACTTGGCACTACTGGGTTTAATTCCACTTAAAACGACAAAACTGAATTGTCATCATTTTTTTATGGGTAGAATCTATGCAGTTCGTCAGAGGTGCTGTAAAATCTAATCAGAAATTAGACTGTAAAATTAATAGGCCTACATTCTATATAATGCTCTTTTACAAATCTGGAACTGTAGCACACTTAGAGTTTCACATATAGTACAATTAAGCAGTAATGAAATTTTCAGTTTAAACAAATAACCTGTGAAATAACTGGCCCACTGTGCTACACAGTTAGTGGCTGTGTTTTACTTCAGCAGTAGAGTACCAAATCTATTCCTTCCACTCCTGGCCTTTCATTTTAGTGTACTTCTATACCACAGCTGTAAGCCACGGGATAACTTCTCCATGTTTATTTTTATGCGGAAAAGGTTAAGGGTTGCCACAGGACACTGATTTTGACCTTGTGTGTGGAAATCCAGGTGATGAGGGCAGTGCTAACCCACACCCTTTATTTGGGAGAGGAATAACGGGAAAAAACGGACAGGAGAGGCATGAAACAAGCTAAGGAAGGAGCCAGTGTATAGTCCTTTCTTAGCAGCAGCACTGAGAAAAAAGGGAGCGTGGCCAGGGGCTCCCCTGCACTGCCTTGCTGGGTGCGCTGCAGGAGCCCAGCGATGGGAAAAGAGGTGAATGATGGGTGTCAGCATCTGCCCCAACTCGGGCTGTGCCCATGGGCACATGCATAGACACATGGAGGCACAGGGCCTGGGCCAAAGTTTTTCCATGGCCAGAAAGCAATATAAACAAAATCCCAAGTGGGACTCCCTCAGGATTTTCCTCCCCATCACAGCAGAAGGGAGGTGAGGGGGTGCGTTTTTTGTGTCCCTCCTCGACCCCCAGCAGAAGCGGGCAATCTGGCTGAACATATGTAACATTATGTAATGCCAAGGGAGCGGCTGCTGTTGGCGGTGAACGATGGAAAGGCGGCAATAAGCAGATAGCTAAACCATGCGTCCCTGTGCTGAAATGATTCAATTCTAATGGCAATTTGCACCATTTTAACTCCGAGTACCTCCCACGTAATGATTATACAGTGTTACTATAAAACCTCAGGGTTCATCTGCAGAAACATTTCTTATGCTGGAGTTCTCTGAGGAGATATACTTATAAACATTGGTATGAGGGGAAGATTAAATAGATAAGAGCATAAAAACAGATTATAGAATAAATACAGACTTGTGGATCAGTTCAGCTGGGAGGCAGGAGCTTACACTCCCAATTCTCCTACCGACTTCTGTAATACTGGACAAACTGCCTTGTCCCTTTGCACCGCAGTTTCTCAGATTTGAAAGCAGAGTAATGCCTTTTTCAACTTTCTCTGCCTTATCTAGTTGTCACACTGTAATACAGCAGGAATACTTCAATTAGAGATATTAGCACTCTCTCTAGTCTATGAAATCTGGATCTCAGTTTAGTCTTCTAATTTGGAACAAATAATTATCAACATATAAACATGTTTCCTTTTGGTTTTGGTTTGTAATCTCTTCTTGTAGATCCCTCTATTCATTTCATCTCTATGTCCATGCCAAGAGAAAAAGAACAGTGTTTGCCAAGAGCGAAAGAGCAAAATCCACGGAGAAGTAATCTGTAGTAGTATTTCTTTATATTAATAA
Organism: Trogon surrucura; assembly: GCA_020746105.1. Taxonomy (NCBI): domain Eukaryota; kingdom Metazoa; phylum Chordata; class Aves; order Trogoniformes; family Trogonidae; genus Trogon; species Trogon surrucura. The sequence goes on along the minus strand of CM036617.1, from coordinate 111,526,376 downwards.
AGCCATTCACTGGAGTAATCTTGCCTTACACCATTAGTGCATGACAATTCAAAACAAGTTGAAAACCTCTGGAAAAGTACTTAAAGGAAAAAATCTGTAACAAGGAATACTCTTTCTCTCTATCATAATTGCACCATTAAGAGGCCTCTGCTTTACCGGTGACAATTCAGAGTGACTGTGCTTGGCTTAATGCTGTCATCTTGTAGCGATTGTCATAGAAATTGTAGTTGCACAATTTTCAAAGTGAGCGATTTTACAAAGTTAATTGTGCAACACTGTTTATGAATTTAAGCCACACAATTAATATATTATTCACAGACATGCATAATAGGCTTTTTGTATTGAATGATGGTTTAAGAAAAAAATGTAACTGTTTTTGGAGCTGCAATGATTGATTTATGAGGTAAAATTAAAAGTGCTAAGTACATATTACTTGGCTACTCACCAGCTAAGTGGATGGGGGTGATATGAAAAATATCTATATATAACTAACTGCAATGTGTGAATATCAAGGAATTGGATGAATTGTTTAAAGCAAAGGAAGAGGTTTAACCTAGAAGTAAATGGTGAAGATTTAAGAAAGGCAATTGGCTATCAAGGGAAATTAGGCAAGAATGTGCTTGCCTATAAAAATCTTCTCTGATGTAAGGTAATGGAAGCTTATTCTTTGAATTTTTAAAACAGCATCATTAACAATATCAAATTAAAAGACAGCACTCCAGTAACGTGTCATTAATAACTTGCTTTTTTAGTAATGGTCAGACTTCAAGTGAAATGCTAACCAAGATGAATAATGGAAACTACCTGCCTCTAATAAAGAAGGGACCTCTGTGGTAACCCAGAGATCCGACTTTTTGGTTCTTACCAAGAAGTACTGGAAGTACTTTTAATTTTTAATTATTTGAGGAATAAAAAAACAACAACAACAACAAAAAATGCCACAAATCCGGATGTCATCACACATGGTGAATGTCACACAAGTTCATGGGCAGTTCTATTAAAAAGCTTTACACCAAATAAAAATTCTCTGTTTAGATAAAAGCTATGCCCTACTACTCTGCTCTAGCTGAACTTAACAACAAATTGGAGAAGTCACTTGTTTTATTTCACCAGATTTCTTTCTCTGAACTGATAGTTTAGCAAAAGTATGTAGAAACATACTAGTACGTGACCAGTTTGGAAGAAATACACCAAAGCAATACCTTAAACTTGCTTCTTCCACCATCCTCTTCACTTATACTAAGAAAAGGAGAGTCTCAATTCACCATTAGCTGAATTCTGCAAGCATCTCACTACCCCTTATTTGAGCTAGCCTGCTTCAGAAAAAAAAAATTCCATGAAAATTACTCTAGTAAAGGACAGCTCCTCTTGTCAAAGGGCAGGAGATGGGTTTAGCAAGCATATTTGTATTATTTAATAAAAAAGTTAATCTAAGTGTCTCCATATTGATAGGTCTAAAATTAAGGAAGATTCACATTCCTGTGAAACAACAATCAACCCCAGACTATAATATAATTTGCTTTTACACTAAGGCAGAATAACAAGTACACTTTTCCTAGATTGATAACTCACATTTTTTTTTTGATGTAGAAGCAGGAGAGATGGATCATATATTACTTTGATTTTAGATACTTAACTCCATCAAAATATTACAAAGCATAAACATTGCATCAACATGGAGCTTTTTATCCCTGAATTGCTGATGAGCAAGATGAAATAAAATCTGTTGAGCATGTGTATTTAAATGTCTGTCATACAATCTTTGTGTATAACCAATGTAACATATGTAGTATACATCAAAGCAGGTTTTTTTTTCACTGCCTATCGCATAATACTTGTCGCTGATTAAGTATTAAGTTCATTTTACAACTCAGCTTTGTATTCGTTCTCCATCAATTCTCCTGCCTAAGAAATCTGACCTTTCTTCCACCTGAACATTAATACACATTATAAGCTTCAGTTTTTCCGTCTTCATCCAGAAATTTTTCTTTCTACTTTGTCAACCATCAAGTTTCAGTCACAAGGCTATAACAGGTCTGAGTGACTATGTTTGAGTGTATGTTTACACTCTTAGGCCATATGTGGTGGAATGACATTATGAACTCCCAGAAGGAAAAGCAGACCATGTACACGGTATATCAATGCTTATAACATTTCATATAAGAATGAAATGGAAGTTCATAATAATCTGAGACTATCGCCTTTTCTGGTGTGATTTAGTGAACTTGTAGCCACCAATTTAAAATCTGTATATTCGCTAACAGTTCTGTTCACCTGCTCCACTAGCTTGGATATGATTATATTCCCCTCAAAGAAAGAATGACAATTAAGCACAATTATGTTAACTAACGGAAAGGAGAAGTTCACATTTAGCAATCTAGCAAAATACTAATAGTGCTAATAGAAGACAAGGTTACAAATCAATAGCTACAGTTGTCATTAAAAAAAAACCCGCAAACCAACAAAAAAAAAAAACACAAAAAACTTATCTGCTAGATTTCATTTGCTATTGAATACATTAAGAGTACAGTCTACTACAGATGACCTGGTGGCCTTCTAGGATTACAGACTAGAGCACGGACTATTCAGCCCAAAGGTTAGGGCCCGTGTCCAGAACTGGGAAAAGGGCTGAATGTTCATGGCCAAAAATCAGGAACCAGAAAGTCAAACCAAGGGTCAGCAGCCAGAGATAGGAATTAGCATCTGCACAGGAATCATGAGCTGAAATCAGAAACCCACAGCAAGAAATTACAATTGCAGGACACAATGCAGAGATGGTTCTGAAACTGTACAGTACAACATGTGAAGAGATGCGCTGAGGTTCTATCTCAGAGACCTACTTCTGACTCACTGGCTGATGTGCTCTGGCTAACCCAAACAGGGTCCAAACTGCAGAGAACCTGGTTTACTACCTTTAGTTCACCATCATAGAATAGTCTGGGTTGTAAGGGACCTTTAGAGGTCATCTAGCCCAGCACCTCCTGCAATGAAGAGGCACATCTTCAACTAGATCAGGTTGCTCAGAGATCTGTCCAATCTGGCCTAGAATGTTTCCAGGGATAGAGCTTCTACTGTCTCTCTAAGTAACCTTACCATCCTCATTGTAAAAGTCTTACCATCCTCACTGCAAAAATTTTTTTCCTCATCTCTAATCTAAGTCTACATCTTTTAGTTTAAAACCATTACCCCTTGTCCAATTAAGATTGTCCCCATCTTTCTTATAGGGCCCCTTTAGTTACTGAAAGGCTGCAATAAGCTTTCCCCAGAGCCTTCTATTCTACAGACTGAACAACTCCAACTCTCTCAGCCATTCTTCATAGGAGAGGTGCTCCAGCCTTCTGATCATTTCTCTGCCCCTTCTCTGGACCTGCTCCAATGGGTCCATGTCTTTCCTGTGCTGAGGACTCTGGAGCTGGACACAGCACTGCAAATGTGGTCTCACCAGAACAGAGCAGAGGGCCAGAATCACCTCTTGACCTGCTGGCCGTGCTTCTTTTGATGCAGCCCAGGATATGGTTGGCTTTCTGGGCTACAAAACCACATTGCTGCCTCACACGCAGCTTTTCATCCACCAGGAGCCCTAAGTTCTTCTCAACAGGGCTGCTCCCAATCCCTTCATCCGCCAACCCATATTGATACCAGTGATTGCCCCCAAAAAGGTGCAGGACTCGTGCATGACTTTGTTGAACCTCATGAGGTTCAAACAGGCCCACCTCTCAAGCCTGTCCAGGTCCCTCTGGATGGCATCCCTTCCCTCCACCGTGTCCACCACACCACACAGCTTGGTGTCATCTGCAAACCTGCTGAGGGTGCGCTCGATTCCACTGTCCGTGTCATTGATGAAGGTATTAAATAGTACCAGTCCTGATGCAATCATAGGTCCAGGTTCAAATTCCCTTCTGCCCTGGTTCCTTGGAAGTGGTGCTTCACATCCCCTTAAACAGCACACCTGGCTTGTTCATAGCTGTGAGGTACATCTCTATGAGAAGAAAGGTGAAATGGGCCACATGCTTCTCCTTATCCACATGTACAGCCCTTCTCAAGCAAGTTTTGGAGCCACTGCTTCAGAAGTGTTGTGCATCCCCAGGCTGGAGCGTTCTCCACTATGGCAGTGTGGTTCCTTACTGTAGAAGTTCTCATTACTCTTCTAAATGGTTAAATCTAGCTTAGGTATATAGCCTATCTTGGGCACATAAGAATTTAAATATACAAACATTGTGCAGTGGGTCAGACCACCAGCACCTTTCTCAGAAAAATTCATGTTGAGGATTTTGTTATGACCTCACCATATTTTTCTACATAAAAGAAAAATATTGTCTGACTTCCTTCATAGCATATTCTACATCTTATTGACAAATCACTTATGACACTAATTTATTAGCATAAAAATATTACTACACTCAAGACAGCCTCCTTTGATTTACTACATCAGGGTTTTTCATACGCCAAGGTCCTATCATCTCTGCTTAATCATTAAAAGTCCCTTGGCTTTTTTTTTTTTTTTTTTTCTGTGCAACAGAAGAGGTTTGCCCTGTTGCCTTGGCTAAAGCCCTGAATATCAGAGTGGCTTTGCAGCTCAAAGGAAGATTCACTGAGCTGATGCTTAAGAAATACAGGATGGGTTTTTCAAAACCACCTTCTTTATATTTGCTCCTTGCCACAAAAGTCAGTGGCACAGCAAGGGAAAAAAGGGGTAGGTAATCACAGAAAAATAAAATCTAAGATTATTAAAAACAAGATGCTTTAGATGCAACATTCTTTTTATCCTCCTTATGTGAAAACTACATTTATTATATCCAAAGGGTAGGAATGAAACTAAGTACATCCATTCTTTTTGCCTACAGGCAGTGTTTGGGGGACTGATGTCTGCTTAGTTTTGTGAAAACATCACCCCCACACTGTGGAAGCTGGACCCACTGACTGTACCCAGAGGCACCTGCTGAATTCTGCTGATGATAAGAGATGTGAAGACACATCAGAATTGAAGTCTTTCTGCCAGCATCACTCTATTAGGAGGAAGATGGCTGGCTAATTTCATAAGTTGCTGTTCCAGGTTTTTTTCCTCTCTTCCACAGGTGTGCCCTTTCTCTGCCCCAGCTTCATTTCACTACAAGCAGTCATACACAACCAGTGGTGGACTAAAGGTACTCAGTGATGGACTACTGACGCCGGTCAAAGTAAGCAAGCTTTGCACCACTAATATTCCAGACTACAAGAGCCCATTCAGAGAACATATTAAAACCAGAAAACTGAGACTAAAAGTAAAACGTACACTATATCCTTCATATAAATTGATTTGGTATTTGAAAAAGAAATCAAAGTCTCATTAACCTAAAGCTTGTTGCTGAGATGAAATCTATGAAAAATCAATTGGCCTATATTTAATTCAAGGATCTTTTTCTGGAAGAATTAAAAAAATACATCTTAACACATAACTGAAGATAAGCAATTATTTTATCTTGTCTTCACTTTTTCAGTCAATAATGAGTTAAACCAAATAAGCCAAACCAATTTCACTATTATTTGAAAATTAGCTACCTAAATCAGAAATGAATAAAAATTTACATTTTAAAATCTTTCATGCATTCCCAGAGTTTATACGCATTTCAGCAAAAGCAATAAATTTGCACACTTGTTGTTTGTGTAATTTGTACCTACCAGTCTCTCAGCCAGACCAGATCATGCTATAATACATTCCCAACCAGTATGTTATTATTTTGTCTGAAAAGTAAACAATTCATATTCTTACAAGGAAGCAAGTCTACTTGTGAACACGGGAATTAAAAGGATGGTGATGTTATATATTCAGCATAAAAAACAGCACAAAGTTTCAAAATATAAATAAATACATTAAATCGTATATAGGTCTAAGTTCAACTCATGTAAATAAGCAAAAGCTAATTAATGACAATTTACATTGCATTATGGAACATACCCTACACATGCAGGCACACACCTTAAAAGCTGTGAGGAGCACTTGCTCCTTTTAGATCTTCACACCACCCACTAGCACGGCTGACAACGTACGGAAATACCCTGATGCTTTCCCTCCCTCCCCAACAGCTATGAAAGCACGGTAGATACCCAGCTGCATCAAACTCTTATTCAGAAACAAAATCTTTTAATAGGAACTTTGTACACGTATATATCAAAAAGTCAGCGCGCCTCGTCACATATGCCACGCATTAGAAAGCTTATTCTGTCCTAAGGTTGCTGAGATACTTGGCAAGACAGACGGGCAGTCTCTCTGTCTCCCCGATGGCGTCTGCATTGCTGCGGATTTGTCACGTAATTCACTGAGTTGAACCCAGCACATAAATTTTCAGTTATGACTAAAAAGTTAGAAGATTCTCCACAGATGAAAACTACATGTCCGTACTTGGTAGTCAAGCAGGGAGAACTTTGGGGAACAAGAGCAGGGACAAAGGATCAATCCCAGAGTGCAAGAGTGACTTACAGAAAGGAAGAATAAGCTAAGAGAAACACTGGTAAGAAATCAATTCCGTGTTAACTCTTGAAGATCATTCTACATCTGTTCATTTTTCGATCAAACCATCATTCAATACTTAAGTCGCTCCCACCCGAGGTGGCAGTTTATTGAATTTTTTTTTGAGAATTGAGATCCCAGTAAACTGAAAGCTTCTATCACAATCTGAACTCTGAATTTAAGTCCAGCGACTCCACAACAAGCCACTTAACTATGCCTTACACTTAACTAAGCCTTAACTATGGCAAACCAGAGCCCAGATTTAGACAACAGATGAGATCATGCAGAACCTACCACTTAACACAGAAGAAACACAAATCAGTGTTCTCCTATGAAATCTCGTGTCAGACAAAGACCAGAAGGAACAAGGTCCTTTCATAATAAAGACTTGAACGTTTCACCAATATTACTCCATAATTAACGGGTTGTGGGCAAATTTGATGATTTTGCTCAGTTCTTTCTTAGAAAAGCAGACTTGCAATCATTATTTTACATAGGGTAGGCCATGCTGTAAGCCTGAACTGCAAAAACCTGCAGTTCTTGCCAGTGAAAGACTTAACCCGGATGGAAGGAAAAAAAACACTACAGTTTGAACAACTCTCTTGAAGAAGTTTGCCAAAGTCCTTACACAGCAGATGTACATATAAAAATAATTTTCACTCACTCTTTCCTTCTAATTTTTGTAACAACATGTGTCACTAAGTTGTACTAGTTTCATTATTACCAACGTATATAATGAGCTACCCCGCAATCTCTTCTACTTTTAGCATTCACCCAGTATACATTTTTATTTGAAATTTTATTTTAAAATAATAGATGTCAGTTTGCTTTACAGAGCAAGCACCTTCTTACTGATATAATACAGCCTGCATTAGGAAGAAGCAAGGGGTGGTGGAGGGTTTGCCTTAACTATGCCAGCAGAATAAAACAGTGAAACTTTACCTGTAGACAAGCCCTCTTACTCTACTACTCCAGCGTGAATAGGAATGAATACAGAAGATATGCAGAGAGGAAAAATTCTGAAGTAGGAAGTAAAACAACAACAACAAAAAGATCAGAAACAAATAAACACCCCAGCCCAAGGGCAGCTGTGCCAATCCTATTTTAGACTATACTTGTTTGTTTTCTTCCAGTATTCCTGCCAAATGAAATTCCTCTGCATTTTCTTAAGACATCTGAATTTGAAAGAGAAGAGGGAAGCCAGGGGGATGGAGGGCTTTTCTGATAGCTCTACTTGAAGGAGTTCAAAAACAGGGGCTGTGGAGTGTGTAAACTGAAAACTGTTCACAGGCATAGATTTAGTGGAAAGATATTAGTTTCAAGATAAAAGATCCTGCAAGTCATGCACACACCTTTTTCCTGTGATTTTTTTTTTTTTCCAGAGAGGGGCAGATAGCAATAGCACTTTTCTCTTCTAAGGGCCTCAGCCCCTTGAATAAACTCTCATTTCTACTTACCTGTTAGGTCTCTCTCAACACTAGGATCTTAGTAGATCTGCAGCCACCTAGTACCAGTGCAGTCCTACTCCTGGAACTGGTTGTTGGTTAAGGTAGGCGACAGGGGATATGATTCTCAAACTATCTGCTGAGAAAGAAAAGAAGTTATTTTAAACAAAAGCAGATATAGCCAGAGAAAATGAAAGGAAAAGGAAAAAGGAAACACAAGAATTAAGCTGCAAGTAATTTTCCTGCTTGTTCTTGTATTTCTAACTGAAGCCAGGTGATATGGGCACAGAAGACTGTCACGAAAATGAGGGGAGGGGAAGGCAAGAAGGAGAGCTACAAACATTCACCTATCTACTTCAGAGGACTCAACAACCAGAATAGTTGCTACCTTGCAAACCTGGTCCAATTTCTTGGTTTGCTTGACTTGGACTATGCACCTGAACTTCAGCCTACCACCCTAGCCCATGCAACCTTACTAAGCACGGGGCTATAGAGACTCTTCTCATTCCTCCCATTATACCTTGCTCTACAAATATATTATTTTTACTATGTGGTCAACGCCAAGAAAAAAGAATGAAAGAAACTCATTCCACACAGTAGGTGGAGATGGCCTGAGAGGGCCATCTTTTTCAGTTGTGACAAGCCAAGAATCAAATCTGGGGTTACCACCCAGCAGAGGTATTTCATCTGAAGGACTTCTATCAGTGCAGTAAGCAATGCAAATGTTTTACACCTGTTAATTTCTCCACCTTCTCACCTTTTGTATGTTTGCAGTAGCCTACAGTGCTGGGGAGAGCAGCGACACTTGTCAAGAATTTCTCAGGAGACAAAGATTTGAAGGCTGGGTATAATCAGTCTAGCAAAGAGATGCCAGAGACTCAGGTGGAACTTCAGCAGTGGGAGCAACAGAAATTGTTACTCATAGGGGTTGCTATGTCAGGGAGTTGCATCAGTGCAGACCAAATTAACCAATTGTGGATGATATGGATATGCACTGCCAGTGTCACTGTTTACTGTTAGTCTCAGTGACTTGGTCTGTTCACTACAGTAGTTGCACGGAGACAGCAAAGAGCAACAGAAAAAAAAACGTAAAAAAAATTCCTGAGTTTCCACAGTCCAGGACAGAATTGGAACATCAGAGGTGTGAGTTCCTGCTATTTCTCCTTCCCCACATCCTCCCAGGAAGAGCTCAGCCATTACAACACATTATTTTGGATCTTTGGAGCTTGGCTGCCTTTTTTTGGAGTTTTTGTTTGTTTGGTTGGGGTTTTTTTAGCTCTGTTAGCTTCTCAAGTACATCGCTCAGAAGTCGAAGGTTAGACCTAGGGTTATAACCAAAGCACAGGTCTAACTCATCAGAGGAAGGCTCCTCCAGTGTTTGATGGACTCACGAACATTTGCGGGAGGAAGAAAAAAAATCATATCTAAACAAACAGATCATTTGGTCCAGAAATGATGTTTTTGTCTACTACAGTCCTTCCTTGCATCCCATTTTTCATTGTGGCTCTGAAGGATTAAATCCACTGTATCCAGAGAAATAGAAGCTGTGATAGAAACAGGGCAGACCTCTGATGTCTGAGAAAGTTTTCTGAACATCCATGTTCCTTTCAGTGAAGTGAGATGACAGCAGTCTGCTCCGACTTGCGGCATGCTGTGGGCACTGAGCATTGATGACTTGGTTTACCACCCATGGTTTACCATCCTTTCCTTGAGAAAGGATGTGGCAACTGATAGGAAACTTTTCTCTGTCTGTAAAACAGCTACAGCATCGCCTGAAATATAAATTCATCCTAGGGTGTTTGTACCAGCCTTTGCTCAGTCTCTATTCTCACTCAGGGTCTGTGCTTGGGTACAGCAGCCTTTGATATGACCACAGCTAATCAAAAAAGCTGCACAGGTGGGGTTTGCAGCCTTTCTGAATAAGAAAGTTGAGGTTAGCTTCATAAAAAGCCTTTGAAGGAGGAGAAAAAGGAGGATTTGAAAGCAAGATATCCAGATGTATTAAGTTCTCTTCACCCCCATGGCATGGAACACCATTATCATGACACAAAGGAAACACATGGACTAGCTTTCTTTCTTTTTTTTTTGTTTTTTTTTTTTTTAAGAAAAAAAGAGTTCAATGTAATTTCTTTGTGTATAGAGAATTAGTTCTTTTACTTCATTTTGTCCTCATTGAAAAAAAATCTCGGGAGGAAGGAGAACGCAAACAGGCGCTACTTCCCGCACGCATCATTTTACTGACGCGTTCCTTTAGCGGGGTTCGGTCAGGTCGCTCTGTTGTACAGGATGGTATTTGTAAACAGTTTGGGGACTTGTTCCAAAACGTTCCTTCTTTAACGAAATCCGACACATCAGAAAGGAGAACGGGAAGTTTGTGCTGCTCATACTTAGGATCTTAAGCCAACTATTGCTTCCCCCGAACAAGTGGGCTAGCACGGCGGGCTGGGCCAGCAATCCTTCAGACACTGAACTCTGAACTTCGGCCGGCCCCTGCCCCGGTCAGCCTGGTGACAGGAAAGCAGGCAGACATTGAACCCAGGGCTCTGGGGCTGCTGCAGGGTTGTGAGCAGAGAAACAGCTGCACTTTGCAACATGAACTTTGTACTTGGACACATGCACATTTAATCTCTATAACAGAGCCTTTGTTTCATTACTTATTAACATCTCCTCCTTGAGTAAAGTTCTTTGTTAATGAAGCATGGTGTGAGGGTATTTTCCACCTTCCCCTACCCCAGAAAATAAGCTCCACCACCCCACTTGATAGGATTTCATTAAGAAGTACAAAATGAAAAAAAAAACCAAAAAGATTTTATGCACCTTCTGAATACCATGGATATTTGTTATGCGCTCTCTTCTGAGCAACTCAGTTGTAATAACCAGAGCTAATTAAGCATACCAGGCAATATTCTGGGGCCTGTCTCTGCAGAGATCTCTTCTTGAGATGATACCCACAGTAATTCAGCCTGCAGCAACATTCAACCTTATTTAACAAATCAGATTTAAAAAAAATAGTAGGAAAGTGTCAGCCCACTCACACTAAAAAGCCATACTTTCAGAAAGTGTCATGGGATGCTTTAAAGTTGTACAGCTTTTTGCTCCTGCTTTTACTTTAAAGTCGTGTCAGTGCCTGGCTTCTGTGTATCTCACCATGACATATGTCAAGAAGCACCACACAGCAAATTAGTAGAGAGAAGATATTCAAGGCCTAGATCCATTTGTGCTCCATTTGTTTGTTAGCCCTCACTAAAATAAAATTCTGATCAGAAATAGAAACCTTCCTAAACAGGGACAAAATGAAAACCTCAAGAGAGGGGCTACATAAGATGCTTAAATTGTTTCTGTACTAGAAGTGAAAGCTCAAGATGCACATGCAAATTTACTGTAACAAAGCCCAGTAACAGAAAGGTATTGGAAGACACTTGTAATGCCTCATTGTGTGTGTACTGTCAGAACAATATGGCAAAGAAAATCAAGTAAGGAAAGTTTTCCTGAACAATTCTTCATATGCAACTAGAATAGAACAAATACTTGGAAGTATATTTTCTTTGTCTTCAGATACCAGAAGTATTTGCCACAGCATGTTTGAAAGGCATTATCCACAGACAGAGAGGTCACAGTTACACTCTTCCTATTTTCTATCACTACCTTCTTTTCAACATGAATATCTTTCCATGCCTCTGTGGTCATCTTTTTTCTCTTCCTTTTTTCTTCCATCTGATGTGGGGAGACACCCCGACTCCTACCCAGTTTTCCTTCCTTTTCGTTAACAGACTGATACAAAAAATAAATGAAGCTTTCAACTATTATAGTTAGACAGGATGGAAAAGAATAAATCAAGTCAAATGACTTCAGACTGCTCCCTTGAGTGAAGCCGGGCTGGCAGGATTCAGAAGCAATGGGGTGAGGATGGTCAGATCCTGAGCTTTCTTGTGAGAAGCCCATTACTTTTCTTATTTGGTTCTATTTGTTTACCTACCACCTTCTGCATACTGCTTTGAAAGTATCATCACTCATCTAATCCTAGAGTTTGACTTTCATTCTTTGCAGAGAGCAGACTGACAGAAAATGACAGAATTACTCTTCCGGTGTTAGCACTATTTTGGGCAACAGCACTGCTGTCGTCCTACAACTGCAAAGCAGCTGGCTCAACTATAAGAATGTTACACCTTGTTATTTTCCTTTCTATATCCAGAAAGCCACAATTTCTCTTCCTTAAGGTGCCTCCTCCATGATAAGGCATGCATTATGCATGCCTTATCCCCTCACTCCTGGAACACAGCCCTCCCATCACATGGGCCTACCATGACGATCATGAGATTTAGCTGTTGCTAAGGATAGACACGATCATTTGGAACAGATCCTGCTTTATTTCTGGGTTTAGACAATAAAAACCTTTCGGTTGGATTCTGGATAACACCTGCCTGCTCTTTCCATCAGTTCATCAAGGGCATCAGACCACTCTCTGTGAAGGCAGACATGAAGTTCTGTACCATTTCCTCAGCCAGGGACAGCCGCAGACGTGAACATGAATGAAGCTGAGCAAACCATAGCGTTTCTAAACAAAGCAGGCGAGCCCCTGGGAAACTATGATACCTTTAATTAAAATAAATAAATAAAAATGAGTAAACTTGGAAAGAGTGCAGAGAAGAGCAACAAGAATGATTTAGGTCTGGAAAAAAAAAAAAAGACAAGACTCCTTCCAATGAGACATTGAACTAAATGCATTTTGCTTCAAAGGGAAGATTATAATCTTTAAGGGACTAGACAAGAAGAAGATATTTCAGAAGACTCTAAATTAGTGGGCAGAGACACAACAGAATCCGATATTTTCAAGTTCACTCTGGAGATAAAAAGCATGTTTTAAGTATAATTAGCTACTGAGATGAATTGTCAAAAGATGCAGTAAATTCTCCATCACTAAGAAACTATCTTAATTATCATATGCTTAGCTTACACTAGAGCCCAGAAGTCCTGGTCAACACAGGCCTAATAATATTTATCTAGCTTCTAGCACAAGCTACCCCCTCTGTCTGAAAATTATTCCTGTTGCTAATTCCAAATTAGATGATTTTTTCCTGAGTAATCCAAAGTGGAAGAATCATGATAAGTGGATAACCAGTGCATACAACACCAGGTCACGTAGGCATCATTTATATAATACTAGCATTCATCAGTTCAGTGCTTCAAGGAAAAAAAAAAGAGAAAAAAAATCCCTAATGTCTAACTCAGGTTAGAAAACAAAAACAACAACAGAAAACCTCAACCAAACAAAAAGAAGTATTACTTTATATATAAAGATATGCAATGTTGTGTATAGTATTGCTGTTTGGTCTTATCAAATGGGGAATCCACCACAGAGAGAAAAAAGTTTCAGACTAGCACTATCAAGCACTCTTCTAGTTCACTCCCAGAATGGTTCAGTATTGTTCTATATCCTAAAAGAAAAATATAGCTGGCAGAAAATTATTTCTCTTTTTGGTCCTCTAGGAGTTTACATGGATAGCTCCTATTAACACTAATCAGAGGTAAGGGTAGAAATCCCCATGGACAGCCATGTTGTCTGGGGATATGTCCATAATTAATATGTTCCAAGAGTCTAATTTTGAAACAGTAATCAGGTTTAAGATGAGTTATATTAAGACCAATAAACCTCTAACTGCATATTTGCTCATATATATATACTGTATCCAATGTCAGACCAATGTATCATTTACGTGACAACTTCTGAAGTTATATCATAGCTGTATTTGGAAGCATGAAATACGAATATACCAGAAGAAAGAAAAACACAATGGAGTTTGTTTTCTTTTTGTTTCTTATTCTTCTTTGTAGCATATCATTAATATAAATATTAATGCTCATCATTGTGGCTTTTTTTCACATCATAGTGCCCAGGCTCAGCAAAGCTAACATAATCCTAACACTTCTGATGTTACAGACTAAAATTACCATGCAGCACCATGGGAATATTTGCAATATGAAAAATGTGGAACAGGGACTTTGTGACAAGTACATGGAGGAGAGAGAAGAGGAAGCTAGGTGGCTCGAACATGAGTGGTTTTACAAGAAAGTGATGTTGTGATGGAACAAGGAAAATAAAATTATGCCAATGGATTTTGGTTTCAGTATTATTTAGAATTTCTGTCACTGAAGGAGACATTTTCAAGTCTGCGGCTGCTGATGCCCCAGCACAATTGATGCCCAAGTCATACATAATGCATTATACAACACAGTGTATTAACTCAGCTTCAAAGTGTTAATATGTCATGAAACTTAATTCAGATATCACAGATTATGCAAAGGAGACAGAGATGTGGAAACACACTCTTGTTTCTCAAAGGTGTCAGCCAGACTTTATTTTGTGTCCCTCAGTCCAGTAGGACCTAGCAGCAGCTCGCTCTAAACCTCTTTCAAAATGAGGGCTGGGTGGCTCTTCACCCCAGTATTTTTCACAGAGAGATCCTATACTGAGGGCAGAACAGTGCACTAAAAAAAAACCAAAAAACAAACCAACTCCCCACCCCCAAAAAACCACCCCAACCCCCATGCCAAAACACACAGAAGCCTTTGAACACAAGGCAATAGACCAGGTTTTGCAGTACCACAGCTGCAGATATATTTTATACTGCATACATGAAATTTGTATGATATAAACACAACAGAATTTATAATTTTCTTTATCCACGATAAACCAAAGTCCTAGCTCTAGTGCCGTACGGGTAAGGAATCCAGCTGTGCTGTCCAAATGTCCCTGGGTCAATGGCGGCAATGGAGACAAACTTGATCGGCAGCTGGCAATAAAGATAGCAAACCTTCAGCCCCATTAGCTCGGTTGGGAATGGAGTTGCACGGAGACTCATTGGCTGCCTCTGTCAGCTGAGAACAGAGCCCATGACAAACCACAGCGCTTAAAGCGGAGGTAGAGACTTTCTCCCGTTTCCACACGCACAGTTTTTGCACATTTCTAACTGCTCTGTCCCTGAGAAGTTCCAGACTTCATAAAAGTTGCTACTGAAGGACACCAAAATCAACCTCTACCAGGATTGCACTGGAAACAGCAGAAAGGATCCACCAGAAGCTTTGGCTTGTGGCATGAAGTTTTTCAAATCCCCTTTCGGAGGCACTTCAGCTGAGGGAAGAGGAGTGTGGTGAACTGTCTAATCCTAAAAGTGAAGTTTAGCTCCTGACACATCCATGTCCTTACTGCATGATGTTTGGCCCTGATGCTTTTACAAAAAAGAGGTTTGAAGAGATAAGTCTAGTTGTCTAAATGTCACTACTTCTGTAGAAAGGGGAAAATACGGGATAATTTTCTACCTATAGACATAATGTAAGTAGATCATATTAAGATATTACAGAGACATATTAAATATTTGAGTGTCCACTAGCATCCATTTTTGAATGTTTAACTTCAGGTAAAACAGCCAAGGCTTTTAAAGAATGACAATACTTAATGATTTTATTCAGAAATTCTATAAGATTCCCATTATTTTAAACAAGAATTCAAATTATAAGCCTAAGATGGTTGGGTAAGTGTCTTTTTCATTGTGAAGAGAAATCCACCTACTTTTAGTTAAAACGCAACTCTGTCTCAGAAACCACACACACACAAAACCCCAAACTCAGAAATACCACCCTAACCCTTGAAACTTTGAGGAATCTACTTTCGGTTAATGAACTCTGGGGGCTTAAGCCCTCATGGTTATCTAAGGCTATGGTTCTTTTTTTATTGTTTGTACTAAGCTGAGAGGGAAGAGGGATGCTGTCCTTATTCAGACTTAGTAAACACACACACACAAGAACAGACTCCATTTAGACTAGCTAGGAAATCCAGTGTATGTGGAGACAAAGGAAAATACGCTAGGACAACGGATGAAGTCCTGGATTCCCTGGAAGAAACACCAGCTCACAGGACAATCACAGCCCTATACACTAGCAGAGGCAGATCATGTCCCTCCTCAGTGTCCAGTTGGGGGAGGGTGGGAAGAAACGAAACAAAGCAAAAAGGTGCTGTCTGCAGGAGACAGCTGGCAGGGAGAAGCTGTGTGCAGGAGAGAGTCCCCACACATAGCAGAGAAATCTTGCTATTATTTAAGAATACTGAAAAGTAACGAGTTGTACTCTGTATCCTTTCATAATCTACTAAAAATGTTCCTTCTGTAAGATAAGCATCTGATGCTACCAATCCCCAGAAGAAGCATTTCTTTGAACATAATACTCAAGAAAATACCATTCACAGTGGCTCACAGACAGCTGGGGAGCCTGCTAAGCCACCCTGTTACAAATACACACCACCGCACAAATACACACCACCAACATGGAGTTAAACTTTCTTAAAAAATTATAAAACACATCACTAGATCATACTTCACCATCAGCTTCTCCCTCAGCTACTTCAAGAAGCACCCAGCTCTGGCCTGCACTCACCCCCTTACTTCTAGCTCATTCCTTGGTGGCAGGAGCTCCAGGTTTTCCTCATCTCCCCTTGGCCAAGTTAGAACATCCTGATCTCTCTTAGTTGCTCCTCAGGAGGGCTGGCTTCCTACTTTCTCCTCTAATGGCAATCTCGTCCCGGAACTTCTGCCAAATATGGCTGTGAAGGCTTAGTTTTCCCATCCCTTGTTTTCTGCAATTAAACTTAGGATATAATAGAAGACTTATGATATATAATTAAGGCTTAGGTTGTAATAAAAGGGACGCTCTTTTGTTTAAATTCTCTGCCCTACTGTGGCTGCTTTAAATATGTATTTCTATCATTCTCTAATTAGTATCTCTCTTCTGTCTTTAGGCTGGCTTTTCCTGTTTATAAGGCTGTGGTAAAACATCATAAATCATTTAACCTAGAAAAAGTGATCATACCAACAGTTTCCAAAAGCTACAACTATCAGTTCGCTCTCAATATTACGTAGAGAATAAAGACAACAATAATTTTAACAGAAAAAGGGTATGAGGAAGGGTTTGCTTGAATGATTTAAACTCTTCTTCCTGCACAGACGTCACAATTTCTGGAGACTTCCTCACACTAAATAAAAATATCTCTGTGAGGCTAATTAGTTCAGGTGTGGCAGCAGGCTGATGAGTCTAGAAGGTGGCTCACCTGGAGTCAGTTCAAGTATTCACCCACTACCAAACAATATGAGCATATTTTCCCCATCTCTCATGCTCTTAACCTTGTTTCAGCAAGCATCCTAGCACTAAGGAAAAGCAAAAGCACAGGAACAAAGGCAGCAGGCTCACAGGGACCAAGAGCAACCCACTTAAAATACAGAAAAGGCAGAAGAGCGTGATAATGAGGAATACACAGGAGTAATTTCCCTCCAATTCTTCTAGCCCATCCATTTTCTCACATCCCTCCCGTCTCTCCTCTGTGACAGCTCTTCAGGTTGTACAGTCACTGTTCTGGTTTACCTGATCAAGTGCTTGGATTACAGCTGCCTGTCAACATGTTGCTGTGCGCTTCCACACCAGACACAAACCTAGGGAGAACTTAAATCTATTTCCCCAACATCAGAAACAAGGAAAAGAAGAAAAGTCCCAAAACAAGTCAGCCATCCACTTTACAACAGGGCACTGCAAAACACCAGTTCCTTCTTTATCCTTTGTTTCAGTCCAATAACACTATCTTACTCAATACATTCTTCAAAGAAGTAAAAAGAATTACTGTCAAACACACATAAGCTCTCTTTCTCCATCTAAAAAGCACACATTTTCAAATTCTGTCCTCTTTTGCAACAAAGGAAGTGTGTGAAGCTAACTACATGCTAAAATGGGCTTTTGATCCAAAATAACCCAAGCATTGAATATATGCCTTCAAGTTTATGATAAAGCAGTGTTCCACAAAACTAGTCACAGCAGAGTTCTGACAGGCATTCAAAATAGATTACACAACAAATTAAAAAAATCACCATTAACTTCTGCATCGTGATATGACTCTCAGTTCTTTGAGGCTGGTCCATGCAGTAATTAATCTATTATGCATCTTTGATCCTGCACACCCGCCTCTGCCAGCAAATTCACTTCGAGGATATTCCTAATGTTCCAAGTCTTGAGAAGCTTTAGTCTGTATTAATTAATGTAAAAAAAAAAAAGATATCTATGTGCCTTAGGGCAATATTCAGCCTGATCCCACTGACAGCTTTCCTTATGGCTTTGAAATCCATTACCTTCTGCAAAACTAGAAGCTTTATGGCAGCCTTCAAAACAAAACTTCCACCTTCAACACAGGACCTGCAGTTGCTTCAGTGGCAGATCAAGGTCTTCATACAATACAGAACAGCAATTACCCAGTGAATATAATAAATACGGCAGCAAGGGTGTATGAAAAAGCGTATGTGTAAAGACAGAAAGCTCTGATAACAGCTTGTCAAAACTCATCCCAGAAACTCTTTTCTAAGCAACAGTTTCTGGGAGACAGGAGTGGAGAATTAGAGTAAGTCTGGCTGCATATCTTGCAGTTGCTTAAGTCTAAAGACTTTTATACCAAACACAGTAATTTACTTACAGGGGCTGAGTTCACTTTGTTTGTACAATGCTTGGATGCAGGAGGAACGGAAAATTCCTGCTAAGAATTTCTTCTCCTGGGTCAACTGGACCTGAAAGGATTTAAGAGAAATTGGATGCCTGCTCTAAGGAAAGCCATTAGTGCAAAAGCACTATCAAAACGCAGACTTAGGAGAGCTTCAACCCATTTATAGATGCTAGACCAGAACACTGGAGATGGACTCCTTTGTAAACCTTCTGCTAGAAGAAGAAACCATGCCAAAAATTTCCCCAAACTGCTCATTTTTCAGACGAGGAGACAATTTGAATCAGGCCAGACCTAAGCATGCCTTCCATTCAATCAATGTGAACACACTCACCTGTCAGATTGTCTATCTGAGTTATGCTACCAGTTGTGGCTTTTACACCTCACAGGATCTATCTGTGTGGTAAGGAAGGGTGGATCACTATAGCAGCCTTCTCCCTCTGCCCGTCATCCTTTCCAAAGGAAAGAAAGTGGCTGTAAGGTCAGTTCTGAAAGTTGGTTAATTACACAGACTAATTATGAATCCTTCATCTGAATAATTAGCATTTGAGATGTATTTTATTAGTCAGCCTTGTTACAGGTAGGGATGATTGTAAGCTTTGGATTATTATTTTTTTTTAATGTTTTGAGAGTATTTTTTGTTATTAAATCACCAGTGAAGTTCCAGGGCTGCTGTTATAGAGCGTGTAGTACCTTGACACCTCCCACCCATCTTTCAGTTCCAAATCACTGTCTAGGTGAATCACTATCTGATGGTTTTCTATCAGTATACTCTCCAGATATCACTATCTAGAATAATCAGGCTTCTAACATTTAGCAGATACAGTAATAACATACCTAATTTTTAACTTTCATGATAGGGTCCCTCTGGGACAGAACAGAAGGAAGACTGATGTATTATTAATATTATAAATAATTAAAATGAATTAAATATACCAAAAGTGGAAAGCATGAAACAAAGGAAGAACTAGCGTACAAACCCTACTGCAAACTATTGGCTCTGTGTCTACAGAATGTCAGCCGTACACATTCTGTACTATTTTACGTTGCTGCAAAGCATGCATAACACCTTACTAGATCAAAATGATATAATTCCCCACTCATTTTCCACACATGGAAGTATCTACAGAAGGTGCAAGGCAGGGGAGAGAGTGGTCAGTCAGTCGTGTTTTAATTTATAGCTATTTTTGCCTAAGCTCTGAAAGACCTGCCAATTATGAATAGTACCAGCTGGGCTGTCAGGAGAGCAGGCTAAGAAGGACACACAGAAGAAAATAATAATAATGTAAAAATGAAGAGCAGGAGAAAAGTTTGGAGTGAAGGAGAGCTGATGGGGATCCCAGCTCTGGTGCTAAAAACCCTCAATAGAGTCATATCTTCCTCAAACCCCCAAATAAAAATATGATGACGATCATCATCACCATTTGTTGGATGCAGGCTTATAACATAGCTAAGACTATATCCTAGGATTCTTGGGGCATAATCCAGATACCTAATAAGTATAAACATTGGGACTTTTCTGTGCTTAAATAATCAACAAAAATAAGAATTGCATATGCAGATGAGGATAAGAATCTTTTGACAGATCTTCTTTTTCTTTTAAAGTAAGTATTAACTCATTAGTTCTTCTTTTTATTTAACAATCTTTTTAGATGAGTTTTATAGGAAATGACAAAAAAAAAAAGAGTTTCCAATAACATGACAACCAGCCCAACTATTTTTAAGAAGATTTTTCTCCAGCCCATGTCAGTAATTACTCTAAACAAAACTTGAGAATGCCCATCAACAGAGTCATGTCTTGAGCAGCTATTGAGGGTACAAAGAATAAACACTGGCACTAAAAGACGAAGATTTTTTTTTTCCATCACTGTTAGGATGTCAGTGCCGGATCCACACTGATGTATGTATAGAAATGTTGCATTTGGCAAAGCAGTAGTTTTTGAAACGGATCTGCTTTTCATGATTACTCTTTTCTGTGAAAAAAAAACAAGAGATTTACTCCATGTTTTATTGTAATCTGCTTATTTGTGGATGCAGATTAGTTTAAAAAAGAAATATATTTATACTCATGCACTTTATATCAGCATCATACTGATAAATTCTTCTATAGCCTCTCCTCCTCTCATTTTCATAGCCTTGTAGGAGAGGCAAGGCAGACAAGCCAGTGTGAAAAGCCAGCAGGCCATAACTCCTCTACTACAGACAAGCGACAATTAATCACATTCACCATCTAGGCAGGTAGCTCTTGTCCTTTAATGCTGAAGGAAACATAAACCTCTTCTCTCTAAGCACTGATTGTCCAGGTGATATTGAAGCTCTCAGCAGCAGCTACTGAGCCACCGAGATGCTTAAAAATGAGGTAACCCAAAACCTAAATATGCCAGTCTTCTGCTATTTTATTAATGCTTATTTTTCAAGGGAGAATTGAAAGCTGCTGGAGTGGAATATTTATCACCATTTTTCTCTGCAAGATCATTAAATCGCTCCTCCTGTGCCTGGGGTTCGAGGTCCCTGAGGCTCATTCAGGCTCTGCCCACAGCACCCCTCCACGACGGAGAGCCAGCCCCACCCATGGTTGTGTGCGTGCAGTGCCAGGGACCAAGCAACATCCCCTCCCTTGGAACAAGAAGGAAGAGAACAAGCCGTTACACCCTCAAATATGTCTACTGTGGGACTAAGACGCAAAGGGTTATTGCTTTTTTTCCCAGATTTTCTCTCAAGCAGCTAACCTTTCTGGTTTAGCTTTCTCCATATGCGCGTAACTCATTGATTCATTCTGACAATTACATAATGCTTTTGAAGTGCAAAGAGAGACCAAAAAGCACATCCAAAATCTGGGACAGCCGTAGCTCATCTGTTTCTTATGGTTCCCTAGCACAGGTTTTGTTTCCAAATGAGTCAGTCACGTTTCGGTGAGTGTAATGGAGTTATTTTTGTAACCCTTCCAAAAACCCTTCCGATAAGACGTGATGATGTACTGACCCCTTAGAAGGGGAAGGGGTTACAGATATAATTTCACGAGACCACACAGAACTGTTAAGATTATCTGTGGAATCTCTCCTTCCATCACTCAGCAGAACTCAAGCACTCAGAAACTCACCTTTCTGAAAAAAGATACAAGTCTTATTTTAGCTGCCGAAGATTATTTAACCCAGGACTGCTAAATAAAAAAACCCTCCATGTTGCAACCTGATCCCCAGGTTGAGGGAGTCCCTCGTTGGCTTTGCTAACTGAAAGGAGAAAACTGCAGTAAGGATGTATGAAATGGGAAGTCCCGTTTGTTATAGAAGTCCACTCGTCTCACTTTCACACAGTCTCCAGCCTCCTGTCGACCTAAAAAGCTGATGAAATGAGCATTTCAATCATATAGGCCGAAAGCGTAGGCAAAAATGGGCGATGATCGGGGCATGTCAATAATGTCACACAGCTGGAACACTGCCCAGTCCATGGTGAACAGCTGTTCTCCAAATGACTTGTCAAAACAGGAGGTGGTAGAACAGAAAATTCTCCCTTTTCAGAGAGGAGGATACTGCTTTTTCTGATGCTGCCTCTTGTAAATAGTTTCTCCTTTTCCTTCCAGTTTCATGTTGGAATAGTCTAGCTAGGATGTGTACAGCAACAGTATGTCTCCTACAGGTAAGTGTGATTTTTAAGTGTGTCAGTGTTTTGCCTTCAATAAATCATTTGACAACAGCGCTCCACTCCAAATGTGGAAGGATTCAGTGATGAGCGAATGAACTTTTGAAATTCTTCAGATACAGACAGAGTATAAAGTTGTTGTTGGGTTCTATAAAATCGAGCTCAAACTTCAATTTATTGAAATAATCACTTCAGTGAAGGACTTAACACAAGTCTAGAGCCAAAGAGGCCCCAGGGTGGGAGACACATTAGAAACCAAGCCATGAGGTAAATTGACTCAGATGTGTCTCACCTGTGCAGCCACAAATACTAGGAGGAAATTAAAAAAAATAAAGAAATCATGATAAAATGCAGAAAATTCTTATTTTACAAAAAAACTCTGAGTTAGTCCATCTAAATGCAAGATTACTTTCCAGATGCTTAAAGATAATAGCAGGCAGGATAACACCCATAAAGCAAAACAGAATAGAGCTTTCATCATCTCAAAAGTGTTTGAAAATCCAGCCCATGCCAGGACAAAATGGCTGGTATTTGCCTCTAACCATTCCAGTCATCCTATTTTTGAGGATCACAGTGATAAACAATTCCCTGAAGTATACTCTAATTCTGCAGCACTGATGAGCCCAATATCAATGCCTGTGTTAAGGGCAAGTTCAAAGACTATCCAGTGTTTGCTTGATAAGCTTCTCAGAGAGGTCATTAACTAGGACAGTTAGTTACACTCTTCATAAAATTTTTCTAGTGGTTTTTTTTTCCCCTCCTCTTTTTTCCTCATCAAGATCCTCATTTTAGGAAACCTTCCCCAGCTGCCCAGGTCTATCTAAAGAAAAAGGTACATGTATAGCAGTAAGCCAATATGCACATACTTGAGCCTGTACAGCTAAAGCATGTTTGTGGTTAAGGACTGTTAGCACACATGAGATCAGGAAACAATTTTTACTGGCTGAAGCATAAAGCTCAGAACAGAAGACAGAAGAGAAGACAGGAACACAGTGGAAAACCTTTGCAAGGCTTAGGTCTAGTGAGAAAGTTACTCCAGGAGATGCCTTGGGTAGCTCCTGGTGATACTCATCTCCAGCGTTAGGAGTAAACAAAACCAACCAGATGAGAACCTTGGTGGTACCTCATCCTCCAGAATTAACTGCTACTGCTTAAACCTCTGACAACACCGGTGGTTTGGTGTTGTCTTACTGGCTCTGTACATGGTGAGGTAGTGGGGGCGTCCAGCCCGAGCCCTCAGACACAGTGTTTCTCAGAGCATTTGTAAGGACATTTTTTGTCATCATCAACTTGAGAAAACTTCTTCAGATGGCTCTTTCCAGCAAGCAATCTACAGTCTAAAATAATACCAAAGGAGCCCCTTGCTGATACAGGAATACTGCTGTAACACACCAATAGTTTTCACTTAATGGAGGAACAAGACGGAAGCAAATTTTCTGCTGTGACATCCACCCTCTCAGTTGTCCCTGTCAATGAACTACTACCAACAAACTGCTCCAAAAAAAGTTTCAACTGCATCTATGCAAGGCGTCTGCTCATCAGACAGCACTAATCCCTCTAACCCTGAGCAAGAGAGGCCTGCTCAAGTCCGTCACGTAGCTATAGCTCCAGAGGTCTGAATTAATGACAGCTCTGCAGTGAATCTGCTGTGGCTTAATGCAGGACACAGAGGCTTCAGCAAACATTTTTAAGCAGCTCTAAAACCCAGAAGCATTCAGAGTTGCCTGAGGCCATGACAAGCAACGGACACAGGCTACTCATGGTGGCAAGTCTCAAAGGAATTGGGTGTCTCCGAAGGGTTGTCACCTGGTTCCCAGGCCTGCGAGCAGAGGTAGCAGCATGATCCAGAGGTGCCACCAGTCAGAACAACCAGGAGAAACAGCCACCTGAGCGGAAGCTTGAAATATGAAAGATGAAAACTAAACGCAGAACATTTTCAGAGCCAGTTTTCCAGCAGGAGAAAAATTCAACTGACAAAACCAGCAGGGTAGCACTGAAGAAAAAGGAGAGACCCCAGCCCCTCCAGCCACAGCTGGCAGGCAGCTCCCCCATCTCCAGCAGTGGGGGTAGGGGGAGAGGGGCCATGGCAGCAGGAGAAGCAGTGACTGCTCTGCAGGATACACGCAGAGCTCTGGTCCTGGAGAAAAGTCCTAGTATAAATCTCTTTTTCATTTGCTCCTCAACAGCTGCTTATAAACTGCATGCTCTTTTCCCAAGTCTAACTTCTGAGTAACCATACAGTAGATCTCACACATAAATACTGTTTTTCATCTCAGAAGATCCTACCTGGGTAACCTTATCCAGTGGCTTAGGTTTTGACATGAAAGCTTTACGAGCACTTGTACACAGATGTATAGGCACTCACTCGTGGCAGAGGGGATATGTGCTTTCCCAGGCTGGCTGTGAGCATTACTCTGCCAGTGGAAGCAGTTGCTGAGATGACACACACCATTTCAAGAATGACATTTTCCAGCCACAAAGAAGAGAAGGACAAGGGAAACCTATGGTCACCTTATCTTCCAATAAGTGTCATCATCTTCTCCATGCATAGGCTTTTTGTTTGGTTGTTGTTTGTGGTGTTGTTTTTTTTTAAAAATGATTTCTGCAGTGCCATCTCCACTTTAAAAAACCTGCTCAAGTGTATGCTTAAACCAAAACGACGGATAAAGAACTATTTGAGACAACCTACAGGTGCTCTGGGCAATCTGTTTAACTTAGCTGATCATTAAGTACTCTAAAAGTTTAGATCATATGTAGATAGTCATTACAGATGTAAAAGACAGTGCTGTCAGTCTCTTGCATTTATTCAAATATCCCCGATATTCCCTTCCAGGAAGAGAAATGAGAACAAAGGGGGAAAGGGAGAGGAAGGGAAAACCATTCAGAAAACATGCTTCTTTTTAGATTTCCCAACAGATGCTCCTCTAAGAGGGGCTGACAAAGCTTGAATACTGGAACAGCCAAGCACTTCTATTTATGCGGTTATTTATAATCATATATCCACACTTCCCCACCAGTCATTACAAAATATGGATCCAAAGAAACAAGACTTCTGCCCAGGAAGGCAGCATTTTGATCACATTAAGTTGTGGAATATTTTTAAAGTTGCAAAATTCCAACTGTATATGTATTTTTACGTTTCAAAATGAAACACTACATTTCCTGTGTCTAGAATGACAGCAATGACAGTCAAAGCTTAACAATACGAAAAGATATATAGTCAAAATTGAAACAGAGCAACTCAAATTTGCTAAATTTTACTGGTGGACTGAATAGAAGGATTGAGGGGGGACACTGTGTTAATTTTTACTTTTATTTTTTTCCCCAGTCTTTCAGCTGATGCTATCAAAGAAAAACTTTTTGAAATCTCTTAAACAATAGGGAAGGGGAAAAAAAAACACAACCAAATCAATCACATATTGCAGACTAAAATCCATTCAGGGATTTCCTAGAAGTAGAACAACACTTCTGAGTTGCAGCAAATCAAATCTGGCAGTAATAGGGCTGCTCTTGCTTCTTACCTCCACGCCTAACGCAGGCAGAGGTTATCTACCCCAGTAGAGTTGAAGGAGTTTGAATTTAGGAAGTCAGTTTTTAACTTCAGTCCACCATCCCAAGGAAGTCAGTTTATACAACTGCACGTACAGGTGTTTTTCTCCATTTGCCTGTCTTGCAAAATAACTTCCAGTTTTTCAGAGCAATTTCAATGAGGCTTTGACAGAATGGTAGTGGTTATAATAATACTGTTCTTGATTAAATTTTGTACATGTATAGATGGTAGGGCATAGATAATCCTTCTGCTGAGGAAAACTTGCCACGTTAATTTACCAGATAGAAAAAAATCCACATATTATGCACAAATTTATAGGAAAAAAGACTTTATAACTTCTACACCTTTTGGCACTACCTTTTTCCTACAGTTATATACCAAACCAACATAAAACCTCAGGCAAAGAAGATGCATTTTACAATGTATCAGCAATATAATTTTATATAAAGTTACAACTGTAGAATATAAAACTAACTGGGCTGATACAATAATGTAACAAATCTGCAATGAAACCACACTCACCTGGTGAAATCAGAGAAGGGTCCAACAACAAAATCTCTACTTGGATTTGATGGCCTCCAGTACCTCTACATATGTTTTTATATGGGGACTTGGCTTAGAACGATCTTTGGTATACATTTAGGATATCACATGGAACGACTGTGGAATATATGTCAAAATGATGACAGTAGTCACATCTCTGGCAGGTGTCACTTGTCATTTACGAATATGTTTGCTTAAGCCTGGCCAAACTTTTAGTTTGAGTGAAGATTTTGGTGAGTGAAATGAAACCGTATTTTTAATTAGGTCCTTAGCCTCCAAGGTAATGCTATTCTACTAGGTCTCTGAATACATTGTAAGTAGGGAAAAACAAGCAGAAGCAAATGCATTTTCAGTTTGCATTTCAATGAAAGATACTGATTTCTCAACAAGATTGTGAATATTGCGCTACAAATTATTATAGAAGGTCAAATGTAATTTTATTTCCTCTGCAGGCTACGGGATAAAGAAAAAATATTTGATTTTTGTTTTCTATCAATAACTGTATTTTGTCTGCTGAAAAAACACTGAGCTATTTTAGCTAAAGGCAAGGTTATCTAGCCATCCTTGATTTGGGGCAATCAGCCATCACAAAACAATTCCTGGGAGTAAACACCATGGTTAGAGACATGCAAACAAATACTAGAATTATAAATGATAGTACCACACATGAAAGGAAAAAAAAATCAAAGGGATTACTACATGAAGCAAATCTGTACTATGCCTCCTACTGAGTCGTTATATTTTCCATCTATTCTCCTTTGGGGGGGGGGGGGGGGGGTTTGATGTTTGTGTTTTTCTTGTTATGATAGGTTTTTTCTTAAGCAAAACCACATGTTCCAAAAGGGTAAATCAGGTGAAATCTTTTATTAATTTTTATTTTTGGAAAGGACATACATTTCCATGTCTGCCTCTCTTTCAGTATATCAGTGTAATATGTCTCTCAGCCCAGAGCTCAAGAAGACTTAACAGGACTTAGTATTAAAAAAACCTCCAAGCAACAACCAACAAAAACGAGTGCCACACTTGTTTAAGATATTGCCAAAAGGTTTAAATTCAGCTAGAAAAAGAATAATAATAAAATCCAGTATAATTTTGATATTAATTTTTGACAAGGTTGCCTTTATGCAAACAGTTGATCATCAAGGCCTTGAGAAGAGGCTTTAGGCCGCTACAGGCAAAGAAGCTATGCTGATCTACACCAGTATTTGATCTGCCCAAATATTTGGAAAAAACAATTAATGCTTCAAAACAGGAAGTCTCCTTGCTGAAAGGAAGAAGAGGAATTAGTTACTTAGGGATAGATTCTGAACCCTCAGAGCTAGGGATGTCCCATGTATCAAAGATTAGACCCTAGTATATAAAACAGCATTAATGTCATCAAAGTTTAGAGTAATTTCAGCTGCTGGTGAAAGTTTAAAAGAACAACTAAAGCATTCCCTGAGAAATGTAAATGGATTTGCTTTTTAAAAGACTGGTGTGAATCTACACATAATCAATCAGCTCAGTTGCTACAACTGCACAATCCAAAGTGTAAGAGTAGATTTACTATAGAAAGGCACTGAGAAAAAGTGATGACAGTGACATGCCAACACATCAGAAGCTCTTTTCCCCACGTAAGGTCTCCATCAATTAAAACTGCAATTCATGAGCAACATCAATAACAAAGTAACACTCCTGCAAATTTGGCAGTAAAGTGGAACACAAAGTGGATGCCGTAAAATGAAAGGCAGCAGAATAAAGAATCCCTTTGCAGCCAGGCATAACAGCCCCACAAAAGCTACAGAGGCCCAGAGACTGCACTTGTGTAATTTACTTGTCCCTCCCTTTCTTTTTATATTATCCCAGCAAAAGTGACACGGTAAGTTATACAATAGACACAGCGGAGCCACACAGTGTTTGAGATGCGGTAGCAGTGTCTGTGCTAAGGGGATCCTTCTTCTCCTGATTTAACATTGCAGGGCCTCATGGGTGGGACCAACTGCAGAGGAGTATGTATACAAAAATAAAGGTATCGTGGATGAGATCAGACCATCCCTCAGTGTACCCAAACTTGTTTCCGTCCACACAGAGTATCAGAAACCATAATCTAAATTGGTGTAAGCTACGTGTCAGGCATACATGTGAGAAATGTATGTTTCTGGGTATGGGATAACCTTTTTTACGATATGCTCTTATGTTCTCCAGTTTCTTCTTCCCACATCTGTTCTTTTTGGCTCTTTGTGTATAACAGCTGCATTTTTGGAGAGACTGATTTCAAGCAAGGGAAAAGTATTCCTTGCTTTCCTAATAAATCACTCTTCATATGGTATATAACTCCAGAAATTCAGAGAATTAGGCCAAAACTTCAGCTATTTTTTCATAACAAACCAACATCATTTCACTAGTGATCCTCCCCCCTCTACCTAGCAGATATGTGTGCCATAGAAAGCCATTTGTTTAAAACTACTTCTGCCCCAAGAATTACTGTCCAGCCTTTTGTACATACAACTCACACACATTTATCATGCCCCTTCATTACACCTTTCTGGACTGGAAAGAAGCCGAATGAACAATGAGCATTATGGTCTTTAAACAACAGGAATGGAAATATGTTATGACCCACAGAGAGGATGGCAAGATCCACATTCCTTCCCTGAAGAAGAATAAAGATATTGACCCCAGAGCAATTTCAGCCAGCATAAGGCTGTTGCTTCTCAAAAGGCAATTCTCAAGCACAGATAGTGAACGTGACAGGAGCACATCAGCATCAACACAGAAGAGCTGACAGAGCATCAGCTCCTCAGTATCCCAAGCCTGTGTATTCCTCATTTGTGAAACCCTGGAGTCTTCCTTCAAGCCACACTATTGCTCACTTTGAAAGGAGTTACATTAAGGAGATATGCAGCAAGATTTTAATGATCAAGCATAATATGGAAATGTAACATCTGCCATATCATTATAATTTTGTAAAAGAAACCAAATAATGTACGTGCTTACATTTTCTATTTTTTAACTTTTTTTTTTATTTATACAGAAGATAAGCGAAGATACTGAGAGCTACACAAGCAGTTTCTCCTGTCCACTATATGTACATGAGGCAGTTAAGAAACGAACAAGAATGTGAAATTAAAACCAAAAAAGCTTGTGCCAAATGTTATGGATTCCATAAGTTTAACACCCTTTTCATAATCTTTCATAAAAATCACAGTGCAGCTTCACACCCAATTCATTAATTACCTCTTTCTAGTCAAACGTCAGGCAGCTTTCAGGACTTCTGTTTGTTCATTTGTTTTTAATTCAAAGACTAAGACATCTAAGATATTTTAATAAAAGCCTCGTACAGGCACTATCAAATTTTTCCAGTCTTTAGAGCTTGACTTTTTTTTTTTTTTTAGGGGATGAATCCTGTTCTTTGAGTTTACATGTAATAAAACATGGCTAGTGCTTATTAGAAAAGTACATCAGAGTATTTGCTTTTAAAGACAGTACCAACCAGACTATTTTCTGCATAAAGTGACTCTTGCATATGTTAACAGCACAGCAACAGTAGAGGATAGCTGCACGTCTGTCACGCAGATTTTCAAACTGCATGCACCAATTAGAAAGCCACAGTGAGCATCAGGTGAAGCCTCACAATCTGTCTGAAGAATACAGTTTTAGGCAGCCTCTCTGAGCATGTGCTCAGCCTAGTGCTTTTCTAATCCTGCTGTAACTTAGAGAAGACCATACTTGACCACAAACACTGTGATGAAACATCAGCAGTCTCCAACTCTAACTTCCTGAGATGCTAAAAAACTGTTTGCAGTCAGGTCTGCTGCCTTTATTAGAAACACACAAAAAGCACGAAACAAACACAAATCTTGTGGTACCATCAAGACAGGCTCACAGAAGGTCTTAAATGTCAAATACCAGTGGCCTTTGCACTGCACAAACCCACAAGGGCAACCACAAAAGCAACCCAAAAGCAACCCAATCACATTAAAAAAAAAAATCCAAACCCAAACTTTCTTGGCAATGACATTGTAGATGCACTGCAAAGGAGAGAGGCTTTTGCTCTGCCATTTACCTAGCCCTCATTCCCACTTGCCATGCCTTCCAGTATGCCTAGTACGATGTTTTGCAGCTGCTCAGAGAGAAATTTCCCTCCCCAAATAGCACACAAGAGCAGTAGCTGGGAAATTCTGGGAACCAGCAGCTGGGGAGATCAGCGTTGGCGGGCTGAGCTGAAATGCTGAAGCATCTCTCATCACAACTGTGCAGAGCCAGATTCCAGAGTTGTTAATCAAGCACAACTCAATGGGAGCTTTGCCCAATTAAGTAACGGAGGGTTTGGCTCATTCTAGCAAAGGATTATACCACAACAGCAGAAGCCCTTTGGTACGTAAGACTGAGGTCACTGCCCTCCTTTACTGTACCGGTAGACTCCCTTCCCCTATGTTCACCTCTACGAGTCCCTCTGAATAGGAGTCTGTAAAGGCAAAGTGTGAAGTGGTGCTGAGAAAAGCAGCGATGCAGTAAAAAAGGAACATGAGACATTTGCTTTTTAGTTCTCTCTACGTCAGTTTTACTACCTGCCCCACTTGCACCATGAAAATCCCTATTTTCCACCTCTCCCCAAATAATTAGAAAACAACAGCATTTGTGTCCACACTGAGGCATAGCTTCAGTATATTTGGGTATAGTCTCCAAAACCCGTGTAGCCTCCCAGTCGCATGCAGCTTGGATCAGTTTGCATTTCTACTACAAAGTTTGAGATCTTGTTCCCGCTCTGAGGAGGCTTTTGGTGAGAGTGAGGTTGGCAGCTAAACTGCCGGAGCCTCGTCTGTCCGCTCTTGCTAAAATCCAGCCTCTACCTCTTTGCAGGATACAGAAGATTCGTTAAGAGAGGGAAGAAATTACTTGTTGAAGGAATGAAAATATTAACCAAAAGGAAAAAGCGTATATCCATTTATCCAAGTGAAAGGGTGAGAAATCATCCCAAGCTGCAGAGAAGAGCAAGATCCTGAAGACCTGATCCTGCAAGACAAGACAGAGGGAGGTAATAGAACTGAATCAAGCTGAGTGGCAGAGCAAGTTAATAGTCCTCATCAAAGTAATTTTTTTTCTTGAGGTTTCTACCACTAGTCATTGAGGAATTAAGACCTAGAAACCTTTATGATCAACTTCCTTTTGCAGTAAAAATTTAAAACCAGTTCCCAATACCAGTTCTGAAATAACATCTGACTGCAGAAGCTCCATATTGTCAAGAGAAAATGTTTCTTCTCCATTCCCCCCTTAAATAAGAAGGCTGCATAACTAGCTATACATTTAAATTCATTTTCTGTTTACACTGATTTTTACAAACAAGTGCTGCAACGACATACATTTGCACATTTCTTGCAGTCCCACTGAAACCAGTGAGATTATTCCCAGCATACAGAATTAAGCATGTGCATAAATCTTTGCAAGATCTCAGCCAGACAGACTGTTTCATTCAGAAACAATAATGATAACTCTGTGAGCCAAACCTCATCCTTGGAGACACAAGTCTGGTTTTCTTTGGGGATGTGTGGTTGAAACACAATCTGTCTGTCCCCCCTGATGCCCCACAGCAGGACCACAGCCAGTCACGGGAAACAAAGCAGAGACTGGCCCCTCCACCTGCAGAGAAGGGAATCACGTTCCATGAAGGAGTCACTGCTAAAATGTGATGACATGGAGGCACATCGGTGCAATTTAGATGCGTTTTTGGTTTAACACTCCAGCCAAAGATAATCCTCTCTGGTCTCTCCTTCTGCCACATAACATTTGGGCTTCCACGGTTCTCATTGCTATGGTGGTCACATAACAGGAATGTATCTAGATAGGTTTGAGAAGCACGTGCAACTTTTTATAAAGAATAATGGCTAGCCTACATTATTCATAACATAACTGATTCCATTTGCATTATGCTTTACTTTCCAGATTTTTAAACAAGGACATCCTAATAGGACTGTACAGGTATATTTCTTCTGCAGTTCATGCTCTACACTAGAATTAGATGTCTTCCACTAAAATCATTATTAAAATTAGCACTACACATTGTTGGATTGTGGCCTAAAATGACATGGTTAGAATATTGTCTGCAACACTTGCATCTTCTATTTCTCTAACACAGAGAACAGATATAAAACTTGAAAATAATGACAAGGAAAAAAAATGCCAGAAAAACAAGAAGCAACACAGATCTAAAAGCTTTTATAATGTAATGTTTGATAGCTGCTAAAGAGAAGATAAAATTTTTTTAAAATATGCCTCTGAATTATCACAAACCACCTGTGAAACAGTAAAATGCAAGGAAAAAAAGCCCCAAACAAACCCAACAACAGAGTAACCAGGTCAATGGTGAGTGGCTTGGAGCAGATAAGACTTTATTCTCTCCCTTAAAATTTATAACCATGTTTTTCTTCCCCAGAGATATTCTTCATGTGCAGTGGCTTCACAACATTTCCTTTACAAAAAGAAAACCTTGCACACAAATACACTGGCATTTGTCACTGTCTACACTGGGACTCGACTAATTCAGGTGAGTAAATCCATTTTTAGAAATGATCACTGATAATCCAATGAGAAGAATACACCAAACTTTGTCTTGACATGATCTTTTGGCTCTTCTACTGGGGGGGGAAACCGACACAAACCCAACAAAAAACCCCAACCAAACAAAAAACCCTCAAATGAACAAACACACAAACAAAAACAGAACCAAGCAACCCACCATAGAAATCACAGACCTCTCAAAAGAGAAAGCAGAGCTGACTGGATTCTTCATTCTCGATACCTGAAAGTCTGTTCTCTTCTCTGTATTAATGTAGAATTTTCCTTGGAAGACAAAGGAGAAGGGAGTTGTCTTACTAGGCATTCTCGCTCACTCTTGTCACCTTTCAAGATCTGTTATTTTAAAAGACTGGCAAATTTGTTTTTTGCCTTTTTTTTTTTCTTTCCTTGCATGCACAAGACAATATTAGATGTTGTTTAAACCCAGTTCAGTCAATTGGAAATGGCCCATCAATGTCAGCGTCACAAAATCAGGCCTTGAGACCTCATTCTGCAGTGCTGGACAATAAAAAGAGACTCCTTTAAAATCATCCAAGCAAAAAAAGAGTAAAAACAGGCATTCATGAAATGTTATTGTCCAAGATCGAATAGTAGAGGCCGAGGAGAACAAACAATATAAATAGAGAACTCGTTTTTCCTTGCCTGCTTCACAATAGCTAAGATTCTTTTAAAAAAAAAGAACAGGTAGAAAGATAAGACATGCATGCCTGGTACTGAAGAAAAGACTGTTTGTACCCAGCACACTGGATAAATTGTTCAAGAACAGTTCAGCCATGTCAAAAAATGACCCTCTCATGCTGCCAAGGTCAGTCAGACCCATAGTCAGTGTTAGTTAGAGAGGTCATCACCACTTGCATATTTGAAATATATTCACCTGTTTTCTCCTGGGACTTCACAAATTTAGTACAGTCATGTAGGAGAGTTCGGGTGTGATGTGGTTAGCAGCTCTTTTATTGATGGATCACGAGCTGTAGGCACTATTCAGCCCAGTGCTGAAGACCAGGAGAAAGCCTGTTTGCTGCTGCAGACCCCAGTTATAGGCAAAAACAGGACCATGATAGATATTTACTGGGTGTACACACACAGTTCACTTGCTTGCTTGTTCACACACGCGCACATCACTATGTGAACTAATAATAAACTACTCAGCTGGGATGGTCTCCATATAGCCAACACACTAATTTTTGTGCACCAAAAAAAAAAAAAAAATCCATTGAACCTCTCTGTATTTTCAATACCAAGAAAACGACAGGTCTGACTCTAAACTCCTAATTTCTCGTTAAAACTCCCCTTCACTCCTAGTGTTCAAGAAAACACGTGTTTCAATCTCAGCCTGATCTCCAGAAGACCTTCAACGTTTCACAAAGCAAAGGAAAATAAAATAATAAAAAAACCCCACATAAGCCTGGTCCCATGGAAATTCATTATACAGGTGCATCCTGAGAATTAGTTTACTTGAACAGAAAAAATAACAACAATGCATTAAGATGTAAATTAAATGCATAATGGTAGTTAGTCTTCCACTCAAGCAATTCCCATTGTTATTTTGACTTACTGATAATCAGAGGAATGCTGGAAAGCAGCAGCTTTTAAACAACATCTGCTCATCAATTCTATTATTTCTCCAATTCCATAATTTTGTTTAAAAATACTCATTTCAGGGGAAATTCTGGGCGATTTTATAGCTAGAATTGTCTGATGCTTCCATTGAAATTGTGATGGAGCTACCTGGTAGTAAAAATTAGATAAATTGTTTTCTGGTCCTTATCTGTGTGTGCAGAGGGATAAAAAAAAAAAAACCAAAAAACACAAACCAGTTGAAATATCCAGTGGGAGTTACTTTGTGGAATCGCCATCTTTCCAAATTTATAGGCTGCTCTTTTGAGACAGTTGCTTAGAAGAATATACAAGGCCCAGCTGGAATGCTTCGCACGCAACGCGAAAGAAACAGCAGTCAGCTATACCATAAGCCCCAACATCATTTCATAACAACTCTGGCAAAGACTCTCCCAATTCTTATAGAATTGTTGCCTTCGGACAGTAAGGTTTCTGTGGTCGTCTTCTTTTTGTAAAGGAGACCTGTGTGTAATTATACCCACACTTCCACTTTACACAGAAACCAGGGAGGATCCCTGTCCAGTGCAGAGGAAAGCTCAGGACAGGCAGCGGAATTATGCTATTTTAAACTAGCTGTAGCTTTGTCCCATGATGTCTAGTCAACCGATATGCATCATTGCTAATTGGCTGTCCGGTCTCATCTGTCTATGGTTGAAAGATAAAAGTGTGAAACAAACTCCTCTAGGTTTTAGGGCCAGAATAGACTAAAGTTTAATTCACTTCTGTGTGGGTTTTTTTCCCAGTGTTTTCAGAACCTGAATACCAAGCAGATTTCTCCAGAACCCTTTTAAGAGACTTCCTATGGAAGTTCTTTTTTCCTCAAATGAACTCACTAGCCGTGTCTCATCATCCCACATATACACCTTAAAAAACCCGAATAATTACAAGGAAAGTGCACCCTGGAAATCACAGATCAAGATTTTCTCTTTTGTGTTCCACAGTATGCCAGCAGTTAATGACATGACAGTGGCATAAGTGAGAGGGTAACAGCATATCCAGTACTCAATACAGAAACAACAAGAAGGGAGAGGGAGGGAGAAGAGCCTTTGCTTTGGTGAACAATGACAGAAATCAAAGCGAAATGAAATCAAAATATGCTGGGAACCTCTAATATTTTGCAATTATTGCAGAACCGAAGTACTCTTCTGCGGAAGTCAGGATTTTCAATTTTCCAAATTTTCTATTAACTGTACCTGCCAGTGATTACTCACCAAGAAAGTTTTTGTATCTATACTGGAACTAAAATGATTGTACAGTGCGAGTACTGTCCTACCTCAGGGGTGGCCTAGTAGAGCTCAAGACACAAACAAGCAGTGCCGAGACTCACCCTACCTTTCCCTGTGGCCCTTTCATCAGGTACGTGCTGAAAGCACCTTCCTGTGCTGTTAGAGCACAACGATGCAGAGGGTGCTTAACATCTTGCACTTGTATTCCAGTGCTGTGAGCACACAGTACTTGTTTACTTTAAACAATGATTTCTAACTTAAAGCTTTAGAGGCAGCCTGTGCCACTTTCTGCTCCCAAGCTAGGACACCCAGTTCTCTGCACCACTGAGATGCAGAAACCATCTCAGCTAGCACAGGTATTAGCCCATTTCACAAGTCCTTCTTGTGCTACCCTTCCCACCTCCTCTTCTCCCAACATCTGTGGGCACACAGCTGTGACCCACCCTCACTGAACATGAGCTAAGGCAGGATAGGCAAAAGAGGTCCTTTTTAGCTGATGAATAACTGAGGGAATTGTGAGGAGGCTGAAGGGCTGGGGCTTGCTCAGCCTGGGTGTGGGATGGCTGTGGGAGGACCTAATGGCCAGCCACCTGTACAGACAGGGTGGTGATGGAGGAGAGGGACCCATGCTCTCGCATCGGTGTATGGCAGGATGAGACACAATGGCTGAAAGTTGAAAGACGAGAGGTTCAGGCTGGATATACGGAGCAATTTTTTGCCCAAGAGAGCAGGCAGGCAGCGAAGGAGGTCACCCAGAGAGGCTGTGAAGGCTGGAGACTTTCAAGAGCTGTGTGGACAAGGACTTGAGCAACCCGGTCTGATCTCATAGATGACCCTACTTTGAGCTGGATATTGGACTAGAGACCTCTAGACATCCCTTCTAACCTAAATCACTCTATGGTCCTTTGAAAAGAAACTAATAAATTCAACAGTTTGGTTTATGTGAACACCTGCCTTTGCTCTGGTGCATCAGAGCTGTGATCTCAAGAAAAAGCAGATATTTTCCTCTTCAAAGTACTCCCACTCATGTGTGTTTTGTAAAGATGAAGGCTTAGGTGGTCCCTGGGGAACACACCGGGAGCTTTCAGAAGACCAGGTTGTGCCACTTTGAAACACTGGGAAGCTCCAGCTGCCGTCAGATGCATCCTGACCTCTCTGTAGCTCAATGCAAGATGATCTTCTTGTAATTGGCAGACAACAGTTATGTCATTTGTTGCTGACAAAACAGAACCTATACTGGTTAGAGGCAAAAGCCTTAAAGGCTTAATTGTTTAATGGAGAGATTCTCAACAAACACTTACCTTGCAATGCAATAAAAGTGCATTTTAAGACACCTTTGCAAGACCAATATTTAATAATGGCCTCCATATGAAAGGTACTTGCAGATGCCTACATACCGTTTCAATTAAGATATAAACAGACATAAAACTATTTAAGCAGAAAATACAATGTATTTTTGAACAGCTCATAATTTAAGATCATAAAGCTGAGAGTGACTGTAGGGCTCAGAGCCTGTCACCAGTTTGAATTCAAATGAATATTAACAAAGTTGACTGTCTCAATTCAGCAAGTCTCATGCTATTTCTCATCTACCTTAGAGACCATCACTGCACCTCGTATCCTTGCCAAGACTCTCCACAGAGATCCTGGAGACCAAAAAGCCAGCAGTTCTGACAAGTGAAGTGGTTTCAGGACCAGATCAAGGCTGTAAAAAAAAATATCATCAAGGGAGACTTGAATTCATTTTCTGTCTTCTGTATTTATTTGGTGGATGAACACAAGTCTTTTCCAGAGAGATGGACCCTGAACACAAACATGTTCTTTGGTAAACCTCAAAATAAGTGAAGGGGCTTTCCACAGCTCAAGCCAGAAAAATGTAATCTTTTATACTTCAGACTTTGAAATCTCTCTTTGGAAACCATCTTATTTTTAAAGCCTTGGATCAATGTCATTTAGTGGTTAATAACAACTATTACCACGTGCGACTCTTTGTTCTTCCATATACATAGCAAATGTATTTTTCAGAGAAGGAGGGGGAAACGATCCCATACAGGCACCTAACATAATCGCCCATCATCCTCATGGGACATATTAGTCATTTCTCAAAGACCAAACAAAATCCCCCAGTACCATTACATCCACTGCTTTAAGGATGATTACAGGTAGGTATGTGGCCAGGGGGTGGCCAAAGGCATTTGCCATCTAACATTGCCCCAACGTCGGGAGCTGGGCAGCTCCGGGGGTGCAGCT
Organism: Trogon surrucura; assembly: GCA_020746105.1. NCBI lineage: Eukaryota > Metazoa > Chordata > Aves > Trogoniformes > Trogonidae > Trogon > Trogon surrucura. Next base: position 111,488,539 of record CM036617.1, on the reverse strand, counting down.
GGCTTTAGCCTCCCCACCTGGAGGCTGGCAGGGGCTGCCTGCCTGGTACCTGCACGCTGACTGCTGGGCTCAGAGCTTGCTCCAGCAAACTCAGTCAGATAAAACTCAAGCTTTTCAAATATGCACCTGGGGATCATACAGAGCAGCAAAACTATGTAACTGAGTTAGGTATAACACATAAGGGAGCCTAATACCTTTGAGGATGAGGAAATTACCACTCATTATGCTAAGTAATGCCTTATATCAGCATGTAAATAACTTTCCTTTGTAAGCAATCACCAAAGCATTCTCAACAGAAAATTAATATATCTGATTTGTTTATGCATTCATCTAATCTAGGGCAGAAAGATTTTAAACTGAAACTAGATATGAAAGTGCATCACCACAATTTTTCTGAGCTGTGTGTTAGGGACCATATATATTCACAGTTACACAGACACACACACAATTACATGCTCTGTCTCTGTGATAGTCTGAATCAGATAAGATGTTAAACATACAGTCCTGTGCTGTATGTTACACGAGATTTCACTCATCTCCCTATTTCCACCATAGTTTTGGAGGAAAATTAAAAGTTAATTTTGTTTTTCATCCTTTTGTCTTTTTCCTTATCAGTAGTGCCTCCGAGCCATGTTAAAGTGTGCTGAAAGTGACCTTCAGTTTACTCATATCATCCCGACACGAATGATTTAGCCTCCATACTTGTAGGAGTAAACATAAGAAACACCCACTGACTGACAAATATTTCATCAGAATTCAGCCACACATTCACTCCTGGGCATAGAGGGGAGGGTGCGTTAGATGATGACCTCATTTAGTATGGCATCATTATTTAAGTTCACCACCATTATATGTACACTACTATGACCTTTTGCACTCTCAACCCATATCTTCTTATCTTCTTTTAAAGGTTGCTGTGTTTTGTGGCCTATTCCACACGCAGCTGCCACGCGCTAACATTACAGTGCTGTGATTTCGAAGGTGGACACAGATCTTTAATAAAACCTGATTAGGACAAGAATTTTCCCATTGCTCAAAATTACTCCCAGAGCAAGCCGACAAGCAAATTTTGAGTGCTTAAACATACAGAAGTTAAACGAACAACGTAGGAAAGAGCACAACCCCACAAACAGCACCCTGCAGAGAACATGCTGATGCACACCACACATCCAGCTCTGCTGGGGCTTGTGTTTTCCAGGACAGTAATGGTACCACTGCTTGCAATAGTCAAAAACTTTAGGCCATGAAATCTGTGCACTCACAGCTATTCTCATGTGAAAGTCCTTTGCTAGACTGGAGCTTGGAGGGCAGCTGAAGCAATTTTTAAGACATTAACTAGTTGTGACTTGCAGATTTCAAGTTCTGTAGAGAGAGGCAATGGTGGTACGTTTAACAGATACAATACATACGTGAAAAACATCAGAGATGAAAAAAATGGTGGAGATAAGGGTTTTAGTCATTGACTGGGAGAAAAAAAAAACATCTTGAAAAAGGAAACAAAAACCTGGGATGTAGCAATAAGCTGAGTCAAATAGGCTCTTGAAGACTTAGGACAACTTTTTCTGAAAGAGTTTAATACTTGGAGCATCAGACAGTATATCCTGGGTTTTACAAGATAGAAGTCACAGGATTACTAAGACAGGTGATTTCAGCAATACCATATCACCCAGACCTGGGCTGAAAAAGCATGTTAAAAACTGAAAGACTGTTCTAGCAGACACAGCAAAGGCCATAGGAGTACAGAAGGAAGAACAGATGCACTGGGGAGGCTTTCTGAGTGCTTTAGTGCAGTATGGAAAAAATAAATACAATAGGAGAAAACCTCAGAGCAACCACAGCCAAGAGAAGCTCAAGACAACTCTCAAACAGGAACTGAATGAAAATTCAGCTTTGATGACTCTCCCCTCCTCAACCTTTATCAGGCAAAGGCCTTTTAATGTAAGTGCACAACTGTATGTGCGCTCCCGGGCAGGGTGCTGCTGCAGCGTTCAGCTGGACGTCATCAAAATGACCAGATTTTTGAAAGGAATTAACCATATGCACAAGAGAATGGACAATAGCTAATTCTTCCATTCGGTTTGGTAATTTAGTATGCTGTGTACAGCTGCCCATGATGTTTCAGTGTTGTGCCATATTTCCATGCGTTACCTCCCCTGCTGACTCCACAGCAGATAAGGAGCTAAACCAGCTGGATGTGCCTGTTTGCTCCTTGCTCAGCAAGAGTGCCCTGAATGACTCCCAGAGTCAAAGCAAGAAACATACAGATTTAACCCACTATTTGTTTAAGTCTAGCTCTTCCTCTTTTCTGACTATGTCCCAGCTTCTGGTGAGAGCTTTGACAAGAGTTTGTGTCTTTCAGAAATACCTTGTCATGTGGCACCTGTCAGATACAATGGAAAAGAAAAATTACCCAAGGTTCATGTGAACCTCTCTTTCTGACTCACATTGCCCCATTCCCAAGCCCTTGCCTGTTGTTGTAAGTCTTGACAAGCTATTTTCATTTTCACATCAGATCCGTGTTTTGACTCAACATTAACAGAAGAAAAGGTCACAGAAACATGACCTGCCTATTCAACCTTTTAAAGGAGTTTTCTCATTGAATCTCAGGGGGTAAAAAATGTGAGGGTCAGGCACTGGCCATTTAAAAAACAGAAATAATTTTTAAAAATCCTCCAAACATCAGGTAGCTATTTTTATAAGCTTTGTTGTAACTGGTCAACAAAAGAATGAAATTACTTTGATTTACATCTAAGTTCATCACATTTTGACTAAAGATCTACCACACAAGTAAGAATTTTCCAATGCAAATGCAAGGACAATTTTGTCATTCAACAATATTATATGTGGTTTTTCCCCCTTATTATCAAGGATAAAAGACAAGCTTGTGAAAAACAACTTGAAGAGGTTATACCTACTATAGCCATCTCATCTAGCTGGTGAGAACAGGATTCAAGACCTGGCCATGTATATACAGCAATTAGGAACACGAGGCAACTTCATGAACTTAAAGATCCCACTTCAATGAGATTGCACAACTGCTTTAATTATCTGAAGGACCCAAGGCTAAATCAGCTGATCCCTAGGAGGCCTGGACTCGAGTCGCAAAGCCTCCTGTTACTGTTTTGACATCAATATTTAGAAAGAAAGAAAAAGTCCCAGTAACACAACCAACGGGCACGTAGATGCCAACTCAGACAGCGCAAGCATATACTTCAAGCCTGCTGCAAGTGTTTCAGGCCCACCAAAGTATCCGAAAGGGAGGAGGAGTTCAGTGTATGAAGGTGCTTTCCTGAATCAGGGCCCAGAACGTGCACACAAAGAGCCACTTCGCGTTCCAATACCCAGCTCCCCTGGGAACACCTCTGTGTGTGCTCCCCACCAAAGAAGAAAGACCTTCTACGGTGGCAGGACCTTCCCGAAAAAGAAATTAAGTTGGAGTTTGGGGATTATTTTTTTGTTTGTTTGTTTTCAAAACTGAAACCTAGTCTTGTGTACCTGAACCAAAATCCATTTTCTATTAATCCAGTCAGGGATCAAAAACACAGCCTGTAGCTCATCTGTGTAATTTAACTTGCAGCTTTAGCTTTGAATATTATATTCCTACGACAAATAATTGTTTGCAGAAACTGTTTAGCGAATCATGCTACATAGCACATAAATCAAACAGAAGTTGAAGCAAAACTAATAAAGGACTAATAGCCAGCAAATTAGTCACTGAGCTCTATCCAATGCCTCCTCTCCAACACAGCATGGTGTTACAGCTGAATAATGCTGATATTTCCCTCTGCCCCCCTTGGTTTTCCCCTTTTAAAGGAGGGATTTACTCATCTCATTAAAAAAAAATCTTTAATTGCTCTTTATATACACACAGATAAAATACACACACTCTGCATTTCCACCTCCATTTTGAAGACATCATCTACAAATTCTCATTCTGTGAACACTTCAGTTTCTGAATGGTTTCTTCTCCCTTTCTATGACACTCACCACACTCTTCTGCAGGGTTTATGCTCTGCAAAGGGCTAATACAACAGCAAAAGCTATAGCTTGGAATAGTTTGACAGATATAGAACAGTCAAATCCAACTGAATCACATTAAAAAAAAAGTCATATTGACTCCCTTAGGAATTACTTTAAAAAAAATTAGATTCAAACTTTGAAGAGCAGAATAAATTATATTTAAGAGCTCATCTAATACAGTAAAAAAACCAATCAGTTATCCTTATTGAAAAAAGTATATTTAACAGCTCATGTAATAGATTAAAAAATCCAACCATTCTTATTAATGCTTTTATTCCATCTACCCAGCTTTTCCTCTTCCTTCCATATTTATTCCATTTGCTTTACCTATTGTATTTCTGCTTTTTTTTCCCCCTTGCTGACCTACCCTATGTACCTATGTAAATATTTCTCTTCATAAAAGCCTTCTCCTCTTGCTTCCCTCTTCCTTTCCTTTGAACTATTTTCAGCCCATTTTCCTAGGCTCCATCTTCTCTTGTCTCTCACAGGTTAGGGACTACACTGCATGGGATGGTTTTCAGACCCCTGCACCTCCACCAGCCATGTGGCACCACAGGGCAGGTGGTCTCTATAGGGTGCCCTGGCCGTGCTGCTGTCAGCACACCAGACTGGCTTTTGGGTCAGGAGCACAACCAGTACAAACCAGTTTCTTCAGTACATGGGCAGGGAAGGAGCACTTCTGCTTGACTTGAACAAGTGGAGGATCACCGCAAGGGATGATGTCGTGGGCTGCTCTGGCTCTGTAGACACAAGAGTTGAGTCTCAAGCTCCAACTGCAAGACTTATTCTTCTAGTCCTTATCCTTCACCAGCTCTAGTTTAATTTTGTTGTCTCAGATTTGTTCTGCACCTCGTAGATTCTGTCACAAAATGGCACGGGCCCTAACAGCAGCTTTAAGCTGTAATCCCTCCGTCATTATATGACCTTGCAGGGACACATGGAGCATCCTTCCTTGGCTCCTTGGACAGGGACTTGTCACTCGCATAGTCTGGCACATATCTCATACGTGGGGATTTTAGCAACTTGTGGAGTCTTGCTAGTTTGCAAAAGCTTCCGTGGAACTGAACAGAGGAGGTAAAGTCTTCTATTTCACATTGATCAGAATTAATTATCCTGTTTCCCATAACCAGCCCTCACAGTAACAGCTCTCATACACTCGTGAACGCAATTTGCCACACCAGCTTTGTAGGCAACAGCCTCAAGTGGCAGTTTTCATAAACATATGGATAAACTCAAGGACACTAAGCCAGAGGACTGTCCTTACAATCAGACTCAGTGAAAGCCCTGCTAGTTTGTCTATTTATGGTATGTCCAAGTAACCTATCACCCTGGCAGCTAAGCAGAGAGGAGAAAATGCCACAGACCAGAGCAGATCAGACAGCAGCACTTGTGAGACATAACCACAAGACTCTATGTCACATCCTCCCCTGGCTGCTGCCATGACCCATTTATGATTTCTACCTGAAAGCTCTACAGTACGAAAAAGTTTTATTAACATACCCAAACTGGACTCTTCAGAAATCTTAGGCCTGCAAAACGGAAACAAGAACATAAAAGCAGGCCAGAAAAAAATGGCAAAAAAAATATTTAAACTCAAATAGAAAACCAGATCTCATTGAAATTAACATTGTAAAGTACGCTGCAGTGAGCCAATCTAAGAGGAATGTGTGCCGCTCACAGAGTGCCTCAAGCGACTTCAAAGGGGAAAAAATAACACATTTAAAGTATATACAGAAGCAGCTCAAGGTTTGTCATCAGCACAGAAAACTGAGGAGTGGAAAACCGCAGGATGGATGTCAGGAGAGGTCAGCCTGTCCTGGGCAGGTGTAGGTCACCACCGCGTTTTGCGACCTGGGGCTGTGGCGCTCAGCCTTCTCATCCCCTCCCATGTCTTATGAAACCACGTAAATCTACCCCAGCTCCCCACAGCAAGCACGCTTCCCTCAGGTCTCTGGCTGCCAGCACTGTATTTTAAAGGAAGCAGCACTCCAGCAGGTGCCTTTTTTGGGGGAGGCGGGGGGAGGCGAGGCGGTGATTGTGTTGCTGCAGCAGTCTGCTGCCTGAAGTGGGGTGCATCAGTTTCAGTGTTTTAATTCAGGTTAACAACTGCCCACACTTAGTGCACAGTATTTCACACTGTAGGGCAGTCTCAAAGTAAGAGAGCTGGGCTGCTTCTAGGTAAAGTTTAACTGGAGGATGCATTCCAGAGGCTCACACAGTATGCTCCAGCTGCTAGCAAGAGTTCAGCTAGTCCAAGGCAAGAACGCCCACCATGCACACAGGAGGCCACTGACTCCTCAGCATGACTTTTCTACAGATTCACTCCAATTGCACTGCTCTACTTGTCTGAGTCCAGAGCTTGGGATCCCCAGCATACATATTGTAAGAAAAATAACATCATGGACATCGCTTGTGCTCCATCCCTGAGACAGTTTGAGGAGTATCCTCTCATTTCTCATATACAAGACTGCCATTACTAGAAGAATTTGGTCTAAATTCAAAACCAGATGTGAGAAGGCAGGTGAGTCTCAGGAAGAAGAGAAACACCCTGAGAGCTATCATACTTTCTCCAGCTTATTGACTTAAAGTTGTAATTCTTCCTCCTTTTATATGCATCGACAGTCCCATAAACAGTATGTTAAACATTTTACCATTATTTAATATTTTTCTTTGACCATTTCCCACAGGGAACGCAGGATTTGACATCCAGACACTCGGGTAAAGTACAGAACTGTAGTGACCCACTTGTGTAACAATCATCACCAGCGAGAAAAGAGGTCAACACTAGCAATTGTGAACAAACAAGTCAGAAAATGCTCTGGATTTGCCTTCTTTGAAATCTCCTGGAAACAATCAAAGTCTAAAATTATAATGAGTTTTTCTGCTTTTCTGCGGCACTGACTTTTTCCCCATGCAGCAGCTAAAGACTGATCTCTGTTGATCATATATTGATATAAAGTTTGAGAAAGATACAGCATGTGGAACCTGCGGTGCCAAAGGTCCAGGGCAGTTCCTACAACCTGTGATGCTCCTGTTCCCTAAACAGATCTGTCGGACTGGCCTTCTCCACACCAGGTGGCTATGGGCCTTCGGACACAAACAGGAGATATCCTAACCCCGATCAACCCCTGTTTCTGCCTGTCTTACTAGGAAAAGGGATTAACTGGTGAGATAATCGGACATTGTTTACTCTTCTGAAGCCCATGCAGAAAAAGATTAAGGCCAAGATTTTAGTAAGCAGCAATCTAAAGTTAGAAAGCCCATACTGAAGCACTTAAACATCCTGATTTTTCTTTTTTTAAATCACTGACCTCCCCATTGCCTCCAGAGGCTTGACTGTTGCTCTCTGAATGCACACCCTCTGATAATCCGACCTTTCTGTCTTGAGCCAAGATTAAAACTATTATTGGAGTAAGAAAATTATCCTAAGGAAAAATTAAAAGTTTAGAAAGAGTTAAGAATAGACAATAGCACTCTTACAGTACCAACTGAGCCAGAAGTCCAAGCAAAGCAACAGAGCAAGGAGAGGGAACAGTGAAATATTAAATGCAGTTGCTTCTTCTATTTGCAGTTTAATAATTCAAGACCTATATTTATTTATTCATACTAATTGACCGACGAAGTTATGCTGTGGAATAGCTGAAGAGAAACTAATTGCTGTCTCATTTTATTTTAATAGTATATTAAAACACAGGCTAGACTGGAGACCTCTTCTCGACTTGTGCTGATATTATCTGCCCTGAGACACTGGCAACTGCCCAGGGACTTGCCTACACAGATATTTAGGACTAACCTTAGGAGTCAGATTAGGTGATTGTGCCTTTGGCTATAATGGACCACAAATGTGAAGCTCATTTCTTTTGAGATCAATCTTCCCTCCTTTCCATTTATTTTTTCCACTTAGGTTCTGTTATCGTTTGCTCAGCCCGTGCAAAGGGGCCTTAAAGTGGATGTAAATGAATTTTGCAAAACCCACATAGGGCCCTTTAATACCATTGGAGTAATTGGGGCTTAACTGCAGTGAATCCTGAAGCACACTATCTAAATACAGGCATTCCCCAGCATTTCTACAGCCTCATAATTAACACTCCCACAAGTGAAATGAGACAAGAAACATGGAATACACATTCTGCTGTAGAGTCCTCCATCAGTTCCTGATCCTTCAGTGTTTCCCCTACACAGTTTTCATGCTCTCCTGATAACTAAATTGATGGCACTCTCCTTGGTGGAGGGAGACCTTTTCTGTCTCCCTCCCAACCTGCAGGTCTAGAACCCCACAACACATCCTCCCTCTTTCCCACTCCCGCTGAATTCCACATGCACCCAGCCTCTCATTAGCAGGAAGGCTGCTACTGTAGCTAATGATGGAGAATGCATCCATGGCGGCTTTTCTTCTCAGCTGCCCACCCACAACAGGCAGCTGCCCTCCTCACAGGCATCACTCCTGTTGCCACGGCATGAGTGGGAGCAGGGTGGCAAGCAGAAGGGCAGAGGCACGACCGCTGCCCCATGGACCTCAGCAGAGCAACAAACAAGCCAGACCAAAAATTTGCCAGCATTGCAGTACCTCATCTCACGTACATTTGCAGTTACAGTATTATGGATCCACCACATAAAGAGCTAGAGAACGTTCAGCCCCTTACCAGCACTCACAGGGCATCATCAGCAGCATGTGGCAGGGTATGACAGCTTGCACGTATATAGAGCCCAGCGTATAGGTTGGTTCATCCTATATAGGCAGACAACAAGCCACTGAACTGGAGCCCTGGCAATTTACATACTCTTTGCATAGATACAAGTGAGCTCAGAAGGTGAAAGGTAACAGAAAAGCAGGTCCTTTGAGTGCAGATCCTTTCATCTTTGAGTTTGCTAAGGACAGATGCAAAGGTAGCTTAGATCCAAGTTGTGCACATTCCTCCTTTGAAGCTCTACCTTTCTCCCAGCCCAAACTTTGCCATTTAGCACTCTCATTACCTCGTAAGGTCTGCTCCTCCCTTCAGCATTTAGTCCCTCTGTGGAGAGGCAAGCAGTTTCCCTCCCTTCCCAGGAATCTTAATGAACTTTTTTTTCTGTGTGTTTGTTCCCCCCCCAGCCCTTCAGACATACCAATGCCTTCAGTTAGGTTTGTTTCAATGCTTTCAACGTTATCTCTAAGTGCATTTTTGTTTTGCATAGGTCAGCAGCTGACCTTCATACAAAACATAGCGCACATCAGAGTTTGAGCATTCATACTGTCTGCCCAGGGTAACATGCAGAGCTATACTTGTACTGTTATTTTTGACAGAGATGGCCCTGGCAGTTTTGAACCATGCTGATTCTACTCTTGCAAAAATTTAGCAATTACTTTCATCTCTTTATATGTGGCATGATTCCAAATCTTCCTATGTCTTTCCAGACCTAATACTTTACTGACTGGGCCAAAAAGGCTTCCTTGGTTCTTCTCTTTCGTTGATTTCTCTGAAGCCAACTGATTCACATTAATCAAAAAAAATCACTTCACTGGGACTGCATCTCATAATTTAAAGACGTGGCAACTTTACTTGTTTGAGGTCCTGATAGGAGAATGGGTGACATGGGCTGAGCATGGTCTGTGGCTCTGAAATTGAGCTTACTCGCTCAGCAACACCTCAGGGAGCAGGCAGAACAAGCGCAGGAAAGTCTGTACTCCTTCGCGTAAACTTGTGTTCACGCGTATCACATCATTCTTTTGTTTATAGGCACGTCTTCTTGCTTTTCTCCTTCTACCTCAGGGAACTTGCTCTGATGGGAGAGTTGCCACCTCTGCCTCCAGGGTCCCATGGTATCACCCCTCCCTACCAACCACGAGGTGGAGAGCCTGGAAACTCATCCAGGAGGCAAATAAATAACTTAAAATTCCTCCTGTCTGCACCTTCTGCTAGAAATCTTGGCGACAGCTCTCTCCCAGGACCCCAAATGACCACTGAGTGGGGCTGGGGTGGTGTGGGGGGGCTGCGGACCAGCTCCACACCCTCCCCCTGGCTTGTGCCCAGTTGTCCCATGCTGCAGCTGACAAAATGAGGCCTTGACTCCCAAGTCCCCATAAAAATCAGCCCTCAAAAAGAAGTTATTAGGGATATATTTGCTCATGGAAAGCGGATTACAAATTACCCACATTCAGCACTTGGAAACAAGATTATTTGTGACATAACAGATTGCTACCATTGTAATCCAGAGCTTGTAAACACTTGTTAGTTGTCCACAGGCAAATGCAAATCTGTGCCAGTGGAGCTTTTTTTAGGTAGAGGTGATCACGAATTATCAGATGCTAACATCTGAACCCTTTTCTGTGCCACTAATACTGTTTCCTGAATGCTTTCCCTGCTAACCTTAATCTGAATCTTGCCTGCATCTTCAGTGGCCCTAGGACCGGGTCTTTGGAGAATTCTTTTATAAACCAAAATCAGATGATATAATAGTGAAATTTCATGGGAAAAAAATTAATTCTAAGGTCATATTAAGTAGCAGATCTGACTAACCTGACCTTTGTTCCAAGAACCTGTTGGCTGTATTGTTAAATGATTTTAAAATAATAATAATAATAATAATAATAATAATAATAATAATAATAAATCTAAGTCAGAAATCAACATTTTATGACTCAGTGACATCAGGTATATTCTAGCAGCTCTACCAGCACCTCATTCCCAAATCAGGAAATTTCAAGGGCTGACTGATTCCAGCATGACATCTCAGGATTATGATATATTGCAAAATCGCTCATCAGGAGCAAATCTTTACGGTGCACCTAACTTTCTAAGTTACTGTGTAAAGCTGAATGTGAAGCCAGTTTCACTGTGAGGGTTTTGGATTCATAGCTGTGCAAGCATAGACATTTTCCCTTAAAGAAGAGTGTCGAGAGCAAAGGCAATGAAGGATTTTGAGAAACAGTGTGACAAAACGAAAATCGTATTTGCTCAGTAAAACAGATATTACTACTTTATGAAAATAATGAGGTATGAATCAAAAGCTGCTTAGCCAAGGCTTTGGTACTCATTTTGAAAATAGCACAGCAACGTTTTCTAGCAATCACTCCATGCCCTCACCCACATCCTGCTCATCTCCTGAGAACGGGAGATTCCAACACGCTGACAAATGTAGAGCTGGTTCCTGCTCATTTTACAGAGACACAGTCGGGCCCACTGCTGTAAATCCTGAGAATGGGAGCGTTCACTTAGATTTTCATTATTTAGGCTTTGTGGAAAATTTTCCAGTACACTCAGAGAATGTAGGAACATGAGAATTATGTTTTAAGTTATGATTTAATCACAGCAAAACACTCACATGGTATATGCATTTACAGAAGTAATGGGCCACCAGAAAATGTCTCCTGTATAAGCCCTTAAAAGGCTGGTTAAATTCCTTCAGCATCAGAGATTCTGACACAGAATTATCTTCAAAAATGGTGCAAACACAGTGATGGGCAGGAGAGTCATAGACCAGTAACTCCAAAACAAGAGCAAAGGTCATATTCTGCTGTAACAAGTGCCAGCTAGTGAGACAATGCAATACATTCACCCTCTTAAAAGAAATTTCTCATTTACTTGCTTGATACCAGTTTGAACACATTTGTAAACCTTTAGAAGCCAGAGTAATCCATTTTAGAGAACTTTAAAATAATTTCATTGCTTGCAAGATTTTTGGATAGTGCACGTATGTATCAGTGAATACTTTGCATCTCATATAAGCACTGGCTCCAGAAGAGTTCAAAACTGGTAAATGCATATTTCTTACTCGTCAGAGAATGCAACACAACCGATCCCACCTGGAAGCACCTCAGCACGGAATATATTTTTTAGCTACCTGAAGGTTTTCCCAACCCCAAGCTCATTCTGTCTTGGCCTCATCCCTGGCATAGCAGATGCTAGGACCCTCATGGGGCCAGTGCGGAGTCAGCGGGGTGCTGTGACCCATGACTGCCCCTCTCTGTGGTGGTGGCTGCGTCTGTGCCGTATCTGTGTAGCTGAACCAGAGCAGGACCTTTCTGCTGCTCAAGGATTCCCCTCTGCTGAGAGGCTTCTCCCAGGGCCAGGTTGGCTGGTAGCAGCAGGAAACAGTCCCAACATGCTGTGAAACTAGGGCCATAATATGTTAACGCAAAGACTTTTTCCAAGTAATCTTTACCATCTGTTGTCTCACACTGATGTTAGTATTAATAATTTATGGCCCTTCTCTTAAGGCTGAGGAGGAAGCAGAATGCTAAGCTCAAACACAGAGACAGTATCAACCTTCTTTTTTTCCCTTTGATGAAATTGATGTTGCTCTATATGATAGCCTTGCACAGGGAATATATGGTGCTGTTGAGCTTTCTATTGCTTCTGCTTTTGTAAGTCTTTTGCTGAAAATAGCAGTGGCAAGATATTTATTTTAGTCTGGCTCCTCTATTGCTTCTTTCCTTCTAAAATAAGGCATGCAGGCTATCTGGTACATAAGCAAAGTGCATGTAAAGGTCAGAGGCAAAGCATAAGCTAACAATATAAGTCGTATTATAGGATGCGGTTACTGCCAGGCAAGAACAGACAGGGTTCCTTCTTTTGCTATCCAAGGGACTGTTAGGCTGCAGGAGTGTAGCTGTGCTACCAGTTTAAGCCGGCAGAACCTCCTTGCTATATTTAACCTTGATTTCCTCAGAGACCAAATATGCAAATCACAAAATACGATGCATGGCAAACACTGCTTTCATAAGGGAGAGCTAAGTTCTAGTCCCAAACAATCAAATCAGCCTTTCCTACTCACAGGGCTTCACTTTAATCCCTTATTAACGGGATTAATAGCAGACTTACAGTTCATACCATCTTACTCCCCTTTTACACAAACCAATCTAGCTGCTTTCACAGAGGGACAGGTGGATTAATAGTCTTAGTCAAAAAGTATAGTGATAATGCAGAAAATCAGCCGAAGGGAGGGATTCCAGGGTGAAAACGGACAGCTGGGAGATTGCTATCAAAGCCATGCAGGGGCTTCACCCGCAGACAGAAATGCGAAATGCGTGGGAGACCCTTCTGCTTCTAAATTGAAAAACAAAACAAAACCCCTGAAAGATAAACAAGTACAGTAAAGGAATAAGTCTCTCTATTAATAAATGCTTACCAGAGGATAAACAAGTAAAGGAATAAAGAACCTGTGAAGCTCAGAAATGTGGAGGCATTTGATGAAACGTAACTCCACTAAGAAACGCAAAGCTCCCACAGACTGTTATACAATCTTTGATTTCTTTTAATAACACTTGAAGGTCAGATGCCACAGCTCTTCCTGGAAATCCTAAAAAGACTGGGTGGCTCCCCAAGTTAGAAAGGAACTGCCACATCGTATATATTGTGCAACACACGGCTATTGACTGAGGTAGATTATGTTACCTCCAACAGCTGACTCAGACCCAGTTGTTATAAAAGGCTTTCGCGCTCGGGCAAGCTGCACGTAGCAGCCACACGCAACCGAGGCTCGGGGCCCCGGGACCCCGAGAGGGCCGGGGAAGGTCGGGGGGGGTCAAGCTGATTACCTCCGCCAGCACCCCCCCCCCCCCCCCCCGCCCCGGCCCGGCCCCTTCCCCCTCTGCGCAGGGCTCAGCTGGGTTACCCGAGTTCACGCCCAGCTATTGACATTCAGCCGCATTGCTTACTCATTACCGGATCAGCGGGGGACTGTCTGGGGCTCGAAAAAGTTAACCCTTCCCATGCCCTGGTTGTTAGGGGGAGGTGGTTAAAGGGCGACGAACTCCGCGGGGACGGGCGGGGGTACCGAGGGCTGTCTCGGGGGTGGCCGGAGCCTTCGTGCCGCTGCTGAGGCGGCTTTGATCCCCGGAGCCGGGGTGGAAGAGGTAGGAGGGCTGTGCCCCAGGTGAGAATTTGCCTAAAACGGCAGGAGAAAGCACACCCGCAGCCAATTTTCACACGATCCATCATTCCCTGATTTCTTATCCTGAGTTAGGGTAAGCGGGGTGGTGGGATCCACCTGGTGAGGTAAAGCAAATTTCTCACCGGGACCCAACCCAGGTGTCACTCAGGGGGCCCACGCTGTCTTTCAGTTTTGCAAAAGTTCATCGAATTATTGCAAATCTTACAAAGGCTCTTTTTTTTCCTTCTTTTTTTTTCCTTTTTTTTTTTTATTTCTTAATGCGTCAGATCTCAATCATGTGAAAAGGCTAGCAAGCATTTAGGGTAACTTTGAGAGCCAGTGGCTTCACCTTTTAGGGCCTGTAATCCAGATGAAGTATAAGAAGATTCCAAAAGGTGAGGAGGGGAATTATTGTTGGTGTCTCGTGGTTCTGTCAAGGCAATGCTATGACTTCCTGGTAATGGCATGGGAATTTATGGCTTCTTAAGTTAGAAGTCATCTAATGTATCATCACAGCCCCGTTAAGATATATTAAGTTTATTTGATTCTTAAAAACAAAATAGCAATATTTCTGTGGTATAATAAAAACCCCACATGTTATGCTCGGTTTTCCAACAAGGCAAAGGCTCTTCTGTGAAGAGAAACTGTGTCATTCTGTCACAGAGAAGAACAGATGGTGAATAGCAGGTATGCAAAATGTTCATACTACTCTTCTTTATTTCACCTTTCACTCTAATTATATTGCATGCCAGGCTCCAAATGAAGCACTGAATTCAGATACCAGAATATGGTGGAGATTAATTTTGCAAAGCTTTAAACGTTAGTTCAATTTCATGACATTTTGAGTATAATTTATACACATCTCAAAAAGTGCCAGGTACTTAGAGAGACATCAGAAGAGGCAAAGGTCTTATCACAGCTTATAATCATGAATAAAAATTTCAAACAATGAAATATAAGTAAACAAGCTGTGAAGTTTGCTTGCATCTGGCTAATGCCTTCATTATTCTTCATTAGTAATTTCCAATATTGAGAGCGGGGAAGGTAGGATTTATAGCTCCTTTCAAAGAAGAACCAATGAAAATTAGATGGATTGGGCCAGTGGATCAGTTCCAAGAACAGGGAAAGAAAAGACATGATAGGATCTTTGAAAGTGGCAAATCAAGTCTTTCTGCAGATGAAGTGTATTGGGAGATACAGAAAGACACTAAGATGTGCATGTCCATGGAAGCAAGAGGGAAAGAACTTAAATTTAATAGGAAGGTCAGCAAAAAAACTTGAAGAATGGGATTTGATCCAAGTGTAAGGTAAGACAGAAGTGAGCTCAGGTGAAGTATTAGGAACCAAAAAAGAATGTATCGCTTATCTATAACTGAAGACATGCTGGTACATTTGGTTGTTGGAGATAGTGGAGAAAATACTATTGTGTGAATTTTAAGACTGACAGTGGAAGAAGCTGGACAAGAAACAGCAAGTCAAAAATAGAGGATACGTTTTCAAGCTTAACAAGCATCAAGGAAGAGAAGGAAGTTAATGAAAGTCCTTGAGTTTTGCAGTTTGTTGGCATGAGGTTTCCTTTCTGCAGTGAGATATTGAGGAAGTTCATCTGGCGAGGTAAAGGCAGGCTGTTAGCAAAGCAGAGTGGAAATGAAGAAGTTAAATTGCTGAGTTTATAGAGAGTAGTTGAAGATGTGGAAGTGTGTCATGGCATGGGAATGGAGGAAAACAAGAAGCGTATGGTGTTTCTGAAAGCTGGGGAACAGGTGGTTGTCAGGAAGGGAGGGTGTGCGGTCACCCTAAAACGGAAGGGAGGACGAGCTCACTGGTGACTTTGCTGGTAATGCCGTAAGCCATTTCTGTGGATGAGAAGGAACAGAAAGCAGATTTTACAGGGGGAGAAATGTGGCTGAGTAGGACCAGAAGAAGTGGGATTTTGTTTTAATTTTTTTTTTTTTTAACATGTTAAAGACATATGGAGGCAAAGAAAGGAAGCATATGGAGTGGCACTTGAAAATGGGGCTGAGGTCAAGGGAGATGGTAGGGGAAACAATAACATGTTTCAGAAGCAGAGAAGAGTGGTTGAAGATGTCTCATTGTTTCTTCATGCTCCTCCATCTGTCAATATCCATCTGTTGTTTTTTTGTTGTGCATTCACATGTCAACTCCAGTAACTGTTTAATGTAAAATGGATTATCATGTCTCCCTTTCTCACTGGTTCTGGAAGGACATAAAAAAACATATCTTCCATGCAGCACTGGAAGGGTGTGGAGGACCCACTTGTTTTCTCTAGCCTAGAATCTAGTGATGAAAGGATGCTGTTCTGGGAAGCAGGAAAGGTCAGATGTGAATCCATAAACCTGAGAAGGACCCGGAACTTGTGAAGGGCAGACCCTGAAGCCCATCAAAGTGCTTAACTGTTGCCCCATTCTATAAAAGGCACTGATATCGCCACCAAATCCTAGAGGAAAAGTGTAACAGGAGAACGTACACCCGGGATAATATTCACTACCTCCCTGCAGCGTGGTGCTTGGTGCCAAGGACATCCAGGAGGTGAGATGTTGAAGATACCTGCTCTTGGCTCTCTGCATCTGCTCTCTCCTTAGTGCCCTGATTGCTTTGCACCAAACCCTGAGGCATCAAAGCACTCTGGTAGACAGAGGCTTATGAACCCAGTTTGGGAAACAGTATCACCTCTGGCTGGCTATCTCGTGCCTTCGCTGTAGGTCACAATTTACATTGCAGAAGCAGTTGATGAATGTGTGTGTTGGCTTTGCAGTCACCTGCTAGATGAGGGGAAGGCGCATCTTTTTGTGCTTCTTGGGAGGTTGGGGAACAGAGCACGTGGAGGGATGGCGGTGTGTAGTGTAACCCCAGCGTGACCCACTGGAACAACTTGCCTGTCCCACATGTTGCAGGAGCAAGGAAGGTACCCTGCTGCTGGTGCCTTGGCTTTTGCTTTTGCCTGCTTTCAGGGATCACTCCATCATGCTTAAGTGACCCCTGTGTCACCATCAGCTGGCAATGACTCACAAGGAATATCCACCCCACCATTTGTTCTCTCTCTTGGCAAAACGCAGTGATCATAGCCCAGCTACTTTGCAGCAACGTGGAGCTGAGTCAGCCGCTCCCAGGTCAACGGAAATCAGTCCATGCCTGCTATGTCCCCAGTCCACAGTGACATATCTGTAATTATGATTTTCACTGTTATGTTCGTGATATTAGAATTTGTCTTGCTCTAGCCAAGACTCCTACTCTTCGTTCATGCACAAGCCTGTCATGCTATACAATTACAGTGGAGTCGGGGCCTGATCTGTACTATAATTATAACTGAGTCAGTTACAACAGGCTTGTCTCCTGACCTGGTTCCAAAATAGCACTATGTTTTTTAAAGCAAAAGGGATTTTTAGGTGTGTTCTTCAACCATGCTGATGCATTACACTCGCCTTGGATTTAACCCGGGGGTTCATTTCTGATAAAGTAACCCTGTTAATAGCATACGCAGGAAATGGTCCAAACGGGTTGTTCATTAGCATGCACTAAGTCGGCTTCAAGCACCTTCTCTGAATGTCAGATATTTCCCGCTTGCATTCCCTCCCCACTTGGTGTGTTTGCTACTTCCTGGCATCCTTATCATATAGTAATGAATCACATTGGAGTTACGATGTCGCATTTAGATACAGAGTGGGATTAGTTTGGCCAGTCCTGGGTAATCAGGCCTCTTAACAGGGAATCGCATTTAAATAGGTCAATGAATCTTACATGTCTGTGCGTCAGGAATTATCAGCACTGCAGAACTTGCAGTTGGGGGAGAAATTCTCTTTCAAGCAAAAGTTCATTGACACCACTACAGCAGTGAACAACATTCCATTTACATTTAAAGTGATGTTTTACCTTCATGGGTTGTTGGGGCCTTTCAAACTGGAATAAACGATTTTTTATTTTTTACTTTCTTCTTTGTACACAAAATAATACATTTGAAATTAACTGTACAATCCTGTTAGAACTAAAAAGATGCTTATCTAATCTCTCATTTCCCCAAATGCAGCTGTAATCAGAGAATCACAGAATTATTGAGTCTGGAAAAGACCTCTGAAATCATCAAGTCCAGCCTGTGACTCAACACCACCACATCGGCCAGACCATGGCACTAAGTGCCACATCCAGCCTCTCCTTAAACACCTCCAGGGACGGTGACTCCGCCACTTCCCTGGGCAGTGCATTCCAGTGCCTGATCATCCTCTCCATGAGGAAGTGCTTCCTGAGATCCAACCTAAACCTCCCCTGACACAGTTTCAGGCCATGTCCTCTCATCCTGTCACTGGCTGCCCAGGAGAAGAGCCCGACCCCCACCTGACTACACCCTCCCTTCAGGTAGTTGTAGAGAGTGATAAGGTCCCCCCTGAGTCTCCTCTTCTCCAGGCTAAACACCCCCAGCTCCCTCAGCCTCTCCTCACAGGACTTTCCCTCTAGTCCCTTCCCCAGCCTCGTTGCTCTCCTCTGGACCTGCTCCAGCACCTCAAGGTCTTTCTTGCAGTGAGGGGCCCAGACCTGCACACAGCACTCGAGGGGAGGCCTCACCAGTGCTGAGCACAGGGGCAGAATTACATCCCTACTCCTGCTGGCCACACTGTTCCTGATACAAGCCAGGATGCCATTGGCCTTCCGGGCCACCTGGGCACACTGCTGGCTCATGTTCAACCGGTTGTCAACCAGTATTCCCAGGTCCCTCTCTGCCAGGCCACTCTCCAGCCACTCCTGCCCAGTCTTTAGTGCTGCGGGGGGTTATTGTGGCCAAAGTGTAGGACCCTGCACTTGGTCTGGTTGAACTCCATACCATTGGCCTCAGCCCATCGACCCAGCCTGTCCAGGTCCCTTTGCAGTGCCTTCCTACCCTCTGGCAGATCGACACTGCACCCCAGCGTGGTGTTGTCTGCAAATTTACTAAGCGTAGACTCAATGCCTTCATCCAGGTCATCCTTCTTAGTCTTTATTTTTTCCTCGCGCCTTTTTTGATGATGGAAATATCACGAAGCATTGCATTGCAAAGCTAATCAAATTGCAAATCGAAAGCTTTTCCTTTGCTCTGTTCTTTCAGGTCTCCTGTAGGTTATGTCTGTTAAGGCACTTTCTGGAAGCCCCCAAAGAAGCCAGAAACATCGAGCAGAAGACTCTCAGCCCTGGAGGTTACCAAGTTCATACCTATAGATGCAGCCTGCAGCCAGGAGTGAAGGGATGGGACAACACACGGTGTGAGGGGTGGAGAGGCAAGGCGAGGTGTGATGGCAGAGGACCTGCTTGCAGTAAGGGGGTATCCCTCTGTGCTGCTGGAGCAGATGTCCTGGAAGCACCTGCTAGTGGGGACACGAAAGGAGCCACACCACCTCCTTCAGTGACCTTGGCGAAGGGGACCCTTCAGTCACCATCACAGTGCTCGTGCCATGGGGTTTGTGAGTGTGACTGGGAGGAATAGCTTCTGGTTTCTCGTCATTCTCAGCTGATGAGGCTGCAGCGAGTTTTACAGCCATCGCCTGCATTTGCTCTGGAGTTCAGAAAATGGACCAGTGGCAGCTACAAGGATATGTTTCTGACTTTCATCCCAGTTTCCCAGCTGTTAGTCCAGGATGCCATTACATGACAGTATTTAAAATATTATGGTCTATTTTGAATTTCTAGACAATTAAGCATAATCATGAGTGCACAAGTGTGATGCAGTTATATCAGTTACACTTTTTATCAACTCCACTTCTTCCTGTATATTTCTTTTTGGTCAAGAGCTCTGAAATTGCTGACATTTGAAGGATAAAGTCAGGCTTTTTTTGACATTCCTTGTTTTGCATTTGGCTCACAGAATCACAGAATATCAGGGGTTGGAAGCGACCTTGAAAGATCATCTAGTCCAACCCACTTGCCAGAGCAGGATCACCTATAGTAGATCACACAGGAATGTTTCCAAAGACAAAGGCAGCCTGTTCCAGTGCTCTGTCACCCTCACAGGGAAAAATTGTTCCTAATGTTTTTGTGGAATCTCCTGTGCTCCAACTTGCATCCATTGCCCCTTGTCCTGTCATTAGACGTCACTGAAAAGAGCCTGACTCTGTCCTCCTGACACTCCCCCTTGACATATTTACAAACATTAATGAGGTCACCCCTCAGCCTCCTCTTCTCCAAGCTAAAGAGACCCAGCTCCTTCAGCCTTTCCTCAGAAGGGAGATGCTCCACTCCCTTCATCATCTTTGTGGCTCTGTGCTGGACTCTCTCAAGCAGTTCCCTGTCCCTCCTGAGCTGAGGGGCCCAGAACTGGACACAATATTCCAGATGTGGCCTCACCAGGGCAGAATAGAGGGGGAGGAGAACCTCTCTCGACCTACTAGCCACCCTCCTTCTAATACACCCCAGGATGCCATTGGCCTTCTTGGCCACGAGGGCACACTGCTGGCTCATGGTCATCCTGCTGTCCACCAGGACCCCCAGGTCCCTTTCCCCTGCACTGTTCTCCAGCAGGTCAGTCCCCAACCTATACTGGCATATGGGGTTGTTCTTTTCCTGGGTGCAAAACTCTACACTTGCCCTTGTTGTATTTCATAAAATTTCTCCCTGCCCAACTCTCCAGCCTGTCCAGGTCTCTCTGAATGGCAGCACAGCCTTCTGGTGTGTCAGCCACTCCTCCCAGTTTTGTGTCATCAGCAAACTTGCTGACAGTGCTCTCTAATCCCTTATCCAAGTCATTGATGAATATATTGAACAGAACTGGCCCCACTACTGACCCCTGAGGGACTCCACTAGACACAGGCCTCCAACTAGACTCTGTCCCACTGACTACAATCCTCTGACTTCTTCCCTTCAAGCAGTTCACAATCCATCTCAGTACCTCATCATCCAGATGACATTTCCTCATTTTAGGTTCGATACAACTCTTGTAGAAGAGATTCAGAATAAGCCTTCAGAATAAGTCTACCTAAAGTACAGTCCTGTATTCAAATTCTAAGACTCAAGTTTGTTGTAAAACATGTGCCACAACATACCTCTCTGACATTACTTAAATGTACCTTTCTCAAATAACATGTGTCTGAGGCTGTGTATATCTAAAAAAAGAAGTGGTTTCTTGGGATAAGTGTTTAAAAAAAATGGTCTAAGATATGACTGTTATGAGTTCACCAGTATAATCAGAAGACCTGCAATGTCTGTCAATGAAACTAGGTATGCGCTTTTTTCAAATATTTATAGTATACAAGTTATCAGAGTTTAGATTATTTATCATTGTACTGCATTCTGTTCTTTAACATGCATGAGTGTATGAAACAGTGGGTTTTAATTTGTACTCCATTGACTACTCTTAAATTGTGTGTGAAAATGAACTCAAAAGCAAGCCTGTTGTCATTAGATTTGAGTCTGTTACACATTGTTTGCCCTTCTCTCAAGTAATGTTGAAAGAGTCTGAAGAACAGAAAGGGCTGAAAATTTTCCATTTGGAAGGGTACTTTCATTCCACCAAAAATAATGTGTCGGACACTGACCTTAGAAATATGATTGCTATCTGCTGGTAAGTCTTGCCATCCTTCATTTACAGGATGCTCAACTTCCAAACAAGCATGTCCAAGCTTTGTGCCCTGGGGCCCCTCACCAGTGTGGAGCTGCAGCCCTCTCCTCCAACCTGTCTTTAACAGCTCTGGGGAAAACTGTCTCTGGATATGCAGAGGGGTCTACTCAGCATCTTGATCCGTGCTGTTGTTTTCTTGTAGTTCCCCCTCTACCTGTCCAGGCTTCTCATGTCTCTGCTGGATAATTGGATAGTATTTGCTTGTTCTTCCTGTGTATACAACATTTTGCATGATGGAATCCTGATCCATAAAAGGGGCTGCAGTAAAGGAAATAACACCACTAAAAAAAATTTAATCCTTTAATGGTGACTAGGCCTGTTGAAGATGATATATCAAGAGAAACACGTGCCTTGGTGTCTACAGAGTGTCTTGGCATAGCGTGGAGCTGCGTGATGCTGTGGGCTAACACCAGGAGCTTGTCATCTCTGTAAGGGTGATTTCTCCCTTCCTTAGCTTTGAACTAGTATATTTCAAAACAATGCAGACCGAAATCTAAGCTGGACAAAAACTTTTCCCCACCCTGGGTACTGTGGTTCATGTGAGACACTTCCTGTGGAAGCCTTTTGGAAACCCTGTCATTGCTGCTGGCGTGGTTCCTCCCCATCAGCCACTCATGTCAAGAACACAGTAATGTTTCTTAGGCTCGCCCAGGGTACCTATTTAAATTATAGATCTGGAATACTTCTGGCTCCCCTCCAAATCTCTGATCTAGTAGCTGTTTTTAATGATAAATTACATATGTTTAATAGCTCAGCTATTTTGTTTGGTTCCTTCAGAACTTTGAGATGAATAGGCTCCAGTCTCAGTGATTTATTGCAATTTAATTTGTCAAGTTGTTTCAGCACTTTTTCTTACGCTCCTCTGACAGCAGTTCACCTTCACAAACCAAAGATAGGTATTTCCCCATTCTCCTCGGAGTGAAGACCCACACAGAAACTACTTGGCAACCTCCATGAGTTCTTTCTCCTCTTTGACCTCTTTTTCTCCTGCTCAACTGATTAAATTTAGGGATTTTCCCATGAGCATCCTATACTCAAATCCTTTATCGCTGCAATTGTGTCGTGCAATCCTTTTCATAAGCTGATTGATCACCAGTTTAATAGCAGGTACAATTCTTGCCTGGATTTTTCTAGAATCCCTCTGCTCTACATTTGAATTTTTTCTTTGGATTTCCAGTCTACTCATAACTGTTCTCTTTCCCTGACCATTGTCTGTATCTGTTTCATGTGAAATAATCTTTCCTGAGCATGGATGGTCAGATGCCCAGAATTCCAAGTGAGGTTTTATATTCTTTTCTTTCTGGCTGTCCAGTCCAGTCTAGGATTGCATTTCTGTCTTCCGTGATTGTGTTATACAAAGGCTTTGTATTTATGCAGAAAGGGCCGGTTTAGCTCAGTGGGTTGAGCGTGGTGCTTGAAACACCAAAGGTCGCGGGTTCGATTCCCGTTCGGTTCTCACGTGTTGCGTGACCTAGTCGAGAGGTTGCATCCTTGCTCACAACAGGGAGGTTGGATTAAAATGATCTCTAAGGTCCCTTCCAGCCCAGGCCATTCTGTGTGTGTGTGTGTGTGTGTGTGTGTGTGTGTGTGTGTGTGTGTAATAACAGTATCAAAGTCTGTAGGGTACTCAGCTGGTTTCCACTTGAAAGTTCCAAATTTCTAAGAGTTTTGTGCTACTTGGCTCTGAGCATGTCACCTTGCAGTTGGTGTAATTGAATTTAATCCAATTTCTATTACTCCATTCGTCATTTATTTCTTTCCATGTGATACCCTAATAGTCCTCTGTATTAACAGTACCTCAGCATTAACATTGTCATCAGCAAATTTCATTTGTGCATTCCTACCTGTGTGCCAAGATCCTTAAAGAAAGATTGGTAGGTTTCAAGACCTTTTCTTGCACCATTCTCCTGCATCCTCATATTTTCCATTTTGACACTCCTTAGAAAGGTCCTTAACTATACTTACAATATTGCTACTAACACTGGCTTTATTTAGCTTAACTTCTTATGTGGCAATATATGAAATTCATTGTTACAATCTAGATATGTGAGTTCAATTCTCCTTTATGTATGTACAGATAAGTTATCGAAAACAGATGTCAGATTTCCTTCATCTGATCCACATTTGGGACAACATAAGGGTGTCAGTAGTTCCTCTCTATTTACATTTACTCTTATGCTCCTCTGCTACCTGGCAAAAAAGCACTTACACACTGCTGGGGTAATACTAATGCATCTCATTTTACAGTACTATCTACAACTCATTAGATTTATTTTTAAGAAATCTTACACAATGGGTTGCTCCATATGCTTGATTTTTCTTCAGCATGTGAGGTCTTTTCTGAACTGTGTGTGGTTTTAAGGTAGCTTCTCGGTCTCTGTAGAGTTCTGGCCAAAGGAATGTGGTGAGAGCTTTGTGCTGGTTTGCAAAGAGCAAGTGTGTACCCTGTTATTCTAGGCTGTAGTTCTTTCCCCCTCCATTTCCTAATTCTTTCATTTTATTGGTCTGGGACATACTGGCTTTGGTGTGACTATAATTCAGTTTTCTAAAGCATCCTTCATTCTATATTCCTACATTTCCCTGAAGAAAAAATTCCTAGTTTAACACCCCCCCCCCCAAGCATATCATTATTTTTGGGAACACTTTCCCCAGAAAGACATTAGGCTTGCAGACCACTGTCATTGGAAAGTCTCTGGGTCCCTGCAGGAGAAATTGCATCTAGATTGTAAACAAATGACACTCCCAATCCTGTGCAAGGCTGGCAGACTTTTAATTACAATGTAGAAGAGATGAATCAGTTGGGTGTCACTTGACTGGGGAACCTTCTGGGTCACTAAACCTATGTCAGATGAGGTGACAACAGGTAATAGGTGTCAAATGCCATGCAGACTGGGAGACATTTCCTAAAGGAGCAGATTAGTGACTGAACAGCTAAATGGGTCACTGGACGAAGGGTGATGGACTGAAGGGGAAACAAGGCAAGGGATGGTCTGCAGACCTTTTCCTGAGAATGAGAGATGAACCGTGACAGCTACATCACTGGTGCCTTGAAGTGTGATGCTGCCTTCCTGAATAAGCTTCCTGTGTAACTCGTTTGCTTTTAACTGGAGATTGTTGAGATTTCTTAGTAAATGGTCTTAAATAGATTTTCTTAGGAAGCCACCCCCACATCTTTCATATCAAAGATTCTATTCTTTGCAACCTTTTGGGAAATATGTCTTCAAATCTTATTGTACATTCAAATCATGTGGTTGGTTGGTTTTTTGTTGTTCTTTATGAACAGAACCACAGGATGGGTAAAAGGAATTGGGGAAACTTGAGGAGAAATGCAAAAAGTTGATCTTATTGTTAAAAAACGTTTATTAAAAAAGTATAGAAGACTAACAATTGGGTCAACTTCAAATGTTATGTTGTGCAAATAACACTCTGAGGTCAAAGTATTTTGCAAAATCATTCCCCTCGCTTCATATAATGATCATGGTCACAGTGCAAATACCTGTCTTGGGTTTAGAAAACCGTCATTCTTTCAGACAAGCATCACTGCATGTCCTGCCTGTATGATGTGGGACTGGAGTATTTTTTAATGTTCACATGCCTGAAGCCTTCAAGGGAAACTTCAGAAGGTACGAAAGTACCTTCAGAGGAGAGGAGGTGCACACTTTTTCCCATCTGTCAGGAAGCAGAGGGCATCACAGAAGATCAAGCCTGCAACTTGTCACAAGGCAGGAGTTCCTTGTCCTTTCTTTTCAAGTTCTTTCCTACTTGTAACACCTCAGAGCAGTCTGTCAATGTCCAAACTGGCCTGAGATGTGGATTTTCCCTATTGCCATGCTGGATTTTGAACCAAAACAGCAATGAGTGAGAAACAGATGTGAAAACATTTTGTTGATCCACCCATAGCAGGTAGGTATACCACAATATAGCAGAGATGCCACAAAATGTCACATTCCTGGTCACTCCACCATGCTCTAACCTCTGCCCACTTCCTGACCATCAGGCATGTGAATAGATCTGGTCAGAAGCTCCAGACGTCTGAAGAACAGCCTCTCGCTCATGAAGACCTGAAGCAATAAAGGCGTTGTGGTGCTCTGCCATGGGAATGCATCAAATATCTCTGTCTCACAGGAGGCTGAAGCCAGTTGCATGAGTCCAGTTTAAAGCCCAGGGTGGAGCAGATCATCATCTGCTCCAGGGGCTGGTGTGCTGATGGCTCAGGGTGCCTGTAGTGGCTGCTCTGGAAGGGGCAAGGCTGATCACTTGGTGTGCTGCCCCCTGTTTGTCTCCTCAGGGCACTGACCTGGCTGGGAAAGGGAGAGGCAGACTGCCGTGTGTACTTTGCAACACGAGAGCAGCTTCCCTGACGCCTGCTGGAGTATGTATCTTTATTTTGTGTATCGAAGAACACTTGCTTTCACTGAGCTCCAGATAGGAGATATCTTACTTCAGACGGAGAGTCGCTCTTCCTTGCATCAAGGCGGAACTTGGGAAGGGAAAACCTCTTTGTTGCATAAGTTGTCAACTAAACACACCAGGGGAGATTTTCTAATTGGTAAAAGGGGACAGAAGAAATGATCCACCACCAGCATCACTGTATAGACCCCCAAGGCCATCTCTTACACAAACCTCTCCATGACAAATCCTTTCTTAAAACATTGCTGGACAGTGTTTATAGTCCAGCCTTGGAAAATAAATCTTGTGTCACGAAATAGGAAATAATTTAATGCTTTATCAGTGCTATCATAATGAATTAATTTGATATTCATGGGAATACCACATGTGCTTTCCTAGGTGTCTTACTATCATTTCACTTTCACTAATGGGCACTTAAGTCGTACTGATTTTTCCCCAAAGCCACATAATGATCTATAATATTCCTGAATAATTGCACCTTAAGTGGAAGCTAACAGGGTTGACTACTCCCAGAAATATGTCAAAATATTTTTACTATTTTAAGTAGGAATTTGAATATTATCAGGACCTGCCAATACATTTGAATATGAGGAAAAGTTTCACAAAAGAAAGTTCTGGAATATTTTTTGAAGGTTAAAAAGCCCTCAGATGTTTGTTCCTGAATAATTTTTATAGCCATCTGCAGAGTAGCAGAATTGCTAAATTGTGTTAAAGAGAAAAAAAATTAAAGAGAAAACCATGCACAAGCTCATGTGCTATGAAAAAAAAAAGTAATTATTTAATAGTAGCTAAAAGTTACAGCCTCATCTATGCCATTGCTTGAAAATAAATCTTGGTTACAGGTATTCTAAACCCAAGATGGTATATGCAATTTGTGAGGAAAAATGTTTAAAAATCACTCTTCTTCCTGAATGAATAAACTTTGCTGCCTTCCTCATTAGTAGGTATGCTAGATAGGTTTGAATCTACAGGTTAGTCCATTTTCAAGGTTTGAATGAGGTGTTATTGGCCAGGATGACTCCAGCTCACTCTGCAAAGCCTGTGGGGAAGGACCTTTGTAAGGCACTGCGGTGCCTGGGAGAAGCTGGTCTTCCCAGGCAGCTGGGGCTGGACCCCAACACAGCACCGGGCAGACTTCCTCCCCAGAGCAGTCTGTGGGGGCTTGAGCCTCGCCTCGGAACCCTGTATGCAGCACCAGCTGTGCAAACATCCCCTGCATCGCTTCTCCCCAGGAGCTCATTAAATCCCCTGTTTGTTTTGCACCTTTGGCTTGGCTGAAGGTGAAAGCGGGCATGCCCGGCATAGGCAAGGGGCTCCGTGGGGCATGTCTGGTGTGTTACACTTGCTTTTGGGTGCCATAAAAGCAGGGAGCAGAGATGAGAGGTGGATGAAAATGATCTGCGGTGAGACAAATCGCAGCGGGCACGACAAACCCTCAGGGGCAGGAGCTCTGCTTCATCTTTGCACCTTGTGCATATTGGCCACCACGGTGTCACCAGGAAGAGCGCAGAGAAGTTGCTGCAGCTGTGTTTTAGAGTGACCCTCCAGTTGTCAGGTCAGACCCTGAATGCGAATGAGCCATGCTCATGCTCATGTTCATGTAGAAGAGGAGGTCCAGGAATAGCACTGGGTAGGAGAAGTAGAGCAGGACATCTGTGTCCTCAGGAGAATCCTGTGGTTCCAGAAGGAACCACTAAAGTACGTAAGAATCCTTTAATTAAAGGATTTACCTGTAGCCTCAGAATGGAAATTGCATGCTTTGTTGTGCCTAATTGGGTGGCTGCTCTCTAGAGTCACAGCACCTGTTCTTAAAAGTACAGTGACATCTCTATATGCAAAACTCAACACAAACCAAACTGTTGTGGCAGTCCCATAGCAGAATATGCAGCAGTACCTAAGAAATATCTAATTTTTACCTGATTAAGAATTGTAAATATGAGGGCTCATGAATTATTGAAACAGCTGCAGTGGCGCTGATGGGGTGGTGGCAAAGTGTGCCTGCCAGTGCTGGAGGAATGGAGGCTCGTACGATGAGATGTGGGAAGCCCGGGAGACCAGCAGGACCATCAGCTGGGTGGGGTGAGGAGGCTCTGCATGATGCTGAGCTTCCTCGCAGGTGGAGGACGCTGAACAGAGAGCACCATCACAAAATCTTGCGAGGGTTCAATCTGATCAGAGGAAAATACTGCAGGAGACCCAACAGTTATTCTTTTGTTTGCTTCAGGTTAGTGTTAAATCTGGGTGAGCAGCAGCTCTCCTCTGCTACAAGATGCTTCATGGTGTAAAATGTTGCCTTTCTTCTGAATCGCAGCAATTAAAAATTCATGCATTCAATCCAGCCCATTTGACAAATTCACATCTCCTTCCCTCCTCCAGCCCTCTCCACCTCAAAACACATTTATTCTTCAGAAGGCTAATTAACCCTTTCCTGCTTATAGCTCTATTTTAGAGGAATCTCCAGATTTATCGTAGTAGTTATCAGTGAAAAACACTTTCAGGTAGCAGTTCCCTATTAGCTCTAACTAAAAGCCAACACTGCTAACAAAGCTTCGCAGATGCATTCAGAGGGACCCCCATAAATAATTGATGTAATTGTACAGTATAACATACACCTCCCTGAAAATTGGAAAGTTAAGACTCTGAGTTAGCATCCGTGTTGGATTTTGCCAGAGTCTCAGCTGCGTGACCCCTTCTCCCAGCAGAGGCCGTAGGGTGGGCTGGATGCACCACTGTTCCTGCCATATAAATTAAAGTCTGGCAAATTAAAGTGACGTAAGTGGCAATTTAAGTTAATATGCTGGGTTATGAACTCTGGTGGCAGAGGTGCAGATGTGATGCCTGTTCTCCTGTGCTAACTAGCAACGGTGGCAGTAGCCTCTGGGACAGGGATAGGGTGGGCAACTAGCAGTGATAACCTCTTCAGCCATCCCTGTTATGTCTGATGGGGACTGAGAGTCTCAATCTTTGTTGTATCACTCAGTGAAATAAAACAAAGTTGTGAATAAAGCGACTGCCTTTTTGCAGTATCGCAACAAAATACCTTTCAGTAACAGTCTTCCTTGAAGGGAAGTTCTGTTAAACCAAAGGTGTGAAATTCAACTCAGGGCATTTAAGAAATCTGTTCTTGTATTCGTGAAGTTTCAGAAAACTTGTTTCTTAATGGTTTTGGCTGCACCCAGGCTGGTAAATTCTGTTCTCGTGCATACTGCTTGCACCTCTGAAGCAAAATGTCACTGAAGGCTCTGTCTCTTTGGGTCTGAAATACAGGTACAAGTTTTGTCTTAAAGACAATATTGGCTTTACAGCCTTACTATATGAAGTACCACTGTATTTAAGCAGCTTTGTAAAGCCTTGGTTTTCCCCTCATTTACCTTTGGCACTATAGGACTAGTAGCTGCAGTTCTATGATTGGGCAAGCTAGTTTTTAACTGTAAGCTGGAGCCTTATTATTCTCTGGAGCAATGTTCAGTCCTTGGTGAAGCTATTTTAGCGAGGAACTACTCTTCTTTTCCCATCCTGTGCTTTGCTGATGTAACACGGTAGTAGTGATCAGGAGTAGACTACCAGTGTTGCACTGTTAACAGCTGGATTGACGAGCCTGGGAGCAATTCCCAGTTTATCTGGTTTTGTGTTTAGCTTGGGTCTGGGTACCCACTCCCTTGTAACCATGAGAAGGACATCCAGTTGTATGGGCTGCACGGGAGCTGCTGTATCCCACAGCCTGGGCAGCTGGGGGACAGGAGTCTTGAGTGGAAATCAGAATGCCTCTGTGTCCTGGTGCCTTCCATCCCAGACCTATTTTTTATTGTAAATCCCTCAAAATGACCTTAGCTCAATAGGTTCAAGCAATGCACCGCAGATCTGCATTTCTCTATGCCTGTATGCATCAAGCTGGAGGTATTAATGCTGTATAATCAGGGTTCTTAAAACCAAAAGAGCTCAAGACACACTGCAAATTTCAGTTTTCCACCTAATCAGTGCACTTCTTTCAATTTTACAAACAAGCATATTTCACCACTACTGCTTTAAATGACCCCCTCAATATTACTCTTTTATCAGTTAACTCTAAACATAGGACAAGATGCATGAAATTACAATGAGAGGATATTAAGTGAATTTAAATACAAGTCTAAGTACAGCATATGTAATTTCTTTTTAAAATTAATAATAATGTTATACATTTTTCTATTAACTTACATTTGCAAAGTTAGCCTGGAGAAATGGTAGTAAGTATCTCACCAGAGTAACTCAGTGCTCAGTTGACAAAACAGACAAATATAGTATTTCTTATTTAATAACATCCATAAAAGAAATTACTAAATTCTTTGCCACTATGATTCAACAGTTTTATTGAATGGAAATGTTCCAGTTTACACCAGTGCCTTGATAATAACATCTAAGGTAAGGAGAAATATCTAAAGTATGTAAAAAAATAGAATTAACAGTTGGGGTGGAAGTGTGTGGTTGTATTTGCTTGTGTTTTTTTCAAGTCAGTAACTGAGAAATATTCACTGTGAGTTTGGAAAGAGGCACAGATGTCAATGTGAGCTCTGAAACCTGTGTTTTCTGGTCTCCAATCCAGTCCCTGATACTTGTCAAAAAAACTCCAAAGGATTGCTTTATGTTATGTTTTCTTTAAATTGAAGAAACGCAACTCAGTCACAACTCTTCTTCTGAATCATTCCCCCCCTCCTCACCTACAGACATCTGAGAGGCAGCTGGGAATCCCCTAAGATGGGAGCATTCACAGGGAGTCTTATTCATTGACATTTAAGCTAGACATACAGCTCCAAAGGTCTGGAACAAACAGATCCAAAAGTTGGTGCTGGGCATAATATTGAAAAAATGCTTCACTTTGGGCTATTTTGCCTACTTTTACATGTAGCATGGGAGAGAGAACTAGATTAGGAGGCCTGAGGGGTTGAGTGGGTTACCAATGAAAAGCATTAGGCTAATCATAGGAGGGATGTTCCTTAAGGACAAGGATGAATTAATGGCTGGAGGTTCCTTCATCCCTGTATTACAACCATGGAACGGTAGAACAGTCAAAACAGTAGCTGCTTCCAAGCCAGGTCTGCTACATTATTCATTTCTATAAGCTTTATAAGTACAGGAGTTGCTTAACATGGATTGCTTGCACAATCTTTAGATGTACTCATAGGAAGGGAATTCAAGGTCAGCAGTCCCTGAAGGCTGTCAAACTATTTACAAGTTTGCTATTTATAAGGACTAGTCTGGGAGTTCTAGAAGCAGAAAGTTCTTAGGCAGGCAGTTTAATCTCTCCATGACACAGAAGAGGTGCTGTTTCTGTATCGGCGCCTACATGCCACTGCAGTTCTCTTAAAATATATTTTGTTATCTAGATTCTAGTGGTTTCAGACTTACCTTCGTATAACCTGAAGAATGAAGAGAGCAACAAATATCACTGCAGCAACTGTTCTGTGCAAATTCTGTAATGTTTTTAGGGATGACAAGAGTCAATCAGAAGTTTAATGATTAATATCGGTTATTAATCGATTGCCCTAGTGAGTGCAGTGTGCTATAATGTAGCAAGTTGGAGGATTTGTTGCATTGCCACAGAACACTCTCTGAAGAAAAAAAAAATCTTTTCTAAAGAAAGTGAAAAGTAGGGCATACTGGTTCCTGCAGACCAGAAAAAGCACACTGCTTGCTCTCATATTAGGCCTTGGAACACTCAAGTGAGGTGGAAAACCTAGAAGAAACTATGTGACTGAACTGCAGGCATTGCAAACTCAA
This sequence comes from Trogon surrucura, assembly GCA_020746105.1. Lineage (NCBI taxonomy): Eukaryota > Metazoa > Chordata > Aves > Trogoniformes > Trogonidae > Trogon > Trogon surrucura. Next base: position 111,456,903 of record CM036617.1, on the reverse strand, counting down.
AAGAACTGATGTACTGAATTCAGACAAGCCTCCCATGAAGAGAGAGACTAGTTGTTCCTTCCTCAGTGATGTTACCTACAAATGCGTACATACTGCACGTTTTGTTCTTTTTGGTAAGTACATCCTAGAAGGACATCACTCGTTCTAGGAAGCAAGTCTTTAAAAGTCATCTCGTCTGGCTGTAGTACCCAAATGAAAACAGTATTCAGCGCTCTTGATCTAAGAGCATCCATTTTCTAGGGCCAGTGCGCTCCTCCCGTATTTGTAAAACAAAACCAAAACTGTAAGCCCCACAATTCTGCTCCCTCCTTGAAGAAAACCCTTGAAGAAGAGTCATTGGGACTCGCAGATGGCTTAATCTGGTAGAAGTTTCAGGAAGGGATTTTTTTCCTGAAGTGCTTCTGCAGTGCTCAGTGCTTCTTTTAAGACGACAGTTTGCATCGGGCTACGGCAGCAGGGAGACGGTAAACAGAAAGAGGAATGTGATACAAATGCTGGCAAAAATAGTGGAAAGCAAGGTGGGAGCAATATCACTCAAGCTGTCAGATCTGCGAGCAAGCCTCGTGAACCAGCTGAGTTATGGCAAACTCCTGCTATGAGGGAATTGCAGTAACTGAGCCTTGCACTCAAACATTTATAAGGGTGTCCTGGGATAAATAAAGGCGCAGCCTCTGTAAACTCTTCAGTGAGAACAAACACCTTTGAACCAAACTGGTTACAAGGCTCTATAAAACACAGGCAGAGCTGATGTTAATTTTAAGATTTGTGTCTTGGTTTTCTGTCTTGAGAGCAACTGTCAGGATCTTCTTGGCTGGCAAGGAGTTAAAGACAAGGCCCTGGCCAGAGTTACTGCATAAGGCAGGGCTGGCATTACTGCAGTATCCCTGTTGGCATACAGAGTGCTCCCAGTTCAGGGTCTCCGCTGGAAAATACAACAAAATAGTAAAACCTCTTTGGTTCCTAGGTAAAGCCCCAGCCATCTGGGGCCAGGCCTTCTTAAAACAGTGGCTGTATTTCATCAGATAAAAGACGTTCAGCTTATTTTAAGATCATACCTCATGCACTCAGACACAGCTATGTGTCACATTGAGCTGTGTTTAGAACCCTAGTCTGGATTATAAAGGCATTTCAGAAATCATGTGCTTATCAGAAGTTTGAATCAGACTTGTTATCTATAACCAAACTCAATAAGCAGACTCTTGAACCATGTAATGGGCTAGCAAAAGCACAGGGGACATGCAGGGAGACAATGATTTAGCAGAATTTCACTCGGCATTCAAGCATGCTAGCATGCCTGAAAATAAGGGATACATTATTAATTAGTTAATGTTTGCAAAGTATTTTGACTCTGGAAGGTGCCAAGTGTTCTTCTTCATTAATTTTCAGTAAATATATGACTAAGCAGTATATGTAATAAGGACACAAAATGTGGTAAGTAGACAAAAGACCTGAAAATACACAAAACATTTAAAAAAGAGAGATGTTATTAACAGGGGAAAAAGTGTTCAAACGGGCAGAGTAAATATTGTGATGATGCAGCTAGTTATCTATTAACTCAGCACTAATGTAGGGACATGCCTGATGACACTGATGATCAGTTGAGACAGCCAGCGTCCTACAAGACCTGTAAAGCTGACCTCTATCACCTTTTCCCTCCCAGCGCTAAATTTGGCACAGCGCATACACAGCAGACCTTCTCTTACCTTCTGGGGCTGCCTAATGCCTGCTTTAAGATATACGTGCGCTTCTGCAGCTTGAATAATGTCCAGAAAACCACTTCTAGATGGCGGTCACAACCCCTGACCAGCTGCAGGGAGGTGTGCTGACACTGGGGCCCAGCAGCACAAGCTGCCGCACGCTTTTCCCACCCCTGGTCGTTCTCACATCCCCATCTGTTCCTTTCCAGTCTCTCAAGTGGGAAATAAACTGAGCTGGAGTCAAACTGTCAAACTCATAATATTCGAGTGGGTTGAATGTCACACCAGCAGAATTCACGCAATCCATATTTCATTCAGCGCAATAAATATGCAGTCTCGCACAAATCTTAGAAATCAATTACGTTTTTTTCGGGGAGGCTTGAAGCAACAGTAGGGGCACTTCAGCAGAGTGATTTCTTGCCTTCTTTTGCAATGAAGTAACTTTTTAGTGCCATGATTGCAAGGTCTCGCTTCCTGAAAACAAGATCATAAGTGCCCTAGCCATCTGCTCCTGCCCTTAAGTCAAAGTCATGGTCCTCAGTTTACAACATCATACTTGGAAGTTTATGACGTTACAAATACAGGATTGTCACTTCTGTTGACAGCTAGCCAATAGGATTAAATGAATTAAGCAACAAGCCGTGTCCTTGAAATCTTTGGCTGTAAAGATGAAGCCCAAGTGGAAGCCTTTCTAACTGAGTTAGCATTGGCTTCACAGGTGGTTAGCATGTCAGAAATTTGTCATAAGCACTGCAAAAATAGCTAGGAACAGTCTTGTGGCTTTCTAAACATACTTCTAATGTTTTTCTGAAACATATTTTCTCTTTACAGTCAACTGTTCTGCACATGCAATTATGTACACGCGTGATAGCTTTGACCTAGGCTAAGGGACCAAATAATAAATCAACATCTAGGGCCAGACACACAGCTGAAGCAAATTAGTCTGACATTAATGCAGTCAAGGGAGCTATGCCAAATTTCTCCCAGCTAAGGATATGACCCACACAAGGTACTTCAGGATTTTTTTGCAGGATTTTCAGTGGCTGCAAGTTTTATCATCTGTGGAAGTATTGAAATTGGTGGGAAAACACCTATGGATCCCATTGTGCTGAGTGTAGCCCTAGTGTGTATCAGTGTGAAAGGCATTTAATAAGAGTAGTTTGAAGCCCTTCAAAAACGTACAAAAAGTCCTTTGGCTGCAAGAAACCAGCAAAGTCGTGTTGGTTTTCACTGGATAAATGGCTAGATATGGGTCTGGCTCCCAGTGGTCTTACTCCATTCAAGTAAAATCATGCTCCTGCAGCTGTCCACATTAGCTTTTAAAAATACAGAATTTTGCACTGTGTTTTAAGACCACCAGATGACTTGGAAAAAGCAGCAGCAGCTTGAGGGTGTTATACAGATGCCAGGAGTCTCCCTGGACAGCATCACCTGCAGAACATGGGAACCCAACATTAGCTGGGCATGGAGGCCAGTTCCAAGAACAGACCTTGAAAGGTTACAGGCTGGGAATTAAGAGATTTTTATGAGAGGTTTTAAACAAGAATGCTGGATCATTTATTGTTTGAAACTGCTTTTAAGCCACTGTCAACATATTTTCCCTTAGAGAGCTAGGTGTATTAACAGGATGTATTATCCTAAGCTGACCTGTAGGTCAAAAGAACAAAAATTGTAAGGCAAAGAGCAATTCTCTGCATTTTTCTAGTATGAATTAATCCACTCTGTTATTATTATTTTGAGGGACAGAATTACTAGTTTTATAGAAGAAAAAAAAATCTTTTCAGAATAGATTTAATTGCCCAAATAACTTCATGGAAAAAGGAAATAACAGCCTTTAGTTACGATCTCTGCTTTAAAAGACAGACAGTTTGCTTTGCTTTAGGGAAGGAGCTTTAATCAATCTTTTCTTTTGTGGGTAACTTAGAAAAAATAACATTTTATTTTGATCAGAAAAAAATATTAATTCAAACAAAAATTTAATGAGTCAAATGCCTATAGCTATTTCTAGCACAAACAGGTTTGCTTTCATGGAAAAAAAAATGCAAACTGGTGATAAATGGCAGGTCACTAGTCCTCTGCCATTTGGAAGGTTTGTCTGATGGCTTCAATGTAAAGTCAAACTACAGTGCTAGAGCTAGGGACCAGAGGAGGACAGGATTTTGGTTTTAAGTTTAATTTTGCCTCCAGTAAAATTTAATTGTGATTCACTTACCAAAAAAAAAAAAAAAAAAAAAAGATCCTGTTGCAAGAGCTTAAGAGAGATTTTTCTTCTTTTCAGCCCTGATATAGCTATTGTTAGTGGGTAGGCAGTGCACTGGGCTAACCAGTACAGGATTACTGCTGTTCTCTCTCTGTTCTGAAGGGACAGTAGTGGATCTGTGTATGGCAGAGTGTTTTTTAAACAGGAAAAGTAATATATTGAAAAGTGAAAACGGGATCCTAGTCTTCCATACAAAAATGCCCTACGTTCTTTATTCCCTGAAATTCAATTCCAATTCACTTTTGAAACAAAGGCTGTGAATTCCTAAATGACTGGGGGACTTCCAAGTATTTGACCCAAGAGGTCCTGCTCCACTTGCATGTTCCTCTGTTTCCTTCAAAGCTGAATTCACATGAGTCTCTTGGGGCAAACATGAACTTTAAGCCTTTTTTAAAAACGGTTACATTTGAATGATGTATTTAGCAACCAATAGGCATTTCTGCAAAACCCCTAATGTCTCCGCCAATGTCATTGTCTCTGTGATCTGCATGAGCAGCAGATGTGTTGAATGCATCAACATTTACAACGCTAGTCTCCTGTGGCTGTGAGAGGTGGAGTGTGGGATGGGCTGTCCTCAGAGCCGGGGCTGACTTTGTTCTGTCTGCACAATATCTGGCTCAGTGGGGGTCCTGAGCTGTGACTGGGCTCCAAAATGCTGCAGAATGGTACCGTGTTAAAAGGACATTAGTGTTTCATGCACATACTACAAAGAAGAATCTAATGCAAGCATAGGGGAAAAAAAAACTAAGTTGGTAAAAGGAAGCAGCAGAAGGCTCTTTTTCTCCATCACAAGCCACTCAGAGAACATCTCTGTGTGTTTCACTTCGTTACTTATTTTGCATTATGATGTCTGACATGTCAGAAAACATGAAAGGCATTTGTGAGCCTAAGACAAAAAGTAAAATGGTGCTTGAAAATGATTCTTTGTGAAGGTTTATTTTTATTTTGTTACACATGAGACTAGTCAAGCAGACAGGTTTATTTTAACTCTGTAACAAAATTTAGTGACTGGAGACAAACAATTGTCTGCTATTATCATTCCTGCCGCCAAAATTCATTAGGTTCAGGAACATCAACTAAATCATGTGCTAGAAGGGAACACACTATTGCTGGAGAAATGACCCTACAGTCAGCATAGTATCCATGCACATCCTAGAGACTACACGGCCTGCAAAAAGCAAAATATCTCAAACTAGTCTTCCTACAAAACATTGTAGGCAGTCTCTTTCTGTGGCTGCACGTTTCTCTCTGCAGTGAAAGACCTTGCTGAACCTTGTGTCTGGCTTAGCTTTTTAAGGTCTCTACTTCACCAAAAAGTAAATGCATTCGCTAATATGCGGGTATTTGGTTGCCAGCCTGAGAGAAGCAGGAGGCTGTCTGGGAATGGTACTTAGAGGTAAAGGTGCCCTTTTAATGTGAGTTAAACTAATTTTTTTTTCTTCTGAGATCTCAGCTGTGGAGAAAGGAAGCAAGCTGGAAAAGTCAGCCCGGCCTCAGCCAAATAACCTGCTTTAGAAATACAGGCCCAAATCTCTGGGATGTGTCTGAATCATGAAATGAGTGAAAGAAAGTTGTTTAACACCTTTTCCACCTTCTGTTCTCCAAAGTAGTCAGGGTCTAATTTGGCTAAAGACAACTGAAAAATGCAGATAGCTCTGAATGGTATTGATTCCTTATGTGGCTGGGTCTTTTCCAGACACTCAGTTACAGCAGTTTTCCATCATCTTTGCATCAGAGAGATACAAAGCAACAACAGCATAATTTGGATCCCAGAATATGTCACAGATTAAAAAACATGGAGAGTAGGGGTGCATGCAAGTTTGTGGTATATGCAACTTCTGGGAAGCTGGTGAACTTGCTGGAATCTATTGGAGTGGGGTATTTTAAAATCTACTGACTTTTTTTTTAAATCCATGTAAAGTGAATATATAAAAGTAATCAGTTACAAGGAGCTCTGTTTGTATGGTGGCTAAAGAAGATAAAGGAGGAAGGTAATCTGGCATTACGTTAGTGGTTCTGGAGAAAAGCTTAAGAGCTGGGTGATGTCAGCTCCTGCAAATCCCGAGAAGAATCAGGAAGGTGTGCCCAAAGGGTGATTCAGAATCCTCAAGGAGTAGGGCCAAGTTGTGGATCCACCAGCTGCCTACAGAGATGTGCTTGCCAATAAGAGTTACAATCATGACTGCTGCGGAGAGCGATGTGCAGATGTCACGTGTTATGATGGTCATGGTGGTAGGCTGGGGGGGGTGACATCCAGCTGGAGACAATCCTCAAGCTGGCACTGCACAGGGCAATGTCTGACATTGAACTCTATGCAAGGTAACCTCCTGCTTTCATCCAAGCACCGGTGTGGAGGTCAAATGGACACACAGAAAAGGATGCAGAAACTGGGGTAAACAGAGAGGTAGAACGTGTTAAAGCCATCTGTGGGCTGGTCTCTGAAGCTAGGAACCTAAGGAATAATAAAAACTAAGAAATCAAAGATCAACATCTAGGTCAGGAAATGATGGCCAAAAAACTTGCTTACCCTAACAAAGTAAAACAATAACCTCCATAACAATCACAGAATTGTAGAATCATAGGATTGTTTAGGTTGGAAAAGACCTTTAAGATCATTGAGTCATGCAGGGTTGGATTTATTCCTTCACAGAGTGCTCAGTTTTGGTTATTTCTATATATATATAGACATAAATGTAAACATATAAATTTGTATTTAAGTTTGAAATACACATGGGCCAGAGACATTAACCAATCAATCAAAAATTAAAAAAGGCTTTCAGACTCTCACCAGTACTGTGGCAAACTCAAAGTATATACAGGACACCAGAATTAACAAACTGCCCCTAGGAGTATGTCTGATGCTTCATACTTATGGCTAAGAATAATTTTTAAAAAATAGTGTAAAATTTATACACCCATTTCCATCACTCTATAGATTATAAAAAATACTCTGTATGTGCCAGCAGCCAAGACTGTGGAACAGCTATTAGCAGATGCTGACTGTATAATGATGACCACTGTAAGTGGATGCTTATTTAAGGGACGTTTTCAGGAAACGGCTTGCTCTTAGGAACAGTCTATAAGTGAAAATGCACTTTGCAAGATTTTTACATCTTGCTGGCTTGTCTTTTGCCATTTTACAGCAAAGGAAATGTTAATGTGTAATAGAATTAGCATTTAGGAGAAGCCTAGAATACTGTTCTTTATAATACAGTCCAGTACTTATTATTCAAGACAGGTCTTCTTGTAGTGCAATTTAAGCCCCCCAAAATTACCCGTCATTACACAGACAGTCCATTTAACATTCCAAAGCTAATCATACAACAACCTACGCTTTCAGAGGAGATACAAAATCTCACTTGGGTTTTAAGTTCTGATTACAAGATGAGGTTCCAATTGAGAATTTCAGCTATAAACCAAATGACCTTCAATAACCATAGGCTGGAAAATCTGGTGACTAATCTAAATAGATTTCCAGGAAGGGGGAAAAAAACACCACCCAGCTCTTGTTTCTAGTCCTCTGCATTATTAGGGGAATGACAAAGACAAGCAGAATGTGAAAAAAATCATGACTCCAGTGACCTCCATGTCCTAGTCGCAGAAAGGTCAAGAGTAATCAGCAAAACTTTAACTAGAGTTCAAATTCAGCTTTGTTGTTCTTAGAGGCTGGAAAAATTAAATATTCTGTTCTTGTGCTCTGTAAACAGCCACAGTAATCGGTGATGCTTTCCAGCACTGGCTACGAAGATGTATTGACAGGAGCTGAAATTCATAGAGAGATAGTATTTTACATGGTATGCAGCAGTCTACAACCAAACCCTGATTTCAGTTTGTAATGTTGAAAAGTCACAATCATATTCTTTAAAATGAAATCATACCAGGATATGAGCACATACGAAGTATCTAGTATGCAACTTTATCATTTGCCATCTAAGGCAAAACACCTATTTTCAATATCTGAAAAAAATCCTACGAGGCTGAAAGGCATCAGACAAAGTCTGCAAGAATAAGCCATCTGGAAAAAAAATACATTGGGTAGTCGAGAATAGATCTCATAGGGGCTTTCTGACCTTGGCCTGAAGTGCTTTGTCCCTTTCCTCCTTCTGCACGTCACAAGGAATTTTATTTATTTATTGAACATACATTCTCATTACAGCTATAGGAATCATCACATTGGATCAGACCACAGTAGCCCATGTTTTCTATCATCATACCATCAGTGAGCAGAAGCTTGGAGACACTGCAAAGAACTAAGGAATAATCATCCATTCTTGGGAAAAATTTCCTCCTTGCTCTTGATGATCAGGAACTGCCTTATGACTTACAACACTGGAAGATACATCCTCTCTAATAGGACTTTAAGAAAACTTGTTTTTATACCTTGGGAGTTTGCTTTTGTCGACATTAATATTTAGTCAGATTTTGAATCCTGCTGAACAGTTGATGTAAACTATGGCCTCAGGAAACAAGGTCAGCAGATGAATTTTGAGTGCAGTGAACACGTGCATGTTTCTCTATGTATTTTTGTTTTGTTTAGCATTTTGTATACTTACCATCCTCCCATTTCTCATTCAAAGGCTTCTATATAGCATCTTGTATTTTGCATGCTGTCTTCTTTTCAATCTGTCTTGATGAGAAGGGTCCGAGTCTGGCAGTTCTGCATTTCCCCTTTGTGAACCTCCTCTAACTATTGTGGACTTTTGGGGAGGGGGAGATCAGAAGCATTTAAGTATGAAAGGCTGTAATTGATTTACATATATCAACATGTACTATTTCCCAGAGTCTTCTTGAATTTTGTAGGAAATACTAGAAAAAGAAAAACAAGTTTTAAAATTAACTACTTTAAATTAAGTAAAGGAGCATTAAATGTTCTTTACTCCTCCAACAACCTAAAAATACTGGCACTCACCTTAAACTTTGAAAGGCTCCTTCCTTCTTATGCATTCAGATACTGGGTAGCATTTCCTATGTCTTGAAATATAGTAAGACTGGACATCCTGTGCTGCACAGCACCAGTAAAATTACAGCTCTCAATACAGGACACCTGCAACGTCCAGTTTTAGAGTTGTTAAAACAGTGACCAGCATTTCTGAAAAATTAAAAATTTGAGAGGAGTGGGGAATTCTGGTCCAGGATTTGAAATCAATATCTGCATACTCTGCTTCCAGTCCTGCTGACTTCAGTGAGTACATATGAGACAAAATGCCATCTATCATGAACAAAGGTGATAAAATCAATAATTTGGGTCTGCTCTAATGCTGTTAGTGCCTGCACATGCTGCAGGCACATTTAGCAATGAGGACCTTCCAAGCAGAATGGGAAAAAATTCCAGCTTTTCCTTGCCTGTATCTCCCTTGGAGGAGACAGGGTGAGAACATCTCAAATGGAGCAGGGTAAAAGTGTGAGTAACTAGTAAGGGGTAGGGACAAAAATGCTTCCCTTTAGTCTTCCAATTGTCACTCTACTTCTGCTCCCTGTAGGTCATACAAGCAGTATCAGATCAATGATGTATTGGACAAATTGGTCCAGGGATGGCCACTGTGATAGAAGAACATTGCACCAATGCACTTTCCAAAATGACTGTGGGAAAGTGATTGGGTTTTAACTAGTATGTACTGTGATACAAAGATAATAAGCTCTGTGCAAGTTCACACCGTTAGAAGTATCACTGTAGAGTAAGCTGTAAAAAAAAGAAAAAAAATGAGACATGCAGTTTCGTTAGCACTTCTTACAGTGCCACATATAAAAAAATCATAAGGTCTATAATAAGGGAAACAAAAATACCAGTAAGGAAAAGAGTAAGATTAAGTATTACTTAAAATGGAATTTCCTTTAAAATGCCAGATTAAAGTTGTTGGTATCTTACTAAGGAGAGAGAGATAGGAATGTTCCTAGGAATGAGACCCTGAATTTTATTTGTTCTCTTTTGCTTCCTCAATTTAGGAAGAAATTTAATATTATTTTGCGTCTACAGTTGCATGCAGTCTTTGCCCAATGCATTATCCTCTACTGACAGCAGGTTTATGATAAAGTTAAAGTATTCACAGAGAAATAAAAGATGCTTGTATCCTTATGGTGGCTCTAATTCTGAGGAGACTAACCATGCATTTCTTATGGTTGTTAATGAGAATTATCAATGCTAAATAATTTTGTAGTCAGTGAAGATCACATTCTTTAGTACAGTCTAGGAAAAAAAAAAGAAATGCAATCTCACCAGATTTAAGTGTATTTCATGAAAATCAGGATAGAATTACACTACACGATTAAATGATTTAAAACCCACTTTAGGACAGAAACTTTAGTGCTGGGTAATGGCTCGATCCTAGTATTTTATTCTTCTCCTGTCTTCAGGCATAAGCCACTGCAGAAACTAGAAACCATTGCAACAGGACAAAAGATCACCACTAAAAAGTTATTAGAATGGGCAGGAACATCAGGCACATACTGGTGTTCTGTTTCTAAAAACAAATGACTCATTAATTCACAATAACAACCCCATTACTGCAGTAACAAACTTAGTTTAGGGAAATGTCCCTATCAACATTATTCAAGCTCAAATTTGATTTAGTTTGGAAAAGGGATGAATAAAGATCAGGGTAATGGCAACCTATTAGACCATGCAGACCTCAATAATACATTTGAGAAAGTGTGCTGAGAGAGTGGCATGAGCATCAACAGAGAAATATAGAGCACAAGCTGAAGAATAACGGAGAATTTGTATCCAAAATCATAGCAGAGAAGGCAGAAGGAGAAACAGAGACAGAAGGAGCACGCACCTAACTGTAAGTCAGAGAGAATAATCATACTAATGACTGTTTCCCTACATAGTTTCAGTGTGTTTCTTTGTTCTATTTTTACTGAATCTGATTTCTATTCAGGTTCAATTAATAATAATGAGCCTAAAATTAATTTGCATTATCATTTACAATGGATGCTTTGATCATGTATGTAGTTGGAACTATAATGCATACATTACCATATTATGCAAATTCCATTTTCAGCATCAGCTACGTCTGTATATCATTTCTCCATGCCGCAAGTTTATCCATTCTGTGCATTGTTTCTTTGTCCTGCAGACTGCCAGAAGCTGTGAGAATTTGGGGAGACGCTACCAGGGGAAATGCTGCTACAAGTGTGCCCTTTTCTTATGTTCTCTCTCTAAGCACCCAGCATAGACATCAGATGGGGGGAACTTTATTTTAACACAGAGGGCTCATTTTGTGTCCTTTATGACCCTCCTGTTACCTTAGCTAAGTTACTCTACTGCATTGACCCCCATACAGCAGTGAATTTTGTCCCACACCCTTCCTTTCTGGACTGGCCTTAAAGCAAGCAATGAAACATACACAAAAAGCCCAAGTACTACTCTTGGAGTTTTTTGTGATTAACACAAGTGTATCTCCTGTAGGACTTCTGACTGCAGCATAAATCAGATGAGAATCTGACCTAAAAAGAAAGCAGAGCCAGTAACCACCATGTACATAAAGATCTGATTTTTAGGTCAAACTTATGCATTCATGATGCTAAACATGCTGGGAGAAATGTTGCACATCAGTGGTTAATGGAACCACTCAACACTGTCTCAGCTGACCGTACTTTTTGCCACTGGCCAAATTTTGTATTGCAGTGAGCAGGCTTAAAAGTATTAGTAGTTTTCATTTTTATAGTACCCTTCATCTTGTGAAATACTGCCATGCTTTACAAGCTGATACAGAAACTCTATAATGATTGTTTAATCTAAAACAGTACTGAAGCTTTGTGGTGAAACACAGGAAGAATTTAGCAGCCTACAACAACATAGCTGTTTCGGAGAGGAAATGAAGACTATAGTATCCATTTGAAACAAAGTGGGAATGTTGGAAGGCAGAATGTAATTTTTAGACTTGGCACTTGGCCAAGTCATCAGAGTTAGCATACTTTACACATACGATTACTGCAGTGGGATCGCTAATGACCACAAGTGGTCAGAACTTTGCTCTAACATGTCATCCAAAGATGCACTTGGGTCACACCTTGCCTCTTATCATACTGACTCATGAGCGGACAAATAGATGAGAAGATCCTCTTCATTCATTTATTTATCTCGCTTTTAGTTAGTCTTAGACACCTCTCAAAAATGAACCAAACACCCAAACACTATCAAAATAACAGTATAAGTGCAGTTTCCAATCTCATGAAAACCTTGCATGAAAACCTATCCCTCCAGCCAAGCAAAGGATCACATAACTTCAGATTCTTCCTCCCACAGATAAATTATTTCAGAGTCTCCCCATGGGCTTGATCCTGCCTTCCAAAAGAGCTGATGGTGAAATTTCCTCTGGTGAGGTCACTAGGCCCTCAGAAGATTGTTCATCTGGCCATTTAACTGTGCTTAATCTGTTTGAAAGGAGATCAGAGCAGTGCCTGAGGAAAGGGAAGGGGAGGAGTGGGACCGCCCTTTCTTGCTGCCAGCAAGCTGTTGAGTTGGATAGTCCTGTCTTTTGAAATCTTCTCCCTAAGAACTGGATCTGTTATCACTACCACTTACTTTCCCAGGATACACTGGGGGGTGACGTATCCAGTGTCTTTCAAGTGAAGGAATTTAGCTTGGTGCTCTCTAGCATTAGGTATTCCCAGGATGAGGTATTCTTGGGAGTCTTCAGTGAAGTGTTAATCTGACTAAACTTCTAAAAATTAACAGACATAAAATACAACAGCATATTAATATTGTCAACAAAATGCAATTCTTAGTCACTCAAACTCAAATGTCAGATATTTGTTGCTCAGTATGCAATTAAATATGATCTGATCACCCTCCAAGCAGAGAACTGACAAAAAAATGGGGTAGGAAACATTTTTCATTTATCTTCTGCATATTTGCAGGTACTAATTCTGATAAGAATGAAGAATCATTTTAGATCTTTACAGATAAAGACGTTGCTCTTGGCAGAACAGATTAATGTACCTGTCTATACAAGCACAGAGGAAGAAGTAAGAAGGTAAACAGATTAGTATTCCACTGCACATGAGACAATCAAATATGATTTTTGGATTGGCAAATGGACTAATAATAATCACGGTAATAAGGGTTTTTATATCTTTGATCTGCAGTACTAGCTAAAAGCTGGTTGCTTTTTAGGAATAATGAGCCAGATTCTTCACCACTCATTGCCTTTTGTAATTATTGTGATGAGCCGAAAGTAAATCCATTATGCTACCAAACCAGATTTTTTTATCCTCCCATGTTGTGTGTGTCTTGCATGGGCATAATGACTACTCAGTGGTGTAGACAATGAAGAATCAGGCTTAGTATATTTATTTTTTATGTGACAATAAGGAAAACGTAAGAGAAGTAAGAGTCAAGCACAATAACTTGGACATGATTTCTAATTTGAAGTTTAGATACTTAAATGTTGCTGTAGCCAACTCAGTGCTTAATAAACCTAAAGAAGAAAAAGGAATGGTCAAAAAAAAAAAAGAAATCTGGCTTAATATCAAATAATACTTTCTTTTCTTCCATATGATTCAGCAGGACTTGTGTTAGTAAGAGCAGGCACAGTACTATCAAATAATATTAGAACAAGTAAACTACGATGAACTCAGTCATTTAAAACTCAAAACATCTGCTCGAGATTTTTTTTGTACTGACCATTTTGGTTTTAGTTTACATTTTTTCTAAAGTACTATGACTCTTCACAGCTAAAGTGAGGATAATCAAGGTAAATTATGAAATCAACCTAGTTATGTGGTAAAGGTCAATAGAAAGTCTTGTTAAGATCTGGTTCTTATGAAGATATCCTGTCTGTATTGTCAAAAAGGATTAATATTATAACACAATATATCCTGTCACTCTGAAGAAAAATAGATGTTAACACAAAAATACTTGCCGCAATTCAAATCAGGTTTTGTCTTAGACTGTGAAAGCAAGAAATTGTCACAACACCACTAGGTCTTCATTTATATTTTTTCTAGAAAAGGTCACAAGAAGGTGCTGGTCTAGACAAATTAATATTTTTTGTTGTTACCATGTGGGCCAGATTTTCACTCTTGAAAATAACAATTGTTTGATTTCTAACTCCAATCCTTTAAGTGGAAATATCCTTTCTAATTCATATCATCCGAACTACATTCGGCTTTAGAGGTAACGTGGCTTCCAGCGCCTCATGCACTAGCACTGAACTGGGAATGGAGGGTGAAGGAATTGCCTATATGCTTCTGTAACCATCCGTTTTACAGGATTACTAACTGTAAATAAAACAAGTTACTCCATGAACATGAACAGTCTTGGGCTCACTCGTTTGTCGTCCAACCCAAAACTGTACAAGGGGAACCTGCTCAGAGAGAAGTAACAAGAGAGATTTCATTATTTCCCACAACATCTTTTATGTTGAGCATGCGAATAGATGAAGAATGGCTGAGTTAGAGCCTGAGAATTTCCAGGGAGCTTCACTGTTGTTGTGTCAGCAGCAGTACGAGTAAAGGCAGAGCAGAGACCTTGGTCTTAAAAATCCTTGTAAATATTCTTACATGGACAAGTTGCAACAGCTACCAATGATGTTCCAGAGAAACTCAATGAAGGAATTAAAAAAACAAAAAACCAAACCTTTGCAATTCAAAATGCCCACAGGTTCTTGAATTGAGCAAAACAGGAACTGGTAAAGAATGATACCTCAACTTATGGCCATGCTGTGAAGGACTTCGGTGTCCTCATGTTTGTGAGGGCTTTTACCTCCAGTGATTTGAATCCTTGAAAAGACATACCTGTGACTGAAGTGATCCGAGACATAAATCTGGCAGGACAAAATATAGCATGTAGTATAACCCTCAATACCCTCTACATAAATTAGAAACTAGAAGCTATCTGAGCCTTTGGGTTTAAAATACTTCCCATGTGTTTTCAGCTGTCACTACTTATAAACAATTCGCTGTTGGAAATAGCAAGTATGGTAGTTTACTGTACTCACTAGCCACTTCTTTCTGAGCGACTACCTGAAATTATAAGAGTCTTGAAAGCATTCTAAATGCATCTTCATACTATGCCAAAGGCTAACCAAAAAAATCAACTTTTCATCCTGCCTCAGCCCAGGAAGAAGCCAGTGTAAACTGAACTCACAATGCCTAAGCTAGTCAGAAGCCTGATCAGTGTGTCAAGCCGGGGTTTACTGTTGACAAGGACTGTCACAACCGAAATGCAGCCTCACTTTTCTGACTGCTTAAGTGAAAACAAATCTCAAAAACTTTGAGATGTCTGATTTGCAAGAGCTAGAACTTCTGTAATTTTCCAGAGACATAAAAACAGTACAGGCTGAAATACATCAGCAGCTTCAGTAATTAGTAGGCATAGCCATCTCTTGTCGGTTCTACGGGCCATATCCTCAGCTGGTGTAAATCAATGGCACTCCAGCAATGGAACTATATTACTTGATGCACCTTGAAATGGTTATGCATACTAATTATTGCCTTGCCCATTACTGCTGTTGTTAATTCAGACACCTGATTTACACCAGATGAGTTTGTTCCATATATTTCGAAGTTTCTGCACATTCCTCAAAGGATCTGTAGTGTTGAATAAACTTTCTAAATAAACCAGGCACATGCTTTCCATTATCTGTCAAATCAATGTTCAATGAAGTGACACCATTATACATAAATCATGACTGCAATTATTAAATCAAGCTGAGTTTGTATTGCTTTTCTTTCAGTGGTGGGCAGAATTAACTTTATGAGCACGTGAGAACAGACACACCGCGATTGTGTGGCTTGAAGGAGTTAAAAACCCCACCCAAGCTCTCACAACCTAACCTTTGGAGCATGCAGCTGATAATGCGAAGCAGAACATAATGCCCTGGAGGAGATACATCTGGAGGTCAGCTCAGTCAGATACCATGGAACCGTTCCAACAAAGCAATCAAATATCTAGTAAAACCTGTAAAAAAACCCCGCATCTTTGGTATAGAGACATCCAAGCGAAGCTAGGTAAGGGTAGAGAAACCTGATTTCATTTTCACACGGCTGTCAGGCAACCTAAGTGCCGAGTTTTCCCTCCACAAACACAAAGTGAGGTTTTTAACTGAAGCTTATTAAGGCTTAGTTTGTCTAACCCAAGCATAATAAATTCATGTGTCAAGATCGCAGTTGATTGTTCATCAGAGAAAAATGAGACAAGATAATCCACTTTGCTGAAAACGTAATGCTTTAGGAATGTTACAAACTACTGCAAATGTTTAACTCTCCATGCCTCCTCTGTGGTTATATAACAAAACACCCATTCAGGGGCTGATTCTTATCTCTCGCTTGCATAAGGCCATGTCTAGACTAGGATTTGAAGGTGCGTTGTTTGAAAGTGTTAGCAGAGTGGTCTAGCTGGTGGATCAGAAAGTCCCTCCCTCCCCTCTCCTGAGAATTTCATGCATGTGGAATTGGTGAAGCGTGGGTCCCCCTCCTTCAATTTTTGGCTCAACTAATTTAGCAGCTGAGGGTGATTTGTCCACGCTGGAATGAGAATGTGACTTCAGACGGGTGAGGGGGGAAAAGGCTCATCTCGCTGTCCAGCCCTAGTCTAGCGCTTTCGAAGGGTCTAAGGCTTTGCATATAGAGGGCTTTTTTGCCACTATTTCCAGGATATCCACCTGCATGCCATATACACCATCTGTATAAGTATCTCACATAAGATTGGAAAGTACTTTGTCTTTGTGACGCGTGTAGTAGAGACAGAGGATGACTTTCCAATGATGGTCAAACCTTTCATAGCATTCCTTTTACAGGACAATAGTTCTGATCCTGATTACCTGTTCCACTTTACCTACCTGGGTATAATATTTTTATTTCCAACCAACTTGACCCAGCCACCCGTTCCTACTACACAAACAACACCAGTTGTGGGAGAAGCGTTCAGAGGAAGAGCAGAAAGATTTACGCAGCGAAGAGCTCTGTAACATGCCAACTGGATGCTAAGAAGCCATCCCACTAGTCTGTTTTTTTTTTAAAGCATTGCCTTGAATTTAAAATCTTTAGTTCTTCCATCACTGATTTGCCCCTTTACATTTCAGTAGCAGCATATAGCAACAGCGAGAATCTTTTCAGAGGTTTAACACGTGCCTGTCTGTGGCTTGGCCCATGCAACATTATTAGTCTCACAAGCAACTTTTAAGAGCAACAACATTTTTAACACTTACACGCACTAAATGTTTTCCATTCTCTTCAGTTTTTTTCCTAAGGACACATAACTATTTCAAAATTACTTTTGTAGATTATTTTATTGTCACTTTAGGTTCAGTGTGTACCTCTGAGGATTCATGCAAAAGAACTATTTTATTTATAGCTAATAGCCTAATGAGACTTTTAAAAACACATTTCAACTAGATGAAGGAAAAAAATTGTGCCTTTGTACACGTGCAGTTTTTCTTTTATAAACACAGTTATTTTTATGAAACAAGGAGTAGGGAAAAAAAGGACTGGGTAAAGTTAACCCACATTCTGAGGGAAATCAGGTAAGTCATCAAACTACTGACAAGAAATGTGAGGAAAAAACCTGTCATGCTGAAATCCATGGGAAGGTAATTATTTTACTGGTGCCAGGAATTTAGTCCGTGTGTTTTTTAAATTAAATATATACAGATATGTAGATATACATGCACAGGTGTTTGCTTTTTCGCTATAATAAAACAAGACTTGCAAGGCCAGTTGTGATAGCTCTTTTTGTAATGGAGCTTTCATTCGATAAATGCATACTTTAAATCTGGTATGATAACCAGTGGTTTACAGTGTCATTAGGAAGGTTGAGATTGTGAAGTAGCTATTAAGAAATACAGTCTGCTGATGTATCTGGAACATATCAGCTCTTGGTAGAAATATATTTTTAATAAAGAGAGGTGCTTTAGAGGTTTCTAGCTTGATATAGGCCTAAGTTCAGCAGGTTAAGTTCAATCACTTATCTGACTTCTAGCCTTCCAGTACACAACAGGGTTTTGATGTTTAAAGCTAAGTGCATGTTTATGTTGCTGAATAGGAGCCAGAGTGAAAACATCTCTCATTTAAGATGAAAATTCCTGCTTTAAGTTTTCTTCCTTGAACTCTGGCTCCAATTTGCGAATGCAGTGGGGATGTTCAGGTTTCCGCATGGAGTCCAGCGGGAATGTCAGAAGTTCCGCTTCACTGCCGAGTATCAATAGTGCCTGGAGATCAGAGCTCAGAGTGAATACTTAGGAGGGGCAACCTTGTCAGTCAGCACTTGAGTACTTTGCTCTGTTCTTGACCAGCCCATGCAATTCTCATTGCTCTCAAGGTAAGATGAGTGGGTGGATCGTAGAAGTGTACAAACAGCCTTCAGGATAATAATTCAACTCCTCTTCTTTTTACCTTGATGCAGTATATTTCCACACACCATCAAGGTGCATAAGACAATATTCAATTTAAAGAGGTGTTCACCACAGGATGGGTTGTATTTAAAAAAAGGGAGCAATATGCCTTATTTATAAATAATGCAGAGTCTTGCAGTCATAAGACAAATGCTGGATTTAAAGACAAATGGTGCAGAATTCCTAGCCTCTTTGCAGTTACTTTGTGAGTAAAAGCTTATGAAGTGACTGAGCCGATGGAGAGGTAGGTACGGCTGCTAAGCTCATACTCTCTCTGAGTACAAGATCTGCTTCCGACTCACCACACAAGCCTTGCCAAAGTGGTATCAGACCGGGAGTGGGCTGCAGCAGAGGCTCTTCTGTCCTTGCCTCAGCTGGTGGAAGGAGCTGGGTTTCCAGGGGAGGTGACACTGTGCTCTTGGGAGGTGAGCCAGAGCACCTGTGCTCCTGGAGAAGCTGGGCAGGGACCTGGCCTCCCCAGTGAGGGACATGTCTTCAAAGCATGATACAGCCCTTCCTCTGAACTGGAATTTCAAACTTTCTGCCCTTCAGCATGACAAAAGTCAGCACGTAACAAAAACATGTCAGGAGACCTCTACATTGAAGATTTCTCATCTCTCTCAGTTATGGAAATGCTTCAAGGAAGGATATCACAGCTTGTCACAACTTTGGTGTTCCTCTTTCAATGAAAGGAGCTGATGAACATTTAAAAGCTACAAGTGAGTGACTACTTCAATGCAGTGTAACACTCTTCACAAAAAGATCACCTCAAATCTAATTCTGCCTGTTGCAATTATCAGACATGCTGCACCTCTCAGACTGGCCATTTGTCTTCAATGGCCACGTGCTTGATCTGTCTATTGACATCGACATGTAGGACAGATGGAAAATATGACGGAAAAGATCTTGCTACAAATAACAACTCAGTCCATTATGCTACTGCTGAAATATTTATAAAAGAAGATTAATGTGCTTTTTTTAATAATAACATTAAAGAATTCATGTGTAATTAAATGTGATATATAAATCATGCTGTTTGCTAGAGCTATTGACTGCACTGTTCTCATTCTGCCAAACTTAATATAAAATTAATTGTTAAATTTCAAGCCAATAGCATTTTCACCAGTGCATATGCTAGTTGCTTAGGTCTGAGTCATTGAGATACTAATACCATAACACAGATTTCTTCTTACATTCTCATAAAGATGTTGTACTCGAAATGTGACCCATTTTTAGTAAAACTACATGTGCTTTTGAGCTCCATCATGGACAAAATTGAATACTCAAAAGTTTTTTACCAGTCTTACAATTGATATAAATTGTCTACCTTCATTAGACTTATTAGTCTTAGCAAACAGTGGGCTGAAATCCTCAGCAGGCACAGCCAGAGCTCACACGGATGTATAACTTTCATCTCTGGTAGACGTAGCCCCTGTCTATGTATTTCCTTCTTGAATAAACTGTTATGTATTGAGAATACTAAACATAATCCAAGTTATTCTGGGGACTAGTACTCACACAAGGTTTATCTAGTATTAACAGTTATTTGACCTTCCTGGCAAGCAAGAAGAAAATGCTCTTTTACACGCTCTTATGCAAACGTCTTAAATATTAAATGAACTGCGCACAAAACTTTTCCTGTGTGAAGGACCGATAATACTTTGGACCTCACTTGAAATCTAGGTCACTTTGACCTTGTGTAAATGAAATCTTGCATTTCACCAATTTTTCACATGCTTGTTCTGTCTTGAACAAAACCTCAGAATCAAATAAGCACCAGCTTCAATGTAGAGGATGATTAACTTAAGGAGTTCTTGGCTTCTTCTTCAGGAAGGTTAACGTGACCTTGAGTGGCAGGAGAATATTATGGATTTGTATTGTTGAATCTTATGCGGGCTGTTGTTATAAGAAGTTCACTTGAAAACGTTATTTTAAAGTCTTAACAAATATAAATTTCTCTTACACTGCTTTCTTGAGGTTATTAGTCCATCTACACACTGAAAACAGTCAGTTGGCTCTCTTCTACAACAGTGATCCTCAGCCAAATTCATGCACATATTTCCCATTTGCTTCAGTAAGAGTGTTATCGATGGCAGTGCTATAAATTCTACCTCTACCTTCCCTCTAACTGGCACCAGCATCAAATGCTAAAGGGTGTCCTTGGAAAATCAAGAGGCCAGGAAGCAAAAGTACACAACTGAACTCAGTTCCCCATTGTACATTCGGCTACCTATTAATTTCTGCGAGCTTATTCCACATCAGGGCTTTGTTCTTCCTTTGTTAAAGTCAACAGTAAAAATCATGTTAACATGAATTCGGCAAAATTAGGCACATAAGTGAAAGGAAGTCAAATCTTGTCTGAAGAATTCCCACTTAGGACTTGCAGCCTGACATAGTGATCACTGAAGCATTTCTAAAGGTCATTGTCTGATATGATCTTTTCATAATTGTTAGTGGAATGAAGGCATCTTTATTCTGCTCTGCTTACTAGCAATACTTATATAAAAAGTGGATTATTCACAGCTCCTTTCCTTTTGAAAATGGGCATTATTTTTTTCAGGGAAAAATAAAGCAGGTCCAGTGTGAATCAAACTGAAAGCAATCAGTTGAGGTTATTATGGTAGCCAAACAGTGCCACTTGTGTTTTCCATTAGTAATTTGTATAGAAGGTCTGTCTACTTTGAAGAGCAGTGCCATCAGTTTAGGAAAAAAGTCTCAGAATTTAAATTCTATTGATAATGGAAGAGTAGGAATGATTCCAAATCATGGTAATGCCCTTAATGATGTGACAGTTGCCATTCTAGTCATACTTGCAGCTCTTTGAGGAAAAGACATTCTCATAGTATGGCTGCTCTAGGAAAACATGCTTCTTGATATAGCTGCACGTAAGTGATGTCCTTTTCAGTTGAAAAGTGGAAAAGCAGACTTTTTTACTCCACACTTATTTTTCTAATCTTCTGGTAAGAATCTTCTTCACCTTTTTCCTAACCTTTATTTACTGCTTAATTCCTCATTAGAGTGAAAATGAAAATACACTTTCTCAAGCTGATATCAAGAAAATAATTTCTTGATCTGGATATATCAGAGTGTTTGACACTGTTAATAGTCTGTCAACATTGTTATGAGTGTTACTGTTGATTGTATTTATGTTGTTATAGTATTGATGAATACTGGCTATAGCTGAGAACTCCATTGTGCACTAAAAAGTTAGATAGTCAGTCCTTTATTAGAATCTGCTACAGAACAGAAAGACTTCTCCTAAGAAGGTAAATACTAAGGGGAAAATACGAGAGGTAAAAAAGGAACAAATTAAAGGATTATAAGAAAGACAGATATTGCAGTAGAGAGAGAGAAAAAAAAATGTCTGAACAAAATTAATCCAATTGGTCTATAGGGAGGTAGGCAAGAGAAATAAAGCGTCTGCAATTTGTTTATTAAGACTGGCTAGGTTTCAACCCAATGAATAGTTCCAATGAAGTCAATAACACAACTCACATCCTCATAGTTATGCATTTACGTAAGTCCTTTACAGGACTGATTGATCTTGTGCATTTCAGGAGATGTTCTAGTGCTTTCAAGATAAATAATCTGAAAATAAAACAGACGGTTAGACAGACCTGAGGAAGAGACCTACATGCAGTTTTGTGCATCTCGTAACAGTTTTGATGTAATCAAACTGACTTTTCAAGTGAAATTTGTTCAAATGTTCATCATATATGTATCCCATGTCAACAATGCACTTACAGTTTCTATGTGGTGGTTACCTCATAAGTGGATACTTGGTTAAAATGTGCCTGTTGAGAGGGAGGATGTTGCTAGAGTCACGACCTAAAAGTTGTTCATTTATGTTTGCTTGCAGAGGTTCCATCTCAGGCCAGCTCTCAGGAGCAAAGTAATTGTTTTCAGAAGTAGATTTACTGTTTTCAACAAATTTACTTGAAATGCTTAAGAAAATAAATGTTTTGGATCTGAAATCATGTTAGTGTGACTGCAATTTTTAATAGTTTTGGGAAATAATGTCATCCATGTTAGCACACGCATCTCGCTATCACAAGCCTAGTCTCTTGTCAGCCAAAAATAAAAAAGTTTGGAGGCCACAATTTGAAATTTAGCACCTGTAACAGTATGTATTGGAGGCAGCAGTTCTTGGTTGTAATAGGACTGTAATAGGAACACCTAACTTTTCTGTAACCAATATTAATTTCATTTGCCTGCAAACAGTATAAATATGAAACATTTATGAATATTCTGGCATTGAAGCACCCACTATCAGCTTTCAGGTTTGAAACCAGAAGGGGTTTTTTTGAAATGAATATGTGCTCTCATATGGTGCTGGACCCATAAAGATCTCGATCTTTTCGGTGAGTAATTCACATAGTTAGGCTGGTTAGCAGCTGCTTTTTTTCCACAGTCAGTAGCTGAGACTGCAAAACTGTCTCCATCTTTTTTTGTCTGTCACCAAAGTGATGAAATAAGGCATCGTACATGCATGTCCTCACATGTAGCTGCCTAGGGATGCTTTTGTTGGCTTTCCTCGATCAAAATACTGAAGGTATAAGTGGATGTGGAACTGGGGCCTAAGGGATTTCTGGGAGATATCATCTGAATGAACAATAATATGTCTTACACAACTTCTCTCTTTTCTCAGAAGTATCAGGTTTAGTCCAGACCTGGATAAGAGTAAAACAAACTTTACAAACTGCCATCATAGCTACGACAGCTCTTTTGTTCATGTATAAAATGGCGACATTCACATACACTGAATCGGAAACTCATACATCAGATGTCCACTAGTGGTATTTTTGCCCATCCTTCTAGAAGCCCACACTCCCTTCTCTGGCTGCCCTGCTGAAAGAAGCACCAAACAACAGCAAGTGTACAAGGTCCAACAATCATTGCTCTAGCTGCCACTGAGGAGAAGAGACAGCAGCTCCACAGAGGGGCAGTGAGCAGGAGGCAGCAGTGGATACAGCTGGGCAGAGCCCCAAAAAAAGCAAGCACACAAGCACCAGGCTCCAGAGACTTGAGCTCTGGGTCGACTCCGGGGACACAAATGCAAATGTGACCATTGCTGTATCACCTGTGGTTCCAGTCCAGGTGATCTGGGGCCAGTCCTACTTCTGTGATGAAAAGGCCTCACTAGCAGTATCGATTTCTCCAAGAGGGGCAAGCAGCTCCCTCTGTAAACATCATTTAGTCTCACTCTAACATGCTGCCTCTGCTTGCTTTAACACCCTTGCTTTTCGTTTTCAGGGAGGCTGTAATCCAGAGCTACACAGCTGAGCACAGAACAACTTTCTCTAGAAGTAAGTTGGCTTGTTTAAAAGAAGCAGATGAAGTAGCAAAGAGATGGTGCATTAATGAATTGTACAACGGGCCACTGATACTGCCCTGCTGAAACAAAGGGCTCTTTGTAATAATTCTCTCCTTTAGCATGTGACAGACCTTATGCCCCAGGATCACAATGGCTCACAGTTCGAAACAAGAGAGGAAGCAAGAAATCTCGTCATTTCTTTTCCCCATGGGATAAACAACATTTTATTCTACCTTTAACCCTGGAGGGAGACACCGCCACTTAGCAAACAAATCTATATTAAGTGCACTTGCTGGAATTATTTACAGTATCATTTGTTCCAGAAAATGACACTAATAATATATCGCTGAATTCAGAAAATGGAATTTGACATGGGTAAAGGCCTTCTGAGGAGTAAAAACCATCCTTCTTAATCAGCATGCTTTGTTAAGGAATTCCCTGTCTTCCTCTCCCAGAAGAGAAGGAAAATAACATTGTTCTCCCACAACATCCCTCTGCAGCTCACAGACAAGCTACTTTTGGCACCCTGGCTTTGACCATAGGTTGCTCCACAGTAAGCAAAAGCAATTCTCCTTAGCAATATATTTCTGAGACAAGAAAAAGCTCCACCTCACTGTTCAGAGATCAATTTGTCCACAGAAATATGGATTTGTATGCAAGTCTTTCACCACTGTAGACAGCTCTATAGTTGTTTGCCTCTCATATCAAAAAATATTACTTGATAACCAGTGAAAAAGGAGATTGTCACACCAAAAATTAAGCAAAAAAATATGGGTTTTTTTTCAGAGTATCCTAAGAATTAATTTTTTTTGGTTGCTTCTTCTTCCAGTTTTCACATATGCCTGTATAACTTCAATTTCATGTAATGCGTCAGGAGTTTATTCAGGAAATAGAGACGTCCTGCTGGCCAAATCTGTTTTTGTAATGGTAACCCTGCAGGTTGTATGCTACTAGTGCAGTTTTTATGCCAAGAAGTTCCTGCATTAAACAGGGGAGGTTAAAAGTCAGTCCTGCCTTGCAGCTGCTTTTAGTGAGCTTTGGCAAAGGTTCACGAGTCTGTCCATAAATGTACGGTGTTGTTGCTATGTAGGAACATTAATCAATGTTATTCGCCTCATGATGACTGCAGAACTGTCTTGCGTTGTGATTTTGATGGGAACTGCAGACAGGATCACATGTTCCCATTATTTCTTGTATTTTTAGTAGAGCAGCTGTAAACATTAGTTAGTTTTAGGTTTATTTCAAGAGTGAATTTCAACAGTGAGCATTCTTTCAGCAGAGGGTAAGAAAATGACCCTGATAATACTTCCTCTCCAGAAACTCCTTTTATAAATAGTACAAGGTGATACCAATTATCTCTCTCTGTTTTGGAAGTTTGGATTTTTTGTTATTTAAATAATGCCCAGCCACAGTAAGGGTTCCTTAAAATGTAAGATTAAAAGAAGGTAGAATATTCAACAGTGTATGTTGTGTTTTTTATGGTAGTTATATAGAAGACTCTGGGCTCTCTTGCTCCAAACAGCAGATATCACAAAATAAATATTAGATCTTTTTCAATGAAATAAAGATAGTAGTGATTTTCAGGACTATGCTCTTAACATATGAGAAATATTCTTACTATCTACTGTCTAACTAAAATCTTTGGATGTACTTCAGGAAAACTCCAGTTACCTTCATTGATACGTACAAAGCTAGGGGTCTTGATATAGATAGCTTGAGCAACACCTTACTTTGATATCTAAAGCAGCCATATGAAGGCACCTACCCAGCTGTCACATTTTTGTAAGTGAGAGGATGAAAAGTTTCATCAGAAGTTATCTTATAATCACTTCATTCTTCTCAGAAAGCTATGGTAGATTGTCAAGTTCAGCAGGTGGCAGTGATATATTCTGAGTATAAATAAACATCATTTTCAGAATACAGGTAGTTGAAAACTCATGTCCTTTGCAAGACATATCATTGCTGAGATATGGGAATGACAAAGAACATACTAATATGTAGATGGAGAAATCAGCCTTACCTCTGTGCCTGGGAAGATCATAGAACAGATCCTCTTAGTAGTTCTACTAACGCACATGGAGGACAGGGAGGTGATTCGAGACAGCCAGCACGGCTTTACCAAGGGCAAGTCCTGCCTGACCGTCCTAGTGGCCTTCTATGACAGAGTGACTACATCAGTGGACAAGGGAAAAGCAATGGACTGTCATCCATCTGGGCTTCTGTAAGGCTTTTGGCACAGTCCTCTACAACATCCTTCTCTCTAAGTTGGAGAGATACAGATTTGACGGGTGGACTGTTCAGTGGATAAGGAATTGGTTGGATGGTCACATCCAGAGGGTAGTGGTCAATGGCTCGTTGTCCAGATGGAGATGGGTGTCAGGTGGTGCCCCTTGGTGCCTAATGGGACCAGTGCTGTTTGATGTCTTCATCAATGGCATAGACATAGTGGGGTTGAATGCACCCTCATCAAGTTTGCAGATGACACCAAGCTGAGTGGTGAAGTTGATATGCCAAAGGAATGGGTTGTCATGCAGAGGCATCTGGACAAGCTGGAGAAGTGGGACCATGTGAACCTCATGAGGTTCAACAAGGCCAAGGACAAAGTCATGCACCTGGGGCGGAGCAATCCTCAGTATCAGTACAGGCTGGGGAATGATGCAATAGAGAGCAGCCCTGCAGAAAAGGATTTGGGGTGTTGGAGGACGAAAAGCTGAATGTGAGCCACCAAGGTGTTCTCACAGCCCAGAAAGTCAGTTGCATTCTGGGCTGCATCAAAAGAAGTGTGGTCAGCAGATCAAGAAAGGTGATTCTGCTCCTCTACTCTGCTCTGGTGAGACCTCACCTGGAGTCCTGTGTCCAGCTCTGGGGCCCTCAACACAACAGGGACATGGACCTGTTGGAGTGGGTCCAGAGGAAGGACACAAAAATGATTGAAGGGCTGAAGCACCTCTCTTATGAAGACAGGTTGAGAGAGTTGGGGTTGTTCAGTCTGGA
The DNA here is from genome assembly GCA_020746105.1 of Trogon surrucura. NCBI lineage: Eukaryota > Metazoa > Chordata > Aves > Trogoniformes > Trogonidae > Trogon > Trogon surrucura. The sequence goes on along the minus strand of CM036617.1, from coordinate 111,430,302 downwards.
GAAGGCTCCAGGCAGACCTTATAGTGGCATTCCAGTACCTGAAGAGGGCCTACAGGAAAGCTGGGGAGGGGCTGTTCACAGGGGCATGTAGCGAGAGGATGAAGGGCAATGGCTCTAAACTAGAGCAAGGTAGATTTAGAATAGACGTTAGGAAGAAGATCTTTACAATGAGGGTGGTGAAACACTGAACAGGTTGCCCAGAGAGGTGATGGAGGCCCCATCACTGCAGACACTCAAGGTCAGGCTTTATGGGGCTCTGAGCAACCCAATCTAGTTAAAGATGTCCCTGCAGGGGGGTCAGACTAGATGACCTTTAAAGGTCCCTTCTGACCCAATGCATTGCATTCTATTCTATTCTATTCTATTCTATTCTATTCTATTCTATTCTATTCTATTCTATTCTATTCTATTTGACAATCTGCTTATGCCTTTAAAGCAGTCATACTTTTGTGTCATGATCTGAACTCCTAGGTTCCACAAAAGCCATTTTGGTTTGTTTTTTTTCCTTTTATAGTCTTAGGTGATCAAATACAATATTGTTTTGGTGTGTATCATAGCACTTGAGTGCTTGACATGTATATAGAACTTATGTGTTTCTTTTCAACCATTAAAACCCTCCAATGCTTTCAACACCTGTTCTATTATTATTGATAATAATTAATAATGATAATTAAAAATGATAATTAATAATCTAATATTGGCATCTTATAAACCAGTTCTTCACTAACCTCAGTCATGTACAAAATGATAGTCCCTGACCCTAGTGACTTACATTCTAATTGGATTGTTCCTGTCTGCTGTATGAAAAAATAATATTTATGCTCCGACATCACCATCTTACTTTTAGCTCACCAGTAACATCCTATTAAGGACACTCCAAAATGATTTTCAAATAGTGCAGACTCAGCCAATCCTCTTCAACAGCCTTCCTTGCAGCACAACACTACTCGCATGATGCCTGCCACCTGCCCTTCTTTGCCCAGTATTTGAAAGAAGTTTGCATAGTCTAGGCCAAACTTTGCCTCCTTTATACAATGTGGAAACACACATAAAAAATACATTTAACATTAAAGTGAGAGCAGAGAAATCCAAGCAAGGAGGGGTTAAGTGATGGGAAACCTGACTTCAGCTGGTGCTCAATGAAAGATCTGCTTGAAGAGGGAAAAGGGTGGGCTAGGTGAAATAATCACAGAGAAGAGGTTCAGCTTGTACCTTAATCCAGTGAAAAGAGTATTTGACATAAGAATGCAGAAAGGAGAGGTTCTTTTATTCTGGAGACTTTTCATAAAGAAACTTATGCCCTTGAAAATAAAACAGAACTTGCATCTGTGTCCTTCTGTGTCAACCTCTTTCTATTGTGGATGACAGCGAGCCCTACCTGTTTTGTGTTCTGTTACAGAACTCAATTACATGTAAGGAAAATAGGTCTGTTTCAAAATTAAATGTATTACCTGGAATAAGAAGCTTTTTGTTCTTTGAGTAGAGAAAGATAATAGATTCTTCTAATGTCTTGTCTCTTGTTGAGGCTACAGTTCAGTGATGCTGTCTGGTTGGGGCCGAGCTAAAGGTTAAGCCTCCCTCAGTGTCTCCCTGCTCTTGTGTACAGTCCAAGAATCAGTGCTGCTTTTGCATGAGAATGTTACAAACAAGGTGTTGCCATAGAATTGTTCTTAAGCCTAAGCTCTAGAATGAAAGATCTGTTGGGCTGTTTTGCTTCCTGATAACTTGTTTTATTTTCTTCTTATAACAAGAGTGTATTTTTGAAAGGCTTTTCTGACTGCATTGTCATACTGTTTGTTCCTAATTCACCACACTATTTATTCCCAATTAGCTTCATCAACCTTACCATGAGTCAGGAATTACTGTTGCATCAATTTTTGTGGTCCTAATCATGAAGACAGGACTGTAATTAGGTATTTGTCCCTGCAATATGTGTAATGTTGTATTAAGCATCTCAGAGAAAGGTATTAATCTTAACTGATTGAAATGACGGCTTAGCTACCTTTGTCTATTAATGCAACTTTGATTCATTTTTAAATAAAAAAAAAGACAGCTGTTCTTAGCAGTCTTCTTGTTAGCCATGCAAACCTGATGCTTATTTAAAGCTGGCTAAAAACTGTTGTTGCCTTAACAGAAGCTGAGCTTTGCTGACCTAAAAGGGGTGGTTTTTTTTACCTGTAGAGCTGACTGGTTAAGAAAAGAAATACATGGGAAGATGTATCTAGTGCAAACATTTGTTATATCCTCAGATGATGCCTTGATTTTTGATATGCCAAAAGTTTCCTAACCTTCATGTATACCATTGTTTAGCAAATTAAATATTTAATCTTTCAACTGTAGAAGAACGTGGACATAGCAAGTACAACTCATTCCACTCGTACTTGCTGAAAGTTATCTGCTGCAAAGGATTACCTGCTGTATTCAACAATAACGGAGCTCTTGTTTTCAAATAAAGAGGTTAATTGGCTTTGTACAAAATATGCATATATAGCACGTATGACTAATATTGGTTTTGTGAAGGCTCATTGCAAAGGAACCTAAAATTGTCTTTTATTACTATTTTTACAATAATCTGTCCTTGACTGATAATTATACTTACAGAGCCCATGTTAGCATGTCATTACAACTGCTTAACAAGTCCTACCTTCACTGATTCTGTTGTTAAGCTACAACTGTGTTACCAATTGTAAGCCTTTGCATTGCTTCTTTCGTTTCTCTTTTTTGTCACTGGGGTCATGGCAGAACTGATGACTTCCACTTCCTTAGACTGTAGCAACACCACTGGCTATGAACCATGTTCTAATCCTCATGGATATCTAAAGTTCCGACAGCAGTTTAAGAGAGTGGAGGGATTCCTTCTGTATCTGTATAAAATTTAAATAAAGACACACTTTATATATCTGCTCGACAACTGAGAAACATGCACTTGCAACCTTTGCTTAATATTTTATGGTGATACATATGTGATATAATCCTTTCAGCAAAGTTTTTAACAGTTTTGACACTGAGATGGTGGTCTCTGCCTATATGTGTTATCTTTCTATCATAGTTCCAGAGGCATATAAAAGCTTGATTTGTCAGAGAGTTGGCTGACACTGTTTTATATTTTTCTGAAAAGGCATCCTAGAATTTGTCTGTAGCCAAAAAAACAACTAGGATTACAAAAATACATCTCTTTTCTGCAAATTTTATCAGTGATCATGGATCTTTCTGATTCTAAATACTCCAGCTGTATTCGCATTTCTTAGATCCATTCCCAGTTGGCAATTAAAAGTTTTTGAGATGTCCTAGTGTGAAAGAAATTTTTTGTCTTATTCCTCTACATTCATTCCTAATCTTCATCTTAACTGTGATTTTTTTTATATTTATCTAATTAATGTACGCTTATGTCTTATCCAACTATTCTGCTAGATCTGTGTCTTGGAGGAATACTTAATGAGTAGATTAGTGATGCTTTTTTTTTTTTAAAAAAAAAAACTGGTTTTATTTCCTTTCAAATAGTATTAGTTTGCTGATGGTAAATAATGTATATATTCTCAAGTTTGTCTCCCGTGCCATATGATGAATATTAATGAAGTGTTAATTTTATTTTCACTGTACATAACAGTATTACTGGATAAGTCTCGAAAAAGTAGAAGCTCATTTAGACAACTGAAGAATGAGCAATGTCAGAGTCCTCTGAGCATTAGGTTTGTCACTGGTGATAGCCATTCCTTTCTCTCATAGTCTATGAAACTTTCAGAGCCACCTCCCCGCATACCATATAAAAGTCACAGGTATTTGTGGCATATTGTCATCCCACAAATGACAAGATCCTATGTAGATGTAGATTTGCCATAGCTCTGTTTATGCTAATGAAGCTTTACAGCTTACAGCAGCTGAAGGTCTGGCCCATTGCTTCCAGGATGATGTTTCACAGCTATTCTATTTTACAGAATTAGCTATTCTAATTTTAATTTGTTGTGTACTTAATTTGTTGTGTACCCACATCCATGCCTGCAACAAATAAAAGAGGAAGAAAAGAAGAAATTTAAAATGTTTAAGATTTAAGTAGTGAATGCTGCAGGGCAGACAACAATGTTCATTTGTAACTATGTCCTACTGGTTCCATCCCAGGTTATTAATGAGGTGAGGATATACATTATTGAAAAGATCTATATGAACAGCTCACTCTCTGGCTTGGTATATATATATATACGGTTGTATTTAAAGGGCAGCTTAGATTATATAAACTGAAAGAGCAGGTAGCCAGAAACATTCCTTCAGTCAGTCACAGCGTGCTTGGGTGTGGTTTAAGCACCCTAGTTCCTCCTTCTGGCACAACTGCAGTTAGGTACGTCTGTCTCATCTGTTCACCTCCAGTCAGGATCTGCACTGGCTGATTGAAGTGGAAGGTTTCTCTCTCATGTAAGACCAGAATTATTTTCACAGCATGAATTTGCTTTTAAAACCATCTTGAAAAAATGAAGAACTAGATCCAAGTTTTTCCTCTAAGTGTATCCTTTCTACAAAGACCTTGGAGTTCAATGGTGCAAGGACTGAAAGAGACTAGGTCAATAAAAAATGTATTAGCAAGCAACTTAACAAGCTTAGTTTGTCCTTAAAAAAAAAAATCTTTGCTCTTAGTAAGAAGCACATTATTTCTCAATAAATTAGAACCAGAACACAAAAGGATATTTACTGTTACATAAAAGGAGGAAATGAACTGAAAGGGCATTACGCTGTACTAAGACTATTTGAATATATGCATTTTTAATGGCAGTTCTAAACCAGCAACTGTTCAATTAAATACAATCTGTCATGGTGGGGGGAAAAGCCGGTAATCATGCTAAAGAAAGACATTTCACTGTGAATGGTAACTTATCACTGACTTAAAATGTGTGTGTGGTGTTTAAATAACATTAGAAAATTACAGAAATTTAAAAATTATGAGATTGCAAGTGGATTGTCTTTCTGTTATTCGTTCCTTTTTAGGCTGTTTCAGCAGTACAGAACATGCATTTTCCTTTATTTGACCTTTCATTTCTTGAAGAATATTTGCCTTTGTGGAAGTTAAGTGACAAAGATATATTTGCTTATAGTTCACCAATAATTCTCAAGAAAACAGCTGAGAGAACTCCTAAACTGCCCCAACTCAGTGCTATTCAGATATTTAGGACATAATGGTTTTTTGCCCACTCAAAACTCCGTCTGCACTGCACACTGGTACAGTGTTATATTGGATAGTGTGGTCAGTCACTACCCACTGCATAAACAGTGTTTTTCCACATGAAGAAGAAGTCATAGGCATTTCACAAATGCATGCTGATCTACAGATCAACAAACAAAGGTTTAAAAAAAGGTAGCAGAGGAGACTAGGGGTAAAAATAAAAGATCGTGATGTTCCTGAGAGTTATGGTCACCGTGTATCTCAAGAAGGATTGTATTATAGATGCCAAAGGTTGTAACTGATTGACATTCAATAGAAAATGGAATAGAAACCTTTTTGGGGCATATTCTTGTAAGTACGCGCTGTAAAAACCCATTATATCTACTTATAATTTTTCTGCAATTTGGAATGTGTCTATGATTAGCAAAAACAGCCAGCTTAATCACATTAGACCAAAGCTTTGGGGGGACATTAAAGTCTTCATATCTCTCAAGTGTCCTAATTTAATTGGGACATCCTGAACTTTCATAGTAAATCAGCGTTCCAACTGTCCCCAAACCAGCAGGCAAATTCTCATTTTCCCTTATTCTCCCCTTATGTTGGCACTTTCCAGAGGGTAAACAGAGGTCTGATAACACATGGACACAGAAATGTCAGATGTCACTCTATTTAAATACAAAGGCATTTTAAGGTTGGCTACTTGGGCAGAACTGCTTGCGCATATAAATTGCCATTTCCAGTGGATTAAAAGCAAGATAAATACTGTTTGGATTAAGATACATGCCATCAGTTACACTTTCACTTTAAAACAACTCTAGGAGCTTCTGTTTTCCACGCTTTGTGCTTGGAAACAATGCTGCTTCAACATGCCAAATCCATTTACTTTTTGTCTAATTTCAGTGATCATTTGTATGAAATTCACTGAGGATTTTTGACTGACTTTTTTCATTAGAAAGTGCCTAGTCACAGAAATTTGTGCCAAGAAGTATCTGTTTCAATGACAGTTTCTTCAGGAAACATTTCTCAGTGTATGGTGGGAAAGAATATCTGGTCCTAGAGTAGAAACTGAGCTTAAAGTAACCAAAAGCACACCAGAAAGTGAGGCCTCAGCACTCCAAACGTTCAATTCTAAGGTTTCTTATATTTTAAAAGAAGACCTCCAAGCTACTGGCAGTTTTGAGTTGTTCCTGTCATTTTTCTGTGAAATATCATTGGTTTACAGAGTTTTAAAATACAGGGACACATGCATATAGATGCATAATTTCAAACACTTTCAAGACTGGAAATCCACATGCAACGATAATTCTGACATGGTTTCTGAAGATTTTTAGCTGTAAGATTGCCTTGCATATTCAGTGGAAGTTCCTGGAGTCAAGTGCTGTCGCCTTTTTTTACTACATGTTTCCTGGCAAAAAGCACTTACAAACCTGGAACATGGAAATATAACTACAGTATAACACGAGCAGCAGAAGACATGAAGTACAAAGTGGAATAGCAACAAACAGAAATAAATACAGATACTTAATATGGAAACATAGCCAAGGGGTTTCATCCACTGTTAATACAGTGAAGATTCATGTTCTGTGAATATTCCTTGTGACTGATCATACTTCTTTTCCTTTCTGTTACATTACACCATGTGAGGTCATTTTGAACTGCACGAAGAATCACAACACCTTTAGTTTTTTTTGCACTCTGTAAAGAGGAAGCCTTACAGAAGCTCAGAGAGTGGTGAATCGAGTCACAGACATTGGGGAAAGTACCCACCCAACTCAGTTTGGCTGCATCATTTGTGCAGTGGCTCACAGGCTGGTGTCGTTTGCAGGCTGCAGAGCTAAGTCACCCAGTAGCTGCTGCTTCTTTCTCTCCAAGTGCAGCAGAAAAAAACACGCACATTTTCAGGAGAGGCAGTGTTGCTACCTGTGGAGAATTGTGCCTCTTTGTAGGCACCTGCATAGCAGGACGAGGCGACAACACAGTCACTAATCCTGGAGGAGAGAGCCTGCCCTTGTCACAATTTTTGGCTGTGAGGTCCAGTGCACTCAAAGGATGGACAGATGAAACAGGGCAGGGGGGAAGGGGAGGTGCATCTTTACACTCAAATCCATTAGTGCAGTAGTTTTAGATGCAGCATTGAAATCTTGAAAGCAGTTTTTTTGGCAGCACCATTTGAATATTTACTCCATACCTAGGGGTAATTCTCGCACTGAGAATGCTGATCACCATGGAAAAAGCAATGGTCAAGAAGCATAAAATCCCACCCTGAACAAGTTGATCTTCTACGTAAGAGGCTAAAACTCTTGCTTAGTTTAAAATACACCCTTGCTGTCTCTCAGGAAATAATTCTTCAGTGGATAAATTACTAAAACACTTCAGTTTAGGTGGAGATTTCGAAGGCCTTCTCTAGGCAGTGAAGATTCTCCTCTTGATCTTTCTATAGCTCCATCTGTGGAATTGCTTGATTTTTATTTGTTTTTTTTTTTACTCTACCCTTCTTCTGCCTCTTTTTCTTTTATGCCAAATGCTTATACTTGGCCTATTAATGTCCTTCATGAAGGATTTCAGATTTTTCAGTTCAAGATGTAAGATTATATCATTCCTTGTGGTTTTTATTATCTTCAGTGATCAACCAGACAAGCATAATATTTGTTGTAGGTTACATTAAGTATTCTCTTGCTTATGATTCTTTCTGCATCTGCATCTATGTAATGATGTATCCTAGTAATTAGCTTAAAGGTAGCACGGGTACTTACCTATGTTGTATCCATTATTTATATCTCATTGTGCAATCTAACAGTAAAAAGCTTGTGTCTTTCCTGATGTCCTTTACTGCTTTTTGTATTGCTGCAAAGTTTGACCCTAAATCAGTCATCATTTTGTTAACTTAAATAACAGTATTTATTTATCTTTTCTGTTAGGATCTACTTAACTTGATTCTTTCTTGCACTTTGCCCTTTTAGCTTTCCCACTTCATTTCTTGCCATTTTTAAGTAATATAAGAAATCCTTACAGCAAAAAAAAAGAAGTTATATTTGATCACGTTCTCCTTAGCCATAGGAAAGCCTTGAATATAGGGTTGCATTTTCACTGGGAAATGAAAAAATACCCTACATAAAAAGATTTGTTCTTCATTTGAATCACATTTTCTTATATTTCAGTAGTTGGCCAGGAGTATTTCTGAACTGGAAAGAGTACATGTTCAAGATAATGTGGCATGTCCCTGACCGTATAGGTCATCTTGTGTGGATTTATTTGCAGGGATAAGACTGAGCCACCTGGCTTTCAACTACACAAAATATGGTCTATATTCATACAGAAAGTCAATACAATAGGAGTTCAGGATGTATGCTTTATGTACAAACCTTGAACTTACTGTTGAATTTAAATGTTTAGATTTATTGAGGATCATGCTAAGAAGCTACGTTATCACTCATTGAATCTTACTAAGAAAGCTGAACCGAGTCCTAATGATCTCCTTCATATCAATGACTCTCCTTCAAATGCAGTGAATATCAGCAAGTATTTGTGTGTGTTTAAAGAAATCACCTTTGGTAAAGTTCCTGACTGAATTTTTGTGAAGTCTTAAGCTATACATTTGCGTGATAACAGCACTTCTTCACTCCCTGACCACAACAGTACCAACTCCTTGTGCCTGAGTCCTGCCTCTCTTCAGAGAGGAATACTCATATACCTTTCAGTGGCTTAATTAGCTTCACATAACCTCAGTAAATGAGAAGTTTTGCAGGATGCAGTAACATCAGTCCCCTTAATGACAAGTGCAGGGTAGGGAGTGTGGAGTGTTTCAGCCAGAAATTCACAATGTTGATAGAGAGAGGTGTTCTTCCTCTTTGTTAAATCGTATCCTCAAACCATCGCTGGAATGGATTATTCCTGACCTTTCTTAAAAGCTTGATTGATTTTTCTTTATATCAGCATCATCAGGAATGTGAGTATAGCAAGAAATGGTTATTGCTACAATCTAGTTCCAAAACCGTGGTTTGGGATCAATTAGTAGGTCATGAAGAGTTTCTGGAAGGATATGGCTCAACAGAGCTTGAGAATATAGCATGCCTTATGTATTCCTAAGGTATGAGTACCCTTCTGCTCCCTAGCAATAAAATATCCACTTCACCCGTCCTGTCAAATAGCTGTTTATGACAATGGTGGTTTCCTTTGCTAAACCTGAAGCAACCAAGGTTTTTGGGTTTAAAGGCCTTCTTTTTTTTGATTATCATTATCATAAATCTACTTAGAGGAAGTGTGGAATCTTTCTTGCTCTTTAATCTTTTATGAAGTTCCCAGGACAAAAAAAAACCAAAAAGCAAATATCCTGCAACTTCTTAGTGTGGTTTGTTTGAGAACCCAGGACCTCTCTGGGACCAATACAGTAGAATCAGACTTCAAAAATTTATGGGGGGGAATATTACATTTGAAATTTTCTCCTCTCTTTGAAAATGAAAAAAAAGAGAAAGAGCTCATCGGTGTTTTTTTCCCCACAAATCCAAGATTATTTGTACAACTGTGCTGAAAAATATCTTTCAGGCAAGTCGCATTATTCGCAAGATAGAACTGACACTGCATGACGAGTAGTCTTTCATCTGCAGCCTGCTATTTATTTCTACAGTCCACACAAGAAACAGCCGTCACCAAGCTCCATGAAGAGTGTCTCAGCATTGTGTACAAGACACATTGAAGAAGAAGCGATTGCTACTGCTCTCACAGTGAATATGCCACTCTTCACAGGATAAAATCATGTGTTATGATAATGATGCAGATTACCTGAGACAGTCAGTTTGATGGATTCTATTAATCTCTTTGAGGTGTTAATCTTTAAATCTAATGGTGACAGCCAAGTTTATGCATTTTCTGCAGAAAGGCTCTGCTCGGGGTCTCCATGCCTGAACAAATACAAGGGAGAAAGATGCACCATGGACTTGATACAGGCTTTCAACTTCTCTATCCCTTCCCCAGATGTAAATCTTGGTTCCACCCTTCCCCTGCAAAGCCCTCATCAAGAAGGAATGCTCTTTGACCAGACAGTGAAATAGCAATCAGGAAGCACACTCCTTACGAAAGGATTTTAAGAATTTGGAATTGTCTGCCAAATCCTGGTTTGAATCTGTCAGCATTAATACATTCACACATTGGAGAGCAGAATGGTGATCCAAATATGATCATGCAGATGGATGCAAGTGCCTATTAGGAGACACCAACCAAGAAAGCAGTAAGGACTCTCTTCCATTTTGTTGTTCTCTCCTTGAACTTCTTTGAGCCATACCTGCTGCCAGTGTGATTTCATGTGCTTCATAAATTCAGTATCTTCAATGTAAATGTATCTGCACTGAGTTGCACTGAGAACTATGTTTTATTTGGAATGTGGCTTCTCTTGATCGTTTGAGCAAAACCTGTTAGAAACCTGCAACAAAAATCTTTTTAGTAAGTGTTATTTATGCTTCCAGGTCTCATAGTGCTTCCATGTTAAATTAACCTAGATAGCCAAAGATTGAATTCCTTCAGATAAGTTACTGGAACTATCATTAGGCTTTATTCTGCTTGCTTTCCTTGTGTAGAGCAGTTTGCCACTCCAAGAATGCCTGAAGTGATTTGAAAGATTTTACTGATGATTCTGTATCCTGTTTGGAAAACAATGCTACTGAACATCCCTATGTCTATGGAATGAATTGTATTTTTTTAAAAAAACAGCTGAAAACAAACAAACAAACAAAACTATCATGTGTATACCAGATCTGGGTCTTGCTCCCCTTCTGTATTCTTCAAAGAGAAGTGAAGTGATTGGATAAACTAGGTGAAAAATGAATGAACTATATTTTTACTTTGGTCTCACCTTAATTGGCTTTGACTGTGCGCAAGATGACAGAGAAGGTTTGAGTCATTCAGAGTTGTCACTTCTATAATTAAAAAGAACTGTTACCAAAAGAGTAGATTCATTGTTCAGGCTGGGATTGAATTAAAGAGCATGTTTAATTATCAGACCTTCTTTCTAGTTATTTTAATGTATTATTAATTCAGTTTCTCAAAATATCCTTTTCATTTACAGCCGCTGATGGAATAAAATGTGACACAATTTGTTTTCTTTTCTCCTAAGTAGATGATGTACTCTAACAAGAGCAGGTCGACATGACCTTAGCTGTAGCTATATCACATGATAACTACAATAGGGCCTTATCAGAATCTCCTACTCTTTCATGTGTTTGAAAATTCCAAAAAAGAAATTAATATGTCTGAGTAGACCTTAACCCTTGATAGCAAAAGAATAAAAATACAAACGTAGTTATGAATTGTTAAAACATATTTCTGGGATTCTTCCTAACTGAAGTTGCAGATAGGAGAAAAAACCAACACATTTTCAGTAAAAGGAAGATGAGAAATAAATGCAAGTTGACAGTTGTTTGAGTAATCATATGACTTTCGAACTACATAGATACTAATATTTGATTATCTTGTTGCCATTCAACCTTTTTTCTTCTTTGTTTTTTTTTCCTTTGGTTTTCCTTCTTTTTTTTATGATAATGTGTTTTGAGAATATTGAACTGTGATCAATTTCCAGTCCCTGCTGGTTTTTTGAACTTTAATATTTAGAACTGTCACAGGCAATCTTAGCATGTAACTTGACTAAAATCTCATCTAGTGTAAATGAGTAGGAGTATCTTACAATGAAACCCAATTTCTTATTGTATTCAAAGAGTCTCAAAATAGAGATGAAAACACCTCATTTGCTTTAGGAAACACCTAAATGCTTTCCTGGCAACAGCTAAAATTGCTATGTCTAGGTGTGTAGACTATTTTTTTATACCTTCTGATGCAATGGAAAGCTGCACTTTATGGAGATATCAACAACCATGAGTAATACCTGGTCTGAATGCAGCATTTGAGGAATTACTCATTGTTCGTTAAGCACTGACAATCTTTTCTGTGCCATTGATAAAGGTGTAGTAAAATAGTCTGCGCCTCAAAGATTTTGCACTCAGATGGCTGGGTAATTCAAATGTCCCTGAAGACCTGCAGAATGGAGCTTAGGAGCTAACATCCTGCCCCCCTCCACTGACTGTTGCTGATACTAGCCGTCACACTGAAAAAGAGTAGCATACACCCAATGCATCCATAGATCTCATTTCTTTCTAATTTTGATGGAGCAATTGAACACCTACATATCTAATCACTCACCCATGCTTACGCACAGGACTAGTAGAGTGTTCAGCTAATTGAGGAATGGAAAGAATAGAGTCTAGACTTATAAAGATCCAGAGATAGCTCTGCAGTAGCCACAAATAAGCACCTCGCTAGAGCAGATGTAAGCCTACAAGTCTCAGCTAAGACATGGTATTAGATGGCATAGGTGTGTCCAGTTTGTAGCATTTGCTAAGAGCCTATGAAACTTGCAGGGTTGTGTTGGTACTTGAAAAAGCTCTAACCCCATGCATGGTTTCTTAGTATAGTCACAAGCAATGTTCTTTGGAACCACACATGACAGCAAGTCTTTCTTACCAAGTATCCATCATTTTCAAGCATCCAAGCAACAAACCTGGTGCAACATGAGATGCCTTATTTTGTCCTTACGCTTCATGGGGACCAGCACATATTCAGGGGGCCCACTGACCTGAGTGAAAACTCCTCAGTGTTAGGATTCAAAAATCTATCCCAGAATGAGTATGGCCTTGGACATTGCCAGTTTTGTAGAGCTATATTACTACTCGTTTCAAGTGTGGGTTTCAAAGTTAGTCTCACCGTAGTATTTACAAGGCTCAATCTGTGATCAGAACTCCAGCCAAGTTCTTGCTGCCTAAACACTGAGGATTGAATATAAATGTGTAGCACCACTTGAAATATCCAAAGATATCCAAGACTGCTTTGCAGGACTGGCAGATATGAGAGAGGACCTACAAGATGTTTGTGTCTTTCTGAAGTGGCAGTTAGAAGCTAAGAAGGATAACACCAGGCAACCCTAGAAAGTACTAGAGAGCAGTGGATTCTAAATGTATTTTGAGACCACAGTCTGCTATTTATCTTGGTTTTGACTCTACATCCTTAGGGAAGACCAAGGATTTGGAGTGACTTGGTTTACTTTCTTGGCTCTGAAGAAAATGCTGCAACAGTTTCTTTTATAAAGCTGATACTAAACTCTTTTCCTGATATGAAGTCTAAGAATATTTCTTTTAATGTGCCAGGTTTGGCGTCAAAGAACTTTAAACATGGTGCTTGTGACAAAGAAAGGGAGGAGCTAGAAAATCAGAGGTATTACTATGAGAATTAGCGAGGATTTGCCTCTGTCTTCTACCTTCTAGAGAACATACTCACCAGACTCTGCACTATGCTGACTGGTGACTTGAAACACGGGCTTTCAGATATACAGAGATACAATGGAACATGAGAAAGAATGCGACAGAATTGCTTACGTGTAACATATCAATTACACACAGTCAGTGAGTTCCAAAACCTGCAAGGTCTGTCCAGCAAGCCTCACAACCTCTGGAGTCCCACGTCCAGAAAGATTACTTCTATCCTAGTTTCTTGGCACTGAGGCTAGCTAGCACAGAATGGCCTGTCTGTACTACTACACTCATAGTCTTCAAAGAAGGCTGGTACATTTACACTGGTATATCCATAATAGAAACCGCCCCACACTAACCCTCAGAATCTGCCTGGGAAGACTCTGGGACAGTGTAAACTGGCCCAGAACAAAATCAAGCCACATTAAAGCTATTTAACTTTATAGACAATTGAGTTTCAGCACCCAGGCACTACTTAAATTACTAATCTAGATATAGAAGAAGAGAATCATTGAATCAAATTACATGTAGAGGGTTTTTTTTACTGTGTTTTTTAAAAAATCAAGCATTTTTAATCTACCACAGAGTACTGGTATAACTTCTCAAGAGAATACAAACCAAATTGGTCATGCTTTGTGATTTTCATGCAAATCTAGTACTTTCTTTTGCTATAGGAATAAAGAGTAAAAAAGAATCCCAGTTAAACTGGCTGTATTTCAGCAAGTACATAGCTTTACACATAAATCTATGAAGAAAAGCTGTCATTTCCTAATGTAAAATCTCTTTATTTTTTCATTATACACCACTGAGCCCTCATTCATTGTAGAGCAAGTAAAAGATCACCCTCAAGCCTAGGATAGGAAAGCATTTAAGATCTGAGACATCTTGCAGATGGTCTTTAGTGCTTAAATATTTTTTGCATTGAATACACCTTTGAATTAGGAATGACTGAAACAAGAATAAGAGAGAAAAAAATAGCGTTCGTGAAGTCCAGGAAATTTTGAATTAGAGATTCTCTTTGGGAAGAAAATCAGATTGGTATTTAAATGCTAAATGCTGTGTGCTTTTAAACACTCAGTTTTCTTCTAGTCTTAAGCAACTGATATAATCAGACATACCACTATATCTGCTGAGTTCATTCAGGCAACAATTCTTGCTTCCTCCCAGTTTGCCTGTGCCTCTTGTTGTCATGCGGAAATTTAGCTCTTTTCTTCATCTGCCCTATTTAATTGAAGACTGTTGATATTTTAAATAAATGTTGATTCTCTATAATTGCTATTTTATATTAAGCCCAGCAACAGTGCCCAGATGAGGTCCAGAGACAGCACCCCCGCAACATGCCAGCTTATTTTCTCCATTTGTTATGTTGAAAGAAGTAGACAGTCTTCTCTGATTTGCAAATACGCAGCTGCAAAAAAAAACGTGGACAAAAGCTCACTTTACCATCTTAATTCCTTTCTTAATTCCTTTCCTAGCTGTCCCTTTCTCTGCATACATCAAAGCTATCAGATACAAGGGTGAGATGGACATTTCAGCAGAACTCGTTTCCCCCATACACAGTTTAGCCAGCTCACATCGGCAAAGAGGTAGCTGCCTTCCTAAGCTGGCTGAGGTAGAGATGTGATAGGACTGTCCCTTATGTCAAAGAAGAGGGAAATATCTACATTAACAGTGCCTTGGTTGTTAAAAAGATAGCTGTGAATGTGCCTGTGCCACTGAAACCCCAGGGCAGTGGACCCACTGCAACATAAAGCTGGGGGAAAAGTACAGGATGACTGTTTGGAGGCACTGATGAATGTTATGGCATGGAAATTCAGTCATAAGAACTAATGACTGTCTCACTGACAGTAAAATTCTGAAATTAAGAGCATTATTTCAAGTTTATTACAGAAGATCCAAACAATGAATTATTAGCCCTAGTTTTTAAAAAGAGCATCTCTCTTCCTGATAAATGAATAGCTCTTTGAGGTTTATGCACCTTTTCATACTTATCATTATAGTAGGGATCATAAAGAGGGATCACAGTGGTGGTATGCTTTAGATGTTAAATATTTATAAAAAACCGCATTGTACAATTCCGTGTACACTCACCTTTTAGGGGAAAAAATGTCATCTCATATACAACTTCACTGCCTATGTAAACTATGGATCACCTACTCTTCCAGTTCATGTGAACCTGGTTTCCCTGATATGAAAGAAACCATTCTAACCTCTGGCAGACAAGGATCTGATCTGGTCCATTTGATCTATGGAGTAATGAATTTCTTATTGTTCAGGGGTTGCATTTGTTTCTGGTTTTGCATCACAGTCTTTGGAACCCTCCGTGTTTACCACTGGCCTCTCTTTTGTCTTCCCTTTAGTCTCTGGCCTTTCAATTCTGCTTCCTGTACTAATACAAGCCTCTATGTCATTGAAAATTAACAATACCAAAGCAGTGCCCTGCCAGAGCACAGCAGATCAATGACCCAGGAGCAGCATGTTCCAGCTCAATGGTGCACAAGTCATTTTAACTTCCACTCTTCAGTGCTCAGCCTCCAAAGGAGCAACCTTTTTGCCCGGTATATTAACTTCTGGAAACTCCTTGTTAATCACTGTGTCTGCAGTTCCTGCTCTGAATTTTCTGCTAAGATCCAAGTACAGCTTCTCATCAGGCTTTTCTTTTGCCTTCCTTTCCATCTCATTGTGTGCTGTCAGTCAGATTAGCAGCACTGCTGTGGTGTTCTATATGGCACTGCTGTGATATAGTGCTGACAGTTTACTTTATGAAAACCAAACTGTTGGAAAATAAGAAGTCTTACAGTGTAAAGTGACACTACGTCACCAACAAGTCAAATCTTATACTAAAAACAACAAAAAAAAGGCATAAATATAATGGTCTCCAAAACCTGGAGAAAAATAGTATCGAGAGAATAGTATTGTCAAACTTTTTCTCTAGTGACCTTGTTAGAAAGAATATAGTCTTCAACTCTAATATTAGAAGGATGACATATCTAAAGGCAGTACTTAAAATTCTGTATGCAGACGTGCACTGGAGTTTATTGGTGGGAATAAGATCAGAGTGATCTATGGACTTAGAGAGTGCAGGATCTTCCCATGACTTCTGAATTACCACATAGAAGTTTGTCACACGGGTTCAGGGAACACCTGATTTGGAGCTGTGCTTTGCTTTGCAGTCATCTCCAAAGTCTGCCTCCTTTCATCAGGGAGTTCATGGAGATGTGAGGTGTGAATGCAGAAGCAGTTTAATCACTGAGGTAGGAACTTTTCAGCTTGGATATTTCAAACTGTACTTTTGCCTACAAAAAAGGAAGTTATTATGGCTTTGGTCTAGGGAGATGTTTCAACCTTTTTCTCAGCAAAAAAATTCTTTTTACGATACTGGTGGGATTTACCATTGCACAAAGTAACAGCTGGGGCTCTAGAGGAAGTTGTAATGCTGTTTCATGGAGGATTTGGATATTTTGAAATTTGATCTTGCTCCAAGTCAGAAGGAAACCAAGAGTATTTAAGTTTTCATGAAAGAAAATGGAAACCTAATGCCAGGAGAGTCTACTAAAGCTGTGGCATCCTCCTTCTGAAGCTGAGCTGCAAGAAATGGAACAGCTTTCCCCCATGTCTTCACTGAACTGGAATATTCATCTCAAGCATTAACAAAATAACAAGATAAGAGAATTCCAGGGGGGAAAAGTTGTCTATAGGAATTTATTGACCACAGTGCGAACACAGCTTTTCACCGAAATCACAAGATACTAACTCTTTTCCTCAAGGGAAATTAGAGCTTTTCACACATTCTTCACTGGGGTGCTGAAAGAGGCAGGAGAAACAGAAGACTATCACATTTATAAATAGCTGAATTGAAAAAACAACGCACGATAACACATACTTTAGACAAATGTTATCTTTCTTCCACTTTAGTGACCTCATTTCCAGCCACAGATGCTCAGACTGATCGGCCAAGCAGGCCAGGCCTGCCGGAGCGTGTGGCAAGAGGCTGCAGTCATTGCCTCAATCCTTGCCAGACTCCCTGTCACTGTAGTATAAAGCGGCCATTTTGTTTTACCAGGATGTGGTTCTTTCCCAACGGATTTCTGTCAGGATCTCTTTCCATTTGTTAACAGCCAAGGTCCTGTGTGGAGGGGGCTGTGGGGCCACAGGGCAAGGCGGTGCCCTCCCTCATTCCCCGGCCAGACTCATCCCTGAGACCCCTGTGAGGTGAGCGGGACAGGGCCAGGGATCGTGACCAGGGCTGGCAACAGCCCAGGCCTTGCTCCGGCCCAGGGCAAGGGTTGCAGCAGGGCTGGCCCAGGGCGAGGCCCCAGGGTGGCTGGCAGCTCCCAAGGAGACCGCACCCTACCTAGTTAAAGATGTCTCTGCTAACTGCAGGGGCTAAATCAGCTCTAAAAGTGCCTTCCAACCCAATGCATTCTATCATTCTTCGATTCTATGATTCTACTCTCTCGCAGCCCCCATTGCTGAGGCAGCACCCGCCGCTGCAGGGCTGCCTCTCTGGCAACCACGGGGCAGCGCCCTGGCAGTGCTGCGGTATTTCTCCTTTCATCTGCTAGACCAGCTCCAAAGGGCTTCTTAAACTCTCGGGTGATGATGAGCAGGACCATGAAGGTACGTTTCCCTTCACCAAGGGGGTATCACTCACAGAGCCAGGTGGGTGTCATGGCAGGGGCTGTTCACGGCGGGTTTTGCTAAGGCGGCACACACTGGCCTCCCTGATGTGGTAGCCCTGCCCTAGCTGAGCAGGCCGGTGAGAACGGAGGAGTTTTGGGCACCCCCAGGACTGTTCCGCTGGCATTAGGAAGAATTTCCTTACTGAAAGGTTGTCAGCCATTGGAACAGGCTGCCCAGGGAGGTGGTTGAGTCACTGTCCCTGGAGGTGTTTAAGAGACAGGTGGATGTTGTATTGGGGGGAATCGTTCAGCCAGTTGATAGGGCTCGGACAAAGGCTGGACTTGATGATCTTCAAGTTCTCTTCCAGCTGAGACTATTCTATGATTCTTTGTTTCTAATGGGGTGTCTGTGGTGCCTGGGTCAGCCTAGCGGAGCTTCCCCTCACAGCCAGGGAAAGGGGCTGGGTTTGCTCTGCCCTCGAGAGGGTCTTCCAATGGCCCTGCAAAACCCACGGCCCATAGCGGTTCCTGTGGAGAAACCACAAAACCAACTGAGGACAAAGAAATCCTTCATTATCTTCAGACTGAAAATAAATAATACTGATAATATGTTAAGAGCATCAGCTGGATGTGGAAACAAACTGTCACTTCACTATGAAGGATGCTCTTGCATACACAAGAACATAATTCACACCAATATCCTTAAAAAGATAGCAAGAATTTAAATGCATGTGTATGCTCGGGTATTTAATGCACCATGCAGGCATCATATTTCTTTCATATTTTAAACAAATCATAGCATCTTCCTTAATGAGCAGAGATCCATGGCAATGATGAATTTTTATGGCAAATAGCATTACTGTGCCATGCTTCTTCATTAAAGCCCTGATTCAGCATATGCTTAACTTTAAGCATCTCAGTAATCTTCAAACTTTCTGGTGCCGTGCACATACTTAATATTCACTAGATCCATAAGGAATTTACTTGAATTGGGTCATACATACCAAATATAACAACCCTGTGTATACAGGATATCCTGTCTAAAACAACTGGTTGAAATGTTAGATGCTTCACTAGCTCTGCATTAGTAATTTTAGTTTTCACTGTCTCTTTTGATTTGTGAAGAATGAATGTGTATGCACACACGAACTCAAGACCTTAAAAAATGATGAAGGTAAAAAAAATAAAGGCACATTGTGAGTTCAGGACATCTATAATAAACCTGAGCTTCATCAGCATTTCTAAGTTTTTTAACGAAGAAATATTGATTCATGTTTATTATATTTTATGGCACTTTACAACAATTTATAACACTTACATTAAGGAATAGATGGGCCGGGATAAAAGCCAATATGGGTATGAAAAAGATGAAGTGCTGTCAGGAATAGCAACTTTCAAGTATCGGGTACAACCCTTGTTTTTACACTTTATCTTGTCTTTTTAATATACGATGGAAAGGTTTCATGATTAATTTTGAAATACAAAACCTAGAAAAAGACATACTGTAGAATGGCCACCTGAAGAATATCTTTCCAATCATATTGTTGTAATATAAAGCCCAATGTAAAATGTCCTCAAGGTATCCGTAACTGAAGAATGAATCTGTAATAACTATTTTGGTGAACCACTGTTGAAAATGTTCAAGAAAAATGAACTTATATTTCACAGATGAACTAAGCATTCCTTTTTTTTTTCCCCCATCAGAGCTGATCATTTCAGAAATCAAGAGAAATTAGTTAGAAAACCAGTTTTGTGCACAAAATCTCTTGTTGCTATGTTACCATAGATATTTATACAAGAGAGTATCCCAGTGTACGCTAAAATCTGTTCATGTAAATATTCATAAGCCAGGTAAAACAAAGAAGTAATTAACAATATATGGAGTCTTCACCAGATGTTTTCTTTGCTCTCTACAATTACTTTATCTGGCTGCTCCCAGACCAGCAGTCAAATCCATTCATTTCTTAACTAAATGATGGGGATTTCTTCCTCCATCACCGCAACTGGTAGGCATGGTCCAGGTTCTCGGCAGTTCTGGGAGTGCTGAAGGATCCTGTGAAACTGAAATACAGTTGTAAGTTTACCCACAGCACAACAAATTGAAGAAATTGCAACGTGTAGGCAACACTTTAAAAATGGGGCAGTACTTCACTGGCTAATTTTGTGTGGTTTTGCTGTTGCCCATTCTTAAACAGGGTTCACTTACTGTGAGAGAGACACTATGATAATTCCAAGGTAATTAGACAGCAAAGAAATACATCTGCTGTTACAGTTTGGAATAGTAGATTGATTACTGCAGATGTTAGAAAAAGCTTGTAAATGGTGAGAGCCCCAGTATGTAGTATACGATGTATGTTCCTCATTCCCAAAGATCGCTAAATACATCTTTTGACATTCCTTGATTTGCTCTCTCTCCCTAGGGGTGCTGGAGTTTTCCTTCGAGCTTTGTCCATCTATTTGTCCCTTTTCTGTGACTACCTTGTGCCCTTTCTTCATCCTTGCACACCTTTCTGAAGGGCCACAGGGAAAAAGATACAAATGTGAGGCATTTTTCAATTTGGACAATGATAAACAAACTGGAATTTTATAGGTTTTCTACCCTGTGAAGACAGCCTGTGCTTTATGTGTTTAAATGTACAACAAAATGATATTATGTACATTTGACTCGTGTTTCGCTACTCTGGTGACATATATTCTGGGAGTGTGTTGTCTTCTCACTCTCATCAGACATGAAATGACAGTGTTCTTTGAACTAATACATTAGATTGATAGAGTGATAGGAAATCAGCTGAACACAACAGATGTAAAATAAAAGACAGCAGATCTAGCAAAAGAAAAGGCAGGAGATCTGCTAATAGCCATATGGACACAGGGAGCCACGTGGATTTTCTTTGGGTGGAAACTGAACAGTGTCCTTTGTGTTGCTACAATGCCCAGCTCCCTAGTTCCTCACCATCTCTGTCATCATCTCTGTCATCATCTCTGTCATCATCTCTGCAGTAAGGTTAGCTAGGGAGGGTATTTCCTACCTTCCTCTTAGTACTACTGATGACTGGGACTTAATGTTTAGCAGGGGGTGTGAGCAAACATCTACCACAAAATCTGTAACCGCACAAAGTGTATCAAGCAGAGACATTTCACATTTTGCATGATCAATCAGCAGCATATAAATACCAGGATATAAATTCTAGCTTATATACTTGCATACGTTGCCAAAAGCTGACTTTAAAATTATTATTGGGATGTAAGTTTGGGTCCTAGTCCTATAGCCTGGTCATGGTACCCAGGAGTCTTGCATCTGTTCACGGTTGTATCCTTTTTTCTCAATCACAGCAGTTCAGTGGTCCACCTACATGGAGCAGAATGTAAGACTGGGGCCCAAATTTATGCACCATCTGCCCTTGGTCATGCATGCCAACTTTTATAAAAATCAATCACTTTACCTCTCTGAAGAGCTCTCACATGCAAAAATACCCCCACGTAAGTTTGGAACTTACAGTGCAATATTTTGGATTTTTTTTTTAAATGATCTATTTTTACTGAGATTTTTTTTCTTGTACTAATATTCAGTATGACATTATTTTGGGTGGAAGATGGCAACTCAGCCTGAGGCATGACAAGACAGCCAGAAACACACCACCTGCTGTGCCCCATTGCTTTAATATTGTACTCTTTAATAAGAAAATGACCCCAAGTGCTTAAATGACAACTCCAAAATGGACCATAAATATTCTGTACATAAGGAAAAGCTGAAAGCTAAAGTACACTGCATAATATTGCTATGGTGCAAAAGGGAATAGGAATACATTCAATTTGCCTAAGTATCTCGTAGTGACAGCCACTAACATTTGTTTAGGAGAAACACCAAGTGGATGTCTGTTTGTTAATAAATGAATGAAAAGAAATATGGATTACTGTGCAAATGGACATAAGAGGAGCACAGATTTTGGTTTGATGTATAAGACACATAAAGAACCCAGTTCTGGGCACTGCTAAGTGATTCTTGCAAAATGCTGAGCCCCTGCTAATTTCAGTAGGAGTTGAGCAAACTCAGCACCTGGCAAGGATGGGTCTATCTATATTTAAATATGGAATGAACACTCATCCAAGTGGATTCACCTATGATAAACTGATGCAGCCTAGAAATTACACGTTTGGTTAAATTGGGGTAATCACAAAGAAGGAGACGCTCAAATAAGCAGTGATAATTGGTACAACAATGTCTGTTTCCTCCTTCTGATCTTGGGTCCTCCCTGAGGATTCTCTTCTAGCCTGCATTAATTAAGAGAAAGCATGTGACATTTCTTGCAGCCTTTGACATCAAGATGACCTCTCCCTGGGTTGCTCATGAACTCCTGCTGACATCAAACATGCTTTTTACTGTACAGGACCCTTTATCCAGCAGACATTCATAAACGTTATTGAATAATAATCCTGACCACTTATTAAAATGCACCAAAAAAAAAAGTTATGCTGTTATGACAGATGACTGAATAGTTCATAAGGAATAATTTGTTTGATAAACAGGAGCTTATAGTTCAGCGAAGCAAGGAAATTGAAAAAAAAATTATTCCTCACTTGAAATCATATGTTCTGTTGTTGCAAATAAGTATCGGTTATTAGATTGTTTTTAAAACATCTGTCATGAGCATGTGGTATTTAAACCTGCTGGACAGAAGGGTCAGGGGTCTGAGCTTTACTTCCTGAGTGGATACGTGTAATTCTTTTGAATCTACCTCAATGTGTAAAGTAAGTTCTTTTCACTGTTCCTTCACACTTTCTCAAATTTTTGCAAAAATGTTAAAAATAATAAATTCAGGTTTTACTAAGCTCTTAGGCAACTTGTCTCCTAGAACATTCAGGGAAATTAAATACAGAAAAAGCACAGATGTAGTCAAGACAAATGGAACATTTATCTTTTTTCCCAATATCTACAGAGCAGTTTCTGGCGTGTTCACCTCTGTTTAATCAGTCACATTCTCAGCATTTTATTACTCTGATAGTTTGAGATGGCGCGGTTTTGCACATTGGGAGACAATCCCAGAACTTTAAACTCCCACCAAACTTACAGGTGGAGTTTCCATTATTTCACCAAAAAAAGAGAGCTGAACAAAAGCAAATACGTACGTAACCGCATACCTAAGTGTCCTTCGGAGTGTCAGTGTAGCCAGCAAACACAAGGCACTGGCATCTGCCGTGGGAACACGAGGCCTTAGCATGGGTAAATTGGAACGGGCCATATGAGGCCAAAGTTCATGTTGCTTGTGCTGGCGACTCTGTGTGAGACACCTTGACTCCAGGTTATCTCTGAAAGGTACACATGCTGTTTGGCACATGTTCCCGATATGTCAGAGTTTAAAGTGTGGTAAGAGATGCACGAGAGAGACAGTATTAAGCCACCGTGAAGAATATTCTCTTTTCTGGCCCTGTGTAGAAAATATCCAGCCGAGTAAGGGGTGGCATGACAGAGCCAAGCAACACTGAATACCTGTTGATAAAACTGGAATAAAAGCAGGCAGTTAAGACATTGCCACTTTTGCTTGACTTTGCTTTTACTTCTGCACATGCTGGCCCCTGCAACAAACAGTTTCCTGTAAACTGGAGTTTGTTATCTTGATGAAACTCCTCCCTACAGCGATTTGAAGTGCATTAACAGTGCAATTATCCTTCCCTGTCATTCTCGTTTGTGCTAGATGAATGTGTCAGTTTTAAGCAAAGCAAGAGAGCAACATGGGCAAGGCTGGGGTCAGTTTCAATCCTCGGGGACCTTTCCTATATCTTGTGAGGTCTTGTCTTGGAGCCATCCTCAATGTGGTTCCTGTAACACTGTGGCGCAGAGCCTCGCTGTAAAAGAACTGCATGCCATGCCGTTGCAGGGAGGAGTAGGTATGTTACAACTCTGGACAAATATGCAAGTGTAGGAATGTCCTGCTGTCAAAGGACAGAGGTCCCCACTGCAACACGAGGTAGCCCTGGGTCACAGTCTGGACTCCTGCTCCCACAGCAGTGGTGCTGAGGAAGGCACATGAGTCCGTGCAGCTGTGAGGCCCCAGTTAGAGCAACAACATCCAAAACCCCTAGAGAGTATCCCTTCCAGTCATTTCTATGTGTGTTCAGTTGGGTTTTGTTCCATCCCAGCATCTTTTCCAAACTCATTTCCCTATCACATTGTTTGATGTTCGATTTTACGTCGCTGGCACTGTAAATAATTTCTGGCATATCAATTAGGCTGTTTGGGTGAGTCACTGTAATAAAAAGGCTATGTCACAGGGAACTGATATCCCTCTTGCAGTGTATTGCTCTTCCAGGGAATGCACCAGCAGGAGAAATTTGTGTGGGTGGTATCTGCATTGCCTTTTACCTCTGTTTTCTTCTCTGTGGGCTCCACTCCTGATCCACAGCATTCCAGCCGTGGGCATCATTCTTCCGCATTACATGTCTAGTTCCTTGAATGGAGCTGCTTTATTTTAGCATCATTTATATGTACTCTCACTTGCTCACTATTCAGCTTGCCTTTAACAACTCCAGTACATCCAGACTCTTCTGTGTCTGTGCCTTTCATCCCAAATAACTCCAGCTCCTTGGTTGGTACTTTTTTTGCTTTCTTCTTTTTTCTCTTAGTAGAACATGGTAGATCACTTGTGTTAAGAGAGCATTCCTCTACTTCCATTATTGCGTGATATAAAGCCTGTTCAACAAGACCTTTCTAGATTGAACATAGATAGCTGGTATCTCCATCTTTGCTGAAAATCAACTGACACAAACAAATTCTCAAAGGAAGCTGTTAATGAGATTTGAGCTGAAAGGCTCTTCTTCGGGCCTACACATGTTTGTCTGTTCATGTTGTCACAAAAGCTGCACGATCACAGAAAGCCAGTGATGAGCCTGGTATAGCCACTCGATCACCTATTTTACTATTATCTTTATTCTTGGACATTAAAAAACAGCATTGGCTTGGCCGTTTTAAAATTACACAAGTAGAAAACAGTATATGCTGAGTGGTGTAAAAGCATTCTTTTTAAATCATATATAAATTAAAAGCTGCTTAATTTAAAAATGTATCTTTGGCTGAGGTACTTAATGTTGAAAAGTGGTTACTCAGCATGTAAAGTACTGTAAGTACTTTTCGTAAGAATTTTTATGACATAACAAATTTTTAGAATTGGTTATTTACACAATAGTTCCTGATGGCTTGCCATTATAGTTTATCAGATCAATAATCAATGTTTTCAAAAGTCACTTAATTCAAATTTATGCAATCCACATTGTAGAAAAGATCAGGTAGAGTATATTTACATCAGAAAGCTTAATAGCTCCTTTAAAACTGTTAACATCTTCTGCCTTCAGTCGTGTATGTTTCTGTGAAGGTCTTTTCCATTATTTAAATCACTTAAAATCCAAAGAAATTAATGCCACCAAATTTCACTGAGGTGGTGACAAGTCATCTCTGATGATAAACTCTTTTGACAAGTTTTTGAATGGTGAGGGGACAGGGTGTGACACAGATTTACCTTTAAGAATATGGCAGTTTGAAAGATGTGGCTTTACGGCTTTTTTTATTTCCTCTAACTCCACTGTACTGGAGTGCTGGGTCACAACTGCTGGGTTTTCAGTTGTATGGTTTTGTGGACTGTGCTTTGTTCACCAACTGTGTTTTAATTAATGGCAAGAACACCTACTGCCCAACTAAGTATTCTTTGAAGTTCTAAATTAAAATACCTCATGTATTTGGCTTAATAACCATTTAGTGCCTTAAAATTACAGACTTCATGTTTATATTACAAGCTCTGTCATGCTACAGCTGAATATTCCCATTAGGATGAGTGGAGCAGGATCTTACTTCAAGAGAGACTCTTTTCCCACTAAGTGCTTGATCCTGAAATCTGCAGTCATGAGAGAGGAATCCCATTTGATTTTAATGGGTTTGAGTAGGTGACTAACGACACTTGTGAGGGGACTGCAGGGTCACATCTTATTTTGGTTGCTGTTTAAATGTCAGCACTTGTCAACAGTTATCACAGCAGTATTAGGGACCTGTACTTTTTTTCCTTACAATAAGGATACCATGTAATACACATGATGATCATTAGCAAATGTTGACTTCTGCTTTATCCTTTGAAATGTTTATTGAGGTCTGAGACTGTAGCCACCTAACAGTTCTTTCAGATGTGCAGCAGTCACAACTGTGCCATTTTGATGTTCACTAACAGCATGCTGTTGAATTTTCAAAAGCACAAAAATGAAGAGGGAAAATCAAAAAAAAACAACACCTCCTTTTGATTTTCTTTTTTTTTTTTTTTTTTCTCCCAATGGCAACGGTAATTGCCATTGTGGACAAGCCTGTGTTCAGGCATATACTGGGAAGCAGAATCTTACACAGCCTCAGCACGGCTTTCTGTTCAATTTAAGCTGAAGCCAGCCATGCAGAAAGAGGAAGAGTTGCCTTGTCTCAGCCCAGGCCCCGTGTCCCCACAGTTCACGTGGCTCTAGGAATGCTTTGGCCACAAAATGAGTTTAATCAGCTGATCTGACTGCAAACTGATTAGGGAAAGAGATGTGTGCGAAGAAGACAAAAGTGGGAAATGCTTTTGTAACACAGATGCACTTTGGGGGGACTGCTGAGGAAGCAGAAATTGTAAAAGCAGAGAAGGTAGATGAGAAAGCCAAGGGAACGATCACTGCTACAGGGGAAGCCATCTGAGAAAGAGACCTTAACTTGCTGTTGATTCAGATTCAGGGATTACTTCAGAAGGGTTAGGAAATTTAATCAATAATGTGTGCGTGTGGCATATTTTTATGTGTTTGTATGTTTCTTGAGTCAATTAAGGCAAGCTGATGTAAGATGCAATTGGAGTTTAGAACCCTTCAAAGGTCAAATTTCTGTTTGTTTCTGTTGCCACATGTCCCAGAAGAACGGACTATAATCCTAGTTTACCCTGGGTAAATGCAGTTGTGGAGCCTAAAAATATGTAGACTCTGTAGTTCAGTTCTTCTGCAGGTGTTACAGGTTCATCTAAGTAAGAATCACACCAATGAAGTGAGGGTGAAGGAGAGTGAGGAGGTAGAGAGAGTGAAAGAGAATGATGCCACCAAATCAGGTTAAGACTAGAGAGCATTTCAATCCCTTGCTCCGAGAGTACAGGTGGGGTGTAGGCCCTGGTGGAAATTTCCCCAAGGAAGTGACTGGAGCTTTAAGAGCCAAAAGAAGAAATAAAAAAAGAACAAATCTCTGGCTTCAGGAAAGCTGAATCTAAATAGTGTTCGACACTGCTTAGATCCCACACTCTATACAGAGCAACTGTTTCCCCCATAGTCATTTATATAATTATAACCTTGCTTCTCCTTTCACCTTCAGAGTGGGAGGTTTTGTAATTCTTGCTAATTTCAGACAGATCTCCCACTGTTTCATGAGGAACACTTTATATAACACAAGTATTTCTATGTGACTAATGTTTTTGAAGCTATGTTTGAATTTTTCATGGATGATAGGTTATTTTCTTTCCTTCAATAGTTGAAAGTCAACCAAAGATTCTGTGCTGCTCACGGTCTAAAAATATGGTCATTTCAGGCAGCAGATGTGACAGAGACTGGGCCTAGTGGGAACTTTACCGGTGCCTTTGTTTAAGTTGACGTTGGCTGTGTGGTCAGTGCTTGAACCAGTGAATTATTAAGCAGACTTCAGTTCCAACAAAGATAGGGGGACTTCAGAGAACAGTCACAGTGTGTGGAGTGGTATGCAGACATTTGGTATGCAGATATTCAAGCCAGTTCAGATACCCGGGAAGTACAAGGGCATCAGCATGATCTCCTGATATTTCTGGGACACCACTCACCTAAGATGCGTGGAGTGTCCACAAGACCTCAGGTATCTCTACATACTGTGTCATATAAACTTATCCTCAGGGTTCAGCAGGACATGCTGAGCAAAGTCAGATTATATGCATGTATATATGTTGTCACCGTGAAAGCAAAGTGCAAATGCTGATACTTGTCCAATTTTACGTCTTCATTCCAGTAAGGCTGTGGTTTCTTTCCTAGTTCTTTCCTTCTCCAGCAATGCTTTAAATCTTTTGTCTTCTCTTCTCTGGCTGCACTTTATCAGTGTTTGAATGAAGATGACACCCAGGAAATCCTTCTCTTGAGCTACCAGTTTGCCAGGAGCTGATAGGAGAAATGGTACCCCAAATGACTTTTTTTCACTTTGTGAGCAAAAAAAAACATATGAAGAGGTAGACAGAAACAAGTCAAGTGCACTATGAATCACTGCAGGAGTGAACTAAATTCCTTAATGACAGAGTTCTTACTGATAAATTCTATTTGGTTTCGCCTTTAGAGTTGTCTGTGCTAATGACAAGCAACTTTGTTTGGAACTTATTTGCATGAAGTATTGTACAATGCGCAATCTGGACAAGTAGATGAGAGAAAGAAAGCGAGGCCACCCTGAGACTGTATTCCCATGACAACCCCATTTAATGAAATATTAAGAACCAGGGGAATATTGAACAATAAAGTCCCTTCCAGTTTGGCTAGCGGAACACCAGTGTACGTATTGTCATGTAGCACTACTATGGTCAGCAGGGAAGAAGGATTTGAAGACAGACCCATGGATAGAGTCTGATTAAATCATGTCTGATTAAATGTAGATCTCTACCTTTGAGATAATCAATTTTGGCTCCATTTAGTAGTGGGAAAAACATGAGTCTTCATTTTGCCAGATGAATTTCCCATTAAAGAAAATTATAGGGGAAGCCTTTAGTGATTCTTTCAGATTTAAACATTTACACTAGAGATACCTAAAGTAAGGTGAGACAAATACTGTCTTAGCCCCCACTGTACATTCTCTGCTATATTTGAAAATAACTATCCAAAAATTCAGAGGCAAAAAAACTGGTTTAAACAAAAAAGGCACAAAAAATTGTAATATCATGTCAGTGGAATTGCTACAGTGATTCAAATCCTCCTTTCCTTCAGACTGCTGAAAACCCAAGGAGAAAAGTTCCACCACTGTAAAACAATGCATGTGAAGGCCCAGAAAATGAGATGTCTGTTTATTTTTGATTAATTGACCTGTCACCGATTCACAACCAGCTGCAAACTGAGATGTATTTACTTAATGGCTTAATCATTTTAATCATTAATTTTACTTCAGATTAGAAACCCAATTCAATGTCCATGCTACACTTCAAACTTAAAAATAACTGGTTACAAGGTTTTGGTCTAACACTTGACATCTCAGATTCTCCAAGATGTCTGTACAAACAGCTCTGCTGAGGCAGGTAGGACTGCTAGAAATATAAGAAGCAAAGCTGGGCGTGATATGTAGTTATTTAAGTGATGCTCAGTTGCTTAATGGATTGATAGGCTACATCTAAACTGTGGGATGTGGAGCTGGCATCTTGTCATGTCTAGATTCCACATCAGGATGAAGTCCAGGCATGTACCTTTCTGCCTCATTCTGAAAGGCACCCTGGTATCTGTTGGAAGAGGAGAAGCCAGAAGCTGCAATGCCGTCTGACAGGTCCCTGGTGCAAATGACTCAGGACGTGGACAGAAAGATGTATCATCTTGTAGGTTTCATAGAGTTGTAGGAATTTACGCTTGTGTTCAGTCTCTTTCATGGTTATATGGTAATAAATAAGTTGTTTTCATTAAATATCTGTAAAAGTGGTTAGATTTAAAATTTATTTTTACTCAGGCTAGTATCTGTAGCATATACATACACAAACAAATCACTGCAGCAACAGCATCTGAGAAGGGATGAAAGTATTTAATGAGTCACGAGTATTAACTTCTCCCATAGACATGCCTTATTTGGTCCAGAGAAGGCTTGGAGTGCAGGAGAGGAGAAACTAAATAAAAGTTTGTGCTGCTTGTGGGTTGCGTGGTTAAATGAAGTATCTTAGTATTTAGGATTCTTGGGCTGCCAGTTTCCTTGATGCTAAGTTAATAGGAAGAGGTTTTGACTTTCTTTTTTTAAAGAGTAACGTAAGCCAGAAAATCACAGAACAATAATTGGTCCATAATCAGCAGAATTTTTCGGTTGTACTGAATCTCTATCAGCATAAATCAAAACAAGTAACCATAAGTGTAATGCAAAGATTCCCTAACCTGGAGTTCATCCAGGACCTGCAAATGGAGTTCTGCATTTCCAGACTCTCTCTTCCTTCAGTCCATCTTACAAAAGAGCTTCTCCTCTAAGCACCCTGTTGCAAGAGGAGAAAATGAAACTGCTATTAACCCCTTGTATTCAGGGATCTACGCAGTTTGTCCCTGTGCAACTAGTCTGGAAGCTATCATGCTGAAATATTGTTTATGAACTCTAAAGGAACTTATTTCAGTTGGATAATGGTTAATTTACAGCCACAGCTTAAAAGGGCAGAAAAAGATAGCAGCACAATTGGGTTCAGTGCATGATGGGGAAAAATAAATATCTCACAGAAAGAGATATCTGAAATTCAGATCACATTGAGATGCAAAGAAAGCTGTGAAAAGCAGTAGGAGGGTGATTGTATTCCAATTAGATTTCTTCTGCTCATATAAAACAGTCTTGGACTGAAAGTTAATCATCTGATTTATGGATCTTGGGAGGAGTGAAACCCTATGAGCTCCTGAACAATGAGAGGCAAACGAGATGGAGGGGAAGAAAAATAGAATATTTCTGAGACTGTGCTTCTGGAGAAAAACAAAGGCAATAAAATCTAAACATGTTCTTGGTTTAAAAATCTACCCTAGTGCTATCCTCTTATACTCATGTTCTTGCTATAAAAACAAGCTGTCTTTCCTGGCTGACGCAGTCAAAAGAACTCATGATTTCATGTGTCACAATCTTTTGGACACTTCATAAATATATTTCTACAAGGTTTCTGCAAGACCTTCCAGAGTTATGTTGCCATGGTGGGTTAGTTCATTTATCTGATTGGTCATAAGCAATCTGACATCTGATCTGGGCTGGGGTCACATGTAAAAGCATGTCTGTTCCTTAGCTGAATCCTTTTAAAAGCATTCCATGTGCAAGTTATACGAAATTACTGTCAGCCAAAGGGGAACAGCAGGATTCATGTAACAGCCCTGCTCGATGACAGGGTTTGGAGCACTGTCAGGTCAGGAGCAGGAGGACTGCCTGGCACCAGCTAGGATCCACTTATGTGGTCTTATTTTTCCTTCAATTAATCCATCAGAAGCCAGCCCTCAGAAATATAATACCAGTGGCATTTGTGAAATGACCAACAGAATCAATACGATATACCATAGATGCCATTTCTTTCTGCCATTCTTGGGTTTCAGCCTTCTGCCCAGATCTGCTGCTGGGACTGATGCAGCAGTCGAATCCAAGCAGGACAAAGGTGCTATTGGCAGGCAGATGACAGTACCCTCAAAAATTTTCAGCTGTGCTTCATTTAGATGAAGACATATAGCTAGGGCTGGTGAGTCATATCTATAGATAGGTTGCTTATGTAGAAGTATCTATAGGTAGCAATTTCTATAAAGATAGGTAAAATACTTTTCTTCATCAGAGTATACTAACACTTCTCTTTCAGCCCAAGGCCAGGCTACCTCTAACTGAAACCTAGAGTCCTCTTTCCATCACACTGCAGCTCCTGTGAGCGCCAGCCTGAACTTTTAATGGGAACTGTAGTTCAGGATGAATGTCTGGCCTGAAGGCCCAGATGCCCAGGTCAAACCTTAAAGTTTGAGAGTTGATGTCTGGGCATCACTTATTAGTGCCTTTTACACCTTTAGTGGACATGTTCCAGCATGAAGTTCTTTACAGCCTCCAGGTGGTGGGGAATACTTTCTCTTTACCATTAAAAGCTCTTACTAGGACTTTTCCCCTAGTTTCTGTGTTAGTTTGCACAGTGCATTGAGACAAGGTCAAAATCGTGATCCTGATTTTCAATATACTTCCTAGCCTGCATACCAAATACCTAAAACCTTTTCCAAAGGGCTGTTTATGATCTTCCATCCTAGCCTTCAGTCCCAGAGCAGCTTCCCGCCTTTCAGTGGGAAAGGTCCTGCTATTTCTTTCCCAGCCAGAAATACACACTAACATATGTGTTAACATTTTCTTCTGCTGCTCTGCTCCCGTGCAACAGGAAGCAGAGCTTAGCTCCTAATTGATTATTTCTATATTCTTAATAGGGACCATTTATAGTCAGAAATTGTCTGTAGCAGCCATCTGTTCCTTATGCTGCTCCATACATGCCCTCATCCCTGAGCTGAAGCAACCATCCTTTCTTCGGGGAAGGGAGGTTTAAATATTCATGCTGGCTAGGTCTTGAACAAACCCTTAATTGGTATCACGATCTCCCACACAGAAGTGGTTTCTTCCTCTAGACTTTCAGCATTTGAAATATTTACTATAGTCAATGAGGGCATGCCTCACTTCACAGGAGATAAAATCTACTTCTTGAAAAAAATGCCATGTGTTCAGGCTTGCATTTCTGAAGAACACTGAAACTTCCACCATTTGCAATGCAAAAAGCGACTTACCCAAGAAAGCACTGTTAGTATGTTGGACTAATATTGCATGCCTTGTAACTGTGACTGTGCTTCCATTATGGTCACAACAGGGAAGGTGTAGGAACCCTGGCAATGGGAAAGCTACAGTCACTCCTGTTTTGAATTTGTGAGGTTACTTAGTCATCCATTCTTTCAGATGACTGAGAACCGAGGACTTGAATCAGTAGCTCATATACTGGCATGTACTATTTGGGATGCCCTAAGGTAGGTATCCAGCCCAGGACTCAACTGCCACCCAGTAAGACCATAAGTCTTTAGCCATACTTGCTAGCCTCGTGAAGATGCTCCCAACACTGAAACTGAACTCAAGTGTGACCGCTGGACCCTCTCCTTTCAGCTGCACCACCTTGTCTCCCACTCTTCAAATGGAGGAACAGACACAAAGAGCTGAAATGTTGGTGCAATTCATGAGTTTCTTTCTTCAAAAGAAATTGTACACCCCATCACCTAGTCATAGCAATCTGCTGAACAAGCACCTAGTGTAGACCAATAAACGAAAGGAAACTGAGAGGTCAGTACAGGTCATTATTTTCACATACCTTTGAATAATGAGGGCATCACATGTCAGCCAGAGGAGAACAAAATGTCACATTCTCTAGCTAAAGGTCATCATCGGTCATAGGTCACGGAAGGGAGGCCAGGAAATAACCTATGAGGTTAGGATGAGTGCACAAAGAAAGGGCAACAAATGTCAATGAAAGCATGCAGCTGTTGTGAGATGAAACAACTGAGGCACCCTTTTGTGCTGATACAGGCTTAAAAAATGTCTTTGCTGACATTTTTTTTTTAGCTGGCACTTTTATAGGACATTGACATTAATGCACCCAACCCTGAATTAGCCTTTTCTGAAAGCAACAGTTTGGAAGTTAAGTGCAGCATTTTCCAAAGAATCATAAGCATGACATTTTTATTTCAAGTGATTGATGTTACAGTGGACTTCTAGCACCAAATTCAAGTTTCATTCTCAATCACTGCATCTGTGCAGTGTGATAGCAATCAGAAACAAATGGAGGTGGCAGTCTGCATTGCAGTAAGGTCTCTCAGAAATTCTTTTTGCCTTTACTGACAGTCAGATGTGTCATTTTATGTTTCATACATAGCTTGGCATTTATCTGATTGTTTGTTTTAATTCATGGATTTCAGAAAGGTTGATTTCAGGGTTGCCCCTGCAGTGATGACAAGCACTTGCAGGGCAATCATACAGTAAAATGATAATGAACAGTTTAGGAAAATGTGGAAATATGTCCAAACTGAGAGACACCTGCAATTTCTGATGAGTGAGCTACGTACTTGACTCATCCATCTTTTGTTTTCTCCCCTGAATAGCAGCACAATGCTATTTTCTCTTGTCATTGTGGGTATAAACCTGACAGTCTTACCTTATGAAATATCATGATGATGCCAGGAATGCACATTAGATGAAGGACTGCTACATCTTTCACACCTATCTTGCCGGACAACACATGCAAAGAGCTGCCAAAAAAAAAAAAACCCACCCAAAAGCACTGCACTGATATCTCCATTGTGGCTGGGCAACTTTGCAGGATGAATGCTATCAAAAATGGCTTAACTCACAATGAAATGCCCATTGTAGAGTATTATACATTTACATTGCCTTACAGAAAGCAGAAAGAGTGTGATCCACAGATAGGAGAGTGGTAAACTGGAATACAGGGTTGTAGCCTCTTATTTTAAACTCTTCCAGTTGGTTACCATATGACATAAGACTGAGATAAAGATCCTCTCTTGTGCTTTGATTCTACTTCCTGAACAAAGAACACTGATGTCTGGTATGGTCTGTTTGGAAATTCTCAGGTGATACCAACTTCCAAATAATTCCTGTTACTGACTTATCACTCAAGTTTGGGTTTGGTTTTTTTTTCCAGAGGTGATACCTGAATAATTGCTTTCCCAGTTCACTTTATGTTTAAGAAACTGGTGAAAAATACAAGAAAGCATCCAAGCTTGAGGGTTCCAAAAAAGAACTAATTTTCTTCTTTTTACTTTTTATCATTGGATGCGTATTTCTAATCCAAATTCCACCCCTCGTGCCTATTTTCTTTCTAATAGCTTTCCAAAAACTCTGCTTTTTTGTTGGTTTTCTTTCAAGATCAGCTTTAGTTTTGCAAAGGTGCAAATCCCTGCTCAGATTTGCACGCGACTAATAGTCCTGTTGAAGCCACAGATCTCATTTGGTGCACTTCGTCCAAAATCCTGAGGTAAATGCTTTTTTCTCTGTCTGTAACAGGACAGGATTTTTCCCTGAAAACTTCAGCAGAAGAGTGCAGAAGAACCAAGCATCTATGCAAATTGCAACATGGGGCACAGGCTGCATAATCATTTCATCAGACTGTATTCTGACTGTGCCTATTTACAAGCTGCATTTTTTTCAATTATGTTTTTTACCTATTCACTCCTACTTATTTCAGGTGTGTAATCGGCCACCTAAGAAATATGCCATTCTTTCAGCTGCCAGGTTGACTGAATTGTAAGCAGAGAAAACACTTCTCAGGCAGGTTCAAATGAAGTGTGTTTGCAAGAGTATTTTGAATTTAGAATACCCTTTCTCCAACATTCCTTTAAACAAAAGCCACTCTGATTAATGTTTGCAGAACAGAGGCTGAAACATGTTCGAATGTGGCTGAATTGGAGTTTCAGTTTTTGCAAACCTTCCCACAAAACATTTACCCATTACTCCTTCCATCTATGTGTAATTCTACTCTCAGTAAGCTCAAAGGTTCTTGGGATTTTTTAATTCTGAGTATGTACAAAGCAATGCCAAGTAATCTTTCCCATCACAGTTCTGTGTTTTTCCTACTCTGTTTAAACAGGTCAGTTAAATTACAAGCAAAATGAAGTGGCTTTAGGGTTTCTGAAGTTAATTGTCTATGCATCAGAGATTTAAATTTTTTTTATTACTGAAGACCACTTGGATTAGAAATTAGAAAAATACTCTTCAAATCCCAGAGAGTTCTTAATTTCTTTTTTTTCAGAGAATAGGCTTTGCCAAGCCTAATTCTGATTCAGTGGAATCAATAAATAAAGAAGATTGTCTTTAAGTTGCAGAAAACCACAATCAGTACGCTGCTGTGACCTGTCAAACAACCAAAGGGCGCTGGCCAATTCAGTCCCATTTCATTGTCATTACTGGTATTATGGTGACTCTGGGCTAAACCCAAGGAAGGTGAGTCAGAACTCTTCAATAAATATTGTAGATCAAATGCTGAAGAGGCTTTGCCCCTACAAGTGCATTATATAATACTAAATATATATACACAAGTGCTGAGTTAAAAAGAAGTCAGTGACTTTAACATGTCATATCTATACGGAGGTCATTGAACCTTCTTTGAAAAGTCATTTTTTTCTAATGCCATCTGCTTTTCTCATGATTTTTGCCCCCCTCAACCCATATAAAATGGATGTGTATTCAATCTTGAACTAAGCATGCTTGCAATGATTGAGAAATGTCTAAGGTCAGAGCTTACAAAAAATTCATAAGAGAAGCAGCAGGCACAAAAGAGAGGGGTTTTTTTAAAGAGAGTTCATGAGCCTCTGTATGAATTGGGCATGACATATTCATGTTACTGACTTCATTTATTTAATGTGGCTCCAAATAATTGATACCAGTACAGTGATAAAAGTACAGAGACTTCACTGCCAGAATTGCGATAATGAAGAGCCTCCCTGCTGATTTCATTCATGGGGTTGTTAGTCTGCTGGGTAAGACCTCTGATGAAAACTGGGCTGCAGCAAATGCCATAAAATAATCAAAGGCACAAAGACCTTTACCTGAGGCGAGCTTGGCCAGGGAGTGATTCAGGGTGGCAGAGGGATAAGAGGGAAAATTACATTAGCTGACGGACCAGACACAGCTTTTAAAAAAAATCTGATCCAAATTGTGAGAACTGCATTATATACAGAAATCTGCTGCAACTTTGGAAGATTCCAATTACATGGCTCCAACATCTAGTTAACCCATGTATCAACAGTGCTTCTTACCTTGCTGAATGTAGTTCAAGCTTACTTTATCCTCATCTACCAGCCATTTGTTCTCCCTGCCTCAGATTGTGAGCTCCCAGAAACACCAGCTGTCTTTTTATTATATGCTTAGCACAATAGGCTCCCTGTTTGGGCTATAGAAAATAATCATGTAAGCTCGAGACAGCCATACAAGTGCCAAAACACAGTTGATGTCAAGAGTCCTAGAGAGGAACTGAATATTAATATGAATCTAAAATCCTTTCTAAGCAAAAATCTCATTTGTCAACTCTGCTCATTTGTTTCACTTCATGTAAGTGTGTCAATGGTTGATTAAAATTCATAAATGTGCAGCAGAGTTACTGGATAAACGTTGAGTTACTGTTTACATATCAGAGAGCACTGAAAGCAGGAGCCTAGATGTGGAAAATCGTGTCGAGAGGAAAGGACCATGGTATGAATTACTGCCAGGACAGACTCACCAAACAATCCACAATGTCCATGTGTAAACTTCGTTAGTGATTAATGATCTGTTACAATACAATAAAATAAATAAAATAAAATGTTTCTTACTTACAACCCCTGTTTACCTAGCTTCAACTTCCAGTGACTGCACTTCTTGCTGGTTTTTTTGTTCTCTTACTAGATAAAAGAGCTTCTGCTCTCAGAAATCTCTTCCTTGTCTGGGTGATTGTGAATTGTGATCGAATTGCCTTAATTTCGCTTGCTGTGCCTTCTCTTCACTACATCTATGTCATCTAGCTGTCTTTGTGTCTCTGGTACTTCAGATTCAAAATCTGGGTCATAGAACTTTGTGTCCTTCCAGTCTTGAAGTTACTATGCAGTGTCTAAGAACTCCATCCTCTGTCTTCAGCTACTCTTCCAAAGCTGCTACATCAGCAGCTGTAGTAAAAACTTGTTGTGAATAGTGCCTTATTCATCTTAAAACAAAATACTTCAGGTGAGTGCACAGACACCTACAACTCCTCCTTCTGCAAATGGATTTCTAGGAGGTGCCTGCAGAAGGCAAGGCCACAGCTATAGCGTGCGGTTACAGGACACACATGCTGGAGAGGATTAAGAATTAGAAAAGGCATTCTGCTAGTAGATTTTAACTTGATTTTTTTTTAAATTGTGTAGTTTTGGTATGCAGCATTCTTTAAATAGGACAGAGGAGCAATTGCTGAATAGCGCTATATCTGTGCTTCCAAGAGAGTCTGAAAATGACATGAAATGAAGTAGCTGGTGGGATGAAAAAGATGGAGCTATTGCGAATGTGGCTCAGAAATGCCATTATTCTTTGAGAAAAGGATGCAGAAAGAGCTCTTTACAGCACTGAACACAACAAAGTCTCAGTATGGGAGAGAAGGAGTGCAGCAAACATGGAGACACCTTCCCACGACTGAGTGAGAACAAAAACATCAACACAAATAAGCAACAGTGAACATTGTGTGCCAAATAAATATTGCCACTAAAGCTGTGCTGGCTGCCTTTCTGTCCACAGAGCTTTCGAATACAGACGACGCAAATTTGGGGAATAAAGGTATAGTGTCATGCGTGTGTAGTCATACAGCTGCCCTCATCTCTATTCTTTAGGAGAAAAGGAAGGAGTTCAGACACTTCTTCGCACTGATGAAATTGTCACACTTCCTAAGGACAGAGCCTAAGAACTGGGTGGGCCTTGCCCATATTACAGGATTTATATTGCTGAGTAAACGAGGGCCAGGGAGCAGCTAAGCCTCCAGACAGGTGACATTCCTGAACTGTTGGTTCACATCTGTCTCTCTCTGGGACTTCTCTGATGAGCTCTGCTCTGGGGACTGCTTTGGATTTGCTTCGGGAGGTGGTTCACAGCAGCAGTCTCAACTAGCAGATGGCAAGGTCCACGCTGCGCTGAGCCTGACTTCTTCTATCCAACACAGTCCTCTTTTGCGCCTTTACGCACTCCCATACCACAGCCACGTGGTGTGCCAAGCACCCTCCCAGCTAATGACAGCACTCTGGTAGTCTGCAGCGTTATTTAATATGCTTTGAACTACTGTCCTCACCCCCAAATAGCAGCAGGCGCTTGAGGCACCCTACAGGGCAGCAGACAGAGGACCAAGCACTCTGATAGTGCCAGAACAGCCAGTCTGCTCTGGTGGGCAAATAGCCCCGATGAATTTAAAAGCCAGACAGTCGGTGCCGCTCAACCTTTTTGTGCCAGGTACTGTCCCCTGGCTCTCCTTTACTTGGGTCTGCAGAAGCATCCAAGCTGTTTGAAAGCCAGACTCGGAAGTCCACTGCTATTCAGTGAGAAGACCTGTGTTAAATGAGTACATGTGGGGTCAGGCACTCACCTGAGAGCAAGAATACATCTAGAGAGAAGACCATACAGTCATGTAATAGTAGCTATACCTATTCCTAATCCAGC
Source organism: Trogon surrucura (assembly GCA_020746105.1). NCBI lineage: Eukaryota > Metazoa > Chordata > Aves > Trogoniformes > Trogonidae > Trogon > Trogon surrucura. Next base: position 111,391,332 of record CM036617.1, on the reverse strand, counting down.
CAGTAGGACTGTAATAGTTAATTTCCAGTAATATTAAAGTAGGTTCAAAGTTTTCATTAAAGATATTTTATGTTTTTAAATTTAATTATGACAGATTACTTGAATAGATAATAAAAATAAGTGACATTACTTGAATAATTAACAATACTATAATGGTAACCGTAACAGTGGGAAAGAAACAAAACACCAGAGGAAAGCAATGCTTTGGTTTTGACATATCATGCCCAAAAAGTTTTGCTTGATTTCGAAAGAAAGCTGCTATTTGAAATAGAAAATAAAAGGATCCAAGGAAAGATCCAAATGTCAACAACGTATTTGGTTTTAAACATTTTGGGCAAAATAATTACTTTCAGAATTTGATTCTGCACAATGTTTGGATTATTTTTTGGGTTTGTCCCCACTTAATTTAATATGAATACTTAATATGATCTTTTATATGTCAAAATTTTTCAATCCTGACATTTTTAATAGAATGGAAAATCCATTTGACAATCGACTTTAATTTGTATGCTTTTAAATTGTTGTATCAGCTTTTGGCTTCTTGTTCATAATGTCACTTAGCGATGGGACTCTTCGTTCTTGAAAGAACAACTATTACAAATCCACAATACTTTTAAAATACCAAAGGGTAGGTAAGCACCGTCTCGTGTTCCCTCACATAAACCACCTGCAGAAACAGGGCTCAGGGAAGAAGCACACCACCAGCCAGAAGGCTTCTCCATGGCAAGCTCTTGTCCATTTGCACTTGTTCTGCTCTCTTCGTGGGTAGCATCAGTTGACACGAGTCAGCCTCCCAGGAAATTGCTCTCAGTATCAGGCTGGCTAACATCAAACCAGTACAATACAGATTAAGAACCTGATGCAATTTCATCTCGAAAATGACTAAGTCAGGACTTGGAGTGATTGCTCGGGAAAGCAGAGGTTCAGCTAAAACTAGCTACAGTTGCCAGTAATGTATTGATTTAGTATGCCAGCTATAGCATCGATTATCTTCTGTCTGATTCAGCCCTCTGATTCCTATCTACTGGAAGCGCAGAAAAGCCTCTCTCACGAAAAAATATTTCGGCTCTTCTGCATCCTCCCACCAAATACGGCCCCTGTTAAGTTTAAGGAACACTTCGAACAACCGGAGCTTAATGTTTCTGAAATAAGGTTTCCAGCAAGGATTGCACATATTAATAAGGTCAATTGGGGGCACACCTGCAAATGCAAGGGTATTGACTACATGCAAGTTAACCTCTCTGGGCGTGATTTAACCCGTCTAATCCACTGCCCTTTTCCCCCTTAGTAATAAGGGAACTGGAATCCTAGAGGAATTTGTTTTAATTTCTTTTGCATTATGGACTTTTACCTCCTGATGTTACTATACGTTAGATTTGCTAAACATTAACGTAGTAGGTAGATCATTTTTAAAAGCTAATTGTATTTCTTGTGCTAATGAATTATTCATAGGATAATCATATAAATCCACTCTCCACAATGATGTTTTATTTTGCATACTAATCTGAACATTTTGCATTTTCCAGGTTTTGATCTACAGTTGATCTTTGATATTGACCTATTCACTAATATAGGGTTTATGTTGCCCTCAGTGTCAGGTTTTTTTGGTTTCTTTATGCAGCTAAGTAGTCCATACATTTCATTAATATATAAGAGACAGGCTTTTTCTCGTGATTTATTCTTCTCTAACAAAGCCTCCAGTTGTTGCTTATCACGGGTCTCCAAGAGATTTTTTTCAGAACTGGTGTAGATATTTCTGCAGGTTAGCTAGGACACCCATGTACCCAGATTTCACACCCTATATCCTCCTCTGCAGTTTTCTCTACTAATCTCAGTTGCTCTTTTTGCTTCAGAAGCCAGAGTGATACATACAGAAGTCCCAGAAAAGTTAATAGGAAGGGAAGGATGTTACCTTGATCTAAAGAACAAAGCTTTGGCAGTTGTATAATGCTAGGGGTATATTGAACATCCTCACATGATTGAAGCAATGCATGTAATCATTATGTCCAAGATCTGGTCCCCCCTTTGCCAGAAATAGTTTATATTTTCAAGGTTCTCTTCAGCATCAGTTAGCACAATGGTTAAAAAAATTCAAATGGTGAACAACTGCTGATGTTTAATTATATATTTTTTTTAGTATATAGTATTGTATAAGAGCAAGTTAAAGTTGTGTTGAGAGCGAAGGAGGGAAGTAATTCTGTAGAAACTTGACAAGACCTTTTTTTGCAGCAGTTATGTTATTTACAAACCTTAGTCACAGCAAGCTTTGTTCACATCCATGAGGATTCCTATTGAAACTACTTAATATTACCAAGATGATGGTTAAAAGATGCTCAGAAAATTGCACCATAAGTTATATATTGGCATCATGGTCTTATATCTCGTTGAAAGAAGAGGATTTCTCAGTCATATCGGAAGAAGATTTCTTTACTAAAAAAAATTAATCTTGAAGAATGGTGAAATCGTAGTCCAACAAGACTTTACTGAAGAAAGGAGGTTTCCTGAAAGAAATTTTCTGTGAGTCTGAGAAGCTGAGATGTATCTTGTCGATGAGATGAAGAAACACAAGCTGAGCTTCACTGAAGCAACCTGTGAAATCCTGACCTGGTGTTGTTGTTCGGAGGCTGTTACTGACTACTGAAAATGAAAACCTGACCCTATACAGAACAACAGCTTTGCTTCTTATGAAAGCATAACTAGTCCAGAAGGGACAGATTTTTAGGTGAATGGAAAAATTTGACAGTCTTTCAGCCCAGTCATCTGACAACTGACGGTTCTCATGTTCAGAACCGAAGTCTCTCACCCCTCAGGAACGTCAAGAAAGATTGTGCAGGTGGCTAGGTTGAGTAGTGATGCAACTTCTGCTAACATGCACAGATTTTATCATCATGCCTGTAACCAGAAGTCTGGGGGGAAATGTTAATTAATCTGAAGGAAAAAGTATTGCCAGAAGCCAGCTGCTGTCTGAATTGATAGAGTAGCTCCAGCACTATAATTTCCAAACTATAGATTCGGCAAGACTCTTCTTTGCAGCTCTATTGCAGTACTTTAACTGTGATCAGGGAAAAATTCAATTCCAAGAGTCACTTTCTTGGTTAAGAGGCTGGCTTGAGTAACGGTCTCTTTACAATGTAAACTGCTTGGGATGCAGACTTTGTCTCAGTGGTGCCATGAACTGTGTGACACTATTAGCAAATGCCCTACAAATTTGTATCAGGGTTTGGAATTCAGTCCCAAACCTTTTCTCTTATTAATCATCCCCAGAAATAACAGTGGTTAAAAAGAGGGGATGCAGTAATGATAATCTGGCTGCACCTCTGTAATGTAGAGGTCTGCTTTGATTAAAGAAGTTCCTCTGCAGAAGATGATGCCTGAGAAGAGCCTAGCTTGACTTTCAGGTCCCTCAGGAGTAATGCTGAAGAGATATATCTTGTCAGTGAAGTTTGCCATTTCCAGATTGTAAATACTGTTGTTTGATTGCAGGTTTAAGCATTTTGTGTCAGCAAAGAGTATAGTTCCAATTCCTAAATTTTTCATCTTTAATTCTGCCCTTTGAGCAGTTTTGTCATATGCAGCGCTAAACAATTGACTCACTATTTTAATAATATGGTTCTCTTTAATCACTGAAACAAATGAACCAAAGTAACTTTTGATTTAATTTTGGTCTTTATCTCTCAGCTTGCTTAAACTTTCTAATTCTCTGGCTTTCCAATATCAACAGCTCAATGCCTAAAGGAACTAAAATTCATAGATATATCTGGATCGGAGGAGCTTATCGCCTTAACATAATACCTGTCATATTAGTAGGCTTAAAGTTATATATACTTAGATAAGTACACATTTTGTACACAAATTTTAACACATTTTTTAAATGATTCAAATAATGTCTTTTTCTGATAATATATCCCCCAATCTTATATGATGAACTGTTGGAAGGAGCTGAATATATGGTAATCAGTCTAATATCTAATTTAATATTGCATCATTATTTTAATATGTGACAGGAGTTAGGAGTTACATGTTAGATTTTCTTCTGGCATTTCAGAGGGTCTTGTTTATAGGATTTCCAGAAGGAAAATGGAGGGCCATGCAATCAATGACTTTGTAGCTGAGAGAGAGTCACCATGAGGTCACTGTTCGACAGATAAATGATGAATTTTTAAGGGTGATCCTTTATTCTGTAACCTTTTGACTTTTAGAATTGCCCTTGTAACAGACAGCCATGAGCTTCAACAAATAAGTGATATGTGAAAAACAGAAAACAAGGCTGATTATTTGACCTGCTTGTTAGGAAAAGCTTCTTTTGTGTGCAGACTGAGTCTAAGTAAATCCTTGAATTGGGATTGTTGTTTTCTAACTAGCATCAGAAAACAAAGCTCGCATCATGTCAAACTCATCCTAATGACTAGGATTCTTCATGTTTGTGTGAAAGATGCACCGTTTGACCATGACCATGAGGTAATGTACAGTAAATAGAGGATGATGTTAGAGAAGAGATCTTGCTGACAGGAACAATGTGATTCAGCCTCTAATGACTCAGGGTTTTAAGAACTGTTTTGGAGTAGGCTTCAACTTACAATTTTCCTTTGAATTGCACTTGCTTATCATTAAACCCTCCCATCTGAAAGGCTCTCTCTCACACCTCAGAAAAGGATAGCATCTTGTCAGGAAGAAATGTGGATAATGTTTTGCTCAGAGTGATAAATATTCACATGCATATAGTCAAGCCCCAAATGCCAGAGATAGCCTCTCTTTTGTAGTGCCTCAAGCAACCCTAGGCCACCCAAGGTGATGGCCAGCCCCTCCTCCTATAGTCCTGACAGGTGCTGCACCCCTCACACCCCTGGAACTCGGGTCCATCTGGCTATTTCTTCTGACATTTGTGAACTTTGGTCATTTTCAAAAACAAGAAGAGAAAACTGAAATGGAACATTTCTGTTCTGCAAAGCCATTCTAACATTTTGAAATTTTTTGTCTATCACTGGGGAATAAAAAATACATATACTGAACCCCCCTGTAGGAAGTGTATTTCCATCCCCTGCAAATAATTAAGAAAAAATAAAGTATATGTTTCCTGACTAGCTAACTAAAGATTTCCTAACACTTGTTTTCATTGCATCTTACTGAGCTGCTCATAGAAGACTAAAAGCCTTTCAAGTTTAAGTTGAGCCTTTTCACTCTTCTAGATATTAGTTAGACCTCTCCAAGCTTCTTCAGAAGGGAAGAATTGAGATATTTAAAAATATCTGCTACATCTGCCCGCATTTCTGGGCTCCCAAAGATGCTGCAGGAACCTTAAAACTTTGTGGCCCTATAGGTCTGTGGTAGCCTGTGGAGATCTCGACCTTAGAAGCCAGGATAATTTAGGAGCCTGTAGGCAGAGAGCAAAGTGGTTTCCAGTGGCTACATTTTCTTCAGCAGAGATTCATCTAAATTCATATATTTCTGCAAAACATTCTGCTATTGACAATTTTACATGCTTAGTAGAAAGGGAAACCAAACTCAATTTTGTTTGGAAACTCCCAGACATCTTTATATGTAGCTCAGGATGGAAAACAACTACCAATGCCTGCAAAATCTTCCCTGTGGTAATAACGCCACAACTTCCCTATCTGCAAATTGTGAATAAATCTTCTGAGATCAATGTTGCACCTCGTTCTCATTAATACCTGAGGAGCACCTGAAAGTCAGTAGGTGTGTAGAGAATGTCTCTATGGGACATGCCTGCAATGGGAAATGTGATGTTTGTGATACTCTGTGAATCTCCAGACCTCACTTGTCTGACTTAAGACTGTAGTTGGGCTGCTTTGATATCTTAGGGAGATAGCTTAAACACCCCAGAGTAGAAAATCAAGTTGAAACATATTTCTTTCATGTGGTGTCTTATGAATAGGTGGTGTGGGTGTTACATTTCAGTATACAAGGTTTCTGCTTTTGGAAAATACCTTTAACACAGTCTGTGTGAGTGAGAACGATTTCCCTGCAATCTTTGATTCTCTGCTTTTTCTCAACCAATTATGGTCTTCTAAGACAGGACTGTGTCAATAGGCATTTGAGAAAGTTGGGCAAGTTAATGTTCTGTGCTCAAGAGGGATGTGATTCCTTCTCTTCTGTCTGTAAGGGTTAAGTGATTACTCAGATAATCCAGAAAGTATCTCAATTACAATCAATTTTCCCTCCATCAAAAAGTAAAATTTGCTAATCTGCCAGCTGTGATGATTCAAAGATATATATGATTCACTCCTGAACAGTGCGAAGACAAAGAAAGGGAAAAGGCAGCACTCCTGTGATGCTTCTAGTTGCCAAATTCTCTGCAAATTCTTCAACACGCTAATTGAGAGAGGTAGCGGGCAAAACATGGACTGAGCAATGCTAAAGAGTAAAATGATTTTGGGGAATTTATGTTCTTGTGATTGTGGTGAAGGAACGAGGGGTGGATTGTGCGTAGATTGTTTAGTCTTGTTTGGTGTTGTGATGATTTTTTGTCCTGATTTTGGTGTTGGGAGTCTTTGGTTTTTCTGTTTCGATGTTAGTACTGTGTGATGAATGTAAATTTTAATAATTCTTAATAATTCAACACGCTAATTTCTTTAAATGTAATAGAAATAAGCTCTCCCTCTCTGCCTGTCTGTATCTTCAAGTTGTAAATGAAAGAGAAGAATTGCACCTTTTTCTTTTCTGCAAACTCAGCTCCATCTCAGTCCCTTCTGATGAAGGTCTTTGGGCAATACGAGATACAAATATTTATTGCCCTGTCACAGAAAATAGTTTATTTCTCTTTGCAGGGGCATTGGCCCCATGAAACATTATGAGTTCTGAATATTTTACTGCACAGTAAGCCCACTACCAGGTCTACTGTCTTCATTATACAGCAGCTGAACATTACATTTCTCCTAAGGGATGCCAGAGTTTTCTCATACTTTCTTTCTGGAGTCACACAAACTTCTTTTACTAACTAGAGGATATAAACATCAAAGTGCCAACAGACTAAGTGCCAAGTATCTACATTCGACCAAAGTGAACAAACCATCTTAAAAATCTATTGTAATGAAGTTTGTAACTATGTAGCGCTCTGCTTCCCTGTGCAGTCAAGCAAATCAAGCAGACTTACAGCAGAGAGACTTTTGCTTTAAAAACCAAAGGCTGCTTACCCACTAACAAAGAACCTTCATGGAGCTTTTGGAGCCTTTGAGGCTATTGAAGGGCTCTGATTTCTTCTGGGTAGGAGGTAGTGGTGTTACACTCACCTTTGCAAGCTTGAGACAGTTTTACTGCAAGGAGGGCAATGAATGCTGTAGTCCTTGCTGCAGACTTGCTCAGAATCTACGGCTTTAAATAAACTCGGCGGGCCACTGTTTTCTGGCATGCCTCATAAATCTGCCTATATAAGTCTCAGTACATTCTGCCATCTATTACTCATGTCCGTATTAGAGATAAAGTAATTCTCTTTGAACTTCCACTGCTGCCAAAAAGCAGCACACCATAATGCAGAACAAATACTTCTTCATGTTATATTCCCTTTATTTTTGTGTTTGACCCTTCCATTATGTGGTAGGAAGTAGTTTGCCACTTCTCTTGGGTTTGGGATGGTTTCTGCAAACTTTCTGAGCCCAGGTGTAAAGGGAAGACACTGACTTTGCAACACTTCCTGAAGAAAGTAATATCTTTAAAGTTTTGAAACATTTTACTTTCTTCTTTTATACCCAGAGCAAATGTCTGGCCTATTAAAATCAATTAGCTGGATTTTTTGATGAATTAAAAAAAATTTGGTTGCTTACACAAGCTTTAAATAAGGCTTTGCATCTTTGATACAAAAGCCGCACTTCTCCAAAGATTTTGGAATAATCTTCCCATGAAAGTTCTTGTCTGGAAAGTTTCTGACTTAATTTCAGATTTTCTTTAGTTATCAGAGTTTGAAGACACTTTTCCTTTTCTCCAAGTCCAGTAGCCTCCAGAAAGAGGCTGTAGATGGACATAGGAAACAGAAGCAGTGATATTCAGGTACTGAAAATATGATCTATCCACTTTCGGGATCCATTTTAGACAACTAGGCAAAGCTTCAGAGATTTCTTCTGCTTGGGCCAGTGTGCTTTCTCTAATTAGAGAGGTAGGTTAAGTTATCTTCTGATTGCAGCAATTAACACTTGCAGTGACTGCCAGACAATTTTGTAATGATTCAGGAAGAGCATCCAACTTCAGAGAAAGCTGTAGTGTTCCAGTACTTCTTTGTCAGAGATGAAATTTCCCATTTCAGCTAGGAACAAGCTGCTCCAGAACACCGTTAGACCAGCCTTGCACATAGTACATAGCGTGCTCTATATTAATGTTCTTGCTATAAACAAAACATAAGTTTACCCCATATATCTGATTTTCACATCTAAGTATGCCCTATACAGCCTTGGGTTACAGTTGGGCTGGTAGACAAAAAGCATCATGCCAAAAGCAAACAATAGACTACTCCACTTGGTTCTGTGTAAATGAATCTTGCCTGTACCAGTTTAATGTAGTGAAATTCACCCAGTTGGCTGCCCTGTAAACACCGAGACTGAGTGCAGCAATGCTAATCTATAGATTCAGACACTTATTTACAGAACCTAACTGAAAAAAAGAGAAAAAATATTTGTACCGTTGTCGGTTTTGCTGTATTTGAGTGCTAGACACTTTCCCGTCTCTTGTAGTTTCAGGAATGACTCTTGGTGTCAAGTAATAGAAGCAGAGTTGCATTGCTTTAATACCCTGGCATGTGTGTGTTTGATAGTCCTCTTCGTGTTCTATGTTACTCTCAGTTTCAAGAGATTTTAATGGGAATAATTTCAGAAAGAGATAAGAGTTGTTCTGCTTTCCCAGGGATTAGCTTTTTTCAGTTTTTACCTTTACTCACCATACATCAGAACATACTTCACCTCAAGTGATTCACAATTTAGAAAATGTATAAACCATATTTAGGTTTATAGGGCAGCTGTTAAGCTATGTTTACACATTAAACTTCCAAAACCACAAATATGAAGCATGGTTTTTTATACCAGGAGAAAAGGCTGCATCGCTTTTTTTTTTTTTTTTTTTTTTTTTTTGTTCCAGTGTGGTTTAAGACTACCAGGAATCAGTCTGAACTAAATAAAGTTAAATAAATTTTAAACATAAGTAAATGCTTATATACGTACTTGTATTGGTTTATCTAGATTGTTTAAAAGTCTTCCAATTCTCTGTCATGGTCAAGGCTTCTGTTAATCTTGTACGATCCCACTGAACTCTGTAGGCATAAGTGAGAGTAGAATGTGGCCTGTGACATTATATCAGCAAAAACATCTATTTAAGAAAAGGATTGTTTCAGATAAATTCTATTGAAGCTGGAAGAAAGTAATCTTTCACTGGACACTGTTCTGGAAGATGTTAGCCCCCAAAGTGACGAGTAAGTAAATACAGGATTGTACTGGAATCGTAACCAATGCTGCTGCAACTTGCCAAATATATAGCATTCAATAATATGAAGTGACAGCAATCTTGAAATTCTAATGCTTTAAAGCCATCCACATTCAGAAATAGGTTGAAAAATAACAGCACAAATTGATATGATTCATGTAAAATTCTACTGGTCTGCTTGGAAAGAGTATCCTGTCAAATGAAACATCATTAAAAGCCCCCAGCTAAGAATAAGTCGAGTGATACCCAGTGTCAAGCCACGTTTTAAAAATACATCCTCTACTTAGAATGGAAGTTAATAAATGTTGTTCATTCATGAGTGGTGCATTGCATTTTCCTAAGTAGCTAGATTGCGTTTGTAATGCAAACAGCAGCAGGGCATATGGAAGAGCTGCAGTAGTCACGTCAGACAAACAAAATATGGATTAAAGTTTTAGCAAGTGGGCTAGAAAGAGCATAGGTCTCAGCCCAGCTAGATTCCAAAGACAGTAGTAAGACACTTTAATTGCATGATTGATGTGGGCTTCAAAAGAAAGCACCAAATCCACAATGACCCCAAGGTCACAAGCATTATCTGAAGGATAAAAGAACTACCACAAATGGAAACTACCACAGATGACACCTGAGACCTCTGCACCAGAGAACTAATCAATAGCAACTCAGTTTTGTCTGTGTTAAGTTTAACAAAATTTGAAGTTACCCGTGATTAAATATCACAGAGGCAATTACACAAAACATCAAACTTCTTTGTAGGCTCTGCAGGGACTGAGAGGATATCCGAATATCGTCTGCATACAAATGACACAGCAAACAGGGCGGCTGAATAATGTTAACTAAGGGAAGTGTATAAATAGGAATCAAAATTGAAACCATAAGAGAATCACAGCCTTCCTAAAGAATGAATTCCCTCCAGCAGAAGTGAATTTTGTCACTACGTATAAAACAGCAAAGACAAACTAGTCCTAGCTCCCAAATGGTATTAAAGAAAGGCCTGATAAATAGTCACTGGAAAGTCAACATCTAGTGAAATATATGAGCTATGAAGTAATTTAAATATTTTATTCACCTTCATTAATACTTGTGGAAGCAGGAAGTCTTAGTGAAGTCAGTGGCTGTATTTCATTTAAAAGGAATAGCTTAAGCTGTGTAGATGTATTGGTGATGTGCTCGGCCTCTCCACAGACATCGGTAGTATTGTTGAATTGCAATCATGCACTAATACGGGAAGACAATTGCTGATCAATGGTATCATCTCTTGAAAGGCAATATTGCAACAACTTCCAACATCTCGCCTACCTTTGGAGTTAGAAAAAGGCCAAGCACAGACAGAAGTAGAGTTAGGTCAGTGTTATAGAAGTGAGAGTAACTTTGTGCGTACAGCCAAGCCAGATGGAAGCTCAACTTGACAGGGAAAAAATCAGGACAGGAGTACAAAGAATAAGCAAGGGTCCATGAGTGGGAGATTTTCCAGAAAAGCTGTGACAATGGCCAAAAAACTCTAGACCATTTCTAAAAATTAATGTGGGAATTAATAATGATTTATGACTGTAAAACTGACATTAATTAAAGCAAGTTTAAAAGTATCCTTAACATTTAGATTTGACGCTATTACAGCTGGCTGGAAAAAGCATTCAAATTACCAGAAAAGGACTTTTAGCTCACCCATAGGGGTTTTTTTTTCCCATTGTGTTTGCATTTCTTGAGCATGTTAGTGCAGGATCTGAGCCAAAAACAGTCACAATGGAATATGGACAGAGGAGGAAAATTTACTAAATCTTAAAGGGATTGCAAGGAAGGGCGGTAGCAGAGTTCAACAAAAGGCAATGTCAGAGACTACAACTTAAAATGTTCTCTAAAGTAAAAAAATTCAGAATATCAACTACCTAAACAGAAACCTGCATATAAAGGTTTGCTGGGGCTTTTTATGTGTTGTTTTGGGCTTTTTTAAGAGAACTAACTGATCTCAAATACCAAATACAGAGAAAATAAATGCGAAGGCAGTTGTTCCAAAAAATCAATTCTTGGTTTATAATAAATCAGGACAGGGATGAGGGATCAACCATGGACCATATGTTCCCTCCGCCACCTTGATTTAGTGGCAAAAATTGACCTTTGCTCTTCAGTTCAAAAGTCCAGGCCTTCTGTGAGCTTACATAATTAGATGTCAGCTGTAAGACAATAACGTAATGAAACTCAGGTGTGGATTTAGCAGGATGGCCAAGGGGGATGTGACCTCCTTCTGTCCCTCTGTCCCCACCCTCTCCCTTGCTCCATTTCATGTACTGCTGCCTGCTGATGCTCTGAGGCCTGTCCCCATGCTAGCACCTGGAACAGGGGCATCTGACACCACGTCCAAGTTCTGTAAGGAGACAAGAGTGGCCCACACTCCACAGAGGAGCCATGACCCAGGGCATAGCTCTCCTGTTTAGATCACATAGTGTCCACCCTTGAAAGTGTGCTACTAGCTCCTGCTCTCTACAGGGTTCAGGTCTGAGATTAGGTGCAGAAATGGGCTCAGAGAGCCTGGTGGGACTCAGAAATACTTCTCAGCTCCAAACGTGCATGGCAGTGGTGTTCCAAGTATTGGGGTGAAATGTTAAGTGTTTGCTTTCCCGATGTCCGTAGGAAGGAAACAGTGGAAGGTGCACAGGCTACAGGGGTGTTCTGCTTGCTCAGGTCAGGTCCCAGATCTGGACAATTGGTGTTTGCAGAGATTCAGTCATGTTGGGCTAAATCTTCAGAGTGTGATACTACTTACATAGCATAAAAAGCAAGGAAAAGAATGAGTAACTCGACCAGAAGTTAATCAGCTTTTGCATGTAAAATGGAATGGCTTGGACAGTAAAGACTGAGAGAAACCCACTCTACATACTCTTAGTTATAAAATCCTGCACAGAAGATCCTAGTTTCACCATCTGCTTGTAAAGAAATCTAAATCTGCATCACCTCTGGGAGAAGGAATAGCTTAACTGCATGCATACGTGGTTAGAAATATATCCTTATTATAACTATTTTAACTAGATACTACATTCACCAGTGCTTCCTCTAGTTTTTTTTTTATAGATTTTTCCCTTTGTTTTTAGTTTTGAGGTTAGGATTTTTTGTTATTTTGTTGGGGTTTTTTTGCTTTTGGAGTGGAGATTTTTCTAACAAGATCAGTCCCTTCTTTAAGTCCCCTGAAGGCTATGTGAAGTACAAAAATAGCTCTTAACTCTTTCCTGAAAGCTTTGCCATATCACTAACTCTTTTATAATGTCTCAGGCTTTCTACTGAGCGTAACATGTAAAGCAGAGTTTAGATTTTCACATTGGAAACGATGAAAGGAGACTTATCATCAGTATTATAAGGGCAAAATCCATAATGACCCCAGAATGACCTTCTCACTAGTCCTACTAGATGTTGCCTTGCTTAATGGTTAAATATTATTTAGATGAGAACTACGACTTAGAAATATTGGTATTCATACAACATTGCTAACTTCTTTTCACAAAATTTTCACATTCCTAATTTTGAAATTTCCAGACATGTAGGCTTTAGAAAGTTGAGAAATAAGCTGTTCCATTTTGTAAATCTGAGAGAAATAGTTGATGCTTGTTTTCAGCAATATTAATGTACTTCTATCCCTATTAAGACTCTACATGTGTATCTTTGATCCTATCGTCAGGATTTGGGAGCTGATTACCTTCAGAGGGAGCAGTTGATTTGGAACAGGTTTTATTTCTCTTTCTTTTTTTTTTTTTAGGTTTTTGTATTCATGGGAACAAATCCAAATAAGAGATTCCTTAAAAAACTGTATTGCTTGAGCAGAAGTCATAAAGGTGACCTCTGCCAGGTCTAGCTGCAGTGGTCTGAGACACAGCAGCCCAGCTGTACCCCCAGCTCACAGATGACTTATCACTTGTAGCAAACGATGCAAAAGGAAATATTTGCAAGTTCTCCATTGGCAGCAGTTGACAGTCCACCATACAGGAGGCAAGCAGCATTAAGCATAGACAGCTCAATGACAGCTATGGTTTCCTTAAGTCGTAAATTCAATTTTAGATTTTCTACTAACTCATCAAAAATAATATAAAATGAAGGACTTACCTAATATAAACTCATCCTGGCTGGACTCGTGTGCCGAAAAGACACTGGCATGCTACCTTTCTCTATCAACATGGGCGCAACGAGCTCCTAAGCTTTTTTTTTCACTCCATCCTTATCCATTTTTCACCCAAAGTTCTTGCCTACTCTTTAAGGCAGGCTCCAGAGCCCTGTAGCTTCTCTTTCTTTTTGGACAGTGACATCAGACCTTGGCCATTATGTGTACATGCTGCGATTACAGCAGATGCCATTGCAATCTAGCCAGAACCAAGCCCCCTGCCAAAACCAGCTATGTTGGACATTTATACGCATCATCTCTGCTGGGAAAAGCTTAACATTTTCCTTCCTTGCCTTGGAGAAGTTCTTGCACAACACCCCTGTGTGCGCCACAACTATTTTATTAGGCCGTGCTTCCCATTTTCTGCCTCCCACCCTCTGTCTTCTCTACATGGGCCACGGTGAACAGAAAGATGACGCCAAGCCTCAACGCAGCCGCATCAGTCCTGCCAGGCACGGGTACACACTGGAGCTGCTATTTCTGTTGCTCAAGGGAGAAGCAAAAATAGCACATGGCACTCGTAATGCCAAGATTCCAGGGGGCATTTTGGCCTGCCAGTGGCACGGTACTTTTTATTAAGCTATTTCCCGGGTCACCAGTTGACCTTGGAAATGGAAAGCTGGCCCTGTCTAAGTGAACTGCCCCAAAAATATTCCTGCTGTGTGGCAGGGCTGCAGTCCTGGTATGCACAGGGCAGACAAGCTGGGAGCTGTCTGGGATACCAGTGACACGTGCTGGCAGAAAATCACCACTGCATGCTTCTGCTAATTTGGCTACGCATCGTACTGGTTTCTAAACTGACTTAAATCTGCTCTGCCTGGTGATCCAGCAGGTTAAGTCTCTGATACCCATTTCATGGAGTCATGGCTGGTAAGGGCTGATGCAAGAGTTTCCAGGGCTTTCTCCTCCCAGCAGAACTGACACTCTGGCTTTTAGAAGCTTTCAGTCATTTTTTTCGTTAGCGTAATATGTGTACTAGGCTGCTATTCTTTCTTCAGGTAACTCAAGTACCTTTCACAGGACTATTATAGAGAAACTGGTATCCTCCCTAGCAGTTAGGTTAGTTAATACTCTCCATGATGAAGGGGTCTTGTGATTTTTCCATTAAAAATCCCTCACAGCTTCACTGTTTGCTGTAAAGCTTTGATATATCGCAAAAGAAACACCCTCAAGCTTCAGAAGTGTCTTTTTTTCTCTGAAACCCTCCTCCGCTACAGCTGAGCAAAAACTATTAAACAAGTTAATCCATTTTCTCTTCTTATGCAGGTATATCATATATATATCAGAATTAATTTTAACCTTACCTTAGCATATTCCTAAGAAAACCACATCCAAATTATATAATTTCACTGTAATTAAAATTAGAGCTGCAAAGTAAAGTACTCAAAACTCAGAAAATGACACAATCAAGGTTGGCTGTGCAATCATAGTTTGCCTTGAGTGCATACGCATGCTGGTACTATTTGAAAAAAAGCTATTTAAAATTGTTGATCTGCCTTCAGACAGCAGGATCCCCTGCATTGGGTAGCTCACAGATCAAAATAGATTTTGCCTGGGAAAGATTGTTTCTATCATCTTGTAAACTTCAAGTCTGGTTCTGCAGGATTGGGGCAGAAACATTAAGAGCTTTGAATTTTTATTTTCTTGGTTTATATGTGATATTAATTACTTTGTTGGGGGATAGAATAATATTGCTTTCAAACATGTCAGTGCTACAGACTAACAGGCTCCAATCTCATCCATACTGACTTCTCTGCCCACAGACTGTAATCTCTGTCTTGGCAAACGCGTACCCATCCTTCAGGCAAAATTTTAAACCAAAAGTTTCCCAAATTCTAACCCCCTAGCCCTGTTTTTCAGTGATCTTAGAAATGACATAACATTTCATTAGAAATTTTCTTCTAATCATTGGTCAAAGCATATAATTTTTATTCAATATTTTTCTACCACTGACTACACATATTGATTATTTTCATTTAAAAGATTTGTATGCACCTACCATCATGGTATTTGGATGCATGACAGTACTATTTTCAACTAGAAAAGAATCCAAATAGGACCAAAGGGAGTATGAAGCCAAATTTCTGTGGTTTAAATTTGTTACGTTTGTAAATTTTCTATTAGGGTGATGGTCTCTTAAGCCAGGCTTGCTGGTAAAACACGATAGCCATACAAATTATAAAGACTAGAAAAAGTGTGTCCAAACTGAAGTTTAAACTCAACTGAAAATAAATGTACATCTCATTCAGATCCTTTATCAGCTGCAGTTGCAGAAACAAACCTGGTCATACCTTAAACCATAAGTCTTTAATTTCTCATTAAACATTAAGGACTATGATTGCTTATAAGAAAATAATGGTGCACTGAATGCATTCTGAACGACTTAGATGCATTATGCCCACCAAGCCAACATGAGAAACAAATGCAGACCTTGTCACGTTTTCAGAATACCAGAAACGGGTATCTCCATGTTGACAGTTTCAGGCATATGAAAATTATCCCACAAATGACAGCTTTTCAAACAAACATAATAATAATATGGAATGTCTGCAGTAGCTAACTTGAGACCTGACAGCAACATGCGCGTTTCTCAATGTGAAGCATTTGTACTTTCTGCGCTCAACTGGGTATGCTTCTGCCGTGAATTTGAGGCACCCAAGGGCTCTGATTCCCATGACCTACTAACAGTCATGCAGAGCAAAGAACTTGTACAGCACAACAAGTTCCTGTCTTCGTATTCCCCCCCTGACAGCAGGGCCAGGGAGTTAGAACTCTTGTGCTGCTTACAGGGCTTTTCATGCAGGAGCTATTCTCAAGGGGCTGTTTCCATAGACTTTAAGATCCTTTTAGACAGAAGAGTGGTTGGAAAAAAAAAAAAGCCTTAGCATAATTGAAAATCAGATTTGTTGTGTACCTTGCAGAGTAATAGGACACCAAAGTATTTGAGAATTAAAGGTGGGAACAAACTTGCGTATTAAAATTTGAGCATGGCTGTGTTCCAGGAACGAAAAATAAGTACTGTCAGAGTGAAAATAAAGTGATGACCAGTGAATAAAAATAGATCAAGGTACCTTAGAAATTGTTGGTCAAATGCATTGTAGTAAGTATGTCTTCATTACAAAGGATAACATGCAAGAATGTTGAGAAAATCTGCTGGTTAGTCCAAATAGGAAAATCTTTAGTGTTCTCTAATTCATATCAAATGTTACTTAGTCTTTGAACCTCTTCCCTTGAGTTTCCAACAGGTACCAAGACAGTTTTAACGCTAACCACATCAATAAGTTTTAGCTCCTGCTTTATAGCCATAAACCAGAACTGGTGTTGATGTTGAAACTAATTTTGCTATTTCTGTGGGTATGAGAAAGAACTCTCTTAGGTTTATATGCAAAAAAAAAAAAGGCAAAAAAAAATACTGTATAATGCAAACAGCTTATGGCAAGTATCTGACGATGTATAAAGGTAAGAAAGAACAAGGAAATCATGCTAAGAAATGGTCATAGCATATTAACAATTTAATGACTATCAAGGTAACATTAATGGCAAGAAAGAGCTTAGATATGGACATGAAGTATGTGGATAACATACTTCAGTATGTTAACAGTGGATATTAACAGTGGATATTAAACAGACGAATTATAGAAGTAGTGTGACTGTATTTAGGAATGTATTGGCTGCAGTACTTACGAATTCCTAACAAAGCATCTCATGTTGGCATAAAGTGTGATCATATGGAGACAAATCTGGCAGAAGAAAAATTAAGTGGTAAATAACTATAGTTATAAAGATTCTGAGCAAAGTTGTTGCCAGTTTTGATCAGCTAGATTGACTCTGCCTACCGGTAATGAAGAGAAAGCCAGAAGCACAACTCTCTAATTCATGCAAGACCACTCTTGATGTTAAAGATTTTGCCTCTCCATCCCATACACAGACACACTTGGGGGGTTTCTGTGAACCTGCATACATGAACCTCATGGTTCACTCTGGCAAGAAAGGGGCACTTGGTCAGCATTGAATTTGAAAAGTCAGAAGTGCACATCTATAAAATATCAGCCGAATTTTTGTCCTGGTCTGTATTTTGCTTCTGGTTGTACTAGGGCCAGCAACAACTCACACATGAGTGGATTTGAGTGCATCTCAGCCACTCTGAACTTCCACTGAGTTTCACTATAGACTCCAAATAGCAGGAATGGGGTAAAGCAGTTCAGTGATAGGATCATCCACATGCAACCTGTGGACCCAGACATATGAGACCCACTGAAGGAAAAGGCCATTAATGGCGAATAACCAACTCATTTCTCCCCTCTAAGTTGGACAAGGCTGCTCATGGAAGGCAAGAAAGAAATAGAGAGAGGCTAGATGTGGCTAGACGTCTGTGTTTTAGCATCGCATATTGGACCAAATCACTCCAAAACTGTCTTTGGGTGAAGTCCAGCTCACTCTCTCCTCACCTTCTCCAATGTTCAACTTCTGGTATGACTACATGAGCAGAATCTCACAAAGTAGTGCTAAACCTAGGACTTCCCTTTCCCAAATCTCCAGCCACCTAAGCACTTTGAGTCTGCTTTAGCCTTTCTGAGGTTCCATAGCATTTATATCTCGTAACACAAGGGCCTTTCAAAAGAGATTCTAGACTAATCATTCTTTCTTTTAGGACCATGAAAGACAGACTACAGGTGAAATAATGCAGGTTCTCTATGTATCCCCATGCCTCCTTTTCCTCCTATTCTGGAGAACTCTTTAGGCTTCTGGGACACCACCTTGTTATCATTTCTTCTTCATCTCTTTAAAATGGCTTCTCAGACTTTCTCTGATGGCTGCCAGCTTCTTTTTCATATTGGTAGGTTGTCTCCTGATCAGTTTTGTCATATAATCATAGTTCCCCGAAAACCAATACACAGATAAGTAGCATGCTCCCCTGATTTATTTTTATGGGCCAGCAATTTTTACAGTAGTATTTCATACAAAATGGTCATCTCTGAGGGAGAAAAGGTAGAGGAAAGAGATGAAAGAGCATGGGAGTAGAGATGGAATAGGGAGTACCAGGTGAGAAGTTATAAGAGAGCAGGAAAAAGAGAAGAAACTAGAGAAAATAAATGCTCCTTTCCACTTGTTGCAGTGCATTTATTTATGGTTTATGTTCTTACATCAGTATTTTTGAGGAGAATGGGCCTTCATGTTGTGATTACGAGCACATTGAGCTGAAGAATCAGCAGCATCCCCCCTAAGCAGCATCCCTTCATGAAGGTATAAACATGGTGGTGACACCACATTGTACCACACCACAGTCTGGGGCTCCTTGATAGCTCCTGGGACCAGGAGAGGCCCTGTGTCAGAGTGCACTGGGCTGCCAGCAGCAGGTTGTGACACATTTACTGTGAGGGGATTGACGTATATTCAATGTGAGCAACTTCTTGCTGCAGAATGGGCATGGTTGTTACTAGCGAAGCTGGGGATTCAGAGTGCCGTCATGTGAGAAGTACTCGTGGAAAAGAGAGCAGAGAAGAATCAGAAGGGAGACTGTATTCATCGGTATTTCACTTTGCACTGAGGGTGATCTAGGCTGGAAAGCCTGGTCCTCTGTACCACCTTCTTTGAGGCTGCGTATTCCTATTAATTATTAATTACTCATGCTAATGAAGAGAACAAAGATATGCTTCCAAGTATGATTAGAAAATCAGTGCTTGGGAGCTAACTCAATGGACCTGCAATGACTTCTCTAAATGCTGAGTAGGAAATTGGACACCTCTCATCACTTTTTTATAGCGTGCTTCTCAAGAATTTGGTAAAATATAATAAAATATTAGCCTTACAAAGAAAAAATGCTAGGATTAAACAACCCTATGAAAGATATGTATGAACCGTCTGCTTTTATGTGGAAGTTTACTTCCAGAACATGTATTTTTCTAGAGGTTTTAACCACAATGCCTTTTATTTGCTATATGAATCCTAAATAATATTTACTCATTCCTCCTCTAAATGCAAGGAAGTAACAGAAAAGCTAAGGAAAACAAACAGCAAACACATGATTTCAGGAAAGGTAGCTGCAACATATACCATATTTACTGTTTTTACCACATCTGCTTACTGCTGCCATTTTTTCTAGCCCTTAGGAGAGGTGCCCATGTCAGGGATTAACTGGTTGCCCAGTGTTTCTTCTGTAGTCAACATTTACTACCTAGGGATTCCCAAAGAAGAACTGAAAAGCTGCATTTCCAAACGAAGGGAATTCTTACTCATCACATTGGTTGATCTGGCACCTATAAAGAGACGGCAACATCAGAAATGGCGAGATACTTGCTTTTAATGCTTGGCTTTGAACCATGCTATTTTTGTTGAGATATTTTTGTCATCTTTTTCTCCCTTCTGCTTCTTTTTTTTTTTTTTCTGCTAAGGCTCTTAGATCATAGCTCTGAGACACAGACAATCAGTTACAGTATATTTCTACAATGTTTAATACAATGATACTCTGAATATAGCCTAATATTTCATTTACTAAAGTATAAATTATACTACTGTAACAAATTTTGCGACTATAAAGAAACATCCATTATTTCTGTGTTATCTCAGCTAAAATTCCTGTGCTCTATTTTACTGCGCTTCTCATCCCCGTTATTTAAAATGACTTAGAACAAATGTGATGTGAAACTTCAGAGAAATCCCGAGCAATGCATTTTATGTTGGCTGACAGCAAAGAACTGCATTAATTTTAACATCCAAATCACATAATCTGCTCCTAGTGCGTATAAAGCTCAAACAAATGCTCTTCTTCATGCAATTAAAAAAAAAAAAAAAAAAGACAAACGTGTCTAGATCTTCTTCTTTAACATGAAGGAAGGCCTACTGATCTAAGAAACTTCAGTTTTAGCATGTCCATGCTGACCACTTGCCCTTCCCATAGAAGCAGTTGAGCTTAGTCTTCAGCAACATGCAAGGAGACAAGCCATCAGTGCTTCAGTACACTGCAACACTGAGATGCCAGCTTTCAGCATGGACTAAAAGATATGACTGAAGTGATGAGCTCGGTAGTCAATGGGAACATTCTCCCATCTCAGCAAGGCTCTTGGAGAACTGGAGTGCCTTATCTGCCCTGTCTCTACTGGATGTGTTGGCCATGTGTACATTATTTGAAGACTCCAAGCTCACCCTCTGCCCATTCAATTACTAGTGTAAATAAGAAAATCCTCTGTGTGGCTCATCTTTCTGCATTTTTATAGTACTTAGAAATAGACACAGTGAGGCAATGCCTGTCAAAACTAGGTATCACTAGTGCAGGAGGAACAAATAACTAGAGCTACAGAAGAGTTAAGACTGTTTGTTCCTGTGCTTTGTTGAAGTAGATGAAGTGTGGGTATCTCATAAAATATGCTCGTGTGCTCTGATTTTTTCATTCTGCATTCACTTCTCTGCAATCTGCTTACCATGACAAAAGTCACCAGAGACACAAAGTGCTGTGATAATGAGAGAACTGTAGGTAACTTCCAGTCAGTCCCCTGGGGCACATTTGGAGTTTACTACCCATAGGATATAACAGTTTCTACATGCAATTGGAGCTGACTCCACATTTCTCCCTCAGTAAATATATGCAACCATTGAAAAGTAAAATTCAGGTTTACCTTAAGAGAGTGCTGAGCATATCTTTCCTTGTTTGCCTTATGTTTAGCCATCTACAATCTTGCAGTCTTGGGAGATCAGAGTATTGGCTTTCGTTATAGTAATCTCACTGTTGGAAGCAACCGTCGTTTGGCTATTGTAAGTTTTATGTAATTAGTAATTTATGGCCTCTAATTTTCTCAGACACCTTTTGCAGCTGAAGCTGCAAATTGTATTATGCCAAATATTAAACCTCTGGAGGCAGTGTATGTAGACTTTCAAAGACCAAAATTATATCTCCTTAGGAGGCCTGCTCTCCTAACAAAAGTTCATTAAATAAGGTTTCTTTGTATGTAAAGTGCTGGCATAAATGACAATATAGGAAATTTAATAATTAATGATATTTTTCCCCTCATATTATTTTGATCACCACTATATTTTCATCAATTAATGAATATTACTGAAGTAATAGCTTTACTCCTGAGATATGCATCAGAAATGACTTAATGAAGTGAAGTACACATGTAACTCCTCTTAAAAGCTGTGTTACAGTTTGGATTTTTCAGCTGTTTTTGCAAGTTGTCAAGGTTGCCTCCAGTAACACTCTCTGCAAGACACAGAGACATGAAGCCCTTTCAGCCATCTCATGACATTAGCATTAAATTATCGTTCCGGTTTTCAGGAGAAAGAGAAATGTTTTTAACATTTCCTTTCATTTCGTTCTGCTTTTAAATATCCCTAACACTGTGCCAGAATTAAAGTCAAAAGTTAACACCATACTAATGGGGTTAATGTGTGGTCAAAGTCTGCATTTTTTTTTTCCTGCCAGAAGAGCATTTGACATTATTCTTGATGAATAAAAAGACAGTCAGTAGTGATATGTCACAAGCTCGGGGCTCTGAAAAGGAAAACCAGGCTGTTGACACAAAACTGGACGGCTCTATTTTTTTTTGTTCTAGGTGGGTCATGCTGTGCACTGGTACTTATCACAAGTGTACTGGTATTTACCACAAGGTAACTCTATGTTGACCTACCACAGCTTTATTCCAGCTTTATCTAAGCTGATTTCTATGGTGCCCTCAGCCCGGCAGCAGTGTGGTGATGTATCAAGCATTCTTTTCCCCAGTTTCCAGTGCACAACAGTGAATTTTCTAGGTAGCCTGTTCAGAGACCTCTGTGTTCCCTTATGCTGTAAGACAGATGAGGATAAATAGGACCTGAAAGAAAAGATAAAGCCTCAGAAAGAAGCCATCTGTGCTCTTTTTCATGTCCTCATGGAAGTCTCCTGGTTGAAAAGCATTAGTTGAATTTAAGAAGGAAACATTTTGCTTTGCATGGTTCCCTATTAGGAACACAGTAGAAAAAGGAGTCAACATTAATGCTGTTCCTCCGGTTCACTTTCTGTCCTCGTTTCTGCCCAGAGGGAGAATTGGGAGAGATGAAGGTGCAGCCACGGCACTGGGAATCAAAGGAGAAGATCGATGTCTGCGGCTCCAGACATAAGGATGGGGAGTCCTGGTACCTGTGCAGCACATAGAAACTTCCCCATGACTCTAGGAAATCTTAAGGCCAAATGCTTTTGATTCTTCTTGCCTTTCAAGGGCTGGCAAATGTCACCTACAAAACTGACACCTGAACACTGTTTCCAGCATGTGCCAAGACTCCTTCACAGGTCCTGAAGTCAGACCCTTTCATGCCCATTTTCTGCCCATTTTTATGGAACACGTCATTCACAGGGAATATTAGCTATATGGAGAAGGAGGTTTGAAATCTAATGTTGTGTGCTTCTTACAGCTTCGATCTCACTTTATCCTTGAGGTGGGAATGGTTAGTCTGTTAATAAAATCAGACATAAGAGGGATCACTCTCTGGTGGGCTTTGCCCTGGAGCCAGACTAGGAGGCAGCACCAGGGCACCCAGGTGAGGCTGTGGGCTGCAGGGCTGCCAGGGCTGTGCAGTGTCCTCCCTCCCCAACCAGCCCCATCCTGCTAATCCCAGCAAGACGAGCCAGGCCGGGCTGGGAATGGTGACCAGGGTCAGGCACAGCCTGGGCATCCCCAGGCACCATGGGACCCAGCCAGGAATGCATCCTCTGGCATGGGATGGGATGGCATAGGATGGGATGGGGTCAGGGCAGTGCCTGGCACAGTAAGGCCCAGGGCCAGGCAAGGACAGGGCTGCAGCACCCAGTTTGCCTATCGAAGAAGTTCTCATTACTAAATGAAATGCTACATTTTGGTTAATCCAGTGGAGAAGGAGTACTTAATTAATTTCTGCTGCGGTCTGCTGGGAAATTCTTCTAAGGTCTGTTAATTCTTACTGAGATCTGATCAGCAGGAAGCAAAGTACTGGTTTCACTCTGCCTTTGTGACTCGCAGCCTCTTTCTGAGAGAGCAGGGTAATAGTAAGAAGCGTGGAATTGCTTGCAGATAAGGTGAGGTCTGGGTAAAATGTGCCCATGAGCTAGATGAGAGACTGCTATCTGAGTAGCAGCACAGTCCTGTATCTTCAGAGATGTAAATTTAAGTTATAGGTGAGAACACAAGTCAGAATGAACGGTTTGTTCCACATGTTAATCTTTCCAGGTGAAAAGCCAGCCTAACCACAGCTTCCAACAGAAATTCCTCCAGCTCTGAAAAACCTGCATGTCCATTCCCAGCAGATGATTTCAGTGAGAAGTCTTTCTGCCTGCTCATCATGGACCAGAGGACCCTCCTGAAGCCTCCAGCTTTCAGTAAGAACTGAGGGGAGAAGCAGTTCCACTGGCTTTGCAGAAAGTGATGAGATGACTTCATCAAACAGTGCAAAATTTACACTAAAAAACACCCCACACCGGGAGAGCTGTGGAAATAATGCAGTAACATTTTTTAAATACCTTAGTTGATTCATTCAAAAAAATACACATTGGCAGGAAGAAGGGAAGTAGTTTAATAATTTTAATGGCCAACACTTAAGAAAAGATTAAAGGTCTAATACATTAAAAAGGAAACTCTGCTGATGGTAATCAGTTTTGCTGCTTTTATACATCATTTTGTTCCATGTTTGTGTATGAAATGAGGTGAGGGGGGGTGAGAGGAATTTGAAGATTTAGGGAGATTAGTGCTTTCATGAGAATGTTTTATTGCACTTCGGCAGTTCTGGATTTAACCAGAAAATCCAATTGTGGAAAAAGGATGAAACAATCTGTTTTTCCTCTAATCAATCACAAGGTTGCAGGACACATTAAAATAAATTTGTGACCACCATTCTTCTTCCTTCTCACTGCTGTCATAGCAAATGATGATCCAAAAGCTGATTGACACTTCACATATCAGCTCTGATGCCTGCTGCCCTCCTTCTTTTGCCATCTCTTATGACTACAAACAAATAATTTCAAAGCTGTTATAAGAACATGGAGAAAAGTCTTATGGTAGATGAAGCATTTTAATAGGCGCTAACCCTAAAATATTAGCAAGATTCAATCCGTCACATGAAATGGTGCAAAAAAAATACAGTAATGAGTACTTCACTGTGAAGTATTCCTCCTAGCTTTTGCCTACAGTTGCCTGTTACTCCTAAGCTAGTTGTTACCTCAGATATAGCAAATAGCAACCAAAATCAAAGCAATGTTTTCCAATCAATAGAGATTGCAGAATCATTCCCTGCTGTTGCAACAAATAGTAGTGTCTTAAGCCACCATACTCCTGTGCAAAGTCTTAAACCCGAGGTGAGGAGAGTTTTAGACTTCTCAATGTTCAGATTCAGAGTATCAGAAATGCACATCACTGGCAGACTGCTTGCGGTACCCGACCAAGCTTGTTTCTGTGACTGTCATGTAAATACACACCAGTGCTGGGACACAACTCACCATATCTTCTTAAAGGTAAGCGCCTAGCTGTCAAGCATCTAGGCTGTAAGGGAGTGTTACAGGTATATATGGCCAGTGAGATGCTGAGGAAACTTTCCTCTCTGATGAGCCCAGGTATAGAATAGATAGCTGATATTTAGACAGTTAAATTTAGATTAATTCCATCCAACACCAAATTTTAGGAGAAGTGGTTATTTAGCTACTGCTGCATCACTGATCCAAGACCTTTGTAAGTACAGAAGATTACAGACTCTCAGTTGTAGTTAAGTGAGGCAATTAACACCATCTTTGGACTATAATTTACCTTATCTTCCTAATTCCTACAGAAGGATCCCTGCTGCCCACCGTAGGCAGATCCCTGAACTCATTCGCAGGAGCAAAGAAAGGTCCTCCCACATATATTTTTGCTGGGAACTGTTCCCTAATTCTGCCAGTACTTGTGGACTTGAACTTGCTGCAGCATCAGAGCCCAAATATAACATCTGCATCTGGGCTGGACAGCTGTGATGTGAACGAAGCAGAATCCCCTGGAGGATTCTAGTAATAAAGAAACCCAGCTAAGCGTATAAACAGCACCCATAGTCAAAGGCTCCACCCTACAGCCTTTTATTGTGTAAGAAGTCATTAGGGTTTGTGAGGGCTAGTAGCTACGCTTGTGAGAATTGATATTAGACAATGTTGAGTTGGTTGTTTTTTTGCTAATATTGTCCAGCCAACAACTAATTGGCGTATAAAGTGAAATTGTCAATAGGCACAGGAAGAAAGTGCTGTGTTAGGTTCTGTGCGCTATTTGTTTTGTGCCATATTTTCTAGAGCTGTTTCTCATTTCTCTTTTCTCTAGTGTCTTTCATGGCCGCAATATAAAAGTAGTGAACAAAGGTTAAATATTAATATAGTCTCTCGTGTTTCATTGAAAACAGCAATGTTACATCCTATGCTGTATTAATTAACAGTTCTGTTGCTTACAGGAGTTGAAAGAAGAAAAATCTTTGCTTTCCAGCATGAAAACAAAATGGCGAAGTGTAAGAAGATAGTTAAGCAAAATACTACAGTCTGTCACTCCGCAAAACAAAAGCAGCAACGGTCGGGAAGATTTTGCTGAGTAACGTTTTAGCAAAAGAGAGGAAGAGAAACTGAAAAAGAAGCAGCAGAAAATACAAAGCCAGCTTAAAGAAGCACTGGGAAAGTGACCTTAAGAAAAATCTTCAGAGAGATTTCTGGACTGAGAGCTAAGTAGCAGAGGGCTGAGAACATAAAGAAATATCACCTGTTTGAATCCTCCTGTGTGCAAATATATGGATATGGTGCCTTCTTTGCGTAAAATACACAAATAATATATTATCAACAAAGATAACTCTACTTATCAGCTCTAGATCTAACTAAATAAAGTCACATCTTTGACAATTAACTAAACTTTCAGACAAAAAAGGTAACAGCATACTGTTACCTTCTGATAAATATGGCTTTATATGTGACAGGAAAAAAATAAATCTATTTTTCATACTTGTATTCATCTTGCATTAAAAAAAATAAAGATATCCAAAGTTTTTGATCATATGGATATATATGGTGAATATATGTTGTTTCTAAAGCGCTGACCACATAAATATTTATCATACGTATTTTTCTGTGCAAGAACTGCATTTAACTTCATCAATTCAATTTCATTTAAAAAAGACTAAGCCAGCATATTGAACTGTTTTCTGGCACAATGGTAAGACTTTTTTCTTTACTGTCATTTTAATTCATTATATTACTGTGCTATTTTTAAAAGGTCCCATTTATATTGTACATTGCAGTTCCATAGATTAACAGTTGGAAACTAAAGATTAATTTACAGGAAATGCAAGGAAGTTATCAAAGCATCGTGACAGGAGTTATCTTGAGAGTTATTTCAGATAATATAGCAGAAGATCTTCACCATAGCATATTCTATGCAGTCTAGGTTTTAAACTTTTAAAGACAGGAGCTAACTATTCCTGATACTTCTGTGAAATAAGTATACTGTGCCATATGCTAAATTACATCTTCATTCTAATTTAACAAATATCTAGCATGGTAAATTATTCTTACAATTTAAAAGGGGGAAATTAATTGTTATAAGATATCAATAATAAAGCTCAGAGCAGAACATTACAATATTTCAGTTACAATTACAAAAGTGAACCCAGTGCAGGTGAACAGTAGCTGAAATTTATCACCACCTGATGGCGGTTCACCAGACCATGTGAAGGGAATTAACTTGTCTGTCCAGTGTGGAGCTGAAAACTCTCTGTATTACAGAAACTGCCACCAAACCTGGCACCTTCACCAGCAGAGGCCAAGGGTTAGGTGGGTGTTGGAGAAACAAGTATTGCTGGGCTTTTAACTGCTGACAGGCTAAGTGCAGGACTTCATTTGTCAGAGATGATGGCAAAGCCACTCAGAAGTTTTCAAAAAGCCCAGAAAAAAAGAAGTATATCCCCCACTAGGTGGTTACAGCCTTTGTATAAAACTGCCCAATTCTTGTTTAATTGCAGTCATGGTATCAGGACTGAAAAAAAAATCTGTCTCTAAAAGAATTGGATTCACATAAGTAGGAGTTATGATCTTGAGGCAGAAATTAATGGGTGAAGTTCTCCGGTCTTCGTGATACAAGAGGTCAGACAAAATGATCATGATGATCCCTCTGGCCTTTTAAATCTATGAATCCATGATCAGTAAACGGAAATCAAATAGTTTGCAAAATCAGGCAATGTCTCTTTTCATTTGATCTACAAAGTGGCATCTGCATTTGACATTTTATGCTATAAAATACACTGAGGTTAATATGATATTCTGCGTGTGCATGGGCACTGTCCATTCCCACAGAAAGCCTTTTCGCATCACAGGCTGTATCACATAAGCCATTTTAGATACCCTTCCATTGTCAGTGCAGCAGACAGAGCTTTATCGCTTGGGTAATGCAAGTGCTAGAGAAAGCAAAATAGATCTGTCAGTGCTCTGTGGCTTCTAGGCTTGCATTTGAGGAGCACATGAGTAAAGGCAAGGTTATTCAGCTCTCCCATAGCACTCATCCTGATGTAAGCACAGTCAGGCTCTCTGCATCACCAAAATAAGTGATAAGCAATTTCCCCACGAGGACTATACATTTGTAGCGAAGCAACAATTTCCCAACCATCTGCAACACGGTTCTGTTAAGTTTTCCAGTCCTCCTGACTGTTCTGCTGGTCAAGATTGAGTAGCATCAAAAAGTAAGTGACATATTTGATTTGCGGAGGCTAGATTTTCTTTTACTAAGGCTTTATTTTTTTCAAAAGAGAAAATTCCATTAAAAAAGCCATAATACTGTCAGTTGGATAGAAGATGGCACTGCAAACACAAAGTGGTAGAGACTGGCTATCCAAGTGAAGCATACAATTAGTTCTGAATACCTTTCTTTCAAAATTATACTGATAATTGGCAATCTCATTCACTTGAGTTTGCATTTGGCTATATGACAGAGAATTCTATTAACTGATGCAGTTTTTTTAAAAAAGTTCACTTGCAAATAGCAGGATTTACTATTTGTGAAATGCCAGTTTTCTTTCTATTAAAAAAAGAAACTTATTAAAGCCGTTCTGAAGGCATGATTCCCGTTCCCAGCACACAGCATTTATCACCAGATTTAAGATTGTGGAATAGGCTTAGGAGTCACTACACAAGCTGTATGACAGCAATACCTCCCTCTGCTTTCTTTTATTTTTCATAGTTCCTGACTTGTGCCACAGTGCTCTGCCTCCTCCCTGTGTGCTGGCACCACTGTGCATCTGGCCACGTTGTGAAGCAGTCCCAAGAGATTATAGGGCTTAAAAAAAACCCCATACAACAAATACAACAACAAAAAAAACCACCCTCAAACTCTACCAAAAAAAAAAAAAAAGGGTTATCTTGAGAACTTATTTTCCAGAATCTGTGTTGGCGGGGCGATGGATGGAGCCATTCCGGCACAGCAGATCACAGCTCCAGTGACCTGCTCTGAGCATCACCTCCACCTGGGAACAGGCTGGCTGGGCTCTCTTTAGGCTCAGTGAGTGACATCTGTAAGGAGATAATTTCAGTCTCTCTAGTTCTGCATGCCAGGTATTCACCCTTCTCCACACCTCAGTAACTGTGTCATTTTCCATTCACCCTAGCTATCCCTTGACAGTTTGCCACAAATAGATTCAGAAATTGACTGTCAAGTTACTCTTTGTAATGTACTTTATTGCCATACGTGAAAACTGCATTGACTTTCCTCCAAAACAGGAGGAAAGATTCTCACCGTGTGCTTGATGCTACCTGCAGTGAAGCAGAGAATAAAAACCCTAGTACAGGGAAGAACTGGCAATTATCTCTCTGAGCTCAGCTCAATGTCTTATCTCAGTCTGGAAGGGAACAGGATAATGGAAAGTTCTGGTCTCCGTAGAATAACATCTCTGAGGAACACTTTTAGGTGTCAGAAGCTTGGCTTCTTTTTCACCTCTTAGAATATGTTGCCACATAATGACCTCTGCCAGGTGCTTTCTGGGGAGGTGGTGGTGAGGAGTTTCAAAGCCAATTTTAATCCTTCCCCTCATTGACACCTCATTGTTTTAGACTTGTAATGATAAATGTGATAATGAGTAATGACATCTATTCATGGAACGTGTGAAAGCAGGTCTGAAATGTCAGGATTTGGCACAAGGAAAATATGTCTCCGGTAAGGTCACCCGCATTGACTTACTTTAGCCCATCCCTCATTAAAACACAGGCTGAATTTCTCCTAAGTCCAGTCAGAGCATATTCTCCGTCTCTCTGTCTCTGTCCCCCATGCCTGCAGTTTTTTTGATGGTGCTCGAAGGCCGAATTATGGGAATTTTCAAACTCATCGTTCTCCATTAAAATGTTAATTCTACCAGCGATTCCTATTGTTTAATCCCCTGAGTGCTTTAGGACACGCAAGACAGAGTATACATTCTCTGAAAGAGCGCTCACCTTGCGTGCCTCCCTGTCCCACTGTCAACAGCCAGCCAGGACAAATGGTGTGGCTTGGCGAGCAGACAAGACCCTTGAGCAAGGTGCAGCCAACAAGCCGTACATATGCAGTGGTTACGCCGATCCTGCCTCGGTTATTAGGTGTGCTGTTCGTTTCTGTTCTCTTCCACACAGGCTTTCGTGGTGCCCTCACTGCCACCGTGCCTGAGTGCCTGCTAATAGTGCATTAACCAAAACAGCAAACATCTCTCACTTCTTTCTCCTCTCATGCTACCCCCAGGGACAGGAGCCTGTATAGAGAAAAGCCTTTGGTAGAGGTTTGTCGGGTTTTTTTTTTTCATGAGAGCAAGAGAAGGAAGAGGATTGCTTTTTAAGTGTTTATTAGTGTACATGTTGTAAATTTATATGGAGTGGGGGAATGGTCAGAGAAAGGTACTTGGAGCAGAAGGTGATGATGGTTCACAGGCTCTGGGGAATTTCACTCGCTGGGGTTGGTGTGCTTTTCTGGAAAGCTTTGCTCTGATCATCATTGTGCCAGACTTGAAGGTGCCAGCCACGATCCTGGTATATTGGATTATTGTTTACATAACATAAGCCAAGGCCTGGGATGGTTATCAATGAGAAAGAACAAGATTTTGATTTTGACACCCAAAATATCTTCTGGAGGTCAGCACTGACAGCACCAAGCTGACCCTGTGTGGATATCTACTGTCACATGATATAACTGTTATTTCCCATTATTTTTATTTCAACTTTTGTAGATCTTGTGACAGGTAAGACTGGCAGTGGCCTTTGCTTCCAAAGGAAAATAAAGATTTGAAACTTTCATCTAGAAACTAGGACCTTTCCACTTACTATTATCAGGAAAGAACTTCTTGCCACCTACATAAGTGCCTGGCAGAAAGATGCCTTCATCACAAGAAGTAAGAGGAAAGGAGTCAGGGACAAAAAATTAAAATCTTCGTGACTGAACTCCTTTCTACAAGAATGTAATTCTCATTTTCATACTGCTACCTACCGCTGTAGAAGACAACTTTGTTCTACTTTGTGATATTTTGCCAAAACAAGACTAGCGTTGTTTACAACCGTGCTGATCTAAGGATACAGGTGAGGAATGGGAGAGGACGTATCATTTATTAAGCCAGCTAATGTATTGCAAAAAACATGGGTTTGGATTTGGCATTAAAGGAAACCAAGAACGAAAGCATCTCTGTTTTATCCAACTTTATCAGTTTGTCTAAGAAAACATGTACTTTCTTCCAAAATACTGCCATTAAAATCTACTTATATTTCTTGTGACTATATCTAATGTTTGAGATTCGTGTTAAACCACTGATGGTTCTTCCGGCTTCTCTGACTTCATTCATTCCTTTCTACATGCTGAACCATTTGGTTTCTATTCCTTAATAAAATTGCCATCCATGCCTGTCAGACATTGCCTGAGATGTCTCTGCAATGCTGAGTATATGCTATCAAGCCAGTTTTAAAGTGTATTTTGACAATACCGAATGGCTTGTTACGTCTTTATAGTCTGTTTTATATTAATTCATTCTGATTATTGCTGCCTTAATTTAACACTCGGGAACTTTGGCTATTTCCACCAGCAGTTAGCAGGGCAAGCTTTGAAACTTCATACTGCTAATGTGGTTAGCACGGCAAGGTATGAAACTTCAAAGCTAGATGAAGGGCAGTAGGTAAGGAATTATTAATTAAACTTTGCCTTGAGTCACACAGCAAGAATCGATTCACTCATACCCCTGCGGTGGGCCTGTGTTACCAGTACACCGTGATGCCTCTCTCCTTGTACGAGCTGTGTCTGCTGGCAAATGCAATTTTACAGCACAGATTTTCCCCTCTCCTTTTCTTCCTTATCCAGCACCATGTAGCAGGCAAACAGGCAAACAGTCCAGATTAAAGTTCATGAGAGACATCTCAAGTACAAATAAAAAGGCTTCCACTCCCTTGCACAGGAACATGACCTATGCTGTAGCCTAGATCCTTGAGACGACTGTCTTGAAAAGAAATGGAAAATGTAAAATTTAGGTAGCACAACTACCTGCTGATACAAGAGCAGGTAGATAACAGAATTGTATTTTCTTACCCGTAGTTCTCAGGTTTTGACCTCAAGAGTCTTGCAATCGTACTGCACTGTTCTGTGGAAATGTGCGCTCTTTTACTCTGTCACTCTGTAGAATTTATCCATATGAGCATCCCTTTCTAAGCTGTGCCTATTGCAGCAACCACACGTAGCATTCAACGTAACAGTAAGATAACTGGTCTGCCTTTTTACAATGAAAGATATCCTCTTCTTAAGTCCATCAGGAAGAAAGGCAAGATAATTAGCACTTTTTTTGTGGTCTAAGCACTAGTTGCTTTCTCTGGGTTTAGGTCTGCCTAGTAAAAGTCTGTTTGCTTTATATCAGTATCTCTCAAAAACAAATACAAAAAAGCCAGAACATCATGTTTAGTAATAAATATTTTTACACATTTTACTATGCCACCAAAGGCAAAAACATCTGTCAAGTTTTATACTAACATAAAATATCACCCTTGAAAGACAAAAAAATATACAGAATGTTAAACAAAGTTTTTTGTTGTTGTTTCTATGTTTATTTTAACAGTTATCATTCCTCTCTTACTCATTCCAGTTAGGGCATGGGAACAAATCTGTTATACACAGGAAAAACATCAAATCATCACACTGTGTTTTCATCTCCAGCACATATTCTCAGTGAGACAGGATTTAGCGTTTAACATAAATATACCATATATATACGTAGAAAGTGTTGTAACTTGAACACATATAGTAGATATTGTACAAGTAAGTCTCTGCTCTGTTCAATAAGTAGAGACTGTTTTCACAAGCCAGTGGATTCACAATGTTGTCTTCATAATTCTCAATGACTGCATCCCTTGAGTACTATAGTTTGTCGTATAATAGAGAACAGCCATGTGACTATAATGTTCATGAGGAGAAATTAAAAAAAAAAAAAAAAAGGAGAAAAAAAAAAGGCAAGCAAACCCAAGTTTACTTACACATCTTTTATTGGTCTAATTCTGTCAGGCCACCTGTTCTGTAGCTGCATAAAACTAAGCAGCTGTGAACCCGGTGAACTCTAGGAAAGTACATGAATCTAACATTACAGATCAGAAGCCTGGATGTGACCTAACTTCAGTTTCAGCAACAAAACAAAAAACAAAGCGGTGTTTGCACGACATTTGTACTGGCCTGAAAATCCGCTGTATCCCGCTGCACCTAAATCTGGGGCGACTGCAAATTGCTGCTGAAAGCCAGTCCTGCTCCTGCCCTCTGCTCTCCTCTCCGCCAGCCCCCTGCCAGCGGTGGGGCACCTCCAGCTCCTGACAGAGGACCTGGTGCTCCTGCCTCCCCGCGCCCTTCCGGCTGGTTTGGTGGTTTGTTTTCTGTGGAGCCAGCTGATGAACCCAGCTCACCCTGCAGCTGCAAACTCATGAGGTCTGCTGGAGGAAAGGCAGAGGGGACACACAGTTGGGTACAGGAAGATTGATGGGGGACACCAGCCCTTTCCTTGGCGGTTCCCCATGTAAAGGGGCGGATTTAACACCGAGGTGGGTGCTGACAAAAAGCAGCACTTTATTTCCCTGCTGTTTTAATAGTTTATATCAAGCACTAACATATTCCCACACTCACTAAAGTCAAAATAAAACAATGTGTCCTGATCGTGGGTGAGAATCATGTTTGCTAAATCTTTGCGTGTGCATGAGAGAAAAAGGTGAAGATATTTCTGAGAGTGCAACAGTATGTATAAAATATTACGCATGTGTCAAAACAGAGTGAGATCTTCCGTGCACTTCGGTTCAATCTCACAGCTTGGTTAATTGATTTGGATGCTTCTTTGGAAATCTTTTTTCCATTTTAAGCTAAAGGCTGAGCATTTGAGACTTCACACAAGTCTCTTAGCATTGACCTCATTCACACATTTTTATAAACTAACCACCCCGAGAGCTAGGACCGAAGGACGTGGTCCTGTATTCTTTATTTGAGAGCTGAGCACGTAATTTAAAAGAAGAGAGAGCCCTCTAGCGGAAAATTCCGAGTTTTACTCCTAATGTAACATTTGAAGGGATTTGACTTTTAACCGGTTTTGTAATGCTAAAATACCCCGGCTTACAAGCATGTATTGGAAGTATAGTCAGCATTTTAAATCCTCCAAGTTCATGCCCATTGTCAGCTTCTTTGACCAAGTTTTTGGTTCTTTTTACTTACACTTTTTTTCCCTTTTTATATTTTTAAAGAACATTAACAGCTATTTAGGAATTAACAGATATATACATGCTTTGGTAATCTTATTCTTCTGCTGTTAAAAAAAGTGCCACTTGATCAAGAAGGAGAAAGAATCACTTGTTCTATGTGACTCTCCTAACAACATGAACCATCAAATGGAGCATCTGCAAATTGCTCAAACACTCCTGAAAACAACAAATGCACTTCCAGGAACATGAATCGGTTCACAAATAATGTACCAGTAGCAGAAAGTTAAATTAGCAATGAATATCAATCACAATGGAGCACTCGACCAGCTCTTGATGTGACACAACTTGAAGGGACACAATGTACTTTGAAAGGGCACTGATGTAATAGGATGAGACACAGTGACCTTTGTATGGTTGCCTTATTTGCTACACAGGCAGCAATCAAACAACTTTAAGCAGCCCTGAGATTTCGTTCCTGACCTCTCCTGAACAATTTTCATTTAATAACGTGTCAGTGGCTTTTACATTCTGCCTTCCCGTTTGAACGGCACAAAGATGGAGAAAAGAGAGCTCGAGACAGGTGGTAAAAGCCTGATTGGGTGGAGAGAGGCACTCCCTCTCTGAAAGTTCTCTATGAGTTACAGGGTTCAGGAGACAGAATTTGTGCTCATGTCAATAAAAGGAGCCAAAGCAGTTATCTACTCCTTTATTTTTCCCTGACATATTCCATCTCGGTCTGATATTCCTGTTACCAGTCTTCTCTCTACCTTACACCCAATGAGGAATTTCCCATGTAGGACACAGCCTTTGTAGTACCGGATGTCTTGCCAACTCCTGCAACTTCGTTGCAAGCCTTGCAATTGCTGGAAGCATTCATAGATACCAGCTGCTAGGCTGTAAAATTTCAAAAGAATGCCAGCTTTTATTTAGGGAAAAATAAGAAAGAAACAAATACGAGGAAGAAAAATACAAAGGGCAATCTCCAAATCCAGAGCATAAAGGCAAAAATACAGAATGTATTACTCTTAAGTATGTTTCATAATTTTTTTAAGCCCCATGACACTCTTCTCAGACCTGAGCTGTGATTTCCAAATGTCTGGAGCTGGCAGTTCTGTGCCTGTGAATTTTTTTCACGTGGAGACTTTATTCTCCACCACGCAGCTCTGGCCACTTCTGAGTTACAAGGCACAAAGTGAATCTGGCAGACAGCAAGATCTGTCTGTGTGTGTCAATCACGCTTACTAAAATGTCTCTCCTTATTCATTATATTCAAATGCTTTGTGAGTAAACTAAGGCTGAATTGCAGAAGTGAAGGATGTTTTTGTGGTTGGAGGGCACAGTTTGGTTAGAAAAAGGAAGTAGGGACATGTGATCTTCACAGCACTCTCTTGTTCTCCTCGCTGCAAATGCTGGCGTACTAGGAGACATAATCTTCAACAGTATTCCTACATATTTGCTTTCTAGCATTATACCTGCACTACTTCACTTTTCATTTCCTCCAGGTGGGCTATTTGTACTCATCTGAGCAGGACTATCTGAAAATCTAAAAATGCAATGACAAAACAAGTATAAACCACATTTTTTTTTTCTACTAAAGACGAAGATAAATAACATGAAAGATAAAAAGACTATGAATTTACAAATAGAATCTTCACTTGATCTTTCTTCAACTATGTTCCTAGTATTTCGCGCTTGTTTTTTCTTATATTCTAGCAGATGGCATCTCTGGGTGGATGTGCAGAGACACAGGACTCTGGCAGTAACCTGTGCTAAGTCTCATTTGTTGTCATGAAAATTCTCATTAGGGTTAAATTCATCCAATGAGAAAATGGAAACCTACCTTAAATTACATGAGCCTCCTCAAACAAATTTTTAGTTAGCAACAAAAGACACTGGCATCCCCATGGCTTCTCACTGGGTTTTCCACTCATTAGTTTTCTGTCCCTCAAGCATTTCCAAAATTACTATCTTTCCTCTAGCAGACTTCATCTCCCCATTCGAGGTAGGAGTAACAGCAATTCTTCATTGCCCCACCATCAGCTTAATATACTAAGTTTGTGCGCAGCTTAATACTTCACTAGGAATGGAAGGTACACATAACTTATGTAGGCAGAGAGGAAAAAAGAATCTCAAATGCTTTGAATAAATCATAGAAAATGTATCTTTAATTTTTTGAAGCATAGCGAAGAATAATTATGCCATGCTTCTAAGAGACTTGGAGAGCTTTTCCCATGGATTCTCTGAAGACTTGATCACTAAAAAGAAGGTAAATTAGATTACAGCACAAAATGAAGCCTGAATTTGATGCTTTGGGACTGCTTGTTACATGGTGTCAGAGGTTTCGACAAGAGTGAGCAAGTCACAGATTCCGCATTGTCACAGAAAGCATTAGAAGCACAGCAGTCTGAGTCATTCAGAGGCAGCAAGGCTGATTTCTGGTCTCCTTTTCAGTTTCTTAGTAAGGTCTTCCCCAGGTGAAGGATAACCACTGTCCCAGCTTTGACTGCTGCTGCTCCAGAAGCACAGAGGTAGTCAATCCAGAATTACACCCTTGCAGTGTTTTCACCCATTGGATTGCTCTCACCATCATCTCCTGAAATGACAGCTTTCTTACTAAAACTCCTAGACTGAGGCCTAGAAAGGGAATAAAATGGTTTGCAGTATAAAGCAGAGCTGGTTGTAGGACTGAGCTTCAGTGGCAGATTTGCTATGATGACATTAATGACACTTGTGTGTCTCTCATCGCTCCCATCACAGTCCGCATTCTCTTCAAAAATAGGACAGACTCGTGTTGCCTTCACCTTCTGTACCTTAACTTCTGAAGATCCTTCTAAGTATTTGATCTAGTATCCAAGAGTTAATAAAACCTTACTGATCCCGATGGAATCACAAATGCAAAAAAATACAGAAAGTACATAAAACTTCACACATATTAATGTAATTCTTAAAGCTATGTAGTGCTTTATATCACAGCATTTGCAAAAATTATACAGTGATAAAGGTTAGTTTATTAGTAACACAGAATTCCTAAGTAATGGGTATCACCTCTTTATTCAGATTGCCCCTTTGACCACGCTAAACAGTGTCTTTCTTTGAAAATTGCAGCCTATAATTATAACTGTGCACATGTCATTCTCGGTCAGTCACGTTACGTTTTAGTCGGTTTTAATCTTTCTTCATAAGAGAGTTCTAGTTCAGTTGTTCGGAGTAAAGTGTAAAAAGTTTTGAATGGTTTGAACACGTGCCTCCATACTTCACGCTGGGAGGACCAGCTTTCCAGGGTCCCCCACCCAGTAACTTGAGCGCTTCTAAAGCAGAGCTGGATTATTCCAAATTATTCTAGGTAGAACTGGGAGTAATACCGAAGAATCTCCCATGACAGGCCTTACACTCTTGACTTACAGCCCCAGCTGAGAGGACCTATAAAGGTTACAGTTACAGGAAATTTTCCTCTAGCTTTTGAGAGGAAGAAGCACGAGTTTTTTGCAAAGAAGACAGTCAAATCTGTTCGGCCGGAAGCATCAGATCACTGGTAATCATGCTGACCAGCTTGGTGTTCATTCTTTGCTCTTGTTAGTCCGACTGCTCACAGATATTTTGATTTATTTTTTTATACCGACTCTGGGGAAGGAAATGCTGGTTTTGGGGTGTTTTCTCATTAAACTGTATTCCAGTGTTCATATAAAACAGACTCCTGACACAGTACAGTGGTATTATTAACAAATAATGCAGTTTGGCCAAGATTAAGTGTATATATAATGAGAAAAAAATTTCATGCATCAGATGATTCCGACAGAATATCAGATCATAATGCACATCAACCACTTGAAATGTGTAAAGAAAATGAGTGCCTTAGGAATGATTTTCTGAAGATCATCAATAGTTTGATTATTCAACTGTTTTGTAAAGAAACCAGAACCACAATGTTCTAAGATCATTTGCTGACAAATGAAGCAAACGCAAAGTTCAGTCTCTGGCAACAAATGAGGAAATGTGTCCCGTTCCATCCATCCACCCCCCTCCCTGCCCCCCACCCAGCTGACAAAAATGAAACTTCTGCAGCAGGCAAGATGAATTGAAACTGGAACATAAGAGGTTCCGCTTAAACTCGAGAAGAAACTTCTTCTCAGTGAGGGTGACGGAGCCCTGGAACAGGCTGCCCAGAGAGGCTGTGGAGTCTCCTTCTCTGGAGACATTCAAGACCTGCCTGGACACGTTCCTGTGTGGCATAGTCTAGGCGTTCCTGCTCTGGCAGGGGGATTGGACTTGATGATCTTTCGAGGTCCCTTCCAATCCCTAACATTCTATGATTCTATGATTCTACGATTCTTTTCTGTCTTCCTTTTTTATCTCCAGTTACAGGGATGAGGAAAACTTCAATGGTATGAGTGCTTCAGGCAAAATATAAATGCTTTGTCTTAACAAAAGAAAAAGAACACCTCAAAGAAATGCATAGGTAAGGAATCTGGACTTGAAAAGTGTCACTGCGAAATGTCATCGGTCTAAAAGGTTGTGAGTTAGAAAGTACAGGAGGTGAGGGGTTTGCAAAGCAAATAATCTCAGACAATCCTTTATGCAGTCAGTGTACAGGGGGACTTTTAATCAGTTCAAAGGTGGCTCAGTATTTTTGTATAAATAAGTCATTTTCATTTCCAGCTAGCTGAGTGCTCCTGCTGCTGGGCAATGAAGGAATCTCAGCAAGGGCACAGATGTTGAGAACTGTGTTAAGGTAACTTCAAATGATTTAACGTCTGTACTGTAAGAGAAGTTAATTTATCACAAGAGAATTAATTCAGAAAAGAACTTCTTATTTCTGCTAATAAAATATCTTCTTGCTAGAAATCTAGCTTAGGTTTTTCATGCAGGCAGCAATTTTTATTAATCTCTACCATTTGACTGACACACATTTCAATTTTCAGATGATTTTTCTACCGAGCTGGAATAGTATATTAGCTGAAAAAATACACTCTGGAATGCAAGTGTAAAGTATGCATCCATTATGCAGCAGTATCAAGGCAGAATTAGACTGCACTTTGAGACAAGATATAGTATCTGTCGCTCCTGTGAATGAGCCTTGATTAAATTAAATTCCCTACAGGGACAAAGGTTCAAAAGTTCCTGGTTTAATAAAACATATGGCAGAAAATGTGGGAAATAGTTGAGTATGTGAAGCTTTAGCTCTATAAATGGATCTATTTCCAAAGTACATGCAATTTCTCTGTATACAGCTATTGCATGTCAAAATACCTTTTTCTTAAATAACTCAATGTTTGCATTGTTCACACAATGTATCTGAAATATCCCACAGTGAGTATAGGTATAGCTCTGCGTACACTTTGAAAGAGCAACAGAAATTCCAACAAAGCATATCACAAACCAGAAACTCTGAAGTCTTTTGTTTAATTAAAATACACAAAAATATATAACCGATATATTATTTATTTTGTTATTCAGTTCAACATGTTACATTTTCAGCCTTTAGAAAGCTCTTCTACCCTCTCTCAAATCTTTCAAAGATAATGGTTGGAAGCAAAGCTGAACAAATGGTAGCTTGGGAATATGCTGGGAAGCAATTATCAGATTTCAGCCTATGGTTTTTCTATGAGCATTTAAAAGCACTGAGCAAATAAAAAACCTTTTGGCCCTGGAATATATGAAAAACATGGAGGATGACCTACTGCTCTGAGATCGTACTGACAATTCTTGTGCTACAACAGTTGAATGCATAAACTGCAGGAGGTGACAGAGGTCTGGAGTTTCACCCACCTTACATGAAACTGCAGCCACTTGTAGTGCCTGTTGTTGCACTTTTCTTGATTTTCCTGTACTGAAGACACAAATTGTTTGATTGTTTTGCCTTCTGGGAAAGAAGTAATCTTCATACAGTCATTCTGATAAAAGCAATAGCACTTGAGGCTATGCACAGTTCTCATGGACTGCTTTTTGAACATGTCCATATATCTGAACTTAAAGTGGTTCAAGAAAGAAAACGAATATTAAAAAGAGAGTTTGTTTCTCCTGCTTGCTGACAGACAAAATAACTTCCAGAACAATAACAACAAAGAAAGAAGATCCTTCCACGGTTTTGTATTGAGACAGAACAGCACAAAACACAAGAACTGAGTGGATGATTTTGTACACCTTTTCCAAGTACATTTTCACAGTTCTTCCTTTCCATAATCGCGGCTTCAAAGGAAAAGATAAAAACAGCGTAACCATTAAAAAAACTTCCCAGCTGTAACCCATTCTTAAGGTCCCTCCCAGTCCTAATTTCCATGAACCTGTGAGATGGCTGCAACAGCCACCAATTGAAAGTAAATTCACTGGTTACAGAGCTAAGATTTTTTTGTTTCCTGCACGGCTCCAGGGTGTATTTGCATGGTTCTTCACAATTACAGCTGACACATCCTCTTCAAAACTCAGTAGAATTGCTGCTCTGTGACAGACCTGTAACTGATCTTTATAATAAAATTGCAGTGAGATGTCAACCTTGGCATCAGTGGTGGTTCCACTAACCCAGCAGCTCCCCTTTAGCTTTTCTCATGCAAAATGACAACTGAATTTGCAGACAATTTGCTTCCAATGCCAGTAAGTGCATCCTGAGACTTTCCTATCTGCCAGTGAGGTATATTCTGACCATCTTCAGAAAAAGTAGACTAGATATGCCCACATGGGATTCTTAAAATATCCGTAACATCCCAGAGTAACAGATTTTGCTATTTTGCAAAATACCACTGCAAGCTTTCCCACACAATACATTTTGTATGAGGCATGAATAAATTCTCTTGATACTGAGATGCCCAGCTGGGGTGTCTCAGGCCGCAGTTTGTGTGACACAGCACCATGGCATCAACATGACGGGTGCCTCCGGACAAACATGTTAAATTAAAATAATCATGAGCGCAAACTGGAAAATAAATGAGTTAGCTTTGTATTTGCAATGGAAATCAACCAGGGTACATGAGAGCTTTCACTTTGATGTTCTAGTGTATTTGTATAATAGCTGTTTTGATGTTTGCCTGAGACGTGCTTCCAGATTCTTCCAGTCATGTATTCGGAAGGTGAATGCAAAGTGTACCAGCTGCCTCTTTCCTTCTCCTCCCTCACTTGACTGTTAAGTCTTTCATCATGTACTAACACAATGAAAGTGACCCAAAAGATGTATTACTTCAATTAAAGAACTCATGCACAGGCAATATGATGGAGTAGGAGATAAGGACTATGGCTATGGTCAGAGGAATTATTCTGGTTCCAGCTGAGCTGAATCGATATTTTATGGACACCATTCCCCCCACCCTGCCCGAAGCTGCTTGTTCTTGCCTTTATCTGGTGCCTCTGCCAGAGATCGTTGCCACTGAGTTTCCGTTTCACTTATTTCATTTTGAGTAGGCTGAGTTGTGTAGGCTTTAAATCAGTTCTGAGAAATGACCCAACTGAAAAACCCCCTTTAGAAAAAAAAGGTTGTTTCAAGCTGGTTCAATCTATACCAGGGAAGCAAACTAAAAGTACTGAGGTGAAGTTTCTACCGAGCTTGTGGTGTGGGCAGAGGAAGAGAACAGGAAGACAAAACATTGCCCTGAATTGCTGCCTGCAGCACTCTTGTCACCACTCCATGTGGTAAAAAGCATGAGCTAAAATACAGAAATGAGAAGAAGATTACATTTATGCCACCCTTATTGGGTGTCTTATTCTCAAATGACTGAAAGGCCTGATAAAATCCATTTTAGGGCACCATAAAAAGATGTGAGGTCTATTATCAATGGGGTTTTTTTGCAACCAGCAAAAACTGTAGCTAAATGAAAATTATTATGAAGTTGCTTTAGTTGATGTTTATCACCAGGAATTTGATATGTTTTAGCCACTGTGTAATGACATGCTTTTATACTTGTCAAGAAAAAACCCTTCTCGCTTAAAAAAATAGCTGAAGAACTAACCCATCTCTAATTATTAGTGTTTTGCGCTTTTTATCCTACTGCCTGCCTTCTATGTCTTGCTTGGTTGCTTGTTTTTTCTGTAGCACTCATAGATAATTGAAACTGTTGATGATTCTCCTTAAAGTATGACATCTATCAAAGAGCTTAAGAGAATGGCAAAGATAATATAACATAGTATATTTACTTATCCAGAGGAGAAATAAAAAAATCAAATTCCTGAAGAAGCATGCCCCCTAGGACAGATTTTTTAATTATTATAACCTTCTTCTTTTGTCTGCCTTCCTTTATATGTTTTGGCGTGAGGGTTTTTTTTTGTTTATTTCATTTTTTTGTTGTTTTTGTTCTTTTTAAATAGCACTTAGACTAGACCATTTCTGCTTATATATAAGGCCACACCTGGATTTTCCAGTGTATTTTCTATTTTGGAGTTTGCAGAAATCTGAAGTGCTGGAAAGGCTTCTTGCTAAATTTTTGCCACTAAACTGAAAGGAAGAAAGAGGCAAACTCCTAGCCAATTCTGCTCCCAGAGCAGAAAACTCACTCTCATACGAATCTGGGCTACATAAAAATGAGTGTGATTCTTTTAAGTTACCCAAGGAGGACACTTTCTTACCACTGGCCTGCTACACACACCTGTGTGCACAAATCCATAGGCTCATTTTCCATTTCATCATGTGAATACCCTGCTATCGCCCACTAGTTTGACGATGTTTTTTGTGGGCTTTTTGTTGGGCTTTTTTTTTTTCAGAAT
The DNA here is from genome assembly GCA_020746105.1 of Trogon surrucura. Classification (NCBI taxonomy): domain Eukaryota; kingdom Metazoa; phylum Chordata; class Aves; order Trogoniformes; family Trogonidae; genus Trogon; species Trogon surrucura. Next base: position 111,348,442 of record CM036617.1, on the reverse strand, counting down.
AATATATAAATATTTCTAACTTGGCATTTGAAGACAGTTTAGTTACTAAACAGTGTGGCTTCTTTCCTTAGTTACTATCACACTGAACCCAATGCTTCCTTGTGACTGTGTGTGTCGGTTGTAGTTTGAGCCAGCCCTGTGGGGAAAAAGAGTTATGTAGACACTCACTCATCCCCAACCCCCTCTCTTTAGGAATGGAGAGGGAGAAAATTCAACAGAAAGGCTCAAGAATTGAGATTAGGTCAGGTAGAGCTGATTCACCACTTATGGTCACAGGCAAAAAACAGAGTAGACTTGGGGAGAAAGAGTAAGTTTAACCTACCACCACAAGCTCAATTAAATCAACTAGATCAGAGTAGGATAGTGAGAGAAAACAAATACAGTTTGATCTTAAATACACTTCCCACTCCTCATCTCTCGCTTCTTCACAGCTTCCTCCTACCCTCCAGCAACATAGGAGGCAGAGGGGTGCAGTTCTGGCTGTTACTCATTGACCATGGCAATCCTTCCTCCTCAGGAAGAGGACTCCTCAAGGTCTTCCTCTGCTGCCACATGGTGTCCATCTCACTGGACACAATCCTCGTCCTCCTCTACGTGAGTCCTTCCCACCAGCGTGGGACCCACTTGTGGGCTGCAGCATCCTCTGCTCTAGGGTAGGTCTTTCATTGGAGTCACAGATCATTTCAGGCGTGTCCTCTGCTCCTGTGGGTCTCTCTCTCTTCCCTGGCATGGAGTCCTCCAAGTGCTGCTGCATCTTGCATCCCCCCCCACCCACTACCAAACAACCCAGCCAGACATAAACCCATGACAATGTCTGAAAATGAGGAACTAATCTGTCCCAACAAGAGTTACGCTGGCTGGTTACAGTTCCAGCAAGCTCACTGTAGTCTTAGATGAGCCATGAAAATTTAATCTGGTCAGCCAAACTTTATGCAACTTTTTGAGAAGATCACCAGCTTGGTTGGAAAAAAAAAATGTCATGAAATGGTCTTCCGCAAGGTGTTCATCTCAGACCTACGCTATCGTTTAACATTTTTTTAAAAAATTGGTACTGTCAGAATGAGCATATACTCTTAAGAGTTGGTACTATTTCAGGGAAGAAAAGGGTTAAGAAGCTATTGAAGAAGATTGGGGACAGCTGCAAACTCTCTGTAATATTGTAAGTTAGGGGTAAAAGCCTGAATTCAGGTGGAAGGTAGTATATGTGGGTCAGTGTGAGAAAAAGGAGCTGGACTCTGTATGCCAAGACTATGGGTAGGGTCTTAGGAGAAGTGGCCCTCTTCTGGAACTAAACAGGTCTCGCATTATGAAAGGCATTTTTTTTTCTGGTCAGAAAGCTGAAAATTGACAGACAGTATAATTATTCTGTGAGCAGACAGGCAATCTCACTCCTAAGAAAGAGATATTAAGCAAGAGGCGATGTGGGGGGGTTGGCTTGTTTGGTTTGTTTTCTCTGCACCAACAGTGAGATCACTGTTGAATGCCACATCCAATTCTGACATCAGTGCTTCAGAAAAGATGCTGAAAACCTTGGAAAGGCCTTAGAGAATAGCCCTGTGGTTCTGGAAAGGTCCAAGAAAGAAAGAAAAACTCTATCAGCAAGTATATGCTGAGCTTGCACAGAGAAAACTTTGCTGAAGTTGCATACCGATAAACGAAATCAAGGGTTTGCTTTTCTTGTCTTTGCAGGAAGAAAAGCAGCTTACTTGGGATTCCAATAGCAAGAAGAAAAAAGCAGAAATTCCATCTTTTTCAGTCCCAGCTGTCATCTCAAATGGAAACTGCAGTTTTGTGAAGAAATAACTGGGGCAAGACCCTGAAGGCTGTGTTCTGAAGAGGGTCAAAGGACAGAGCTGCACCGTTAGTGTGAATGGGTGGCTCAGGGTAACTCCTGCAGGTCAGTGACACGGGGTACAGCAGGACAACCCAGGCCTGCCTCTGTGCCATGTCAATGCTGAAGGCAGAACTACTGTTTCCAACATGTGGTGCCAGGGCCATGCCTAGACAGGAGTGTAGCAGGCAACCTTAGACAACTCCAGCCACAAGGAAAGATTTCAGCTCTGTCTTTATTTCGCCCTGTTCTCCCTGGCCCAGCTACTGGCAGTGCTTGGCCCTGGTTGTTGAGCTGGCAAGAAGATGCAGCAGTGCAGGAGGGTGGTTAGTGATGGGAGTCCAGTGTCAGGGCAGCAAGTTGTGGGCTGAACTGGTGCCCTCCTCTTTGGGTTTGGAATGTTTTCACCTGAAATATGTTGATCAATTGTCATGTTCACCCTTGTGATCTGCAAGCCTGGCTGTGAATCTTATTTGACTTATGAAAGCTTTAAATCTGTGGTAGGAAAAGATTTTTTTCCACCTCCAGAATAGGTGAATTGACTTGAAGGAATTAACGACACCAAGCTGTGTGGTGCCATGGACTCACCTGAGGGAAGAGATGCCATCCAAAGGGACCCTAACAGGCTTGAGAAATGGGCCAGTGCAAATTGCATGAGGTTCAACAAGACAAAATGCAAGGTCCTGCACCTGGATCGAGCTAATCCCAGGCACAAATACAAACTGGGCACAGAGTGGGTTGAGAGTAGCCCTGAAGAGAAGGATTTGGGGGTGTTGATAGATGAGAAGCTCAACATGAGCCGGCAGTGCCCTCATGCAGCCCAGAAGGCCAACCCTGTCCTGGGATGCATCAAGAGGAGTGTGGCCAGCAGAGCAAGAGAGGGGATTCTCTCCTTTTACTCTGCTCTTGTGACACTCCACTTTGAACACTGTCCCTTCCAGTTCTGGTGTCCCCACTGTAAGTGGGACATTGATCTGTTGGTACAAGTTCAGATGAGGGCCACAAAGATGATCCAGGGGCTGGAGCACCTCTGCTACAAGGACAACCTGAGGGAGCCGGGATTTTCAGTCTTGAAAAGAGAAGATTTCAGGGGGACCTAATAGCTGCCTTCCAATACCTGAAGGGATCCTACACGAAGGCTGGGGAGGGACTTTTCACAGGAGTGTCCAGCGATAGGACAAGGGGAAATGGGTTTAAGTTAAAGGAAAAGAGATTTAAGTTGGATCTTAGGAAAAAAAATCAGTATAAGGGTGGCAAAATGCAGGAATAAGTTGTCCAGAGAAGTTGTGAATGCGCCTTTCCTTGAGGTGTTCAAGGCCAGGTTGGATGAGGCCTTGAGTAACCTGGTCTGGTTACAGGCATCCCTGCCCACGGCAGGGAGATTGGATTTTATGATCTCTAAGGTCTCTTCCAACGTAGGCCATTCTATGACCCATAAACTTATTTGACTCTCAAGGGTCTCAGTATCTTCCTGGAAAATATGGTGGGTGACAGCTATGTGAATGCTTCCCAAAACCCCTCAACTATATGCTCAGTGGAATCACAGAATTGCCTAGACTGAAGAAGACCTTTAATATCACCAGGTCCAACCATTAACCTAGCACTGACACTCGACTAAACCACCTCCCTAAGCTCTATGTCTACGTGACTCTTAAACACCTCCAGGGAAAGGGACTCCATCACTGCCCTGGGCAACCTGTTCCAATGCCTGACAAACCTTTCAGTACAGAAATTCTTCTTAGTATCTAATCTAAACCTCTTTTGGCGCAACCTGAGGCCATTTTCTCTTGTTCTATCAGTTGTTACTGTTGAACAGACCAACCTGCAACTCTTTACAATCTCCTTTCAGGTGGTTGCGGAGATCGACAAGGTGTCCCCTCGGCAGCGACTCCTCTCTCGCTGTGTCTTAAATTGCGCTGACCTGGCTGGAAGCGTAAACCTGCCACCACAACCCGCCACTTAGTGAAGCTGTCTCCCTGCTCCACAAAAAAAAATAAAAATTAAAAACTATGTAAAAAAGATGTAACATGACTGCTCTGGATTTCTTGTAAGCCTACTTTCCTATAAAGTGCCTTTTCGCACCGCTTCACCGCGCCCGGCCCTGCCGCGGCCGGCGGGACGGGGTTTCCCGGGAAGGGAGGGCGGCGGGGACGCCCTTCCCCTCGGGCCACCCTGCGGGGGAGCCCCGCCGTCACCGCCAAGGCCCCCGCTTCCGAGCCACGGCCCGCACGACGCCGGCACCTGCCGGCAGAGCGCCCCCGCTCGCCAGCAGCGCCTCCCCGGCTCCACCCGGCGCCGCCGGCCGTGGGGCGCTGCCCGCGGGTGCGTCCAGCAGGTGGCGCCGCCGCGCCGCGGCCTGAGCCGTGCCAGGGCCTGGCAGAGCCTGCGGGGGGCCGGGACGGGAGAAGGGGAGACCCCGCGGGGCCGCTGCCTGGGGCCCTGGGGCTGCCGGCGCCGAGGCGGGGCTGGCGGGGCCGCCCTTGCGGCAGAGGGCTGCCATGGAGCCTGCGTGTCAAATTAGGTATAATTTATAAATAAATGAAGACCTGTTAGTCCTAGAGAATAGACCTTATAGCGGCCTCTCCAGTACGTGAAGGGGGCCTACGGGAAAGCTGGGGAGGGGCTGTTCACAAGGGCCTGTAGTGATAGGATGAGAGGCAGCGGTTTTAAACTAGGGCAGGGTAGGTTTAGATTAGATGTTAGAAAAAAGTGCTTTACAATTAAGCTGATGAAACACTGGCACAGGTTGCGCAGAGAGATGGTGGAGGCCCCATCCCTGGAGGCACTCAAGGTCAAGCTTGATGGGTCTCTGAGCAACCTGATCTGGTTAAAGATGTCCCTTCTCAGTCCAGGGAGGTTGGACTAGATGACTTTTAAAGGTCTCTTCCAGCCCAACACATTCTGTGATTCTATGCCTCATCCCTGGAGGTGTCCAAGGCCAGGCTGGACGGGGCTTTGAGCAACCTGGGCTAGTGGGAGGTGTCCCTGCCCATGGCAGGGGAGTTGGAACTAGATAATATTTAGGTCCCTTCCAACTTCTGTGATAACTAAAGACAGCAATTTTAGAGCCCTCAGGAGGGTACCATGGAAAGCCACGCAGGTTTTCGTAGGCTTACAGAGACCTCAGCAAGAGTTGGCAGAGAAGAAATTGCAAGCCATCTTCTCAGAAGTCTTCCCAGCGCCAGCAACAAAAAACAACACATTCGCATAGAATAAAACAAAATCCCAATCCAGGGATTGGGAGGCAGATGCGCTCTTCACTTCCTTTTCTGGAGGAGCTGCAATGTTTGATCCGTGTTTTGCCTCCGGTCTGATAAATACTGCTGGGGTATGGCATTCCTTTGGCTGGGCACTGCTGCAGCCCTGCCTGGGAGAAGCAGAGTTGCTCATTTGTGTTCCTATGGAAAGGTCAAGGTCAAGGACACTTATTTTTGGCAGAAGGAGAAGCAGACTTTTGACCTGCTGGTGAAGGTATTTGAATGAAAAGTTTGCTGTAAGAAATAACAAGGAAAATGGACGTTCTGGCATCTGGGGGATCAACAGGAATGACGGAGCACTGTTCTGGCCAGATTGCACTCTATTACCTTTGGACATCTAAAGTGTAGAAATAAAAATCACTAAAATGTGTATTGAGATTGTTGTTCTGAGTTAAGCTTTAGTTGGATGGTTAGTGAGCTATAATGATTATATTTTTTTAATTATTCAGAAGATTGAACATGTCAGATTTATGAGGCAACACTCTGGTAACAGCCTTGGGGAGATGCAAACACAGAGAGCTAGATTGTGTAAATACTTCATATTAAGTGTATTTAGCTGGATTAGTCCTTTAAACAAATTTCCTCACACTCAAATTTTAAATCAAGGTACTAAACAGTCCAGCTGAAGTTGGGGAAATCGAAAATTTGGTATGGAAGTTAACTTTGTTGAATCAGGACCAGCATAGATGTTCAGCCTCTTTGGTGCCTTTGCTCTTTTGGACCTTAGTAGAAAACACTTGTAACTATTTCTGTTTTGTCTTCTTCAGGTTTTCCCAGTGTGCCCATAACTACAGCGTAACTGGTCAGCCTGCCAAAATGCTTGAAGAAAATCATAAAGCCGCTACCGTGCAACACAGTTCTTCTCCATCTTGAACTGAGACATCTGTTGGCCTTAGCAAAGTTTTACTCCATGTAACTGAAAGTCTGAAAGAAATAGAAATGGTAGTTATTTATTATTAATGTTATTGGTCGTAAGGGAAGCAAGTCCTCTAAAACTGAGATAGCAACAAAGTACTTTGAATGTTAATTATGGGCCATATGATAACAGTAATCATGTAATCACCATAGATGTTTTATAAACTTATATTTTCTAAGGTATATATTTAAAAGACGAAGGGAGGTACTGCAAAACTTCTAAAGTGGTGAGAGAGAAAGCACGAAGAAAAATTCACCTAATGAGCAATTAGAAGTGATTCGAATCAGTGAAATACTGTTCTGCTTGTCTAGCACAGGACATTTCGTTTTAACGTCTGAAAGAATTTAGGTGTCAGAACCACTTTATGAAATACCAATTAAACAACTAAACCAAAGCATTCACACCTTCCATTGTCAAGAAGAATATATGCTGATTTTTAATGACAATTAAAATTATATGATTTTGCTGGCTAACGTGATTCTAGCCCCTTATTGCTGACCACAAATGTGAATTCAGAAGGCAATTTTAAAGTCAGTTCTCCTATGATGAGGGAAGTCTTGTCAGATGTTAGATGGAACCTGACTAATTAAGAAAGTGCTTTCAGGCTCTGCTAGAAGATCAGAGATTATTCTTGATTTACATCTTAATAAGAAATCGTTGACAGTGTAAAGAGTTCCTTTGATTATTAAAATATTACGTGAATATTGAAACCTTTTACAGGTAAGGACATGTTGATATCAAAATGGCACAGAGAGGAAAAAGTCATTACACTTTTCTTTTCTTAGTGTTTTCTTTTCACAGCATCTCAGCAAATCAAATTAAGGCACTCCAGCATTCTCATTAAATTCACTGGTCAGGAACTGAGAAACATTCCTTGCATCTGCTCCTTAAAATATGGCAAGAAGCAAAGATTTGTAAGACACCAGTGAACAGCAATTTTAGGCCTGGTACTTTCAAGCTCCCTTTTTTTTGTACTGACTCCTCTTTCATGTTCTTATTGTCACCAGCAGAAGAGAAGCACAGGCAGGGTGGAATAAATAATAGAGGGAATGAAACTCAAATGTAGGGGAAGGCAGAGTAATACTGAGATTTATGTACTTCTTAAAGTTGAAGTTAATAGGAAGTGTAAACTAGCTGCTTTTTCCTTCAACAGCTTAGAAATCACAGAGCTGTAGCACTATCAGTTGCCAGTCAGAATATGGCATAAAAAAAAATAATCTGTCACTGGGGCCCTGTGCAAGTATTATGTGCTATGGGTAATGTTAGTAAGAGCTTAGTCATACTTATTCTCACATGATGTAATTAATACAGAGTAAATGACTCCGAAATTTAACACCAGCCAGAGTGTAGTAAACGTGGAATTCTCCCAAATCTCAAAGAACGTGTGAGTGGATGGTGTTAATAGCCTGATTATGTAGCAGCAAGAGTTTAAATATAGATTTTGAGGTATATAATTTGATTCATCAAGGGGCAACTCATTTGACAGCAAGCACCTTGTAGTGGAAGCTGACTTTTTGGAAGAGTTGTGGAACTGGCCAGGTTCTATTTCAGGGACCATGAGACCTATCGAATGCTGCAAGTATTCATGTCTGACTTGCAGTACTCTGAGAGCATTTCCAGGCATCTTGATTCACCAGGATGTCTCTACTCTTGCTCTTGTTTTATTTTAGAGTTCAGTGTTCCTAAAGAACAAGTTTATACCACTACTGCACCCTGTTTATACCACTGCTGTGTCTACGGCAGGATTTGTATCAGATGTCACAGGCTCTCTCTTTAGAAATCTCAGTTATCAAGTACTCAACACTTGCAAAAATCTTATCCAAAAGCTGCATTGACCTTATGTGAGGTATGTTAAGTGACCACTGTTAGAATCGAAGAATAGTACGCAGTGGTTGTGCATTCAGTTTTAACTCAACAAGAAAAACTGCAATCATGCTGGTACATTGGAGGAATCACACAAGACAATTCTTAAAAAGTTTTATGTTTCTTACATTTTTTTCCAGTTATTGATAATGTCTCGTTTGGAAGGGTATAATTTTTTATAATTTGTGTTCAATAGAACTGCTTCAGATCTTGCCAGAGATTCGAAGAGTACAGTTGTGCCTAATGCTATAGAAACACATCAATGTGGCAATTATTATTTCAGAGCAAGTTCAGATTTACTTGGGCTGCATAGCCAGAAAAAAACTTAGATACCCCTTGAGTTACAAGTGTTCTGAGTTCTCTTGGATTTAAAAAAAGTCAAAAGTATTATCTGATAGCTACACAATAAACTAAATTATTCTAACACCAGGAATCAATCACAAATAATTAAAAAATATAAAGAGGCTGTATATATGCAAATACCATGTGAGAAATGTCATAACAATCGCTTCAAAAAGTGTAATTCACAACTTGAAAGACTGAATAATCTGATTTCCTTAGAAGTGTATTTCAAATACTTCTTGGTTTGTAGCAATTGATACCTCCTAATTTGAGGGACCTTTTCAAGTCTGGACCAATCCCCATTTTCTTTTAAAAATGTGAGAGAATATCCCCGTGAAGAGGCATTACCATCTCAAAGCTGTTGTTAAAAAATTATTTAAAAATAATAAACTGGAGTTACAAGTACTTGAACTAGCTTTGATTTAGCCATCAAGGTATCAGAAGTGGCGATACAAGAGTTTGATAGGGAGTAATTGACTCTCAGCAGGTACGCTGGTTAACACTCAGTTCCTTGCTGCCATGGAGAGCCTTCGAATACGAGCTTCTAATACTTGACCAGCCAGCTTAAAATTGACTTGGCTGTCTCTCGACAGTGCTGCACTAGCTGTGTTGTCTTTGTGTGATAACTGCTGCAGCTTGCTGGCTTAAAATGGTTTCTGAATCCTCTCTTTCTTCTTCCTCCCTCATTCCAAAATAAAAGTAATACATGCTCATCCATATACTACGATGTTTTGCTTTTAGGGGGGTAGAATCTGATTTCTGTAATCCAAGTCTATCTTGTACAAAAGTTCAATTCTCGTAAGTTAAACTCCCGCCTTCCTTCCAGCTGACTTGAAGAGATATTCAGATGTTTCATCCTTGGGATCACCACCTTAAGCCTCAACACTCCATCGCAGAGTCATAGAATGTCTTAGGTTGGAAGGGACCTTAGAGATCATCTAATCCAACCTCCCTGCCATGGGCAGAAATGCCCTTACCTAGACCAGGTTGCTCAAGGCCTCATCCCGCCTGGCCTTGAACATCTCTGGGGAGGGTGTCCGCAGCCTCTCTGTGCAATCTATTCCAGAGTCTTGCCACCCTCATACTGAAGATTTTCTTCCTAAGATCTAATTTAAAACTCTTCTCCTTCAATTTACATCCATTTCCCCTTGTCCTATCAGTGGACACTCTTGTGAAAAGTCTGTCTCCAGCCTTTGTGTAGGATCCCTTCAGGTATTGGAAGGCAGTTATAAGGTCCCCCTGGACTCTTTTCCAGGCTGAACAGTCCCAGCTCCCTCAGACTGTCCTCGTATCAGAGGTGCTTCAGCCCCTGAATCATCTTTGTGGCCCTCCTCTGACCATGCTCCAACAGATCTATATCCCTCTTATGGTGGGGACACCAGAACTGGACACAGTATTCGAGGTGGGGTCTCACAAGAGCAGAGTAAAGGGGGAGAATCACCTCTCTTGCTCTGCTGGCCACACTCCTCTTGATACATCCCAGGACAGGGTTGGCCTTCTGGGCTGCATGAGCACACTGCCGGCTCATGTTGAGCTTCTCGTCTATCAACGCTCTCAAGTCCTTCTCCTCAGGTCTGCTCTCAACCCACTCTGTGCCCAGTTTGTATTTGTGCCTGGATGTCTGTAGATATCTAAAAACAGTAGATGGATTTCTTACTGTACCAAATGAAGTAGAATGAGCTAAGTGTGGTACCGAGATAGATAACCTGTTTTAAAACATTTCCTTTATGTTAAATGACTCTTAACATTGTACTCAAGTAATAGTCATTCCTCAATTATCACTCTCAAGTGTTACTGTATTGCAGTATGTTGTGGTTCCTGTTCCATATTCCATTAGAAAATGGGCCCAAAGACAGACATTCACATGAAAATATGTCCAGATTTTTATTGCTATGCTGTCTGTGCTGAGTAATCCTGTAGTTGCTGGCTTACATTGACAGTGCTGTGAAAACCCATGAAAAGAGGGGAGAAATAGTTACAGATTCATTCAAAAATCATTCCTGCAATAGCTGAAATCTATGAATGTGTCAGATAATACGTATTTAAACATTTCGCTTAAGGAAAGTTAACATTTTGCGCAACAGTGCATATGGAAGGGCAGGCTCGGGATCCAGTTGAGATGTGAATGGATCAATCTTAACTTTACTGTTAGGGTAGAATGATACCTATTATATTCTCTCAGTGCTTGTCCCTTACATTTTTTAATTTGTCCAACACAAGTTTCCTTTCCCTTTCCGTGGAATAAGAAAAGAAGCTGCATATATGGATGTTGTGTGTATATCTAAACAGTGTAGTAGACACCTTAATCAAAGAACTGAGATTTTACTGAGAGATCTTGACTATCTTTTGAATGTGATGAGATTTGTAGTCATCAGCACTTGCAGAGGAGGCTTCCAAAGAATGAATCCAATTCTTGAAAAAGTTCTGTTTACTGTCATGAGCCATCCAGTAGGAAGGATTCCATAATGTATTTGCAGCTTTCTCTGATTTCAGAAAGCAGTTTACAGATACAGTATTGCAGCTATTTATAAAAACCTGCAGTAATTTTTGTATGGGCTTGGGAAGGGAAGGCTAGGTCTTAAATAGTTTTCATAGAATCATAGAATGGCCTAGGCTGGAAGGGACCTTAGAGATCATTTAATCCAACCTCCCTGTCATGCACAGGGACACCTCTCAACTGGATCAGGCAACACATGAGGACTGAACAGGAATCGAACCCGTGACCTTCTGTGTTTCAGCACCACGCTCAACCAAGTGAGCTAAACTGGTTTTATATATACAGTGATTACTTTTAGTTTTAGCAAAGTGGAAATAAGGAGTTGTGTAAGCCTTAATTATACCTATGAATTATGTTTCTTAAGTAACAAAATGGAATTGCTGCTCAAGAAATTAATTTGGCAATTCTAAGTGCCTGCCATACGTTCTGCTGTGCTTTCCCTACGGGTGCATTACAGTAGTGGAGAAATTCAGAAATTCTTATTTTATTCCTTCAATGTGTTTACCGAAGCACAGAGGTCTGTCTTCTGTTTGTTGAAGATGCTGGCTTAAGGCCTCTGACCTGCTCCCCAGTCTTTTCCCTGACAGATGCTGTCTGTGCTATCTATAACCTCGTAGCCATGATCCTGGCGAGTGGTGTCCATTGGAAACGGGCTGCCAAGTCTCTCCCTAGAGCTGCATGCTGCGGGGGGCTCAACCCAGAGCCACGCTCAGTGTCACCTGCAAGTACAGGGCCTGTAGAAGCTGTGTAACTGAGGACTGCGCACAGCCCATCGCAAGGGCAGTCCCTTCTCTCGGAGAGGCTGCCTTATCGTGAAGTCCTAGAGTCGTTTGGGTTGGAAAAGACCTTTAAAATCGAGTCCGACTGTTAACCTAGCGAGGCCAAGTCCAAGTTATTTAACCACCCAGATGGTAATCTTGCTTGCCAGCCAGTCTTTTGTACTCAGAGGAGGGAACTTGGATTTGTAGGCAGTTAACAATTGTAATTATACAAGAACATATTTAACAGTTAGAATGCTGTATTTCAGGGTTGGGTTGGGAGGGGGGTTGTTGGTTTGGGTTTTTCCCCATTTTGGGAGAGGGAGGGGACAAAAAGAAAATGACAAAAGAGAAAGTATGTATCTGCAATGTCTGACTGCTGGGAAATAAATATATCCCCTTGATTTCTCTATATGCCATATTTCAGCAAGAAATTAATGTTTTTCAGGTGATTGCTTTTTTTGCTATGTAGGTGTTAATTAACAAAGTTGTTATGTAGGCAGCAAAGGCTCAGCCTTGCAGTTACTCTTCCCTCACAGGGCAATTTATACAGAACGGCAGGATTAGATCTCAAATCTTGTCCTGCAGTGGCTCTGAGTCATAACATCACCACCAACTTGGAGGACGATGTGGAGGACCAGTGAGTGTCGTTGGCTGACTTTGCCTGTGGGAAAGCTGGAGTTATTATCAGCATAGAATCATCATAGAATCATAGAATGGCCTGGGCTGGAAGGGACCTCAGAGATCATTTTAATCCAACCTCCCTGTTGTGGGCAGGGACGCCACCTCTGGACTAGGTCAGGCAACACGTGCGAACCGAACGGGAGTCGAACCCGCGACCTTTGGTGTTTCAAGCACCACGCTCAACCCACTGAGCTAAACCAGCCCTCATGTCCAGTTCTGTTCCTCCTTGTTTCGTTTGTGTGGGCTTTCTCCCCAGTCTTCTGCTATGGCCTTGGATCTTGCTGTACTGTTTCAGAAAGCTGTAACATCTACTCTATGTTTCGTGCGAAAATTGTCTTGCTGCTTCTAATTACAACAGCTCCTTGTTCCGCTGCCAAGTAAATAACATCATCAGCTACTTGGATTATACAGATTATTACAGAATGAAGACAACAACAGAAATACACTGTTATTTTTCCTTCCTTTTATCCTGCCTTGTGACAGGCATCCCTCCCCCTGCTACATTCATTGGTTAACAATAAACAAAGCTGCTTTCAATAACTGTCTAGCTTTTGAGAAGTGTAATACAGTAGAAACACGATAGTGTTAAGAAACTGGCTTGTCATAAATAGTTTTCATTTTTTTAGTAAACTTTATTTGACTTACGACCTCTCCTAAACAGAGATTATACACTTTTCTTGTATCCATGTAGAATAAGGTGTCTACAATCCCAATAATAAAGAATCACGCAAACATTTTTCTTTAAGTAAGTGTTTTATAACATCAGCAGAGAAAAATGTTCGCTGCAAGAGATACAGTGTCACCGCAAAGACTTCAGAAGTGACCAGAGGTTGTTGACTCAGCCTGGGGATTCTGGGTTGCTTGTATCTTTCATTCCTATTACCAGAAATTTTTGTCAAACTTTTTTTTTGAAATTATATAATGTATTGGGCTGAATGTTAAACACCTATTTATTGGAAAACATTTTTTGAAACCTTAAAAATTTATCTGCTTTGTCCAAGGGAAAGGATAAGGAAAAAGCTGTCAAGATCCAAGGCTATAGCAGAAGACTGGGGAGAAATTCCATGCAAATGAAACAAAGAGGAACAGAACTGGACAGGCCAATAATATCTCCAGCTTTCCCACAGGCAGAGTCAGCCAACGACACTCACTGGTCTTCCATGTCATCCTCCAAGTTGGTGGTGATGTTACAACTCAGAGCCACCACAGGACAAGATTTGAGATCTAATCCTGCCGTTCTGTATAAACTGCCCTGTGAGCGAAGAGCAACAGCAAGGCTGAGTCTTCACTGCCTATATAACAACAACCTTGTTAATTAACACTTGCACACTTTGCCTTGAGGTAAGTGTAAGGACTTCACATTCCCTAGCTTTGGGTGACTCATTTAGGTCAACAAAATTAAAGACTTAATTTCCAAGGACTCCCTTTGTAGTCAATAGAGAAAAAGAGGATTTTGCAGGGGACTCCTGACCAGAAGTCTAACTCAGGTATTCTCTGCTACCCCTCAGAGGAGGCTTATGAGAGAGATAACTGTCTTAGATACATTTGGCCGTTTGTGAGGGGTGGACTTGCATTGGTGGTCCCAGTTTTCCAGTGCTGGAGGCTGGCTGCCAGGTCTGGGGCTCTCTTGACAGGCTGCTGTGCACAGATGCAGAGGGAGGTACCAGTTTTCACCCACTGTCACGCCCTGCCTCCTCCAGAAGTGCTGCACAAAAGGTGTGAGTTAGGACCATCTTTTGTGCCCAGTACCTGACTTGTAGGCCATCAGTTCAGCCACCTGTTTTTAGAAATACCAGTCCATCCTTTCTCTTCCCTTACACATTCTCTGTCATGCCTGCCTTTTGTTTTTAAATGTCATAAATGATGTATGTGACATTTTGGGGCAAGGTCTCCCTGCTCATGCTTACAGCAGGCAAATGATACAACATTAAGTTCTGCTAACGCTTTGTTCCACTTGTGATTGCCAGCTCTGGGTGACATCTGCATTCAGAAAGCACTGATGGTGCCTTTGCACTGGAAGAGTGGTCTTGGGAATGGGCACAAGCACTGCAGCCCCTGTGACCTGCCGTGTGGTGTCCCCACAGGTGTCTCACATGCTGACCCTGAGGAGCCTGGCCACTTGTACCTGTGAGACCGGAGTTGCTCCAGCGTTTGAAGCTGTGGGTGCATCTTCACCCGTATCTGGGATTGTCTTTGCAACTTTGGGATCTACCCAAAACTGGACTTCAGAGATGTCACGAACAGATTTCAAAGATAAGGTATGCACTGGCTGATTTACTTTAGGTAATGCTTTAGGTGGACACTGACCTCCTGAATCTTTGTGCTGTGTTAAGAAGTCCTGTAACTTGCTGTCTTAGTTTGCATGGCACTGCTCTATCCTCTTATTTAGTATTAAACCTTTACTCAAATAGAATGCCTTGAGTATCTGCATCTTGAAATTTGTTGCCAGACTCTCAGTATTTGTTCTTCTTATCTGATATAATTGCTCAGTTCTCTTGCAGCCATTAGGACATAAAAAACTTCCCTGAATCTGAAACTTTGGTGAGTAGAAGAGTCTAAAGGCTACTGGCTCTTCTGAGTATATTTTGTTTGCTGTTACCAGTGTTTCTTCTTATTAACAGATACTATGTGGTGTTTTGGGTTTTGGTTTTTTTTTTTTCCCTCAATTAGCCTGGCAGGCTAACATTTAAAGTAGGTGAGGATCTGATTTTACTTACAGAACATTTCATTTATTTAAGGCTATTTTAAATTACTTGTTTAATGAATATATATCATAACTTAGCTGATGACCTCATCCTCTTTCTGTGCAGTTACAGTTCTGCATAACAAAGAGAGGGCCATATGTATCCAGGGGAAACTGAATCACTTAAGCAGAAAATAAAGTCTGTCAAAACACTGCATAAATGCTGTACATGCACCTTTTTTTAACTGAGTCTGGTAAATTGAGAGATTTCTAGTGTATTCTGAAAATTCCGTTCCTGGACCAAGTCAAAAAGTGATCCACCGCTCCTCAAGGTAAAAGTCACAAGTCAAACAATTAGTCCCTTTAAGGACCAGTGAGTATGTGTTCAGTCAGTGATTGTTTTAGAGCTCCTTGGTGTGACTTAGCTCATGAATTTAGTTTATCAGTTAAGAAATTTGCTGCATCAAGAACTTCACTGCCACCCTTCTCACAGAAATAGAACCTAATGTGCTGAAGTACAGGCTGACATAAAAAGGGTTTGGAGGTTACAGTGCTAATCAGAGGTGTGCCTGGACCCAAGAGCAGCTCTCACAGTACATTTGGCTTAGCACATGCAAAACACCTTCAATATTTCTATTTTATAGTGAGAGCTTTAAAAAACCTCCTCTCATAGAGAGAAGACTTGAAGGGAGGGGAAGAGGCTTCTTCACTTAGTGACTGCTTTCAGTGGTTCACTGCTCTGCAATGGCTCTCTAAACTGCTATGGATTTTAACTTTTACTCGATCACAGCTGGCCTTTTTTTTATATATATATTGTCATTTTTCATTTAGATATAAATATCTACTTGAGCAATATTACCACTGTTTGTAAAGAAATAACCACTGAAGTAATAGCAAATGTCTAGAACTAAGGCCTTCCAGAATGACTGCCATCATTTTTATGCTCCTATTCTGAGTGGACATGAGGTTGTCTAGGAACTGTACACTTGGGGAAAGCAATGGAGAACTGTATGACAAATACAGTGGATGGGATCTTTAACGTAGCTTGTTCAGAGATTCTTTTCATAAATGCATCATTATTTCTGTCAAAATCAAAATGCTTTGAAAAAATATGCTAAGCTGATGAAAATCTGTTCAATGGAGAACTGATAAAGCATTAAAAAAAAAAGTCTGGGAAAGAACATTTGACCATTTTTAGGAGTTTTTAAAAAGTGAATTAAATGCATTTTAAGTGTATTCAAAGCAAATAAATTTAAACTCTGTATGAGATGTATTGCATCTACAGAACTATAGAGTTTATTATGTTGAAATGGCAAAAAAAAAGTCATGGCAGCATGAAGTTTCCTGTGAAACAGAAAACCCAGTTCCTGGCCAGGTCCGTTTTGTGACAGTTTTCTAAATCTGTAAATACTTTTGATCCATAAAGTCATGACTCTGTAAGTACTTTCAATTGATGATTTTAAAGAGAGGGGAGATTCTTGAATGTCAATTCAGAAATGCAAGTGGATTAAAATCTCCTGAGCCATCTGCTTGTTTGAACACTGTGTGGAAACCCTGTTCCACGTGTTTGTCAGAAAAGTGCCTCTGTGCTGAAGCTAGTCATGCCCTGAAAGATATTTTTCCCAAGCTGTGTATATTAATGGGCTCAGACTAATTATGTTCGTACAAAGCATAAGAATCTCACTTACCTGAAGTGTAGGTTGCTGTTCATTTACTGACTGCTGACAGCTTGTGAGCTCAAGTTGACCTCTGTATGCTTTAAATTGGATATTAGCTGTGAAAGAAAAAGAACATGTCAGATGAGCTGTTACTACGTCTTGGGTGTCACCATGGAGTACCAGGCTGTAGGCTCTCACTGGGGGCTGGACAGTGATGGCAGAAGAAAGCTGAGAAATTGTTCGATTATGAAGAACACCTTTGTAACTGGAAAAAGTGTTGGCAGAGGCAGATGCTATTAGCGTTGAAGGAATCAGAGCCCATTCATTAGCTCTTCTTTCTGTGTGAGGAATTAAAAGCTGAAATAAAAATGACTAGTTGAACTGTGCGACTAGTCCTGTGCAATGAGCCTTGCACTGGGCTTCGACTGTAACAACCACCAAATGTAACAACCACCAAATGTAACAACCATCAAATGTAACAACCACCTAGTGGCCAGATTTCTTTTTTTCTCTGGAGATTTTGATCTGTTTGCTGTAGAAGCAGGTTTGTTTCTTGGGGGTTTTTTTGTGTGTCACATCCGTGCATTTCCCATCTCTTTGTAAGCTGAAAAAAAAAACCAGTCTGCCAAATTAATTAGCTAGAATTCTCCTATGTAGGAGACCATGTAGGAGTGTGTAGACCTTAGAGGAGTGTTTGTTACCAAATGAACGTGTCTGTGCTAGTTCAAAATGCCCTTCAAGCTATGTCTGAAATGTTTCTCTGTTCAAATGAGTTACTCCTTCTCGTGGGTGGAATGAAGAATCTTGTCCTTCATCTTAATTTATGTACACTGAGTTCATGACAGAGTAACTTAGTCATATAAAGGAATGCAGATACCACCTCCCTTCTACACCATGCAAAATGGTTGTGAGCCAAGGAACTGTGCAGCTAACAGACTAGTAAAACCAGGCCTGTGGTGTCTACCAAAGCAATCAGGTTGCAAATTCTACATAGCCAAGTTAAAAATCTAATTTAGCTATTTGTATGGGTTCTTAATCATACATGTACAAGTTCACATTAAAGTTAGAATTAATTACACCTCTCAACTAATCCATTTAAATGAACAATGCTTTGCTGAATGTAGCTTTGTTTTTTATAAATACCCTCCCATTATATAGCAACTGAATATTCCTCTTTTACCTTGGCTTTTGTGTGTGGGAGGGATACTCTGAAAACTAAACATATCCAGTATTTAAACGATGTATCTAGGAAGAACAGCAGGACAATTTTTCTTTATAGATTTATGAGATCTGTCTGTACAGGAAAAAACTCAGCCATTCAACAGTTCAGTTTTAGATCTATCTTTACATCTGTGAGAGCAAGCAACAATTGGCTCCTCCACTTTACAGCCTGGTACATATGAAAAAAGAGCTGTTGTGAAATTGACTTTTACAAATACTCAGAAAATGGGAAGAAACAGTGCGGGGCGGTGGGGGGGAAACGATATGTGGAACAAAAGATGAAGAAAATTATAAGGATTTTTGGTATCTGATAAGAAAGGATAGAGAAATGCATAAGAAAGATGAATCTGAGCACGGAATTCCTGCTGAATCCTAAAAAAGATATGCAATATTTTAGATCATAAGATCATAATTTTCCTTCTCTGTTACATCTCTCACCCTGTTAAGCCCCCTACATATACCCCATCTGATGTGTTCTCTTCATGCTTGTCTTCCTTCCTAACACCCTGGATGAGCTATCCAACTTACCATGGCTTCTTCTGGAGCCCACGAAGCTGGGGCATCCATGCTTTGTGCCACGAGCGGTTTGCAGAGAGTTACCACTGGTGTAGCTGCCAAAGCGTGGTGGCACAGCCCTCTCTGGGCACGCACACCGGCCGGGACGCGCGTTGGCGCTGTGCTGACCTGTCCTGCAGTCGCCAGGCCTCTCTGAACTGTGTAAATATGCCCATTGCTTTCAATGATCTCTGCTGGTGGCTCTGACACAGCTCCACAAAACTCCGAGGCCTCCTTTTGCTCTTGACTGTCTGCAGTAACTACGGAAGGGTTTCGCCTCTACTCTGGATTCAGCAGAAGGCCACTGGTCCTGAAGGTCTTGTGAACTAAATGTTCTGAACTCACTGAACTGGAATTTTCCCGCTGAAGTCTTCTGCTTGGAAACGGGAGAAGTCACAGGTTTACTTCATCCATCACGCAGGTACCCTGTTAGGCGTAACAGCTGTTTATTCCTTGAACAAAGTGATTTATCCACTCTTTCAGTCCAGGGTTGAGGACAGAGAGAGCCTGGCAAATTGCTCCAAGGCACAACCCCTCCAGCTGTCTCACCTCTGCCATCCCTGACACAGCTGGCCTGGCAGGATGGAGCACTTTCACGTGTCTTAGCACAAAGTCTGCTGTCTTAGCACAAGCCAGCTTTCATCAGCACTTGAAAGAAAATTGCTGGACTTTGCATCTGAGGCATGTACGCACAGCCCCAGCCAGCTGCTTTTCTGAGGGAGTGTTTTTCCCCAGCAAACGAATTGTGGAGGGCCTAGAAGCAGAAGAAGGAAATAATTCTCAAGTATCCAAAAGATTTCCCGACTTTTTCCCATGGTATTGCAGAAATCAATCCTTAGCCCCATTTAAATAACTACAACAGAAGGCTATTACAAATATTCTCCACCAAATGGAAAAATATGTGGTATGCAAGCATCAAAGATTACAAATAAATATTTTGCAGAACTGCCTGTAATTATGCAAAGTAAATTTTATGCAAGGAGTGGCGCCACCTAAATGGCAACATAATGTATGCATGCATTCAGAAAAGAGTCTTTTCAAACAAACTATTGCCACCATCCTGTAACAGCTTGAGTCTTCAATTACAAGTTAATCTATCCTGGTAAAATACATTCTCTAATGTTGAGAGTAGTTTCCTCATCTTTTTACTAGTACCTGTATTCTTTCTACTATTCAGTGTTGAAACAGTAAAGCGGCATTATAGGAGAAGGTAGAATTACTACCAGTGTGAACACCGTATGTGGCAACATGACAGCGGTTCTGCTGCAGCTTTACTCGTGGTAAGGTAGAGAGTCCGAAGTTAGATGGCTCAGATGTTACCAAAGCTGGTTTAGAGCTACAGTTTGTTCATTTCTCACTTTAAACTCAGACCCAAACAGTACGTTTTGTACTAGCAACAATCATGATGCTTATGGTTTTCTTCCAGTTAGCCCCCTTTTCTTTTTCCTGATAAGTAGAACTGGTCTTCAGGCATTGGGCTGCAGCACTTGGCTGCAGAGCCAGAGGAAACAGCGCTGTTTCATCTATGGCACATGGCTATGGCCAACTATGGCACTATGGCTATGCTGTCTGCTCTTGTACCGTGATCCATGTTCATCATGCAGGGAGCTGGACTGATGTTACAGCACTGTGGCTGGAGTGCAACTGCTTTGAAGAAGAGGAGGAGGTTACAGGTTTATGTAGGTAGCACACTTGAAGCTCCCTTAGCTAGATGGTGCATCGAGCCGGCTTCTAACTGCCTGTGTTTTGAAAGTTTCCAGAAAGTCCATGAAGGGGATATCTGATGTGTTGATGCTGCCGCAGTAGTACCTGTGTCAGAACCTGAAGGTGTTGCAACTTCCTAAGCAGTAGTAATAATAGATGGGTTGATACCATCTACTTCCTTAGTTTATCTTTTCCTGCTCTGTCATAAGGGTGTCTGTCTGGCAGGGCTAGAAAAGGGAAGACACTTAAGCTTTGAAAGATTTGCAGCTGTAAGCAGCTGAGAAGGAAATGAGTACTAGCTCTTGTCAGAGGCAGACTGCTACCCTGCAGGCTCTGCTGTGCAGTGGAGCAGGTTGAGTGATGAGTTGTGGGTCCAAGCTCCACTATAGAGAAGGGCAAACAGTGAATTTGAAAGGTAAGAGTCTCGGCTGGACTTTAGTAATTCTCCTATGAAAGCCTGTGAACGTCTTAGGCATGTGCCTGTTGACAGAGCCACATCATTCATGAATCTAAGTTTAGGTCACTAAAAAGTGTAGCAGGCTTGAAGAAGAAAATTTGAGTGGATCAGAAGAAGCAATATTGATTCTGAGAAAAATAGATGATTTTATTTAGCACCTTTCCACAAGTCATCAAAGCCATGACCACTTGTGCCAAAATTGACTCTACAGTTCATAAAATCTGGCCTTTAAGTAGTAACCCTAGAGCCAAAGTTTTCCTTCCACTGAATTCCCCTAGTGAAGATCCAACTCTTGTCATCGCGTGGATTAATAAATACACCCTTTGAATCACAGAACGTTACACAAAGATGTTTAATTTCTGTAGGGCCTTAATCCATGTGTCTTCTGTGTGGAGAGCAGTCCCCTAGAATAGAAAACAATTTGAATTCTCTTTTGTCATATATCTGAAAGAAACAAACAATAGCAAAAAACCCCTACACCTATAAGAAGTGTTTACTTGAACTTCTCACCTTATTATGGATGCATATTTGCTGGGATGTGGAATTCTGGGTCTCCTGTCCTGTGGAACCCGTGTGTCCAGTACAGCATCGTGAATTCTCTCTTCGACAGGCCATGAAGGTGTGTGTTTGCAAAGGCTTAGAGAGTGGCAGAGACTCCATGACGTGTCCACCTCCCAGTTTGCCTGCTGCAGAACTTCCCCACCAGTCACCCAACCTGGTGCAGAGTGCTGGTTGCCCTCATACTGTGGGTTTTTTTCCCCACGGTCCCTCTTTGCTATTATGTCCTTCTACAGTTAACATTCTGCCATCCCTTAGTACTGTTTAGCTGTACAATCGTCCAGCCTTGGTTAACAAAAATACAGTGAGCCTTTCAGGTTTAGTAGCTCTGCCCTCATTTTCTGGATGAACTAAATGTGTGAGACTTCATCTACCTGTAATGCTGACCAGCTACTGTTAAAAACCCTTCTGATTTATCTCTGCCTTCATGCTTAGATAACCAATCCCCATCCTGTTCGTGTGATTGATTATTTTATTGTCTTCATTTTGTCCATTTTGTGTAATAGATATTCCCGTAGTTGGGTTTTTGTTTGTTTTTTGCCTTTGCTCTTTTTCTTGCTTCATTGATTCTCTGGAGTATTATATTGAGCTTATTTTAAATTGCAAAGTATACGCAAAGTGCAGCGTACCTAAATGAAACGTACATGAGCTGCTGTTCAGAGTGGCTCTCGTCAACTTGTACACGATGTTTCTGGTGAGACTGCTGCACCCAGGTTCCCCCAAAGCATTGTCTAATGTCTCCATTTTAAGTCATGGACTTTTCCACCCCTCCCTCAAACTAACCCTTGCTTTAACTGTGCAGCACACGGAGTCCTAATGAGTGCAGCACTCCCCTCCTTTCCGCACAGATCCTGCGTTTCTTGCCAGCAAACTTGCCCCAAGGATGGTTTTCCTCGGTGTCCTGCGCCAAATGTGCAATAGCATAATGAGTTGAATAAAGTTTTACCAGTGCAGGACTAAAGATCATCAATGAAAATCCCCACCGAGAAGCAAGTGCCACTGGAGATCATTTGTCAAACTAACACAATTTATGACCCCATCTCATCTCATTGGCCTCCTGTTTATTTAATGTGTCACCCTTTAAGTCTTATGTTTCACCCCAGCTGTCCATGTTTTAACATTTAAAGGCTTTGCGTCTGCTGTACTTGATACTGTAGCAGTGAAGGTCACTAAGCTGACTTTACTATTAGGTGGGGTTCATTTTTATATACCAAACGTGATGAGGAAGAGTCATAGTGAAGTCTTGACAAGATCAGCTTTAAATGCTGCACGCATTAAATGACTTCGCTTTCAGTTGGTCATCTCAGCACAAGTGGGACTGGAAATCTCATTAGAATATATAAAGTGACAGATTTTGCAGTGCCAGCTGTACTCCTGGAGCCCAATATTGTCCTTCATTTGAATAAACAGTGGGTATAGTGGCACATTTCTTTGGAGGTTTTCGTACAGCTGTGTCTAGAGCGCCCACTGGCAACAGCCACACACCACCCTCAGTGCTTCTCTGAGTGGGCTAATAGCAATAAGAAGGTCTGAAAGTGCCATTTTATACTGATTAAAAACTTTTTTTTTCATTCTTTCTGGTAGGTAACCTCTCCAATATTAACTACTAGAATCTAAACTTTTTAATTACCCAAATGAACACTGTGCTCAGATAAAACAAGTCAAGTATGGCAGGTGACATCATCTGCAACTGTCTTGTGTAAAATTCAGGTGGAGTACGCTTGTTGTTTAAAGCTATGGCAAGAAAAGAAAGCAAATACTTTTTTGTTTACTCAGATGCCTTCTGACTTACAAAACTGCTATTGTTGCAGTCAATAAACTTGGTCAAACATGGTGGGTTATTGAAATAACATGGAGAATACATTATTTTCTCCCCCAAAAAAATGTTTCATAAAGCATTATTTTCCACATGCAGGTAAAAAATACAAGATGACATGAGCCTTGCCATGCACACATGTCAGTAATGTTTCATATCTACTTGAATTTTTACATATAGTATCTTATGATCAGTAATAAGATACAAAACAGTCAAAAAAATGAAGGATACGTGGTCCTGTAACTGCATATAAGAGAGAGAAAATCTCTCAGACCATATAAAATAAGCAAGCATGCAGTTCATTTTGAAAAAATTACTACACTTACTACTCAGTAGACTGATAAGTATTAAGTTTTAAAAAATTCTGGGCTGAGGGCATGAAACCTTTATGCTGTAAAATTGTGCAAGATCCTATTAAAATCCTGAAAGCCTGTTTTGTCCTCTTTATTTTTTTTCTTGGGGAAAAAAAAAAAGTTGTAATCAAGTCTTGCCATAGAGGCTGTGGTCATTTCTGAGGGACTGTCTGATCTTTCCTTAATGTTTCTAAGGGCTGAATACAGGAAGCCTTGTGCTAATGCCCACTGTGTTCTCTAGAAGGCTGGTTTGAATGAAAATGCAGATCTGAAAGAAAAAAAAAAAAGTGTGCAAGCTACCGCTTAAATTTTTTGACAAACAAATTGTCTTCAGTGAAGTTCCTGAAGTGCTGGGGAAGTTGTTTTTCTACATATGTGCTTCCACCCTGCCAGGGCTGAGTGCCTAGATACGTTCCCTAAAAGGGAGGCGGTGGTATTCCCCAGTTCATCTTCCCTGAGACCACTTGATCGCTGTGCTTTGAGTGCCTTGATGGGAATGAATCAACATGACACACAGCAGCCTTGGGTCCTTCCATTTAAAAATACAGCCAGCGAGGGAGGCAGTAATGATGTTTGTTCCTTATTTAATCTCCCCCTGTTTAGAGTACTCTCCCAGGAGACAGAAGATTTGGGTGCCAGTATCCTCCTACACCATCAGAAGTTTGGTGTCAACATTCCTCTCATTCCAGAGGGGCAGTCAGACGACCAGGCTGTAGACCATGCTACGACAAGGAAGTGGCGTGGTTAGAGGTGAGCAAGAGTCATTAAGCTTCAGTTGTGAAACGTGGATCCTTACGTAAAGCAGCTGCCCACCTATTCAGAAGTAGCTTCCCAGTTCATAGGAGGGCTGGGATATTAGGTACATGCCTCTTTCACCAATTCAGCAAGTCACAGGTTGCTGGGTGTTGTGCATTCCAGCTTGCAGCACCCAGGTCACTTCAAGACCTAGGGCAGGGAGCTTAGGTAAGTAGCTGAGAGGTTTTGGTATCACCCTAAGAACTGAATACCTGAAATCTGTGTGAAATAATGCATTTCAGTGGTCTGGGTCCTTTAATTTCTCTGTCTTCGAGTAGCAGACTATGGGTGACTAGACCGACAGGCATCAATAATTGACAGAAGCAGAGAAATGGGAGTTTACTATTAGTTCCATCAGCTGTGCCTTCAAGTTTTGTCCGTGGATTACATGATCCTGATGAAGAGCCACCTTGTTTATTCACATAGACCATCAGATATAAGTCGTTGGCTAACAAACGAATTGTCTGTCATTATTTAATTAAAAGAGAGGCATGCATGTACATGGCTGCATGTATGGGCAACTTATGCAGAAGGTATGACAGGCTGTCACCATGTTCAATGGGCTTGAACAGAAAGCAAGAAGTGACTGAGAAAATGAATGGAAGACAGGAATGTGACTTTTTACTTTGCAGGAAGTTCTGCCACTTGAAAAAATATATTCAAAACAAAAAGAGGGAAAAAAATATTTCTGCAGAACTGGAGTAATTACTTTGTAATCCAAAATAAGTTGTTTAGACCTTTAGACCTTAGTGTCCCCGGATGTTACACACCTGTAATGCTAAAAATTATAAATGTTTGAGCTGAGATAGTTTCAAAAATAAGCATTGGAAATAATGAAAAGGAGAAATCTAAAATAGGGTGAGTGTTAATTATTATTGTGCCTAAAAAGAAATTCAGTGGAGATGGTGATTTGTTGTGAAACACACACCTTTAAATGAGTTACCTTTTCAAGGACAGAAAGAAGTATTTTGGGGAAAAGTTCTGAAACTTTCTACTGCTTGATAAAGGGTGGGTAACGCCTATCGGAAGGAGTGGTATTCATTGCTGAGCCCTAAATTACCTTCAGCCACGTAAGGAAAAAAACTTATTGCCTCTCAGGAAAACTGTGTGAAATATATGATCAATGCACAAGTGTAGTCAAGAAAGTAAATAAACTGTGAAGATGGCTGAGGTTAAATGTAAGGCACTTGAAGCAGGTTCTCAGAGAATCCATAATTTCTGTGGAATTCAGCTGCAGTTACATGGGTTCAGTACTCTAAATCTCAGAAATTTTATTTTGAATGTAGAATCTGACTTTTAGAACATATATAAATAGGCATCTACTGTCAGGAAGCAACTGGAAGTTGAGGAACTTTCAATTTAAGATCCATAAATGATGGAATACGAAGTTGTGTTTTGTACAGCAACAAAACCTACATTCAGATCATTTTTGTTTTACTTCTCTATTTTCAGAAGGCTTTCAGACAATGATTGTTGTTTTTTATGAGTTATAACTTTGATTATTTTTTGTTTTGGTTCCCTTGAGGAATAACCAACATAGGATTTTGCACGTGCAGAAGCGGTGTTTGAATGGTTACCAGTGACATAAAGAATAATTGTCAAACTATGATTTAAAAGGTGTCATGCTTAAAAAGCTTCTTGAGTAGTGTTTCTGTTTTGAGTGGCTGAACGATTTACTGCAAAGCAAAAAGGCCTAAGTGAAAGTGCTCCAAAAGGGGTTTTACCCATGTGAACTCAGAGAAACTTTTCTCTAGGGTTAATCACAGAAGCTGTGTGTTTGTAGTGTTTACAGCACTTTTTAAAGTACTGCTTTCTTGTGGCCAATACAGCACGTTACACATTTGGGAAAAGGAAACCAAGAAGTCCTGACTTGTACTTACCCAGCTGTAACCAATGCAGCCACAGTATAATTAAAGCCCAAACAGAATGATGCACTTAATTAAAGACA
Organism: Trogon surrucura; assembly: GCA_020746105.1. Classification (NCBI taxonomy): domain Eukaryota; kingdom Metazoa; phylum Chordata; class Aves; order Trogoniformes; family Trogonidae; genus Trogon; species Trogon surrucura. The sequence continues at coordinate 111,322,546 of CM036617.1, read as the reverse complement.
AAACCAAGCATATTGAATACGGAGGAAAATAATGAGCTATTTCTTGTTGTACATGATCTTTGTATACAATAAAACATGTGCTAAAGTGTTTTGCAGCTGGCTGGCATTTTATTTGCTCGTTACACAAAACGGGAAGACAAGGAGCCTAGTGAGCGGGAGCACGGTTTGCATCCAAACAGATGGTCTGCGGCTCAGAAAGGCACGATCACTTACTGAGAACTAGGTGAAACGAAGCTCAGCGAAGGCCATCACCGAGCCTGTGTCACCCATTCTTTTGGGCCAGCACAGCTGTTCATACAGGCAGTCATTGAACCGTTTTGGGGAACTGATCTAGTAGAAGAAAACAACTGGTTTAGGGGGGAGGGGAGGCTGTGCATGTATTTCAGGTGGATCTCTACTCTGGCATTGCTCGTGAGGAGACCATGCGAACAGGGGCAGCCTTGCCGACGGGACTGAGCAGCTGGAGGCAGAGGTTGTGCAATGTATTGCCAAATGCTTGACAAGCAAACCCTGTAACATTCATAGAATCATAGAATGTCAGGGGTTGGAAGAGACCTCTAGAGATCATCTAGTCCAACCACCTGCCAAGAGCAGGATCCCCTAGGGCAGCCACACAGGAACGTGCCCAGGCGGGTTTTGAAAGTCTCCAGAGAAGGAGACTCCACAACCTCCCTGGGCAGCCTGTGCCAGTGCTCTGGCACCCTCACAGTAAAGAAGTTTCTCCTCATGTTGAGGTGGAACTTCCTATGCTCTAACTTAAACCCATTGTTTCTTGTTCTATTACTGGGCACCGCTGAGAAGAGATTGTGCCCTTCTTCTTGACACCCACTCCTCAGATATTTATATACATTAATGAGATCATTTTGCTTGAAGTTATGAGGGGAAATATGATAAACTTCCGGGGAAAATATGTGTAGCTACACCTTGTACTGTTTATTAAAAGTACGTTAGGCTACATTGCCCAACTTGTAACCAACAATACAAGCAACAGGAAGGGATAAAAAAAAATTTTAGCTCTTGAGACGCATAAGCAAATGTCATCATGCAGCCTCTGATCACTTCTCTTTCTGTGCACTAGTACCATCAATAAGACTAGCAAGAAAATGGTTGCAGCTCTGGAATTGTGACAGCTAAATGATCACTGCAGACTAGCAACAGGAGCTGAGAAATTTAAGACTGTGGGCTCTTTGTTAAGGCAGCGTGTCTCAGAAACAATACTTTACAGATACTGCTCTGTAGGATATTAGGCAATATTACGTAAGTGAAAAAAAAAAGCGACTCTCCTATTTGATTCTTTTTGTGCTGTATGAGCAAAACTGTGACAGATTTTGGACCTTGAGTTAACATGCTGAATTCTCTACTGGGTTCTCACAAAATTCAGCTGAGCTCCAGTCAATGGGATTTGAAGGCAGAAAAGAAGGGTGAGACCAAGCAATCTGCTTTTTAAAATTTCTTCTGAAACAAAAGTTCCTCGATGTATTATAGAGACTACAAAATACTAATATCATCAAGAGCTCTTTCTAAATTGTGGCCCTGACAAAATCATTAAGTGTTTTCTGATGAGGTATGAATTCCAGCCTTTGAGATCATGCTGCAAAAGGAACGTGAAACTTCATTCCCTCTGTTTTCCAGCAACACCGTATGTATGACAGAATCCTAATTTGCATGGCTATGGTTCAGATTATGTCAGTATTTCAATAATAAATCCCTGTCTCAGGAGGGGATTACTTTTTTTTTTAATTTTAAAGAAAGTAAGGAATAGGAGGAGCCCTTAAAAATTATAAATTTTTTCCAGGATGAAGAAGGAAAGGAATTTAATGGAAGATACTTTACCACTCTATCCTGATTTGAAGCAAATTGGACAAGAAGTATAATTTATTTCCAAAGCTTTCTTCCTGGGCACATGCTATCTGACAGAGAAACTACTCCATTAAGTTAAATGAAACAAAGAAAAAAAAAAAAAAGGAAGAAATTTTTGCAAAAGGAATGTATTTCCTTAAAAAATCCTGCATCGAAGCAGAGATTTTCAAATAAAATAAACAATAATTTTAATAATTATCCGAGCACAAATAGCACAGCATATGTCAAAAACACGGTGTAGAAGCTGTAAAATTGTGTAAGAAAAAGGATGACTATATATTGGAAGAGAAGGATGGAGGAATTGATCTAGCTCTCCAGCACAGCAGTGCAACAGAAAACTTTTCTTAAAAAAGCCCCAACTACTCTTATCTTTCTTACACATAGCCATCAGTCTCAGCAGAGATAATTTCTGCTCTTATCCCCAGAAAAGTAGCTTGCAAGCCATTTCTGATCTCATATTATCTGCATAGTTTCTTGTCTTTCGCACAACAAATTCTTCAGGAACATTAATTTTAAAAATCACCTTGTATATTATAAGCACAAAAGGCAAACCCCCTGAAACCGATACAATCTATGAGCAAGGAGCCTTAGAAGAGCAAATATTGATCAGATCGCAACATGTCCTGCAGAGAAGCTTCAGTGAAATAAGGCAGCGTTTGCAGGTGGTCACGAGCTGTGCAAAAAAAGTTGGTGTTTTCCTTAAAAGTCCAAGATCTCACAACAATGTTTTTGCTTGATAATCTCAGTTTTAAAGATTCATACTCTACTGTGGAGAGAGGGTGGACTTGAATTCCTGAGTCCTAAACGTTAAGGCTCCGTGTGATAGACAAGCAGGAGCTGCAATTAATTGTGTTGCATGAGGCTCCCAGCTCACGATTTTGAGGTACTTGGGGCTACCACAACGGTGCAGCTCTGCCCAGCTTTTCCTACAGACCGAGGGTGACCAGCCTGAGAAAACAAACCAGGATGCAGCTACCATGTATTTCGCAGGCATCCAAAACGTGGGGTGGGTTCCGCTGCCTTTCACCTGCTTCTGTTGAAATCAGTTTTGGACGGCCCAGTACCCCGGGGACTTTTTCCAAGGCTGCATTTTCCCTGCTTGTGCTGACGCCCAGAGTCGAGTCCTTTTCTTGAGTCCAGAAGAGGTAGAACCTCCTTCCTAACCCCGTTTAACTGTGGGTTGCCGAGACCCGAAACCCTCCCCATAACCGGGCAGTGGAACAGTTGAGAACGTCCCCGCTGACCGCGAATGCGCTCGCCTCACCCAGGGACACCTGAGCCGGGAGGGGGAAGATCCGCCACTTTGGGGCTACGGTGTGTTGTCGGTACGAGCAGCCGGTGCGGGAACTGCTCAGAAATTTCCCCCAAGACCTCCGGAAAGGGCCGGGCCCTTGGAGGCGCAGTAACGCCGCTGACGGCCAAGCCGGGCTGGCGGCGGGTCGGGCCGCCCTCCGCCCCCAGGCTGGCGGGAAGGGGCACCCGCCCCCGATCCCACCGCCGTGCTTAGACCCCGGCTTCCCCGGGCGGCCGCTGCGGAGCGAACTTGACTTCCCCTGGGGGCGCAGCAGGGTGGGGGCTGCCGCCCCGAGGGGCGGAGGGCAGCCCGCACCCGGCGGAGCGGCCTCGGCAGCGACAGCCGGGCTGCTCTTCTCCTCCCGGGGCCAAAACCAGGCCGGCGGGGCCGGGCGCCACCGCCACCAAGATGGAGGCGGGCGATGTAAATACCGCGGGGAACGGGCAGGGTGGCGCCGGTCCCGCCGGCAGCCGAGCGAGGAGGGCAGCCGCGGCGGAGGGGCTCCGCCCGGGGCAGGTGCGCGGGGCGGCGCCGCTGCCGGCGGAGAACGGCCGCCGGGCAACCGCTGCTGCCGGCGGTAGCGCGCACCGAGCCGATCCACGCCGAGGGCGGGGCCGGCGGCGCGTTGGGCGCTCCGGGCGGCAGCGGCCGCGCTGGGAGTGACAGCGAGGCCTGAGCAGATCCGCGCTGCCCCATGGCGGCCGCCCGCCTCGGCGGCCCGCCCGCCCGGCGGTGACTCGGGCTCCCCCTCCCGCCCCTCCTCCTCCCTCCTCCTCCGCTGCTGCCACCGCCTCCTCCTGCTCCGCTCGCCCAGCCCGGGCCCGGCCCAGCCGCTGCCGCACGGCGCCGCCGCCGCCGCCCGCCGAGCCCGGGGCGCAGCCGGGAGCCGCGCGGGGGCCATGACGGTGGAGCAGAACGTGCTGCAGCCCGGCGGCGCCGCCAAGGTGAGACACCGGCCCGGCCCGGAGCCCTGTGCCGCGCCGCGGGGGCCCGCCCGCTGCTGCGCCAGGGCCCGGCCTGGGAGCCGGCTGCGCGCCCCTCGCCGCGTCCCTGCCCGCTGGCCTCGCCCGGGCCTGGCCCCCACCTCCCGGAGTCGCTTCTTCCCTGCGCGGCTCCGGCGACGGCCCCCGCCCCGCCGGCAACTTTTACCCGCCCTCCCCTATCCTGCTATGGGGCGCAGCCTCCCCACCCCTCTACCGTCCTCCCCGGCCCTTGGGAAGCTTCCCCCGGCCGAGGGGGGCCGCGGCCTTCTCTGCGGCCTCTCCCAGACCCCCAACCCCGCGCTGGGGCCGGGGCGACCGTGAAGCCGCCAGGGGTGGGGGGGCGCGGCCGGACAGCGAGGGGCGGCCGCCACCTCGGCCTCGCGTTGTTCCCCCCTCACCCGAGTCCGCCCCGCGGCTTTGGGGGGGACTCGCCGCTCCCCGGGCGGACGGGCAGCCCGGGGCCGGGCCGGCAGCTGGTCCCCGGGCGGGCCTGTTGCACTTGCGGAGCCGCCAGGCAGAGCAGCGGGACTGGGGAGTGCGGGTGGGGGGCGTTGCTGCCCGAGCCCCCCGGTGGGGCCGGGCGGGAGATGCTGCTCGGGCACGGCGTGACCCCGCCGGCAGGCACCCGCCTCTGCTAAAGGTGAACGCTATTTCCAGCGTGTGACACACACGGCTCGGCGTGACGCGCTCTCGCTGCGAGTAAAAAAGGTGCCGGGTTTAGGGGCTCGTGTTTAACGGGAGTCGTGAAATGAGGTTAGGCGAGTGGCAGCGTTTGGGGATGTTGTTCTGAGCATCGGGAGTTGCTGGAAAGTGTTCCTTTGTCATAAAAAAATTAAAAAGAGAACAAGAACGGGCACCTTTTACGGCTCTGCTTTGCTTGAAGTGAACTGAACTTGCCAGAGAAAAAGAAACCTAAAATTAAATCACGGCTTCTTAAGTTACTTTTTTATTTTCAAAGGTAACTATTCTGGTTAATGATGTGACTGCCTCCTCTTCCCTGATTTTTCTATTTTTTTTAATGGCATGTCATGCTCTTCTAAGAGGATAAAGATGCTTTGGTGTAGTCAGTGTGGAAGTTAAATGGCTCCAGTTGTAAGAGTGGGCAGTGGGAATGCGCTGATTACGATATAATTGGTTAAAGTGGCACAACTTACATTCAAGAAGCTCATTTGGAGGGAGAGGCATGCCTTGCCAAGGACAGCTATCATAGTTGGAAGTAGTTAGCACTGATTTTGGCTGCTTCAGCAGGAAGGCAGGCTAATGTAGCAGAATTTTGCTGCCAGGTCCTGTGCTGTGTGTGTCTTCTGTGTTTAACAACTTTGTTTGTTGCCGCTGTCCACCTGGCAGCTTTCATGAGCAAGGTTATCTTTTACAAAACCTGTTGTTGGTGGTTTGCTTAAATATCCCTTAATTGTCATCTTAGATACTCTGTTCCATAAGACCTGGTAGACACTGGTCAGAGTTGCTCCTTTGCACTTTCTGTCAATAACCCTGAAGAAGAAATGTTACAATGTTCAGCTAAACTATTGCTTGCAGGTCAGTGCTTCAGCATTACTTCAGTTTCAGATCCACCATAGGTTTAAAGGGTGACTGGAGATTAATTGTGGTAGATCACCTGGTAATCCATACTGCTGTAAAAATGAAATTAGCAATAATTCTAAAGATGTGATTAGCATCTATGGGTGATGATTACTTATTGAAGAGAAACTGTGTAAAGTAGAATTTTTTTCATGGCAGGGTTATTTTTTTGTATTTCTGTTGAATCATCTGATTATTATATTATCTGAAACTCTTACCTATTTTATCCCTAATGGCGTTGCATGGGGTGCAGGCTGATCTTGAGGATATTTTGCAAAAAAAAATAAATATTTGACTCCAGAGTGCTTAGTGAGACTAACAAATAGCTACGTGGATGACAAACTTTAACATTGTGCTTATTTGGCACATAAGAAGAAAAATAGTGAAGGTACAGTGTGCTGATGCATGGCTGAAAGGTGGAGAGGTTACCACACCACTAACTTGTCATCTTCCCTCGGAAGAGGAGAATCCCATGCTCCACAAATAACGAAAGTTTATTTTGGAGACCTCAAAGTTTGCCGTGATTGTTTTCTGTTAGTTTGCAGAAACCACATGCAAGCAGAAATACATTGGATTTTCAAGAGATGCCTGAGTCATCAGCATACCTTATTCAGAACTGTGGTTCCCAACATTGTTCATCAGATGTTTTCTTACTGTCATACAGGAAGTATGTGTCAAACTTCAGCAGTGCTTGGAGATGTCGGTTTGTATTAATAAATGCTCTAACTACAAACAGACCACTTCCCACTGAAGCTATCTTTAGTTTATTGTGTAGTTAAAGCATCTGGATCGGGTCAGAAGAAATTTTTTTTTTTTCGTGTTTACTGATCATCTTGACTCCTAGTTAAAGCTTGTAATTTATTTCCTGAAGCAAGTAATTAATCGCGTTGCTCTCATTGCTTATGGCTCTCGTGTACTTCTCTAGCATTGCTAGGTGTCTGTAGGTTATCTGTAATGTTCATATTAAGACTAAAGCCTGTGAATAAAGGTAAATGGCCTGGGAAGTTAAAAAAGCAGCTTCTTGTTTTGTCCTGTCTTTATTTCTGTCCAATAAAATCCCTTTTTGTCAAACATGTAGCAGTTGAAGAGCTGAGGCATGTGTGTTGCAGGATTCCCTGGGCTTCAGGCAGTCTTGCGCTGTGTGTAGGCACAGCTTGGGCTGGTGGTGCATGCGTGTGTCGATCTTCCTCCCGGAGGAAGACTGTCTCAGGCTGCCCCTTGTGCTGTGCAGGCCCTCCCCTCAGCCAGTGTCCCTTACACAGCAGCTTCAGCAACAGGGGCTGAATGGTGATTGTTCTAGTAACTGGAAGAAATGATGTGGAGGGGTCATACGTTTCAACAGCGTCTTAGCTCTAACTAATAATTATCGTGATGGTCATCTTGGAGCAGCAGATTGAGGAAGCTGGGTTTTAAAGTGCAACACTTAGCTGGCTGGCCTCGCAGCAATGTGTATTATCAAGTTCTACCGCTTCTGGAGGAGACACCAAGTGTTGGTTGATACATGGATTTAAAGTCTGTTTTATCTGTCCTTTGGTTTCCCACACCCACTGTTATTTCAGACCTGTGATTCAGCAGCATAGTAACAATGTAATCGCAGGAATAGTAGAATAAAGTTAGGTGTGTCAGCTCAGCTCATTTATCTCTAAAAGAAGCACAAAACTTGAAGGATATTTGTCACTTAAAATAATGCATGGCTTAAAGCAGCATCTAATACTACTTACTTCCTCTCCCTTGCTCTTTTCAGAGTAGTAAGGAAAAAATTGTGCTAGCTCATGTATGCTTTTGCTCTGCACGTCCCGTGTATTTGTGTACTTATTACTGAAAGATTTAGCTAATAATATGGTACTAACTGCTTTTCTTTCCTAAAAGCAATAGCCACTAACTTCATACTGCAGTAGTTGTTCACATGGTAGATGGTAGAGTCCTATATCTCCAACAATTGAAATGGGGATGTTGATGCAGCCCTAAATGGCAGGAGGTTATCACAAAGAGTATCTATCGAGGACATGGTATGCAGGGAAGGTATTTTGGGAATTGTGCTGCTTTTTGCACTTTTTTTTTTTTTTTTCCCTGTCTCAATAGGTGGCAACCTTTTAAAGATACAGCCTTTAAAATCTTTGTGTTTTCATCAGTTGAGTTCAGGGTTTCCTGTCTGACCATTTGCCCTGTGGAGCTGAGAGGCTGCAGGTTCCCGCTTTCATCATGTGGCCTGAGCTGCTTTTTCCTGTGAGCAATGTGTGGGTGCCCTCCTGTACCTGAGAAATGCACCTTGGGTCAAATAATGAGTTAGGTTACATATCTCCTCCCGAGTGGGCTGCCTGTGGTTGAGCTATGTGGCAGACGAGCTTCCTGTGCGGTGGGCTTGAACATGGGGGTTATACCTGCTCCTGCGGGTATTGGAAGCTTTATTACCTCTTTTGGCCAGGATGAGCAGAATAACCAGGTTTACTGAAAGGGTTTGCACCAACTACTGAGTAATTTCCAAAAATTATTTGAAGACCTGTGGAGTTATGCTTTTAGACGTACGTGTTTTGTTTATGCATTAAAAGAAAAAAGTCATAGCAGAAGTTCGTATTACGTGTAGTTACACCTTCTGCATAGATTCCTATTTGTATTTTCTGAAGCTAGAGCAAGAAGGTGCAAAGGTCAGTGATTCAAAGTAATTTTGAAAGCCCTTGTCAGACTAGTATGCTGAATGCCTTTTGGTTTTGTGAATGTTCTTGTAGATTTTGGTGGGAGGGGATGTCTCTGTGTGGGTAGGTTTGGGTGGGGTTTTTTTTTTGTTTGCTTTTTTGGTAGCTGTGCAATACTGATGAAACTTGGATTTTTAATTTTTTATTTTATTTTTGGTATATGAATCTGCATATTTCCGAAACCTTTAGTAGCAATTTAAAACCCATTCCATTCTAGAAAACCTTTCACTAAAGTTCAGTGATGATTTTGAATGTGGTAGCAGAAGTTTGCAACAATAGTGCTATCATTAGCATCTATCTGAAATAACGCTGTCAAATATCTTTTGGTCCACACCTTGAAAGAGAAATACTGTTTCAGAATATGAAAATGTAATGTTTATACATTTTCCTGTTAACCTTTTGTATTTTTATTTTAAAATATCATTAGTACTTCCTAAAAGAGTGTGTGTTTTTAGGATAATCCTGTATCTGCAGCTACTAGGAGCAGTAGCTACAAAAGATGACAAAACCCATCAGCTTCTATGAAAGGGTCAAAAAGCAAATTACTCATGTCTTAAAATAGAAAAACATTTCACATTTTTAAAGGTGCTTTGTAAAGATAAGTGAGAAGATAATTGAACTGTTGCCTTTATTGGACTCCTATGCCTGAAAAGCTACGTTAAGACAGAAAGTAGCATCTCTCCAGTCCTGTGAATTCGGTTGATGTTCCTGGACTCATCTAACTGCAGAAGAACAAAAAATAGAATGCGAGTTATAATTTCTTTTCTGTTTTTGGCTAAATCTCTTCTTCTGGGCCAGGTGTTGACAGTGGGGTTATTGGCTCTGTGAGAAGCTGTCTCCCTAAGTTCAGTGGAGTGAATGGTTGGGCTGAGGGATGTCCTGGACGCGGGGGACCCAGTGCAGGGCTGGAGTTGTTAAATCCACGTGACGCTAGAGCCAACCTGGAGGTTGTCTTCTCGGGCTGGACCAAGATCTTTGCAGAACTGCTAGGAGGTGTCTAACCCTCACGTGTAACCTGTGCTGGGAGTGATTTGGGGTGCTGCATCAGTCACCCCCTTGCAGCCGTTGCTGGTAGGTGGTGCCAGTGTTGGGAGGTTATCAAGGTGCCCAGGGATGCTTCTAGGGTTCCTTTATGTTTTATTGTTCTTCACTTTCTGTAGTGAAGATGCTGATTTACAATTCCCAACTGGTCATCTGGCAAAAGCCAAGAGCCAAATGTGGCATTCCTAATACTCCTTAGCATAAAAAGTGAACAAAAAGCTTAAGAGCAATATCTTCATGTATGTGCTTGCATGTAGGAATAAATCCATTTAAAAGCCTGACTTTTTTGTTTTGTTTTAGTTTTCTTGGCTTGTTTTCGTTTTGTTGTTATTGACTTGTACTTACTATAGAAGAGAGCTTTTAAAGGTCTGAGGGAGATGTTTGTGTGTTGCCAGGACCTGGATCAAGACAGGGAATTCTTTTCTACTTTCACTGAGTAGCAAAGTCAGATGTGTGAGAGCAGCTTTTCTGGGAAATGAAAGTATCCTGAGCTCTTTCACTTTCTAGTTCTCCAGTGATAACCAGTGTGATTACGTGAGAGTGGGGAAGGTTGCATTGAGTCACAATGAAGTTTGTGTGGGTTTTTTTTTTGTGTTTGGGGGTATTTTTTATTTATATATAGATTTTTTTTAATGGTCCTGTTAAACTTCCGCATCAAACCCCAATGACTAAGCTACCGATGTGATGTCTTAGCAGATATCAACACCTGTAATTTGAGAGTGTTTCTCACCAGGGGGCTATTGACTCCATGCAAATAGTAAGCCACATTATTAAGTGAGTGATGTAGGAGAAGCTGTTATGACAATGTATTTCAAAATGATTTTATGAATTCAGGATAGACTTAAGTCTTTTCCTTCCCCCCCATTAAGAAATGAAAGACTGCTGCTGTTAGCTGGTGATTAGACTTTATCAGCTGTAGTGCTGTTAAACGAATTAATATCTACCAGGAGTAGAAGATACTGACTGGAGTGAATGTTAGTGTAACCAAGTTCAGTGAAACTGTTATAACTCACATGTGACTTCTGCCAGAGAGCGAAGTGTCCAATGGGTGGGGTGGTAACTACTTCCATTCACTTCAGAACTGTGATACATGCAAAGTTCTGTGTAATGGGTGGTCCAATATAATTAATAGGGAAAAGCTAGTACTGTGCTTCACAATAGTTAGTTGCTTGTAAAACTGTGTAAAGTTGAAACTTTTCTGATAAATACTTCACCTTTATTATTTAAAGAGAGGAAGAAAATACGGTGACAAAGTAAGGTAAAGCTGTGGGACTGAAGTAAAAACGAGGTGCCGAGGTGCTTTCCTCCTGAACAGGATAGTGGGGGCATGCCTTGTGTTACATATGGTACAAACTCTGGCTTTATGCCAAGTAAATTGAAATACTTTTTCCATTTCCTGTGTTAGGCTGTCACATGGCTTCTCTTGGTTTTTTTTTTTTTTTTTTGTGAACACTTATCACTTTTACTTGGGCAATAAAGCATTCTGAACAGCACATGTCAGATTTTTTAATGTTGCCTTATGTTAATGCTGTGCTGAATATAAATTTTGTCATAAGCTGTATTGTGCCAGCACACCTCAACCAAGCTTGCAGGTAGGACGCAGAGCAGCCACCGTGTGTGCCATGCTTGAGGACAATCACCATCTAAAATGCTGATTTCTTACAGCATTAAAATTTCCACTCTCTCGTTGTATTGCAGAATTCAAATTTCTTTATCACTAGATTTCTTTAGGACTTCAGAATTTGCTGTAGACTAGAAGCTATCTACGGACTGTCGGTGGAAAACTTTCATGACATTTCTTTTTGAGTAATCCTGACTGTACCATCTTTCTGCTCTACCTTACCATCCCAGTTTTCAGAAGTGAATAAAGGGAGTAAGTCTGGGTCTGTGCTGCACCAGGATATGCCTCCCTGCCCGGATATTCGAGGCAAGTACATGGGTCTGATCTGGAGGGGCAGAGATGGTGTGCTGCCTTCAGCTGGTGCCTGCAGGGACATATTATCTGGTACTTGGGTGGTTTTAACGTGCTGAGGTCCATACCAGTTTTTCTGGTGTTTGTGGTGCAGAATCTGTGGTTTTAGGCTTTAACAGGAATGAAATGTTAAGGAACATCTTGAGTGAATATTGGGATTCCTGTGAAGTGATCTAAAGGAAAAACTGGGTCCTAAGGTGGTCTGAAGGACAGATGGACACAAAATATCGGAAGTGGGACACTGGTAACTTCAGTGCTCTGCAGCACGCTTGGTGAGTTCTTGTCTAACTGTGGAGTGGCTTTTTATGTATCTAGTAACATCATTAATTCCAAACCTTTGAAAATCACAGTGAAAACGTTTATTCTGTTTAGAGGTTGCAATTTAAGAACACACTGATCTTTTTTTCTTTTTATTAGATTTCGTAGTTTACATTCTTTTGAAAATGTCTTTTGCTACATGCTTTGATTTTCTTTGCCATGATGGATGGAATTCAGCAATGTATTGAAAGCCATCAGCATGAGAGTTTTCCTGAAAACTGATGTTACCTGATGATGGGGCTTTAACACAAACAGCATTGCTGTGAGGTGACAGCACTGAGTGTCCACACTTCTAGTACAGCTCTCCAAAGTAAGGATGTTGGAGAGGTGGAATTCAAGGAATATGTGATGTGGGACAGCTTGCAGACTGGAGTACAACTAGGTTAACTGTGGAAACATTGTCTGACACAGATTTGTGTATGTAAAACATTTTTTTTTAAGACAGGAGGAATATTGGTATGCAAATTTTAATACTTTTTATCCTGAGATGCATAGTTTTGACTTGATGCTTTTGTTTATGGCAGTTTTCTGAATTACTTTAACTCGTGGATTCTTGCTGAAAAAAATTATATCCTGCACAACATCTAGAATGTTTCTGTTATCAGCTAATTGACGAGTCAAGCTTATCAAAGTTTAGGTGTCAAGCAAATGCAAATTGTGCTTAAAATATCCTTGACTAAAGCTTTTTTTTAGCCATCAGGTGAAAGCGTATCTTTAAGATTTACAGTAAGCACATGTAGACAGAATAATGTATTTAATAAAAGTTTTTCAGAGAGCCATTAATGTTTTCAAGGCATGATCCGCAACTACTTACATTTAATTGGCCCTTGTATCTTACCTTGGTCTAGGCAAAATTTGTGGAAATTAGCATGTGTGACATAATGACGTTGTATGCCTCTCTTGCTCCTTCCTGCCAGTTGATGCATCAACATTTCGCGTGTGTTGTACCCTGTAATCCAGAGGGCTCCATTTGATTAAAACAGGACATTCACTCAGACATCGAGGTCTGAGTCCGAGATGTAAAAGTTTCAAATTGTGAATTGCATAACTATGTTTAATGCCATCTAGCACTTTTGGTGAATAGTAAATGGTAGGCTTGAGTTTGTGCATGGTTTCTGTGGTAGCTTTTCTTCTCACAGCTGTATGACTTCAAGAAAAGTCAGATACCCATGCTGAAAATTTCTATTATTCTTAAACAAAAAATGACCCTTTCTGAATTTCAACAAATTTTCAATTAAAAAAAAAAATCATTCTGAGAAGTTGAATTTTGCTGTGTTTTAACTAGGATTAAGCAAGGAAAAAAGTACTGTGTGGAAACTGAAAATAGTGTTCATTTACATCCAGGTGTGTCCTTTGAGAGCACTTTAAAATAAGTGGCTGGAAAAGGCTGGGTATGCACAGGCATGTGGCATTCGTCATTCCCTTCAGAAGAGGAGGAGATGGTGAGAACAGAGTCCTACTCCACTATCCTTTTGTGTTCTATTTCATTTTATTCCTTTAAAAGTTAGCAGAGCTGAGAAAATATGATCTCTTGGGACCGCAGCTGTTGGAAGTGTACTTTTGTTTTTATAACACTTTCCAAAGTGCATAGGTACAAGTGGCCTGGTTAGAGGGCTGCATTTCATCGTATACCAGAAGTTTTATGTTATCACTGAGAAAGCATTTCTGTATTTTGCAGATTTTAACTTTTGCTTTGTTTTGGTACAGAATCATGCAAAAATATATTATAGGAAGTTTTTTAAACTTGTAAATATGACTTATTTTTTATATTTTTGAAAAAGAAGGGTGCTAAATGGTTTTTGGATAACTTGCAGAGTTGTTTCCCTGCTTGGTATTATGTACTTCCCCAATTGTCATCTTCAAATTCACTTGTGTCTCGCCTAGAGACTTTCCCACTACCATTTTCTTTTCTTACATTAGGACCTTTTAATTATTTGTTGGTAGTCATCAGCAAGTTTGGTTTTTTTTTTAATTCTGGCACCTAAGTTTATCATTTATTTTCTTTTTTAAATGGGCTTCTAGAATTAAGTCTTCTCATTCTGTCTGTATTGCTTTGCTTTTCTGGAAATTAAAAACATAACCAACATCTTGGTAGCAACTTTTTAAAAGTTCCCTCTAGTCTTGCATATATTTTATGGGACTTAGTGCTGAAAGCTACCATCTCTTGTGACAACCTTGGCTGGACCGTAATTTGCCTGAAACTGACTGACTGGGTTGGTCTTTTTGGGTACCGTCTGCTGGATAACTTCTAGATTTGTTGGTGGTAAAGATGGGCAGATTTCCCCATCATCACCAGTTCCAGCTCTTGCTTACTTGGCATGTTGCCTTGAACCTTTTTCTGGGGCTGATTTAAAGACAACTGATAAATGTGCCACCTAATTCCCAGTGCTGACGGCGGGGGTGTGTGGTTTGCACGGTGTGCGGACTCTGCTGCGCTGTCACAGACGAAGGAAGGGGTTTGCAGCTGCCAGCCATCCCCAGCAAAGATGCTGAAGGCATCCCATAGCTTTGCGACCTTGGGAAGGATGGCAGAAAGTCACTATTGATGATACTACTACAACACCACTGAGGCAGAGAAGGCTGAAAGGGCTAAAACAAAACAAACAGCACTTACAAACAGAAGTTGTCCTAAGTTTCTTGAGACTATGTCCTTGCATACTGGAATATAATAACGTTCAGCTTTCTGTGGGAGCTGAGGCAAATGTGCATTTAAAAAATCAGGTTATTCAAAGTCCATTAAAAAAACCCCAACAAACGTTCTCAAGGTTATTATCTTCTTTTCTTTCATCTTGAAACCAAATGGCCCGGAAAGTTTCAGTTGTCCTTTGTGAAGTGCACTGCTTAATTTACTACTTCTTTAATTGTGAGGTAGTAGAAGTAGATGTTGATCCTCGGTAGAAATCTCAACACATCTTTAAATACTATAGAATCTCTGTTGTTTTTTGAGGTCCCTTTTAATCCTTATGTCATCTGTATCCATTGACATTATTACCTAAGGAAAATGAAAGTTGCTCGCTGACCTTCACCGGTGAAGGTGACGCTCTGCGGTGTCGCACTGGCCTTTCTGCAGGGACACGACACGTGCCAGCAACTTCCTGATGTTTGACCCAGGAGACCCTGTCTCTCTGGAGAAGCTGGAACTGCTGGCAGAACCCTGTCACCTTGCAGGCAACCTTTTAAATACTGCCCTGGATTTTAGGTGACTTAAACTCTGCAGAAGAACGAGACTATCTTCCCCCTCCCTTCCCCCCTCCCCAAGCTAGTAATATGTCTCTTCAAAGAATTTCTTTTTAAACTATTAGTAGGGGATAAAGTATTAAATAATTTTACTGAATGCTATGTGGCTTTTTTGATGGAATTTCTTCTTGTAGTGTGCCTCCGATTAGAAGTTGGAGGAAGGGATCGATTGAGGAGGCTGCAGGATGAGTTCACCTCTGAAAGATGTCCCTGCAGTGGAGCGGAGGCCCTCCCCTCCCTTCTTCTTCCCCAGCCCCCTGTGTCGTCTCACCTGGTTTCTGATGGCCGGGGAAGTGGGGAGCAGCAGGCAGCAGGATCGGGAGCCGTGTGCTGGCCTGCCGAGCTGCTGGGTGCGGACCCTGGGCCCCCACCAAAGGCAGTGGGTGCTGCTGGAGCTGACTTTGGGCTGCCCGACCTGTTCTCTTGAGAGATGGGAGGGCAGACATGCCTGGGTACATGCACGTTCTGTGATCACAAGGCCTGTTTCTTTAGGAAATCAGGTTAGTAATTTTTTTTTTTTTAATCAAACTAAACAGAAGAGCCTTTGTAGAAAAGCTTTCTGTTAAGTGTTTTCCTCTCCCCCCTTCCTATTCAAAACAGACAGCTGAGCTCTTTGTCCAAATGTGTCCCTGTTGTTGAATACCGTGGGCTCTTTGTAATACAGATCTGTTTTAAAAAGTGAAATATAACTTTCATTTAGGATTTCCGTGCTGTACTATTCTAAATTTTGCGTGGAAAAACTGTTTGTGAAATCTTTCCTGGTATCGCTTACCTAGGGGATGTAGTGGAGTTGTTTGAGGTGAGGTGGGAACTTTTGATACTTGCACCCTTAACAGTTGCAGTAAATGAAATCTTTCTGATGTGGACACCTAAACCAGGGAGTAGAGAACAGCGTACGAGGTTTCAGCCTGTGCAGGAGTGTGCCTGAGTGTGTGAATTCGTTTGCATGGTGTAACGCTTTGATCATCGAGGCACACCACAAACATCGGATCCCTGTTGATGTATGAATTTTGTGTTCAACTCTTGTTGGAGTAAGTTCTCTGCAATAGTGCCTAAGTAGGATGAGGACTGTGGGAGGCTTTTTTCCTCCCTCAGTTTCTCTCACTGGATAAAAATAGAATTAAAATAAAGGAGGAGAAGCAATTCATTCCCATAAGGCTGCTGTTCCACAGCAGTTTAATCTAGTGGAAATAGGTGCAGCCTTGGTCTTGTTCCACCCTTGTCTCTCACTAAAGGAGAAGGAAATTCATAAAAGCAAAAAGTGGCTTTCTGAGGGTTTATTGAGAGCCCAGGCTGGCTTGCTAGAGGTTCAATGCTGGCCTGAAAGGACTGGCTTGTGACCAGAGCCGGTGGCATCTGGCAACACCAGCACTGGCAGGAGCCAGCTCATCAGCAGCAGCTCGTGGTCTCACAGCCCCTTTAAACTTTATTTTTTGCAAGTATTTTGCAGAGACTGGAATCCTGCCAGTCTGAGGACACTTTGAGTTTCTAGAGATGATTTGTTTCTTCCTAGAATTGTTGCCCTCGTTATCATAATGGCAGAGCAAGAAGCATGAAAGGACTATCTTGATGTTTTCTTGGGAGCTCTTCCATATTTTGTAGGGCAGGGTGAGGTTATCATGATGGCTATTAGGAAAAACAACAACTATAAAGTTAAACACTTGAATGGCCTAGTGGGTCTTCCCTCTCAAGTTGAGAGCTAGGTCTTAGCCTTTCAGTGACAGATAATAAACAGACGAAGAAAGGACTGTGAAGAGCTTCAAATGTGAGGCAGGGTAGCTTGTGTTCGGTGTAATGGGTTAAACTGGGATTAGGATGCAAAGGGAAGTATCTCAAGGCGTGAAGTTAAAATGTACATCTCTGCAGTATTGTTTTAGATATCAGAAACACAAGATATCGTAAATTGTTTAAAAGACTTTCAAAAGGCAGGCACTGTAAAATTTAATGTTTAGGTATGATGGTAAATGTCTGTGAACAGAAGGAAAAAATGAAACCGGAAACTTTTACAAGACAAAGTAGCTACGATGATTAGAAAAGGTGTGTATGATATGTGTATGCATATATTTATGTACATACACAATTAGCTGTATATCTGTCATCTTCCAGCCTCCCTCACCTTTCTGTCTCTCTCTGTCCGCTGTCATTGAGCTCACTGGCTTTAATTTGCTATGGCTTGTGCATGCTATTGGCAGCTCTCTTGATGCTGGGATCCAAAGGCGTTGAGGTGGGACTGGGATGTGCATTGAGGCTGAAGCGTGCTGCCGGGACGTGGCACTACCCAGCTGTTTCCCACAGATGGACTCTCGGAGGAATCCCCTGGAATATTATACGTAGTTTGCAGATAGTGTGTGCTGGTGCTTTGAAAGACCCCCTGCTGCCACCAGTGGCTCTAATCACCCATTGGATTTGGATTGGAGCAGAGAGATTTTTGCTAATTACTGTCATGGTTACTTGAATGTGTAAGAATCAAAAGGAATTTTTGTGAAGCAAATCTTTCCATGGCCATTCCCATGAATACAACCTGAAGTTTAACTTGCATCTGCTTAAATGAAACTAAAGGTCTCATTGGTATTATGGTAGTTAATTAATTTTTAGAGCTGCTGTCATTGCTATTGGGAAGCTTGCTATTGTGCTGAGCAGGGTGTGAGAAATCATGATGGTGATTTAAAACACATAGACCTCAAAACTCTACATTTCTAACACTTTTTATGGTTTCAGCAAGTACTAAGGCTGCTTTTTTGATTATCAACCGGTCACTGAAGCTCATTTGGAAGTTAGTTACAAGTAAGAGCTAGAAACATGGAACTGAGCAACTCTTCACATGCTTCTTCACTCAAGTAACAGTGTTGAGACTAATTTTAGGATAGAACTTCAGTTACGTTTCTATTGATGTTCCTCTTTTGATTTGGAGGATTGGTTTTAAACCATGTTAATTTGATGGAAATGACAGGATTTTTGAGTAGTTCACATTTCTGTTGTAGATCGCACTGTTTATTATAGTGTTCTCGTAAGTTAAATGGCTTTGCTGCCTTACTAGTGGTTTTTTCTTGCTTGGTTTTTATAATGACTACTCATCTTGCTTTCAGCCACTGTTTTCCTTTTCCTTGGTGTGGGGTTTTTTTGTTTTGTTTTGTTTTGTTTTTTGTTTTCCGTGGGAGAATCTCTTGATAGTATGAACTGAACATGTTTAGTTGTAATCCAGGCAATAGACCTGCAGGGCAGTCTCTGGAGCCCAGAGCTGAGTTTCAGTACTTCTGTGGCCTGAGGGAAAATGAGACAAACATGTTGAAGAAAGTGTGTTTCTGTTGCTTTCTGAATACTCTCCCACATTTTTGTATGTACATACTCAGTGGTGCCTTTTCCACCTACATTAGTACTCCAATTCTTTAGCACCCCAACGTTTGCCTAGGAAGGTCTAACAAGGTAATGTGTTCCCCTTGCTTTACTCTTCTCCCTTCTGAATTGTGCAAGAAATCTGTCTTTAGGGTGTCATTCCTTCCCTGTGCCGTCCAGGTGAATGTGGAAGAAAGGGCATGAAGCCACTTTTCCTGCCTCTGGCTAGAGTAGTTTGGAAAGTCACAGACTTCCCCCTCTTTGACTTGACAGGCTTTCCTCCTCATTGCACAATTATTATTCCCGATGTAGGTTTGGCTCACGTTTAACTTCTGTTTTTTCTGTAAGTGCGTATAACTACCTGAGATGGGCTTGCCTTATATTTGGTGTCACTAAATACAAACCAAACTCCTCAAGCTTCTCTTTAAAATCTCATTTCAAAAAGTTTAAATATTGGGCTGAATTAAATTTAAGTGCTACGTGTTGAGACTAAATGAGACTGAGTTTTTTCGGGCCATATATAGGAGGGTCAGAATAGCAAGTATTTACATGAGTGCATGCTTTCATGTTGTGTTGAATCCCTAATATCAAATCTTGAAATTCATTGAGAAGTCGCTCGTTAAAGCATTTTCAATGCAGTAGTACAGCCTTGTTGTTATTCATGAAAACCATAGAAACGTGGTGAGAGTATTCTGAGTGTTGTCTTATGATTAATGTGGGTTATATAATGCTATGATTAAGTAGGATCCTTCCTTTAATTTCTCAGAGAGGACTGTATGCATGTAAGTGATGCATTCAAGCCTTATCCTAGTTAAGCTTTTATTTGATCTAGACTGTGGTTTTCTCAAAGTTATTGCCGTACAGTGTGTACCTGAAATAAACGTACTCGCAATTTGGTTGCAAGTGGGTAATTATCCACTTTGCACAAGTTGCTGCTGTAATTTGCAGGTTTTTGCAGTTAGTGCAGAGCAGTCCTAAAGTGAAAATCTGTGTTCTCTGTACATGTCCTTCACTCTCCACAGGTGATTTTGTCCAAGCCAAAGCTGAGGTGCATTTTGCATTTGTGTGTGTATAAAAATATATATCTTTACCTACTTTCTTAGAGGATACAATGTCATGTAAGAAGTTTTTCTTTTCAGGACTGAACAAAAGGAAACCCAGTTAGCAGATGCTAGGCAAGGGAGCCTAAGTCCACTGTGCCTTAGGAGAATGAAGAATGAACACCTTAAAGCCAATGCAGAGATTTATCTTGGTCTTTGCACTAGCAAAATATTGTTTAAAAAAATATATGTATACATATACCCACTTTTAAATTTACATATGTATATTTAGTCAGCACACACAGAGAAAAATCTTGAGGACTGAGATGGTAACAAGAAAGACATGCAACAAAGGCTTCTAGAGTTGACTGTATGTTTTCCCTGTGTTTCAACTTAGTACTTTCATGGAAGGAGTTGGTTTTTATATGCCTGTTTGGAACTTGACCAACAGCTTATATAGTAGATGGTTAATGTGTCTGTCTTGCTGGAAGCCACGATGCTCAGCAGTGTATGTGGGCCTTTTAACTGTTCCCAAGAGATATGATTAATGTGGCAGAAAATAACATTCACAGCAGTAATTGAGAGTCTTTAATATGCTCATCCTTTGCACGTTAACTATTTTTTGTTTATTTGTTTGTAGGAGAAACTTAAAGCCTTTTCACAGAGGATTACATTCCCCTAATCTTTCAGTGTTCTTCTCATTACAGCAACACCATATGAGGGAACTAGCTTATTAGCTACTTGTCTGCAAACTGTACCATTAGCAGGACCTCTGCAGCTCAAGTTACAAAGAATTGTCTTTTAATATAAAATATTTCGTGCAATGTCACTCGAGGCTTTCCCCCAACAAATAGCTCTTATAAATCAGTGTTGCACCGGCAAGTAAAGTAAGGTTGTTTTGTGTGGAGAGACTGAGTCAAGATACTGTCTTAGTATTTGGATATTTTTCTCCTCTTTCTTTGTGTCTCTAGTACAAGCATTCATCCCTTGGGAAGGATGCAGTTCCCACAGTTCATTTTCATTATGTACTGTTTAAATGAATTGCATAGTGAGGCAGTAGGTCCTGTTTTCTCCTGGTAATGGTTAAACCATCTCTTTTATTACTAAATATACTACTTTTTCTGTGCTTGGAAACTGAAGAAGATTGTTTTATCTTCCATGTTTGAAAGTGCTTATGTTGCAAATACAAATATTTGGATGTTGCCATGAATAAAGTCAAAGCTTACATACACTTCAGAAGCTGGAGAGATGAGAAAACAAACAGATCAAAAGGTGGCTGATTTTTTCTTACCAGAATTTATTTGCACTATAATTCAGAATTAGTCAATTTAGGAGCTTACCTTGTCCCAAAAAGCATTTTGTATAATTTAGCTTTTTTCCTCTAATAAGTTACTGGAGTTTGCAGTACTGTTGTGGAACTAATTTAGGCACAGTATCTCCCTAAGCAGATAGTGTTGTAGATCCTTTTCTACTTTGCTAGCGCTGGCACAGCTACTGAATATGCTATTGTGTGAGGTTATAAACCAGATAATCTTAATTGGGCATTTCCTGAGAGGATGGGAGGGATGGCTGAAAAAGGAAAGAATTGGAAGTAAGAGCATGCATTCCTAATGTACAAATTTGGCTTCCATCCAGGAAAATGGGAGAATTTCCTGTTGGTTAAAATCTTCCAAAAGCTGAAAGCCTGGAGATACACAGGGCATACCTCGAGGAGCCGGAGGAAGGGGGAAGGCTGGGAATAGATTGTGCATGAAAACCCCGGGGGACCAATTGCTGCCTGAAGTGATGGGACTGAGGGGTGTGAGCAGCCGGATCTCAGGGCACTTCCAGCGTCAGCAAAACATCTTGGTCTGGCCAAGGATTTGGGTTACCCTGGAGCAGCTGCACCAGCTGAGTCTGGGACTGTAGACCAAGGCTGAGAACCTGCCTTTAGAGCTGAGTCAAATGCCATTCCAGCTCCATGGAGTGTGTGTGTGTAAATATATATGCATGTGTAACGTAAAATGTGGTGCTGTCCTGCAGAAATACGTGGAGACTCAGCTTGCTAACCTGGAGGATCTGTGCTGTAGATAAACTATTGCAATGTGTTGGAATCTGTTGTGTAAATTTGAGGGAATCACAGAATGTCAGAGGTTGGAAGGGCTCTCAAAAGGTCATCTAGTCCAGCCACCCTGTCAGAGCAGGATCACCTACAGCAGAGCGCACAGGAAGGCGTCCAGGTGGGTTTTGAATGTCTTCAGAGAAGGGGACTCCACAACCTCCCTGGGCAGCCTGTGCCAGTGCTCTGTCACCCTCACAGGGAAAATCTAATGTTTTTGTGGAACCTCCTATGTTCCAGCTTGCACCCGTTGCCCCTTGTCCTATCATTGGACATCACTGAAAAGAGCCTGACATTCCCCCTTGACATAATTATAAACGTTAATGAGGTCACCCCTCAGCCTCCTCCAAGCTAAAGAGACCCAGCTCCTTCAGCCTTTCCTCATAAGGGAGATGTTCCACTCCCTTCATCATCTTTGTGGCTCTGCCCTGGACTCTCTCAAGCAGTTCCCTGTCCCTGAACTGAGGGGCCCAGAACTGGACACAATATTCCAGATGTGGCCTCACCAGGGCAGAGTAGAGGAGGAGGAGGACCTCTCTCAAGCTACTAGCTGTCCCCCTTCTAATACACCCCAGGATGCCATTGGCCTTCCTGGCCACGAGGGCACATTGCTGGCTCATGGTCATCCTGCTGTCCACTAGAACCCCCAGGTCCTTTTCCCCTGCGCTGCTCTCCAGCAGGGCAGTCCCCAACCTATACTGGCACATGGGGTTATTCTTTCCCAAGTGCAAAACTCTACACTTGCCCTTGTTGATCTTCATAAGATTTCTCCTCATCCAACTCTCCAGCCTGTCCAGGTCTCTCTGAATGGCAGCACAGCCTTCTGGTGTGTCAACCACTCCTCCCAGTTTTGTGTCATCAGCAAACTTGCTGACAGTGCTCTCTAATCCCTCGTCCAGGTCATTGATGAGTGTATTGAACAGCACCGGCCCGAGCACTGACCCCTGAGGGACCCCACTAGACACAGGACTCTAGCTAGACTCTGCCCCGTTGACCACAACTCTCTCACTTCTTCCCTTCAACCAGTTCACAAGCCACCTCACTACTCAGTCATCCAGGCCACACTTCCTCAGTTTAGCTACGAGGATGCTGTGGGAGATGGGAAATGTTGACAAACAGAAATGGGCACAAGGAAACAGAATCTGAAAGAACTGAAGTTGGTTTCCTGGCACCAGTAGCTGCACCTGGTTCTGTTGGAATAATCTTTTTGGATCTACTTTTGAAAAGAGAAGTTGCATATTAAACTGAAATACACGGAGTTATAATGCAGAATATGAACCTCTACTAATGCATGGTTAAGAAAAAAGTATGGAGTCAGGGAAGAGCTGTGTTGAAAAATATGGCAATTTATTTATGTTAAGACTACTAGTTGTGTTCTCAATCATCCCTCAGTGACCTGATTTAATTAACATACATTAGTGTAGATGCTTCAGACACTTGTAAAGGTGTCTGAAATATGTATAATAATAATAATACGTGCATTCTCCTTAATTTTTTAGTTTTGCTTAAGTGTAAACTGAGCTCTTTTGGATATTTTTGATAACCCTTTGAGTGAATTATGACCATAATTGTTTAGAATATTTACATTAGTGTTTATGGACATTTGAGGGTGTATATGCTACAGCTGCTTCAGCTCCAGTTAGCTCAAGCTCCAGGAATAGTAAAGCTTCTAGGGTAGACAGAATCAGGAGTAAGGAGGGTGACTCACTTTATGTGTAGAAGTCTATCCTAAGTATTCTATTAAAAATTAGTTGCAAAACTGAAGAGTCTGAATCGTTTGGCAGTTGCATTAGAAATTGATTTCCAAACTTCAGTCATGGGTACTAGTAAAATTTTTTTTGTATGTTGTCCTATATGCCTCAATAGCTTGTACTAAAGGAATATAATTCACAACAAATAAGCTTTACCCATTTTGACTTTTGCAGTCTAGTACAGATGCACTACACTAAAATCACATCAGAAATTAATATCAGCTCTCTGCATATGGGTGTGATTGTGTTGCATAAACTACTTAAGTGAAGAGAAAGAAGAAAATTTGATCTTGCCCCGATTAATGAATGAGAAAAGGGTTTGATAGTAGTTGCCTGCACTGTCATTTGTAATGAAAAGAAATAGAATTGCCTGTGTTAATACAGTTTCATGGGCGGTAAGATATCTCCAGTGTAACACTAGAGGAGGATAACGGCAAAGTTAAAAATGCAGTTGCAAGAAAGGTCTGTACACAGTAAAGGCGACGCAGTTACGTCAGATTTGAGACAATGGGAGGAGAATGGTGAGTGTATAGAGGGAGAAAGCCGCCAGGCGAAATGATGCATTAAGGAGTTTCAGCTGCCTTATGCAGATTAAGAATTGTTTCTGAAGACCTTAGTCCATTGGCAGGTGTTAATTGGTTTCCACCTCATCAATGTGTTCTTGTAAATTACACTATTTTGTTGCTTTGTTGTTGTGTTTTCCCTCCTCTTTCTAGGAAGGGAAGAGTATTGTCATTCTTTAACTTGGGTGTAATTTGAAACAACTCGATTAGAGGTTAGTGACAGCTTACCCACACTTACCTGAAAAGACAGTAATGTCAGTGCCAAGTGTTTGTGGCCCCAGTACAGTTCAGCTCCATTTGAGATATTCAGGATAACTGTTAATTTTTCTCTTAATTTCTGTCACTTGTAACTAAGATGCTTATGGATTCTCTGTATTGTTCGTTTAATTACTAGTTAGAAATCTTTAGAGCTGAGTGCCTTAAGGTCTTGACCTTAAAAAAGTAGACACTTAAATCATCTCTTGATGAGAAAGGAGCATCTCTGGGTCTGGTTCTGATCTGTTAAATGTGTCTGTCCTTGGGAAGGAGGCCTCGAACCACAGCTTTACACCAGAATACTGAAATCTGGATATAAACTACAGATGTCTAGGTTAATTTATGAGCACAGCTGTGACTTATAAACAGCCAATATTTTGAACTGCTAAGATTGTTTGTTGGTAAACTATGTCTCTTCTGGCTTTTCTCAATCTCTGTGAACAATGAATATCCCCCAGTCAGCCTTTCTGAGTGTTGTATATATTGCAGAAGATACAGAAATCTGTTATAACTTGTTGCTAGAATAATTTATAGTGAAACTATTTCCGCTATATTAACCATCACGTTGGTAGCAAATACAAAAAGAAATTAATTTTGCTGTTCTGCACTGCCCTGAAATTGTCCATGCCTCTTTTTAATGCTGTTGTAATTACTTTTCCCAAGTTCTCTTCTCCCCCGCCTCTGCTTCTTGCCAGACCCAGGAGCTGGAAAGCAACTTTATAGGGAAAACAAGTCCTGCCTTTGTACAGTGCTATGAAATGCATGGAGTAAACAAATAGGGGGGTGAGGGGTAGGATAGAGTGGGAGGGTTTTTTTCCTGCGTTGCTTCAATTTTCTGGTGCCAATAGCAGGGTTTTTGAAAAGAAAAGCAAAGGAAAAAAAAAAAAAAGGCAAATTGGATTGCTAGCAGTGTCCCTTAGGATCATAAATGAAGGGAAGATTGTGTATGTAATTCATAAACATCCCGAACTATACGCCTTCTATTTCAACTTATTAGGGCATGAAGTAGTGCCTGCCAGGTTAATTTCACACTGGGGAATTCGGCATTCATGCAGCTCTTAATTTCCTCCTCTATACAAAGCTGTGATAAGGAGAGAATAAGGGTCTTTGAATATTTGAGTCCAAATAATTCGTTTTAAAGAGAAGTATTTTAGAAGTAGCCGCAAGACAATTGTAGTTGGTTTTTTTAATTGAATTCAGAGAGTAACATGAGAACATTTATTTGTCACTGATAGGAAATATGCTTTTTGTCTAGCAAACAAAACCCTGTGCTTTTAAAAAATCTTCTTTTTTATAGATGAAATTATTGTTTTGAGTTCAGGATGTGGTGGGCAAACAATAAAAAAAGAAAAACCACTTGCAAATACCGCCAAGTTTTTCTCCTTTTCCCATCTGCCAAAGGAAGAATGGAATTTGTTAGTATGGAACAATGGTCAGACCTCTCTATTCTCATGGTTTTGATGGTTAAGATGATTTTAATGGTTAACTGGAGTTTGAGGATTGTTCCAGCCTAGTGCTTGCTTTTTGCCTCTGTCATGTGGTGGTATCTGAGCATGAGTGGAGGGAATCATTTGTTGGCTCAAAGCAGGAGTTGGATCAGATTTTATTAAAGAAAAAAAAAAAAGGCACTTCGAAATTCTTATGAAGTGAATTTAAGAGAGCCAGAACCTCCCGTTCTTTTCTGTAACTCCAAGTGTTGTTTTAAACTCAGTCGTGGATGCTGACTGGTGTTGTGATTTGGGACAGATGGATTCAGCTGGTCTAGGGAGGTGGTTAAGACAGATTCCTAAGGTGTTGCTTTAGTTTCAGGAAACACTGTTTCATGTGGACAGTTTTACAGCGTTTCTCTTAAAACATCTAAATAATCAGTAAAGATGATTGTCTTGGTTTGTTAAGGAAATAGTGGGGTTGAGAATAACTGGCAGGTGAAGAGATTGGTTTTGTTGGGAGTTCAGTCAAGTATTCCCCCTACTGCGTTCGAAGACCAAGTTATGGAGTTTAATTTTTTTAGGAGTGCAAATTGTGGCTTTATGTAGGCTTCTTAAACACAGGTTGCATAGAATCACCCATCATATTCTTGTTCATTTGTTTTTTCTTAAAAAAAAACAACCCCAAAATAACAAATGCAACCAAACAAAACCATTACATTTGTGAATTAAAGGTGCCCAAGTTGCAGAAACTTAAGGCAAACCTGAATACTGAAGGCTGTACCCTTCTGTGGTGCTAAAGCTTGTGTGGAGATACTTCCAATGTTTGCAGAGAAACATACTCCTGTGAGTAATTTGTTTTGCTGTTATTTGACTCTTAACTTATTTTGATGATCTATTTTTGCTTTTTAGCACCAGCAAACATTTTTAAATCAGCTGAGGGAGATCACTGGTATCAATGACATCCAGGTACTACAGCAGGCTCTAAAGGTAAGATGGATGGGTCTGACTTGTAGCTGAATGTGTCTGTCTTAGCTGCCTGGGAAAGGCATAAGCCCCCCCACACCCCCTCTTTCTTACTCTCGTCTTCCTTCCATTCCCAGCTTGAATACTTTTTAGATTTATACGAGGGGAAGAAAGCTGGTAATGATAACTTGTTCATGTTAGAAGGAATCTTGGTCTGTTTTGGTACTGACATAAAAATTAATCTGCAGTTCAAAAATGGGAAGACGGGAATTGTGTGACTTGCCTTTAACCTTTGCTTAAAGATACCTTGGTGCTCCTACAGCTGGTCAACTCCTGATGAGTTAAATGTTGTTTTCTTAGCAAGGTGTAGTTAAGTTTTCTATCATGGATGAGTCCTGCTCACTACGTAGATTGAAGAACTCTCCTTGAACTTGCTGCCCTTTGCTAATTTGCTATTATTTCATTGTTTTTTTAACCATTGTAAATCTTTCATAGCCCAGAAGAGTTCTTTGACGCAAGTAAAGAATGGTGGGTCTTGAAGTGTTCTGTTTCCCCAAGTATATATATAAATACAATAAAAAAGAGGAAGCTTTGTCTCCTTCAGACAGAGCTTTTTAGTCATTTATACATGATAAATGGGGATTTAGTGAATTTAAATTTTTTGTGTGTGTATGTATATATAGTTGTTGCTTTGGATTTGGCATAAATTATGTACACAGCTGCCCCTCAAAAGCATGTACTTCTGTCGTTAAATGGTAGATTTTTAGGAGAATTCAACTGACTGCTGTTGAAGTCTGTGAGTGTGTGCTGATTGTGTTTGTTGAGGGGTTGACATATGCTACAAGGACTTTATTTTTTTCCTCAAATAAGTGGAATTCTACCAAAGTAAATTTTTATAATATGTTTTATGTTTATTTTGGTTAAAAATAGTGAAGTATGCAGAATATCTCAAGTTTTCAAACTTTATTTTCTAACTGGTATTTTACCTGAAAAGACAGTGTGTCATGTATCTTACAAGTTGCGTATAATATTGTCCTTTGCTGTGAAAAATAGTAAAGAAGGGTGAGGGGACTCTCACTTTTTGTTTTGTTGATGCTTAAAGGACAGCAATGGTAACCTGGAGTTGGCTGTGGCTTTCCTCACCGCAAAGAATGCCAAAGTTCCCCAGCTAGAGGAGGCAACTTACTATCAAACAGCCCTTCCTGGAAATGACAGATACATCAGCGTGGGCAGCCAGGCAGACACCAGTAGGTATTTTTTTCTTTTCATAAGTTTAGTTTAAAGGCAAGGAAACTAAAAACTTGCCTGTGAGATGACTGTTAATCTGCTTATAGTTCTTACTTAACATTTTTTAGGTTATTTTGTATTCTTTCTTTCCTTATTTCAGTATATATATTTTTTTTTTATTTGAGCTATCCTTAAGCATTACCTTTACATGTATGTGTGGTAGTGATCAGGGGGTGAATAACAGGGTTTTCAATTTTTCTTCTTTTTTTTCTTCCCCCTATTATATCATTTATTTTGGGGTCATGCTTAAGTAATTAAAGGCAAAAGCTGGGTACTCTTCTGTCAAAATAAAATGTAGTTGGAGAAGAGTCTGTGAATGTCTGTCTTAATATGCTGAAGCTTAATATGCTTAAAAGTAACCTCTCCCTGAGAAGGGACAACTTTTCCAAAGGGAAAAGCGAGAAGTAAGGTGTGCAGTCTCTAGTAAAAGAATAGGTATTTTATGTGAAATTAACATTAAATATGCTTATTTTAAGGCAGTTTTATGTAGTTTATACAGGAGGTCCCACAAGCTGTGTTTCTCTGAGCTTTGTAGGTTCTATTCCTTTAAGTGCAGTTATTTTTATGGGAGGGAAAAATGTGTTAGATGTGTTAAACATGTTACATGTGTTTTGTGCAAATAAATATAGGAAATAACATGAGAGAAAAAAGTCAAAGGAATTTTTGTAGTAGGACTGATTTCTGTAAAAACTGAGTTTCTTGATGCTCTGCATTCCAGCATTCTAAACATAGGTGCAGAATATTTTAATTATATATTGGTCCTTTCACCATATATGTAGTTCATCTACGTAGCTTGTAGTGAATGAGTAGAATTATTTAGCTTCACCCACAGTAGGATTTTTTTTCTCCTTTGTTTCACTAATATTGGGATGGCTACAGTGGCACCCTTGTAAAGAAGTTCAGTTAGATCTTGTCAGTTGTACAGTTGTCATTTTGTCTCTGGTACCTTGACATAAACAACTTTTTAAATTTATTTTTTTTGTGATTTAGAAGTGAGTTTGTTCTCAAATCTCAGATCTGAAAATTACATTTTAATCCTTGATATTGCTAGCAACCTTGTATAAAATATCTCGAGTGCATTCTAGGTAGTTGTATTACCCTCCTCCCCCCCACACTAAATTGTGGGGGATGGTTTGTTTCTTTTGATGTTTTTTTACTTTTTCTTTTCCCTCCTTTGGAAAGAAAACACGCAGAAACTCTTGCATGTATTTAATTTTCAATGTCAGAAAAGTGGCACTGAGGAAACAGAGACTACTTTCAGCAAACTTTTCACTCTTGTCATAATCTCCAATACTGAAGTTTTACTATGGCAGTGGGATAGTAAGCTGGATTCTCTTGCAGTCTGTGTTTAATCAGATTTATTAGTAATCCCATTAATAGAAGTGTTTAGTTTTGCTGTCAGTTACTATGCTATGCAATCTTATTGAAGATATGAGGTCACAAGGGATATGAAAGGGAAGAGTCAAGGCTGTATAATCTACGTTACCATGACTGATGGTCAGACAGAAAAAGAGCAGGCATGTTCTAAGCCGAATTTCAGGATCCTCTTCTCTTGCCTGGAGGGCTGAAGGCAGACCCAGTTTCCTTACAGTTACACAGCACTACAAGTCAGTGGTTAAGATGAAGTAAAACCTTCTTGCAGAAACCTACAGTGCTTCTGTTGTGATCTGCTTGCCTGTAATTATTTTGGTTATGAATTTTAAAAAGGCAGTACACTTAATATGAATGAGTTTCAGGGCCCAGTGTTAGCGAGTACTGTCATGTAAGGTCGTGCCATGGTGGCCAGTGGGTGACTTGGGAGAAGAGAATGGACGGGTGGGCACAGGTTGGAAACCTGTTCAGCAGCCGTAGCTCCAACCATCAGCGCTCCCCTCTGCAAAGAACACTGTTAGCAATTCTCAGTAACTATGCTGAGTTGCTGACGGTAGCTTGCTTTCCAAACTTGACTCCTTTTTGCTATCCTACGTAGGTATAATTACAGGCAGATAATTATAGCTCACCCTTACTGTTCCTTATGGCTTAACTACCTCAGTGCATTTGGAACTTACGATATTATGAGTCACCAAGCTTCGCGGTTCCACCAAGTTAAGTCATCCAAGCTGGGGATGAGTGTGAGTTACAGATAAATATCAGAGCTGTCTTTTATGCCACAGAAAACCTCCAGCCACTTACAAAGGCTTTTGAATGTATGCCTTGTGTAAATGCATTTCAAAAGTATTCTGTGAGCTTGAGTGACTACATTTCTTTGAAACGGTTACTTAGTTAAGGGGTGAAATGAAAATGTATGTGTATGCCTTAACAGCCAGTGATTAGCCTGGGTTGTGCACTAGCTCTTTGAAAAGAGCTGTTTGAGAGTTGTATTCAGTATGTTAGGAGGCATAAGAAAACGGGATTTCTCTTATTAGCCAATGCAACATTTCAGCAGCTGCAAAAATATTAATGAATTTACATAAAATTTAAGCACAGGCTGACGTGCGCAGTCAGCGTACTTCATGGTGCTTGCCTTTTTGCCTGTTCAGAATGGCATGTGCAAGCACCTGCAAGCATAGCTTTTTCATGTCAAGAGTGATGCTTGCTTTATCTGATCCCTTTGCAAAGGTGGTGCTACTCTTGGATTTTTTTTCCTTTCACCTCCCCCAGCAATCTGCTAGTGAACACAAAGTGCTTAAGCATTAGGATTGCAGTGTACAAGTGAACACCTTTTAACCTAAGATCGTTTTAATGTTCTACTTAGAGGCATAAATCCTAGGCACTGCACTTAAACTTCTTTTGCTTTGCTTTGGTAGTACTTTACAATATTTTCACATTGGTTTCTCTAGAAAACTTTTTTTTCCATTTGAAGTAGTTCAGTGTATTTTCATCTATGGCTGCACAACAGAACTGTTGCATTGATAAGCATATATCCATTTCCTTCTTATTACTTGAGAAATTTGCAGAACCCAGGGTTAAAGGAAGCAGCAGAATGAAGACATCTATTTTAGAAGTCATATTGTCTTAAAGTGAAATTGCTGTCAGGACAAATTTTCTCCCTTCCTTCTTCTGAAAACTCAAAATTCTTTTTTGCAAAAACTGATTAGTCTTTGCAATTGCACATTCCACAGCTGAAATAAAAGATTTCAAGCCCTTTTATAAAGGCATAGTGCACTGTAACTGTAAAACGCCATGCATGCCAACTTGAGGGTCATAGACTTCATTGCTTCTGGGGACCTTACTTTTTGTATCTTCCTGTTCTTAAAGTTTGAGCCTTTGCATAGGTTTCAGAAATCATTCAGTCATCCCCTTCCAATGAGGTAGACTTAATTGCACCTAAAACCTCCTGAAGTGATGTTTATATAACATTTCTCAAAAATCGTTCTGTTCTAGAAACTGAAACATGTATAATTTGTTTTGGTGCTTCGCTGTCCTTACCTTTAGACTCCTCATGTCTTGCCTCAATGACTCTTGCTTCATGTTAAGTCCTTTATTCTTTGTGTTTGCCCCTGTAGAGATTATAATACACTTCATTCCTTTCATCTCAGATGAAGTGTTGCTTGCTCAGACATCATCATAATGTCCCTTCACACTTATCGCAGATGTCAGCTAAACAAATTTTTTCCAAGCCTTCGGATACGTTTCCGGTACCTACTGTCAGTTTTTTTCTCTCTTCTGCAGCTTCTGTAGTGGTTCCCCCTTTTTTGTGAACTGTCGCACTCAAAACAATTGCCAAGACTTCATCAGAGTTCTTAAGAAAAATGGGTGAATGTCTATAAATATCCCTGTGGTACTCAGACAATACACCTCAGTGTAACACTTCATATTTTCTTTAGTGCTGTGATGATGTGAATTGCAGGTTGAACATGAATCAGCTGTAGCTCCTAGGTCCTTCTTGGTGCAAGTCCTAGTCAGTCCTTGTTCTACAGCTGTGCATTTTATTGTTTCTGGGAGTCTAATTTGACACTAGTTTCTTCTGTCACCTTGCCTAACTCGGATATTGCTAAGTGTCTTCATGACATTTCCTTCTATTTCAGGGATTATTTGTGTCATGTCTGTCCAGGTTCCAGGCGGTGTCTCCAGCTTGCTATGGCAAGGTCCCTGCTTCAGATTGTCAGGATTCTTGTACCTTGAGGTCTTCCTTTCATCTTACAGATTCATGTGTTCTTTCGTTCCATGACTACCTCTTCCCGCTCTCTTTCCGTCCCTGTCAGTGTGAGAATTGTCAGTTTGTGTTACCATCTAGTTTTAACCAAAATTGGCATATACAGCCAATAAAATTCCTTCAAATCTTCATGCAGGAGCCTGAGACCATCATGATGTTTAGCATCACAGAATAGGTGGTAGAATATACGATCTTGCTTGGCTCTGCTTGTAATAAAGAAAACTGATGTAGTGTCAACTTTCTTTTCTTTTTTTTTTTTTGGTTGTTGTTCTCTTTTTATGTTATTGGTGTGTTGAGATTGGAGTCTTGCTGCTGAATTTCCATACTTGGCACCTGTCCATTGAACCTATCAGGCCTGCCCATTCACTTTCTTCTCCCTGTGCCAGCAGTTGCATCACTGTGGTTGGTTGTTGCCTGTCCTTGGGTTCAGTTCCTACTTCAGATCTGGCCCTCATGCTGAGTTTCCGACTCTCTGCCTCCTTCTGGCATAAGTATCGAGTCAGTAACACATTAATTATTTTAATGACCTAGGCAATGACCAAGTAAGAACATGTTATTTAAATGGTGATAGAAACTTCCAGAGTAAACGGCTAGATAAGTTTCTTTGGAAAAAAAGATACGTTAGGAAGGATAGATAGGTAGATAGAGTGTGTGTACTTACTATATATGAACTAGTATAGTTGTAGCAGATTTCAGTATACGACTTCAAATTTCTTTGTACAGTTACAGACAATGTCAGACTCTCTGGATCTCATGTACCAGAAACACACATCATTGTGTAATAATGTTGTAAACAAAAAATATGTTTCTTAGTAAAACAACTGATTAATTCTGCATGTTAATTTTAGTTCAATAAACATAATGAATGCACTAAGCCAGACTGTCTTGATGAGCAGTTTCTTCATTCATAAAGAATTTTTTCAGAAGCTGATGTTTTTTTTTTGGCTTAGTTAAGAACGTTTGCATTTTCTGAGGCTATGTGGTAGTTTATGAGGAGGAGCCAATATACAATAAGAAATACCTTATGAGGATGAGCCAGGAAGAACAAAAGCATTCTGTGTCCTTAAAGAAGAGTGTTGCAAAATTGGCATATGTAAATCAGGGATCTAAAAACTTGGACAAGTAGCATGATTCTTAATACCTTTATGAAATGCAGCCTTCAGCCTCTCACAAGAACCTTATGTTTGTCTTATAAATACT
Source organism: Trogon surrucura (assembly GCA_020746105.1). Taxonomy (NCBI): domain Eukaryota; kingdom Metazoa; phylum Chordata; class Aves; order Trogoniformes; family Trogonidae; genus Trogon; species Trogon surrucura. The sequence continues at coordinate 111,289,515 of CM036617.1, read as the reverse complement.
TTGGGTAAAAGTCAGCTTTTTCTTTTTTTTTTTTTTTTCTTCAAACTCAGACCTTGAACACAGAAATCAGTTGGTCGTATGGGAAACTTCAGTAGATCAGGTTCATGAGTGAGTTCTACTGCTAATTGCTATAAAATACAGCCTAAGTTTGCATTAACACTGTAAAATTGAAGAATTCTAAAACGAGTTTAATGTTGAACTTATTAATCATAGTGAGAGAAGGCAAAGCCATCATACTTATAGAATATACCTGCTTGAAAATTGGACATTTTTTCACTAAAAAAAACCTACTCACATAAGAATTCACAAAACTTGAAGATATTTTAAAACAAACAAAAAACTGCACAACTTTCATGTAGTATGTATACATTTCTATAATCTGTAATCAACAGGAATGCAAACTGTGCAGACAAGATTTTTTCTTTTTTTTTTTTTTTTGAAAATGAGTTTAGTCTCATACCATTCCCCTCCTGTTATGACTTCTACTGAGATCTTCTCTTTATAATCCTGTGATTTAGGATTCAAGTCAAATGTGAGCTGTTGCAGCTTAATGAGTTACTGTGTCGGCTGAGATGCTGAAAAAGACCTTGGACCGGCTCCAAGTATAGCAAACATGAGCTAAAATACATTAGCTTGAATCTCTAGAACTGTTTTTTTTTTTTTTTTACATTTGCTACGAATTAAAAGCTTGCGTGGAGTTGGTTACTGTGGATCAACTGATACTTAGAAGTGTGTTTTTCCAATACAAGATATAGTCGTTAAATCCCTTGTGACATAAATCAATTGCACCACTCGTGTACTCATAGTATCTGGCAACAGATCTTCACTGTATTGTCTTTTTTCATGCAGATCAGGAACAGTGTATATGTGAAAACAACATTTCTAAAGAGAAGCCTGTATTGCCTGCTCCAGAACTCTTGCATGCCAAAGGAAACTGTTGTGTTGATCAGCTTTCTGAAAGCTAGCGGAAGTCAAGGATTTGGGCTTTTAATATTAAAGTGATGTAATCACTGGTAATATGAATGGTAATGAACTTCTGAACACATGGAGTGGTGGTATAGATTAATAAAGATTAAGGAGCCAAGGAAGTGCAAAGAAGTTGAATAATGTAATGAAATTGTGAATTAGAGCTGTCCTCAATAGACTTTTGTCTATCAGTGGGAGCTTTTGTTAACCATGTAATTTTTAGCCAGTTTATGAATTCTTTTCTGAAAATACTTCCCATATAAAGGAGTTTACTTCTTAATCTTTCTTCTTTATTGTTGTATAAGAATTTCTCCACTCTTACCTGACTAGAGTCTAGCTGAAGGAATCTTCCTCTCTGAGTGATTGGAGTAATCCCATGCTTCCCTGTCACCAAGTGTGGCTTCTGGATTGAGGTTTACTCCATCTTCAGTTGTGACTGCTCATAGTACTTTCAGGAAAATAGTTTGTTTTCAGTAGAGATGAGGTACTCATGCATGACTACTTGGAAATACAACATAAGCACCGCATTTTGGAGTGTAATAGGTAGTGTGTGTGCTTATGGGATCCTCTCGTCACTGTCAACTTTCCTAGCCTTTCTCCTGCTCTCAGACTGCAGAACAGAGCCATGCTTGCATATGACCCAGGTTGAGATATTATTTTCACCCACATCATGTTGTTCTCAACATGGCAGCTCATATACCAAAACTCCTCTGGGTGAGATTTCTGTTAGTGGTTCTTCTGACTGCTTTAGTACTTCTGAAGGAGAACTTGAGGCATCTGATTTGAAGCATCCTTCTGATATGCTGGAAGATCTGAGCTGACTCTAGAAGACGTAAGAATAAAATTATGAAGTGCTGCTTTTGTGGTCTTAGCGTTTTTCCGTAATTCCAGATTATGACAGATTGCCCGGTTTACTTTGCAGGTAAGAGTGCTTCCTTTCAAGGCTCACTAAATAAAACAGAAATTCAACCACCTTTATTTGAAGGAAATGGTTGAAAACTGGATTTTGAAGATCCTGAAGTTAACAGAAAAAATTTTTTTCACAGCTTGTGTTCAGTTTCAGCTTTCTGTGAGGACAAGTCATCACTTTTTGTGTTCATACACAGCTATGGCACTGATTTTTGTATCGTAAGTGCAGTGTTTTGTTTCAATCCAATGAGGAATGACACAGACAAGCCAGCTCAGGAAAACAGGGGAAGTTGCTTCTACAGTGATTCTGCCCATCCAGGAACAAAGTCAGAAGCTAGATCGAGAAGCTTGTTGGGTATGAGTTGTTGAGCTGGCCTGTGGAAGGAGAAATGCAGACAAGCTGTTCATCTTTCCTTGTGAACAGTCAGCAGTTTTGAATCTGTATCTCTTTCTCCTGGAGGCTTTTAGCTTCTAATGTCCAAAGCCCAGGTTGGAGAGTAGTCCTTTTTGTAGCTCTTTGGGTAAACTTTGGCCTTGGAGGAGGGAGGCTGAAACCAGCCAGTGTTCCATACATGTGTCTAATATTGCACATAAAAGTCTCTTCTGCACTTTCCCCTCTCGTTCTGTCTGACTGACTTGTAAAATGAAACTTTTGGCCCTTGAAATCATGATAACCAATGACCCTGGCTTTTCTGAAGGTCTTCTGCAGCTGATGGACGTTCCTGGTTGCCCTGGCTGCTCTGAAAGGATGGCTGTGCCTGATGGGGTGGGTGGGAAAGATTTGTGGTGTGGTGTGATGTGATGTGGGTGGTGAAATATCTCCTTGCTCAGGAGGGGGATTGCTGTTGCTACCCTCAGGAAGCAAGTAGGTTTACAGGGTTCTTAAGTATCTGATCTTTAGATAACGGGAGCTGGAGAGTAAGGCAGAAGTAGGTTGATTTTCATCTTTATTACCTAAGCCATTGCCCATCCAGCATTCCCCACATGTCCAAGTATGGATCCTCATTTTGACTTCTGTATTTCTTTTCTTAATTCTCTTGTTGAGATGGGATACTTCCAGTAGGCAGAGACTGGATTTTGATACATTCAGAAAAGGAATGCACAGGTAGGATGGAACAGAATTAGGTTAAGCACGGAACTCTTCCACATGTTATGAAAGAGGTTGAAAGTATTTGACTCAGCAGTGCACAGAAGTACTTGTAGAAATTGGGGCTGTATCGGGAAAACTGTGCACGTGTTCCTCTGTGAGAAGGGGACCCCAGCTGTGCTTGGTGCAGGTATCCTTTTGATGCCTTCGTGTTCCCTGGAAGCAACCGCTTGCGGTAGCTGAAGTGGTACTTTTAAGTGTATTCCTTTAAGAGACCTTTCATGAGTTCCTAAATTTGTCCCGTAGCTTTGTGAAACTTAAGAACATTAGGAGGAGGGAAGACTGTTGCCTGTCATACGTTAGCGAGAGCAAGCTGCCGAGGCTTTTATCCGGCTTGGAGGAAGAAGGGAGCTGTTAGCAGGGTTAGTGGTTGGAAGAGCGCAGGGCGCAGGAGGGATGAACTGGAATGGCACCCAGCAATCCACGTGGGCTCTCTCTCCTCTACAGTAAGACTTGCCTTTCATTCTGTTTCACTTTTAATTTTGAGAAAGATAGTTTTGCTTTTCAGATGTGATTGATCTCACTGGAGATGATAAAGATGATCTTCAGAGGGCAATTGCCTTGAGTTTGGAGGAATCAAACAGGGCATTCAGGGAGACTGGAATAACAGATGAGGAACAAGCCATTAGCAGGTAAACAAACAACTTATATAAAGCAGAAATTAAATTAAAGAGTTGGAGATTGGCCTGTATTGCTTTTTTAAACTTTAACAAAGAATAACTTGTTTACTTTCACTTGTGCTACTGATATGCCTGGCTTCAGGATGCTGCTTTAATGTATTGTATGTTCTACACTGGAAAATAGTCTATGATGTGTGGGCTAGGCTTTAATAGTATGTTTTATGTTGATGTGTTTGTTTAAATATTGAGAAAGTAGATGGAGATAGAGGCTATATGGTCATTTAAATAGGACCTAGACTTGAAAGTTTCTCTTGTGTAAAAAGCAATGAAAACAAAATATAATTAAGAAGCTAATAATTTCTTTGTCCTGTTTTTTTGCAGTGTTTGTTTTGCAATAACATTTTCTTACCCCTGGGTTAAGGCTGAGATTGAGGGAGGGGTAGTAATGCTATGACTTGAGTATACTAAGAACAGCTGCTGTATTTTAGCTGATAAAGTGTGTTATTAACCTATTTAACAAACAGGATTTATAAGCTTTGAGTGAAGTGAACTGGGTTTAAAGTTTTATGAACTTCTTTAACTTGTGTGTGATAAGAGTCTGTAAGGTAACGTTTGATCGGATTTTACAATAACTTTTTTTGCACAGTGTGTGTTTATATGTAAATATAGATATAATCATGAAATATTTGGAACTTGCACTAAGCTTGGTTGTAGGGTTGTGTGGGAGGGATTTTTTTTTTTTTTGATTGTGGCTGGCCTTGTTCTAGCAGAAAAGGGCAACAATTTGATCCTTGTGTTAGAAGGTTAAGTACTGCTTCCTTGTAAAAGACTACTTTTATAAAAAATCGTTTTAGATGGGGGAGATTCACCACAATATAATTCTTTTTCTTGGTTCACTGTATTTGACAAACCAAAAGGCCTATCAGAAAGTTCCAACTCTAAGAATATGGAATGTGTTAATTTATCCACAGTAATGTGGTTTTTTTCTTTCGAAAAATAAATGTACTAATTGTGAGAATAAGCATACTCCTCCCTCCCCTCCCTTTTGTGACAGAAGTAATTTTGTTGCATGAATTTAAGATAACATATTTTAGGAGAGAAGGGTAATGAGAGGGATTTATATTATCACTAATGAATGGAAGAAGATTTTAAGAGGTTATTTTTTTCTAAGACCTTACTATATGCATGTGTACAAGGTTATGGTAGAAGTTCTGTGGAGTTCTGATTCAGAAATTCGGCTCCTGCATGTTTCTTTTTGAAGGACAGAATTGTCATAATTGCAGAGTTAAGATTTAGGCAGACACTCAGAAAGATGGACCTATTTCTGGATGTGGAAATCTTTTTCCCTTTTTTTTTTTTTTTCTTCCCCAGGCTTTGACAGCTTCTACTGTGCTTGCTTCTTGGGAGCCTTGAAGCTTTAGGTCTTTTCCTGTAGGCTTTGCTTTTCACTTCTGAGGCCAGAAAGGTCCTTTTTGGTCTCACCTGCTTAGCCCATGACTAAGTATTGTAAATATATTCTACTTAAATTATGATGTATTTTTTTTTCCCTGGTTGCAGAAAATAACAAATTATGTCATTTTTTCTGTATGTACAAAGTTATGTAGACAATCTGTTCAGTTATATCTAGAGAAAATGTTGGTCTTTTGATGAAACAGAGATGTATGTTTGATGGCAAAATTATACACAATGGCATGTGCCAGATTAAGAGGTTGTCGCTACCAAGGCGAATGTGATCTGCACACCATATCCCATTTTCTATACTTTCTGTAATATTCTTTGCAGCATTTGTCACACGAATTCATTTCTCAAAGCCTCTCAGAAATAATCACTAAAAGATCCAGTGTATCATAGCACAAGAAAGGGAGTGGGACTCTGCTTGTGAATGCAGGCAGAGAATGGTGGATTTTAGCAGCACTGAGGTCTTAGAACGATTCAGTTACATACCGAGATACACCCTGAGCCGATGGCAAATTATGTCCGAGTTGCACAAGCACAGGAAGTTCAGAATTCTTGATCTGAACTGTTCAGTCAGTTTCCTTAAGGACAGGATTTCAGACTTTAAAAAAAAAAAATAAATAGTAACAAACCACTTTGTAGTCGACACCCCACAGAAGAATGTTGGCATTCCAGTAGAAAAGCACAGTATCTGTGCAGGACTTCTCAAAAGCAAAAAGTAGAACACTGTGATTGTAAACAAGTCAAGCTGCAGCCGTTAAATTTTGTTTTTCTAGGTTAAATAAGAAGCAGAAATCAAATAGTAAGTTGATAATAAGCAAATTAAATTATGGTAATGTTTCATTTTAAGTAATGTAGGATGTGTGCATATTTAAATAGTCTTTGTTGTGAAAGATATTTTTTTCCAAAAATATTCATAGTGGGTTGGAACCTAATTTGCACTGATTTTGTTAACGTTTCCAAGGCAGCATTAATAGAATTGGTTGCTTTGTGTAATTAATGTTGTAATGCATGTAGGATTTGTCTTCTTGAATGTAGTTGCCTTATGCTACCTAGGGAGGACAGATCTGATTACTGTGTAGGTGTTGGGAGGAGTGCAGCTGAAATGTCCAGTTGTCCCAGCTGAACATCTTAACATGTGGCACATTTAAAGCTTTTTGCTATTTAAATCTCCCAGGGAAAAGTGCATATGGAGTGTGTTTCCTAATATGAAAATATTTCCCCAGTGTATATTTCTTTTCATGGACTGAAGGAGAGTGAGGCTGGCCAGGTAGCAGGCAAGATACGTGGGCATGCTAGCAAGATACTACTGAAAGGAGAAATTAGGTGGCCTATGCTTTGCCTAGGGTAGTAGCCATATTAAATTGAGATACTGTACATAAGGATGTACACAATCCCTAGGTTTGTTTGGGTTTTTTTGATTTTATTTTAACTTGATTTTTTTTTTTTCATTTGACTTAGTCATCGAAACTGCTGGGGACTGTGCACTGTGATTAAGCATTGTGTATACACCTTAAAGGTGAAACTGGGGAGGGATGTTGAGTTTGGGATATTCCTGGATGTCCAGCTGGAAGATGGTCACGGTGTAAAGACCTTTTCTTGTTTGCTTCGCTGAGTAGCCTGCCAGAGTGGACTTTTTCTGGAGCATGTTTAGGGGGCTTCCTCGAAATGGCTTGGCTGAACTTTGATGCAGTGAACCCGGTTTACCCGAGGCTTATTGCATTGTCTGGCTGGTCCCGTGCGAGCAGCTCCACAAAGCTGCTTGGCTGCGCCCAGCTTGTTACAGAGAGAAATAAAACATTGCTGGCAAGTCCCACGCCAAGCCTGGCATTAACTAACCTTCTCTCCAGAGTTTCCCTCCAAACAAGGTTCCAGTCCTTGGCGGTGGGGAAGCCTTTGGTCCCGTGAGGCTGGAGACGTGCCGTGCCCTGCACGTAGCTTATGGCTCTGCTGCCGTGGGCTCCGAGGGTCTCAAAGGGAGCGTTGTGGCTGCGGAATCAGAACTGCTAAATCCTGGTCTGGAAGGATGCTCATTTTGTCGAGAGAAGTGCGTGAGCAAGATTCTTTTGTCGAGGTGGTCTCCCAGGTCTCCCACATGGGAGCGTAATGCGAGTATAATGTAGTGAACGTGGCAGTGTAAGAGGTACACTCTCCCTGTGCGGGTGAATATGTTTGTTTATGTAGCTTTTGAGCTGATACTTAGGTTCCTGTTGACAGCACTCACTTCTGTTTCAGTTTGCATCACAGCTTTCATTACGGCTGAAAATGAATTTGACACATGGGATGTGCAGCTATTGCGTGTGCTCTCAGAGGGCTGATAATGTTATAAGTAAAATCAGGAAAAATATCAGGAAGCATTGAGGGTCAAGTACTCCATTCATACATGGAAACAGATTTGAGGTGGAGCTAAAGATGAGGAAACCCTTCACCTACCCTAGGATGTTACCATTTAGCAACTTTTATTACCTACTAAAATTTGCTCCTTTATTTCTTTAAATACAAAAACAAATACAAGGAGTAAATTTTAATAGATAATTAAGTTGCTAAATGGTAATATCCTTGGGGTCAAGGAACTGTTTCAATGTGAGAATATTTTTTTTTCCCCTGAACTTGAATCTTGAAAGATCTTGAAATATTCTTGAGCTTGAGGAGGGGTGGGAAAAGTTTGATTAGTTACTTAAAAGTGGTATGGAGTAGGTATTGTAGTCTGGTTATGTACAGCATCACACTGAATTCGTGCCAGTCAGTCAGAGTCTTCCAGTCAGTTTTAAGGGTCCCTTCTATTTAGTTTAAACAAGAGTTTAAGTAATTCTACCCAAATGAGAGAGTTTTTTGTAATATGTATGGCGTTTGTTTTGAATTAATTTTTAACATCCTCATCAAATAACTGTTACTGACAAAGCAGAGATTTATTGGTCATCTAACACTTTTGAAGGACTGTCACTGAGAAGGGAAGTAAATTTGACTTTCTTGATGTTTCAAGGTTTGCTAAAGGAGATAACATTATTGTAAAAGACTCGTACACCTAGCAACTACTAAGGAGTCGGGTTCCATCCCTATGCGTTGTTTAAAGAAATGTCAGAGCAGAAATTCTTAGAGGATTATATGCCTGTCCTTTCAGTGCTGTTTACAAGGTTATCTGTCAAAACCTAAATGCCAGAAATTGATCAATCCGTAGGAAATTACAGGCTTTAGGCTCTTTTTCTGAGATATATTGATACAAAAGTGGTATTTATACCAAATAGTCTCTCAAATTCTGAATACTTCTATTTTTTTAATTATTTTTTTTTCAAAATAAGTATCAATAACACCTTAGTGCGTCCCCCAAAGCAGTTATCTACAGTGACTTCATATAATGCTTCATAGTTCTTGTATATCTTGTAAGATACCTTCTCTTGCTTGGACAAGAGCGTAGCTTGAAACAGAAATTGACAGTTAGGAAGCTGAGGAATTACACTGTGTGTGTTTTTTTCTGGTCTGTCAGTTTCCCCTCCAATTCCTTTGTTTTTTTCCTAAGATATTCAAACTCTGTCCTTTAGGAACTCCTCTTACAGACCAGCCTAAGCTTCCTCTCTTTGTTTAGTGGGTTTAGAACTGAAGGTAGCAACCCTTCTTGCTGCTCTGACCACTTAGATGCTTGTTGTGCAGCTCCTGCAACCCCGTGCTTGGCTCGTGTGTGAGTTTAGTGGCACGTAGGATGGGCAGGGTGGTTGGTGACAGCGGCTGCTGTGACCGTGGTGCCCCAGCCAGGAAACGTTTTGCTTGTAAGTTAGAGCCGTTGTTATATGACCTGAAGGTATCTGTCTCCATCCTTCCAGTTAAAGTATGTGGCTACCATGAATTGCCCTTAAGATGTTCTTTGTCATCGGCCGTGCTGATCTAGAAATACTGTGTTGAGTGAAGCTTGAGTTTGGGAGCATAGTGTACATCAGATCTTAACTGCCATGGGTAGCGCAGACGTTTCAGCATCAAGCAAGTGGAAACCATTTCCTGCAAAGAGTGTGGTTGTTGGCACGTACAGTTACTTGTTGACTAGTGTTTGAAAAATGGTGGGGATGAGATCTGTACAGGCTGGAGAGCTGGGCACAGGGGAACCTCATGAAGTTCCATAATGACAAGTGTAGAGTCCTGCATCTAGGGAGGAATAACACCAGGAACCAGTACAGATTAGGAGACATCCTGCTGGAAAACAGCCCCATGGAGAAAGACCTTGGAGTCCCAGTGGAGAGTGAGTTGTCCTTGGGTCAGCAATGTGCCCTTGTGGCCAAGAGGGCCAATGGGATCCTGGGGTGCATTAAGAAAAGTGTGTCCAGCAGGTCTGGGGAGGTTCTCCTCCCCCTCTGCTCTGCCCTGGTGAGACCACACCTGGAATACTGTGTCCAGTTTTGGGCTCCCCAATTCAAGAGAGACAGGGACCTACTCGAGAGAGTCCAATGAAGAGCTACAAGGATGATCAAGGGACTTGAACATCTCTCCTATGAAGAGAGACTGAGAGAACTGGGGCTGTTTAGCCTTGAAAGGAGAAGGCTGAGAGGGGACCTTATTAATGTGTGTAAATATCTGAGGTGTGAGTGTCAAGAGGAAGAGCACAATCTCTTCTCAGCGGTGTCCAGCAATAGAACAAGAAATAATGGGTTTAAGTTAGAACATAGGAAGTTCCACCTCAGCATGGGGAAAAACTTCTTTACTGTGAGGGTGACAGAGCCCTGGCACAGGCTGCCCAGAGAGGTTGTGAAGTCTCCTTCTCTGGAGACTTTCAAAACCTGCCTGGACACGTTCCTGTGTGGCTGCCCTAGGGGATCCTGCTCTGGCAGGGGGGTTTGACTAGATGATCTCTAGAGGTCCCTTCCAACCCCTGACATTCTATGATTCTATGTTTTTCCATGGCTCATAAAGTAATTAGTTGCTATGTAAAGTCATTAATACGGTTGCATAAGTTGCAAAAATGGAATCTAAAAAAACTTCTTCCATTTTTGAAAGTTGGCTAACTAGCTTTGTTTTCCTGTCAGTAAAATAAATACTGGAGACTTTGTGCTTTGCATACCAATAAAAGCATTTGTAGATGAAAGCACTACATTAATAGTGCTGCCTAAAATTTCTTGTCCATCCTGTTTGAACTTGGTTTGTAAATAATTGATGACTTACAGAGATACGGCTCTTGTGTCTAGAGCTCTTACAGGAGATTCACTCATTTACTGACATCATTTTCCAAAAGATAATGGAATTACTGTAACGTATCTAAAAGTAAATAGCATCTAACTTTTTAAGACATACTGCATGTAAATTAAAAAAAAAACCAAAGCAAAACACGAAAAACCAAGCTCAGCAACAGTAATTTAGCGAATGATGGAGTTAAGATGTCTGTATTAGTAACTGAAGGTGTTTTACTATGTCTTTTTCGTTATTGTTGCTTTTTCTGACTTCTTTTCCCTCCTTTCTCTTCCCGAAGAGTTCTAGAAGCCAGTATTGCAGAAAATAAAGCAAGTTTAAAGAGGACACATCCAGAGGTATGGAGTGACTCTCCAAACCCTTATGATCGAAAGCGGCAAGACAACTGTCCAGTAGGATTAAAGAATGTTGGCAACACATGCTGGTTTAGTGCTGTCATTCAGGTAAGCACCCTCTTCGATTAGCTGTGTATACTTTTCATTGTCTTTATTGTGAGGTGAGTTAAGCGAGTAGGTTAAGTCACCTGTTTTCCTGGGAAGTTTAGGCCACTGCATGAGATGTTTTTGAGCATTACTTATTTATTGCGTCTCTTAACATGTTCATCCATAAGTCTGATTGAAGTGTAGAAACTGCTGTAGCATAACTAAGTGAAACTTCAAAATGCTCCTTATTAACAAGTTATCAAAGACAAGGAGTTGACTCTCTGAAGATCCTGGGTGTCTGCGGCTCGGGGTGACATTAGTGACAATTGTGGATGCCTAAAAACATGTGAAAATTGGATTACAGATGAGGAACATACTTCTTGTATTAAAAGGAGCACATGCAAATGGCTGAAAGGGGTGGCTGTCAATGGAGGTAGCTAGAAGAAGTGAGACACCTTCAATAATGGAGTGCTTACTAGAATTGGCTACAAAGAAATAGCTGAGTAGGTTAAAAGAAGGAATAACAGATAGAGACGGAAAGTGAAGGTCGTGCGCATCCAGTTATGTCTGTTTTGGGTTGTTTCACCTAGTACAGCAAATATGTGAGCTCTTAGTCTGGTTTTGTGTGTATGTAGCTTAATTAAAACCTACAAATCTTGAAAATAAGGATAGGGTCAATAGGGAATTGAGTACAGACACTGCCACTTCACCAGTGAGATCTAATTCTAATATGAGTAATTCACTGTACATAAACTTCATGAATCCATCTCTTATGAGGTGAGGTTTTTTTAGAAGTGATTGCTAAATCTGTATATGTTTTGTAAATGATCTGTAGATATATTTAAAAGCATCCAAACCCACAGAAAAACGTGGGTGAAACCGGAATAAAATAGGGGGAAATTTTTTCTACAAGAAGCAAATTCAGCACATTGTAACTTTTCATAGTTTGACATTTTGAAAGGAATCAAATAAAACATTTAGTACCCATTTTTAACAAATTACTGTCAGGCTGAAGCATTGCAGCTAAACTAATGTTGTTACTTTCATACTGATGGCTGTTGTACTTCAGGCCGAGTCCATTTAGATCAACGTTCTGCCTAGCAATTTCCTCAAATGGATGCTTGCGGAGGAGTACAGACAGTACACGTGATACTGCTCTGTTAAAATACTCCCAAGCCTGCAACTGCTTTAATCTTGGGGGATTTCCTTAATCCTTTGCACTTTGTTTAGTTGGTAATCCCCAGCGGTCCTCTTTTATATACTTGTCTCCCTTGAACTTTGCAAAATTCTTGCACCCATAGAATTCTTTAGGTGGAAAATCCATAGCTCCCTATTGCATGAAGAACCATTTTGGTTTTGTTTGGTTTTTTTGAACCTGGCTCCCACTAGCTTTGTCTGATGGCCTTCATGTCTCCTAGTAGATAAGACAGTTAATAGTTGATTGTTCTGTGGGCTGCTGTCATGCTCCCTTTTCAACAGGTTAGTCTCTTTTTTTTTTTTTTTTTTTTTTCCCCAAACTGGCTGCTAAGCTGTTGCCTGTATAGAATCTGTTCCAACCTCTGATCCACCTCGTTGCTGTTCTCCAGATCTTTTCTAGCTTTAGTAACAGTTAGGGGACCAGGGAAGTTCTCAAGGTGTGAATGGGCTATGAATTGTGAGGTTGTACGATGGACAGATACAGGGTTTTCAGGAAAGACAAGTAGCGTTGACAAGGACATGCATTGCTTTCCTTGTGAGGGAGCACCTCAAATATATATGGTACTTGTGTGGGACAAAAGGACAGGTTAAGAGGAGAGTTTAGAAGTCAGGATCAGAGGAGAGACTGATAAAGGTACCACCCTGATTAGCCTGTTACAGACCGCCCTCCTCAGGATTAGAATGTGGACAAAGCTTTATTTAAAGGCAAGGAAGTCCCTGGATAACAGTCTGTGGTTCCCATGGGGAACTTTATTAATCCTGACACCTCCTAGAAGTCCAACACGGCAGAACACAAACTCTCCAGAAATCTAGATAGTTTACCTCTGGGATGAATTCTTGGTACGTGTACTGATGGGCCAGCTAAGGGGTTGGATCTGCTGTTCCCTAATATGGAAGAACTAGTTGGGGGAGAGGAACTCTGAGCAATGGTTAAGGATTGAGGCAGAAATTATTTGAGGAAACTTCACCCATTTAAGTCCACAGGACCCACTGAGCTGCCTCCAGTGATGCTGAGAGAATGGGAAGAAAGTCTTAGCAAGGCCACTCTCTATCATCTTTGAAAGGTCATGGAGAGTCAAGGAGGTTTCTCACTGCAGACAGGCCAAAAAGTCAGCCTGGGAAGCTGTGGGGTGATCTGCGTTAGCCAACCACTGAGAAGGTAGGGCCAGGCCATTTACAGCAGTACGTCTTGAGAGGATGAGAAACAATGTGAGTTGAGATGAGAGGTTCAGCCTGGTTGTAAGAGGCATTTTTCCCCATGAGGACAGGCAGACGGTGGAGGTTGCATGGAGAGGCTGTGCAGGCTCTGTTGAACCTTGAAAGCTCTGAAGACGTGCCTGGAAGAACCCCTGAGCACCATGGTCTGAGCTTATAGGTGACCTGCTTTGAGAGGGAGGTTTGACAAGAGACTTCCATCAGTCCCTTCTGACCCTATGATTCTGTAGTAATGTTTTCTGTTTTATTCTGTCTTCCTTTCTTAATTACTTTATTCCACTTTTAACTGTTTCATGTGCTGAAATGATACTTTAATGAAAATACCTGTCATAAATTCAAAATTTTGACTAATGCTACTTACCTTGGTGTCTGTCATTTTCTATACGTTTTAAGGTTGCTTTCCACCGTGAACCTCACTGTGCACTTGCCTGTGTTTAACTGAACTTTCTTGTTAGAGTCACTCAGTCCCATATGATCGTTTTGTCAGTTCATCTTTGCCAGCTCTTGTTATACTACATTGAGTATCTCTGTACAGAGCAAACTTGATCATCTTGTCACTTGTTCTCTATTCTAGATGACTTCTGAATTTTGCTTACCATTGTTGAATGACTTCTTCAGAAATTACTTTAAAATCCAAGTAGACTATGTAAATTGGATTGCTGTTGTCCATGTTCTTTTTGAGTTCTGGTGGTGGTTTGGTTTTGGCTTTTTTTCTTTTTTTTTTTTTTTCATGGGCAGGATTTACTTACCTGCAGATAATACTTGGGTAATACTGTAGATAAAACCAGTTGGATGTGGCACTTCAGGAGATGTTTTAGTGTTACAGTGGTGTAGGGCTGTAGATTCAACCGGATGATCTTAAGGTCCTTTCCAACCTTTATAATTCTATGATTCTATAATGAAGCAGACTTATCTAATTGTCCTACTGCCTCCTTTCCCACTGAAGTTTTTATGTTCTTAGGTGTCTTTCAGCATCTAGTAATCTATCAGGTGGTTGAGTTTTCTGTTTTCCTGAGATCTTTTAAAGTTTCCCTTGTTCATTTTTCTTGCTTTTCTTATTCCTTCACATATATAGCTCTTTTTCCGTAGCAGAAACAGTGTCTTAATCCTAATATAGAAAAACAGTTTACTTCCGTAAAACTCTTTGTGGACCTGACAGGACTTGACGTTTTACCTTCTGTCGTTAATTAGATTTTATGTTCTATAGTAGTTCCAGATCTCAAAATGACTGATTTTATATGTATGTGCATTTCTGTAAAATAAATATTTATATATAAATGAATTATATATTTATATATAAATGAGGCTAAGGGGTGACCTCATAAATGTTTATAAATATGTCAAGAGGGAGTGTCAGGAGAATGGAGCCGGGCTCTTCTCAGTGATGTCCATTGACAGGACAAGGGGCAATGGATGCAAGCTGGAGCGTAGGAGGTTCCATAAAAACATTAGAAAAAACTTTTTTACTATGAGGGTGACAGAGCACTGGAACAGGCTGCCCAGGGAGGTTGTGGAGTCTCCTTCTTTGGAGACATTCAAAACCCACCTGGACGCGTTCCTGTGCGCTCTGCTGTAGGTGATCCTGCTCTGGCAGGGGGGCTGGACTAGATGATCTGTTGAGGTGCCTTCTAGTCCCTAATGTTCTATGATTCTGTGAATACGGACATAAACGGCAAATGTTTAAATACATTTTTCCAGAGAAACTTGAATTTTAATTCATTAACCACAGAGATAAGAACAGAGGCTAGAGAATGTAGAAACCCATGCTAGACATATGATCTCATATTATTTATACCCGATGTACAACTTTATACTTTGAAAATGAATTATAAAGAGGGCTAGCTAGCTCTTATCATCACCACACATAATATATGAAAATCTGTGGCATTTGGAATTATAATTATTCGATCCTAAACAATAGCTAAATTTCCTTGTTTAGGTCTATAGAATGTAATTCAAGTAAGCCACTGAAAGATTTATAATTTCAGTTGGTTGAAAATTCAGGTTATTAGTATTGTCTGCCAGTCAGAAGACTTGTGTTTCAAAGAAGCATCCCAGGAAATTTAATGCATGTTAATTTAAAGGATTAGGTAATACCGTATTTATTTACCTACAGAGCAGATTGAGTCTTTGGGTTGCATTGACTACGTAGAAGTATTTTCAAGCTTTCTTTAAGAGTCTTTTGAAACCTGACACATAACATAGCTCAACAATATCTAAATGTTAACTACTGTCAGTCACAATCACATATTGTGTAATATAATGTAAACCTAAATTGCAAAGAAAAATCTTTCCCTCTATTTAAGGGGTGCTTGTTAAGAGGGCAAAAAAAGTTCTACATTTTGACAGTTACCTTATGCATGTCGGTTTTCTTAGCTGACTTAGTCAAATGCAGTCATCAATGGTTTGTTGTATTTGCATTAAAAGCATGAAATTCCTTAAGATCCATTTGCAGTGAGTGACAGCAAACCCTAACAGGATTCAAACATTGCTAGAAATACTGCCTTTTAATCTGCATTTATTTGTGCATTAGAGAAATAAGCACATGTGCAAGTCACTCTCTTCCATAGAAGCAGGAAATCTCTCTTCAGAAAGCTCCAAATCTAAGTTTTGTTTTCAACAGTTCCTTTCAGCATTATTGGAATGAACAGTGATATTTTTTCCATGGTGTAACTTCTAAAAATCTGTCCTGGTGTTGAAGACTTTTGACTTGATAATAACTTGAATTTAAAAATTAGTCCCCAAGAAAAGACATCAAAACAAACTGTATTAAAGCATATTCATAGGATAGTTGCTTCTTCCTTACCTGCTGAGACATGAACCTCTTCTTCAGCTTTTAATAAACTACATTTTTGACAGGAGTTCACCCATACATGCTTTTGCTTGTATGTCTGGGTTGTTGATCCTCCCTTCACCAAATGAATTATCCCAACAAGACAGCTGGGTTTTGGCATCTGCACACACTTTTCTCTGGTGTCTCTCAGGGCCTAGTTAGTAATTCAAAAATAAAACCTTCCCCCCCCCCCCCCCCCCCGCCAAAGTATGTAGTTTTGTAGAGCAGAGAGTTAACAGGCTACTGCCTTACAAGGATAAATGGCTGCTCTTTAACTTTTATTTTCAGGGTCCCTTACACTTCTGACATTTTACTCTGTTGCGTTGTGTTTAGGAGCAACCTTCTTGTTTTCCTGAGGTCAGTATATTTGGGGTTAGGATCTCATTTGATCCTAAGCTTCTAATCCTGGGAAGAAGTAAACCAGCTTGATGGGTGAGAATCGAACAAGTATATTCTTCCCAGTTGGTGGCTCAGCTATTTTTCTTGCCATCTTTGCAGCAGCCTGCCACAAGTATCGAACTTTTGCATTGTTTTGTTTTTTGTATTTGTTGTGTTGAATGGAAAGGATTGTGATGGATGTTGTGGCAGTGCATCAATACCAAAAACCCTGGTATAATATAATAAGAGTTGCATATATGTACATTGTCCATGACTCCCTTGCTTCCCTGGGTGTGCAGCAGAAGGCTGCACGGTGAAGAACATTCAGGGCGCAGTTGGTGTTTGAGTTAAAATGGTTATCGATGGAATATTTCCTTTCCACTATTTTCTCTATGTAATGACCTGAGATGCAGGGTGGAATATGATACAAACTCTTCCACAGAGCTTCATGGGAAGAGGAGTAATGTTGGAAGTGTACTTCCTTGCTTTCACTCCCTCTGTTACCTTGTCAAGATCGACTTGTCACTTCCAAGTTTGGTCATTCTGTGATATTTGCTGACAGGATATTTCTCTTTCTGCTTTCTGTTCTCTGTGGTCTCCAGTTTCCTCTGGTTGCTTGTGTGTTTTCTCAAACTCTTACTTTATATTTAATGGTATATAATATTGCAGAGTTTCTGTTGTGAAGGATTGGAAAGCTTTAGCAGACTATGGCTTTAGCTTTGACTCATAAATAGTCGTTCATTTAATGAAAATAAAGAATATGAAATAAGTGGTGAGTAGTGATCCTATGTGCAGTTTCTTAGATTTAGAAGGGCATAAAGCCATTATATTGTTTAGGTGTGTTGTTTAAGGTTATACCAAAAACTTACTTCATGTCATTGTTTATGTAGGCAAGAAGTTGAAAATTGTAACCATGTAAGGAAATGTTGACTGTTATTTTGTGTCCTAAAAGAATTTTTTCTTTTTTTTTTTTTTTTTTTTTTGCTTTGAACATGTAATAGAGGAGTGAGTGGTTGAATGGCATTTTTTTTAGTATGTGCCAAGACACAAATATAAAGTGCATTCTTCTGGACACATCTCATATCATACTTATCTGTCTTCAGAATTGCAGTAATGTTCTGAGTTTGTTGCTATAAACAAGTAAATGTTCTCTAAATGCAGGCTGGTAATATCATGGTGAACTGTTTGTTTAAAATGTTGACTTAACCCAAGTCTGCCAGAAGTCTTAAGTTAGTTTGACTTTCTAGACCAAACACAGCACAAAGGCTGTTTTCAGTCTTTTTTCATGTTACGCCTCAGCCTTTTGAAAAAGCAAAATACAACCGCTTAAAACTGCATTTTATACCTTGGTTTTCATCAGTTTGGAATGCTGATTGGTTGATTGTTTGTAAGTAAAAATGTCCTTCTTGAGATATTTTCCCAAACTTTTAAGATTTGTCATTGAATCTCTCTGTGACTTTGAAGATGCTGAATGTTTTCCTGACCACTACCACTGTACATGTAGGGTTGTTCTGCTGAAGTTCAGCCATGAGATGCTGTCATATCCACCAGGAATTTGTTTCAGAAAGAGAGAGAGGAAAAACCTCTTCTTCCTATACTTCAAGAACAAAGTTTGAACAAGAATCTGCTCAAGTCCCATCTTCAAAGCTGTTTTCCTCTCTTCCCTTTCCTCTTCCTTACCTGCAGTTTGCTAAAGAGCATGAGGATTTTCAGGAAGGATTTTCAGTATGTTAAGTTCTCCGTGTAAGGAAAAAAGCAATATCAGGAGTATGTATTGGGTGACTTCCTAATTTTATTTTATTTTCTCTAAAAGTTAGAAGACAAAACATAGAGCTAGTCTGTGCATAAGGGAAAAAATATTAAAAATCGGGTGTTGTCTTGTTGCAATTATTTTCTATATTGTAAAATATTTAAACTAATTTGCATGTATATGCAGCAATCAGTTTCCTCTTAGTTTAAGCATCATAGAGAGAATTCTTGTTGTATTTCTGCTTACTGACTTTTACTGCTGTGCAATGTATGCATTGGCTTAAATATACGCCTGATGACCACATTTAATGGCTGTCATTAGTCTTCTTTCTGGAAACAGGATTTACCACTTACATAAATAAGACATGCACAAATGGACTAGGAGGCAGCTCAAGTGTGAGTTTTTTAAAAGAGGTGCTGCATAGAAAGAAGCATAGTCATAGAAACATATTTGAGAAACATAAAAAACCTGGCGGCTCATGGCCTCGTGGTCTGCTGGATAAAGCACTTGCTGGACAGACGGGCCCAAAGAGTGGTCGTCAATGGAGTTAAATCCAGCTGGCAACCAGTCACAAGTGGTGTTCGACAGGGCTCAGTGTTGGGACCACTTCTGTTCAACATCTTACCTTCAGTGTCCTTATCGAGGTCATCAGTAATCATCAGTAAGTTCACAGATGACACCAAGTTGGGTGGGAGTGTTGATCTGCACAAGGATAGGGAGGCTCTGCAGAGGGACTTGGATAGATTGGATCAGTGGGCTAAGGTTAATGGGATGAGCTTCAACAAGGCCAAGTGCCAGGTCCTGCACTTGGGCCACAGCAACCCCAGGCAGCGCTGCAGGCTTGGGCAACTGTGACTAAAAAGCTGTCTGGCAGAAAAGGACTCGGAGAGTCTAATAGACAAGCGTCTGAATATGAGCCAGCAGTGTGCCCAGGTGGCCAAGAAGGCCAGTGGCATCCTGACTTGTACTAGAAAGGGTGTGACCAGCAGGAGTAGGGAGGTGATTGCCCCCCCTGTATTCAGCACTGGTGAGGTTTCACCTTGAGTATTGTGTCTAGTTTTGGGCATCTTAATACAAGAGGGATGTCGAGGTGCTGGAGCGAGTGCAGAGGAGGACAACGAAGCTGGTGAAGGGCCTGGAGAATAGACCTTACGAAGAGCAACTGAAGGAGCTGGGGCCATTTAGTTTGAAGGCTGAGGGGAGACCTCATCACTCTCTACAACTACTTGAAAGGACATTGTAGAGAGATTGGTGCTGGTCTCTTCTCACAGGTAATGGGTAGTAGAACTAAAAGGAGTGGCCACAAGCTGCAACAGGGTCGATTGAGGCTGAATGTTAGGAAATTTTTTTTCACGGAAAGAATAGTCAGACACTGGAACAGGCTGCCCAGGGAGATGGTTTAGTCACCTTCCTTGGATGTGTTTAGAGGTCATTTAGATGTGGTGTTGGGGGATATGGTTTAGCAGTGAGCTTTGTAGAGTAGGGTTAATGGTTGGACCTGATGACGCCAAGGGTCTTTTCCAACCTGAATGATTCTATGATAGTGCAAGAGCAGAGTGGCTGGCGCAGTCGTAACAAACAGCCACTTCAGGGACTGTGCTGTGAGAAAAATAGATTCAAGAATGTGAACCAAAAGGTAATAGAGTGAAACATATCAATAAAGAGAAAAAATGCGAAAGGCCATGAAGAGGAGAGAGAAGCGATTCTCACAGATTAGTGGTATTCCAAAAGACTGGAAAGTTGGAGAGAAGTGGCCTTTAGTTTCCAGTGAACATGCTTACATTTTTGCTGTATGGAGTCTTGCTGGATGTAATACTCAATCTGAGGCATGCAGGAGTGTTAAGTCACTAATAAACTTACGTGCAATATTTAGAGAGACTTTTATTTTGAACCCTTAGCACTTTCAATATTGTTAATTAGTAGATTTAAAGTTCTTAATATTGTTGGAAGGAACATAGGGTCATGCACACAGGTGGGAGCATACATTCCATAGAGTTCAGTGTTGTCTTTGATGTAGATTGTTTTCATAAATAAAAAGTTAACCCTCATAATGGCTGGGCTACCCCACTAGAATGAGCTCTATATACAGTAAACCACCAACATTGTTTATAAAGTGAAGTAAGACCATAAGTCTAATTTGTCATGTTGGCAGAGGCAAACTATTCCAAATAATATACTTAATGACGCAGAGCTCTATTTTTGCTTTTTATTTTTAGAACAATAATATATTTGTTCTTTAAGATTGCTCTCTGCCTATTATACAAGATGAAGGTAGATATGGTCCCCACTTTGTGACTTTAAAATCTAAGTACATGTAAAAGTAAATGCATAAAAGGCTCCAGATGACTAAATGAGGCAATTAGGTGTTCTGGTGTGTTAATGCATGTATACCCTTTCAACTTATGCAAGATCATGTTTTAGGTAAATGCCAGTACCTGAAGCATTTTGTTTAGGAAATCTGTAGGAATCCATAGTTTTCTTTCACTGTGCCAAAAAGCTGCTTTTCAAGCTGTGCTGTTAATATGTATTTTGGTTTTGGTTACTAGCCAAATGAAGTCCTTCCTAAATGTTCTTTACCAAAATTCAAGTTAGTATTTCTGTTTTTCTCCTTTTAAATCTCAGGCCTTAGTACTAATTTTGACAAACTTCTAGCCCGTATTTACTTCTGGAATGTAAGTATCTTTAGCACACCTGCCCTAGTCATGGCACCCTTACCTATTGTTAATCCCTTTCACTTTGGAAAATGGGAGCCTGCAAACTGGGCTGTCACAAGAATGGAAGTTACACAGATTTTCTTGGGGCTGTTCTGAGAGAAACCTGAACGATGACTGCATTTCACAATGTGCCATTGGTGTTGCAGCTGTGTGTCAGTGGATATGTTCTGTTTTGTTTGCTAAGCTTCATTAATAACAGTGATTTTTGAAAGTCCTTCCTTCCTTCCAAGCTTAACTTTTGTGAATTGAATGGGAAGATGGTTGTGTTCGTAGTAGCACGAAATTAAGGTTTTTGTGTAAACTTTAATAAAGGTGATTAGTACAAAAAAATCACAGAATTGCAGAATGTTAGAGGTTGGAAGGGACCTCAAAAGATCATCTAGTCCAACCCCCCTGCCAGAGCAGGATCACCTACAGTAGGTCACACAGGAACACGTCCAGGCAGGTTTCGAATGTCTCCAAAGAAGGAGACTCCACAACCTCCCTGGGCAGCCTGTGCCAGTGCTCTGTCACCCTCACAGGGAAAAAGTTTTTCCTCATATTTTTATGGAACCTCCTACGCTCCAGCTTGCACCCATTGCCCCTTGTACTGCCAATGGATGCCGCTGAAAAGAACCTGGCACTGTCCTCCTGACATTCCCCCTTGACATATTTATAAACATTAATGAGGTCACCCCTCAGCCTCCTCTTCTCCAAGCTAAAGAGACCCAGCTCCTTCAGCCTTTCCTCATAAGGGAGATGTTCCACTCCTTTCATCATCTTTGTGACTCTGCGCTGGACTACTTGCGCAAAATTCTTTGCTTTTCTGTTATCAATGGTGGAAACAAATGCAAAATTGCTTGTCAAAGAAAACAAAAGGTTTTCGTATATCTGTTAGTGAAACAGCTGTATTTAGTGCCCTGTGCTTTCAGAACTTGCAAGAATCCATCAAAGAGCCTGCCTAAGGCTTTGTGCGGCATCTTGATAGCTCATCTTTTATCTAGACGCTGAAGTACAATTTTCCTACTCTCTGAGTATTGTTGATGACAGTAACTTTACTATTTTAGGACTCTGATGGTGGCTTTTAATGATCTGTGTTGCTTGCCAAGTCTTTACAGATTTAATATGCTGACTAATTTATATTCTTGCCGTATTAATGCAGCATCACAGTTCTCAAATGTTAAGAATTAATCCTTTACTCAGGCAACCTAAATTCTGCCAAGGTCCTTATGTTTAATAATCCTAGACATTAAGGATGGAAAAAGGGATAAGCAGGGTCTTTTAGGTGAAACCAAGGCAGCTTATATTCTGAAGTTGCATTTGGACTCTATATAGAGTGTGGGTAGACATTACTCAGAAAAATGGGTGATTTTAATATCTTACAGTCCTGAAGCTACAATTCTGCCTAGTTCTCTCTGGCCTGACAGAAAATATGCCTACGTCATCACCACCTAGAGCAGGGGGAAGCCACAGTATGTCTGTTGTCATTCGGCACAGTTTGTGTGAAAGCCCTAAACCAACACTAGATTTTTACTGCTGCTCTGTTTATTCTCATTTTCTTCTATCTTGTTCAGCATCCAAACAGACATAATAAGAGACAGACATTATAAAAATCTGTTCATTTTCGTGATAAATTGAATTGATATAACTTAACTTTAGGCATAGCTTGGTCACGTTTCCAGATGACAGTTTTTAAATAGGTTTAAATACTCTGGCGGAAAAACCACCCCAACTTGTAGAGAATTTTCCTTGCATACATAAGTTTTGCATACTTTGGTGGATTTTAAGCATATTTATTGAAGACCAGTAGATACGAAGTATCCACCTTTTATATCCAGCCTGTTTTCTTGCACTGGGGCTCCTGACAGCTTTCCCTGGCTGAAACCAAGTGGGTAAGAGATGAAGTGCTGCTCCATGCAATGACTTGAGAAGGCTGATGCTTTGGCCTGGGGCCAGTGGGTGGCACAGGCCAGGGACAGCCTCTACTGTGTCTCTCTCTATTGGTGGCTGCAGAAGAGCAACTTCTGCTCCATGGTGTCTCCTACCCTGGGTGTAGAAAGCCTAGTCAACAGATGGCTCAGCAAACTGGGAGTTGTTTAGCCTAGCCCCTTTCTGAAGGAAGAACGGAGGTGGTTGGCCATGGGAAGCCTCTGCTGCAATGAAGGCTGAGGCGAGCTCGTTTGTATCTCCTTACCTCAGGAAGAACCATAGTTCCCTCCTTGAGGAACTTCAGAATTGGTTGGTCTCAGGCACACTAATTGTATACTTGCTTACACTTGCGCTTGAAGTTCCCTTCTTGAAGTTTCCTGAAGTTAGTTTAGCTCATTATAGAAGAACATAAGCTGTTTTGCAAAAAAATTTAATAACTAAATATCTTGGATAAGAAATTTTGAGTAGAACAAAGACAAGAAAAGAGTATATCAAGACAATCCTCTTAATTATTCTCAGCAGGCTGCAGAAATAGGTTTGTTCAGCTTAGTAAAGCATGGAGTTACATATTCACAGTTTAAAGTTCTGAATGAAAGAAATACATTTTTTTGGAAAAACTTGTGGATTGAACGCCAGGCAAAAATTCTAAACTTCAATACGGTTTTATGTGCTTAATTCATGTCTGTGTATTACAAAATTGGCCAGCTCAGCTGCTTGGAACTTTGATCACACTTGGATTAGTCATGGAGAGAAGTCAGTCTTTGGACATAAACCAGCTGCTGAAATATAATTTTGTACGTAAGACTTTGCTATGTTTTGCTTGAAGAAGAGCCCACCAGTGGAATGCTGTTACATCATGACACATAACTTCAATTAGTATCAACTTCTAGAATGACACTTAAATTAAATATTAACATTTTTTTATCCTTTGAGTAAGTAAACAAATGACGCTGTGTTTTAGTCTCCCTTCTCTGCAAGGATGCCTAAAAGGGGAACCTGTATTTTGAACAGCAAGACAGGAGAAGAAAAAAAAAAAAAAAAAGGCTTGACTACTCAATTGTCTGTATTGATTTAGCAGGGTCAGAAAGATCTTTTGTGATTGATGAGATTTTTTTAGTTATTACATTTTCAAATAAAAAAACGGTGGGAAAGACAATTTCAGTCTTGTCATTTTGCTGGAGATGCTGTATGCTGTCTAGTATGGGAAGAGGTTAAGCTTGGTACAGGCTCTTTCATGAGAGGAGTCAGAAACGTTGCAACTTTTCGAACATCTTTTTTCTTTCCAATATGTTCTAAATTATTGGAATAAATGCGGTGTCTTTTCACAAAGTTTCACTTTCTTGGCACTGTGGGGTTGAAATCATATTAAACCCACTGTGGTCTGTGACTTCACCTGTGTAGGACAAGTTGTGGGATTCAGTCTATGACTGGGGTAGGCCAGCTTTGTCTTTCCAAAATAAATGGCTAATGTGTGATTGGCATGAGGGGGAAAGTTTAATTATAGATTGTAAAACCAAAGGGTATAAATAGGAGGGCAAAACTTTCTTGTGCTCCTTTGATGAGCATGTTTAAAATACTTTAGACCTTTCCTGTTGCCCTTCATCCAAACCCTAGTCTGTGGTAACAAAGTGAACTTTAGTTCAGGTGCTTTCTGCTTGTACAGAAAAGCGGTGATGCAGTTATGCAGGTGCTGAGGACTTTTTTTTTTCTTTTTTTTTTTTCTTTTTTTTTTTTTTAATCCCAGCCTGGAATTGTTGCCTTGTTCTTGTCCTCTCTTGGCTCCAGGCTGTGTCTTACACTGTGGGGTTCTTTGCGGCTGTGCCTCTACACACCTGTTTTCATGTCTTACTGTCTGTAAATAGAGAACGTTATCAGTTCCGTACCTGCAAATGTACATAACCCACTTTCCTCACTCTAATGTACATCATTCAGATCCTGTAATAATGGGAGGAGTAGGCAGAATGTAAAAAGCACAGGTAATTAATTGCAAGTGGATTTAAGTTGCACATGCAAAGATGTACTCTCTCTGCACAGAGGAGGCAGATGGCTGAGGGGCTACAAGATAGACGTGGCTCAACAGGCTTTAATTTCAATTCGAAAACTAATAGTTACATAATTAATGAAATTCTTATTGTAAAAAGTAGTTTACTTATTATCTGTCATTATTTTGTTCCTTTTATGCAATTAAGTGTAAATAAGGTGTGGTTTTGACTATGCTGTTTTCTTTGAAAAAATAATTGTCTTCTGGTGAAAATGTATTTAGCAAAGATAAATAAAATAATCTAGCTTCTGAAATGAAACCTTAGTGTTGCATAAGTTTAATATTTCATTTCTTTCACTAAGGTGTGTTTGGGAGAGTTTTGTCTTGTTTGTAGAAGTGCCTCAACTTCTTAATTTTTTGTGTTCTTTTCAGTCATTATTTAACCTACTGGAGTTTCGAAGACTAGTTTTGAATTTCAATCCACCTGCAAATGCTCAAGACTTGCCCCGCAACCAAAAGGTAAAATGAGAAGCTAACTACCCTTGGTGACTGATGAGGGTATTTCTCTTGTAATTGAATTTTGCACTGGTTTTTAGTTGAAATTATCATGGATTTTATAGGTGCCAATTAACATTTCTCTGGGGTTTCTGTTACGAATCTTATATAAAAAGTTAGCCTCCCATTAGACTGCAGAGCAGAGAGTTGAGAGAGATGGAGTGTGCTGCTGCTTAGCCCAGGTTCAGTGGAAGGGCTCGTAGCAGCTGTGCTCCTAGCGAAAGAACATTTCTGATGTGAACATAGTTGTGTTAGCCAGTGTATTTTATTCTAGTTTCCTCACACTGTGCAGCTATGGGCACACTTTTTGGTTAGCCTCGTGTTTTTGTGCCGTGTGCCTTTGTCAGAAAGACAGAGACACTTGGACAGGTTGGACGGATGGGCCAAGGTTAATGGGATGAGCTTCAACAAGGCCAAGTGCCAGGTCCTGCACTTGGGCCACAACGGCCGCAGGCAATGCTGCAGGCTTGGGGAAGTGTTGCTGGAAAGCTGTCTGGCAGAAAAGAACCTGGTGGTGCGAACTGATGAGTGGCTGAACATGAGCCAGCAGTGTGCTCGGATGGCCGAAAAGGCCAATGGCATCCTGGCTTGTATTAGAAATGGTGTGAGCAGCAGGAGTAGGGAGGTGATTGTCCCCCTGTACTCAACACTGGTGAGGCCTCACCTTGAGTGTTTTGTCGAGTTTTGGGCACCTCAATACACGAGGTGCTGGAGTGAGTGCAGAGGAGGACAACGAAGCTGGTTCCTGTGTGACCTACTCTAGGTGATCCTGTTCTGGCAGGGGTGTTAGACTAGATGATGTTTCAAGGTCCCTTCTAACCCCTGACATTCTGTGATTCTGGTGAAGGGCCTGGAGAATAAGTCTTACTAAGAGCAACTGAAGGAGCTGGGGCCGTTTAGTTCGAAGAAGAGGAGGCTGAAGGGAGACCTCATCGCTCTCTATAACTACCCGAAAAGACATTGTAGAGAGGTTGGTGCTGGTCTCTTCTCACAGGTAATTACCGACAGATCGAGAGGGAATGGCTTCAAACTGCAGCAGGGTAGATTTAGACTGGACATTAGGAAAAAATTTTTTGCAGAAAGTGTAGCCAGACGTTGGAATAGGCTGCTGAGGGAGGTGGTTGAAGCACCATCCATGGATGTGTTTAGAGGTCATTTAGTTGTGGTGTTGGGGGATATGGTTTAGGGGTGAGCTTTGTAGTGTAGGGTTAATGGTTGGTCTCGATGATCGCAAGGGTCTTTTCCAACCTGAATGATTCTGTGATTTGTCAGCAGCATTGTTAGTGTTGGCCTGGTCACTTCATTGTATTTTTTTAGGTTATTAATTACCTGTAATTCATGATGAGAGATTAAACTTGCAGTTATTTGCTTGTCTCTCCTGGTGTTTTCATGAAGTGATTGTAAGAATAAATTTTCCCATGTTCATTCTATTCATATGGGATTGATGAGTGGAGGCCTTGGGTCAAGTTTCTTGTGACCTCAGACTAGCGAGGGGGAATGGTCACAGACTGAGGGACAAAACAGACCCATTTCTTTTCCTTTGTGAATGTCCTCTAAGGAGAGATACGTGGGACACCTTGGCTTCTGTCTTATGAAATGGGAACAAAAAAATAGGAAAAGGAAGTGGCTGTATGAAGTGTGAAGGCACTCGATGCCCTGAATTTTAGCAAGGGCTTACAAAGCAGTGAGGTTTTTTTTTGCGTATCCAGAAATTAGACAGTTGTCTTTTGCTCCTTTCTCTTGGATTTTAAAAGTGTGCCGATGGCCTGTTCTTAGTTGTTTGGCACTTCAGGCTTGACTGGAATGTTCACTAGCAAAAGAAGGAGCCGCAATTAAGAAAACAAAAGAAAACAGACATAGTGAAGTGTCCATTTTCTAAACCTCTAGGTATGTGCCATAAAAGCAAAGCTGAGTGTTCAGTCAGAACTGCACTATTTCTTCCCTGCTCTCCGCTCCCCCCCCCCCATCCTCATTCAAAGGGCAAGTTGTCACTTTTAGGAAAATAATGTTTGCATTAAGTCCTGAGATGATGTAAAAATACAACATGGATAGATGGGACAGTGTATTTTGGTAAGAAAGACAGGATGACTTTAGTAAAGTCATGCTTTACCAAAGAGTTGTACTGAAATACGTATTTTTTTAATTTATCTTTGAAATTGACTTTCTACCTGGTGTTTCATTATTCATATGATTTGTTTTAGTAATATCTCTCAGTAGTCAGTTCTTTACCTTCATTTTTCAGGGCATAAAAAGCAGCTGGCATCTAAGAGGTGATATGAAATAGATAATAACGAGCCGTTGTGTTTGAAAAGCATCTTGCCCAAGCATTGACACTAAAAGCCGAATGCCTTTAGCAATTCTAAAGTGTTATTTCTAAGTACTGTACATGACTGACATTCCCTAGGATCAAAATTCCATGCTAATAAAGGCCAAGTTTTAAATATCCCAGTTTTTCAAGACTTTGGGTACATCCTGTTGTTCTTCCGGTTCGTGGAAAGTCAAGTTTAATGCTAGGGTATTAGCAATCTCTTGATTTAGAAGTAAAGCATGTAGTTTTACTTCAGGGAATACTGATTGCATAGCACGGTGGTTTTGTTCCTTCCCATCAATGTATTGAATCCAAATGCTATTAATAATTTGGCAGGTTCAATTTTTCATCCAGAAGTCATTAGTATAAATTGTGACTTTCAAAAAAACACCAAACAACCAACCACACCACACTGTTTGTCTCACCAAATTGGACTTTGTTTTTCTGGATTTTTAAACTTGGACATACACTTAAAATCTCCAATCTGTTTTTGTTCTTTTTCGTTTGCAATTTATTTTTCTTCCTTGACGTGTTCCTCAGCTTCCTTCTGCAGAACAAGTACGCTTCTCTGTGGTTTCTGCAGCTTCTTGGCTCTCCCAGTTCTCTTCTCTTGCTGCCGTGTGAACAGATCTCTTTTGCAGCACACAGCGGGGCTGGCTAAATATTTGGCCTCGACGACATCTACAGGAAACCTTTTATTACGAGAGGGAAGTGGGTTACTGTGCTACAGGTTAGCACGTCCTTCCCTCTGTTTCAGCATTATCGTTATGCCGGTGTCCTGGCATACTGATTGACAGTAATGAATGTTTGCTTTGTATTAAACACATAGATTGCTTTAGAAACATTTCTTAATCATAAATTATTACCACATCAGTGTATTAAGAAGTTATTATTTATGCAGGCAGGATACATGTTATAATAGAGAATATTGTAGATTATGACCTTTCCATACAGATTGTATTTCAAAATTCATTTTCATTTTTTTTTGTGTGTGTTGGTGCACCTACAGTGTGCTTTAAAATTGAGAGCCATATGCTGTTCTGTGATTCTTTATTAGTTCTTTTGTTTTAATGTGCAGATCCTTTGTGAAACTGTATAGCTGGTCTTTGGGACTGGCTCACATCCTTTTGAAGATTTTAGGCTTTGTTTAGTCAGAATCACTGTTTGTTGTGGTAATGCCCACATAATCTGGTCAAGGGTCATGCCTAATGCATTAAATCGAGCTTTCTCAAAAAACAACAGGGATTTTTTCTGGTTTTAGGGAACTTTTATAGGCTTTACAGAGGTATTTGTTCTGAATAATCCTATTGATTCCAGTAGCCAGTTGTTCAACCTAAAGCTACAAGTCTGCTTAAAATTCAGTCAAATTAGGAGTGTAAATTTGGATAAGTAATGCAATAATACTCACTGCCCATGTACTTCAGACTTAAAAAAAGGAAGGTGAGACCTAGAGTATTCTGTAGTCAGTCATCTATGTTATGCATATAAATTATCACTGATATAGAAAGATCTTGATACAATTTATCTGTATCTAAAACTTCTAATAGATCACTTTATGAAAATAGAAAAAATCACTGTCACAGTTTCTTCCACTGTTGTGTTGTTATAAGGTACTTTAAATATATAACTGGGAGACTGATTTTATCCTTACATTATGATGATCTAATGCTGAATTAGGGTGGCATTTGTTGAAGTCTTCAGCCTTTTCTGTGAAAATTGTTTATAGCTGGCAGATGTTTTGCAAGGTGGACTAGACTAGAAGAGTAAGTAAAACTCCGGAATTTATGTGAGTAAAAATATTTTTTAGGTGTTATGCGAAACATTTTAATTCACCACGCAGCTTTAAAGCTGAAATAAAACAAACTTAATGTACAAAAAGCTTTATGCATACTGGATTGACATAGGAGTGATTAAACAAGTCTGCTGTTTGAGCATGTGAAATAGTTTGTCATCAAGTAATTCCGGTTTAACCAGGATCTGACACCTGTGCTGCCTTCAAATGATACTTTGCTCTAAATAGAAGTGGGTATTACATGGGTTTTAGTTTGGCAAGTTTTTGTCAACCATCTATCTACTCAGGAATATGAGCGATATCCAGTCTCCTCAGCATTTGTAACCTGTGGTTTAATCTACGATATGACATGTTTGTGTTTCAGTTTCTGCTTGCATAATGAAAAGCAAGTAAAGTATTTCTTCTGTTTCTCTCCTGGAAACCGGAAGAAGAACTCCATATTCCCCATGAACAATACTTAAAAAAAAATAGGTAGAAAAGAGGGCAGGCTATTCAGTCAGGAGTCATGGACTGGTTTGGGTTGAAAGTTCACCCAGTTCCAGTCCCCCTGCCATGGGCAGGGACATCTCCCACTAGACCAGGTTGCTCAAAGCCCCATCCAGCCTGGCCTTGGACACTTCCAGGGAGGGGGCATCCATAGCTTCCCTGGGCAACCTGTGCCAGTGCCTCACCACCCTCACAGTAAAGAGATAGTAATGATTTGTGTACACCTTAAATTTAGTCTTCAATAAAAAATAAGCTTATAAAGGTCCTAGATAGTGTGTAGGCTCACAAGAATTTCTGCTACAGGTATAGAGGAGTATTAATTTCAGTACGATCAACCTGTAGTGTTGCAGTATATTTCAGGCTTTGTGAGTCTTGGGAACAACAATTCTGTCTTAAATGTAACTCACTTTGTCCATTTGTCCATTCAGCCCCATGTCAAGTCGAATGGCCACATTTAGGTGTGATTTCAGGAAGCTTTCAGTTTCTGAAATGTAATTTTCTTCCCAGAGAACGACATGATTTTGTAAAACTGACAGCTAAAAGGCATGTGATGCTATCTTAGTAGTACTACAAGTAAGCTTATATGTTATGATGATGATTGGCTGGATATACTCTGTGTTCATTAGGTAAAATGTATGCAAAGTAGTTTTTTGTTACCACTTTGTTAAATATTTTTAATCCTTCTTCAAATACAGGAACATAGGAATCTGCCTTTCATGCGTGAGTTGAGGTACCTGTTTGCTCTTCTAGTTGGCTCAAAGAGAAAATATGTTGACCCATCAAGAGCTGTTGAAATTCTTAAAGATGCTTTTAAATCAAATGATTCCCAACAGGTAATTTCTATGTGTTTCCATTCAAGCTTATGCATGTTTTCGTATGGTCAACTGGCAATAGGAACTACTTAAAGTGGACAACAAAGATCCAAAATGTTCACAGAAAAGAAACTCCTAATTATCATAGTCTTTGAGCTTATTCTCTAAAATTTTGTGATCCCTAGTCGCTTCTATTAAAACAAATATTAATAATAATAATATTCTGGATGGCTTTTTTATTTCTTCCTATAATTTTAGAAACTAACTAATAGTTCCATATTCTTGCTTTTAGTGTTTAGTTTAGCCTCTAAGTCTGAAAGGCTTTTATTCTTCTGATCTCAAAGTACATCCAAGGCTGATACAGTCCTAGTACACTATTTGTCTGTGTAGATAGTGGTTTGGAGGGTCCTAATAGTCGTACTCGGGATTCTCGCCTAAATCGTAGCGGGTACACTTTGCTTTTCTGAGAAACTTGTTTCTTCAACTGCTTTTTTTTTTTCCCACGTGAGATTATATGACTAAGGCGTTTAATTACAACAGCATGCTGAACTTAGCGCTCGATGAAAGTAACATTAGTCACCACTTGATAGATACCAAAGGGATTGAACAATAGGATTCATAAGATGCCTTTGGACTAGCATAGTATGAAAGCTGAGCCCATGTAACAAGGATCACAGGACAGTGTAATGGCTGAGGAACACCAGAGCCTTAGCGTGCTTTAAGAAGCCATCCTTAGAAAACCAATCATGTCGTAGCCTTAGACATAGTGTGATTTTGGAGCTCTTGTGGAGGTGAATACCGCTGTGCTGATCTTGTAATGTGACGCTTCTTTGTGTTTTGTTATGTATATGAACATACACTGATCGCTTTATGTTTTTCAACAGCAAGATGTTAGTGAATTTACACACAAATTGTTAGACTGGCTAGAAGATGCCTTCCAAATTAAAGCTGAAGAAGAGAGGTAAGGTGGTGTATTTTGTTTTGGTTTGGTTTTCCCTAGGTCTGTATATCGAACATTTTGATGAGAAAAAGCAAACCAAACAACCAAAAATCCACTTCTCACTCTATGGCTGAAAAAGCTTGTTTTAGTTCATGTGGGGTTTTTTCCATACATGCTGATACCTTTGATTTTCCATGAATTGTCTTTTTTCACCATCTTATTTCATGTTAGCAATCTTGCTGAATGAAGTCCAAAGTATAGGAAGAATAAAGTTGTGTTTTGTACTTAATCAGTTAGGCTTTTTTTCATTTGAATGCAGTTTTCCTTTTCAGTACTGTAATTCAAATATTTCAAAACCTTGCTTATGTTTCTCTTTTCAGAAGTGCTCTTTGTATAAGCAAACATCTGTAAACTGTCATTTGAATATGTAGTGGTTTCTGGAGTGTTGCAGGAAATTGTTCTTACCAGGGTTTTGTACAATTTAATCATTCATGAACTGAATCTCATTTACATCAATTTTCCTGGAATGAAACACTTCTGAAACTTAGGTTTTGGAATATAGATATTGTTGTGAATATGTGAATCATTATTATTGTCATTAGAGGAAAGTACAAAACTGAATGAACAGTGACGGAGTAAAATAGGCATCATTTCCATAAAGGATTCAGAATATTCTGCTCATAGGTCTATAAAAGTTCATAGCTCTGTGTTTGATTTTTACACTGACACACTTTCTGTTTTCAGGGATGGAGAGAAACCAAAGAACCCAATGGTGGAGTTGTTTTATGGACGATTTCTAGCAGTAGGTGTGCTTGAAGGTATGCATCTGAATTTGCTTGGACTTCTGTGCTTGGGTCTGTCTGGTGCCTGTCTAAGTACACAGGTGAATGATGCAGTTGTAGCATTTTAGCTATTTCTGCAGAGGTATACTTGGAGAATATGCGTTCGGTCTGTGACAAAAGGTTTGTCTGGAGAACGAAACTGAAAGTGAATTTAGTGAGCTGCAGTGGTCCAAAAGGAGAAGAGAAGGCTCTGGGGTGACCTAATAGCAACCTTCCAATACATGAGAGAGGCCTAAAGGAAAGCTGGAGAGGGGCTTTTTAAAAGGGCCTGTAGTGGTAGGACAAGGGGCAATGGCCTGAAACTGCAAGAGGGTAGATTTAGATTAGATATAAGCAAAACATTTTTCACCATGAGAGTGGTGAAGCACTGGCACAGGTTGCCCAAGGAGGTTGTGGATGCCTCATCCCTGGAGGTGTTCAAGGCCAGGTTGGATGGGGCTTTGAGCAACCTGGGCTAGTGGGAGAGAGGTGTCCCTGCCCACAGCAGGGGGGGATGGAACTAGATGATTTTTAAGGTACCTTCCAACTTTAACCATTCTGTGATTGCTTTCAGGAGCTGAGTGTATGTACTTAAGTGCAGTAGAAGTTAGAGTGAGAAGCTGAGCAAAAACACTTGCAAGAAATTTATTGTCGGGGCACTTTTGCCGCTTTCTAATGGTATAGAGAAGTTACTGTATTTCATTGAACTAGTCTCTTGCTCTCTCTCTGCTTCATTTAATGCAATTTAAAATTTAAGTTACTGCATTTTCTGTGCGATATCTGGTATGGATAACTCACCCTCTTAAAAGTATAGCCTGTTGAAAACAAGTCAGTGGTTTGAAACCTGCTCAAGGGTGGTATTGGAGAGAGGAAGAAGAGACTGTACAACAAGCTTCTCTTTATCCTTACCTGCATATACTTAGTAGATCTGTAGTGTTCTCTACTTCTAGAATGCCAGCAGTTGTGAAAGTACTTTTAATATTGGTAATTCTGTCCCTCATCCTAAGAGTGCATGACTCCTGAGATGCATTTGAATGAAGCAGCTGTCATTTTTGAAGTAGCTTCCAGATTGTTGCTTGGCCTAGAATGGTGTATTTCATGATTTCTTGTGATTATTTCAAAACCATTCTGCAGATTTCTTGCTACTAGCTATAATTCTTGCTCCTTTCATTCCTTACATCTTTAACTTAACTGAGGAAATATGTAAAAAAGCAAACCAGTGAAAAGAAACTGGTGAATATAAAAAGACTTGTTACCGACTTCAGAATGAAATAAACTGAAATTGTAGATTGAAACCACTTGTCTCCTGTATTTCTCGTCATGGTTGAGTTTCCTAATCTGCTACTGAATCATGATCTTGTTTTCGAGACAGAAGTCATGAACGTTCTCTTACGTGGTTTATTTCTGCAAAATGTGCTTACATAAAGGGCTGTTTCATACAAGCAATTCCAGTGACTTTGCTGATACAATGTAGGGTTCTATTACTAAGCTGCTAACTGCAGGAGAGGGACTTTGAGGTATATCTGTAAAACTTCCTGTATATCTCTGATGACAAGTTATTTTGAGGATTTTTTATTGCCAGTAGATGCAAAAACAATATAAAACAAGATCTGGAGAGGAAAACACCGTAATTTTCAATATTATGTTCAAGCGACTTTTTTTGAGTAACTTGTTTTCATACATATAATTGAACTGCTCTGTAAGAAAATGTGATTATTGTTCACTAGTCCGGGTCAGGAGACCTAGGATTGTTAGGTTTTTTAAAGGTAAATGTTTGTTCCTAAAACCTTAACTGTTTAATTTCTTATGTGAAGGTAAAAAATTTGAAAACACAGAAATGTTTGGCCAGTATCCACTCCAGGTTAACGGCTTTAAAGATCTACATGAGTGCTTAGAAGCTGCAATGATTGAAGGAGAAATTGAATCTCTCCACTCAGAAAATTCTGCAAAGTCTGGTCAGGAGGTGAGTTAAGGGCTTCTCTGGGTTTCTTCCCTTAAGGTTTTGTTGTAGTGCTCTTTATTTGTCACTGGGGTTTTTGGGGTTTTTTTATGTTACCTACTGCTGTGCAAGTTCTGGTGTCTGACACAACTGGATTGTTAATTTGGGGGGTTGGATCTCGTTTGGAATATCCAGTGTCATCTTTTCGTATTTTTCATCAGAGATGAAGTTCATGCTTATGAAAAGCTGGCACAGTGAAGCGCTTACAGTGGTGATTTGGCACAGACTGGTTCCCACCTGTTGCTGCTGCTACGTGACCTTCACAGAGGTCATAGGCGTAGTGTCCTGGGGTGGCTGAGCACTGCCTGCACTGCCTTGCTGCCCTGCGCCGTGGCCCGAACAGCCGCCGTGAGCCGTGTGTTTGCCGAGTGCTTCAGAGCACCGTTGTTACTGCTCTGTGTCTTGTCATTCCTCGGCACCCGAGCCTTCCTCCTCTCCCCGCTTCTTACTGATGCTTCCCAGCACCCTCCTCTTTGCTCGCTGTGGTGGGCAATTCTCCTCCTCCTTTCCTCGGGGTGGTGGACAGACAATCCTTGCTCTGTGGGCTGCTGTTCCTCCTGGGGGAGCTCTTGCTAGAGCGGGAGGCTGGCAAATGTCATCGAGTGTGCTGGAAGCATGGATGGAAGGACTCAGATGGAGCCCCACTAAGAAGTGGAGTGTGCAGGTGTTGGCATGAGGTGGCAAATGGTGTTTCTTGTGCAGAAATCAATGGTTAGGGAAAAGAGGTAGTTGACAGTAACCAAGAAACATGCTCTGAAATGTCCCCTCTTGTTGCTGGCATGCATGTGTATGCCCAGCATTTTCCTCTGCCAGAGCTCTCTCCACACCAATACTCCATAGGTTATAAATACAAGTATCCCCATTGCCTGTGAAGGCTGAATTACTTTCTCTTTCCACGGTTATTCACATTTCTTCATGTTTTTTTGGTTTTGTTGTTTGTTTTTTTTTTAATGTGAAATCTTAGAACAATTCTTCTACTTAAGTGAAAAGTTCAGATATAGTTTCTTCCTTCTTTTGCAGTAATGAAGTTTTACTTTAATCATGTCAGCATACACACAAGGTTTAATTTCTAAACCTGGTGATGCACAATGAAGTCATCCTCCAGACTGAGGTTCTGTTTCTGATTTTGTTATCAACAAAAGATTTATAGCATCCCTTTTGCAGTCCTTTTTTTTTCTGGTTGGCTATTGTTGATATTCATCAAACAAATCAGATGCTAACAAGCATTTTCAAGTATATTTATACATCTTACTGGATGTGTTATTTTTTCAGGGGATATTTCATTTTTTTAATTTTTTTTTTATTCTGACACTTGTAGAAATGTCTCCTCAAAATGAGCATGTTTCCTGGAATGTAACTGGAAGAAAAAAGGACCTGGTACAATCCAGAGTTCAGGTGTTTTTATGCAAGGTGAAATCTTGTACATGTCTACTACAAGAGCACGATTGTTCATCCTACGGGCTGAAGGTTGTTTTTCAGTTAAAACATGTGTGCACTAATGCGTAACATGTCAATTCAGTTATAAATGCTTGACTAGAAATGTCAGATTTGGAGGGTATTTTGGTTTTGTTTTTGAGTTTTCTTAACTTGTAATGTCAGCAAACTATGGGAAACAAGGATAGTCATGTACAGGTCTTAGAGTGTTAAGTTTCGAGTTCTGTGAAACTGTCAGGGTTTTAATTAGCTTGGCTTCTTAGTATGTCAAAATGCAAGTGCAGTAGTCACATGACAAATTGACAACAGTAGCAAAACAAGAAAGGTAATGTGTTAAGTCCTAATTTAGAAAAACATTATTGCATTATTACCAGGGTAAAGTAAATTGGTTAGACTTCCCTGAACTGAAGTAATTTATTTATAGTGATTGCTGCTCTTAGTAGTTATGTTTAAACATAATGCCTCAAAGATGTTACAATGTGTTGGAAGTTTTGGAAGTACTGCAGGAAGCTGAATTTCTGGTAGTTTTAATGAAGTCTGTCTCTGTAGAGCAAGAATTTTGAGTGCCATCCAGTCTGGTAGATATGAAAGCTTGAAGAGAATAATATTAATCTGGTAGTCACATGTGTTGAAAGATCCTGAAAGTAACATTCAATTTTTAACTCCTTGCCTCCAGTGTTGTTTCCAGTGGGGTATTTAGCTTGTTTGTTCATTATTATTACTATTATTATCATGGTGCCTAAAAGCCACAGCCACGGAGATAGGGTGTCAGCAAGCAAGCTAACATACAAACAAAAAAAGAGATGTTCCCTCTCCCAACAAACTTAAATCCAAGTTCAAGAGAAGATGGAGGTCAGTGCACATACTTGGAGTTAGAAATGTGGGGAAAACAAGGTAATGTTTGTCAGCATCCTGGTTGATGAACTTCAGTACATCAGCAGCTTAGTCATAGAATCATAGAATGCGTTGGGCTGGAAGGGACCTTTAAAGGTCATCTGGTCCATCCTCCCTGTAGTGGGCAGGGACATCCTTAACTAGATCAGGTTGTAGTTAGTGGAGGCTGATATTGGCAGGAAAATGGAAGGCGGCTCTCTTTGCTCACATCTCACAGATGAGAGAAGTGATGCTGAAGGCAATGAGCTAAGGAAATTCAGCAGCGTCCTGGGAATCTGTTAGGGTGACAAGGCTACGTGCGCTAAGGCTGAGTAAGGTGAGAAGAGAGGAAGCATTGCCGAGATGTGGAGCGATGAGAACTTGGGCCTGCATTTTAGCCATGGACACAGGAAGGAAGGGCTGTCTTGGAAGCATTGTACGAAAAGACTGTGCAAGATGCTTGGTTTGATAGGAGAGCTTGAAGCCAGCCCTGAGTCAAATGCCACGTCTGGGCTATGGGCATTGATAGCAGAAATACGTGGTGATGGTGTCTGCAGCAATCAGGGAAGCTTGAGTTGGTGGTTGGACATCCAAAACCTATTAAAAGGTTAGACAGTGGGTTTTATGTTGTAGAGTGAGGAGAAAAAGGGACCTCTGATGCTGGAGTTGGAGCTGAATTTGTCTCGTAGTTGAGAAACAAAGTGTGTAAGGGAGGGGAAAAAAAAGAGAACTAAGGATAGACCTCTGTTGAATACTGAAAGAAAATGGGATAAGGTGATGATAACATGGGTTGTTGTGTGGATGGATTAGCGGTGATTAGTGACTAAGCAGAAACTTTTTTTAAAGCGCAGAGAGAGCTTGTCTGGCCCAGCCCCAGCCCTACGTACTCACTGATCCTGCTTCACAGGAGGTCATTAGAAACTTTGAGTGACATCAGGTGAATGAAAGGGTTCGAAACTTGAGGCTGAGGGAAGCAGCTGGAAGAGCACTTGATACAGTATAAACAACCCTTTCAGTAGCATCTAAGAGTTAAAAGGGAGCAGGACAGCTGGCAAGGCAGGTAGGTAAAAGTGTAGCTGCTTTTAGTATGAGCAAGACAAATGTGAAAGGAAGAAGCTTTAACACAGCTGTAGATGGGTTGAAAAGCTCTGATGCAGCATGGGTGACAAATGGTCTATGTTTACAGTGAAGAGGAAGGATGGGGACTTTGGAAAGCTTAAGCTGATCCACCCTCTAAAACCAATTTCTCCCACAGCTGTGTCAGCCTTGCAGGTATTGTACCATATTACTGAAGTTCTGCTGTTGGAAGGCATTTATTGTGGGGTTTTCTGTTTTTCTTTTGTTCAGCACTGGTTCACTGAGCTTCCTCCTGTCTTAACTTTTGAGCTATCAAGATTTGAGTTTAATCAGGCTTTGGGGAGACCAGAGAAGATACACAACAAATTAGAATTTCCTCCAATTTTGTATCTGGACAGGTACAGTATAACATTATCAACAAAGTCCTAGTATAAATATAAACGAGATCTCATGTGTTTGGTAAAGCTGGTGGTGTTCACATCACAGTAAATTTCTCTTCTAGTTAGACAAGTTAAAATTTTCATGGGTTTCATCTGTTTCAGCAAATACACATAGATAACAATTTACAACATCCTGCTTTGTGCCAAAACCTGCTCGCACTTCAGTCTTAATTTATTGCTGGGTGGTTGTGTACACAGGCAAAATACTCTGAAACATCACAGTTTGTGGGCCCATTTGGGAAAGAGGATGAGAAGTCAGATATTTCATGGTGTTCCAGATAGACTGCATGGTTTGAAGAGAATTCTTGGCATCAGTGCATGCTGTTTAGTGTGTAGAGGTGAAATACCATGATGGCTTTCAATTAGATGTTGAAGGTGATTTGTGAGCCTAAATAATGAAACAGGAATGTTGCTACATGGTTGCCACTCAAATCAGAAGTTTTCTTATACAAATTTTTCATCCATGGCACAAACAGAGCTTTTGACACTAGTGGAAAAAGCATCTTCTGAAATTTTGGGAGGGAAGGCTTAATGGGCTTACTGGTTTCTTCTCCAGTCTGTTTTACTGCTTTATTATGTTGTAAGTTCTAGAGAGCTTGAGTTATTAGCACTAAGCGGTCTTGCTGATGGATACAGACATTGTTGTCGGTGTTGGGATACTGTGGGCTGACACCTTCTTCTAAATTTCGTGTTTTACAGGTATATGCACAAAAACAGAGAAATAACAAGAATTAAACGGGATGAAATCAAGAGACTCAAAGAGTACCTCACAGTTTTACAACAGAGATTGGAACGGTACTATAGATAACTGTGTAAATGCAAATGATATTATGGACTGCGTAGAATAATTCCTTTCAACTATACACTTTGTATGTAGTTATTTGCTCTAAATCTCCCTTCTGTATCTCTTTTATAATTTTCCTTGGAAACTGTGCATAAGTGCAATAATTCTGATGCATGACAGGTGCTAGGAAAGGCTTGCTTTATTGAATTGTAGTCAACCAGAAAAAAAAAAAAAATCTTTTTTTTTCTTTTTTTTTTCTTTATGTGGTATATGTGAGTCATGCCATTAATACGTTTTATGGTTAACAGATATTTAAGCTATGGTTCTGGTCCTAAACGATTCCCCTTGGTAGATGTCCTGCAGTACGCCTTGGAGTTCGCTTCCAGCAAGCCGGTGTGCACGTCTCCCGTTGACGACCTGGGTGCTAGTGCCCCTGCCAGCGGCACGCTGCCAGCCCAGACCTCGCCCAGGTAAGGGCTGCCTCCTGCTTGCCCAAGGTGAGAGGCCAGTCACCACCTCCTTCTGTGCAAACCTGGTCCCTGAGAGAGAGGGAAGGAAGTTTAACTGCTTCGTTCACCAGCTGAGTACAGCTAGGTGTTTCCTAAGGGGTGGAGTGTGAAGTTTCAACTCTCTTCCTAGAAGTATTTTTCAACACAACAGACGTAAACCAACCAACCAGAAAAACCCTACAAACAACAAAAAAACCCAAACAAAACCCCCAAATGGTAATAATCTGTTTTGTTTCATGCATGCTTAAAAATGTCTTTAGGTGGAAAATTACTGTTTTCAAACAAAGCACAAGTCCACTTACAGTTCCCAGTAGACGAAGTATCTGGTGAAATCACTGCTTCCCAAGTATATATTTTCAAGAATTTGATTTTGGGCAGTGTGTATGTGCTGCAGAGCTTCAACGTTTCTGGTGTACAATTTATTTGTTAATTTTTGCCTAGGAGTTAAGCTCCTTTTCTTCTTTGCAGCTTACACTTTTCACCAAGTTTGTCAGGAGCCTAGTAGTCTAACTACAGAGTAGCCAAAATATGAAGGTGATAAAAGTCCAATGATGTTTTCCTCGTTATTGAAGCTAGTAACTGTTAGTTAATAGAGTATAACTTAGAATAGGACTTGGCTAGATGGACACTAACAGTTTATAACAGAGCTTTTTTCATATTGTTTTTGGAAGGTAGGGTTCTGCGTTCTGATCCATCCAAGATGGTTAACTTTGTAGTTCAGAGAAGTCAAGCAAATGAATCTTAAAAAAGCTTTTAAAAGATGTTAAATGCCTTATTGATAACGATGCCAGTAAAAGTCAGGATGATAGATGAGAGAAGATGAACTTTGAAAGCTACCATTGCTTGCATGAAAGATGATATCAAAAGTAATATACTTTATTCAAACTTGTATATAGAAGTTTGTTCTGTAAAAATATAAGTATTGTGACTGTTTTTGTCAGTCTGTAGAAACACAACAGTATGTTATGTGGAGTAATATTGTCAGCTCTTAATGTTCTCAGCACTTTCTAAACTACGGAAGGATCCAGGTTCCTCAGGGTGTGTCATGATGCCGTGCACAAAGTAAAAAGTCAGTGACTTGTGAGAAAGAGATCTTCATGTTCCTGTTATGAGTACATATAGGTCATCTTGTCGATGGATAGGGAAAAGGTGTAATGGAGTTTCATTTTTAATACTCTGCTGCTCTTGTAGAATTCTTCCAAGCTGGCCACTTTGCTGATTGACTTACAAGACTGGTTTGGAACAGGCTTAGATGATTTAGTGCTAAATTGCTTTTGTGTCATAAATATCAGAGGTCCCTGTGTTGTTGCTGTTCAGTTAACGTAGGTTATAGGTAGGCAGTTGGAAGAAGAATGTCTGCTAGGTGTAAGATGTGAAGATGTTAAGCAAAGACTGGATTTTATAGTCATTGGGCCGTAAGACAAGGTGCTGCTGTGATTTTTCTTTCTACAGTTTGGCAGTAAGTATTTCAAACCACAGTGATTATTTGTGTGGTGTTATATGAAAGCGTTGAATAGCACGTCAAGTAAAGCAAACTGTGGCTTGACCAATCCAGTTCAGATTCCTTTATCTTGGGTAATGGCAGCCAGAGTGATTATTGTGCTAACATGTAGTATGCCACAAAGTTTTCAGGACTTGCATATGAATTCTATATTGATGCTGTAAGTACCTTTCCTGGATTGCACTGTAGGTAATCAGTACCTTTTAAAATTTCTGTTTTCAGATGAAAAGCTTATTTTTATGATGTAGCTTCTAGTTTGTATGAGTGATGATTCAATTTTTTGTATTTCATGTTTTGAATAAATGCAGCACAGTAGAGCAGCAGGGACCTTCATCTTCAGATGTTCCAAGCACATCTCCTGTGCAAAGATCAGTAATACATAAACCATTCACACAATCACGAATTCCTCCCGATCTGCCAATGCATCCGGCACCAAGGCACATCACTGAGGAAGAGCTGTCTGTCCTAGAAGGCTGTTTACATCGCTGGAGGACTGAAGTAGAAAATGACACTAGAGGTAATGCCACGAGCTGGGGAGTGCATTTGCCATTAGAAGGGATTTGTGGACGTTGGGGGAAGTTGCCTGAACGCCCATGTGCGGGTGGAGTAGCTTGTTTCTTACTTCTAAACTTATCTCTAGCACGTAGAAAGGGAAGTCAGTCAGAGATTGTAGTAGGCTGGAGGTGTATAAACTGAAGATGCGAACTGGGTGTCCAGTGAAGCGTACACGAGTGTTTCAGTGCAGGTTTCTGTTTGTGTGGTGTTGGGGAAAGTAGAGTTAAACATGTGGGGTCCACGCTGAAGAACATCTTTGCAGACGTGCCTGAGCTGTTGGTGTGAGCTGGGCCCATGCTGTGATGTGGTGCTCTGCAGTGAAGTTTAGGGTAGAGTGACTCTTTCCATGAGGGAAAATTCAGCAAGTTTCTGAGCAAAGGCTTTATGGAGTTGGTAGAGCTTACAGTGTGTTCTGTTGCTCTGAGGGAAACAAGGGAAACAGTTGCTCTAGCAGGGGTGGGTTTGGATTGAGCTGTAAGAAAAAAGCAGCAGAATATCACGAATCACACCCTCTGCTTTATCATCCAAGAAGATTTAGTGTTCGGCATGTAGATAGATAAACAGATTAACCTTTATTTGGCTTTTAATGAGATAAAATAAAGATGTAGCCATGTACACTTGTGCAGCCTCGTGGAAGAGAGATTCTTTATTTTTCTTTCAGATTTACAAGAAAGTATATCTAGAATACATCGGACAATTGATTTGATGTACTCT
Organism: Trogon surrucura; assembly: GCA_020746105.1. Taxonomy (NCBI): domain Eukaryota; kingdom Metazoa; phylum Chordata; class Aves; order Trogoniformes; family Trogonidae; genus Trogon; species Trogon surrucura. The sequence continues at coordinate 111,247,251 of CM036617.1, read as the reverse complement.
GACAAAACAATGGTCCAAGTAAGTACATGAGGGAACTCAAAATAGTTCTTTTTGTCACTTTTAATGGCACTCTTAGATTCTTGAAAACAGAGCAAGTTTGCAACAGTTATATATAGTGGCTTGAGAAATTTCATTAGCAAGTCACAGAATCACAGAATCACAGAATGTTAAAGGTTGGAAGGGACCTTAAAGATCATCTAGTCCAGCCCCCAAGTCATAAGAGCTTTGCAAACCTTTTAAGTGTTCAGTCAGATGAAAGACAGCTTTACAATGTTTTACAGGTTACCTACTTAAGTTTAAGCAACTTTTTGATGAAAAGCTTGAATATGTTCTATCCCTGATCCATTTTTCGGACTTGAATGCAGAACTTCTATTTTTGTATAACACAATAAAATTTTCTCACCTGATTTGACCATGTTGATAGATAATCTTATGGCTTTAAAGTGGCAAAGCACTAGACACAAGAAACTGCTGTGCTTGTTGCCATCGTGTATTGCTTCCACACTATTACTTGGTAATTCAAGCTCCTGATTTTAATTTGTAGTTACTAATGCCAGTGAGGTTTTTTGCTGCTGCTGTTCTGGGGTTTTTTTGATCATTTTTTTTAAACTCTGTCCATATTTAGTATCAGTCACAACCTTGACTACTAACCTAAGCTGCGTTTTAGGGAGATTCCCATGCTGTGTAATCTGAACAGCATTTTTAGAATGCTTTATTACAGAGTTGTGGCTCCTCCTGGTTTTTCTTATGTTCACATACTCATGTTCACTTCCTTTGACAGGTTATAGGATCAAGGGTTACTTCCTCTGTTACTTTCTGTTAGTAAAAAAAACCAACCTATTTTCCTTCCAAGTTAGATCTGTTCAGCTTAGTTTTGCTTGAGGTGTGTTTTCATTTTGTGCACGGTTTATAATGTTTCCTGGCAGCTAAACTATGATGTTAAGGATTTCAGGAAGACTTTCCTAGATGGCTCTCTTTAAGCTTCCGTCTGTGTTATACCAGGAAGAATAGAGGCGCTGTGTCATCTAACAGTAGAATGAAGTAATTTGGTGATCTCCCATCTAGATAGCCTACCCGCGTTGGCTTAGGTGATACAGGAGGAAATACCTCTGGATGGCGAAGATATTAGTCAGCAATCATTACAACGGAAAAAGGAGATTACTTAGTAAAACACTTTGTCCTAGTGCAGATTTATATAATGCAGACTAGATTTTTTTGTTGTTGTTGTAGTTGTTGTGGTTTGTTTTTTTGTTTTGAAACAGAATTTTGGAAAAGGAGGAAGATAAAGATGCTATATAGATTTGTAGAAGGGGGTGGTTCCTGTGCCGTTCCTGAAAGTGGTGGTGTATTAAGTGATTGTTAGAGAACAAGTAGGTACCAAACCCGTCTGAAGTCACAGGCTGGAAGCAAAGGCTGTGTTTCTGCAGCTCAGCTGGTTTTGTCCTTGTGGTTCTTCTGGCACAGTAGGAAGGAGGCAAGTATATATAGATGTCTACTTTTCCCTGCCTGCCTCTGCATCAGGGTGATTAGCTAGCTTTGTATTGTCCCGTTCTCTGAGAGTAGTTTCACAGTATTGATGTTTTCCTCTGAATGATTCAATTGCAGGACTGAAAGCTTTTCTCTTGTTAGTTGATGAGCTCTGGGCACATAAAACAAGACTTTTTAAGGAAAATGTTTTATATTTTCAGGATACTTTCTACTGTTCATGTGAACTATTTAAGAAGCTCTCCATCTTCTCCTTGTGTCCCCTTTGATTCTAAGGAAACTACAGTTGTCCATAAAACCTTTGTCAAATTGTTGTATGAAATATATTCTCAAAATTCTTGTTTTGTCTCGTCTGCCTCAATGAATAGCTTTTATCAGCTGCTTATTTGATTATTTCCCTCCTGTGAATTTTGTGTGAGGAAATAAGACATACCAGTTTTTCCTGTGGGAATTGAGCTTTGGTATATCTGTTCCGTAGCTACGTGTGATGAGGTTGATGAAGCTCTGTTTATGTTTTACAAGCAGTAAATGTAAGCTAAGAAGTTTAATGCTAACTATTTAGCAACGTTGTGTTGCCCTTTACTGTTGATTGCTGTTGATGCACTGGCTTATCGCAAGAGATGCCTCTTGGCGCTGAGCTCACCTGCCCCCAGTCACAGACCTCTGTGGGCAACCTTTCTGGAAGCTGAGCACAGACAGCTGACAGCTCTTCCTTCAGAGCTGGACAAAAGGGTAGGGACCATCAAGCTGATCCAGTTAGCATGGGTTTTGGTAAAATGATTTAAATTCACCTGGGATTTTAATGCTCAATTGTAGGATGAGAAAATTTTGTCGTCAAAGTAAAAAGAGACATCACCTACCTTTTTTTTTCTTGTTCGTTTCCCCTAAAAATCAGGATCTTCATATATTTATGTGCATATGCATGGGCTGGCAGTCATTTTTAAGAAGACTTTTTTCATGCTGGTTTGATAACAGATGTTTAAACCCCCAGAGCACTCAGATTTAAGGACTTGCTAGGATTTCTTCTGTGTATACTTCTTGTGTCTGGGAGATTTACAGTGCGGTTGGGTCTCTGGGATGACAGACTGTTTGATTCCAGCTGCCGCACAGTCAGTCAGCTTTACAGTTCAAGGCAGGGTTACAAAATCTCTGGCACTTGTGTATAGCCTGGAAGGGAATGATCAGGTTTAAAATAACTTCAAAGAGTTTTTCAAGTCATAGTTACATATGTATTTATCGTTGCTGATTACTGCAGTGCTCAGATGATATTTGCAAGAAATATTTAGTACACCTTGTGTTGAATAGACCATTTATCTACAGTCCAGACAGTGACAGCAGCAAGAGATATTTTCAGGTTTTTCATCCTAGCTGAGCTGTTGCCATGCAGGCATACTGTGCATGGCAGGGAAGAACAGTTTTCCCTTTTATGCTGTATGTACTGTTTCAGGAGATTAAAACTAGCCGATCACTAAGATCCTTTTAAAAGACTTGTAAATAAGGAAGCACTCCTTCATGCTGCTTCTCTCTCTCCTTCAGATTCCCAACTGCTTACACAGAAATTAAGTTTCCCATTCTTCTTGTTTGTCAGTGAACACGTGTAATCTCCAGTGCTTTCTACATTGATCCTTGAAACCGATTTCTTCGTTCTGTGCCTCAAGAGGAGGAGAGGGTGTCTTCATGTGTTCCATGCATTTCTTAGCAATGCTTTTACTGATATGTTTAAAATACCGGGAACGATTTTATTCCTATTCTACTGTAAGAATGTTACCTCTGGGTGATGGGAGTATTCATCTTCTAGATACTCCTTTAAATAAACTCTCATACTGGAATATAGGAAGTGCAGAGTTTGTTACCTTGAATTTCTATATGCCAGACTTCAGGACAAGTTTACCAGGTCAGAACTGGAGCAAATCATAGACACTCAATGCTGATGTATTTAAAGGGTTTTTTTTGGGTGTAAGGAGAGTAGAAATATAAGGAATTAAGAGAATGCCTAGCAGTAAAGACAGCAAAGCAGACTTTTATGCTGCTAAACTCAATAATGTTTTTAAGATGTCTTGTAACTGTTAGTGATAAGTAAAATAGTTCAAAGTACTTTTGCTTAGTGGGTTGCCAGTTTTACCTTCTTGTTTTTCCTCTGTGTCATGTTTTAATCCTGTTTATTTTTGTTACTTTTATTTAACGTAACTATTATGCTGTCAGGTAGTAAAAACTAAATGCTGTCAAGGAGCATTTGACATTTTGGTGTGTGTGCTTGTTTTTTGGTTTTTTTTTAAGGTTCCTTATAGGTTGCATGCCGTGCTAGTTCATGAAGGTCAAGCTAATGCAGGACACTACTGGGCATATATTTATGACCACCACCAGAACAGATGGATGAAATACAATGATATTTCTGTGACAAAGTCAACTTGGGAAGAGTTGGAACGGGACTCTTTCGGTGGTTACAGGAATGCCAGCGCATATTGTTTAATGTATATCAATGATAAAGAACAATTCTTAATACAAGGTAATGTTACAGATATGTTTTCTGCATGATATGTAATAGCTGAATATATCGATAAAGTAAGCTTCTTTCAACTGGATTTCCAGATTTTTAAAATGATTTTAATAGTTGTTGAAAGCTTATAACTGTTAGGCAGTTTTTGTGGTGGGTGGAACAATTGCTCTTCAACTCTAGATTAATAAAGTTGATGTCAGTGTTTCAGCATTATTAAGACAGTAAAATAAATGAAGTTTGCTAATTTGGAAACCTTTTAGCCAGGTGATCACGTGTTCAGAATTTTGGAGATGTTATCTCACTGAACATTAGAACATAAATATGGAAATACAGAAATGATCCTCTTAACATTAAAATCCTCACGTAGCTTTTTTTTTTGTGTTCATAAACTTCAGACCTCTGAAATTTACTGGAGCATGGAAACCTGAAGATTTTGCAGTGTACTGAAATGTGTATAACTTAACCCTACCAACCACACAATTAACCAAAGAAATATGTGGATTGGGATATTTTTTTTTTTTCGGGTCATGTAGTAGTATGTAACTATAAGGCTTGTACAGAAGCGTTTGGAGAGAGGGCAAAGATCCCTTAATATGAGTTTTGTGGGGCCTGATAGTGACAGCTGGGGAGCAGACTTTGAGAATGGCCAGAGATTCAGTTAACAGGTGGTGGAAAGTTTTCACGTTCCTTTATTTCCATAGAGCAGAAAACTAGACTGTGCATTCTTTCAGTTTTTAAATGAGAACCAGTATTATTCTTGACATTGTCATGTTGCCAGGTGAACTTGCAGCCATAAGATTTCTGGTCCCTGTAGGGTGGCTGTGTGAAGAGGAATATAACTTAACGTGGCTTGTGTTGTTAGCAGTTGACTTTCTAAATTCCCGTAGGCCCTCTCTCCTTCCCCTTTTCTGCTGGGCAGTTGAGTTGTATCCAGGTCCATATGGCAAATTGTGGTTGTTTTTTTGTGACTGATTTTTCTGAATGTTCACAATCGTAGGGTGCTCTTGGCCCAAAAGGCCCATCTTTGAAAATGGCAATGATTTGATGGTGCCTAAGAACATAGAATCTGAAGATTGTGAGAGCAGTAGCCATACGCTTCTGTAGTAGAGGAGTACTCAGTAGATAAAACCAGTTCTTTAATGCGGTTTGTGGGTTTTGGTGCTATACTGTATGTTTCCAGTAATACCCCTGAGGAAATTTGTTCAATGTGCTTTTTCCCCCTATTCTTTCTTTTTCTGAAACTTGTGTTTCTTGTTACTGCAGAGGAGTTTAACAAAGAAACGGGACAGATCCTTGTTGGAATGGACACGCTACCTTCTGATCTAAGGGATTATGTCAAGGAAGACAATAAACGTTTTGAAAAAGAGCTCGAAGAATGGGATGCAGAACTTGCTCAGAAAGCACAGCAGGAAAAATTATTATCTCAGATACCCAGGGCACCAGCACCATCACCTGCTCCAGGTTAGTTTCTACTTGTTTGTAAAAGAAGTAGAACAAAAAATCACTGGGTTTTGTATATATTGTTTTGCAACATAAGAAAGGATGAAGTTTATTTGTGTAATCTTGAATTGTAACTATTTACTTGTCTAAAGTAGCTGTACTTGAGGTTTAGTCTGTTGGTGTGTGGGGTTTTGGTTTTTTTTTCATTTTATTTTCTCTTTAGAGAAAAAAAAATACTTGTTAGTTCTTCTGCCTCTTCCTTCTCAGTTTTGCTTAGCTTTTACTAAAACAATTTTTTTTTCCATAGAAACTTTGGCCTTCTACATTAGGTAATTATTAATGGGTCTCACCAGTCTGTTTTGCGAATTTATTAGTTCATAAGTGATGTATATTCTCTTAAGAGTGATGGAGTAGAACACCTACTTTCTCATTTTTAATTAGGACAGAATTTACATCTGAAGACAAGAATTTATTTAGTGTGTTGTATTCACTAGAGCTAGCCATAGTAAGGCCCACTCAAGAAATTACAGTGTAAAAATGAGAACGTTAAAACTGTGGAACAGGCTTTGAACTGCAGCAGTGAGGCCAATGCTGTTAAAAACCTAGCTAACAAAGACCACTGGCAATCTGACTGTAAAACGTATGTCTGCTTTGACACACACCAAAAAAATGTCAGGTTTTAGGTTACATCCACCTTCTGCTCCTTTTCAGAAGGCTGTATGTACATGAGGTGAGAGATGACAGGATGGATTTGTGTTAGCTATATAAGACACTATTTTTACTGATCAGTTTTATTGCCTTCAAATGGGAGTGACTCTGCAATTTCCTGTAAGTCACAAGAATATAATGTATTGATTATATTGCAAAGTAAAAATACATCTGGCATTCAGGTGGCTCTAGGTCATTCTATACGTTTGGTCTGTATCCCACAGAACATCCAAGTAGAATCTCATTGCTGTTCTCATTAATCCCCCATGGGAGCGATGAACATCCCTCACTCAGGAGCTTTAATGGGTCTATAGATGGGACAGGTCTGTTCCTAAAATAAAATCGTGGGTCCATTTATATAAAAGTGTTCAAAATGACCTGAGACAGACTAGTGTAAAGTTGTATTTGCGAATGGTGTGACCAACCCTGCGTTTTCTGGGGGGGTTACCTTATCTATGAGACAGTGATCCAAATAAAACTCATAAATTCAAAAATTGTGCTCATGGTAACACATTATCTTGTTTCTGTCACTAAGTTCAAGCAGGAGAACCAGAATATTTAGAGCAGCCATCAAGAACTGATATTTCAAAGCACTTAAAGGAAGATTCTGTACAAGCAATCAATAAAGCTTTAGCTGAACAAGAAGACAGAGGTCCGGAAGCTATAATGGATACGGTGAGGATATTTTGAAGCTTGAAATACTTATTTTGCTTTTATTTTGCAAGCAAATGATATAATAGCTGATAAAAGGGGAAGTGTGGGAACTTTAAACTGATAATTGCTGTTTCCTCAGGCTCTGTCCAACACTAAAGTGCATCCAGAAAGTCTGTATTACAGTAATTTTCTACTACAGGGTGTAGTAGAAGAAAAACACTAAGGTAGATCATGTCATTTATGTGGTGAAAGTACTTGTCAGGAGCACAGTGTGTTGTTCAAATGACAATCGTGTTTGTGGTCACCATCTTTTCGAGATGTTAGATGGTTCCATTTCTTTTTAAGGAGTAAGCATTGATGTTCCATGTAAAAGATTTGAAAAGTACTGCTTTAAAAATTCAGGTTTTTATCTGAGAAATATAAGGTTATAATTGAATTCTTTACTGAGAGGGTTGTCAGCCATTGGAACAGGCTGCCCAGGGAGGTGGTTGAGTCGCCATCCCTGGAGGTGTTTTAAGAGACGGGCAGATGTTGCCTTGAAGGACATGGTTTAGTGGTGTTGATAGGGCTGGGAAAAGGTTGGACTCGATGATCTTGAAGGTCTCTTCCAGCCAAAACTGTTCTATGATTCTATGATTCTAATTCTGTTGAAAGACTTATGGAAGTTAAAGGAGCTTTCAGAAATGAGGGCTTTTTCAACAGTATGCTGTAGCTTAAATGCAAATTCACAACTCGCTGAATGTTTTTGTGATTCATCAGATGCATATATTAACTTCAAACGGTTATAGGAATTAGTGTTGGTTGATTCTACTTTCACTTCATTCAGGAATTGGAAATTTACTACTTCATGAGTTATTAATGAAGCTAATACCTAACACTTTTTTCTTTCAGCAAATATATTTTTGCTTCCCTATAAGTATATAGATAAATGATTAATGTATTTGCCACAAAAGCAAATGCCTTTGAAGTAATACATGCATCTATCTTGGAACTTTATCCATAAGGATAAAACATGGGAAATGCTCAGTGTAGCTTCATTAGGCTCTCCTAGTAACCACTAGAGATATGAACAGTTTAGATGTACGCAAAATTTGAAAAATGCTTCCTAAATTCAGATATGAATCCTCACTAAACAAAAACAATCTAGCCCCAGGTATCTTTGAGGCCAAAAGGAAAGACCTCTTAAAGCTTTTGGAAATGATGTGACAGGTCGTGGACTTCTGCAACTAATTCTCCGCTCAACTGAAACCAAAACCATCAGGGAAACTAATCGAACCCTGGATGAAACGATGCTCTACCACTAGTGCTTTAGGCTGCTGCATATCTGACTTTTCTTGGATTCTCAGTGTCATTTAGAGGGAGCCTGTCTAATACGAGTTGCCTCCAGCCGAAGGGTAGGCGTGAAGACACCAAACCCAGCATAAAATGTGTTCCGTGACGCTGCCCTCTTTCCAGGGTCTGTGGGCGTTCATCCTGGTGGGATATGGAAGAATCTTACAAAGTTAGATGAGGAGGTTTAGCGTGGGCTAACTACTCTTTGCGCACTGATCAGCCTCTGGACTTAACGAAACTGTGGTTGAAAAACCACACGGGGAACATCATGATAGGCTTACTGAGGCAGATGCAGGTTGTCTTATTGCGATATTTTCACTGTATTGTTCTGCAAAAAAAGTGGATGACTCTTCAAAAACAAAACCTCCAAGGCATGCAAACTCTTTTACTTAGAAACAAGCATATTTCAGCTGTCGGTATCTAAAGCTATTTTCTAGCTAATCTGAAGGTACTCGCTAAGGTTTAAAAGCTTCTCTCTGTATACCCAAATTTAGCTTAGGCAATATTTTACTTCCTCCTCAGTGTATCAGCATACTTTTTGATTATTCTGCTTCCATATGCGTTCTGGCATGCAGGTATCTATTCCTTTTTTGTTTGTCCGTTTTAAAAGGAAAGCCAACATCAGAACATGTAACAAACAGGATTGTAAGTTAGTCACCACGTGATGATTTGTGATAATTTTCTCTCCATTTGTCCTTTTTTCTGCCCTCTGATTGCACAGTTTTCCTTTTGTATTTCTACAGTGCTGGGTGTAAATAGATACTCTGTGTGTTTCTGGAATCTGCGGTAAAAAATGAAACTATCGTAATAGTTGCAGAACAAGTAGCACATCCCACTCCAGTTGCTTAGAGTTAAGGTTTAAGGTCTGCAAGTGCTGTAAACTTGTCTATTACACCATGATAAACCACAGAAACTGAGATTTGTCTCCATTGTTGTTTAAAACTTACTTTAACATAGCAAGAATCTCAGTGACTAGCATAAACTCCCTCTGTTTTTTCTATCTAATTACTCCTATAAAAAATTAAAACTGTTGATTTTAATGCACCTTTAACTGTTTCAAATATCTTGATTGCTAGAGGCTTTTTTTTTTTTTCTTTGCCTGGAGCGTCGTGAAACATTAGCCTTTGGCTTGTCACCCATCCTGTAGTATGAATTCGTCAGATGTATTTAGCAAATGTTTGGTGAAAAGTACGAGAAGAAGTGGTGGTTTGCAGATTCATCCTTTAACAAGTACCTTAAATTTGTAGTGGGTGTTAGAATTGCTAGATTGACATAGGAACTGGTAAGATGTAATTAGTGAATAAAGAACAAATGAAATAGTTTAATAATCACGGCTTAATTTTAAAATCTACTGCTTAAAAATTAAGAGACTGTAAGTAATTAGAGAATATAAGTGATATTTACAAATTTTTTCAGAAATTCAGCAGCGCACATCACTTTAGTTGGTAAGCCTGTCGGTTTGCGTCTCTCTGTAATTGTCTCTGTTTTCTGATTATTGTTATTTTTTTTCCCTACACACATACTGATAATGGTTTTCTTCTGCAGAGCTCTGATAATGCCCCAGCTCAACCAGCTCCTAACCAGCGAGTTGTAGAGGTGGCGATTCCTGATGTAGGGACTTTTGTGATTGAGGCAGAGGAGGGGGGTTATGACGATGAGGTACCTTCAATTGCAGTTGTGTGCACCGCTCCTCCTCGGTGCTTTCTCGTGCTGCCTGATGAGAATTTTTAGCATGTTTGCACATCGTGACACTGAACGGGTTTCTGCAGAACTAAATGCTTAGCGATTTGTAACCTTAACAATGTCTTAATTTGTAATGGAATATGAAAGGAAAGCACTAGCTACTCTAATTGGGCACGCTTTGCATGGTACCATTTACACTGGAGGTACATTTGTCTTTTTTTAGCTGTGGAAGTTGGATGTTTGTCTTAGGCCAGATAGCCTTTGAAATGCTGGTGATAGACTGCAGACTACTACATTATTTAAAAAGCGACAGGATAGTGAGTGATGTTCTTAATGTTTGTGCTTTCTTGTCAGTCCAATAAAGCTCATGTTCATGTCCAGTCCTCTGTTTGCCAAGGTTAAGCCTTTCAAACTTGAAGGATTAAATTATCCGTGGAAATAACTTGAAACTGATATGGTTGGTAGAGCTGACTCCTCCAAAGCATGAGAAAAAAAAAATAAAAAAAAAATATTCTTTTTTTCCCAACTGAGACCCAGTGTGGTGTGCATACCTGATACTACTTGAGGAGCAAATGAGATGTTATTTTCTGCTGCCCTATTTTAGCAGCAGAAAGCAACACTGCCAGGTCATCAGACTGTCCTGACGGTTTGACACTGCTTACTCCATGTTCATTTTGGTTGGGAATAGTGTTGGTGCAGCCCACATTTCCTGGTGTCTGAGCGTGTGTCCTTGGTGGGCTGGGGCAAGCTTTTGCTTCCCTAGCTAGGGAAATGGGTATTTTGGGACATTCTCCCTGTAGCTGTGATCTGTTGTAACTGGGAGTATGAGATGGAGAATAAAATGATTTAATTGACATTGTCCCACTGAATTTGGCTTCTCACAGATGTGTAGTCTCCACCTTTAAAGAAATGAGGATTTAGCCTTACCTAATGACTTGCTTTTTTGTTTTGTTTTTCTTTTTGTTTCACTGTATTTCCCATGCCATTGTGTTTCTATAGGATGATGACTTTCTTCCCTATTTCCCTATTCGTTTTGTAACAGCATTCACTTTTTAAAATGTTATTCTTACATGTGGGAAACTCCTTTGAAGAGTTTAGGGTTCTTCATCTTTCATTGCTGTGCCAGTTGCTGTGCTGGCTATACCTTGGGCAGAGAGAGAGAGTGTTTGTTTTTTTCTCCCAGATAACAAAGGGGAAAGGCCTTTCTGAGTAACCTGGATGCATCAAATTGTTTGTATGTAACTAATGTGAATAGCCATGAGATACGTGTCATATGCTTGGCTTTGTGTTTTGTTAAATGTTTTGGGGTCGATTTTTAAGAATTTGTCTTCAAATGCTTCAGGGACCAATTGCATTTGCAGCAATGAGTCCCTTATTTTGATGTTGAAATATGCATAAAATACAGGCAGTGTAGTTCACGATGTTCTTAGTGTATATATGAAGTGTGAGTGGGTGATTCTTCTACTTGAAACGTTTTGGGTTTTTTTTTTTTTTTCCAATCCTTTCGTGGCCAGGGAGAGCACTCATTCAGTGTGCAGTTTCTGATGGATACTAATGCTGAACGATGCATGTTCCTTTCCTGGGAAGTTTTGACCGTGTAACTTTTATATTGTGTATGACGCAGTTCTACAGTCTTTCTGTAAGCTTTCTTTAATCGTATGTCGTTACAGTAAAAATACACGTGCCGTGACTGACTTGCAGAATATGCACACCGGATCTGTATTCAAATGTGCCATTTCAATGTATGCATGCATTAAGTTGCTTTTCATCTTGCATGAGGCTAAAAGCATATTGAATTTGGTCATTAAAATATTAATCATTCAAAACTTTTACCTTAAATCCCTTGTGGCAGGTCATGCTGACCCCGAACATGCAAGGTATTATCATGGCTATAGGTAAAGCCAGGAATGTTTATGACAGGTGTGGGCCAGAAGCAGGGTTCTTTAAGGTACAACTAACATTTTCAATTTTTTCTCTTTTGACTTTTCTTGTTAGATATGCCTTCCCTCTCCACCTTCTGATGCAAATTAAGACTGTTCCAGTGTTTATATGTGCTCTCCTATGGTATCAGTCCTCCGTTTAGATATCTCCCCTGAATAACAGACAGCGATTGCCCTGTTGATTAAGCAGTGCACTGCCTTGGTATCAGTAGCCGTTACACCTTTCTGCATTTTACCTTTCTAGTAATAGTAGAAATAACAGGAAACTTAGATGTGTAATCAATAAAAATACATTATTTTTTTTCCACGTGTTAGTAGCAAAAGCCATGCTTTTGCTAGGCTGTTTGGGACATCATTTTTTTCACCAAGGGACATCAGTGTTTAGTCATTTGTTTATTTCAAAGAGATGTTCTTGTTTTGTGCTCCTTAAACGATTTTTAGTAAATCTAAATCGCTTTCAGTTGTGTAACTGCATGGATGTCAACACTACTTATTTATGCAGTGTTTTATTACTGGGAATTAGATGTTAGGCTTTTTGTGGTTACTAGTCTTCACAGTGATAAAAGATTTAAGAATGAGTTAGTCTGCTCAAATACACAAACTTCTGAGTGTTTTTAGCTCTCAGTCTTTTGAATTTTCAAGGTATTAGCAAGGGAATTACTTGTATGTGAAGTTAAATCCTCTCAAATGTGATTTGGGGAAGGGGAAGAAGTTTCTGTCGCCGAGTAGCAATCTGATTTCTTCTTAATTGTTGTGGTGTGGTTGAGCTAGAAGAAATTGTAAAAAAAACAAACAGCAACCAACCAACCAACAAAACCCAAGAAAAAACTTCCCCTACCCCCCCAAAAAAAATTCTCCGACCCCTTGGTAAGGAAATGGAAATCTCCAGGGCTGGTTTGTTTGTCTGTTTGTGTGGGGTTTTATACCATACTGAGAGAAGTGTTATGACCATAACACTTGTTTGCGGGGCTGTCTCTCTTAACCCTGCCTGCCCTCGGGGAATGGAGAGACACCTGCCACAGCCTCTGGTTAGTGAAATAGGTTTTGGTTGAGATTCAGTGCTGGCTTGTTGTTGGTTTTTGTTTGTTATGGTTTGGGTTTTTTTTTTTAAAGTTATTACTTAATGAAAAGATGCCAGTCTTACTTTTTAAGTTGAAAAGAAATCCTCATTTAATCAAATCAAACTCTTTACTAGAAGGTTTAATTACACCTAATTATTTTTTAACATGAAGGGCTTTTTGATAATTTCAAAACAGAAATGCAGTTCAAAAGAAAATTATATTTAGTGCTTCAGAGTTACCAAAATAATGCTCAGATGAAGTGTTTTTCGGTCTTCAGTTTTGAATGGTTAAACATTTTCACTTCATGGGGAACAGAATTTATCTTCGAGTGAGAAAATGTTCTTACACTAAATTGTTGGAGAGACAAAATTTTCCATACTCACTTTCTGCTGAATCACATTTGCAATACTTTAGAAGACATGGAACTTGCTTAATTTTTGAAGAATACATCAGTATGAATGTATGCAGGTGAAATGGTCCTACTTGGTAACCAAGTTGGTATTTGGAAACGTATCAGATAAAATTTCATGTGACTCCATAAACTATAGTAAAAGCTTTTGTGATACTTTTAATATCATTAACCTCTGGGTTTCTTCATGTGTTTGTTTCTTTAGCAAATGTCTTTACATAAAACTGTGGGTTTTTTTCTATGATGTCTTTGTTTTAGTGTGACCCAGGCAAAACCCATTTGATGTGGGTCATTGTTGCTGCCAAGGTTCCACTCCCCCTTCCAATCATCCTTCTTTAAACTTTATGGACAGTTTCCTGCAGAATATCTGCCTTGAGATCTTTATATAACATTCTCAGTGAGAAAAGGAAAGCATGTAATACTTCCTTCTACCATCTATTTTTCCTGTAGTCTGTGTAAAGAAATAGTGTTATACTTTTGTTGTACAAAAGATTTCAGAATGTGCAGTATACCAGTTTATTTTGTTTAAATATATATATAAAAATATAGGGTTTGTGTTGCATTTTTTCCTACTTCTAGGTAATTCTCTGAAAAATTAAATGTCTAATAGGAATTGCTTTTTGTTTTTGGCCTACCCTGATAAGCAGGGGTTGATTACATAGTTGTCCATGTTGATTTTCTAATCGTAGAACTTCCTATGTAAGATAATAAAAACTCTGCCTCGGGCTTTTGATGCATATAATTGATTCTCCCAAATTTCCTTTTTAATGATAATGCATATGATGAGTATTTCTAAATATTGACACAGAATGTTCTCTTAAGTTTTAAAGTTCTCCGTATGCTCTGTGTTTAAGCCTGTATGAGTAGTTTCCTGCCCACATGTTTAGTACTGAAACAAAATGTAATACACATTGCATTATACATTCTACATTATTACATTATAGAGGATTGGAGCCCAAATTTCTGATAGTTAAACATCAAGAGGTTACCTGTTACTGCTAGATATCTGGACATAAAGGGATTTGAAATATTGAGCAAAGTATTTTTCTGTGTGCTTTGGAGCTTTATTTTGTGTATGAAACTTCACTAATGTGTGAAGCTACTGTATTAAGTCATTTGTTTCAAGTTGATGTTTAGTGCTAGCGAACAATCTGATCACCTCCCTATTGTGAGGGATAAATTATGGAAGATGCTAACTTTTTCACCATTTTTCTGATTATCTTTCTTGTTGTTGCTCTTACTCATCCTTTATAGTTTGAGTGAATAAAATCTAATGAACACAACAGATGATGCGCATTAAAATCTAACACGCTGGCAAAGCTGGAAGTGTAAAAGTTTCTAATGGCCTCTAAAGTTGATCTGAAATACTCAGTGAGGACTCGGTCCTGCCCTATAGGAGACTAGTACTATTTGTATTGAAGTATTATTTTCTTAGGAAATCCTACAATTTGATTTTTATTGAAAGACATTTTCCATTCTTACTTAGTGTTTCCAAAATCGTCAGTGTTCATTAAACTTTCTGTAGGGTATTTTTTATTCAAGTATTGGCATTTCAACCATGTATTTTTTACCTTATGAGGTTTTAGAAGATTCTTTTAAATGCTATAGAAATCTTACACTACTTTTTGACTGTAAATGCTTAAAGAAGCCTCTCCAGGGATTGGATAAACCTTCTCTTAGGCAGACATAGCACAGGACTGGGACTGCTTTTTAAGTAAAGGTCTACCTGGGATGCTGGGGAGAGACAGGAGCAGCTTTACCAGTTGTCTGGTTGGTTATTTTTAAATGTAGCTCGAACTTGTTAGAAGGGTGGACTATGGAATTGTGAAAATAATATTTTGTAGGCAAAAGGCTACAGATATGTAGTGCCTGTGGTGTTTACGAGTTTAAAGCCAGAAGGAATAATGCATGTTTTTAAAATTATTTAGGCAATTAAATTGGAATACACGCGCTTGCTAAAGTTAGCCCAGGAAGATCCACCACCGGAATGTGATTACCGCTTGCGTCACGCAATTGTTTACTTCATCCAAAACCAGGCACCAAAGAAGATAATTGAGAGAACGTTACTGGAGCAGTTTGGAGATCACAATCTTAGCTTTGATGAAAGGTAATAAGATTTGAATATCTCGCTTCCCATGCTCAGCAGTGTTCTCCGATGTGTGGAGACGCCCCTTCATATTCACATAGTGCATGTGGTAGAGGGAAGGGTGGCATGTGTGTGCTTGGCTTTATCTTCTAGTTAATAGCTTGCAAATACATTTTGTAAAAAATATCATCTTTATGAAGATCTCTCTAAACAGTATAAACAAGAAGTTGGGTTTCTGTTGGCATGAAATGAGGAGAAATACCCAGTGTTGTTCATACTTTTGCACACGAATTTCTGTGCCTTCTTTCAAAACACGTTGCAAAGCTGGGTAATTTTTTTTGCATTTTGTTTGCTATACTGAAAGCCAGCAGTAGACAGCAAAGCCTTGTAAGCTAGATGGGTAACTTACTTGAAAGCAAGAAAATGTCTCTTTTCCACTTGAAATTCTATATATTTACTTACTTAAATAATTTGAAAGGTAGAGAACAGTAGTCTGATTTCTGTGTGGTGAATAATCCTCTGGGGTTACTTTCACAAAGTAAATGTAGGGGATTTTTAAGCCGTCTGAACTTCAAATTAAAAAGGAGGACTGAGCCACGTGGCAATTTAGCAAAATAAACCAAGCAGTAATTCCTAAATAGTGCAGCCCTCCATCACAGGTGCCTCAAAAATACGCCCTCTCCTGCTGATTATCCCATGCATGATAAAAAGCATATTTTCCACAGTTTTCATACAGATTTGCATGAGGCTGTAGCTTGTACTGTTTGAGGCTGCTCTCTTTGTATCGATAATACCATTTGCAAATTTTCAGTAATATTCCATGATTTCTTGTTGGTCTTTGTAAGGTGCCGTAATATAATGAAGGTTGCTCAAGCTAAACTTGAAATGATAAAGCCAGATGAAGTAAATATGGAGGAGTACGAGGTCAGTATATTTTATGTTTTAAATCAAATTGTAATGTGAAATAGTTATCCGCAAGCTGAATTTCATCTTCACAAATTTCTTCTTGTCTTATACTGGGAAGTTAAAACTGGTTATTGAAAGACCATTTACCTGTAGTAAGGCTGCTCTGATCAGTTGATCTAAAGCTGATTTTTTTCCACATCTGTAATTCCAATGACTCGAGCCATAAATAAATGTCAAGTTTGAGTCTTTCCTTATTGTGTAACATGTCTCCATGTCACTACCAGTATTCTGTAATTTATCATCACAGAAGCCCACCGGTTTTCTCTAGTCAGAAGCAGCTAGCACTGAAGGAGTGAGAGTGGTCTAAACCCAGCCTTATGCATCTTGAGAACTGGGTCACAGGCACAGTCACATTTATGCTTTTCCTCCATCTATCTCTGCAGCCTTTCCCATCTTCTGACAAACAACAGATTCTTTTGCTTGCTGAGACTATACACAACCAGTTTATGTGTTTACATTTTCCTCTTGTGATATTTAGAAAAAAATGTGGAAAGAAACAATGAGCAAATCTCAGATGTTAAATAATTGTGACTAATGTTTGCCAAAATAATTATTCTCGTATTGAAGCTTAGTTTGTAGCTAGTTTTAAGACTGTGTGTAATACCATTCGTTAAGGCCTCTTTAACTGTTGATATTTATGTCCTAGGCAGATTCCAGTGCACCACTTACACCTCTTTGTGCTGTTGGGTCCAAACAGCTTGTATGGGAGTAATCTCTCCCTCAACAAACCAAATGAAAAATCTTTGCTTGTCATTTCTCATTACCAGGTTCAGAACCTATGGGAGATGCTAGTACATTGCAATGTGCCCTCCCTAGCCTGTGAGGGGAAAGGACTCTCGCAGTGGGATTTCGGTTGCATTTTTTAGGCTGTGCAAAGCTCCGTGGTTTACTAGTTTGTGAAGGGCATTGCACAGGTAGAATAAACAGCTCTGAACTTAGCTTTAAGAGTGAGTGAGTGAGTGGAGGTGTCTCCTATTTCCCTGCCGATACATGCCACGTTTTTAGCTCCTGAGGCAGGGAGTTGGTGGTTTCTGCAATGTTTGTTGTCAGTATTTGTCCTGTATAGTGAGTTGACATTTCACAGACCCATTCTCATGCTCTTTGTGTTGAATCTATAAGTGATTATGTCTTATGGTAGGCTGTCCCCTATTTTATCTGTAATGAGCAATTGAAAGTTGGCTACCAACCAACTGCAGTAAAAGCATCTTTCTCACTTGGAGCATTTACCTGTAAAGCACACCAGTGGTCACTCTCTGTAAATGGTAATGCAGTAAAGTCAATGTTCTGCTCCAGTATAAACATCTCCACAGTCTGAATTGTGTCAGGGTTTTTGTTACTCCCTGTGCTCAGGCTTTTTCTGTGTCATTCTTATGTTGGAAGTGAAGCTTAATATTTAGAGTATGAAAAAGCTTTCTACCACTTTCTGAGTAAATAGCGGAGTGTAAAGTAGGGAGAAAGAAAAGGTTATTAGCTTCTCAGCTGCTTTTGAGAAGAAAAAAAGGATTCTCCCATAATTCTGACTATGGTTCTCCACAGATGCTTTTTGTTCCTTTCAAATGGTAATGTGCTTTGTAAAAATCTCTTCTAGAACTGTTTTAAAGAATCTTCTTTTTATTGAGGGTGGGTGGATTCAGGGGGACTTTTCACACATGCAACCTTAATAGGGGTCCTTAGCACTTACTGTCAGCACTTATTCAGTGCTATGTAAATAAACTATGTGTAAAAAAGAAAAAAAAAACCACTTATTTCATGTTTGTGGATGAAATTCTGTATACCCTTTCTTATATGCAGAGATGGCATCAAGACTATCGAAATTTCAGGGAAACAACCATGTTCCTCATGGTGGGATTGGAGTTTTTCCAAAAAAAGAGGTAAGTGGTAATACAGAACTCCAATGTAGTAGAGCAATTTGAAGGCAAAAAGTGGTATTGATAAGTAAAGCTATTTTTTTAAATTTATGAGTTGTTTAACGTGTTCTTCATTTTAGTCAAGCACTATTTGGTTCATTAGGGTCTTCAGTCTTGTATCTGCCTCAATTTCCCATAACTTCCTGTTCTTAATCTCTATTTCCAATTTCATATCAAGCCATAGACTTTTCAGAGCACTTTCCCCATACACGCACTTTTCTTCTCTTCTACTCCAAGTGCCCTGAGTATCCCTCAGCCATGAAAATCTTTCTTCTCTGTCACCACGTGTGCACATACATTTATCTGCTTTTGTCAGCCATCACAATTAGAATCATAGAATCATAGAATGGCCTAGGCTGGAAGGGACCTTAGAGATCATCTAATCCAACCTCCTTGTTATGGGCAGGGACGCCTCTCAGCTAGATCAGGCAACACATGAGGACCGAACAGGAAATTAGTCAAGTCCCCGTCTTACCTGTCTTTTTATTGGGTATTGCCATTGAAGCAAAGTTTTGCGTTCTGTGTTTGGGCCAGAGTTCTACTTGTGATGGGCTTTAAAGGTCAGGAAAGAACATACTTGAGAATAAGTATCCTAACTGTAAGCTGATTCTTCTTAGCTCTGTGCACCATGGTGATTCACTCCCTTCTCTTTTTGAACCAAGTCAGGAATTGTGACTATATAAAATAGGTGACATTTATGTACTCAATGCACCACAGCTAAAATTTATTCTATCAGTTATTCTGTTTATGCAACAAGTATGGTGACTGCAGTAAAAATGCCTCAGAATATTTGGCAGAAGAGTCTTTGAAACAGAATTGTTCAAAAGTACCTCTACTTCCTATGCTCTGCGAAATGATTAGCTGCAGAATATCCAGTGGCTGGCATCTGTGGTGTGAAGACCAAGTTATCACATGATACAAATTTTTAATTTTGAAAACAATCTGTAGTCAATCACTAATTTTTCATGTATAACACAGTAGATTGGAAAATCACAGTGGGAATCAAATTTAATTTTTTGTTGATAAGTTCTGTAGTAAATTCCTTTGTATTTCTTTGTCTTCTACGTTCCCAAAAACCAAAAGGCCCTAAACAAAATAGGAGAATTGACTGGAAAAGACACTGGTTTGTCTTTTGGTTGCTAGCCTGTAAAAAACAGTACCTTCATTAATAATCTAAATTGCAGTATGCCAGTTTGACGGTCTTAAACCGCTTATGTACAAAGGATCTGTACAATATACTCTGGTATTCCTTGATCCCTTAAAAGCCAAAAGTGTTATGGGCATCAGTTACGTGTATAGGAACCCTCCTTCTTACCCCTGAACATGACGCACGCTTCAAGCATGCGGTCAGGGATGGAAGATCTTGAAGTTCCTGGCACTGCGGCTTAGGGCTGGCACCTTCAACTGCAAACTACCAGTGTTTTCACTAATCTACTTCTTACCGTAGTATATTCTGATTATGCCAGGGGAGGCAGGGAAGCACAAGTTTCTGCTCTGTGCTGAACAGCATTTGGATGTTATCTGAGACTGATAATATCTTCTTCTTTCGGACCAATATCAAGGTCTAAGGTTAGTCATTATAGGTTTGTTTTTCAAATTACAATTAATTTGCAGAATCAGGGTGAGGCATTTGTTACCAAGACACTGTAATTTAGAAAACAAGCCTATAATGACTAAACTTAGACTCTGATATTGGTCCGAAAGAAAAAGATATTATCAGACTCGGATAACATCCAAAGAAGTGTAGCATTCGTTCCCTTTAGCAAGAAATGTGATTTCATCGATGTTTCAAGTAGTGTTTTAGTACAAAGATGGTAAGACTAGATAGAGTTAAGCATGTTTTCAGGATGGGTCAGGACCTGCTCTAAAGGTATCTGTAGCAATTATACACCCATGTTTCATCTATGGGTTCCCAAAGAACTGAGATATTTACCGAGATTCACATCTTGTACACTCTAGAGGGCAGTACTACCCTCCTTATTCTGAAAATGAGACTAAGTTGATGAACTCTACCAATTCTCTTACTAACACTGAAATTATAAATATGTAACTTTAAAAATATCAATGAAAGCACAGACTTCTATAATTGAAATAATACATTCATTAGCAGGACTGTTTTGAGGCTTTTTTCAGAAACCTACCTCCCTCAGTCAACTAACTTTTCATAGTTTTAATAACACTAGTCGATGCCTAGCAGCACTCAGTCTCTAGATGGAGCCAAAAGTAGACCTTTATCCAGGTGGTTCCTGATCTCCTTAAGTAGTTGCACTGTGTTGAACAAACACAAAATCAACATTTAAGTAGTTTGGTGTATCTTTTTCGCACCTACTTTCAGTATTCACTCATGGTCCCTTACAGTCCCCAACAGTGGCTGACAAGGCCCTCTTTCTACTGCAGGTGGAGAATTAAAAGGTCTTTCAGGTGTCTTCTGCGACTGTACTCTAGAGTAGGAACCTGATGTGGGTAAGGGGAACACAGATAGCTAATGAACCTCGGCAGCAGTTTTACCTGCAGCTCACGCTTGTGATGGTAATCACACAGAATCACAGAATGTCAGGGGTTGGAAGGGACCTCAAAAGATCATCTAGTCCAAATCCCCTCCCGGGGCAGAACCACCTAGAGTAAGTCACAGAGGAATGCGTCCAGGCGGGTTTTAAAATTCTTCAGAGGAGACTCCAAAACCTCCCCGGGCAGCCTGTTCCAGTGCTCTGTCACCCTCACACTAAAGAAGATTTTCGTAATGTTTTCGTGGAACCTCCTATGCTCCAGCTTGTATCCCATGCCCCTTGTCCTATCATTGGACATCACTGAGAAAACGGAAAAGTGAACAAACTGTAGACCTTAGCAGTTGCCTGTTAAGCTTCCTGGAATGCCAGTGCAGTCTCTCAGTTTTGACTGAAATGGCTTTTTCAAAGCACTGCTAAAATTTAGCTGTCCTGTGCTTTTTGCATCTTTCCAAAGCCTAGACCCAGTGAGCTCCGTAATCCTGTGAGCAGCTTCAGTGACTTTAGGCTTAGGCTTCATAGGCTGGGGCTTATGTGTCTTTCGAGTGTGAAAAGGCAGAACCTGTTTGCTAATTTACACAACAGCTGTATTCCACAGTCTTTCGAGATATGCAAGGACTCCAAGCCTTGTTGTACAGTAATGATGATTTAAAATAGCTTACCTTGCTGTTAGGTGGCACTACCGTTGTTTCAGGGAAGGGTCACCCAGCTAGGGGAAAGAGCAGGGAAATGGGGACTGGGAATAAGGCCACTACCAGCAGCGAGTTTTTAAGTTGGATCAGTTGAGTTGTTGACACTGTAATTTCAACTTGCAGTTTCACAAATAACTTATGATGGAAAGGGCTAGAAGGTCCTGCTCCTCGGGCTTTATAACCAGCAGTTCCAGTTCTTTGCAATCACATTCTCCTCTTTCCTCCTACGCTATTTTCTGCTGTTTGGCCAGTTGTGTTGCTGATCAGTGATGTGAAGTTTTCACGAGTAGGAGAATGGACTTAGGGAGGGGATAATAGGACTATTTTTAATGAAAGCACAGTTTTGTATTTTGAGGACAAAGAGTTAGAGAACAGTGACTGTACTTACATTACTTAAGCAATAATTATTTAGGATTGCAAGGGACTATAAGCAGATCTCATGATGGAAAAAATAGCAGTAGATTCTTAAATGATGGTGTTGGGGTTCATCTTACACTTCTTAACAGGGATATTAGAAGGTAAAGCCTTAAGAAACCATTGCTATTTCAAGGAGCCTTTCCCCTTCGTTTTATGCTATCTCACTGAGAGGCATTGCTCTAAGTCTTGAATTTGCCTACTTTGGAAGATTCTGACACGCATTTTTTCAGGTATAGTCTGTGTGTGCTCACGTGTATTTTTTTAGCCATTTTTACTAGCTTGGTTGTTTGGTTTTGATAGTTTAAACTTTGGCCATGACCTCCTGTTCTCAGTAGGAGTGAGCAAGTGCACAATGTACTGTTCCTCTAACCACTCTGTTAGGAATTTTCTCTTCCTAGATTTTTTTTAGTTCGGATAAAAATGAGATTTCTATCTGCTTGTTTCTAGGGTAGCTGCTGAACTGCTTTCAGTGTCTTGTCTGTCATATCTGGGTTTCTCTAAGTCAGAGAATTAACAATTATGGTGTTTGCTGAAAGCAGTGTGCAGCAACTTGAGGGGAGGTTGTTAATCTGTGCATGAAGGGATCTCCGTTGATTAACTGTTAGGTTCTTAGGTCCTCTGTTACTCATCCTTTACCAGTTAGGCTTGTATTTATCTTGTGCATTGAGAATCAAGACAGAAATACCAACAGTCTTAGCAGCGCCTCTGCTTCTGAAATGCTCTTGTGGCTTCTTCCATCCCTTTAGACTTCAGTGGTTGGGAAGAACTTAGAATTAGTGAGGCAAAAAATACACTTTTTTTTTTTTTTTTTTTTTTTAGAAATAAGGTGACGGCTTTAAATCTTATTTGTGAAGGTGTAGAATGCTATCAAGACAAATATCATAATAGAAGATTAAACCTAGTGTGACATAAATGTGTACAGGAAAAAATAAGTTTTCCTCTATACTGAAGAATAATCCAAAGCTATTTTTGAAATGAGCGAAATGGTATCTGTTGGTTTCAGTGGGCTTTGGATCAGGCTTCATGTGCAAGTGATCTAACCTGATAATAAAATAAATGGTTCTAAATGTGCTTAAAAGATGAAAATATGTGGTAGAAAAAAACATTGCAAAAAGATGGGTGGGGAGGAGTGGACTTAGAGTCAAACAAGCAAGTGAAGTCACTTGTCGTTTGAAAGAGCACAGGATTTACCTTGAAACATGTGGTACCTGGGTGTTGCATTTAATGTTTTTGTGTCTTTACTTCAGCTACATGGAAGCCTTGCTCTACCTTATCTATGCTTACCAGAATAACAAAGAACTCTTGTCCAAAGGCCCGTACAGAGGGCATGATGAAGAGCTGATATCTCACTACAGACGGGAATGTTTGCTAGTAAGTCAAGAATGAAATATGCATAGCTTCAACAAAATTAATTAGTACAGAAGTGTTGCCATCATGTAAAGCAAAATCAAAACCAACCAAAACCCCCTTTCGTTAACAAGTTAATACTGAGACTTATGTAAGAAAAAAAACAAAAGGAGGAAAACCTTATTCCTATCTTTTTCAAATTATCAGTCAGGTGGAGTTGGTGCAGTATCCCATGTAGTGGCTTGAAGAATAGCACAAGATCAAGGGGTTTAACAGAGCATGTGCATCACTGCTGTAAACACTGAGGTGCAGCTGTGGGTAATAGTTACCAGGTAGCTTTGTAGGAACAAACTGATGCGTGATCAAATGTGCAATGTTGTATACTTAAGGGTTTTCCTTTTTTTGTGGTGGTTTGTGAAGAAACTAAATGAACATGCCGCAGCACTATTTGAATCGGGAGATGATCAGGAAGTCAATAATGGCCTGATCATTATGAATGAGCTTATTGTCCCGTGCTTGCCATTACTACTGGTGGATGAAATGGAAGAAAAAGATATTGTTGCTGTGGAAGACATGAGAAACCGTTGGTGTTCCTATCTTGGACAAGAAATGGAACGTAAGTAATTAATTCATTAAGGTAAAAGGCTCTTGCGTACCTTTTTTATAAATGTGACGTCTTCGGTGTCTTGAATTGAGCCTATATATTTTGTGCCTTGGTAATGCAGTTTGAGCTACTCTGATTTCTGAATATTCCCTTCCACATTCAAATAAACAGTTTTTCTGTATGTTGCGCTGGGTTATTAGGCCTTAAAGGAAACATGCTTTTTGAACAGAAAAATGTTTTTGCTGTTAGACTACCTGAAGGAGTATTTACTAGGAAGCAGTGCGTCCTAGTTATTGCTGGCAGACCTGAAGAAGGTGGATGATTCTAAGTGAAACTCTTCTTCCCACCCACCAATTTTATTGTCAGTGTTGGGCAGAAAAAGGAGAATTCCACATGCAGATGTAAATGCTTGTGTTTGTTTTTCTTGTTTTCTTTGCAGCTAACTTGCAAGAAAAGCTGACGGATTTCCTGCCAAAACTGTTAGATTGCTCTACAGAGATTAAAGGTTTCAATGACCCGCCAAAGTTGCCCTCCTACTCCACACACGAACTGTGTGAAAGATACGCCCGGATCATGTTGTCACTCAGTCGAACTCCAGCTGACGGAAGATAAATTCTTCAGCCTTCCTAAGCACATTGTATAAACTTTTTTAGTTCTTAAACCTTGCCTTCCTGTCACAGGGTTTGCTTGTTGCTGCTATAGTTTTTAACTTTTTTTTTTTTATTTTAATAACTGCAAAAGAGAAATGACTGTCCAAACTTTAGCCAGACTGCAAACAGTTAAAGCTGAGAATCGCATGGCGCTCAGTCATTTCAATCAGAATTGATGCAACATGCAAGTCTGATCATTATGGCAAAACTGCTTTTTTGCCACTTCTCTGTTACAGTATTACTTTGCTTTTATCTTAAGATCCTTTACTTTATCAACAGCTGTCTGGATCATTTTGTGACTGCAACTACTTTAAGTGTCCAGTGCTGTGTAAATACATGGTACTTGGTAGCTTGTAAATGAAATGAAAGAATAAAGTTTTATTTATGGCTACTTCTGTGTTTGCAAGCAGATACCTTGTATATGAGTGTAAAATACGGGTATTTTTAGAAGAGATACAGTATATTGATGGGGTACTCAGTTTTATAGACAAGGTTCTTCAGGGTTTATGGCCACTTTAGTTACAGGTAGTCAGAGATACTGTATGTGAATATATTGAAAAACTGTCACAGTATTATACACTATGATTTTTTGTATATTCTTTACTGATCTGTATGATACTGCACCTGAACACGTACGTGTGTGTGTGTGTGTGTGTGTGTGTGGCTGTGCCAAGTCTTTTCTGGTACTGGGAACTGGCTTCTAAAGCAAAACAATAATGGCACCTTCCTTCTATTCTTAGAAAAAAAAGAAAAAAAAATGAAAAAAAGTTTAAAGTATTTTCAGTAGAAATATATTATAACCTCTGAGCAAGATCTCTAGAAATTGACCTAAGTAGAGGAAATAACATTTTTTAAATAAGTGGAGTTTGTGAATGAAATCCTATCAATTTTTAAATTGTTTTTTTAGTCATCTAAGTGACCAGAAATAAAATCTTATGTTAATTCCTTATTTGAAATGAGTTGCTATTGTTGCAACAAAGTATCTCAGAAATCCTTTATCTGTTATAATTAAATTCCTGTTGGGAGAGAAAGAAAAGATCTGTAGGGATTGCTTTGTAGAACTGAAATACTGACTGCTTTTTAATGGAAAAAACTTAATTATTTTGTGGAAAAAGAAATTTAATGCATCCTTAGGTAATCTTGTTACCTGACACTATTTTGATTCCTGCTCTTTATAGAGAACGTTTTGTGTTAGAACAGTAAAATATGTGAATGTTTGTTTGTATGTTTTTATTGGAGCGGCACTCAACTTTTCATTACAGGCTTTCAAGTGGTATTTATTCGAATAACTACTCATAAAAGAACAAAGTGGGAGGGAAGGAGTGATTTTGTTCAGACCACCTCGAAGTGTAATGGGCAGAAATGTAGGCAGCTCGTATGCAAGAGGAGGCAGAGTTCAGTCTTAGTACGTAACAGTCTTGAAAGTTGTTCACTCTTGAGAGACCTTGGATGACAAGATGCAGCGAGTAGAGCGTGTTCTTTAGTTCAACAGTCTTTTTAGGGATGTTTTCTTCTTCTGTTTCCAATATTGAAGTGCTTCATAATTTGTCGGTTGTGCATTTATTTTATCAAAATTTTTGTAAAAAAGAATTTTGAACTCTTAAAGTGCAATACTACTCAGGAGCCTTTTTTTAGGTCTGAAACTACTGATGTGTGAAATACCACTTTTCAAGGAAAAAGATATGTTATAAAAAAGGTGAAATTACAAGTTAAAAGATTTTGCATCTGTTGCTCTTTGATTTGAAACTCAAGAATATGCCTGCTTCATGCTGTGTATTTTTAAACAAGGTTTTCAACAGGTCAGACTTCTCGTCAGCCTTTTTCAATAATTGTAAAAACAAAAGTGAAAGAGCAATTTTATTTCTTTATTGCTAACAGCTATTCAGTGTGAATGTTTGTGAAAACTTTTAAGGAGTCTTCCCTCTAACCCTGCAGGAGCCAGTTACCCTCAACAACTGTGTAATCTTCCCTGACAAACACAGGGGAAAAGGCACACTTTCCAAGGTTAGAAGAGGAGGAAAGTATATAATTTGGGAAGAATATATAAGATACTTAAATTAAAAGGAAGTAAGCAAGGATGAGTTTATTTGTTCTTTTTGCTTCTTTTTTTTTCAGTTTCTTTAAAGTATGAAAATAATCCATTGTAATCCGTAGTACTGAAGATAAATATGTATTTGTTCACAATGACTTGAATTTTTGGATTGAATTGAGAAGGTCTGTCTATTAGAGCGCAAATAAATGTGTTTAACTATTTTAATATCTTTTAAATATCTTGTATGAATTTAAACCTTCAGCTAAATCATTGAGGTACTATCTTTGTCTTAAAAACCTTGCTTTTTTTCACTGCAGTTAGAGCTGATAGCTTGGGTTCATAACGCATAGCACAAAGCCTGTACAAGTAACTGTAAGGTAGTAAGGCGTACAGTTCATCTGACTACCTAATAATCTGTGCCCGAATTACGTAAGTAGATATTTCTCTTCAGTATGGGAATTACGAGATTTTTATCAGGCTTTTATTTCAGATTGTAGAATGCAAAAAGATTAAGAGAGTTTAACTCAGATTTGTGTACTATATCACCTACACCATCAAGTAAATGCAAGGAGTTTTTTTTTTCCTCCAGATGTTGCTTCTAACCATGGAGGACCCTGAAGGCACTGCAATCTTTCAGTTACGTGCCCTTCCCACCTGCCCACTATGTGTTATCTTTTTAGCTGACCTACAGTATTGCTGCACTTCAGCTGATATTTTGGTAGTGTCAAAAAATCCTACTGTTTCTAGTTAAAGCTGCCGTAGCAGATCTGTTAGTTCCAGCCTAGCAGAAGACCACCGGCAGCAGCAGAATTAATCTGAACAAATGAAGAGGATTGGTGGAGTCAGTGTGTACTTCCTAGATGTCATGGTATTTGAAATCACCAGACACAGAGGGGGTAGACCAGGCCTTCGCTATCGAGTCACCCTTGATTTGTGAACAATCTGTGCTTTAACTGCAGTGAATGACTGCATTGAACAGATTTGTTCTAAAGATGTGAAGGATGAGTGTAGTCAAAAGCATATGCTTCAGGTTCAAGCATTAAAAAACAAAAATCTGATAATGTTTGTATTAAATACCTTTCAGATTATTTTTAGGCTACTCCGGTACGTATATGAAGACTGCAGCTCCACAAAGGTATCTGACATGAACAGTAGCACACAGGAGACAACCTGATACTGTCCAACAAACTTAAAGGTCTACGAAGAGAGACAATGGTGGTTGTTTATATTCTTCATTTTGTGCTATTTCCTTTTCTTGAAATCCAGTCATTCCAAATGTCTGTGGGAGGCCTTATGTAAACATAATTTAAGTATACTGGTGAAAAAATGCACCACTCTTAAGTATATATTAAATTACCTTGTCTATGCAGCATTTCCCATCATAAATACATACATTAATTTTTAAAAACATATATTCTGGTTCTGTGTCTGGAAGGATGCAAGAGAAATAGCTACCAGTCATGGCATTGAGAGGAAATGGCTGCGTTTTTCCATCTCTTGCTTGTGGAGAGGATATTAGTACAAATATATCTAAAGAGGTCTTTCAACAAAATGCAGTAGGTAGAATTCGAAAGGGGAGTGATTCTTTCAAGTGAGAGTGAGTTATTTTTCATGTGATTGATACCTAGTTTTGCTTTACATATTGTGTCCCTGAAGATCTTTTGAAATCCTGGGCTTGATGGATAAGCTGTTGGCTGAAAACACTCTCAATTCCAAAGGAGCATCTTTCTCTGTAGGCAAGCTAACGATAGATACCAGCATTCCCCTCAGCAAAGCATTCCTGCTTGGTTCGGCTCTTCTGTTTCAGTTTTATTCCTTACAGGAGTGAAGCCACACAACTTTTGCAGACACCTGTATTTTTTATGGCTCCAGCCATCACTACTGTACACGCATGTGCTCCACCTTCATGGTCATGCTCTTAAAATCTTAGAGTTGGCTACAAAATTTTCTTCATCGGCAATTTCAGATCTTCACGGTAAGTAGCAGGAAGAGACTCCCACTTCTCAAACAGCTTCTTAGGACAGCGCTTTCAAAGAGCAGTTTGACTTGCTCTCTGGTGGTTTGGATCAACCCAAATCCTCTTCCCACAAGCTGTGAAACGTACAATGAGAAAAACTTGTTTTCAGGATGGCATTCAATGGATGGATTTATCATGAATGTTCTGGATATGGTCATTCTTAATCTCTCCATATCTGAAACAAAGTATGTCTCAAGGTTTGGGCCCCATGGTTCTTTCACTCTTTCTATTTCCCCCGTCGTTGCCCATTTAAGTCACTTGAGTATCCACTTTCCAGGCTTTCTAGTTTGTTTAGTTTTTGCTTCACCATCAGCTGGTCTAACCACTGTGCCTTTGCTATGAGGTAGAGCTAGTGATATGGAACCAGGATTCTTCTGCTTCCATCTGATCAGTGTGAGTTTCATTTTTCACCTCTACAGGCTTGGGAGTGCTTTTCTTGGAACCACTCTGGTGTGTGTGCCTGCGCAGGATCTGTGGGTCAAGTAACACCGTCCCCACACATGCTGTCTGGCAACTCAGTGTTTGAGAGCCTGAAATAAGAAAGTTATGGATAGTTCAAGCTGCAGACTTTTTCTATATATTCTCTTAGCACACTAAAAAAGAAAAAAACCACATAATTTCTTAGAGACTGACTTAACCAAGGCCACTGAACTGGGCACTTCAGAAGCGTGAGGGATGTCTCATGCACTGTGTCTCAGCACTATTTGTTCAAGTTTTTGAAGGCTGTAGAGGCTGTTCTTGAATAGTTTTCACTTTAGTTAACCTTGATCCTCATGCTTTGTCTTGAATAATTAAAACTGCAGTCAGACAAATTCTGGCAAAAAGCAGCTATGTCTTGTGGTGCTGGTTTAAGCTAGTATCTGTGTAGTCTAGATATTTCCTATCACTTTGTGGGACTGTATCTTCTCTGTTACCTGTGTGAATGTTTTCTGAGCCCATTTGCATTTTGTGGACATGCAGGCAACAGGGAAAGAGAGTAATAATTCCTATAGTCTTCTTCCAAGAAACAAAATTTGTTTTTTTCTGTGGCCTGAATCTGTAACAGTGAAACTTTTGTTTGGTAGTGGTCAATGGGGCAGAGTTGTGGTCAGTGGGGCAGAGTCTGGCTGGATGCCTGTGTCTAGTGGAGTCCCTCAAGGGTCAGTGCTCGGGCTGGTGCTGTTCAGTATGTTCATCAATGACCTGGACGAGGGATTAGAGAGCACTGTCAGCAAGTTTGCTGATGATACAAAACTGGGAGAGTGGCTGACACACCACAAGGCTGTGCAGCCATTCAGAGAGACCTTGACAGGCTGGAGGGCTGGGCGGGGAGAAATCTTATGCGGTTCAACAAGGGCAAGTGTAGAGTCTTGCACTTGGGAAAGAATAACCCCATGTGCCAGTATAGGTTGGGGACTGCCCTGCTGGAGAGCAGCGCAGGGGAAAGGGACCTGGGGGTTCTAGTGGACAGCAGGATGACCATGAGCCAGCACTGTGCCCTCGTGGCCAAGAAGGCCAATGGCATCCTGGGCTGTATTAGAAGGGGAGTAGCAAGTAGGTCAAGAGAGGTCCTCCTCCTCCTCTACTCTGCCCTGGTGAGGCTGCATCTGGAATATTGTGTCCAGTTCTGGGCCCCTCAGCTCAAGAAGGACAGGGAACTACTTGAGACAGTCCAGGGCAGAGCCACAAAGATGGTGAAGGGAGTGGAGCATCTCCCTTCTGAGGAAAGGCTGAAGGAGCTGGGTCTCTTTAGCTTGGAGAAGAGGAGGCTGAGGGGTGACCTCATTAATGTTTATAAATATGTCAAGGGGGAGTGTCAGGAGGACGGAGCCAGGCTCTTTTCAGTGGTGTCCAATGACAGGACAAGGGGCAATGGGTGGAAGATGGAACACAGGAGGTTCCATAAAAATATGAGAAAAAACTTTTTCCCTGTGAGGGTGACAGAGCACTGGAACAGACTGCCCAGGGAGGTTGTGGAGTCTCCTTCTTTGGAGACATTCAAAACCCGCCTGGACGCGTTCCTGTGCGCTCTGCTGTAGGTGATCCTGCTCTGGCAGGGGGGCTGGACTAGATGATCTTTGAGGTCCCTTCCAACCTCTAACATTCTGTGATTCTGTGAAACTTTTAATTGAACTGTGGACTAAGGGCTTGGAAGGGAATGAGGGAATTTGGGGAGGTTTTTTTTGTTGTGGTTTGGTTTTTGTTGTTTTTTGGGGTTTTTTTTTGTTATAGATAATACAGAATTGTAAGATGGAGAGAATTACTACATAAACATAGCAAACTTTTGTGTGGACAAGTTAAAAAAAAAACATTTTTTCAAGAAGTTTTAAGACAAAAAGGTGTAATCAGTGCTAAGTAATGCAATTTGAAGAAAACCTCATGCTTTCTTAGGAGTTTGGAGCATTAGACTTGTGGGAGAAACCTTGATCTACAAAACTGAAAATCTTTTAATAGCTCCAGGTAGTACATTCTTTTAATCTGCTTATGAAGCTGTTTTGTTTGGAAACATTCTTTTTGTATCTCATGAAGCAGACTCTTTAAAAAATTTTAACATATCCCTCCTCACAAAATCAAATAACAAAACTTTCATTCCTTGAGGGACGTGATATTGTTTTGAGAAGTCCAAGCTGAGTTTGGATGCTCAAAAGACTTCTTATCTGCTCCCTTCCATTCTCATGGTCTGTTTTGAACAAGTACATTTAGTTTTGGAGTGTGTGCAATTTCCCTGTGAATTTCTGAAGGAAAATTGTTTGTCTCCAGTGCCTTTGAACATGAGATTAAGACCTGTCGTTATATTTGTCACAGACACTTGTTTCACTCTCAGCTGGTGGCGATTTTAGTTCTGTGGTTGTTGCAAGTTGCTTGAACAGATGATTTGCTCCAATATCCATCTGTAGGATGGAGTCCTCAATATACTTTGTGTACAGAGACTTACACTTCTGTGTTTTAAGAACTGAATCCCCATTTTCTTAGTCCAGTTTAATCCTGTTATTCAAATGCCTTTGCCATCTGAAATGCCATTTTTGAATGCCTGTGAACTGACTTTGCCATTATTCATGTCTTTTCCACTCAAGACAGTGGTATCTCTGTCTTATCTGGACTTGGTCAGAGATTTTGTAGTGCTTTGTGCTCGGTGATATTGTTTAACCAAAACGGGAAGTGATGGAGTTAATTACCTGCTGGTTGTAGTTGATAGTGAGGAGCCATAACAATGTTAGTAACATTGTTACTTATACATATTTGCAAAGTAAAATTAAATAATTTCTCCCTTGACACAATGTCCCATGAGATTAAGAAAGCCGAGTATCTTTTCTAAGGAAATAGAAGCTGCTGGGTAAAATGGGGCAAGTGTTAAAAATGGCCATAACCCCTTAGGGAGGACGATTGCATGGATAACATGTTTGTGCTACCGTGTTTGTTCCTGGAGTAGGCATACAGCTAAAAATAGTGACTCAAAAGTATTTATGATGGATTTTTGTCTGCTCTGTAGGAATTTTATGGGCATTTTGCTTTCTATATTTCTATATGCTTGCTTTAAAATGGCTTGTCATGTAAATGCATAATGTCAGGTTTTGATGATAAGGAAAAAGTTGTGATGAGTCCAGATGGCTGTTTTCTACCAAAAGTTGAGAAACTTTGTAGTTATCCTCAGTTACCTCTATTCTATTACCTGGCTAATTCCCCACTGCCCTCAACCAAGCCACTTTTGAAACTAAATAGTGAGCTCAGGGCAGACTATGGGGTTTTGGATTTTTTTGTTTGGTTGGGTTTTTTGGAGGAGGGTGCGTGGGTTTGGGGTTTTTTTTTCCATTTTTTTTTTTCCTGGAAAAAAACAGTTATTTGGCAAAGAGGATTACAACAGATCTAAGGTACTACCAAATAGTGGAAAGCTCTGGCTAAGCAGGGAGGAAAGGTTAGTAATATATAGCCAATTTTAAACTAATCCACCTCACATTATTTCTGCTATTAAGAAGGAATAATTTGGAATAATAATGCTTATAAATGCTATCTACAAGCCCCCTATAAAAGAGAGAATGTCTAAAGGGAAGTGCTGGACTGTCGGTAAATATTGAGGGCTTCTAAATACTGCAGTCCTGACACCTCTTTCCAGGGTGAAAGTATTGTGAAGTTTGATCTCAGCAGAGTCCAGAAATTAAATGAGAAATGATGTCGACTACAGAAAAAATCAGAGGTATGGACAGAGATACTCTGTCAGGTTTTCTACAGAACAGGAGAGTGAAGGTTGCTGCGCCACCTCTTCTTGTGTTTGGTCAATGCCAAGATCTTTGCCCAGTGGAGTTTCAGTGCTTCTCAGCAATGTGAGCAAAGCTGAGTTTGGCCACGAGAGGTGGGGGAGCAGGGCTCCCTTCTGCTGTGGAAGAGGGAGAGGAAATGGGCACATTTTGGACAGGAGCCCTAAGCAGCCACGCATGTCATTTCTGGAAGCGGGAAGGAGAGCAAATGTTGGGAGAAGGCCCTTGTCTTCCACAGGTGTCCCCATCCACATGCCAGGGCCTTTCCCCTCCTTCCCCTTCTCATGGGCAGAGCCGCGGCTCCAGGCTCGTGCCTTGGTAGGGTGGGCTCAGAGCTGGCAGGTCTGTCCACCAGCAGCCTGGTTTGTTGGCCAAGTGCCTGCTTTGCCACTGTCCTGTTCAGTGTCACACCTTCAGGCTCATTTTCACTTCTTTTTGAGTCACTTCTGAGCCTTTCCCTTCTAGGGTAACTAGCCCTGTTGGATAAATGATGTTCTAGGTTCCTCAACAGAGAAGCCGTGGTTCCTGCATTAAAGCTGCACTCCAGCTCATGGAGTAGTTTCAGTGATGCTGTAATTGACTGACTGACTCATGACTGCTAGTTTTACAGCATTTTCAGATTTTTCCAGTTATTGCTTTATGTTTCAGGTCGCTGATGAAGAAGTCTTTGCAAGACCTGACTCCTTCCCCTCCCTTCACTAGTAAATGCTTCCCCAGGAAAGTAGTTCCCAGTAACAAGAAGCCTGTAGGCCATGACACCACGAAAACACCTTTGGAATAAAACATTAGCTTTTAGTCTTGCAGCCATCTCGGGCAGTGTTAAGAGCCACGAGATTGTAATGGGAAAAGGAGATCGATCCTCTGGTGAACTGTGATCTCTCCCCATAGGTGGCGAAGGAGCTCCCTGTACCACCTGGTGCACTAGACTTTTTTCTTTTTTTTTTTTTTTTGACACCAGTACAGCAACCTGTCATGAAACAGTTTTCATGGTCCTTTGCAGTAATAGCAAATGTCCCGAGAGCGTGTGCGCAAGGGTTGACTTGGAGATGATCAGGTTCATAAGGGAAGCTGCTTCTACATGTTAAGTCCCACAGTTAGAGATTTCAGCCATAGTGGCCGGCCTCCTACACTAGAGAAGGATGAACGCGTGGGTTAAAATGACATCAGGCAGGCTCCAAATGAGCACAAATGCTCTGAAACTGAGCCCTTTACTTTCTGAAGAATCTTACGTGACAGCAGGTAAATGATGAGGAATACAGTTAGCGTGCTTCAAGTTTCCTGTTTGTTCTGTTTTGACCAAGCTCTCACCTACTGTATTTCTGTTTTCAGTACGCATTACTCTATTACAGTCTATTTCTTATCTTTAAAGGCCCATTTTCTTAAACTAGGAATCTGGAGGTTGTCACTGGAGTGCTCAGTGACAATCTATACTTTTTCTTTTTTTTTTTACTTTCCTGTTGAGCCTTTTAGCTGACCTACATAGAGAAGAATTTTAAACGAACGCACTAATTTGGACAGCCTTTCTTCTTTAAATGTATAAAACATATGTCCAGTTCTGGGCCCCTCAGTTCAAGAAGGACAGGGAACTGCTTGAGAGAGTCCAGCACAGAGCCACAAAGATGGTGAAGGGAGTGGAACATCTCCCTTATGAGGAAAGGCTGAAGGAGCTGGGTCTCTTTAGCTTGGAGAAGAGGAGGCTGAGGGGTGACCTCATTAATGTTTATAAATATGTCAAGGGGGAGTGTCAGGAGGATGGAGCCAGGCTCTTCTCAGCAGCGTCCATTGATAGGACAAGGGGCAATGGGTGGAAGCTGGAACACAGGAGGTTCCACAAAAACATTAGAAAAAACTTTTTCCCTGTGAGGGTGACCGAGCACTGGCACAGGCTGCCCAGGGAGGTTGTGGAGTCTCTTTGGAGAAAGTGTGACCTACTGTAGGTGATCCTGCTCTGGCAGGGGGGCTGGACTAGATGATCTTTTGAGGTACCTTTCAACCCGTGACGTTCTGTGATTCTGTGATTATTAACAACGCTTTTATAGTGCAGATTTTACAGGGCCTGTGGGTTTTGTCTGGACTGGATTTGGTTTTATGCACCTCATACTTTTAATGTTTTCTAGAAAGCCTAATGGCCTAAGTGTTCAATTCAGAGTCTCAGGGAACAGGGTCCACTTCGGCCCGAAGTGTCTCACTGCCACACTCGCGTTAGAAACGCAAACGCTTCTGTCAGTGTTGGAGACAGCTGCTTCTCCGAGTGGGCTGTGGGGTTTTAATCTCCGGGGGGAAAAGGCTTGTGAACCGTTTCAAATGTCTTCTGTCTACATGGATTTGCTGAGAGCATGGAAGTCTGGATTTGGGTGATGAGAAGCTGCAGAACAACAGCTGGAAGCCGCTGCTTCCGCTTGGGGCGCGGTTCTGTAGGACCTCGGGGTGCCCCTGCCCTTAGGCGAAGGGTGTCCGGGCAGGGGGAAGCAGGAGGTGCCATCTCCCACGCTTTTACCAGAAACTGCCCTCAGCCCTCGGCACCCCGGCGCGGTCCCTGTGTAGGACACGGTGACAAAACTCCCCGTCGCCACCGAGCGGCGCCTGGAGCCGGGGGGGAAGGGCCGCGGTTCCCACCGCCTCGCACGGGTCAGGTTTGGTTCGGGGAGGCGAGAGGGGGTGAGTGTGGAGCCGGGCCCGGGGGACGGGGCCGCTGCTCGGCATTCCCACCCGGGTGCCCCCGCCCCGCGGCCGGGGAAGCCCCCGCTGGCGCGGCCCTTCGGCGGGGCTGGGGGGACACCTGCCGGCCACCGCCGGCACCGAAGAGGCACGGAAGCGGTCCCGCGGGCCTTGTTTTTGTTTTTATTTTATTTTATTTTATTTTATTTTATTTTATTTTATTTTATTTTATTTTATTTTATTTTATTTTATTTTATTTTATTTTATTTTTACTTTACATTTACTTTTCTACCTTTTTACTTTTTTATTTTTTTACTTTACTTTTTTACTTTTTTTACTTTTTTACTTTATTTTTTGCTTTACTTTGCTTTGCTTTACTTTTTATTTTTGTGTTTTTAATTTTTTATCTTATTTTACTTATTTAGATTTATTTTTGTTTTATTTGTCTCATTTATTTAGTTTTATTTTTTAATTTTAATTGTATTTTTATTATATCTTTTTTAATTTTCTTTTTAATTTTCTTTTTCATGTTCTTTTAGGGTTTTTTTCGCATGACACGTCACACCTGTGTCTGGCTGCAGCAAGGGACAAAAATTTTACGCTTTCTGCTGATGTCTTCCTGTGAGTCAGAACACCTTCTTTCCTCCTTCTTTCCTCCTTCTTTCCTCCTTCTTTCCTCCTTCTTTCCTCCTTCTTTCCTCCTTCTTTCCTCCTTCTTTCCTCCTTCTTTCCTCCTTCTTTCCTCCTTCTTTCCTCCTTCTTTCCTCCTTCTTTCCTCCTTCTTTCCTCCTTCTTTCCTCCTTCTTTCCTCCTTCTTTCCTCCTTCTTTCCTCCTTCTTTCCTCCTTCTTTCCTCCTTCTTTCCTCCTTCTTTCCTCCTTCTTTCCTCCTTCTTTCCTCCTTCTTTCCTCCTTCTTTCCTCCTTCTTTCCTCCTTCTTTCCTCCTTCTTTCCTCCTTCTTTCCTCCTTCTTTCCTCCTTCTTTCCTCCTTCTTTCCTCCTTCTTTCCTCCTTCTTTCCTCCTTCTTTCCTCCTTCTTTCCTCCTTCTTTCCTCCTTCTTTCCTCCTTCTTTCCTCCTTCTTTCCTCCTTCTTTCCTCCTTCTTTCCTCCTTCTTTCCTCCTTCTTTCCTCCTTCTTTCCTCCTTCTTTCCTCCTTCTTTCCTCCTTCTTTCCTCCTTCTTTCCTCCTTCTTTCCTCCTTCTTTCCTCCTTCTTTCCTCCTTCTTTCCTCCTGCCAGAAACAAGGTGCAGATTGTAGCAGAGAAAGCCTGCAGCGAATCAGGTATTTTGTTGTGGTAGGCACCTTCTTCCAGTAGTTTCTGGCTTTAGCTGCAGTTGCTGTTCCTGCTGAAGAGCTTTCCGATCTGAAATGCCCAGCGGTCGGTAGTGCCGCGTTTATAGCGACTGGTCCGTTTGCTCTGAAATTGACATTTCAATTGGTACTGATCCCGTGGCTTTGGCAGGATGCACCAGCTCCCAGGAAGTATTCTTAGGCAACTGCGGGCAGACAGGGGCACTTTCTGAGATCCTGGGGTGCCTGCGAACAAGAGAATTGAGAATAGATTATTAGAAGATGTTTTAAAATAATCTCATTTATTGTGAGTTTAATTTTTCTGCTTTAGGGTTGTGTGCTAATGCGAAATTCAGGATAGCCACATGTTGGAAACTTTCAGGAGCTTTTCTGGAAGTATGGATTGTTTGGTTCTTTTTAAAAGTTTCTAGGGATTTTTTTGTTTGTTTGTTTGTTTTTGGTATGGCTGCTATTGCTGCCTAGCGGGAAAGAGAATTTTTTTTTTAAATGATGCAATGGGGTTTCAGTTGGATGCCTAGAGCCTGTTACCTACTCACTAATTACTGAGATAGTAACTAACTAACAGGTTTCTTGCGTGATTGGAAATGCGTACGTGTGAGGAAGCAATTGTACAAACAAGATGATCTGACTTGGTCTAAGTCACAAAAAAAAAAAAATCAAAAAAAAAACTTGAGTGAAGAAATAAAATTGCTGTCTCTGGTTTTGGGCACCATATTTTTAACTACTACTTTTCCTAGGAAGTCAGATAATTTTGACCCGATGTACCATGCTAGCTGCTCTAAAAATGAGTTTTGTCTCTATTCTAGCATGTGTGGAAGTGTCACTTACCTGCTTGTCAGGATTGAAGTATTGACATCCCAATGCTGCAGAGGGGACGCTGGTACACCAGGTCAGTGGCTTGACCTTTTCTGCTGTGTTTGAACTTGCTCTGAAGCTGGTGTAGTTGCAGTGCCTGCCTCAAACCAGAGGTGATCGGAGCGTCTCCAGCATCCTGTCTGGTGCCTATGAGAAAATGAAATAGAGATTAATCTTTATTGCGTTCACCTAGCTTGAGACTTAGTAGGCAGGCCAAAGATTGCTTTAGCTAATTAGGCTCTCTAATTGGATTGAAAAAGTTATTAACCTTTTAAATAGGCTCTCCGGAGCGGTGTGTCAGCACGCGCTGAGCTCGTTTGCAGGCAACCATTGGTTCCACTTGCTGGGCTGGCAAGCAGAGGGGCAGGTGAGGGTCGGATTCCTCCCTGGTGAAGGAAGGGTGGGGAAGGTGTCTGGGGCCCTGCTCTGCCATGAGCAGGGGTGCAGGAGAGGAAGGTGGTGCCCTACGTGTAATGCAGGGCTGGGGTTGTGCCCAAGTAGCTTCCTGCCATTCCTTCTGCATCACTCGCTACTCGCGAAACTAACTGGGAATGAAGAGGGAAAACTCTTCCCAAAGAGAGCTTTTCTCATTTGACTCTCTTGCCTTCCCCATGGCACAGGTTGTCGTGTTTCTTCATGCCACACTCAGTAACGAGTTCCTCCTACACAGAACCCTGAGATGCACCTTACAGGGTACCAAAAATGACTGGCCAAAGTTGTGGTGAGGGAAAAAAGCTACATAGCAGCATAATACTATTTGGTTGACATATTGGAAGGTACGATTAGTCTTTTACGGTTTTTGGACCAGGGCTGTTGACAACTTTTTCATTTTTGTTCAGGTTAGATATCAAGTTCAGGTTAGATATTGGGAAGAATTTCTTTACTGAAAGGGGTTGTCAGGCATTGGAACAGGCTGCCCAGGGAGGTGGTTGAGTCACCGTCCCTGGAGGTGTTTAAGAGTCGGGTGGACGTTGCCTTGGGTGACATAGTTTAGTAGGT
This sequence comes from Trogon surrucura, assembly GCA_020746105.1. Taxonomy (NCBI): domain Eukaryota; kingdom Metazoa; phylum Chordata; class Aves; order Trogoniformes; family Trogonidae; genus Trogon; species Trogon surrucura. Next base: position 111,208,766 of record CM036617.1, on the reverse strand, counting down.
TGATAGGGCTGCGACAAAGCCTGGAGTCCATGATCTTCGAGGTCTCTTCCAGCTGAAACTATTCTATGATTCTATGAATTTACATGGTACTTGATGTTTTCTCTTCTGTGCCACACAGCTCCCTGTGTGCAAGGCCAATATAGCGCTGTATGAAAATGTCAGCGATAACCCAAAATGTTTAGACATACTCATGATCAAAATCATAAAGATGGATGAGATTTGGGTCTGCTGTAGCATGCCTAGAAGAGCTTTCCTGCAAGTATTTGTCCTCACATGATATACTTTTGGACTTCTGACATACTTTTTTCTCCCCTTAGCAACCTAACAGTATATGAAGTCATATGGGCAAGAAAGAAGCTACAAGTTTATTTATTTGAGGTTGCCCTATTGAATAGAAGCCCAATTTATGGCACAAAATCTCTCTGAATCTCAGTTTTCATTTATCAGCAAGAAGTTTAAAAACCCCAGCTCTCAAGAATCATTGGATTTTTCATCCCTGCCTTGTAATAACTACTTTTCTACTGCTTGTAAGTTTGATAGCCCTCTGCGAGGGTTGAGGAGCTGTGGCCAGCACTGGACTGCTTGTGACATCCGTGCTAGAGAGCTGCTCTTTGATGGATTTCACTAACACAACCGTTCCACTTCCAAATGCTTTCCTGAAAAGTAGCAGTAACTTCCTTCAGTTGTGCTTCATGCTTATTACAAAACATCCAGAGAGAAGGTTTGCCAGAAGTCAAGGATGGAGTTAGTACATTCAGTAATAACACTCAGTTCTCTTATCACACAGATTTTTGTTATTTTTATGCAAATTTGCTGGATTCAGCCTAGAATGAGCAACCTGTAGCTATGGAATGCCAGACTGAGGTATGGGATTCTTCTTAATGGAGTACCTACGGCAGTGTGAGAAGTAAAATAAACCCAGCAATTTTATTGCATTTTTTTATAAACTCTGTGGCGATGAAAGAGACAACAGCCTCTGGTCTGAGTTGAAAGCAAGGCCTTTTATTGTCAGAGTAGAAGCAGGAGCAAAAGCAGAAGTCAAGTTGTGCGTGAATGTGTGTGTGTGTTTGTGTGTGTGTGTGTGAGTACCCGAGAGCCACTTATATACCATTTTCTGCATCTGAACTATAAAACCGAACAGGATTATTTATATTTTTCTTGATACATTCGTCCTTGTGACTATCTTAATCACGTCTGTTCACATACACTTCCATGCAGTTTCCCTGCCTGACCTCTTTAATGCATTCATTGACTATTATCCTGTGTGGCTTGTTCAGAACAGCTTGTTTTTACCCAAGTCTAGTCCAGTTTTGTCTTCCAGGTGTTTAGCAAGGTCCCCACATATCAGAACACTTTGTTTTACTAAAATCTGGTCATGTTTTTCCACCGTGTGTTCAGCAGGATTCCCACAAAACTCCAAACAAATAGTAGTTTATCTGCCCTTACATTATTACCAGCTGTATGTGTGCCATGTTGCAGAATCAAGGTGAAGTAAATTGGGTTTTGTCATTTGAGTCTTTGGTTTTGCTGTTGTTAAGCTCTTTATAGACTACACTGGGAGATTTTTGAATTGACTGGTTTGTGTGTTAAAACTAACATAGTGCAGCACTATCCCCTCTTCGTGTGTCAAGGCTTGTAAGTCTTCTGTGTGGTTCATCCAGGAAAGTTTATGCTGTAATGGAAACTTTCAGTGGGAGTATGTAGTTGTAACCTGCGCGGTCTGAAATGACACATGCTTGGAAAAATCTCAATGTGATATGTTGTAATGAGGTCATAAAAGTATGAAAAACATATTCTTGCCCTATTACTCCTCTGAAAGATTGATTATACACTTCTTGGAAACATGCTTTCAATTTTGGAGAGGGAGCCAAGTGTTGTCTGTCATGGCTTATGAGCAGGTATCCTTGAGCAAATACAGCCCTTCAGCTGACCTGACACTCACTCGAGGCAGGGTGTTACACAAAACTTGGAGATGTGTAGTCTCATCGTCACCTTCTGGTTTGTGTTAGAGCATGATTTTGAAACCCCAGCTGAGAGGAAAGTTCTGCTGTTGGTGTACTACAATCATTAATGGTAGGAATGAATACCTATTCTTGAACACCTGTTAATTTTAAAAGACGGAGTGGAGAAAGATATGTCCTCCCCAGTATATGGAAAGGAAGCAGAGCAGAAATGAAAGAAAAATAATGTTAGACCATGTATTTGAGGACTACACATCTGAATGGGGTATTGAGTCTTACTTCCAGAACAATAAGCTTCTAGAAAAGCTGGCTGGATACTCCCTCTTTCCCACTAAAGAAAGCCTGAAATAGGTTAAAACCAAGTCTTGATTATGTACTGTCAAGCCAGTCGTCTTCTGTTTGTCCTATAGATTAGACAGAGCAGTTGTTGGCAGTAGTCTGGGATGGGCCCAAATAGGTGTGTGTATTCTGATTCTTCTTCCACAAAGGAGAAAATGGAATATATACTGTATGTTCAGAAAAGACAAAAACCTTGAGACTCGCATTTCGACAAGTTCTGGATGGCTGCAGGTTGCCGTGTGAGCAGATTTGTTTGCAGGGGCTTGATGGCTCAACTTGAAAGCTAATAATACCTGGGTTGAAAGCTACTCAGACCTCTGTGAATATGCAACCTTAAAAATGATTTAAAGATTTTTTTTTTCTGGTGTTTGGATTTTTGAAAAAGTAATAATTATAAAAATCACTTTCAAAAGTAATGAAGCATAATAAAAGTGTAAAGATACTGTGCAAAATCTGTAAAGATAGTAGGTTAAATACATGTATACAGGTTTTGGAGTGCTGTGTTGAACAAATGTACTTTTCAGAATGTTGGTTAGCGCTTGGAGTGTGAATATATGAGATAGCAAGTCTAATCTGTGTTTCTTCTCTTGAATAACATTGTCATTTTATAGGTAGTGTGAAAGAAAATCTTATTTACAATATAGTTGAAAGCAGAATGACACTCAATTTAGAATAACTGTAATGTCAAAGTCAATTAAAATTCAGTTTTATTATGCCGGTATTAAAACTATTGGAGTGTGTGCACCACAGGGAATTATTTAGCTATTTCTGTGCTAAATGGAATTTCAGCCCATCTAATTTCTTGGGGTAGATACTAAAGATGAAAGTGGGACTTCAACTGTCACTTTCAGCTTCTAGTTTGCACCTTTTTTTTCCTCTGTTAAAGCCTTTGTTTTCCAAGTGAACTGTAAGATTCCAGAGGCTGGAAGTGTTTTGTGCGTGGCTTTTTGCATGGCTACCAGGGATCACTGTTTGCATAAACAGCAGCAATGACTTGGATACCAACGCAAAGCAGCCTGGCTGAAATGACCAGTTAGTGGTAACTGGTCCTGGGATCCAGCTTTTAGTCCTTATTTAGTTGCACTCCTCTCCTCGTGAGAGGGGGGCGGACGGCTCGCTGTCATCACTCGTGTCAGAATTAGCCGCTTCCCAGGCCTCTCAGTCACAGCAGATCACACCACGGTGCAAACTCCTCCTGGAAGTAAGCAGCATAAACGCACCGAGACAACTCCTTCTCTGTGGTACCTGAAAAGTTGAAAAGAAAAAGATCTGAATCTAGTCGCTGCTACTGCACCGAAAGGGCTGCAGAAACCAGACTGGACTTTTCGTGCTGTTGGGGCTTCCTTGTAAAAGTCTTTGGCACTGGGCTGTGAAATTTCTAGGTAGCACCCTCAGCCCGTTGCCTTTCCAGGACTCCTGTTGTGGTACAGACATATAAGGAAGAAGAGTTTTTAGTTGTCCTTAACCCTGTTAGTTTCTGGTCCTAAGTGCTTTTGGTGTTCTTGTTAAAATAATAATAACAGCCTCTCTGTCAATATTTTGCTTTACAAAGCAGTGCTGAGTGCACTCCTGTAATTTACTCCTCCAGTTCTTACAGGTAAGTGCCCTTCTGCATTTTGAAGTGGAGGAAACGCGATTTTGAATCCCATTTTTGGAAATCCTGCTGTCTCTGTAGTCATGGAAGGCAGAAAGTAACATTAGACATACGTAAACCACAATTTTATTTTCCTTTCTCTGTTGCAGTCCTATCTGCTTTTTCTAAAACCCTGCTCAACAATTTGAGGAGATGTCTTAAAGGCTAGAACTCTTCAAGTACAAGTTAAAAAGTGTTTATAAAAGGAATGCGAAAACTAGGAAGAAGTGCAACAAGAGCAATACGAAGCTTTCAATATATTAGTTCTATTTTTTCCATAACTGGTATTCTCGTGCTGGTTACGTGTTGTGTAAGGAATAGTATAATTTATTTTATAAAAACAGTACCAGAACAGAGATGCTATTATTCTGACATCAGAAATGAGTGAAGAAATGAGGCCTTCAAATCTCATTGCTTGGGTGCCCAAGCCATGCTCACTTTTCTGGAGTTTTTTTGATATTTTTTATTTAAAGCTGACTGTCCCCTGTGAAGTTCTATGTGATCAGGGTAGCTTTTGTTTGGCTTAGGTATTTAAGTAATGTGAAAAAAAAATGGGGAAGCATGGTGCAAGAGAGAATGCTAATGACTAATACATCTATGTCTATGACTTTTACACTTTCTTTTTTTTATGTAGGGTCAGCTTTCAAAACAGATGCTGCTGCAGTAAAGGCCTTAGTACTGGGCCCCCCGTGTTAGGGGACAACACTTAATTTCCTTAAACCTTCTCTGAAAATCCAAATGGTTAAGCAATTGGATATATGAAAGCTGGTTACTCTTCCCTCAAAAACAAGAACGTGAACTGTAAATGCTTTCACAAATGTCATCTTCTTGAGTAGGTCTGCAGGTTTTGGTGATACCTAAGCAATGCCTATGCACTGTTTTGTGATACCCATGTGAATTTGCCCATCTTTCTAGCAATAATGAAGAACTGTACTGTTTTAAACATAGATTTTACTATTTTATTTTTTTAAATGATCACTTGGGCATCTGAAAATCAGACTTGACATGTGTTATTCAATACTGACTTGACAGAGCCTCAGTCAATCTTTCAAGACATTGAGGAATTTTATCATACAGGCTTGGGAAGCACAGTACCCTTAACATGGCTACAAAACCATGTTTTACTATTAGTTCAAAAAAAATCTGATAATCCTATTCTTTAAAAAAAAAGATTATGTTTTCATTTATTTTTGAATTTTCAGAGGATTGAGGGGACACTCTGTGAGGAACGGAGCTGTTCTAATGGAGGATAACTTGCTCTCTGATGAAAGTATTTTCTTGCCTATCTCATGAAATGAGTGTTAACAGCATAAGTAGCCAACTTTGTTCTCAAGTGCTTCAGGTAAGATATTGTGATTTATTTTGTATTTTGCTATTTTTTATTAATATGAATTTTTTTCTTTTGCTAATAGAAGATGGAACTGCACCTTCCTTTCTTCCTTCCGAATAACGCAGTGTTTGCCTGTTCAGCAAACTGACACCTCAAAAGAATTGTTGTGTACTTGGATGTTTTCTGGTAACTTAAAACTACTTTAGAGTCTTTGCGGTGGATCACTGAACCTGATCATGGTATTAAAATAGCGTATTTTAGTGGTTTCTAATGTAAACAGTCCTTAAATAATGTTTTATTAAATTATCTAAAGACTTAAATGTAGCCACATATTGTTTAATTGTTACCTCCCCCACCCACCATTTCGTGAGGTGTCACGTACTTTGGGACAGTTTCTAGAGAAAGACGCTTCTGCCTTAAATGTGTTCTGTGGCTATGAGATTGTCTGATCTACTTTTTTCACAGTTCCCCTCCAGCTGAAGTATTTTTTCTGTGAGGGACAAGAGTCCTTGTGCTGAGGTGTAGAGCTAGGTGAGCTCTATAAATCCAGGAGGGCTTTAGTGTGGGTGAACAGTGACCCCTTCTGCTGCTGGTAGCCTTGGAAAGGAACACCTTTGGCTGGCTCTGCAAGCCCCAAGGCTGCCGGGTGTTAGAAGCTGGGAGCACAGAGTAGAGGATAAATTGCAATATGCTCGCTGCTGTTTCCTCTAGGACTCATTACTGGGTAACATCAGGGGCAGGATACGGAGCCGTAAGCTTTTGGTCCTGGCCAGCACGGCCCTTTTTAATGTTTTTTGTTACCCAGCACCTCTGAGCTTTCCTGCCTGCCTTGTTGTGTGACGTGGGCTTTGGCTGCGTGTCCTCTGCCGCACCTTAGGGTCCACCCAGAAGGGTTGGGATAAGAAGCCATTCTGCACCTTCTGTGGTCACTTTCTGCTCGTCTCTGCAAGAGCAGATGCAGCTGTGTTCAGTCCTTCACGCTTTTTGCTGAGCCTCTGTCAACAAGTGAGAAAACGTTCCCTGTAAGGTGCCCAGCTAGGGAAAATATAGAAAATAGTTAAATTGTGAAACTTCTTTGGCCAGCTGTGCTCTGCAGTGCCTCTCAGTAGAAGGCGTTCGTTGCCTTTCTCCTGTCGAAACCAAGGCTGAAATTTAATTTCCATGTCCTCTAGCCATGCAGTTCCCCTGGGAATGAATCCTATAAAACCACCTATATCAGGCCTGTGCAAATTGTGAGCCTGCTTAGTCTGAATGAGCTTTAACTTCATTACGTTGGTACAGAACGATTAGCAGAAAACCGAAATGCAATTTTGTCTCAGAATGGCAGTTCTGGGGCTTTACCTCACCTATAGCCTTGCAAGGCTTTCAGCGTCCCGACAAGCAGTCTGTCAGAGCAGGAATGTTGAGTGCACTCATTTTTTACTTCAGGTCTTTTCTTACAGGAGCTCAAGTGACTCCACTGAAACTCTGGCATTTATCACAGACAAAATGAGGTCAGAAGAGAGCACAGAGGTATTGAACTGAAAAGAGATAAATTCATCCTTGGAAGAAAACAAAAAAAATCTCAAGCTGCAAACTTGGGTTTAATTTGTCTCCTCTACACAAGGTAAGGCTTTCCAGGCAAACTAACAGTGTGTTTGATAAAAATGTGCTATCAAGTTCTATAGGAAGAATATTAAATATTTTAGGTTGAGCTATGTGACTTCAAGTAAATAAAGAACACTTTGGGTTAGTTTGATTTCGTTTTGTTTTGTTTTTTTTCCTAAATGTAAGCAAAAGCAGCTTAGGGAAGAATCTGTTGTAGTTTGGTCTTATGGTTAGTGTCCATTCATGCAAGCTGCTGAGCATGTTTAGCAGCAGCAAGAGTGACAGGATTTATTTGTTGTCATTTTTTTTGCAGGACCCTAGTATTTACATTCTGGTTACTACCAATCTGATTGTAAAGCTGATGTGTGAAAACTGAGTATATGTATGACTTGACTACTAGTGTGACATTTTCTAATGTGAAAAATCAGAACTTTCTAACTGACATTTAAGGAAACAAGTATTAGCATGCTTGCTATAAAACATATTCCTTAATTTTGTATGCTGTTACAGTTTCGATAAGGTTTTGAATTTTTCACTGAGCCTAATTAAATACGTACATACATACTGAAGTAGCACGCTCTTAGGAAATAGCCTTGTGAAGGAGATTCTTTCTGGTTTTACCTAAATATCTTTCAGAACACATTGGTGTATTTGCCACTTGCTCTTCATCTCATGTAAATTTGGTTTTGCTCAGAACCTTCCTGAAGAGAATCTTCTCTTCTAAAAGCTTTTGTAAGCAATTAATTCTCCTGCTAAATTCACTACCTAAAGCCATAACACTATTGCCTCTAACAATAAACTGGGCAACTCTGGGTAAATACTCCACATCTGTCAGGTTTGTTGATAAGAAAAACTCTACACAAAAAACCCTAGATACAAAAACAATTATTGAAAATTTTCTTAAAACAATATATAACTTTCTGCAAGAGGGAAGAATCATCTAGTTCACACCAAACCAAATAGCACCGTGTCTAACATTTAATAGTCCCGGAGAATCAAAGTGTTTTGCAGCAGAGACAATGAGGATAAGAAATCCTGGAAAGGGGAGATGGTTTCCGATGATTTTTTCCTAGCGGTAGTAATGCGTTACATCGCGTACCATGTGCTGGTCCTGTTACTTCCCTTTAGGGTGTGCCTGAATTCCGTGAGGCTGCTCACGTGTGCAATCTTAAGCACAGGTATGTTTTTGTTCACAGGCTCAGTGCCTTGGTCTGCAGGTTGTGTGATTTACACACAGTCTTTTACTTAAAAGACGACTGGATACCTTGGCACAAGCTTCTGCTGATGGGAAGGATAAAGCAGCAGCTCTTCAGCTGTTTCCTGTTCTGTAGAAGGAACTTGACATCAAGCTCTGGCCACCAGGATGTGGCTCTGACACTGAACAGCCAAGGTGGCCAGTGACCCCTAAAATATTTACAAACAGCACGAAGCAAGTCAGCAGAACACACATGGTTCTAGGTATTCTGTGGTTTGTGTCAAATCAAAGTTACTAATAGAGCCTGCAGAGTACAACTACAAAATAGCTGAGGAGAACCACCTCCAAATTTTGACATTTGCACCCTAATACTGAATCCTTATAGCTGATGCTAAGTATAGAGCAGAGTTTGGTAATTAATTTAGTCCTATTCTGAATGCAAAATACACACCAGTCTGAAAAAAATAAAAGCTAAACTAGCTGAATGGAGATCATGTTTTCCCTCACCTCATAACCAGTCTTTGTGTGGGAGTGTACTGCAGCTATGCAAATTGTTTTTGACAACACTAGCAGGTGTTTAAGAACATCTCTTACCACCAAGTAATTTCTAATAACAGCTTAACTTCTGATACTTCTGTCATTACTAATTATTTTTAAAATATTTGTAACAAATATTTTTGACAAATCGTCCAATCTTTATATAAAAGCGTTTGCCGTATTTGTAGTCAGACACTGACTTTTTTAGCTAATTTATTTTAACAATTATTATTCTTATTTAGTACATCCCATAGTAAAATCAGATTCTGAAAGGTAAGAACAGACTTTTTATAAGGTTGGTAAATCAAAGCTATTCTGTTAAGATCCTACTGTTATTGCTAAAACATATAATTAACCAGCTTCTAAAGACTTACCACATCTGCATATGGGAAGAATAAATCACCGAGGTAAAAAGAACAAGACCTTCTTAATGTCCTTGTAAATAACATGGAAAATCTGAAGATTTGCCTGGGAGCTGATGTAAAAGAAAAATCTAGTTTAATGTGCTGACCTGATTCTGTTCCTCTTGGTAACTTCACTGTGAGGTTTTAAATCAGATGGATCATATCTGAGAATCTAATATAAAGCAGTACAGATGATAAAATGCAGAAAAATATTGTTAATTCTGAGTTTGGGTTTGGGTTGTTTTGTTGTTGTTTTTCTTTCAAATATGACAAATTATTTTAGAGCTTAAGTATATATACACGAAAGTGTGGGTTTTTTTCACGTCACTTTAAAAAAAAAGAAAAACTGTATTTTTATACACTTGTGTGTACGCTTTATATTTCATAGGAATGAAATACAACAGTTTTCTTGAGCATAACAGATGACTTTTTAACACAAGCTTTAAGAACTTAATGACATTTTTCAACTATTGCTACCCCAAATGACTGCAGCTATTACTTCCTCGGATTTAATGAAAAGAAATGCATTGAAAAAACTTTTTGTACATCTGAAGTATCAGGCATATTAGGTAAAACAGCTTAAAAACAAGACTGAGAAAATGTAACTGTATGTCTCACTAAGCAGCACTGCGTTTGCAAAGATGATGGTAATGGGACTCACAGTAGCTCAGAGCAGCTATCTCTGGTACCAAATGAACATGGTGCTAGAGCATTTCTCTTTGAAATGCTCCCAAAGCTGTAGTTGCTCAAGGGCTATAGGGGGCAATCATTTGAGACAAGGACGAGTCAAATGTCTCTTTTGAAGTGCCAAATTGTATTTTTTTTCGAGCAGTGTTCTCAAAACGGAAGATGAAGTTCAGAGTCTTTTGCAAGAGAGCTTCAGTGCAATCCTCACTTTGGAGAAAAGTCGCTGTGGTTTAAGCGTGAGCGATAAGGACTTTCGCTGTACGAAATGAAAGTAAAGGACTTCAAAGCTCAGTGTTTGCCTTGCAACAATTCATAGAATCATAGAACGGCCTAGGCTGGAAGGGACCTTAGAGATCATTTAATCTGGCTTCTGATGTCTGGAGTCTGAAGCGAGGCTGATCTTTGCTCTCAAAATTACTCATTTTGTCTTAGAGGTTGAAATTGTTGGGGAGAGACCAAAAAGCTGAATTCTGTTTGCCATTTCAATCAACTGCTTCTAGGTAGGAATTCTGAGGATGCCTGCGCTGCTTTTCATTTGCCCTGTATCTGCCTTGTATGAATGGAGCTGACCGAGAATTTTGTAATTAGAGAAATTTGATCTGATTCATAAGAAATCTTCCTGACCCCTCTTTGGGTGGATGGAAGGGAAGAGAGAAAGAGAAATGTTCTGCTGTCAACTAGCAACTAAGAATGTAATGAAAACTCCTACCAGGAAGCTGAGGTCCAGACTGAGGTTGCTGTTTCTCCGGCATGACTGGAGGGTCCTCCAGCCACCAGCCGTCCAGGCAGGATGTCCTCACACTGTACCAAAGGGAATAGCTCCAGCAGAGCTGGAGGTACTTTCTCTCGAGTAGCTGGTGATCAAGTTACAGCTCTGGGATCCTGGAGACCAAGGATCAAACCCCATTTCTGAATTGCCAAGAAGAATTCACTTTGGGAAGAACTCGAACAAAAAGGTTTCTCTGCTGTGTAAAATGCTGCTCCAAGCAAATCAAGCATGTGAATCTGTATCCCGGGTAGCTAGGAGGTATGCCCTGAGAGTTAGGGTATTCTGAAGTGAATCTGGGTCCAGAATTGTGAAGGAATGACAGACTTTGAAAGGTTTCTGTCCTGATGTGACTTCCGTTGTTTAAATCTTGGTCTGCCACAGGATTCCCTTGTTCTTTTGTAAGACAGCCTGTGATAACACCACATGGGTATTATTGACAGGGTCGAATGGGCATATGGCCGTATGCCTCTCTCTTACCTTCTTGCAGAATACTTGCTAAATGCCATACATTGCTCAGATCACCTGCAAGGGATGAATTAGGCTTGCGTAGCAAGTTAGGCTGTTTGCAAGCCCCCAGCTAAGCTGTGGGAGGTATGTGGATAATGAGGGAACTGGGAAAGGCAGAAAGTGCAAAAAAAGCCAATGAATTACAGACAAGTTAAGTGATTCCCCAGGTACGGTGTGTTAAAAATACACTCCTCTACAAAATGAGTGTAGTCCCCACTAAATGAGTTACAGACTGGTTAGTTGAGGGAAGGATGACAAACCAACGGTGGATTTCTGTGAACTGATTCTTAGTTCAGTGGTTTTCATTCTCTTAATGAATGGGAACCACTGTCCTGTTCTAGATCAGTCTGGTGACATGCATGGAACTTCAGGCTTGTTCTCTTGCCTTTCATTATTGCCTCCTTCTGCTTTATTCCCTCCCTGTCCTCCCCAGGCCCCTCATCAAACTGCTGCCACTTGCTCCTTGCCCTCTTGTCTGTTCTGCTTGTGCTGCTGTACATGAAATAGTGAGGGAAGCAGAATAAATAAGATTTGCCCATGCTGTGTCCAGGTGAGTGTTCAGGCGTGCTTTAGAAGGGGAGCCAGTGATTGGAACAAAATGAAATGAAATAATGACATTTAAAATTGCTTGCTGAGGTAGGCTCATTTGGAAAAGATACATCTAAATACTGCTAGGTGTAAAAATATACAACTAGATGAAAATATGTTCCTTATATGAGGATGTCTTCCAAAGCACACTGGAAAAAAAACAACTGATACAGTAAATAAATTCTCTGACATCTGAGAATAAAGGAAGCAGTGTTAACTGCAGGTGTAGTGTTTGTGACACCAGAACTGTAACTGGTCCCAGTACGATTAGCGTGACCCCGTGGGGTTGTAACACAGCTCCGTGTAGCCTGGTGTTATGTCTCTGACAGTTGCCAGTAATGGATGCTTAAGGAAGAATGTGTAATATACTGGCATACAGCGATACTCCCCAGGAATATTTCCCTAACCTCCAGCGATTTGTAGTTCAGGAACTTTATGAACCGAGGGTAGTGACATTGCAGTGAAAAACTGAATAGGTACCCATTTGGCATTTGTAATGAGGGAGTGAACACTCATTTAGCAAATGTTATGTGAGCACATAAAGACTCTGTGTTCTGTCTGTATATACGAGTGAGATGAGGAATTAATTTCCCCATTTCCTGCCTTATGAATGTTTTACTTAAGGACATTTCTACTATTTTTTGTGAAGTGCTGAGGACAATGGGAGAGTTCCGTGGTAAGGAGTAGTTTGATAAGGGAAATCAAACAGTGATATTTAAAATATCACATTAAGCAATGTTCTGGATGTTGTGAACAGTGTTTCTTATTCCCAGTGCAACTCTAGTATTTAAGGTAAGCAAATTCTTTTAAATGTTGTGGCCTTGTCATTCATTTCATAGGTGAATTATTTTAGCTTTACTATGACACTTAATCCATCATGTGAGTCTGTAACATGAAAGTGAGGATGGCTAATTATTTATCTTTTTTTTTTTGTAATTCCATATATCTCTCTGTATTCCATATATCTCTCAAGAGATATACATCTCTGGAGAATATTTGCAGGTAGTGTGAATAGCTGTTCTGTGTAAAATTTCCTCATGTTCAGTCTCTAAGAATCTTCTGGCAAATATATGTCTATTTTTAGTTCACTACTGTTCCAAATTTTGTAAAGGTATTTGACATAGTACTATTTTTTATTGTTATTGCAGAGATGCAATGAAAAGCAATAAGTAAAAATTAAGTTTATTTATTTTGGAAAGGAGGATTTAGAAAATACATGTAATTTAATTCCTAGTGCAAATCTTTCTGCGTATTACACTACATGATCACTTTTGGGATCCGGTTCTAGACCCTGGTCCTGCAAATTCAACTATGTAAGATCATGACATAGGAAGATTCAAGGAATCTGATAATTCCGGCTCTGAACAAACCCTGGACATACAGCCCTGGAAAGTCGGTTCAGGAAATCTTTTCTGGAGATCTCTTCAATTTAGCTTATCTAGAATATGGCTTTTCTCTAGCAGAAAGGGGATTTGTTCCAGTCCTCACCATGGTGACTACTTTTTACGCTAACCTGTTGTCTAAAAAGTAGAAGTAATATTGGAGTTGAAATGAGGAACCACCTTATCTTTCCTTCCTGCAGGGAATGGTAAAAGGCCGGGTCTTCAAGTTCCCTCCTGCTGGTGCTTCTTCCCGACCCTTCAGTCTTCATCTCCTGATCGTACACTACTGCAGGATGGAGCCTGGATGCTCCTGGTAGTCAGGGTGTTGACCTGGATTATGGGAGTAGCAGGAGGGTGTCTGGAACTTGATTTTTTTCAATGCCTAAGAAAATGGTCTATGCATTATACCCTTTCCACAAAAGAAAGATGCTGTCAGCTTCTGTTTCTCTGAGTTGCACAGGCAGAGATTCAGGTGTCTGTGCAGATTTTTTTTTTCCTGAGTCAGCCTTTTGAACTTGCATGCCTAAATTCTAGTTCCTGAATTTTTCCCACTTTAGGCACCTAAATTGTCAGTAGATTTGCCGTTCAGTCTACTATGATAAATCTTGTTCATAGACTTAATGACAAAGTCCCTCTCTTCTTAAGGCTTCAGTGTCGTCATGTGGACTACTGTAGATGTGACTGATTTATTTTTAATTATATAATTAACTTCTTTATTGCCAGAACCTCCTGTGGCTATTTTATTTGTGGCTGTTCAGTTTCTGTCAAGCAAAAATTTCAGACTGATATGGGAAAACTATATAACACGTACAGACTAGTAAGGTGATTTGGATGGTCTGAGGCTGTAGTGCTCACACTGAAGCGGTTATTTGCCAATCACCTATCTTCTCTAATTGGAGTGTAACAACCCTGGCCATTTATCATCAAGCATTGCAGCATCAGTCTCTGGCCTTTTCCTGAACTCTTAAGAATTGTGACTTTTCTTTGAACTCTCGGCTTTTAGTTCCACTGACCCTATTGCCCATTTGTAACTGCTGCGCCATTTATCACTCTCGGGCTTAGAAATATGGTCGGGGGGAAAAGAGTCGAGTGCAATCATTCACACCAATAGTCTCTTTGTATTTGGACTTCACAGTTTCTGTGTAGTGTAACTGATAGGGAGAGATTAGTTACAAAACTGTAATTCCATTGAAGGATTGTGATAATACCATACCATAAACTGTATATGATGCTCCAGAGGTTTGACATCATTGGGGTTCTGAGATTAAGTTACAGCATCTACTATTAGTCTCTGTCAGTATCTGTTTTAGAACTGGGATTTTGTGTAACCCTGGTGTAAAATATAGGATATTTTGTAAGTTAGGAAACTAGCTGTTGCATTAATCCTCTTGGAGTCATGTTAATAACTAAACTATAGCATGACATAAACCAGATCAGGTGCAAAAAGACACAAATATTTTTATATGCTACAAAGAAATTCTCTGTAGTGACTACTGACAAGGTCTTGGCATATCAGACTGAATTGGGACTACTTTGCTATTTGAACAGTTTTGTGTTGTGAGAGAAAAAAAAAAATAATAGAAAGCAGCATGAAAACCTATCAGAAAGAGTTACCGGTGAGCCTGGAGTATCATTCCAGGAAGAAAACACAGTGTGTATTTTAAAAGCAAAGCAAACTGACTTCTTTCTCTCTCTTTCATTCCCTTTCCTCCGTATAGTTTCTGCTATTTACACACACATACACACAAACACACACACACACTTACTTTCTTGCGCCCCTAGGAAACTCCAGCTTTCGCTTCTTTAAGCTATTCTTCAAACCTTTCTTTTATCTCATCTTCCATCTCACTTTCCTCTGCCTTATTTTGTAAATTTCTCCATTGCTTAAGTGAGGATCAGTTGAGTGTGCTGTGCTTTAATGCAGTTTTGCCCAAGGAATGCCTATTTTTAAAGTGATTTAGAAGAAACAAGGAGATACTTCAGAACTCCATCAAAGTATGAAGCTGTTTTTAAAATGGGTGAGAGATCTTTTCACAATTCGTGTGAGGGAGGCTAGATATGGGAAGAGTTCAGAAGGCTGAATAACTCCAGCTAAGACTTTGGGAAGAACTCTCCTCTTCTGAGAATAACTCTCCTGTTAAGAGAAAAGCAGATTAAAAACTCAGGATTTCATGCCATGGAAACACAAAAATGTTTTCGTGGAAATCAGAAAAATTTGGGGGTTTTTGTTCACTAGGATATGAACCACTCAGGAAAACAATTATCAGAATAATTATTTCACTTGGCATTCTCTAATCAAATACCCTCCCCCCTTTTTTTTTTGACCTGTGTATAAGATTCAACAAGCTTATTTGCCATTCTTCATTACACTTCTTTTTGCCTCCTGTGTCCAGGCTTCTTGGTTGGATGGTGCCTTCTCCCACCCCACACCTCCGTGATCGCAGCATTCCTGTGCTGTGTGATGGTGTAGGAAGGAAGGCTGCAGAGGTACCTGAGCCCTTTGCCTTTTGTCTGCCTCCAGTGTGCTTTTTTAGGATAGAGAAATAGGAAGTTCCTGTGAACATTTCAATTTATGCCTGATAAGTGATGAGACAAAGTGTTTTGAGATGTATGTCAAATTTCACAGTAAACCTGTGCCAAAGCTTCTGACAACTTTCCTTGCGTTTTCAGAGCCACCTCTCTCTTTAGCGTGTAACACAGCCCCCTCTCTGGTGTTACTTGTTGTTAGTGAAAATTTACAAACTCCTAAGAAGGAAAAACATATGTGATAAGAGACTGCCTATCTTAAGGACCAATTGGACAGAAAGTCTCAAGCCACAGGAAAAGACTCAGAAAAAAAGCATGGACATAATATTCATTTCAGCTTTGGATCCCCAGTGCATATAGGCATTTTCTTGAAATTCAGAATAAATTGTCTAATGTCCAGGTGAGACATGAGACTGGAGAGCTGTTTTGTTTTGGCTTTGGTTTTCTTCATAGCATATCCTATTACCTAGCCCTAGTGCCTGGCTCTGGTGAGTGCC
This sequence comes from Trogon surrucura, assembly GCA_020746105.1. Taxonomy (NCBI): domain Eukaryota; kingdom Metazoa; phylum Chordata; class Aves; order Trogoniformes; family Trogonidae; genus Trogon; species Trogon surrucura. The sequence goes on along the minus strand of CM036617.1, from coordinate 111,192,824 downwards.
TTGTGCCCTCACAACAGACCAGAATTTCACGTATCCTTTGCAGATCTAGCCTTACATTATGCTTTGTGGTAATGACTAATAAGAGTAAAAAAATGCTGTGGTATCCCAATACAGCCCTTGGTCAGGGTGCAACACCACTTATGTTTAATTAGTAGATAATTAGTAATTCGTAACTGTAAATGTTGTATATACTGCAAGCCTTTGGAACTAGCAGTGCTGTGTTGAAAGGGTTTCAATTTTCATTTATTCAGGATAAGGTACGTAAGCCACTTTGTTTCTGCATTCAGTGTTAGTGGTCAAATGAAGCCCTGTAAATCTTTGTTCCCCTCAGAGAGGAAAATGTAAATGACATGAACTAATCACCATTAGATCTGTTAATGCTGGCTTGTTCAAGATGATGTAGTTTAAATAGCGTTTAATAAATCAGGTGTGGTTTGGTATAATTTAAAATGCTCCATTTGGTTTTAAAACTAGGGCTGTAACTGAAGCAAAGGCATATAAGAAAGAAAAGATTATTCTGGTTTAAATGTAGACAAAGTGGTTAGTTGTTTGATTCATCAATCATTTACTGGAAGTTTCTATTGCTCCTGAAAGTGTTGCTTAGCAGTTCTTAGTTCGTATTATTTTAAATTACTATTTCACAGAGATTAAGACAAACAATTGGTGGAAGCTTCAATAGATTTATTTTGGGCCTTTTGTATTACAAGTAAAACAGGGCTGGTATTACTTCTTTTTTCACAGAAGAAGATACTGTGGCCTATTGTAAAAACAACAAATAAGAAAACAAAAATACTGCTTCTAGAGTCAGAAAAGGGATATTATTTTCTTTTTGCGGGTGATCGACTGAGGATTTGATTTAGTTATGTCATAGGTGGCTCTCCACAAGAGAGCTGATTTCATAACTCAGCCTCTGTACTAACAAATTATCCTCTATCTAAAAAGCACGTACATGGATTTTCGAGCTACCTGGGTGAAGTCAGTTTTGTTTTTTCATTAACAATTTAGAGAGCATTGAGAAGCGGTCTGTCTGCTGTTAGGAATATAACACCATACTCTTTAGACAGCCTCTGTGCGTGCTCTTCTGTTGGGGGGCAGCAGTAGCTTTTTGTTCCAGAGACAGTAAACCCCAGGGAAATTCTCTCCTGAGTGTGCACAAGAAAAAATTGGGACAATTAAGTTGTTTGTCTTTTTAGTTAATTTTTTTCTCAGTGGGTTATGAAAAATCAAATAATTAAAATTGGCCTATAAATAACGTACTGAACTTGCTCTGCTAAGAGGTGCAATGTTGTCCTTCTCAGTAGAAGGACAATATGTACTGTAAATAAAATTATTCCATTCTGTTGTCCAGGGACTGATGGGTCAAGGGGGAGAGGAGGGACTAGCACCAGCTGCACAGCGGTAAGATCCAACTTTAATTTATCAAACCTAGCCTTGCTTCTGCAGCTCTACGCTATTTAAATAAGACTTATCTCATCATGTACATATGAATTTTATTGCATAAACTCCCTGTCTGGTCATACAGGAATTTTTCATATAGTTTGTGATCTGTAATAGATACCTTTACCCCTTTCTTTGAGATTTGAAAAAAAAATTAGTGGCTGCTGGTGCTGTTTTTTAATGTGCTTTTTTTAACACTGTGTTCTTGAAATATCAAGTTCAGGAAAAGATCCTGTATTTTAGTGGCAGCAAAATGCCTGCAGCTTAAATTCTTTGAAAAAGTGAAAATGCTTTGTGACATGAATGCAATTTACCCTCTTAACATTCTCTGTACCGTGCTCTCTGATCTGTTCGCTTCCTGCGAACTTTCAACCCCATTGAAAATGCCTTAAGGTCCCACTTGATAACACTCATGAACCAAAGTGTGCTGAACCTCTGGAAGATGATCAGGATGATCTGCAAATTGATGCATCTGAGTGTTCAAAAAGGTCTGGGAAAGACTGTGTTCTTCTACAGCTTTCTTGTAATTTCAGATTTGATGATAGTTTCACTGCCTGGAATTATGTGTACACATTAAGGATTTATTTTTTGACAGACGTCTATGTCTGAGTATTACAGAACATGCAAATTCAGATGTAGAAATATGTTTTGAAAGGTGATATTTTGATTGATATTTCCTTGAGTAAATTTACTGTAGGAGAGAAAAAGAATGATAAGAATGATAACGATGAAGCAAAAATGAATCTACTGCTTTTATGGGATTCACGTGGGAAGTGAGAAGGAGATACAGCTTTAAGGAGAAAACTAAACCAAACCAGGAAACAAACTGACCCCAGTAATGGTGCACTTGACATGTTTTTTCTGTAGTTGCATAACTTGGGGTAAGGTATGACTATAATTTTGACACGGGATTTTCATTTTCCATTTTTACAGAAAGCTTGGATCATTTTCCTTTAGTTAAGCTCTACAGTTAGAATTGTATTTCTTTAGAAGCTTCCTGTCCTAACTCCTCCTGAGGAGGAAACAGATGCTCTAAGTAAAATAACGTGTGTAAATGCAGGAAAGAGTGGCTAGTACGTGTGTAATAGCATGATATAGAAATAATAGGCAAGTCTGTCCACTTGAAACCGTAAGAATTGTCCCCTTTAAATTGCCCACGGATTTGCTACAGAAGTGGTCTAAACCAACTTGTAAAGTCAATAGCTCTGAAAGCCTCACAGCATGTCAGGCCAGCCCAAAATGTATTACCAGGCTGGAGGCCTGTCTTTACTCATGTATGTCCTTTGGCCACGTTACACCGTGCAAATTCAGAGGCTGTGTTTTTTCTGGTCTCAACAATGTAGACAGTCATTGACATGTAGCTTTTTTTGCCACCAAGTCACAATTGCCAAATAGTACGTGTTTCTTCTGAAGGAACATATAGCTGGACTTAGAAGGCCTTTTGTTCCCTGCTGAAATACAGTTAAACATATAGAGAATGTTTTTGAATATAGCATATATTCTGTAACTAGTTAAGGATTATTAATCTCTTGTGCTGAGACTGAAGCAATTTTCTGGTTTCCACTGTCAAAATATTCTGGTTTGTTATATGCCACACATAGTTTCCTTCAGTTCTAGTAACTGTCTGTTAAGAAACAGTAATACATAGAAAGGGCTGGAGGTTTATTTTTATTGTAGTTGTGCTTAGCACCTCCAGCCAGAATTATGGTTCTGCTCTCTCACTTTCTACATGTGTAGAAAGAGACAAAACTTGAGCCTCTTATAATCTAATTACACAAGACTTTCTTTAAAAGGGGGCGGGGGGGAATAGTATTGTTTGTTTTGCAGGGAGAGTAAAGTGAAGCACAAAATGTATAAATTAGGGATTAAATTTTCATGACTTCAACACAAGGAGTTTTGAAATTTGCAATTTCAGGTGCTGAACAATCAAGCCTTAAGTGTCCCCATGGCAGTAGGCTGCCTATGGATATCTCTGTATTACAATCAACAATTTTTAAGATAAAGGCTGAGGATTTTGAGTTCTGGATGTTCAACTCATGTTTGATTTAACAAAGATAACGTAAGAATCGCACTGACTTTCAATGCAGTGTTTAAGGCATCTCTTCTTTGTTTTCCGTAGGTTTTATGTGTAGTTTATATCCATAGCATGGTCAGCAAATTGTTGAAAAATATTTGTTCAGCTTCCAAGTCTTACTGGTAGAGGACCACTCTAGGACATAAACTTCATCTTATTCTAGCAGCTAGTATATAAACAACTGTGGTTGGGCTTCCAGCTTTGGGACTCATTGTCTTAACTTGAAAGAAACTTTTCATATTTAAATATGATATGCTAGTAATTTTTTTTTGAAGTCGTTTGTCCTTAAAGTAGTGCTATTTCATTAAGCTGATCTGATTTAGAACATTTATCTATATCTTGCCCAAATCTTACTGTTACAAAGGGAAAAAAAAAAATCAACAAAATACTCCAAGAAAAGGCATGATCTTAAATGAAACATTTATTAGGCCTCCGAAGTCTTTGTATTTATCTCTTTGACACTAAATCTGCATTTTGGCACTATAGTGGGAACAACTTTCATGTCAAAGTCATACTTAGTAGCAAGAATTTTGAGTTCTGTATAGACAAAAAAAATGCATTACCTCCTAGTAATCTTTTCTTTTCCTTGTATGTTCACTCTTATGTCCTCTGCTTCCGTAGAATTTTTATCTTGCAGACTGTAAGAACCTTTTTTTTTTTTTTTTTTGCAATACTCTTGTGCAAGCAGTTTGGTTGCATCACTTTTTTAAATAGAAAGTGAAGAAGCACAATCTCTGAGTCTCTTGAGCTTCTGCCTTGTAATGTGACCCCTGGCCATCATTTCTCTTCCTTCTTAACACTTACTACTTATAAAACACTTCCATTTGATTTGTAAATTTTCAGAAATGAAATTAAGATAAAGTTGAAAATAGTTCTGGGGGTAAGCTATTTTGAAGATTAGAACAGTTCCAGATCCAACCATTTTCTAAACTGTAGTGCATTTTTGTTGTCATTGCATGTTTTTTCTCGCGTCTTAAATATCAGTAGTTGAAAGTAAGTACAGATTGAATGAACAGTTGGTCAAGGACCTTTCAAACTACAAATTAATTTTAGCTTCTTGTTGGCAGAGAACACAAATGTCCGTATTTTGAAACTTCTTGCCTATAAGCAACAGTGACTGGCAAGAGAAGTCAATATCTGCGTCTTCTTTAGAAACTCTCTTGCTGTTCTGCAGTGGAGAAATTTTCAGTTCAAGAAATAGTTGTTTGTGTTTTGGTGTTGGGTGTTTTGGGTTTCTTTTTTTAATATATTAGCAGATTCACCCAAGAATCTGCAGGTTTTTTTAAACTTATTAAAATGTCTCACATTAAAATATTAAAGAGGTTAAAGGTTAAGAGAGCCAAAACCAAAGATGCAAATGATGTGCTTACTTTAAATTTTTCTGTATTCTAGATTTTTTCTGATTTACTTAGTAAAATCAGTATTGTAGTTCATGCTAAGACTTCTGAATCTAGGTATGCAGCCATGCTTTCTCTCTACACCTGCTCTAAAGTATTAAATAGAATTTAGTCCAAATGAGCTTACAAATGTTGAAACTCGATCTTCCCTTATTCTGCTAGGTCACTTCTATTTTATGTTACTGAGATTTTGTGAAAATACATCTTCTACTTCCTAGACATCAGTTAAAGAACTGAGTTCACACACATTGCAGCAAGTTTAAGGCCTCCCTAGAAAAGTCTGAGCATTGCTTCCTTCTGTATTCCAGAAAATATGACTGTGAAGTGACATTGAATACAGAAATAAATGAAGAATGTGGAAAAAGACATTTTATTATGAAAAATGTGGATACTATAAATTTGGCCTGAGACTTGAAAATTAAACTTTTCTTCCTTTCTTCTTCTCTTACTGTGCAGCATGCAGTAAAATTTTACTCTAGGTGTATTCTTGAGATTCTTCAATTTGCAAAGCCCAAAAAGGTGCATGAATGCTCTGTTGCAAGAGGGGGTCCTTCTCTCTGTGATGATATTGGAATGCCAGTCAGGGGCATCAGTGAAGTGTGAAAGGCACCACCATAAACATGTTTGTTATTCAAAACATGGATTTAGCACCTGTTTATACTCCATTAAGTTACCCACTGAGTTAGAAATCTTGTGCCTGAGCATAACTTGTGTGGTCGTCTTGCAATGTACACATCTCCCAGACCTCCCACCTGCCCAGCTGCCAGGTGTGTCCTTAGAGCATCACCACGCAAGTCCTTTAAGCAAGTTACACTTTGCTCCGAGTCACCCTGTATTTAGCACAGGGGTTGTAAAAGCCTCTCTTCTCACCTGTATGGCCAGTGGGTTGAGAGAAGAGAGACACTGAGCCCGTGCTTGTGGTTTTGCCTTGAGGCTTTATTGCTTTTGGAGGCAGAGGTGGTATGGGCACACATGCCATGAGCAGCCTGGTCTAGTGGGAGGTGTCCCTGCTTATGTCAGGGGGCTGAAACTGGATGATCTTAAGGTCCCTTCCAACCCAAACCAGTCTATGATTCTAAAACCATCAGTAAAGGAGGGTCAAAGAGACCCTTGTTTCTCTAACTGGCAAGTCCTTTAGCAACAGGAGAAAACCTAATGATAAAAGAGTCCCTTCCCATCTTTCCTATAGGCCCCCTTCAGGTACTGGAAGGCTGCAATAAGGTCTCCCCAGAGCTTTCTCTTCTCCAGGCTGAACAACCTGAACCCTTTTAGCCTATTTGCATAGGGAAGGTGCTCCAGTCCCCTGATCATCTTTGTGGCCCTCTTCTGGGCCTACTTGAGCAAGTCCATGTCTTTCTTATGCTGGGGCCCATGAAAGCTGATTAATATTCAAGAATCACCTCTTCCAAACTGAGGAGAGATGCATCCTGATGAAGAAGATATCAGGCAAAACCACCAGGAGGCCTGGATGGATGGACGCGTTGCTCCTGCATAAATTGAAACACAGAAAGGAAGCCTACAGAGGGGGGATGAAAGCACAGGTAACCTGTGAGGAATGCAGAGAAATTGAGCAGCCAGGGCTCACTTTAGGAAAGCCAAAGCCCTGATAGAATTAAATCTAGCCAGGGATGTCAAGGGCAACAAGAACAGCTTCTATAGGTATGCCACTGATAAAAGGAAGATTAAGGAAGGAAACAGGAAACCTGGTTACCTGGGATATAGAGAAGGCTGAGCTACTCAATGAATTTTGTTGGTGAAGACTAAGGCAGCAGTGTTCCAGCCACACTGTTCAAGTAGCAGAAGGCAAAAGCAGGGACTGAGGGAATGAAGAACCACCCACTTTAGTAGAAAATTTGGTTTGAGACCATCTAAGGAACCTGAAAGTGCACAAGTCCATGGGTCCTGAGGGAATGGGTGGATGAAGTTGCCAAGCCACTATCCATCGTATTTGAGAAGCCGTGGCAATCTGGTGAAGTTCCCATTGACTGCAAAAGAGGAAACATAATCTCCCTTTTGAAAACAAGAAAAAAGGAAGACCCGGGGAACTACTGACCAGTCAGTCTCATCTCTGTGCCCAGTGAGATCATGGAACAGATCCTCCTGGAAACTGTGCTTAGGGCACGTGGAAAATAAGGCGGTGAATGGTGACAGCCAACATGGCTTCACTAAGGGCAAATTGTGCCTGACAAATTTGGTGGCCTTTTACTGCGGGGTTACAACATTGGTGGATAAGGGAAGAGCAACTGACATCATCTGTACGGGAATTTCTTGTGGAGCAGAGGCGCGGTATCCTTTGAAAGGTTTGGACAACCCAGCTTAGGCCTAAACAAAGGCTCTGTCCTTGGAGCTGCCTTGGGGCACAGAGAGGAGGAGGTTTTATCTGTTTTGTGAAGAGCCTTGCTGGGGGGAGAAGGGGGTGCGAGAGCCGCCTGCGTAGTTGAATGGCACTACCCAATAAAACGCTGGCGTGTGTGAACCTGTAACTGACCAACTCTGTTAAGGGGCAGGCGCATGGACGCTGCTTGACTGTATAGATTGAGCTGTCCAGAGCAATAAAGGGAGGACGACTTGTAACCATATTGGTGGGATGGTCGTTAATTGACCGGCTCTCCGAAGGGACCCTTCTAGAATCATCTACCTTGACTTGTCTAAAGCATTTGACATTGTCCCACACAACACCCTGTCTCTAAATTAGAGAGAGATGGATTTGATAGATGCACCACTCAGTGGAAAAGAAACTAACTGGATGTTTGCACTCAAAGAGTTGCAGTCAGTGGGTTAATGTCTGATTGGAGACCCATAATAAGTGGTGTTCCTCAGGAGGTGATACTGCGACTGGTGTTGTTTAACACCTTTGCTGGTGATGTGGACAGTGAGATCGAGTGCACGCTCAGCAAGTTTGCAAATGACACCAAGCTGTGTGGTGTGGTCGACATGCTGGAGGGAAGGGATGCTATCCAGAGGGACCTGGACAGACTGAAAAGGTGGGCCTGTGCAAACTTCATGAAGTTCAACAAGGCAGAGTGCAAGGTCCTGCACGTGAATCAGGGCAATCCCAAGCTCAAGTACAGGCTGGCAGATGAGTGAATTGAGAGCAGCCCTGCGGAGAAGGACTTAGGAGTATTAATGGATGAAAAACTAGCCATGACCTAGCAATGTGCACTCACAGCCCAGAAAACCAAGTGTATCCAGGGTTGCATCCAAAGTGTGGCCAGCAGATGATTCTTCCCCTCTACTCTCATGAGACCCCACTGGGAGTACTATCTAATATAATAATAATAATTTTTTTTCTATTTCACATCTTTTTCCATGCTGCTTTTTTTTTTTTTCCAATTAGATCTGAGAACTTTTAGATTACATATCCTATAGGGTAGGAGTTTAGTATATACAACACCGAAGGACTATATATATTCTTCTAAGTCCAGTATAGGGTAACCTAATACTATAATCTCTGGTAATGTGATGGAGGAATGGAGTCACACACATCCAAAACTGTGAAGTATGCAACATGCTACAGAATTGGAACACAGAAGCTTTCTTGGACCTGCGCGCCAACTACCAATAAATAAGGCTGCTTCTCATTAAAGCTTAAATATAACTTGACTTTTCGGTCTAATACTGAGGGAGAATCCCGCCCTTGACTTAAAGATTCATTTAGAAAGCCTGTGTTCTTCCATAACTGATTTATATCAAGTAGATTTGTCATCTTATGTTATGTAAGAAGGAAGTAGGCATGTGAGGTGCTCCATAGCTTCTAATGGCAGGAAGGACATATCCCCCCGTTCATGCTAGATTTGCCTTTTGAAGAATATGCAGCATGTGGGTATGCATTCATATATTAGCTCTTCCAAATGTGTGCCATTTAAATATTAGGTTATGTCCAGTCGCTCTGTTTTGTTAAAATAATGCTGTTTTGAATGCTATTCTTGCCAAATGCCTCTATTCAGAAAGATTCTCGCTGTCTGATGAAGCTTTGGTTTCTTCGGTTTCACTGCAGCTGGCCAAATTCTCATTTTTTTTCTGACAACCCTGTGTGCTTTGCTATATCAAGACTTTGTGTTGTTGCATAGTCAAGATGATTTTGGGTGGAAGTGATTAATCGTACATGGAATACGTGCTTTCCTGTGTAGTTTGGGACACTGGATTTAGCTGCTCAGTATGTGTTTCAGTCCTACTGAATCTTCCCATTGCTGCTTCTCACGTTCATCTACCTTTACTTTTGCCTGTGTCCAGGGCAAAGACTTGAAGGAGAGTATGGTCCAGGAGGCCACTGTAAGGGGTCTCAATAACAATAATGTCTTGAGCAGCACTTACTAAGTGAAGTTCCTTATCGTTTGATGGGAATTCAGCAAAGATGATTGCTAAACGCAAAACAGTAAGAGCTAGACATAAGGGGTTGTATGTCTTCTCATACATCTCCCTGGAGCTACAGCGGTCTGCACCAGCTGAGATCTCCCCTAGGGTATCCGGATTTTGCAAGAGAAGTCCAGGCTAGTTCAGTGAGCTCTGACTTTCCATGTATCTGACACAGGCAGAGTAGGACTATTCTAAATTTGGCTCATCTCTAGCAATCGCAGTCGCAAATACCAAAATTGCTCAAAATGTAGAACAGTTTTATGAGCCTCTCACAGGCTTATTATATAACTGCTATGTACTGAGAATGGTAGTGAGCTTAAATACAACCATTCCAGGAGGCCTGATGTCACTTCTAATACGTAAGTAAATGGTATGGTTGGGTTGAAATGCAGAATTATGACTTTCAATTGCAGTTTCCAGGCTGTAAGTTTTCTGATCTCTTCCAGGATTTGTCAGAGCTGAATTGTGCTGCGTTTGTGATTTCTGGTATGAACTGGAAGGGCTAATTGTTCCTTTGTAAGTATCTGAGATTTTAGCAGAGGATGATTTTCTTGCTTTTTCTAAATATCACTTTGAACTTGAGATTAGTTTTCTAAATACTAAAGGCTTTAGGAGCTCATGATATGATGTGTTTACCTAGTGTGGCTCTAACTGTTAGTCCCTTATATTTCCATTACCTTAATGGGCATGCAAAAATTAATACAGAAAAATGATCAGATTAAATGTGAGTGCCTCTTATATATGGCTGTAGAAGACTGAACCCTATACACAGCTGTAGAAATATTGGAACATTGCAAACTATTTTTGTTACGCCCGCTTCGGTTACTGGTAGCATTGCAACTCTCCATTATTCTTCCCTCTAGTATCTCATAATTGACGTTGAAAAGATGCTGTGAAATACTTGTTACTTCTCTAAATGATGTGTTACTCTGGATTTACTGCTCTTCCACGGTTTCAGCCTGCAAATACTGAGGATTTCCAGTAGAGGTCAGGATGACATTACCAGATATTTTGTAAACGTGGTGACCTGAATAGGAACCTTCCAACACTTTTCTTATTATCACAGACAAAACGTTTGGGTGGATTTTGATTTTTTGTGTTTATCATTTTTTAATACGCAGATAAAGCATCATGTAATTTATTTTTGTTTCCCCTGGATTTCATTAGCAACTTTATAAAGTTTGATCACAAATGTGTCAAATCTCTTGAGAAACTGTGGAGGTTGGGAATAAAGGAAAAAGTGGGAAGGAAATGCCCTTGAAGAATTAACACTGCTATTGAAGTAAAAGTCTGTTACGCTGCATGTGTTAGGACAACAGGGCCTGGGAAATCAATTTAGAATTGTTTTAATTCTTTGTATCGAGTGTGTGTATGTAAGTATACGTGTACGTACATATATATACACATATGTATGCACAGCACACACATATACCTACACACAGACATACATATATACATGTGCACACATATATTTTTATCGAACACTGTGCTACACAGACCCAGCAACAAGACTCAAGCAGCTTTTGCTTTGGCCTCTCGTTTCTGCTTTGTCATCATAGCTGCTATGTCTTGGCTTAAGTAAAAGAACAGACCTGCCTGAAAAAGTAACCCTATGCAAGTGGAAAAAAATTATTTTTTTTTTTTCAGTCACATCAATTGCTTGGTCAGTTTTGCAGCACAGACAGGCAAATAAAATATATCGACACAATGTACTGGGCTGCTCAGGGGATAAGGGCTACCTAAGCTGCCATGGTAATCAAAAAGAGCTAGGAAACACACTGTGTATTTTTAAAAGATAAATAATCTTTTAGACTCTGGAACATAGTTTTCTGGCTGGGGTAGATTTTGTGGCAGATTCTGTAATGCAGAGCCACAAAGCAGATGTAGCCTCGTGCTGGTTCTCCTGCCTAACACGATGAATTTGCTTGCGCATATATACACAGGCAGGTCACAGAATAGCTCAGGTCATTTATTTTGGACAATCCACTGGTGGCTGCCATAGTGATATGTATTTCTATTTTCAGACTTACTTTGTACTAACATCTCAAATATATCCACACATGTGCTCATGCATGCACACTACACACAAGAAGTTATCCGTGGCGTATTACTGCCTTTTTGTGATTACAAAATCGTGGTTTTCAGGCTCCGTGTTCTTAAAGGCACATGAGTTGGTGGCACATTGACACTTTACTCGTACTCCCACACAGAACTCTTCTACAGCAATGTGCGCTGTTCTTCTCTGGTCGTGTGTAGGACTTGGCTCTTGCAACCAAGCTTTTGGTGAGCGTCAACTCCTGGCACACCCATGTCATCATTCTGTTCAGAGACACTTCAGCAGCTTTGTTGAAAAAGAGCTGTAGCAGTTTTTTAGTAGTTTACTGCCTCTTAGAGTAGCTACACAATGGCTTACTCTGCTTACGGTAGGAAGCGACTGCAAAGTGCGTGTAAAATCCAGGCTCTAAAACGCAACTTGGTTGTCTAAAAATAGGAGGTGATGTTCACCATCTCTGAGTATATAAAATGTTGTGGAGGAAGATAAGTAACTGTGGGTGAGGTGCAATAAGACGGAAATGAAATAAAATCCGCTTTCCCTGATGCCTGTTCTGAATTATCTTGACAATAAAGGTTTTATCAAACCATGGCGCACTTTCCAAGAGGAAGTGGTGAAAGTTCATATTGCCAGGGACATTAACAGCTAGACTGGAAAAAACCCTTTGACTGGTTATAGAGAATGAATCAAAGAGTTCAGTGAGACATATAAGGTAGTTCAGTTGGTCTTTTTTGATCTATTTATTGAGACTAAAATTAAATACCGTGCTTTCTCTCTCCTGTTTTAGGAAATATTTTATATCCACATGGATGTTTCATCTTTTTAGTAGAAATCGGGATCCTATGAAATTAAAAGGTTCTGGACCAAGATGACTGCAAATGAAATAAAGCAATATTCTCTCATATTATATGCTCCATAATTTATCACAGTAAGCAAGGATAGTTTAGAAATGACAGGGTCAAGTTGCATTTTAGGAAGTTAGGTTTTCATACCAAAAAGAGCGTCTCTCTTCTCATGGTGATTCTTATAATTTACAAAGTCTACTTAACTCTGTGAGGAATACTTACTCTCACAGAAATCCTGAGAGAGGTCCATTGATACATTGTGGGTGAGATACAATTACTGGGTATAGAAGAGCGGTATTTCCCTCAAACTCAGCGAGGTTCAGCCCATTAAGGTCAAGCTCCTGCTTCTGAGCTGAAAACTGTCTGGGTGCTTGAAATTCAGGTTCATCTTCACCCATGTAAAAAAATCATTCTGCAGCAGAGGTATGTGGCAGGCTTTATTCATCTATTCAATTTATTTTACTTCAGTGCCTTTTTAATGGGCCACGTATTATTGGTAGGTGGTGCAGTGGCACTTGGGCTTTATAAAGAGTTCTACCTTGAGACAGCTTTGGTGGTTTTAGCCCAGTTCCTTTTTAGTTCTTGCGTGTCTCTGCTTGGCACTTGCACACAGTGCAGGAACACAAAGCACTCCCAGCTTTTATTCTGTTGGGCTTAAGCAAGCTGTGTTCCTGCAGAGGCCCCTCAGGAGAGAGTCTCCCAACTCCTGGTAGCCCCTGGTAGCCATTTGCTGTCACCAACTCATTAACTCATCCTTCCCGTCGGCGGCAGACTTCCAGATTGTGTCATGCAACGGCACTTGTCCTGCCCTACCCCAGACCCAGACAGCTCCCAGCAAGGCAACGCTGATGGCTCCCAGTGCTGTATCAAATTGCGTACTGATACTCCTGTTCTCCTCATGTTTATTTTCCTTGCTAGCTGCCTTCTACTGTGCTAGAGTACGCAGCCTATCATCTAACCATAAAGCTATCATCCAAGCTTCACCAGTTGAAGGTCTTGATCTCTTGTAATCCTCCAGCTAAAATCTTTTCCGTTGTCGCTGATATCACGCACATCTCTGCAGCACCTACCAGGCCAGGGAGGAGGAAGGATGTCTTTCACAACTTTGCCAACTTCAAATCTTGCTGGCCAAACTCTCCTCTTCTCTTCAGTTTTAACTTGCCCATTATATCTACTTTGTAAAAAATACTGGAAAAGGTCGTTGGGGTTTTTTTGTTGTTCGTGGTGGTTTTAGGTAGAAAGCGGCTCATTCTAGCTCATTGTTTGAAATGTGTAAAACGGATGTATCTTCCTTCCTCGCCAAAGCACAAAGTTAACACTGTTGGTAGAGAAGAAATTAAATAAATAAAGAAATAAAATAAATAATTTTTTTTTTTAGAAGTCTGCTACTTCATTATGGAAAAAAATAACCACTTATTTTCACAATGCATAAAATAACCTGTTTTCTATGGTAGTGTATTAGCAATATGGTGTTCTGAGGAAAAGGTCTACCAGAACTATAATTAATATAGTTATTGTGAAGTAGTAACTCGGCACTGTTTGGCTTCCAATTTAAATGCAAAAATCTGATTTATACTTGATTTTTATTGCATATGTAACTGTTTTCCCCAGGCTTACTTAACTTTTTCTGATTTCTTTGCAAGAGGTAAGAAACTTTACGTTCTTAGTAGTAGTAGTTTGTTGGTTTAAATTTAAATTGAAAATGGTGCAGAGCATCAACGGAGCAGGCTCACATCCTTTCATGTTCTCCTTTTTGCCTAGATCTCTTATCCATAATTTGGAACATGACCTTTTATATTTCAGATCCACAAAGTACTCACCTTTTTGACCTCTGATATCCAAACAGCATTCACTGAAGAATTCTAAAGATGAGATTTTCAGTGTTTCTGAAATAATGTAGTGAATACATGAAGGAGTAGTCTCTTCCTATGTACATCTAGCTTTCAAATTTAATTAATTTAATACATTAAATATTTAATAACCAAAAAAAGTTATAAGTAGGTGTCACCATTTTGGTAACAAGTATATAGCATTGATCGCTATTCTCAAATCATGGTTTGCACAACACATATAAGCTGTGTCCCCTAAACTATGAATGTTTACCTGAGTATATTTTTGTGTGAAATCTGACAAGAAAAATTAAATTCTGTTGTGTTTAAATTTGTGTTGAGCTCTGTTCTATTGTGTTTACTGTTGCCTTGTTCCATATGCTCCTTATTTAAGTGCACCTACCTCCCAGTTAAATCTTCATTAACATGGACATCTGCAGAAGCTTTACTTGCTTTCATCCCACTTGAAGCATTAGATGTTTTCCACCATATACATTTCTAGCTTACTTTTCTTCTGAACTTCTAAAATAAGCACAGCGAGATTAAATAGCCAGAAGTGAAAAAAAACAAACCCTATGTGAACAAAACTTTTGGACTTTAAGGTCTTTTTTTTTTAATTTTGCTCTGGCTTCTGTTTTATTTGTATTAATTTCTCCTTTCTTTGTATTCACTGCAAAAGTAAATGTGTGTGACAATTTTCATTATAAAAATTGGGACTGACTGACTATAGTAGTTGATGTTCTTCCCAGAAAGCTCTTCTTTAGTAAGAGGACCCTTTCAAAAGTCTCCAAATTGTGGGACTGATTAAAATGGGAAGCAAGCCATCCAATTCGCCGCAGCGCTCAAGGAAAATAAAATTAGCCTTGCTACCATTAACACCTTAAGTAAGTCACGTGTTGTAGACATGTTATGTACGTGTTGAAATGAACTTGTCTTGAAAATTTGACTGTGTGAGGAGATATAACAAATGGTATGATGGTATACCTCCATATAAAAATATAACACTGGTATAGTGATTGGACTCTGTTCAGTACTAGAAGTGCAGAACTAATGGCTAGAATACAGAAGCTGAATTACTTGTTACTCCAAAGGAGGAAAAAAAAAAGAAAAAAAAAAGAAAAGAAATATAACCATTACTTCAGGTCACCACTGAGGTCACTGACAGCACAGCATGGGGGATTCAAGTATAGCAGCATGACTGCAACTAGCTCATGGCTGTGAAAGAGATCTTTAGTCCTTGTTGCTGCTTTATACTTAAATTGGAAGAAGCAAGAGTATCTTCTTATTTTTACATATTTACTTTTTTGAAAAAGAAAAGAAATATAGAACTTTAAAAACGCAATTTGAAAAAAAAAAAACCCCTTATAAATAAACCCCGCTGATAGTCCTGCCACATACTGTTCCATGAAGATGATCTTTGTTAAACTAGTAAAATCAAGGGTGAAGGGGTTGGTGGGGAGACCCCTCTGCAACCCATGCACTGCTTGCTGTAATAATTAGATATGGTCCTGTTGTCAAACTGCAGTCCAGCTTTTATCATTCTTGGCAGACAGAGCAGAACAACACTCTGGCACTTGACCTGCCCATAAAAACTTGAACAGGAAACAGCAATAAATAATCCACTCAAAAGGCCCTTGAGAAAAGCATTACACTTGATTCCTTATAGGAATTGCATGCTACTTCAGGGGGAGAGTGCGGACTCTTTCAAAGCCCAGGCTTATTAGCGTTCTGAGAATTATTTTTTTTTTTTTGCAATTAAATGTTTCAATGGTAACTTGAAAGAGATTTTTTTTTCTTGTATGTAGCAGAGTGAGAGAGGCTTCAAAATTGTTTCTGGTTTTGCTCCTTTTAATCAACACGGAAATCAACTCAGAGTAAACACATATGTACCCAAACAGTGTCTCGAACAAACGGACCAGTCAGCCCTCGTATTCCTCCAGAGCTGGTCCGGGCTTCCTTCAAAGGGGGGACCTGGTTCTTGTTCTGCTTTACATGGAAACCCTCATCCTTCTGCAGTGAAACTGGAGTTTGGTCCCAAATCCATTACCTTGGTCAGAGTGTCCCTGCTGACTTGGTGCCTGGGTACTGAAAGGTACATGAGGTGAAAAAACTGCTCCAGTTTCTCTGGGAAATTTCTTCCCTCAGTTTCTGAGGGAAATGGCAGAGTATTTCAGTTCTCTTTCTAGCCTGAAAAAATAGACTGATTCTGTTTTTATTTTCCCAACATATTTATAGGCCCCAGCAATGCCATCAGTTTCACCGACATTTGCTTTAATCTGAGGCTTTTCTTGTGAGGTGAATTAGAGAATTAAGGGCATAATTTGTAGCGGGTTTAGTCACACAGTGGAGTAAATTGTCTTTTCATGTGTGTACAATAATTTAGTTTTTCATGTTCATTTTGTTGCTCTGGATGAATCTCTACTAATCTGTGTGGAAAAGGAAAATCTTATTTACCAAGAAAAGTCTGAGAGAAAAAAAAGCTCATACAGACTCTCACACTTCTCCCCTTTAGTAAATTAAAGTGATTACTAGTTAAATGCAGTGTTGGTTTGGTTTTTTTTTAGTTTTTACTCATATAGTCTTTGTTCCCAGCTCTGCTAGTTTCTAGCTAGATTAAGAAATTTTGGGAAAAAAAATCCTTTTTCATTTTTTTTTAAGATTTATTTTTAATGAGATTAAACTTAACTCATTTTTTCCAGTTTTTAGAAGGCAAGCTCCCAGATTTTTGGCTGGTTAGGCAAGTCAATTTTACTGAAATTACTCTCTTGGCTCGCTAAAGATACACGTATTTAAATATCAGGGCAGTGATTGCTCAAAGCCAGAAATTCTATGACGTATTTTCCAATTGGACAGGAATGTTGTTTTTCAAAAATAAACAGTGTGCTACACAAAGAGCAGATTGATAACGTTCTTCCTAATAGATCTTAGTCTTATAGCTGGTCTGAGTTCAAGTGTTGCAAACTCAAATGTCTGAGTGACCTGAACATGAATTTTGTCTTGGAGCGATACAGAAACTAATTCCTCTATTTGGTTGCACTTTTTCCCCATTTACTCCTGTAGTTTAGCCTCCCAAAAGCCATTTTCAATAGCGCATGTGGAAAAGTTCTTGGGACCAGATTAACAGCTCTCTACAACTACCTGAAGGGAGGGTGTACTCAGGTGGGGGTCAGGCTCTTCTCCTGGGCAACCAGTGACAGGATGAGAGGGCATGGCCTGAAACTGCATCAGGGGAGGTTTAGGTTGGATCTCAGGAAGCACTTCCTCACTGAGAGGGTGATCAGACATTGGGATGCACTGCCCAGGGAAGTGGTGGAGTCACCGTCCCTGGAGGTGTTTAAGGAGAGGCTGGATGTGGCACTTAGTGCCGTGGTCTGGCCAATGGAATGGTGTTGGACCATAGACTGATGGACCTGATGATCTCAGAGGTCTTTTCCAGCCTCAACAATTCTGTGATTCTGTGAACAGTGTAGTGGCTAAAAAAGCAGGGTAAGCTGCTTCATTTTTTTTTGTTACGATTTTGTGTCAGACACACGTTAAAGGTACCTTGATGGCAGTGAGGCCCATACTCAAATGATCTTTGAACCATCTTGGGGCTTCAGCTGGTGACGTGGTCCGTCTTCTCACCTGCAGAGCAGGTCAAAACAGACGCTTGCTACTGCTCGTGTGAAATTGCCTGTTTTGCACAGGGGTAGGCAGGAAGTGCTGACCAGATAGGAGGTAGCCCACAGACAGCCCTCACGCCTCTCACCAAGCAGTCTTGTCCCAGCCACAGCCCTGCTGGTGTTTGCTAGCAGAGCTGTCTCAGTACACTCCAACATCGCTTTTATTGTGCTTTACAGCTCGTTCTTTCCTCTTTTTCATAAGCAGAATGCTGTGACCAGCTCAAATGCCATGAAATTTTTGGTAATTCGTCTAATTTTCAACTGGATTGGAAAACAGGAGCAATTTAGTAGCAAGGACAGGTAAAACTATTGGATTCTGCCTAGTAAATAATTGCTAAGCTGTGAGTGTTGACTGTAATTAATTTTTCAAATTTTCTGTTAAATGTTCAAAAAGGTTAGTATTATGTGGCTTTTGGAAACATCCACCCTTGACGTATATCTAATTTCTTTTGTTGAGAGTCTTACTCCTACATCCAGTGTTTGTTTGCCTACATGGAATTCATAGGTTGGTGAACTCATTTATTTATTTACTAATTTTCTTGGTTATTGACTATGCAAAAGTTGCCACTAATGAGGATTCTTCCCCATTGTGAATCATTAATACATTAAGTACACTTCAAATTCCTCCAGTAATGATACAATGAGAATTGCTTAGCTGATTTAAATAACACAGATGTAGTACTAATTATACATTTTAAATTGGCAACAAACACAATTAATTTGCAGATTATCTAAAACAAAAGTAAACTTTTTTATTATAGTAATTTACTATAATTTATTACACAGCAATTTTCTCTGTATATTTAAATGTTCGACAAACCTACAAAAAGATATGTAATTAGACCTGTTTCATTCATCGCTGGCTGCCTTTTTACCAGGGGTCTTACATGAACAGCTTACAAAGACACCGTCAGATTAACCAAATCACAATGGTGGCATCTTTTAAATCAACAAATGGATTTTTATTTTTTGCTAGTAATTTCTGTGGGTTATTAAAATTGAATGGTTTTAATTTAACTTACATTACTGGAAGGTATTTTACAGGGCTTTTGCTTGGATGATGGTTTGATTTGCTGAAGTTTACCGGATCTGTCTGTGTTTAGATTGCAAATTCTTTTGGAAAATTAGAAACAAAATTAGTTTGTGGACATTTTTTGAAGGGAAAAACCCAACAAAACAAAAATCTTCCCTTGCAACAGCAACAACTCCCTCTCTAAGTGCTTTCTGTGAAGGGAAGTTTTGAATGATTTGTCCCTGGATTCAGGAAATCAGAGTGAGGCCATGGTAATATTTCATTTTCATTCGAGCCTAGATTTTGGGCATTAAAAATCTGCAAGTGTCCATATCAAGCCCAGTTGCCAGGCCATTTATTTGCCTATTCAATACTGGCTTCAGAGAGCTTTACACTGATGCTCACAGTGTCACTGGAATTTGCCAGATGTATGGCGTCATTGAAATAGTCTTTGAAGTTTATTTTAACATGGAATAGAGGCACATCTTGTAAGAGATTCTAATTGTTGGCTCTGGTGTAATTCTTTAAACTGACTGTAGGACCAGGAATTAAAAATAGCAAACCACAAACTGTGCCTTCTCATCCTGTGCCTTCCTCAAGTATGAGGTTCTCATTCCAGTTGAAAACTCAAGTTTTCTTTTCCATTTAATGCTTCTAAGTCAAAAATTTCAGCTCTTGATTTTTCTAGGACTGTGCATGATGGGTGCAATAGCGATATGCAGCCTCCTGTTTAAAATAGAATTTAAAAGTGAAAAGTCTCGTTGTGAAATTTTTCCATAGTGAAAATTATTAATTGCTAGGTAGTAATAACAAATCTGTGGAGAATGGGATCTGCTAAAGAGAATCCAAAATTTAGTTTCCTTGGACACTGTCAATAGTGGTGTCAGCAGCAGCAGAGCCCTCATCCTAGGCGAGCATAAGCTCATTTGAAGGACACACACCTCCACTCCCTCTTCTAGCATGATCATTTGTCTCTTATCATCTATCTACAGGTAGAATCACAGCCACATACCAAGAACCGCTCCTCCATCTGTGATCCCAAACCCCCAAAACGTTTTTAGTTATTTTTTTTTTAAAAAGGCAAAAAAATTGTATTATATTTCTGACAATGAATCGCCTACTTACCGACAAAAACCATTTACTTCTGTTTTGCAAAGCAAACACTTCTGTATCTATTAACTTCTGTTTTATAAAACCCAGACTTGGCTACAAGCACTTCCACAATGTGTTTTCTCCCTAATTTTAATTTATTTTTACTTCCCCTCCCACCCCCTTACCCAGAAGGGAAGATAGGCAGTGGTGATAGTACAGGTATGGACGTGTAGACATATGAAAACAAGTAAGATTTCCCTTTAAAAGCAGAAAATATGTTTGATTATGTAATATAATTTTATGTAATATAATACGCCTGTATTGTACCTTTAAAAAGAAATACGCAGTTGTTCTTGAACTATTAAACTGTATGTGTCACTGATTTATCCTGTTACCAAAAGGTTCTCATGTGTCACTTGGCAGAAGACAGCTTTTTTTCCAACTCTATTGTATAATTGTGTTTTGTTAGCTGTTGTTGTTTTATAAATACTGTACTAAAGGGATCTCTGAAGATCAAGATTTTTGATGCAGTATTTTTCTTTGCTGTTCTTTGATGTTGACCTTCCCCCACTTCCATCATAGCAGCAAGCACAGTATTTTGTTCTCAAAAAGTTACCAATTCTATGTCAGGAAAAAAAAAAAAGCATTTATTTTTTGTGCCAGAGTTTTTGCAAGCAGGCTGACTCCACTCCAGCAAATTCCTCACTGGAACTCTTCTTAAGCAATTTTCCTGGGAACACTAGGTTTGTGAAATTTTTCTTTATTTGAAAATCTGCAAAGAGGCTCCAGTGCTATCAGTCTTCGTATATTTAACTGAGTGTGCTTGCAATACTAGCAGTGATATATGTTCTTTTTCCTTCTGACAGTTTCCACTTCTAGCAAGAGCAGTGACGTTCTCCTGCAATATTTAATTAAAATCTCTCTTATTGAAAAATAATTGAGTAAGTTCTTATCCTATCTCTTGGTAATCATGGAGAGAAATTATTTGTTGTCTGCCTTATAACAAGTTCTGCGTGTTGGAAGTCTCGTTTTAAGCCTTTCCTCTTGCTTAATCTTCTCTGCTTTCTACTAAGTGCAGGCCCTTAACCTTTCTTCCCAGATCATGTTTGTGAAACATCTTATCAGTCTTAAGGTTTCCCTCAGCATTCTCTGCAATTTCTCTGCCTTTCTCAAGAAGAATTGACCCAATTGAATAGACTACTCTAGCTCAGTCTCCTCGCTGTCAGAAGAGTGGAAAACTTACCTCCCGTGTCTTTTGCACGACACTTTACAAAACAGGTTTCAGATTGACATTTACGAGTTTTGCAACGGCATTATGTTTTTGGCTGCTATTCAGTTTGAGCTATTATAACACATCAACTCTGCTTCAAATACTGCTGCTAAACCAGGTAGCTCCCGTTTTATGTCATGTTTTCATTTGTTTTGAAGTGAAATGTTTGGATTTTGCCTTCATTGAATTGAATCCTGTTAGGTTTTGAACACTGCTCAAATTTCTGAAATGAGTATGAAATCCAGTCCTGTTCTCAAGGGTGCCTGCAACCCCTCCCAGCTTAGTGATAGCCATAAATGTTATATTTGCTATCCAAGTTGTTAATGAAAACATTTAAAACTTACCAGATTTTTTTGCCAAGACCCTGCATGAAACAACCCTCCAGTCTGATGGTGAGCCTTTTTATTTGGGAAATGTTCTTCAAATTGTGGTGGATGATATTTGCTCCAAGTGAAATGCATGTATATTCCCTGCAGTGTTCCTTAAAAAGAGGTGCACCTGAGCAGCAGGAAGGAGGGCTTGGCTCCTGCCCTTTAGGGGAGGTGCAAGCCTTGAAAAGGGGGAGAGGACAGCTGCCCTGGCAGTGCCTGAGCCTGCTTGGCTGGAGTGTGCTCCTGGGGTGCAGGGTTAAGCCAGCAGGCAGCCTGCTGCTCCAGCGAGAGGGAAATTTCTCTGGAGCTCAGGAAGCAAACACACAGCGGTGCCTCAGGGACTTACCACAGTGAGCCATCGTGTCCCTGCAGGAGACACCATATTCCCCAGTCTTGCTTTCCAGTATGAGAGCTTTCCGTGGTTTCATGGATTGCAAAATATTTCTACCTGGTTTCCCCCAGTTCTCTAGGAAAGCGGTGTCTAGTGGGCTGGAGGTTACCAGTGCTGCCTATTGCTAATAGTTTTATTGTTGTGTTTATACACCAAGATGAGCAACAGTGACTCTTATTTATAAGTTATAGAGAATGAAGTTGCTTTCTGAGATTTTTATTTGTGTGTGTGGCTATGTAAACTGTATATGTAGTCTTCTATAGTGAGATTCTCCAAAGCTTAGATAAGGTCCAGAGCCTGAAGTGGAATATAAAGTAATGAGGAGTTAGGGAGAAACCTTTCCACAAAACTGCTGTGGTTCTGTGTCGTATAATCTCAACGGGGCAGAGAGGCAGAAAGGGAGCTGGGGAAGAAGCAGTCATCATTCTTCATCCTTCTTGCTTAGTGGAGACCAGTGGAGGACTTTTTTTAGCCAGGATGATTTTCTGTTATTGAGTTAATGTTCAAAATGTCTTTTAAGACACTGATGGTAAAATAGAATCTTAAATTGCATTCTGAAAACACTTGCAGCTGTCCTGGGGTCTTCAGGTTTATAGTATTGGTCTCAAACCACTCAATCACAAATGCTCGACCCTATGAGAGTTTATGTGTTTTCTTAAATGAACTGTGATTTGTGCAAGGAAAATCTTCTCAGTACATTTGAAAAATAAATACTCAAATTATCTAAGCACAGGAAATAAAATAGTCTGGCTCAGTTGCTGTCTTCTGGAATCTGGGTTCGCAACCTGACAGATTTTGTAGCTCAGCTGACTGATAAAATGGTGTGGCCTTTTAGAATTGCCAGTTGTAAAGCTAACTTTGGCAGGAGGAGTGGCCAGATGTATCCCTTACTGTCCTTGGTCTGAGCTGGGTTAGCAAGACTAGGGAGGTTGTGGAATCTCCTTCTCTGGAGACATTCAAAACCCGCCTGGACGTGTTCCTGTGCGCTCTGCTGTAGGTGATCCTGCTCTGGCAGGGGGGTTGGACTAGATGATCTTTAAGGTCCCTTCCAACCTCTAACATTCTGTGATTCTGTGATTCTGTGACTATAAATAGCTACATTTGAGTCTTGATGTAAAAGATTGGGTGGTAGATTGTTTAGATTCCTCAAGAGTAATACCAAACAGGGTGAATAAAAACATTACCCTTAATTTAAATAAGCCATTTTTCTCATACTTGTGTAATGTCTCCCTTTTTGGGTGACCAGCATCCCTCTCTCCTTTCTATAGAGGCTGGTGCTGAAACAATTGCCACAAAAAAAGAGAGATGGTTGCTGTTGACTTCAGCCAAGAAAAAAAAGACCTTTTTCATGGATGATTTTCTTGTCCATGTGCCTTTAACCTAAGAAGGAGATGAACTACAGAAGTAGTGTTGTTCAAACAAAAAGGGAGTATTTTTCATTTGTTGCTTTTTATCTGCTGCTCTGATCAGGAACCTCTATCCCAAATTTAAATGTTAGCTTTCAGTTGAAGACAGATGTGTTTATGTTCTCAATTCAAGTGCCTCCACCTATCTTTATTGAAGTTAATTTATTTATTGAACTCTGACAGGTTATTACCCAAGCTTATAGAAAGTGTGCCATTTTATCTCAAAGAATGTTCACTGGCAATTTATGGAACAGAGTGCAATATAAAAATCAAAAGGTAATCTACATTAATTTGTGTCTCATGGTCATAAGAAAGAAGAATCACAGCTTAGCTTTTGAATTTGAGTTGGTTTGAATCAGGATATCTTTTACCCCCAATAGTTAAAGGCGGACAAAAAACACACCACAAAAAAACCCCAACAAAAACCCAAACCAACCAAACAAAAAACCCCCCAAACAGTCTACAAACAAAGCTCCTTGCTATTCTGGATATTGAACTGGAAAATTTAAGTGGTAATCTATTCCCTCTTCACTCTTTTATTCTTTCAAAGAAAGCTAGCTTGCTTATGCTTGTTTTTTTTTTTAGGGAAATATAAGAGGTATTTTAAAACATACTAGCAAAATCTGCAGCAAGGTGTGACATAGATCTCCTCATCTAAGTTTTAACTATAGCAAACCTCAACCCTGTTCACTCCTTTCACAAATCAGCAAAGCTTTGAGCTCATTTTGAAGTTTTATTTAGTAAAGGGAGTTTAAGCATGTTCTTAATATGTGATATATGGGAAAGTGATTTGATCATTTGTCAAATCCAAGCTTTAATTCCCAATGTGCAGCTGTCTGTCCTTGTTATTATTCAGAGCAAAGATGAGACCCATGGCAGGTACAGGCCACAAAATCTGATTTTATTCCATTCAAGTAACCATTTGGCTGTCCAACGTTTATAATCAGATGGATTAGTGTTCCTTGGCTTTGCTTTTCAAATTTGATAGAAAGCAAAGTTGTCTTGTTAAATGGATTCTTTGCCTGCTCTGTAATTCTTGGAGAAAGCCAAAAAACTCTCAAACAATTCTGTTTGCTTTCCCTCCCCACAGCCTGAACTGTCATGTATCATAGGTGTGACACCGGGACAAGAGTTATCCCCCTTTTGTAACCTATTTGAATGTCTTCATTATGTGTTAAAAGCACCATCTCCTGTGCCAGTAAAAAATACTGAGGAGGAAAAGAAGAGAAAGCATTTTGGGTCATGTTCTGTAAAGCAACTTTCATACCATCTATATATTGGCACACTCTATAGTTTTTTATTTAAGTTTTTGTGAAGTTTCACTTGTTACAGATAATTTAGTTTCAAACAAGGAACACCCAATATCCAGGGGCCTCTGATGGATGACTTATACAGCTGAGTAGTAAACTTATTCAATTTGTAGCTCTGTATGTGTATGTTTTTCTTTGGAGCACTCTGATCAGGATTTCAAATGAAGGAAAATCTAGCTTCTAAAATTTGTTATGGAAAAAAAGATCTCTATGGTTTTCTTTTTTTAAAGACAGTCTTTTATCACCCAGACCTGATCTTCTTTACGAAAGTTATTTTGCTTAATATTATGACACTAAAAGAGGCTGATGTCTTTGAACATACCTGGATTAATTGTATAAAATAATACAGATTAACTACAAAAGTTTCACATCATTGAAAGTATTATTTCTTTTTGGATAATCAGTTAGCTAAAATAAGTTGCTTAAAGCTTACTGTTTAAAAGCTTTGTTTTCTAGATTTGACTAGTCTACCTTTACATAAACAAACAGTGAAAAGAAAGAAGACAGAAACAGGTATGGTTCTTGGTGCCTTGTGTTTTGGTACAGGGGGAATCACTCCAGGACCAAAAGCATGTATTCAGGTTGCACTGGAAGTAGGAATTAAGAAGATGCCATGATAAGCTGGAAGGTTTCTACCTGAATATTTAGGTATTAAAGGTGTCTTTAAATTGTGTCAGACATATACGCATAGGACTGACAAGTCTCCTGAAAATACCTCTGAATGTTGTTTTACTGGTTGGAAGCAGCACCTTTTCAGCTGCTCTTTCTACTTCTTCTTGGGTGATTCATGTGGTTGGGCGTCTAGAAGGAAGTTAAAGGATTTTTTCAGATGTCTCAAACCTATATTCTGTCAAACAATAGCTGAAGCTTCTTTACTGTTGTCGTGGGTTAG
The DNA here is from genome assembly GCA_020746105.1 of Trogon surrucura. Classification (NCBI taxonomy): domain Eukaryota; kingdom Metazoa; phylum Chordata; class Aves; order Trogoniformes; family Trogonidae; genus Trogon; species Trogon surrucura. The sequence continues at coordinate 111,167,427 of CM036617.1, read as the reverse complement.
GGCTGGGCCGGCCACTAACACACACAGACGGTCTCTAACCCCCTCTTCCCCCCCCCCAAACGGGAAGAGAAAAGGGAATGAGGCAGAGAGACTTACGGGTTAGGGAAGGAAAACTAGAACAGTTTTAATGAAAATAACAGAAATAATGGTAAAAAGATAAAAGTAAGGAACTATATACAACTATAGATAGTAGCCCGATATCAAACCCGACTCCCTTCCCCGATATCAATCCCCACTGGTGCTGCAGAGCAGGAGGCACTGGGGAAACCCCAGGCTCAACGGGAGCTGGATACGGGGAGCTGGATTCGGGAACTCAGGATCCGGATCAAAAGCAGAAGGTCAGACGTAGTCCCCCCTGGACACCGGCCATTGCAGGAAAGGGCGAAACGAAGAAAAAGGGCCGAAACTCTCGTGATCACTCAATTTATACTAGATATGACGTATATGGGATGGAATACTCTCGTTGGTCACCTGTCCTGTCTATTACCCCCCGAGGTGCCACCTTTTACTTCCTTGTGCCCCCCTCTTACTACCCAGCACCCCCAGTGTGGCACACAAGAGCCAGCAGTGGCCTTGGTCACTGTAGGAATAAGTATCAGCAAGAGCCTTTCTGCATCCCAGTCCCAGGCAGTGACTGTAAACATCAGGTGTTATCACTGCCAGTAGCACACACTGTCTGCAAAAACATGCTGCTGACTTCAGAAAGTGCAGCCTTTTAGAAGACACTAAACTGGAAAGTAAAAAAAAATCACTAAACAGGACTGGGTTTTTAGCTAAATCTAGGACAACTGTTCCCTGTGGTTAGAGAGAGGCAAAGACCTCTCTGAGCAAGCTAAACTTCATCTTCACAATGTCAGAGCTCAAGCTCTATTAACCATCATAGTTGTCTCCAAATATATACCAAGTGTCTTGAATGCTAGAACTAAAGTAACAAGCCTGCATTTCCTCCCCCCCCAAAAAATTAAGTAGACCACAGTATTTATTTTGTACACAATGGATAAATATATTTAATGTAAGTTGTTCTGTGCACTATTCTGCCAAAGACAAAATCATTAACTACCAAGAAAAAGGCCAATGTTTGACTTGCAACAGTGATGACTGTTAGATAAAGGAACAGGAACGAATCAGACTGACGATTGTCAGTTTTGTTACAAGTACAAATTTAATTAGCATATTATGTACTTCATTTCACCCACACCAAAAGGAAAGTTTTATGTCACCTACAGCTAAGTACTACAAGTCTAGTAAAAATGTTATGAAGGACAAGTAATTCCTAGCTCTTACTAAGCACAGATGTTCTAGGGTGTATAGACATGTCACTTGTCTTTTGTTAGTGCTTTATGATCAGAGTTGAATCACAATAGCATCAGGAGAAAGAGAAGTTGGGGGGGTCAAAATTCAGAAATGGAAAGAGTCTTCTTTTTCTATCTGAAGTTTCAAGTCTCGTATTGAACTGGCATGTGTTAGTGAAGGATGAACAATTAATTGATAGTAACACATATTTCATATCTCTGATATAAGCATTCAGTTTAATTTTGTAGAATAAGTTATTACAATTTCAGGGTTGAGTAGACAAAGGTTTGAATACTTATATCCACCAATCATTTCTCAGTTATCCTAACTCAAAGTCTAATATCTTAGATGGTTACACAATTTTGGAAGTGTTTGCTGTAGAGCACTCTTGGCCTCAGAGCAGCTTTTAACAGGCTCAGTTGCTGCACTGCCTGCCCAGCATGAATTGTGAGACTGTCGCTGACACAGGTGTGTTCTTGCCCAAAGATGAAAAACGTGATTATCAATAGGGAGGGTGTCCTTTTAGGAATACACTGTTGGATGACAGCCTTAGGAAGGGGAAGTTACAGTGTAGTTCTTAAAATATTCTACCATGAACAGTTCCTGGTTACAGAAATAAAATAAATAAATTGAACTGTATTTGGTAGCCTTACACTGGAATCTATGACTTGAAGATAAATAATAGGAACAAAGATAATGAAGAAATTAAGTAGGAGGGCATCTGATGACTGTAACAGATTATTTTTATAATTCTTTTCGGAAAGTGTTTTAAGGAAGAAAAAAGTAAGAGTAGTGCATATAAGAAGAGATAAGAAAGAACAAGATATGAAGAGTATGAGAGCAATGTAAATGTCAGGTCATCCACGTCCTGATTATGTGTACTTGTTTTTTTGTTGTTTGGGGTTTTTTTCTGGTTTTATTTTGTTTTTAATTGTTGTTGTTTGTTTTAGAGTTTGATTTTTTTTTCCCCCAATAATATATAAGATTTGCTGAAATTAAGTGATCCATTTGGAATCTACTTTAGATATAAACCAGAACATTTGCAGGACATGGATTTGTTTTGCTGCCTAGGAAAAAGCAACTCTTTGAGCGATGGAGATAAAAAGGAAGGGGACCTGTGGGAACAAATGAGGGCTCTTGGGTCCAAGTTTTGTGTTCAGTCCAAATAAATACACGTGTGAAGTTCAAACGGTATTCTTTTTAGTATTCCAGCTATCCAGAGCCTTCTAGGCCTCCTAAAATGACAAACCAGCTGGCAAATGGTGATGCCACAGTAACAGGTATTATTTGGAGATGAGCTGAGGATATACTTTGATTTATTTTTTTCAATTTATCTTTATTGCTTTAAAACAATAACAAACTCAAAAAAAGTGCAATTTGCTGAGGTATATGTAACTCTCCACCTGCAGAAAAAAACCATGACTCGTTCTTTAATTCTTTCTGCAGTATTACTCATAGATCGAGTCTCTTTCTTCATAAACCTTTGCTGATAGTGTTGGTTACCTTAAAATATATTTTTCAGGAGTATTTGATACTACTTTTGTCAGGTAAATTTGGCCTGAATTCAGAATTGTGCAGCAGTAGTATAAACATCAATTATGATGCACTTAACTGAAAGTAAAGCCAGTTTATGTTGCTTGTAGCTTAACCTTCTCCATTTCTTTCAATTTCCAGGGATTTCATTCTACTTCCTATTATTGATTTTTTTTTTAATATATTAGTGCAATATCCAGAGGCCAAGGTACTGTTGTGTTCAAAGTCCTGTACAATATTTACAATATTGTATGCAAATTTGTATTACAAATATTTACAATATAATAGTTGATTGCTAAGCTTCCTGGAGCAGGAGCTGTCTGTCTGAAATCTTCTATAGGTGAGTGAGGAGAATGGGGTCCACAAGGATAAACCAAGCTGTACACTTCCTTTGCCTGACAATTTCAGTCTTTTTTCCCCCATTCCCTGGAAGACTGAATTCCATTTGGCTTTCCTTTGTGCTCTCCTCCCTTTTTCTCGTGTATCCTCTCTCTCACTGGACACCGTGGAACCTTGTACCTGTTAGCTCCGTTGGCACAGAGTCAGCGAGCTGTGCTGCCTTCCCGTTCTTGCCGAGACTTGCTTTCCTGGCTGGGTGCCTCTCCTCCCATCAAACAACCTTTTTCTCATTTTCAGTTCTGCCCAGAGGATTTGATTACCAGATGTGCACTTATTTTCACTCATCTAGCTGCATTTATGGCCATGTAGCAGTAACCTCTGCATGTTTTTAAGTTAAAAGTTCTTCTTGGGTAGTGGTGGGGGACAGGGAAGAGGAAGGAAGGATTGTTCATTTCCTCGGTCCTAAGAGCACATGGAATTATGTGGGGAAAAAAACAATCCCTCTCGTTGTGGTAATCATAGAATCATGGAATGGTTTGGCTCGGAAGGGACCTTAACAATTATCTAGTAATCTTACTGAACAGTTGGATCTGCAGCTTTGTTAACTTTCTAATACCATGACTGGCAGGTACAACCATATCCAGACAATATGGTTTGTTCAGCACTTCACTGGAACATTTATTGTATACCATGGCCAATATGGGTAGTGTGGTGGATAAAGGTAATTATTGCAGCACAAGGTGGATCTAGGCTAGGGGTTTCTTTGCTTTCATTTTCATTTTAAGGGAAAGCATTTCAGTCTCCCTGTTAGAGTGGCCATGCCAGGAGAAGTTGAGTGTTACACCTTCTCATCTTGTTTCCTGGTTTGCTAGAGTGTTATAATGAAATCTCAGAAGTTAATGTGGCACTTGAAGATGTGACACTATTTGGAGTAAACAAAAATATTAATAAAGAATCATGTTCCAGTGGGTGTCATCAGTTATCAACAGCACAGTAAAAATCTAACAAGAATAGTGACACCATCCATGTATGTTGCACTTTGCTTCAGCTGGTTTGAGTTACTTTCAACACTTAGGTGAGAGATTTAATAGCTGAAAGTATTTTGCTGCTTGTGGTATTTGTTGGAAATGTAACCTGAACTGCTGCAATGGAGGAACACCTGATCACATTTTCAGTGACAAGAGACTGTTTCAGTTTTGAAGTCAGCCGTGGCTTTTCAACACGAGGAAGCAAAGATGAAGTAATCCCTTGCTGGGTGCTCACAAACAGCAGGGTGTAGCTTTCTAAACAGTGTCGGGGCAATGGGATGAGACACTTGAGAGGACATGCTCTGGGGCCACGTGAGACACGCAGTGTTTTGAAGCAGAGCAATGTAAATTTCTATGCCAAAAGGCTGCAAAGCATTTCTTCAGAGAGAGGCACATAAGACAACAGATGACATGTCATACGTGTCATCTGACAATAATTAAGGGAACATGTTCACTTTTTTCTGTTGAGGTTTTGCAAAGTTTGACTGCCGCCCATTGCTTTATTTGCATTTGTCATGTTGAGCTGCTCTATTTTCCTGCAAATAGCAAAAATGTATAATGTAAAGGGACTTTCTTGACTGGTTTTAACCAGCCGCAGTTCCATTTGGAGTAAAACCTGGTGGCTGGTACTAAGAGTTAATAGGCATATGCAACATTGTCTTTCTCCTCTACACACCAGCTACCTTCTTTTTGTGGAACATAAGGAATTTCTGGTATGTTGAGTGGAGTGTATATGAGGAAAGGAGAAAACAAAAAAGAGCTGGAATGCTTTCTGAAAAAAAAAAGTGGTTATTACTTCAAGTTTCAGAATTTGTGGGGAAGAAAAAAATCTTCCTTGCATTTGGAATAGCACATATGGGAACAATCATGTCTAAACATTACTTTTTATACTTGTGCTTCTGTAGCAAATCTTATCATTTACTGTTTCAGTGTCTGTGCATAACATGCACATAGGAAAACACGTACCTTTACTCTATAACAATACTGACTGGAGGTTTTTCAGTCCAACTTTCATCTTTTCCTTTCACATAAACAAGTGTGTTTCTTGTTGCTGTGTATAAATATTATCATTCTTGATATTTTTATTTGGAAATACATAGCAGGTTAGTTGTGGAACAAAATATTTTGCAGCATGCAAATGGTTGGCAAGATCAGATATATAATGGAAATTACTAACTTTGGTTTACTGCCACAAAAGAAAAGTTCATGATGCATAAATCCTGTACTCCTCAGTGGTTTTAGCATCGGTTATTAGTTGGAAATTATCTATATAAATACTTGCAGCACCTGTAGAAAACAAGATACCAGAAATCAACAGTGATTAATGTTCCTTATCCAACACTACTGATATAGCTTGTCACAGGACAAGGGGGTGTATTATTTGGATTAATGCAGGTTGGCATATGGAACAGTTGTATAAAGCAGGATGAAATCTCACTCATGATTAGAGAAAATCAGTTTTTTCAACCCAAGTTTTAGGGGCCAGAATCAGACCACTGCAGTCTCTGAAAACCAGGGTGAAAATAGAAAAAAATGAAACACAAGGTCAAGTAGATCAGAGCCCTTAAGAATTTCTTCTCCATTGCAAGAGGGAGAAAGCATACAAATCTGTGTGTTACATTTATGGAAAGAAAGTATATGCTATGTTTCTCGTCATCTTTATATTGTAACAAAATATGTATGGAAAACATGTAGATTTGGGCAATAACCTAAATCCTCTTTGGCCATGGGATGTGTCCATCATTGTTCTGCCAGAGCAGGGGCTGCTTCAGGTATGTTAGTGCCTAGGTGCAATAGTTATAGAGGATGTGGATTTGCAGTGCACCAGCGTTTGGGAGCAGAGAAGGTGATGGCAGGGTTGTACTTCTCTTACCATAGTAATAGCCACCATATCACATCCTCAAGACAGTACTTTTCATATCTCGTAAAGGAAGAATGAAATTCCATGTTCCCCCAACACTGAGAGGCAAGCTAGAATACTGTTTTCCCAGCAGAAACCTTTTTTTATTTCTCAACAAAAAGAGAGAAAATCTCACCACTGTGGAATTTCTGCTGATAACTCTTATTGAGCTCCTCTTGTCTTCTTACACATTCAAAATATGGTGTTAACTGAATCCTTATTGCTTAATGGATTTTTTTTCTGTTCCTTTCCTTTTCTAGCTACCTCCAGAACGAATAATGCTAAAGATTACTGGCATGTCACATATGTATTGAAGATTGCTCCTTTTTGATTATTTCTTTAATACTAAATTGCAAACTATTGCTATAGGTAGGGGGAGAGATAGAATTCTTAGCACAAGAAAACCTGTGTGTAAAGCTTTTATCAAAGTCCTAACTTAAATTGCTAAGTGTTGAAAAGAATACAAGTAAGTATCCTTTTACAAAAGTAAGTATCCTTGTACAAACAAGAGAGTTTGTTCCTGATTCTAAGAAGTTAGAAACATCCAAATGTTTTAGTTGCTGGAAAATGGAACTGAAGCCAAACATTTTAAGGTCTCTAGTGTATTTGCTTGCTTGACTGTTCTGGGTGAGCTGACGCTTAAAGCACACAGTGCATGTAATTCTATGCCTGCATTTTGCCCAGCTGTACAGGGATGGCATGAAGCGACATGTCAAATAAACTTGATAGCCCAGCAGGACAGGCACTGTTGTTATCGTATCAGAGTGTCTCTCTTTTTAAACCTTTTATTAACCTCCCTGGCTGGAGACATACGGGTAAAGAAAAATTCAGAGCAGTTAGGTCCTCCTACCAACACTGAGATGTGTGTTTCCAATGAACAGTATAGCTAAATCCCTAAACAATCCCCAGTGATACTAATGGGAAACCCACAGGGAAATCCCTGAACGTTTCCTTGAGCATGTGTTCATTAAGACTACCTCTCCTGCCCTCTATCTCCCACCTCTGTTTTCAAGTAGAGGGCTAAGAGGTCTTTTTTTTTTTGAAGCAAAACAAATGAACAAGGAAGCAGTTAATACAGACATTGTGTTCCGAGTGGCCTGTCTGTGCAATTATGAAAGTCTTTGTGGCATGTAACGTCTTTCATTTGATGTGGGAGGGTATATCTTAAAGAGCTAAGGCAAAGAAAGCCCATGGTGTCAGAAGCAGTTCCCCTCTACAGTCGATGGGAAAGGAGCAGTCTGTTCTTTTATCGTGCCTTAAATCTAGGAGCCAAATATTGTTCAGAGAAAAGCAAAAAGGAACTTTATGGACTGTAGGATTAGCCCTTCTTTCATATGTCGTTTCAGTGACTGCATTCAATGAATTTTGATATTTTAAGAAAAAAAAAAAGATAATGGGAAACCTTACTGCAGAATAATGTTTTGTTCAGCTTTCTGCAAGAGATGTATGCTTGCTTACAAGGATGGAGATTTAGATAATTTACCAACTCAAAAGTTCTTCCTTTACTTTCTGGTTGGTACTTCCTGTAGCTGCAGGTGAGCTAACATCTGTATATTTTTCTTATATATAAAATACATCCCATGTATGTTGTATTGCATACTAGTATAATGAAACCTGACAGAAATATAAAGTGTTTTAAGTTGGACTAATACTGAATTCTTATATAGTGTAGATCAGGCTGATTCTTCTTTTTGCTCTAGCTTTATTCACAGGAAGAAAAATTTAGGAGATTAAAGTTTCATTTCTAGTTACTACCTTAGCTTCTCATGTTTGAGATAGAAGTCCCATCTGTAAAATTACAAAGCCATACTTTTAATGAATATTTTGAGGATAATTGCATTAATATCAGTGTAATGCTCAACGAGTATGTCAAGATATATTATATTAAATAACAACTTTTTTTTTGTCCCTGAACTGGTTCCTTTCATTTAAATTTCTTGCAAATGGCTCCTAAGACATAGTTGGCAATGCAGTAATAGAATTGTTTTGAGGAACCATTTGCATTGTATTTTCTAATTCAATGTTTGCTCTGAGCCTTTAGTTTTTCTTTTGCATAAAGAGCTCTTTTGTCAGTCAGAATGAAGAAAGCAGCTTTGTTTCTCTGCAAGTCCTCCTGCACATCTTACTTCAGTCTCCCTTGGCTTTATTTATTCTTAGGACAAATAACTGATCCTCAGAAACAACTGGATTGGAAATTAGTTTTGAAGTCTACCACTACTTGCAACCTGGTCCAGTGTCTCTCTGGATTCCTTACAGCTGTGGCATGAGAAGACAGATCGGAGAACAGGGTGTTGCTGATCAGAGGCATAGATCTGTGTTTCTCAGGCAATCTCCCAGATCAGAATCCGTTTCTGATAACACTGTTGTTCATCAAGGGCCTTGCAGATTGACCTTGTGGGCTGTGACACTAAGGTCACAACTGTTAAAAATACTTCAAGTATTGGTCATCCTTTTGCACAACTAACCTGTCTGTGGCAGCTTAGTTTTCCTAGCTAAATTCTTCAGGAGAGCAGATTATGCAGCATTAATAAAGAAACTTCATATGCATGTCCACTTTATTCCCAGATAAGTTAAACAAAACGATGGCCAAACAGTTGTGAGAAACAGCAGAGGATCCTGATTTTTACATCTTGCTTTGGTCAGAACCTCTGATGAGGCAGACACCCTTAGGACTTTCTGCCCAGGCCCCAGGGCACAGGACATCCCAAGCCCTTCCAAAACAAGCCCTCACCTTTTCTGTCAGGAGATCAGGGTGAGAAACTGATCTGTATGCTCCTAGAGCAGGGATTTCCTATCTCTGTGCAGAGAAGCCCTCCCTCTGGATGGACTGGGCCGGCCTCTGAGTTCTCAGGAAGAGCATCTCTCTGCTGGGAGGGACAGTTGGAGCCACGCAGCACCAGTATCTTAGTTTCGTGTTCACTCGTGCACTTCCTGTGTGCCTTGTGCATTACATCTGAAGAACATGGTGAACTAATTTTGTCAAGGATAGGCTTCTCAAGGATTTCAGTATCACCTACGTGTGTTAAACCAGCTACAGTACAGGCTGTGGCAGTAAGCGTTGCAGGGAAGGTTGCTATTGCATGGAGTGCATGGTTTGACTTGGGAGCAGTCCAAATCCTTTCACAATTATCAATACATTTCAAACAGCAGCTTGTACTGAATACATGCATATTTGTACTAGGAAACCTATAATTTATTAATCCTAGCTATTAAAGTAATACATAGGGTTCTTTGATTGACATCTGGCTCTGCTTCCTAAGAATTACGCAAACAGGGAAGATCCAATGTAATAGATACGCAAGTTTTCTCCTTGGTAAAAAGGAAGTGTTTAGGTGTCCTCATGGCTCCGTATGTGGGCTTGAGTCAACCTTTTTTGTCCTTTCTCAGTTCAAGTAGGCGTTATTTTCACTGTTGCTCCTCTCTACAGCTTTGGAGGAGTTCAAAGGGCCGCAAAGCAGCCTGGCCTGGCCGGGCACGGCCCTGTGGGCCTGAGGAAAGCAGCAGCTGATAGTGAAAGCTCTTTCTACTGTTTCTGCCCTCAGAGGGTTGTCCTGCCTCTGTGTTGTAGATTTATAACTGGGGGTAGTTACGTTTTAGACCACCCCAGCAACTAATTGCCAGGGAAGTCAGAGAGAGCAAGGTTTTGAGCATTTGGTGTAAGAGTTTTCCTTTCTACATCTCCAGCTTTGTGGAGGTGAGACAGCAGCAGAAGTTTCTTGTATCTGTGTGCAGAAGCAATTTAAATAATGGTCAGAAAATGGTCTTTATACATGTTTTGTCCTAAAGGCTGAATGAGGTCCATGGAAGACTAAAGCACTCTGTAGAGAAACCTGAGCTTGTGATGAAAACGCACAAGCACTCAAGTGACCGCACACGGGCAAACTATGAACACAGTCTGTGTGTTCATTTGAACACATTATTAGTCAATGAAAAATTTGTGTGATGAGCTGTTGAAGGTTTTCAGTCAAGAGAGGCCACAGTGTACATGGGATGTGCAGGTGCCTCAGGCCTGTGTGGGTGCGGGGGCTGTGGCAGGGGGGCCCTGTGGGGAGTGGCCGGGGCTGCCCTGTGCTGGACACAGCCGGTTCCAGCCGGCTCCAACTGGCCCCCGGCAGGGCATGGCTGGGCCTGCAGCCACTATGGTGGTTCAGCTGGGGGAAAAGAAAGGGCAAAATGCTGGAAAGTCAGAGAGGAGAATGAGGAGGAAATGTGTGAGAAACAGCCTTGCCAGCTGTGAGGGGAGAGGGGAGGAGGAGAAGATCCTGGTGCCTGAGCAGGGATTCCTGCGGCCCCTGAGAGAGACCAGGCTGGAGCAGGTATCCGCACTGTAGCCTGTGGAGGACGCCGCACTGGAGGAGGTGGATATTCCCTGAAGGAACTGCAGCCTGTGGAGAGCCCACACAGGAGCAGGTGTATCCCAAAGGACTGCAGTCTGTGCAAAAGACCCAGGCTGGAGCAGAGGAAGGAGTGTCAGAGAGGAGCTGTTATCGATGGACCACAACCCTCGTTCCTCATCCCTTCAGTGCTGCTTAGGGATGGCAATGAGTTTTCCCGAGTCCAGGCTGTTTTGCCAGTGACGGAAACTGGTGAGCGTCCTCCCCGTCTTTACCTTGACCCGTGAACTTCTGTGTCTTATTTTCTCCCACTATCCTGTTAAGGAAGGGGGAGTGAGGGAGTGGCTGGGTGGGCACCTGGCAGCCAGCCAACATCAGCCCACCACAGTGCAGAACAGCGTCATAAACATACTGTGCTGCGGACGGTGCCCGAGGCTGCACAGCTGTCTGGGGCATTGCCTTTGGTGGAGTAGACATGCCCAAGAGGGCTGGCAGATGCTTGCTGTTGGGAGGATTTTGTAGACTGTGGCTTAATGAGGGGGGGAAAAAAAACAAAGACCGGACTGCTTCAAGATCAGTTTTGTTTGAAAGGTGAAGGTAAACTCAGTATTTTAAAACTAGGCACTGGGTGCCATTTAAAACACTGGTAGGTATCCAAGATATTTTCCTATGTTGGGCAGCCATCATGCAGGACTTACAGTCTCTGGTCGTGTGAGGCGAGGTGACACTAAGTTATTTAAACACAGTCTGTCAAATCCTGCCCTGATTGCTAGCTTATAAGGCGCAACACATGTGTTAGGTACTAATGGATGGAGGTTTTCTGTGGTTTAGGGGAAGTGCTGGAACTTCCTTAAGTAACAACATGTCAGCAGTACCTCTCAGTAGCCATCTTTCATTGCCCTGCTGCTTTCGCCAGTGGCACTGGCGTTACCTCCCTGAGAGATTTCACATATGGACTGAGGGGACTGTGATCTTGCTCTTGACATCTTGTACTTAGTATTTAGACATCTTGTGCTTAGAGGACTTCCTAGCTTTGCATTTTCTTTCAAATATGTTTTTTTTCTGTATTTGATGAGGGTTAACCTTTGGTTACAAAACAGTTGACAGATAAGTGGAGTTACAGCTGGGTAGCATAGCCTTTCTGCTTGGCTACTGGCTGCGCGATGTGCTGAAATATTACCCAAAATAGAGTCCATTAAAAGTAGGCTTTCATGTTCAACGTAGATTAAGAAATTCCAAGCGTGTCCTAGATGGATATTTTTAATACAACAAAAAATCTTCAGTGATGTAGATGGGTGTGTTCAGTCCTTTTCACACCAGTGGTACCTCATCATGAGTAAGGAGACTAATAAAGTTGAAAATTATGATATTTAACAGTACCATAGCATTTACTGGCCTTCAGATAGACCCATTTACTCTATCTTGAGATAAAACATTTGGAAGTAGATCCGTGCTTTAGGATGTAGTTGCTTTGGAACTTGCATCAAGTGATAAAACCCAAAGTGTTTGCTACTGGAAGTGAACATTTATTGAGGTTTACTTAATGCATGTGCAAGAAAAAAAGAAGGAAAACTATGTTAAATTGGCAACTTAGCTCAGTTAACTCAGAGCAACAACTTATGGTAGGCTATGAACACACAGCAGGTCAAATACTCACATAGTAAGAGCCCATGTAACTTCGTCCACGGTATCTTCCCAAATAAATGACAGACAAGTAGGTGAAATTAGGTTTATGGTGGGTGGGGTACTGCAAGATAAAAGTGCTTGCAGCACTATAGCTACTGTAGAGGAACAGACACTTAGCCATGTGTTTACATGCCTGTACAATCAGTTTAATTAAATTACTATCAGAAGCATATCATTCAATTTTTCCTCTTTAGGAGGGCTAAGTAGAGCCTGAGGAAAGGATAAATTCTGAATAAGGGGAAGATGCAACTGAGTAGGAAATGAGGGTTAAAATAATCCTAAAATATGTTTCTTCAAGGGGTATATGAAGATGAGTTTTTTCACTAGAACTGCATGTGCTTTTAAGTGGTAAAGACTTTAGGCAATTTTTTTTTTATATATTCTTAAAACAGATTAATAAAAAAACCCCCAAACTACTAAATGTGACTTCTCAGTGACATTTAAAAGGGCCAGGCAATTTTACTTCCATGAAACATGTGAAAATATAAAAATAGGAAAAATTGAGGAAAAAAATCCCTAAAGAATGTACAAAACTTTACATGTAAACAGGTTATGATTTTACTCTGAAACAATGCACATTTATCTTCTTTTTTTAATCAAGGTTTTCCAAGTGTAAGCTCTGTATTTCTTTTGTATGCAGCCCAGCAAAATTTTTTTTGAAATTCTGAAGTAAAAAAGGGAAAAAATTACTATATGGCACTATTCCCATGTCAGGTCATTTGACAGGTATTTTTGTTAAAGATACAACGGTGGAAATCTTTAAGTGAATTTTAATCTGTTTGTCAGCACCATTATGCCAAAGTAGTATGCAACTAAACTAATTAGACCCTGGGCAATGAATTTCCAAGTTTCTAGCACTTCTCCAGATACAGATATTAGATACAGAGGTTATTAGATGATAACTAAACTTTTCTTTACTGCAACTTTTTTTACAGACCTGATATTTCACATCAATCCAAATACTAGTCTCATGTTGCCACAAATTTAAGTATTGATATCGAATGTTATGTTTTTTTCACCACCTAAGGTGAAATTTCTACTTTTCCACTGAAGGATACAACGCCAAGCCTGGAAAGTTCTATTCCATCATCAGAGCATTTGGTTTTGTAAGAGTTATGAAAAAGATTGGATCAATATTTGCATTGGGCCCTTTACCAAAGCACAGTGTTTGGCATGTGTAGCAGAATAAGGCAGGTCAGTTAACGGGAGCTCGTGTCATGTATAATTGAGCTGCAGGTTTCTGGCATTTCTGCAAGACAGGCTACCTGCTTATTTAGGATCTTAAATTCCAGTTGTGTGGTAATTTTCTGGAATGAAGCTTATAGCACGAATAGATTTTAAACATGGGTGTCTGAGCTTGACTGTTGGCAATCTCTGACTGTAATTCAGAAACTGAAGATGTAGCAACAATATATATATAAAATATCATCATTACTGATGCTGTTGACAGCGTGGTGTTTTCTGGGAATTTATAAGGACTTGAATAAAGGGCTGAAGCTGATAGTACTATATGTTATAAAAATACGGAACAAAGATGATAGTTTGTAAAGAGAACAGCAACTGAAATTAAAGAAGGGTGTGGAAAACGAATGTGATACACGATGCAACTCTAGAATTAGAAACTTTACTTAACATAGATATATTTTTAAACTATTGTCCATTTCATTTGCTGCCAGGTGTAACAAATCAGATTATATTTTGCTGAGGTTTCTTAGCTTATACTATTGTTACAAATATTTACTCTGCTCGAACGAGTTAATAAATAAAAAGCCACATGTGGTACGGTAGGGGTTATAAAATAAGGCAAAAATCTGTACAGTTTTAGAGCTATATGATTCCATTTACTACAATACTATACTTGCATTTTGTCAGGTTCATTGCTACAAACAAGAAACATATTAATTTTTCTCTCTCAGTAAGCACAGAACACAAAATTACATGTTTTCTTTAAGCAAAACTGCCTCAAATTCTTTCATGAACACTTGACGTTTTCAGATGTTATCCTTGAACAAAAGCTTCAAATTAATACTAATGTACTTGACATTATGGAGTGGGATTCTTGAATAGAGGCCATGCTAAGGTTTTGAAAAAGGTTCATCCCTTAAAAATTATATCACCATTGTGCTCTCTAAAGGCTTCCCTTTTAGCAATGAAGCTTTTTTTGTGTGCTATATGATGTCATAGCCCAGAGGTTTAAGCTTAAAGGGAAAAATTACTCATTAGCTTACAGATTTGGAGTCACTGGAGTTTGAATTTTAGGTAGAGACAAACCCAAAGAAGGTATTTGGCAGCCTGTTGTTTTGACAAAGACAACAGCAGTTGTCTGGTTGAAGAAATATGTTTTAGTTAGTATTAATGAGTTCAAAAATTTTTTGTGACTGTTTATGTTGGATTTGCAAAAAAAATCTACTTAGCGAACCAAAAGCAATTTCTTGTGATTATTTTTAAATCTACATTCAATATCACTGGTTAAATTTATAATGATATACTGTAAAAAAAAGCCTATCACCCTTTTAGATATATTTTATAATATAATTTCTGTTATTGAAAAAATCTCACTGCATGACTGCATTGAGGGACTGTGATTCAAAGAAATATATAGTATACAAATGTAAAGAAAAAGAAAGCTTTTTTATTCTTTTGTGGTAGTACTGAATGTGATGTTTTGTGAAAAGTAATATTCAACAAGGCCCGTCGAATGTATGGCTATTGCATTGAAATTTTTCATTTCCCACAGGAAAATTAAATATTTTCACTTTGCTATCTGTAGGATTATCTTTACCAAATGTAGGAAAATATAGCGAAAAAGCACACATCTGTAGGTAATGTTATCTAGGTGTTATAAGAAAATTTATGCTGTTTTGAGTGGCAGCTACCAGAGAGATAAACAAACATTTTTAAATAATTAGACTAAATGCATAAAAGGGACAAGGTTACAGTAAGCATAATGTGTGGAGGACTTTATTTACTTACATAAAATTGCTATAAAAATCAATGCACACTGGGTTTATGATGCCTGAATTATCTTTGCTCTGGTGATATGTTTTTTTCTTTAAAAAATAATAGAACCTGAAAGTCACTCAGAGGATATATTTTGACAGATTTGGAAAAGATGCAGTTCTAATCAGTTGGGAAAAAAACCCCTGTGCTAATGAAGAACACCAGCTTTCCCAAGAAAGGTGTAGTTCCCTAATTCAGAGCAGGCATTAGACTCTCAAGTCAAGATTTTTAAATATCAGATGGAATTTCTATTTCTTTCTGATTCATTAGTATTTTTGTGCATTCCTAGATGAATATTTCCTGAGCATCCATAAACTGAAAATGGTCTCTAATGCAAAGGCAAAACTTGCAGAACACTGGGCACCAACTGGAAAATTATTTTATTTCAGCTACCAGAGCATGATTACTAATAGCACAGATTTACTTTGCCTTCATGTTTGGAATACTTACATGTTTTTGTAAGTCATCTACCCAGAATTTATAAATAGGAAATAAAATAACCCTCGAAAGCCAAACAACTTCTTCTCCTTGTCGCCATATGCTGCATCTTTTCCCCCTAGGTTTTGTATACTCTGTGTGCTGAAGAACGGTGTCTTTTCTTTTCATGTTGCTCTGTCGGCGGTCATAACAGCTATTCTCTTCATGAATATGTAAATCCCATGCATAAAATCAGAAAAATTAGCATGGCGATTCCCACTATAGAGTGTGCCCAATTATGTCTGTCTAATACGTGAATAGTGATGATTTAATCTTTTGGCGATATGAGCAGATTCAGGTACAGTTACAAGCGCTGCTGTAATTACAGAATACCCAGACACACAAGCTGGGTGCGTGCACACGCTGGGGGATCAGCGGGCTTTTAATAAGAACTGGGTATCTGATGCAGGGCTGTGATGGAGTGCGCGCGGATTCATTTACGGGCGCTTACTCTGATGGCTAGTGACAAGGGAGAAAAATGCCCTAGGTCTCCGGTACCCTTCCCCTTACTAACTGAGACTCATTTGCATTTGAAATTTATTTTTTTTTTTTCAATTCCTACTGAGTGCTTGCAATTAGAACGGAACGAATAAAAGTTTGGATAAATAAAGGCAGAAAATGGTGACCGTATTTGCTAGGCGTCCTTAACTCACATGGTTTACCGGGAATGGGTGTTGGAGGGGGGAGGAAAGACATGCAGAAAGCAAAAACAAAAAGGCACCACCAGCAATTGATGCATTTTTGTATTTAAATAAGCGGGCGTGCTCATGCATATTTATATGACGTGCATGCCTATGCGCCGCTCTGAGCAGTGGCACTGCGGCTCGGCTGCAGTAATTAGGCTGATGTAATTATAGCAAAACAAAGCGAGCTTAGGCTGATTTTTTTTTTTTTTTCTCCATACAGTGGGAACATTAAAGACATATGCGTGTTCCAGTGTACAAAAAATGAACCTGAACCGCTGTCAGAGGCTAGGAGGACAGTGTGGCCAGTGCACCTATTGTGTCACTGCTGTAGAAAGCAGCTTAGCGATTGGCCACTGTCTGCGGCACATAATACTGACTGGTTATAAAGGACTTGTCTAGAGGAAAGCCTGTAGGTACTCCATTGTCTGGCAAAGTTGATATGACTGCATTCTTTTTGCAGGGGGTCAGACAGCTGAACTGTAAAAGCTGCACAGATTTTTTTTTTTTTTTCTTCTTCTTCCTCTGTCTCTCTCTCCCCCTCGCTCTCTGTCTCTTCCATACAGCATTTTTCTTTCATGCCCTGTTTGCATAGTTAAAGAGAATGCTAACTGAGATCCCTTGTCTTAACCTGAAAATAATGACTCGGATGTAAATAGAAAACTGGCGATAGTTTAAAATATTCTTGCGTAGCACCGAGATATCAGTTACCGGTCTAGGGGAAAAAAATGAAGATTTTTTTTTTTTTGTAATCAAGGTAAACAAAGAAGAGTTCTTGCTTCTCTTTCTTCCTTTCATTCTTGCTTTTTTTCTTTTTTTTTTTTTTAAACCAATGATGCGGTGCTATTGCAGGTCAGATAATGTTTTATTTCAGTAAGTGTGCTAGCTACATAATTTAAAAGTCCACAAATCAGTTGCAATTTAGTGCTTATTAATCCTTCTTAGGATGTAATTCGGTGAAAGAACTGCTTTAAAAAAATTCTTTTCTGTATTATAGACGGATCTAACAACGCAGTCTGGGCTCCGTGCCAAAGGCTGGTATTTCACAGCAGCGACCGCCTTACAGATGAGCTGTGGGAAGCAGGAGGGAGACTCTCTTAGGGTGCCACTACTATGGAGACACAGCTGGGCTGAACAAGATTTGCTTCAAACGACAACAAGAGAGACAGAAAGTGTCTGGTTCGACCGCTGCCCAAGCAGGCAGTAACCAGAAGAGCTAGCAGCCAATCCGGCCATGCTGCACTGTTCGAAACCAGCTCTACATCCCAGCCAATCAGTGACATCACTGGTGAGAAACTCATTTACATCATGCAGTAATGAACTTTGTTTAACGTATCCTTTTTTCTTTTCTTTTCTTTTTTTTTTTTTTTTTTCCTCACAGAGATTAGGTCCTCCATTAATTATTCTGCCAGCATAATTTGAATCGCTATGCAAAACGGTGGCTACAATTTTCCTGATTTTTTTTTTTTTAAACTGTGTGCTGTCTCTGCAGGTAACCGTGGGCATTGTTCCATTTTCATTCTTCTGTTGGCCCCATAAAACCTTTAAAAGAATCTTTTATTGTTAATATTGTGCATATACTTTTCTTCCATGTATGTTTGTCTCCCTGTAGTCCTTACCTAATGTGGTACTGCTTCCTCCAGTTATAGTCAGAGATTACCTTTAACCATCTTGGAAGGTAAAAAGGGTGTTGCTGCAGCATTGAGTTTGCATCTTTAGCTGCCATCACAGTCTAAATACTTATTCTAATGCTTCAGAAATCATTTCGCTGTGGCCGTTTTACATATCTGGCTTTCTCTAAGGGTTCTTACATGCATCTGTTACAACTGAGTGAAGTTCAGTACTGTTATGTTTCATTCTTCACCACTTTCAGCCAAGATGTCATTTTATTAATGAATAGAACTGAGATCATTTCTGAACAAATTTCACCCCCTTCCTTCCACCTCAACACAATGCACCTGATTTGCATCCATTTACCAGAATAACTGAATACAAGAGCCTGTATGAAAGGAAGTCAAGGGAGAGCTTGCATACTGCTTCAGGGTATGTTGCAGCAAAGCGAAATACAGAATTTTTGTTTAGCTATTTCTCGTTTTACTTAGGATGTGCTTAATCTACATAGGAAAGATTAGATCTTAGCTTGACAAACTGTTCTTTAGCCAGCTTTTCCTATTAGAGAATAGGTTTGCTGCTTTTTAAAAAAAAATAATAAACAGGAACATTTTCTTGAGATGTGTTCAATTATAAATGGAAAACATTTGGGCAAGCCAACATTGTGTTGAACATTTGGATTTAGTTCTTTGTGGGTAAAGTAATTTGTTGTGTGAACAATTTAAAACCAGCCCAGAATAATGTGGAATGCAGAGATTTCAGACCGCATAATCTAATGAGGCAAGGTTTTGCTCTTCAGTATTCTAAAAGCTGAAACAGATCAGATATGAGGCAAATTCAATATTATGTTATTAAATTAAAACTATATCTATTGCTAGTGGGCTTCAAGAGGTCAACAGTCTTTGGTAAAGCAAAATTTTATTTAAAGAAGTATTCTTAAATAGAATTTTTGTTACAGCTTGATGACTTCCCGCCTCCACACACACAATAATGAACAATTTGTTTATGGAGCTTCAGTTATATATCGATCCTTGTAGTCGCTTTGAAAATACAGAGGATTTAAACACTAAACCATAGCTCTTTCAATGCACGATGCATTCCATCATCCCATCATCAGTATTCTGTGTGCGGCTGTCCTCATTCAGCCACTAGCTCCCCTGCTGCAGATCCTGTAATTTGAATCATGCGTAATAATATATTATCCTACTGGGGGCCTTTTTTTCAGTAGGAGAGTGGTTTTATACCTTCTGCTATAAGAGAACAGTTGGCTCATTGCCATCTCGTAGCCATTATTCACGGAGGCAATCAAGATAGTCTTCCTTAAGGAATAACATCTGCACAACTGCATGTGCCAGAAATATGCAGCCTCCCCTCACGTTATAAATTTGATTTTCTTGGAAGCAAGAGTATTGGAGAACAGTGGAGCATAAAAACTAGACATTTACAGGAATTCATCAAGAGTGTATTGAATGTACCATGTGCTAAAATCCAGGCTGTGAGGACATTTGGAGAGGCTAACCGGGGCAAAGGAGAAGAAAATAGAAGCTGGTGGCTGTTCTGTGTCTCTTGCTGAACTTTTTCAGGTTATTGACTTAGGTGATGATTAGTGCTGTGTTAAAAATATGACATTTTCCTTGCTGACAAGGTAATTTTCTAGTTAATATTGCAGATGGCATGTGGTCAGTTGGGACTGGAGCTGCATTTACCAAGTTGAGAATCTAACGTTATTTGATGCATTCAACAGGATGCATTATCAGTTAGTGAATGAAAAACAGATACAAAAAGGGGCTAAGACTGTAGAAAATATAGAAACCTCACAATGAGGTAGCAAATCTTAAATGCAGAATCTGAGAATGCTCTGAAAATCCAAGTTTATTTTACTTGCTGGTAAAAGCTCTAGGGCATCCAAAGACTCATGGAAGCAGCTGCATGGGGACACAGAAAGAGAAATCCTGGACCTGTGGAACTCTGTCATCTATAGAATGTGCACTGGTACACATGTAGCATATCTACCAACAGTGTGGCCGACTGTTTTCTTTTCTTTAATTCACATAGATATCATCCCAAAAGCACAAACAAAACCCCAAGATCTTCTTTTTACAAATATTCTCTCTGTGTAAGCATATAGAGGAGTGGAATTTTTTCTTATGTACGAGTGGTTTGACCATTCACATTAGCAAAAGCAGAGCTGTTATTTTTGATTTAAGGAAGAGAGAGGAGAAATATTGGGGAGAAAGTGTAAACCAGTCTGATTTAATATGTTTGTCTCATCCTGGTACTTGCATATTCCTACTTGAAGAATAACAATGCAACTGTAGTAACTAATCCTACACAAGCTGTGTTACAGTACTGTTGAGATATATAGAGCCAGGGGGGAGTCTTCTTGCTGTCATCTCCTGGTTTACCATCTAGAAGAGAGAAATAAGATCCATAACTTGGCTGAAATTCAAAAGAGCTTAACGTTCTTCTGAGACTAGAGGAATGATAGTTATATAGAGCTCATCTGCTGGCTGACATTTAAAGAATTTTCTTAGAGGGAAGACATGACCTCAGTACCTGTCATATTCAAAATACTGTACAAAAAAGATCAGTGTTCTTTAAAGAAATGAGGGAAATCCAGTAATGTAGCCCCAAAATAAACTAAGGTTTAATCAAACACATTGGTGGTTTCTGCTTATTGCCTGATTCATGCCATCTTCTGTGAGGAAGAAAGCTTCATAGGCCATTGATGCTCCATTGAAGAACATCCTCCACATAGTCCTTGAGTTCTCAATACTAGGGATCAACAGGAAAAACAATACAATAGTACATAATGATTTGATAGATCACAGGAAGCCAGAGCATCTTTGTGATAGCTGAACTTTACTTTGAAATGAGGAAACAAAGTAGTACTTGATTCTATTCTTCTAGGCTAGCATGTCTGCTTTCTGATGAAAGTTGTAAAAAGAAATCAGTTAAATATATTTCTTCTAACAAAAGTCTCTTATTTCTATATCTGATGTTTCCAGGTAGGACACCTACATTTTAATACTGTCTCCCATAACATCCTTGTAGGAAAACTCAAGAAATGTGAGATAGATGATTGGACTGTGAGGTGGATTGTGAACTGGCTCAGCAACAGAGTTCAGAGGGTTGTGATCAGTGGCACAGAGTCGAGTTGGAGGCCTGTGGCCAGTGGTGTTCCCCAGGGATCAGTAGTGGGTCCAGTTTTGTTCAATATCTTCATCAATGACCTGAATGAAAACTGGGAGGGGTGGCTGACACACAGGCAGGCTGTGCTGCCATCCAGAGAGATCTGTACAAGCTGGAGAGCTGGGCAAAGGCAAACCTCATGAAGTTCAGTAAGGACAAGTGTAGAGTCCTGCATCTGGGCAGGAATAACACCAGGAACCAGTACAGATTAGGGACGTCCTGCTGGAAAGCAGCCCCATGGAGAAAGACCTTGGAGTCCTAGTGGACAGTAAGTTGTCCATGGGTCAGCAATGTGTCCTTGTGGCCAAGAGGGCCAATGGGATCCTGAGCTACATTAAGAAAAGTGTGTCCAGCAGGTCTGGGGAGGTTCTTCTCCCCCCTCTGCTCTGCCCTGGTGAGACCACGCCTGGAATAGTGTGTCCAGTTTTGAGCTCCCCAATTCAAGAGAGACAGGGAGGTCCCTGTCTACTGGAGAGAGTCCAGTGGAGAGCCATGAGGATGATTGACTTGAACATCTCTCCTATGAAGAGAGACTGAGAGAACTGGAGCTGTTTAGCCTTGAAAAGAGAAGGCTGAGAGAGGATCTTATTAACGTATATAAATATCTGAGGAGTGAGTGTCAAGAGGAAGGGGACAATCTCTTCTCAGTGGTGCCCAGTAATAGAACAAGAAATAATGGGTTTAAATTAGAACATAGGAAGTTCCACCTCAACATGAGGAGAAACTTCTTTACTGTGAGGGTGACGGAGCACTGGCACAGGCTGCCCAGGGAGGTTGTGGAGTCTCCTTCTCTGGAGACTTTCAAAACCCGCCTGGGCGTGTTCCTGTGTGGCTACCCTAGGGGATCCTGCTCTGGCAGGGGGGTTGGGCTAGATGATCTCTAGAGGTCCCTTCCAAACCCTGACATTCTATGATTCTATGATCAAAAGTTTATAGACACTGAAGTTTGTTTTCTGCCATTACATAGTCTGTAAAAATGGTAGTTTTTGCAGCTCAAGTTGTACCATTTATAATGAAAAAAATCAGACTGGATGGCAGACACGACAGCTAATCTGAATTTCTGCATTTAAATTTTTTTATCCTACTTTTTTTGTAGTTTAAGAGAACTTTCCTGTTTCTTCAAATCGTCAATTTTTAAACAAACAGATTCATTCAATCAGTTCTTAGTATTAAGGGTGACAATAGTGCGAAAACACACTAAGAAACAAAGAATTTTTAGGTTCTCCTTTCAAAACTCAAAAGAATGACTGTGAGAAAGATGTAGTTGTTTCTCTTTCGTTGATGACCTTTTAGCTGCTACCCTTTAAAAGGCCTGTACATCCTCTCTTTTTGCAGCATGCTAAATTGAATTTGTTTTAGTACTGAAATACCCCGCATATGTTTATCTAAAGGCAAAGGATATTCAGCTATTAAATATACCAGTTTATTTTTATAGTCAACAGTGAAATGGTAGAAAGCCATAGACATGTATCTGCCTTGCTGATTTTGGTCTAAAAATCTAGAATAGTACATATGTATATATATCACTTGGGCAAATAAATATTGAGCGCAGATGTTTATTATTCTGGTTTTAGCCAGTACTGAGATATATACTTGTCTAAGACTGTGGAGGAAAGAGCTTATTTATGGGATACTTGAATACTAAATCAAAATACAAGCTTGGGTAAACAAGGTCAGCTACTATTTTATTGCAACACTTTAGCTTTCCTTGCTTTAAATTAGAATGTGGCAAATGGAGTGTGATGGCTGTTCTCCACATGAAGCCTGGAAGGGACTGAAAACTGTTTTCTAGAAGCAAATATAGCAAGGATGGTGAGAGTCATCAGTTGATCAAGGCCAGTCCTACAGTGACTTAAGGGCGAGACTGGAAAAGAGGCTCTTTCTTGGCCTAAACACTGGGCTGAAATTTCTCCATTTGACGGGTGGCTAATGGCAGGGCAGTTGAGCAGTGCACATTGGACTAAGTCCAACTGAAGGCCCTCAGACATGAGCTTTGATGGGCAAACTGCTGACTTCTGTGATTGTGTTTTTATTTCCTCTTATGATTGTTTTCATTTTTCATGTTAAACGTCAACATTGTATTGCTCTTAGTGAATATTTTAGAATTCAGGCATCTTCTATTAGTGCATTTATAATTTTTCATTTTATTCCTGCATGTAAATGAAAGTAGAAAGTACCTTGGTGTTAGAAAATTCTTAACCCAATAAATTTAAGACAATTGTTTTCACTGAGAGAAACTGAGCTCTGTGTTACTATCCAGCAGTGATAAAATTAGGTGCTAATACTTGGTTATGAAAACTATCACTTAACATTTTGGGGAAACCTTTTTTGGAGAGTTGGAGAAGTCACACTGACTGGACTGAAAATTGTAAGAGAGTACCATGATTTATAAGAGCTTTTGATTATGGCCTCATCTGAGTTCATGAAGACAGGAAAGCTGTCTCTGAAGGGCAAATTTAGAGGAATATTTTCGCTAAATGCTTAGTTTAAAAGGCTGGACTGGCGAGGGGTTGGATATCTTTCAACAGGAGTAAACTTGTCCAAAAGAACCAATGACATAGCCATTTACAATAAAAAGCTTAGATTGGCAAGATAATTCTTAAAGAATATTCAGACAATCTCAGGCAATGGATAATCATAAATAGTAAACCAGGAATAACATACTAAGGATGGTACAGTTCTGGTTAGATATCAGTTACCTTGATAGCGAAAGCAGGCTTGCTTTGTTAACAAGGTATGGGCTAATTTACCTTTGCACTGAGCCTAATTAGCTGAGATAGTTCCTTAGTGTAGTTGAGACAAGCTCACTTTCACCAGGTGGCTCTGCCTTGTGCAGCACATATCCAATACGGCTCAACAGAAGGTCACAAAAACCATATGAGCCAAAATTAGCTTGAAAGTCGAGAACCAACCCTCATGCTTGTAGTTACAAGCTAAGATCAAAGTTATCAGAACTAGAAGGAACTTTCTTCATGAAAGGTCATGTTTCACTATCCCTTTGTGACATGCACAGACTTCCCATACAGGCTGGCAGTATCCTTAGCCTGGCAGAGTATAAATTTTGTGGGGAATTTTACTTGTAAAAAAGATAAGTGGGGGGCTTTAACTTTCGGGGCAGAAAGCTTGAAACAATCACTGGGGAACTTAACCTTACTGCAAGAGGCTGTGGACGCAACGTCATTATTTTGAAATCTATTGCTAAACACATCAAAAGCTATTTTTACTCTAGCTTTCTGAGTGTTTTCATTCCTGGAAATGGGTTTCATACGTATGTACGGAGGTGGAAAAATGCATCGATCACAACTTGCTTGGTATCTGAGAAAGCATAATCAAGTCTTTTTGTCCACTGCAGAAAGAAATGGGTGTTTTGTGCCTCTAGAGCAGTTCACCTGTTGGTGGTTTGCAGAACTCTGAGAGGGGTGGGAAACTTTTGGCTGGGGCGGCAATATGAGGATGACTGACCTCTAATAAGGGGTTTGTACTAAGGAGCCAAGGTTTGCCTGCTTCTGTTATTAGTTACCTGCTTTATCCTTAGACTTTGGCTTTACCTGGACACTAAGAAATCTAGGAGATGAATTCTTTTATACTCATCATAAAGGAGATAGAGATTTAGGGGCTGTCTGTTACAAGTTTTCTCAAAGGCTTTGAATAGAGGCCAAATGGCAATAAGGAACACATTTAAAACATTTTGAACTCTCAGGGAAGGTGGAGTGGTGTTTGGTCCTGCTTGGGTTGATATGAGAAGAAACCTGTAAGATCTGTTCTGAATAACACACTGCAGATCGTTTGTGACCGCTTTAGTGCATCTGATCTAGTGTGCAGAATTTGGAATGTTTTGCAGCTGGTAGAGTGGGTTGGGAGTGCTGGTTGTCTAATGAAAATTACTGTTTCTGTAAAATTTGAGCTAGCTTTGGATGATGTTTGTTACTAAGAATTTTCAAGTTTAAAACAGGTAAGGAATGGAAAAATAATTAATTTCAGGTCAAGTCACCTCAAAGACAATAAAAATCATTTAATGAAAAATTTGGGTTTGAGTCGGTCTGACAAAACATTGTGTAGCACGCTCCATTTTAGAATATCATCTTCTCAGAATAGGAGCCGGGCTTCTTTTCTCTTTTATGGCCCATGCTCAAAACAATCAATGGGAGTTATTTTCATACACACACATACACACAGAAAATGGTGCTATGGAAATCTTCACCATGGGACACTCCTGACTGAAAATCATTACCTTTATTCAAAGAGTGTTCAGTCAAATTCATGAATGAAAAAATCCATGAAGAGCTGTTGAACACCCTGATTTTACCTCTATCTCAGGAAATCCTTTAGAAGTGAATTGCTGAAGGCTAGGAAGTTACAGCAGGAAAGTATCTCTGTGTTTGTGTGTGTCCTTATTCTTTTCTCCAAGGCGTCGACTGTCAGAGATAGGATACTAGACTGTCATAGTGCAGGCATTACTAGGTTCCCTGAGGTGCTAAGGTAATGCCATTCAAACTTTCCTCAGTGTTTTGTACAGGAATCAATCGATTTTAGCTATAATACACAAAATATAGTTAAGCAGATGGTATATGCACAAAAAAATGAAAACAGCAAGCCAATCAATTGTTCTTTTCAGATGTCAGAGATAAAAAAAAAGATAGAGCAATTTTGATGGTGCACAAAAAACCACCACTGTAGTCAATTAAAACAAGATATTTTGTGGTTCAGAATATTCAGAGATGTTTACTCTTTATCAGCAAAGTTGAAATATTTCTGAATGTTTAAATTCTTTTGAAAAGTTCCACATGTAAGGCTGTATTTCCCTCTTCCATTAAACTGAGGGATGCTGTCCTGACCTGAAGCCTGCCCATGAAATACCTATGAAACAATGACTGTGTGTGAAATAGCTTCTTCTTAAATTCTCATTCATTTCTCACTCAAAATTTATATTCTCTGGATGTTTCTGTAGATCAGTTATTCATTTTTGGGTTTTGTGTTGTTGTTTTTGGTTTGGGTTTTTTTGTGAGAGGCAGTTATAATGGTTTGAGTCTTTAAGCTGTTAAGATAGAGTTCATGGTAATGCATGCAACATCTTGAAAATGTTGTAGATTTACTCTCCATGCAGAATAGGCTGAGTACATGTAAATATACATATTTTTAGTACGAGCACTCATTGTTAAACCAGCTGCTTTAATTGGTCTACGAAGCTGAAATTATTTCCTTTTGTTTCTTGTCCTGCAAAGTATGGACAGAATTAAGACTATGATAATGATGATTGCCATGCTGAAATAAATATTTACATTGTAAATAGCACCCAAGCACTAGTTAAAGCTGAAAACAAGACTATAAGGATTTGACAATCTGTCGGTGTTTTGTAACAAAATGTATTTCCATTTGAGTCACTGAACAGCAACAAAGTGTTAAATGTTGTTTCCACAATTTTTAGAAAGTTACAGTGATTACAAAGACCTGGAAAATTCTGGGGTTTAATGCTTCTGTGGAAATATTCTTAAATAGTCAACACAGTGTCATTGTAAAAAATTATAATAATTACATTTGCAAACTTTTTGCGAGTTCTTTTTGAAGACACGGGGTGGTTTTGTTTTCAATCCAAATTTGCGAGCCTGTTTGGGAGCCAACATCAACATGAATGTTGATGTGAATGCAAACCATTATGTTGATACAGTTACATAATTTTAGTACGCATATTCAATTTCTGGCATGTATTTGGAACTGTGTTTGTGTTACTTTCAAAAAGTTTTGGCATAGCTGACTAAAGAAAGAACTGCCCCACAGTTGCATTTTCCTGTGCCATTCTGATGCACATCTGAAATAGCCTGTGATTTTTCTTGCATTACTGGTCATTTTCCATGTAGGGGGCTGCGATAATCAGCTGTTCCCTATTAGCCTGTATAGATGTTGTGAGCTATTTGGGGTAAAACTTGCCTTACTGTGATGTGTCCTTGTCCCAGGCCCAGGAGCATCCGGGGATTCACACTGTGCAAGTCGCAGCGGCCGTGTCAAAGGACATAGGGGAGGAAGGTAGCAAAGGATGTTATTTTCAGAAATCTGGATGCTTTCTTTGGTGATTCTGTCAGACGGTCCTTTAAAAGAGTCATGGCTAGGATACGGGTGTGCAGCCAGTGCCTGAAATGCCAGCCCAGGCAAGGCTGAGCAGTTATCTGTACTCTGACACCTTCCCCTTGTCTGAATCCCCAACTACCCAGGAACAGGCACTGAGGTGGGTACATGAGACCTCTTGTCACTGGCAACTCTATGTAGGAGATAAATAATATTTCTTTTCTTCCTTGACATATCTCCCTTTTAATTAGTATCATTTCTTTTACAACAGCGTCTGTGAAAAACAGAAATGCCTGTCTTCATTAAAAGGTACCTCTGAGAGAGAGCCGAGTACAAATGTTGTGCATCTCCTAGCCAGTTGCCTCATACTCCTAATAGTTAGTCTCTCATAAGTGGTAGCTACGTTATTAATTTTCTTATTTCTTCTCACGGTTCCCAGTACCTATATTGCCTACTCTTAATGTGGTTTATTAAAATTTTCCAAAGACTTCTTGATAACTTTCAACTCCTCTAGCCTTCCTACCAATGCTGTTATTATTTTAATCTTAATATTCACGATAGCAATCGGAGCAATTTTTTCACGGCAGTGGAGGCCTAATCAGAATCAGGAGCTAGTGTTGTTATACAACAGTTACGAAGATGCAAATCCTGTCCAAATGACCAAAAAATAAATAAAGAAAGGAGCAATGCGACATAGCTTTTATCAGAATAACATTGTAGTCTTGTTATTTATTGTTGCTGCAAACTCCAACAGTTTCAGTACATAACTTCCACTTTATTTCATTAAAATGTGGACATTCTCACGTTGTACAAAATCAGCATCATACAAGAACATGTAGACTATTCTACACGACAATGATAATAAAATGTATCCTCCTCTGACAGTAGGATTGGACTAGATGATCTTTCCAGGTCCCTTCCAACCACTAACATTCTGTGATTCTGTGTATTTTGCCACCATGTTCAGATTATTATTATTACTACTACTAGTAGTAATAAAGTTAGTATCTCCAGACTTGTCTGTATAAGTGGACTTACTGTGCTCTCTTGAAGAGTTTTCTGAAATACAGTTAATCACACATTGCCTAAGTGCAAGCATGTAAATCAGGGACATTTAGCTTTGACTCATAGTGCTGAAGGATACAGAATCACCTGTGACCAGAGATCTGCTTGGCCTTATATTGTATTTTCTGATGTCTGCCAGTAAGGTGTGCTCTAAAACCTGTTAAAAATCTGTATTAATCATTAAAGTCCTTTGACGAATTCAGACAGTGGCAAATTAACAAATGCATCCTTTACCATGTTTGTGAACAGTAGAGTCATAGGAGGCAATGGAAAACACAGAACCGATTTCTAAGGATTTACCTGTTGAGATAATCCATTTTTCAGGTCTTTCCCAACTTTTTTTGTACAGCTAGTGAATAAAACAATTTACTCTTCCTCTGTTCTGTACTCAGAATATTATAAACTTTTTATAGTAGAAAGCTTATTTCTCACTGTACTTAAAACTGTTCAGCCCATTTAGTTCTGTCCTCCCTGTTTTACTTGGTGGATAATTTCAGCAAGTCTCTCGGTGAGCATTTTCACTTTGATCATGCCCTTTCCATCCAGTTCAGGGGAATTAGACAGGCTCTCAAGGGAGCTAAAGTAACTCTTTGGATTGGTTTTGTTGAGGTTATTCACTCATCGATGAAAAAATGGAACACCAACCAGGAAATGTAGGAGCATACTTGTATTCCTTTTCCACTAGGATAATCCTTGAAAACAAAGCTTTGTATGATGTACATTCATGCAGAATCGTAGAACTAAGTGCACCTGGTAAGCAACAGGCAGCAAGTCATTTTGGCAAAAAGTTTATTTGCTATAGGCAGAGATTTTGTGAACTGCTCACTAAATACAAAATGGTTTACTTAAATGACCTGGAAGGAAATGTTTGAGCGAAAGACGAGTTTATGTCACAGTTTGAAAAGGTTTGGTGATTTTTTTTCATCTCCCTGACCTGACTGTCTGAAGCATCAGCAACCTCTTCCAACATGAACAGAAACCTCAATGTTAGATTTTTTTTAACGGTCACCTGTGTTAATTTCTGTTGAGCTATTTCTACATGATACGCTTGCAAGGATTCACACTCATTTCCTGTAAAGAAACGTGCTTCCAACTTCTACAGCCTACCCTCTTCCGCTAGTTGAAATATTCCTTGGTTCGCAGACAGTCTTAATGTTTATTATTCACTATTTAACTCTGATAAGCAGTTTAAGCTATTGTTTGGCCTGTGCATTTTTTTTTTTTTTTGCCAGATACTAGAAATCCAGATAAAATTGTATGTCTAGAATCTTTGCAGAGTAATGAATGCAAGCGCAAGTCTAGTGGTGTACTTTCCCATTGTATGTAGATAAAACATACAATTTAAAGGACTTAAAAGATTTCAATTGGCTGCACAGAATACACTTGCATGATAAAGAACAAGCTTTGTGTTCACATTTATTGAAAGAGATAACATATATCTGGTATTCATTAATATCCATTCCATCTCCTGCTTCGCTGAATTATGAGTCAGTTGATCTGCACCCTTTCTGTCCAAATTTGGGGCTTTGGGGATCTTGGAGAATGAAACATTCTTCAGAGGAATCGCTTCAGTCTTGTTTTAAACTCCCTCCTTGTCAACCCTCTGCTTTGCAGCGGTGTTTGAAAAAGTTGTTCTATTTGTGTGATAGCGGCAAATGTATTCAGTGACCGTTTATTATAGCAATGTGTGACAGACATCTGTTAGAAAGGAAAAACTGGTGCAGTTTGCTAAATTAGCTATTGAATTTGCCTGGTCCAATCAGACAAGAGGTTTCAATATCACTTGTGAGGCTGCTGGGAAGTGCCTTTGAGGAAAAAAAAACTGCTCATTTTCTCAGCGCATACGTGGCTATACATTATCTTTATAGCAGGACCTAAATGCATTAATGACTTTCACAAATGAGTTTAGTTCTCCAGTGTTATTACAAAAGATAATGCAGTTTGGTAGCTGTTCCCTGGTGGGTTTCCCTGTTCAGAGATGAGTTTTGGAGATACCATCAGGTATTGCTACCTTCTGTCACAGGAAGATTGCTCTTTTTGCTTGTGCTTCTTGCTTGTCTTGTGTGTTCTCTGTATTCATTTTGTGTTTTCATTGAATTTACTGTTATGGATAGTTGGGGAATAAGAGCTAACCTTTAACAGTGTTACAACTGTGTCTTCACGTAGATTTTTGTTGCTGACTATAGAAATATGTTGTGTTTAGCTTTTACATTAAAAACTACAGCATATTGAGGGAGGGTACTTGATGTATTTTTCCTATGTATGTGACTATAAATATTAATGTTCTCTAATAATATTTAAAAAAATTACAAGTGAAGCAGGATCCAGTGTTGAAGATAGCCAATTTGCCAAAAGTAATAATTCTGTTTGGCGATATAGAATGAGGGTGTGTTGTCAGGGGAATTACTATCAATAGTTATATATTTTATTTTTTTTTAAAGCAAATATAGACTAGAAAAGCAGTTTGAACTTGACTTAAGAGGAAAGACAAGTGTCCTGGTGTGAAAATAAATGGATAGTCAGTGAATACCTGCATTGGTATGTTACGAAAACCTAATCAGACTCATATTTGGCATGAACGCCTTGTATAAATTTTGTGTGATGCTAAGAACTTCTTAGCTTTCATTCTTGATTTGCTCAGTAGTACACTGCACTGTCTTGAATTATATTCTGTGAAGACAAACCTTTGAACCTTTCACACCAGCATTTTCCTGGGCTGTGCTGGCCTCGAAAGATTCCTGGAAATTTTCTGCATCATATGAAAGTCTTCCAGCCTGAGTGAAAACCCTTTTTTTTTGTAGACAGCTTATCAAAAAAATAATAAAAAAAATGCACTGTGATAAGCTGCAAGAATCAGCTGAAAAAGTGGTAAGAGAAAAATAGTCAAAAAAATGCCGGGAAAATGCCTGTCTGTTACTTGCTCTACTCTTTTCTTCCAAAAAGAAAATTCTACTGAAAAACCTCTTCAACTTCTAATGAGAATTTTTGGCCCTAATTAAAATATTTAGGTGTTTTTGTAGCTATCAGATAGCAAGGTAAAATATATCTGTACCAGAGATACATTTTAATTATTTGTCATGTTTCTTATTTCAGGGTTTTCATTTTCAATGAGAAATGGAGTCCGAGTATTTTGTCCAGTTCTGTTTTATGGAGATTAAAATGTGAAGGCAATTCTAGCACATATTAGATTTTTTTTTTGACCAAGGTGATATAGCAGATTTACTGCTCCGTAATATCTCGTCTTTATGGCTAGCACCCCTGTGTGAACTGAGGCTGAAAGTGATCTATTCCTTCAGAAAACGTGGAAAGTATTCCTCTTACTGTACTGTGCAGTGTTTCAGATTGAGCACAAATAATTACAGGAAGCAACTGGACATCGAAAGGTTGGGAAAAGTGGCTGAGTCTGTGTAAGCTTTTGTGTGCTCTCACACAGCACGCGTGGCTACGTATCTAATGGTTTTGGGGTGGTCGTTTTTAAGATTAATGCCTTTGGCAAGATGGACCAAGGGGTAAGAGAACCTGTATCCATGAGGCAGTTGCAGTTACAAAGGCATACAGCAAAGCATTGTAACAAAAAAATTGAACTCCAAGGCCTCTTCTAGATGTACGTCTGTCTCAGATAGACTTGTTGATTAAAATTAAAGATTGTGCTGCATGTGGGAGTAATGTCGTCCTTATGTCAGAATTTTGACTTCTGGCTTCCTTGCTCTTCCCATTCTACTCTTGGAGAGGCCTGGGAAAACACAATGTTCACGCTTACGTTGAATCCCTCTTGGAAAGTTCAACATAACTATAAAGCAGCTTTTGACTAGTGAAAACAAATTATGTTTCTCATATAAGAGAGTGAAGCTCACAGAAGAGAATGAAGGTCAAAAGGTAAATTCAACTTCCTGCAGTAAATGGTTTTTGATCTGATTGCTGCTCAGGAGATGAGTACAGCTTTCCCTTGCAGTGTACTTTGAAGCAAGAGATGTCGTCTAACTAAAAATATCCCTAAAACCTTTACCAATATGCTTTTACTTTCTGACTTAAATTCTGTGGTTAGTTTGTATTTGAATTTTTTTCATGAATGGATCACTTCTGTATTATGCATCCAAAAAAAAAAAAAGGAAAAGGGATGTGAAAAGTGAAATGAAGAAACATGATTTGTTAGGAAAATTATTATTCAGTGACATAGAGAAAGGGTTTGGGAAGAGATGAACAATATCCATGAGAAATCAGAGCTACTAGCAAAAAAATGGTGTCAGAGTTGAAAGTAGTAAAATTACGAATTTATGTTGTTTTGAAAGTAGTTTCCATTGATTTAATCATAAGCTCTCCTAATGTATTCTGATCCTGTTTTCACAACAGTTTCTGTCTCTAATTAAAGCATGGAGGTTTGATTTCAGAACCTGATTGTTACCTTGAAGTCCAGTTCTTCTGGACTCTGTTAATTGATTGTCAAAACCTTCTTTAGTGTGCTGAACGTTGCAAAAAACCTAGTGAGAAGCAGTTTCTTGTTACAGGATTTTGGCATCTGTTCTTCATACTCATGAGTAAAAAGTGCTGAGACCATGAAAAGAAGCTGGCAGTCAGGCTAGGTAAATGGGAAGGAGACACATTTTTCTTATATAGAGCCCATCCCTCTTTTCCCTTGTGGAAGACATGCAAACATTACTGGCAATGAAAGGGATATTGCAGCAAACCACCCATGGGCTCTGTGTCTATGGGGGCACAAAATTACCTTCTCTTGTCATACAGGTGGTTTCTCCATCCGTGTCAGTTAATATCGTTCAGCAAGCAAATGTGGGAGCTTTGAGCTGTCTACGCTGTTACTACACTGATGGAGAAAAATACTCAAACTTCACAGACTACTAGAATGAGGCTAATTATTATTCTTAAAGGGCAGTTTGGGGGAGACTTTGTTTTGTTATAGAGGGGCATGCCTTGGAAAAGACTTCTTTAACAAGAACCCAAAAAATAAAGGAGAGAAAAAAGAGAAGAAGAAGGAAGATAAAGTGGTGGCTTTAGACCAGAGATGCTATTACTTTGCCCTTGTTTCTCAAGAAAAGTGACTGCATAAGTTCTATTTATTTTCCAAAATAGAAATCACAGGGTGAATTGACCAATCTATTATTTTCTTTGAGAATCCAACCACTACAGCCTTAAATGATATTGTGGCTTTCCTGGCTGGATCCATATTTGGTTTTAATTTGCTATTACTGTTTTTAATTACTGACTTCACTTTTATTTGTTGAAGTCACAGATTTTTTTGTATTTATCAATGAAATGGTGCATGAAGAGATCAGAGCAGAATTAAGTGAATAAACCCGTAGTCTCAGTTAAGTGAAACAATACACATATTGTCAGTAAAACTGTTTCTTTTCTCCTCTTTAATTTGCTGTACCTAATTAATTACAATGTACAGGCAATAGAAATCCCTAGCTTTTATTATTAAGCTTTGTAAGTTAGGGCCTTCCTCCACCACTTCATCTCACTTTGAACGGTGCCTTTACACACAAGTAATTCTACTGCTGCAGTGATTGAGATTACTTGTGTGGCAAGAAAGTGCTCAGGCAACGAGGACTTTAGACTCCAGACTTGAATAATGAGATGAGGTGCTTTGAAAATGTTTAAGTAGGTGGGTAGGGTAGCAAAGATTTTGCAGATGTGGCATGGAGAAGTTAAAGCACTCATTTGAAAAGCGAAAGATGAGTGCTTTTAGCTTGGAAAGGCAACATGATACCAAATCTTGACTGCTTCCAGCTTTGGTCTCGCTCTGTTTGTTCTGAAGTGGGAATCCAGCTGATGATCACTGAAATCAAATAAGCTGTCCTTCTTTTCGCATTTATAGCATATTGAATACATTATGGAAAAACTGTTGTGACATTTGTATTCATCTGTTACATTTTTGGAAAACGGAACATCTCATTCTTCTGTCCTTTTTCATGTGTGCCTGTAGGCAGACGTGTCATTTCACTTACTCAAACTGTCTCATACTTCCCTTATTCGTTCAGGTTTAACTGGCTGCCCCAAAACTTTTGCCGCTCATGGTGGCCATTTAGAAATGTGACGGGCTGATAATTAAGGCAATGTTCCTTTTTAAATCTACGGCAAGTTTGGCTAAATTTTAGCAGTCCTCCACCATGCTTACTAGCTGTACAAGGCTTCGATTTAGGCACTCTCAGAGGTGGCTGCATATTTTCAGTTTGCTTTGATTTCTTTCGGAGCCTTTGGCACAATTCTTGGTTTTCTGTTTCTAAAAACACCTCAGTAGCTCTTGAAATACGTGCTGAGATTATCATCCTTTCTAGCTTTGGATTTGTTTTGCAAAGCGATAGAAGTGATAAAACCTCATACCTTTATTGTTTAGATTTTATGGTAATGTAGAAATCTTACCCAGAGCTGTGGCAATTTAGCTCAATCTATGGGGGCAGTGTTGCCAGTCTTGCCAGGTTTCCTGAGGTTTCGTTATGAGAAAAGAAATCCAACTTTATATGCAAGTCTGGTGATAGAATGACGTAAACATGGGCTGTAAAGGACTATAACTAGTATGCCTGGAGGTATTCCCCTTGAGTTTCAGACTACTCTACAGCTATCCTTGTTATTATGTACCCTGCTTTTCTTAGGATTCCCATTTTCTTCCTTGGGTACAAAATCAAGTTAGTTCATAGGCTTTCTTTCACGCATAATCACGATCTTTGCAAATGAAATGTTACAAAATGTGATAGGTCCTCAAAAAAGCACCGCATTTATGAAAAGTGGTTTCAACATGACTTCTTTAATTACATATGCAAGTAATATGCATTGAAAGAACTGGTATCAAATTCTTGACTGCTTTTGATGTGGTTCCTTCTATAGTCTCTTGAAGAATGGGAGAGTAAGACGGCTTTTATATTGCATTATTAGAGCTCACAGTTCGAAATAGTCTCTTACTTTAAAGAAATGGTCATGTTGTACGTTTTTCTTGAAAACTAAAATCAGGATATAGCAACTGTACTGTTAACACTTCCAAAACAGTTATTTAAAAAGAGGTAAGCAGAAGAATGACCACATGCAATTTATTTTTTGCCACAAGGATTATGTGTGTGGCCCACTAAGAAAAAGTAATGTGAAAAATAATAAAACTTTTAATAGTCAAGTTGGGTCTAGTGAAGGTATTGGCATATAGTCATCCTTCTACCTAACAGGGTGTTAGTAAGAGAAATTAAGCTATGCTACTTTGACTTTTTCTTTGTGTTATTAAAGCGCTCATATGTAGGAATGCTGCATTTGTCACATGGTTCTGCTACAGGTCCCTTTTGAATAGCCAAACTTTTCAACAAACTGAATCCTTACATTCTAAAATTTTCCATCAGATTGCAATGACCTCTTCCTTCTCTTACAAATTTTCAGGTCATGGTCTATGAGCATTTTACCTTTTTACAGACTCTGGAGGCCTTGTTGCTCTAGCTGAATAAACCAAGCTACCTGTGTTTCACAACAATGTGGATACTCCTATTCTTAGCTTACAGGACTGTCTTAATTTGAGCTGCTACATGTGGTTGAACCACAAATTAACAGGCATACAGACTATGTTCCAAAAAAAACCCCAATTTTTATTTCAAACAGTAAAAGAAATAGAGATAAATATATTTCCTCACTTCACTTATTGACACCTCTCAGTGAAAAATCCGAGTTGCTTGTGGCACTTAGTTGTCATTTCTCTTTATCGGTGTCTTCTGGATGTGGAGTTTCTCTTTTATACATGCAGTCATATTCCATCTGCTCTCTTTTTAAGAAAGAGGAAATCATCACTAAGCCTTTATAATTATAGTCATTTTTTGTTAGATGACCTTCTGACTAGTCTTGTCAGATGATTAAAAAATACCTCATCATCTAATGTATTACTAGCTACCACTCTCATGCAACAAAAATTGGGGAGATGCACTAACTACCCTTCATATCGCAAACAATATTCAATAAATTATTCAAAGAAGCTTTGTCCAAACAATATTCACTGAGATTTAATGGTCCCTAGCTGCTAACCCTGTCTCCTTTATCCTGTGCATGGAAAATTTGTCAGCCTGATGGGAAGTTCACAAACACAACACAAATGTGTTTCATTCTAAAAGGAGTTCACAGTCAGATGCAGATACACAGAAATGGTGTAGTCTGAAAAGTCAAGCTGTCATTAAGGAAACCTGCGTGAATATCTTCATCAGTAGAATTGTAGTACAGAGGACCTCAAATATTTGAGTGAATTTTAATTTCTCCTGTTGCCAGCTCAGTCTGTGTACCAGCGTATCTCAAAGTTGCCCAAATTCAGGGACTAACCTCCTGTAAACTGCTGTAGTTAGTTCCAGAGGTTTAAGCTGTGGCAAGCTCTGTTACAGCGTGTGAGTTTGTGTCTTTACCATTGCACTGGCAGCCCTTAACACTGCTGTCTTGCCATAGTGAGGCTCCTCCTGAACTCCTGTGACCAGACACACAGCAGCGCTGGGAGATCCCCTGCTGACAGCGCTGTTCAGACTGAGCAACTGTGGAGCAGAAGCCACATCTCATGAATGAGGAACAACCTCTCTACCTCTCAGATCAGAGGCTTGAGAAGAAGCGCAGTCTTGTAGCCTTGCCTTCTTCTTACCACAGAACAATTCTGCGAACTTTACCTCTGTTCGTGTTGCAGGTAACGATCCGTATAAAATCTACCAAAATTGTGGTTTGAAATAACAAGTAACATAGATGAAATTAAAGGATCTAGTCTGGAATAGGACTGGCTGCCCACAAATGTCCTCTAGCTTCTGCATCTGATTTTGAGACATATAAATTGCAGTGAGTTTTTGTGGTAGTCAAACCTTCTGACACATCTCAATCAGTCCCTTTCCTGATTAGCCTTCATTTACTCAAGTGGAAGAATCCAATATTTCCCACCACTTAAACTGAGTATTTCAGATACTGATAGTAGAAAAAATAACTACTAACTCTCTTCCACAGTGACTACAGATACGTCAATTTTAGGACATTCTCCTAAAACAGTCACCCTTTTTATATACTACTGCTATCTAGACAAGAACTCAAATGGAGAAGAATGTAATTCTCAATAAGTCAGAAAGATCCCAACATGATAAATCTGCTCTACAGATTATTTATTAGGAAGTTGCACAGGTTTCAGGGCACACAAATATTGTTCCCACAAAGAGTGCCAAATAGAAGACTCAAGACTATCTTGTTCCATTCTAGACAGTTCGATTTCTGTCATAACGTGTTTGTTGTTGCTTGTGTGAATGTCTATAAATATCAGCTTTAGTATTTTTTATCACTTTTTAATAATTTCATTACTCCTATGTTCTTTAGACAAAAGAGTAGCTTTCCCAGCAGACCCAGAACTGAGAAAGCTCATGGTTTCATACTGGCCGTGAACCATGATAGCACTACTGCCTTCCCCCTCCACACCTTTTCCCCTTTGTTTTCTTGCACGTTTTTGCAGATCTTGAGCTTCACCAGCATTTGCTCCAACACTTCTCATTTGGATCTGCCTGCCTGGGCTTTCGATCAATGATTTATCTTCCAATTGCAAGAAATCTGAAATGTGGTGATATGAAATTGCTTTTCACATAGTCCTGAAAGTTGCTAAAGAGACTGAAAAACTTTGCTCAGCA
Source organism: Trogon surrucura (assembly GCA_020746105.1). Lineage (NCBI taxonomy): Eukaryota > Metazoa > Chordata > Aves > Trogoniformes > Trogonidae > Trogon > Trogon surrucura. The sequence continues at coordinate 111,129,609 of CM036617.1, read as the reverse complement.
TTCTCTTTTAAGCACATTTCTCCGTGATTGCTTCAGTCTTCCTGTTCACTGTGATAAGTTGCTTAACTCCATGTTGCTTATTAAGCATACTGCCACTTGTCATTTCTAGTTCTAAACATTAGAAATACAATCTAAACACTTTTTGAAGTAGCTGCTCTTGCTTTTGCCTGCTCTGGCACGATGCTATGAGTGACAAGCTATTTGTATTCTTAACTTCACAAGTAAAAAAATTTCTACCTGATCTTAAGAATCTACACTGAATTCCAGTAATTCAGAGTTCAGTAAAAATAGCTGCTAATGCACATGCCTTCCTTTTAGTTTCCCTTCCTATGTGTCATCTATTTACTATTCCACACAAAGTTTACCAAAGCTTGTATTTTTCTTCTGGTTTCGGTGCTCATAAGTGATCTTCAGGTATGACAATTTGCTTCAAGTTAAGGCAGTCAGAAGCAGGAAGTTAAAACAAAGAATTCTGTTTGGTTTTGGAATAAAAAGTCAAGTCTTGTTTCTATGCAAAGAGAGAGAAATCACTTCTAAATAAACAAATATCTCCTTTCAGATAAAACAGAGTATCTCCTTTTAGATATCTCCAAATTGTAATGTTCTGAAGAGTATAGGATGCAGGATATCAGCTTACTCGGCACTTCTAAAGCTCCAGTGATGTCCCTCAGTCCTTCTGGGCTGGCTGTGGACTGTTTTCAGATACCCATGAACCGCAGCTAAGCTGAACAGCTTTGTCACTTCGGTGATGTGATGATTAAACTCCTGAAAGTACATAAGAAATTCCTGAGATCTGCTAGCACAGGAGATAGTTTTCAGCATTTCTAGTCTAAGTCCGTATTAATAAAAGAAAATGAATCAGGTCATTATTTTTACTTCTAGATGCAATTGTCCATGCTGTTTAATTGATAGCCTGCTCCCTGACACAGTTTTGACTTGTGGCTAACATGTCTTAAGCGATAACATAGGCCAAGTAGTATGGCAGCATGGATATGCATCCTATTTTTAGGAAACAGAACTAACTATACAGTTGTGAGGCTTGCCATTCTGTCCTCTGGACCTCAGGGCCAGAGGACAGGTTTTGTTTTCCCATTAAGATGTGCTACAAACTTTCCTTTGGCCTTTCAATATCTCTCTTAAGGAGCTAAATGTCGGAGTAAAGGCTAGAGTTGAATTGTCTTCCAGACTTCTTGCTCCGCAGCATAAAGCCTCAAACCCTAGGACAGGCTACTCAAGTGTGGCTCACAGAGCAGCCTTCCAGGGAGTCACTGGAAATCACCTTGTGCTTCATCAGAAGTTTGTGCAAATTGATGTGGGTTTTTTCATTTACGCTACTTTGCTTTCATAATTCAGTTTTCAAAGGAATTTCTGCTTCATTTTGCAATTCTAAACCAGATTATTTAGCCTAACCCAATAGTACTGCTGTAGCACTGTTTATGGCATTGTAACTGAACTGAATGTTTTTTTCTGAAACGCCAGAAGACCTGAGTCAGTCTGTTTTCCAAAAAAGTACATGAATTTTACAGCCAACTATCCTCCCAGAGTAATGGGAAAAAGAAAAACATCCACCACTCCTCTCTGGGAGAAAAGGTTAAGAAATATCAGTGTACGTTAAAAATAATAATTAAAAAAGAGAAAGAAAATAAGCAAAAAAACCCCTCACATCCACAAAACATTTCAAGCATTACAGTTTAAAGTTAGTCACAGACAGCTTGAATAAATGTTCCACTTGAGACATGCTGACCACCCACATTTCCTAAAAGTTTTTAATCAGTACTTTGACTAAGAAATAAAATAATTTCCACTTGCTTTTTAAGTTTAAGCAGTACAGTTTAAAAAGTGGTCTGTGAAACTTCAGTCAATTTCCAAATTTTTCATAGATATGTTTTCATAATGTGACAAGAATCTATATCCAAATGTTGATTATGTGCAGTAGCCTCTTAAAAGGACTACTGTAAAATACCTTACACAAGACAGTGATACCATTAAAGCAATGTTTAAAGTTCCATAAACTTCATAAATGAAGACTAAACATTGTGAACACGGATGACTCTGCGACCAGTAAACACAGTCCTTTGCTTTGGAACTGTAACTTACATATAAGCAATGCTAAACTTAATGCGTAAAGAAAATTTGCCTCCGTTTTTCTAAACATGGATGCCAACCTGTCAGGGTTTAACCATGGTGAGTTTTATTCTCACAACTGACTATATAACTATAAAATTAGGACCTCTCATGAAGTCAATGCCATTTCAACTGGTGCATTCAAGAGCTCATTTTTGTTCAGGAAATCTGATGTTTATGTTAGCTAACAGAACTGAAAGGAATTTGGTTTTTTTTTTGGTGTCCAGACCAAGCAGCCACAGGAAGTACATTGGCAGAGTTGATAGAAGTGGTTCTGCACTGATTGTCATTATGTCAGAATGTGACCCATTGCATTCTTTCTTTTTTTCAGCTTGCTTCTCATTACAGAAGTTGGCTTCTAACTCCTGTGGCTGTACTGAAAATGCTTTTAGCTAACCTTTCATTGCAACTTTGCCCTGAAACAGACACTGAGTACTCGAACTGGGGTTCCCTATTTGGGAGGACATGATCAGCAATGGAGCCTGGTTCTTTATTTCCACATTGCAGCCTACATTCATGCAACGTTGGTTAATTGTTCCGGTATGCACAGTGCAAGCACATACTATGATAACTTCTGTGTAGCTGCAGGGTCTGTGAGTTCAGCTGGTATGTCCACATTAGATTTACCCATGACAGCTTGTCATGCTTCTGTCTTTCTGATGTTACTTTTTGTCAGCAGTTAACTGCATCTGATTTGGCCAGCTTTCAACGGTATTTTTCACGTTTCTCTGTCTCATTCTCCATAATTTCTTACAATGGATGCAGTTCCCAGGAGTACAGGTGCCGTCTTGGTGTATACTTCTACAATGTTTCCTGTAAGAAATGTCTTATTGAACAAGCAATGACCACGTTGCAAAGGAGAGAATGAAGGCAGTTATTTACATTAGTTTCTTAAAGATCCAAGAAAAAACAAAACCAAACCTTTGCAGATTTTTAAGCTAGTCACCTGTGATTTCTGTCATCTTTTCTTTCCTGCTAGAGTTGCACTCCACATATTGTTGTATCGACAGTTGTTGTTTCAAATCAGAGATAATCTCTTACTATATGGACCTGTTTCTCCATAGCCCCACCACTTCACTTTCTACTGGCAAGGAAGTATTACACTCTTCATTTTACTTTACCAGATTTTTGATTCCCAGTGAATGCTTTCTTTTGTTATTTTAAGTTTTATAAACACTTTTCTCTAAAACAAACTAAATCTACAGTAACTATAAAGTGGTCCAACTTCTGCAGTGCATTTTGAAATTCAGAATAAAAACTATATTTTGAGCTCTGTGTGATAATATGTGACATGACATGCCAACACTGGCTCTAAGATAATTTTAAAGGTAAGCTCTGTAACAAATCAGTGATATCTCCAACCCCTCCTAAACTTTGATATCCATTTATAGCAGCCTTGCACAATTCTGGAGCCTATCAATGGCCAGGGGAAGAAATCGATCCCAGAAATTACTGTGATTTGTTTTCCCAGATATATTTCTACTTGCACTCACTCACTTTATTTGAACCTTAAGTTGCCCTCCTTGACACTTTTGTTTCTTTAGAAATATTCCTTCAGCTCATCTTTAGCTACGTTCAAAGTATCTTGTGCAGGTCTCTCTTCTCCACAGTCTTCTCCAGACTGTGTGCTTCACAATTCAGATTTAGTGACTGGAAGGTTGTTCCAAATGTTTTTGGTTTTTTTCTTTGCCTTTCTTTTTCTTCCCTCTCTTTAGGGGCCAGCGAATGGTTAATGTGCTGTAGAACATTCTACCTTGGCTATCTTTTTCTTAAAACCGTTTGTCTGGTTGACACTTAAGGACTTGTCTGTAAAGGTGTCTGGATAGTTCTGAAGAGTTCACCCCACTCTGGAAGGAGAGTGAGTAATAGTAAAATTATGTAAAATTTCATTGGATTATTTTTCATTGCAAATAAATAAAAAGATACATACATGTTTACTTCAGATGAATGAAGATATTGCCTAAAAACCTAATTTGTATTTTTAGATGCATTTATATTAATTGACTAGGATTATAAAGGACATTGCTATTGCTCTTGATTACAATTTGTGCTCATTCCATCCAGTAAGTCTGAAAATGAATCTAAAAACAGAAACTGAAAAAGGACATGTTATATAGCTTTAGAAGAAAACCAAAAGTCTGTTGTCACTGATGATAAATTTATTATAGATATATAATGTAATACAGCTTGAAAGACCTCTCAGCTAGTCCAAATAGCTGCTCAAAGCAGGACCAAATCCTGTTTGGTTTTATTTCATTTTAACAAAAAATCAAGACAATCTCAGAATCTTTTAGTGAAAAATCATTTTAACAGATTCCAAAAGATTAGTGATAATGTTCTGCCACAGTTCAAGGTTAGAATAAAAAATTTAAAATATGATTAGCCACTTCTGTAATGAAGGAGTTCAAAGCAATTGCATAGATCTGGCGGGTTTCCTGTGGTTGTGGTTTAATGAACACAATCCATTGTCAGAGTTGAATCTAACATTCCTCTCTTGATAATAGGTGCCATCAAATAAGGTAGATATTTTCAGCTCTAGTTTTATTTTAAAATGCTTTGTCTACTGTTGAGGAGGGAATGATATTGCACATATATCAAAAAGCAGAACAACCAGTGTTGGAGTATTGTATTTATCCACACTGACTACTGCTTTCTTTTCTCTTCAATAAGCTCATACTGACTCAGGAAGAACTATAGGTAAGCTAAGGTTTTTACAGAGACATATCTAGGCCTTTCTGCATAGTCAAACGTCTTTACAGATTGCTTCAAACAACAAGAATAGGAGTGTTTGGTGAAACACTGGAATAGGTTGCCCAGAGAGGTGGTAGATGTCCCATCCCTGGAAACATTCAATGTCAGGTTGCATTGGGCTCTGAGCAACCTGATCTAGCTAAAGATGGCCCTGCTCTCTGCAGGGGAGTTAGATATGATAACCTTTACAGGTTCCCTCCAGCCTAAACCAGTCTATGATTCGGTTTAGATCCAAGCAAGCACTGAAGTTTTCATGTGCTTAAGTGCTTTATTCGTCTCTTTCGGGAGAAAATGCATTATGAGGAGTTTCTCTATCTGCTTCAGACAAACTAGGTCTCAGAGCCATGCCACAATGTGACACTCTTGTAGGGCTTAGAATTGGTTTCATGAGAATAGGAGCAGTGTGTCTGTACCCAGCAGTCTGGAGAAGAAAATGTTGTGGTTTTTGGCTGTACATGGGTAAGTTATGCCATTATGCACTTGTTAGTAGATAGAGGCTGTCTCATTTCCTCCTTTGCTATAGTTATAAAAGTTGTACAAGAGCTTCCAAATAAATCCTTTTCCACTGGTGGCAACCTGAACTTGTTCTCTCACATCCTTGATTTCAGTGTAATCCACACAACGTTTATTTGTCTCCTAGGTATTCAGTCACTGGTTCATTCAAAAGGAAGAACAGCTTGCAATACCTCTTGAAACTTTAACTCTTCAAGTTCCATTAAGTTCCTTTTACTTCTAGTTATTAATTTTATCTGTTTTCCATAAGTTGGCTATGGTGTCAAGGACAAATGGAAGAGCAATGAGATTTCAAAGATACACCCTAGATGCAGTTTAGAGGAACGTACATACTTACATTCACAAATTTCTGCTCAAGACTAGCCGTTGTTGTTCAGTTAAGTCTGTTAATACTTCTGTATTTGACTTCTGAACTTCTGCATGAGCTGTCTTTTCAGGTGGAAGATCTTTGATTTCTCAGGTAAAGCCAATAGGAAGAAGATAACAAACTAAATTCAGAGAATTCATCCAGTGGTACCAGTAGTTGTGAGATTTCAGAATATCTTTTCCTTTCAATAGGTGGCTTATTTTTAATTAAATTGGCACGATTTCAATTATCTTAAGTAACTAAATACATTATGTATTCGTTTAGAGCCTATATTGAGGCTTAGTACCAGTTGTACTCATTTTGACAAATTTTAGGCAGAAATTTCTCAGGGGAGTCCTGCTTTCTGTCATTTAAAAAGCTTTTATAATCACTTAGTCCAAAATGGGGATGTAGGCCGAAGTTTGAATCCCTGGCATATTGCTATAATGCTGCATTAGCTTAATCCTTCATTTTCTTGTCAATTAAGGACTTATCTTTATTCACAGATTCACTTATCTGTTATTCTTAGTGTATTTTAATGCTAGTAGTTAAAATCCCTTTGTTTATGGCAATAAGGCACCATTCAGTTTGTGAACTTTATAAAACCAACCTCTGCCAATTTTGCTGTTTGAGAATTGCTGTAAAGAAGTGTTCCCACAGTAATTACTTATTCCAGAGATGTTCACCAAAGAATGAAGTAAGGGGAAAGTGTATAAAACAATTGTACACCAACTGAGGCAAGTTTTACCAATCACCTTCCCAGCAACTACAGGGCATTAACAAAAAAAAAAAAATCCTTGCAAAACAGTACACAAAAATCTGTTGTCTTTAATGCACTTGCATATACTGACTTTACAAATATTGGCAATTACTTAAGGTATTCACATTTAAATTAGATCTGGCCAAAATGTTGGGAAAAAGTGAGGGAGGAGAAGCAGGGGGGGTTGGCAACAGCTTTTCAACATGGGGCTCAGCTGCCCATCATTACTCGCTTTCAATGGTTTGGGTCATGGGTAGTGTCACTCATTTTAATACCCACTTAGTCACATTGAAGTAAGAATGGCAATGCTGAGATAAAGAAATATGTGATAAACAAAAACCTTAGCAGAATCTTTCCAATTGGATATTTCTTATGGCACACTTTTTTTTTTTTTTCACTTTGTTATTTTTGGAGATGTATTTAACTTAAAAATGTGTGGTAGGAGGAAAGAGAAAGTGCTACTAATATTCAACAGTGATTGTGGAAAACAGACATGAGTTTGCACTTTGTGCATTTTATTTTAGCGGTACTCATAGAATGTGCTTAGACCAGCACAGCATTGTGGAGAGCTTTGTCAAAACTTTAATGAGGCCACGAGTTTACCCATGGCAACTGCCCCAGTCGCTTGAAGCGTCACTTCTGAGAAACAAATAGCAAAGCTGTAAGCTTCTATTTTTATGCTACTTGAGTGCATTTGATCAAAAAAAAAAAAAAAAAAATTACATTTTACTTTTAAAATTAAGTAAATCGTGCCTTGGAGACCCCCCGTGGAAACACATCATCTTTAGTGTGACATAGAAAAGACAGAAAGAAAGAAAACATGCGTGTAAATTTTTATTCACTTCTTATTTTTAGTATTAATAATGTAAGAGTTAGATGTGTTATGCTTCTCAGACTCCAAGGGCCGTATTTCTTCCTGGGCAACAAGGCAGATGTTGGTTTGAGAGAGAAGAGTTATTACACAATGTGTCTGCGTCTTTCTAAGAGGAGATATGGCCAGATGCCAGATATGTTAGAAAGCTAACACTATTTTCAAATAGCCTCACCTGAATGGATGAGCTCTACTTTGACAGGAACTCACACAGTAGTCTGATTTTGGGTGCTAGGCTTTCTTTTCTGAAGACAAAGACCAGCTGAAATTGTCACATTTCTGGCCATGCATACAAGTCAGTGCTTTACTTATGGATGCAGAGGAGCTTTGGCTTCCTTTGAGGTCAGCCATGAATCAGGAAGGATTTAGGTGATAAGGGAAACTGGTCTGTGCTCAGTCATCCTACTGGTGCCGAATGTCTCCAGCACCAGGTGATCAACATCCTGCCAGAAATAGAAACTTAAAAAAAAAATTCTAAATCTATTCAACTGCTAAAGAATTGTAAATCTCTCTCTAGCATTTTAAATAGTAATTTCATTCTTATCATACAGTATAAAATAGTTCTCATTGACAGATGAGAAGGAACTGCTCCCTTAGACTTCCAGATGGCAGGCTTTGCCCTGTTTAGGAGAGTGGTTGACAGAATTCCTTGGGATGTAGTCCTGAAGGGCAAAGGAGTCCAGCAAGACTGGACATTCTTTAAGAAGGAAATCTTAAAGGTGCAAAAGCAGGCCATCCCCATGTGCTGAAAGATGAGTTGGTGGGGAAGACTGGCCTGACTGAACAGAGACCTTCGGCTGAAACTTAGGAAAAAAACAAAAAGAGAGTTTATGACCTGTGGAAGAGAGGGCAGACAGCTCGGGAGGACTACAAGGATGTGGTTGAGGTTATGCAGAGAGAAAACAAATAAGAAGGGCCAAAGCCCAACTAGAACTTAATCTGGCTACTGCTGTAAAAGACAGTAAAAAATGTTTCCGTAAATACATCAACAATAAAAGGAGGGCTAAGGAGAATCTCCATCCTTTATTGGATGTAAGGGGAAACATAGTGATAAAGGATGAGAAAAAGGCTGCGGTACTTAATGCCTCTTTTGTTTCAGTCTTTAATAGTAAGATCGGTTGTTCTCTGGCTACCCAGCCCCCTGAGCTGGAAGACAGGGTTGGGGAGCAGAATGAAGCTTCTATAACCCAAGAGATAATGGTTAGCAACTTGCTGCACCGCTTAGACACACACAAGTCTATGGGGCCAAATGGGATCTACTCAAGGGTAATGAAGTAGCCAGTAAAAATGCTCACCAAGATACTTTTCATCGTTTACTAGCAGTCCTGGCTAACTGGGGAGATCCGAGTGAACTGAAGGTTAGCAAATGTGATGCCCATCTACGAGAAAGGCCAGAAGGAGAATCCGGGGAACGACAGGTCTGTCAGTCTCACCTTGGTGCTGGAGAAGATCATGGAGCAGATCATCTTAAGTGCCATCTTATGACATGTACCAGGTGATCAGGCCCAGGCAGCATTGGTCTGTCAAAGGCAGGTCGTACTTGACTAACCCAATTTCCTTCTGTGACAAGGTGACCCACTTACTGGGTGAGGGAAAGGCCGTCGATGTTGTCTACCTCAAACTTAGTAAAGCCTTGGACACTGTTCCCCACAGCATCCTCCAGAAGAAACTGGCTGCTTATGGCTTGGGCAGACATGCTTTTTGCTGGGTGAAAAAGTAGCTGAATTGCTGCGCCCAGAGTGGTAGTGAATGGAGTTAATCCAGCTGGTGACTGGTCACAAGTGGTGTTCACCAGGGCTCAGTATTGAAGCCAATTCTGTTTAATAACTGGACAAGGGGCAAGTTTGCAGACTACACCAATTTGGGCAGGAGTGTTGATCTGCCTGAGTATAGGAAGGTTCTACAGAAGAATCTGGACAGGCTGGATCAGTGGACTGAGGTCAGCTGTATGAAGTGCAACAGGGCCAAGTGCTGGATTCTGCACTTGAGTCACATCAACTCCAGGCAATGGTACAGATCTGGGGAAGAATGGCTGGAGAGCTGCCCCATAGAAAAGGACCTGGGGGGCTGGTGGACAGCCAGCTGAACATGAGCCAGCTGTGTGGCCAAGGTGGCCAACAGCATCCTGGCCTGTATCGGAAATAGTGTGGCCAGCAGGAGTAGGGAAGTAGAGAAGTTCGGTTTTGAACCCCTCACAAGAAGAAAGACATCAAGGTGCTGGAGTGTATCTCGAGAAGGGCAATGAAGCTGGTGAAAGGTCTAGAGCACAAGTCTTACAAGGAGCAGCTGAGGGAACTGGGGCTGTTTAGCCTGGAGAAAAGGAGGCTGAGGGGGTAGACCTACTTGCTCTCTACAGCTACGGAGGTTCTCTTCTCCCAAGTAACAAGTGATAGGACAAGAGGAAATGGCCTCAAGTTGTGCCAGGGCAGGTTTAGATTGGATATTAGGAAAAACTTCTTCACTGAAAGGGCTTTCAAACATTGGAACAGGAAAGTGGTTGAGTCACCATCCCTGGAGATATTTAAAAGACGTGTAGATGTGGTTCTTAGTGACACGGTTTAGTGGCGGACTTGGCAGTGTTAGGGTAACAGTCGGACTCAATGATTTTAAAGCTCTTTTCCAACCTAAATGATTCTGATTCTATGACTTTAAAGGATACCTATTATTCTGTTTCAATTTTTATAACACAAATAGAAGAGTGGTTTTGGAGGAGATGGGGGAGTTCTGCAGGAATTACTGAACTCAGTGGATAGTGAGGAAAAGGAACTGAAGCTGATATTTTGGTGTCTAGTCCTTTTGGTTTTACCATAATGAAGCAACAGCCGTTAAATGAGGAGCCTGTCTTTCAGACTCTGAGGTCACTCAATCCTCTTGCTTTTAGCTAAAAGAAGAGGACAAGAAAAAAAAGGTAAAGTATGCCTGTTCCAGTGACCTTTTTCAGCTGAAGAAGTCGATGAAGATTTCTCCTTGCAACAGTCACTTTTAGGCTGCTTCTTGTCTTTTCATTCATTGTGGCTGCTTCAGCAATAAAGCTAGAGTAACTGACAAAAAAAAAAGTATTTGTAAATAGACAAATATTATCCTGATGCATTGCAGGAGAAGATTCAAAGATCTCTTTTCAATAGGAACTTTCTTCAGGGAAGAGCTTTGCACACTAGTTCTAAACACCAGGCTTAATAGATGTCTTCTACTCATCAAAATATTTCAGAACTGAGTTAGTAATTGGACTTTACCCTAGAAAACTGGGTTCTCTCATTGTTTTTTTTGCAAATGATCAACCATTATTCTGACATTCACTTCACTTTTTTTTGCCTGCAGCTTAATGGCACAGGATGACTTGGTGCTACATTTTCTACAAGATGCCAGTTGTCCGCAGAAAGATCACAATTTCACAGAATCGCAGAGATTCTTTCTGTCTGGCTATTTGGCATGCGCACTTGACTATATTAGTATATTTTTTGTGAATGCCTGGTTTTGAGAGCTGTTATAGACCTGCCATAACAGACAGATAGACGTTCTGTCTTTGTTGGGAACCACAGTGACGTCTCTAATCAATAGCGATTACAGAGAAAATGTATGACTGCTGGTTCCAGCTGACCTGTATACTAAACCCTGAGCCCTGCGCTCGTTTTCCTGGGTGAACTCTGACTCCAGCTCTGCATTCCTCTCGTGTTATTTAAAAATGACATTTGCCTGCCAGAAGTGCAGCATGAGCAATAGCTGTAAAACGTTGCCTAAGGATGGAAATGCTACAGAGATAGTTTCACAATTCGTTTAACTTTTGTCTTGCAAGGGAAATACTTTGAATAGTGTTTGCTTGAAAACAGACACCATTTCCATTGCCGATGATGGTTTTTTTTTTTACTGCTTTTGTAAAGCCTGGATTCATGTGAACTGTGCTCCTTCTTTCTTAATTATCGAATGTCTCAGTATGTATAGTGCTTCACAGGTTTTAACCCCAGCCTGTTTTGGAAGGCAATAATGTATATTTGGTTTAGTTTACATAAAGCCAGTAGTGGGTAAAAGCAAGTGATCTTGTAAGTATACAACTATTTGATTTTGCGGTATTTTCTATGCCATTACTTCTGTGGAATACTATGTTAGAATGCTATCCTAGTGATGGAAGTGTAAATTGTAGACTGTAATCTCCTCAGTCATGTCATGCTTCAGATTCCATTAAATGATCCCCATCTTATCTTTTAAATGATCAGTACAGCAAACACTTAACTCTAAACTTCTGAATAATTCCGTTGTCATAAGCAATCATTTATAAACTGGTTCTTCTCCAGACTGCTGCTAGCTTGTGAAGTAGTGAATTCAGCTGTATCCCACTATATTAAGCTCTGTGCTGTAATCCAAATGATGGGACAGGAGATATCCTGTGCAAAACTTGCCAAGTTCCTTCACCAGCAGTGCATATTACCTCCCTGTATTAAAGGTGGGTTTTATTCCTTAACTGAATGATACGCAGTCAGTAAAACCAAGTTGCCCTTTAATGAAATTTCCTTTTGACAAAGTAAGTGGTCTGTGTACTGAAAATTCATATTGATTATCAGTTTGATCACCCAAGAATCTGTATCACTCATGGCAAAAGTCCAACGAGCAATAATTGAACCCAGGTGCTGATGTCAGTGAGTGGGAAGAAGATCACAAGCCAGTTTATGTGGTGCAGTCAAAGAGCAGCTCTGTGGAAGGGGCACACGTCAGGCCTTGGAATTTGACTGGTGACAGGATTTGCAACTCATAGGTCTTTCACTACCGAACGGTTTTCAGCAAGTTGCAGAAACTAACTGTGAATGAAACCTACCTGCCTGAAACTGTAAGGTACATGTTATCGTATAATTGTAGTATCTGTTCCTTCAGAGAGTACACGCAAATCTGGCAATGGAAGTAGATAATGATTTTTCTTTCTCCTCTCTGGATCTCACAAACTGAAATCTGTTGAGTGGGTGCACTGGTTTTGAAAGCCCAGGCACAATCATCTGATGTATACTATTTGTTTCTCATAGTATCTATCTGGTGAGTGATTTCCCAAAGATCTAGTAGACTAAGAAAGCCATTAAAAAGCACCTACTAATTTTAAGTCTCATATTAAAAAACAATTAACAATTTTGGAGATATGATCTCAATGACTTTCAGCGCTGTTCTGTAGTGTTCTGGTAGCAGTTACAAACCTCAGCCATGGAGGTTTAAACTCCACTCTGGTAAAGACCATACAAATTTCAGCTAGGAATCCTTTCTAAGCTTATATGATGTGTTGCCTGATCTCGTTGAGAGGCATCCCTGCCCATGACAGGGAGGTTGGATTAAATGATCTCTAAGGTCCCTTCCAGCCTAGGCCATTCTATGTTCTATGTTCTATGATATCTTAATCTGCCTGGAGCTTGCAAGAATTCCAATGAATAGGGCTTAGCTCTGTTCTGGTTGACTGTCAGAGTCACAGAAACATGGACTTCAATTTAGAGCATTTTTAACTTTTTGAAAGATAATCCAAATCCGTCTTTGACTACTAGTGAACTCTTCCTGGCAGTATGTTTATTTTGTCAGTGTTGTGTCGTGCCTCGCAAGGTGACGCGGAGAGTGCAGGCAGCTCAGAATTTCCCTTCACGCCGGAGCCTCTCCCTGCAAGGCAAAGGCAGCCTGCCTGGCTGTCGAGTCTGTCCCGCCGGCTCAGGAAAGACCAAGCTTCTGAGCACCCACCCTAAAAAGAAAAGGAAGCCAACAGTTGCTTCTGAAACTGGCTATCCAGCTTAAACTAATTTATCGTCAACGAGCACTACCTTTTTTTCCGTATACTCGTATAAACTTTGCTTCAATATGGTGGAATATAGTTGCACACACGCCCCTCCAAACATTTTAAAGAACAATTTTCAGTCATCCTCTTCTCTACTTGCTCAACTGCTGAGTGACCTGAAGTTGAAATGTAACAGTTCAGAACTTAAGTCTGAAAGTTTCAAAACTCTTTCTGTCCTCTCTCCTATTTCTTATCGCTCTCTGTTCTCAACTGGCAGTGTCAGGGACTGTAGACTAATGCAGGATTTTCAACAGACAATAACAAAGTTAACAGTGAATATTTGTGTTATGAGAACAAAAAATACATTCTTCAAAGTTACAGAATTATTGTGAATCAAAATTGAAAGCCAATGTGTTTTATTACGTATTTTTTCTCTTCATTTTAATTTATTCTCTTTGGTGTATTTATACAGAAGGGCTAATAGGCCATGATATCAGTAGTATTAGCAGAGTTTTAATAGTTTGTTAAGAATCAATCTCTAAATGTATTTCTTGGCACAAGTGTAAATAAGATGAAGCAATTGTTATCAAGGGCTGTGCAATTCTTCATTTCACTGCATAGACGATCATAGGACCATTGTCATGGTTTAACCCAGCCAGCAGCTCAGCCCCAGACACAGCCACTTGCTCACTCCCCCATGGTGGGATGGGGGAGAGCACTGGAAGGGTAAAAGTGAGAAAATTCATGGGTTGAGATAAAGACAGTCTAACAGGTAAAGCAAAATCTGTGCATGCAAGCAAAGCAAAACGAGGAATTCACTCACCACTTCCCATGGTCAGGCAGGTGTTCAGGCATCTCCAGGAGAGCAGGGCTCCATCACATGTAACAGCAATGGGAAGACAAACGCCATCACTACAAATGTGCCCCCCTCCCTGCCTTCTTCTTCCCCCAGCTTTATATGCTACGTATGACGTCATATGGCATGGAATGTCCCTTTAGTCAGTTGGTGTCAGCTGTCCCTGCTGTGTCCCCTCCCAGCCCCTTGTGCACCCCCAGCCTCCTGACTGGTGAGGTGGGGCAAGGAGCAGAATAGGCCTTGACTCTGTGTGAGCACTGCTCAGCAGTAAGGTAAGCACCCCTGTGGATCCAAAATACAGCTCCGTATCAGCTACTGTGAAGAAAATTGACTCTACCCCAGCCAAAACCTGCACAGCCATGTATAAGTTGTGCTTTTTTTTCTCTATGTTTCCATTTCTAAAAGTCTTAAGACTTTTAGAAGTTCAGAATGGTAAGCTGAAACCTAATGAGAAAATGTAAACCACGTGAAAGTTAATGAGTAATTTAAAAAGGAATAAATACAAACACTTCTCTTGGATCACTCTGGGATGCTGAAAAGTGTATCACTGAATTTTGTAGCAGCTGGAAGATTAAAAAGAATGCTGTGAACATTTGACAATTACCTATAGTAAAGTATGATGAATTCATGACGGATAAAGTAGTTGGTAGGCAATAGCCATGAGCTTACAAGGAGAAAGCAAGTAAGACAAAACTTCACAGAGCCCAAGAATGGAAATTATGGGAAAACATGAAGAATAAGTTAAATAAATGATGATGCTTTCTTACTATATTCTCTCATCCTTTAATGGATCAAGTTGACTGTCCTAAGCCAGAGGTTGTATCTGTATCTTTGTGTTAATTGACTACGATTTACCTTCTTGCATATTTTTTTCAGCTTTTTTTTTAAAAAAAACATTTACTTTTTATTTTTATTAACATTTCCCTCTGTTATTTAATGAAGGCTTCTGCTTTGACAATGAGTTCCAAGATATATGGAGATGTATTTCTCTTCTGTTTGAAAGCTGCTCCCTGATAATTTTATTTGAGGTTCCCTAATGAGAAAGAGTGAATAATCATTACCCTTCCTGTTAGAGATTTTGTAGCTTTCTAATTTATCCTAATACAGAAATGTTCTTACACCATAGTTCATCCTCTTTGCTCTTCTCATGTAAAGTTCTGTCTGGTACATCCATCTTTTTTTTTTTTTGGCAAGGTTGCCAGAATTGTGCCTGGACTTTATCAAATGGCTTTTTTCTTCTCTATTCTTTTTCTGTTAAGTTTATAACATACTATTTGTCTTTTTGTCTCTTGCTGAACACAAGAATTGATATTCTTATAGGGTTACAGATAATAACTGCCCTAAATTGTAATAGCCAATTGAGATTGCATCATAATGTGTATGTATGTATAATCAGGTGTGCAGAGTATGTATACACTTACGTACAGATATATATTTATAGATATGCATGGATATTTGAGTCAATTTTTCTCAAGTGCACTTCTTTATATTTATCAACAATGGGTTTTACTTGCTATTTTACAAGCTGATGCTTTGATATGACAAGATTTTCTATAACTCTTCCCACCCTTTTGGCTACATAAATAATATCGTATTCGTAGCAGAGTCTTTTCACTATTCCTTCTGCTTTTATTATTTCCTGTAACAAAAACTATATCATGAACAAAACAAGGCCTGGCATAGATCTGGCATAGGTTTGCTGTGGTAGATTTCCCTTATATTGAAAACCAAACATTAATTTCCTATTCTTTGTTTCCTTGCTTTTTTTGTTCTTTTTGTTCCCAAGAGCCATGCTGGAAGGCAAAGTAACAAACATGAGAGGGCAAACAGTGCTGATCTGTCCTCAGCTCTTTTCTTTGCCTAATAAAAGCTAGATTTTTTCCTAATTTTGCTTTTCTCATATCACAAACTTTTAAACGAGCTTCAAAGCTTCAAAACAGTTTTATATAACTGCAGCATCAAAAAGCATAGTGCAAGGTGATATAACCTTATTTTTCTGTCTAGTCGATTTGTAGTTATTGCTACCTAATGTGTAATTTGAAAGACATTTGGACAATTTAAATGAAAGTTTTTAAAATCAAAGCAAGAGAAACCAAAAGATTTTGTCAGAGTTTCCTTATTATGAAGAGCTATGTTGTGTCTTCACCACAAAGGTAAATACTGAAATACAAAAGCTGGCTGTAAGTCTATATCAGCAATGCATATGGTTTGCACCATATGTTTAAAAATTACTCACTAGAATTTCTTGATAGGAGTGCAAGTTCAATACCTGAAGGACAGTTGTCACTGCCAGAAACCATTTTGTTTGTTTTCCTGTGAATTTTCTGTTTGTTCAGTCTACGGCAGTGTGGCAGACACACCGCTCTCAACACGCTGTGCTTGGTGTGAGTCTTGCAGTTCTAGCGAACATCAGGAATACTTAAAATTTCTTTAGCTGCTTCTCTCTGGTGATGGGTTTATCAGGGCGAGCACCCTCGGGCAGCAGAGTCTGGCTGACTGCTAGAGTGCAGGTTACATGGGCACCACTCGCGGTGCCCAGGTCATGGCTAATCCACAAAGACATGTGGTGGCTTAGTCATTGCTCCTGGCGTGGTGCTCTCCCCTGGCTCCAGCTGCCTCCAGTCTGAAATGGATGGAAGTTTGAGTCGTACTTTCCCTTCATGAGAAGACAGGCAAATACAGTCTGCTCTAAAACATGGCAAAGTTTCACTACAGTGATCCTCAGTAGAAACCCAAGGTAAATAAGCAAATTTTTTTTTCTTTCAAAATATTACCCATTAGGACATGACTAATTTTAAGCTTTGCCTGGAAGTCATACACAGTTATTTTTCCAAATGTACTGTCTGCACTTGTCTATATTGCTATCACACCTGTCAAAGCATGCTACCTATTTTCCTAACCCAGGCATGGCTGGAATGTGTTCGAATATTAAGAGCAGTCTAGGTGAACATGCTGGATTTTGATGTGTTTGGAGGGCAAACGCTGCCTGAGAGAAAGCAGCTGATCAAAGCGAAAGAGAAAAGACCGCAGTTGTGAGGCTGGGGCCCTCGCGAGAGCCAGTGTCGCTACCAAACCCCAGCGTGCTCTTGGTTGTGTTCCGCATCCCGCAGCTCTCGAGGTGGCCACTTCTGATCCCAGATGCAATCCTCGTGGCCTGTAAAATATTAGGCACTTGTGCTCCGCCTTCTTGTTGCTTAACCTTGCTGCACGATTTATGCCCTAACAAACTAATTTATGTTTTCAGCCCATGTGTACCCTCTGTAGGGTTTGTACTCGCCTTAATCCTAGTTCATACCAATAGCGCAGAGAGCCAAACTTCAGTCCACAACTGTGCCAAAATCTGTAAAGTTCCCAAGCAGTTAAATGGGGGAAGTCTTGCTGGGCAATTCTTTATTTTTATTTTTTTTAACCACAATGAGATTGTTTTATGGGCTGTGGAAATGGCAAGCACATGTGATTGATTTTTTTCCTTCTTTCTTTCTTTCTTTCTTTCACATTTGGCCCCTATTTTGCACCGTATGCTGATTAGAATCTAATGTGGCTGTGAAGTGACTACAAAACTAATGCAAATGTAACACACTTCACACAGCTTTGTACAGAGTTCCCACCTATATCTCTCAGCATGTATCTCATCTTCATTTTTATAGGACTTTAAAACTGGTTGCATTTGTGGGGTGTTTTGGTTCGGTTTGATTCGGAGATTTTTCTGGGCTTTGGGGGATGTTAGGTTTGGGTTTTTTCTTTTCTTTTTCCTTTTGTTTTCTTTCACAATAAAGCACTGCTGAGCTGGTTCCTTGCCGATGAGGGTTTTCCAGAGCAGACAGGGGGAAAGGCGTCTCTGTGCTACCCAGGGCCCTGAAGAGAACCGTCTCCCATTCGGTCCGACGTGAGGGCATAAATGAGACCGGGAAAAACACCCTTCATCTTGTGAGTATCCTCTCGGCTTCTGGCCGTTTCCCTCAGGCACTGATTTCTCAGTCTTCCAGAAGATTCTCGTTTCTGGGCGACTCCGGGACTTGCCGAGGCGCCGGCCGCTAGAGGATGCTCCTGGCCCGGCGTTGGAGACGAGGATGCCCGGCGGCCGCCTCCCCGGCACAGAGCCCGGCGCCGCTCCCCGGGGCGGACGAGGTGGCCTCTCGGGCATCACCCGCGGAGCCGGCGATGCGGAAAAAAGCGAGTTTGCGCTGGGGAGAGACGACGTCTTTGCCACCGCCTAAACGGAGAAGGATTTCCAGCCAATTCACAGATAAAAATGCAAAATGCTAGCCCCAGCAAGATAAAAGCACTGCAGGAATTTGTATGTGTTTCTTCTGGTGAAGGCTGTGGGCTTGTTTAGGTGATGCTTTTAATGGCATATTTGCGACGTGTCCCGCAGTACTAGAGTCCTGCTGTGGGTGGTTACACCTTAGTTATTCAGCTGTTAGCTAGTTTTTATTTCTCATCCAGTCTTTTTAAGTGATCCAAATCTCAGGGGTTAACTGAGACTTCAGTTTTATTCTTCAATAAATGTATTGGAGAAGTCATTCTTAATTAAATAAGGGACTATTTAGCATTTATAGTTTTCTGCAAAAGGCATGCTCATGAAATTAGTTCTGTACTTTAAATAAAAAACAACAAACACTCCCCTACCTCTTCTCCCCCCACCCAACAATGCCTTAAATAAAAAGCAAAGCATGAAGTTAAAAAAGTTATATATGAAAATATCCTTCTTCTAGCCCTGTACTGTCCTTCCAAGATTCTACAGTAGTGTAAGCAAGTTTTCTGACATATAGAGCACAGGATTTTGTATAGTGATAGCATGAAAAAGTAATGTAGAAAGAGTATTTTTAAGGTAGTGAAAGTTATAAAATGGCAGATTTGGGGTAATTTAAGATAGCTCGTAGGTTCGTATGGATTAGAACACAGTCTTCAACTGCCTCTTTCTCTTTCCACCTGTCCTTGCCTCCTGTGGGATTTCTGCTTTACCCAGACGACAAGCTAGACATGCCTGCCCAGAGATACACAGGCTTGTGCAGTGGAAGAGACTGCTCATTTCTTGCAGTTGGATGGCATGTAGTAGATAAATCAAAGACTACAGGAAAGGAAATATGTAGGTGAGAAGTTGGATAAGACTCTGAAAAATAGGACTGTAGTCTTGTCCCTGCCACGAATGTTTAGTAGAGTCAGTAAATTTTTCATATTGTGCGTGTATTCCCCAGCTTCTGTGTGCTGACTGTGAGATCCTACACTCTGATTAATCAGAAATCTTGAACATGCACATCTACTCCTGAAGTTACTAGTGTTGTCTCGAGTCTACAGAATAATGAACAGTGCTATCTACTGTTCAAGCTCGTGTGCCAGATGTCACAGATTTTGTGTACCTGTAGCTTTTCGACTATAATCTCAGTGCACATTTTATGTCATCTGCAGAAGACAGATGCAGACTTTTTCAAGGCTGCAGTGAAAATAATACATCTGAATCACTTGTATCCTCTAATGATGAGCACTAAACAAACATCTGGACAAAGGAAATAAATTTCTCTTCAGAGCAGGTTTTGAACCATGTATAGGAAATAAAGGCCACTACAAAGGATTACAATATGAGCAATGGTACAAAAGAAAATACTGCAGAGAGAGCTGCTCTTAAAATGAGGTTGTCTATATTGTGCATTAAATAAGGCGCCATTAGTGCTCTGTGTTAAAAGTCTGTATCATAAACTATTTCTTAATCAAGCCTAGATAAGCACTGAGGCTAAGTTTAGATTGCACATTAATTCTGCAATTTCTTAATACATATGTACAGGATTCTGTAACCTGCCTGATACCGGTTAATGTGTGTGCTTAGAGTAAATAAAAAGGAAACAATTTAAGTATCCTCAGTAATATCAGGCCAGCACTTTTTAGTTGTACATCTGCGGGTAAGATTCTAAAATATGGTTTAATTCTTATTTTTTCCTCTTCTATTTAGTTCCTTAAGTAAATTGTGTAAAATACCCACTTCCTGCCACCAGGACCAAGGAACTTAGCTGTTTGAGAGCAAAAACTTCTGCAGTAATGGGTCTGCTTGCTCTGTTCTGAGATTCGTATGCCTCCTGTAGTACCTATTCTTAACATGATCGCCCCTTTCTTAAGAAGAGTGGAATTCCTGTGTTTCTGTCCTTTGTTTCTGCATTTCACTGCACACAAACAAAACAATTTTACAGCGTGTGCCGCCTGAGTTTTCTTCCTGATGCTTAGGAAGCGTCAGGCTTATCGCACATGCTCTGCAAAGCCAGGCAGGGTGATGAGCTGTGTCTTTTCAGAAGCATTAGACTCAACAGCAAGTGCAGGGTGATGCTGCACGGAGAGCTGCTCTGCCTTTGCCCTTTTGCCTTTCTGTGCTACTTGTGCTGTGTGCAGATATTTGTGAGCTTGCTGTTAAGCAGATTGCTCTTTAAACTATTGAAAAACTTGCAGATGGTGTTGTACAGGTGTGATAGGCTAACAAACCTCCTTTAGCTAAGCTAGTGAACTCAGCTGCCTTCTTGCGTCTGCAACATGTTTTCCTGTCTGTAAGATGTTTAAACACTCAAGTCCAGCAAAGTAACCCAGAAAAAAAGATTGAAGATGCAGTTCATAAAACAGAATAATTCACCCCATTGGTATGTGTTAGGAAGCAAAAGATGTCTGGTTTTGACCTTGTAATTTGGCCTGGAATGTACTTGCAGGATACAGAATACAAGCTGTGATTTTTATCTGTAGCACCCTTTTTTTCATTATTCAACTGTGTTTTGTTTTTTTTTCTAGTATAGTTGTAACAGGAGTGTGAAAAAAAGGAAACCTCAGAAATACTAATTCTAAAACGTGTTCTGGAATTTGCTGTCTTTTGCTATGAAATTAAACTGGTAAATGCCTTCAATATAAATAGAGATAGGGAGATAAATAAAAATGTTAGGAGACCAAATGACAAGGAGGTTAATATTTTCAAGTGGTTTAGGAACCATATTCTAATTCACTGCTCAAATCGTGTTTACAAAGATGTTTAGCTCCTAATTCACTCACACGTGTCAGGAAACCTTCCCAAGAAGTTTAAAAGAATGGTGGCATCTGTGGAGGTTATTAAAGTATTGTCATTATTTAAGGTAATTTTTCAACAAGTGATAGATTAATTTCTTGAACTTCATCTCAGAATTAGAAAAAATGCTGGAGGCTTTCGAAATTTCATATCACAGAGGAAAAAGAAAAGGATTTTGTATGGCAGAACAGATTTTTTAAATCAGGTTAGAAAATTTCCATCAGTACCAAACACTTTGAAAGCTGCTAAGGTCGAAGTTACTTTTATTACTTCTGTGTTTTTCTGCAGTGATAGCATTTTGTTACACTACTGAGTGAGTTACAGTGTGTTGCCCTGGTCTTTTATGTTTGATTTGATTTCAGTGTCTTGGCTTGAGGATGAATATCTCTTCAATAATGTCTCTTTTAATAAGTCCATTTTTATGAGTAAGGGTATTTGAGCAACCTTAACTGTAATCAAAATTCACTTTTTGTGAAAGGATTTATAAAACTGGAATTTGGTCCTGTTTGTGGTCTGGGAGGTTGTACTGTGAGAGACAGCGAGGCAGGAGGGGATCATGAAGCCCTGTTTGCACCCTTAGGGGAGCAAAGGTGCATTTCCAGACTGTGGCCCCCACTGGTGCTGCTGGCAGGGAAGCCCACACTGCTGTGGACCCTGAATTCCAACACTGCATACTGTGCCATGACACAGTGTTCCTGATCCAAGGCATCCTCAGTCGTTTCTTCCTGAAGTCCCTGTAGGGTCAAACATAGATAGAATCATAGAGTCATAGAATGTCAGGGGTTGGAAGGGACCTCTGGAGATCGTCTAGTCCAACCCCCCTGCCAGAGCAGGATCCCCTAGGGCAGCCCGCACAGGAAGGCGTCCAGGCGGGTTTTGAAAGTCTCCAGAGAAGGAGACTCCACAACCTCTCTGGGCAGCCTGTGCCAGTGCTCCGTCACCCTCACAGTAGAGAAGTTTCTCCTCATGTTGAGGTGGAACTTCCTATGTTCTAACCCAAATTCATTATTTCTTGTTCTATTTCTGGGCACCACTGAGAAGAGATTGTCCCCTTCCTCTTGACACCTACCCCTCAGAGATATATATATGTTAATAAGATCCCCATCATCTCATGGCTCCCAGTCCATAGGGCAGTCATGTTTTAGTGCTGCTGCTTTACAAACGAGTTGTTTGGGGAGCTCAGTCAAGGTGATTTCAAAGAGATGGGAGGATGGCTCCATCCTGTTGGCGGACGGACAGTGTGGATGGGCAGCCTGTCCCTCTGGCCAGCAGATCGAAGCACAACGGATGGACAAGCCGCTTGTCCATGCAGTAGTGATGGATGGTCTGACAGAGGTGAGTGACTGCTCCCGGGGGCAGAGGCCTGGCTGGGGGACCAGGAGCATCAGATCATCATGGTGATGTCTGCTGATAGGCAGCGGTGACAGTGGGAACACTGTTTCCCCATTTTTTTCTTGGTTATTTTCAGTGAAAACGAGTTGGTCAGAATACTCCTGTTGGTAATTTATGATGTGATGTGCAACCAAATATGCACTTTGGCCATTTTTCATGTGTTTTGCTAATGACAGGTCACACAGTTTCACTGGAAGGTTTCAAAGATTAAAGCCATCAGAAAAAGGAGCCCTGGTGACTGATATTCTCTGACCCTATGACCTACCAAAGGCCATAGTGCCACACTAAATAAAGCTGTCTCAAGCTCATCACTTCTGTTACGCTCTAACACAGATTTTAGAAAGATGATCAGGCTTGGCTTAAAGACTTCCAGCATGTCCATAAGCAAGCAGTTTTAATTAACATTTGTTCTTTGTGTTAAAAATGTCATTCCTCTAATAGGAATTTGGCCAGCTTCCTCTTAAAACATACTAATTTTTCTAAGTAGTCTCTTCCCACCTGTGTACAGAATGTAGTCATTGACTTGATTTTTTTTTTTTTTTTAATAGATAGAGCCCTGGTTTATACATAGAATGTGATCTGATAACAAGATATGCTATGATATTGCTATGATATTTTGAAGTCCTCCTTATAAAGTACAGATATACAAAAACATTGGTGGGCTTCCACCATCCATGCAAGTAAAGACCAGTCATGCCAATTCAGCATGGCAATTGCCATGTCTTCTCTCTGTATAGAGGCACTGGAACAGCTCTCCTCAGCTTAGTCTTCAAGAAGAATGTGTAATTGAGAGAATCTTTTTGATTTTTGTTCTTTGCTGTGTGATATGCTACTGTGAGCATCACAAGGTGAGCAAAGGGGATACAGAATGCTGGGATAGCACCCTGAGCCATCAGAGGAGTGGTTACATTAGGCGCCACAAAGTACAAACTCAGCTCTCCTTGTCAAGTCCAGGACTAGCAGCAATCATGTCGTATTGAAATGGACAGGATTACAGCAGAGATAATATTGCAGTTTTCATGTGTCCCTTTGAATTGTCTGTAACCTGGCTCCAAAAAAAGCAGGGAGCAGCTCCCATTTTCACTTGGGCTTTGGGGCACTCTGAGTGCCAGGAGAAAGGGAAACACAAAAGCCCCCAACTGCTTTCTCGTGCCTCTTTCTGCATATGGCTCCCACTACAGAAAACTGTTGGGGTTTTTTGGTTTGTTGATTGGTTGGTTTTTTTTCTTGTTTTGTTTTTGTTTCTATCTTAGCCAAGTTAACTCTTCGATATAAAGCTTTCCTGTACAGGTACCTGTTCTCCAGTAGGAGATCCACTACATTATGACTCTTCATACAATACAGCATACATATTTGGCCCTGAATATTGCACTTCTTTTTATGCTGTTTTTTTTTTTTTTTAATTTACCGTGTTTCTTGCTGCTAGCACCTTTGAAAAGCAGTGGAGCCACATGGGGGTATCTCACTCTCCTGTTTCCTATCTCCTTTGAGCTGTTGCATTACAATCATCTGTCAAAGATGAGCCGGACTCAAGGAAATGGAGCTCCTCAAGGGGCTGACACCGCTGAGCAGATATCCTTCTAGTTTTGCAGAGTGTTTATATACCCTCAGAGTACAAGTGTGACTGAGCCGGATTGTAACACCTTCTTCATCTTATAATAATGGCAGCCCTGACTGCATATGAAAATTACCCAGTTTTAGCAACTGCTATGACCTATAAATACAGTTCCTTTGCTGTGGATGCAGTCACAGTGCCGTGTTACACCAGACGTAATTGCACGTGCCCTGCAGTTGTATTCCTCTATTGTTGCGGTAAAAAAAATACAAAAAAAAATAACACCGCTTGCAAATTGGCTAAGGCGGCAAAGTTCTTGAAATAAATCAGTTTGATATAGAGGAGCTCTGTTCATGATGCATGATATGATGTTTTTCTCCTTCCTAAAGTGTCCAGAGTGCGCATGCTGTCTGCATCCCATTTCCATTCCAGAGCAGCATTAGGAATAAGAATGTAGGGAAAAAGAAACCGTCACAGGGTGTTTGTCGCTGTGGTAGTGACTGGCACCAGAATAAACGACATAGGATCTGTAATAAGTATTTTGCAGAAGTTTAGCTAATAAAATTGGTGACTGCAGCTTAATATATACCTTGTTGCACTACAGAATACACTTTATGGTACTAACAGTGAACATTTGACTACTGGCAGGTATCATATGGCCTAAATTAATATGTACTTTTCAAATAAGACTCTCCCACTCCTTTTTCTAACACTTTTGTTAAAGTGGGTTTGTTGCAATAGAGTGTAGATGGCTTTGTAATTATGTATTTTTTCTTATTCTAAAACAAAATAGAAATTTCCCATTCACATCTCAAAAATGTTGAAGTGACTAAATCTTTGTGGACTGCCTGTCTCTAAAACTAGTATTTTACTGGAATCCCCAATTAACCCAATTCTTCCCATGATTCATTTTACTAAGCATCAGAAATGTAAACTATGGCCTCTGGCCCTAATGAAATCCTTTAAATGCAGTCTGTATAGCAAAAGGTTAAGAGGGCAAGGCATAGTTTAATTTCCCAATAACACTTTACAGGAGTCTTTGTAAATGTACTTGCTTCTGGAGTTTTGCAATGCCCCTCTCTCTGAAACTGTAGTCAATCTGCAGCCCAGAAGTTGCTACATTAAAATTACGTACATGAAAGAGGTTGGAGGGCAGTGGGACGCAGGACCTTCTTGCTAATTCGCTAATCCAAACTGGGCCTTAGTCAGTCTCTTCCGAAGCTGTCAGCAGCCAATGACCTATGCGAAATGAGTCGGTAGCTTCAGTCGGGTTCCTGGAGCGGTGTGCACATCAGGAGAGCAATCGGCTGGCACTAACTGGCACCCTGGCTGGCAGCCTCAACAGGGAGCCAGAGGGCCGGGGAGGAACGGAGACGGAAGCCTCTCTCAACCTTCAGGATGGGTCCTCCGGGTCGGAGTTTAGGGCACCTTTGTAATGTCGTGTGTGGGATTTTGCCGTGCAGCTTGCAATGCTAGACCAGAGCTGAGGCTAGGGAATTGCGCTCCTTGGGGCATTCTGAATGCCACAGGGCATTTTAGACTCTAAAACCAGCTTTCCTTCAGGCGTAAATACAAAGAGAACATTCACTAAGCAATAACCTGATATTCCGAGGCACTGGATGATAGATAACCACTCCAGTTGAGGGATTGCACTGGAAAAGGGAAAGAGAGGGAACATGTATTCCTTAAAGACAAAAATTTCTCTTGTACTTGCCCCGCATGCATAAGTACATTTGCTCTGTCAAATTTCCAGCTTTTAGGCTCAGAATATATATATATAGAATATATATATGTATATACGTATATACGTATATATGTATATATGCATATATGTATATATACATATATATATGTATGAATTAGTGCTGCTTAAATATTAAAAATATATTGTGTTGTGAATAGGTTTGTGAAGTTATTTTTTGTTATAAAAACATAGTAACACATTGGTCTTCTTATACTTGGAATTGTTCCCAGACCATAATAACTTCAGAAAGTTTATTATGGGTTATTACCTTCCCAAAAGCTTTGCATTTAAGAAGTTTATTTCTTGTTTTGTTGTTCTGTTTGCAAAGTTTCAATCATTCAGGCAGGGTGGAAATAATGTCACAAACTTGAAGCCATCGGCCCATTCAGCATGAGTGGGGTCAGTGATGTAGCACTAAATTAGGAAATGAGTACCGTACCCACCTAGTATTTAAGCCAGGCAGTCAAAGGTGATTAAATATATTGTCGAAATTAGAAGTGGAGCAAATTTTCTTTACCTTTGAACACAGGAATGAATAATAGCAGCAATAACAAATATTTCTTGTCTGTGGTTGTCTGATAAACAGGAAAAATAGGTTGGTTTGATGGAAGTTAGCCTGTTTCACAAAACATTTGGTGTCTTCAGAGAGCAGTTTTTGTCCACCTGTTGTCCTTACTGATACAGGTGAAGTGAAGGTCCTGCATAGAGCATTACATACTTCCAGAAATCAGAGCATACTTTTTGGGTTTTTTTTCTTCTATAGCTTTGCATTACTGGAGTTACCAATGACCCGCTAAAATTCCACCCCCCTAAGTCAGGTAACAAAAGAGACCGGGGGGTGACAGCCATAAGTGAAATGTTGGAGTTCTCAAAGTAACACCCTTTTCCAGTCACGCAGCAGCCCCCTTTCGCTGCCTCCCTGTTCCCTCACCAGATGATGTGGTGCGCATTTATCTGACAGCCTAAAATTGGAATGGCACAGAAAGTAAGGCAGTAGTATGTGCGTCCCCGAGTGTGGGATCACCGGCTGCTGCAAAAAAATCGGGGAGTTTGGAGACAGACTTTGCTCTCAGCATTGCCGTGGCCCGATGCAAAAAATCACCCTGAATAATGCTGAATAATGTATTCCTGTGTTTTAACGGTTTGTGCTGTAACACAGCGGTGCCCTAAATGTATAAAGTGTTGCCATTTGCAAATTCCCACCTGTCATTTGTGTTTCCGGAAATAGAATCCCTGCTGCAGTCTGGACATTGCCCCAGGTGGTGTCTGACTTTTAACCCAAATCAAACAGTAATTGTTCAGACACCGTCTGGCTCTCATGCAGTGGACAGGGAAAGCACAACAGCTTTCTAGTTACCTCCTGGTAAGCCCAGGGAAGGATTTCCCTCAGGAAAGCTTCAGCCTGTTTTCCTCAGAGGCTTTAGGGTAAGGTTTTAGGGTTGGATTTCCCACTGCCCTCCCTACTGCAGCAGGGTCCAGCACACTTGCTGAGCACACTGTAAAAGCACACGGTGGAAGAGTGGTACTGTGAACAGGACAAGCATAGGTTTTCATTTTTCATTTTGCTGGAAGTACCTTGGTAATGTAACTTAACCTAGGAGTGGCCAGACTTCAACTCTGGAGCTGTAAACAGTTTGCCAGCAGTTAAGATGTGGTTGCCAATTTAGTTCTTAAGACGACTGGCAGGATTCACTTAATGCAGGGTGACTCAGTTGCCTGGCGGCTGAAACAAAAACCCCGGCAGGTTCTTCTGCGGCTGCCATCAGAGCGGCTGCAGGTCCAGCCTTACGCTGCCCTCCGCTCACTCTGCAGCAGCGTTCCGGCAAGTTGTGATCACACCCTGCTCAGGAGCTGCCCCCAGAGTTCCCTATCCTATCAGTTCTTTAAGGCATGGCGCATAGATTCAGTCTGGCTTTGCAGAATCAGGAATTTTCCTCCAAAGGTATTAAGACAAAACTGTTGAACCCTGATAATTCCTTGAGAACTGCTGGATTAACCCCAGCAACCCTGTGCTTAGGACTGCAGCTCCTGATACCGCAAGAGGTGACAGCCTCCGTGCTTGTAAAATCAGAGAGGTTCTAGCTCAGATACAAGGAAAGATGGAGGCAGACAGCAACAAGCCTTCTAGGTGCTATGGACTGCCCTGCTTGACTTGAACAAATATGTATCACCGCCTGCCAAGGTCAGGATGTCATGTGAGGTTTAGGCTGAGCCCCCCCCCTTTATGTGATCTTGATTTGAACCTATTTATTTGGCCTTTTAGCCTGAACTTGCATTGTCATCCTCTTTGGACCCAATGAAAATGGTGAAAATTTCCATATTGTGGACCTGCACAACAACCAGCATCTTGTTTGAAAGGGGCAGGGAAGTAACTGCTTTTTAAGAAATAAATAAATGGTTCAGTGCTATGAAAACCAAAGAACAATAATGTTTTTACATTCAATGAAAAGTAGTTACAGTTATAACTAGTAATTTGTTTCAGTTAGAAATTATAGAATCATAGAATCATAGAATGGCCTAGGCTGGAAGGGACCTTAGAGATCATTCTAAGCCAACCTCCCTGTTGTGGGCAGGGACATATTTTCATTTTGGAGAAAGATTTTTGATATTAACAACTGTTATAGTGAGAACTCTGGTGACAGGGTACTGTCCGGAAGAAGGAACCAGCTAATGAGAGAGAGCTCTAATATTTGTGATTATGAATTGTTATTCTTTTCTGTAACAGACTTATTTTTGAATGCAAGATGCTTCAGCTGTTCTAGTTCACATTCCTGGATGACTAAACTAAGCAACGTGGCTTTGCACTTGGAGATTTTTGTATGAACTCCACACCATCTCTGGAAACTCATGTTAATCCTAGGGAGGACCAAAAGAATCTACTAACATATGCACACTGCCAAAATAAATGATGGCTGGATTCCTGAGCTAATCTTTGCCTTTGATCTTATGTATCAGAAAATTTATTTGGTAAGGTAGTGATGAAAAGATTTCTGACCATTCTGAAGTATAAGCTGCAAATAGCCTAGACGTTTTGATTTTCAAGATAAATCAGGAAATGTGTTGGGTCTTTTCCCTCCCTTTCCAGTCCTTGGTAATCTCCATAGAAAACTTTATAATAAAGAAATTCAGAGAGTGGCAATAGCCGTTCTTTTTCTAGCACATATAACCGTGTATGCAAAATTGCATCACATGTTGTGTCAGTGTGTGAAAATCTGCCTGTATTGTTACCTCTGAAAGTAATGGCAGAATGAGATGGCAACTTTTGTCTTACAGTTTTTCCTCTTGGCTGTGTTTTTTCCTTCTTCCCTCAATCTACATAAAAGTTCATAATCCATGGTGTTTCTGTGCTCACAGCAAATAACATAAAGCCACAGTAATCACACATGGGCATGTCTTTCTTATAGTGGATATCCAACATGGAACGTGGTATATTTTTTTTCTACAATTTAGACAGAAGAACCGTCAAATAGTTTTGTGCTCTGATTATTACTATCTTGCTTTGGTGGCTCCCCCACTTGACTTTTTGTTGTATGGAACGTTCCTTTTCTTGCATTGTCCATTCACTTAATATTTTTCAAATGTTTTTGTGTTTTCATATTTTAAATGATTTATCATGGATTTTTCAATGCTGTAGAACATGTCCTTCCATTTGTAACACACTGGGATATTTTGGTGTAACTGCAGAAATCACTGAAACTTGATCTTTGAGTCTGTGTTAGATCCTTTTGGAGGAAGGGTTTTTGTTTTTTTTTTTTTTATTTTTTGCTTGTTGCAGAGGGTTTTTTAGGTAAAATACAGTCTTCTTTTTGCAAAATACCTACTCCTTTATGCTGAATAACACTTTCTTGTGTCAGGCTTCCTGATGTTTACAGCCACATGTGAGACTAAAAGGCTTTTACTAGTTACTGTGTAAAACCTACATGATAATGAAATCCATTCTTGAAAGAGCTAATACTCTAGACGGAGAATTTGCAGAGCAGAAACTGGGGTACAGAAAGATTAAGTCACTTCATTGAAGACTGAGGAGATCTGGAGTGGAGCTCTGCTCAAATCTTCAGCATGTATCAAGACTTTTCTTCTTTCTTACAAGTGTAGATCATCGTGGCCTCATCCACTAGGGTAGGAAACACATTTATGGAAGGGAAAGTTCAAGTTTTCATTATCCTTGGAGAGATGGGGAGAAACCACTGTAACAGCTGTCACCACTATATTACTCCTTTTGCTGGTATGTTCTCTCTCTGCCCTGTGTGTTTTGATCAGTGGTACCCAGGACTGTGGTACAGGCCTGAACTCAACTCACTGAACAGTCCCACCCCTTGCCCCAGAGGTGGAGGAGTGACAGCAGGTTACTTTGCCTTCCCTCATGCCGTCCAGCCAGACCCAGTACCTTATCTTTGCACCGTACTGGGTGTGGAGGCAGTTTCCAGTATGCCAGGCTGCTGCCGGGGGAGGCAGGGGTGCCTTAGGAATGCAGAAGGGTGTTGGCACTTTCCTTGGGTACCACCAGGTGCAGAAGAAGAGAAGGCAAGAGCTTCCAGCTGTGGTTTCTAACCTTGCTCAGGCCTTGAGGGGAGAAGGAGAAAAGGCCTTACCTGCTGCACACCTGTAGTCAGCCATGGCTTGAGGCGTTTGTGCAGTTGTTGCAGTTTGTGATGATGCCTCCAAAGCTGGAAAACGGATTTCCCTGTCCCTGAGTGGGGATCACCTTCAGACTGCAAACTGCTGCTCCTTGCCTTGCTCCTTGGGAAGGTATGCTCTCACATGGGCTTGAACACAACAGGAATGAAAACCTTTTTTAGAATGAATTGCAATTAAAATAATATTAAGCATAGTAAGTAATCGTTTAGTAAAGAATGGTTTCCTATTATTTCTTCTGTACTAGTGTGCTTTATAGATACCAAGTGGGCAAAATATATCTGCTTGTGGTGTCTTTGTCCCCTTTCTAGTTTTTTTGTTTAGCTCATGATTTTATTTAATGGAAGAGTCACTTCTCACATATTGGCTTGACAATTTACAAGCATTTGTTTGTGCTGAATTAAGCACATTTCTAAACTTTGTATGTTGCTGCTGACAGTTTGGGGATTGATTTTTATCCCTAGAGAGATGCCTTTTTGTCTTTAAGGCAAATTGAAGTTGACTGCTGGAGCATTCCCTGGTAAAAGAGAGAATCTACTTTAGGGATATTTTTCTACTGAGAATTCATTTTTAACTGAGAAGCTTCAGCAAGGTCATGTTTTTCTTGACACCAAAAAAAAAAAAAGTTCACAGAAAAAGAAGTAGCATTAACTTTAGAGAAAATAAACAGGAACAAGTATTAACCAAGCTTTTTCCCCCTGTAGTTCTGTCAGGGAAGTGTGCCTAGATATACAGTTGATAATAATTTTCCAGACTTTTATTCTAAAAGCACGTTAAACACTGGTATGGGCAATGGCAGAAAAGGCTGTTACCCATCCATGCTTTTTCATGTATGTTATGAGTTTGAATTCTAAAGCTTTTGTAACATTTCTTAGGACTTTCAGATTCTTCGAAGAACAGCTTCACTGCTTGTCCACATTGGCAACATGGGGCAGAGTTTGAGACATGAATGGATTAATGTAGTGAGCTGTGTGTGAGGATGCAGGATCTCCACCAGACAGGTGCTTTAGGAAGTCTTCATTCACTTCAAGTAAAACTAGATACTCTTTTTTTTCCCCCCGTAGGCTCTATGACTCGACATGCATGGTTAGGGTTATTTTTTAAAATTTCTTCAGCCTATATCCACCCACCCTTTGTCCCTTTCCCCCCAGTGAGCCTGGCACAGCTTTTAAATAAAAAACACTATACTGTTGCTATATTGACAGGAATGCTGGAATTCATTTATGTCTCTCTCCTATCAAGGTCTTTTGGGCACTAGACTTGTTTTATAGGAATATTTTTTACAAATATAAATACTGCAAAAATAAAGTAGCATCCATGTATATATCTAATCTGGTTTATGTGGTCAAAATTAATGCTACCTCACACCCGAATAACAAAGATGAATCCAACCATCCTGGCCAAAGGGCAAGTCTAGTGAATCTTTTTCGTAGTGGTACCCTGGCATGTTGCCAGTGAGGTGATGGACAGACCTCATTAAAGTTTCATTTAATCCTTGTCTCTGGAATAACTGCATTCTCTTCAATCTCCCTTTTTGTATTTGCTCATAGACCCAACTGATTTAAGAAATAAATAACAACCTTAGTCCTTCAATGTGGTACCAGATGACAAACTCCTACCTGCTTGTTTCATTTCCTGAAAATCAACCAGCTGAAGCAAGTTTTTCACCACAATGGACCTAAAAAAGGTGTGAGGACAAGTTTTTTTCAGGAAAGTTTTACTGTGCTGGTTATAAAATTTTCTTCAAAAGAAATCTAGAGGTTTCTGCAGTCTTCCTTTAAAACTTCTTTTGAATTTTCTCATTGGATTTTTCACACATTTGAATCTTAAAAATTTGAGCTATCTCAGTATGTTCTGGGGACCCAGCTATCAGTTGCCAGAATTTTAATTTGTCTCTTTGTTCTTTGGTTTCTCATCTCAGATTCCTCTTGCAGTATTGGTAACAGTTCTCTCTTAGTAGCTACTGGACTAAGACAGTTGCAAAATCCAAGAAACAAAGCTAACAATATTCATCATGCTAAAAAGAACGAAAAAAGCACCCTCAAACTTGCTCAAGTGTCTCGTGTACGTAAAAGAAAGCAGCTGGCTGGTGTTTAGGATGGGGTAGGTGAGGGATGCGAGGAAGCAGGGACTGATGTTGCTCGGTCACAGCGGATGAGCAACATCCCACACTAGCAGATCTGGAGGATAGTCCAGACAGCAAAGAACTCATGTTTTCTGCTATGTTCTCAATTCCACAGATTTGTTAATTAATTTTTAAAGTTTTTACTCAGCTTCACCTTGGGGCTTGGATCTTTTCTCAAAAGGAAGTTATCTTTAAATTAGATCATGGCATTTATTAATAGCATGAAAATCCAAGTAATCATATTGTCTCATTTTCTCCTCCTACTTTTTCTTGCAGCTAGGCCAGTTAGATGTTGATTTTTTTTTTGTGAGCTGTACCTTTTCTACGTTAATCAGGCTTGTTGCTGTTTTGTCCTTTTGCCTGAAGACTTCTGGTGTTTAGAATTAACTTTGTTCTCAGACCTTTTCCATTTTGTGTATGATTATGTACTTAATTAGAGGTAATTGTTTCCTCGTTCCTACAGCATCAGCCAAGCAAGCAGATCTCAGCTACATCTGTCTAAATGGGGCAGGGGGAGGGTCCACCCTAGGAAAAATATAGCAAGGGCTTTGGTAATTTAGTATTTCCCTTTGGCTCTTTCATTGTTCTGTAGCTGCAACAAATGTGCCTTAGGTATGTTTCACCTACTTCATTAAGCTGTGGAAAGTGTGGAAACCTGTGTATTGCGAGTGGCTAAGGTATAAGAGCATGAATGTTAGAATGCTCTAACAAAGAGCATTTTATTTATTTATTTATTTACTTGCTTGCTTATTTATTTATTTTCAATTAGGTTAGCTTTGTATCAGATTCTTTCTTGGCTTTTATTTGTAATTCAGAATAAATACCTAATTTTGTTGATATTACTGCAACTCTTTTCAAACTTTAGAGTCCAAGGAAAGAATTCTTATATATTGTCTGGGACTCAGAAAAGATATTTAACTGGGTCTAATCATGACAGAATGCAAATTTCCATTAATTAAGTTTGTAATTGTGGAACAGAGAGAGAATAATTTATAGAGTCGGGGTAGGAGACCTTTAAGTAGCAGTGCATGGCGAATGAGATGCACAGCCTCTATTATCCGTAGGAACTGCATGTCTAATCCACCAGACTCAGTGCTGAAGAAAATGTACCCTGGGATGTCAGGTGTTAAGGGGAAGAATGGGCCTCTCACGTTCTTTGCACTTACAAGCCGGCTGTAACCTTTTGACTCTCTCTCTCTCTTCTTGTTTCCTGAAAGGAAAAGGGGGTGGGGGAAGGCAGGGGAAGAAGGCTTAAAAAGTGGAAGATCTGTTTCAAAGTACGGTAGTGTATTTGCAAGCTTTTCCTTTCTTTATTTTTTCTCCTTGAATTAGTTTTGTTTTGATTTCTTAAAGAAGCAGTTGCTTTTAATGTAGAGTGTTTAGAGCACAACTTAAGATAAGTTTGTCTTACTGAGTACCACTGTCAACACTATAAACTTTACACATTCTGCTACAGTGTTTTGCACATAGCTTTTTTCTCTTACTAACTGAAATGAATGTAATTTCATTTAAGAGCACAAAAGAGGAGCAGAGCTAGTTCTATGCATTAATGTTACAGGTATTGCTTTTTATATTGACCAGTGTTATGCAGAAAAACAACTCCCCAAGTAACAAGAAATCTCTTTTATTCTCCAAGGAACCCCTAATGTAGCGTGATTGTGTTGAGCTTGGGTGTATTCCTGGCCCATTCCCAACTCCATGTGCAAAGAAAAAGTCTGTATAATATTTGCACGTTTCATCTCGTTGCTACCTCTAAGTTAGTAAGTGTGAAAATATCTCAGGGCAAGGAGGAAGACGCATGTACCCTAGGTGAGCATTTACTTGTTAGTAGGAAAGAAGATCCAACAGATATTAAAAACTAACAAAAAAATGGCTAACTAAGGTAGGTCTCTCCAAAATTCATGACTTTTGAGGAGAAAGAGCATAATGTGGAAAAATATGTGAAAACTTATATTATACTTCCTTGAAATACAGTCTGTTCTGGACTGATCCTTATTAGAATGTAAAAATCAAAATACTAAGGTGGTGTTTACTTTCATTAGTTAAAAAGAGTCTCGCTCATAGAAGAGTGCCCTGAGAATGCTAAAGCAATTTTTTATATTTCTGGCTACCATCTTTGGTTTAAGAACCATCTCCCTCTTCTAGCTTTGCATCTTTCTTCATTAGACATTATTTCGAAAAGGCTCACGTGACCTTTGGTTGACTGAAATGTGGCAGTGAAGGAGTGGAGCCAATGGAGGGGTAATTTTACAGCCAGCAATCCGGAAAAGGAAGAGCCCTTAGCCAGGGGACTCAACAGTTCCAGGAGGAGCCATTATTCTATTATTATTTCCAGTGTGGAAGCATTGTTTTAAGTTAAAAACATCCTTTAAATTTCTTTGTTATTTGTGTTGTAAATTTTCCATATCAACCTTCCCAAAAGAAAGGTATGTGAATCTATAACATATATCCAAATGGGTGTATATTGCTTTAGAAATTATAGTTTAAGGCGAAATGTGAAATTAATGGTAATTCCTTTGGCATAGCCTAGAAATTCACAGAGACTGGGCAAACAGCGATTGAGTTCTCCATTTCTTAACACTTGCTGGGAACAACACTCTAGACAGCCTAAATCTAGAAAGGTGCTGTATTCCCATTTTTTTCCTACTATTAGGGCCTCCAACCCCTCGTGATCTAAGGGCCCAATCCTGTAAGCTTCCCAGGAACTTTACATTAGATGGCTGAAGGAGAGAGAACGAAATTTGTCTCATTATTCATGTGTGTGGATTTGCATTAATCTCCTGGAGGTTGCATATATGTTGAAGCCTGTAATAGATTTGAACAATGTTACAGGAGGTTCGATGTAGTTTCCTTGTTTTCAGTTACTCAGAAGTCCTGTCACAATAAATATTTTATATTTGATACTACTTTAATTCCAATGTGTAGAACATGTGTCATGGAACCAGTATTGAATATTATTATCACTTTTTTATTAGTAGGCTTTGGGAAGGCAAAGGCCTTTACATCTGTAAGGGAAGTGATATTTGGCATAACTGCAAAAAATGATTCTATAAATATATTAATAACAAAAGGAAGACCAAGGAGAGCCTCCATCCCCTGATAGACACAGGAGGAAATATAGTGACAAAGGGTGAGGATAAGGCTGAGGTACTCAATGCCTTCTTTGCCTCAGTCTTTAACAATAGAAACACCTGTACTGAGGGAAGCCAGCCCCTCAAGCCAAGAGATGAGGGCCAGGAGCAAAACGTCCCCCCCACAATCGAGGAGGGGATGGTCAGGGACCTGCTGCTCCACATCGATGTCCATAAAAATCTATGGGGCCAGATGGGGCACAGCCCAGAGTACTGAGAGCGCTGGCAGGGCTGCTCACCAAACCACCATCCATCATTTATCAGCAGTCCTGGCAGACTGGGGAGGTCCCAGCTGACTGAAAGCCAGCCAATATGACACCCATCTATAAGAAGGGACGGAAGGATGATCCAGGAAACTACGGGTCTGTTAGCTTGCCTTCAGTTCCAGGAAAGCTGACGAAGCAGATCATCCTGTGTTCTGTTATGCAACACATGCAGGACAATCAGGTGATCAGGCCCAGTCAGCATGGGTTTATGAAGGGCAGGTCCCGTTTAACAAACCTGATCTCCTTCTCTGACAGGGTGACCCACTTTTTGGATGAAGGAAAGGCTGTGGATGTTGTCTACCTTGACTTTAGTAAGACATTCAACACTGTTGCCCACAGCATTCGCCTAGAGAAATTAGCTGATGTCGGCTTGGATGGGCATATGCTTTGATGGGTGAAAAACTGGTTGGATGGCTGAGTCCAAAGAGTTGTGGTCAG
The DNA here is from genome assembly GCA_020746105.1 of Trogon surrucura. Taxonomy (NCBI): domain Eukaryota; kingdom Metazoa; phylum Chordata; class Aves; order Trogoniformes; family Trogonidae; genus Trogon; species Trogon surrucura. The sequence goes on along the minus strand of CM036617.1, from coordinate 111,093,335 downwards.
TGGAATTAAATCCAGTTGGTGACCGGTCATGAGTGGTATCCCCCAGAGCTCAGTACTGGGTCCAGTCCTGTTTAACATTTTCATGAATGATTTGGACGAGGGGACAGAATGCACCCTTAGTAAGTTTGCAGACAACACCAAGCTGGGTGGAAGTGTCGATCTACTTGAGGGTAGGGAGCCTCTACAGAGGGATCTAGACAGGCTGGATCACTGGGCCAAGGCAAACTCCATGAGTTTCAATGAGGCCAAATGCCGGGTCCTGCACTTTGTCCACAACAACCTCCAGCAGCGCTACAGGCTTGGGGAGGAGTGGCTGGAGAGCTGCCAGGCAAAGAGGGACCTGGGGTTGTGGATGGACAGCTGGCTGAACATGAGCCAGCAGTGTGCCCAGGTGGCCAAGAAGGCCAACGGCATCCTGACCTGGATCAGGAATGGTGTTGTCAGCTTTGGTGAGGCCTCACCTCAAGTACTGTGTCCAGTTTTGGGCCCCTCACTACAAGAGGGACATTGAGGTGCTGGAGAGGGTACAGAGACGGGCTACCAAGCTGGTAAAGGACTTAGAACATCAGTTTAATGAGGAAAGGCTGAGGGATCTGGGGCTGTTTAGCCTAGAGAAGAGGACGTTGAGGGGAGGCCTTATCACTCTCTACAACTGCCTGACAGGAGGTTGTAGAGAGGTGGGGGTTGGTCTGTTCACCCTAGTGGTGACTGATAGGATGAGAGGAAATGGCCTTGAGTTGCACCAGGGGAGGTTCAGGTTGGATATTAGGAAGAATTTCTTTACTGAGAGGGTTGTCAGCCATTGGAACAGGCTGCCCAGGGAGGTGGTTGAGTCACTGTCCCTAGAGGTGTTTAAGAGACAGGCAGATGTTGCCTTGAAGGACATGGTTTAGTGGTGTTGATAGGGCTGGGAAAAGGTTGGACTCAATGATCTTGAAGGTCTCTTCCAGCCAAAACTGTTCTATGATTCTATGATGCTATGAAACAATGTCTCCCAAATCATTTGGGCAGTCTGGGACACAAATGGGAACAGAACCCAGTCCAGCATCTTAATCCTGAGCCCATTTTCTTCATTCAAAATTAAAGTTTCCATGATTATTATTTCTACTGCCAGGGCTTTCCAAGGATTTAAATGTGACCTAATTTATTAAATGCTGTCTTATGTGCAAGGCAGAAGCAAAATCCTTACCCCAGGGCACTTACTCAGTGGCCCTGGTCCTGCAATGTGATCTCTGGAATGAACGTCTGAACTAACACAAGCTGTGCTGCTGGCTTGGAGAGTTTCACTGGGATTTTAATGGAGAAGAGACATGTAGATTGCAGGCTGTCTACAACATCCTCAACGAATTTCAATACACTACCTCTGCTTTCCCATACTATTATATGTTTTCCCGAGTTCTCTATGAGCTTTTGTGTAGCTGTTGCTCAGCTACCTTAAGCAGTGAGTAAAGTTTGGGCTGAACTGTTTTTTTTTTTTCAGCTGTGCGTAAGCCTTGATCTGTGGCACTACTTAAAGATGCTTTGCGATGCACCTTGAGATTAAAGTGCATCGCCCCTGCAGTGCATTGATCTTGCCTGGCCCAGAAAGGGGTTGTCATAGATCTGCTTTTGAAATCAGGACTCCCTCATGGGTTTTTCCAAGGCATCATCTCCATGTCATTGGGTTGGCAGGATATGAAGCTGAGAGTCTTTTTGAAGTTTTCCTTCACACCAAGGGGTGTATACTTGTCGTGTGGGAATCGTGGTAAGTTGCACCCTCTTCTCCCTGTGCATTCAATGTAGGGTAACTTACTGCAGGATTTAAATATTCCAAACTTGTTTTTAAAGTAAATTGTTTGATTTGTTACGTTGGAGCACTAAAATGAAGAATGGGATCCAAATGCTCAGAACTCGTTTCTTGCAGAGGACTGAAACACGTGGTCTGAACTTCATGAATTAATTAAACAGTCCTATAAACATCTATTCCTTTGCAGCTACAGACAATAGCCTTATTTTAGGAAACACAATCATGTGCTTCGTCAAATATCACTCATGCCGGTATTATTTAGTTTTTACTTAATTGTAAAGCACATACTGCTTTAAAGTCTGCCCGTGTATCTCACATTTCAGTCTCTCTGTTTTTAAGTACAGAAAAGTTAGTTTCCTGCATCAAATAATTTGTTATTGGAAAAGCAAAGTAACGTTTCTTTACTCAAACCTCTTCTGCCTGCAAAACTGTGGCTTGTGGAAAATATTTTCCAGCTCTCAGAAGTTTATTTGATTTTGAACACTTTCGGTTATGTAAGTTTTAATAAGTAGCTTTGGTGTACCCCTAAAGGCACACCCCACACACTTATGTTGTGTGACCTAGGGTCACAAGTAATGGCTGCAAGCTAATTGATTGAGAAAGGCTTGTCTGACTGGGCCCCTTTGAGTCCTCCCTTTACATTCCTAAATTTCTGTAAAGGAGGCACTGGCAGCTTCGCCTGGCGAGAGGAGGGGTTGGGGGAAAGGGAGGAAGTTTCTCCGTTTCTGATTATGCGCAGAGTTTCCTTGTACCGAGCTTATGTTCTCCACCCACCGCTCAGTAAGAATTCCTTAACAACTTAAAGCTTTATCCCTGTGAGTACCCGAAAAGTGATCTGAGTATTTATTGAGCAGGGAGAACAAACTGCTTGCTCCAGGCAGGGAGAAAGCTTATGGAAATGATATTAGACCTTCAGCAAAGTGCACAGCTGCATCATACAGAAGCTGAGACTCAAACTGACAGGCAAATAAGCCAGATCACGGAAGGGGCCTCTGTGTGGCAGCTCTGAGCTACCAAGTGTTGGACAACTAGGCAAAAAGTGCAGTGGAACAGGGCAGAAAATAACACACTAACTTCAGGCAACTGTTGCTTTTTCATGGTGAGTCCACATTTGAAATGTTGTTTGAAATGTAGCTATTTCTGTTGTCTCTAAAAACCCTTCCGTTTTTACCACAGCAACCCTTTTGCGAAGCTCATTGTGTTGCAGCTTATTTGTCCGGATGTGCACTCCAGTTCTGAGCGACACAGGAACGTACAGGGATAGTCCTTTCCTCGCTGCTTGCTCTCTCTTTTGCTTTTGCTTGCTTCAGGAGACAGGTCCCATTTCTAAAAGCGCGCTGTGTGGCTTCTGACTTGGGAACAAACGGGTTTGCAGCTAGCACTCGGCGTGCGGCTGCATATAGGTGAATACGTGAACATAATTTCTGTGCACAGTTTTCTGCGGTTTGGGCTTTGTGGCACCTCTCCATTGCTCCTTATTTCACCGCCTTATCTTGAGAATGTATGGCACGGTCACTATGAAAAGAGCTTTGTGTTTGAATTCCTGGTGAGTCGAAGGGTCAGGGCCTATGAGTTATCTGCCTACCAGCAAGACTCATTGCTGTGTCCCTTTATTTTTCAAGCTGAAATAGGAAAAACATGTGTCCTCATCCTTTTCTTATAAATGTATTTTGAATTCAGGTTTTACATGCTGTTTGTGTGTGCTTTGTTCTTTTGACAAACTCGGGGTTTGGGGGGAAGCCAGTTTTATTCTATCCATATTTATTTTATTTACTCAAGCTTCCCTGCAGCTTTTTTGCATTCCTTTGTTGTAATGCACATAATTTTTTCTTTAAACAACATTCAGTGATCCTGATTTCTTCTAAGAGAAAAAAAGGATTTATACTAGTATGCCTTTCCAAAAATACCAGGGAGCTATCTAAATTTTGGGTAAGTTGCAAAATTATACAGAAGATAAGGCTTTTGTCTTTGGTAACTTTTGTCTTGCTTAAGGAGGCAAACACAATACTTCTGGATAAGTTCTTGAACAGGTTGTGTTAGATACACTAGTTATCTAGTGTAATGGTAATAAATATAATCTGAGCTATAATGTTATTCCAATTACTGATGTAGTTTGAAAAAGCTGCTTTATTAGCACAGCAGCAGAATTAAACATTGCATGTTGACAGTAACATTAGAAATATGTTTGCAAAAACTGCTGAGTGGATGAAATTTAGGGCAATAAATCATGAAGGCATGTCAAAGCTACTCTGTATGTGATGTTCTAAGATGTCTGTAATTTAGAGGAGAAATGAGTCTGTTTTTCCTCCAGCAGAAGTGTGATTCTGTGCAAAATGATCTTAGTTCCATCTTTCTTTAAATAGTTTTCTTTTTTTTAAAAAAAAAAAAAAGCCCAAAGTCAGGAGGTGCAAGAAAAGGCTCAGAATTATGTAGCAGTGTTTTGGAGCTTAAGAAAAAATGGCCATTTGATAGAAAAAAATCAAACGTAGAATTTAAGAAGTTGGTCACATGAACTCTACACAGCGGATATGTTACTGCTTGTTTTTCAACCTGTCTAAGTCTGTATGCTCATCTGAAGCTCACTAACAATTAGCAGGATGCCCATTTTGAAAAATAAAATGATACTTCAAGTCTGAGTTGATCTGGTGTTGCAGTCTCTTTCAAGTGAAGAAGTTCACGTTGTTCATCTGTTGTGTCTGTTCTTATTTGCCAGTTTGAGATCTTGAGTTTGCCCATCAGTTTTGAAAATGGTTTTTAGAAAAAAAAGGCAGGGAGGGAGGAAGATTTGCTCAGAGAAATGCTAATGAATACAGTTTTGAAGGTGATACTGCAATGTAAGATGATCTAAATGGACTTCATGTGTCTTGTTTTTTTATTGTGAATTGAATTCCTGTTTTGGCTTGGGTTTAGACCTTAGGCTTTCTACAAGAAAATTCTTGGCTGTGTCCTTATTGCAGTTAAGGATGTGCTTTTCCTTTAAGAGTGTCAGGGTTCACTTGGAGGGAAAGAAATGTGTCCTCTGATGTAACGTAAATGTACCATTTTCTTCTTGACTGTGGTGTGATGCAGGAATACTTCCTGAAGTGCTCTTTACACCCTTGAAAACTGAAAGTAAAAGAAACTTTGAGGAGGTGGTCTCTTCCCAGCTTTGGTGGCCTGCACTACCAAGGAGCTGGCCACATCCTGGTGGTTGCAAGGCACTTGGGGAGCAGGAGATTGCGAGCGCTCACATGTGGCCATTTCCTCCGTAGATGCAGAAGCAGAGGACCAGCCCTTTCTTTACTGGAGAGTTTGCATTGGCAAAATAAGTCACCAGTGGTGTTGTGACACTAGATTAGAGGATTATGAAACGTTTCTTCATGCTCTGATGACCAGCCTGCTGAAGGGGAAAGGGCTTAATGAGGAGGAGAAGAATTTACTCAGGATTTTATGCCTATGTCTGTCATTAAAAGGAGAATATCTGCTCCCAGTAGCTCTGGTCTGTGATTCATGGAAACGCCTACAATAATGATGCAAATGATGATTAAATGTGGTGTTCTCATTGACTGTCTGAGAGCTGACTTTATATAATGTGGCTGCCAAGAAGTTTAAATGTCAATTAAACATATCTCCAAATACTACTATTCTCTCTTAGAGAAAGCCAAAGAATTATGAGCTCAGGCTAAAATAATTATATTGGCTTTTAACATTCTGTCCGATACCAGTTAGAGAAAAAAAGTAGTTTTGAAAAGGTTAAAAGGCAATTGCTTTATCGCTTTCATTTCTTTGAAAGGTTTGTATTTAACAGCTTTAATGTTTAGTCAAGGAAGAACTGGATTTATTTTGTGAATTACACAGAGAAGTGATTTTGGAGATTCACTTTTAGGTTTGTTCTGTTGTTCTGTGTGGAAGAAGACAAAAATTTATTTACAAGACGTTCACTTTATTGACATCTGTACATTGCAGCAACAGGTCTCTGTTGTACCTATGGATATCTTTACTGTCACATGAGAAAAGATATAACATGTTCAAGAGTAACAGCTGATTTTTTTGGTCAAAGAGAGGAACTAGTTTGTGTTGTCTTCAGAAGGTGATGTCCATACTGAAAGATGAAGTAAAATTGACAAATTTAAAAGAAAAAAACCCACAACACTTATACCCTAGCAATTTTGCAAGAGTTTATTTTATAAGGAATTTTAAACAAGATAGAGAAAAATTTCTTTCATCTTCTCAGCTACAATTCATGATAATATTTTAAAGTTCTTTTGTGACTATAATTACTTTGGCCTTAAAATTCTTTGATCTCTTAAGCTTTGTGGATCCAGGAACCATAGATCTGTTACAAAAGAGGTGAGAATTGCTAGCATTGGAGCTTTTGGAGTTCAGTAAAAAGTTGAGGGAGCAAGAAACAGATATACATGTGCTTGTCCTTGACAAGCAAAGAAAGAGCAGAAACATGATCTTTGGAATAACCATGTTGACTTTCAGTTCATTTTTACTTTTCTGCCAGCCGAAGACTGTCCCAAAAGGTGATGATGAAGGTGAAAGAAGTGATGTGATTGCAATATGTGCGTTAAAAAAATAGACACACAGAATATGCAGAAGTAGTCAGATATGAGAATAGGAGCAGCAGTAAGAAAGGCAGGACCTTAAAGAGCAAAATAGAGGAGATCTAAAAGAAGAACATGACATGAGAGAGGAAACCCACCCTATTTTTGACATCCTTGTCTCTAAATTGAAGAGACATCGATTTCACAGTTGGACCACTTGGTGGATAACAAATTGACTGGATGGTTGCGCTCAAAGAGTTGCAGTCAATGGGTTGATGTCCAAGTGGAGACCAGTGACAAGAGGTGTTCCTGAGGGGTTGGTACTGGGACAGCGCTATTTTACATCTTTGTTGGAGACATGGACAGTGAGGTTGAGTGCACCCTCAGCAAGTTTGCAGATGATACCAAGCTCTATGGTGTGGTTGGCAGGCTGGAGAGAAGGGATGCCATCCAGAGGGACCTGGACAGGCTGGAAAGGTGGGCCAATGCCAACCTCATGAAGTTTAGCAAGGCCATGTGCAAGGTGCTGCACCCAAGTCGGGGCAATCCCAGGCACAGATACAGGCTGGGCAATGAGTGGATTGAGAGCAGTCCTGCAAAGAAGGATTTGGGAATGTTGGTTTATGAGAAGCTCAACGTGACCCAACAATGCGTGCTCACAGCCCAGAAAGCCAACCCTATCCTGGGCTGAGTGGCCAGCAGGTCACGGGAGGTGATTCTGCCCCTCTGTTCTTCTGAGACCTCACCTGCAGTACTGTGTCCAGATCTAGAGCCTCCAACATAAGAACGGCATATTGGAGCAAGTTCAGAGGAGGAACATGAAGATGATCAGAGGACTGGAACACCTCCGCTAGGAGAACAGGCTGAGAGAGGTGGGGTTATTCAGCTTGGAGAAGCAAAGGCTCCATGGAGACCTTATAGTAAACTTCCAGTACTCAAGGGGGTCCTACAGGAAAGATGGGGAGGGACACTTTATCAGTGAATGTAGTGAAAGGATGAGGGGGAATGGTTTTAAACTAGAGCAGGGTAGATTTAAGTTAGATACAAGGAAGAAATTCTTCATTCTGAGGGTGGTGAGACACTGGAACAGGTTTCTCAGAGAGGTCGTAGATGCCCTCTCCCAGGAAGTGTTCAAGGCCAGGTTGGCTTTGAACCCCTAACAGTTTAGGGTTTCTCAGTATTCTGCTGGAAATTATACCCATAAAACACAAGCAAGGTAGCAAGCGCATTGTAGCGCTAACTCTGATTACTGAAATACCTACCTCTTCTCTAGAGAAATGTCCAGTGATTCAAACAATAACCAGATGAGTTTTCCAATTCCAGTGTTACCTTTAAAGCCCAAAGATGATACTTTAGTCTTAGTTATGTTATCCCAGTTTATTTAGCAATATGATTGAAGTAGGTAAGAAATATATCTTCAAATACTGCAAAAAGCACTTTCTCCCTCTTTTAAGCCACTTTTAGTGAAAGTATTCTATTTATGTCACCAATTCTCCACAGCTTGTCTTAACTGAAGAAACGTCCCACGGACCATAAATGCCCTGTGGAAGATGTGCAGGCCCTTTAATTAGTCCTGTTTTGAACAGCACCCGCCTAATGGTGTTTAATGATACAGCAAGATGTAAAGCGAAGGCCCTACCCTGAAGTACATGACCTACTAATTTTCCTTATTTCCAAAAAGCAGCACCAAGTAAAGACATCCTTCCAAGGGTAGCCCTTTGTGACAGAGCTGGTTGAAGGTACCCCGATGCTCTTTCCCTGCTTCTTCTGCCACTTCTCTGCTGGTCCTGTGATGGCATACATCCTTGGAAGGCTTGCTTAGAGAAATGGGTCAGAACTGAACCTGGTTAAAAATAACGCTGAAAAATAAGACTGGTTTTAACCTGAATTGATCTGGTTCACCCAATACCTCACTGGCATTTTTACTAGATCCTGGGCAGGGAGGGAGACACATTAATTTCCTTCACTGCTAACCACAATTATCTAGGTTATTACAGACAGACCAGCGGAAGCGTCTTCAAATAGCTGTTTCCGTAATCAGCTTCACCCTGCTGTGCCTGCAGAGTGAGGATCGGTGTCCTCTGAAAATACTGACTCTGCTTTGCGTGTATATTTTATAAGTTACTCATGATTATGACATGGTTGTCACTGAGCATCTGTTATTTCAGCCTATGTATAATAAATCCCTGAAATAAAAATCTGTGCCCCTAGTAGAAGAAAGTAAGTTATCAAGAGTAAAAGAGGAAAATGCAGGAGAAAGTGATCAGCAAGGAACTTTAGGAATAAACATAGCGAATGTCACACAGCAGAGTGACAGAATCAGTCTGTGTTGACAATATATTTGTATTTATCGTGTGGAAATCAGACTGCACTCTGTATTGGTCCCATAAAACTTCTTTCACCCTCTGGCTGTAAATTCACAAGGCAAGTTTTTCCAGAAGTACCCAGGGTAGGCCCAGCAATCCTTCTACTGAAATCAATGAGTTATGTCAGTATAAAGCAAATGGTAAAGAAAAAGTAGGACTCTTCAAATTCTTTTGCGTTTATTTCCTCTTCATTTGCAATCTTCTGCCAGGCTAAAAAAAAAAAAAAACAAAACCCAAGAAATATGGCAGGATCTGGTAACTTAATTGTGTTTTAAGTTATATTAAATGGTTTGCTTTCCATCACTTTGCTGTTTCTTTAACTGTATTTTTTGGCCTGAAGTTTTCCATTGTGTAATCCCAAACCACAGGTGATGCTTTTTTGTTTGTTTTCTTTTTTTTTTTTTTGTTAAAGGAAATATGTTAAAATTATTTTAAGCAGCAGAAGTGGGAATAAATTATACTTTTCCTGTTAAAAGAGAAGTAAACAACACAAACTCAACAAGAGTCTTTGAATAACAATTTTTTGAAACAATGTGATCAACAGGTGTCTTGGTGACTATTTTTAAAGGGTTTGAGGTAAAAAAAAAAAGCGTCTAAATTGTTAACTGCTGAAGATGTTAAATTACGGCTATTTATTACATGTATTTTGGCAGTAAATGTTAGGATACATACTGAGATTTTTTTATTTGCTATTAGGGTCATGTGACAAATTGGACATTGCATCTGTATAGCACTGAGTGTCCTGTCTTTTGAGACCACATTGCTGACAGAGCTGGGCAAGAGCTGTGTGTCGAGAGTTAAAAGCACAGGAAGCAAGATTGCCATCTTGGGGCATTTCACCTGGAGAAGGAATGAACCCTCTCTCCATCTTCCAGGTTCTTCAAGTGTTATTAATACTCAATTTTTATGTAGAGTATTAAATTTTCATGCTGCTGTTCACCCTGTTTCCCAGAATTGTTTTGATTGTCGTTACTGAACCAGAAGGTAAGAATCACAATCAATTCTTACTAGGTTTTTTTTTTTCCCAAGAAAAGGAATGCCACTGTGAGGCATTCTGAGTGAATAAAGCTTGTTCAAGTTCTGTATGGATGTTGCTAGACATACTTGGATGGCTCATAGTACAGGGAGATGCTTTTTTTTTATCAGGAAGCTTTCCTAGCCTGTGATTTAAGCAGAGGCAGGCTGCAGCAATTCAAACTCTACAGATATGCTGGGTTTTTTTCTGCTCTTTATCTCGTGCCCCATATGCATCGTTGCAATAATTCAACAACTTCTGTGTCTCTCCCGGCATTGCCACCAGGCAGCTGACAGCAGGGCTGGGCCGGGCTGCTGAACAGGGCTCTGCTAACTGGCCGTTTGGCTGCTCTCTGGCAGGACAGGCAGTGGCCACCTCCCCTGTCTTAGCTCAAAGCTAGCACTATTTTAAGTTTCTTGCTTTTATTCAGCCAATTACATTAAAAGAAAAAACAAAAACAAACACCCAAACCTGTAGTTTTATAAATAGCATCATGTCATATACTGCTAGATTATGGAGTGTATAGACCTTTTATTTTTGGCATATCAACAGGTCATGGTGAATGTAGTTTTTGAACTGTTTTTAAGTAGAAATATGGAAAATCCCATAGAAAACCACTCAATCAATAGTTAATTTTGCTGGTTAATATTCAAGTATCAGGGACAATTGTGATTTTGGCACACAGTGTTGCATGTTATATGTTACTAAGACTTGAGTCCTATTACGTATTTTTTTTAATAGCGTGCTTAATTTCATGTATTGAATCCATAACACTTTTGCCTAAAATTTGACTGCACCCCTTCAAACATATATCTTTCTGAAAGAAGAAAGAAAAGATGAGCAAAAGCAATACATGGCAGCTTACAGGGAAATATATATCTGTTTTTAGGCGGAAGGGAACTTAACTACACTTACTTTATGTGATATTTAGCCATTATCTGTTAAACTAAATGATGCTATTATTGTAAACATAATTTCTTTGCGCTTCAGTCTTCTCAGTGATAAATTGAAATTAGTAAAATGTTTTATATATAGTTCGATATTGCAACTGCAAAGAACTTTTCACTCATTATAGGTGGACTCCAAAACGGAAAATGTGACAGCAGTTTTTTTGACCTGACCAAACCTTCCAATCCCTAACATTCTATGATTCTATGATTCTATGAAAAGCTGAAACGTCCTTTTTAGCTTCAAGTACATTAATTTGAGAATATCAGTGCAGAGGGGATTTTTTTAGTTTGTTTTTATTTTTTCAGGTCTGATTTTCCGTGCTCTGTGTATGTAAGTATTTACACTTGGTTCATAAGTCAGGAAGCGAGAGTCCTGTATTTCAAAGTGCTAAGTATGGTGCATGTCACACTTAAAGTAAGATGTTAGATTCCTGTCATACTGAAAGCAGGATCACTCGTCACTGTCCCCAAAAATGGATTTAAGAACCTAATCTTAGAATTTATTTGAAATCCTAAACAAGTCAAAATATGGCCTGGCATTTCCCAGAGCTGGTGAACTGTCACCTTATCAACAGTATTATTTTAAAATATTTGTTATTACCCTTGCTACTAAGGTTTGCCTGTTCCCCTTTTTTTTCTCTTCCTCCTCCACGGCTTTTGAACCCTTTTGTCTCTCTCAGTTAAATCTGAAAGGTGAAATTCGCATTGAGTATCATGTTTTGTGAAAATCTGTGTCTGTAGGGAGGAAAGAAACCCAGATTGGTGCCGATTTTGAGGAGAAGGCAGGCAGAATGTAGCTGTTATACATTCTGTTTGACAGTGGCTTAGTGGCCAAACAAAACGTGTGCAGTCCCACACTAGTGACAGCACAGTTTCTCCTGCCAGGTGATATTGTAAGAGGCAATGTGGAGAGATCTGGCCATTTGCCGTATGAAGAAGGAATGTGGTTACAGAGCAAAGAGCATAAATCTGTAGGAAAGCAGGTTTCACTCAAGCTGGTGCTTACAGGACACCTTGTGTTTGCTGTTGCAAAAGAATAAAGGACCCAGTGCCAGAAGATCTTAAAAGGATGTAAATGTCTTTCTGCAGCTAAACAAGAACATCTTGTGAGCAGTTTTTCTCTGTTTACTGAGTGTTGTATCATGTATGGAGAAAATCACATATTATTGCAGTCATTATAAGCTGCACTGAACACATAAGATTTGTACTAATCTTTCATATGGGATGCCCAATTGCAGTTAAGTTCTGTATAAATAATGCTGAGATACTAAATACGGTAATAAAAGTTAAGTTAGAGGAAACTTGTTTTTTTTCCCAACTGGGAATTTAGCCAGAATGTAGGCGGGTTTTTTTGGCTCTGTTGAAGTCAGCACAGGCATGTTTAGATGAGAGTAACAGCTTGATTTTAAACTAATTCAGTATTTTCTGTTTGTTTACATTTAAAATGCCTATGTATCCCATCTTACCTTGGACAAATTGCCTGCTTCTGTAGAATTGGGATTACCTTTCTAAAGATGAGAATAATAATATCACAAATATTAATGCTTGGCTATTCCTTTTATTTAAATAATATTTATAAAGAGAATTTTAATTCTTGGCCAAACAAGCTGCATCAATGGAAATGAATCACTGTTGTCTTTTGGCATTGATTACATGGATGTGGTTTTCTAAAATGTTTGAGATGGTGTCTAAGATAACTGTGCTTCGCTTAGAATCATTTGAGATAAGGGAAAACACCAAATGATTTTTTTTTTTAGCACACTTTTGTTTTGTAAGTGGAATGTGTGTGACATCACAGAATCGCAGAAGGGTAGGGGTTGAAACGGACCCCTGAAGAACATCTAGTCCAACCCTACTGCTAGAGCAGGGTTACCTGGAGCAGATCACACAGGAACACCATCAATCACTATTTTATTTATTAGAGCACAATAGAAACCAGTGATATTTGAGTTATCAGCTGTCTTTTAGGGACTACTTTAAAAACTACTACTTCTAAATACTCTGCTGGGTTGGTTTTTTTTGGTTGTTTTTTTTGAGATAGGAATCTTGAAAAAAACCACAAACGCTAGCAACAGAAAGACTTCACGATCCAGGTCACTGGAGACAGAAGTCCATTCAGCAACAAGTTTTGGATGGAATTTGTAGCTGAACTTAAAAATTATTAGTAATTAGGATATACTCCGTACTTTGAAATGCTGAATAACAGTGGGAACATTAAATACATGCTTTTGAAAGCACAAAAATCCATAAAATATTAAAATCCTGAATTTCAGCAATAGTGCAGGTTTGGGTATGTTTAATACAGTAAGAAGCCTGTAGTGGACCTCTTTTTGCCTCAGGAGCCCTTTCTTCTTCTTTTTAAGTGATCTTACATGCAGTTATGATACTGAAGGTAGTCCTAGTACTTTGTTTTTAAGGAACTATACCTCTAATTTGGTACAAGTTCTTTGTAGTAGGGGTAATAGACATGAAAGTTCATGGTTCTGTGTGATAGCTCTGGTTCTGTCTAGGAGCAAGCCTAATTGTCCATCACAGAGTGTGCTGTGGGGACCAGCATAAATTAAAAAAAATAAACACAAAAACCCACTAGAAATTAAAGCAAACAAAAATACTCCACGTGATCATAGAATCATAGAACCATAGAATGGCCTAGGCTGGAAGGGACCTTCAAGATCATTTAATCCAACCTCCCTGTCATGGGCAGGGACGCCTCTCTACTAGATCAGGCTAAAGGTGCTTTAAATTAGTGATAAACTGACAGAGAACCAAAACACAAAATTCTGTTTAGAAGATGAAAAATTGATTTAATTCTTTTGAAGCAAGATTTAACTATGTGTTTAGCTAGTTTTCACAAGAGGGAAGCATGTGCAAATGAGGATATATTTTCCTAACAGCTCAGTGTGATGGTAGACACTAAGGCAAGCAGTCAGATTTTAAAACGCACTTGGTCCCCTTCAATATACAAACAAATACTACATAAAATAGGTTCTTGTAATAGCTCTTACATGTCTTCATGGGAAGTGTTGAGGGCACAGTGCTTCCAGAAATGGCTGTTCCGTAGGTGTCTGAGATTGCCCATGGCCACACGTCTGCACACTCTTGTGCATCTGAACGTAACTGCCACCAAGAGACTCCTCTGGCATTTAGACACCGTGACCCTTCTCCAATATCTGCCATGCAGACATGTTCGGTGCTCAGGATGCCAATCTCTTCCCCTCTTCAGGGCATTTAGAGTTTGAGGGACTTCCTTAAAGCAGTCGTCCATTCTTACAGCTGGTAAAGCAGAGCGTAAGGGCTCCTATGAAAGTGGCATATGAAGGTCTTTGTGTTGCTTCTTTTTGTGCATCTCTGAACACCCCTTTTGGTGGGTAAACCATAAGGGTTTTCTGAAGGAAAAGAGTCTTCAGTACGTGTAATAGCAAATTATTGGTTCCAAGCAAGTAGGTTTTTTTTTTCCCCTTCAGGGCTATCCCATTTCATGTCCTTTCAGTAAGCAGGGACCAGACCAGTAGTGTGCTTTTCCTTTTAGCAGCCTGTTGCGATGTTAGAATTTCCTGCAAAATCATGTGTCTCATATGGTTTTTATATTTTAATCACATTTTTTAAAGTGCTTCCACATGTAAGCATATATTTGGTTACAGTTTACTGCACATGCTTATGCACTGATAAACTAGTAAGACCTGCATCCAACAGGCTTTAAATCAAGATGTGGTTTTCTGTTGACTTCCAAAAGCTCTCATTTGGGCTGTTGGACTCGTTAGTATAGTCAGTGGATTCAGGTTGCTGGTTTTCTCAGAGGTGTTCAGTAACAGTTAGTGCAATAGTTAAAATTCCAGTAGCTTAGTAATGTGAAGAGTCCTACTGCAAGAGGAAATGCTTTTCCTTTTCCTTCCTCCTCCATGAATCAAACATCTACTCATGCTTCAGTTGGCTCTTGCTGAAGGTAAGCAAAGCACCCAGTCAAGTGGAGAGCCTGGGTCCGTGCTTAGGACTCCCACACATCTGTGCAGGAAATACTAAAACATGCACAGCAAGACTAACATGTTCTAAACTTAGAAAATCCTCACGCAAATGCACTGTACGTGCTAATATAAGAGGTAAAATGAGTTTATTAATATTCTTTTTTTTTCCCCTGATTGGGAAATTCATCATTGGGCCCATTGTGGCGGCCCAGCAAAGCCTTGGGTTTTGTGTGCTCTCCTTTTCTTGTTGCTGTTGGAAGCGGTGGGTGGAGGAGGTTTTGCAGGAAGCTTTACTTTCTCTGATTGTGAAATTCACGTCTGTTCATGACATCCCTTCACCAGAGGCTCTTGCTGCTTTCCCACCAGGCAGTCCCTCTGGGTGCAGGGAATGCCCCTAAAGGAAGCAGACCACAGGAGAAAGATAAGTTTCCAAACTAATGCAGTAAGTGTCTAGAAGTGCACGTGAAGTGAAGCACACATTCACCTTGTAGAAGGCTCAGTTCTACTTGTGCTTCACCCATCTTTCCTTTGCAAGGAGGAGAAACTAGCAAAATCAAACACCAGCAGGTCCCCTGTTGCTAAATCAGGTTCTGTAGGAGCTTAAGCAGACGTGTATGGAAAGCAGAAAAATGTCAAGTGGTCGAGTGTTGTGCCCCTTAAGTGCAGGTGGTGTGAGGTAGATGAAGCTCCTTATTTCATTGCACAAAATCCCTCTTGAAAGTCTCCTGGTTTGGGATGGGGGCTTCCTTTGAGAATCTAGGATCCTAAGCAAGAGGATAGCCATGGGCTAGGTACCTAATGGCCATGGAATAGATTTCCTGGAAGAATTGGAGGATAGAAGTTCTCAGCTTATAGGTAAAAAAATCAAGAACCTGGAAGTTTGTCACAGAGGTAAAATTGGAGCATTCTGTAAAGGCTCACTGAGTGAAAGCTGAGAAAAAGAAACTTTACTTTATTCAGAGTAAACCATAAATTGGAAAAATTGGGAAGAGATTGATGCTGACATCTGTTCAGATCAAGCCATGCAGGGGCATTTGTCAATAGCTTGAGGAAAATCCTCAAAAAAAGTTTGTGTGAAAGGCACTCAGAAATGTTCATCGTTTATCTGAATTGCTTCAAATGTGGTAACGTGAACTCAGTCTTGGCTTAGAGGCTGCATGCTGCTGGAGTTTTACAAGAAGCAGATTTTATTTGGTTCACTTGGGACGTCCCAAATGTCGATAAACTGGAAAGGACTGTGCCAGCACTTCTGTCATATGGTGACAGAGAAAAACATGTACAACAGAAATGTGCTGTGCAGTGAATCAAATAACACAGTTTCTATTCAGATCACAGCCCTGCGGGTAGATTATATAGAGAGTAATTTTAGCCCTCTTAGAAGTGTGGTGCTAGAATTGCTCTATAAAGAGGAGAAATAACAGAAGCATGGTAATTAAACATGCTGAATTAAAAAAAAAAATTGGAGGGAAAATATTTATTGCAATAAGATTGAAACACTTAAAACCTTTTCAGTTAGAGTCTCGCATTAGCCTTTGTGCACCCGTGGCATTTAAATTAAAACCAGTACGTTTCCACAAATAGAAAAGTTGGTTTTGATGAGAAATTTTTGATGAAAACAGCTTCCAATTGCAATCCCTGATTGCATCTATAAAGCAGCTCCTTTGAACAGTATCCTGCTGGCATACTGTTGATGACAATAAAGCTAAATATAAGTACAGAGAGATATCTGCAAATGTGTGCGTGCCTTCATATGTTTATATATGTAACTGAAAGTTGTAACTAATTGGGCAACATGGCTTATCTAATTCAAATGCAGAGGTGGCCTTTTTTCCTGCAAACCTGGTCAAACAGATGTATTTACAGATCCTTGGCAGTGTAGAAAATGAGCAGTGCCCACTGCACCACACCCTTTATGGTCAGACTATAAATGTAACCTGCCACAACAGATGTGCTTGGATGAAGACCTACAATCAGCTGCAGCGAATGGACATCTTGGGTGATATGTAGCGCTAACATAGGCCAGAAACCATGGGGTAGAAATCTAAAATTTTCACAGAAGAGGCTATTTCATAACTTTTTAGCCTTTTTTGGCTGTTTATCCTGGGAAATGCGTCTTGAAGTCATTGTTTCACAATATCTGTCTTCAAAAAAAACTCAACTAATGCCACCTTTTATTGTACACCTCTTCAGTACTTTTTAATATATAATTAGTCATATAACTAAGATTAGGATGGTTTTGATCCATGGAATCATTCCTACTATATCTCTTTTTGAAGTTCTACAGCAAGGACATAAAGTTGATTTGCTTACATGTTCATTTAAAATAAATGCTGAGACAGCTTCCATCAAAATACTTGTACTAAAGAAGGAACCACTGCTGTTTGGAACTTCATCTTTTATAAAAGTAAATTGTGGTCAAACATAAACTGCAGTCTGAATCCACCACTGATGCCTACTTGTTCAGTAAGTATTCAGAGAAACCTATAAGGGTCGTCTTTTGGTGCTTCCAGTCAGTTGTCATTGATGGCAAGATCCATTAGAGGCTTTAATGTCAGAATTTTTTTTTCATTATTCTGCTTCCACTGTCTTGTACTTATGAACATATTTATTGTGTATTCATGAAGAGTGTGAATTTTAGTCCAGTGTATGATGTCTTTGATAGAATCCATAGACCATCTACTATTCTATAAAGGAGCTATATTTAGACTGAGAAAGACAGTATTTATTATTGCTCATCATGCATATTTTTAAGCATGTTAATATTTTTTCTGATTCTGAACTTGGAAGAAAAATAGAACTTTGGACAAAGCAGTTTTGCTTACCTTCCATTTTCTTCACCATCCATTCCAAATAGTAATAGTTCTCTAAATCTGAAATACTTTAGTTATTAAGCAATATATATATTTTTGCAAGTGATTTACTTGTTGCATTGAATGGCTGAATGTTCTCCTGCATCAACACTAAGGAAAAACATCTTGAAAGACAAGCATTAGAAATCACTGGATCCTTCAGTGCAAATCTCTTCAATGCAAGGAACTTACAAGGGCAGCATTGGCATCTTGGAGGATGCATTGAGGTTTTAAATCCTGAGGTCATGAGATTAGGTAAACGTCTTAATTTTCATTAAAAAAAAAAGCGTAGTCCAGATTATTATAGAAAGAACTATAAAACATGACTTTAACATGAATTCAAGTCATCAGTAGAAGGTATGGTTTAAAAATCCACTGTGTGTTTTAATTTAATTTAAATTTTTTATATCACAATCCTTTTAAGTCTTACTCTGAGTTTGTATGTGCCAGACTTTTAGGTTCTGCAGAGGCATAAAATAGGTATGTGTACATATACATAGAGAGAAAAGCAAGAGATCACCTCAAAATATCATCTATTTTCTCTGGTTCTTGCTAGCTGAAGGTAGCTGAACAAATGGAGCAGAAATCAGAGAGCGGGAAATGGTAAATGGCAATTTAATCAATAAATAGGTAGACCACAGTGTGAGTCTCTGTTGATATTTGTAGTGTCTGCTATAACGGGAAAAGGGTTCAGTGATGGTTTTGCTTGGTAATGCTTTAGCAATGCTTGTAGCCGTAAACCTGCCCTAAGATGCCAATTAAAGACGGTTTATGACAGGTTTGTGTTACTAAAGTGATGCAACAGATCAGCAAGTATCAGTGAATCTGCCTATTTTTCTGCCTTTAAAAAAAAACCAACAAAACACCACTAGACCTGAATAATATAAAGTAATCTGAGTGCCTTGTGTCTAAGAGCAACGTGTTCCCACATGTCGGTTGGTCCTCTCCCTCACTATAAATTAACCACAGAAGAAGTTATTTGAGTAAACTAACTGGTTATAGGCCCATAGGTTGGCCCATAAGGTCCATTCAAATCACCTTGTAGCTGGAGAGTGCAGATGCTGGAGGATCAGCCCCCGTCCTAGTCAGAACGAGAAGTGGTGCCCAGCTGGGGGAGGCGCTGGGCTGGAGGCTGGCAAGGCAGGTGGGCAGCAGCTGGAGTGTAGAAACATGGGGACCTGACAGTGGAGATTCAGAGGAGGCGAAAACCTGCAGCTGGGAACAGGTTGGTGAAGATTTACCTTTGTCGTAGCTGCTCCTACACAGAACTTTCCCCCAGAACTTCCATTGGGTCACTTTTGAATCTTCTCATCCACCACTTTTCCATATCCATTTATACCATTCTAAAGTAAGCAGCGTATGCCACATTTTGTATGCCATAATTTTACTGTATTTGGTATTTTTTCCTATTCCATTAACTTCATAGATAAGAAGAAAAAAGTTATCTTTAATAAGTAACTCACCAATATGGGAATCGTATTGCATTAAGGAACCAGTATTTCCATGAACAGTACTTTGCAACTGTGACTTCTCACCAGAGCTTTTAAGACTGTGTTACAAAGTCTATTAAGTACATAAGCCTAAATCATTGTTATCTGCAGTGGGTGCTTGTAGATCAAAAAGAAAAAGCAGAACAAAAAATAATTGTCATAATTGAGGCTAACCTTCTGTGTTTAATCTAAATGAATTTCTATTTGAAGTATGACCTTCAGAATGCAGATCCAATCTTGATGTAAAAGGAGCAAGGACAGAGAACCTGTCATCACCCCTGGGAAGGTGTTCTGGTGGTGAAGTACTGTTCCCTCTGTATCTGCAGCATCTGTCTGATCTGAACTTGTCTACTGAGGCTTGTTTGTAGTGTTGCCTGTTACCTGTAAGAGCCTCCTGTCGAAACTTTTAGATAATGATCAAGTCAGACTTAATTTTCATAGGATAAATGGAGCCACATTTGAGTTTCTTCCAGTCCTTTATTTATGAGGCTTTTCAGTGAGTTCCTTGAATTGTACACACCAGACATCGATGCAGCCTTCCAACACTAGATGTGTGAGTGCCAAGTATACAGTTAATCCGAGTTTCTTAGTCCTATTCAAGCTTCTTCCATAGAGGCCTCCAGGGATACATTTTTCCCTTTGGCCCTGACAGCACATCAGGAGCTCATGTTCAGCGCAGTCGTGTCCACTCTTATTGCCAAGTGTCTTTAAGAATTGTTGCCCCCAACATAAACTCTTTCGCTCTGCCAAGAGGATCCTACTTTCCTTTTTAATTTACAGATATATAAACTGGTTCTCAGAGTGATTTGATCAGAGGCTCACAGTGGCAGATCCTGGGAGAAACAATCAAACTCCTAAATATCATAATATGTCCTTGCCAATGGACTATTAATTTACTTGTTTCTTCCCATGTGCTTTCTATTATGTATGACTGAATATTATCCTGGTTTCCCTACATGGGCTGAGGCTGTACATAGTCTTTCTTTTGCATTTTGTCTAGATTCATCTGATGAACAGAGAATACTTTAGGAATTACAATGTGATAATGCTATTTCTAATCATGTTTGTTATTACTACAAAATCTTATCTGTAGGGTTAATTATTTCCTGTAGTTGTGTGATGAATAAAATATTAATCTCAATTATATTATGAAGTATCTTCCATCTCATTTAACTCCGGATTACATTTCTTTCATTGCTGCTGGGCCCTGATCAGGGTGGTACTCTTCCTCTGCTTCCTCTGGAGAGCTGATAGCATGTTGGTTTGTAATATACGTTAGCCGCCCAGCCCTTTTTCCAGGGAAAGCCTCCGGTTATGCCCATTTCAAATTATTCTGCCTTTCAAAAGTGCATCAGGAAATGAATTATTTCAGGAAAAAGGAGCTTGAACCTGAAATCTACTTCATGGGCTTCATACAGGGGAGGAAGAGGGAGCCCCTGTCTTGTTGAGATGGATTAACATCACCAGCATAACACCCTTGCACCAACAGCAGAAGCTATCATTTCCCTTCTCAGATAGTAGAAGGCCATTCTCTGGTGCTAAGCCAAAGACTATGTTTTAGGAATACTCTGTCTTTAAATGCTTCTATTTGAATGAAGCAAGTGCTTTATTTGGAAGAAAAAAACCCTCCCATACTTGATTGCATAGGACATCAAACTACACGAAAATAATGAATCCCATGAAAAGCTGAACCACCTCAAAGGTGTTAACAATTTTTTTGAACAGTTGTTCATCTTCCTTGCAATGAAGGAGACCTCTTCTTTGATTTTATTTTTTTCTTGAAATCCTTTGCTAAAGCAGTTGCCTGGTGTAAGTCACACAAGCGTGGCCTTGCTGGGCCCAGGCCATGCTGGCAGTGGTGGCACGGTGAGCTGCCTCCTTTGTGGCAGGGACCAGCGTGGTTGATGTGAGGTGGATGGAGATGGCAACAACTCCCCGTTTCTGACCACCTGACACCTGTGATGAGCTTTAACATCTCCCACTGCTGCAGGGGACATGTTGCCACATGTGATTATGCAATGTCTGGCAGCAGGAGGGTTGAAATATCATCAGCTTGCACCATGAAGATTATGGATAGGGATAAGGTGAGCTGCCATGTTGAGGAGAAGCTGACAGCACAAACAAGTCTTCAGGAATATGGGGCTCCTGGGCCATCACACAGTGCCCTGGAGTAGTGTGGCATGGATGCTCGTCATTCAGAGTTCAGATCATTCATTGTGTCCTTCAGGTGGTGACTGACAGGGCCAGTGGAGAGGTGACAGTGCTCTCTTGGGGCTAAGGCACATGCCATGCTGGGTCTGGAGAAGAGCCCTGGGGTCAGGATCAGCAGTAGCTGCTGCACCCCTCTGCCATGTCCCCGCTGAGGGTGCCAGTCTTTGGGGGGTGAGGAGGCACCCCTCAGCCTTGTGATTGCCTTCAGGCCTGCAGTGCTGTGGGCCAGACCGTGAGCAGCTTCAGCAGCCTCAGTGGTGGCCCAACGTGGTCACAGTATGTGCCAGCTTTGCTCAGCAACAATGCAGGAAGCACAAACGAGACAGGGTCTCCCTCTCCCCTACACAATGTGGGGGCCCAAGCCCCCTCATGTCCTTCCCCCTGTCCTGACATGGATCCCTCTTAGAGGGGGAACACAGTGACCAGCATAAAGTATTTTAGGAAGAGCAAGACCAGGAGGCAGACTCTTTCTGCTGTAAAATCTCTCAGTTTCTGGGCTAGCTGGTGCAAAATGCTTTCTTGTGGCAGTTCTTGAGTTACGAAGCAGATGGTATCTATGTGCTATATGGTGTAAGCGCATCAGAAGCACTTGGAGGATTAAAATGATGACTCATTGGAGCAAAGCAGGAGAGGGAGATGAATGACCAAAAGAGGCATCTTTAGTCAACACAAAGTTGTTGGCTTTTTGGAGGAAGGCAGAAATGTATGTTTTGCTTCTCAGAAGTGGTAAGTTTTCAAAGGTGTAAATCTGCTCTCCAGTGTATATGACAGGACGAGAGGGCACGGCCTGAAACTGTGTCAGGGGAGGTTTAGGTTGGATCTCAGGAAGCCCTTCCTCACGGAGAGGGTGATCAGGCATTGGGATGCACTGCCCAGGGAAGGGCTGGAGTCACGGTCCCTGGAGGTAAGGTCCCTGGAGAGGCTGGATGTGGCACTTACTGCCGTGGTCTGGCCGATGGGATGGTGTTGTGTCACAGGCTGGGCTTGATGATCTTAGAGGTCTTTTCCAGCCCCAACAATTCTGTGATTCTGTAAACTAAACAGAAGACAACCTCAATTATTTATGCTTTAGCTTTTTAGTTTGTTTTTCACCTACCAGGTAATGAGTCCTTAGATAAATTAGGAAAGCAGTCCTTGCCTGGGTTTGGTAAATAGAAAGAGTGGCTTGTCCTTAACTGATTGATTACTTTTAAATTACTGTGAAAGCTCCTTTTAAATAGGTCAATGTAAGTGACAAAGTAAGCAGAGCTACTCCTTTTCCCCCCTTTGTTAGGGGTAGCTTTAAAATTTTTGGCATACGTTTATGTGTGTGGAACTTTAGATAACGTACCTTTAACACACTTCCTAAATGATGCACAGTTAATGTGAATGGAGCAGAGGTGATACACGTAATGCAGCTTAATAAGATTTCCTGTTTTCCTTTTAGATACATTTTTGGGAGATTTTAACCTCTGTGAAGCTCAGAAGATGGAGTGCTTTCTGCTTTAGAAAGTGTGGTTTGGTGTTGGGCTTTTTCATTTATTAATTTTGGTTTGTTCTTAGGGAGGAAAGTAAATGATAATGATAGCATCTCTGATTCTTAGGCAAGGGATAAAATTACAATATATTAGCAGCTTTTTTTATTCTTTGAACTATGAAAATTTCTGCAGCTAAAACAGCTGGTGAGACATGAACCAATTTTGGCAGGGAATTCTGTAACAGTTCACAAAGAGTCTAGGTTTGATTTTAGTGCATTGTAAACTATTGTGTGGACAGTACACTTTAATAATAAGCATTATGGGAAATAAGCAGGAGGAGCTAGAAACCTGGGTTCGGGCAGGAGATTATAATCTGGTGGCAATTACAGAGACATGGTGGGACAGCTCACATGACTGGAATGTGGTCATGGGTGGCTATGTCCTTTTCAGGAAAGACAGGCCAGCCAGGCGAGGTGGTGGAGTCGCTCTTTACGTGAAAGAGCAACTACAATGTCTTGAATACCATCCAGGCATGGAGGAGGAGCAAGTTGAGAGTGTATGGGTTAGAATTAAGGGGCAGGCTGGCAGGAGAGATACTGTCGTGGGTGTCTATTACAGGCCACCAGATCAGGGCGAGGGAGTTGATGAGGCCTTCTACAGGCAGCTGAGAGCGGTCTCACAATCACAGGCCCTGGTTGTCGTGGGGGATTTTAACTTCCCTGATATTTGCTGGAAGGACAACTCAGCCAGCCAGCCACAGTCCAGGAGGTTCCTCCAGTGCATTGATGATAATTTTCTGTTGCAAATGGTGGAGGAGCCGACTAGGAGAGGAGCACTGCTGGACCTCATCCTCGCTAACAAGGAGGATCTGGTTGAAGCAGTAAAGGTTGAGGGCTGCCTTGGCTGCAGTGACCATGAAATGGTGGAGTTCAGGATCACATGTAGCAGAAACAAAATAGCAAGCAGAATTGCAACCCTGGACTTTGCCAAGGCAAACTTTGGATTTTTCAAACAATTACTCGAGAAAATCCCATGGGCAAGGCTGTTTGAAAGTAAAGGGGCCCAAGATAGTTGGTTAGCGTTCAGGGACTGCTTCTACCGTGCTCAAGATCAGAGCATCCCGACATGTAGCAAGTCAAGGAAGGGAGCCAGGAGACCTGCGTGGCTAAACAGGGATCTGCTGGGTAAGCTCAATGGCAAGAGGAGAATTTACAGATCTTGGAAGGTGGGGCTGGCCACTTGGGAAGAACATAAGGCTGTTGTCCGAGGAGGTAGGGAGGCAACTAGGAAAGCAAAGGCCTCCCTAGAATTGAACCTGGCGAGAGGGGTCAAGGACAACAGGAAGAGCTTTTTCAAATACGTGGCAGATAAAACTAACACCAGAGGCAATGTAGGCCCACTGATGAATGAGGTGGGTGCCTTGGTGACAGAAGATACAGAGAAGGCAGAGTTACTGAATGCCTTCTTTGCCTCTGTCTACTCTGCCGGAGGCTGTCCTGAGGAGGCCCGTTCCCCTGAGGCCCCAGAGGAAGTCAGGGCAGTGGAGGAGTTTGCTTTAGTCGATGAGGACTGGGTTAGGGACCAATTAAGCAATCTGGACATCCATAAATGCATGGGTCCAGACGGGATGCATCCACGGGTGCTGAGGGAGCTGGCTGATGTCATCGCTAGACCACTCTCCATCATCTTTGCCAAGTCTTGGGAGACGGGAGAGGTGCCTGAGGACTGGAGGGAAGCAAATGTCACTCCAGTCTTCAAAAAGGGCAAGAAGGAGGACCCGGGAAACTATAGACCGGTCAGCCTCACCTCCATCCCTGGGAAAGTGATGGAACGACTTATCCTTGGTGCCATCTCAAGGCATATCAAGGATAAGAGGGTCATTAGAGACAGTCAACATGGCTTCACCAAGGGGAAGTTGTGCTTGACTAACCTCATAGCCTTTTACGAGGATATAACAAGGTGGATAGATGATGGCCGAGCGGTGGATGTGGTCTACCTTGACTTCAGTAAAGCATTTGACACAGTCTCCCACAGCATCCTTGCTGCTAAACTGAGGAAGTGTGGTCTAGTCTACTGGGTAGTGAGGTGGACTGTGAACTGGCTGAGGGGAAGAAGCCAAAGAGTTGTGGTCAATGGGGCGGAGTCTGGTTGGAGACCTGTATCCAGTGGAGTCCCTCAAGGGTCGGTACTGGGACCAGTATTATTCAATATATTCATCAATGACTTGGATGAGGGACTAGAGAGTACTATCAGCAAGTTTGCTGATGACACCAAGCTGGGAGGAGTGGCTGACACACCAAAAGGCTGTGCTGCCATCCAGCGAGACCTGGACAGGCTGGAGAGTTGGGCGGGGAAAAATTTAATGAAATATAACAAGGGTAAGTGTAGAGTCTTGCACCTGGGTAGGAACAACTCCAGGTTCCAGTATAAGTTGGGGAATGACTTATTAGAGAGTAGTGTAGGGGAAAGGGACCTGGGAGTCTTGGTGGACAGCAGGATGACCATGAGCCAGCACTGTGCCCTTGTGGCCAGGAAGGCCAGTGGCATCCTGGGGTGTATTAGAAGGGGGGGTGGTTAGTAGGTCGAGAGAGGTTTTCCTTCCCCTCTACTCTGCCCTGGTGAGACCCCATCTGGAATATTGTGTCCAGTTCTGGGCCCCTCAGTTCAAGAAAGACAGGGAAGTGCTGGAGAGAGTCCAGCACAGGGCAACTAGGATGATGAAGGGAGTGGAGCATCTCCCTTATGAGAAAAGACTGAGGGAGCTGGGGCTCTTTAGTTTGGAGAAGAGGAGACTGAGGGGTGACCTCATTAGTGTTTACAAATATATCAAGGGTGAGTGTCACGAGGATGGAGCCAGGCTCTTCTCGGTGACAACCAACGATAGGACAAGGGGTAATGGGCTGAAACTGGAACATAAGAGGTTCCGCTTAAACTCGAGAAGAAACTTCTTCTCAGTGAGGGTGACGGAACACTGGAACAGGCTGCCCAGGGAGGTTGTGGAGTCTCCTTCTCTGGAGACATTCAAGACCTGCCTGGACACGTTCCTGTGTGGCATTATCTAGGCGTTCCTGCTCTGGCAGGGGGATTGTACTTGATGATCTTTTGAGGTCCCTTCCAATCCCTAACATTCTGTGATTCTGTGATTCTGTGATTCAAGACGCTCAGCTAAAAAGTCTGTTGAGCATGCTCACAAACCAAGTTAGCTGCATGTTGCAAAGTCAGAATTTGACATATCAGTAGAAATTAGAAAGATAACTGGAAGGAGGCACCAGCAGATAATGTAAAGCATACCAGGACTCGGGTGAGGGGTTTGCTTTTTAAAATGCAGTGTTGGTTCTCTCCTTACAGTTTATCACTGTATATATCACTATATAAACTATATCACAGTTTGTTACACTGCCTATGAGCAAGGTCCTAACTCTGCAGGACAGTTTAGGTAGTGACTTGATTTATGAAGCCAACATTTGATACAAGAGTCAAATATTATCTATTTATAGAACCTGAAGTTTATTCACCATTTGACTATACTGTTCACATTTTGTAAATGAGATTTGCTGCTACAGTATAATTTAGACCACTTAAAATAATCTGTATAGTAATCTGCCCTTACTCCCAAGGATAGTACAAAGTTACTCTTTTAAAACTGAAGAGAAGTGTTTCATAGAATGAGTGTTGCAAAGTCTGTTTTCTGAGCCTGTGTGTTTGACTTGTCTCCTAACGCCAGTGAAGCAGAGGAGCTAGGCCCATCCATGGACCTCGTCATATGAAAGAAATTTTTACTTTGCTGATGTACCATGAAAGTTTGATATCTTTGGAGAAGATCTGATGAGTCTTATGTAGTAGAAAATACAGATGTGCTGGCCATAATCAGAAGTGTGAGGGAAGCTAAAGCCACTGAAACGGAGATAAAAATCCAAACGGTTGGCTAGCCTCGCTGTACGATCAGGAACCTTGTTCCTTTGCCATGCATTTCTTTTCTTCTAAATAAATCCCTGGTCTCCCACCAAGTTTCTCTGTTGTTCCTGTCCATCCTGTTTTGTGGACAACACAGGTACCTTCGTGGCATTTCTTCAGAACTGCCTCTTCCACCATTGGTGCTCTTTCTCCATGGCAACATCTGCAGATACTGAGTCAGCCAGTATCTCTCCAGAAGAGAGATACCATGTACAGTATCCATCTTCACTTGTTGCTGCACAGGAGAGCTTAAATCCATGCTGTGGAAGCACTTAAAAAGGGCATGGATTGGGACCACTCAGCCCAAAAGTCAGAGGGAGTTTGTCCTGACAAAAGAAAAATCAAGTGGCTGCAGCTGATGCGGGCAGCCTCCTAGAGGCAGCTGAGGCCTGATGTCTTTGGCCCTGCAGCTTGCCAAAGAGCAACTGGATGCAGAATGAGGATTTAGGAGAATTAATAAATATTTGGGCAGTGTAGGAGCGGATTCAGTCTGTTTTACTGTGTAGCTTGTTTAAAGGAGACAGTCTGGCAGCCAGAACTCTCTGCAGGTCAGTCTGATGCCCAGTGGGGAGTCCGAGGTACCTGTCACTGCCCTTGGTGGTTCTCGGCCTGGCTGAAATCCTAGGTTTGTTATGGATGTCTGGTATACAGGTATCTTCACATATGATTTATCTGAATTCAAGCTGTAATGCTGGCTAGCAGAAAAGAAACCCTTTTAAAAATGTGCTTGTAAAATGTTGGGAAACTGCTGACCATTAGTTTTGAAAATCTCACATCTGTACGGTTTGACTTACACAGCTCACCGTCCCAGTTTTTTTGTTTGTGTTCACGCCACTGGTGTTACATTGGACTCTGCCAGAAACCGGGTGATTGCCCACACCAAGAAGTACCACTGGGTCCTGCTGATGCTTCAGATCAGATCACCCTTGCATAAACAACAGTAAAAGTCTACTTGCTTGAACCTCTTATGTTTGCTGTGTATGCCTGAAACCAAACTAAAGATTTGGCACTACAGATTCATTGCATCTTTATGAGAACAGCTGCACTATGATGAAAGCTTATCAAGATCTTAAAACTTTAGCTGTAGCTCTTCAGATCTGATCATAGCTAGAATTGAATCCACCAGTTTGCTTGCTTACATTAGCAAATATGAGAGTGCAAAAGAAACAAACCTGAAAAGCAAAACTTTTGATGCTGAGGACCTTGTCCATACCTGGGAACAATTTGGGGGTTTTCACTTCAGATGAGGTCCACTCTAGTTCCATGGACTAAGTGTTCATTTATGGTCAGAGAGTATCTTGTTCATAAACAAGCAGCCCCACTCTTTTTTTCACTCTTATTTTTATTTAATATTTTGGTTTTTTCTCTAGCAGAAGATGCATATGATGTTGTGATATAGGTTTGTGTTATGTGCCTGACATAGTAAGTAGCACAATGAAATGCAAATTAAATTTATGTTGATTTAAGAGGATTTTAAAATGAGATCCTACTTTACAAATACCACACATTTTGATGAGGTTTCACTACATATTTTACTGAAATTAATGTTTTAGGGCCATGGAGACTGCAAGCTGAAACAGGTTGCAGGCCATCTGCTCAATATGTTTTCTATGATGGCAGCCAGTCCCAGGTGCTTTGGAGTTTAGAAGTCCCTATGTGAGATGGCTGTGGAATAAAATAGCCCAAGGGCAATGTTTCTGAGGTCCATAGCATGTTCTCTGTTTGTTCTATTACCTTAAGCAAAATATTTTGAAAGCATTTTAGTCTGAAAACAAATACAGCTTATTTCCTACATATCAAGTCATTGGCAATACGAAGGACATCTCCATGTCTTGAACTTTAGATACAGATAACTTACGGCATGCTCTATAGAGACGGCCTACAAGTTAGAAGTTTGCTGAAATTGATTTCTAATTTTTGTAGATCAGTTGAACCAATCTGAAAGCCCCTTATCTGGTTAAAATATTTTTATTTTGAAAATGACGAAACAAGTTTCTGTTCATCTATATTTTCTCATTTTGCAAGTAGGTGCATCCCTCAGCAAGTTATTTGAGCTACTGAGTCCCAACCAGCTATGGAAACAGTATCTATCCTTTACCTCCAAAACTGATTTCTCATATGTAGATATTAATAAAATACAGATTTGTGCTCTGTGCGTGAGTAGAATATTTGTAGCTTTTTTGCAGTCCCTCTGCATCAGTAGCTATCTTGAATCTTTTGGATTATGCTTTCTAAAGTTGCAGGTAGGGCATCTGAAAATAATATTTAAATACTTGGGGAAAAAAACCCATATCTCTAGTGAGATGGACTTGAAGCAACTGAATTTATATCTTTTTTTAATTATATATAACATTGTGCAATACAGTGAGACTTTCTGTATTTAACCATTATTTGTATACTTTCCTTTGCTACTGGCAACATTTTTTCTTCTTTTCACTTCTCTATGCATTTATGAACAAGCACATTTCTCTTTGACATTTGTATATTTTTTAAAAGCTGGAAATGTAACTTGTCACCCAAGCCCCTGCAGAAACCTGGATTTGCTCCATCTGTTTCTCCCAGACTGACAGGGAAGAGCGGGATGTCTGGCTGCAGGGATGCTTATGCAACCCAAGTTGGTTCTCATGAAACAGGATGCTCAAGATGGTAGTGAAACTTTCCAGTTGGAGGAGAGGACTGTAATTTTTCCTAAATAACAAACCAAACTTCACGTTTTTGTACTCTGAGTCTAGTTGATGCTTGTGTCTTCAGTAAAATCTAGCTAGACCATTTGCTCAGAAAATCATTCCAGTAGTTTCAATAATATTAACATAGCTTTGAAGAATGGCAAGGCCTGTAATACGGAGTCTCACTCTGCAGTACTGAAACCAATGTGAAAATGAAAATTAGTTCTCACTTTACTTTGGGACAGGATGGAAGAAGTCTTTGCAATGTGAATACTTAGGTAAAATGCGCAGAAGATAATACTGTTCAACTGAACAGATAAACCAAAAAGCTCCACCTTCTTGTCAAGTGACTCCTTCAACAACTGACACTTTGAAATTCAGGACAGTGGATTTTTGTTCATGTGCCTTTTACTAATCATGCATATTTTGAATTCTCAAAAGGAATAATATAAAAGTGAGAAATTAAGAGCTTGCTTTAGGACATTTGTTATGGGTTCCTTGCAACGGATCTTGATTTCTTTTTGATATATTCTGGAATGGTAGGAGGCAGAAATTGGTAGAGAGAGCCCTGAGCAGAGACAAGAGGATCTCTCCTGTCCCTTCTACAAACTTTTAGCCTGCTTCTCTTTGGGAGCAGATAGTTGATTCATGCCCATGTCATGTAGTGTCTAACGCTGAGCTGATGACCCTTATTGCTTCTACATGCTCCCTTTTATGGAGACCTCGCTTCTCAAGGGCAGCGTTTGAATTGGAAACAACTTTATGGACTTGCTTTTTGTTATGCGAATTAACTACTTGAATTACTTGTCTTTCTACTGTGTTTATGGACTTGCCCGTTTCTTATATGAACCAGTTCAATTAGCTGTGTCAGTTCCAGTGCTTGTGGAAAGATTTACAATGGTTGATCTTTGCTGATATTTCCACTCCACAGTCCCCATTATAGGCAATGTTCCCACTCCACAAGGAGACATACGTTAAGTGAAGATCACGCTGTGGTGATTACTGAAGGACTCTGGAATTTGCATGCATGTGTTGGCATGTGTGTCTTTCTTGTAAACACAATCTATGAGTGCTATAGGTACGTAAGGACTACTACAGCTATATTAGAAGCAATGCCATTTCTGATGAATTCTCCTTCCATTTGTTTGGCTTTAGTTATTGGTTATGCCCAGCTTCTTATTTAGTGGGAATAACATCTGGTGAATATCATAAGTAACATACTGATTTAAGAAGGATGTAAAATATTTTGAAATATTAGATGTTACTGTTATTGCTTTAATATTATGTAGTTCTGTGTATCTTGTATGTGTAGAATCATAGAATGGCGTAGGCTGGAAGGGACTTTAAAGATCATTTAATCCAACTTCCCTGTCATGGGCAGGGACGCCTCTCTACTAGATCAGGGAACACATGGGGACTGAACGGGGATCGAACCCGCGACCTTGGTGTTATCAGCACCACGCTCTAACCAAGTGAGTTAACCAACCCTCTTCTTATGTTCCTTAATATTCTTATGCTATGTTCAACAGTTCAGACTGTTTTTTAAAATCTCTTATACATTACTTGAAATATATTCCCATTTTTTTTTTAAAAAAAAGCTGCACCAGGGGAGGTTTAGGTTGGATATTAGAAGGAACTTCTTCACCAAAAGGATTGTCAGGCACTGGAACAGGCTGCCCAGGGAGGTACTTGAGTCAACATTCCTGGACACGTTTAAAAGACAAGTAAGATATTGTGCTTAGGGACATGGTTTAGTGGTTGAATTGGTGGAGATGCATCGAAGGTTGGACTTGATGATCTTAAAGGCCTTTTCCAACCAAAACTATTCTATGACTTTTTCACTGTATAACTGCTATTGATTTTGGTGTAACATAAGTTTTGACATATAAGTTTACAAAAAGAAATATGTGTTAATTGACCAAGTAGATATGGGATATTTCAATATTCAAATTAGTTGTGCTCTAGTAGCCTTAGACCTGTTTGTGCCATAAGAAGTAAACAAATGCAAAGGAGTATGATCAGCATCTTCCCAAAAAGAGGGATATTGAAGCTATGTGGAAATGCCTCATTCCTAAACAACATGGTCAGGTGAGTTCAGCCCAAGGACTTGAAGTAGCTA
Organism: Trogon surrucura; assembly: GCA_020746105.1. Lineage (NCBI taxonomy): Eukaryota > Metazoa > Chordata > Aves > Trogoniformes > Trogonidae > Trogon > Trogon surrucura. The sequence goes on along the minus strand of CM036617.1, from coordinate 111,061,981 downwards.
TGAGCACGACATTTGGCATGTGACAATAATTTAATGTTGCCAAGTCCAAGTTAGCCTTTATGGGCACAATTGTGTTGAAAATTCAGAAGGCCTCAATACCAGCATAATTTAAATTAGCCTCCCACTGATGTGTTCATCTGAATCTCAAAACAGAATTCATACAAAATTAACAGGCCCCCAGTCAAACTTAGTAAAACACATGCTTTTCTAACTGCCTTTTATTGCCTTCCTTTTCTAGGTCTTTAGGGATTTCACACTGCTTATCTGCAAAAACAAGTCACTGTTTAATCACTAAGTCTACAGCTTGAATGGTAAGGGGTGGCTGCATTGTTGTGTTGTCATTACTCAGTGTGAAGCTGATGACTTGGATAAAGGACATACAATTCTAGTTTCTTTGCCTGGAACTTCCATGCTTTAAGTCAATATACACCCAAAGGAACTATTTTTTTAAGGTCATATAAAGTAAACTACAGGATTTTAAACACTTCTACACTTACGTGCTTGCAACTAAAAAGCTGTAGAGCTCCCATATACCTCACTGCTGTTCCTTGGACTTTGTCCATAGGCCTTCTATTGTACAGGTTTCTATTTTTTAAACATACTTTATGTTTTAAAATATTCAGAATATTTTAGAACTCCTGTTTTGTATCATCCAGGTTTACGGCGGATTTGCCCTCAGGTTGGCAATTGTTGTCCATGAATGTTGCTTAGCATTTCCACTCTAAGCTTGTGCTTTCAATTTCTGACTGAAATTTTTTAAGTTAAAATTATCTATCTTCTTCACTCTTCCCTTTCTACCAAAAGCATTCAGAAAGTTAGAGCGAGCCTTTCCCCCCACTAATATTCAGGCAATCTCTTCCAGAAAGTGTCTTTTGCCCTTCAGTTAATGTAGCAGGGTAGAAGGGAAGATGCCTTTTATGGTACTACAAAAATTGCTGAAATTTGGCCAGATTTCAAGGTTTGAGAACGCTTCAGTTTTTACGTGCTCAGTGGAGAGCTCTAAACCTTCACAGCTGAAGAGTCTGTGTTCTTTCCACATTGAATAAACACCAGTTTAGGACTTAGAATATTATTTGCTGCTTCAGGCAAATTTGGATTTTTGATATAGAAGCTCCAAACCAAAAGCAGGTTGGCTGTATCTTTCCTGGGCTCTCAGTGGCTGTGCTCCTGGGTCTGACTCAAGCGCAAACCAGACACAGGAGGAGGCTGATTAAGTTGGTATCCTTTGAGAGATGTTTATACATGGAAAGCAGGCCCAGACCTGGCGGTATGCTTAAGGTAGAAGTGTACATCAAGCTAAGGTTGCCCTTAGAAAGAGAAATTTATACTTATTGCAGGTAGTCTGAAACACAAATCAGATTGTTTTCTACAGAATTAATTGTAATTAGTTACAGCTCACAATTAATTATTTATAACACACTGAGTGTGTATTTTTGTTTTGGGTGGTGATAATTAATTACAACATTGGAATCAAATAGTACAGCAGTAATAATGTCCATCAGGAGTACAGATCGTTCCTTGCTGTGTTTCAGGAAAAGTAGTCCCTGGATTTCCAAGAGGATCTCCTCCAGTACTTCGCAACAGTGGTCTAGGCTTTTTTATTTCACACTTCAGTAGGTCTCACAAGGGATCAGTTGGTCTCTTTTAGCTTTCAGTGGGTTCCTGAAGACATCGGAGATACTGGCATTTTTCATTTCCCCTTTTTTGGCCTGAGCATACTAAGGGTGAATTCTGACACTGGCTCCTCAGTCCCTTCAGTGTCCCCAGTCAGGGGAAAACTGAAGAAACAAGCTTCAGAATCTTCAAATGCTTGTTGCACTTAGGCCTAAGTGAAAGGAGGAGCAACAGACAGAATAGAAAGGATAGCAGAGACAGACAATGGCAACATCAGTTGCCTAAGTGATTACAGTTGATTTGTTCACATCTGTTACTGCATAAATTAGCAATATGAGGAAGGCATCGTATTAGAGATTTAGAGTGAAATTAATTAAATGAGAAAACTCTCCAAAAGTACCATAAAAATATTATTAAACATCTATAGATAGTAGATGTTTTCAATTGATTTTTAAGAATAAAAATCTGATCTTCTCCTTTGAGTGCTTGTATCTGAAGCCTCTGGCTGCCCAACTTATCTTTGAATCCTGTTTCAGGACAAGCTGGCCCTTTCAAAGCAGGCTTATGAGATATTAGAGATAGTCTAAAACACGCAATTTCCTAGAGAAGTAGCCTGGGAATACAAGCCCAGCAGAAAGCAAACAAGGAAGGCTGGAAATTAATCTTTTGGAGGAAAAGCCCAGTAGGAAGGAATGAAGATGCCCATCTTAACTCCCTAGTCAAAGATGCGCAGGACGATGCCTGCAAGGGATTGCTAGGCAGAAGAAAGCACATGGATGACATTTGGAATGTATTTCTCTCAAACAAAAAATGTAACCTAAAACTCATGCCCTGAAGAAAATTGACTTAATTCCTGTAGCTCATAGGAACTCTCTGAAACACTAACCAGTGAATTAAACCACTGATTTAGAGGTTTCTCGGGTAGCTAAAAAATATATGAAATCTTCAGGGCAGGGAAATCTTTTCTAATACATTTGTATGTCATCAAGCACAGTGCCAAGAAGTGCTGTTTATGCCAGTAAGAGTGTAGTATGAAAGCTAGTTTAGAAGTTCAATTTCCTTTTAGGTTCAGTTCTGGAAAAAAAAAAAAAAAAAAAAAGCGCTATATTATATAATTGATTGGGGTTTGATTTTTTATGTGATTTTGGCTCCTGAATTTATTGGAGAAAGTGCATGATGGTGGCACCAAAGTAACAGTTCATATAGCATCTAGAATCCGATGTAAAGACATACAACACTTCTGTCTAGTTGGCACCTAGAGCACAAAGGATCAGTAAACAGTTAAAAGTCCTTTTTTTTTTTGGGGGGGGGAGTGTTCATTGCCAATATTTGTCTAGGCAAAGGACCTGGAACAGATAAAGAGGATTCAAGAAATGGTGAACCTCAAGGAAAAATAGGGAAGCATGTGAATCTATTTTCAGACCGGTTTGTTCCAAATTTTCCCCCCTGCGAACAAGTAGCTGAGCACTCTGAGGAGTTTGTTCTAACTGCTCTATCATCAGTCCCAATGGGAGCAAACCTGACCCTAAGTGGAACCAGCTGAGGTACTTATGGAGACAGTAACTCCAGGTCTGGTCTGAGGGGAGGAGATCCAGGCATGTCCAGCCAGAGGTAGATGTCAATTTGAGGTTTAAACTCTGGGGTTGCAGGACATGTCTGTGCTGTGGAATTGGTTAAGGGGCAAAGGAGGCACAGCTGCCAGTGTATTATCCACCGGGCACGGTGCTGTGCAGGCTTCCCGGCATGCTGGGGAGAGAAGGGAAGCTCTGTTTATATAGTGCCAAGGCTGAAGGGAGGAAGGCTTTTCTTGCGCTGGCATTACACATATGAACAGAGTCGCAGCACTTCAACAGCTGAGCGGAATTCAGATGTCTGCCCCCCTCTCTCTCTGGGTTCTACCATTAAGGATGGTGGCCAGCACAGGGTTGTACCCGCTGGTTGGCAGGCTTACTCAGAGAAAATGTTAGAAGTACAGCACAATGAGCAGCTTCATCTTCTGCCTCTCCCCCTGCCACCACCACCCCCACGTGTCGGCTAACTATTTCAGGTTGCTTCTCTGGCATTAATATCTGTTTTAGTTTGCTTTGGTGTGGTTTGGTTTGTTGGTGCAGGATCTCAGTACATCCAAGAACCTTCCCCAAGAGTTACATAACACTCGTTTCTGTACAAATATCTGTGAGGGGAAAAAACCACTGTCTTGGCAGAGTAACAGTCAAACGTATAAATGACAAGTGACTTCAGAAGTGAAGAGCCTGCTGTCATATTTGTGCAATTTGATATGTACTTAATAAAATAAATGTAAAGTGTCAGTTACGTAAACTTTCCAAAACAGTCTTTGATGACAAAGGTAATTTCTTGTTGATAATTTTGCACAGATGATTCTCAGTAAAGACTGAAAGAGGAGAGGTTCACTGTCCTTTATGACATGCTCTTTTTTTTTTATTCTTTTAAGTTTCATCAAGAACAAAACAGTTAGAAGCTCCTGTGTGTACTCCATGTATTTATGCCTGGAAAGTTGCCTATGAGTTACATACTTAGGCCTTCTGCGGTCATGGTGATCGCAGCATCACAATATAAATGAGGCTGGAAGGGACTTCCAGAGGTCTCTGGTGCAATGCCCTACTCAAAACAGATCTAATTAGATCTGGTTGCTCAGAGCTGTCTCTAGTCATGTCTTGAATTCCTCCACTGAATTCCTCCATGAGGAGATTCCAGAGACTGTCTGGACACTCTGTGCCAGTGTTTGACAACTCTCATAGTAAAACAAAGAAAGAGATAAATAAAAGTTCTTATATCAAATCAGAATATGCTATTTTCTGACTTATGTTTGTGATCTTTTGTCATTCCACTGTGAAGCTTCAGGAAGAGTCTGGCTCCATCTTCTCTGTATCCTCTGGTCAGGCAGTTGTGGAAAGCAGTAAGGCCTCCCCTGAGCCTTCTCTTCTGTGGGCTGAAGAGGCCCAGCTTCCCCAGCCTCTCGTCCTACATCCTGAGGTCCAGCCCTTCGGCAACTTGGTCGCCTCTGCTGGATTTGCTCCAGCATGTGATTCAGATTAGAAGTCTACTTTCATTTCTGTATATATATTTTTTTTTTAATTTAAGGATAAGCCATGTCTGTCTTCACTTTCTCTTGTAGCAATGTATCCACTTGTCTAACTCCAAAATTTTTTTTTCCAGCCTCAGTAATTTAAGAGAAATAGTTCTCATAGCTGACAACAGTGAACATGCAACTGTATTGTTTTTTCCCATGAAGTTTATCATAGCCCCTAACAGGATCAGAGACTGGCTGAGACAAGAATATGTCTCTGGAGATCACCTGGTCCAACCCTCTGCTCAGAGGAGTGTCAGCCAAAGCAGGATACTCAGGGCCATGTTCAGTTGGGTTTGTTTCTGTGGATGAAGACTCCACAGCCTTTGTCAATAGTCTGTTCCACCTTCACAGTAATAATGTGTTTTCTTATGTTAAATGAAATTTCCTTTATTTCAGTTTGTGCTCATTGCCTCTTGTCATGTCAAGGTTCTGGCTCTATCTTCTTTACTTCCACCATCAGGTATTTATACATGTTGTTAAGACACCCCGAGCTCCAGGCTGAACAGTTCCAGCTCTCAGCATCTGTTCATATGACAGATGCTCCAGACCCTTAATGATCTTTGTGGTACTTTCCTGGACTCACTCCAGTATGTCCCTGTCTCTTATACTGGGGAGTCCAGCTTGGGACCCATCACTCCAGATATGTCTCACCAGGGCTTTGCAGAGGGGAAGGATCAGCTCTCTTGACCTGCTACCCAGGATGCAACCCAGGATGTCAACATGTTGCTAGGGCATGTTGCTGGCTCATGATCAGCTTGGAGTCCATCAGGAATCAACGTCCTTTACTGCAGAGCTGCTTTCAATCTGGTTAGCTCCCAGCAGTTATTGGTGCTTGGTTTTATTCCTCCTCAGGTTTGGAATGTTGCATTTCCCATTGTCAAACTTCACGAGGTTCCTGTTGCCCTATTTCTCTGGCCTGCTGAAATCCCTCTGAATGGCACAACTCTTTGCAATATCAGCCTCTCCTCCCAGTTTCACATCATCAGCAAACTTGCTGCATGTGCATTCTCTCCTATCACCTGTATCATTGAGGAAGATGATTAAAAAATATTATCCTTGGGCTCAAACCCAGGGATGGACCACCAGGGACAGGCCTGCAGCTGAACTCTGTGCTGATCACAACTCTTTGAGCCTGTCAGTCCAGTCAGTTTTCAATCCACCTTGCTGTCCATTTGTCTATCTACTCCATATTTAATTACTTTGTCTATAAGGATGTTATGGGAGACCATGTAAAATGCCTAAAATCAAGAAAAATGTTCAATGCTCATTTCATAATAGAAGGCTCTCTGGCTGGTCCAGCCTGCTTTTTTTCCTTTGCAGTCCCTATGCTGACTACTCCTATAATTTCCTTGTCTTTAATATGTTTGGAATATTTTTCTGGAGAATTTGTCCCAACACGTTCCCAGAGACTGAGGTGAGGCTGACTGACCTGTAGTTCCCTGGATCCTCCTTGCCCTTCTCGAAGATGAGGATGATATTTGCTTTCTCCCAGCCCTCAGGAACCTGTCCCAATTACCACCACCTTTTAAACACTATTGAAAGTGACCTTGCAGGGACATCAGCACTCATGGGTAGATCCTGTCAGGTCCCAGGGACTCGTTTATGTCTACTTCACTTTGTTCAAATGTTCCCTAACCTGATACTCCTCCATAGAGGCTGATATCCTCGCTCCAGATTTCCCCTCCTGTCTCAGAGGCCTGGAGTTCCTATCTTACCAGTAAGGACAGAGGTGAAGAAGGCACGGAGCACCTTGGTGTCTTCTATGTTCCCCACTCCACTTCCACAGCTGGCCCACATTTCTTCCCTTGTCATTTTTTTGGCTGCCAAAAGTAGAAGCCCTTCTTGTTGCCCTTCCCATTCCTCACCAAAATAACTCCAGGAGGGTTTTGGCTTTCCCAACCCCATCCCTGCAAACTCAGGCAAGTTTCTGTATGTGTATCTTCAATTAGGAAATATAAACTCAAGACTGCTGTGAATGTATGATGTGAACAGATGACTTAGGTAAAAACTAAGCACCCCAAAACGCTCAGTAACATAAATAATGCAACAAAAAAAGCATAATAGCAATGACCCAGAAATAAAAGGTTTTTTTTCCTAGGAAAAACTTTACATAAATGTTTCTTCTGTTCTGTATGGAACATGCCTGACCTGCCAGGGAGAGGCAGCATATTTTGTTTGTTATGTATTTGCCTTTGTTTGCTTCTTTGTTCTATGGAGTTGATAAAGATTAACTTATGAACCATAGATGCTTAAGTAAAGTTTCTAGCTTTCCATGATTATTAACAGTTAATGTTTTTTAGTCATGTGTGATTTAAACAATGGCCTGATACTGGGGTACCTCCTAAGAGCACTTCCTTATTTCTTAAATACATTTGAACCACTTACAAATAGTCCTACCACATTTTGTTTGATAAATAAAAACATCTCTATTCTGGCCCCAGACTCTGTACACGAAATTATAACCCAGATCACCTTTGGAAAAGGCTTTATCTCATTTTTCTAGAGTACAAGTATAAGCTAAGAAGAGTAGCCCCAGTGTACTGAAGTAGTTTCAAGTTTACAGATATCTTTATCTGTCCTGCTTACATAAACAAAAGTTGAAACATAGGTAGGTCTCTTTGTGGTCCTTCTGTAAGCAACAGAAGCTTTTAGTCTTTATTTTAGTTGAATTTGTGTCCAGTATTCTGCATGGCTGTTTGATATTATCAGCCCAGTGCTGACGTTGAAGTTAGGTAATTCCTGCTTACTCATTATCCTGCTGAATGCTCTTAAGTGAATGTGGTTTCACTGTACTTATGGAGAGGATCAATTAAGATAATCTTGGATTAATCCCATTACACTCTTTGGTCTTGTTTACAGCTTTCTTTGTTGTCAAATCCACACAAACTGTGAAAAGACAGTATTCTGTTTGTGGTACTGTCATTATCATTTATTATAGAATTTCCTCCCTTATAAAAATGTAAATGTATCCTTCATTGCATCCTGCTGCTCATGGATATGCAAAACAGAGACACACCGAAGATTCTGCATCATGTTACTTTAAAAATACTGTCTTTTAGGTACCGATCTTGCACGTATCAGTATGTGGAGACTCACTTTTATATGCTCCTGTCAAATTTGTGGTGCTGCTAATAAACCTAACTTTAGTTTCACACTTAAATTTTAGGAAATTTGAGACTTCTAGTGAAGTATCTAATTCCAAACTTTTCACTGCTCGCGGTGGTTAGAAACATGGGGCTCTAACTCATCAGCTACTGGAGAGCTTAAGAAATGAGTCTGTGCAAAGCAGCATAGCGTAAGGTGCATTTACCTTCCTCAGTTCAAAACTATTAGTGCAACATTTATGAGATCATAAAAAACATTTCCTGTTGAACGAGTGCTTTGATGAGCAAACCTGCTAGGAGCATAGAGGTGTATGGTACTCACTGTAATTTCAAGTTGAGCTGTAATCATATTTTTTGATGTGTCGATATGTAGGGGAGTAATCTGTTTCATTTAAAGAAAGAGTGAGGCTGATTCATTCTCACTGGGTCAATTGCTGTCGCTAATCCAGAGTCTTTGTCAGCTTGCAGGCTTTCTTGTGTGTTGTGATTTTTACATTTTTGCTTAAAAGGTAAGATGATACTGTTAGCATTTTCTTGGAACAATAATGTGATAGACTTTTAAAATGTCTGCTTTCAGGAAATTCTATTTTTTGCATTTGTATTTATGGGGAGACAGATGGCCAGAGAAGGATAGAATGCCTTTGATTTATTTACATTAACCTTTTTTTTTCCTGTTACAGTGTTGTCTTTAGTGTCACACAATGAATAAGTCTTGAAATCCATTAATGAAATAAAAACTTTGATATTCCTGGGGGGGGTGGGGGAAGAAATAAATTAGTTGTACTCTTTGAAACAAGGTATAAAAGCTAAAGGAATGTAGTTTATTGTGCTAAGCTCTGAAGGAGGAAACCACGACTATGCTTTCTGAATATTTACCCAAAGAAAAATCTTTCAGGACTGTCATATCCACTCATGTCCTCTGTTTTATATGTGGATTGCAGGAACGATTCTTTCTCTGCCAACTTTGTGCGTATTTCCTAGCAGAGTATCTTTGCTATATTTCTTCTTACTCGTATCACGTTTTTAAATTTTGCATTCTATTTCAAGTGAGTATTTTTGTTGACCTTTCTCAGCAAAATTTCATACAGGGTGAAGTAATAAGCCCGTGGTTGTGAGTGGGTGCGTTTTCCTGAGGTGTACAGGGAGGTGACTGCTGAATGGCTCAGGCTCGCAGTGAATCCACGTTTAACACTGTTGTTGTGGGTACCTGGCACACGGGGCTGTTTCAGGACTGGGTCCTGCGGGCAGTCAACGTGACACAGAGCATTAATTCCAGTAAATAAAACATACACACGAGGACTGAGAGCTTTGGCAGTTGTGTACCATCTGCGTGTGTACAAACACGTTATAAAGATTTTAATTCCTCAGTATTTCAAACTACTACAGCAGTGAGAACTACTTTGTGTAGTATAAAATACATGAAATCTTCAGAGAACTAATGATGCAGAATCCAGAGAGTCTGGCATGACTAATCTTTTTTTTTTTTTTTCCCCCTCCCCGTAGACAGGATATTTTAAAAATAATTCAAGCTGCTCTTTTTCTTTGTTTCAGTAAGAAGGTTTTGATGGTTTTCTTAAGCTTGAATTTTGTCAAAGAGGTAAACCTAAATCGTACATTACTTTCTACAGGATTAGGAAAAAACGTGACCTTCAGAGCGACTCTGCCTAGTCCCACGATAAAAAAAAAACAAAACAAACAAACAAAAAAAAACAAAACACAGACACACAAAAGAAAAAAATACACCAAAACCACATAAACCCAAAAAAAGTCACGCCGAAATCCAACCATAACCAAGTAAATGTTTTTTTCCTCCTCCCTCGCCAGCCAGAGCAACCCGAAGCGTCCCCTCCCACGACTTCCTCAAGCCCCGCTTTGCGGCTCCGGAGGGGCCGCAGGAGATGTCGACACGGCGGCTCCCGGGGAGCCAGGGCCGCGCCCCCGGCCCTCTACTGCTACCCCTGCCCTCCCCTCACCTGCCCTCGCTTTCCCTTCCCCTTTCCCTCCTCCGGCCCCTGCCTTCCCCTCCCGGGCCGTGCCCGGCCCAGCTGTCGGCCCTAGCAACCCCCGGGCGGCCCCGCCGGCGGGCCCCGCGGGAGAAGCCCGTGTGGGCCGTGGTTCCCGGCCCAGCAGCCAGCGGATACGGGGGGGTGCGCCACTTACGGTCGTCTTTTTTTTTTTTTTTTTCCTTCCCCCTCCCCTTCTCTCGGCGCACGGGAGGCTAGAAAATCGGAAATGATCTTAATTAAATGTTTTCTATACAGAAGCAACCGGGCCCTTTTTGTGTGAAGCGGAGGCAGCAGACCTTATCACAAAAGACAAAGGCAAATATTTATCAGGGAACAAAAGATGTGCACGGTTGCTTGCAAGGGAGGGAGATTTTTCTCTCCTGGTGAAGATGTTTAACTGTGTAAGATGTTTATCGGGGCTCCTTGTTGAAATTCTTTGTTTCCCTCTAAGATCTACAAAGGAAACTCTTTTTCTTTCTGTGAAGCACACAATGAAATCCATGAGTTAAAACTGCAGAGAATGCAAACACCTGCTTGTCTCTCTGTTGACTTTGCCTTTCAAGATCTTCGCTGTTTCACATTACAATGGTTTGGGAGCTTGGTTTTGTTTGGTATTATTATTATTACTATTATTATTATTATTAATTCTGTGAGCACAGAAGTGGTCATCTTGTCTGTCTTCCCTTTATGTCACTTCTGATGCAGTGTTAAAGGAATGCCGGGTTGTTAAATAAAAGTATTCATTTTCCGACAGAATCGTGCATGTCATTGAGTGAATATTAGATTTTGCCGCTTTGCCTGTCTGGTGACTGCTGAGTTCTGTATGCTGTTGTTTGTTTTTTTAAATACTGGTGTTGATAAGCTACATGTCTGACAACTTTACGTTTTAAGCTATGAAGGAGAGGGAGGAAACATTAGAATCTGTATAACCCTTTACAGCATTTTTGCCCATTCCCCTTAACTATTTCGTACATTGAAACACAGTATTTCAGATATTCTTGAGTGCTGATTAACAGTGATCTTGCCTACGTGTGTCCTCAATACAAAATTATTCTGGTTGGTATTTGAAATGTACAAACACATATTCTTATGCGCATTCATCCCCAGGGCATCAGTTACTTACAAAATCTTGTATTAAAGTTGAAGATTTTGTAGTACCGAAAACCACTTTCTCCAAGTTGTGAAGGGACTAATTGTGATTAAGTTTATTCACGTGGCAAATGTTCAGCCCTGTAATAACTATTATAAACCTATTATTGCACAGGATTCTGACACTGAACAACATAATTCGTAGCAGTGTCTGTATTTGGGGTTTTATTACAGTTCACAGGATTTGAGGAATACTTTAAAATATTTTTTCCACGGAAATTTACAATAGAGCTTTACAATGACGTAGGTTTTTAAGTACAATGCTGTAGAGTAAACATGCTGCATCACAGCAGAAGTATTATACCCGCTCGGGGCTTGACTGCTGTTTTAATATATTTCATAAATATTTGGGGGGGAGATGGGCATCTGCTTCTTCAAATTACTGTATTTGTAGATAATCCTGTTTATCTGAGAAAATGTATTAAAGCTTTTGGGACTCCTGGGAGCAAATCCTTGCAGAATCATCACCTATCTATTTCATATACACCATTAAATGTGTATTGCATTAAAAATGTAAAAAAGCTTTGTAATGTGACGCAGGTTGAAGTGATGTTTGTTGTTTCTTCATTCATGACAGTAATATTTTTCTCAAACTTCTCCATCTCTGACACTTCACTGAACTCCCTCCTTTTTGAAGAACACCTCCTGGGTGTGCTTGTAAAGAATTTACCTTTGTAAAGAACTTAAAAGCAGCAGTTTTTATGAAATCAAATTATTTTAGCGCAAATATACCAGAAGAGTTCTAAGATACAGATGCTGTATGATTCTTTGTTTTCATGTATCTGTTTTTATTCTGATTATGGACTTTGTATTCTATTTTTCTTGAATTACTAAGTCCAGATAGTTCGATAGAAACAGCTTCTCTTTCCTTAAAGTCATGTAGAGAAGCATTAAATTAGATGGTCTCAGGATATTCTTAAAACAGATGAAATTACCCTGTTTTATTTTTGCTTGGGGTTCTCATTTCAGAGTGTTTTCTTTATTTTCCCACGGGTAAAATTTGTTCTATGATAACTTGGAAAATTTCACTGTTATACTAAAGCTTTTTGTATTTCTGATAGTATTAGAGTGTGTGTCTGGAAACTTAACACATAAAGATAACAAAGAATATAGTATTATGATTTTTCCATTTAATTGAATAAAGTGATTATCTAGGCTACCTTGGCTTGAACTACTACGATTTTCTCAGGTTCTCTGACAAGACACAAGTACTTGAGTAGAAAGAGATTTATTCTTCATAAACACAGAGCGTATTCTTTAGAAATATATTCTGTAAAATATTAAATGGCATATACTTTGGACTGCTTTTGTCCTCAAGGTAAGTTTTCTTCTTAATAAGTAAACTGGGGCAACTCTTTTCTAGCAGCACATGCGTTATTTGAGGATTTCACTCTTTTGAATTTTATAAATACTGTAGTGAATTAGTATTACCACAGAAGCAGGAGAGTAAAAACGAAGGGGGAAAAGAGCAAGACGAAAAAACTCAGAGATTGTGCCCAAGTTTCTAGAAAAAAAAAATCTCAACTTTTATGATAACTTACTCCCCTGCTTATCTCTATCCAACAGTATATTCATAATATTTCTTTTATCCATATAAAAAGAAATTCATAATGATTAACATGGTCAGCAACTCAAAAATAAAGCAAACTGTACTGCTGTTGAAATGAATTTGCTCCAACATTAAGGAGTAGTTTGGATTTTGTTAATGAGTTGTTGCTTGTAATAGCAACGCTGACCATTGAATAGGGTGGCTGGTGGGGCAGAACCAGCTTTTTAAATTTATTTTTTAGTGGAAGCCAAGTATTTAGAGATGAAAGGGAAAGATATTAAAATATGAGTATTTTTGCTACAACTTTGTACAGATGGGACTGTAATTGGTGACATGGGAATAGTATATATACTGGAATATTTGAAATGCTAATTCATTCTTGCTTCAGTTTCCCAACTGCCAGCTGTAATTATGGATCTCATTTAACAGATGCTAACACAGGGAGTAACTTCACTCCTGGAGTACTCCCACTGAGAAATGGAAGTAAAGTTAAGGCTCAGGTACTTAGGAATTGGTGTAGATAGGGTTCTAAGTATTTACTGGATGCTGCTATGAATGACTCCCTGGTTCCTAGGTTATAAACCTTTAGCATTTTGAGTGTATTTTCTTACATGTAAGCTAGGTTTCCTACTAATTTTCTTTATTGAGATTAGTGGAAGCCTTTAGACTTAAATTTAGCACTGTTTACAATGCCTAAAATGTCAGTAATTTTTAGAGAGGAAGATGAATCTGAAATCTTTTCCAGCTTCACAGAGCTCTCATAAAATTTGAGAGATGCGTGTGAAATGATTTATGAAACTATTTCAATTAGGTTCATATTATTTTCCAGAGAGAGGTATTATATATGGAAAAGTATTCCAATAGCAGTAGTAATGTCTCTAGAATTCCTCGAATATACTTTTTTGAAATTTTTAAAATATCTGAATAAAGCATCTGTTTAAATAAGTTCTGTAGAAGCAAGGGTTCACTTGGCAGAATGAGATGATGAAATAATTTAAGACTTCCATCAGCATCTTCCTTCTGTGAAAATGATACAAACCCGCTGAAAAGAGTATGGTTTATTGGTAAAAATATGTAATCAACGAAATGTGTAGAATAAGGGTGGGTTTGTTTTTTCTTTAATGAATATTTAAATATATATACCATTTATAGTTCCATTTTTATTTAATGCAAAAAATACTTTTCATTTCAGTAAAAAACCCTATATTTTTCAGTTTAGTTTGGAACCTTAATGGTGAACTTTCAGGTCAAATGAAATGTCTTTGTAATTGTAAAATTAAATATTATTAATATCCTGAATGACTTCTTCAGTCCCATAGGACTTTTCTACAAGGACGTGGTAGGAATGGATCCAGAAATGTTCTGTATAATATTAATGGAAACTACTTTAAATTCTTTGTCATGTAACAGGAAATACGTTCTTTGTAGCACTGTGGCTGTTGAACAGTTCTATAAGGTTTTGTAACAGAGATACGATTTTGGTTTTGCCTCAGAAATTCTAAGACAGGGTAATACTTTTTTCCCCTCACTGTAAGGGCAGAAAATCCTTGCAGCACAAAGAAATAAAGGCGTGAAGGCATGAACTACACAGTAGAACAAATTCTCCTCAATTCCTGAAAAGGAGACAAAACTTATTATGTCGAGGAGGGATTGTTGGTGGGGTTTTAAAATTTTTTTTTTAATTTTTTTTCCCCCCAGTGATTTTAAGATTCTCTAAAACTTAAGGAGAAAACAAAGCAGGTTTTTTGAAGCAACTTCCGAATGCTTCAGAATAAATGAAATAGCAGCCTGATTCTATGCTTCTGAAACCTAAACTTAGATAAAAGTATTTTGTATTTCTTCTGATGCCTTTTCTTCTCCTTGATTTGAAAGCACTGTAATTGAGTAGTGATTTGTTTTGATAAGAACTAATACGTGTAATTATAACAGGGTGAGGAAAGAGGACAAAAGATTGGATTGTTTCAGATTTTCTAAAATATTGAATCATTGTTTTCATTACGTTTATGCTATCCTTATGTCAACGCAAAAAAACGAGGATGTGATTAATGCGGTACTTAGAAGGTTAAGGTGAAGTTTCAGGCTGGATTGAAAGGCAATAAAAAGTGTAACAGGAAACTTCATATTGCCTCACATTATTGTTCAGGGCCAGATCATAACTACTGGAAGGATAAGAGACCTTCGAGTCATTTGCTGCCCAGGTTTACGTGTTATTATTTGAAAGTACTGTGGATGAAACAACATGCTATTTTTTAGAAGTTAATAGGGATTGATTTAAAAAAAAAAATAGGCTCCTTGCTTTGTCAGCCAGTGCAATTTATTTGCTTTATTTTTTGATGCATTTTTCAGGATTGTTGCCTGTGCAAATTCAGAGGTGGCGATTGGAATTGAGTGTTATGGAGGATAGAACCCGCTAATTTTCGACCTTTTGTCCCTTACATCTCTTACTGTTGCATGTCCTTACTTTGATAGTTGTCAGAGCCAAACAAATGGGTGAGAGATCTCCATCTTGCCGCAAAGGTACTGTGCTGGACTTTATAGGGTTCTGCTTGTTTTCTTGATGTGAGTGGAAGGTGGCAGCAGTTTAATCAAGTCAGTGTATGATGGGCTCTGAGAGGTTTTGACCTTTCGCTTATTCCTTGAGAAGAGGTACCATTCCCGTCCCTGTGCAATGCACGAAGTGGTTAATGCAATACCTGCACTGAGTATGCTGCGCTGATGTTTGGAGGCTTGCTGGAGTGATTTTTATTTTTTTTTTGTCAAGCTTATCATTAACAGGATAAAACGAGTAAATATGTATACAGCATGTATATGATAGATTGTGATTACATTTAAAAGTAATGACAAGTGAGGCATCAGTAAAGCTTATGTGTGTGTGTATAAATGTGCCAACTGCTAGGTTAAAAAGCTATTAAAAAACAGACTATAGTTCTGTTTTCCATTACAATTAATGCCTAAAGAACCAGACTGCACTGAACAAGTTTGCTTAGTGGTGGGATGTGTAACTGCATTTTTTAAGGGCAAAGCTCATATTTTGAGCTATGCAGCCTTCCAGCAGAGGAATAGTGTTTCCCTGAGCCTAATGCTATGGTTCTGGGCATGCTAGGGTGTGGTCAGATATCTGCTGGGGTAGTAGGAAAAAGTGTAAGACTGCCTAGGAAGCAACTCTTCTGGGACACAGAGCAAAAAACGTCTTTTGCATGAAAGGAGAGGGTGAGCGAGACCTGTTCTGGATCTCCCTCCTGGGCAGCCCGGCACCGCGGCCGTGCGGGCTGCCTCTCAGCTACCTTCAGTCACTTCCAACAACTCTCAGTTTCCCTCTTTCTGCCCACCTCATATCTGCAGCATCCAGACACAAAATGCAAGAGAATATCTGTCTCTTTGGTGATGACCTGTTTAAGCCAGAAGGGAAGAGACTCCTTGTGCATATTGTGGTTTCAGCCCTTGCTTTGGTGTGACTCCAGGTGGGAGAGGGGATAGTTTTGGTGACTAGGCAAGAAACCAGGGCAGGAGAAATTCCAAGGCATTTGCCTAGCAGACTTTGCTTTTAATGATGGGAATGAGACAGCAAAAGAGGAAGGATTCCATTTTGCTCTGTACTGTAGGAAGTACCAGAAAGGTGTTTGTGTTTTGTTTGCAACATCGTGAACAGGATAAAAGTATTTGGTTTAAGGATGTCACTAGTATCTCTGTTGTAGTGAAAGATTGTTACTAAAAATCTGCATCTTGTGGGTAAAATTAGTTTTAAATTGATTAGTTTTCAAATTGATTTAGGCATTCAGATGCAATTTTATCCAAGACATTGAGGAGTTTCAAGTCAACTCTTTCCTTAATATCACTACGGAGCTTTTCTGGCATTATACCCAAATTAACAGCATGCTGCGTCATTAAAAAATAAAAGAGCTACAATTTTTTCTTGGTGTAGATTTCTGCTAAGCAATAAAAGACTCCCTATGCTGATTACAAATATTGTAAAATATTTACTTTGCTCTATAAACTTGGGGCATTTCATGCTTGGATATATGTGGCCTCTTAAGACCTTTTCCATTCTTCTGTTTGTATCTTGTTTAAGCAGGCTTTCAGTTCTCGTATGCAAGAGAGATTTTTAAAGGACAAAACGAATGTACCCTGCAGAGAAAGCAAAGGCAACGAAGGCAGTTGTAGGCAAGATACACATTAGTTAGGAATCTTGGATTTAGTTAACACCTACTCTTGTACTGATGGAAAGCTGCATGGTTTCCCAGTGCCCTCATTTCTTCATATTTAAAAGAGGAATAAAATTGACCTGGCATGCGAGCAAGTCATGCTGCTCTTTATTTCTGCATTAAAATGCTAGAGTTTCTTTGCTGTTAGATTTTTGTTCGTTATTAGACCAGACATGTTTCTCCAGTTCTAATGCTTATGCAGAGAAATCCCCAAGCCTTATACAATGTAGATGTTCTAAATTCTTGAAGGTGTTAACTGAAGAACCACAGGTAATTTCCCAGTGAAGTCTGTGCACCTCAAATCTCCTCTGGCATAATCCCACATGGGCCCAAAACCTTCCCAACATGAAAGTTCAGTCTTTAGATTTTCTGAATTGTAAAAAAAAGTCTTTTGGATGGCTAAAAGCTTCTCAGAAATGTTGATAGAATTCCCTTTTGCTGTCCCTGTAACACAGAGTCAAGTATGGACTACTTCTGCCTTGGGCCAGAGCGGAGCTGACATTGGACTTGTTTTTTGGCACAGTGCAGGGTCTTATTTCACAAGTATTCGAATTTAGGTGCCCGTGTGATTGCAGGTCACATCCTAACCCCTAGAGCTGGCTGAAAGCCAAGAATTTAGTTTCATAAAATAGTTTTGTGTTATTTAACTTTTCTTTTGCATTCATTGCAACAGCAGCATGGCTTTTCTTGCTCTGTAGTGTGGCACACTGATAAAGGGTGTAGCACATAAGGATTAGAGAACCCATCCTGGAGTAGCTGGCAGACTGGAATCCCAAATGCCACTTGCTGTGCTTGAACAGAACAGGGATGCAAATCTGAGTCTTCAACTTCATGTTCTGTTCTGACAATGAAGAAGTTCTACTTTATAAAATATATTCTTATGAGAGGCTCTTATTTTTACTTGTTTAGCTAATTTTTTTGCTGGTTCATTGTTGGTAGCACTCAGTAGATAGCTTTTAAGCTGTAGCCTACTGCTATTCAGGATTCTTTCCCAGATAATTTTCATGTTGAATAACGCACATGTCAGACAGAATTGACTTTTATGAAAAATAGAAATATGAGTCCTAATGTTCCTACTGTGAAATTCTGGAGGCAGTTAGTAAGGAATTTTAATCAACCATTAAATAATCCATAGGTACTAGTTCGTAGAATGTTTTTCAAAATTTTAATTCCTTTGATTTCAGGATATTGGAAGTTACAGATATAATTTTAAACAGGTCTTAAGGAGTTAGAAATCTAGCTCCCATTGAATTTAAAAGTAATTTGAACATTTTATTACCTCAGGCTTCCCTGAGAATCCCAGCATGCATGGGTTGGATCAATTGTTCCTTTACTACTGAAGGCCTTCAGAAGTGTATGGATCTGGATAAGGAGAAGTGAAACATTCTCATGTAAACTTTGAATTCTTAGAGGACTTTGTATAGGGATTTTTCAATACCTTATAATGAATAAAGTCAGTTTCTTTTTTCTTCTTGTCTTTACAGTCCATCTTAGTCTGTCAAAAACCCCATATATTCTCAAAGTTTTCATAACCTATTCTGCTCCTCCAGAGAATTCCTCTGTACTGGGAAGATTTGTGATGTGACGACTGTTTTCTTCAGCATTTTTGGCTTTTTTTTTTGATCCATAGTGCCAACAGAAAAAAAAAGTACTTGCTATCTTTCTCTCTATTTATATATCTAGATTTATCTTTGGGCTAGTATCTTGAATTCCTCTGGAAAATATTCAGACTAACTTACTAGCCAGTTACTCTTTAGTTTATTTTTTATAATTTTGAGTCTGTCAGTCTAAATTTTCTGGGGTAGATGTTTCTGTGAATAAGCTTTTCTGAGTATACTTGTTATCTTCTCCTTTAGTATCATCTGATCAATAATTCAGCCACCCATCTCAACTCCTTAGCTCCTACTGCTTCTGGGTTATAAATAGGCTCCACTAACTTCAGAAGCAGTTCATGTAGATGTATGTGAACCAGGCTTGCAAAAAAAATAATCTCCATTTATTGTGCATTGGGTCTTGGAGCACATGAATCAGTTTCGTTTCAGATGAAGCTGAGGTGGGAGATACTCTCAACTTGGACATTCAAACTGCAGAAGCAAACTAGAGCTGAAATGTTCATAGAGTGGGCATCAGGTCCTCAGTACCAAGGTGTACCCATAGTCACCTGTAGCCTGGCAGTTAGGGCACTTTCCTGAAAAGGCGCTTGTGTGCACGTCATGGTTCAAGCCGACTGGGACAAAGAACCACATGCTCTCCAGCTGACTCCTCCCCCCACACCCCTTTCCGCAGTGACATGGAGGGACACAATTTCAACTAAAAGGGCTCAAGGGCTTGAGATTAAGGATAGGGAGGGTAATAATCTGCCATTTAAGATGATAGGTAAAGAACCAGAGCAACTTGCGGAGAAAAACATAGATTTAATTCACCACCACCATTTACGAGACAGGAAAGTAAGAGGAATACATCAATAAATAGGACTCGATCTTAAATACCTTTCACCCCCTCCTCACCCCTCCCATCTTCCCGGCTACCTCCTTCCCCTCCATCTATGCGAGGGGTACAGGGGGTGGAGGGGGTACAGTCCATCTGGCCATTTCTCATTGTCCATGGCAGCTCCTCCTTGAGAACGAGGAGTCCACCTCACAGGAGGCAATCCTCTTCCTCCTCTCGAGTCTCTTGGGGCCACAGATCGCTTCAGGCACGTCCCTGCTGTTGCTCAGTCTCTCTCCCCTCTCACATGGGGCTCTGCACATACCAGTACATGCTGGATATTCTCACTGCTGTCAGACCCCCAGCTGTCAGGCAATCACTTTCCTGCCACCTCAACCACCACGGGGCTCCGGGGAAAGGTCCTGCTCTGGCAGCCTTCTCCCTCTCCTTCTCTTCAAGGACTCTTCTTCCCCTTTCGCCTCAGGGTGATATTCTTTTATTCTCCTCTCACCTCCTCCTCCTCCAAGAGAAAAACTCCCCAACATTAAAGACCAGGCAGCTCAACACAAGGCTAAACCAAAAGAGGAAGAGAGAACGATGGGGTCACCTCTTAAACACCTTGATCACAGAGGTGCTAATCGATCTGGCCCTGGCCCTGGCCAGAGGCAGGTCCAACTCTGCCTGGGAGCAGAGGAGGCTCTCGAATTTTCACATGAGTCTACCCCCACTTTTTTTACAAAAAACCCCATCAGACTCAAACTCATGACAGTGTGCTAACCCTTTCATGCACAGGCAAGAAATGATTCAACTTTCAGTCTGTCTAAACAACTGGTCTAATAATTATAGTTCTGTGTTTAAAATACAAAAAAAAAAAGAATTGGAGGAACTAGCCAACAGTGTTGCCTTTCCTCTTCCATGGCTGGCATGACTTTTAAAGCAACAAGGGTAAGCTGGAAAGAAACACCGCTGAAATGTAACCTCAGGAGAGGTCTTTCTCTGCAGGCATCGTCTCATCAATAAAGGTGCCCTCCCACAGTTCTGAATAAAACATACGAGAAGTGGATTTAAGTCCTGCCCTTAGTATTCCCTATTGCCTAGCTTGAGACAGTGGTCTGATAAGCGTGCCAAGCATCCCTCCCTCCCTCCTCTCCTCCCTCTCATCCAGCCTTCACTTCAGGGCAGAGCTGAAGGACAGAAAGGAGAAGGAGGAGGAGGGAGGAGGAGGAGGCTGCCTTCTCCTTTTCTTTGGACTGTACTTGCTGTACAGCAGCCTCCGAGCTCCAGCTTGCTTGGCCTCATGTGAGTCAGAGTGACAGGTGTGAGTTAGCCCAGCTTGCTGTGTCAGGAGGAAGCCTGTGATTTTGGGGTATGTGAGCTGGGAGGCTCCTACAGATTGAGTGGGAGGTGAGTTGAGGGCCAGACTCCAGGTTTAGAAATGCATAGTCCTAGGCTGGACATAATCATCTCTGTAGGGTGTAAAGGCTCCTGACTACTGGTAAAACAGGAACAGCCCATTATTTCTGGGCGGTAGGATGAGATCTGCAGGGAGGGCAGTTTTCTCCACCTCAGAAGCATGGGATGTGTTTAGCATCATTAAGGAACAGTTGTGTTGGGCTTTGAATCTGCTGTAGTAAGCCACAAGTTCCCTTGGCAGATTCTATCATGTAGCTCTTTAAAAAGTTACTAAATGTCCTTCCTTTTGTTCTGCTCCACAGTTCAAACTAAAACATACTGAAGAAGGCTGTCCTTTTTGTCAGAAGTTGGCAGTTTTGAAAGCAAAAAGTGGTGATACAAGAGTGATTCATCTCTGAAGACGCACTTCCTTTTGATGCTTAGATAACAGTAGAATAATGGAGATCTTTCAAAGTATTTATGCAAAGCAGCACATTAGCACATTATTAAGTCACAAATATAGTCTAAATTCAAAAGACAAAAATTAGGGTGCTTTAACTTCCTCTGTTTGTGGTCTGGTTTGTATATCACAAGGAGACAGCTGTAGATCAGAAGACAGACATGCTCCTGGCAAGTGATGGGTATATGTGAGCAAGAACTTCCTGTGAGATATTGACCTGGTCACAGTCAGCTGCTCTGAAATTTGTAAAGTAATCTATCTAATATGTCTAAGGAGTAACTTACCAGAATCAGTCCATCCAAATGCCTCAGGAAGATCAATAAAAGGATAATAAATCCGATAATTCTCTGTGATCTTCTCTGGTGTGAAGCTGCTGGGGAAGCCTTGTACAGTGTGAAGATTAATTCTAGTACACATTAGTTAGGGTGACAAATACTCTACTCCAGAACGGTGGCTGCTGAAAAATTCATTTCAAATCAATTTTCAAACTTTATTTTCTGCAATTATCTTCTGTCATGAAGCTGAATGTCAACAAACTGTGATTGCTGAGAGTGTTTCAAAGGGAAGATAGACTCAGAGTTTACAGAAGTAGTTTTCCAGCCTTTTTTTTTTTTTCTTCTCTGCATTTCCCACTTAATTTCTGTTCAGCAAAAGAAACATCTCTGTCTTTGATATTATTCAGAGTTTTAAACCATAGTAATTATAACAGTAAACCATTCCCTAAGTATAATACAGTAACTAGCAAGGTTAGAATGAGTGGTAAGTAGTTAATATCCCTGCCAGATTACGCACATTTATTATAGTCCTTTAGGAGAAGGGACTCCCAGCACACGCACACTGTTCAGGCACAGTCCTGAAAGTCAGTAATTTTTTTGTTTCGTTAGACTGTGGTAGGTATAGAATCAAGTATGTAATCTGGAAATGATATCACATAATTTGTTTATGTTTTTTCCAGTTGTCTCACCAGCTCAAACGGGAAAGAATCCTAGTGCTTCTGCTTCAGACCAAATGACATGAGAGAAGTGACCTGTCTCAGGGCAAATCTAGGAAATCATTTTTGAGTTGTTTGAAAACCTCAGAATTCAAACAGAATGCTCTCTCTCCTCTTACTTCATATTGCCATACTATCATAGTATCTGCCCTTCATGGATCTAGATAAGGAAAAATTTATGTTGAAAGCAAAGTAGATGATGGAATCCAAGCACCCCCCTATCCCCTGTCAGTGGAGTCCTGTTCTTCAGAAACATGGATTCTGCTGATGCCAACTGATGCCAACTGATGCCAAGGGCTTGTGGCATCATTAAAAATTCAAGTCAATGATCTCTCATCTTGATGGGTGCCAGTTCTGGAATGCATCTCTGAAGAATTCGGTCCTACTTTAAATGTCATCTTTAAGATCTTTGTGTTTTACCATTTCTGCTCCAACTAGTGATATTTAAATGAAGATAATGTTTGATTAAGCCTTTGCCTACAGGCTCCTTGGTGGCTAATGAAGTCAGCTCAAGGGTTTAGGTGGACAGTTTTAGTAAGTGCGGGTACCCTTAAGCACATTCAGCAATATAATACATTCTGGATGAAACCGAAATAGATTTCAGGCAGTAATAGCAGTGAAATAAGGAAGTAAGGAAGTAATCTTAGTGACTTGCAACTTGGGCTAGCCAGTTGTTGCATTGTCAGAGTTGTCTTCAGAAATATCAGAATGGCACTACCCAAGTAACTTTGGAGGTTGGATTGGAGCACTGGAATTGTTTCTAATACAAAAATGTCAGGACTAGGGAGGAAGTGTTTCAGGTTGTGGTTTCTAGTGTTTTTTGTTGTTGGGAAAGAAAAAAAAGACAATGGGAAAATAATACATGAAAAAGAGAAGTTAGGACTTAACCTATTGCCATTTAAAAAGAGAAGGGGGAGATAGCACCTTGGTTCACTTTCTGTATTCCCTAAGCTCACAGCTCTTGTTTGTTCCCTTACTTCATCACCAGACTGTAAATTATCTGCTGTCAAGGCAATGAAATCTGAAGGAGTATTTTAGAAAAATAATATATCAAGCAAGCTGTGATGATGGCACAAAGGCAAGGATAAGAACATTTCCTTTTATCCAGTGAAGAGATACCAGCTTAAGGTGTTCAAACTATTATTAGCATAGCTACTTTTTGAAATAAACAAAGATGCATCATAAAATATTTTCTCAGTTTGTCAATAGCGAATTCAGATGTTGTGTGTTTATTTTAGCATGTGGACAAAGCTAGGATAAACCCATATTCAGACTAGTGCAGTAGGAACTTCTTTGCCTGCTGAGCTTTTATTAGGCCATAGATTTATCAAGCTCATTAGAGTTCAGCTTACCTATACAAGTCTCTTAGAATGAGACAGCACTAATGCAAATTAAAATGAGCTGTTTATGGCAATGTGGAAATACAAGTTATTTCTGATTAGTGGAACAGTGTTTCATTTCTGCCTCTCCATTCCCTGTGAGGGTTACTTCCTAACTGGAACAGACAAATTCAGCTGCTGGGTTGCCTCCTATGAAGGATGATGCTACATGACGATGGTACATTTGAGGGTCCATACTTGTAGGCAATATATTTTCAGTGTTCATAGGAAATACCAATATATAAATAAAGAAAGAATGCGGCCAAAAAAATGAAAGGAAGGATCGTGCTTTCCATAACAAGTTGATATTTAAAAGTGTCACGCCAAGTGGACAAACATCAGGGACCAGGCAAGTTAAATGAATGTTGTTGTTCTGAAGCTGGAAAATCAGTCACCTTTGCTCAAGTAGTTTTGAACATTATTGTTCTTCATAGTCATTTCTTAGGTCTTTCAAACCCAAAAGGTGTGAAAAGGGAAAGAGCGTTACAGTGTCTATTCAGCCAATGATGACTGTTCAGCACTGTGCAGAACGCATTTTTCAGAATACCTACTTCTGCTGTTTCTACCAATTTTTTGGACAGACCTGCTACCTTCCTTTCTTTCGAATGCACCCTTTGAAAAAGAAGATACAGCTATGAGAGTGTGGTATTGAGGTTTCACTTCTGAAAGAGAAGAAATAGTACAGGACTGGGTCACTAGCTCATTTGATGTTAGAGCTTGGCTGTGAGCAGAAACTTATTGCATCTTTCCTTTAGAACATGATTCAATCCATAGAATTCTTAGGCAGGGCTTGAAGATTTCATTTAACTGTTTATGTTTTACTTTCTGACCTTAATGTGGAAGGCAGCAGGGCATTGATATTTCGTGTGGTCCTATTACACTTATAGGTTATTCTCATTCCCTGTCCAAGAGAACTGTGAAAATAGCATTTAGCATATAATGTCTCAGCATCATAAGATTTTGTTTTGGTGTTTTTTACCCCTCCCACGAGCTCTGTTATCTCTCAGAATTTCGTTTTGATTTGCTTAAGGAACAAAAATTTTGTTTTCCACTGTAGCTCTACTTCTGACCCTCCACAAGATGTAAACTTGAGTTAGGTGGTCCATAGTCACTTATTAAAGGTTTACATCTTATAATTTTGAATGTACCTTATAATTGCTTATTCCGCGGACTTTGATATTTTGATATTTTGTCTTCATCATTTATACATTAAACGCCAAGCTTGCTTAGCTATGAAGTAAAGAGTCTTGTAATCATGTATGTATCCATACAAGTAGATACTCAGCCGTGATAAACATTTAGACATAACTCAACACTTAAGATTAATGAAAGGGATGTATATTTACTGGGATGTATTGCTTTGTATTTTTGCACACGTAAAATGCGTGTTACTTTCAATCCAAAAATAAATTTGCTTTATGAAAATAATTATTTAGTTATTTAGTTGTTGGATACATAAAATATATGGAAAATATTTTGTTTGCATTCTGCAGGTAGGCACTTGGTTGATAAAATTCTTGGAACGAGAGATTGAAAACATTTATTTTCTGCCTTCAGTAACTAAAAGAACTTCAAACTCGTAAAGACACTTTGTTGCAAGACATTTTCTTCTTGCCTGAGAATGATCTGCTTTTAACTGTGGTCTGCATACCTTTAAAACAGAGTGCTAATGAAGTTCTGCTACTCCAAACAAAGGGATATATGAAGTCATTGATATTTATACAATAAAGAATTACATTAGTGTCTGATAAACTTGATTGCCACTCTATTCGAGTTCTGCGTGTTTACAAACTATCTTGAATTCGGACTCAAAATCTACAGATGACTGTGAAAAGAGAATGCCTGAAAGTAACATTTATAGATTTTATCTATTTTTTAAATAGGATTTGCATTCCTCGAGGTCTCATCTTATTCTTTAATAATCAACTCCTCCTTCTCCACTTCCCCTTTCTGTGTGTGTTCATATTGGTTGTATACAAGTCCATGTGGTTCTAGGGGCAGAAGTCAGTTTCCACTTTAGTTAATGCATTTTCAGAAAAAAAAATAATGAAATTCCAATAATAGGACTTTCAATTTAACATGTGACCACTTTAGTTCACGTATGTCTAATTCTACAATGCTTATCTTCACACTTGTACAGTTAGTGCATATTTTGAAACTTACCATAGTATTCAACATTCTATTGTGTACTGGAAACTTGGCAAATACAAGAAAACTTATAAACCACTGCTATTTAGCAGTGTCTTCACTTGTAAATGGCAAAAGAAAAATACTTTATTATATTTATAAACTGGACCAGGTTTACTAATGTTGATGCATAACCCATAAAAACATGGCTTGAGCTCCAGCTGTCAAGTTGAATTTGCCAGATGAGGAGTAATGAAGTATTTAATTTTTCCTTCTTGTAGAACATCCGACTTGAGAGGGATGGATTAAATAACAGTAATCTTGGAATTACACAGTGCAATATTTTTACAGAGTCATTGTTTCTGAAAGAATTGTGCCTTGTGTTTATGTTTCAGGTCTGCAAAGTAATATTTTCTGTAGATGTCAGCTTCTGTCTGGTGTGATGCTCCGTGCTTCTGGTGATACCACACATGCAGCATAGAGTAGTACTGACAAATGGAAGAGGTCTTTTAGAATAAGGTAGGTTTCTTTCCTTTCCACAAGGGCACAGCTCTGTGAAATTCTTCATAGTTACTTTTCTATTTAATATAAATTAAATCAAGCAGGTATTTTAAGCCTTCTAAATTTTGGAGAAATGCTACCAATCTCACAGCTGTTACTGCTATTACTTGGTTATACCTCTGAAATTATCAACAGAAGTTATTTTCAAGGTATCACCATTGCACTGCAGCAAAACCCACCATTCACGATCAGCAACAGAAACCAGGAAATAAAAGGTTATATTTTAATGCTTGTCATTGGTTGTGAGAAAGAATAATGTCTTTATCAATGATTTCTGTAATGGACGATTCATTGCTTGTAGTTTTAAAGACTATTGAAATAGCAGCAGAAGAATCAAGTGCGTATGATCTTTCTTCTACATGGAGAAACTAGGAGCTGGGAAAGCGAAAAAGAATCTGTATGAAAAGCTTAGAACTGGGAAAGATACTTTTGCTTAGAGAGGACCCTTTGATGAGCAAGCCCTGAAGAAGCGCTCTAGGGTAATTGTAGAAGTATAACAGTGGAGTGGGGCAGTTGTGAAAATAGAGTATTGTGCTGGGTGCATATTTCACTTCACCTTGACTCATCATTGGTTTTGGTGGTTTCCTCTGTGTTGGTATCAGAGCTATTAATGTATCCAGGTCCCACACTGGGGTACAGTGTTCTGTGCGCTTTCCTTAGTCTCATGGTTTCGTTCCAAAGCATTCTTGGGGTGTTGTGACTGCTACCTGTGACTGTAGATATACTCTGTAGTCCCCATGCATGTGTTGCCAGAAATAGCATATCTTAACCAGCACTCGGGGGCTGAGGTTATTTCCTAGTAGAATGGTCTAATGCAAATGATTTTGAGGAACATTTGCTTATCATTTATGCACATCATCTTTGGTCAAAGAGCAGGGCATTGAATAGACGCTGCCTAAAGGCATTGGTTCCAGTTTACGATTTTCTCACTGGTAAAAGACATATTGAGGTGAGAGTTTGTTACTTAAACATTTGACTGGTAAATATGACACAAAACCTGCAATAGACCCACAGCCATCTGGAATGGCAGCTGAGCCCTTGGCAGGATACTGTAGGCTATGCAAAATGCACTAGTTGCCTATGCTTAGCCATCCTATCCTATATACTAAATTTCAGTTGCAGAGAACCATAAGACCTTACCTGATTCCGTTTGGATTGTGACAGATTGTAATTCCACATTCAGAGGTGATGTAAGTGGGGGTACCCCAAGGAAAGAAGGGTTGAAATGAAACAAGTAGGGCAACCACTAAGAAGCTGTAAGACAGCCAGAGGGCTCAGTTTATCTCATTTACCGTTGATTGCTTTTCCTACTTCTACTCTTCATGGGCTAGCAACTCACCACTTTCAAGTGAGCGACATCTTTTCTGAGTCGTTCTGTCATGCATTATTTCACAAAAAGAAATGTATTAATTGCTCTATGCTGTACTGCATCCCTTCATTGTGTACCAAGTGTAAGGGAAAATATTACGGTTGGTATCTGACATGCGGAACTAATTTGCCTCCATTGGAGTTCAGGGAGAGGTCTTGGCTATTACAGTGGAAGAAAACATTATGAATTATAGGCACCTTGCCTCATGATGCTTCATTTGCAGTTTCCATTTGTGATGATATACTATGGTTAAAATATGGGGATGGTATCCCGGCCCCGTTGAAATCAGTAGGAGCTCTTCTCTTAACTTCAGCTAGGCCATGACCCTGGGAATCTCTGCTGGCTCCTGGTGAAGGATTTGTTCTATTTATGCCTCTAACTAGACCTCCTCTGAGGATTTGGTTTTTAATATTACTACCAAATCTGCTTCTTACGTAATAATTCTCTCTTATTGAAGTTTATTTGTACTTGATTCGGTGGATTCTATGCTAACAGAAAAACATGTTTCTATACCTATCTTTTTGTATCCTTAAATATGACAGTATCGTTAGGGGTAATTATAGCTTGACTCTCAGGAAATCTGTCTGATAAAAAGAGAGAAAAGGCTTCAGAATAATTTCCCAAAGGATGGGGTGGCAATCCTACAGGTAGGGAAAAATATAAAACTCTTCTACTTGTTGAAGACTATAAAATGGACTGCAAGAAACAACGCTTAACTCTGAAAGACTAGATAACTTAACAGCTCTTTAATATTGTTATTTTCTATGATCACAAACTCTTTCCTTGAGCATATAGTGGATTTTCCTTTACCAGCTATTTTGATTTGATAAGGTTATTTTTATCTATGGGTGAAAAGTTGTTCTTATTATTCTTGCTTTAGTAATAGACTCTTCTGCACTCCTGTAGTTGGAGGATGTATCACCCATAGGTCGTACATAACTTACAAAACTTCTACTAAAGGACATCAGAATTCTTATTTTGTACATTTTTTTTTCCTATCAGCTCGTGTGCTGTTTAACTGCTCTTTGCTCTACTCTATTCCACTAATCATGTATAGAGCAAGCATAAGAGTATATTAAAATCGGAGTGTGACATATGGAGCTACATTTTGACTGTCAAAATCAGGAATACTACATCAAACATTTTCTGACTCTGGAATATTTTGTTAATGCAATTATTAATTGCTTTGGAAAAAGGAAAGGGTGTAAAATGCTGAGTGTGCTCTCATCAGGTTATCAGCCTTTTTTGATTTCTCTGTTTCAGTATCTTAGGTTCATTAAGCTCATTCATTAGCTCCTGTTAGAAGTCCCATTCTAGTGGTGGACTTTGTTTGAGAAAACTTACAGTGCTTTTCATTAAAAATCCCTCCCAGTTCAGGCTACATCTTTAGCCATAAAAGGTTTGTACAGTGTATGCGCGCATATACATAAGCATGCACACATGTCTGTTTATTATGGGGGTTTGAAGCTGAGTGGTAGAGATATTTAAGAAAATCTTCTTTTTTACATGTTCAGGACAAAGTGTCCACAAGAATGCTCTTGTTATGCTTTATTATA
Source organism: Trogon surrucura (assembly GCA_020746105.1). NCBI lineage: Eukaryota > Metazoa > Chordata > Aves > Trogoniformes > Trogonidae > Trogon > Trogon surrucura. Next base: position 111,033,004 of record CM036617.1, on the reverse strand, counting down.
TGAAGTTACGCCAGGAGGGAAGGCCATGAAGATATTAAGCCATTTATTGCCCAGGCCCGTGGTGTTGCTAATTTACCATTTTATGCTCCCAGCATTTTGCTTCATTCCTTTAAAACTATGTATAACCCATACTTTCCAGCTTAAAATCCCCTGCTGAGACATTATCTCATAGGTAAGTATCCTTGCATTAGCATTTCCTCTTGTTTAAGATGGTTAGCGTTGCAGAAGGGGTGGGAGGTAAGATTGCTCTCACCAGGGAGGAAACACGATGTTTGTCCACGGTGGCACTGCTGCATTTAATTCTGCATGCTCTTCCTGGTGTCATAGCTTGTTACTTTCTCTACCGAGTTGTTAGCGATCTTTAGGCCAGTGATGCTGTATGCATATGTATTATGTAAGTAATAAAAAAAAGATATTTAATCTTGCTAGTTCCCGTTACTGTTTGATCAACTCACTGAATCAGTATTAAGCCTTTGCTGTGCTTTGTTAATTAACTTGCTAAAGCATACTACTTATTCAACCAGAAGAGTACCAAGAAAACAAGACCCTAGTGTTCTTCTCATCACAGTTGTCCCAGATTTTCACAGTATTTGAAGTACCCTGGAGGTAGATAATCTTAAACTAATTTGTAAAGGAGCCAATGTAAATAAATCTATTTTTTTTTATACAAGATTTCATAGCGATAAGAATGTTTGACAGAGGGAAAATGATTCAGTGCAATTTGTAACTTGGAGAACATAATACTTTTGACTCCTTTTTCTCTATAATACAAAGAGTTCATAAGTTGCACAATGTTCATTTTTAATTAAGCATTTTATCATCGCACAGCCTTTTATTGACATTCCTCATAATAGAGCTGATAAGATCTTGACCTACTCTTCAATAAAGCGATGTATAACTCAATATTCTGGCACGCGCTGTTCCCTTCAGAATTAAACACATGATTTTCTGATTTAATTTAAAAATCTTATGTACTTTTATTCACATTTATTTACTTTACATTCTCAAATTTGTGCCCTTCTTCGACTTACTTAATTTGGAGGCAACCATTTCTTGGACTATTACTCCTGTTTGCTTAAGCTTTTAGCTTGCTGGGCCATTTTATTGAATTTTTGCTTCTATCTTTTCCTTTTTAAAATTTGCAGTAAAAAAAGTGATTTATCACCTAATCTTTTTTTCTGCTGTACCTTTTGAGTCCCGTTGTGATTAGGTGCACTAACTTCAGTGATTACTGCCTTAATCATAGCTTTACAGAGTTTCTGCTATCACAGAAATTCCATCCGATACTTCATGAGAAGAGATTCCTGAAGATGTCCCCAAAGATAAATTGCAAAGGGGATCCCTGTCAGTAACCTGAAAAAGCCGTGTGATACGAAGCTTCCCGGGATCAGGCATTTAGCCGTGCTGATCTGTATCCCTGCAGCTCGGCAGGATTTTCTCTGCTCCAGGGAAGCAACAAGGGAGCAGGAACTGATCCCTTCCCTTGGTGGTGGCTGCTGTGGTGCTTCCTGACCCAGGAGACAAACCAGAAGTCGGCTGCAGAGCAGCATCAGGAGAGATTAAGCCTAAGTCTCTTTTCCAGGGCTTGCTGTCTTCTGTGTTAGGTTTATTAGGCCAGAAACTGTAGCGTTCCTCTGTGCGTGAAACCCATGATTTTCAAACATTTTGCTACAGAGTTGAGCACCCACCTTCTTCACCTACGTATGTACAAGATAAGACATCTGCCTACTTGTTGACCATCAGCTATTGCAGGACCCACTTTCTCAGTCATCTCTTAACCTCTCGCTCTACCAGCTGTCTCAGGTGATAACTGCTCAACTACCCTGTGCTTCTCTTTCATAATGTGGAAGATCAGCTTTGGGCATTTGCTTTGGGTCCTTCTCCGTGTCTTCCAGATCTGTCAGTGTTTACTATAAATGTCTGTTGATTTTAGCTGATGATTTTGAGGTAATTTAATGAACTAATTTTAAAATACCTTATATAACATGTCACAGAAAATGCAGAACTGTTTTGCACTTTGAAAATACTTTTAAAAACTGGCGAACGCTACAATCAACTATTGAGGATGTACTCCTTACACCTTCACAGATTTCCAATCTTGCTTTATCAGCACAGCAGGACTGAAAAATCACACAGGGCCTCTGAGAGTAGGAAGTTACCACGTGCAAGATGTGTACCATTCCAAATTAAACCTTTCAAGCTTTTTTTTAGTTGTCAATAAGGTCCAGATCCTCAAGGATAAATAGATATGTAATATATTGAACTAAGTAGTTCAATAGATGTAGATGCTTGAACTAAACCTAGATTTTTGGGTGGTTTTCTCTGATTTTTTTTCTTTTTCTTTTCTTTGGGATGTTCTCCTCCCAAAGCTTCCAGGAAAATATACTGTCTTGTTATTGAAAATGTAGAGGTTCATATTCAGATTCTTCAGCTGCTGGGATACAGAGGTATTGGAGAGCCTGCAAACTATGGAAGTGTGTGACTTGAAAGCAATGGTGTATTTCTTTTTCTTAATTGTTTTAGGAGGTAATTGTTGAGGGAAAAAAAAAGGAGTGCACCTAACAGCATATGTAGCAGATCCATGGCTTGCTATGCCTAGGCAAGTTGGAGACTAGTATCAAGGGAAACACAATCCAGGTGTCCTGGGGTACCTAGGAAGCTGTCAGCACAGGTGCCAAAAGCCGTGCCTCTATCTTTTCTACCACTGCCATCCAGGCTTGGTAGATTAAGCTGAATGAGGTAAATGCCAGCAGAACCTTATGCTGGTGTTCGCTGTGCGAGTATACAATTGATTCATTAAAGGTGTGGGGCCTCACCAGCCCCAACAGAGAAGGGGGAAAGACATCTGAGAAGATCAAAAAACTACCAAGTTGTTAGTCATATCCATCCCTGAAAGCTCACTCGTTAAACCAGTCTGAAGTCATATCCGATGAAGCTGCCCATTACGTTGGACATTGCCACTGAAATAAAGATACCCAATTTGAATCAGACTGTTGGAGCAGAGAGACTAAATTTATGCATAGGAGGACCCTGCTCTTCGGAGGCAGTTATGAGAGTGCTCAAGAGCAGGCTTGTTTGCTCTCCCTTGCTCCTCCCACCTTGGGCAGTCTTGCAGCTGATACAGAGAATAGGAAGAAGTAATGGGTATTTTGCTTGCTTGCTTTGTTTTTTTTTTTTTGTTTTCTAAGCTTATACCTCTGCCATTTTGGGCTGGTTGGCAGTGCTTGAGCAAGCTGAAGAGACCATGCAAGCTAGGATGGTGACTAGCTTCTTTGCAGATGCACAGGTATTGATTTTACACCACCTTTTCACCACATGGTGTCCTCTAGGTATTTAAAAGGGCTTCTAGAATTAGTAAAATAAGAACTTGAAGTTTAAGAAGTTTAAGCATATTTAAAACATATCAGAAAAAAAACCTTCTGGTGTATTTGCTGTTGAGCATTTTTTCTAAGTGCCTCTCCTTGTGTGCAGAAGACTAGTAGGAAGATCTTTTTTTTCCATCTTTAAACAGAAAGCAAAATATTTGTAGAAGAATGAAAAAACCTTAAAATCTAATCCTAATGTCATCAGTGTACACTTGAATAAGTATTTAAAAGTGCACTACATAGTACATAGAAGTTTATTTTCATAAGCACCGCTTTAAAAGCACAAGTTAGGCTGTTTTTTTAGTGACAGAACTCAAAGAAATGCAGATGTTATTTCTCTAATGAGAAAAATTTCATATTAGTTCATAAAAAAATAGCTTGTGCAGCTGAGGTTTTGATCTTTAATGGTACACCCTTGCCAAGGGGAAGGTGAAAGGTGGTTTGACTAAGTCTGTAATCTCATTTCAAGAGATCTCTATCAAAATTTACATAAATTAGTATTTTAAATCCACTTTGTTGCTCACATTGTTTACAGTGTATGTACAACATATAACCTGGCATGGTTAGCAAGCCTATGAAAGTACAAGTTAGCAATGGGCCACACTGGTTAAAACCAGGATGACCTTGACAGGTAGTTCTGGTTTGGTTGCATGCCGAATTGTCAGCTTGCTAAAACTCACTTAAAATTCACAACCACTTCATATAAAGTCTAATTTAGTTCTGTATACACTTGAGACAGAAAAAAAAGTGTACTTTAAGGAGAGAGGTGTTATGTAGCATTGTTGTTTCTGTGTATATTTGTTTAGCGCTTTAGATTTTGTTGAAAGGGAAGTCTGTTGACTATGTGCTTTGGTTATGTGGAGTGAATGGGTTTCATTTATCAGCGTATTACCTGACAAAGTAGCAGTTAATGTTAAGCTTAGAAAGTGTTACTGGAATATTATAAATGCACTATTTAAAATGAGTGAATAAGCCTTATCTTATTGATGTTCTTTTGGGTATACCCATTGCAAGTCTCACTACTTTATAGAGAACAGTTTAATAATTCATCAAGGACAAAAATTATTTTTTAATATACTGATATCAAACTCTTATAAAGTAAAAAAAATAAAAATCTATTAACTAATTATTTAATTCTATCATGTTACTAATAAGGAAATTTAGAGTGTTCAGTTAAATGAAAAAAAAAAAACCCCAAACCACAAAACTACATCAGTATTCAGCCCTCTTAAAGTTCAGAGACTGTCATGCAGAGAATACATATGGTACCTAGAATATGTGTATGTAAGGCAAAGTAAGAAATAGGTAGGTATTGAGGAAAACTAACTGTTTAGTTAAGGTATTTAGCTAGAACTTGGAAGATGCAAGTTTACCATTCTTTCCCTTGATTTGCGATGCCACATGGATGCTTTAATTTCCTAGGAGAAAATAAGTGAGAATTTTACCAGGTCATTTGGAGGAACCTGTATTTTAGTTCAACTTCCTTTTTCTTTTTTTTTTTTTTTTTTGGTAGGCTGAGGTTAGTCTTTATTATTTTTACTTTTCCCTTTCTCTTTATTTTATGGCAGAAGCCTGTTAGAACTATTAAGATTTGCTGTTTCAAATTGGGTAAAGACAACAGATTTCAGCCCTGCCATTCTTATGGGGGAATAACAATGAGAGTATTTCAAAAGAGATGAAAATATTTAAATTTGGTGATTGGACCTCACATTCTTAGCCAGTCCCAAGGATATACATTGAATGTAGGAAAGAATTGTCTGAAAACTACAGGTGTTGTTGGCCAAAAACAAACGTAATGAGAAGACTCTTTACTACTTTTTCTATACTATTTCCATTTGTCTCGATAGAGATTCCCACAGAATACAAAAGATTAAGTTGACATTATAGTTGGCATGTGTTTTAAATAGATAAAGTAAACCAGTGAGACACATGCTTTACATTGTACTGAAGTGTGTGTGTGTATATGTATAGAAATATATGTAAAAAACAAGTAATTTTTATGCAAATTCCTGCTATGATGTTCTCCCCTGCATCTACCTGCACACTGAGCCCTGCTCTGGATTTAATGAAAGGATATTCTGCTGCTCTGCAGTCGCTCTCAGTTGTTGTATTTAGTGCTCTGATATGGCAGCTTTCACTGTATCCATAAAATATGAGTGAGCATCAATAAGCTATCCAAGAGAAAGGAGTTTTAAGGAGGTACTTGAACAAGGAGAGGATGACCGTACAAAACCAGGAAGGGATGGCCTCTAAGTTTATACTCAAGCACTGGGAAGGTCATTTGGGCAAGAAAGCCTGTAGGCATCCTCTCACAGGGTTAGGTGATGTGATGAAATTGTAAATTCCATCGGCATGTTCGGTGAGCGAGTATGTATCGGTGTAGTGAAGCTGGCCACTCCACCTCTGCTGCCACTGCAAGTGTTCGTAGTGTGAAGTCAGAGCCTTGTTCACCAGTCACAGATCCTGTGGAGTAAAAAAAGAACCAACCTGCAACAAGCGCATTCAGAAACTGTTGCACTGAAAAGTCCTATCTGAACAACGCATTTTAACTGATGTGTAAGTAGATTCCTTAGGCAGTTGCCAACATTTAGGAGGAATTAGCAAATAGAAAAGGCCTTCTTGTCTGCGTGGCTTGGGCTACCCTACCAGGAAAGGAGCACAGTTTTGTGAATTGAGTGACCAGTCACGCATCGTGAATAACGAATAGTGATCGTTCGTATCGGTCAGTTAAAAATTGTGTCATAGGGTCAAATATGTTTGCATACACTGCTCAAGGACCTGAGACTAATGAAGTAATTAATAACACTCTTGACCTATTTGCAGACACCTGATGAACAGATTTAAGTGCTCAACCCCTTGGTTGTGTTTCCCAAGGAGCAATTTCACCAGCTTTAGCTAAAAATGTCTAAAACCAGGACTAGAACAGAAACGGTTTTGTCATGTACTAGCAATGTCCATCCTCAAGACCTGCTGTGATATGTCCTTTATTGATATGCATATAACGTGATGAATTCTCTGTGTGGTTGTGTGATCTCCCTCAGTCCAACCCAGCAGATCCCCAGGCCTCCAGAACCTTCAAATACCCGTGTTATTTTTTAGATTTCTAGTTTGAAATACTGTCACAATAATGATATTCAGTAGTCAGTCAACCAAGTCCTGTTCAAAGGTAGGCAACAGTCGAAGCTGCCTTTCCATGAATTTGTACTTACTGCAAGGAGTGAGTCCTTTGAGGTCACTGGGCAGAAGAGCTTCCTCTTCTGGAGTGAGTGAAGTGCTGGGCGGGATTGGTCCCAGAGACACGGCTTCTGTAGAGCTTTTCTCATTCCAGTGATTAATGGAAACAGAAACATCTTTGCAGTTTAGGAGGAGGGAGCAGAGGCCAGGGCTGTGGGCACACAGAGCTCAGAACCACAAGATTTTCAATTCAATTGTATATTTAGTGCAGTTGTTGTTCACCCAGGGCTGATGTGCTGCTCTAACTGTGAAAACTGCAGCTATCTTTCTGAGTTGCTGCACTTCACACACATTTTACTTCAATACTGTATTATGCTTTGTCCCTGTGAAAAAAGAAAAATGTTTTACAGGAAGGACTGGAAGGGGGTACTTTGGTTAGAAAACAGGGTGTTTTCTAACCAAAGCAGAGGGTGTAAGCTTTAAGACATCTAGTTTATCATCTTCAGTCTCTCTTGCTTTTTGTTCTGTAATTGATTACTAGCACCCCCTTTAACCCACCTTAAAGGGCAAGCAGGAAATTCATGTTTTCGTTCATCAGCCCATCCCTCTGAAAAGCGTTCAATATTAAAACAGTTTGCGAGGAGCAAAGGCAGAAGAAACAAGAAGCCCAGTTAGACCGTGGCAAGGTTAGGAGATGCATGTCTGATGCCTGCAGCAAATATCGGCTCTTGTTCCTGTACAATTTTTGCATGGGGAGACCGAGTTAATTGGGGTATGGCTCTGTTCTTTCCTTTATGTGTGACCTTTTATTATTTCTGTGGCCCTGCAGTGTCATGCAGTGTCATAAAGCTATGGGAAAGTCTTGCCGCTAGTGTTATCAGCTGTTGGAAATTAACTTAAAAAAATGAAGTATCTGTGTTTCCTTTTGCCTGAAGATGGCTGGGAGTCTGTAAACTGCTACAAAGGTGCAATTATCGTGGTTGTGATTTTCCTGTGGCTGAGCATTGCTCGTGCATCTTTTTCCCTTCTCTCTCCCCCCTTCTTCTCCCTGCTTTTTAGTGCAAGCTGTGGGCTGGGCAATCAGGTGTTGTGCTGGGGGAGGGGGTTACTTTAGGAGGGGGGTTACGTGACATAATTCCCACGAATGTAGGAGGAGGATGAAAAAGATAAAGAAATTTTGTTTTTTCTGAGCTAGAGGATTCTCTGCATGACTTCCCCACTGATGGGATCATGTGCTTTCAGGCTGAGATTTTATTAACAATTCAAATGGAAATTGAGGGCACAGGAGGAGCAGATTCTCACATAAACTTGATCTGTCCATGAATGCAGTTCTCTGTTTGCCCTGACCCTGCATGGCTTAAGACACTGCCTGTGAGGCCTGAGTGCCAGACACAAAGACCAAAATGAAAAGCAAGCACATTCCAGTAGTCTGCACAAAGGCAATGGAGCAGTTGCTCGCCGTCTCCCCAGGGAGAGATCTTATCTCCTTGCGGCTAAAACCCTTTAGAGTGTTTATTTGTACTCTAGCACCCGAGGTTTATGAATTGATATGGATGCTGATTAAATGCTTTAAGCTTCCTCCGTGAGTCTTTTTGGGAGATGTGGAGGTGTTCTGCCTGTACTTTCTTTCCCAAATGATTACCGGCATTTATCACAAGGTTGCTTTGCTTTCCCGATGGACGAGTGCAGATGAGTCAAGGGAGAAGGCGCTCCGGAAAGTGCATTCGTTAATAAAAGTCATCCCCAGCCTGAGGAGAGTTTTGCAAAACTTTGGCTTTAGGACGCATCGCCCGTTTTTTACGTTTCAAACAGCGCAGGCTGTCGCCGACGCCGGGCGCTTGTGCTGGCCAGCGCTCGGGACGGTTGCTCCTGAGTAGCTGTAGCGATTAAATGTTGTGTATACTTGCTTGACCTTGTGCTATGAAGCCAGCGGCATGGAGCGCTGGGGCAGAGGGAGGACGCGTGAGGCAAGGCTGCTGTGGCCACATCTGCACGGCCATTGCTTTCCGCCAATGGCAGTCAGTGGGCGATGCTGCCTGCCAGGGAAATTCTGCGGGGATAAGAGCGGCGGGGGGGGGGGGGGGGGGGGGGGGGGGGGGGGGGGGTGTGTGTTTGAATGATGGGGGTTTGCTGGTGGTTTCTGTTGTTTTCTTGAGACTGGAGGTGGGAAAGTCTAGGAACATCTCCCAGGGCAAAAATACAATTCATATTCCCTGCTGCTACCTGATGTTAATGTTGGCAGTGTTGGTAAATGCTGGAGATTCCTTAATCAAACTATTAAACATTGATATTCTTGGCTCTCCTAGTCAGGCATCCTATTATGAAAGCTCTCAAAAGCAGAAGGAAAAATGCAGGCAAACAAATGTTTTGACTACGGTAATTGCAAAGAGTCACAATTTTAATCACCTTAGGTTTCCTTATTTTCAGTGAAGTGAAAGGAGAAAAAAAAATACAACCCAGAAGACATCAAGTTTTACACAGAAAATGATAACCATATGTTTTTCCATTTTTTCTTATAGGCACTTAAAGATTTCAAAAGTTTTGATACTCCTTAAAGAAGTCAAATTAGTGGAAAGAGACTGGCAAAGGATATCAATTCAAATAGTTTTGTTCCCTTAATTTTATGGGTGTTATATTATAGAAAATTAATGGTTATACTTAGGCAAATTGTCAGTAATTGGTGACAAAATTGCTTTATTGCTTTTCTTTCATTTGATGCTAATTAATGGCCCTACGTTATTAAGTTCAAGCCTCTTCTGCATTTCTGCTTCTCCATAAATATTTGAAGTGGTAACTTGTCAGAGTAAACTTTTTTCTTCGGTATATGCAATAATTGCTTTATAGAAGTGTGATAACAAACAGATTTCTGGCATAGTTTTTCCTGAAATAATGTAAATGTTATTTGTTCAAGTGCTTGAAGTCATTTTGATATGAAGGAATACGTTAGTAACATAATGTGGTAATTGATTCATGTGATAAAACATCAGTTTTTCATATCAAAGTACTCCTTAGCAAGTTGCCTAGCAGTTACTTTATGAAATCTAGTCTTATGTGAAAAAACTTCTGGTTTACCAGTTAAAACCCCTTAACTTCGCTCTTACTATTTTAGGGTATGTTTGATGAAACAGTTCTGTTTCAGTGGACTAGAATAACACCAATTTGTCATCGTATTTTCTCCCTGTTAGTAGTAAAACTGGTATTTGGTACAGATCAGTGTTTACCCATGTTTTCCAAATTGTAGTGTTTTAATGCTATCTAAATATTTAAAAGTCTAAAATAAATGCAGTAACTAAAAGCCACTTCTAGTTTTTCATACAAACACTAAAGAAAAAACAGGTTTTGTGTGTATTTGTGTCCTAACTTTTTCTTTTAAAAGGGTCATGAATATATGTCACAGAATTTGTTAAACTGAACATTGTATACTGAAGCTAAATATTAAAATGACATTTAAAAGGGAGTTTTGATTATTCTGCAAGAAAAAAATAGTAAAAAAAAATTATTGAAAGCAAACAAGACCTCAAAATATGGGAGGAAACATTTTATAAGCTTTTATAGTTTCACAAATTTTACTTATTTTCTCTGTCTAATCCTGTATCTTTCATTTAACTGGTAGAGGATTGCACCAATAATGAAATACTGTTTCAGTGATTATTGCCCAAGCCTTATTTATTTTTAATCTTGATTATACTCAGAAAGTTTTCCAAATTATGATTTCTTGTTCTTTCAAGTGCTTGTTTTCATCTTTTATAATGTTATGTTTAAAAATTAATTTTGAAATAATATGTGCAAATTTATAAACATTTCAGTCATTATAAGGTGGTATGTTATTTAAATAAATCTTTAGAATCACTAAATTTTATAAGCAAATTTATTCTTTCTGGCATGTTTTTTTTTTAATTTTTAATTTGTTCCTCCCCTAAGAGTAATTACTGAGAAAAAGGAAAACCAAAAATGACATTTGGGATTAGAAGTGTTTAGTGTTATGTAAGTGCTCTTTCTTGCATTAAAGAAAAATAGTGAAGTAGGATTCTTGGTAAATTGAATGAAATTAAAATTTGTCAGAAGTATTTATTTTTTTTTTCTTTTTTTAAGGCATGCTTCAGTTACGAAAACTTTTAACTTTGTAGCAGAGTGACAATACACCGGTAATTCTGAAGTCTGCCCCATCCCCAGTTTCCACTGAGGGCCCCGTACCTCCAGGTGTTCGGAATGAAATATGTGTAAATGTCTGTATTTCAAAGGCACCTGAGAGAATCTGCAGCTCTTTAGTGTAGGGGCAAAGGATGATACTTTGTAAAACAGCTTGAGCTGATTTTAGTTAAGTGTTTGTAGGTAAAAACTGCCGCAGCAAAAGACAGAAGGTGAGGGCCTGCCTGGGATTCCACCTGCAACCCTCAGCTGGTACAGTCGTATCTTATTTCTTTGTCCTTCTTGCACCTTTGTGTACTTCAAGATCTTTTTCTCTGACTCTATTAACTGGGAGCGTGTGCGAGGAGGAGCGTTCAGTCTCGAGCAGGCCATCTTAGCTGACTCGGTTAGAGCGTCGTGCTGTTAACACCAAGGTCGTGGATTTGATCCCCGTTGGGTCCCCAGTTGTTGCTGCCTGATCTTGTCCCTGCCTGTGACAGGGAGGTTGAATTAAATGATCTCTAAGGTCCCTGCCAGCCTAGGCCATTCTATGAGTCTATGATCTCTGCTCGCTCACGTATCACTGCCGGCTGTGCCGCACGCTCCTCTTCACCTGTAGAGGTGCGGCTGCACCATCTCGAATCGCACCGCGCCAAGGCTCTTAGCTTGAGCCTTTCCTGTTTTCAGGTGTGGCCGAGCTCTGGGTGGTCACAGGTGCAGAGGGCAGCTGTGGTAAGAGGAGCATTAAACCACTGTGGCAACTTGAGTTCACATCGTTCAGCGTGGGATAAGTGAGAGCTGGCTGGCACTGTGCCCCCTTGGCCGCAAGGCCGGCCGCTCCCTGAGACACGGCCTCCGTGCCCTGATCCTGTGGTGGCCTTGCAGGGGAAGGGGCTGGAGCGGTGGCCTTCTACCAAGTTGTTGTCTCTTGAATGCCAGTTAAGGTGAACTTGATGACTCTCACCTACAGTCTGTACACACTCGTGCCATGCACGCTCAAAATTCACTTCGCCAGCGTGTGTGTGTGAAAAGTCCGAAGTCCTTTTCAGACAGTATCACAGGTCACTCGCCTTGGTATCTTCATTTGCAAAGAGACTAGAGATGAATCATTTCCCAGTAGGCCTGAGAGTTTTTTGCCACTTTAAATGTAGGTGGTTTCCATCGTTGGGGCATTTGTGGGCCTGGGGAGATTGTTTTTGCTTGGACATCAGGGGATACCCAGTGTCCAGGCAACCCTGCTTTGGCTACTCAGAATATCCCTTGGCATTTAAACACGTCTGAGGGAGAATGTGATGCCTGTCTCTGGCAAGTTTTCTCATCTGCAAGTGTGTGTCTATGCTTCAGTTTTGAATGAGGAAGATGATGGTATTGTTAAACCACACAGATGTTTGATATGCTCTGAATTTGACCTCTGGAGGGAGGTGCACACTCTTTGCAGTGCCTACGCGGAGAATTTAGGTCCTAAACTTAGCCATTTTGGATTTCATCATAGATACAGGTAAACAATATGAACTCCCCTCACAAGTAAGTGGAAGGAAAGGAGAATAACTAGAATTGCTAGAATTAGGCAAGTATGTCGCAGTCTGTGTTCAAAAAAATGTGATTTTAATCTTGCCAGTGAAGCTGAGTCCACAGCATTCACTTCTCAGTGCCTGAAGTAACACAGCCTTTCTCAGGCTGCCATTCAAGCAGCCGTTATGATGCTTGGTAAAATTAAGCACGATGAAAAACAATCCCGAGGAAGGGATAGTTGTTTAAAGATGGGGATGATCTGTAAGATCAGCTTTTCCTGGCAATGACAACCTTGGAAGGACAGATCTGAGGACTCATTTATGTAGGTTATTAGGGAGCAAAAACCAGACCTCTGTCAACTGATGGATTAAAATAAAAGATTGATGTTTGTTCATGTGTTGTGGTGAAATACAGTCTCGGTGGATAACAATTTTTTTTGGAAGCCACTGAGAAGTTTACCATGTGGATGAAACGGAGTAAGGAAAAGGCTCTGTCTTCATATGGAAACCTGGTGAAATTTGCAAATGTCCGTGGAAATCCCAAATCCTCTAAATGCACTTTGAGGTATAAGTGAAGCAAATACTTGTGCTTAGAATTGCCTTTTATTTCTTTTAGCATCTTGGGGAGCTATCTTCTAGGGAAACCTATTACACTTGTCATAAGTGGCAAATAGTAGGTACTTGGTGTGTTTCTTCAGCTTTTGTCTATAGTTCTGATCCACTGACGTGAGCAAGGGAAGAGGAGGGGAAGAAGCCTGTCGCACTCAGCCTCTGGTTTGCGCTGTCCCTTCGTAAGTGGCAGATGTTAGGCTCTCCCTGGCTTCGTAGAGCGGGCACCGGAATAAAATCTATGCTATCTGCTCCGTTTGCCCTTTGTAGCAATGCAAGCACTTCCAGAGGGACGTTCACACCATCCCATTTCAGTTACCCAAACTGGGTACCTAAACTGGGTGGTTAGTCTCTATATGCTTCCTCTGTTCATGGTAGAGAAGCTTTTCCCAAAGATGGCTTGAGCATCTTTCTTTTATCTCTTCCTTTTAGACTAATCTTTTTTTCTCATTGACTGTGTAGGCATCCTGAGGTTGTGGCATTAGGACTTCCCTGAAACTGTGGCATTAAGACTTTCCCAGCTTACCTCTTTTCATTGAATGCTGTCAGCTTTTCTGCTAAATTCTATAATGTTTAGTATTTAATACTGACCATATTCTAATAAGACACTATGTGCAGTAGGTGTATGATATTTCATCTGTGATTTGTGTGGTTGGAAGGTTTTAATGATACCCTAGTTTTTATTTCTGCTTTTCAGCAGTAATTCTATAAGGAAAATGTATTTATTTAAACAAGTTCTGATCAGTCTGGGTGAATCTTGCATGAGGAGACAGCCATCAAACAAGAAAAACCCTTTTATTCTAATTTTTCTATTAATAACTCGGGATTAGATACTGTTTTGAAAAATGAGGAGAATATACAAAAAATGTCACTATACTTTCAATAATACTGCCTATCTGGTGATCATTAGAATAATATAATTTTGCATAATTGCTGTAACTTTGATACAATATTAAAAACTAGTTCCTTTTGGGTCTGCTGTGTAAATACGCTTTCTACAAAAAGCAGAATCAACAGAAACTAAAGCTGTTACATACTTAAATTTGCTAAATAGTGATGAATTGAGGTATCTTTCTAATCTGAGAAGTCATGAGTGTTTCAGCTTGGTGCCTCCAGCCAAGTTGTATTTGATTGCTGGTGTAGAAAAAAAAAAAGGTAAGGAAAAAAAAAAGACAAACCTGCTCTAAGACTAAGCATGAACATAATAATGAAGAAACAATACAACATAGTCAACCAGGCATGAAGAATTATCTATCGAAGCTAAGAGGCCAAGCGTCTCATCAGTTGGATTTTAATAATGTCTGGCAGAAGTGCTTGTACTTGTACAGCAACTGTTTTAATATCTAATTGAGTTTCAAGGTGAAATATGACAGTCTGTCTTAAAACATGAAGAGAACATTTCCTGCGGTGCAATGCCTAAGCATTTCTTTGCGTACTAAACTGAGACTAGAAAATCGGTAATACTTGTGTTTTCAGGTTCCAGGAGCCTTCTTATTATGCATAACTAAAGCTGAATCCTGTGCAGTTTTACTATTGTTAACCCTTTCTTCTTCTTGTCTTTATAATTTGTTTTGATGTAGCTTGGTTTTTGTTGTTTGTTTGTTTTGTTGGGTTTTTTTAAAATACTTTTAGATGTTTGCATTGGGCACTTTCATTTGCTTTGTGACTAGCAGAATACCTAGCAGAACATGCCCTAGTTCTGCTTGGGGAGTCTAGCTACAACAGCAACGTAGGCTTTAAACATAAGTGTGACTCCAAAGCTGACATACTAATTATGCTTCCAATAATCTAGCATTACCCTTACATGGTCAGGAGTACAATACCATCATAACTGAAGGTTAGAAAAAAGACAAATTTGAAAAAAACCTTAAATTTTTACTTAGCATGCATACTGAAATGGATGCGATACACAGAACGTAGCCTTGTTTTGAAATGGACTTTTCTTCATTTTATTTCTCGTGATCTATTGGTACGTGAAGCTGGAGCTTTTCCTGAAAAAGTCTGAGATTATGAGTGCATCCCTCTGCTTTTAGCACAGCAATGAGGTTATCAATAATGCATTGGAGATCTCAGAATCCTTGAACATAGGGAAATCACAGCTGGTCTGGGTTTATTGTCAAAATTGCAGATTTGCACCAAGAGGTCACGACAACTGCATGTCAGACGGTCACACACGCACGCACACAGACATGTCTTGGGGGAACAAGGGGAATAATATCTGAAGAATTGCCACTGCCCATGTTATTTAGAAACTCTTCACATGTTTCTATGGTACAGCTTTAAAAGCAGCATATTTAATGCTGCTTGCAGCGGCCTTTTGACATTTTGGCCTTTCCCTGTGTTATAAGTTTTATTGTTTTCCTGACAAGTTTATTCATATACTAACAGCTTGCTTGGCAGCAACGTTCAAACTCAGTACTTAGGCTTTCTGGTCACGGTGGTGGCTGGCTGTAATAGAGAGGGAGAATAAGTGAGTGTGGAAATGCAAAGCTGTCTCTTGTTACATTTTATCGATCTCATTCTGGTGTCATTCAATTAAGACAGAAATGTGATGGATAGTGTCTGCATAGATTCCTACTTTGCTTTCCAGCCACTCTAAATAAAGCTTTTTGGGGGAGGAAGGGGGGAAGGGAGGGCAAGAGGAGGAGGGGGTAGCAAATCAAATATACAGTGTGATTTGAATTACAGATCAAACTTATCTTTTAAAAAAATCATTAGTCTAAAGCAACGTTGAAAAGCACTATTAGCAGAGCTAGCATTCTGTACTGCCTTGCTAATAAATACCTGTAAATGTGTGGTCCATTGTTCATTGTAGTAATGGTGTTTTTTTGTCCAGATCTTGTCTGTGTTTTATGAATAAACACTTGATTCTTCTGAATTTAGTACACAGAGAGAAGGGTCCAAGAAATGAAAGGACTTACTCGCCTGAGAGACTTGCCTGCATGCTGTAGGACAGTAATTCCAGATAACATCTGAAGATAAGAGTTGTTCATTTCAGTCCATTGTTTACTTTAAATATGGGAAAAAATAAAAATCAGTGAGCATTTCTGTTGATGTAATACAAAAATGCAGAGATTAGCTCCATAGGCTTCAGTAGACCTACATCAATTCACAACAGCTGAGCCTTTCACCCAGTCTTCAGACTGTGCTAATTTCAGAACTAATAAATTACTTTCAATCTAACTCACATTTTTCTGCCTAAAATATGAATGAGACAGTCCATTGCTGATTTCCAGAAGTTGTTTTTGTCATCAGACCTGGGGCAGGCTCCTCAGTCTGGCAGAAGTCCCCTGGGAGAAAAACCTTGGTAACTCTCACCTCCTATTTTTCCCTCCCATCTTCTGGGCTTAGAAGCAGCAAGTCTGTATGTCCAGATCTCCTCTCTTCCCAGGGAACTTACAGGGGAAGGGTTTGCAGCTTAACAGGGCAGATTCTTTTTGCTGAAATGAGGTTACCTGGAAAAGGCCAGTTCACCAGGACCAAAGTACTTCACAGAAGTATATTGGCTGTTACAGCTATAAACAAAACCCCAACCAAACAAGCAATAAAAATGAAGCAAATGGATTCCCACCAGCTGGTTTGACGAGCTTCTGGGAAACCTGGATTTCCAAGGTCTGCAGCTGTGCCACATGTGGTATGTAGGGACAGTAGTCCCGTCTTTCCAGGCTCCTGACTTTGGGACTGGTGATGATGTTCTACCTTTTGTGGCTTGGCCGTGGCTCCCAAAGTCCCTTTTCCTGTCCTGGGGAGCACAGGAGCCTTAAGGATCTACATTTTAACTAAGGTTCTTGGGGCTTTGTCGCTTAGGACTGTATTTTCCTTGCAACTGCTCTTATTGAATCCCCAGTTATAGCCATGGGATACATTAATTACTCTGAGATATAATTAAGTTTTACGATTTGTAAGTTTTAATGTAATTAACTTTTAAGACGTATTTTAAATGTGATGAGGCAAGATTTTAGAAAATAAAGAGCATGTTTCTAGCCCTGTTACTCATTCAGATGAGTGCTCGATTGTGATTGCGCTTGTCCCAGGTTAGCAGTGGCTACTTGGTGCTGTCTAGAGCCTACAACAGAGTTACAGACCTGAGCACTGGGTTCATGAGCCTGAAGATCTAACGCCAGCTGGGATTTTGAGTTTTCAGAATGACAGAATTTCAGGTGAGGAGTTGAGAGAGAGATGAACTAAGGTTTCTCAGCACAGTTTGGCCCCGTGCTGTTAATTAGACTCTTCTGCTAAATTGATCAGCAACATTTATACTATCATGAGGATATGTTCGCTTTGTGTAGGAGTTCTAGAAGGGATCTACAATTTGCTGTCTGAGCACTCTAGGAAAGGAATCATGAGCAAGGACAAGGATGCAAGAAGGGCCTCAGGCAGTTCCAGCCATTTCTGTTTTTTTTTTTACCTAGTAGCAAAGATAGGCATATTCAGGACTCTTTGAGTTACTGTTGGAGCTGCTCTTTGTGGGTTGCTCTGGAATACGGAGGATGATAGGGTCAATCATAGCTACTTAATTCCCACTCCCTTAAATGCAGTTCTTGAATTTTCAGGGATACTAAATATGTACAGCTTGAATACAGCTCCATTGCCAGTATCTTTGGAAATAACTTTTAATAAAAGACAGTGGGGCTGACTCTTTTTATGTTCCTATCCCCCCAAAGTAATGTTATTTTTATTGTTAAAGTTATGTCATGCTGTAACACGTAAAGGCAGCATTGTACAACATCTCCTCTTTGTTTAGAAGACTTTCGATACTGGCCATTTGATAAATCATCTCTTCAGCCTTTGCTCTCAGATATGAAATTAAAATTGCTACTATGTGTTTAAGGCAAGCAGTGTTCCACAGATTTTATGGGAAGTAACAGAGCAAGTGGTTTGGGTACCATTGCTGGTAGGAAAGCTTCTTAATGTAAAACAGTTCAAGTGGTTTCCTCATTAATATCCTGAATAGGCATGGGTTTGTCTATTTTTCTGCACTCCAAACATAAGGCTTGCATTGCTTCTTCCTGACTTTGCAGGGTCACGTAATGTAACGTGTAGAAACATTTTACATTTTTAAATTGTGTTCGTTTCACTGCAGGAAGGAAAACCTTTGCCTTATCAAAAAGAATAAAATATTTTTTTTTAAATAACGCGACCTTGAGGGAGGAGATTAAGGGGTCTTGCTGTGGCCATGTGAAAAAGTTGTAACTGATCTAAAAGTTGACTGTGATTTGTTCTGGATTTTTTTTCAATGGTACATTGAAGTGCAACAGGTTCCAGTAGCCTTACATAAACTAATGTTAGGAAAAAGAAAGCCAACCAATCTCCAAATCCCACACTACTTAATAAGATCTACAAGACAGCTTTTAGTATAATTTCTCCACCACAAAATTCTCTTTCTGTGCCCTGAAAAAAGCCAGCTGAGGTGTACTTTTGGATAAATCCAGTTTACCTACAGCTAACACTTGAGCTGAAATTGAACAGAGATTAAGTTTGTGAAAGTTTAGCTATATGGGTTTGCGTTAACTTTCACACTTTGTAGATGTCTGCATTTCATAGTTCGAGAAGTAGTACCACAAGAGCAAGTTGGTTTATATGGTATTTTAGTCTCAGAAGGGAACAGCTAGAACAGCACAATATAAATTTGCTGTCTTAAGATGTCCACTTGAACTTCCCATTTTGTTTCTCGATTTCAGAAAATGACAGAAGGTTGGAAAGAGGAAAGAGAGAGGGTTTTCCAAGCACAAGCACATAAGTGGTTGTGGACTATTGTACTTTTTTCAGAATTGAAATATTTCAATAGCTTGAAAATGAGCCAGTCAGTCTGTGTATTATGAACAGGGGGGGAAAAAAAAAAGGATAAAAATAAATAAAGAGCAGCTGCACTTCTCTTAGCAGTGCAATAGAGTTAAAAGAGACCTGAAAAATTATGTATACAAATCTAGGAGAAAAAAACCCCAAACCTCTGAAGTATAGCAAATCTTGTCATATTTTGCTCTGTTCTGAAGACTTAGGGTCCAGTATTTAATTTATGAGCAACATTTTTTTTTTTTTACTTTTTTCAAGTGCTTGTGGAGAACTAGGATTAAATATGTAAAACAAACAGCAAGGCAGAGCTTTAAACAGTTTGACTTATAACAAAAAATAAGTCTCAGTATCTGAGTTAGTTATGGTTTTGACTATTAGCAGCTGTAGCAAGAATATACCAGTTACTCAGGAATTGTCTAGCAAAACTGAGGTAGAAAATGATAGTATTGCTTAAGAAAAAATACTTTTTGGTTTTTGGCGTTATTTTTGGGCTTCCCAAATTCCTGGGTTTTGCTGCTTCTTGATATATGACTGTAGGTGGACTCATGACAATCACATTTTTCCCATGTCAAACTCACCTTTATTACTTCAGCATGCAAAGAACATCTAAAGTATTCTCTCTTTATTTTGGTAATTAGAGCTGGTCAGTGTCTGCTTGAATTTTAGAGACATTTGGTTCCAGAGTATGGTGAACATTTGTTCCATCTCTGTGTGAAGGTGGAAAAATAAATAGTTTTTTTTCTCAGTTGCACTTTATCCAATAAACTGTCTATTAGCGTAGACTTGTTTTTGTCTTTTGGTTTTTTTTCAGTATTCAGTGCTTTGCCCTATTAATCAGAAACTGGCCAGTCTTTCAGACCTGTGTTCCTACTGAAGAGGAATCAGTGGTGTTTCTATGTTCATTCCACCTAAAGTTCAGTATCTAACTCATATAGTAATTCTGGTTGCCAGTAAATATCAAAGGAAGCAGATGCTGGAGAAGAGTAAACTGAGCTTAATCTAGGAAAGCCTCAATAAATAAAAGTGGAATGCATTATGAATTTAGCCATAGTAATGATTAATGTGGCAAGGATGATTACCAAGGTTTTTGAAATAAAGTCAGGAATATGGTCATGTCAACTTATAGTAAGACAAATAAAGACCTCCTCTTCATTGCGTCATCTATGTGTGGGTTGGACTGGTTGAACAAAACACTTTACACCTGATTTTGGATGTGCAGTTTTAAAAATTGGTTCTCATAATGCCAGGTAATTGGAAATAGAGTGAAGTAATCGGACAAGTCACATTAGCGATGTGGATGTTGATAGTAATTTTGGGAAATACAGCAGCAATCAATTTACCAGTTCTGTATTTTTATATTTTAAAAGCAAAATTGCATTTTATTTGAAATTTTAATATAGCATCTCTAATATTCAGTGATCGATGTGTGTGTGTGTGTGTGTCTACACTGTTCTCCAAGAGCTGTCAACAAAGGGAGTCAGGAGTCGATGTGGTGGTGCCTTCATCCTGCAGAGCGGTAGTTCCCTGCTCCTGAGCTCCTGCAGGTGCTGCCAGGGTAAGCCAACAGGCTTGCACGAAGGCAGGTAACTCCCAGTTTTGTAGGACAGCAGCTCCTGTTGCTGCCTGCCCTACCTCACTCACTTGCTGGAGCCCCCTAAACAAGGACCACGGTGCTGCTGCACCTAAACTGGTAAACAGCAGCTCTTCATCTCAGTGCAAGGCTCCTCCTTGCCTGTGATGTGAAGAATATAACACTTGCCTGCAGACATGGCAGTGTGGCACTATTTCGATTAAAGGCGGTGTCCACTTTGGAAACTACAGTAAAGATTCCTTTCTTCTGAAAAGGCAGGATAGACTTTTTTAGGTTCTCCTGTCTGTTGGCAGCTCTCTTCCAGCACTAGGGATTCCAAAAAACTGAATCACATATTTCCAGGAAATGTTAGATGCAGAGAGTGAATTTGAAAATATGGTAAATAAAGACATTTAGAATCACAGAATCACAGAATATGTTGAACTGGGAGGAACCTTTAAAGGTGATTTAGCCCAACCCCCCTGCAGTGAGCAGGGACGTCTTTAACTAGATCAGGTTGCTCAGAGCCCCATCCAGCCTGACCTTGAATGTCTCCAGGGATGAGGCCTCCACAACCTCTCTGGGCAACCTGTGCCAGTTTTCCTACTAAAATGAATAAGACTTTTCTGTCCAGATCCATTTTCTTGTTTGAAAGGAAAAACTTTGAAGGCTACTTGCCCAGAACAGACATTGCTACATATATTTCTTCTTATGTAATATAAAAGGTCTCAAAACTTTTTGCAGTTTGTGCAGTTAGGGTGGCTTCTGATGGTCAATGTCGTGTGTACTTCCAAGAAAGAAAGAACTTCTGAATTTCATTTTTGTGAGGCAATCATTTAAGCCTTATCTTTAAGTGAGGTTAGTGGGCACCTGACTAGTGATTGGATATACTGAAATCACTTGTCAAGGGACAAAACCTAAAATTTAAAAAAAAAATGCACAGTAAAAGTTAAAACCTTTCGCTGACTAGCAAACATCTTAATATTCCTTGCAACACTGAATCCTCTTACGTTGTGAAATATCAGTCCCTTAGTAGCATAGGGTAAATGAGTAGAAGAGTATTATGTAGTTCTGGAGAGGTGTGCAAAATTATTGGGAAGTTTTGTCTGTGTCTTTTACGATTGCTCAATTCACAGAAACGTAGGTGCTTTAGAATAAAAGTGCGGGCAGTCTCAATAGCTATGGCTCCAGAGGACTGCATTTCATTTTTGCAACCGCACTGCCCTCTCCTAAATAACTTTGTGACTTCCCCACCATAAGACACACAAGAGCTGCAATGGTGCAGCCAGACGGAATTGTGTACAGAGTACAGAGAATGTACAGCCAACAGAAGGGCAACTGGAAGTTCACCCAGTCCAACTGAAACGAAAGAGTATTGTCTGTGGGCAGGAGTTGGGGATAAGTGCTGGAAGGAAACTACACTTGCTTCCAGTCCGTTGTCAAGAATGAGTTATTCAGTCAGAGGCTTCTCTGAGGAGGAGATGAGAGAGGGATTTTTTTCTGTATAATTTAATTTTCTGGTACTCTGGCCTGGGTTCTGTTTCGGCCTACTAGGTGGCCTGTCCATAAACTGGCGTTGATGCTTCTGCCATTTGGCATGCTTGTCTTAATTAGTTTGCTTTCCTAAAATCCAAGCTATGTTTTGAACATTTTTGTGTCCATGAATAGTGTCATCTTTCCCCAGTGACATAAGTTATCCTTGCTAGTTTCACAGTGGTAAGAAAAAAAAAAATCAACGGCCTTTTACTTTTCCTACTTTCTTATTTGGTTATGCTACAGGCAACATCCAAGGAATCCAAGATCATCTTCTGAGAATTAAAAAGAAAAAAACACTGTGTTTTTGTATTAATCTCATATTTGGAACACTTTCCCTGAAATTTTTTGAGAGTAGAGATCTAAGTTGCCTTTAGAAATAAGATTCTATCAAACTGCTGAGCTAGGTAGCCAAATGTATTATCATAGAATCATAGAAAAGAGCCTTAAGATCATCGAGTCCAACTGTTAACCTAACACTGCCAAGTTCACCACTAAACCATGTCCCTAAGCACCGCATCTACATGTCAAAAATTAATAGGCAAAACTCAGTGTTAGAAAAGCAGCCATAACTTTGTCTCTTTATGTATATCAAAATGTATTAATTGTCTCAAATCAATAAAATACTTAAAGTCTGTTTGATAGTAAAATTGACATTGGTAAAGCTGCATGGATGACGAAGGTTCTGTGGAGCATCTCCAGATAAAGGAGAGCTTGGGTGAGTTAATTTCTATCATTACGGGTACCTAAGTTTAGTCTCCTTAGGCCTTTCCTCCTCTTTATTTTATTTTCTTTATACACTTTAGATGGCCATATCTAACTGATGTCAAACTGGAAAATCCTGGACTAGTTATATTCTGATGTAAAATGATGGGATGAATAATCTTATACAGAATGGTTCATCTATAGCAATCAGATTCAAGTTTATTTTAGTCCTTGGGAAAAGGGAAGTTTGGATTTCTGTATAATGATGAAGTAAAGTTCCTGGCTGGTCCTGGAAGGTTGGTAGTGGAATGAGAATACAGATCAGCTACTCCGAATAACATGGGTGTCAAAGCTCCTGTCCCCTCTGGTCCAGTGGAGGCAAGTTTAAATCTGAGATCCTTAAGTGTTGATCCATGTTGTTTCTTTTGTTGGTTGTTTCTCTTTTCTTGATTAATTTTTTATATGAAACAGATGTCGACTTCCAGAATAAATTAAAATATGAATGAATAAAGGTGTGGGTAGGATTCTGCTAGATTGTCATCGTCTAGTGTATATTCTAATGTATTTTTTTGTGGTACAGGAATGTTAATCACTGAGTTTAATCACATGACTATTAGTCATTAATTTCTGCAAAAAATATTTTCCCCTTTGCATGGAATTTTGAAGTGGCTGCATATAGTCAAAGAGCATAAATATATCTTTAAGAAATTAAATAATCCTGGAAAGTAAATACTAAATGACAGAGTATTACAAGAAGAATAATTGTATAAAACTGTCTTTACCAGTCTAAGAAAATCTCGTATGAATAGGTGAGACCGGCTCTGGAGCCCTCAACAAAAGAAACACGTGAACCTGTTGGAGTGGGTCCCAAGGAGGGCCATAAAAATGGTCAAAAGGCTGGAGCACCTCTCCTACGAAGACAGGTTGAGAGAGTTGGGGCTGTTCAGTCTGGAGAAGAGGGAATGACTTATTAGAGAGCAGTGTAGGGGAAAGGGACCTGGGAGTCTTGGTGGACAGCAGGATGACCATGAGCCAGCACTGTGCCCTTGTGGCCAGGAAGGCCAATGGCATCCTGGGGTGTATTAGAAGGGGAGTAGCAAGTATTTCAAGAGAGGTCCTCCTGCCCCTCTACTCTGCCCTGGTGAGACCCCATCTGGAATATTGTGTCCAGTTCTGGGCCCCTCAGTTCAAGAAAGACAGGGAACTGCTGGAGAGAGTCCAGCACAGGGCAACTGGGATGATGAAGGGAGTGGAGCATCTCCCTTATGAGAAAAGGCTGAGGGAGCTGGGGCTCTTTAGTTTGGAGACGAGGAGGCTGAGGGGTGACCTCATAGTGTTTACAAATATATCAAGGGTGAGTGTCACGAGGATGGAGCCAGGCTCTTCTCGGTGACAACCACTGATAGGACAAGGGGTAATGGGCTGAAACTGGAACATAAGAGGTTCCGCTTAAACTCGAGAAGAAACTTCTTCTCAGTGAGGGTGACGGAACACTGGAACAGGCTGCCCAGAGAGGCTGTGGAGTCTCCTTCTCTGGAAACATTCAAGACCTGCCTGGACACGTTCCTGTGTAGCATTATCTAGGCGTTCCTGCTCTGGCAGGGGGATTGTACTTGATGATCTTTTGAGGTCCCTTCCAATCCCTAACATTCTGTGATTCTGTGACCTAATAGTGGCCTCCCAGTACCTGAAGGGGGCCTACAGGAAAGCTGGGGAGGGGCTGTTCACAGGGGCATGTAGTGACAGGATGAGGAGCAGTGGTTTTAAACTAGAGCAGGGTAGATTTAGATTAGATGTTAGGAAGAAATTCTTTACAATGAGGATGGTGAAATGCTGGAACAGGTTGCCCAGAGAGGTGTTGGAGGCCACATTCCTGTAAACATTCCGGGTCTGGCTTGATGGGCTCTGACCAACCTGATCTGGTTACAGATCTCCCAGGCCATTGCAGGGGGCTTGGACTAGATGGCCTTTAAAGGTCCCTTCCAAGACAATACATTCTATGATTCTACGATCCTATGATCAGGTTTGCTGTTTAAATAGAGAGTTGGCTGTCAGAAACTGTTCTACAACTGCTCTGTTTATGCTCAAGATATGCTCATGTAAGTGGGCAGTAACTTATTTTCAGTAATTTCAGCTCCAGTTATTTCCAGAGGTAGCTGAGGAGAAACTTGTAGTTGTTTCATCATTTTTTACCCTCTTATTTAAGCCATTGTTCAATGACCTGTACTACGTGACTTTTTGTCAAATAGAGAAGTGAAGTGGACTTTAATGTCTTTGTGGTGGTGGTGTTTACAGATCCATGAATTTGCAGCTAAACAGAAACGTCTCTTTACCAAGGAGGCACACTTTTCAACTGTTGGATGTAGTAGAAGTCAGAGAAGGGGATTTTTTTTCTACTATGGTAGTTTTATGGCTGATACAAGCTCTTTTTTTTTGTGAGAGATGTGTGCTTATACTACTGATTTTACTCTGGAGTGTTTTAACAAACTTATGGACATTAAGAGTGTAATGGCAAAAAAAAAAGTGATTTATTAGAAGTGACTTCTGGACTGTTTCAATAATGAAAAACCATTAAAATAAAGTAGAAAGGTATAAAATGATAATTATTTACTTTGTTCAAGAATTAATATGTATCAGTCTTGCTGCCTGTTGGTACATTCTTTGCTGTCTTACCTCAACAAGCTTTCCTAAAAGATGGACTATATTCTGCTACACATGCATTACCTGGCATGTATAAAGAGAAAGGGGTATAATGATTTGAACATGGTTTCTAACCTGGAAGGGATAACTAATGGACATAGAATAGAATGGAACTTTCTTTCACATTTATTTTTAAAATACTTCAGAATGCATTAGAATAATGAGCTAGTTATTCATAATGGAATGGAAATAAACAAGACCGTTTGTACGGTATAGCAAGTCAGGCATCAGTTATGTGGCAAAGCAGCACTGAAAGGTGTAGCAGGCAGGGAATTAAGCTGTGGTGTTAATTGATTATGAAATCAATTGATCACCTTTGGTTTTATTGAAATGATTCTGAGAGTACATCATAAACTTAACATCCATTGTAGGAGAAGCTCAACATTTAGTATTGAAGGTAACCTCAGTAGTGGGCCAACCTCTGACAGCAGTGGAAAAAATTTAGTTCAGTCTTTGCAGATATTTTGCATAAAGTTATTAGAGGATTGTGCACTTCTCTAACCATAACTGCTAGTACAATTTGATTCTCCAACCTTTAATTTTGCAACATGAGTATCTTTGTTTCAACTGTTGATATGACTAGCTAAATGACAAATATGCTCTTAATTTTTTATGTATATGTTTTTTCTTCTTTAAATTGGAGACAAGTGTACTTGGGGAGGTAAGATGCTACAGCATCAGCTGGTTAATGCTGTCCAGCCTCTGTGCAAGGCAACAGCTCCGAGTTTCTGATTTGGAGAACACTGAAATTTTGATCTGTTTTTTTTATACTCCTCAAAGAATATAAAACACCAAGTTTTTTTGCCCTTGGTCTCTATGGGAGAGCACCAGATGGCAAGATGGGCGACTGGCAACCTACTGTACCTTTGGATGTTTTAAAATCTGCACTTTGCCAAATTTGGTGCCTGCCTTGCCAGGCTGCCCACTCCTTTTATGTACTGTCTTTTTGTGGGTTTCGCTTTGTCCTCTGCCCTAGTCTGGCCTCCTAAACTTGCCACACCTTCTTCATTTAGGCGTCAGAGTAGTTGCTATAAATTCATAACACTTAGGTTCTAAGTGGTTTATAACCTTGTAACAGCTTTCTCTGTTGCTGCTCTTAGTGCAGGACTCCTTGCCTTTGTTAAGAGAAGGTCTTAGGCAGTTTGGCAGCCATACTCATTCTGACTGCCTCTCTCCTGCCTTGGGCATGATCTCTTTTTGCTGCTTCCCACTTTCTCCTTCTAAGGGCAGGGGACCCACATCTGTGGAGGAGCCAGAATGTAAAGATAAAAGGAAGATGAAATGGGGAAACAGAGTAGTATGAAGTACAAAAAGCGTGAAGGGGCAGACTATAAATCTGCAGCATGGGTTGGGGAAGACATAGGTGTATTATGTGAAGACTCAGGATAGCTGCACAGTTGTGCTCTGTGCAGTCAGAGTGTTGCTCTCCTTAGTGACCTTTGACATTCAGATTTATTTCTTTTTGAGAACAAATATTGTCCTAGACAATAGGGTTAACCTCCATTTTGCTGGGACCTACAAAGGAATTTTAAATTTTGCACAGAAGCTGCTGGGGGTTGGCAGAAGGGATCTTGTTTTAATGTCTAACTTGAAGAAATGAAAGAAAAAAAGAAACTCGAGCAAAAAAACCCAACAAACAAACGACCACCAGAAACTTTTGTCCCTCATAACTCCACTGAATAATGTTAGCTTTGCATATGAACTTGTACTAAGACTCCTGGGTATGGGGTGAGATGGAAGGCAGTTGAGCCAGTCTGACATTATTTGGTTACTAATATGTATAGATACTGTTCTAGTGTCACTTATACACAGGTACCGTACATATCTTTAATGGTATTTAATAGAGACTAAAGAAACTGTTGGAGTGGATGCTGTGAATGCATATTAGGAATATTACTTAAAACCAGAAGCCTTGATATGATAAACCATAACAAGTCTGAAGGACTCATAATGGCTTATCATGTCAATAAAATGCACTTAAAAATCCCCAAGTGATTAGAAGGAGCCATTTCAGTCTGATATATCAACTATTACATGCTGAGAGCATGAGATTTATTTTTCTTTTCCATCCTCTGTTTAAAAAAAAAAAAAAGAAATGAGGAAATTGTATCATAATAAGCTATGTTCAAATAGAATCAAGGTACTAAAATAAACCCACAGAAGGAGAATTACAAATTAAGGAAGGCAGTGAAAATTTCTCTTCAAGCAGAGAATAGTCTCATGTTACACTTGATCTCTCATTCCTGAGTGTTGCAGGATGATTAAAGGGTGTGGCATGAGTTTGCGCCGACGCTGTTCCTATCGAGCTGTTAAGAGGCACGGATTCTACGTTTTGTGGCAAGAAATAAAAATTATTTTGGCCCTTGTACCGGTGATGAACTCCAGTGCTTGCACATAAAGAATACTGAATTGCCTTTACTACCCCAGGTCGTGCTAAATGCTCAGCAAAGTCTTAAGCAGAAGAAGGTGGTGATGTTTTCCTGTGCTGATACTTTTCCCGACCGATTTTTCCGTGCATTTTCTTCAGGGGCCAGGAAGAAGGTAAGGAAGTAGCACTCAAACTTTGGGGCATCAGGGGCCCTGATGCCTCACCTGAAGTACTGTGTTCAGCTCTGGGCTCCCCTACATAAAAAAGTCATGGACCTGTTGGAGCAGGTCCTGAGGGGAGCCACAAAAATTGTCAGGGAACTGGACCACCTCACCTATGAGGACAGACTGAGAGAGTTGAGGTTGTTCAGCCTGGAGGAGAGAAGGCTCCAGACTGATCTTATAGTGGCTTTCCAGTACCTGAAGGGGGCCTACAGCAAAGAAGGGGAAGGGCTCCTTATCAGGTCGTGTAGTGATAGGATGAGAAGTAATAGTTTCAAACTGAAGGAGACTAGACTTAGATTACATATTAGGAAGAAATTCTTCATTCTGAGGGTGGTGAGACACTGGAACAGGTTGCCCTGAGAAGTTGTGTAAGACCCTCCCTGGAAGAGTTCAAGGCCAGGCTGGATGGGGCTTTGAGCAACCTGGTCTAGTGGAAGGTGTCCCTGCCCATGGCAGGGGCGTTGGAACTGGGTGAACTTTAAAAGTCCCTTCTAACCCAAATCATTCTGTAATTCTCTGTTTGTTGGTATTACACTGACAGAGTTTCAACTACGGGCAACTGCTTAAAGCAGCTCTGTGATTGTATGTTTCTATACTGGAGATGGTCTACTGGCCTGTGTTTTCTCTGTGTGTTACTCAGTTCTGCATTTGCTTTTTGTCACTTTGACTGGCCTGCAAGGCTCATGTAGATCCAACAGGCTTTGGGAGATTGCAGGAGGGGCTGCCAAAAGAAATGTCCTTTGGTGTGAGGGAGGACTGGTTTGGAGGTGATTACTGGCCTGGTCCAGTGTGCATTTTAGCCAGGGGAAAACCTCGTTTGTTATTTTACATAGCTGAATCAGGAAAATTTGGAATTGTTTTCTGGTAATAATAAGACAAAGATATTATGTTTTCCTGCTGCAAGAAAAGGAAACTCTCCTCTACAAAGTGGACTTCACTCTTCCCCTTTAAATCCTTTAGTTGTCCTGGCATGCCACGTTTTTGGCTTCCTCTCTGCCGTCAGAATTCATGCAACGAGGAGGAGCCAGCACAGATCCCTTATATCGCTTATTTGCGGGCTCCGGACTGGATTACATATCCAGTCTGTGGCATTTCAAACAGATCTGAGCTGTCTCTCTGGGGCTGGCTTTGCAGATGGGTCTGCTACAGTCTTAAAATAGCCCCCGGGGGCAGATTGCTGGTAAAATTGGTGTCGCGGCTCTCCGGGCTGGTGCAGTAGTTAGAGGGAGAAGCAAGGACTGCTGAGTAGCTCCGTGTCCTGCTCTCGGCTGGCAAGCTTACCCTCTGCGGCGCCCACATTTCAGCTGTTTAATGTCTGAATAGGTGGTGGGTATTCTGGGAAAGTGATTTTTTTCCTCTCTCAGCAGTATCCCTGCTATCTCACTTGCAGATATTATATCTTAGTGCAATCCTTCCAGATAGTCCAGCTTCATCTTCTCGAGTCCTGAGTCATGCCTACTTCTGCTTGTATAGAATTAACCTGTTAATTCCTGCACCCCGTTCACACGATCAGGGTGCCCCTGGGATGGCGATGCTTGGGGCTGCAGGTTTTGGGGGATTCTTCAGTGCTGCTGCTGGCAGGCAGGCAGGAGAGGGAAAATAAACAGGTTCAGGAGGTGGGGTAAAATGAACTGGTGGAAGCCAGGGGAGGGAAACAGTGGCAAGTAAACACAGCTGAACAAGAGGAAAAAGATGTTTATGTACGCTTATTTAAGGTTTGGAGTGGCGATAGATGCAAATCTGTCAGGACAGTTTCTCTCCTCACAGTGCTGTGAGCCCTTTGTCTATTTACATGCTGTTATACGCGAGTAAGAAATTTAGCATTATGTGATTTTCTTTATGACTGGAATGCACACAGTGAGATTTGGCAAAGGTAAAGTTGGCTGGTCCATAAGAGCCCCAGTTTGAGGCTCAGCTGAAATAACAAGCCAGAATATACACATTCACATACATACATATACACATGTATATGTGCGTGTGTGCTTGCTGCCTTGTTACCCAAGAGAGGATGCTGCCGACTGGATCACCAGTTGGCAGAAACAGCAATTTAAGCGTGACTTGAACACACTGGGTTAAAAAGGAGATGGTACCCTAAGGAACACCCAGAGGTTTCATATCGGTGCTATCTCAAATTATCAAAGCTGGGGAAACCAGGCACATGAAGACACAGCCTCAGCGCTGTTAGCAGATATCTGCCTGCATGTTCTGGAACAATATTCCAAGATTCATTTTTCATTTTCTCTGATATGTTGTTGGGGAGGGAGACGTGTAGTTAAGCAAAGTGATCAATAAAGAACAAATAAGGAACAAATGTTGAGAATATTCAAGATAAGGTTTTTTTCTTGAAAATCACAGACAGCTTTATTCTGTAAAAGTCTCTGGACAGAACATTTTTCAGTCTATTCTGATCATTTGCAGCAATATTCATTTGACAGGCTTATGTTTCAGTCAGGCAGAAGGAAAAAAATATATTAAAATACCCCTACAAATACTAAGATGCAGGAGAAAATAAGTTGAGAAAATAAACATGCTTAAGAGTACCATAAATAAAAGTACAGTTCGGAGTTCTACAGTTTTAAAAATCTGATATTATGCTTAGGTTTTAATATGTTGAACTAGGACTGTAAAAGTAATTTAAACATTTATAAATATGGCTGAATTACATCTGTCCAAATGTTCATACCATATTCATTTAGTGTGCAGGAAGAGACAGTGGTAATATTTTGCAGTTTTTAAATACCTTAGCTTTGTGTCCCTTAGGAACCTCAGAACAGTGTTACAAGGAACAGAAAACTGAGAGGGGCATCTTTACAAATAGTTGTAAATCGATAAAATATAGCCTTTTAAGATAGGCTGCTTAAATGCATTATCTGCATTAATCACGTTTGTCTGCATGTGTGTATGTTATGTGGTTTGTCTAGCGTGTCGTCCTGTCTTGCCGCGGTTGTAGAAATAATCATGACTCAGTGCGACTTAGACACTTTCCTCCACAAAATTGTTCTTTAATAGACGCTTGGTGTTATTTACTGAGGAGCAATGCTTATGCATCGGTGCTAGGATCGGTAAATTAGTGTCTGCTTCTTTTTTTTTGTTTTACGCTTTGAGCTAAAAACAGGCGAAGCTGGGTTAAGTTTGTGAAAGCTTGTTGCATACTAATGAGAGGAAAAATCATCCCGGTCATACTGAATAAATTCTGTAGATGGTATGAAGGATTTTCAGTGATCCATATTGTCCTTGGACTTGGCTGTTGCATTGTACTTTAAATGGAATTGATTGTGTGGTTGTAATGAAAGTAACAGATTGATTTCTATACAGAGTTACACAGAGTAAATAGAAAAATGTTCTTGTCTTGACCTGCATTCATAAACTAAAAATCAGTGGCTTTTGACCTAATCCTTAATAAAGTATGTAAATATAACATAGGAAATCGGAAGGTTTCTTTAATTCTTACAAAATTTGCTGTTTATTGGGTTTTGTGGGCCTGCTTCCTGGGATTTTAATTGATTTTGTTTAGGGATTCTAATAACCGTATTGCATTTTGGTTTTGAGGAACTTGTACTTTTTGCTGTTTGTATCTTTTGGGAAAATATATTTAACTCTTTTCTTTGTGCCTTGAGTGTGTAGTGTTTTGCTTTTCTGATTTTCAGTGCTTTTGCTCTTAAACAATGTTAGCATAGCATCTTTGCAAGTGTGTGACCCATGCATTTTGGGGTTGCTACTGCACATTTTCGCAGATTATTTCTAAAAGATAGTGTTTTCTGAGTTTAATATGCAGATTAAGAGCTTTATGTTGTAATAAAAGGAGGAAAGCTACTGATTGAAATAAGGTGCAACATTCTTTCTATTTGAATACACCCTAATGAATGTTTATATTGTTGCAACTATTATCTCAGTGAAAGGCCACAGAAATAATAAATATTTCTGAGCAACATTTAGTACTTTTTCTTTATTTTCTTTTTTTTTTTTTTTTTTTTTTTTTTTGTGTGTGTGTGAGATTGTGGTTCAGGCACCAGTAAATGAGCAATCTAGATGGCAAATTCTCTCACTGAGCTGTAAACCGGGGCTGCAACGCAGAAGATTGGAGTTACTGCATTGATCGGCTTCTCGGGGCATTTTGTGACTTTATTTTTGGTGCCGAGAGTTTTAATTTCTCGCTGAAGTAAAGCGCGGCGCGTTGTACCAACGCGCAAACAAGAGGACCAAAACAATAGAACCCCCGACGCCCCGGCGGCCACCGCTACTCCATTGTGGCTTCCCAAGGCGCTCTATTCTTCCCAGCCCACTTGATATCCTGCAGGTTGGGGCAGTACAATTCACAGGAAAAGCTTAGACATTGAGCTTGCACGCTTCTTGACTCCATTTTAAACCCTTTGTTCACACCGGGGTGGCATTTTTTCACACCGCATGTGGCAGCTTTGACTCCTATCCAGCTTGTCGTATAGAATCAAAGTCTGTGGCTCCTTACATTCCCACTGTTGTCTCCTGAGCCGCCGTGTGTTTTGTAGCTCCCCAAATATTGCAGATCTTAATTTCGTTTGGTTTTTTTTTAAAGCTTTATAGGGTATGGGGTGAGACGACCGTACCTGCGCACTAAGATTTGGTTAAAATCAAGGCTGTTTGCAGGGGAGGGGGGAAGAGCTCTTTTTTTTACTCCTTCTTCTCTTTTAAATAAATCTCAATACTGGCTATTAAAAATGATGTAGTGAACTTGATATATATTCAGTCAGACCGACCTTCATTTTACAGAAAAGAATTAAAATAATGTGTAATATTAATACTTTTAGATACGTAAAAGTTATGAGTGCTCATAGTTTGATTCACTATTAAAACATTGTTTGTCTTGAGAGAGGTGTGCTTGTTTTGTTGCGTGTGGGCGTGATCCGAGATGTTCTCTTTTCCCTAATTTTCCAAAGACAACCTTCATCGGCAATTTTGCTGGAAGTTTTATGTGCTATAATGCCAATAATAAATTCTACTTCAAAGTAATTTTCAAGAGAACCAAAACAGTCTATCAGTATGAATACCCCTGAAATATACATTGTTTGAAAGTTTATTAGTAGAAGATATATTGCTTAAATTAATGTCATTCAGTGTAGCTAAAATGCCACTTGACTCCTTAAACAAATGCTTAAGTATATATTTCTTACGAAGTAACTTGACGACGGACGGCAAGTGCAGCGTGACATGGCGACAATAACATTTGGATAAAAATTGTCACAGGAATTAAAGTAACTTGTATGTTACACTTTCGGATATATTTTAAAGCAATCAATGAAAATTAAATGGTTGTATGATTTGAAAGAAACGTTCTCAGTTCTGTATATATTTATAAATCTTTATGTTCATTGTTACCACTTCACTCAGCTGAAGATAATAGAATAATTTCTCCTTAGCACATATGCTAGCCTGTACATTTACATGCCACCCTAATAAATATTTTGACTCGAGAGCTGTTGTTTGTTGCTATTTGTCAGGTGGTTAGAATGGTCTTTTGGCTGCTGCTTCCTTTGCGAACTAATATATTAAAATATATGCTTCCAATCTAGCAGTTTGCTTATTGTATTTTGATACATTTTTCTGAGTACATTCATTTTTCTGAGATATATTCTTTCTTTAAGTGTATAGTACTGAGGTCTGCTTTAATGAATACTGCATATTCACCAAAATCAAACTAATTGCTTATGGTGAAATACTTAGATTAGTTTTATGCTTGCTTTAAGAATGGCATGAAATCATATAAGAGATTACTTCAATAATACAGCCTATAAAAAGACAAAATTTCAGCATTCTTTTTTCATTTAGAAAATGCAATTAATGATAATTTCACATGTATATTTTATGCCCCTTCCTTGCCATATATTTATGTAAGATTTGGTGTTAAGTTGTTGAATCATCTTAGTTGGTCTGATATATAGCAGCACTTGTAAAACAGAAAGTCTGTTCCAGTTAATCTTTATTTTGTATTTCAGTCCAAAATCTAAAAGGTATAAACTAACCCCTAGTAAAAATTTCTTTTCAAATACCAGCACAGTTTTATTAGCTCTGACGGCTAAACAGTTTTTTGTGTAATTAAAAAGTAGAAAATATATGAAAGCAAGCATTTAACTCAAGGTTGTTTGGGGTTTTTTGTCTCTGATTTTTGAACCGGATGAACACTTGAAAAACATTTTTAATCTGTATCTAAAAATGGGTTTATTTTGCATACTAAATTATACGAAATAGATAGGAACATTCCCCGAGAAGATCAATGATTACTTTATTAAAACTTGCTTTAAAATTGATTTTTTTAAAGTTACCTATTGTTTAAAAAAGTAATTAATCTAAATTAACATTTCTATATAGAAAATGAAATACTGTTTACTCTTTTTGCCAAGTGCCTTGCCACTTTCTGCAGTTTAACTAGCTACATGTGTCCAGACATTCTGAATGCAGTTTCAGATCATTAAAAAAAATCATTGTTGAAAACTGAAAGTAGTAAATGAAAGCTGAAGCAGTAAAAAGATAAATCCTGTCAGAATGCAATACAGTAATTTACGCTCTGCAAGTCTTTTCCAAAACAAATTATAAGGAAACAAACATGTAAAATGCACATGCAAGCTTGCCTATTTACTGTTTAAACATTAAAACAGTGACTCAGAAAAGCAATGTACACATGTTTAGCAGAAAGTTATTTTACTGTCACAGTTATCTACATCTAGACTTGATATCATACAGCATTTTTAGAAAACTCAAGTATGAATTCCTCTGAAGCAATACAAGTTCAGTAAGTGTATCAAAATTAGTTTACCTACTTTCACAGCGCATATTTACTGACGAAATGGCATGATCTTATTTCATTTAAGTGTCATGGAGCAGAAATATAGAAAAAGCATTTGTCAGTATCCGTTCCAGAAAATCCCAACTTTTATTTCTCGGCATTTCTGACTTTTCCCCATGTTTCTTCAGACCCTCTTCACGTTAACATTTCTTCTATTTCCAGAAAAGGGGAGGGGGGGGGAACCCCCAACAACAAAACCCCCCAAACAATCAGCAAAAGCATAATTGGTTTACATTGCCTTTCAGCTTGTGGCCTGTCCTCATATTATTAAATCAGATCATACATACTCCCCTAAAATTCAGCTTGGAGTAATCCTCTGCTACTTAAGGCTGGATGAAAAGAGTACTCATTGTGAATTATGTTTCATCTGTCACAATAACCTTCTTTATTCTTTAGTGCACCTCCCCTTTGCCTGCGGCAATTAGAGAAAATAGGTATGCCTTGAAGTATGAGATAGTGCTATCTCAAAAAAAAAAATATATACTGATGTCATATACAGACAACGCTGGGTAAGCAACACCCTGAAGAATATATAAGCCCTTTTTGATGCGATCCGAATTTTATTAGAGCGGAGTGGAGGCAGGCAGATTTTACAATGAGTAGGTGCTGATGGCTGTCACTAGGTTATTGTTTTTTTGACAGGCAGTGGTCAGAGAGTTTGCCATTCTCTTAAAAGAAGAGTAAAAACTTGCTTACCGACTGATTTCAAGAATGTATCAGTTTCCACGTGGGCTACAATTCTGTCTTTTTTATTCGAAGGTGTTAGAGGATCTTTTTCTTCACTCTCCCCCGAAATTCCTCGATTTCTGTTGAACTCTGAACACGTCAGCTGCATTTTCTCAGTGGCTTAGCAAAATTTTCATTTTCATAATTTCTTTCTATGGTTTGAACACTTATCTGTATGTTTTTTTAAAAAATTAAATACATCTGAAAAACATAAGCCACCCAGTAAATACTGAAAATGTTTGTACACTAGTACAGTAGAGAAAAAAGTATTTTAGAGCTCCCATGTTACCAGATGTTGAACTTCCAAATTATTTATCTTAGCATATTGAGGAAAAAAAAAATAGATTCTTTTAGGGTCTTAGCCACAACTGTCATTTTATTTTATCCATTATAATATCTGTCTTTCCTTACCATTATCTATTCAACAAACAATCAAAAAAACCCAAATGCCATATCTGCTGAATTTTTTACTTTTAGAATCTACCTTGGAAGCTTTCCAAGTTCACGTTTTTCCCCCTGCGTTGTTTTTAAAGCCTTATGGTAGCAAACCCCTCCAGTTGGTATCTCGTTTCGAAACCCCTCATGATTCTGGGCTATTCATACCAAATCAAAATCAGCCTCCCTTGCACTTTAAGAGGGCTGATGTTCAGCTGGGAACGACTAAAAGAGAAAGCACCTTTAAAATTTTTTTTTTTTTTTTTTAAAAAGAGGAAAAAAAAAAAGTGCTAAATCAGGCAGATTACAACGAGGAGATTCTGTTGTGAGGCTGATCTAACATTCGGGCACAGTTATTAAAGCACCTCCGAAATGAGTCTACTCCAAAATCCCTAATAGTTGTGAATAAAGGAAGAGAGTTTGGCCCAGTGCACAGGTTTGGGCACAAAAGTGCTTGCTAAGCTATCTATTTCACACATGCAACGACAGAAGGTTCGATATTCATTCGATCGATGACTGAAAAGGCACAATGGCAAAATCGGACGGACTTCTTTTCAAATACAGATCTCCGATGTCCCCCTACAGTCTGCAGTCGCACGGCTGGTGGTGTGGCACAGACGGAGCAAGGGTTACATCAAGGCTGTTCTCTGGACCGTGCAAACAGTCTAGACCAATGACCTGCAGCATCGTGCCCTTTGAAGAAGAGGCAAGTTCGGTCACGACGAAGAAAAATCAAGGCGTACCCCTTTTAACAATAGGGAGCAGCTCGTGGCTGCAAAGAGGTAAGCAGGGGTAAGCAAAAAAGGCATCTGCTTCCATGGTTACAGGCCAAGCATGGGAACCTTGCTTTTGAAGAGGGACGGTTCTCAGGCTCCCTCGCAGGCTATGTCATGCATTATAAGCAAAGGCAGGTTGAGCTGAAATCCGCAGAGTTATTTCAGAGTAAAATGATACGCGAGCACATGGCTCTTAGCAAAAAAAAAGTCACATGACTGTTTAGAAGCAGGCTCGCTCTGTTTCCGAATCAAGCCTTTCGTTTGGGGCATTTTCTTCTGCTGCTTTTCTTGTTGTCTTCTTTTTTTTTATTTATTTTGTTCTTCCCTCTTTTCTCCGCTTTCGCCGCAAACGAAGAAAATTGGGAGAAAGTTTATACAAAGCAAACATTTGTTTGATACACAAGATTCTGGCTGTTTTCCTTCTCTAAAGTGAAAAAAGGTCAAGGGTCAATGTTTTTTCGTGACAGGGCCACAAATCCTTTTGTTAGCGTAGCTTTAGCAAATGCCATTTAAAACAAGATTTTGCTTTTCTTTTTAAGTGCATATTATTATAAGTTTGACAGAGCATGAAAGTAATGAATTTCTGTCTCTCTGGAATAACTTTTTCCTTCCAATATTTTGCTAGTTATTTTTCTTCCGTTTTTGGCTCAACAACGTTAATTTTCGAGATTTGTACTCCCGAGCAAGACAATTAAAAATGCACACTAAAGTCAGCACATAATAGTCTTACCTCCTTCAGGGGAAAAAAACCACCAACATTATCTGCAGGCTATAGGTAGTAAAAATCTGATTAGTCAATATAAGCTTGTGGTGTAACCATTAACCTTTAAGAATCGTTACGTTTGCACTTTGTTTCTCTTTGCTTTGTTATTCCTTTAGCTGCAGCGTATTACATTTCCTCTTGAAAAATTAAAATGCGTAATGTATTTGCTCTGGCATATGTGTGCCTGTTTTATTAACTGTATTTATTAAATCCGTTCTGTGAAATTTTAACTGTTTGTGGTAGTTTGTAAATTTTGATGGCTTACTATTTTTATTAGAATTTTACTCTTGAAACATTTGCTTTGGGACCAGTAGCTTCTTACTATATGTTGTTCTGTTTTATTACAAGCTACAGCATATATGTTCTTATTATGAGTACAAGATAAATTTTATTCCATCTGTTCTTGTTAAAATTGGGAGGGGAAGGCAAATATGTGGTGAACTGTTGAACAGAGTTTGAAGTTTCAGTAACACTGATAATTGCTCCGGTCATTTCCATCAGTATTTTTTTGCCGCTCTTTAATAACTGCAGGGTCCTGTGGTACTTGGTAGAATTTGTATTGCTATCCTATAAAAATAATTAATATTTATGAGTGTATCGGGGGGAGTAGGTTCCCAGGGTGTGTTCTGAAGTTCTGTTGATCTGTAGGGTGGTTTGATTTAGCTTTATACTGGAGACTGCAGATTCAAAATCAAAGTATGTATGTGAACCAACCCTAAGCTGTCTCTAAATAGTGATAGGCTTCTTTTGGAAAAAGTCTTTGGCCCACCCTGAACATTTATGGGCCAAAATTATCTAAGAAAACAACAAAAATGCATAGGACAATATAAACATGCAATATAGGCAATTAAATATTAATAGCAAAAGTAGGAAACCCATTATCTTAAAATGGTAATGATCTGGATTCATTGGATTCATTCTGGATAATTTATATCCTCCATATAAATTCAGTTTTCAGATAGCCTTTTGACATGATTGCAAACTGTACCTTTTCTCCAGAAGGTCCATTAACTTGTCCCATTAGCTTAAGAGAAAAATCTATTTGCTGGTCTTTTGTGTAGGCTGTTACATGTAATAGGACATTTTAGTGCTCCTGCTGAATGAACTGTAGATGCATATTAATGAGCACAAACATGTTCGTGTACTGACTGTGGTTTAGAAATTGAGACACTGGCTGGAAGCGTTGTGCATTAAGCTTTCTTTAGACTGTGTGAGAGTCTCTTAATTTTTGTTCGTAACCTTCAATAATAAATTAGAAGATTAAGTACTCAATCTTGCATGTGTGGCGTAAACGGTGCAAAAGACTGTGCTGTTGTGTTTGGTATCCAAATACTGCTTGAAATTCAGCAATGCAATAGCAGCAATCAGTTATCCTTATGCTGGTAACAAGCTAAGTATTAATGAAAAATAAAAAGGGAGAGAGAGAGATATGCTTCTGGAAGGAAGATTCTTCAAATAAAAGGCTTCACTCTTGTTCGTTGTAGTGTAATTGATAAGAAAGTCATCTCTAAATCCACAGCAGTGTGCAGTGTACCAAGGGGAGGATCTGTTCTTAATCATATTCATGATCATTTCTTGAAATAATTAGTATTCTCCTGTAAGGAGCTGCAGATAGAGCCCTGCAATTGGAAGAAGTGTAGTACTTGGTGTTGAAGGGAACTAGTTAAAGCTAAAGTTCAGGCTACCATTTGGAGGGTTTTTTCTCTGTTAAAGCCAGCGCCGTCAGGCTGACGCTTCTCTTTACTTTTCCCCTTTTAGCCATTCATTTAGATGAAGCAGCAAATCACCTAAACATCTTATTCCCCTTCTTGAATGCCAGGGCTCTAAGGGCCTCAAGAAGCAACACTATCTTCCAACCTCCATTGCGATGTAGAAGCCAGTTCAGCTTCTCTGAACAAAGGGAGGGCATCACTGGTTCTGAGAACAGGGTGGAGGAGGAGGGCTTCTTGAATACTGGACATGCCTCCTGGATGTTGTCAAGTTTTGTGGTTTGCATAGCAAGGATTATCAGATGTAATTTCCTTCCTAATCAATGCAATTTATACCATTTTTTTCCTTAGAACCAATTCCTTTTTCATAAGACAGGTGAACAAAGATTTAACACAGTAGGCAAGGCTTAGTCTATCACCAGTTTGTTTTGGAGCAATTTTAGATGGAATTACTCGCTTGAATTAAGGGAGGTACCAATATCCTACCAGCATGGTTTATTTATTGTTTCTTGCCTCGATTCTTTTTCTTTCCTGAAGAAATACAAAGATTTATGGAAATCTGTTAAGATAGCTGAACCAATGTGGAACATCTAGCCAATGAAAACTTCAGCAACTGAGAAAAGGGTTTTTTGGCAGTTGTTGATTTCACCAAAAGTCTCTTAATTTGAGTCACCCGGGTAAGACTCTGTGATAAAAAGTTTCAGACCTCTCAGTACACTGAAACAAAACACAGCACATAACCCTGAAGAGACCATGATCTGCTTGCTTGGTGAAGATGAGGGTTCTGCAGTTTGGTACTGTCTTTAAGCAATTTGTACACTGGAGCTTTTTTATGATACGCAACAATATCATAAGACCTCATTTCAAGGACAGGAGTTTATCATATTGCACATCCTAATAATCTAGTGGATAAAGGCAGCAAAAACCAGAAGAGAGCTCAGGTTTTAGTCTGGTGATACAAGAGGAATCATAGTTAGCTGAAATTTGAGTGAAAAGATACTTTTTAGTTCAAAGTTTCTAAATGTACTGCCAGTTTTAATCCCCACTGAAAGTCCTTTGGCATGCTTCTCCAAATGTATCCTTTTCTCCATTTCCTCAATGAGGAATATTCAAGAATATTCAAGCCTGACTGTGGACCTGCTAAGAGCAAGGAATTGGAGAAGCCCATTTAGCAAAGAATCATCAAAGCTTAAAACTATGTTGTTTGAATTTTGTGAGTATGTGAAAATCTCTAGGTTTTCACCTCAAAATCAAGGTACCTGATAGATGATTTAACCAAGTAACAGTTACAGGTATTTGCTATAGTTAGTGCATATGGATTTACTTTGTTACAAACTTGAGAATGATTAACTGCATCAGCTTCCGTTTAAGATACAAAACAAATTCAGTCTCTCTGGCTCCTGAATCTTCTTGGTCTATAGTCACCACCACAAAAAGCCTTGGTTGGAAAGTCTGCTTAAGTCATTGCTCTTTATTCTAGTCTTCTTCTAAATGATTTGAATATGAGTGACAGATGCAGGATGAACTCTGAGTCAAATGACCAGAAAGATATATTTTTCTCAGTAGCATAGTTCAGTGATGTTTTCTCCTTGAAATGGGAGTTAGTCCAGTTTCAGGAGCATCTGAAGTATAGGATGTTTGTTTCAGTGTTACCATTTTCTGAGCCTCTGGTATGGATAAACAGAAGTCCCTTTAATGCTTAAGTTCTGTTTATAAAAATGAAAGCTTTAACATTATTGAAATAATGTTGATCCAAAATAATCTGGTATTTCTTGTAGCTTTCTAAGAGAGACATGCAGAACAACACAATAACAGCTTCATTCTTGTGGAGATCCTGATTATTTTAAGATCGCAATCTTTGTGATATGATCCCATGGCAAAAATATTTCCTGCAAAGAACTAGTGTTGCCAAACAGTCATGGACTTCTAGAATGGTTTGAGTTGGAAGGGACCTTTGAAGTTCATCTAGTCTAACCCTTCTGCCCTGGGCAGGGACACCTCCCACTAGACCAGGTTGCTCAAAACCCCATCCAACCTGGCCTTGAACACTTTCATGGAGGGGGCTTCCACAGCTTTTCTCGGCCACCTGTTCCAGTGTCTCAGCACCCTCATTGTAAAAAAAGTTCTTAATGTCTAATCTAAACCTACTGCCTTTCAGTTTAATACCCTTACCCCTTGTCCTATCACTGTCGGCCCTGGGAAATATTCTTTCTCCATCTTTCTTACAAACTCCTTCAAGTACTGAAAGGCCACAGTAAGGTCATCCTGCAAACTTCCCTTCTTCAGGCTGTACAACCCAAACTCTCTCAACCTTTTTTTCATAGGAGAGGTATTCCAGTCTTCTGGTCATTTTTGTGGCCCTCCTCTGAAGCTGCTCCAACAGGTCCATGTCTTCCCTGTGCTGAGGGCTCCAGAGCTGGACATGCTACTTGAGGCAGCATCTCATGAGAGTGGAGTAGAGGGAGAAAGTCACCTCCTTGAATATGCTGGCCATACTTCTTTTTATGCAGCTTTCTAGAAGATGCATCATTCTAACGTAGAAAACAAGTTTTTCTAAAAAAAATGGTTGCCATTGCCTTTCTAATGTTTTCCGAAGACCATCACAAAGATCCTTTTTATGCAAAACATTTCTTCTTATGACCATTTCCCTGCTCTTACATGTTACACAATGACTTTATGGAAAATCAGACGGGACTTATGAGTGACCAGAGTGTGTCTAAGCTACTGTCGGTCTTGATTTTGAAATATTGTGCTGTCTGAGGAGTGACTACACTTTTCTTATTATTTGATTTCTTCTAAAGAGAAAATCATGAAAGGGGGACTTGTCAGGCTAAATATTGGCTATTTTATATGCAGATATACCTTTGGTAGGATTATTACATACCATTTCAGAAAGGGGCAGGGAATTTCTCCTATGTTTGTATCTGCTGAAGAGCTCTAGAAGTTTTACATTACTGACAAGAAAGAATTCTGAAGAAATCTTGTAATACTTATATAACCTTGCAAACCAGGGAAAGTGTGCAAAGTTTGCACTTAGCAGTAAGTAGAAGAATATGTAGCGGAATGCAAGACGAGAACAGTCATTTCAAAAAAGAGACACTTTGAAAAGGTCAGCATATATGCTTAACAAATGCCACTGTGAAGGACATGTTTAAGAGAGCTCTGGCCTAAGAAAATAGAATTTCTGTAGAGAATGGAAAATCTGATGGTTTTTGGTTTGTGAGGGGCACGATGGCTGATAGGTTGACATTAAAAAATATCTAAAATTACATCGTGAAAAAAATGTTTCATATTTCTGTGAAATGACATACCTTTGATCCTGCTGCGATGGGGATTTTGCACCTGGATGTGTGTTGTACGAGAACCCTGATGGTGTTTCCTCACTCATTAGTTCTGACTAGGTGGTCTCACTTTTAGGCCACAGAGAAGTCAGCAAATATCTTTTTCCCACAATTTTATTTGAGTTGTCTCAAGGTGATATCTGTTTTGTATTCGTAGAACAAGAGAATTCAAGAAATGCCCCTGTGGGCCAGATTAATGGTCTATCATCTAGTGCTGGTGCTTATTCTCTGAAAATAACAAAAGAGCGTGCAATTTAGGGAGAGCGCACGGGCCTCTCTGCTCTCTGTGGTCCATTTCCCTTGTATTCCCGTGGCATCCATCTGTTTTGGATTTGTGATGTTAGAGGAGACATCCCTATCCCTACCTGTGCCCTTCAGTATTTATGGAATTCCTGTCCATAAATTTGTCCTTGAGCTTGAATTAGCTGGAAGTTAAACCTTGTAGTATTGTGGTTCAGGGAATGAAGTTGTCAGGTGTCTGCATTTCTGAGTTTTGGTTTCCGGGACCAAGTAGGTAGGATGAAAAATATTCATGATGACTTTTGCTGTGATAAATAACTCAGTTTTGAATTGTTCATGTTTGTGTGTTCCTTGTTCTAAATATTCTGTAATTTGTGTTTCACTTGGGATTGACAGTGGTTTGGATGAAAACTTTCCCCAGTTATGCCCTGTCATAAGGAATTTTGTCCAAACACTTGTGTCACATGAAGAATTGTTGAACTGCTTGTATGCAAACAGGATTGGTGAGATGTGAAGAAAACCTTTGTGAGTACTTATTGGTCAAGCTGAAACTCCCACAATATTCAGTCCAGCCTATCACTTGCTGCAAAACCTCTGGGATAAACCTATTTATCTGTACTAGTACTTCCCTCACAAAGCAAAGGAACATTGAGATAACAGTAATACTTTTTACATTGTTATAGCTCGTATTTGGAGGATTTAAGGTAAATTCTTAAGATTCGGTAGTAGTCAATTTTTAAATATTAATCCACTGTGAGACCATATGGAATGGTAATACATTGTCTATGGAGATGAGGGAGTGTATTGACTTCCTTCCAATTGTAATTTGTTCTTTGTAAAGCAAAATTTTGTAGTTGTTTCATTGGAGAAGATGACAGAAATATGCATTTGAGCTTTCTTTTTAAGTTTATTTTAATGCTTATCTTTTACTACTCAGATGTTTCAAGCTTTTTGCTTAGAAGATGTAGTTAAGCTTTGATAGAGATAGATTGCCAAAAAGCATCCTACCTACTTCCCCAAATCTGCATCCTTTTATTTATGGTTGATCAAAATTCAGTATCATGTTTTCA
Organism: Trogon surrucura; assembly: GCA_020746105.1. NCBI lineage: Eukaryota > Metazoa > Chordata > Aves > Trogoniformes > Trogonidae > Trogon > Trogon surrucura. Next base: position 110,989,447 of record CM036617.1, on the reverse strand, counting down.
CTTGTGAATCTTAATGTCAATCTGATTCCCTAAAATACCTGTTGCTTTTTGTCATGTTCTAATCTAGAATATCAATTTTCAAACTGTAATCCTGTCAAATCACTACACGAGCACTTAATTTTTGAGGGGAAATTGCGCTACCTCTAGATGCTGTGAGTTTTAATGGTGTGCTAGAATAGCCAGTACTGTCAGTCTGGAGTATCCAGGGAAAACTTCCCAACTCGGAGACTGTGAGGAATAGAAACAGGATGAAAACATAAAGTTATGTCTGTGGTTATGATTATTTCGTCTGTTATCTGATATCTTGTGATTTTTAAAAAGGAAATCAAGGAGTGGATTATATTAATAAACCACAAAATAAGCTGTTCAGTTGATCCGGTATAGGTCTCTCCAACTGCAGCGTTTGTTTAGACATGGTCAGCGTAGAGTATTCCTAGGGCACAACAGATTTCATCCAGTCAGAATCTCTAAAAATAGATGAGATGAATCATGCTGTAAAGTGTCTCTCTAATTATAAAAGGGGCCTGTGGTGACTAGCTCAGAGGTGATGCTTAAAACTGGGTAACAGGAATTCCATCCAGAATGACTGAGACACCAATGTGATCATAAACCAGGTTTATGCCATTTAAAAATGTGTCAAGCTAGACTTTTCGGGTGGTGAACTAAAATTCACTGCAACACTGAACTAACAGCCACTGCAACAACCTCCCATGGAATAACACCCAGCATTCAGAGCACCCTAGTATAGGAAGCATGAACTTAAGTTGTAACAGAGAAAGACTAATAAAGTGACTAGTGGGAAGGGAGAGATTATTGTGAAGATACTAAATGCTTTGTTTCTCTTCAATAAAATAAAGACCAAAAGGAAAGATATGCTTCAGGGAGAGAACTACAAGCCCAGGAGAAGAAACACGTAATCTGAAGAACAGATCTAGGGCAGAAACAACTGCCAGAAAATCAGACTAAAAGAAGATTTCTAACCATCAAAGCAGTAGTGCTCTGGAACAGCCTCTCAGTAAGGTGGCCAGGTTTTGTTTTTCCACACACGTCTAACAGTTTGCAAGGTAGAAAATGATACATTTATGAAAGGGAATGTGAAACGTGGTTGCCTCTGATAGCCGGAGCCTGGACTCGATGTGCCACCACTTTGATCCTGGAAGGGGATGTGTATGCATGGCTGCACTTATTGAAGTGACAGTAATTATGCTGTAGATATGCCTGTACTATCAATGTGAATATGTTGTGGTGCTTCTTTAAACTTGTAATTAATACTAATTGAGCTCTCAGAAACTAAAGGGTTCCTCACGTAAAAATCGTGTGCACTTGCTGAATGTAAGAACAGTTTGCTAACTCATCCCATTTCTTGGAAAACTCCATGTTAATGAAAGGAAGGCACTGTATGCAATCTGCTTATAACAAACAACTCAGAGGATTTCTTGCTGCGCAAAACTTCTTTTGCCAGAATGCTGGTTCTGCTACATGTGTGTTTTCTCTTGGTATTATGTTTATTGGACTGGAAAAGTGATTATAGATTAACACCTTTCCTAATAAGTCCTACTAAACACAACTTTGTTGTGAAAATGTTAGCATAAATGAGAAAAATGACAGGTTCTGTGTGTAAATTCAAGCTACACATTTTTTAACAAACTAGAAGGAGGAAAAAGTTTTCTGATGCTAAAATTCAGTCTAAAAGTAAAGTAGGTTGCCACTTTATAAAAATAATAAAAGTAACGAAGTTGTGATTCTGTTACTCCACACACATAGCTCAGCATGCACTTGAATGCGCAGGCAGCAAGAGAGTGCCCCCAGTTTGTAAGGTGGCTGTGGGGCCTGCGAGAAAGAAGATGTCAGGGGAGTAAAAGAATTTACCTTCGTTGTGGCTACTCTCTGCCTGTGTCCACTGCAGCCCTTGGAAAAGCCGGGTGTGAGGGCAGGCCCTGTGCTGGTCCCGTGTTCAGAAGGGCTGAGTGGGGTGACTGAGAGGTCAGGTACCCCACCTTGTGGTACCCGCTTCTTTTATTGCTTAAGCTACTGGTATATGGCAATTCCTGTAAATTTGTTTACCTGCTGAAGTTAATCAAGCCTTGGGGAGAAAAAAAATAAAAAAGTTTCCTCTTTTTTTTGGCTGTATATTTTGTAATTGTGGGATATACCGTTAGATCATAATATCTGGTATGTCCTTAATGATGGGCGTGTTCCTGTGTGGCTGCCCTAGGAGATCCTGCTCTGACAGGGGGGTTGGACTAGATGATCTCTAGAGGTCCCTTCCAACTCCTGACATTCTGTGATTCTGCGATCGTTCCTTCAGGTGAAACCCAGAGGCTGAGAGTCCTGCATCCTCATTCTGTTGCCCTGTGTCTCTTCCAGGTGTGCAGCTGCCTTCCCGTTTCGTGGCAGGACCATGTTGGCCACTTTGCAAGCCCCAGGTAAGCCCCAAGACCCTTGCCCATAGTTTCAGTTGTCAAGTCACCTTGACCGACCTTCTGGCACACGGTTCCATGGGCAGCGCCACTCCTCACCGTCCTGTGGTGGCTTTCCTGGGATGGCATTTACAGAATGCTCCGTCTGCGTTTAAAATGGCTCCTGAGGAGCGCAGTCATGGTGCTTGTCCTCACAGCACAGGGCTACCGGGGTGTGGGGCCAGCCCCAAGGCTCGCCGTCACAGGGTGCAGCTGTGCGGGTGTCCCTTGCGCCCAGACGCATGGCCCGGTGGCAAGGCCAGGCTTGGGCCCTGCTGTGGGGGAGGCAGAACCCCAAGGCTCAGCCTGGCCGGGATGTAGCTCAGCACCGGTGAAACCAGAACTGGATCTAGAATCTCAGTGCCATTAAATCTGACAGGAGTTTTGTTGCTGTTGCCTTTGCTCGGATGAATATCTCCCTGTGAGTTTCTAAGGGAGGTTAAACGGCAACCCCCCTCTCACTTGCAGGAAGGCTGGGATTGCCTTGATGTGATTCAAAATGTTTTCCTTGCAGATGTGATTAATTACTTCACGCCTTTCATAGAACGTGGTAGTGTTTCAAATCGGAACGTGCCATTGCACCGCATAGTTTAAACTCTTTTAAGTTCTTGTGTTTTGTGCCATTACTCCCTTGTGTTTTGTCTTTGAAGTGAGAAAGGATTTACTTTTTATTTAATCCGCTATTTGTCTTCATAACAAGACTGATTAATTCTTGAAACAAACTGTCAAAAAATTGTGCCTTTTACCCAATTTAAATTTGACTAGCTTCAGCTCTGAGACATTGTTTTCTATGGGCACTTAGAGATGGTAGTTGTTTTCCTATAATAATTGCTGCAAATTTTTCAAGTCAATTAAAATATATCTGATACTTTTTAAGACTTTTCACTGTAACAGATATTCTCCAGTATTCAGTTTTTGTTGCTGTCCTTTCACCTCTATTTTTCCCAAAATCTTTTGAAAATACACAGTAGTTTCTTAACCTTACTCTAGAATTACTACTGATACTGCCCCTGGATGAAAAAACAGTTGTCTGTAACTCCTGCTTTACTGACCCTTTGAGCATAGCAGGGTTGTGCTAAACACTTTATGCTGGGACCTTACGTTGAATGATGGGTCCCTGTGCTTACTCTGTCCCCTTCAGAAATGACTCATTCAGTTTGCCTTTCTGATCTAAGGATGGATTTTAAGTGTGTGGTTATTCACATAGGTTTGCACTCTCTACTTATAACCATTTTGGCAAGGTTCATACTAAAAATAACTTGTTACAGTTAGTTTTCTTCTTCCTTCAGATGGAATAACTTTTATGGTGAATTCTGCTCATACTTCCAGCTGATGTGAATGTGCAGTCTCAAGAGTATCAAGTCATAATGAAAAGTTCATGAAAAGGTCTTTTGAATTACACTGTAGCTGGAGATTTCCTTCAGCTCAAATGACATTGATTTGGGATGCTGAGCATCTTGTAGACCTCGATGTAAATGGGACTTAGATTTTTGGTCTGTGTAGCTAGCTATGAAAAGTGAAACTTTCAGGAATATTAGCCCTAAGTGTGAAGGACATGTAAGGCTGGCTACTTAATGTTGAATTCGTAGGAAGTAGTTCTATCACTGTATACTTGAAAAGCAGTAATTCACTGGGGTGTTTCAATGGGAGCAAGTAATACAGGCCTAGCTTTTCTGTGAAATAAATTGAGCTTCATTGCAATGGCAACACTGTTTGGCTTTCCTTCACCTTCTTCCTCTCTCTTCCCAAAGGCTTCACAATAATAATTTTTTTCCCTCCTGCTTACATTTCCTCCTTTTATAATGAATCTTTTGTTAGGTCTCGGTTCCTTTATTTCATTTTTATGTGTCTAAGATCAGTTTCGTTTTCGCTGTCCTTTTCTCTCTAACTTCTGTTTGTCCATAAAATCTGGGCAGTTTGTTTTGCTTTATTTTTGTGGTCTTTTCTTTCCATCAGTGCACTTATTTGTTTTGTATACCTTTGTCTTTCTACCTAAAAATTAAAAATCATGAAGCATAAAATAATCTCAATCTGTGCTTGTAGGATACGGAAAGCCAGCTGTCCAAACAGACTGTGTATTTGGTTATAAATTTGTTGAGAAATGTGTGTATTTTATTAATAGCGATGTGCGTTTTTGATATTTTCTTTGCAGTCAGCATACACCTGTATATAAACCTGTTTAATCATTCTGAATGCTCACATTAATAGAATAGGAGTGAAGTCCTTTTGTTATAATGTATGGCATTTTCTTCTGGAAAAAATCATTCAAAAATAAGAGGTCAAAGAAATAAAAAGTAAATGGTAATCTTCTAGCTAGAATCTACGGACAAGTCTCTTCTAAAGCTGAATATCCTACAGGGAAGTCCTCATCCACCAGATTACATTATTTTTACAGTGCGTGGACTTTCTTGCTGTTACCAGTAGAAGCAATTGTTAACTCTTGCAATAAAGACGATTTAGCCTAGATGTGATATAATATGTGCTGCCTGCAGTATTTTTGTTGTAGATGACACTCTGAATTTTTCATAAGTCACAAAGTCTGCACACTGTATATTTTTGACAATTATGCACAAGATGTTTTTTTCAGTATGTTTGGGTGTTGGGTTTTTTTTTCTCTCTTGGGAGTCATTTAGTCACTTTAATTATTAGGATGTATTATAAAACTTTTAAGTTTATTACGCAATTGAAAGTTACACAGCCATTCCTCTTTGGGAAATATTCTTGGAAGAAGACAATGACTGGAAGTGGCACCCATCTTTTTCAAATTTGATGAAATTACACTATCCCAAAAGGAACAATATGGGATGATAGATGTTTAAAAAAAACCTTGTAGGATGCACTGATCAAAGTTGAGCTTAGTTGTTAGTAGTGAACTTTATCCTTCAATTTGTCATGAAATAGAAGGAAACTGGAATAGCTCTACATATTAAAAAAACCCCGGACATTTCCCTCTTACAAGAAAAACCCAAATATAAAGAATGCCATTGTTTGCTGCACATGTGGCAACCAGTCTGGTTGATATTAAGTTGAAGTTACTGCCATCTGGTGGGGAAAATTGTATTATATCGCTACAGTTCAAAGTAATGCTGTTAGGGTTACAGTCCCTGTTCACGTGTGAATATTGTGCGTGCCTGAGTATGTGTGTGTACATATATACATGCCTACATAGAGATAGTTATAGGTATATGTATATATAATATTAGCATTTGGGGCAAATTTTAAAAGAACATGAAGATACTCAATGGTACAGAATGGCCTTCTTAATCAGAGGTTCTTCAAGGGTGTAAAAATGCATGAAAGAAAGTAAGGACAATGTAAAAGGTAGAGCAGACAGATGTGCAAAATGTATGCTGTGGTGCTGCCAGTGCATCCACACTTCTGGCCTAGATTAATATCGATAATCACATACAAAACTTTTCCCCGGAATGCTTCTTTGCACAGCTGGAGATTTTACGTTTTGTGCAGTGTTCTGTGTAGCACTTTCTATGCTCGAGATGACAGCTAATTATTGTTGCAAAAACATCTGGGCTAGCTCTGCCTTGGTGCTCCATTCTTAGATTTTCTCTTTGATGCAGCAAGTTTGCTCCTCCTTGAATATGGACATACACTTGTGTTGACTGTTGTCTGATTCTTGAAGGATCAGCCTAAGAGGAATGGATTTGTATAAGCAGTGCATCAGGGGAGTCTGTGGGGCATCTTAAATATATAAAATTAATTAGATTGTTTTCTTAAGGAGCTAACACTCCTACATTAGATGTAACAGTGCAGTGAATGACAGGCAAAGTGGTAACAGAATAAGAGAGAGTCAGTTGTGGGAGACAGTGTCAGATACCTATATTTAGTAATAAATTGCTTGGTAACCATATGAGAACAATGACTAGTATCCAGAACTTGCTCTTATTTCATTGTTATGGTGTTTGAAGACTCCAAACATGATTAGGTGTGCTTTATGTACAAATATGAAAGAGGCTTTGTCCTTGACATATGCTATGTTTTCTTCTGGAAGAAAACAGTGGAAGCCATCCTTCACTTGTAATATGCAGAATAAGTTGCCATTTTCTCTTCTGAGGAGCTGTGTCTTTTAAATCTCTATCAAAAGTGTATCTTTAACTGGCAAATTCTCATGCTAAGAGTCAAAGAAAAGGTAGGGGGGATACAGGAGTCCCACAGGGTGCGTGGTGGTGAGATGAAATCCCCTGCGCTGCTGTGTTGTCCAAAGCCCCCTGGCTGTGTGCTGAGCCTCTGGTGGCAGCCCAGCTCTTGCCAGCATGTGAGTGCTGGCGTTGCCTGAGGTAAGGCTAGAGGAGGCAGACATGGTTGCAGTGTTGCTCGTGTCTGACTGTCTCTGGGCTCTTGGTGGCACATGGTTAATGATGAACAGAACCTGAGTGGAGTTTGAGGTCCTTGGACTCGTGAGTCCTGCTAATTTCAGGTCACTGAGGAGGCTCGCTTCAGGCCCTTGTCAGAATTGTACCTTATACCAAGCTAGACAAGCAGAAGTCAGGGGCAGAGTGACACTAGGTTCCTCTCTAAAGGGATAACTAACTCAATGCTCTCATCCTGTACTTTATTACAAGAAGTGTATTACTCTGATTACATTCTCTCCATTGTCTTTTTGGGGCAGGGGAAGAGGGAAGAAGTGTTTTTCTTTGGTGGAAATCTTGCTTTGGTGGGCTTTCTAATGCTGTAGTCTACAGCAACATTTTGTTTCTTTAGCTGCTTACTGGCCTTAACAGTGACATCTCAAAGAGGCCTGCTGAATGCTTGCTGGATTGCACATTACATTCCTGTAGACCAGCTAGCTTGAATTGCAGGACCTCACCTGGGTAATAAGATTTAGCATGGAAATTCCTATATAGGTAGAATTTCCATTCCTGTTCTGTGCAGAGTAGCTTATGAGATTCTTGGTTTATACATTTACAAAATGCTTGGTCAAGTCTGGTTTCTGCAGAAGCCATATTCTTCTCATAGTCATGAAAACTTGGTTTTCAAAACAATAGGTGAAGTGGCCCTACAACTTTATGAATTCCTTAATCCTTGAATCTAATCAAGCAAAAAACCTAATGATTCTGACTTTCTGTACATGTGTTAGGTGTTACTGAATGGGTTAACTGTTGTTGCAGAAAATTATATTCCTCATCTCTCATCATTCTTTATTTTGCTGTAAATTCTTTTTCACTTGGTTGGTTTTTGCTGCCCATTGTAGTTTTTTGTTTGTATTTTGTCTTCTTCCTTTTCCTGAACTCTCTGGGAGTCAGAATCCTGCCCAGATAACATCTTTCAAAAGGGAAACCATTGACCTTATAATCCTGTCATTCTCCTTTCAAGCCTACATTGCACATGCAGGTGTCTGATTTCTTCGTAGGTTTTAGAGGAAGTACTTTTTCATGACTTTGCAAGGTAATTGCCTAATTGTTTTTCAAGGAGACAGACACTTTTCTCACAGTAAGACTCTTACTGGAAATATTTAACAGTAAGAGTGCTGGGTGGTACAAGACCACATATTAAGGAAGTGATTCAAACTCAAGCCCATGGCTTGAACCTTACAGTGCAAAGAGCTCTCTCTGACTCAGTCTAGTTTGTACAAGACAGAGAAGTGGGACAGCTTTCAGAAGGAATATAATCTCTGATTCCCTCTCCCAGCCTTCAACTCTCGGCATAAAATATACTTTGTGCTGTATGACAGAAGTGCCTAAGTTGATTAGCTCTTGATTACAAAACTGACTGCTTTTTCTTTTCACTACTGCTGATAAAATGACCATTCTTTGAAAACCTGTTGGCACTGAAATGCAAGCTTCTTGGAATATCTTTTTTTCTTTTTGTCTGACTGTGCACCCTTTCCCCCCACCCCCCCTTCTTCTCCCCACCCCTTATATAACTTCACATATTTATTCATAGTCCCCTGGGATTAATAAACAGTTTGATAGCTAGAAGGTAATTGCTGTCTGTGCTTAGAATAACTGATCTTTAAAGGAAGCTTTTGTAGTGAAAAATGTTGTAATGTGAGACAAGGTTAGAAGGAATATATTTGCTGAACCAAAAATGACCATCTTTGAGACAGTCTGTTAAGATGGGATAGAATTTGATGTTATGTGCTATGAATTATAAATTAGAGAGTGGAATGCATTGAGGCCTCTCAAATTTCAACTCAAGGAGAAGTTGATAGAGAAATGAGCAAGTCCAGCTCTTTGACTTCATTGTGCAGGAAATCAAAACAGAGCACCACAGCGATCCCAGCTGGCTTTGAAAACCTATGAGGATGCGGATGCGCTTCTCCATGAACAATCTGATAGATGTGATATTTGTCTTTGAATCTCCGTGCTTGGAAGCATTCAGGAATTGACTAGACAAGCTTCTGAAGAACCTGGTGTTGGACCTGCTTAGCGCAGGTTATCAGGTTGGACGACTTCTAGACATCTCTTCCAAGCTCATCTATTCTGTGATTCCATGATATGAAATCTAGGCTTCTAAAGACAAGATGTTCTCAAAGAATAGAGATTTTGGTACAAGATCCTGCTTCTTATCATGAAGATGAGTGGCTAAAGTTACTTTAAAAATTGCCTTAGTTTTGAGGTAGAAAAATGGCTGTAATGACCTTAATTTACGTGCACTGGAACTTTTTATTGCATTTATACAGCTTGTCTCCTCAGCCTTTCTAAGGAGTGTTTGGGGTGGTGGGAGCCACTTCCTATGGAAATTCAAGTGCAAGACACAATTCTTTTACCTAGCTTTGTCTGATGCATGCATGAAACTATGTGCATGCCTTTATTAAAATAATAAAATAAGAGAAACCTTATCAAAATGTTACATTTTACACTTAATTTCTCACTTGGGGGAAGAGGAAAAGAACCAACTATGACAGACACTACTTTCAGCTCTTAATGGACTACTGAGGGTACTTTGAAAACCTCATGTTAAAGACAGTAAAAAGACTATACATCTAATAGAATACTAAATTTTTTAAAACTGTGATTTATTTGCTTTTTAAAGTTATAAAACAACTTTCAGACTGCCAGTATTATATCTTAAAATCCTGTGTATTAGCAATCTGAGGACGAGCAAAATCTAAACAATACTTTCTGAAATTCTTGTGCCGTCATCTCTGGTTTATAGGGAACACCCTCTCTCTTGGGTAAAAAAGTAATTAAGCTTAGGACAATAAGCAGTTCTGGCTGCTCTTGAACAAATATCTCAAGTAAAACAAACTTTTATGAACTTCATGCTGTTCTTACTCCTATATACTGGGTGAACTTCAAAACTCAAGTTATTCAGAAGCATTGGTTAGTTGAATTCAAGGAGCACTTTGTGAATTGACATTATGTTTGTTACGGATATGGTTAGATTATGTTTGGGGGAAAATCAGTTTCAATAATGTGCCACTGTGTTGATACTGCTTTTCCTGGTGTGTTCTCCTATTTAGAGGGGGTGCACAACTGATTCACAAGAAAGCTGACCCATCATGTCTTTGAATTTAGTCTTGACGGATAATAAAGAAAGAAACATCAATGAGCTGTGTAGTGCTTAATTTAAGTATAACATAATGTAATCAGTTAAAATACCAATAAGCAGTGTGCCCAGGTGGCCAAGAAGGCCAATGACGTCCTGGCCTGGATCAGGAATAGTGTTGTCAGCAGGAGCAGGGAGGTGATCATGCCCCTCTACTCAGCTTTGGTGAGGCTGCACCTTGAGTACTGTGTCCAGTTTTGGGCCCCTCGCTACAAGAGGGACACTGAGGTGCTGGAGAGGGTACAGAGGTGGGCTACCAAGGTAGTAAAGGATTTGGAGCATATGTTGTACAAGGAAAGGCTGAGGGATCTGGGTCTGTTTAGCCTAGAGAAGAGGAGGTTGAGGGGAGACCTCATGGCTCTCTACAGCTACCTGAAGGGAGGTTGTAAAGAGGCAGGGGTTGGTCTGTTTTCCCTAGTGGCGAGTGATAGTGCAAGGCTAAATGGCTTTAAACTGTACCAGGGGAGGTTCAGGTTGGATATTAGGAACAATTTCTTTATGGAAAGGGTTGTCAGGCATTGGAACAGGCTGCCCAGGGAGGTGGTTGAGTCACCATCCCTGGAGGTATTTGAGAGAAGGGTAGATGTTGTGCTGAGGAACATGGTTTAGTGGTGTTGATAGGATAAAGGCTGGACTCGATGATCTTGAAGGTCTCTTCTAACCAAAACTGTTCTATAATTCTATGAAATATCTTTTGCAGTGATCACCAAGATAGACAACTGAGCTACAGTTATTATTTCAGGATTTTGTTGTAATTTGGTTTTAGGATTAATCATGCCACAAATGCAGAGCCAGTTTGAGTCCATGTTTTAATACAGCACTGAGATTGGAGGTATAAATGTGGTTGTATCAATTACAAAACTACCTTAAATCCACAGATTAGCTACTTCCATGCAGCACAGAGCTCTAACTAGTAAACCATGTATGAACCCAAGAGGCTCCACACAGACTTTGCTTGAATGTCCCTACATCACTTTTCCCAGATGAGAGCACAGAAAATATATGCAGAGGCAAGTCCAACATGTATTATCAGTTTGGCCTCAATGTCAACTGTCCGAAATCCACAGTGAATCTCTCTGGAGTTGCTATCACTTCCTCCTTCTCCATTTCCAGAAGACCTCATTAGGTGAGGCGCGGCAATCATGCAAGCACTGAGACACAGCACCAGCCTGGAGCTGGTAACCTCCAGGAGATCAGCCGTTGCTGCCGTGCCTTTTCTCTGCGCTCCCCAAAGAGCACAAGAGCACTTGGTAGCTCGGGCACAGTTCTGAACCCCCGTGGGCAGGGTCTGCCAGAGCTGTGTGGTGCCTGGCTCTCCAGGAAGCAAAGGCTCCTTGGAGCAGCACCGTGCCATGATGGATGCGGAGCCTTGCTGCATCAGAGCCGGCTGTGCAGAGCTCCATCTCTGTCTTCTCTCTCCCTCTAAAACTACCTGTGTTACTGCTCCACCTCCCTCCTTTCTCTCCCTCTTCAGCTTCCCAATCCCTCCAGTTTCTGGGGAATCCAGACTCCTGTTACTCTGGACAACAGGTGATGCTGCAGTGAGGAATGTAGCTATAGTAATGTAGCATAATAAAATCCCTATGTTTTTACTATCTATTATTGTTAAAGGATCGGCTTTAATTTTGCCTTCTTTTTAGGCTTGTATCTTAATCTAGAATAGTCTTTATGCTTCATATTGATATTTCATTTATGTACCACTTTAAAATCGCTGAACAGAAAATAGTAGGATTGCTTGTAACATCTTTTATGCAGATTATATTACAGCAGGGCCTTTACGCATTTTTCTGGGCTCTTACTTCCCTTGAGATTACTTAACTGCTTAGTGGTGTTCAGAATGAGAATTTCCTCGATCAGCATTTAAAATATGCAAGCTTTATTTTCCCTTATGTGTTATGTTGTTTTGTTAAGGAGTTTTTAAGTCTTCTGCCCCCATGTTGGAGCAAATGTGCTGGTTCTCTGGAATGGAGTTTCGAAAAAATCAAAGGGGGTTAGATAACAGAATCACAGAATCACAGAATGGCCTGGGCTGGAAGGGACCTTAGAGATCGTTTTAATCCAACCTCCCTGTCGTGAGCAGGGACGCCACCTCTCGACTAGGTCAGGCAACACGTGAGAACCGAACGGGAATCGAACCTGCGATGCCTTGTTTGTAGTGTGTCTGATGTGTTGGATTCACAGCTGTGTGCACATCTGCTTAGGAGGGGGCTGGAGGTGGGGGGAGAGGTCTGGATCCCTTGACACCAGCTTCACATCAGAGATCCCCATGGCACGGCGGCACATCTCCCTTGTTTGGATCATGCCAGTACTTTTTCCTCAGGAAGGAAGTAATCTGTGTTTAGAATGGGTGAGTGGTGCCCCAGAGAGATGAGTCCTCATCCTGCGCCCACCACGCTGCTCAGGTCACGTATATATTATGTATACGTACCCCTGCTCAGGTGGACACCTATAATTTCTTCCTTATTTCCAGAGTATTTAGGGGAGGTACTTGTGGCTTCCAGTGCAGCGCCTGAGAACTCTCACAACTCCAGCAAAAGACAACAGGGGAGAAGTATTTTGAATGTACAAAACCAAGTACTCTGAAAAATACCAGTCCCATAGGAGTTTGTTCTGGGTGCCCAAAATAAACTGACCTTGATAATGAAACAATGCTAATGACACTTTTCCACACAATGGTCCCATGTATCTATGTGGTGTTGTTTTTCAGATAAAGTGATGAGGGTCTGTGGAGTGCTTGGGTAGTACGGTATTTGCCAAAGAAACAACCTTTTGGAAATTAATAACGTCATCTTAAGTTTTAGGTGATCTGAAAAGTACCTTTATTAGAGGACATAAAACATTGAGTAATGAGACCAAAAATACGTGCTGAGAGGCTACGCAGACAATGACAATTGTCCTTTCTGAGCATTGATTAATGTCTGTTCAGTTTCTAAATTATGTATTGTCATGTAAAGACTGTTTTGTAATAACAATATAAACAAAGACACTGCTCGAGATCCTTTTCTTTGTTTTAATGTGCTTTCATAGTAAATGTGTATATTAAATATATATATATGAATATGTGCACATACCAAATAATAAAACTTCGTATTTTGAGGCTACTTTGAGGTTACAGTGTTGAGCACCAGAAGATAGCCTATAAATACATGCGTACGCACATCTGGAAAGTAGTATGTAATGTATTTTAAAATTGTTTTAATAGATTGAATGTTCCAACACACAACACTTTTTCTTCTCGTGGGTACTATATTGGCACTTCAACTTGCATACACTTTCTAAATGTTCTGTGCACATAAATATTGTTCCAAGATTCTTTGGAGCCAGTCGTTTTGCTTAACTTCACTAAGCAGGCTTCATTCTGGGAATCTTTTTAGAGAATTGATGGCATTATTAATTGAATTTTAAAATGATGTTTTCAAAGTCAATATGATTATGCATATATATGCTGTAACATCAGCACACTATTAAACCTCTAAAAATAAATGCCTCATTGCTTTTTATTGTGTGTTATGCCTCATCCACTGGTATATAACAGAGATAGTCCTCTTTGAGAAGTATCTATGTAATTATTATTGACATGGCTTTACAACTTTGGAAAACTAAAATGAAGACTGACAAAGTAGATCATGAAGAAAAATGAGGAACCAGTAACAGATTTGGACAATAAGTGAAAAAGTGAGAAATTTTATAACCAAAGTGAGGTGAAAATTACTGAGTGTGTAACTGATGTGCCCAAGTGTGTGATTACTGATCTTTCCCTCCTTCGTTTCATTCACAAAGAGGTCATACTGTAGAAAGAGCAGGACATTTTGATTATTTGTCTGGTTTTGCTGAAGAGCTGTTTTCACGGAAGATAACTGAATTTAGAAATCTGAAGGTGTACAAGCTTAAATGTAATCTAAACAGGAATTAAATGTAGATGGATGAGGATGTAAAGCTGACCATGAGTAACCATTATAACTGAGCATCTAGTTATGCAGCCATTCTCACATTTTTTTGTAGTTACGGTCAATAAAATTTTGAAAATAACCCAGCCATCTTGTTGACAGAGGCTGTGGTGAGAGACTGGGAAAGTGATAGCAGACCGCAGCACGGAATAGTTAAAGGCACTTTTACACCTGTTACTCCCTAACACGATGGAAAGTAACACAGTGATACTTGTTGCAAAGTGTACAAATGCAGACTCTCAGCATCGACCACTCTGGAGATCCACACCTGTGAGACCTTGCCCTAGGGGTTGACCAGAGAGCTAAAAGGAAGGACAGGATGAACTCCTGAGCTAGGAATGTTATCTCTGGAGCAAAAAGACTTGGATGGATTTGACATTGGATTGACGTTTGTCAAGGCCGGAGAAGAATGCCTGAGCATAATCAAGAAGTGATATTTTGGGAACAAGGGAGAGGCATTTGATTGAGGATGGGTGTGGGGGGAAGGCCGTGCGTGTGGCTGGTGGCATAAAGAAAGAATATCCCGCCTGTGAAGACACGGAAGGAGATTCATGGGTCCTATTAGTGCAGGCCAGATGTTAAAGGTTTTAGAAAGGTTGAAAAGCATTTTATGGAAGGGACTTTTGTGAGACGAAGTCTCAAAATTTTGTTTTAGCCATACCCAGATTGAGCTGATTGCCAGACATTCATAAAGTGGTAACAGAAAGGTAGCATGAGTTTAATTTGGATAACAGGAATGCTACTTCTGAGAGATTAAATAGAATGGGGGATGGCATGGAGTATGTGAGTTATAAGCTGTTTGTCTCCATGCATACTCTACAGAGATGAAGTGTTGTGTATGTTTGTTTTTTTGACTCATGCGAGTGACAATCTAGTTCATTTTTGATTGATCTGCTAGGAAGTCAGTTGGAGTTTGAGAGACATCTAATAAAAATAGATTCATCAATACTTGTTGTATAAGCTAAGAAGTATTTACACCGACTGAAAAAAAATCCTTTCCTTAATGTTAGGAACACTAGATGAGACCATTGGAGTAAAAGTGTCTCCTTGAAGAGTAGATGCTATTTCAACAGAAATTTGGAATAACTACTAATGAGAAAAGACACGAGATAGTTTGTTTTTGAACCTTCTGCTATTTTTCCATTTTGCTTTGCAATCATCTTCATTCAGAGCTGTTGGGGATTGGTACAGACGGTGAGATGTGGGTCAGTACTCGGTGGCAGTTTGAAGGAAGAACAGCAGGTAAGTAGCAATCTGATCTACGAGTCATTTTGTATTTTCATGTAGATAGTCCTGGTCAGAATGGGAAAATTGCCTGGTACTGACATTTGTTCAACCCTTTCAAATGAAGTACGAGAGATTTCTGGCGTTTTTTTTTTTTTTCCAGATGATGTTAGTGTAAATGTTAGAGAAGAGATGCTTGTCTATTTTCAGCAAAACTAATTTTCCAGATCTGAGCTCTGTTGGGTTCAGCTATTGGAAGTGCATACCAGATAACCACAAAAACCACAAGAATTCAGTGTTTTATAAGAAATCAGTTAGTATTCATTTAACTGCATTTGGTTTCATTTAACTGTATTTGAAAACTTTGAAGCTGAGGCTGATAGACCAGTACCAAACTTTGAGTCTTGTTCATCTATGTTAAGCTTATATAAACTATATATACACAATTGGGCTCACTTTTTTTTTTTTTTTCTCTTTCCCCCACACACCCCAACCCAGTAATGATGGCAAAACATCTGGTCCTGGCAAGAAGGGGAAGATTACTTTGCTCCATGTGTGTCTGTCCAGTTCACTCTCAACATCTAACCCAGTATGATATTTCACTGTAGCAAAGCAAATAACAGTCTCAGCTGGTTCATTGATGTTTTTGTGTTCCTTACATTTAAACAGATTTTCAGTACCTTAAAAATAACTGGAGTTAATTTGTGCGTTTATCCTCATGTGACTGGTCAGAAAGTAATTGAAGTAGCTAAGGCCGTGAACTGCTTTTTTAGCCTCCATTTGGTTTGTGGAGGTCCATTTTAAAGCAGTGGGCAGTGCCAGCCCGGAGGCCACTGGACTCAGTAATTATGGAGAGGTTGGCTCGCTGGGGAAGTAGCATAAAGCCCATGTTGAAGAGACAACGCAGACTGTGAAGAGTCAATAGAAGATGTCAATTGTATGTAAAACATTTTTTTAACTTGTGTCACTGTGCTGCGGTATGACGTACAGTTTACTGGGATCATTCGCATCCTAGAGACCAGTCGGCATCGGTTTTTGCAGGAGCCAGCCAGCTGCAGTCACCTGCAGCAAGAAAGGGGAAAAGACACTTGGCTGTTCCACATGTAGGCATTAAGGACATAAAAGCAGCTACTGACCGTCTGAGTGTCAGATATATCCTGGATCACTGCATTTTTTGAATATTGTGTTGGTCCAGTTTTAGTTTTCTTCTCTTCCCTATCCTTTGTCTCCCCAACTTTTTTTTTTGTATACATAGATGTCAAACATTGTCCAGAGCAGCTTTGGAAACACGTCTCATCTTTGAACTCTTTGTGGAGTATGAGATAGTCATCTGAAACTGAGTGTATTAAAGCTTAGATGACACAGTGGTTTAAAAAGCGTAGGTAGGAATAGTGTTGAAGAGGCAGAACTAAAATAGAAAATAGGATACTTAGTCGAATCAAACATAGTGAGAACTTGAAACAGCAATAAGGACAATGATGGGAAAACTGCTATTCAGAAATGAACATTAGCCTGGTTAACCAGGAGTAGAAAGTGAAACATAGAAACTGCATGAGATTGGGAACAAAGAGCCTTTTCCGTTTTTTTTTTTTAAGTCCTTCGTATATTATTGATGGGCTACAGCTAGAAATCACACAGAGCAGTCGTGATTGCCAAGACCATTCCTGAGGAAAAAGGTAGACCTGAGGCAGAAATTCATTGTATGAGGGAAATAAAAGAGACAGTCTGTCAACACTTGATACAAATGTTTTTAAAAGCTTCTCAGAGCACTCTGGCAGTTTGCTGTGTGCTCCCTCTTCCAGACTTTGAGTGCAGGCTGGGGTTTGCCTATTTTGCATTACTTAAGCTATTTGTGGATTCCTGCCCCCGTCTCCTTACATTGATCTATGGAACAGAATTACTAGCCCCATTTTATCAAGAGAAGCACAAAAAGAAAGAGACCAAGGCCAAACTCTTCAAAAGTACTCAACTTCCATCAGACAAGTTTTTAGTACTTTCCTGTCTCGTGGATCTGTGGCCCAGGGGTCAGCTCATTATTGATAAAAGTGATCGGGGCTGGAATGAAGGATTCTATCATTTCAGGGCTGCTACCATAACCACTAAGATCTCTTTTTGAGTTTTTGAGGTGTTGAAGATAAATTCTTTTAATAAAGAGTTTCAAAGTGTTGTAATTGGAGTGTCATAATTGTAGCCATTTGATTTGGCAATTGTTTCCTGGATGGATTTCAATAACATATATAGTAGATTTTTTTTTTTCCCTGAAGAATTAATTCAGAAATATGTACAGATATGAAAAGAGAAAAAATTCCAAATAGAGAATCTGATCTTTTCATGTTCCTAACATTGTCCACTTCAAATTAATTATTTTTTTTTACAAGACTCTAATATTATTCATGATGAAACTAGCAGAAATACCTGACTTTTCAATAAAAAGTTGTATAATGTAGACAGCTTTTTTATTGTTTGGGGGAATTCAGCATGGGCCACTTTACAGTAATGATGCCTTGAAATATTAAGTTTCCTAGGGCAATTTCTCCTGAAGTGTGGTCATTATGGATAATAGTGATAATTAAGAAATCTATTACATTTGAAACACTAGCTGGTTGTACATAATGGTTGTTAAAATGTGTTCTGTTGTTTACACGAATTGTAAGGATAAGTGACATCGCACACTTAATAGTTACTTACGTTTCCTGAGCAGAGACTTAGTCTTCTGAAAAGGAGATGCAGAATTCTAGTTCTCTTTGTTCATTGAGTTTGTTTCCCAGAGCAAAGCGCCAGAGTTACTACAGTTGTGTTGCTGCTGTACCACATTCCAGTTAGTCTGCCTTTAATGAGGAGAGATGGAAGGATTGAGGTAGTGTGATGAAACTTGCTGTGCAGCAGACACGCTTAACTTCTGAGGCCTTTATCTAACACTTTTATCTTCGTTCTCCAGCCCGAAACCTGCATAGCCATCTCTGGTATGCAGTGTTTCAACCAGATATCTGAACTGCAAGCCTTCATGCAAACGCTTTGCTGCAGAGACAAAACCAGGTGCATACTTTTAATTAAAATGTACATTTCTGAAACCGTACAGCACAGACAGTGATAAGTGTACATGCTTGACTGTGGTTCAGCTGTAATGAAAACATATTATATAATGTCTGTATGTCTGCACTTTGCAGAAGACAGTCTTTTGCTTTCAGATGTGTGCATTTGGCTTATTTAGTGAAAGGAAATGTTTTCTCAAGACAAATATGCCACTGCTTACCTTTTGAAAAATACTCATTGAAGGCATGAGAGGGTACAGAGAATGTTTTCCCAATCACAAAGAAATTTCTCATCACATAACTTCTTTGGTGTCAAAAATCAAGCAAGCTGTTTGGTTCCATACTGGAATTTTGAACCTGCCAACTCCGACACCTTCAAGTAATTATTTAACCATTTTTTGGTGGTATTACAGCAGAGCTCTCTTTTAGTTTACTTTAACCTTGTCCTCCAGGTGAGATTCAAACAATACTTCGTCTTCAAAGGCGCGTCTGTCAGAAATTAATGTGAAACACAGATTGTCTATGCTCCGATAGAACTACTTAAAAAGGTTATTTTTTTTTTAAGTGAGAGGTAGATAAGATTTTGAGATTATGAATAAATAGACCACAAGGAGAAGAACATTTCAGGCTCTTCTGTGTAGAGATTTGTGAGGTTTTGTTTTGTCAGTGTAACATGTAAAGCTATTACTGGAAACTACATTAAAAAGATCTATAATTGTAAGTGAATTCAGATGTTTTTCTGCTGATTACTCTAAAAGTTTTGGTTTGTATTCTGGAGAATACAGGTGTTTTCTGGAGAATACAGGTGTTTTCAGAGCATCATTACAATACTTCTTATGTGTGACAGTGGGTGGGTGAAGGAGAGACTTATTTACGTTGTGGCAAAATTTCCTTTTGTTGCTTTTTAAAAAAATCTTTTCTATTCAAAATGTATTGTAAACAGGATTTTATTTCCAGTTGTGTTATGTAAAATCCTAAAAATATTCTAGGCAGCCTGCTATAGATTTCAGATAAATGTTTCCTTGTTTATGTGGATTTTACAATACCCTGAAGTGTGATTTGCTTTCAGGTCTTTTGAGCATTAAAGAAATGAAAGTGCTAATCATAAATCTCGATGTCATTGTTTTAACTTTTATCGTATATAATTAATGTATTTAAGTAGTTCTCCATATTTTTACTTATTCTAGATAATTTTATAAAACCGTTAGTCAGTATCCTCAGCATCACTGTTTAGTATCTCTGATATGCAAAATAATTGGAGACCAAGCCCTTAAACTTACTTTACAATAAACACAGAGAAGAACCCTAATCAGCCAAAAATTGATTTCATTTGGGGTTGTTTTGGTTTTTTTTCTTCAATTTAAACTGGACAAGCTTTTCCCACATGGGTGTGCCTCTCCATCCCTTCCAAATTAAACACAGAGATATAAAAACAGTATGCAAACAATAGTAATAAAAGTACATCTTATTTATCCCTTCTTGATTTTACTCAGGAGAATCCTTATGTGTGGCCTTCAAATTTTCTCTGAGAAAGCAATGTGCTTAGATACACACCCTCTTTCTCGAGTGAGCTGGACTGATTATAGTTTTAACTGTAACCATTTAACAATAGAACACTGGCTCCTAATCTTCCTTGAAGATGTCATCTTTGGAGGGAGCCTGATTAGAAGCATATTTTATCCCATCAGTTTGTTCCTCTGATTCTGAGGAAAAAATGTAAACTGTAATTCAACCTGCTTTTAGAACTTTTGATGTCTAAACACATGGAATTGTGCAGCTTTTTCCCATACTCCGAACTGGTCCTCTAAAACCTCACCCATACAGTGACTATGTTGCCTACCCTGTAAACGTGCTTTTAAATAAAAATAATTGTCTCATAAGAATGGTGGGAATGAAAATAAGCCCCATTCCAAGCCACATAGTTCTGAACACATCTTACAGCTTCTTATGTATAGGACTCATCCATTAAATTGTTAATTAACTTTAGGACTATAAATTTCATCTAACCGTAATTCCTCATTGGAGCCAACATCAAAGGTACAAACCTGGTTGTAGTATTTCCACTATAAACGTGTGTGTATATATATGTATATACATGTGTGTATCTATCTGTAGGCATACCTACATGGCAACTGAAGGTTTCCGAGGCTCGTATTACTGTTGTTTGGGTTTTCTTCTCAAATGTGACATAATCAGATCCTGTAATATTGAAAAACAGCAGTGACAAACAGAAGCCATAGAAGACGTTTGTGAGCATGTAACAGAACGGGCAGGATTTACTTCCTTAACGTGACCACAATGATTTCCCAGGCTGGTATGTAAGTGGAGTTTGGGAAGACACATGTACACAGTTGCCACTAATGAAGAATAAAATCACTTAAGATGCAGAATAGTCTCAAATATTATTCTAAACCTTTCAAACAGTATAGCACTAGCCACAGTGTACTGGAAGGAGAAGGTGAACATGCATTATATTATTGCAACTTTTTAACAGAAAGTGCCTGGAGCTGACAAAACAGATTGGTGTTTTTTAATGAAAGTGAATGCAGTTAATCTGTGTATACTTCCATTGACAAGGTTCTGCACTTAGGAATACAGCACAGATGGCATAAGCAATGAATACTTATGTCTGACTGTAATTGATCCTATCAACAATGACATACCTTTAACTGGGTTGTATCACTTTATGTCACATATGGTTAATTAAGTAAGAAGGGCCCAAATACACTAAGGAGATTTTTGTGTTTATACTTAGGAAAACAGTCTAGACAGGTGTTAATGTAAATGAAGTTAGTGCTTGTCAAAGGTGAAATTCTCCATATGTAGCCCTGCTGCAGTCTCCAAATAAATATACTTTGGCTATGTCTACATTAGCGAGTCGTGAGGAGCAATAGGACCTGATCTGCAGGGTGAAACAGTTGGTGCTGAGGAGCCCAACTTCCCACTGTAGGGAGCTCGGCGAGCAGGGAGGTTGCTCCAGGCTCTCTCTGTTCTGGTCCCACTGACTGAAGGCCCAAAAGTGATGGGAGGGCATTGTTTAAGTTAGATTCATTCTTTGTACTTAGTACCTTGCTGTGTATTTTGGGGAGCTACTATTTTTTTTTTTTACCCGTAAAAAAAAGCTTACCCTTCATTTCCAGCATCCTTCAACCTCAATTAGAAGAGATTTACCTCCTTAAATAACCCTTCCTAGCATGCTTCCTGATTAGCCATCACTGTCATCTTTCACTATATATAGATGTCTGCCACATGACAGTGTAGTAGAGTATCATGTAGTAGTGTTTGTGTTTTACCTTACTTTTTGCTCTACTTCTGAAACTTTTCACAGTGGTCCTACCTTCAAGTTGCTGAATGTGTAGTTCTTATACACCGGAACCCAGTGGCCAGCAGTGGGTGTCCCAGAAGCAAATCTAAACCAATTTCTGAGATGTACCTGCATTAAATGCTCTTGGGGGTTAAGCAGCTGCTAAATTAAGTATTCTTCTTGGGTGACGGTTCTTCCAAAACAAGTATTCCTGCAAGGATTCTTTTTATTTTTTAAAATAGAAAGTTATGCAGGCCCTTTCCGACCTCACATGTTACTGTTCTGTAGAAAGAAGGAAGTTTCACACCACCCAACCTTTCTCTTTAACAAGATGTGGGGTTTGTTTGTTTGTTTGTTTGTTTTTTCCCCTTGGATTTCTTTCCTTGGTTGGTTGGTTTGGGTGTTTTGTATTTTTTTTTCTGTTGTACAGCATTTAGTTTTTTCCCTCTGGTAGGTTCCCCTGCTTCCAGAGTGAAGTTTTGTTTCTGTCTCTCTTTATCCTTAGCCGATTTCTATGTTCTGAAGGAGGTCTCTGTGATTTTTATCATCTTCTCCCACTTGAAAACATTGCAGCTGCTTGAAAGCTTTAATTTGTCACTGCTGAAACACATACTTTGTGGATGTCATGCCTAAACTTTCCCATCCATGCCAGGTGGCTGTGTAATTTCCATGTTTTGATTAGCATCATCAGTTTTGGAAGCAGAAATGTTGATGTCATTCTTAAGTTAACATCTTAGTTGTGATAACCATTAGCCTGCTGCCAACATTTGACTGGTCCAATATTTCTTCGAACTTTATCAACTTTATAAATTGATATGAAAAAAGTGTGCTAGAAATTATTTTACTAATACCTTGAAGTTATGCATCTGCTTATTTATAAGGTGAAAACATACATAGTTACTTGGTATGAAGGTGTTTAGGACTATGTTTAGTTTTAAAAAATATAATATCCAAAGCATTATAATTCAGGACACAGAAGACTTGTGTAACATGGGATCGTGTGTATACTACACAGCATCAAACAAACAGTAACCGAATAAAAAACCCAAACTCCTCTCACACTTTAAAAGAATAATAGGTGTAGCAACCAAAAAAAAAAAAAGGTCTGAGGTAAATATAGTAACAGCATTAATTTCCAGGTGCAGTGGGATGTTTTAATATATTGTTTGGATATTTTTCAGATTGCTTCTAATCAGTTAATTGGACTACACGCATACTGTAAGGTATGTATTAAAGTTATCTTGCTAAATCAGAGTTCAAATTAAAAGATTTGGAAGCCTGTTAGTAAGTCCTGAGCTCTAAGTATTTCGAAATAACAACCTATATTCTAGAAAACATTTATGTTATGTTACTGTAGGGCCAGTCCTACTGTGCTTTGTTCCCACTGAAGAAGTAAAGTGTCTTCACTAGATGTTTCCAAATAATTTAAGCAATGATATGAGCCAGCACCCAAAGTAGAGTATAACATTATTTCTGAAGAAAAGGTTTATATATACTCATAAAAGGTGGGGGAAAAAGAAGAGGGGGTTGGGGGAAAGAGAAAATTAATCTAGTATAATTTTTAATCACTGGGATTTACTTTTCCTCCTTAAAGATGACCACTTAATTTATAAATCCTTGTGAATTACGATCTTTGGTACAACAAAGTAGCTTGTAGATAGAGCAACAAAGACATATGGGGCAAGTTTCACATATTAAAAGATCACTAATCTGTAAAATATTGTGTTTTTCATGAGTGGCAAATTTATTCTCTGTGCACATTTCATATAGAAGGTAGGACAAAGAAACTAAGAGAATGTTGTCACATTTGAAACCAAGCATCACTGATACCAACAATACTACAAGATTTTCTTCACAGTGCTTATGAAGATACAAATCTGGAACAAGAGCAGCAGCTTCTAAGTGAAAAACTAAGTCTGGTGAGGTCATTAACAAGTAGAAGAAAAACAACAAGCATATTTGTCTATTAAGCATATATTATGGTTTATTTGATGCAATTTGATACTCGTGTTTCTTTGCCTTAGGTTAGAAGGAAGGGAAATCTGGGAATTACATCAATTTTTAAAAGAAAAAGAGTTGGATCCAGCAGTCTAGTTAATCTTAGATACTCTTCCATGTTAAAGACATAGTTGATTTGAAATTTACAAAACCTTGAATTTTGCATTATCATATTTTCTGGGTTTGCCCATTCTGTTCCGGTAAAAATAGAAATATTTTCCCAGTATTGTACCTGTGTGTTAATAAGTGGATAATTGACAGCAAAATAGGGGAAGATTTTTATATATTCTCATGAAATTGCCTCTGCAGTTTGCTTTTAT
This sequence comes from Trogon surrucura, assembly GCA_020746105.1. Lineage (NCBI taxonomy): Eukaryota > Metazoa > Chordata > Aves > Trogoniformes > Trogonidae > Trogon > Trogon surrucura. The sequence continues at coordinate 110,965,657 of CM036617.1, read as the reverse complement.
GTGTTTTCTGTAAAAAATCTCCCATTTAATTATTAAGGGATTCACAGTGGTCAATGTGAGAAGATTCTTTAAAGCAAAGACAGAGAATAGAAACAAACAGGTATAAACAACGTTAAGAAAAACTATCTAAAGGACATCCAGCATTTGTGGTTACTGCTCATCAGTTCTGTATAGAAAAGAGAGAAGCTGACTGCATGTGGAGCTTTCATTAAGTATGAAATATTAACTGCTTAGCAGGCCAGAAGAAGGGCAATATAAAGCTTCAAAGCTAAAATAACATTTGCAAGTACCTTGTCCTTATTCCACCAACCAATATTTTTAAGGTCATTAAAATGTCAATTTAAATGACAAAAAAAAAGCAAACTCAAAAACCCTAAACACAAAACACCTGATTAACAGTAACTGATTAAGTAAAAATAAGATGTTCTCAGAACTTAAACATGAACGTTGGTCATTTTTAGGAAAGACATTTTTGTAAAAATTGACACCTTAGCTCTCATTCATAAGCTACTTCACCGTTCTAGCACATCTTCACCTTGCGTCATTGTACCTTGCTTACATTTCCCACCTCGTTGCTGTGTATATCAAGGCACCTTTTTTTTGTTCTGCTGAGGTAGATGCTCCTTGAAAAATTAGCAAACCACTCCTCTGCCAGCCGCTTTCTAGTTTGAGTACTATGAAAACGAGCTGGTTTGTGGACTCTAGGAGAAAAAATGTAGTAAATGAATCATACACAGTTATCATGAATCACTACGGTTGCAGCCTAAGCACTTTTTTTTTCTTTTTTTTTGGTATGAAGAGCAGTGATTTCTGCTATAATACTGCTATTTCAGTCATATATGATTCTTGTTAAGTTTACTTGAAATAACTTTTTTTCAGACTACTGTAATGTTCTGTCCTTTTTTAAGTCACAAAATGAAGACTAATATAAAGCAGTGCTCTATATAGCAAAGAACACAGTAATCCTATGTTTGGAAATGGAATTTAGAGTTGTTTCTCTTTTTCTAGTTCCCCTCCTTCCTCCCTTTTCACCCCTCATTAGCAATAGCAAAGTATTTATTGTTAGGTAGAAAATAAAACAGCTAATGTTTATGGCTTAAATATAAATGTGGGTGAGCTACAACATCAGTAAAAGTTTAGAAATTCACACTTAATACATTAGAGTTTATGTAAAAATCTGAAAAATATATTTTTTCAAGATACTGTTGGAACAATGGTTCCAGAACTATTTGGTATTGTCATCTCGGTATTGTGGAATCCTGTTGGATAAAATCATCAGAGAATTATATGTATTATTTCTTTAAAATGGTGATTCTTTTCACACATAATAGCTTTGATGGAGGAAGAGCAGGAAATACTTTTTTTAAGTCCTCTGGAAAATATGAAGACATCTAATTTTTAAACATAAGTATATTTGAACTGTTGCGATTGCTCCTTATGAATTCTGAAACTCACAAAAGTAATGGGAAATTTTAGAACTAAAGTTTTAGAACTAAAACTGCTGTTTGTGATTCTGCATTTAATGGACTTTCTGTTTCAGCTTCTATTATAAACCATATTTGTAGAGGTTTAAGAACTTGACTGAAAAAACTCTGCTTTGAGTGACAAACTACACAAGTTCTAGTGCCTGGAATGTAGTTATGTTATCTTTTCCCCACAAATTTTGATAAAGAAAACTTTGTGGGCATTAATTCTGTATGAGCTCAGGATGTTATTTAGTGTTTCTATAACTCAAGAAGATATTTATGAATATTGATTATTTTTCTTTCTTTTACTGCTTGAAGGATTTCTTCCTCTTTCACTCAGTAAGTTGAATAATCATCAGTGGCAGTGGAAGTTCCAGTCGTAAGTCAAGAGAATGACAGATTTTAATCTGAAGGACTTGCCTAGCTATTAAAATACTAGAACAACAAGCGTTGTCTTTTCTTCACTACACAGATGTTTGGTACTGCAAACAAATGTTTTCTGCAGAATCAAGGGTAGAATATGATCCGCAAAGAGCAGTCTTTGCAGTTGCATGTTATTGACCAATGCTCTTAATACGCTCAGCAGTCATAACATGTTGAGGATGATCTGTTTTTTCAAACCAGTGTAAAAATGTCCAGAGTTGGCTTTGATCATATTTGGACATCTTGGGAAGCAAAAGCAGATCCTAACAGGTTGTTAACTTACAATGCAGGGATCTAGTCCTTGTCCAAGGAAATGGTGGAATCACCTCCACATCCCTGGAGGTGTTCAAAAAACATGTAGGCATGGCGCTTTGAGACATGGTTTCATGGCATTGGTGGTGTTGGGTTGAGAGTTGGACTTGATGACCTTAGAGGTCTTTTCTAATCTTAATGATTCTGTGATTCATTGTTCAGCTGAAACAGTCTGGATTTGTAAACAGATGAGTAAATCAAGAGAGGAAGTGAAAGGCGAATTTTTAACTTGACTTGTATCCTTCCATGAAGTACTTTCTCTCTTCTCTTAAGTTTATCTGGCTGTGTTTGATGACCAAGGAGTGTGGATCATCCTGCTGGCAGGAAATATAAACCACTCTCCTAGTTATCTGCTACAGTAACGATCCTGTGCTGGTAGCACTAGTGTCATATATTTTTATTAAAGCAGTGCCCATGAACTCTGTCTTAGTAAATCTTCATGGAATTCTTTTAGTTTGTTTCTTCCCAGAGAAATTAACTATGAGTTGTCATGGGAGGGTTACATGCTAGAATGAATATCAAATTCGTAACAGATATTAAAAATGTTTCAAATATTGATTTTAAAGGAATAACCTTTATAGCAACATTTTTGAAGTTTAAAATTCATGATTTTTATGGCTTTATTTATTGATTTAGCTGCTGACCTTCAAAATATCATTAAAAAGATTTCTATTAGGAAGATAATATTCTGCAGTAATCAAGGTGTCATTTAGATTGGCTTTTCATTGTTATTCGAGGGGGATTTAAGTTTTTAACTTCACAGTGTAATCTTTTATACTTGACGCTGCCATCAAGTGGCTATTGAGTAAAACCACTGTGCTATTTATCGTTAATTTAAATGCTAGTCTTGCTTTTAATTAACAGCTTGGTTTGGAATGAAGAAATATCCTACACTTGCTGTCAGAAACAGATTCTGTTTATTGCCCTCTGGACCACATTTGTAGAGGTAGATGCTCAAAGATGCTTTAAAAGAATGAGATTTCAGTGACATCAAATTCTGTTGGCATTGATTTTTATATCAGCTTCAACAGGCACTAGAAACCTCTCTGGTCACCTTGTGAACTATTGTTAGAGTCCACTTGCATTTTCAGGTACCTTAGTATGCGGGTAAGTTGCGTCTAATGTCGCATTTTAATCCATTCTGCCAGAAATCACAGGATCACCCAGATCACAGTGTGCTAGGGATTGGAAGGGACCTCAAAAGATCATCAAGTCCAGTCCCCCTGCCAGAGCAGGAACACCTAGATGATCATAGAATCATAGAATCCACAATGTAGATGTAGACTATAGACTTGGGCAAGGATTTAAAGATGCTGAATCTAAGAGAGCAGAATTAACATGGATCATAAACTCCGAGAACTCTTCCTTGAATCAAGAAGCTGATGAATAAATGAAACCATATGTTTATGACAGTTGCCCAACAATTATTTCTTTTAAAATAGACAAAACCTTAGTATTTCCAGTTTTCGAAGAGGTAAAGCCAACACCTCAGCCAAATGGGCAGTTCTTCACAGCCTGAATATTGGCCTTCATCAACAGATCCCAGTTCACTTCCAGCAGTATGGGGCTGTTAACCAATTTTAGGCAAATAATGATAAACATCCCCATTCTCCTGAAGATCATTTGCCTTCTTTCACCCTCTAGAAATGATAATAGAAAATCATGTGCACATTTGCATTTGTATTTACTGTGTTTGAATTAAAGCTGTAAACAGCTCTGATTCACTAATAACTGATGAAAGTGTCTCATTATTGAGCTACAAAACCTTCAACAAATTAATGGAAATTGCAAATCACCTTGAAAATTGCAGGCTCTTTAGTCCTATATTGAGTGCTGAGGAAACTGCATAAATAGCCTTGTTGCTTAACTCTTTTGAAAAAAAATGCTTTCTTCTTACATTTTTTAAAAAGCATGGCTTACTAATTAAGGCATGGCTGAGCAACATTTTTTTTTTTGCTGTGTTTTGTTTTCTGTATGTGAACATTAAACAGTGTGTTACTATTTTTGGTTCTTTCTCTTTTATATATTTAAAATCATAGACTCTCTGCCTCTGCTGCTAAGCAAATATTTTGGTCACTTTCCTCTCATGTCCCAAAGTACAGTACAAAACTTAGTATGTGCTGGTTCTTTTCTGTAGTGAGGTAATGAATTTTTAAATATATGCATCTGTGGTGTTTTCCTCCAAAGTTAGAGGTAAATTAGAAGACAACATTTCATGAAAAGAACAAACAAACAAACAAACAAACAAACCCCATACCATGTATTTCTTCACTATTTGTTTGATTTTTACTGTTTCTGCATAAAACTGAATCTAAAACTAGCGCGTGTCACTTGTCATGAGGAAAGACGTATGGGAGTGTATCTCCAGCTGCTGTAAAATTTCACAGCCTCATCGCGAAGGAAATCCACTCTAGCAGAGTATCAGTTGCTTTGCTCTAAAAGGTAGAGTGATTACTACGAGGTGCTAGATTCTCTTATATGTCACAATTCCTCATTACAGCTGGCATCTCTGAGGTAAACCTGACGGATTTACAGAAACATATTTCAGCTTAACATAGATTCAAATAAAAATCAACGGTTTGTATTCTGGTTGATTTTTGCTAATGTGTGAATCCCCATTAAGCTTGTGATTTGTTATACTTTTCTACATTCAATAAGTTTATAAAAAAAATAAGGCACAGTAGACAGTCTTCTTGCACATAGATCTTCATAAGAATTTGTGCTAGTGCGATATAATTCTGGAGGAACAGAATTTGCACTCTAAGACATTTTTCTGCTATATTTGAAATAATTTTGTTAGTCACTTTTAGGAATGCTAAAAGCATTTCTGTCCTGGCACACCCTCTAGGTCTTATTGCTAAGAGAATTTTCAAAATTTAATGAAATCTGTGAATCTCCAGTAACACAACTGCTAGTGTTACTTGGCAGGTGCCTTCCACTAGCAGTTTCTCTATGATTTTCCAAATTGGTTTCTTTCTAGGGCTGAATAACCTGTGAGATGTCCATCACTAGTTCTGTCCAAAACTGAAACTTGAAGTAGCAAAGAATTGAAGGTTCTTTTTGTCTTGCCCCATGGTTACAGCCTTGATGAGCAAGGAAAAAGAAATCCCTTTTATTTTGTCTTCCTTTTTTTTTATTCTTTCTAAACCACCACCTTCTGTTTTTCCTTTCCTTCTTTCTTGGTATTATTATTAATAATGTATCCACGATTCTTGCTTGTTATTTTCCCTCTACTTCACTACCCCAATTTAGGTCCTTTTGCCCATGAGCGCTCTACTGATGTTTGATAGCAGCTTGCTCGTCTTTCACATCAAATGACAAAAGATCAAGAATTACTCTTTTTCATTTCAGTTTCCTCATGTCAAAAGTATGGGGATGCAAATACTCCTTGCAAAAGCTATGAGAACTACTATTCTGTTTGGAGGCAAGACAACAATTTTGTTTTCTTCCCTTTCTTTGCCCTCCCTTCTGACTATGTTCTCTGGGCTGCTCAGTCAGCTGAGCAGTGGATGCTTAATGCTTTTCATAGAAACATAGAATGGCCTAGGTTGGAAGGGACCTCAGAGATCATCTAATCCAACCTCCCTGTCACGGGCAGGGACGCCTCTCTACTAGATCAGGCTACTCAAGGCTCTGTCCTACTTGGCCTTGAACACCTCCAGGGAGGGGGCAGCCACAACCTCTCTGGGCAATTTATTGCAAAGTCTTGCCACCCTCGTACTGAAGAATTTCTTCCTAAGATCTAATCTAAATCTATTCTCCTTCAACTTAAACCCATTTCCCCTTGTCCTATCAGGGGACGCTCTTGTAAAAAGTCCCTCCCCAGCCTTCCTGCAGGATCCCTTCAGGTATTGAAAGGCAGCTATTAGGTTCCCCCGAAGTCTTCTCTTTTCAAGACTGAACAATCCCAGCTCCCGCAGCCTGTCCTCTTAGCAAAGGTGCTCCAGCCCCTGGATCATCTTTGTGGCCCTCCTCTGAACACACTCCAACAGATCTATGTCCCTCTCGTGGTGGGGGCACCAGAACTGGACACAATATTCGAGGTGGGGTCTCACAAGAGCAAAGGGGGAGAATCACCTCTCTTGACCTGCTGGCTACGCTTCTCCTGATACATCCCAGGATGCAGTTGACCTTCTGGACTATTTGACTGAAGAAAATGAGATGGTTTGCTATCCATCTGTCTGCATGGACTTGTCACAGTTTTGAAGTAGTGTTTGTTAAATATGCTAAGCATGTGTGAAAATCACTTGCACCTGGAGGTACCATCATTTTCCACATCGAGTGCAGGTGAATTCAAACTGATCATAGTCTGCTGTCTATCTTCTCTTTTTACTCTGTTTCCTAGAGAACAAAACAAGAAAGTTTTGGCATGTACTCAAGTTTGTTGAACCTATTCCTCAGATATTGGCTCGTTAAATCTTGCGCTGTTGTGAGGATCACTACATACCAACATTCTGCATTACAGATGTACACAGTGTAATAAACGAAAACTATATATTTGATTGTTCATGATACTTGATTACTCATGAGACTAAGGTAATAAGCATGTGTTCCCCATCAGTAATTGCATACAGCTCTTTAATACTAATGAAAACTGTATGTATTAAGCAGATGTGACAGACCATACTCAGGACTTCAAAAAGGTTTCTGCTTTGCACGGCCTTCTCTGTAAGTGAATTCCAGTTTTCTGGGTTTCATGTTGGAATGGTAATTTAACTTCGTATAGTGTAAATGTAAACCAACTTGTGATGATGTGACTAACTGAAAATTACTTTTCATAGCTGCTACTTTTTCAGCTGGGATGCAGAAGTTGCCTTAGACTAAACTTGAAACTTCTCCAGTGACAGTAAAGTGCTGTCTGAAATAACTAATAAAATGCAGCTGGGAGTGGAATAAAAGCTGGTTTTAGACATAAGGAGTTGTTTTATCAGAAAAGTAGCCTCTATGCAGAGGTTAACATTTGTATGAATAATTGAAGAGCATTGAATAGGACCTACCTAATTTAATCTATGCAAGATATTCTATCATGTAACTTGCACTTAACACTTAGTGGCAGTCATGAAAATTTACAACATCAGGATAGTATGACATAACTTATTAAGTAAATTTCCTGACATAATATTTTTATTGCTGTTTTGATGAAAAAAAAATCAAATAGGTTGCTTTTCTTTACTTCGTGTTCTTCTAATAATATCTACTCAGCTGTATCACATACCCCTAACCAAAACCGTGTATTGTTGTGATTTTTTACCTAACATAGTCAAGAGGCTGTAGCTGATGGACTTTCCCCTTGGCTTTCAAAGATATGCAGTAATAGCAGATAATAACGAAGCTTCATTGTCTGTTGTTTCTTTGAATAGGCAAAGAACAAAGGATCCTAAAGATGTTCCTTTTGTGTCTTCTATCGGGTTTGAAATGAGAAGACAGCCAGTTTTGCATGAAATATACAATAATAATAGTATTGTATGTGCTATTTCAGTTACATATTATCTTTTGTCTACAGGTAATTTATAGGTGGATTTATAATAAGCAGATAAAGGCCTTAGTTTCCAAACTTTCTGGTGTCATAGTTTAGAAACTCAGCTATTTTGGTGTAGGAAGCAGAAATGTCTGAAACATTTCTCCCATATTACCAGGTTTAGTTTTGGTTGTGTTTAAGTGCATAGCAATGGCTGCTGAGGAGGATTTTGAAATCATAAATGTGTGCAAAACCCACCTGCCTCTTTTTCTTTTCGTCTCCAGAGCTTTGAATAGAACTCAAGGCACAAATTTGAGTCTCCTGGTGTAGGCTCTTCTGCTTCACATTAATAGTCAATCCCATCATGATTCCTAAATGAGGCGATTTCAACTGTAAGTCGTTAAAAGGTTGGTAAACAGGCTATCCCCCAGACAACAGTAATGCATGCCTCTGTGCTGTGTCAGCTGTACTTAAACAGGTGAGACTGAAAAAACAGAAAGTGGTAACTTCTCTCCATTTTGGTTGTGTAGGGCCCTTGTTCTCTAAGAGAAATTTTTGTCTGAAAAGTTTATATTAAAAAATGAAAATATTTAAAGAGTCAACACAGCACTGACTTGAAGGCATATGCATTGGCAGAGTGATTGGTTATTTAAGCTTTGCAGTGAAGCAAGTAGTTTAAAACTCTAGACATTAGTGCTTAGGACTATCTTTGTGAAGCATGCAGTGAGAAACTGAATCTGATGCCCTGTCTCTCCAATTTACATAAAAACAGCACTTAAACCAACCACAAATTTATTCTGGATATTCAACAGAGGCTTGTTTAATATTTATTTGTACTGTAGATGAGCATTACAGGCAATCAGGAATTGTAGTTAAGTTTCCATTAATTTATGATGAAATGCTTTTTTTTTGATTCTTTGACCATTGCTGCAAAGTTGGATCATGAAGCATTTAGCAAGAATTAATAATGTTCATATCGTTTTATTAATTGCTTTAAAATTAATAGGAATATTATCTGCTGCACTTTTAGAGAAACCAGAATGTAGAGGACTGGAGGCTTGACTGTGCAGGTCCTTTCACGTACCTCTTGAGCCTCCTGAATTTATATCGGCTGGAGTCTGGGACAGAGGAAGTTAAGTTATATACCCAAGCTTACCCATTGAGCTAGGAGCTGGGTCAGGAGTAAACACCGAGAGTCCTGATTGCTAGTCACCTTGAACTGTCGTATCAAATTCCTTCCTCGACTTACTAGCATCCTGGTAGTATACAATACTGTAAATACAATTTGTTTGCTGTCAATCTCATTTTTATATTCAGTGCTAAGTATGAAACGGTTATTAATGCTTGTTTAATGTTTGGAGGGGTGCATTATCAACAATCTTCTTCACTGTTTGTTTTCTTTTTCTTGTTTGTTTTTTTTTTCTTTTCCTTATCCTCTTTAACCTCTTGTTAAAGAAAATAACAGAGAGTAAATTCATAGAGGATATTTAACCACAGAGGAAAACCTGGAATACATCTCCCTTGTTCAGTAATCAGACCTACAAAAGAGATTATGGTGGTAGGACTAGAGAGCTAGCCCTGTGTATGAGCTCAGGGAAGGGATTTTATGTACCAAAGCTGGATTTAACTGACAAAACAGTAGGATGATGTTTGAGGCAAGAACTGCTCTTTTTGTTTGGCAACACAATAGGATTCTCTTCCTTGATGGATTCTCAGCACTACTCAGTATAATAACATGATAATTGGTCCCAAAGATGGAATGAGTAAGATTGGATGGTGGTCTTTGGGGGCCCAGTTGTGTTATATCTAATCTAATTATGTTTGATAGTGACTTTTTAATACATATGGTAGCTATTTCCTTGGCATGAAATAAGGCGTATATGCAAGCTTGATGTTTGCTTGGTCTGTGTTCTAAAAGCACAAAAATTTATTCTTAGGAGAAACCCCAGCTATATCTGTCTCATGTCATGTTGTACTCTAATTCAAAACTAAAACTGATTCGTTCCAGAAGATGTCTTGAAGCACAAGTATGTTGTGGCTTGTGGAAATGTGGGAGGTGTGATGGAAAGAGCAAATGTCTATAGATTGTACTTCAAAAAAACACTGCAACTTGCTGCAGAAAAGACATAGTAAGTTATTGTTGCCTTGGAGCAACAATCCACAGCAGGCATTCACCCCTTTGCATGGGACAATATAAACATTTTAGTGGATTTATGAGTATAAAGGAGCATCTGGAGATGATGAGATTGTGTAAGACTAATTTTAGAGTCTGAATTAAACTAACTCCATAGCTGCAAAAGTCCCTGCCATGTTCTATGCTCTTGTTTAAAAGATGTCCATTGACTATGGCAATACCAGATTTTCCTGGCCAAATGGAAAAGCACTACTGTTGGTAGTAGCGTGGTGGGTGCTGGCTTTCTCAGAAGATTATGAAAATACTTTGTGAAAGATATTTATGCAATCAAGTTTCTGAGGCAAGTTTCTTCTCAGCTGTTAGCATCTGGGTTCCATTTCACCATGAATAGGTGACTGTCTCTTGAATTGATTCATGTTTCTCACTTTTTAATAGAAAGTATAGCACGTATTCCTGATTGTGGTGAGAGATGTTGTTTTTTGGGGTTTTCTTTCCTCTTCTTTTTCCCCCTCATATTTCACCATTGTCTTCCAGCTTAAAATAAGCATATTATAAATTAAAGATTTTAACTAAATTAGTGGTGTGTGATGTACTAGTGGAGTAGGTAGAGAAGTAAAGTTGTTTGAAATCAATTTTGGTGTTGGAAATCTATATTGCTCTCCTGAAGTATCTGAAATACTGAAATGCAAATTTTGTTCTGTTTACATTTTTCCTCTTTACCCCAGCGATTCTTACTGGTAAAAGGCTGGCAGCTTAGCAGTGATAGCTACGGAAAGTTCAAGTAGCAGAAGGCTCAGGAGGTGAAGAAAAGGCACGGCATTGTAGGAGCTCAATGTTGTATCATAGTTTTGGCCATTGTCTCTTCCAAAAGTGACTGATGCACAAATAGAAGCCGAAAGTTATTAATCACCTCGGTGCTAGCTGCACAGCATTTCTGGGACCCTCTAATAATATGCTTATGGCTTGGGGATGAAAAGGATAAAATCCCGATTCCTTTGAAATCAGTCAGAGCTTTACAATTGACTTGAAATGAGGAATCATTTGGTTATCAAGTAGTGGGCCAAAATTATGGTACTAAATGTAGAAGAAATGGGGCTGAAAGTAAGTCACTCTAATTGAATTGTTGAAAATAGAAAGCAAAATGGACAAACAAAAAAAGCCTTTGGTCAGTATGTCCACTATACTTTCTATCAGCTCCCCACCAAAACAAAGGTAGTTCATGACCAGTGAGACCTACTTTCCTTTAGATTCATTTCTTGAGTTTAATTGAACTTTGGTATTTTAAAACAGTGCATGAGTCTGATGGAAATTTTCACTGTGAAGTAATGAAGCAATTAGAAGGTCTTTTTCTTCTACAGGTTTTGTCATACTTGCTCATGGGGGTGCTGACAAAATTTGTCTCTTCTATTCATTTGACCTGTGTTTGATATGGGATGGAGAACATAAAACTACCAAGTTTCTCAAAAATACACCTCAAACCTCTGATCTTATATTTGATCAATGTTGACCAATGATTTGAAGAGATCTTAGGTGGCATAGATTTACACAGTGTAATCACGTACACACTCAGCTCTCTAAACTCAAAATCAAAGTAAAAAGAGTAAATGTGTTACTTCTCACAGAGAACCCTTTTAGAAGCAATGAGAGATTTTCGACAAGAACTGCAAAAAAAGCTTAGGTGTACTAGTGCTTCATTTATAAGATAAGAAGAGTTCTAAAAAGTTTTCTAGAAGAAAAGAGATTTGTATCTGTCAGCAAATCTCTACTAGTTACCTGTTCCAGTCTTTCCCTATGTTTCTTCATGCATTGCCCAAGGCTGACAAGAAATTTGTTTAAAAGTGAAAGGAAAGCCAGCTACCACCTCCATCTCCCACAGCCACCCTGGAGCAATTATGACAAGAGTATTTACCTTACAAATCAAAATGACACTAAGAGGACCCACCCACACAAACCAAAACAGAAATAAATATTCAATTAACTTTCTAAGAAGAAGATTCCATTAGCTTTCTGCTAATTATACTGTATTTTAATGAACAGCCTTTGTGTTCCACCTTTAAGTGTATAGTCTTGTCTTTTTGATGTCAGCGTTTTAAGTGCCTGTTGACCACGGTTAATCCACGTCCTGATCTTGTCCTGTCTTGGAAAAGTTCCTTGCTGGCTTCACTGAGAATAATATCATACCCTTCCTGTCATTCTAAAATTTTGTTACTAAATTCTTTGTCTGTTGATTTGGCCATATTACCACCTTCTCTGCCTCGAGCAGCTGGCAAAGCTTCATTCCAACCTATATTTTGTTTCTTACCTTGCACTTTTGTTCTTTTCTAGCCATGCTATGTTCAGTGTTGTTCATGTCTTTCTAGACCTACCAGTGCAGTATTGCCTTCCTTGTCTGGTGCAACGCAAAGTGTGAATTCAGAGGGCACACACTCTCCTTGCTGAGGAGTCGCATCTTCTTTGGAGGACCTGCAAATTTATCTCATGATAAATGCTTGCTGTGATCCTTAGAGAGAGAAGAGAGTGACTGTAAAAACTGTTGACTTTGTCTCACCTGTCTGCCATTTTAAGATTTCAGACTTTGCTGGTGTAGGTGACTGCCTTTCTTGTAACTTCTTCCTTAGTGCAATTGGCACTGCACGTTCTTTCTTGGCGTTTCAGACACAGTGCAAGTCTCCTCTCCCATGTCAGTTCTTACGTTAGATAGGAACATTGGACATTTGTTGTGCTATTAATCATTTCATTTGTAATCCTTGTTCATTTTATGGTAGTTTATCTAAGATATTTCTCCAAGATCTTCTCTTAAACTGTTAATATACTTGAGAAACAGTGAGAAGGGCAGGTAGTTAGTGAGATTTGAGCTTGTGTAATATCAGTGACTTCCACTGGTTTCTGGTGGTGGGCTGTTGAACAGCTCATGGAAATCAGTCAGTGCACAACAGCCTAAGACAAAGCAACAGGCTCAGCTTTCACAGTTTAGATTTTTTGTTTTATTATGTCTTTCATTTCCAATTTGTTTGCTGATTTTTTTTTCTCCCAATTATCTCTGTTAAGTATACGTATGGAATTTGAGATACCCAGCAGTGCTTATTGAAGGCGTTCAGATGTCAGGAATCAGACCTCCTTGTCCCCTTGTCAGTATCAAGATAATTCACACACTTTTATATTGAATAAAAAGGGTTGTGTTCTCTGTCTATGCCTTTTGCTTTTAGATGGAGATATTTTAGGTGATATTTAGGTGTATTTTAGATGGAGGAAATTACCATGACATGCAGCTTTTGGGAATAGACAGCAACCCTCTGTGGCGGGGTGAGAGGAAACAAAGACTTGGTTTAAGTACTGTAGCTGAGTTTAGGTGCAAAGGCTACAAAACTAGATGCTGTGTTGGACTGTGCTGCATGCCCAGTATTTCAGAAGCCTCCATTGGATTTTAACACGTGTATGTGCTTTGTTTCTGTTGCTGCAACTCTTCTTTCACTTTTTTTTTGAATTAGAAAAGACGTGCCAACCTCCATGCCATATGTCTATCCCTAATAATGCTTAAGTATTTGTTCAGTCTCATATACTTTTGTATGTAAATTGGCTATCGAATTCCACCCTTGGTTTTAACCTGTAATAACTTCACTGCTTACAGTGCAATTTACACTGGTGTTATTTAGATCGGAATCTGGATGCATATGCAAATGTGTGCATGTATGCACACATGTAGTGCCTGCTTTCTTATATATATATATATTTATATACACATACACATTTTCATTTTACGGTTGAAAATGAGTGAGAGGGAGACTCTATCGATCATTTTTATGCTGAACAATTTTAAAGTGATGAGCAAGAGGAAAATAGATAATTTCAGGTTGCAGATGGATTTCAGTGTCCTGCATGCACATGCACACCTTTGCAATGTGTTCTGCTTCTCATCGGTCCCAAGCAGTAACTTCTGTCCTTTCACCTGAGTTGCAGTGCTGAATTTTCTGCGAGCCTCAATTCTCATTTTTATTTCGCTTTGGGGAAAATGGAGGCAGAGATGTTTAAAAGGAAAGAAACCAAACCAAAAAGCAGCAAAAAAGGAAGAAATACCCCCCCTCCCCGAAACAGCAGCGCCCCTGGCCCCCGCTTCTGTACCACCAGTCCAAACACAGAACGCGCTTTAGCAGAAGTGCCCCAGCTCTATCATATGTGCCGTGCAGAGTCATCATGGCCATGGTGCATAGCTGAGAGCCGGAAAGCAAACAGCTGCTGTAGCCTGATTTGAGTTAAAATAGTGTCAGTGTTTAGTCTGGCGCAGTGCTTCAGGAGAGATTGGCAGCTGGGTCAAACAAAGTCATTCCATTGGCTCCCTTCCCAGTAAGCTTCTGCTAGTATTTAGGTACTAGTGCAGCCTAGGCCCCTTTTCTCAGGGATAGCCTAACATCTGACCGCACCCTCTTTGCTTTTTAAAAAATGCCTTTTCACTCTTTAAGATAAATCCTCTATTATACAATCTGCCACTAATTGTGTGTTGAGACTGTTTTTCTCTCGAAAGCTGACGCATCCTGCTCTCAACGTGGTGTAGGGAGCAGGCTGTTACAGTGCCGGATTAATAAAAGGGGCCTTTATGGTTTGTGAAAGAATATCTCTGTGCTTAGGCAGGAAACTTTTTGATCCACAGAAAAGCCAGACGACATCTAGGTAAGGCCGGGTATCAAATCTGCTTTTATGGGATAGCGGGGCAGCCAGCGCTGTTAATTGCGATTGCTTGATGTTTGCATGCCCGTGTTGATAAGCTTTTTGGAAAGTTTGGGAAATAGCTGCTCCGGCGGACCGCGCTCTTTCTCTCCTCCCCCCCCCTCCTCACTCCTCCTATGCCTCTAAGGCTCGCAAAATCTTGCAACGCGCTGCTTAGTTTTCACTGGAGTCCGCGCGGCCGCCTCGCTTCTTTCTGGAGAGAGGGGTTTCTCGCAGGAGGGCGCGCGGCAGAAAGTTCGGCCGCTGGACCCAAACGCTGTGAAAAGTGGTGCGGCCGGGGAGAATTTACAGGGAGAGCTTTCAACTGTTACAGACTGCCCGGGCAATCATTTAAAAGTAGTTGAAAACTGCTTTGAACTAACAAGGGTTTAATTACGGAAAAGTTTAATGTGGCGATGGAAGGAATATTAAGTAAGTTGTCTTTGTCTCATACTTTTTAATTTTAGTTGTTGCTTTAGCCTGTTGGGTCACATTTTTTGTCAGCGCTGAAGGCTGCCATGAATTGGTAATGAGGGCCCCTTTTGCACATGATTTTGGCACTTGGCCAAAATCAACTTCCCAACGGCAAGCTTTCTCTAAAAGAACCTGAAGCATTTTTTTGTGATTAGGAATCATGTCTGAAAGCTGCCACAACCAGTTGTGTAGGCATGTCAAAATGACTTTATACAGTATATCTGAAGCAATCGGGGGGGGGGGGGGGGTGGGTGTCTGTTTTTTCCTCGTGTACCAAATTGTTGCGATTATCATTCTAAATTTTCGCAGCTTACGCACCTCCAAAAACCAGGCTACAGGGAGCTAAGGCATAATGAGGATCGTTGGTACCTTTATATTTTTCAACATACCAAGGCGGCCCTAATTGTCACACTTAATCAGGATACAGTATTAGGGATTGCTTAAAACACTTGTGGACGTAAAGCAGATGAATCTTTAAACTTTTAATCTCAGTAAATTATGCTCAGTGAACAGTAAGTAATGACATTTTCGAGAAGTTTCTTTGTTTGAATTGTGCGACTGAAGCTTTTTGATATAACTACATAAAAAATATGTGCCTAGATCCGCTGGGGGTGAAATTTGCAGGAGCAATCTCGGAGGTGCCTTTCGGTTTATCCGATTCTTTGAAATCTGGGTATGGGTCTGATCTGTGAGACAGGGAGAAGGAGCTGGATTGTCCTTTGTTGGTAAAAAGGGGGAAAGGGAGTTAGTCTAAACATTAGTAAGGAGCTGAGAAAGTTCACGTTTCAAGTGTGCTCAGAGTTTCGAAACTTGTGGAGATCATCAGTGCAATAAATGGGTGATTATTCCTTGCTGATATTATATAAACAACTCTGGCACTGTAAGTGAATAGATTATTATTGTACACTTGAACGTTTTGTGAATTTAATCGGTATTTAACAAAGCAACCCAGCAATTGGAAATTAAGGACCTCCTATTACATGCTGTGTATACTTGACCCCAGTGTCTTTTCCGTGTGCATTCAATGTAAAGACAAAATACGTTGGGCAGCATTTTCGTTAGTTTTTTTTTTTTTTATATATAACAGCACTTGTGGCTGTAGCTGAGGAGTTGCTTGTTCCTTCCTCTAAGTGTTGTTTACTTGTAAGCAATACCGTACTTCAGCAGCAATATCGATGTGGAACAGCCTTTTCGCACCTTCCCCTGCCCGCCCCCCCCCAACCTTTATCCCTTTTGCAGTAGTTCCTGCTGTTAAAATGGGCTTTACAGGTATTGTCTCTCTTCTGTTAAACCGTACATTTTCTGTAGGGTGTTTGTGTGCGTGTGTGTGTGTTTTTGTTACATAATGCAAGACATCGCTAGATTGGGAAAAAAGCTTGAGCTGTACTAGACTCTTCAGTATCTGTACTTTCATATAACTTGCCTGGGAGAGTTTGTTCATTGTTACGTTGCAGGAGGCTGAGTTAAAATACTGGAAAGTCTCATGCGAGTATAACACACTGTATTTACAATGAAAGCAGATAAGATTAAGAAAAAAATAATGGAGAAAATTAGTAAAATAAACCAGGTAGGACTTAATTGCATTTTTTTCCGGGATTTTTAGGAAGTTTTACAACACGGAAAAATACATCACAGCTGAATCCTATTTTAATGTAAAGCATTTCCAGAAAATGAATATACTGGATGCAAAAGTAAATGTAGTAGAATTTTTGCAAATCATAATGGAATTTATTTGCTGATGCATGGAAGTAATTTCTCCTGAGTTACTAAATTAGGTACAGTTAATTTAAAATATACATATACACATCTAATTACTGGAAAACTAACTTAAAAATGCTTTACTGTGGTATTCCTAGTTTTACCTAGAAGCTTTTACTGCGAAATAACGGACACATGCTAATGCACTCCTTCTAGAGGTTTTCATTTCTGTTTTGGTTGGTGAAGGGTTGTGTTATAAATCACAGCAAGTTATGCTCCAAAAACTTTGTGAGCAGTTTCTGAACCCAGAGTAAAATTTTGTCTGATAGCATGCCTGAAGTGTGCCTTCTAATATATGAGGTAACAGAGAGTTTTACTTAAAAACTTAAAACATTGCAAATTTGGCATTGGATTGCAGACATCAAATTAACCTTTTCCTTCATCAGGAAATCTACGGTCTGCATCATCATAGAAAGAACTCATGTTTCCATCAGACAAATCAACATTTTGTATTCATAAGTATAAAGCTTAAAATGTCTAGGTGTTGTATTCTGTTTTTAAATCCCAAACCAGCAGATTAATGTTTCTTCTTTATAGTTGTTGATGAATAGCTGGTTAGTTACTTTTCTTGAGACTACAAAATGTGGAGGATATTAAATATTCTCCATTATGCAATTTTTATTTTTAACTGCCTTCAGGAATAAAGTGTCCTAATCTTCCTACTTGGAGGGCTTTATGTTTTCTATTTGTTTGCAAACATAGCATGAAAGAGTGCAATTATGAACCTTAACTTTATTGTAATTTTGTATCTTAGATTTTACTCCATACAACTGTTGAACTCTTAGTTACCCATTTCAGTGCAGTAAACCAATTTATTCAAAATACAGATTCTTGCTTTGTAGTTGGCATTTTTAATGACCGATAGACATTAATATTTTATGTTTTAGTAATGCAATGTAAGTGGTACATATTGTTATGCATTGGAATAAAAGTTAAAAATGCATTTATAAAATACTTTCACTTGTATGAAAAAAATTCCACCCTGAACGTATTGTAGAACGCTCTCAGTTTATCAAGAAAACATGAGGTCTTGTCTTGTAAAAATAGCTTTATTCCTCAATAGATTCTTGTGTGTTTTAAAACTTCAGAAATGAAACGGGGCTGTTTTGTTTTGTCTTGTGGGTTTTTTTTTTTAGCAAGCATTTCATTCATATAAACTAAGCACTTTGTTCTATATGTTCTAAATTCCAGCAATGAGATAAATAAATTGCTGCATTGGATGGAACATAATTATTGAATTTTGGCAGAACTTCAGTGAACTCTGCCATGAAAGATTAATGTGCACAGTGCGCTCTTAGATTCTAAAGTAACAGGGTAAGATAAGGGGAGTGAATAACAGGCTCCAACCTTTGTGGTTTAGAGAAAATAGAAAACGATGGGCAAATGTTAACTTTTGGTATAAACTGCTAATGATAATGTTTTGTCATCTGGGTGATAAAAGCTACAGGAGGAGACAAGAAAATCCAATTTAACACAAATTCTCTCCATTTCTTTCTTGCTCTGCCTCCCATTTTTCCATACTAGAATAGCCACGATTGCTCTTTATTCTTTCAAAAAGGAGAATATAGCAGGCAGACTACTTACAGTATCCAGTAATGTAACGTGCTAATGAAATCCCTCCATATCAGCATGTCGTATGTGGTTTTTCACTGCAATTATCATTTTGGTTTGTGACTATGCTACAGTGATTTCCGAATACAAGTAAAATTGCACTGGCTGGATGAAGCTACATGTAGTCATAGCAGTATTTGTTATTACTCTCTCTTCTTTCTCTACAAAACCTTGATGGTTTAAAACATTTGCTTCGATTGACAAATGGTGCTTATAATCACAAAACCATATTCCTTCTGGCTTTTAAGTAATTACGGTGCCCAAATAATGTTTTTAATTCAGAACAAAGATACATTGTCCTGCCAGTCAAGCTCCCTTGGCAGGACCAATAGGGTCACAAAGACTTTTTAGTATTTTCAGTCAGTTCGCTACAGGAGAGACTGGGCACGACATGAACCCTGCCGTGGGGAAAACGGCTGCGGCTTTGTCGGCAGCGCCCTGCTCCCAGGAGCAACCCCTCTGCCTGCTCGGCCTCCCCGACACCCTGCACCTAAGCCTGGGTGTTTTTCCTCCCGCAGATACATGCAGCCCCAAGCACCAACCCCTGGCCCTGGAGCTGGTTTCCAGCGGGTCTCAGGGGTGGTGGGGCGACGAGCAGGCTCTGGCGTGGCTGCGGATGTGCGATCAGCCTGACTGGCTGGTGACGGGGGTACAGCTCTAGTGCACCCAAAATGCCTGGAATCAGAGGGAGTTGGGCAGGGAGGATGCATCCATGCTGGAGTTTGGTTATTTCTGTTTGTTTGCTCCTTGCTTCCAGACTGTTAACCTGCTGCTAAGGCCAAGGGTGTTCAGCTCCTTAGTGTTTTAAGATGGCCGGTATCCAGGGCCGTGGATATATTTCATGACTTCAAAGACATTTCTGCTCTCCTTCCCAGTCGCATCCTTAAGCCCATGATGACAGCGTTACGAGTGGGATCGTTAAAGAGGAACAAGGGCAAGGGGCTGGTCTAGGGCCCGTTGCAACCAGCAGAGAGAATCCCCCTGACTTTGCGGCTCTTTGGATCCAGCACCCTGTGACCTGGCTGCTCCCTGATGCCAAAAATTGCTTCTTCCCCCTTAGTTCGTGATGGCACTAGCATGACTGGCATTGCCATCTTCCTCAAGTAGCTTCGTTGTCTTCATTGTCATGCCTCAAAGATGAAGACTTAGTGAGTGAAAGGCTTGAACATGCCTTCCTTGTGTTGTAAAGAAGCAGACATCCGAGTGCTTATTTTGCCCATTTGTAATGTTTTCCCTCATCCTTCCACCCTTCTATAAGTGACTCCCGTGGCTGACCTTGATTATATCAGTTCTTATCGCCATTTCAAGCAGAGTTTGGAAAGTGCAACGGCCTGCCTTCTAGTGCATCCCTATTTAAATGCTTCAGTAGATAGTGTATGTCCAAGATGAAATGAATTTACATGCTAGGTCTATTATTTTGATAATTAGACATATTCTTCTTTCAGTAAGGTTGGTTTCAGAATACCCTTAGCTTCAAAGATAAAACATATATTTTTATCATTTGTAGAGTACCATAGAGTACTCTTCAGTCTTTGTTTGCCATGTAAGTGTATTTAGTTGGAAAAACTTTAACAAGTTACATTCAGAGTGTGCCTGTATTTTGAAGTAGACCACGATCCTTTATTCTTTTAGATTTAAGCAATTCACAGAAGTGAACATTTATTTTGGCCATCTAAAATTTTTACCACAACAAAAGAATAGGAGGAGGAATTATTATACCTTCTTTGCATGTATAATAAATGTATTTGCAGTGTGAAGTCAGGTTATACTTTTACAGCAGCAGGTTTAAGCACTGTTAACATGCTCAGTCTCTTAAAGTCTTACCAACATCTTTGCAAAAGTTGCATATATGACCTGGCGAACACTCCCTACATTATTTTAATGCATAGTCGTTGGGTGAATGCTTACATGCCTACCAGGTGTCGCGTGGGAGGCTCTGAGATGGCCAGAAGAAAAGACAAAAAAAAAGAAAGAAAAAAAGGTGCATTAAAGCAAACCTTGCTGTTCTGTCTCTGCTGACCTAGGGAGCCCTGACTGCCGCAGCGGCTCTCCCAGGCAATGCGAGACAGCAGCCCCGGGACGCTTCTGGGCTTCGGTGTGTCTGTGCGCAGCGGCGGGGGGAGAGCGGTGGGAGGGCAGGAGCGAAGCCAAGGTCCCTGTGGCTGTACAGATTGGTTGTTGTTCTGCCTGATACGGAGGGAGAGTAGCGGCTGTCTTGGGATCCTGGGCTGAGGTCCACTTGGAGCCTTTCTCAAAGCGAGGCGAGTCGCTTTCAGCTGCGATCCCGGAGCCCCTGGCAGTACGTGGTAAAGTTACGCGGGCGGTGTGCTGGGAGAGGGCTCAGTCATGTGAGGAATCCTCTGTGGCCTCATGAGTCACCACAAAACTCAAGTTCCGAAATAAAGGCAGAAAATATGAGACAGGTGAATGTGGTTTTTCAGGTGTATAATGGTGTGAAAGCTTTTCTATCAAGCATAGTAACTGAAAAGTAACTTAAATTATGCTAAAGTGGTGTTTGGGGTTTTTTTTAGTTACCTGCGTGTTATGTGGGTCAACATAGCAAATTATCCTACAATAGAGTCTGTAAAATTATGTACTTTACATTTTACAGACTTACACATACCAATGTCCGTTCCTAACAAGTATGTCCCTGGGCATACTAGCTCTCCCAAGGGATACGTGTTGCAAATACTTCTTTTCCTTCGGCTATTATATATAAAATTTTACCTGTCAGTATTATGCTCTTCTGAAATATTGAAAGAGTATTGTAAAGAAGAATATCATTCCACAGATATCTGAAACACCTTTTTATTTTTTTCCTTTTTTTTTTTTTTTTTGGCCAGAAAGAGGAACAGTGATGTAAAAAAGCTGTTACACTTGGGTGGGGCAGCAGGGAGTAGGGGAGAAAGGTTAAGTTTAGAAAACCCATCCTGGTCATGTTTGCAACCTATGAAAATATTTGTGACAGAATTGAGATACTGTTGGGCTGAGTTGAAACGGCTTTTTTTTAATCTCAAAGCATGGCTGAAGAAGCAGAGCATTTGAGTATGATACTCCTGTATTAATAGAAAACCCCCAAATATTGGAAGGGAATTCAAATACTTACAAGGTATCCTGTCTGGGGGCATACATTGGTTTGCTAAATTCCAGTTCCCAAACTAGGAACTATGATTGTTAATTTATATCTTTTATGACTTTCAGAGCAAGAGGAGCCAACTTTAGGAGCATACATATTGTGATATCCTCAATGGTAAGTACCCTAACTGCAATCAAGTTTATTACATTTTTGTAGAGCGGAGGCCTTTTCAAGACCACACTTGCTGCAGCTTAGTCACACAACAGCTTCAAATGTCGTTCTGGAATAATAGGGTAGTAATGTGATATACTCTATAATGAAAATCAGTGTAAAGCACAGGTGGTTTCTAGCATTTGTGTGGTCAGATATAAAAGCTTCACTATGGGTACAAGCTACTGCTTTCCCACTTGAGGAGAGTATAATTGAAAGTGGTTTCCAGATGTGCTGGCACACATCTGCCATTTTTAAAAGTGACTTTTGCAATTACAAACTGAACTGTGTTGCCTTCATCCGTATAAAGCTGTTGATGGGTTTTCAGGTAATAAAAAGGTTGGGAGCATCAACACCCTTGTAAAACTGAAGTGCCTTTAGACAACAGACAGTAGCATTTTTTGTTCACATTGTGTTCTTAAGTAGTTCATAGCTGAGCTGCGACAAATATGCAAAATGTATCTAGACAAAAATTAACATTTATTTCAGGCAAACGTGAGAAGTGAGTCCTTGCTGGTGATTTTATTTGCTACCGGAAAGATGCAGCAAGTTTCGGCTTTGTTGTTTATTTGTTTTCAGTGCAGTGAAATAAATGCTACCCTGAAGCATTGAATTTCAGTTCCTTAATCCTAATTTTCATGATGTGTAAATAGTCATAAACAAAGAAAAAAACAAAAAAAAAAGTGCTGAAAATTAACCTTTAGTTTGTCTCAGAACAGAAAACAGAAGAAATTCTGTAGTTTTAGGCTTACATAAGGCATCCTTAGTTGAACTGTGTGGAAAAAAAGAACAAAATTCAGGAAAGGTGCTAGGCTTTAAAATACTGTTGAAAGTAGTTTACAGATCTTTTAATTTAGCTAAATATAGATTTTTAGACAATTTTTTTTTTGTCCTAATATCCACTTGATTTCTTAAGAAGTGATATTTGCCCTGGAAATGTTGTTATTAAAATCCATGTTTCAGAATAAAGTTTTTGCAACTCCAGAACTTCTAGTTACCACTACTGCTTGGAACAAGCACAAGGGGAGAGTGCTGTGCCTGCCATCTTCTTAATGGTGCTTCTTGTAGCGGTGCACCAATTATTGACACCTATCTCTTCCAGTTAATTTTGCAAAAAACAAAGGCTGGGACAAAGGGTCTTAGATTATTGACCAGGCTGCTAAATAATAAGGAAGGATTATTTTAAGATACTGTGTGAAATATTGCATCGTCTTTGCATATATTTACTCACTTCTGTGGATGTGACTCGTAGCATGTCAAGTCAGAGTCTAATCCTTAACATTTAATTTAGGAAAATACTGACACCAAGTAAATTGAATGTGTTCTGGATGTTTCCTCTTAGTTGGGCTTTTCCTTCTAGAAGCTGTTTTTTCCATTTAAATCTCTTTTTCTTGACTGAACAGGATTGAAACCTTCTTTTGAAGTGGAATATTGGAATGCTTTTGCTGCTCAGATCAAATAAATTTTAATATAAATCTTAGCATGTAGTCTGTACTTAAATTTTTGAATTAACTTCTCGGTATGAGACACTGTAAGTTGTTACAAGGCATTGACAGATTCAATAAGGGATTCAAAACGCAACTTTGGTATAAAAGATAGCAAATTGTCTATGTGTTCTTTCCTGTAATAACATAATAATTCAGTAAGGTCCTAGTGCTGCTAAGTGAGTGTGTTCTGGCTTGATCGTCTTCACATGAGATAGAGGGTCCAGATCAGCACATGGCATTTCATCTGTGCCTGGGACATCCTAAGAGTACAATGAAACAGATGATAATCAATAAGCAGGATATTCGTAACTTTATAGTGAAAATGCTGATTTCAGCATTTTTCTCTCATGATATAAAGACTTCAAAACTGTGTTACTGGTGACTGTTTTACAGGTATGTATTTACCAACACATTTAATACTAAATCACATTTAAATCGCTGTTTTCCCAGAAGGTAGTATTTTAGCACCCAACTGTTATAAGTTTTTTGTTTGGTTGATCAGTGGTTGTTTTTTTTTTACCTTGCAAAATGCCATTCAACATTAAGCTTCAAAAAGTCTACAAAAATACAGACATTCAGAGGTGAAAATGTGCAAAATGAACACTAGCTAGGCACTTAACTCCCCGTCTGTTCCAATAAGGACTTGTTAGTGGTCGCTCCTTTGAACTGACTGTTCACATCAGAGACCAGCCCTGGACAGGCCCACAACCCAACTCTCAGTTTTCTACATAACCTTCTTGTGTAAAGGGTCGATTTGCATAGAATCTCAGATAGGTTAGACAAAATAAGTATTATTTAAATATTGGAGGGTTTATGTCCCTAGCAAATGCAGATTGTTGAATGCTTGTTGATTAGGTTAATCATATTCTTATTAGTTAAAAAATAAGATGCTGACGTGACTGGTGGAGTTGTCAAAAAGTCTTCTGGGGCTGTGCATCGAGGGGTGTGAAGAAGAAGGTTGAGGCAATGCTGTTGTGTGGTATAAACCTCTACAGACCCTGAATACAATTTTAGAAGAAGCCAGTGAGTTGATGACTGTGAGTGGAGAAACTGTTATGTATATAAGATCCCATTGCTTTTATTTGCTGCCAATTTGCAAGGACATCTTTTTCTGAACATCTATATCCTTGGTTTTGGCAGTGTTCCAGAGTTCAACAAGTGCTACACACCCTATTTCACCCACAAAAAAATTGAAAACTCTTTCTATCTATTGCATTTTATGTCTGTTAAGAACATTTTTTTTTGCCTTGGGCCTTGAGCTGTTGATTTTAATACTTTCTTGTAAATCAGGACCATTGCCAGCACTTCTCACGTCTTCCAGATACCTATTTTTCACCTTAAGTTAAAGACTTTTGTTGGTGGCTTCACAATTAGTTGCTGTAAGAAAATAGCCTATGATGTTAGAAATCACCTTGGAAGGAGTAAAATACAGAAAAAGGAGAACTCTTTAATATTAAGACTAGTTAAAAAATAAGCAAATATCCCCGATGATAAAAAAATCGGGCATGAGAAACATACTTTCAAAATATTCCTGAAAAATTGTTCTTCATAATTTTCACAAAACTAGTTTGAAGGTGGATCAGAAACACTTAATGATGTGTGTTAAGAATATTTTGAAGTTTCAGAACTTTCTCTTCTCTGAAATAGTAAAAATATATCCAAAAAGCAATTATTTTATAAACAGCGGTTAGGGGGAAGGTGAGTCAGATCAACTTAAATATTTAATATTAGTATTTTTGAAATGTTTCATTTTGGTTTGTTTTTCTATGTATCTATCTTAATCTTTGAGGGGCTAAACTAAAAAAAAAAAAAAAAAAGATAATTTTGAACTTTAAACCAGAACTTTTTCCATCTTAAAAATATCTAAATGAAATATTTGAGCAATTTCAAAACACCATCTGCTTTTTTAAATGGCAAATGATTTGACACATTTCTTTGCAAATAACTTTGCTTTGAATAAACCAGCCTTTTCCGAGGGAAAAATTTCCTAAAATATTTCCTGCTAGCTGTATCACGTGACAAACATATATTTTGTACTTCAATCCTTGTTCCTGTGGTTTTGTACGATGTGAAAGATGAACAAATTATCAATTTAAGATGTGATCTTTCTTGTTCCTTCTCAGTGAGAATGAATTAGATGATAGCAGAAATATATGGGAAATCTAGTTCAAAGGCTTTGGCTGTGGACAAGCCTCATATACTCTTGCAAACAAGACCACCGAAACCACCAAAAAGTTGTGAGCTGTGATTTACTCAAGGTCTGTATGAGTTACACGGTTCTAAATATAACTTGTGTGAGACCTGCACGCAGGTACGTTACACTGCAAATAAACCTGAATGCAGCCATGCAACAAGCTGCTGCTTTCATCTCCTTGAGGTCTTCCCCCAGGGTCTGGGAAACCCATTTGTAGGCAAAGCACCTCCTGCAGCATGACAGCAGCCAGCCACAGTCCTTGGGAAACCAAAGGGCGTCTCCGTGGAGGCCCCACGTGCTGCCACCCGACCGCGCGACTCCAGTGACGTGCCTTCTCCCAGCATCACCCCTCCATTTCACCGGGCTGAAATCCCTTGGTGTTTTGCTGTTTCCTAGTATCACCCCGTTGAAAGGTTTCAGTGTTTAAGGGAGGCTAAAAGACACGACTCTTAATGGGGTTGTCATTCAAGCTGATTATACCATTGCCTTTTAAAGTTCTTGTGAAGGGATATCTGCTCTCAGCCAGAAATGTGGGCACTGTGCCTCCTGTTCCTATGCAGGGCTGTCAGTTGTGGCACCAGCACTGAACATGAATATATTCCCTCCTTACCAATTTTGCTAAGACTGTTTCCATATTCTTCGGTGATCAAATGCTTCAGAACTGAGATTATTTCTGATCTGTGCCTATTCAACTGCTAGAGGCACTGAGGATTGAATATGTTCTAAGTGTTTGTATTGTTCTGTGACGCAACTTAAGGGAGCTTTTTATTTTGAGCTATCCAGCCTCTTGTTAGAACTGGCTTCCAAGTTCAGATGGTTAAAGAGATATTGAAATGAGAAATGAGCTTTAGCCATTTAGGAAAAGGGCATGAGTTTCTCTCTCTATCAGTAGTTCGGTCTGAATGCATGTCTGCACAGTGAGTGCAGTGTTGACAGACACTCCTTGCTTAGTTGTGAGTGTGTTGGTAGACAGGAATGTGATATCCCACTTTGAGCACTGTACAGCAAGAAGGAGGCAGAGTACAATGACGATAACAGGAGGTCTTGAAGATCTGATTTATAAGGGAAGTATGAATGAAGTCACTAGCCAAATGGGATAGGAAAGAAAAGAATAACTGGTGCTGCCTTGTGGAAATGTAGACTAGATGATCCCTTTTGTTCTCATCAGCCTATCTTCCCATTCCCTCCATAATTTCTTCCATTTTTCTATTACTTCACTGCCACCCACACCCAACACACACAGTTTTGAACATTTCAGGGAGAATGTATTCACAGAGCTTCTCATTATTAAGCTATTAAGTAAAGAGTTGGTCAGAAAAATTTGGCATCTTTCATTATTATAGTATTGCATGTCTGGCAAACTGATTTGTAAGGCAAGAGTTACTTTAGTGGATTACGTTTGGGAAAGAAATCTCTTCAACCTTTCTCGTTTCTTTTCACAGTTATACAGTTGCAAGAAAAAGTATGTGAACCTTTTGGAATTTCATGGTGTTCTGCATTAATTTGTCATAAAATGTCATCTAACCGTCATTTAAGTTAAGAGTATTGACAAATATAATGTGCCTAAAGTAATAACACAAAAACAATTCTGATCCTCCATGTCTTTGTTGAACACACTCATTCAACATTCAGAATGTTAGTGGAAAAAGTCATTGAGCCCTTGGAATCAATAACTAGTTGACCCCTCCTTGGCAGCAATAACCTCAGCCAGGTGCTTCCTGTAGCTGTAGATCAGAGCTGTGCATCCTTCAGGAGGGATTTTAGCCCATTCTTCCTGGCAGAACTACTTTAGCTCTGTCATATTCTTTGAGTATCTCATGTGTATGGCTCTCTTCAAGTCATTCCAGAGCATCTCTGTTGGGCTGAGGTCTGGGCTCTGATGTAGCGACTCCAAAGGGTGGATTTAGTTTTTCTGAAGCCATTCTGTTGTGGACTTGCTCTGGTGTTTTGGGTCATTGTCCTGTTGCATCACCCAACACCTACAGAGTTTCAGCTGACATACAGGCATTTTCACATTATCTTGAAGAATTTTTTGATACACTTGGGAATTTATCTTCTCCTCAATGCCTGCAAGCTGGCCAGGCCCTGATGCAGCAAAGCAGGCCCAAATCATGATGTTTCCTCCACCGTACATTACGGTTGGGATGGTGTTTTCATGATATGCAGTGCCCTTTTTACACCAGATGTGGTGCTGCATGGTCTTTCCAAATAGTTCACTCTTTGTTTCTCAGTCCACGAAATGTTTGCCTAATACCCCTGTGGAGTGTCGATGTACTCTTTTGCAAACTTCAGGTGTGCAGCAATGTTCTGTGTAGTAAGCAGCAGCTTCCTTTGTGGTGTCCTGCCACAAACACCCTGCTTGTTCAATGTTTTACATACTGTAGACTCATGAACACGGATGTTAGTCAGTTCCAGTGATACCTTCAACTCTTTGGCTGTCACTCGGGGTTGTTTCTTTACCTCACTGATGAGTCTGCATTGTGCTCTTGGGGCCATTTTGACTGGGTGCCCACTTACTTCTTGGTAGAGCAGCCACAGTCCCAAAGTGTCTCCATTTGTAGATCGTTTACTGAACTGTAGACTGGTGAAATTCTAAGGTCTTTGAAATCACTTTGTAACCCTTTCCAGCTTTATGTAAATCAACAGTTCTTGATCGTAGATCCTCTGAGAGCTCTTTTTGGCAAGGCGTAGCTCACATAAGCATACATCTTGTGTGGAGCAAGCTCAAAAAGGCTGAGAGGTTTTTATCAGTCAACGTAGCTCTAGTCCACACCTCCAAACTCCTGTTCTTAACAAGACTTCAGGTTAATCTGACTCTGATTAGCTTTTTTAAGGTCAGCTCAAGGGTTCACTGACTTCTTCCACTGGCATTTTGAATGTTGGATGAGTGTGTCTGATGAAGACGTGGAGGATCAGAATTGTTTTTGTGTTATTATTTTAGGCACATTGTATTTGTCAATACTCTTGACTTAGATGACTGTTAGATGACATTTTATGACAAATTAATGCAGAACACCATGAAATTCTAAAAGGTTCACATACTTTTTCTTGCAAGTGTATAAGCTATTTTAGCCTGTGGGTGGCAGCTTTCTAAATGACTAAGAAAGTGCCTATGGGAAGATCCCATGCTTAAAGGACAGTTGAAGATAAATTTGGGTTCAACACTGTGGTAATTTTGTTTGGATTTTAGACTTTTCTTACCACTAAAAGAAACAGATGTGCACAATGCTGACAATGTGTGTCTAATGCTCAACAAATCCTTTTGCGCATCCATAAGATAAGCACATGGAGCCTATGTTTTGCCAATGGGTTCAGGAACATACTATGAATAACCTTAGAGAACATGCAAATGACAAACACTTGATAAAAAATAGAAAACTCCAAAGCCTTGTTATGCTAGCTAGAGCTATGTTACACTGCCATATCTTCCTTGAGAAGGTGACGGATATTGGTCACTGACAACTGCATTAAATGCCATCAAAATTATGTAAGTAACTAGGCAATTTCTTGTCAAAAATGTTCAAAGTAATATTCAGATTCTCTCCTTTGATGTGAACTGGGGAGTCTGTAGGGCAATGTGTTTCATGGTGAAAAACACCTGTTGCCTCTTGAGCAACCAGCTCTTTTACTCATTAAGTGCTGACTGTCTCTGTACTCTGCAAGCAGACTTACAGCCCCTGTCTGCCCGTGAGCTCTCAAACTGGAAAGCAAACAGGCTGGAGACAAAATACACTGGGACATCTAAAATAAGTCTTCTAGAGCAAACAGAAAACATCAAAAAAGAGATGGAATAAGGGAGCAGAAGTTGTGTTTGAGATGTTTGCTGTCTTTGAAGAAAATGAAGAAAGTTCCAACTTGTATTCAGCATACAAATGAAAAAAAAGAAACAATGCTAAAGTAAAGCAAAAGTATAATTCATCATGGAATAAAAACCATGTGGTCTGAAAATATAGCAAGGTAAAGATTCTACAAAGCAAGTTTAGGTGGAAGCAGGTTTCTATAATACATCCAAAAATACCAGTGACTGTGAGGAAGACACACACTAAAATTGTACTTATTGTTTTCAAAGGCATAAGGAACTCTTTACAGTTAAAGACACATCTGGATGACATTAAAAGATGATCAACTCATCACCATGGTTCGTGATCCATAGTTGGAAGTAACTTTGATAAAATTCATCTGGTTACAAATTGATAGTACTACCACAGTGTGTCATGAAGAATCTTGGAAAAGATCTTTTCTAGTCAGTGACTGCTTATTTTTAAGCAGTGTCTACCTGGGTGGTATGGACTTTGAAAATTCACTCTCATTTTTATCTTCTCAGGTAGAGAAACTTCTGTTCCCTTGGGTTTATTAAAAAAAGAAGAAAGGGAAGAAATCCTCAAAACAAGTATTTGCACATATTAGAAACAGATAAACTTCTTTCTGCCATGTTTATCCCATCCCCTTTCAAGCTGTAGAGGAGAGCATAGTTGCTTAGTTCTTTCCATAAACTGTCCGATCCCTTATAAGCCACAGTCTTCCCAAGTTTTTCCAGGGAGTACCTTCAACTTTTTACTGCTGAATACAGCACACTTTATTGGGCAGGTTTTAAACAATACATTTGATATTGTCTCTACCATGATCTTTTCTGGTGGATGTCTGGTCTGCTGAGGTGCTGAAGAACATCCATATGAACACCTCAAAGGTGATAAATGAGGTCAAAATAACGATAGGGCCAATGTAGGAATTAAGCAATATCTGACCTCTCTGTTGCGCTTCCATGCAGGGCTAGTATTTCACTCAAAGCATTATTCATCTTCTGAGCACAAACCAACTGATTTTTTTTTTTTTTTTTTGTGGTAAACAGTTATTTTTGTATTCCTTTTAAAAATTAAGAAACCAGCAAGAGAAATTGTTATTGCCAAAATTCCCACAGAGGATCAGTATCAAAGGAATCAGAATTTAGAAATCTGAGCTTGCAGTGGGAATTGAAGGAAACTCCACAACAGTATCTCTGTAATTGATGTCAGACTTGTGAAGAGATTGTGGAAATCGAGGAGCAGAAAAGGAAACGGGGGTCTGTCATGACCTGAAGTTATGAGGAAAGGAGGAGGAAGGGACACCACAAGCAGGTGGATAATCCTCAGTAAGATTTCAAAGGTTTCAGAGCGCATCCAAATCAAATCTCTGTGGTCTCTGACATGTTGCAAACCTGCCTGTTACAAAGACTTGCAACATTCCAGCCGAGAAGTGTATGTTGCAAAACCTGCTTTATGCTGGAATAATTTGGTAGAGTGTGTTCATGAGTAATGAGCCAGTAAGCAGGGAGGAATCTATGATGCGGTCTAGAAAGTGAACTCATGGTTTTATGGTGGCATGGGAGACTGCCAACGCGCAGCTATCAGACCACAATAACTGGCGGACAAAATTAGAAGCGAGACTGCTGCTTTACTTCATCTGTGAAGGGGCATTTCCAGAAAACAATATCTAACAAGATATTTGGTACTAAGAACACCATATATGTTGACGGGTTTTTTTAAACTAAATTCCAAGTTAAACATCAGTATTGCTTGCACATATACAGTTTTTAAAATGTTCTGGAGTGAATCATGTGTCATCTCACAGAACATCTTCCAGCCAGACCGAAGTCACTTTGCTCATTATACACAACATGGGTAATGAGGCATGACTGAGAACAGGAAAAACCATCTTTCAATGGGATATATAGGAAATACTTGAAAAAAAAATAATTACAAAACAGACGGGGAAATGACCTTTGAAAAGGGGAATCATCAGGGCCCATTATCCTAGAATTGAAGTAGTTCAGCAGCTTTATTTTTGTGTACACTCCTTTCTGGTTTTGTGAGGTTTTTTATTGCTGGTTGTACTCAAAGCCTCACTAAAAGAAAACAGACTCTGAATTTTTTTTTTCTGTTGATTCTGTAACAACTGATCTCTTCTCAGCTTAATATGATATCACAAAAGTTATCAAAATTGGCTATGTAAGATTGTGTGCACCATACCTTGGTGGAAAATATACCAAAATAAAAGTTCAAAGAATTTTTTTCCAACACATTGCTTGAGAAGAAGTTAGGGAAGACTAGTGGCCTTGTTATACAGATACCTTTACATTTTCGAGGTCCACTGATGGTGAAACACTTCAGTCTTTACCTCTGAAAACACTAAAGTGATGACAAAGTGATTTTTACTACCTTATTAACAGCAAGTAAACAAAAATCCTAACTGAAGTACAGATGGACTTTGGCCTGAAATTAAGAATTCAATTTTGAAATAAAAGATTTCCATATGTGTTTCCTATGTTTTTTTGCCATGAGAGATTGTTTTTTGTTTGCTTTTTTTTCTGTTTTCCTCTGTCACTCACTAGTTTAGCTACTGCAGTTTCTTCTTTTACTTTTTCCTTAGTGCTCTTCCTTCAAAAGGACAGAGTAGTCAAAATGCCTTAATGTAGGCCTGTCACATTTAGATAGCTATACAGGCATCACATATAAGTTACTTCCATTGGCCTCCTCCTCATATTTGAAATCCAGTTGGGAAGTTGCTTTTCTGGATTTTAAAAGTCTCCACTGTGTACTGTGATACCACTTTAGGGCATCTCTGTTTTGTTCCAGAGTCACTTCTGCTTTCATCTTCGCCAGTTTTGCTCAGCCCCTTCCTATTGCTCATTCCCAATGTTGCTCCTGCCTCTTTTTCCTTGTTGTGAAAACAGGGTAACCTTTGCAGCACACAGTCCCTGGACATTTTGTGTTTGTTTATTGACCTTTGATTGCGGCTTTTGTAAAACTTTTGCTAATAATGGTTACAAGGTGTAGTGTTTTTTTTAAAAATAAAGAGGTACCATCATATCGTAAGGTTCTTCTGTTCAATTAAGTTATTCCAAGTTTATATTTATGTAGGTGATTAGACGAGATCCTTGTGTGTTTTTCCTATGGTGCAGTGTTTGAGCTGCCTTTACCCATGGAACTCGGCGTTTCCTGACAGTTTGCATTAATTCCCTACCCTTGAGTTGTAGCTTCCGAAGAATCTCCTATGTTTTGTAGAATAGAGATAGACTCCATTTGGTCCACTCTCAGTGAAGACAGGCAGAAATAGAAATTAATAATTTTTCATTGGAGTCATTTGATTTTGTGATACGGTTCTTGGGCATCCATTCTTGGAGAGTTTGGGAGCTATTTCCGTAGTCTGATGTAAAAAGACAGACCAGAAAAAGAGGCAATTGCAATCTCCTTCTGGAAGACCCCCTCTCTGTCCATTGATAGGCATGGAAACATGTCTTCTTTACTGAGTTAAGTTAGATACCAGAACTCAAACAACAGGAAAATCATTGAACTTTGTTTTAGGCTTGTAGTGTGCGTTATTAAACTTAAGGAAACTTAGAAGAGGATTCTCATAACTGGTCTGAAGCAAACTTCAAAAATCCCACCTCGCTCTCTTCTCTGGTGTTTGAGGTAGTACGCAGTCTTCTTGTGGTTTGAAATCTGCATCACTTTTTCATATGGACAGTGCTACCTGATTCCAAATAGTGATCCTTTTACTGTATTCAAAGCTGGGAAGAACAAGTTCTGTGTCACAGAGTCCAGTTTGCCTTGTGGTATTTGATGAAAATTTGTATGTTGAAAAATTCTCACTTATGTATCTAAAGGTACATCTTAGTCAGTTTTATTCCTGGAGACCAACTCTTAAATCATTATAGCTTTTATTATAAATTTAAGAAAATGTCAGTATTGTATCTGAAGGACGAAGCTAAACATAGAAGTTGGCTGATGCCTTTATACAGTGCAGTACTCATCATAAGAAACATGCAAAAGCTGCCATATTTATGGGAGTTTATTTTAAAAATTAACCTGAGCATATACAATGAGAGAGTTGAAAAAGAGATTGTACTCAAAGGATTGTCCTTTGCTCTTCACACAGTACTTATAAAGTTCATTCCTGCTTTTTTCTTCTCATTATGAATACACAGATGGCATCCTGCAAAACTTACTGTAATACATTATTCTAAATGCCAGTCAGATAATATATGAGGAAATCTATTACATATCAGAGGGTAGGAGTGGAGGTGAAACCCAGACGCCGTCTGCAATGCCCTTGTGTAGCTGAAGAATGGCATTTCACAGCAAGTCAGCCTCGTCAGAAGCTGTGAGCACAAGTATTTACAATATCTTTAGACAGCATCTCTCTCTAGGCACAATGATTCTCTGTTTCTTTGAAACAAGCTGTCAAATAACTTGGAAGGAATTATCTAGTATTTCATTACTGTGATATGAAAAATTTATTTAAAGAAGCAATTTTTCTTTATGTCTGAAGGTGGAAGGTGAAGCCAAACAAAACTCTGACAGGTGCAGGTTGAGGTAAATAATGCATTATCAGCTACAATTGTGAAATGATAAAGCAAACCATATAAAAATGTGAAGGTGGCAGGCGAACTATATTCTCAGAAAATTATTGAGCCAGTGAGGTCTAGAAATATATTGCCTCAGCAGTGTTTCCTTGATTTCGTCTCATAAAAGTCAGTTGTTTTGAGTTAGTTTAAAATAATGGATATCTTGAGCTTATTATACAGACTGTCTGTGGATGTTAAATCAGCATGTTTGGGGAATTGGGTTTTTACATTACAGTGTCATCCTCTGTAAGGTGACTGTGAAGTTGTGCAGTGCTTGTGCTCACAGGTACAGTAACTGCATGACAGGGCAGCAGATAGAACTTGTAGCTGCACTGTACTAAGTTTTAATAAATTCTATAGCAATAATGAAAAGTGATCTCCTCTTTAATGGCTAAACATGGCTCTAGGATTTCAATATGTTGGAAAGTATTGGCTTCACAAACAACCATGTGTTTTTAATTCAGCAGTCTTAATTGCAGGAAATTTAATGATAATGAATAGTAACGAAGAATAAAATTAAAAAGAAAAAAAAAAAAGAACCAAAAGAGAACTTAGTTTCCATCCAAAGGAAAGAAACATTCTGGTAACAAATTGGTGCCTTTGCATTGGAAAATTCATTTGTTTTACTTAGAGCATATATGCTGTTAGCTGTTGTCCTTTATTTCAGCTTTCCTTTTTATTTTTCCTTTGGTTTCCCTTTTATGGCTACAAATATCTATTTAGTAATTGGAAAAATGTTATGTTAACGCGTGATCCTAAACAGGAAGGCAGCTGGTGTCTTAAGAGTTTGGTAATAGGATATCAGATTTTGTCACTGCCATAAAGTCAGCAATAAACTTAGGGAAGATTTTGGCCCTGTTGAACAAGAGTTTTGCCGTTGACTTCGATAGAATCAAAATGTCATTGTTGGGGTGTGAGAAGCAAAAGCCTGAGTCAGAGTCTGTGGCAGACAGAGGAAAGCTGCCTGTTTGGTTTCCTTGATGGAGGCCTGAAGCTCTCCCCTGACTGCTCGACTGCCCGCGTGTAGGCTGAAATGTTCATAGGTCCTGTGTCGGCATCACGGAGGGATCCAGCCTCCGCAGCTCATACCTCACTTGGTAGACTATCTGATGGCTGAACAGGCAAAACTGTATGTAGCCTTTTGTCTGTTTTGTTTGCTTTTGTTATCCAGAAGTGTTGGAAAGGCAGTTTGGAGGATTTGCTGCTGCTATGCCCTCTCTGCTTTAACTTGGAGTAAATAAGACATCAGTCTCCCAGTTTTGTAAGACGTCAAAGAATGGAATAATCGTGAAACAAATGTCTAGGAGTTGCCACCAAATTAAACATAAGGATGATAAAGTGTAGGACCCTTATTCTGAAAATCCATCCAGTTAAAATGCCAAATGATCCAATGAAGTATAAAAGACAAATTCATACCATTGTTGGGGTCATTTGTTCATGGTGATTCATTCAGTGAAATAGTTTAGTGGCCAGAAGCAGCAGCAGCAGCAGCTTACATATGGAGAGATTTCATTCAAAATTATTTTTGACACAGACTATAATCAATTAACTATAGTGCTCCTCATGTCAGATGTTATAGCTAAATTAATAGCTTTACCTAACTCTATTGGTAGATTTATTTACGGGCTGTGTATGATGGCAACGTACATAGATTTATGACATTAATAAAAAGGTGAACTGCTTGGTGATGCAGCTTGTCTGGTAACCATTTGTTTGCATATAGAATCAATCAAATTTCAAAAATACAGATTTGCAAAAGCCTGCAAATTGCAACTAATGTCTGTCAGTCACATTCTTAATTTTCCACACCATTATTAAAGATATGTATTGAATTGATTTTGAAATTGACTGAAACTTAACTTCAATATAATTCTGCTTTCAATATAAGAGGTTTTTCTTCATAGCTCTTCTGATGAAAAGTTCAGTAGCAGCAAAGATTTAGATTAGATCTTAGGAAGAAATTCTTCAGTACGAGGGTGGCAAGACTTTGGAATAAATTGCCCAGAGACGTTGTGGCTGCCCCCTCCCTGGAGGTGTTCAAGGCCAGGTTGGACAGAGCCTTGAGTAGCCTAATCTAGTAGAGAGGCGTCCCTGCCCATGACAGGGAGGTTGGATTAGGTGATTGCTAAGGTCCCTTCCAACCCAGGCCATTCTATGATTCTATGCCTTCAATTACAAACTAAAAATTACTGGAAGGATGGAAAGGTATGTTGGTAAGCTAATGAACTTTAGCCATTTTCTTTTCTTATGTTTAAATGCACATGATGTGTATACAAACCTGGTGTGATGCAGTACAGAATATGGAGCCAGACTCTTCTCAGTGGTACTCAGTGAAAAGACAAGAGGCAATTCCATTTAAACATAATTCTAAAATCCAAAACTATTTACTGTGGAGGTGAACAACACTGAAACAGGATGCTCAGAGAAGCTATGGAGTCTCCATCCTTGGAGATATTTAAAATCCAACTCGACATGGGCCTGAGCCAACCTGCTCTGACTGACCGTGCTCTGAGCAGAGTTGGCCTCAAGTGATCTCCTGAGGTGCCTTCCTGGCTCAATCTTCTGGGAGAGTCTGTAATATGGTCTTGACCAGTGTAAGAACTTTTAAAACTATAGATTATTTTAAACTAATAATCTTACAGAAGAGCAAATGAACCACATTCTGAAATTGTATTATTCGTACTTTCACGATGCAAAACATATAAATAATATGTATTTAGGATAGTGTTTCAAACCATTCCTATGCTGGAAGTTGGTAACTCTTACTAAATTAAAAATCAAAGTATTTTTTATTGTCATCATCAAATGGAGGATTCTGAAGGGTAAGACCCTAAAAAATGAAAAAGCAGACAATTCACGATGTTAATACCGTGTTTAAAAACATGTCCTGGAGGCAGACATTAACTAGCTGCAAAATATGTAAATTAGGAGCTTTTAAAATGCTGAGTTGCACAAATTATTCATAAGATCACTGTATGTCGACTTTCCACTCTTTTTTGGGGGGGGGGAGATGGGTCTTTATTTCTATTAAAAGTGCGTGGTGCTCCTCTTGAAGCTGTCCCCGTCTTTTAGGAGCTTTGCTCTGCTCCTGATTCTGAAAACTCTGCAGAGCAGATTCACGTAGCATCTTGGCGAGCTAAAGACTTCACAGCGGGGTTTAGGTGCGACAGTGTGATGTTGTGAACGCACTTACCTCTCGCGCTGTGTCGGTGCTGAGCCCAGAGCTCCTCCTCGCCGCAGTAGGTGCTGTGCAACACGCTGCTGCAGGAGATGTTGCCTGGCCAAGGAGCCCCTCCGCCAGCCCACAGCCAGGATGAACTCCACAGTAGTCTCTGCATATGATGCTCGCATCCTCTGCCTTCCCATAGCTCTCTAAGGGGCACTTTAGGGGATATCTTTCTGTGTTTTCACTGTAGGTTTGTAGAGAAACAGTTCTTGAAAGTAGAAGAGACAGAGAAGAGAAAAACAGAAAAGGAAATGGTGGTATGGCAACATTTGGAACATCAGAATGAGCAGGTGGAGAACCGTGACTGATGTCTAATATTTGGATAGTGTATTTTCATGCCAGAAACTGTTTTAAAAAAGATTAATAGTTGTTATGTACTTGCAGTGCAGCTTTTTTCTTCCTTTTTTTTTTCTTTTTTCTTTTTTTTCCCCCTTTTTTTTTCTTTTCTTTTTAAATTTTTTAGGCCATATATGCCAATAGTTGTGTGAGATCTGGCTTCTAAAATGGTGTCCTTTTGGCTGCATCACTACCTAATGTCCTCTTCAGTAAACAAAGTAAAAACAAATTTATAAGCAGTTGTTTTACCTTTAACAT
Source organism: Trogon surrucura (assembly GCA_020746105.1). Lineage (NCBI taxonomy): Eukaryota > Metazoa > Chordata > Aves > Trogoniformes > Trogonidae > Trogon > Trogon surrucura. Next base: position 110,928,150 of record CM036617.1, on the reverse strand, counting down.
TGTATTTCTAGCATTTGTTTGTTTACCTCTGGAAAAAATACTATTTTTATTCCTAAATAATAGTTTAAAACAATAAAAACCCCTTTGAATAACATGCATGGACATGCTTTAATATATTCATGAGTGATCAAAATACAGTGCAGAAATCACATATGCTGCTCTGCTGCAACTTTCAAGGTTCAATCCATCATTGCGGAACCCAGGGGGCTGAGATTTGACATTCTGCCTAGAAACCATACTTCACATTGGCTGGAACTGTGCCATCTTATGTTCAGGTTAAAAGAGCAGCTGTAATTTGTCTGGGTAGCACTTTAACTATGCACAGCAAATCATAAAACCCATTTTCAGTAATAAACTCAGAGATAAAATAGGTCCATTTTCTTCATTTCCTGATCCATACAAGATTTTCCTCAGTTTGATACAATAGCACTTGGAGTTTGATCTTAAAATGATGGAGATTTCTGTAACAATCTTTCTCAGATTAGCAGTTTTATCTGGCATATATATGTATATTATGTAGGAGATTTCTTTTTGGCATTTGGTGGAAGGCTTTTTCTATTGTTCTTTGAAACTGAAATTATGAAAATAATTTCATAGTAGGAGTTAAGTTTATACGTGATCACCACAATAAATAAAACCTGACTGTAGTCTTTTTCAATTGTAAATACTAAATGTGAAAATATTCTATCCTGTTCTTTTAATCCCCACTTTATGTCTTAGTATGGCTTGCGTGCAAGGAAGTAGCAAAAACAAATATATCCGGCACCTCAGTGAAGATGTTTTAAGAATATATATGAATATGACTTTTATTTATGGTTTTGGATTGTAGTGTTTTTAGATTTCAGCCTGTCATGTGCACCCTTGTTTGCAAGTGTGACTTTGAGCAGCAAGGTCCAACTTAATTTGGGAGGGTGAGTTTTCTGTGTGATTTAGCAACCCAAGGGAGCTCCTAGGATGGGCTTTCCTCAAGGGGATGTGCCAGTGAGCACAGCTCTGGGGAGCCTCACCAGAAGCAGCCACGCTCACCCGTACATGCAGGCTGTAGGCTTCGGTTCAACTCCTTTTGGATACTGCACAATTTGGTTTCCACTGCCTTTCTTGTGATAAAAGTTTGCAGAATCTTTGTGTCAGGCCAGTACACTGTAAGAAACAACTTAAAATGTCATTCGAGTTCAGTGGACATCTACTGGCTTGACCATTAAATAAATTAGTCGGCCCCCCTGAATCCTTCATGCATTTACCTTGGTAATCTGCTAAGTGCCAGATCTCTGTTTTTTCTTCTTCACAGAGCCATTTCTCGATCCGTGTTTCTGCTAGCACTTCTCACTTTCAGCTCCACAGGCCTTTCCCTTTTTGTTTGGTACGTTTTCAACTCTTAAAGTTTGCTAAGCCAAAAGGAAGACCCCGTGTCACTCTCCCTAACCCATTCCTCATTTCTGAGTTGAGGAGTTAGGTTTGCAAGATGCGTCTTGCTCCTGCCCATACATCGCCGCTGTAGCTAGCACAAGGGCACATTCACTCTCTTACCCTTCCTGCAGTACCGTGGGGCTCTTTGACACTGCTGGCAATGCCACTTGTCTGTGTTACTGCATTGTTGTGGCTCAGCCTACCCTACTAAAAATATATTCTATCAAGACGTTTGTTTCCTTTAAATGGTTCAGCCCTTTGCAAACGCCCCTGGATTAAGAATTTATGGGAGTATAGTATACTCGTGTTAGACATTTACATTACTGGGGTAGCCTAACGAGGAAAAAAGAAATGTGTTTCTGTACATTCCATCTTCCCCTATCATTGCTAAGCGAGAGCGGGTGACAGAATAGCGTTGTGCATCTTGGTGGCCACACAGGCACTTTGTATTCGCTGGAGACTTGGAGGTACGACAGCTGCATATAAATATGCATAGTTGGAGAGATTCATGATTGCGCCTCGTTCCAGGGCTGATTGGCTGTAGTGCTGCCACTGCAAATCAATGAGCGTTTTCCTCGTCTATCAGCTGCTTGCTTGCTTGAAAGCAGACAAAATGGTTAAAACACCAACAGCCCACAGAGGGCTCCTGAGTGAGTGAGACTTGTTTGCTACAGCACTCAAAACATTTCCCTGAATCTACAGTAGCTCTCAGTAGATGAATTTAGCACTCAGCAGATTAATTTAGCTCCCAGTGTGCTGGATTTAGAAAGAAAAACTAATATAGATGAATACATTCTGTTCAGCCAGCATATTTTGTTTTGCAACAATACACATGTCTTATTTGAACTGCAATCTGGTTGGAAAGCATTTTGCGAATGGTGCATTGGTCATAAAAATGAGTCATGCTTGCTCATTTTTTAAAAAGCTCTCATCTAGTACAGAATACGGAAAAAGGTATTGAGCAATTCACTGGAGAAAGTATGGGAATTTTAGCCATCTCTGGTGAGCCTTGGGCATTTTCTTAAGGTAGACTTTAACATTGTGTTGCAAAGAAGTAGCAGCTGCTTTTCACTTTGATACCTGCTTAGCCTACAGAAACGTGTATTACCCTGCTTATGGTTACTTTGCTCATTTGCCTCATGGACAGGGATTCCTTGGAAGGATTTGCAGGTTGGAAGCTGAAGGTATGTTTAATGGCAGTTGGGAAGAGGTCTCAAGGAGGAACAATTCAGGATACAAAATCCACTATTGTAGGACTTTAGTATAAGCTTCAGCTTTCTTCCTTAAGTTGCAAAATGTCACAAGGAAAGTGGGACTAGATTGCTTATACATGGTGGCAGAGTGACTGGCTTGCTTATAACAGCAGTAATGCTTATTATTTCAGAAGCTGGGAAACTGAATAAAAAGATAAAGATATAAACCAAAGATATTGAAATCTAGGAGCTGAGGAGATCATTTGACTGGCTGTATTTAAACACAAAATGGCCAAGGAAGTGAAAAACAAAATACTGAAAAAAGACAAGCTGACTTTTTAAATTAGTATCCTCAGTAAATGAATATGTCTTTTGAAAGATTAAGTCCCCACACATCTTCCAGAGCACATCTTGATGAAGTATTTCTACTACCAGCAGCAGGATGGTCACTATAAAACATTCTTTCAGTCTCTCAAAATTTTTTTAATTTAATTTTTTCAAGAAACATGAAATAATGAGTAGAAGAGCAAATAGTTCCCTTCAGTTGAGTCAGTGCCGTACAGTGCAAATCTAATTTACTCAGGGGGATCTCAGCTACTACAGCAATAGGTACTTTATAGCAGTGATTCCCAATCCTATTTAACCAAAGGACTGCTGAACTTTTTGGAGAACACAAATCAAACACCTTCCTCTTCAGTGGTTTTCAGTTACCAGCAGATGAACTTCATGAAATGAAATGAAGCAAAACTTCAAATGCTTATTTACTTTGATTTGTTTTCTCCACTTGTTTGTGTACTCACATGCATGTGCAGGGATGTGCATATGTTGTCTTCTCCCTTGGTTTTAAATCATACAATATTTTTGGAGATTATCTTGTAATACCTTACAGGCTGCTGGCTGCTATTGGCAGTAGATCAAGGGGCACTGCTATGAAGACCAGAGAAGGCTGGAGGCCCAGTTTGTATGTTTACCAGAAGTCTTGCACATCGAATCATAAAGCGTTCTGTACACAATTACCATCTTTCTTATTGATGGTAAATGTTGCTTTTAATAAGCGATGGTGAAGTGGCAATCTCTCAGGCATCATGTGGGATTTTACCGGTTCTGTGTGGAGGATGGGGCACAGTGGTGTGGCCGGAGGGGCACTGCAGGGAGGCAGTGGTGACTCACCATCCCTTCTGGCTCCTCTTTTCTGGGAGGAGTGGGAATTTCTCTTGAGTAAATCCTCCTGCTGGAAGAGGACAGTGAAACACCGCTGTTCCCCAGGGACTCAGCAAGGCTGGCCAGGGTGCGGAGCAAATGAAACCGGCGCTGTGTTTATTCACTGCCTGTTGGCTCAGGAGAGCAGGAGTGTATAATGCATATGTATCTATGAGTACAAATTATACATGCCAGGGCCCCGAACACATCCCTTCCCCACCTGATATTTGGCTGCCTTAGCTGGGGCATGGGTGTCCAGTCTCAAAGAGAGCTGTGAGAAACCTCACTAGGGCTCACCCTCCTCTTCAAAGCTGCATTTTCGCCCTGGCCCTGACGCTATGGCCCTGCTGCGCCCTTGGCCCTGCTGAGCCAGACACCGCCCCAACCCCAACCCCGTCCCGTCCCATCTCAGGGGCCACCTTGCTGGCCAGGCCCAGGGCCTGCGGCGGTGAATGGAGGTGACTGGGCCGTTGCTGAGCCTGGTCACCATCCCCAGCCTGGCCCAGTTCACCTTGCTGGGGGCTGCGGGAAGGGGCTGGTCAGAGACGGAGGGCTGGGGGGGGAGGGGGGCTGTTTGTGGGGTGTTTAGTTGTTTGGGTTTTTTTGCAGCCCTGAGTGACATTTGGGCTGTACTGGAAGTAAGGTGAGGTTTCTGCTAGTGGAGATACAACTTTTTATTGGTGCTAGGTTTGATTCAGTCATTTTTTTCTTTTCCTTGGCTATGTTAAGGTGGTTTTGTAGGTAGACGGAATCTGGTAAAACTGATGCTAACTCACAAAAAAAGCAAGCTGCACTGCTAGAAGGCCTTTGTGGGTGTTGCAAGGTTGAGTGCCCTAGGGCATTACCTCCACAAATATGTTGGGTAATGGGATTTTTGGTAGTTAAGCTTTACTTTTGACAGCCTGAGCTTTTGACCTTGCAGAAGAAAACCCACCTTCACTGTTTTCTCTGCTAATGTAGGAGGACACCTCAGAATCCTGCTGCTGCGAATCCTTACCTTCCACAGCCTGCTTCATTCATCTCCTCCTCCTTTCAAGGTTTCCTTGTGTTCTTGGCAACAGCTACAGAGGAAATTAAAGGCTTTATTTCCAGACTAGCTTCAGATGTCACAAATATGGAGGCCGGTTTCTGAAAATCCAGCTCTAAAAACTTCAGTGTTTATTGTTTTCTGTGCCTCCCTGCCAAGATCTTCTCCCTGCTGTGGCAAAATACTGCCATCTGTAAGACATATCAAGCTAAATGTTAGCGTGTTGGTACTTGTGAATGCCATACGCTCATTCATGGCCTTGTTATGGTTTAAGATCGTGCCAAACTCCATGGCATGCAGGGCCTTGTTTTCAATGTCTTCTTTTTTTTTTTTTTTTTTTCCCCCTTTCTTTTTTTTCTCTTTTAATTCAGTCCGAACCAATTTAAAAGTTCCAGCTTGGGACACATCGGTATATTGGGGTAATTTCATCTAGATATACTTTTATACATTAAAGGACATTGTGGCTCTAATGTGTGCATAGAAACAAGGGATAATATATACTGGTAGAATTGACTTAGCTGTGCATTGTAACATTATTGCATATCCCCAGGAGCATAGTAGTAGTGCTCCTAAAACTTCTCTTGTACAGTATTTGTTGTTAGAAGATTTTTCAGAAGTTATTTAATCTCTCAACTTGCTTTCACTTTATCATTACAGTAATATTTATACAAACATAGTTTCATGATCATATTAAATGAGTTAGGGACACAATTGGCTATCTTTTTATCAGGAGCACAATTAACTATTTCTTCCCATTCCTGTGACTTAATTTTAAACTCCTGTTCTCAATGTTCTTGACACTGTTTAGTAGTTTATAAGGACAACTAGATAACAGATGTTCAGATTTCCACCTGTGCACAAACTGTACTTTGTCATAGGGACAGTGCCAAGCAACCAATATAGGTGTAGTTTAGGCTGTTTAGACGGACTTTGCAGCATCAGGTGTTCCTTCCATCTTTCTTTGAGAAAATTGAGGGATATCAAAAATAGATTTAATTTGACTTGGTCAATATGTAGGATGTGGAAAGTATTCAGTTTAAAGCAGATAGCCTGTTTAATAAATTTGTTGCTATTTAGAAAGAACATTTGATTTGTTTTGAAATTCATAGAAACGTGGATCTAGATTTTGTATAGTCTTAGTCCTATGAAACAGTAATTTTGTTTAATGTAAAAAAAACATTTTAGTTCCCAAAGTTACACCTGTCCAACGGAAATAATTTTTATTTATAATATTTGTCTACGTTAGTTATATGTCTTACAGCAGTGTTCCTTTTCATCACCTTTTCCTCTTACTTGCCCTGCTGCTGCCTTCCACTTTAGCAGACTTATCTGTCTGATGCAAATAATAATTTGTGATAACTTTGTCTCTGAGGAGTTGTACTGGCAAAGTCATAGTGGCTACCTCTGGCTGTGATCTCTGTGTAGGCAGTGAAGCTGGCTCTTCAAAATAGGTAACAGACTCCAGATTTGTTTGGTGTGTGGGCAAAACTCCATGTTCATTAAAGCCTTAAGGTGGAAAAGGTAGGTATCATTGTCCTATGACAATGCTTGGAATTTTGATTTTTCTTCTCTCTGTATTTGGTGAAAGTTTTAACAAAGTGTGTTGAGCAGTATGGTGTGATGGACCATACTTTCCCAAGGCAGATGTCTTTATAGCACAGGAAAGCGATCCGCTTCTTTTTTCTTAATTTTTTTTCCCCTCCCAGGAAAGAACTTCTGATGATCTGTAGTTCATCGTGAACTTTTAACTTGAATTTAGTTTAGCTCTGCATGTTGGATATTATCTAACGTTTTCAGTGGCAGAACAGGTTAGACTGTTGAGACCAAACCTCACCGCCTCGGTGTAACCTCCCTGGCTGATTGACTCTGGTTACAAGTAAGACAGCGCGGAGCAGCGTGTGCCGCTGTGCACACCAGCTGCTGCAGAGGGGCTGAATGGTCACATCAGCTGCCGGGAGGAAGGCCAAAGATACAAGATGGGAAGGTCTGAGGGAACATGCTGGAGGAAGGCTTCTGAAGAGAAACAAACATTTTGAGAAACTCTGAAGTGTTCCTATATGGTCCTGGTTTGAGCTAAACAAAACCAGTTCTGTTCAGTGATTTTTACTTTTCAGCTCAGTCTCTTCTGAGAGGCTGCACGTTCTGAAGTCAGCAGCATGTTTTTGCAGACAGTGTGTGCTACTGGCAGTGATAACACCTGATGTTTGCAGTTACTGACAGGAATTGATGTGCAGAAAGGCCCTTCCTTATTCCTACAGTGACCAAGGCCACTGCTGGATCTTGTGTGCCACACTGGGGGTGATGGGATGTAAAAGGCGTCACACTATACCAGGGATTCATTTTGACCTAAGTCCACTGCAGGATCTGAAGTTCATTTAATATAACTCTGCTAAGCATAACCCAAATGTATACTAGGTTTTTATAAATGCTGTTCGCGATATTCTTTGGATCCACAGTAAACAGGCCAATATCTCCCACATTTCCACATAAAAATCTGAGTTTAGAGAGATGAGTGGAATGCAAGTATTTTAGTAAGTAAAATGTAAAAGAAAAAATAGATTATAGAAAATTAATAATCCTCTTTTTTCACATAAAAATAAACTGCACAGCTATAACAAGTACAAAAGACATGCAGAGTTAGAAGAAACAAGATGACACTGGAAATAGCACAGATTTCACAGTTGCTTTGGACTTCTGGATAGAAACCACACATAACACATTCCTTTCTTTTCCCCTTTCTTCTAGTTTGTTTTGTTTTTCTTTAACTGCATCTGGTCATAGCTATAGGAACACCAATTATTATTGTATTAACGACTAAAATTAGAAGTGCTGCACACAGCAAAATACAAATGGCTAAGCAGTTTGTGGCTAAAGGTGTATAGTGGGAGGAAAAGACACCCCATTTGTTTGCCTTGAAGCCAGCCAAAATAGCTCATCTATGCGCAGATCACTCCAAGGGCAACAGAAAAAAAAACTTACATACATAAGATTTGCTGAACTCTTATCATTTAGGAAGTGGGAGGAATAGTCTGTAGATTGACATTCTAGTCTGGGTTATCAGAGACTTAAGTTTGGTTCCTGAGTTATCACAGACATCCTGCAGTTAAGTATCATAAGTAATTTTCCTATGCCTCAGTTCCCCGTCAGGTAAAAATAGGTATCTCCTACAGGGCTGTTGTGGGGATAAATACCTAAAGCTTGTTAAGTGCTTGGATTATTCAGTAATGAAGCTTGTCTAAGTACCTCGAAGCACTGTTTAGGCTGGAATGTGTACTTGATGTCTCCATGCACCAAGCGTTTTCTTAGTAACTCACTCCACTTGTAACTTGGAAGACAGAGGAACCAGCGCACCTAAGAGGACGGAAGGAACAGTGGTGTACTGAACCCCATTCAGGTCAGAAACAAGAGATACTTCTTGATGGAGCATGGTTCTCTGTGCTGTACCTGGACATGACCTAAGCAGAAAACAGTTGAAGTGCTTGGTCTGAGGAGATGCCAGGGAATGAGAGGAAACTGCCTTAGCAAATTCTCCATGGAGAGAGGAGACAGTGGAGAAGCAACACGAGCAAGTACTTTGTAAGAGGAACTATTTCTAGAATTGAGACTCCTTCATGGAGGTCAGACACACAGGGCCAGGAACAAAAAAAAAAAAATGAAGAAAAATGAGGCAATAGGAAATAACAATAGAAGGATCTTTCTCCTGGCAGATTTTATACCCAGACGTAACTGAGGAGCTGGAAAAGGAAGGAGAGAATATGCTGAAGACAAGAAATGGGAGAGGGTGACAAGAGCGGCTACCACGGTAGAGATGTCAATTTACTGTATTTGACTTAGTGAAAAATTAGAGTTGTGGATGAAGTTGTTCATATGAGAGGTCACAGAAGGATCAGAAATCAGATTTATAGTTTGCTGATGAGAAAAACTTTTTGTGTGGGAAGATTTCTGCATTAGAATAGTCAGAGGATTCATAATTATTTAAATACTTCTCTCCAGCTGAAAAACCTCCGAAAGGAATCTGTCTGTATTACTAGAGAAAAGAAGGGTGCTGTGGAGATAACACAGCTTTTTCAAGGTTAAAGACAGAGGTCATGGTGGTGCTGTAAATTCCACTTGCTTCAGTTGTCTGAGCCAGGCTCCGGGAGGAGACCTCTGGCTGGCTGTGTGCAGTGAGCCAGCCTCTCACATGGGCGATGAAACCACAGTTTTTTCTTCATCGTGATAGTGAAAAGTGCATTGTAGGTAAGTGTTTGGCTGCACAGGCAACAGGTTTGTGATGTGTCTTATGTGGAAAAATACTTAGGAATGAGGTAGTCAACAAAAGGGGAGGCAGTGGGAATGCTGAAGTTGTACCGCGAAAGATGAACCAGTATTTATCTAGGAACAGATACCAAAGTTTTAAGCTTGAGAATAATCGTTAAGATGAAGTGTAAGCACAGGGAGTTTCAGGCTGGATTTGGAAGGTGAAATATGCAGAGAAGACTGTCTTTGAGAATCTGAGGGATTAGGATTTTTACTTTGTTTTGTGCTTCTGTTTTCTTTACTTTGCTAAAACCAAGCAGTTTCATAGGAGTAAAAAAAGAGTGACATGTCATTTTGTCTCACCTCCTGTATAGCACTATATTTGGATAACTTTGTTAGCTGAGGTTTTTATTGGGTTTGTTTGAGGGGATGAGCAGCAAACAGACTATAGTTTTCTCTTGTTTAGTCACACTAGCTAAAAAAAATTGAACAATTTGGTATTAGCTGTCAGATCTATGTGCTGTTCCTGTACACACTTTGTTTAATAAGAATTAAAGTAAATACAAGTGAAGTATTGAGAGCATAAAGCACCTGGAACATTTTAAAGATGTACTGAAATACAACATGTTTAATTCCTATCATGCTAATTATACCTATTATGAGTTAAAATGGATTCTACTTTACAGCCATTGTTACGTAACTTGTGGCTTTGCAGTTCTTTGAAATGCAGTTTTCTATTCATGTGGTGTATTAAAAAATGTTACAAGACAAATTACAAAGCATAACTGAAATTGTGCCAGAAATCTTAAACAAGTTATTCCACTAGATAAATAACTAGTATAATGCTTATTTTTTTTCCCCTTTATCCAAAAGAAATGGTAATGTCATGAGCCAGGGCTGAGTGGGATATGGGTGGGTTTTTTTCCTGTTTTGTGATTTAATGGGATTGCTCTGCACCTATAGTGAGATATCCAAGATCACTTTGTGAACTGTTGCTCCTGTGTAGTATTTTGCGTTCAACGATGGATTGGTCTTTATGCTGCCCGGATTTGTAAGTGTAGCATATTGCCGAGTTTGAATGCTCTGGCATATAAGACAACTCGTAACAGGGTCGAGTGTCATGGTGAATTTCTTTACAAACACCCGCGTTCACAGTCTCTCAGCAAGCCAGAAGGTGAAGCACCGTGTTGTACTTGTGCCTACGCATGAGTCTGAAAGAGGTATGGAGGAATGGGGGATGTCTTTGCCTGTTGCGAGCCTGTGGATGCGGATGTGGGGTTTCATCTCCGCAGGGAGACACTTCGGACCCTGGCAGCGAAGCTGCAGGGAGCAGCAGGAAAGCAGGAATATGCTGGTTGCTTATTAAAGAGGAATAGAGAGGCCTCTTGGGTGACTCCTGGGATGGGCACTCGGCTGTAGGTCTGCCCCACAAAGCAGGTGTCGTGGGGACTGAGCTGCAGGGGACGGTGTCTGTGGGGGAGCTGTGGATGTGCCTTCCGATCCTCCTTCAGATGCAGTGGAGCTTTTACTTCTTTCCACTGTAATGGGCTTCCAGTACAATCCAACTGCTAGTAAATATAAGAAAAATAAATCCTACTTTAAGTACTTTAGGAGAAGAAGGTCTTTTACTTAAAAGATGTCCTTTTTTTTAGCAGTGAATGAAAGTACTACTAGCAAAAATAAAATAGCTATATAAGCTTTGTTTAGATAAATTGGTCTTTGCTTCTATAATGTTCTAGGAATCTGACTGCAACTAGCAGAACCAATATTTGAGTCTAATTTGACTCTTAATTTGAGAACTGCAGTGTACTTGAAACCTTCAAAAGTAGAATAGATCTTGCCGAGGAAAGAAGTGTTAACTTCTCACCTCCATATCAGTCAACATTTGCAAGAACCTTGAAGAAGTTCAAGTCATTTAATTGTTCGTTTCATTTTCTAAATTATATTTCTGAGACAGAACTGTTCACACACACAAAAAAAAACCCAACATAAATAAAATCCCTATAAATAGTTTAGTTACACAAACACATGAGAAAGAAAGTGTTTGGTTCTAGTTGTATTTATGTATTTACTTTAAATGCAGAAAATACAATGAACATCTTTTATCCCCCCAAAAATCTCTAGTTCAGTGTTAGTGGAATCTGAGTTATTGGTGGATAACTTCTTTGGGGTTCTTTTTGTATTTGAAATGACTTCTCGGTCTGTTCAGCTAGAGGTATGCATTACAGAAAAAGAAATTTTTATTTTATGTTAAAGTTCAAAGAACTCCAACATTTTCAATAACATTTAGAGGACTCTGCTGTCTATTTATGCATGCATTTATTTCTCACCATCTCTAGTATTAGCGGTCCTTTTCTCCTGAAATATGTAAATTTGGTTTTGAAAAATGCAAATTGATTTAACACATTTTAAGCTTGCTTTATGGTGTTGAGTTCTGCGCCATGTAACATAACTTTCATTTCGGTTTAGCTACACAACGGGGTCGGAACCAGTCTTGTTTAACAAACACAACCGTCATTCAGCTGGGACGGTAGGACTGTGTCCTGCTGAATAGTGCAAGCTCTTGCATGTTTGTTTCATTATGCTGCAAAAAGTGTAAATCAGTGTGCCAGAGCTTCGCCCATTGCATGATATGAATCCACTTAGACAGGACCTGTGTGTTGGGGTGCCAGTGGTCTCTCCTGGGCACTCAGGTCCTGCCACAGTGAGGGCAACCTCCACAGCCCCCCAAACTGGAGTCTTCTCTCTTACTAGTGTTTAGCTCCAGCCCTACCCCAGTCATTGCGAGGACTTGGCATCTTTCACTTTATTCAGTTTTGTTTCTGTTTCATAGGAGCTTTAATTAGAACAGCCAGCTTAAGTTCCATCTAAAATTGTGGATGTTTCCTTCGGTCTTGGCAGCGTCTGTAGGGGCAGCTGTTTCTCCCAGGAGGTCCGAGTTGGAGAAACCAGCATCTCTGCCTTGTGTCACTGCACACTGAGTAGAGCCATCAGTGCCCTAGGAGCATTGGGGTCACCCTGGGAACCCTTTTTTGGCTCAACTGGTTACTTTCTAGGAGAGAGTTAGTCGTAAAAACTAAGACAAACCTCTCCACTGCCTCAGGAGTGACGTATCATGATATTTCTGAATCCACCTTGAGAACAGACACCTGATTCCAGACTGGAGAGTTGTGGCTAGCTGACATGGGCTTAAAGCAGCTGCACATTGGAAGACAGGGATTTACAGCCCTCAAAGTTCACTGGGCGGATTCGTCCGTGTGTTTGTAACCAGCTGGTGAAAGAAGGTGTAAGGAGCCCATCGCAGCATTATGCTTAGAAAGACCACAAAACTATTGTGCAATGAAATAAATGCTGTCCTGAAATGCTTTGATGCTGTCACAAAGCTATGTGGTTCTTCCTGTCTCCCTGACTTTTTTGGTGATGCTTAAGCAGATATGTAGATGGATAGATTTTTATGTTGAGTTTACATTGTTAGCTGAAGGATTTACAGTGCCTTTTTTATGAAAGACTTGAGTCTATAATAATAATAAAAGTCTTAGTACCTAAAAAATCCTTTTTCTAACTAGTCAGTGTCCACTTCTTTTGGACTGCAGTTCTTATTTCTTTTCTTTTCTTTTTTTTTTTTTTCATATAAATAGGTGTGGAATTGGAGGAGAGTTTAAGCATTAAAATGTACATTCCAGCATTATTTGTCCTGAACTGATTTTAATGTCTACAAAACTGGGGTCAGAAAAGTCATTTTAATTATCTACAAACATCCAAGAGCTATAGACAAGAAACCCAGTCTGTTGCTTTTAGCTATTGATAGAGCTAACTCCAGCACTGGTGATAGTGTTGCAAGATAGAGATCCCCCGAAACCCAGTTAATGGCATCTTTGTTCCTAACCCGTGACTTTGTAGAAATTTTACTACATCAGGTTTTAAAAATTAATAATGTAGACCTGAAGTGAAAATAATACTTTGGAAGTGGGGATGAAACAAGCTCTTCCCTTTTCATCTCTCCCCAATGATTTGCAGGGAAACACAACCCCTGGCAACTTCTGAACTTTCATAATTGCATTGAATTCCTTGTTAATTGGGCTTTTCTCTTGCTATTGAATTCTTTCTTGAATAATGCCTGCTTTATAATGATTTGTGTGCAAACAATAAATGTAGAGATTTAACAGGATGAAGGCTGTGGCTCCATATAAAGATATTTAGCCCTTAACTCCCATTGAAATCAATACCTTTGCAAATCTCGTTATAAGTGACTTAAAATTAATATGCATAGAATAGGATTACTATTAAATGGTTAAAGGATAAGAAGAGAATAAAAACACTGTTCTCTTCTGAAAAGTGACTGTAAAACTTGTATCTCTAGAGTTGCATGTTATTTGTCTCAGTACCTTGATGCTTTATGTATCGTATCGTATCGATGTGCTCAGTTTGAAAATAAGAAGTTGGTGACTGTGTCTGCAGACTCTGCAAACTAGAAGGGGAACTTGCATTATTTCCCACCTGGACTTTATCACAGGTAAAAAAGTCCTGTTTTTTCCCATTGAACTCTTCATGATGCCTGCTCCTCCAGTGAGAATGGAGATAACAGTTTGTGTTTCACCAGCAGGTAAAGGATCTGAGTTACTTTCTCTTAGCAGTACAGAGTTAAGTCAACTGAGGAGGGATGAGCAGCATTTTTTGTTCTGAAAGAGGCTGTGGCATAATTAATGAAGGAAGCAGAGCTGCTTCTGCAAAATGTGCCCCTTTTTTCCCCAGAGAGGAGTCATATGTTCAGAGCTTTTGGCTGTTACAGGAGTACTGGCAGCAGGGCCCGCATCAGCAGGGACGGGTGTCCATCACAGTTCTGAGATGTGGCCAAGATAGGGAAATTGCATCCAGTCTGTCATTAACCCACTTACTCTTGGTAGTTTTCATGCATAACATGTTGTTCCTGAAAGGCTACCCAAAAATCTAACAGGGATAGTAGGGATAGTTAGCTCTCCAGTGCTAAACAAATGTCAGGACCATCTCTGATCAAGACTTAGAGTCTTGATCACGAGTGATTGAGGATGGTGAACTGGTGTGGCTGGAGTTCAAACCCAAAGCTTCCCTTACAATACTGTCAGAAAAAGGAAGATGAACAGTCGTTGGTGAGACTGTTGATTGTAAGTGCATGAGATGCTAGTAGCCTTTCTCAGGCAACCATGACTTTAGTCAAATGTGGAGAGACAGGTATTCTCCTGAATTTCTCACTGTTCTGAATGTATTTGGACTGTTAGCCCACTTGATTGCATAGTTCTGGTTAAATTTTCTGGGTTGGGTTAGGTTTGTTTTGGTTTGTTTTGTTTGTTTGTTTGTTTTTTCTAGTAAAACTTGTTCCAATTCTGCTTTGTGTAGAACCTCAGAGTAAAGGATTATGAACAGTAAAACTTACAAAAGCACAGTGACCACAGTTCATTTTATCCTTTATCCTATTATTAGCCATTTTTTCACTGTTTTTGCATTTGCTTGAACTCTCTTGCTGTTAAACTGCTCTTAGATCTGAGCAGAGAAACTGTTTTATCTAAAGTGACCTGCAGAGTTGTATCAGTCCAGTGGTGAAAACTCAGTAACAGGATTGTAGTTTGGACTGGGAAGATAACTCCCGTGATGAATCTTTCTGAAATGAGACAGAAGTTCTCAAAAATCACAAGCGGGCAGGTGTCTGAGGAAATGGTGAGGATATCACCCTTTCAACTCAAAGTTGCTTGACCCAAATCCTAGTTTTTAAATTAAGATAAACTAGTCTCACTACATCAGAACGATGATAACGTAACCAAGAGGAAACTATATCTTATTAGCAGCGTACGCTCTAGGATTTGCTGACGATTGGGCTGATCCAACAGGGTTTGCTGTTTGTCTGTACCTCTCCTCGTTGCTGTCTGTTCCAAAAGTGTCAGTGTCCTGGCCACTGGCTTCCCTTTCAGTTGAATATGCGGGGTGTGTTGGTCAATACTCATGTGTGGAATGATGTTTTGTATGCCAGAAACTGCTGCCTCAGCTGAATGTCAAAGAGGTGATAGAACTGTCCTGTGTTATCAAAGTCTTTTTCAAGAGTCTTTCGTTGACCTCATAGGATACTTCCCAATAGAAGACTTCATTTCCAGAGTCCAGGATTGAAACTGCATTTCTTTAGTGAGTTTCCTTGTGGTCAACAAGTCTTCAGTGAAACGCTGCCAGATGACCCTTCTGTCATACTGATTTGCACAAGGGATAGTATGCTGGCAGTTATTCCTGGGCCTCAAGGAGGACCATCTAAACATTCCAGCACTGGAGTTGGTGGCTGTGGTTGACCTCTATCATGCTTCCTAACAGAATTTCAGAAGGTTTTATGGATTCCTGAATAGACATTTGCTTATCAAGAAAAC
Source organism: Trogon surrucura (assembly GCA_020746105.1). Taxonomy (NCBI): domain Eukaryota; kingdom Metazoa; phylum Chordata; class Aves; order Trogoniformes; family Trogonidae; genus Trogon; species Trogon surrucura. The sequence continues at coordinate 110,912,701 of CM036617.1, read as the reverse complement.
CTGCATTATAAGGTTGTTTGAAATGGTAAACTGGTGAAGTCAAACAGTATTAGCTTGGCTTGCGCAAGTTGATATAACCATCCTCTGCAAAAGTACTGTGGGAATCTCTCCTTACTTGGTAACACGCTTCCTTTCCATATTGTCCTCAACCTAGACAGTGAGTGAATGGACCATCTCTGAGGGCGAATTTGGTTTGCAGTAAGGGAGGGGTCTTGTTCCGAAACAGGGAGCGAAAAGTATCTGGTGGCTGAGACCACCTTGGGACGACAAAAAGGAGCCTTGTGGCAAAGTTGATTAAAACCCTGGAGAATAATTCCAGTCCTCTGATTTACTGCGGAGTTCACACATCAAAGTGTGAAGTGCATTGCACCAAGTTTTTAGAAAGGGTCAGTGAGTGCATATTCCCCATTTCTGTAACCTTGGTTTGTCACCTAATTTGCAACGTGCTTGGTGTTTGTGTCTCCAACTGAAATCATTGCGAATGGTACCTTGAATGTATAAAGTGCTGTGCAATGCTCAGTCCTCCGAAAAGCCAGCCTGTGCAACCCAAATTAAGCATTCACTGTTCAACTTGATCTCTTCGCACCAAGGAACTCATCAGGGACAATGTTACTCTGCCAAAAAAAAAAAAGAAAAATTGCTGAACTGAAGCTGCAACACAGTCAAAGCAATTAGGATTACAGTGTATGGACTATAGCAAAATACTGTAGTTTTTTGTCAGGATTCGAATACTGCTCCATGAATGTCTCCCCAGTCCACGTGTTAAGCAGTGAAATTAACACAAAATAATCGGTGCTTGAAGTTTTTTAATGTCTTGTTGTACAAGGAATGGAGTTCCCATGGAAGAATACTATGTGCCTAAGAAATTAGCAACTGTAACATATTCCATACTCACTGTGGCAATAAAAGTTGCACAGGCAGGCTAACATTTGGCACTTTATGGTATTCATATTAATCACATTGCATTCCTAATAATGTTCTTTTCATACTGTGTTTGTGTGAAATATTATAGAAGGTAAATGAACTCTGTGTGTTCAGGTGCCCCGAAGAACATTTAATGACAAATACATGTGCTTTTTTTAACAGATGGACATATTTTAAATCTAAGTATCCCTTAAGGAAATAATGATATCTACACATTTGTGTTTGAATAAAAAGACACAAAAGTTAGATACCAGCTACATAACAGATACTTTTAGTCCTTTTTGAATAGCCTGGCACACTACCTCTGTTGGTTTTAGTACTATCCTGTCACACAGTTGGGACTCTCTTGGGAAAACCGGGACCCAATGGATTTTAATAACCTTTTTGTTTAGTATGGTTTTGCTGATTGCAATTTCTATAGAATAGTAACCACTCATCACTAATTAGTCATCAAAAAATTTGAGAGCAATAATTAAGATTTATTATTTCTTCTTTTACAGATTTCTTTAACAATGCGTGCTGCTCAGGCCAGTGGATTTTGTTAAACTGAACAGGTACGCGAATATGCATAGTCACAGCTTTTCTTTTTTTTCTTTTTTTTTTTTTAATAGAAATGTTTTCCAGACATTAGAAAACTAATTCTGAAAGACTAGTATTCTGCATTTCTGGAAAAAAAAATCACAAGATCTATGACAACTGTGTTCAAAATGCTGTTCTCAGTTTCTAATTTTAAAAATCTGTTGAGATTTCCAGACTTCTATAATTTTCAATTAGAAAACGAGTTTATTTTCCAGTTATGCTTAATTCTTCTTTTCACTTGTTGTCCTAGTTTTCTCACTGTTTGTGTTGATATTTCTGGTTTTTTTCAAAGCCTTACAAGTTCAGGTTTGGTTTGTTTTTTGTTTTTTTTTTTCCTGGGTACTCTCAGTCTCCCTCTACACACCAGGGTATCAGCATTGCAAATAGGATTGTCTGATGAGAATTCCAGAGATGGTGTTTTAACACTCCAAGAATGGCACAGCAGTGCTGGAGTGGCTTTGGAAATGTATAAATACTATTTCTGTAGATCTCAAATTAATAAAATGCAATTATGAAATGAATGAAATTGCAGTTAATTATGTGGTTTGCTGGGTACCAAAAAAATTGAGGCATAGTGCCAGTTTACAGGCTTATGGCACGTAGGTTGGTAGGCTCGCTTGTGTGCTGTGGAATTCCAGTTTGGCTGTCATGTGCTGTAGGTACAGTTTGCATAAAATGCATTTTTAGGCATCTCTTTAACGCTTCTTTGACCATCTCTTTTTACTGTTATGAGGGAATTGGGCAATATAATTTGCATGCAATAGAGCTTTAACATTGCCTATATCCAATTCGATCATTTTTTGATGTTTCTTGTAGAGTGATGTGATACCTTGTTGGGAGACAGGTGGGTGGACAAAATGAATTAAAGATAGTATTTTCTGTGGAATATTTTGTTCACAGTATACAGATATGGTTTGCCTTAGATAAAAAGTACCCGTGCTTTTCGATAGACTCATCTTAGCCCCAAATAGAATAACAAAATTCAGACAAAATAGTAAGTAAGTAACATGGTGCTCCTATGTAAGTCTCTTGTTTTATGTTGAAATGTTCCATACCTCTAATATTTCATCAGTACTGTTAACATCGTCTTTTAGACGAGATGGTCTCCTATCACCTTCTCGTCATTCTAACTTCTTATATTTGGGATTTTCTGTTGTGCCACCAATACCTTGAAAGCTTTCCTGAGCTCAGTTCACAAAGGAGAAATTTCTTCCCTTTGGATCTTCTCCTGAAAATTTTTTTCAAAGCCACTATTTCTAATGTCTTTATGTCCTATAAAAAAAACAGACATAGACTTCACCTAGTGCTATCTTTTGGGTTACCCTAGTTTGTTATTCCTGTATTTTGTTTTCAAATTGATCTGCAATCAGTCTTGCAAGCGGGGAGGGTGACCTCTGTGACCTACTCTAGGTGATCCTGTTCTGTCAAGGGGATTGGACTAGATGATCTCTAAAGGTCCCCTCCAACCCCTGACATTCTGTGATTTTGGGAGGGAAATCTTGGATTAAAAATCACCTATTGATTTCAAATGTTTATCTTGAGGACTCCTTAAAAACATTTCACAGTAAAAGATTAGTGACAAGGAACAAATGATCATGGAAAAAAAATTGGGTGTTTTTTTGTTTGTTTCTTTTTTCCAAATCTCAGCCCCCTTTCCTGGATCTTTGACGTGTCCAAATCAGTCATTCCTCCAAGGTTCATTACTCAGACTTGAAATTTTTTTATGATATTTTGTTCAAAACATTGCAAGATATAATTATCAACAATAAATAAATCTTTTAATTAAAAAAAGTAACAGCCCTAGCAAAAAGATGGCTGTTCACAATCTGTATTCTTCTTATATCAGTGTCTCCTGAAGAGCTTGTCATGCCACTTACCTTTTAGATACAAATTGTAATGAAATTGTAATTGTCAGATTGATTTGGAATAATAAGTGGTTTATTCATCAGTAAGAGAAATCTGAGCAAATAAATTATTGTGGCTTAAATAACAAATTTATTTTAATTTTTTAGCAATCTTCAAGTCTTTTAACTTTAAGTGTCATTCATCATTTTTCTGAAACAAAAATCAATATAATTCAGTAAGATTTCTTCAAATCTATCTTCAACAAAAAAAATAATTTTCTTTTATTTAAAGAATGAAATCAAATTCACCAGACTCATCTTAACTTCATTTTTAGTGAATGAACTATTTTCTCCCACCTCTTCGCCGTACCTTCCATACCTTCTTACCCTGGCCCCCAGTCCCAAAGTGCCTCGTTATGTTTCTGCATAAAATATGTCAGTCAATGACATTTGTTAAGAAAACTAATCCAAAGGCAGAGATTAGACCTCCAAAAGAAATTTTGTAGTTATGATCTATTTGCTCTCCTTACTTTCTTCATTTTTGGGAATTTTTGGCCTTAATGGTGATGACTGTAGCCTTTGCGAAGTAGGGAAAATGAGCTACAATAGATGTTTCTGCTCCATATATCTTCTGCGCATTTCCATGGATTAATCAGATCCCAGCTTATGAACCTCTCTGTGATGAGGTGAAGGGTTTGGTTGAATACAGATGATGGTGAGCAGCTCAGCGTGGAGGATGGTGCTGGTCTATTCTACTGGTAATGAAATGGGAGTTGATTTAGAATCATAGAATCAGAGAACAGTTTTGGTTGGAAGAGACCTTCATGACCATCGAGTTCAACCTTAGATCATTGAGTCCAACCTGTTTGGCATCTTTCACATGTCTCTGCTGACTTAAAGCATGAGTCAGCATGTTTTCAAAATTATTCGTGGTTTTCGTGAGCCCCCTATTCTGTTGGTATTTCTGGGATAGGACGCTGTGAGCCGGGACGATTGCCTGGTTACTGAGACACTGGATTGCTATTGCAATACCATGTAATAGTGGAATTTGCTGTAAATATGGTCAAGAACAATTCTTAGGCTAGTTAGCTCTCCGATGAAGAGCTGTATTTTAAAGTTTGCAAACCTACTGGTATTCTCAGAGGCACTGAAAGCCTGCTAAAGTATGGGTGTATTGCTAGTATACAAGTTCTGTGAAGTACACAGATTGTAGACCATAGAAAATGCAACCTCAAAATGATTATTTTTAGTTCTTTCATTTTAAATCTACATTTCATGCACTTTTGAGCTACTGGTGGCACCAGTTCGTTGCAAGGAGTGAAGTTGGGGTGCATATGAAATATTAAAAGCTCCAGATAGCTATTAGTTTTTGGAAAAAAAAAAAAAGAAAATCTTTAAAATATTATGTTAAAAGAGTTCTGGTAACCGGCATGAAAATTCACTCAGAAATTTTTTTTACTCTGACAGTCCTTGAGCCTCTTTGAAATGTTCATGTATTTTAGCAAGTTAAGTCTATTCTACCACATGAAGTTACTGATAGGCACAGAACACATTATAAGGAACAGTCATAGGGAGTGAAAATTCATTTCACAGTTTTTTACACAGGAAATCTGATTGCCAGTGTTATGCTTGAACAAACCCATGGGTTTCAGCTGATCACTCTCCACTCAGACTTCAGATACATACAGAGATCTGTTCACAAACAAACCATAAACCAAAAGGTATCTGAGCTAGCATAAAATAAACCAATGTCTGTCTACTAGTTCTGTTTCACTTATACGTCCTCTGAGTCACCTGGTCTTGCCTCTCTCAGAGATCCAGTGCCAGACATAGGTTTCATCCCATGTAGCAGTTTCTGTATTGTTGTTATTTTGAAGTCTTTTATGGTTTAAAACCGTGTGCTTGTTTCTGTGAACAGGGGTGAGTTTCATACAGAATCAATACAGGCGAAATAATTTCACTTTGCACCTAAATAATTAACAACCATAAGAAAAACAAAGGAAGATTCTTAACTAAGCGTTGAGATTTGCATGTATCCATACTCAGATTTCCATGTATCTCTGGGTGAGTGAAAAAATGTCCTTTAAAAATGCGATATTGTTATGAAAAGAATGCAATTTCTTTCATGCGTTAATGGTTTTCACTATTGAAAATAGTTTAATTTGGAGATATTTCTCATAATGACCAGCAGTAAGTAATTGTTCTTCTAGAACTTTTTGTTTTAATCAATAGCAAAAAGATACAAATGTGTACTTTTTCAGAGAGGCTTTAAATTAAGTCATTTGTTAGAAGGGCTGTTTCTTTTTCAGCATGGGCATGCAAGAATATGAAGGAATTTAGAAAAAGTAATTATAAAAACATTACTCCTGGAGCTCGCTGTAACTAACATGGCATTTTGGTGTGCTAAAAGGGTGTTTCTCTTCAGTTTATGCCAGCAATGGAAGCCCCCAGAACTCCCGTCAACTATAAGTTTTCATTTGCCATATTTTTAGTTACCTAGTCCTAAATTCACTCTCATTTTCCCTTCTTATGCAGTAGTAGCTATTGATCAGCTGTGCTAATTCCCGTGGCTACCCTGGGTGGCAAATCTCTCCAAGGTTTTTTCTACTCTGGCCTGACTTTCTTCAGGGTGATGGCACATACATCTCCCTTTTCCCAGCAGGAGGTTGTCATCCGAAGTTCTCCCTCACTTTGGCCACACATTTTGTGCACGCTGGATCAGACGCCATACTCATGTGGTTAAAACACAGCTTCAGTCATGGGGCATCAAGCTGTTCCTATGCAGATCTCACCTTGTCAGGGAGAGGAGCTGCTCCTGAAGAACGACAGCAGTGTGTGCTACCGTCATAGAGAGGGCTGGCGGGAGAAGGGAAATCAGCCTTCATTAGCAGACCGGGACTGTGGTCACAGCCAACTGTGTGTGTTCAAGAAGTCAGAATCCAAATCCCTGTCTCCCTTCCTGTAGCTCTGCCACTACGCATTCTCTTTGTCTTTCTTAAACGAAAATAAGATTTTTTTGGTGATCCTTTGGAATGGAATGCAAACCTCAAGACAATAGATTCTCTCTCGTATGTGTGGAATACACAGAATTTCTTTCTGTGCTGCTATGTCTGTAGACCTAGGAAAGTCTAACCACACAGAGCCTCAAGCTAACTAACCAATTAAAATATTTTTAATACTCTTTGTGCAAAGCTCCCATACTAAATTGTTAGCATGTACATATTTAGGCTCCAGTCTTGGAGCTATATGCAGACAGAGAAAGCCCTTGTTTTCAGACAAGACACATTTTGACAGATCTTTGTACAAGCACAGGAGACCACTTGCCGGGTTAGGCTCTTGGCAAACTTGGCAGCTCTTTTCTCCTGCCATCCATCTTGCAAAGTTTGATAATTTTGTTAATGCTTCAACTGTTGGATGAAAGAACTCCTCTTTCCAGGCTCTCTTTAACTTTGTAGTCTTAGTAGTTACAGAGGATGATTTCAAAAGTGCGTTCTCACTTCGGACTCTTGGGTGTTTCAAAGTGCTTATGAAAACCAGAATATCCAAGACTCAAAAGTAAGAACCAAGTCTTTTTTTTCTTCCTTAAATCTCATAGTTTCCACAACAATTGCTACTACAAGGAGAAAGAAGCCTGGAAAAAAATTGAAACAATTTTAAAGCAAGTATTTAAGGCAATTCCCTATTGTGGTTTTGTTCTTCATTCTACAATTTCTTGCCTTCATAATGAAATGCCAAATGAAACATAGATTAGTAGTCACCTGAAGTAGACTATGTGAGTATTTCAGAAGAACATCTCACGAATTTGATTCTGTAGATCTTCAAATTTTCTTTTAAAAATTGGCCAGACTTGTAAGAATAGAACAGTGTAAATGAAATATTTTTTTCTGAAGTATCTCCAGATACTAGGATGTCAGAAGTTACAGGAGCTGTAAACTACAAGCTCACCTTGGAAGATCAGAGCTATAACTGTTGTGGCATTGGCATTTTCTCAAAATTAATAACTGGTTGAGCTACAAACTTGCTTTGTGTTTTACAGTATCTTAAAAACTGTCGTATGTCCAAAAACTTAGTTTTAAGTAGTTTTTCCTGGCACTTTTAAGGGAAACTTCATCTAAATATATCAGCAGTATTATTTTGTAGTTTGAACCGATATCTTCAGGCAGTCCTTTTATTACTGCATCTTTTAGATCTGAAGTTATTTCCCTGATTTTTGTAATATATAGCAAAATTGAACAGCTGTTCTCCAATTGTCTTATGATTTCTCAACAGTTTCATTTTTCCAACCATCTCTGGGGACAGTTTTTACATATTGTTGATAACTTTGTTTTCTGACCTACCAAGATGCAACTAAGCAAATAATCAGGAGCAAAATTGTAGAAAGGATGAGAAGGAAAGGATTGCTAAAAATTAATTAAAATATTTGCCAAACTCTTTACAACTGCCCTGCTGGAAACACCAAGAGCTACAATAAATTAAAGAGCTTCAGTTATAGAGTTTTGTCTGCCAATTCCATTTTAAAAATGGCAATATTTCTAAAGCTTTGTATCCTATTAACTCGTGATGGTTTTAAAACACAAAAACTTTTTAGCAAGCACATCTAATTCTTCTTGTACAAAGAAATTATGTTCTAAGGAAGATACTTAGGTTACAGAATTAAGTGTGTGAAAGCTAGGAGATGGCAGGTCTACATTTCTTCCCCATGTATCACTCCGAAGATTGAATGTGGCAGGGGCCTATTAGGTAATGACAGTACTTGAATTCATACTCATAGGTATGACATAGTTTCCTTGAGACTCAGTGATTCTAAGGACTTTTTTCATGCTTTTAAGGGTAAAAAGAATAGAAACCTTAACGTTTGCAAGGTCATGTTGCCTTTAATGGTGTCTCACGTAGTACAAGAAATACATCACATATTTGTCAGCCTGGGCTCACTGGATGCTGCTTTCCACTGCAGAGAGGCATCAAACTGTATTCCAAAATGCCACCATGTAATACAAAAGACTGTTCACCTTGATAACTAGATCAGACACATACAGCTTTGTGGAGTTCTGGTCTATTTCTATTGAATAAGAAACATAAACTTTTTTGAAACAGAAAAAAATACAGCAAACATTTCACATGTATCTAATGAGAGATATATCTTAGAGAAAAGTGGGGAGTGGGCAGATGTTGAAAAATGTGCTAGGAAGTGTATGACACTGAGGACTAAGGGCATATATGGAGCACGTGCTTTGAGGTCTTCTGTTTGTAAACTCCTCAGTCCAATCTCTAAATAGTTCTGTATGCCTTTCTTTCTCAGCTCTTTTGCAGGGTGTACATGAACTCTAAGTATGTGCATATTTACACAGGGACTTTTACTACATATGACAGGCATTATCCAGAGGAAGAAGAATAACTTAAGAAAGAATGTATTTGGAGAAAGGATGGAGAATGCCTTGGAGCATCCCTTCATGTTGCAGTGCACCATTTCCTGGGACATGATTTCTCTGGGGGCTTTCAGATTTTCTCCACAAACTGATGTTTCTTCATGTCTGTCTGGTTGTCTTGTTTTCAAGCCACTCCCTCAACCAAGACACCAAATGCCTGTGATGGAGAGATGCAAATGTGCTAAATTGGTCCCATTGAATGTACAGATGCCAGACTTATTGGGAGTGACACTGTAAAATTAATATGTACACACTGCAGTTTAAAGGATAATATTATGCAAATATTCCTAAGCATGACACGTTAAAAGGTAGTTACATTTTAGACACATCCATTAATATTTTCCCTTGAATATCAAGTGCTTCTTCCCACCTGCCATCTCTTCCATGTTTTCACTTGCTGTGATGGTTAGATGTCATAAAGCTGTCATAACGCTGTGACTAGGCTTTTTGGTTAGTAGAGCCTTGTACAATCTGCATTTATATTGTGCTCAACATTTTAAAAACAGATTCTACATTTCAAAGTGTACCAAAAAGACATGTTTTTAATAAGTATTACTTCCTGTGGAGCAGATTCTTAATTATTTTTTCTGTTTCTAGCATTCAGCATTACTACATTTTGCCCCTAAATAGTATATTAAAAGAAAAGTCTTAATGGCTCGAACCACGTCCTGCTTGCACTTCTGCTTCAGACTTACATTTAAGAATACGATGTTGTCACTCACTTTGGAAAGCAGGTAGCAATTCTAGGTGCTCAGGGTTTGTTGGTGACGATGTTTAACTCACAAGTCACCTAAACCACCATTCTGTTGGCACTGTAAAACAAGAACAATAGATTTCTTCCTCCCTTGAAGCTAGTTAGACCATACCCTTCTGCTGCCCACTTCTACCTATCTCACACAAATACATACTTTCATCTTAGTTTGTGAACATTTTCAGTTCTTAACACTTGGATTTAAATGCCAGAACTCCACACTTGACAACTAAGCAAACAGATGAATTGCCAAAGTCTATAGTCACAGCTCTGGTTGAATCTGAGTAGCATTTGAGAGTAGATATTTTCTTTTTCTGATCATGGATGTCCATTAATACCATTATACCTGTGCCCTTAAGTACTATGATTTCTTTCCCCCCTGTCTGAAAAATTACTGAAAAAAAACTTTTCTGAAGAAAGATTTTGGCACGTTGATTTCCTCTTATTGTTGGTTAGATAGTACAGAGGTTTGGTGATTTCTTTACAGCGAAGCAGCTACGTGTTTTGTTTCTAAATCTTACTGAAGGTTTGAAAACTTGCTCCTATTTTAATGCCAGTCTTGCCTATTTGGTGAGTAGTAATAGGAAAGTCATGATCTCTATGAACATCTCTTAGCTGCAAGAATAGGAAAGACTTGTGGAAATCCATGTTTAATGACTTGTGTTTAATGTGCTTCACGAAGCAATCTCCTGCCATCCTTCACAAGGCCTGAACACCACTCATGAATTTTGGCAGTAAAGGTACTTATTCATACGAATAGTCCCATTATTTTCGTGAGTACAAAGTAAGAACTCAGATTTGCTTTGTTGTGAATCACTGTGTCTTATTCTTCATGTTCTACTCACTTATACAGGAACCATCATTCTAGGCTACAATTCATGTGCATTCATTTAGACAAATCGTATAAAACCAATTATACTTAAAAAACGCAACATTGACAAAAAGTGTCAACTTAGGAAACCTACTGGCATCGAAGGTCAGAAGTGTTACTTGGAGACTTAATAAATTAACCACTAGGCTTGGCTATAAGCCAATTTTATCTCTAAACTGAACAAAATATATTTTATGGAGCATTGCTTTTTTAATGTTTCTCCATCTGAATGTTTCAAATGTACTGCTCATGATCCTACTCATTCCTCTAGGAAAAAAAAAAAAGAATCATAAGCTGCAATGGTAAAAGCACAATTCTGAAGAAAGCCAAATAAAATTATTCTTTAGCAAACAATTATAAAATACTTACATACAATTACTACATTTATGTAAAAAATGCAATAGAAATGTAGAAGTAGGACATAGATGAAATATTATAACATGATAAAACTATATAATCTGATTATCTTGATTCAGCATAACACCAATGTTTTTTATTATATATCTGCTGAGGTTTCCATATTTATATTCCAGTTAGGAAGTAAAACTCTTCAGGGACTAATTTCAGGAGTAGTTAAAAATGGATAGAGATCTTGATAATTAAATACATTTGACATTGTGAAAAGAGAGAACAGTGAAAAGGAATAAAGAAGTATTTAGATTTGACTCTATTCCAACAGAAGAAAGTAAACCGAAGTAAGAAGAAATGAGTAGACAGATCTAATGCAAATAAGACATTTTGATGAGATGGCATAGATTATAGTGTAATTTTTTTTAAACAGCATTTTAGTAGTAATAAGGAGATTAATTAAGCCTTATATTACAATTATATTACAGTAAACAGTAGGTGTCTATGTGGTTAAGTATTTGAATGGCAATGAAATATTCCTAAAAGTTGTACGATATTATCAGTATAACAGACTTGATTATACAGAGTAGAAGAACTCGTGTTAATCATGTCATCATTTAAATAGTACATCACAGATATGCTCCTGGGAAATAAGTTACCTCAAAGCACAGACATCCAAATTGGGAGAGAAGGTAAAAATGAACAATACTTTATAATATCTGGTTACTTTCTGGTGGTGCATTAAACTATGGGACTAGCATCTGTTGGTTAGCACTCTGCTATTGCACGACGGTGCCTGTAGACTTTGGGGAAGGAGAAAAAGGGAAGCTGTGAAAACTGGCTTAAATGTTAACAGATTTTGCATGAGGAAATATTAAATAAAAGGGGAGTAAAGAGCGGTAATGATGAAAATGATACTCAGTTGGGTGAAAGGGAGCCTTTTTACATGTCTCGGCTTACAATGCAGAGACTTTGGGGAGGTAAGGCTGGTAAGAGGTTGCCCTTTGATCCATGAAGGTTGATGTCTGTTTCAGGAGTAGTTCAGAAACGTCTGGCAGACTGTTAAAAAGTGTAACAGCCTATAAAAAAAAGGCCAGAATTTTTTACTGTTGGATTTTAATCAACTCAATATTTAATTTGGAAAGGAACAAAGTTTGCAAAATACAGTATCTTTATAGCTCTTCTGTGAGACTATTCTCAGAGCAGAAGGAGCTTTAGAGAACCCTTTCTTTGGTAAACGCCGTTGTGTCCAACAAGGATTCCTGGTGCAGGCAATCTACGATCTTGTGTTCTTAACTAAGCGATCTGGGGAGATACCTAGAAAATCTGCATTGAGCATATAGTCAAAGTCAGTATTAAAGGGACAATAGGCAGATGCAATAAAGATAAAATATAAAAGTATGTTCAGTACACAGAAAAAGCAAGAAGCTGGAAATATATAAATGATCTTGAGCTGAGAGGCCTCTGAAATAATCAAACACAAGCTAGAAGTCTATGGAGTAAGAAAATATCAAAGAGCAATTGAGGAGACTCTATCAAATATAGAAGGAATCTAATGATATTTCAGAAACCTCTGCAATTCTGATATATATTTTAGTGTCCATTTCTGCAGAATTGTTCAAGAAAATTCTATTTTTGAAGTAATTGTTTAAGTGGATAAGTTTCTTAAGAGAAAAATCAAAAATAGAGATTTAAAATATTTGTGCACAGTATGTTTTAAAGAATTAAATTGTATACTAATTAGATTGTATACTCCTTCATTGATATAAGGCTTTAAAACTTCTTGATCATTTAATTTCAGTCCATGTCTAACTGTTTACAATTCTATTACCTGCACAAATAGTCTGAAGCATGCTAAGAACAGGATCTCCTTGCTTTGGTTTTATTTTGTGTCACAGATTATTTGTAAATGTTGCAACTGTCTTTCTCATGGCCATTACACAGTTCTGAGTTATGTCAAATGGCAAATAGATGTTCATTTTGCAACTTTTCCTTGAACTGGAAGGAACACAGCATTTGAAATCCCAGTGTTCATCCTACTAAACACTTTAAGTCGGAAGACAATGCAGGGCTTGAATTTGGACCCAGATATCATATAAAAATTCTGCTGTATTTTTACCTAAATCAGTTAGTTCTGAATAATCTTGTTTTCACAAATACTGGAAAGGCAAAGCTACAAATCTTCCTAGTTGTAAAAGGCATTATTTAATGCTTTGAGTGACATGAGATATTAAGAGTTCAAATAAGCAATCTGTAACTTCTATGGGAAAAATATCAATGGTCCAGCTGGACTCAGGCAGTATGTGGAAAAGATATTCACATCCAGGCGTATTATCAACAGGTACTACGTGAATAGTACCTCCAGGAAATCACAGTATGACCTTACCTGGAACTTCTGTGGTTGCTGCCCAAACATTTCCTGAAGAGCAGGGCTCTCAATTTGCAACAATTTATCAATTGTCCTTCCTCTATAGAAGTGAGTAGGTTGTCAATAGTGGTTTCTCAGGGTACTGTGGGGACGGTGCCATAAGCAGAAAAAAATGGATTACTTACCAGCTACATAACTCTAATTTTTTATAACACCCACAGATTCATACTAGTCTCTTCCATGTCCTCTACTCCAGAACCTAGTTCCAAGGAGGACTTAATAAGAGAGAGAAAGGGTGTGGAAAAGGTGGAACATTTTCTCTGTTATACATGCATTTCATTGTGAAACAGTATTTTCACATGCTACATATGCATGTGTGTGTACACACACACTATGGTGTCTACAGAGTAGCTCAGGATGGGCCATACACCTGGAGAACAGCAGTTACTGTTGGTGAGTAACTACTTAATATCAAAATTAAATCAGGGACTTGGTCATGTCACATTGACAGAAAAAGTACTGATTTTTGGAAGGAGTTGCCAAAATAAAAAATGGAATTTATGCGTCATTTTTCCCCCCACAGAAAAATAAAGGGGTTTTGGAATGAAAATCATAAAAGGAGTTTTGAAGGAAATAGTGCTGTGGTAGAAAGTCTTGTTTAGCAAAAATTTTATTTCCTGTGATAAACTTGGTTTACAAATACTTAGTGATTAGGATTTACATTATGACTGACGAGGTATACAAACACTGTATTAATTTTCTTCTTCATTATTAGGTGCTTCCATAGTGTTACCACAACTTCTCAGAGAGAAGCAGTACTTATGTTTATTTATTTAGATTGTTGGGGTGTCCCAGGCCCTTTGTTAGACATAGAGACATCCATGTATGTCCTGAACAAGAAAGATTGCTGATGCCATTGAGGACAGATGAAAGTGGACTAATGAGGATGAAGTTCAGGGAAATGAGAAGGCACTATTCATGATGAAAGCAACTTTTTGCCAGATAGATGAGGTAATTCATTAGGAGATCCCCTCATGTATGTAGAAGGAGTCACTTGGCTATTTGTTTGAAACTGCTATGAGTTGTCAGTAGGTACTAGCATAAGGTAATGATCTGAGGTGGACGATGACCTTTTTTTAGAGCAAGAGTTGTGAGAGACTAGAAGAGGTTGCCCAGAGAGGTGGTGGAGGCTCCATCCCTGGAGACATTCAAGGTCAGACTTGACGGGGCTCTGAGCAACCTGATCTAGTTAAAGATGTCCCTGCTCACTGCAGGGCAGTTGGACTAGATGACGTCTGAAGGGCTCTTCCAACCCAAACCATTCTATTATTCTATGATATTGATGGATATTTAGGTTCATCTTAAGTTATATGTCACAGTTTAGATCATCTCAAAAGACCTTCATAAAGTATAGGAGTTTTACTGCACTAGTTTTTACATTTCCATAATTAGAACCAGTATCTGCTGTAGGTGGCTTTGTTTTCAAGGCTCCCATACTCGATAACGTTCTGCACGCTTGCTTATGTTGTTATGGATACTTCCCCTAATTTCAGTGAGAAGGCTAATTGTAGTAAAAATGAATACAAATGTAAGTTTGCATGATAAAGGCCTAAAGACATTATACAGATCCACTCCCGGAGCATGGAAACAAAAGGTTCTTCACCAGACAAACTGCATTAAGGACATGGTTACTGCATGCTTTCTGCACAACATTATATTCTATTGAGTATGTATTGTTCAAATTCATATAGGAAACTGGCATTCCTTGTGAAAGTTTTTCTCTTAAATTTAGAGTCCTGGGGCTGCTACTAAATCCTCTGAGGATAGAACTAGATTCTGTTTGGAGAACTTTAATGCATTTTAACTAAGGGGGCTGTTTTCTGCATGTTGCATTCTGCTTCTCTCGATTAAAGCTATCCAGAAACACATTCCAGAAATCTGGTTGCTTGGTTTCATATTCTGCAAGCATCAGTTACCATAGTGTTTTAGAAAAATACCTTTTCAGAAAGCAGATACGTAATCAAATGCAGTCCACTGAAGTCGTGCTGAATGAACCATCTGTTAACAAATTGAAAGTAGCGTATTTGTAGGTTAAATTATTAGTAACCTTTAATTTCCTGTTGCAGTTGGAGAGATATAAAAAACAGGGCATGCAAATATCTTCAGAAGCATCCCATATATACTCTGAAGCTGTCTATCCTTTGAATATGTGTCATTGTGAATGTCTTACAACAGTGTTACGTTCTTCAGTAATTATTCTGTGCTTATTTATAATGCACCACTCTTTGTCCGAGTCTACAGCTTTGGCTGTCAAGTGTGAACCAGAACCATCTCTTAAGCTCAAGTGTGTTTTCAGCTACACTGTGGTAATATTGGCTGTGATGTGGCTTCTGTCTCCTCATCAAGAAAACAATTTTTTGTATATATATAAATTTATATACATATATTTATATATATAATATATATGTTATATATTCACTGGGGCAGTAGATATATGTAATATAAAATTGAATGAACTCTGAAGTCACAAATCGTATGAATTCACGTATCATTACTAAATCTCTGCATTGCTGAATTTGTGTATTGAATATGTACACATAATATTTGGTATTTATTTTCTATGTAGCTATTTAGGGTTTTCTGAGAAAACATTCTTAGTTGATTCGCCAAATCAAAACTTTGGGGCAATAAGTCTTTCTTTTTAGAAAAAAAAAAATTGCAAATTCTTTCTCCAGTACAAAACTTAATTCTGCTAAAGATGAATAATGACCAAATAACCAAGCTGGTAACTAAGATACTCAACTGATTGCATGAAAACTCACTGCACTGCTGAGCTGAGTGCCCTGTACTGGTAAGCTCTGAAAAGTCTCATCAAAGGAAGTCTAGTTATACACAGGAATATTACCAAAATGTGTAGGACAAAAACTAAAGAAATGCCCTTATGTGATTGCATAATGTGAATTTCACATAGATCATGTGGAACTGCAATTTGATAAAGGTTTTGATTGATAAATTTTTTTGTCTGTAGATCTTCTGAAAGGTATGCTCAAATAATTCATGGTGCTTTACTGAAAACATGAGGTTTTGCATTATTCCTCAGAGTTATCGCTTCCAACAACACAGTGTCTCTTCTGTTATGATCCCAACCATCTATAGTGTGCCTTTTTGTTTATTTGATTTTGTCAGAAAATGCCAATTCATTGAAAAGATGAGAAGGCCGCTTGCGTTAGCACCGCTTCTTTTTGCAAAAAGTATTGGAAAAGTGCATTGTGAAAGATCCTGCCTAGACATTTTCAATGACTGGAGTTCATTTTTGGTTTTTAAATAACTTTTCAGGCCTGTAACTTGTATTTAATGTATAAATAGTTCAACCCCCTCCCCCCCTCAATTCAATAGCCTGTAAATTATACATGTATAGTGGAAGCAGGAGTCAAGATCCAGAGTCCTCTCTCCCCTGCCTTTGATCACTCATAGCCTGCTCAATCTTCCGAGAAGACTCTATGCCTTTGATCTCCTCTGCCTCCATCTCTATGTTGTTCAGGTTATCTAAGGATGTTGATTATTTTGAAGTGTAGGTTGTACTCAGAAGATGATGCAATTTCAAACAAAAATAATTGAACAAGTAGCCATTTGTACTAAAAATATTGAAGAAGTCAAAATCTAGAATGAATATTTAAAACATTTTAATGTTCAGAGTGTTAATTGCTCCAGTATAAAAGTACTTTAAAATCTAGATTTGAGAGTTTGTGCTGTTTGGAGCACAGTAGGGAAATTGAAAAGTGGGCTATAGAATACTGCTTTCTATCCATTTTTAATAATTTTTTGCTTCAAAACTAGTTGATCCTTTGGTCTGCTGAATCAAAAAAGCACCTTACATTGGGCTATAATGCACATGTTCTTTATTTTCAGCTTAAGAGTTATGACATGACCAAGTTTTTTTTGGCTACTAAAACTCAACCTGCTAAGAGTATAACCCAGCAAAATGCATGCATAGGCCCCATATTTTTGTAATGAAATTACCAAAATGTGTGGGGTGTGTTTGGATATGCATACATATATATCTTCCTGCAAAACATTCTGGTGTTTTGAAAATACAATCCGTATTTGTAAGAATATAAGGACCTGAAGATGTCTGTAATTTCCTTCCTGAAATAATCAAGAATGTTTCAAAAAGACATATTTTCTCTCTTGACCCCGAAGCAGTGAACTGTGCCATACTGACGTGTGAGACTATGGTCAGTTATAGTAGCCAGGGGATAGGTGACACATGTTCTACTGAAGGCTACTTGTGGCTCAAGGCAGCTAAGAAAAACGCTTCTCTTAAATAACATTGCATACGATTTTAAGTTCTGAGCAGCTAGGAGACATACAGAGTCACAGAGTGTTAGAGGTTGAAAGGGACCTCAAAGATCATCTAGTCCAACACCCCTGCCAGAGCAGGATCATATGGGAAGGATATGCAGTAAAGCCATAAAAAACCTGTTTATCACTGGTGGTGAACTGATGGAGAAATGGCATGAAGGATGTTCTTGTGCCATCCTTTTTATTCCTGGTTTATATTCAGGCCAAGAATGAGTCCTTGGAAAAACAAGTGGCCCTGGAGGACCCTTGCTACACAATCTGCTGGACTGTAGGGAAATTTCCCTATGATGCTTTCTGCTGAGTTACGTCTTGCACAACATACTTGTCTCTAAAGAGGATAGACATGGATTTGACAGATGGACCCCTCAGTAGATGGTTGCACTTAGAGTTGCAGTGCATAGTTTGATGTTCAATGGGAGACCAATGATAAGTGGTGTTTGTCAGGAGTCGATATTGGGACCAGTGCTGTTTAACCTCGTTGTCAGTGATAGGGACAGTGGGATCCAGTGCACCCTCAGCAAGCCTGCCAATGACACCAAGCTGTGTAGTGCAGTTGACACACTGGAGCGAAGGGATGCCATCCAAAGGGACCTGGACAGGCTGAAGAGGTAAGCCTGTGCAAACCTCATGAAGTTCAACAAGGCCAAGTGCAAGGTCCTGTACCTGGGTCAGGGCAATCCCAAGCACAGATACGGAGGATGAGTGGATTGAGAGCAGCCCTGCAGTAAAGGACTTGGGAGTGTTGATGGATGAAAACCTGAATATGAGCCAGCAACATGCACTCGCAATGCAAAGCTAATCACATCCTGGGCTGCATCAAAAGAAGTGTGGCCAGGACATCAAGGGAAGTGATTCTAGCCCTCTACTCTTCTCTTGTGAAACCCCACCTGCAGTACTGTGAAGAGGGTCCCTTCGGAGAGCCGGCCAAGTTAACGATCATCACACCAATATGGCTACAGATCGTCTTCCCTTTATTGCTCCGGACAGCTCAATATATACAGTTAAGCAGTGTCCCCGCGCCTGCCCCTTAACAGAGTTGGTCAGTCACAGGTTTACACACGCCAGCGTTTTATTGGATAGTGCCATTCAGCTATGCAGGCGGCTCTCGCCCCCCCTTCTCCCCCCGGGGCCAGCACCTCCAGCCAAGCATCTCGAAAAGCTCTCACAAAACAGATAAAACCTCCTCCTCCCCGTGTTCCAAGGCAGCTTCAAGGACAGAGCCTTTGTTTAGGCCTAAGCTGGGTTGTCCACACTTTTAAAGTTATACCGCACCTCTGCTCCACAAGAAATTCCTCTACAGTACTGCCTTCAGCTCTGAGGCCCCCAGCATAAGAAACTCATAGACCTGCTCCAGTGGGTCCAGAGGAGGACTATGAAGATGATCAGAGAGAGCTAGAGCACCTCCCCTACAAGAACAGGCTGAGAGAGTTGGGGCTTTTTAGTCTGGAGAAGAAAAACTCTGAGGAGACCTTATTGCAGCCTTCCAGTACTTGAAGGGGGCCTACAGGAAAGAAGGAGAGGGAGTCTTTATCAGAGAGTGTAGTGATAGGACGAGGAATAATGGTTTCAACAAAAAGAGGAGAGATTTAGATCAGATATAAGGAAGAAATTCTTTTTTGTGAGGGTAGTGAGGCACTGGCACAGGTTGCCCAGAGAAGCTGTGGATGCTCCCTCCCTGGAAGTGTTCAAGGTCAGGTTGGATAGAACTTTGAGCAACTTGGTCTAGTGGGAAGTGTCCCTGCCCATGGTAGTGGGATGATCTTTTAGGTCCCTTCCAACCCAAACCATTCTGTGATTCACTACATGGCTTCTATTTGTGATAAAGCAGTGTCAATGTCTTTCCCTAACACCTTTTCAGGACAAGGACAAATATAGCCAGAATTGAAGCCAGAAACTGTTTTATTAATTCCTGCTTTAGCACCATGCTTAGTACCTAGACCCACTGCAGCGTATCTCCCATCCCAGTACTCCCCTTCAAAACCTGCTGCAATGCTTAGTTGAGTTGCATTCCTGTATATAGGGAACATTTTCACAACAGCAGTCTCCTCTCAAGCTTCAGAGTGAAAAATCTTCCCGAGTTTGGAGGAAGCAATTCTTGAATATTAACCAGCTTTCTTGTACCCCTCTTCCCTGCAGGGCTGTATCCCCTGGTGCTCTACAAGCAGATCCCTTAACAGGTGAAATTGCTCTTCTGAAGTGCAGGGTAGTGAGCCTGCTGTGTACCCTCCTCGCTGCCCTAAGGATCTTGAACTTCACCATTTCATGGTCACTGTAGCCAAGGCTGCCCTTGAGCTTTACATTCCTCACCAGCTCCTCCTTTTTTGGTGAGAACAAGGTCCAGCATACCACCTCTCCTTCTTGGCTCCTCTGTCCCTTGGAGAAGGAAGTCACCATCGATGCATTCCAGGAACCTCATGGACTGCTTATGCCCTTCTGTGTTGTCCCTTGATATCGGGGTGCTTGAAGGCCCCTATGAGGACCAGGTGGTGTGAATGTGATGTCACTCCTATCTGTCTACAGAGGGCCTCATCCACTCCATGTTCGTGGTCAGGTGGCCTGTAACAGACCCCCACTATGTCCTTGCCCTCCCTTTAATCCTTAACCAAAAGCCCTCAGATCCTCATCCAGCTCTCAGCTCCTTGCACTCCAGCTAGAGGACAACACCCTCTCCTCTTCTCCCCAGCTTGTCCTTCCTAAAAAGTCTGTATGCTTCCACTCAAACTCTCTGGTCCTAGGAACCATTCCCCCATGTATCCATGATGGCAACATGATCACAGCCCTGCAGGTGTGGGCATGTCTCTACCTCTCCTTGATTATTTGTTGTTTCCTCTCTTTGCTAGCTAATTCTCTGTGCTTACTGGTCTCCTACTCTAGTGACCAGGAACTAGATCAAAGTATTTTCAGATTTTTGTTTTCAAAGATATCAGTCAAATTGCTGCAAACTGTGTAGGTGATATTTGGAAATTATCTAGTTCAAAGCACTACTTATGATTCAGTGCAGTATACTTCACACTGAGCAATGTCAGGTATTCTATACTTTATGCACTAATGATTTTTTTTATGAAAATGAGTTAATCTTTGGTATCTTTGGCTCTAGAATGGGAAAAAAAAAATCTACCTGCCATACTACTTAGGCGTTTTGAAGAGTGACATGCTAAAAGCTCTTACATTTGGGAAAAAAATAGATACTTCACATTTTTTCATCTGATGAATGGTGATAGTAATACTCATATTTGCACTTAGACCTGCAAGAGAAAAATTAAGTAAAGAGAATGTAAACAGTATCTTAGACATAGGACCTATGTCTAAGGAAGACATATGGACCTATGCCTAAGACTTGTTTTATGTGAGGGGACTGAATGCTGTACCTCTTTCTCTGAACTTACTTAATGTTTCTGGAGTGATAGTAGTGAAATAAACAGGGGCTGAAAAAAAATATGTTGAAGGAAATGTCTGTGGCAAAGCTCTTTCTATCGTCAGGTTTGGTTTTGTATTTTATAACACCACAGTATTTTTACCTGTCTGATGTCCTGTCTTGTTGTTTGTAGAGAAAGTGTCGTATCTTTTAGTGCTGAATAGTCACCTGTAAAAGACTACCTTTTTATTTAAGAAACGAGGAATAGCAATAGAGCTGGGCTTACTTTGGGCTCCTTATTCTATCACAGCTGTGCTTCTCTGTGAATAACAGAAGGGTGACTCCTGTTTGCAGTGGATGATTTCTTTGTACTATGGAATAGGTGTTGGAAAAAGTTCATGTAAATTTTCGGTAGCTGTTCAGTTCATTATGTTTGCACCCTTTGCTACTTATGAATATCTGCACTCTTAAGCGAATGGCTGATCTTAAAACACCCATGAAGAAGGATTTTCTTGTGTAAGCAAGAGAATTGAATGTACGTTTTGTTGATACTAATTTTTAAAGATTTTCTTTATCTGGTAGCAAAGTAGAAAGTTTGTAAATTTCAGACAGCCAAAGTGACCGAAAGTTAAATAGGTTGCAGATAACAGTGGTAAATTCAGAGGAGTAGGAACTTAAAGCAAGAATATTCATGAAGATTTCATAAAGGGGAAATTTACAGTTAAATTTACATTGAATGACATCCCTGGCTCTTACCATAGAGCATCTTGCTTAAGTCTCTTAGTTAGGTGCTGTTTACTTTAAGGCAGATAAAAAGACAAGGCACAGTGCCATTTGAAGATAAAAATGAAAGTAGCAAGCAGATAATTTTTTGAATGCATTTTACAAGTAATTTTTGTCACCTCTGTATACCAGGGCCTTTGAGAATGTGGTCTGCAGGGCAAGACCATTTTATTGGTGTTATGCCATGCAATACAGTACATTGATGTTATCCAGAAATGTGCATTATATTCACCACTTACATGACCTCTTCTCTTTGTGTGTTTTCAGTTTTTAACCTCTAGTAACTATAGTGGTGTATTTGCTAGATTTGTTTTTGTGTTCAAGTGCAACCATGTGCAAGAACAGAGATTCCTGTCCTCCCTCTTAGTCTGAGAGTGTTGCCGTGTCTTTCCCATTCTCTCAGGTTTTCTCTCATGTCTTGTGTGGGTTGCCGTGTCCCAGGGAAGGGTCCGATTTTTCCTTTCCAGTTTGCAAACTGCCTGTGAAGCATAGGTTGGGGTGCCGGTTGTCCTGTGGGAGCTGAACACAGACACAGAAACCACATTCAGCTGTGAGCAGAAACCCTCAGCCAATTCAGGTTTCCTGCCCTCTTTGCCTTTCCCTTCCTGCTCCCGGGTGGGGAAAGGATCGATGCCATCTTCTCTCGGGGAGCGATCGATCCTGCACAGCCTCCCTGTCTCTTTCAGCTGCAGATGAACAGGGCCAGGTGCTCCCTCAGATAGATTTTTTTGGTTCCCTTTGTGTTCCCCTTGTACTAGTTCATAGGCAAAGCACATTACATTCCTAGTTGTTGCTGAGCACATATGCAAGTGATTTATTTTTTTAACAGCTTTTTAGCATCCTTCCTGAATATTGAAGTCAATACTCGTTGTTGAGGGCTAGCCACATGTTGATGTGTTTTTCCACACAGGCAAATAAAAAATGACTGTGTGGAATTCTGTGCCTGTTGTCCCTGAAAAGCTGCTGCTCAGATTTGCCCAGCCCAGGCTGCCTATTATTTGTAATTAGTGGCAAACACCCTTCGGAGATCTGAAAGTCAGATTCCCTTGTTCTTTTTATGTACCATCACTGACAATAAGAGTTGTAAATTTGAACAGGATATGAATTAATTGTTGTTTACTTGGAGGTTTCTACACAATCCTAATGAAACCATTATTTTTTGCCGTGGTTAAAAAAGCACCTGGGTTTGTAGCTTGCACCCGTGTGAGTGGTTCCTTTGAAGACACTGATGTATTGTGGACTAAGCATTTTTATGGTCAATGGTAAAATGTAAGGTGGAATGAATCAAACCTGAGTCCCACATGTCCTGTTAGGGAAAAAAAAATAAAACCAAATCCCTTGATTTGTTCACTCAAATCAATAAGAAAACTACTAAAATGATAAAAATGGAATCTCAAGTTTCTGTTTCTACATAATTGTTTAATTAAAGACAATTGAATTGGCTTTCTGAGTTTTATGAGCCTGTAGAACTGACTCTAGTTTTAAATAACCACAAAGAGATTATGTAATCTCAAGGGTCTTTATGGGAAAATCCACCCTCCTGTCATTTTTATGACTGAAGCACAAAGACACACAGAGTTTGCTTGTGGTCTCTGGAAGTCAGTGCGATCCCTGTGGTCGAAGCCATGGGACTATTGTGGCAAGTAGCCGGAGTGATAAGCAGCCTTGCCGCTTACTGGTAGCGCCTAGGCAGCCACCTTTAGCTCACAGAAAAAAGACAAGGGTCTCTGGATTCAAAACCACACACGGGGCATTTCTCTCCGAGAGACTATTTGAGGGAGCTTGTGCCCCGTCACTGCATTTGAGGGCTTTCCCTCTGGTTGCTGGCCCTTGAAAAGCTCCAAGTCTTAAAAGAGAGGAACTAAGCGCTGCACTGATCTACTGGGGCTGTAGCAAAGTTTCTCTTCTGCGAGGTGTCTCCCACCAGTTGACCAGAGCGGAGCCAATCCCAGCTGCCCCGAGCTCCCTCCTCCTCCCAGCTGCTTCTAACTTCCCCCAAAACCCCAGTGCAGGCCTCTGGGGTGTGGCAGGAGCAAGGCAGGGGTTGCCCCATGCCTCCAGTCCCAGCTGGGGGTGCAGCCAGACCCCACAGCTCTTCTTCAGCTGGTGGGCAGCCCCGGGACCTCCCTCCGAGGGCCACGCTGCCATTGTAACTCTTTTCCTCCACTTCAAAGCCCCCGTTCTTACGCCTCCTTCCTTTGGTAATGAACCTCCAATTTCCTCCAGGTAAATAAAGTGAAATTGGAAAGAACTGTAAAACAAAACATAAAAGTAGCCGAGCTGAAGAGTTACTGCACGCAGTGTCCCTGGGAATGGTTTTTCCTGTCCTCCCGCTGCGGTTTCTAGCCTGTTGTCTCTCACTTTGTTTGCTCTTCCTTACCAGCTTTTAGCTGTGAGCTCTCCCTCATGCCGCCTCTTCTTCGTGCAAGCATTTGTACGGATGCTAAAGGGTAGTGAGGCTCCTCCTATGGCTCTGTTTCCATTAATGGGAGGATCAGAGAAATTACCAGATTTTTAACCTCCTTTTTGCAGTAGCTCGTAAGCTTCACGGTGTAGGTTTTTGTTCCTTTGTTCTCAGTGCTGAGATTCGAGATAAATTTCGGCTCTACAAGGTTTTTAGGTCCTGGGAGAGAGCGCGTTTGTTGCTCAGTAGGTTATGTGGTATTTTCATTTGGAAATGACATTTTATGTGACATTTTACTTTAGAACAAGAGATGGGCAAAATTAAAATTTCAGGTCTGTAGCAGAAGAGTCATGTCTATTACTTAGCGTATTTGGTCACTCGCATCTTTTATAAATTCTGCCTGATTGCATTTCTCGTGCACGAAATCCAGTTTAAACGAATTTTGAAGAAACGAGAGGGTGCTGACTAGTCTCGAATGTGCTCGTTTGCAGACTCGCAGATCAGCCATCCTACTCACTAGTGTGCAGATCAGAGGGCTCACATAAAGGGGTTTGTGCTGCTGGAAACACAACCAGCTTTCTCGGGAGATTGCAGAAATAGTGCATACCCACTGTTAATCGTAGGTATTGCCACGTACATGTGTAATTTGTGCTAGATAAAATCAGAAGGTAATAAAGACAGGTAAAAAGAAGAGATGAGGGATCTGTGGTGGTTTTTTATTGTGGTGGGTTTTTTGTTTGGTTGGTTTGATTTTCTTCTTAGGGAGCGAAAATGTCCAGAGGATGTGACATTAACTCAGGGAAAAGCAAGTGCTGCTTAAAATCAGAAAACTTGCGCTATATCAAATATTTTTATTTTGGGAACCATTTCAGCATGTTATGAAGGAAAATCACAGACCAGGCATGTTTACTAGACCTTTAATTGCTACATTTAGAAGAAAGGCTTTTCTTTTTTTTTTTTTTTTGGCTTTTTTTTTTTTCCCTCCCCCTCTCCCTTTTTTTTTTTAACAACAAGAAGCCGGAGTTTGCTGTGCAAATGAAGCAGGCTTTGCAAGAATCAGATTCATTTTGGACGACTCTTCACATTCCTAGTCATCATTACATTAGGCAGCACAATTCCATCTCTGGTTGATGGGCAGAAAAAGTGGGCAGCCTGCCAGGTAGACGTTTCCATGGCTCCCAACCCCCAAAGGTGATGCGTTTTTCAGCTAATTCAATGAAGAGTGGGCTGAACTTTGGGTATAAACTAGACAATAGCTGCCTTCGCAGTATCAGCAGAATGGTTTATGGGAATGCACTCCACATTTGGCAGAGCATCATGTGACCTTACGGCTGAGATTTTGTGATGGTGCCAACGGAGACTTGGAAAGCGGCGCCCGTTCTGACTTTTTTCCTCTTTTCTTACATGGCTCAGAAAATGGTGGATCTTAATACTTGACTTTAGCCAGACTCAGCAAGCGATTGAGCTTTGAAGCACAACTTTGCCTTTATTCTGGCTTTTTTGGCACACCACCAGGAGGCTGTCCCTTTCACGCCTGATAAATTCTGCTTCTTATCTCCAAATAGAAAAAAAGAAAGAAAGAAAATATAATCAGAATATTTATACTTCATAACTGCATTTTAAAACTACATGTCTTATTTGTTTTATTGCTGATCTGTAACTTAGAACAGCCCTCCTGAGTGTCTGAAGGATAAAACTTGGTTTTTATTTTTCTGGTTGTTTTGTTTTTTTTTTCCTTCCTCCTGTTTAATGAACAGGCGTTTGAACTGGGCAAACGGGGCGACAGCGTTGAGCATGAGCTCATTGCAGCGTAGTGTAGCAAACTGGCACCCTGCCTTTTCACCTCTTTGCTCCGGCAGATTTGTGCAATCCCCATTTATAAAACCAGCGCAGGGGCGAGGTGAATTTTCTGGTCTCTCCCCACCTCTAGTCCTGTGCAGGCAGTTGCGACAAGGATTGGTGCAGCTTGTGCGCAGTGCTTTGTGCCTGGAATTCCGAGAAGAGCGAGCGAGCGAGAGAGAAGACAGGCACCCTGGTCTTCTTCCGAGAAAGAACAGGAGCCCTAAGAAGAAGAAACAAATCTGAGTTTGTCCTACATACAAGAGTGGAGAAAAAAAAAAAAAAAGTGACTCTCCTGCTTCCAAAAAAAAAAATAATCTGGCACGTTTCACTACAGAGACATCAGGATGTGTTAGAGCTTCTTAAAACAGTGTAACAAAATGAGCCCAGGATTCTTTTAGTAAAAAAACAAACAAACAAAAAAAGACGGAATTGATTTTTTGGTTGGTTGGTTGGTTTTTTCACTATTGCTTATATAGCAGTATTTGGCACTGGGTGAAAACGTACCTTTCATATCAGGTATAGCTTCTTTTCCTTTTTTTCTTCTTTCTTTTTTTTTTTTTTTAAAAGCCATTTTAAACATGTTGTTTTGAAATGAGTCCTTGTGTATTAATTTTAACATAGTCAGCTGCTCACACTTTTTAAAACTAACTTTCGGGGGTTGTGTTTGACCTAATACTGCTAAAAATAGAAAGTAAACAAAAAATCGAGGTTCTATAGAAATAAGTGGTTAGGCACATTTTGTCTTAGGTAAACAGTGGAGTTATGCAAAGACCTTAATGTTACATTTATTCAGTCTAAGCTTTGGTTATCTCTGAGAAAGTTGTGGGAATTTAGATCTGGTTGCTAAGGACAGTAAATTCTTTTTTTTATAGTGTGACTCATACTTTCAGTTTCTAAAGAGGGGAAGAGTAAAAAAAAAAAAAAAAGTGTTAAACTGTAGAAAAGGATCGCTCTTGTAGCCAGTATATTAAAGTTTTATTATTTAATTTCTTACAATTTGTTTCTAAATTCATTACAAAGAAATCTGTGTAATAAGCACTGGAATAAAAAGCACATTATTGGGACTTTCATGAAGTAAGCCTGGTTTGCAGCTAGTAACAGTAACTATTTTAAGATGTTTGGTAAAGCAGCACTTGTCCAGGAATAGCTGAAAACACTATTTAAGATATCCATTCAAAATGTTTGTGATAAGTGCATGCTGAGTTAAGTGAGTTTTGAACATCTGATGCTTTAGTAGAGCTTTTTTCTTAAAGCACTTGTCTGTCTGTTGTAACATGTTACTAGGTAATTAGAAGAGTGTGTAACAAAATTCATTCTTACTAACAGATTTTAAAAAGCTCAGCCAAATCGTTGGTTTATGTATTTTGGATTTTTTTATATATTTTTTTTTTCCTAGTCTTTTTAATTTATGTTAAAAATACAGATGTCCTCAGCTGGAAATTACTTTGAAATTTACAGTGTCTTTTTCATCAGAAACTCTTTTCCTTTTCAAAATATTTGCGATAGGTGTTTGTCTAACAAAGAGGCTTATAAATATATTATGACTTCAGAAAACAGAATTGTTTTAACATGTGCTTTGCTTTTTATAAATTACTGATTAGACAGTAACATCTCAGATTATGTGCTTATTTTGCTACCTTATATTTTTGTTGTTCTGCAATGAATTCTGGGAAATTGCTGAATGGAGACCTAATATATATGACACATATACCTCTGTTCACTTATTTTGTACCAGAAAGTGTTTCATACGTTTGTGGTGATACTGCCCTGCCCAATAGTTTTGTTAGAATAATTACAAAGGTTTTTAGTATCTAAGTCTGTTGAGAAACCAAGACTTGCATTAGCTTAAAAGAACTTTTTATTTTGATGTCCAATCTTAGCAATCACATATTTTTCTTTTGCTGTGTTTGTTTGGGTTTTTTTTCTCCCCCTGCAAAGTTTTCCAAGCATTTCTTTCTTGAAGCCATTTAGTTTATCCCGGTATTTTTTATGACGTTCCGTACCAAATTACTTCATCGATGCACTATTTGATAAAAACTATTTGGTTTTAAACATGCTCCTTCCTTTCTGGAATTCCTAACAAAAATAAAATATTTCTGAGGTGAAAAAGGCTAGGAAATACTAAATGAAATAGCCTCTTTGCCAAAGTGTGCGTTTTCACAGCGTGTCTTCCCATGGCCCTGAGAGATCCATCAGCAGTGTGTCAGTTTTATATCTTAAAACATGCTTACTAATTTTTTTTGTATATTTCCTGTTGTTCTGAAAACATTTTACATAAAACAGATATTTCAAAACCTTTCTCTCACTTTTTTTATTTGTTTTAGTAAAAGAAAAATGCAAAACAAAAAAAAAAACATGAAAAAGGAAAGTGAAGAATTTAACTATGCCAGAATTCATCAAAGGTAATACAGGTTTCTTAAATACTTTGGTTTTGTAAAAAAAAGTTTATGGCAAGAACATGAAGCAGATTAGCTTTAAACGAATTTATTTTCTTAAGAGATCCTAAAACATGATTTCACAGATATGTATTAAACTTTTGTTCTGATTAGTTTGTTGGAAATATTGCAGTTTGTGCAGCCTTTATACTATGTGCTTCCATGAAATTTTAGAATTAAATGAAAGATGAATAATTTGTTCTTTTGTTATGCCTAATATATATATATTTACTAGTATATTTATATTACTAGTATAATTATAGTATGTATATTTATTTGCTAGCATATAACTGTAGTGCAGTGAACAATTATTTCTGAAATGTGGAATATCTCTTCAAAAAAAAAAGAAAGAAAATTGGACAAGCAATTCTACGGCACTTATTAAAATTGTTCATTAAATTATATATCCAGTTATTATTGCTGATATTAGGAAAATTATTCTGGTTTGAGTGCTTGTCTTACATATTCTATCTCAGTGTCAGCATAAAACAATTATAAAAATATTATTCCTTCCAAATGCTGAAGTGTTGTATGTAAAGTGGAAGCAAGTTTAAAACAGACTGTTCTAGAAAATAAGTTTTTCTTAAAATGAGATACACTTCAACATGCAAGATTTGATACACTAAATTATTAAGGAGGAAAAAAAAGTAATTTACTAATGCTCAGCTGTCCTGACTGAACTAGAAAGACACATTGCAGTCTGCAAGAAAAATTAAGCGCTGCCCTGATTCAAAAACTTTGTTATTGGCAACATTCATTCTCTTGAAAGGAGTTTTGCCCAAGTAGTCATGGCAGAATTAGGTCTTCAATGGGAACTAGTGGAAGGCAGGAATTAAAATCTTAGTTGGTTATAGAGTGAAAAAACTTTCTATAGCACCTGGTTTTAAAATGACACCTACTTCTTATGGCTGTATTTTACACATGCTTTTGTGGCTATATTCTTACAAGTTGTTCTGACATGTCAGATACTATGCTTAAAGATGCAGTATTTATCCATGCTTTCATTTAGAATATGTAAGTTATAAAACTGTATCTGTGTCTCACCTTTCTGAATTACTGGCTATTGGCTTAAAGGACCTGTTTTCAGTGTGTTGCATAGGACACCCTGCTTCTGGGGTGTGATAATTTGTATCGTACTGCTTGCTGGTCACCAGAAGAAAGTGTTTGTTGTGGGAGTTAACCCTCAAGTGTTGCAAGGTTGCCTTTCTCCTTGCATTCTTATTATTAGGGAATAGCATTGATTGGAGGATTAGAGAGTAAAATTTACAAATTGACTTCTTTGCTTTGATTAATAGGCATTGTTTAATCAACAAGCTATTTGTCAAGTAGTACTTAGATGCCCTGTGATACGAAGAAATAGCTAAGCAGTCTTTATAACGTTGTATGGAGAGTCGTGCTACAGTGTGCCTCACTGCTTTTCAGATTTGGTGCGGTGGTTTTTGTTTCGGGTTGTAGTACATGATATGAGCTCAGACACAAAGGACGAACCTGTGTTGTTCACTTCTGTGTCATGTTCAGTTATGAATTCCAGTCTTGCCTGCTTTGTGCATGCTATAGTTAAATGCAAGTTGTTGGGAGTTGAGAGTTCATCGGTAAGGCAAAGTGTGCGCAAAAGGACGTTAATTCCTGCTGAAGACAAAACAATGTTGTGCTGTCAATCTGCAAAAAAAAAAAAAAAAGCTGGTTGGTTGGGTTTTTTTCCTTCCTTTTTCAAAAAGCAAACTAGTTTGGTGCATTCGCCCTTTATGCAGTTAAGTTTGAAGTAGCCTTCCTTCCAATAGGTGCTAATATCTTTGTTCTCAAATAGTCGTTTTTACATTGCTTTGTATGTTTGTGTAAAGTCTTCTCTGTCTCACTTTAAAAGGAAAATGCTAATCAACGATGCCAATTGGCATAAACCCGTAGATCCGATCTTGTGTTGAAACGCACTGCACAAGCTCGCTTCTATGGGTCTGTGTCAGTATGGTGATCTGGCAAAAGTTTGTGTAGCACGCACTGCAGTGGTATTTGACAACAAGCCCAAGTGAGTGTACAAAATTGTATATTTGTTTTGGAATGCTTTTCTTGTCCATTGCCTGATCTTAAGACTTCAGTGGTTTTTTCTTTTATTCATTGCTTTAAACACATTTGGTTTAATCCCTTACTAAAATTTACAAAGAAATGAGAGGGAACTGTAGGGTTTCCAGTAAGGGACAGTAGGATATACCATTTGCTGGCTTTATTAAATATATTAAATATATTAAATGGTATTACATTTAAAAGCCCTAGAAAAAAAGCAAGAAGAAATTTATAATATATTTTTATTGTTAACTAAGCCCCAATGGTCATTTCTTTCCAGAAATATAGTTGGACTTGCATAATTTCTATCAAATATGTATGTATATATGTACATGTAAACCACATATGTATATATCTTCATACATACGTAAACAGGATAGAACAGAAATTCCGCCTTTTTAGTAGAAAATTCTATCCAAGAATATGCCTCATTGCCTGAAAAGTGGGGAATAACTGCAGCTGGAAGCCTGTCCCCATGGGAAACACATAGGCCAGTGGCTGCTGTCACATTTCAAAGAAAGGCTGAAGAAGTGAAGAAGACTTTATGGTCACCGTCGGAAGCTGTGTGCATCCGGGTTGAGGTAGTAGGTTGTATGGTTTAGAGTTACACCCTGGGAGTTAACTGTACAACCTTCTAGCTTTCCTTGGAGCACACTTGAGCCATCGAGGAATTCATCACCACTTTTGTCTGATCAGGGAAAGTATGCAAAAAGGTATTGTGTCATGTCTGTACATAATAATCACTCTGAGGCTTTATTGATGTTGAAATAGTCCTGGTGACTTGATTATTTCATTTACATCCTGTTACGAACAATGCTAACGTGTTGTCTTAATGGACTGTGACTATGTACTGCAGACACTTAAGGAAAGACTGATGATGATGTTAATTCCATCAACAGGAAACCTTTAAAAGTTTATTTTGATTTATAATTTCTGGAGAATGTCGAGTACTTAATGCTTTATTCTTTCGTCGTAGAAATAGCTTATCCTATGCAGTTGATTTTTGTTGCTGTTTTTACATAGATGCATGTCATAATTACGATACTTTTCAAAAGATATTGGACACTGCTGCCTGGATAACGGTGGGCGCTATCACAAGTTGATCCTGATGTCCCTTGGATTTGTGATACTCTTTCTTAGTGCCTGCACAACTCGGTGTTACGAACACGGGTGCAAGTGATCTGCAGCCCTGCCTGCACATCCACCTTGTCGTGATCCGTGTGCTGCTTGGCATAACCCCGCCCCGGGGTCCTGGCATCTGTGGCCTTACACAGAGTGTCAGCCTGCCCTTGTCATTTTGGGCCCTAACTGAAGTTCTGATGCATCTTCAAGACTTGGCAGGACTTGGAGGAGTCTCACTCTTTATGGGAGTGGTCCCCAAAGCACTGAGCACCACTAGCAGTGGCAGGCCCTAGCACCAGGTGCCTCCTGCCATCAAGGCTGTGTGCCACGGGTAGCATTTGCCCTGCTTGGGCCTTGCGTTGCTTGTGTGTCTGGCATGCCTTTTTTAAAAAAGCAATACCAGAATGCACCTTAGCAAAAAAAAAAAAAAAAAAAAAAAAAAAAAAAAAAAAGTGAATTTGATCCCAGTCTGAATACGGAGATGGAGGCTTGCTTGTGGAGGTTTATGCCCCAAGTTGTGCCTTCCCATTTCATGCTGGTTTTCAATCTTCTCCACCTCGAATACTGCATCCAGTTCTGGTGTCCCCACCATAAGAGGGACATAGATCTGTTGGAGCGTGTTCTGAGGAGGGCCACAAAGATGATCCAGGGACTGGAGCACCTCTGCTATGAGGACAGGCTGCGGGAGCTGGGATTGTTCAGTCTTGAAAAGAGAAAACTCTGGGGGGACCTAATAGCTGCCTTCCAATACCTGAAGGGATCCTACGGGAAGGCTGGGGAGGGACTTTTTACAAGAGTGTCCACTGATAGGACAAGGGGAAATGGGTTTAAGTTGAAGGAGAATGGATTTAGATTAGATCTTAGGAAGAAATTCTTCAGTACGAGGGTGGCAAGACTTTGGAATAAATTGTCCAGAGATGTTGTGGCTGCCCCCTCCCTGGAGGTGTTCAAGGCCAGGTTGGACTGAGCCTTGAGTAGCCTGATCTAGTAGAGAGGCGTCCCTGCCCGTGACAGGGAGGTTGGATTAGATGATCTCTAAGGTCCCTTCCAGCCTAGGCCACTCTATGATTCTATGTGTACATTCTATGATTCTATGTGTACATCCCACAAGCAGGTATCTTACCAAAGAGAGGAAAAATAGTGAGTGTTTTCACAGTTCGTTCCCAGAAACAGCTATGAAATGAGATGGGAAAAAGACAGTGCCTGTATTTCCACCACGATTTTTTAAGTGAGACCTGCTTCTGAAAATTACCTTAAAGACGAGGTCTTGTTAGTGTGGTGGAAAACATTACTGCCCAAATAAGAACATCTGGACCAGACAGTGAAGCTCATTCCAAAATAGTTGGGAAAAACTGACACTGTCTGTTCCCATTTACTTTTCCATAAAAATTATGAAAATGATTAGAACTTAATAATTTATATTGAATTTATGTTTAATAGTGATAATTTTTCTGGAAAATGGTTTGAGCTTTGTTGGTATAAAGCAAAAGAGCTGAGCCATGCCACTGAGGTGCTGTGGCCAGGGGGTCACCACTGATGTGAGCTGTGGGCTGAGGAGGGGGTGAGATGGTGTTGTCCTGTGTGGGAGGGCTGAGGGCTGCGGTCCTGGTGCTCCCAAGTTAACAGCAATTAGGTTTCTCCAGGGTATTTTGAACCCCTGCATTTCTTGCATTGCTGCAGGTGACCGTAACAAAATATTTGACATTTTCAGTGTCTAATTGTTTTAGGTTTTGGAGCAGCAGGGAAAGTTAAGAATGCTTATTTTAAGTGGGTTTGATGCTTGCTTGTGTTTTGGTGGTTGTTTTCCTTTCAGTCTCGCCTGTTCAAAACCCCACTTGCTCACAGGTCCCTGTATTTGACTCTTCCTACCTCAGCTTAAGGCTTGCCTAACCACTTTCCTAGACAAGAAATAAAAAGAGAAAAATGGATTTAGTCTCTCTTTTTAATAGCATTATTTTCAGTAATTAATGTTTGTAATGGGAATTTGGTAAAGAGGATCTACATGACAGTTAGGTGAATGTACAATAGATTTTAAGCCTGTCTTAAAGTAGGTGGTGAAGAGGAGAGAGGAGGTTGAATGAATCGAAGCTACTCCAAGCTAAGGGAAAATGCTTAAGGCAGCAGTGGCTAAATGGGGTGGTAGAGAGCAGACCTTCATCAACTGACAAAGCTTAACAGGGATGGCTCAAAATCTGAATAAAAACTGTAATATCCTCTGTGAAGTCGAAAGGATTCTGGCCACCAGTATGTTTTCTTCCTTTTCTGTTTTACATTTTTTCTTTTGTAGTCTAAGTCCTCTGGAAAGAAACATTGTAATTGCTGTTCCCTGCCAACAGAGCAACAGGTGTTCAATCCTTTTATATTAATTCTTCAATTAGTTGCAAAATAAGGGGGATTGTTTGTACTAAGCTGAATTGAATAGAAATGACTGATGCAGAAAATGTGGGAATGTTTCATCTGTCCTTCACATGCATCACCAATTTGTAATTCTATCAGGCGTAGTTGCAGGTTGCTATGCAAATTTTCAGATGGAGCAGCATCACCAGCTTTAATGAATATACATTTTCTGTATTTCTTTCTCTGTTCTTTAACTCAGGGGTTTTGTCCTGTAATGTGCAATACATTGTTTTAGTAAGAGTTATCAAGTTACTAGCAAAAAGGAACAAGACTGTGAGGTAATTTTGAAGCAGATTAAGGTAGAGAATGAAAAACAAAGGGGGAAAAAAAGCTCTATTAAGAACAGCTGGATGGAGTTAGGTCTTCTGTGATTTCATTTTAAAGTCATAAAACATATTGTCTGTTTTAGATGAAGTCTGGCATTTTTTACCTTTACAGTACAGTTGGAATATTAGTACTCAAATTGCTATGTTGCTTCTGTAGGAAATAAAGGCACTTTGTAATATGGCTACACATGGATGTGTTCCAGTCTAGGACTCATCTAACAGTTTTTGTTCCTGTCAGTAAGTCATAATGTTGCCATCCTTGTGCCTTTACTTCTTGCATATAGAAGAGATATCCATTAGGATATTTTGGGAAAAACCTTGAGATTTAGCTGATCTGCAACTGCCAGTGGTTTCTTTGGGAAACAGGGATCCGCCATGTTTCACAAGTTTGCTCCTACAGAAAAAGTGGCTGCAGAGACACTGACCTGCTGAACACCCTTTTGCTTACCACAATGTCTTTGGTAAAGATTAAGCATGATCCAAGGCCTTAACCCTGGTTCCCAACACAGAAACTTACAGCACGGCAAAAACCCGCTTTAATGTCAGATCCTGTTTGCCTTCAGAGAGACGGGGAGAGTTTGGATTTCCTTCTGCAGCCTGCAGTGCCTGTGTCCAGAGCCATGTCCAAAGAAAACAGAATCGAAGGGACGTTTCTGAGTTAATAACCGTGGGTCGGATGCACTAACAGAGCTCTGGGTGTTCTGGGCTCAGCCATTTTGAGATCCTTCTGTGGAATAAAGCTGCCATTAATCCAGTTTACCAGCGTAGGCAAAGCAAGTTTTCACTAGTTTTGTGCTGTTGAAATAGCACAGAACAGTAAAAAAATATATGAGTGAACACAGGTCAATGCAGTTGATATGACATATTTTAAGCTATTATAAATAATCCTATAGATTTACATTATGAAACCTGAAATTCACCATAAAATATCTTTTTCTCTGTAGGCGATGTACTTTCTGGTTTTGTCATTCCACTTCAACAGAAGAAAATGTTGAGTTTCACTTGGTCTCATGTTTCATTTAACTTTCTTTTGTCTTCAATTAAGTTGAAGTTCTTTAGAGATTTTTAGGTAAAGAATGTGGTAAAATATTTAAAAGTAATCCAAGAAAAGGTTTTCCTTGCAAATCTGTGCTTTAAATATGAAAAAAAAAACCCCTTAGTAATCTCTAAAACTTGTTTATTGAAACTCGTCAGCAAGAGATCTGTGATAGGTTGCTGAACTGATAAAATTGGAAGAGAAGTGCACTTGAAATTTTTCAGATTTTTTTTGGATGTGGTTTCATATGACATTTATCTATTAAGAGCAACTTCTGGTATTTTTAATAAAAGTAAAATTAAATACATCTGCCAGGCCTTGTCTAAATGTGAATATTGCTTTTATAGCACAGCTAAATAGGAGATTGAAAAGCTAATGCTTTTGCATTACATAGTACAGTTATTTCAGCTTTGTCTTTTCTCACATAGTAAAAATATTTACATCAGAGTGATCTTTTTGTTAGAGTTTAATTTTGTATGAAGCTTCTGGGTACTTCAGCTCTCTTTTATTGTAAATGATACCATTTTTATGGAAATTTCATTCAAATTCTTATTTTGTTTGATTCCCTCTACCTTTTCTCTCATACTAATTCTAGAAACAGTAAGAACAAACCTCACGTTGATGAAGTCTGTTCAGGAAAACTGCAAAATCCGAATAAAATGTCAAAGAACATTCCGCTCTTTTCCTAACATGACATTCTCATCTGTTCAGAAATACCTGTATCCTTGTCTCCTTATCCCTTCTTCTGCTAATATGGTTGCCATGTGACTTGATCTTACAGAAAACTAGGCCTGGATCCCATTGATCTCTGTTGCTTTTGTTGCACCTCCTTTCAGACAGAAAAATATCACCCCTAAACAATTGTACCTTGAGGCTTTCTTATTAATGTGTTTGTCTGGCTTGAGTAAGGCTGGTGCTGGTGTGCTCCAACCATTGCAGCAAGAGCCTCAGCAAAAGAATTCAGATACAGATAATTTTTCTAAGAGTCAGAACAGCTTTGTATACTGCTTAGTTTGCTTTGATGGTTGGGTGAAAAGTGGGGGGATACATTTTGTATTTTCTTGTATGCAATTAGCATGCATATGTTATGTATATATTACCTTTGTGTGAATGTTATTAGTCTCCTCAACTAAAGCTTTATCTCTGCGGTTGGGAGTTGATCTGTGGTTTATCTGGGAATTGCCGTTCTCTTCATTTTTATTGTTTTGTCTCTGTATTCTTTTGGTTTACGTAACTTCCTCCACTGGTGCTTTTTTGATTCTTCATTTCCTGACTTCATGATAGTCATGGCAAGGCATGTGGAGCATTACAGATATACTGGCAACAGGGATAGATAGGGAATACCCTCATGGCTTGAGAGAAGAGTGAGATCACTGTCATGTTTATAGGGTTGGCAAAAAGCGAAGGCTTCCTCAGACCAGGTCCTCCACGAGACCTCTCTGTTATGACTCTCTAACTTAGTAAAGAGAATAAACTGTTTGGTATTACCACCTTTGTAGATCTGATTTGAGACCATGAGACTGACTTTAGTCCAGCTCTGTGTGATTGCAATGTTTTTCAAATAAAGTTCCTGTACCCTAAAAGCACTACAACGCTCACTTTTCTCTAACACGTACGGAGGGTTGTGGGAACTGCAGTATCAAAACAGATTTACACATCTGAGTAAAGATGACTGACAGCCTTGGAAACACTTTATATGTATGTTTATGTTTGTATATTCTTGGGGTTTTTTACATGGTAATACGCTGATAGGAAAAGAAAGAATACAACACTGAAATTCTTCATCTCATTTGTTAACTTCCCATGTTAGGAAGAAATCACCACCCCTTGAAAGAATTTTCCTTTTAGACTAGGGATGGCAATTGGAGCACGCTGAATCCCTGTGAATAGATGGTTTCCTGGAAACTTGCCCAAAGAAGATGTTGAGTCTGGGTCTGGAAGTAGATTCTGCAGTAGCCTGTGACCAGGAACACTGGAAACATGGCTTGAATTTGCCTGTTGTATTCATGTGTCCTGGGTTGAGGATCCTTGGCTGTTATTCTGTATCATAGCAATCCCATGAATCTTGCACTTTTTGAGGGTATTTCCATCTCTAGCCTCTCTCTCTCTTGAAAAAGCCCAAATACACTTAGTTTTACAGACATGAAGGGGATTTACTCAGTAAGTTCCATGAGCCCCGAGATTCATCTGTATCAGTTGAACATTTTATGAGAAGGAGGAATTTTGGGGTCGTAGAATTATTATTAAACTATGATTTATACTATGTTGAACTAAGTTGTAACTGAGCTGCTGAAAAAGGGCTTCTTTTCACAGCAAAGTGTATGGCTGTACAGACAGAAGTTTTGAGGACTTTGTGCCAAAGTCACAAATCTTGATGGCAAAGCTGATTCAGACAGCAGCTCTGCCTGCAGGACCTTGTGTTCGAAGGTTGTTGCTGAAGCTGGTGTCAATGTGCACTGACATCTTTGAGAGCTGGGGTACGGAGAGCAGTGGTCCCACGTAGCTATTCAGCTCTATGCGAAGTAATTTGCTTTACTCTGTTGTCCAAGTAATAACTTTTGGTCTACAGTTAGGCTGGATTTATCCAGTGGTATATATCTTACCAGATTCACTTCTAATTTCTTCAACCCTGCTGCCCAAATATTTATCTCCACGTTGTGTATTATAAGGAACTAACCTCAAACCACCTCATGCCCTTACTGCCCTTGTGTTTCATCATGGACTGTATAGGAAGGCAATCATAGAATTATAGAATTGTAGATTCTATGATTGCCTAGAATCATAGAGTGGCCTAGGTTGGAAGGGACCTTAGAGATCATCTAATCCAACCTCCCTGTCACGGGCAGGGACGCCTCTCTACTAGATCAGGCTACTCAAGGCTCTGTCCAACCCTGTCTTGAACACCTCCAGGGAAGGGGCAGCCACAACCTCTCTGGGTAATTTATTCCAAAGTCTTGCCACCCTCGTACTGAAGAATTTCTTCCTAAGATCTAATCTAAATCTATTCTCCTTCAATTTAAACCCATTTCCTCTTGTCCTGTCAGTGGACACTCTTATAAAAAGTCCCTCCCCAGCCTTCTCGTAGGATCCCTTCAGGTATTGGAAGGCAGCTATTAGGTCCCCCCAGAGTCTTCTCTTTTCAAGACTGAACAATCCCAGCTCCCGCAGCCTGTCCTCATAGCAGAGGTGCTCCATCCACTGGATCATCTTTGTGGCCCTCCTCTGAACACGCTCCAACAGTTCTATGTCCCTCTTATGGTGGGGACACCAGAAGTGGATGCAGTATTCGAGGTGGAGTCTCACAAGGGGGAGAATCACCTCTCTTGACCTACTGGTTATGCTTCTCCTGATACATCCCAGGATGCGGTTGGCCTTCTGGGCTGCATGAGCGCACTGCCGGCTCATGTTGAGCTTCTCGTCTATCAACGCCCCCAAATCCTTCTCTTCAGGGCTACTCTCAACCCACTCTGTGCCCAGTTTGTATTTATGCCTAGGATTGGCCCAACCCAGGTGAAGGACCTTGCATTTTGACTTGTTGAAGCTCATGCAGTTTGCACTGGCCCATTTCTCAAGCCTATCAAGGTCCCTCTGGATGGCATCTCTTCCCTCAAGTGAGTCCACGGCACCACACAGCTTGGTGTCGTCGGCAAACTCACTGAAGGTGCACTCAATGCAGTCGTCCATGTCACTGACAAAGATGTTGAACAGCACTGGACCCAGAACAGATCCCTGAGGAACATTGCTTGTCACTGGTCTCCATGTGGACATCGAGCCATTGACCACAACTCTTTGAGTGCGACCATCCAGCCAGTAGTGGGACCATCCAGCCAGTGAGGTTTTTGCTAAAAATGTAGTTTTGTCTTTAGATGGCATTTACTCAGGATGTGACAGGAGGTACATGATTCCTATGGTGATAAAGGGGTTTTTGAAAGTCATTATTGTAAAATACTGTAAAGCATATTGTTCTTCTGAAGGATTTAGCTTCTGATATAAGAATTTAGAGGTAGCTTTACTATTATTTCAGTTTTGAAGTATACCTGTACTGTAATGGCCAAAAAAATGTAAGTTTTACTGACAAGTGTAAAAGCTTATCCTTAATGTAACATTTTGAAGCGATCCTACCTTTTCCTCAAAATGTCTTGGGTGTTCAGGAGCCTCCATCCTGTTGATTTACAACACATGGACAAGCTTTAGAAGAGAAGCCTCAGGTGCATAGGCATTTTTACAGCTTTTTGACCATAAGATTCACGAGCGACTCAATTGCAGGATATATAAACTGGTCAGTGCTGTGTCTGCATTGTGCTTCTGAGTATCAGGTGTTTGCATAAACCTGGAGTCCTAATATATTCTTAGCCACTTTTATGAGAAAACAGTGCCCTAATTTCTCTCTTATTGCTGTTGTAAAGCAAGACAACATAGGCAGAGAGACAATGTGTGTGCAACTTCGAAAAATTTGAGCCTTCCATAAAATTTAGTGAAATTACAATTCAACTTAAAGCTTCATGCTGTGTCCTGACTGAGGCCAACAACTTCAAGGGAAAACTGTCGGTCAGATTAGGGGTTTTTTTTTGTGCCTAAAAAGTCCAAGTATTGGTCTATGGAAGTAAACATGCAGTCTGCCTGTTGAATGCATTATTTATTAGCCGTGTGAGCCGCTGGAAATACCAAAGCGGATAAGGGCTGGGATTCAAGGCCGCGGGGCTGGGCCTGCTCGGCTCCCTAAGCTGGGAGCCAAGGACGTGGGAATCCTCGTCAAGGGGCGACCCTGCTCGTCTGGAGCAAACGTCGGGCTGCGCACGTCTCCGGCCGGGTGGAGGTTTGTGTTTAAGGATAACTTCACGTACAGGAGCTGCGGCTGTCGTTCGTTATTGTGTAATTTGATTTGACTCTAATTTAATGGTGATTCTTAGAGACAACATGATTTGCAAGGCTGATTTCCAGTTTTATTGATTCGGCCTTTAATTTCCTTGAACTTGCCCTCAGAAACTTCATTGGAAATTTAATGCATGTCTGCAAAACCAACTTGGTAAGGAAATTTTTGATGGAACTTGAACTGAAATGCGTCAACAAGAAGTCAGGTTTGGTGTGAAAATATTTTCAGAAGGGAAACTATTAGTTATACGTTACTTTTCAAATAACAGAGCAGCAATACTTTTCCTTTCTTGGGGATTTTATTTTTTTGAACTCTCATTCAATATCTATTCAATTAAATTCTCATTTCTGAAGTTTTGCAGGATGGGTTTATAAAGGAATCTCAGAGATTATCAGTGCAAAATTTTTACTGAAAATCAATAACTTCTCAAAATCTATGATTTTATTCATTACTAAGTGGAATCTACCAAATGCAGAATATATATTCCAGCTGCTACAGTCTCCTAGTTATTTTCAAACTGCATGAAGAGATTGCAAGGCATGACAATTAGGATATCTGGTTTTGAATCTATCCTTTATTTTTTAAATACAATATTTTATTTATTTATATATGTATTTATCAGTATATGCTTGTAAATTTTAGAAACGAGTTGTCCAAACAGGGAGGTCCTAGCAAGGGATTGATTAATGGTAATTTTTCATTGCCTTTTCTAAACTCCAACTTTTGTACCTGAACTAATCAATGAAGAAAAAAGCAAGACTGTGCCTGTTTGGGAAGAAGGAAGGAATAAGGAGGATGAGTTATTATGTGATAAAAAACGTAAGAAGAGGAAGAAAATTGAGGAGGCATGCTGAATAAGAGAGAGGACACCAGAGATGGGACTGCAGTGGCTGTTCATTTGTACTTAAGGGAGGGACTCTGAGCACATGGGCAGAGGAGTTCAGGAAGGTGGAAAGAACAAAGGGAACTTGAAAGATGTGAGGACGGGGCAGAAGGATGTTGTAGCTTTGCTTTGTTTTGCTTCATCCACCTTCGTACATTTTGTTAATGCTAAAATAATAATAACTGTTGTGTGTCGGACCGTAGAAGTGGAATTTATTGAGAGAAAACAAGAAAGATTTACAGGCAAAGCTTCATCTTTGTAAATAAACAGGAGGCCTCAAGAAAATAAGTTTTTGTATTGCTTGTTGAATTCCTTTTTTTCATAAGCAGGAAACCAACTATAAGTCTAAATTAGAAGCGTGGTAAGCCTGGAGAGTAGTAATTGAGGGCAGCATACATTCCAGACATATTGAAACAATATCAGAATTATCCCACATTTTCGAGCATTAGAAAACCACAAAATTCAAAGCTAAAGTAAAAATCCAGTGTGGGGACATACAGATAACCATAACTCTGCCTAATACTGACAGTTAGGCGATGTATCTAATGATGCTTGTTCATTCAGTCTAGTCTAAGACAACAAACACTAAATGATTATATTATAGCCGTGTATTATTGCAGAGAGTCATCATAAGGGAGAATTTAGCTCATGTGAGTACCCTTCCTTTGCTTCTGCTCGGTTTATTTGCATAAATGAGAAACATAAAACACTCAAGCCTGAACCAAAACGAACAAGATAACCCCAGCTTTTATACGAACTGTAATTAGTCTACAGCCTGTTACCACAAAACTTAATTCAGGGAAATTCCTAGTTAGAATCAAGAATGTTAAACATTTGCGTGAATAAGAACAGTATGTGCAGCGGCGCTAGAAGTAGCAATATTTCTGATTCAAAACATGCACGGAAGAGTTGTTGAGGTTACAGAACTTCTTCTTCTCCTTTAAAATTAAGTGCTTCATGAGAGAATGAAGTTATTGACTGCTGATCACTTCCAGACACAGAACAGTGGTCTGTCAGTCCCTTCCAGAGGGTTCTAGCAGTTCCACATGACACACATTAATGGAATATCTCATTAATTTCCTAAATATCACTAAACTGGTCAAGTCAATGTAAGTTTCCATCTCTTTAAAGAAAATTCAGCTGCTTCAGATTTTTCAGCTTTATGAAAACATCTGTGTAGTGTGGAATGTGTTAAACCAGCAGCATCTACACGGTGAGATACAAAAATCTTAACTTTATCTATTCTTGTTATGGAGCACAACTCCAAATGGAGTTTGAAGATTTATATCCAGATTCTTGTTTGGCAAAGAATTTGTACATCTCTGTTCTAGATATGAACACTACTTCTTCTATCCATAAACTCCACAAAATGTGTATATTTAACATATGAGTTCTCGAATAATGTTATCATATGTTTTGCGTACACTGTAAAGATTAGAGTTTTGTGTTATAATGTTATTTACAGGTTAAGTTGAATGATTGATGAGCGAAACAGTCTTGCTATGGCCACAAAGCAGTGATTTACTTTTTGCCTCAGTCTTTATGTAAGATATCCTCAAAGTTTTTATTTTACACAAATGGATAGTATTAATGTAAAGTGAAGTGATTTATATTCTTAGCCAGACTTGAGAGGGGAAAATAAAAATACTTTAAAATATCATTGTCCTTTAAGAGACAACCCTAGTTTACCTCATACTAATTTCTCATTAGAGAGAATTACAGATATTTTAGAATATTTATAAAATTGTGGGGGAATATTCTACCAATTTTAGTTGATTCTAGTCTTATCACTATCAGTTGTTTCTCTTTTTTCCATTTAATGGAACTGTACTTATACTAGTCAGCCCAAATTTACAGTTGCTTTCTGTCAATGTAGTTTATATAGTGCCAGTTATGTTTACATTTTTAAGGCCTGATAGTACATTTCTCACTGACGGAAGATTATTTTAGAACTGGTATTAATGAAAACAGAATCTGTGCATCACAAAAAATAAGTATTCACTAATGTAAGTCTATATTTCAATTAATATATCTGAAACTAGGAAATACCAAGTCAGATTCTCTTAAATGTATTAGAAACATTATTTTTATCAATGTAATTTGTCGCTCATAGCTACACAGTCAATACAAGCAAGCTCAAATTTGCATTTCAAATGCGAGTAGATCCAAATACCATAAAAACAAAAAGCCTCCTTGTAAGAAAAAACAGATAAAATCCGTAATGAAGTAAGTGAAACAGTCAAATAAAATTCTGGCCCTGGCATCATTTGTCAGTAGTGTCTATGGCATGGTACTTGAAATACTGGACATGTAACTGTCTTTGATATATTCCATAGTGTTTGAAAGTGCTTGGTCTTCTGAAAACTGCTGTAGGACCTCAGAGCCTCAGAGTACTTTGGCAGCTTTAAATCTGCTTTGTTTTAAACTTTAAACCTGTGGATTGTTGGAAGTGTGTGTAAATATACTTGACAAATACTTAGGAACATTCTTTAACAAGAGCATATGTGTTCAATTCTAATTCTGTGGAATGTAAGTGAGCCAGAACATTATCTGCTATCTGCTTTTCCCCCAAAAAGCTTTGTCTCCATATATGTGGCTTTCATTTGTCTTGAAGATCTGTTAAAGACTCAAAGAATGGTGGGGCATTTTTTTTGCATTTGGGTTACAAGGATGCAAATTAATGTCATTTACTTTATATTTTTGCATATTAACATTTAGTACTAATTTAAAATTATTTAACAAAAAAAACCACTTTTTTTTTTTTTGTTCCAGCATGAAATTTATCTGAATGTTGTTCCACCAGTTCATTACTCTGTTAATATGAAAGTTTCTTTTGTACTCAAAGAAGAGCAAGGCAAATGATAAATGATTTAGGGAACATGGTGAATTCTTGTCCCTTATTAAGCTCTTAGATCTATTCTGTAAATTTGGAGCTAGGACTTCACCCAGCTACCAAAAAATAGCTATGGGTAGCCAGACAATAGTTCTATGCTACAGGGAAATAGTTACGTGAAGACTAAATAATGATCAGCATAGAGGAGACATGAAAGTATACAAAGTGTACAAATCAGGTCTTAACAAAGTCAAGTTCTTTCAGGGAACTCTCCTGTGAGGGTGGTGAGACCTGGCACAGGTTGCCCAGGGAAGCTGTGGATGTTCCCTCCCTGGAAGTGTCCAAGGCCAGGCTGGATGGGGCTCTGGGCAATCTGGGCTAGTGGGAGATGTCCCTGCCCATGGCAGGGGGGCTGTAAGTAGGTGAACTTTAAGGTCCCTTCCAACCCAGACCATTCTGTGATTCTAGAATGTAATAGGTGGTTAATTTTTTTAAAAAAAGATATAAATAGAAAAAAAGGAGATGGTTTGTTGTTTTTTTTTCCAAAAAAAACCCCAATCTGCCAAGAGAAAAGGGCCTTGTTGCTAGCAGTAGGAATGATTAAGGCAAAAAGAGAAATTAATCATAAATGACCCCCTATTAGACAAAGAAAATTATCCTATATATTTGACTTGGTAATCCTAAAAGTCTTCATACCTACATACCTTAGTGTCCTCTGAATAACATCATCCAGTAAGTGTAAATATTG
The DNA here is from genome assembly GCA_020746105.1 of Trogon surrucura. Taxonomy (NCBI): domain Eukaryota; kingdom Metazoa; phylum Chordata; class Aves; order Trogoniformes; family Trogonidae; genus Trogon; species Trogon surrucura. The sequence continues at coordinate 110,868,133 of CM036617.1, read as the reverse complement.
TGTTCATTTGAAACTTTACAACAACAGTGCAAAGTTAAAGCAAGATTATGAAGGAAAAGGGAACAATTATAAAATGAAAAGCATCCTGTAAATACTTTTTATAATTTTTCACCCAGTAAAATTTGCACACCAGCTGTCTAGACTGTTGCCTTCGTTCTAACCTGTATATTTGTTGGAAAAAGCCTGTTGTCTAAAGATATTAGCTTTATATGCAGCACTTCAATGGCATCCACTTCAGAATAGTACCATCATCAGTACATGGAAGAAAAATAAAACTATTCACTACCAGGACTACAATTCACAGCATTATAAAAAATTCGCTGGACATTTCAAGTAGAAGAGTGTGATATACCTTTAAGCAAGACACACCCACATATAATGCTTTACAAATACGTTCATCAAATTTTAGGGAATAGTTAGGAAACACACAAACTGTCAGAAGTCCATCCTCTTCCCTATTAACCTCAAGGGCACATGTCCTCAGGGAAGCATTCAGATTTGTTACTATGAAAGTAAATGTCCTTTTGTCTTTCTCCTTTTATATACCTCTATTTAATACTTTTCTACAGTTCGTAGCGAGTAGGATGTACCTAGGAGTGTGACATCCTTCTGTGATGTGACGTCCAGGGTGAAAAGCTGGAGCTCTGGACAATTGAATGGTTTGCCTGAGCTCATGCTAGCTGTCCTTGCCATCATCAGGATCAAGACAGGAGCCTTCTAATTTTCCAACCCTATGGCTAGTCCAAAATACATGCTTATGCAAATCCCTTCTGGGCAGCACGTTAAAAGTCTGGCCTCTGTGCTTTAAAAAAAAAAAAAAAAATCAAAAAAAAAAAACCCAAAAAACCCAAAACAAAACAAAACACCATCTAACAGTCTGAAGGCCATGTATCACATTGGAATGTGTTTTCTTTACCAGTGTGATGTTTTCATATTGTATTTTGTAATGCAGTAATTTCACAGCTCACCCCTCAGTTCTTCTTGAAATTAATGCATATCTTGTATTTAATAATAACATACATTTAATAATACTATTTCATCATCATAAATATTAAAAGCTACATAAGGTATGCACATATAAAGACTGCAGTAATGAAGGTGTTTTAAATAAACAACACCAGCTGAAATTCAAGTGCTGAGGCTCAATGGATCCTGAAATTAAAACTGACTGTACAAATAAAACTAAAATTGCCTTTGTTGTTCTTCATTGCCTACGAGGACAGGAATATGATGTATGAACTAGGAGGGTGAACAGTGATGGAAGGGTTTGAACTTATTTTTTCTTTAAGTAGTCTGTAGCTCTGACTTTCTAGTAAGGAAAGTGAAGAAGTGCGCTTGCCAAAGGCAAGTAACCTTACCTGTTCTTTATCCTCACCTGCGCCCTGGCCCCCCTTTTCTATGGCAAAGACCACCAGAGCTGCCAGACACAGCCCTAAAAGCTCGGGGCCCATCTGGAGGAGAGCTCTCCTGTGGCGGGAAGTGAGGAAATGGCCATTAGGCTGTTTTCCAGGCACACCCTGGCGAGGGTGGCCACTGTGAGTATTGCAGGGCACAGCTGGAGGAACCCCAGCTGGCTGTACTGGGGAGGTGCCAGGCACCACTGGAGCTCATGGGCAGCTGAGCTCTCCCTGCTAGGGCCTAGCCAGACTCAAAGCGATGACTGCATTCTGTGAAAGATGCAGAGCAGCCCCGGGTAAAGAGGGCTCAAATTGGCTTAAATCCAGTTTACTCCCACTTGCTGAGAGCTGTATGTTCTGCACCTTAGAAATGACAAATTGCCAGTGTTTGTGCGAGCAGTGTTCTCCTAGCTCTTTAAAGCATGTGGCAAAGAGCTAGGCAATGTCAAATTGTAGTATTCAGACATGAATTTCAAGAATCCTGCAACCATGGGTGTAAAGTTTGACGCATTAGTGGGAAAGGGTTCAGCTGCAAAATTTACAGGTCAAGAATATAAAAAGTAGAAGTTCAAAAAAGTTAAATCAGAAAGCGTCTAGGTCTTTGATTTTGGTTCTTGTTGTGGTTGCTCACTTGCTTTGCATGTTGTGTATCAATACTAATGTAATTAAAAGGTCTCTGTAGTCTGAGAAAAGGACAGTACCACGCATATCTTGGATTAAGCAAAATTCCTTTTGAAATAATGTGACAAGTATGACCACTTCTTATTTAGATGTGGCCATGCTTTAATTTCTGTACTGCTGAATTGAATAGTAGCAGTTCTTCAATACTGAAGAATTGAATAGAACTGTGACAAGACTTTGGACAACTGTTTCAGACTATTATAGTAAAGTATATTTTTGGACAATAGGAAGAAGTATAAAGAGATTAAGAATTAGAGGAGGCTCTGTTTAGACTAAAATGATAAAATACTAACATAAATACAATACTTGGGGCTTTTTCTGTAAAAGAAATTCATTCCTCACTATCTATTAGCTTTTTATTTTTTTAATCAACCTATTAATAAGGAATTTAAAAAAAAAGCAGCCAACATAATTCTTTGGACTTCAGAAAGCTTTTTCCACAAGAGTATCTGTTAAGGATGTCTAGATGACAGTCTAAAATAAAAATACATAGTCGTCCTCTCTGGCTGAAAGATTGCAGTGGACTGCTCCATTGCTTCATGCTAGGATAGTTGTTATTTAATAATTCATTAATAAATTAATAAATTAATTGGAACAAAACTTAGGCAGTGACATGGCAACATTTGCCAGTGGTACAATTACCAAGGTTACTCAAGTCCAAAATACACTACATGGGGAACTTCAGAAGGGAACCTCAGAATTACAGCAGTGGATGACACAATGTCAGACCAAATTCAGCAGTGATGTATGAAAGCTAGCAGGCACTGAAAGGAGTAATTTGAACTGCTTATGACCTCTGCTGCACTCTAAATTATTTTTAAAAATATCATCAAAAGAGATCAAGTGATTGTGGGCAACTCTATAGAACCTATGATCTCTATTAAGGTTTCAGCAGCCTTTCCACTTCCCATCTTTCCACTTTCCATCTTCCAAATAAAACAAACCCTTCACCACAAAACAAAAAGCAATGGCAGCAAGATCCTGTCCCTGTGATATTAATCTATGTATGGTACAGATGATAGCATATAGCGCAGCACCATCTTTTATTCTGAGTGCTGTGGTGGAAAAGAAAAGCACAGAAGGAGAGGAGAAAGCAGAAACACATTGTGCTTCTTTTCAAAGTACAACAGTAAGTGAAGATTCAGCAAAAGTGAGGAGATGCAAATTTTACATGTGTAAAAAGAGTATATTTTCTTCATTAAGAAATATCTAAATCGTAGTTATTGCAAGAAGGATCCGGACTTGTAGATTTCATTGGGGAGGGCATTTTTTTGTGTGTAAAGCCAAACTGAAATCTAAGTGCTTGTAGGATCAACCATTACGTGGTGCTGAGTATCCAATGCAGATTCTTCTCCTGGTCCAGAAATCCAGAGGGGGGTGTATCAGTGAGGATCTTAGTTGAGTCCTTCTCTGTTCCCTCTGTGAGGCAAGATTTACTCGTCCTGCTGCTGAAACAGCTGAGGTGTTTCTGTGGGTAGTTCTTGTTTCTTGCTTATATTATAATTATTACTTAGCACAGCTAAGCTTTACAGCCTTACACCTGCAGTTAGCCAGACTGTTGCTCTTCTGCATCTGCTAGGCACATGCTACATGTGTCTCTCTACAGTTTAAAAGTAAGGATAACAGCAAATCGCATATATTATAAACAAATTAGCTATATGGTTGAACGAGAAATGTACCAGTCTTACCATGAACAGTCTCACACTCACAGAAGTAATTTTTACACAGTATACTTGCAAGTGGAATACATGAGAGAGGAATAAGGAAAATGTAAAATGAGCATCTTTTTTTTCAGCTTTATGTAAGAAACTGCTGAAAACAGATTTCAAGGAGGAAAATGCATTATGCAGTTGCTCAAACAGCTGTACTTTTCAACGTTTGAAAAAGAGTGGATTTGTGGAAATTCATAGAAAGGTGTCCATTGAGGTCACCGTAATTCAGGCCCTTGATGGAACTTATGGTGCATAGTTTTTTGTAGGGCAGGGAGGTAAGAGGTCTGACATCCTCTTCTATTAAATTAGTTTGGACTTGGTATAGGTGTAATGTGCTCACACATATCTATTGTTCAGCACGAAAGCACGCTCCATATTTTGCATGAATTTACATTTCATATTTTGCCAGGCTGTTCTGTATCACAACTACAGTAACAGATCTTGGAAAACTCCCAAACCGAAGAAATTAGTTGAAACCTTGTAACAGTTACCCTTGACTCCAAGGAAAGTCCACACACCATCCCACACTTTGCCTTTTTTTGCTTCTTTCTGGAAGTTGTGTCTAGCCCTAGGTTCTTTCATAAACTTGCAAACTGCCTCTAAATTATTCTAAATTCTATTTTCAAGATGCGGAGTTTTTCATCATTCTTTTGTCATTAAATAGTCCTTTTACACTATTTTCATATCCTCAGAAAACTTCTGTTCCCTGGGTGAGGATGTTGCGGAATTCTCACTGTAATGTTGCTGTTGCTATCTTCGTTCAAGCCCTGTCAAAGCAGGTGGAACTCCCTTTTCCCTTGAACTGCTGCCATGCTCGGAGGTCCTCCCTCTCTGTTGATTCTGACCACTGATGTGGTTCTTTGACTTTATTATTTTCATATAGAAGTGAGTAAAAACTAGAGGTAAAAATGGTTCATTATGCTCACTGAGCCCATGAAGGATTATTCCATACTCATGTTTGGTGTAAGCTGTTTCTGTAGAAGTTAGCCATTATCTTGAAATAATGTTTCATTGTGAAAAAGAATTCCTTGTTATACAAATAGAATTCTTATTGCATCTCATTTCTCCTACGTATGGCTCTGCATACAAAAAAATATGCTTTTGCCTTGGAGAGAATGCCCAACACATACTGCTGTTGTGCAAGCACTTAAGATATGTACCTCAGTTGACAATTCTTCTCCCGTCTGTGTTGGGAACTGCCTAATCACTCGTCTTTCTCTAAAATCCTTCCAGGAAATCAAAATGTTTCGTATAAAAGGATGGCTAGAACGGGATGAACTAGTGAAAGTTCTTTTGACTGGTGCATCTCATTTTAGGCTAGTTTCGTCCATGCCTTAGTAGCAGTGGTTAACCAGAAGATATTCTCTTACAGTTTGTTCATCTGTAGGTTATCTCAGTTATCCAGATTTATTGAGAAAAAGCATGTAGTGCAAGCTTTCTGCTCTGAGACTTTCCAGGTATGCCATGCGGCGCTTTACTGTTACATCAAAACAGAAGTGCAAATGTTTGTAACCTGTGAACTTCCCTTCAACATTGCCTTGTTCACATATTTTCTGGATCAGTCCATGTATTGCAGGTTATTCTCTGCAAAATGTAAAATTAAACATAATTGTTATGCAAAATAAAGGCATTTAGAATATTTTGAATCCATCTCTTCTGATCCTCTTACTTGTTTAGTGTATTCATTTTTCTGGTCTTGTTCTTCTTTTTCCACAAAACAAGTTTCTCAATGTTTTTTTGAACAGATACTTAATAAAAGGTCAAATATTCTTTATCTGTGGTTAGACATGTTCATATTATGTTTGTATACAGAAACATGAAGTAGAATTGTGACATTCCAGATTCAATTAATTCCCTTTCCGTTAATTTCTGATCATTCTTCCTCGTTTAGTCTGTGTATACCGATATTGTTCACCAGGCTGGCACTGATATCTATCTCTCAGCTTTTCCCACTTATTTCCATTCGGAGCTGCTAAGTGTGTGGTCATTTTTATTGTGGTTGAATAAAATACACTCCAATGCAGACTGCTTATGTGCATACTTAAATTGAGAAAGTGGGGTTTGTGTGGCTATGACTGTTCAAAAAGTTGAATTTCATATATGATCTGCATATGCTCACTTCAAAAAATTACTAGTTACAGTCACTAAAAATATTACCAGTTTCCCTCCATTAATCTTCTGTAAAAGAATGGATGATGATTTTATTTGTAAAAAAACTGCCTTCAGGTTAGACAATGAGTCAATTAATTTTTGCTTAATAAGAGCAGAATGCAACCTTGAGGAATTTAGAGTGTGAGGATTCCAGGACACACAATCATGGGCACTAATGGTTGTACCTAGACTCCAGATGAAAGCATGTGGAGTGCCACTTGATGGTCTTTCCTTACTTTTTTTTTTTTTCTTTTTCTCCTCCAAATGGATGTTCCTTTTAAATGAATACAAAATACTGCATTTTTCCTTTTTCCAAAAATGGTAGAGACAGTGGTAAGAAATTAGATTAATCATGAACACAGTATTTAGTGCTCGTTAAACTCATTCATAATCTGGGAATACACGCATATGAGTATTCAAGACAATTCAAGAAGTAGATTTCCCTGGGAAGAAGGGTAAACTGAGTGTTGATGTAGCTTTCTGCACATTTCCTGAGGGATGAATGCCTGGAATTTAGAATTGAAAGCTGCTGCTATGAGGTCACTAGTTAAACTAATTTCAGGAGTGCAGGAGTCAATTATAAACAACTGAAATCTGTACGAATTGATGGAGAGGTAGAAGTTATGAAGATGTCCTCATGTATTGTTTGTCTCATGCTTTCTGATACTCCTCGCTAAATAATGAAAATACTTGTTCACTCATTAGCTGAATTTTAAGACTGAAATGAGCATAATGGCACTTTGTCAGGCTGCAAAAATACTGTGCTTCTTTTGAAAAATTCTACTATCATCAAGGCTTAAGAGTGTCGCTTTTCTGCAGAGAATGATCATGTGATAATTCTCTTGCAGGTGGATTCAGCAAAGTGGTCTGCCACTTCTGCATTGGATTGAACCACTTTATAAATCTGGAGACTTATACATTTGGCTATATCAGAGTTTTTTCTGCAACACTGGAACGCCTATTGAGCTTAGGTTTTTGCCCAAAGAAATTTTGATGAATCATTTTTCAAATAACTATGTTTATCATGTCTGTACCCTGTAGAAAGGCATAATATTTCTGTCTAATGAAGGAAAAACTGTAAGAATCTCAAAACTGTTGGCTTACAGCTTTACAAAGAACTTTAATGCTCCAGTAGTGTAACATAGTAGTATATTTGCTTAGCTTTCTGTGTGTTTCAGTAGTGGAATAATTCTCTCTTTAAAATAGTCAGTTACGTATTTTATGATATGTAGGGCATAACAACTTTTAACTGTGTTTTATCAAACTCCACTAGAGAAAGTACCATCAAGAAATCTTTCTAAAATTCCCAGATGTATTTGAAATACCCAATTTCATCAGTTGTATTATAACTTTTCCCTCTTTGCAAAGCTCCCAGAATGGATCCCAGAGAATCCCAGGGTGAAGAGTCAAAACAATATTATTTAAAGACATGTTGCTACTGGCTAGCTGTTCTTCTTGTTGGGGCTTGTTGGCTTTTCTTCTTTGTCTTCTGGGGTACCTACACTCAGCAACCTTCACAGCCTGACTGTGTGAAGTAGTTCACATATGGGTGACAAGAGATTCCTTGCACCAGAGAATTTATGTTCCAAGGCAGTGCAGCTACCACTGCTCATGTCAAATGCAGCGTGGAATTTGACCTTTAAGGAACGATTACAAAGAGACTTTGAATGGTAATACATGTGGGAAAGAGGGAGGAGCTGGGAAACAGTGAGCATAGAACAGCATGTCATACCATTACCTGTCCTATGTATCCTCTGTCCTCCTCGTGTTCCTGGAAACACTTTACTACAATTCTGTGTGTTTTTGTTTTTCCTCTCTGGAGAGTCTCTTGGCAATATCCAAACAAGTTCTTTTTCCTTATAGCCACCTCACAGTCTTTTGTTAGAGGGATCATTTGTGCTTATCTAATTGAAAGAAAGGCCTTTGGCAGCCATTTATCTGCAGTGTTGAGGACAGAATGTTGAGTAAGGAGGCCCTTGGATCTAACCCATTTTTAAGTTACATAGTGGACTAAAGTTTACATTCCTCCTATTGCTGGTTATCACAGGTATCCCTCCTACTGGCAGGAAGCATATTCTCTAAAGTGTAGTGCAACTTTCAGTTCTTCACAGAGAAGAAATATTTGCTCAATTTCCTTGTGTTGCCATCCTAAGCTGCAGTTTTGGGCCATGGGAAGGCAAGGTCAAGGCTCATACAGCAGGATTTCACACAGGAAACTGTCTTTCGTGGTGAAATAATCAAAGGTGAAGACAAGTTGCCTTTATTCTCTGCTGCCTGCATCTCCTCAGGCCCACGCTTAAGGCCACATCCTCTTGAGGATGTGCAAATGAAGTGCTTTAAGCTAACATTTTATGTCAAATGTACATTATTAAAGAGGAAGTTATGTTTTGGGCGGCTATTTCAAAGGCAAATTAGACTTGGGAAGGTTTTGTTCTGTATGTGCAACGACTCTTTAAGCTGCCCAGTCGCACACATTGCTGGTCTCTTTCAGCCAGCTGGTGGGTCCCGGGCAGAGTCTGTCGCATGTGGATTTCCGATGCGCTTGCAAATGCTGTGATCCCTAGAGAGGCACGGTCCTTTTGGGACTGAAATGCTCAGTCATTGTGATGAGATGTTCTGCTTAGGAATTCAGGGCACAATGTAGACCTAGCTGTGGATCGTGCCATTCCACCTTTTTTTTTTTTCGTAAGTAATGGATGTGATATGTTTCACAATGATATGTTTCGTCTTATGTTGTTACTCTCAGATTGCACGTGTGAGAACACAGCATCTCAAAAATGATTTACAAACATGGATGTAGTGTCTGATGGCACTTTATTTGTGAAGGAAAAGGCATATGTTTGCCTTGTGGTGTGTGCCTGTAGATCAAAATCCAATGAAAAGTGTACTGACTGCATCAGTGATAGGCATGCTACTTAAAAAAAAAAAAAAGCAAAATGCCAAATGCTGTATGGAGATAACGTACAATTTATTGATTCTCTCAGTATGGTTTATGGCTATAATGGACTTTATGAAAACCCTAAGCCAGTCTATTTTATCTTTGTAAGTAATTGACAGAGAACACTGTTCTAAATGGCATAAGTGGGATGAGATACATGCAAGGAGAAGACTGAGCACGTAATTATATGTACATAGTACATGTAAGCCCTTTGTGGCAAAGTTCAAATAAACTCCATTGTCTGAAAATCAGTGATCTAGTTTTTTGGTTTTAAATCTGTTGTCACAAATAACCTTAGCTCTGCAGTAATTTACATTTCAAGTGTACTGGAATCTCTGAGTACCTCCTTTGTGTGTTGTATAATTACTGTTAATACCTGATTTCACAGTTATTTATAGCCTTGATGTATTACTTGACTGTTGCTGTTTTCTCATTTACTATTCTGACCACCTTGAGGAGCCTTTGACATGATACTTCCTGGAGTGTCTAGTCTTTTATCTTCTGGCTGTATCTTCTAATTTCTCTCTGTCTGTAATACACTCTTATATCTTTCCTTCAGACAGTATTTTTAATGTTGTATTGCAGGGTTCAACATAGATACCAGGGAGTGTTAGTAAAGCTAGGGCACAGAGAGAAGGTGGGCACCTTTAGTGTCCTAAAGAAGTGACTTTGAGAGGCCATAGTTCACACAGCTCCTGGTTCCAACTAGGTGTAGGACCACTGATATTCTGTGTCGGTTCAGGTTGCCATGGAAAGGAGAACATCCTCTGGCCAGTGGCACTCGTTTCCACCTGTCCTTCTGTGCTGGCACTTAGTTCATGTGGCTGTTTAATGAGCCCGATTGAGGACTGATCCAGCTGCAAACTAATCTTGTATTTCTTGTGGTTTGCTTTTTGGGTCAGTTCCTTAATCTGCTTTACGATGCAGCTGTAAGATGCAAGTGTCAGCACAAACAAGGTGGAGGAGCAAATGACTGAGGTCAGGAGGGAGGGCAGAAAGGACCACCTCTTTTGGCAGAAGGCCTGATTTACACCATGGGTTGAAGGTCCAGAGTTGCACGCTCGCTGAGAACTGGCAAATGGGAATTACCGCCTTGGACGGGAGCGAGAGTCTGCCAGAAAGGTGATTGGCAACATCACTCATCTTTAAATGGCAGCAGCTTCTGGCTCACTGTTCAGTTTCTATTGACAAGCTCTGTCTTTAATACTGGAGACGTGTGTAAAACCTGGCACCCCAGCCTTAGAAAGTTGTTCACCCCTGCTGCAAAACACCCAGTGGTACAGGTTGCATAAAGGACTCTGCAATTAAACTGGCATAACTAAATGCCTTGTAGAAGATAAGCATAATTACCCAAACCCCTAGGTAGAAGCACCCATAACATTTGCCAAACAAAAATTCAGATAAGTGGAAGATCTGGCTTAGCACATTCTGAAACTGACGTGTCAGATCTGAAAATCTCTGATTCAGTCTTTCTAGCTTGATGAGTTGGATTTCCAGTTGGGAGTTTCATTCAGCAGGGCTTAGGTTTTAAACCAGATATATAAAAAACACCAAAGCCTTTGCCTCAGGGCCTGCCATGGGAGTTACATTCCTGGATAAATCAGAATACCATCTGTACTGCCAACTGTGATGTGAGAGAGTTAAGCGAGGTTTTCTAAGCAACCAAAGGCACTTAAAAATAGGTACCTCTCTCTGGGCTACTTTACTTTTCCTAGACTGTCCCAGGCCTCTGAAGGGGCTACTTCAGGTTGTGACTCAATGTTAACCAATTTAACTTATCTGAAACTATAGGCAGGCAAGCAGGCAGGCAGTGTTACAATCAAATAATTATGGACCCTAGACAATGTCTGAATTGGGTAATAAACCCAAATCTGATTATTAAAAATGGAGGTAAATGGTTTTGACAAGACAGAATCTGAACGAGAGGGGGCTGTTGGTGGTGAAACAAAGGAGTTGTGGTGACTGGCTGGTAAATGAAGTTTATGACGTTCAGTTGTACTGATGATTTTGGCAAGTCGATCATGGGAGGCACTGCAGAAGCTTGGTCACTGGGCAGCGGCATCTTATATTCTGTCAAAATTTACTCCCTTTTGTGATACCCGTGTTAATTATCGGGCAAAAACTCAGCCACAGTTAAAGGTAAATACACAAGAGGAAGTGAATGGAGAAAACTTTCCGGAAACATTGTATTAAGTGCAGACCTAGGTACTTTTAATTTTAGAATGTTTACACAAATCTATACATGTTAATGGGCAGAAATGCATGTCTAAATACCCTGAAGTTTGCCCTGGAGCGAAGTAGTAATTACCTGGTTATGAGTTGTGCATGTTAATTTTTGCAGATGATTTATCTGGTTTATCTTCCTTTTAAAGACATGGTATTTTCCTTTTTTTTTTTTTTAACTTTTACTTTTTTTATGCTCCTATTTCAACAGCAGAACACAGATAGCATAACACTGCATTCCTATAATTATGAGTGAAGGGGGAAGTGCAGGCAGGAGTAGACAACAAGAAGCAGGAGCTTAAGGTGAGGTAGTTATTCTGTTATTCTGTGAGGAGCAGATAACGGGCGATAACACAAAGCCGGCCCAGAGATGTGGCGGGAGTGGCAAGCAGAAAGGATACCTTTATCAGCATTGTTTCAAAGCAGCTACAACAGTAAGTATTAAAAAAGGAAAGGAAGCAGTTACAGTAGCGAACCCTGGTTGAATTTTGAACTACCTTCTAATTAGGTGCCGTAAGGGAACTACGTCTTTACCCAAGCAATTTGGGCATATTCTGGATGTGACCTGCTTACCTGCTTGAAGAGAAACACATATCCAATGACAAATTTTGGGTTATTCCATTTTCAAGAGCTCATTCTTATGAACTTGCAAATAATACCCAGCACAGAGTCTTTTAATATGGTAAATATTTTGTAAGTGAGGCCTGGGCTAGGCAGGAAACCCCTCAATTGTAAACGTATTTGACCCTCTGTTTTGTCTGAAAAGTTATCAAAGATAGAGATTATATGAACCTTCAATATTAATTGTTATTTACTTCTGAAAGATTCAGCTGGTTTGCTTTGTGATTGCTTTTCTAAAGGAAATGATGCACTGTAATCAATTTACTGTGCGCAGTTTTAAATGTCAGGGACATTTTTGTTACTTAACTAGCAGTCTCATGCATTAAGGTTTGATGCAGACTCTTTGAAGTGAGGCTATTTTAAAGAATAACTTCTAAGAGATTTCAGGTTCAGCATACCTACGTACAGTATATGCTTTCTTATTGTTTGCTTTTTAATTTAAAGTTGAGTGGCATTTCAGGCAAGAGCTAATATGATTGAGGTATATTTTTGATATTTTATTTCATTCTGTCGCTGTTTTTCTCATCATTTATTCAAATGTGGTAAGTAACTGAACTGTTGACTGCGATCACTTTTGAATATTGACTCTGTGTTTGAAAGTTCTTGGGAAATATTAAACGTTTCCTTATTATCAAAATACATATTTGAGTGTATAATTCAATTAAAATATCATAATCATAACATGTTAAAAGAAGCAAACTGCTCTGTGCACTAATTAGAAAAAAAGAACCTTTAAAATGGAACTCCATGTAGTTTTTGTAGATACTTAGGCCTCCCTTCACTGTTGGTTGAGTTTATTTAAAGAACATTTCTAGTCACCTTTGAACCCAAATGATTTCTCCAGATGTACAGAAGTGAACAATGTAAAAATCTTGCTGCTTCAGCAGAACAGGATCCAGCTGGCAGGGAACTGGATCTGCAAGTCATTGGTTACAGCTGTGTTTCGATTTATGTGATGGTTGAAAAAATAAATTACTGGATTAAATGGCTAGAAAGAGGACTCTTTGTTTAGCCCTTGTGTGGGGACTGAAAGTGTTTATGGTGCTGTTTTCCACAGAGCTTTTGCAAAGGAAGACGGACAAATAGACTTATTCAAAACTTCTCTACAATGTTGCGCGTTCAGCTTTATTTCTTTACAGAAGAAACTGTATGGTTTTGTGTAATGCTGTCAGGCAGCAACCGTTTTTAAGGTCTCTTGGCCTTTTGAGAGTGGTGGTAGCACTTTAGCAATATCTTTCAGGCATCGCAGTTTATCACTAGGAGCGGTTTCCTTTAGTTAAAGGTTTCAGAATGCGTTTCTTGGCGTGCACACAAATACATGTAGGGACTCCATCAGACTCATAACTTTTTAATGGGTTTAATATTTCAGCTTTGTATGCCACTTACCTTTTGCTCTACACTGATGTAATTGTAAATTGGGTGCACAATTTACAGAGCAGTCAGAAACTAATGCTAAGTGTTTGGATTATCGTATATCTTATTTTACTGTTTTAATGGTGGTAATTATGTCTTATTACCTGATATCCTGATGTTGCTAAGATTTACATTATTAATTTTGCTGAACAGTTCCACTGTCTTTGTTAGGGCTGCATGGTGCATAGAGCTCATCACAGCTTTGTTAGATATTTTGTTAAGAAATGTATTATTTTTTCAAAAATTCTTCCTTAAGAGTACAGTCCTGTGAAATCCTGTGAGCTGCCTTTTCTACTGAAGGTAGCTTGGGTTGGAGGAGTTGAGACATAACTTCTCGTAGTGAAGTCCAGACTCCACTGAAGTCACTGGGCATTTTATCACTGACTTCCCTTAGGCTACAATTTCATCTTTAGAACTGGATTTTAATGTTTTTACGTATAACAAATACCAAAAGACCCACAAGTGATTTCTCTTAAGTAGCGCAACACCTGTGAAGTGATAGGCTACCAAATACAAACAAAAGATGTTATATTAGACCAACAGTAGTTTTCGAGGTTTCTTGCAGATTCTGTGGGAAGATAAATAATAGCATACAACTTTCCGTCGTGACAGACAGTGAACATATAGTGCATTTTTTAAAGCTTTAGCTGGCTTTCAGCGTAATAGTTTGCAAAGCCAAGAGCTTCTCAGCACTTATATCTGTTTATTCAGCAATATTTCATAGCAATTATTTCAAGCTGACCATTTAGTTTCATTTTACAGTCATAAAGCAGTCAGTAGCTGTAGCTGGGTATCAGTTACATTTTATTTATTAAAACATTTCTAAAACAGCGCACAAACATGAAAAATTATGGTTGTGATTAGATCGTAATTGTTGTCTTATCAAGATCGAATTACTTTTCTAAAAACATTTTGCCCGAATCATTTTCAAAGGATCGCCTTTATAAAATCCTACAAAATGCTGACCAAGGAGAGCTAAATACCAGAGCAGGAGTTCTTTTTTCAGGGCAAAAATGAAATCAAACAAGTTGGCCAAGTACCATCATAAGCCACCCTCAGAAATACCAGAGAGAGGCTCAAATATTTTAAATAGAATATTTCCCTTCCCCCCTTTTTTATTGTTGTCCCTGAGCAGCATTATTACATTAAGAGCCATGCGACAGAAAGTCATGGTGATGCAGAATAAATAACCATAATGTATCAAAAGCAGACAAAGGTGTGATTGATCTGTCTGGAATTGGTAGACTCTTTCGCTGTGTCAGGCTGTTTCTTTGATCAATGAAGGTATAGCCTCTGACCCTTAAAAAAAATCAATGAGATTGATTGAAAGGAGAGAGAGAACTATGAGAATGCAGGATAGCTTTAACCTTCACTGTCTAGAAAATTTAAAATATTCTGGTCTTGCAGGCATTGAACCTGCTGTTTTGTAATTTCTTATTAAAATGCTTTGCTTTTCCCCAGCGTACTTCTGAAATCTCTTAAAACAAGACCATAGAAATGGTGTGTCCGAATGTTACTTACAAATGTTTATCTTGAAATCACATTGTTAAGAAAATAGGAGAGGCTTTTTCTATAGCAGAATTTTTGTACATTCTGTTACTGTTTGCAGTATTTATGTACATTCTGTTACTGTTTGCAGTATTTACAGAATGCCTTCGATTTCCTTTTATAAGCTCTGATTCTAATTTAACGTATATATGTATCCAAGAATTGGTGCTCATAAAAATGGTTCAGATCATTTCAGAGATGCTATCCACCCGAATAAAGTTTCTTGATTTACCCTGTTTGCAGGATCAGACCCGCAGATGATTGCAACAATAGTGTGAAACCAGCAGGGAGAGGTGCCTTCTGGAAATAAGCAACCCATTTGGGCAATGTAATCTTGAATTTTTGTCCATTAGATGGAGATAGATATATATATATATATATATATATATATATATATATATATATATATATATATATATATATATCTGTACACGTGTAGACCTCATTAGTAAGGAAAGAAGGAAAGAGTAAAAATGTCATACTGGAATTTTTTGAAATAGATATTGGCACTTTGTCTTTCTTATTGAACAGACTGCAAATGCAAACTTGACTGTTTAGTCAAAAAGAGCTTTATGAGCAGTTGGAATTTCATTTTAGTTCCGGGCCCTTTTTTCACATTGTGCTGATGCTGTATTAAGCAATTAATGAAGTAAGTGTAAAATGTGTTCATAAATAGAGAAGTTAATTCATTCATTATTTCATGCTTTTGAAGCTCAAGAAAGCATAGGTCAAAAAAGAATATCCTAGTGGTTAGTTTTCACAAATAATTGGTTTTTAATTTAAAGTGTCAGTGAAATCACGGTCTGTTGAATGATATTCACATACTTTCAAAGTAATTCAGACTACAATAATTTCTGCTGTCATATGTCTATGTTTTAATCAAGAGCAGGTAGATTGACAAGTCAGCAAGGAGACGGTGTAATCTCATTTCTCAAGTAAGAAGGAGCTTGTAGGGAGGGGGGTATTATTTCTCTGTATTCTTATTCGTGTGATTCCCTTTCTGCAACAGATAGTGTAGGGTGTATATAATTTTTAATACCTTACGATCTGGGGGGAATTTCAGCTAAGTTGCAAAGGGCAACATTACTGAAAAATAAGGCAAAGTCTCAGTGTAGCATTTCTAAACAAGAAATTGAGAGGGCATATTTTTTGATGGCTCTGGCAATAGGTAGCGGAGGGATTTTTCTGAAGGCTTTATCCCCTTGCTATTCATCAGCAGGGTGAGAAGGTATCATGGACAGTCTTACAAAACTACGGCATATGCTTAGACACAGGTCGTTTTGACAGTCTCATCCTTCTAAGTCATTTAAATGCTGCAGTAAAAGAAGCTGAACCTTTTATTCTAGTGGATATCCCTTTCATGTGCACTGTGACAAAGAAACATTTGCTCCTAGAAAAAGAAGAGGGATGAGGGTGTTACGTCCCAGTTGGAGCACACTGAGACTAGGAAGATGAGAACTGCAATATCTGTGTAACATTTGATATTAGTGTGTTTATCCTTTCATATTAGACATGTTCTGATTTTGCTCCAATAGTATCTAAGTCTTGTCATCGCATTTTCTTGACGTTATTACTTGCTATTCAGAGAATCCTTTATCTTTCACACAAAGTTTGCATAAATATTTCAAATCACCTTACTCTTGCTAAGAGACAAAAGGCTCATCCTGTATTTGAATAGATTTTGATGTCTGACCTCCATGTCCAGCCTCACCTCTCCTCCCTCTCTGTCCATAAGTAATAACCCAGGAAACGCCTGTTCTTTTATTTATTTGTTTATGTATTTATTTATTTACTTATTTATTTATCTGTCTGTCTGTCTCTTTGGGTGATTTCGGCAATGGCTGCTCCTCTTACTCTGTTCTTCAAGCACACAAACTGTATCTTTCCCGTGTGGATGTGGATGCTGTCCCCTTGTGGATGCTGCTTGCTGTCTGAGCAAAACTGAGCAGTGCCCTTCATCCAGTTTAAGGTGGTGTCTGGTGCACTGCATTCATTTAGCATTACTAAAGGACAGAATTAAGGTCCTTTTTCTCTCTCATCTCGCCATCAGCTAAATCTTTCCACGAAAAGGCGCAAAGCTGAGGTCATTTTTTTCCATCTGTGAGGGGTCAGTTACTGCAACAAAATCATTCCTGGCTGAGGTATAAGGCTGTTAAAAAGCACCTATGCTAGCAGCTGAATCATTTTCTTGACCAATTTTTTACATTTCTGCTAATGAAACCAGCTGGGTCATTAAACCCGGCAATCGATCTCCAATTATAACCTGCCTTGGACAGCACGGCGCCCTGCCCCACCAGTGCCCTCCCTGCACAGAAACCCCCGGCCTCAGCCTCTGCCTGGAACACCTATTTGCTGCCCCTGTCCCATACTCACTCCTAGCACCTCTAGGAGCACAAATTCCTCCCCAAAATATCGTGGCCATGGCATGGCGGCTGATTCTGCTGTCCAGTGTTCACAACGCTGCATGAACGAAGGCTGCGTGTTCGGTATCTCCAGATGAAAAGCAGATCTATGGTTAAAAAAGGTGTGGTTGTGCTTGGAAACACAGGCAGTGTGTACGGACAGTGATGTAACTGTAAATGTAGTGGGGTTTTCTTTCACTACTGTTACTATTATTTGACTCTATGAGCACAATAAATCAAATTTAAGAGACCGAAATTCTGGGTACCTGCTACCTGGATTCTTTGTTTCCTCCTGAGAAACTGAGAGAAAGGATATGTTACAATTGCTGGGACTATTTTATGAAAAGCTTTTCAATCTTTTCAGGACTTGCACAGGAATTAAAGAAAAAAAAAAAGAAGTTAAAAAGATGATGTTTAATCTTCATACAGTGAGTGATAATTACAGGCAAGATTTTAAAGTGGTTCTGCTTGTATTCAAACCTGATGGTTCTTTTCTCCTTGCATTGGGCGAGGATTTACTGTGCTGTGGATGCGAAATGTAAATGATTGGGCAATTCCGTGAAATTCAGGCATGCATGCAGAAATGTCTTTCCAACTTTTTCACACTTACCCTCAAACTGAAAATGGATTTTCCTGGTGGTTGATTGACCAGAAATGAGTTGTTCCTAACTAGGTTGAGGGGAGAAGAGTTCTGTAACATTGGCTTAGTGAAAGGAGTGAAGAGCTTTGGTTTAATTCAACTAGTCTTCTATTTTTAATCTCCAAGGAAACAGCTGAGTTGAATGTTAATTAAACAGCAGTCTTTGATCCACCCAGCCACTCCCGGAGGCATAATAATAATATATAAGCGCACACGCAGCAAATATATAAGAGGTACTTTTAAAGGAGTGCATCTAACCTTGCCGTATTCACATTTAAAACGTTTCTTGCTGACCCGTTCTTATATTATTTAAACAAGGAAAGGGAAAAAGAGGGGGAAATGCAAAGTTAAACTTTGATGATCAGAAAGCTAGGGCAGCAGAGCAAGTGTGAGTTCCTATTTTGAGGATGTAGAAGGGTTAATGATTAGAAGAGTGGAATCAGGAAAGACCTTAAGCCCAGATCTATGACAGTGGTAATTGAGCTGATTGATTACGACATCTCGTTTCAGACGACTATTGATTTAATCTAGTCTGCAGTCCCATTGGCCCCAGAGGTGCTCCCGAGTGAGGCTCCGCACTTGAACCTGGGTACTCTTCCCTACTCACCGTCTGGTTATAAATTTCCAGAATCTGCAGCCATTTATAATCTTCACTCGTCCTCATGCTTTTATTCAAAAGCTTCTAATTTCGGCAGACTAATGTTTTTAACCATTGAGGGGGCAGGCGCAGGGAAAATGAAACGGCACAGACTGAAAAGGGTGGGTTTAAAAAAAAAAAAAAAATCAAGACCGAGCTGGGGCTATGTGGCTAGTATTTGCATCTGTTGTTTCTGATTCGCAGAGCTAGCAAAGGCTGCTTGTGGAGGCAGTCCGCAAAGCTGGGCTATCAGTAGGCAGTTTGCTGTACGCGCACGTTCAATTATTAAAATAGTAGACTTTTTTTTTTCTGTCTGATAGCCATAGCGAGGTCATGACATTAATTTATCCGGGGTATTGTGGGTAACTATACAGAAAAAAAAGCATAAAGGGCACAGATGCTGGAGCAGCAAAAAATGGATGGGTCTGAGCAAAAGGAGATTAAGAGGCGATGACCAATCTAATGTACGTATAGCAGTAAGAAGCCGGCATCCGTCACAGACTATTGATGGCAATAAGTATTTCAAGCCATGCTGTGCATGTGTTAATTTTTTCTTTTTTTTTTTTTTTTTTTAATACCTCAGTAAATGCTAGGCTGAATGCTGTAATCCTGTATTTTTTTCAGTTTCCCAAATCTGATTTTGGTCTTGTTTTTGTTGTCTCATGCTTGGCGTTCTCTGCTCGCTCTCTGTCTCTGTATGTGGGTGTGTGTCTGCCTCCGTCTCTCCCTTTCTCTGAGATTACAAACTTAACTGTTTCCTAATTGTCTACTTTCCTCCATCCTTTTCCTAAGAAATTAATTACCATCATGACGACGGGTCATAAGCGCGTGCTAACTGGGCTTAGGGCGTGTACCCCGGCGTTTTGGCTTCCTTTCTTTCCTTCGGCGCCGCACGGTTTTTTCCTTTGGACCTCTCCTGCGAGCAGATGCCCTTCACGTTTGCTGCCGCCGTAAGGTTACCAAATGGCTACCTGAGCCGGGACTGCGGTGTAGCACTGCATCCTGGGACCTGCCTGCTCAGCTACGCCGAGAGTTTCTACGGCACCAGGCAGCTTTGAGAATTGGCTGGCAAATTGCGTAGCACCTGTGTGTGTCGTCCCCCCCCCCTCCTCCTCCTCCGGTAAATAATTTTTATACCGCGAGCCACAGCGGTGTGGTATTGTCTGGAAAAATAATTCCCAAATACCGTTGGCGTAAAAAGGGAAAAGCCGAAAGATTGTCAACACCGTAAGTCATTAAAGTCCCTTGCCTTAAGAACAAAGGAACGAGGTAAAAATGCACACAATAATAATTATGCTCTGTGGATATTCATAGCCTGTCAGACAACTTGTGCCTGCGTTTCAGTTAGCAGCCTTTGTGCTTTGTTTTGAGTTGTGTGTTTTATATACGCGTCTTGAGTTTCTGTTTCTGTGTGTGTGTGTGTCTGTATTCAGTGTCCGTGTATGTCCGCAGACTGCTCTACCAACACGGAGCACAAATACCGTACAGATAAATACACAAGTGTAGCTCAAATGGCATTTTCAGTACTCGGTGTGGTGGTGCGGGTGTATTGCCATTGTCCTCTCGCAGTGTTCCCTCCGACGCAAGCAGCTTCTATTTTTTATTTGATTTTAATTAAGAAGTCTGAAATAAATTTTTAAAAAAAAAAAAAGAGAAGAAAAAAATTACTTAGTGTGGTTAAATACTGACTGAAATCCAGAAACTCATGATTTCAGCACAGTGAATGGTGATTCAGACCCTGGCAGTGTTTTGGCTATGAGACAATTCCTACTTATAAAGAGCACAATGAGGGGGGGGTGCGTGGGAAAGATAGCATTAATTTTGAGGAAGATTAATATTAGTCTTTTTAATGTTCATTATTCTCTGAAGAAATGAATCCTTGCTGCTTTTGAGAGCTAGTGGATCCTTCTCTCTGGTATTTATTCGAGCAAAGGAATAAAATGAAGAAGGCGTAGAATAAACTCCTAAGACTGTTCAAGAATTACTGGCATTATTTCTCTCTACATCACGTGTGAGCCTGGGTTGCCTGCTATTCCTGAGGCAGAGGATCGAGGATGAAAGTCTGTGTGTCAGAGCCTGTTTTCACAACTGCATTTGGAGATCTGTCTTATTGATTAGGAAAAAAAGGGGGTGGGAATAGGAGTGTGAGGTGAGGGGAGGACCGTCTGACTACTGGCTTATTGCAGCTCAAGACATTTTCTTCCGGAAAGATGTCAAACAACTGAGACACAGCAACAGAGGAAGTAGAAAGGTGGAAAAATAAGAAGAGGGACCCTTTGGAAGAAATGAAGGCATTCCTTATGAGAGAGCCTTGAGGCTTTTTTTTTTTTTTTCCTCTTTTTTTTTTTTTTTTTTTTTTTCTTCTAACATCTGACCCACAAGGGCTAGAGTGACAGCGTCACGCAAATGCTGCAGTCCAGCAGGTCTGGGAGAGGGTGGATGCTAGAGAGTGAGTTAATGTTAATGATGAGTGCAGTGAAAATACCAGCCGATACCACCCCCTCCACACACAACTGCTCTGAGTCAGCATCCGCTGCTCTGCCTTGCCTTTTCGTGCGTGTGTGTGTGTGTGCGCGCGCATGTGTATGTGTGTGTGTGCGCGTGCGAGTGTCTGTGCGTGTGCATGGAAGGTAAAGCCAGTCAGTCAGTGAGAAGCAAAGGTACGTTTGAGAGCAACTGAAATCTGACTGATTTCCATCTTCAGAGCATCAGATGTATTCCCTAAAGAGGATGGGTCTATGCGATGGGGGTGGTATAATTATGTTAATGTCATATTTATAGAGGGGAGAGATTTTTCATTCTAATTATTGATTTGAAAGCTGTGGTCAAAATTGTTTGTTAAATCATGGTCAGCTTTAAGAAAAAGAAATTGAATGAAATCTAGGGACTGTGCTATACATATATCTCTCATATAGATATTTTGTTTCGTTTAACTATTTTGTGTCTGAGGCATAACTGATTGAATGGTGCACAGTGACAAAGAAACGGCTCTTATATAATGTTGCATTATATCATCAGCTGAAATAATAATATTTTAAATAATCCAAAATGTTCTGAAATCTGAAGTAGCATTCTGGAGGGGAGGGTGAAGGGCAGGGGTGGGGGTGGGGGGCACTGGCGAATCTTTTCTTCAGCAGAGCGCTCTGTACAGCTTGCTTGTAAATGGATGATTCACCTGTTCGACCAGAAGAGATTCTA
The DNA here is from genome assembly GCA_020746105.1 of Trogon surrucura. Classification (NCBI taxonomy): domain Eukaryota; kingdom Metazoa; phylum Chordata; class Aves; order Trogoniformes; family Trogonidae; genus Trogon; species Trogon surrucura. Next base: position 110,846,572 of record CM036617.1, on the reverse strand, counting down.
ATTCTTCCCCCCCTCTTCTCTTTTTTCCTTTTTAAAGCTGAACGGCTTCCCGAAGAGCACTGAGTTTTCTGTGCCAGATTCTGCTCCAGTGGCTAGGACCTTTATGGCTGCTGTTTCTTTTGCTCTGGGCTCTGATGAAGGAAAAAAAAAAAAAAAAAAAAGCCACGGTGGATCCCGTCCCTAAACTAGAAATTTTCTTTTTTGTTCTGCAAACAAGGCTAAAGATCGGAGGAGAATGAACGCGAAAGTAATTTGGGATTGTGGTCGTGCCATTAAAAGTGTTCGGCTTCTGAACGAAATTATTCGGGAAATCCGAGCATTTCTTCCTACTGTATCGACAGTATTTGAAAGTTATGTGTGCTTTGAGTAATCTGGTTCAAGTGACAACAATCTCTGCATGTCAATGTTTTCTACAGCTTACGGAGCGAAAGCTAGCTTTTGCCACTGGAAAGGAAGAAGCTTTTGCTAGCAGTCTGTAGAAGGATTAAATGTTGAACGTGGGGAAGAGGCAAAAAGTGAATACACACCCAAAGGTTATCCTTGCATCGTGAAAGGGCTTAAAGTACTCTAACCCAGGGCCCACCTGAACAGTAGGACTAAAAGTATAATGGGGAGCTATTTCAATTAGAAACCCCTTAACAAGCATTTAATCCTTCTTTCAGGCATTAAAGGAAATAGAATAAAATTTTTACTGTACAAATCTGCTGGAGGCAGATTTTAACCCATTTTTAGATGCTTCCTTCTGATGCATTATAATATGGCTACTTGCAAGACAAGGCAGTGAAGATTTTTTTTTTTTCCTGTGTTCTTTGTTGTTTTCTTTTCCAAAGTTAAGGACTGTAAGAAAAGTCTGTTCAGTCAGCTGATACATTGTTTGAATGTATGTATGCGTCTTGCCTGCTTATTTGATCTTTTCTGCCCCCCTACTTGAAACTGTGGTTCGTTTATCTGAGGGGAAGGAGGGGTGTTGATTTGGGGGGCACGTTATTTTGGGGGTTTGGTTTGCTTTTGCTTTGTTCTGTGTTTTTTTGTTGTGTTGTTTGTTTTTTTTTAACAATGGCAGTGAAAGTTTTACTGACAGCGATTATGACTACTAAGCAATTCAGTTTATTGGAAGACGAATTCTACTGGATCATATCAGACTTTTCCTAGTCCCTGAGACCCTAACTTGTGAGGTTTTTTAGCAACAATCACAAGTCAGGCTCTTGGGACCTAGGCGGAGGGGAACCAGCAGCTTTGGACTGTGATTGTTTCTCTGCAGAATTTAGAGAACCAAGGGAGCTTTCCTTGTCTGGAAGGGAAAAAAAGGAAAATATACCTATTTCCAATGTTAAGCAGCAGAACTGTTCCTAAAAAAAAAAAACCCCAAACAACAAAACAACAACTGTTGTGCAACATTAGGATGTTACATTTTTGTATGTTTAAAAAACTGGACTTTATACCATGTAACATTTAGAATTAAAATTAACCTGAGAGTTTGCACCTCCAGAGAAAAAAAGAAAGAACAAAACCCAAACCCGACTCAATACAGATACTAAAATATGCAGAAGTCTTTCAACCATCGTATTATTATTATTGTAGAAAATTCTGAAAGATAACTACCACAAAGTGTATTTCCAGCTTTAGTGTTATAGCATTAATTAATTTGTTAAACATATAGCATAAACACTGATGTTTGAGGCCTAGAAAACGTTAATTCTATTGTTATTTGAATAATGTTTTCAGTCTACAGGAAAACTGTTGCTTAGCTTTTCCTGTAACAGGGGACAATGATTATTTTGTAGTTGTCATCATTTTTCTTTGTCTAAGAGAGAACACAATACTGCATTTAAAATATTCTCTCATTTAATTTACATTTTAATCTGATTGAGAATATTGGTGTAAAAATCATACTACAGCATTAAAATCACTTTGCACACAGAATCGCATTTCTTGCAAGTGTTCAATTTAAATGGAGCCAGAAACTCTCTAAGCACCAGGGTCAACTTCTAGCCTCTCCATCACTTTTCTGCATTTTTCCCCCTCTGACAGAAAGCAGAGTGAGCTTTAGGTTGTCCCTCGAGTGTTAAATACTTCACTGGCTTTGCCTAAGAAGATTCACAAACACGCAAGTTATTCTCCATTGTTCGTTAGTCTTGAACTTCTTATCTACAACAAATAACTTGATTTGTATTAGTATTTTAGAGGTGGGTTTGTTCTGAATCATTTTTCTGTTTCCTGTGTCTAACCCAAGATGCTGCAGGACCTTGTTGATACATCAGATTTCACTGAGACAAAGGCTTCACACAGATCAGGCATCTAAACTATTTGTTCATTTCAGAAGTGGTATTTTGGCTGCAGTATATTTTTTCCACTTGTGTGGGAGGAATTGTGTTTTATTGTAAGCATCATCACTATTGTTCAAATAAATTGTTCTTATCTGTTAGTATAATACTTTTTCTTGTTGTCTTGTTTTCTTCAGAGACAGAACTGTGCACTGTGCATAGTTTTCAAGTTGCTCAAGATATAATTAATCTTCAAATAGTGATAAAAATATTGCCTTAGCAATTACCCATGGTGATATAATTCCTGTAGATATGCAATTCTTTTCTTCGTAAACTGTCAATCCCACGTGCTAAGAACACTCACAAGAGCTACCTGCAAACATTCAGACACAAAGGTAATTTTTTAACACAGATGTGTGATTCAACATTGTCTTCTATTTAGGCAATATTAGGAAAGCGGATCTGAATCTGTATAGAAAAGGTGAACGTGCTCAGCCAGGTGCTACACTCATAAGTACTTCGGTAGCAACTGATATGTATTATGTACAGCAGTTTTTAGCAGTGAAAACGGTCTATGTAAGACACTGATCAGGTGAACAGCTATTCTGTTCATTCAAATTATATTATGAGATAAAACTATATTGTGTGTAGATGTATATGTGTCAGTATACAATTTAAATTTTGCATAGTATTTATCAAAATATCCTTATAGAATTAATTAGATATACGATGTCCACATCAATATATTTTAAAGGTCTTCGTTGCATTTATTTCTGAATCAGCAGAATTTCCTTGAATGTAGATGTTTCGCGTTCAGTGCTCTGAATTCCTTTTGCATTTAATACCGTGTGTACAAGGAAGGTGAAACTGTGGTGTGAAACGTCTGTCTGTCAGTCTGAAGATTTCAAGTATGCTCTGCTCTGCAGTGAGAGTGAGAAGAAAATGGATCATTATGAACCCCTACCTGGCTTATCTGGTGCTACAACAAAAGCTGTAAATATGCAGCCCTGCCTCTGCATTACTGCTTGGACTGGGATGACTCCAGTGGCTCTTCCCTGCCCATCGTACTCACTGCTGCCTCTTGCCACAGAGGTGCCAAAGTTCGCACATCGCCTGCCTTTTTCCCCTCCTCCCTCTTCTTCCCCAGATTCAACACAGCAAAACCAACCTCTGGTACACGTTGAACTCCTTGTGGTGGGGCAGAGGCGGATGGAGGGGAGAGAGAATCCGGGTCTTCACTTGGGCAGAATTCCCACCAAGATCAAGAAGATGTTTCCCTTTCCTGTGACTATGTGACCATGCCTACAGGCACCATGCAGAAAGCAGGCTTATATACACGCTGACAGTATATGAAAGCTGCCTCTATTAGGACAAATAAATGGAAAGCATCATTTTCTGTAAGCTACGCTTAGATCTATGTACAGAATTTCAGTATATTCTGATTTCTGTGTGACTTTATGTTGTTTCAGTCCAAAATGCTTCTAAAACGCTATTTAATATGTGATTTCCAAGTAATCAGCTTGTGCTACAACAAAATCACAAAAACAAAACACAAGCCCTTGCAAAGGGGGAGGAAGAGAGAGAGAGAGAGAGAAAATGATGTGTGGTGCATACAAAAAAGGAATGATATTAACAATTCGATGAATTCCTAGTTGGTAGACCAGACCGAGCCAGACGCATACATTAACGGCTGTCTGCTGCTGATGTGAGCCTGCTCAATGCGGTGGAAATGAAGGATCACCTAGTCTCTGACACCAGCTTATTTGTACGTTTTAATTTTAAAAAGGAAAATCACTGTTTTACATAAACATCTTAACCCCTGCATGATTTTCTTTCTTTTCTCCTCCCTCATATTGTTTGCTAATTTACTGTCAACTTAAAGTGCTGTTTAGCTACAGCCCAACAAAACATCAGTCAAAAAGCAGAGGGAAGTATTAGCTTCTCTTTTGTCTGCCATGTACAATTGGGTTATTATTATGATAATTGTCTACGTTAATTTTTAGTCTTCATAGGAGATGTAACAATTTTCCAGAGCTTTATTTTTGAAGCATTTTAAGTTTCACCATGATGCCATTACATTTTAAACCTAAACAAAAAAAAATTCTTATGGCATCATGAGGTGATTTGGTCAATTATTTTCATTAACCTGCAAGTCGTTAGCACCTTAATAGAATATATTATATATGGAACAAGATTTCTTTTCAAACCATATAAACACTAGGATCCATTAATACAGTGGTGAAGACTGTTACATGAGTCAGGGGAATTCCAATCCAAGTTAATTACTGTTGGAATTAGAGGAAAGAATATTTTACTTGAAGTTGTATTACAAGAATCTGCAGTTATCACATTTCAGGGCATTGCTCTATTCGTTTGATGAAAAATGTCAATGAAGTTTAACAGAAGATGTTATGCATTTCCATGGGTAATGAAAATCGGCACATTCATGATTAGCTAACACAACATTTTCAGTGTGTTAATATGCAGTGCAGCAAAAATTTCTGTAGGCAGTAAATGTAGCCATCATTTTGATTTGCCCATATGATGATTATGCTCAATTCCTGACCGGGTACTTAATTTCACACTGAAAAGCAGTCCTCTCCTCTTAGGAACCAGCTGTAACCTACAAAAAAAAAAAAAAATCGTTAAAAGACCGACTGTTGCCTGAGTTCTATAGCGAGCTAGGTAGTCGGATGCACGCAATAGAAAAAAAAATCTGGGATCTTATGAAAATGCCAGCTGAAACTGTATTGCTCGATTAAAAGTAGATTTGTTATGTTCATTTAAAGTATTTTGGTCCAAACAATGCATCTGAGCCTTTCATCACCTTGTTAATTTTTTTTCATTGTTTGATGATTACAATAGGCATCTTCAGAGTTTGTTGGATGCTGCGTCATTCCATTCCTTGGAGACACTAGAGGTATTCTTACTTGGTGAGTTATATTCTGACCAGAATCTAGCTATATTAATTTGTGTGCAAAACTGTGTTTTCCTGGCAGTGCTGGGGTAGCAACAAGTGGGTGGACTGTGGAAGCCCTAGAGAATAAGAGAACATAAGAATATGAAGATCAAAAATGATAAAATTATTTCATCTTTATAAAGATCTTTAACCTATTAAGTCAGATTTAAAATTAATCACAGAATCATCCAGTCGATTATAGACTAATGTTTATCTGGTAGACTTTCGGGATTGCAATCTTTATGCCTGTTCTTGCTTATTTAGGAGTTAAGGATTAGTCGTAACTGTACGACAAAATAGATGCAGTAATGATAGTTTGAACAATATCAGCGTCCTATAGGGTAAAAGGCAGATAATATTCTGTACTTTTTGTCTGCTTGTTAGCTGTTACAACAGGGCTGTGATTCTTTACACGGAGTATATTCATTTGTTTGAATGGCCAAGGAAATCAACAAGGTTGTGCTGAGTAGTTTTGGACTAGTAATTTTGTTTTTTTCGTTTTGAGTGGCTTTCTTCCACCACCACCCCCCCAACTTCTTTTCTTGGATGTGTGCGTGTCATGCATGGGAAGGTATGAAGGAAAAACAGCTATTCAGCAGAGACACGTCCCACCCCTTTAATTAAGCTTTTCCTGGACTATGTAAAAACACTGGTAAAGTGTAGATCCCATTTGACTTTTGCATTTTTTTTTTTTAATTTTATTTTAACAGATTCCTAAGTATTGTATTAAGATACCTCGGTGATGAAATACATAGGAAAATAGTTGCACTAGTAAGTCACTGGATACTGAAAGGGTTGGATGGCATCGGCACGGAGCCAACTGCAAGAATTTTTTTTTCATTTAATTCCTTTCACCTAGTAGGCTCCTTAAGAATTAGGCAGAACCCAGTATGTGGCTAAGTTATTGCTCTAGTGTTCATCACACAAAAAGCACAGTCTTAGCATTTGTAAATTTTCTTCGGGGAGGTTTCTAATCTAGACAGCATTTGCGTTTGGGGATTACACCACAGTCTGTTCCCCACCACCTCCCCCTCTAACATGTAGCCCTTTCAACTTCTTCAAAGAAGTGGGGAAAAGTAGGTTCTTTTATTAATAGCAGAAAACAAACCGACTGCTGGACTTCCGTGGCAGAGCTCACATAATGCGGCAGGGTGGGAACTGTAACAAAGAATGCTTGAATGCACTAAACGTATAGTGAAACCCCATTTACATTCACTGATGGAGCTTAAAGTACAATAAGTGAGAAGTGTAAAGTAGAAATAAGCAGGGCCATGAAAAGATTTCAGTGAAGGTAGATACTTCTTGTAAAGTTTAGCGCGGGATTTAATCTCAAACTCAAGTCTTTCCTAGCAGAATGCATTGCTTCATAATGCACCCCTTTACATCAAGCATCTCCATGAGATGAAGGTGGATCCGATGAAGAAAGTATCTTCAATGCACAAAAGAGATAGATTCTGTTGATCCAATTTATATACTGATTTTCATACAAGTGAGACAGCAGCGTGAACTCTTCATGGTTCACCGTCTGTTCCTCTGCACTCTCTCTCCTCTACAAACTACCTTTGATGTGAAAGAAACAGCTTTCTGCCTAGAAATCAGTTCGACTGTGGGATCCTCCCAAGACTTCTAGCTCTCTCTACTTCTAAAATTTATGTGTATCTGTTGGTATAGGTATGTCGGAGAACTGGACAACTTAGCTTTTTTTTTTTCTACTAAAGGTTATTTTGTGAAATAGAATCACAATATTACTGGTGAGTAGCTGCCCCCTCTCACCTTCTTTTCTCTTCCAGCACGGTAATCATCTCTTTGCTCAGCCCCTTCCACAGCCTCACTGTAAAACCCTGCAAGATGCCAGCTTCATTCTCCTAAGAGTTTGAATTAGCCCTGCTCCCACTTTTTGCATTTGTCTCTGTGGTGGTTCTTCATCCTGAACACAAAGGATGTATAAATTGGCCCTACCTGTAACTTTCTGCAGAATCCACATCACCTCCCTTGGCCTTGTTCAGAAAGAGCCAGTTGTCAGAGGTTATGTATTAGGTTGCTAGTTACAGTTTTCCAGATAAAGCTCCTCTTCTTGATCATTTTCCTGCAAAGAACACCATGATAGCCCTGATGGCCGCACAGTCGGAACAGAGGATCATCTATGAAATGTCACTTTTAATAACTGTGATTTGGGGAAGGAGGTGGCTACAGAATGCCTTTCTGCTGCTCTCTTCAGCAGAGGTAGCTTCTGCTAGTGGCATGCATGAAATATTTGCTAGCAGCATTTGGTCAGATTTGTATTTCTAGAAGTTTTTACAATCAGTCCTTATTCTTGAGGACCCTACTTCTACTTTGGGCATGCAGCATGCAGGCAGTTCTGCTCTGGAGATCCTTACAGCAGGCTCGCAGTGCTTGCTGTCCTGTGGGCAGCTGTCACAAACCTCATCCAGGCACCTCACCGGCCACACACAGCACCCCATCCTCTGTATCTGTGCAGGGCCCTGATGGTGCAGGCCTCAGCTTTTAGCAAGCCTGGTGTGTGAGATGGCTGGTGCAGCCATTTCGTGGTGGGATTTTTAGCTTTTCACTGCAAGCGGAGGGTTCGTCTCTCTGTTGGGAAGGTTTCTTGCAAGTCGAAGGATACACAGTCCTTATAGCTCCTGCTCATGTGTTTATACATGCGCACTGGAGTCTTCAGGGAGTTAGATTTACTGTTGGGTTTTAAATAAACCTAGGAGGTGGTGCTTTTCTGCTGTTTATTATGTTGGCATGTTATTTTGAATATCGCTTCTCAAACTTATGCTTCTTTCTGAAATAGAGGAGTATGGTCAAAACATTGATGTTTTAGGAGTCATTGGGGCTCCAAGTTATAAAAAAATGGCCGGATGTTTAAGAGTGAAACAGGTTAGCAGTGCAATATTGGAAACCTCTCCTGACTGACTCAGAGGGTTAGATTTCTTGTAGGTGTTGCCAGTATGTAAGTATTGAAGTTTGGTAGGCTTTTATGAGTTAATAAATTCCAACGGCTGCAGCGTGGCTTTCTGAAATTTGGTAATCATTCCCTAAATGCTAGTGGGAAATCAAAATTACTACATGCAGTAACTAACACTTTTTGAAACCTTTCAAATGTTTCCAAACTGCTGCCTACGTGCTCTTCTTTCCTGCATCGATGGCTAAAGATTTAGGGTGGCTTCCTGGCACCCACCACGAATACAGGCAATTCCCTCAAGCTCCGATTCACTGAGTCAACATTTGCTTTCCTTCCCCAATGCTTGCCCTGTGATGTCCAGGCAGACCATGGGCTCTTGTGGGAACCACCAGTGACTAACAGAGCATGGTGGGACTTTGACTTTGGTTATTGCTTTGAGACCACAAAACAATGTAAATATTAGCAAAGCATTCAGTGGTCAGTAGGAGGCCATGATTTACTGTGGTCATGTGAGAGGACATTTCATACCTTTCTTTTACGTCCCTCTTTCTGCTATTCGCTCTTCAGGTGTTCGGAGTAACTTACTGCTGTGGCTGGGAAATGTGAGGAGCACGTCTAAATAAGGTATGGGATCTCACGTCCCAGTAGTCATCTAGTCTCCATGGAGACCCTTAAACTTTATTTTGGCATCCATATTTCCTTTTTTTTTTTTCCAGATTTTAATATTTTTTATGGTCCTAATGATCTTCTGCAATAGCTAGCAAGAAAAAAAACAACAAACAAAACAACGTGTTGAGGAGTAGCTCCACAGAGAGTCACAGGAGTGAGCATTTTTCTGTAAAGCAGTTTTATGACAGATTCACAGAATGTCAGGGGTTGGAAGGGACCTCGAAAGATCATCTAGTCCAACCTCCCTGGCAGAGCAGGATCACACTTATGTGTGTCTCAGTTCTGTATGATTTTACTATGGCCAAAACACCCTTCAGCTGGCATCCTGCTCAGCTTATGAAGTGACAGACCTAATATCTGCACTAGTCTTCTGAGATGGCTAGCAGACTCTCCTGTCCTGTGGTAAAATCTGTGGCTGAATGCCGTCCTATACCTACTTTCTTCTACGTACCATCTGCAGTTCACTGAACCAGGAAACACGGTACCACACAAGGCTTGCATCTTATATGCATGAAGCAAGAAAGACAGCCAGACATCTCCTCCTTCTTTTCTTCCCCTCCTTTTCTCTCGCTCTTACCTCCTCTCTTGTGTCTCCCACACATAGCAGAAATACCGCATGTCGGCTGCCAAGGCAAACTCGATCATCTAGTCTGACTTCCTCCGTAAACCATGCCAAAGCATTCACCAAGCAACTCCCACACCAACACCAACAATTTCTGTTTGGTTAGTGTGTATATTTAGGATTTGGGATGGGGGAGAATCCATAATAACCCCAGGAGCAGTGTCCCAGTAGCCTGTTACATCACTACTGAAAACATAGGTTTTATTCCTAATTGCAATCTGTTCAGCATCAGCTTCCAGCAACTGAAACTTTTTCCTGACAATTGAAATGGTCTTTTACTTTCACTTCTTAATATTTTCACTGAAAAACTAAGAAGATTGTCTTGTCTTACTGTAAATTAGGGTTTTGGGAAGATCAGGTCATGCTGCTTGGTCTTGTTTGAACCCTTCCCTTTTTGTCAATATCCTCTGCAAATACTAATACCAGAATGAGCAATCTGGTGTCAGGAATGGTATTATTAGTTGTGCTAGTAGTTCCTCTTTTCTTTTGTTTGGCTCATATATCTTGGTTATTTGTCTCCTTCACTCCACTATAACTGAGACCACAAATACAGGTGAAGGAATGAGAAATAACTTTGAAAAAGGCTTGTCTGAGCTACTAGAAGGTGCCTACTTCTGGCTAAAATTAGCAGGAGTTTAGCACCTAAACTGTTCAGTACTTCTGTTGCCTTTATTCAAGCAAAACTTTATGTCAATGGGAAAAATAACAGAATTAGCTCGTCACTGTTAGATTAAACATTAGCCAGGTGATTTTTAACCTACATTAATCTATTTATTGAATAAATTGTGTTTAATTTCAGAAGGAAATTACGGCACCTGTATTATTCTTGCTATTTGAAAATTTACTTGGTTTCAGCATTTTCTGTGCTTCTAGTATACTCAAGTTACAGAAATAGATCCTACAGATGGATTAAAACATACCCATGTGTTGAAACCAGGCAATCAGTCTCACATTTTACAGGTATTCATCCAAACAGCTAGGATATAGCTAGCTAAAGGATTATTTTTAATGTGTTTCTGCAAAGTTCTGTAACCTACTTCTTTCACAAGGCTTATTTGTCTGATCTCAGTAAATCTTCAAACCTATATGTTTTATCATTTTTCTATCAAGGATTTGGGGAGGAGGGATGTGGGAAGACTGATCTTAGATAAGCAATGCAAGTTGGTTAAGAAAGGAGATGACTGTCATCTGTAGCCTTTCCAGACACAGCAGTACAGTTCCAGACAGTCACTGGAGTATTATCGCTTTGTCTCAACTATAAATCACAGTCTGGTAATGGCCAAGGCTGACACCCTGACATTTTCAAGAAGAGTAAAAGACCTGATTTGAATGGAAATCAATTTCATTTCACAAATCTTGGGATACTAGTTCAAACCCGGCCTTGTTCATTTTGTGTCTTATTCAGAATTTCCATGATCTTGATAAAGGATTAGTTGTGTTACACAATGACTTTCGTTTCTTACACACAGTTTAAAATTACAGAAATAGGTGTGTGTAAGCAGAGCATCACGGGACCTGGTTCCACGTAGGCATGGGAAAGAAACTCCCTTTTCTGACAGCCTGATGAAGGTGTTGGGCACAACTCCTTTGGCTGATGGCGCAACTTTAACTACCTTACGTTTTTACCACCTCCACAGGCAGTAGCTAGCCTACCCTGGAAGGAAGAAAGGAAAAACAAAGCTCAGAGCTTGTGTGTTATCTCACAGCATTGCTGCTCTGGACATGAATGCCTGTGGGGTGCTCTTGAGGGGTGGAAGTGCTGGCACTCCAGCAGTTCCCATCGCCCCATAAATTTCCATGCTTATAACAGCCTCTCTGTACCCAAAATGGCCCTGGATTTCTAAAACCCCCTCTGCACTTTTTATTATTTGAATACGGAAGAAGAAACACCATGCAAAAGGAATTAAAGTTGCTTTTTCTTTTGGCGCAAGGTATTCAAGGAGGGGAGGAAATGAGCTTAGTGATTGTAGCACCCGCAGTCCTGTTGCACTAACAAGTGTAAGTAAATATAACCCAAAACTTGCTTTGCTCCAACTGCCTGCTGTTGAGCACAAAAGCTCTTTTGGAGGAGGGCTGGCTGCGGGAGCAGCTACCTCATGTTGCAGGCGAGGTAGTGCATGTAGCCACTGCCCCAGCTGAAGGCTTTGTGGTGGCATCAGACATTTAGCGATGGAAGGTCCAAAAACGACCCTGAAATATTCTTTCCAGTCATTGCATGTCCAGTTGTTGCATGAGGAGCTACTGCACTCTGTAAAATTTCATTTCTCTTACTTGGCAAAACAATCTGGAGGACGCTTTAGTTCAAAAAGGGGGCAGGAAGGTGGCATAATGTAATACATGTATAAGAATCTAAGCCAAATGAGTAAGCTGTGTGTAAATTTGTCAACAGGTACGTTCCTGTGTAAAGCTGAAAAAGAAAAAGTGTCCTTAGCATACAGGGGATTAAAAATGTCTGCTGGCTGTTTAAGCCCCCTAAACAGGGGAGTGTGAAACATGTGGCAGTATCTATAGCAACAGGTGTGAAATCAAAGGTTAGGATTTTTCTCTCTTTATGTCTCCCTTTCTGTCTCTCTTGCCTGCTGCACAATACTGAAAACCTCATTAAACATCATTAAAGCCATGCATGTATAGCACAGCCCTAGTGCATCAAATGACTTTGAAAGGCCGTAGCTACGTGCTGTCCAGACACTGTCCATTGGCTTTATCACAGCACATCTTAAGAAGCAGCAAAAGACAGGGTGCTGATGTGGAAAGAAGTGCTAACAATCTTGCAAATTGCTAGCATCTAGCCCAGAATCTTTTCTCTCTGACAACAGCCACTAGCACATGCGCAGGGAAAAGGATAAGATCAGGACAAGTATTAGCGATACTTCTCTGTTGTGTTTTCCTGTCTCCCGCAGACTAATAGGTGGTACCAGCCTGTTTAACCATCCTTGACACTCTTTTTTCCTTTCTTCTCTGCATTTGTTTAATTACTTCTGCTTTAATTGTATGAAGACTTTTGCTATCATTACAATGGTATTTTTCCCTTGGTTACAAATATCTCCATGATCTGCAGTTCCACTTGCAGCTGGGGAGAAATGTATAAGTGGTTTGCATGGTCTTCCACGGAGCACCACCTCCATGCAACATGCGTCATTATGCTCGCTTAATTTGTTTTCTCTAAGTGTTCTCTTGAAAGATAGAATTTTTAATGTGCAGTTATATGACAGATTTTACCTGTGGCCAATTTTTTCTTCTGATACATATAGCTTATTGGCAAACTTTTCCAACCACACACTGTTCCATACGACGGAGAAATTTTAAGGTGGATTAGATCAGAACTGTGACATTTGGTTGGCACTGTGATGTTCTCATGACTGTTTTTATCAGTGCAAATCATGCCCTGGAAGACAGAGGCATCTTGCAGCCTTCTAGTTTCCCTGAAGGAATGCTTTGGCCTTGTTAAAGTCAAGGGGAGGTTTTGCCATTGGCTTCAGCTGATAAGACGTCATCATCAAATTTAGATGTTTTAAAGAGTGACCACCATCCTTACAAAGCACCTACTTAAACTATTTCCACTCCCAAAAAGCTCCATGCTGGGAGCTTGATCCTTCTGGGCTTAACGTATCCCCAAATTACATGGGGGACAGTGTAATGTGCACTGGAAGGCATTTCTCACCATAGCAGCCCTTGTCAAAACATCAAACCTACCAAGTCATGGGTTTCAAGAACAAGATGAAGAGTGTACATTGAATCACAGAATCACAGAATCACAGAATGTCAGGGATTGGAAGGGACCTCGAAATATCATCAAGTCCAATCCCCCTGCCAGAGCAGGAACGCCTAGATTATGCTACATAGGAATGTGAAGACTGAATCAAATTAGAATTCTAGCTTTGGAAAATGATTTTAAATCATCTGTATTAACAGACTGAAAGGTTCTGTTTAGATTTAAGCAAAGAAATAGCTAGCTTACTCTGGATCTAAAAACTGCGGCAAAAATAGGAGCAAATCAAGTGGCCTCACTGTGTATCATTTAACATCATGCAAAACTACCCTGGCATATTTTAATGGAACATGAGTTTAAATATTAACTGTTTAGTTTATACAGAGATTTTAGCTTTTAATGTAGCAGCTGTATTGGATGATTCATGTAGACTATATGTGAGCTGTTTAAAGTAACTATAGCATAACAGTTTGTAAATTTGCTAAAAACTACCTGAAGTAATTCACAGTTCCCATTTTTAAGACAGTCGTTGAGTTCTTATTTCATAATCAAAACATCTAATAGTAAGTGCTGATTTTTTGAGGATTAGATCAAATAAAGCTACACTGTTGTGTAATGCCAGGTTATTAAGACGTAGCTACAACACAGTTGATGAGGACAGTCAAAATGGATTCATATGTTTCCTTGGTATTTCTTTCAGTTCTGACTGCATAGTAAAGAACCTTTTGATTTAGTGTTAGTTGTTCAGCACAGCGGTGACCAGTTTGTGCAAGAAAATCCAGTTCACCCACTATGACTTGGACAAAGGAGGTGACAACTCCACAGCTATCACCTTTGCTTAGTCATTTAAACTGTGTAAAATGAGGGCAGCAGCACTTTTCCTCTATTTGATATTGGGATATATAACTACACAATGCAGTGAAAAAACAACTTGCCTGCTTTATAACCAGCTCAGAAAACAAATAATCTTCTGGTCTAGGCAGCCATTGTGCCCAGGTCATATGGCTAACCAGGTTGTATTGTGGGGTGGTCAGTGCAGCACCAAGCCAAGGATACTAAACTCTCTCGAGAAGCTGGAGGCGTCAGCTTGCTCAGCCCTGCGAGCATGCTTGGAGTGCAGGTCTCGACCATCTCCACCTCTGTGTGTGAGACACCTCCTCTGGAGCTCACACATAGTTTTCGTACTGGCACTTGTTAGAACCAGGAAAACTGACTTGTCTTAGTGATCACAAATGCTACATTTAGTACTTGGGACTTCAAGGGAGCCATAAGAAATGCTTAGAAAATGTGGAGAAGCTGTACATGTCTCATGCCATTTGCCTTCTGGCATCCTGCTGGTGCCATTCCAAAGACTGCAAGTCCGTAGGGACTGTGTGACGTATCTGCCAGCTTCGTATAGATGTCTGAGATACTCCAAGGCATCACAAAGGACAACAGACACCTGCATGTGGCAAACTGAGTCCTGCATTACTTGTCCTGTTCTATTGGACTTTCAGGAACTTCACAAACTACATACCTTGTTCAGAAAGGTATCTATCTCCCCTAAAACATTCCAGTGTGACTATTACAACTAGTTCCATTTTTGGAGTTTATATTTTCAGGGGAAACTTGGATAAATCACAGAGTAGTGAAATATGTCGGTGGATACTTGTATGTAGCTAAGGTTTTTGTAAGTTGGAGTTTTGTGCACAGACACAAGCCAACATATGATCACTGTTACTGCTATAGTGGTCAAATCATGATTTCTCTTTTTTTTTACTTTCTTCTTTTTCTTTTTTTTCTTTTTTTTTTTTAAAAATAGTGATGTTAAAACAGAGACTCTTTAATCAATAGCTGTCTCTTATGTTTCTTCCATGACAAAGTGATGATCTCATTTTTCATGAATTGGTCTTTTCCTACTGGTTTCTACAAACGTCAGAAGATCAACTGAGGCACATGTTTGGATTTCAGCTGTGTAAACATCTACTATGTCAGTACTCTACAGTTTACCCGTGTCATAGCTGCAATGAGTAGTTTAAAATATATGGTCCAGGGATTTATTAGTGATAAATGTGCCACTAACATCACAGGTGAGAGCGGTTGCTTTCTTTACCCAAAAGGCTCCAGTGGTGACAGTGGCCTTACCAGAAGCACAGGCAGCTCGGTTGCCCAGCGATGCCGTAAACCCACGCTGGGACTGTGCTTCAGTCCCTGTGCGAGCCTGCCTTTCTTCAGCAGATCCACGCAACTGGGAAGGAAAGGGCAGCCTGCCTTTTGGGGAAATACTGTCTCAAGAGTGTCTGCAGGCTCAGATGGGAAACATGCATTTGAGTAGCAAAGTCCAGATTTTGTTCTTTAGTCCGTGTGTGAAGACCAGGGCATTTTTTTTGGTTTGCTTTTTTAAATGGAAACAGAGTGTCTGTTCCCCGTGCTAAACTGAATGTTACTTTTTTTTTCCAATCATTTTGATCTTCTTTCTCATTATTTGCACACCTCTGAATTTCCTGTGAGAGGATTCTTTGCAGGAAAGATTCAGAGGCATTGTTAGAAAATTTCCCTCAAAAACGAGTTATCAGTTTACCGAGTTAGATCATTGAAGGCTGAAAACCAATGCATTAAAGCCAATTTTCAGCTGTTACAGAAGACATTTTCCTAAAAATCCCTTACACCATTTGAAGAGACTCAGCACATTCTCAGACTGGTTGAAAAGCTAGTTGCTAACGTTTCAGAAATACAGAGCACAATGAAAGAAAAGCACAAGGTCATTTATATTTTCCATGATGAAAATGAGGCCAAATTCATTACCAGCGTAATCAGGTTCAGGCCCGCTGACTTTAGCAGACCTCGCTTATGCCAAGTGTGGGGCTGGCTCATTGAAAATAATACCATGGTCCCCGTTTGATCTACATTACCGCTAACGAAACCAGTGCATACACAGAAAGATTATGCTCAAATTCTCCGTAGATACCAGACACCTCTACCACCTCAGTTGAGCAACTCACTGGACTAGGTACTAATGGTAAGTATTTACAAGATCAGGATGCTAGTGTCAAACCATATGGACATGTGGAGATCTGCATAATAAGTTGGCTGTGGAGTTTTGTGTATTTGGAGTTGGTTTGTTGTGAGGGCTTATTCAGGTCTCTTTTTTTTAACAAAAAAAAAAAAGCAAGCTACAATTGCAGTACCATATTGTTGAATGAATTTGCCTTTTCTTCATTACTTCTACAGCATTTTGCTGTAGCGATTGATACAAAACCCACTTCAGAAGACACCATACCTAAATGAGTATTTCTTATTCAGACAGCATTATTACTAGAATGAGGGTTTTTTTCTGAAAAAGAGCTGCTAAATCTGGACTCCACTTAGCCAGTCAGAAAGAAAAAAAGCCTATGCAGGGTGAAAATATGAGGACAATATTATTTGCTGATCACACTCTCAGGTCGGAAATGATTTTGCTATCCTAACCCCCAGGAATACTATTATTTTTTAGAAGTCTCACATAAAATTAGAAATAGCAAGAACATTTTGAGTCTAAATAGGCATGCTATTTAGACTCAGTGAGAGTCTGAACCATGCAGTTTCTAGCATCTGGGAGTGAAGTCTCACTGTTCAGCAAGCTGCTCTGGCTAGCATGGGTAGCTCTGGCAGCAAGCTGAAAACACCTATACAGAAGTGCCAATCTAACTAAGTGGTTTGTTTGGTTTAACTGTATGTTTCTAACCATAAAGTTTTGTTCTAAATCTGTCTTTAACATGCACACACATAATAAACAGGTATATGCCCTTTCATGAAATCACTGCTGACACTTTTTTGACGTGGAATCCAGGTCTCTGACCAAAATGATCAGGAATTGGTTTTGTGGTCCTCTCAGCAGCAAGCAATAGGTGCACATATAGATAGATAGATAGAGGTATATTCACATATGGCTTTTTGAACAGGTATTTCAAAACACGCAATTTGATTTGGTGCTTGGTAGGCGCTTGTGTCTGATTTTCCGTGAAAGTGTTCACAGCTGTGCCGAGGAGCCTGTCGGAGCAGGGTGGTGACTGCTGGTGCGTGCGTGTGTGCCCGTCCAGCTCAGGGAGCCATCCGGGGATGCTGCCCTTTGTTTTGCTGCTGGGGGCTTTAGCGGAAAAAAGACCCACAACCAGCGCTTGAGACTGCCGTGCTCTGCTCCTGACAGGACGGGATCCCTTGTTCCACAACTCCCAGGAGCGTGGGTCCGTTGTGGCTCCCTGTGCTCTCTTGGGTGTCCCATGTAAGGGACCCTGCCCAGGATGTTTTGCTCAGAGCTTTAAACTTATGTCACCCATAACTTCATATAGTTCAGGCGTCATGGCCTCCAAAGTGAGATCTTTTGTGCTTTGCTCTACTAAACTTTTCCCTCGTTTGTAGTGGCTTGAGAATGGAAGAAGAGGAGGGGATGGGGATGGGGATGGGAAAAACTAAGGGTTTGATTGGCACGTGGTGATTTTGGACTAGAGGGGAGTAGGTGCCTCTGCTCTCCAGCCCCCGCATACTGCTCAGTCCGTGTGTTTTGGGAGGGAAGAGAAGCCGATATTGTTCCCTCTAAAATTAATTCCCAGTTAGCCAGTTACTCCTGGTTTTTAGCTCAGAGCACACTGTAATTGCATTTTTCATTTCAGTAATTATAGAGGATATTAAAGTAGATAGACAGTTGTAGCAATCTGGTTCTTTAGACATACCCACTTGTCCAAGATCAAATGGCTACAGCATATTTAGGGTTACAGTCTCCTTCTTTTCCTTCTTGTTCTCTACTGCAGTGGATTTTTTTTTCACTGTTACCATGGCAACGCTATATCTGGCTGCCAGCTCTGTCGTAAGTTATTGAACTGAGACTGGCTTTTGGTTTAGCAGATAATTAGGTTCTGTCTCACAGGTTCATTTTCCTGTGACTGGGACGTGAATATGACCTACAGCTGGCCTCAATTTCAGTGTCACAGACAAAACTTTAACCCTTCCCAGTCTCACCCCTGCTGTACCCGCTGTGGTGGTTGGTGGTGATTGCGAACCCATTCCCCGGGGGTCTGGGACACAGCACACCCTCGTGAGTCCTCGGGGCTCATTGCCCAGCCTGTGCTAATCCCCAGCGAGGAGGGAGACAGCCCGGCTTGCATTCGCACGCTGGGCGGGCAGGGGGAAAGAGTATTTCTAGCTCCAGATGAATATTGATTGTCTGCTATGTAGATTTGTCGGAAAGGTAAGTTCGCTGCTTGATTGGTGACCCTTTAAATAATAGAAATGCACAGGGTGGTGGCAGGCATTTTTTTGCTTGACTCAGGAGTATGAAATATTTATGAGAGGTCTGTTTTAGCACACAGGGCCCCATCTTCAGCTAGGAGCGAAGCTACAAGGAACCACCCATGTCGTTTCCGCATATAACTCCCTGATTCTCTTTTTCTCCTCCTGGAGAAGAGGGCGCCCAGCCTGGGGGTGCTGGGAACCTGCCACTGGAGCCCATCAGGCCCCTGCACCCAGGCAGCACCTCACCAGCTGGGCCCCCGAGCTCACATAATAAGACCTGAAAAGGAGGAAGACCCACCATTTTCTTCAGCACCGTTCTCAAACGTGTTCTTTTCCAGTGTTTTTGCACAACGTAACATGGTCTTGCAGTTTTAGCAATTTCAATCCAGTGTGTAAACTCCTATTCTGTCTATGGAAAAACTTGCAATGAAAGGCATTGATCGGTGAGAAATTCCATGGGATTTCTCTAGCAGATATTTCCTTAATTTGCCCATGGGATGAGGCAGGATTTTCCTACCCTGGAAAAAGGAAGGGAGTTTTCTCTCCCAAAGCCAGCAGATCCCAGAGGGTTTTCCAGGAAAGCACAAGACCATTGGTGTAGGAGTCATGTATCTGTTTCTCTGGAGCTACAGCTTCTCACTGACTATCTGGCAGCACACACCATAGGGCTGCTGGGACCTGCCCCATCTGTGTTTCCTATTGACACTCTTCTTTCTGGGGAATCTCACAGTAAATAAAAAAATAAAATAAGAAAAGGGGGCTAGCTGCAATTATTGATGGACTTCCACTGTTATACATCACAGGGCTCTCACATCTGGGGTACTCTCTGTGCATGCTATGAATATGTGGATGGAGATGCCGGCAGGGTGGACACTTTTCCTTCACTTCCCTTTCCCCACCCCACCGAATAATTTGTGCTGGTGTCTCTTGATTGGAAGGTCAAAGTGTTCAGATGGGGCATCCGTCTTGCCTGTATGGAGTGTGTCCTTCTGAGATAATCTCCCAGTCTGCGTTTGTTGATAAAAAATAGCATGTTTAAAACCTGCCTATTATACAGGACAAAGCAAATGACATTTCATAGACCAGGGACAGTGACTTCTCACCAAAGATAACACTAAAAGCTGAAGATTTAGCATATATATATATAACCTAAATGATCAAAAAGGCCCTCGAGATATTGATTAGCATATTTAGTGTGGATTAGACTTCTTTGCAAGGTTAGCATAAAAGTTTTGCTGAAGGGTTAAACACGGAGTGAGAGTGGGCCGGAGGCGAAAGTCCCCCTTGAATTAAGGACGAGAGATGTGAAACTCCACATGCCAGTTGGCTGATAAATTATCCAACTGCTGGGTGTTAATGAACATTGTCACGTCTGGGACCCCGCAGCTCTGAGCTGGGAAGTCAGTTGATACCACATCAGCAGCATGTTACAGTGTAACAGTAGTATACGACTTCTTTAAAAAAGAGAAGTAAACTTATCACCAAGCCATTACAAGGGAGTGTTTTCCATTATAAATATAAACACTGAAAAATTAATTCTTTGTGTAAGAAATTTTTGCAATTTTTTAGGGTTATTTTCCTTTTTTTTTTTTTTCCTTTTCGGATTTTATAGCCAATAAACAGACTGAGTAGTTTCAGTTTTTGTTTAGGTTTGATTTCACTGTCTGGTCTTCATATCCTGGCGTAGCCCTGTAATGTTTCATCTGTGATCACAGTTGAAAGCCAAATGAAACACTGTTTTCATTGGAACCATTAGAGAAATCAAGCAAATATTGCCAGTGGGATTAAGTTTTATAAAATATAGATAAGAAATCTGAATGTTTGGCCTAGAGCAATCTGACATTGTCCCAACAAAATCTGCAAATGAGGGCATGGAAACCAGCTTGCAAGAGGGGGAGAGAAAAGACCAAAAGAAAAAAAGAAATAAAAGGAAAAAAAACCCAAACCAGGAAGAGTGCATTGTTGCCATTTCATGATTTCCAGCTTGAGCAGCTTGAGTTCTTAAACCAAGAACCCTGACTGTAGGTAGTTAAGCCCACTACCCACTGCAATATATAGTTTACCACAAATAGCAGCAAATTACTCTCTTCCACAGGATTCAAAGTTGTTAAGTCCTTCTGAGTTCCCGAAGTCCTTCCGTAGCTGTTGTTCTTTAACGTGAAAGACAAAGACTTGCAGAATCCCACCTAGTCTCAGGTGCTGAGACCAACACGATTGCTTCTGTTTATTCCCAGAATGGCTAAAAATTGAACAACAGACGAAGCTCAAGACAGGAATAAATTACAGCATTTCTTGCATTCTGGCAATCAGCAAATGCCTTGTACATTTATCTCAAATGTGAGAGTTTCTTCGCTGCTTAAAACTTCCCCACACACACTTTACAGTGCATCTACAAACGAAAAATAACTGGAAATAAAAGAGCCCCACCAAAACCAAAACCACTTCAAATTCTGTTTTGTGACATTCCTGCGAATGTTTGGTTTTACTGATACAAAAATTCAGTACAATGTGGCTGGAAATGGTGGGAGTCTTTGCACTTTCTGAATTTATACATCTTAATTAAATGTTCTTTACTACCCTCTGACAGAATCTGCCTCTACATATTGCCTCTGTGGTAGATGCTCACGGCTAAACTTAGTTACATGGAATCATGTCTGAGTTATGTACCTTGAGTGGGCTGTGAGAATGCTTCCTCAAGTATGCCTCATCCTTTTGATTTCTTATCACTTTTTATCCTTATGAGGTATTTTGAACAGTACTTCAAGTGGAGCAAGAAATAAGTCCCTTAATTTAAATATTTCATTGTGACAGCAAAGTCGAAAGTGCTTCAGATATTCAGATCAGTTCCTAGATCCATTACAGACTAGCAGTAGTATGAAATATGCTGGTTTAAAATCAGAAACTATTATTTTTATTTTTTTTTCCCTTTGGTTCCTTAAATTTTAAAATAGCTTCCTTTTTTTTTTTTTTTTTTTGCTTTTTGCTTAAATTATCAGGCAAATGAAAAAGAATGGTACAATAGAATTACAGAAAAATTTTCTGAAACGAGTGGTCAATCATGATATAATTCGTAAATTGACATGAGTAAGGAAGAAAATATCGTTGCAATATCTTGTAGGATTAAATTACAACATGTATTAAGAATGAGAGCAGGAATGTGATCTTTAAAGATGAAACTTTAGATTAATGATATGATTTAAAATAATACTAGCTATGGTTCAAAGTTTTCAAAACAAACATGATTCTTTTTTCCAAAATCAAAGTGTTGTTTCATTCAATAGTTGATAACGTGCCATAGTAGAATTCATGAGATGATGCATCAGCAAACTGAACTGCAGCTGCTATCCATATAAAGAATGATGTGGGGTTTTTTTAAAGTACCTTTTTTTGCAGGTTTTCGGAAACCTCTTTTTCATTAAGTACAAAGTCTGCATAAATAGGACATCACTCTGTTTTCAGCTCTGCAGGGTGGAAGTGACTTTTCATTGTAAAAGAAACAAAGCAATGATAAAAGCTCTAACAAAGTTAATAATAAAATTTGAAGGTTTAGCTCCCAGCTTAAACAGATCTACAGCACTACTGTCTCTTGCCTCTACAGGGCTGAAGCACACATGTCACTTCTTCGGCACTGGAGCCCAGGGAGGCTGTGACCGCTCTCAGGCAAAGACCCGGGCACAGGCATCACGCAGAGGAAGGGGGCACTTAGTGCCATGGTCTGGCTGATATGGTGGTGTTGAGTCACAGGCTGGACTTGATGATCTCAGAGATCTTTTCCAGTCTCAACAATTCTGTGATTCTGTGAAATGCGCGCTTCTCAATGGAGATGCTGTGCGT
This sequence comes from Trogon surrucura, assembly GCA_020746105.1. Lineage (NCBI taxonomy): Eukaryota > Metazoa > Chordata > Aves > Trogoniformes > Trogonidae > Trogon > Trogon surrucura. The sequence continues at coordinate 110,824,357 of CM036617.1, read as the reverse complement.
GCCAGCGGCAATAACATAGAGCGATGCTCACTTTGTCGTCACCTTTCTGGTTAGCACAAACATCTTTGTGTCTTCTGAGCTTGTTTGGGGTTGGACAAATGTCACTGTGGAAGTCTTCTGGGGTAGATGCAGCAGCTCAACCAGTGAGTTTTCTGAGGTGCTGTAGCTTTGACAGTCACACTTAGCCAGGGTGGCACTTCACCTGGGCAAGGAGGTTCTTTTTAATCTTCGCAATGTGCAAGCTCACTTGTTTATTAACTAGTGAATTATAGGCTGTGTGGTTACCAACTGAGTCAGTCATATCTAATAATTCTTACTAGCTCCATGGGTGTGACCTTTTCTAAAATAATTTCCATGCAGTAATAGCAATAAGATACTTCAGACAGTGCATTTCTGGGAATCAGTGCACTTCTCAGGTGACTGAAGTCACTCATTCTTCCTCCTCGTGCTTCACAACACATATGAGGTATGAAATTATTCCCTTCCAATGTGATGCATTCTCCTGCTCTCATTGCTCAAATGATTTTCAAGGATTAGGGTGTTAAAAGCATTGTGAGAAATTCAGGGGAAAAAAAAAGAGGAGATAGTATTTTGCATTAGAGTTATCAACCTGGTCCACATTTCGGTGATTTTATTCCAATCATAAGAGTCTGGATGTAATATACTTTTGTGATATGTTCTACCAAAAACATGGAGGGCACAGTATCTTCCTTGACAGCGTGCTGTAAACAAAAATTGTGTCATGTATAGCAGAAACTACCAGAATTGGTAGTTTTGTATTTACAAGAATAAGGGGAAATGTGTTTGTCTGTTGATAGGTATTGCCAGCTGTCTCCTGTATGCAGGTACCACTCTTTGTTCCCAGGATTTTATGCATTCAGCTGTGATTTCTCTCTAAATCCTTTCACCATATCTTGATTGATTTGCAGATAGAACACAAATTCTCTTGAGACAAATGTATCATTACAATTTTAAATTGTAATCTTTTTCAGAAGATGTTGTTGTTTTCTTGCCATTAACATTTGAGAACAAAAGGCTGGAGTTTTAACATTTGTTACAATACTGACAAGCTACAATAGCCACCCTTGGGGGTTTTTTGCTATATAAGCATCAAGTTGCAATATGAGGAAACAGCATTTGTTTCATGTTCGCTACAAAACAATGTGTACACAATCACAGAAACATAGCTTCTGTGCATTTATTTTACTGTGAGCAAGGGCTGTAAAAGACCAGCATGCATTTTAGCTTGAGAACTTGAGAAGTAACCCTTCTTTTGGGATCCAAAAGCTCTCTAAAGCCAGTGTTTGGAAAATGGTGTGTTTTACTAAGTCATCACTGAGTAAATTGCATATTTACAAAGCTCTGGTGAGCACTACTCTCAAGCTTAAAGTTATATACCTATCTGCATGTTCTGATGATTCAAAATTTTAGCTGCTTCCATATCTGCCACAGTGATAAACTTCCTATATTGCAAGAAAATGATAGAGCTATTAATAAAAATAAAATATATCTTTGATACCTAAGGCTGCATCACCGACCTGTTTCCCAGTTTGAAATCGTGTATACATGTAATCAAATATTTATCAGTAATACCTTACAGCATCCAATACAGCCGAAATGATTTTACAGTCTCATACAATCCATCATTCATATACATATAGCAAATACCATGTGATAGGTAATATGCAATATATGATGTGCATAGAGTCTGTTAAAAAAAATACTAAAAATATGTTCTTCATCTCTATTAATTCTCTTTTCCCTCCTTTGAAACACAGTCTTAAAACACTTTCATATACTTGGTAAAATGGCAAAAATAAGGTGAGAAACCATGATTGCTTTTCTCTTTCACTAAGTAATTGCCTGTAAAATTAAGATTTTACACTCCCATACAGTCCATCATTTATATACACATAGCAATATACACATGCTGCATACGTACTATATATACATGTAGCACATATACACATACTCCCCTCCATATTTGATTAGAAATCTTTATAACTTGTGTTTTATCTATCTTATATATGTAGGACAGAAAACAGAAACTAACACAGGTTATATGTGAAGTAAATTTTATAGGTATGCTGTGTCCTATGCAGGACAGGACAATAGCACCTTGTAAAATAAACTCTTTAAGGACAGGAGAATTATCGAGGTTCTTTCAAGTTTGGTCTCCAAGTTGTCATGAGAGATTCGTTTCCAGGAGTCTCACTGAAAAGTTTGTGGTGCTTTGTTTGAGACAACTGCTGATGTTAGTTCAGCTCCCAGTGGGAAAATACGCTGCCTTTTACCAATACTGAGGGAACTGGGAAATAAGTAGCATGCGGGGAATAGGTTCTCAAGAAGCAGAAAAGACTTGTAGGATTGAGCCAGGAAGGGCCAGTGCAGCATTTGCATAATTTTCCTCTTTTCTGATTAATTGTTGTGCTAACAGGGAAGTCATATCTGTAGGCATACGAGGTGGCCTGTTTGGGAATAGCAGACTCATTGAATTGCAAGCACATTGTACTGTTGTGTCTTCTCAGAAATTTTCTTCTCTTTTAACTCACTGCTTTTGAAAAGTAATCCATCCTGCTTATGATTTGGAATGGGAATGGAGCTGTTACCAGAAAATATTCTTTGTCTGATGTGCTCAGCCTGAATATCAGGAATGGATAGTGATGAGAAACTTGACAAACTCTCTGGTCCCACTCTACTTACCTTAATGGTTTGGAGAGGACTTCAGAAGGACTTTCACCATCTAAGTCCAAGCTTAACAGAAATTCTGAACACTGTGAATCCTAATTCTTTGCCTTTTACTGCTCTGAACGACCATGGTATTTAGTATGCTGTGTGCTGCAGTGTTACAAAATGAATGCAATCACGTATAGCTAAGTGGTTAGTTTCTGTGCACACCTGGGAGAGCTTTGGAAGAGATAAGACATGTGTTTCACATCTGCTGGTTTCTGAAATTTTGACGCAGTGGTCTTTGGCTTGTTCTTTGCCCATTCATATTGTACCTATTTAAACTCCAGATGTGAGCAAGAAAAATTAATTTCTTCCTATTCCATCTTTTAATACTGTCAGATGAATATAAATCTTAGCTCACTGGAATATATTCCACATATTTTTTATTTTGTTTAGTGATCATTAGTACCTCTGTAGCTGTGAACATATGCATATTTTTATTTTAAGCTTTTCACAGTATATTACACCTCCCGAGATGTGAATTTTCTGCATGTCATTTTATAATCGATAATGGTTGTTATTTACTTTTTTTTTTCCTAGTCACTTTTGTATAATATGCTATCCTTTTAATTATCCCCAGCTCGAAAATACCAGCCTAATTTCATTTGGTACAACTGACATTTTGATAGAAAAAAAGTACTTAGTTAAGTATCTTTAAATTATTCTTGGTTTGTTTTTCTTTTCTTCGTAATACCAGATAGCACCTTTGATTAATAACAATCATATATAGGCTTTGTTCCTCTTATCTGGGTGTCAGCAGTAATTGGAATCCATATCCATATCCTACCTTGCAATCATGCTGCAAAAGGCCAATAAATTCCCGCTGAGTGTGTTACTTGTTAAATTTAGTGCATTACATTCAGGGTAATGAATAAAAGCAGTGGGCCGTTACTGTCTGGTTGGCAGAGGAGGAGTAAGAACAGCTAGACTCCCCTGAGGCCCCGAGCAGGCTTAAAACTGTGACAGACAGAATCAAGGGAGTCCCTGAGCATCACAGTTCAGTTTGTCTCCCTTAATTTCCTCTTCTACCAAGATTTTAGAGGAAATGGAGGAAGGTGAGGTAATCTTCTCCAGAAATACAAAATACCCTGTGCTTGTATACCAGTACTCCCTAGTGCAGATTCTCTTCTAGCCAAGTGTGTTTAAAAGTAATATATCTGTGTTAAGCATTCAGCTGATGACAGGTTTGACTTTGCTTTAAGAGATGCATGTATCATATATATATATATATATATATATATATACACACACACACAGAGTCTAGCATAGTTATACATGTATGTATATATATAAACTATACACATAAATGTATGATTGTGACCGACCTGTGTTAACCCTCTTTTGGATTGCTGACTGGTAGAAATGAAATCTCCGACTTCTCTTTTGGATGGCTGAGCATTGATTTGGCTGACACAGAACTGGCTCTGTGGCTCTAACTGTGGTGAGAAACAATAAGTACTTCAGTTCCAGATTTGGACTTGGTAAGTTGCTGAATTTGGGTTCCTCCTGGTATGCAAATTTACGGCATTAAAATAATGAAAAATGGTTAAATAATGTGATGGAATAACTGAAGTGGTAAGACATAATAAAATCTCAGTGAAAGGATACACAATCTTATTTTGATGAGACTGGTCTGGATTTTTCTGTTCCTCTGAACGGAGAGAACATGTGAGTGCACTCTCCCATCTTGAAAGAGACCAGCTTGAGCCCTCCCCATGCCCATGCAGGCACCAGAGTTAGGAGTGAGGAGAGCCTCGTGTGCCCACATGTTGCCCTGAAAAAGGGAAATGACCTGTCCAGGGGACCTGCCAGCCCACTGACAGTTGGAAAGATGCTTTGGAACCTTTCCCTCTCACCCCTACACCAGCAACACGTTCCTTTGAGAGACCTTGAAAGGGAATCTAATGACATGATTACATTCAGCTTATTTTCTGAGCCTATGAAACTATAGGTTTTGGCAATATTTGGACTTCTACTGAAGCTGTACTCCTTTCAGGGTTACCTGTCAGGGCTAAAAATCTCTGCAAATCTCCTGGACTGGAAAACCTGAGCTGCAAATGAATTAGGTAAATATGTATCATGTAGATCCCAAGTAACTACATGTTTTGTTTTCAGGGGAGTTAAAATCCAAGAAACAGAACAAAATTACAGGGGAGATCTTATCTCTGCTGCAGTCAGAGGGAAAGATTTTACTTCTTCAGGATATTATCAGTGTGGAGGGTGACGGAGCACTGGAACAGGCTGCCCAGAGAGATTGTGGAGGCTCCTTCTCTGGAGACAAACCCCACCTGGACGCGTTCCTTTGTGGCTGCCCTAGGGGATCCTGCTCTGGCAGGAGGGTTGGGCTAGATGATCTCTAGAGGTCCCTTCCAACCCCTGACATTCTATGATTCTACTGAGTCCTTCTCAAGTAGCAGTGTTGGGTTTTTTTTCACTAAATTTTTTGATGAAATTCATCACAGGATGCAGGTTATCTAGCTCTTCTTCTAATTGTTCCTGGAAACATCTAGCCTTAAAATTCAGATCTTCAAATTATCCACTAAGTTGATGCCTAGCCTCAAAGTGATGGAAGTTTATATGCCCTTGCATTTTCACCGGTAAAGCTGTTTATATGACTGCAGCTCTGCTTTTGAACATGTCTTGACTGTGTTGAACAGGTAGGTGACTCGGCCAACTTTGGGAACTACAAAGTAAGTGTTCTTGTATCTGTATCCCTTGTAAACCCAGCTTTGATATGTCCAGCACACCTGTGTGAGGAGACTTCTGCAAAACACAGGCAGAAGTTGGAGTGCTGAGGAAACATCAGGCTCCTCCTGTCCACGAATAATGCTCTGATGGTCCTGCAAAAATGCTCTGGAAAAACATGGGGCTGCAGGGAACATGGCAAAAAACTTCTAGGAAAACTGCAGCCAGTGAAGATACACAGACAAATGGCACCTGCTCCTGTTTCACATCTTATTGGAGTTTAATTTTTGTTTTAATTTTTGATGTTCAATTTTTGTATTTTTTAATAATTTGTTGTTTAATATTTGCTGAAATTATTTGTTTCACAGTGAGAAAAGTTTTAGTAAGAGAAAAACCTGATGGAAGAAGATAAACCCTGCAGGCCTTTAGCCTCCACAAATACCTGTAAGATGTATTAAGGTGTTTCTTTCTTTTAGGCTTTTTAAGGGTCTAGGTTTAAAGTCAGATTAATTAGTTTTGTAAAACGACAGGGATGGTTTAGCTCTACTCTAGGATTAGTCTGTATATTTGCCTCAAGAAGTACTTGTGATTGAGACAGTTCAAAACCAAGAAAGACCTTTGTCACCAGAGGGAAAAAAATATTGCCATAGTGCGGCATCAGTCCAGGTTGATAAAGTTTAACATAAACCTTTCCCAATATGAAAGGCAGTATTTTGTTAGAGAAAATGGTAATGTTTTGATATGGGTGATCTCATACAAAATGAAATATTTGGTGTAATCTGATGTTTTATATAAGAACGTGTCTTGTGCTGCTGCTGCTGCTAGGAAAAACTCTTTCCTGAAATTGCCCTGTTTATTATCCTAACCTTACAACATATCCTGGTTCTGTCTGGCAATCACATTAAAAATTAAAATGACAAATCAACATTTCTAAAACACAAACACATGTGCACATGTGTATGGAACATACCCATTTAAGATCAGTTCATTAGGAGGATAGTTCTGGCTTCTGATGTGGTCTTGTGGGAAGTTTCCTAAGTACTTTACATTTCATTAGGGAATTCAAACAGGTCCTTGATTCTTTCCCTGTTGAACTGGAAGATACTGCAGACGAGTCCAGATCCTCTGAAGAAATCCTTCTGAATCCTCACAGAAAGGAGGTTTGGAATATCTGCGAAATTCTGAGTAGCTCCACATGTCTCAGAGCTCCAGTCCCTGATCTCAGGTCAGGCAGTGGTTTTGCTCTGTGCCAAGCACTGACATTTGTTGTTGATAGATTCTTATTTCACCTTCTCATGTTTAACATTCCTTTGAGCTGGAACATTTAGTTTAAGGCTGTCTGGGTGCCATGGATAGAATCATCTTTAATCTTCTTACCATCAGAAATTCTGCAGGAGCAGATCCAGGTGCAATGGTTGTTGATTAGCTAGAAGTGGTTTATATCAACCCATTAATTTTTGCAGAAACTTTGTGAGTTTTTTTCTTTTAAGCTCTGTTATTTCATGCACTTCTCATCTTTACTTTTTTTTTCCCATTGCTCTTGGGGCAAAATAAACAATGACAACAATGTTGGATGTAAAAGCTCTATGTAAATACCTTGATTGTTTTAAAAGCCCATTATCTGACATGAGGACTTCATGTTTCTCAAGAATATACTTTACTTTCTGGACTATGTGTGCCAGTAAGGACTATATAAGTTGAGCCAAACCAATATATCTGGAGAAGTAATCAGCCACAGTACTGTATTTGTGTCCTTTCAAAGAAACCAAGTCTGTTGCTTCTACTGCCAAGATCTGGCAGGTAGCTTTGAGGAGATTAATGGCCCTGGTGATTGTTATTATTGGTGACTTTTTTCCCCTTCCTACCCCTAAACTATTACATCCCATATGCTTATTTACTGGAAAGCCTGAATGTACTGAAAGAAAGCAGACTAGCATACAGGATATTGTGATCTGACAGTGTATTTATTGATAAGTTTATGTTCTTCAAGGTACTGTGGGAACACAGCCCTCTAAAGTACTCAAGGGATCAAAATCAGCTGTCCTTTCAGAGGCAGTCTCTCAGTCATATCAAAGTTATTTCAGTCTCACCAGTATGGTAATGTATTTACTGGAAGTTGACTCATTCACCACTGACAAAGGTAGAGTTGAAGTTATTGGCAAGTCTCATGTGTTAGTTCTTCATCTCTAACTTGCTCTGATCAACTAACATTGCTGCCAGGATGAGGTCAGATTGTTCTTATCATCAGCTTTTCTTCTTAATTTGGCGGTTGGTTACCAACTCTATTCTAAATAGTCTGGAGTATTTTCTTTTATGAAAACTTTTGTATGATAGAGTCATAGTGTGGGAAAAAAATTGATGAAGTCACATTGTTTGGATCCTGGCTGAAAAAAAATATCCAGTGACCTGTGTTCTGTTTCTTGTTAAAAACTAAGATGAAAAAATATGCAATGAGCAAGTAAATAGGTCTGTGGAAGTACTAGGAGTTCCTCTCCTATTTCACAATGCTTTTTTTGCGTGGCTGCTTGATGTGGTAGAAGAAGACTTTGATATTCTGGAAGCCTTTGTATAAGCATATTTCCTAGGCCACATGAAGGTGTGTCTTTGGCTACTGGCTGAAGAGCTTAGAGAACAGTGTACCAGAACAGGTAGAGGTATACTCCCTGTGGTTTTTTTAATAAATGCATTTTTCGAGGTGATTTTCTTTTCCACCAGGCTTTACATACTCAAATCATTAAAGGACAGTATTCAGAAATTCAGTTAATACCTCCCAAAGCACAGTATCTTATCCAAGGGTCTCCTTCAAATGTCTGTCTTGAAATTCACATAAAGCTAGTAATGCCTTTTGTTTCATTGATATTATTAGTTTTATTTCTCAGTCTGGCTGAATTGCCTCTTTTCTTATTATTTACTCTATATCAAGGCCCTGAGTAGACCTTAATGGCCCTGACCATCCCCACCTGGGCCCCTCATCCACATCCCCACCTGTGGACCTACCAGTTGTATATAAGCTCATGCGCTTAGTATGGGTGACTTTCTTGAAGTCTGGAGAATGTGCTTTTGATGCTGAGCTTTGGTGCCTTGAAGGAATGCCAAGGAAAGTGTTACCTGCTATAGAAGGTCGTGAGTACTGCTGTGGGCATGATTTTTTATCAAGGGGAGTTTGCTGGCAGCTTGTTCAGAGGTCTTGTTCTAAGAATACTTTAAGAACCTGTCTGCAGAAAATAGTTGTTTTCTCTGCAGGTGCTTTTGTTAAGGTCCATAGAAGTCCGAAGTGTTACACTAATCTTTAAATCTTCTGTTATGGAGAAAAAAGGAAGGAAAGTGTCCTATTTTATTTTGTTTTCCTTCCCCTTTCTTTTAGTGAAAGTTCAGGACAGCATAGGGAATTGGTCACCCTCGATTTTGAATAACTTGCTTTTTTTGCAGACTTGACTTTATTCTTCCTATTTTATATAGACTTTGAGATATTTTAGAAAACTAGTAAACTAATAATTCATTTTGGTTATGGGAATATCTCATAGAAGTCTGAAAGTGTAAAACAGAAGGGATCAAAAAAGGATGGATCAAGTGAAGAAGGGAGACATTTTAATGAATAGGAGAGTTCCTGTTATCTTAGGATAAGTTAAACTCTTCCTTGACTAATTTACATACAATTTAGTTTGCTTATGGGCTTGTTGGCCCTTGCTAGGAGTCTAATGAGTTTTGTAGATGAAAATAATATAGGCAAGGGTTAGGAAAGGGCTCTTAATAATGGATCTTCTAGACTGTTGCAGCCTGTGATGTGAGGAGAAATGGAAATCTTTCCCTTAAAGAAGCAGGAGATGAAAGAACCAGTGCCCCTCAGCTGAGTAAACTAAGAAGGAAGAATGGCAAAGCAGAGGCTTGTGGAAACCTGTATCTGGAAGACCACCTAAATATACCTCTGAACAATAATTTAATCTATGTAGAGACTGAGGTGGACAGTTCTGGGTCAGGTTTTGCCAGACTGGAAAACTTGTGGTGCTGAATGGCTTCTGGTCTAACAGAGAAAGCACAGTCTTTTATTACTTATAAAATCATTGTTGTTGATGATGGTAATGATTTTTCTTCCAGCTAGTGAGGAACAGTAAGAACACAACACAGGAAAGTAGGAGATTCTTGGGGTTTTTATGTCTATCTCAAGAGGAAGTAGGATGTTTTAGCAAGAAGGGGAAAAGAACTGAACCAGTCTTTCTGAAAAATGAGTATGGCATAATAAGAATGACTAAAAGCTAGGGAAATTCCTTGTGTGAGAGACTCTTGTTAAAACATGAATCCACCTAAGCCTAGGCTTAGGCTCATACTAGGTTTACTTTCAAAACTGGGATACGAGTCCAGAAAGAGAAGCAAGTGTGACTCTTCATTTCCATTGGGCACTACAGGCATCATTCCTACATGTTAGGTGAGTGGTATTTTAATTAGTAGGTGGTATGTGTCAACAGTGTCTCTAACAAAACGCTACAAGCAAATGCACATCACTATAAGCCTAGATGGAATGTGTGCTTACAGTTTATTTATACTATCTGTCATTGAAATGATGATGTCTGTCTATATAATGGAAACTACAATTTATCCCTCGAAGATAATTGTATAGAGTGAGTTTAGAGGATAAGGACAAGGTTAATTTGGGGAGAGAAAGAGCAATTCAAACATCAAGTTTTGATCTGTGATTCCAAAAGTTTGTTTATAGCAGGAAATACCATGATAGACTTGGGATAGCTTTTTTGCTTATTGTTTTTAATTCTGGCTAAAGAGCTTGCTCAAAGAGGGGGGGGGAAAAAAGTGTTGAAATGGAAATCAGTCTTGGAACAAGATGCTTAGAGTTTTTGCAAGAGCTCTGTAATCTTTCTTCATAACAGTGAAGGAGCTGAGTTGTTTGATTACTTGATTGTGAGAAGATTGTTAGTAAGGTTGATTTATATTTACTTCTTAAGATATGATTGGCCTTGTTGTGGAAATCTGCATGAGGCTATCCAACAACCTGAAATGTGGAGATTATGCCTTGAGAAATATCAAACACTTATATCAAATGCCTGTCAGAAATAATCTGCCCAACATGATTTTATTATCTTGACACTTATCATAACATATCCTCAGCTATAGATCTGGATACATAATATGAATGCAAATATTATCCAGTATTTTTTCATGATGAAAATATCCAAAGTTGTGAGGGATGATACTGGTGAAGCCTAGGTGATATATCAAACTTATGAGTAATTGCTCACTACCAAAACCCAGTGTTGCTACTGCAAATGTAACTGAAAGCTCTGCTCTGACATGGCCTGGGGATGCATTTTTTTTCCAAGGTTATCATGCTGAAATACAGAGACACATATGATCTGCTGGACAGTTGCTGTACATACAGATAGAGGCATTTGATTGTGTAGTGAAGGCTTATTCCCATTGTCCAGATTCTGAAACACATTAGAGCACAACTAAAACTCTACAGAATATGTTCTTCAAGATCTTGTTGACGCATACAGTCACATTTGGGAAAGGATCCCATTCATGAGACAGTAGTTAGCTGTGCTGTATACTTTCAATGTTTGAGGATCCTGCCCCATCAGAAGAGGATGGACCATTATGAAGACTGTCTATATTCAAATTGAAGATTTTCCCTTAAGTAATTGTGACTCCCTGGGAGGCAAGAAAGACATGTTTGAAACTTTTAGCATCCACACTGAACTGAGAAACAGCATTTCAGCTGGAACCTACTCAACTGACAATGGATTTAAAAGGTAGTTTGACTGATACTGTCCAGACTGCATCAGAATTATGAGAAATATTAAGGGAATGATCTTGGACCCACAGTTTACTGCCAATGTACTGCATTGTCAGCAAAAACCAGAATCAGAAAAAAAATTGAGACAAATATAAAATGTAGAATGGTATAACCAGCAATCACAGTAGCCTCTCTTCAAAATCTGTGGATAAACTGATGAAAATAATTGGTAATGAGTATGTGTGCTTAGTAAGAGAAAAGGAGAGCAGAAGTAAGCATGTTTAAAAGGAGATACAATCAGGTAGCCATACTGGAAGGGAATAAGGGAGAGTTTAGCATAATAAAAGAGAAAAGTGTGACGGAACAAAACACTACAAATGCACTTCCGCTTGCTGACTGTTATGGCAAAGCTCAGAGCAGTTCTGAAATGTGAGTCACAGTGTATGCCAATAGAGAAAGAATAAATACCAAGCCACTGCTGAGGATACACAAACACATTTGCAGATGTATGTGCAGCCACCTTTGAGCATGTGTTGGGTGCTTCTGAAGTTAACTAGGGAAAGCCTTCACTCCAAATTTCAAGATTTACTTTCTTGTTTCAGCAGCTACTTCATGTTTTTGAAGAATATGAATGGATGTGGTGAGACAGCATGCTCTGATAGTGTTCAGGTCAAGGGGATGCAACAGATATAAATAAAATATAATCAAATATTTTGAGTAAGAAAAGACAGATCTGTTCAAGTAACTGTTTCTTCTCTTTTCTTTGTTCATATGTTCTTTCACAAGGAATCCTAAAACATGTAACTGACTTAGGTAGGGATTCTTTTAATTTATTATGGGATTTCTTGGGAAAAGTTTAGTTGTTAAGGGATAAAATTGCTTAAGCCTTTCTGCTCTTTTCCTCAGGATCACTGTGGCTGTGCACCTTGCTTCCTGTTTCATGAGATGACAGTCTATCTTCTGTCATCAAGGTCTAGAGAAGACCTTAACTCAAGTTCATGGCAAAAAATCTGAAGAAAAACTACACCGAACTGCCTAAATCTTGACTTCAAGTTAAAGTTTGTGGAAGAAGGTGGTATGGTACAGCAGAACTTGATGGCACAGGTTAGGTGTGTTGGTTTTTCTTTTCCAACACCAATGCACTTAGATGCTTATTTCTTCTGAGCAAATAAAGGTTGTGTGAGGCAGCTGATGAAATGAAAAAGGAATTAAAGGCATATGTTACCTCTTCATTACAGAGGATGCTACCTATTGTGTTGGGTTTTTTAACCAAAACATTTCCTAAAACTTCATTTTCCCATGTCCAGGCAATGTAGTAATTCACAGACAATACCTTGAAGAACATTTTTTGTCTTTGATGCTGGTAAAACACATGAAAAAACGATAGCAAGCATCGTTTTGTCCATCATACAAACAGAAGATCTGCAGCAGAAAAGGGTTTAAGTGACTTGCCAAAAGGCCCACAGAAAAGCAGAAGTAGGAGTGGAAGACAACCAGCTATGAGTCCAAGGATATTTTTTGTCCCTTAGCGTTGTAGTTTTGAAAGGCAGGAATGAGTACTGCACAACCTTTTCTCTGCAAGATGCCTTTTCATAACATGGCTATGATTGACTCTCATTGACCTCCCTCCTGCTTAGCTGATACAGTTTCAGCTTATTTAACCATATGGGACAAGAGCTAATCTTAACATCTATAAAAATTGCTACTTTTAGGAGCTCGTATTGATGTTACTAATGAAAGAAAAATTTGGAAGACAGCACTGTTGAGTCTTGGTATCCACAATAGTAGATGAGGTCTCTTTCTAAGCTTAATTAATTATAAATACAATATAAATACAATAAAAACGTTAGTAAAACCCTATTTTACCAAACACTTAATGAATTAAATGAATATTTGAGGGCATGTAGAAGACAGCGGCAAAACAAAGAACGGTAATTTTTTTCATTCTGAAGAAAAATGCCTTCTTTCTGTAGCAGAAGTAGTAACAGTAGATGCAATGTATTCTGGCTTGAAAGTTTTGGTTGTGTATCATTTTATATGATATCCTCACAGCAAACTATGGAAATGGGACCTAGATGAAAAAGTTAAAAGGTGAAAATTAACTACTTGGGAAGCTGTAATCTGACAGTTCATAGTTCTCTATAAAGATGGAAGGCTCTTTCAAGATTTCTGCAGCTGTCTACCCAGCACCACATAAGGAGGGACTGGTGGAAGACAGGCTTGGAGTGTAAAATTTATTTTGATAAATTGGAGAAATGATCTGAGGGAAAATAATAAGGTGAACCTCAATAGGGACAATTGCAAGGTGCAAAGTTTGGGTAGAAATAGTTGGCTATGCAAAGGCAGGCAGCGGAGCAGCGAGGTAGCTTGTATATGGAAAGCTACCTGCAGATTGCTATGGATAAAAGCAGAAGTAAATATTGTGCTGTTGAAAACCAGGGAAAGGTATACCAGGGTGTATCAGCAGGTTTGATTTATAAGATTCACGTGTCTTACAGAATAGGAAGAACCACAACTGGATTACTGTGTTGTCTTGGACACTGCTTTTCAAGACATGTTGAAGAGACTCTGGAAGAGAAAAAGGAAAATTAAGAAGTCAGGATAACTTGGTTTGCAGGGTGAAACAATTTAGCTTAAAGAAGAGGGTTCTGATGAGAAATATGAGAATAATCTTTATATATGTTGATGTCTAATGCACAGAGGAAAAGAATAATCTGTTGCCTATCTTCATGACAGATATGATAAGAAATAATGGACTTAATTTTCAGTGAGGAACCTTAAAGTTAAACATTAGATAATCTTTCTATCACAAAGCAAAGTGAAATACTGAAACAGCTGGCTTAAGGACACTCCATTGAGGAGTGTGTTTCAGGACATGTTAGCCATCTACTGCGTCCCTCTCTGAGGGATGAGGAAGAGGCCAGGTAACTGCTGGGAGTCTACCTCTAGCCAATGATTTTGATGTGAGGAGCTCTGAACACAAAGGCTTTAAGGCCCAAATAGTAGAGGCCCCCACCTAGCATAAGATCTGGGTTTTTAAGATTTCATTATCTCATTAAAGCATAAAACATTTTATATCTGACACATACTTAACAAAAAGCATAAATATTCCATCTGATTTTTTTTTTTTTTGATACTTTGCTGGGTTTGCAGACAGCCTGAAACACCAGAGTGGAGGTGTGACCTGCGCGTTTCATCCCGAGTACAGAAATCTGCTGTCACTTAGAGCAAATGTCACAGGAGCATTACCCGAGGCATGCTTAGGGTCTTGACTTTGCAAACAATATAAGTGGGTAAGCAGGGTCTTTCTCACCTGTTCATAATTAGCTTTGTTACAGTATTTCTTCGGTATGCCTTTAGCCTAATTAAAATTTAGCAAGTGTAAGTTGGAATCAAGAGCAGGTAAATTAATGCACTGCTGGTGGAAGGCCTACTGAAGCAAATATATCTTTTCTCATTGTCTCGGTGTTACTGCGTGTCTGCATGGGCATACCCCACTGAAGCAAGTACACTAGGGTATTGCTTTGGATGTCAGTGTAATTTGGCTGACTAATGTAAGCTGAAAATCTGACGCTTTGTTTTTAACATTTTAAACACAGAAAGAATTCATGGTCTTTGTTGATTCTGCTAGGACACTGGGATTTAGTAAAAAGCTTCTGTAGAGATGTCAGAACTACTGACTACTGTAAACAGTAGAAGGTGAGGAGGAACATGCTAAGAATGCTTTTGAAAAGTAGATTAACTTTGCATATACATTTCTGTGAGGATTTTTAACATATTATTACTGAACAAATAAGTGGGGAGGTTTTTTATTCAAGTTAGAAAATTTTATTCATTGTCACAGATAACCAGTCTGTTTCTGTAAAGTTAAGAGGGCAATGTCAGGATTTTCTTCCTTTCATAGATTTGTTGGTATGCTTTCATTTATTTAGCAAAGCACAGAGGAACTGTCTGAAAGTGCACAGAAAGGGAGCTGGTTCTGAATAAAATTTCTCAAATGAACATAGTGAGGTGAGCTGCATTGCCAAGATGCAATATGTATTACATCTGTCAAGATATTGTTCATTCCATACTTCTGCTTCATAGTGTAATAAATTAGTTAGCATGAAGTTAATAATGAACAGAATTGGTCTATTATATTTAGTATTTTGGCATCTCCGACTAGGACAGTCAGTCTTCTCCTCCTTACTCTTCTACTCTGTAGGCTAAACTGGGGTCAGTCTATTTTCAGCTAGACTCACATGCAGGGGCAGTAAAAACAGCTTGTTGGGAGCCTTAAATTTCCTTAGGCTATCCTATTTCTTGTGAGATGGCAGCTTGGGAAACTACACTAGAAATAGTTGTGCATGTGTGTGAATGTGAACAGAAACCTCAATGTGCGTGTGGCCCCTATGCTGGCCATTTCACTTTGGTTGTCCATTAGTTTTGGATGAAAAGCAAAAGTTGGAGAACTCAGCTTGCAAGGATGAAAAGAAGCAGCCCTCCCTTGTATCTCTGTTTTTTTCCAATGGTAAGAAGAGCTGGGCGGTGTTTCGTCCTTTGACACCAGTTGCTGGGCTATGATTCATAGAAGGGCAGCAAGGTGGCTGTAAATGGCCTATGTGACAGGTCTGAGAGGAACAAAGGAAGAGGGCCTCATGCAGCAAAAATCTGAGTTGAGACAATAGGATCTTGAGAGGACTGAAAAGCAATAGGTTTCTAAAAACCCATTTTTGGCACTACAAATATTATAACATATTATGAAGTGTATTTTGAAGCATGAGTGAGGCAACATAGAATCAGAATCAATGAACATTAGGGCTGGAAGGGATCTCTAGAGACCATCCAGTCAAACCGCCCTGCCAAAGCAGGATCACCTAGAGTGGGTCACACAGGAACACGTCCAGGTGGTCTTTTGAAAGTCTTCAGAGAAGGAGACTCCACAACTTCTCTGGGCAGCCTGTCCAGTGCTCTGTCATCCTCACAGTAAAGAAATTTCTCCTCGCGTTGAGGTGGTTCTTCCTACGTTCTAGTTTGTACTCACTATTCCTTGTCCTATTACTGGGCACCACTGAAAAGAGACTGGCACCTTCCTCTTGACACCCACTCCTCAGATATTTATATACGTTAATAAGATCCCCTCTCAGCCTTCTATTTTCAAGACTAAACAGCCCCAGTTCTCTCAGTCTCTCTTCATAGGAGAGATGTTCAAGTCCCTTGATCATCCTTGTAGCTCTCCATTGGACTCTCTCCAGTAGGTCCCTGTCTCTCTTGAATTGGGGAGCCCAAAACTGGATACAGCATTCCAAGTATGGTCTCACAAGGGCAAGGTATTTCCTGGAGCATTTAATCACATGGAGATTAGATCATTACAGCTGTACAAAGGTATTTAGTTTTTGCCCTTAAACAAAGCTTAGTATTGCTCTTAGGCAATGGACTCTAAGGAAGAAGAAAATATTTTGTGGAGTAATTCTGTGAAAATACTTATGGGTATGAAGACATTCTCAACAATCTTTTCAAAACTCCACAGTGAACTTTGTGCATGTCTGCATACAATGTGCATGTCCATACAATGGAAAGATAGGAAAAGCAGTTTGTTAAAGCCAAATTGCACCAAGTATAGGTACCTCATGATCCATCCCACAATGGGGTGTTTTGCCCTTCCTCTTATGCCAAATGTCACCCTTCTGGTGAATGGCATAGTACATATGGTGCTGAGTTCACTCTAACCTCCTGAAAGAAATGTTCTCCACTCCCTGTTCTTCTGTTAAACAAAATGCTTGCAAAAAGGCAGATATAACTGCCAGTTGGCCCGATAATTGGTTCTGTTTCTTCCACAACCCAATGCTGAACAGCCATGTATTGCCACACCCATTACCTGTAAGAACCAGTCACTATCTTCTCAGGCTTGCTGGGTACATAGAGAGAGCCTTGGGCAGTGGATCCTCAGGCATGCTGGAAATGAAACAGAGCAGGTGGGATCCATCTTACCTACCTCCAGGCATCCGCATTGTGTAGTGTGAGGGCATAGGACAAGAACAGCAGGCTAGCTTGGGTTTAAATACCCGAGCTAAAGGCACCTCCATAATCTCCCAACAAGTGACAAGATGATGGCTTTGCCTCTCTGAAAACGGATCAGTGGAACACTGCTGCTTACTGCAGAGCTATCTTCCATGAGATCTGTATCCAAGGGGGCAGATTTTAGTGACGAGAAGTAAGGAATATTTGACCAGTTCCCAGGAATCAGAGAGAAGGCCAGGAGTTAATGGGATTGCAAGTTGATAAATTAAAGGGCTAAGAAGCCAGCACCAAAGTTTCTGTCCACCATTTCCATGGGAAGGAGAGAAAGCTGTAGGAATGCAAGACCGTGTCCCTTATGTGGAGATGAGATAGGACTGTGTCTGCATATGAGAGTCTCACTTGCTATAGAGCTAGAGTGTACGTGGCTGCCTACTTGAAGCTGGGACATGCCGTGAGAGCTGGTGGGTAGAGTGGGCAGACAGCTTTGCAGAAAGAAATGCTCTGTTATATCTTTTCCTACTCTTCCTCACACCTCTTTGGCATGGATAAGAGCTGTACACAATCTTTTTCTGGCCCTGATCAGCCTAAGGAGCTCTTCTGAGGGAGAAATAGTCCTGTGCCACTGTTAGTGACACTGTGAAGACATCAAGAGCACTAGCCCAAGAATCTTGTTTAAGTCCTCCAACCCAGATGTGCTTTTTGCCACAAGCTGAGCAGGTACAGGAGACTGACATTGGATGACTGTAGACTAAGTCTTACCTATTTTACACTTATCTATTTTACACTTTTTTTTTGGTTTTTTTTTGATTGAGCAAGCTGTCACACCGCACTTTCACAGTTTTTATTTTGGTTTTGGGTTATGCATCTGTACTTTGTATGTTTTTTATTTCAGTAATAAAATTAGGTAGGCACTTCACACTTTTGCAAAAACTAAACATTGTATTTTTGGATCATAGTGTTTTCATAGTAGGACTTCTGTGCGGCACAGTTGCTAATCCTGTATGTCAACTCATACTTAATTTTTCTTCTTGTTCAGTGAACAAAGCTTTAAAAAATGAGTAATAAGAAAATATTCTTAGCCAAAACTGTAGGAGTGAACTTTCCTTGACATTCTGAAAAAAAGACCTTGAAATATTCACATTGTGTTGCATAGACTTCCCATGAAATATGCATGGAAAATTATACAAGGTACAAGGAAAAATACATACTACTGGAAACAAGAGACAAGTCTTTATCTAGCAAGTAAAACAAGAATACAGGAAGAGCTAGATGTGTCCCTGGTAACTCTCATTTTGGAGAAGGCTGAGTGCTGTCTGTTTTTCTCTTTGTAAACCTCAATGAACCCGTGCCTTCCAGCCACCAAAGAGCTGCTTTCTCATGCTTCCACAAGCATTATGTAATATATAATATGCACTTAAAATACCAGGTGGAGACATTGCTTAGCAAGCACTAACCTAGTTGTGAAAGAACATCAACTTCACTTACTTCAGCCAAATGTAATTGCTTTGCTGAAGGATAAACCATTCTATTGAATATCCAGTTGTCCGATAAAAGTCATTATCAGTCCGGATAGTGTCTGATAAGTAAGTTTCCCCGGAATAACGAGCATGATATCCATACCTTTGCCATGTCCTCAAAATAAACCTCATGGGAAAGATTATCCTGCATGTTTAGACAGATTCTTCCCAGAACTACAGGAACAGCAGCAGAGTGAGAGCACAAGTGATCCCGTGCTTATTCTAAAGTGTGTGGCTGCTTTTACCCCAAAATGCCAAACTAGTTGTTATTAATCATTATCCTATGAATATGATGGGGGAAGATCCATTGATAAGAAAGATGTGTTTCCATTAAAGATCTTGTCAGCATAGATGATAAGGCATGTTGATCTCTAGGAGACTAATGAGTCTGCACAAAAAGTGATTCTCAAATTACACCAAGGCAACTAGTGGTATCTGTAATCATGTTCTTTGTACAGTTGTTCTCCATCCTCTGAGCTCACACATTTTCTAAATTACTGGTTCAACTGGAAAGGCACAAATTAATAGGATGACTTCAACTCTCTTTTGTTTAATTAAGAAAGGCCAGATTTTCTTACCTGCCTACTCCCACGGACAATAGCAATGCTCTCATTACAGATGTCCCATGCTGACATCTGGTATTTCCTAACTTCTGCTCTGACTGATGGATGAGTGTGTTTTGCCAAGTGTTGTCAAGTAGTGGCTTTGAGGGAAGTTGTCCCAAGGAACTTTCCTTCAGCCATGTTTGTGCCTTGTCCGCTTGTTGTGGCTGCAGATGGGATGGTCACTGCTCTGTGACCAGGCTCTTGCTTGGCTTTGGCAGGCTGGTATTCTGCAGCTGCCCTGAGCCACGGCAAAGTACCAAATATACCTCCAGACGCCCTTGCGTTGGCAACCACAAATGCAGCACAGAACACCAGTTCCACCTGGGTGGCTGGTCTGGGCAGGGATGCTGCCAGTACGTGAAGAGGAGGCGGATTGTGGCATGGCAAGAGAAGAATCAGGGGAATCAGTAAATATGCTTTTTGGGGTTTTTTTTGCTGCCGTGGTTTGCAGTATACAGCAGGTGAGATTCTGCAGTGCTGATGGGCTGGTAGGGGAAAAAGAACATGGAGTATGGTCATGTAAGTCTTAATATCAAGAAAATCTCCACAAATATGGAAATGATTATTTGCACTGTAGATGTGAGCCAGCTGGCTGTGTGGTCGTGGCTGCAGCTGAACATTAAGTATGCAGCAGTTACTGAGCTGCAGCTCACTGTGAATGATATACCTCCCCATTATTCCTTCTTGGGTAGACAAGCCCATAAAGAAAAAAAAAAAAGGGGGAAAGAAAATCTGATCTGAATGTACAGTCTGTTTGGACTTGATGATTTTAGAGGTCTTTTCCAAACTTAACAATTTTATGATTTAAATGCTTTCAAAAGACTGCATGCCAGTCTGTTTTGGGTTACAAAGATTTTCAATTTAAAAGTCATATTTTTCTCTCTCATGTTTCAATCAAGAAAAAATGTATTAGGTTGAGGTATAGTCAGGCAATTACAGGCTCTCTTCTAGATGTCTTGAGATATATACAACAGAAATGAAAGTTTACCATGTTCAGGTGTAAGTTACACTCCTCTGTGCATAATAAAAGTATTTTCCTTATGATAAGGAAAATTAACTACTGAAGAATATGTATCTCTTTTGTTCTACTTAATTGATTTCTTTGCAGACCAAGACATCACTCAGTTTAAGAAAATTACGTATTAAATTTAGCTTACAATCTGTTTATGGGAAAAAATATTTTTTAAAAGATTATACAGTGCAATGGCATGGTTTTATGTACTGCTATTATAGTTACACTCATTCTGTGTGTAGAGTTGTAGTTGTGGGAGAAAATAAGAAGATAAAGGAAGGAGAAGGCGATATGACTTTTTGTGTGAAATTTTTTGAATATTCTGTTTGTGTATTATAATATCTGACCAATTTTCTAAAATTTTAGTAAATTTTAAGATCACATCAGTCTTAACATCA
Organism: Trogon surrucura; assembly: GCA_020746105.1. NCBI lineage: Eukaryota > Metazoa > Chordata > Aves > Trogoniformes > Trogonidae > Trogon > Trogon surrucura. The sequence continues at coordinate 110,803,664 of CM036617.1, read as the reverse complement.
CACATCTCTCTGAAATGCTTTACTTTTCTCTTGACAAAAATAATGATTACATTTAAATTTAAGGAGACAAGGAATTCTCTTTTCATTTTTTCCCATCACAAACTTTTTATACATAACCAATTTTGGTGTCTCCCTGTTTGTATTTTGTTGTGCTTTTTTTTTTTTTAATTTATTTTAAATTACTACTGCTAGCATGTTTCTTGCTGTAATAGGGAATATATGTATGTCATTATTAATCTAAAAAACTCACAGGACTCAAAAGCATATGTGATAATTGAAACCACTGCCAGAGTTTCAATTTGAAATAAGTAAATATTTGTGGGGGCACTTCCACATCAGCTGATAGTTGTCTGTTTCTTACACTGAAATTTAAATAACTTGCCTGAATTCAATGATTCTAATATCCTGTTAACCCATGCTGCTCCATGCAGACCCCAGCCGGTGCTTTTCCTGTGGCAGGGCACCACAGTTGAAGGTGAGCAGCTGGCAGGGCTGGCTGAGCAGGGATTGCAGCAGATGGATGGGGAACTGGAGCAGCCAGAAATGTGTGGACAGGGGCTTGCAGCAGAGTATTTCAGAGGTGGGATGGTGGATAAAGGCCAACTGTGTTCTCACTAAGCTCACTCCTGGCCCTTGCTTCCTTGGTGGGGCTGAACGGCTCCTCCACCAACTCACGTCAGGGCATAGAACCTTAGAATGTGTTGTGCTGGAAGGGACCTTTGAAGGTTATCTGTCTGCAGTGGGCAGGGACATCTTTAACTAGACCAGGTTGCTCAGAGCCCCATTAAGCCTGACCTTGAATGCCTCCAGGGATGGAGCCTCCAAGACCTCTCTGGACAACTGGTTCCAGTGTTTCACCACCCTCATATTAAAGAACTTCTTCCTAACATCTAGTCTAAATCTACCCTGCTCTGGTTTAAAACTGTTGCCCCTTGTCCTGTCACTACACGGCAGGGCCCACCACTGAGTGCAATCAGGCGAATGCAGGTGCTCAGCTGCAGTGAACAGCTGCTGAGTTTGTGACACCCTGCCCACTGTCTTTCCTCAGAGCAAGTAAAAACTGGAGTTTTAGCAGGACTGCTATTAGCATCAGTGGTGCTGTGTAAGAGCAGAGTCAAGGCTGGGTGTTTTTGGGGGCACAGGGTGAGTCAAGTCTTCACTCAGATTAAAGAAGACTGACAAACAATGCTTTTCTTTCTAAAAAGTAATGTGTGCATGTACAGTAAATGTTGGTTTTAAAAGGTGAAAACTAGTTTACTCAGTGTTGGGGAGTTTCTTGCTCTTTTTGCTATGTAGTATCTGACTTATGCCAGGACAAGAACCAGCAACAAAATTTTGTTTCCACTTGCGTAATTGTAGGAATCATAAATTGGTGGAAAAACATATTTTATTTTTTTTTTCTCTCAAGGGAAGCTCTTTCCTAATGTCCCATCTAAAAAATCTATGGCAAGGATCCTAAGAATTTCAGAGTAAACTAGATGGGGCCCTTACGAAACTCTTTAAAAACATTTTGGAGGAATTTTTTATGTGTGTCTGTTTTGGTAATGCCCCTTTTGATAGCTTTGTCTTGACTGGAAATAAGCATTTTAAATTACTTTGTATGAAATCAAGGTTATTGTAGACAAAGAAATCGGATGGTTTCCTCTTTCTTCTATCAGTAGCTATGTCCTTTTTCTAGGTTTATGATTGGTTTTTTAGAAGTCTATCCTTCTGTCCTTCCTAGTTCCCCCCCCCCCTTTTTTTTTGTTGCACTGAATATTTATTGGCTCACAAATTTTCACTACATGTGCCCTATTGAAAACTCACCCCTTTCCTAAATTACAAGGTAAGAAAAATAACTGAATCTGTGACTTTTGTCAAGTGAATAGACAATCTGTAGACTGGAATAGTACCTCTATTCTGCAGTTTAACACTGAGGCAATAATTTGGCCAGTAACTGCCTATGTTGTGGACTATAGTGAAGCATGGGTATACCTTCCATATAGCTGAAGAATGTATGGATTTAACAGAGTCCCTAATAACTCTTCCATCCCTTGCTGTACATTAAAAGCTAAGATTTTAAAAGACTACGATTATGAATGTAGGACAGGAAAGGAGAGTCAGTACAGAAACAATGCAAGTAAGTAAGAAGAGGCTAATTCTAGGCAGTTTGACATAGGTCTTGTGGTGGTCCGGTTAAAAGGGATCCCCTTTTTTTTCCTTGTATGAATTAGTCACAATAAGAGCTAAAAACTTGGTGTTTTTCCTGGCCTGGGATTTGCAAAGTTGTATATATAGCCTTATGGTCTTTGAGTATGAGTTTTTTGTTGTTAACCTGAGACAGGTAAAGCCACCATAGGCAGTGAAAAAGATGAAATGCAAAAAAGTGACTTGTAGATTGGACTAAAAGGTAGTTTGATGCATTTGAAATATGTCTGCCTGGTGTTATATCTAAGGCCTAAGCTTGCCATAAGAGGCTGAATTGATTGTTTTCCATATGGCAGGTGAAATCAGTCAGAAGAGGGTACCTGCTATGCTGTAACCCTGGGTCAAGTGCCAGATGAGTGTGCTGTGCAGGGTGTGTTTGACCATGGGAGCCTTCACTAAGTGCAAGGCAACCTCTGTCCTTATCTCTAAATGAGACTGAGAAGCAAAAAGCAGGTTCTTCATCTGATAGTGCCTGTGCTGTGGGCTGAGAAATGTAGAATGTTTGACTGTTGAATTTCGAGAAGCAGTTCTACCAAAAGGTTTGAAGGAACCTAACTGAGTATCGTGTTCCTGTAGCTAGGAGTCTGAACATCAAGCCCTGATTTCTATTATATTACAAAAGCCAATCCATAAGAACTTCAATGTAAATACTAATTTTCTTGCACTGTCATGTTTTCTGTAAAATTCTTAGCTCTTTATCTCCATCTTTTGTTGCCTTCTGACTGAATTTTTATTGTCTTTGCTTATCTTGGATGTGGAATACACTAGGAGAGAGAAATTATTTATAGGATTAGGTACTGGATCTGCATGGCTGTAATTCTTTCCAATTTGCTTGTTTAGTTTTTTTTTAGTGCTGATGTGTCCAGACAAATTCAGTGTTTGGAGCACGAAATGATTAATATGAGCATCAAACACATTTGCACAGCTCAAGACAAATGAATGTTACATTTGCATGACTATTAAAACAAGTTTTAAAAAGTATAATGTTCAATGGTTATGGATCTGTCGATGTTGGACTCTTTACGCCTCCACAAGACACCCCCATTAGGGAATAGCAAGCTTTATTTTTAATTTTCTTTTAATACACTGAAAACACAAGTGAAGCAGCTAGCCTCTCAGTTCATGGTTTCCTGCTGTATTCCATGATACCATGGACATAGGACCAACATAGAGGAAAAGTGAAGTTGGTTAATGGTGGGAATAAAAACTTGCTTAGAAATTACAAAAATAAGGCAAAAATGAGTGCCAAATTCTGTACTAAGGCAACTAAGTAAAGGTCTGCTCTTTACGGGATTTGAGGGAGGACTCTTGAACCATTCAACTCAATGGGACTTCATGTAAGTACAACTATGCCCCCACGTGGATATCAACATAGCTTTAGAGCTCTCACTGCCTCTTTCGGAGGTGTGCAGACCCCAAAACTCTTGCTAGTTTCAATGAAGGTAGAACTATGTCTAAAAATTTCTGCTTTGAAGAGCCCTTCAGGCCCTTTGCTCTGTGGTCTGGATGCAGCTAAAAGACAGAAGAATGTTGTACAAAGAGAAATAGGGGGTTTTCTTCTTTTTTTTATGGCTATGCTTTCTTTCTGCTTTAGATGCAGATGCTGGTGTTCTTTTTACTTAAGCAAATTGCTTTTTCCCTCTAACACAGACCCTATACTTTCAATGGCTTCTGCTTCATTTCTTAATAATAGCCCAGCTGCCTCTTGTTTTTATGTGTCTTTGTTGATGCATTACCTAGTTATGCCTCCTGAGAGTTTGCTTGCTGAGGCTTTATAATACCCAGTGGAAACAGTTTTAGGGAATATATCACTTTACAGAGCAACACCTATTTAGCTTCCATTCCGTATCACTGAAAGTGCCCTTTGAACAACTTAAGCTTAAAAATAAATTTAGAAGCAGAGAGTGTGACATTAAGTTCAAGAGTGAAACAAGATCTTGCCCTGGAATTTAAAAATACACGTGAAGAGAAATTCAGTGGGTGCTGTGACAGTCTCTGTTAACAATAAAGTGAGCATGAGATGACCCCCCCTTACATCTTTGATGATGTGCATGACTCTAGTATCAAGTTCCAAAGTGTACTCTCCTTATCTTAACATCTATACCTGGATGAAAATAGCAGCTGAGGTTTTGACTGAAAAACCCTCCAAATTGGAGCACTGTAGGAATTATGTTAGAAAAAGTCTGGAATCTATGGTGGTGCATCCTACACTGATGTCTTTCAAAGGCCTTTTATTTAAGTAAAGAGCAATGCTGTGAGCATTTGGAAAAACCTGCCTGGAGAGCAATTTCTATTCCTGCTACAAAGAAGGGGAGGAGAAAACCCTTTCCCTTCAGACTTGTGAGCCTAAAGGGAGCTTAATTAAAGTAAATCAAAAGGAGAGATGAATAAGTGGTAAGAGAAATTAAATATTTCTCTATGCTTAATAGAACAAACATCTTTGCTTTTGGCTTGCAAACTTTCCCTCTGTATGGTCTTGTGCTTATATAAAACAATTTAATTTCCAAATATAAATAGGTAACTACTGGCAGCGTTCTGGTATGCTTTTTTTTATCCTGAGCCTAACAAGTGAGCAGCCCTGAATATGTGAGCTTTATCTTCATGGGCCCAGAGGGACTCATTCACTGAGGTTTCAAACTCTCAGCAGCTTTGTTGACGTTCCTCCACAGAAGGCCACCTAAAGTACAAAAGGGCCTGTGGATTCAGCTTAGAGCAGAATGGATTTCCTTCCTTGGTTTAGTCAAAAAAGCTTTCTTAGTCACGTTGAAGGAACTGGAAAAGTTTGTGCTGGGAAAGCAGGTTGAGGCCTCAGGGTAACCACTACGCTGCAGCTGCACGTGGGACTTGGTTTGAGCCCACCAGCCTGTTCGGGCTTGGTAGCAAAGCTCACATGGAACTGCAACAAGGGGGTGTATTGGCACCGTGGTGAATGGGGCTCTGATTATAGGCAAGTCACCCCCTTTGCTCAGAACAAGGAAGATTTTATTTCCATGTTCTTGTCTCAGTGATTTTTGGATGGAGATGACTGCACACCTAAAAAAATAAAAAAGAGGAAAACAATAAAACAGTGAGGTGTCTTGGCTCTCTTGGGTGAAGGGGAGACAAAAGAGATCCAGCAAATGTAGGCACCAGCCCCTGTTTTAGACATCCTTGGAAAATATCTTATCTGTTGGCCTATTAGCTGCTATGGACAGGTGTGCTTTGTTGGCAGGTTTCAGGTCTGCTGAGGACCTGAAAAAAAGAGAGGAGAAAAATTATACCATACGATTCCACTTTCAAATTTTAAACGGAACTGAAAACCACATTGTGCTGAAGACCAACCCAACAGCTATTCGAAACTCAAAGATGACAGAAGCCTCTTTAGCCTGTGGAAGTTAGGAATAACATTCCAGATGAAATAATGTAAAATAACTCTAGTGCTCTGGCATCAAGGGAAGTTGATTTGTCTGGGTTTTTTTTCAGCCCAAAATATCAGTACAAGTAGAATTATGATCATGACTACATTTAAGGGTATAGGCTTATTTCTACTTGGATCTCTCCTGATAGAAAAATAGTTAACAAACTACTTTTTCTGGTTTACTATAGCAAAGTGGACTCTGCTAGCTCTTCCGAAAACAGTAGGGGAACTCTGTGACAAAAAAAAATGGTCAGAATCAATATACATAACTTGTCTGTTTTCTTATTTCTTTCAATCATTGCTTACTACCTCAGAGAACCACCGTTTAAATGGTTGATGGTCTAGCATAGTATCTGGAATGCAATGAGATTTTCTTTAGTGTTAAGCTTTTGCCAACAATTTCAGTGAAAACTGGTTGAATGTGTCATGATTTGGACAGTAAGTGTAGAACCCTTCTGCGGTAGATGCTGTTTGCATTATGTTAGCACAAGCAATACATTTTGTTAGTGATGTCTCTGCTAACAGCAAGTTAACCAAAACAGATTTGGGCTTTTATGTTTCAGAGTTGTCCATGTGCACTGAGAAGGTTCCTCACAGTAATTCCACCTACCTTTTTTTTTTTTTCTTTTTTTTGAAAAACTTAGCCATTCATTGGACAGATCCTGACAGTTAGTATAATACTATCTACTTATTTCCCAGATGTAAAAAAAAATGATGACAGGTGATATTTCTTTACCAATATTTTACAAGCAGTGAACTGTGTGTTATGCTCACTGAAAGTAAGTCTGAGATAAAGGGCGTGCCCTGCACAGGAATGATGACAACAGAGATCTCTTTTAAAATGCTTTTATTTCAGTTTCTTATGCTATAAATATTGAAAACCTTTTTGGTTGTAGGGATTGTTGCTTATATTTTGAAGGGTTACTTGAAGAAAAGAAAACGAGAATCTGCACAAAGGAAATGAATATGCACCTTTCTTCCCCAAATATAACTACAGCAATTAACAATTCAAGACAGTAAAGCTACTACAGAATATAAAATGCTTATAGGTACTCTGATGTCAGTCTCTGAAATACACTGCTTCACTGTGCAGACCTGCAAGTATCTAGTGACTGAGATGAACTACAGTTTTGAGGCTTTGGTGACTTTACTCCAGGTATCCCCTATTCTTAGACTTGCCTGTTCCATTGCCATACTTCTTGGATCTTTGAGAAACAAAGTGCCACCTCTTCCCTTTTTGTAAAGGTATCAGCTGCTAATTGACAGAGAACATCAGGTTGTTCAAGGAAAGTTTCCTGTTGTGATGGTATAGTTTCTTTTGTGATACCTCTGTCACTTTTTTTTTTCTTATCGTAGACGTAGGCTTAGGGTTAGTTTAGGAACATGAAAGCAGATCCTGTGACATTGAATCATTCAAAGTATTTGGTTTTCTGCAAAAAAATAAAAGTCATCAAATCTTTCAGTAGTGCCACCCTCGAATTCAGTAGGGTACAGCAAAATTTGTGGCTATTTCAAGTCTATATCCTTTATTATTTTAAAAACAATTTCTGGCTGTCTTATGGGTTAAGGATGATGAGGTCTAGCTGTGGCATGCCTGATCTGTGCTTTCCTGCTAAGAGCCCAATAAACTGCTCTTCAAATGAGTCAGTGTGAAATGCATTTTCACTAGATGTATTATGTGAACCAAGGTTTCTGTTTAACTGCAGTGTCTCCCATTGAAACTATAGTGGAGAAGGGGGAATACTAATCTAGGATAGTAATTTCTATACTTTTTCCAGCCATTATAAACCAACTCTAAGCCTACTTTGTGTCAGGGTAGCCTTTCCTTCAGTGTTTTCAGAGGAAGTTTTTCTACATTTGGTTCATACTTTGACAAATGCACCAATTTCACAGTGTCATTGTTCCCTTTTCTCACCTCTTCTATTGGATTTTCTTTCAATTCCTACATGGCTTTTGCTGATCTTTTACATAAAAGAGTAGAAATGCCCTGTCTTCATGTGGTTAAAAAAAAAAATTCTTTTGACACTGAAAGCTTCTCTTTTAAGTTGCTAATAGAAGCAGGAAATATGCTGATCCAACCGTCGTATTTGAATAACTGCGATCACTTCCTGGAAGTCATTTGGCAGGAGCTTTGACAATTTATCTTTAGTTGGGCATGCCCTTCCTCTGCCTCTCACATGGTTTGTTTCACCCTTTTTTCTTTCGTGCCATCAGAAGCTGTAGCTGCATGTGCATCCTGTGGAACACAGCACAAGTATTATTTGGAGGAAACAGCATACTTGGTTTAGGGTATTGCTAAGAGCATAGATACCTTCTTTGTGTTTTGAAGGCCTTCTGTCAAAACCTTTCCAAATTCTGTTTTAACTTGTGGATAGAAAAGTTATAATGTTTTTACATGTTCATTTACTACTTACAACTATATGTACGTAAGTGTTGTGCAATATTTCCTATTTGTTATACTTTTGTATTCTGTAAAGTTTTATCAAAAGTGTGTCAGCATGATTTGAATCATGAGGTGTTTGGGTTTCTACAGCCCTTCTATTCCTTCCTAATGAATTTCTATTTTACTTAAATGACATCTTCAAATTCCTCAGTTCTAGTCCGCTGTCTCTCTTGGAATGCAGTCTTGTTGCAGTTGACAATATTGTTGTTGATTAGTAATTGTTAACTAAATGGTTTACCAGCCTAATTGATGAATTTTTTTTTTCTTTTGATAAAATTTTTCTTCTGGTTATCTGTACACTGAATTCCAGAATTAAATCTGAGGGAAAAAAATGACTAAATACTGTAAGCCCTCAATTTTATGTATTCATTTTACTGAAGTGCAGGATCATATTCCGACATCAGATGTGGAGACTTGTGTTCAGCCTAAAATCCATAAATAATCACTGCCTTTTTTTGGCTAATCACCAGTCCATCTCAGTTGGTGTGCCTATAGTCTCATATGCCTATACTGTGAACATGATGATCCTTTCAGCTCTTATCCACTGTATCTTGGCTTGTGATATTGCCTTAGCATGTGCCACTCCATATGGTGCTGCTTGTGCTTTGAAATGCATCAACTGCATACTTTTTGCTTCCCATTTATTTCACTGAAACTGAGGTGAAGCCAAAAGACAGACACTAGTATTTCTGAAACAGGTTTATTTCCCATGAATATCAGTCTGAATGCACAGATTACTCTGAGGAATGTTTAAATCTGAATCTGCAGTAGTTTCAACTTTCAGTATCCTTGTCCCATATTCCAACTGGAGTTATGTGGAGAAACACTGTTTTTAAAAAACAAACACCTCCTCTGCCAAATCCCAAAGTCTTCTACCTGTCCTACACATTTGTAGTGAAATTCTTAACTCTTACATCTCATGTACTCAGCAAATGATCAAATGAATCCCCTGCTTGTAATCACTCAAAACCAGTGTGCCTTAGGGGGAAGTGTTTCTTTACTGAACGATTAGAAACTTAACATCAAGTATTGTTGTACAGCGCAAGGCTTTATTTTGTACTTAGTATATGTCCCCTTTACTGGGGCACTCTCTTGAAGGTTCAAGTCTTGATTCATTTGGACTTCATAACTCTAATAATATAGATGATTTAGCTAATTGTAGTGGTTGCTTATCATATCCGTTCCTGTATCCTCTCTATAGAGATTGACCATCGACTTGATGGTCATCTTAAAGCATAATGCTAAAATGACACAGTTTTTGATGACTGAACTATTCTTGTGCTGTAGGTACTGCAGACTGATAGACCGTCTTTGACAGTTATGTAAAAGTACCCTGTTGGATTGTTAACAAGGGATTAAAACAGAAGAAGAGCTTTCCAAATTTTGATCAGAAATCATGTGTCTTTATTCTGATATTTTTTTATTTGGGCCTTTTGGGTGTTTTTTATAAAGAAAACAATTATCTTTTTCTAAGGCAATTTTCACTGCATGTTGGAAGCTGTGAGGGTATGTCTGTTTGATTTCTCTGGCAGCAGTTATTGATGAGGCTTCACTAGCAGCATCACTGACCTCTAATTGTTTATAAAGAGATTTATTTTTGAAAATATAGTGGCTACTTGGGGTCTTCCACAGCAGTTTTATATTTCTCTGTCAGAAGTACATAATCAAAGATCTAAGGCAACAGTGGAGAAGTGGGTTGGGAATAAGAAGAAATGAGAGGTATCTGGGATGATGCAGCCTTCCCCTGGCAACTCCCGTCCATCTTTCAGTTTTTCTTGCCTTTGCCTGAAGACTGATGATTTGAAATTCAGAGTAACAAAAGGGCCAAATAAGCTTTATTAATGATTTAGGGCCAGACCCTTTCCAATCCTTCTTGATTGTGGAAAATTATATCTTTATACGACACTGAAGTAGAGCTTTCTAATCCGATGGTTCATTCTCTGCTCCAAGGAATTAGTCTGCGGGTTTTTCCATTACTGTTACTGCAAAATCTAGAACCATTGTGTTTAGAATAGGACATTTGAGCATGATCTTTATTCATTACAACAGCCATGGCTGGTTGATTAGTATCAAGGTAATGTCTGTCACTTGTAACACAGGTGCTAGCCTCCTGCAAGGCACATGGGCAGTGCTATTCTGAGGAGGAAGAGAAGAGTCTCTGATTTCCTGCTGAGTTTAGAAGTGAACCTTTCAGATGTTTTGCCAATCATGTGTGCTCATCGTTCTTGCCTTTGCAAAGTAAGTTCAATACATTTTGAAACTGAAAGTAAAATTCTGTAAACTCAACGTCTAAAGTGGGATTGAGTGCACCCTCAGAAAATTTCCTAATACCAAGCTCAGTAGTGTAGTTGACAGGCCTGATGGATGAGATGCCATTCAGAGGGACCTAGACAAGCTCATAAATTTGACCCTTGTGCACGTCATGAGGTTCAATTAGGCTAAGTGCAAGGTCCTGCACCTGGGTAGGGCCAAGGTCCTATCAATACAGGCTCAGGAATGAAGAAGTAAAGAGCAGCCCTGCCAAGAAGGACTCAGGGGTACTAGTGAGTGAAAAGCTGGACATGAAGAGAATGTGTTCTTGCAGCCCAGAAAGCTGATTGCATCCTGGGCTGCATCAAAAGAAGTGTGGCCAGGAGGTCAAGGGAGGTGATTCTGTCCCTTTGCTCTCTTGAGACTCTACCTGGAGTATTGTGTTCAGCTCTGGAGTCTTCAGCACAAGAAAGACATTGAGCTGTTGGAGAGGCCCAGAGAAGGGCCATAAAAGTGATCAGAGGGATGGAACACCTGTCCTGTGAAGAATGGCTGAGTTGTTCAGCCTGGAGAATAGAACAATTTGGCAAGACATTATTGAGACCTTTCAATACTTACAGGTGGCTTATAAGAAAGGTAGCGACATATTTTTTTAATAGGGCCTATAGTGATAGGACAAGGGGTCACACTTTTAAACTAAAAGACAGTAGATTCAGACTAAGTATAAGAAATATATTTTTTTATGATGATTTATGATGAGGATGGTGAAATGCTGGAACAGATTACTCAGGTGGTCGAAGCCTCATCCCTGGAAATGTTCAAGGCCAGGTTGGATGGGGCTCTGAGCAACCTGATCTAGCCAAAGCTGTTCCTGCTCACTGCCAGAGGGTTGAACTAGATGACCTTTAAAGATCTCGTGCAATCCAAACAATTTCATGATTCTGTGATCTAAGGAAACAAATAATAAAAGGAGGATATTGTCATCAGAAGTAAAGTTAACTTCTGCCCTCATCCAAGATATTGGATATCTCCAGTATGAATAGCAACGAATATGGATTTATAGATTAGCAATCGCAGCACAACTGTTAAACGTGTATTTCTAAAATTATATAAATATATACATTTTATCAAACAAATATAGTTTTGGCTCCAGGGAACCAGAAGTAAAAGACTGGTCCAAGGTTAATGGTGGTATTCAGTGAGCAAAATTTACTCTGAGATCACTGCTCTTGTAGGAATTTAATGTAAAGTTGCCCCCCAAAAGTTAGATTTGTTATATATTTAGTTATTGCTTTCACTAACTCCTGTTACTCTACCTTCTCTACTGTACCACTATCTCCGAGTGTATCTCAGGTGTTCCATGAGCTACTTTGGAGAGAAGTTTTCAAGACATGGATTGGGGATTTTTCTTCCTTTTTGTAAGATGACCCTCAACTGCCTTCACAAACATTAAGATTCAAGCTTATCAGCAGAGCTGAACTGAAAGAGAAATATGAAAATTGGGTTTCCTATTGGTCTACATCCTGTGCTGTAGTGAGGGACTTACTATAGAGAAATTTTTCTTCTGGAATTGGGCTGTTAAACCTGTGGCGCATATATAGGTCAGGAATACCACTGCTGCTTTATGACCTGTTTTCTTGAATGGGTGTTTACATCTGTCCATTAGAAAATATCTATTTTTTTTTTCCTACATGCCTCATAACTCATGTAGTGTAATAACTGCAAGTACTTAGTGCTTTTGTGTTGGGGAACCCCACTGACTTTATATGAAATTTCTGTTTTTCTTCTGGTAAATATGATATTTTACAGGCCTGGAATATGGGGGGAGGGTTGGACTTAAATTTTATAAAATGTATTTAAAAAAAAAAATTTTGAACAAAATTTCTCACTTTATCTTCCAGATTTTGAATGCTTTTTGGCTACTTTGTTTTCTGATTCTCTCTGGAAATCTGTAACTTAATGGAATTGTAGTTTAATATTTGTTTCAGCTGGTATTTTGATCTTGCTCATTTCACTATAGTCTTTAAATTTCCACTGAACATAGGAACACATTTTCTTTTGTACTGCTGACACTTGTGGTTAGTGATTCTTTAACCTTAGAGCTCATTTCAGCAAAATTAATGCATTGGTCGAGAAGTTTCATTTTTAGTGGTGGGCCTGACATTCCTCACTGCTAAGGCTTGAATTGTGAAAAGTTGGGGTAAAAGAATGATCTTTGGCAAATTCACTTAAAGAATTACAACAAGGGCAGCAGGTGAAACTCTTCTTAACTTTTGGTATAGCATCTATTTCAAAGCAGTGGCATTAATTTAGTAAAATACAGCTGAAAACTGGTAAATGGTAACATTCCGACATTTTTGTGTACATGAGAAAAATATGTAGTATAAGATAAATCCAAGTACAGTAGTGCTGATTTTTTTTTTTCAGATATGGATGAATGTAAAAGAGATTACAATTTCCACAAAAGTAAAAAAAAATATTTGTTTCTTTACCCAGCTCTAGTATGAATGGCCTTAACTGTTGTCTCAAATGCTTTCCTTAGCCTGCATTCTCTTTGATACAGAGGTGATTCCTTTAGGAAACAAATTTCAAAACAGGTTGTGTTATTCTTCAAGATTCTGTATAGAAGCTACCTGGAATAACCACTTCCTGACTTATAAATAGTGGAAAAAAAAAATCTGGGTTGTCTTTGTTGCATATATTTTAGATGACAGCAGATATAATACAACTCATTTTTCCTAATTAGTTTTGGAAGGGAAGGAGGCTGAAGTGGGGAGGGAGGGTAAAAAAACCCTACTAAGTATTATTCTGGTCACCAGGATGCTGATGCCTGTTCTACGGAAGGCCTTCTTGCATTATTTTTCTTAATATTCTTTTTTTTTTTTAGGTATCCAGTGAAGTCTGTGTCCTTGACTTGTATATTTACCTGAAGGACAAAATGCTTCTGCCTGGGTGAACATTCTGTTCAGCTTTGAGAGTTCCTCCTCAGGTTTGACTGATCAGGTTTGACTGATCAGCATCATGTATACAAATAGTAGGTCTGTGGCACTGGCTGATTACAGAAGCACTTGAGAGAACCACTTGACTTAAATACAAAGACTAAGTTTCACCTATGTTGTTACATACCTTATTCTCACCACCATTTTGCTTCCCCTTTTTTTTTTTTCTTCCTTCCAAGCTATATTATTCTGTCTATCTCTCCAATAAATAATTCTTTTATTCTTTTGTATTGTCCCTGTTTAAGTCTGTATTTAGTTTGTTCCTGCCTATATTTTTCTTCTGCTGCATTGAGAACTGTAGTCATTTCTGTACTGTATTTATGCAATGTTTTCACGTGTTTTCTGCTGTTAACAACCACAGAAGTGAGGTGGCAAAGTCTAGTTAAAGATGGGAGAGAAAAGAAACAGACCAGAAAATTGTGATCCCTAAGGTTCACCACAATACAAGTTGCATGACAGAGTATTTATCTTTTGCTAACATAAGCTTTATCTAGTCCTAATTTAAATTTCTTCTTGTCCATTAATTTGTAAATTTTATCCCAATTTGAGACTTGCTTACAAAATAGATGGAACCCTCATCAATAGTTCTTAATCTTCCGGAAAATCCATAATTTAAAAACTTCCCAATGGAATTCCTTTAGCAGTTTTATGTTTACTGAATATAGGCTTGCACTCTTAATTCTTGCAAGTGGAAGTAATCTGCTGACTTCTACGAGTCCGTAATGTGGAGCTAAGAACTAGTGGTAATCTACCAACAAATGGTGTGGTGTAATAAAAGGGAAACTTGGGTGCATCTTCAATTTCAGATGCCTATATTTCTGTATAACATAGGTATTTTTTGACCATACCTTTATAAATCTAGGTATCTAGACTGCTCTACATGCTCATTGTCTCCTTGAAAGATTCTCCTACTCCCATGGAAATCAATACAGTAGACCGCTTCAGGTCTGCTATTTTCGACATCAGTTTGCCCATAAATTGTATAGTTAATGTATTAATTAGCTGTGTAGTCTGAGCTACAAAAATCTTCAAACACTATAATCTTAAAACACTGAATTTTATCTCCGTCCTCTGAAAGCAGAGAGTGTGCTGTGTTTGAAGATTGGCAGATGTTATTTCTCTTCCTTCCTGGAAGCATTTTTGTTTGTACACAGTGCTGAAGATACCCAAGTAGGTGTTTCATGATTTTGTCAGATGAATTACCACTTGATGTTAAGGAAATCATACAGACTGCAAAACTCAGATTGATTTTTAGCATTCTTGGAACAAAACTTGAGGTAGGGGGATTTTTATTAGTAGAAGACATCATTTTTGTCCTGCTATTATCTTCCTTGAGAAATGCGTATCCCAATTCGAGTTCAGAACAGTTTTTCAGAAAGCATCTGACAATTGAGGTTTTTTTTTTAATGTGTAAGTGGGACATGTGTAGAGATGAATTTGTATAATCTGCTTTTTCATAAAACAAAATCTATCTGAAGTCTAGATTTCAGCAACATATCTGGGAAGTCTAAATTTCGGGATTGTTTTGTTCTGTGGTCTTTTTCTCCAGAAAGCAAGTTCTCTAACAGGACAAATTCCATGGAGCTTTGAGTAGTCTTGGTCCATGGGACAGTCCTGATCCATACCTCTTGATAAGTTGCTTATTTGTGTTGTGCCCTCATTTTACTCATGACCAGGTGGGAACCTGCAGAAGAGTGTGATGTGGGGAGCCCTGTAACCTGTCAGGGGCTCCCACCAGGTGCATTGGAGGGTGCGGTCAGGGTGAGGTGAGAGCATGGCTCTCTTTCTGCTGGGTTGTCTATTATTCTATGATTGTCAAAACAGCCTTTCTCTTGGCCTCAATAAATACCATTAGTTTCAATTCATACTTTGCATACCCTATTTATATGGATAAAAGGAACACGGGGAAAGGAAATAGTTCTTACACCTTCCTGCAGCAGGATACCTGTTGAAGTGTGGCATCTGTTATCAGCCTTTAGCCTCTAAAATGAGCAAGTACTGAATTTGGGATAACCTATTTATGTCAAATCCAAATTTGTTTTTCTGACTTTACCATTTAAAACCACGGGAGATAGGAGAACGCAGCTTCAGTGGACATGAAGGTCTTCAGTCCATAGCAGACCTCAGGTGCTTTTCAGAGCCTAATAATGTGCACAGATCCAGTAATAGGTCTTTTGTCTTTAACAGCTGTGGTGTGGAAGTGATGAACAGAGCTTTTTCTGAACTGTTGTATGAGGGGAGTTGAGTAGCTATTTGCTTTCATTTTTCCACCCATCACCTTTTTTTTTTTTTTCTGGAAGTCTGTTGTACAGGTTTTTTAATATATAGAGCACTTTCTTCTTTTTTTTTTTAATTACTAGGTGTCTGGTACGTTACTACATTTCCTCCCTTTCAAATTTGTTTGTGAATACAAGAAACTCAAATCTTTAAAAATACTTTCGATGTTGTTTTTAAGATGGCAGTTGTGTACTTTGTCCTTGGTATCTTGTTGAATTCATCATTAAGAAAAACTTACTGGTGCCGACTTGTATATTCCCCAAACTTGCTATACGGTCTACGAAATTATTATATTTATTTATGGTCAAGATAATCAGCTAAAACTAGATAAAGTTTGTAAGTGTTATTCTGATAAATGATGTTACCTCTTATGTTAAAATAGAAAGAACAGTATGTGACACTCATGTAACAGCGCAATAAACTTTCTTGCATATCAACTGTGTATTGAATTATCTTGAGATGATCATCAAGATGCATTGAACCAAGTGGTAAATATTGATTGAGTCAAGGCTGAGATTAATATTTACCTCAAGGGTCAATAAATTTTGATGTTGACTGAAATGTGAAGTCAATATATATATTGTTAATACATTCTGAATGTATTCAGCAGAAATACCTAGAAATCTGTTCTATAACTCTAGGGATCCCAAGGGACACCCTCCTTCCAGCTAATACTGCAAAGGAAAAATAAGAAATGAAAGAGACACAATTTTAAATAGTCAGTCAAATAGATATACACACGCATACATTTCACATCTGATAAATCAGTGGAAGTGGAGCAAAAACCTTCTAGAAGGTCGGCCCAAATATATGCAATAGCTCTCTGAACCCCTGAGGAATCCCAAAGCTCCCATCCCCATTTTGACTTCAAGTATCAAGTGTCTTTATTTCACTGTGCTTTATGTACCATAAGTAGAAAGAATAATTATTAAAAAAACAAATCCATGGATCCCCTGCTCTCCTTCCTGAATGTATACTACTGTGTCAGGAGAGTGAAGAATGGGAGAGGTTTATATGTGTTGCTCAGTGTAATATTGACAGCTGAACAAGTACAACAGCAATGAACATCATGGCAGAACTACTATGGATGTTACTCTTGTCAAGCTCTGATTCAACCAATCAAGGCAGTTTTAGCCCTTTGGATCACAGAACTAAGTGAAGACCGTCATGTGGCTGATTTGAGTGAAACTGAAACATACGTGGAGAAAAGGAGAACTATCCCTTTCCTCCTCAAGTGTAAAGTGAGGTGGCAAGTCCAGTTTTTGATGAGTCTATTTGCATGTGAGATCCTTTATGTGCCATTTTTCCTTCACGCATCTCTTTTGTTGTTAATAAACTAAACAAAAATATCACCTTTCACAAAGTATGTTCAATCTTTTGTTGGAAATGGACAGCTGTATTACACATAGCTTTGGAAAAATTCCAACGTGTTACACAGAATGGCTGTGTGGTTTTTTTTCCTGGACTCACAGCTTTGACCAAGATGCAGTACGAAGGAAACTCAAAAATACCTTAGAAAAATAACATTTATTGTGCGAGCTTTAAGATACTAATGTAAAGAAGCTGAGATTCAGTCTTTGCTGAACAAAGTCTCTAGTTCTTGCAAATCGTATACTCTGGATGTTTACCAATGGGGTGTGATAGTTGCAGTGTGCAGGCACAAGAGTTAAAACTCATTGTTGGCTTTGAAATTACCCTCTTTCTAAGGTTAAGTCTGACACAAATACTATTTTAATGACCACTTAGCATCTATACAAAGTTTCATTTGAATGAGCAATGTAGTTGTGTTATTACAACATTGCCAGACATTCCTGCTATTTCTCTCTCTCGTTAAAATGATACTCTCATTAAAATAATAAAATGTAGTCATAAAGTGTTGCTAAGGACAGAGGTTGGCTCAGGGTGAGATACTCATTTAGCATTTCAAGAGTTATACTGCATCAGACTGGCACCATGTCCCTTGCAAAACCAAAAAGAGTAGGCAAAGGAAACCTTTGAATCTTGCTTATTCAGTGTGCAAGAGGTAACAGGAGAAATGAGCGTGGTTCTAAAACTCAGTGGGAGATAAGCCTAGCCTGCTTCAGCACAGTGAAGAGCTAGAAAAACTTTAAAAAACAGTAACCTTGTTAATATTTTAATTTGTTGCTGTAAGCCTTCTTGAAGAAGATTGTAATGCAGCTGGCCTTGCCAATTGTTAGGAATTTTTTTATAATTTTTTGCTTTATTTTTACTTGTCATTTGTTTTTTGTCTTCATGTCTACACTCGCATTGACAGTTAAAAGACTCCCTGCTTTTTGAATGGAACAGTGTGTCTTGAACTATGCAGTCAAAACCTTCTTCAGCTGGAACAGCAAAGGATTTCTGCACAAACTCAACATTCTGATATCAGAATTAGAAAAGGAGTTGTTCTTCCCCTTACTCTTTTATGCTTATGGAATTAATTTGCTGGAATTTCAAGTGTAGAACTGAGAATTTGTCCAAAGTGTTAGACTGGTAGGAGCAAAATCAAACCCATTTGAGGGATGTATGTTAATCCGCTATGCTCAAGTTGTCTGATTATCAGCCACCATTCCTAAAATAGTAAATTCAGTAACCCAAGAACTTAATGGCTCAAAGGTCAATATTTCACTTGCCAATTCATTTGGAGGACCTTTGGTATCATCCTACTTTGTCATCTTGGTGTGAATGTCATTAATTTTCTTTCTCCAAAGCTTGTCTTACTGAAGACCTGGTGTTATTACTACTGACTACAACTGGTAATTAATATTTCTTTCTGCTGTCCCTCAAGTTTGGTTTTGTTCTTTTTTGTTTGTTTAAGTCAATGGTAGTTTTATAGTTCAATGATCAATTTGCTGTTTCACGTCTTCTTTTTACAAAGAAGTCTGTTAAGACACTGCTTCTCTGAACTAGAAATATTTTTCATTATAGTCAGAAATAACTGGTAGCTAGAGAGGCTGAACTTCACCTGTTGTCCAGAGAGCATTCAGTTTTTTGATTCCTGGCTCTGCGATGGTGAGTAACCTGTTTAAGGATTTTGCGTTGAATATAGATCACGCTGCTCTGTTGTCATGACTTAATTGGAATCAGAGCAATCACATCTCATAAAAATGTAAGAGAAACCTAAGAACACAAGCGACGACATTATTCCCTTGTTCTTGCACGATTCTATCAACAAGCTTTGCATTCAGAGTTCATTATCTGAAAGTGGGAAGCGAACCTGACCTGTTCTTGTACAGTCTGTGCAAATACATTCCTTTTAGGATGAATGACCCCTCTTCCTACCATGCAACCCACTGTTTTTAAAGGCTTCGGTCTATGCTCTACCTTTTCATTTTTTGGTGTTGATCTGCTCTTTGACTGATGGCAACTTAACTCAGCAGACACCTCTGTCCATTGTGCCCATTGCGAAGACTGAGACGTGAATTCCAGCTGCCTCTGAACATATATTACTGAGCTGTGAGGCTTAGATGGCTCTAAAGGGTAAAATGTTAATGCAATTTCAATTTCAACAAATACATTTTTACTTAAACCGGAATCTACTTTCTGTTTCATTCTACTTTTAACACTTAGATCGACACTTCCTGAAGACAAACTTTTGGTAGCATGTTTTTGGCTCAGTTATAAAGGGAAGATGAAAAGGCTGCATATTGAAAACAATTTCATTCCTAATTCCCAGATGGTGGAACTACTGATACGAGTTGTCCAGCAGCTATCTTTTCCAGCCAAGCTGCTAGATCCAACACCAAATATCGTGGGTTCGATTCCCGTTTGGTCCTCATGTGTTGCCTGAGCTAGTTGAGAGCTGTTCCTGCCCATGACAGGGAGGTTGGATTAAATGATCTCTAAGGTCCCTTCCAGCCTAGGCCATTCTGTGATTATCCTAACTGACTGACTTTTCCAAGAGAGAAATTAGGGGGGTACTAAGATGTCCTAATGATGATTAGCAGTCTTCTGAAGACTTAACAAGCTAGTACAAGTACTGCTTTCCATAGGTGAATTTGGCTGGCTATTTTCTGGTTTCAGTTGGTCCTCTTTTTTTAAATGTAAACAATTCTTTTGTGAAAATTTGAAGCTACAGAGAAGCCCACAGACCACTGTCAAACATTGTTTATAATGCACTTTCCTTTTTGTAAAGTGACAAAGTTCAGGAAGAAATTCTAGATTTTATTTTTTTTTACAAAAGCAAGCTTTTTTTTGAAGGCTTTGAGATGTTATCTCTGCCATTGGTTTGAAGGAAAAGAATAAAATCAGGACCTATGATAAAATAATGGTCTTGAAGATCAATTGTTACCTCTGTTTTAGCAATCTGAGTGTAACTCTTTTCTTACTATCTACATTGAAATAATGAAAAATTATATTGAATTTATACTACTTATTTTAGACTGGTTAGACTTGTTTCAACCTTATCCAAATGTAATGTTGCTGTGGAGTAGGTGTGTGCTTGAACAAATGTATGTATTTTGATTGATCAAGGAGGAGGAAGTGAATGGCATTTTTTATGTATGCAAAAATCTCCAGCCTCTGCACCTGACACCATGGATATGATCTACTAGTGCTCGGATGTTGCTAAACCAATTTTTTCCATCTAGTGAAACAAAAACACACTAGAAATTGCTGGTGTAGAACTTCTTGGGACATAGCTGGATCATCTGCCATCATAGACAGGGAGATTTAGTGAAGAAATAGTAGATAGCATTTGAGGAACTTCCTTAATTTCTCCTTTTCTTGGGTTGCTGTGTCACTTGCCTGAACACCCTTGCATGTGATTCTTGCCTAACACCCTAAAGAAGCTTACAGTGCTCTTGTAATTATGAGTCATCTGTAAGACTGACCAGTTTGTCAAAGAAAAAAAAAGATCCCCTACTGTAACAGTTAATATTTGTAATGTCAGTAATCTCCTCAGCATCCTTCCACACAGCTGATTTATGCTACTGAGCTTTCTCTTCTACTACGTAGTGGGCAATACTTCTACAGATTGGTGGTAGGATTTACTGTAGCTGCCTGATATGCCAGAGAAAACATGTTCCTTCTCTTTACAAAGATAAGATGTGGGAAACATCTGTGTACTAAAAGTATTAAGATATACAGGCATTTTTGGTCTTTTATAAAATAATTTAGATTGGAGGAAACCCTCTGTTAACTGTAGGGCCATTTTATATACCAGGTATCCCAGATTCTTCTCCAAGTGAGGTTATAGAGTATTCATTGTTGGAGGTATTTAGACCTCTTTAGCAATCTGTTCCTATGTTCAACATCCCTCATTACAAAAACTTTTTTTCCTAGTATCCAGTTGGCATTTCCCTGTTGGAATTTAAATCTTTAGTTTATCACTGTGCATCTTCAAGAATATTCTGATTTGTTCTTCTTTATATACCATTATCAGATGTCTTTGCACAGATGAATTTCATTAGCAGGGACTGAGAACTTTGAAATGATATATAGAATCTCACAGCTGAGAGGAAACATAAAAGTATTGAGAGAGACTGTGGATATAAGAAAACATTTCTTGAACTGCTGTAGCTCAGTCTGTGACTTTTTAATTTTTTCTATGCTATAAGTTGATAAACATAAATACAGACACATACAGCATGTGTGTATCTTTTTTCAAGGCCCTAATGTGGAGTATATGATCTTGAGATTAATTCCAAAGCATCTGGGACATTGTGGAATGACATGTTATTCTTCATGTAATAGCACCCTTTGCCTTTTTTCAGAGCTTCATAACATATCATGGGAATCATAACACAGTAGTTGAGAGAAACTGGTCAGGGGATATCCATGGGCTTTGGAGCATCTGTCTGTTCTGAATGCCACAAAGTCCTCCCTAAGTCTGTGTTCTGTTCCATGAAACATCAGTGTAAAATTTAGCTTTTAAATTATTAGTATCCATAAAGACTTGAATCATACGTTTTAGGATTATTAAGTATTATTACATGTTGTTATTATTAAAATGTTATTAAAAACTGTAAGTTACATTTGGCTGAAACACAGGACATGAACTTAATAGATGGATTAACTTTCCTCCAAAAAAACCCTGCTACAACTTTAATCTTGTTTCAAATGTAAAGGATTGATGCCACAAGCTTTTATCTGCTTGAAATAACTAGTTGATATAACTTTTTTCCTCAAAGACAAAATATAGCAACGCTCTTTACTGGTTTTGAATTCAAAGGAGTCACCATGTAATTAAGTAGGATGTTTTATTAGGTGACTCTTTTCAGTATATCGCACTGCATCCATCCAGAGAGAAACAAGGGATAAGGAATTAATTGTCATGGTGATTGTAAAATTTTTTGTAATGGCACAGAGCAAAAGTTTTAGATCGGGTAATAAAGGTGATAGATACTCCAGAGCTGAGTAAATTAAAACTTCAAACTTTTTTCTTTTCTTTTCTTTTCTTTTCTTTTTTCTTTTTTTAAGAAAGATTGATTTTAAATAGTTTAGCGTTTGTTTTTTTTTTAACTTGGTCTGAGTTCCACACTGTCAATTTGCAATTCATAACTTCAGACTCATGGGTTTTGACTACATGTAATGATCTCTTTATTTCCAATTCACATGAATCTTAGCAGAAAGGAAAAACCAACAGTTAGCAAAGGCCTAGTCCGTGTCCTGCACCTGCTGCTACATGAACAAGATCCATACGTGGCTGTTTCTAGAGACGATGCTTTGCAAGGTGAGCATGAATCTCAATGCAGCCTTCTAGAAAGCTATTGCTACTACTTCTCAACGACAGGCATTATCAGTGGTGTTGGGTCCAGAAGCACCAGATGGTATAAAATGCCTTTGGGAGCCATAGTGAAATTAAAGAACAGCACCAGCGTTTTCACAAGAGATGCAACTGTATAAACTACTGATGCAATGTATACCCTGAGGCAATATAGACAATCTTTGAATGACCTGTAAAGAGGCTTTTCATACCATTCAGAGAACAGGGGCAGCCAAAAATAAACTCATAAACAGTGTGAGTCTGTCACTGATTTTCAAATGTATCAGGTTGTTCTCTCCTGCCTGAGCCCATCTCTAAAATAAGGTCACCAAAGACTTCTGAATGTGTCATATTGGTTATTGCTTTCTGAGATATGCAGAATTTGCAGTCATGAGAAATATGGTGGGTTATGCAATATGACTATATGTAGTTATAGATTGGTCTCTAACAGAGGGAAGAAAAGTAAGCATGAAACTGCTATGGCGAATAAGGATGTTTCCAAAGGTAAAGGACTATACCAGTGTGGAAAAGCAAAAAGCTGATCAATGAAGCAATTGTGTAGTTTGAGTGTGAGAAAACTCCAGGGCCTTGTTTCAGTGAGAGGAGCCAGAAAGCACAATTTAGAGCATGAGGCCGTTTTGACAAATCTTTAAGACTGTTTTCCCATTACACTAACTGGATTCTACATTTCCAAATGTGATGACTCAGGATGGATAAACATGAATTGGCAAACAACAGTTAGGGATAAATACCGAAATATTTTATGAGCTGTATCTCTGATAATAAAACACTTTGATGTGAGGGATTTATACTAGATTAGAGTGCAATGAATGTGCAGAAGGGTACATGTATAGAACTCTGTTCACAATCTACTGCAGTATTAACATTTTTTTAATATTATTTTGTCTGATTCAGGACTGTGGAAGGGGAAAAACTGTTATAGAACCAGGGAGTTATTTTCATTTATTTTTAAAAACTTAGCCTTTAAAGCGCAACTACCAAGGTGAATTAAACAGTCTTTAAATCCATTATGCTAATTCAGCTATTTCAGTATATTGTAGTGGCCTGGATTATAAACAAATAAATAGATAAATAAATAAAGCCCTGTGCTCTTCCATGTGCTAGTTTAAAGACCCAACCCAGGCTTAAGGATAAGTGAGAAGTGCTCCCAATGCATCGTTATAACCATTTCTCAAAGTCACATGACAATTTTTAAAAACTGATGGTGGAATAAGTCCTGTAAATTAAGATATTTTACAAAGGAAAAGCTAGTGTTGAAACAAACTGAACTGTAACGATTTTAGCTTGGTTTCCATTCTGAAATCAGTCCAATGACCAATACTCTGTACAGTAGAAGATAGCTAACTACCGGTGTATATTATCATATTTAAATTTTTCCTTTCATTTGCATTCATTGCTGTACTCAAGGTATCACACTTCTATTAAAGTCTTTAAATTCGTGAAAGATATTTTTTAGGTCATAACTCAAAAGGACTAAATTAACTTCAAATGGGCAAAGCTGTTTCTTATATAAGTCTACCTTCAGAAAATGAAAAATACGAACCCATGCACTTTCAGTATCTTTCTGTTTCTGTCCAGACTTGAATTTATAACAATGAAGGTCCAAGTTTAACAATTTTTTCATGGTCTGCAGCTCAGGTGTTGTGATTTTGTCTGCATCACAGATGGTATTGGTGACTCTGAAATTCTCCAGCCATTTCATTGTTTCTTTTAATGCACACTAGACACAAATTTCAGCTAGCTGTGAGCTGCAGCACCAATGTTTTTAACTGGCCACAAGGAGATGAGAATAACCAATTTATTTCATAATATTTTTGCAGCATTGCTGGTCACACCTCAGTTAGTGAAAAGGAGCATGCTAAACCATTTCTCATATCTGTGTGATCTGCCTAAAGACACTGAGAAGGAATTCATGACAATGACACTTTTTTTTTTTTTATATATTCCCCAAACCTAATAGAAACTACCCCAAAAAGGCTAGTACCGTTGTTCCTGCAGTACTTTGAGCCTTACAGTTCAGCATAAAGAGTTAACATGCTAGTTGCCAAATGTGTATAAAGGATAAGGTTTTATTTTGTTATCTCACGCTATTAAATGTCTGCAATGTGCCTTAATTAGAGCACATAAATATATATATTTGCTGTTCCAATGGCACAAAATTCAAAATCCCGGAGGTAAGGTTAAGCAGGAGCTCATATAGTCGGGGTTGAAATTCAGACACTGCAGATATAATCCATCTCCCTGACACATGCAGTGCTTCATTGTGAGACTGCCAGACACAGTCTGCTGAGATGGGAATGTCACAGAATACCAAAACAGGGGAAGACGCAGTTTTGTTCATCATTGCTTTTATCTACTAATATCCATCTAACAGTCTACATACATGGCTGTTGTCAGACAGAGAAATATGAATGCAGCATTGAGATGCAGCAGCTAACATTCAGAGAAGTGTACAGAGCATATGCTGGGAGCCCAGAATCACCTGAAGGTAATTTGGGTAGTTAATCAGGTTAATTGCTTATCTTTAAGGGAATATTTTGGTGCAGGTGCTGAGTCACCACCCCAGTTGTCTAGCAGAGATCAATGACATGCCTGGTTGCTTACATCTCCCAGTGAATTCTGAACCTAAATGACAAAAGGGACCCTGAAGGCAAAGAAAATGCACTGTCATCACTAGGAAGGCAGGGAGAAAGACTGCAGTGGCGGAAAGAAAAGAAGGTTTTTCGAAAATGTAAAGTGCTACTGGTCTTGCAATTACTTCTCAGTTATTCTGACTCACTCCATTATGCATTTGAAGTTTCCATGCTGGGGGCAAAAAGTGAAAAACCCTGAAGTGATTTAGAGAGAAATAAGGTTCAAAAATGAGAGATGTAGATGTATGCATATATTAGATCTATGTGTAAGTCTGGTCTTATGCAAAAAGTAAAGAAACTTGACTCTATTGGCCAGTCACACAGATTTCAACAGATTTTCAAGTGTTTGTGTCAGGCACCAAAGCACTAAAATTGTGTGAGTATCTGGCCTGGTGCAGTTTCAGCCTTACATGAGCATAGTCAGTTTTTCTGTAATATGTGTGGGTAACTATGGGTCTTATCAGAAAGGAAGAAAGCTTCTGGGGCTCTGAAAATACACACCCTTGCCATAGATTTGGCAGAAACCAGGCTGACCATAAGACCAACAGGACTGGAGAACCATGGCTGTTTTGGGTTTATCTCTGGACATATCAAGCTTAGCATTATGATAAAGTAGCTTTTACTCTAGTTTCAAAAGTGTGGTTTTATTTGAATTAGGGTATCCTATTCTAGATGTGCAGAGCAACACATCTGTATAGGCATCTTCTTTCCCATTTGTAAGTGGCAGCCTTTAGCTAAAAGCACCGCCATGTTATGAATCAGTTCAGTGACACAGCTGAGGAGCTTGAAGTAGTGGGAT
This sequence comes from Trogon surrucura, assembly GCA_020746105.1. Classification (NCBI taxonomy): domain Eukaryota; kingdom Metazoa; phylum Chordata; class Aves; order Trogoniformes; family Trogonidae; genus Trogon; species Trogon surrucura. The sequence goes on along the minus strand of CM036617.1, from coordinate 110,777,952 downwards.
GGAAGTAAAGGGCATGTATCCATGTTGTAGGGATGCTGATAGTTTCCAGGCTCGTGGGAAAAGTCTCGTGAGGAACCTGTGAGTGATTAGAAATTTGCAAGACAGAGAAACAGGTGGGCTGTCTGTTGGGGAAAAGGGAACTGAAGTTTAGGTTAGAAGTTTAGGCATTTTAGTGACCTCCTTCCTTCCCCCTCCTGTGGTCAATCATTTAATTCTGTCTGTATCCTGATGACTTTCAGTGTCCCCTCTGAATCCTTCCCTCAATCCCAATATGAAGCCCTGGTCATTGCAAAATGGTCTGCACCACCGCAGAGCAAACCCAGTGGATGAAAACTTGGTATTTCAACTTTTTTCCATCACTTCTATTTTTCCCCAAGTAGGTTTTCTCTTTGCATCATCTTGCTCTGAATCCTTTGCTTACTTATTATAACCCAAAAGTGCCAGGGTTGGAGGGAAATGCCATCATGTTACCTCAATTTTCTAGGATGTGTCACTTCTGAGGAAAATAGGGAAGATCATGACCATGGAGAAAAGTTGTGCAGAGTTGTTGTCTTTGTTCCTCCACCTGCACTAATCTCAGCCAGACCTGTGATCTCATGTAATACCAACTTCCTGGAACCTCATTTGGCATGTCTTCAATATTAGCATCTCCTACTGCACATTTCTTCAGAAACATACTGGTGCATTGAATCACTGGGCACAAGGATTGGAGGTAAATCTGACTGCTACTGTCACTTAGAAATCGATTACATCTATCTGGTTTGGTAGTCTTATGAAACAAAGCTTAATATGTCATTCAACATTTATCTTGCATCCTTACATTTTGTGTAAGCCAATTTTTTTTTAATAATATATTTCTGTGTTTCTGTTTCTAAACATAGAAACACAGAAAGATATTTCTAAATATCTGACAGTGAAAAATCTAGGTATTGTATGAGAGATTGTTTTTTTCTTTAATCTATTATTTCGGGGAATTAGAAAAACAATCAGAATTTTATAGATACAAGTGGTATCATCAGCTCAAGTTTTTACATATTGGATCTACAAAAAGTTCCTTTCATGGCGGTGTTTCTTGGAAGAGAGAAGATATGTGGCAAAGATTTGTACAGTTTTTCATTTTTTTAGATTACATAGGGAAAAAAATAATTATTAATTTTGAGGATTTTTCAGTAAAGAATGGGATGTTTTTCACAAACACATGAAAAAGTTGTCCTGTTCCACCTGTTCTGTTGATTTATTGTAGACTCAAATAGATCTCTACAGTTTTTCAAGCTTAACCCTGAATTAATCTTCTTTTTTCCTAAAACTAGACTAAAAGCCCCTGTTTGTTGTATTTATAAATAAGAATAAAATTGATGTTAAAGATGTCCTCTGAGGATTTGATTTCATACACTTGAGCTGCTTCATTAGTAAAGCGTATCAAGTACAGGAAATTTTGATATTTCATTCTTTAACCATCCTGTCTACCATACTAACACTTGTGACAGTAAGTTAGATACTTACTGCCTTGTTTTGCTTAAATGTTATCTTTAAAGAATAACCTAAAAGTAATCTTGAGTTTGAGCTGCTAAATTTTTGAACACAAACATAAATGGAGTGGACGACAGAAACAACTGTTTAGACCTGTGAAAAATTAGTTACTAAGGATTTTTACAAATCCTTCAGACATTAAAAATGTTTGCCACAGAGCTTTATGTTCTGTTACTTCTGTATATTCAGAGTAAAGACATCAGAGTTTTGTTTTCATGTCGTATGTCTTAGCTGAAGTACAGCTGATTTCCTGCAGTGTAATGTTCTCTAACTGCAGTAGCAATGACCTTCCCCATGTGGCTTGCCTGCCTGAAAGTAGAGAATCAAGTCTGCATACATATATGCCCACATTAAATTGTATCTATGAATCCATAATGAAGTCCAGGTAAAGATTTCAGTGTGATTTTTGGAGATATTTGAACATGCATTCTAGAAAATTTCTGAGATTAAACATTATGAAGGAAAAATCAGGTATCAAAGATTTTGCCAAAGTATAGCATAAATTAGTCCAAAACCAGTAGATCAAGTGTTGTTTCAAGAACTTATGCAACCACTCCATCAAAGATCCATAACAGTATTTGGTCAGTGTTTTCTAAAGTGCTTTGAAACATTAATTAGTGCTGTTCATTGTTAAAACTTTGTATTTCTGCTGTATGCTCCACATCTCCCGCAAGAAATTTCCTTCAGGAGGGTAGCCCATATCTTCAGTCACACAGACGTTGAGCTCTAGTCCACAGTGTTCTGTACCTATTCTGCAAGTAGCAGAGTATCTCTATGTCCTTTAAATCTTCTAAGTAGTAAACAGACATCTTTCATGAGAGTTTTCAGGATCTGTTAACCACAGCATACTGAATTTCAATGAGAAAAATTCTCACAACCTTGAGATGAATACTCAGAAATGTGACATTCAAAGCTCATGTAGAATTACCTTCTAAATCATAGTTGCCACTGGCATTGTAATTTTAGCTAGCGTGGCATTCAAGAGCGACTATGTCTTTTCTTGAGAAAATGCATATTTCTAAAGAGCCAACAAAAGGTACATACTTAAATAATTCTCTAATAACCTGCTGGTAATTTCACATTAAGATTTTTTTTAAAGTTAAAATTGAATTGTAAGTATGTTATCAATTTCCAAATGCTAAAAGAGATATGATCTGGCTAGAAAAGGGAGACATACACACATTTAAAAAAAAAAAAAAAAGACTTTTGCTCTAAATAAACAGAGAAGTGTGGTAATAAATTAGGTTTAGATTTAATTTCTCTTCTTATTAGCTCGGAATTGTATGTCTTAAAATGTTTTTCTTCACAGTTTGGATGTTAACTTCATCTTCACATAATCACAGAATGGCCGAGGCAGCAAGGCACCTCTGGACATTCTCTGGTCCAACTGCCTTGCTCAGTGCAGGGTCACCTAGAGGAAGTTGCTCAGGACTTTCTTCAACTGCGTTTTGAAAACCTCCAGAGATGGAGATCTTCCTCCTGAAGTGGTGTTCTATGCACTGCTTCTGTGAGATTTCCATTAAATATTTCTGTTGTCACTTGCAAGATCACAACTCGGGGGGGGGCGGGGGGGGAAGGAAAAAATAGAAAAAAAACACACCCCTAAACAAATAACCTCCCCGAAAGAACTAAACCAAAGTCCTTCATTCTGACACTGCTTCAATTGCAGAATGGCAATATCTTAGTCTTGTTAAATTAAAGGGAATTTTGGTTCTTTTCTTGACAAGGACTTTTAACCAGGAATCTCAGCAGAGTAACTTCATACCAGGTTGTACCATAAGAAAGAAAAAGGCATTGGAAACTGTATTTTCTGGCACAATCTGTTTTATTTTTCTTGCTTACTTAGCTGGTATTACTAAAATGATTGTTTAGAATCTAGTTTTTCATGCAATGCAGGGTTCTGTGTATAGTATAATGTTATAAACAGGTACGAAACCACTACCTCTCAATGTTTCTCCTCTTTTCTTGAAATGTACTGCCAATCTCCAACCCCTTCTGCTTTCAAAATATCATTGCCCTTTGCCGTCTGGTAGGCAATTACCCCTGTTCTCTTGTTGTAAAGCTGTGGAAAAGCCACAAAACTGAAATTGTTATGGAGAACGTTTTTGCTCTAGTTATCACAGCTCACAAAATGCTGGATATATCTAATATATCTTTACAGATATTTCTTCTATGCTTTTTTTTCTTCTTGATCATACGCAGATTACTTGTTGAAGGAGTTTTTATGGAGGAAGAGAGATAAGAAAAACAGCACCAGTAAAACAATTAATAGCTCTCTCAAAATCCTGTTTAGAGCAGTCTCACCTGCAGGCTGCACACCACAGAGAGTCAGGAAGGTGCACTTAAACCACTTCCTTATCTGCCTTCACTGGAAGATGATGCTGTTCTTTATGCTGTGAGTACTGACGTGCTTTATCAGTAGGGTGTTGTCTTAAAAGCAGAGAGCATAATTCTGCCACTGCCTTGTTTGTGACCCTGAAATGTTTCCTTCTCCATGTCTGTACGCTCCCTCCTGCTCTCGCCTTTCCTGTTGGTAGCCTTGTCCTGTCATCATGTGGACAACTCCTGCAAAGAGTTTGGATGACACCTCTTGGAAGGGCTTCTGATTTGTCAACTGCGGTGTTGCAGCAATATAGCATAAATATGTACCTGTCTTCTGGGGTGGCCCCATATTGTTGTTTTTATTACTCAGGCAGGACTCATATATAGTTAGAAATACTTGTAGGCTTGAATCTTTTGTGCTAATTGGCTGTCCCCTGAGTCCCAGTTGACAGCTAATAGCTCCATGAAATTACACTGGACAGTGTATTTAAAACTAATAATAAAAAAAGGGAAAACTGCCTGGGGAGGTTCCTTAATAGAAATAAAGTTTGAAAAGAAGTAGAAAGTCAAAGGCAAGGCATCAGTCTACTGGTTCTGTGGGACAGAAGCAGCTGCTGTGTCATATGAGCCAGCAGCCTCCAAGGCCTTTGACTTGGAGGAATTTTGCTGTAATTATCCTGACTCATTACAAACTTCACCTGGCTTTAATTCGGTAACACAACTTACTGAATATTTTTCCATTAACATGACTTGTGTGCGTAGGCACAGCAGGGATTCATTTTGGGACATGTGACTTGTTTTTTTTCTCCTTTCCTGCACTTCCCTCCTTTGTATGACACTAAAGGCCAATAGAGTTCCTGCAAATCTGAGCGTAACTGTCCCATTATTCCCAGAAGAATGCAGCATGCCATTTTAAAAACAAATCCCAACTAAAGTAATGATTATTTGCTGCTCATTCTAGAGCTCTACCAATTTAATTATTTGTTCTGCTCTGAAGATTTGCATGGGATCCTCACCATGGCCTTAGAGAGACTAGCAGCAGTGTAGCGTGTTCATCCCTTTCGGATCTGTCTGCGTATCTCTGACTATTGTGCACGATTTCCATGTGTAGTTGCCTAAAGTACCCTATTTATAAAGATTTCAGCTGATCTATGTGCAACCATATCTGTGCCCTAATGTCATTTTTGGAACGTGATATAAACCTTTGAGCTGTTTTATCCTGCAACATCACTATTAGATTAAGTTTGAATAAGATGCTAACTAGCTCTTAGTCAAACTTCATTATTTCTTTTTATTCTTTTGCACCACTGCTGGCAGATTGTTCTGATTGCAGACCTGCATTTTGTGTATGTAAAAAGGGATTGCTTTGTTTTTCTTGCAGTATATCTCAACACAATGTTGTATTTATTTAAGAGTCCCATAGCAAACAAAACTAGAGTTTGAGTTGATTTAGTAAACTCTCCCTCTCCTGCAGAGGACTTGGAATATAGGTACTTGGCCCGACAATTTATGGTAGAGGGATTTTAGGGAAAGTGTCACTTATATTAATAGATGTTGTTGTTAAGAGGTCTGAAGGGGCTTAGGTGTTGAATTTAGGTTTTCGGTGTGTTTTTTTAAATCCAGCTGAGGATAACTATGTATGAACGCCTAAGGAAACAAGTAATAACAACATCAAAAATATATTATTTACAATCGACAACTAACTTGGAACATATTGTACCTCTCAAGTTAGAAATATCTGCAAAGGTTCTTCCAGCTAACAACAGCAGCCAATGGCAGTTCAAAAATGGTAGTGCAGATAAAGCAACTGCCTTTATATTTGCGTCTCTAGTATTAGTATTTGTGGCTCTTCAGTGCATGTATCAAAGCAATTATATTCTGTTTTGCAAAATAGCATTACTCTTTAAAATATTTAAAAAAATATATTTTTTAAAAGCTTTTTTAGTGTTGGGTCTATTTCTTTCATTCATTTGTGAACCTGATTCAAAGTCTTCTGAAGTCAATGCGAAAACTTAGCAGATCTTACTTTCCTTCGTTGTGTTACTAATACAAGTTGCAGAACAGGTTCATGGAGCTGTACAGGAGCTGCAAATAGTTAGCACATCTCGAGGAAGGTCTCAGAGGGAAGGCATCCTTTTATTGGGCTGATGACACTCAACTGCTTCGGAAGGGATTTGTAATCCTCCAAGAACAAAACCAAAAGAGGCCAAATGAGAGAATACCAAAGATGATCAGCTTGCCAAAAGGTTTTGATTTCAAACTTGTGTCTCTAGAGTGGTGTGGACTTTGTGGGGAGGTTTGTACAGTTGAAAGATCATCACCAGTTCTGTTTCTTTTTCTTCCTCTGTTCCCCTTGTTTTATGCTATGCTCATTAAAGTCTTTCCTATTGTTGTAGACCTTGCGCTGATTCACTGTCATATTAAACCTGGAGAACACTGTAATTCTACTAATTAGGCCAAAGGAAGAAAGCTGAAGTTTGTTATAGTTACTATTGCAAATGACTGCTGTAGATAGAAGCAGTCTTTCACTTGCAATGAATTGTTAAGTCATATCCTGACCTCTCTCTACTTCCTCTTTCATATTCAACCTTAACATGAATAAGTTTGATTAAATGTGGGGGTTTTTATCAGACAACATAGTGTTTATGAAATGTTCACAATTATTTCAAATTATCCTTTCATAGAAATCAGGTGTTACCTGAAACAACTATGAACATTTTATTTTGTGTGTTTTTCTTGAAATATTTTGGATAAAGTCTGACAGATTATTATGTGACAGACTGAAGAGGAAATCTAGGAAAATATATAAAAAAACAATAGCACTGTTTTCCTTTCAACTTCTACTTTCAAAGCCAGATTATAGTTTGTAGAGATTATTCTGATGATGGTCTCTTTTCAGGAAGGTAGCTAATGCAAAATGGATTTGCATATAGGTTAATGCTTGTATTGAAAGCCATTTTGAAAGGTATGTCTAGCTGGGTGTCTTATTCCTAAAATGTGCTAAGTGCTAGCATATTAATGCTGTGGGGTAGCATCCATTGCTGTTATTTTCCAAATTGAAAAGTAATTTAAAAAATTGAGTTTTCCTCATTTCAGTAAGTATTTTTATTTGAGAAAATAAATATTCCTTTATGTATCATAGTGCAGTATGAATTCCTCAGAGGAGATGCTCTGTTTGTTTCTACTGAAGAACAGGTAAAAGCAAAAATGATGCTCTTTATCCCCAAATTTAACAGATCATTGGCTCGTTCCTTCTATTCTGTGGGACGGAAAGACCTTGGAAAGATTTAAGAGGCATCATGGAGGTGAGTCCTCGTTCCTCTTCATTTGGGGCTGCTTATTAGGAGTGTGAAAGATGGTTCAAGGCTGTTTGCAGGAGACACTGACAATTAGAGACTGACACTGCACAAAAATTAGAAAAGGTGGGGAGAGAGTGACAAGTCAACCTGTAAAAGTAAACATATGGCTTGAAAAAGTTTAATTTCATGTCCTAGATATTGTTGAATTTTCTCAGAAAACCACTGGCAGACAGAAAAATAAGTCAATGGTGAGACTTCTAAGTTACAATTTACTCCAAGCACCATCAGCAAGAATGAATAAATAAAATTAAAAGAAATAATAATTTTTAAAAAGCAAGCTTGACTCTTTTAGGTATTTATTTTGTTTAGAGAGACAAGACAACTGAGTACTAAGGGACAGCAGGTTAGTGGCATCAGCTCATTTTCTTGAAGTGTACAACTATTAAAGTGACAATTGGGAAAGTCATTTGGAGAGGGAGGGAGCTGAAAGTGCTTAGGAAATGCATCCATAGCAGGCAGAGGCTATGCTAGTGATGCCCAAGTTACCAATTAGGTCTAGATGCAGAAATAAAAATACATTTGATGGATTAATTACACAGTTTAGTAAACAGTACTGGTGTTCTCTTATTTAATCTTACATGTACCAGCTAGATCCAGTTCCCATTTAATCTTGAGAGGGTACAAACCCTCATGCTAATTCCTTTCTGGCGCAAGCAGAAAAGGACACGTACCCTGTCATCTGTCAAGACTCCCTGAAAGTATGCTTATTCTTGTGCAAAATGATATATGCCCTCAGACCTTTCTTCTCTTTTCCTTTAATCAATGTTCCTTTCAGCATATTATTTGAAAAAGTGTAGAAGTAATGAGTCTTTCTTTTTTCTTTTGTTTCTAGGGTTTTTTTTCTACCCTTGCTCGTCAGTGATTCCTTTATTTTTTGTGCAATTATCAAACAGTGCAATGGACAAAAATGTCTATGTTAGACTTAACATCAAGAAGTGAGAGATGCACCACTAGTTTATATAGTCTCTGCTCATTCTGTTGAGTATTTGTTTAATTTCTGAATTACATTTAATTTTTAAGAACCACTGACATGGACAAATGCTTGCAATTTTCTAGGAAGATCCCAAAGCTTTTCCATAAAGATTTTTTTTTCCTGTCCCAATACTTTTCCTGAAGTTAATGGAAGTTGAATGCAATGAAGGTAGAGTATATCCCCAAAGATTTTACTGGAAAATTTGACAATGCTAAAATAAACAGAGGATTGTGGCAACAGGCTTCAGTGAAAATAAATGCTCACTCTGTTAGCTCAGCTGCTCTGGTACAGGAAAGCACTTCACTTCTAGAGGCTCTCTTGTCAGATGCCCATAGGACTTTGAATCATTCACCATTTAACATTTCCACTGTGCTTGGCAGAAAATCTGCGAAACTGCTGAAATGTGAACAGATATCAAGGAAGTCGAGGTTCTCTCCAGTCTCTAGCCTTTACTTGAGAAATCTGAGTTAGGGCAACCTCCTCATGGGTTAAAGGCAATAGTAGAGAACAAAAGTTTGAATACGGTCTGAGGTTATGTTTAAAACACACATTTATCTTTTTTTTTTTTTTTTTTTGCTTTTTTAGATCATTTACAATGACTTTGCTTTTCTCCAGAGCCCAGCAATGGTACAGTAGTATATAAGATCTTGGGGAGGGGAGCAGGGACTGAACCTTCAGTATTTTTTTCAGATGCATTCGTGTTACTCAGTGTTCCCAAGGAGCTGAATGATGTCGTGGAACTGGGCATTCACTCTGGGCATTCACTCTGAATTATTCTTCATTCTTCTGTGAAGAAGGCATGCATGTGCTCTTTCACAAAGGTGATCTCTTCAGTCATTTCAGACTGAAACTCTGGGATTGTTATTTTCATTTTCAAAGTGTAAAAAAGGGTAGGGGTTGAAACGGTGAAAAGTGAAGAAAGAAAAATAAAAGAATGAAGAAAAGTAATGTTTTGTCATTTCCAAAACGATTATTCCCCTTTGTTTCCTTTCTGCCTACAACACTAGTGTATAATGAATACACTATTTAGATGAAATAGACTTTCTCTACCTACTCAAGTATACTGCATAGGTCGGAGTTGGAGTAGGTATAGTTAGGCTTTCTTTTTTTAACCTGGGATACACAGCAACACTGACCTGAAACCCTGCTGGCAAACTTTCAGCATTTAGAGGAAAATTCAATCTTTTTCTGTTTCAGCAGTGTTTCTGGGGCTTTGCTATGCTGCTGCTGCCACAGTACTGTGCTAAGGTCTATCTGACTAGAGAGTAGGAGAAAAGCCAGTGTGTTCATGGAAACAGTGCTTCCTCAGACAAGTAATAATCAGCCTAATGTTGATGACATGCTGCAATCAGACTCTGACAAGGTTTGCAAATATCTTGAAAGGAACTGTTCTTCTTTGAATGTTGTAGATCAAAGCCCAACTGGAACAAAAAGCAAGTATGCTGCATGTCAGCTGCAGAATTTTGTTGGTGAGCACAGCATGTGTGAGCAGAGGCCACCGCTATCATCACTGGCAGGAACAGCCAGATGGACTGGGCTGTTTGACTACTTAAAATCTTGCTGTGTAACCACAAAAACTAAAAATGAGGCTTAAAAACCCATTACGCATCTCCAGAGCCCCAGACTGTCTTTTTAAAGCTTCAAGTCCATTTTTAATCTGTGCCAAAGTCTTTTTTAGATGTGTCTATTCTTAAGAACTTCTGTCTGTTTGTTTTGCTGTTCCTGAGAATAGAATTAGTCCTGGGGAGGGAATAGGATGTAGGATGGTGGTTCAAGCAGAGGGATAGTCTATAAACCCTCTGAGCTCTGCCACAGATATGCATACCATGCAACTGGGAAAGTCATTTGCTCTCTGTGTGCACTTATTTTTCCAACTGTGAAATGGGAGCAATATCTCATCTATAACTGTAACACAGGGCCTGATTCATTAATGTGTTTCCAGTGCACTTTGGGCTCTGTGGGATGAATAGCTAGTGCCCTGTGGGTAAAAACAGACAGGCAAGAGGATAAAATATAGTTTGTGTTACACCAGACTAGCCCTCAGGATACTGTGCTTCTGAGGCAAAATCATTAGCTTTTTTTTCTGACGTAGTGCCTCTATTATCTTTGAGGGTTAAGAGGTTGTGGAAGGCTAAAGCAGGCTTCTCTGTGCCCTGGCACCTCTGCCACCGCTGAGGCACGGTGAAGCCAGCCTGCAGTAGAAGGGGCACATCATATGCATTGCATCTGCTCCCAGTGTGGGTCTACACCGGCCCTCAGGATGGACATACTGCAATTGAAGTGTATTGTAACCAGAAAGGACCTAAAATGGTGGTGTCGGCACCTGAGACTAGAGAATCTCTCTCAGTGATGCTGTGCAGGTTGCCAAAAGCCTGTGTTAGATGTGTGCTTTCTTCCACGATGTGGTGGGAGCCGGTGGCAGCCTGACTGGCACATAAAGAGAGAAGCCTACATCTGAAACCTATGAAACCCAGACAACATTGCAGTGAAATGACAGACTGTAATGCTACTATCTGGCAATTATAGGCATTTGGTTTATTCAGAGTAAAAATAAAAGACAAAGCCCAGCAACTAAAACTTTATATGAAGTTTGGTGGGGATTTTTTAGAGAGTGTTTTTCCTTTGCTCTAGGCTTCCCTTGCAATGTTTAAAAATGGAAGTTATGCAGAGAGAACTTTCTCAGAAAACCACATATCACAGAAGCATCACAGAGAGGAGCCTCTAAATCAACTTTTTTTTTTTTTTTTTTTAAGTCTCTGCAAGTTAATTCTTAGCTCTTTATCTTCTAATGAGCCCTGTGGGGCTACAGCTGACGGGTATTTCCGTTTGGGCATGTTCAGAGGTGGAAGATCTTCCTGGAACTTACCAGGTTCCTCACTGAATCCCCTGAAGCACTGCTCTTGTAGTGTGATGTGATGAGAGAGTGAGTGAATTTATTATTACCTAGATTACAGCTGTGCTTTCACACTCCATCAGTGCTTAGAGTCTAAAACGAGCAGAATCTCCACAAAGGCCTTCAAACCAGATAGACAAGGGAAACATGCTCAGAGATGTCCATGGATGTCCGTAGCCACATATCCGCTCACAGAGAGGCACAGAATCCATCCTCCTGTTCTGCTTTGCAAATCAGAAACCTGTGTTTAAAATTTTACCTAGTACTTTCTATCAGATGCAGGATGTCAGGTTGTCTTGCAAAGATCTTAATAGACCATATCTTAGGAGTTCAGTGACAGATTCTGGGAAGTTTGAATCTCTATCCTCTTGTAAATCACACTAATTTTTAGTAATCTTGAGAAGAAAATAAAAGAAACCAAACCCTAATATGACTGCGTAATGTAACATTCCACTTTATCTCACCTAATACAGCATTTCTATGCATGTCTTTTACCATTTTAAAAATGAGCAGATGTTGTGGGGCAGACTTTCACCATGATTACACTGACGTGCATCAAGAGACACCTTTGAACTCGTTTTGTTTATCTGCAATGTTCATGTTTTTCATGTGGTGCTTTGGAAAAAAATATTTTGCAACTTTATGAGCTGAAAGTAGTTTACAGAAAGCTTAAGGGAAAGAAATAGCAACTAATTGGGTAACTGTAGTTATTTTTTGTTTACATTCATAAATTAAGCTAATACTTCAGTTCCATTTCTGTATGGTGAAACAGATCAGATTTGATTTTAAAATAAGGGACAATATAAAGTTCTGGAAGGAAATTTGTAAAAAGGAAAGAATAGGCACCCTAGGAGAATTAAAGGACATAGTGAAGACGAATGGAACAAGCTTTATCTATGCTATTCTGCAGGGTTTTTTTTTATATAATTATGCTGAAAACTACAGGGTTTCTGAAATGGTATTGGATATTAGCCATGATTAGTTTGAGATTTTTTCACTAATTTATCCCTGCTAGGACAGTGCCACAATACGAGACTTACAGATTTTGTGCATACTATATATCTTGTCTGGCTCAGAAGAGTGATTTAAACATCTTTGTTTTACCTATGCTATCATCCTGAAGCCTGAAGGACTACTTCATTATAACTATGCCAGGAAAATGTATTCCAGTACATATATACCTTCTTTCTATTATATCTGTAATAGAAAATGATTGTAAACTGACATACACTGACCTCCAGTAGATAATTATCTGATAAAATTGATACTTCAAAATGCCTAAACAATTATAATGTCAGATTGATGTTTATTCCTAAAAGCATTCTGAAAATTTTCCCCTTGATCTTAGATCAGTCCCTTGTCAAATTCCTTAAAGGCCACATCATTTATAAATGATATGAACTGCAGATGTATAATTCGTGTGGAGCATAAAATAAGGTTTAAAACTTTTGTATTAAAAAGGTAGGGTGATGTTGTATTAAATCATATTTATGGCCTAATTTTAAAGTACAGAATCCTTCGGACTGAATTTTAGCACTTCTTACTTTTTATTGTTTAGAATTTATTTAAAAAAGAAAAGTAACTATGACAATGATTTTGGCAGACAAATGGGTTCTTTTTAAAAACCCTTGTGTTGATCTGTCATATTATTTTCCATTAGCTACCCCTACACTTTTCTCAGATTGTTTTCAGACATAGTTTTACTAAATGTTTTCAGAAGTGCAAAGAGCAATGTAAACTGCAGATTTCACCATTACTGCTTTGACATTGCAAGCTCAAAGTTAATGGAATTTCTTTGTGGATAAGGAAGAAAAATTACTATATTTTAAGTTAAATCACCTTGTGGGTATAGCCAGATTGCAGGAATCCAAATTACAAAACATAGGTGAAGAAAAAAAAAAAAGAGATTTAAAATGCTGGATGTATTTGCTATTTTTTTCCTCTGTCTTATTAAGGTCTAAAGATTCCTCTTAAAAGATTGAATTTCTTGTCCCACAGCGTAAAACCAACTTTTCTGTTATGATCTCTTCTTAAGCATCTTTTTTTTTTGATATGTTTGATATGATTATCATGTTCTTATTTTTAAAACCTTAAACTTGAGCTCATTACAAAACTTCTACCAATAGAAATAGAAAGTAAATTTACATGCAGTAGCCTGTTCAGATGAACTTAAATTTGCTCTTGGCAGCCTCACTCTAGCAAAATGTAAATATTCACCAGTGTCTACGTTCATAAACGGTCTTAACCATTTAAAAATCATGTCTTTAATTACATTTTTGGAGATCTGACAAACATTTACTAATATGACATCAAACAGCGTTTTGGCAGTATTATCCCTGAGATGTGTTTCCTTTGAACCATTACGTAGAGTCATGTTGGCTTTCCTTTAATAGCAAAGAAAAATTGCAACAATAATTATTTCCGTATAACCCAAGATGGACTTTTCTTTCCCCTTTGCCTTAGTGATATGAGTTGTCCTAAAGCAAACTTTAGGACACTAAATTAAAGTTTGTGGGCCCTAGAAGTTAATAGCCATAAGTGAAAATGGGCAAGCTTTCAGAAAGTTTGGTTGCTTCAAAAACATATCTTACCTGTTAAAGTTCTGACACAATTCTTTTGCCCCTCTCAAGGTCTACACGTGCTCACACGACGCAGAAGTGGGCACATGATGCCAGCACGTTGCCAGCATGCAGCTTTCAAAACAAGGAAAAGCAAGGCTGCTCTTACAACTCAGAAACTGTCAATACATTTCCTTTAGTGCAGGAAGAATTTTGCCCTTAAAAAAAAAAATTAAAAATCCATTAACTTTCCTTTATACGCTTTTTTTTCCCCTCGCTTTTCTGTGCTATAAGTCTTACTCTTCTGGATTCCCAGAACAACTGTGCAGCTTGTCATATTTGGCCTTTGCGCTGCACCCCCAACACACCATTGCCTTGCTACTCTCCTCTGGACAATTTTTTACTCTTGTCCCAGTGGAATATGAAACTGCTTCTCCTTTCTTGTCCCAGTAGCAGCTTCTGTTTCTGGCCTTCTTTTAAGTCACTTCAAAATAGCACCTCTCCCACCTACAGCATAGTGAACTGTGGGTCTCTGCATCAGGTTCATACAACTGTTGTTTTGTGCTGGCACTGGGTAACCTTATTTCATCTCCTGTGGACATTCAAGCATCAGTCCTCTTTCTAATCATTGTGATCCAGTATTATTCAATATATTCGTCGATGACTTGGATGAGGGACTAGAGAGTACTATCAGCAAGTTTGCTGATGACACCAAGCTGGGAGGAGTGGCTGACACACCAGAAGGCTGTGCTGCCATCCAGCGAGATCTGGACAGGCTGGAGAGTTGGGCGGGGAAAAATTTAATGAAATATAACAAGGGTAAGTGTAGAGTCTTGCACCTGGGTAGGAACAACCCCAGGTTCCAGTATAAGTTGGGGAATGACTTATTAGAGAGTAGTGTAGGGGAAAGGGACCTGGGAGTCTTGGTGGACAGCAGGATGACCATGAGCCAGCACTGTGCCCTTGTGGCCAGGAAGGCCAATGGCATCCTGGGGTGTATTAGAAGGGGAGTGGTTAGTAGGTCGAGAGAGGTTCTCCTTCCCCTCTACTCTGCCCTGGTGAGACCCCATCTGGAATATTGTGTCCAGTTCTGGGCCCCTCAGTTCAAGAAAGACAGGGAACTGCTGGAGAGAGTCCAGCACAGGGCAACTAGGATGATGAAGGGAGTGGAGCATCTCCCTTATGAGAAAAGACTGAGGGAGCTGGGGCTCTTTAGTTTGGAGAAGAGGAGGCTGAGGGGTGACCTCATTAATGTTTACAAATATATCAAGGGTGAGTGTCACGAGGATGGAGCCAGGCTCTTCTCGGTGACAACCACTGATAGGACAAGGGGTAATGGGCTGAAACTGGAACATAAGAGGTTCCGCTTAAACTCGAGAAGAAACTTCTTCTCAGTGAGGGTGACGGAACACTGGAACAGGCTGCCCAGAGAGGTTGTGGAGTCTCCTTCTCTGGAGACATTCAAGACCTGCCTGGACACGTTCCTGTGTAGCATAATCTAGGCGTTCCTGCTCTGGCAGGGGGATTGGACTTGATACTCTTTCGAGGTCCCTTCCAATCCCTAACATTCTATGATTCTATGATTCCATAATCAGTGCTGCTTTCATAGTAGATTGCTACTGGGGCAAACAGGTGACCCAGGAAACGATTTTGTACTAGATCCTGATTCAACACTACAGTTTCAATTCTCTTAGGCTGCCAGTCTTTACTGCCATAATTCACCATGGTTTGAACAAAAATATTGATCTCCACAGTCACTATTTACCATTAACCTATCTAAACTTTTCACAACTACCTCCATGTCATCTAATTCACTTTAACAGAAAAGATCTGTATAAAGAAAATCACAGAATTGTTGGGGCTGGAAAAGACTTCAGAGATCATCAAGCCCAGCCCATGACCCAACACCACCACATCAGCCAGACCACATCACTAGGTGCTACATCCAGCCTCTCCTTAAACACCTCCAGGGACGGTGACTCCACCCCTTCCCTGGGCAGTGCATCCCAATGCCTGATCACCCTCTCCATGAGGAAGGGCTTCCTGAGATCCAACCTAAACCTCCCCTAATGCAGTTTTAGGCCACGCCCTTTCATCCTGTCACTACAGTGCTAAATAAATGTGGTGTTTTCCCAATTCAGATTAAATAAATATTAACATTAGTTATATTATATACTTAACCCATTGTAGTTAGTACTTCCTTAAATTATACTTTTAAGACTGTGGAAGATGTTACATCATGAGCAGCCTTAGGTGTTTTACTTCTCACTGATGAAGATGAGAACTCTCAGCAGTATGTAAACTATAGGGTGATAATGAGCAGCTGGTGCTTGAGCATCTCTTTCTGGTGTTTCTGTGAAATAATTTGTCAGTTCACAAGGGTGGTGCTGCCTATTCTGTTCTTTTGAACCTGCAAGTGTGATGTAACCGTGAAAGGGGAGAAGCTGAAGAAGAATAGTGGTTTCTCCACCGCTCTCCAAATGGTAAGACAAGGACTTCCATGTCCTCTGAGATTAGCTTTATTTCACGTTTGGATTAGGTATGAGGTTTTTCAGTGTACCCTGAAGTGGGCGGGGCTGCCAAGACAAATAATAATAAAAGTAACAATATATTACCTTAATAAAGAGTGCATTCTAGAGAGCAGCAAAGGTTGAGTTTGCATCACCACCAAGAGACAACATGGCAAGTTTGCTGACATGGTATGTGCCTCTAAAACTCAGTCCAAAGGAAACTACATGAGGAAGCACTCCATAGGCATGAGAAAGACCACACTGGATAAAGTGAAGTAAATAACAGTATCTTTCTTAACTATTCGTGACTTGAATAAGCACGTTTGGAAGAGACAAACCAGCAGAAGCTGGCCAAAGTAACAATTATTTTCAGTGCAGGTTAGAATCTGTGTGTGGTTTATGCTTTTTGGAGTAGCTTTAAATTAGCAAAGACTGTATCTTTATCTTCCTCATTACTTTCTTTTGTCTTCGTTCTCCACTTCCTCCTCTTCATCTAACAAGCCCTAAGTATAGTTTAAGAGGGAATGGGACCTTTTCCCTATATCTTTATATGGAGAGGAAAATTTTCTGACAAGTTCTCTTAATAGTAGATTAAAGGAAAGGAACTGTGAGGGAGAAGGGATGAATAAAAACATTAACATAAAAATAACCTTTACAGCAACTGCTATAACCATGAAGAAAGAAAATGTGCAGATTAGATACTTTGATAATGTAAGACCTGGGCTAAAACCAAAGCAACATCATCAACAAGAAGAGTTCATTCTGCTGCTGCTGTACAGTACAAGGAAAGAAGGTTTGCAATGATAAACATAATCTATTTTCAAATCATTTACTTAAATTAAATTCCTTTGCATTTCTTCCCAATTGTTCTCATGTCTCTCTATTCGTTGACATCTTTTCAACGTGTGTGTTAGCCGAGACATGTATTTTTTCTGCTTTTTTGTTTCCCATTTAAGGCTTGATTTCAGTGGAGAAGTTATCTCCTGGATGGATGCAGTTTTCATAGATTTAGTGTACCCATAGTTGATGACAGACTGATTGGAGCTACCGTGCATCCTTCCCCACCCAAATACATGTGTAGCAGGACATTTTGTAAATTGTTTTAAATATCGCTTTCATGATTTAAGGTCTGGGTTATTCTAACTTCTTCAGTACGCAGAAAAATTCTTTTCTGTGAAGCTCCTGCCCCTCTGGATAGACAAGCAGCAACACTTCCGTACTTGTCTTCTCCTCCTTTTCCTTCTTCTTTCTCTGGAGTCCAGAGGCCAACTGAAGCAGAAGGTGAAGACTGAGAAAGAGAAGCTTCAGGGAAAGGTGACTTGTGTCAGGATAATGGGAATGTTCCTTAATATAGATGATTAAATAGGAGCTGAATTCATTAGGAAAACCAGCCTTTAGCACATATGGAATAACAATCCTTTTCTCCATTCTTTGTGTCAGAGCACTAAAAATTATAATCTTCTACTTCATGTATGCGTGGAGTGTGTACTGTTATGAGGCCAGTCCATTTTACTTTTTTATTTTCTACCCTGCTTATATTTTCTTCCTCAAACATTCCTTTGAAGCTTCTGCAATCAATACGAAATTGCTTTCTATTAACTGAAACAATATATACATGAAGTGGGTATAATCTGAGCACAATACGTTGTTCCAGGCAGCACCAATGAAAAAGCAAAGTATTGTTTACTGCAGCACAATAGAAGTGGCTACTGCCTGTGGTATCCATTCAGCTTGTATTTATTCAAATACTGTTGAGAACGGTTTAACCAAAAGCAAATTCGAAAGGCAAAAGAGGGAAGTAAGTATGAATAAAGGACTTGGGAGAGGGAAAGAAGAGAAAAGGCTGACAAAAACTAGGGAAGGGAAATGGGTGGTGAAGACTTCCAAAAGAGGAAGAGAGGCAGAAGAAGATGGCTGACAAGGAAGAGGAAGGTGAAAGGGGAAGAAAGAATAGAATTTTTCTATGTTTTGAATAGTGTTTGACATGTCAAGTTCAATTCTAATGCTATTATCTGTATATGCACAAAAGCAGACTTTAATTACACAGAATTGAGAACGGTGCAGTGAACTCCTAAAAATGTCAGTTAGTATAGGTTTTCCTATAAATTTGAAAAATGTTAAATGCTTACACGGAAGAAATGAGGTGAGACAGAACCCAGTAGATGAATTTAATATTAGTTCCGATTAATTGGAAGAGATTTTTATTTCAAGATGCCAAATCATTCTCCTAGTGTACTGTTCTTCCCCTAATACCACTTTCTTACTTCACTCACCCAGTCCTAAGCTTCCACCAGGGTTTCACTGCCTTCTCACGAGTAGCTATTTCTTCTTTCCTTCCTTGAGTGGTGGATTCCAGACAATAAACAGGCTTCCTGGCTCACATTCTGGCCAGTTGTTTATCGGGACTCTCTTAGGATGTTGGGAACCAACAGATGGATATGTGGATCAGGGCATACAGTAAATGCAGCCTTGAACTCTCTCCTGTGTAGATGAGACTCCAAGGGAAAACTATGTGGAGTCCTGAAAGAGAGGTGTGAAGTTCAGTGGAGAAGTTATCTCCATTGTTACAAACAGTGGCAGGGAGTTGCTGTTGAACTGACACTCAGTGATATTTTTTTTCCCATGAACTCTCTTTTGAATGTTTTGACTGAGAGAAGTCGTGCATACAAGTTCTCTGCTTTCAGAGTTACAGAAGCTTGGTTTTCATGAGAAGATGTAAGAGCTCTTTGTATGTATCAGTCATTAGTTCAACCAATGAGAAAATACATGTTCATGTGTGCTCTTTCCTATTATATTCTGTGAGGGTTTTAGTCTGGAATACGTTGGTGCAAGCTAATTCTATCTTTGAGATTGCAATGAAAATTTTCTCTCCTGCATTATTGGTAGTACCAGTTATCAATTATTTAAACAAGTACTCACTTAAATCATAAAAGTTAACTGTGTAACTTTTTTACATTTTGTCCTAATTCTGTCCTTCTGCAAGAAAACAAGGAGGGCTTATACCAGTGCATAAATCCTGAAAATTAATTTTACATACGATCTATGGAAAAGATGCAGTCTTTCTAACACCAGGTTTAGAACACACCAGCATTCTAGGAGTTAAATTACTAATAGGTATCCTGCTCAATATTAAATCGTTTACTCATTATTTTATGAGATATAAGTACTAACATGTAATTGCTATAGCTGTGGTAAAATAGATAAGTCTTCCAAAAGGCACACCTACTCAAGTGAATTAGGGGCTTTGTGCAGAATTGTGTAATAACGCATAGTGGCGCCCATTGTTATCCTCACCTCTGTAAGTCGTGTTCAGCCAAGATCTAACTAGGTGCCTTTATTAGGTGGTGTGTTGTTGCTATTTGTATTGCGGATTGCAGGTATTTTTTAACAGTTCTGCAAAGTGATGATCCCATGATGATGGATCATGGGAATCTTGTTTGTGCGTCACTGGGAGAGACGACTATCTTATTCATGAAACACTCATAAAAGCTCTTGATCGGTTGCTGAGGGACTGACTTACCTGAAAGTTACCCTTAGAAATGCAGTTTAGCTGAAATAATTGTTAGTTCAGTACCAGAACTGAGGTTCAGAGGAGGAAGAAAATGACCTCCATTAGTACATCTAAAACTTGGGGATTGGGTGTTATGTAATGTGTTTTTTTTCTTAATGGATCTAGATTCTGTAAAATGAGAGTATTATAAAGGAGGAATTGTAGATAATTATATCTTTAGAGCTTCTCGAAGATTTTTAGGTTGAGTCTACATGTCAGAAATAATTATGATGAATAGAAAAATGTTAGAAAACTTTGTTTTCTTGCCAGTGTTGCTTTGTGGACTTACCTAAATATTCCAAGTCTGACTCTTAGCCTTCTTCCAACTGCATAAAAACTGCTGGTAGACCAAATATGTCAGAGAACATCAGATTTTAATCCTCTATCTCAGTTTATGTTTAATATTCAAGGAAAAGGAGGAACTGTTTCTGAAATTGGAATTAATTTCTTTGTGAAGATTGGTATTTGAAAATTCTTCGGATTTTAGGAATTCGAGAATTCTTTAGTGGACAGAATGAGTCTAAATTAAGCAATAAATTCAAAGTGTTGTCCTATGTTATTGGTATTAGGCATGCAGACAGGTTTTTCAGAGCAACTTAGGCAACATAGATACACAGCTTCCATAAAATGTAATGAAAACTGCATAGCTGCAAGTCCAGCTCAGTTTTGAAAGCCTCTGCTGTAGTGACTTTATGATACTATTTTGAAGCAATTTTGCAATCCTTTGGTTTCCTTCTGCTGCAGCTGATCACAGACTTTTTCTTTGCAAGTTGTGATTGGCTTCAACTTTTCCATAGCCTTCTAAGGTCTGAGTCAAATTTAAAGTATAAAAATATGTAATTTCTTATATGCTGTGGCTTTCATAGCAGGAAAGGATGGGGGGTGGGAAGAGAAAACAAAGTCATGACCTGGATTAACCATGCTTTTATAGGTTAAGTTTATTTTAACAGTCTGGGACTCCCTGGAACGGAGTCTAGAGAAATTCATTGGGTTTTTTTTTTAATAAGTCACATTTTCTGCATTTGGGTCTGCTGTTCTTCCTGTCATCATCTCCTTGATATCAGGAAGACTACCTGACTTGTTTATGTAAATCTGATGACAGAATTTGAACAAACAGGAAGGCAAGGAAATCACTGTGCTCTTAATTCTAGGAGCAAGGCAAATGTAATCCATATTTAAAGCAACATTTGGCTTTAATAATTTTTCTACAAAGCAAAAGGACTTGCCCAGACAGAAAGCAGCATTCATGGGGAAAGAATCAGAAAAGTGGAGAAGGTATATTCAATCCTTTGAGATTTATTTGTGCAAAAGTTAGCTTAAATGGAAAACAGAAACTACATATTGCTGTATAATTTTTTAATGATCATAGCTTAGCCAAATCCCTGAGGATAAAATGCTCAAAGAAAATAAGCAACAAAAGAAATAAAATTAAAACAAAATAGTCTCAAATGTTCTGTAAAACAGTCTTGAAGATTATCCAGAAAGTACATCTGTTGTTGGATGATGGAAAAGTACATGATAAACAACCAAATGGCAGTACCACTGTCATGGAAGAATACATTTCCAGATAGTTGAGATAAAGTTCTGAAACATAATACCTGCTTCTTGTGTCTGTACAACTTAGCGCTTTATAAGATAAAATAAACAGTCAAAATCCTTTTCAAGGTGGAGAAAGCCAATCCACAGCCACAACTTACTCAAGGTTGTGTATTAGAGCCCTAATGACAGCTGGAAATTGAACCAAAGTCTCCTATGGCCTAGTTTGGTGTCTGATTTGGCGGGTCATATATCTCCATGGCCAGTGGGGGAAAGCTCTGTCAGTTTTCTTTGTAAGTGCACTTTCTTACCTCCATTTTCCTGAATAATTAAATGACTCCTGGAGAAAAAATGCACAAGTGTTTTGCTTTCTCCTATCATGTAGCAGTGCAGAATGATTAGGGTTATAATTGAACTGAGATGATACTGTCTGATTAGTACTTTTTAGGTGCATACAAACAGCTCAATACTCATTTCAATTCTTTTTACGCAGTGACACTGAGATTAGTCCAATACATGATTGCTGGATGTTTAAATTGGGGAATTCAACTGTTGGAAAGGGATTATGGGAGGCAAAGAATTAGCACAGCTACGTGTGTGTGGTACTGTCCCAGTCTATCATCTCAGATTGTAAGTGAGAAGGAGGACGGATGCATGGGGGTAGTGTTGACAGGGTCTGAATACACCATAGCCCTCAGAGTGATTTCAGCCTGCCCCAGCAGCCAAATCATAGAATCACAGAATGTGTTAGGTTGGAAGGGACCTTTAAAGGTCATCTAGTCCAACCCCGTTGCAGTGAGCAGGGACACATTAACTAGATTGGGTTGCTTCATCAAGCCTGACCTTCAATGCCTCCAGAGATGGAGCCTGCACCACCTCCCTCGGCAACATTTTTCAGTAAATTTCTCCACAAATTCAGTTACTGGAAACACAGTTCTGGAAGCCCAGATCAGCATTTACACAACTTTAGACTTTCCCTTTGAAATCACTTATGCAAACTCTTTGGTCTTTTCTCAGGACTGGGGGAGCGGGACCCGGATGAAGGTTGAGTGTCCCCTTCCAGTTCATTTTTTACAGATGTTAGTGCAAGATTTGTAAATATCTGAAAAGCAGGCATCCAAATAAGGAGTGTGTGAACAGCTAATAAAACTTTTGTGAGTTTTAGTAATGCATATGTGCTTTACTTCTTTCAAAGAACAAGATAGAGATAATTTTTAGCTAAAAATCGTTGGCTCTCCATGTAGTTATATTGCTACAGAACCATCTGGGGTCTTAGTATCCTCATACCTCACTCCACACAAGTTAGTTGAGAGTCAGGACATGTTGGAGTTACTACCACTGAAGCAAACACAGTTTGAATAGGTTTACTCTCATTTAGTACTGTCATAGACCTGTGTGTAAGCTACAAGCCATGCTTAGGCATCAGCCTTATTATTCTTACTGTGCTGTGTTGGTGTTTGCCATCTTTGCTGGGAACGGGAGGTAAAAGTGAGTTGCATTTCAGTAACATGTAACTGTTTAATATGCAGGCAGGCATAGTTAACTGGCAAGGCCAGAACGTTGCGTGTCAAGGATTAATTCTCTACTTTACAATAAAATTTCTAGACAGCTTGCCAAAAATCACACCGGAATAGAGCCATAAAGCTCCTCTAGTCAACAGTTTAGATTTGGAGTGACAATGCCAGGAGTCTGCTAAGTGTTAAGGCTTCCTGTGAGATACATGCATTCAAGAACCATTGTCTTCATTTTCTTACTTCAGCCAGTTTTTTGTAACTGTCTTTGGAGGAAGAGAAGATATGAGTGGTCTTTTTCAGACTCATAATTTAGATTCAATTTATAGCCTAGCCAGGCACTAGACAGAGAAGGATCCAGACCTAACCACTTTCTTCCCTGGATCCCTTTTTATCTCCTGTGCCTATCAGAGTGTGAAGGTGTCTGCCAGCAGCAATGATCTTCCATTTTGAAGCTGCTCCTTTGTATGAATTCACTAAAACAGGACTAGATCTTGGTCTCCTCAGAGAATGCCTTTGGCAACACTGAAGCGTAGATTTTTCTGTTTACTTTTGATCTGTATTTTAGACCGAGCTGAACAGAAGAGGTTAAGAGCATGGGTGAATGTAGTTGAAGGATGCACGTTGAGCATCAGGAGTTAGGTACTTCTGTGTGCACACTACACAGGAAATCTGAATGCATCAGCCTTGTTGATGGAGGCTTAGCTATGCAGCGAGTTTATGTGCCTACAAATAACTGCCTAAACCAGATTTTAAAGATTTAGGTGCATAAGGATGCAGACCTCAAATTGAGAATCTTTAGTTGTTTTTTCCCACCCACAGGGGAATTTGGGGGATAAATATATCTCAAAAAGCTGGATCCTGTTACTTTGACAAGTGGCATGTGTACTGTAACTATCTACTGCCTGTGACACTGCTTGTCTATTCTTTTAGTACTGCTTTTAATGATTTGCACGTCTTGCTGATTTAAAGGAGGGAAGGTATGCAGCTGAATATGTATGCAGTTTGTGAGTACAGAGACTTAAGTTTCCAGAATTGCTTGGAAGGTAATGATGTGCTAATATTCACTAGTAATATATCATCACATATTAACTGATTCAATATTGTGAAACTCCTGTTACAAAAGAATAAAGTTCCTCCATTCTCTACCATTAAAATGGAAACTGCCTGTTAGAAATGGAGGAAGACGGTTTTACTACTATGAGTAATGAAAGCTGAATGACCTGGTTCAGCGACAGTCTGGTCATCCTGCATTTTTAGCATGTTGGTAGGAATTAGTGGCTTTAGTATTTCTCAGGTTGTAAAAGGACAAAAATAACTCCTTATTCAGACAAGTTACTCATTCACAAGATCATGTTAGACTAATTTTAAATAACAAATCAAAATAATCATAGTCATATTCTGCCTCCATATTCTGTCTCACTGTACACTTGAGATCTATGAAACAGGTAAGTGAAGAGAATTAGCTAAAATGAAAATGCCGATGTTGAATTGTAGATACATATTCTAGAATGTAATTTTTTGTGACTGTGTTACTTCCTGTTATTCATCCGGGCTTTTTGTTGTATGACAGAAGACAAAACCTTACCTCAAGGAGATGGGGGAGAGGACAAGAACTCCATCATCTTCTGTGCAATCAAAACTATGATACAGAAATCTGACTGTGTGGAATTGCAGACTCACTTTATGATTGTAAATTTGAGATTTGAAAAAGGAATTGAAAATTGTTTGATAGATTGGAAGATGCTATTCAAATAATTGCTCAGCAGCTGGAGACAAAAAAGATATAAAAAATATTTTGAAGAAAGAGTAAGCAATTAAGTAGACATGACAATCTTGAGGTTATGATTCTGGTTTATGAATGGCTGAGTTGAATGTGTGATCTCTCCAAAATGTGTTAAGCATGAAAAAGAGAAAGTCAGCCTATTTTATAATTTAATGAGGTATTTAGGGACCAAGATAGGCACTCTGTTTTGTTAGCATGAAGACCACTTAACTTTGCTTAGTCATAAGAGCTAATGCATAATAGTTAAGCAAAGCAAAAACCCCCTATATTTGGAAGATCTTTTCATGGTTTTTAGAGTGCTTGCACTTCCCTCACATTGTCTATTTCCCTCTGTGTCTTTAACAAATATCTCTCTGGAGTCTTCTATAACTGGAGGGAAAAGCTGAAGAGCTGCTTATTAGCTAGCACAAAAAAAAAAAAAGAGCAGCAGTAGAAATCAATAAGCCAAAACTTCCACCAGATAAATTAACTGTTTGCAGGTAAAATAGGAGTGAAATTACTTTTTTTCTTTTAGTATTTGCAAATTCCATCTGACAATCCCCCTCCTCTCCAAAGAAAAAAAATTCCATTGGATTATTGGAATCTGCTATCACTTGCATTTGTGGGTTTCGTAATTAGCTTACAATTAGACGGAAACATGGAAATTGCCATGATTCATCCTGAACTGAGACTACTTACTGCTCTTAGGAAGGTGCTGCAACTATTCCAGAATAAGAGCTTTAGGAAGGGTGCAAGAGAATTGTTTGATTTCTGATCTCTCCAGAGAGCAAGAATGAGAGAATAAAAGTGAACTGAAAAGGCAACAAGGATGGAATTCTTGTATTTGTGCTTTGCTGGCACTGAAGTCTTTTAAACCCTATGTACAAGTACAAAAGATGTGTCAGTGTGAAAAGAAAGGTAATTCCAACAGACACACCATTGCAGCTGTGTTTCCAATAAGCTAACATTTAAGATTGTTTTATTCTATATCACATAGCATAGTAATACAGGTTTGTAGGCAGGGTAAATCCTTACATAGAACTAGAAGTATTAAGAATCAGGTTTAGGAGAACTTATTTTTTGTAAGAAGAAATCTGTGTGATTGGAGGTTGCAATAAAAATCTAAAAGAAAATAGAAACGAGCTGTAACAAAATATTGGAGTTTGGCTGTTCTGTATTGTCAGTGACCTGCTGAAGCTGAGGAGTCCTTGACAGCAAGTATCTTCCCCTAGAGGAAATACAAATCTGAATTTGAATTCAAGGCAATAGGAAACCCATTAAAATTGAGACTAATGAGAAGCTTTTATTTGTCTCTTTGAGACGGTATTAGACAGAGATCTTAAAAGGAGGTAATAAGAATTTAGGGCATCTATGAAAAAAAAAATCAAACTTTAAGTAGTAAAACAGGCTCATGGACCTGAAAAAGAATGAGGAAAAAGAGGAAAAAAACAACAGTAAGAGAGAAAATATCTCAAAAGAAGAATAAAAAAGGTAATAAAGAATGTGATAGAAATATCACTTACCATATAATGAGGTTTTCAGCAGCAAAGAGTTAGCATGAGAGATGTAGCCATGGTCATGCAGTGCAGGACAATACACTGCCTTCTGCTAGTGGAGTAAGCCTTTAATGCCAACTGTACACTGGTCTATCAAGCATGTTAATTTCTAGAAAATCAGATAATCTACTAAGAGTCAGTTTTCTCATTCCAGATATTTTGAACTAGAAATACATTCCAGATATTTTGAACTAGAAGTACAAAATATCATGGAAAAGGTATTACTAACTGTGTTTCTGGATAATAAAAGTAAGAAAGAAGGTAAATTTTTGAACTGCTTGAATCAGCTCCTTTTCAGGTCAAAATGTTTATTGAAACAACTGACTCTCTTTGTCTAGAGTTGACTTCATTATCATTGCTTTAAATATTTTTTTAAAATACCTTATTCTACCAAATACTTTTTTTAAACTTTGAAGTTCTGTTTAAATCCTGGGTGAACATAAGGATAGTATTGTATGCTTGTCCTCTGCTTATATTTGTCATTCTCAAAGGTCTCTTCTTGTAGTTGTCATTGACTCAAAGGTTAAGGATAGCATACCTCCTCTCAATGAGCAAAATTGGCAAGGTGATCGCAATAGGAAGGAGACGACTGAAGTACTCAGTATTTTTTTTTTGCCTCAGTCTTCATTGATAATCTCTCTTCCCACATTTCTCAAGTGTATGACCACTTAGGAATCTGAACGTACCTAAGTCGTCATGGTCCTGACATGAGGCATCCCAGAGTCCTGAGAGAATTGGCTGATGTAGTTGCCAAGTCACTCCCCATGATATTTGAAAAGCCATGGCAATCAGGTGAAGTCCCTGACAACTGGAAAAAGGAAAACATTACACACATCTTTAAAAAGGTAGAAAGGAAGACCCTGGGAACTACCAGCCTGTCAGCCTCACCACTCTCCCTGGGAAGATCATGAAACAGATCCGCTTTGAAGTTCTGCTAAAGCACATGGAGAACAGGGACAGTAAAGCCAGTATGGCTTTACCAAGGGCAAGTCCAGCCTGACCAACCTAGTGGTCTTCTATGATGGAGAGACTACATCGTGGAAAGAGCTATGGATGCCTCCTATCTGGACCTCTGTAAGACTTTTGACACAATCTCCCACAACATCCTTCTCTCTAAGCTGGAGAGATATGAAATTGATGGGTGGACTGTTCAGTTGGTGAGGAATTGGGTGGATGGTCACATCCAGAGAGTGGTGATTATGCTCTGGTGAGACCCTGCCTGGAGTACTGCATCCAGCTCTGGAGACCTCAGCACAAAAAAAAGACAGGGACCTGTTGGAACAGGTCTGGAGGAGGACCTCAAAAGTGTTCAGAGGACACCTCTGCTATGAGGAGAGGCTGCGAGAGTTTGGGTTGTTCAGCTTGGGGAAGAGAAGGCTCTGGGGAGTCTAAGGCAAGATATAAAGAAGAAATTTTTTTACATGAGGCTGGTGAAACACTTGGACAGGTTGTCCAGAGAGGTACTAGAAACCTCATCCCTGGAAACATTCAAGGTCAGATTGGATGAGGCTCTGAGCAACCTGATCTAGTTAAAGATGTCGCTGCCTACTGCAGGAGGTTGAACTAGATGACCTGTAAAGATTCCTTTGAACCCAAAACATTCTATAATTCTGTGTTTCCTTTGTGTATCTTAGCTCTATTGCAATTGGGAGAGAGGTCTTGTTTATGGAAGGTTCACAGGTATTTGATTTTTCAACGTTATATATCAGTATTAAGACAATTTTAAGGCAAGATAATTATATACAGTTCTCAGTTATTCAGATTGTGATTCTCATGCTTTGCTTTTAAAAGGTATGCATAATATTAATTTTCTTGAGATTTATTTATGAAAAAAACATGATATTTTTGTAATCTGTAACTTGAGAAATTCAAATTAGTCCACCCAAAATATTGGTCACTTTTGGTTTAAATTATTCAAGCCTATTTTTTTATTTGTTTAAAGCTGTGTTGGAGGTTTAACTTTTGGCAGGTATGTCAGCTATTGCTTTAGAAGCACATCCATATTATGCTGTGTCTTACATTTACACTCTAGCCCCAATACTGTTTGTTCATTGGAAATCAGTAATCTTGCAAGCATATTGTGCTTAAGAACTGCTCTTGTCACAATTAAAATGTATGATGGATAGCAATATTTATGAAAATCTAATTAATGCAGAGCAAGCAGGTATGAAAATAATGTATTTTTATTGTCCATCAGATGTAGGTTCTCACGAGGAAAGTAATCAAAATCCTGTTCTTCAGGGAGATCACCCGGATGACAGTTTCAGCTCTTCTCAGTCTTCAGGATTCTGGATTTGCTTGATCTAGGGAAAGGAAAGAAGGCAGAGAAAGGTGAAAAAGAGACACTATCTTTCTAAATGAAGAAAATTCAGTGAGATTCCCCAGGGTGGAATATGTTCCCTTCTGTGAATATAACCTGCAGATGCAAAAATTGGATAAGAAGTAGTAAGTTCCTGGTGACATCATCAATGTCAGGTAAAACATCTCTACAGAGAGAGAGGTACCTTTTGGATTTGAGCTTGATGTAAAATATATGCAGGAAATCTATTTTCCTTCTGTTGCTTCTATCTTTGTGTAACCTTGTAAGCCTGTGGCTCTGAATAGGCTCCATTTGTTTTTATGTTATGACATGAGATGCAAGCGATTTCAAATTAACTGGTCCCTACTAGTACATTAATGCAAGATAATCCTACAGGTCATGATGCTTTTTAAACAGGGCAGCCTGATGTGATGTTCCAAGACACCAAATAAGTAGCAAGTCACTTTTGATGTGGGAGTTCCTCTAAGAAGGGGGAAGTTCCTTTGCATCCAAAAATATGTTTGGGGAAAACCCTGAAGCAGGAGCAAGAGATTACTTTGAAGAGTCAGTGATCTAGTGGTAAGGAATGAATACAGCAACATTCTCTAAAGTGATCTTTAGGTACTAGTACAAATATTTGAGGAGACAAATGCCAGAACGCAGTGAGTTATAGCTTCAGCAACCATGTCATCGACAGATATTAAAAATAACCTTGTACTTCCTGGATTCTAAAGACTGCAGATCATCAGAGCTCCATGGTACAGGACAATCAGACCTTCTTCAAACTGTGCCAGCTAAAAATCTGTCAATTCAAAATATTATTTCCTTATGGATAGGCTCACATGGCAAAACCACAAAAACAAAACAACTCCCCCAAACCCAGCAACCCAAAACCCACAAACCTTAAACAAAGTAATCAGAGCTAACCAAATATTAAAAAAAAAAAAATCATGTTTACGGTCTTGGTGAGAGCTCAAAACCATCATAGTGTGCTCTTCTTTTTCATGCAGACCTTAAAGTTTGGGGCTCTGTTTAGTCCGAGTTGGATTGGTTTTTAGATTTTTGTAGAGAGTGGAGATCTTGAGTATATGTGCGTCTCCCTGAACAAAGCGCTACCCAGTTGACAACTCTGTTAGATGGATTTTATGTGCCTCTATCTTTTAATGGGGCAGACATGAAGCAAACAGAAATTTACAGTCTAATCATTTCTGAGGAGCAGTGGTGAATAAAGGAGGTGGGGTGGAAGCGGGAGGTTGCATCAGCAGAATTCCTTGCCTAGAAAGATTTTGTTACTTCTGCTTTTTACACACATCATCAGCTTCAGCATTGGGAATTTAAGGCTACGAGGTATATGAGATTGCAGAGAAAACAGGGACATGACGAAGGGTCATCCTGATGTGTCGAGGTGCTCAGTGAATACCTGCAGCTGGGGCCAGTATCCTACCCTGGGCCACCCTTCTCACATGGCCTTCATGAAATGCCTTCGGGTGATGCCACTCAACCTGGGCACAGGAGACTCCTGCTACTGGCACTGCTGCATAAGCCCAGGGCTTCCTCAACACAGGAGAGCTCATAAACAGGTCCACAACCAAAAACCACGTCTCTTACCCTGCCTACCCCATTGGCAGAGCCAGAGGGAATAATATTCACTATTTCGTTGGTGTTCATAAAATGGAAATTGGCCTCTCAATCGGTAGTGTCAGTAAACATGAACAAGCACATATTATTGAACTGGAAAATGAATTTCTGGAGTCCATGAGACAAATTTCTAGCATGCAGGAAGGCAAATGAGCTGGATGTAAGTCTACTCAGTATTCACAAACATTATGATGTTACTGTGCACAAACCACAGTGTCTTAACATGATGAGAACAAAGCTGTGATGTAACTAACATTATATTGAATTATTTCTTTCTTTTTCTGTAGACGCTAAGGGACCAAGCTAATTTTAAGTGTCTGCTCTGTCTTCACATCTGTGCAAAATGCCACACTTCACGTAAAACAGAAGTAATAGCAGACCCAGATTCTTGCCTGTCCCCTCCATTGCAGGCCCTGAATCGAAAATGCAGCAGTCCAGCTCTGACAGCTATATACAAATGCACATCTAAGGAAAAACGTGTAGACTTAACTAAATGACAACTCATTTAAATGCCCTCTGTTTAATTCTGGGGACCGACTCTTTTTAAAGAGCAGCTCTGCTGGAGATGATAGCGTGGATTACATGATCATAAGATAAATCGGATCAGAAGCAGATCCATTACTCTAATTAGGGAGTGTAGTGTGATCACATTTCATTGCACTATACACAGCCTGTATGGCTGTTATTCCAAGTGACAGACGTTTGTTTTCCAGCACTTAATTTGCACATAGAATTAATGGTAATGCATCCAAGAACCGATATTGCTAATATACAGAATTAGCATAGCTCACTCTGTCTCCGGCTTCTGCTCAAAAAAGGATTCCAAAAAGAGAGAAAACAGCTCAGACCCAGAGGAATAATGGTATTTTCTGTCTTCTCTAGTGAGCCATTTCAGCCCAATAAGTGTCAAAAATAGAGATTATTATTTACTTTTCATGGTAGTGGAAACCATTTCCAATGGATTGCATGTTTCTGTCAAAGTATAACATTAGCTCCTCCCAGAAGCAGGAAAATTCTGTAGACAGATTTTTGCCCGTCTTTAAACCTTTCACCAGCTGACTAACCTCCAAGGTTTAATAGCTGGTAGACATCTGTAGGCAAAAGTAAGAGAAACGAGTTCATCAAGGAACTGTATCATGCCTCCAACATGTGGCAACATGAGTGCCTCTTCACCATCTGTTATTTGTGTGAGGATTTTATTATGTAAATGACGGTACACACTGCGCTCTAAACAAAGGAAAATTATTCCCCTTACAGTATGTTGCGACTGCCAGGCTTCTGTGTCAGCCCTGAAACATATAATGAAAACAACAGAGAAGTGGCAGACAGAGTATCTTTGCTTCTTCTACTTGTCCTCCCAAAAGGGAGCAAGTATCTTCAGGAAGAGTTTGTTTCTTACACGTGCTGTGACTCACACAGACAGGTAGTTACTTAAACAGCAAAGAGTGGACAGGTGAAAGTAAATAGAGATGAGATTTGAAGACAAAATAAATTCAAGAGACAATCCTGCATAACTATTGTTATCTCTGGTCTCACTGAGAGCCAAAAACAGGGAATCGGGCCCCTAAATCATCTGCAAGAGACAAAAAGTGTTGTTGTGGGATAAGATTGGAAGTACATATTCTGTCATATAGCCTGGTTTAAAATTTTCCATTATATTACCAATTTAAATTGAAATGTGATTATCTTAACTGGCATATTTTTGGCCTCTGTGATTAAAAAAAAAAAAAAAAATCCCTATGCTGAACTGTATCAAGTAAAAACCCATAGGAGTTCTAACACTGGCCCTTAATCAAAGTCTGCAAAGACACAAAGGCTTTGAGCTAATCTATGCCAAGCCATGTTGGACAGTATGCTACTGCCTAGAGCATCCTTCTGGTGGCATTTAAAGCACCTGGTGCCCTAGGAAAAGAAAATGTATCCAAGGCTGTAAATTCTCTGTTTTCCATATACCCATCTACCAACCAACAGTGGCTACTCTGCCAGCAGCATGATATATCATGGGAAAGAAAACACACCACTATTTTTATTTTATTAATGTATTTAATGCGTGGCACATGAGTTTATCTTCACATGCACTATTCCTCATGTATTTCATGTAGTTTTATATAATTAAACTATTCTTGCATTAATTTATTTAACTAAAATCTTAATTTGATAATTGGAAAAATATGCTTTAAGATTTAATTTTTATTGCAAGTGAACTTAACCAGAGCTGAAGCCAGTGCCAGACTTGACCAAATTGGTGGTTTAAGAGTGTTTGTTTATTTCCTGCACTCTGTGATTTCTTACCCTTGTATTTGTCAGCTTTTCCTTACTTAATTATGATTAAGAGTTGAACTTTACAGAGAGTCAACTGCTGGTACTGCTTTATTGATTAGTTGTTTTTATTAATGTGTTAAATTTTGTGGTTGCAATGGAAACATATTTTGTGATAAAGCAGCTAATAGTTGGAGAACTCTACCACAAACCTTTCAGGAAGCCCAGCTTTAGCAGGTATTCCTTTTCTTTTAATTTGTCACTTTCCTTATTTTTTTTTCCCCCCTTTTTATTTATTAATTTCCATCTAATTTTCTTAAGGATACTTCTGAAACATTTTTATGCTAGAAGACAAATCTCTGTTATTTTTTAACAGGTAGTAGAAAGAGAATAGAACACCGCTACTACTTATACCTGTAAGCACAAGTACTAAAATTGGCTTGCTTTTTTTTTTTTTTGAGGTCCTTAAAATCAACATCTATAATTTCTGTTAGTGCCTGTGGTCATGTTTTGTTCACAGAATTAGAAATCAATAGCAACCATAATCCAATTCGTAAGGTTAAATAATTTGGTTCAAATTTGTGAATGTGCCATAAGCTTGCTTTCATTGTTACACGTGTCAGAAACAGTTCAAAATAAATTAAAATATTGATGAATATTATTGTGGCATAAACTTTTCTTTTCATAGTGTATGTGTAAAATTCAGACATCATTTGAAGATAATTTTTTACATAGATGATTGTCAAAGCAGCCTAAGAGACTTTTGTTGTTTGAAATGGTACTGAAAATTAGGAAGAAATATGAAATACATTCTTTTCCATCACGCTTTTTAAATTGCTACTTACTTGATATGCATTTCTGATTTCATTCTCCTTATTCTATGAGCAGGGATATTTTCATAAGTCTCATGGTTAAAGTTTTTAATTTTGTATCTAGTTTGCTGTCATTTGAACTTTTTTATTCTTTCCAGAATGATTCGTGCAGATATGGACTCCTTGCTTACAACATAAAACTGAATTGAGCTGTAAGTGTAGAGTTTCTGTCATTTCTCCACCATACATTTTTACACATCACATGTGCATATATGATACTCGTTCCATATTCTAAAACTTAGAAGAGATCCATTCAAACAGAAATAGCAATATTATCTTTTTTTTTGAGATTCAACATGTTATATGTAGCTATAACTAGTCATCTCGATGTACTATACACTTTTTTCCTACCAGTTTGTACACGTAAACTAATGGGGAGCAGTTACATAATAAACACATTGCATGGCTGAAGCCTTAATAACCTTAGAAACCTGGAAATTACATTATTAATACCCCTTATGATGTTTTACCCAGTCATTTGTCTTCTGTTTTTCAGAGTGCTTAGAGGAAGGAGCCCTGCTTGCACCAGACTCACTGATTTGAACAGGAGCCGAAAAACTCAAGAGAAAAGCCACTCCCCTCTGGCCACGGTCACAGCAGCAGGACTTCAGCTCAGGAGGGGGGAAGACTGTGCCCTGCAGCCGCCTCCCAAAGGTCAGCAGGGAGAGGGCCCAACCACCCCTTAGTACCACTGGGCTGACGCGAGGGGGATGCCGGTAGACGTCTTGCAAGCTCTGCAGGATGCTAAGCTCAACGCCAGCTGTCAGAAATGCCTTCCAAGGCCTTTGGTCAAACAGTGGGGGGTCTTAGGAGGTGTTAAAAGTATTGGCCAGCCTTCTAACCTCAGGTTATGGAACAGCCTCTCGGAAGAAAATACTCGGATTCTGGAATTTAAACTCTAGGGAAGATCAGAAATGAAGTTGTGGCTCGGATTTAGTAGCTGGTTATGTCATTTGCACACGTAAAGCCCTGAAGAAAGAACCAGAAGCAAAATGAAAACAGAAGACTGTGAAGGCAAGGCCTTTCAGTGTGAATTTTGACTCCAGGATATCAAATGGAGGCAAAGCAATATAACAATTACACGACTTGAATCTTTTTTCTGTCTTTAGTTCCTGAAAATCCAAGCTGATAATCAGGCCTCACCTAAATTCCAATACGTGTCTTCTCTCAATTTACATGTGCTTGGTTTTGCAAAACAAAATTCCTGCTTTGTTGCTTGTTGGTGCTAGCTGCTGGCGTTCTCTTACTTTCTGTTATCTTCTCTTTACGTTACTGTTGCTGCACAGACTCCTCTTTTCTCATGTCACCAGTCATGTCTTTCAATCCTTCTGCTCTAACACTCTAACTTACGTTTTCTTTTATAGTGCTTTTTCTTTTTCTCTCTGCATTATCAGTGTATGTTTTCCAATGTATCTAGCGACTCTTGGGGTAGCTTGAATAGCTGGAGTACAGTGGATGTAGTGTCTGAGAATTAGTATTCTTCGCAACTGTCAATAGCTTTGAGCATGTCAGATGTTTTTCAATATTACATATTTTTCCCCCATTTCTAGTAATGCAGATAGAGCTATCACCCTTCCTAAGAAAGATGCCGTAATGTTCACAGGAGCTATATGGGTAGCAAATAGTGCTGGTAGCAGAAAAAGAGGAAAGCTTTCATCATCAGAACAAAATGGACCTAAAGGTTTTATAAACTGAAGGCCAATTATTCCCTGAGGTACATGGGGGGCTACTTCCACTGTAATCAGTCTTGCGAATGTGAAGAAAGAACAGGACCTTGACTCTCTGTATCTGGACTTTGTCAGGCCATTTGTTTGTGAGCAGAATTGTATCGTTACTCTGATTTTCAATAAAGGGATGTTCAGTGAAGCATCACATTGATATTTTTGAAATATGTTCCACATTTTCAAAGGAACAAATTTATCAGCGAAGAATTGAAATGTGTAGCTGGTTCAGTTTGCTATCAATAGTTCACATCACGCTGCTGTGCAAGTGCGCTCATTTTTCACCTGCTGGGTGTAATGGGAATGAGTTCAACAAATGAAAGCATGTTAATACAGAGATGATTTGGCCAAACATCATTTCTTCCTCCTAAGAAATAAAAAAGCCCTGAAAAACAAAGCCCAAAGACACCAGTTTTCATTAGTCAGACACTAGATCTGATCCCCAAATGATACAGTCAGGGACAATTTTGGCAGTAGACCCATGGGATTTCAGCGAAGTTGAGCTTCCACTCTTCATCTTACGCATAGCTGGGTTTGACTGCTTACCTGAAGGAGCTTAGTTCTTAGGCATCTCTTGCCTTATTGTCTTAAAGCTGACTCGTTGTGGAAAATCTTGTCAGGCTTCCATCTCCAAATCTTGTACTGGACAGATGCTTTGCGGGTATTTTAAGTCTCTCGGTGTTTCTGTAAAATACGGCCTTTAGCAATGACCTTCAGAGTGATGCAGTTCTGGCTGGCACACGTGGCTCATGACCCTGAGTGCTGAAGAGTTTCCTGCAGGACCAGGCAGCCAACCAGGCTGACACCTTGGACATTGAATCTCCAGTGTTTCCTGCTAATATGGCACAGAAAGCAGTGCCTGAAGGTGTGTAGTTACTCCTTGACATGATTATTCTTCTGGGACCTGTGGAAAATAGGTGGGTGAGCCCACTCTGGCTCTTTGTGTCTTGGCCAGTTGGAATAATTGGGGTTTTTTTTGCAGCATTTATCAGCAGAAAGAGCAAGGCTGGAGCTGAAACAAGGAAAAAAAAAATCTCTTCATGGAGTATTTTATGTCCATCATCAAGACCTTTTGCAGGATTTAAGTCTCAAATACAAACGAAACATCTGACTATCTATAACAGCTCTTGGGGGGCAGAGGGAGAAAAGAGATGGGGAAAGGGAACCACATCCAAGGAAGGTGATGCTGTTTGGAAAAAGTGTCTCATACAGTTTGGCATCCAGCTCTTAACATGCTATTGCCAACCTGCGAGTTCATTTGAGGTTTATAGCAAGTTACAGGAAGAATAAAAAATTAATCATGTGCAGAGCCCTGGTGTTGTGTTCTTGCCATCTATTTCAATAGCAATAATAACATACAGACTGAGAAGCGATTACAGAATGGCACAAGCTGCTTTCTACTTGAGTTTGCAAATATATTTCCATTTAAAGCTTATTTTTTATGTTTTTCATCCAAATTTAAGAAAACAAAAAGATGTGAAGTCTAAGAATATTATATATGGTTTGGATCTGGGGACAGATTTTTCTCTCAGTTTTTACCCAAGTTAAACATGGGGCTTTCCACCCAATAGCTAAAAACATAATAATATTTTACTGTGGCTCAAAAACACAAATAGCAATAAGATGAAAAGTGGGGATATTCAATGATGAATGTGATTGCTCAACAGAAGACTTATCTACATGTTGTAGCTTGTATCTTCTTAACAAATCACAAAAGTTCCTATTGAAGATTTTGGGGATTTAAAGCTGAGGAAATCTGTTGAAACTCTGTCTGGGCCTGAATGTAGCACTCCAGACTAAAGATTAATTTAATTCTCATTTTAAGTGCTGTGAGGTTTATTTTCTTGTTGTTGGGTGGGTTTTTTTTTAAGTTCATAACTCTAAACATTACTACATTACTGTCATCAGCTGATATCAGAGATCTTAACGCATGTAAAATTATTATCATTACTTACAATAACAAAGTAAGCTTTTCAATAATAAACCACACACTAGAAAGTCTTTTCAGTGGCTAAACCTTTTTTCTTTCTATTTCTGAAATAATTTTTGAGTAGTAATCAACTCCTTGAAAATCTGCTTTTTTTCTTGTACCTGGCTGCAATCTTAATAGAGGGTTTTTGTTCTTTGCTCTCACACTATACAAATGGAGCGACAAATTTTACTCATGGCAAATCTGTGCCTTTAACTACATTTACCATATTTATTAGCATGTTAGCATGCTTCTGAATTATCCTGACATATTTTAAACACACTGTACCTAAGGCATATAGCAACAGCATATAAAGATTTTATTTTTTTTAAAGGATGTGAAATTTGATGAAATCTTGCTGTGGATTAGCAGTCTTACATATTAGGGGTGACTTTTAATAACTCTAGTCCACAAATTAGTGCTGCTTTTTGGGAAAAACAAATTTATTTTAGAAAAATAAGTTGTCTTTGCACTTCTTCTTGCCATTTTTTTCTTTGTTTGATATATCAGTTTCTTGTGCACTGCTTTCTCTTCCTTTTTTATCAAAGTTACTAATTTATGGTCTATTGATGCACAACAGTTCTTTGATCTTGGAGTTGTTATTTGGCTGTCAGTAAGAAGAATGAGAAGCAAAAGTGTGAAGGATTTTCTCAGGGTAGGACAAGGTTTATAACTATGTCTCTAAGTGAGTAATTTAGGCAGGATAAGAAAGGTTGGATTACAGAAAAGTAATACAAGATTATAATTTTGTTTTGGGAGATAATATTATGTGCTTATGTTGGGAGAAAATGTTGTGTTTAAAATAGTTATTAAGATTGGTTTCTATTCAACTACTTCAAATTGTCCAGCACTTTCACTGCATAAAATAGTGAGGGTTTTTTTGATTTATTTGGGTTTTATCTTGACAACTGGCCCGCCTCTTTCCCATGGTGTCTTACCTCCTTCGTAGTGTTATGCTAGATAGAGGAGAGAAAATTTTGCATTTATTCTGATTGGAAAAGTTTTCTCGAAAGGCTAGCTCTTTGGTTTTTAACTTTGGGTTGTTTGTACAGTAGTGGTTCAATCACTTTCTTAAGCAAGGGAACACAAAATTTGTTTAACAGTGCAAATGTCTGACTTAACCTAAGTTTACTGAGATTTCTAGACACGTCTAATATGTTCGTATGTATCTACCACATTTATCTATGTGGAGATTATACTGGCCTTGCTACATTA
The DNA here is from genome assembly GCA_020746105.1 of Trogon surrucura. Classification (NCBI taxonomy): domain Eukaryota; kingdom Metazoa; phylum Chordata; class Aves; order Trogoniformes; family Trogonidae; genus Trogon; species Trogon surrucura. The sequence continues at coordinate 110,739,916 of CM036617.1, read as the reverse complement.
CTGATTTGCACTAGAAATGTGGTGCCTGTAGGCAGTAGCGTGCTCAGATTCTAAGAAGAGTTGGTTAATACTTTGAACTTCATCAGAAAACACACAGAAGAGAGAACATTAAAATTCTTTGGAATAATTTTTCTTCAGTGGTGTCACTACAATATTTAAAACCTAAATTTGGATACTTCTCCCAGAAATATTACATTTGAAAAGGAGCCTGAAGGCTTAGTAACAATTTAGTAAGAATTCAAGAATGTCACCATCTTTCCTGATAAATTTAATCTCATAAGGATTTGCCTCATTCTTTAGAATGAGGAGGAAGATTCTCTATCTTGCCAGAGTTGAGTCCCATAATATTAACGCATAACACATATGATTTAGACATATGATTGATTTTACAGTAACCTAAACTATGACTGTTGTCAGCTGCTGCCTTGATGCTATTGTGTCTATACTCCTGTCCTAAAGTGAAGGCATATGGATATTTCTGTAGCTCCAGCACTGCAGGTAGGAATATTAGGGGTATGATTACATTTATTTGTAGTTGTCAAAATGCTGGAAGCAGAGATCAATGCTAAATAGATGAGCTGATTAACTCTCTTAGAGATTGGTTATATCAGTAAGAAACACTAAAAATATGTCTTTAAAAGAAGTAATTTTTAGGGAGCCAGAAAAATGTAACACAATTTGTCTGATTCTCTGAAATGTTGACTGACAGACAAATATGAGGCGATTTGGACTGACAATGGTAAGAAAGCTGAGTTTCAAAAGACAAAATGTTGTTTCAGTGATAAAGCATGTCTATATTTTTCTTGAACTTTCTAGGGAGAAAAAGCACATCTTGTGCATGTCCTCCTCAGTTTGAATTTGTACAGGCTAGCTGCCAATTTAATAAATCACAAAATTATGGCTATGTTAGGATGTTTCCATGAAGGTATTGTTCACATATAGACTTGAACATAATAGTGATGCTACTGTACGGTACTCTATATGTATTATACATATGCATTTTTTTCTATGTCCACTAAGTATGTGGAATAATTTAGCTTCTGTAATATATTTTGTTAAAAGATACAGTGATTTTTTCACATCGATGGAGGTGCCTACAATATATAAATTTAATATACTAAAACTATTTCTGATTTTTAACTTCTACTGCAACTGTAGTGTCATGATGATATGTATAGAGCAATATCCTTGGACTTCCTCAGGCCTTAGCTGGCAGAGTTGTCAAATTAAACTGGGGCATTTTGTAAATGTATCTTTAATAAATACGTATGTCTGTCATGCTTCTCTACTCAGTCTTATAAATCAGACTGTATCTAGCTGTCAGATACTCTCAACCCAGTTGTCCTAATCTGTCAAGTAAAAATTATAGTATCTAGGCTCACATCCTTCTCTGAAAATATTTATTTATACCAGTGACATGTCAAGGACACACAATTTTTATTATTTTTTTTTCCCTAGCAACCAATCCATTAACAGCTCACTCGAGTCCCCACTAGAAGGGCAGCAGTTAATACATAGAGAGAATTTATAATGGAGGAACACAACAGCTAAACAAAGTTAATGCTGGATGGCATTTTAAGAAATTCTTGCTAAATGCCGGATATAGAGAATTTAGGCTTGTCTTACTCAGTATGCAATAGCAATTTTATGCCATTCATCATCCTGTCCCCGTTCATCTATAGGTGAACCTGAACTCCTGTGTTGCAAAGAGATGTAAAGGTTGCCTCCAGGTTTTGTGTCTTGGCAGTATCTAGTAATTAACCAACGACACGTCAGACACATCATAAACTGTTGCTGTGACTTGAGAGATGGAGTTACAAGCCACAGGGTATACAAAGCTATTGCTCATCGTAGTTCCAGCAGGTCTCCCTGAACAGAGAAGAGGACTTTAGAGCTTGAGAGTCAGAAGGAGGAATAAAGAGAATAAAGGAATGCTTGGCATTTTTAAAAGAATAAAGTTTTTTATTACATATGCATGAGCAGATGTCAAAGAACATTTTTTGTCACTTTTCATTTTTAGAAATTTTAGACTGCATTCTGTTTAAAACAAATACTAAAACTTACCTGCACTCAGTTTAAGTCAGGAAGAAAATGAAACAACTCTTTAAAATCTTGTGTCCAAATAGTTAAAGAATTAAAATCACAGTTTACTTCAAATTGCAACTCACTCTTAGCTATCCTAACAATACTTTTCCATTTTCCTTTTTTTTCCTTGTCTCTGAGAAGAGTAAATTTTGAAGTACTTTTTTTGTCTGTAGTACTTGGTTTTATATAGAGCTTTCCCTTTATGTATTAGTATTATTTAGTTTCTGAGGTGTTCTGCATTTTTTTTTGCCTAAAGGTTTTGTCCTTTTCATGTTCTATAAGATGAGAAAATTAAATTTCCTCCCTTTTTGCTGTAGTAAATTTGAAATAATTGACACATGTCTAAAATAAAGTTATAAAAATCCTTAGATCAAAAAAGTTGGATTCCAGTTTGATATATTAGAGTGGATGCTTAAGTTTCAAACCTCTTATGCTGCATATACTAGAGGGAGTATGGATAAGAGGGAGGGACACTTGCCCCACCAAAAAGAAGGTCTGTTCTTCCATGAGTCAAGGACCAGTAGGACAGGACTCAACATGAGGGACCTGAGTATTGGGACATTTGCTAGAAATTTGCCATAGCTTGTCTTGATCACTCTCTTTTCTACAGGAATAATTGCTGACGGAATTGCTTTCAAAAGAAGGGTGATAATTTCTGAATAATAATGGCTGTTGCACTCATGCCAGAAGTGAGTGGAACCTGACTGAATGCATCGCACATGGGAAAACAGAGTGGGAACAGCCCGGGGAGGAAGCACATTGCCTTGCAATCTTGAAAAATAGTTAATCACTTTGGAATCCCCCCAGGTGTATGACACAGAATTGAGCTTATCACAAATGAAATCTTTCATCAATGGCATTTAACTAGTCATCTCTTTGTCTGACAGGCTGTCTTGTTGAACACAGAATAGAGTCCTGTTTTTAAACCCAGTGTAATTATTTTAATAATATTATTTGTAAGGAGCTTTTTGAGAATTGAAATATGATAGCTGAAGTGAAAAAATTCATCCCGAAAGTAAAGCATTTTTAAAAAACAGAATCCTAGAACCATATAATGAAGGCTGGTTTGGCTTCCCTAGCTTGGGTAACTTTTGTACTGATACAGCTGTTTGTTTGCTTTCCCTAGAAGCCTCAGGGTTAATTCAAGCATAACCATTCAACTTAAGGCAGGACCTGATGAAGAGCAGTCCTATGGACTGTGATAGGCTGTGATGGATGTTCACTGTGATCGTTTCTGCCCTTGAGACCTGTGTATATCTGAACTAGCCACAAACAGCCCACAAGAGTTTTGAAACCAGACAATTAAATAAGTGCAGTGCTAGTAGGTACCACATAGCAAAAATACGGATGCAAAAGCTAGTGCCATAGCTTCAATCTCTCAAGCCAAAAGCTTGAGAAATTTAAGTTAAAATTGATTGACTGATAGGAGAAAGAAACCTTGGATTTCAGTGTGATGAAACCTGGATTAGAAACAGAGAGAGAGCGCAACAACAATTAAGTTTGAACAAATTTTGTGTTTAGAGAGGGACATAAAAGATTAAAGTGTCTCTTTATCTTGAAATCTGGATAGTAGGAAAGCATTTAAGTACCTTAATTTTAAATTGGATAGGTCAAATACTATTTGATTTGTTCATGTGTGTGATCTTTCTTCACAATTTTACAACGAGCCCCATTAAAAGTATGCTGAAGAAGGGTCACTTGTAGATCAAGCCGTATAAGGAAGCCAGGAGAGAATGATCAATTTAGAGAATTCTACCATTTTTCTTGGGGTAATAACATTCCTTTTCCAGTTTTAAGAAATCTCATTCCTTTTAGTCGTACTCTCACAAATTCGTGGTAATGTTAACACTTTAAAGTGCACTGCATGGATTTACAACCTTGAACTTTTTCATGATTTTTCATATAAATATTTTTTCCCAAATAAACAACTGATATCCTTATGTGCGAATGGTGATTAAATTGCAACAAAATTACTGTTAACCTTTTTTAGAGAAGGATGTAGTTGTTAAATTACACATAGTGAATCAATTGTGAGCTTGTTTCTCTGAATAAAAGCTGTATTTGAAAGAATTTATTGTGAAAGAAGTTGTATCATGCATAATGAAGTGTTATAAAAGTCCTGAATCATTTTAAATGACTAACCCCACATTAAGCATTGGGAAATCCGTGCCTGGAACAGCTAGAACTAAGTATAGAGGGCCTGATGTAAAGCATGTTGAACTCAATGACTTTTTTCCATTGTCTGCAGCGGACATAAGGTTGTTCAATTTCATGGGATGGAAAAAATTCATTTTATGGAACAAACATGCACAAAGAAACACAACTCATTCCTTAAATACACGTATTTGCTTCCTGATGGTTTTAATGGGAAACATGTGTGCACTAAGAGGGTAGCACGTTGAATTACCCAGGTTTTTGAAGGGAATTAGTCACTTTTGCAGGAGAGTCAATATCCAATAACAGGAGGTGATCAACAGCGCTTGAGTTCAGCTGAGCATGAGATACAAGCTTTCATTGGTTTTCTGACTCTTTAAAAATTAAGAGTTGAAGGAGCTAGACTATCTCAGGATCAAGCATTGAATTTATGTCGTATTTTTCTAAATCTGGAAATGGGACAATGCACATGCCTTTTGCTTTACCTCTTAAACTGTCTTTATCTAAGCCCATAAGTTGCTGTGCTTTTACCCTTCCGATTCTCTCCGCCGTCCACGCAGTGAGCGAGCGGCTGTGTGGGGCTGAGCTGCACCTGGTCACTGTACAACCCTTGAGACTCTCTAATATGTACATCTTCTCACATTATAAGTGTGGCACACTTACTGGCTCTAGGTCTTATTGCCTAGTTTTGACAATATCACCTCAGGGAAAGAAATAAACAAACTTCAGTAAGTTCATCTAAGCAGTCAAGAGGCATCCCATTTGTTGTTTTCCCAGAAAATTTCAGGCTGTTTGATTTTATTACAAAACGAAATAGATACCTTAAAAACAAGAAGAAGACTACAAATTTATTCATCTACAGAAAAAAATAAAGCAAGAAAACATAAGAGAAATCAAAAAGCCACACAATTTGAAATATGGGTGAAGGAAAATAAGGTAGCCTTCTTTTCTATCTTGTATTTCTTCTCTTACAGTTTTGAAACAGCCACAAAATGTAGTCTTCTTTTGCAACTCATCTTCTTTTAAAAATAAGAGAATTTGCTTTTAATTCTTTTTGATGGTGTGGGAAAAGACCAGCAACTTCGTGCCTCATTTCTTGATGTTCTTCACCATGAGAGTGGTGAGACACTGGCACAGGTTGCCCAGAGAGGTGGTGGGAGCCCCATTCCTGGAAGTTTTTAAGACCAGGATGGATGGGCCTCTGGGCAACATGGTCTAGTGGGGGATGTCCCTGCTCATGGTGGGGGGCTTGGAACTAGATGATCTTTAAGGTCCCTTCCAATCCTGACAATTCTGTGATTCTGTTATTCTATAGACACTTATAGATTTTGCTGGCTTTCAAGTGAGAAGGCCCACTGACATGCAGAGGGACTACTCAGAGGCTTAAATTTAACCAGATGTGTAAGCATTTGTGGAACCAGGGCTTTTTTATATTTATTGACTGTCAGGTTCATTGGCCTACAGGGATTCCTTCACAAGAGTACTTTCTTTTCAGAAAGACTACTCTTAGGACTAGGCCTAGTTACAGGTCCACGGATCTACGCTGTGGGAAGACCTGGGAATCGTGCCACCAAAGGAGAACTGTGAGCAGGGTTCATTGGTCTGAGTGAGGGCTTGTATGCTACTCTGAGCAAGTCCTTGTGCTGTCAAAACATGTATTGAGTGTGGTGCATATACTGCATGACAGCTACAGCCCACTCTGTGAAATACACTCATGTCTGTGCCAGCAGAGAGCTCTGACACAGCTTTGCAGAGACCTGTCAGAAGAGGAGTACAAGAGGTGATGCTGATAACTGCAGTGTTTATAGAAGTTCTTTTGTGAGAGCTTTAGGGCTGTAGCCGCTGTCCCAGCTATAGCTTTGCAGACGAGCTACGGGTGGGTGTTTCTGAAGACTGCTGGCTGGCCTACAGGATGGGTTTGGGGAGATCTTCTCTGCTACAACTTTTTTTACAAAGCTGTTTTCTTCTGGCCTTATGCTGATACAAGGACGGAGGGAAACATATCATCCTGGGTTTTACACTGGATTTGCTTGTGTGATTTGCGGAAAAATCCCATATTTTTTTCCTTGGAATTTTCGTTATATTTTGAGGGGGTTTCCTGTCTCTTCTGTGGACTCAGAATTTGTCCACTTTTTTATTGACTCCTAAAAGAATATTTTTGATACTATGCTCTAAGTGGCATGCGTTTTAAAAATCCTGAAATTTATTGCATTTGTATGTACAGCTCTTATTATTGGTATTATACTGTTAGTCCACTGACTACTATTGATACAATTTATTAATCCATTGAATTCTGTCTATATAGGTCTTGCAAGGAAATATGACTCTGTGTAAGACATCAACTATTAAAATAGAACAATCCTTTAACAATTCTTATTTATGGAAGAAGATGTACTCATTGGTAAAATCTATAAAATCAGATGGTCTCTGAGAAACTATGCTAAATAGACTGCTCTTGCGATTTGCTGTTTGATTTTTTGGCATGAGTATTTGTGTTAAATTGTACATTCACCTTGTAAAGTTCATTCTTTTCTAACTACGTTACACTGCTATTATAAGAATTCTTGTTAAAATGACACCTTTTTATTATAGGATGGTCTGCTAATATAGCTACAGTAAAAAGTTGTCAACCTTTCCGTTATAAATATAAATACCTAATTCAGAGACTTTAAACTCTGCTATAAATACTCATTCCAGGCTAACACTTGGCATATAAAGCCTCATCCAAACAGCAAAGCTATTTATTATAGAATTACTTTAGGCATTTGAAAATATTCTAAAGCAGAAAAAGCATAAATAGTTGGATGTTGGTTTTCATCTGATGGATTCCTAGAGTTTGAGAGTTGGGCACGGAGGAAGTTGCTGGGGTGATATGGACAGGTTCCTACTGATGTTGAGCTGCTCCTCTGCACTGTCTGGTTCTGTTCAGGCCAGTCTGAGTTTTAGGAGCATTTTTTCTTTGGATGTTTTGGGGCTTTTTCAGCCACTGGGCTTCTGGTGCGGTCTTTCCAAGGCGCTTTAATGTCATACTTGAAAAATTACTTCTGACACACTGTCAAATTTTTCCTATGAAATGGAAAATTCTTAAGTCCCTTCATAAGCTTCTCAAAAATTTTAGTCCTAAGAAAGTAAATGTGTGAGGTCCTTACTAGTATAGTTTAAGACAGGATAATCTTGACAACAGAATAGTAGCAGGCTTTTTCTACCTCACCACGTCCTTTGGCTGCATCCAATACTGAAATTTAATACCTTTCTGAAAATTAATACAGTTCTCTCAAATTCTCTTATGTGAACATTGCTGCTAAGAAACATCTGGCATGGCATCTCTGAAAGAAGTAGTTTCAGACATATTTCAGGTTGCTGTTTCATGATCACTTTAAACTATGCTGGGTAGCAGCTCTTGATGAAAGTTGTCTCACTTGTCCTTCCTACCCTGGGAGTTTCTACAGTTTCTGTGTTTGCTCAGTCAGTCAGTCAGACACAGAAACTGCTTTCACTGAGGAAAAACAGAATACACATGGGTGTGGACTGGGTTTGGTCCAGAAAAGCTTCCTGCCTGCCTCACCAAGTGTCCCACAGGGGCGGTGGTCATACTCAGCAGGGCACCATGGACATCATTTTGTTCGTCTCCCACCATCAGCCCTGTCTCGGCTTGTATCAAATCCAACAGTCAAACTGCAGTCAGTGATGCTTAAATGACTGCTTGAAGACCTTCCAGAGAGCAACTGCCATCCCTTACAGAAAGCCTGAAAGGATTTTCCAAAGCTTTTGTTTCCATGGGATGTCCACAGGAATAAAATACCCAGAGATACAGGTGTCCATAGGAATAAGGTCTTCCAGGTGGCCCCATCATGAGACCAACATTGAGCAAATTGCAGCTTCTTTAATCTAGGAGCAACAAAAGCTTAATGACAGTAAGGCTGACTGCATTTGATAGTACCACACACAGCCTTTGTTGGCCAATGGTCTGTATATGTGCATCTGGAGGAGAAAGAAAGAGCAGGTGTACTTGACCACTCACAGGTTGGCAATGCATGAGCTGAGAGGAAACCAACAGTAGACAAAAGCCTTAGACTGCAAACCAAGTCAAAATTGGGTGGGTTCATGGCCTTTCAACTACTACCTGATCAACAGTATTTTAAATTTTTTACTGTGTTTTAATGACAATTTGGTGAGGTTGCCAGTTGCAAACACTTTGTGCAAGTACTGCATAGCATTAGAAAGACTATGCAGAAATTTCTGAGATTGGTAAGAACAATCTGCTCTAGCTGAAGCTTTATTCTGGAAGCCGCAGGGATTATAAAGTGAAAAGCAAAACAAAACAAGAAAAGCCCCTCTGCCTTCTCATAATTAGCTGTGAAATTTCTTGGAGGTCTCCCTTTCCCCTGTGCCTGTTGAGATGGTCTCAGGCATCTTCTCAAGGTCTGCCCATGCACCACTGCTGGCATGCTGCACTTGTCCAGGAGAGCAGAAGACAGTGCTGATATTAGGGGGAGACTTACTAACTGGCATAAATCTTTTCACCCTCTTAAATATATTGCTTTGTTCTCTTCAGCTCTTTCTTGAGATCCCTGTTTCTTTTCCTCCCTGAAAACTCCTCTGCCTCCTCCCTGATCAGCCCCCATGTCCATGTGCAGCCACTACTCTTTCTCTCTTGTATTTTCCTAACTTCTTTTACCAACATCCAACTTTACTAGGACTTCTCTAGTAGAAACTGCAAAGTCCTTCTTGAGAATGCTGCTAAGGGGAAAAAAAAAGGTGATAGTAGTTAATTCAGAAATGAGTGATATAAAAATTGCAGAACCTTGATCACACACATGTCGTGACAACTGGTGAAGAAGTAAAGATTATGATAAAAAAATCTGGAACATTTGAGAGATTTGAGGGTTAGTTTATTTCTCACTCCCTTTTTTTTTCCAGTTATTGACAAAAGGTGGATATGGAAATATAGGAGACAAAGATTTGCTTTTATTTGGGAAAAAAAAGGGCAATTGTAAAGCAACTGTAAAGCAATTGTTAACAAAAAACCTTTTTGCAGCGCCCTTGTCATTTTGTTCACAATTATGTTTTGTTTGATATTTCTAAAAAAGGGCCAAAAGACCTTCATGAAGTGTAAGCCAGCCGTGCATTTCAAACTTGCTGTTCTATGCACCTTTAAGGTCAGTCAAGCCCATATGGAGTTATGTTACATATGGGTAAGGCTTATTATGTTATTATTTGAGTTTATTGTCAAGTAATTGAGACAGGGAGTTATTCATGGGACCACCCTGTTTAAGCCACTTCTTGTCTTAAAGAAACCAAACCAAAGTATTCCCACAAGTATTGAATGTACTCTGCTGCTTCGGCTTCAGGAAAAGACCACCTCTGTTAAGCAGTGATTTATTTTTTTTGTTAGTCTCTTGGGTGACCACTGATGGCAGATTTTCCTGTGTTTCCTATGGTAGAGGCAATATGCTCTGAAACATCTTGATTATGTCTAAAGTGTATGTATGAAAATGTGATATGTAGTAAAGTGATGTATGGCAAAAAATAATATTGATATGCATATTGGATATATCAAGAGGAAATGTGGAAGATATTTTCATAAGCATATGTTCTACTTTATTTGGGAGGAGAATATTGGAGGGGATGGGAACACTTATGAAAATGTATAGAAGCCTTTCTAGTGAGTTGAAACAATTTTTCTGATAAATGTTTGGAAAATATCCAAAAATGTTATGGTACATAAAGGAAGCAATATGTAACTTCTTTTTCTCTTATTTTTCTTAATATGGTTAATTTATGTTCATTGACTTTAGAATATATTAGAACCATATTTCATACAAATTAAATTTATTTCATGCTGTCTATGCACACTATTGAAATCCAGTAGATTTTATAATGATCTTTATAAAGTGTATAAATACATTTCTCCATATTTATAAATGTATGTGAAATGTGCAATGCATATATTTAGGGAGGAAAAGACACATTTCATGCAGATTTTTACTAGCCTGCCTTGTGTTCAGAACAACAATTATATATGGAATAAATCCTGCTTTAAATATGCCCATGGAAGGTATACAGGTTTATGTATATACCTGTATTCCTCTATATGAGGAGTATTTTCACAAATATTATCTATATTTTTTTGGTTTTGTAAGATCCTCAGGGAAAATTTGCCAATGAGAGAAAAGTTGTCCTACTAAGCAAAGTGTTTGACACAAGAAAATTCATTTTGGTGTATCTTCAAAACTATTACCTAAAATTTCTGTTTCATTGTTACAAACATCTAAAAAAATGGACTTTCTCCATTGACAGATTGATGCCAAATTTTATCTGAAGTGCTAAGGACAGAAAGCGTTTCTGAGCACAGAATCATAGCATGTGTTGGGCTGGAAGGGACCTTTAAAGGTCATCTAGTCCATCCTCCCTGTAGTGGGCAGGGACATCCTTAACTAGATCAAGTTGCTCAGAGCCCCACCAAGCCTGACCCTGGATGATTTTTTGACATCTCTCATGTTCAGAGATTATAATCATGGCAGTAAGTTAATACTTGCTCTGCTTCCTTATATTTCTAGAAACGTTCTCTGTGCTGCCATTTTGCTTTGCACTGCATTATCAAATCAAATATTGAAGTGGCATGGATCTTCTCTCTCTTAAGCTTTTTTCTTTATAAGAAGTACTGTTCTAGGATTAATAGAAAATTGCAGTGGCAACTTTCCAGAATCTGAGGGTTATGTCTCATTTGATACTCCAGACAAATGTATTCATGCCTTTCCCTAAGATTATGATATTCAGAAGATTAAAATACACTAGCAAATGAAACAATTAATTTTAGGTCTATCTTTTTCTTATTTTTTCCTCCCTCTCTCCCCATTTTTTTTCTTTTTTATATCTCTGTTGCATGGAAGGTATGTGGCTCTGAGAGGCATGTACCTCAGCTAAGCACTTTGCTTGTTTTAGAGCCCCACTAAGGACTTGCACTGAATTTTCAGAGCCCCGTTTAAGGACTTGCACTGAGACAATTTGCAAGGTAATTAACAACAGGTAATTTATTGAAGTGACAGATAGAAGATTTGGAGTTGCTGTTGATAAATGCACTCTCTGCAATAGCTCTAATATATGATAATTATGCCAGCAAAATACTATCCCGGATATTACACACCAAAATGTGGAAGCGCAATTCTTACCAAGAAGGTGTCCCTGTCTTGGGTGAAGCAGAAGGAGCACAGCCCATCGACTGCCTCTTCCTCTTCTGAGGTCTTCTCCCTCCAACGACACATACCCTCTATGCTCCTTATATACTATCTTTCCCCCTCCCCGGAGTGGCATTCGGCATGATTTGAGTGAAGAGTGGGTGACTATAATCATACAGGGATATTAAGGTAAAAATTTCCACTCTGGGCCCTGTGACCTTCAGGATTTTGTTCTGAAGCAGCTTATCTATTTGAAGGATGATCACACCATTAGTCTCCGTGCAGCCTTGATTTTTAGCCAAAACAGGGCCATCTTGGCATCACAAGAATCCCTACTTTGGCTGGTTCTCACTGTGTAGGCCTTGCTTTTCTCCATTCTCAGGGTCTACACAACAGATAAGCAAACATCTGCATTCAGCAAGTCTGAAACCCTCAAGCTAAAATATCACAATTTCCCATGTTTCTTCTTGCAAGCTATGGCACTCTTTCTTCTTTTTCACATCCACAATGTGGAACTTTAAGAAGTATTTACAGGAAAGGTACTCTTTAGAAGTTTAGGGGCTTGGTCTTTGCACAATAACCTGATATTAAAATATGAATTCATTATTTGGAGGACTTTAAATTAAGAAAAAATCTTACTTTGATTTTCAATACTTGAGAAAGATACATTTTATAGCTTCCTGATTCCTTTCTGAGTGATTCCACGGGTCATTCCCCATGAGTTTCTAAGCCTGCAGCTTTCGGACCGTTGATTTCCTAATCTGGTAGAAGTTCTTACTGAAGTTTTTTTCATGTCAGCCTTTCCTGCAACTCAACAGTACTGCTGGCGGTATAGAAATGTCAGGGATGCTCAGGAGGGGTATCCTCAAAAACTAACTTTTGCCTAGAAAGTTAGTTTTCTCACTTGCCTTCTACCACCAGTGGAGCGAGAGTAAGAGAATTCTCCAGGGACAATGCAGAGCTACTAAAGTTGGCATCCTCAGGTAGCCTTTGGAGAACTCGCCCGTCTATATTGATGATGGAAGGAAACTTGGCAAGTTAGTGCTTTGTAAGTCCTTCCTTTGTGAATCCTTCCTTGTCATACTTGTAGAAAAGGACTTCAAAAGTTCTGATTAAACAAGTTAAAAATTAAATCATTTTCAAATGCTAAACTTCTTAAATAGTCTCATAGGACTTTTTTTTATTATTATTTTGCTTCCATTTCTCAGGTTAAACTTAATTGCTGCTATCAAAAAGCATGGCGCGCTTTTTTGTTCCTATTTCATCAAACACTTTGGAGATTATATTTCAGGTTAGTGTTTGAGCCTAAGAAATAAATGAAGAAAATTTAGTCATAATGAATCTTACCCAATTGTGAAAAGCGAAGGTTTCTCTAAATTGCTAAGATATAGATCAATATTCTCACGTGCAGACATATCAGGTGATGATGTTTTTAGAAAACTGAGTTTTGATCATTATTGTAATCAAAGTTCCACAATAATATGAGATACACAGTATCCTTAAAAATCTGGGTGGATTTGAAGTTGTTTTCTTCTAAACTTTATTCAAAGAAATCTTCCATGGATTTTTCTTTTATAGCTACATTTTTGGTATGAAATTATTCTCCATTTAGCCATCTATATGGTGGTGTAGCAACACAAATAACAATGTTTCAGCCTTCTTATTTAGCTGACAAGTAAGTGTGATTTTGAACATTATTTCAGATATCCTAAAAATGGAGCGAGTGCTAAATGTCTAGAGCTAGATCTTTGAGACACTTTCCAGTGCTTCAGTTCCTGTGAACTGTAAGAATGACCTTATAAAGGTTTTATATCACCAGTTTTCCATGCAAAAGAGGAAGGTGGTTTTTCAGTACAAAGCCTGCTGCACCATAGACTCACCCTGGCATAAATATGTAGATGAGGTACTTAGGAACAGGGTTCCGTGGTGGACCTGGCAGTGCTATGTGAATGGTTGGATGGGATGATCTTAAAAGTCTTTTCCAATGTAAACAATTCTAGGAGTCTGCATGAAGATTTTTATTAAGAATGGCATCTCTCACTGCAAGAGGCTCATCTGAGATCTTAGGCCACAAAGTAACTTCCAAATCTTCCTGCAGCGTGGAGGGACATACTGCTCTAACTGCAGTCCTCCAGCTCCCAGGAATGCCTCTGCTCTTCAGTTTCCACAGCACGCATCTACATTTTCATACACTCCCCCAGACTATGAGTTATGGTGCCCTTTGACATAAGCCTGAGGCATGTTCTGGCCTTACGTTCTGGCTTTTCTGTGGTGCCTGAGGCTTTATAAAGATCTTGATAACTCTCTCTTTTTTTTTTCTTTTTTTTTTTTTTTTAAACCACAAGGGAATTCGAACACACTTTTATTTGAATTACAATTCAGTAATGGAGAAGGAAACCCAGAGGTAGATAGGTAGGAGAGGCTGAGGAAAATATCTACGGGTAAGACTGTAAGACAGTGAATGGGTTATCATACAGGTGGATGATGAAGCAACAGAGACAGTAGTCTTGGCATGCTACATTTCCTATTAAAAAAAAAAAAAGTATTTCCCTGTAGAAACTTTAAATGTGTTTTAGAATATTTGTAATCTTACAGAATAGTCATGCTATCAGAAATGTTACCATTTGCAGTTTTCCACCTTCTGAAGTTTCCATTATTCTAGTGGTATTATTTGACAGACAGATCTTGACTGATCTACTTTGTAATGGATCTGTGAGACAAAATCCCTTTTTTGAGCTGCCTTACATGTCCAATATCTTGAATCTTTATGTTTTTATTAAAAATGACAGCAACATTTATATAGATTTATTATTTTAAAGAAAATAATGGAAAATTAATATTGAATTCTTAATCTCTTGAGGAATTTGTATGTTTTGTTAAGTCTTTTGGCACTTAGGTCTCTGGAAACCTATGACCAGGAATCAGTTATGCTTTTGAAGACCAAAACTGAAAGTTGTATTTATTTTTATAACAGGAGTAAGGGCACTCAGATTGTAGATGTTGGAACTAAGTAAGTGTTTGAAAGGTTTTGCTTTATAGAAGGATCGACATTTTTATGGAGTTATAAAAGTGTTTTACTTTTTTTATAGAAGTGTTTTACTTTATTCCTGTATTGGTTTTTAATTTTTTTTAGTTACAGAATAGGAATATTTCAGAATGGCTTAGTCTTACCAGAAATCAGTGAAGTCAGGCTGTATATCTTAAGATATTTCCATCATATTAGTAGCTTCATGATTTGTTACCATTGTAAAACAAAAGTAATATAAATATAATAATGACTAATAGAATAAGGTGCACAAAGTGTAATATGAAACACCACAGAAGTGGTTTATAAATGTTTATATAAAGAAGATGGTTCACCAACAAAAAGGTAGGATTAAAACTTAATTAAGAGTTTTTTTCAGACACAGGAATAAGCTTAATTTCCAAACCAAAGGAATTATAAATGCGGTAAATTCCCAGAGTCCTTGCTAGAATGCCTGTGTTACAACAGGAAATTGACCTTATATTTGGTAGCTTATTTGTTCAAACATCAACATTTCCTGTAATAATCAATTTTCATGTGGAAGTTTAAAAGGATGTACCAAGTTATAGAATCATAGAAGGGTTTGTGTTCAAAGGGATCTTTAGAGGTCATCTAGTTCAAAACTCCTGCAGTAAGCAGGGACATCTTTAACTAGATCAGTTTTCTGCAGAGCCCCATCCAACCTAACCTTGAATGTTTCCAGGGATGAGGCTTCTACCATCTCTTTGGGCAACGTCTTCCAACATTTCACCACCCTCTTAAAAAAATTACTTATATCTAGTCTGAGTCTACTCTCTTTTAGTTTAAAATCATTACCCCTTGTCCAATCACAACAGGTCCTGCTAAAGATTGTCCACATCTTTGTCATAGACCTCCATTAAGTATTGAAACACCACAACAAGGTCTCCCTGGACTCCTCTCTAGACTGAAAAACCCAAACTCTCTCAGCCTGTCCTCATAGGACAGGTGTTCCCCCACTCTGGTCATTTTTGTGACCGTCCACTGGACCTGCTCCAACAGGTCCATGCCTTCCCTGTGCTGAGGACTCCAGGGCCGAATACGATACACCAGGTGAGGTCTCATGAGAGCAGAGGGACATATCACCTCCCTCGACCTGCTGGCCTCACTTCTTTTGATGCAGCCCAGGATGTGATTGGCTTTCTGTGCTGTGAGTGTACATTGCTGACTCATATTCAGTTTTTCATCCACTAACACCCCCAAGTCCCTCTCTGCACGGCTGCTCTCAATCCACTTGTTGCCCAGCCTGTATTTGTGCTTGGGATTGCCCCAGTCTAGGTGTAGGACCTTGTACTTTGCCTTGTTGAACTTCGTGAGGTAACAGTTCTGCCTCTCAAGCCTGTAGAGGTCCCTCTGGATGGCATCCTGACTCTCAGGCTTGTCCACTCAGGTTGGTGTTGTCTGCAAACTTGCTGAGAGTACACTCGGTCCCACTGTCTATATCACTGATGAAGATATTAAATGACACTGTTCCCAGTACGGACCCCTGAGGGACAGTACTTGTAACTAATACCTTTCTGGATATCAAGGCATTGACCACTTGTAACTAATACCTTTCTGGATATCGAGCCATTGACCACCACCCTCTGGATGCGACCATCCAACCAATTCCTCATCCACCAAACAGTCTACACATCAACTCCATATCTCCCCAATTTAGAGAGAAGGATACTCTGGGGGACTTTGTCAAAGGCCTTATAGAGGTCCAGATAGGAGGCATCCATAGTTCTTCCCTTGTCCACTGATGTGGACAAGAACTCCATCACAGAAGGCCACTAGGTTGGTCAGGCAGGACTTGCCCTTGGTAAAGCCACGCTGGCTGTCTCGAATCACGTCCCTGACCTCCATGTGCTTTAGCAGAGCTTCTAAGAGGATCTGTTTCACGATCTTCCCAGGGAGAGTGGTGAGGCTGACAGACTGGTAGTTCCCACGGTCCTCCTTCCTACCCTTTTTTAAAATGTGTGCAATGTTTCCTTTCTTCTGGTCACTGGGGATTTCACCAATATTTAATTGATTTAATTTTTTTGCTGTTCCTCTTTACCACTAACCAGAGAATATGTGAAAGTTACACCTGCTTGATCATGAAAGACTTTGAGTCATATAAAGGCTCACTTTTGCCTCACTAGGTTTTTAATCCGTCTTTCCTCAGCCGTAGGATGGAGTTAATCATTCAATTAGTGTGATGGTATGATGCTCTTTTTATGGATCTTTTTATAGGTGCAGGATTTGTACATGAAAAAGTTGTCTGCCACTTTTACGGAATATCACTTTGATTCCCCAGTTACATCAGAACCCCACATGGTTCTAATGTAACTGGCTCTAGCTTTATTCCTGTTGTGGGAGATGGTAACTTCTATTAAGTGTCTTTGCAAATTTGCATCTAATTGAAATCATCAGGCATGTCATTCATGTTTAGTTGAATATATAACTTTGTCAGATGTGACTGTGCCAGGGTAACTATGACATATTTGGAGGCATGGGAGCTCAGACCAAGGGGTATTTATGGGGACAGAAAAGAATATGTTGAAGACTTAAACCTTCAGAAACCTATTATAGAAGCTATATGTGTAGACCAATTGTGTAGGTTTGCATAATGCTTCTTTAGGCTGAGGAGCAATGTTAGAGAGATGAAGAGTTAAGAAGTGGGAGCTGAGTTTGCTTGAAGGTTCAGTTTATAAGATCTTTAAAGTGACCGGAAGATGATGAGCAAAGAGGCAATATCCAGCTGTCACCTGTAATCTATGAGGTTTCTCTCTCTGACTCTATTCCTTAACTGTGCAAATCAGAGTAGCTCACTCACAGTTGATAAAATTATAGCAATGGGATTTGGGTTTGGACTTTTCTGCAAACTGGGTTTGCTGAGTTTCATTCATCATGAAACTTTTCAAATTCAGAGCCAGCTGCAGAAGAACCTTTGACTGATCAAACCACCCCTGAGAATAGGACACAGACCCATCCAAGTCCCTGCTCTGGATTATCAGTGTGGAGAAATTGTCCAGTCTCAGGTGAGTGCCTTGGTCAGTCAAGCTGCTGAGTTCAAGATGCGGAGTTGAGTTCTTTCTGCATTTTGAGGCATTCTTTCCATGAAAGTGATTTAATTTTATTTCAATACATAGTATGAAAAAGGAAAAAAATATTTTGAAATATTTCATAAAACACAGTTACCTTCAACCAGCATTAGCATCAATACAACCACTTCCTCATATTTCCTTGATAGATGCTGTATATTGTGTCTGTGTCATCTTCTATGTTTCTTTCCATTTTTTAATCCATACTTGATTGTTCTTGCAATCTTTTTCATTCTACCTCTGTAACTCATTGTGTGTCTTTAGTAAGAGAAGAAGAGATTGATTTCCCATGATTCTCTTTGACATAGCATTATAATTTTTTTAACTTTGTAAAAAGGACGTGGGGATTCCTTTATGCCTAAATTATTTATATGAACACTAACAGAACACAGTTGCAGCATAATCTTTTATTAATAAACCTCTTAGATACTGGCCCCGTTGCAGATGAATTCTGCTAGAGAGGAAATATCTGTGACAGCCTAGGAATGGTAAGTACTAAAGGTATTATTCTGGGAGATGAAGCGTTCATCATGAGTGATGTTTTCTAATGCCACATGAGTGAGACCAGGGAGTTCAGAAACACTGCCTATTAGAATTTTTTTGTTTAAAATGTTTTCAGATGAGGCTACTTGAAAAGCAGTGGGGAATTCTGTAAATGGTAAAGAACTAACAAATATGTCTCAGTCCTCCCTCTTCTGTTCTTTAACATTTACCATTTTGAAATGGTACATACCTTTGCATTCATCACCTTGAAAAGGAGTAGGCAATGGTGTTTGCCTCGCTCTCACACATCCACTTTGCAGCACTTAAGACAATCATCCAATCATGGAACTGCCCAGTTTGGAGGAGACCTCAGAAGATCCTCTGGTCCAACTTTTCATGGGAAAGGGAGCCTAGATGAGATTATCTAGCACCCTGTCCACCTGCATCTTGAAATCTTCCAGTGATGGGAACTCTACTGTGTCCCTGCTGAGGCAATTCCAGTGAGTGATTGTTCTTACTCTACAAAAAAAATTATGTCCTATATCAAGATGAAAACTCTCCCGGTGCAACTTCTATCTGTCTTCTCCATCTAGTATCTGTCTTCTCCATGAGAGAGCCTTCGGCTTAAATATGATTCTTCTTTAGAATAAAATAATTGCTGTAGGTACTAATTATGTCAGTTAATTTCCTATTATGTTGTCTCTTATTAATATATTAACTGAAAGGAAAGTTAGATTTCTTAAGTTTAATTTCCAAATTTATCTCTTTTTTTCGTAGTTACAAATAAATCATCAGTAATTAAATTACATTTTCTAGTCAATCTGAGCAAGAAATCTAGCAACCTCTAATTTAAGAGAAAATTACTTCCTACTGCATTGCTATATTGTATCTTTCTTGATTATTTCACCCAGATCTGGTGATCATATATTCCACAATGTCATTTTTTCTTTTGAGGTCTTTTAGAGAGTAGAGCAAATCAGTTTGTATTTCGACCTTTCCTTTCCCTGGATAATAAGTTCAGTTCAAAAAATCTTATATTTCTTCAAATCTGTACATTTGAAACCCCAATGCTAAAATGTTGCATATAAAGATTTAAACTTTGATTTCCACTCTCCCATATAAATGCAAATATAATATTTTCCATTAGAATAACTCTGCCTTGTGCTTTTTTAATAGAGGCATTGGAGACTAAAGAGTAGAGCAGAATCCATTTTGATAATATTGCATCTTCTCTCTGAGCTCCAATCTAAATATTTCCATCTGTCAGATTTCTTATTTAATAGTCTGAATAATGGCAGTTGCAGGAATAAAAGAAACAGTCATTTTTATTTCACTTTCTTTTGCCAGGCTTTGGTGGTCTTACAGTTTCTTCTTGGATTGCAGAAATGTATGTATGAAGATTTATAGTTCTTTCTTCTGCCAAGATGTCTCCTAGAAATCCAAGGTGTCATTTGCAAATGTTCCTAACATATTTCCTAACATTAAAAATAAAAAACGAAAAAAAAAAATCAATCTTTCCCCAAACTTAGATCTTTGTTAAAGTGGAAGGAAATGTGTAAAAAACAAGCCTGGGAATATGAAAGTAAAAACTACAGAACTCTTTCTCTTTTTGTAAATGCATGAAACAAGACACTTTCATGACAAAATCTGTTGCCTTGATATCAACCCCAAATGCTGCTCCCTTCTCTGACACTGTGTAAGTGAACATGGTGCGCCCAACAACTCCCAGGTTAGCCAGTAAACTGAAATTCCTGTGGCATTTGCTGGGAAAGGAAGGAAAATCATGATCAAGCAGTTCCAGGAAACCAAAAGATCAAAATACCACATGAAAAAGCAAGTTTCAGTTTTTAAAACTCCACTCTACAGTGAACCTTGCTAAAGGAGCTGTTGGTGAGGAATCGCTTTTATGAACTGTTTTATGTGATCAAGCCATAAACAATTGCTCTGAGTTAAAACCTTGATGTGCAAGTTTGTAGTTGAGTAGTTTGAGTTGTATGGGGTTTTTTGGTTTATTTATTTTTCACAAAGCCGTTACCTCCAGAAAACAACAAAATATTTTATTATTTAATTCTAATTTTTATATCCTAAAACATTTTCTACTTTTCTTATTATTTTGTCTCTCTGCTTTAAGTTATATGTTCAAAGTGCCAAGGAAATATGATATCTAATACACAATGGAATATCAAATATTCATAAATCAAATCCTACCCCCTTATCCAAGGTCTACTTAGGAGTACACGTTAGGAAAACACAGAGAAATCTCCCTATGTGTCCTATATGAGAGTCCAAAACCCATGAACTCTGTAATGAAAAGTGAATAAATGACTCTGTCCTTCACTGCCAAACTGTTAATCCATAATCTTGAGTTGGCCTCTCTTGTTGTCAACAGTGATATATTAATCATATCAGACAAACCAAGAACCAGGCTGACCCTTTACCCTTTCCTTAAGCCCAGTGCAAATATTTATAATGCCTAAAACCTTTTTCCTCTGTTTTCTTTCTCCCTTTTCACATCTCACTCGCTTACTGGTTTCTAATGGGATGGGAAAAGATTGAAAAAAGTATGGGGGAGCCCGTTTGAAGTGTGCTACGACGAATTTCAGCCCAATTTCCTAAACCAAAGAGGTTCCAACAACACCACCCCGCCCACTGTTTGGTCCTTCATAAAACCATGTCTCCTGCTGCTCAAGAACTTCTGGGAACAGGAATGCATGCAGTAAGCAGCTTTGCAAAGGAGGGGGCACGTACCCAGGGGTTACATGGAACAAAAGCTCTACTGCAGGGGGAAAGCTAGAGGGAGAGGTCGCCTTTCAGGAAGACACAGAGAGATCAAAAACTAGAATACTAGGAAAGGAAACACTGGCTGAAAGGGTTAAGGGGAAAGAAGACTGAGGGAAACGCACCAAGGCTGAACCTTGAGTAAGACCCAGGGTAAAACACTTTAAAGTCAAAGGAAAGAGTGAGGCTGGTTTAGGTATCATTGAAAGCAGTTCCTACCAAGTTTCATTTAAGACAATGAGTAAAATATCCAGTCACTTTCATATCAGTTGGACAGGGCCCTAAATGAAAAAGGGCATGAAATTAACTGAATTTTGCCACTCGTAAAGCTCCTACTGAGCTCATTTCAGGATCAAAGCCTAGAACTACAACAGTGTTGCTCGTTAAAATAATGGAACAAATATTGAGAGAAAAATAACTAAATCCAGGGTGGTAGTGCCAAGAGTGATAAACAGCATGAGTTTATAAAGAGTAGATCTTGTGTTCCAAAACAGATTGCCTTTTTCTAGTACAGTTACAAAGAGTCAAATTCTGCTATGTTTGTGAGGAATGACTTGTGCTAAAGGAACCACCAAAGTCTATTCCTGGTGGCATTTACCTATGTGAATTATGGTCCTAAATGTTGAGCTGTAATTAGCAGATGAAGGTGCAGTAGTGCTTTAATACAGTACCTCACGACACCTTACTGATCAAAGGTAACTATCCAGATAAGTTTTTGTGATGTAGGAGCTAGAGTATCACTTGGAGATTTTCAGTTTGGTTTGTACATAGTACTGTCACATGGATTAATACCTTGAGTGAAGTGCTATATTGAAAAAAAAAGCGGTGACAAATGGCACAGTACAGCTCCACAAGAGTCTTTGAGTGCCATGTCAGCTTGACTTTATTCAGTCAGAATTGCAAAATGAAGAAAACCACTTAAGTGAAATCCTCATACTGAATTCTAAGGCATTCAGAATGCGATAATTATATTGTGAAAGTGAGAAAACTGAAAAGGTGTTAACAGGTATGTGGGGAAGTGGTACATGAATGGGATTTAAGCATGCAAGAACTAAAACTGTTGGCCAGCTCTTACAACGTGAAAAGGTGGGGGAAATACTGACGAAAATACTCGAGAGGAACGTGAAAATCCTTCATGTCACAAGCCCAGCTGGTCAATAGAGCACCTCATTTTGTAAAGCTCCAGTACTCACTCACTCAGAGAAGCATATAAAGCCATAAAGATATGCATCAAATTGGAGAGAGAAGGATAGTGTAATCAGAACCAGAGAGAAATGTATCAGGTTTTGTGCGGTAGATAAAGGGGAGATTATCTACAGTAATAAAGCTGTATCCATACCTATCTACAAATGTTTGATGAAGGAAAAATGTAATAATGTTAGGCATATGGCATGAAATTGAGAGGGGAAAATGTAAGGCAGTGTCTGGAAGAACTTTGACTGAAACATAGTAGTTCGCTGTGGGGAATAGGTTGTTTCATGCGTGACAGATAGCTTGGTTGGTATAAAGGTAATGCATGTGACACCCCCTCTAAGGGTAGCAGAGATCCCATGGCAGCATCCAAAATCCAGTGATCCCTCAATCAGCTAGGAGGTCCTCATATTGCTTAGTCCTCCTTTAGCCTTGTCTGGTGTAGCAAAAGATTTGAGGATAGGCATGGCTTATTCTGGTGTTAATTGCTAGCTGTTGCTAGAAATTATTGGATTTTATTTTCCCTCTGAGACCTTTTTCAGGATTTTTAAGGATTAATAAATTCTTATTTAGTCAGGCAGTCCCAGTAGGGAATCAACAGAAACATTTGGATAATTTTTCCAATGTTAGTGCATTACAGCTTCAGAGTTTGTATCTTCTCCATGATTTTTAGCTGGTCTAAATTATCATTGTACGGTTTAAATTAGTTGTTTTTAAACACCTGTGACTTCCAGGTGTCCAACATTTACCAATTTTTCTGTTGCCACAGTCAAGAAAGAAAAAGGGATCATTTGCTAGTCCCTTTGATGACACAGAGTCAGAAAATAAAAATAAAAAACCAAAACCTACGTATTGTCTTATAAGATCTCTAAAACTCAGGTATAGAGGAGTTGTCAATTATTTCTAGTAGGAAAAATAAACTTCCATGTGGAGTTTCCTGGTAAGCCAGAACATATATGGGACAGAAGGAGAAGGAATATCACCCCCTCATCCCCTCCATACAGCCATTGTGTTTGACCTGCAGAACTTGGAACCAAGTGGAAAAAATATCACCTACCATATTGTTTTAAAGTGATGCTTTGTAGTCAATTGTTTTCTGTTTAGTTTGGTTTATACTAGCAGTGTTATACTTGCTGAGGCAGCGTGATTACTACCATCTTCAGTGTGAGCAGGATCAGCCTGTGCATTTCATTTTTGTCTTGAAGTAGCTGGAGTGCTAGTTCTTTATTGCTAGTCCTTACATATACATCTGATTATCCTCACCACCAATGGAAATTTAACCTTGTAAAAGACTGTAGCCTTGCTTCTGGATAGCTTGCTTAGAATACTAAAATTAAAATAAAATTAAAAATCATTTTGACTGAATCTTATTGTTGCATCTAAAACCCAAGAAAGTAGCTGTTATTGTTACTGTTTCATAACCTCTAGCATTTTTCTCATCTTAACTGCATTGAATTTCAGAAATGTAATGCTTCTGTAGGGTGTAAGCTTTTAGTTAACAAAAAAAATCTTTGTGTATACAGTGCTCTGTCTGGTGTTAAGATTTGGTGACTAGGATATAATTAAAATGATTGTTCAATTATATCTTAAATTAGATCATTCAGTAGCAGAGATAAACAAGCTGCCTTGCAAAATGGGTTTGGGTTGATGAGGAAATAAGTGAATTCAAAAAAAAAAAGCCTTTAATCTTCAAGAACGTCTTTTTCCTGAGTTACAATGAAGGATTGATGTTATATTCTAGACTAATCAGTCACACTGATTTTGTGGACAAATGTTAATGAACATACAAAGGAACCCAAACTATTCTCAGCATCAAACAACAAAATCTTGTTGTGAATTTAACTATCTGGAAAAAAAAAAGAACATTCATTTGTTTCTATGTAATTTGCAACCATAGCTTTGCAAAAACAAGGGTGTTAAATTGCTGGCAATATTTCTGGAATATTAAAAACTCCAATTCTATAGCCAGGAGTTATCAGAGCATTGTCATCCCAGCCTTTCCTCCATAAATAAAAATCTTCCTTAAGCAGCAGTTTTTATTCTGTCATGTGTTAGCCTTTCATGTCTAACTGAATTTCATAGAGTGACTTTACAGAGAGTAACCTGCTGGCCTCTGAATGCAGTGGAGAAGGTCCCAAAGATTTTAGTGAAGTCTGAGGTAGCCTTGCAAAGAGTAAATGTAAGCAAATCTTCTTTCCAGGACTTATGAGATATCTATATTTATATCATCTATAACTATATCATCTATATCAGCTACATCTTGCCCATCCTCCAACTAGTGGTGAAAGAACTTCAGGGATTTCAGAAAGGCAAGGGGTGGTGCATTGCAATACCAAGGAGTTACAGTTACCTGCCCCTATGTGTTTCAGATCTGCTTTGGCCACATTCTGCCTTTGCTGAGTGCATCAGGCCAGGCTCTGCACTGTATATTTCAGGAGGGGTATGTGAGGTAACTGAATATCAGATGCATACTGGGAAATAAAGTGGAGATTAAGAGATCATTACCTTAGAAGACAAGAAGAAAACACAACTGAAAGTATCGATCCTGATTTTAATGTCTTTGAAGGTATTATTTGGGCAAGGAAGGAGCTTTCAGAAAACAGGACGACTCTGTTAGGAGCCAGGAGGAAACAGGAGAACTGAATAAGGTTGCCATAGTTCGAAAGTTACTGTGATTGTCAGGGAAGTATATCAAACCCCACATTTTCAAGGGAAGTGTCATAACTTTGAAAGAACCAAGTATGATTCATAAGCAACTGAAATATCAAATATATACTCAACTATATACAAACACAGTATTCTGAAGGTTTTCAATTACTACATTACTATTTATCACTGAAAAGTTGCCTAATGTTGCAAGATCCCCTATGTGAGGTAGAGAGGTTGTTACAGCTGAGGTACCCATTGTGATGCTGTTACTGCTTGAAATACTGTTGTTGACACTCTTGGAAGTGCTACTGCAATTGTTAGTGCTGGAAGCCACCGCATCCATGGATTCTTCCATGTCAAGTTTGTTTTGTGACTAACGTGTATTATGTGAATATGCATATCTCTTCACTGGCACTTAGTGGTGATCAGCATACAGGGTCACTAGGAGGACTCATACTACACCTTACTCTCCTGTTCCCCTGCTGTGCTAAGCCAACAGGAATGCTCCTGTGGAAAGGATGAAGGTGCATATATCTGAATATTTATACATATCCAAGGATCAAACTCAAGGCAGTGCAGTAAAACACCCTGTACTACTACCTTACCTCAGCCCCATAAAGGAAGCAGAAAGGTGTGGCAGCAACAGGAACTCCTTCTGGGCACCAGAATTGCAACGTCATTCACCTTATGTCTCTGTATTTCCAGATGGCTACACCCCTAACAATGAAGCCAAAACTGTGACCACTGCTTTTTGTGTCATGGCAAATTGTCTCAGGCACAGACCAGACCAATACTTGCTCCCTGTTTTCCCAATGTTCTTAGCTGACAGTTTTCAAGCTTTGCAACAAAGAGGTCACCTGTTCCATAGACAAAGGCCCATTTGTATTGATTTTCACTGAAGAAGAGATGCTAATGGGCTAATTCATCTATGTGCAAAGAACTAGACCATGTGTCAGCTTAAGTATCACCAAAATGCTGTTGTAGTAAGGAATTTATAATGCTTGGCTGAGCCACTAATTTTTAAGATCGTCTTCATCCCAAAACAGTTTGAAATAGCTGCATCATGAATGCCTGAGAAACTTTCCTTATACTGAAGGTACCACCTTTACCTTAAGCAAGTCCTTATGGTACCAGTGTATCACCTTTAACACCTTTATCCTGTGGTATTGGAGATATAATACATCTTTTTTTGTACACATTTTGAGAATGTGTTTCTGCAGAAGAAGGTAGGTACCATTAAGAGCATCTTCTGTGAGAACTGAGGGGAGAATTTACTGTTGTCAAGATTCTTAAGATGAGAATCTGCTGCAGCTGGGCACTGTTAAATACTAAGAAGATGCTAGAAGGCGGTAGAAAGTTTTTCTCACTTGGAAATTGGATGATGAACCCTTTTACTTGAAGAGATAAAGTCCACAGAGAGTAGAGGAGCACGATGCCTGTCTGCAACAAACGTGTCCTACCCATTGTGTTTTTCAGACTGTCAGCTCTAAGAAGAAAGAAAAAGAGAAAATATTCCAAGTTATATTGACAGCCTGATCACTGATTTAAAGTTTTATGTACCCGATGTAGAGCCTTGAGAGTTGATGATGACGATGCCTTCAGCACGTAATAGTCAGTGACCCAGAGCAACAAAGGATTTGTGAGGTGACTTCCCATCACATGAGAATTGCGCCAGACCATGGCCTGTAGCTGCTGAGGCTGCTCATGGATAAGTTGGTAAAGGCTAAAAATATCCAGAATCATTTGCCATTTTTAAATTTCTGAATTCTAATGATGATTTCTTAAAATTATCAAACAGTATCTAAACTCTGCAATCAATTTCACACCAAAAACTGTTGATTAATATTTTACTTTGAACTCCCCTTTGCTATTTATGTTTTTTAATTATTTATGGTTTTATTTCTATTTATTTAATTATTTGTGCTTTTAATTTATTGTTTATGTTTTTAAATTGTATGGGGTTTGCTATTTACATTTTTTAATTGTTATATATCTCCATAATAGCACTCATGATTGTGTTAGTTTGCTCTTTGCTTTTATTCTGTTGTAAGAATTATGTTTTTCTCTGTTGTTGATATCTTCCTGTTGAACTTAATTATCCATGAAAAAATATTCAGTGAAACATTTAAGAATTTTTTATAGTACTAGGCAATGCTTATTTCAAAGTATGGGAGTCAAAGATTTTGATGTAACAAGTCAGAAGAGGAGCTTCAAACATAAAATAAAATAAATGATTAACTGTTTCATTACATTTAATCATAGAATCATAACATGGCCTAGGCTGGAAGGGACCTTAGAGATCATTTAATCCAACCTCCGTGTCATGGGCAGGGACGCCTCTCAACCAGATCAGGCAACACATGGGGACTGAACGGGGAAAATACTGTTTCATTGTACTTAATGCCACAGAGAACCAGTCAGACAACAGCAGAGTATTCAAACCTCTGCTAATCCATTGTACAATAATATATAACATAGTCATGGTTTTGTATCTCAGTGACATGATATTAAAAAAAAAACCAAAACTGTAGTGGAAAAGATAACAGGTGACATTATTTTAAGCATTTTTCCTGATCTCACATTGTAACAAAATAAAGATAGAAAACACCTCTAAATGAAAATTACATCCCAAACAAAATTTTAAATTTTGTTTAAAAAAAGCTTTGCTTTGGTTTTGGCAAAACTGTGGAAGCCTCTTTAGCAATTCTTAGACCAGTAGTTGCAATGACTGCGCCCAGGAAAGGTCTCTGAATTCCTGCTTATCACCTATGTGCTGTTTGAGTAAAACTCTTTAAAACACCTTGGAGAGTAACAAATGGGAGGTGGAACTGAAAGTCATAGGGGCCCTCAGTGCCGGACAGGGGAGGTCTCCTGCTCAGAGCAGCACCAGAAGTGACCAGGAGAGGTTTCTCTTGCAAGCGCTTGGAGATGTCTCTGGAAAGCAGGAAAGTTACCAGCAAGCAAAACTGCAACAGGGACAAAGTTTCTGGAATCCAGTTCTAGCTGAAAAAGGCTTGAAACTAAGAACAGACATTGCCTTTCCTTGTGTTTCCCTGAGCTTAATTAGTGTATTTTGAGGAAAGTTCGTTGAATCAGAGAAACTCCTGACTACTCTACCATTTTCCTTCTTAACATGAGGCAGCACCTCATTTTTTTGCTGACTTTTCAGATTAAAAATTATCAATGTCTTTTATAGTTCAAGTGAAAGATTGTTTCCCTGTAGGATCTCTCCTAATTGAGCACCTGTATACAAACAAAAGGGACCTGGATTTCATTTTAGCCTTGTAAATACGAAGCCTTGGATGGGATCCAGCCATTCAATGAAGGAGCCAAATAATTGACAGTCTGGTCACAGCTGGCAGCCATGCCAGTAGGGTTCCAAAATACAAGGAGAGGAGGGAGAGCAGGTATAAAATACACACTTTTTATAGGATAGGCTCTCACTAAAATAACATATCTAGTTCTTTAGCTACAAATTTCAGAACTCTGTGTGGTGCTAACTAACTCTTGCCTAAGGTTGCCCTTCCAGTAGAGCCACCTCAAAGTAAATCTTTTCTCTGTCACAAAGTTTGCTGATTTTTATTTTCACCCAGGGCTTTGAAGACGGCAGAATCTAATCCTTACCTGCTTAAATCTTGAACTTGCAATAATGGCTATTTGATCAAATACTTTATTGATATAGCCTTAAATCTGCATGGAAGTTTAAAGTTTAGAAAATTACTGACAAAGTGAATATTTAAATGATAATGCCCAGAAGTTCACAGGACCTCTCAAAAGTGTGAATTGTGTTTCTGCAACAGGTGTTCTGATGAGCCCCAACATTCTCTCCTCCCATTTTCTTGAATTTGTGCACATTCTCAAGATACCCACTGTGCCCTCTGCCTACTCAGAATATTTCCTGAGTTGCATTAATAATATTTGTTTTGGCACTGAATAACCTTGAAAGGGTTATGAGAGGAGTACAAAAGCATTCAGGAGCTTTTATCAGGTGTAGTTACAAGTTTTATTTTAAAGCAAATGCTTAATATAGTTTTATTTTAAAGTAAATGCTTAATATAGTTTCATTTTCAAAGACACTTATCAGATGCTAGTTTTATTCAGTATGTAATAGTAAAGTCTTGCAATGTTTAAACCTCTTTCAGATGTTCATAAATGGTCTTACAGAACCTTTTTGTGCTTTTTAGACAAATGCATCCATTCAAAAGATAAATGTATGAGATCTGCTGATATTCAGTAGAATGCTTCAGTCTGGCTTTGTTTTGTACATATAAAAGTTTGTGTGTCTGGCCTTTTTCCCAAGTTTTTTTTTTTTCCTCTGTCTGCTTGAACTCAAATTATAACATTCTCCACATGAATACACACCAAAAACCTTTGCAGCAGTACACATCTATAAATTCTACTATTATAAGCAGAGTTACTCTGTTGAAAATTGAGTCCAGGGATGATAAGAAAGCAACAACCATCATTGCAGATACAATATCTTTCTTTGACTTTCTCTTACCTATTTTTATAGTGACATGAACACTTCTCACTTGTTTAGAGATTTTACCTTGTTTTTGCTTGAGTCTCACCACATTTCAGATGTATGTGAAATGATAAGGCAAATCCACAGAACGGGATTTGGGGATTGAAATGAGGAGAGGAAAAAAGTTCAGGTTTCTTGCTAGCCTTGTGAAGAGTTATAAACAGTACCCAGAGCTCTGCCATGTTCACAAGGTAATGCAAAATGTGCTTTCTTTTTAATTTTTCTTTCTAGTCTAAGAATTTAATATATTATCTGTACAGTAATTTCCACAAGTTTTTACGTTTAAATATCTCATCCCTTTTCACATTACATTCTAGGAACAAGTCTGAAAGTGGACAGAAGTTGTTGCATTTCAGATTAAATGAAAGATTTACTCTGAAATAAAGATCCATCCACAGTGGAAAAAAATGGTTTAGACCTTGCAAATGTTGCAGAGACTAGTTATAGTACCGAAACCATAAAATAGAAAAATAGTGGGTGATGGAAAGGCCAGAATAGGGCTGTCAAATTTTAGATTTTAACATATGGACTGCTCACTCCCTGCTCTGTTTGCTAGTCATTCCCAGATGGTGTCTTTAGTGAGTGATGGTGAGGGGAAAGGAGCAGGTGGCAATGGCAAATTTTTTATTTTTTTTACATATATCAAATTAAAATGTTGTGTTCTACACAAAAAAAAAAAAAAAAAGAGAAGAGAGAAAAGAATACAGCAAGTAGGGAAAAGGTAATGCATAATGTGGACTTCGAGGCTGAAATTAAGGAAATCCTATTGTTATGGGCTGATGAGTCAGGATCAGAATCTGGATCCAGATCTGAGATCCTTCAGAAGTGGTGGATAATAGCTTTCATGCAGGGCCTTGTTCAGCCCATAACACAACATGCCCCAGCAACTGCAGGAGGAAGCTGCTCACCAGAACGGAGTTTGTTCCTCCTTTGGTGCACAGCGCATCACTGCTCTCAAACACATGCTCAAAGATAGGTTTGCATACTTGGTTAAATGTGTTTGTTTAGATGGAAACCTTATGCCAGAAAGATGGGGCTTGTGGTTTTAATGCTCAACATTTTGGTTTATGATGTCAGGGATGATACTGATCTCTTCAAGCCTAAGGATATTTTTTGCAAGAGGTTTCTTCTTATGAGAAACATCTTTTCACTTCTCTTTGTTAACTCTTTGTTGATGACTAATGCTGGAGTTTGCCACGTCCTAGTTTAGAGAGTGATAACACCTCCAGGTGCTAACTCCAGCCTTTTCCTCACAGTGAGCTCAATTGCTCCTTCACATCTGGCAGTAAGATCTCCTGCTCCACAGTATACATCTCTGTTGTTCCTCATGTTCATGTCCAGGTGTGCCGCTAGTTTGCAAGGCTTTTCCGGAATATAAGTAACTTCTTTATGTGATTTAATAAACCTGAAACTTATTTTTATTTCCGTATAATTTTCAGTAATGACCTAGCTGTTTTTCTCAGGCCTTCTAACCTAGCTATTTCAGAATTTGATCCTATAATTAAAAAAAAAATAATAATAATAATTACCAATGTGTACCAGTGTGGCACTCTTAGAGACATAGCTTCTTAGCATACAAACCCTGGTAAATGTATGAACCTGATCAACACTTCTTTTGTTATCATCAGAAATCCATATGTGCCACATCTGCCCTTAATCATCCAGCTCTGAGAGCAAAATGTCTCACCTAAATCAGAACTGAGGAGAACAATAAGGTATTAAGAAGCAAATCATAAAAGAAAGAGTTAAACTTCTATTAAACAATCATAGTGCTTAAAATGTTCTTTTATTTGCTAGGCTGGACAAGAATCAGCAGCACAATTAAAAAAAAAATTGTTGAAATGAACCTCAGAGCTTTGTAAAAACCAGCATTGCATAATGTGTCTCATGACCATTCTAAATCACTGCCATGCAGTGGGTAAAAGCTCTATCTTTTTTGAATCCAAGGCAACTTAAAGGCAGTATTGATTTCCCCTTTACTGAGAAATGAGAATCACATATTAGGAACGAAAGCTTCAGACACAATATAATGACCTTTCTCCTTGGCTTCCCTTTTCTAACACAAACAGAATCGTTTTCATTGCTGGAGTAGATATTAAACAGTAAATCTTGTAGCAATGTATTTGGAAGTGCCTGTGCTTGTTTTATCCAATTAGCATACTTATCACAAGAGCAAAAAAAAACCGAGTAGATACAGCTTTTAATTTCTGGAGATATCAGTTTCATCCGCAAAAACATTGAAAACTCTCCAGCTGGAGGTCTATTCCATCTGTCTCCGTACTGGAGGGAGGAGGGGTAATTTCTCCCTGCAATTTTAATGCTGATGCATGATTTAAAGTAAACAGATAATTTCACTGAGGGCAGGTGACCTTGGCTGACCTCTATTTTATTCTATGCATGTTTTTGTGGCACAGTCCCACATATACTTATCTATTAAATGGTATTTCAGGTCATAGACATGTCAGTATTCTATTTACTGTTTTAATTATAT
This sequence comes from Trogon surrucura, assembly GCA_020746105.1. Lineage (NCBI taxonomy): Eukaryota > Metazoa > Chordata > Aves > Trogoniformes > Trogonidae > Trogon > Trogon surrucura. The sequence continues at coordinate 110,708,271 of CM036617.1, read as the reverse complement.
AGAACTTAAAACAAACTTATCAATACCTGACACATTACCTTAGGGGGAAATATTCTAACCGTGAAACAGCATGAGAGCTGTACTAAACCTACCTCAAACAAAAGCTTAAGTTTCTAACAAAGCCACTAAGGGCAGATTTATTTTTACACCTGCTGTTTCCATCTAATCACCTTTTGTGAGAGTGTCTGAAACAATGGCTTGAAGCTGCACGTGCTTCCAACTTTTTGTTGTTTAGCTCCTTTCCCCCTGATTAAAACTAGCTGCAATTTCCCTCCTGGTTACCACTTCTTTTCAGTTAAAACTGCCCCTGAGTCAGCAATGTGTGCGTACGCGCGTGAGCGTGTGTGAAATGACATCCTTGACCTGCTTTCTCTGCTGTTCGGGAACAATATGGTGAAATTCTCATGGTGGGATATTTGAAATGCGACTCAGTGCAGCCATCCCCTCAGTCCAGCTGCAAGTCAGAATTGTGGCACAGCACCAAGAGAAGAAAAAATAGATTCATGAAACCTGAAAGCATCACAGCTTATTGTGTCCCTTGTTTCTGTACTGTTTATACATTTGCACGCAAGCTCATGTTTTTGAAAGTCCAGGAGTTGCCTGGCAATGCACACTGCTGGTAAAAACCACAGTGACTGGCAATTGAATTAATTTGAATAAGATGATTCTAAATTCCTCATTGGCATCTTCCGTGCTTCAGACAGCATCCCTCTTTTGTAAGAGGGATAAATACATAGGGAGAGACAACGTCTTGTAACTTCGAACAAGGAACTTCATAAGAATAGAAAAAAAGGAATTCATTGTAGACAATTTTGTTATTTTGTGTTACTTTCCACTGTGCTGAAGAGGTTTTGAACATGATCTTGGTTTCCTACTACAAATCTGGTCATTGGTCAGAACAGAGGAACAGTCAGTTCTCTGCAACTTGTTCTTTTGGATTATCAAATCTTGACCATACAGGTTCCTGCTCAGACCAAGAGCTTTTGTCCCTCAAAAGAATCTGATACTCCCAGAGTGGATTAGCAATCCAAGTGATCTGAGGACCACCTGGGAAGCCATAACTATGGTGGCAGGTCATAGTACTTTGGTATACCTATCGACAAAGAAGATGGATTCACTGATGACTTTCATGCAACATTGACATATCACATGAGCTCCAGTTCTTTGTCTTTTAAGGTATGCAGATTTCTATTAATTTATGGTACTTTCCTAGCTTATTCCATGGTTTGGTGGTTTGGCGTAACATACCCTAAGTATCATGTTTCTAAAGCTCATGATTTGCACAAACTCTCACTCCTAATATGTCTAAAATATTGTACCAGGAGAGATGCTTTTATTTATTCATTGCTGAGTGTCTGGATCTAGAATAAAGAAATATATAGATATCTAAAGAATACACTTGATAACCAATAAAGTGTTACTAAAAAAATGTTTTATTTCTCCGATTGTTTTCTTCTAGGGCCTAACATACAATAGACTGTAAGGTTCATAATCTTTCACTGACTTCCCAAAGATATTATTTACTTTTATATATTAAAACAAATACATGCTGGAAGACAACACAGTCTAGTAGAAATGGTCACCAAACCTATTTCATCTGTCTTGTGCAATTGGGCTTGCTAATCATTGCTCCAAAGTTACCTTACTCTGTTTTCCTTTCCCAAATGGGTGGATTTTGGTGGCTCCATTATCCAGCTCATAGATATTTGAGATTTTGTAAGAAGGAATGCTGAGGAAAGATGACCAGTAGCCTAAAATAGCCACTGAAAAGCCACTGCCAAATGGGATCCAACTGGGATTCCATTCTCAACTGGAAGAAGAACTAGGAAGATTGCCTTTATGAGCAAAAGTGTTTGGGAAAACTTTAGGAAAAGTTTCACAGATATAGAACCTAAAAGTAAAAGTGTGGGGAGAAGAAACATAGGTTTAGATGCAAAGATTTTAGGGAAAAAAAAAAAACAACAAACAACTATGAGCTAGAAATAACATGCTGAACAAGGGAGGTTATGGGAGAACTTGCAAAAGCATCTCTAGCTAGAGGATTGGAGCAAAAGCTAAGCTGCAAGAAGTTGGCCAATCGGAACCAGTAAATGAAAGGGCCTTGAGGCCAGATCAACAGTGAAGGAGTGGAGCTGCCTCTGTTTGATTAACTGGGCCTACGGCGCTGACTCTCAAGAGGGAGTCCTCCTTTGGCTTCAGGGGGAACATAGCATTACTGTGTGATCTTGGAGGGACGAGTATGCTGTTTGTGCTGGAGAGGCGAATGCACCTAGTTGTAGTGGAAGCTGAGGCAACGAACATGCTGCTAAATTTGGATAAGTTCAAATTAATTTTTCTCTGGAGTTTTTTTTGAGGGTTTTTTTGTCTGCCACCCTTTGATGATTATCAAATCTGAGTCTTAAGAATGACATTAATTACAAATGTAATTTGTCTCTAACGATATATTTGTGTATTTCATTATGTCTTAATCCTGTTACCAGTAAGTATCCAGTAACCAGTATTGGTTAATACAGAATGGTAAATATAAATAAGGATGGAGACTACTGTTGCAGTAATAAAGATGAGAATTACAAAGTGTGTCATCATATCTCACAGCACGAGTGGAGGGGCTGAGGTCAGGAGAAACCTGCCTTCTGTCCCTACATAATCCACAATTAGAGAGGATGTCATTTGAGGTTTGTGTCTTCATCCTAAATGGTTTTATATCATTGGTAGAAGAGCAAAAAATTATTCTTTGTTTTTCCTTGGCATGTTAGTCTCTATGCTCCCTTTGTGTCTGATTATTTGACCTGCTAACATTAGAAATAGTCACCTTCTATAGCTACTTTAAAAGACAAAACCCTGCATCTTTACTTAATCTTTGTTGTTCTTGTTCCATTAGGACACCTACCACTTGACAGACCTCCCAGGAGCAAGTTCAACACTGCATCCATCAGTCATATTTCCTGTTTTAGTATTTTCTATCAGTGCAACAGAATGATATCGAAGGCAGTTTTACATTGCAGAGCTAATTAATGTAATTCAAGGTAATGAGCTCCCATTAACTGTTTGGAAAACTAAGTCTGCCTAAAGCTCGGGACATATTAGAACTTCTGAAACATACAGCTTTTGTCTGACAAGGGGCAGAGAGGAGTAAGACATACATTTTTTAGGAAGTGCAGAGCCCTCGAACTGGTATAAAAGGTAGTTTTCTGCTATTTTTGGATAAGCAACGAAATAGCCTTTAGTCTGTCATTACTGGATGCTTTTGAAGATTGTACTTATATTGCCATTAACAACATAAGACATGGGAGTGATGGATAATTTGTTGTGGTTAAAACTGAGTGCAGTTATGCTTACAGTAATCAAGTGAATGTCATCCATTCTGAAAAAAAAAGCATAACACTTTGGGTTTTTTAATTAAGGTATGAGGATGAGTGTTTGTACTTGTCTTACTTTTAATAGCAGAACATGAGATAACACTGGATAATTTGTTTGGATAATGTTGTTAAAATTGACAACATTTACCTTAAAGGAATATTGTACACAAGCCACCTTAACTCATTTCATTGCGGATATTTCCTAAGCTGCATCACACGGTGTGTTTGGTTTTTTCTCAATCTGAGCACTTGTGAGGCCACACAGATGGGTGACACAGGGGATCCAGCAGAAGTCACGACAAGACAAAAATTCACTGTGAACTTATAATGAAAGATCACATCTGTTTCCAGAGGTTGAATTGAGGTTGCACAGACAATCTTTGTTGTGTTTTTTCTAACTGTTAAGTCTCTAGCATAGCAACTGCAATGGTAATCCCTCTATGTACTTTTAAATGTTATTTCCTATAGTTTTCAGACCTGAAAAAAGTGAACACAAAAATGTTTATTTTTGGACTATACTGGTCTCCACGCTGTCATCAAGGCAAAGACTTTTAGACTCATCACTCACAGTGATACTACTTGAATCATCAAACTGTGTTTTACACTGAAGGTGTTTTGAGACTCAGCAATTCAGTTCCGTGAGAACGTGCTCCGCAGATCCTTCCTGCTCTGCTTATCTTCCCTTTTGCTGCAGTCTTCCCTCTTTTACAGCTCTTGTCCTTCCTCTCCTGTTTGCTCTCGTTCCTCCACCCCTGGGACCCATTGGCTGTTCTCAATCCCCTGAGAGACTGAAGCTTGTCTAAGGGAGGTGGAATCTTTGCAGAATCTGCAAAAATCGGCAGAGGTAGTGCATTACCCTCCCTTAAATTTCTTGTTCAGATCCATGTGCTTTGACATGACTACAGAACATTCAGTGGCAGCTGGGTGCTGTGTCTGCAGTTAGTGTCATTCATCCGTTGTTCAGCAATGTCTCACTGTTCCCCGTTGCTCCTTCACTTCATTATATCTTCTCATTGCCTCCTGTAATTAAGTTAATTATGAAGTCTCTTGGGCACAAAAAGTCTCTTTGTTGGGTAATGCCTGGCAGGAGCAGCTCTGCAGCAACACAGATGATGGTAGTATTTTAAAATGCATGCCACTATCACAAGCATGTAATTTTAAAAGCCCAGGGATGAGAACCTCGGGAATGGAGGTCTGCATACTACACCTCATCACTTTCTGAAATCTACCTTCCCTAAAGTATTCACCAAAATCATCTTTCACTCTGGTCCTTCAATACCTTCAAGGGGACTGAGGGAAGGAAGCCATCCTGAATCACCGACATAGTTGTTTAAGAACGTAAAAATGCCCCTACTTCCCATTGTCTCACATGCATCCATAAAAACACTAAGCACAAAAATCTGGGTGGCTCAGATTGTTTTGAGTTTTTTGTGATTGCAAAACGTAATTGATGAAAACTAGCTTTTCGGATGCAGTGAGAGTATGTGTAGATAAGTCTCAGCCTTATTTAAATTTGGCTTTTTCACTGATAACCTTGTAAAATATATTTGAGATTTCCTTTTCTATCAAAATAAATTAAGAACGGCTGGATTCCAAAATAAGTATTTTAAATACTATAAAATAATTGCAATTTTTAAATTTCTATGTGTTTTATTTGTCACTCCGTGTTGTACTCCCTGAGGGCCAATTATATTCTGGTAAAGTTGGGTAGCAAATATCGTAAATAGTAGCTTTTTTACTCTCGGGATTTAGTGCTAATCCTGTATTGAGCGTGCACATATGCACACACACAGAATCAATCACAGTATTTCATGTTTTATTTTCATTGCATTAATTACATTCAAAAGCATGCTGCCAATCAGATTACTATAATTTTTTATGACTACAGATTTTGGAATTTCTAGATGACTTAAAATACATTTCATACTTAACTTGTGACAAAGCAGCAAATGCAGAGAATTAGACTTTTAGTTAGTGTTGCAATTTATAAAAATTCGGATTCTTTTAAAACAGAGTTAAGTCGTATAGCATTGACACCTAGAGAAAAGTTATATACGTATCTGAAGTTCTGGGTGTCTCTTGTAGTACCTTGCCACTTTAAGGTTTATGTAAAAGAGCACATCTTTCCCAGATTCTTCACTTCTGTATATACTGTAATTTCTATAGTCAACAAAAGGAATGGAGCTGGAGGGGAAAGGTGAGATCCATTTACAAAGTAAGATTTTATCAGTGTAATTAAAACATCTTTTGTCTATAAATAAAGCAACTGTATATTTCTGGAATTATGTTCCACCCCTAAACTTCCATCCAGCTTGGACATGGCAGGTTTGGAGCATAGTCCAAGCTTAGGGCAATATAACACTCACCTCCCCTTGTCTTGAAGCAGTGGGGAAAGAGCTGTGGGAGTTGCTATTTTTCTGAAAACAGATAGCTGAAGTCAATAACATTTACATAGGCTTTCACCTGTCCAGGCATAAGTGGGTTGAGAAAATAATGACGAAATTTTTCTCAGCAGTTCTGCACATCAAGAATCCTAAGTTTTCCAGCTTCTTAAGTCTACTTCCTTAGTGGAACAGACTGCTTTGGGAAGTAAATCAATAGTTTGTCAAAAACATGTGACTTCACGTATCCTTTCTTTCCCATTATTCAGAACAACAAATCCAACAGAAAAGGAGAAAAGAACAAAGGGCCCATTGGCCCAAACCTCTCAAACCACCCCATTCCCCTGGCTCCGGCCGCTGTGCTCGGTGTTTGCTCAGTGCTGCGCTGTGCGGGGGCACCTCCGCCCGCAGCGATGCCCTGATCCGCCCCCTCGCCCTCCCAGAACAAACCCCGGGCAGCTCAGGCATTGAACCAGTGACATCTGCCAGTTCAGTGCAGTTTTCGTCACAGAATCACAGAATGTTAGAGGTTGGAAGGGACCTCAAAGATCATCTAGTCCAACCCCCCTGCCAGAGCAGGACCACCTACAGTAGAGTGCACAGGAACGCGTCCAGGCGGGTTTTGAATGTCTCCAGAGAAGGAGACTCCACAACCTCCCTGGGCAGCCTGTGCCAGTGCTCTGTCATCCTCACAGTGAAAAAGTTTTTCCTCATATTTTTACGGAACCTCCTATGTTCCAGCTTGAACCCATTGCCCCTTGTCCTGTCAGTGGACACCGCTGAAAAGAGCCTGGCTCCATCCACCGTGACAGGTTCAACAGCACCGTGTGCCAAAGCATGTATCACACAGAGCAATATTTCCCCAGTTCCCTATGCCTTGGCACACCTCCATCAAGAAATGAACACCTCTTGCACCGCAGCTGGATGCTTCCAGTGCGGACAGGTTTGAACAGCGTTTGAAGCTGGAACCACTTGTGGAAAGTTCAGTGTTTTCATCCCATGTAGAAAGCACTTTCTCCTTTCTCTGATGACCCATTTGGCAGTAGTTTCTGTCCTATCAGAGCATCTTATACCACAAAAAGAACCCAAATTTGCATTTTTTAAGTGTTATTCGGGTCTGAAGGGTCACTGGTGCTTGTGTCAATAGAAGGTTAGATTAAAACAAATAAAAATCTGGAGGAAGATTACTACTCCTACTTTATCACTGTTTTCATTCTCAATTTTTATGAAATGAAAAGAGGATTTAGATTTGTGGCCAAGTATGTGGGTTCCAAAGCTTAAAAAATTTTGATTCCATTCTGTTTGCTGATGAGAAAACCTCTTAACTCCTGATGCCTGCGCAGTCTTTTCTACACTCTTTGCCACCAGGTGTGCCCATGAAGCTTTAAATCTGCCTATGAGCATACTAAATTTAATAGAAATATAAATATTTTCCCATAGTCATCACTTGCAAAAATGTGGTGTGAGTGGGTGAAGAAAAAAAAAAATAGACTACCTGAACAACTCCCACAAAAATTGAGCAAAACACAGTTATGAACCTGCGAGGACAGAAAAGTGGACATGCGGTAGCCAATAGGTTTGCAAACAGATACGTTTTATTTGCTCTTCTATAATGTCTACTTCATGTTTATTCTTGGTAAATAGTCTATTGAAGGAGTGAGTCTGTTGGCAAGGAATATTTGCAGAAAGAGCTATTTTTAAGAAAATACCACAAAACATTTTCAGGTAGAAAGTCTTGTATTTGGAATTTTGACCGCTTGTGAGCAGATGCAGATTCTAGGAGTCGTTATCAACCAACCGGGTAATACTCACTCCTCCTTCAGAGATGTTTTTCATTACTTTGAGGATGTGGTAGTCAAAGAACACTCACAGATTTGATGGTCTGAGAATTGTCCTTGCTTAGAAACAACATGCAAGTGGTAAAGGAATTTCAGTTAATTTTTTCTTCCTCTTTCATCTTCAAGAAGTATATAGCCCCCAACAGGGGAAATTCAGCTGGATGTCTAGGTCATTCTCTACCTACTTCATAACCTCTGCTGCCTTTTGAATTGATAAGAAGATAGCTGGAATTTTCCACAGAAGTGATGCAGCAAATGTTTAAACAATATATCAAAAAATCTGGCGTAGAGTCAAGGAATGTGCTGTGTTGTTCTGACATATTTTTACATAACTCAAAATTAGTTAAGATTTGTAAACTTATACTTAAGAATTAAATGGTTAAATATCTTTTTAAGTTTCTTTCCTGACATCTTGCAAGCTATCTTTCAGAAACTTTTAGTTATATAATCTCTGTAAATCTGGGACTTAAAAAGGAAAACCTGACAGACTTTTATCTATATGTAATACCAATAGTTTCCACAGTAAGATAATGTTTTTTCTCTTTCACTTTCTTCTGATGTTATCCGTAATTTCAGTCTGTTTGTTTGTTTGTTTTCAGCCACTATTTTTGTTAATTCTTCCATTTGCTCTAGTCTCAGTCTTAACATTTTCCATCACCAGGGCTCTGCAGGCATCAGATGGTCCCACAAAGCACAAAAGGCTCTTAGATACCACATGTAACATTACGCTTAGACAACAATGCAGCTTTTTCACCATATGTAGCAATAGGATATGGTTATATGAAATAAAAAATAATTTAAAAAAAGAAGATAAGAAAGATAAGTCAGTTGAGACAGAAAAGTATCGCTCCTGTCGTTTCCAGCCCTCCAGAATTAACTTGCTGTTGTTGAAGTTTCCCATATCTTTTCTATCAGCTCTGAGAAGCAGTGTTAAGATACACAGAAGGGACTTAGGATAGGGCAGGCTATTTGTATGAATTCCCAGTTTCCAAGCAGCTTGACTCAGCCCAGCTGCAAGATGGCTGTGGCTCTTTGTCTCATAGTCCTTTCGTTTTCACTAGCACAAGCAGCACCACAAGATCAGATGTGCCAGCAGGCAGCCGTCTGAAGGCTGGCAAGTATCTTTCAATTACTAAGGGGAAGCTGCTCATTTCTTAACAAAAAAATGTAACGATATAAATGACAAGAAAAGAGCAAAGGTGTATTATAAAAAAAAAAATCACAGAAATATAAAAACTCTGTTTTCTAGTGGAGCATTTCAGGCTGAATAGTATACTGGAATATTGCTTTGGGTTTTAATTTCTTTTTTTCCAGTCCTGAAGTTACAAACAACATTTATGGATATGAAATGCAAACCCTGAGACCTGAGCTAGCACCATGTTAGTTGGGATTTATGTTTTTCAAGCTTATCCTGACGTGGTCTGCATCCAAGATTTCTATTAACCAAATGGCTAAAGTTCACAGGGGTCTCAGCATTCTGAGAATAACTTTTGGTCCATCTTCAGCCCTACTTGGTTTTATTTCTATTTTCAGACAAGCACAATAAGTCTGTACAGCTGATAGAGTCAGGCTACATTTGTTATCAGTCTCAGTTATCAGTTCACAGCAGGGACAGCTCAGTGGTTGCTGGCTGAAACATAAGCCTCTCGTATGGGTTTTATTTTCCTATTTTTTTCTCTCTAGCTCAAAGGAAAATCAAACTGTGCCACTTTATAGCTCATTCCTCCCTAGGCCAGTTGCAGATTTTACTGTGCTTCTGCCTGCCAAAGGTGACGACGGAAGGTAAAGGTGGCATCTCTCACAGTAGATGTCGGTCCCATGCCTGTTTAAAAACTTTGAAAAATTTCTGCCAGAGTATGAGTGATTAGCCTCTACTTTCATTAAATACTTATTTATCAAAATCCATTTTTCTCAAATCGTAGTGTTACAATGAGATATGGTACCCTTTTTAATTGCAGACCTACATTATTCCCAGATATTGAACAGCTGGTGTATTTTCTCCCTGGAATGGGTGAAGCATTTTCTTAATTTACAAAACTGTAAAAGCCTTTGGACTGCTAGGATGAGCTGCAATGTACAAGCACAGCACACTGTAAAAATAACAAAGAAGAGAGAGAACCTTTCATGTTCTCTTTAAACCCAAGGCTTCCTTGTGTGCTATGAACCTGAAAGTGTTATTGATTGGGAGATCAAGGTGCTGAGTCCACCTGTGATTAAGCACTTTGTATTTATTGGTATCCCACCAGCTAATCGATTCTCCCTACCCTCCACATCCATTCCTATTGCCCATTAGGGCTATTACACTTCACAGGCTCATGTCATATTTAAATAATAGTCAGTCCAGTGTGAGGTGACTTTGGTAACCAGAAAACAGCACCTTAGCATACAAGTAAAATCCAATAGCATTCCCTAATGACTGCATTTCTTAAAATTAAAAAGGCTAAAAGTTTAGATCCCAATTCTATTCTTGAGGCGTTCTCACAAATTATTGCCAATTACATGTGTATACCCACTAGAGTCAGTTTCTGATTTTGTCCCAAAGAGGGATTTCACTTATTTATCAATAGCTGTCCTCACTTCTAGAGAAAATAGATGCTGCTATGCTACAACTCGATCTTAAAACAGGTGATACTGAGGGAGTTTCAACTTGCAAAGTACTTGTAGGGTTTAATCCAGTATGAGTCGTGGTGTCTGTACTTTTCAAGCAGACCTCCAAGCTCTTAGACTATCTGGCAGCTGGTTGATTCAGATACTTAGAAGTATTTGAGAAAAACTAATCTCTGAGCTTACTTGTTCTTTGCTCATTTAGGGCTTGAAGAGGATGCCAGGCGTGGATTGCTCATTTATGAGTGTACTCATATAATGTGCACTGCTAACAAAGTCCATAGGGTTCAAAGCGATTGCTGAACAGCCCTTGACACTTGTACAGAGCCTAGTAACTGTTACTATTGAAATTGCTGAGGTGTGGACAAGGAGAGGGCTTCAAGGAAAGGCCACACTGAAGAAAGGTGAGTAGCTTATTTATTGGTAAACACGAGTAGTTGCCATAAGAGCAATGATGAACCTGCTTCCTCCTCTCTGTCTGCTGAATCCTGGGAAAAGTGAGTATCCATCTGCTACCATAGGTGAAGGCATGCAGGGCTACTTGAGTTAGAGAGGCAGGGAGAAGTAACAACTCCCAGCAAGGCAGTAAGCCTACCTCTTCTAGGTTAATTTATTTTATTCCTGGCCTAAGGACAACAATTTTTACTACGCTGGTGAAGAGCCTTGAACTGGGTACAGAGGTCTCTTTTGTCCCGTATAGCAGCCTCTCACTGCTGAAGCCAGTCAGAGACGAGGTATGCATCTGAGCTCTAATCAGCATTGAAGCTCAAGGCAGCTAAGGGTGGGAACCTGGCAGAAAAGCAACTACTAATTCATCAATTCTAGATCTGAAATCAATAGCAACTTAGCTAGATGGTATCATGTGCTTGGTTGAATGGGCAGATCAGTGAGATGAGAAGTGGTGAAGCTCTGTGATAGCTTTGTTGTAGTGCTTTTTTTTTTACAGGTTCTTTTAAGGGTGGTGAAAAAAGAAAATGCCTACTGCAGTGATTTGGTGTACTGAACTTTAATAACACAGGTTATAAGATTGGATATTTATTTTTCCTGGCTTTGGTGTATTGGACAGACACAAACTGTTCTGGGATTTTACAATGGAGTTCTAGGCTGTGACCTCAATCTTTGATTCTGACACCACCTAGCAGAAGAATTACAGCATAAGCTCTGAGGAAAATGAGGAAGTCAGGCATTTCATGGTATCTCTTCCACCTAAGTATTTCACATACCTGTTTTGGCCACCAGTCCAGCATATGACTGATCACACAGGGGGTGCGTGTTGACATAGAAGCTACTGGATATATTTTTCAGTTTATGCATGTTTTGTGCATAAAATACTGCTAGTGCCCTTCACAATGATGTTCAAAGCAAGTACTTACCTTTTGTTCTACGCTGTCACACATAGCTTCTATAATCCATTCAAAATGAATCTCTTCCTTTTTAGTGCATTCCTAATGTCTGATTGCCTCCAAGTCAAAGTCCAGATATTCTTCAAACATAAGTGTCATTCATATAAAGAGTTGCTTGTTGCCTTTTGGGATATTTAAGTACTAGCCTGAAATAGACACACTTGTCTTTCAGAATATAGACGTAAAATACAAGTAACATAGCTTTTCTTTTTATCTTTATGGAGCTGAATTTATTAAGCACTTGCCCATGAACCACATGTATGAGTAGGCTGCAGGTGCATGGATATTTAATTTTGATATAATGCCTAAGAAAACATGTGGTCAGGCAGATCCCCCTAGACAAGGGTGTGGTGAATTAATTATTTCCTCCAAGGACTGAAAAAAATATACGCTCCTGAAAAGGGTCTCAGCATAGCCTGAGATGAACTGAATGAACATAACTCCGTGCAAAAAGTCTTTTTCTGTAACCAAGTCATACTCTCTGTTGAACTATAGGTAGCAGATGGCTCTGGAAATAAACATATTGGGCAGAATGCCACAGGGTATTATTAAGACCTTCAGCCCACAAAAGGGCTTGCATTAATCATTTTTCTCTGCTCAGGCCATAGAAGGTGCAACGTATGGGACAAGATATGAGGAAACTGAGCCGGAAATTCTGGGGCCATCAGATAAATAGAAAGTATTGTCTTTAGAAAAACAGGTGGCTATTATGAGTTTTGTGTCATCCAGTTGATTCAGTGTCATACTTCAAACAAATGTTGAAATAACTTCAACTTACTACCAGAATGAAGCCAGAAAATCTTAAAATCATCTCTGAGCTCAGTTGCATGAGGTTAGACTTGATATGACCCACCAGGTGGACCAATTGTTTCCTGTATAGATAGCCTTGCTTAGACCACATGGCTCTCCATTTGCAGTGTCTTTTCTTAATGACATCTGTTTATTTCACTAGGATTTCATTTTACCTTTTAAAAAGTCTGTGATTTCATCTTTGTAAAAAAAAATACTGAAGATCTGACAAAGTAGAGCTCTGGTGTGACTCTCTTGTTAGCAGATAGTTGAAGAAAATGGTTTGAGTTTCTTCTAAATGATGCAGGGAACAGATCCCACCATCATGTCTTTCAGTGTCCAAGTCACATATTAGTTTCTTTTCAACCTATATGTAGTTAAGCTCGTCTGGCAGTATTTTAACTTATTTCATTTTTCCAATAACTTCTGAGAAACTTCTGCAGTTCTTACACCCTACATTACAGCTTATTTTATGACTTCACAAGTCTCTTCTATTTTAATCAGAACTAATAATGTTGTCCAGTGATTTGGACAACAAGAATAATGAGACCAAAAAAATTATGGAAAAAAAACCCCAAACCGTAAGAAGCAAGGAATCAAATTTAGAAAGAAACCGTGTGCTCATATGCTAGTGACTGCTGCTCTCAACTCTGGTTGTGATTCAGTGTACTGTGGAAAACTCTGCACTTCTACCAAGTAGCATTTTCTCGGAACAAATTCTTTCACTCAGACCTATGCCAATAGATTGAAAGTAGTGTCTAAAGTAAAATCTTCAAGAAGACGTAATCTGATATTTTTTTTTTTGATGATATACAAAACCTGAAAGCTTTTAGCTAAAAACTTGAAGTTCTGCCGAACTCCAAAAAAATCTGTTCAGACCTCTTCAAACTATTTTGGGACTGTTTAAAGCCTACATCTTAATTAAGGTATTTATGCTCTGGAACATATGGTCTTACAACTAATGTCTGAAACATTGGAATGACGAGACAGAGGAAAATTACGTGAAAATACAATTTAAATTCTCATGTGTTTGTTGCCTGAAGCCAAGGAGCAGAACAGGAATAGACAGTCACGTTGCAGTGTAGAGAACTCCAGTGTCTGCAGCTTAGTATAGAAATATCAAAGGTTTTGCAATTAAAACCAGACATTTCTGTGAAGTTAGCACCATACGTGAGGAATTGTTGAGGGAAAAAAACAACCTCATCCTAAAGAAGGGCCTCCAAATAGCAGGGAAAACTATACAAAGAGAGCTCTGAAACCATGATCATTAATGCAAAATAATCAAGCTCATGTTGAAGGAAAAAGAAAGTTGAGTAACAGTGTAGGGAATCTAAAAAGTATTGCAAAAAAAGAAAGAAAAGTGGGGGAGGGGGACACAACAGATTTTGGGTTTCCCTGTGAGAAATAGCACCATTTTCTGTCCTAATACTGTAGCTAATTCAGGAGGACACTCGTAGGAAGAGTTCATAAGACCTCTAATATTCTTAATTCATATGTTTCAGAATTTTGTTTTACTCTGCAAACACTACAGAGCTTATCTGTATTGTAAGACTGGCACTTCTTACAATTAAGAAAGCTTACTAGGACCAAGGGTAAAATTATAGCAGAAAAAAAGATATTTGGGTTAGTTACAAACTGGCTCATGCACCAAAGTCTGGTGGGAATCCACGGTCTGACATGTGTAATACAGACTTGTAAATGAGAACATGGGTGCTTCTGTTATGGATTGTGTTCTGTTTGGTATTTGTCAGACAGTAAGATATTATTTGTGAAACTCTGTCTCATAAGGATAACTTTGTACTGGGAAAAAGCCTAGATCAGAAGTTTCTAATGTGGATATCCGTATGGATGTCTTGAATTGAAATCCCTAAACCTGATGCCTCCAAAGGCAGCTAAGTGTGGTGACATTTAGGTTTAGGGTTGAAGTCAAGGTGAGAAGCTTGTGCATGGAGATATAATTTGTGCTTCCCTCAAAGGAGAGCAGAACCTTCTGCCACACACACTTCGGGCGGCTGCACTGATGGAGGCAGATCTGGCCCTACCAGGAGGATGCACCAGAGAAGACTGTTGCCAGGTGCTTCTGTCTGTCCCTCCTTTCTGATCACCACTGACTACTGGGTGTCTACATTAGTCCTCTGTAATTCTTTTCTTCCAAAGAGGCTGAGGTGTTATGATTCTTCCACATCTCCATTTCTGGTAAATAGTCCAGGTAATAACCTGAATTAGGCTCTTAGTTTTATCACCTGGAGAGGTCTGCTTCCTCCCCACCAGCTGTGGGGAATCAAGGCCAAACAAACTGCTGTAAATGATGGTTAGCCAAATTCCAATTTCACTGCAGAATTACCAGACATGAGTACCCTATACCCTGAGTGAGAGCTGCGAAAATGTGAAAGTGGCTAAAATCTCCTAAGATTCTTGTAAAATTATTTCCCATCTGCTCCTGGTGAATCACCTCAGTGAATAAGTTTAGTTCAAAATTCAACCATAAATATTCATGGAAAAATAGCATCTTTTTCTTTTGCACTTCAAGAAGGCAATTCCTGTTTTCTCTGTGAAGATATAGAGAGGTCTTCTAGAGTTTTCTGTTTGTTTCTTTACCCATAGTCCCTTTCCATGCTTTTTGGCACTCTCCTCAATTGTTATCAGTTGCTCACAGTCCTGTGTTCCAGTTTTTTCCATATTTCCTTCCAACTCCTGCATTTTATGACTGTAGAGGAACAATGTGAGGAAAGCTTTATCAACATAGATGTAGATCACTAGTATCTGCACCCATGCTGTCACTTTTCTGCTGTAAGAAGGCAGTTCTACAACTGTGTAGGAGGCTACTCTATTACATCTGAAATTTTTTAGCTCATGTAAGCAGGAAATGTAAAATGAAAACCTGACAAGTTAACATAACTTGAACTGACTTAATTGTAACTTGTAGAAGTAGTCCACTTGAACCTTTCATATATGGTAGAAATCCCTGAATATACCATTAGATGGATTTCTGCTCTTCCATTGTTTTCTCAGTTTCCTGTTGCCACTATTTTCCTGGTCTCTTGTATATTTAATATCCTCTGTGGTTTAAAAGTTGCTTTTACAAATATTTGCAGTGTTTGATGTTTTGTATTTGACAGTTTAATAACCTCAAACTGTTTAGTGGCCTCCTATCTCTTTAAAAGATCTCACCAGATGAAATTTAATACACAGTGTATGTTATAAGCTTCAGAATGCAGAAAAGTAAGTACCATGGGAAGAAGTGGTTTGCATTAATTCTCTTCGAAGCCAGGAACCAGGCAGTTAAATATTTTTATGTTTTTAGTTTGGGTTTGTATTTGGGTTTTTTTTCCTTCCTACCCAAAGAAACCATGTTGAGGGCAGAGAATTCTATGCTTTCACTAGATATTGCAGGACAGACTTTGCACACCTCTGTTTCTTCATGTGGACATCACTGTAAGACTTGGTTTGAGATGTAATTAGCCAGATGGAAATTCCCAAGGAGGTATTTCTATTAGTGTGATGCTCTGAGCTTCACCCTACCCACCTTCATTCAGGACCAGAGTCAATGCTGAAGCTGGAAAAGTCCACAAATGCTCTGACATAATCAGAGATCCTGCCAACTCTGTATGCTACTTTAGGAATAAAATACAAGCCCTCAGATAAGTTCTGGATGTATCACAGTGAGAAGGGTATTATGCCATTTGGAGCGTGTTGTACAGTGCAGCCCTGTGGTGTGACGTACCTGAGCTAGTGTTGGCTGAGCTGGCTCTGAAGTCACAGCGTGCTGCCTGGGCCATTCAGTCTCTGTTGTGTAAGTTTACACCTTGAAAAGACAAGGAAGAAGTGAGAGAGCAGAAGTCCCCTAGCTAAGGACATGAAGGACACATTTTGATTCAGGCAGATATTCCAACTCTGGAGGCTTTGAGAGGTGCTGAGGCTGCAGCACTCATCTGGAAACTTGTACACGGTGCATTTCCACCTCTGCTTATGCTGTTGTTTTCAAACATACAAAACCAAAGCACAAACAAGGTATGACAGTGCAAGCAAAATATGGCAGCAATCAGAGCACTTCAGAGAACTTAATTTTCTGTCACCTACTACCAGTTTATAGAGTTTTCCTTTCAAAAGAAAACAGAATATGGTGTTTTGTGAAAATGAGAGCAATACCACCAAGTAAAACAAGTTCTGATTTCAGTGGGTGCTGCCCAAATCTTCACCTGGTGCTCAGTGTCAATCCTGGGACTAATTCAGTCTGGAAGACAAAAGGTTTAAGAAAGATGTGAAGACATTCATCAAATATGTTAAAAGATCTCTGCAAACAGGGAAAGAATAAATTGTTTTGCAGAGCTGCTGGGGAAATGACAAAAAAAATAATGGACTTAAGTTGCAAGAGAGAGGCTAATAAGGTGACTGCTAGGGGCTGTGGCATCATCACCAGTACAGGTGCTTGTGAGCAGCATCAGCAGAACACCAGAACAGCTCCTCCTCAGAGTGGGCACTGGGATCTCCCAAAGACCATTTCCTACTCTTTGCTTCAAATTCATTTGGTTGGCATGAAGCACAGGGCCTGAATGTACACCTGTAAGAATCTTATTATGCATAGATAGTGGTGAAGAGTGAGGAAGAATAATGTTTTCCTGGAGATGTCAGTTCTAAACGAAGTATTAAGTGTATAATGAAGCTTTATTTAGGAGAGCACTATTTTCTTTTATAATGCTAGTGGTATTAAAATGTTTTGGTTTGATTTTAGCTCAAAATAACACTCTGAAAATCCTCTGCTGAGTTTGAATATGGCATTCAACTTAGTGTGTAAAGTGTATTCACTATATTATGGGAAAAGTTTGAGAATAGACCCCAAAATATCTCCCTCTACGCAACCTCTTGTATATCCAATGTTTGACAAGTAATTAGGATTTTTACAATGGCAGTATACATTATATAGAATTGAGCATGAACTGTGATTCTATATATTTCTCTCCAATTGTTTTACTATAATACAGCTAAAGCTATTAAATCAGTCTAATGTTACCAGTGCTGAGGACGTTGCTAGACATGAAGAAAGCAGGGGCAAGAACGTATCTGCATGGTAAGATAGTTATGGTATCTCTAAGATGAGAGTGGCTATGCCCCCGCTGGAGCAGACATAGCCCAGGCAAGAGCCTTGCTCAGCCACTGAGTTTCTCAGAGGAATGGAGCCAGACTGTTTTCTCTGACAAAAGCCAGACTGTGAGCCACCGAAAGGGCCACGTAGCTGACTGAGGATATTAGCCATATTCTAAGCGTGAGTCCTGTATAACAATACATATACAGTCCATGCTTTTCACTATTTAGGAAGATTTCTGTGCCTGCTAAACATCTGTCACTATCCATTTTCTGAGTTACTATTAAATATGGCTGTAAAATAATTCAGTTTAGACAGTATTCCAAAACATCAATTTTTAACAAAACACAGAGAGGTTTATATTAAAAGATGTAGCAAAGGCCTTTAAAAGGTATAAGGAGATGTTTGGGATAGTAAAAGCACATTATTTTGTGCCAGAAGGTCCAACTGTGTTCATTAAGAACTGATACAACTGAAGTTGTGACAGCATTACATGGGCTTGGCTTAACTGACCTAGACAAAAATCTTCTGAGGGTGTGATGCATAACTAGCATTTGACTGTATAAATGTCTTTCCCTTTTCTAAAGGCAAATAAGTATTTTGATCACATTTATGGCCTCTTATTTTGTAGACTTGCTCTATTGCAGTTGTTCAATAAAGCATAATACTTATTAATTGAATTTTATGCATTTGTGTACACTTATGGGAGATTTTTTTTACTTCATGGAATTTCCCACATACGTACTTTATCATGTTGTTCATGAAGTGCATCGTTGTTATCCATTATAAGAATGAAGCAAGAGAGTACCAATACACGAGGATAGGAGAAAAGAAAATGAGAGCAGTAATGGTGACATTTCAGGAGAGACTGTAGAGAATTATGAGACTCCAAAGCACCATGTTTCATAAGAATCAGAAAACTTATGTTGCAAGAACATGTGGGTTTGTTTTTTCTTGGACCACAAATTAAAATATTTAGTTCAATCTAAGTTGAGACTAAGCCCCTTGTGCTGATGGATTGTAACTTTATTTACAAATTGCATAGAAATCATGCAATTTAAGACTTCCATTCAGGTCTTGCGGAATTTTTCTTATTTAGTGGGCTGCTAATTTCTCATCTATTATTGAATTACTTGATTCGCTTGTCTTGTCTAGATGTGACTTCTATAAAATCGCATTCAGATTCCCAAACTGGGGATCGACAGCCCATAACTTGCTGTACGTATGCCCAGGTTTCCCTGTTTATGGCCTCTTCGAGAGCTTTGAATCTTTGCCTAGGATTTGCGGATCTCCAACAGCCCCACTGCTCCGAGCAAGCTGCAAAGATGTCGCAACCCTGGATGTGTCCACAGCACTTGTGCAGACCACCAAAGAAGCACGTACACGCAAAGTTCAGGATGTGTTGACCTTACGGCACACGTGCTGAAATGGAGGTCTGTGCATGTACTCAAAATCTCCTGGGCTCTAGAAGCTTTTGACTTAATTGAACATGTGTTATAGGCCTGACTTTTCTCAGAAACAGGTTATCTGTATTTCATGTGTGCAATTTCTCTGAGGTATCCCAGATGCATCAATTTCCCTGCGTTTGCATTATCTGGACAGAAATCCTGGACAGAAATATGGGAATCCTGCCTTTAATGCAAGCAGCACTAGGGAAAGAGGAAATGAGTATGACACTACATTAGCATGCAGTATATTTACACTAAATTGGCTGTTGTAATCTTGCTTGAAGTCATTATTCTTGTACTGGCTGGGCACTACTTTGTGCATTATAATGTTATTTTAATTCTGAAGGTTTATCAGCTTGCTTTCCACCCTGTCCCCCACCTTGTTTCATGCATTTTCCTCACTTTTCAGCTGTGAGATGTGTTGCAGTTTGATTGCCAGACCAGTTCCAGTTTCCTACCCATCTAAAGTAAGAGATCATTGAATGTATGTCCCTTTTTCACCTTCTAGGTGCCAGGATGCTGACACTATGCAAGGTGAGAGGCAGCACAAATAGGAAATATAATTTGTACTTCCTTATTAGTACTGTATCTCTGCTATCATTTGTCACCTCCTTTGTTACTGTAAGTGCTGTGCAGAATCTCATTAGTGGTCATGCTTTCTGGTTTCTGTTCTCTGTTTTAAATCTGTTTCTCATTTCCTGGCTGTTAGTTTTTGCTTGAGGGTTGTTTTAATTTATGGGATTGTCATTCTGATTCCTATTTGTGGTGTGAGATGATGATCTGTGTGCATTTCTAAGAGTTTTTGTAGCTTTTCACATTCATGTAATTCTTTCTGTCAAGGACTCCCAAGTTCACATTATTTTGCATAATGTCATTGTTGTCTGGATAAAAATTATTGCACTTTTAAGCATCAGTAAAGATGGTTATCATCTGATTTAGAGTATTTTGAGGTTTGCCTTCTAGATGGAATTTTTTGACACTGGGCTTTTTCCATGGCAGCAAATGAGCCATTAAACATCTGCACAGATGTTTTTGAGGATCTTTCACAAACATTTCATCGCGGTCTACATGGTAGTACTTTTGCAGTGAGAGATCAGAACTTTTAGGTCCAGCTGGGACAAAGGAAACAAATGGTTGGTGAGTTCTCTTCCGTATGGCATCAATAAATAAAGTATTTGCCATAAAGTAAGAGAAATTATTCTGAGAAATTGGCCCATACCTTCTTCTTGTCTGTTGGAATTACGATTAGGCAGAAACCACCTTCCATTAGAAAAAGAGAACTGTATCTGAGGGTTGCCAATCTCTAACATTAAAGAAATTATAAATTCCTCTTCCCAAGCACAGAAAGTTGAAGTCATGATGTCTTATGGAACATTGGGAGGGGGAAGAACTATTCCTTATTTGTCTCCTCTGTCCTTGGGATTTATATTCACTTGATCATATTTTATTCCATAACCATGTGAGACGAATGTATACTCCAGTTTAATCGTATGAATATATATTTTCAAAAGCTTTGAATGTAAGAAAGGGTCCAATATTTCTAAGACTTCAGTAATCTGGTGACGCTGACATCTCTGGTATTATTCTCTTCTCTCTCCTCTCCTCTCCTCTCCTCTCCTCTCCTCTTCTCTTCTCTTCTCTTCTCTTCTCTTCTCTTCTCTTCTCTTCTCTTCTCTTCTCTTCTCTTCTCTTCTCTTCTCTTCTCTTCTCTTCTCTTCTCTTCTCTTCTCTTCTCTTCTCTTCTCTTCTCTTCTCTTCTCTTCTCTTCTCTTCTCTTCTCTTCTCTTCTCTTCTCTTCTCTTCTCTTCTCTCTCTCTTCTCCTCTCCTCTCCTCTCCTCTCCTCTCCTCTCCTCTCCTCTCCTCTCCTCTCCTCTCCTCTCCTCTCCTCTCCTCTCCTCTCCTCTCCTCTCCTCTCCTCTCCTCTCCTCTCCTCTCCTCTCCTCTCCTCTCCTCTCCTCTCCTCTCCTCTCCTCTCCTCTCCTCTCCTCTCCTCTCCTCTCCTCTCCTCTCCTCTCCTCTCCTCTCCTCTCCTCTCCTCTTCCCCTTCTTCCCCTTCCCCTTCCCCTTCCCCTTCCCCTTCCCCTTCCCCTTCCCCTTCCCCTTCCCCTTCCCCTTCCCCTTCCCCTTCCCCTTCCCCTTCCCCTTCCCCTTCCCCTTCCCCTTCCCCTTCCCCTTCCCCTTCCCCTTCCCCTTCCCCTTCCCCTTCCCCTTCCCCTTCCCCTTCCCCTTCCCCTTCCCCTTCCCCTTCCCCTTCCCCTTCCCCTTCCCCTTCCCCTTCCCCTTCCCCTTCCCCTTCCCCTTCCCCTTCCCCTTCTCTTTTCTCATGGGTTTAAGAAAATTGCGTTTCTGTCCTGGGTTTAGAGAATTCAGCTGAGGAACTTAATATATACTGCATGTCTGCTTATCTTGACTGTTTCTTTGTAAAAAAAAAAAAAATGTTTTCAGGATTTACATTCCAGGATTTATATCCAAGTAAGAGTATCAAGTCAGCCGCTTCAGGTGACAATTTTGATGACAATACAGGTAAAATCCAAAACTTGTCTCATGAGTAACCTGAAGAGATGTAGGTAGGTACTATAAGTACTCTTTTAAGATTGATGTCTGAAATCATGCAACAAGGCACATAATTAAGTAAGGTTAATATGACCTTAGCTTTTATGATGTTCACAAGCGTTCAGACAAGGTAATGCTGGGTTTGATGTGTGCTTCTGAACATCACGCTATTTTTACTTGTGCCTTAACTTTAAGCATTCTTGCTGAGAAATAGGACTTCATTTGATCAGTCCTTAGAGTTCTTCAGGAATAAGAGAATCTTGCATTGCTTTTGAAAGTGATAAAATCATCATTTTAGTTTTTATGTACCTATTAAATATTTCCTCCATGATGATGTTCCAACCTACTTTTGCTAACTTTTTCTCAGGCTCCAATATCTTCCAACCTAAAGAACTAATTCACCATTTATCTGCTTTGTTCTGATCTTGTGTTTCTTTTACCGGAGTCTAAAATGTGAATAAAATATGTTGTTCCTTTATCCTGCCTGAGGCCAGCAGACAGTCAGTTGAAGTACAGCAGGTGTATGTTACTCCCTGCTTGTTTCTCCTGCTGGAAGAACCCCAGTTCAGATTTAGGTTGTTGCATGAAAAGTGCAGATGAGTTCTCCAAGGTGATGAATTGTGGAGATTCAGCAGGCAGTTTTCAAGAGGCTAATCCAAAATTTGGTGGTACTTTTCCAAGACTTCGTGGAATTTTGCTAAAAGGGAGAAGACGTACCATCCTCCCAGTACCTTCTAAGCCCATGTTCCAAAACATGAGGCTGTCAGAGCCACCAGAGAAAAAGCTGCCAGAAATTTTAATATGAGAAAAACGAAATGGTGTAACTCTTCCCCAAAAAGGAGGCTTTTTTTTTGTGTGTGTAGTCTTGTGTGGGGTTTTTTTGCTCTGCAGTTTGCTCCCCTATGTTTTGCACAAAACAAATAAATAAATAGAAATCTTAAGTCAGAATGCCAACATGGGAACTATCATCCTGATTGCTTAAAGATTAGTAGTTGTAAAAAACTGGAAAACACTTAATGCAATGAGCAATGTCTGATTTCCTTGGCAATAGTGGAAGAAACTCTTTAGCATATAACTATGTATTTATTTACAGAAAGGGTAGTTTTATTCCAGGAGTCATGAAAGGGTTCTCAGGGAATAACAGATTTACTTCTAGAAGGGTCCCTTCGGAGAGCTGGCCAAGTTAACGACCATCCCAGCGATATGGCTACAAGTCGTCCTCCCTTTATTGCCCCGGACAGCTCAATATATACAGTCAAGCAGTGTCCACGCACCTGCCCCTTAACAGAGTTGGTCAGTTACAGGTTTACACGCGCCAGCGTTTTATTGGATAGTGCCATTCAACTGTGCAGGCGGCTCTCGCCCCCCCTTCTCCCCCTGGTAAGGCTCTTCACAAAACAGATAAACCTCCCCCTCTCCGTGCCCCAAGGCAGCTCCAAGGATAGAGCCTTTGTTTAGGCCTAAGCTGGGTTGTCCAAACCTTTTAAAGGATACCGTGCCTCTGCTCCACAAGAAATTCCTCTACAGTTACTGACCAAAGAAAATACTCCATTCATATGTGCTCTTCAGAGGGCTGCTTCTCCTCCTGGCTGGAAATGTTTTATCGCAGTTATCTGGAAATTCTGCTGTAATAACAGTGATATGGTGCGGAAGCAAAAAAACACTGAAGAGACGACAAACTAAAGAACTTGAGTGGGACCATGAGTTAAAAGGCAGTTAGAAAGGAAGAAATAATCCCAAGAAAGATGATTTTCAAAGTGCATTAAAAATTCTCATATTAAACTGTTGGCAAGAGAATTCAGATTCATTTCTGCAGTGGGTATTCTCAAAGAACAGAGTCTGACCTCTTCTTTTATTATTATTTTTTTTTTTTGGAACTACTGAGCATTTGCTTCTCCTGCTGACTTTAAATAGAAGCCTTGCGGACTCCATGCTGCTAAGAATGAGGCCTGTGATCATTAGCTGAAGGACTTGATCATAAAAGGGATTCTTATCTGAGTCTTAGGGCCTCTTTGCACAGGGCTTTTCTTGAAAGAAAATAGATGAGAAAAGAGACAGTCCAGATGCTAAATTTTTACTACTTCATCAGTCTCTGACTAGACCTGATGACTTCCATGAACATCATTCTGTTCACTTCTTTACAGTCTTGCACTTCTTACCTTCTTAACCTGAGACACATTCTGTGTTGCACTCTCTTTGTTCTCTTCCTCACTTCCCTGTCTTTCTTACCATTGTCTTTTCCTGTGCACTTCACTTACCATCTGTCTCATAAGTATTCTGCTGCTTCCCTATCCCTTTCTGCCCCTCTGCTAAGAGTAAAAGCAGAGGGACATGCCTAAGAAACCTCCATGTAACCTGGAAACTGCAATTATATCTGCTGCCATTGAATTGTTAACTGTTCCGGACACAGGGATGGGGAGAATCCAACCTTGTATCTACCTTATTAATGTGGATTGGAGGCTTGTTGGAGAGACACATCTACTGCTAGATGTTTACTCACTGCCACGCAGAAAGGGAGTCACACACATGGTTGGTTGTTCATTAGTTGCTATCACAACAACTATAATTAATACCATGATGAATCAGTTGACCATAATTTTTTGGCTTCTGTAGCTTGCAAAGATGAGCACATTCGAAATTTACAGAATGAATTATTAAATTTGTTCATGATTACTCTGAATTTGTAATTTCTTTCTAGGACATGAAGATTTAAATAATCCATTTAGTCATCGTTGTTACATATTAATTCACTGTTTGGTTAGACTCCAGGCAGGCTACCCTGTTAGGGTCATTTTAACTACTGTTTTCATTAACGATTATTATATCTGCTCCTGGAGTGTATGCAAATTAAGGTTAGTATGAATTTGTCAGAATTATCTTAACTTCATTCCATTTGTCAGGCATAGTGAGCTTGTATCTAGTTCATTGTTTTGAGAAAGCTTTTTCTGCACTTGTCTGTAATTTCATTTTGCATGCAGGGCTGGTGGTTTCTGCACTATAGCCCATGCTTCCCATGGGGGTTTTGTTGCTTGCGAAATTGTCTCTGATGGTAACACTGCACTTCAAGGCCTGCATGCTTTTTTCCTTTGTGTCATTGTGTACTACCCATGTGAGTACCCTACATTACTATGTCCCTTTAAGAAGATATTATTATTTATTATGACAATAAATAGTCTAAAACTCCCTGTGTAAGTTGAGGGGCAGAAAATGTTCTCTCTCCAGAGAATGCCCGTCTGCACAGAAAACAGAATTGGTATGGAAGTAAGCAAATCTCAATGGAATTTTTTATTCCTTTTTATATAAATACATGATAAAGGACATATTAATTAGGGCAACACAGTTGTTCCTTGTAGCTACGTACAAATACTAGAAATCATTAAATATGGTCTTATGTTTTATTGTACACGTGGAAATTTGTAGCAGGCTCACTGATTAATAAGCTGTGGGAAGGCTGGTGGTAGCACAGTAACACTTGGCCTGTGATGTTAGTTTGCGCGCTTTTGCTTCTTCTTCCTATTCCTCACTGCTGAGTTCATAGAATACAAGAAAAACACTGAATTTTAACCTGGTTATAGTGTTCCAGGTAATTTCCCTCTCCTTTCATCTCTCTCTCTCCTGATGAAAAATGGTAAACTAACAGTAAGGCAAAGAGGTCATTATTAAATGTCAACACACCTGACTTCTTGATGACAGGCCTCAAATGTTGTATCTTTCTTACAGGGTTTTACAACCAGTAAGCTCTCCGATGTTACACCTGATTTGTTTACATTGATATAAAGGAAAGCAGAATGATGAATTCCTCCATATCCTTGTTGGGAAAGAAAAGTAAAAACCAATCCATGAGCTTTTGATAGAATAAGAAAACAGGGGATGTGAGTTTGAAGAAAGCCAGTAAAGCTGTGGGGAAAGCAGCAGGGAAAGTAAGCAAGCACATCTCTGCTGTTTGGGGATTTCATTCATTTCCTGTTCTGCCTTGCAATGGAGCTTTTCTGCTGCCTGGGCAGGCACTATGCCTGAGTGCAGCAAGGGAAGAGGGGATCTTCCCTCCATTCACAGTCTCTTTGGGGATCAGGACTCTTCTGGTACACACTAGAAACAAGCCTGGATTTTTTTTTCCCACAAGATTATTTAAAAATTCTATTGTAGGTCTTGAAAATTTTTGAAATAAATTATGTAGCAAGTGACTTATAGCTGTTATTATTAAAATTAAGAGACCACCCAAACCAGCTTCTTCATTTTGCTTTACAATATCCAAGTTTTAAAACAGGCAATGTTTTATGACTTTATAATCGGCCAGGTCAAAAAAGCCTTATGCACTCAACAAAATCGAAGCACTTTTACTGTAGTCTTCCATTAAGCGTGTGTTCTCCCACTGCTTTCACCTTCACAGTGTCATACATTAAGAAAGTATTCCAGAAATAGGAACTATTCCCTTCTGAAGTGCAATGTGTTTGAAAGCTACATCACACAATCCAAAAGCATTCGTTTAAGAAACTCCATCTTGAAACAAATTAGAAGTCAGAATTTCTTGTTCAGTTTTAATTCTTGAAAAGTCTTAAGAGTGATTAAGTAGCCTTAGACAGATTCACTCTCGGTCTCATAGAGTGCCTCATGGGGTTTTTTGTTTTGGTTTCTTTGTTATCAGTAGAGGGTGTGGATTGCCTCATCTGAAAATTGAGGTAAATAACAGGTCTACACTGTTGCTTCTTTCTTGACTGGAAAACTTCAACAATTCACAAACACACTTTGCTTGACCAATAATGTGTTTAAATGAACAGGTGTGTTAGTCTGGGCTGGAGTAGAGTTAATTTTCTTCATAGTAGCTAGCATAGGTCTATGTTTTGGATTTTTAGTCAAAACAGTGCTGATAATCCAGGGATGTTTTCGTTACTGCTCAGCAGTGCTTACACAAAATCAAGCCCTTTTCCGTTCTTTACCGCACCCCACCAGCAAGGAGACTGGAAATGCACAAGAAGTTGGGAGGGGATGTATGTGATACAGTTGACCAATGTGATGTCCCAGACCATACGATGTCATGCTCAACATGTAAATCTGGAGGAGGAAGAAGAAAGAACAGGGGGAATGTTCAGAGTGATGGCATTTGTCTTCCCAAGTCACCGTTGTGTATGATGGAGCCCTGCTCTCCTGGAGATGGCTGAACACCTGCCTGCCCACGGGAGGTGGTGAGTGAATTCCTCATTTTGCTTTACTTGCTTGTGCAGCTTTTGCTTTACTTATTAAACTGTCTTTATCTCAATTCGTGGGTTTTCTCACTTTAACTTGTCTGATTTTCTCCCCCATCCCACCACAGAGGAGTCTTAGTTGCTGGCTGGAGTTAAACCACAACAATAGTTTAAAAAATCTGAAGAACAGTAATTCAGCGTTTAGTGAAATTCAGTGATGTTTAGTTACCTACCTTGAAAAGTCTTCTTTACATAGTTCTACTGTAGCTTGAAGGACAAATTTATTCCCTTTTTTCCTAGAAGGAAACGCAACAACACGAGTACAAAGACTGTGTAGAAGACTTTACTAAGAAAATAGCTGCCAGTTAATCTCTTTCTAACCATCCCATCTCCAAGTTTCCTACAGACTAAAAGGAAAAAAAAAAAAAAAAGAGTCCTGAAACACAAACAAATGTTAGCAAATGGAGTCTGTTCCAGTGCCAACACGGGATTAATTTCACCCAATTTTAGGCAAGTAGAAATTCTTGTAACCTGTTAGTTTGGGTGTGTTCTTGCTATAGCAAATGAAGAAAAGTATCTTCTGGACAATTCACTGCACCACCTTGAGCTACACCTACGTGACCAGCTTGTTCTTAGGACCAAGTGCAAACATGATGCCGTTTAGCATGAGGAAGTGGTTCTGGACTAACCTGAGACTAGCCAAAAACCTGTTTTCAGATGAGTGCATTAGATGCACATCTGGAAGACAGTTTCCATCTGTGATTCACCAGGTTGCACTGTCTATGATTGCTCCACAAAACCAACCAAAGGGTGCTCAACAGAAGCAGCTTTTCAAGGACCTTCCTTTGTGCTAATGTGGGGCAAATTCTTCCTCACAGGTACTTTTCTGTTATGATTTTAAAACATCACTAGGAGGGTATTGTAAATTTGACACCTACACTTTAGATAGTTAAAAGTAGGTGTAAAATGAATCTGTGAAATATGGAAGCATTTGTCAGACATCATTGGTTCTGAAGAAGTTCATCTTCTCTGCAAACATCTCAAATCCAAAGAGCAGACAATGCTTCAGAAATAGCTATTTCTCTCTCTCAATTTCAGAACAAAAAAGGGAAAAGAAATTACTCTTCCAGTAAAATAAATGTTCATAAAATAAATATTTTTTGCTTGTATTCCTCATTGGATTCTGCTGATACATATAATCTGTGACTGAGTTTTTTTAAAAATGAACTTGTAGGCTATTGTATTTCATGAAGGACTCTTCACCACAGGGATTACTAAACATTGCATTCCCCATAGTGGATCCCTCCTTACTAAGTAAGTTCCAGTGGGAATGTCTTTCCACTTGTGCAAAATACTTCTTATCTATAATAGTGCTGTTTCTCTGCATCTCTTAGTTATTGTGAGACAGCCTTGTGGTATTCACAGTTGTTCGTGTAAGGAGGCTACACACTGAGCGTATGCTTCAAGTATTTAGTTAATGTCATATTGAGGCAGAAGATGAGAGCCATTGTCTTTGCAATAAACTGTGCCTTTACAGAACTTCAGGAGGGGTTTTTCTGGGCAAGCAGAGTAGTGCATAATCCAGGTCCAAGAGCACAAGCAAGTGACAGCTTATTACAGATATGGTCCTGTACTGTAATGCATAGAACTATTCAGGTTCTTGCACTATGGATGGTGTTGTATTCTCTTACACTTTTTGTCTCCATTTCTTTAACTCTTATCATGGTCATCAAGGGAGTTAGGGGATTTGTAGTCTACGAGTTTACATTTGGAAACAAGCATGTGAATGATTGTCGAATGAATAGCAAAGGGCCGAATCTGGCAGCAAAATGCTTTGCCCAAAACATTGACTGAGCCCTGCAACAAGCTGCAAAGTTTGGTTCTGACCCAGGGCACAGGGACCAAAGGCCAAGAGGAGGAGGAGAGCATCTGATTCTCACTGAGGACACAATTCCTGGAAGAAGCCTTGAGGAAGTTTTCATTTTCTCTGAGTTTAAAAATAAATAAATACAACAACTCATGAACAAGATTCAGTGTTCAAAGCTCAACACACATGATGTATAACTGCATTTTTCAGAAGAGTAAAAGATTTAATTTTTCTTCTTGTGTGCAACAAGTATCAAGGTTATTTTGGTTTTTATAACTCTTATCGTGGCTTTTATTTTTACTGTATTTCCCCACTGAATTTGAGAAACAAAAATTATTTTTTTCCTAAAAACTGTTAAGATCAATTTTCAGTTTTACCCACTGGTGAGCTGAGATATTTATTCTAAAGGTTTATCTTTGTCACTTTTTTTTCCTTGAAGAAATCCTACTCTGAATGGCAGAAAAGCTCTGTAATGTGTTTTGTATAGAACACAGATTTTATTTCACTGTCTTGATTCTTGTTAATTTTTTCCTTTCTCCATTTGTCCTATTTTCAGTGCTACTAAAATTTTTAAGCATCCAAAACAGGAAAGCTTCTACCGCCAAAAAGTACATTTAGTGCAAAAAGCAAAACAAGATAGTGAAGGAAAACATTCTAAAAATTACCCTACCTAGTGCTAATCAGTAGGGGAAAACTTTAGAGAGTAAAGGCACATTTTAGGCATTTAGGGTAAATTTAAGATCCTAATCCCTGAGTTATAAAACCTCTGTTTTTGTTAAAATACAGCAGATACACGGGGGAAAAAAAAAAAAGCCTCTGGGACCATTTATACAACTAAAGCAAATTATGAATGAGTTCTACAGAATTGGGATATAAACCTTTTCTTTCATTTCATATCAACCCATGCAGTCTAAACGTTCATTTTCCTCTCTTGCATTCATATTTAGATACATTTCATTTCATGTTAGAAGTGATGCATTTGATATTTACTGACTAAACCAAGATGTTATACCCAGTCTTTTTCAGTTGCGTTTAACTTTCTCAAGCCTTGCTGTACACACTGAAATCATGCATGCAAAGTCTTAGAAAAGCTATTTTGACAGTTTTTGGTAATAGGCTCTAATCTGAAAACGTGGGTTTGTCATGGAAAAGAAGCTCTAGGAGAGTAAAACTGGGCTCGATTTGCACCTGTAAGTGAAACCTAGCCGATTCAGTATTTCAGTTGCAAGGATTATAGTTAAGCCTACGTCTTCTGACTCTGTGTGTCAAGCTGTGTTAAAGTCAATTATGTGCATGTTGTACTTGCTGACTCTAAATGCTTACAACTTTAAACATAGTGATCACGCTTGCTTTACACACAAGCCACTCTCTTTTTTTTTTTTTCCTAATCTCAGACTCACATTCATCCAAAATATTTTAAAATCCATTCTGAGAATCACTGAGGTTTTTCAGATCACATTATTAAACACAGCAAGGAACTGGTTGCTCTCCTTCAAAGACAGAGACATCTGCCTGACAGAAACTATTCGGAGCTAGTTTGTGAGGAAAAAATCCTGCCTGAACACCTTCAGCTTGATAAATGAAGAGGAAATGGCTGTATCTGAGGTTGTAGACTGTGTAAGATAATGTGGTCTTGTTCCCTTAGGAAAAGGACAGAAGTAAGAGATTCCGAAGGTAGTTTCCTAAAAAAAAAAAAGAAGAAAATCCTTCAAATCTGCTTCTTTGCTTTCGCTCTGTAAGAATTTATTTCACTTTTGCAAGTACGTTCTTAATGAAAGATAAAATCTTTGAGACAAATCAGTTTGTCCTTTTTTACACAAGCTGAGAGTTTGAATTAAATCCCAGATTTTGACGAAAAGGTTATCCACTGTTAAAGGGTCAGCCCTTTCTCACTGATTTTTTTCTTTTCAGGCAACAAATGTCCACAAGTTAACAATGACTTATTTTATATTTACCAAGCATGAAAACTTATTTGCCATGCAATGTTCTTCGTATTTGGAATTTTCCACTGTTGCACAAATGCAGATTTGGATTCTGGGCTACCTTTCTGTCACTAATGTTTCTGCTAGTGTTTCTGCAGATTTATCACAACAGAAAGTTTCTCAAAATCTTTGCTTTCTTGCTGCTTGGAATGTCTCTGATGTCAAAACCACTAGAGCAGCTGCAAACTGGGTCAGCTTCTGAAGTCACCTTCCACTTCACTGCATGGGCCTTGTTAGATTTGGACCTCATAAGTATGTGAAATAGTCCATGCTACTGGAAGATGGACAGGAAGATAACAGCTTGCAGTTTTTTTGTGAGCAGAAGAAAGTTTTGAGAACTGATACATACAAAATTTTTTATGAGAAGCAAAATGTTGTGATCCCATTTGTGACAGGAGAGAGAAGTTCAAAGCAGAGATGTTCCCAGCAAAATCCCCTTTGACCCGTCAGACTCTGTCATGTATCTGAATGTTAATGTTGAGCAATAACATAAATTGCCTAGCGACATCCCTGACAGGATTATTTTTGATTAATCAGAGATGGTTTGAATTACAGAAACTGGATCTAGAATGGACTTTAATATGAAAAAATGTTGGTGGGTTTGCTAGCCAGGATTTTGGTTTGGACTGTTATAAAGAGAGGCCATTTGTAAGTTCCTGCTTTACTTTCCCAGACACTGAAGAAGCTGTATGTGGAGCCAAAACCCACTCAGTGTTCTGGAGCAGTTACTGCCGTGGGCCTAGGTCTGCCTTCAGTCAATATTGAGGTTGGAACTAGATGATCTTTAAGGTCTCTTCCAACACAAACCATTCTATGATTCCATGGTTCTATGATTATTTCAAGGAGACTCAGGAGAGGTTGACAGTGCTCGGGAGTCCCAAAGCAAGCAGCAGCAGGCAATGTCTTGCTTTGCTCCAGCCGCTTCCCTGAGCTGAGGGACTTTACCTTCTCTTATGCGGGGAACAGGATGCTCTTCATAGGAAGGCAGGGTTATGAGGTTCTTCATTCCTTGGATTTCTGTGGCGCAAGGAATGCTTTGCATGGCAGATAGTGCCAGCAGGCCTGGCCAAGGTCAGTGAGATACCATGATTCAGGTGCAACAGCCTTGAGGGGGTGACATGATCAGAGGCGGAGATCGCTGAGCAAAAATCAACTTTGAAGGCTTATCCTCAGTTTTCAAAACCAGAACTAATGACAAAATAAACTGCTGGAAAAAATTACATAAACCCTGAAACATAAAAGTTCATTTTAAAATGCTTTTTGTATTTTCCAGAACAATTTGCATTAAAATAGCTCCTCTTTAAAAAAAAAAAAAAAAAAAAAAAAAAAAGATATTTTTAACCTGTTTTTCAATCTGTTATTTTCAGTCTTTTATTCTGGTGATCTCAGCAAACAAGCATTCACTGTGCTCTGTCCAGATTTTTTATTCAGCTTTTTCTTATTACCATCCTCATAGTAATGAGTAGAAAATATAAACACTCCCCAAATTCTTCAGTACCAGGCTGATTCAAACTCCCTCACTGGCAGGTTGTGCTAACCTGGCTGACAGCACGCTGAAATGGAGAAAGAGATCTCACTCTCTTCTGCAGACTCTGCTGTGAAAACCATCATTGGTAACAGAAGACAGAAACATCTTCAACCATCACAGCTCTTTGCTGATAGCTGTGTGCCTGTGGCCTCAGAGGTGTAAGGAAAGAATTAATGAGCTTATGGTGAGGAAAGGACCACGTACCTATTACTGGGAAGGCTCTGGGAAGCTTAATTTCCCAAATGCTGGAAGAGCTAATGCAGAACTGTTCATTTTTAAGCTAGTCCCCGATGAAACTGAAATCCCCCCTCATCTGCTGCATGGAGTTACAAGTCCAGCCTACCTGGTTCGGGGGTTTTCACTGGATGAATTGCCAAGAGACTTCTCCCTTATGAATCAGATTTTATTTCGGCTTTTATAATTGCCAGTGGTTTGAATTCACTCCCCTACAGCTTCTTCTATGAAGACTAATCAATACAGTGAAATGATTTGTTCTTAGCACATTACTTATTCTCGAGGTTTATTCTTGCTTACACTTCTGCATGCTGTGGATGATTACAAGGTAGACACAGTAAAATCTTTAAATATAATGAGCATAAATATAATCAGCATTTCATTTGAGCTAGTTACATAGTGAAAATACAGGTTTTAAAGGCATTTATACCTCAGTTTGGCTTATAACATTAAAAATAACTATATCACATTCTCTTCCTTTGGTTCATGATCCTGTCTGTTGCTAAGAAACCCTTCCTCAGGTGGCTTTGAACCTTCTCAGCATTTTCATCTGTAGTTACACTGCCTTATTGAGCCACAGGATACTGCGGCTGTGTTGCTGGAATTTATGTTCCTTGCTGAAAGTAATGAAAGCATTGTGCAGATAAATAGTTAAATTCACTGGTCTTTCAAAACATTACATTTTCTTCATCAATATTTCTTGTCTTGTTTTTCAAGTGTACCATTTAAAGTGCTACGTAGTGAAAAACGTGCACAAGACAGAGGTAGTCAAGACACACGTTTGTTTGATCTGGACCCTCCCTTTTTGTGACGTGGGCTTGGTCTTGTGGCATAAACAAATATGTCTCTTCATGTCCCCGACTGCGTGCCTTCCATCACGCTATCTGTAGACTTCAGCCCAACAGTCTATTTCCCTGCTGCGAACCAAAATATTTGGTGGGGTTTTTTTTCTTTCTCTTTTTCATGCTTCAAATACAGCATGTTCCAGGGTAGTTGCAGTGACAAAAGGAACAACCAGACTGTCAGAGGGAATGGTTTCTTTTAAATATCATTTCACAGACTTTCAGTGCAACACATTCAAACTGGTGGCTGTGGATTGACAGTGTCAGAAATAGATTATGCTGAATGCTGCATTCTTAACTGCATATGGAATACTATAAGATGTAATATATATATACATAAATACATATGCACTTACATGAATGTATAGTGTTTAATTTTTTCAGAAAGCACATCCATAGAGTGCATAGTACCATCATAACTTTAATCACAGCTTTTTATCAATTTTAACATCTGATAAACATTGTAAAGTTCAGCACATATTGAACTAGAAATACTTTTGAGAGAATATTTATGAACTGTCAAGTTAGAGTTTGTTTTTCAAATTAGTGAACTTCAGTTCCAAAAGAAAGCTCTCCATGGAGGAAAAGCTCTCCACTAGGAAAAATTAAATCATCCAGGATCTGGATGATAATTTGAGAGGAAAAATAAATCTATTATACTGTGATGTTGCCTTATTAACTCTGTTTGTGCTTGAGTTTTTCCTTTTTCTTCCTCCATTGTCTTTTGCTCTAGTGCTTTATGCTTTAATATCCATGTACATTTTTACTGCCCTATTTGTTGCAAAATCATATGCTCATATAGTCCTATCTGCATGTGAGGATTAACATTCGTATATTATGTATCTGTTAATATCAGCTCATACCCTCAGCAGGCGGAAAATAACATGGCTCCACTGACTTCAACAGAGTTGCGCCAGATGATGATTTATCCCATTGTTTCATTTCACCTGGGTTTTGAGTACTTCCAAAAAACATACCAACCTGTGAACATATGCTTCAAAAGTACATACAAGGAAATCAATATCTTTCTTAAAATAAAGACCTCTGAATATGCCAAAGAAATCTCAGGAATGCAATCCCAAACACTCGCTGCTCCTGAAAACTTTTTAAGTTATACAACTTAACAGTTCTTTGAAAGGTTAAGGCAGTCTTTAAAATGTTCTTAGCTTGCCATACAGCATTTGTATTTTCAGAGAACTAATAACTGTAGAACAAAGTTAGCTTGGATTTCCTGTGACCTTAGGGTGCTTGGTGAAAGTGTCTACGATTTTAAAATTGAATAACACAAAAACAATTTGGGGTTGCTTTTATAGCCATATATAATACTAAGAAAAGGTCAAAGCTTTATGAAATTTAGCCATGAAAGTCTCCTTTCCTTCACTTACAAAAGATTGTTGTCATAGGTAATTCAGTATCTACAAATATTCAAACTAAAAGACAGCTGGAGTTTTAAAATCGAGATTTCCTCTTGGGTTAATAGCTAAAGAATATTGTTTAAAAGATAGAAAAGTGGCCTAATCTGAGCACTGGGCCGAGGCATTGTCTTCAGCCACAAAACCCATATCTGAAATTAAATTTTGCAAGAGGTTTCTGGATATTCTGTCTCAGCTAAAAATTTGGAGACATTTCCATCACGAAAGCTAAATTCAGATGAACAACGTCCCAAAGCTTTGGAGAGCAAGGGAGAGAAAGATGGAAGTGGAGCAGAATCTGACTCAGAGTTTTGTATTTTCTCTACCAACAAAGCATTTTGACAGCATCAACAGTTCTTCTGTCACATTCTATAAAGGTTTTCTATTAAAAGAAAAACATTTAGCAAATACTCTTCTTCTTTAGCAGGGAGGAAATGTTTTACCAAACTTCCCAGCTATTGCCTCTTTTTGCTGAAGTACATGCTTAATTTTACACTCAACTTGATTATCTATTCACTATTTCTCAATAGGATTTTTTAAGACAGAAACACCGTTGAGGCATGAACATACATCAGGAGATCACCTGCTCCAACTCCCTGCTCAGAGAAGGGTCAGCCAGAGCAGGTTGCTCAGAGATGTATCCAGTCAAGTCTTGAATGTCTCCAGGGATGGAAAATCCGCAGGCTGTCTGGGTAATCTCTACCAGAATTTGATCTCCCTTGTGTTGATTCTGGGTGAGTTAATTTCTGTCACAGCAGCCCTCATAGTACTGTGCTTTGTGTTGGTAGCCAAGAGGATGCTGATAACACACCAGTGTTTAGCTACTGCTGAGCAGTGCTCCCATAGCATCAAGGCTGTCTCTCCAACATTCCCCTCACACCACCACCTCCAAAGACCAGTAGGCTGGGCGTGGACAAGGTCTTGGAAGGGGACACAGTCAGGGCAACTGACCCAAAGGATATTCCATAGCATATGATGTCTGCTCAGCAGTAAAGGGTAAGAGAAAACAGTGGGTGTGGGAGTGGGTATTCGTTATCATAACATTTGTCTTCTAGAGCAACCACTATGCACACTGAAGCCCTGCTTCCCAGGCAGCGGCTGGACTTTGCCTGATGATAGGAACTAGAGAGTAAATCACTTGTTTTCTCCTTTGCTACCACATGTGGTTTTTGCTTTATTAAATTGCCTTTATCTTGACCCATAAAGTTTTTTTGCATCTTATTTTCTTCCCCTCTGTCCTACTGAGGACCAAAGCAGTAGAGCAGCTTGGGGGCACCTGGCAGCCAAGGTGAACCCACCACGTGCACTCATTTTAAAAATATTTTCTTTACTTTCCTGTATTTAAGTTTGTGACTGTTGCCTCTTCTCAGTAAATCGCAGTGACAGGACAAGAGTTTGGCTCAATATTCTTTACTCTACCCATCAGGCATGTATATACAGTGATAAGATTCCCCTGAGCCTTCTCTGCTCCAAGCTGGACAGTTCCAGATCTCTCTCTAAATCCATTCTAACTGCTCCCTGTCACCTTCTTGACTCTCCTATATTTGGAAATGTTTTCCAGGATTATTTTTCCCATCACTTTCCCAGGGATCAAGGTAAGGCTGACTAGCCTGCAGACACTGGATACTCTAACTCTCTCTTCTTGAAGATGGGGACGAAAATTGCTTTTTTTCAGTCCTCAGGAACTTCACCTAGCTGTCACAAACTTTCATAGATGATTAACAGTGGCCTCACAGTGATATCCCTCAGCAGTCACTGGGTGCATCCCATCTAGTCACAGGGACTTGTGTACACTCAGGTTATTTAAATGTTCCCTAACCTGATCCTCCTCCAAAGGTAAGTCTTCCTTGCTCCAGACTTTTCCACAGGTCTCAGGCGCCTGGGATTTCTGAGAGAAAATTTTACTAGTAGAGATTGAGGTGAAGAAGGTATTGAGAACCCGTGTCTTGCCAGTATGTAGCTCAGTCTTATTCACGTCCCCTCACCTCATTCACTGCTACATTCAGCGGTAGGAGCCCTTCCTCTTGTCATTCATGTCCATTGCCAGATTCCAGTCCAAGAGGGTTTTGGCTTTTCTAAACCATCCTGTCATGGTCAGACAGCATGTCTATATTCCTTCTGGGCCACCTGTCCTTGTTTCCACCTCCTCATGCTTCCTTTTATGTTTGAGTTTTGTCAGGAGCTCCTTGTTCACCCATACAGGCCTCCTGCCACTTTTCCTTGGCTTTCTCCTGCACATGCAGATGGAGCATTCTTGACCTTGGAGGAGGTGATCCTTGGAAACAAACTACTTCTTCTCCTTCTCCCCTCTTCTCTCCAGGACCGTATCTCATGACATACTTTGAAGCTGGGCCCTGAACAGATCAATATCTGCTCTTCTGAATTGCGGGCTCCAATTCTAAATTTACCCTGCTTCCTCCTCTCAGGATCCTGAACTCTGGAATCTCATGGTCACTGTAGCCAAGATTTCCCCCAAACCTTCACATCTCTGATCAGTTCTTCCTTATTTGCAAGTATGTGCCTGATTAGAGTGCCTCCACTTGTGAGCTGCTCCATCCTCTGTCACAGAAAGTGATCATCAATGCACTCCAGAAGGCCACTGGATTGCTTGTGCTTTGCTGCCCTTCCACTGTTTTGAAATTATTTTATATTATGTGCCTCAGCTAACTAGACTTATTTAAACATTTTTAAGGTTTAAAATAGTGAAAAATAATTGAAGATGAAATCAGTAATGAGAAACCACTAACTTTTGATCTCTTAAGTGAGAAAGTAGGACGTAAATCTGACCCATATGTGTGCCAGAATGTAAGTGGTTTTTTAAATAACTGTGATAGGATATTTTGGATTTTAAAACCAAGAGAATCAATCCTTCTGGGCTAACACACATTGTTTCTGGAATTTGCTTTTTATAAATTATTTCAGGGCAGGAGGTGAGAACAAACGGGGAGGAAGTAATTTCAGAGAAGTCGTAGGGGAGCAATAGGAAATCTGTGGGTCCAAAGACCAAAACACAGAGGCAGGTCATGAGTGGGCCAGCTTTCTGCTCTCCCAGGGACGAAATGATCCCCATTTCAGGTAGTTCCCACCCATTCTCTCACTAAGTCCACAAAAGACAGATTCCCAAGGAATGAAACAGGAGAGTTCATGATTAGGATATGACAAGTAAGGAAACAGTGGCCTCTGCAGTCTTGCATTTTTCCAGACAGAGAGGTCAAGTAAGATGCAGGCACTGACACGTCTCTACTCAGTTTTCGGTTATTTCAAATTTTTAGTGGTTTTGAGACAGAACCATCTGAGAAAGATACAAACTATTTTTGATGGAGATCTGGTTGTAGCAAGACTGCTTTTCTGTGAAGATGAGGAGGCCTGCAGGAAGGGTTCAGTTTACTTTCTATTTACATGCAACTGAAAACCTCTTTGTGTGGAGTGCTAGAATAATTCATTTGTAGATTTAAGAATGTGTACACTGTTAAAAAACTTCATTGGTTTTCGTTTATGTAACAGATTTCCTTAGAACACATTGATAAATAATTTTCCACTTAAAATTAAGAGCTGTATTTAAAATCAGGAAGATACTGTTGAGAACAGAAAGCAAGATTGTGAGTGGGGAATATAAAAATGATGATCACAAAACTTAGTTTCAATGCAGAACAAAAAAAAAAAAAAAAGGCAGCCTAGGTATTTTGCAAGGAGATAGGCCTCTGAATAACTTTTTTCTGTTGTTTCCTAAAACAACAACAAAAATTACTGGAAAAGCCTTGTTAAATCATTTAGCCCATTCCTCAAACCCCTGTCAGTGCAATATTATTCCTCAGAGTGCATTCTCCACTGTCTTGTCCAAGCTTGACTACACATGACTCAAGCAATGGGTTTCCATCACTTATCTTGGAAGATATTTCTACAGTCCAATAGATCTCATTATCAGGAAATTTTGCTAAGTGTTTTTTCAGTCAGTTTTAACCCATTGATTTCATGATGTGCTACTGGATGACCATGACCAGGACATCTTTCTTGCTAGTTTTCCAGTCTTTAGTCATTTGTAGATGACCAGAGCACGCTTTCTTTCCTCCTAATTGTCACTGAGTTTAGGTAGGATGCTAACGTAAAGATCCTTTCAGTTTCTGCAGTAATTTTCTTTGCTTTGCTATGAATTATGGTCAGTTTGTTGACTAGATTTTCTTCCCACATCTCTGCTTGTCTCATTTCACCTGAAAGGCAGTTTCAACCACAGCAACGAGTATTTCTGATTATCTCAATCTTTTCTCTTTCTTGCTGCAGAGGGCTGTTAAGATATCTATAATATGTTTGGAAAGACTGAGACAGGTTGGCATTTTGCTTGCAAAAAGTTCTATGATGTTGGCAGAAATAAGGGTTATTACTGAAAATATAATGTTATTTAATACTGTATATTTCACAATTTCACATTCCAAGTGCTTTTAATTATTTTCTGTTGCAGGAGACTTCTTTCTATGTGGATCTAAAATGTTCCTCCTCACTTAATTACCTGCTCATGCCATGCAGCCAGTCCCACCAGGAGACCATGCTCTTTGTCAGGCCTGCAGGGGTAGGAAAGGACCATATTAAATTGGTAATATTTTTTTTCTTTTCTGTATTAAAATATGCTGTAATAGAGATTTGTGTCCAGAGACATATTCCTTGAAGGATGGCCCAGGTTTTCTCAGACAGTCCAAAGAATTTTGCATTAACCCCAAATGAACCCAACTTTATTCAGGATTCAATAGCCACTGTAGAGAAGATGTATGACTTAGAGTTTCCAAAAGTTTTCTCATTTACACTTTAAAAGTTATATTTATGAGACATCTCTTAATAAATCTTTATCCTCTCACTCATCTTTCACCCGTCATCTTGACATCTGTTGACTGGTTCCTCAGTGTCTCTCAGGCATTTGGTTTCTTTGTAAGAAGTTGCAAAACAGCACCTTAGATCTAAAGTAGTTATATGATTTAGTTTGGAGTTCTTGTGTGTAAGACTTAATAACAATTTGAATTTCTGCAAATTTCAAATACAACGCACAATGGAACATATAATTCCATGAATTAAATTTAAAAAAATGTTGGTTTTTTGATTTTAATTAAGAGAAATGTAGAAAGACAAAGCCTTATTTTCTGCATATGCTGTGCTGTGTTAATCAGGTAGACACATTCTATTGCCTACAGGTCTTATTCATTTTTTTCAGTGTAAAGGGCTATACTGAAAACAGAGAGGCCAAGAAAAGGAGAAAAAATGACATCCCACATCTTCACAAAATGAAGAGAAATAACACTTGAATGATGGTATTTGTGTGGGAATTAAATCAATACTGCTTCACCTCATACTTGAAAATATTGCCATGTGATAGTTGCCAGAAGAGCTCGCGAGTCATTGAGAAGGAAAACCTGCTCGGTTATCTAATTTATGAGCTATGCTTTGCAATACATAAAGGCCATGCCTTCCACACACTGGGCCTTCTTTTTGGTTTTGGCTGTGACCTGTTCTTTCATAAGTGTTAAAACACCACTAACTTCAGGTGTACTACTTCCTTATAAGCTCCTGCAAAGGGGCATCCATTCATGTGATCATGAATGGATGAGCTGCTGATAGGGTGTGCGAAGTTGTCTTGCTATTGAAATACGAGACTTAGTCTGAAAAGCATTAAGAGGCTTTTCTCTAGTCCCTTCTTGCACGTGTATATGTGTATAAGTGTATATGCTTACTATTAAATGTTTCAATGAAGAGAGCTTCTAACAGTTTCCTTGAAGGTTTTTTCTAGAAAAAAATGAACCTCAGATATTCATTCTTAATTTTATCCCATTTTAATTTACAAGTTCTTTTTGAGGTCCTCGCTACTTCCTTTTCTCCTTTGTGTATCTGTTATTTCTGAAATGTTTGTTGTTGTTATTTTATAATCCTTGTCCCACCTTATTCTCATTTCCTAACTGTATGTTGGTTCTTGATGTATAGGAGCACACAACTGACTCAGTCTTCCTTCCTTGCAAAGACTGAGTGGAAGGTAGAACAGGATTAGTCTAGCCAAATATTTGTCCCGTCTACTCTTAGACTGTGCTTTTTTCCAGATTGAAACAGTAATTTAAATCTCTTACAGCCTCACTAGTTTTAACAGAAATAGGCAAGAGTAAGGTAAGAATAAAACTGTTTGGGATTTGTGTCCAAAGAAAAAATCCAGCTCTGGCATTTGACGTTATTCTCATAGAATCATAGAATCATAGAATGGCCTAGGTTGGAAGGGACCTTAGAGATCATCTAATCCAACCTCCCTGTCATAAGCAGGGATGCCTCTCTACTAGATCAGGCTACTCAAGGCTCTGTCCAACTTGGCCTTGAACACCTCCATGGAGGGCGCAGCCACAACCTCTCTGGGCAATTTATTCCAAAGTCTTGCCACCCTCACACTGAAGAATTTCTTCCTAAAATCTAATCTAAATCTATTCTCCTTCAATTTAAACCCATTTCCTCTTGTCCTATCAGTGGACGCTCTTGTAAAAAGTCCCTCCCCAGCCTTCCCATAGGATCCCTTCAGGTATTGGAAGGCAGCTCTTAGGTCCCCCCAGAGTCTTCTCTTTTCAAGACTGAACAATCCCAGCTCCCGCACCCTGTCCTCGTAGCAAAGGTGCTCCAGCCCCTGGATCATCTTTGTGGCCCTCCTCTGAACATGCTCCAACAGTTCAATGTCCCTCTTATGGTGGGGTCACCAGAACTGGACGCAGTATTCAAGGTGGGGTATCACAAGAGCAGAGTAAAGGGGGAGAATCACCTCTCTTGACCTGCTGGCTACGCTTCTCCTGATACATCCCAGGACAGGGTTGGCCTTCTGGGCTGCATGAGCTCACTGCCGGCTCATGCTGATCTTCTTATCTATCAATACCCCCAAATCCTTCTCTTCAGGGCTCCTCTCAACCCACTCTGTGCCCAGTTTGTATTTATGCCTAGGACTGGCTCAACCCAGGTGAAGGACCTTGCACTTAGTCTTGTTGAAGCTCATGCAGTTTGCACCGGCAAGCCTATCAAGGTCCCTCTGGATAGCATCTCTTCCCTCAAATGAGTCCACGGCACCACACAGCTTGGTGTTTTCGGCAAACTTGCTGAGGGTGCACTCAATGCCGTCGTCCATGTCACTGACAAAGATGTTGAACAGCACTGGACCCAGAACAGACCCCTGAGGAATACCGCTTGTCACTGGTCTCCATGTGGACATCGAGCCATTGACCACAACTCTTTGAATGCGACCATCCAGCCATTTTTTTATCCTCCGAGTGGTCCATCTGTCTAATCCATGTCTCTCCATTTTAGAGACAAGGATGTCATGTGGGACAGTGTCAAATGCCTTGTACAAGTCCAGGAAAACGACATCCGCTGCTTTTCCCGTGTCAACCAGCGCTGTAGCTTTATCGTAGAAGGCCACTAAATTAGTCAGGCACGACTTGCCCCTGGTGAAGCCATGTTGGCTGTCACCAACCACTTGATTATCTTTTATGTGCCTTAGTACAGTTACCAGGAGAATCTGTTCCATGATTTTACCTGGCACAGAGGTAAGGCTGACTGGTCTGTAGCTCCCCAAGTTGTCTTTGGTTCCTTTTTTAAAGATGGGGGTCATGTTCCCCCTTCTCCAATCTGCAGGAACCTCACCTGACTGCCAGGACCTCTCAAATACGATGGCTAGTGGTCTAGCAACTTCAGCTGCCAGTTCCTTCAGGACCTGTGGATGTATCTCATCAGGTCCCATGGACTTGTGCACTTTCAGGTTCTCTACGTGTTCTCGGACCTGATCTACTCCTACCCTGGGTGGTTCTTTATTCTCCCAGACCCAACCAACACCCTCTGTGATTTGAGGGGTGTCATTAGAGTGGCTGCCAGTGAAGACTGAGGCAAAGAAGTTGTTGAAGTTGTTGAATACTTCAGCCTTCTCCACATCCTCAGTAACCAGGTCACCTGTATCATTCCAGAGAGGCCCCACATTCTCTCTCATTTTTCTTTTTTCTCTTACGTACCTGTAAAATCCTTTTCTGTTATTTCTAATATCTCTGGCCAGATTTGACTCTGTCAGGGCCTTAGCTTCTCTAACCCGGTCTCTGATTACAGGAGCAACTTCCTTGTAATCATTCCAGGTTACCAGTCCCTGCTTCCATGCTTTGTGTGTTCTCCTTTTGTATTTGATTTTCGCCAGGAGTTCTCTGTTCATCCATATGGGTCTCCTGGATTTTTTGCTTGCTTTCTTCCTTTTAGGGATGCAGTGCCTTTGAGCTTGGAGAAGACGGTCTTTGAAAGTCAACCAGCTTTCTTGGGCTCCCAGTCCCTCCAGGGCTTTATCCCATGACACACTAGCAAGGAGGTTCCTAAAGAGGTGAAAGTCAGCTCTCTTGAAATCAAGGGTTTCAAGCTTGCTGAGCTTTCTGCTCTTAGCTGCCCTTAGGATCTCAAACTCCACCATCTCATGATCACGGCAGCCAAGGCTACCCACGAGTTTAGCATTACCCAGCAGCCCTTCCCTGTTGACAAGAACGAGGTCTAACACGGCACTTCTCCTCATTGGTTCCTCTATCACTTGGAGAAGGAAGTTATCATCAATGCATTCCAGGAATCTCCTGGATTGCTTGTTCCCTGCCATGTTGTTTTTCCAACTGATGTCGGGGTGGTTAAAATCTCCCATGAGGACCAGGGCTTGTGAACGAGCAGCAACTCCTATCTGCTTATGAAGGGCCTTGTCCCCTTGGTCCTCCTGATTGGGTGGTCTGTAGCAGACCCCCACTGTAAAGTCTCCTACCCTTCCTTTCACCCTGGTCCACAGGCACTTGGTTCTTCCGTCATCACTTGCCAGGTGGAGCTCCATGCATTCTAGTTGGTCCTTGACATAGAGGGCAACACCCCCTCCTCATTTCCCCTGCCTCTCCTTCCTGAACAGTTTATACCCTTCTAGTCCAACACACCAATCATAGGAGTCATTCCACCATATCTCTTTGATGCCGATCAGGTCATAGCGCTTCAGACTCACAAGCATTTCCAGCTCCTCTTGCTTATTGGCCAAGCTGAGGGCATTCATATAAAGGCATTTGAGTTGGGCCCCTGATGAGGTGCCTGGAGCCCCCAATAAAGTACAATTGTACTTCATCTGTGCTAGTGACTCTGCTTCTGATGCCACTATGTGTATCCCAGGGTCATTTTCATTTGATCCGGCTACCACCCCTTCCCCCTTCATATCCAGTTTAAAGAACGCTCTATGAGTCCTACCAGCTCATGACCGAGGATCCTTTTTCCCCTTTGCACCATTTGAACCCCATTTGCCATGTAGATCTCCCCATGGTTAAAAAACCCAAAGCTAGACCATTGGCACCACCCTTTTAGCCAAGTATTAATCTGCTGCACCTTATTGAACCTTCCACTATTTTTCCTCATAATTGAAGGAATAGAAGCAAACACAACCTGTGAACCCGATCCTGCAAGCATTCGTCCCAGTGCCCTAAAGTCCCTTTTGATTGCTT
The DNA here is from genome assembly GCA_020746105.1 of Trogon surrucura. Taxonomy (NCBI): domain Eukaryota; kingdom Metazoa; phylum Chordata; class Aves; order Trogoniformes; family Trogonidae; genus Trogon; species Trogon surrucura. The sequence goes on along the minus strand of CM036617.1, from coordinate 110,664,270 downwards.
CTGGTTGTCTCTCTGCTATCTCATCATTGCTGATCTGTAAAACACTTGCTCAGCAATGACTGACACAATCAAGATTTACATTGTAAAATTTACAAACAGAGAAAGATGCTAGAAACATAAGCAATTTTTTCACAGATATCAGTCTCAAAAGGAGTATCACTGACACAGCCACAGAAAGATGTGTCAAAATGAAGAACAGGTGAAAAAAGAGCATCCATGGTTTCACAAAGTACTTGACTAATCAAGGCAAAGATGGAAACAATTTCAGTTGCTTCTTCTTATGATACAGATGATTTCTATAGATGCTAAAGACCCAAAGTGGATACTCTTTTTATTAGGCACTCAACAAATGTTTAGAAAGACACTGAAAGGAAAGGCCTCACCAATTGTATATAATTGCTGGAAAGGAACAAAAATGTCCCTGGACTATTTGCAATCATGTCCTATAATTACCTAGGCTGCAGTACACTTGCTTTGATGATTTGGACTCAGTGAGTCTCCCTAAGTCTACTGTTTACTCTACTGGTCTAATAATTCCATAGGTTTCCTTAGTGTTTGCCACTTCCATTAACCTCAGTGACAACAGGCATGCTGAATCTTTTCTTGTGGATTTGTGTGGCTTGGTATCACTCTTTTCACTTCTTGTAGGTATTTTGAGAATTAGCAACTCCAATGTCATAACAGTATTTTACCAACTTTATTTTATCCTCCTCATCAGTTGTTCTGAACTAGCAACCCCCCTCCTCTCCCCAGATTTTGAAAAGGGCTACCATATCAGGGGGATGGTTAGCTCACTCGGTTAGAGCGTGGAGCTGATAACACCAAGGTTGCAGGTTCGATTCCCATTCAGTCCTAATGTGTTGCCTGATCTAGTTGAGAGGCGTCCCTGCCCATGACAGGGAGGTCAGATTAAACGATCTCTAAGGTCCCTTCCAGCCTAGGCCATTTTATGATTCTATAAAAGCAGCAAGATATGGAATATGTAGGTCCCAGAAACATTGAAACAAGTGATTGGATTGTTATTAACTTGTGCAGATATGTGGGTAATGTGGAAGGAAATTATCCTGAGACCTAATTCCAGGTGAATATATTATTTCATGAGAGTTACGAATGACAAGGAGTCACAGTATTTGCTCTATTCAAGGGAACACAGCAGTGGTTTGACTCCAGTTTCATTGTCTCTAGTTTCTTATTTCAGGAAGCATAGTTTTACCTAATGTTTTTAGTTTCTAAAATTATTTTTCTCATATAATGAAGCACTTCTCTTTTTTGTCCTACTGTTATGGTTTGAATTGCTCTATTTTACACAATCTCTTATGGCTCTGCTCAGTCTTCAGATATATGGGCACAGATAACAGTGAAGTCAATGGCAGCTGCACTTGGATATATGACAGCAAGTTTGAGGACTTTAGCCTTAACACAAACAAATATGTTATAAATTATTCTTAAATTATATTAGCAAAGAACTAGCATTTCTCCAGAGCATATATCTATCATTAATTTTTTTCAGGAAATGTTTACAAGTGAAGTCACATATCATACCTAATTAGCTGAATTATAAATATGAAAAATAACTGGCTTGGAATTAGGTAGCAGGGACAAAAATTGTCATTAGGAATTCAATCAAATTTATGTTTTGCATGTGGAGAGCAATTTAGGTTTAAAAATTGTCGTACATGTAATAAATTAAATCAAACTTTCAAAGATGCCTTTGTTTAGCATAGTTTTTTAAATAAGGCATAAAAACGGACTATAAAAAAATGTCAATTATTCATGTTACCTGTATTCAGTGACCTGTAGATGAACCTTCCCAAATCACAAGTGACCTGCTACAGCACAAATAATAACAGCTCATTACTAAGCTGTGTACAGAAATGTCTAAGTTAATCTTTCAAAGCTGTAATTACAGGTAATGTTACATTTTATTTGGCTGCAGCAGGTGATTTGTTAGTAAATATGACATTTTCATCAGTCCAAGAAAATTCCTTAGATGTGAGTTTTCTGATAGAGAAAAAAAAGCCTTATAAGTGATTGTTTGCATATGCTTTGGGCTTGATGCTCAGAACAATTCTGTGGTCCTCACTTCTAGTATATAGTATCTACTTTAAGTAGATTGCGTTATTCTCCTAGTTTTCATTACACACAATACTAATACATTACCAAAGGTTCAAATAGTTTTCCTGCCACTTAACTCCTTAAAAGATACTTCCCTTTTATGACTCAAACTCAATTTTCTCAATTAGTCCCTAAGAAAGGAAAGCAAATAAAATTCCTCCCATGTTTTCTTTTCTATGCGGCAAAATGAAGTTTGGTTGTTTTCATTTCTTTGTCTTTAAATTATGTGAAATGAACTTTACAGAGATATGAAATTGGCAACACTATGGCCCTTTGTTGACTGACTGGAGGCTTCTGGAGGAGGGAAAATACTACAAAACTTAAATCTGATTGATTGCATTCAAAAAAATTAAGTTCACATAAAATTGGAAAGCAGAGACACTAACTTCATAAGTTTACTCTTGCAACAATTTCTTGTATTCATATTTCAACCACTAAGCACAATGCGGACCCCCTTCACACTGCCTCAGGATGCAGGTATGTTCAAGGCTACAACACGTGAGTCAGGCTGTGTTCGTGTCTCTGCCTCTTCAGTTTCAAATACAATTGCATCAAAATCTGTTAGCATATATGCATTACCCTCATTACCCTCTTCACTATAAATCTTTAGCTTTAAACAGCTCGTGCTTTGACTTCCCAATACATAGCTTAGAATCTAAGCACATATAGTTATGCCATATTATTTGGAGAAAGTCTTTATAATACATTAAAGGAATGGGTGTAATGATTCCTACACGGGTTGTAAAGATATTGTCAGTTTACTCTTCACCCCTTTTGAGAGCTCTGGAGGAAACATAGTCACAGATTTTTCTATCAGCTGTGATATTCTGAGATGACTGGTGGAGACATCCTCACTTTCAGCAGCTGAAGTACTTACAAGACAACTTTTTCAAGTTGCTGTACTTTCATTTAAAACCTACAGAGAATCACATTTAGAAAAAGTCACATCTTGGAGAGGAATTGACCTGCAAGGCAGTCCTTCTGGTAAGTATGGAACAGTATAATAAAGCTTGTATTATACATGTTAAACGTTACGCATTATTATTCTGTAGCCCACTTTGCTACAGCTGCAGCAATGAAACAATTCTATAGTCTGCAACACCATCTTCAAATAGTAGTGAGATAACTGCTTTTCAGTTTAACACTAAAAAGCCTTGCTGTTGACTCCTATGCCTTTTCAGTTATACCGTATTTCCTAGTACACCTGAATGTGCAACTCTGTAAGTTGTTATTTACAGTTTACTCTGAGTAAAGCTCCCAGACTACCACCCAGTCTGGCAACTGTGTGTGTTATTGCAATTTTAAGATATCTCACTTTAAAGGAGTGTTGAAACCTTAAAATATGAAAACATTATATTCATTTAGAAGACTACTGACCTGTGTCTTGTCATGGAATTATTAGAGAATACTGGCCATAGGACAGCTTAACCAGAAGTAGACCTACCTGCTTACACTTATGGTATCTATCTCCTGGTGATAACCAGTTCAGTACCATGCAATACTGATTTATTTATTTTTATTTGATTAGGAGACACGAGTCCTTTCACTTCCCTCCTCTTTCATTTCAGCTAAGGTTTTTGTGGTCTGCAGGCTGCCTAAATTGACACAGACCACATGAGAAAAGTATGTAGAATTAAATTCCTTGAACAGTGGAGAGAGACACAACTGAAAGCGATGAAATAGGTGGGTCTATCAGAAGCTGTTAAGAGAGAATTCTCTGTCTTATTTGTCTTTCCTCCCCTTCTGAATATTAATATGCTTTTTTAAATATCAGGAAAAGCAATGCAGAAAGCATAAGAATCATTCCGCTTGCCAAAACAAAACAGCCAGGGTATCTACAGGTTTCTGGGATCTGGCAATAGATCCAAGGGTTTCTCCAGGCTTCTGGGGTCTGAACGGATGTCTGTAGGTTTTGTACTAATATATTTGGAAAAGAGTCAAGTCACATAGGTGGCCCAAAGACTGAGAACCACATTGACCTCATTATAAATCACTGTGCTCAGTGTCAGTTGGGTTTTTTTACCCTGCGTGCTTTCAGGGATCTAATAAATGCTGCAGATTGACTGCTTCTTGAGAAGTCAGTGTAGGTGTCTCAGTCTGTCATTAAAACAAACCAGCTGAAAAAAGGCCGGGCATTCTTGGCAAATGGCAGTATACTTGCTACTTGCTATCTTTTTTGTTTGGGCAGTTAATTAGAATCAAAGCACAGCTAATTTAGTAGATTGTCAGCAGTGGGATGACTGTCCTCATCATAAGTCATCTGAGTAGCTCATATATCATTTTGTCGTTAGAGACACAAAGGAGTGGCTTGTAGATGTTATCCTTACTGATGGGATGCCAAGGTATGTAAAGAAAAGCTATGGTAGCTCCCTGGATCCTCAGTATTAGATTTCAAAACCACAGGCAATTCAAACAGCCCTCTGAGAGCAGTGGATTTTATTTTTTTTCCTTGGGATATCTATTACATTTTGGGTTTCTGTAGCTGTATATCTGCCCAAGGAACTATAAAATGTAGCCAAGGGACCTAATAAGTCAAAATTATCATGTGAGTGCTATCAAAATTCACTTTTATCTGTTGTATAAAGAGCAGGTGGTAACTTATTCCACCATTTGAAACTGTTGCTTTAGATCTCAAAATTTAGATCTATGTCAATCCAAAGCCATCATCTTTTGACTCAAGGCCGCCCCTGTTAAGAAAAGCCAAGCAAAGTGACAAACCTGGGCTACCTTCCCTGGATACCTTCAGTCAGGATTCTAAGGTGTGTTTAGATGTCCAGGTGACTCTGTTTGCAAAAGTGCCAAGAGCCAAACAGCCTGTCATGGCGAGCTTGGGACCAGGCTCACGCACAGAGCTTTGATTCAGAAATGATCAGCTGAGCAGAAGCCAGCACTGGCCGCTGACGATGCTGCCTTCCAGCCCGGTGCTCGGGAAGGCCCATGGGGCCACACAGCTGCCTGGCCAAAACTACAGCTGCTGAAATGGTGGAGACTCTTGATCTTGGACCAGCACAGCCACTCCAGCGTTCCTTGAGGAGCTGAGACTGCTGGGATGTGAAACTCTGTAACACAGAGGAACTGGTAGTTACAAAAAAAAAAAAAAAAAAAAAAAATATTATTACCAGAACACCTATTGATGAAAGACTGTTAGAGGGATACTGGCAGCTTCTGGAAAGCATTCCTGCTTATGTTTTTAATAACATTGGCCCAAAGAATGAGAACACATACTCTGCTGAGTTGTAATAACACTTTGGAATGTGCTAGCCCACAAACTGTGTGTCGTAAAACTGTTGTTTTCACATTTTCCTAATAAAATGCCATGGCATTGTAAATCTGGTTTTATTTTATTTGTAATGGCAGAAATGTGTTTATCATAAAATCAAATCCTCTTTCAAAATGTAGGCCATAGGACAGTGATATAATTCATCCTGTTCAGGAACATGGTTTGCATTGCTCCAGTCCAAACAAAAAATTGCAATATACTACTTAAAATCTTTTACTTTCGAAATGTATGATAAAATTTAATGCACGTTCATGTCTATGCTGACGCTGCAGTTTGTGAAAAGGTGGATAGGAAAAACATAAAGCAGATGAATGACAACATGTGGAGTAAAGCACGACTATGGAATACTTGTGACAGGGTCCAGGTGTGAAATGTCAAACAGAACCGATCGATCATGGCATAGTTAAACGTGTTCAAGTTTCAGCTTATCAGAGTTTCCTTCCAAAGTGACAAACAATCAGGTACCTATTAATTGTTTAAAATTCTGCTTCAGTCTCAAATCATGAGGTTGTAATAACTGAGTTCCTTCAAAAAGGCTGTCATATCAAAAAGGCACTTTTTGTGATACAAGTACGTACAAGCACTGCATCTTTACAGCAATATAGATATGTGTGAATATGCAAGGAAGAAATGTGATTAGATGTACAAGAGCAGTCTTCAATGGCTCACTTGTACCAATATTTCACACACAGGTAGAATGTTGAGCAATAAAACATATCAAGAAAGAACTACAAAAAAATCATGAATCACTACATAGATGTTCTTTTATAAATTATGACAAAAAAAAACCTTTTTAGAAGATAATGGCCCTCACTGCCATCTCCAAACAGAAGGTACAATGCAATAAACTATTATTTTCTTATTCTCTAGTCCTCCTTGTACGGTGTATGAAGCACAAAGTATAGGGCTTTGTGGATATAACGCAAATTGTGAGTGGGGAATACTATAATTGTAACAAAAGAGAGCCATAAATATCTGTATTAATAGAGCATTTTGATCTGTGCACTTGATTTTTCACTTGAGAGGGCAACAGTTTCATCTTATTCCACTTGAGAGGGCTGATCTCTCCATAATAAGTACCCACTACACTATGAGGCATTGAATACTAACATCAAGCAAATACTCTTTGTGGCTCTGCTGTTCTCTTCTGGGCACCACATAAATCAACTTGAATGGAGAGCTGGAAGTGGGAGAATCATCCCCAAGACAGGAGGAAAAGACCAAACACACTTGAGAAGATCAGAAAATGAACAAACTTAACTAGCCTCTGAGCTGAGACAATCTCACATGTTTTCATTCTACTAATCTCACAGATCTGCCAGAAAGATTACACTGTGAGACTTTTTTTCTAGAATGAGAAGGATTCTGATGAGATTGTCTTAACCTGTTTAAGAAGCCAAACATACAACATGTGATTTAGGATACAACTGAAACATGCTATTGATACAAAATTTATGATAAAATTACATTATGGCAGCTCAATCTGAAAGAATCTATGTTTCTCCTTTGTATAAAATGTATAATACCAGACTCTCAGTGGGGTTACATTTTCATAGTTCATTCTCTTTCACAGACATACAAAAATCTACAGCAGGTGAGGATCTTGCCTAATATTGATTTTCTTCATAACATTCCAGCAAGGGATTTAATACAGGATTAAATGTGTATTTCCTCTCTTACTGCTTATATTGCATTCTCTGTGTGTTCTTAAGATATCTGTAGACAATTGAAATGGAAGTTATGCACTGATCAATATGAGACAAGGAAAAGAAGGGAAAAAAATCTGGTCAGACAAGGTCAATCAAGGTAGCAGATAAAGCTTGGAGAAATAAGGTGTATTTCAAAAGAGCTCAAAATGGTGAGAAAGGTTTGTGAACATCCATGACCTCTAAATCTCTGGGACTGCTTATTTTAAACCATCTTTAAAATGGGGCATTTCACTGCTGAAAGTCTCTAAGCAGATAATTCAGTCAAACAGGAAGATAGCCCTTGGGTTGAAGAAGACTGCTAGATTCAGAATTTTTGTAAAAGTGGCTCAGAATATATCCTTCAAAGTATGAGTCTCCTTTTTTAAAATTTTCCAGTCCTCATGTTATGAAAATATCCTGAGGACATTTCAGAAGTACACAAATCTACCCCTCTAACTTAAGCAGTCTGGTATATAGAAGTCATTCATTATTCAGTGGAAAATACTGGAGGTCTGCCATGGGTAAATTCATCAACTCCTTGAGAATAGAGTAGGCATACGGGTACTTAAAATTCAGAATTATTAAAAAAAAAAAAAAAAAAAAGGCTATGTCAAATATCTCACAAATAACTATAACTGCAAAATCACCAAGGCTGCCTAAATACCCAACATTTCCCTGGATATGTTGCAGATTTGGACCTCTCATCATGCACTTGTTTAGCTTAAAAGAGTTTAAAAGGATGCTGTATCATAGAAGATACAATTCAGCTAGGGAATTCAGCCCATAGAGGAAAAAGAGTCAGTAAATCTCAAAACTGGAACTACCAGGAGGTGTACTCAGACACTTTGAAGTCAATTTTAAAATTTGCAAAAGAATGATTTCTTTATTCAGCTTTCAGATAAAAAAAAAAATAAAAATCCCATTTTAAAGAAGAAAGCTTTTGGGTAAACCATTTTTATTCAGTCAAAACTGCTTATGTCATAAAGTCCATTTTCTAGTCTGCTCTAGTGACTGGTGAACCTAATGTAACCAGATCAATTCTCTCTTCAGTTGCTAAGAATCACAATGGTAGCAAGCAATAGACTTGTGCTTTTAAAAGGAAGATCTGTAGAATGAAGGAAGAGAAGAACCTTTATCTTCCTTTTGCAGAGTTTGAAAGCAGAAATGGACCCATATTTATTAAATACCTAATAGTTGGAGTTGGATGAGAAAGACAGAGATCCTTTCAACAATTAAAAACACCACATCTGTAATCCTAGTAGGGCTGACAAGGTATGATAATACTTAACATCTAACACAGCATGTTGTTTTCAGTGACAGAAAAGCAGAGATGGTTAACAGGCAAAAAAAAAAAAAAAAAGTTCAGTTTTAGTACCTGTTAGTTGAACAGGTTGTAATGAATTCAGAGAGGAGCTGACTACAAAAACATTTTATAAGAAAATGGGTGAGTCCATATGTCAGAGTAAAGGCAACTTTGGATAACTAAGTAATAACAGTTGGATTGCCTAAGTAGATACATGTGTTATGATTCTTTAAAAACCCAATCAGTTTACCTGTTTCCGCATGTTTGCTATGAAATTTTTTCGGCATAAAATCTTCTGCATCAATTCTCTGAATTATTCAGTGGATTCTCTCTCTGGTGACAAGCAATAAGACATGAGGCTGCATCAGGGCAAGTTCAGACTGGACATTAGGAAATGTTCTTCACCAAGAGGGTAGTCAGTCACCGGAACAGGTTCCCCAGGGAAGAGGCCATGGCACCAAACCTGTCAGCGTTCATAGAGCATCTGGACAATGCTCTTAGCTATGTGGTTTACTGTTAAGTAGTCCTGCAAGGAGCGGGGAGTTGGACTCAACAACCTCTATGAGTCCCTTCCAATTTAAGATATTCTGTGCTTCTACGATTTTGTAGCTCACATACAAACTTCAGTGTGTTGATGTGTCTTCTAAACCGATATCTCTTTCCTTCTCCCTTTTCAAATCTCTGAGCATTCAAATCTAAATTTCTTTTCTTAACATAAAATTAATTACAAAGTTTGGCAACTGTGGCTATACAGAAGTTTGCCAGCTGTTAAAGGTTTCTCAATTTAATCTTTATGGTTTTCTGTGTCCCACACAAAAGCTCTTTCCCACCTCATCTTCTGTTGAATTGAATGGAAAAATCCTTTCTTCTAGCAAGTCCATGACAAATTCCTCATGGAATTGATTCAGACCTAAGTATACCTCTCTTTTTGTTTTAATGCTATGCTGAATTTTCATCACCTTTGTAAACTATGTACTTCTCCCATTGGATAACTTCCCATCTCATTATCTTAGTGTCATTTTTTCCTACTTTCTATTTAGACTTGATTCAAAGTACACTTTGATACATGTAAGCAAATAGTTATATTCATAAAGATCGTGGGGAAAGTTCAGCTGAACTAGTGTTAGGGATTAACTATTTAAGTATTTTGAAATGGAAAGGACTCTGCTTAAAAGACAGTCTGTAAAGAGAGACAATTTCTATATGCCAAAGTGAATTCCAAGTGCAAAAGCTCCCGAACTCAGACTCCAGCCTGAATTTTGTGATGGTGTTCCCTTCTCCCCTGGGTTCAAGAGGAACCAAACTATTGGACCCCACATCTTCTTCAGCTGAGAGTGGAAGGCTCAAATCATAGTTCTGTTTTTTGTCTTTTTGTTCCAGGCTTTCTATATACAATTTAATTTATTTAGGTTACAGTCTGTTTAAAATAGGAGAAATTTGTTGGCTGATACTTCATTTCTGTAGTGGAACATGACTCATGGTATGTTTCAGCCAACTGTTTTAACTATATGCATGAAAGTCCTCTTTAAACACTTATTGTGGCCACTGTGTCTTTCAGGGTCTTATCTTTTCTGCTCTCATTGTTATTTTTCTTTATAGTTTACAAACAGAAGAGACACTGACATCATCTTCCTGGATATGTGCAAAACATTGGACACTGTGCCACATGACTTCCTGGTATCTAAATTCAAAAGCCATGGATTCAATGGATAGACCATGCAGTGAATAAAGAATTGGCTAGATGGCCACTCTCAAAGAGTTATGATCAATGGCTCAATGTCCAAACAGAGACTGGTGATGAGAGGTGTTCCTCACAGGTCAATATTGGGACTGGTGCTGTTTAACATCTTTGTTGGCAACGTGGACAGTGAGATCGAGTGCACCCTCAGCAACTTTGCTGATGACACCAAGCTGTGTGGTGTGGTCAACATGCTGGAGGGAAGGGATGCTATCCAGAGGGACCTGTACAGGCTTGAGTGGTGAGCCCATACCGATCTCATGAAATTCAACAAGGCCAAGTGCAAGGTCCTGTACCTGGGGCAGGGCAATCCTAAGCACAAATATAGGCAGGGCAGTAAACAGATTGTGAACAACCCTGCAGAGGACTTGGGGGTGCTGGTTGATGAGACACTCAGGACAAGCCCGCAATGTACGCTCACAGCCTAAAAAGCCAACTGCATCCTGGGCTGCATCAAAAGAAGTATGGCCAGCAGGTCAAGGGAAGTGATTCTGCTCTTCTACTCTGCGCTTGCGATACCCCACGTGGAGCACTGTGTTCAGCTATGGAGCCTCCAACAAGAAGGACACAGACCTGTTGGAGTAGGTCCAGAGGATGACCACAAAGATGATCAGTGGACAGGAGCACCTCGCCTAAGAGGACAGGCTAAGGGAGTTGGGGAAGGACAAGCTGAGAAGGCTCTGAGAAGACCTTATAGTGGCCTTCCAGTACCCAAAGGTACAGGAAAGCTGGGGAGGAACTATTTATAAGGGCATTTAGCAGTAGGATGAAGGATAAAGGTTTTAAACTGGAGCAGGGTAGATTTAGATTAAACATTAGGAAGAAGTTCTTTTCTGTGAGGGTGGTTTGACACTGGAGCAGGTTACTCAGAGAAGCTGTGGATGCCTCATCCCTCGAAGTGTTCAAGGCCAAGGCTGGATGGGGCTTTGAGCAACCTGGTCTGGTGGGAGATGTCCCTGCCCATGGCAGGGGAGTTGGATCTAGATGACATTTAGGAGTCCTTCCAACTCAAACTCATTCTACGGTTCTGTGAAAAGAGGGTAATGGCATTGTAGACATCTTGTGCAAGATATTATATGGGCTTCTGCTCCTTGCCATTCAATGCCAAGCTTTTCTTGTGCACAAGCTGCCTTATAACTCAAATTGTTATGAAACACACAGCATAAATATAAGGGAAAAGTCTGGAGAAACAAACCCATTATTAGAACTTACCTTCATATCGCAAACAAGCACTAAGAAGAACATTTTTACCAGCTTCAGTGAGACAACTTAAATTAATAAACACTAGTCAAACTTTTTAAAAGCTGCAGAATCTGAACCTTTTCCAGCAACGTTGTTTATTTTTAACACAACTTTGCACAAATCAGCTAAATGTGTAAATAATGATGCTAAATAATTCAGCATTTCACAGAAATGCAGACATTTTTTAAGAAAAACAAAACCTGGGCTCCAGGGTCTCAGGACATCTCCATTTCTTGACAGGTTGTGTCATATAAGCTATTGTTGGTGATTTATCTATTTGTTGGTGTTTTTTTTCCCCTGTACTGGTTGTAATTTCCTACAATTTTCCACCAATACTTTGATTGCTTGAGTAGGTCGCCAGAAAACATATTTTGGGTAATTCTTTGCTTGTAGTTTGATTGTGGGGAGCTTACAGCATTTGACAAGCCCTTTTGATATAAAATTAGTCACAAGATAAATCTCCATATTGGTTAGGTACAAACAACTCATAAAACTGTATTGTAACAAGATCAGAGAATAATTTAGGTTAAAGAAACTTCCATAAATCATGTGGTCCCAACACTTTACTCAAAGATTTTTATGCACAAGCACTCCTGATCATGAATTCAAAGTGCAGTTTTCATGACTACACATTTAAATCTATTTTGTAAACATGTCTGCAATACACTCCTGGTCATAACACATGTGCTGATGCACATAGAATCATAGAATGGCCTAGGCTGGAAGGGACCTTAGAGATCATCTAATCCAACCTCCCTGTCACGGGCAGGGACGCCTCTCAACTAGGTCAGGCAACACATGGGGACCGAACGGGAATCAAACCCGCGACCTTTGGTGTTTCAGCACCACGCTCAACCGAGTGAGCTAAAGCGGCCCACATATTTGGCAGTATCAAAGTTCGAACAATGTAATTTAAACAATCAGATAAATGTTTGTGGAAACTAAGTTTTTGTATCTGCTTAGCTCTAGTTACAGCCCTATTTGTCTTCTCTAAAATGTGTAACATTTTAATTAAAAAACTAGTTCAGGAGGGTGAGATTTCTACCAGAAGATTAAAATTATTTTTGCCCAAAAAATGAGATTAAAAGTGTATCAAAATACAGACAGGTTATGCTGACCTGAGCAGTAATAAGTACACAACAACTGCTTAGTTCATTTTTGGTTATGCTCCATTTAACTGTTTTCTGCTTGAACCAGCTTTGAGGCACTGCACGAACATGAAAATTCCTAAGATGAGATGGTCATTCACTCAGCTTGCTGGGTCTTCTCCATTTTGAACGAGCCCTTGTGCCCCTCCGCCCTCATTTTAGTTCACTGCTCCCTGACTGCTGCTTTTCATGCCGTTTTGCACGCACTGCTAGGAATATGGGAGGGTATGAGAGATAAGAATGATTATCTCTCCACGCTCCTTTTTTACTTCAATTTTGTTCAGTGAATTTACTTATGGTGGAAGAAGTTGATTGGCAGGTTGGCTGAAGAAAGCTAAATTTGCAAAGCATAGTAGGTAATCAAACGCCATTTTCAACCCACCAAGAATTTCAGCCTTCAGGAGAGCACATTTGTATTAAGTTAGTATTACCTATTGGTATAAAAAAAAGCCAAGCAATTTCCATAAAAAAGAAATTAAAAGACCTGTTTAACTGTATAAAGGTTCAAAATCCATCAATTTTATATATTTTCATGTTTGAGATAAATTGGATATTTACTTTAGTTTTTCATCTCAAACAGTCTCAAGTTGGTTGCTAAATCTCTTCATTCACCCGGTAACTTTTAGTGTCAACGTTTTAAAAACATTATTTAAAACAATATGAGCGCCTTTTTAAGAGTGAGAAGCTTGACAATATAGGCAATATAGTGAAAATCCCTTTGTCTAAGAGAACATATTGATTTAAAAAATTATTTCAAGTTCCAATTGCTTATATTCAGCATCAGCTTTTGAGATTCATGTCTAGAAGTTACCTAGGCTTGAGAGTTTTCAAAGTAAACAAAATTTCTGAGCTGAAAGCTCTTCTCATATCTAATGTATTGTATTTACTTCCTTTAGTTTCGATAATTGCATCTGAGGCCACCGAGTCCTTGTGGAGGATGATTGTCTGTCACGATGTTTTTTCTCAACAACAGATAGTCACAAACCTCATGAAACTTCCATGAGTTTCATGAAAAAAATCCAAAGTCATTAATCATACTATATTTTACAGACTTTGTTTTTTGTCAGCTCTAATGTATATGATACAACTCCCTGAGCATGTGATACATCGGCCTGTTCTCCGATTACTTTTCTTCATTTGTTGTACAATAGGGCCCAAAGGACCCCAGCTCAGAACAACTTTGTCATAAGAGCTCTATGTCCCCATATTAGACACAACCTCCACCGAAAGCGCTTTCACTGTAAGTGATAAAGGCAGCCCAAGGAAATATTTTTATCCCCCATTTTAGTTACAAAGAATGGAATAGAGGGAGATTAAGTGATCTGGCCAAAGCTCCCCAGGAAATCTGAGTCCAGAAGTCCTCAGGTTTAATCCACAAGACTATCTTTCCTCTACTAAGAAACAGATGTTAAATTGGATGTTAATTTTGCCATGAAACTTTTTTTTAAGAACTCTGAAAGGCAAATAGCCTCCAACAATGATTACTTAGCAAGCTACCAGCTCTGCAGTCTTGCATCTCAGAAGTAATTCATTCCATCTTTGCTGGCAGGCTTTAAAAGGCCTTTTGTTTTCGTTCACTGATTAGTATAACAATCTATTATGAAAGATATGTGGGCTGATAGGGGGTATCATTTATTTGTTTCAGTGGTAGCTTTTTGCAATAAAATGTATGAAGCTTTTAAATGTTGCAGATTGAAGCCTCTGATGTCAAAGATAAACGTTAGGATTATAAATACAGATCCTCTAAAGTATTGTAAGTACTGTAATCAGTAACAGAAATTCACATCATTCCCTTGCCTCCCTATGTGCTGAAGGTTTTTCCTTTTAAAAACCACAGACATATATATTATCAGTCAATATTAACAGCTGAGCCAAACATGTAACGTGAGTTAATTATATGTGTGTTGTATTATATAAAATTCCCATTTGATGCTAGACTGTAGCATGTTAGGGGTTAAGTTAGAATACCATTTGGCCTTCCTCTCCTCCTCTTTTCTGCAATTCAAATCAGTCTTCTGGAAAATTGGCCTCAGTACCAGTGATGTGCTGCTGAACTTACGAGATCTCAAGAATATCCTACCAGATTTAATTCTTTTGTTGTAGAATTGTTTCCATCTGGGACCTAGATATAAACTTGGAAAATGTAAAGGCTCTTCCCTCTCACCCTGCCTGACTTTAAAATGTTGGCAAATAACCCTTCTTGTCAGTGCAGCACAGACTGGATTAAAACATTGGAGTAAATTATATTTCTGTGGGTGTAGGAATTATTGGCATTTATTGAAAGTTTAATGTACTGTCTAACAATACAAGAAGTATATACTTAAAAATCAAGTGAAAATTAACATTGAACATAACAGAATACAAGAGAATAGTAGATTCTGGAAAGAAACATTAGTCACACGGGGCCAGAGCTGCTAAAGAGCACAGTTACACACATTTGCAAGTGCTTCATTTGTGTGCAAAATCTCAGTGTGTGACCATAACTCCCTGGCTTGAGTCCACATAGCTGTTTTACTAAACTGGAGTAGCTAAGCTGGGAACATAATCACTATTAGCTCCTCTACTCTCAGTGAAGGCAATGGTGGTGATTATATATCTAAATCTGTACTTCATGCAAAATTAAATTGGAGCTAATTTACTTGCAGACTATTTCTCTATGCCACTCTGTCAAATGAAAATGGTTCTGATAAGGTTGTTGCCTGTAATAATATTACAACTAAGCTTATACTGGGGAACTACACAAAAAAAAAAAAAGCATAAGAGACATGGTTTTCTGGAGGTATGGGAGAAGAGGGGAGCAAGGTACTCCAGTGTTTTCGGTGTAGCTGCTTGGCTTCTATTTTCTGGCATATACAGCAAGCTTTAAGAACTCATCGTCTGACACCATTGTCAAATGTCTCCAGCCTTTATGATGAACAGTTGTACATAAACTTTTTTTTGTGTATATACTTCTGTGCCTTCACTATTGTTAGCACACCAAGAAACATTTTTATGACTTTTACAATAAAAATCCCTTCAATACTGAAAGGCCTTTCACAGTGATAACTAGAATTTAAATCATGCTGTCCTAGGCACTCTGAGCTAATAGCCTTTCTTATTTTCTCCACACCTCAGCAGCAGTAACTCTGGAAGTTATGATCCGTATGTGAGCAAAAACCACTTTTCCTTCTCTCTTTTTTTTTCTTTTTTTTTAATACATATATAATCTATCTGTGTAGTGTCCCTGGTATTCACACCATTTCTAAACAAAAAAGTAATCTCTGCATTTCTGACTGGCAGATACTTGTTATGTTCCTTTTGTCAGAAGCACTAATAGGTTCATGACTGAAAAAAAGTCTACTAAAAATGAACACAAAGTCTCCTTTTGTATTCAAGCACACTGACATCTAGTGTCATATGTCCATAGCTTATTAGCAAGAGCTGTACATGTGAAGAGTAGCTGTGTTTGGACCCTTTTCAGAAACACCAATGACTTCAGAAACGCCAGTGACATTTTCTGCATCATCTAGTAGTGCACACTAAAAGGAGTGGATCACCCATCAATGCTGAGGATGTGATATCCACTTTGAACATGTTCCCTGTGTGGGAAATTACCTTCCAGCTAGTCTGATCCCACAAACTAAAAGCCACTCACAGCTGCAGTGCACTAGGTGCATACCTAGTTCACCATTTTCAAGAAAGACATACTGCTCGTGGCTTCACCCACATTATGAGGTACCTCTAATATTCTCCAAAGTATAGGCCAAATGCGGCTCTTAGAGAAGCTGTTCGTAGCCTCTGATGTTACTATACTTTTTCTTCCAGATGTAATGGCGTTTGATTTTTTTATCTATCCAAATATTATTTACTTTGCTTTTGTATGCCTTGAATGTGAAATAATACTCAAGTGAGAGGTATGTGGTCTTTGTTTTTCCAAAGGACACCTTCCAGAACATTCATCATGCTTTGAAAAATCAATGGTATCAATTTTCTTCTTAAATATTGTTTTTTTTCTGATTTATTTATTAGTAAACCTCATATTCCCTCAGTATGGATAACCTTATAGCTCTGAGTTTTATTCATGTACTTCTTCCTTCCTTCCATGTTAATTTTGTTGATTTTGGCCCTGGTGCAGCTAGTCCAGTTTAGTAACCATCTCATTTGCTTTTGTAATGATAAAATGGAGTTTCATTTAAGGGCTCTTCCCCGACCTTAGGGAGAGCGTCTCTGGCTTGTGATACCACTGTTATCCTCTCTGTCAACGTTGTGTGATCACAGCTGGACCCAGTACTAACTATCAGGTAATCAGTTAATTGCATATGTTACTGGATTGACTTGCAGAGTTTCGCAAGGCATGGACTGCTCAGGGTTACCCTGGGCTTTGACTTTTGAGTGCTGTATGAATCATGGAGTCACAGCATAATTTAGGTTGAAAGGAACCTCTGGAGGTCACCTGATCCAGCCTTCCATGTAAAGCGAGGTCTTCCACTACAAGTTATTTTCCTGGAGTAAGTGGCTTCTTTTTCTCTTTAACTTAATTTTTGTTTTATTTTGTTGTTGTTTTTTTTTACCCCCAGAGTTCACTTCTGGAGGTATGAAGTAGCAGTAATGAACCTCCTCTGGGGGGTTTGAGGGATATAGGCATCTAACACTTTAAGACTGGCTCTGTATTTAAAAATCAATTAGAAACTCATCTGTTCCTCCCTCTTCTTTTAAGAAAAAAAAAGATTATTTTTTTGTGTGTGTGGCTTTAGTACCAAGCTCTGTAATAATTTCATAATTAACTGTGTAATTTTTTGGGGGGGGAAACTTATTAAAATATTCTTCAAATAAAACACCAATATTGTCAGAAACTAAGCTAACTTATTTCTGTCTTCCTTTTTTGAAATGTATGGTTTAAAGATACAGATCAAGAGGATATTTAAATTTTCTCCAGTATTTTTGTGCATCTTGATTCCAATACTGATGAGATTTTTAACTGTTCAGTTCTTACACTGGTGGTATATTTTTAATTATCTTGCTCTCTTTTTCAGAATTCACTCCCTGACGAAAATTCTAACAGAGATCAGCTTCATTCAGTGTCTAAATATAATGAATCCACATTATTTAACATGAGGCCTTTTAATAATACCTAATCAATCTTCTGTGAGTACATCGGAGCTTTAAATTTACTTTTAAATACTTGAGCTGATTGTTCTGCAGAAAGGAAATTGAAGAGAACTAACAGCATCACTAAGATAACCATAGGAAATAGAGGACATAGATTACCTTATCTACATAGTACTTTGCTGGGAGTGGGACGGGAGGAGTCCTAAAAGACCGAAGTGGCAGCTGCCTGCTCACTGTCAGCAGGGAGCTGGGGAATAGGAGCAGAAGAGGAGGAATGTTTGCAAGAGAACTTCTGTCAGTAGGCAGGTGTGTACTTACAGGAAACACCTGGTGGCAAGAAAAGTCTATAGAAGTGGCAAACCATTCTGGTATTCTGGATGGATCTAGGCAGTAAAGCAGAACCAGTGAAGGAGTCTGCTCTGGCTTCTGAGGCAGTGCAAAGTGGCTTATGATAGCTCAAGAATCATAAAATTGCAGAAAATTCACATCAGATTCACTCCATTGCCAAAGCAGGGCCAGCATCCGAGTCAGCTCCAGCCATTTGTTTCTTTGGGTCTGTAAAGTTTAGAGATCTCTGAGGGTAGAGATAACACTCTGGGCACCTTTTCAGTGTCTGTCCACCCCCACAATTGATTTTTTTATCCCCTATTTCTAGCTGCAGCTTCCCTTCTTGTAAGTTGTGAGTATTGCCTCACCTGTACTGTGCACCTCTGAGATGGATTTGACTCTGCTTTCACTTCTGTGAAGAAAAAGCAGGTTGTGACTTTTCCATTGTGCAGAACACCTGCTACTATAGAGACCTGGACAAATCCCACGAAACCAATGGCAAAACCTGAAGCACTTCCTATTTCTTTGCTCAAACTAAACTCAGGAGGAGTGAATGGTGGTGTCACCATAACTAAACGAGGCCGTGCTGCAGTTTTGGTATCCAATAACAAAAAGAGGGTATCCTCTCTTTTTGGGGGGGGGAGGTGGAGAGAGGATCTCCTGTCCTCTCTGGCTTTCGTGAAGCTGGAATTCCACCCAGAGAAGTGATTATACAGACTTGCATCGTTCAGGATCCTGTGGAAGACTGTGTTGCAAACAGTGGTTGACAGTACCTGAATGATGGTCCACAAGTAATCTTAAGTCACATTAGACCATACTGGAGAAAGTTATAAAGCAGTCCTCCAGATGACTGACAAGACATTTTCCTCAGAGTTGAAATTACACACCTGGGTTTTATGGTACTAGCAGCAGAAACAGTCACGAGCAACACAGTTACCAGTGGGGAATTCTTCTTTCTCAAGAATCTGTTTACTGTTCTTCTGTTTCAGGAGTACATTGAAAGGTTACAAAGTCTTCTTATTTGAAGAAAATTTTTTTTTCTCTCTAGGTGAAAGTTTAAAGTTTCAGCAGAACCTAGTCCATTAGCCTGTATCATGTACATTAAATCGTGTTTTGTCAAAAATCGAGTGGAAGAAAAACACATATTCAAGCTAAAACTTAGACTAAGATGCAGTTACAGAATCACAGAATCACAGAATCACAGAATGTTAAAGGTTGGAAGGGACCTCAAAGATCATCTAGTCCAACCCCCCTGCCAGAGCAGGATCACCTACACTAGAGCGCACAGGAAGTTAATAACATTTTTAAGAGGTGACACCTCTAGGAACACTTTTACTCTAAATCCCAATCTAATTGCATCTCCAAAGCAGCAAACAATTTAGGGGTCATCCTATAATAACATCTATGTTTATTCTGAACATTGTCATGAACATTTTAAGAAATCTCACCCTTCAAGACCAAAGTCAATAAAGAGATGTACACTTCACCGTTCTTTGCATAACAAAATCTTGTCATCTGTTGCCAAAGAGGAGAGAAAAACTTCCAGGTATTACTGACAATTCTCCATTTATATTGACTACAGCAGTGGTTCAAAAACAAAATTATAGACTCTGTAAGGAAGCCAAAAAAGTATTTGCCATTAAATTCCTGTTTTACTCTTTCTGTTCGTATGAAATTTTAAATGCATGTTATTGTAACTGCTTGGAATGCTGAAAGTTTACAGTCACAGTTGTACTGTGGATTTAATACATTAAAACCAGAATCACAAGTAGCTCTTTTACACTCTCATGTAACACTTTAAAATGGTTTACAGTATTACCTACATAAGCACCTGCAGAGCTATTTGGGATTTTACACATTTAAGCATTATCTGAAAAATGCATTTTCTCAATGTGAAAAACAAGGTAACAGAAATTGTATTTGGTCCACAAGCTCCTGTCAAATTTGCACAGCTTTTTTCATTATCTTGAAATACAGAGGTAACAGCAGTAATTTTGAAAACCATCTTAGAATGGGATGCAGGACTTGATAGTTTAGAGCCCATAGCACTTCTGCAAATTAAAACTATTCCTCCAAGCTAATTTTAAAACTTTTGAACTTATGAACTAAAGTGTAAGAATCAAATAAGAATTTCCTCAACTATTGAATTAGTGATTACTTCTACAGCATCCATACCCTGGAATTAGTATAAAACACTAATTAATATATCAAAGTTGCTGCTCACAGTTATAGACAACAGTGTATCTTACATGATGAATCACTGACTTGTTGGAAAGATTTTCTCCTAGTTAGGAGAAGACATACTTTTTCCATTCAGAATTCAGAGCTTTTTGAAAACTGCAGCTAAGGTTTTTCAGGGGGTTTCTCTGGAAATGCACTTGTCAATATGTTTTTTTTTCAAGGAGGTTTTAAAATAAGAAATAATTGAAATCTCTGTAAATCTTGCTCAGATTAAACCTGGAGAGAAATAGGAATAGGTTCCAGAAATTCATGCAATTTCTAATCGCCTCTTGTGATCCTGGGTCTAGCTCAAATGAAAAGTGAAACAACATGCTCTGATCTGAAATTGATACACTGACAATTTTGCAAGAAGCATTCTTAGAAAACTACCAGGCCAGTTTTTCTGAGACCAAATAGCTTCTGAAGATACAAATAGCCATCCATTAGTGTGAATGCTTCCCTGGAGCAAAGCCCTGAATACATCAAAATTTGTCTACTCTGCATTTCTATTTACGGGACACTTGCACCATTAAGCATTTCAAACCTCAGGGAGAAAGGATTCATCCGTGTTCTCTTCAGCAGAATGTGAAGAGATTTCCCATTACTTGTGCTATAGATTTTGCATAATCTATTGTTGCTATGTCAAAGTAATTATTAGGAACACATGCCTGGGAGGAACTATGTGGGTAATTAAATGCAGTTCCTGTAATCGTACACATTGAGTCTCTACAATCTCCTTCAGAAACTACTTGTTAGAAGTAGCTAGTCCTTTGTCACTATTATGAATGAAAGATCATCTCAAAGCCTCCTACTTTGTAGGTTAGGAGTCTTCTAATTTCCAGTCTAAATTGTTTTGAGAAGACTTTTTTATTGCCATGTTCTCCTTTAACTCAAATAACTCTGTCTCTTTCAGTCCATCATTTTGCATTATTCTCTTGCAAATGTATGCCATACATAGCATTAATGTTCTTGATAATTTTATTTCAGTGTTACAGGATTATTACTTTTAGCCATGTTGTCGCATTACCACTAATGTCACATTACCACTAATGTCAAATACCACTAATTTGAGAACAGAGATGTGATTGGATCAGTGGAGCTCCACATGCTACTTTTAAATACGAAAAAAATTTTGCTAGTGGATTCCAGAAAAAGTAAAGTTTCTAAAAGTAATTTCTTGTCTAATCTACAGGATAAATGGTAAATATCACCCACTGGGCAGCTACTAGACAAAACCTAAGGAAGTTTCACACATTTGTTCAGAATAACCTTGGGAAACTTAATTGCAGATTGAAAAGCTCCAAAAGTTATGATATAGCATATTAAAGAGTATTATACTATGAAAAGAAAATTATCAATCTGCAGGTTATACAGCATATTTCATGTTAGTATTTTAATTCTAACTCGAAGAATAGACCACTTTGATTTAGTACAGACTTTCACCTGGCTCTGTGTGTTGGAAATGGGAAGGGCAGAGAATCATTTTATTATTAAGGACTAGTCCTTAAAGACAAAATAATGCCAGCTCTTAGGCACTCATAACTCCTTTCTATGGGACACTATTCCACTGCCTTTTAAGGTGATGGAAATTTTGCCATGCAGAATCAGAATCAAGTCCATAGTCAAGCAGGCACATGTCTGCAGAAAACATAAATATTCTCTGGAGAATCTCAAGTTCTATGACTCTTTATTAAATCCTCACGTGATTACAAAAGAAATCTAGAAAAAAATCCCCAAGTGTTTTATCCATTAATGTTGACTTTTCTGTGACTAATAACTCTTCAAGTTTTCTTTTAATATGCTATGCTTTGAAACTTTATTTAGTGTATATATTTTATGTTTTGTTTCTCTGAATTATATGGCTAAACTCTTAGAACAAAATAGAATAACAAATCTTAGAATAGTTGATCATGCTGAAGTTATATTGCAGTTTATGATATGGAAAGCTGTAAATAGTGAAGATCTGATTAAGATATAAATGTTGATTAGGTACAGTGATCTGGAAACTGCCCTTTGGTACTGAAATAGATAAGAAACTCTTCATATTTCAGAACATATACAAAGACTATTAGAAGCAATGAAGATCAGAAAAGACCATTATTCTTATTCCTTGAAGAAGTGACAAATTGCATGAATTAAAATTGTATAGTAATTTACAAAATTGTTTATTCTAAGATTTAGGAGACTGTGGGAAAAAATATTTATGCAGGTGGCTCACATTTCAGTTCTGCTGGCAAGGTTTCTTTAAGGGTCAGAAGAAATAGATTGGCTCTTTGTTTAGATTCATGAAGATGGAAGGCAAGTTTTGTTTGAGCAAGCACACTCTGTTAAATTTAATTAAAGATACATGTTTTTAAATCTTCATTGCAATCACTATCCTGGGTAACAGGCAATAGAAACTGACACATTTCCAATTAAACCCATCATAGCGAGAAGCCAAATCATGGCCCATACTTAGCTAGATCAAGACACACAAGAGTGGAAGACAGGTATTTAAGCAGCAGGCCGTGAATTTATTAATTAAGTTCCATGGGGAACCATCCATTCACCCTTTCTCACATACCAGACATTTATCTGGAACCACTGTGTGTTTGGTGTGTTCACATTCTTTGATCTAGTAGCTTAAGGTAGGCTCTCTTCATATTCGTCTCCAGGACTCAGATGATGTCTGACTGATGGAGACCCATGCAGCTGTAACTGGAGGGAGGAAGAGCACTGAGCCAAGTGGAATATCTCTTCTATGAAAGCTTCAGGTTTCCCTTCTCTCCTCAACCATTAGATCTCATTTGACATTTGGGCTACCCCTTCCAGTCTTTGTCTCTTCTGAACATAGAAACTGTGAAAAATCATTTCCATCATTTTCTATTGCTTCTTTGAACTCTGTACCTTCATAAGAAAGGTGAAAAAAAAAAAACCCTCTGCCACTTTTGACTCACTTGGACTCACATCTCAGCTAATCTTATAGCGGGAAATTGATCAGAAAAAATAGAGTGTGGAGCACAATGTTTCCTGGAAGCCTGATCAGATATTAGATTTTGAGTGATATAAGTATCGCTAACCCATGTGAAGTAGAGAAAATAATCTTCTACATTTATATGGATTTTTCTCCAAACACTGCATTATAAAATAAGTATATTTCAGTTTCCTGCCTGCCCATCATCCAAAGGCTTGTTTCGTATTTCTGCACTTCTCTCTAGTAAGACATGAGAGACTTACATTAAATCATTCTTAGTTTCCAAAGAACAGGAGAGTGACTTTCTTTGCAGGACAACATGCTGGGGTAATTCCAGTATTATAACCTGTTGTAGCCTTCATGGATCTCTCACCTGTACTAAAAGTTTAATGATTCAGAATTAGATTTTGAACAATGCAGTTTATGTGAGAATTCAAAAGTAGTCGTACTTCACCAACAAGTAGGCTGAGTCTCTGTGGCTAAAAACTTATCAGGAGTTCTGGATACTTCACATAAATGTATATGTCTTTGTCTTTTTTCTTGATTACTGCAATACATGCAAGTCAGGGGAGTTTACAATTGGACATGTCAGGTAAAGCTATAGCAGTTTTATATTTACACTCCATCATAATAGATCATTTAGCATTTCATCTGTCATCCATTTATGATTTGACGTTCTCTTATTCTTCAGCTATCTCAGACCATAAATTATTCATGTTACTGCACATAAATTTTGTCAGTTCAGAACAGATTTCCTTCTGAATCTGAAAGGTGCATATAAGTATGCCCTATTTCTGCACCCCAAACCATATGTAGGGTCAGTTGTTTAATGCTGTGCCTGACACAATTTCCTCATAATCTACTGTCCTCTATAGCACAAAATATGACTGTGGGTGGTGTACCTACACATGGAGTCACCGAGTGTTTCTTAAAATTCAACTGTAGCAAACGTTCTGTAGCAAGAATCACTACCAGGGGGGACAAAGTGTCACCTACATCATACTTTACCTGTTGACTTTTGAAAGGGTCTGGACACTTGGGACGGGGGCCATCTGAAAAAAAAAAAAAAGTCAGCTCAAAAATACTTTTTCCCATAAGCTTTTTGGCATGATTCTTGGACCATTTAGGGAAAAATATAAGTCCCTGGAAGATGTGGTGCTGGAATCACCTGCAAACCACACAGTCTGTTTTTTTTCTTTACTTGCAGGAAAGAAAAAGCTGGACATGATGGTAAGTTAATGTGGCTTCATTTCTGTGATGGGACACTACTGCAGAACTTAAGTAAAAATATATTATTTCATGGTTCCCCACAGGGCAAAATTATAGTTAGGTGGTCAGGTATGTGGGCATGAAAATGTTATATTTTTGTATATGTTGGTAGACTTGAGACCAAAAGAAAAAAAAAATCAAGTCTGGGTAAGGAGAGGACAATCAAAGTTTCTGAACCTGATTATATAATATGAAGATGTGATTATAAGAAATATCACTATGGTATATCTTGCTGTTCCAGCAAGGCATGTGCTTAGCGGAGGCCCTGTTGTGCTCTCAGAGAGGTCTAGATGTGCCCTTTACTCATGGCTCTTACCACACTGCTCATCCTGAAATTTTCAGGTCCTAAGTACATGTGGTCTGTATAATCAAGATTTAGAATCACACTGCCAGTTGCTGGATTACCCGTATTGGATATTGATTGGCATTACCAACAGGGATGATGTGAGGCAAATCCTGTGCTTTTTTTTCTCCTGGGTCGGATGAAGAAATGTGTATAGTGTCTCTTCTTACCATGTTGCCCATAGATTGCGTCTGTGTATGTGTCTATATAGATACACTTAGGAAGTGTTATATCAGAGTATCTTTCCTTTTCTCTTTTCCTTTCTTTTTTTTCTCTGGTACACAATAGCAGTTTGTCAGCTTGATGCACTATCTGAATGAATCATCTCAGTTCATCAGGGCCTGTTGCTCTCATAGGGATTATACAGCTACCTATAAACAAAGGAGGACACATCAGGACAGAGTGATGTGGCACAAAGATGATCCAGGGGCTGGAGGAGCTCTGCTATAGGGACAGGCTGAGGGAGCTGGGATTGCTCAGCACGGAGAAGAGAAGACTCTGAGGGCACCTTATAACTGCCTTCCAATATCTGAAGGAAACCTACAGGAAGGCTGGGGAGGGACTTTTTACAAGAGTGTCCTGCAACAGAATAACGGGAAATGAATTTAAACTGAAGGAGAATAGGTTTAGATTGGATTTTAGGAAGAAATTCTTCAGTGTGAGGGTGGCAAGACTCTGGAACAGATTGCCCAGAGAGGCTGTGGATGCCTCCTCCCTGGAGATGTTCGAGGCCAGGTTGGATGAGGCCTTGAGCAACCTGGTCTAGTTAAGGACGTCCCTAAGGTCCCTTCCAACCTAAGTATTGCATTAGTATTGCATCTGACATTATGACAGCCAACAGCCGCATCTTACTGCTCAGTTCTGAGATTGTTTTAAGCTGTTTTGCCAGCCAAAGGCTACAAGACCCCATCTCTTATCAGAACTACATCAAAGCCCTCACTGGAGATCAGATAGACAGAAAAAAGGAATTGGCCTCCCTTATTGCTGATAATTGCTGCTGCAAGCCCTCTGGCTAACAAATAGAAATTGCCACTGCAGGACAGACAAGTGGATGGTGCCAAGGTTTTCTGTTGCTGGAACTGAGGTTTGGCAAAGCTGGCAGCAGGGAAGGGTAGATTTGTTTAGTTTGTAGATGTATTTGCTGGTGCTTTATGCTTGTATGAGAATTAATCAGGAAGAAATGGACAATTCTTACCCATAGAAGAGCACCTCAGGCTGCCCTTTTGTCTGCTTTTGAGGCACTGAAATGATGCAAATGGGAATATCTATCTGCTTTAAAAAAATTGTGTGTGCCTCTCCCCTCATTATTCGCTTGTTGGGGGGGGATGTGTTTATAGAAGGTCCTTGCATCACAGAGGAGTACATTAGCAATTCCTTCATCAGCCTAACCCATAATGGCTAGGAAAAAGAATCAGCCTGGATGTTGGCTAAGTGTGTCTGGCTGCCTTAACAGTCTTCTGGTGCCATACGCTGCATGTAGAAACTGGGACAGCAAAACCGTTGTTAGCTAAGCAGGCAGCCAAGGTGCAGGAAGAGGAAAGGGGGTTTCTCTAAGTTGTACTTGGCTAAAGCTTAGGCTTGAACTCTGGGTCTGTAAAAGCTAATGAGTAGAAATCTGAAAACAGATGACATCCCGCCTTCAAAGTGCTATAAAACACATGATTTGCAAAAGAACATTTCTTAACATTTTTGTGTCAGAAGGGTACTCAATGAGATTAGGATCTCAGAAAGCTGTGTGCTAAATGCACCTATAATGAGATATTATCACCTCCTCAAGCAGTTAGCTGCTAGATAGACAAGGTATGGAAAAGCAGTCTTTTATCCTTGTTTAATAGATTAGGAAATGAGATGATCAAATAGTTTCCACTGGAGCCTTTAAGAGCTTTCGGTGGAGGAAGAAAAGGACAGAACCCAACTCAGCTTAAACATCTGAATTCAGTTCTTTGACCGTAAGGTCATCTTTCCTTACTGCTTGCCTCCTAGATTTTCATTACAAAGAGTACAATCACAAAATGTATCATCTTTATCTTTTGGTGTAAATACTTCTACAACCGTAACCAGAGTCGTTGCTTGATATGGCGTGGTCCATTTCTGCAAAAGTGTTCCAATCTTGGCCTCCTCTGCAGGCAATTCTGTTGTGGTGTGAGAAGCTGCAGCATTCGTATGGTTCTACTGGCAGGAAGGAGAGGGAGGACATAAACCTCCCTGCTGCAGCTAGAACTTAAATAATTTATTCATGGTAACATTTCCAGAGCTGATAAAACTCACTGTCATGCACAAATTGGAAAAGAGAAGGTTTAAAAATATCAGAAAGAAAGATTGTTAAAGGCCGTATAATCCTACGATTTTTGGTCAGATTCTCAAATTTCAGGCCTGGTAATAAACAGACGCACAGTATCTTTCATTCAGTTGAATCACAAAATTCTATTACTTTTTTCTCTTGCCTTTTTTTTTAAGAGGTACAGTTGACTGATGTATTAACTTTGTAACAGATTGCACAGTGTCCTTTTTTAATGAAGTACTTTAAAATCCCTTAATTACAGAACTACTTATATTTATGTTTCCAAATTTGATGACTACAGGACTGAAGGTTCCATTTTTAAATTAGATGGTCCCAAGTTAACTACAAATACATGTACTATTAACTTTGCCTAACAAGGTTTAGCCACCAAATCTTGAACAAATCCAAATAGGATACTTTTTAACCTGCTACACTACAGATCCTCTTTATAAAGCTGTTACAGCACTTATTTTTATTAAATCTGTTTTGGTTTGTACATAGTATGAATCAGTTTCGTTCTATTAAAAGTTCAGAAACATATTTTTTTCGGATTCTAATGACGGCAAAAATGTGTCAAGATTTGAGTGGGCATTACTGCTTCACCCTGAGATGGCTTCTTTTGCCCATATGTTACCAATAATATCTATTCTGTATATGCACTGTAAATGCATCCAAATGTACAGTAGTAGTTATATGTGTGTGAATGAGCCAGGGAATGCATGATTAGCAAGCCATTGTGAGGTGCTGTGAGAATACATACTTCATGAAATGTATACTTCAACATAGTTGCCAAAAAGCCCCAGATGATCATTTTTAAAGTGTTTTCAAATATTTATGGGTCTTCAGGGGACCTATAAAGACCACTCTCTTTCCAGAAAACAGACTAATGTAATCTGAAGAAAAAATTATTTTTCTGGCCACCCAGCTGCACCAACAAACTAGATGAGATATATTGATATTACTTGCATATAGATAAGTCAAATAATGGTTTTCTTGGTGTGTGAGGCTTGCAATTTTGTAGTGGAATATATGAAAATCCAGATTCACTACCGGAAAGTTACATTTGTTTTGCGGCCCTGCAATTACTGAGGTGACACAAACTGTTTCACAGCCTTCCTTGAAGTAGAGATAAACGACTTCAGTTTTTAAGTCTCTTGAGCCCCTCCAAATGAAGAAGTAAAACATATATATATATCTCAAATACAAGCAAAACCTACTATGAATCAACAGCGTCTATTTCACAGGGAATACTTGCATTTGAAAATAGTAAATTACAAGCTATACATAATGCTCTTCAGAATTGTTAGCGTGGGAATACACTTTCATACTAGTTATGAAAATAACTAGAATGACCCACTTTCTTTGGTTTCAACAGCTGCAAGTAAACACTACTTTTCTGAGGCAGCCCGAAAGGAGAAAAACAGCTATTTTATTGCATGAAATAAAATTTAAAGAAGTTTTAAAGTGCTCAGAGCTGTAAATCTGGTAAACAGCTTTCTTGTCCATCACATGCAATAAAAAGTATATGCACTTGTAGATACAGATGGAGAAATCTAAACAACATCAAAGTACTTTACTGGCCATCTGCCATTTTTTGGACTGTATACTATGACAATGAATGATATCACTGCAGTTTACTGTCCCATACTGATTTTCTCCACAGACCATCAAAGGTATTAAATTCCCACTTTCAGGATTTTTTTTCACCTTCTTTTCAATAAATTGTTGCAGTAATTTATACATAGATTTAACTGTTCAGTGGCACAGTATAAACTGAATTGGATTTAATTGTGTAAACAAAGCAAAAAAAATCAGTTCTTCCAGTCTCCTAGGGGAAAAAAAAAGGGAGGGAGGAAGCTCTCTGTTATCTGGTTCCAGTGGACCACATCAAGGCAACCTTTCCCGTGTCCAGAATATGTTCATGTGCTAGTCTGTCTTTATAGACTCAGTCATTCACCTCATAGCACTGAATTTAAGCACAAGGGACATTTCAGTATGAATATTTTGAAGGGCTTGACTTTTTTTGTTCCACACTTTACTCAGATAAAAAATACTTTTTTTCAGTAAATTTGAAACCATTAATCCAGATTGTTCCTTCTACAGTGCTTTAGAACTGTATGGTGACTTAGTCTTGCCTCAGAAATGAGTAACTGAGACAAAGAGAAACCAAGGACTAAGGAATGTGAGAAGGAGTTGTCCAAGCTAGTGTTGGTCCAAGCGGGTTTTTCCTCCTCCAGAGCTGTGTGGCACAAACTCACCTGGCCCCGAGCCCAGCCCGTAGGGCTACAGCTGTGTTGGTGTGAGCTGTCAGGTCCCAGCACTGGCCTCGGCCGTAAGTCCTGCAGGAAGTCTGTAGGAAAGTCAGTGATTGAGTCCAGTCTTCCCGAGTTACTCTGGCCATGCACTAACAGTGAGAACATCTTTTCTTTCCTTTTATGTTAGGCTTAAACATCTCTTTTTCTTTAATAAGTTTTTTTATTTCGGTACTGAAGTAAATACATTCTGTCTGAATCACAGAAAATGCACGTCATTGATTTTGCTGTCTTATTTCTGTTGACCTCTATACATCAAAGGTCTACTCATGTTCATTTCTCTGAAAGCTCTTTTTTGTCATTTTAGCATATTTATTACTTTTTCCACTTATCCTTTTAGAAAAATTGGAGCACCATGAGTGCATGCATGAAAAGTCTTTCTTTGCTGAACTAAAGAATAAGCATTAATATGAGCCCTGGTATGCAAGAGACTCATTCTGCAATTAGGGCAATATTACATATAAAGTAAGAGCCAAAGAAAAATTTCTAACATGTAAAAGCCAATGCATGGCCTACATAATTTTCAGCCTAATGTCAGATTCATAGCAAGCAATTCACTGATCAGTAAATATGGCATCTATATTCACATTTTGCTAAGTTTTGAATTGCACTCCCAACATGTGCCCATCATGAACACTGACAAGTTGCCTTGGTTTGAGCCAAAACAGAAACAATTCTGTTCAGTAATTTTACTTTTCAGTTAAGTCTCTTCTAAGAGCTGCACTTTCTGAACAGCATGTTTTTGCAGACAGTGTCTGCTACTAGAAGTGGTAAAGCTTGATGTTTACAGTTACTGACAGGGATTGGTCTTCAGAAAGGCTCTTGTTTATACTTGCTTGTACAGTAACCAAGGTCACTGCTGAATCTTGTGTAACATGTTGGAGGTGCTGGGAAGCAAAAAGTCATACCTCTGGAGAGGAGTGGACAGGATAGGTGACCCAAAACTGATCAACAAAGTATTCCATTCCATTCCATATATATCATATTCACTATAAAGCTGAGGGATCACAAGCGTCAAGCCCTCTTTTCAATGGCTGCCACACGAGGAAGACTCTGTCTGTTCTTCTGCCCTCGATCTTGATTTGTGAGTTCCTGAATCCTGTTCCCATCTGCTGCTGAGTAGTGTCTGGGACTTCCTCGGTGCCTGCCTGCTCTACACCACCAGTGGTGATTGCTATTGGGGAATTGGGTTAGATATTGGTTTTGTATATACTTTTATGCATTTCATTATTTCCATTATTTTCTTATTAGTACTGTTATTGTTCCCTTAGAGACTCTAGGGAGGGAGAGGAGTTAATAGAGAGCATCTGTCACTTGCTTAGTGGCCAGCCGAGCCCTAACTCTTGACACGGGTCTAAGGATAAACACTTGGCATGAGTACATCAGCAGGACTTGTTTTGAGCTGTTCCTTGCTGTAATGATAGTCTAGAGGTTCCTCACTGAAGTAAAATTTTTTACTTAATTCAAAAACCAGCTGTGATATGAAGGCAGGGGTTGGGTGGTGGGAAACATGAGCAGCACTGCCCATACCTACCCTGTGTATAGGATATGTTTCTTCCTTTTTATTCAATCAGCTGTCTATCTATCTATTTCCAGCAAAATAAGGGGGCTGTATGAAGAAAACACAAATGCAGAAATATAACTTCTTTCTGGGGAAGTCGAATTTTCTAATCAATATGCCATCAGAAACGATCAGATTATAATTTTCTACATAGTTATTAAAGTTTTGAGGCAGGAAAAACAGATAATTTTTCCAAAACTTACAACAATCATCAAAAAATGTGAGATAACTGGTTAAAGTAAACATGATAAAGGTGCAGTCTAAACATTTTTAAACAATTTGCTATTGTATTTTGTAACACTTTTACTCAAACACTGCTAAAATATCCATTTTTCTCTAAGGAAAAAAAAACTACTGAAAAAAAAAAGAGAAGTAGTTTTTACATTACAATTCAAAAAAAAGGGGGAATACATTGTTGTCTATAAGATGTCATCTTAGGCATATTTTTTTTAGGTTTTAGCCTCAATAATATGGTACTGAATTTGTACTGTAAAGAAAGAACATAGGAATATACTATGAGCATACAATAATGTTCTGTGGGTTTTTTCAACCTAAAAGTTTTACAAAAAGCTTCAAGTCTGCTTATTTTGGAGAGGTAGGAAAAGAGGAGCTGAAACCCATCAGCTCCTAGGAGTTGCCTCAGTGCCAGTCTTCCAAAAGAAAGCAAAAACATGGGGCCAATTTCTTTCATTACCTTATTAGTGCTTGCCTCGCATCAGCGCCAGATTTTAAGTAAGTGTGTAGATCTTTGCACAGAAGCAAAGGGGAATATCACAAAGCTTCCTCTGGACTTTTCTGACTAAATTTGCACAGTTACTCCTCTTGTCTTCATGAAAAACCCTTGTATGTGTGTTGTGCTTTCCTCCAGGGAGTGCAGTAAGGTGGCCTCTGCGTAAGACATGCACAGAAGCAAACTGCATCTCACACGTGTGGTGAAGCTCAGAAAAGCAGCCACCTTGCAGCTCTCAGTCCTCAGCATAAGAGCAGTTTCCCTTTGTATTTGCAATCCAGACAGTAAGCACCTGAAGAAGGTGCTAACTACAAACATGTTCTGGAAAAAAGTTCCCATTCTCTGATAATGCGTCAAAAGCCTATGCGTGCACAGAGTTGAGCAATGTTTAGCAACAACACTTATTTATTCACAGAAGTAGGAGCAAGGTGAAGGAAAGAAATTTGCCATCAGGGAAGATGGGTGCCAAGGGGATTGTATAATACAGCTGCCAGTGATCGCAGGGGACAGAATTCGATGACCGAGGAGGTCTTTTTCAACCTTGTACTCTCATGTAAGTGTCAGATGCGAAAAGATCTTAGCAGGTGCTGAAAACCATTACATTTGATCTTACTTTGCCTGTCATGTCAGAAATATCAGGAGGTAAGTTGCTCCTATTCTATGTATTGCATGGTCCTTCGTAGGTCATGTATTACAACAGACTGCTCAGCCTAAGGATTTATATAGATACTCTGAAAAAAAAACAACTAGATTTTACTCTGCTTCCCTTTAGAATCTCACACCATACTTGATCATAGTCAATAGCTGGAAACCGTGCAGCAAAAAAAAAAGAAATAACTCACAGCAAAGAGAAACACATATCTAACTGTATTTAAAATTCCAGGAACATATTGTAGCTATGCTCAAGACTGATTAAAAAGGGAAGCAACTCTGAAATTTTGCCAGATATTTTCTAGCATGAATGACTCCCTTTCTGTCTCACACACAGAACACACTGAGAATCTGTGTTGCATACTGGAGCAATCTCCTATTTCAGCACGAAGAAACTGTCAGAGATAAGGAAAGAGATACGTAATATTATAACCATTATTTATTCCAGATTAATGAAAGGGGAAAATGGCCCTTTTAGCTGCAGCTTGCATGCAGAAAAACATTCATCTTACAGAGCCCAGACTGTCTATTGTATTCACAATATATTAGTAGTTAGCTGATCTATCAGCTGAGATGAATTATTACATTGGCTTACAGTGATATCAGTTTTCATTATAGGGCAGTCATCCAAGTCCTTTCCCATTCTGTTTGCACATCCTTACTTCTTTGCTATTTCCTTACCTTTCAGATCCTCTCTGGCCAGGAAGCTGGTAGGCTAAATATGGAGGTTTTTAATGTCTGAAACACATGAAGAAGTCTGAGAAGCAACTACTCAAGTAAATGGTTTTCCAGGGTACTTGTCAGTGTCGTACAACATCTTGCTGCTAAAGGAGTGTCTTCTTTCAATAGATCAAACTTCCCTCTCCTTAGAGTAAAGCATGTTACAGCTTGGGTAGACAGGGGTAGAAAGGAGGATTGGGAGGGTATTTTGTTGGTGTTTGTGTTGGTTGGCTGCTCTTTATTATTGCTGCTGGGGGCTGTTTTGTTGGGGTTTTTTTTGTTGTTGTTTGATTGGATTTTTTTTCCTCGCTATTACACAGCACTGAATATACTGACTAAATAAAGAAAGAATTGCCAGAGATAAATTTTCAGCCCTGGGTTGATGCAGTGCAGGATTTCAGGGTAAAAGAGAATAAAGGTGGAAGAAGGAGGGAAAGGCAGGCTATACCTTTACTGTCTAGTAGAGAAGGCTCAGAAAATGCCCATAAGGACAGACTTTCCAACCTTTGACATTGGAAGACTGCAACCACAGCTTTGGACAGTCTGAGAAAACCCATTGGATCCCACAGGACTCTCATGCCCAGGATGACTCGGCCACCTTAGCAGCTGCCCTGTAGGATGTCTCTGGGGTTTCTCCCTCTGCCTCCAGCACTTCATGCTTTGGGACAGGAAAGCACAGTAGGGAAGGGAGGGTTCATATATTTTATTAACAATATTTTCATGCTAAACTGGCAATAACATTCGACTGACAGCAGCAGTAGTCCCTCCCTGTTGCAGTATAGTCTCAACCCATAGAAACATCTGTACTCACCTTCAGTAATGCTGCCCTCTTAATAGGACTCTTGTAGGTATATAGCCCTGAGACTGCAATTGTCTCTGCAGGTTCTCTCAGCTACCCTGAGGCTTTTGTGTGGCTATCAAGTACAACTGTGGAGTCCACTGTATGATCAGGATGCTCTTCGGCATGACAGAGAGAGGCTAAGTCTTTAAAAAGTAAGTATACATATATGTATATATATGTATACACATACACGTATTTAGCAAGAGGAACTTTATCAGGTTTTTGCCCTACTTAAAGGATTTACTCCCCTTCTGCACCCTCCCCCCACTCCCCTTAGAAATCACTGTTGCTAGCTGATGGCTTGTGTGCTTCAAAGCTGTATTGTGTGATTTTGGGGGCAGGATTTCTTGTACCTTGCCTATGTTTGAAGAGGAAGCAGCGGGCACCACTTCAAGTCTAAATAATGACAATAATCATTTCCAGCAGACAGACAATCTCCTCCTGGCTGACTATAATCTGACTCTTTAGCCAATGCAACTGGCAGCCCTGATATTTCCTCTGAGCCTGGCATAGAGTTAGGAAGCTTGGTAGTGTTCTAGATGTCAATTTATCAATTTATTCCTTAAAGCAGTCTGATTTTGTTACATGTGAAAATATATACTTATCTATTAAAGGAAATAGAAGTAGAATAAAACAGGAAATATTAAAACACAGCATGATGCAGTGAGACTTTGTATTTCTTAAGCAGTAGCAGTAAGCTTAATAAAATGCAGATGCAATCATGTTAAGGGAGCAATGTGGTAATAAAAAGTGAAAAAGGGAGCAAGGTGCATAAAAAGACGGGGGAGCCCTTGGGTGGAAGAATGTCTTTGAATTTAGCAAAGACATAATGTGGCGCCTGTTACAATTGCGCAGCTTTGCTTTCAAAATATAAAGTCAGTGGGTGGGCTGCTTTCATGGCTGGTGTAACTCCACCAAAGTCAGTGGAATTATACCCATTCCAAATGCAGCTCTGCACAAGCAATGTAATAAACTGTAGGTGTCAATACAGTCAGATGGACATGATATATACAAAGAAAAATAGAAAAAGAAAAGCATTCATAAGCATTTCTTTAAAGGTGTTTGAAATTTATGGCCCTTTTTGTTCATTTCCCAAGAATATTCACAGTGATTTTATTTTGGTCATGGAAAACAAGTATCTAACAAATGCTTGGTCTTAGAAGTTTTGTAGCTCTCCTGGAAATTTATTTGGTTTCTCTGTCTTATGGCCTAGAAAAATGTCAGTCTTCCTACTGGGCAGCTGAAACAATACCATGTGATACAAGAAACCATTTCCCACATGCCACCAGCCTTTTATTCTCTCTTTGCACAGTGTCTACCACAATGAGAAATCTGGTGCATGACATAAGGTTTGTGTCAGCTACAGATAATAATAATGAGGGCAAAATAGGAAAATGTATCCTTTAAATGTAAAGCATTTAAAGAATAATGCAAATATCAGGCACAATTTCCTGAGGAGGGGAAACGGAGAGGGAGGTGATGAACTCTTCTACCACATATCCAGTGATAGGAGACATAGGAATGGCTCGAAGCTGTGCTAGGAGAGGTTTCAGCTGGCCGTTAGCAAGTATTCTTTACTGAAAGGGTTGTCAAACATTAGAATAGGCTTCCTAGAGAAGTGGTCAATACCCCAAGCCTCCCAGTGTTTTAGAGGCATTTGGACAATGCCCTTAAAAATACGCTTTAACTGTTGGTCAACCCTGAATTGGTCAGGTAGTTGGACTATGTGGTCATTGGAGGGCCCTTGTAACTGAAATAGTCTATACATGAACACTAAAAACATTTCCTAATTGTAATCAAAATCAGTGTTTATCAATAACTAAAACAATTATAAAATGTAGAATAATCCCCCCAAAAATGTAAGAATTTTTTGATAGCAGTGAGAAATTAAGGGAAATATATTTTGCGTGTCATTTTATGGTTGAAAGCATGTCATTATTGCAAGAAAAAAAGGAAATGATACATTTCTTTATGTGCATCCTGTAGCACAAACTACTACCAAATTAAAATATGGGGATACCAGTCTTGAAGCTTGATCTCATAATTATTTAAGACATTCTCCAAACAGACATGTGCTTTTCTTTTTCTTAATTTGATTTTCTGCTCTGAATTCATGTATATTTTCATGCTCCTTCATTTTTTAAATAATTCTGGTCTAACAGAGTTTTAGTAGCCGATTCACTGCCTAGACTCAATATAATTAGGCTTCAGGGTTGTCTGAACTTAGATTTTGGTTGTTCTGCTCAGGTCCTTGACGATCCATTTTTGGTTTCCAAGCATTTCTAAAGGTCAATACTGCTTGAATCCTGTTACTTGGCTGTGCAACTTTTTCACCTGTTAGTGGAGATAATGACCAGGAATTTGTGAGGTAGTTATGGTATCACAGGAATATACAAATAAAATACGAGTAGATAAATAACAGTTTCCATTCCAAGATGGCCTGTTACACCTGGGAGTTTGTCAAGGAGGATCTCTTCAAGTTCATCAAGATGAACAACAAAGTTCTGCACCAGGCAAGAATTAAATTCACTCACCACCAAAGGCTGTCACCTGGGTGAGTGACAACTGACAGAAAGGAGCTGGTGCCATTGCTGGGGCCAGCTGAATACAAGCCAATAGAGTGCTCTGACTAAACAAGGCAAACAGTGTCCTCAGCAACATCAGGAGGGGCAGGGCCAGCAGGTCAGGGGAGGGTAGCACCTGCCTCTGCTCAGCATCTGGCATAGCGTCCAGTGCCAGATATCTGAGTTCGAAAGGGACACTGAGAAACTGGAGAGCGCCTAGCAAAGAGCTCTCGAGATGGTCAGGGGCTAGAGCACCTGACACACAAATAGGGGTTCACAGAGCCATACTACTTTAGTGGGGCAAAACGAAGGCTTAACGGTGGTTATTAGCACTCCATGACTTCTTTAAATGCAGTTAAAAGACAACAGAGACAAACTCATTTTGATAGTTGCAGTAAATATAGCAAGAAACTAAAAAAGGTGGCTTGGAAGATTCAAAACAGACGTTAGGAAAATCCTCCTCACTGGGAGGGTGGTGCCTCCATGGAACAGCTTACCCCAGGACCCAGTGAAATCTCCATCCTTGGAGATTTACAAGACTTGGCTAGACAAAGCCATGGATGACCTGATCTAGTACTGGCAGTAGTCCTGCTTGGAGCAGGGGTTGGGACTAAATGACCTCCAGAGGTCCACTTCAGCCAACATTATAATTCTATCATTCTAGTATCTTTTCAGTTTGGTTTGGAGTTTTCTGTTTGTTTTTCTTCTCTGGGCTCCTTTGTCTGATTTTAGGCCCTAATGAGTCCTCTTCTACACCCTGCTCTTAAAATGCTGTGGCTTCACATTTTTGGAGTACTTTTGAACTCTCTGGAAAACTGACCGCGGAATGAAACAAAATGTTTCTCTGCTCATTGACTCATCCTGTGTCTGTAAGAATTTTTCACAAATACCAACTGGATACAAATACAAACCATAAGACCTAAATGATGAGCCTGAGTAGACACCATATTCAGCTGTGCAGTGTTTTTTCATATTCTGCATAAGCAACTAAAACCTTGAGAAATGTTTTTAATTTTATTTTGGAAGAGGGACAGAACGGAGAGAGAAAGGGTGATAATGCAAACCAAATTCCCAGATATCTTCCAAGGCTATTCAGTTTAACACCAATATATAGTAAAGAAAAAGTCAGGTGGTTTACATATATATACGGACCCTTATAAATAAGAGATCTAAATCAGATTCTGTTTGGGGTGTATAGGATTGTTTGACTTTATAAGGGCAAACGAAATAGATATTACAATGAAAACCTGTAGCTGTCCCATTTTTACATATGCAGGTCATGATGTATTATAGTTCTAGAGGAAACTAAAGCACATGTACTTTATGTTTCTTGTATAAATGATATAAAATTAAGTCTTCCTCAAACACATCCATATGTACAATTCGTATCTCACAGGATATTCTCTTGAAATATTCCTAGGAGGAAATTTAGCACACTGAATAACACTGCTGTTTTCATTTATTATGAAGCAAGAGGCTTTTCCTGAAAAGCAAGTTCCTTTTAAATATAGATCCTTAATTGTCTGAGATATTACTAATGAAACTCACTTTTAATTACCCTCCAGTCCTCTCAGCTTTGAGGACAGCGCTACTATTACATAGCTCAAATTTATAAAAAGAGAATGACCCAAGAGTTGAGGATTCTCTTCAGGAAACCTAGAGCTTCTGTGGTCTTTCTTAATGTTAATCCTTAGCCAACTTGTCAAAGTTTAAGGTCGGGCAGCCACTAAACTTTGACAGACACTCTCTGTGATCCCCCACCACTCTTCCAGGCAAGGATAACAGGGGAACCAGGGAGAGAGACTTCAAGGTTGAAAAAGACTTGAACCAGTATAATGGAAAAGAAAATAACACTTAGAATAGCAATGAAGATGTTGAACTATATACAGATATTATACAGCCATTCAAATATATTTGAAGATACAAGAGAATATGTTAATAAGGAACTCACACCTTCCAGCTGACAACTAGGTCTGGAAAAAATGTCCAGACTGGACTTGGTAGCAGACAGGAGCCCAGAGTCGTGGTGACAGCCCAGAGGACAGAAAAGGAACTGTAACACCCCCCTCCAGGGAGGCAGGGGAAGGCAAAAAGTCCCAAAAAACAATACTCCTCTAAAGTGCAAAAACACCAGCAGCACAGTAAAAGATTCCAAACAGCCAACAAAAACTCCTCCAGCACAACAAATGCTAAAAGTACCAAGGCCCTTCTCAGGGGCATTTATGTATTGAGCACCATGGGATGGTACATCATGATTGGTCCATTTGGGTCACCTGTCCCATCCTCTCCTCCCCACAGGTCCAGCTGCCCCTCCTCCCCCACTGTGTTTGCCACCTGTGCCAGGAGCCCCAGAGAACTTTTATGCTGGTGCTCTCACACCAGGACACAGTTGTATCTTGTTTTACTGAGGCTCTGTTGAATCTTCTTTGTTGCCCTTCTGATATTAGCTGCCTTTGTTTTAGTTTTACTTCCTTCTAAAATTAATAACATATTCAGATATCTTTTTCACTCACTCGTCATTCTTTCTTTCACTGGAAATGGTTTGGCTTTTCCATCTTTACAAAATTAGCAGCTTTTTGGAACTTCTTAACCCGATGTAGGTCAGACAGGCTTCAGCTTCTCTTGTGTTTTTCAGACTGGATGTTACTCTCACATTTCTATAGACTAGAAGATTTAAAAATAGTTTCCCTACGCCTTCAAGCTTCAATCCCATATAGCCTAGTCAAACCAAGGTGGTTTAACAGAATTCAGCATCATGCAGAATCAGACGTCTATATAAATAGTCAAATCCTTTAAAAATTCCATTAACACTCAGATTTAAGAAGAAGATAAGGATCTATAATCAGGGGAAAGGTACATCTATTCAGTACATTCATTTTAGTTTCCAATCCCAAACTCTGCTTCATTCAGCAGAGGGTTCAACACAGAACAGGCTATCAGGGTCATATTTTAATGCTCTGATTGTCTCTGTAGCCTCAGATGAGTGGTTATATTCACCTACGCCATCTGGTAGTCTAGCCATTCTTCTGATTTATAACTTGTCACCACTCAGACCTTTGCTTATGTAAAGGCTAGGAAAATCAACAGTGACAATTAGTATTAGGGATACACGTGACTCCTTCCTTGCTCTGGGGATGCTGGAAATTAAGAACTTTCTTTTTTTTCCATTTGAAATATCTGGTTTTACTTGGTTTTCTCATAACAATTTTCAATTGTTCTCATATATAAGTTTTAATACTGCAGTATACTGTCTTAAAATACAGACACTAGACCCAGGAAAATCTGATCTGTGACTACTTAACTTGCTGAGATTATTAGTGATGTGAAGGAACAATCTCAAATCCCCCTGGCTTTTTTATGCTACTGAGCATAACCGACATTGGTCTACAAAATAAGAACTTGGATAATGCAAAAGAATAAGAATTTGGATGATGTAAAAGATCTCTTTTACATCAGACTGAGATGAAACTGGGGTCTGGCCTGGCAACAGAAAATTAGATTTACATGTTAGATGAAGAACATATACCTATATTTGTAGAAATCACTTTCCCAGCTGATTTTCTTTGGTAATGGCCAGGGAAACAAGCTGATGAAGAGATTAAAGAACAAGGAGGGAAAGTGGAAGGTAAAACAGAATTAATAGTTCATTGGCAAAAGTAATCCTTTGTCAATAACTCCTTTGAAAACAGGCAATTTTTTCTGATGTACTCACATTCTGAAATGGATAGAAGTGCACAATTTTATTATCTCAAGGAAAAGAAATAAGAAGGTCTGGTAATAGTCAACAGCGACAGAGATGCCATAAAATGCATTCAGTACAGGGCAAATGTTATATTGCCATTGTATTTTCAACCACTCACAAAAATATAATAAAAATACCACACACACCAAAATCAAACATTGACCTTATGATTGTGTATGGATCTAAATCAAAATCATCAAT
This sequence comes from Trogon surrucura, assembly GCA_020746105.1. Taxonomy (NCBI): domain Eukaryota; kingdom Metazoa; phylum Chordata; class Aves; order Trogoniformes; family Trogonidae; genus Trogon; species Trogon surrucura. The sequence continues at coordinate 110,623,953 of CM036617.1, read as the reverse complement.
TTGAATGCTCCAGATCTTTGGGAAAGTTCAATGTGGATTTAAAGTTTGTGGTTTCCTGCTGTCTCTGCAAAGAGACTCAGCCAAAGTTTTGGTTCTGGGCACTCTTGAACACTGTTTTAAATAAGTCTTTTAACCATTTATTATATAGCATAAAGAAACAAACAGTAAGAAAGCCGTATTTTAGATTTAACTGAATTTTTAACTCCACTGGCTGTTCTGGAAGATTCCAAGCAAATATAGGTAGACTTAGTGGAGCCTCTTTCACATGTATAGGAGCAATACTTCGGTGTTCAGATTTGTTTCATAATTGGGAATCCTTTTATCAGTGCCAGTATATCCAAGGAGAACTTACAAATTGGGTCAAACATGTGGCTACTCAAGGTGGCTGACTTTGAGACATTAGGTGAATGGCCAGATGTCAGAATGCCCCTTTCATAACAGCAGCACTTTCTTCCAACTTTTAAAAATATTTCTACTTCTACTCTGTCTCAGTTCACCCCACTACTCCCAAGGAAATTCAGTAAGATTCTCTGCTTTTGCAGAGGATATATGTGACTTCCTCAGAATGTAGTAAAAGCTGACAAAAGTTTTTGTTTCCCAAGCTATGAGGTGCTCAGGGCAGGCTGGATTAAGGTTGCTTTACCAAAGGAAAAGGAATGAAGGAAGTGTAGTGGCGCAACAGCATGTTGAGGAGAGTCCTGAAGCGCTGGATTTCCTGCCCATTTAGCACTTATTGAGACAAGTGGGTTAGTGAAATTGCTACTGTTCATAGGAGGGACGACTGAGATCCCACACCACGGCTGCTGTTACTTATGCTTAGCAGCATGTCTCTGGCAATAAAGGCCAGCCATTCTGCTACTCTCTGAAGCCTGTTTCCCTAGAAAATGCTCACTTTGCCTAAAGCCTGATCTTCCTGGTATGCCAAAAGCCCTCCAATACTGGATTTGCTGAAAGTGTGCTCTAAGGGCACAGGGAAATGTGTGCTCATATGATCAGTGGAGTTCCCAACACACCCATTTCTCTGGTTGTCTGGGTGAAACTGGGTAGGTCTGGCAACTTGACGATTTCCATCGCCAGTAGCTTTGCAAAAGTGCTTTAAACAAATCATTGTGCTGCTACACTGAAAGGCACTGACCCAACCTCCTGGCTCTTTAGAGCTGTAGCTGGCAATGGTTGTGCATGATTTCCTGCAAGCCCCCTGTTGTGCTGAAACACTGACTAGCTGCATAATAATCTATGCAAATTATGAACTCAGCAGTGACCATTTTCCCTCTAAAGCAAGAGCCCATAATTTCTCCTCTTTAGGCTTTTCTCATATTTACTGTAACATTATAATTTCATCTAATAACTGTGTAACCCTCTGGCAAACATCACTCTCCTGCTCATGCTCTGGATTGACACGCCCTTGTCTGACTCTCTGTCCATCTCTTAAAGGCATTCTTTGGGGTCTTTATGAGGTTTTATTTGAAGATGAAGCTGCTTAAAAGATAGATTCAAGATCCAAGTCCTCTCATGTCTCTTACACTGCAATAGGAGATCTATCATTTTCAAAGTCTTTTGAAGAGCAGATAGAGTGTGTTACTTCAGTCTCTAGCTCTGAGGCTGAAGAGATCTCAGTAAACTCACCAGCAGACCTCAGCTGAAAAGAATTATTGACAAGCTCTGTTGTAGAGTCATCAAAATGCAATGCAAATGCAAAAGTGTCTGAATCTGCTTATTTTGGCATTTCTACCCGCAAATAGAATTGTCATATGAAAGTAATCTTTTTGGATCTCCTGTCTTCCAGATGACATCTTTGCCACACGTTCATGACCTGCTCTAGCTCTGTGGTACCTGAGCAGTACTCCAAATGCAATTCCCTAAACTGGGAAAATTAATTAGAGGCTTAATTCCTGCCAGAGAGGAATGCCCTGGCTGTGTCTGAGACTATATCCTAGAGGGCTGTTGATTTGCCATTTAGAGAGGAAGGTGACAATATGTTTGGGGGGATTTTGAGTTGTCCCCAGACAACTGTGCTGCCTATAGATTTTTAGGCTACCAACGTTGTTATGATCTGAAGAGCTTCTCAACACAAACTCCAGATTGCAGCATCCCACTGTCACGGGCAGCCCACCAAGCTCATGACTGATTAATTGAAAGGGTACTTTGACCACGCTGCCTTTCTATAAGCAGAGCTCTTATAGGGCAGTACAGTACGGGAAGGGAAAATCACAAATTAGCAGGATATTTCCTAAGCTTCTTGAGACTCAACTCTGGTCAACTAAGCCTGTTTCCATAGCTGCTCTTTCAATTAAAGGAAGCAAAAGATCTCTTATCCTTTGCATTTGAGTTTGGTGTGGGATTTTGAGAGTTTTGGGGGTTTTTTTTTGAGTCTAGAAAAATAGGAACACCCTGAAAGGCACTCATCTCATAAAATGCAAGGTGTCTGTCCCCTAGGCTTACTCTGCTAGTCAATAGAGAGGAAGACATATTTCCTCTCATCCTAAGGCAAATACCTATGGTGGATTAGTTAAGTGTGCTTATTGCTTTCCATTCAATACCTAGGGGACTTCGGATATCTACACTGCAAGTATATAATAGTAGGTGAGGTGAATCCTTCCCACATGTCTAAGTAACACTTTGAGACAGTTCACTATTATTTTTCAAGACAACCTTCATGTTAATAGCTACATTACTCTAAGATTCAGCTACTTCCAGCCATATTCTTAAATCCTTTCTGCCCACTTTTTTTTTGTATTTCATACTGAAACCACTTTTAAAGATCTGCTGACGTCCCTTGGGGAAATATGTATCTTGTTGATGATGGACCAATAAATGTATATTCCATACGGGCAACACTAGGAGTCCACGAGCTTTGTGCCGAGGAAAAAAGCTATCACAGCATTCACCTTGTGGAAATTTAAAGTGATTACCTGTAGGTTGAAAATTATTGTGTCATTATTTCTTTGAAATAGAACAAACTCTTCTTAAAATCACAGGTAATCTGTTTTTAAGGATCTGCAAATAACAAAAAGCTGACAAACTGAAATTCCCTCCCCTCTTCCCCAGATTCACCTTTGTTAAACCTCTGGATCTCTGTTACTCTCCTGATTGTGTGTCTTATTTAAAAATGCCCTACTGTGCTATCTGTTTTTTCAGATATCAGTAGGTGTGCTTGAGAATCCTTGGGGTTTAAATAGCTCTGAATAATGGAGAAATCAGTCTGATGTAAAAGCAGAAGGAGCTTACATTTACAGTGGTAGCAGTAATGATGGTACAACATCACACAATGGCTCCTGGAAGCAGACAAATGTCAAAACAGCATGAAAAACTCCTCTTGCACACAGCTAAAAGTGCCCAGAATCCTCCCAGAATAACATACACAATCAATTTTGATGAATTCAAAGCTAATATCTGTGTCACTCCCTTCACAAAAATGGTCAGTTTCAGACAGGAACTAATTGTGCTGCCTTGTTTAAAAATAAAGAAATCATCTTTTGTTTTAACAGATTTCCTCTACGGTATTTAGCTGTTCATGCCTGAAAACATGCTGTGTATAAAATGGTTGCATGAAAGGGTTAGCAATCTGAGACACAGTAGTGGACATTGTTGAGGATATAACAGCACATTTAGTTGCCCAAGAGAAGGGTGTGGAAGATGATATTTGGAGAGCTAGCACACCTCAGTGGAAACTGTGTATACTACAATGAACAGCATTTTTTTACTAAACGAATTTGTTCCCAGTGTTGCTTGAACTTCATCTTGTATTTTACCTAGTTTCAAAGGTTTTAATATATGTGTTCTTCTTTGGCTTTGTTACTGTTGTTTTTAAGCTCCCATGTTTTCCATAATTCTCTGTTTTCATGATAAGTGGAATTTAGAAACAGATTTCTTTTTAATTGGATAGGAAGAGTGTCTTTAGAAGGATGATATCTAAGGCAGTAGCACTGGTCTTTCTGCACAACCTGCACTTTACTCAGTCATCTTTCAAAACCAATCACTTTGCCTGGAATAGTGATAGTAATTACAGATTTAATTTGTCCCCAGCCCCTAAGATTCCAAAATAAACTGAGGCCTTGAGTCTGTTGGAAATAGAAATAAGCCCTGACAGTCTGCTTATACTGCTTCGCAATGCTGCAACCTCCATATTCCCCATTGCTGGTTCCAGGAAAGATTCTTTAATGAAACAGGGAAGAGAGGTGCACACCAAATAACCATGTGAACTAGGAGAAAACCCTACTGCTAAGCAAAAAGACTGTTGCTAGAAAAATGCATTGAACAGATTATTGGCTTTATGTGCCATCACCCTATGCTGAGCTATAAAAAAAGTGTGAGGGTAGGGGGAAGAATTACATGTGCACTGTGTTATGGATAGATGCTATAAAAATAATAATAATGATGATGATGATGATACTAATAACATTAATGGTCTTCAGTATAAATGGAAAGCTATCTCTCCCTTCCAGTTTTCACAATGAGTAGGGCAAAAGAGGTAAAAAATGGTAAAAAGATTAATTTTTTTTTAGAGGTTCATACATATAGTAGTTATATAGGTAAGGGCTTTGCTAGCAATGTTTGTCCCTTTATTTTTTTCATTTGACAGCTTTCCTATGCTGTGTGTCTGTTGTTCAGCTCAATTTCAGTCTTGGTTAAGAATGCTATGCTATTACTTTCTCACAGTAATATGTTCCATAAAGTCCTGAATGACCATGGTCTTAGTTCATTTCCCAGTGAAATCACAGAGAAGTCTCCAGCATCCTCTTCCTAAAAATCCTAACATATGGCTTAGCTTAGTGTATAGAGAGACTTAATGGGCCTAATGGGTCACTTTTTAAATTGATTGACCTTTAAAATTCTAATCTGCCAGCCAAGGTATAAAAAGTGATTGGCAGAGTGTTTGAGGGAATCTTCTGCTGCTGTTCCTGGACGTATTCTGGAGAGAAACATGAGGCTGTATGGCAGTAACGTTGGAGTACACATCTCATGGAGCTTCATAAAAGCTTTCTTTCCTAAGTTATCTAAGTACTTTTGAAATTTCAAACTACTTAGTTGATAGGGCATAATCACTGGTGTGGATATTTTTAATGAATCATAAAATTGTAGAATCATAGAAGGTTTCAGGTTGGAAGGAACCTTTAAAGGTCATCTAGTCCGACCTCCCTGTAGGGACATCTTTAACTAGATCAGGTTGCTCGGAGACCCATCAAGCCTGACCTTGAAAATCTCCAGAGATGGGGCCTCCACCACCTCTCTGGGCAATATGTTCCTGTGTTTCACTACCCTCATTGCAAAAAAATTCTTCTCATATCTAGTTTAAATCTACCCTCTTTTAGTTTAAAACCATTATCCCTTATTCTACCGCAACTGGCCCTGATAAAAAGATTATCCTCTTCTTTCCTGTAGGCCTCCTTTAGGTACTAGAAGGCTGCTATAAGGCCTCCCCAGAGCCTTCTCCAAGCTGGACAGCCCCAACTCGCTCACCCCTTCCTCACAGGAGAATTGTTCCATCCCTCTGATAATTTTTGTGGCCCTTTTCTGGACCCATTCTAACAGGTCCACGTCTTTCTTGTGCTGAGGACTGCACAGTGAGACACAGTACTATTGTTGCTTTTTTGTTTTGCTTTAAAGAAACTGATTCATTATGTAAGTCCTCTTCCTGACACACCCCCTGCCCAAGGACAATGAGACCAGGGACAGTAGGGAATCCAGATAGACAATAAGGCTTGTAAAAGTACAGAATGTTGTGTAAAACACAGAACATGGGCAGCACAATATGTAGGATCATCAGGTCAAACGTCTTTGCTTCCTCTAAAGTTTCAAAATCTGTTATTGAAAATCAGAACCAGTATTTTTCTTCCTTGTTTTCAATTGTACAAATCATTACAATTTTTCTTCCAATTTAATCACCTTTAAGGCAATTCAAACATTGAAATCATTAATACATCACAACAGATAAGGTACATTAAGTGATAAAAATCATCACGTTAAGGTCAAATAGGTCTGCAGTTTCTTGTGCTTCTATAAATGAAGTCCAAAAATGCAGATACCTTTCTCTGATACCTTTCCTTGTTTTCTGACACATCCATAAGTGCCCTCTTAGAGAAAAACTGAAGAATGTGAAAGGTGTGTATACTAAACATACTATATAAACTACATGTAGATTTCATTACTGATTCCCAAAACTCAGAATAAGACATGGCCAATTTCTTCCTGTCACCCATTTGTTCTCTTCAGCACAATGACTACTTGACTGTTTCATGTAGTAATAATTATTGACAAAGGGACAAAGCATGGAGCAGTCAGATTTTGCCCCACTGTTAGTTCCCATAATTTGGAGCTGTGCTGTCTTTGAAATAGTAAAAGATATCCATAATAGATGTGATTTCTAAGGTCTTCTGTAGGAGTTCTTTTCAAAAGCTGTATTGTTTCCATGGATGCTGCCGTATAATCTAATTATTCCTGATGGGTTGCCTATTGTACGACAGGATTCTTCAAAGGAAAGCAAAACAGCAAGGTAGATCATTTGAGCAAAAATCTTTTATTTGTTTAGGACAATGTTTCACAAAAGCTCTATCTGGGAAGGAAAAGAAATCTCTTCTGAGCCTCCTTTCTTTCAAAACTCAAGTTGCTATAATCATATAAAGCGGCTCTGCGTACTGTATGTTTTATCCTTTCTTTTCATTGGATGATAGAAGATATTTCAGCCCCATGTTGGGGTGGGTTTTTTTCCCACTGAAAAATTAAATCATTTATATTGTAAGCTCTGCTGTAGACAACCAGGGTAAAGCAACCTCAAGCAGTCAGAGAATGCATGCCAGGCCCAACACCTGCAGCTTGTCAAAGGAATTATTCCACTCAACTCAGTTGGAATCTTTTTGTGGTAAGACATACAGTGGTGCAAAGAAGTTGATATTTACCTCCACCTCATTAAAGTGAATCGGTTTCCTATTATCACAGAGTCCCAAGTCCCTAGACCATATGATGAATCTCTCTTGGCCTGTGGTGTGTGCGACTGCACTGGTTTTGACCTTGGCCATTGTGCTAACCAGCCCCACTGCATGTGCTGTTTCTCATGGCACCTTTGCACCTGCATAGCTAGGCTCCAGCCAGCTTTCCCCAGTGAAGGGCCTGAAACTGTACTTTATCATGTCAAACAATAATATCCTGAGCACATAAATGTGTTCTCGTCTTGCTGTGATTGCATTAATAAATGAATGTTTCTCTTACATGCACCGTCTTCCAAGTAACCATATTGTAAGAAGATGGGTGTGTCCTCAGGCATATCAAGTGGGAAAAGGATGGAAGCTCAGAACTGTTTCTCACCAACATCCACTCCTCTCTTAGAGCTACTGTCATGGTACCACTATTTTGCACAGCTAGCTTCTGTGGTTTGGAAATTTGCCATCCTTTTATGTATAGATGAAAAGATTTTCCACTATTTAAGTGTAGTCTTCATTTTGTATGGTCTACAAATAAGCCAAAGCCATATGGATTTTCCTTTACATTGCCTTTCAACAGCAACTACTGTTTACAAAATTACCTGTGTTGCTCCTATATTATCATTATTCCTGTATGAGTCAACAGTTCTGCCAAATCGCTACTCAACTTTGTTTCTTATGTGACATCTATTCTTCACTGTTGATGATAATTTATGTTGATAAGTGGGATTCAGCCAGTAAACTTCTGCTTTCAGGTAGAGGCAGCTCAGCTCTGTTTCCTCCAATGGTTATCAACGGAGAATTCAGAGCTCTAGTTCTTAAAGCTCTTCAGGATCCAGAAGCAGCTGCAGCAGAGACAAATTCAGAGCCTGTGTTGCTCCCTAAAGAAGGGCACAGCAACACAGAGCTGCACACCCAGAGGAGGGAGAGAAGGAAGCGAGGAGTAGAACCAAGCTGCATACATCTTGGCAGAACTAAGAGAAAATGAAGTTGTCGAAGTCTGTGGTCAGTGGATTTGAAGGGAACGCCAACTTTTTTGTTCTATCCAGTTCCAAGAGAAGGTGAAATTCTGTACTGCTTTCTCTCCTTTTCTGCTATTTCCCTACTTTTCTACTATTTGTCTATCTGAGATACAAGACAATGGCATGATACTACTTACGCATGGCTACTTTAAGTCTGATTCCTTCTAAACAAAGTAGGTTCTTCATTCAAATTAGAGATACATTGTTTTAAATTAAGTGGTCAGATTTTACTCTGGCTGGGGTTTTACTACTTGAAGGGGTAGAAAAGTACTGATGCAGTGAAAAAATGAGATTTGCATTCAGCCTTGACAGAGGTGCAATCTGTAGGGCTGAGTGCCAGAGTTCATCTTCTTTGAAAGTTCTCTCTGCCTTGTTCATCACTCTTTCCTGTGGTTCAGTCAGTTTCATCTTGTGTGAAGCCACACGAAAAGGACTTGTTATTATGGAGGGATTTGATTCAGATGTTGGAGAAACAGGACAATAAAACACCATACCAAAAGTCAATTTGTTTCTAAGCAAATGGGCTACCTTTTACAGCTAAAGCTTCTTCCAGCACAAGAATGTCTTATGTAAGTACTGAAGCAAAGGAGACTGAAGGTAGCAAATACCTGGAACAACATAGCCAAAGATCAGAATCCAGTACAACGAAAAACTTCTAAGCATTGCATCTAAACTTTATTTATCTGCATTGGAGTGCTATTTTTTGTTAGTAAAGCTGAGGAGGTTACAATGTAGTAGTATGAAAAATATTGCCATATTAAATATTGTTTTCCGAGTAACTGGAAATTTTATACACTTTTCGAGGAGGGACAAAATTATGACTTTATCAAAGTCCAGAGTAGTTGAAATCTGAAAAGCCACATTTTGGCAAGCGTATTTAAAAGGAACTGCAGACATGCTCTCAAAGCATGGTTTGTTCCTGATAATCCAAAGTAGCAGGAGATGCAGGAAAAAAAAATGTTCTCAGGCTGATGTTGTTGGATAAAGCATAAGGTACTCGGAAAGCACGGAATACTTTCATGGCATATATATATTTTGGGATGATATTGGATTTCAAATGAACAGTTTTCCTACAGTAGTATTTTCATTAGTTTTAAAAGGTTTTTTCTCTGTTTATTTTGGACAGGCTGCATTGAAAAAGCACACTGTGATTGGGGAAAGACGCTTGAAAATGCTTTGTAAAAGTTGCTTAAAAATTCTAGAATGGTTTCACCATAGCATGTAAAGTAAACAGAGGATAATAAAAGGTACTTTGATTTGTAAATAATTGTTCCCACTGCTGTGGATGAAGAACAGTACCAACTATATTCATGGTTTCCATAAAGTGTCCAAAATAAAGATTAGCTAAGTTCTTCATTGTTTCCATTAGTTTGGTATGTTCTGCATGGTCTTAATCAGGAGAGCAAAGAAATGTTTGAGGGGAACCACTGAAAAGAAAATTGTATTAATCCCTGTGTAACTACTTGATCAGAAGATTGTTATGGTCATCTCTGAAATTACTGCTGGATGAGTACTGAGAATAGTTTTTCTGTGTTGGATACTGCCCAAAACTTTACCAGTGTTGACATGGTCTGGAAATTATCGCTAACACTACAGTTACTTTGATAATGTTCATCAAAGCATAACATAATCCTTTAGGCTAAACCAAGTATATAAAAATCATTAACAAATAATTTATTGCTTTGTGCCAAACCACTGATCACATGTTTGACGATGCAAATGTATTTTCTTTGCTGATTCTTGTTCTTCCTTTGGTAGAGCCAAAGTTTGAAGCAGGCTTCCTTCATGTAGCTATCCGGAATAAATAAAGCCTATCCACCAATACGCAGCACTCAGCTGTCTGGATGGACGAGGGATACAGGCATCCTTTCTGTGGTGATGTGAGTCTTTTTGCTTCCCATTCAGATTTCCTTGCATTCTGGGTCTTGTAGCCGCATAGAGTGTTTAATACAGCATGATGGGCTGATCCCAGTCAGCAGCCAAACTCCCACGCAGCTGCTTGCTCCCTCCCGTTATCGGGACAGGGGAGAAGGTAGGAGGAGCAGGAATTGGAGACTTGGTGAGTCAAGATGAAGACATGAGGGTCACTCAGTGGTTATTATTGTGGGCCAGACAGACTCATCTTTGGGAAATACCCAATTAAATGCCAGTTAATTGACAATTAAAATAAATATTTAATTATTGCTTCTGGTAGTAGGAAACAAGATGAAAACACCTATTTACACGCTTGGGGAAAAGATCTTTCCTCACCTTTTCCCAGGCAGAACTCTATACTCCCAGGCACCTCTCCTCCCTGCCTGCCACAGGCCCCATTGCACTCAGTCTGGCCAGGCCATGGCTGCTCCTCCCGCCTCACACCAGAATCACCTCCTCCTCCTTCCCTCCCCACTTGAGGCTTTTACTCTCACATTTCCCCCTCGTTCCCCTCTCTAACTGTTGTGCAGTGTTTTGCCTTTCCTTTTACCCTGGCTTTCACCCCTGCTCCTGACACCGCCATCATGGCTGCCATGGTGGGTGCAGGGCCCAGCCATGCCCTGCGGGGAGCCGGTTGGAGCCAGCTGGAACCGGCTTTATCACAGGCTTAAAGAAGAGAAGGGCAGATTAAAGAATATTTTAATGAATTAAACATATTCAAGTCAGCAGAAATTGATGAAATATACTCAAGTGCTTTGGAAACTAGCCAAAACTACTTCTGAATCACCAGGTTTCCTAGAGGACTGGGGAAGCATAACTATGGCATATGAATTGAAATATGGGAAACAGGGGGACCTGGGGAATTATTAAGCGTGCATACCTGCTAGGGTAATTTAGGGAAAACTCTCAAACTGAGAGGATCTGTCAGAGAATGGCCCCTGTTCAATCTTGTATCAAAACTTGGATGACAAAAGGGAAAGAATTCATAAAATCAGCAGGTGAGTAACTGCAATTTTATAGGAAGGGATGAGAATTCATAAGGTATCTCAAATGAAGGTGAAGCTCTCTCAGAAGGACTGAGAAGGAGACACCAAATACAAACATACAGATGCAAAATAAGCAAGCAGTAGAAGAGCACAGATATTTGGAGATCACAGCTTCAATGCAAGCTGGCCGCACAATTCCATCCCCGAAAACCTCATCTTAAGATACTTCTGCCAGTAGGTCCTAGTAGTAAGTAGTAAGTAGTAAGAAGGTGGTGATGATCAGCATCTGTTTATTATGACTAAGCATGAAGCGCTGTTCCCAGTGTAGCAGATTAGAAACAATGTGAGCAAACCAGAGAAGATCCTGCTTTGGCAGGGGGGTTGGAATAGATGATCCTTTGAAGTTCCTTCCAACTATTAACATTCTGTAATTCTGTGAAGAATACCGTAGCAAGAATGATGAATTATTTTATCATCAAAGTCCATGGGGAAGGTATAAAACATTGTATTCCTAGAAAAAGAACACAGGCGGAAGCTGTGCATGCAAAAGTATGCAGGTGTGGCATAGCATGTGACCATAGTTTTCCATTACAAAAAATGATGGTGGAAATGATACCTTTTTCCATTGAGGAAGAAATAGTGATCTTGCCTCCAATTAACAAGACTTTGTTTAAACAAAATGAAAAAAATAATCCAACATAGCAAAACACTTATGGAGAAAAAAGCTCTAGGAAGTTCCTTGCTGCAATTTATTTTTTTAAACAGACTGTAGGAGATGCTCAGTAGCATTAGAGTGGCAGCTCAAGGGAAAACAATGACTCAGTTGGCCACGCTGCAGAAAATCCTGGTAAACTGTAGGCCACTACAGAGGATGCAAGAGGTCAGGCAAGGAACTCACTCCAGCTGATGAAGCAAGGCTGGGGTAGCTGTCTGTGTGTCAGATGAGATGCAAGACTCCTGCTAGCTCAGCTCATAATTACTGTACCCAGGCATTTGTGTCTTTTAGCTTCCAGAATTGCACAACCTGGAATTGAGAACTCAGCTCCAGAAATAGTCATTCACAGCTTCTCCTTCAGTGGGTTTATTAAGCTGCATATATTTAAAAGGTTATTGATTAGACTGTTCAATAGGATGTGGGAGTAATTTCAGAGAGAAAAAATATTGCTATTGTCTTCCTGGACAAAAAGGGCTGTTAATTTAATGACAATTAAAACATAGTTAAATTGTGGGGCATTAACTATAAGAATTACATTAATGTGACAAAAAAAAAAAAACACAGAGAAAAAAAGAAAATGGTCAGAGACAATTTTCACTTTTATACTTTTTTCTTTAATTATTAATCTAGTATTGCATTTTATTCTTAATTACCACAGTGTTTGAATTGTCATTTCATTGGATAAATTATCAAATCTTGCTAGATCACCAAATATAATTCCATTCAAACAACCCAGCATTGCTCTACTCCCAAATCAAGAGATGAATGACAGCAAGCCAGAGCCTCACTCCTTAACCAGCCAACTAGATCATCTTCCCTGGCCAGATAGCCAGACCTTGTTTCTGCAGCTAGCCAGAGCTGTTCAGCCTCTGTCAGCCAGCCAGACCCCTTTTTTCCCCAGCCAACCAGAGGTTGTTTCTCCAACTTGTCAGCCAGACACTCTTAGCCTCGATCGGCCAGACAGGGGCTCTCTCCTGGGCCAGCCAGCCAGAGCAGGTCACCCCAGCCAGTCTGCCAGAGCCACTCAGCCCTAGCTGGCCAGCCAGCCACTCTCACCCCATCCAGCCATCCATTTCACCTTGCCCAGCCAGAGCAGCTTGCCCTGACCAGCCAGCTGGAACATCTACCCTGTCCAGCCAGCCAGAGCAGTACTTTGCATAGGACAGCATTATTGTGGAAAACCACGTCACAAGCTCTATTAGAGTCTAGGTAGACAACATCATTTGCTCTTACCTTCTCCGGTCATTCATCTTTTTTAGCACTGAAGCCAATCAGGTTAGTCAAGCATCATTTAACCTTAATGAATTCATATTGACTAGTCTTGCTCATCTTGTTCTCATTCATTTGCTCAGAGATAGCCACCAAGATTTGTTTCATCTTTTTCCCAAGAACTGAAGTGAGGCTGACATGTCTGTAGCTCCTCAAACTGTACTTTTTCCATTTTTATCTGTAGGTGTAGCAAGTACCATTCTCCTGGAATATGGACTTCCCCCACCTCTGGTATGAGGAGGAAGTCTGCTCTCCTGAGCCCCAGGGTCTGTATTCTGCTGTTACCTTCCCCATGCCTGCTGGGATCTTGAGCTCCTACTATGTCATGCTGTATACAGACATGGTTTCCATTAAGATCCCTGACCAGTTCTTCAAGAAATTTTATCAGCCCACATCAACTCATCACAAGTCTCTAGTACTTTTGCTGTACAGTTACTTGAGTACCTTACAGCTGCAAATAACAAGCACTTAACAGTGATTTCTCTGAAGCTGCTGACACAGTATTTCCCAAAGCCTCTGCAATATTTTCTCTTCAGTTTTCTCATGCCATAACTTTCATACTACTGTTCACGTGGCCTTGCGCCTGTGCAACTTAGCAGTGCAGCTATGGGAAGTTCTCATGGGAAGCAACGACTGTTTGTGGGGTGAGGGGGTGGGACATGAAAACAAGGGCAAAACCTCCCATTCATTACTTTGTTTCGTACATCTCAGTTTATGTTGACAAAACCCAATCTCTTTGTACAATAGAGTGGGTAAGATAATTATTATTTAATCCTCTTTTTTTCATCATTTTATCACTATTTAATTCCTTATTTATCAGTATTAGTTCCTTATTTAATTTATTATGATTTATTTAATTAATATTATATTATAAATAATTAATTTTTATATATAATCATTATTTAATTATCCTTTTCCAATAACGTCCACAACTGCAGCTTATCAACCAGTGTACAGTATTTGCACCTCATCATCATACTTCAGTCAACACTAAGGGCATCATGAACAGCCAAAAGGGAGATGAATACTTAAAAAAGTGATAGTGTAAAAAGGGTACAGTACAGCCATGTCATCCCACCAGATCTCCTTTGGGGGCAGGCCTCAGGGTCCCTGAGGACTGAACCCTGCAGAAAGTCACCATGACGTCACACTGTCTCGGGAGTCTTACCTGGACAGAGGCAGAGCTTTGAGGTCCTTTCACATCCCGTGCTCCTCCATCAGCACAATCACAGTTCCCAAATCCCTCCACATCCCTCCCCAGGCCATGCTGACCCTGGACTGCTGCAGAAGGCCCTTAAATAGGTGGGCACAGACTCACCCATGTTCCAGTACCAGCCGGTCACAAGGCAGCTAACAGAGGGCCCCTGAAGGTTCTGGAACTGGCTGTGCAGAGAAGTGGTTGAGTGGGGATTAACAGATAAAGTAAGTTGTAGTCAGGTGGGGGTCAGGCTCTTCTTCTGGGCAACTAGGGACAGGACAAGAGGGCATGGTCTGAAACTGTGTCAGGGGAGGTTTAGGTTGGATCTCTGGAAGCACTTCCTCGTGGAGAGGCATTGGGAGGCACTGCCCAGGGAAGTGGTGCAGTCACTGTCCCCAGAGTTGCCATCGTCTAGCCGTTGTGATGTTGTTGAGTCATAGGCTGGACTTGGTGATCTCAGAGGTCTTTTCCAGCCTCAACAATGCTGTGATTCTGTGATTCTGTGGAAAAAAAAAAAAAAAAAAATTAACACAGAGAGAACTTACTGCCCAGAGGAATGAAATGGTGGCTGCAGTTGAGCACCATGGCAGCTCCCACCACACCTGTTGGGCTGGAGAGCCCCAAACGTGCTTCACCCCATCCAATGGCACTGCATGAGGCTTCAGTGGGCAGCTGCAGCAGCGTTCAAGGGTAGCCTCCTGCCAAACCAGACATGGCTCTGCTGTCCCTCACTGTGCAGCCTTGGGTGGAGCTCCAGCCATAGGGCTGGTGTTTGAGTCTTCGAGAAAGGACAGGAACAGCAGCTGTTTCTCTCCTGCAGAGTCTTCTTGCTCTTCATTTTTCATCATGGTGAAAATTTTTGGTCATTAAAAGCTGCATGCACAGGTGTTCTCCCCCAGCAAACAAAGAGACTATTAAATGCCTAGTTAATGGACAGTGCTGTACATGTCCTGTCCTAAAAGACACCAAGCTTGACTCATAAAAGCACAGCCATGGTAACACAGTGCTTCTAAATGGGCCAGTCATGCCCATCTCCTAGCTAGTTGACAAGAGTGCCACACCACATACGCAGCCACATGCTTTCTGAAGGGAATTTGGCTTGGTGATAGTACAGGGGCCTCAATTTCTGCTCTGCAGTGCAGCCACACCGTTGCCTGCTTCTATCAAAGTACCCCTTCTGAAAGATGCACACACCTCCAAAATGATCGACCTCATGGGCTTCTCTTGTGTTATCCCTGAGTGGACCTTTCCTCACTCCCTGTTTGGTTTCCTCCTGTTACTGCTGACTGAGGACTTTACTCTCTTACGAAATGGGGGTCTGCTTAAAACGTGCACACATGCAACCTTCTTGACTTCTGCTTCAGTAAGCTAATGTCACATGGTGTTTTATCTTCCTTTATGTTCTTGATGAGGGATAAGACTCTTAGTATAAACTGGTGCTACTCAAAGGAAATAACTTAAGTGGTGCAGTTTACATCAGCTGACAATCCAAAACAGTTTTCTTACTGCCTGTAATGCTTTGTTCACTGTTAATTTCACTCTTTGATCTTCTGTATTTCACGTTTCTTTGATAATCACTACTTCAGTTTATTCATTCAGTTCTAATTTCCATGCAGATGAAACTCTGTATTAGTCTGTGGTCTCCCTGATTTCTGTATCACTCCTCTGCTCTTTGAACTACAATGTAATATGTATGTTACAGTATAGATTGGTAAATAGGATCCTTGGTGCCAAGTAGAGATAAATCGTTTTGGTAACTAATGACATTTTTTTTTCAAGATGATTATTTAGGGTATGTCAGTTTTCCGTACCCTACTTGAAGCTCATTTAGGTATTCTGATTTGTACCTCCCCTTGGCTACTTCATTTAGCTGTCCACAAGAAATAGAAATGTCATTTTAGCAGCATGCTCACCTTGCAATAAACAAAGTTAACAGCTGGTCGTTTGATGACCATCAGAACTCGAAAAGTGCAACCAGTAAAGGTGTGCTTTTGACTTTTTGATCTCCTTCTCAGCTGGCTGAATCAGCCCAGTGAGCTGCTCTGCCCTGCTCAGAGTGGCCTCTCCTGTCTTACGGATTTGTGCCTCTCAGTTGCCAACCTTCAATCTCCAGCCTTAACCTTGATCCTGCCTCCTGCTTGCTCAGCCTCAGCCACGTGTTTCTTGCTCTGGTTCTGCTGCCATCCTCAGGCTCCTCATCCCTAACTCCTGCCTCCTGCAGTCCTGGACGCAGCTCCTGCTCCCAGCCTGTCAAACTCAGAGGGGTAAAAATAGTGTCTTGCCTTTCAATTGCCCGGTTTTCTCAGGATCCCTTGGTCCCAGGTCTTTGGCTCTGTGCAGATGGCCTTCTCTGATGTATGATCTTGGTTCACCTTCATTTTGATATCTGACTCCTCCCTCTCCAGCCAGTTCTAACTGTTGGACTTGGTAGTCTGTGTCTCCCAGCTACAACCCACCTTGCAAGACTGGTCCCAAATCCCTTTTCAACTTTGAACATCTAAGTGTGTAGTCTTTGTTTTTTAGAATTGCTGTGTACAAATTTAGTAATTCAGAGATGTCATTATTCATCAACTCTATCTTATGAACTAACTCACAAAGGCAAACAATGGTATGCTGGGTTATTATATTTATCTGAATCAATTTATTGATTTTTTTTTTAGCAGAGGACTGAGGCAAGATCAAACAGGAAAGCAACACAACCATTCTATTTAGGATATTGCTACACATACTTATAAGACAAGACATATATATCTCATTATCCAAGAACCTTCTCTCTTTGCAATTGTTCTGAAAAATGGTCTTTCTTTTACAAAGCATATTTTTGCTGCTTAATACCTCTGTATCTAGAGAAGCAAAACTGCAAGACCTTTAGAAAAGATAAAGGTGTGATATATAACTAGGAAAAAGCAACCTAGGGTGCAGTCTGAAAGTGCAAGAATATTTGCAAGATGCTGAATGTATTTATACATCTGACACCTACTGAAGATGCCCTTGGAGATGACAAAGAAGGGATCACAGAATCACAGAATGTCTTAGCTTGGAAGAGACCTTAGAGATCATCTAATCCAACCTCGCTGTCATGGGCAGGGATGCCTCTCAATTATAACATGTTACCCAAGGTCTCATCCAACCTGGCCTTGAACATCTCCAGGGAGGGGACAACCACAAGCTCTCTGGGCAATCTATTCCAGAGTCTTGCCACCCTCGTACTGAAGAATTTCTTCCTAAGATCTAATCTAAAACTCTTCTCCTTCAATTTAAATCCATTTCCTCTTGTCCTATCAGTGGACACTCTTGTAAAAAGTCCCTCCCCACCCTTCCTGTAGGTTCCCTTCAGGTATTGGAAGGCAGTTATAAGGTGCCCCCAAAGTCTTCTCTTCTTCAGGCTGAACAGTCCCAGTTCCCTCAGCCTGTCCTTGTAGCAGAGGTGCTCCAGGCCTTGGATCATCTTCGTGGCCCTCCTCTGAACTCATTCCAACAGATCTATGTCCCTTTTGTGGTGGAGACACCAGAACTGGAAGGGGCAGCATTCGAGGTGGGGTCTCACAAGAGCAGAGTAGAGGAGGAGAATCATCTCTCTTGCTCTGCTGGCCACACTTCTCTTAATGTATCCCAGGATGCAGTTGGCCTTCTGGGCTCCATGAGTGCACTGCCGGCTCATGTTGAGCTTCTCATCTATCAACACCCCCAAATCCTTCTCTTCAGGGCTACTCTCAACCCACTCTGTGCCCAGTTTGTGTTTGTGCCTGGGATTAACTCGATCCAGGTGCAGGACCTCGCATTTTGACTTGTTGAATCTCATGCAATTTGCACTGGCCCATTTCTCAAGCCTATCAAGGTCCTTCTAGATGGCATCTCTTCCCGCAAGTGAGTCCACCACATTACACAGTTTGGTGTCATAGGAAACTTGCTGAGAGTGCACTCAATACACAGAATCACTGGTGAAGTTCAACTTGTATGCATCACTACTATACATGTTGCCGACTGTGCTGCCAAGAGCTTTCTCATGTCTCTAAAATCTCATCTAAGTATTTTATGCCATATTTTTGTTATAAGGTCTCCTGTATACCATTACGTACTTATATATACAGATATGCATTCAGGTGGGTCAGATGAGGCCATGAGGTGAAGGAAGCTGCTAGAAATCTGTGTGGTCACATCTTCTCCTGATTCTTCAAGCTGCATGTTTGTGTCCTTGTCCCTTTATCAGATGGCAGAAAAGGGTTGCAGCCTCTATGCTAAATCACAGACAGGACATGCCACAATTGTTATGGTATATTGGTAAAGAAGTGGCTGTAGCACATGGTTGCAACCATGGAGGAAAACATATATTCTTCCTTTACGGTGTGCTGTCACACTTTTTGCCTGTTTTTGAGACCCATGGATCAGGACGTAAGAAGAAAATCTCCCTGGTGTGCTGTGAGTGTGCCAGTTGTTCTGTACTCAACAATATTGTACTGTTGCACTGTCTTGTTGCAGGGAGAGTGGGAGGGGAGTAGAGATCTGGTGTCCCTGGAAATTTTATAAATCTGCGTCTAGTGGGATTGACCTTTCATGTGGAGTGTAAGGGAGGAAAAATCAAGAGGCTTCTTATCAGACTTCACAGAATCACAGAATCACAGAATGTTAGAGGTTGGAAGGGACCTCAGAGATCATCTAGTCCAACACCCCCGCCAGAGCAGGACCACCTACAGCAGAGCACACAGGAACATGTCCAGGCGGGTTTTGAATGTCTCCAGAGAAGGAGATTCCACAACCTCCCTGGGCAGCCTGTTCCAGTGCTCGGTCACCCTCACAGGGAAAAAGCTTTTTCTAATATTTTTATGGAACCTCCTATGTTCCAGCTTGCACCCATTGCCCCTTGTCCTGTCAATGGACGTCGCTGAAAAGAGCCTGGCTCCATCCTCCTGACACTCACTCTTTACATATTTATAAACATTAATGAGGTCATCCCTCAGCCTCCTCTTCTCCAAGCTAAGGAGACCCAGCTCCTTCAGCCTTTCCTCAGAAGGGAGATGCTCCACTCCCTTCATCATCTTTGTGGCTCTGCGCTGGACTCTCTCAAGCAGTTCCCTGTCCTTCTTGAACTGAGGGGCCCAGAACTGGACACAATATTCCAGATGTGGCCTCACCAGGGCAGAGTAGAGGGGAAGGAGGACTTTTTTCGACCTACTTGCTACTCCCCTTCTAATACACCCCAGGATGCCATTGGCCTTCTTGGCCATGAGGGCACATTGCTGGCTCATGGTCATCCTGCTGTCCACTAGAACCCCCAGGTCCCTTTCACCTGTGCTGCTCTCCAGCAGGGCAGTCTCCAACCTATACTGGCACATGGGGTTATTTTTTCCCAAGTGCAAAACTTTACACTTGCCCTTGTTGAACTTCATCAGATTTCTCCCTGCCCAGCCCTCCAGCCTGTCTCGGTCTCTCTGAATGGCAGCACAGCCTTCTGGTGTGTCAGTCACTCCTCCCAGCTTCGTGTCATCAGCAAACTTGCTGACAGTGCTCTCTAATCCCTCATCCAGGTCATTGATAAATATATTGAAAAGCACCGGCCCGAGCACTGACCCCTGAGGGACCCCACTAGACACAGGCATCCAGTCAGACTCTGCCCCATTGACCACAACTCTCTGGCTTCTTCCCTTCAACCAATTAGCGACCCACCTCACTACTTGGTCATCCAGACCACACTTCCTCAGTTTACCTATGAGGATGCTGTGGGAAACGGTGTCAAAGGCCTTGCTGATATCCAGGTAGACCACGTCCACTGGATGGCCACCATCCATCCACCTGGTTATGTCTTCATAAAAGGCTATCAGGTTGGTCAAACATGACTTCCCCTTGGCAAAGCCATGCTGACTGCTCCTAATCACCTTCTTATCCTTGATATGCCTAGAGATAGCATCAAGGATAAGACGTTCCATCACCTTTCCAGGGATGGAGGTGAGACTGACTGGTCTGTAGTTACTTGTTTCAAATAGAGAAATGTCCATGTCCTCCAGGAGAGCAATCCACTGGGAAATGATATATCTCTTATGGCCTCTCAGGCACTGTGCAGCAGACCTCTGTCGTTCCACCCTGAAGTCACAACTAAGCTTTAATGTGTGTGAACAGAAGCTGTTTTATCACTGCTTTGGGGGATAATAGTCTTGGTTCTTCACTGAATCCCTTCCTCTGTGCAAAATGAATGTAAAATATTACTGAACGCGAAAGGGAGCAATGAACAGCTATTTTGAGTATACTTATATGTCCTGTGCCTGAGAGTGTCTTAAGTGTGGAGAACAAGGGCCAGTGAGTCAGATCTTGTCCACATGTAACACACTCAGCAATCCTACAGAGGTTCAATAATCCAGCTATCATGAAAGCAGATTGAGTTGGAGATAGAAGAAAAATACACTAGATGAGAGTACTGCAGAACTCAGAGTAATTGGTGGTTGAAGGGAAACCGTTACCAGTTTTACTGCTATTTGATCAATGCTACCATTTTGGTGGGAGAGATGTGATAAGGGGATCAGAAACCTATCTTGGAAAAATATGCCTGCTTTCCTTCTGTTTCTAATAAGCACTGCCTGTTCTGGTTTTTATATTAATATCACACCTGCTATACCGAAGGGTCATAGATTTCTTCACATACACTGTTCCTGCACAGAAATATATCCACCTTAAAAGCATTTTGTCCAGGCTTCAGAATTTGACCATGGAAAACATTTGAAGATACAACCCTATGTGCAGAACATGGATCAGAGCTAGTGTATTCAAAGACAGATGGAAGTAATTCCTAAAAAAATAACAGAGTTCAGGAAGTGTTCATTTTGAAGACTAGAGTTGCCCTGGAAAAACAGAGAGCATACTGGTTTAAACAGCAATAAAATGATTATTCTTTGACATTCTTTTAGCAGACAGAAGGTGGCAATTTCTTGGATAATTTTTGTGTGTGTGTTAGTTTGCTGAGATTTTCCAAAAGCTTTCCTGATATGCTTTTGGTAAAATTTTCATTTAAGAACATAAGGAGTTACCATATTGGATCAGATTTGTGATCCATCTGGTCTGGTAGCCTGTCTACAATAGTAAATAGTACCAGACATGTCTGAAGAAGGTGCAAAAACCACACGGTTGACAGAGGTCATTTCATGTCTTCCCTAATAGTCAGGGCATAGTAAGCAGATTTTTTAATCTTTACAATGCTTTGTCTGCATTAACTGTTATAATTCTGGATATCTTTATTATCACTGCAAATGGTCGGTCCTTTCATGTACTGCTAAATCCTTGGCCTTTGTATGTTTCACAGCCAAACAATACAGAAAAGTTATTTTCTTTCTTAATTTTATGGCCCTCTGTGTTCATTAACTGATTCTTATGCTGGTCAGTATCTCACTTCACCATTTAATGTCTCAGAATACATGGACTCTCTATCTCCCTTTTCTAGACCAGGCATTGCTTCATGTTAATTTCTCACACTCATCTTTTTACCTTTCTAGAGGAAAAGAACCCAGTCCTTTCTGTCCCTTTTGGTATAAGACTTTTCCCTGTGTTTTATAGTTATCATCACTCCTTGAATTTGCTCTAACAGACTGCAGTAGGAGGTTCACTTGACACAAAATGCAGCACAGGGAAAAGAGATAAAAGACAGCAGCAGAGGAGTCATCTCAGAGTATAAAGCTTTGGTTTGCAGAATGAGGTTGGGAAAGAGGAATAGGACATGAGCTCAGCTCTGTTCTGCAGAAAGAGGAAGAAAGAAGTCATAGGTGAGCTGCAGAACAGTCTCCAAGAAGGGCTACATAAGGCATCCTAACCTCTATTACCTTGTCATCTGCCTCGGCTGGAAACACTGTGATACCAACCTAAATAATTTCAGGAATGCAGAACTTTTCCAGCAGTGCTGACTAATGAATGAAAGGAAAATATGAGTACCATCCCAATACGAGAGACCCCAAAAACCAAGAGCTCATATTTGAGGCCATTCAGAATGAGCAACTTCTAAATTTTTTTTCTTGACTGTGCCGTGTGTTTCTTGAGCTACTTTCTGACCAGAAGGGATGAATTCTTGGATTCAGAACTCTTAAATAAATCCCATCATTGAGAGCAAAAACCCCACACCTCCAGATTTTTACCAACTTCATTTTATTTCCACCAGCTAAGACAAACTCCTTCAAGAATCACTTCCAAGCTGCTGTCATTACCACTGCTCAGCACTCAAATACTGAAAGTAAATTTAAACAACATCAGAGGGCTGTGTACAGAAGAGGTGCCATTGTGAAATCTGTTCTGAAGGCAAATTTACATTTCTCTCTCCATTCTTAAACTGAAGAATGAGACTAACATTTTAAAGAAGGACTCGGTGTTTCCACATGGAAATGATTTTTGACAGGAAGATGGAGGTAATGTTTGCCTCTTTTGTTTTCATAAAGAGTTTTTGAAAGTGTAACCAAAGGACCGTGGTAGCGCCAACTGACTAAATCAATTACAAAGCACAGAAAAGAAAGAGTTCCATTTTTATGTAAATTTACTTGTGCACAAGTGAAAAAACACAAGTAAATGAATATCTATAACATATTAATTCATTCAGAAGAAGAACTTTACAATGAGTAAAGGATACTGGAGGGAAGCAAGATTGGGGAGAGCTATCTGCTAAATCTCTTCTTTATCAGTGCAATTTTAAATTGGCATTATTTTTAATTATTTGGTTTAATGTATGCTAGCTAATTACAATACAACATAGGGAAAGATCTAAAAGATCTAATTCAATTAGTAAGTGCATATTAACAGTACAGCTGATATGTCTACTCTCAGATTTTAGCATTAAACTGCACTAAAAATACAGCTTAAATCTACCTTAGTTGTTGGGAGGCTACTAAGATGTAAAGTTTAGCAGGATTCAGGAAGGTTATTAACACTGATATAGATAAAATCCTTCACAATATGACTAGACAGTTGAGTTATAGGAAGTGTCAAACCTAAACATTTTGAGACTTTTTCAAAAAGACATGTTTGCTTCTGAAACAAAATTAAAAATTTAATTAAAATTTGGTTTCTATTCTGTTGTAAAAAATGTTTCAATTTAATACACTGAAAATCTTGTCTGTATTGATTCCTTATTTTCCTTCTATTTACTTCTATACTACAGATTTTGGATGCAAATTGATATATTTTTAATGCATAAAATAGGGGGGTTGTAGTTGATCATTTACTGACATAAAATTAGAAATTAAGCTCAGTTTTATTATTGTTTTAATAACTGATAAGACTTGTTTCGCTATTGCTAATCAGTTATCTGCAATTTAGTTAGTACTTTAATGTAAAGCTCCTTAAGAGTGTGGAGAAACATTACTGAAATAATGTAAAATGTAATGTGCTAGAGACTAATACTACATGTCTGTATCTGTAGGTATTAGAAAGCAAGGAAAGAAGAGTAGGAGTCTCTGTGGGTGAGAGAGGGTGATGCCTAAAACAATTGCGCACACACACAGAATATATATTTACATGTGTCACACAAGACTTCGTTTGAAAAATCATCTACAAGATTGGGATCCTGGGTTGCATTAAGAAAAGTGTGTCCAGTAGGTCTAGGGAGGTTGTCCTGCCCCTCTACTCTGCCCTGGTGAGACCACACCTGGAATACTGTGTCCAGTTTTGAGCTCCACAATTCAAGAGAGACAGGGACCTGCTGGAGAGAGTCCAACAGAGAGCTACGAGGATGATCAAGGTACTCCAACATCTCTCCTATGAAGAGAGACTGGGAGAACTGGGGCTGTTTAGTCTTGAAAAGAGAAGGCTGAGAGGGGATCTTATTAATGAGGAGTGGGTTGTCAAGAGGAAGGGGACAGTCTCTTTTTGGTGATGCTCAGTAATAAGAAAAGGAATAATGGGTGTAAGCTAGTACTTAGGAAGATCGATCTCAACATGAGGAGAAACTGCACTGCTGTGAGGGTGATAGAGCACTGGAACAGGCTGCCCAGAGAGGTTGTGGAGTCTCCTTCTCTGGAGACTTTCAAAACCCACTTTGATGTGTTCCTGCTTTAGGGTATTCTGCTTTGGCAGGGGGTTGGACTAGATGATGTCTAGAGGTTCCTTCCAACCCCTAAAACATTGTGTGATTCTATGATTCTATTATTCTATTAATGCAAAGACAAGCTAGGAAATGTCAGAAAGCTTGTTCCAAAAACTTAATTTGGCATTTCAATACTAGGAAATTTGCACGATAATAATTTGTGTAGTCAGTGGAGTTTTGTTTGTTTCTTTTAGTACTTGATCTTGTTCAATTCACAGACTCCCTGGGACTGGTAAATTTACTAAGATTTGAGATTTTGCTTTTTCTTGTTAAGTATACGAGACCTTCTTTACAGCCTCTGTTCAAAATTTCTTCTAAAATACAAAGCAATAGTAGTTTATGTCTAGTTTTTTCAATGCACTAGTTCTTCTGTCTGTTAGTGGCCACAATAATTTTGAATCTATTTTTACAATACCTCTCTGAGCTGACAGGCAAAGGGTCCTCATGTCCATTTTGCAGATGGTTAACTGAGTCATTGAGAGTTGAATTTCCACTAATTTTGAGTGCCCCTAAGACCTTATTTTGTGGAGTATTTAACACCTTGTAGCACACGTTCCTAGAGTTCAGCTTCCACAGACTTTATTTTATTGCTATGTATCCTTTGTTTCTGCAGGTTGGACTTCAAAGTGTCAAATAGACAAGAAACAGGAAAGGTACAATTAGTGTGAAAAGCTGAAAATACTAGGCAAAAAATAATTTTATTGTTTAAAATACTTTTCTACTCTCACTCTGAACTTCCCACTCTGAACATTTCCACTCAAAATCCCAGTAACAAACTCTTCTATCAGGATGTGCTGGACAACTGGAAAGTTTCCTGCCCTCACCGTAACATACCTTTATTAAAATCAGCATTCATGATAGGTTGCTGCAGTCAGGGGATGTTGCTGCAGTGTCAGGGATTTTCTTGGGTGGAAGGTACTGAATGCAAAAGGTTAATTTTACTAATTAGTAGATGATAGATTAGGAGCATGAATAGCTGCAGAGAACATCAATATGAACATTGAAGAATGTCCCAAGGGTGATTTAATCTAATTCAGGAGTCAGAGTAATAGCTGAAGTAAAGGAAAGCCTGGCACCAAAATGAAGCAAAAGTCAATGAAGTAGAGACAGTGGAGCTAAGGTCTGACAGGTTGTTTTGGTCCAGAGATTTAGAGTGATTGAACCATAGACATCAATAGATAATGGACTAGGGGATTTTAAAATATTAAACCAAAATATACCACAGGACAAATCTATGAGGAAATGCCACTAGGTTTTGATGAAAAGCTCTTGCATAATTAGGTTATGTAGCCTGTTGTATAGATTGGCTCTGGAGCACCATCCTGTCTGCCTTCAATCTGTGTTTTGTTCTATACTGATGGAGTCTAGCTGGATTTTGTTTTCATCAATCCAATTGGTATTGTGCCTTAATTTTGGCTTTCCTGCCATTGATCTTATTGCCTTTGCATCATGCAGAACATCTTTTTTCAGGTTGAAGCCCAATGGCCTAACAGTGAATGTGCCACTGCAGGGATTTGTATAGCTGGTAGAACTTCAGATTTGTCACTTAAGACAAAGGATCAAGAATACCTTCAACTGAGTCATTTTGTGAGATTGACTATACTCAAATAAATTCATATTAATATAAGTATTTTAAAATGCAGATTAAAATAATCTAGTCTAAGGAGAGGGAAATTAGACTTGTTATTTCACTGGTTCTTATGTAAATGACATTTTTTATTCAAGAAAATGTCACTTTTCTGGCTATTTGAAGAAATTAGTCTTTTTTCAATATTGTCTATGTTTTATGGGTTTCAGACGTAAGACTACAATTTTTAATAAGCAGTTTTTCTGTGGCCTTGTGCTTCTCCTCTAGTTTAACTACCTTTCTTTCTCCCTATTAGTTCTTCTTTTTCCTTCTTCTCTGTACTTGGGGGTGTGTGGAGACAGAAATTATGTATGAATTTTAATAAATTAGAGGTCAGTATTTTGTGTTTCTTAGGCATGCTGGATTAGAATTTACTCCCATAGAAACTAATGACAAAAATCTCTAACATTGATGAGGGCAATTTGTGAACTGGAGGAAAACAACAACAACAACAAAGAACTTCTTCAGAAATGGTCTATAATTATATGAGCTTCATAACTAAAACAGTTTTCCAAGTGCTTGTCTATCTGCCAGTCAGTAATTCCTCATTTTCCTCTGTCCCATAGAATTCATCTGGAGCCAAAATGTACATGTTCTGGTACAGTTTTTCATGTTGCTACAATAAAGATGGGTGACCAATAACTGACTTGCCATTTTCAAGTGGAAGCACCTACCAGGGTGATATTGAAAATTCTTCACAATTTGAAGAAATAAAACTTCCAACGGATAAATGTTCCAGTTGTTATGCACACCTGATGAAAAAAAATATTTTCCATTTCTTCAGTATTTTATTAACTAATGAATTAAACATACTGCCAAGTTCCTAGATAACCCAAGTATATGTTTACATACATATACATATACATTCATACATTTATATATAAAATTCAGAGGGAAGAATAATTGCAGGCCTAAACATCTGAGAGTACTAATGACAATGCTTGGCAATACAACTCCATGTCTTTTAGGATCGACTTTTGCCTTTACTACACTTTCACTTTGTTTTGGAGAAACCCCTTCTTCATTTCTGGAAGGCCGTGCTATTTATCGGTGATCCCGCTGGATGCCAG
This sequence comes from Trogon surrucura, assembly GCA_020746105.1. NCBI lineage: Eukaryota > Metazoa > Chordata > Aves > Trogoniformes > Trogonidae > Trogon > Trogon surrucura. Next base: position 110,597,187 of record CM036617.1, on the reverse strand, counting down.
AGTTCTGCTTTCAGTAAGACAGGAGCTGCGGGGAACTATAAGTGCTGGAGCAACTCTCCCAAAAATGAAACCAGGCTTCCCATGTCTGTGTAAAGGCTTGGCTCTTAACTTAGTTACGCAAAGCTGGCATTGAGCTGTATGACTGTCTTTTATCCCTGCATATTAATCTGTTGCAAGTAAAGAAATATTCTGTAGAAGAAGTTGATGGGTACCCAAAAAGTTTAACTGGATCCCGGCTGCATTCCCGGTCACGCTTTTTCATGAAGTAGCCACTAGTCTTCTGGCTACTGCACTGACTGCCGAGTTACATGAAGGCCCCAAAGAGGCTGACACCTGCTATCACTCGCTCTATGTCATGACATGTTGCAGCACTCCACAGTCGATCTCCTGCTGATCAAATGCAACCAGGCTCTGCCAAAGCACACAGCAGAGCCACCTGGACACACTGGCACGTCACCGTGGACTTGCTTCTGCTTTTCCCAGATAGTCGTACGTTAGCGTAGACTATCTAAGAGCATATACTACAAAGGCAGATATTGGCTATGAGGTTGTAACTGCACAGCCTGTGAGAAGGAGCAGGTTGCCTGCTAGCCTGGGGCACAGCAGCCATTGTGTCCTCGGGCAGCGTCTCAGACTTCCAATCTCCCTATCTCCTGTCCTTCCAACTGAGATGCCTAAGTTTAAACTCACTCTAACTGCAGTGGGTAATTTCAGCTTGGGATCCGAAGTGTTTAAACTAGATTGTTGAGTCAGACAAGTGCAAACTCAGCACATAGGCATGACCACAAAAAAATATGTTTATGCAGTTGACCTTGATAACCATAGCCAAATGATTTGTGATATGACTTTGGTGTAACTCTACCCTTACGGCTTTTGGCTCGACTATCTAAGCAAATTAGGGTTAAGTGATGGGGCTGTGTGCTTATGCGTGTGTATACATATGAACATCTGTCTGTCTCTTCCATCCACTCTACTATTCTGAGCAATTCAGGTAATGGGTCAGAGATGTCGAGTTAATCATTTTAGGCATGTTTCACGGAGATGGGTAGTCTAATGTAGCAGGAGGATGTACTAGTCTACGGCTCAGGAAAAGCCTGCTGCTGCCACCTCTACTACTTTGTTCTTACACAACAAGAACCCACACCTTGCAGCATTAATCCGTAGAAAACCAGTCTATGTTGGTCCTGCTGCTCTGATAAATATTCTTTGTTTTTCCTGCTTTGCATTTTTGAGATAACTCAGAAACTTAGAAGAATCTTGCCAGAAGCAAGAGCACTGCATCTCTTCTGGTTACCTCAAGATCAGGAGCAAATATCCGACTCTAGACACAACCTGAACTGAGCAAGGCAGGAAGAGGTTAACTCAGACATAAAGGAGAAAGTAAACAAGAGAAGTATATTTCATATCTTGCCAATCATCAAAGACTGCTATGTCTAAATTTGGAAAAGTGGTAGAGCTCAGAGAGCTGGTCATTGGAAAAGGCTGGGACATCCCTCACTTAGATGGATCAGGTGTTAAAAATGCTTAGTTCTCTCTATTGCTGTGAAATTAATCTAGATTAGCTCTGATCTAGGTGTTGTGTTCAGTTGCAGCTATCTCCCTTCCCCTGTTCTAAGTGACAACACTTTAGAAAATTAAAGATTACATAAATTAAGATTAAAGAAAATAAAATGTAACTAATACATTAAAATATGAAAAAACAGAAACTCTCTCAAAAAAACCCAAACAAATTGTGTTTCATAACTTGCTGTGTTTAGGGAAGACAGAGCTAGGTGCAATAATAATTATTTCAAGTGTTTTTAAGTGATCTGAAATTTCTTTTTCAAACACAACCTTGGTCCTTCAGAGGCCAGTTTTAAGTGAAAGTCAACAACACTAAACCTTTGAAAATCCAGGTCCCTGAGTTATGTGGATTCCAGACCCTTACAGAGAAAGGAATCAGCTCTGCCCAGCTGCAAGGCAGAAAGAAGTTCCTTTTCTCCAGTCCTCAGTAGAAGGCAGATCACGTTCTCAAGTTCAGTGAATGACCTGTCATGTGTGGGTTCTTTCTGCGCTGTTAAGGGACACACCAAGTTCTGTGAAGTGTTTTGGACATCGTGGACCAATTCCTAGTGGACTAATTCCTAGTGACTTTTTGTTAGTATGATTTTCGCTCTGTAGTTAGTCAGGTTTTCAAGGTACAACTTCCTGGTAGCCTTGTAATTTAAGACTTTGCTGTAGTAGAATATCCATACGTAGAGAGCAGCAGCTGCCAGCAGCAATGACAACTGCAGAGCCTGCCTTATACTACCTTCAATCTGATGCTGCCATTATTGCTGCTGGTTACTGCTGCAGAACAGCTTTTGGTTTTTAGTCAGATTTCATACAGAGACAAGGCTTGTGCAGCCTCTCTGTCATCACCACCTTTTTAAACTCTTTAAGCCTAACATTCTGTGATTCTGTGAAGTCATAATATAGAAATGTCATAGATAGAGTTACATCTTAAAAATCTTGTGTCCCACAGGTTTCTTGAAAATTGGTGAGCAGATAGTGCTTTATTGCTCAGTGAAGTTCAGCTGCTACTCTTTTTCTATACCTGTCAGAGAGTTGACTGAGTAGCACACCTAGACTCTGAATCAGCCACGGTATATAATGTATCTTGCACAGCCATCGTGTAAAACAATTGGAATAGAAATATTACAAGAGAGCTACAGAAGGCATGAGAGCTGAGTGTAGCAGGAGACCTTAGGCAACACAGGAGGGAGCTAAGTGACTTAGGAGAACAGGAGAAGATGGTGTGCAGAGACTGTTTTGTGCGGGAAAGAAAACGTGGCAATATTGCAACATTGTCTGTCTGGGACAAGAAGAAATCAGTATGTTACCACAAACAGAAAACATTGGACAAAAAACTGAAAGAGGGCAGGTTTGCTATGTCTTCCTCCTCACAGAACTACTGTCACGTGAAGATCTCCCATAACAGTATCAGTGGGGCACTTACTGATCAAGCACCAAAGAACAGACTATTAACTCCTATAATCAGTCAAGTACACGTCAGTTGAGCAGGAGTGTCCTTGGATACTAGGCATAGGCAATGCTCACTTGTATAAATGAAGTCTTAATAGATATTTGGATGCTATGGATTTCATGCAAGTGATTTATTTCCTTTTTCATGTTCCTTTCACTTAGACTGCCAGCTTTACTGTGACAGTCACTGCAGAAAGATTCGCTGCTCTGCATGAGGAACATCAGAGTGCAAGGACAGAGTACAAGGGTATCAGCGTCCTACAGATACCTCCTAGTAAGAACCCTTTATTGGCTTCCACCCTGTCAGGTGGCTCAGTGCCTGTGTGCTGTGACCACTAAACACAGGCAGAGAGGTGCCTTTGAAATGGAGAACAGCAGGATAACATGGCTCCTCTTAGGGACTCCTGAAGAAGCACCTTTACCTGTGTTTTCCCAAGTGCTGAAGCATAAACATGAGACTGGTATCTGATGGAGAAACAAGGCTAACTAGTCCATGCTGCTTCTGAGACCTGAACTAATATAGTGACATGACATTGCCCTGTGTCACGTAGACACGCTAGCCAGTATGGGATTAAACTGGAGCTCTCTAACACATTGTCGTATTCCACTGTGTGGACCTGTTCTAAGAGGTAGATAGGAATTATCCTTTAGCCTAATAAATTATACAGTAGAATGACCACTGCCTCTAACGTAGGGAATGCTCCAAAATGGTTTGTATAGAGAGTTTCAACTGAGAATATATAACGCCTGTGTCTGTGTTCAGCCTCATTTTTCCAGCCTGCCACACGTAGATAATTTCCACTACTCCAACTGCTGCTTTACTCCCATAGGGGAATATGAAGACCACAGGATTCACAACACACTTTGCAGTCCTGTAGCCATGGCACTGCAGGATCAGGTAGGAGCAAATCCAGAAATGTGCTCAGACACCTTGGTTCTCCATTTACGACTCTTTGCAATCCATAGACCTTGCAGAGGTTTTTCTCTCTCCCAGATTAGCCCTGTAAATTCTTTTCCTTTCAATACAGCTATCCCCTTACCTGAAATGGTGAAGAAAAGTATGTGTCACAGTAAATCCCACATAGTTCATGAGTTCATATCTGAGTAATAGCGGAGTGAGTCGACACCTGAGGGCTTCCCATTTCATGCTAATCACAGTCTTGGCAGAAGCCGGTCTGGTCCTTTTAGTCTTCTACTATGTAAATGGTAGTAGTAAAAGCACCATAAGAGGGACATAGAACTGTTGGAGCGTGTTCAGAGGAGGGCCACAAAGATGATCCAGAGGCTGGAGCACCTCTGCTACGAGGACAGGCTGCAGGAGCTGGGATTGTTCAGTCTTGAAAAATAAAGACTCTGGGGGTACCTTCCAATACCTGAAGGGAACCTGCAGGAAGGGTGGGGAGGGACTTTTTACAAGAGTGTCCACTGACAGGACAAAGGGAAATGGGTTTAAGTTGAAGGAGAATAGATTTAGATTAGATCTTAGGAAGAAATTCTTCAGTACGAGGGTGGCAAGACTTTGGAATAAATTGCCCAGAGAGCTTGTGGCTGCCCCCTCCCTGGAGGTGTTCAAGGCCAGGTTGGACAGAGCCTTGAGTAGCCTGATCTAGTTGAGAGGCATCCCTGCCCGTGACAGGGAGGTTGGATTAGATGATCTCTAAGGTCCCTTCCAACCTAGGCCATTCTATGATTCTATGATGAAGTACACACTGTTACTTTTTTTGTCCGTTTTGAACATTGGTGCTGGTAAAGGAACATGCACGAGCAAGCTTGTGGGGAAGGGAGAAGAGGATTTTGTTTGCACAGTGGTTTTTTTTATGATTAAAGTGCTCTGAAATACTCAGGGCTAAAGCCTTGAGCTCCTCAACCTGAATTACCATAGTGCAGAACGTTATATTTCTTATGTTTTTCTGTCTGATGAATAAGACATAAGATGTGGCCGTATTTGGTTTTGTTTGTTGTTTTGGTTTTTTTTTACCATGACTATCATGATCAAATGCAAAGAAACAGTTTTTGTGTCTGGGCTTGTAACAGTTTGTGATATTTTTTCCCTCCTGAGGCTGCTCCTGTGAACGCAAGCCAAAGGTACTGTGGTAAGCCTGGGACCGTATAAGGACATGTCAGAGTTGCTCTGTTGTACGCCAGGATCTTTCAGGATTTCAAGTCAAACTTAGGGCAAAATTAGGAATCTCAGCTCTTGAAATGGTTGCTGGAACTATGCATGAATGCGAAATCTAGCTTGTAATTAGAAAAGCCACCAGCGGAGGTCAGTGTCTCACAGAGACAGACTCTCGCCCGCTGCAAAGCACGGGACTACTACGGGCATTAAGCAGCTGCTCTGGCTGAAACGGGTGCGGGCTGCCCTGACCTTCCTGTTTCTCCCCGTTTAATTGCACACCCCAGTGTCCTTAGCAGCTGCGCTGGCACACAGGCCTCTCCTGGCTGGGGTTCTGACTCGGTTTGACAACATAGTGTTTTCTCTTGACGCTATTTCTCAGCTTGAAGAGTGCTTGAAACAGGTCAGTAATTGATCTTCGCAAACGAAGAGTGATTTCTGTATCTCAGTCACCAGGATGCCCTGTGTGTGCCGGTACTGAGCTGGAGGCCTCCCATCCTGCAGGGTGGGCCCTGCATCTTTGGGAACGCTTAGGAAGTCCAGTCTGCAGAGAGCCTGGGAGGGAAGCTCTTTTCAGGTGGCAAAATACGGACCTGTGTGTAGAGTGAATAATCTAAATGTTTTTGTCATCTGAGGAGAGAAATAGACTCTTCGAAGGGATGGTTCAGCTCACTGTGAGCACTAGAAGTGCCCCTCTTGTCCTGTAAACAATAAAGGGTACGTAGGGTGGACTAAGATGCAGACCTCCAACTTTAGGTGACTGAAATTTCACCCATACTTTCAGGGACGTGAGCATGAGCTGTTCAGCCTGATACTCCGCCTTATCACAACCAAAGTGCTTCTGGATGTGACCGAGAACAAAACTTTCCAGCACCTGGTGCTCCTTTAAGACCAGATGTGGATTTTGGTTGTCTCCAGAGTCAGGCAGCACATTAAGTGTGGATGTTTCAGGTTAACTATATGCTTCTCATCTTGAGTGCAGTAAAAATAGACCCCTTTGCACACTTTTCTTTGCAGAGAGACTGTATGTTTTAAGACTCTACCACAAGCGAGACTAATTTCAAAAAAGTCATAAGCAAAGCAGTGTTATAACACTGAAACCAAGCCAGAAATGTAGATCATCTGTTAGAAGGAAAAATTGCATGTGGTTGAAACCTAACTGGTTTTGTGTCCAGTTTGCTAAATGCCTGTTGATTGTTCTTCTTCTTCTCCTGCATGTGTTTGTGGCTGGCACGTCAGAAGGGCCAGGGCCAGCTCCCAAGGGAGCCAGACTTTACGTTTCACGTGGACTTGGCAAAATAGAGAAAAGTTCACAGGAGAAACCTCTGGTTTTGAACACATTAGAAGTGCAAGCTGTTGCCCCAAAGATACACAGCAGTAGCTTTACTCTGTAAAGGTATCTATATAACTGTTAGAGCCCTGAGCACAGTCTTTGCCAACGCCAGTCAGGTCCGGCTGCCTGGCTGAGGGTCAGCTTTGCCAGTGCAGCTGCGTTAGACACAGGCAAACTGTCACAAGGATTTGCAGAGGCCAGAGGAGAAGGAAGTGGATGACAGCAGCTGTATGAAACATGTCCAGTAAGAGAAAGGCTCACAGAATGGTGGTGTTCAGCCTGGAGAGGTGACACGTGAGGAGAGACACTGCCACAAAGGAGGAAATGAGTCTGTCTGTCTTTGTGGCCTCAGTAATAGCCTTGAACCACCAGTGAAACTTGGGTGCTAGAAACAAGTTTTATGCAGCAAGCAAGGAAGTGTGTTGGGATGCACTGCAGGGCTGTGAAAAGTCCAGTGCTCAACCTTGGAAAAAAGAGGTTAGGCAAATGTCTGATGGGAGTGCTTGTGGCATACTTGATCCTCTCCTGGCCAGCAGGATGGCAGACAGATCCTCCTGTTCAAAGTCCTACTCAGCCTATTTCTATCATCCACTGACAGATCATAAATCCTGTGAGGTTCATACCTCACACTCCCTACTGACAGGAAAAAAAAAAAAAAAAGGTAATTTTAATCGATCCAGTTTTGTCTCTGTCTTTTGTTTGTTTATTTGTTTGTTTGCTTGCTTAGGTGGGGTGTCTTCTAAGGTTTAAACTTTCTAAAGTACCTAGGCAGCTTGCCTCCTACCCAAATTATTGGGAATTCATCATCTGTCTGGGGATTAGTGGGAATTCATCATTACACTCAGACAAAGTCTGTGTTTCCACACATTTCTGAAGGCTGTCTTTTAGCATAGTGTGTACTAAGAACAAAACTACAATCTTCTTCTGTATCCTTATGACATACACACAGATAGACCCTGAAGGAGACAAAGAGATTGGGAAATAATATTATGAAATAAAATCTGTGTCACTCATTTTTCTTCTATAAAGGATGCCTGTGTTTCTGTTTAATTTTCCTTAGCTACCTGTTGAGCAGGCTTGTGGAGTGGGAAAGGCATAGGGCACAGACGTAGCACATGCAGCTGAAATGACATCCAGCACAGCTGCAGCATATGACAATTGGGGTCATCGTTGCTCATTTTCTGACCACTTTTCTTGTCCTGTTCTGTAGAGTAGTTGGATAGGCAGAGATTAGGTAGAATAATCCTTCTTATCTGTATGCTTTAAAATCCTGGCTGTCACAGACACAAGATCCTGGCACTGCTGTAATGGAAAGACTCTTCCCACTCTCTATTCCTGCAACTGCCTGCAGATCAAAAATAAGGCAGCTCCCTCTAGATGGCCAAGATTTGATGCCTCCCTTCCAACAATTAACAATGGAGTAAAAAAAAAAAAAAAACTAAAACGTTGACTTTGGAAAATAGGGAGACTGAGTGTTTAGTTCAAAGCTACCAGGCAAACTGACATTCATCTGACCACAGATATGGTACACTGCCATGTGCAGGAATGGGAAATAGATTAGGAGGACCCTAGGTGGGAATGAGAGGATAAATCACCTTACTTGCAGGAAAAAGTCCGGAGTTGTCTTTGACTGCCTTGAAACTGGTGGTATGAGAATTTCTTCCTCCCTCTCTAATCGAATGTTTTACAAGTAATTTTTGCATTAATTGCATTAATTGTCCCAGCCTCCTTGCAAAGTACTCTGAGTGCCATCACTGCAAAATTGTTAGATAAGAAACAGCTATCCCTCTTTTTTTTTTTTGATTGGGGGGAAAAAATGGCTGTTCACTTAGTATCATGCAAGGCAAGAAGACAGACAGGCAGAAAGGTTTCTGATTCGTAGCTGGGCTTTTGATTAGAAGTTACTAAGCAACAAGAGCCTGATGTTAGCCCTACATTCCTCTTTGGAAAGCAATGTCTGTTAGCACTTGGGTCAAAACTAGGCTTATGTATACATGCAGCTGATGTCAAAGGCATGAGTGCAAAGAAAATCATGTTTTGGTTTCCTAACTTACAAAACTTTAAACAATTGCATTGCCCGTATTTTATTTGTGCTCATATTTCTGGCCTCTGATCACATGTACTGGGAAAAGTACATGTGATGCTGGAAAAACATAAGCAATTCTGGGATTTTCAGGGAGAGGTTAACCCAAATATGTATTTTATCAAGCGTTGTTTGGTTGGTCACCCTGCCCAATATTGGCATGCATTGTGTCCCTGATTCAGAAAAGCAACAACTGTGTTTTCCTCTGTTTATTGTTCTTCATTATCTGCTTCTTTCCATCCCGTGCCTCACAGCCTCTCCTGTTACAGATGCCAGCCTCACCTGTTCATTCCTTGGGTTTACTTGCACGTGGGCTTGGGCTTCCCAGTGACAGGTCCTCCTAGTATATGTCCTCATAGTAATACTAACGCAAGAATTCCTTAAGTGAATTACAGTGAAATAAAGTGTGACTTGCTTAGATGTTCTCCCCAAGCACTTTTTTTCACAAGCAATATTCCCTGCCACCTGTGGCTCCCAGCCACAACTGCTAACCTGCCCGGGGGCCTAGGCAAAAAAAACCTTGAGAATTGTGACATACCCCCTCAGCATTTGGAAGAGGGCTAAACACCTTCAGTGCAGACACTGAAGGAAACACTTTCCCACAGTTCACTTGGATCACAGAGTAATTCATCTTAATGCAGTGAAAAAGCCACAGGATATATCCCCAGAAATCCCAGCAAGTGCTGACACAGTAACTCACGTAGCCCTTTGTGGAGTGGCTGCCCTCGACAATTACCTAAATTAACTCAGCAAAGACTGCTCATACATAGAGAAAATCCTCCCTGACCTGATCTGTAAGGCCATTTAAATTATTCCTTAGGACCCACCTTTGCTAATATGCCTCTACAAAATGAATTGCTGAAACTAGGAGAAGAAGGTATACTTCACCTATTTACGATATTTTACAAATATCCATGTATTCATTATGGCACAAGTGGCTGGTAGTGACTTCTCTTTCATGTGCCAAGTGTGGGCTGTTAGTGACTTGTATAAAATACTTTTAACTCAAAAAAAAACGTATAACCATTTTATAAAATTCTATTTTCATTGATATAACAGCACTTTGCAATTTAACAAAGAGAAAGCCCATAGGCTAGAAAAGTGCCCCCTCACTGTTAATAAATTTGGATTAAATGCACACAATTTAATTAACTCACTTAATTTCATAAAGTTCCTTTCTGGTTTTACTTCTATGGCTTGCATGCCAGAGAAACACACTGGCAGTCTCCCAAATAATAAATGAATACAACATAATTGCAAGGTTGGGCTCATGCCACCACCAAAGCAGGAATATCCAAACCTGTAACAGAAATGTCTGCAAACTGATGGAGGAGAAAAGTAATGCCGGGGCAAACCTTTTTAAACAAACTCTCAGACTCACAGCTCCCACTGCAGAGCAGCCCAGCTCTCTCGGTCAGGAGGTGGAAGAGAGGAAGAGAGTATTCATCTCTCTAGACAAACAAATAGCAGGACTTTTCAAGAAATCCATTCTGTTATTATAGGGAGAACAAAGTTTGTTTTCTTCTATGGTACTAAGTTTTCAGAGCAGCTATATTTGTTAATATCTTTTTGTTAATTTGCTTACAATTCAACCTGAAGTACACATCCAACATGGAAAACTTTGGATTGGAAAAATCAGAGCTTGGGTAACTTATATTTGGTAAAGTTAACAATAACCAAAATCAATAAATTAGACATTAATTATGGATAACCTTAATTAAGGTTACTCTCACTGCTTCTACCCATAATAGCATTCTTCTCTGGTAGTTATTTAGTAGGCCTGGTTTTCATTTGCAAATTTTAGACACTGAAATCATTACTATAACTTTTAGAATTAACGTAGCTATGCTTCCAGGTGGAAGTGCATAGGGTGTTCTTTAGTCTTGTCTCTGAAAATAACTATACTGGTATAAAATGTTTTTATACTAATTGTGAATTCAGATTAGAAATATGTGCTGGCTTAATTACATTATAATTAAATATGCTAAATAGATATAGTACTCAATTTATTATAACTAGGAAGATTGCGCTATTTTAATTATATTGACAGACTTAAAGATTTGCATTTTTCCAGAAAAAGAAAATAAAATATCAGCTTCATGTACACATTCTATGATGTCAGCTGAGTAACTCTGGTCCCATTGCTGCAAATGCAAGGTACTGTCTTGCATTAAAAGCTACGCCAAGTCATATCACTTCAGATTTACCATGGACTAAAAGCATTCATGTGGATTGTTATCATGGCTCACTTGATCCACAGTAATTTGTTAAGCCATGATAATTCAGTTATGAATTTGAGCTTAAAGGGAAATGTTTCAGACTATTGTAATAGTACACTAGCTGTGATAGAATAAGGATATGTTTTTGCATTAACACAAGACCTAACGAAATAGCACCCCTATCTAGACTAAGCATGCAAGACCATGTTAAACAGTGAGCACCAAATAGTGATCAAATAAAGGAGGACTTCAAAGAGAATCAGTACTGGTTAGGATATAGCTGATGATCAGCCTGGAATGCAGCAGTGTTCCTTGATGCCCGTATGAATCTCCCACTTTAATCCAGAGAAAGATGATTTTTGGTTGAGGAAAGTTCCCTCATATGGGAATGCACTTCGGGACATACTTGAATATCACTGGAAGCACTAGGATTCACGTTTGAGTTTAATGCTAAATATTTGCCTATATTTTTTCCCACATGGGCACACTGATTTAGAGGCTGAAGGCCATGCAAGTTAACATCTTTTGAAAGCTATCAAGGTAGTGTTGAAGAAGGAAATAAAATCAAAACTTAAAAAAATAAGGAGGTATTTGGGTCATTGTGTTTCAAGCTGAAAGTGGTAGCGCAAAGATCTGTCCAATGGCAATTATACGAATTATACCCAAGGTGTTGTTGGGTTTTTTTTTAAAGTGATGATCCAGTTTGTTTACTGTTTGTGATGTTTACTGTACTTTAACAGGACTGGATAAATCTGATAAACTGTTTAATTTTGGGAACTAATGGAAGTGGAGATCTGCCAGTGCTCTGAAAAGCTCACTTTCCCTGTTGAACCTCACATTTAAATTACCCTGACTACTCTAGATTGTGTAAGTAAATAGACATGGGAAATGCAGCATCAGCTCCAAGAGTCTGCTTAGTCTTGTTAGAGCTCTGACGTACTGACATATTGACGTACTGACGTAATGCGTTCACATCTAGGGTGAACATTTATAGTCAATTACACTCAATTTATTAGATTAGGGAGACAGAGAAATGGGATAATAGCAGAGTCATATGGCAGTGGAGTTTTACCATCTGTTATCTGCCTTTAGCAATGGACCAGTTCTCACTGTGGACAACAAAAAGGAATAGTGAAAAGATAAATGGGATGTATGCTTTTAAATTCCCAGCTGGGAATTTAATTCAGAATTTTCAATTTAGAGATGCACTATTTTGTAAGCAAGCTGAATTATTTTCCAATATTTTACAGCTGAAAAGATTTGCTAGCAGTGTCTTATTAATTGCATTTAATAATCTTATGTAAGAAGCCTATGCAGAATGTGCCAAAAGCTATTTAGCCTACAGTTTAAAGGTATAGATCCAGATAATGCAATTGACAGCAGCAGAACCGTGCAGAGTTCATTTTGGCTTTGCAACTATTCATGTGTATACCCTGAGGTTTTTGTACTAAAAGAAATTTTTCTGTGCATAAATACTAGCCCTCTGAAACAGAGCTGAAGAGAAGAATCATAGAATCATAGAACAGTTCAGGCTGGAAAAGACCCTTGGGATCATCGAGTCCAACCATTAACCCTACACTACAACCATTAACCCTACACTACAAGTTCACCCCTAAACCATATCACCCAACACCACATCTAAGTGACACTTAAACACATCCAGGGATAGCGACTCAACCACCTCCCTAGGCAGTCTGTTCCAGTGTCTGACCACTCTTTCTGTGAAGAATTTCTTCCTAATGTCCAGTCTAAACTTGCCCTGTTGCAACTTGAACCCATTCCCCCTGGTTCTCTCCCTAATGACCTGTGAGAAGAGACCAGCACCAACCTCTCTACAATGTCCTTTCAAGTAACTGTAGAGCATGACGAGGTCCTCCCTCAGCCTCCGCCAAACTGAACAGTCCCAGCTCCCTCAATCGCTCCTCACAAGATCTATTCTCCAGGCCCTTCACCAGCTTTGTTGCCCTCTTCTGCACTCGCTCCAACACCTCGATCTCTCTCTTATACTGAGGTGCCCAAAACTGAACACAATACTCAAGGTGCGGCCTACTTCTGCTGGTCACAAAATTTCTAGTACAATTTCTAATACAATTTCTAATACAAGACCTATGTGACATAAGATATGCAGCAGAAGTTAGCATCTAAATCTGAAATTGGATTACTAAACCCCTCTATTCAGAAATCTCATTCAACTATTATTTTACCAGAGAGACTGCTGCCACCCTGGGTTAGGTAGGGTTCCTCAAGAACCAAAACGCTACTACTCTGCAACCACAGGACCTCATTCTTCAGAAAAGGTACAAGTTAGTCTGATGTTGAACCTGTCACAAAGCCTCACCTTTTTTTCAGGAACCAGTGCAGAAATATCTCGACATACTCCTCCAATGGCCATCTGCTGTTGTGCTCTAATTCCACATTATGTAGCCGGCAGCCTAAGACTTTCTGCAAAACTCTGTAAGAGCAGTAACTTTCTTGTAAAACTTGTTTTACACTTCTTCAAGACAAATCTTAGCCTAAGGGTTATCAGCTATTTTTGGTATGGCTGCTCTTTTGCTGAGTTGTTGCAAAGAATCAGGAGCTACCTAAAACAGAAGGAGAAGGGAAGGTACGACTCTGAGATAGGTATTAGGGTATACTTATGGTAGGCTGGAGACAGACTGGGATACATGTCTTCATCAACAGTAGGACCAAAGCCTCTAGTGGTTTCTTCTCAACCCTGCTCACTGAGTGCCAGGCTGCAAAGTTGGACCCCTGTGCCTTGAACATCTCCTCCTGCCTAGAGGCAGATTCTGGGCAGCAGGGAGGGCTGACTCGCTGGCAGAGACAACCACCTATAGAAGATGTGACTGGGAATCCACTTAAGAAGGAGAAGGTATATAGACCACCAACACCTCTGACTGTATCTTCTGTAAATTGCTTTCCAAGAGAAAAGAAAAAGCTGTGAGTCTTCAATGGATGGGAGAAATAATGAAATATATTTTCCTTTTTTCATAAGTCATATGTACGTGCATATATGGTGAAAATATGAATTCTTTTTGTGGGTATGTTGGATTCTTTTTTAATAAAATTTGACTTTTCAGATCTCAGGCCTTTTTGTCTCTGGGCTGCAACCAGCAAAGTTTGATTTATTTATAGAAACAATCAGTTCTGAATAATTTTGTGAGAGCCTGTGAGACCTGTGACATCAGAAAATAAATATAGCATTGGTAGTGCACTTACTCTGCATCTGTGTCCTGGTTTGAGCTCAACAGAACCAATTCTCTTCAGTGATTTTTACTTTTCAGCTCAGTCTCCTCCAATAGACTGCACTTTCTGAAGTTAGCAGCATATTTTTGCAGACAGTGTCTGCTACTAGAAGTGATAACGCCTGATGTTTACAGTTACCACCAAGGATTGATCTGCAGAAAGGCTCTTGCTTGTACTTCCTTCTATAATAATCAGGGCCACTGCTGAATCTTATGTGCTATGTTGGAGGTGCTGGGAAGAAAAAGGTTGCACCTCCAGGGAGTAATGGAGAGGATCAGTGACCAACAAGAGTATACCATTCCATATACATCACATTCAGCATAAAACCAAGGGATCACAAGGGTCACAAGGGCTAAACTTCAGTGGCCAGTATCCAAGGAGGCAGCCATCCAGTCTTCTGCCTTTGACCCTGATCCTGAATTCCCAAAATCCATCTCCTGTGTCCGGTTTCCCTCTGCCACTGAATCTGGGACTTCCCTGATGTTGCCTGCTCTGTAGCATCAGTGGGGATTGCTATCCAGGAGGAGTCACAGAATCACAGAATTGTTGAGGCTGGAAATGACCTCTGAGTTGGGTTTGATATCAGTTTTGTATATACTTGCATATAATTCATTATTTTTATTAAAGCTATTTTAGTTTTCCAACCCGTAGTCTCTCTGCCTTATTCCCTTCCCCTTCCCATTTGGGGAGGGACAGGGGTTAGAGAGCATCTGTCAGTGTTCTCGTGGCCAGCCCAGCCCTAACGCTCAACAACCTGCTTTGGAAGACTGACTTCCTTAGGGTAGGTTGATATCCCTTACTCCTGCCTCTATATCATTTTGCTGGGGATGGGTATAGGGCAGAGGGAAGGTGTTTGCAAAACAGACCTTAACCTTTCCAGAGCAAACAAATGCTCTTGAAGCAAGCAAACAAATTGGAATTTTACAAGAAGAATTTTGGACTGCATTTGCCATCTTATTTTCTGCTGTCACTATTCCAAAAACTTAGAAACTAGATTCTCGATCTCAATCACTGATACCTCATGTTTTCCAGTTCCTGTTTCTGACCTCCATTTAAAATCACACACATTTAAAAGTACACAGACTCCAGAATTTTAATATTAACAGCTGAAGTAACACCATCTTTATCCTTTAAAACTCTATTCTTGTAAAAAAGAAAAATAAGAAACACTTTTAATCAACAAAAGAGATGGGATCATCCAGAAAAAAAATGGATTATGAGTTAAAGTATTTTGTAAATCTGTTTGATAAACTGAATAATACTAAAAGATTTCCCATGTTTTAACTTGATATGAGCAAAGATAAATTCATTCCTTAAAAATAATCACAAGAGAACGAGATTCCTAGTAATATGTCCATCTGCAAGTGTGAGTGCATTAAAAAAAAAAAAAAAATTATTTCACATGAATTTTAGCTTTTTTTTCCTTTGATTTTTTGTGGTTTTGATCAAGTTATTCTAGTGGAATGTCAGAATAAAGATTTATTTGCTGTTTTATCAGTGCCATGGGAAGTTCTCATATTTCCAAAAACATCTTTCCATCCACCTGACATTACCAACATGGACACTGTGATAGTTCTGTGAATTTGGTGTCCCCTTTTACCATAAAAAAGTTCAGGGACTTAACTGACTGAAGTCTCCTATTTTTAGCTTTTTTTTTTTTTTCTACAGAAACAAGGCTTTTGCAATTTCTGTATGTCTTTGCCTGCGGGTCCTCCCCATTCCTCAGTAGCTCAGGACATGCTGGCTGGTTTAACTTCACAAATACATATAGAGGTCTCAGAAATAATTCGTGTGCTTTAAGTGTCACTACAGCATATAGAGACTCCAAAAATTGCCTTCTGAAACTGTTGTTTGAGCTCATACCTCACAATACACTCGAGTTAATGTGGGAAAGCCGAAAGGAAGCAGAGAGACAAAGAACAAGACCCTCCAGCAGCAGAAGTGCCCAAGTCGGTCCTGCATGTGACAAATATGCAGGAAATCAAGTTCCACTGGTTCTGGTGCTCACTGCATGGCCTGTGGGGTGTACATGCTGCTCTTTTTGTTCCTGGTAACACTGTCTACAAACCAGTGGCTATCAAACGGGATTAAACACTGGACTATGTGGTCTGCTTATGTTTGTCTGCTCTTGGGTGGCTGTGGCCAGTAATCAAATTTCTAGGGCATAATTCAGTTGTGGCACTTCTTTTCTATGTGATTCTGCCCTGAACTTCTTCTCCAAGTGATACTCGGCTCTTGCACAAAGCTGACTAGGAAAGTGTTCACTTTCAAATGTAGTGTAAATTCACTGGAGTAACATAGCTGATAACACTCAGGGCCTACGTCCTTGAACTTGCTCTGATTGTGGACTGACACAACAGAAGGTATTATATTGTGTATGTTTATAGACTGTTAAATCAATGTGCTGCTGGAGGGGAATCTTCCACATCATTTGTAAATAATGGTGAGAGATGTGCTCTCAGCAGCAAAGTGCCTCCATTGACTTCTGCAGTGTTATACATTTTGCTGCATGATTAATTTAACTTGCTCTCCTTCGTGAGTGGTCCACATCAAGAATTAATACGTTAACCAGAGACTTAGCTGTTGCAAAGGACTGCCATCCCAAATGAGCCCTTCTAAAGAATCAAACTAAAATGCATCTAAATGTTAACTGGGGAACAAAAGAAATTATGCAAATCACGAGGACGTTATACTAACATCAGATAGCCTCTGGACCATAGGCAGCTAAGGCAGACTGTCTAGGAACAGCTCTCTGCTGATATAAAATTATTATTTGCACTTCTGGTGTTTCGCAATACCTCAGGTTTCAAATCTGTCATGTCTCCTTCCCTACCTTTGCACTTTGGTGCTCAGCACTGAAAATGCGAAATCCTGTACTCCACACACCTCTAACTTTCCGACCTTGAGCTCTATTATTATAGCAAATTATGGCCTACAGCTGAACTCTCCTGAAGAGTCATCATGGAGCTGATGCAAGCAGTGAAACATGTCAGAAGCGTGGGTGTGGCACATAAACTGCAGTATTACTGTAGTAGTGAGCAAAGGGTGGAAGTATCGGTGATCACAAATAGCCAAAAAATCCTAGTCAGAATAATGAGCAAATTAATGACAATTAAAAAATCAGACTTGTCAAATCCAAAGTCTGAAATAAGGACAATATATTCATTAATTACTCAGCTGTTTTGGTGAATGGAGTATATTTCAACAGATGAATGATAGAGGTATTCAGCTGAAAGTTATCCAAGTAGTTTTCTTATGCAGCAGTTTTCCCAAGTAAGAGTTCTTCTGTGTCCATTCTTTCCCCAATCCCATAAGTACCAGCTGTTATTTCCCACATTTGCTTATCTCCTGATTCTTGAAAAGACTCAGCTATCACACATATTACTAAACTGTTTTGTCTAATAATGTAATTAGTTGGGAAAGGACTGGCAAAACTTTAAAAAAAAGTTAAGAGTTCTGTCAAAGAGTTTTATTAAATCTTACTGTGTCGATGAGTATAGTGAATAAACTAAAATGAAAATTGGACAGCTTCAAGTTGGACCATCAACTCAGCAAAATACATTCCCTTTCTTTACACCTGAAGTTCAGTTGTAAGTTGTTCCCACTTTTCTGACATGGTACAGACACTACACCAGGCATGTCTAAATATCAGTCAGTAACTTCATATATTTTCCTAATGTAAGCAAAATTTTTAGTTTTCTGATGAGTGGGAACTATCCAGATCCTGGACCTCCTGTACATGAGCTTTTGAACAAAAATGATTTTAAATGGGATGTAGCCAACCAACCATTTCAGCAATCTCTGCCCAAACACTAGCGCTCATTTCCTCATAGCAAGTCCTATTGTAATTGAAGTTATTTTGACAGAAGAGAGAGCAGGGTTCCTCGTTGATCTAGTGACCAAATAAACCACAACAAAGGACGAGCTGCGAAACACCACCAGCAGCAATCTCTCCTCTGGCATTTTCTTCCAACATTAAAAGACTGTTTTGCAGCGTGAAGAAAAGAAGCCTGTAAGATTATGTGTCATCTCATCACCTAGTCCCTTTGTAATACTGCTTCAGCGTGCAGAACCCGTAGCCTCTAAGGTCTCCACCTGTTAACTGCCCGTGCATGTCTGCTCAGGCAGGATCAAAAGGCAGCTCTGCCCAGGCAACGACTGGAGACTTCAGGAGTCACTGGATGCAGCAGCAGGTCCCTGCCTCCAAAACCTCTACGTGCAAGACATGTAGGAGCCCAGCCCAGGTGCCCACAGGCCAGGGGCCTCACACAGGGGGCCAGGCAGCACAGACGACTGCAGAGAGGGCAGCTTTTGCTCCACGAATGCCAGCTTTCACTGTGGTCTGTAGCATCTAAAGCCCGGGGAGGATGCACGCAGAAGTCCAGAGGAGCTGCCAGCATGCAGGACTGACAGTAGAAAGGCTGTCCCGTGCCACCTCCCATGTAGCAGCTTTTCACCCATGTTCCTGCTGTGATCGTCGAGACCCTGTGCCTTAAACAGGGACTGTGCTTGCCTCCGACCAGCGGCTGAGGATAGTGTTTCTTCTCCTCCTAACATCTATTCTCATTATTACCCATTAGTTATTAGACGCCCCATATTTTCATCTAGTCTGAAAACTGGTTTTCCAGTATTTACAAATATACCCCTTGCTTAATAAAATATATTTATGCACAACTACTTGATCACTCAGGAACATTTTCTTAATAGACAACCCCAAGGATGTTGATACTATCCAATAAAGGTCCACATTCCTCGTGATCTGCTTTATGTTTTCTAATTTCTTCATCGCAATTAGTGTCTTTGGCTGACAGGGTTGGCACCAGTAGCTCAGCAGAACTGCACTTGGCTGTATTTCATCCCTGGTTCTGACTCACAGAGGTTGTCTGGGAAAGTTTGTAAACATAAGAAATTGCCATTAAAGTAAGGATCTTATTATCAGTCTTACAAATCAAGGAAGTTCTTTCAGGGTTAGGATGAATAACAGAGAGCATAGAGGTATATTTAGAAAGTAAATGCTTATGCATGATGAGTTACATTTCACAAGCAGCAGAACTGAGAAGTTTGTGAAAGAACCAGTTCTCATTGGACTCCACCCAGACAAAGACAGCAAATAAGCAGCAAGGTATGACAAACCAGTTAAATGAAATGAAGCTATACACACCCAGCCTGGGTTAGTTTCAGCCTTTATATGCTAATACTTAACCTATATTCTTAAACGCATTTATGGCATTGTGAAATACAAATCTAGCTAACAGGAGCTATTTTTTTTGAGACAGGAGTATTTTCCAATAGAGCAGTTTACCAGACACAGGGGGACATAGGTGCATGTATGCAATAAATTTAAGCCTTACAGAGAAACACCCCATACAGCAGGAATGAAGTGTGATTTTTTCTTTGTTTTGATTAAATTCCTTCCAGCACCTCCTCCTCTGCCTTTTCTTTTCCTCCCGTGCATTTTGATTGCTGATCTCTCTTTTCCACGTTTTGCTTCTTTCTGTTCTTTCTGATGTTGCAGGCTTGAAAGAAAGAAAGAAAAAAAAAAAAAAAGGAATAAACCAACCAAACCCTGGCCCTGCTTCCGTTATCTGGTGCTAATGATGCTGTAAAGAGCAAATGCTTCGAGTTCCTGTTATTGCACGCAGCCCTGCTGCTGCCAAACAGCTACGTGGAAGAGGCTGATAGGAGCAGCCCCTCTTCTGATGCTTATTATAGCTGTATCGCAAGAAAAGGTACCTGAGTGGTAAAGCCAATAAAGCTGCTACCAATGACAGCGAGAGGCCAAGAATGCACTAGTCGAGGCAAACCTTGAGTGACAGCCTGTAAACGCGGTTATCACAGTTAATACATGGTAAATAATGCATGGCAGGTACTCGCATGTTTCCCCTGACAGCAGATGCAGGCTGCATTTGTTAACCCTCAAGTCACACCACTGACCTCCTTTTTCTTAAGTATCCGAAGGAGGAACAGATAGCTGGGTGCACGGCAATTAGATGCTGGGTTACCGCTAATGTCGTAATTCTGGTCCGTTTTACTGCGGCCCGCGTTGGGGTAGTTACTCGATGCGTTTTTAAGAGATTATTTTTATTTTTAGTCCACGTAGATTTATCACAGCCCATATCCAGCAGCGAACACTAGATTGCTTTGAAATAGGCTACTCCGTTAAATAATTGCTGAGGTGGGAATATCATTGTTTTTCCTGACGGGAAATAAAAATTCCCAGGAAGCCTCCTATCTCGTTACCAGCACCAAAGGAAAATAGCAGCATTGTTATTCTATGGATTGCACCTTTTCAATGGCTTGAATTGCCAGCCCGAGGCTGTGTCTGGGTGCGCAGGGGCAGGGAGGGAGGGCGAGGGGGTGGGGGGAAGGAAGGATTTGCCTGAAGTTCTTTGGTTTCAGGCTGTGCCATTTGTTTTCCTAGAAGATGATAGCGTTCTGGCAGGCTGCTGCAGTTTTTTGTCTGGTCAGCTTTATCTCTCTGTATAGAGCCCCGTATAGCCACTGCCAGTTGAGCTCTAAACGAGCTGGTTTTGTTTATTTGAAAAAAAACAAAAAAGCCTGAGAAAAATCTGAGAAATTGCTTAAGTTCACGTTGTCAACGTGTTGTTCCAGTAATATCTCTTGAATATTTTATTTTCATCCTGTTCTTCTCCACCAAGCTGTTAGCAGCCTTTTCGGTATAATGTTTTTGCGTTTGTGGGGGGGGGTTTATTTATTTTTTTTCGTGTGTCTGAACGGGACACAATGAAATGTGAATCAGAGTTCATTTTGCCAGTCATTCCTCCTTTGACTAAAAAGTGCTTTATGGAGGCTACATCCGGCTTGGTGGCATCAGATTTCAGTGTGAAAGTGCTACATTCCTGACTTCCCTGCATTCTCTTTGTGTTTGATTTTGCCTGGTAAAATAAATGGAATACTTGGAAAGACTAATCCCATTGAGAAAAAGAGAAACAACAACAACAAAAAAAAAAAAGACCAGGGAAAAATATATAAAAAACAGAAATTCAGCTAATATTTTTCCCCCATGCTTAATTCCATTGTATGAATTTTCATCTTGGTGGTGGTGGTGCCCTACACTCATTCTTTTCTGTCTGTGATTTACTTCGGATTTGGTTCTACTTCTTGACTTCTGGCTTTAGCTGAAGAAAGCTGTTCTCTAGATCTCTGAAATTCACAAAAAACACCACTCTTTTTTTTTTTTCTCTCCTAAAAAAAGTTACTTTGGAAGACAGCTATAACTTTCACCTTTCGTTAATTGCTGTAGTTCCTGACAGAACTAGCTCATGCTGGTAACACTGTTTGAGTCATTTCAGAATCTTAAAAGCACTCTGGGTGTTTTTTATAATTATTTATTTTTGTTTCTTTTATAATGTATAGCTCAGACCTCATATTTAGGAATATCTTTTATTTTAAATATTTCCTTTTTTTTTCTGTCTTTGGTCTTGTCTGGAAGGTAATTTTTGAGCACAGGCTCTTGCGGGGGAGCAAGGGGGAAAGAGCATTTGCATCACTGTAGCCTTTTGTCTAAACACAGCTCCACACTGGCACAAAATAGTATAATTAGAGTACCACCACAAAGTGACGAAAATGTTGACTAATTCTTAGATGAAAACGAACTTTAAAACAGTACTTGCTGTGAACTCCTGACATATATTTGAAATTCTATAGGGCCTTTTTTGAGACAGTGAATTCTTAATGTAAAGAAATAGGCACATTTTAAAAACATCCTTTCTGCCCATGATGACAGTAACAACAAAACAGTCATTACAGCATCCCTTTGTTTTGAAAGTTACATTTACAGATTAAGCAGCACCACAGTTTGATTCATGGTTCAGAGAACTGTTTGTTTTGTTTTGCATGCAATGCAATATTTGCATGAACTGGTTTTTGGGGGGTTTTGGGGTTTTTTTTGAAGGTTGGGATTCTTTTACATTTTTAAAGGCTGTCTTTATTGTCTTCTTGAGTAATATCTTTTTTTCTGCTTCTGTATCTTACCTTTCCTTAAATACCCTCACTCCCTTCAGAGTCACAGTTAAGAATCTGAAGACCTGCAGAAAAGTAGTTCTTTAATGAATTATTCTGAATATTATCATATTTTTTAAAAGAAAAGGTTTGCATCTCTAAGCATCCCTCCTGGTCTTTAAAAAATGAAGCTGGCATCTGTGTTGCCTTGAATTTAAATGGTCCCTGCAGGCTCTTTATCTCAAAGAGTTAT
This sequence comes from Trogon surrucura, assembly GCA_020746105.1. Classification (NCBI taxonomy): domain Eukaryota; kingdom Metazoa; phylum Chordata; class Aves; order Trogoniformes; family Trogonidae; genus Trogon; species Trogon surrucura. The sequence continues at coordinate 110,574,972 of CM036617.1, read as the reverse complement.
TTTATTCATTTGGTTTTTTCTTATTTCTTCCTCTAGGGTAATTACAAACCTATCTCTTATATTTGTTTACTTGCCTCACTTTGTTAAAAGATTATGTCTTCACCAGCGCTTACGAATTTATTAATGCTCAAAATGCACTTAAATTGTTGAACTCGGTCCAGTTTGCCTTTATCACCCTATTTTACCTTAAGCATTTTTGCTGTAATTGTTCCCCATGTATCCCTAACAATAAGCTCTCTGAATGTAGAAATGTACCAAGTTAGCTGAGCAGAGGATGTAGGGAAGTGTCAAATATTATTTGTCTAGCTTTATTTGCTCCTATTAATACATCCTTCATTTGTATTGCCTGCGGTCAACGCTTTCAAATACATGACATTATAACTGGGTACCTTACCTCCACATCTCTTAAAAAATGGCAGTGACAGTTTCTTCGATGGGCACAAACCCATAGTTCAAGCTGCATCCTCTCCTCTTTCTAGTTTCTTCACGCTTGGCCCAGCGCACTCTTCCTTCGGTGCTACTGAAGGATGTGCTACGGGCCCCAGCCCAGCCCTGAGCAACAGCTCATTTATCTGCCCCCTTCCCTCTTGCCATTTTCTTCTCCCAGCAGTCCTGCAGACTTTTGACGGGTTGTTTTGTAACAGAATTGCCTGAAAAGGGATGAGCTAGAGAAGAGGGAGACATGGTATGGGGTAAGGCCGGGAGCGTTGGTTCAATATTACTTCAATATTACTGAACTGCACCTTCCTCTGTCAAACATCGATGGTCTCACCTTCAGAGAGTAAAGTCTGTCTCTTCTAAAACATCTTCTCAAATCCTATGCCTGCAGTTACAGCAGCTAGAAAGGGTGAATGGATAGGATAACCACCACTGGGAGTGTTGAAGCTGTGGGGATGAACCTTTGCTCTGAGTCAGCAGTGTTTGCCAGCGTGCGCTCTCCCAGGGCAGTCCTGGGCTGGTGACAGAACAGCTACACGGGCAGCTCTTTCCATACAGGGAAGTTTCACAGGGTCATAGTGTGTTTCCAACACATTTAAAACACGTGTCAAAAATCTCATAATCCTTCTTTCCAGTCCAATCAGCCTTTGATGTTTATAACATGGCTGTGTTCTGCTCAGCCAGAGATAACAAATGTAAGAGATAAGTAGTGGAAACGGAGATCAGCATCTGGTTCAACCTTTTCCCTCTCTGGCAAGAAAGAATAACATTTGAGGGTTTCTGTTCAGGCTTGTTTTTTAGTAAATATTTATCTCAGCTGTGATACTGAAGAAAAAACGAACTGAAAAAAATGTTGTTTATATTTGTGCCTACATGGGCAGGTTTGAAGTATTTCTGGTGGAATGAGTCATGGAGAAAAATCTTTCTCAAGTAACAGTCTCTGTGCCAGCAACAGGTCGTTACTGGTGGCAATGGAGGTCCTCAGAGTTAGTGAGAGTAACTGCTGTGCAATTAGGAAAACACAAATATTGTAATATTCGTAATAGGCCACTCAGTTCCCATTTGTATGTAAGCAAGGAGAGAGCAGAACGTGATTGGGGCAAAGATATCAGAATATGAATTTGTGAGGGGAAGACTGTATGGTCCTCACTTTAAATCCGTGGAGCCAAATGAAAACAGCAGAATTGTTTTGACTATCTGGAGAGGTACTTGCCATTTCTAAAACTCTCTAAAAGATAAACATCTGCAGAGAAGGGCAATAGATTTTATTAGAAGAAAGTATAAGGCATCTGGAAAAGATCTTGTGAGACAGAGGTGACATAAAGCATTACCCTGGTTCTGAGGGTACCACAGGAGTCTTCATAAACCAAGACATACTTGAAGCTTAGTTCTATTCTCTGTCTTCAACCAGTGGCGAATTGTAGCTGCATTATACGTGGTTGTTCTGCAACTTCATGGTAAGTTGTTCTTAAATTACAAAGTGTTTGCTTCTTATGTTATAGCAAAGTCATGTAGATAAGCTGCTGCCATTGCTTTCCCACCAGTTTAGCAGATACAATCTCGTTTTCTAAATTCTAGGATAAACATGTTTTTTTCCCAGCCTTGTCACTTTGACCATACCACCATACCACTATTTTCTTTTTCCCACCATGTCAAAAATACTATTTTTTTTAGTCCTGTGTTTGTTGAGATTTACTCTATATTTTCTTACATCTTTTAAATCTCGTCACCTTCTTGGCCTCTGCTTTGTCAGGTGGCATCATCTTTTATTGCACAGAACACCTTTCTGCTTTCTCTTTCGTTTGTCAGTGGCATCAAAGGATACACCTCCAACTCCCTCCAAAAAAAGAAAAAAAAAGTAAGGCCACTAAGTTAATTTATTCCACATACTTGTTTAAAGCCTCTCTCTCCCAGCAAACATGAATAGATTGATAGCAAGTAGGTAGTTGGGTGTTGTTACTTGTATCATAACCATCTCCTTCTGTTTGTTTAATATTTACCTTAGAGGCACTTACTATTTTTCCTCACTAGACACCTTTCGACTTTTTGCATACATTGACTAAATTTCAATTCTGTGTCATACTGATTTGTCTGCACTGCTAAAGGATAGTATGTATGAAACAGCTTCAGGCCAGCTGAAGCAAATTGTAAACATTTGCTTAAAAACAAAAGAGTGCTATAGAGTGTTAGAGTGTCCTGCCCCACTCCCTCCACTAAAATACCCCGCCAGTCTCCAGCCACCAAAATCTACATCAGGTAGCAAAAGTAGCAACAAAAAGATGGGTTGTTCTTCCTTCCCTTTTCTGGTCACTTTGGTCCATACCTGAACGCCCTTTGATTCGAGGGATTTCCAAACAGTAAACTGGAGAAGCTGAGGTGTGAATACACTTGCTGTTTTGCTGCTTCTGCTGGTGGAGTAATCTCTGATGGAGAAGAAAAACATTAGAAATCTTAAATGAATGCACACAAAAAAGACTAGGAATGCAATAAGAAAAAGGGCCTATTATGAAATAAAGCCACACTGAAAATTAGTCATGTTTGACCTGGTCTGAGGTTACAATACCAAGTCAATTTTCATCCAAGAAATACTACTTTGTTGTAAAATTAAAGTGCTGTATCTCCACTGAGAATGCATCTCAAAATATCTGGGTTCATTATCACAGCCTAATTGCACACCTTTAGGAGTACTAAAAAGAAACACTAGCCTCAGAGAACAAAGTAGATGTGTTCCTTAGGACACGGATCAACATTGTGTTATACATGCTTAAGTGTACTCTATTTCACTAATAGAGTCTTGACTCGTAAGTGGAGCCTTTAGACACCACTGTAGCACAGACAGACAATAACATACTTAGTTTTGACAGTGTTTTAACAGCAGATTTAGCTAAAATGACAACCACTTTAGCTGACGTAATAATCGCAGCCACACAGCCATCCTTGCCTTTTTTGCAAAAATATTCCTCCTGCGACGATGCTGTCAGGAACGCACGCTCATATGCAAACTCATAAACGATCCTCGCATGCGTACTCATAACCAGCAGCGACTGGTTCAGGAACTGATTCAGCAAGAGGGTAAAGAATAAGGCTGCCAACAGCAGGGCTGTGCTGGCAGCTGCCTACACCATCCCAAGCTGCTGCCTGGGGGCTGACAGGGAGCTGCACCTTGCCAGGAAGGGGAAGTTTTGACTTTTCTGACCTGGTTGGGAGCTGGGCCCTTCATTCCAGTGGTGCCCAGGCTCCTCTTGCAGCCTGTGCTTAGGTGAAGTATCAATAGCTTTCATCCACCTGTGCTGTCTCAAGGTAAGGTTTCACAAGACAGTTCAGCTTGTCTAGAAGTTTCCTGCAGCTGCTGAAAAAGGCAGGCCCCAACCCTCATGTATCCTGGGTTGATGCTTTTTTCCTCCTCTTAAATTGCTGGATTTGCCTGATCCCGTCTCCCCAGCGGGTGCAAGGCGATGAATGTTGCCCAAGCACAAAGGAGTAGTGCAGAGCAGCGAGAGCGTGGAGGGGAGGGAAGGGCCAGGACGGCTTCCTTTGACGTGACTGCAGACCAAGCATCAGCCTTTGCTCCTCTGTACTGTAAACAGACCTCTGAACTTTCAGTGTGAGGTCATAAAATGCATTAAATTGTTCTATGAAATGGACATTATAGCACCTGCAGTATTCCTTGCACTTCAGTGTTTCAGGGATAGGACAAAGTGTTTTGCCAAGTGTAAGTTACTGATTTTAGTTTTTCATACCGTCCCTTTCAGACAAGCAAATATTTACTTATACAGTTGCTCAGATGAAACAACTAGGGAACAGACATAGGAAGCAAGTTGCCCAGAGGTTTTGACAAGCAGTAAAACTAAGACTCTGGCTGTCCTGCCTACCCATTCTCCTCTCCACATCATGACATTCAGCTTTGAACTCCTGAATACATTTTACTCATCCTCCTGGAGCATTTCACTAATTGATGAAAGATTAAAATATAATTCAGGTTGACATTCACCACTGAAATCTGCCTTAACAAGAGGCAATAAGCTGAAACCATGGAGGAAACGGGAAAAACGCTTTCAGAAAAAAACAAGTTACAGACTTCGAAAAGTAAGTTTGTTTCTTTGTAGAAGGCTACTAGCAGAATGTCCCCAAATACACCACAATTCTGCAGTAAGCACCACTTGCAATAAACAATGGCATTGTTATAGTTTGCTGTTAGGTTAAGAGTGCTAGACTTCCAGTTAGGGGCTACTTTTATTGGGCAAATACTATTCACTTGCTCTCTGGGAGGCCATTTAAAACAGGTTTCATTGCAAATAGTTACGCAAGACATTACAAAGGTTGTTATCAGTAAAAGTATGTATTCCTCACACCGTCAGCATTTTTACCTGAGCTAATGTAATTACAAAGCACTATTGAAACCAACCCAACTTGTTTCTACTGTAGGAAGGAAAATTATTACATAACTCTACCAAAAAAAAAAAAAAGAAAAAACCCACAAAAACCCCACAAAAAAACCCTTTACCAAGTGAAATGTTTACAGATTTTACAGCGGTGTGATATTAAATGATCCATCAACAAGAAATACACACAAGTCAACCTGGAAGACAAACTGGAACTCTCTGTTACAACAGCGTGTTGTTTAAGTGCACTGGGCAGGGAATAAAAATATCAACAAAAGCTTCTCTTCAGGTCAGCGAGCAACATGTGCTGCTACCTCAAGCAGCCACATCATACACTCCCTTCCAGAAACTGATAAAGTTCTGCACTGAAAGTTTTCAGACCTTTATTTTTGCCTCCATGGGGGAAAGCTCCTCTAGAACTTCCAACCTGGACAATCAGAAACTTAACTCTGGAAAAAAACCCCTGGGTTCTCTGGGACAAAGTCCCTGCTGTACCCTGTGGGTGTGGCTATGATGAGAGAAGCAATGAAGGGCAAAGTGTGTTTTCTGTTGTATTTGCCCATGTATCAGCCAGCTGAGTCTACTCTGAAGGTATGTGATCAGTACTCCAGGGAAATAATAGAAGAATGGAAGAAACATGGGGCCAACAATATGACTCTTTTACTCACAGTTTGCTATTTAGGCAGCCACATTCATTCTTTGACTTTTGCAGAATTTAGAGCAGGGACATCTGTAAGTGACTGACAATAGTTTCATCATTCTCAAGCTCCTAGGCACTGCTAGACAAAATTTCAGGATTTTAGGGATTGCCATAATTAAATGCATCCTGGTTACATGTCCACCTGAGGGAAAAAAAGGGAATTCAAGAAAGGGAACCTGAAGAGGCAAAGTTGAAGGTTAAGCAGAAGAGGCAGGAGTGTATGGAAATGAAGAGGAAGAGGTGGCATCCATTTCAGAAATAGCTAGGAAACCCTATTATGTAGCATTGCCAACAAAAACTTATGAGTCAAATCCTTCTCCACATGGCCCAAATATTGAGTCTGCATTAAAAAACAGTCTTCTTGAAAATAATAGAGAGTATTTTTATTGTTTGAGGTTTTTTTCTGGTGATTTCTGTAGGTTTTCTTCCCAGTCTACCAGCTGCAAACAGGCCCTGATATTTGTTCATTTTGAATGAAAGTTCTGTTTTTCACTACAGTAAAAGTTGATATCTTAAAAGACCAAGAAGCATAAGGCTTCAAACTGGAGAAAATTGCCATTCTTCAATGATGTCATGTAGAGTGGCAACAGATGGGCATACTATCAGAATCTTCACAAATGTGAGCCCCAATATACAGATCCTCAGTGTTATTTAATTATTCTGTTGGGAACAACAGCAGTTACCACTGAGGTATCTTCAAGGAGCTTGGGTGTAAGAACTGTTGCAGTTACCCTGAAACACCTAAACACTTGGGACAACCAGATTTTACAGCCCTGAACTCACCAAGCAGGCTTCCCTGGGGAAGGGGAATATCAGACATCTACACAGGAAGTACTTCAGAAAGCAGCCAGTTGAGCACAGTGTCTCACACTGGTAAAGAGTGAAAGGTGAAGTGTGGGACAGATGAGACACTTCATTTTCACACCCTGTACTTGCACTTCTGTCTCTTATTCTTGCCCTGTTGTTTTATTTCTCCTGCTGTTTTTTGTGCTGACACTGTTCTATCCATCATTGGGTTGTAGTCCGACCTTCAGGCACGTGAGCTGGCAGGTCACAGATGTTTAGGAGCGGTCTGGGCATGCCTGTGGGATCTGGCCTCACTGTCAGAATAAGCAAATCAATGTCAGATGAAGTGAGTGTTACATGCAGTTAGCTTCTGTCTTAACACACCTTCTTGCTTTTCCCACTGGCTGATGATTGTATCACAACACAGTGGTTAAAGCAGTCACTAGAAATACTGTATAGCACTCCAGCTCACAGGCTGTTCCTCATACCGCTTAACACGCAAGTCTCAAGCTTAGTACAAAAGGGTATTTTCCCCTGATTATGGAGGATCTTGCCTTGGGGGTACCAGGATTTCAGGTACTGGGGAAGTATCAGCCTGATAGTGACAGGGTAATGTCAGCAGTGACAACCAGGAGAAACTTGGCTGCCCAGTAGGATAGTGGCAGTTGAGTAGCAGTTCAGAAAATGTCACTGGTGTCTTAAGTACAGACACCAAAGAGGCTGTTGAGTGCTAAAGCACCATTTATAAATGCCTTGCACAAATAGTCTGAAAGTTCATGATGCAGCCCAAGCTGCATCAATGCTGCATCAGTGACTGGCTCTGCACTCTTAAAACTGACTTGAGTTAATTTCTGGATTAAGCATGAAATGTGATTGCCTCTGGCATATCTGTGATATCTTCCTGTTCAACTGTACTCCTTGAAGGATTGGAGAAACCCCTTCCCACTACTCTTAGCTCATGAATGGTCTTGTTTTTCAGACATAGTTTCTTTTCTCCTTTGTGAATGTGGATCCTGTTCCCAGGCTTGCCTGTTTGACTTTCACAAGACAATTTCCTTTTCCTTGATACTAGAAAAGCAAACTACAAACATCCTCCTTCTATCCACACATGCCAGCTTTTACACCTTTCCACTTATTTGTGGGTGGTTTCTGTATTTCCCTTGGCCTTTCAGATCTCTAATGATCACTTCCAGCCTGGCCAAGAATTCCCACTGCCAGTGCACCTCCAGTAGGAGAATACAACCCACAGCAAGCACAATCCATGCTAACCCTGTGAGGAAGAACATAACCGCTGTCTTTTTCTGGCTGTATTTATGTTTTTAGGGGTACAAACCCTGGATGTATGCTGTATGCTGATGCTGAGTGCCCTCCACAAGCAGCAAGTTGTAGGACTGGGAATGCAGCACTTAGAATTATTTAGATTGGAAAAGACCTTTAAGACTTCTTCGCAGGTGTAGCTGTGCTTCAACATAACTGCCCCAAGATACACCTAATTTCACTCTAAAGGCCAAATTTCATGAGGCAACTGAGAAGATCTAGTTATTGCTACAACGAACAAGCATGGGCCTGTTCTTCCAATCCTTTCTCACAACTTCACCTCCTCCTAGCTTGCGCTCATACTGCTTTTGTGGTACCAGCAATGGTCAGTAATGTATTCTGCAGGCAAACCAAGCTGATAAAAAATGGAGAGGAGTAATTATTTGCTAGTCTGGTCAGCTAAATTAGCTCACTAATTGTCATGAGACAATTATCAATGTTCTATCAAAGCTGGCACAAAGGAAAGTCTGGTGACTGCAAAGCTTAAAGTGGGCAGAGGGGACTAAGATTGTGCTTTCTGTGAAATGTTTTTTCTGGATCATAGAGGCATCAACAGATGTCAGAACTGAAATTCAATGCAATGAGAGAGAAGAGAGGAGAGAGGAATGTGAATGTCACCTTATTTGGAGACGGCAAATCTTCAGCTGCTGAAGAACCACTTCCTCATCACTTCCAGGAATCACATCTATTTTTCCTTTTAAGGGAAGTCTTCTTCACTCAAGGCATCACTGTGGCGAATACTAGCTCAAAAAGATAGTTTGCTACAGGATAGACCTGTATTATCAATTTCAATAAGGTTCCAGCCAATGGGCATTACACTTCTACTGCTGTGCAATGGACGTTTGAATACAAATAAACTTTCCATATATAACTTATACAAGATGAATAGCACTACTATTTTTTGTAAAGATGAATCACACAATGCACTCCTCTTCTGGACTTCAAACAAAACAAATCTATTTTATATTACATGGATTTTGCTTCCCATTCATAGTGTGAATATGTAGCTTTAAGTTTGGGTAAACTGTAACTGCCATCTGTAGGGGACTCGTGTTCCTTCTCTCCTCTTTCTGTTCTTTCTGCACCTAAAAGATGCATTCAAGTAACCTCTGAGAAAAAAGTATTAGAGACAAATTATATTTCTAAACTTTAATATCACAGGGACACAAAGGTGAAAATTGCTGCCCTCTTAAAATGTCTTTGCTGAAATTTTTTTCTCCAAAAAGAGGAGCATAGCAAGGTGTGAATTTTACCCTGATAGCAACTGTCACTTGCTTGAGGTGCTAAATGTGAAAGCTGTTATTTTAACTCTGAACAAGACAGCCTGTGAAAAACATTTACCCAAATTAAAGTCAATTAAACCTCAGCTATTGTTTGATAATTTTCCCTTTACTTCTTATTTTCCGCAGTAATGGATTGCCTTTAGTTATCATTTAAAAAATGTCGCAAGTACATGAAAGCTTAACTGGATACAGCCCGAGGTTGTTACAGAGAGCAAGGCGGAACTCGGTCATCCGGTCACCCCATGCATGGAGATCAGTGACTCCTCCAAGGTATCACCAGGGTGCTCTCCCTGTGCAAGCTGAGGTGAGGAATGGGGTGGTGATACCTCACTGGACTCGTCCCAGTGGGGAAGCTGGAAAGCTGCACTCCCCGGCCTCAGGAATGTGACACTGCTCCCGGCTCTGCCAGTTGGGGCATTATGTGAGAGCCTGGGCTCAAAGCTTTATTATGAAATACTTAGGGCTCTGTAACTGTGCCTTCTAAAATCCTTTGCTGTAATCTCACCATGTTGATGAGACTTTAATGTAGACTATCTCTTGAGTCTGGCAGCTATTTTCAGCATATCAGCCTGATTTGCCTCGGGCTGGTTTAACTAATGCTGATAAGGACAGCCAGTGCCAAAAAGCTTAGCAGTACGGAAGCACTCGCTCCTTCCATCGCAGCACGGACAGCAGCATAAGCAATGACAAAAATTATTCTGGAAAAAAACGATTGCTTAAGCTAGACCTTCCCCTTCTCACACAGCTCTAGATGTGATGCCACAGCAGCTCAAACTGACCTCGTCTGATTCATGGTCCTGCCCTTTCCCTGCCTGCCACCCTGCCCTTCTGTGTTTCATGCCAGCTGGCACGCAGGCCAATAATCAGGAAAACAGTTCAGGGAGTTCAGCAGGCGGAAAACAAAAGGTACTTCATCTTTGGCCAGTCTGACTTCCCAAACTATTTTATCGGCTAGTGTCCTGAGCTCCAGTGCCACATGTGGGAGTATTGGAGTTGGGGGGAGAGCAGACTGTGGCACCCCCAACTTAAATTATCAACCTCCAGCTGGATTCACATCTAACACCAGCTCCTGCAACTGCTGAACAGAAACGTCCAGCAGTTCTCCCGCCCCAACTCCCCTCTTCTGGCCAAGTAGCCCTGTGCCCTTCCTCATGCTGGCCCTGGCCTGAATTGTAAACTGATAGAGTCTGCTGATCCAGAAGAAAATGTGTCTCAGAAAAAAAAATGCAATGACTCCCTCCTACAAGTAGAAATCCAGAGGCAAAGTCCCAAGGGTACTGTTTGCTCTTTTTATCTTTCTCCCCTATTTTTTTTCTCTTGCCCTTCTTGACACCTGTTGTTATCCATGTTAGGAACTATACTGCCCTATGGAGAATTTTCTCTCAAGTGGCTGGCCACAGCAGCTCCTCCAGTGAGGACATAAACTGAAACAGAAAATAACCCCATTTTCCTATGTGATCTGTGTAAAGGAGGCATTTCAGTGCTTCTGTAAGTCAAGCTCCTGAGTAACTTCACTTGGTACTCTTCCAGCCTTCCTGTCAAAAAGCAAATCAACAGTAATTTCACTTTGTGGAAATTCAGGCAGATACGGAAGGGTTTCGAAAGCAGGGAACACAAATTATGCACAACCCGAGGCTGAAATTGGTGGACAATTTGCCTTCAAAATGGAGATCGAAGTTGCAGAGATATGCAAACCATTTTATTCAGGTTCTGAAAAGTTTAGTTTTGGATATACTGAACACTCCCACCACAATATTTTGTAAATTTATTTTGAAATTACCTCTGAATTTGTGCTTTTTGTGTAAAAAATATGTAAAAATAATAAAAAAAAAAGGGCTATCAACTGCATTGCTTTATTTCAAGTTTTCCATAAATTTAGGCTAACACTGATGTAGGAGTTCTTATACTGAAGTTTTTCTTAACTTTAAGCACATTAATTTTGTATATTTGACATAGATCTTAAGACTCCTGACTGTGAGACAGCATTCTCCATAAAAGGATGCTAAACAGTTATCCGTTTGGAAAGTGTGGATCTGAACCGCAGGCCTCTGCTCTGGTGACTCTTCTCTTCCTTGTTGACTGGATTCTGGCTTCACCCTGAAGGCTTTTTAGAGTTTGATCCAAAAATGCTGGCACTAGTAGAAATCTGTTCAAAAAGTATTGAACCTGACCTTTTCATTTGCGAGTGGTCATTTTCACAGTTAACATTTCCCCTCATTGCGTTTATTGTCTCAGGAAGTATAAGGCCACTCAAAATCTACAGAATGTCACATCCTCTAATAAATCTGGTAGCATTATGCCTTAGTAACTGGACCAACATTTGCAGTGGGGAAGCGGGGATATTCTGCTTTTTAAAAATAGTTATTATTTAAACATTGTACTCTTAATTTGCAGGAGTGCGAACAATTTTTAGGAGTCTCAACGTGACTGCATGAGTGTCGCTTTTGATTCAAATGAGACCAGGAATAGGTCTGTCTAGGCTAGACAAAATGTGGACCTCATGTTTCCTAAATGAAGTACAGTATTTGTTCTAGTTTACTAACTAGGATTTATTTCACAGAAGGGTGAGCATCTCCATTCTAATGACGAATCATTTTCTCTTTCTGTAATGACTGTGATTGCCTCATTAAGCTTTCCATGGTATATAATTTCTGTGTTGACACAAGTGGATGTACAGCAAAAAACCTCACTCATCCAGTCAGCCTAGGATACTCGAGTCAGATTACCTTTTAAAGCCCAAGACTGCAGCACATATAAAATAACAGAAGAAACCAAAATCTTACTATCCCCACTTTGAGGTTCTGGTTCCTTTAGCTTCGTATTACATGAATGATACATTCTTTTCTTCACTGAAGGAAAAGATAATTTGATTCTGTTATTAAATAAAATGCTTGAAATCTCATGATTCAAAATTCTATGCTTTACATGTAGTATCCAGCATCTTACTGGCTAGATCTGTTTTTGAAAGGAGATCTAACAGAGACTGAGTTGTCACGTCCTTACAAGATGTAAGCCGTACTTTCCTGAACCTTCACGGAAAATGACAATGCATTTACCTTACTTATCAAACAACTTATTCTGAGCTGACAGGCAAAAGCTACTGTTTTACTTAGAGTAAGCAACCATTTTGAAAGACGTCAGTGCACGTTCATACATTCATAACTCCAGCAGAAATGGAGACACCACCGATTTCATCACTAGGAATCTTTTACTGAACAAAAGGTGTAATAGCTCCTTTTTATCTAAGTGTTTAGGAAAATGCCCTCATGAGAAGTTACCCATTTGATCTAATATTTTCAACAAGGGCAGAAAGAACTTTGTTTTCTAAACTCTCATCTCATACGTACCAAGCATAGTCATATAAAAATGTATTTGAACTTTGCTTCTTACAGACATCAAAGAAAAATAATGAACAGTAATATGATCTCTCTCTAAATTTGTTTGGATTGCAAAATCTGGACTACTTAGCTTTTGCATTTATGTAAATATTTGGTTATGGGGTGAATTTTTAGTATGGAAACAGCTGTGGACATAACAAAGGTGATGGTACCGATACAACTTAACCCTTTACAAGAATAATAATCCTTTGCTATCAAAGCTCTGAAAAAAATTGATGATGATGTGGAATGTACCATGGTGGAAAAGCAGTTCCTTGCACTTGCATGGGAAAATCCATTTCTCACATATCTTTACTGCATGTTTCAGACGAAGGATCATCTGCTCTTTGTTATGGAGTTCCTGAATGGGGGAGACCTAATGTTCCACATAAGAGACGAGTGTTTTGATTTCTACACAGTAACATTTTATAGAGCTGAAATTTTATCTGAGCTACAGTTTCTCCACAGCAACGGCATTATTTATAGAGACCTAAAACTGGACAATGTGATGCTTGACAAAGAAGGCCACATCAAAATAGCTGACTTTGCGATATTCAAATAAAATGTTGTTGGCAAGAACAAGGCAAGAACTTTCTGTGGGACCCCAGACTATATCGCTTCCAAGGTCCTGCAAAGTTTGCGGTACACGCTCTCTGTGGACTGGTGGTCATTTGGGGTCTTGCTGTACAAGATGCTTATTGGACAATCCCCTTTCCATGGGGATGATGAAGATGAATTTTTCAAGTCAATCTGAGTGGATACCCCTCATTACCCATGCTGGATTACCAGGGAATCGAAAAATATCTTAGAAAAGCTATTTGAAAGGGAACCAACATAGATGACTTGGGGTCACCGGCAATATCAGAGACCATACTTCCTTCTGAAGACATCAACTGGACGGCACTGGAGAAGAGGGAAAGAGAACTTCCTTTGAGGTTGAAAGTGAAGTCAGAAAGCAACTACAACTTTGACAAAGAATTTCTGAGTGAGAAGCCAAAATTGTCTTACAGTGACAAAAAATGGATCGAGTCCAGGTATCAGTCTGCATTTGATGCGTTTTCTTTTATTAACCCTAAATTTGAATGGATCATGGACAAATAGTCTCTGAACAGTGTTGGACTTGACAGCAGGGTTAAAAATAATAAACTTGAAACTTCTCCAGATTGTTAGGTGTTGAGCATTCCAATAAAGTTGTCAAAACTTCAGAATAATACACAGTAATGTGATTAATTATCATAGAATCATAGAATACCAGGTTGGAAGGGACTTCAAGGATCATTTAGTCCAACTCTTTCCTCTGGAGTCCAATAAGAATCTTTCCAGGAGCAACTTGTACCCATTACCCCTTGTCTTTTCCATGTGACTCCTCATAAAAAGGGAGTCTCCATCTTCTTGGTTGCCACCCTTTATATACTGGTACATGGTAATAAAGTCACACCTGGGCCTTCTCTTCTCAAGGCTGAAAAAACCCAGTTCTCAGCCTTCTGGCAGGTCTTCCTTGTGGCCCTTCTCTGGACCCTTTCCAGCCTGTCCACATCTTTTTTGTATAGCAAGGACCAAAACCGAACACAATACTCAAGGTGTGGTCTGACCATCGCTCAGTACAGAGGTATGATGACTTATCTCTGCTGATGATGCCTTTGTTAATGCAGCCCAGCATCCTGTTTGCTTTCTTTGCTGCTGCAGTGCACTGTTCACTCATGTTAAGCCTGCTGTTCACCAAGACCCCCCAGGTCCCTCTCTACAGGGCTGCTTTCCAGCCCAGTGGATCCCAGTCTGAGCTGCATTTGTGGGTTGTGTATTCCCAGGTGCAAGACTTTACGCTTGTCCCAACTGAACTTTATAAGGTACCTGCTAGCCCCCTCCTCCAGCCTGTCCAAGTCTTCCTGGAGGGTGGCTCTCCCTTCTGAAATGTCAACTTCTCCACACATTTTGGTGTCATCTGCAAACTTCATCAGGGTGCTCTTGAGATATTAAACAATGTTGGGCCTGATATTGATCCCTGGGGGACCCTGCTTGTGACTGGCTGCCAGTTTGAGAAAGAACTATTTACTGCTACCCTCTGGATACAGCCTGTCACCCACCACACAGACCACTTGTCTATGTTCTAATGTGTTAGTTTCTCAAGGAGAAGGCTGTGGGGGACTGTGTCAAAAGCCTTGCAGAAGTCCAGGTATACAACATACACTGTTCACCTTGCATCAGCTGAGCGAGTTACTTTGTCATAGAAGGTGATCAGATTTGTCAAGCATGATCTGCCCCTGGTGAATCCGTCTTGGCTCTTCCCAATAACTTTTTTTGGTTAACCCCCAGGAGGTTAATCCCCAGGAGGATTTGCTCCGTAACTTTCTCAGGGATTGAAGTGAGGCTAATAGGTCTATAATTACCTGGGTCCTCCTTGGAACCCTTCTTGTAGATAGGTATGACGCTGGCCTTCTTCCAGTCTTCAGGCACATCTCCCGTTCTCCAGGATTTGTCAAAGATTATGGAGAGCAGTTTTGGAATGACATCGGCCAGCTCTCTTAACACCCTCAGGTGTTAAGAGATTTGTATGGGTCAAGCTCCTGTGACAGTTCCTTCACTGATGGCAGCTCTGTGTCTGCGTCAACGTGAATTTTTGGTCCCATGGCCTGGGACCCAACAGAGCTGGTAAAGAAGGTGTTGAGGACCTCTGCCTTTTCAGCTTTGTTGGCAACTAATGCACCTCTCCTGTTTAATAATGGGCCAATACTCTCCTTTTGTTTCTGCTTGTTGTTAGTGTATCTGAAGAACCCTCTCTTGAAATTTCTAATGTCTCTGGCCAACTTCAGTTCAAGTTTGCTTTCCCAACTGCTTCTCTGCATACCCTGGCAATGCCCTTGTGATTTGTGACAGGTAATGTCCCACTTTTCCATTTCTGGTATGTTTTCCTTTTGGTTCTGAGTAGACCCAGAAGAAGCCAAGGAGGTCTCTTGCTTCACCTACTTCCCTTGCCCTTAGAGGGGCTGAATAGGTTTTGTGAATCTAGGAGAGTGTTCTGGAAAAACTTCTAGTACTCACTAGCTCCTTTATCCTCCATAGCAGCTTCTCGCAGGATCTCTTCAAGCCCTGAGTGAGTTGAAGTCCACTCTTCTAAAGTCTAAAACCTTTGTTTTGGAACTAACCTTCAGCACGCTCAGCAGTAGCTCAAACTCCACAATATTGTGATCACTGCAGCCAAGGCTCTCACTAACCGAGATATTACAGAGCATGTTTTCTTGGTTACTGAGCAGCAAGTCCAGCAGTGCCCCATTCCTGGTTGGCACATCTAACATTTGTATGAAGAAGGAGTCCTCTAAGCATTCCAGGAACTTGATGGATAACAGGTGAATTGCTGTATTGTTCTTCTAGCACACGTCTGGGTAGTTAAAGTCTCCCAGAAGAACCAGGTTTTGTTGACCCAAAACTTGTTTAATTGACCCAAGTATTGCTTAATTGGTTTGATTGTCTTGGTTTGGGAGTTGGTAACAGATGCCTACTGTAAGCTCTCCTTTGGAAATGACTCCTTCGATTTTGATCCAGAGGCATTCGATAGGGCTTCCACAATACCCATGGCTGACTTCTGTACATTCAAAGTTCTTAATACAGAGTGCAACTCCTCCTCCCCTTCTACCCCACCTGTCTTTATGAAATACCTTGTGGCTGTCTATCGTGATCTCCCAGTTGTGTGAGTTGTCCCATCATGTTTCTGTTATTCCTATGATATCATAGTTTTCTGACTGGGCACAGAGCTTCAGTTCCTTTTGTTTCCCAGACTGTTATGTCCAACTGCTGACTCACTGGCAGCGTTCTTTTATGCATGGTTGGATTTAAGGTATGTGAATCGTGCATTATTTTCTCTAAATGGGAAAATGTAAATTCTGTTTGGTACTTGAATGTAGTTATGTTGTATATAATGTATGCTGTATATTTTGCTCAAGACATTTGGAATCAGATGTCTTTTTAAAAAGTGCTCGAGCCTTTCGTTCTTTTATGTGCCTTCAGTTAAAAGAAAGTTACATTAGAATTTTTTTAAAGGTTGGACTCGATGATCTTGAAGGTCTCTTCTAACCAAAACTGTTCTATGATTCTATCACAAACCACAGCGACAGAAATACATTTATGTCCATTAACAGCTTTGCTGTTGCAGTATATAGTAGTACACACACAGCAATTAATTCACAGAACGCACTCAATTGCAGAGAATAAATCTCGTCAAGTCTGCTTTATCTTCTGGGAAATGTAACTGATGGTTTTGCTCTGCGCTGAGTAAAACCATGTTTTTTCTGGGATCGGCTGGGGCTGCCATGTTGGGCGCCGTGCCGCTGCATCCCGCTGGAGCACGAAGCCTCGTCGTGCGCTTTCGCGAACGGTCTCATCCTCCTCCTTTTTCTGTCTTTGTCTGGCAGTTTTCCTCCATTCCCGATCCTTCAGCCGAAAGGCGCGCGCTCTGCGAAGCACGAGGCACCACAGCGGCGTTGCCATGGGGACTGATTAAGAGAAGCCTTTTCGGTGCTTACGGCGACCCCAGGGGCCGCAACGACCGACCCGAAGCCGGTGATCGCGGCCTCGGGCCGCCCGCACCTCGCTCTCGGCACCCCGTGCGTCGCTTCAGCGATCACCGACACCTTTCGCCCGCCCACACCGGGTCTGAGGCGCCTGGGATAACGCGACGTCCCGTTTCCATGCGATCGGGAGGCTAGCGCGGCGGGGCAGGCCCCGGCGCCGGTGAGCCCCCGTCGGCTCGGCGGAGGGCGGCGGCCGCCCCGAGGTGTGCGGGCACGTGTTGCCGCGGTAGGAGCGGCCGGCGGACCCGAGGGGCTCCGCACCGGCGGCGGCAGGTGCCGGTGCCGGGGGCGGGCGCCTTCGAGCGGACGGCGGCGGGGCGGGGGGACGGACGGGACTGGGCGGGTGCCGGCCGGAAGTGACGGGGCTGGGCTGATTCACCTGCTGGGCGGTGCGCGCGGGGAGGCGCCCGCCGCCGGGAGTTGCGAGGACGGAGCCGCCGGTACCGGTTGCCCGCCGCTCGCGCCGCGCCATGGAGCCGCCGCCGCCGCTGGTGGTGTCCCTCGTGCTGCTCTGCTCCGCAGGTGGGCGCCGGCTGCAGGTGGAAGGAGGGAAGGAGGGAGGGAGAGAATGAAGGGGCCGAAGGGAAGGGAGGTGGCGGCGGCTCTGTCGGGCTGGGGGAAAGGGCGGCGGGGAGCTGGTGCCACCCGCCCGGCTTCTTTCCCTGGTGACCACCACGGTGTGTGTGGGGCGGGGAGGCGGCCCCGTGGGGAGCTCCGTCGCCGCCCAGCCCCTGCCCGCCGGAGGCGCGGTGCCCGGGCTGGCGCTTGGGGCGCGCTGTGGGGCCGGCTTGGGCTTTGTTCGCCGCCGCAGCGGTTCGTGTCTTTCCTCCGCGCCGCCCGCCCCTCTCTCGGGCAGCCCTCGTCGCGGCTGGGGGCGAGCCGCCCCGCCGTGAGCTCCGTGTGCCTTTTACCTCAGGCGGTGGCGGGGTCTGTGGGTGAGGGGTCCTCCCGGCGCCCCCCGCCCCGCCCTGGCCGCGGTGCCCGCCTGGCCAGGCTCCCGGTGTCCTGCCTGTGGGTGCGCCCCGCTGCTCGGAGCGGCTCCCGGTGCGGGCGTGTGAGGCCGGGTAAGCGCCACGAGTGAAAAGCCAGGTGGAAAAAAGGACAAAGAAATTTAGATCGAAAAACCCCAAACCCTTTTTTTACAACAGTGTCCACCGGTAGGACAAGGGGAAATGGATTTAAGTTAAAAGGAAACAGATTTAGATTGGATCTTAGGAAGAAATTCTTCAGTAGGAGGGTGGCAAGACTTTGGAATAAATTGTCCAGAGAAGCTGTGGTTGCCCCCTCTCTTGAGGTGTTCAAGGCCAGGCTGGATGAGGCCTTGAGCAACCTGATCTAGTTGAGAGGCGTCCCTGCCCATGGCAGGGAGGCTGGATTTGGTGATCTCTTAAGGTCCCTTCCAGCCTAGGCCATTCTAATGAAACCCAACCCTGTGTGTGATAAGACTTCTGTTTAAGCATCTGGATGTGGCTCGAAGGTTGGCCCTCTGCTGAAGGAGTGGAAGGGGCCAGGTGGCTTCCAGAGAGCCCCGGCAACCCAGTTGTCCCAGACTTGATGGCCATGATTGAACTCATAGAATCATGGAGTGATAGAATTCCCTGGAGAAAACACAGAGAATTAGAGGGTGTGGGGAGAGGAAGGGAGTTGGATTAAGTGTATCTAAACTCATTTGGTTTTCTTCCTGAGAAAAAACAAAGGAGTAGATAATCTCAAACAAACCGAAACCCAAAAGCAAACCAAAGGTGCCTGGGCTGCTGAAAGCTTTTCATCTCAAACATTAGGTGTTATTAGGTTCCTGTAATAAACTCTGTTGGAGTGCCATGTAAGTGTTTCCTGTAAAAAAAAAAAAAAAAAGATTCCACTAGTTGACCCAAATTTATGTGAATCTACAAAAGATCACAGAACACCTGCAGAGGTCCAGGTTCACAGTAAAGTGTGTACCAGTGGTGTCAGGAGGTCAGTTTTTGTTTCCTGTTGAAGTGTTAGTGCCTTTGTTGATGTCATTGCTGTTTTGGGAAATTACTCATGGAATTGAAATTCCATGTCTAGAATGGAATGATGAACTGATCTCCTACATGAAAGGTATCTGTAGCTCTGCATGAACGCTGTTTCTCTAAGCAGAGTTGGTGCTTGCACAGCATCTGTCTTGCTTCTACAAGTTACCAGTATTTGGTTGACAGGGTTAGCAGTTAAGATTTATATTGAAACATTTCATGTAAAGAAAGCTGTGAAAAAAAGCTTATTGTGAGCAGAATTATATGTACTGTGAGTGAGCTGTGAGCTGAATCACTGTGTTGGTGCTTATGGAAGATGACCACGAAGCAGACTGATGTAGTGAAATTCATTCGTCTGCTGTTTTTCAGACTTCTGGTATGAATTTACATTTGGACAGCTATTTCTGCATACTGTCATCTCTTCTTATTGTACTAATTCTTCTCTAGTCTGTAGTGAGGGATAACTTGATGGCCATTTGAAGGATCTTCGGATATGTATTGTAAGTGCATATGATTAGTCAGTTTAAATAGCTGGGGATTCCCCAAATCACAGAATCATTGGAATTGGATGGGACCCCTAGAGATCATCTAGTCCAACCCCCAAACGTGCAAATTCTGCTTAACTTGGGTGAGTGTTTTTCATTTCATCATCATTCATCATGACAATATGAGTTGTCATCAACAAATCCTGGACTAGGGTAATAGAAATTATGTATCTCTTCAGTTCTTCAATTATTTTCTTGTGATAACTGATGCTAAATTGTCTTCCAAAGGGCAATACAGAGTTCTGTTTGGAAGAGGAAAGCTCAGTCGTGGTGTTAAGTGCTGGCAGATCATTTTGTTAGGTCTTATGAATGTGTAAACTGGTGTTTGGTTTTTTTTTTTTTTTTGATTAATTCTAAGCTTTCTGCAATACATGGTCATCTCAAGAGCTAATGTAAAGAAAGTCTATTGTTTTTCATTGTCAGTGGCACTGAGCACATGTTTGCCTATGCTGTGGCTTCAGGGGGACTGTGTACATACTGGTAACCTCTTCCTGGCTATACAGTGTTTGGTAAATCATCTCATTCCATTTGGAGCAAGTTCAGGTTTGTGTAGGGTTTTAGAAGACAGAGAATAAATATAGATACCTAACTTGTGATTCTAATTTAACAAATAAAATAGTGACCTACTGCTGTTAAACTTTTTAAAACATGTAATAGCGGAACACAAATTTTCAGTAACTATGAAATGTTAACACAGGCAGATGAGTATCTATCTTTGTGTAGATCTAAAAAAAGGATTACATACATAGTGATCCATTTAGCCTTGAGAAAATGTTATACAAAATGGTAATACTGTGCACATAAATGCTCAAACCAAGGATAAGAATTTGAGTAGAGTTTTGAGGTAAATAACTAGGAAGGAATTTCTTTAGTATGTAGTGATAACTCTTATTGCTGCTCTTGTGGTGGTGGGTGTTTTGGTTTTTGTTTTTGTTTTTTTTTACAATGATAGTAGGAAGTAATTTAGTACTGTATTGAAATTCTGCAACGTGTGATGTGTTATTAATAGCTTTTAAATTAAGCTTTTAAATAAAAATAAAGTTCAGGTAATCTTTGAGAAAAGTCTGTGGTTATTTCCTATCATTAAACTTGCAAAAGTATTTCCAATAATGTGTGTACAGGAGCAGAACCTAATGTGGATGTGGCAAGTCAGCATTTGGTGGCTAGTATGCTTTGTCAAATATGTATAGTAAGGAACTTAAGCCTGTTCATGTTCTTATGCTTGCAACAGGATCTTACAGAAGCTTAAATTAGGAGAAATTTGACTACCAGAGGAGTTAAATGATCGGTTCTATCCCAGTCTCTTAATTGCTAAACCTGGTACACTTCATCCATTGTGGAGTAATTGTAACAAGTTGCACGGTTCAAGTCCTTCTTAAGTGTTCTTTGATGTGAGAAGTTAGCTGAAGTTCAGGACTCCTTTCCTAGGTTTCCTGGATCTTAACTTTTCAAGTTTGAAAAACTTTAAGCTAGTTACTGCTGTGACATCAACCATGAGATTTGAATTAGTCATTTTGCATCAATTGCTCTATATTTATCAGAAGGTATTTTATGCGTTCAGAATGCTGCTGCAGAGATAATTATAGCTTGTGACTTCACTCTCTTTTGACTTCCCACCTCTCATTGGCTTTCCCTGTGTTGCATCAAACTTCAGCTGCCTGTCATCCAGTGCTTGGCACAGCCTCTTCCGAAGCCGAGTCTGCTTAATATGGAGTTGAAACTACCACTCTTAAAGGGGTGGTTTAGCTTCTACTGATGCTTTACAAAAAATAGATTTTCATACAGGCACTTGTATGCTTTCGTACTGATTCCATTCATATTTTGAGAAATTCCTTGCAAGTAAATATCTTCAAATCTACATCAGTATTGGAGTGTTTTAAAGCTCATTTGCCTCAGTGCCCACAGAGATTTGTACAGACTAGGCAACTTGGTTTTGGGGCTACTATTTTTTCATTGTGCTTCTTAAGTAATCATTTGTTGCTTGCATGCATTTATAAGCTTTTAATGGCAGAGATTCTCTTTGTGCTCTAGTTGCAGTTTCTGATTAATTTCACAGAGGTTTTAGGTGCTGTGTGAAATGTTATAGATTAGGAGGAATTTCAACAATTGTGTGGCTCACCAGCTTGTAAAAATGCTTCTCCCTTCATAACGTCAGTTTAGTTGCTATCTCTTTTTTATTTTTATTTTCTCCTTTCTATCTTTTTAGGGAATTTCTTTTTCTACTAGTTTAAATCTTTTAGGGGATGGTTATAAGATGAGCCACTTCAGCCTGTTGCCATGGGAGTAAGTGGCAGCGAAGCTGTAGTTCTGTGGAAATCTGTTTCAGTAGCAGCTTGAACATAACTGGTCCCTACATCCTTGCTGGCCATTTCCTTTACTGCACAAGTGCTTTGATTGTGTGAGTGCATGGTGAATGGGTCTGGGCTGAGGCTGATTAAAACTTCTGTGGTGTTTTTTTGAACTAATTGCGTGATTTGAAATAAGAGAGAGTATTGACAACTTATCCTGCTACAGGACAGAGATGAGTAACAGGAAGGATGGCAGAAGAGCTTTAGGAGGAAAACCCATTCTGCTTGATCAGTATTTTCCCATTGGAGAGAAGTGTCTGTTGTAACCTTGACCTGGGGGGAGTTTAGCTGGGGAGTCTGACTACGTCACTAAAATCAGACAATCACTTGAATGGCTACATGTTACCTCAGAGATTATTTTT
Organism: Trogon surrucura; assembly: GCA_020746105.1. Lineage (NCBI taxonomy): Eukaryota > Metazoa > Chordata > Aves > Trogoniformes > Trogonidae > Trogon > Trogon surrucura. The sequence goes on along the minus strand of CM036617.1, from coordinate 110,552,875 downwards.
TGCATCCCATTTCATGTTGTACCTGTCATTCATCTGGCTCCGCGGTGAGCCAATTCAGGGAGTTGCGAAGTCAATTTTTGTAAGGTCATTTTTTCATCTATTACTGATCTAACTCAGTGAGGTCAAATCTGAGTTTTAACAAAAGGAAGTTAGCTGGAACCTCAGACCGATGTGGGTGAAGTATATTACTACTGACTTTTTTAATGTTATGTACTTATTGGATTGTACGTTCAAAACATATGATGAAGAGGCAAGGTTTGGAGCTTCATTGGCTGTAGGCTGAAGCCATTCACCAGGGCTACGATGTCCTTTAGCTACTGTTAAGAAGCAGCTGAGGTACTTGATGGTCTCGAGTTTTGCAGTTCCCCTTACTGCTACATGTTTTAATATGGTTTTCATGCCCTACAGGTAAAAACCTACGCTTAGTATGTTGAAAGATGATTAATCAACAAGAAATATTTGGCATGCATAGAAAAAAGGATGTGCATTTCATAAATTCACAACTGTTTTAACTTGTGCGGAGCAGGTTTGAAATTGAGAGTTGATATATTCACTGATCCTGCATTTTCAGTTCTTGCTTTCAGATATATTAACAGCATAAGTAATGTTTCATCTCAGTTGTTTCAAGGCATGTAAAAATAGTGTGTGTATATATTTTAAAGAGTCCCTAAATTTTTAAATGACTAGTTAACTTTGTGGCTATTTAGGCTGGATATTCTAATCCTCGGAACTTTTTCCCTTCTGGGTGTTTCTTACATGGAGGGGACAGGGGAGGAAGCAAAAGTGGGCAGACAACCACTTTTTTCTGTCATTGTGATGCTTTGTGTTTAACAAAACAGCACCAACCCCAAACCAAAAACCTCAACATACTGTACTAGCAAATGAAATAATTTTCAGTCTTAATGCAAAACTTGGCATGCGCTAGGAAAAAACATTTCTTGTTCAGTAGCTTGGAAGAGCCAAAACCTCTTTACTCAAGTGAAAATAATATGGCTGCTTGGTTAAGTGTTTGATTGTACTTAACTCCCTGATGCATTGACTGACAGATGTGCCTAACACATTCATGCTGCAAAAGAGCTGCTTCATCCAGTTTCCTTTTAAATGCCATCAAATTGGCAGGAAAAAATCGAATCATGTGACTTGATTGCTTAGTGACTGTATAAGCCTTCAATATCCATTTGTAATGGGAGAGTGAGTGACTTGCAGGGCTGAAGCAAAAACAACCCATGCAGTTGGTGTGGGCTTTTGTGCAAGTAAGTTACGTCAGGATTTGGGTTCTACATTTTTTTGTTTTTTGTTTTGCTTTGGCTGAAAAAGTCTTTGTGATGGTTGGCCCTCATTTCATTTTGCACTTCTTAATATTATTTCTTGATGATTCCTTAGTGCCTCTTAAACGCAGTCTGAAGGTACAATTACACATTACGCCTAGCTGCATTACGGATGTGATGACGTTACGTTTGGTGTGTAAGTCAAGGTTGTTGGTACTTCTGGTGATGACATTTGGGTTTCTTCTTCCCTCCCTCTGTCGGGGCAGCTTTGCACAGCAGGAAGCTGCCGCTTGCGCCCATTCAGCTGCCTCAAAAGAAAGCTCTTGTTTTAGAGCACGTTGTTTGCCTGTTGGGTGAGCTCACCCCTTCAAACCACGCAGTGGCTGCGCAGCACGGCTTCCCCAGAGTGCTGGCAGCAGCCTGGATAGTGTAGGCGTAACGTGAAATTGCTCTCTGTGGGTGGGGAGCCCCGGTGGTGTAAGCAAACCCTTATCAAGGCTGGGGGAGCCTCACAGCTTTTCTTGCGCTTGGGGGACCTGCATTTGGAGAACCCTGCCTGGAGAGAAAAAGCAAAACTTCCCGTGCAGCATCAGTTTTTAGTGGAGTCAGCTCTTTGCTGTGGCTTTCTGTCTTTATGCAAAAAGTGTTATGCTGGAGCAAAGTGAGGTGATGGGATCAGACCTGAGGATGAGAGGACAGGACCCCAGCAAATCCCAAGTATTCTAGTTGTCATTCCCTTAATACTACAGGTTCAGTTAGGTAGTGCTGTGTCATTTAAATGGAACCCAAGCATTAAAACTAAGAACTCATAGTGACCTTCTGTAGATGTTTGGCTATGCTGTACTCCTGTGCTTAAAATTAATATTAATCCCATTTTTTGTTTAAGTATCCTCTCCCCCTTTATGTTGCCCTCCCCCAAAAGCCTATCCTTTCCTTCAGTAATGAGATACAAATGCTCCCTATCTCAACTTGATAAGCATGTCCCTCTTGAGTAAGGTCATCAACTGCTGCAGTTGCTAGGAAACTCGGCTGATGACTTTAGGTTTAGCAACAAAAAAGCTTCAAGAATGTGCTGAACAAGTAAGGAGCACAAGGACACTTGTAAGAGGAAAGGGATGTGGACTAGAATCTGAAGGCAAAGGGGGTGATCAGGGAAGAAGTGAAAGTTGCAGGGGAGGGAAAGATCAGTAAAGCTTTAAACCGTTTTTTTAGGGTTTGTGATAGTTATGTAACCATTCCAGCTGACCTTGGTGAATTGCAATTGGGAATGAAATTAAGCTCGTGCTATGTCTTTGCAGGTTTGGGATTATTTGTAGTTCTGTTTCTGTGAGTCTTAAAGTTAAGAACTTTTTTTACTAGACTGGGAGGATGAATAACATCTTAGTTGTGTAGTATGTTTTCAACTGGGGCATGGGTATGCAACACTACATGAATTAGAGCTAGTTATTCATTTAATGCTGTCTGAGGATATCCAGACTGAAAGAATTTTTTTTTTCTGCCTTTGAAGAAGTATACTTAGCCTTTTCCCTGTCGTTTTAGTTCACTTTTGAGGTTTTTGTGTGTGTGTGTGATTTGACAGTATTTACGGATTCAGGTGAACTCTAGTACATACTTGGTAACTTAATGGTTATTGTTGAATAGATATATTTTGTCAGATTTTTCAGGTTAGACCAATGCAGCCTTCCTTCAGCTTTGACTTCTGTTCAAAGAAAGTCATATTAAGTTCGTGTTTGTGGTATTCTGAAGGGGAATAGATATTTTGGAGCTGTTTTACAGAAATTGTGAGCTTAGAGTGGCAAAACTTCAGTTTTTGGAACTGGACAGATTTCAGTGGTTTCTGAAGGCCATGTTTCTTCTGTGAGTCTATGGATCAGACAGTAGAAAGGAATATAAGACTTAGTAGTGGAGTCCTCTTTTAATTGTGCAAGCAGATGAAAAAAGTCAGAAATAAGGAGAAAGTAAATCCATAAGTTGAAGAAGTAATGCCACACTGGTTACTTTAAGGGTAAGCACAACTGGGAGACTTTGCCCAGCAAATGTATCTCAGAAACATAGTGCCTCCCTCTGCTTGCTCAGGGGAAGTAGAGTTTGGAAATACGGACATATGGTTTTGAGACCCAGCAGCAGCGGAGTTGACTATCCAGGTGGTAGAACTTTGCCAGGTTTATTCTGACATGTAGGGCTTTTTTCTGTATTTTGCTCTAAGTGCTTCTGAAACAGAAGCCTTCTCTTTGCAGCTTCTGGCAGAGCCTTCTTCCACACACACAAGTCTTAGCTGCACCACCAGTGGAAAAAGTGTCTTGAAAACTTGACCAGAGTTCTGGGAGTTTGGTTGCTCAGCTTCATTGTGCTATTGGTAAGGCAGCTAAGATGAAATGTGAGAATGATTTAAAATCTTGCCTGTCCTAACACTAAGTGTCCATATAAAAATCAAACTCTTTTCTTCTGGAATTGCTTTGTGGATTTAGTTTCCTGAACTATTTATATCTTTGATCTGGGACTAAATGGACTAGGAAGGAGGAGACTGCTTGGAACAAGGACTGGGAGCTCACATCTTCTTTTCTAGATGAGTGCTTTTATTTCTGGATTGACTTTACTTTCTCTGGCTCTATAAACTGTATCTTTACTGTATCTGTAGCAGAAGGGCTTCACTAAGATCTGTGACTCTGATTAGCTTAAAGAGCACTATCCTGGAAGGTATGAAATGCAGGTGTGAACATTATTTGCTGAGTGTTAAATCTCTTGTCTTCAGGGACTAATCAGTGTTCTGCCTAGTGGGTTTAGGCTAGTACAGAGGCAAATTTTTATCTGCTTTGGAAATGTTAGCTTTAGAAGTGTTTGATGCTAAGATGTTGTATTGTTTTTTTAGTTTTGAGATTTTTTAACTAGTTAATGCAAACTGTGGTTCTCTATGAAATTTGTATTGTAGCATTATATGATAACCATAGACTGTCAAGCATGGGAAAAATGTGATCTGTGTAGCATATTAAACATTAACTGTTTAACACTGAGCAGGACAGTACTTTCTTTGTTACAAAAAGCTTTGCAATTTCTTTATCAGCAGTGGATTATCCAAAAAATCTGAATTCTCTGCGGGGTTCTAAAATCATTACATACTAAAGTCAAAACTACTCTTTGGGTATGTATCCACTATAGATTCAGGTGCAGTAATGCTGTGCCATTCCCTATTTTCTTGTTTTATTCGCTGCTACATGATTATCTACTTTTTGGTAGTTCATTGCCTGTTAGTTGCTTGTTCCTTTCCCTCAGATGAGGTTGCCATCAAGGTTAAGTGGTCTTCAGTACCTAGGTATATAGAATGCGTATTGAGCTAATAGGTATTTTGATTTTTATCCTGAAACATTTGGTGACAATATCTGTGTACTGTGGCTGTAAAAGAATTTTAAAGTTTCAGTCTTCCATAAAAAGTCCCCAAATCTGTCGAATTTGCTTTTTAAAGCGAAGACAACTGGGTTTTGTTGTGGTTTTTTTTGTCCTATTAAACTTATGCTATTTTTCTTTACTGCAATTGTTCCTTTAATGTTTACCAAGTTAAAGAAGACTCTTCAGTGACCTTTTCTTGTATTGTTCCATGTCAAGTGTCCCATGGAAAACCAGTGATGTTGAGAAAATAAGTATGACTAGAGCTGGTTGAAAACTAGAATTGCCTCTTTTCCTGTAATTCTCTGTACCCCCAAGTTGCTCAGCCTGAATTTCTGAAACCTGATATAACTTCTACAGAAACTGAAGTGGGATTAACTCTGCCTTAATCTCTGTTAGACTTCACCAGGACCAGGGACACAACGTTTTCAGGATCTTTTGTGATATGGTGATGCTGGCCTGAAGTTGTAGCATTTATGACGTGTGGAAAATTAGATACACTGAAGCTTCATACCATTTTGGACCCACGTTCCTAAAAAATGACTGTAATGAGACCTTGCTCTTGCTGTTGGAAGTAAGATGCTGGAAACTGTGAGCACCCAAATTATGAAGCTGGACTTTGAGGGTCTCACTTGGTAAAGCTAGCATGCAGTTTGTGGTGCAGTTAGTTATGATAAACTGTGGCAAGACAGCGTGAGGAAGCTGCAGCTGTCTTGGTGTGCTCATGTGGCTTAGATCCTGGGTGCTGATCACTGAAATGAGTAAAGTCCAAATATTGTTTTCCATTTATTTTTTGCGAAGGCAGCTTTTAATCCAGTTACTTCATTAGCTCTCAACACCCTGCCTGCACAGGCTTGTTTTGACATCACTTGAGGCTACTGACCTTCTTTGTAATCAGGAAACAGGAGACTGAGACATCCTCAGTTCTATGGAGCCTTATTTCAGAAATGCAATTTTGAAATAAGACAACATAGAGCTTCTGTCTGAGTAGAGGTAGAAAAGAGAGGAGTTTGAGGACTTGGCTTTATAGTATCATTAGAGCTAGCTGAAGAAAGTAGGTTAAATGTGGGTAAGAGGCGTATTCAGAAGTAACATGGAGATGGTGGGGAGGTGGTTCTTGACACTGAAGTCTGTCAGGTGAAAAGATTTGATCACAGTTACATCTATATTTGAAAGAAGTTTAAGATGTACCATCTCTTAAGTGAATTTTATAGTTTGTATCCCTCAAAGCATTAAGATGTATATCTGATTGTCATGTACTTAAGGCCTCATTCTATGAAGAAAAACATTTATGTATTTATAACCGTTCATTGTTTACAAGCAGGTGTTGGCAAACAGTCAGACTTTTGGAGAGCCTGCTAGTGAAGTTGAAGTACTTTGTAGATGGATCCCACATGGCTTTAAGTGCATCATCATCTCTGAACTTAACTCTTGCCTCATATAGAAGCAGTCTGTGCTGCTTTGCAGTTTTGCTCCTTAGTGATTCCCATTTCAGACATCGGTTTGAACTTGACGGCAGTTCTGCCTTTGTAGTGCAGCGTCCCTGCCCCTTGGTGTACATCAACCACCATACTTTCTGTGGTTCCAGCTGATTGTGTTCCTCCCCTGTTACCCGTTCAGGGAGGGACTGTGTCTGTTGGGTTACATAACACTTCTGTAAGCGCTGTCTGATACCGGAAACATTCATGCCAAGTTTAAATTTACACTTAAATTTATGTAAACCGGAAATCCAGAATTTCAGTGTATCCTGAGCCTGTGACTTTTTTTGTTTAATTACTTATGCATTTAATATTTTCTTATTTAATCTAATAAAAATTTGCTTTCCGTTATTAGTATATAGCACAGTTCTGCTGGTATGGTTGGAATGCAGAAAGCTTTACCCCATTTAATTCTTTTTGTCTGCTTTCTGTGTCGAAGATTCTTTTATGAGAGAAAACAGTTTCAATAAAATTCTGTCAAACCTTTCATTTTCCCTAGATTATTGTTAAAAACACTGATAATGCGGTTTGCTAGTCTGTGTTCCCCTGAGTCGTATTTGAAGGTATGTTCAGATATTCAGAAAGAAATACAGTTTTTCTAAAGATGATATACTAGTTTGCACCTCTTCAGAAGTCATGTGAAAAACTGGTTTAGTCATGCAGATATAGTTTGCGATGTTTTTTAGAGTCAATTTCCCACAGAAAGTATTTTATCCCATATTAAGAAACTTAAATCTGAATGCTCAGAATTCAGAATGTGTATTGGCATCTTACTTTCTTCTCATACAAACTTTTATGAGGGATAATGTTATTCTGCATTGAGGAATGGTACTTGTCTTCTCTCACCCAGTCCACGATTCAGTCTTCTGTTTGCCCCAACTGAATGTCATACGTGTTCTCATTGTAAAATATTTGGAGAACAATATTCATACATTTGGACTAATTGCACTTCTGTGTTTTCTGTTTTCAGTTGCTAAGCATCTTTGAATAAGAGGTATAACTGACTGGGGGAACCCTCATCTTTCTGGTGTGTTAAAACAAATTTGGAAAAGTCTTGAAATCTTATCCATGAAGCCTTGCTGACCAAAACAAATACAGATCTTCACTCAGCTTGATAAAATGCATGCCTGCCATGTACTAGCAGTTAGATGCCACAGATGATCCACTTGTACTTTGAAGAGCATACTAAAGGGAGTGAAAAGAAATTGAATCTTCCTGATTTGAGTGGAAACTAAAGGAGGTGAAGCTTGGGAAAGCTTGGAAAAAATGCACTCTGTGCATCAGCTTCATATAGATTTTTTTGATGAAGTCACAGAATTGTTTTTGTTGGACATGACCTCAGTCATCCAACCTTCTGCTCCAAACAGAGTCAACACTGAGTACTTTGGGCTTGTCTGCATCAGCTGTCACTAAATCACCTGTCCTGTTTTCCTTTCTGATTCTTTATTGCTCATGTGATAGTAGAAGCTTTGCATGTTGCGCTGAAGTCCCTTGCTTCTTTCAGCTTTGGTTGTGTTTAGACATCCCTAGCAGGGTTGTTGCGTGCCTGGACAGTATTTCTGTGTTCCTCCCTTGGCAGACTGTCTTTGAACCTCCTTAGGGTGAGCTGATGATGGATTTGCTTATCTTCCTGAGTGCTGGGACGTACTTTTTGTGTGTTTGGAAGCAGTTGTCCTTAAATACCTGCCAGCTTTCTTGAGCTCTTTTGCCTTTCGGAACTGTGTCTCACAGAATTCTCCCTGCTGAATAAATCAGCCTGCCCTTCTCAAGTGCAGGCTGATGCCCTCCTTGCTCAACTGATGTGACTTCCTCACTAAGGATTTTAAACTCCCCTATTTCATGGACAGTACAGTCCAAGCTGCCATTGATCCCATCCCCAGCAAGTTCTTCCTTTTTTTTATTGAAAGCAATTACAGCAAAGTATCAAGTGGGCTGACCCATTTAGCATCTGGTTTTCCCTGAAATCTTTCAGAAGCCTCCTAAATTGTGTCCTGCTTGTTAGCCTTCCAGTAGATCAAGTAGACTTCAGCTGCTTTCTTATCTTGATTAAGTAATTTGGAACAAACGTTTACTGTGATGTTGCCATGTGGACCTCTCCTGTAATCCTGACCCACAAGCTCTTAACCAGCCTGTTGTCTGTCCTGTAGAACAGCTTTCTGTGTTTCAGCTGCTCCTTCCAGGTAGAAGGCAAGTCACCCGCTGTTCTTTCCTTCCTGGCTTTCTTAAAAAGCTTCTATGCATCTGTGACAAAGCCTCAGTCATGCGAGCCATCCTGCATGTCTTAGTCCTGTGTATGGAGGGAGGTATTTCCCTTTTCAACACGTTTTATGTTTGCCAAGGTCTCTCATTTTCCCACCAACCTGACTCGTGCTTAACATGTCTGAACCTCTCTTCCCTCCCTTAACTGCAAACTATTACCATTCCCTGATAGACCTCTCATTTAAAGGGCTTGTCACCAGATTTGATGAGGATGTTCCTAATCCACTTTAAGCGGATCCCATCTCTAGCATAGCAGCCCTCATTTCTGAGGAGTACTTGTAGCTGTAAAAATTAAAACACTGCCTGCAGTGCCAGTCCTGCAGCGAGTTGTTAGCTTGCAGGATGTGTCTCCACAAGCCTTTTCTCCTTCACAGGAAAGAGCAAGGAGAACAAACATTACCTGGGATCCCAAGTCCTTCTTTGCCCCTGGAGTTATCTAGTCACTCTTGATTGGCTCCACATCTCCTTTGTTGATAGTGTGAGTAAGTAATAGTAATGGGATAAAGAGGGGGTAAAAAAAAAGGAATGGAGGTAATAATAATAATGGGTACTAGTTTAATAGGCCAAGGGTTGGGGGACCCTTGGCAGTCTCTCTAACGTGCTGAATCTGGCCAAACCCTCTTCACTGGCATATCTGACAGCAGATGTACGTGTCTTCTCTGCAGAAGGGAATCTCCAACTAGTATTACCTACCACTCCCTTGTATTGCTGGTGCTTAGTTCAAACCAAGCTAGCTCTGACATGTAGCTTGAGATGCCTGCTGCTTTTGCCTGTCATTCTAATCTTGACAAGAAAAAAAGTGTGGAAGGTAGCTTTATATGCTTGCATTCTGAGTGTAAGAAAGAGACTGGGAAGCACTAATGTAATAATGAGGTGTTGGGAAACATGCAGTAAGAAAGGAGTTGAAATTTATGAAAAATTGCTGAGCCTTAGAAGTCTCAGACCCATATTTGGGTACCTCACATATCAGCTAATGTGTGCCGCACGCTTCACATGTGGGAACGGTTGTTGAGAGCTGTCCCGAGGTTCATGTGCTTCATCTTCCATTGACATGTTTACTTGCATTCAGTGTGATTGAACTGTTTGCTATCTGTGGCTTTTGAAGCACTTCAGGCAAACTGCCATGTGATAGGCAGGACTATTGGAGCCTGGTTTCCTAGGAGTATGTCTTTGAAACGTAGTGCTTCTAGCTTTTAATGTGGGCTTTTTTTTGCCCTTGTTGATGTGTGAATGACAAACAGTTTGTGTAATGTCCACTTGGAAATTATGCTCACATGGAGTTGTCTGGCAATGAAGAGGGAACAGATAGCTGAAGAATATAATGCTACTTAGCTATGTCAGAAAAAAAGTAACTTCAGGGACTTCTGGTTGCACTGGACCGTTTTTTTGCTATTTTTCTGCTATTGTATTTTTCTGAGATTGTCAGAGATGAACAAGTAATGACAAAATAGGGAGAGAAATAAAATGTTGATTGTACAAGTCCTATTTGTTTAGAAAATCAGTGAAAAAAATCAACGTATGAATACTCATCTGTCCAGTTTCAGCCATGTCGTGTGTTTCAGTAGGTGTCAACTGATAATGAGAGGTTTTAATATTTTTAATAGTACAGATGTGTTGTAGCATCTCCACAGTATGAATTCAGCTCCCACTATGAAGAAGCAGCTGTCACTGTGTTCCTCTTACTTGAAGTACTGATTGCTTTGTGAAATCCTCAGCAGGTCCCATTGCAGGGAGGGGAAAGCAAATGTATGTTCTGTGGTCATATGTAGTGGAACTTCAAATAGCGAAGTAACTGTTACTGGAGATGCTGTCACAGAGCAGAATTACTGCTTCAGTGATTAACTCTTACTTCAGAATGAAAGCTTTTAATTTCCCAGGTTATGGATTTGAAGCTTTTAAGGAAGTAACATCATAATGTATTTTCATCATCAGTCACTAAACTGTGCTTGATATCCCATCTCACTAATATAATATACTAAAATGAAAATGCTGAAATGCAGTTAGGAGGTGAACTTGAGAATATTGAGTTACAGTTCCCTACTGAGACAGTGAGGGAAATGGAAACGGAAGAGTACGGAAGTCACTGAAAAACAGATTGGGAATTTGTGTCCTTTGCTTCTGTGGAAAGCTTTATGGAAACATTTATGGAAATTTATGGAAACATCCGAATTTACCGATTTCTGGAGATGATGGCTAGTAGTAATGTCTTTGTTTATGCAAAGTTGACCAAATTTAAGAATTACACTGTAATATGTTTCACTAGTCAAATGACCTTTTTAAGAGGTCTAGGATGGTTACTTTTACACTTGGAAGTCTGAAAGGATCCTTTAGAAGGGGATAACAGCAAGTCAATCAGTATTCATGGAGATCAATTAATATTACTTCCTAAATGAACTTAGTATTGGAGAATTAATTCCTCAGATATGTTTATTGTGGTCAAAAGAGAGGTGATATGAACCCATTACAATTATCAATGAAAAGATGTATGTGGGTTGGTAAGAAACATTGTACTTAAATCTCTTGTATCACAAATTGTTTTCTTGTGGTTTTGGTGGGTTTCCCCCTTTTTTTTTTTTTTTGGCAGGGTGGGGTGGAGTATTTCTGTGTATGTGTTGGGTTTTTCTGTTTGTTTTTTTCCTGGAATGAAGGTAATGACTTGCAGAGTAATACCATGAATGGGCGCAAGCAGAATAATCCTACCTAATTTGTAACTGTATGTTTATAATTTACAATTGTGAAGGTCTTTTCTTGCAGGCTTTTACATGGAATTTAGAATGTCAGGTGCTTTCTCTTCCTAATTTTTTTTTTTAATAGCTGTTAAAGATTCTGTTGTTTTGACATTGGGAAGAGAATCCAAAGATTTGACGCAGAGCAAAATTTTAGTAAGGCAGAAGGATAGCTGTTGCAGTCTGATCTACTGCAGAAATGCGCTACAGCACTACAGGAGGACTATCAGTTAATAAGTTGAGCTAGTGTAGAAATGCACGTTAGAGCATAAATGCACTTTTTATAATAATTTTGAATTTCATTTCTTCTGAGGCGAGGATTCTGCAGATGCACCAAAGCACCACTCTGGTGGCCTTGTGTCTGTTGTGACTGAGGTAGCATTTGTGTGACTGTCTAGCTGTGATCAGTAACAACTTGCACACATAAAATGACCATGAAAATCTAAGCTTTGGGTACCAAGCTTAAGGTGGCCAAAACAGTGGATGTACAAATGCCAAACCTATTTTCTGTAATGAGCGAAGGGAGCTTTCTGCTTCCTGACTGCCATGTATGGGTCTACACACATTTTGAGGGAAGACAGTGTTTCTTGTAATATGGGGGAATCTTGCTTTAGGCCCTTGAGTAAGTCTGGTTGTGTTATTATATAGATTCTTCTTCGTTGTGTGGCTTGAAAGATGTGACTGCCTGTTGGATATGATTCCAAATGAGCAGCAGATGACTTTGCGTTGTGTTCAGTAACATACTTCACAGGATCTCTTAAGCTGTGAGAAGTCTGACTAATGGCATGGTTTCTATACAGGAGAAAATTACATATTAATGTATAATAAACAATAGTGAAGACTGCATGTGAAGTGTTTTTTAAAAGATAAAAATTATTTTTATTTACTTTTTTTTATTTTAGGTCTAACAAGAAGCCTAAGTATAACTTCAGGTGAAAAATCATTTGAAACAGCACAAGGAGAGAAAGTTACATTGCCATGTACTTTTGTAGTCTCAGAAGAAGATGAAGGCCCACTAGATATTGAGTGGGTATTGATACCAGCAGATAATCAAAAGAAAGAACAAATAGTAAGTAGACACTTTTTCTGGAGTTTTAATTCAGTTGTTTGAATAGGTCAATGTAGGTAGGTTACTGACTTCTTAAACTTCCACCTTTTCAGGTTGAGATGCTTGTGATCTTTAATTACTTTGAAGCACCAGTCATATGAAATATAGTAGAAGTTTTGCAATAGTAGATTAAGTGTGAAAAGTTATGAAATTTCTCATTGTAAACTTGCCTTGTAAAGAAGAACTCTCTAATTAAATGTCTCAGTTCCAAAAAAAAAACCCTGTTTTTGCACCTGCATTATTTTTCTGATTGAAAACTGATTTATGAGGATTTAATTTTAAATAGATTAACTTTTAAAATTATTAACTCTTCCCTTTCTTCAGAAGTCTTATCAATAAGATGACTCTCTTTAATAGACAGGGTTTACAGAATGAAATTAGTGCAATATTAAACAGTTTTCTTTCAGTCAGTGCTGACATATTGCTACCTGGGCAGGTGTTTGGTTGGAGTGATTCATTAGAGTACTGTGTTTGGTCATAATTTGAAGATTGAGATATTTGACTGTGTCATACGTCTGGAATTATTTAAAATAGTAGAAAGAAACTGTCAACAGAGTTTGAAGATACCAAATTATTTTGAATGTTTAACATGTCAAGTGGATTTCTGAATAATATTTGTTTTTTCAATAGATAATTATGTATGCCGTAGACAGGATTTATAATAATTACTATGCTGCTATGAATGGACGGATGCAGTTTACTAATCCTGATCCCAAATCTGGTGATGGTTCGTTGGATATCCTGAATTTAAAGGCAGCAGACACTGGCACTTACCAGTGCAAAGTGAAGAAGGCTCCTGGAGTTCAAAGCAAAAAAATACAGTTGACTGTACTTGGTAAGATAATGCTTTTCTTGGATTTTCAGAGGCTTTTTTTTGTGTTTATTCTACCTGATCTGTGATGTTAATAACAAAAATTTGTTAGGCAAATCTATAATCTATAAAAATTGTTAGGCAAATCTAAACCTATAATGATGGAGTCACTGAGGCTTTGGGAGGGGTGGACATAATTCTGTTCCTGGGGGGGTGTGGGGATAATATTCAAAATAATGAGTATTTTTAAAAATTCTACACCTGTCTGGTATTTCATAGAAAATCTTTATATGTATAGGAATGATTTGTTGCACAAGCTTTATCGTCAGCAGAATGTGCTGACTTACTAGAACACAACTAAGAAGCATTTTGATGGTGACTGTTAATTCAATGATTTTTTTTTTATTAGTAAAACCAGCAAGAACTAAATGTTCCATTGAAGGATCACAGGAGATTGGAAAAGACGTTATATTGAAATGTGCATCAGAAGAAGGATCCCCACTTCTGTCTTATGACTGGAGGAGAGTATCAGGCACACAGGAGCTTCCCACCACATCCATGCTGAGTACTGTCAAACTTTATTTATTACTCTCTGAAATATTTAAGAAAGCTTGCATTTATATTTTTTTGCTTATCTTGACTTGACTTGTGAGCATCTCATGCTTAATATCAGTTAATATCAGTAGTCAAGATAGGTGACACTTCTGTCCTCTCACTGGGTAATTAAACTGACTTTGAAACAAGTTGGGGTTTTGGTTTGTTTTTTTTTCATACCAGGATATGTTTCAAGATGAGATTCTTACCATTAGGATGCTGAATCGTGCTCACCCATGCCTGAGTGTTGTGAGTTCTCTTGTGTGCTGATGTGGCTGCTTTTGTGCTAAAGTGGTCAGTAGGGAAGAGTCAGAACAGAGTTTAGACCAATGATTAGAGCTGCCTTCAGGGAAGCTGTCAAGAGTAACGGAGAAGAGAAGGCTTACCCTCTTCTTAGAAGATTTGACATACGGGAGAGTTGGGTATTCTGAATTTTTTGTGGATGGTTTCCAAACTATTATAGTGCTGGCATTGGATTTTTATTGTGATAACTTCATGGTAGAACATTCATTTGTGAGTTTTGACTTTGTGAAGCTTGCTCTGGAATTTTTTTTTGAAGAGTACTGCTCAGTACTGGTTCTTTTTGATGTTTTCTGTAGTTACGAAAACCTTAAACTGTGAGGCGGTGGGCATTGCTTGCAGATAAAGCAGTTTAAGAATCTACTTACAAATAGACACATTTTAACCTAGATTGTGTAGGACATAGAGGACAAAGCAGTAATTGTGTCTAAGAGCAGCCAAAGTGGATGTGAAGGGGAGAGAGAATAGGAAGTTATGTGGTTCTTCCTCATGAGGGTCTCCTATCCTCCTGTAATTTATACCTCAGGAAATTCAAATGTGGGTTTAATTTAATAGATGTAAACCAAACAAAACCTGATTCTGTGAACTTTTTGTTTAAACGTCTATATTCTTTTAGAACCTGTAATATCTTAAAACAGATCTCTCATAATCAGCTACATATGAAGAACTTCATACTGTTCTTCACTTTGAACTTGCTTCCTGGTGGTGCTATTTGGTATCTCTTGTTTCTGGTTTTGGTCATTAATGTCCTTCTCTGTACTACTTTGAGACCTTTGAGCTTCTGTTGTTTTGTTCTTTCTTTCTCCATATCCCAAGCTGGTCTCATGGTAACCAAAAAAAAGATCAAAAACAACAAAAAATTGACTCTTATCAATGCTGGACAAGAATAACTGAGGAAGTATGCAAAAGTGGCATGTAACTCAATAAAACAGTAGTTTGGGCTTGTGAATGTCGGTTTGGGGACACAGAACATGTTCTCAAGAATCTAGACAGAACCTAACGTGTTCAGCAGGAAGAGCTGAGTATGTGTGGTGCTTTGTTCCTGTGGTGTGGTCTCTTGCAATGCTGATGGCAAATTTATTGGCAATTTAAAGCATGCAAGCCAGTTGAGGTTCATACAGTAGGATCTCACAAAGATAGCTGTCAGTGGCTTTGAAAGCCTTGGGGGAGTAGTCTTTGTTTTCACTGATTTATCTCCTACCCTGTCAGCATTGGACCTAGTTGGTCACACACTCAGGTGCGGTGTTCGGGTTACATCCACCTTGTGTCGAGCGTGGGTTCTGCAGGCATCTGAGCTGGTTGTGTAGAATTGGTTTGGAACAAAAAGAAGAGAAGGAGGTACTTCTGGAATGGAGTAAATATTTTTTATTTTAGAATTCTATGTTAAGATGAGAGAGTTGACGATTTTAAGTGTCTGTTCCTATGCAGTGACAGAGCAGTTAGTCTGTAGGCTTAATATTAAAGTCAAATGCTGTAGAATAAATTTCTAACAAGGGAAAATACTTTTACAAACAACAGTATTTTTGCAGCATGACAGACTTTTGGTTTTATTTGTATACTTTTAATATAGTATTTTTAGTTAAGGTTTCATCTAATAATTCTGTAGCATTGAGTATGGAATTTAAACTTTGGAAAATAGTAAACATCTATCTTTTGTTGTTTGTAGATAAAAATGCAGGGGAACTTCTCTTGAAAAATGCCTCACAAGACTATTCTGGTACATACAATTGTGTTGCCTCAAACAGAGTTGGCACGGATGAATGTTCTATTGAGCTGAATGTCACCCCTCGTAAGTGTTTGCTGTGTAATGGTCACATAATGTTTTGTGTATTAAAACTGAATAATCTTGTTTCTCTAAATTCCTAAAAGGATAAAAAAAACCAACCTTGTTGTGTAACTGGTGGTTGCGACTTGAAGTCTTTACTTCTCAAAATGTTGGTTTTTATGCAGAAAGCTGTAACTCTTATTATTGTTTGAAATGCATGCAACTAAAGAGTACCCTCTGTGATTCAGTGATATACTGTTAGCTTGGATCATGAGGAAACACAGTGGTTTTAATGTTAAGAGAAAAGAAATTGGTCATATAAATTTCACACTTAATGAACAGTACTGTTATTTATCTATTCTAGCTATAAATACAGCTGGTATAATTGCTGGAGCTATTATAGGAACTCTGCTGGGTTTTTCTGTACTGGCTTTTCTCGTCTTCTGTTGCTGTAAGAAACACAGAGAGAAGAAATATGAAAAAGAAGTACATCATGATATCAGGTAACCAACAGATCTCTAGTTTCTGAGCAGTATTATTTAAAGATTAACTTTAAATGTGTATTTCTGCAAGTAAGATACTTAACAGTTGAGATTTCTGTCTTAATCTGGAAAGCTTATTAACATGCTAACAGCTTGTCAGAGAGCTTTGTTTTGAGTATTGTGTAGGTAGTCATGCCTAATTTCAGTAAAGATTTTTAAAGGCAATGAATACTTACTTTTTTGTTTTTTTAAACTTAATGTGTGAGCCTCTTGGCTACTGTGTCACAATAGGAAGAGGCAAACTGAAAATTTCTTTTTGTTTATTTCAGAGAAGATGTTCCACCTCCAAAAAGTCGCAGTTCAACAGCCCGCAGCTACATAGGCAGCAATCGTTCTTCTCTGGGTTCAATGTCTCCCTCAAATATGGAAGGATATTCCAAAACTCCGTATAGCCAAGTCCCAAGTGAAGACTTTGAACGTACTCCTGGTCAAAACCCAACCTTTGCACCCTCAAAGGTAGCTGCACCTAATTTAAGTAGAATGGGAGCTGTTCCTGTGATGATTCCAGCACAAAGCAAAGATGGGTCCATAGTATAAAATATTATTAATTTAAATGCTGGGGTTTTTTAAGTGTTCATTGTAAGTATTAGAGAACTACCATGTTCCATTCCTTGTTTAAACAATGGCATGCAATTTTCCTTGAAGAAAATGAACAAGTTAGTTTGAAAAGCCACCAATTCTCATTTTTAAAGTTATTCGTATATGACAGTTGAACTATTTGCTAAAAGCATTGAAGTTCCTAACTTAATATCGGACACTGAAAGTATTTGGACCTCTGGTAGGTTGCTGAAGAGACACTGTCAGCTAATGCGCAGTTCTGAATATGTAACAGCGAGGCACAAGTGAGACGTGACAAAAGCTTTTGTATGTAGACCATGAAGTTTCTCAGAGTTTCTGAAACTTTATCCTCAATTTTGGAATAACAGAAATATTTGAACTTGGCCACTGTCTGAGGTAGTTGCAGGGCATGGAAATGCTGAGGATGACTTTGGATTCTGTTCAGACCGAGTATTTATGCAGTTCTTTAACCTGGTAAAATGTGTTTGCATCACTTCTTGAGCTCTTATTTCAGGAGCTACCAGTTTTTTTTGATTGGTTCAATTACTGAATCTATTCTGCTGTTAAAGTTTCAGTGAGTGGAAATGTGACAGGAGACCTTGCAAGCTCTTTGAAACATGAATTGTTCTGTAATAACTACTTGTAGTCACATCAGATAACTTAATACTTACCTGATGCAAGAGGTCCTATCAGGTTGTTGGTAGTAGTATCTAAGCTTTAAAATCTATAGATCAACTGTCACTGTCACAGTAAGAATGAATATGTATCTTTATACAGATGTTAATTGTACCTTGTGTTTTCCAAAGCCTGTTTAGATTCTAAGGCAGTGCTGTTCCTTGTTTCCAAACTGATTAGTTAAAAGCTCTGTGAGGTTTTAATGAAAACTGTTAAGTAACTGATACTTGATCTCGGTCCTCTTTGTTTCCACAATGAAGTTAGAGCATCTTTTCCCATATGCATGTAAGCAGTAGTTAGCCTTCACTTAAGATGCTAATATCTTTCTATATGAATTTGCAAGGAGTTTAAAGCTCATTTCTTCTTACCTGTTCAAAAGTCTGAAATATTATAAACAGATATTTTTAGACTTTTAAGAGAGTTTCATGAAGCTAGAATCAGAAATAGTTATCCAGAATTGTTGATGCAAACCTTGTGTTTCACAATGAAAAACCCCTTCTTCCCAATTTTCCAAACTCCAAGTGTTATAGAAGGAACAGAACAATCCTGTATCTTACTTTCACACATACTTTAGGACTTCTGATAGCTTCTGATGATTGACATTATATACCTGTGGAAGCTGGATTTAAAGCCTAGCGCAGTTGAAACTTTGTGTTTTTTTTTTTTCCTTCCTGTTTTCTGCTTCCTTATTCATCTTGTGCTGGCGGGAGAGGGAGGAGTGTTCCTGCAGTTTATTCTAGCTATAGATATTAAACTGCAAGGTTCTTTTGGGAAATACTAAAAGTCATGTGGCACTGATGTTGATGAAGGAAATAGCTGAATAGCCTGTTGAAAGATGTTAGGATTATTTGTATGTAGCAACAGTGTGAGAGAAAACGTTTCCCCAAACTTCTAGGTTTAGTGTCTGCCTTTTTGTAGCTGCTTATAGATCTGTGATAAATTCTTTGGCTTCTACTAAATGTTAGTCCTATCTGTAGTTAGATGCACATTTTTTTGGCTGGCACTATTAATGTTAAAAACATACCCTTCATACTGAATTTAGAAACTTGAATGGTTATTAAGTACTCTAGACTTAGTTTTACACATTTGGGACTTTTTTAGATTGTAAACTGATACTGTTAGAGATGAGATTTTTTTTTTTTTCTATCTTTCATGTGTGCCTTGTCAATAAACTTTACCTGATTGTAACTTCAGTTTTTATGAAATTTCTGGTGCCTAAACTTACTGTTTAAACAGGTGCTTAGATGATGGTACATTCTTAAAATATGACACTGTGATCTGATTTCTTGATTCTTATGTACTATTTATACCTCTTCATGCCTGTTTTTTGGATGTGACTTCAGTGTCTCTTTCTGCATTGTTCTCTATTTCAAAATGTCAGTTACTCCTTCAATTGCTAATTATGATCTAAGTGTTTCTATTCCTGAAAACTCCTCGGTGGTTGTACCAATGAGATGGATGATTTTTTATTTGTGTGGTAAATAATAGGTTTAGTAACTGTGCCAAACATGCATATGAAGAACAGTAGATGAAGAGACATCTTCTTGCATCCAATTATTGCAATAGAAGAGAATTCTGAGATTTTAATTATACACTGATTGTTTACCTTGAAACTAAGGCCTTCCTTAATTAAAAGGGTATAGTAGTTATAAATAGAAGTACAAAACTAAACTGAATCACAGACTGAGAGATAGCTACAAACCTAAGCAACCAGGCAACAAACCTACTGAATTTGGTTCTTAACCATCTGTGGACATATCTGAGACTAGATGTGTGTTTCAGATTTTGTTTGTTTGCCTTTGGTTTTGTTTCTTTGTGGGGTTTTTCTTTGGCCTGAGACCCTGTATGTAATCAGGTGAACAGCCCTAGCACACTCAAGAACAGAAACCTTTCTCACTAAAGCATACAGAGCAGAGTTTACACATGCTTAATGCTCTGTCCGCTTGTACAAAATAATAAATGGACAGAACAGAACGACAGCATGATGTGCCCTCAGAGCCTAGCTGTTAGGCTTAGCAGCCTTGACAGTGTCTGTCTATTTATGTAATTGCATGGAAAATAAAAGAAATAGACTCTGACATAGTCCTTATCTGAAATAAAGAACCTCTGACTTGGGGTAAACTTTGCCTCAAGTTGCTATCATCATGCCTTTTTGAATGGATGCAATGCTACTATGAAAACGTAATACTGCTATTAATTATTTCTTTCATCAGTAGTTTGTTCCCTTTACACTGGATTCTCAAAAGCAGCTACTATAGTTTATCAATGATTTCTAGCTGTGCAGGAGGTGAACTGGTTAAACACACGAGGTGTCCGATCTTACCGATAACTGCTAACAGAGCTCTTATAGGAAGTAATGGCAGCTGATATACCAGTTAGAAGGTGGCATTTTTAATGTCTCATTTTATTTAAAAACAAAAAAAAAAAAAAGGAAAAAGGGGGGGAGAGGGATGGCTGGTCTCATTATGTAAATACTCTAAGTGAACTCAAGAAACCTCTAGTTAATGTCATGACTGTAAACTTGCCTGTTGAGGACTACTATATATAGACCCCCTCAATTTTAGCATGGTGTGAATAAAGTGTTAGACTTGTAATACTGTAGAGGTTATGTAACACTTGTCCATACATTACAAGCATTTTCATAAGTGTTCTGAAATGGATATTTAAAGGTATTTGTGTGAAACTTCCTTACCTAAAAATGAATACTACTTCCAAACCTGTGTAGTGCACAGAAATGCCTTTTTGGAGGGGTAAAACGTGACTTTTGAAAGAAATGTACAACGCATACACCTTTATCAACTCTGATAGATGTATGTTTCCTGCTTAATAGTACAAGTAAGACTTCTTATTTGCAAGTTTTTCTGTAATGCTGAATATTGTATATTACTGGTTTCCATGATAAGCTCTTGGTTTTGTTCTTAACGGTGTATATTCTGGATCACTTTAGGTCTTTGTTCCAGTCTAAAGGCATAATACTATTTGTGACACTTAAACCTTGTTTTATACACTCGATAGGTGCTTTATGGGACCCTTTGGTTATCGGTCCTCCAGCATTGAGGCACAACTCAATTGAAATTGGAGCAATAATATTTCCTGGAATCCAAAATGTTACACTTCTCATGCACAAAGCACAGACTAGAATATCGTTATGAATTTCAGTACGAGGTTTTATATTCATGCTTTTGGGGGAAATGGTATTTTAAAATACAAGTATTGTGAGTGAATTTGTAAAAACAAAATCCAAAATTTTAAAATGCTGTAGTTCCACGA
Organism: Trogon surrucura; assembly: GCA_020746105.1. Lineage (NCBI taxonomy): Eukaryota > Metazoa > Chordata > Aves > Trogoniformes > Trogonidae > Trogon > Trogon surrucura. The sequence goes on along the minus strand of CM036617.1, from coordinate 110,532,140 downwards.
CAGACTCGTGTACTTTTTGAAATAAAACTGTTGGAGAAAAAGAGTAGTCTGTCTTTATTTTAAAGCAGCACTTGTGTATGGCTTCAGCTTTCTCGTTATGTAGTTGGAAGTGAACTAATAAACATGGCTGTGTATACCACGCTGGCAGTAATCATTTTATTTCTTGATTTTCCCCCTGTTCATTTCTAAGCCAAGTGAACTTTAGATATTTTAAAACATGCACTTATTTGTGGTTTCTAATTGTAGATACACAGATGTAGCGATCAATTTTAAAAACATACTGGAAGTTCTCAGCAGTTACTGGAAACGTAAGGCTGGAAAGGAACTTTAGAATAAACTTTATCCTTCTTTATTTTAGGTACAATGAAAAATTCCCCAAACTGATACATGCTTGTCTTCTAAAATTCAAACAAGCAAGTTTATGGCACTCAGAGCATGTTAATAAAGTACTTGGGTTTATGTTGTCAGTTAACATGCATCTTTTGACTCAAATGAAGGCCATTTGGGATACTCCACACTCCTTGGCCTTGCAAACCAGCTGATTACTGTCCTTGTAATTTTACCTAAGATTAATGCAATTTCTCCAGTGTTGTCTTGGATGCATATTTAGTTTTAGGAAACAAAGTCTGGCATGGGCTTTGTTTGCATTACTGGCATGTATTGTATCGTTGGAGGCCAAATTGGCTTAATTTGTTCATAATATATGCATATCTTTTTATGTTGTAATGAAGGCATATTTTCATATGTTAGTGTGTACCTATGCCATGCCAGCTGTTTCAGTCGCTTCTTTGTGAATATATAAAAAAACTTGTTTGATATATGTGTGCACAAGCATGTGAAGTTAAATGGAGTACTGGTGTAAAAACTTCTAGGAATTTTTTGTATTTCAAATTAAGATTTGTGCTTAAATACAACAGAGAAATCTAGTAAAAAACAAAGGTTCAGATTTGCCTTTGTAGAGCTCTAAGAAATCTTTCAACAGCCTTTTAAGGTTATTGTCAAGATTGAAGTTCAGACTTCTGTCCTTTCCTAAGGTGGCAGTTCTGTTGTGTGCCTCAGTTGCCCCAGGTCTTTTATTTGGAGACGAGATGATTGTCAATCAGAGAAGCTCAGGTACCTCCAGCTTGTCTCTAGGAATTCCTACAAAGCAGCTACTGCTTTCCTGAGAGAGTCCTGGAAGAACCGAGGGCACTCATCATGTGGTAGTTCTGCAGAACCTTTGTGGTCCTTATTATATATGTATCAGACAATGCCTTGGATAGTTTCTTAATGGGTCTGTCTTGCTGTTTTCTGTTTAGATTTTTTTCTATTTTTTTTTCTCTCAATCTCTTTGTGTACTTTGAGTTTACTATTTCAAATGTACTGCTCAGATGGAAAAGCTCTATGATAATGCCGATAGGCAATTGTTAGGCTGTTTTGGAAAACAGTTAATGACAGCGGATTAGCCTTGCTTTGTTGTATGTGAAATCCGTAAAGCAAAACCAAAAGAGCCTGTGAAGAAAGTAGCTGATCAAGGAGCAAAAGCAAGAACAGAATGAAAGAAGCTATGAATGTTGCCTACTTTTCGAAGTCTGAGCTTACTCTAAAATTGCCTTTCATTTGTGGGATGAATCTAGGTGATTGCTCGCAACATGAAGACTTGCATCTTGGCATAAAAATGTGTGTACTTGAGTTACAATGATTGTCTTGCCTTTTTTAACTTGCTGTAGGCTTTTTGCAGAATGGTAGAGGCTCAGCTATCAGGAGAAGAATATGAACCTTTAATTTTATAAAATAACTGCTCTGGCAGAAAAGTGGCCTGGAGGATTGTGTTGTTGCTGCTTCTGACTGCTGTTCAAAGTCAAGTTCCTGAAAATAGGGATTCCTTAAGGATCCTTTTGATTTTTTTCGTATTCTTCTAAGTCAATGTTAGTGTCACCCTCATAAGGTGAAGTTTTCAAGACTTTAGCTTTCAGCTGTTGAGTGCTGGTCAGGTTGCTTTGAATACGCAAAGTCATTAGCATTTGGTAGCAGCTGCTAGCTGAGTCCTCACTTTTAGTAGATTAGCACAGTCGCTAAGGTTTCCTTTAGTCAATGCTGTCCTAAAAAAACAGATGGAGAACAATTCTACCCTGTTATTGAGGAAACATTAAGAAAGTTGTGCAACTCATACAGGAACCTTGTGCGATGCTGGGATTACTAGATGATGGGAGAGGAGTAGCTTTATAAAGAAGTTGAGCGTGTTGGTTACACAACTTGATTATGTAACAATTTTAAATTGTGGCAATATTAGAAGAGACGTTAACATCTGAAAGCACATAATTTTACCTTCAGTAATCTAATTTTTTCTGTGGGGGAAAAACCTCTGGAGGCACTGTGTCCGCTGGGAAGCACAGAAAGCTGTGTGATGCAATGACAGTTGTCCCACTTCTCAGGGCTGGATGCTGTGGTTCTGTGAGCTGCACACAGGCAGGATAACAGTGGAGCGCTGTACCTGAAGGGTATTGGACTGTTTTTCCAGAGTATTTTTCCTAATAGCAAAACAAGGAGAGTAAAGCAAGTGAGTCTGGGGTCATGGGAAGTTTTGCAGGAGGGATCTGAATTCTGGAAGCACAAGTGAACAGTCTAACTTCTTCAAGCCTTTCCCTACTCTGATTTCCAGCAGCATCTGATTTGGGAGTTTTCAGACAGTCTGCAAAACCTTTTTTGTATTTAGAGTTCCTTATTTAGCCAGCATATCTTCATTACTTGAATTGCATAGTCTTGTACTCTTCCTGCCATGCATAATTTCTGCATGCGATGTTTTTGGTTATATACTGTATAAAGAAACAGAATAAACTGTAGACTTGAGTATGCTGCACACCCCAGATAGGGTAGATGCTGACAGAATGGCTTCTTGGTGCTCTGGGCACAAACATCTCCAGGGGTGCAGTGGTCACTGTGGTTAGGTAGTCACTCATTCAGAAAGTGGTATAAAAGAGTACTAATCAGATGTTAAAGAACCATAAAAGTAATTTAGTACCATTAGTACAAATTATGTCAGTTTTGCAAATTGTGTTCTGTGTGAATAGGAAAGAAACTTGAGATTTTGTTTCCTGTGACCAGATACTGCTGTACGAGTAAGTGAAGTTAACGCCTTGTCATAGCTTATGATGTGGCCTGCTCCGTGGTTTGCAAGTGAAACTATTACCCTGTGTAAGAATAGGAATCTCCTTATTTCATTTTGCTTGGTAACGTTTTATGTGTGAAACAGCGGTCAGGATTAGTCAAATTTCACCTTGAAGTGTGAAGCAGAGCATCCATTCTCGTTATTTAAGGTCTCTGTCTGCAACCAGCAGCAGCAGCTCACGGTAGCTCACTAGTCATTGGGACAAGTGGTGTTGCTAAGGAAGTATTTGCTGAAGTCAAAACACTTGTGCTGTGCCTTATTTAACTGTAGGAGGTCCAGATAAAATTGCTACTTAAGATTTCTGTTTACTAATAGAATAGCTCAGGTGGGAGGAGTGCTGATAGACCCTTAGATCAGAAATGGAGGCAACTGGGGGTAATATGTAAAGCTACTGAATTGCGTGTGATTGCTAAAGATGACAACTTAGGGGCACAGCTGGTGGTGTGTGGAACATGTCAAAAAGCTTATGTTGTGGCTGCTAGCACCGAACTTCTTTTCCTGGATAAATAAAATGTCCTTGTGTGTCACATCCAATCCTGTAACTGTCAAGACCAGGAAAAGCTCATCTCAGCTGTAAGGGCCATAAAATACAAAATAAAGCTTGCAACAACTTAAGTTATTCTTCCCTGTTTCTTGTTGGTATCCAAGAACAACTACAGCTTCTTAAAGGACACAGTTTCAAGTGAACTGCTTAGACTCGCCCTTGGTTTCGTCCTTATATTCCGTAAATCAGTATGAAGTTGCTTAGGAATTGCGATACCTTTTTTTTTTCCTTTCACTTGACCCTGGAGCTCGGTGACCTCTTGTAACCTAGTTAGTTGAGGAACTTCACCTTGCTGTTTAAGATGGGAAAACTCACTGCATTTGAAACTCGGAACTTCAAAAAAATAATAATACTACTAAAATATCTCTGGTCTCCTATACAGTCTGCAGCCCACTTGGAATAAGAACTAACAAAAAACCAAACGCACCCTTTTCCCGCCAAAAAGGCACGTTCCATGTGAGAGTGAGGGGGTGGGCGTGGGGTTGCGGGGCGCCCCCTGGCGGTGGGAAATCTGTGCCTGTGCCCACCACGGGCAGCGACATCGCCTCCTCGGGGGCCGGGGGAGGGAGGGTTCTTCCTCCTCATTCCTTACTCGGGAAGACAAGGTAGGGTAGGAAAAGGCTATTGCCATCTGCGTCAGTTAAGGCAGGTTGTTTTCCTGCCTGAGGTCCAGCAAACTGCGCAGGGATGGCCAGGGTGTAGTTTGTGATGGGTTTTAACAGTTGTGGTGAGAAACTCCGTTTATGTTCCCTTTACGCACACTGTTGCCAGGCTGTGGAAGTACGTGCTTCTGCATCACTTCTATTTACCAAACCTCCCCCTAATCTGACTGAAGCCTGATTGACTGGTATAGATCAGAGCTCAGAGTTAGATATTAAAACGTCTTTTTCTCAGGCTGAAGTTAAGGTCGTCAATGATGTTTCTTCATTTGCAGCTCGTTCAAGAACAAAAAAATTCCTCAGATGCATCGTAATTGCATCTGTTGGTTTTCTTTTAGGAGCAAGGCAATGAAAATTGTGATGCTTGTGCTGATAACTTACAGTTCTGACCATGCTAGACTTGCATATTTGAGAGGTGTTGAAGTTCTAAACATTGATTACCTGGTTTTATGTGTTATGTTGCTACTTCTGAAGTATTTGAGGTGTATTAGTTAAATATGATACATGTACATCAATACAATTTTTTTTAAACAATGCATGAAATGCGTGGGCTGGGAGGAATCTCTGACAACACACTAAAATTCTTTATTCATAGATGAAAGAGCTGGAAGGAGTGTAAGAGCCTTTATGCACAACAGTCCTTTCTGTTGCCTGAATTAGCATAATTTCCCTGCCCCTGGTGTTACCTGGGCAAGCTACGATTTTAATCGGCACTGTGAATGGGGTATCCAGCTGACAGTGAAAATTGGGTCATTATATTATACAGGCGATTTTCATTCTGACAACATCTTATGTCTGTGCCAACCATATTAACTAGTTTATTTGTTGCCAGCTTTGTAGTTTGTACATGGAGGGGAAATTGATGAACATGCAAGGAAGCCTAGGACATTCCTAATGCTTGATACTGGTTAACACAAGTTCACTCACCTGTAATAATAATAATAAAATAATCCTAAAGCAAGGGAGTCTGATTAATAAAGCGAAGGATTAGGATTGATGTCCTGTCTTTATCATGGCTTAGACTTGTGATTTTTTTTTTTTTTTTGGCGTTGACATCTTCTTCTTATTCTTTGGCTTCCACATCCATTAGAATGGAGATAAGTCTGTTGACTTTTAGGGACTTGTGGAACCAGAGTTTCCCTTGTGTATTTTTCCCACTGTAAATTTTTTAAAGCTATCCTTGATGAGTCTTTTCAGTTTTTACCAGCTGCCCATCTAATGTTCATTTTTGCATCTTTCATAATCTTAGAGAATTTTCAAATATGTGTATTTAAAGGTAGTTATCATGGTCAGACCATCTGTAGTTGTCTCTGTCCCCTGCCACTTGCTGAATTTCAATTCTGTCCTGATGGTATTCACTCTTCCAGTACTTCTAGCACTTCCTGAGTATTGCAAAAATAATAACAGGTGAGATCTCATTAGGGAGCTTTTTGAGGGTGAAAGAGCCACCAAAGCCTGTTGCCAATGGAAGGGGAAATGCATATGCTCTAGAGGCTTTGTCAGAAATCCCAGTTTGGATCCTGACTTGGCGTGACCTTGGAAGGAGGTGGCCTCTCTCTCCTTCCACTCAACAGCGTGTAGGAGAGAGGGTTCACCTGGTCCCTCTTCACTCAGCTGGGTCACTTGATGCTCCCACATGACCTTTTTCCCTGCTGCTCACTTCCTAGTGTGTTGGAAGGTATTCTTTAGGATGAGGTATTTAATCCTATTTATTCTGCAAAAACAAGATGTGTTGAGTACTTCTCTTCATTGTTACTGATATTGGAGGTATCTAGGTGTATACATATGCTGCCAGGCTGAGATACATAAGGAGAGACTTAAAGCTCCTTTCTGTCGTCATTGACCCTGTCAGCAAAAAACTGCTCTTTGAGTTTGGGTTTTATACAACTCTCCTCTGCCTACAGTCAGGTAGCTGATGTTCCTCTCGATCACATACTGCCTTTTTATTTCTAATTTCTTGATTGATATCATCACTATAGCAAAATGGATTTTTAGACAATTATGTGGCTACTGATCATGCTTTTGTGGAAGGCCATTCCTTTTGCTGATCTTTGCTGTTACAGTTTTTGTTCCTAACAAGTTTCACTCGCTTGTAATTTAGGCATTAGGCACTTTAAACTGCATACACGTCTACTGTATTTTAGAGTGGCCTTTGTTTTTCCAGCTTAAATGTAATAAAGTTATGATTGCAAGTACCTGGGCAGACAGCAGTTTCTCATTAATTCATACATTTCCTGGCCAGATCCAAAAGAGTTACTACATTTTGTTTATAAGTTACAACACTGGTGGGTGGATTTTTTTTTTTTTTTGCTTTATCACAACTGCATGAATAACCTCTAGCTGCATGCTAGGGTTCACTTGCCAAACTGCATATTTCTTTACTTTCCTTTTTTTCGGTAGGAATTTACTTGGATGAGAAGGAAAGAAGAAGAAAATCAAGACTGAAAGTATCAGGACAGTGCAGGCAAAGGGGAACATATTATGTTGTATTTGTTCCCTTTTGCCCTTCTAACTCATTTAAGCATCTCATTTTAAAAAAACTTTTGCTTTCCCAAACAACTAGGGGATCCAAAGCTCTCACCCCAGCCCAGCTCATCTCTGTGTGCTATATAGCAGATTTTTTCTTTTTTTCCTTTGGAAGTGTGGTACGTTAATTCTCTCTTGACTCACTCGTGAAAGGGAGCGAGCAAGAGAGCTGCTGTCACGTGAGCCCCTGCTTGCACACCCACCTTATCCCCAAGAATAGATAGATTATAAATGTTTTGGCATGCAAGAGCTCAGGTTTTTGAAGATTTTCCAATAGAGTGGGACAGGATGATCTGTGTAGGGGGCAGCTTAATGTTTATTTAGAAGGTCTATGTCTGCTAATTATTGACTAGTTATCTGTTAGAGAGCTATTAATGCAAGAGATGGGAAATAAAAAAACAAAGTGCTGCATTAGCTGTAGTGCAAAGACAGGAAGACAAACAGAAAGGACACTTCTCGCCTCAGTGTTCAGTCCCTATTAATATGCCTAGTAATATTATTTAAGTGAATAAGTGCATAAATAATAGCCAGAATGAAGTCGTAAAACATTTTTTTTCCACAAGATAATTGCTTTAAATAGAAAGAAAGCAAATGTGACTTGATGCCGAGCAGTACTTGGCACTGATTTTAATTATGCTTCTAAGCAAAGTTTTGTGAATGTACTCAATTATTTTTGCTGTCACATGCAACTGCAAGTTTTTACCTAATTCTAATGGCAGTGTGACAGTTTGCAAGGAAGAAAGTGAGGTGTTACAGAGGTTACCTGAGTCAGATTTTTTAATCACTGGTCTTATGGAGAAGCTGTTGTGACACTGAGGCATGTTTCAAAAATCTGTGAGGACTGGTATAATAATGCAAAAGCCTGTAATTAGCTGAAATGGTGGAGTAAGAAAATTAGATGTTTCCAATAAATGCAATACATCCGTATACATTTGTGTATTATTAATTAGAAAGAGTTGTTTTCTGTTTGAATATTGTTTGGAAAATTAGTATTGGTGACTGTCAGCAAAGGTTGAGTACAGGCAGTGTGTGGGAAAGGCAGTTTTGTAGCACTGAATAGTAGCAAAAATGCCCAGTTATCATTTTTCTTACAATATCAGTCTTGGAATATCAAGTCAAAGAACAGAGAGCTGATGAAGAACTGTAACTGGAACAAAGGATTATTGTTTTTACTACCTCTGTGCAAAAAAAGTATCCCTAGAAAAAGTCAACAAAAATAGTCAAGGAACTAGAACTGACTTCTAAAGAAATGGTGAAGCAATCAAGTGTGCAGGTTGGGACGAGTCACTGGAATCTTTGGGAAAACCAAATGTTTATAGCAGTAAACAACAAAAATGTGTGTTTCTCTGATAATTCAATTTAATGGTATAAAACTGAGGAGAGAGACATCTAAGCAAACTTAAACAGATACTTTAAAAATTGATGGCAGTAGGTATGCACTGGGAAATCCATGCAGATTTCCAGATAACCTACGTGAGGCTACTGAAAATTTGCTGCTAAGTTAAAATCCTTCAAAGTCCACTGATAAGTAGATTAAATTTGCAACACTGATTTTTCTGCAAGATGCTGGTGTACAGTCTAATCTGAATGACCATGACTTGGGTGACTTGATTGCTGTGTGTTACAGTATCTAGCCTCTTGTTAATATAGATTAACGATATTCTTTCTTTTTATAGTATGACATCGCACACAAGATTGGTGACATAACAGTGGTATAAGCATGAAGAAACAGACATCATGTTTTGCATGACTTTCAAGTGTGGTGAAACTGAAGTACATTATGAAATGAAGTGCTGGTTTTTTTACTTGATCTGACTTTAGATTCAAGATTGTTAAGTAGGCTGTATTCAGTTTTGTAAGTACCAATTCTTTTCTTTTACATATTTTTAATGCAAATTACTGCCAACACTTTTCTTGCTAGTTCTGTATATTGTAAAGCGTGCACAATCACTCCTCTCTGGCCCACCACCACGGAAATTCTGCAAAGTTAACAAAATCAACTCAGGTATTGGAAATATAGCCTTAAGCAGTGGGGTGTTGAAAGACGTTGTAATCTGAAAGAGTAGTTTAGGTTTCTCCTAGCTTTTTGGTCTGATTTGAGAGAAAGCGTGTCATCTATTCAATGCTCTAGTGGTACCAATGAGATTTTACAACCTGTGTGTGAAATGTGCTGTATTTTAAGAATGTATATATTTTATAACACCTAATAAAATGTTCTTGAACATAACAGTTAAGACAAGCTTCAGCATAATCTGTTAATGCAGATGTTGTGGTAATTCACGTCTGTACACTGTCTCATTCTTTCTGCTGCCCGACTTACCTGCAGGAGACCGAAGGGAAGGTAAGCGAGCTCTTTGAACTGAGCTAGCTATGGGGTCATCATTGCCTCCTGCAGCATGGAGACTTGGGGCATTGATTTCATAATGAAAATACTAATCTACCCAACCCTGTAAGGATGAGACCACTGTAGACAGATCCTGTGGATGGGAGCTTAGATGAGAGACTGAAGGACATCCCAGGATTTAGGAAATTACAGTGAGCACTGGCAAACCTAAGCCTGTCTTTGATCGGCTTCATCTTTCAGTGCTCTTGAGAAATACTGAGTTTATGTGCATGTGCTGTTTTTTTGCTATTGTAAATATGTAGATACTAATTTAAACCCTAATCCAGTGATATCTGCTATGCTGTGGTCTGAAGGCAACTGTGTAATCTGTTGGTGAAACTGGTGGTTGTAATGCTGAAAAAATGTTACTTATTATTTTTGCTTCAGTTTTTGAGGGGAGTTTACATAATTCTAGAATAAACTCAAACTCAGATGCTATTGACCAGAAGTTCCATGTAATTGGTTACATCGCTGAACATGAAAAAAAAAGTAGAAGTATTGAAGAAAGTAGTAATATATTGATGAGAAAAATGCAGGAGAAGAGGTTTTAGCCAAATTTTTTTGAAGATTTCATTCAAAATCTAGTTTAAGTTCAATGTTATAATCACAGAAAAGATACTTTGCCTGTAAGAAGCACTTGTTTGTAGGCCAAAACATTGCATTCCTCATTCTTTCTTTTGACTCTGTGCTGCCTAAACTTGTCTGTAAATGAATTTGGCAAGTAGTTAATCGAGGTAAAATTCCATTGGCAGCATCATGAAAGTTGCTTGGTCAAGAAACAGCAGCCTCCTGTTTAGTGTATCTTCTGTAAGGTAGTGATTTATAGTTATAAATTATATGTTGCTATGGTGTGGTCCATAAGATGAATGTGTCTTTTCCAGCCTAATGATCACCATCATCTAAATGCTTAATTGCTGGTGTTTGAGGAAGGAAGAAAAGAATTACTTATAGTAAGCATATAGTTCTGTTTAAAAAATGAGTTTTGTAAAACAATGCGTTTTGCAGAAAGCTCTGCAAAATGTGATGTGCTGAAGTATGTTTTTGAAGGCATAAGTGAACTTTTATACTTAAATTCCTATCTAAATTAACTTTGAATGAATTTTAAGTAGAGAAGTAGTATGTAACAAATGCTGTCACTGAAGTTAAATGTGTCGATTTTGCAAAGAAACTGGCATTTAGTTTTTCTCTTAAGAAACTCGTAACCACACAACTACTCTGTCATCTGTCTGAACTGCTTGGCTAATCCCCATGTTCTTACCAGGCATTCAGATACCGATACCGAGTCTTTTCAAAGATATTTTGTTGGGTATTTAGCCCAGAAGTCTACTCCAGTGAGGTCACCAAATAAGTGTTATTAATTTTATGCCACTGCGGCGTAGGCAGAGTACAAGTTTGAAAGTTTATCTGATGCCACACGGAAAGTCTGAAGGTGGAGTCGAGCTCTCGGTCTGCTTTCTGCCACCTTTCTCAGGCTTGGAAGATACAGTAATGAAGCCTGGAGGTCATGTCTGTGTAGATTGTCATGACCCAGGTGGCTGTTTAGGACTGATTGTAGATGTCAGGAGGCATTTTTACTTGGTTGTAGATGAATTTTTCAACCTTTTCATCCTTTGTTTCTAATATGTGTGGTCATGCAGAGCCAGCGGATGGAAAACACCCAGGCTCTTGTGCCAACACTCTTAAGTGAAAAGTAGTGCATTTCCCATAGCTTGACTTCTTGACTGGGCTTGCTTTTCACAGGAAAGTTCAAGCAGATGCTTGTGCTATTGCCCACACCTGGTGTTTTATATGCAAATATAAAGGCCTGACTCTCCAGGCTTGGACCTGAAGAGTCAGATAGTGCCTAAATGTCATCCTGTAGCCTGCATCCTTGATGCAAAACAGACAAACTAATTTGCAGAGCTTTCCTACCGTCCCTGCATATGTTGTTCTATCAAATGAGTATTGTTAGATCAAGCTGATACTTTACTCCATTTAGTTCAAACCAATTCAATTTCATTTCTCCGGAAGTCATTATAATTACAGATGTCTGAAGGTCAGCAAAATGTTCATCCATTCTCAGGTTTACTGTCATCATCTTCCTGGTTATCAAGCCTTGTAGTCATGTAGACCTTTACGTTAGGTGTAGGCTTTGGAAAAAGCATATTGCAAGCTGTTGCCTGGGTTGGTTATGTGGGTTCAGAGTGCCTTGGTGGTGCCTTGCACGCTCTCTGGGGCTTAGGGTGAGCCAGGTAGTTCACCTGATGAACTTTCCCATGGTCTAGGGGCTGATTCGGATTCAAGCTTTGCCTTAGAGGTAATATAATAACTGTAGCACACTCAGGAATGGGAAAATCTGTGTGAGTGCATGGCAATTTCACATTCCTACATCTGTATCTGTACCTGAATTTATATCATGTTAAGTATTTGCATAAAAATAAGAAGCCTCAGACTGTGACTCTAGCATATGTTTTGAATGAGAGTGTTCAGCATGCTACAGAGAGAATCGGCCCAGCCTGTCTGTCTCTTGGCTTTTTGTTCCTGGCCTTGGGCTACCTATCTTGTCACCATAAGCATTGGTGCAGCTGGCATGAGCCACGTCAAAGGTGTGATACAGTTTAAAATTAGGATGACCTTCTCGCATGATAGAAAAGTACATGACACCTAATGGCATTCCTGTATATTGAAAACAATTGGCTCCTGAATTTGCTGTGAGGATAACAGAGCACTGGCACAGGCTGCCCAGAGAGGTTGCGGAGTCTTCTTCTCTGGAGACTTTCAAAACCCACCTGGACACGTTCCAGTGCGACCTACTCTGGGTGATCCTGCTCTGGCAGGGAGGTTGGACTAGATAATCTCTAGAGGTCCCTTCCAACGCCAAACATTCTGTGATTCTGTGATTACTTACATACAGTGTAATGTAGTTTTAACTCAGGTGTGTTCATCATTTCAGTGCAGCAGGCACCTGCACCAATATTTGTGCTGACAATGGGGGAAAGAGGCAGTATGAACATGGAAACAAGGATCAAAGTACAAGAAAAAGGCAGATGCCTGCTTTCAGCAGCAGTGCTGAAAGGACTCAAGGCACTCGAGTGCCCTCTGAGCAGGGACTTGGACCAGGAAACTTCCTGAGGTGCTTTCCAATTTCAGCTCTCTGTGATCCTGTGGAAAAGATACACATACCCAAATTCTTTCTGCATCCAAAAAATGGTGATGCTCAACTGTCCTGTGAAGTTGAAGGTGCTGGAAGGCTACAGCCACCTCAGCTTTTAATACCAGTGTTTCCAGGCACCTCTAACCTCTGATCCTGCGCAGTAGCACTTTATTCTGAACAGGATGCACAGCTTGTGTTGCACCTGCATCCCGGTGGCTACCACATGCAGGGACCTTCACAAGTGTCTGTAGGCATCCAGAGCATGTTCCCAGGGTATCTCGCTCCAGTCGGTGTCGAGACAAAGCAGACTGGCAGCAGTTACCACATTTCTTTTAATACTTCCAGGAGATGGTAGTCAGTAATGCTGATGTTATCTTTAGCTACGAACTTGCAAAAACCTATGCAGTTATCTTACATGAAGTAATTCCTAGTCTCTCCCTAACGCATCTTGTAAAACGTTCATGTGGACAGATCATATTTGGCTACAGTGGCCATGCAGCTGGGTCACTGGCACTGCAATTCTCTTGGCAGGCTCTACATCTCCTGTGTTACAAACTACAGGTGAATCAAATATAAATGAAGAGGAATAGCTCACTTCAATCTCAACTCCAGTAACATGTGGAAGGTAAAGAGGGAAACCATTACTTAAAAGAGAAACCCATCATCCTTCAGTACAATTTGATGACTTGTTCAAAGATTGCTTGCTGAAATGTGTCTCTGCCTATGTCAGGAGGGTTGGAACTAGAGGATCTTTAAGGTCTCTTCCAACCCAAACGATTCTATAATTCTGTGAAATCCACCTTTCTGAGGCCCAGCTCACTGGATTTTTACATGACTGTTAACATGACGTAGCTATGAATTTAGTGTGGTTCATTGCAATTAATTTATATTCTTAACACGACTTTCAGTGTTTACATAAAAATGTGATACATTAAGAATCTCAGGTAATTGATTTTGAATTGCTTGTTTACATAATACAGTGCAGGCTGTGTTAACATTTAGGAAACAGCTGGACATGAGCAGAAGCCTGAGCTTGTACCAAATATGCAAAAATGCTTACAATGCACTGTATGTACTGCTTCTTAAGTAATTCCCCAGTTACAAAGTAAATTGCATTAATTCCAGTTATCACAAGACATGAAAGTTTTGTCTGACAAAAAAAGTTTGCGTTAACACTGGGTCATGCTACCTTTTGCCATCTCTGAGTGTCTAACTTGCCAATGTTTATTCTCTCTATCCTTGTGACTGAGGCATCATTAATGCAAAAAAAATTTGCTGTCCTTAGAAGAATCAAGTTCTCTTCACATACGTTTTTCTCAGCTTTGAACCTTTATCTATGAAGTCCTCTTACCAGAAAATAAATGTTTCCAAAGCTCCGATAGTCCTACTTCTGAGGTTAACAGAAGACATGGTGGTAATTCTAATAATCATAGAATCACAAAATTGTTTAGTATGGAAGAGACCTTTAAGATCATAATCTAACCATTAACCTAGCAATACCAGGTCCAGCACTAAACCATGTCCCTAAGCACCACATCTACGTGTTTTTTTAAATACTTCCAGAGATGGTGACTCAACCCCCTGGGCTGCCTGTTCCAATGGTTCACCACTCTTTCAGTGAAGAATTTTTTCTTAATGATCAATCTAAGCCTCCTCTGTCACAGCTTGAGGCTGTTTCCTCTTGTCCTGTTGCAGAGACTGACCCCCGCCTCGCTACAGCCTCCTTCCAAGTTCTAGAGAGCAAGAAGGTCTCCCCTCAGCCTCCTTTTCTCCAGGCTAAACAACCCCAGTTTCCTCAGCCACTCACACAGGACTTGTACTCTAGATGCTTCCCCAGCATCATGCACTAAAATGGAAACAAAGCACATGGAAGTCTTGTGGGACTCCTCAAAGGAAGCTCTACCTGAGTTCCTGAAACAGAACTAGAGTGTTAACACACCAAGGGAAAGGAGACCCATGGGTTGAAATGGAAACAGATTTGGTAAAATAATAATAAACTCCCTAATATTGATTAATAATACAAAGTGCACAAAGCTACACTCAGCCCGTGTAGCGGTCGGGAGCTGCGCACTCCCAGCAGTGAATGCTGGATGTCCAGTGCTGTGAGCACCACAGCTCCAGAGAAAATGCAATGGCCACAGGAGACAGGAGAAGGGACATCAGGAGCAGGATGACAGGCAAGACCCTCCAGGGATATTGACCATCAGGAGAAGAGATTGTCTGCAATAAACTTTCCAGTTTATAGGGAGCATGACGTTTATGGTATAGAATGCTTCTGTTGGGCAGCTTGGTTCAGCTGCCCTGGCTTTCACCCCTCCTGGCTTTAGCACGTGGCTAACTCAAAACTGCTAAAGACCTTGATCACTATGGAGACCCGCATACCATGGCTGGCCACGAAGGAAAACAAAGCGTCTTATCAACTTTGTTCTCACCAAATCAGGTGCTGCAGTCTTCTCAGAAATGCAGCTTATCAAAGTAGAAAATTGATTCTATGATTCCATCCCAGTGAAACCAAGACACTGTCCTGTGACAGACAGAAATGTTTCATACTTTCAAATCCAAATGTTGATAGATTATTTTTAAAATTTAAATTGGGAACTAGACACTTCCATGATGGGAGTGCTTAGAAGTTTCAAACCTTGGAGCAAAATTTTACTAGACTGTCTTTAACAATAAGCATTGCCAGCCAGCATCACTGTGTGTGTAACTCACTGGTCCTGAGCAGCCGTACCCTGGATGAGCTGCAAGCACACAATCCCAAACCACAGATGCGGGCAGCTGGCTGCCATCCCCTGTGGTTTTGGTCCCAGAGATGTGGGTGCAGTGGCTTGAGAGCTCTTGGGTGGGGAAACTGGAGCTGCAGTGGGGGACATCTTTTCTTTGCCCTTCTGCCTCTCCCTCAAATCAAAATCTCATCCATTTGTAAGTTTGAGTTTTCAAGGCAGTTCCTAGCCCTTGGTCTCTCGACCTGAAGTATGTGCTGCAGAAAGCTGGGGAGGGGGGGTGATTACTTTCCTAGGACATAGCAGGTGCCTTACATTTTGCTCAAGATTTTTTTTCTTCCTTGGATTGTTTCTTCTTTTCTTAAAGCAAGAGGAGTCTTTTATAATCTCTCAATGTTGTATTTCAGTGACCGCTGTTTGACCATCCTACAGCTGTTTTTCATTCTAGGACCTTTGGCTTCAGTGCAATAAGCTAATGAGGATGGATTAAGCCAGCTTGGGTAGGCTTTCACTGGAGTAGATTTGGTGTGTGTGTGTACAGTTTCTGCTATGCCAGCAGAACTATCTGGTAGCAAAAGGGAGCTAGTGGGTAGGTAATATCTTCAGCTGCTCCATCTAGATACAGAAGAGGAGATGCTGTCAGGAAGCACCTGTGCAGAGCAAAGGTGTGATAAACAACCGGTCTGACTTGATGTTACAATGCAAATTCTAATGACTTGTGCAGAATCTCTGCAGAGCCACTATTGGCTTCTTTTGTATTTTAGTAAGCAGTGGAAATGTTAACAAACAAAACTCCATATTTACAGTACAAATCCACACATTTTTCTACACAGCTAATCAGAAAAATGTACTAGTTTGTTGTTTACTTACTAAAATTTTGAGGCATGTAAGAAAGAAACTTCTTCATTCGTTCAGTAAAGTTTTATCAGTTTATTTGAGGACAAACATTATTTTTTTTAACAAGCTTGCAGTGGCAGCCCCTTGAGTTCTGAATCCCCTTGACTCTTGTGTCCCAAGCAGCTTATAGTCCTGGGCTCGATAACAACTGAGTGGCTTGATACCACCAAGTGACAGATGCTCTGTGATCTGTCACAGTGGACTCTTGGGCTCAGGGACTCAGTGGTCAGCGAGCACCTTGTTTGAGAATGCAGCAGTCGTACTTATTGCACACAGGGGTCTAAGGGAGCATGTATGCAGCAGACACCCTCTGTATCTTTCTGGTGCACTGTGGCCCCATGTAAACAGTTTAAGTCCCTGGCTGCACATACTCTTAAACCCACGCTACCGAGAGAGCCAGCCGACTGAAGCGACCTTCGTGTCTTCTGTAGCGCATTATTGTTATTTGTGGAAAGAAGCAAAGTGGTCATCCACAAGAAGTCAGTGTGGGACTGGAAGGGAGGACTGTGGCTTCCCCCATGAAGCCTGGGATACGTGTATACTTCTAAGCAAAAGAGAAATGAGCTTGAGTACTGGATTTCCAATTGCCTGGGGTGGGGAGGGAGCTCACTCCCTTGTGCTATTTTGGATGCTCCAGCCGGTGTCCCCAGGACCACTCTGGTGTAAAAAGGATTCAAGGTGGACAAGCTGTAGTCCAGGGTGTGGACCTTTGACTTGTCTTTCTCAGCAGTACGCACATAAGCTTGGGACCTGGCAATCTTATCTTCCTTCTGGCTTGTTGATCATGAGACTTTTGGGGTTGCCAGGAGCGGCAGAAGGCATCGGGTGGGTGCACTGGGCTCCTCAGCCACCCAAGTCCGTGAGCCAGAGGGGACAGCAGTGGCATGGGCCAGGGGGGATCCGGATGGCATGGGCCAGAGGGTTTCGAATGCCCTCTGGTGGCAGAGTCTCCTGGAAAAGTGTGCTTATTTACCTTCCCCAGGCTCCCTGACTACTGCCGTGGTGGATGGAAAAGCCATGTTTTGCTTTTTTCTTTTAGTAGCAGGACAGTGGCTCACATGGCATGGAGCTCCAGGGGACTGAGAGGAAAGTGTGGGCTTTCAGAGCCGCTTTTCCTGACTCCACTGATCCCTTTAGTGGGAGAGTAAGCCCAACTGTTATTTGACCTAAAGTAATGCTATTACTATTCATAAAATTCATTGTACATGAGTAAGTCATTGTCCTATTATATTACACTAAAAAGCTGTATTTTGGCATGTCAGTGAGTTGCCTGAAGCAAGCAAATGTATGGAAGAAGATAAACGATATATTGTATGCTGATATTGGTGGCAACTTCTCTTCCGTTGTGTCCCCTGAATGTACTGGCTTGGCACTGCCCTGTCATGCAGAAGAATAAGGATTAAGTTTGTCCTGCTGTGAGATGATTCATGTATGGGGAATGTGCATACTCAGAAAGAGTGAGATTTCAAAAGTACATCACTGAAGAGAGGCTTGCGATAAGAATCAATAATAAACCAATAGCTGAGCAGGGAAAAGTGTATTTAATAAAAGGAGTTTAAACTAAAGATAATTGCTTGTCTGACCATTTCTGCTAAAGTTGCTGTTCATTCTTTTTCTGAAATGTTTTTTAGATATATGGTTTGTTCTTTGATTCTAGGTAATATATGCATATTTATGTGTATTTATATTAGATCATTTATTTTTTATGTATGTATATATATTTTGATAATATGCACACCCTGAGGTGGTTTTCCAGTTTTGTTACATGATTTTCCTTTAGTACAATGTTGACACTTACATAATACTAGAATAGGGCTGGATATTTAAAGTTAATATAGCAACAACTAGATGTCAAACTGTTAGTTCCTTTATCTAAAAACATCTAAGACATGAGCTAATATTTATCAAAATGAAAGTGCTTCCCAACTTAGGTATTACTCATGCTTCCCCAGAGATGTTATCGTAACCCTGTAATTGACATGAATTCTATCCAGCGATGAGCACTGTAGGAAATGCATTTTATGTTTGTTACTTGCTTTTAAGGCACAGTGGAAGCTCATAGGATATAACAAGACGTGCATTTGAGTATGGCTGATTTTCTTTCTGTACAATTAATTTATTGTGAAGGGAAAGGGAATGTCAAGCTTAACATAATTCTCAGCAGAAAGATTTTTGTTTGGATCTAAGTGCCTAACTTCCAAATAGCATGTTATGTTAATCTTTAACAGATACTTTCAGAAAATCTGTATTTGAACGCTCTCCTCTGGAACAATAACAAAAAAGAGGGAAAAAAATGTCAGTACACAAACATAAAGCTAGTAACAGTTGTTCTGCTCAGATTTTATCTCTTGTCTTCATTGTGAGGAACTCAGGCATGACAACATGGTTCTGGTATACAAGCCCTGAAAAATAAAATTTACAAAGCAAAACCACAAATAGGACTGCAGTTGTCAGTTTGACTTCTGTCTGAGTGGATGAAAGGCAAGTGCCCATGCCGCTGGAAGACCGCTTGAAAAACTACGTGAAGCTTGTTTATGCCTCTCATTGCAGCTCCCACTGGCCAGGTAACCTCAGCAGAGGGACCTCTTCTTTGCAGATCCCTCTACATGACTGTTGGTCATGAGAGCCAAAGGAGGTGTGTAGCGCCAAAGGAAAAGTGTGGCAAAAAAGCATCATCATCATCTTCGTCATTGCCAAGTGCTGCAGGGGAGAGAGCCTCCTAAGCCTGCTGGAAAAGCCACGTTACTGCTCTTCCTGCTGGGCATCTTTCCCTTTCCCATCTTTACCTTCCTGTCTCTCTGTTTTAATTTTCCCTGTCAAGTGATTTTGATTAATAGAGTCAACATGGGCTATAAGTTATGGATGCTGCTAATGAAGCTCTGTGCCTGTAAACTTGTGCAGCAAGGACCCGTTTCATGTGCTTTTGGTTTCTGTTGGACAGGATGGGCAGTCAGTCAAAGGGAGATGGGGCTAGGAAAGCACAGGACTTTTTGCTGAGCTCCCTAATGATTTTTTTTTCATTTTTCCTCCCCATTTAATTTGATCAAGCAGAATTGAAAAACAAAGCCAACCAAATCCCAACTGTTGTTGCTCAGGGAACAAGATGTAGCTAAGAATGAAAACTGCAGCTTCATTAAAAGCAGTGCCACAGCTGTGAGGAGCTTTTTAGGATGTTGGATAGTGATAGGACTAGAGGGAATGTATTGAAGCTAGAGATGCATCGGTTCAGATTGGACGTTAGGAAGAAGTTCTTCACCATGAGGGTGGTGAGACACTGGAATAGGTTGCCCAGAGAGGTGGTGGAAGCCCCATCCCTGGAAGTTTTTAAGGCCAGGCTGGATGGGGCTCTGAGCAGCCTGATCTAGTGGGGGGTGTCCCTGCCCATGGTGGGGGAGTTGGAACTAGATGATCTTTGAGGTCCCTTCCAACCCTGACAATTCTATGATTCTATAATGTGCTCTAGTTGCCTCTGGAAATCTGTGTTGTTGAAATTCCGAGCTCTAACCTGAGTGTGTTAGGAAGGCATCAGTTTCACTACAGAAGCAGCAAAGCATGCAATGGGAAGCTGGTTTATATTTAATTATATGTATTTGAGTACTGCTGCTCTTCAGAAGTTACTGTAGGCCATACACGTTGACTCTTCAATGTATTTTGGCAGACATAGAAGAGAGAAACGTGGTTAATAGCCTCTTGCCAGTATTCAGTTCTGCTGCATATATCATACAGCCGTCTAAGACATTTGACAGACTTCATAAAATTATCCTCAAGCTAATTAGTAATGTCAACGTGTTTTAAATGACTGTTAATATTGTTGTTGTACATCATCCAGAAGCTCAAGCAGTGACCAACACCCTGTGTGTTCACTAGATATGGCAAGTGTCATAGCCATGAATGAAAAACTTTCTGAAATCTGAAAAAAAAATCTCTGTCTTTCTAACTCCTCTGCAGTTCTGTTCTCAGTTTCTAATCTTGATTTATCTTATGACTTAGTTAATGTTAACTTAATCTATGTAACTGAAGGGAAAAAAGCACACATAAAAAATTTCCTCATTTATTTTGCTATTATGCATTCCTGATTATGAAGTGGCATGTAAAAATATGAAGAAAATGCTAGTCATATTGTATCTCATGCTATTTGACATTTTTTCTACTTAGTCTGTAACTGCTGGAATTACTTAGTGAAAGGGAACAAGTTTCATGGGGGAGTATTTGATTAAAAATATGAAACAAGTATGAAAGGTAAAACCACAACATTTTTGTATACAAAAATCCTTACACATACATTGACATGTTACCCTTTATGATATAGTTAAGGAATAGAAATGTAGTGAAACAGAAACTTACTTCTCCTTTCAGATGCTAATTTGGTTAAAATATTAAACATGTTTACTCTTATCACTAGCAAATAATGAGCCTAAGTGTTCCAACCCAGACTGGCCTCACTACATTAGACACTAGGGGCAAACTATAGAAACACATGCTGCTACATAGGTCTTATAGTCTGAACAGTAAAGACAACCAAATGCTGAGGGCTGAAGGGGTGGGCAGAGGATTGTCTTTATTTTACAGAGGAGGACCCTCGCCAGAGGCTGATTAAGTGAGATAGCCTAGATCAGAAAGGTACCTTGCAATGGCAAGATAACCTCAAACCAGGTTTCCTGTATCAAAGTCCAGTGCATTCACCAGGTCAGCATTCTTCCAGCAACGACTGCTGTAAAAGAAGAGTAGGTGTACCTAGGCACTAGTTGAAATGACTGACAGAATTGTAAGCCATTAGGTAAAAAGAGGAAATTGGAAGCTGGAGGATAGGATTATAGAAAAGCTAAAAGCAAAGCTTTTAACCTATGCACTTTCTCTTCGTATATAGTTGAGGTATGACTGCCAAAATAAGATGTTTACTATAGATTTATTTCCAGTAGGAGGCTTTATAGAAACGCGTGCACCTTATTTTTTTTTTCGGTTTTATTTCATCAGCTCTTGGAAAGACTGTGCTGTCTCTCAGTTTTGGGAGATCAAAGCGTAGGCAGTGAAAAATAAAGTAATCTACCACTTTGGAATAATTTGCAGCAGCAGTCATTCCCAGTGCAAATCAGATAGTGAATCGGTGAACTCAAAAGAGGATTACTTTGGATTAGTTGTCCAGTGAAGCAGGCACTTTGTATAATGCAGCAGACAGCTCCAATGTGAGCCAATTCTTTGCTTGTTTTGTGGTTTGTTTGTGTTTTGGGGGCTTTTTTTAAGAACATTATTTTATCAAATGGATTTTCATACACTCATTAACAGTATTTTGACAGTGCTTGTGTCTAGAAGACAGATTATGTGACATACTACTAAGCAACTAAAAATTAATGGCCAGACATTTGGGAGAGGGTGGAGGTGTGGCAGGAAGCAGCCTAAGCTGCATTTTGGTTGACAGCAGTTGCGTGGAGGTTTAAACACTGCTTTGAAGGTTCTGTCTGGGTTGTCCATTGCAGCTTACAGCTTGATGTGTGAGACATATGCTCTCTGGCCAGGGTTCAGTCCCAGTGGTTCTCTAGTTTAAAGTCTTTTATATTTGAGTGATGCTTGAAGAAGAGTTTTATTACCACTCTACTGATAGTGCATGTTGCTAAATTAATCTGCTTTTCAGTTTAGTAGGACTGTCATAAGTAACAAGGTGATTAGAAACAACATTGTCAATATATAAACAGCAATGTCCTCTTTCTGTAGTTTAATATTTTACTCCATCGTACCTGTAACTGTGAGGTAATTATCTGACACAGTAAATCAGTGTGCTGCCTCCCTGTTGTCCTGGGTTCTGGCTATTTATTAATAGAAATAAAACCATTATTAGCTGCAGTTCCCACCTCATGAAGTTGTCTCGCTGTGTTACGAAGCAACATCTATTGAGGAGCTGTAAAGGGATGGTAAGAGAAGTGAAGGGCAAGAACTCACTTGGACATCTTTTATTAAAAGGAGGGAAATTGTGTATATTCTGTGCTTATGAAATGGTATCTATTTCTGTATACAAGGAAGGCAGTCTTTGAAGGAAAGGTCAAATTTCTGGGCAGTATAAAATCCCTGGAGAAGAAGAGCAGAAGTAGCCAGCCATTATTGTGATGATGGAAGTAAACAGGTACTGGAGCTCTAGATCTAGGCAGCTTTATGTTAAGGCAAGTCCATACCTAGCAGCACTATCATCTCCTCTATTTAGACAGTAACAGCTCTGGACCATAGTCCTGGCTGTACCCCTGACACACCAAGGAGATGTGCAAGCAAGCTAAAGCTTCAGGATTCACTGATGAAGAGCAGTTTTACAGCATTGTTTGTGTGCTCAGAGCAAGCCTGAACAAGCACTGGGAAGCATGGTACCTGCTCCAGGTAGAAGTCAGCTGGTTACTTCTGATTCAGTCCCAAAGTCATCATTTTGTCAGAGGTTTCTACCCATATATCACCAGCTTGATCTCTCCTCTGGACTCTGCAGCAGGCTAGAAGTATGAGAGAAGAAGTCTGTAACCACTCTTGAAGATTCTTTCAAAATGGGCCAAAAGGGTTTCTCCCCTGGTGCTTCCCTGGTGCCTAGTGTCCTCAGTGAGACACCAGTTTCAGCAGTGAGCAAAGTAATATAAAAAGTGACAGGGAGACTTACACCTCTAAACTGCTGGGATGGAATGAGGTCAAGTTTGGCAAAATGCATTACATCAGCTGGAGAAATCCTCTTTTAAAATAACATTCTTGCTAGCCATGCCATATATATATTCTACCCTTCCTGATCAAAACCTCCACTGAAAGCCTCTATATCCACTCAGGCTGTGACAAAGATGTTCAGGTAAGTTCCCAAAATAAGCAGTATAAATTCATACTGTCTTTTATGTATATTTGTAATGAGATCTAAATGATCTCATACATCTACAGCATGAAACATGCCAATGATCTTCTGCCATAAAGCAAACATCAGAATCTGTCTTTTTAATATGAGATATACTTATGCAAGGACATGGAGATGCAGGCTTGCAAGAATCAAGAGAAGGACTGTGATACAGAACCTGAACTACTTGCTTGCTTTAGGAGTGTTGTAAACCCACCTGTGTTTAGAGTACATTGTTACTAACCATTAACAAACTTTAGATGAATAACCAATAAGATGTTACAAGTTTTCCTCCTGACAGATTGAAAGTCTTGTAGATGTGTGTGTGACAGAGAAAGAGATGACATCAGATTCTTATAAAATATACTCGCTTCTCTTAAAATCCCTCCAAGACGTGACAAGGTGCTAAAGACATCTGAAACTTGGCGTGTGCAATCGTTTGTTTTCCTAATAATAGCAAACAGATTTGCTTGCCAAATCTTCCTGTCCCTGAAAATCATTCCAAGCTGCCTCGGTAGCAGTAGAGCCATGTACCTAAGCAAATGTGATTTGTACATAGGAAGTTTTACTGAAACTGGATGTCTAAAGTTCTGTGTGTGATTTTCCCCAAGCATATGTTAGTTCACTATGCAAACAGCAAAAAATCAAATCTTTCTATAGATATGTATGTGTGTGTGTGTATGTAAACATATATAGGAATCTTTACAGAAGGCAGTGATGTATATGACAACCTACTAGCAATTAGCTGACTTTTTTAGCATTGCTCTGTTGTACTGGGCTCCGGCTTCTCCCATCTTCCTTAGATATGCACACCAAAAGGCCATTGAAATGAGAAGGCAATTCTGTGAAATCCATCATTCATATAATGCAATAAATGACAAACCTCTAGTGAATACAGAAAAATAATAATGAGACAGCTGTAGCATGCCTATTTGTGTGACAGCTGATTTTTTGCAGTTTTAAGAGATAACTGGGCTATGGCTGGCAGACAAGTAATATTATGCACATGCAAAGAAACAACGCAGTCTGTGGCTTAGTTTGTGACTTAGAGACAAAAGAATTTCTTGGTATCATGTATTTTTGATCTTGTACATGTGAGGTTTTTTGTGTAGAACGTATTCCCCAAAGGAAAATGCATAATGGTATTATGTGAAAGCATAGGAAGACATACTATCCTATATTTTATTACTAGCTTCACTAACACTGTCCTAGTTAAACATAAATCTGCTGATGTGGACTGAATTCGGAGAAATTGCAGAAAATTATAATTCTGGCTATCTCTGTCCCTCTTCTTTCTTAGGCTATTAACTCACTTATGTTTCCATGTTGGAAGTGGCAAATGGATTTCGAGTGATAGCTGCTCAGCAGCCTGTGTTATGTGTAGAAATTGGATTTGAAAGTAAGCACATTTTCTGTTCCAAGCTTCGTCCTGTGGCTAAAATGTGACAAACATACATTTTGCTGTGGTAAGAAATCACACCTCTAAGAATAAGTAAATCAACAAAACTCAGGTAGTTTCTGTTTCCTAAGCTCCTGAATGTCATGATACATATGAAGTAGCCGTAGATGTCAATACATAGGAGTTTTCTGATGTCACAGCTTTTCATCTAGTTTCCAATTCACTGTATATACACTTTCATACCCCAGGTGTATGCAGCTTTATTCAACAGGACGATGCCTTACATTTTATTTACTGCAATGCTGTCACCAGTGCACCTTGGGGTTAGCTAGATAATAGAGTGACAGCATTTGGCTGCTCAACCTGTTGGAAAGAGGAAAAGAAAAATGCATTTACCGAAATCTACCACCAGAGAGAGCTTTTGCCTTGCTGACACAGGCAGATGAGACGGCAGTACATCTCTGATCTTGTAGTGGAACTTTTTATAGGTTTTAAATTGTTCCTCTCTATGTATCAGGAGAGTAAATATTCGAATTTTGCAGCACTGATAGGAAACAAATACTCTGTGTGTGTGTGAGAGTGTACATACGATTACAAGTCATTTTTATTGCACGTTTCATCCTGCGACAACTGTCAGGACAGCGTAGCAAATGCTACAACTAATAATGTGAACTAGTACAAACTGAATGACTCGTTTTAGCTCAGTGGGTTGAGCGTGGTGCTTGAAACACCAAAGGTCGCGGGTTCGATTCCCATTCGGTTCTCACGTGTTGCCTGACCTAGTCGAGAGGTGGCGTCCCTGCCCACAACAGGGAGGTTGGATTAAAATGATCTCTAAGGTCCCTTCCAGCCCAGGCCATTCTATGATGGTATCTAAAAGGTCATGATCTGACAATGGGTCTTTTAATTTCACCTTGGTCTCTGGATGTAAGTAAGATAGCGAGGGGCATTTTGTAAAGGGTGGAAGTGCACTCAGAGTTGAGCTGGCTGAGTGGGGACCTATGCTGCACATTTCTCCTTTGCCATAAAATCACAGGCATAATCTTGCTCTGGGACTGTAGCTTTTGATTTCCATCACTGACAGGTGACACAATAGCAGGATATTTCTTAAACGTGATCACATCTTTCTTCAGACTTGCAGTACCCTTTTTGATCCCTTTGGATTTCGTACGTAGAAAACCAGCTTCCATAAAACAAATGCAACTTTACAGAAATTTTTGTTTCGCTTCTCGTTTATCTCCTTGGCAGAGCTTGGAATATATTTTACCTGGTGGCCCATATTGTTTGTGGCAAAGACACCAGCCTTGGCTCAGGAAGCACAGCAGCTGGGTTGAAGTTCTGAAACTGTTTCCAGGAAGTGTGACAACACAGTTGCAGGCTTCCCGGCATCTTTTCTGGGCTTTCAGTGTTGCAGAGAGAATACTGGGCAAAAGGGACCGTAGTTGCAGTCCAGTATCTCCATCAACTTTGCAGTTACAGATGAAGTGTCCCTCTCTCCACCTCCAATATCCCTCCTCCACTTTTATTGCAAAAGAGTATTTTGTAATTTTGGAAGCGAATGATATCATCTTCATGTGATCCTCCTGACATCTACATAGAAATGGACAGAGACCTTAAATAAAGTAAAACTGTCCTTCATTCTCATAGGAAGACTGTTATTTTTCAGCTCTTAACTGAGCCTCACCGGTCCTTTTCACATGAAAACTTCAGGAACCTCTGGGGAATAGGCATGTTCAGGCCTGTAAAGAAACATTTCTCACTGCAGGCGGAATGACTGGAACTGCCTCTGTACTCTTCCAGAAACCATCTTGTCCTAGGAAAGGCTCACCTAGGAATTTTTTAGCGTCTTTTAAACATCGTTTATTGTAAATACCCAGTGTACTCAGCTTTTTTTTTTTTTCTTTCTTTAGTAGAAACAGATCGAACAGCATATTAAATAGCCATCAAAGTAGCATATCCTCTGAGCCAAACACATGACAAAAGTCCACGCAGTCTAACTGGATGTACATGTGGACATCCAAGAAGCCCTGAAGAAAAAGATCACGTTACAGGTCACGTGAATTACTCTGTCAAGTTGTATCAAGCCAACTTAATTATAGGTTGTCTTCAGTTCCATGTTCTGGGTTTTTATTTCGTGAGTGTCACTAAAGAAATAACAACACTGTCAGACAACAACTTTTGTGAAGTCCTGAAAAAACAAAGCTATTAATTTTGTCTTGATATTCACATAAACAAAGCTGCAAAGCTGCAAACTTCAGTGGTTCTTCCTAGGAATGAGTGACTGTGCTCAAGTCAGCCTCACCTCCATCCCTGGAAAGGTGATGGAACAACTTATCCTCGGTGCTGTCTCTGGGCATATCAAGGGTAAGAGGGTCATTAGGAGCAGTCAGCATGGCTTGGCCAAGGGGAAGTCATGTTTGACCAACCTGATAGCCTTTTATGAAGACATAACCAGATGGATGGATGGTGGCCGTGCAGTGGTTGTGGTTTGTCTGGATTTTAGTAAAGCATTTGACATCATCTCCCACAGCATCCTCATAGCTAAACTGAGGAAGTGTGGTCTGGATGACTGAGTAGTCAGGTGAGTTGTTAACCAATTGAAGGAAAAAAGTCAGAGTTGTGGTCAATGGGGCAGAGTCTAGCTAGAGGCCTGTTTCTAGTGGAGTCCCTCAGGGGTCAGTACTGGAGCCAGTGCTGTTCAACATATTCATCAGCGACCTGGATGAGGGAACAGAGAGCACTGTCAGCAAGTTTGCTGATGGCGCAGAACTGGGAGGAGTGGCTGACACACCAGAAGGCTGTGCTGCCATTGAGAGAGACCTAGACAGGCTGGAGGGCTGGGCAGGGAGAAATCTTATGAAGTTCAACAAGGGCAAGTGTAGAGTTTTGCACCTGGGAAAGAACAACCCCATGTGCCAGTGTAGGTTGGGGACTGCCCTGCTGGAGAGCAGTACAGGGGAAAGGGACCTGGGGGTTCTAGTGGACAGCAGGATGACCATGAGCCAGCAATGTGTCCTCGTGGCCAAGAAGGCCAATGGCATCCTGGGGTGTATTAGAAGGGGGACAGCTAGTAGCTTGAGAGACGTCCTCCTGTCCCTCTACTCTGCCCTGGTGAGGCCACATCTGGAATATCGTGTCCAGTTCTGGGCCCCTCAGCTCAAGAGAGACAGGGAACTGCTTGAGAGAGTCCAGTGTAGAGCGACAAAGATGATGAAGGGAGTGGAACATCTCCCTTCTGAGGAAAGGCTGAAGGAGCTGGGTCTCTTTAGCTTGGAGAAGAGGAGGCTGAGGGGTGACCTCAGTAATATTTACAAATACGTAAAGGATGCGTGTTAGGACAATGGTGCCAGGCTCTTTTCAGTGATGTCTAATGATAGGATAAGGGGCAATGGATGCAAGCTGGAACATAGGAGGTTCCACAAAAACATTAGAAAAAGCTTTTTTACTGTGAGGGTGACAGAGTCCTGGAACAGGCTGCCCAGGGAGGTTGTGGAGTCTCCTTCTCTGGAGACATTCAAAACCCATCTGGATGCGTTCCTGTGTGACCCTGCTTTGGCAGAAGGGGTGGACTAGACGGTCTTTCGAGGTCCCTTCCAACTCCTAGCATTCTGTGATTCTGAAGCATCCTACTACAGAAGTAGGCTCTAATTTGTTTTAGTTACTAAAAAAAACTACACATTGTGGCAGTGGATGCATTCCAATGTAGTTTTCAAAAATCTATTTTAACAAAAATGAGCCTCTTAAATTCACTCCACCTTAATTTTCACCTCAGAGTAAGCTCTTTAGTCCTGAGCATTGCACTGGTTTGCTTGCTGTAAATCCTGTGGTATTCAAGCCCTTGCTTCAACAAGGACAGACACGTTGCTGCACCACTTGATTGACCAGATATGTAATCGGGGCTGATCATATCAAAAACTCATCAGCTCCAAGTGAGGTTTTACAGCTGTTACACACCAAGACTGTGCTTCAGAGAAAAGGTGAAAAGTTGTCTTAATACAGGTCTGACCCTGTAAGATATTGAACACCTTTGATAATATGTGAAATTCTCCTCTTAGTTACTTTCATCATTCAGAGTAATGATAATTAAGGGAATATTTACTCCTGTCATCAGTCTGTGTCTGCAGTCTTCTTCAGTCTTTCTCATAATTTCATGAAGTGCTCAGCATACAGGCAAAGCCACAAGTCTTTGCTTCTCTGAAGGCACTGAGTTTGCAGCTGAGAAAGCAGTGAATCCCTTGGCAGGAAAATATCCGGAATGCCCTTGGACCTATCAACACACGACTGTGTTCAGGAGGCTTGAGAACACAGCTCAAGGCATGAAGGTGCTGATGTCTCCTGAGGACACCTGGTTCTTCCACTAGGATGTAAAGGTGTGAAATAAAGCATTTCAAAACTTCAGCAGACTGTCTAGCTATGTCTGTGGGTGCATTTCAGAGCTTTTGCAATTGCTCTACAACCTACTCCTGTACATGAAAGCTAAGGTGTGGTACTGGAGCAGGGTGTTGCTCAAGGCATGGACCAGCCCGGCAATGAAATGCTCCCAGGGCCAGCTGTGCCGTGCTGCCCTTTGAAACAGCGTCAACTCAACCATTTGTCAGACTGCACTGTGAATCAGCTGGGGGGACTGATTTGGCTGAAAAATAACCCAGCAAAACAACAGCGACACAGGGATCTGTGCCTGCCAACCCACAGAAGCAGAGGAGGATGCATGAGGAAGGAGATGTGGAAAAAACTGGAGAGGCACAAAGCCAGCAGATGCACACTGAGCTGCTGGTTAAAAACGTGCCTCGGTGCACGCAGCTTTATACCTATTTGTTTCCCTTCATGCAGGGTGAGCAGACTGTGAGCTGGCAGCATGCACCTTCTTAGCCCACCTCATGCCCCAGGCAAGCATGGAGCACCGGCCAACCAGCTGCACCAACACCCCAGGTCACCCCTGTGCCTGCCTGACCTTCCTCCACTCTGCCTGGACTTGGATACTCCTGCACAAGCCAGTCAGACAGCAGCAAAGGTTGCTGCTGGTTTTCTTTCTGCCTCTTTAACAAGCAGTTCCCAGAAGGGGCTGGTAAAGGCCAGGGCCGACTTGGTGGTGGCAGTGGGGTGATGGGGTGCTCCAGGGCAGAAGGAGGAGAGATGAGGCAGCAGGGACACCTTTGCCTGGCTCAACTGGCCAGGAAAGCACAGTGCCAGTCTGAGGTAACCCTCTTCAAAAGCTGCTGCACCTGGAGGCTTTCAGTTTGCCAAGAGAGCGGCGTATCAGTGGAGTTGCATCCTTGCTGGCTAAGGGCTTCTGGACCTGGGTGAGAAAGCATCCTCTGTTTGATAGCAGGGAAGAAAAGCCCTGAAAACAACAGGGACTCCAGTGCTCAGGATGTCTTTTCAATTACGCTTTCATCCCCCAGTGTGCCTGATCTGTCTTGATAGATTTCAACACTTCTTTTCACTGCAAATGACTCCTCCATCCTTTCCAACTGTACCTTTGCAGAGTTTATAAAGGGAAAGTGACACACCAGACGAGCTGCTCTGGACTGCTTTCATAAATGCCAGTGCCAGGTTGAGAGTTTACACAGGATATTTGAGGCAAGGGACTGAAAAATTACTTTTCTTTCTCTTCTATCAGTGTTTTAGCCCAGGGCTTCCAATTTCAACGTGTTTCTTAGCTCAAAATGTATCACGAGGTAAAAAGTGGCTCCAAAGAGTGGCAGTTAGGAATGGAAGTGGCGTGCAGTCTTGTGATATGGAACAGCTGACTCATATCACAGGGAAAATAATAGGAAGTTTTACAGCTAATTTAATGCAGCAGTTGTGGTGAAGGAAGAAGAAGGTTATCATGACATTCAAGCTACAGAGCCACACAAGCAGATATACCTCTCTTAAGGTAACCAGGAACCACACTTGCTTACCGATAACTTGCTTAGCAAGACAGCTTTAGACTACAGACAGTGAAAGTGATTGCCACAGGGTCTCAGGCAATTTTGAAATTACCAGAGCAAGGACCATATTGTGGAAAAAAACCTTCTGTGTGTGTTTTGGGCTCTCCATTTTCTAAATAAGCCTGAAGAACCCTGCAGTCCACTTCAGAGACTTTTGGAAGGATTAATCTTCCCAAAAATCTAAGTAGTGAATAGTGGCACTAGTGCATAGCATACAGCTGTGCCTGCTCTCAGACATAAACAAATTAAGCTTTTCATTTCAATTCAGTATAGCTACACTTTGTAGTTGAAGAAAAAAGCATATACAAGTCACTGGTAATGAATTTTTATATGGTTATTCAAAAAAAAAATCAGTAAGGCGGCTAGAAAGAGAGCATATAGTTGAAGGCAGCTTCATAACCTTGCCCTGACCAACTTTGGTTCCAATGAGCCAAAGTACAATGAAAGGTGGTGCAACTAAGGCCACTTGGATGGAGCTTTGAGCAACCTGGTCAAGTGGAAGGTGTCCCTGCCCATGGCAAAGGGGTTGGAACTAGATGGTATCTGAGATCCCTTATGACTTAAACCATTCTATGATTCTATGAACCATGACAGAAGGTGACAGTGAAAATCCTGAGACTGTCCTCAGCCTCACCATATCCACGTAGGAAAATCCACAAGTCATTCCGTGACAAGTTACCATCATTTTTAGTCGATCTTGAAGGTCTGTATTTTCTAACAGCATCAACGCGGCTCCATTGAGGTCTGTCATCTCTCTTGGACAATGCATCAATCAGCTCTTTTAATGATTGATTTGTTTTCTCAAATGATTCACTATTTTTCTCAATTGCTTTCTCAATTGCTTCATTGGTTTTCTCCATTGCTTTCTCAATTGATTGATTGGTTTTCTCCATTGCTTTCTCAATTGATTTCTCCAGTGATCTGTTGTTTTCCTCAATTATTTTCTCCATGGCAGCAATCTGAATTTGTTGGGGATTGGCAGTACTGTCTTCATACTGTCGTGCTTTGTTGGCCACTTCACTCACTGTTGGTACCTGACCATCTCCATCTAATGCCCAGACCATTGTTGACAAGGTGTGCTTATACACTGGTGGGGCACTCCTCACAAACATCTGAATAACGTGTTTGTGGCAGGGCATTTGATCAGGGTTTAAAATTGTTTGTGGATCGCTGTAAATCACCTCTCTCACTGCTAGTTCTCTCAGGAACTTAATGCCTTTCTCCATGCTGGTCCAGTTGGTTGTGTGGATAGGAATATCGTCCTTGTGGGTATACCGGTTCTTAATAGCTGTCAAGAGTCGTCTCCAGAGGCTGAGACTGTTGTCGTCTTTCGCAAGTTCCGTGTCAACGCCTGCGTTTCCAGACAGGGATCCCAGCTGTTTGGCTTCTTTACCGTTCAGATTAATGGTATCAGCTCCTTTATCCCAGCATCGGAGTAACCACCTGTAATATGATTCACCCTCACGACGCCCAAAGTCCTTCCTCACATCTCGCATGTCCCTCAGAGTTAAAGGTTTGACAGCTGCCTCCGTTTGTGGCTTCGAACCATCTGATGACTTCGGTTGGGAAGGACCCTTTCCTGGATCAGAATCATCTGATGATGGATGACTTGTCTTCCAGGCCGTAACTAACCTTTCTAATACTGAATCTGTTGGGGGACCAGCCTTCTTTTTTGAGTCTGAATCTGAGTCATCTGATGGTGCTACTTTAGGAGGGCTTTGTCCTGGAGTTGTGTTATCTGGTGTTAGGGCAATTGACTTTTTCCGATATTTCTTTCTAGTCACAGGGGCGACATTTATTGATACACACTGAGTGTTAAAGGACACAGTGATACTCAATGACTTGCACAAATTCCTACAGAAACGCCACAATGCCAAGAGATTCATGGGCATTAACATCAGAATCAATAACAATGCAATCTTTCGATCAAAATAACTGCATTCGTAATCACAATCACAATCCTCAAAACCTGGTATACTCAGATTAGCAAACAAATGGGTATAATTTCCTAAGGTGAAATTGAAAGTGCAGTTAAAAACAAAATTCATCATTGTGCTCTTAAGGTATTCAGGTATGCCGATCACCCAAATTACTGCAGAATACACCGACCCAAAAAAACCCAACACAGTGAAAATTCTCGTTTTTAAATCAGAACAGGCAAACCACAGAAAGATATACCAAATCACACTCGAGAGTTTGGACAAAATTTTGACACCCAATGAGGAACCCACATTTAAAAGGACATGACATAACATTTCACCGACCGATAACATGATGTGAGCTGTCCGGTTTTTCTCCTCTAACCCTTCAGAACCCTCAAAGAAAAGATCTGATACGCTCTCAACTGCGCCGGATGGAATTTAAACTATGCGGGCAATATATCAGAGCCCAGTTGTATCTAAATAGCTGGTAAAATAGTCTGAGCCTGATTGGTGTTTGTTTTCTTGCCCCACCTTGGGCACCAATAAATCTGTCGCGGGTTAGGGCTGGGCCGGCCACTAACACGGACAGACGCTCTCTAACCCCCTCTTCCCCCCTCAAAACGGGAAGAGAAAAGGAAATGAGGCAGAGAGACTTACGGATTAGAGGAGAAAAAACTATAACAGCTTTAATGAAAATAATGGAAATAATGGCAAAAAGATAAAAGTAAAGAACTATATACAACTATAGATAGTAGCCCGATATCAAACCCGACTCCCTCCCCCGATAGAAATCCCCACTGGTGCTGCAGAGCAGGAGGCACTGGGGAAACCCCAGGCTCAGTGGCAGCGGGAGCTGGATACAGGGAGCTGGATTCGGGAACTCAGGATCCGGATCAAAATCAGGAGGTCAGATGGAGTCCTCTCTGGACACCGGCTGTTGCAGGAAAAGGCAAAACGAAGAAAAAAGGGCAAAAGGCCGAAAAAGGGGAAAAAAGGGGAAAAAAAGGGACGAAACTCTCGTGATCACTCAATTTATACTAAATATGACATATATGGGATGGAATACTCTCGTTGGTCACCTGTCCTGTCTGTTACCCCCTGGAGGTGCCACCTTTTACTTCCTTGTGCCCCCTCTTACTACCCAGCACCCCCAGCGTGGCACACCAGAGCCAGCAGTGGCCTTGGTCACTATAGGAATAAGTATCAGCAAGAGCCTTTCTACATACCAGTCCCAGGCAGTCACTGTAAACATCAGGTGTTATCACTGCCAGTAGCACACACTGTCTGCAAAAACATGCTGCTGACTTCAGAAAGTGCAGCCTCTTAGAAGACACTAAACTGAAAAGTAAAAATCACTAAACAGGACTGGGTTTTTAGCTAAACCCAGGGCATAGGCTGATGAAGGTCAGTAATCACGGAGTAAGTGGCTTTATTACTTTGAAGGAGCTTTAGCTTGAGAGTCCAGTGCTGGGCTACCTAGTACAAGAGATGTAGTGAAGGGAAGTCCTGCAAAGGTGATTAAGGGACTGGAGCACCTGTCCTACAAGGAGAAGCTGAGAGAACTGGTACTGTCCAGTTTGGAGCAGAAGAGGCTTAAGAGGATCTGATCCATGTGTATAAATCATTTAAGTTGGAAAAGATCCTTAAGATCATTGAGCACAACCATTACCTAACACTACCAAGTCCACCACAATACCTGATGGAGGAGTAAAGAAGAGGGACTCAGGCTCTTGTCAGCAGCACCCAGTGACAGGACGATATCAGGCAATGACCACAAATTGAAATGTGGGAAATATCATTTAATGTAAGAAAACACTTTTTTTTCCTATGTAATGGTGTCTGACTTCTAGAAGAGAATGCCCAGGGAGGCAGTCAAGTCTCCATCCTTGGAGATATTCAAAACCCAGCTGGACATGGTGGTGAGCAACCTGCTTTGGCTGACTCTGAGCAGGGTTTGGATCAAGCAATCTCCAGTCCATCACAGTGCATTTGTGTGTGTGTATGCAAGAGAACAACAGTGAGCACGAGGGCTGCTCAGTGGTCTACAATCAGTGCATGTTACTCATTTCCAGGTTATAATTTAGTCCCTGTTTGCTGGGTGAGCCTCAAGCCTGATTTGGGAATGAGGGCTCTGCCAGAGCACCATGAATTTGCCTTTCCCACAAATGTAAGCAAAGATGTTAGCTTATTAAGTGTTTTTGGATAGATCTGATCTTGCACCTGAATATGATGCGCTGAATATGAAGGGAATATGTTTGCTTTTTTTCCTGTTTCAGTTCAAAATTTTGAAAGGTATTTTAAAACCAGCAATAAGGTACTGTAGGAAACAGCACACGCAGCTAAGTTTGCTAAACAGAGTGCTCTGGTTTGCCATGCCAGGGTTAAAGTTAGCAGCGCAGCGTAGTTTGTCCTTTTGTGGTTAGTCATGATGAGACAGTCCATACTCAGACAATCACATATGGTTGGTTTTTTTTTTCTTTCTGTGCTTTCCTCCTCCTCCCCCTCATTCCCACAATAGATGGGACTCACTGAACAAACAAAGAGAGACACTGTCTTTTAACCTTACTCCATGTTTGATGTGTCTGTGTGCTCACGTGCTGAGTCCGTGCAGCCTCCTCAGCTTTGCAGGGCAGCTGCTCACCTCAGCTGGTCTCTGACTTGCTCTCTTTCAACATGAGCCAGGTTAATTTTGACTTTATTTAACACCATGAATTACGATTCTTGTTGTTTCTGTTGAGGGACGGCTATCAATGAGATGGGAACACATGTTCCTCAACCGGCCCGTTGGTGGCCAAAAGTCTGTGTGGACTGAAGGTCTCTTCGTCTCACCAGACCCAGCACTGAGCTGGCTGGAGGTGGGGCTGACCCACACAGCCTCTCGAACCCCAAAGCACTCCTTGCTTGAGTTGAGGTAGGACTCAGCCTGGAATGGACAGACACACTCCAAGTGGTGACCTCAGAGGCAGTGGTCACAGCACAAAGGGTTTCTCAGAGATGCGTAGGTTTGGTCAGCTTTCAGCCCAGGCTCACAGGGGCAGGAGAAGGCGTCCTTCCAGCAAAGGCTCGGTGCCAGGGGTGGTTCCGTGTCCTCATGCCCATGCACAAACACCCAGGAGCTCGTCAGAGCTACAGCTACTGGCATAAGGAAGGGCAGGTTCTGAAGCAGACGCCTCATCTTGAGGAGCCAACAGGGTGGAGTTTAACAGCCAAACTAGCAACTGAGGCAGCATGTTACAATTAGATGAGTGTGAAAACTGGAATGTTAAGCAATGCTATTTTCCCTGCTTCTATCAGCTATGTAAAGTGTATATTTTATTTTTTTCAAGAGGTAATATGCAGCTACAAACAAGTTTTTAAAAAAGATTAATCTTGCCCCAGTTACACCTTAAAAAATGTCTGTGATCAGCAAAAGAAGCTGAAACATTCACAAAGCTCTACAGATAATGGCACTGTGTGCTGAACAAGATGCATTGAAGTTGGTTAATGTAAATAATATAAAGGATGATTAAGCTCTGTGCTTTTAGGAGGGGAAAAAGCTGCATTTCACACTTAGCTATGCTGTGTCTAGGATCTACCTCTATGATAACAACATGAAGAATATCAAAGCTAAATTGCCAAAGCCTTGAGCTGACCTTCAACGTGAAGTAACACATCCTCACAGTGACCTCCTGATCAGGGACTGGTGATATCTTGTGAAAGATGATGACACTGAACCAGTCACCTCGCTATCACTGCTGGAGCTGTTTCAAAGCACCTTGGCCAGATAAAACAACAAATATACTTGTGACTGAGATTTGCAGACATACAGGTCTTTTATTTACACATAAATGCTAACTATCACTGAGTAGAAATTATCTGCTTTTGGAAGAATATTTTTGTCATCTGTTTTTTTTTTCCCATGTGGAAAACCTCATCTGCTAAATGCCGTGCAGTGTAAGAAAATGAGTAGAAAAGTAGAACTAGCAGAGGTCACATTAACCCTGATGCAGCACCAAACACTAAAATGTTGAATCTAAACATTAGGCACTTAATTCCGATGAATGCAGTTAATTAACAGATTGGTGGTGATTGAATAGGACAGAGCAAAAATAAGGAAATGGATGAAAGCATCCAGCTACTGGTTTTATTTTTCTGGCACTGAAGGACACCATGGCATTACTGGCAGCAATAGCTGGGCTGCTTTTCCCGCTGGATCAACATCTTTGACTCATATGCCAAAACTCAAATCATTCTTTAAGCGCTGCGTTATTTTAACAAGTACAAAAATAAGTGCAGGCCAACGACCTTGGCCATTTGCCGCCCTGAAAGGAAACAAGTGCAATTGTTCACGAGCAACAGAGCGGGTTTGTCTTTGTGGCCGAACCATAGGGCTTCAGCCAGCTCCTCTGCGGTGCACCGCAGCGCCCAGGCTCTGAGCCTTACCAGGTCACTCTCACCCAGCAGAACCATGCCCTCGGTACGGGCTGTTCTTCCTCGCCCCCAGCCCTTTCCCCAGCAAGTCCCAGGACAGGCGCCGGGTGCTGTCAGACAGTGTGGTGACAACATCACTGTTGGCCCCTCTCTGCTGAGTGGAGAGCCAGGCCCACACCAAGCCCGGCTCTTGGGGTCCAGATGGAGCTACCTCAAGGGAGGCAGAGTTACAGCTTAATTTGGGAGGGACAGGGGCTGGAAAAGACTGGTCTTCCTCCCACTCCTCCTTGTCTCACTTATCTCAGAGTAAAGTGTTAGAGGAGCCAACTACAAAGGTAGCTGATGTTGATGGGGCTCGCTGAAGCCAGCCTGTGCCTCTTGGGGATGTACACTGCCTGCCTCCTCTGAGGTTATGAACACCTGTGAGTTATTGTAGTGACAAATCTTATTAATACCTTTCTTTTTAAAAAAGCTAAGTAAAAGAAAAAAAAAAGGCCCTGCCTCTTCCTTCCCTTTCCTTTGCCTGTCACCACAGTGCCTTCAAAAATGAACCTTCTCTCCTCCTCAAGAGTTGATTATGCAGAGAAAATACAGTTTTGAGAACCAAGTAGTTTGGATGAAACTGTAGTAAGGCAACACTTCAGAAGTACATACAATAATAAAAACAAGTTCTTACTTACTGATGGGAAAAGAATTATGGGATGATTTCAGACTAATGGAGACCAGTTGAACCTGGCTGTTGATTAGTGGTGCAGGTGAGTGTATCTTTCCCAGGACTAGATTCAGCACTTTAAAAAGTTCTTTTTTATTTTTTTTTTTTCCCCAGAAAGCTATAATTCCACAAAAGAATGATTTTTGTAGAGCACATTTTTGAAGGGAGAAGGAATTTCATAGAATCATAGAATGGCCTGGGCTGGAAGGGACCTTAGAGATCATTTTATCCAACCTCCCTGTCACGGGCAGGGACGCCTCTCAACTAGATCAGGCAACACATGAGGACTGAAAGGGAATCGAATTTCTATAATTTCTCTTTTTGGTGTGCAGGAGGGGGAGGAAAAAAAAAAAAGAAATGGCCACCATCATGGCAAAAAGGGCTATAACTTGTCTGTTGGTTTGCTCCAACTGATCTGCCTGGAAAGAGAAGTACGTAAGAAGTGCCGTGCTGTGCCAGAGCAAAAGCCCATGTCACCGGGTGGTGACATGCAGCAGCAGCAAGAGGAGAGGCTGCTCAGGGAGGGGATGGGAGCTGGGTTCCCACAGTCACCCTCTCCCCTCCCACCAGCCCTGCACACGCGGCTGCCGGACTCACGGGTGCCAGCGGGCACAGCTCTGCACGTTGCCCTTTGCTGCACATCACTGGCAGCAGCAAATTATCACAAGGTTGTTACAAATTGTCTTATGTTTGGGTGATGGGGCTTTTGGACAAAGAATGCGGTCCGGCTTGTTCTCAACAGCAGCTGCATCGGCATTCTGGAGGATGCTGCTGCTTATCAAACTCTTTGAAGGCTGTAGTGCGCCGAGAGATGAGAGATACTGCACGTTGCAAAGTTAATTGCAAACTCACACAGTATTCCTTCACCTGCTTCCACATTGAAAGACCATCTATCCTTAAACAAAGTCACCCATACAAAAGCCTCGTTCAAGATTAATCACACAAAGAAACTAAAGTGATGGCACTTCAGA
Source organism: Trogon surrucura (assembly GCA_020746105.1). Classification (NCBI taxonomy): domain Eukaryota; kingdom Metazoa; phylum Chordata; class Aves; order Trogoniformes; family Trogonidae; genus Trogon; species Trogon surrucura. Next base: position 110,493,933 of record CM036617.1, on the reverse strand, counting down.
CAAACCTCTGGTTAGGCAGGAGCACAACTATTTTTCAAAAGTGCAGCCTACATAAACATCTCGTCAGGATCACTTTTTAAAATCGTATTGGGAAAGAAGTCCCTTATTGTTTATTTCAATGCACAGTTCTAAACAGAGTAATTTGCAGTCTGTGATCTTTTCATTTTGAAGTCTGGCTGCCTTGGATTTTGGATTCTAATTAATACGTCTACTGGAAGCCACAAACTGCTATCTCTCCTCACCCAATCCCTTTAAAACTGACTCACCACAGTATCTTTTAACTTCAGCAGATTAGCAAAAAAACATTGAAAAGGTGAAAACTGTGAAACTATTTTTTGATAATTTCATCTTTCTTTAGGTAGGTTAAAGAAGTCTTATCATTTAAAGCTGGCATTTGGCTTCACAGAGTACTTATTTTTTCTGCTATAACAGGAAGAAAAAACAGTTTAATGGGGTGGCTCTGCTGCCACCTCAACCGACAGGAAATAATCAGAAACCCAGCATGTTGATCTCAGCTTGCAGGGGGATTGTTAGCAGCACTGGAGCAGCTCAAGAAGTCGGCACAGTTGCAGCAGAGTTGGAAAGAAGCTTTTCTGGCTCACAGCCTCATGACTTCTCCTTATTCCTAAGCACCCTGCAGAGCTTTCCTCATGTCTGGAGTATTTCCCAAAAACACCCACCCACTGCTCTCCCTCTGCCCAATGCTTTGGCATGACCCTGTCCTGCACATTTCCTTCTTTTCTCCTAAGTGGAACGCCTATAAAGGGCTTCATAAAATCTCCTTAAGCTACATCACCTTCTAAAGATTTTTGAGATTTTTTTTTCCCCAGCTTTCTACCAAATTTCTACCAAGTTTGGGTAGAATTAACAGATTCTTGAGTTACTGGGATTGAGTAAGAGAACAGGACGGAGGCACACAGAACTGCGTAAGTCCTTCCGTTCTTAAGTATTAGGTGATTATCAAGAATCACACACATTTTTTCATCAGTGCTAAGTAATATCTTCCCCCAAATAACATATTTTGAATATTTTCTTCAGTATGTAGGTAGGCTCTTTTACACCTCATGGTCAGCTGCACTTAAATAAAAGGTAGCATGTTGCCTGACCTCATCTACCCTCATGCTCTTCCATTAGACAAAGACTATATATGAAAGACTATTGCCTTTTTTGCTCCCCTTTATAATATAAAAAGTGTTGAAGCTTACCCACATCGTGGGTTTGTGCCTGGCAGGGTTTTCAGTAGTGGGGGAGGGCTGTGGGGGTGTCTCCTTGCAAAATTTCCAGAGCCTCTCCCAGCCTAGGCAGAAGTTGTACTCACCTCTGGCCAAGGCCAGGCCAATCAGCACCTCTGAGATCAAGGTATTTAAGAGGGGAAACCTCTTGGATCAGCCTCCTTGTCCTGTCTTTTGTATTGGGGAGTTTTTTTTTTGGAGAGGGGGAGGTGAAGATGAACCATGTGGTCAGTGAGGACAAAGCAGGGGAAGAAGGGCACTAGAGTGGAGATCTCCCTGAGCCTGTGCTGAGATGGCGAGGTGATGAAACCCTGCAAACCAAGGAGATCGACAGCAGTGAAATGTCCAGGACACAGCATCACGTGAAGGACTCTGTGCCAGGGAAGAGAGAGAGACCACACAGGAGTAGAGGACATGCTCGAAGTGAACTTTGCGACTCCGAGGAAAGACCTGCCCTGGAGCAGAGGACGCTGCAGCCCACGGGTGGGTCCCACGCTGGTGGGAAGGACTCAAGTGGAGGAGGAGGAGGATTGTCTCCTGTGAGATGGACACCACGTGGCAGCAAAGGAAGACAGCAAGGAATCCTCTTCCCAAAGAGGAAGGAGCATGGACAGACAGACAACAACCCCAATCCCCTGCCCTCCTGCACTGCACTACCAGGAGGTAGCTGGGAAGAAGGGAGGGGGAGAGGAAGTGTATTTAGGATGTCGTTGTATTTATTTCTCTGACTATCCCACTCTGACCTAGTTGATGTAGTTGAACTGGTGGTGGTAAATTAAATTGATACTTTCTCACCAAGTCTATTCTGTTTCTTGCCTGTGACCCTAAGTGATGAATGAACCCTCCCCGTCCTAATCTCAATCCTTGAGTCCTTTTTTGTAGTTGAATTTTCTCCCTCCCCATCCCTAAAGAGAGAAGGTTGGGTGTGAGTGAGTGGCTGCATAGCTCTTGTTCCAGGTGGGGTGGGCTCAAAATATGACTTATGACCACATAACTTAAAAAAAATGAGAAATGCAAAACCCAGTGTGCCTACTAAGTATGCCAATTCAGTGTGCCATATGTGCTTTCTGCTAGCATCGAGGCACACAGCTATACTATTGCACATGAAATATTTTTTCCTTTTCTTTCATGTGCATTAGTAGCACATCTGGTGTGTGATTAATGACAACCTTAAATTTCACAGTTAGAATGTTTTTGCCTCCATTTGTGCACAAACAAATCTTCCTCAACTTCATATGTGATCCGTCCCTTCCACTGCAAATTTGTGACCTGTATAGAGCAGTCAGGTTTTTTTCCCCTTGAAATACTTGACCTGTAGCACTGATTCCCATGTGTAGCATCAAGGACACTTGCTGCATGCTTTTCTTGGGCTCAGGCAGCATTTAACAACGCACCTGCATCTACCTGGAGACTCTATTTGCCATACAAACACAGACATCTTTTACTGCGCAAGTCACTGTATTTGGCCACCCATGACCATCCACAGAAAGTCTGCAAGCGAAATACCTGCGATTACGAAGCAAGTATTTGTTGTTTCTCACACACACAAGCTCAGCAGGGCATACTGAGTTACTGAGCTGAGCACCAGCATGCTGGCACACTGGTGAGATGCTTGAGGAGCTGCTGCTGAGCAGGCAGGCGTCGGCTGCGCAGGGGCGGTGAGGACGGGGGAGCCGGGCATGAGAACAGAGCGGCAGGCCCTGGGAGCTGCCAAACTGCGCTCACGCAGTGATTTGGATCCACCGATGCTGTCGACACCAATGAGCTGACTGCCAGCCAGCTGCGGGCTTGACACCCTTCATTTCTTCCCGATTTCCTGCCTTTTTGTGTTCATGTTTTCCTCTTGAATCCCTAAGCTACCAATAAATTGCTCTGTCGAAACAATGCGACTTCAGCCTGTAATTTTACCTCTCCTTTTTCTCAAGGTGCTGTCTCTTACGGCAGCATCATTCCCAAAACCTGAGGCAGGGTTAGGCAGCTCTTCCCAGGCCCTGGGGAAGGCCGGCAGCCAAATGGCAAGGGGGTGAGCGGGGAAGGTACCAGTTGGTTACTGTGAGTGCAAGCTGAACGGCGGAGGGGCAGAAAGAGAATTTTCAGACATGACAAGAAGCTAGCTATGGGGTGTTTGTTGGTTAGCTCACTTGGTTAGAGAGGGGTGCTGATAACACCAAGGTCGCGGGTTCGATCCCCGTTCGGTCCTCATGTGTTGCCTGATTCAGTTGAGAGGCGTCCCTGCCCATGACAGGGAGGATGGATTAGATGATCTCTAAGCTCCCTTCCAGCCTAGGCCATTCTATGATTCTGTGAAGAACGACGCCATTTCTCGGTGCCTTAGGAATGGAGACCACAGAGAGCCGAGGAGGACACCAGTGCAGGCAAGGACTGGGAGGTGTCACACTGTAGGAAGGGCCTACAGAAAAGAATTAACTACGTAACTACACCTTCAACTGGCAAATTAATTTGTTCTCAGTAATTGAGGAAAATAGTCCTTCAAATGAACAGGCAAGCAGATGGTGATAAACAAGGGATTGCAAGGTATTTCCTGAAGGTTTCAGGGCTCTGAGGCAATGGGAACCGTATGGGAAACAGATTAACTGGAGGCAAAAAACCTGATAAAGGTCTGTCTTTCATTTCACCGTGAGATTCACCAGTGACTTGTGTTATTACTACACTACCAAACAACAATAGCAATTTAGTAGCATCTTTGTTCGTTCCACCCAACTGAAGAATTTAATCCACCTCAAGAGCTATCGCCACTGGCATTCCTACTTTCTTTGATACCAATACACCATTTTAACATAACATCCTTATGAAATAATTTTTTAAAACCTTGAAGCCAAGAGATGCTAACACATTTCATAGTTGAGAAACAAAGTGAATAGAGTGCTGCCTCACACAACACAATAAAAGAGAACTTTTTACAAAACAAATAGATTTAGTTGCAGACTTTATGAATTTAAACACTTTCTTTGTTTAGCCAGAGGCATCACGATTTTGAGATGTTTTAGAACCGCAGCAGCAATTGTGTGTTTTAAGATACAAACCAACTTGAACAGCTGTAATGCTATTTCTATAGCCAGTTTTCTTAATGTTGTTGCAGTTACATATATCACTAATTTTATATCCAGTAAAAACCAGGAACATTTTACTCATTCTTAAAAAGTCCTGGGGAAAAATTAATAAAATAGGCAATCTGTTAATCTGAAAAAGATATTAACAGATTACATTATTACATTTCCCTCAGAATTAAATCTCACTATTTAAACATGTATGTCAACCTAAATCATGTAACTTCAAAACAAATTTAATTGCCCATGCAATCTATTACATATTTGCCACATGTAATCAGTATTTCTGATTTTGACATAAACAGTAGCATTATCTAGAAAGTGTCGTGTGGCAGAAATGTTCCCAAATAAAAAGACCAAATAAATAAAAGGACTCATCAATTCTTTTCCTAGAGTTTGATTAGTTAAAAAGCAGCAACAAGCCCCAAGTCTCCTACCCACTTCCTGGAAATGGCTTGTCGGTGTGGAAGCCAGCACAGGCATTATCATTCAGGAGTGCTAGCAGAATCCCCCTGCCCAACTGAGATCCCAAGACAGGAAAAACGGAGAGCAGCATTTTTATAATGCAGTTACCAAGTTGCTCCTAAAAAAAGAAGCATATGCATGGAAATAATAGATTAAGCTCTTAAATGGATCCTTGTGGTATGCTCTTTTATAGTCACACAGATCTCATTTTGATCAAGACCCCTCCTTGTGAATTTAATTACTGTCTAACCCAGCCTTAGATGCAGCTGTGTTCTCACTGCCGGGGTCTCCAGGCACTGCAATACCAATAAAGGAACAAAAGGTTTCAGGATTCACTTTAGGTGGATGTTTTTATTGTTAATATGTTCCTTTGCTAAAAAAAGAATTTGCTTTCTGACTTTCACCGCCAGCAACTGCAACAATCTGTAGCAATTCTACCTATTTTTTTCAGAGAGCATTTCATTAATATCCTTGTGTTTAAATATGCCAGTTTCAAGCCAGTGCTTGTTACCATTTTAAATAAGCAGTAACTTACAATGCAAATGAAAACTGGTAAGCTTTAAACTGTTAAGACTCTCAAACTCAATTTTACTTGACAGGTGTTCATAGTCTCTAATGGAATTTTTGCAAATGCAAGGCTTTCCCCCTCTGCCTTGTTAAAGCTTGTTCACTGCTTCGTCAAAATACATGCATCTTGCACCTGAATAGCCTAAGAATCAACATTTCATGTAGAGAAACAACTCAGATTTAATGCAAGATTTACACCAGACAGACTTCCCAGTGAAAGTCAGGGAAGCAATGAGGAAAGAAATCCGACGCATGTGATGGTACGAGCATTTTCTTATTTTAAACCAAGGACGCAGCCATAGCTATCCTGAACTCATCTGGGCTAGGCTGATGTGCAGCATCAACTCCAGTTCAGACCTGCCAGGCAGCTGGGGTACAGGCTCACTCCCTCTGCATCTTGACCTTAAGAAGAAAAGCTATGTAGTTATATTTTCTATTCAGTACATACGCCAGGCATACACTTTCCTCTTCCCCTGACTCACAATTATATTAAGGGCAAAGCATTTTTTTTTTTCTTTCTTCATGACTTACACGTCCCAAAAAGTTATCCTTGTTAACTACAATCCCTTTAAAAACCAAAGGAACCCCCCTCAACCTTGCCTGGGTCAAAACCCTAATCCAACGTAACACACCCCAAATATTTCGAAACGTAGTAGGAAGGACTTGAAATGTAGATGCTCTGCTTTTAATTCCCACAGAAGCAAATGGCCAAAGTTCTCCTCCGTATCCAGTGAAGGGAAATGTAGATCCAGATCAGTCCGACTGGACACCTGGGGAATTCCGCATGCAGACTCACTCAAGACTCTACGAGCATGTTGCTATCTTTCAAGGCACAAGTAAGAAGGCATTTCTGCTCTCACCTCACCCCTCCAGTTGTGTTCTGTATTAGTATGGTCTACAGACAGACTCACACACACAGATTTACCCATCTTCTGGCAACTATAACTAGGGATTAGCTCATGCACATTTACGTACAGGGCCGCTTGCACACACAAGCTAAGACATTACTGATTTTTTTACCCTCCTGAACCACAGAATGGCCACCAGATGCATACAAGTCCAAGTCCCCACTCATGCATAATGCTCAAGCTGTTCCAAACTCCTTTCACAAATGCATTAAGGAAAAACAGTAAAATTAACCAACCTGTCCTCTGTAGTCCAGGTATCACCATAGGGAGGGCTGCCAACAAACCTGGTCTCAATTTCAGCTTACCTCTCAGTTTGATTTTAAAATCAAATCCAAGCCTTTCTTCCTGCCAGTCATTCCCTCAGCTTCACTACATAAATTACTCCTTGATCTCACTTGAAGTGAGAAAACCAGAAAGCACAGAGACTTTAACTTTAGCAGGGGAGTTTCTCCCCCCACCTCTGACTTTTTCAGTCAGCAACTTCCAGTTACACAAACGCAGCTCTATAGTCTTTTGGGCAAAGACTAAGATTTCTCGATGGAAGACTGACAGAAGTTTTAAGAAAGCAGAGGGTGTTCTGTTCTTCCGTATCACTGAAGTCTGCACGTCAAAATTAAAGGATATCATAGTCTGATCCAACTTTATAAAAAAAAAAAAGGCATAACAAAGTAATGTAGTATTACAAATTTATTTAGCTTTGTCAAAGTAGTTTTTCAGCATTGAAAATTTCACACATATAAAACAACTTCAACTTCTGTGCATTAAAACCAAAGTATGGATTATTTTTTAAATTTAAAGGAAGTGCTGTGCTTTATTTTTTTTCTTTTTAAACATCTCATGAACCAAATTCTTCAGTTATAAAGCTGATAAAAATAAGTGATGTAACACCACATTTTCTTCTTTCATATGTGAAATTCATCTCTTTGGGAAACAAGATTTTATTATTTTTTTAAAACCGTATCATGAAAGATACAGACCTGAAAAAGGATAAACAATCATACACAAGGCATAAACATTACACAGAGTAATTCAGACATTTTATAAAGAGATCTCAAAAAGTACCTAAAATAGTGATATTTTAGTATAAAATTTCAATAATAAAATATTGCTCATAATAAATAAGAAAACACGAGTTTCATTAATACTGTTCTCCCCTTAAAGCTCTCTTGAATGTAACACGATCAGACCTGATGAAAATTCAAATTTATAATGTTCCTTTGTATGACAGAGGCCACAGGTGTACAGGCTTCAGGTCATTCTTTGTTAGAAACAATTTTATTATCAACAAAACACAGAATTCATTTCAAGGCTCATGCGTAGTTATAGACAAAAAAAAATATATCCCTAAGCGTGAATAAACATTATTACAGTTGTTTTTAATATCTAAAATATTTGCCTTTTTTGTTAAAACCGAAGTGGAGTAAGACTTCTCACAGATTATGAATGCAAAGAGAAAGCTGCTCAAGTTTCCTCAAAAGCTTCTAAATATCTGTGCAGCTGCACTTAATGGTTACCGAAGCCGTTAGGGAAAGTTAGCTCTATAGGGGGACAGGAGTTTTATCCCTTTATATGGGGACGTTTGATTTCATCCCAGCTCGTCCCATCTGTAGACACGGCAGTTTGGAGCAGTTCTTCAGCAGCTGCTCAATAGCAATGTGACGGACGTTGAGCTCGGAGGCCAGAGAATCCTTCTCCTGGACTTGCTGCGTCAGCTCTTCAAACACATCTGCAAGAACATCATTAGGTTAATGGGCTTGGCCCCTGTACTTTTACAGAGTTAAGCAGCAGCATTGTGCATTACTAGAGAAGAGGCACACACATTTAACTGGGCTCATGTGCAAGTTCACCGCTTTTTCTGATTCCAGCACAGCCTGGTGTAGGCACTGCAAACTGAACAGGATCACCAGGTTATAGTTTTAGGTGATCTGAGACGAGATGTATCAATTTATAACTTGAAGTGCTCCTGTACTTGACACTTGCGAGGCCGCATCTTGAATCCTGTGTTCAGTTTTGGGCCCCTCACAACAAGAAAGACATCAAGGTGCTGTTTGAAGAAGGGCAACAAAGCTGGTGAAGGAGCAGCTTAGGAAACTGGGGTTGTTCATCCCGGAGAAAAGGAGGTGAGGGGAGACCTTCTTGCTCTCTACAACTAACTACCTGAAAGGAGTTTGCAATGAGGTGGGGGTCAGCCTCTTCTCCCAAGTAACAAGCAGTAAGACAAGATAGAGCCTCAAGTTGTACCAGTGGAGGTTCAGATCAGATATGAGGAAAAAATTCTTCACTGAAAAGGTTATAAAATATTGGAACAGGTTGCCCAGGGAAGTGGTTGAGTCACCATCCCTGGAGGTATTTAAGACACGTAGATGTGGTGCTTAGGGACACAGTTTAGTGGTGGGCCTGGTGGTGCTAAGTTAACAGTTGGACTCAAAGTCTTCTCCAGCATACAAGATTCTACAATTCTAGCCAAAAAACTTAAAGAAAAACACTGTAGTTTTCAAGTGCCAGTTTGCAACACTCAAAGAGGTTACATAATAAAAGCACATAGAATTTTCCTGTTTTATGTGGAAACATGATTATACAGAGATACTTCAAAACTTAACTGTTAGGAAAGCCATTGCAATTTCTTTTTTTAATCAAGGTTTTCTTCATTACAAAGCAACACACCCCCAAACCAAACAGTACTAAAAAATTCTCACCCTGGATTTGCTTGAGCAGTTTTTCATTAAGTTGCTTTAACTCTGCAGGAGTCATCACAGTCACTGTAACAATAAAATCTGTTATTATTACAGACATCACATAAGCAAGCATCCCTTGGCAGACTCCTATTTCTCCAATTGTCATCGTCTTCATCCTAATACAATCAGCAAATGTACAGCAGTAAGTCAGAGGCAACATTATTTAGCAGTCATCTGTGGAAAGTTTGAAAACTTTTTTTGTGCTGACATAGACAAGGATTTATTCCATCAGAAAGCCCCCTCTTCAGCATCAAAAAGCTGGAAACTCAGGCCCTTGAAACACTAGTGTCTAGCATCAGAACTGCTTGTAAACTGCTTGACACATTTAAATACTTTACCTTCCTCTACCTGCAAAACATAGTTTCCATGGTGTAACCTCTGCAAATAGGTGTTCAGCTGTGGGCAAGTGGAGGATTCCGAGGTAAGTCTTGCTACATTTGCAAGCCTACAGGAAACAGCTACCTGACAGAATTTTCAGCAGGCAGCTCTTTTGGCTATCACGTTTTAGGCTTTAGCCATATTAGGGTAATGTATACAGTTTCCACTGAGTACCTCAGTGTCAGATGATGTATTATAAAACCCAACAAAAAAAAAAAATCTTATTCTGATACAAAGACCAACATAGAAAACCAGATTTACTTTTCACTTTCCTGCGCTATGTTCCTAGTGAGAACCAAAAAATCCTCTGCAACATTCAAAAGCCCTTCTATGTCTCAGGTTACATTTATATTGATTATCCTCACAGAAAACATATATTAAATCTTGGAGGAAGGAATTGTGAAAGTATTCTACACTGCCCTCGATCAAGAGCAGCAAAAAGGGAAACGCTGGCCTGCTTCCTAGAAATTGCTCAAGCCAGCAGCGGTGGGCACAGGTTGGTGCTGTGCCTGCGGCTGAAACGCCCTCAGCAGCACAGTGAGAAGCTACAATCCTAATCACCATGGGAGGACACAGGGCACTGAAACAAGCTTTAACATCTTGTAATTTTTAAATATTGTTTCTAAATAACGATGCAGCTTAAAGCTCTCACTGCCTATTTGAGAAAAACCTAGGTTGTAATTGCACAGCTTTTGTTCAAAGATTTTGCAGTGCAAGAGGCTTCTACATCGTGAATTTAAAGCGTTAAGTCCTGAAAAGGATGGTTTTTTACCTACTCACAGGACTATTTGACTATCCTAAGCCTTCTTTTTCAACCTTTCAACTGCCAGTATTGCCAAACCAAAGACACTGGCAATAGCTAAGATAACCTACTTGTTGCTCAAGACATAAGAGCCCGTTAAAAGTGGAACAGATTTGCCATTCTCCTCCAACAGCCAGGGACAGTGGTGCTCCTTCCTATCTCTGGCTATCAATACAACTCAGGATTCCTTTCCTCCATCTTACTACCCTCTAAACTCCAAGAAAACCCTGACTGGATTTAATCTAGTAATTGACAGCTTTATAAAAATGTCAAGATTTTTTTCTCCGTTTTATACCCAGTGGTATGGATGTTACTTCCCATTTCTCCAATATTTTCATCAATGTTTCATCAACTGTAACAGGTATGCAAGTTCATACGTTTTGTGCGTATATATTAGACCAGGACTGTTTCATGTCATACAATTCTGACACAGAATGGGAAGGGAGAAGGAACAGAATACCAAATTTAAGTGATAAACCACTATTCTATCCACAGCTGACGTAAACTATAAAGAAATACTGACCAAGCTATTTATAGTTACATTACCAGTAGTTTTTTTAGTAGACTGCTATGTTGTTACAGTGAAAGTACTGCAATAAGAAGGTACCTAATTCTGGTGATAAAGTCTAAGTTTTCCTCTAAAATATAAACAGAGTCTCCAAATGAATGTCCTTTAAAGCTAAATACTGCAAAAATATTAAATAAATACTTATAATAGAAAGCAAAAATGCCTCAAAAGTGCATTATGCAGTCATAACACCAGAAATAAATCTGTTACCATGCTAACTTCACTAACTTCAGTTAGATAACCCCCATAAACCAGGTCACGCTTTCATAATTCCTCTGTTAACTGCTGTCCTGATTTATGTAATCCCAATTTATGACTCCAGAGGACAGGTGGTCAAATAGAACAACATATCTGGTTTGATTTATGGCTTTAGGACTCCTAATTTGCTACAAATGCAAGATGAAGCATCATACAGCAGTTAAATCCTTTCGTAAAGAATGAGAAACGACTGAACTTAAAGCACAGGTTTGTTAGCTTGATAAAAAACAAAAAAGGAGCCTAAAGAAACCAATCCCAACTTTTTACATTACCTCTTTCTCACTCTGCCTGCTGACATTGTGAATTCCGTTATTACCTTGTTTTCCACCACCTAATCTTCCACTTACTATTGTTTTGTCGTCTTAGTTTTTTTGAAATTTAGAAACCACCTGCAATTACTTTCCTCATCTACAAAAGTAAGAGAGCCGGTGCTCTGCTTAGAGCAGCTCTGTACAACATAACTCAAGGCACCACACAAGTTCATCAGGAGCTCCCCAGGCAGGACTGTGCAACTGCCAGGACTGATGTACTGAAGTGATGGCAATCAACCGCAACAGTAACTTCTTTTGTAAACTAGCCATGTTCCCTATCACATCCCATACAACTAACAGGAAAAACAAACCAAAAGACACCACAACATAAAAAAGCAAATCAAACAAAACCCTTGCACCAAGCAAACCTGCCACACTATTTGCTTAGCCACGTAGCCTTTGTCTTCACAGATTTTACAGTAACTCCGAACTGCTGGATATCAGGATGTGAATTCATGCCCTGTGAGGGCATTAAGTGGTCAAGAGATATTTCAAGAATGCTTGCTCCATTGCACATAAATAGATAAATACTTACGTTCTTCCCTGCTGTACTGAGGATGCCTCCTGCGAACACTGGTAAGTGAATCACTTTGGGTTTTTTCAGCTTTCTGGACTTGGTTGTGATTGGGCCACAACACACTGCTGCAACAGAAGGTAGCACCTGTTTCCTGTAACACACCAAGTCCGAAATCAGTGGATTCTCTTTGTTCCAGAAGAGTTTGTGAGCAGCTCGAGATGCCTCCAGAATTCCCATCTATCCATTTTGCAGAGTACCTAGGTACCGGGGAGTCAAACTGTGGGAGTAATTTTCTATCAGTCTGGTGCCTGAAGTTAAAAAGTTGATGTTGGGATGTTTTTGAGCTTTCGGGATCAGAGTCTATATCCTTGTTTTGTGCGTACTGTATGATCCAGTTAATCTTTTTGCTCAAGATATTTTTTACTTCTGCATATGGACTTTTAGAGAGTTTTGATCGTGGACAGTCCTGATTCGCTATTAAATGGAACTTTTCAAAGCAGTCTCTGTGTCCCCTTATAGATCTTGTATGTAGAAGATCTGACTTCGGTACTCCTGTGAAGACACAACAGGAAAAAGTTTACTTATTATATACTCAACTAATTCTTTAAAATCGCTACTCATAAGCAACCAAGAAAACAAAAGCTTAACTGATGCTTTCCTATTAACAATCTAATCACTTAAGTAAACAAGGATCTATGTGATGCTCTAAAATGTTTGAAATTCCACTCAGTCCTGAGTCCTTACCATAAAAAGTGTTTTACACATGGTAATCTCTAGTGCAGGATTTACACACTACCTGCATGTGCCTCTTAGATGATAATGCAGATGAAGCAAACTGCTAACTCTCTACACATTGTGCCACACCTACACACATATGTATAAACTGTAGAATTAAAATAAACCCAACTATGTATCATAAAGTTCTATAGAACCATACTGAAAAGCATTTTGAGAGTAGTCATTAATGTTCCTCCCATCTTCTATGGATAATGTTACAAGCTGTCTGCTCAACAAACACTGCAGTGTGAGTACTTGTGTTATCTAAGCGGTGAAACACAATTCAGACTTCAGTCTTAGTTTATTATTTTTCCTTGGTATCTGCCTATAGTCTACATAGAGAAGCAGGTTCTAATACTGTTGACACTTCCACATTAAATTGTTCTTAACTTCATGCAAGATGGATGCTTATTCTCTTTGCTTGTCGTCCTTCCTTCAAAGACTATTCAAATAGCTACAGCAGGTAACTTATTCAAACCTTGAAGTAATTGATCGTGATTGACATGTTAGAAAGGAACACAATCTGTGAAGATCTGCAGTTGGTGAGTGAACACAGATGGTAGGAGAAATTACTGTTTCAGAAAGTCAGTAGTACTCCAGTAGAAAATTACTTTCTGCAACTTCAGTGGATATTTCATCTTTTTCTTCAGATTCACCTACGCAATAGATTCAGTATCCAAGTCCAGAACACTGAACAGTTCGACATTTGTCTCAACACCCAGTATATCACTTGGGAGGTTCCCAACAGAGTGAAAAACAAATTTGTCAAACAAGTTCTTCACTGCAAATAAATTACACACCTATGAACTGCTGGTTGAAAGTACTCAATGCTTACTAAAGCCAAAATATTTAAATCAACATATGATAAAGTAATTTGATATCTGAAACTAGGTGACATGAACCAAGCTGCAGGCATTTTACCTTTTAGCACAAAAGGAAGTATATAAAAGTGCTTAACCTAAAAGAAAAATCATGAAAAGCAACAGGGAACAAAATCTGGTAATACAGACTGTAACAAGCAATTAGCAGAAAGCCATGTTACAAGAATTCTTAGTTATATCTGACTTACCATCTTAAATTCCTGCTATAAACTTTAAGCTCCCAGTCCCAAATGATTAACAAATGATAAGCTGATTAATTAAGTGATTGAATTCTGAAAAATCCCAAATCCAAGCTACAGAAGTAAGATTCTTAGCATGAAACTAGCAAAAACAAATCCAAGCACTTAGAATTCTGATTATCTCACTTGCTGGTAACTGGCATTTCATGTTGAGAAGTTCACACACGGAAGGTAGCCACGACAAATTTTCCACTCTTCCGGCAGTGTTGAAACTCAAAAGCATTATAATTCTGGACCAGTTTGTAAGAGCATACACAAAATTTATGGGGCAAAATGACAGAGAGAGTTGAAAATGCAAGAGGAGAGCAGTGAAACTTATTTTGTTCACAGCAGCAGAGGAGAATGGTAAGGTCATGAAAACATACTCCTCCTCTCCATGAAGTAAGTGTAAGAACAAATGAAAAGCACATCTCAATCAGAGGCATCTTATAAGAAGGAAGTTCCCAAGCAAAGTACAGAAACACATGTTGTCTTCATGGGAAGAGAATCAAGATTCTCACTCTATACTCAAACTAGCTTTCAAGCTCTTTCAGCAAACACACACTCCCTAACTTTTCTTAAGCTCTACATTATCTACTACCTTCTTGCAATGCTATTTTTCCTCTCTATCTTTACGGACACTCAAAAACCCCAAAATAAACATTTCTAGTAAAAACAGGGAAAGACAAGTCATTTGTTTTTGTGGCTTACCAGTACAATTAAACATAGCAAGTCTGCTTAACTGAAGTAGCATGACAGAAACCTTTAAATCTTCAAGGCATCAGGGAAGAGCAAACAGTGTCAGCTGAAGTTATAAGGCTTATATTCACAACACTGCAACTCTACAAAACCAGATTGATTTTTCAATGCTATTTGCTTTACGTGAGTAATCCTTCAACAGGCTACTCTGCTGATGCTTACAGTGCTTTCTTTTATTTACAGAAAACAATATCAGATTGGTTGAGAAACAAGTTTTACACAATTTTCTATACAATACTGGTCAGGAACCCACCTAACAATTTTACCTTAAGATGAATGAATGAAGTCAACATCTTCTGATCATAGGACAGAGCAATCCTGTCCAAAGCAAATACTTGAAGATTTGGTGAAGAAGAAGGAAGAGAACTGCAGAAAGTACAGCTAGTAAATCTAGGAGAAATGCAGTTCTGTACAGACTGTTTCTAGTTTGTGGCTCTTAATAGGTACTAACATCTGTTTTGCTCTCAGGGTACCACCGTTCTTCCAACTAAAAAAAAATTAAATAAAATCAAACATACTTATCAAGTTTTCACTTTATCCCCAAACTAGAAAAGGAACTACTGCACTGTTTTTATTAAAACCAGAAAAACTGAGTCTTGCAAGTTTAATTAAGTATTCCCAGAGCTGGTTACAGAGGCATTGCCTAGAACCATTTTTGTTATTTCAAAAGGCTAAGTTTTGCTATTTATAGGCCACACATTAACCATAATGTCACTATTTCTGAGTACAGAGAAAGCTATTATGAAACATGTCCAGTATAGAAGAATAAACATTCCTCCTCAACCAGAATTTGCATCCTTCCTCATGCCTTACTCCACTGAAAAAAACCAACAAAACCAAAATACTTTTCAACAATAAGAACAATACAGGAACAGAAAATGTACAAAATTAAACCACTTTTCTACAGAATTGCTACAAGACTTACTTCAGCTTTCACATATCTGTAACAAACATATGCAAAGAAAAAAAATCCCCAAACCCAAACCACCCTGAAATCTTCCTTTTGTACTATGGCTACAATTAGTCCTTTCCTATACAGAGGATGTGAGTAAGATCAGCCACCAACCTTCTGGAACTGCACCCCAAGAGCAGGGCATTCACAGCAGCTGCTGTGCCAGCACAAACCAGTAACAACATCGTGTTACAGCAAGTAAGAGAACATTTCTTTGACACAATTCCCTCTGTTATGGGCAATACCACCAATCTTTATGAGGCAGAAAAGATGCCTTTCTTTTTTGGTAAGATTTAACACTCCCCTCAAATTACTTAGTATTTTTTTCTTCATCACAACACAACTGCAGAAAAATCTATCAGCTGGTAAACTGGCATGGATCACACAATATATAAAGCTGAATCCGTTTTAGAAGACGCATTATTCAGCACTATACACAAACAGATGAATAAAGCAAGGTAAGACTTCTGCACACTACAAGAAGTAATACTGTAATTTTGATAAACAGCTATTGTCAGTTCTGAGAGTTTTCAGAATGTTTCAGTTCTGTCTCAACATTCCTGCTTGCTAACATCCATTTCAACTTCTTTAATTTTTGGCTGTTTCTTCAAGTCAGCAATCACACAACCATCAACAATTTCCCCCCCTACACTTGTAGGCATGTGTACATTTGTCCCTTGTCTTACTTTTCAAGGACAGGATTGCAGACAATGCCCAAGTATGTCCTACCCTTCATATTTATTTTTTCAGAGAAAGAACTGCAAAAAGCCCACATTCATCCACAGCAGGCAAGTTTTACCTTCAGGGGAAAAAAAAAATCCACCAAAATCTGAGCAACATCTAGAAGACCATATCTAACTAAAGACAGAAAACACTAGTAGGAAAAAAGTTCACTCCAGAGATCATTCCTCAAGTGAGCAATATTGAGAGGATGATACCAAACCTCAAGACAAATCCTAGAGGAATCATAGAATCATAGAATGTTAGGGATTGGAAGGGACCTCGAAAGATCATCAAGTCCAATCCCCCTGCCAGAGCAGGAACGCCTAGATTATGCTACACAGGAACGTGTGGAACCTAAGTAAGTGTTTACCATCCATTATTTTATTTCTGATTCTGGTAACTCATGTGTCCTAGATGAAATATGAATGGTATCACTTTACTCAGAAATATCTTTGTAGGTTGAGCACTTGTAAGAATGAGGCTATTTGTTTAATAGCTTAGTATTTAGGCAAAAAAACTTGCCAAAATACCCAATATTTCAATTTGCAAGCTATGCAATGCGGAAACTCTTCCTCCATACTGGTAGTTTTCAACATAATGGGTCCTAATTCACTCCTGCAAAATAATTTTGTAAACGAATGACGAGCAATCAGGCAATTTATAAAGTGGTACCCATTTTGTAACTTCTAGATATGCGTAAGTGCAAAGCAGTGGAGAGTAGGAAGAATATTTACCATATAACCAGGTGTGTAATTGCATCTCAATAAATTCTACAAATTTCAAGCATTTGTACTTGAAAGTAAATTACTTTCCACCAGACTAAAGTTCTGGGGTTTGGGGTTTTTTCTTTTTTTTTTTTTTTTGTTTTTCCTGAAGAGGAAAAGTCTACAGTGCCTGTATTTCTGCCTTTGTAACTGATTCACTGAGAACTAGGGATAACTCTTCTTCATGATAAAGGTACAAAACTAAACTGAAATGTTTGCTCACACTTATAAAGCTGGCTAGAATAGTTTGTCATATTTGGAGATTATAATAAACAAGTTAAATTCAAAAGGAATTACAAGACTACTCCACATACCTTCATAAACAAATGTTTTAATTTTTTAAAACATTTTTAATTTAATTATTAGCCTGCATGTTTAACTTCCACTGTGGTTTCCCTCCCCCTATCTATTTGTTATTCTTTAAAAACCCCCACACTTCTTATTTGGTCTTTCAGCTCCATCACTTGGAAATAATGTTAAAGAATGCCTGGATTCCCTTCTTAACAATTTCTCATGCAATGCTCGAAACAAATTGTTTTTGCAATGGTGAATAGCTTGAGCAGCTGAAGAGGAAAAAAAACAACACAGAATTTGAGTGAACTAAACAAGAATACTTGTGGACACATGAATAGTCAATTATAAGTTTGCACTACAACATTAAAGCCTTATTAAAATCTCTTTAAAGACTTTACAAATACTTAAGGCAAGATTATACTGAGCACAGAGAAAGTGAAAGAAAAGCTGCATTCTCAGCATAACACAGATAGCCACTACAAACGTAGCTTGCACAAACGTGTAAAATACATGTGGTTATGTCCTGGTTTGAGCTAAACAGAACCAATTCTGTTCAGTGATTTACTTTTCAGCTCAGTCTCTTCTAAGAAGCTGCATTTTCTGAGGTTAGTAGCATGTTTTGTCTGGGATTGGGATGCAGAAAGGCTCTTGCTGATCCTTATTCCTACAGTGACCAAGGGCACTGCTGGCTCTTGTGTGCCACGCTGGGGGTGCTGGGTAGTAAGAGGGGGCACAGGGAAGTAAAAGGTTGCACCTCCGGGGAGTTACAGACAGGACAGGTGACCAAGAGGAGTATTTCATTCCATATACGTCATACATAGTATAAAACTGAGGGATCACAAGGGTTTAGGTCTCTTTTGTCTTTTCTTCAATAGCTAGCATCCAGGGAGGACTCTCTGTGACTTTCTGCCTTTGACCCCGATCCCGAGTTTCCAAATCCAGCTCCCATATCCAGTTCCCCGCTGCTGCTGAGTCTGGGGCTTCCCTGGTGCTGCCTGCTCTGCAGCATCAGTGGGGATTGCTATTGAGGGTGGAACTGGCTTTGACATCAGCTCTATAGATACATTAATATCTAGTTCTTTATTTCTACTATTTCTTTATTAGTTCTTTTATTACTGTTTTATTAAAGCTGTTTTAGTTTTCTTTCCTAATCCGCAAGTCTCTCTGTCTCATTCCCTTCTCCTTTCTGTTTGGGTGGGGAGAGGGGGTTAGAGAGTGTCAGTGTTTAGTGGTCCACCCAGCCCTAACCCTCGACAGGTGACTAAAGACAGTGAAAGGAGAGTGGATGCACTTCATAACACAAGTTTTTATAGTACTGGTAACGTGGGTGAAACTACCCGTTTCAGTAAGAGCGCTTAGAAAAGGTCCATCTCTAGTTTTAGATAATTGTGGAGAGAGCCTTCATAGCCAGTGAAGAATCACTTCTTAGCCAGAGTTCACCTCATCTTAAATGGTCAACTACAAACATTTGCAACATGCACCTTTAAGTAAGGAAGAACCCTTATGAAGGACATTTACTTTAAGAGTCCCGGCTCTTGTTCTGAAATGTTCCAGCTGCTTCTCCCCTCAGCTGTTCACCTCTCACAAACAGTACTGCTGTGAAAATGGGGATATTTAACCAGCCCATGAACCAGCTCCTTAACGTCTCCTAGTGTCCATTAGGAACACAAAGACCAAGTTGGGTGAGGTTTCGTTTACCTAGTGTACAGGGCTGAGACCTGCAGAGAGGGAAATGCTTCACAAGATACTAAATGTTCGTGCTTATCTGTTTTAAGTCACCACTGCATGTTAGTCTCCTTACTAAGAGTGCTGAAAAAGGGGGGTTCTTATAATAGAAAAGCAGACTTGTTCAAAAGACATTAAATAAAACCAGTCTGTAATGACCTAAGACAGCAAGTCATCCACACGCCTAAATAACAAGGGGTGGAGAAAACGGGTGTCCTTCGGCTGAACAATTCTGCCAACACAGAAAAATGGGATCATTAGAGACACATATTTCCAATACATCGACCTAAAAAGACTTAAAGCCAATTGCTACTTTTAAGTGTATGCACACAATTTCATTTGAGAGTTAAATCTTACGTTTTATTAGATTGGCTAGAAGGAAAACGCCAGTGTTACTCATTAGCTTCCAAACCCAGACACCTGGTAAAGACTAGATACTATCTTGTTCATAAAGCTCTCTCCTCACTTTCATGTGACACAGCCAATGCATTCCATACGTCAAGTGTGCACACAAATCATCTCCCACTGCATTTCCATTAGTTCATCCGCATTGTAGCACATAGCAAAGACATACTAAGATAGAACTGAGATCCAATTGACTCTTAAAATATAGTCTCAATATTCATGCTCTCTATAAACTATTTACTAAGAAGAGCATTTACAGTATTATAAAAGCCAATACATTCTGATGAAAACTTTACTATAGGAAATACTAGGCTAAAGATGTCTAATACTCTGGAAGAAAAGCCAATTTAGCTGACCTTGAACAGAGTGGAAGCCATGAGACATTATTTCTGTAATACGGATGATGGCAGGTAGGTAACATTAACTACTCAATTAACTTGTTTAGATGTACAAACCGCCCACATCTACACAAAGAAAATTCAAGAATGTACTTTTAGAACCAGCCACACAGCTCTACTATTATTCAGTGGTACTTATATGGCACTTAGAAGATTAAGAATAGCACCTTCAACTACATTTGGACTTAGAATTCTGAATCAAGAGGTTTACTAGAAACTGCAGCTAATTCCACAAGCCCATTCAAGTTTGCAGCAGTGAGTCATACCCTCGAAATGCAAATGTTATCTTGAAACAAGTCCTCATCTGTCTAGTCTAAAGGGCAGTGATGAAACTTTTTTAGTTTTTGTTGCCAGAATAATTTATTTTACTGGTTATTATTTCATTGACACTGAAAAAAAAAAAAAGGAAGATTTTGGATCAGAATATAATTAGAACAGTAGTTTCCAATCTCTTCAGCTACACTTTACAACCCATTTTATTTTAGTGAGTATTCTTACGTATGGTGTAAGAAGTCAAATTTCAGTACTTATTGCTTTTTACAACTAAACCACTTTTTTGGGGGGGAGGGGTAAAAAAAGATGAGCATAAAGAACACAGAATGAGGCTATTACACCAGATTTTGTAGACCTTAACAGGAAAAGCAGCTATTTATTTGTAGTATCTTTGTCTCAACCTGGAGACTGGGATGCAGGAACCTGACGCTGAAATTGCCTCAAATACTACAAGTTTATCAGCACTTCAAAGGACCACGGAAATGTAGTTACATTACACCACCTGGGATACAGACTGTTACTTGCTATTCAGCTGTCTAACTTTAAGCAGAAATGGAAGCAAGCCAGGCTGCTTTGTCAATTACCATTCTCCAAGATGTTATCATAGTTAACAGCACCAGATAATCAAATGAGTAAATAAAAATTAGCAAAACCAATCAGATTTTCCCCTTATGGTTTTGTCTCTGTGTCACGGGCTTGATGTCATGGACATGTGATGGCTTTTTTTTTAAAAAAAAGTGGGGGTAGACTCATGCGAAACTTCAAGAGCCTCCCCCAGTCCTAGGTAGAGTTGGACCTGCCTCTGGCCAGGGCCAAGGCCACATCCATCAGCACCTCTGTGATCAAGAGGTGACCCCATCATTCTCTCTTCCTCTTTTGGTTTAGCCTTGTGTTGAGCTGCCCACTCTTTAATGTTGGGGAGTTTTTCTGTTGGAGGAGGGGGAGGTGAGAGGCGAATAAAAGAATATCATCCTGAGGTGAAAGGGGGAGAAGAGTCCTTGAGGAGAAGGAGAGGGAGAAGGCTGCCAGAGCAGGACCTTTCCCCAGAGCCCCGTGGTGCTTGAGGTGGCAGGAAGGTGAGTGCCTGCCAGCTGGGGGACTGACAGCAGTGAGAACATCCAGCATGTATCCATACGTGCAGAGCCCCATGTGAGAGGGGAGAGAAACGCGCATTAGGGTGCACCTGAAGAAACCCGTGGCCCCAACTGACTTGCAAGGAGGAAGAGGATTGTCTCCTGTGAGGTGGACACCATGCAGCAGGAAGGGAGAGACTGTGAGGAGCCCTCTTTCTCAAGGAGAAACACGGACACTTCTCATGGGCAATGAGTAATGGCCAGATGGACTGCACCTCCCACCCCCGCCCTCCGGCACAGATGAGGGGGGGGAGATGATTAGTCGGGAAGGGGTGGAGGTAAAGAGTATTTAAGACTGAGTCTTATTTACTTTCCTACTCTTACTTTCCTATCTCGTAAAGGGTGGTAGCGAATTAAATCTATGTTTTTCTCCGCAAGTCGCTCTGGTTCGTTACCCATCATCTTAAATGGTTGATTGTTACCCTCCCTTATGCTTAATCTCAAACCCTCAAGCATTTTTGGTTGAAATTGTCTCACTCTACATCACTGTGGAAATGGGTGTGGGGGGAGGAGTGAGCTGAAGACCATGGAGTTCTTTGTCTCAGTTGGCTTGAACCACGACACTTATAAACCCTTAAATTTCAGGAAGCACAGTTTTATAAATAATTCTGCATTAAGACATATAACACCAGGTTAAGATAGACACATTATCCATGACAAATAACATAAAACTAAACCTTAATTATTAGAGACTTTCAACTCTGAAAGCTTCAGATACAGTATACAGATGTTTGAACAAATACATTCAGGTATTAAGTTCCTGAAACTGGGATTTCCACAGGCATTGTCTAGAGAATCACAAAGCACGTGTTCACGCAGGCCACATCCATGTTGCACAACGCATTCCCGTGTGAAGATACCTGAACAAGCCCGAGCAGCACCAGAGGCAGCACAGCTGCTCAGCACAGCGGGTGCCTCTGCTGACCCTGCAAAACACGGGCCAGGCAGTTACAGCCTCCTCACAGAAAAATCAGAGCACTGCCTGGTATCTATACAGTACCATGTTCTCACGTGGAAACTTTACAACCGGAGTTGCAAAGCAGCTCATAGGGACACCATATTCAGGCAGAGGGGCTTGTTTTCTTGATATGTACACATACAGACAGGTTTTATGCATACACACACTTATGTTTCTGTGTGTTCATATATTTTTGTCCCTCCACCCTCCAGTTCTAACTGCACGTTTGCTGCTAGTATTATTTGCTACCAGAGATCAGTTAATAATATTCCCATATTATAATGAAATTAGATAGGAGACGAAATCTGTCTCTAAAACACAACACATGATTTCCTCGCTTATGCAATCTAGTTACACATGAATTCAAAATGTTTCCTGTTTCAATCCACAGATTACTGTGACATCTACTCATGAAAACAAAACAGTACACAACAATCTCTGACGTTCACTTTGTCTGCACAAGGCAAACAAAGAAATAACTTTAAACTCCAGAAGATCCACATCACCAGGATACTCTAAACCCCATCTAGAATCATGCAGAATCAGCTTTGTTTCTCACATATGAAATACTAAACTAACACTTTCAGTACTATGTATCTGAGGTTTAAGAATCACATTGGCATTCTGACGTCCTCTCGATAGTGATCCTTCAGACACAAAAGCCAGTTTTGCAATAAAGTATTTAGCTGTAGTTTAGTCCACTCAGCGTCCCTAAGGATGAACCCTCAAACTAAGCAAGCCAAAAGATTAAGTGCAAGAGGGACAAAAATACTGCTCTTTCAAGACACCCTATCCCCTGCTTAGACTTAAGATAGCACTACTAAACTCTCTTAAGAAAGCTTCTCTTTCCTAGTCCCTCAAGAAAAGTTGATGACACACAGTAGAAGGAAGTTTAAACCTGCGTGCTGACTTCTGTTTCCGTAAGTCCATTTCCCTTTTCTCCTCATTTTGCCAATATGCCTTCAGTCAACTTCAAAGAAACAGACCCTACTATCCATATGCATCACTCCTGAATAAATTCTGTGACTAACACCACAGCTGAACACCAGGCTGCATTTAAACCACTGGTTCCTGTGAATTAACTAAACATACTAAGAAACACCATCACTGAAATTAAATGATAAAATCTGGTATTAAAGAAAAAATGGAGACACGATTTCTTACACAAAAAAAAACCCTGTTTATGACACAGTAACTGATTTCCTCATTCAGAAACTCAGCAGTTACTTAAGGTACACCACAGATCAAGCTTTCTCTTATAGTAGTATTCTCTATAAAGGGCTGTAAGAAATATACATTTGTTTTTTAAAAAAAATATGTATCATTGTCAAGCTATTGTCCAAACATCATAAGGGTTGCAAAAAAAACATCAGGAAGGTAAAAGCTCAGATACATCACAACACTGATCCAGGGACTCGATGATTCCAAAGGTCTTTTCCAACCTGAGTTGTTCTATGATTCTATTATGGATGTGGATGGTCTTCGATTTGCTCATTTCTAAGTACTTACCTTACTTAACTAAGATGATCAACAATGTACTGTGCTTTAGGAGTCCATAAATGGTGCTCGTTTTTTCTTTTATACAAAGGGTTAGTTACTCCTTGTTCATATTGTGAATAGAAAAGTTTCTGATAAACTTTTTTGACGTTTTTTACCAATATTCCAGAGCATGTAATATATACAGAAGGACACACTTGTTAAGCTGGTACTTAGTCGTTTGTATTATTAGAGTCGCGATTTGGAATTAAACGAACAAAAACAAAATAAAATACATCTACACACAAACTAACTTTTACTGCTCTTGAACTCACAGATGTCAGAAGACACACAGATTCACTACACTAAACTGTAATGTAATTAAGCATTGCTAAATACATATAAGCAAAACACCAAGAAATGTAATAACCCTTGAGAAAGGCTGTTTCAGAGGAGGTTCAGGTGGTTGACCCTTGGGCTAGATTACTTTCAAGTGCTTGGATTTACCATAGTCTTTTCCCCTCTGGCACAGAGGGAAAGAGTATCATTCTCAGGAGTTTTGTTAAAGCCCTAGAATATGACACCTTTTTAAAAAAGGAAATTGGGAAATGTACTTCCAGAAATTCATATAGAGAAGGTAACAGGGTGCTGCAAACAGTGGGAGTACTTAAGCATGCTGCAAGATGCTGCGCTGTGACTAATAGCCTGCCTGTTCCTGACCAGCAGCTATTTCCTACTTCACAGAGGGAGAAGTTGTGCACACGCTTCAGCACTAAAAATGAGCAAGCCTTAAGCACTGTCCTAGCTGTGCATGAATTTTTTTAGAATAGCGTTATTTCACTTCCTGCATTACTCAAAAATATGTGTTTCAATTGCTTGGATCTCCGAATATGAGGTTAAATAAAAAGGCAATTAGTGAGTGACATTTATTTTCAAGTGTGTGACAGCACATCTACAGAGTTGATGCAACTTAAAGTTGATTCTGGTCAACATGTAGCTATACTATACTGTATCTGACCTTCATTAAAATATAAGCAGCATGCCACTCTGAAAACATTCAGTATAACATTTCATTAGTGAATTATCCATTTCACCCCTACCCAGGGCTGCCAAATGACTGTCATTTTAGATGTGTACAAACCACAGCCTTTGTCACAGGAAAATACAGGAATGCAATAGATACATCAAAAGTAGGAACAGCGTGACCATGGGTATGGTAAAGGGTTGGCTCATGCAGTAGTTCACCTGAAAGATTTCATAATGATTTTTTTGTAGTCACATAGCCTCTGCCAACCTCAAGTCTCCTCTCCCTACAAAAGCAGTAACAGTACCTCTTTCCAAAGTGGTACACAGAAGAGAATATCAGAAATTGAGGTATTTGGTCCTACAGTGATGAAAGATATTAATACTTTTACTATGCAAAAGATTAAGAATATAATGGTTTATGTAATTTCAGGTGAGCTTTCATCACTATTCCATTCAAGTAGCCTTAATAGTAACTGAAAATTTAGATGATTATGCAAAGTAGCCTGCTGCACAAATTAAGTCTTTGCTATTATCAAGGCTACTTAGAGCTCCAGGAAAAAAAAAAACAAAACACAAACTGCTCTAGCTTTTGTCAAGTGATATCCATAAGGAGTAACTTTGACAAATCCACAGCTTATCTCAAACAACAGAGCACAGAAGCCATCCAGCTTTTTAAAATGCATTTCATTTTCTCTGTTTCAATACTTCCAAAATAAAACTAGATTTTGAATGTAATCTAAGTACTTAATTCTTATTATGGCAATATGGGGTTTTTTTTTTCCTAATTTTAAAACCCAGAGAGAAATAACTCCACAATGAGAATAGTAAACCTATAATTTTAAAACAGTAAGAAAACTCAAGCAGACCAATGGGTTCTTCGGTCAGACAATTGCTCTAAGTTTTATCACAAAGTGCAAATAGGCAAGGATGCCTCTTCTGAACAAAGGCATGGAGCATGAAAATTACTATTTAAGTAGGAAAGTACTGTTCAGACTAGAATCTTGTGCCTCTACTAGCAACAAGGATCTTAAAGGTATCTTTTTTTTTAAGAAAAATCAAAACACAGTACTGAGTCAGTATTTAATAGTGATTTTAACTTGCTAAAGCATTTTTCAGATTTCTGTAAGGCAAAAAAGGAAATGTATTGCCTATACACGCATTGAAAGCCAGATGCATACTACAAAAACCGTAAGGAATACATATCCTTACAGCTCACTACATTCCAGTCAATTATATGCTTCTGGGGTTCAGAATCACTGGGTACAGTGCTCATACCTCACCATACTTTCCTCTGAGAAAGACTTGATCTTAACACCTTTAGTGTGCTCTCCTTATATTAGAGATGCAGCATATCTTCCTATTTGTCAACAGGAAACGGGACTATCCATATAACAGCATAAAGATCTTCCTATTCAATTGCCCCATACAAATAAGAATTACTCTAGGCAGTCGTGTGCACGCACAGCTGGAAAATACCACTTTATCCAACTGACACAAAATCAAGCAACAATATCTATACTTTCAAAAAATCCTTAATTACTGCAAAAAAGGGAAATAACTAATCTTCCCATTCACACCCAACACTTGGTCCATACATGAACAGCCACAAGATGGGTAAATTCTTTTGAAAAATAAGGTCCCAAATCCTAAAGGTCTGAAATCCTAAAAATACCATTCTGGAGATCAAAATGGTATTAAAAGATGGATAAAACTCCTACTTTATAATTTGTAAACTTTAACAAGCTTTCGAACTGAATCCTGTTTTACAATTACATGTATTATCATCTCATGAAAGCAAAAACCAGTAATCTTGATTATCTCTAGTGAAAGTGAAATATCAATGTCATTCCAAAAAAAACCTATTATGCTTTAAAATTTGCAATTTATGTAAGTTTTATACACAGACCCTTCTAACCATTGAACAAAACCTCTGAATAAATGCAGAAAGCAAACTCCTTCTGATCTGAATTAACATCTGAGGTCTAACACCAGAAGACTGGTTCACTGGAAAGGGTTGCCCTAAGAAGTTGTGGATGCCTCATCCCTGGGAGTGTTCAATGCCAGGCTGCATGCTCTAGCAGGAGGTGTCCCTGCCTATGGGAGGAACCACATAATCTTTAAGTCCCTTCCAACTCAAACCATTCTGTGATTCTATGATTCTGAGACAAATTCAAGCCCTTGAAAGGTGCGTGTATCTTTATAACTAGAGAAACAATTGCTAGAACACATCGAACACCCACCTTTACTGCAAACGAGCTATTCAGGAACCTAACAGACTAGTTTGGCCAGTCAAAAAAACCGTGTAAATATACGTGTTTTGAAACCTAACCCTTTAAGAAAGCTTTCAGAGAAGCTCAACTCGTGTTCCGCTCCAGGATAAGCAACCTGTGAGCAAAGCCTGCACAAGACGACTCCTATTAAAACGTTACCTTCGATATTCAGCTCGAAACAAACGTGGCAAAACGAGAGGGTTTCCTTCTCGGTCCCCAGCTTGCAGACGCTGCACACGTTGTCATCGTCCAAGTCGATGCTCACGAACTGCTCTTCGTTCATAGTGCCCTTGGGGGGGGGGGGGAGGGGGGCGACAAGGGACGGGACCGTTATTTTAACCGCCCCCCAGGCGAGGAACCGGCCGCCCCGCGCTCACGGAGGGGGACAGGCAGCACCACACGCTGCCCCCAGTCCCCCAAAACCCCCGGTCCCGGCCCGAAAACGGGGAAGGAGCGTCCCGGGAAAAGTTTCTTCCTCAGAGCGCGGTGGGGAGGCGGCGCGGGAGGGGGCCAGGCCGCACGGCGGGGCCGGCAGGGACCGAGCCTTCCTGCCCGCGCTCCCCTGCCCTCCCCCGCAACCTGCCCCGTCCCGCCGCACCCTCCTGCCCCCGCATCTCCATCCTCGGGCTCCTCATCGCCCCTCCTCCGCCCCCTCGGCGCACCGGCGGCGCGGACGCCCCAGCAGCACCGCAGCAGCCCCAGCTGCAGCCACTACTCCGTCCCCGCTCACCGCCGCGCCGTTCCCCGCCGCCGTCCACCCCAGCGCCGCGCTCCGCTATTGTTCGGCCGCCAGCGCCTCCGCCGCCGCAGCTCGGCGCCAGGCACCGCCCGCCGCTTCCGGCCGAGACTACGGCTGCCGCGGGATGGGTAGGGGAGCTGTGGAGTGCCGGATCCGCGCCCCGCCGCACCTCGGCAGCTGGTGTTGCTCAGAGCAGGGGCAATACAGGTCAGAAAAGAGGAAAGAGCGAAAGGCTATCGCCTCCGAGCGGTCACGGCTACTGGGAGCTCCGGTGCTCACCCGGCAGCTGCCCCTGCTCCCCGGCAGCAGTTGGGCTCTTCCAGACCGCGACTGCGATCCCTCCCCCGCGCGCGGAGAGGGGGGGAGGGGCGAGGGGAAGTCCTCCCGGCGCCGCGGCAGCCCCGCCCGCGTGTCACGGCGTGCGCGTGTCGCCCCGCCCACCCACGCGCAGCGGGAGCGCGCGGGTGGGCGAGGCGGGAGTCGGGGCAGTCGCGTCCCGTTTGGGCGCTAACCCCGCAGTTCCCGCGGGGTACATTTGCTTTCAGTTGTCTGTCGATACATGGGGAAGAGCCCGCTCGGGTTTCCTGTTGGTTCGGTTTTATGGGGAGCGGCGAAACAAAACACCCCGACGCGTTGTGCGTAGGGATTGAGAAACACAAGTCGGGAGCTGCGTCCCGACACGGCACACGCGTGCGTGGGCAGAGCCGAGGAACCTGCGCTGAGTGTCGCCGTGTCCTGACACGGCCCGGGGTGGGATTCCTCCGACCTGAGAAATAAAAATTGATCGTCAGGAATAGTTGTTGTTTTTCACTTGATGTGCCTTACAGAGACAGGAAAGAAAGAAGTTGCAGTTGAGCAGGTGAAAAAAAGAGAGGAAAAAAAAGGAGAAGGAGGAGAAAGGAGAATATATGTAAACAGAGAAACTCAGAGTCCCAAATACCCCTATTCCGACGTGATGGAAAATACCAAGTACAGGCTGAAAGTATGATTTGAAGGGGAAGTAAAAGCAAGCCAGGTCTGCGCTCGCACTTGGCAGATGAAGCCACAACTGGTAGATCGTATTGTCTTGAGAATTTCCAGAACCGAAGGAAATTACGTACACTGCATTCCTACGTGTCAAAGGAGGATTATTTATGAAAGAGCTAAGTAATCTTGCAGAACACGTCTCTACAATTTTTATCATTTCTTTCACTTTCTTCAATTTTATCAAAAAGAAAGAAAAACACACTGTGCTGGAGTCCCATCCTTCACAGCTCTTAAGTAGCGAGTTGGCTTTGGATTTCCTTCTGTTAGAGGATACATTTTTATTTCCTCCCAGGACCCTTAGTTCATAAGTGCACATTGTTCTAGCTAACATTTTACTTACATTAGAAAATTATTTTAGTAGCAGACTGTCGTGGGTTGACCCTGGCCAGCCGCCAGGTACCCACACAGCCGCTCACTCACTCCCCCCTTCACTGCTGAACAGGGGGAGAAAATATCTCCAAAGGCTCAGGGTTTTGAGATAAGGACAGGGAGATCACCCTCATTTACCGTCCCGGGCAAAACAGACTCAGTTTTGGGGAAATTAGGTACATTTATTAAAAGAACTAATCAGAGAGGAGTAGTGAGAAGTAAGAAAAAGCAAACAAATCTTAAACAGAACACCTTCCCCCCATCCCTCCCTTCTTCCCGGGCTTAACATCAATCCCGGTTTCTCCACCTCCTCCCCCTGAGCGGCGCAGGGGGACAGGGAATGGGGGCTGCGGTCAGTTCATCCGACGTTGGTTCCACCGCCTCTTCATTCCGGGGGAGGACTCTTCACTCTTCCCCAGGGCCACTGTGGGGTCCCTCTCACGGGAGACAAGCTTCACGCTCTCTTCTCCACATGAGTCGTCCCACGAAGGGCAATTCATCACAAACTGCCCAACGCGAGACACCTCACGAGGGGCAGCCCACCCCTCGTGAGTCTGAGGTGCAGTCCTTCGGGGGAAACTGCTCCAGCGTGAGCCACCCACAACGTCCCAAAAGTCCCACTGGCCAACCTGCTCCAGCGTGGGCATTCCCTCTTCCACGGGCTACAGGCTCCGGCAGCGACTTGCTCTGACACGGGCTTCTCACGGGCTACAGTCCCCTTTCAGGCATCCACCCACACAGCATGGAGTCCTCGGTGGACATCTACGCGGTGATCCTCACGGTGGACCTCTGCACCTCGCCCATGGGCTGCAGGGGGACAACCCGCTTCACCATGGTCTTCACCACAGACCCAGGGGATTCCTTCTGCTCCGGCGCCTGGAGCTCATCCTCCCCCCCCTCCTCCTTCTTCACTGACCTTGGTGTCTGCACAGATTCTCACTCCTCCATCTCTGTGCCAGCTGTTATGGCGCAGTTCTTTTTCCCGTTCTTAAATATGTTTTTCACAGAGGCGTTCCTCTGCTATCACCTTACTGATAGGCTCAGCCTTGGCCAGCGGCGGGTCCCTCTTTGTAGCCGGCTGGCATTGGCTCTATCAATCTTGGGGAGCTTCTAGCAGCTTCTTACAGAAGCCACCCTGCAGCTCCCCCCCCGCCGCCGAAATCTGGCCAGGCCAAACCAAAACATTCCACCCCTCGCCTCTGTGAATCACATATTTAAGAATTATTAAAATTTATATTCATCACCCAACATTAACAGTGAAACAGAAAAACCAAAGACTCCCAACACCAAAATCAGAACAAAATTCATCACAACACCAAACAAGACTAAACAATCTACACACAATCCACCCCTCGTTCCTTCACCTCAATCACAAAAACATAAATTCCCCAAAATCATTTTACTCTTCAACATTGCTCAGTCCATGTTTTGCCCGTTACCTCTCTCCACTACTGTCCTTATCTCAAATTCCTCCCTTCCCAGGTTTCAGTCCCCGTACGGGCCACCAAAATGACTGTCGTGGGTTGACCCTGGCCAGCCGCCAGGTACCCACACAGCCGCTCACTCACTCCCCCCTTCACTGCTGAACAGGGGGAGAAAATATCTCCAAAGGCTCAGGGTTTTGAGATAAGGACAGGGAGATCACCCTCATTTACCGTCCCGGGCAAAACAGACTCAGTTTTGGGGAAATTAGGTACATTTATTAAAAGAACTAATCAGAGAGGAGTAGTGAGAAGTAAGAAAAAGCAAACAAATCTTAAACAGAACACCTTCCCCCCATCCCTCCCTTCTTCCCGGGCTTAACATCAATCCCGGTTTCTCCACCTCCTCCCCCTGAGCGGCGCAGGGGGACAGGGAATGGGGGCTGCGGTCAGTTCATCCGACGTTGGTTCCACCGCCTCTTCATTCCGGGGGAGGACTCTTCACTCTTCCCCAGGGCCACTGTGGGGTCCCTCTCACGGGAGACAAGCTTCACGCTCTCTTCTCCACATGAGTCGTCCCACGAAGGGCAATTCATCACAAACTGCCCAACGCGAGACACCTCACGAGGGGCAGCCCACCCCTCGTGAGTCTGAGGTGCAGTCCTTCGGGGGAAACTGCTCCAGCGTGAGCCACCCACAACGTCCCAAAAGTCCCACTGGCCAACCTGCTCCAGCGTGGGCATTCCCTCTTCCACGGGCTACAGGCTCCGGCAGCGACTTGCTCTGACACGGGCTTCTCACGGGCTACAGTCCCCTTTCAGGCATCCACCCACACAGCATGGAGTCCTCGGTGGACATCTACGCGGTGATCCTCACGGTGGACCTCTGCACCTCGCCCATGGGCTGCAGGGGGACAACCCGCTTCACCATGGTCTTCACCACAGACCCAGGGGATTCCTTCTGCTCCGGCGCCTGGAGCTCATCCTCCCCCCCCTCCTCCTTCTTCACTGACCTTGGTGTCTGCACAGATTCTCACTCCTCCATCTCTGTGCCAGCTGTTATGGCGCAGTTCTTTTTCCCGTTCTTAAATATGTTTTTCACAGAGGCGTTCCTCTGCTATCACCTTACTGATAGGCTCAGCCTTGGCCAGCGGCGGGTCCCTCTTTGTAGCCGGCTGGCATTGGCTCTATCAATCTTGGGGAGCTTCTAGCAGCTTCTTACAGAAGCCACCCTGCAGCTCCCCCCCCGCCGCCGAAATCTGGCCAGGCCAAACCAAAACACAAACTAACTTTTTATGTTTCTTTTTCCCTACTGAATAGGCATTTTCATTATAGGGAGGCTTTGTCAGTCATGTTTTAATTCCCACTGCTTCACCTTCCCCCAGCTGCTTGGTCATGTTCCCACACTGTTTTCTCACTGTGTTTCAGTGTTTGTGAAATGACACAAGGGACTGGATCACGATTCAAAAGAAAGACAATTCATTCTACATCAGATGGATACACTGCTTTGCTTCACAGTACAGCCCTATAAGCAGATGAAAGGGTAATGCCTAGATGAAAATGAGTACTCCTGCCCCTGTATCATGAAATCATGCCTTGAATTTCTTTAGGAGCTTCACTCCAAATACCTAAAAATTAGAAATGAAAGCTTGTGTCAGTGTTTTATGGACTTACTTAGTTCCATTTTCCTAAGTGAAGATATAGAAATTTTAAACCTAACAAACATTTTTACTGAAAAGTACAGTGTTAAACAGGAGTCTAGAGAGAAGTGACTTTATTGACTAGTCTTAATACCCTTGGTGTGTGGTATAAAACCTAACTGAAGACAGATAGTTCCACTTTTGCTCTCCCTGCCATTTCCTTTGTGTTGAGCCTGGTGATCTTATGGTTGCTGGGAGGGGAAATGAGTCATTGAGGTGATAAAAAAAACCCAAACCAAACCCAACCAAAAAAACTTTGAAAACCCCCACCTCAAAACTGTTCTTGATCAGCTCATTTAAACGACTATTCAGCTACATTATTGCTAGATGTGGTGTAAAGGTTTTTGGGGTGGGAATGCAACTGACCTTCCAGCAGCCTGAAATTGCATCAAACTCAATGAGACATCACGAGTTGTGTCTCTTGCTCCTAGTCCTTCTCTTCATTTTTCTAGTCCCTTTTGCTGTGCCTTGCCTCTAGGCTATGATCTCATGATCCTCTTCTTGGCAGCGGTGCCAGCTGAAGTATTTCTTGCTTTTATCCACTTTTTCCCCTGTTATTTTAATTTTCCTTGGGTTATGTGCTGAAAAATAACCCATATCAGTCAGATTCCTGTCCAGTGTGATTGCCCAGATGTTCACTGCGGTACAGCAAGGATTATGCCAAGATGGCAGGAGTAGAGAACAGTAGCAGAGTCTATTTGAGCCAACCACATGAATACGTAGGTAAAGACAGCCTAAGTCTTTCTTCTGCCTTTTTTTTCTGGCTTTCTCTTACTTCTCTTGTCACCATTTTCCTCCAGTTGCATTCCTCCATATCCATCCTGTTCAGCCAAACAAAACCACTCCGTTCCTCCACTGCTCTTTCTGTAAAACACTCCTGTCTGTGCTATGACATACCACCAGTCTTATTGTACTTTCTTCTTCTTTTTGCACTCACTGAACTGCATGCTTTCATTAAACTGAATCTTCTCCTGTGGAAATTTAGTTTTGTTTGTTAATTAGTGACAGAAGGTGTAGGGCTGTTCTGGATGCTTGATAAACTCAGCACGGAACTAGAAGAGACACTGCTAAGGAAAAAAAGCTAACCATAATACCTACCACTGGTCTAATTCACAGATGTCATCTCAGTAAACCAACTAGAAAAGGAGAGGTTGCTTATTGTTAAGTTTTTTTGGCTTCATGATTGGCGCCTGAAATTAAATATCCAGCTCATGTGAAAAATTATTCATTGGAAAGTCATGCCCTATATTTTCTGAGGTTATAAAAACAAATCTACAGTTGTGTACATCTAATAGGCCACAGAATGCAGGAAGCTGAGCCAACCTAAAATTATTCTTGAGTCACAGCACAGCAAGGGTGGAGCAACAACAATTTGTGTCATATAAACAAAAGCTGATAGCAGGTTGCTGGTTCCAGTGGATCTCAAATGTGATAAATCCGTATGTGTGTATTCAAACAAGTCATGAATGGGAGACAGAGGAGGGGGGTGACTTTTCTGCCTTCACATTCTGGTAAAAGACTTCTTAGTAACTGGTCTATCCTGATTTTCTATTCAGAAGAACACACAAGATTTCCTAATCCTAAAAAGATCTCATTGATTAATTATAATGATGAAATAGCATTTAATTTCTAAGTGGTGTTTATGCATTCCTTTTTCATCCATAGATTTAATACCCTTTGCAATGCCTCTTGCCCCTTCAATGATCAACAATGCTCTTTAAAACTCTTTACACTTCTTTTTTCAAGGTTTACTGAATGTGTTGTCTGCTGTCACAGCCTTGTTCCCAGCACAGCCTCATTTTTCCTCCTTGATTGTCATAACGATCTACAAAGTTGTGGATGTCTACAAGCCCCTGAAAGTGCTGTCCCAAGCTGAGCACGCCTTCCTCCTGCCCAATTCTCAGCCCTTCTGTTGCACCTTAACCTCCTTTGACCTCTTAATATTGTCTGACAGTGCGAGTCACTCCATCCTTTCTAAAATCAGGGTTCCATACTGGCTTTCAGGTTTTGTCTGATGTGCCTTCTAATTCTGGCTATTTCTCCTAAAGCAGCCGATTCTTGTTAGTCAGCTTTTCGTCAGGATCTGCAATACATCCTCCAAAGTCCCCACAGCCGTGAGCCCTATCTCTAGTTCTGTTAGCTGTTAACTTGGCATTGACTTATATATTATTTCAGTGATTCATGGCTCTTCATCTCTATTGCTGGCCTGTCTTTCCACACCCAGGTAAAATCAGTACCTCTTTGACATCTTCTTGAGGGCAGCTACCACAGTTTACACTTGGCACAATCCAGTGAAGTCCCTTTTTTTCTTTCACAAACCTCTTTCTCCCCCTTTTCACTGAGAATGCCATACTGCCCTTGCAGTCATTTGGGTCTTTAATTTGAATACTGCTTGCAGCGTAGTGACCTCTCTAGATCTATAAATGAAGACTGTGTCTATAGTGTCTTGTTTCTTCCTATATGTCAATTAGAAGATTCAGCCTTCCTGACTGTCTCAGCGCCCCTGTCACTTCACACCTCGGCTGTTACCAACTTCTCTCTCTGACTCCTGCGACTTCCACTGTGTTCTCCAAAAGCTCATTCAGAGTTGTGCTGTGAGGATTATCTTCCTTGCTGACATAATGTCTATGTCTCTCTTCTGGCTTTATGTTTCATCAACATCAAAGGCAAACTCATTGTCCTCTTCAAAGTTTCTGATCAATTGGCTCTCTACTGAATCAGCTTTATTGTCGCATGGAGCATCAGCCCTTATGTACTCCCTGTCAGTAATGCTAGTCTTCACTGTCTCATTAGTGTATTTCTTGTGCAGTCACCTTTGACCTTTTTACAAAATAACTCCTCCTTTGCTGGAAGTTTCTCACAAACTTTAAAGGAATTAGTTCATGCTGTTATCTCACCCAAGACTTATTTCTATGTTGCTGCCGAGAGCTTTTGGCCAGAGGCGAATCTGTAAAATGCAGTCATTGTGCTCTGTACCCTTCATTTGCTTCACCAGTGTTCTATTCCTTGTATTTTTGCAACCTATAAATTCTAGTCTTCTTTTTATTACAAATACTTACACAGTTGTTACCAAAGCCTTACAGCTGCCAAACTGTGGTCTACTGAAGACCATCCAAAGTAGTCTGCAGTCTCATGTTGCCTGAGTAAAAGTTTTGCTAAAGTTTTGGTTAATCAGTGTATAACATTATGTGAGAAATTTTGGGAAGTACCAAAATGCCACTGGCTCCCCAAATGTGAGGATCACTGAAAATATGAGGATCACAGAAAGCCCTGATTTTTTATAAGGAGAATTTTTGTAATAATATAACATCAACACAGCATTATGAAACTTCTGTGTTGTTTCCACATGTTGAAATACCAACCTGAAAAGAATACAAGATAGTTACTTATCTGAGAGAGCAGAAAGACATGTATCACTATTCACTATACAGATTAAGGTATGACTTCTGAAGTATGTAGGTGTTTCAGTATCTTAGCAAATGCTCTATACTTATGTAGAGAACTGATTACTTATGTTACTGGAATAGAAAATATGCTGTCTTTGTTCTACAGTCTTCTGTAGCAACAAATGCAAGAACAGCATCTCCATGCTACTGTTGTCTCCATTTTTTTTTTTTGTGGTAATCCCCAAACTGCTCTTTAACAGGTATCAGAAGGGGCTGATCCATTAAGTGCTTCCTTCCCCCATCTATTTCCTGGAATTGAAGTTCAGTAGGCAAAATTCCCACCCCTGAAAAAAAACCCAAACCAAAAAACCTGTAAAATTTTTTTGCTGTAAAATTTTACAGCAAACTAAAAACTTTTAGTGAAACTTGTCAAAAATAAGAACCACTTTCTCTTTTGAATAGGGTTGTTTGAATTATTTCTTCTCTACACTCTATTTTGATTGTAATAATTCTCCAAGTGGTAGGATATCTCTGTCATGGTAGCGGTTGCCTCAAGAAACATATGAGCAATTGAAGTGCCTGAATTGTTCACTGTGACACTAACACCAGTTACTGCTGCAGCAGAATCATCCTCTTTGGGAACTCATTTATCCAGTGACACTGCTTGCTGCTATTACCGCCTTTTGCTGCTGTCACGCTTAGATTTTATATACACAGGCATATTTAAAAGTCATTACTTCAATGAAAAAAGCACACTCAGAAACTACTTACTTCAGCAGGAGGAAGAGTTAGTGCCATACCACAATGTTAGGAAAGACTGTTACTGATTCAGCCTAAATGCCTTAACATAGGAGAAGATGGAAAGTAAGGGAGGAAAACCCCATCAGAGTTCATGTAAGAGATGTGGGCTGTCAATTTGAAAATCATCTGGGCACAACACACTCTGCAACATTTCTAATCGTACACACTCTTAGGGACCAGCTGAGGCAGGAAGGCAGCTTGAGAGATCGCCTGGTCCAAACCCTGCCCAAAGCAGGGTCAACCAGAGCAGGTGACTCAGTGCCATGTCCAGCTGGGTTTTGAGTATCTCCAAGGTTAGAAACTCCACAGCCTCTCTGCGCATCATGTGCCAGTATTCCACCACCCTTGCAGTAAACAGGTTTTCTTTATATGGAATTTCCCTATTTCACTTAGTATCCATTGCCTCTTGTTACTGGATACCACTTCGAAGAGCCTGGCTCCTTCTTCTTTACTCCCCCCATCAGGTATTTATACACATTGGTAAGATTTGATGGAGATGTAATTACAACAGATGAGGAGATCTGAACACTGGCTCAGAAATGGCAACCCAACAAGTGTTTGAGGTTGGAGGAGCCGAGTTCGAAAGCAGTAGATGCAGATATGATTGTCTTACGATGTTTGGTATGTACATCTCCACAAAAAGGAGCAGTTGTGAAATAATTTAGCTATTAAATAACTTGAGTTTTGTTTAGTAGCTTCAGTACTCCCATCAGATATTTACATGCATTGGTTTCTGTATAAGGATGTTCCCAGAGACAGTGTTGAACGTCTTATTAAAGTCAAGATAAAAAACATCATTGCTTTTCCCACACTCACTGAACCAATTATTTTATTGAAGAAGGCTCTTGGGTTGGTGAGGCATGATTTTCCCTTTATAAATCATTGCTATCCCTAGTCACCTTCTTGTCCTTCCTGTGTTTGGAAGTGATTTCCAGGATTATTTGTCCCATCACCTTCTCAGGGATCAAGATGAAGCTGAGCAACCTGTAGTTCCCTTCGTGCTTCCTTCAGCCCTTCTTGAAGTTAGGGGTGATATTTGCTTTCTTCCAGTCCTCTGTAACATCTCCTGATTGCTACAGCCCTTCAAAGATGATTGAGAGTGACGTTGCCCAGCTCTCACAGCAGTCGTGGGTGGATCCCATCAGGTTACAGGGCCTTGGGTATCACACTGATATCCCTGAGTTTAGCTGCTCTATTTATAGTGCTTTCCTGTAAGCGTAACGCTGTGGCTGCCATTCACACTGTCTTCCT
Source organism: Trogon surrucura (assembly GCA_020746105.1). NCBI lineage: Eukaryota > Metazoa > Chordata > Aves > Trogoniformes > Trogonidae > Trogon > Trogon surrucura. Next base: position 110,456,400 of record CM036617.1, on the reverse strand, counting down.
CCAGTTCTGTGCAGCACCAGACTAGGGACATACTAAACGTCTTTTTATGCACATGGCCTTCTTGGAGAAATAAAAGTCAGTTGCCTAAACAACATCACATGTAATTAAACAACAAAAACACCACCCTTATTATTCAGAAACTTTAATGCTTACAACCTGCAGGCTGGTCTTTACTGGTAGTCAAAGGCATTGCATACCATGGCCTTTCCTATGTCCTTGTCCTTCGTCACCAGCTCCCCTGCACTGCTATGTAGTAGGCTCACATTTTCCCTGCTCTTTTTGCTGCTGAGGTACCTGTAGAAGCTATTCTTTTTGCTCTTCACAACCCTCACCAGATTCACTTCCAGATGGGTGTTGGTTTTCCTAACCCCACCCCTGAACATGCTAGATGTCTGACTGTCTTACTGATTCAGTTTGTTAGCCTCTGATTAATGCAGGTGATGCCCCATGCAGCTACGCAGTATATATGTTGTCTCTGTTAATGAGAAGCAAAGGATATCTTCAGTTGTGTCTTTTTACTTAATTGAAAATAATATGACACATCACTGTATGTATAGGCTGAGCCTTGATCTCCAAAGAGTGTCAGTTAGTATTAAGCTCATTGCTGACAGTGGCCTAGTTTCCATTGATGGGTTCATTAAAATTTTTAATCTGCAAAGTCAGGAAGAAGTAGTGACTGATAGTCCTGAAAAAAAAAAAAAGCTCAAACTCAGACTGTTTGGTTAATCCATCCATGTACATGAAAACGGCACAGCAGGATTGGAGAAATAATCCCATTTCAAATTAGATGCCTGCTGGTTCTATTTAATGAGCATTATGTCTCTTTCCTTTTTAACTCTATAGTATCTTAATACATAAACCAGTATTCTAGGGGTTTTACTTATTTATTTTTTTATTTCATTGTACATTTGATCTATTCAGGCAGGTACTTGCTTCTATAACTGGACCAAAGATGAATGGCTAACAACCATCTTTACTGCGAAACCACACACTGAACTTCGTTCGTACAGAAGTACCCAGAAAATGGAATTAGCACAGAGTTCTGTGAGCATTGGTACTAATGAAATTTCTTACAGATTTTACCTTGTGAGTAAGTTCTGGTGCGTAGGAAGGAATAAAATCATGTGGAAGACTGTTTTAGGATTGAGACATTCAAAACATCTCGCTCCTCACTCTCTAGCACTTAATAAAAGTTTTATCCTCTCACACTGCACTCTTTTCCTGTGTAGGGGCACTGTTAATATCTTTCCACTTTATGTGAGCACTTTCATTACATTTGCAAAAAAATGTTGAGACTGTTGTTTCTCTGCCAAATATGGCTGAAATTGGAGGAAGAACTAAAAATTATTACAGAGGTTAAGAAGATGACTAGGCCACCACAGCTATTCACAAAGATGCAGTGAAGCACTGTGGCCTTGTAGTCCTCAGAAATTAAGAAGGAAAGCTTGTATTCTAGAAATTTTCCTTGAAGAACTCTGGCTCTCATGGTAGAAGGTGATTTTTTAAATTTTTTTTTAAGTGAACAATTAGTCTTATAGCTATGCATTGATATTAAGGAAAATAGAAATATATCTATGTAAAGTGTATTATTTAATGTAGGGGCTTTTTATAATGTATAAAGCATCTAATATATATGCAGAAATATTAGGCATTAACAGTCATTAAAGATCGATTTTCTAGAACTGAACTGTATCACTGTAGATGTTTCAGTTGGGAAAAGATATTTTGGAGAACAGGAGCATTTGTTGTTAAACAAAGTTGTAAGCATTTTTATGCTGAGGAAAACTTTGATCTAAAGCCTCTTCTTAGGCTGATCAAATTGCTGCTGTGATGCAGCTTCTCCAAGCTGTTTCTTTAATGTTTGCTGCTCAGCTCCACTTTCCCTGGCAGCAAAGTTCCTCAAATAAAGCAAGTATGACTATGTGTATGCTAGGGTGGCATTCTCTGTTTTATTCTTCCTGGCTCAGGAGCTGCCAGCTGTGAGATGTGTTTCTCCAAGGGCTGGCTCATCTATTGTCAGAGAAGGGGCAGAGTAAGCACCGAGTTCCTTCACGAAACTACCACACCACAAAGTTCTTTGTCTCTGCACTTCAAGGTAGTAGTTTGAATTTTTTTCAGACATCAGCTAACATCCTAGTACTGCTTATTCTCTTAGTGTCTACTATATTGTCATTATTCTTCTGTCTGTTCTGGAATTCCTAGGAAAGAAAAAAATATCCTCATTCCCCAAAATGCCTGTAACTTCAATGTCATCTAGAAATACATTAAAATAGTATAGAACATGTTAAAACAGGTAGAAATTTAACTAAACAATTCTTACCCACATATACAGCTGTCTGTGTAAGAGAATACCTGCACTAACAATTACTTCAACATCCTCTTTATCTAGGTGCCCTCAGCATCCTCTGTTGGTTTGTTTAATCTTCAAGCCAGGGCAGCCTGTTCATGTCTACAAGCAGCCAAAAGAGTCCACTCAGTAGCAGGATATTTGCAGTGTCACATTTGCAAAATACACAATGTCCTAATAACACATGGTGTCATGAATAGGAAACTTATGGCTTCTCCGTTAAAGATCAGATAAATAAGGATAGTGTATTCAGTTGTTTCATCACATAATTGACAGCAGACCAGTTTTTATGCTTTTCATGCATTTCAGACTTTGAATGTTGTGATCAATGACTCATGCACGTGACCAATTTCTGATAAAGGTAATTAGCATCATCCCAAAACATTGCTAATTTTCCATATAGTTTGAATGGTTATTCATTCTTCTGTGCAACAGCTTAAAAGGCAAAACATTTTGGATGGATGAATCAGAAGCGTAACAATTCTCCATGTTTTTATGGTATGCCTTATAACATTCAGAAAAGAACAAAAGTTTGTAAATGCTGGGTTGTCATGATTATCAGAAAACTTAAAGTAGATGAAACTACAGAATATTTCTACCTCTAAATATGTCACATATAAAGTTATATTTCAGTAAACAGAAGCTGTACAATATAGACTACAGCAATGGAAAGGATAGACGTGCCACAGTAATAGCACAGGAGAGCTGACCTACTTGAGAAAGCAATACAATAACTAGCATGCAGCTCTGTCTCTTTTTCAGTAAAACAGTATGTGACCTCCCAAATCAGTGTGTAATTTGAAACATAGAATGAGCACACATATCTTTTTGGCAACGGAGTTATTAGTTTGGTAATTTTATCTGCAACCCACAAGGCCACTCCTTACATCACAGTGATGAAATGTCTACTAATTGAAGTCAATTTTGTGACAGTCAAGGACACTGTCTGCAAAAAGCAGACCCAAATGTGTCCAGGAGAGAGATATTTTCATTATTTCTTCTGTCTTCCTTGCTCTACCTGGCATCTTTATTTGCTGCTCTCTCACTCCTCTCTTCCACCTACTCATACAGAAAAAAACCTTAAAGCATAGCTTTAGTGGGATGAAAAAAAATAATTGGAATAATATATGCTGGCCATATGGAATAGTCTTCCTGTGGGAAACTATTTTAAATTTATTCCTTAGGATGTTTCTTGGCAAGGTGAACTAGTGAACAAGTGTGTCAAAGAGCACCACTACTTTTTTTTTTGAAGGAAAAGGTAAGAATTGGCTTGATGAATTCTTGAGGACTGTGGATACAATCTGAATGAAACTTCTCTTTTTAGTGCAGGTTTGCTTAGATGCTGTTTATATTCAAAAGACACGCAGAATTCAATCATAACATTTTACAAGTCGGCCAGATTCTCTGTCAGGTTTTAGTATTTCAGGTTAGAACTTTTTAAAAAATCTAGTTCACTCATTCACTATCTTTTCAGATATATTTATCTAGGGCACATTTTTGTACAAGCTATAAAAAGCCTAGTAGAAAATGTTGACCTGGAGATTTTTTGGATCTTTAGAGTTTAAAAGACTGTTTCATAAGTAGAATCAAATTATTCTTGAGTGTAGGAGAGGCCAAAGTACTGTGCCTTACTTCTGAATTTCTACAGCTTTTGCACACGGAACATGACTGCTCACATTGGGAAAAGCATCCAAGAGACATAAGTGCCTACACCTAGAGAGGACTACCGCACTGAAGAGAGGTAGGAGGACCCAAATTTGTTAGAACATATTTGGAAGGTCTGGTAGGGTACAGCTGGGAGAAAGTGAAGATCAGTCTGCTGTTGGGAGGTGACTTCTGCCACAAGTATCCCAAATTTTGATGCCACCAGATACTCATACAACCTACTCACATGAGTTCAATGGAAAGAGTTCTATTAATTTCAGTGGGTTTTGGCCCAAAGGGTAGCAGTTTATTCAATTGTTAACTTTCTTAGTTTTCTGTACACTCTCTCACCTGGATGTATGGAAACTTCATGTTTTTTGCTGCAAATCACCTGGCTTCTCAATCAGCATGCTAATACAGAAAATTTGATCAAAGATGGAAAAATAAAAGGTTTTATTGTACGAAGTTCAGCAAGTGTAGTGTTGACATCGAGGGGAGCCTGCCTGACTTGCATACTGATGTTAGTGAAGCTGTGAATTGTGCCATATTAGCCTCATTTTCTTCCCATATGCTTACTCTCATTTTCCCTTTGGAAGCTGCAACTCCACTTTTCATCTGCATTTGTATGCCCAAAATGCAACCAGCTTAATTACCAGTTATAACCTTACTCATTTAAAAGCTAAATCAACTGGAAACAACACTAAAAAGTGTCTCCCTTGAGGAGAACTAAAGACTTGGTGTTAATTTTCTTCACATATTTTGATTAGTATAAAGCACTGTGTAACTTACAAGTTAATCTCCCCAAATGATGTTAATTTTAAATCGAGATGACACATGCATACTCATGGGATGACAGTCAGAGCAACCTGCCTTCTCTTCCTCCTTCAACTCTGACCTACCTCACAAAATTATTTCTCCCAGGGAAACTGATAATGAAGCACTACAACACTCAGCTCTGCCAGCAGCTTTTTATGTCCACATTTTCTTTATTATTTCTTAACTGCCCAACCTGTGCTGTTTCCTCAATTTTGGAAATCCCTTTTGGGTTTCTTCTAAGTGCAACTTATTCCATCTTAGGAAATGAGAACTCCAAATACTTCCAGGTAGATTTCATGGGGCCCTGTCAAGCGATGAAAGACATAATAGCTGTTGGGCTTGATGGCCAAAGTGATGGCCAAAACCATCTCTTTAATCAATACTGTAAAACACTCAGACACTCTTTAGCTCCTCAGTGAATTAACAGTTCCATGGGACAATCTCCATTACTGCAGTAAAGGCTAGAGTGACTGTAAGAAAAGAAAACTTGGAGAGCTGTAATTATTATTTATGGAATATTTACATGCTATAATTTATCAGCTATTTGGAACATGTCACCCTCTTTCTGTGGGAGTTGCATGATGTGTTTTTCAGCTGTTTTTTTCACAAATAAAAAAGTTTAAGGTATTGAAAATTCTTTTTTTTTTTCTAAAAATAACTCAATGCAACTAACAGAAAATATAACAAATCTTTGGAAGTGAGTGAAATACTCATTCAGTGAATGAACTTGGTGCATTTACATTGCTTGTAGCTCAAGCGTGAGCAGAATCTAAGACTGAATGTAGTTGTTGCGTGTTGACGTGTGCAGCAGCCCACAGTCTCCATACTGAGCCACCTGTACCCTCCCTTGTGTTCTTTTCAGAATGAAGGGCTTCAGTCCTGGGGAAAAAAACCTAACAGAAAGCATTCATAGCTCCCTAATCTGGTACGGTTCATAAAGTTTTAGCCTCTAACTTGACAGAGAAGTCGTGGTTACACTTCCCCTCTCATACACCTAGAAATCACTAAACACAACCTTGTAATAAGATTAATACATTACTCTGCATTTAACAGTCTCTCTGGTTTATCCCTCTTTGATTACTTGACCTGTGAGTATTTTATGGACCACCTGTCTGTCTGTGATGGATAATATTCTGATCCTAGTAAAATAAACAATAGCCATTATTCAAGGCAAAACTAGAATTATGCTCTATATGTACATCTTCCTCTTAACTATACTGTCCACTCTTAAAAATTATGAAGGCAAGCTTTTATTCTGTTCAGCTTGCACTAGGAAGGCCTGAAGGGATATGATTGCTCCTTTTTAGTACAATGAACAAATGAATGTTATGGAAAAGGCTCAAACACCAAAGAACAGTAGTTTTATATATATATATATGTGTGTGTGTATATATGTATGTGTGTATATATATATATCTATAGTGAGAGAGAGAGAGAGATTGACTGGCACGGTACATTTTGGCTTGAAACCTGACAGAATGTTTTTAATAATCAGGAAGAATAAGTTGCTTAAAACAGCACAGTAAGAAACCTAGATGGTTTTGAGATGAGAGTTTTACAAATTTGTGGAAGAAATTATATAAATATCTGTGAGAACAATGTTGTATTAAGTGACTGAAGTTTTCCATTCTTGTCTTATTTCTGAGGTCCTTTGTTCTTAATATCATGTCATACATATTTGCAAACACACAAATGGAAATGAAGCTACAGTACAGGCAACATGTGTTTCTCTTTCACCAATTTTTCACATTTTAGCCTCCTTTTTTCTGACACCACTTGACATTTTAATTTAATTCTCAGTTCCTGGGATGTATGTGATAGTGTTTTTTTCTTAAGCTAATGGACAGGCTCACAAATTCTAGTGAAGAGCATGACTACACTGTACCGCTTGAAAAACTGGCAGGCAAGAAAAAAAAATTTTGAACTTTCAAAGCTACCTAGATGTGGATTTTCTATGTAATGGCTTTAAATATTAATTCTGAGGGAATTTCTGCTCTGGCAGTTACCAAGGGGGCTTATCTTTGCAAAGAGCTGGTGCTTTTGGAAGTACTGTGGGAGAAATTCACATTTATGCACCTCTTACATTGTGCTGGAGACAGTGGCATGGTTTCCTACCTGTCTTCTGGTCTTCTGTTTTTAACGTGGAGGAGGAAGCGTTGTGGGCCATGCCACGAAGTTCAGCACACAGTGTTTCAGTATACTTTGAAATAACACATTTCAGGGGTTTTGCAGCAGTACTGGCATTGCCTTTACCTGTGCCTCACTCTGCAAGATAGGCATGGATCATCTTAAGGCCTAGTGATTTCAATGAGCTTTCTACTTCGTGGTACTAGCACCTTATACAAGGATTAAATTCTGAAAGTACAGCATCAGGTGTGTCCCTGAGTTTAGCTGCTCTATTTATAGTACTTTCCTGTAAGCGTAACACTGCGGCTGCCATTCACACTGTCTTCCTCCAATTCAGCACAGCACCAGGCTAGGGACATACTAAACATCCTTTTATGCACATGGCCTTGTGGGAGAAATAAAAATTAATTGCCTAAACAACATCACATATAATTAACAACAAAAACCCCACCCTTATTGTGAAGGAACTTTAAATTTAATGCTTACAACAACAGGAAATTCTGAGCTGAACTACAATATAACAATTCATTTTATCTATTATTTTTTACTTTAAAGTGGTGAATTTACACCGAGTTGCCTGTGGAAATTATGTACAAATTAAGAGATTTTCTGTGTAATATAGTGAATAAAAAGAAGAGCACAGGAGAAGTGATTTGTCATTGATTTACAGTTAACTATCAGCCATTGGTAGGGTAAGTTACAAGAGCAGATAGACAAACACAATCATTTATTTTTTCCTGAAGGTGGTGAAGTGCAGACTGTGGTAAATGGTTTAGAGGCAAAGAACTAGAGCAAAAGACAAGAAAACTCAAATCTTGTTTTAATTCGCATTTTGTGTACAAGAAATGTTAACAATGATGTGTCTTGTGTTGCCTATTTCCAAAAGAAAGACTTGTGGATCCCTGGAAACAGGCTTTTTTATTATGCACCGTAGTTCAGTTCTGAGTTGGACACAGATGACTGAGGGAAAGCCAACAGAAAACAGTTAGCTGAGCTCAGGACAGGAAATCTGTGCACAGGCCATGTCCTTGGCCTGCGAGGAACCTTTATAGCACCTTAGCAGTGTAAAAAAGAAATCAGTAAAACTGAAAATCAGGTCTGATTTTTTAAATCATATTTACTGCTTAAGGAGAACTATATTCTTTGGGTTTAGACTAAGGTGACATTTTGAAGACTTTCTTCACAGTAGAGTTGTAGAAATACAATCTGTTGTTTTAGATAAAAGTTTAGATTTTGGAGCACAACTTTGTAAGAGAGAATAAAGACTGCAGCTAATTTTACCGTGGCTAAATTAGAGAAAATGTGATGCTCTGTCTTGTAAAACAGAGGCTCACTCCATTTTTTCCCCTGTAGTGGTGACATAACATTTACATTCCATAGATAATGAACTAGATCTTGTCAGCAGACCAGCCCCACAGGGTACTCATTCCCAAAGTATTATTTTTCTTTCCATCTGCTCCACATGGAACTTGAGTTAAGCTATTCTTAATGTCTTATGAGGATCAACATTTCTTGCAAGCAAATGCACTTTTCATTTCTTCTTTAAATAAGAAAGATTTTATTACCACCAGTTGTGGCTTCTTTGCTGCTGTTGCCATTACTGCTTCTAATTGGTAATTCACTAGTTTTGGAGATGAGGTTTTAGAGCCCATAAAACCACAGGCAGTTAGCGCTCAGTCTAAATGGACCTTCTGAGGGTATGGGAATCATCAACAATGTTACTCACATCTCACAAAAGACTGTGAAAAGCCATGTCTATTAATTTTAAACAGTTTCACACTCAACAGCTCCTTCCCATAACTATGTTTATTTCCTGTTAGTTCTTAAGTACATTCCAGGTAGGAAATTAAATAAATGCTGAGGAAATATGCAGCTGCTTTCTGCCAAGGATCTCCCCTAGACTAGTTCCTTTGCCTTCATCTACCTAAAACATTTATACAGCTGCCTTAGTCTCAGTGAAGGATTAGCATAAAAATCCGTGTTAAGGGTCAACAGATCTGCCTTCCAATTCTGGAAATGGGATCAGTAGGAAATTAATAGCATGCTGTTGCAATGCCTTTCTGATTCAAAAATCTCCTCAAAGGCTGAGTGTCTGGGGTGCTTTTTGCCTATGGCTTTTCCCCAGAAAGTCAATGCTTGATCACGCCTCCTACTCCTGGCAGTACCAGAAGTACTGTATCATGACCTGTATCAAAGGAGGGATCATAGAATCATAGAATGTCTTAGGTTGGAAGGGGCCTTGGAGATCATCTAATCCAACCCCCCTGCCATGGGCAGTGATGCCCTTAACTAGTCCAGGTTGCTCAAGGCCTCATCCAACCTGACCTTGAACATCTTCAGGGAGGGGGCATCCACAACCTCTCTGGGAAATCTTGTCACCCTTGCTAAGATCCAATCTAAATCTATTCTCCTTCAATTTAAATCCATTTCCCCTTTTCTTATCAGTGGACACTCTTGTCCCCGGCCTTCCTGTAAGTTCCCTTCAGGTATTGGAAGGCAGTTATAAGGTCCCCCTGGACTCTTTTCTTCAGGCTGAACAATCCCAGTTCCCTCAGCCTGTCCTCATAGTAGAGGTGCTCCAGCCCCTGGGTCGTCTTTGTGGCCCTCCTCTGAACTAATTCCAACAGACCTATGTCCCTCTTATGGTGGGGACACCAGAACTGGACACAATATTTGAGGTGGGGTCTCACAAGAGCAGAGTAAAGAGGGAGAGTCATCTCTCTTGACCTCCTGGCCCCACTCCTCTTGATGCATTCCGGGACAGGGTTGGCCTTCTGAGCTGCATGAGCGCACTGCCGGCTCATGTTGAGTTTCTCATCTATCAACACCCCCAAATCCTTCTCTTCAGGGCTACTCTCAACCCTCTCTCTGCCCTGTTTGTACTTGTGCCTGGAATTGGCCTGACTCAGGTGCAGGACCTTGCACTTTGATTTGTTGAACCTCATGCAATTTGCACAGGGCCATTTCTCAAGCCTATCCAGGACCCTCTGGGTGGCATCCCTTCCCTCAAGTGAGTCCATGGCACCAGCTTGATGTCATTGGCAAACTTGCTGAGGGTGCACTCGATGGCATTGTCCCTGTTGCTGACAAAGATGTTGGACAGCACTGGACCAACCACTGGACCATGTGATCCCTCGCCAGATGCAGACTGACAGTCAGCTGGTGAGGGCAGAAGGTCGGCAGCAGAATGGCTAAAAGCAGCTCAGGCAATGGGAGCTCCAGCTGGCAGCCAGTTATGCCTTTGATGTCCATGAAAAAAACCCAAGCTTACTGTCTCAGTCTGATGGCAGGGTAGTTTATGGATACCTGTGGTCTGGAAGAGAAAGGTCAATTGCTATTTCCACTGACTCCGTGCACCCAAGACATATTTTCAGAATTATCATCTGAAACACAAGATCTTACATACTGGAATATTTAACAGAATTATAGAATCATTTCAGTTGGAAAAGACCTTTAAAATCATTGTCTCTAGCCATTAACCTACCACTGCCAAGCCCACTACTAAACCATGTCCCTAAGCACCTCATCTACACACTTTTTAAATACCTTCAGAGATGGTGACTACACCACTTACCTGGGCAGACTATTCCAATGTTTAACAACACTTTCAGTGAAGAAGGTTTTTCTAATATCCAGTCTAAACCTGCCCTGGTGCAAATTGAGGCCATTTCCTCTTGTCCTATCACTTGTTACAGGGAGAAGAGACCAACTCTCACCTCACTACAGCTTTATTTTAGGTAGTTGTAGAGAGCAAGAAGATCTCCCCTTATCTTCCTTTTCTTCAGGCTGAACAACCTGGAAAGGTGATTAGACAACTTATCCTTGACACTGTCTCTAGGAATATTAAGAGTAAGAGGGTCATTAGGAGCAGTCAACATGGTTTTTTTTCCAATGGGAAGTCATGTTTGACCAACCTGATAGCCTTTTGTGAAGACATAACCAGGTGGATGGATGATGACAGTGTGGTGGATGTGGTTTCTCTGAATTTCAGTAAAGCATTTGACACCATCTCCCACAGCATCCTCGTAGCTAAACTGAGGAAGTGTGGTCTGGATGTCTGAGTAGTGAGGTGGCTTGTGAACTGTTTGAAAGGAAGAATTCAGAGAGTTGTGGTCAATGGGTCAGAGTCTAGTTGGAGGCCTGAGTCTAGTGGAGTCCCTCAGGGGTCAGTACTGGGACCAGTGCTTTTCAATATATTCGTCAATGACCTGGATGAGGGATTAGAGAGCGCTGTCAGTAAGTTTGCTGATGACACAAAACTGGGAGGAATGGTTGACACACCAGAAGGCTGTGCTGCCATTCAGAGAGACCTAGACAGGCTGGAGGGCTGGGCAGGGAGAAATCTTATGAAGTTCAACAAGGGCAAGTGTAGAGTTTTGCACCTGGGAAAGAACAACCCCATGTGCCAGTGTAGGTTGGGGACTGCCCTGCTGGAGAGCAGTGCAGGGGAAAGGGACCTGGGGGTTCTAGTGGACAGTAGGATGACCATGAGCCAGCAATGTGCCCTCGTGGCCAAGAAGGCCAACGGCATCCTGGGGTGTATTAGAGAGGAGTAGCAAGTAGGTCAAGAGAGGTCCTCCTGCCCCTCTACTCTGCCCTGGTGAGGCCGCATCTGGAATATTGTGTCCAGTTCTGGGCCCCTCAGCTCAAGAAGGACAGGGAGCTGCTTGAGAGAGTCCAGCGCAGAGCCACAAAGATGGTGAAGGGAGTGGAGCATCTCCCTTCTGAGGAAAGGCTGAAGGAGCTGGGTCTCTTCAGCTTGGAGAAGAGGAGGCTGAGGGGTGACCTCATTAATATTTATAAATATGTCAAGGGGGAGTGTCAGGAGGACGGAGCCAGGCTCTTTTCAGTGGCGTCCACTGACAGGACAAGAGGCAATGGGTGGAAGATGGAACACAGGAGGTTCCAGAAAAATATGAGGAAAAACTTTTTCCCTGTGAGGGTGACAGAGCACTGGCACAGGCTGCCCAGGGAGGTTGTGGAGTCTCCTTCTTTGGAGACGTTCAAAACTCGCCTGGACGCGTTCCTGTGCGCTCTACTGTAGGTGATCCTGCTCTGGCGGGGGGGTTGGACTAGATGATCTTTGAGGTCCCTTCCAACCTCTAACATTTTGTGATTCTGTGATTCTGTGAAGCTAATGAAAAACACAAAGAAAAAAATGTCTAAACTATGTAAGCCACACTATATATAGTAAATTGAAATGTAACGTGAACTGCAGACCAGTTATGTTACAATGAAGAAAAAGCAAGGTTTGACAGTGTTATCAAATGTATAAAAACAACTTTAAGTAGGTCCTAAGGGTAGGAAAAAGACAACGGCAATATCAGCCTCCTCTTGATGAAGGAGTCAGGATGCTGATGGTTCACTGTACCCCTCCACCCAGACTGAAACCACCTGGGAATCAGAGGGGCAGTGACAAGGTAGCATAACACCAGGAAAAAAAAAGAAAAGGATATATAGTAAAAATGTGTGCACAGCATTTTTAACTGTATTACATCATTATCATCATCATCATCAAGTAATTCCTGAACCTACGAACTGAGACCAAAATGAAGAAAACTCATGAAATCTCAAATATACCATGTCCCTACTAGTTTGTGGAAACCAATGCTCAAACAAGTGAGAGACCTTAATTCTCCCACTGAGAAACATGCAAGACAACAGTGGTGTTGCCTGTTTTCTTTGGCAGCAGTCAGTGCGCTACTACAGCACATTAACCCCTGCCCAGTGGACTGCCACAGGGAACTGGAAAGAAATGGGGGTAGCACTGGGGATTGTAATGGTGAGAAAAGATTATGTGAAGGAAGAAGACATATTTCTGTCAGAAGCCTGGCTTAATAGTTCTGTTGCTCACAGAAGCACCATTCTCATGACACTTTTGGATACTACATTACATTACATTAACATTGAGCCATTTAAGGAAAAATGTCCTGTAATTTCAGTGAAATTTCAGTTCAGGCCCTGGGTTTGCAGGAAGCTCAAAGAAGCTTTCATTTACAACATCGACCATATAGATTTAATTTTATGTAACCCCATGCTGTTTTTTTTTTTTTCTTAAGATAAAGGAACATCAAATATAATAGAGTCATTGACTTGTATTCATTGATTTCAGTGACTTCATGCTCCTACTATAATTATTTTTTAAGATTTGTTTTTTAAGAAGACTAATGATGGCAGAGGGGAGGCATTTCATTAGGAAATCTGAAACTACATTTCGTCAAGGATGCTAAAGAAAAGAATATCCTTTGAAGCACAGCTGAATGCCCCAATTACTATAATTTTTGTAATTACTTTTTTCTCTTTCAAAATTGAAGTAGATTAATTGCAATTTCCTCTCACTGAAGCAGTGGGAAGAGAAAAAGAAATCACATCGAGGATAAACTTTCTTCTCACAGCCTCAGCATGATCCCATAGCACAGAAGTCTGAGGGCAGGGTTTTGCTCTGGCATTGGAAATAGCAGTAGAAATGTTTGTAATGCTATGCCTGTGCAGAAATGAAAGTCACATATGAGAGAATTTAGGTGTTAGTGCTGATAGGAAGCCTTCTGAAGGGCTATAGAAGTAGTCCATAATCTTCTACAAGGACAAGATAATGAGCCCCATCTATCCAATGAGTTCAACAGCCCAGAGTCCCTTGGCAGAGAGAGATACTAAATTGATTTCTATACTTATATCAAATAGCCTAATTTGATTCCAGTGGGGATAATTTTTCATTCAAGAAAAGATCTTGGCTTGAATGCAAATGTTCCTTCATAGACATTAATGAATGAAAGCACAATGATGCCTACATGGACTTCAGTAATTTGTTTATTACTAATCACCTAGCAGAAGACAAGTGAATCTCTTTTCACTTGTTCTGATGCAAGGATGTCACCTTTGCAAAAATAATGCAAGTGTAAGTAGAGCTTGATCCAAACTGTCCATAGAATTATTTTGTACTATGTAGTATGTGGCATTAGCACTCTCAGGGTTAAACATTGCTCACTTTGTGTTGATAGAACTAAATTGTATTTCAGCCATTCAGCTACATTATTTCTGCACTGTGAGTTACCTTCCAGTAATATACTACAGCTAAGGGTAGTTAGTCTGGAGATAAATGCAAGTGCTCTGTAGAAAGGACTAACTATTGTATATGCAACAGCAAAAACAAAATGCTTTTTCTCCAATATCAGATCTTGTAAGAGGGGATATTTTACAGCACCCAGAAATGAGCAAGAGCTGTGACAAACCTATGTGCTGAGGGAGAACCTGTCTTTGCCCAATTTACTTAAAAGAGACTGATTCATCTATTTTTTTGAAAATCCATTCCAAATCTCTTGATGAGACTGCACTATGGCCAAGAATATACTTGGTAAGGTCTGTACAGAGAAGGGATACAATAGAATGGAACAGCTTATGGGTCTGGGATCTTGGTTTTTTTTTCCCCCTAGCCATTCAATCTATCCAATTAAACTTGTCTTCTTCCTATTATTATTATTATTATTATTATTATTATTATTATTATTACTACTGCTACTGCTCCTACTATTCTAGAAGGGTCCCTTCAGAGAGCCGGCCAAGTTAACGACCATCCCAGCGATATGACTACAAGTCGTCCTCCCTTTATTGCCCCGGACAGCTCAATCTATACAGTTCAGCAGTGTCCCCGCGCCTGCCCCTTAACAGAGTTGGTCAGTTACAGGTTTACACGCGCCAGCGTTTTATTGGGTAGTGCCATTCCACTATGCAGGCGGCTCTCGCTCCCCCCTTCTCCCTCTGGCAAGGCTCTTCACAAAACAGCTGCACCTCCTCCTCTCTGTGCCCCAAGGCAGCTCCAAGGACAGAGCCTTTGTTTAGGCCTAAGCTGGGTTGTCCAAACCTTTAAAGGGATACCGCGCCTCTGCTCCACAAGAAATTCCTCTACATACTACTACTTCTTCAAGCAAGTTAAAAGCTAGAAACACGAAAGTGCATCTGCGTGTACAACATTTAGTAGTACAACATGTAACCTGGAGGGCACGTGCTCTCCCCTAGGAAAATCACAGTCCTGAGCTGGGAGCCTAGGCTTCCTCTGTGATGCATGACAAGAATTAGATACTCAAGATGATGCCAATGTGTGCAGAGCAGGAAATGCCACAGGAAATACTGGAAAACAAGTGTGTAAGTGTGTCTGATCTTGTCTTGGCTATTTATTTTATTCTGTCCTTCACAAGTTTGATTCCTCTTCTTCAAGCTCTCTCCAAGTCTCTCCTTTATGGGCTATTGTATAAAGTGCATGTGAGGAATGTATATAGAAATGTTCTTTTATCTAGTAGCGCAATATTTAAAATTCTCATCAAGATAACAAAAATCTAGAGTAATTTTCTTCCTCTACCTGAAAGGCTGTAAATCTGTATGTCTCACCTCTTGCAAACAGTCTAACAATCCGATCAATTCAGAAGGAGGACCCTACTGCCTTTCCTTAAAAAGACTTCAATTTGCAAGAAATTGTAACAAATGTATTTGTCCCAAGCATATCAGAATGCTTCCTTGCCCGGAAAAAAAGAAAAAATCCTGGGTCTCTGTCTTTCAGTATTCTATGTGATACCAGTTTAATATAAATTATATAAACAGTAGTTGAGACTGTGTCTGAAACTGATGTGATGGGCATGCTGTGAGGTCATCACTTTACGTTTGGCTGTGCCACTGAGGGAGGAAGTGGAAAGCCAGGTTACTGGCTCGCATTTAGCCATGGGTGCTTATTTGCACACTACCATCAAACCTTAGGTAGCTGCAGGCACAGGTATGGTTTAGATGCCTTTGGAGCTAGATATGCTAGTGCTTCAAAAGGCATTTACATGTAATATTTCACTCAAGTACCAACATACCTGCTTGCATCATCTCTTGAACCACATTTGATGTTCTGTTTTCTTCAGCATCTTCACTTGAAGTGTGAAATCCTTATTCTGCTGAATTGCAAAATTCCCTTTGTTTTAACATGGCTGAGAATTTACCTCTGAAGCAGAAAGAATGAGGACTAGAGGGTAAGAAAGGATGACCATCAATTTGAGGAATGAGAATAAGAGCATCACTGAAGACAGTCTAGGCTATTCCTTTTCTTCTTTCAGATCAGCTAAACTATTAAATTTATCACCCTCTGTGAGTTAGCTCAATGTATAGATCCACAGGCTTCTGGAGTTTTGCTTAAACCATCTCAAGTATTCTTCTGACTAGTCAAATTGTCAAAATCCAAACAAAATTAGCAAATAAAATATTTAAAATAAAGCTATATTGAGAGATGCAGCAAACAATGAAGACAATTACTTAATGACTTAATTTTTACAGGGAGAAAATGGGTAAGTCAGAATACTTTACACTGTACAGCAAATGTGAGGGGGCTGAACAAAGGGATAAAGCATGGTGTATAGGATATACAAAGCATGCATGTATTACCCCTCCCCTAAAATAAAACTTGATCATTTACAGTTTCCAAGCTGATTACACATACACACACACATAGAGGATTGTTACGTGGAGCTCTTTGCCAAAAGATACAATAATGTCCAGGCACACAGCTTATTTAAAAACAAGAGGACAGAACAAAAGATTTCTATCTAAAGAGCAATGAAGAGATCCGCAAGTTGCATTAGAAGAGAGTAGAAGAACAAGCAAACCTCAAACTCCTTCTGTGTGTGAGACACACAAACTCATGCCTTCAGCCTGAAGGTCAGAGGGAGCCCTTGCTGGAGAGGTCACTGATACCTGTCAACTGCAGACTCCTCTGAGGTCTCCGGTGCCAGGGACAGGCTGTTGAGCCAGACAGACTCAGTGTTTGATGTGTTATGGCAGCTCCTGCCTACTTGGAACTCAGCACTGATGCTGTGATTTGAAAGGCCTATGGGGACTTTAGTTGGCGGTTTTGACAAAAGTACCAGCAAGTACCAGCTTTTAGATATGTCAGAGCGTGTACTTGAGGACTGAACAAACAATGCTTGACATCCTTGAGGGCTCGTTAAAAGGACTCAGTACATTTCAAGTAAAGCTTTTCGGATTTTCCACTGACAATGCAGTTTCAAATGCTGCTGTCTGAGAAACACCAATCTAAGTGTAGTATATATGTGCTCTCTCCTTGCTTGGTGGTAATTTGGGGATCCAGGCTAAATCATTACCAGACAGGAAAAAAAACCCGTCTATTGCTGCTTTTCTTCCAGTGCCTGGGCAAACTTCTTAAAGATCATGTTACATTTTTGCTTGAGTATAGGCTACTAAAAAAAAGAAATCTGTTTACAAGATGGCCGAAGCCAGAGATGAATAAGGTAGATGTTTAAATGTAAAATGACCAACAGTGATTGCCAGGGTGAAATTTCTGTGTCGGCATCTACACAATTAATTATGAGTAATATTCATGTTCCTAAGAAACAAATTGTGTCACTTCAGTCCCTCCATGTCAATTTAGTATAAGCAGCAAGAGAAACTAAAATGATGCTGCATACCACAGGATTTTTTTCCCCACAGGTTCCCAAAGCCAAATTCTATCATCAGGTTATTTAACAAAATTGATCTCAAATGCCAAAAGGACCAGAAGATGTTTTGCCATCAAAGGGAGATGTGCAATGAGGCAGAGTGAGGGACTGGCATATTACTGCAATGGAAACAAAACATACAGCCACCGTATTTTCCTGTAGAATGGCTTCAGGCACCACGTTAAGTCATTCGCAGTGAGAAACTATTTGTCATGGCTTAACCCCAGCTGGCAGCTAAACACCACCCAGCTGCTTCTTCACACTCCACCCCACCAGGATGGGGGAGAGAATCAGAAAAAAGGAAGCAAAACATGTTGGTTGAGATAAAGACTGTTTAATAGGACAGAAGAGGAAGAAAATAATAATAATGATAATAATAAAAAAATTAGAAGATCCAAAACAAGTGATGCACAGTGCAATTGCTTACTGCTTGCTGACCAATGCCCAGCAAGTTCCTGAGCAGCTGCACCTGCCCAGCTTTACCCCCAGTTTATGTACTAACCATGACATCCTGTGGTATGGAATATCCCTTTGGACAGTTGGGGTCAGCTGTCCTGGCTGTGTCACCTTCCAACTTCTTGTGCACCTCAAGCCTTCTTTGATGGCAGGGCAGGAGAAACTGAAAAGTCCTTGACTTAATAGAAGCCCTACTTAGCAGCAACTAAAACCAGCAGTGTGTTATCAACATTATTCTCACACTGAGTCCAAAACACAGCACTGTACCAGCTGCTAGGAAGAAAATTAACTCAATCTCAGCCAAAACCAGGACACTACCAAAAAAACTTGTCATTTTGTTTCAGAACCCTTCTACCAAGTCTGCTATCATTGCAAGCTGAAGGCCAAATCACGTCTTTCTAATGTGAAAAGAGAAGCTCATAAACAGATGGAAATGTTTTCCATATATCGGAGTGCAGGTGATGAGGAGGCAGTTCAAAGTGTAGCTGAAATATTAAGGGACTAGACTCATATGAACACACTTAGACACATAATATTTTGGAATACATGCTGATGTCTCTGCTGTGCTGACCACACTTCAGAATAGAATTGGCCAGGGCTTTCAATATGAAAAAAAGGCCTGTAAGAAACTCCTGTTCAAGCAAATGAACCAATGTGACATGACTTTTCTGAAGCTCAGCAACCAAACAGAAGTTCAGATTTTTTATGGCTCAGTTTTCATATTTCTTCTCTGTGGAATTGTCTTAATTCCATTGCAGTTCACACAGTGTTTGTTTGGATAATACAGAAGAATATGTAAGTCATAGCCCTTTCTAACTTGTGTGCTTGTTGATTAAATGATTTGATAGCACTCTGAAATATTTATAATGTGAATTTTGGTTCTGAAAAGCTGTCAGTGTGACTAAGTATGAGTTACTTTGCCTCAATTTACTGAAAAAATGAGAGTCATTGATGGCAAGAAGCTGAGATATACTGAGCTGTGGCTTGACTGAGCTATGGCATATAATTTCTGATTTACCAGAATCAGTAAGGCAAATATTCTTTCATTAAAAATGCTGCATAAACCCAAAGTAATGAGATGCAAATAAAAATTGTGGTCTAAGTCATCTCAACAATCCCCTGCCAGTCTAATTTTCTGCAAAAAGCATGTATGTATAATTGAAGATGTTTTATAATCCTGAGTGGACTAAACCTTTTATCTCAACATGCCATAACGTCTCAATCTCTTCCTTTATGTTTGTACAACGTAATGCACATTTATTAACATAAACCTAGTCATTGGTAGTTATAGGATCTCACAGCCCTTCCAAAATACAGTTACACGAATGTTGGTGAAAATAATCTATAGTAGACATCTTTAGGAATTTCATTTAATTGTGTTTTTTAAGTGAGTAGGGCACTTTTCACTGATTGAGGCTTTCTTTAAGGAACATTTTATTTTTTCTTCCATTTTTAAATAGTCTTTTCAGAAAATATAATGCTAGATTAGAACAGAGAGAGCGAAGGCATTTTGAATTCTTAGACAGTTTCCGGTGATTAATTTTGTGTGATTTAATGAAAAGCCTCATGAGAGGCACGCCTGGGTTCCTGTGCTTCTTCTGTTGGCCTTTATGGTCTAGCTGTGGTATGGTCTTAACTGCACTGCTCGCATCTCTCTCTCTGTTAAAACATGGAAGAAAATCTCCAATCTGTATGCAAGACTATGACTCCAAACACTCAGACTGTGTTGTGCTCAAGAGGAGAAACTGTCTGACCAAGTGGGATTTTTCAACATTTTAAAATTAAATTTTCTCAAAAAAAAGTCATTACAGGAAAAAATAATGATGCTTTGACTCCTCATGCTGCTTTGGGAGGAAAAGATTTCTGAATGGAATTTCCCCCCCGCGATGTAAATTGGAAATTTGAATAGCTCCCCGTGGTATAACAAACGTATTTTATTGGATTTTAAACTTCTTGCTGCCCTCCTGTGGATGAAATGAACAATTACTGCAGTAACAACGTGGGATAAAAAATCCAAAACTACAGGAAAAAAACTGCCTTACTAGAAGGTAAATTTCAGATAAATTAATAAGATGGTTTGTCTTGGGACAGGAATGCGGCTTCCACTCCTCAGGTAAATCGTTGAAATCAGGCAAATGAGATTTAATGTCTGTCACAATTTTCTGTATAACATAGACAACGGTTGTCTGTGAACATAAAATTACAAATTGTATTAAAATCCTTAGAAGAAAGCCAGACAGATATGCAAAACTTTTTTTATGGAGTACATCGATGCTCGACCAAGTTTGTGCTCAACCAACAGTTTCCAGGATGACAGAAAACATAAGACCTAGTCTAAACAGCCCCTAAATCTACTACAGCATAGAACTGGGCTACCATATAGGATGTTGAATAATTTTCAGTTCTCCTTTTCTGTCACCATAGCAGAGGATGGATCAGTCGATTAGAAAGCCATCTTGAACCTTAGATCCAGGGAATTCCTGGATTTAGAACTCCTGTCAAATTGCTTTGTCATGAGAAGATGAAGGACACAAGAAGTAATTACCTGAAATTAACAACAAAGAAAAAAGAAGAGAAATAAAACCAAACCAGAAGTGCATGTTTAGTTGCAAGGATTTCTGTTTAAATCTTTTCTGAATACTGTAATTCAACACAACCATAAATTAGTTCCAGCTGATTAGGGAAAAAACACAATCAAAATTAACTTGGTATTTAAATGCAGTGACTTGAACTTAATTAACCGTTGTTTAGCATCTAATATGATCAATACTTCTTCAACCAAATAATTGGTGCTATCAATAACAAGAGCTTCATCCTTCATTTAATGAATTTTGATCCTTTTCAGCACACAGGGTGTTCATTCACTGTTGGCTCATAATAAGATTGTGGCTTTACTAGAAAAGGACAATGTTGAAAGGCAAAAAAAGAAAAAAAGGACTCAAAATCCATTATAATGATTCCTGAATCCTGCAATATTCAAGCAATTTTGTTCTGTGCTGAAAGACATGCTCTGCCCTCTGCTGATGTTATGAATAAGAAGACTAGTTACTTATTTCACTCCAGTAAGAGAATAGGCTTTATTTAAGTAGATATTTGGCACTATAGCAACTCACTTCGGCTAATTTAAGTTACTGAAAAGGGCTTAAGTTTACTCAGTCAATAGAATAATTTGAGAAAAACCTTAACTTCATATATTAATGGCCAATGAAAAAAAACTACTTATTTTTTCTTCCTTGGTAGTACTCAGTAGCATTGTGTGCCAAGCAGCACATATTCCGTCTTTCAGCTTTAACGGCTTACACAGAAGAAATCAGTTTCTTGCAAATTCACACCATCAGTGTCTATGTAAGTGAACTTAATTATGCTGACAACTTCACAGTTTTTAATAGCCTTTATATAGCAGCATTCCTGTGAAACAAGGAAACCCTATTGTTTTATGCACAGAAATAAAGATGCCAAATGAATTGATTTTGTCAGATGTGTGTCTACTAAGAGCAAGGTGGTAGGCTAATCCACTAACAAATGTACACCTTTACTTTAGTCCAGCATGCACTGTTTAAGTCACACTGTTTGCAGCACTGGGATCTTAAAACAACAAAGGCTCCTTGACAAGTAAAGAAGAGTTAAAAAATGGGTATGCACCTCTGTATTGTTTAAAAGCAATGATGAAGAAACCACTGACTCACTTTGGTCCTTCAACTTTTATTAAATGCTTCATTTCCTCAGCAAATCCCAGCTGTAAAATGCTGGGGGTGTGTGTTCTCAAACAGATGTGGAGCTGCTATATCTGGTTCATCAGTAGTTTATTTGCATGAAGATTAAAATCAAGGTAAGCTTGAAACACACTGGTTGCTTATCCAGACACCTTTGGCCTAGGAACAGGTCAGGACCAAGATTTTCTTTCTATGTTTCTAGGGCAACTGCGTGTCAGCCAAGCCAGGAAAATTTTCCCTTGCTATTTCAGATCTGCTATTTCTCCAGGAGCAGGAAACACAAACATATAAGAAGACTGAAAGAAAACAAAAGTAAACTTTTATTGTGTCCATAAATATTGTGATATTATTTTTACCTTAGCTAAAGTAGTTCAAATGTTAGAGGTATAAAGATGTAGAGGTTCCCAGAGTTAAAATCAGATTAAATATTTTGGGATGAGATGTCTGTGTTATGATTAGTTTCTGGCATCTTTGTAGCTCAGGTACCTATGGAAACCCTGGCCATTTTTGTTCCTTTGAACAAAACTTGCAGAAAGAGGCAACATCAAGCTGGATCGATGGGCTGAGGCCAACTGGAGGAGATTTAACAAGGTCAAGTGCTGGGTGCTGCACTTGGGTCACAACAACCCCAGGCAATTCTATAGGCTTGCGGAGGAGTGGCTGGAAAGCTGCCGGGTGGGAAAGGACCTGGGGGTGCTGGTGGACAGCCAGCTGAACATGAGCCAGCAGTGTGCCCAGGTGGCCAAGAAGGCCAATGGCATCCTGGCCTGGATCAGGAATAGCGTGGCCAGCAGGAGCAGGGAGGTGATCCTCTGTTTTTGCTACTGGTGAAGCCACAGCTTGAATACTTCGTTCAGTTTTGGGCCTCTCACAACCAGAAAGACATTAAGGTGATAGACCGTGTCCAGAAAAGAGCAAAGAAGCTGCTGAAGGGACTGGAGTACAAGTCTTACAAGGAGCAGGTGAGGGAACTGGGGTTGTTTAGTCTGGAGAAAAGGAGTCTAAGGGGAGACCTTATTGCTTTCTACAACTACCTGAAGGGAGGTTGTAGCGAGGTGGGAGTTGGTCTCTTCTTCCAAGTAACAAGTGATAGGACAAGAGGAAATGGCTTCAAGTTGTGCTAGGGCAGGTTTAGATTGGATTTTAGGAAGAACTTCACTGAAAGCATTGTCAAGCACTGGAACAGGCTGCCCAAGGAAGTGGTGCAGTCACCATCACTGGAGGACTTTAACAGACATGTAGATGGTGTGTAGACCTCCCTCCCTCTGCTTTGAGTCTCTTGTCTTTCGTGTAGAAGGTGAGAGATTGGATCCACTGAAGTTCACTGTACTTCAAAGAAGTTCATGCTCCTGTAGATGTGGCATTCAGGAACATGGTTTAGTAGCGGGCTTGACAGCACTAGGTTAACAGTTGGACTCGATGATCTTAAGGGTTTTTTCCAACCTAAGTGATCTAGGATTCTATGCTGTTCAGTTTACCAGAGGTGTGAAAACAAAATGCATAACTTTGGTTTTGTTATTGATGACAGCGAGGGACTGTGAACGTTCAGAGATAGGAACACTGTTAAAACACAGGGCTGTTTTATTTTAATGAGGAACCCGTTTGTTTCCTAAATATGTTGCCGTTACGCATAGGGCAGCCCCAGCAGGGCAGAGAGCACTTCCCGAGTTTAGGTTTGTTCTTTGTGGAAAAACTTCGTCGTGAAGCTCTACCTTCGCACATCGCTGTTCGTGCCCGGTGCGCCGGGCGGCTCGTCCGCAGGAGGGCAGCAGCACCGCACGTTTGGCTGCAGCACCGGCAGCCGCCTCACCGGGAGGGGAAAAAAGACCCCTTTCTGCTCCCTCGTATTTGAAAAAGCTGAGCCAGGCCCCCTTTTAAAAAAAAAATAAATAATTCTGCTAGGTGCATATAACTATTGTGTGCAGATCAGCAGTACAGCGGGTGGGTATTGTAGTCCTGGCGAGTGATAGGCTCAAAGGATGCAATTGATTTAGGTCAATTTGCATTCATGTGTTGGGGTATGAGGTTTCTCACACACAAAGCGGACAAATTTCTGCAAAATCTGCTGTCTAGGTGGTTTTAAAAAAGCGCCTTCGAGGGGAAACTCTTCCCTTGTGTCTCTAACAATTGAAAAGGGCAACAAATTTGAAAGCACGTTAAACCTTGTGCTTCAGTGATTAAATATTGAATCAGCAGAATCTGTGATGAAATACATATAAGAGGACAATATGTATATAAGGTCACAAGTACTGACCTACTTTATGATTCTTGTTTTCCTCCAGAATGCCTGACACTGATTACTGTCAGGAATTGCATTCTTGATTAGATAGGTGTGAGATCTGAGTGGGGCAAATTCAGCACTCCTGGTCCCAGGGCCATATAGAGCTTATAGAGAAAGTGAAACAATCCGTAGGAATCAGCCTGAGACAGCCTGGAGTTTCTAGGCAGTGTCATACCTGTGCCAATTAAAGGAAGGACTTCCATACGGTGTGGGTCGTATTTCAGAGTGTTGGACTGCTTCTGCCTGGACAGGAATGACCATGTGGAGAGTGGCTGCAGGGCTTTTCTTTCCTCTATTTGCATTCACTCCCTCCCCTTTGAATTATCAGGTCATCCCTGGTAGAGATTTTGTCATTTCCAGCAGTAAAATGCTGGTCGTAGGGACAAAAATAAAATTTGAAAATAATCCACAGTTCCTCCTTCCTCCTCCTACCCCACTCTCTTTTTTTTTTTTTTTTTTAAGTGCACATACACTGGACAGTATTTCATGTTATTACCACATTTAATATGTTTGCCAGGGAAAAAGTACCCTGAGCTTTTCCAGAAAGTACATTTCACATGCTTTTGTTGATCAAATAGTGTTCCCAGCTGCTCTCTTCCCCCTCAGTGTCTGATGCTGGAAATCAACTACAGATCCAGACTGTAGCCCTTCAAGTGAACTTCTCAATAGTATAACATATCAAATAAAACAAATATTAGATGCTTAACTTGCACATTACCAAATCAGAATTAAGTACCTTTGAGAATCTAGCTTTTAAGGTGTATCTATGAGGATTTTAAGAGCCTTGCATAGATCATCAAACTGGTAATGATCAAGCTAATCTTGAAACAGGAAACAATCTAGCTGAGTTCATTAGACTTATTACTTGCCCTAATGGATGCAATTAAATAGCTTGCAAGCCAGCCTGGTACATCTGTCTGTCTTTGTGCGGGGCACACCCTGTGGAAGTAGCATAACAGATAGATGCCATCTCAGAAACCTTGTCTCCGTTCTCCATTGCATTTTGTAGATAGATCCTTGATTATAAGGTTGAGGATCCTGTTTTTAAGTTGACTTACAGTTCAACTCCTGTTTAAGATAAAGAACTCAGTCATTACAGTGTTGTTCTCTTTTCTTTCAGCATAAAACAGCTTTTCTAGGCAGGTAATTGGAAATCTTTTAATGGAATCAGTCGGCCAGGTGAGACATGGTTGACAGAAGATCTGCTTCCTCATCATGTGTCCCTCCCCTCCTGCAGGTTTTGTGCTCCTTATTTCTATCAGACATTTTCCTTCACTGTATAAAGGGCTGGTTATAGGGAAGATTGTCATCTCAGAAATGCACACTGAAAGGAGAAAAGGTGACGAGCTGCAACAGGAGAAATTCTAAGGGACGTAAGCTGTGCAGTAAGCAGGAGGAGGTAACAGGTTGTCTGCAACAGATATGGGAGGACAAATGAGATTTGGTTTGGTCTAAATTTATAACGTAATGGCCACGCAATACCTGATCTCACATGAAGCCTCGTGGCATACTAAACTTACAGGAGTATTTTGTATAAACTTGAATCACGAGAGTGAGTTTATAATGGATCAGAGTTTTGTATCATGTTATTGATGTGTTTTTAATCCAGAATAAAGAATTCATAAGTGGGAAATATTCCATTGTTGAGCTACAGCCTGAACAGAGCCTTTCTTCTGGCTGCTGCTGTATTGACTGCACACCCACGTAGGGCAGCTTATTGTGACTAAAGCCTACAAAAGCCTTGGTTAGAGAACTGATAGCACATTGTAACAGACACCTCCAAGACTTGTGTCCCTAATTAAAGCAGGAATGGCTAAAATTGTGGGGTTTTTTTTACCCAGAACTTACATTTTACTGCATTTCTAGGCATTGTATGTATTATTTGATTATGAAATGAATGGGCCCCCTGATTCACAGCTCTCCAAACTAAATTTATTTATTCTTATGCAGATTCATAGTTCATCCTTAAAACTGATCTTTTTAAATTAGCATTTCTGGTGCTTTTTTGAGTAGACAAACAAGAATAAAAATGTGAGGAAACATATATAAGGAAGAGACATTTCACAGATGGCACTGGGGAAACCTAACATTACAATGCACTGTGACTAGGATTCTTGTTATGTGAAATAGTATTTGACAGAGACAACCATGGAAAATTAATGTTCTTGAGCTACCATATAGTCTTTTAGGGTTTTTTCATCCTTTCTCTGTTTTATTTTGTTCTGTTTTTAATATCAAAGCCTATTTTTTGTACTTGTTGCCAAATTCTTGTTCCCTTACGATCAGAAAAGTAATATCTTAAAAGCCAGTGCATGTCTGAGTTAATGCAAGTTTAAGAAACTGCATATAGAGCTACATAAACATGTTTGCATTTTATAATAATGGATAACACCCCTAAAATAAATAGCGGGTGGGTCCTTGAAAATCGCTGTCTGTAAGGGATTCAGGGGAAAGAAAGGCCAAAAAATATTCTCCTAGGCCTATGTTTGTTAGTGTCTGAGGTGTAACTCCACAGCGAGACAAAAGGAGCTGCAAATGAAACACAAGCACCTCCCTACCCGTCCAGCTGCCAGGGGCTGGGTGCTGTGCTGAGGTGCTAATTGACTGCGAGTCACCTGCCTGACATCTAGGCATTAGAAAGGAGGAGATGCACTGTATAGATGTATTTTGGTTTTCATTCAGCTCTCTTATTATTTTATGGATTATTGAGGGAGAATCGTCATTTATAATCTAAGGGAAAAATCCTCTCGCATCTGCTAGGCATTTGTCATATGAATGAGAAAAGACAAATCTTTTCTTAGCAATAGCATGAAATCGCTTCTCCAGATTCCCTCTAGCTTTAAAAATAGCTTTGTGCTACAAACACCATCACATCAGACTTGGCATCAGCAAAATTCTTTAAGAAAGGAAGGAAGATTTGGTCAAAAAAGGGTCACTTTTACCCCAAAGCAGTTTTCTTTGGATTCTTTCTACTTTCCATTAATAGAAAACAGAGTGAGGATAATCTTTTTCTATGAGATAAAGAAAGAGGCCTCAGCTTTCTCAGAACTGTAAAAAGAACACTAGAATATTTTAAACTGGAAATCCTTTTAATATTTAGTATTCATCAAGTGAACACTATGTGATACCGTTAAATATGTTCATATTGCTCATGCTAGATTATAGAAAACACTTGTCCTTCAGAATAATGCACAGATATTTTAAAAGATTAATTTGTCAGCTATTTCAATGATTCTTCAAAAACATACATCTCAGAAAAATTGCCACCGTGAGACATGATGAGCATGTTATTTTTTGTTCAGGTCCAGTGTACCTGTATGCAATTCACATTTTCACTTCAAATCTATGATTTTATTTTTTTTTTTAGCAAATATTGTTGAGTGCAATGCTTTTTTTTGAAGCAGGATTGCTTTTATCATTACTTTGCAACTTGATTCTCACAGTGTAATTCAGATACATGATTTATCAGAAAACATTCTGAGACTTTGGGTTAGACCTTCAAATACAGAATCACAGAATCAAAGAACAGGGAAGGACCTTGAAAGATCCTTTCGTCCAACCTTTCATGGGAAAGAGAGCCTATATAAGAATGTCTCTCTCTGTCCAGGCATATCTTGAAAACCTTCAGCAGTGGGGACTCTACTACATCCCTGGGGAGGTTGTTTCAGTGACTGACTGCTCTCACTGTAGAAAAACATTGTCTTTCTTGTATCAAGACCAATCCTCTCCTGGTGCAGTTTGTAGCTGTTGAGCTTTGTCCTCTCCATGTTGCTCCTTGTGGAGATGCCTCTACCCTCTTTAGAGGCATCCTTTAAGTACTGTAATTCTGTGATGAAGTCCCCCAGAGCCTTCTCTTCTCTGGAGTGAGAAAACCTAATGTCTTCAGTCTTTCTTCGTGGGGCAGCCCTTTGATCATCTTCGTGGTCCTTCTTTGGACACTTCAGTCTGTCTTTTTTGATTTGTGGGGAACAGAATTGGGCACGGTACTCCAGGTGTGACCAGACAAATGCTGAGTAGGGTAGTATGGTCACATTTCTACTTCTGCTAATAATGCTCCTGTGGATGCAGCCCAGGATCCCATTAGCCTTGGCTGCTGCAGCAACACACTGCTGACTCGTTTTCAGCTTCTTGTCCACCAGGATCCCCAGGTCCCTTTTGGCAAATCTGCTCCACAGGTCCCTTTTGGCAAATATGCTCCACAGCCACACAGATCCCAGCATAATGTGAAGTCCATTCACACCAGTGGAGCTACATTAATCCTCAAAGACAGACCACCAGGCCCACAAAGATTCATTTTTCTGTCACTTTCATTTTTATAGTAGAGGCACATTAATAAATAGTAATCATTCAGTCAACCCCTGCCAACTAATGTTAATTACATTTAAGATTAAGTATCATGAACCATTCCTTTATTTTAATTATAACTTTAATGGAAAAATTGTGCTGGTGATTTTATTGCCTTTATTATTTACTTTAAGTCACTCACTTTGATATACATTACAGCCGTCTGTTTAATTTATTAATTTTCCCATACTCCCTTCTATTATGTTTTTTTTTGGTGATGTTTTGTTACTCGCTCACTGTTAATATAATCAAAGAGAGTAAGTACCACAAAAAGACCTTGGGGCTGTGATGCTTGCTGTTACAACATCTCAGTTGTTCTGGTGTCATGTGGTACAATATTTGGCTGATCTTTAAAAGACTTGGGAAGAATAACCTGCCTTAGTTGGAGATGCCCAAATAAGTGAGCCATTTTCTTCTCCTCAACCTAGCCAGCTAACTTGGAATGAACAGGCAGACATACCACAGCCCTGAACCCTTGGCTTAAGCAGGTCTCTTTTCCCATTCCCTCAAAACAAGGAGGTCCCGTCTTCTAAAAACACTGTGGTAATGGTCATTCGCTTTTGTACAATATCCTCTTGTGTACAGCACTGACACGGGCTGGATTCAATTTTCAACATCATTCCACTTCCCCAGGCTCCCATACACCTGGCATCTAGTGGTCTGGCTCACACTCCAGGGCACCTTGGAGATCACATAAATGCCACAGGTGTTGATGGCCTCATTACCTCCAAAAGGCCCAACAAGAATTTGGTTCAAGTGTGGGTTATGACTGGTGTATTGGGAAAAGTCTCAGCTGACCAGTTAGAAAAGCTGTGTATCACCAGCATGGCACATGAAATTTAGACTATAAACTTGGGATTTGGCTTGATGCTTGCTAGAAGACAGATGCTTCTGAGCTTCCACAGAGATTACAGATCGCTTTTGCACAGAACTGCCATCTAACTTCCTTCATTGCTATAGCACATTTTCTTCCTTTGGAATGTGCTCTTAAATTTTTAATCATTTGATGTTAGTCTTCCTTTTGGAGGATCAGAAATTCGGAGATACATAATACTTTCTTTAAATTTTGACCTCTTGTTGATGTCTGATTTTGTGTTTTGGTTTACTTTTTTTTTTAAAAAATAAAACAAACAAAAACCTGGCAAGTAGAAAAGGCAAAATTAAGAAAATTAATCCAAAGTTTTGTCAACATTATCTTCCTCTGTATACTGTTAATTTTAAATTACAGACAATTTGACTGCAGCAGGTTTCCATAAGAGAGGTTTGCAAGTTATGAATTATCTAACTCTTGAAAAGCACAGTCCACAATGCTCCAAATAGTCTACCAGAACAATGCTGATCTTTTATTTACAATTACAATATAGAAGTCATTTTCTCAACCCACTTAAATTCTTAGTTCAACAATGAGATACATATATATAGCCTAAAAATATTTCATTTGGAGTGGCTATCAGAAAAGGACACATTTTCATGCTGAGAAGTAAGAATTATCTAACAATTTCATTTCAGCACACATGCCTGGAGAGATACACATTATTTTCATACTCTTTTCAATTATATTGAATAGGAAAAAATTATAACCAGGTGGGAATTACTGTCCTGTTCCCATCTGGAAACCATAAGAAGTGATTTAATTTAAGAAACTTACTGATACTACTTTTGTTTTTTACTTCCTTCCTGCCACTATGGTTATGCTGACTATTTACGATATTTTATTGAGCCTAGATCTGAAATTATAGTCATAGCTTGACAATTCCCTGCAATAAAAATTAAGATCTGAGATAATGCGTAGGAACCTATTAAAAGTGTGCCATTTATATGGCACAAAATGAGCAACAGTATTCTTGGTTTCCAGATTTTCCATTAATGGTGTCATGTGAGCACAGTGACAGGTAATGTGATGTCTTCTGGTTTTCAGCTGAAGCATGTGCCGAATAAAGCCATTTAGTTGTCTTTCTAGCTTTATCTGGCCAGTGAAAGAAAGGGGTTTTAAAAAGATATCTTAAAGACATTTCCATTTAATACAAATGGCATGGTGAGCTGGAACACTGGCCACTGCTGAGCTGCAGGGAGAGTCTCTCTAGGAGCCTGTTTCAGAGATGGCAGAGAGCCACAATCTTCACTTTCAGACACGTGGCACTAAAAATGTCAGCTGCTAGATTCTTTACTATAAGAAGACTCTTACATTGCTAGTGTAAATATTTCAGTGAGCACTGCAATCCTCTTTTTGGATCTCACATTCTTCAATTAGGTTAACAATGACAGTAAATAATGGTATAAATATTAAAGATGTGAATGTGAGCTTGGTATTTACATAAATTTGACATGAAACTAAGGGGATTGAACTCAGAGGTGGTATGTTAAAGTCACTCTGTAACTTCTTAATGAACGGACTTGATAAAGTAAGAGTTATGGTAAAGCAGACTTCTCAGCTACATCCAAAATTCTACTATAGAAAACAATGGTATTGATACTTATGTGATATGCCGATCATGCATCCCTAATATCTAAGTTTTGCTCAAAGGAACGTATTCTGATCTTGCAAAGTAGATGATCAGAGGTAGATGTTGTAGCAATATGCTTCGTGACAACCAAATTTTTCTGCAGCCACTTCATGCATGCCTCAGCTACAAGGTGAGGATCTGGGACTCTCAAACACTGGGAAAAAAATCTTGATTTGAAGAAGATACCCTCACAAACCACCTGAGGAAGAAGCCAGCACTACTTGTAACTGACTAAAATACACAGTAAACCTGTAAATATTGTTAAACAAAACAGGCCAGAGACCATTCTCTGACTCTTAGGCCAGTGGTATGGCCTCGCTGCATCTACGCTTTCGCTCCACATGTTCCCCTATGGTTTTAAGACAAAAGAATAATACTGTTTTTCACTCTGAAGTATCTGGAATAATGTGAAGGCTGGTAGAATTTGTTGTCTGCCCTGAAATAAAGCATAAGGGCAAGTAAAAGGTGTAAAGCCTAATGGAATAATGTCAGAGGATTGTAGTGGGTGCAGGGACACAGATCAGGCAGACTATCTCTATACTTTATACTGGAAAGAGCCCTTGATGTGCTTATT
This sequence comes from Trogon surrucura, assembly GCA_020746105.1. Classification (NCBI taxonomy): domain Eukaryota; kingdom Metazoa; phylum Chordata; class Aves; order Trogoniformes; family Trogonidae; genus Trogon; species Trogon surrucura. The sequence goes on along the minus strand of CM036617.1, from coordinate 110,425,113 downwards.
GCCTCAAACATACCCCCGCTGCCTGGCAGCGTGTTAACTGGTGTGGGCAAAAGCTGTGCTGGGGAGCACACAAACAGTAAGCAGTCTGGATAATTGCAGGCCAGACTTTCCACCTGAGCCTGTGCTTTTATTTACTAGTACAGACATAGCCTAAGGGCCTGATTAGCTCAAAATAAGTCTCTCTGGTGTGTTGCATGTGCTAGGTGAAGGAGACCAGATACTTTTAAGAAATGCTGTGCAATCGCAGAAATGTGATAACTAGAGTGTCTTCAGATGTCCTCCTGTGCATCCAATGGTTCATAAATTTTTCTCTTTTGTTCAGTTATGTTTTAGTTTACATCCTCAGGGATGTTGCAAAATATGATTTGAAATGTGCATACAGTAGGTGCTCTTGTGGCCTGAATATTGGTTGTATTGTGACTGAGGGAGGATTTGATAATGCAAATGGCTCTTCTAATCTTCAGTCTCTAAATCTTCACATTGTCTCATCCAGAGAAGGTCCTGGAACTCCCATCCTAACTTACTGTTCTTGGTATTTGGCTATTGGGCACATGCGTATGTGTATGGCAGGAACTGTCACTTTTATATTCAGTCTGATCTGTGACAATCTATTAGAAACCTGAAAAGCTCTGCTGCTGCCTCTTTTCTTGGGAGACGAGGTGAGGGAGCAATTTGAGAAAGCGTTATGAAAGAGGTATGTTTGAAACAAAATAATTCGGAGTAAAAAAAAAGATAGGAGAGAATGTTCTAAATGCGTTTCAGACTGATGATTACATGAAACTATCTCGCTCTCAGCCATGTTGCTTCAATTTCACAGGAATAGAAGTGACAATAAAAAGTGTGCAAATTGCAAAACCAATTTTTCTGAATACTCTGAAGAGTGAACAGAAATACCTTCAGTAATTCTTATTGCAGAGGGAAAAGTAAAAGAAGCCTAAAAAGGGTGTTCATCGAGTGTGGAAGAAATAGTCCACATTAGTGGTGAACGTATTGAATTGTCATCACAATCTAATTTTCACTCTCTTGAAAGTAATTAACCTATTAACTCATTGTGGTTATAGAGGGAAGAGGAGCTAAAACTTTTAAATACATGCCATTCTTAATTCCTTTTGTTTTTTCTTGTGCGCACATTTTGATTTTACCTGCAAAGCACTTAAAAGCTTATCTGCAAAACATTTAAGAGCTTTGATTCTGAAGGCTTAAGTAGCCTTTGACTGTCTCTGCACTGAGAGTAAATTCATTTGCTGTTAGTACCAGGCCCAGATCTGTGCAGAACTTCTTGACACCGAGGAAACTTACTGCCCATGAGACAAAATCAAAATGAAAACCCCTTCTTCTCCCAACATTCATAGTGCAAGAAGCTCTTACCTGTAAGAAAACATAGTAACCTGCTATCTAAGCACCATTCATTAATTTTAGCAAGTCTGCCTCTGTGATGATTTGAGGGAATCCACCCGTAGAATTTATGAACTCCATGTGGAAGTATGAACTCCTCATGCAACATGACCAAACTGCCAACTGCATTTTGGATACACAGTCTTTTACCATCTCTGTTGTCTTATCATCTCACATCGACTGAAATCCCAAAGGGGCTTTAAATAGAGAAACTTGGTAATTCGGATGCAAGCATCCTAAACAGTAAGATGTGCTGATCTGGAAAAGAACCAGTCACCAGGGAGACAGAGCTGCCACTGACAGAGACCTGTGGCTCCCTAGGAAGCTGCCTGACTGAGGGGCTGAAGGCTACTACAGGCTGAGCACTCGGCCACTTCTCAGCTTTATCCTGAGTAAAGAGTACGTTGAAGGGTCTAAAAACGAGGATGGACTAGGGTGGCCTAAATTTTCTGAGCACACTCTTTCATTTACTTGTGCTTTAGCAAAGCTCACAACATACAGAAGTGTTTGGAACTTGCAGAAGCTGGACCTGGAAGGTATTGCCTGGTGTCCAAGCTTCTGCAAGCAATGAGTAGGTAGAAGAAACATCTGATCGTGAACAACACCGTGTGTTTATGCTCCGACAATAATGCTGAATAGGACAAATCCTATTTGCTTTGACTTATCATCATATTCAGTGGCTCTGACTCTGCCCTTACTTGTATCTCTGCTAATCTCTTCATTTTAATGGGAAAGTAAAAATTGATTTAGTAGGACAATCATATTGATTATAGACAAGAAGGTCCTGTTCTTCATCATTTTGTGAAAAAAATCTCTCCAAGCAGCCACACTACTCCTGCCTCACTAGGATTCAATTTTATTTCCTAACAGTATTTATCAGTTATAATGGAGGTGTTTTATTATTGTTAGTTGTCGTGCTCTGAGACTGAGCGCTGCAGTTTTTAAACAAAACCAACTAGGCTGAGTCTCTGAAAGCTTCTGACTTTGTAAACATTTAGTCAGTGAACGTGGCTGAGCATAAGGCCACTAAAATTGAAAGTAGCATGAGGTGGAATTCAGGCACACTGGAAACACACTGGAAACATATTCTTGTACCATTCCAATAACAGGAATATTCTACTTGTCTAAGTAAGAATTTTGTTATGAACCCTCTATAGTGATTGTGGGTTTTGTATTTATTCTGCATTACACAGAAGTGAAAAAAAAATGTCTATTATTGTGTTTGCATGTTTTATAAGTTAAATATGAAGTCTTGAATCTCATGTTCAGCTCTCAGGTTCCTTTATCAACAGATCCTTTGAATAATTCGCCTTTGTTTTTGTATGTCCCTCAAGTGCTCATTTGCTCCGCGTTTTACTTACCTTCCATTCATATTAATGTAAGACCAAGGAGAAAGGGCAATTGCTGCTACAGAGCTTACTTAAGTATTATTGCCTGTAAATTTTGTTTCTTGTCTTTTGGGTATAATGGAATTATATGTATCTTTTTGCTGATGCCTGCTATTAGTACACACATCTAATATATATACCAAGAATTCTATATTTATGTATAAGAAAATTCCTTGGTCTGGTGTTATAAGCCAGTGGAACTGGCATCAAAGCCATGAAATACGGCAAAAGAAAACAAACAAATTCTAAGCTAATTTGACTATCATAAGATATTTCAGCTACATTTATGAGGCCATATGGCACAAAACATTCAGCTGAATAGGACTGCAATCAAAGGCAACTAAGAGGCTCTGGCTCTGATCACTTTCAGTATAAAGGTATATCCTCTGGGCCACTGAATCATCTTCATTTTACCAGTACCATTCATATAAGCGGGTAAATATATAACACGCACATCAAATGATGTCAATGGGGACAATGGCCAAACTAGGTCTTACTGAATAAACTCTCTGTCTCCTCTGACTTGAAATACAACAAAAACCCAGCAAGGACTACCTAGGGCTTTCAGATATGGGATTCATCAAACTTACTTTAGCTTGTCCAGAAGTTAAACATCTGGCTGAAGATAGTTTTTCAACCTATTCAGAGCTAAAATGAATCATTGTCAAGAGGTACATGTACCCCCCCAGCAGGTGATTCATCCCATGCCAAGATAAGTATGTGATACAGATGTGATGAAGTGCTGCTGAGGGGTTCCTGACTTTCCACAGGCTCTCAAGGGAACCTAGACAACTAGTGTTCTCTCATTTTCAGTGCACCTTTAGATGTCTAAAATTAGTGAGATGAATCTCTGCCAAAGTGGCTTAAGAACAGCACAGTAATGATATTAAATTACACAGACTGCCTCTTTACTTATGAAACCCAGAGGTAACAAGAAAATGTGAAGTTCAGCAAGGTTTGTCTTTTGCAAGGGCGCTGGGCTCTGCAGGAAGCTGTTAAGCACCTCCTATCTCAGAGTTTCCAGGATCACACCCTGATGAACCAGAAATAAGCACAATTTTGGAATCAAAATGATTAATCTGTGCAATGTTCGTAATGCACAGTGAGGTTAATTTTATGAAATCCTTCTGATCATTGAAATGAAAAGAAAAATCTCTGCATATTCCAGCCCCATTTATTCACCATTCACAATCCCTTAAAGCACTTTCATTTTACCATTTCATGCTAAACTGCCAAACAGAATGTGAAGGTATATTCCTGTGCACAGAATGTGCTGAAATTAGGTTAAGGGTATGATTTGCTACAGTTCACCAGCCAGGAGATGTGGAATTAAGGCTGAAACCCTGTGCTTGACCCACTGATTTCTGCTTGGGTACTGAGACTCTCTTGAGGATGGTTCGCTGATTGATCACACTGTCTGTAAAGAGAAGCATGATAAAAACAAGGTGAGAGAAAGAAAAGGTGAAAGTGAACAACCAATACACATGTGTATATATACATTGACTTTCAGATACCTACTTTCTGTCCCAAACCTTTACAATTATTTTAGCATGCCTCAAGGTTTTTTCTTGAGGCCAGACTACATGAAAGCTAAGATAATTTAAAAAAAAAAGTGTTATTTGTGCAACAAACCAAGGTTTACTATACCTATGAAGTTGGAAAGACTTGCTGTGTTCTCCTGTGGTCCATGGTGTCAAGCATGATTTGGGAGAGATTAGATTTGTGCAGCATTCTGCTGTCAAACTTGTAGTCCAGCAGCATGATACAGAAGGTAAGGGTTTTGTCACTGGAACAGAATCAAAACCTCTGTTTCTTCACTAAAATGGAGAAGATTGTGATTGATTTTCCGTGAAAGACATTAGTTGCTGCCTTGTGACAATTGAGTGAAACAGCCAGTCGACATATTTTAAAATCATATTTTCATTTTGGAAGATCTTTATCAAGAAGTGTTAATCAGCCTTTCGAAGATGTGTCTTTTGAGGGGAACCCCTTCTATCTAACTCAGCATTTTTTGTCTGAGCATTTTATTTTATTTTTTTTTTAATTACAGAACTTTAAAAATAGTTTGGTTTTAGTATCTATAATAGTGCTACCATAACAGCTTGAATGGCTGTTTATATGCTGTTTTTTTAATTCATTGTGTGGTGTAGTCATTCTTTTCTCTGTAGTCTCTGAATTTCATGCCATCAATTCTTACACAGATAGGTTCCTTCACCTCTACACTGGTTGAGACAAAGGGATCCTTTCTTTTGGTGAGTGAATCTCAGCAGCGAACACCAGTTTACAGCCTCCCTTGGGTTGCCAGCAAACAATCTGAGCTGCAACATCCTATAGTTCACAGTTGAGCAAGCCTGTTTGAAATTGCCGTATTTTATGACCTTAAAAATTTAATGATACATTTGAAGCTCAGGCATGTCTGGAGTGGCTAAATCAGAAAGAAGAAATTCCTCCGACATTTCTGGAAGGACAACAGGACACGAGTGTAAGGCAAAGCCAAACAAATCAGCTTGTAGATTCACATGCACATTGGCAGACCAAGCCACAGTCAGACAATTTGCTAATGCCTGGAGAGCGAGATTTGTCCTCAAGCCCTTTACACTCCTATCTTCAAGCCTTGTTCTCTGCATGGTTTTCAGTAACCTGACCATCACATCCCTGACTGCTGTAGCTGGAGCAGATAAGAGAGAAGCATCCAGCCATTTCCCTGCTGTGTGGACTCAGCTTCATCTCCCACACATCAGTCTACTGCACCTCTGGTGTACCTTGCTAACACAACTGCTTACAATTCCAACTACAAAATAGTTCAAAACATGAAAATATGCTGTCTGAATGCTTACTCTTTTTAAGTGTAAAATCCTCTCATTCTTGTGCATGATTTTTAACCAAAGATCATGGGGGTGAGTGTCCTTTACAACAATGTTTTCCCACCCTGCATTTCCCCATAGATTTCTTCCTATTATGATCTATTTACAGTCTTTTCATGCTGGTTCTTGTCAACTGACAGGTGCTTGAAGAGGTTACCTGCAATCTTATTTGGAAGAAAAGTGACACTGTGAAACATCCGTGGTCTGACCAACTGACTGCCACAGGACGCAGGCTCACAGTCTGTAAGAGACTGTGTTAAAATGTTTGTCTCAACCTTGCTGAAATTCTCTGCGAGGAAACTTCAAGGCTGCTGTTTGCAAGCTTGGACCACTGATAAGTCCTAAACAACAACTTCTGGGCCCAGCTCAACCACTGATATGGCAGCTCTCTTGCAAGCCCAAAGGTGTACAAGTCGTCAAGTCATACTACGTCTGCAAAAATGAGTCCTCTGGACACCCATGCATGCTCCACCGACAGGGGCGACGCTGGGGGGGGGTTGAAGATTGCTCCTGACAACCGTCATACGCATGCACTAAACAGAAGGATAGGCGAAGCAGCTCTTGGAACACTATAAAATGCCACCGTGAACAGCTATTCTTTGAAGGTCTTCCTCACTGAATCGAAATAGGCAGACCTGCGAGATGTCACTGGATCTGTGGTGGTAGCTATACTTCTTGCTATTCTAAATGTTTTACTGCTTTGCTTTTCCTTTTCCTTATCTTTCTTTCCTATCGCTCTCCAGTGGTTGTTAGTCAGTAAAGGATTTTGCTGTTGTGACATCTGACACTGTGTGTGTCTTAATTTCACCTTTGGGATCAGAACAAATCACTTTGACTATAACCTCTATCAAGTATAAGCGAGTCAAGACACAGCCCTAGCTAGTTGTTCCTGCTACACCGTGCCACAGCACCGAGCTGCTGGTCATAGGAGGTGGTGGCAGAAAATCCTGTTACCTAAGTACTTTAGGACAACCTCAGCCCATGGCTTCCCATTTTTCTCCACTCCCTGGATGTACACGTAGGACAACTTCAGCCCATGGCTTCCTATCCTTCTTCACTCCCTGGATGCACTCATGGCCTTGGCCAGGTCCACCAGACACTGAAACTGCATGCTGTGGTTCTGTCTACAGTGAATTTTCTCTTAAACAGTTCAACCTTTTTAAAAATAACCAAAAATGCTAATGTTGGCCATCTCTTGAAAATTATTACTATTTTAGCTGATTTTTGTCTAATCATACATTGAGGTGAAATGGTACCTATTGATGTATACTATTCGTTCACAGTCTATTGGTGTATACTAATTTCCTCATCTTTGTTGACCCACTTAGAAGTGTTTTAGACAGCAAGAGTGGGAAATGTTAAGGAAAAAATCACCTAGCCAGCCACAACCACTGCATGTGTGAATAAAGAAGTAATATGCTGAATGTTTTCATAGCTAAATGAAACATGCTTGTACATCACTGGAGAGCTTTAAATCCAGAAGATTTACCTGTTTGTTCAAGCATTCACCATCTATGGGTACCTTTTAAAGTTTTTGTATTTTATTTCTAGTCTAATTTCAAGATTAGAATCATAAAGATTATGTAGAAGGTAGAAATGACGAAGTTGGTTAATGTCAAATTACATTTATAAAAGGATGTACTTCCATGAGAGGAAGAAGACATCCATTATTTTGTGGATTTCTCCAGTTTATTTGATTTGGATATCTGATAGCAATAAATTAATTTTTGCTATTTTTTTTTTCTACAAGGAAAGGAAGACTAAGGAGAGCCATCATCCCCTGCTAGACCTGCTAGACCTCCATCCCCTGCTAGGAAATATAGTGACAAAGGGTGAGGATAAGGCTGAGGTACTCAATGCCTTTTTTGCCTCAGTCTTTAACAATAGAAACACCTGTACTGAGGGAAGCCAGCCCCTCAAGCCAAGAGATGAGGGCCAGGATCAAAACGTCCCCCCCACAATCGAGGAGGGGATGGTCAGGGACCTGCTGCTCCACATCGATGTCCACAAAAATCTATGGGGCCAGATGGGGCACAGCCCAGAGTACTGAGAGCGCTGGCAGGGGTGCTCACCAAACCACTGTCCATCATTTATCAGCAGTCCTGGCAGATTAGGTAGGTCCCAAGCTGACTGGAAGTCAGCCAATATGACACCCATCTATAAGAAGGGATGGAAGGATGATCCAGGAAACTACAGGCCTGTTAGCTTGCCTTCAGTTCTAGGAAAGCTGACAGAGCAGATCGTCCCGTGTTCCATTATGCGGCACATGCAGGAAAATCAGGTGATCAGGCCCAGTCAGCATGGGTTTGTGAAGGGCAGGTCCCGTTTAACAAACCTGATCTCCTTCTCTGACAGGGTGACCCACTTGTTGGATGAAGGAAAGGCTGTGGATGTTGTCTACCTTGACTTTAGTAAGACATTTGACACTGTTGCCCACAGCATTCGCCTAGAGAAATTGACTGATCTTGACTTGGATGGGCATACGCTTTTCTGGATGAAAAACTGGTTGGATGGCTGAGTCCAAAGAGTTGTGGTCAGTGGAATTAAATCCAGTTGGTGACCGGTCATGAGTGGTGTCCCCCAGGGCACCAATGACTTGGACCAGGGGACGGAGTGCACCCTTAGTAAGTTTGCAGACGACACCAAGCTGGGTGGAAGTGTCGATCTACTTGAGGGTAGGGAGCCTCTACAGAGGGATCTAGACAGGCTGGATCACTGGGCCAAGGCCAACTCCATGAATTTCAATAAGGTCCAATGTCGGGTCCTGCACTTTGGCCACAGCAACCCCCAGCAGCGCTACAGGCTTGGGGAGGAGTGGCTGGAGAGCTGCCAGGCATAGAGGGACCTGGGGGTGTGGATGGACATGAGCCAGTAGTGTGCCCAGGTGGCCCAGAAGGCCAATGGCAACCTGGCCTGGATCAGGAATGATGTCAACAGGAGCAGGGAGGTGGTCATGTCCCTCTACTCAGCTTTGGTGAGGCTGCACCTGGAGTACTGTGTTCAGTTTTGGGCCTTTCACTAGAAGAGGGACATTGAGATGCTGGAGAGGGTAGAGGTGGGCTTCCAAGCTAGTAAAGGATTTGGAGCATGTGTCATACAAGGAAGGGCTGAGGGATCTGGGGCTGTTTAGCCTGGAGGAGATTGAGGGGAGACCTTATCACTCTGTACAACTACTTGAAAGGAGGTTGTAGAGAGATGGGGGTTGGTCTGTCCTCTCCAGTGGCGAGTGATAGGACAAAGTGAAATGGCCTTAAATTGCTACAGGGGAGGTTCAGGTTGGATATTAGGAAGAATTTCTTTACTGAGAGGGTTGTCAGGCATTGGAACAGGCTGCCCAGGGAGGTGGTTGAGTCGCCATCCCTGGAGGTGTTTAAGAGAAGAGTAGGTGTTGCCTTGAAGGACATGGTTTAGTGGTGTTAATAGGGCTAGGAAAAGGTAGGACCGATGGTCTTGAAGGTCTCTTCCAGCCAAAACTGTTCTATGATTCTATGATTCTATGATTCTATGAAACTAGAAATGATACAATAACCTTTCCTCGAGTGTATCAAGGCTTCTATTTGCAAGCAATTCCAAAAGCAGGATTCAGAGACTAGAGCAATATAAGATACATACATATGTCCTCCCCTATGAGTACAGGCTGACAGAATTGGGGTTGTTCAGCCTAGAGAAGAGAAGACTCTGGAGAGACCTTACTGAAATCTTCCAGTACCTGAAGGGGACTTACAGGAAAGCTGGGGAGGGGCTCTTCACAAAGGCATGTAGCAATAGGATGAAGTGACAATGAAGTGACATTCTGTGATTCTGTGGTTTCATTTGAATAAGAGTAAATTTAGATTAGATATAAGGAAGAAATTTTTCCCTGTGGTGAGACACTGGGACGGGTTGCCCAGAGCAGTTGTGAATGCCTCATCCCTAGAAGTGTTCAAGGCCAGCCTGGATGGGGCTTTGAGCAGCCTGGTCTAGTGGGAGGAGTCCCCGCCCAGGGCAGGGGGGTTGGAAATTGATGATCTTTAAGGTCCAATACAAACCATTCTATGATTCTATGATTCTATACTGTGAGAAAAAAGTTGAAGGATTTTTCCTGAGTCTGATTACAGTTAGTTTTCTTCTCATAGAAAAGATTCTGCAGTCATGTGACTTGATGAGTTGTTTTTTTTCTTTCTTTCTTTTTTTAATGTAAACTTCTTAATCATTATCAAGGACAGCTTGACTGAAGTGAACATCAAAAATGTATGTAATAGTAGAGAAATAAAGACATTCTATAGTGAATCATTTTAAAAAAATCATATTTTTTTTTAAAAAAAGTTAATCTTATGTTTCTGTGACCTGGTTTCTAGTTTTTGATTGCTAAGGATGAGCAAGAAAGGAAGCTAACCAATGGCCATCTCTAACATCATCTAATCAAAACTAATCTCCTAGACTGGCACAGTTTGGATTTGGGCCAAGACACAAAAGCAAAAATGCTTTACTGGCAGTGATAGATGACCTCAGCTGTCAGTGGATAGAGGGCAGACATTTCCTCTTGTTATTCTTGATTTCTTGAAACATTTCTTTCTGATGGCCATTAGATAATGCCATTTCACCTGAGATGAGTGGCAGACCCCCTGACTACAGCACAAAATGGATGAAAAACCTGTTGAGAATGTAACATTTAAGAAACAGTGAAAGGAAACTCTCTATACTACTGACCTTTTACTAGAGGTTTTTTTTAATGTTTGGATAAGACCTGTCCATGGATGAACTCAAGTCTATGTATGATTGAGGTGATGCTGACTGGGTCAAGAGAAGTCTCATTCATTCCTTTTTTAATAAGTGCTAATAAGATAAGAAAGAGGGTTTTTTTATTATTTTTATTTTTATTAACCAAGAGTTAAAATAACTGCATGATATTTAAAATAAAGTACAAAGTGTTGGCTGAACTAGAAAAGCTATTAATTTATTTGGCATACTGACTAGATGAAGCCTATGAACTGGCATCTGAGGCGAATTTGGCCCATTTCTTTTTAGGAAAGCGTTTTTTTTTTTTTTTTGCAAAATAATGTGTGCCTTCAAATCTGACGAGGAGTTAATAGAGGGTACTTAAGGTCTTGGCAGTGGACTGGTGTTGTTTTTATACTAAAGGATTTTGTAAAATGGGTGAGCTCTTTCAGAAGGGCGTTTCCCAGCTCTGAGCAACAACTGAAATCCATGAACCTGTATGGAATAAAAGTTATCTTTACTGTATTAAGGATGTGTTAAAGCAAAGGACTAATTACAAATGCTTGGATAGGGGTAACTGTAGCTTGAAACAATAGTACGGTATTTTGGAATTTAGAAGATGAAGATTTTTACGTTTAAATTGTGGTGGTTTAAATGTTTAGTTGTATAGCTATAGCTTCAAAGCTTTGCTTTCAGGTTAAAAAATGTAAAGAAAAGAATGGTTTATTTTTTTGTGATGCAAGCAACTATTTAAATATAGATCATTTAGAAGAGGCATGATTCATGAAGTCAAAATACCATGTTCAGAAACTGCTGAATCATATTTGGGACCTCATAATAAAAGGAAAAGAGCCTGATATTTATTGCAAATATACATTTTTTCATTTGATCTCATTGCCAAGGTTTGCTGTCCAAGGATATTTGCCTTGGATGTGCCTTCACTGTTGGTGAAGTCCAGTTAAGTGTGAGCTCTTTGCTATACCCTGCTAACTGACAACCTGAACTATAGGAAACAGTCTTCAAACAATTCTTAAAATTGCTATAAAACTTCAATTCAGGAAAAATTTCTGTTTTGCTCAAAACAGGAATTGATATTTCTTACAATACTGATTTTTTAAAATTATTTTTTATTTTAGTTGTACTGCATCAATGCAACCTGAGACATTGCCCTACTAATTTTCTGTAGGTGTTTTAATGACAATGCAAGGTTGAGTTTAGAGTGGTGTGAAAAAATATTACTTATTTCAGTAGAATATTGGGAACATAAGATGACATTTAGAGGTCTCTTCCAACACAACACATTCTATGATTCTATGGTTCTAGGATAATATAATATAGTATATGGAAAATTGTGCTTTGGTATGAAGGCCATGTTCTTAAGTAGTTACAATTTTTAACTTCTGACTATTTGTAAAGAATTTTTATTTAGTTTTCCCATAGTCTTACCCCTTACAGTCATTTCTAAGCAAAAGATAATTTCCCTTATAATAACTCCTTATAACACACAAAGAATTTAGAAGTTTAATCTTCCAGAAACATTTGTAAGGAGTGACTGAATTCACTGCCTACCTTTATAACTACACATCAGAAACAGAACTGAAATGATAGAACAATCGCTTTATTTTTTATAGTTTCATATAATGCACTTGAGAAAGGATTCCACATTAAAATGGATTCTGGCTCACTTCTAGTACATTTTTTTTAGTTCTCTCTATATGGAAATATTTAATGGGAAAAAATACAGTATACAAATTTTTTGAAAATTTAAATGAGAAGCATTTAAATTTTATCAGAGCAACATCAAAAGGTAGGGGTGCCCCATAGCAAGTAGGGTGGATAAGGCAAGACGTGTAATCAAGACTGAAGTGTATTTAATCTCTGTTGCTGATCACTGCACAGTTTTAGCCTGTTTTCATCAGGCTAATTGATGGCAAATGGAACAGATGCATGATGAGATTATATCCCCAATTTATGGCACAGCCATAAGAAAATATGTCTTTTTTTTTCCATTACAAGTATTGGAAATTTAGAAAATGTACTGGATTGGAATTGAAGCAATCTCTCGTGCTTCTCTAATGCACTGCAGATTTTTCTTATTATTATTCTAAGCATTTAATTTATCATAATCCATTTCAGAAAAAAAAATAAAATAGTTTTATGTTTGATGTATTTTATAATTAAAACTTTGGCACTGACACTTCTTATGTTTGATTCTAGGCTGTGTTTATACATTTAGCATATCTGAGTTACTAAAACTACAACGGAAGCAACAGATCCAGAATATTACACACACTGGTAAAGGCAAATTACGCAGAGAAGAACCATATAGACTTGTTACAACATATTTAATCTTTCATTATAATATTGTTTTTTGCATACCTTTGTTTTGACATCTGAAATAGTGACAATGTCTTTTACACTTTTGTCCTTCTGATGAAAATAAGTTATTTTCAGGCAACAGCCCTTCAGCTTTTTTGAGCCAAGAAAAATAAAAGCATTTGTAGCACGTCCATGGTAACCAGCTCCAATCAAAACAAAGAGAGCAAAGTTTTACTTCAACAGCAGGGGATGGATTTGTGAACAACTATAACCTGAAGTACAGTTTCTTCTGCATGGTATCCCAGGGTAGATGGTGAATGTTACAACAGGAGTGCCTGAGATGAAAACTTGTGAAGTGTCTGCCTGCCTGCAGAGGAAAGTACCTGAGTGGGAATGAACAAAACAATCCCAGCAATAGCATCTCCCATCAAGAATGATTTTGCCTGGGGAAGAAAGAGACATGACCAGGGGTGAGAAACTGGCTAGAGAGTGAGGTTTTGGGTAGGGATGTGGGAGAAAGGGCAATGGGTCCAGTTCTGCTGGGAGCTTGGGTATAGCAGAAGGATCCAGGAGGGAAACTGCACAAGAAGATGAAAAACCCCAGGTGAGATAAGCAAGAATGTGCTGAGACATAGTTGGGAAAAGAGCTTTGGCTGATCTGGCTGAGCTGAACCTGCCTGAATTGGGGTTTGGACCATGAGCGGGGTAGGGAGGCTGAGGCTACAGTGAGAAAGTGAGTTTTAGGGACTGGAAGGGTAAGTTAATTAGCTTTGAAACACAGAGTGAGTTGAGGGACAGAATAAGGAGAGTGGTGAACTGGAAGGAAAAATAAAGAAGTGATCAAGTCCAGGGAAGCAGAAGGGTGGAAAAAGAGATCTATTCACTGCAGAGACAGGTTTACCAAAAACCTAAATATGTGTTCGTCTTTCATGTAACGAAATCATGACTATGTCTATATCCTTCACTTTCTAGCTCTTGTAAACCAACTGCATTTTAGCACATTCTTAATTGACAGTGGGCAGAAATACATAATTTCCATATCTCAGTAACTCTGATACTGGGGAGTTCCAGTAAAACCCATTACGGAAATGCCTGGTTACTCACAGGATAGACAGTCTGCTGCTACTCTCTCTTACTCTACTTGTGGCATAAATCTGTGCATGAAAAGGTCCCAGTGTTGCTTAATACCTGGGTGTTAAAGTGAAGCTCAACAGTGGGATTTTTTTTTTTTCAATTTGCCGTTGATAACAGGCTGTCACTTTCACACACTGACACATACTCTGCACTGCAGATAACTTACACTCTTGCAAATCCAGCTCTAAAAAAGTAAGCAATCTTCAGCACTGATATTGCCCATGACTGAATCTAAGCAGCACAATTTGTGTTTTAACTACAGGACTAGTTTTGCTGTTGTTTACACGAGACTTTTACCTCGTTTATTGAGGGTTTTCTTAATATTTTAATATTTTTAACATTTACTCAAGTTACTGAGATGGTTCCCTCACCGAGAACAGCACTGAACAATGCAGGAGTTAATAATAAAAACAGACTTTGCTTTTCCACACCTCCTGAAGTATGCACATATAGCCACATAAACTGAATCAGATTGCAGTATGTTACTTTTCAGGCATACAGAAAAGCCTCTAAAAGGTGACTTGACATATCTCTACTCAGTATCACTAAAATAGCTAGAACTATCCATCAAAAAAATCCTCCACAGATTATTGATTGAGGTGTATTAATAGGCACTTGCCTGAAAGACCTAGTCCAGATTGAAAATATAGGATATTACAGTTTTAATAAGGTTACATTCCCTAGTGATTTCACATTTTTCCCCTTCTTCATGGAACCTGTCAGCTTCTGCTCTCAAAGCCCTTATCCTTTCACACATTGTTATCTTTATAAAGGGGATAAGACAATATATAAAATCCACTTAAGTAAAGGTCTCCCTTCACTCAGCATTACTGCTGAGATCCTTATGCTGGCAGCAGTTTACCAAAGCATAGGCAAAAATCAATTTTAATTAGTATTTTTGGCTTTAATGAAAAGTGATTACAGAACTGGCATTTTAGTTAATACTGTTGAGATTTATGGTGGGGTGATGCTAATTAATTTTCTGTTGAATTGCTGTGGGCAATGAATAACTGCAATAAAACGGCAGATTTGCTGATACCAAGACTATATCAGCACTTCAGAGCTTCTTAACAAAAGGGAGCTTAATGGGTTGCAGGTATAATTTACATTACGTCTCATAAACTGGCACATTATTGCTTCTTTGTAAAAGTGTTATGAAGAGCCAACTTTTTGTATTTTTTAATAAGAGCAATGTCTTTTCGCACAATTTGGTGTCAGCATATGCAAGCCTTCTGTAGAATGTGGCAATATTTTAAGGACCTCTAGATAGGGAAGATTTTACCAGGTCAGAAAATTAGTCTTCACTTAAATCTGTATATATTGTTGTTATTCCATCATTGATTTTACTATTTTTCTTAGTAGAAAGATACAATTGAATCAGGCACTTGCATTTAGACTTCAAGCGGCGTGTGTCAGGAAGACTATCTTTTATTGTGTGGTTGAACAGTGCCTAGCTCCATAGGGATCTGATTCCAGTTCAAGCCTCCAGGTGCTATCCTAGAGCTTACTGGCTTTGGGAGTGTCAAGCTTCATCTAATTTTTTTTAAACCATGGTAGAAGAGGCACAGCCTCACTGGCTTCAGAGCAGTCATCCTTTAAGAAACATATTCAAACCCCACTTGAGTTAGAAGAAAGCACTTCATATTCCCTGTGTCAAATTACATCTGCCTGGTATTGTAATTTGTGGAGCTCATGTGAAAACACAGAAATCCTGGGTTTTTTTTTTTCCCCCTAGAGCTACAGCGTGGGAGGCAATACCACAGGACTAGTGAACATTTAGAGTCTTTGTGTTACTGACCTCCAGAAGAGGTTGACCTACCATAGGTGGGTTGACATGAACAACAGAGGATACACCTCCTTGTAAGTGGAGGGCAACGTAATTACTCATAAGGAATGACATCTGTTCCAGACTTTATGGAGACATTATGACACCAGCATCTGCTCCTGATGAGTGAAGTACTGCCAGAAATATTAGGAAAGTGATGAGTAACAGTTCCTCAAACAGTGAAAGCAGCTGAAAAATCAAAGTTTTTTTTTTTTTTCTTTTCTTTTGGCTTGTTTTTCCTAAGTAAATGGTCAAAAAGGTTTGTACTAGCTTTAAGCTGTTTTGGTCTGAGGAGTGGAAATTTGCATAATTTCAAACAAAACCTAAAATTCTGCTTTGAGCTTTTTGGCTCTAGTGTCTGACACCTTAGAAAAACACACTGAAAAAAAAAGTTCAGAGGGAAATCATGAACATTGCCACCATTTAGAAAGAATTAACCTCCCACCTCCAGATGCAGAAGTCTACACCAGCCACCATGTAACCCTTCTAACACATGTGACAGAATATGATGAAATTGCATCATATACTGCCTACCACAAGCCGTTTCTGACAGGTACAATAGACACTTTTCATGTTTGATATAACTAGCAAAAAACAGTTGCACCTTGTCCAAGGTAGGTACTTATTTGGTAGTGGTAGTCAAAGTTTTAATTAAAACAAATCAAATAACATGTTGTACAATTATGATAGGTTGGATTTAAGAACATCTTGAACACGTTTTCTCATGCTTTAAGTCTCAGAAAACATAAAACAACACAAGCAGAAATTTCTTCTAAAGCTATAAGTGCTTTAGGTCTTGCAATATGTGATGGTAATTTCTTGAAGAGCACAGGACGCTAAATATCGAAATCAAGTAGAGTTAGGAAAGTAACTAAACATATTGGAAAATCTTTCTTCAAGTCCTAGATTTGAAGCAGAAGCATATGAGATGTATCTTACATGCACAGTCTTTTACAGTGATGACTGGTTTTATTCTAGTTTAATAAGGAAATGACATTTATGTGATTACTCTATGTATGCAGGCATATGTGCATCCATTGCTACTCTCCTCTTAAATATCTTTAGAATCTCCTGTCCAATTTTGATCAAATCTGACAGAGAAGAAGATATTAAGTTATTAAGTTTCTACAAGTGGCTGAATAGAGGCAAGAGATGCTACTTGTCTACAATCAGCAACCCTGCTAAAGAAAAGGCACAAGCATGAGCTCACCCTTCAACAGGCATCAGAGAATCACAGCAGAGAGACTTTGAGATAAAAACCCATCAACCATTATTAGTTTTAATGCTCACAGACTGACCCCCTCCCCCCTGCCCAAATCCATGAAAATTGACTGTAGGCTGTTTTCTGCTTTGTTTAAATAATATCCATTTGCAAGACAGATGACACATTAGGCGCTACATTAGTCTCCATGACCGCCACTATAATCTTGCCCCCACTATAATCAGGGCAGATTGTTGCTAGCCCTGGACGGATGCGCAAATGGAGAAAGGTTGTGTGTGCCGTTCTTCCAGTATACCCCTTGCTACAGAGAGGTGGCAAAACACCTCTTATACTATTTGGCAATGCAAAGCTGCTCACTGCTAACATACCCATGGCAAAAAAAAAAAAAAAAAAAAAAAAAAAAAAGAAGAAAAAGAAGAAAAAGAAGAAAAAGAAGAAAGAGACTGTGTCTCAGTTTCCCAACCATAATGACTTGCATTCGTTATGGAGCTGGTCTGAAATTAGTTGGTTTTATCTTTTATCTAAACAGTACCATTTGTATTTAGCTGCAGAGCATCCTGCAGTAGCACAAAATACAAACAAACTAAAGTTGGTGATGGTACTTGTGATACAGGGATGCTCAGTCATCTTTATCACAGGAAAAAGCATTTGCTACCTTAGTGGATTTTAACAAGAGGTATATGCTCTAGGAAGGGAGTCCTTAGTAAGTCAAAGTATTCAAATTGTCATGGAAACTTGAAAATGAAAGACTGAGCCCACAGTAACATTGTCACCTGAAGCTGAATGTTAAATTTGATTACACTAACATCCACTAATGAGCTTCCTAAGTACTTAAGCTACATTAGGAAGATACTACAAAGCTGGTGTACTTAATGATTTAGACTGACATCCATTATCTTGAGTTCTAGACATGTAGCACCCAGGAAACTATCCAGTTTACCTCAAAATTTTTTTAGTCTCTGGTGGATATTGGCTCTTTGGCAAACACCATAGAAATTGTTGTCACTAGGCTTGGCACAAGCATGTTATTCAAAAATGACAAATGTTTGACTTCTTGTGGGCTGCTTCTCCACTTTGCCAGCAAATGGTTTAGTGTGCCTACCTTATCTGAAAAACTCAGATTCTATGGTGCAGGTCTCCATCCAACCCTGAGTAGCCCAATCACTGGGATGCAATTCACATCAGGCTCAAACCCATGCCATCCATACCCTTGCAAAACAGGCAGGTGAAGAAAACAAATGCTGGGTGCTCATTTCACACAAAGCTGTTGAGGTTGCCAGCTGTTTTACAGCAGACTTCACCTGAAGGAACTTTAAACTTGACACCCAGTAGATGTTGCTTTTAAGCATGGCTTTGTGCTTGGCCCCGTAGAAGAGATTGTTCCTGCTACAACAAGCCCACAATTAAAAAAAGGCAACTCTGACCACCCGTGCCTCACTGTGCTGTTTTAGCTGCTCTTTAGCCATCCTCTTCTCTGGAGGCATTTTGCTGGCTCTGAAAAACAACATTAAGTTCCAATATATTTTTCTGCATGAGAAAATGCCACCCTGCTTGCCAGTTTTTCTCCCCTCCAGCTGGCTGTGTTTCTCCACGGCTGTCACAGTCTACTGTTGTACGGGAACTGCCAGATTTGAAGAGGAGGGAAAACTGTTTGGCATTAGCTCCTACCTCAGCTCCCTCATTTTCTGGTCTGTGAGAGTACCCTTTTGCGCCCCTCTAATGTGCAGCACATAAAGGACCACAAGATGCAGAAAACTGAGAGATGGAAAAGAGTCTTAGCAATGGAACTTCATTAAGCATGTGCTTAAAGTGAAGCCAATGAAAGCTGGAGGATTTAGGCCCTCACTTATGGGCTTCTATGAATTAGAGTCTTGGTCTGGTGAGTTAGTCCTCTATGGTGCCACAGCCCTTAATTTAGTACCCTTCCTGAAGTCCATTAATGAGTGGTTTCCTAGATATTAAATAACAGCTCTGGTGTTGAACCCTGGAGTTGTACAAGGAGGAAACCCCCGTTGCTCTCTACTTTACATTCAGCACAATGGCTTCTCATACATGCTCCTTTGTTTATAGCCCTTCAGCTAATTTTTGACCTATATGATTCTATTCATATCTAAACCAATCAAAATAATTCTGAGAATAGAATTTCATGACACACTGATTAAATGCTTCTTTTCAGCCTAAAAAGCCACAATCTTTGCCTTGCCTACTAATTTCATAACTCTGGCAAAGAAAGCAATCAAGATTTCCTGGCAAGATTGATGCTTTACAGATTGGCATGAAAGTTTTCAGCTGTCCCGTTATCCTAACATATAGGGCCAATCTGAAGCAATATAAATGTTTTGCATGGATAGCATGTAGCTATGCAAAACACACTGAAGTGTCTTAAAAGAGGAACCAACCCTTAAAAAGACATGGTTAAACTTAACTGGCCTAGTGTTCTACCTCTAGGGTGGAAATGTTCGCTTTTACTGGTAGCAGATGGTTGTTTTCACTATGTGCCATCTGTACTATTTTGATGAGCACACTGGAGGATAAAGAGGTTGAAATGAATCTGCCATCCATACTTTCTCTCTTGCTCACCTGCCTCAGAGGGAGCATCGGCCATGCCCATGACTCTTGAAGGTGCCAGAAACCACTGCTCGGTGAGAGTGGCAACATCACCATTGGCGAAGGGTAAAAGACACAACCAGTTTATTAGGTATAGTGGAAAATATACTCTCTTCAGAAACTAGACAGGAATTAAAGGTCGTTAACGAAATGTAAAAATATCACTGCACTCTAGAAATCTCTTTTGCACCACTTCTTGGCCCACAGCAGATATACAGTTACTGTCTGAGGAACTGCACACTTGAAGCAGTCGTCCAGCTGGTGCCAGTCTTGCATGTTGACAGCTTCTTCCTCCCAAGGCTAGCACCATGAAACTTTGACCTTGGGTGCCAGCAGCACGTAGAAGCATATAGCTTAGTGTGATCTAACCGACCAAGGTATTTAGCCTCCATGCTGGACTTGAGCAACATGCACTGAGCCCCATGCTGCTGTTGAACCTCCATGCTGCTGACAAAGCTACATCACTATCCATTTCTAAGGATAAATTTATGGAAATGTTTCATGTATTTCCTATAATACCTTCCAATATACCTCAGTTCTGTCCCCCAAATTCCAATTCACTGACCTTCGGTTGTACCAATTAAATTTTTTATTGATCTGTTAGGCACATCAGGTCATGGACGTGATTTCCATCAAAAAGCAAAACCCAAACAGCATATTCCAACATATAATAGTGTAGACACCTTCTAAGTGTGAACTCACCAGTCTCAGGTCTTTATTTCACTATTTTGCATCTAGAAGCAAAGGTTAGTTACATTAATGACTTAACCTAGCTTTAAATATGTCATTAATTTATAACAAGAGAACTGTAGATCATGAACAAGTGTCAAATAACTTGGAAATGAAAAAGAAAAGAGAATAATTTAAGCATGTAGATTACCTAAGGAAAAAAATTCAGTTCCTTATTTTTAGTTTATACCTTGACATTTCAGCAAGTCTGGGGCAGATAGTACATGAACGTGTCAGCAAAATATTTAATGAAGGACTGACTTACATGAGTTCTGATTTTACCGGTGGTATTTGCAGACCTGCTACCTGTGTTTTTTGGAACACATGCAAAGAGCTACGAAGTAACGGACACATCCACATGATAGGATTTAGTGCAGCTTGATGTAACCTGAATTGACTGAATTAGTTATCTCAGGCGCAGAAAGAAACTCAGCACTTGTCCTGGTCTAGCTACCCTTGTTGAGAGTACTGCACTGCTTCAGGATCCCCAGCACCTTCATATGGCACCGTGCAAAATTATATGCCAATATCCAGAAAATAATTTTTTGTGGATTGATTCTCTACTATTTCTCCACTGAAGGCCACGAGTGCTACTAAAACTCAGCACCTAGTGTAGATTAGGCCATGAAGGAAGAAATGTTGACCTCTTCAGCCATGTTTTTAGTATTACTGTAACACAGCCATTTTGTGCATTGAAATACAAGAGTGGACTGTACAAGTCCTGCGTGCTTACCTTTAGTCTGAAATGGCTCATGCTCCTCTCAGCTGGGAAGATCATTTTGGGGAATATCTTTCAGAGTAATCCAAAATAAAGCACTTGTGTATAACTCTTCCAAATTTTGTATTTGCCTTTTAATACTGTAGAGAATTCGGCTCAGATTTCATGCATCCATAAAACCTAATGAGAGCTCCCTTAAGTTTTTATTTTAAAAAGTGTGAAAACCAAAGCCTCAAGCTTTGCTGTGTTTCCAATGGAGATTTAAATTTTGCAGCAGGATGCCAAATTAAGTGCGAAAGTAGTCAGCTAGTGACCTGATCTGTTTTATCTATTTAACTTTTTATCTATCTCAGAAAGAAAATTTAATTAGTTTACATATATATATATAGAGAAGCTATATATATCTATAGTTCATATATACATTTTAATGGTGGTGAAGATGGCAGAGTCCCTTGTATTTCCCTGAGATAGGAAAGTAAGTTATTTAAAACTAATGTCATTTTTTAAAGTGAATTTCTATCCTCATGAAAGACTAGATGGCCATTGTTCAATTTTTGGTAGTAAAACTAGCTTTATAGAGGAAATTGGGTTTTTCGCTGCAAATGACCTTTTTTGCTCACAACAGTGCTATGAAACTGCCTAAATGCAATTCTTCATGGGTTTTTGGCAGCAGAAAATTCGCTGGATGTAGGAGTGAGGGGAATTTATGGTTTTAATCTCAAGCCCAACATTTTAAACTGATAGAGGGTGTTTGATACCAGAAAGCACCGACTGTTTAGCAGTATCAGGCAAATGTTACACAGCGAATATCAAATTAGCTGCCTGACACAGCACAGATCTGAGCAGACCAGCGTCACATCACAAAACAATGCAGCACTCTGACTTCTCAGCAACAAA
Source organism: Trogon surrucura (assembly GCA_020746105.1). Classification (NCBI taxonomy): domain Eukaryota; kingdom Metazoa; phylum Chordata; class Aves; order Trogoniformes; family Trogonidae; genus Trogon; species Trogon surrucura. The sequence goes on along the minus strand of CM036617.1, from coordinate 110,403,317 downwards.
GCTGAAATCTAATGGGTCTATCCATCACTTCTGGATGTGTGTGGACTGACACTCTGCTGCTGCGTCGCTTTGCTCCCCCTCAGCACAGACACATGCCTCTCGGCTACTGCTTGCCTCCAGATAGGCCCACAAAGCTGGCCGTCTTCCCTACAAAGCTGCTGCTTTATGCGCGCTTTAAACCTGGAGATCTGTATCTTCTCCCTGAGGGATTTTTCTGTCCCTTCCGAAGAAAATCTTCTTTCAGTTCTCTCTATCTGTTGGTCCCATGTGGTCTGTACTCCTGCCTTATCATTTACTGACCCTCTGGAGCTGAGAGATAAACCGATACGACAGATTTTTTCACTTAGTGGTTTTCTTCCCTCCCTCCCTCCCTCCCTGCACTCCTCCTTGCGTCTCATGTCTTCGGTGTAAGAGGTGAGAGAATGGATCTGCTGAAGTTCTGCTAAGTTCTGCCAAGTTGTACCTTAGGTTGGATCTGCTAAGTTGTACCTTAGGTTCATTGAACTTTGAAATTTATACTCCTGTAAATCAACACAGCCAAGGTATTTTACTGGGATAAGCTACCCATGATGCACGTACTGTTATTAGCTATTTCTGACACCTTTTAATTATTATTGCAAAATCCCTACATAATGGGAATATGACCTACACAAAAATGGACAAACAAAAATCTACCTTCAAGGATACCATCAACTGTATGTCGATATGATACTGTGTTTTGGTTTGGCCTGTCCGGATTTCAGCGGTGTGGGGGAGAGCTGCAGGGTGGCTTCTGTAAGAAGCTGCTAGAAGCTCCCCAAGTTTGATAGAGCCAATGCCAGCCGGCTACAAAGAGGGACCCGCCGCTGGCCAAGGCTGAGCCTATCAGTAAAGTGACAGCAGAGGAACGCCTCTGTGAAAAACATATTTAAGAACGGGAAAAAGAACTGCGCCATAACAGCTGGCACAGAGATGGAGGAGTGAGAATCTGTGCAGACACCAAGGTCAGTGAAGAAGGAGTTGGGGGGAGGGTGAGCTCCAGGCGCTGGAGCAGAGAGTCCCCTGGGTCTGTGGTGAAGACCATGGTGAAGCGGGTTGTCCCCCTGCAGCCCATGGGCGAGGTGCATATGTCCACCGTGAGGATCACTGCGTAGATGTCCACCGAGGACTCCACGCAGTGTGGGTGGATGCCTGAAAGGGGGCTGTAGCCTGTGGGAAGCCTGCATCAAAGCAAGTCGCTGCCAGAACCTGTAGCCCATGGAAGTGAGGAATGCCCACGCTGGAGCATGTTGACTGGTGGGACTTTTGGGACGCTGCGGGTGGCTCACACTGGAGCAGTTTCCCCTGAAGGACTGCACCTCAGACTCACGAGGGGTGGGTTGCCCCTCGTGAGGTGTCTCCTGTTGGGCAGTTTGTGATGAATTGCCCTTCATGGGACGACTCACGCAGAGAAGAGAGCGTGAAGCTTGTCTCCCGTGAGAGGGACCCCACAATGGCCTGGGGAAGAGTGAAGAGTCCTCACCCGGAATGAAGAAGCGGTGGAACCAACGTCGGATGAACTGACCGCAGCCCCCATTCCCTGTCCCCCTGCGCCGCTCGGGGGGAGGAGGTGGAGAAACCGGGATTGTTGTTAAGCCCGGGAAGAAGGGAGGGATGGGGGAAAGGTGTTCTGTTTAAGATCTGTTTGCTCTTTCTCACTTCTCACTACTCCTCTCTGATTAGTTCTCTTAATAAATGTACCTAATTTCCCCAAAACTGAGTCTGTTTTGCCTGGGACAGTAAATGAGGGTGTTCTCCCTCTCCTTATCTCAAACTCGGAACCCTTGGAAATATTTTCTCCCCCTGTTTAGCAGTGAAGGGGGAGTGAGAGAGCGGCTGTGTGGGTACCTGGCGGCTGGCCAGGGTCAACCCATGACATACTGTCATATCAACACTGTCATTAAAGCCTGCAACTTAAATGTAGTTTACCGGTAAATTTTAATTGTATTCTGTTTGCCATGATTTCAAATTTCTTTTGCACGCACCACGACTGAGTCTAGTTTCTAGGCCTTTCACTAAAATATTGGGGAAAAGTCTCCAATACTAGCTAAATGGTACATGTTTAAGTAGTAAATAAAAAAAAATTGACAAATGGAAAGAGCCATCTGTGATAAGGACAAGATAAGTTTCAGTCAGAAGATGACTGAGTGGGAGTAAATCTTTCTCCAACATCTGTTTGGATTAATCCTCTCTAATTATTCTCTATGGTCTCTCCAGGAAGGATGGATGGGTGGAGAAATGTGTTCCAAAATCAAAGTGATTGATCTTATGCATTCAGGAGTTTGAAAGGTCGGTTCAGTGAAAAGAAGACTCATGAGAATATGACTAACCAAGCTAGCTTTTTTGTATACTGAGTGTGGAATTAAAAATACACACTGAGTCCGTCATCTTTCCTTGGCCACAGTAAGTGGCACAGTCACAGTAGGTGATAAAGAGAGTGAATATTCCCTACCATATTCTCCTCACTATCTCCAAGACAGTGACCTTGAGTGGGGATGTGGCAGCCAAATCGATCTCGCAGCAGTTGGCTGCCCACTGGTGTGTTTTGAATAGATGACTGTCGTGGGTTAGGGCTGGGCCGGTCACTAACGCTGACAGACGCTCTCCAAGCCCCTCTTTCCCCCCCTCAAATGGGAAGAGAAAAGGGAATGAAGCAGAGAGACTTATGGGTTAGAGAAGAAAAACTGGAACAGCTTTAATGAAAATAATAGAAATAATGGTGAAAAGATAAAAGTAAAGAACTATATACAACTATAGATAGTAGCCCGATATCAAACCCAACTCTCTCCCCTGATAGAAATCACCACTGGTGCTGCAGAGCAGGAGGCACTGGGGAAGCCCTAGGCTCAGCAGTGGTGGGAGCTGGATACGGGGACCTGGATTTGGGAACTCAGGATCCGGATCAAAATCAGCAGGTCAGATGGAGTCCTCTCTGGACACCAGCCATTGCAGAAAAGGACGAAAAAGGGTGAAAAGTGACGAAACTCTCATGATCACTCAATTTATACTAGATATGATGTATATGGGATGCAATACTCTAGCTGGTCACCTGTCCTGTCTATTAACCCCTGGATTCTGTGATTCTGTGATCTTCTATAGTACAAACGTATTTTTGTATGAAGTACTACTCCAAAATCTTGTTATGTAGTCAGATGCATACAAGGCCTCTTCCACCTGTGTCATAAGCTTCTCTCAACAGAGGCCTTCAGCAGTAAGTGAAATGCTCTCTGGGATCACCAAATTTTTGTGGTACCACCCTCCTTGACTTAAAATGAAAGACTGTTTGCATGCATCAGCTCTTGGATCACGTGTTTGGAAATATGCACAAGTCATCATGGTAAAGAAACCATTTAAGAATTCTGTCTACCTGAATGTACCATGGGAAGCCCATCACTAGCTAGGGTAAATGCCTACCACTGATGTGAATCATCGTATCTGAAATGCCAGGTCTCTTTGTATATAAGAACTTGGACCCCCAGACAACTGTTCCATGTAAGCCAGGATAACACTGCAATAATTAATGAGCCAAAACCTCTTTTAGTCTCCAAGTTCTTTACTTTGAACTCTCAGCAAAATGCACAGGGTCTGATTTTGCATGCGTAAATCTGACAAGATTTGTTACACGTTCTTGATGACTTCGTATTTACATCCACTTGTAAATCCACTTGATTTAAGGTTTTGAAAACTGTCTAAATCCTCGGAGTGGTAATGAATTCTTTAAAATACAGAAAATATCTATGTTTAAATGTATGAATGCCTTCAGGGTGAATTGTTTTGCTTGGCTTCTGTGTTTTAGAGGGTTCTTTCCTGAAAAAATCACAGTCAGTACAAGAGACTGGAAGTTTTATGGGCATAACAAAATCATAAGTACTGGCAACAATTCCAATTATTGAGCAAAACATAATGATGTGTTCAGTTGTTTATTTCCACAGTTCTCAGGGAACTGGGAAATAAGAATAATATATAATTAACATTTTATACTGCAGTTTAAAATAACGAATGCAATTTAATTTTCATTTTGTTAATTTTTTCTCCTTTTTTATTCATTTTTCCGTTTTTTTTCAAAGTGGTGCACTACCCTAAATAAATGGAAAGTCTGTGTATAAATGGGTTTATCAGCTCATGAGTTTATTGATATTTGCATGCTTACAACCTGCAAAATATTTTGCTGTTCTATTCCAGTAAATCAAGCCAAGGTATTTCTGGAAACACTACATTGTGGAGCAGAGGAGGAAAGTACCTCTCTGTTTTTACCTTTCTTTTTCAGCCCGATCTTTTGGCAGGTGAGATTGCCTCTTTGAGGAACCCATCAGTGCTAACTCAGGTGGACAGATGGCTGCAGAACTACGTGAAATGTTCTTTTTCCCCCCCCACTATTTCCAGTCCTTGCTGGCTGAAAAAGTGAAGAAGCAGTGACAGTTAAGATGACCATGCCAAGCGATTTAGAGCTTAGCTTACAGCTAAGTCTGATTGCCAACAAACCCATATGAAATAAGTCAAGCTACAGAATGAACAGTTCTGTTATATAGTGCTGTGACAGCTATGCAGAGAGTTATGATTGAAGAAAAAGGACTTACTGGGAATTAAATGGCACAATGGACGAGATGAACAGTACTCACCTAATTGTATCCCCTGCACATTTGGAGATAAATCCCACAGATTGCAGCTGAAATCTGCTTTTCAGAATTTAGCATTTCCAAGTTGAGAACAGGATTAAATCAATGTGTAATTGCATTAGAGTTACTCTTTACTTAGTTTACAGTTTTGCAACAACTTTATTGGGGGATGGATAAAATCCAAGTCAATATCTACTATGATAAAGTGAAGAGATCACTCAGAAGAAAATACACATTTAAGAATTCTATATGAGCCAAAAGCATGTGGCTGTATTAGTATATACTACTGGTATTCTATCCTATCTCCATTGCCTGGCCTCTTAATCGATAGCCCCGTATTTTTATTGATTTTATAGCAGAGATAATCACTTCTGTAACAAAGAGTAACAGTATCAGCTCTTGCTGCCAAGCATTGCCAGCAAACAGCCAAGTAGCAACCCAACTAGACCTCTCAGCAATAAACCAGCCAAAGTTGCCTGGGAAAGGTCAGAAGAGCAGCAAATACCACCCCAAATCATGCAGGAGTTAGCACGAAGAACAGCACAGGCTTGTGACCCGGGGGTGAAAAGTTACTGTTGGTAAAAGAGACTGTGAATATGTGGGAAACCTACAAGTGTAGAGCAAAACCAGCAAGGAGAACACGCACAGGAGGAGCTCACTCTGCAGTGTAAAATGGGGTTTTAATGCTAGGAAGTGTGCGTGTGTGTGTATGCATGTTCGTGTGTGCATGTGCATGTACATGTGTGCATGACTGTGTATTAGGACACAGAAAGGGGAAAAAAGCAGGTATAGGCTGTGGATAAAGGATGAATCAAGTTTTGGAGATGCTGAGCACGTAATACCTATATTTCCAATTGTAGCGATTTAAATAATTTGGTGCTTCTTTGTGCCTATACAAGGCACTATCTTGACCAGAAATGCTGATCCAAGAACCCAGCTGGGCTGAAGATGGAGAGGGAGCCCAGGTGCTCTTAATACTCATTAACTTCTATCTCTGTTCAGCTGAATATGTCAGTGGGATGCAACAGTGGCGGAATATAAGTCAGTGAAGCTGACTATAGCAAAGTTAAATAGATCATACTAGCAAATACCAGTATGTTTATGAGACATATCTTATAGAGAGATATTACAGTGACTTAATTATTGCTCCAGCTTTAGGGATCAGTCACTCAAAAGGGAACATTTCTGTTGCAGGATGTAGTGTTTTCTCTAACAGTCTGTCATTTGTCCTTTTAACACTGTCTGAGAAATTCATCTTTAGTCTACCTTTGAGTAGGAAAACAGCTGTGGCAATTGTGTGGTTAATATTGGCAGCATTTCTTAATGCTGAGGAAGGTGGAGGTTAAAATCAAAGCATCTATTAGAATTCCAACCATCTACTACAAGAAAGAATTTATTGCTCCTATATAGTGTGAAATTTGGGTTGGCAGAAATCACAAAAAAATCAAGCACTTCTGTAAAGATCTGCCAGCTCTCCTATAAAGAGAGAAATATAATTCTTGGAAAATATGTCTACCAGAAGGCATAGTAAAATTGGTGGAAAAGTTATTTAACCCGCCAGTTATAAACCAGCTACCTTCTGTCTGGAACTGCCTATGCCAGAAATGGCATATCAGGAAAGAAATCCCTAGAAAAGGATGCTTTTTTAGAAAGGACCAAAAAAGTTGCAGAGGAAGTACTCATGTGTAAAGTGGCTGCTTTCAGTTGTGCTTCTCATATGCCTCTGCTATGAAAAAACAAAACCATTTAATTGTCATAATTGCACATGCAGAGCAGAGAGAGATGGACTTTTAGGAAGAAGGGGGAGACACGGTACCAATGGGATACCTGCTGATGGCACCAGGAAAACAGTCCAAAACCTGCTCCACGGTTCTCTTCCCCAGAAATGGATCTGCACCTGAAAAAGAATGAAAAGCCTTTGAGCCATTATACATCTTGTTTTCCACAGGATCCCTGCATCAATCTTTTCTCTGGTCAGTGTGTACTCCTAAATGCAAGTCAGGCAGGAACACTGAAAATAATATGATCCTTCTCATCACTAATTTTATCTTCATTTCAGAATGTCATATTATTTTTCTTCTTTTTTTTTTTTAATCTGGTGAGTATTAGTGTTTCACTGCAGTTAATAAACTTTAATTCTACTTATGTGAGATAAGAGCCTCCTATTAGTCTCATTTCTTCAGATAAAACAATTGAGGTTGAAAAGGAAGTTATCTATTAATTTTAGCATCCTCAATGAGACACATAACCTGTCTTTACAAGGAAGTTAACGATATTAGGTCCTTTGTGTACATTTCCATACAGCATCATGAGACAGGACCTCTCAGAAGGTGAATTGGTCCAGAGTTAGAAATGCAGCTACACACCGCTATCAACATGGCATTGTACATTCATATTTAAGGTATGTATCCCACTGATTTCATTGTACATCAATATTTAAAGTATGTATCCCACCAACTCCAGTTGCAACAGTGAGTGCTCAGCACTTCTGCAAAGCTAACATCCAAATTGCAAGCCATCCAGCTGGAAAATGAGAAGCACTCCACTGGTGGATGCTTGTAAAAATGCTCCTTTGAGTAGTATACCTAACATCATGCAGAAATACTTATGACAGATGTGGTCCTTTACCTTCCTGAAGTCTACTCTGTTTGTTATATAACTTTCAACATATGCAGCAAGGAAGTCCAGCATTTTGTGTACATAACTGCATATCACTTCTTTGCTCAAAGATCCATCCTGCACAATTTAAAGGGAAAACTCCCTATGGAAAAAGGTTCTGCCTAATTGAAGACTGTGATGAAACATATGGATGAGTGAACTAATGTTGCATGAGCAAGCTTAATTGTAGCATTCTCTCACTTGCATCGTTGATTCTCCAGATGTTTTCATTGGCAGACATAATTTCTTTTCCTTCTTCCTTTAAGATCAACATGCCTCATTCCCCTAAGATATTCAGTAAGGGAAGATTATGTTGATGCCCAACTGCATCTTTCTATAAATTTATATATCATCAGCAACAAGCTGCCTCTAGTCACACCCTTATTTCCTAGTGCCACACTAGTGGAATGCTTTGCTGGTGCAGACTCTGCTAGGTGTTGGATCATGGATGAGGGCAGCTTGGCTGTCAGAGTAGTCATTACTATCTGCTTTTAATACTCATGCATTCTGCATGCCAACTAATTGGAAAAAGGTTGGTGCCAAGAGCTCAATTTATTTACATCCTATGTGGTATATTGAATGATGTTGGATGTTTTGCACTTTTGAGGACAGCAAACAAAAAGTAGTAGCCTTTTATGATGAAAAAGATTTTCTTATGAAATTGCTTTCCCGGCATCCAGAGTAAGGAACAAACTAGTTAATAGCTGAGAGTTGCTTTTTGCTCCAAGCATTTCACAGACATGAGTGTCTGCCACACTGAGTGGCAATTTCAGAGGAAAACAGTGAGAATGAAACCTAGGACATGCTAAAGAAAAAATACACATGTAGAACTGTAATTTGGTGAAGAATGATAGAATAAGCCCCATGTTATGAATTGCTAGAGATGTCAGCCTCAGATTTCATATTATGAAAAGAGATGTGCCTCTCGATATAAATACAGCTTGTTAGAAGGAGAGACATAGATACTAGAATTTTAGCAGAGCTGAAAGTCATTTATCACAGATACTCACCTAATGTAGAAGAGAATTAAGCAGTATTTGCAGACAGATTTAATCAGATGCAGGAGCTGATAATACTTGGAGTGAAAATTGAGCTGGGCGTTGGTAAGTTGTTTGAACGGAATCTATTTTTTAACTAGAATGCAATAGTAGCGTTTTTAAATAAATGCGAGTAGCTTATAAAGACACGCTGTTATTTCATATTTGTCAGTTTCTGTGGCATCAGTTAATCTGAGGGAAAGGTATTCAAGAAAACTGCTGTAAATTTCGTTACAGAAAGCAAACTATTCAATCTGTGGAGAAACTAGTAAAGCCCTAAGAAGGCTCTGCTGACCACCAAACACAAGATCTTTAAATGAAGACTTTTGGTTTTGATCTTTATTTTTTGGGCTTTCCTTGTTAAAGAAAGGTGTGTCGACAACCTGTGATAGGTAAAACAAAATCAAGGCTCATTAGGAGTATTCAGAAGCTTTCATGGTAACATAAAAAGATCCCTCAAAGTGTGATCAGGATCTTTTTCCTCCTAAAATACAGCTGATCTCACTCTGTGAAAATGTTACAAATTTTGCACATGGAAAAATTTTACATCCAGAGAATTTCCAGATGTTTTTCTGGCCTTCATCAGTTATTTTCAAAAAACCAGAAATGACTTGTTTACTAGGTTGCAGAATTCCTTTTGTCTGTAGCATACACGTTTCTAGCATTGATCAACACAATAGCAGCAGATGTTAGTCAAAACTGCACTCAAGGAATTACAATAGGATGTCATAGCTTTCTGGGGAATTCCAACATTTCTTTTCCTAAATGACTGTCAGGTGATTTCTGCCCTCTACTCTACCTACATCAAGCCAAGAAGCACAGACACTCTTGATGCTCCATAAATTTGTGCTCTGTAGGGCTCACACAGATCTCTAAATTTGATAGATTATCTCTTGCTATCTGTGCAGTGATTGGCACCAAATTTGGTGGCCACTACATTGAGCCCCAGGGGCTTATAACTTTAGCCCCAGAAAGATTTCTCTTGGGCTTGCTTTTATTTGCACTGTCACTGACAGTAACTGTAATTGTGGTTGGTTTCTGGAAGGGTGAAAGGAGTTTATGCCTGTAAGGATCTGTGAGGGTTGTTCAGCGTAACCCTGAAAAAGCCGCCTGAGGCGTGGAGGACAGCAGCTGTGTCAGGCCAGAGAGCTCCACTGAAACATTGCTGATTAGTGTGTTGTTACAACTAGAAGAACTTTTAGGAAGAACTGGGTTTCAGTATTTTCCTGATACAGTACCCTGTCTTCGGAAAAGGGAATGGGATTACAACTGGGAAGCAAATTCTGAACAAATTTATTCTGATGCAATAGGATCTTTAATGAACAGGGTACTTAGTAATTTAGGCTGATATTCAGTCACAAGGTATATTATCAGTTTGGTGGCCCCTAGAAAGAGGAACTGGAACTATCTGAGAAGAATTGGGACTTTCCACAAAATCACTATGTCTTTTGGTACCTAGAGGTCATAGTGAGCCTAAATTTTCCCTGCTCTGTATCTGAGATGTAGTAGTCCAATTTGGTAGGGTTGCAGGCTAGCAAGAGCTTGAGATATTTCTGCTATTTCTTCTAAATGTGCATGGAAGAAACTTAGATCCTTAGATATGGAAAAATAAGTCACTGCTGCATTGACTTTAAAAAGTGAGGAAGGTGGAGATTTGCCTGCGCTGGGAATCAGATTACCAAGGCAGTCAAATGAGGAACTAGGAGTAGAATAGATAACAGTTTGAAGAGATTATTAAAAGATTACAGAGTATAGAAACTGATAAAATAGAACAATGTCTACTCAACCTATATTTCAGACTTTTAAAGCAAACTAGGAAAATGTACAATAAACCTTTTGTGGATGCACAGAGTATTGAATTATACAACAAAACAAAATTCTGAAAAACTACGAATCTCACTGAAAAAACTTTGCATTCAGGGACAAAAGGCTATAAATGGTAGAATTCGGGGTTCAAGAAAAAAAGCATACTCACAATTCCCAATAGACATAGGAAAGTATTAATCATGTATGTATGTATGTACACATGCTTACATACACTTATAAATGTATGGGGTTTTGTAGCTCTCAAAAAAAAAAATCTTCCTTTCTACAAACCCTTAATTAAAAAAAAATAAATCACTCTTTCAATTTTATTATGAGACTTTCAATACATAACATTTTTCTTAAAGCCAGCTTCTGGAGTCAAAAGATTGCATAAAATAACAGGAGAAAGGGAAAAAACATTTTTAACCCTCTTGGCTGTAAGCAAAAAGTTGGAAGCATATAAGAAATGCGGAGTAAAAGCTCAAAAAGTCAAAATGATCCTCCTTAAATAAAAATATCTCATCACTTCGGTTCTAATATGATTATTTTTGCAGGGCTTGCCCTACTTTTTTTTTTTCCAAAAAAACCCACTTTCTGGATTAGTTGTAGTGCAATCTATTCACCCCTAGAGCCATTTTGATGACATAAAATTCAAATAAGATTAAAGTGCTTTTGTGTGAGAATTTCTGTGACCCACTGAGGGCTCTGTAGGAACTATTTTGTTTCTGCTCTAAACACTACCTAGGTTACTGTCACTTTTTTCTCCTAAAGAGAGGGAACACAAAAAGATGATACTCTAGGCAGACCAGGTTGTCCAGTCTTTCTGACTGGAGGGTTTTAGAAAACATCAGTGTCTCCATGCAGAGTACCTACTGTTGCTCTGGCAGTCACCATGGGTAATCTACACCTACATTCAGTCCGTTCTCTCTGGGTACTAATTAAAACATTCAAGTAAAATCTCTGTATTTTAACCTTTCAGGATATGGTATTTATTTACCTGGTAAATGTTCTCCTTTAGCTGCAATTTTAGCATTTCCAACCAGATTTTCTGAAGAGAAAAGCAAGTATTATGAGATATACCTGATATTCCCCTTCCAGTGAAGTTGATGGAGCAGATCACTGAGTTCCGTTGTGCAGCACACGCAGGACAACCAGGTGACCAGACCCAGTCAGCATGGGGAATTACAGTCACTGGAAGTAAGGGAGCAAAACTGGAGTGAGGATGACTTTCCACTGGTCAGTGAGGATTTGGTTAGAAAACTATTACAAAAACTGAAAACACACAAATCTGTGGGCCCCGACAGCGTGCATCCACATGTGCTGAGAGAGTTGGTTGATGTGGCTGAGCCACTCTCCATCATCTTTGAAAAATTATGGGGAACGGGAGAGGTGCCTGAGGACTGGAAGAAAGCCAGTATCACTCCAGTCTTCAAAAAGGGCAAGGAGGAGGACCCTGGCAACTACAGGCTGGTCAGCCTCCCTGGGAAGATGATGGAGCGGTTCATTCTGAAGGCCATCTCTAATCAATTAGAAGAAGGTTATCAGGAGTAACCAGCATGGATTTACCAAGGGGAAATCTTGCCTGAGTAATCTGATGCCCTTCTACAAAGGTGTGACAAAAGGGTTGATGAGGGGAGAGCAGTGGATGTCATATATCTCGATTTCAGCAAGGCTTTCGATACTGTCCCCCACAACATCCTCGTAGGTAAACTCAAGAAATGTGGGATAGATGATTGGACTGTGAGGTGGATTGTGAACTGGCTCAGCAGCAGAGTTCAGGTGGTTGTGATCAGTGGCACAGAGTCAGGTTGGAGGCCTGTGGCCAGTGGTGTTCCCCAGGGATCAGTGATGGGTCCAGTTTTGTTCAATATCTTCATCAGCAACCTGGGCAAGGGGACAGAGTGCACCCTCAGCAAGTTCGCTGATCATACGGAACTGGGAGGGGTCGCTGACACACAGGCAGGCTGTGCTGCCATCCAGTGAGATCTGTACAGGCTGGAGAGCTGGGCAAAGGCGAACCTCATGAAGTTCAATAAGGACAAGTGTAGAGTCCTGCATCTGGGGAGGAATAACACCAGGAACCAGTACAGATTGGGGGACGTCCTGCTGGAAAGCAGCCCCATGGAGAAAGACCTTGGAGTCCTAGTGGACAGTAAGTTGTCCATGGGACAGCAATGTGCCCTTGTTTGTTTTTTGTTTTTTTTTTTTTGAAGAACAACACAATCAAATTACTGAACTCAGGTAAAATAACTTACAAAGATCTATCTTCATAAAGCTATACTCCTAGACCTCGTGCAACTGATCATTAAGTCTTTGCTCAGCGTCTCCATATTTGTTCTGAGATGTCTCAAGTAGTACTACTTGCCATGCCAATTATGTTTGAATCATTCAAAGAATCATTCAAATTAAGACTTTCTGGCACATATTAACAATGGGATATGTTGAAAGTAAATAATGTGGCATTGCCACATAAAAATTAATTCTTTGGTTGTCTGATGAACTTAAAAAAATTAAAAACTGTAATTAAAAACCCACCTGGTTTTATTGAATATTTTTTATATTTCTTAGATAAAAGTAGAATAGGAAATTTCAGCATGAAAAAGCATTTGGAATGTAATAAGCCTGAGGTTTTTTTAGAAAACCCTGAAATGAATAACTTTTCAGATATGCCCCTTCCCCTTCTATGAACAATTTGACAAGTGGATTCAAACTTCAGAAAAACAAAATTGTCCCCAAATTTGTCTTTTTAATTCAGAAATGTTCCTTCTGATTTTTCATCCAGTTGTAGTGCCTATTGCAAAAAAAAGTTGATTCCTGATCATCGGATTATGTGCATTGTTTCTCTAGCATGAAATGCATTTAAGTTCACTTTTATTTACAGGGCAAATAAAGATAATGAGTTATGATACAGCATGTCTTGTGGAAATGGTACAGAGTTCATGCTTTTCCGTGCAATGCAATAAAAACTACTGAGACCAGAAAATTTCTGAACAGTAATAGTAAAAATAAAAATAAAATCTAAGTTAATAATAACAACAACAACAACAACAACAAAAATAATAATGCCTCAACTATAAAACATCAAAGAAAGCCAGGAATAATTAAAGACTTTAAGAAAGAAGAGAAAGAAACCTTAAAAATCAATTGCAATGTAAAGGAATCCTGCAAATCTGAAATCCAATTAACCCCATAGAGATGGGAATTGGGCTCATTTCATTTGATATACTATTAAGGTGAAATGCACACTACTTACAGAAAGCTCTGTTACTTTCCTTGCTACTACACTGTGGAAGGGGCAAGGAGCGAGTGTGGAAAGCTCTTAAATAGAGTATCTTAATGGATCAGGGTCTAATTGCTAACCCCTTGGCTAAAACATCATTTTGAAGCTGACACTCCCAGATGCTGAATAAGCAAAGCTTTCCAGCAGGCCTGCAGACCTCATGCAGCACACAGCCTGGAAAAGGATGTTTAAAATTTCTGCAAAGTGTGAGGCATTCTTCTGAGAATATATAGATCACAGATCTTGAACTTTCTTCCCAATGAGTCTCTTCATTACAGGCTGTACCAGTAACACACATCCGAGATGTTGGAAATTTTCAGACTAAGCTCCCTGTCTCAGTGGTCAATCACTGCTCAAGTTACAGGCGTGTACATTCTGTCCAAGGCAGTTTAGTGCTTCCTTAACCTTTATTACATCACTTTTATTAAGCATTTTTACTGTGAGGGTGGTGAGACACCGGCGCACCAGTGCCCAGAGAAGCTGTGGCTACCCCGTCCCTGGAAGTGTCCAGGGCCAGGCTGGATGGAGCTTGGAGCAACCTGGTCTAGTGGGAGGTGTCCCTGCCCATGGTAAAGGGCTGGGAGTAGGTGATCTTTAAGGTCCTTTTCAACTCAAGCCATTCTTATGATCCTATGATTCTATGACAACCTGGGCTATGATTCTATGACAACCTGCAGGCTAAAAAGAGAGCTAGGCCTCAAAACATGCTTGAGGTTAATGTTTGCAGCCCTGACTGGAGCTCATTGAAGAGAAGAGCTATGCCCTGGTTTGTTCGAGTAGGTGTAGAGCTGTGGTGTCGTATCACTTCTGGAGCTGATCTAGTAAACCACCGTGGCAAAGCTGTGAGACAAATTTACCCATCCTACAGGACAAGGGCACTCAAACTGTGTGAAGCTACTCATTTGAGTTTGATAAAACCAGTCTGAGTTTGGTAAAATCCTAACTACAGCCCATTCTTCAAGCATAGCTAATGTTATTTCCTATAGCCTCCTAATCCCACCCTCCCCTCCCTGTCTACTGAGCTCAGCACTCACTTTCCAGACATAATGCCAAGCTGAGAGAGATGGACTCACCTGAATTATACAGGAGACAATCCATACATATTTGCATACATATGTATATGCATACGCTTTTTCAGCTTTGGGCTTGAAAATCCCCAGTCCCAAAGGAAGGAAGGCCTGTCTGACAGTTATGTTCCCACATCTAATGCCCTAGAAATCTCACTGTACCTAATCTAGCTAAAAGATGGCTTTAGGGGACAGGACTGCTCACAATACATAGGTTAGGGAGTGAATGGAAATCATGGGAAAAAGAAGGACAACAACAGAACCAAGAGAAGAATGGAGATGGGATGTTTCTCTGGCAGAGCCCTGAGGAGATGAAGTAAACCACGGGTGGTAGCACAGGGGAAAAAAAAGGTCTAAGAAATTTTGAAATTTGATCCATTCCTGGTTGAAGCTGTATGGCTTAGCAGCCACAGCATGAGTGGGTGTCTTATATTTTCTAAAGGAAAAAGCAATATCACCTCCCCATGACTTGTCAGCTGTTACATTTTAATACAATTAATACACTGGAAAGCAGCCCTAGACAAGACAGTTATACTATAACAGTTCCACCTCTCAGAATGTATTACAATGCTTGTTTTTTTTTTTAATTACTGATCAATTTTATTAGACTGCACAGCCTTATCAGATTGGAAATCATAAAGAATGAAGCCAGATGTTACTGTTTCTCCAACGAATTCTCACTGTAATAAATTTCTTCACCAATAATGAATTTTCAGTAACAATTCTTTGGCATCGTTATACTACCAATAATGCAATATGCAAATGTTAATATTAATAAGTTATTCCCTACTGTCCAAATATTAAGACAGCTTATATTTTTTCCTATGAAAACACTACATGACTAAACACTATATGGATGCTGTAATAGTAAGCATAAAAGATAGGCAAGAAAAGAGATGGGTGGACTTGCTTTCTCCATGTTAAAGCCTCACAGTGAATCTTCAAAAGTGAAGCAAAGCTCCTGTGAATGTAATACACCTGCTTTGCAAGTGATTTAATTTGGGATAAATCCTGCACTGCTGTAGAATAGTACTGAATCTTTGTTCCTGAAAAGAGAATCCATAAGGGCAAAGAAGGAACATCAACAGTTTATCTGAAACACTGATCAGGTAGGAATGAGGAGCAAGCGCTTCAAGCCACTGGCAGGGGTATCAAAAGTAATAATTTTTTATGCTCATCTTGGGAAAAAACCCAATAACCGTCCCACACGCCACCTAGGGCATTTTCAAAGCACTCAACCTAAGTGAGCCCCATACGTTACAAACTTATCTGACATCATTCCATCACAGGCCTTTTAAGGTGATCTAGCTCAAAGTAATTATACATTTTAGGAATGTGCTGAATCTAACTTTGCCAAACGTCATGATCAGAGAACAACAACAGACTTTTAAATATGACATTAAACCAAATTACCTGTAAGAGGAATCCAGAAGTTCTTTTCTTCTTTTAGTCTTAATAAGTGAGACAAAAGTCAGTATGTGTTTTTTCCTATTGATGGCCATCATCAGGTGCTTTGCAAAAATCCCATCTTCTTCTGTACCGGAGAACTGTCTCTCAGAATGTTTTCTTTAATAATAGAGACTCATGTTATAGAGAAGGCTGACAGTCACTGTACTGTATTTGAGTTCAGAAGACCGGGAACTCAGACATTCAAATGAGAAATCTGCAGCTGTAACAAATAACTGTGTTCTTTGTGAATACCAGATGCCATGAACTAAAAAATACTGTGGGTTCATTGATGTAATAACTCATTTGGGTACCTGAGCTACAAGGTCCTATTCCTTGCTCAGATGCTGCTCTATTTGATGAGCTTTAAGCTGAAGCTTTAACCAGTTGCATGTCTCTTTGAAGCACTGTTATTTTTACACCTATATCATAGATGTAACTACGAAGACTGTTGTCTTTGTAAAGCATTTTGATATGTAATGATACTGGAAAAGGTGACTTAGCTAGGTTCACCAATTGTTAATGTTGTTTTGTACCTTCAAGATGCTATGAACTAAAGACTCAAGTGTGGAGCACAGGAATAACAGAGGAAGTTTCTTGTCATTTTGGATAAGAATAGAAGAACACAATCCACAGTAGCTGCGTTCTGTAACAGAGGTAAAGACTACAGCAGGGTGTTTCTATTGTTCCTATTACTAGCAATACGGTAGCATATGAAAAGAGTGCTTGTATTTTTATGTACAGATAAAACCTTGACCATTTGCTCCAGCCTTTCATTGGAGGCAGTATACATCAGGGACTTCATATCCAGCACTGTTTTGTCTTAAGAAGCATTAAGGGGAAGGTGATGAGGAGCAGAGAGGTTTCTGATGAGCCACCAGGGAAAGGACTTACTGAGTGAAAATGTCAAGGTAGAAATTCTTGGCACAGTAATCAAAACAGGCTCTCAGGACTTTTTAAAATATGCCTTTAAATCTACTTAGAGTCTGGCTGAAACCAGATTTACAGTCTATTTTTGCAGCTGCCAGTCTCCACTTAGAGAAGCTTTAACGTTGGATATGGATAGTGTACTTCAAAAGGTAGACAGAAACCTTTGAAGTGCACATAGGCTGATGTGGAAGGTTACTTGAAAGTGTAGGTTTCCTCTGACAACGAAGATATTTAGAAATGTTAGGATTCCAGAGGTGTTCAGGATTTCGTCTCTCTAGGTGGACAAGGTGTTACATTTAACAACCAAATGCGTTTATGTAATTAGAAAGTGCATTTTCTACAGTTGCCTTGTTTGTGTATGTACATAGGTAAGGAACAGAAGCCACTTGTTCATACTGTGTTATTTTTCCATTTAAGAATTCGACAACAATATCTTTGAACTTGCTGGAATATACTCAGAAGATATCTGTAAAGAGCCAACTTCTGAATCAGCATAAATCAGTTACAATAGTGGCTAATAAAGCACATCTTTTAACTTTCAGATTTAAAAAATGTGCAAAATCTGGTATTCTGTTACCCTCTTTTGAATAACTTTAAAAAATTTTCACAGTGTTTATCACTGTCTGGATATTGAGCAAAAAAAGAGTACCTAAAATTTTCAGAGAAGTAGATTACTTTGAAAAATATTTATGTAAAATAATCTGTCTGAAAAGGAGGAAAAAATCCTATTCTGAGTATTCATTGACAAAAATTACTGCCATTGTTTATGAGAGTGCTGTTTTTTTCCAGTTAATTGAAATAACTATCACAAAAATAAATTCAGGTACAAGCAAATCCTTTTGCCTACAACCATTGCAGGCAAAATTTTAGTCCAGAGGAGTTTACCTAGAGATATGTGGATGGTTAGAAGGTAGCTAACTGAATACGTTAGAGCACTGTTGATATCGTATAATAATTCTGTACTGTTGACTATTAGAGTATTACTGAAAATGAGAATATGAAATAAAAAGTGGATAGCTACAGTATAGCTAGAACTATAAAATAAGCATTTTAAAAACTATATCTTCAATTGCATTTTTGTCTTTTCGCTGTAGTTCTAGCAAAATGTTTAATATATGTCTGTAAAAAAAAGGAAAAGTATTTTTTAAAGTAAACAACAACAAAAAATCAGACTTAAAGCTAATAGAATTTTTCCTGAGAGTGGGTGGCAGCTGATTCTTCAACACACGCAAAATAAATGCAAGAAAAAATATCTCTAGAGGATGAATTAGCTGTGTATACCTCCACTGCTGCTTTTGTTTCAAGTACCAATGGTGTACTGTCAGGCTGCAGAAGCAATAAATTTACGGTTATTAATGAGGTTCAGAGGCGTTACTTGCAGGCTGTTTAAACCTCCTACTTCTCAGACTAATGCCTTAGATGCTGGGCTGTGGCATATTCTGAAGTCTTTCTTTTCATTTATCCTAGGCCTTTAGGTTTATTGCAAAAAGCTGAAATATGGACAAAAAAGTTTTTAAAAGTTTTAATCCCCTTTAGGTACAATAGGGTATTTTATCAGATAGATAATTTATTAAGAGTCTACTTGTGTAAACAGAACTACCTGTTCAAATTTTGTTTTGGAGTGACACTACTGTTAATTGTTGTACTGACCTCTATCTACTTTGTAAGATCTTTTAATTTGAAAATGCCACTTTTACTAATAACTGGTAGTTCATAGTAAAAAATAATTCAATGTCTATAGTACTAGAAAAGAGACGTTAAATTTTTACTGCAAAGTGTGGCATTCAAAACAAAAAAACACTTTGACCTTTAAAATAATCTTATATTGCTAAGGAAGCACTACAAGTACCTTTCTGCTAGCTTTATTCTCTGGCATAAGAAAAGATAGATCTGCAGGTGTGGATTCTACATTATTTGCTAGATCTATGATAAATAAACTTTGAACAGCGTTGGCCTGTGTTGAGCCTGTACTATGTTTTCAGACACACCAAGCCTTCCGGATGCTCTCCTGTATCATACTGATTTCCTGGCTTAGAGAACTGTGAGCTGGAGAGGTTTCTGTGACCAGACTTTGCTGTGCCTTGCTAAGTGCCACAACTAACTCTGCACTCTTCCAGATTACCACCACTGAACATATGCTGTTTAAAAGGTCCTGTCTTCTCTAACCTCTCTACAGATTATCTGAGGTGTTAAAATCCATATAAATCTTGCTTCAAGTAAGGATCTAAAAGAACATTTTTTGCTTCTTGTCTCATATGTTGACCATCTACAATTCCATGATACACAAATTTTAAATTAAACTGAGTAATGAAGCTCATCTGATTTTAGAAAAATATCAAACAGACCCTTTATTTTCTTTGGTTTTTTTTTTTTTTTTGTACATCCAATCACCCTTTTGCTTGCAATATAACAAGACAAACAATAGAAGTGAAAGGAAGCATATAAGCATGGAGCTAAATCCACCAAACCCATAGGACAGTTTTGCACCAGTTTGTTGGGTTAAAGCTGACCTGAAAAGTAAAGTAGCTGGCAGCCGCTGGGTTTCTGCCCCATTTCAGAAATCTTCAAGCAGTTGCTGCAGTAGTTTGTACACCTCCTTGCCCTGCCATCAGCATAGGGGATGGTGGCCAGGGCCACTTTACTCCTGGCTGGTCTCCAGCTGCTAGAGCAGCTGGCCCCTTGAGGCTGCTGGCAATCAGTGAAAATCAAATCAGCCCTGTGCTGTGAACTGCTGCTGGGAAGCTTGCAGGATTAGGAAAGCACAGAGTTGGTATACTGCTCCTTCGTGGCCAAGAGCGTGGATCAGCATTTACAGATGGCCGCTCTGTCTCAAGAGGTGTTTCAGTCTGCTCTGGTGCTTCAGAAACTTTACATTTAGGAGCACACATTTAGTCCTATTCTAATGAAATTGCAAAGGTTAAAAACTTGTAAGAGAAATCAGATCAAAGCTTTAGGTAGCTTGATTTCAGTAAAATAATTTTAAATCAAAATTTAATCTAAGGACATATGAAGACAGCAATGTTTACATGGCAGGATGAAACACCTTCTGGAATAAGTTTTGTAGAGGGAGACAAAATGAAAATGAAGCTGTGCATACATATGTCTTCTTGTTCCAGTGCTGGTCAAGTTTGCTGACAATAACAGAGTGGATATGAGGTCTTAGTATAAGACGATATATATAGGACCTTGTCTCATGAAGCTAATTCTGATCTGACTTTCACTTACCTGAAAAATCTGTCAGAGATCCAGCACAGTGGCAGAGCTGATCACAACATGGTTAACAGGCAGAAACTCCAGCCCTGCCTCCCTGTATTCCAGGGCCAGCACTTGACAGATGAGTGAGTACTTGATTCCCTTTTCCTCTTGGGAAGCTCTGTTTGCCTGCCATTCTAAAAAGGTAGGGAAAGAGAAAAATAGGTCTTTTTATATCAGTCTTCTAACTTCATCCGTTCCTGTTTCACAGAGCTCCTCTGCTCACTCCACTCTGTGGAGTCTTTTATTGGTTCCCTGCCCTGTCTACCTAAATCTAAGTCAGCTTTTCCAGAGAAAATGCTGCTTAATAATTTCAGAGAGTTATTGCTTCTGGCTTTGTCAGTGCATGGTACAGCAGAAAAAAGAATAGAGAAAAGACACAGTATGACCCAACCCTGGTATTTGTATTGAAGACTATAAAGTGGTACTTGTCCAAGAAAATGCAATTTCTTTGGCAAGCGTGCTGATGCCAGGAATATGCATGAGTGTTAAAATCCCCAGAAAGACAAGGCACTTTCTAAGGAGTGGTTTTCCATATCAGGTTTCAGGTGGTAAGAATCTGGTTCTTTGCCATATTAATGAGCTGCAAATGCAAATTCACAGTGAATTAATTTTGTGGTCAGTTGGTAAATGTAGCTAAAGCAGCACAAGTTTCACTGCATGTCCAAAATCTGTTTTACTTTTTTCCCTTTTTTGAGCTTCCTGTGTATTGCTTTCCTGGCCCTCGCTACTATGAGGTTTATCTTTAGCATCTTCAATACTTCTTCTCCAGTTGAAGGTTTCTCAGTTGAAGTAAGCAGTTATTCCACACATGGTGCTCTATTTCTGAAGATTGATTGGTGTGACAAAGTGTTGTAATTTGAAACAGAAATTTCTTTTTAACAGGTGAAGTTTTAAGGGAATTGCAGGCACTTCCTGCTTGCTCGCATTACTCTAGAAATAAACTGTCTCTGTGAGATTGGTTAGATTTCTAAGGAAAGGAAAAATATACCATGCAGAGAAGTAGTAGCATGTGACACTAGATCCAGATGGGGAATTCTTGTTAAAATAATATGAAAGCAGTCCTCTGCGGCTTGCCTAGTCAGATCAAATGCCTGGAGATGTTGACTTCTGCTGAGCAGTTCATCAGAGTAGGTTACTGTGACATCTATGGTTTGTGCCCAGGTTCTACGTTCTCAGTTATGTGTGAAAAAATGGCACTCTATTCTGTCCTCTAAAAGCTCCCATTGCACACTTGATAGCTCAGTGACCTTCCCTAAGGCTTCCCCAGTTTCTTCTCCATCCACCAACAACTAAATTCCCACACTTTTTCTATTCATCTGCCATTCTCCAATAGTGTCCATGATGTCTATTGTCCAGTGACACCTTTTCTGCTCTGAGCCACACAGCTCTCATTCTAACCGTTGATGCTGATTTAGAAGTTGACCGCTTCGCAAGCATCAGTGATAGCTTGTACTTGTGTCATGTTTTATATTCAGTACAACTGTCATGATTTACCTTGTTACAATAAAGCAAATACTATTGTCACAGATTTCAACACTTTATTCCCTATGAGAGTCTCCTGCTCCCACAGCAGAAAGACTTCTTATAACCACTGGAATTATAACACTAGGAGCTGAAACTGAGCCTTGGTAGCAGAAGTGGGAAAATGCTCCCTGTCTCAGCTTTTCCCAGTAGGGAAATGGTAGAATCACCAGCCTTGGAGGTGTTTAAAAGACATGTAGATGTGGTGTTTAGGAATATGGTTTAGTGGTGGACATCTGTTAAGTTAATGGTTGGACTTCATAATCTTAACGGTCTTTTCTAAGCCAAATGATTCTGTGATTTTATGATTCTATGATTTAAATGCAGGTCAAAGAGAAATGCATTATTCAGATGGGAATCCTAACCAGGTGCTTGCACAATACAATAGCTTTAATATCTTTCTGCTTTTAAGCATCACATCTACCTTATTCATAGATGCATCATACCAAGAGTCTTTCAACAGTTAAATTAGAGGAGATAGAGAGCCCTCAACCTCATCTTACCTCTGCCTCCCACAGAAAATTCAATACAAACATTACATTTGGACTGGCTTGCACTGACTGCTGATCGATGGCTAAATTCACTACTGGCATCTCTACCTAAATAAATTTAGGGAAGACTCTGGCCCTCTGTTTTGAAGGCCCACCCAACTGTACACACATAAAATTGGAACAGCATCAGTAATTTAGCTTCCTCTAGTAGTTTCAGGCTTTTTTCTAGATCCCAGCTGCCTCTTAGAATGATTTGTTGCTGCTAATTTTTTTTAACAGACCATCTGTCTCATTTTGTATTCTAGAGCATTCTTCTCCCTTTTTTTGTCATGTTTCCAGCAGAGTAAGAAGTTAGTTGGACTGCTCATGCTCTAGATAGTTAGCATATTGCTGTTCTGTTGCTGGTGCAGCAGAAGAAAAGAAAGTGCAACCCTTTTTACTTTCTTTTTCTCTGGGCAGGAAAACCTTCAGTCCACTCAGCAGGGAAGGGTCTCGGCACCTTCACAGCTCCCCCAGCAAGTTCACTTATACTGAAGTCATTACAAACTCAGGGGTCACCACTCCTGTAAACCCTTAGGACCAGACTGTCAATAGTACAGGTGGGCAAAAGGATCCAGAGACTTTGTTTCTCTCAAGAGAGATTATTACTATTATTATTATTGTCATATTCAGTTGGTTGGGCCACATCAAGAACAACGTATTTGATGCAAATCTCTTAGACATCACTTGATTACTGAACACCAGGCATAGTCGGGATACAACAAAATTATTCTCTGAAGAGTAAAGCACAGCTGGAGAGAAATTAAACAGCACTCCATGCTGCACCTCCAAGCCACAGGTGTCACCAAAACTGAAAACATGAAAGAACTCATTACTGATATAAGGCTAAGTACTAGGTTTTGCTGAGTCCTTCACAGAAATCTGGAAAAATTTAAAGACTAGTAATAATCTTAATTTGGCTTCAGATACCTAGGGTACTGCTGTTTTTCCTGAACAATTTGTACAGACTCCTCTGTAGCCACTGGAAAGACGTATGATCTTCTGGAACACAATTAGTCTATTTTAGAAATCCACTTCAGGCTATGTTGAAGTTCTCCCTAGAAGAACCTATTTTCTGTAACTGATTACACAGCCTAAGTGACTAACACTGTTGTAGATATCTTTACTGCAGAGTTCTCATTTGACCAGTAAGTCCTCCACAAAGAAACTATTGGAAGATTCAGAAATAATCACTTAGGAAGCCATTAGAACTTGGCAAGAAAAGTAAGGCAGACTGCTGCTAATGAGGGTGATTAATGTTCTAATTTAACAGGCATCAGGATTATCACATCTGTGATATACACTCTTACATTAATTTTTTTTTTCAGCTAAGGGTTGGACTCAATCTTACAGTTCTTTTCCAACCCAAGTGATTCTATGACCTACCTGTGAGATGGAGTTCTATCACCAGGTCACCACACCCTGGCACTGGCCCTGATTTCTGAACTCTAACCTCATGACCTTGCTGAGGAAATTCTGAGCCCACTTGACCCACCTGGAACCTCACGAGGCTTTGGAAGACCACAATAAAGATGACACAAGACAACTACAAGTAAAATAGGTGTGTGACAGCAAGGCTGAAAATAACTGCCCCCCCCGCAGAGGACTGTGGAAAACCATATACACAGCATATGCCAAGCCTGCATGCATCATATGAAAAAAGATGCCAGAACAAAAACTGTTCTTCGTTGCTTTGTGAGTGTTTACAGTGTAGGATGCACAAACGATGACTGAGGGATTCTTCATAGGAGCAGTGGAAAGTGTTCCTGCAAGGTATGATGCAAATATTTAGTATACAAGCAAGTGAAACCTTCACTAACTTATGCTGAAATATACACATACATGTACACATACACATACACATATACAGGCTGTCCATGGTGCCAAAAAAGGCAGTGTAAGTAGAAGATAAAATTTGCAGTTACTTGATTGTTATTGCAGGGTGATAAACTGAAACAAACATTGTACACTAGTTTCTCTGCAGTATAGGCAATGAGGCAAAAGACCTAGAAAGAAATTAAATTTGTAACATTATCAGAGAAATGAAATAGTACCAGGTTTACATGTGTCTGCTTGCTCTTTCTGTTAGGAAGGTAAGCTTCTGGAAGAGTAGTTCATGTTTTTCAGGACATAGGTGAATTTTCAAAGCACTAAATGCCAGTGGAACTATAGTCCTAACACAGATTCGTAATTTATGTCTTTACAAAACTTTTCCTGTTCCTTTTTTTTCTTCTAAGAAAGATAACATAAAAAAAGAGAACACTTCCTAATTCTGGGATTGGTCCATATAACCTCCAAACCAAAATAATCTTCCAAGCTATTTTATTATTTTTTTTTTAAATTACAATACTTACAGAGGGAAAACTACCAAGGACTCAGCTGATGCCATTTATGCTGCCTAAATTAACACCAGGGCTCAGGTTGGTTACATTATGAAACCAGAGCACAAGTTGAATTATGTTTGTTTTTTTTTTTTTTGAAAGCACCATTTCAATGGACTACCATTTAAGTTCATTTATTTCACTAGAAAATTCAGCAAATTCGTAGTATGAATTAAGCCTTCCCCTTCGGGAAAAGTGGTAAAAACAAAGCAACTGGTAGTTTTAAAAAGGTAAGAGATACTGAGGTGCCAGTTCTAAAACTGTCAAACCCACAACTGAATAAACACATTTAAATACTGTGTATTGGAAATTAAATGCACAGGAGAGAAATGAAGCCAGCAAATTATTTGTCTGTGATGTAGCTCACCATAGTACTTTAAAAGCATTGATGTGTAAAACTGTTCAGTGTTCATGGGTTGTAAGTCTTAATAGAGAGCTTAGGGTTTTAATCCTGCTGAGGTACTGTAACAGAATTAAACTGACTATAAATAATTCAGGGGGCAGTTTGGAATAGTTTTCTTAACAAAATAAAGCCAACATTGCAGATTGGTGGCTTGTATATTAGTGGGTATGAGCAAAACCAAAATACCACTTGCCCAAAGAAAGAAGGTGGTTTTGGCCTCTCTCCATGTATATAAAAATTGTATAACTTTATTTATGAAAGGCCAGCCTTGGTTAAAACTTCCCATAAACTGATTAGTGCCATGGTCAAAAGGCACCTGGCAGACTTATCATGTACTGAAAATACAGAGATAATTTCTTC
Organism: Trogon surrucura; assembly: GCA_020746105.1. Taxonomy (NCBI): domain Eukaryota; kingdom Metazoa; phylum Chordata; class Aves; order Trogoniformes; family Trogonidae; genus Trogon; species Trogon surrucura. The sequence continues at coordinate 110,378,009 of CM036617.1, read as the reverse complement.
TTCAGCTACAAATGGATGCAAATTGAATGTTAAACTGGAATAGTTGCTGGAGACTTGAAGAGTGAAAAGATAGATAAGAGAATCTAAAATAAAAATAAACATACCTGACAGGATTTTTCATTTCTGAAAGCCAACAGTACTTCATGATGGGTAACAAAGATTGCAAAGAAACAGTTGTGGTATAACAGATTGCTTCTTGGTTGCAAGACATTAACCTCTTGACTGGACACAGTAGAGATGAGCTGGCAATCTCTCTTGGAAAATCACAGAACCATAGAATCACAGAATTGTTTATATTGGAAAAGACCTTTAAGATCATCAGGCCCAATTGTTAACCAGCAATGCTAAGTCCACCACTAAACCAAATCCCGGAGCACCGTATCTACATGTCTTTTAAATATCTCCAGGGATGGTGACCCAAAGTGAAGAAAAAAAGAGTCAAAATCAGTATTCAATCAATGTGGCCACAAGGGCTGGGACAGCCAGAGGCGATGAACTAGTCACTATAGGTAATGGTCTGCTCCACCGACTGCTAGATGCAATCAGCACACGCTCCATACACTGCCCAAAGGCCACAGGGAACCTTATCAATAGTCAGTTTCACATGGAAAAGTGTTTAATTGAACCTTGACTAACTTTGAGCTTGGAAAAACGGGGCAAGTCTCCAGTCTACAAGGACTAAGCTTCTCCTACAGAAAACATGGGACACAGAGAGTGAGACTACAACTTTTTTGCCGAGTCCTGGACTTGGTGTGCAGAGCCGAGCTCAGACAGATCCACATCATCGTAGTCTGGGACCACTTGGGGTAGTATAAACTTTTGCTCACAGCTGCAGCTACTGAGTGACTGCCTATGAACCTGCTCATGCATGTTTGTAAGTCTTTTTTCAGCATGACTGAAATATAATTAAAGTAACAAAACAAAAATGCATTTAGGAAACAGTAAAAGGTAGAGGCAAAACCTCACGTAACAGTAAATGATAAAGCATTTGTTTTCATAGGTATATTATTTTCTCTGAAATTAAATGTGGCCATGGGGAAATAATTACTGATATACGGATATGTTTTTATTAAAGTGTTATTAGTTAAAATTTGCCAGCTTTTTATCAAATTTATAACCACGCAGAGGTAGTTTGCATTTTATTTACAGAAGCGTATCGATTTTGCTGGTTCCTAAAAGGCACTTGGAAGACAGGGTAATGGAAGGGGGAGCTACTTTTCCTTGCAGATCAATTAGTGTGAATTTCATGGACTGTATAAAATGGATACATTTACAAAGCTCAGCATATTCTTATGGCTTCTCATGCAGCAGCAGCAGCAGCCCCCCAAGCCACTTAGCACTAGTGACATACTTGCTGGAAAGGCTGGCGAAGAAGTGAAGCATCAAGCACAGGTTTTTGGCAGCCTCTTACAGAGTCTAACCGAATTAATTCTGCTGATTATACCACCTGCAGTATTTACTTGATGAAATGCAGGCGACGAAAGCTGCTGCACGTATCACTCTTCCGAATGCAGCGCTCATCAGAACAGAGGCCCAGGTTTAGCGATAGGCCTAGGTCAGCCAGCGCTGCGGAGGTGGGGATTCATTTGCTTAATTGTTCTTTCTCATTTTCTCCAGCCTTATATATATTTTGTGCATAAACAGGCTAGAATTATTCTTGTGAAATACTAGCTGAGAAGTTTACATCCTTTCTTTTTTGTTTACCAGATTGCATGCCCAGATTGGTTCACAGAAATCAATTACGTCTTTGGTTTGTTCTATGAACGTTAATTTCAATGATCTTTCTGGTGACTTTGTGTTACCATCTTGTGATTGATCATTAAATTTTCATGCTAACATTTTGGATGCTTGGCTAGATGACAAACTTTGATAACTTTGTGACCAAAATTATTAAAAAATGGGTTTTACAATTGAATTATTCAATGAACATTTTAAACATCGATCACAACAAAACTTATGACAGTGCCATTATATTTTCTACTGAACTGCATATTGTCATATGTTTCTGAATTTCTCAGATTTTTTGAAATGCAAGACAGATTTCTTTTTCCTCAGTTTTAAGTAAAGGAAAATAAAAGTCCCAATCCTTGAAATTCTATTCAGGAGGGAAACATTCTGTGATTCTGTGAAACGGTGCTGCTTCATGCAAAAAGCAGTTTATTTACCAGCTGCTTTTCTTCTATGAAGTAATCACCTCAAACTGCATTTCCCTTCATGTGCTATGAACAGGACTTGAGTGTCAGCTCAGCAAAAGGGAAGACTGCAATATTTGATAAGAAATAAGATGGACAAGGAGTCCAGCACAAAAATGAACATGACAAAGACTGAAAAAAACCAGTAACCATTGAACCAGAATTTTCTAAAATAAATTCAAATTTATATTTTAACATTTCCTAAAATGTCAACATTTTTATATTTTCTATAATTTGAGCTGTTCTGACTGTGGTATTAGTTGCATATTTTGCTTTCATGATTCTGTGACTAGCATTTGGCAGATGAAGTGGTTTAATTTTAATAGCACGTATTGGTTATGCCTCACATCCGAGAGCAAAATAAAAGATGTAAGTCTACTTGGGAACATATGCATTTCTTGAAACACATACTAGGAGACTTACACTGTGCTGCCACACCTATGTGTTTTTTTCTGCCTTCATTCACAGTGACAATCTTCAAGTGCTTATTGCTTGGGAATTTAAGCCACATTCGTGACCTTCTCAGGGTAACGTAGAATCACATCCCACCTGTTCACTGCTTCAGTATATGTATATAATTGCAAAAACACAGGTACATGCCTCTTGCAGGCTGATGGACACTTGTAACTATTCCTGTACGTATGAGCAAAATATGAGCTCAGACACTCTCCTTTCAGGTGCTCATGGGATAGCTCAGAAACCTACTCGAGTGTGAGCCTTTGTTCAATCACTTGGCATGCAATTGAATTTGGGTCCTAGCACAGTATAAAACAAACACTTTAAACATAGATACTGATTGAAACTTTGGCCTGCTGTTTGCTTCTAATTACATGAGCCACTGAATATCTTCCCACCATGACGTGAGAAGTCTTTGACAGAAATTTTGTTGCCAGACAACACCAAGCTGTTATACTACCTATAGGATCTCTGTAAGGTTAACATCATATTTAAATAATATTTGTGACATATAGATTAAAAACTTATTAGTTATTTCACAAGTTTATCTTTTATGAGAAAAAAATACAGAAGAATTATTCCATAATCTATTTTTCTGACACATCTACAAAAGGCAGTCATATCAAAGTGATGCTAGATTCATGATTATTTTACATTTTAAAATTTCTGGGACTACAGGCTTATTTGGCCTTGGTTTCATCAGATCAGGAGGAGGAGTCCTTTTGAAGAGAAGCTGGCCTGAAAATGCCCTTGTTTGTCCCGATATTAATGACTTATATGTGGCTTTTCAAAATGTGTATGAAATACACAAAACTATTGCTACCTTACTTCAAACAAATTTCATAGAATTCAAGAATAATCCATTACTATTCTAAAATACTAACAAGTTCTGACATATGACTTTTTAAGAAGTATCTATCACAGGTTATATCTACCAAAATTCTGGTGGGCATAAATATGATTTTTGAGGTTGTGAGTTTGGTAAAAATTGTTTTAAATCGAAATTTTACTTTACCCTATCTAAGTGAAGTTGTTTTCTTTTCCTTCTTTGTCTTCCTCATCTCAATTATATAATCTTCACAGCCCATTGCTTCAAATTTTTATCAAGAAATATTCTCAGCCTCAACATATATGAATTCCACATTTTAGTAGTGGTGTGATGGAGAGTGCTATATTAGCAAATTATGGAGGCTGAGATAACTATATTTCCTTAGAATTCACTACAGCTTGAAAATTCAAAAACCAGAAGACCTGCCATATGAAGAAAGGCTGAGAGAACTCGATTTGTTCAGCCTTGAGAAGAGCCTACTGGTACTTATGTGCCAGTATGTAAAGGGTGGTGACAACCAGGGGAACCATGATATAATTGCCATTACAGAAACATGGTGGGATGATTCACATAGTTGGAGTGACATAATGAATGGCTACAGGCTCTTTAGAAGAGATAGGGAAGGGAAGGAAAGAGAGGTGGTGGGGTAGCGTTATATGTTAAGAAGTGCTTTGACTGCCTAGAATTCAATGTCAGGCACACCAAGGTGGAGTGTTTATGGATAAGGATAAAGGGGAAGGCCAATGAGGCTGATATCCTAGTGGGAGTCTGCTACAGACCACCTGACCAGGATAAAAACACTTGGAGAAGTCTCACATTCACTAACCCTGGTTCTTGTGGGGGACTTCAATTTCATAGAATCATAGAATCATAGAATCATAGAATGTTAGGGATTGGAAGGGACTTCGAAAGATCATCAAGTCCAATCCCCCTGCCAGAGCAGGAATGCCTAGACTATGCCACACAGGAACGTGTCCAGGCAGGTCTTGAATGTCTCCAGAGAAGGAGACTCCACAACCTCTCTGGGCAGCCTGTTCCAGGGCTCCGTCACCCTCACTGAGAAGAAGTTTCTTCTCGAGTTTAAGCGGAACCTCTTATGTTCCAGTTTCAGCCCATTACCCCTTGTCCTATCAGTGGTTGTCACCGAGAAGAACCTGGCTCCATACTCGTGACACTCACCCTTGATATATTTGTAAACATTAATGAGGTCACCCCTCAGTCTCCTCTTCTCCAAACTAAAGAGCCTCAGCTCCTTCAGTCTTTTCTCATAAGGGAGATGCTCCACTCCCTTAATCATCCTAGTTGCCCTGTGCTGGACTCTCTCCAGCAGTTCCCTGTCTTTCTTGAACTGAGGGGCCCAGAACTGGACACAGTATTCCAGATGGGGTCTCACCAGGGCAGAGTAGAGGGGAAGGAGAACCTCTCTCGACCTACTAACCACCCCCCTTCTAATACACCCCAGGATGCCATTGGCCTTCCTGGCCACAAGGTCACAGTGCTGCCTCATGGTCATCCTGCTGTCCACCAAGACTCCCAGGTCCCTTTCCCCTACACTACTCTCTAATAAGTCATTCCCCAACTTATACTGGAATCTGGGGTTGTTCCTACCCAGATGCAAGACCCTACATTTACCCTTGTTATATTTCATTAAATTTTTCCCCGCCCAACGCTCCAGCCTGTCCAGGTCTCGCTGGATGGCAGCACAGCCTGCTGGTGTGTCAGCCACTCCTCCCAGCTTGGTGTCATCAGCAAATTTGCTGATAGTACTCTCTAGTCCCTCATCCAAGTCATCGATGAATATATTGAATAATACTGGTCCCAGTACAGACCCTTGAGGCACTCCACTGGATACAGGTCTCCAACCAGACTCTGCCCCATTGACCAAAAGTCTTTGGCTTCTTCCCCTCAGCCAGTTCACAGTCCACCTCACTACCCGAGAGTCTAGACCACACTTCTGCAGTTTAGCAGCAAGGATGCTGTGGGAGACTGTGTCAAATGCTTTACTGAAGTCAAGGTAGACCACATCCACCGCTCGGCCATCATCTATCCACCTTGTTATATCCTCATAAAAGGCTATGAGGTTAGTCAAGCACGACTTCCCTTTGGTGAAGCCATGTTGACTGTCTCTAATGACCCTCTTATCCCTGATATGCCTTGAGATGGCACCAAGGATAAGTCGTTCTGTCACTTTCCCAGGGATGGTGGTGAGGCTGACCGGTCTATAGTTACCCGGGTCCTCCTTCTTGCCCTTTTTGAAGACTGGAGTGACATTTGCTTCCCTCCAGTCCTCAGGCACCTCTCCCATCTCCCAAGACTTGGCAAAGATGATGGAGAGTGGTCTAGCAATGACATCAGCCAGCTCCCTCAGCACCCGTGGATGCATCCCGTCTGGACCCATGGATTTATGGATGTCCAGATTGCTTAATTGGTCCCTAATCCAGTCCTCATCGACTAAAGCATACTCCTCCACTGCCCTGACTTCCTCTGGGGCCTCAGGGGAATGGGGCTCCTCAGGACAGCCTCCGGCAGAGTAGACAGAGGCAAAGAAGGCATTCAGTAACTCTGCCTTCTCTGTATCATGTGTCACCAAGGCACCCACCTCATTCATCAGTGGGCCTACATTGCCTCTGGTGTTAGTTTTATCTGCCACGTATTTGAAAAAGCTCTTCCTGTTGTCCTTGACCCCTCTCGCCAAGTTCAATTCTAGGGAGGCCTTTGCTTTCCTAGTTGCCTCCCTACACCCTCGGACAACAGCCTTATATTCTTCCCAAGTGGCCAGCCCTGCCTTCCAAGATCTGTAAATTCTCCTCTTGCCCTTGAGCTTACCCAGCAGATCCCAATTTACCAGATGTCTGCTGGAAGTACAACACAGCAGAGAGAGGGCAGTCTAAGAGGTTTCTGGAATGTATGGATGACAACTTCCTGTTGCAGCTGGTCAGTGAGGCTACCCGGAGTAGTGTCCTGCTAGACCTACTGTTTATGAACAGGGAAGGGTTGGTGGAAGATGTGATGGTCAGAGGTTGCCTTGGCCACAGCGACAATAGTATGATAGAATTTTCAATATGTGGTGAAGTTAGGAGGGTCACCAGCAAAACCTCTACCTTGGGCTTCCGGAGGGCTGACTTTGGACTATTCAGGATGCTGGTTCGAATAATCTCTTGGGAATCTGTCCTTAAAGACAAAGTGGCCCAGGAAGGCTGGGCTTACTTTAAGAATAAAATTATGAAGGCACAGGAGCAAGCTGTCCCTATGTGCCGTAAAATGAGCCGTCGGGGAAGAAGGCCAATGTGATTGATCAAGGAGCTTTCACAACAACTCAGGGGGAAAAGAAAAGAGTGTATCAACTCTGGAAAAAGGGGCAGGTGAATCAGGAAGCATTTAAAGATATCGTAAGGTCATGCAGAAAGAAAATGAGAGAAGCGAAAGCTCAGTTAGAACTTCATTTGGCCGTCTCTGTAAAGGATAACAAAAAGTGCATGTATAAATACACTAATAACAAATGGAGGGTCAGGAAAAATCTCTGCTCCTTATTGGATGAGAGAGGGAACATAGTAGCAGGTTGAGGTCCTTTATAACTTCTTTGCCTCAGTCTTCAACAAGAAGACTGTCTGTCCTCAGGACAGCTGGACTCTTGAGCTGGTAGACAGGGATGGGGAAAAGAATACTCCTCCTGTAATCCAGGAGGAAGTAGTTAGTGACCTGCTGTACCAGCTGGATTCCAAAAAGTCCATGGGTCCGGATGGGATTCATCCTAGGGTGCTGAGAGAGCTGGCAGAAGAACTGGCTAAGCCACTCTCTGTCACTTATTATCAATCCTGGCTAACTGGGGAGGCCCCAGATGACTGGAGGGTGACCAACATGACGCCCATCCATAAGAAGGGCCAGAAGGAGGACCTGGAGAACTATAGGCCTGCCAGCCTGACCTCAGTGCCTGACAAGGTTATGGAGTGGATTATCCTGAGTGCCATCAAGCAGCATGTAGAAGACAACCAGGAGATCAGGCCCAGCCAACACGGGTTTAAGAAAGGAAAGTCCTGCCTGACCAGTCTCCTCTCCTTCTAAGACTTGGTGACCTATCTAGTGGATGAGGGGAAGGCTGTGGGTGTGGTCTACCTCGATTTTAGCAAAGCCTTTGACACAGTCTCCCACAGCATCCTCCTGAAAAAGCTGGCAGCCCACGGCTTGGACGGGTGCACCCTTAACTGGGTAAAAAAATGGTGGGATGATCGGGCCCACAGAGTGGTGGTGAATGGTGCTGCATCCAGCTGGTGTCTGTTGACCAGTGGTGTCCTGCGGGGATCAATACTGGGCCCAGTCCTGTTCAACATGATGACCTAGATGAGGGGATTTAATCTGCACTTAGTAAGTTTGCAGATGACAGCAAGCTGGAGGGGAGTGTCGATCTGCTGGAGGGTAGGAAGGCACTGCAGAGGGACCTGGACAGGCTGGGTTGATGGTGCAAGGCCAATGGTATGAAGTTCAGTAAGACCAAGTGCAGGGTCCTACACTTTGGCCACAATAACCCCCTGCAGAGCTACTGACTGGGGAAGGAGTGGCTGGAGAGCAGCCCAGCAGAGAGAGACCTGGGAGTACTGGTTGACAACTGGTTGAACAGGAGCCAGCAGTGTGCCCAGGTGGCCTGGAAGGCCAATGGCATCCTGGCTTGTGTCAGGAACAGTGTGGCCAGCAGAAGCAGGGATGTAATTCTGCCCCTGTGCTCAGCACTGGCGAGGCCTCCCCTCGAGCCCTGTGTGCAGGTCTGGGCCCCTCACTGCAAGAAAGACCTTGAGGTGCTGGAGCGGGTCCAGAGGAGAGCAACGAGACTGGGGAAGGGACTAGAGGGAAAGTCCTATGAGGAGAGGCTGAGGGAGCTGGGGTTGTTTAGCCTGGAGAAGAGGAGACTCAGGGGGGACCTTATCACTCTCTACAACTACCTGAAGGGAGTAGTAGTAGTAGTCAGGTGGGGGTCGAGCTCTTCTCCCTGGCAACTAGTGACAGAACGAGAGGGCATGGCCTGAAACTGCGTCAGGGAAGGTTTAGATTGGATCTCAGGAAGCACTTCCTCATGGAGAGGGTGATCAGGCATTGGAATACACTGCCCGGGGAGGCGGTGGAGTCACGGTCCCTGGAGGTGTTTAAGGAGAGGCTGGATGTGGCACTTAGTGCCATGGTCTAGCCGATGTGGTGGTGTTGGGTCATAGGCTGGACTTGAAGATCTCAGAAGTCTTTTCCAGCCTCAACAATTCTCTGGTTCTGTGACAAAGAAGATGGAGACTGCCTTCTTATGAGGAGTCAATGGAAAAGACAAGAAGTAGTAGGTACAAGTTGCTCCTGGGGAGATTGTGATTGGACTCCAGAGGAACTTTTTTCATGGTGAGAGCAATTAGATATCGGAAAAGTCTTACAAGGGAAGTGGTGGATTCCTCAACTTTAGACAGTTTTAAGGCTTAGCCTGACAGCGTGCTAGGCCATCTCATTTAAACTGTATTTCTTTACCTTAAAGGGCTGGACTAGATGATCCCTGAGGTCCCTTCCAACCTGGTATTCTATGATTCCATGATGCTTACTTTATGTGATATTTGTTATATTGATCTTTTCCCTTGCTTTGTCTGAGTAGTATGCCTGCTAATTTTTGATGCAATAATAGCTGGCAAATAAACCTTTCTCTTCTGAAATCTCTTGATAAGTTTGGCTTTTGGTTGACAAATACTTTTTTTAATGTGAAGATACATCCAGAATGTTTTTTCCTGAGACAAGCCAAACAACCATTGACTTGCTTCTTACCACTTGACCGGTGAGGAAAATCTTCACTATTAAGCAGGAAAGACCTTTATGTCTTGTTTCCCTTTAAAAGTTTCAGTGCAATTGGTGCGTATCTATTTTAATTTCACTTATAAGTCAACATTTTTAAAGGACTAGTGACTTGGTTAGTATTTTTAAACCAGCTTTGAACACTTTAAAAGTCACCAAGTGTGTCTGATCAAAGACATTCTTATGGAGAGTGACATTAAAAACTCAATAAGGTTAGTTTCCTTTATAGTCTTGTATTTCTTCAGAATGAGTAATATTATGGGCTTTTACACTGATTTTTTTTTTTGAGATAGGCGAAGAAAAGTTTAAAAAAGCCCTTGTTCAATTGTCTTATGGTCTTACAGCTGAGAAAACAAATGTGTAAAAAAAGGGCAAAGTAAAATGCTGGAAGTGCAACTGGACAACATACTATATGTAATATTAACTTTATATATTTATAACCATATTTGAGGACAATCAATGAGTTTCATATACTAATTTTATTCTTGTCCAAAACCAATAGCTCCTTTGATAATAAATCAGCACTAAATCAGTACAATTGAAAAGTAGGAGGCTATTTCAGGATTTCCTCTGATTTTTCTCCTATTCTACTCTCATTCATTATTTGAGTCTGTACGGCGTGAGATTAGCAGCAGAATTCCTAAGAAAACACTTACACTTTCTGTATCTACGTAAAGTTTTACAATGCTGCGTTTTTAAGAGGATTATTTCATATTAGTGGGATATTATTCACATTTATGTCATAATGAAAATACTTAGTTTCCATGCATGAGGGAAATACCTAATCTTAAAACACTGAAAGATGGTTCTTACGATGGTAGTGAAGCAAAGAGAAAGGGCGAAAACTAGTGCTTATAGAAAGTTAAAGGAAACTTATTGGATCTTTAGAAGTTCCTTGTCCTGGCCCTGCTCGTATGATTAAATCAAGTGACTCAAAAGTCATTTTTCTTTGGAAAATGGAGTCAATTGGCATGCCAATTGCCATCTGATGTCTTGAAACTGATTTTCTTCTTTAAAATTCCATCCAAATTCGCACAGGTGTGTGAAACAATTATAGCTGAAAAGTAGTTGAGTGAGAAAAGCAAATCAGAATAATTATTTGCCTTTGAAATTTAGAATAGAAATGCATCACACTACTAATTCACTTCCTCTACCACATTTCTCCTTAAAAGTATTACGCATTTGCTTAATTTTATGGATAGATCATTACTGTAATGCTCTTAATTTATGCCCCCACCTCCTCTCCCATCTTGCACCACGTGGTTGTTGAGGAGAACTATAAAATTTATATCAAGATTGTTTTGAGGTTCTGAGTTAACCCACTCAGAACAGTCTATGAATCCCATTATTAAACATCGGATAGCAGAGGACAGCTGTGTATCTTAGGCTGACAGTTTAATCTGCTGGTTTAAGGTCAACTGCTTCTTAATCTACACAATAAAAACAACCAAGACTTTTTCTTATCTCACTCTATTTATATCGTATTTTTTGGTCTCAGGCCTTTCTTCTTGACACAGTCCAGGATAAGTCCTGCTCAGCGACTACAGAAAAGTTGCTACTGATAAAAATGGAGACCTTTTTGGTTGGTGAAGTGCTTTCTTAATTTTTTATGTATCTGGGAACAAATTTTGCATCCCTTCTTTGTAGATGTTGCTCTTCTCTCAGTGTTTTCATTTGGTTAGAAAGTGTTGGGACACTAACATATACAGCTTTATCCCACCCTGGCTATTCCACACTGCAGCTAACACCATTTGTGGCCCTATCTTGCTGAAAGCCAGAGAAGTCAAACAATCTGTTTCCTGATGACCCAGGAAGCAATGCAGAAAGAGCACTTTTCACTACGTGCTCTGCTTGATGAATTGCTATGTTCCAGAAGACAATGTGTACATGTACATTCCTTTGGTTTTGTGCCTTGCTTTCAATCCTTTGTGTGCTCGAACTCATGTCTTGAAGCAGGCACTGCTTAGAAACTAGAACTCCTCTTCTTCTATGAATCTGTTTATATTTCTATCCAAAGCAGCAAATATGAAAAATTAAAAATACTCTGTCATTCTGTTTTCCACCCAAATCATCTGTGTCCTCAAACTGAACTTCAAAGTACTTCCAGAGGTTCAAAGCAGCATATGTCATGGATTTAGTTTTTATCTAGAGAAACAAAATCTGCATTAATTCTTCACAGCTCCTAAACAGAGCAAGAAAGAAAAGGAACATGAGAGGGCAGAAAGAGACATCTGAAGAGAATCTCTATCCTCTAAAGGGCTCTGGCAGTCCAAACCCTCAGAGACATTAGAGCAAAACTGCTCCCGGATTTTCAAGATCAGACCCTGAACTCAAAGGCCTGGACCCAGATTTTCAAAAGTATTAAATAATTCTGAAAGTGCTAGAAACGGCTTGGATTTCTACAAAGTGCTGAATGCCATTGCTCTGAAAATCAATTGCCTCTACAGCATTTCAAGCCAGGCATATAAAACAGAAGAACTCCAAATCACTAGTTGGTCTTAAAAAGTCTTGGCTCTGAAGCCTGCCAAGTCAGCACCTTCTTTGCCTACTTGTAAAGGCAGCCAAAGAAAGGAAATAGATGAGCCATCAGCTCTAAGCATAATTTCTACTGATTCAGTTCTTAGTTCATGAGCTAGCTGGAAAGAAAAAGAGGGAAGCATATGAAGAGAGTGTTTTAGTTCTCATAAGACAATTTCCAAATGCCTTTAAAACAGTAAGTACAGAATTTGTTGGAGGAGTAGTTATCCCTTCTGTACCCTCATAAGAAAGAAGAATTAATTAAATTTTAATTACTAAATACATAAAACCAGTATATTAATTAAGTGGTTTCCAATTGCAGCAAATGATGCATCAGCAATATTTTTGATATCTTATTTCGCTGATGACAGCCAGTAATGGGCTTTCAGGCTCAGTGCAGGCTCTAAACATTGGGTTTAGAGCAGTAGGTTGGGAAAAGTAGCCAAGAAATCTTTTGACATTAAAAAGCAGATCTTTGTCACTAATTATGTTAAAAGTCAAGTTTGCAATTGCAAGTAGATAGTCTGGGCAGGAAAGTGAATGTGGTAAAAAACACAGCCCAAGACACTGGGGACTGAGACTCTACCATAAACCAGGAACACAGTTCTAGACTTCCCTGGACTAGAGTAGGTGCTCCAGATCAAAATCGTTGTGTCTCACTGAGCTGAGTTTGGTGGAGGACGAACTTGCTAAAGCTTACAGTGAACAAGGCAATGTTACAAGCTGGATGTGAAACCAAGGGAGACCTTTGCCACTTTGTGCGTTGGAGCATACACACCTCACTGCACAGGCTAAGATTCCTTGGTAACTCTGCTTACTCTGGCATGCCAGAGAGTGGTGGATTTCTTGGGTTATAACTGTAGATCACAAAAAAACCTCGTCTGTATCTCTAACGTGTGGTGCAAACACTTTTTAAAGTGTTTATGTACTGTCAGAGAACTTTTACTTTGGCAAGGAACCTTGCTTTGTTTTTTTTATACACTTTATTTTGGATCTGCAGTCCAAGTGAAGCTTTAAAATGTGTTCCTCAATAAACTCAACAGCTGAAATTGAACCCAGAAATCAAGTGCAAGCCTTTTTTTGAACTGCTCACCAAAAGGATTTGGAGGTACACAGGCACACTATAAGTAAACTTCTGATTATACGGAAATAACATCTGTTCAATTGCCACACCTCAGCCTGGAGACACATCAGGGCACTAGCGAGCTCCCTCAGCTTCTGCTTGTTGTGGACATGCTGCTCCAAATCACAGTTCAAAACCGTACATCTTTAGATAATTTGGACTTTCAAGCTTTCATTTTGTGTCCAGCCTGTCAGAGTTACCCGGGACCCCGGTAAGGAGGTACTTCTTTTTCTGTTTGAATGCTGATGGACATTTTTTGAATTTCTCTATTCTCTCTCCTTGTTGTTTCACCAGAATTTAGGACCACTGGGAAATTCCGGTCTGAGAATGTCCAGCTTTTCCTCACTTCTCCAAAAGTAGAGTCTGGCTGCCTTATGCAGACATACGGGTTCGCTAGGCAGTACAGCCCTGTTCAGACACTTGGGAATGAAATCCACAGCACCACGATGACTGAGTAAGGAAATATCTAACTCAATCATAAAACAAAACTAAAAAGGAGTATTTGAACTCCAATCCCATTTGAGGGACATGTGACTTGGAGTTCCTGGGTCGTAAATACATCTACAACTGGTGACAGCACTTACAATGGGTACTTTTTACAAAGTATCTTAGTCATTGGCACATTTGTTCCTTTGCCAGAGGTAATTCAAACCTACAGATTTCAGGAGAGTAGTGTGGACAGTACTAAAAGAGAATCCCTATGGGATCACCCTGTCAATTGTTGCTCTTTATTGATCTGCCTTGTATCTTTTCTGTTGGCTTTTTGTCATTGCACAGTCAAGGAGCTGATTCCAAACTTTCTGGAAACCGAAAAATAAAAAGGAATCGTAACTGCAGCTCCATGGTTAAAACAGGTTCTAGGAGATGGCATGCAACCGGTTTCTGGCCATCACTGCTCTGATTGGGTGAGATGTTTTTACTGAAACAATCAGAATTTGTGACTACTGTCCAGGGATGTCTATAAGACCACAGTAAACTGTCAATTCTGTAATTCCCCTTGTTCCTTCAACAGCTTATCTAACAATGGTCCCAGTAAGTTTTTCTTTTTTTCTGCTGAGTGACTGCTTCTTAAAATAATTCAGACTGTGGAAATCTAGGCTCTCTGACCTAATAGCTTTCTCTCTGTCTGCTTTCTGTAATCTGACATGTGCCAGAAACCCCTCAATTAAATATAAAAGCTGAACTACATAGCCAAGTTGAAACAACAAGGCACAATTTACATGGGTACAAAGATCAATTTGTTTCAATGGTAAGCAGAAATTTTATTTTTAACTCACAGTCTTGATTTTATAAAACATAATTTTGGAAAGAATGAGCAACATTTTTTAAACTTTCTAAAAAACAGCCAAAAATTTCAAAGCTTGTTCTTTCCCTAAAAGAAAAACAAATGACTCCATATTGGTAGCTTACATTCAATGGGACAAAAAAAAAAAATGATCTATGAATGAAACCAGTTCTGTCCTCACAATAGGGGTCAAATACATGGGAAAAGGTTTGTAATCAGTTTTCTCAAGATGGGGAAATACAAACACCAAGTAAATGACCTGGAGAAACACATGAAAGCAGTAGCATGATGCAACCCAAACTCAAGTCTGCCCACCAATCATTTCATCAGGACAGGCTGGGGTCTGCCACAACACATCCCATGGGGAACCACCTGCTCCTTATGGCAATGGCCAGTACACATTTGTCACCTTGCACTTGGCTCAGTGCCTGTGCCCAGCATCACCTACTGGGCCATGTGGCTGTGTACAGGGTCTCAGAACAGGTGGAGCAAACCTGAACATTGGTCACATCCCAAACTTACTTCCAGTCATGCAACATGTGCAATCACAGGTGAAGAATATGTGGCTGTCCTGAGCAAAGAACCGGGTACTTGTACATTGCTCTTGTTTGTCTGTCCCTCCAAAAAGCCCCCAGGGCCACAGGCTTTAAAGCAGCCAGCACCACTGCCACAGCCAATTCATAGCTCTCATCTTACACTCGGCATGGCTTTCAGAAGAGCTGTAGTAGCCTGCTCAGTGTATCACATCAGACACTGTTTTATCTAGCTTTTATCCCGTAGTTGAAACATTTGCTCAGTAGGAGACTGGCAAGGATATGCTGTTACGCTGATTTCCTGCCTTCCACTATGCCTTCCAGGAAGATGACAACTATGTGTGTCATTCTTGAAAAACTGCACCATCAAGCACTGGATGTGCTTGTAAATGTCTTGAAGGATCAAGCTAATTGTAGAAATGAAAGTACAACAGCTAAGGCTATTGATATACCTGCTGCCATGTGAATACCTCATGATCAGGCAGCATTTTTCTGCATATTTTTCTGTCATATGAGGGGCAATAATAAAGCAGGGCTTCTGCTGACATCACAACTCACTAGAAATGTGGTTACAATTAATGTGAGAGTCCTCCTGAGGGGAAACTGACTCTGAAAGTGGATCTGGGAATAGGCCAAGGATATGTTAAGGTAATGTACCACATGAGAAGAAAGTGAACTTCTTTCTCCTTTCTTATTGAGAAAAAGTGAAGAGGCCTGTCCACCTCTAATCAAGACCATGCCTTTCACTGGCTTGAACAGATTGGATTATATTTAGAATTGCCCACACAATCTTTCTTCAGACTGCCCCAAACACCATCCCCTACATCAACAAGCAACAGGTGAATTGAAAGCACAGGGAATGTTATAAACTTCTTCATCTAGCATGCCTGGCAGGGCTCCAGGTGAACCATATGCTAAGTATGATAGTGCTTTATTCTCAGGATTCTGTGATCACAAAGCTCCTTGAGGGAGGAAGAACATTATCAGCTTAACAAGAGATGCTTATCACTGATGAGGCTGCTACTAGAATTTTTAGGTCACATTTTCAAGTGCTTTTCCTTTCAGATGAAGCACAAAAGTATTAGAACACACGTCAAAGAGTTGACTTGTTTCCATCCCTCTCTTTAAACAATGTGCAAATCATGCTCCTCTTTTCGTGGAATTCCTATGTTTGTACCCTGGTTCACACCTAGTACTTACTTGTTTTATTGACTTGCTTTATCTTGTCTTTGAGACTCAATGGAGAGATCAAACTGAACTAACTCCCTCCGAGTTAGATCACTAACCCTCTCAGAGGTGTATGAAAAGGCCTTCCAGAAGAGCTTCTTAAAGCGAAGGTACAAAGAGTACCACCATCACTGCTGTGCAAAATGAGCTAGAGTGAAGGACAATTGTCATAAAGATGTAAAAACAGGGCATCGGCAGCTTCCAGTCCTTCTTTCAGTGACAAAGGTATGCCAAGGAGTTCACAGAAAAATAGATAATTAAGTTCTCCAACATTCCTTTGTGACCTACTCTGGGTGATCATGCTTTGGCAAGGGGGTTGGACATGTGATTTTGTGATTCTGTGTGACAGTGCTTAACTGGTCTGAATCATAGAATCATAGAATGGCCTGGGCTGGAAGGGACCTTAGAGATCATTTTAATCCAACCTCCCTGTTGTGGGCAGGGACGCCACCTCTCGACTAGGTCAGGCAACACGTGAGAACCGAAAGGGAATCCAACCCGTGACCTTTGGTGTTTCAAGCACCACGCTCAACCCATTGAGCTAAACCGGCCCTCACTAAAGCAAAAGGGGAAACCAGGTTACACAGAGGTGTGCGTCAGTAGGTGCTTCATTCTCCATTCTTCCTGTCTTCAGGAAGCACAGCAACTCCCATGCTTTCCCTGGTGGATTCAGAGGAACTATCAATGAAACCCCAGTGCCTCAGAATTTACTTTCACTGCATTCAGCTTGTTTCCTCACTTAGAAAACCCAAGTCACTGGCACTGTGTCCTTCAGGAGGTGGGATACCCTCAAGTGTCAACTCCTCCTGCAGGCAGTATTTCCCAACCAGTTTCCTTCTTCAGGACTGGAAATTATTGGCAGTATATGCACCTTTGGCCAGTCCAATAGTTTCTGAGAAATCTCACCAAATGTTCCCCTGCAGCATGGTATTACCTCATATAGTGTACAACAGAGAACATGTCCAATAGCCTTTACTTGTTTTGCAGTTCAACAGTGGCTTACCCTCAGCATGACTCTGTGATGGCCATTTTTGTGTTATGCAACTACAACTGCATTTCTAGCCTGTGCAGGGAGTTAGGTTTTTGTGGGCTAGCAGAGAAGATAAATGTGATCTATCAAAACAGTAGTGAAAAAACCTGTTGACAACTTACAGGAGCCTTCATATATGATTGTTCCAAATTAGTAAAGAAATTGACTTATGGCAATTTAGATAACAATATCCACCTGCTCCCATGGCTATGGTCTCTGTCACTGTAAAAGGTCATGCTGAAGGTTATGTTAAGCTTCAGCATAATCACGATACATTGTCTCCAGTACATGGAAGTTATAAATACACTGTTGTTTTCTGTAAGTTTCTGTGAATCACCAGTCCACCACACTGCACACAGAATGATCCCTTCCTTTCTCAGAGAATGAAGCCAAAACACTTTGTATCTTATTCTGGACCTAATATTAGCCTCATTTGTTTCAAGTGAATTGCCTGGGTTGTATCAATTTCAGCATTTCCCATGTGCATTATCCATAGTAAGATCCAAACTTTGGCGTCAACTAAAATGGAAGCACAAAACTGAAATCTGAAGTGTCCTAATCTATCACTGATTAAAAAACATCTGCATACATATAACATTGGAAACACCAGTCATTGTTTTGCTCTTTGCTTTGAAAGAGCTGAGCCGATTGCATAACCGCAGGTTATGGGAGGTCTCCAGAAGCACTGTCTCAAGTAAAGGAATGAAAAAACAGGCAGGACCAAAGAGCTGGAGAGCACACCTTTTAAAATTCAGATGGGATTGAAGTTAATTTTATGATGACGATGTGATTATAACTTTTTGACAAGACTAAAGAGTTGTGCTGAGTCCAAGATTCAGGTTTGAGAGTTTAGTGGGTCTGGATAAAAGTCTGTGTTGCTAGGCGTCCTGTTAGAGAACAGTAAACCTAAATAGGTGCCCAGAGAAGACAAAAGCCCGCATATGTATCACATTTTTCTCTAATATTGCTAGAGCACATTCAGCTAGATAAGGAAACTTTTGCATTTCTATGTACTTTTCGCACTTTCTATGTGGGTTTACTGTATTTCTTTTCTGTGATTTACCCATTTTCCTCCTGAGCCAATCTATAATTTTAAAAAATAAATTCTTCCATGACAAACACATCCACAAACATACCACTCACCATATACCACTCAAGGCTTTATCTCCTTTCATTTTGAACCACATCTTTTTTTGGCTTCATAAAACACACAGAGACTAACAATGGTTTCCTAGCAATGATCCTATGCCTGATTAAGTTTTCCAGCTATGACTTGGTCCATTTATATTCTTGTTTTTCTTTCTTCAGCATTATAAGAATTGTCAATGCCATAGGTTTATTTTAAAAGTGGTTTCTAAGTATGTCCCTCACTGGATTTTTTTTTTTTCAAATCTCAATTCCTATATTTCTTAGAGGACTAAAGGTAGATAGAAACACCTGAAAAGAGACAACTTTGATCCTTAGAGTTGCAGTATCATAGAATGCTTTAGGCTGAAAGTGAGCTTTAAAGTTCCTTCAGTCCAACCTCAGTGCAGTGAGCAGGGACATCTCTAATTAGATCAGGTTGCTCAGAGCCCCATCCAGCCTGACCTTGAATATTTCCAGGATGAGGCTTCTACCACCTCTCTGGACAACCTTTTCCAGCATTTTGCCACTGTTATTGTAAAAAAAATGTTGCTTATATCTAGTTTGAATCTACTCTCTTTTACTTTAAAACCATTACTGCTTGTCTTAACACAACAGGTCCTGCTAAAAAGATTGTACCCATTTTTCTTATAGACCCTCTTTAAGTATAGAAAGGCCACAATAAGGTCTCCCCAGATTCTTCTCTTCTCCAGGCTGAATAACGCCAACTCTCTCAGCTTGTTCTTGTAGGAGAGGTGCTCCAGTCCTCTGATCATTTTCGTGCCCCTCCTCTGGACCTGCTCCAATGGGTCCACGTCTTTCCTGTGCTGAGGACTCTGGAGCTGGACACAGCATTGCAGGTGGGGTCTCACCAGAACAGAGTAGAGGAGCAGAATCACCTCTCTCGATCTGCTGACCACACTTCTTTTGATGCAGCCCAGGATGTGATTTGCTTTCTGGGCTGCAAGAGCACATTGCTGGCTCATGTCCCGCTCTTCATCCGCCAGGAGCCCCAAGTCCCTCTCGACAGGGCTGCTTTCAATCCCTTCATCCCCCAGCTTGTATTGATACCAGGGATTGCCCTGAGCCAGGTTCAGGACCTTGCATTTGACCTTGTTGAACCTTATGAGGTTCACACAGTCCTAATTCTTGAGCTTGTCCGGGTCCCTCTGGGTGGCATCCCAACCCCAACACTAAACATAGTTAATGTCATTGCAACCACAAGAATGATACTTCATTCATCTATGTGACTCATACTGCTTTTGCTAAAGACATGAATAATTAGAATATACTTTTGGCTGAGCTTTAAACTGATCAGCTTGTAGGGTACATATGTATACAGGGGAAAAATTATCTGTTTGAATAATATAACTGAAAGAGAAGAAGTGAAACTGTACCAATTTACATACGATGAATACCTGATTTATGCACAGTACTTGGATCAAAATCTGCTTTGATTTTCAGCCCAGACAGGAAATTGATTTGCATCAGTTTAACATAAGTTGGAATTTGACTCTCTTTGTTTTCAGATGGAAAATTTCAACACTAATTCACCACAATGCTGCACTAGGTATATCTACTAATAATGTTGCAAAACGTTTTTTTAAATGATACAGATGCAAAAGCTAATATTTTACCCACATTTTGCACTCATGTAAGACATCACATAAAGCACAGTTTATGCCTGAATCTAGCCCCTTCAGCAAATACGTAATTTTTGTTTTACTTTTACTGCTCTATTCCTTTAATAAAAAAGAGAATCTTAGTAAATCCAATATGCTGGGAGAATGTTTTCAGATTTTAATTTGGTAGCAGATATTAAAATAGACATTTTAAAAATCTATAAAATGGTATATATTCTTTCTATTTATGTTTCTAACAAGATGCAACATGTTTTGATAGCCAAAACTTTAACCATTAGTATTATGGATTTAGAATCCTATAGGCCGAGCTCACAGTCTGATCGTGATCAATAAACGGTACATCGTCTTGTTTTTAAACTGACAGATGTATGTACAATGTAGACCTGATATTTTGTGAAAATTTCTAAATTCAGATGAATAACTGTTAGGATAACAGATCCCAATTTTCTTGGATCCTGCATTATGGATGTAGTAGGGCTACAAGTCTCTCTCTCTTAGATGTAAACTAAAAGAAAGCTCTAAGAAATTAGGCCTCACCAGTTTTCTACGTAATCACATCTGTTTTCTTCCATTTAATTAGTAGTCTCTGCAAAATAACTAAAAGCAACCATTTGAAAATAACAGGCACAGTACAGCCAGCTGCAAATGATAAGACATTTCCTAGTGTTTTTGTCTTAGTTTTAGGGGGGGAAAATGATTTTGCACCTATTTGCTCAGCACTCCCCAAAACATCACTTGCTCCTCCCAGCGAAGGAACAGTCGTCAGCTGCCACTGAGAGGTATCAGCCAGTGCACAGGAAGGGACCAGACGAAGGGTTTTTCGTGTTCCCAGTCAGTCCCTTTCACATAACATACAACAAGCAAAGCACCAAAACAGACTCTGTCCAATATAGATGTATAGCTCTGCAGTTCCAAACAATATTCCTTGCCTGCCCTCTCTGCACAAAAAGTTGTTCTTTCAAATACAGATTCATCAATATTTATCAGCTAGGATACTGCCAGAGCAAACCTTGAAAAAAGTTTAACCAGATGCTCAAATTGCCTTATATTAGCAGTGAGCTCAATCACACAGCTGTTCAAAAACTAAAAGGTATTTTCAGTAAGGCTATGATTTAGGCAGCACTATCTTAAGGGATTTCTAAGCTCATGAGAAACATGATTTGTGTACATAACGCAAGGGATTTGCATAGATAACACATAAATCTATCAGGAAGCAATGATGGCTTCAGCACACATGGCCAATAATGTGATGTTGTAAAAGTTGGGTACCAGGAACTACAGAAAAAAACGTATTGTCTGGGGAGGGATGACTTTGAGAGGGGAAAAGTGCAAATCAATCAGCAGTTACTCTATGACCTGTTTGAAGACATGTATGTACTGAGATGTGATAAAGTGTCTTTTCTTCGTTTTCAACTAGCAAGGTTTTATTTCAATCTCATGCAATGTTTTGTGGTAATTAAGTTGAAGTAGAGACTGGCACATCCAGCTGGCAGAAATAGATTATTTGCTTGGAAGATACATTCAAAAAATCAATATGAATCCATTTGGGAAAATGGACTAATTTAGAGAAATATCCACTATTCTTATTTCAGTTCTGTCTGTTTACTGCAAATACAGTGTGGAAAGAATTGAAAAGGCAATGTAAGTAAAACACCCACATTTAACAACTTGCCAGACAAAAGATTGTGTAGTTACTATGAAAAAACTTTTCACCTGCGTCCAAAAAATTCCTTCCCTTATACCGAGAAAGACTTTCTGGCAATTTAAGCAAAAATGCTTCACGTGGAATCCTGTCATAAATCCACTGATGAGTTAAAGTTTATTCTTTAAACTTGGATTATGATCCTCCAACTTTAATTCTCTTTTGGGGGACATCTTGACTTCAAGTCTGATACCTAGTTCATCCTAGAAACTTTCAGAACATCAACTTACCTAAAATAGGCCTTTGCAAGAGCCACACATTTACAAAAACATGTTAGCATGGAGTAAAGTTTTAGTTCTTATATGCAAATACAGTTCATATTTACACATATGAACTAGGTGCGTTGCTTGCCATTAGATATAAGTCCAATCTTACATTCACAGAATCACAGAATCACAGAATGTTAGAGGTTGGAAGGGACCTCAAAGATCATCTAGTCCAACCCCCCCGCCAGAGCAGGATCACCTACAGCAGAGCGCACAGGAACACGTCCAGGCGGGTTTTGAATGTCTCCAAAGAAGGAGATTCCACAACCTCCCTGGGCAGCCTGTTCCAGTGCTCGGTCACCCTCACAGGGAAAAAGATTTTCCTCATATTTTTATGGAACCTCCCGTGTTCCAGCTTCCATCCATTGCCCCTTGTCTTGTCAGTGGATGCCGCTGAAAAGAGCCTGGCTCCGTCCTCCTGACATTCCCCCTTGACATATTTATAAACATTGATGAGGTCATCCCTCAGCCTCCTCTTCTCCAAACTAAAGAGACCCAGCTCCCTCAACCTTTCCTCATAAGGGAGATGCTCCACTCCCTTCACCATCTTTGTGGCTCTGCGCTGGACTCTCTCAAGCAGTTCTCTGTCCTTCTTGAACTGAGGGGCCCAGAACTGGACACAATATTCCAGATGTGGCCTCACCAGGGCAGAGAAGAGGGGCAGGAGGACCTCTCTTGACCTACTTGCTACTCCCCTTCTAATACACCCCAGGATGCCATTGGCCTTCTTGGCCACGAGGGCACACTGCTGGCTCATGGTCATCCTGCTGTCCACCAGAACCCCCAGGTCCCTTTCCCCTGTGCTGCTCTCCAGCGGGGCAGTCCCCAACCTATACTGGCACATGGGGTTATTTTTTCCCAGGTGCAAAACTCTACACTTGCCCTTATTAAACTTCATAAGATTTCTCCCTGCCCAGCCCTCTAGCCTGTCCGGGTCTCTCTGAATGGCTGCACAGCCTTCTGGTGTGTCAACCACTCCTCCCAATTTTGTATCATCAGCAAACTTGCTGACAACATTCTCTAGTCCCTCATCCAGATCATTGATAAATATATTGAAAAACACCGGCCCGAGCACTGACCCCTGAGGGACCCCACTAGACACAGGTATCCAGCCAGACTCAGTCCCATTGAGCACAACTCTCTGGCTTCTTCCCTTCAACCAGTTCTCGACCCACCTCACTACTTGGTCATCCAGACCACACTTCCTCAGTTTACCTATGCAGAGCACATGAGGATAAAGGCACACCTTCACCATCAGAAACAACAAATCTGTGTGTTGGCAAGCCTATCACTAGGAAAGAAATATTTGGTCACATGAGGCATGGATATGCGGTGGCATTTGTGTGAAATCAGCCTGATCCCACAAAACATGGAGCTTTCAGTTGACTTTACATCAGCTGTAGGAGAACTGGTGTTTTCTCTACTGCAATAAAGCCTGCTAACAGATCAGTTGACCTATTAGATTTTCTTAAATCAGCAGAGTGAGCTCAAGTTAAGTCAAGTGCTCTAGAGCATGTGGTCACAGTGTTTTGATCCTGACTGGAATCCCTCAGATAGGATATACAGCATATCAAATCACTTTTAACTCTGGTGTTTCACAATAACCTGCGTTCAGCTGTGAAGACAGCTTAAGAAGCTTCTATTTCAACATCTCTACCCTTGGTCTCTTATTCCTCTGCCTTCTCTGGTTGCACACCCGGACAACTGTGTCCAGCAATCATCATATCAATGAAGATAGTGAGATGACTTGACCACTCAACTAAAAGTAACCTGTCCTGTTAAGTCAGTTATTTTTCACAGAGATTTGTGAGCCAGTTCATTCTGTTGACCTTAACAGCTGTAGCGAGACACATCACAGAAGGACAATTGGGGCAAAAAGTCCAGGAGTGCATTTCTCACTTTTCCCACCAAAGACATTTAATCCTTTGAAAGTCAGTCCCTGTTTGCTAGCACAATGCAACAATAAGCAGCCACAGTCATAAAGCAAACTTCCAGCATGAGATTTCCATGACTATAGGAAAGGTCTTCTCTTTGTAGACTTAAAAGTCACCCCCTGATTGCACTGCTGTCTAGTTTTTGTTATTTCAAGGAATTCTTCACCTTGTCATGTTTGGCTTTATGGGCAGCTTATCCCATTAGGGTTTAGTTGGAATAACAGGAATCCACCGGGATAATGTAAAGGCTCAGGAACTCCCCAGTACACAAGCATGCATTTTATTTCTTTCTTGTAGCAACATAATTCTCTTGATTTCGTTTTTGACTACATACCTCTTATAGCATTGACATGTATTCCTGTAGCAAGTAGATGCTGGAGCTATGGCATTCTTTTCAATGGTTGCTACCATCACTGTGTCAGAGGGTACACCCATTGCAGAACCGGCTGGAGGGACCAGGGCAGGAGGTTTCAGCTGCCTTTTTTATTTATTTATTTATTTATTTTTTCTACTGGGAGTTTAAACTAGGCAAGTGGAGTACATAGTGAAAGAGCATAGAAAGAGTTAATGTTCATTCACACATTTTGCATGAACTTACATAAATGAGGGGCCAGACCACCACACTACAGCAGGAAAGGAACAAGCTTTTATCTTTTAGGTTCAAAAATCTAGAGTCTGAAATTTTCAGATTACTCTGATGTGCACTGTCTCTGCTCAAGTGAGCATGGAGACTCAGAAACAAGTATATATGGGAAGACAAATATACTTGGATATCTCCAGCTACATGCACTTTGTGTGGCATTTCAGCTCTCAGGATGACCTAACTCTTGACAAAGTTACAAGCTGATCTGAAGACTAAGAAGTTTCCCTTCATTGCTTCTAAAACTGCATGTATCAGATGTACAGTGAAGCCATGGTGATAAGCTCTACATTTGTTCAGGTCCTCATCCCATAAGGGCAGTAAAAGAAGCAATGCTTTCTGTCCCATCAGTAAGAGAGAAATGATGCGATAAGTAATTTTATGTGTTCTTCACGGATTGTCTAATTTGTGAAGTCTCTTGCTGTTCTATCTTGCAGTTTGTGAGTAAACCAAAGCCTTCCTAAGCAATTAACATTGCAGCATATTCTGTGTATTCTCCTTAAGTTACTCTGTACCTTCTGTGGATCAAATGCCTAAAAAGGAGAGTTCCCTATGGTGGAATCTCAGAGTGAACCTGAACATGTCTCTTCCGAAATAATGTTTCTACCTTTCTATTTCTTGTGGTTGTGGTGGATGTTGTGGAACTTCATTTAATCTGAACAATTTTTTGGTTTAGTCCTGTTAGTATTAACTTGACATCCCGAGTTTCTTCTATTGCCAATAAAATTTATTTCTTTACCTAATAATGTGTAAAAAATATGATTTTGAAAATTTCATTTGATCTAGTTTTAGTGTTCATTAGTACTTCAGCTCGTCACAAATTATTCAGCTGCTGAACACAGTTAACTGTACAACAGCTGAAAGGACGTGCCACAGGAATTAATCTTATGTTCTCAGCTTACACATACCTGACTTTTCCATCAGATAGTCCCGTGATTATTCTAATAATTGAGATACATGCTGTTGTCCTAAAGTAAAGCAGACACCCTCACATCCCAGGGTTAAGAAGTGAAGCTGGCTTTGCCCTTTGGCAAAAAAAATGTCTAGCAGGATCAAGGCTTCCTCAACAACATAGAGAAACCTAAACTGCAGAGTAATTTTGATGAGGTAAAGACAGTGAAATTAAATCCAGAGTAGTTTTGATGAAACATATTGTTTATATATTCTTTAGTTCTTTCAGAGATCTGCTCAATAGTAGCAAAGATTAGTGGAGTAGATACTCAAGAGCCCAAGATGCAGACAGGGTCTTATGCTGCATTCCATGCTTGGCTTTCCTATTGCTGTGAGGTGACCACAGGGCTACTCTTTTTTCTTTTCCTGGTTCAGCTTCTCTGTCCATCATCTCCATTTGGAAGAGATCACATCCTTTTTATTTTAAGATTTATGGATATTCTGCATGCATGCACCTTGAATTTTGACCTTCATTTCTGCTTGATTGCTTTTAATTTATTGTGACACTGAAGTACAACTATTTCATTGTTAAAAGAGAGTGGCTTTTTATTCCTCCATAAAGAATGGGATCATACTTGGGTATGATACTTGGGTTCCTCAGTGGCGTTTCAATAGTTTTTTTACAGAAAATAAGACCCAAGAGTAATGTAAATCTACTTTTCTTTTTTTTTTTATTATTTTAGAATGATTATTCTTGTATGTTATAACAAGAACTGCTACCACATAGAATTCTAGCAGAAAACCAATCTATTACTTATTCAGAGATTAGCAAAACCTAAGTCACTACTGCTCAAAAATTACAAGTGAAATTCAAGATAAATGCAGGGATATGATTTTAAAGTCATAGATAATTTGATTAGGATTGCCGGGATTAATTGGGATTACTGTAGTAAATCACTGAGCTGCCTAATGCGGTTGACTGGATGTGATGGGCTTTTGGACGAGGAAGGTGTGCTTAAAAATAAGAAGACAGGAACTTGCTTAGGGGAAGAGGTAAAAGATTTTCATGATTTTTTAGATAGCGCAAAGTGAGTAACAAAAAAACCCTAGGTGAGTAGAGATACTTTCCAGGGAAAAAAAAAAAAAGAAAGTAGAATTATAGGAGTTCTAGGCCATCTTTACCTTGTGTAGATGCTGTGCAAAGCAATTAATTATCAGCGAAGTAGTCCACAGAGAACTTTTATGAAATAATTTTTCTTGTGCTGCAAAATTACTTCTACATTTCTGTAGAATGCAGCATTGACCAATCTGTAACTTCAATTATTTGTAGTAATGATAGTTTTGCTCTAACATGTTAAGCTTGAGAAGTGCTTAATTAATTCACCCTATAGCTGTACTGATTTTGCCTATGGCTTCTTTATATGTAAGGCATAGACTCCCTCATACTATAGTGAGACTAAAAATCTAATCCTTGGTTTCCAAACTTGGATAGCTATTATGAAGCACAAAGCTAAGTGGTCTCCTGAGGTATAACCACTACAAGGTTTCTAAAGATGGATTTAAATGTGTAACTAAAATTCAGCTTTTCTAAGGCAGATACCTGAAAAAGAGGACAGTGGACCTTATGCTTCTAAAGATTTATAGGGACAGCTGCACTGAGCAAAGAATGAGCTAAAACAACCCATTAATTGGTACCAAAAAAGACATGGATAGTGCAGGCTGATGCTGTCCAGAGATACATGCTTCCCTAAGCATACTGCCATATTGCTATAGTCCTGGACTGCCTTAGCAGTGATGGCTCAGTGCTCAGCTGATTCAACAATATTACTTCTGGCTCTGCTGCAAGATGGAAATGCTCCCACCTCCCCTTGCTTTAGTTTCTGTCAAATTGCCAGCCCCTTTTTCAGTCTACAAAATTGTTATCCTCATCTCTGTTGAAAGAAAGTGAAATGAGGACTTGTGGGAATCAGCAGTAATATTTAGGAAAAGCAGGATACAGAAATTCTTGTAGTTGAAATGTAATAAAATTCCCTGGAAATATAAGTAAATAGCGTAAAAGTAAGCAATATATTTATCATATTTATGCTGAAGCTCATATAACTCCTTCAACCAGGGAGTCAAGAATTTGTCCTCTTTTTAAAAAATATATTCTCTTTCTGCTTAAGTCATTAGCATTGCACAGAACATGCTATTCTAACCAGTTTTGACAGAATGCAAATAAAGTACGCAGTTTCATATTCTCTTTCTCATATTCCACCAATACTGATTTGCTAATTCACTCTGGTGGAATACCAGGTGTTCCATTGTGTAAAAACGTTTTTAGTCATAAGGTGAATGAGAAGTTCATCTTCCCATTATTATTTTTCCCATCATTTTTTATAGTATCATATTTTCCTTCATGCTGCTTTTTCCCATAGTGTGCTTACGCAATAGCCCATCTGCAGTGCATAACTAATGACATGCAAGGTGTTTCATTAGAGTGTGCCTTAGTTATTATATCCATGCTCAGTAAACAGAAATGCCCTATTTAAAACACAGTTCGGCCTTTCTTTCACTAATAGGAAAGGAAAAAATCCCAACAAATTAAACTATGCTGTCACTACCATGTCTCCAAGACTTGTTGATTGGGTTTAGACACCTTGGTAGCTAAAGACTTCCTTTCCATTCCTCAACAATTTCTTAGACAGAAATACCAATAGAAATCTGTGTGTATTTTTAAAGAAGCTTGATTGATCTCTGCTCAGGCAGTTCTAAGAAGCTGTGCAGGAATCAGCTGGGAATGGTGCAACATGCTAGCAAATGGCATCACAACGGCTCTTTTGGCTTGCTCTTCATTACCCTCCACTCAGCCAACATAGAAACATCTAGATGGGTCCCTTCGGAGAGCCGGCCAAGTTAACGACCATCCCACCAATATGGTTACAAGTCGTCCTCCCTTTATTGCCCTGGACAGCTCAATCTATACAGTTCAGCAGTGTCCACGCACCTACTCCTTAACAGAGTTGGTCAGTTACAGGTTTACACGCGCCAGCGTTTTATTGGGTAGTGCCATTCAACTATGCAGGCGGCTCTCGCCCCCCTTCTCCCCCTGGCAAGGCTCTTCACAAAACAGCTGCACCTCCTCCTCTCCGTGCCCCAAGGCAGCTCCAAGGACAGAGCCTTTGTTTAGGCCTAAGCTGGGTTGTCCAAACCTTTAAAGGGATACTACGCCTCTGCTCCACAAGAAATTCCTCTACAGAAACAAGGCAGACAGAGGGTGCAGTTACAATATCTGCAGTCCAAAGATAACAATCTGTCTCTTCTGTTATTCAGTATGAGGCATTTTACTAAGTATATTTCAACTTGAGAAGTATGTCAGGAGACTGAAAACACACATCATCATCTTGCTCTGTGAATCCAACTACCTTACTCTTGCATCTGTAGGGGTGAATGGATGACATTTCCAGCATTTTTTGCCATGCAAATAAGACAAAAAGACACATGAGAAATCTAAGGACATTACAAACAAGCTGCAAACTGAGGAATGCATATAAAAATGAGACAGTTTACTAGTTGCTTTGGGCAATATCATTTCTGTGGACTATCAGGCACTAAACAATATAAAAACATGATCAGGAAAGAGTTCTGCTCTTACATTATGTTTTATTACAATTCAGTCATTATAAGGCTCCTTAATACTAGAGAAACCTGTTCTAATTATTAATATTGATATTAACATTGATACTATAATGTTGCTTATCCCTAATAATTAGCAAAATGACTTCGCTTCTACTTCATACAAACCAAGCACTAAAGAGCCTTGACAATCAATTTCTGAAGTGACTGAGTAGCAAAATTCATCGAATCATAGAATGGCCTAGGTTGGAAGGGACCTTAGAGATCATCTAATGCAACTTCCCTGTCATGGGCAGGGACGTCTCTCTACTAGATCAGGCTACTCAAGGCTCTGTCCAACCTGGCCTTGAACACCTCCAGGGAGGGGGCGGCCACAACCTCTCTGGGCAATTTATTCCAAAGTCTTGCCGCCCTCATACTGAAGAATTTCTTCCTAAGATCTAATCTAAATCTTTTCTCCTTCAATTTAAACCCATTTCCACTTGTCGTATCAGTGGACACTCTTGTAAAAAGTCCCTCCCCCAGCCTTCCTGTACGTTCCCTTCAGGTATTGGAAAGCAGCTCTTAGGTCGCCCCGAAGTCTTCTCTTTTCAAGATTGAACAATCCCAGCTCCCGCAGCCTGTCACAATTACACAACAAGGTTATATACTGAAATGGTGACGATTTGTAGGACTTTGTAAATCACACAGCTAAAAAAAATAAAAATAAAAATAGGTAAAGAGACTAACAATCCATCAACTTAAGATAAGGAGCTTAGATTTGACCTACAGCATGTCTGAACTAACCAACATTTTGCAAGCTTTATGGTGTCTGAGGTTGCCTTTCAGATGAGAGGTCAAAAAAGTAGCCTGATTATCTCAAGAAAATTTAGTTGTCAGAAAATGTTTATCATTAACCAAGGGCATTCCTTACTTTGGAGCCATGAACAGTGTGTTTCAGAGGCTAATATTTGCAAGAAACGGACTGAATAATTAAAAGCACTTAAAAGTCCTTTGGGACCAATCAGAGTTCATTACATTTTTGTTTTACATCTTCGTTACTTTGGCATATTAAGCTTTCTAGAATACTCCAGTAGCTTGAAAGTATGCCTTATCAACCTTAACATCTTAGTTCTCGTCTGAGCTACAGGGGTACTGATGGAACTGCATATGGTAACACTCCAGAAATGGTATCTTCAGAGCAGCAAATATCTACTCACTGTTCTTGAGTACTGCTCATGTTAATCAGTTCTGGATGAAGCAACTACGATAACACTGGAGAGGACAGAGGTTTCAAAGTTTAGGACTGGGCTGGCCGCTAAACTCTGACAGAGATTGCTATGCCAAATCCAGCTAACGCTTTCATTTATAATATATTCTTGCATCCTGCTCTTGACAGTGACATTGCCCTCTATGGTTTGTTGCAGTGCTTCAGCATGTGACAAAACCACAACCACTGGTGAAGCATTCCAATGTTCGTCTTGAAATTAATTTCAGAGTCAAAATCATCCTTTCCCAAACAGGGTTCATACCATACAAGACAGGATTCACATTCCATCCCTCTGAGCAGGTACTGCCCTGTTGCACTGTTTTGGCACACCTTCCCAGACTGAGACTTTGACTAGAACGAAAAAGTTGTAAATGGTCTCATTCAAGCCAAATGTGCAGAAGGAGATCTTACTTTCTGCATTCTTCTGCAGTCTTCATGATTTATCAATATTAATATACTATTGCAGGTGTCATGCCACATATTTTTTAACTTGTTTGTTAGGTAGGTTCAGTTCATAATTTTGGAAGCCCGATGCTGAAGACACCAATTGTGGAAAAGAAGTAGGTATTTAAGACTTCTTATGTTAGGTCAAATTTTGCTCATCACTAAAGATTTTCCCTGCATAAAGGAGAAAATACTGCCCTGATTGAGCAAAGAGCAGACCAGCATCACAGAGAGCAGTGGGAATAGATGCAGAATGTGCCAGTGAATTTCAGAGAGTGTGAAGCAAATGAACAAATCAGTGCAATGGAGCAGAATGGAGGACTGGAGCAAAACAGCCACCCTGCTACCTTGGGAAACAGGTGGCTCTTTAGATAGAGTGAGAAAAGACATAAATGATCTTCAGTAAAGAAGGAATATAGGGAACAGGTGTATCTGCAACACAAAATACAGAAGTGGAACTGTAAGTAATGTAAAAACTAGTAAGGACAATGAACTGGCAGAGAAGAAACTTGATTTTTGCACAGGAGACTGACAGCTAATAACAGGTTTGTTTACAGAAAAGTTCTGAAAAGAAAAGGTTTAGCAGAAGAGAAGTTTGTCAATAAGTTTAATTGGAACACAGGGAATCCAAGTTCAGTGGTTTCTTGTGGAAGCTTTCATCTTCTATGTACAAATATACAGAAAAACCTAATGGTTTTTCTGACAGATCTCTGACAGAAGAACATTTTAACACAGTGCCCATATCAATGTATATGGAACTAGAAATAATGTCTATCATCTGTGAGTTTATCTAAGAAATTAAAAATTACTGCTATTTATGAAGGTTCTATAGCATTTGTTCTGAGACAACATAGAATTAAAATGGCCTCTCCTTTTGTTAGTGAAATTGCTGTTAACTAAGCATCACGTATTAAATCACTAAACTAATGTTGAAATGGAGAAAGCTCCTTCATTTTAATTTCAATGAAAATGGGATTGAGGAAAGAAAACTTCCAAATAGAAAAAATAATAATTGCCAGTGAAGAAATTACCATCACAATGCTCCTGAAATAACATTGTAAACAAAGTATGTATAAAAAATAGAAGCAATGTTGATTTACACCACCTGAGAATCTGGCACTGACTATAAGAAAACAATCAGGCTCTTTCTTCTAAACACTGAATAGTTCTTACTACAGTACTATTATGTTATAATATGACTAGGAAATGCTGCAAATGGATCTAATTATTATTATAATCCTAACATTATAATCTTGAAGTCCTTGTCAAATGTTATTTCCAAGACATAGAGAGATGTCCTACAGGCAGAAGAATTAAAATAAGTAGATTAAATAATTTCCTACTGAAGAGATATCCTAAAAAGCTAATAGGTTTAGATTCCAGATTGGATTCTGTAGCAAAGATATTTGATTTGCTTGTCAAAATTTAAAGAACTTACAGTGTTCCATCAATCATTTTGTATAAGATAGGTTAATAAGAAAAATCAAACTCAACAATTACAATGCAGACAAAATTTTGGCAATGTGTATTAACTAGGGGTCAAGTAGGATTGTATCTTTAGTTCAGTGGTCTCAGATGTTTATCTAGTTAATAGTAGTCCATGTGGTCTACTGTCTCAGATATACAACAATATTTCTGTTTAAAAAATAAAAACGGTGTATTGCAGATCCAGTGAACACTGAAATCCTCCAAAATTCAATGACTGGATCTTATTCGTGATTACATAACTGATAAGTACTGACACCAAGGCAGAAAAAGAAGAAGTAAATTAATGTCCGGTAGGAATCTTCCTACCCTGTTAGCTTGCTATCTCCTGATTTTAGAAAACCATCTGTATCTGGTCACTCCTCTGCACGCAAAGGTTCAGAATTGCTTCAACTGTGAAGAGATCTTATGGTTGGAAATATATCGCACTGGAAATAAGACCAATCATTTAATTTGACCCTTATGACATTTGAATAGTTTCCAGATGACTTCCAGATGACAGCAGTGCCTCTTTGGAAGTAAGTCTTGTCTGATTAAGGGAATCAAGTTATTTAAAAAAAAAAGTCTCCAAGTGCATAAATATTATCAGTCAGGTCAGTAGTGTTCCAGTATGAGACCATGTCCTTTATCTTACATTATGTTGATAGTACTGACATCTGCTACACTTAAAAGCTTTCAGACTGAAAGAGGAGGAATATTCTGTGAGCAAGTAATTTCTGCTAGTGTACCATCTGCAATTCTGCTTGCAGGGCCTGACAGAAAATCACCTTTGATATCCTTTATCTTACAGATGTCTGTCTAGTCTTGTGTGGTGTTGCTAAAGAGATGGTGGTTCCTGTGGAATCTGTTAACTTCCCTGACAGAGCACCTCTCACTGCGTGGGAAGAAAAGGAAAACACCC
The DNA here is from genome assembly GCA_020746105.1 of Trogon surrucura. Taxonomy (NCBI): domain Eukaryota; kingdom Metazoa; phylum Chordata; class Aves; order Trogoniformes; family Trogonidae; genus Trogon; species Trogon surrucura. Next base: position 110,345,111 of record CM036617.1, on the reverse strand, counting down.
AATTCTCTCTGTGCTGTTGGGAAAGCAATAGGGTGAATGAATGGATGAAGAGTGGTAGTGGGAGCTATGAGGTCTGATCATGTCAGCTGTGAAGTCATGCACAACCACCACAGATCTTATCAGAGTGAGAATATTATGTTTTCCTATCAACAGTGACTCAATACTTCTGTGCATGCTAGACATTTTTTTCAGCTCCTCAGTTCTGCAAAAGCTATCTCTGTTCAGTGCACCAAAGCCCTCATGCCCAGAGGCAGACGATTCTTCAGACATGAATCATCTCACATCCTGAAGACAGACTCTGAATTTGTAAATGACCAAATACAATTCCAGACCACGAGCTACTCCTGAGCAACCAGCAATTCAAGACCAAGATCCTTCAAAGATCTGTAGCTGGATCTGTTCCTCTCCAAAACTCCTAGCTAGCATTGTGGTCACTAATATAACTTAACAGTCAAATGCTCCAAATTATCCAGTGCAAAAAAAAGCTTCATTAATAATGCAAAGTTGCTACATGTACAAAACCACCCTCCTAGTATTTAACCCTTGTCTATGGTGGTGTCCTCAATCTTGGTGTCCTCAATCTCATGTCTCATTCTACTTCATTACACATTTTTTGCACCCCAGCTTGCTCCCTTCCCCTTGTCCCAGATATGGGGTGAAAGCTGCCCCGCAGCCCCCCAGTACCACCCCGGGGGCCGTCTGTGTGTGAGGGCATGCCTGGGGCTGCCAACCCCTTCCCCAGCGGCACTCCCAGAGCTGGAGTTCAGACAGGCTGGGCAATAGGCGCTTGGCCACGGGTCGCCTGAGACACCCAGCTCAGCCCTGCTCAGGCCAAGGGCAGCCCTGACACCTCTGGGGCCCCGCACAGCCCCATACCTGCCCCAGCAGTGGCAAGTACAACCATGCTTACTGGGTTGCTGTGTAATGTCATTAATTGGAAACAAATGAAGGGAAGCTATACTGCTTATGACTATTCTGTATTTAATTTCACACTGAGGAAAACTGATGGGAAATATTTTTTTTTTAATAATATAGAGTCTGTTGAAATAATTGACTTCCTTCTTATTCCTTCTTTGAGAAAATGAATATTATGCATATTCTCATAATGTATTTCATAAATGATGAGTGATTTGTGGAAGACCTGCCTGTGATGAAGAATTAAAAACATGCAACCATAGATTCAAATCTTAATTGAATGCTTTGTGTTTCCTAGTAATTTGATAATAAATCTTTTCATCTTTTAGTGGTATAGGCTAATGTTAACAGAAGAATAATTTGGTTTTCAGTAAGAGGTCAGCTGCTCTTCTGCTTCATTTCACCATATCCTGTGTTACACAAAATAGGTAGCAAGTATTTCTCACTTTTCTGCAGGTTTCCAGCAACGCTATCTAATGCCGCTACTCAAATCTGAAAAATGACGCTACTTATGCCTGAAAAGAGAGCACCAAATAAACAATTCCTCTATCATTAAAGATTCACCTAGCTACAGAGCAAAGGCCTGAGAAACATATATTTCTTTTCTGTATTGTAAACTTGGGCATTATTTTACCAGAGCAAGCCATTCCCATTCACTCAGTCATGGGGAACCTGTTAAAGCCAACTTGGACTGAGGCAAGCCCAAAGCCTGTGGCCTTCTGGTAGCAATGATAAAATCATATTTACTGGGTTACAAGCTTCATTCATCTTTCAGCATTGACATCAGTAGGGGTGCAGCCTGAGAAGTACAGCCTTCCTTCAGGCAAGGTTTTGCAGCACCACGGAGAGCAGAGGGTACTGAGAGAGGCTCTTTGCCACAGTCTCATTGCTGCACTGATGCATGGCAGATGGATCATTACAGAAAGGCTCTCACATGCAAAAAGTAAAATATTTCTGTTTCTATCAGAGTTTGTACATGGATCCTGGTAAAAGAGGTAGCTATGCTTTGTCTTAAATGTGCTTGCCCAGTATTTTTTTCCTAACAAAACAGAAAGATCACTGATAAAAACATTGCCTACATTTCAAGAGACATAGTAGCAAGACTCTGTTCTTTGAATTAAAAACCCTCCTTTTGTTTAAATCTTTGAGCTGCTTTGCTTAGTCTATGACAATTCAATAATGATTTGCATACCATTGATTTTCTTCTAAAGCTAAAGTCATTAGGCCTTTGGCTTACAGCCAATGTTGCCAAACCTAGATAGATAGAAATCATTCCATAAATTTTAATGGTAGCAAGATTCCAACTCTGAGATTTTCTTCATTTGTGGGATTGTCAAAATAAAATGCTGAAAAACACTCATGTCTCGTATCATTACATTTCTTGCACATTAACAAACAACACTGACTGTTTCACCACCCATACAATATTATAGTTAATAGCAATTGTGATGCTTCACACAATAAAAATTGGCTGCAAAAAAAATCAATAGATTCCATTTTGTATCAGCGAAGACAGGTGAACAATAAATCATGTATTTTGTTTAGTCTGACAACATGGTATTCAGAATTACTTTGAATGACAGGTATGATTCACTGTAGAGTCAAACACATCTCTGAGTGCTGTGGTTGCTTCTGTTTAGGGACAAGTGACTGCCATTGTGTCTTGATGAATTTTCTGAGCCACAGTGTATCATACAAGTTCGAAGTTAGCACCACCACTTTAGCCTGGTTGAAGCCATTTGTGAATTGTTCAAGTTAAAGCAACATAATCTGACTCGTGGTGCATCATGATCGTGACATCTAACTCTGTGATTTGAGACAAATAGAATATGCATACAGAATAACAGAAAACTGATTTACTTAATTTAACAATCTTAAGTTTCAAATATAAGTATTTTAAAGTTCTTCCAGAAAGAGGACAGTCACCAAGGAACAAGACACCCAGCAACACAGTTGCATATAGGCTATGACAAAAACACATCAAAATGGAGTGGTTTTTTGGCAGCTGTTTAGACTGAAAAATATTGCTGCTTTTAAGGGAAGAGTTCTCTTGGTTTTATCATAATGATCCAAATACAGTTTTTATGATAGTTTAAACACATTTTTTTCAGAGCAGATATTAAGGATGCAGTATCAATGATGTTTTAGCATGACAAATTAACTTCATTCATACTCATGGCAGAAGGATTGCTTATCTTTTGTTATCTGAAAAAAAAAAGGCTTTCCATAAGACTAAGGCATTGGTTATATTCTGCAAAGATTTAATACGTCACAAATTCAGCATGGATAATTGCTAAATTTTATTTGAATGATAATCCTCTCAGCACCTCCTCATCAAGGGTAGAGTCTTTCCTGCTTGTGTATGTATTTGTCTACATTGCAGATTTGCTTCAAGCTCGCTCTATTCCAGAAGCATCTTTGTACCAGAACTGTTGTGTACCAACAAATAATACCTAAAGGATAAATCTAGACCTAATTTGCTGCATTTTTTAAAAAATCATGTGACTTCCATGCCCCTTTTTTTTCCTTACACCTCCCTAAAATATTTGTGCTTTTTATTATTTTGGCTTTTTACATAGCAAAAACAATGGAAAGAAAGATCCAAAGTCACAGCCAAACAAACCCGAAGATTAATACATATTACATTGATGAGCTACATATACAGCTGTGTTAGTTCTTTATTTTCCTGTCAGATAGAAGACCATGAGCACCCTGAGGTCTCAAAGGAGTTTGAGACATTACTCTACTTAGAAAATGTCATTGAAAAGGCGTGTGTAATAAACATTTCCAGAAATCAAACACTATTAAAATTGACCGATGTAGATTAAAGAAATATAATGTTTTTATTATAGATGTTGAGATGTTACTGGTGGGAACAAGCATCATGGCTGAATGCAGTCAGGGAGAAGGAATCAAATAAAAGAGGTAGTTTTGATGGAGAAATGTTAAAATATGAGAATTGTGCGAAAGGAGAAATCAGGTGTAAAGCAGTCTTTGTGTGAGTGTCTTAGAACAGCTGGAGATTTGTGTACAGAGAGAGAGAAAAAAGAAAAATGGACACAAGGATAGAGACATGACAGAAGAGAAGAAATAGGAATAACTAAGAGAATGAAGTGGGAGGATATTGAGTAAAGAATCTGAAAAATGAAAACAAACAGAGATATGACAAGTCACTTTTCTACCTATAGGATTTCCTGACAATGACAACACAGTGTGCCTGAAGAGCACTCCCAGCTGTGTGGCAATTATCAATGCTGGTTCTGTATGTACAGCCAATAAAGGCAATGGATTATAGTTAACTTAAGGATAGTAATCAAACAGATCCACTGTGGTGAAGCAGCTTTTAGTGAAGGCTTGAATCTGTTTGCCATATCAATTTCTCATTGTCTCAGTGCTATTGTTTAACCAACATTTCAAAGATTATGTCTCATCTTTGTCTTTAATATAATTGTCAGACTCTCTAATTAGATGCTTTGAATATAACTGATTAAAAGAAGCAGAACTTTTAATCTTCACTTTTTAATGGAATTTCTTTTGCACTACTGTCAATAACTCATCAGCTGAAATTACAGAGCATTGTAGTTGATTTCTTATTAATTTTCTTAACAAAAATCATTGAATTGTCAAATGTATTTGTTTGAAATGTAGTCAGATAAAAAAAAATCTGCTATTTCATCCTATCACAAAAACAAATAAAAGTGGGAAATGATTCTCCACCACAGGAATACAAGTGGGGACTCTCTTACTATTTCTTACTAAAAAGACTCTGAAATAAAAATGAGTTTCCTGATGACATTCTCCAGATTTTTCATTTTATCCCCAGGGTTCCAAATTTGGAACTACCAGGAAACAGCTGTGCTATCAAAGCATTTCTGTACAGAGGTCTCAAACACATAAAAAATTCCAAACTGGAACTGAATGTTCAGAAAAATTATTCTGAGCAAGTACACCTCAAGTGAAAGATAAAATGGCATTTTTTACAAAAATATGGGGATATTCCTGTTTTAAATGACCAGAAAATTTGCTGAGAAGCCAGTTGCAAATTGGGAAGAGTTAGTGGGTACTGGTACCATAGGCTTCTGATGATGAGTAGCGGAAAGTCCTTTGACTGTGATGTGTAGGACACAGAAAAAAAGAAAATACATGTTTTTCTGGACAGAAAATTACACAGGGTTAAGGAATTTGACTTCAAAAAGCCAGATAATTGTGTTTGGGTTTTTTTTCCTAATTTGTGACATCCAAAACAGAAAAAAAAGAACTGGAATTGAAACAACTTTTTGAGAATGCATCAAATAGTATATTTGTCACATGTTTTTCTATCCTTATGTTACTTCTGCCATGTTCCAGGCAAATATGTAATTCTCAATTAATAAAACCATATCAAAATCACAGAAAAGCAGAAGTTAATAGAATTTACCTAATAACATACCATTCTGTCAATTATTTCCTGTAACAGCATCTCAAATCCCGCCTTTATGATCACTGAATAATTCAATTTGGAAAGGACTTCTAGAGGTCTGTCTTCCAACCTCCAGCTCAAAACAGGGTCATAGAGGCTTCTCAGGACTTTATCCAGATTGGTCTTGAAAATCTCTAGGGATGGAGCCTGTGAAGGCTCTCTGGGCAACCTGCTCCATCGTCTCCAACCTGTCCTCACAGGGAAAATGTTTCTCCTTATACCAAGTATGGACCTCTCATGTTTCACTTCATGCCCATTACCTCTCATTGTCCTGCCAGTGCTGCTGGAAGATCCTGAGTCTGCCTCCTCAGTGACCTCTCTGTAGAATCACAGAGCCATTAAAGTTGGAAAACACCTTTAAGATTATCAAGTCCAACTGTCAGCCACTAAACTGTCCCAAAGTGCCACATCTACTCATTTTTTGAACACCTGCAGGGATTGTGATTCCACCACTTCCGTGGGCAGCCTGTTCCAATGCTTCATGACTCTTTCAATAAAGAAATTTTTGATAATATTAAAGCTAAACCTCCCCTGGTGCAATTTGACCCCATTTCTTCTCATCCTACTACTAGTTACTTGGGAGAAGAGACCAAGCCCCACCTCTGTACAACCTCCTTTCAGATAGCTGCAGAGAGCGATACGGTCTCTCCTCCCAGCCTCCTCTTCTCCGGACTAAAAAATTCCAGTTCCCTCAGCTGCTCCTCATAATATCTGTTCTCCAGACCCCTCACCAACTTCATTGCCCTTCTCTTCTGGACCTGGTCAAGCACCTCATTGTCTTTCTTGTACTGAACACATAACTCAAGGTGCAGTCTCACCATTGCTGAGTAGAGGGGCGTGATCCCTTCCCTACTCCTGCAGGCCACACTATTTCTGATTCAGGCCAGGATTCCATTGGTGTTCTTGGCCACCTGGGCATGCTGTTGGCTCATGTTCAGTGGGCTGGTATGGGGAGGCAGCTGTTAGGTCTGCTCACAGAGGTCTTTTCACTTTTTTAGGCTGAAGAATCTCTGGCCCATCAGCCGCTCCTCATGGGGCAAGTGCTCTAGTCCTTAGCTGTCTTGGTGGTCCTCTGCTAAACTGTCTCCAGTTTACTGGAATCTTGTATTGCTGGATCGAAAACTGGATGCAGTCTAGATTTGATCTGTCAAGTGCAAGCAGAGGTGGATAATTCTTTCCTTCAGTATACCTGCTGTGCTCCTATTCATACAGCCCAGGATGCTGCTGGTGATCACTGTTGCCAGGGCAGGCTGCTGGTTCATGCTCAGCTTGCTGCTGGTCAAATCACCAGGGCTTTTCCAGCAGAACTGTGCCCCAGCCTGGCAGTCACCAGCCTGTGTTGTTACCAGTGGTCCTTCCTTCCAAGGGGCAAGACTTCTCATCTGCCTTTGATGATTTTCATAAGGTTTCTTCTGGACCATTCCTGAATCCCTTCTAGATGTCTCTAGATGACAGCCCTTCCCCCAAGAGTATCGAATGCTCACCCCGATTTGATGTCAGCTGCAAACTTGAACCCATGTGCCATCACCTCCTTCAGGTCACGGAAAAAGAGGTCAAACTGGGCAGATCCCAGGATAAACCCCACTGGTATTCCGTTTGTTAGTGGCCTACAGTTAGAATTGGAATTACTACATCGCTCTTTAAGCTCAACCATTCAGTCAGTTTTGTCTGATTGTCCAAATCATAGCACTGTAATTTGAACACAAAAATATTGTGGAGGACAATGTCAAATGCCTTGATAAAGTCAAGGTATCATAGAATCATAGAATCATAGAATGTCAGGGATTGGAAGGGACCTCGAAAGATCATCAAGTCCAATCCCCCTGCCAGAGCAGGAATGCCTAGACTATGCCACACAGGAACGTGTCCAGGCAGGTCTTGAATGTCTCCAGAGAAGGAGACTCCACAACCTCTCTGGGCAGCCTGTTCCAGGGCTCCGTCACCCTCACTGAGAAGAAGTTTCTTCTCGAGTTTAAGCGGAACCTCTTATGTTCCAGTTTCAGCCCATTACCCCTTGTCCTATCAGTGGTTGTCACCGAGAAGAGCCTGGCTCCATCCTCATAACACTCACCCTTGATATATTTGTAAACATTAATGAGGTCACCCCTCAGTCTCCTCTTCTCCAAACTAAAGAGCCCCAGCTCCTTCAGTCTTTTCTCATAAGGGAGATGCTCCACTCCCTTAATCATCCCAGTTGCCCTGTGCTGGACTCTCTCCAGCAGTTCCCTGTCTTTCTTGAACTGAGGGGCCCAGAACTGGACACAGTATTCCAGATGGGGTCTCACCAGGGCAGAGTAGAGGGGAAGGAGAACCTCTCTCGACCTACTAACCACCCCCCTTCTAATACACCCCAGGATGCCATTGGCCTTCCTGGCCACAAGGGCACAGTGCTGGCTCATGGTCATCCTGCTGTCCACCAAGACTCCCAGGTCCCTTTCCCCTACACTACTCTCTAATAAGTCATTCCCCAACTTATACTGGAACCTGGGGTTGTTCCTACCCAGATGCAAGACCCTACATTTACCCGCTGCTCTTTGCTAATCCACAGACCTACGCATGTCATCTTAGAAGGTAATCAGACTGGTGAGGCATGATTTACCTTTGGTAAATCCATGATGATTGTTTCCCATCAACACCTTCTGTTTTGTATGCTCGAAAATATGATAAAAAGTAGATTTCTCCATAGGACCGAAGTTAAGCTGACCAGCTGGCACTTCCCTGGATTGATTACTTGGCCATTTTTCAAATGAGTGTGACATTTGCCTTTCTCAATTCATCAAAGGGGTCCCTGTGATTTCCACACCCTGTCTAATGTGACTGTGGCTTTGCCAGGACATGAGTCAGTTCCCTCATCACCCTTAGATGATCCCATGGACTTGTACTGGTCAAGTTTATCCCTGACTCAGTCTTCACACACTGCTGGTAGCTCTCCTCCTTGAACTGTGCCACTAAGTGCACAGGTCTGGGAAACACTGTAATAAAGTGGTAGAAACAATTCATGTTGCCCTTTATGGCTGTCATAGGTCTCGACTCTAGCTGAATTTTGGTTTTCCTGGCACCGTCCCTTCATGGCAGGCAACTTTTCTATATTTCCTCTTTTTAGCCTCTCCCTGTCTGCATCCTCAATATATAGCCTGTTTGCACCAGAACTCTGTCATTAGTTCCCTGCCTTCTCAACAGTCCATAGCTGAGTCGCACAGCTGCAGACCAGAACTCTCCCTCTTGCAGGACAATAATTATAATGCACAAAAATCTCCATGGGTTTCAATGTGACACATGCAATAATTCATCCTTCAATGCCCCTTTATTGCATGTGTTTTCCTCTTGTAGCTTAGCTAGTCATCTAAAAGGAATAAGAATCCCTGAGCTGTGAGCTGCCAGGAGAATAGCTTAACTAAACAAGCTGTTACAACACTGTTGACCTTTTATACGTAATAGAATTTGCAGTGAAAAAAAGTGGTGGAGTATACTTCACAACAACAAGGTGTTTTTAAGCAGGGTTTCAGAAAGTAAGCACCTCTAATTCCAATTATTACTACTAAACAACATGTGCATACAAACACTAGAAGAAATGGAAGAGAAATAAAGCCTCTCTATCAGTACTGTGCCCTGATAGGAGGAACAATATGAGCAATTTAACAGCAAATTAGCTACTAGGAGAATGTGGTAGTTAATTCCTTAGACAGCAAATGAGAGGAGGGATGTGGCAATTATTCAATAGAGTCATATTTAAGTAGATCTGAAAAGCATTACTAATGTCTAAACTAATTTTTTCATTTCTGTGTAAAGAAATTTTGTGTAAGAAATTAGATTTCTCAGTTGGCTGAGATACATTATAGAGCCTTACAGAAAGCTAGAACAGGATAAGAATGGTTTTATACCACTAAGCACAAGAACAAGCACAGTATAGGCTAGCAACCTCCAGAGTCCTCTGACAGACACTACTCCCTCAGACTCAGGAGCTAAGTCAGGAAGAATTTCCTTTATTGTTCAGATGGCATAACAATCCAAATATTTCCATTCTTTGCTCAACACTTCGAATGATCACAGAATCACAGAATGTCAGGGGTTGAAAGGGACCTCAAAAGGTCATCTAGTCCAGCCCCCCTGCCAGAGCAGGATCACCTACAGTAGATCGCACAGGAACGTGTCCAGGCGGGTTTTGAATGTCTCCAGAGAAGGAGATTCCACAACCTCCCTGGGCAACCTGTCCCAGTGCTCTGTCACCCTCACAGTGAAAAAGTTTTTTTCTAATATTTTTGTGGAATGATACATTTTTGTCTAAAGTTAAAAATATTGAACATTACACAAAGAAAATAAAAAAGGTTTCTTTTTATGTCACGTTCTAGACCCTTCCTGACACATTAATCTGCATGATTTATTATAGTAGTGAAGACAAATTCAGAGAGATGAAAAGAAATCCTAAGAGCAAATTTGTGCCAAGTCCACTGTTATCATACAAAGATAACAGTTTTTCCTAAGGAGGCTGTCTACAGTGAGATAGGTTTAATCTAAAATTTAATATCAGCTTTTATGACTGAAAGAGAAAACTGAAATAAAACATGAGCATAAATGAAAGAAATTATGCAAAAATTACTATAATTATGAACATCAAAGTTACTTATCAAAACTCCATCTTCTTTATGCTAATTATTTTCCCAACAGATTATTCTGAATAGGATGAAGCGATCTCAGATATGAAAGAAAACTAGTGTTTTCCCGTTCCCTGATAATTAGCCATTCATATTTAGATAGCCTTCATTCACTGTTGCACAGGTGCCTCAACCTTTGCCACATAATGTTGAGCAGTATTTAAAGAAATACTCTTTGAATACTTCTAAAGGAATAATAAAAAACTGTATTAACAGCTTAATCACCCTGCATCTCTGAAACAAGACATATGTCATGTGAAATTCATCTTTTTTGTCAGAAACATGCACAAAACAGTTCTGACAGACTAAAATATGACAACGTTGTATAAGCAAGCCTGCTTCAGCAGCCCTGTTAATTTAACATCCTATTCAGCACATATTCAATTTCCATGGCTGCTAGCCATGAAGTTTCAGTGAACTTCTATAGGTTGGCACCTGCAAAGCTTAATTCCAATACAACAAACATAAATTCTTGCCTTCCTCATCGCAGATATATTAACTGCTGACTATGGCTATGACTCGCCAGCAAAAGTATGTCCTACTCACATATCTATATATAGAATTAAGCGCTATACGTCCATCAGACATGTGAACTTATGTTTGGATAGATCACAGCTAATGACGCGAGTGGGAAGAAACTCCATGAAGAATGATGGAAATAAAAAGTGTGCACAGAGACATCAAAAGGAAAAAGGTTCCCTGATTCCCTCCCCAGCCTTCCTGTAGGTTCCCTTCAGGTATTGGAAGGCAGTTATAAGGTCCCCCTGGAGTCTTCTCTTCTCCAGGCTGAACAATCCCAGTTCCCTCAGCCTGTCCTCATAGCAGAGGTGCTCCAGCTCCTGCATCATCTTTGTGACCCTCCCCTGAACTCGTTCCAATAGATCCATATCCCTCTTATGGTGGGGACACCAGAACTCCCTTCCAACTCAGGCTATTCTATGATTCTGTGATCAATGTATTCCCATCTCTGGGAAAACATTACAGAGTCCAGACTCTGAAAAAGTTATTTACTTACCACTATACTAAGTACTAGAAGAAATTTCACACACAAAAAAGAAAAAACAAACCAACAAAACAAAGTCTCTCTGCCGATGTCTTCTGAGCTACTACATAAACCTTCATAATCTATTCATTTTCCCATGAGCCAGGATCTTCTAAGGGAGAGCTACTGCTAGAGTGCTACAATGCATCAGCCATAACGCCCCTTACTCTCCCACTGACATTGGTGTATCATGACTGATTTAGGATGTAAAATTCCATAAGGGAAGAATGCTTCTAAAAGCCAAGATGCCTGGTTTTGCCATCACAGCCACAAACCAATTCAAAATCTCAAATATGAGTGATATTAGTCAGAAATAGCTAAACAGTACAATCCAGTGTTCCCATGGAAAACTGTTATATTTGATAACTAAAATAAAAATTTCATTATTTTCACTGTTTAAGCTGATTGAGGATCAAAATCTAATGAAATAACCAAAAAGTCTGCTGTTTCAGTAAACTCCTAAAATAAGCATAATACAGGAATAGAAAAAAAGCAATTATTGTCATCACTGATTAAGACTGATAATTATATCATTACTTTCAGTAAAAAAAAAAAAAAAGGAGAGGATTATCTGTATCACTACAAATACATAATGTGGATGAATGTATCAGGCCAATTTACAAGGCTATAGGAAAAGTTACATGAGATTATCATCAGATCACATTGATCTACAGTCGTGCTTCCAGTTCATTGCTACTGGTTCTTTGCAGTTTTGAAGGTCATTGTAAAAATAGAAAAATTTTTAGAACAATTGATCAGAATATAAAATAAATATAATTGATTGGTTGCTGGAATGGGTAGGAGGAATTTCTATGGTTTATTTAATCTAGATTCTTGGACTCTGTTAGGCCTGCTCAACAATGTCTTCATAGTACAGGTTCTATGGTAGTACAGATACTTAAATTAGCTTTAAAACAAGCTGATTTGAAAAACAGAATCTACCTAGATAAAGCAGGAAGTCTGGCATGGTATAATTGACTATTGTCCCAGTTTGAGCTAAATGAGACCAATTCTGTTCAGTGGTTTTTAACCTTCCAGTTTAGTCTCTTCTAAGAGGCTGCACTTTCCGAAGTCAGCAGCATGTTTTTGCAGACAGTGTCTGTTACTGGCAGTGATAACACCTGATGTTTGCTGTTACTGCCTGGGACTGGAGGCAGAAAGGCTCTTGCTGATACTTATTCCTACAGCGACCAAGGCCACTGCTGGCTCTTGTGTGCCACGCTGGGGGTGCCAGGTAGTAAAAGGGGGCACAAGGAAGTAAAATGTTGCACGTCCGGGGGGTAATAGACAGGACAGGTGACCAACGAGAGTATTCCATCTCATATACACCATATTTAGTATAAATTGAGTGATCACAAGAGTTTTTTTTCCCTTTTCTGCAATGGCTGGTGTCCAGAGAGGACTCCATCTGACCTCCTGCTTTTGGTCCGGATCCTGAGTTCCCGAATCCAGCTCCCTGTATCCAGCTCCCGCCGTTGATGAGCCTGGGGCTTCCCTTGTGCCACCTGCTCTGCAGCATCAGTGGGGATTGATATCGGGGGAGGGAGTCGGGTTTGGTATCAGGCTACTATCTATAGTTGTATATAGTTCTTTATTTTTATCATTTCACTACTATTTCTATTATTGTTTAATTAAAGCTGGTTTAGCTTTTTCTTTTCTAACCCATAGATCTCTCTGCCTCATTCTCTTTTCCTTCCTATTTAGGGGGAAGATGGGGTTAGAGAGCTTCTGTCTGTGTTTAGTGGCCAGCTCAGCCTTAACCCACGACAACCATGTAGAAATATAAATTGGCACATGGCACTGGTTAGTTTATGCAGCGAAACTTCCACAATGACCATAGTGAAAGATCTCTACAAGCATCTGTATATCAGCTGACTCAAAGTGGCAGCTTTCCGTGTGGGTAGAGGAGTCTCAACTAACAAAACTCCCGCAGTCTGTAAAGTCAGGATAACAAAGAACTGCATGAGTTACTGCCTTTGGTCGTAGATATTAAAAGGGATGAGAGATTTATGTGGTGTTACTAAACTGATCTGATTTAATCTCCTCAAAGAAAGGATATAATTTTTGATTATAATTATCTCTTTAAACATAAGGACCATTTGTTTTTGATTCCTATAGATGATCGTTGCACACAGAATATCTACACTTCTTTCTTGACCATCACCCCAGTGTCACATACTTGGCTGTTGGAAGATGAATGACCAGAAGAACAGAAGTGGAATTGCAAAGAGTTGTTGACCAGGAGCATTGAACCATGCTTGTTCTCTGGAAGATTTCTATCTATCTGTTTTGGCCAAGATATATTTGTTTGCCAATAGTTGTTTGTGCATCTGAAACCTTTCATTGCCTGGTTCAACAGTGGATTGTCCCTGGCTGGATGCCAGGTGCCCATCAAAGCAGCTCTATCTCTCCCCCTCCTCAGCTGGACAGGGGAGGGAAAATATAAAAAAAAGGCCCATGAGTTAAGAACAGGGAAATCACTCAACGATTACTGTCATAGGCAAAACAGACTTAACTTGGAGAAATTACTTTGATTCATTAGCAATCAAATCAGAGTAATGAGAAGTAAAACCAAATTTTAAAACATCTTTCCCCCATTCCTCCTTTCTTCTTGGGCTCAATTTCTCTTTCCAAGTGGCACAGGGGATGGGCAATTCCACACACTCTTCACCTGCTCCAGCATGGGGTCCCTCCTGTGGGAGACAGTCCTCCATGAACTTCTCCAGTGTGAGTCCTTCCCACAGGCTACAGTTGTTCATAAGCTGCTCCAGTATGGGTGCTCCACAGGGTCACAAGTCCTACCAGCAAACCTGCTCCCACTGGGTCGTCTCTCCATGGGTCCACAGATCCTATCAGAAGCTTCTTTCAGCATGGGCTTACCATGGGGTCACAGGCTCCTTCAAGCACATCCACCTACTCTGGCATGGGGTCTTCCATGGGCTGAAGGTGGATTTCTGCTTTCCCTCCGGGGGCTGCAAGGGAACAGCCTGCTGCACCATGGTCTTCACCAGGGGCTGAAGGGAAATCTCTGCTCTGGCACGTGGAGCACCTTCTCCCCCTCCTTGTTCATTGACCTTGGTGTCTGCAGAGTTGTTTCTCTCACATACTCTCACTCCTCTCTTCTGGCTGCAATTACTGTTGCACAGTAACTTCTCCCCTTTCTTAAATATGTTATCCCAGAGGCATTACCACCGTTGATGATTGGCTCGGCCTTGGCCACCTGCGTGTCTGTCTTGAATCCAGCTGGCACTGGCTCTGTCAGACCCAGAGTAAGTTTCTAGCAGCTTCTCACAGAAGATGCCCCTGTAGATCCCTGTTGCCAAAAACCTGCCACGCCAACCCAGTACAGGTTTGTATCATGTTGAACTAGAAATATTTAATAGGAAATCCCTAGAACAGTAAAGGGAAGCACTTGATGATGAGAATGGAGCTAGAAGAGATAAGAAAAAAGTAGAATGACACCACATTGTCAGTACTCAGGTGCACGGTGGTGACAGAGAAGCAAGAGAAAAGAGGGAAAAATATCAGAAGGGAGGAAAATATAGGAAATATCTCAGCTATATTCTTACCATCATTTGACACAGACCTATCTTCGCTAATTCCTGTTGACTAATTTCTGTTGACTTCAGGGGGCTTGCACAGTAGACTTCTAACACAGTGAAGGATGGTAGGATTTAAATAAGGACAGTGTGTAAGGCATGGAGATAGAAAAAAGTTTAAACCAGAAAATCAAGACTTTTCATGGATTTGCTGAATAATATAGGTTTTATTAATATAGATATCCCCAGGTAAAACTGAATTTGATTGTACTAGATCACTAATGCCTAGAAATTTATAACTGTAATCTTACCTCATATTGACCTTAACTGGAAGGAAATTCTAGTTCCCCAAAATCAGTCAGTCTTCCTGTCTATACACAGTAGCTTGTCTTTGTTTCATATCTGAGCAAGAAAGATTGAGTGTCCTTGCGGTGGTTAACCTGGAAGAATATTGTACAAAGAGTCTGTTCTCCACATAACGGTTAATCTAGGTGTATGCTTTTATATCAGGGATGCCATATGACAGCTATTTAGTGACTATATATACAGTCAATGCATAGTTATTAGATGTACATGTAGTCAAAGCATATTCATCTCGAGTATATGTAAAGTATAGTGACCTGTTCTATTGAAATACTATATGCACCTGTTCAGGAACTGGAGCTTTATTAATAAGCTATTAGAGTGCATTGCCTGAGGCACCCTTCAAAGCTAAGTCCATATTCCAATCCTGACTGCTGCCAATGATTGAAAAAAATGTATTTTGACAAAGACCCTGTAAGAATGTTGGTGATCTTAGAGCTGGTGAACCTCACCATGGATGGGATCTGTGCAGCATACTGTGCCTTGGCCATGGGTCCATCTGATACCATATCATCTTGGAATTTCCAGCATCAGAAATAAGTTTTTATAACTGGCTGTCACCTTTTATTTTTTGGCTATTGATGAATAGTTATCTCCTTTACAAGTGCTTGTGCATTTGGAAAGGAATGTGGGAAAGTATTTTGCACCTCCTCAGCGCAAAATAGCCCTTGAACTTCTTGTTATGCATACAAAGAAGAGCTGACCTCTGTCTCCGTGTTGGTAACTGGAACAAAACTAACTGCAAACCATTCAGGGCATATTGTGTGTGAAAGTTATCACTAATAGCTACTGCTACCGCATTTTTTTTCAACCCTTCTACGAAGTATGACAAACTGTTATGATGAATTGCACATCCATAGTACACTTCTGAGCAGCACACACAGCAATATTGATCTGTGGCAAATAGTGCAGTTGGATATTTTTGGAATGAGGGAAACCCCTTCATTTTCCACAATGCAATAAAATATATGATTGTTTACACTTCAGTGAAAAATTCACAACCAGGCCTTCAGTCTTCCTTTTCTTTTTTAAACTCTTTGAAAATGAACAGCATGCTGAAGCTCTGTTCTAAGTGTTTTTCCTCACTACTCCGGCCTCATTTCACAAATGTAGGCTGCTCATGCCAAGATTTCATACACTGCTTTTTCTTTCTCTCTGCACTGTGCCAATAAAAATGTTTTTCATTTGAAGTCTTATATTCATTACTTTCAGTGTCACTTAAAGGAATAAATCTATCATGGAGTAAAGTCCAAGTCAATAAAGTAATGTACATACATCAAGCAAACTTTTTATCAGCTAAGGTACTACAGTACAGATAATAGAATTCTTTGAAATATACTTTAAGGTAATGTTCTTAACTATAACTGTAAATTCTGCAGTGAGCCAATAAAGGTGTGGTTTTATGCTCTAATAAATGACATTTTTTTAAATATCCTGGGAAACCTTAGCCTGTTTTAACCTCACCCCTATAGAATTACTCCTTTGAATTACATGTGAAATACATTTTATCTGTTTTTCCTGCAAAAATAAAGAAAAAAAAAATCTGTGCAGTCAGGAGAGCTTCCACAGAAGATGCGTAGTAGAGACCTCTAGCTCGTAATAGCCTCAGATTTTTTGAAACTATACGATTACATAAAATAATTATCTGGAAAGTAAATGTAGATGTAAAATAGGTACCCACAGCCACTTATGCTGTGTATCCTCTGCTATTTATCTGGACACCCCATGTCAAGCCAGAATGAGCTCTGCTCAGGCCAGAACCTTGCCTTAATGGAACAATCGTTTGGCTATCTAATGGGGTTGGCAGGGAGGTCTAACTGTTTTTTTTTCAAATATTTTGCTGGGAAATTAAAAAGCCCAGACAGAAAAGGGATCCATTTGGTGGACTTAACTCTCAGTGTGTGGGCTGAGTGGTTGGTTAGACAACCTTCAGGATGGTTTCTGTCAAAATTTTGATGGAACCATCAAGCTGTCCAGGGGAATACAATACCATCTGTAGCAGGCATTACAAGTGCATTGAAAAATAGGCAAATGAATAGGTGTGCATATATATTTCTGAAGTATTATTATGATTGGGTAGATTCATCTTAATTCATTTCCATTGGCAGATAGGGATTTTCTGTTCATTTTTCAAATTTAACCTCTTAGAGTTTTCTTTAAAAGAGTACATAAGGAATGAGAGGAAAGACTTGGATATTGCAAATAGCTTCCCTCAGACAGGCCATATGTCCATGCCACACCACACTGATTTCAGGCTTCCGGGTATGTTGTGAATCAGTAACTTGCAGATCAAGTTTGCTCAGTTCATATGCAAAATGGTGTTTTGTTTGGATTTTATTACTACCAGTTCTGTCAGAGCATCCTTAAGTCTGAAAGTCAAGCTACTTTCTTTTTTTCCAGATCATGCATTTTCCAGTAGAAATGAGGTCTCTGATGGCTTAATTTCATCTCTGCTTCAATTGGTTCTAGTCTTGTCCCTGATAAGGGCTTCAATCTGTGCAAGTCCACAGAAGGTGAAAGAGACGAGGAGATTACACACATAAAGTCAAATATGTTACAGCAATCGATTTCCACATTGGCAACTGTGTGTCAAAAGAGAAAACAAAACGAACAAAAAACCCACTTCAAAATTCTGGAAATATCTTAAGAGAGAGTAAGATCTGACAACAAAATGTAAATCCTCCTCCTTTTGAATTGGTACAAAGACTAAAAAAAAAGAGAGAAGAAAAAAAAAAAAAAAGAAGCCATACACCTTGCAACACTTGATCCTTTTAGACAAAGCAAAATCAGAAGTATTTTCCCCAATCGCTTTTTTTAAAAATTCTTTAAAACAGCACCTATTTCAGTCAAAACCGTATTTTATGCTGTTACTATTTCTAATACTTCTGAACAATTCAGTTTTTTAGGCTGAGTTTATTTGTGCAAATGGCATGCTTCTCAAGGTCTAAGTACAGTATACAGCCCTTTCAGAAAACAAAATAAAAGTAATGTCATTAATGGTTAGCATTATGGTAAGAACGGAGGTAGGGAAGTGACTACAAATGTGTGAATATTGAGTAGCTAACTTCCGAATATTGTAAATATTGAGATTTTACAATATTGAAGACTGAAACTTTTTTTACTGCCTTATCTATCAGCTGAAGAGGTTGCCAAGACTTCCAAGCACCTGATGATGTTCCAGTGACATTTGTCATAAGACTAATTACCAGCCAACCCAAATGGCAGAAGAAAACAGACTTTTATTTTCTCTTTCAGGAGAAGGCTGATTAATTTGCAGGAAAAATTTATCAAAAGCGAGTATTCTGCTCTAATGTTCTACTTTGACTAGAGCAGCAAACCACAATACATTAGCAAAGACAATACACAGAAATCACTAGTGATAAAAAAGAAGCAAAAAAGTAGATATTCATCAGCTCTTCGCGGAATAATCTGTGCTCAGCATTATTATTTGTGCTGCTCAGTTGCCCAGAAATTCCAGTCATTATTGTTACCTCTTTGCTAGTATGATCCAGAAGGAAAACATGTTTGCCTCAAATAGCAAACTACTTGAAAAAGAAAACACAGATGACTGATCTAAGATCAGTACCATTAACCTTACTTTATTGATCAAGATCTGAATTGCTACTAGATACATTCTAGGATGTTGAAAAAATTACAAGAAAAGCCCATTTTGAAGCTCAGCCTTGGCGACAAAATTACCTTTTCTCATCAGCTTTTGACTTAACTATCGTTAGAGCAATACTGACAACTGAAACTGGGCTGACAGCTGCATCTGCTCTTCTCAGTGCTAACACACTGTTATTAAACCCCAAGGAAGTGGGTATCCAGTTGTCTGGGTACACATTTGAAATTATTTAATCCCATATGAATTTGCATTATAAACCTTCACATAAGAATGGGGGGCGGGGAGGGGGGGAGGTGTGTTCATGTGTTGCTAAGGTTAGGCTTTGATTAATGAGCAGAACAGAAGACAATTTGTGCAGCACTACTGACTTGCAGCAACTGAATACGCTGTCTCAAAACTTCCACAAGAGAAGAGAGGAGAGGAGAGGAGAGGAGAGGAGAGGAGAGGAGAGGAGAGGAGAGGAGAGGAGAGGAGAGGAGAGGAGAGGAGAGGAGAGGAGAGGAGAGGAGAGGAGAGGAGAGGAGAGGAGAGGAGAGGAGAGGAGAGGAGAGGAGAGGAGAGAAGAGAAGAGAAGAGAAGAGAAGAGAAGAGAAGAGAAGAGAAGAGAAGAGAAGAGAAGAGAAGAGAAGAGAAGAGAAGAGAAGAGAAGAGAAGAGAAGAGAAGAGAAGAGAAGAGAAGAGAAGAGAAGAGAAGAGAAGAGAAGAGAAGAGAAGAGAAGAGAAGAGAAGAGAAGAGAAGAGAAGAGAAGAGAAGAGAAGAGAAGAGGAGTCAGATCTCTCTGTCGAGCACATCAGAGATGTGTGCTATGGTTTCAGGGCATACTTGGAAGGGAAATGTGAAGGATACTCTGACCCAGGATCAGTAATAGGGCATTCCGCCCTGCAGCCTGGGATGCTTTTAAAGTGCTGGAGCACAGATTTTTGGGAAGGAGAGAGAGAGACTAAGAAAGCACACTTCTAATCCTCATTACAACTTCCAAATTCCAGACTGTGATCCCTCATAAAAAAAACTTCTTTTTTTTTTTTTTCCCCCTAGAAAAGGGCTACATTCACTAACTATCAATCCCAAGATAATTTTAGTTTTTTATAGGATTTGTCCATTTGCACTCTCCCGCAACTATCATCTTTGTGTTTAATCTTTGACATATGTCCCCTGATCTTGGCCACTTGCGAGAGTGAAGGCTCAGAAATGGTCATTCAATCCTAGGAGGGAAAAGTTCACGTTTTGATCTTCATAAGGGGGGTCTCCACTGCAGTGCTCAATTTTAGGTTGAACGCTTCACTTTCTTTATGAACTGCAAATAAAGTATTATTGATTAAATCTGAAATGAAAGCAAACTTTGTATTTATACATTTACATTTTTGTCATTGTAATTATTGGTCTTTAATCTTCTCATTCACATGTCATTTTAGGACTTCCGGGTAGAAAAATCAGACAATTCCTCCAGGGGGGAAATTATGTTTTCTGATCAAGTCTATTTCAAATTGTCAAAATTAAATCCACAGCATGCAGAGAAGCCTGTGTTCCAGAAAAGCAACTTCCCTAACTCAAGTACTTTTTATGACCATTTAGTTCACCTTTGTTCTCTTCCTCTAATTTCACAAAGATGACGTGAGTAATGATTATTATATTAGCTCTGGTACCGTGAATGTTACAGCAGACTTGCAGCATAATTCTCTTCCTCCTTAGGGAATTGATATTTTTATCAAGAAAACCTAGTTTGTGGACAGAATATTTTTTCCCCATTTCTGTTTCTTTATTTGGTGTTTTGATGCAATAAATTGATTAGATAGGCTAGCCAGTAGTTTCATAATCCTGTTCTGAGCCTACCAGAATTAATTATGGTTCACATAATACTATTCAGGAAGTATGTTTTAAAAAGCAGAATACTCATTATGATATAATTTTCAAGGATGCCATCCACATGGTATAATTCCCAACAGTTACGGGGACAGATGCTTGCATGTGGTAAAGGGCAAGAGAGTTAGCAGGTGAGGAGTTATCCAGTAATGCTAGTTGGTGCAACGTGTAGTCCTGTGAGGTTGGCACAGAACAGCTCTTCTCCCCTGTTAGATCAGATTTCACCTGCCCTGGCTGCAAGTAGCAGTGTGACAGCAGTGACTGCAGTTGAGGTTAAATCGCCACAGAATGGATCTGATCCCAGTGAAGTGAGTAACATCTGGCTTCATGACACCTTGTGTCTGCCCTTCAATGTAGTCCTCTGCAAAAGACCTGAGACTGTTTTGACACAATTTCCTTGCCTCGAATAATCCAACATTCATAAAAAAGGCACGTGAAAGCATACCTATGTGAAAATCTCTTTAGCAGCTTGTTTGCTGTTTAGTAAACACTTCTCAGCACTAACAATGGAAGTAACTTGATAGCTGTGTGTACAGATTGCAAAACTGGGATTTCATGTTCATCTTGTCCAGCTTACTGCACTTTTAGTACTGAAAGTGAACTTTTAATACGGCACTTTTATCTGGTGTGTCCCTCAGCTAAAGAGGAAAACCTCTTGTTAAAGCACAAACACAAACAGCTTTCATAAAGAACTTACTGGCACACCCAAAATTTCTTTATGGTGGCTAAATTTATTGTCTAGATAGTGCTGAAGGGTTTTCTGTCACTAAAATCTCTCTAAGTTCTAAACATTGGCCAGTGATGACTCAAGTCCTTCCTGTTAGGACAACCTCACTGAGCTTCCTAAGTTTATCAGTGAATCAAAAGGGTAGCTAAGGTACTTCAGTAGCACAAAAGTTCTGAATATGGCATCCAAGGCATTGCTAAGGATGATCTTTCAACAGATGGAGTTAATGAATTCAGAGAAAAATTTTGGTGTGTTATAGAGGTAAACGTAAATAGAGTTTAATGTGGAAGCTTGGGAAACCCTCTTCTAGATCCTCTTGCAAAATTACAATTGTATACTTTGCTGTTTCTTATACAGACAAGTGATCATACTTATCCTTATACAGACCTTGTCATTGTCACAGAATCACAGAATGTTAGGGGTTGGAAGGGACCTCAAAAGATCATCTAGTACAGCCCCTCTGCCAGAGCAGGATGTCTTGACCCGCTTATACCTGATAGAGGTTAGGGTCAAGGTGATTCGTTTTGATCGTAAAGGTGAAATTAAGACACAAACGGTGTCAGATGTCACAAAAGCAAATCCCTTTATTGACTAACAACCACTAGAGAGCAACAGGAAAGAAAGATAAGGAAAAGGAAAAGCGAAGCAGTAAAACATTTAGAATAGCAAGAAGGATAGCTACCACCACAGATGCAGCGACGTCTCGCAGGTCCGCCTGTTTTGATTTGGTGGGGGAGATATCCAAAGAACAGCTGTTCACGGTGGCATTTTATAGTGTTCCAAGAGCTGCTTTGCTTATCCTCCGCCTGTTCAGTGCATGCGCGTGAGGGTCGTCAGGAGCGATCTTCACCCTCCCCCCCAGCGTCGCCTCTGTCAGCGGGGCATGCATAGGTGTCCGGAAGGCCCATTTCTTGCAGACGTGGGATGACTTGACAGTTTGTGTACCTTTGTGCTTGCACACCGTTGGGCTTTCGCACTTGCAGAGCAGTTGCCTTATCTGCAGTTACATCGGTGAGCTCACACACTGGTGGGCTTGCAAGACAACAGCTGTATCAGCGGTTGAGCCTGGCCCAGAAGTTGTTGTTCAGGACTTTGAGCCCCGTGGCTTATCAGGCTGGGCCCTGAAGTTGTCTTTATGAATAGTCAAGTCAAGTTGTGGGGCTTATCAGGGCTGGGCTCTGAAGTTGTTTTAGAACTTATCAGAGGTCCAAGCTTGTAACAGCTGCCTTGTCATTTAGGTTTTAACACAGCCTCTTCTTCACAGAGCCTTTTAGCAAGGATGAAACAAATATTTCTTCATGGGGCATTTTAGCAAGTTTTAACATCAGCAAGGTTGAGGCAAAAGTTCTTAAAACAGTCTTTTACACAGCATCATCTACAGCAGAGTGCACAGGAATGCCTCCAGGCAGGTTTTGAATGTCTCCAGAGAAAGAGACTCCACAACCTCCCTGGGCACTCTGTTCCAGGGCTCTGTCACCCTCACAGGGAAAAAGTTTTTTCTAATGTTTTTGTGGAACCTCCCCTGCTCCAGCTTGTATCCATTGCCCCTTGTCCTGTCATTGGACATCCTTGAGAAGAGCCTGGCTCTGTCCTCCTGACTCTCACCCTTGACATATTTATAAACATTAATGGGGTCATCCCTCAGCCTCCTCTTCTCCAAGCTAAAGAGACCCAGCTCCTTCAGCCTTTCCTCAGAAGGGAGATGCTCCACTCCCTTAATCATCTTTGTGGCTCTGCCCTGGACTCTCTCCAGCGGTTCCCTGTCTCTCTTGAGCTGAGCAGCCCAGAACTGGACACAATATTCCAAATGTGGCCTCACCAGGGCAGAGTAGAGGGGAAGAAGGACCTCTCTTGACCTACTAGCCATGCCCCTTCTAATACACCCCAGGATGCCATTTGCCTTCTTGGCCACGAGGGCACATTACTGGCTCATGGTCATCCTGCTGTCCACCAAGACTCCCAGGTCCCTTTCCCCTGTGCTGCTCTCCAGCAGGGCAGTCCCCAACCTATACTGGCACGTGGGGTTATTCTTTCCCAGGTGCTAAACTCTACACTTGCCCTTGTTGAACTTCATAATCTTTCTCCCTGCCCAGCTCTCCAGTCTGTTCAGGTCTCACTGAATGGCAGCACAGCCTTCTGGTGTGTCAACCACTCCTCCCAGTTTTGTGTCATCAGCAAACTTGCTGACAACATTCTCTAATCCCTCATCCAGGTCACTGATGAATATGTTGAACAGCACTGGCCCTAGAACTGACCCCTGAGGGACTCCACTAGATACAGGCCTCCAGTTAGACTCTGTCCCATTGAGTACAACTCTTTGACTTCTTCCCTTCAATCAGTTAGCGACCCACCTCACTACTTGGTCATCCAGACCACACTTCCTCAGTTTACCTATGAGGATGCTGTGGGAGACGGTGTCAAAGGCCTTGCTGATATCCAGATAGACCACATCCACTGCATGGCCACCATCCATCCACCTGGTTATGTCTTCATAAAAGGCTATCAGGTTGGTCAAACACGACTTCCCCTTGGCAAAGCCATGCTGACTGCTCCTAATAACCTTCTTATCCTTGATATGCCTAGAGACAGCGTCAAGCATAAGATGTTCCATCACCTTTCCAGGGATGGAGGTGAGGCTGACCGGTCTGTAGTTACCCAGGTCATCCTTCCTGCCCTTCTTATAGACTGGAGTGACATTCGCTTTCCTCCAGTCTTCAGGCACCTCACCTGTTTCCCACGACTTACCAAAGATAATGGAGAGTGGCCTAGCAATGACTTCCACCAGCTCCCTCAGCACCCGCAGGTGCATTCCATCAGGGGCCACGGATTTATGGATGTTCTAGTGTTCAGACTTATCCCTAACCTGGTCCTCCTTAACCAGGGCAAACTCCTCCTTTATCTTGACTTCCTCTGGGGCCTCAGGGGACTGAGGCTCCTGAGGACAGTCTCGAACAGTGTAGACAGAGGCAAAGAAGGCATTCAGTAACTCTGCCTTCTTTCTGTCATCTGTCTCCAGGGCACTCACCTCATTCAGCAGAGGGCCTACATTGCCTCTAGTGTTAGTTTTGTCAGCAATGTATTTGAAGAAGCCCTTTCTGTTGTCCTTGACCTCCCTCGCAAGTTTTAATTCCAAGGAGGCCTTAGCTCTTCTAATTGCCTCCCTACATTCTCTGGCAGCAGTCCTATACTCCACCCATGTGGCCAGCCCTTCCTTCCATGATTTATATACTCTCTTCTTCCACTTGAGTTTGCCCAGCAGTTCCCTGGTAAACCATGCAGGTCTCCTGGATCTCTTTCTTGATTTCCTACCTGTTGGGATGCACTGATCCTGAGCCTGGAAGAAGCGGTTCTTGAATACTGACCAACTTTCTTGGGCCCCTTTACCTTCCAGCTCCCTGTCCCAAGGGGTGTCCCCCAGCAATTGCTTGAAAAGGCCAAAGTTGGCCCTTCTGAAGTCCAGAATTGCGGTCTTGCTTGGTATTCTGTTTCTACCGCACAAGATCCTGAACTCTACCATCTCATGGTCACTGCAGCCAGGGTTGCCCTCAACCTTCACTGCTTCAACCAGACCTTCCTTGTTGGTGAGCACAAGGTCCAGCAGTGCTCCTCTCCTGGTCAGCTCATTCACCATTTGCATCAAAAAATTATCATTGACGTACTGGAGGAAACTCTCTGGACTGAGGATGGCTGGCTCTGTGGGCCTTCCAGCAAATATCTGGGTAGTTGAAATCCCCCATGAGAACCCGGGCCTGTGATGTCCTTGCAAAATTATTTTTTTCAGTAAACAAACACTTGAAGATGATATCAGGGTGACATCTGTAGAAGGAAACATAGCCGCCTTTTTGGTCACAAATATAGACAAACAAATCTTTGAAGTAAATCAACATTTATATCCCTTGCCACCTGTTCTGTACCTTGCATCTGAATTGATAAATTTACTGCACACCTGAAGAACTATAATGCTACTAATGTCTGAAACACATCAATATCATTGGAGAGGTAGGGCATACAAATCACTGTTGAAGGAGAAATGGTAGCCACAGCAGTGGTGTGCAGCTAAATGTGACAAGATCTTCAGAGGCTATTAAGTTGATGCTGTATCATACTGAACAAAGTTAGCCTGTGATGACTCATGTCCTTTCCATCACTACTTAATAAATGGATACAGAAATTATATTGATTTTCATGGATAAGCAAGTAGATCTGAAATCTGAAAACTCGATGAAATATAAATTATGGAATATGGACCACGTGTGATGATGTCATAACAGGGTGAAAAGTTCATCACTTGGAGAAAGCGTGATAAACTGCAAAGGCTTATTTTGAAATACTATCATGATAGGTTTGGTTCTTGGTGTGGTCTTTGGGTTTTTTTTTGTTAGGTATAGTTTGACAGATTACTACTTGTGCCATTAGGATTCTCTGAAACCTTGACTCTAACTGTAGAAAGCTTTAATATGGAAGACATAGTTTGTTATAAAGTGGAAAGTACTAATGTGGAAGTACTAATGTGAAAAGGGCAACTTCAGTCAATACCACAGGATGAAGAAATAAGTAAGAAAAACTAAGAATTTGCTTTTTTAAAATGAAAACTTGACAATCAGTTTCTAGACTCATCACAATTAGAATAATTAGATAAAAAATGATTTTATCAAGAGAGGCTTTCTGCATAATAGTTCCTCTGAATTTAGTTTCAGGGGGATTTCCACCA
Source organism: Trogon surrucura (assembly GCA_020746105.1). Lineage (NCBI taxonomy): Eukaryota > Metazoa > Chordata > Aves > Trogoniformes > Trogonidae > Trogon > Trogon surrucura. The sequence continues at coordinate 110,319,217 of CM036617.1, read as the reverse complement.
CTATACCTCCACAGATTGATGTTTCGAACAGATTTTTTTTTTTTTTTTATAAAACAGAAGTGAAACCTACCAAGCTTATAACTCAAGAAGATTTTTATCCAAAAATTAGAGAACATTTCCAAAGGTACTTGGGTCAGTTTCTGTCACAACTATGACAATATTTTATTAGTAAGGGCTTGAAGGTGTGAGCAGACTCTCTTGGTTATTTGTCTGTATACAACACAGATCAAAAAATCTTAAACAGAGAAGAGTATTCAATCATCACAAATGTAAATGTACAGGTTATCCAGAGGTCAAGAAGCTGCAGAGTTCAGCAGTCCTCTTGTTTCCTGAGCTCTGCAAACTGTCTTGAGAAGTTAATGAAGAGTTTTCATAGCCTTTGGAAAAGGAGTATGCTCTCCTTAATCTCCTCATTGCTCCTTTCTCATGCCTTTCATTTCTTTTCATGCTCTCAGATTACAGTGTAGGACTCTCTGGGAAATACTCCATAACAGAGCAACATTTTTGTTCGGTTTCCATTAGCAATACTTTTTTATTACTGTTATTTTTCAAATAAAGTTTGTTCCATGAATTTATTCACATTTGCTACAGAGGAATCCATCCGTTTCCAAAAGGCTTCCTTCCATTCTCCAGAACCTTGGACACTTCAGCTACCCAAACACGCTCCGTGCATTCACAGTGGTGGAGCACCAGCAAATATATGTGTGGAACATGGCTTTTAGTACTTCACATCTATCAGATACTCACCCTAGATTAAAGCAGACCACTAATTAAGTCCTAGCTTGCCTGCAAGATTACCAGCAATTTTGGACAACCCCTGATACGGCTCCATGAGGTCATGGCATAATTGGGAAAGCATCTTAGATGCTTAGGAACAGTTCAGTGACACCATGTCAATCAAGATCAATAAAGTTCCTGAAGAAATACTGAGTTTATATTACTTGTAGAAAGAGGATTCTCAAATCCTGGGTCATTCAAGTCAAGAGCAAGCCTCTCATGGGCCTTAAGGTAAGTAAGGAAAGATCTGCAACATGCACGAGATCAGAACAGGATGCTTTGAACTTTTTAAGTTTTTAGTTTACAACATCTGGATCAGCAGAACTATCTTTAAGATGTTCAGATACTCAAAACTTTTGAAATACAGCTCCTGTAACAGACAGCAGAACCACTTGTTCTTAGCTTCTGCGCTTTCAGGATTGAGACAATCTTGATATGAATGAACAATTGTGGAAGAACACTCAGGAGAGACAAGGAAATCAAAATTTAAATCAAAAATCAATTTCCACTCAGGTATTCCTACAGCTCTATTTGTACACATTTGCAAGTTCTTAAAGATACCTTGCTGTTATTTTATTTGCCTTAGCATGCTTAGGAAAATGTTTGAAATACAGTACCTTATTGTTTATGTAATATAACTGATACCTTTTTATGATGCTTTTAACAATTAGACAAAACCAATTATTTCCTGAGCTAATTCAGTACCACAACGTACCTATAGCCAATTCTACCAACTAAGATTACTACTTCTAGGACATTTCCCGTGCAGCCACTTGGCTGCAATCCCTTAGTCCATCTTGCTAAGAAACACTCTTAGGTTTTCCAAATTAGGCAGCTGGAACAGCCACAAACACTAAGATGTTTTGCTTTTAATGATCTAATCAATTTTGCTCCCTGTTCAGAGACCAGAAACTTGCATCTTGTGTATGTGAAATGATTTTCTTCTTTTATCTATAACAAAATAACATTGTCAGTGCTTTTCTAAAGGAAGATTCTGTTATTAACATTCTCTCTCTACAGAGAGGAAAGAGGACCACATGTAGAGAACTGCATGCAATTAAGGTCAGTGGAACAAAAGTTGGGACAATGAAGGGGGGTAAAACAGAGATAAAGCAGAATCCAAAGGAAAAGATTCAGCTAGTGAGACACTAAGATATATTGAAGTGGATTTACCTCCATGAGTGGGAAATTTACTCCTAACTTGAAGAATGCTAAATCTTTAAACAAGATATATGAAAGAAAAAAAAAATCAATAAAACCCTGGATAAACCAGATGACTCTATTGGGAGTGAGATTACACAAATTCAGTGCAAGACAGAAGAATAGACTTGTCTCATGTAAAAATCTAGGAGAGAGGAAAAGGAGAATCTACAAAGAAAGGAGAGGAAAACAGCCTGATATTCATATTTTGAGGGAAATAGCAAGAGACCTGAATAAGAAAGTAGTAGTTATGCATTTACAAATACAAAGGTACTTTCCTACCACCATTCCCCAACCCCCAAACAGGCACACTTGATCTTTTAATAAGTTGATTGGTTAAATGTGTGCCAAGTTTTTAGTTTCCCCCCAAAAATCAACCCAATCCAAATAAAAAAATCCAAATATTTTAAAAAGGCACAACTACCTACCATTAACGGCTTGGCTAAAGTTAAGCTAGGAAGATATGGCAATCTAACATCCCTGAATGTATCAGATATGTCTCTAAAACTCTTTAAATTCAAGCAAATAGATAGCAACATGTGAAATGAAATGTTCAATTTTTTTTTTCAGTTTTATGACTAAAGCAGCTTGTATAGAACACAGGAATTAGTAGGTTTTTGCATTGTTTTGAGACAGATAAAATCATGCTGGCACCACTTGATTATTTTATATCTGTCATCACTCTACTTGCACAGTCCAGAATGTTATACTCTAATACAATGAACACACTAATGCATATATACATATATTTTAAATAGATGTTTTTATATAATATATAAAACATATCCTCTAATTCGTGATGCAGCTGGGGTCTCCCTGAAACTCAGTGCTAAAAAAAATAAAATCATTTCAAGCTTTTTCTCCTACTGAAGCAATTATAATTAAACAACAACTCCAAAAAACCCAGAGATTTTGTCCATAATGTGATGTTTCGAAGATGAATGAAAAGGTTTTTTGTTGCTGCTTTTAGGTATAATTTCAGTTCTCATGAGCAGTTCTACTAGTCTGGTGCTTGTAAATTGTTTATCTGAATGAAGGTAATAGACACCAAAGACTGATTCTACAGTAACTTTTAACCTTTTTTTGTTCTATTTAAATACAATTATTTATTTTTATTTCACTGAGCTATGAAAAGTAACTAGCTTTTATTGTTGGTTAAATAGCATATTTACCTCACCAAAGCACTTCTTAGTGGAATTTTGGGAAAGAAGAAAATCCAAACACATCCAGAGACTAATTAAAGTGGTCTTTATTTGGAAAGATGATCTGAAAAGGTTAAGAGTAATCCTTAATTATCTGGTCTGTGGACTAGCCATATGGTGGAAGCTTTGCCAGTAATACTAACTCTGCGGTTTCACCACATCCATTCCCTAATATGGGTTGTTCTGCAGCCTGTTTACAAAACCAAATGTAAGAGCTTGCACCATGTACAGAAGAATGGCCAGGTGACTTCATAAGGAACATAAACATTCAAATAATTTTTCTGCAAGAAGATATGAAACATTTTCTATCCCATCCCCTCATAGATAGAGCCTGCCATTTGACATTCAGCTCCAGAAAGCTGAAGGCACTCCAAGTTTGGAAACTCGTGAAGCCATGGGTCAGCTTGTGCAATATAGCATTTGACAAGAATCATTTTAATGAGCGGATATCCTTAAGGTATTGCACATATTTAAAGACAGAGTATTGTATTGCATAAGCTTATTACATACAGCTCTTGTTGTGGCAAGTGCAAGCAACTTTCTTGGCATGTCAGCTTTTGCTTGGGTTTTGCTAAGAAAAAGTCCCCCAGATGCTTGCTTCCAAAGTAGTATCCTGGGTAGTATACCCTTCTGTGATAAAAAAATAACCTTTGCCAAAGGTTCTCTAGGAATAGAATCCTCTCCTCTTTCCTTCTGTAAAGCTATACACTTTTTTCAGGCTCTTACTAATCAAACTTTTCATATAGGAATTGTTATTTCTCAAATTTCTAGATTTCTTTTTGTGCTGCAGATGTCAATAATTCTCTTCCTCCTTGAACAAAACCTCACAACCTTGAAACAAATGGAGCTTCAGTTCAACAATTTAGTCTCACAAGATTATTCTGTCTTCTCTGTAACGATAAAGTAAAATCTACTGAATAGACTTTCTGCGGAGGATGATTTTGCATTGCATGCATGTTATCCATTAAACTAGCTGCTGCAGGGTGTTTTTGTATATGGATTTATTTCTCCCCTCCCCAAGTGCTTCACTTCAGGAAGTTGCAGGGAGAGGGGAATGTAATGAAAGAAGCAAAACAGAACAATTTAGGATCAGTAGCATGTTCAGATGCTAACAGCTGCCAAAGCTCAGTTTTGGACAGAAGCATTAGAGCCAAGCCTTCAGAGTTCCTGGCATCCCTAGCATTGATTAGACCTCATTGGGAATGCAAGAACAGTAGTTAGAACTGGCATTCCTGCTTCTGCAAGGTAGTGAGGATCACAAATAGCTTAACTCATGAAAAGAGATACCAGTATCTGTCTAGAAGAAAAATTAATTCTGTTTCCTGCTGAATCAGCCACCTTATCACTGCAGAACTGAATTAGCAACAATTGACATCTGCAACTGAATTAATCCCAGCTCTCCAGGAATTAGAATCATGAAATAGTGAGGAGTTGCTGACACCCTGTTGCTGTCATCTGAACTATGGAAAGTTATAAGACCATGGTAGTTCTCCTTACTAAAAGCAGACCTATTATAAATCTACCCGTTTTCAGAGAAGCAACCTCCCAAGGTGTAGGTAGCCTTATGTCAAAGTGTTAGGGCTGGGCCAGACACTGAATGCTGACAGACGCTTTCTAACCCCCTCTCCCTCCCCAAAACAGGAAGGAAAAGGGAATGAGGCAGAGAGACTCACAGATTAGGAAAGAAAACTAAACCAGGTTTAATAGAACAATAATAAAAGAAGTAATAAGGAAATAATTAAAATAAAGAACTATATAAAAATATATGTAGATCCAATATTGAACCAGACCCCACCCCAATAGCAACCACCACTGATGCTGCAGAGCAGGTGGCACAGGGGAGGTCCCAGGCTCAGAAGCAGTAGGAAACTGGATACTGGAACTGGATTTGGGAACTCAAGATCAGGATCAAAGGCAGAAGAATAGGTGGAGTCCTCCCTGGACACCAGCCGTTGAAGAAGAGAGTTTAGCCCTTGTGATCTCTCAGTTTTATACTGTGTATGATGCATATGGAATGGAATACTCTTGCTGGTCACCTGTTCTGTCTACTACCTCCCAGAGGTGCAACCTTTTACTTCCCTGTGACCTCTATTAATTCCTGGCACCCCCAGCGTGGCACACAAGAGCCAGCAGTGGCCTTGGTCACTATAGGAATAAGTATCAGCAAGAGCTTTTTTGTATCCCAGTCCCAGGCAGTAACTGTAAACATTAGGTGTTATCACTGCCAGTAGCACACACTGGCTGCAAAAACATGCTGCTGACCTCAGAAAGTGCAGCCTCTTAGAAGAAATTGAGCTGGAAAGTTAAGAATCAGTGAACAGAATTGTTTCTATTTAGCTCAGATGAGAATACCTTAATAGACTTTGCATCTGGAAAACACCACCATTTGTTCATGAGAAAAATCCATGGAGATCGCTGGTTTAGTGTTAAAATGTTAGGTTAGAATAGCAATAGTAGCTTATTCTGGAGCTTCAGCATCACAGCTCATTGGATTCCAGTCAGAAAACTAGATAATGTTAATGAGCCATACTGTCTAGTCTTCCAAATTAAGTGCTGAGAGGCCAGTAAAAAAGTCAGGAAACACCATAAGTATAGCAGTGTAGGATACAAATGAAGGGTGATTATCTTACTGTGCAAACACTGAACATTTGCCTTAACTTGAATTACTAATTTGGAAATACTAAAGGTTAAATGTGCTTGATCTAACAAGTCTAAGATTTTGCCTTATTTGCAGCTAGCTATCAGCTGAACTCCCAAGTTTTTATCCACCCCACCCTGTTCCTCTTTGTCAAGCTGTATTTGCACAAGAAATCCATCCTCATTACAGAATTCTTTTACTTTTAAACTGCATCCATACACAAAAAGCACAAATGCACACAAGTCTGAAACTCTGGCTTAGGCAGAAAGGCTGCCCTGGGATTCAGAGCCAACAGCTGGACCAGAAAGACAGTAGGCCAGAAATCTGGAATTTTACAGAAACACTACCAGTGACCACCCTTTCTGCTTCCAGCAAGGGGTAGCTTTTGGGAGGCTCTGATTCACAGGACTTCTGGTAGGAACAAAGCCAGAGTTGTGAAGGACCATTTTGTGCAGAAAACATCTTTATGTGGGGAAGGAGAAGACAAAGGTAGCAAGTACAGCAGCATCTAACTGTTAATCCTCAGTACTGCAGCCTGAGAATGAGGATGATTCCTTCTCATAGAGAGGAATTAAAGAGCTAAGCCTTCATCATCATCCTTCAATTTCCGGCTGCTTTATCCTGCTGTTATGCTGCAGCCTGGAGGGTTTGAGACCTTGGTCTCTCACTCCTCAAATCTCAGTCCTCAAGTCACACTCCAGAGGATCATCCAGGTTGTCCGCTCCCAGACCTCAGTGGAGCTCTTTCTTAACGGAGACTTGAACTTAAGTGACAGAAGTTGATCAGATCTGATCTTAAGCATAGTTTGGTCTGCTTTGACACAACACACAAGATATCCTCTTCCGCTCCCTCTGTACCATAGGCAAAGCCATAAGGTAGGGTGGCTGAGAGATGCAAGCTGACTTATGCAGGCCAGGAGGAATAGGCTCAAACAGCTACTTGTACGAGGTAGACTTCAAGTAGTGTTGCCAGAATCAACACTACCTCTTCCTTCTGCTTGGAAAAGACAGAAGCAGGTGTGCTACAAACTTGATTAACACAAACCTGTATGTTTGGTGAGAGTTCCTGCTAACAAATTGCGTGATTTGACCAGAACACATTAGGCAACAGAACAAGGTTGTGAAACAAAAGTCATTTAGTTTGTTTTTTTTCCTTCTACTCGAATGCAAATTTGAATCAGAGCTATTTAAGTCATTAAAAAGTTGAGACATTAACAAAAGCAAACACTGAGTGACAAGCAGGATTGCTTTTTCTACTTAAGAAAACACAAAGTTCTTCCCACAGAAAGAGGGAGAGAAGTCATCTCTATCCCTCACAGCTGGCCGAGTACTCCCACCTCTTCGCTGACATGCCGATCCCATGTCTCAGCATTAGGAGGCAGCAGAACCTGAGAAGGAAGACAGGCGCGTTGATGAATTGAGATGAAAAAGGTGTGGCAGGAAACGAAGGTTCATTGCTGTTGGGAGGAGATCAGGACTAATCAGCACTACGGAGCTGCTTTCACAGCATTACAGGGCCTACAGATCATGATTCGGACTTGATCAAAATATGATCAGGAGGAGCAAGAATGAGCTGCAGTCGTCAGCATCAGGAGAGTTAGGGAAACCTAGTGCTTAAAGAAGAGGATCTAGATAGGGTAACGTAGCAGGGTGCTTGTAGTGACACCCATAGAATTACCAAATGATAGCAAGGTAAGGAGTAGAGGAACAGAATAAGCATTGGTAGAGCTGAGGGAAACTGAGGAATGCATTGCAAGAAATTGCTTAAAAGGAAACACCACTACATCCTCAAAAATAATACGTGATGTTCATTTTGTCTCTGACAGCCTAGATGAACCCCTTCTGTTAGGAGGTAAAAATACCTCCAACAGTAAGAAGAAACAGCAAAAGACAATCCACAGTTCAGGTTCCACGTGGAAAGGAAGGGTTCTGCTAAGGAGTCCTAATAGTCGTCAATCTTTATTAGTTACCACATCCTGTTTCAATCACATTTTCAAGTGCCTGAAAACAGCTGAGAAGGAAAGAATAGGTGTGTCAGCCTCATAGTCCTGCTTTAAGAAACAGATAAAGTTTCTAGGAGAAAATGACACTTTGACTAAAGAAGTACAAGATGAAATCTGTACTCTCTCTCACATGGTTACTCATACAAAGCATTTGATTGACCCTCCTGGCAAACCTGTCCTGCTCAATCGTCACAGTAGTTGTTAAGAGTAAGTAGTAAAAACAAGGTCTGAAAGCTTGAGTAAATCTCATGACATTCCTGAACAAACTTGCTGTCCAGAAAGTCTATAGAAAATTCCAGACTGCAAAGATTTTTATAAAATACATGAGCACAAAGAAATTTGGTGCAGCTGTGAATTCTAACAACAGTTGATTTCAATTACCTTCCTGCCTTGAATGTGTTTTCATAATAAAGCTTTAAAGTTGTCAGAATGCTCAACCTGACAGTTCAAAACGTGACTTACTGTCTTGTTTTGGGACAGAGCTGTTGCTCACGCAGGGTTAGTATTTTGCAACTGGCTTGTAAATCAGGCTTAAATAACATGCACAGAATTTCATTTTACTGATTAGTCTGATCCAAACCCAAGATATATTAATAAATTTGGCCTGTAGCCATGAAGATTTTGCTGAATAACTAGATTTAATGGGATTTTAAGGGGGGGGGGGGGGGGGGGGGAAGGCATATTATTTTAGTAGATATCAGATCACAGTTCAAGAATGCTTAAAAAATCTATGAACTTGCAATTTTTGTGTTAATATGTAAAAAAATTCCCTGTGGCCTTTAAGAAGCCCCGTTTATCTAAACCATTTTTTGTGAATTTTTTTAAAGCTGCTTCTGCTATATGTTACATCTAAATGGATTATAATCGAAGGAAATTAAATTACTTTGGTCCTCCTTGGCAGAACTTGGTGTAACTGTCAGTCATACTGCATTGCACGTACAGCCACAATGGCATTTTGCACTGTGCAATGCAGCACTATGCAGAAATACTGAGTTAGCACTGAATTCCTGGCTTCAGAACTGGACAGATTAAGATGGGAACGGTGCCATTCTAACCGGGGCTTTGCAGTGCAAGCCAGCGCGCCTTGCTGGCCCCAGCTAGGCAGACCACTAATTCACAGGTAGTTCAGGAATTTCTAAGAGGCACCATATTGTGCAGGCTAGACATACATTTTTAGATACTTGAATAACAAATGATGGTGTGTTTCTTTTCTTACCTCTTCTCTCCTGCTCCTGTTTTTCTGACTCATGTTAACTTTATGAGTGGATGGTATCTCAGATGCTGCTAAAAGGGAGTTAAGGAAACTTAAAATTTCTCTAATCCCTTCCCTCCTCTAGTGCATGTTACATATTCTCAAATGTTTTTAGCATCTGTACTGAATTCTTTTCCATAACTACAGAATAAAAAACCCCATTAAATACATAATGCTGTTACAGTCTCAAGAAAATTGGCCAGAGAAGCTAAGTGGCTTAAACCATTTTTGGAAGCCAATGACATATCAAATTGATAGAGCTCTAGCAAAGCTATTTAATAAATTATCCATGTGCAAGCCATCTCATGTGGTAAATACAAAATTCTTTTCTCTTTCTACTTTCAGTTGTATACCAGGGCAGCTTCAGAGACTGTAGCATCTAGGTTTATGGGAAAATGACAGAAGTATTTTAGATATGGGTGGGAAAATTAAAAGGAAAATAAAAATAGTCATTGGTGAGAAATTAGCTAAGTAAACATCTGTAACTCAGATTTCAAACAGCACTTCATGGAAATGAAATATAGAGCCCTACCACTGTGGTGAATGGTAAAATAGAGGAACTCTTAATCCACTCCAAAGGGCAATTTTTACAACCTAAATTAGTTTTTTTTTTTCCTTCTAGGCTTTTTTGAATATTTATTAGTGATACTAAATAGCAACCATCTTTTAAGATTGGCCAGATCTGGTCTTTAAAGAGTTTGAAAAGCAATAAGGCAAATACATCAGAATTTAATGATTGTATTTATTCACAAATTCATAGGTTAAATATCATTAAGTTATCCAATTATTTATCTACCTTATGGAACAAAAATGCTGAAGTTTACCTATTTTCTTCTGTGATTTGGCAAATGTTTTGACTCAGACTAGAAGGTGCTTCAGAAAATTACCTAGCCCTAATTTGAAGACAGCAGTATTTTGAGAGCTTTACGTTCAACTAAACTATACTTTTTCTAATGTTGTATTCCCTGGATTAGGAAATGAAACCTTGCAACATAGCAAAATAATGATGCCAGAGAAAGGCAGCCCACCTTTCAGAGAGTCATTTCATGAACGTACCCATTATAAGGATTTTGCAATAGTCATTATCAACTTCTAATGCACTGTAAATTATTCACATGCTGGATATGAGAAACTTGAAGTATGCGTTGCTGGGTTTTTTAGTTGTAATGCAGTTATTGTTATTTGCAAAATCCTGGGTTGCTCAGTCACTTCACAATGCCACTGCATCTTATGCTCGTACACTGCAAATGAAGCCGCAGCAGTAACAGAGAGAATGTATTATAAAGATCATAAACCCAGCCCCAGCAGTGAGTCCGGTTTCCATTGTTTAGAAGGCCCAGACAAACATTTGCAAAATATGCAGTTTCTAGGTCTGGAAAGCAATTATTTTTCACTGAAAGTGAAATCACCATTTCCCAAAAAAAAAAAAAAAAAAAAAAAAAAATGCTTTAACTATGAAAAGAACAGAGAGAAGTAGACATTAACAGGTAGCTTCTAGCTGTTGCAGATTGGTGCTAGTAGGGAAAGCTCCCCTGATGCAGTGTCACAGGGCTCTGTGTTTTCTTTCTGCGGGAAAGCAAGCAGCAAGTGTCTGCAAGTAAGATGAAGAAAAGCCTGGAAAGTTTCTGCAGATAATTATGAAAATGCAGTTTGGTCTCGACACAACTGCACTTATTCTTTTTTTTTTCCCCTCAAGAGACTTGTGTGACGAGATGTGTGGCAGAGGCCAGCAGAATGCCAGGAACAGTCACTGTATATACAATTTTGGCTAATAAATCAGCATAAAGCATGTCAAAAAAGTGCTGCGTAATTTACTAAAGACAGAATTTGTTTTGTTTCCCTCTGCATGCTGTTAATTCTCCTGGAAAAGAGATGATGGTGTGGATGCCTAGAGAGTTTCTTTAGCTCTGTGAATACATGACTTTCAATTCAATGTTGCTTTAGTTCCTAGCAAGCTAACAAAATTTTGCAAAGGCATAGGAAAAAGAAAGAAGACCCATTTAGCACCTATGGCTAGTACTCAACATAAGATTCCCACCAATTTTGAGGGTTTCATCTCTTACCATCTATATGTCATTTCTGAGACAGTAGGAGAATTACACTCAGGAAGCATCTTTCAAATTTTCCTCACCTCTTTTGACTGAACATCACTTGAGATCCAAGATAATTTAGGCAAACTTGAATTCACTCATATTTGCAACACAGGAGTATGTTAAAAACATATAGACCTGAAAGGCTTTAACTACCAAACACATTTTAAAGTTCTCATTATATTCACCGTAGATTTTGGTCATGCTCTTCTTTTTCTGCGTACCAAATGCTTTACATGGAGATGCCATGGAGATTTAAGGTCAACTTACCTATATATGTAGATAAAAATAGGCTATTGGCTTGGAAGCCTAAAATCCATTGGGAAAAAAATGTATCAGTCAAAAAAACCAAATAACTCCACTATTAGGTTGAAAAGGTTGGTAGCAAAACATAGCAGTCTGAAATAATTTTCCATTGCTACTTATAAACTGCCAGGTGGTTTTTTTTTTGTTTTTTTTTTTAGGTAAGAAACTGATCTTAGATAGCTTTAAGGCATTTAGGGAATCTATCAAGTGTTTTAAAATCTGTAGTAATCTGAGATGCATTGACTTCAAAACCTGTCTATAAATATCCAAATAGAAAATGATGTACCAATGTGCCATATGTATATGATCTCTAGCTGAATTCTGAGAAAGATAAAGTTGACTGCCAAACCACCAAATAATTTGCATACAAGACATCCTTTAAACCTATCTGTAATAATCGATTCCATTTAGAAGCAAAGCATTCACAAGTAATAAAAGAATTCTACAAACTGCATTTGTAGAGAAAAACCTTAACAACGTGACTCTGAAGAACAAAGTATTTGAAGTGGTCCTTTGAAGATATCCAAAGAATTACCAGAGCATATTTTCAAGGGAGACATGAACTTGACTACAGTATCTTCTAGGGCAGTGAGGAAAGGGGACTTTCCAGGATATATGGATATATATTTAAATATTTTTAAGTTTACAGTAGTACATTTCTGTTCTTGCTAGGGAAAGCACAGACCAGGAAAGTCTGTAAAGTCTTTAACAGACATGAAATTCATGCGGATTCATCCACTGTGATCACACTCACCACCCCTAAAACGGTGACCAACCCGACGGTGCCGGGGCTTGGCGGCGGCCGCCCCGACGGCAGCGAGCCGGCTGCCCCAAACCCGACACCTCTCTCGCTCTGTGCCCAGCCCCACAGCGGCCGCCGCTCCCCTGCTCACCCGAAATCGGGCTGCAACCCTGGGTGCAACCCCCGTCCCCGCCGCCCCCGCTACCACCGGCGGGGCTGGGGAAGGGGACCGCCGCCGTCGGGGCCCACCGGTGGGCGGCGGCGGGGAGGTGCGGGGGCGGTCCTGGCCGCCCGCCTGGGCCGTCCCTCGGCGGGGCGGGCGGGGGGAGCAGATATAGGCAGAGCCGCGGGGCGAAGGGGAGGTGGTAGCGGCGCGCACAGCGGCGGAAGCGTTATCCCCGTCGGCGGCATCGGCCGGCTCTGAGCATCCCGCGGCGCGTCTCGGAGGGGAGCCGGCAGCGGGAGAGCCGCAGCCGTCGCCATGGGGTGCGGAGTGGGGCTGGGACTGGCGGCGGTGCTGGCGGCTGCCGTGCTGTGCGGGGCCGGGGGGGCTCGCCGGGCGCGTCCTCAGCGGTGAGTGCCCGGGGCTGGCGGCGAGCAGGGAGGGAGGGAGGCGTGGGTGCAGGGACAGACGTGCGAGTTGGGCGCTCGCAGGAGCCGCGGAGGGAAGAGCTGGGACCCGCCGCGCTCGGTGGGTGACCCGCGTGTGCGAGGCGAGACGTGAAACCGGCTCCCGAGGGCGTCGGGGGAGCAGGGCGGGCGCGCCCCGGCCTCGGCGGCTTCGAGGAAAGCTCTGGCCTCAGCTTTGGGAAGCGTGTCCTGGCTCGGGGAGGCTTAAGCGGGGACTGGTACACCCGTCCGAGCTGGGAGACAACTCTAAGTTTGGGTCTTCAGAGACCTCGAGCTGGGCTGTCCCAACTTCTGCTGCAGTCTTACTGGTACAGTGGTGTCCTGTACAGACAGATCTTTAGATTTGTTTGGTAGCTCCGTTTCAATAATTTAATGAGAGAGAGCATATACTTGCCATGGTGTCTTTCTGAAGAACAGGTGTACATTGAGATTTGTTTGCATCTCTACAGGAATTTCTCTGTTTGTAATGAAGTTAGGAGGAGAAAGCAAACTTTTAAACAAGCATCCAGCATAGACAGTTTTGTTATATGTGGTTGTATCTACAACTCTCAAAACCTAGAGGAAGGCAATACTTCAGAAATCTGTCTAACGTTTGATCTTGGGATTTATTTAAGAGCTGTAGAATTACGTTCTGTACTTCCAGCACACAAATGCCTATGCTCAGAAGCTGCCAAGTTAACAAAAAGGGTATTTTTAATTTCACTTCAAGTCAAAGCCTCCAAGCTAAAGCATAAAGGCTCTTGTAGGCATGTTGTGTGTGCAAGCACCTCTGTACGTTTGTCTTGAAAAAAAGATTTACACTTGTTAACAAGTTATGTGTATATGTAGGTAAGAACTTTACAAAGTTATTCCAGAACAATACAAATTATTTGTGTACAGTTGTTTCAGAGGCTGTAATGGTTGGTAGCATGTTAAGGAAGTCTTTTGTGGTTGTGGGTTTTTGAGCTGATTTTCTTTTCTTTTTTTTTTTTTGTAGTAGATATTTGGTCAGATCATTTTCTTAGTTGTTGATACTGTCATGGGCTATTTTGGTGATATGAAGCAAGTACATGTGCAGAATTGAGATGTGCTGTTGGGCTTTTGGTGAAACTGTATCTTCAGGGAGACAATAGCCAAGCAGCAGTACTTCCAATATTTAGAAAAAGCCTGCCTGCCTGAAGCGTACCCTGAACTATTTCATCTACCTCTGTTATAATGTGAATTGTAGTCATATATGACACAGTAAATCTCTTAGGCTAACAATTTGAGTGTTATGTAACACTTGTTTCAAGGAATAGTGATGATTACTCATCCGCGAGTAGAATTTTGCATTAGTAGTCTAGTGCAGGAGTCTGCGTGTGGCTGAGGAAACCCAGTCTCATAATCTTCTAGCTGAAGCTCCTGCACTTAAGTGAAATGTGTAGCAAACTGAGTAGAGGTTCAGCTTTTAAAACTGTTTGTCATATGTCCATGCTGCTTAGCTGAACTGTTCCTAGGTACATGTAAGGCTTTGGGGTTTTGAAAGAATACAGGCTCTACCCCCTATTTCCTTAAAACATTTCAAAGCATGTGATGAGTGTCATGCCACTGTATTATGCAGCTAATACTTGGCTGCTGGAATACAGGAGAAGATTTAAAACCACTTACAGAAGGAACCATTTATGTTTTATCAGGTGTATTAGTTGAAGTTGTATTGATTAGATAAAGATTCTCTAGGCAGTAACAGCCAAAGTGTTTAATATGCTTATGCCAGAACATCCTGATATACTGGCAGGAGAACTTTTTTTTTCTTTCCCCTTCCCTCTCTAAGACCACACCCCTGTGCTGCCACATGCACATGGATGGATCTACTACTAGTGGTAGTTGGCATTTTTTCAAACAAGAAATAGTACTATTGAATTGTTGGGCACTGTGTGCTGTCCACCTGACTTCAGCCTAGCTTATCTGTTTGTCTTTTATGAAGGAACCAAGAGTTTGGAATTAAATAGGCTTACATTTAAAATCACAAGTCTACATCTTAAACAGACGTTTTTCTCATAAGTTACTAATTTATGCTTCAATCATGATAATATGAAATAAATGGCAATCTTACTGCTCTCATTCCAAGTAAGTTAAAAATATAATTCCTATCACTTCCATAGAAACTATTCCTGAAACTGACTTGAGTGCCTTCTGGACCTTGTGGAAAGATTCCCATTTACTACAGTAAGTTTGAAGCAGACCTAACAGTAATTGTTTGACCATATAGTGTCAAGGGGGCAGAGAAAGAAGGGTACACTGTTTCAAAGTGCCGCTTCCTTAGATAAGTTTTCTATTTCTTTGAAACCATTATTGGCACCAAACAATTCACACTTAGGTGTTATTTCTTTGTCATCTTTAGTTTGGGAATTGTTGAAGAAAAATAATACAAATGCTTTGTAATTTTTAGTGTAGTTACATGGGTGTTTCGTGAGCAGTGCTCACAGCCTCTGCACCAGAATATTTAATGTTGCCAGAGAATTGATCCTTGAACAACAACAACAACAAAAAAATCAAAGCAGACTCAGGAGAAACTGCTGAGTCTGCCTTTGCTATCCCATGACATCATGAAGAACATGAAGTGATGATAATGCAGTTTGCAAAGATGCAATTACTTTAAGTATCTATTGGGCAGGAAAGATGCAAGCTAATCTTATTACTAATCATTTAACAACCTATATATTAATCATAGATGTTATAGTTTAATGACTGCTCTTTACTGTCTTTTTGTATTTCTATGGCTTTTAAAATTTTGCTTTTTGCTATTGCTATGCATCAATAGTAGATTGAATACT
The DNA here is from genome assembly GCA_020746105.1 of Trogon surrucura. Taxonomy (NCBI): domain Eukaryota; kingdom Metazoa; phylum Chordata; class Aves; order Trogoniformes; family Trogonidae; genus Trogon; species Trogon surrucura. Next base: position 110,303,586 of record CM036617.1, on the reverse strand, counting down.
GATACAGTATTTTAAAGCAATGTGTAGCTATTTTGATGTAAAAGTATTTGGATATAGGAAACACTAAATGAAGAAAAACATTTGGTGGATAATGAAACAGTTGCCTCTAAACTAAGTTTATTTGCTTCAGATGACTTTAAGGATGTGGATATGTTTATTTGCACAGCTTATGTCTGGATTTGAGTTGGCTATAAAATATTGTGAAGTAAGATAACTAAAGTAGTATCCTCACGGGTAATGAATAGCAATTACAAACCCTTTCTCAAAAGGAACAATTTAATTTAGTTGAATTAGCTTGGCCTGCTTAATATACCCGAGTTCTGTCAGACTATTTTCTATAGATGGAGACTTTTGCTGTTTGATTTGGGTTTTTTTGGGCAATAGCTGTGTATTGAATGCAAGATCTTGTTGTGAGTGCCCACCATTTGGCTCCATACTAGAATAGTTTTTAATGAATGTGCATGGCCACATGTTACAATGTCTTTGTGTTCAGTTGTAGGTCTCAGTAGTCACTAAAGCTGAGACTGAGAACTGTAAGGGAAGTTGGGCACTTAACTCCCCTAGAATCCTTTATTAATTCCTCCTCTTGTACATGTATTCTGAGCAATGTCTTCTTGGGAAGACAAGCTAGATATAAAATGAAATGAGGTGATAACTCTTGGATATAATGCATATTTCTACTAAACATGTCTTGCTTCTAATCAAGAAATTCCATAATACCTAGTGGAAAGACATGGTGTATTAGGTAACCTGCTCTGACTCATCTATGAGAATACAGTTTTGATAACCTGAGATGGTGGATGAGTGCTTGTGTAGCAAGGGAGAAATCCCAAAGTACTTGAATCAATTTTAGGAATCACACTTCTGTATTAGAGGTGGTCCCCCTTTATCAACCCTATGAAACTTACCTTGCCTGTGGTACAGAGCTATGCAGGTTTGTCAGACGGCTCTCTGCTCAGGGGCGCAAGAGTGATGAAAAATTCTAGTGTCTTGTCTTGGGTGAGCATGTTACTTTTCCAGGAATACAACTTCTCTTCAGTATTTTGTTCAAAGATACAGTAAGGCAATGGCAGTTCTTAAACTCATGATTTCCACTTCCCAGTACTCCACTTGGTTAATGGGCCCAAGAGAAAATACCAGTCATGGAGGGGTATATAAGTAATGTGTGGGACAGTATGGATAGTCTGCTTGTCCCTCACGTGGCTTTTCTGGCTCCCAGTGAGACAAGGCTGGTGTGCTGTCCCAGTGCAGTAGCTAGGTGCGAAAAAGTCTCTTTCCGTGTTGAGGTCATGTTCTGTACCCTGACTTCATTTCTCTGTAGTTCAGGTCTGATCCTGTGCAGATCAAACTTCTTGACTATAAGGTGTTTGCAGGAAAACATGTTTTGGTTCATAAAGTGCTCTATACAGCACCATGTTTTTGAAACTGGTTCTCATAATGACTTTTTCTGATCCATGAGAGATTTGCAAAGAGAAAGATGTGTAGTTCCAATGTGAAATAAGTAAGATGGAATGAAAGAAATTGATAGTAATCCCATACTCATACCTGTCACTAACTAGTTTGAAATTATTTGAGTCTCTTGCTGGAACAGTCTCAATTCTCACAGTAGGACCTTCAGTTCCAGGTGATCTTGGAAAATGCTGAGTGCCAACTGAACAGCTGATATGTCTCTACCTAAATCTAAATGTAGCTGCAGCATACAACTAATCGCTCTAGGCTCACTTTATAAGCAGTGAAGGAAAAAAGAGTATTTTTAGTGGGATTAATTTTATTTTAACATAGGTCTTGAAAATACTGCAGATACACTCTAAAAATGCCTCTTTCAGTTGTCTACACAGTGAGGTCATCTCAGATATGGACAGGTACATTGTGAGTAACTAAATTTTGGTGAGATAAATAGTATATTGCAATGACTAAATATTTCTGAACTATTTCCTTCCAGAGACAAAAATAAGAAATGAGCAATCAGCAGAAGCTCAGAAATGCTTAAATTTGTGATAAGTCCTGTAGAGGCCGTCCACTGATGTATATAAAATTAGTATGTGTGGAGATATCTACTGATTTGGGACAGGCTGACACATATTATCCGTAAGCCATTCAGACCCTGTGTTTTTTTGTCAAGTCTATTCCACAAGATGCTAACAACAACTTACTAGCTGCCGTCTTATGCCTGTCTTAAAAGTATTTGGGAAATCTGGTCTTCACAGCTACACAGAAATCTCTTGACGAAGGGACTTAATTTGCCAGTCTTGTCAGTGCTTGTGTCAGTGTTTATGCTTTTTTATTAAACAGGAAATGATGGAACACTGTTGGTGTCTTTAGGCTGTAATATATAGAAAAATGTATTATGCCACTCTGTGTGTGTTTAAGACTTTTCAGAAAAATGAAGACAATCAAGCGAAAACACTGATACACTGCTAACAGCTTTAGCAGTAAGTGGGTGGTTTGTGTTTTTGTGGTTTTTTTTTAAGATCTGTGTAAATAAATCTGGATCAGACCTGTGGATATGTAGATCATATTTCCTCTTACTTTGAATAAGCTCAAATAAAATCCATTGTCTGCTTGTGTCAGTGGAAGTGAATAGTGTTATTTATACCCATGAGTGTTATACTTTGGGTAGCATTTTTTTTAACAAGCATAATTCATTGTTGGGGTGTCCTCTACTCATGGTGACTCTTTTCTTATTGCCACTTGAGAAGATGCAAAATGTACCATGTTGAAATGCAACTCTGTCATCCCAGTGGGTGCCAGTGCTAAGGTTCTAAGTACATAGTCTTCATCATGCTTGATGCCAAGGAGCCTGCATTGCTCACAGTGGCAACATTGCTAGACCTCTTTGAGACAGACAGGGGAAGAACACAGGTCTAACACCAATCTCTGCTTATTCTTAACATGAGAAAATGGAAGGCAACTTGCAATTTTTAGAGTTTTGTGTTAGCAGCTATGTCGGCACTTTGCACGAACCCCTAGGCCACTGCAGTTGTGCACTGGCCCCTTATAGAGACAAGTGGCTGTCTACTGTGATCAGCCCTGTGATATATACCTGTAAAGCTCACATGATCAGAAGAGAGGAAAATGGCTATTACAGGAAAAGCTAAATGGATTTCAGGCTTTAAATTTATGATGTGCTAGATATATGAAACAGAGCTGGTGCCAAAAAGCAGGTATGTTTCACTTTGAAGCCCTGACACTTTTCTTTCTTCTGTGATTTAACTGGGTGGGGAGAAGAAGTCCTCGGGGAAATACTTTATAGATTATTTTTTTTTTTTTGACACTGACATATCACTCAAATCAGTGACTAAAACTGTTTCGCAACAATGGATATTTATTTTCCAGTTGAAGACACTTACCCTGTATTGGTTTACATAATTGTAATTGTATGTTTCCCTGCAAGGATAATTATAGATGGTGAAGTGTTGATTAGCTTCTTAAAAGGTTTAGACATCAAGCTACTTGACAGCTCTGTTATCAGTGGCCTGAGATCCCTGCTGTGTGTGCCACGGCTGAGAAGCTAATTATAAGAAAAATGTGTGTGTCATTTTCTTTGAGTGAATAAGCCTGTTGCTGCGTAGTGAAGATGGCAGCCTTTCAGGTGGGCAGGTGTTCCAGTTTCCCAGTACACCAAGAAAAAGCCTGTGTCTGGAAAACCACATCCCTGATTTTGAAAATGTAGACAAACTTGTCTGCTCTGGGGAAGACAAATCCTCACAGCACTTTATTCAACACAATGGAAATCTTACCTATTGTCACAGGTTAGGGCTGGCCACTAAATGCTGACAGAGGCTCTCTAACCTCCTCTCCTTCCCCAAATGGGAATGAGGCAGAGAGGCTTATGGATTGGAAAAAAAGAATATTCAAACAACTTTAATGAATAAGGAAATAATAGTGGACTATACACATATATACAAAACCAATATCAAACTCTACTCCCCCTTTCCCCCCTCCCCCTCCTCCTGATAGCAATCCCCACTGATGCTGCAGAGCAGGTGGCACAAGGGAAGCCCCAGGCTCAGCTGCAGTGGGGAGCTGGACACAGGAGCTGGATTTTGGGAACTCAGGATTGGGATTAAAGGCAGAAGACTGGATGGAGTCCTTCCCTGGACACCAGCCGTTGCAGAAGAGAAAGAAAACTAAACCTTTGTGATCTCTGAGTTTTATACTGTGTATGACGTATATGGAATGCAGTACTCTTATTGGTCACCTGTCTATTACTCCCTAGAGGTGCAACCTTTTACTTTCCTGTACCCCCTCTTACTACCTGGCACCCCCAACATGGCATACAAGAGCCAGCAGTGGCCTTGGTCACTGTAGGAATAATTATCAGCAAGAGCCTTTCTGCATCCCAGTCCCAGGCAGTAACTGCAAACATCAGGTGTTATCACTGCCAGTAGCACACAGTCTGCAAAAACATGCTGCTGACTTCAGAACGTGCAGCCTCTCAGAAGAGACTGAACTGAGAAGCAAAAATCACTGAATGGAACTGGTTTTGTTTAGCTCAAACCAGGATGTTCCATCCCTTATTCCATGCCATTTATGGCATACTGATCATGAGGTTATGATCATGACACCTATGTTTTTCAGGACAAGGAAGCCTTGCTTGCATCTTCCCAAGACCTAGTACAGTGCAGGTTCTGAGCACATAGAGGCTTTAACACAATCTCTTCTGTTAATCTATTTAGGTCAATACTTGTCATCAGTGTTCATATGTGTATTTTTCTAACCACCTATTTTAGTAACCAGTTATCTTACTGCAATATGAAAGGAAGCTATCAGATTTTATTTGAATTACGTTTGTAATTCAGACAGATGGCAAAATCTAGGTGTTGATGCTAGTGATATTCTTTAATATTCAAATCGGTACTGCCCAATGCTCCTTTACAAAACAGACTGTCTCCTTTCTGATTGCTCTATTTTGTAGGAGTGTAGCTATTATGGATCTGTTGAGAACAACTGTTATTCAAAAATAACCAAGTCAACTCCTTGTCCCCAGAAGCACTTTGAAACACAATAGCATAACTAGTAAAGGCTGACATAGAGATGAAAACTCAATTTCAGCAATAAATGAGCTGAAAATCACTTCTCATGGCAAAAGAGAAAATACAGGGACTAGACTGGAACAAATTCTTGTGTAGCTTTGAATTCTGCATAACTGGACTAAATATTTGTACTTTTTACTTGCAACTTCCATCATCCCTTGTAGGCATAGACATGGCTATTTGGCTGGTGTCTGAGAACCTCTATCATCATCTCTGCTAATTCATTACATATGAGGGTGGCTAATGGCTAAGGATAGATTATCTGGCCCGTGTTTGAGAGAGACTAGAAATAATTTCCACTTTACCTATAATTTTGTACGTGCTGTCTATATATCCATAGTTGTTATGTGCTGATTCTTAAGAATTTACTAAGAAAGGGACTCCATTATGACAAGTATTGTAAGAAGTCTGGCTAATAGGTGAGTTTTGCTTCAGAGTTGTTGGAGCCAGTGTCTAATAAGCCACCTTAGACATTGTTTACATGTTAATGACTACGATATGATGTGTATTAACAGTCTGACTGTGCACTTATCGACCAGGAATACAGTTAATTGGCAAATGTGGCCCTCAGTTGTATAAGTCTTTGGAAGGGACTTGGAAACTTTAAAAGCATTTCACAAAAGGAAAGTCACTTTAGAGAAATCGTATTATGACATTTAGGCATAACCTCTAATACAGAAAAAGTATAAATAAGAAATTAATGTCTCTTCTCTCTGCCAACTTCGTTATCAGGAGGAGAGTGGGAGGAAAAAGTTAAGGTATGGAAGAGTTAGCTATGAAGAGACTAATACAGACATGGCGTGTAATCTATGTAGCAGTTTGTATTTGAATGACAAATTTGTGAGGACACAGAATTCCTTAAACTGCTTAGTGAGTGTGAAGTGAGCAACATCTGTGATTTGAATACTGACTCAACTAGAGAACGATGTGTCTTCAGTATTGCAAACTTGAGAAGATAGCAGTTTGCTTCTATCATAAATGAAGAGAGAATGTAACTATGAAATCTTATCACAGGAGTATTTTTTTTTTAAAAGATGATATGAATCATCAAAACCCCAAATTAAATTCAGCAGGTTGACACAAATATGCAGTAAAATATCATCAGCAGTAATGTAATAGATCAAAACATGACTGGCAGCTGAACCCAATCAAAATCCGGCTGTGTGATACAAAGGTCAGTTGACAAGATGCATCAGCTTTGAATCAAAATATAATTAGGAAAATGTAATAACTTTTAGTCTCTTACTGGTTGCATTCTGAAGTGCATTACTGGGAATTGGCATGGAACACCCTATGACATAGGGGCATGTGAAAATGAATTGTGCCCAGTGTCCTGCATGCTGGTTACACAGCCCCTGGTGCTCACACAAGCTCTAGACCAAGACTAGTCTTCGTAACACAAGCAGAGAAATAGTATCTAGCCAGTGGAATATTTTAATAAGTTTATATAGATTTATGTCTTGCTATTTCATGGTCACTTTCACTTAAGTTGTTGTGTCCTTATTTTGTTACATTTTTTCAGGTGCTTCCATCAGCCTCACGCTGACCTTTAGGACTCTAGTTAGTGTTAAATAGTTCACATTTCTCTGTACCAAATACTTGCATGTGTTTTCTGCTAAATCCATTATCTTGGGAAGGAATAAGTCCCAGTGTGAAAAGATAATGGAATTTTCTAAGCAGGCCATGTGCAATCCTTTCTTCTCTTCTCACATATGTTATGCACAGGCAGCTGCCATTCCCTGCTAATCTAGGGGGATGCTCATGGCAGTGGACCCTGAGCTACTGGTTCGTTTATGAGGCTCAAGAGGAAGAGGGATGGGATTTACCAGCTAGGAGCTTATCTTCTACCTGACATCTTCAAAACCTTCAGCTGAGCCAGGTGTGTTACTCAAAGTGACCTTTGTGGCCCTCATGGCCCATGAGGGCCTAGTTAGGATTGAGCCTGATAGGATTAGGGAGATGAGTCTTTGCGTTAGGTACTTTTTTCAATAACTTTGCTTCTAAATGACATTTTCCTATAACATCTGTCACTACAGACCTGAAGAAAACTATTATTTCTGTTTAATGGAACATTATTAAAACATAATGATAATGTAACTGATTGAAATACCAGCTGAGGATTTTTTTGATTATATGACACCCAAAGATGAAAACTGATCCAGATAGATGGAAATGGTAGCTGGCACTTCTAGAAGCAAGTGCTGTATGCTTAGTTTCTTCAGCTAATGGGATGGTGACATGAAACAAGTGCGAGGGAATTTTGTCCAGTTCAGGTTCTCTGCAGCGGTCAACAAGAGCTGCTAAGGCTGAAGGAATGGGGCCAGAGCTATGTTGTTTGGCTGGTCTACACAGGAGGGGTAGAAAGAGCAAACCTGGAGATGTTTCCATTAAGGAAGCTGGGGAGACCTAATCTTACAGTTCTGCAGCTGGGGAACAAAAGAGAAGAGAATCTTTCTGTTAGTTGTCGCTTCATCACAGCACTCTTGCTTCAATAGGTAAGAAAGCAATTGTTGATGAAAAGGTAATGTGTGGGTTCATGACACCAAGCTGACTGTGTGTTTTGCCTGTTTCTGTATCTTCTTCTGACCAGGGTCTGGGCTGCTCTGCCTGGGTGAGGGAAGGTGGGTCAAGGATTAAGGAGTGGATACGCTCCATGAAAGAAAGGATGTAAGTGCTCCACCTTCACATCTGAAGATAGTGGCATAGGGTTGGTTGAAATCTTAACTTGTCTGAGAATTTGAGGGGAAACCAGAATATTTTCTTAGACATTATTAAATTAATCAGATCTTTGGTCATGTGCTGAAGGGAGGACTAAATATAATAACATGCTTTTCCTCTTTTCCTTCCTGAATAGTCTGTGATAAAATAGTGTTTTCTTTCATGTTTTCTTTCATCTTAGGGCAGATTTTATGGAAAACTTGTAAAGGCCTAACTTACCTATATTTATTCATGTTGTGTATTATCTTACCCTGATTCATTCCAATAGACTTGCTTACAGATCTAGTTTCTACTCAACTGTGACAGAAAAATTGGAATTCAATTTATACAGTTGAAATAGCAAATGTTACTTTTAGAATTAACTGTAGAGTCTTGTCTGCTGCAAAGATGTTAGAAGGTAAAATAACCCATAGTTAATGTTTCCATACTTATCTTGTCTGCTATAGAACGTGGACCGTTCTGTCATTTTTTCACTGGTAAATTATTTCTGCTTTGTAGTTCAGAAATTAGTAGTGAGAGGAAGCTTTAAAAAATGAAGCTTGCAAACTTGACATCTCAGCGTGTTCCGAGAAGAGCACTAAAACGTCAACTGATTTGCCAGCTATTAAGGCACAACTGCAGATTTCCATTAACACATTGCACTAGCTCTGCTACTGCAGATAAAAGTTGCTTCAAAAGAAGAAAGAAAAGCTTCAGAGCAGGTCATTGCTTAAACACAGGGACTAAATTAACTAGAACAAACAAACAAAAATCACAGCTTCTTCCATAAAGCTTACTACTCTGTCTCGCATACTTCATTCACACTGAATGGGCCTTAATGCCAAATAATTCTTGATTTCTTGCTGGTTTTGCTGTTGTTTTCTAGCGTTATATTCTTGCACAAATGATCAACTTGTAAGAATGAAGCTATTTGTTTTGCCACAGGTATAGAGGGTAACAAATGAAAGTAATTTCCAAGTTGAATTCTATGCAAATTTTCACTTTTCAAGTTCTTTCATCTTATAATACTTGATTTTAGAGTCATGTAACCCTCTACAAACATCTGCAATAACAATGGTATCCTCAGAAATGATTGAGATCAGTGGAGGGGAAGAGGAAAAAAAGTCTTCAAACAGAGGTTCAAGATTTTAACTCACTAATCCTTTCAGATAAACCCTTGGGTACAAATAGGACCTTTGCATCTGTATTCTGGATGGGTCCAAGATGGTCTCCTGCTCCAAGTGCAAGCTGTTACTGGGCATGTGTTGGGGGCTGTGGTGGCACCTATCAAGCAATTCTGCTGCTGTTGTGCATCACAAGTGCCTGTCCTCCTCCCTGCTCCGTACTGGTTTCCTCAGCTTGGTGTGGGTGGTGGAACTGAGCCTTGACACTCATAAAATATTTGTATTAGACCAGTGTAGACCACAACTTAAGACTTGTGGACATGAACCTTATGGCAGCTCTGAAACAGCACATGCTGTTTGGCAGTAGGAATCTCTCGGTTGACTGGGAGAAGCTTGGTCAGTTATCTGACAAGCCAGCAAGGACCCATTTCTCCTGTTGGAGTGGTCATTTGATTCAGGTGTTGAGAGAGTCACAGAAGACCGGAGACTCTGCATGAAAACAGAGAGTGAGAGGGACACTTCAGCCACCTGGACCTGTGTCTTATGGTTGGAAAGCTACTTTCCCATGAAAGGGAGGCATGACGCAGGAATTGAGATGGGTAATGGCCAGCCCACTTGTGTTCCTGTGTAACTGAAATGACAGGGATATTTTGACACTTGAATTTGCTCATAACTTACTATGTGGGATCAAGGAGGAGAATGCATGCAGAATGCAGGAAATCATGAATTAGTTTCTTTCTGAAAAATTGTTGGGGAAATAAAAAGGACATGGCAATGGACAAAGGACTCTCCATAATTCTGCATATACATCTTGAATTAGTGCTTTGAATTCAATCTTGATTACAGGGATAGGTGTGATCCCTTTTTCCTTGTAAATTATTAGTGTCCTACATATTTCAGTGCTACCCTTTGGATGTTTGCACTGTTATGTACACAAGTGTACTCTGGCAGTGAGCCACTGTCACTCACCCAGCTGTGAGGATCAAAATGTTGATTGTCTTCTTCACTGTGTGTTCTGTTCTGTCAATGAGACAGAGCTCCCGGTGATGATCATGTTAAGAAAATCTGAACTGTAGTGTTATAAATGAAAGGAATGAGCTCTGTGTTCACATGTAGCTTTCATACTTGCACTTCCTGATTTTGATCATTTAGATTTATCACTTTGTTAACAAGAGGATTTTTAGTTTTTGTTCTAAGAAGTCTTACAAAGAATTATATGCATCTCAAAGGGTTTGCCCCTTGATTCCTCAGCTAAGACTTTGGCTCTTAATCCATATGAATAAAAGGAAATCTCAGAAATTGGGATGTACACAATGTTGTCAGGACATTATTGGAGACATGCCAAATAGATGCTCTCTTCTGATCTTGAGCCTGGCTTTTTCGATGGATATCTGTGGCACAAACTTGTCCTTACATCAGTTATACTTGTTTCTGTATTATTTTGTCATATTAACTACTAATAAACAAGTGACTTTTCAGAAATCTCTCTACCAAGCCCAAGAATGTGACTGAAGACACTTCTCTCACTGACAGTCCTAGATGAACTTTAATAGGATATCATTAAAAAGAAGTTTTGAGACTTTAAAAAAAAAGAAAATATTACAAGAATCGTAGGAAACTCTGGAAGACTAAATGTAGTTTATCCCTATTGCCTGTATAATTTAGCTTCCCACAATAAAAAAGATAAGTTACTTTAAGATTTAGTGAAAAGTCAGGAGATGATCCTATTTTTATGTTCCTGTATTCATGCAGCTTTGATAAAGTCTGCTTATTCTCTGTAAATTATTGACTCTATGCTATTTGCAAATATAGAGGAATCTTCATTCAGCTCTTTTGCTGTAATCAGTCTGCTATGGGAAGTATGCTACTTGTCATTAAATAAAAAAATGGAGCAACACTAAAGTAAGAATTAATTTTACTATATTCTTTAGGTTTTTTTTTCTTTGTTAATTTCTGTGTTTATTCTTTGTGCAGAGAAGAACACTGGCTTAAAAAGCTTAAGTACAGCTTAGGTTACAGGATGATGTTGCTGTTTCCTAGTGACAAATTACATTTACTCTTTTAGGATAACACAGGATAAAACCTGTTTAAAGGTAAAGCCAAAGAGTTATTTACTAGAGTTATCTATCTGGGTTTGCTTAAGAGTGGGATTAAATACAAGAACTTCAAATGTGAAACTGACATGGTGCAACAAAATAATTTCCTTGGCAAATTTTCCATTAAAATGGTATAACTTGTGGGGTTCTAAGCTATATGGATAATGCCTGGTGGTTCTTATTACTTTGATATCCTTCAGTAGTTCTTAGCAAAACAAGCTCTTGTACCTTTCCTCTCCGATGATAAATTTTCATATTGTAAAAACCCTTTTTTTTTTTTTTTTTTTTTTTTTGCTAAGAGATCACAGAATGTTAGGGATTGGAAGGGACCTCGAAAGATCATCAAGTCCAATCCCCCTGCCAGAGCAGGAATGCCTAGATAATGCTACATAGGAATGTGTCCAGGCGGGTCTTGAATGTCTCCAGAGAAGGAGACTCCACAGCCTCCCTGAGCAGCCTGTTCCAGTGTTCCGTCGCCCTCACTGAGAAGAAGTTTTCTTCTCAAGTTTAAGCAGAACCTCTCATGTTCCATTTTCAGCCCATTACCCCTTGTCCTATCAGTGGTTGTCACCGAGAAAAGCCTGGCTCCATCCTCGTGACACTCACCCTTGATATATTTGTAAACATTAATGAGGTCACCCCTCAGTCTCCTCTTCTCCAAACTAAAGAGCCCCAGCTCCCTCAGCCTTTCCTCCTAAGGGAGATGATCCACTCCCTTAATCATCCTAGTTGCCCTGTGCTGGACTCTCTTCAGCAGTTCCCTGTCTTTCTTGAACTGAGGGGCCCAGAACTGGACACAATATTCCAGATGGGGTCTCACCAGGGCAGAGCAGAGGGGAAGGAGAACCTCTCTCGACCTACTAACCACCCCCCTTCTAATACACCCCAGGATACCATTGGCCTTCCTGGCCACAAGGGCACACTGCTGGCTCATTGTCATCCTGTTGTCCACCAGTACTCCCAGCTCCCTTTCCCCTATGCTGCTCTCTAATAAGTCATTCCCCAACTTATACTGGAACCTGGGGTTGTTCCTACCCAGGTGCAAGATTCTACACTTGTTACATTTCATTAAATTTTTCCCTGCCCAACTCTCCAGCCTGTCCAGGTCTCGTTGGATGGCAGCACAGCCTTCTGGCGTGTCAGCCACTCCTCCCAGCTTGGTGTCATCAGCAAACTTGCTGATAGTACTCTCTAGTCCCTCATCCAAGTCATTGATGAATATATTGAATAATACTGGTCCCAGTACCGACCCTTGAGGGACTCCACTGGATACAGGTCTCCAACCAGACTCCGCCCCATTGACCACGACTCTTTGGCTTCTTCCCCTCAGCCAGTTCACAGTCCACCTCACTACCCAGTAGACTAGACCACACTTCCTCAGTTTAGCAGCAAGGATGCTGTGGGAGACTGTGTCAAATGCTTTACTGAAGTCAAGGTAGACCACATCCACCACTCTGCCATCATCTATCCACCTAGTTATATCCTCGTAAAAGGCTATGAGGTTAGTCAAGCACGACTTCCCTTTGGTGAAGCCATGCTGACTGTCTCTAATGACCCTCTTATCCTTGATATGCCTTGAGATGGCACCAAGGATAAGTCGTTCCATCACTTTCCCAGGGATGGAGGTGAGGCTGACTGGTCTATAGTTACCTGGGTCCTCCTTCTTGCCCTTTTTGAAGACTGGAGTGACATTTGCTTCCCTCCAGTCCTCAGGCACCTCTCCTGTCTCCCAAGACTTGGTAAAGATAATGGAGAGTGGTGTAGCGATGACATCAGTCAGCTCCCTCAGCACCCGTGGATGCATCCCGTCTGGACCCATGGATTTATGGATGTCCAGATTGCTTAATTGGTCCCTAACCCAGTCCTCATCGACTAAAGCAAACTCCTCCACTGCCCTGACTTCCTCTGGGGCCTCAGGGGAACCGGCCTCCTCAGAACAGCCTCCGGCAGAGTAGACAGAGGCAAAGAAGGCATTCAGTAACTCTGCCATCTCTGTATCTTCTGTCACCAAGGCACCCACCTCATTCATCAGTGGGCCTACATTGCCTCTGGTGTTAGTTTTATCTGCCACGTATTTGAAAAAGCTCTTCCTGTTGTCCTTGACCCCTCTCGCCAGGTTCAATTCTAGGGAGGCCTTTGCTTTCCTAGTTGCCTCCCTACATCCTTGGACAACAGCCTTATATTCTTCCCAAGTGGCCAGCCCCGCCTTCCAAGATCTGTAAATTCTCCTCTTGCCCTTGAGCTTACCCAGCAGATCCCTGTTTAGCCACGCAGGTCTCCTGGCTCCCTTCCTTGACTTCCTACGTGTCGGGATGCTCTGATCTTGAGCACGGTAGAAGCAGTCCCTGAACGCTAACCAACTATCTTGGGCCCCTTTACCTTCAAACAGCCTTGCCCTTGGGATTTTCTCTAGTAATTGTTTGAAAAATCCAAAGTTTGCCTTGGCGAAGTCCAGAGTTGCAATTCTGCTTGCTATTTTGTTTCTACTACACGAGATCCTGAACTGCAGCCAAGGCAGCCCTCAACCTTTACTGCTTCAACCAGATCCTCCTTGTTAGCGAGGATGAGGTCCAGCAGTGCTCCTCTCCTAGTCGGCTCCTCCACCATTTGCATCAGAAAATTCTCATCAATGCACTGGAGGAACCTCCTGGACTGTGGCTGGCTGGCTGAGTTGTCCTTCCAGCAAATATCAGGGAAGTTAAAATCCCCCACGACAACCAGGGCCTGTGATTGTGAGACCGCTCTCAGCTGCCTGTGGAAGGCCTCATCAACTTCCTCACCCTGATTTGGTGGCCTGTAATAGACACCCACAACAGTATCTCTCCTGCCAACCTGCCCCTTAATTCTAACCCATACACTCTCAGCTTGCTCCTCCTCCATGCCTGGATGGTATTCAAGACATTGTAGTTGCTCTTTCATGTAAAGAGCGTCTCCACCACCTCGCCTGGCTGACCTGTCTTTCCTGAAAAGGACATAGCCACCCATGACCACATTCCAGTCATGTGAGCTGTCCCACCATGTCTCTGCCACCAGATCATAATCTCCTGCCCGAACCCAGGTTTCTAGCTCCTCCTGCTTATTCCCCATGCGGCGTGCATTGGTGTATAAGCATTTCAGGGAGCAAGCTGAGCACACTGATCTCACCCTAGGGGGATGGAAGGCCACCCGGTCCTCATAATTTCTAGAACACTGCCCCACTGCAATCCCAGCTATAACCCCAACCCCCTTCATATCTAGTTTAAAGAACACTCTATGAGATGGTTAGCTTATTTCCTTATATTTAGAACCTTTCTGTCCCTAAAGAGAAATACTGGAGTTCAGTCGCGGCTTAGAGTTTGCTCATTCCACATCCTATGTGTGTTGAATAAAGTCTGGAAAACCTCACTAGTTGAAGAAGATAATAATAATTTTTTTTTCCTTTTTGGGAAAAAGACAAGTGTCTCTTTCCACCAAAGAACTGAAAAGAATAAACATGATTTCTTTATTTGGCTTTTGATGCTTTCTGCAGGCATAACTCTGAAGGGCAAGGGAAAACCGGTGTGAATGCAGTAGATGTAGTGCTTTCTGCAGGCATTGTGGTGCTTCTTTATGGTGTCTGGATAGTACCGTGGTATCTGCTACTGTCTGGAGTTTCTGTTGGCTGTGTTAAGGTATGTTAAGAACATGGCCACCTCCTCCAGTCCCGGGACTGCCTCTCTCCTGACCACTGGTGCCCAGCCCAGTACCCAGGGCCTCTCTCTGAGCTGAAGGGTGTGGCTGCTGCTTTTCTCTTTGCTGGTTGAACCAGCAGCAAAGCTGAGCAGGTGTCTCAGTGCCGCATAGACAGGACCTTGAAGTGGCCAGCACACCAACTGCCGTGGGTAAGGTGCTGCCTTCAATAGCACCCATATAAACAAGTGGTGTCCCCCTTGTCAGCTGGCAGAGGTAGAGAGCCACTAGAGAAGGCACACATCCAGACACGCACATCCTCTGTTGGACATGCAGCTGGCCCCTTTTATACCCCTTTCTATCTATTCTCCCTTTGTTCCTCCCCATTCCCTAAAGCTGTGTGGTCCCTCCTTACGTTGCATAGTCCCACCAAGCCCTGCAACATCCTTACCAAATTGCAAAATCCCATTTGCCTGCAGTTCCTTGATAGCCCACCAATTAGTGTTTCTGATGAGATTTAGTTGTTTTTTTGTTGCTGTGGGTTTGTGTGGTTTTTGTTTGTTGTTGGGGGCTTCCCCCCCCCCCCCCCCCTTTGTTTTTCTCCATTAAATTTTCCTGCCAGATTTGTGCCTGTGTATTTTTTTTTCTTTTTTATTAGTCCTTTTTGCACTGAAGGCATTGACCGGGAACCCTTAAAGGGCCAGAAGCTCCTTCCACACACTGTTACAGGTTGTAGTTAGACACATTACAGCAAAGAGTAGCCAGGAAGTCCCTGTAAATACAGCCTCTTGAGGTTAAATAGCAGAATCAAGAAACTGCTTAGCTGCTTCTTGCCACTAAAATTGAGATTTTTTTTTTTAATTGGATGAAATAGCTTTGATTACAAAACAAAAGTAGAGCGTTAGTGTGAAATAGTTAAGAAAATACCCTCCAAACAGATCCTGGCTTTAATAGAGGGGCCTGATGGTACAGTCATTAAAGTAGAGAATATTTTTCCTAAGAGTTAGTGGGAGTACTCAATGTCTTAGAGAGTTTCACAAGCCTTGGGAAGAAAGCCATGGATTCCCATGAACTGTATGGTATTTGCAATTTAATGTAAAGCTAAGGTTTTCAGCAGTGTCAGTGTAACACCATGAGTCCTTTCAGACAAGAGTGCAATAAAAAAAAAAAATCTGCCGTCCTTCGCCATCAGTGTATGCATACTGTGCTATATGTATTTTTTTTATTTTTTTTTTGTGGTTGTGATATTCGTGACTCTAAATGCTCTCCTATTTCTATTTTTCAGGTCAAAAGGTGTGCTATGGCAACTTCAAGCGTTCTTGTTACAAGTTAGCTTATTTCCAGGACTTGTCTAGGCGTGTGGGCTTTCAGGAGGCTCGCCAAGCTTGCGAAATTGATGGTGGGGCCTTACTGAGCTTGGAAAGTGAAGCTGAGCAGCAACTAATAGAAAATATGTTGCAAAACCTCACTAAATCAGGCTCTGGGATTTCTGATGGTGATTTCTGGATTGGCTTGTGGAGAAGTGGCGATGGACTAGCCACCTCAAGTCCATGCCCTGACCTTTACCAGTGGGCTGATGGAAGTACTTCACCGTACAGGTAAGTCTGTAAATCTGCTCATTGAGAAGATTTCATGGAAAGAAATGGAGTGAGGTGCCTGGGAAGTCCTGTCTTTTAGAAGAAAGCCTGAAGACTTGCTGTCTTCTGAAGTTAGAGTAGCATCCTTCCTTAACTTCTCAGATAAAGGAGAGCTGGCAATCAGGATTTTGAGTTTGAAACTGTAAACCTGTGGCATAATGTGGCCTCAGCCTACAATTTTCTTTGCTCCCATCTCACGAGCTTGCCTCTATATGGCATTTGGAGGTTTTTTTCTGTCAGACGTAGTCTCTAGGATGTGATTTGAAAGCAGATAGACAAATTGTACAAGGATCTGTCTAGTGGAGTCCCTCAGGGGGCCGTACTGGGGCCAGTGCTGTTCAATGTATCCATCAATGACCTGGATGAGGGATTAGAGAACACTGTCAGCAAGTTTGCTCACAACACAAAACTGGGAGAAGTGGTTGACACACCAGGAGGCTGTGCTGCCATTCAGAGAGACCTAGACAGGCTGGAGAGCTGGCCAGGGAGAAATCTGACGAAGTTCGACTAGGGCAAGTGTAGAGTTTTGCACTTGGGAAAGAATAACCCCATGTGCCAGTATAGGTTGGGGACTGAACTGCTGGAGAGCAGCGTAGGAGAAAGGGACCTGGGGGTTCTAGTGGACAGCAGGATGACCATGAGCCAGCAATGTGCCCTCGTGACCAAGAAGGCCAATGGCATCCTGGGGTGTATTAGAAGGGGAGTAGCAAGTAGGTCAAGAGAGGTCCTCCTGCCCCTCTACTCTGCCCTGGTGAGGCTGCATCTGGAATATTGTGTCCAGTTTTGGGCCGCTCAGCTCAAGAGAGACAGGGAACTGCTGGAGAGAGTCCAGGGCAGAGCCACAAAGATGATGAAGGGAGTGGAACATCTCCCTTCTGAGGAAAGGCTGAAGGAGCTGGGTCTCTAGTTTGGAGTAGAGGAGGCTGAGGGGTGACCTGATAAATGTTTATAATTATGTCAAGGGGGAGTGTCAGGAGGATGGAGCCAGGCTCTTTTCAGTGACATCCAATGACAGGACAAGGGACAATGGATACAAGCTGGAACATAGGAGGTTCCATAAAAATATTAGAAAAAACTTTTTCCCTGTGAGGGTGACAGAACCCTGGAACGGGCTGCCCGGGGAGGTTGTGGAGTCTCCTTCTCTGGAGACATTCAAAACCTGCCTGGAGGCATTCCTGTGCGCTCTACTGTAGGTGATCCTGCTCTGGCGGGGGGGCTGGACTAGATGATCTTTGAGGTCCCTTCCAACCTCTAACATTCTGTGATTCTGTGATCTGAACACCTCAAAGTACAGATCCAGCCACCAAGTATATAATGCATGTTACTTGTTGTCGCTTGTTCTGTTTTCACCTTATCTTTGGAAGAACCTTTAAATTCCTGATTAAGCCAAAGGCCAGAGTAGCAGCAGCTCACAGGACTTGGGACAAAGGGATGGTTAGGACTCAGATAGGAAGGAAAACAGCTGGCAGAGCAGTAGGGTGTTATTTCCACAGAGGTGCTTTGACTGGTCAAATTTTTCAAATTTAGTTATTTTTTTGATGATCCTAAACTTTTTTCACAAAGTTGTGGAAAAAGCAGCATATCTTTGAAGAGGGTGAGGCCACTGCGGTTGACACATCTTGATTGATGCAAAAACCTTTCCTTGGTATCCTGATGAGCCCTTACCTTCAATAGTTGAAAGTTTGTCTTTATGTGTACCTCTAGAAATTGGTATACAGATGAGCCTTCCTGTGGAAGTGAAGCCTGTGTTGTGATGTATCATCAGCCAACTGCAAACCCTGGCCTGGGAGGGCCATACCTTTATCAATGGAATGACGATAGATGCAACATGAAGCACAATTTTATCTGCAAGTATGGCCCAGGTAGGTAAAACTGAAGTTATATTTCACAGGTGGGACACTTTCTTAGAAAAAAATCTATTGCCTCTTGTTTTGTGAGGGAATCTACAAATGTCTTGTAGCCTGTGGTGCTGATTCCTTTGGTGTGTGAGTGCCTGAGCTGACATTAACAGGGGATATAATATATCAAATCTAGTGATAATTTAAATGAACCTATCTGGATCCAGTAAGAATGTTTTCAAGGTTGGCTTCACTGTCTTGAATTCTGAGATTTACTTTAACTCATTCACTGCTCACATTATTCTCTGCAAAGTGTTTTAAGTGTTAAGTAGATATCTATATATGAAAAGCAGATGCAGACTAGTACAGATGGTGACAGAAAAAGCCAAATCTTAGGCAATTTGGCTGTACATCCAGACACGACATGGGTTCTGTGTATGTCGGTGGAGAAAACATGAAGTATAAAGCAGAACTTTGTGCAAACAGAAAAAGGATGTGAAAAGTGAACTTTCAAGTTGAGCCCTTAAGTTTCTACAGTAAATGAAAACGTATTTTTCAGCAAAATCATGCAAGCATTTTAAGTAATTTATTGTGTGTCTGGTTTTCAGAAACTAAGCTGAAAGTCAGAATGCATATGAAATCTTACTCCTAGCAGCTGGTCGACCTACCTAATTCTGCAGTTTCCTACCAGCTTTCTCTATGCTCACGATCTGGCAATAATCACACTGTATAGAAATTTCTCTGTCTGTAGAGACTCAGGCTGTTTTCTTCCTCCAGTTTTGTGGGTAGATTTCTTACTGTCTGATATCTTAATATGTATATTAATGACAATTAATATTGCAAGCAAATATTAAATATGTGGAAGGTTTGATATAACTACATATCTTACCCCAAATCTGTTCCTACTTCTGAAATTATTAGTGACTATCACTATCTTATGGTGATCAGTTATCATCTCGGTCACGTAGGCCATTTGAAGAATGTAATGAGTACAAATTTACCAATTTTATAAATTCAGTCAGTTGTAAATTATTTTGAAATAAGAGAACACACAAAATGTTTAAGTTGTTAAAATAATATTATGTCGGAAAAATCAGGTTTGATTAAAAGGGATCAGTTTCAAGTATATTTCATATCTTTAAAAAAACCCCAACAAATTCAAGTAATTATTCTGTAATAGTGAACTGCTTACCATTCTAATTGAGATGTGATAAAGAATTGTTTTTTCCTATTGCTTTCACCATATGAAAAAATGCCATGTATTTTGGATTAGCAGAAAACAAAGTGATAACAATAACAATGAAAACAAATTTATATTTCTATTTCACTATGTAGGAATAGATTACTAGCGTATAATGAGGCACATAATAAGGTGTCACGGGACATAAGGCAAACAAAATATAGGTAGATTATTATTAGGACTGACATTGCTATTTCTACTGAATTGTAGCTCTATTTTTCAAGCTGTTGGAATTTTGCTCTTTAGAAAACAGACTATTCTCCAGAAATGTATTTTTCTGTCACGTGGAGGAATAGATGCATAAATGTATATAAATAGGTGTATGACATTTCTTTCACTGCCTCAAGAAAGTACCTCAGTGTTTGTAAGAAAATTACATTTGCTATCTAAAAGCTAGTGAGACTTACAAATGACCTTTTTTTCCCCCCAAATCACTGTAATAGCTTCAACATCAGCCATTTTCAGTACAAAATACACTCATTTTACCAGGAGTATTAAAGTACCATGTGTATATTGGATTTCACTTTGGTATCGGAGTCAATTGATTTTCATAACTTTCCTGGCTATTTTGAGTATATTGTGTATTATATCAGTTGTGGGTGAAAACGCAGAGGTGTTGTAGGTGACCATCAGGAAGTTGTGTCCAACTGTGTCAGCAGCAAGTTCAGGGCAGTGCTCGTTAGTGAGTCTTATTCAAGCAGCAACTGCATTTCTGGTAGTGGCTTTAATTTTTCTAAGCCCTTTTTATAATATCTCCCTTGACGGCATTTACTGTTGCAATGTTCAGCCTGGCTTTAGATCATATTGATCATTCAGTGATCTTAAATTTAATTATAGGTTGGTAATTGCAACCACATTTAGTTCCTGTCCAGCTTCTGTAGGTTTGATTATGCAATCAAATTAAAAACTCATCTCCTCTTCTGCTGTCTAGAGCCAGCAACTCAGTTGTTTGCAGTCTTTTGATATCTTTATATATGGCCAAACATAGCCAGTTTTCACCGGAGTAGAATTGCCTTTGTTCTAGTAGACTTTATTGCTCCCAGCATTTTGTGGTTATCAGGACATTTGGAGCTGGAGGCCCATAGACCTGTTGTATTAATATATAACCTTATGATAAAGAAATCATACTCAAACAATCATGCAAATTCCACTCCTATGCCCAATGTGAGTTAATTCTGTAGTCATTGGAAAGTTTTAGTAGTAATGTCAGCTACAAGTAAACTTGCAAGAACTTGGCAATGCAGCTCAGAGCCATGAAGTTATTCTCCAGTTTCTGATTCATTACAAGAAATATGATGTGGTCTACCTTGACTTCAGTAAAGCATTTGACACAGTCTCCCACAGCATCCTTGCTGCTAAACTGCAGAAGTGTGGTCTAGACTCTCGGGTAGTGAGGTGGACTGTGAACTGGCTGAGGGGAAGAAGCCAAAGAGTCGTGGTCAATGGGGCGGAGTCTGGTTGGAGACCTGTATCCAGTGGAGTCCCTCAAGGGTCGGTACTGGGACCAGTATTATTCAATATATTCATCGATGACTTGGATGAGGGACTAGAGAGTACTATCAGCAAATTTGCTGATGACACCAAGCTGGGAGGAGTGGCTGACACACCAGAAGGCTGTGCTGCCATCCAGCGAGACCTGGACAGGCTGGAGCGTTGGGCGGGGAAAAATTTAATGAAATATAACAAGGGTAAATGTAGGGTCTTGCATCTGGGTAGGAACAACCCCAGGTTCCAGTATAAGTTGGGGAATGACTTATTAGAGAGTAGTGTAGGGGAAAGGGACCTGGGAGTCTTGGTGGACAGCAGGATGACCATGAGCCAGCAGTGTGCCCTTGTGGCCAGGAAGGCCAATGGCATCCTGGGGTGTATTAGAAGGGGGGTGGTTAGTAGGTCGAGAGAGGTTCTCCTTCCCCTCTACTCTGCCCTGGTGAGACCCCATCTGGAATATTGTGTCCAGTTCTGGGCCCCTCAGTTCAAGAAAGACAGGGAAGTGCTGGAGAGAGTCCAGCACAGGGCAACTAGGATGATTAAGGGAGTGGAGCATCTCCCTTATGAGGAAAGACTGAGGGAGCTGGGGCTCTTTAGTTTGGAGAAGAGGAGGCTGAGGGGTGACCTCATTAATGTTTACAAATATATCAAGGGTGAGTGTTATGAGGATGGAGCCAGGCTCTTCTCGGTGACAACCACTGATAGGACAAGGGGTAATGGGCTGAAACTGGAACATAAGAGGTTCCGCTTAAACTCGAGAAGAAACTTCTTCTCAGTGAGGGTGACAGAGCCCTGGAACAGGCTGCCCAGAGAGGTTGTGGAGTCTCCTTCTCTGGAGACATTCAAGACCTGCCTGGACACGTTCCTGTGTGGCATAGTCTAGGCATTCCTGCTCTGGCAGGGGGATTGGACTTGATGATCTTTCGAGGTCCCTTCCAATCCCTAACATTCTATGATTCTATGATATCATCATTCCTCTTTCAATGATTTCACTTCCTTACGTGATGTATTAGAACCCACTGCCCATGATTTGTATTTTAGGGCTGCCTGTTGTAAAACTAAATTACAATCAGCTGACATCTAACCTCACAAACTTGTGCTGCTTTGTTTTACCACATAGCTAACATTCTGTAAGCATTATTTTGAAAATGTGACTAAAGATCTAAGTATTAATCCAGAACACTTCTTATTGTTTTAGGACAGTCTGCACAAATGAAACTTGCAAATATTAAAGAATTTTATACAGCACAAGAAATTAAGGGATTTAGTGATTTAGTAACCTAGTGGAGGCCACCAAGAAGTGAACTACACTAAACTATACCCCTTCTTTAAGGAGCAAAACAGTATGAACTTGAAATAGCTTGATACTAGTCTGCAAATAGTCTTTGGTAAGAAGATTAAATGCTGAAGAATTAAGCAATTACTGCTTTAAAGAATGTACGTATTTCTGTGATACTGCATGCAAAATAATGTGTTTTATTACACACATTTTTCGTTCTTCAACAATCAATTTCAAATATTGATTTAACAGATAATGTCTTAGAAAAAGAATTAGGAGACAGAGCAGAGCCAGATTACGGTAAGAAATTTTGAAACATTAAATTGAGTTGCAATGGTAAATACACAATTATAAGGATAGCTTACAAGAACCTCCAAAATTACTCATTTAACAGGCATAGTTTAGAGCTGGAACATAGGAAAAAAGAATCCTTTAGAGAGCAATAGCTACTATATATGGCTGTTGTTCAGAATAGCACTGCTCATAATTCTTGTTCCAGATACAATTTTGCAGTAAAATCCTGTTTACATGTCTGAATCCAGCAGTTTAATCAATCCTGAAAAAAATCATTTTCCCAATGTAAATTAAGATGTAATTACTATTAATTTGTTTAACAGCATAACAGCCATATGTTTTTTTCACTAGTTTCCTAAAATGTCTGATATCCTTTTCAGATATTTTTCCAACAGTGCCAGCAGGAAATCCTTATGACACAAGCAAACCAGAAGATCAGTATCATGTTATTGCTACTGAAACGGGTAATATGTTCCTATGAATTTAGTGTTCTGGTAAAAATATTAACGTTGAACTCAGTTAAATTCATCTTTAACAATTTCCATTCTTGTCAGTGGGAGGAAGCAGTCTGTTTCCCCAGGAAGTACCCTGAAAACATATATTTTTGAATAACATTTCAAGAGTTTTGGTCAGTCCTCTTTGTAACTGTGGAAATAAATTATTTCCATGCCTCCCCAAACTTCGATCCAAATCTGCAATTTAGCAGTCCTTGAAATCTGCTCTGACCCTGGCAAACCTCTCTCGAGATGCAAAGTTTCACGAGTATTCACCCAGCTGTGGAGCTGCTCCTTCCAGGCTGTGGTAGCTGGTCCCTTGCCTCTCTCCATCTCCTCCCCCATCTCTTCCTCAACACGGGTAACAGACATATGGTGCGTATACCTTTTATATCTGACACCTGGGGCTCACAAAAAAAGGCACAAATGGATCTTTCCCGACAGACAGGGCATGAGTTCTTCTAGTTATCTGCAGAATAAGGACCTTGCCATAGCTCTTCCAAGTACCCTGTGTTTTGAGGAATGCCACATGCGAAGAGGAGTTAAGTGCTTTGCTGTGTTTTCTAGCAGAGGTGGCACTTGACATTTTGAAAATGGATACCTACTTCCTGGGAACTTGCTCTAATAACCCTAGATACTTCATTTAGCAATTTATGTCCTGAACAGTGTCTTGAGATTCATGAAAAGTTGTAGCATGGCCTTAATTCAAGGAATTGAACATCTCCAAGGAGCAAGTCAGGATTTTAGAGGATTACACCATAGGATTATGGAAAGCTGGTGCTTCATTTCCACATTGTTTATCTGGATTAGAGCTGGCTTCCTAACTAATGTTCCCATGGCTTGTGACTTCAGAGGAATGGATATACTGATGCATTGTGTTTTCAAATCAGTAATACTATTTATAACCACCATATAAAAACTCTGCATCTGAAACTCATCCACAAACCCAGCCTGAACACTCCCTTTTATTCTTGCTAGTGTTAATGGGTTCAAAAGAGGACAATGGGTAAGGAAATCTCCAGAATTTGTACATTAAATGTATACTGGCATTACAGTTACTGAAAAATAGTCAGACCTTTCTGGAAGTTGTAGGCTCCATCCTCTGTTGTAGGCAGGTAGTAGAGTCCCAGCATTTCACACTCCTTTTGTCCAGAAACCTGCACGGGAGCACCTTTAGGTCTCTTATGATTAGGTAAGGAGAGCGTATATTTGTCCTTTATGGGGAATGGGAAGAGAAGAGCAGGATTTGTTCCCTGTGGTGGTCTTGCATGGCTGGAATCCAACATGCAGGGGCAACAGAGTAAACGGGTTATACGAACTTTAAAAATAATAGTCTGTGAAGTGTACTCTGTTAAGATACTTGAATTGAAGGAATGAATAAATTTTGTTTTGTGTAAGTTATTTCTGATATTTTACTACAAATTTTTACTCACATGGCTATTTCAACATGGGAGACCTCATTAATGAGAACTTTTGTCTTGTAGGTATAATTCCAAATCTAATTTATGTTGTAATCCCCACTATACCACTATTGCTGTTGATACTGGTGGCTTTTGGGACTTGCTGTTTCCAGATGCTCCATAAAAGGTAAAATATACTAATCCTTACTGGACTTATAATGCAGAATTCATATTTCCATTGGCAAGCTAATCATACTGAAAGACTGCTCACATCTGTCCCCAAATATGCAAATACACATCTTTTCATCTATTAAAATCCAAGCGGTTTATAGCTGTTACAGCTGAACATTCACCTTCAGGCTTTGCCACAACACACTGAAATAGTTTCAGGTCCCTCAAAGTATAATGCCATTATGACTTCACTTGTTTCTGAAAGAGATATCTTTGCTGATAGTTTGGTAGGCCAAGCTACTGTTAGCACTTCACCTCTGTGTGATTACCACCTATACAGCATCTGGGCTGTAGGAAATAATAGTGGTGTCCTCCTCGATACAGGGTGAACTCAGGGATTCACCTCACTTTCTGAGCAAAACTGTAGTTTGCTCCAAGGATAAACCCAAGGGGCCAGCAGCTGTTGAATGCTGTTTCAGTGTACATACCATCTGAGCAACAGATGGGTCACTGCAGACAAACTGAAGACAAAAAGCAAAACTGTGTTTTGAGCCACACTCCAGCCCAGCTCCTTTGGGCATCGTGTATCTGACAAAGAAGATGCATGAGGAGATACATGTATGTGGATATAGTATCCAAGAGATATATTATTATACAGATAGCAAACAATTCAGCTTATGAAACGTGATATGACTTGATCCACGCTATAAATTTCTTTGGACTTTTTATCATTCTCAAAATATAATATGCCAAGATATAAAAACTTTTTTTAAATTTTTTTTCCTCAGCTAATCTTTCTGAAACTTTCAAGGATGTTTTTCTTTCTGTAGGCTTTTTTTTTTTTTCCCCCAGGAAGTGTTCTCAAGTTAAATGTAATCGAGAAAATTTTTTAACTTTTAAATTTTTAAACTTTTTAAAATTTTTATGGAAGAACATTATTTTGGTAAAATAACAAGAGTAATAAGCAGATTCATAAGCTGTTATCCCTTTTGAAGAGCAGGACTACTAGTAAGGAATACAATGTCACTATTTTAGGAAATTAGGAAAAAAATCCTCCTTTTTTAGCTTTTATTTTTTCTTTCGCTTTTTATTTAGCATTTTCTGTAAATAGCTGAAATCATAGAAATACCTTATTTCAAGTGAGAAAACACTCCAAATGTCAAGTATATTTATTATATCTACATGAGTGAGTATATGGTGATGTTCACAGCACTCCTTAGTAATGTCTCATTGAAACAAGTAATCAGAAAAAATGAGCTCTGCACAATAAACTAGATTGTCTTTATTTTATGTGCTTTCTTGTAAAGAAAACAAAACCGTAGACTTTCCAGCATGTCTTATAACAGGCACATTCATGCTTATGAAATGTTTTATTCAAACCTCCATGCTGGGGCTGTAGAAGATTGGAAGCAAAGCAAAAAGTAATAAAGGAATTATATGTATTTTATATAAGTAATGTAGATCTGGAACCCTATTACAATGGACCGGAATTTCTTGGTAAGTATGACATGCATATTCATCCCTTTTCTGGCAGATCTTTCTCTCCCAGAAAAGGTTTTGCTCTCAAATATTCCTCAGAAAACAATGAGGGATTCATGGCCCACTGAAATCAATAGACATAGTAGTGTTGACTTCAGTGGGCTTTGATCAGGCCTTTGATGCTATAGCAGTTCATCCAGAAATAACGCATTTGAACTTCCAAGACTTAAAAATTGCATGACACGGATATTGGAAATTCAGCTTGTAAGATTAACTGATTAGCTCGGTAGATTAAATGATACAGAAAGCGGGGAGAAAATGAATTTGAATCAAAACAGATTTTTGTTTTCTAGAATGTTCATTCTGAGTTACACCAAAGCTTTTAATAAAAAAAAAACAAAACCACCAACAAAAACCTGCAAATTTTCTTAAAAATTCATTCAGAAGAGTGTATTCTGGTATCAGCAAAGACTAAATATTTTTGAGGGTTTTTTAATCTGTTGAAGTAAACTTTGTTTATAAAAAAAAAATTGGTTCCCCATATATTTTCAATTATTTCCACATGAGATCTATCTTATGAATTATTTTGGTTCTTTACAAATAGGCAGTTCTTGGGCAAAAAGCAAATTATAAAAAGAAGCAACCACTTGAACTGATCAGCTGGACACTTCAGAGTTTTAGAAACGGGATTCTGTCCTGCTGGGGAATGAGGGATCCCCAAGTTTCCAAATGAACCTGACTTCTCAATTCTTTTTTAGGCTTCCACAACATGGTGACCTTTCTTCTGAAAGCCACAATCCATGGCCAACCAGGACATGCCTAGCTTGAAAGGTCATGACTAATTTTGCCTGACGTTGGGCTCTTAAAGGGTAGTAATAAGGCAAAGCAGAACATCTTCCCTGTAGCTAGTAGAAATGGTCAGCTCATTCATGCTTAGATCCTCTCCCTTTCATTTCTTCCAGGGAAGCAAGGAGAAACTGCTTCAAAGACCCATCTCCATTATCATCTGAATGCCTTGCAGAAAGTTTAAATTCCAACCTGGTATATTTCTCAGTTTCTATGATTGCGTTTGATGGTCAAAACAATGATATGCTCAAGCTATCTTCTTTACCTTTCTTGCTAAAACCTGTTTCCTGAACCAGATGCCTAACTATTGAAAATCAGTGAACCTGTGTTGCAGATAAGCTTGGTTTTTTTACAGCTAAAGTTCTGATCCAAGGTATTTAGAAATTGTTCCTGCTGCGTGGCAAGAACTCTTCATTCAAAGCATTTCATCATTAATTTGCAAAATGTGCCTGATTTTGCTGTATTAATCTGGAAAGCAGTGGTGTATCAGTTTCTTAAAAGAAGTGCTGAAACTGCTTGATTCATTGCAATTGCTTTGTTTATAGCATTGTGGCCTGATCTAAAGTCCACTGAAACCAAAGGGAGTCTTTTCAATTACTCCAATGGGCTCAGGTACATAATGCATTACTTTCAGGACTTCAGAGGTAAGTCTGGAGGGACTACAAACTATTGTACCATCCAGCTCCCTAAAAGTTGGGATCTTGACTCTCAGGTTTCCAACTTACAGAATTATGAGTGGCTACTTCTCTCCTTTTTTACTTAATTGGAAAAAAAAAAAAAAGAATTGATGTGAAATATTCTGGCCAGAGACTAAAGATTTTGATAGAAATGCATCTGCAGTGATTCATGAAGTGCCTGTACTGAAGAAGTAGACTGCAGTGCACTGTCATCTTCTGAGCAGGGGAAGGTGGTGTGTTGGGCAGTCAGAGCAGAGATGTTGGCCATGTAGGAAGTACCTCAGGGCTCCCTGTGAAGATTAGAGTGAACATTTTTGCAGTATTGCACAGCAAGTAGTTTTGGAACCAGTTTTATCTTATCTGTTAAAACCAACCCAAACAGGAGAACTACTATTGACAGTTTTGAATGAAAACTAGGCCTAAGGAAGCTTTCTACCAGTCATTCATTGCTAGGAGTCCAGTTCATGCACCATTACTTCATTAGAAGTTAGGTCAAGCCCCAAAGGTAAAAGGCTTTCTGGCATTCCAGGACATGCTGGCACCCATGAGTATACAGTGGTCAGGGGAGAGCAGTTCCAGGATGCGTGTGGGCAGGGTTGTAGTAGCCCCCCGGGATGTGGGTGGGCTGCACCCTGAGCATGTGGGATGTGGGCTCGGGGGTGTGTGTGCTCCTGTCCCCCATACAATCCCCCCACCAGAGAAGGGAAGTGCCCAACCTCCCACCACTCCGCTCAAAGAGTGGCCAGGTCCACCTTTGAAAAAGATCACTATATAAGTAGGTGTGGCTGTATATGAACTGAAAATAAAATAAATACAGGCCAAATCAGTTCAGCTCCTGGGAGGAGCACTGCTAAGCAGGGTGGTCTGGTAACTTCTGTAACAGTCTTGCCTCCACCCACTGCTGCCCTCTGATGGTTGGTGCAGCATAGGCATGACCCTTTTGTGGATGGGGAACTTCAGCCATGAAAGCAACAAAACTGGCCTTCAAATAGGGGATAAAATACCCAGGTCTGATCACAAATCTGAATCAGGACTGCAGAGGCACACATGCACTGAAAATAGTGTATATTTTTATTTTTCAGTAAAGGAAGAACAAAAACCAGTCCAAACCAATCCACGCTATGGATTTCAAAGACGCCTAGGAAGGACAGTAGCATGGAGGTATAATGATTCACTGACTGAAAACAAAGCAAAAATAACATTTTTGCAGTTGGGATGTATTATAATGTCGTCAAAGAACATTAGCTTGGAATGGCTTGAAAATGCAAAGGATCTGCAAGAATGAACTGTAAGCTCCCCCTTGAGGCAAACATTCAGATCATTTTTTATATAATGTTTGATTATTAATTCAGTAACAAGATATGCCATGCTAAATAAAGGGTATGTGTTTATTTTGCTAAGAGATATAAGTTAGCTAGTTATGAGCAATGAACAGAGCATTTGAAGTTTTTATGGGGAATATCTGCAATGTATATCAGTTTTAAGACTGTTTGTAGTTAAACAAACCCTCTTTTGTTTCCTTTAGTCTCTCATGCATTGTAACCCAGTTGATGTACTGTAAATGGAACTGACAATTTTGCAGTGTAACAATTATTTATCTTTGCATAAATGTTTGATACAAAATATTTGTTTAGTATTTATTTTCACACTTAACATGGTTTTTAATCCTCAGGCACACAAATTATTTTATTACATAATATGGTGGTTGCTGACAGAGATAGACACCATGTTCTGACATCAAACTGACGTGGCAAAATTAAAGGATTCATAAAAGTCATTTGATATCATATAATTAATCCATTTTTCCAGGGAATGACAGTAACTTTTTGACATATTCTTCCAAGGTCAACGTAAATAATTTTGCAAGTGTTACCTCATTAACGTGGTGTTTTTTGAAGGCAGCTGTTAGTTTTAAGAAAAATATTTTTTAGTTTTTCTCAGGAAAAAAATAATATTGTAGTGGGTGAGAATTTGAGACTAAAATTACTTGTTTCAGTGTATCTGTGTAAGAAGGACATTAAGGATGATTTAAATATAGCTAATAGTTTGTTGGAATAATATGATGTTGGTTCAAAGAGAAGACAAATGGCTTTTCCTGGAAGTGACACTGTTAGATTGATCCCAACATTACTGAGACTATTAGCTAGAAAAGCATTAATTATGTTAATTGATAGACAGATTTAGAGGCAGCCCTGATGCATTTGAAATCGTCTTTTAGAGTTATTATTAACATCATTAATATCCATTCTCTTGGGTTCCTTAACAGCTTTCTTTGCCATAAGGGTGGTTTTACCAGGCATTAGGAGCAGATGCTGGGGTGGCAGCAGTAGCACTCTGGCTGATTTGTTGGTGGCAGACTGGTGCTGTAGTGGAAAGTTAAGGGGTTTTGCTGCAGTTGCAGCAAGAACTCAAGAGCAGGAGTTCAGGCTGGTTGGCTTCACATTAAAACAGGTTCAAAACTACTGACGGGTGGAAGTTGGAGAGAGATGCCAAAAAGATGACTGCATTACTCTTTGAGTTGCCTACACTGTGCTAGCTGATGTCAACCACAGCTTGGAGTTCAGAGATAAATGTGTATCAATTTTCGTGAGTGAAGTAAAAAAAAAACTACTTGAAAGTTCAATACCACTAATGCTAATTGTGCAGTGCTATTGCTGAAGCACTTTCAGGAGCATCTTAAAGTTGCTGTTCTGTCATATTTTTACTTTCCCTTTAAAGAAGACTTCTTCTGTAGTGCAGATTAAGTATTGCTATTTCTATTTAAAATATTCTGTAGTTTTTCCAGGCAGTCACAACTTTGTTCAATCCCTTACTTCGATTTCCTTTATGGTGGTTGCATATAGAGAGAAAATACTGTGATCCTGCATGGTCACAAAGACCATAATTGTCTTATTTTAAGTGAAGTATTTCTTAACTAAGGGCAAGAGGTGCTTCTTTGTTGAGAGCAGTTGTGGTAAAAAGAATTTTTTTTAACTTAACTATTCCTTCATACTTTGTACTTCCAAAGGACGTACAAAGGTGTAGCAATCGATATTATAATTAATGCAGCAGGAGTGATTTCCATGCAGCAATTAGGAGAATGCAGATAGTTTCTGATGTCTTCTCTATGGAGTGAAGGCGATTCCTGGACATGGGTCAATCTTAAACTCTATGCAAAGGAAGAATGGAAAGTGGCATGCAATGCTTTTCTTACAATATAATCAGATTATGTATGTAAATAAGAAATATTGGTTACTGGGACAAAGTATTTCCTTGTCATATCACCTGTTTAGGGGAAGGAAATAATTTCCTTCTATGTATTTCCTTTGCTTAGCATGTAGTTCCTAGATACTAGGTAAAAATCTAAAGAAACTTAAGAATCCTATATAGAAGACTACAAATGGTGCACAGATCAAATTTGTATATAGTTTTATGACTCTCAACTTCAGGCTGGTGATTCTTTTCCATGCAAAATATACAAATCCCATACATAAATTCTTTCATATTTATTTCCCTTATTTCCACACAGAAGAGGAAAATAGTAGGGTAAAAGAGCAAAGGAGGAAAAGTGTGTTGTACACTTGCAGAGGGAACACTTAGAAATTACGACTTTATGCTGGTATTTTGAATTTTGCTGGGGCTTAAAGAATTTAAAAAAATAAAACCAGGTATTTATGTGACATGATCTGTTAGTGGCAACAGAATTGCTGTTTAAAAGAAGAAAAAAAACCATCCCCAAACCCCCAAATCCCAGCCCTCTGTGTCCTTCATATTTATATTAAAATCTATGGAAGGGAGAAAGGAAAGTGGTTTCCAATTTCAGGTGACAGATTTCATCACCTAGAGCCACTTTGAATAAGCTTATTGGCTTTTATATACAGCTATAGGGGGTCCTCTCCCAGTATGACCACATTCCCTTCTGCTCCCTGTGTCTCTAAATTTCTTCTGAACAGCAGCAGTAGGCGAGGTGAGAGATGGACAGTGAGCCTTAGCTACTCCTCAGATGGATGGCGTGTCTTCAGTTTAGCATTTTAAAAATATCATACTCCTACTGTCACTATTTTCCTCAGGGAATATTTTTTTTTTTTTTCTGTCGAGGTGTTGGCTTTTGCAAGCAGGAGCATCTGAGAGAGAAAGCTTTAATTTCCTTTTTTCAAACTTTTAACCTCTTAGGTGCAAGCAAATGTAAGTCAGCATCAGCCTTCCACCCTGTATTTCAAAGCATCTTGGAAACATGGCTCAGTTCAAAATAAACCATGCTGCCCGTGTTTTAATGCAGTAATGACTGGTTTCTCCACAGGTTAATATGCAGGCAACTGAAGGATGCTGAATGAAGACTAGAATGTGGTCAACTAAGGTTATGGGAGTTTTAGCCAGACATAAAACAGTTGAAATAAAATGGTTATTTTTAATTATACTAGTCTATATTACACATGTATTTTTATACCAGAGTTTATAATAGGAAATTTTTTAGTCTGAAGGGATGGTGTATTAATGTGTACCTCAAAATACATCCATGCTTTGCATTTTGAGAAGCAAAAAATAGAAATAAATAAAAGTATATTACTGTATTTCTGGGAAGTACATTTTCTAGTGACTGGATTTGCTTTGTGTTGGCTCTTGTATTTCATTAAGAGACTAAAGCACAATTTACAGCAGTGATATATGGTAAATAATGCAGAAATCATGTCACATTTTAATTAAGCATTTCAATTTTATTGCTTCATCTGAATCAATTCATACTGATAGCAGAATGCAGTTTATTTTCAGTGGCTCTTTTCAAGTGAAGAAGAGTAACAGGAGCAACAGTACTCCACTATGAAAGATAGGTTTTGCAACTTTGATGTTAATGTTAAAAACTCTGTGGTTTGTAGGGGGAGGAAAAGGTGTCTGAAACACCTTTTATCTTCTCTCTGGTTTAATTACATCTGTCTTATATGTATTGATAAAGCTGGACCTAACCCTCTAATGCTTACGAAGACCTGAGAGCAGTTTGGAACTTGATATTTTTAATTAATGACTCCCAACCTGTGCTTGTAAGCTACTGTTGTGTTTTTAGCGCTTCGAATATATGCCAAGTGTTGTAAACACCAAGTGTGGGAGCTCCTTACAAAAATAATCCGTCTACATGTAGACGTGTAGACACACGTACACAGTAAGTTAGAGTGCATTTTGTATTTTCATGCCATACTTTGTGATTGAAAATACATTAAATTCCTGCACTAGGCTGGAAACAGAAGTAAAGGAAATGCATCACATTCTGCTAACATTAAGATGGCATTGAATTTCAGCCATTTCAACAAGTAGACAATTATAATTGAATAGAAACCTAAGCTCAAGAAGATAAAACACCTTTTTTTTTTTTTTTTCTTCGTATTCTTTCCCCTTTAGAGTTCTGTAGTGGGCTATGGTAGTAGGTTTTATACAAAGTGCAAAATTAGCATTAAAAGTCACCAATATAGAAAAAGCATGTAATGTATCAAAGGAACTACTACTTTTTATTCACTGGGAATAGCTGAAACTCATTATTATCAGAGTTTTTTTTTTTTAAAAAATATATTTTTATGAGAGAAAGTTGCAGTATTGTGAGTCTTTTCTTCAGTGTATACAAGCACATATCTATAATTGCTTGAATAATTGCCAAAACACTTGCCTAAAAAGAAAAATAAAAAGCTATATGCAATCCTTATTTAACTCTATTAATTCCAAATGAATTACACAAGAGAGAACGTTTGGCATGCATTCAGTTTATTCATTAGAAAGCAGCATGATACATGATCAGCCTTTATGCACAATCCGTAAACCTCATTCTAGAGCTTTTTGTAATAGTCAAGACAGAAGAACTCCCAAGAGCCCAGTTTAAACAGATAACATATACCTTCATTCTGATATGTAGTGAAATTATAGAGAAGAGTGGACTATGCATTGAAATGAAAATGCATGTTGAAAAATAAAGTGTAAAAACAAGTAAAATTTTGCCTGAAATTAATAATTTAGACCATTTTTCAATAAAGCCTTTGCAGACTTTATTTTTTTACTGCCGTGCTTTGTAAAGCACTCCACTTGCATTTAATGCCTTGGTGTTCCAAGAAAATGTTTCCCTGTGGTCTCATATAAAAGAAAAAGTAAAATAAACTATTTATCAACAAAAACTGAAATATTGCTCTCAGTTCGTCAGGGAGTTCTCAATTATTAATATTTTCCTCCCCAAAATGTAAATACTTAGTTTCTGTAACTATGAGATTGGAATGCTAGGCTGGTTTACAGCATTATACAATGGCTTACTTTCAACCTTTAAATTCTGTTTCCACCCTTTAAAAATATCAGGCTAATAGATGATGTTTCGGATCCAATCCACAAACATGATGACTCGAACATACACTCCTGGTTGTTTGGGAAGTGCACACCTGTAGCCAAATGATGTTACACCAACCAAAACCCACTTGTCACCATCTTCATATGTCAGAGGGCCGCCTGAGTCTCCCTGTGGTATGAAATTCAAAAG
The DNA here is from genome assembly GCA_020746105.1 of Trogon surrucura. NCBI lineage: Eukaryota > Metazoa > Chordata > Aves > Trogoniformes > Trogonidae > Trogon > Trogon surrucura. The sequence goes on along the minus strand of CM036617.1, from coordinate 110,269,658 downwards.
TTAAAAGTGAGCACTGTCAACCCTGAAGCAGAGCCTATTTATGATGTTTTGCTCATGTTGATACTTGATCATAGATATTGTACCCTTGTATGTCTTGTGTACCAAAAGTGATATCAATATGAATTCTTCCATGTGGAAAAATTCTTGACATAATCAATTCCCTTTTTATCTTTTTTTTTTTTTTTTTTTAAAAATGTTGTGATCTTATCAGTCTTTCGATACAGGACTGTGTTTCAGATGACTTTTTTGGCTTACTGCTTTTACGTTTAGCCCTTCGTCTTTCACGAAGCCTGAGTAAGTGTGCAGGATTATTTTTAGTTGAATCTGTTCAGCCAAAATGCATGTATGTTTTCAGTCATCCCTGAGTTTCTGCAGTTTCAAATTTAGAGAAAAAGATGGCAAGGGTGCCAGAAGAGGAGGTGTCCTTTTCTCACACCTTCTTCATAATAGTTTAGCTGGTGTAGTGTTGCAATAGAGTGCGGGAGCCCAGATTTGATTCATCCCTCAGCCTGAGTAGGGGTGAGTCAGCCATTAGTTTTGATGAGAAAGAAAAAAAATTTACTATTTTTAGCTGTCTATTGAGTTAGTAGAACCAGTGTTATTTTTGTCTTCTTACGGCCCTATGAATGGACAGTTCTGCAAGGACCTGGCTGTTAAAATACTTCTACCCATAACTACAGGGCGTCCACAAACGCTCAAAGGTGGTGACAGCAGCCTAAAGGCTGAAGCACTGTCAGACCTCACTTGTTCAGCTTTGCTCATGGTTGAATGGTCATTGATCACAACGCTGGTCACTTGTACTTTGTATCAGCCTATGGTGCTACACTGCTTTTCTTTTTCAGTATGAGGTTCAGAAGGCAAAAAGAGGAAAGCTACAGCAGCTGGAGCAAAATTAGGCTTGCATACACTCCTCGCTCTGGACTAAACTAGACAAAGTCACTGCACCTGATGAAGGTAGAAGTTATAAGGGCAAGGCAAGAGCAATTACGTGAGAGCGCTCCATGTCAGATGTGAGGAGAGCCAGCCTGTCTCCATGTCACAGACTCCATATTGCTGCAAAAAAGTTCACGTGATGGCCAACTCTGGCTGCATCCTCAAAGAGAAGCAATGTGTTATAAGCAGAACTGGAATGGATAAAAACTAGACCCCCAGCAAGCAGCATCTGAGATCAATGCAGAAAGGCTGCTTCTCCAAAATACAGTGGCATCTACGTAAAAAGGTCTCTGTAGTCTACAGATTCTAGAGAAAAGCATCACTGCGCTCTCCCTCTTTCTCTGTGTGAGGTATTTCTGAGACTTCAATCTATTTGGTATTTATTTCTCTGTACTCTGCTTTTCCCTAAATGTGTTCCTCTTTCCTTCATGAAATTACTTTACAGTAAGCATTCAAAGCTTAGTATGGGAAATTTCCCACCATGGTTGTTTTCCCTCCATGTCAAGATCTATAAAAAATAGATTTTTTTATCATTTCAACTTGTATCCTGATAAAGTATTTAATAAGAAAGATACTGTGAGGAAAAATTACTCTCATGGACAGTGATTGTCCTGGTTTTAATGACTGGAGGATCAGGAAGCATTTTATTCAATAATTAGATGTGGTGTGTGCTAGCAGTGGAAATGCATTGCTTGTATTTACCTTACAGCTATCTACTTGTCCTATGTCATATCCCGCACAGATCATATTCTCAGTAATAGTATATTGTGGCAGCCATTGTTGACATTTTTCATTTGAAAGGAGGGGGACCACTGCTTCTTTCAATATATTTGAAGTGGGACCTGGTGGAAACAAAAAGTACGTTTACCTGCTATAATAAATACATACATCCGGCTCGGAACACCGGCAGTTTTTTTCCTGTTCCCTCATGCTGGGGCTGCTGCTGAGCACCAAGTAAGCTCTGCCTCACTGCTACACAGTTCAGGCTTACACCCCTGTAACACAGCCACTGATTAACCGGTGCTCATTAACTGAATCCTGCCTTTCATTTGTGTAATGCGGCTGCATTTGGTTATAATTAAATCGAGATTACTAAAATCAATGACTATGAACTCACAGTGAGGAGATTTAAAGGATAACTAAGGGCTTAGAAGCTTGAATTGTCCTATGTTTTTCACTATTCATAGTGTAACTTCAACTATTTCAAGTTTTTATAAAAATTTCCTTAACAAATTCCTACCCAAAATTTTAAATGCAATTTTATACTGAAAATGTAGAAGCAAATGCATACAGGCAACTGTGGAAGTGAAATGGCACATTTGTTATTCCACAGAGACTCCAAATCTGGAGCATATAATATACAAACAGAACATACATTTCACACTACAGTCATTATGCTTGACTTCTGGGGGTAATCTTTTGCACATTGTCAGAAAAACTAATCCTCCTCCACCACCAATATATGAAAATAAGATGTACATATTTCATGTTGAAAGAAGTAGTCGTCACAACTTCTGGGGGATGCAATAAAGTTTTTACATAATTTAATGATCTTAGGTGTGCATATTTTTTTCTAATAAATGTTGTAACTCTATTAGTTCTCTTTAGAGAAAGAATGGTGGAGGAAGATATTTCCCAAATTTTCAGTACCTCTCTAAACTATTTGACCTTAGCAATGCCTGTGGAATCAGGAACAAGCTTTCCTTCATGGCTTCATGCCTGTCATAATTGTCCAAGCAGATGACCCACCTTCATACCGAATATTACCCCAGCCAGCAATGGAGCAGTTAATTCCTGGTAAAAACTGCTGATTTTTTTCTGGTAAGCAGATTGGTTGTATGTAATCTGTGAATGAGAAACAAGCAGCTTCGATCACTTCTCTGTATTCAGCTTTTTATGAAGTCACATAAGAAAATGTTCTTTAATTCAAACCCAATTTGTGGGCAAAATATCCAGGAAGTGGTTGACTGGCTCCAGAATGGTTAGGTTGCAAAAAATGTCCAGCCACCTCATCACCCTCATGTGCTTACCACAGTTAGAGTTTTGCAAAGCACAGTAGATCTGTTTTGTGGAAAAATAACAACTCACCTGTATATTGCACTTTGTATTGAAGGTGCATGAGAGCAATATCACTATCTTTTGTACTCTTCATGTAATGAGGATTCATAACTATTTGATCGATGTTTCGAACTACTGTTGAAGGCTGTGTCATATCTGATTGGTCGTACAAGCCAAGAACTGCTTTCCATTGAGATGGTTTTAATTGTCTCCTAGAAGTTGCAGGGAATATTCACAGTTATGAATGATTAATCAAAGCTTTGAAAAATATGTTAGGTAAAATGCTATTCTTTAACTTTCTGGTAATTCATACCATTTGCATATTTATCAAAATATAAACAGAATGTAGTGGATGCGCTTACAATTTTGTGATAGTAATACTATCTTAAACATCTACACTGTAGAAATATGTGGCTTATTTTTTATGTTAAGCTTATAATGCATTATTTATAAAGAATTAATCACAGAGTAGTGCAGAGGAGGAAAATACATTAACTAAATTTACTATGGCTTTTTAAACACTGTGAAGAATACTGCTGACTCCCCACCAGGCAATTAATATCAGTCCCAGTCAGAAAATTATTATGGGATATTTAAAGAATAATAGTTCTAAAATGTCACTGGAAATGCTGCAGCTCATAGACTTGGAAAATTTTTTAATCTATATTGAAAATATATGTTAAGACAAAATGTGATCTAATCTGCATTTTTTTTTTTCTGAGATACACATGCTGGTTTGAGTCTTCATTTAAGTCACAGGACTTAATTCTTTGCTATTTTTTGATCAACCAGTTCATAGTTTCAAAAATATGCTTTCAGCCTGCCTGTTGTACTGAATTGGTTTCTGCTGATCTTTCGGTCTGACACCGAGAGGTTGTCTTGTTCTAAACTAGTAATGTTTATGTTAAATGTTAATTTAATGTTACGTGTAAAACTGCAAGCTCCCACTTAGGAAAATTCCAGCAAACTCAAGATGATAAAATGTGATTAAAGTGAAAACAGAAAGGTAATTTAAGTGAAGAGGAAGTACCAAGGCAGGTGTGGATTTATTGTGTGAAAACTGAGAGGGCTTGATCCTTCTCATTTCACTGTCTTTGTGTGGAATATAGCTCCTGTCATGCAATGAGGCAGCATTAGTGTATTAGTAAAGTCTCCACTGCCTTACAGCTTAGCTCTTTATACTGAAAGCTCTGCTGTAATTATGAATATTATTGTTTCTCTTTTTGTTATTCCAGTTTCTAGGTGTGTTCTATAGCAGTTGTTTTTATTGTAGATGTTATGGAAGCAAACTCTGGAAAATATTTAAATATGCATCACTTCCTTGAATGGCATAAATAAAACCATTTAGAGCATATCAAATATTGCCCACTCAATGCACATAAATCAAGATTCATTCCAGTGCTAAACAGTAAATCTTGATCAATCTATGGTACATATACAGGAGGAACAAGCAACACTCAGTTTACCTTTATGAGGTATGATGTCATCCTTTATACCACTGGCAGAGGTTCAACTAATTAATGGAGGCCCCAATTAATTATGGGTTAAGTGCAAATGCTCAGTATTAATACCATATGTTTAAGGTGCAATTCTCCATTGTTCCAAAAATGCTGCTTAGTTTCTATGATTTCCTGCTTTAAAGTAAGGACTGAGGGTTTACAAGAAAGTGAAGGAACCTTTAGGTGAGCCCACAAATGATGCAAGACATAGTAATTAAACAGTGAGCTAGGTGTTATTGGTTTATATCAGCATCACAAATTATTCATAATCTGATGCCTTCTTAGAGAACCTGCATGTAAAACAGGTATTTCATCAGCCTTAAAATCAAAAAGGCAAGACATGGATGTCCCATAGCCATCTCAGCTAGTTGCAAAGATGCCCTGGAGTCAGTGTAAAGACACTTATGAATTTATATTAATTTCATTCTAAAGTAAACATAGAATCATAGAATGTTTGGGGTTGGAAAGGACCTCTAGAGATCATCTAGCCCAACCCCCCTGCCAGAGCAGGATCCCCTAGGGCAGTCACACAGGAACGCGTCCAGGTGGGTTTTGAAAGCCTCCAGAGGAGACTCCACAACCTCTCTTGGCAGCAGGTTCCAGTGCTCTGTCACCCTCACAGTAAAGAAATTTCTTCTCATGTTGAGGTGGAACTTCCTGTGTTCTAGCTGAAACCCATTATTTCTTGATCTGTTTCTGGGCACCACTGAGAAGAGATTGTCCCCTTCCTCTTGACACCCACTCCTCAGATATTTGTATACGTTAATAAAATCCCCTCTCAGCCATCTACTTTCAAGGCTAAACCACTCCAGTTCTCAGTCTCTGTTCATAGGAGAGGTGTTCAAGTCCCTTAATCATCCTTGTAGCTCTCCGTTGGACTCTCTCCAGCAGGTCCCTGTCTCTCTTGAATTGGGGAGCCCAAAGCTGGACACAGTATTCCAGGCATGGTCTCAACAGGGCAGAGTAGAGGGGGGGACACATCCCTAGACCTGCTGGACACACTTTTCTTAATGTGCCTCAGGATCCCTTTGGCCCTCTTGGCCACAAGGGCACATTGCTGACCCATGGACAACTCACTCTCCACTGGGACTCCAAGGTCTTTCTCCATGGGGCTGCTTTCCAGCAGGATCTCTCCTAATCTGTACTGGTTCCTGGTGTTATTCCTCCCCAGATGCAGGACTCTACACTTGTCCTTATTGAACTTCATGAGGTTTACCTTTGCCCAGCTCTCCAGCCTGTTTGGATCTCTCTGGATGGCAGCACAGCCTTCCTGTGTGTCAGCCACCCCTCCCAATTCTGTATCATCAGCGAACTTGCTGAGGGTGCACTCTGTCCCCTTGCCGAGGTTGCTGATGAAGATATTGAACAAAACTGGACCCATCACTGATCCCTGGGGAACACCACTGGCCACAGGCCTCCAACTTGACTCTGTGCCACTGATCACAACCACTTGAACTCTGTTGTTGAGCCAGTTTGCAATCCACCTCACAGTTCGATCACCTATCTCACATTTCTTGAGTTTACCTACGAGGATGTTGTGGGGGACAATATCGAAAACCTTGCTGAAATCGAGATATATGACATCCACTGCTCTCCCTTCATCAACCCATTTGGTCATGCCTTTGTAGAAGGATATCAGATTAGTCAGGCAAGATTTCCCCTTGGTAAATCCATGCTGGCTACTCCTGATAACCTTCTTTTCTTCCAGTTACTTAGAGATGGCCTTCAGAATGACCCACTCCATCATCTTTCCAGGGATGGGGGTGAGGCTGACCAGCCTGTAGTTACCATGGTCCTCCTCCTTGCCCTTTTTGAAGACTGGAGTGACACTGGCTTTCTTCCAGTCCTCAGGCACCTCTCCTGTTCCCCGTGATTTTTGAAAGATGATGGAGAGTAGCTCAGCCACAGCATCAGCCGACTCTCTCAGCACATGTGGATTCACCCTGTCAGGGCCCATGGATTTGTGTGTTTTCAGTTTCTGTAGTAGTTTTCTAATCAAATCCTCACTGACCAGTGGAAAGTCATCCTCACTCCAGTTTTGCTCCCTTACTTCCAGTGACTGGAATTCCTGGGGGCTGGCCTTGGGAGAAAAGACAGAGGCAAAGAAGGCATTCAGTAATTCTGCCATCTATGCATCTTCTGTTATCGTATCTCCTGCCTCATTTAGCAGTGGACTCCCTTTTTCCCTACTCTTCTCATTGATGTATTTGAAGAAATTTGTCTTGTTTTCTTTCCCTTCCCTAGCCAGACTAAATTCTTGGAGAAGCTTGGCCTTTCTTATTGATTCTCTGCGTACTCTGGCCACATTTCTGTAATCCTCCCAATTAACCAGATCCTTTTTCCACTTACTGTAAATTTCCCTCTTCCATTTGAGTTTTTCCAGGAACTCCTTGCCTAACCATGCAGGTCTCCTGCCTCCTCTACTTGATTTTCTTTTTCAGGGAATGCATTTATCTTGAGCCTGGTGTAGATAGAGTTTGAATGTTGACCAGCTCTCTTGTGCCCCTCTACCTTCTAGAATCCTAGCCCATGGAATACTTCTAAGTATACCTCTGAAGAGGACAAAGCCCTCTTGAAGTCCAGGGTAGAAATTTTGCTTACTACTTTTTTTCTTTCCCTAACAATACTAAACTCTAGCGTATCATGGTCACTACAGCCAAGACTGCCTCCAACATTTACATCCGTGACCAGACCTTCTTTGTTTGTTAATACAAGGTCCATCATTGCACCTTTCCTCGTTGGTTCTTCAACCACCTGCAGCACAAAGTTATCATCAATACACTGCAGGAGCCTTTTGGACTGATTATGCTTGGCTGTGGGATCCTTCCAGTTAATATCAGGGTGATTGAAGTCACCCATAAGCACCAGGGCACGTGATCTTGAGTCTACTTCCAGCTGCCTGTAGAAGGCCTCGTCAACAACTTAGATGATCTGTAGTAGACACCCACAACAATGTATCCTGTGTTTGTATGTCCCTTAATTCTTACTCATAAACTCTCAACACTCCCATCCTCTCCCACTGGGTTAAGCTCAAAGCGTTTTAGTTGCTGGAAACCCACTAAAAAGTGCTGCTCCCCAGTGGTTTCAGGATGATCCTTTGAAAGTGTGTTTTGCTCTGTGCAGGCCTGACCGATGGCTCAGGTCATACTCCAGACCACCTTTACTGATGACTGTCCATCGTTTGCACACTAGCACGCTGTGGGAGTATCAGAATGTGTTGGCTTCTGAGTGCAGCGAACGTTACCCGTATACACAGTGTGCTGCTGTCACCAGCCATTCCTCATTGATGAGAGAAGCTCCACAAGTGGGTCTGGAATAAAAATGGAGTGATACTATCCAAGGCCAAGCCTCTCTTCTGGCATCATTTCCACCTGCAATCTTTGCTCCGTTGTTCTCGGTTACCAGGTGTTTTCCACATGCTGAAACAAACAAAAAAAAGAAACATTTTTTGGTTTTCAGTTTGTTTTTTTTTTAATTAGGCTAGCTAGTATTCTTGGAAAAATAGGCTTTGCGTTATCTGAACTGCTATTCAAAAATATGATTGCGGTGGAAAAAAGTTCAGTGTTTTATAGCTGAAATCAAGATTCAACTTTAGAACTTCGATTTAGATGTGTTTTTTCCTCAGACCTTCTGGAATTTTTATGTGTGTTTTCAGTCAAGACCAATCTCTAGTGTACACTTAACTCTGAAAACAAGTGAAGGCTGTAAATTTTCCTCATTTTGTATCATTATGAATATAGTTTTTGTAATTCATTCCTTAACTTTTCAGTTCAAACTATAAACGCTAGGCTTTATGGACTGAACAATTTGATTTCAGTGGGAAATATTTCTAGCGTACTTACACTAGAGTACTTACGTTTAATACTACATTGCAGATGAACCACCAGGTTGTTCAAACAGTGTTCTCTAAAATGAAAGTGCAATTAAATCACAAGCATCAGGTAACACTAAGACTGTCAAATATACATACATACATATATATAAAAATGTATGTGCATATATATACTTATATAAAAATTACATTAGCTTATCAGTATCAAACTGTTAAATATAATGCTTTATCCTGCATCTTTTACTTATATTTTAAATATACAACATTTTATTACATGTAGTACTAAATGTACATATTACTCTTCAACAGACTCTTGATGTGTGTTACAAAAATAAAAGTAGACTCCCCTTGTGTTTTAGGGAAATGAGTCATCTGTCTATGACAAATAAGCAGTGAAACTGTAACTGCATATGGTATTTTTTCTACCTTTTGAGATGTTTTCAATACCTTACCACTAGGGATCAGTGTGACCAAAGATTTTAAGGGGTTTGATGTTACTGTATCTTTTTACTAATACTATGATGCAGCGTAAAATATACAGCTGCATATACAAGGTCAGAAATTATTTAGCAGAGATACAAAGCCAGAGTTTGAAGAGACCAAGACCACAGATAAAACTCCTCAAGCATTTCTGGGGCCCAGAGGTTTTAAGATGATCTTCATAGTTTGTAATGAATCTGAGCACTTGGTTCACTGTGTATGCTACCAATTTAAATCTGATACAAACAGAAATATATCTGAGAGAAAAAAAAAGTTCTGCCAACATCTAGTTTACAGTAATTTCCACATCATTCTTAAAGAGAAAAAGGGATGGATACTTTAAATGTCATATGATATTATATATACCTCACTATGTTTGTTCTAAAATTTGATATCTGTTGTGAGGGAAATATGCATGATGTGACCTGACATTTTCACAGTGGCATAGTGGTGTAAGACAGACAAGTGGGAACTGTAACCATGCCCCACTTCCACAATTAAATCTTCACTACAGAGGGAGTAAGAATAAGATATACTTCCAACCTTGAACAGTCTCACATAGCCACTTTCCACTTCAAGACAGATGCATAATTGTAAAGCTGTAATTCAAGAAGTGGAAAACAGATTCTATAATTTGTATTCCGATCTGTATTGACTTCATAAGGGTGTCCTTTGGTAGTGAGAAAAACAGGAAGGAGGACAACCAGAAATGCATAAATTTCATATCACTCTTGACCAAGCTCCCTCAGTAACTTTTAAAAGGGTGGTCAGTGGTATATTAGGTCCTTTATCTGATCCTATGCTTTTCTTTTAGGAAGGTTCATAAACTAGCCAAACTAACATCCAATATGTCAAATTTGTCCCTTTTTTTTTTTTTTTTTACACTGAAGCAGGGAGTTGCATATAACAAGGGTCTTTGTCTCAACACCAGTACCTACTCATTGTTTTAGTACAAATTAATTCATGGGCCTCTGCTTTTGCTTCTTTCTGAAGCTAGCTCCCAGTATGGAAACCACTTCCTTGCCTGCCCTTCAGTTCACCAGTCTTCAGCTGCCTCTTTTTTAAAGGAGAGTCCAAAAGGCAACAGAGGCATGGCATGTGCTGAGTCCTCATCCTTCGTGACTCTCTGAGTCATCTGTGGAAGCAGCATGCCAGGCAGAAATTTGGAGTGGTTGGGCCATCTGTGAGTATGATCTTAGGACTGGCAAAAGCAATTCTGCTTGTGGAATCTGCTCACATTTATCTTCAAGGCAGGATTTTGCCAAGAAATACATTACCTAAGGGCAGCAGAGAACAGTTTTGCTGTCTCTGCCATCACAGCTTTCAGTTCCCTTTATATGTGCCCTCCTTTGCTTCAACTGTAATTATACTTGATCAAAGACCAAAGACAATGTGAGAAATACATTTTATAATTTGATTGACAGTTAATGAATTTGAGTTTTGTAATTATCAAATCTGTGTGATTTTTCTGTCATTCATTACATGTACAAAAACGTGCAAATCTGTAATAGTAGTATCCTGTAAAGTGATTCCTGTGGGCTGTCCATATGAAACACAGTAGAAGAAACCTAGTTCTGGAACAGAAATACAACCAAGATGAATGGACTTATTCCATTTCTTCCTGCATTAATCACTTTTTTAGTGTTTAACAGATTTTAACAAAATACATCTTTAAAACATTACTCCTTTTAAAGATCTCTAATGGCAATGCTGGTTTAGACATCCACTCAGAAAAAAAGAAAAATAGCTTGCAATGCTACTCCATTAGTTTAAGATATTTTCACTACCAGCGTGAGAGAGAACTGAGTACAATTAGGAGGTAATACGTATCTTTACTTTGTTTTTACTGTAGATAAAATATAGCATAGCAAATTAAGAATTTTCTCCTGCTTCATTACTATGTGATATATGTTTATAAAGGAAACCTGAATGAACATGGACTCTCGCCACCCTCAACATGGTTTCAGCTTTTTAGCAATTAGACAGTAATTTTCTGCCTCAGTGCTTTTGGTAGGATTCCAGAAAAATGTGCATAATAAGCCCTCTTATAAGCAGAAGGACAGTAACTAAAGTCTTTTTTTTTTTTTTATTTGAAGATGGCAAGCCTTTCTTCTTTTGGAGGTGTCCTGTAAATCCCAGAATTTCCTGAGAATATAATCCTGTGCTAATGTTACGTTTTCACTTAGACTGCAAGAAACTCTGCCAGTTTGTAGAATTGTTTCAGAATCACTTCAGCTGTTACTGGGACTGAGAAAGGTTAGATTATAATTGAATGTATTCTGAGGATCATCTCATCTAATGATTCACTTCTAAATATGGAGACAAATCCAGAAGTCATTTCTGAGTGGGACTAATTTGTCTAAATATAGGTACTTGTCTGTAGATTCTTAATTTAGCATCCACAGTCTTGAATCTGTATCAATAAAATAAATGAATTATAGAGTGTGACACATCATATTTCAAGAAATGCCTTGATGAATCGCAATTTGGAGTACTTATATTCTCTGTTGATTACAGAGAGAACCTGGTGTGATACCTACTATATAACTGTGGGTGAATACCACTCCACTTTAATTCTTCTATTATATTATATATTCATAATTTAGAGATTTCTAGATAAATTTTGTAAAAATAGCAGTATTTATTGTTTCCATAGGAAATGTATAGAGACTTAAGACTGTACTGAATGCTAGCTAAAAATGTAGCAATCATCTTTACGTTTATATTAGATGGACAGGAATGGAAGGGGGAAGAGTGAGTTGCCCAATGTTACACAGAATTCAGCAGCAGAGAATAACATCTAGACGTGTCTATAGTCCAGACCTCATACAGAATCATGTTACCTCTGAGATAAACTTGAGCTACAGATTAATATATAAATGATCACTGCCATATTTGAAGTCGTCCTTTGCATGAGGAAGAAGCCTCGCTCCACTCACCCTTTTGTAAATATTAGGCTGTGGTTAGCTGCTTTGGTGATTTTGGCAAATGGCCCAGCTCCAGTGAATACTACAGTTGATGACATATTTGCATCCCTGGAAGGAAAAGACACAAGCATATTTTTAGATATTTATCATGTTCCACCAGTGGAAGAATTGCTGGGAACTGATTATGCTGGTGGAATTAACTGCATCATTTGTTTTTCCCTGAAAAAATGACTATCTATTGAGACCTTTTAGAGACTTAGAACTCACATAGATTGAAATACAACTCACTTACTTTTACTTCTAAGATTTCTAATGCTACAATAATATTGAAAGAGACCGAAATTAATTTTTGTAACAGCAGTAAGTTATGAATTTCTGGTTTTCTGTATCACAATGAAGTGTTTTTAGTACCAACTCTTAAATATATGGAGCTAAAGCTTAGTTTGCAAAATGTAACAATAACTGAACCCTAGAATATCACAGTTTTGCTTTTACTTCTGTGCCTAGAGAAGAAATTAAGCTGTATTTTATATCATTAAGAACCTAATGGAATAAATGCCACCTTCCTTGGAAGTTAAGTTTCACCTCATAAATCTGTTGAAATCAAGTATTTGTGGAATAAGACAAGGATGTCATGCTTGCTATTGAAGAGGATAGTTACTGTGCAGTGGGGTGTATTCCCTGACTAACTTTTTTTTTGTAATGATGGCTTTTTTGAAAACCAATAATTCTGTGTACTATTGGTGAGGTAAATTGTTTTGATATTTACGCCTCACATTCAGATTTATGATATAACCCGTTCTGCATCATGTACTTTTTTGATGCTGCATATCACTAGCTTGAAACAAACACTCAAGAAACATATTTAGAGGGCTGGTTTAGCTCACTCATTTGAGCGTGGTGCTGATATACTGAAGGTCAGGAGTTCAATTCCGATTCGGTCCTCATGTGTTGCCTGATCTAGTTGAGAGGCGTCCCTGCCCATGACAGGGAGGTTGGATTAAATGATCTCTAAGGTCCCTTCCAGCCTAGGCCATTCTATGATGATGATATTTGCTCTCTCTTGAGGAAATGTGGGGAATAAAGATAGCTGTGGTCAGACTACATAATTTTTTTGGGGGGTGACAGCCTACTCCCATCTGAGTCTTTAGCCACACATATCTCAGGAACAAAGAGAACCATTTGCACAGGTTTCATGCGCGGGAAGAACCATCTCTTCTCTTTAAGTGCAGTGAACCTCATTCTCCTGGGAAGTATGTAAGTCTAGAGTCTGCCTGCAAATCTGCTGTGGATGGAGAGTAAAACTAGGCATAGGGGAAGGAAGGTGTTCCAAAGCCCAGCTGTGTCACTAGGAGAGCTGCATGATCCACCCTTCTGAAAAAGGCATTACTGCATTTCTCAGCAATGGATAGTTAGATAGATAGATTCTAGCCTAATTTATAAACTTTTTTAAAATGTGAAATACTAGTATACTAATAGATATTTCAAAGATTATCCCAGAACCCTGTCTTGACCTTTCAGACAGTCTGAGAGAGTAGTAAAGTGACAACCTAGATAGGTAGAGAGCTTCGAGTATGTACATTTATGAATATTACCAGCTTACATTTTTCATGGCACATTATACCAGGAAACTTCAACTGAGTTCATGTGTTTTACTAGGTTACTGTAACAGGCTCTGTAACAGGCCAAACACTATAAACCTTCCAAGTCAAAGCTTCCACCATCCTCATAATACTTGTGGAGATCTCTCATCTCACCTCAGCATATTTCTTAGTTTGCTCAGTCTTTGCTGAAAAAGACCATTTCACACTCTTTTTTTTTGGTTTATTTTAAATGCTGAAATTTCTGTATCATGGATTGGAACTTCTGTGTAGCCACAGGGGATTTAGATTCTCTGGTTTTTTGAAATAAAATCTAAGCCCTCTGAAAAAAACCCTTCGATAATTTCATTTGGTTTCTTAGTGAGTTGAGGCACACACAACTGAAAATCTTTGACCTTTATGATTGACTGCAGAAATCAGTCTGATACTCTTTTAATAGATTAGTAAATGATGACGGTTAAGCATTTCTGTAAGTGTAAGAAAACATACACTTTTCTAGGAGATGTTCAATTTAGTAACAAAAATAGTCTTTTCTGGAGGTCCAGAAATGTGGTGTCACAGCTCTTTAATTTCTGTTAATGAAGGTGGTCTTTTAGAAAACTTGCAAGCTGTGACAAAAATGACTCTGTGGATCACTATGATTTCAGTCTCTAGTTCTGTGTCACATGTGCTTAGTAACAATAAGCAGTAACAAATGTTGAGAAAGATTCAGATGATGTGGTACCATACTGAAAAAATATTCAGAATAAGGACAGAAGTGCAGTGGTCTAAGAGCTACTTTTCCCTGTTAAAAAACCCCACAAAGCAAAACAAAACAAAACAAAAAGTAAAAATCCCAGCGTATTTCTTATTTGAAGAAAACATGTTCACACATTTTTTTTTGTAATTCATTGTTTAGTTCTCAGGCTGTGGAATGTTTGCAGTTTGTTTAATTTGTGTTTGAGACACAGGGCAGTGTTTCTGTTGAATCTGATGATTTTCTGACAGAAAAGCAAACAGTGAAGAACAGCAAATTACAAATAACAAACAGTTCCTTTGGCATAAAAAAAGCTTTGTTCACCAGTGAATTCGTATGAAGAGCTGCTGTTTTCTAAATGCTTGTGTGCACACAGTTTCTTATATGAAAATTTGTGAATGATCAAGAAGAGTCGCCTCTCCATACTTTCTAAATTTGAAATGAAGATTTTTAAGCAATGGGTTTAAGGCAAACTTACTAGCAGTGTCTGGTCCTGAGTGAAGCTGTGGGTGTACAAATCCAGTCAAATCACTGACACTCCTTCTGTGACTTTCAAGTTAAAGTGCATGTTATTACTTGGTGACAATAGATATGAAATTAAGTCTCTAAATTAATTAAGTCACCAAATTATTAAGACTGTCCTAATTGTGGTCCTTAATGCTGCAAACACAGCCTAACCACGCTGAGAACTAGTGTTCTGTGATCTTGACATCAAAGACAGGTTTTTCTGAGATGTCTCGAGGAGATAGGCGTGTCGCTATTACTGACCATAAGTGGGTAAGATGAAAACCCAATGAACCTGGACATCTCAAACAAGCCCTAATATTCCAATGAAGTCATTTCCTTCTCAAGAATTTCGCAAGTTCTGAAGGAAATAGAATGTAGAGTTGAAAGCAAGGCCTAAACTCTCAGTCCTTGTTGGACTTTTGGGTATGGCAAAATTGCCAGGTCTATTCCTGTTCCTGGGTACAATTCAATAAAGACCCAGCTGGCAGTGGTCCCAGAAAAACAAGCATGCTTCACACCAGACCAGTAGAATGGTGAAAAGCTCAATGTATGATTTTGTTGGCTCAAGGAAAAACAATGCGAACAATGCTCAGATTTTAAGTGTTGTCAGATGCACACAGTTACACATGCAAGCTGAACAAAGGATCTTGTTCAGGTTTCTTAAGACCATCAGTTTGTGCACCTTGCACTCCAGTCTCATTAAGGATATTTGTAAATGATTTGCCTAAGCTATATTTTGGACATGAACATGTAGGCATGCCTCCAGATTTGTTGCCTGTTTGGCAAATATCACAAATGCAACAGTCACGTATTTGAAAAATAGAGGCAAAAGGCTTCACATGCGTGATTTATTAGAATCTGTGTGGAACCTTGCACTTTCTAGCCCAACTACATAAATAATCAGGATATGCTACACGACTGTTTCAGTCCTTTTCTTAAGTTAGACAGCAAATGAGAGTAGCAATGTATAACCTATTAACAGCAAAAGCAAATTGTAGATGAACCTCACCCTCCTTCACTAACAAAATGTGTTTCTAGGTAATTATTCTGTATAGGAGTAAGAGGTATAGCCTACTCAAGACCTGTTTTTACAGACATCCATTTAATAACGAATATGGTGCCACTTATTAACAAATATAGTGCTACAGGGGCATTCGTGGAAGGCAGAAATAGCATGATGCTTACAGCAGTTATATATATGTACACTGTACTCAGCACTGGTGAGGCTGCAGCTTGAGTACTGTGTTCGGTTTTGGGGACAGTGGAACAAGAAAGACATTGAGGTGCTGGAGTGTGTCCAGAGAAGGGCGATGAAGCTGGTGAGGGTTCTCGAAAACATGTCTTACAAGGAGTGGCTGACAAAACTGGGATTGTTTAATCTGGATGAAAGGAGGCTAAGGGGAGACCTTCTTGCCCTCTACAACCACCTGAAAGGAGGTTGTAGAGAGATGGGTATTAGTGTTTTCTCTCAAGTAACTAGCAGTAGAATGAGAAGAAATGGGCTTAAGTTGCACCAGGGGAAGTTTAGATTGGATATTAGGAAAAATTTCTTTACTGCAATAGTGGTGAATCATTGGAACAGGCTGCCCAGGGAAGTGGTGAAGTCACCATCCCTTGAGGTGTTCAAAAATCATGTAGAAGTGGCACTTTGGGACATAGTTTAGTGGTCATGGTGGTGGTAGGTTGACAGTTGGACTTGATGATCTTAAAGGTCTTTTCCAACCTTAGTGATTCCACGATTATATATATATATATATATGACAATTTTGTTCTAATATGTAGGATCAGTAGCAGCAGTAGCACCCAGGGTACAAGAATGTGATGTAATTTAGATTTTAAAATATTTTTTCATGACAATTGGAGTATGTAATCAACTGAGAAATGGAATTAAAAAGAATTAGGAAACTTGAAAGGATTTTTTTGTTAGCAAGTATACCTGACTAGTTTATAGAGACAGACAGAAATATATTGCCACAAAATGTTATGGAGACAAAAACGTAAGTAATTTTTAAAAGGTAATAGAAAGTACCAACGAAGACAAAATTCACTGATGCCTGCCAAATACAAAATATATTAAATTAATTAAACCAACAGACTATAAAATGACTGACATCCAGAAGTTATAAAGGAGAAGGGGGCAGGAGAAGAGGAGAAAGAATTGAAGGAAGAAAGCTACTGGCCACTGTAAAGGACAAAGTATTTGACTACTTAGTCATAGCTTGTATGTTTGTATCTGCACACATAAATGAGATTACATAGAGAAATTACAACCAGATTTGGTGCATATAGGTTTCTGATATTTACAGACATAAAGTACCCACTCAAAGTAAAAAAAAAACAAAAAAAACAACAAAGTAGCACACATCCAATGATTGAAAGTATTTTCAAATAAGCTCTGGGTATTTTTCTAAGTTCTCCTACCTCTGTGATTTCTACAATTAGTTTATGAGAAGGCAATTTGCAGACATTCTGCTTCAATCAGAGACCAACATAATGAATTGCAAGCTTAGAATTGAATTTGATTGTGACTTGGATGAGTGACATTCTCTAGAAACCTAAGCATTGTAGGAAAACTATTTGGCAGTGAAGTTGTATACAGCATAAGAAAGTCCGGAATTTAGGCTGTAAATTTTACCACAGATTGAAAAATACAACACTTTTGCACAAAACCCTCCACACCTTTTCTCTGGAAGATCTGAACAGTCACTGAAGGCAATTTTTTTTTTTTTTTTTTTTTTTTCCAGTCATATATTTCTCTCCTCCCTTACTCCTCTGCATATACTTCAAAAGAAATATAGTTCCCTCTCCCAATAGCTCAGGTCTAATGATAGATATAAAGTGTATTGGGAGCCCAACAGAAGAATACCCATGCAAATCTTGAATTTACTTAAAATGAACATTAGTATGATAGCAGAAGAGCCAAAGCTGCCATTTGCTCCAGCTTTAATCTTGAGCCATCCTCATAAAAGTGAAGATGCGAATGATGACAAAATGTTGAAAGATTAATACCTCCACGTCAGTCTCCCGATGTTCTCCATTACATATTCTCATGCCTAATCTGCCATAGAGTCATCAATCCTCTAATGAATGCCATTAAATAGGATCTGCAACACCAATTTGTTGGCACACCGAGCACTTCACTTGACACAGCAAAATACATTTGCCCTTTTTTTGGATGGTAAAGACACCAGTAAAATGATGAGGAAAACACCAATGTACAGAGTCAACAAACCTGCAAACAACTTAAAATGATAATGAATATTCTTCACTCACCCTAACCCCACCAGCTGGCAAAAACTGTCTGAGATCTCTTCATTCCAATTATCTGCACAAGCCAGGTGCCATGTCTTCCCAATCCTGGCCTGTACCAGCCCTTCGGTGCTTAGAGAACCATTAACCAATCTCACTGTAAACCAAAATGGACAGAAGCGTCTTAGATAGGTGGTAAACCTTGTCCCCTTCCCCCCACCACTGCCCCAAGCAAGCGTAAATGTAGTATAAACAGATTTATTATTGCCAGCAAAGAACAAAAAAAAAGTTTAAATACGTTACAGCGGTAATAAACAGAGCAACTGTAGAATGCTGTGTTCCCACAGGAAGGAAGTGTTATTGCTGTCTCCTTATATATTTCTACCCCAGGAGAGTTTCATACACTGTGTTTTGCAAATGTCTCACAAATAGACAATGAACAGTACATTTCCCATCAACTCTAACCAATGTTTTTTCTTAGCCAGCATTATGTAATTTCCGGATACTGTGTGAGGCTTAAGTTACACGACGTTCAGTAACGCTGATTGGAAATAAGGTTAAAACCAGAGCTGACAGAAAAATTGGGGTTTCCATTTGCTATGAGAATTTTAACTGTTTTCATTGCAGCTTTAAGTAACACATACATACACAAATAATAAAAACTCCCTGAAAATCAATCTTTCTATAAAAATTTTGCCTAAACCAAAATATTTGGAACAAAACTTCAGAAATACTCCAGAATGTAAAATATTATGCTATTGGCATAGTGATTAAGGAGGTTGGACCATAAGGTTTAAGAAGATCAGCAGAATCTCATATATGTCTCAGGGACTATAGCTGAGTTTCAGGCAGTTGACAGTGATTGCCAGTGTGAAGTAGGGAAAAATATACAATGGACTTGAAATTTACTGGCTGACAAAATATTTTTTTTAAAAAAAAATAAAATCTTACTTGTCCAGAAAAAATTCTCCCACCAAACTATTTCCACAAAAAAAAAATAAAGTGTACCCACTCTAATAAAAAAAATTAAAATAATGTCTTTCTGACACCCAGAGTCAATGAATGACAGAAGTGATATACAGTGATTAATTAATGGTAAGCTTCAGTCGTGAGAAATTATGGAGCAGTTTTGTAAAATCTCAGAATTTTTTGTACTGCAAAATTTCTCCAAATTACTTTTGACACTTTTCCTCTCTTCTGTTTGAACTATAATTTGATTTCCTTTCACCTTGTTGCAAATAAAGTAGAATTAAAATTGTAGAAGTAGTTAGGCTAAGGCTTTGACTGGCCAGGTAGGCCTTATGAGAATAACAAGTCCTGGGAAGCAAGAAGGAGTGTGCCGAAGAAGAAGGAACAATAATCAAAGGAATCGGTAGGGCATATAGGACAAACAGAACTAGCAGAAGTAACGAACAGTTGCTTAGGGAACAGTTGCTTAGGAATAAGAAAGGTGTATAGTATAAACAAAGGGGTCTGGTGATGGGAATTAGTTAACCATTATCCTTAGGTTAGACAAGCATGAAAATTTATAAGTTTGGGGATAATTAACAATTGTTTCTGTATGAGGTAGAATTCTGTATGTAAGCCAAGTTGTAAAAGGTATAAAAATCAAACAGAAAATGAGGGTCTTTGGAATCCTGACTTTGGACGCTAGTCCTCAGGTTTCCCGGGCCCTGAATAAAGCACCGCATAAACTGACACTCTGTTGGTTTGTGTCTTTGTTTACGGGCAACAACCTCATCCAAATATCTTGTTGGTAAGGACCAAGAGAGTCACCAAGGACTCAACCCCTTAATTAAAATGTAATGTTTTAGAACTCTGCAAAGGAAGAGGTATCCTATGTCTTTTCTTTGTAGACCCTGGGAAGTTTCAGAAGTTGAAGTATTTTTAAATGACAGTTTTTCTAATTCACATTGCCACTTCTGATAAGAAATTGAAATTGGTTTCAGGAATTGGTTTCAGCAAGACATTTGGACACTGAAAAGACTCAATATAAGGCTGTCCAATTGAATTTTCTTTTTATTTTAAGGCTTAGATTGATTCAGCCAATGTCTGGATTAAATGGGGTTTTGGAAACAATTTTCCCAGTCCTTTAATATGATGTAATTTTTAATGAACTAATAGAAAATCTATGGCAGAATAAATCTTTGGGAAAATGTACATCATGTTAATATAGATGATGGTTACCTTCTTCAGATGTTCTTTAGCAATGACTAGAAAAACCCATTCAAGTCTTATTTGCTTCAGAAGAAACTGAAGTCAATTTTATTCTATGCATTTTAAATATTTGCAGCAAAAATAGCTAATTGCACTTCTGCAAAGAGCGAATCCCTGGCTTCGGCCATATATATATGTATACATATATTTATATATGACATATGTATGAATATATATATGCATGCAAAAGATGTTGAAATCAATGAGAATTGTCAGCACACATGCAAGAACAGATTTGATCCCTAGCAGTCCTCTTCAAAACAAAGGAATCTTCAAAGCCCTCTTCTAACTCTTCCGTTAGTGCTCCATAATAGATTGTCAGAACAGCACTTTGTCAGCAACAGCAATCCAGTTTCTGTGCTATGCACAACAGGATTTTAACATCAGTTTTACATTTAAGTTATTGCTCAGAGAATGCTGTTTCCATGTTACGTCAAATGAAGACATACACCGTACATCTACATTTTGGAAAGAACCATTTCACCAGAGGACAAAGCAACAGCAGCTGTTGGTTTCTTTGCTGTAAGGATATGGGCATCCACTATGAACAATGAGTGCTGCTTTTGCAGCTGAGATGACCCCCTCATGCTATGGCAATGCCTCGAGGAGATGGAGTTCTGGCAGTCTTAGGGGTGCCATGTCCCGCAGTTCAGCTTCGCACCCCCAGGACTACCCAGGAATTTTCATCTAGAAGATTCTTATTCTCTATCCTGCATTGGAGAATATATACTGCTGTGAAACTCAGATTAATTACAGAAAAAAAAAAAAAAGTAATAGAATTTGGGAGTACAAAACAGATACAGAAGGAAAGCGGGTAAGGAGTTTTCATTTAATTTTGAGACCTCTACAAGCAGCCACAGTTTGAAGCACAGAAGAAACTCCCTACCTTTCCCTGAAATCTTCAACAGTATACAATACACTGTCTCAGAAAAGTGACTTTGTTTTTTTGGCCCTGACAAACTCAATGAGATATTGCTGTGTAAATAGGCATGGCCGGCATGCAGCTGCGATAGTTTATGTTAGCTGAGGTTCTATGGTTGTTTTTCTAGGTAATTCCTACCCAATATGCACACTCTTAGTATGAAGGAAACCTTACTGCACTTTGCTTCGTCAGAGCCATCTTCACACTGAGGTAGGTTGTCACAAAGGTTATCCAATGGTATGCAATCCCCACTACCACACTGATGCTCATCAACTGCACAAGCTCCTGGAGGAAAACAGGAAAGGAAAATTCATCTGTAATTTTAGTCTCTCATTCACTGGAGATCACACAGTTCACAGAATAGAAAAATTGAATTGAAAATCTGCAGAACCTTTGATTTCTTTTTCTTTCTTTTTCTATCCATGTCTTTTTCAAAATAAATATTATTTTCAGATAAACAGAAGCTCACTAGAATAAAAACTATGGTGTTATCACAGAATCACAGAATGTCAGGGGTTGGAAGGTACCTCAGAAGATTATCTAGACCAACCCCCCCACCCCTTGTAGTTTCTGCTACAGTTAGCATCACTCAGTTACTAATGTTTTTCTGTTACGTGCAATAAATTTTGGAGGGAAAAGTCAAACCCTAAACAACTCCTGTCAAAACTACTGATTTCAAGTTTCAGATGTTTAGCACTTGCACAAAATTCTAGAGAATATAGAGCATATCAGGTCAGACATATGAGTAAAGAGCCACTGAAAGCAAAGAATGTAATTTCAGAACCTCTATGGGAGGAAAGGTAGAAGAGACAAAAATAACAGAAATGAAAAATCATTCACAAAAAGCATAAGGGAACATTCACAAAAGTAGGATTAAACAACTACAATTATCAGTTGTGTAACAAAAGCAGTTCAGATAGAAGGTAAATATAAAGTTTTAATTCTTTCTGTGGCCAAACTGTATTTTTAATGGCACCATTCTATGTATTTACAGGAAACTGACAGTCGGAAACTCAAATTCTGTGGAAAAATTGTTTGTTTTCTTTATTTTACATTCTTGGACTTATTGACTGAAAAATTTAGTTATCTAGAAACCTTATTTAAAACAAGATAATTGCTTTGCTTCTGAATTTTTAATATTCATATAAAATGAGTCATTCATTAGTCAGTATGACCCGTTGTACAATATGGCAACAAAGAATATGGTTTATAAAAGACCTGAACCAGATTTTCACACATTCAGTGATCATAACTGATGTTAGATTTTTCACAAAACTTAGTTTTCACTCAGCCAAGTTTTTTATTGTATTGCATACTGCCAAAATTCCTTTTCAAATTACGTTTCCTTTTCAAAACCTCAATATTTCATGGAAAAAAATAAAATACAAAGAAAAATCCACTTTTCTTCTAAAATTAATTTCTTTACTGACAATCCTTTTATCCTTGGACCTGCATACTAATGATATTAGTCTCTGTCCTTTGGCTGCAAAGATCATGAATAAGCATAATTCTTTTGCAAATGGAGTATTTTCAATATATTTAACTAGAACTGGCAATGGTCACTTTGAGAACTCTTCGTTGCTAAGTTTAATTTTTATTTTACAACAAAATATGGTCAAAGCTGTCTCAGCAAAGGTGCTGAGCCAATTTAAAAAAAAAGGTATAATTTTTTTCAGATTGAACAAAGTGACAAGGAAGGCAGAACAGGAAGCAACAAAGTGGTCTTATGTCCATATAAACCTACCTCTCAGTCTTGCACAATGGGACTAAATGGACTTCATTTTATAAAGACAAATCAGTGGCTAAGATTTTTTTAAAGATTAAGAAAAATAGTATTACTGTTAATTGATAAAAAGCCTGCAGCTAACTAAACATGCTGGGAGACACTTGTCTTTTATGATATTTAAAGTAAGAAAGAGTGTAGATTCTTGTTAACTTTCTGTTCATGCAGATGAATGGTACTTTGCACATCTCTGAATATCTACTGCTTTCTCTTTCTGGTTTGTTTTGTGGGTTTTTTTTTTTTCCCCTGCTGTCAGGCTTCCACAGAAGTAATATAAAGCCTCTAATTAATTCTGTCAAGATTTGGCCTAGAGTTAGTCTAAGTATTTGTCTTGGTAACCATATTGCTGTTCCATGTACTTTAGAATTTGGCTCCATTTCACCTGTTTTTGGAGAACTGACTGCTGAATTACTCATATGAGTGACAAGTCCAACTGCAGTCCCCAGCAAAACCGGGAGACTTTCCGAAAGTGGGATGGCTGGAAGCAGAATCACTGCTGTCCAAATATTTAAAAGACTAGTTTTTCCCGGCTCCTTCATATGCTAAGGACCAAATTTTTAAAGACACAAGAAGACTGCAAACATTAATCAGAATTTCCATACACGTTTTTCTCTTCTAGTGAATATGACTGATAATAAATATTTTCAAATGCATTTAAAAGCACATTAATGACACTCTTGAATGAGTCACCAACTACTGTTCTTTTCTGGGGTTTATATATGGAATAGCTTTTATTTGCCCTCTTAACATTTGAATGAGTTTTGGTCAACATACTGAGACAATTATTCATGTAGTATCACACAGAGTTGCAGGTGATACAGACATCGGTCCAATTACACTATAGCAACCAAAATGTCACTTTTCATGCCAGAAAACATAAAATACAGGTGGGTAACCTCTAGGATTTTTCTCTTTAACTTTTTCATATCAAGTCATCTTTCCACTCTCCACCTTTTCCCAAATGTATTTGACCAGTGCTATAACCTCTTAAATACAAGACTTCGTGTGCTTACCTAGATGGTACCCAGTAGTGAAGTTTGCAAGAAATCCCTTCTTTGTTTCACTTTCGTCTGTAAAGAGGATTACTGTCATCTGGTTTGTTGTAGAGAAGACGTCTGGCAGCGGGTCTTGTCCTGTATAGACAGCTATTCTCCAGGAGAACATGAATACATTTAAACTATGCTGTTCTTATATATTTCAAAACTTGTTGCTTTCAAAAGCAAATACTGCTACCACATGAATAGAGTTATTCCCCCAAACTTAACTACTATCAGACTGCAATGATCGAAGCTATCCCCACATTTAACGTATCAGTACAGAAAAATCAGGTTCAGATAAGATATTGGGCTTCTGTTTGCCTCCACACATGAGCAGGCTTATTTATTGAGAAGTTAATTTTGTTTGTATTGCATAGAAAGCTCAGTGTGTGCAAACATTTGAGAAATGTTATGTCACATACAGTATGCTTTCTCAATTTTTCCTTCTAATTTACGACCCAAATCTATAAAGAAAAGTAGAATGAAATTAGAGATAATTAATTTTCTTTATATTATATCCATCAGCTTTCTCCATCTGTCTGTTTACATTCATTTTAGTACCCAATCCTATTACTTGCCCAAAAGTAAGGAATTTGGTCCTCTGCCATCTCTGACTTCGACTACATCATAATTACTTTCCAGATCAAAAATCTGGAAATGAAGTTGGATATTTTTTCCCTTTTCAGCATTTAAGTACCATACACCTGGAAAAAAAGGCACATACAAAAATAACCTTTGCAGTTGTTACATTTACTGTGTTATTTTCATGTTGAAGTACTTGGAGGGAAAAAAATAAATCTCTGCTAAAATATTAAGGATTATCCAAGACTCTTGGAAGTCTCAATCTTATCTTTAAAAGCAACTTTTGCTGACAAGATCCAAAATTCAATTCACTCTCATTCTCTAAAACACTTTTGAAAACTGGATTTAGGTTACTAAGATATACACATACACGATTCTTTACCGTTCATGACAACAGTGATTTTTCCTGAAGTAGCAAACATAATTCTTTTGCAACTGTGAAAAAGTGACAAACAGTCCTGTCGGTTAAGTCTTATTTGATACTAAGATAATTTGTATAATCAGTCACAGAAATCTGTCATTCGTTTTAGGGAAGTATTTGCTTTTGTTTAGTTTATGCTTATCATATTTAATCTATGTAAATTATGGATCCTATGGAAATCTTGTAAAGAAAGTTAAAAAAACCAAACCCAACCATTTTTTAATCTGTTCATAGAAGGAAATGTATTTTCTCACTAGTAGGACTCTCATTTGGAAACTTGTGAAATTAATGCCTGTAAATAAAAGCTGTATCTCAAGTGGAACAGAAACACAAAATTGCAACTCTTGTGATCAGTGTCCTAACACAAATCTCCAGTTAAAGGTGAAGTAATAAAGAATTAAAATTTCATTAAATAACAGTTGCAAAGTTCTTTTTTCATACATCGCACATAGTGGAATACCTTGAAGCATTTTCATTTTTGCCAGCTGTAGCTTAATCTAAGTCAAGTAACATCATTAGAATAAAAATGTCTTTTCACTATGTTAAGAAACATTTGTTAAAGAGAGGATCCCTTGGCAAAACGCATACGTAACATTCTTTGCCCCTAGACAAGGTTAACTATTTAACAGAAGAGATGATCATGTTAATCTGGAAAATGCACTGAGGTGTAATGGTAAAAGAGGAGCTTTCAGCCCCTGTCTGTTGTTGCATTAACATATTTGACTTCATCCCTTTTTAAGCAACTGGCACATGATTCCTTAGCTTCTGCTAAGTGCCGTACAGACTTCAGTTAAATGATCCCACTGTATATAGCTTATATCTTTTTTGCTTGACAACATCTGACTTGGGAAAACATATTTAGTAACTGCACTTCTACATGGCTAAACCTTTCCTGAAGACTTGAAGAAGAATGACTTACAAGAAGCTAGATTAGGGTAATCGTTGGGAAAATTTTCAGTGCTGAACGTAGTGTTTGGTTCCCAAAGTTCAACTGGCCCTCCACAGTCAGCTGAAAAAGAAAACATTTTAAAAAACAATATTAACCTATAGTATTACTTTTGCAATACATTGTAGCAAAGATAATTTGGAAAAAGTAGTTTTCTGAAGAGGATATTCAAGCTAACTTCATCACTGTAAGAGTTCAGTTATGGTGCCATTGGTATAAAGCTTCAATAACGAGTTGTGAGAAACCAACACTCTCGTAAGGACAAAGAGGGTTGAGGAAACAAGTTAAGAAATTCACTGTCCTTATTAGTTACACTGTCTACGTCAGACCTGCTGAGACATACAATTGATGCCATAGTGTTATCTACAGCTCTAGTTCATATGCTGCAGTTTGTGAAGCACTAGTGCCCAGGTGCACAACTGTATTCATGATGGTGCTATGAGAACTCTCCCCCAGGTGGCTAGGATAATGACACAGCCTATCCCTCATTTGGTGATTACTGGTCTGCAAGCTGTAAACATTACTACGGATAGGAAAAAAAAAAAAGAATATTATACAGCCAACTGTATAATTTACTCGCACATTAATTAAAAAATCCAGAAAATGTCAAAGAAAGAGAGGAAAGCTCTCCTCCCTCAAATATAACCTATTTATGCACTTAGCTTGTATGTCTGGCTTATTATCTGGTTTATCTTCTACCAGCATGAGCAGAGATACTGAAGTATAAAGCTCCTTTTGCCATCTAGCAGATAAAATTTATAGCAAAAA
This sequence comes from Trogon surrucura, assembly GCA_020746105.1. Lineage (NCBI taxonomy): Eukaryota > Metazoa > Chordata > Aves > Trogoniformes > Trogonidae > Trogon > Trogon surrucura. The sequence continues at coordinate 110,243,160 of CM036617.1, read as the reverse complement.
AACCTCACCTTTATACTCTTACTCTGATTTCATCAGGACCATAAAAACTTTTACAGTCAAACCATGTAAACAGTAAAAGTAGCCACTTGGATTTTCCTTGAAACAACTGTTCAAGTAAGAAAGGTCATTGTCATAAACATGTATATGCAGTCATGTATAAAAATGACTAAGATTTATTTAAAAGCAAATGTTGTAGTTAAGTATATATACACACACACACACACACATAGCTAACTACTTTATATATTCAATCTTCTCTTTCAATATATAGTTTAGATAGTGGATCGCATCTGAAATGTCAGCTATGTATTCTAAAACTTCACATGTTATTGATGTGAATATTACTTATATTCATTTCAGCTGAACCATCTCAGTGAACTTTGGTTGTTTCCCATTCCTGTTGTTCACAATTACTTTGAATTAAAATTTATTTTTTTAGACTTTGGCTAAACTTTAACTCCCCCTTCTCCCTTCTCTCCTCCTGCTTATGGCTCAAATTTCATGTTTCAGTATCTTCAGTATTGCAGACTCTGACCCACTTGGTTGGGGACTGCAAAATCTACAAGTCCTACGGAGGTTGCCCACTGAATCCCACTGGGTGGAAGCCTCACTAAATGCAAGAAAGATTTGAACTTTCTCATGACAGCAATCGTGGGAAAATTTCACCAAATCACTCCTGGCAAGAAAAGCCGAACTCTCTGAGAGGAAAAGGAGCTGTTAGCAGTCACACGCTGACTAACAGGTATATTATGTTTCAGACATATGGCTCACAATGAGGACCACTTTCGGTAAGTACCATTAACAGTAAATAAAGATTGGCGCTTTTTTTACGGAATGTAACTGCACGAACAGACAGACAACTATAGTAAAGCTGCATGAGGAATATATGATTCTTAGCCAGTATCATCTGATGACAGGAGTAGAGCAAAAACAACTTTCTTAATGGCAGAACAGGGGGCAACTTATGATGAAATTGGATCTGCTATTGACTACCTGTAAGACACATTAGTAATGATCTTCCTCTTGCATGGAAAAACAATAGAAATAATTGATTTTACTCTTGTCTGGAAAAAAATATTTAAAAAATTTTCAGAGATCTTCAAACACAAATTTATATGGAGTTATTCATATAGCTGTCGCCAACTGGAGAACGAAATAGCAATCAGCACCAACAATCTTGGTCTTTTCATTGAGCATAATAGATGACTTTCTCAACACTGTAGAAAATGATATATGACCTATTCATAAAAGAAATTCCTCTCTGCTTTGGCAAAACTTTAATTTATATTGACATACACATCTTGAGTGTGGAAACTACACTGTAATTTCCACACTGTTTTCTTATGTTAAAAGACAGGTTATAAACCATTATGAAGATGAAAGCAATCTTTGTTTCAGATGAAAGTGTAAACTGACAGTTGTGTGCAAAAGACAAAAGGAAATCCAGCTTCTCTATCCCATCACCAGATTTTTTTTGACTTTTCAATAAGCTTTTATGGTACGGAGAATGATGCCACTGCCTCTTACTGAAGCTCTAAGTCTAGCAAAAGAAATTGGCTCAGCTCAAATTCTTTCATCTCCTGTTTATAGACGTGACATTTGTAGTGAAACCATTAGTAAGCTTACACTGCATCCATCAAAGTAATTTCACATTTCTTTGAAGATGATTGATAACATTCACTTTTTTTCAGCAGGTTACAGAGAGCATATACATGGCGTGCCTCAACAAAGTTATGCAAACAAGTTAGTTTTTCACCAGTGACAGCTTAGACTGTGCTTTTGGATCATATTGAAGGACAGTACGAATCCTCTCTAATCATGTTTCATAAAGAGTTATACGCCACATGACCACTTCCTTTTTTTGAACATCAAAACATTATCACCATGTTTTGGGTAGAGATCTATAATTTGAATGACATTTCTTCAGTGTTTTGACAACCAGCTACTATTTACAATGGGGTTGTTCTATCACTCTTCACTAGACTGATGCTAAGTTGTGAGGTGTGTTTAGCCACAGCACCTTAAAGATGGCTGGAGGTGTCAGACATCAGGACCTCTACACAGTACTGCTTTAACAAAAACTGCAGCCAAATACCAAAACTCACTTTGGTAAATTATGACTGAAATTACCAGTGTTATTAAAATTTAATTTTGCTGACAGAGACATCTTGTTGCACTTTACCTCCCTTTGTCTCAGGATGGAGCTGTAAAACTGATTTTTGCTCTTACATTTAGTTTTTGTTTTCTTACATGTCCTGATGCAGTAGATTGAGAGGTGATAGATTTGACAGAATGACAATATTAGTACACAGTGCTTCAACATGAATAAAATTCAGTCGTTTCCTATTATTTTCATTTTAGACCATTTTTATTTATTATATACTGTCAAGAGAGCAACTAGCTATGATCTGTAAGTGACAGTAAATCTAACAGGAGGCAGCGTTGGAACATACTGGGTTTTTTTAATGATTTGAAGCCATCTGTGAATAGATCTTCTGTAGAAACCTCTTTTTTTTCCCCAAAAGTTGGAGGCTCTTTCACAACAAATTACAAAGCTGTATCAGATATTTTAATATTTTTTTTTCTACAAACTCTATTTATATTTGCACATTTTTTGCTTTGAATGTGCACAAACCTGGTTAACACCACATGCATTTTTTCTTCATTTATTTATATACATTTTCCAGATTTATAATGATGGCTAAAGATATATTTTCATATTTTTCTAAGTGAGATTCTTCTAACTAACTCTTTGAAATTGGAATGTTTTGAGGAAGCTTAAGGCCCTGTGCTTTCCTGTAGAAAACTGAAATATGACGGGTTTGGATCAGGCTGTACAACCTGTCTGGAGAAGTGCATATGCACTACAGGCAGCTACATTTCGTGTTTCATTACCTTCTACTTGATTTGAAGAAAACAGCACAGAAGTACAAATTTCACCAATTTCCCACTGAACCTGGGATTCAGAGGAGGTGCAAGGTAGAGAGTGAGACGAAATGAGATGAGGCCACATCAAGGAGGTAAAAATCCCCATCCATTACTACTGGAGCAAGCACTTATTCACTCTTGCCTTACCACACAGAGTAGAGTTAGCAAAGGCAAAACTGCAGAATTTGGACTTAGCTTTTGACACGTTCCATAATTTATGCAAATATTGAAATCTCTCATTAGACCAGGGAGCGGAAAGAGTCCTTTGATTGTTCGGGGCTTTTTTTGTCCACTCATTTCCTCTGAAAACAGAAGACCTGCTAACTATTCTTTCTATTTCCTTATTTATTTTTTTAAAGCAAACTGCTTTCTTTTTCCTTTTTAATGTAATCAGATATCGTAGAAACAACAACACAGCCAAATGCGTTTTAGAAAGAACTCATTCCTTGTGAGTCTTGTTCCAGATAATATCTCCAATTTACCTATTAGACACTTACACAGACCTTACTCCATTCTTCAAATATTCCAGCACTATTATAGGTTCATTCCCCTAAATACAGGAGTTTTTAATCTGCATGTATTCTCAAAGCTTGAATTTTTACTACCGAGACCTCCAGTGACACTATTCTGTGACTTTGCTCATCCTCTTAATCCTCTGCTACATTGCTTATGATTTCAGAGATAGAGGTTATAATCTTCCTTCTCTTTCTTCTTCCCTCCCTTTGGTGGCTTACTAGAAGCTTTATTAATTAGAGCTTTCAGAGACAAATTCTGAACTCTTTATTTATACTCCACTCTTCAAGTTTAAGACGATACTGTACTGATAACCTTAAGCCGTGAATCTACTGGTTCTGTTGCTATCAGTGGAGTCGTAGGTAGGGAACCTGTTCCCTGGTATGTTATCCTGAAGATAATTTTTTAGTGCTGAAGAGAAATTTTTGTAGAACTGAAGGTTGAAAATTTTGAATCACTCCAACACAAATACAGTAATGGGAAATAACAATCAACTGTAATTTAATGTTTACTTACTGGGAACTGAAGGGGCAGTAGTAGTAGGTGGTATCGCAGTTGGTTCTATGTAAATACTTTCATCACACTTTCCCTTTGTCAGCCCAATGTCATCCAAGGCAATATCACTAGCACCACGGTTTTTAAAGGCATCAAAAATAACCTGAAATTCATGAAAAAAAAATGGAATTTTATAATTTACTGAAGCATTTTTCAGTTTCCCATGCTGAACCATTCTGTCTTCTTTTTTATATGCCCTTATTTACACTGTAATCTACACTGTTGCTACACTTAGAGGAGGACATCAGGGATGGGACAGGATTTCTTGCAAAACAGAACACTGTAAACTGTTTGAATCACTCTAAGGAATATAGGAAATTCTTAATATAAATGATGAACATGATTTAAAATTATTCAATAATTTTACTTTTTATATATAAATACATGTAATTTTGAAACACAAATTCTGTATCGCTCATCTCATCAGCCTGCACTTCTCCTGGTCTAATGGCATAGCTCCATGAAAAATCAAAATTTATCTCCTCTGTTTGTTATTGCACTTTAATATCCACATATTTAAAGTAATCCTGGTACTAAAAAATTTGTGCTGGTGAAAGATAGCTAGGTATAGTACTCTTCCCGAGATAATAAACCACACATTTGCTGGATATCTGATGCGGCTAGATCACAGACACATTTACTTCCTCAGATGGCAATTGAATCTTTCTAGCAGTGCTTTTACATCAATCAAAACTTCTATAGCAGGACAAGCCATGTGAAATACCTATAAGAAAGAAATTGTTTTCAGTAGTTACTGAAGGAATTCTCTAGTATTAATCTTCTTTTGCTTACAGATGAGACAGGTTGGTTGTTAACCATGTGATGCCAACTACATTTCCATCTAGCACACATTTTCACTGAATTATCCTGTAGTTAATTAGTGAAAATACTGCTTCAGAATCTGAAGTAATTTGATTTACATCTCCTCATGGCTAAATGCTTCACATAATACTCACTGTCAGGAACACATTAGGTTTTGATAGGCTTTGAACCCTCCTGATTTGTGGAAAGCTCTCTTTTGTGATAACATTGCTTGTCCCATGACAATGTTAAGGCTTTCTGTTTTTCACAATAATAATACTTTGAAATCTAGAGTAGGGAAGGAGGGGATGACAACTCAAATGATCACTCCAGTCTTTGGCATAATAACATTTATTTGGTGGCATGCATTATTAACAAGTACTAGATATTATCTTTAGATCTACATTTGGCAGAAAATTCTGATATCAGTTTAGCTAAAATAGATTTTAAAAAGAACTATCAGTTTAACAAACCTTAAAATCTGACGTTTCATTTAAAGTTACTTGTCCATAATTCCAGCTGGCACCATAGTTTCCTTCTTTCTCCAAAATGATCTTTTCCAAACCATGTTCATTACTTATGCTAACTCTTAAAAGGTAAACATCAACACCATACATGAAATACCTAGAGGGAGAAAGGCAATTCTGGTATTATTAGAACAAAGTGACGTTTCATTAGAAAATATCAATCTTTTTATTTTATTAACAGTTTTATGAAATTAGGACTAGTTTGCAGGGAACATGAAAGTAAAATGAATTGTATATTTAGGTTATACCTGAAAGTTACACTTGATACTTTGCTATGTTTTCTGCAAGACCTAGCAAAGCTTCATAACAAAAAAAATGTTTCAGAGATTCTTAATATCGTTTCTGCATGGAAATTAATATTGGATGCAGGGTGAAAAAGAAAATACGTGAAAGCTAACTGGAAGAATCAAACCTATAAAGGAGTCTAAGTTTCAGGACTAGAGTTGAGGCTGATCATGGAAATCCAAACAGAAGTAGACTTGTACTTCTGGCACCCTGACTTGGATAATTATTATACGTAAAAGAAAGCTATTTGGTTTTATTCTTAAACAAAGTGTATGTTTAGGAATTCTATAAGAATACCAAAAGCTTAAACAAGATGCATCTGAAGAAACCAAAGGCAAACTCAGAATCCGGACTCTCTCTTCTCCTAATCCAAGTCCTAGGGGTGTTGAAATATAAAATCCTGCAAGATAATGGTTTAAATATAAATATATAATTTAAATTATATATACTATAATATTTATACTTCTACATTAGCTAGATTTTTCATGTGGGAGCTTAAAGTATCTGCAAAATCATTTGAAATCTGAAACAGGCCTTTAATTTGCTGTGTTAACTTAGAAAGCATGCATTAAAATATGCATGCTGTCTAGCTTTAAGAAAGCAGGAATAGCAATTTTCAGAGAAAGTATTCATATAGTTAAAGCAACAGTTAACTATCTTCATCAATTCCCTGAGCATTCAGAATTAACTGTTGAGTATGCATTAGGATCTTTGCTTTCCCAGAGCAGCAAAACAAAAATATACTGTCTCACAGAATGTATATAATAGATAGATATTAATGATGCAGCTCAACTTTTTACCTAAAATGCTGGGCATTGAAATTTGAATATTCAATATAATAACAACATTACATATAGAAATATTACAATGTCAGCTTAGATCTAGCACAGTGAAATAGAGAGTAGCTAAATTAGCATTTTCAAGAGAGCTAGAAATAATTATCAAGTGTTTTCTTAAATAAATTTTACATTCCTTTATCTGATTTGTATTCTAGGAGTCAAGTGGGAAGAGAAAAAAATATTCTGAAGATTATTTGGAAAATATGCATTTATTCAGAGAGAAGTGAGTGACTTCTACCCAATAATGTGCGTGCTGAATGATATTTTTCTTTTCTGGGAACAACTTCCTTCAGAATAATTTTCTTTTTTTTTTTCCACTTATTTGTCACTGAATAAATTCTGTATAAATCTTGCATAGAATACATATAACCGTGACAAAATACAAATTATGCTAATTTTTTTTTAGCTGGATTGACAAATCAGATGAGAAAGAGATTGTTTGGCTTTCCTGTTGAAGAAGAAAACACCTTTGAAACCTAAATCTGGGATAAGCATTCATGATATGCATTCAAAGTCTGATTCCCATCAGTAATATCTTTTTAACTAAAACCCACATTTGATATCATCTCTCTTGCAATTAAGTGTTTTGTTATAACAGTTGCTGGAGTGTTTGTATGTTTTGCCAATGTGTTGAAAACTAGTGTGTTTTGTGTGAGATTCTAAATAGGGACACAGGTGCTCTGTGTACCCTGCAGGCCTACTTTACGTTAAATCACAATTACTCTGCAACAACCATGAAGATGTCACCAGCAGATAAGGATGAATTAGAAGTGATTTCCCTAAAATGCAACATTGTTTTTCTTTAAGGTAAATATGCAGCTATTTGACCTATAATACCCTTGCGTAATAGAAAATCTGTTCTCAGGTTAGGCACTTTGGCATATTAATGGCAATGAAACTGTTCAATACCTCACACTTTAATCACTTTTTATATTCCTTTATTTTTTCTTTCAGTTTTGGTATATTGACACATTGTTGAGGGTTAGGGCACTCAAATCAGGACACAGGTGATGGAATCAGTAGCAGAAAACATTTTGTCTGGTAACCTTGACTCATTTCTATGGCAGAATAAAATGACAACCTAGTAATATCACTATAAAGAATTCACTGTACGGTGGTATAATGTACGCTAAATCAAGCAACTTATACTTGATCTTACCTGATAGGTTGCCAAATGTATGGTCAAAATCAGGACCACTCATAAAGGGAAAGGTAGGACCTTGAACTCTCACCCACTCTGAATCATCATCCAAATCTTGTATCCAGTAACAAAAGCTGTCTTCAAAAGTGCAATTTATTTTCTCATAATCTGTGGATAAGAACCTCTAGTAAATAAAAATGACTGAGATGCTACATATTTTCTCAGAATTACATGAGTGACAAACAATGTACTTTTTAAAATATGTTTTAAATAGGTGGCCCTACATGCTCTTGCATTCATTCATCAACCTTCCTATTTGATCCTTCACCAGTAATGTGGTTGGGGAATGAGAGAGCACCCCTTGCATAGCTGACACTAAGGGCTAACCCTGCTCTTTTCCTCTGTCTCTGCTGAGATGTGGTTGCTGTGGGGTCTGGTGAGCTCACCACCAGAGCTGAATGCTCAGAGGATAAGTGCTATGCCTCATGAACCTTGTCCTCGTCCTTCTCCTTTGCCCCTTCTTTGCTTCACATGTTTGCTGCAACATCCTCCTCCCTTTTCTTCCCATGATATTTTGCTCAGTGTCTTTTCACTGTGCCTTGCAGTGCAGGTCAGCACCCAGCAAGGGCTGGGAACCAAACGTTCATTGGCACCCTGGAAACTTCCTGCAGCATATACCTTCCCAGTCACATCGCCAATTCACATTCTGCTGAAAATGTTGTAGATGAAGAAGCCTTCACTTGTACAATTTGCAACTAAATTTTATTCCCCCGACTATTAAAGAACACCAATGCATGAGTCATACTGCTGAATTTTGTTGTCACTGTAGACTATTTCCAATGCCTATTTACTGAAGCAGCTGTTTTCCTACATGTTAGTTTTATCATTTTGGACTACTACTTGTGGCAATGACTTAGGACATCAGGAACTCTGGAGAGCAGGTACTGTCAGGCGATCACACAATAATTATTTGTGTGATTCAACAGTGTTCATTAGTGAACAAACTGGCTGAGAGGAATCTGATGGAGGTATAGCCAGAGTTTTGCTCATATTTAAACGGATTAGCTTTGTAAGGCATCACCCTGCTGCTAGATACAGACCTGTAAGCCTCTGGACAGTCTTACTGAAATCCGTGATTTGAACTCTAAAATAGTAGGAAATTTCTCAAAGTGAATACAATTGGTGTACTGAGGCCAGAAATCACTGCTTCCCTTTTATCTCCATTTTTTCAAGCTGAAAATATAGTTTCACCAAACTTAATAGGATGACACACACACACACACAAAGAACACTTACTGTTTAGTTCATTTGCATTAAATGTAGTGTACGTTGCATTAAAGCCATTGTAATTTTCAGAATAATCGGATATAAACTGTGCTGTGGCCTCATGAGAAAAAATGTAAATTGTCCCAGGATTAGTTCCTGACAGAGAAGCTGAGAACAAATAACAAATAATATAGTCAGAGAGAATACAAACCCATGCACATTAAAATCCCCAGTGCTGTCAGAAAAATACAGTGTATTAGATTTTTGAGTCTTAAATGCTTTCCCTCTTGCACTGTGATTCTGCCTATAATGGCTTCAAAACCCTGAGGGAATTCAGCTGTTTGGCTGCCATGTAAGTATTCTGCATATCCCATCTCCCAAATCCATCAATATGGATATCAGCTAGTGAAGAGAAGTCTCTTACAATAAACATATTCAACACTGTAATCTTATATACATGTTTGTTATGCTGTAAATGTTCTCAAAATTTACAGATATGCACTCTGAAACACTAGAATCACAGTACTGTTAACATATTTTTGTTATATATACTTACTCTCACAGTTTAATAATTAGGACATACACTTGCAGATACTCAAAGAGTAAGGAAAGTGAAATTACATAGGAATTTCATTTTGTGAGGTATGCATTGAAGGCATATGGCACAGGAACACTTGCAATGTTCTGAGAAGTGCCAGTACAGGGTGCTAGATAATCTCATCCAGGCCCCCTTTTCCATGGAAGCTTGGACCAGAGGATCTTTCAAGATCCCTTCTGACCTGGGTAGTTCTATGTTTCTATGGTACAATGTCTCTAAATTTTGACTTTAAATTAATTAATTTCACTCATATAAATTCCATATAGGTGAAATGAAAGGATCGATACAAGTCATCATACAACAAATCTATCTAAAGCTGCTGATGCCAGGCAAGAGCAGTTAGACTAGTGGTGGTATTCAGCCTAAAGAAAATGCTGAATCCCTCCCCGTTCTGTGACGAATTTTGCCTCCTTTCTTTCTCTGATGAATTACTTGCCCAATTTTGCTCAGATAGACTTCACTTTTCTGAGGACAAGCTATTTACCTACCTATAATACTGTATATGTGCAACAGTGACAAATTATAAGGAAAGATAACAGGCATCATCTTTCACACTTCTAATTATACGTGTGGTTTTCTCCTTTCTCCTTCTCAGGTTCTTTTACTGGCTTGAGTGCAATGTCTTAATACGGAAATGTCTTGTAGTCCTTCTTTCCTCTGTATTTGCTATTTCCAATACCTGTAAATTTATTCCTGAAGCTGCAAACTTTTAGGCTATCCACTGAAGGACAGTCTTTAATATTGTCTTTATGTCTTTGTGCTATCACTGGTCATCTCCACAGCAGTCCTTAAAACCATATGAGTTAATCGTTGCTGCACAGAGTATTATTGAAGCAACTTCTAACGTTTAATGTAATTTCAAAGAGGGGTCAAATTCAAAGCTGCAATGAAAGAGTAGAATTCCTCCATTCTTTTATGAGTATTTTACTATTTCTTATTCCCATTCTCTCCCTACTTCCAAAAATAAGGACAAATAATAACATCTTTCTGACCTATCTCTATACATACATATATATTCAAGTATATTCATTCCACCTCTGATAGAATTCAGCTGGATAGACTGTCTTGTGAAAAATGGACAAAATCCCATTTTTCCAGAATATAGAGACAGAGTATCACTGACATTTCAAGGTCTGAGGAAAGCAATGCCCTACTTGTAATGAATTTCAGGGAGTATCATAGTACTTCTCCCAACAGCTTCAGTTTAGTTGTTTTAATTTTATTTTGCTGTGTGTGATGTTACAGGATCTTCTGACAACATACTTCCAATGAAACATGAACCCCATAAGGCCAATGTTCTTGTCAAGTTATTATCAAGATTGTTCAGATAAGATCTTTAAAAAACCCAGAGGTTTCTTAACACATTAAGGAAGCATTTATCTGGTCATTTTGTAAGAGTATATACATATATCCACATCAATTGTCTAGCAGAGTAACTCTACACAACAGATGCGTTCTTCCACTTTAACACATACATATCAACTTTTTCACCTCAAAACATTTCTTTTACCACTTAAATTTTATTAACTAAAAAGTAATATTAGCTGAGAAATAACCTTACCTCTTAAAAGCTTGTTTTGTCCCACACCTTCAAAAATATTTAAACTGTCTGCATATTGTTGCGTGTCAAAAGAAGTAAAGTTCAGTTTAATGGATAAGCCTTGAGGCACTCTGAGAAAATAAGAGAAAAATAAACTGTAGTAAATTCATTGACTGCTTGAATGATGTTAATTTCAGAAACAATGTGAAATTACATTGATCAAGATGACCTATTTGTCTAACTTCTAGTTTGTAAAATTACCAAAGTTATACGGCATAAACTTCTCATAACAGTAAAAAATGCTCCTTTGCTCAACAGAGTTAAGTATATATTGTTCCTACTTTTAATAGGAGAAGAAATTACATCTTTATTTAGGAAGGAGTTAAATATGATGAAAATGCAAAAGCTTTTCCCAAAGGTAACAGGGAAATCTTTCTAGAAAAAGGCAGATGAGAAATCATATCTTGGATGGGCAACTCTTAACACATTTTTATAGAAATAATAAAAATAACGGTACAAAACATCTCTCATTGGTTACTGGAAATCCCAAAGGGTTCCCCTACAGAAACAATTTTTTTCTGAAAGGGAGTCAAAATTTGAGTACCACATTGACTTTTTCAGGCTTTTACAGTCAGAGCTGCCAGATTTTTTTAAAGCAGATAACTGGAAAGTAAATGTAGAGGGTTGTTTTTATCATTGGTCAATCTGTAATTACACAGATCTGCAGCACCTGTACTATATTATTTGCAATTGCTTGTTCTTTCCATTCTTAAACCTTTGTTAGCTGCCTATCTGCTATAGATATCTACCTAACATCAATGTTTCTTGCAGCTACAGCAGCTCTTGAAACAAAATGACCAGCTTATAACGAAATAGTGCACTTGAGACATGATTATCATGCTCAAAGGCTGTGACACCATGAGCTGAAGAACAAATCGTGCTTATATTCTGAAGGGTAGGATTTTGTGCTTTTCCTGTGACACACCTGTATTTCAAAACCAGGTGCAGTCAGTAATTGTGGTAAATAGTATTGCTGAAGATGAGAAGAACATATGTACTAAACAGAAGGAAAACCGTGGCTGTCAACTAAAGTGTCAAGGTGAAGACAAAAGACCTGAACAAACTCAAAGGCTAGCACTTTCAAAGGAGCCTTGGGAATGACAAGTCAAAAATTTTATCTGATTTCAAAGGCATTTGCATAATCTCATTTGAAACTCTGCTACCAAATTAATATTTCTCAGAATCAAAGAATGGCCATTATTACAAAGCCATAATAAGAATTTCTGCCTTTCAAAGCAGTAACTTCTGAATTGGCAGTCATTCTAGGGACTTTTAGGAGCTTGCAACTTGCAATCATCCATTTATCACATAATATGGATATCTTTTTTTTTTTTCCTCCCTGGCCTGTGAAATGGGCCTAGAGTAGCAAAGTCAAATAGCTGTCTCTCCCCATAGGTTTGTATACTTGATTAAAAAAATTCCACGTCTTGTGCCCAGGGCTTAAAAGGCATTTGGTGCTATTATATCAAATGATACTCATGTGCTTTTGAAGCATATTCTTAAATGACTTAGGAGCACAGGTGCTGTTAACTCCCAGATGAAATGTGTACTCGTAAATGACAAGGGAGTTCTTGAAAATTCCATCTAAGATTAACTGTTACTAAAACCATTACCTAAAGACTAGTATTTACTGTAATAGTTTGAAACAAATATCTTGCAATTATTTTATGTGATTCCTGTGCATGCATATAATAAACAATATTTCTCAAAATCATACTTAAGTTTTTTTTTAAGTAGGAAAATTATTTACATAGTTGGGGTTTTAGGTATGCAAGTTTTAAAAGAATAGTTATATAAATACAAAAGAGAAAATACTATTGCATATTTTCCATGCTAGGGTATTTGGGAATACAAACAAATGGCATAAGGTTGATGTGCAGGAAACAATATTACTTCGTAATCAAAAAAAAATGTTAGGTAGAAAATATTGGAAAATGGCTTACGCTATAATCCATTGGCAAACGATATTTGCATTATATGGTTTTGGATAATTCATAGAGTGAAAAAACCCAGAGGAATCAGTCAACATAAATTTTCCATCACAAACTGCAGCTGTAAAGATATAACAAAGAACATTTGTCAAAATGCCGTTCGAAAAACAGAACCAGAGCCAAAATGAGGGCGACCTTAGATATTGGTTTACATACATTACCATAGATATACTTTGTAAGCAACTATGGGAAGACAGTAAAACACAATACCAACTTCTACTTCCAATTCCTGTCACTATTCAATCTCAAAGTACTATACGAGAAGAAAAGCAGTACAGATAATTCACTTCTCAATTAGAGACAATCCAAACTAGTCTAAACCAATTCAACTAGTTCAAATCCAACAGTTAGATGCAACTAATTCAACTCTTTTAGTTATTTTATTTAATTATTTTTATTATATTACCTTCTTTTTTATATTTTATTTTATATTTATTTGTAAAGGAATGGGATCTTGCCTTAACAGTTCTTACCTACAGCTACTTTAAATCAGGAAACTGTGTTTGCAAGACCAGAAACAATTTGACATCATGTGAACAAAAGCGAGAAAGGATACGGTTGAGTATTGTTATCTCTACTTTTATGACCTTCCTAGTTCCTCACCTTATATATTACAAAGTACTTGGAGAAATAAGTGGATATCCCAAGTTTCCTGCCAGCTATCAAATTCATTCATCTGAAATAAATGTCATCCATCATCATATATTTTTTCAGAAAGCTTTTATTAGTTTTCTCCTTGGTGCTGCTATTCCACTCTGTGCATGTTCTTCAGTTAAAAAAAGCTTTTTTAAAAAATAAGTTATTTAAAAATATATTTTCAAGCCTCAGCAAAGTTGGATATGCTAATTCATGTAGAGTTATTTTATTTCAGCAGACACTGAAGCATTGTTGAGGTTTTTGGTGTGTGTCTCAAACATTATGTTAGGAATCTGTTTAATGATGGCTTTTCTTCAGTTTTCCAGAAAGCACAACAGAGCTTACAAATAAGGATAAAATCACTACCATACATGATTATCTGGAGACGTAGGACAAGTTCATCAATCTGAGGCAGATAATCAGAAATTAGACAGGGCTTTTCATTAACAACAGAAATGAAATCATACCTATAATGACTATCCAAATTATGAATAATCAATCACATTGAAAATTAAATGGAAATTTTATTAAGCATAGCCATCCTCTGGGAAATGTTATATAAAATGACAAGTCAGGGTTCCTTCTCTGTTCATTTTATAAGTGTAAAGTTATTTCTGGCTACCACTGTAGCAAATGCAACAAAAAACATAAGCTTTGTTTCAGGCTCAGGCATGCACTGTTAATAAAGAGTATTCAGAATGAAACTGTGCTGGAATACAAACATATTCCCTTTTGTAATATCCGTGGCCTTTGAGACGGAAATCGAACACATCTGACGCATGATTGTAAATACATAGAGAAAAAAGATCTGTGAAAGAGAGATGTATTTTTTATGAGAATAGGCTACAGCTTTAAAACTGAGAATTGGTGTACAGTACTTTTTCTCTCTCTTTTAATTCATCTGTTTCCTGTCCTTAACAATGGGCTCATGTTAACAACCATTTCCCACTGAGAAGGATAGAATCAGTGTGTGAAGAAAGTGCTGAGGTTGTTATTAATGAAGTGTGCAAAAAAGAGGTACTGTTGACAAGGGGTTTAGCAAGACACATTTTGATCTAAAAAAGAGTTTATAGCACTGGAAATAATAAAAAGAGGGATAACATATTGTTCTAATAAAATTATTGACATAAGTTTGCTCCTGTCAAAAATTAATTTCTGTTCCTGTTTCCTTTTATTTGTTTCTTCTTACTTCTTAAGAGACAGTGAGCGATTTGAAAAAGGACAGAAAAATTCAGGCAAAAGTCCGTAGTTCACAGCCTAACAATAGTCAGCATTTCAGGAATGAGCAGAAAGATAGCTGGGACTGGTCTTATTTTCCCAAAGAAATCTCTTTCCCATTGCTTACTCATTGCAGGGAGGAGGAGGCTGTGGTCCAAAGGCATGCAGGGTTACAGAAGTCATTACATTTCTGCCTCCTCCCGGAGCCCTCAGAAAAGCCTCCCTTGTTCTCCTAATGAGACAGGAAATATCTTCTGCAGAAACCACTTTCACTGCTTCCCCAACATGCATTTTGCTGTCCATTTCTATTTACTTATGTTGCACGCAGGGCACATTAGGAGGTCTTAATCCTGTTACCCTTGAATTGCAGGGAGAAGCTCCCTAAACCGGTCAGATCAAGGTCACATATTTCCCTTGACAGGACCTTTCTGTGCCAAGGGCAGTACATTACTTACTGCCTTACATAGGATTAAACTCTCAGTGCTGTAGTGATGCTGTGAGGTAGGTAATCACAAAATGTTAGCTGAGACATATAGTAACTGCAAAGAGAGTCTGCAAAGAGAAACACCTCCTGGGACCAGCCTCCAGTCTTCCTTTCCCTACGCTTATGTGCTACATGGCTGCTTTTCAGCAATGCCAGGCATTATTAATAGATGCTGTTCAGACTCTTACATTTCTCTAGAGACCCTTTCACTGAAATTGCTAACTGCGCTTTTTCAATGCTTTCTGTTACTGCACTGCATTGCAGAGCCAGAAGGAAACCTTTAAAGATAACTTTAATCAACAAAACAAACAAAAAAAATATGTTCAGTTGCCTGAATCTCTGCTGAGAATGTGAGATTCTACTGAATTCTGTCTAATGAGGAAGACATTATTAAAATTCGCCCTTGTATCTTATGTTTAAAAACCGCTAACACATTCTAAAATCGGAAGTACTAGAGTGTATAGTAATCAAGATGAAAAAAAGGAACCAAGTTGTTTAAAGGGCAGCAACTCTTGTGTACAAGAGCACTAGTAGCACTAATTATGAAATAGCTGCAAATCTCACTGTGGAACTCTGAAGCGGTTCTGAAAATACAGACAATTTTAGGTTTTGTATGATTGTGTTAAGTTACTCTAGGGGTGAGACAAAAGCGAAAAATCAAAGAGGTGGAAAGATTAGCAGGTAACCCAAATGTGCATACAGCTTATTGCCACTTGTTCCACTGGTTTTGCAAAGTGTGCTAAGAAACCTAAATATATAAATTTAGAAAAGTTCTAAGTTTCTGGATGGAAAATGTCAAGACTCAAAATGTCATAAGAGGCATGGAGCAACAATTTCTTCTCCAGCCGGGAGTGTATTTCTGTAAGGCTATGAGCTGAAGCTTCTAAACTAATGGTAACTGAGTGAATTGCTTGGAAGTATCAGGAACCAGTGATGAACAGGGGTAAATCATCCGGCTCCCTGAAGTGGACTGTAGCTGTGACTAGTTTCCTTGTGATATTCTGTCTATTTTTACTTGTATGCATATTCCTGAAATTTTCAGCTCAGTTGTGCATATTCTTTAGTGACTGTTAAAAAGCTGATTAAGAAATAATATCCTCAGTTAAAGGAAACAGGGCATTCACACCTTATATTTGGTAAAGATTCAGGAAGAGTTACAAATCAGATCCAAAAGCCATGTACATAAGAGGCTATGCCTCACATGAAAAACTCTGTTCAAGCACAATTCATAACTTAAACCATAGTTGTGGCTCCAGGGCACATCTGAGTCATGTCTACATAGCTTTTACTGCAAGTATGTGAGCTTATTTTTGTCTGTATCTACCAATGCATGAGTAATTAAATTCTGTCCTATATAATTGGTCTGACTGTATTACCCCTAATAAAATGTGAGCAAAACTTGTAAACTCACACCTAGTCATTCATAGTAACTAAAAATAATTTCTCATGAGATTTATAATACTACTTTTTAACTGTAAGGATCTGTACTTTTTAATTTAGCTATATGTAAAATAAAATAAAAATATCCTAAACAAAACCCATGTCTCAAAGCAACAGTATGACTGTAGAAATGAATGACTGAAACTCTTTGGGATTGTGCTACCTTAACATTTGCGGTGGAGCAAAGGTTTAACGGAGGCTACTTCAGGACCTTTTTTTTTCCTCATCTGTGGAGGGACCTGCTCCAAGCACAATCATTATTATGATTAATTGGATGCAGCTGTTGTGCTAAATAGGCATTTGGATATGTTTCAGTGGATACTCTACTGAAGTATTTTGATGGATATTTTCCCCGAAAAGTTCAGCTAAGTCTCCCTTCTGATGTAGTTAAAGATGTTCCTGCTTTTTGTAGGGGGGTTGGACTAGATGACCTTTAAAGGTTCCTTCCAGCCCAAGGCATTTTATGATTCTATGACTGAATTGGATGCACTCAAAAAAAAATGCAGGTAATGGGCAGGTCTGCTATCACCTTTCTTTTTTGAGCCAAGTTCCACTTCTAACAGAATGAGTCAGCATGCCACCAGCCTTGAGAATCAGGCTGGTGATTCCTAAAAGAAATAAAATTTGTCTTTTACTTGCTGCTTTGTTTTTATAACAGAATCCGGAAGTTTACATACTTCTGAATACTCAAACCAGACTGCCCCCACCATTATTCTCAGGAAAGCTCAGGAGGCTGTTCTCACAGCAGGAGGGAAATAAGCTTTCTGGATTTCTAGCACCAAATTCTATATTAAACCAACAAAGCAAGCATTCAGGGAGTTAATTGCTCCAATTCCTACTTCGACACTTGTGAGGAAAATCTGACAGACTTTTAACAGAGAGCTGAGACTAGGAAGGGTAATGCAGATGACGCAAACACACGTGCCTCCCCACCAAGGAGCTGCACACACGCTTTGGTAAGTGGCAACACAGCCAAGCTCCTTGGCCCAATTTTCCTGTTGTGCCAGCATTTCACGCATTTGTGCCAGTGGTCATAGATTCATAGAGCTGTTGTTCCTCAGCACCAGCCACGGTGAGATGACAGTGGGAGGCCAACACTTGAGGTTGGGCCTCTTGCCTGGGCTCCATCCTGCCCCATCCATGGACATGCTCATCTGCCCCAGCCCCAAACAAAATGCTGCCTCCGTCCTACACCCTCTCCGCCTGCTCCAAGCTTCTGGATGTGCAACAACGATGTGTGCGAGCGTACACAGTAACCTGGGAAAATCCGCTTGCGGTCTTCTGCGTGATGATAACCTTAATTTTGGAATCAAAAGAGAAACCTCTCATCTGACTCCAAATATGCCATTAGGTGGTTTCTGATACTAAGTAATGTGACTTCACATCTATATGGAGTCATGGCTTTAACTCATTTGGAAGGTGCGTTACCTGATAGTACGGATGCACAACTTCATACGACATGTCCCTATTATTTTATAACTGACATTGTATTTATTTATATTATTACTATTTCTATTGCAAACTATCTATAGCATTTTATATTAATATAACCACATTATAATATTTTTTCATTATTTATTGAGCATATTCTTCAATAATGAGAATTTTTAGATTTTTTTTTCCATTTACAAGATTACAAAAATCACTCATTATTTTTAGTAGAGTTAATGTAGACTTCACTGTGTAGTGTATTTGCTATAATCTATTTACAAACTACTGACAGGATCATGTATGCTTAAAACCCCCTGATTTACAGGGGTCTACACTCTTACCACATCTTTTTTCAGATTCGTCTGAACCATCTGGGCAGTCTGAGACTCCATCACAAAATAAATCTTTTCTAATGCAGGTTACACCATCATCACAAAGTTCAGCAGCTGGCAAACACTCAGCTGAAATAATAAGGACAATAGTAATAACAGCACAGCAGTAATACTGTTTCACTACAAAGAAAGATTTACTTACCTCTGGTTACTTTAGTATAAATCAAATCAACCACTCTACTGTGTTTTTACAAAATTGCATTTTTAGAAGTCTGGAATGAAATATCATATAGTAAAAGGACAAATGCAGCACAGAATGGAGGAAGCTCTCAGAAGCAGCATGTTTTTTGAAACTGAGCTTGAAGTAGACCTGGAAGAAAATTTCCATGAATTCCCATTTCCTTCCTCTACCCAAATAAACTACTTCATGCAACATAAAAAAAATGACAATTTCCATCTTCTTATGCTTGAATAACATGAGAAAACTCTTACTTAGCTTAAATAACAGTGAAAAGTGTCTGGTTTCAGTTGAATAGAATTTAATTTAATTTTTTCAATTTTGAGACATCACAGTGTTGCACTTCTTCATGCTAAAGAATATGATTTTTAACCACCATATCTTGAAAACAAGAGTCTTTAAGATTGGCCTTT
This sequence comes from Trogon surrucura, assembly GCA_020746105.1. Classification (NCBI taxonomy): domain Eukaryota; kingdom Metazoa; phylum Chordata; class Aves; order Trogoniformes; family Trogonidae; genus Trogon; species Trogon surrucura. Next base: position 110,223,924 of record CM036617.1, on the reverse strand, counting down.
AAAATATCTGGAATATCAGGAAACCTGTTCTTTTCAGATTTGTGAATTAAATCTATAAGCTAAGAGCAAATTTTTGCCAAAAGAATACATGGGCAGATAATCTCACTAACGGTGTTTTCCTAGAGGATAAATATTCATACACTGCAAACATGGTCTTTTAGTTGTTACATGGATTTGGCCTTAGACATATGTAGAATTCAAGTAGGTCTTATTAAAGTGAAAAAAAATATACAGCTAAAATAACCTTTCTGTAACTACTAATTTCAAAACTCTTGAAAATTGCATTAAATTCTATGGAGACTATTCACATAGCACTATTCACATGGTTCCTTTTCTTTGCTTCAGTAAAATCTTACTGGAAAAGGTCAACATTTCTTATGCAGGAAAGAATGATATTAATTTGTGAAACTGATCTTGAAGCCTCTAGACATTATTGCTTGATTTATTTTTTCATAAAACTGTTAGTTCCATAATCAGATCAGTAAACACTTGTAAGATATTGTATTGTGTATCAGTAGAGGTGACAAAGACTGAAATTGGTTTGAATGTACTGTAGCACCTCAAAGAGGTTTACAGAACACTCTCAGTGCCAGCAAGAGTTGCCATTTTGCATCCAATTGGTAACTGAAGCAAACCAAATATACTTCCAAATCAAGTGTCGGAAGTGATACAATGGCAACCAATGAAGTGCTGCAGTTGAGCAGACAAAACTGTGCATTCCAGACCCAGAACAAAAAAACAGGCAATAATCTAGGAATATGTTTTGCATAAGCCAAATATACAAAAAACCTATTGTTTATATATGACATGATCAGTTCTAGTTTTTTTCCTTCAACTCAGAAAATTAAACATCATTGCCACCTACTGGATAAAAAGAAATTAACATTTTCTAGTAATTTTTTTTTTTTTTTTTTTTAACAGCAAATTACCCTAATGTAACTAAAAATACACTACACCCATCTGAAAATGCTTATAAATGTCATATATATTTCACCATTTAATAAGGCTGGGAAGGTTTTCAAAGATTCAAACAGCTTTGACATTGTGGCCTTTGGAAGTCATGTGAGAATTTGCTGACAGGTTTTTTGCTGGTTTTGTTTTGTTTTTTTTCCCCCCAAAACACCACAAGAAATAACAGGAAATAAAAATGAGCAGTCAGTATGAGTGTCAATATATACATCAATCTACACAACACATATACCATTTTTGTAGAACATACAGTCTTAGAAATTCCTTCTTTTTGAAAAGGTCACCTTAGTCAAATCAAAGGCAAACACACATATTGTGTATTTTTAGGAATGGGATATGAAAATTGAATGATGTGAGAAAAGGCAGTACATAAAATAGTGTAATTCCAACATCTCAGGCTGTTTCATACAACCTCCCTGCTTCTCCCCATACGTAGTTACTTACCTGCAGTTGATGAGGGCTGGCTTGTGGTGAGTTGTCCCGAACCTGGGCAAACATAACCCAAAGTTAGAACTCCACTTCTTGCTCTCTGGGAGCATCTCTCCAGTTTCTTGGGCAGAACTAAGCAGCAGCTACTCTGCTGTTGTATCTGCATTATTTGCTGTATCCCTGAACCCCAGTTTAGGTGGTGATATGCTAATGTAAGCTTGAGTAGCTTGATTCTGAAAGTCAAATGCCACAGTAAACATAAAAGATGTGGAAACCAAGGATACTTTAAATTTCATTCTTTTAGCTCTAGTTACATGATTTTCAATAACTTCAAAACACTTCTATGTGCTTTTTCCCTCCATTAAAATAACAGCAGATCTTCCCCCAGTATGTAAAAGTTCTGACCTGAAGTTGGTGTCAGGGAGCTTGTAATTTGGCTCATGGGATCTGTTGAAACAAGACAAGTTACATATTTAAAAATAGTACTAAACTGTATATGTACATTTTCTTGTACATAACAATGCTCAACAGTTATCGCCGTGTGAATAGAGGACACTTGAACCTATCTAGTATTTGTATATTTAGAGACAGACAAACATACTTGTGTGTATATATATTTACACAGGAACAAAGGCCTAGGTACATGAATAGATTTGTATTAGTGATAGTAAACTGAAAATAATTTCATTTTTTTGGCATGTTTACTTGTGGTTGCTTCAACACAACTTCTTCTTAGCGGTGTTTTAATAACTGTCACTGAAAATGTCCTTGGTATTTCACGCTCCCAAATAGCATTCCTTTTCCTCTTTAAATTTGTATTAACTTATCCGTTTACTAATTCTACTTTTTACATTAAAACTCAAATACCTGAGTGGGATGATGATGTCCTTGACTGAAAAATATCTCCATGTCACTACAGTTAATGGACCCTGTCCCTTAGTTTGTAGGATGAAGGGCTAGAAGGAATGAAGTGAGAGATGTAGTAAGGCCTTCTCTATAGTTTGTCATCTGTCAGTTTTGCTGCCAGAAGTTGCTTATCACTGCGCAGGGAAGGTGCAGCTTGGATGAACTGCTCTCACACATCTACGTTCAGAGAAGGAAGCTTCATTCTTACTTTCACAGTAGTTTCCAAAGTGTTACATACATTATGTATCTACCTGCATATCTGTCTATTTTCTAAAGGATCATGGTTTTGGAAGGAATGGAACATTCCAAGACCTAAACGACGGATGCATGAATGAGCAAGTGGTTGTAATAAAATAATTGTTACAAAGCTGTCTTGAAGAGTGTTGAAAAGAACTGAGATTGTTATAGGCGCTCCCAAAAGTGTATGCACAAGTCCACAGCAAAAGCTATGAAATAAAAAAAACAGGACAATGACAGAGGCATCAGTGGTATAAGCACAAATCACAAATGGTCAATTACAGTGTAATCTCACTGAAGTAACACGTGAAGTGTATAAGGACAGTTTTAGGATCAGAGCCAAAACACTAGTATCCAGCAGATGTAAACATACCACATACGGTAAAACTTGTGTATACCATGGCATTTGGACTAAACCAGAAAGAGTAAGGAAGCAGACACGTAAAAATAACCTCAAGAAGACCCAAGACCAAGGCGGAAGGTATCTACAAGAACATGATTCCTGTTTCAGCCTGGGATGCTAACAACTCCCAACTCCTTTCCTCCTTCCTCTGGCACCTCCCCTCCACCTCATAATTTCTTCTTGAGGATGATTAGCCACACTGACCTTAGGACTATAAGAAGCATTGTGACAACATACCTGAGGAAGGGATAGATAGGAGAAAACTTGTGATAGCAGTTTTAGCTATATCATCGAGAATAAGCTGTAGTAATGGTACACTTTGGACTATATGTGTTAGTAAGTCTGTAACTGGACTAATAATAACTCCTTCATTGTTATGGCCACAATTAAACTATCAATAAATAGTTGGCTCCTACATTCATAGGAGCATTTATTTATCTTATGTAAATTGCAAGAGCTCCTGGTCTGGTACCTGTTGCCTTGGTGAATTGCATGTGATAATACACATGCAGTTTATGTGCAACAGCTCTACCTGCATCTAGTACTACAAAGCACTCACTGTATTATTCAGCTGACTGACTTTTGTTGGGTTTGTATTTCTGAGACCAAGATGTTGTGCCTGCTTCATACCTATCGTCATAAGACTCTCACTGATAGTGGAAGGAAAGTCTATCAATCAATATTGCTCAGTAACCACAGTAAGAGAGTAGGACTCGTCAGCCTCATCTACCTGCCTAGTTTTTCAAAAAACTTCAACCTGCAACTTAGCTGACTGATAGACGCATCACTCAGTGGATAAGTAATTGGCTGGATGGTCACCTGAAAGAGTTGCAGTCAACAGCTCAGTGTCTGACTGGAGACCAGTGACAAGTTGTGTTCAAAGGTCAGCATCAGGACCGGTGCACCTAGGTCAGGGCAATCCCAACCACAGATACAGGCTGGGTGATGAGTGGATTTAGAGCAGAGAAGGACTTGTGGGTGCTGGTGAATGAAAAACTGAAGATGAGCCAGCAATGTCCACTGATAGTCTGGAAAACCAACCATATCCTGGGCTGTATCAAAAGAATTATGGCCAACAGGTCAAGGGAGATGATTCTGCCCCTCTGCTCTGCTCCTGTGAGACCCCACCTGGAGTAGCATCCAGCTCTGGGGCCTCCAACACAAAAAGAACACAGAAGTGCTCAGGTGGATCCAGAAGAGGGTCACAAAGATGATCACGGGATTGGAACATCTCCCCTGTGAGAGCAGGCTGAGACAGTTGGGATTGTTTAGCCAGAGTAAAGAAAGCTCCAGGAAGACCTTACAGTGTCCTTCCAGTGCTTAGAGGAGGCCTACAGGAGAGATGAGGACAGGATCTTTATCAGGGAGTGTAGACATAGGACAAGTGTTAACAATTTTAACCCAAGAGTAGATTTAGATTAGGAAGAAATTCTTTACTGTGAGGGTGCTGAGATGCTAGAACAGGTTGCCCAAAGAAGCTGTGGATGTCCTCTCCCTGGAAGTGTTCAAGGCCAGGTCGGATGGGGCTTTGAGAAACTTCGTCTAATGGAAGTTGTCCCTGCCTAGGGCAGGGGGGTTGAAAATACATGATCTTCAAGGCCCGTTCCAACCCAAACTATTCTATGATTCAATGAAGACTCAAATTTTGATTTGATCCACTATTTAAGGGCTTAAGAGTTTTTGTATAAACTTCAGATCATGCTTGCTCAAATGGTCAGAAAAAATGAAGGGCAGCTAACTATCACTCAATGGACCCCAGCAGTCAAGCCAAGCCATCTTTGCTAAAGTACACCAACTGAACAGCAATTCTTATGTTTCTTCACATTGTACTAGTAACAAAAGAAATAGTTTCTATTTTATGAAAGATACTGACCTGATGAAGTTAAAGGCTTTATTGTAGTAAGACTGTCAGCAGCTGCTGGAAGAAATTAAGTTCATTATAAACTTTTACAGCATAGTATCTAGTTTTATGCAATTCATAGAAAAAAAATATTAAAAAAATAATCAGCTCAGACTATTTCTCTTTTGATCACTAACAATGTCCCACTTCCTTCCTTTCGACCATTCACCTTGCTCCCAGCCTTTTCTCAAACTCTATGATCCTCCCAAGGAGGGAAGGTCTATGTTAATCCCCTTCAATCCTTGGTTCCTATTCATCGTATTGCATATAAAATACCTTCATCTGGGAAATCTATTTTGACACTTTTTACACTATGGAGATTTTCTAGACACCTTTGTCTTACAGAACAGCACTTAGATAAGGCAAATTAAAATTAACCTGGAATAATTTGCAAGGAGAAATTACTTTTAATCACTGTGAAAACTGTGATTTCAAGCAAGTCACGGCTGTGTTGTAGTTCCCTCCTTCTCTGAAATAGGAATAAGACTTCTGCAGAACATACTGATGTATTGGATGCAGAATTACCATATATGACAAGTTTTAATTAGTCACAGTTATTTTATTGAAGCACTCCTGGTGGAATGGACAGATATAGCATGTGAAGAGGCATTATAAGAATCCATAGTAAGAAAGTTTGACTACTCTGAAGTTCATCAGTAGGTATACAACTTTAAAAGCTCTTAATAATTTTCTTTGGTGGAATTTTTGAAGCATAATGAGCAATAACTTTCCACAGTAGTGTGCAGTTATTTTGAAGAACTTCTTGTAGGTGGTGCAAGTAGTAAAAAAAGAGAACTAAAGATGTCAAGACTCTGCATTTAGTCTTTGAATATCTGAACTACTAAGTGAAAAATGCACCTTTTAGAGTAGAGTAAGAGACATAACACACCAGATGTCCCACTCCTCTTAAAGCAATCAGTTACTACTTAACAGTATCTCCAGTAGGTCTTCAAGTGTCAGCTAATCAACTTCCACTTTAAAAGATGCAATTTGCTTTTTATCCTCATCCTCACTGAAGGTCTATTTTGAAGTTTATTGAGGTAAAAATGATTCTCAGTGATCTCGTTGGACTTCTACTCAGGTTTTGATGAATTTTCTAGTACTCACCTAAAATCACCATATTTGTATATTTGAAGCATTTAAAACTACGTAGTCTTTAAAGCCACATTTCTTTCTTTCTATTTACACCTTACCTAAGCTTTAGAGAACTATGAAGTCAGTTTCTTGGGTGTACTTCTCCAGAAGGCCTACCCTACATCCAGCATGTTTTTACTGACATCTTTTCAATAAGTCTTCACTCACTGTGAGGCTGAGACCTTTTCCTTATTCTTTAGCAAACCAAAGTGATAATTGCATTTACTTCTGAAACAACACAGCTGGGGCTTAATTGCTTTAATTTTAGAGATAACAAAATTACGAACATTATGTTATATAAAAGAGATTAAATTGAGTGGTTTTCACTAGGAAATCACAACTTTGTTCTTTACTCCCTTCCTTAGTGACCATACACAACACTGATTCATACTTTCTAGTTGACAACACTGTGAATTTTTCTTTCAGATGCTACTAAAAGTTCTGTAATGGGGAATTAGGGCACACACAAGCTCAAGTAACAATCCCTTTGGTGTTTGGGAGCCAAAATTTTCCTTCAGGTTACCGGTAGTTCTGTAGGATTTATATAGAGACAGAATGTTCATTGGCATTACCTGTGACTTGTATGCTGTTCACATCGATTTTCAAAGCCTGGGTAAGACTATGTTTATTTGCATTGATACCCAAAACCATCTCATTTTTTACTTCCTCAGCTGTTACCATCTGGGTAAAATAAAGGCTGAAAACCACAACAACTCTAGCAATACAAAACAGAGAAGGTAATTAGGTATGCAAGCTAATAAAGTAAATCTGCTATGTGACTTATCCAGACAATATTTCATTCCAACATATTTGCAAAGTAGAGTATCTTTAAAATATTTGCTGGTGAAGATAATAGATAAAGAAACACCTCTTAATTATTTGGTTTAAGCCTTGGAGAACCAGTTTTTGTTTTTATGTTTATCTACTCTTATTTTTTTGAGGAAAAAAACAATATTCATATCAATTGCTGCAATGGAGCTGAATTCCAAAGGTCTTCTAGTTTAAGCCCCAAAATATTGATGGTGAATCTTGAAATGTTATGAAAAATGTATATTGTTACAAAAATATATAATGGAAACATCATCTGTGGATTCTGCATCTGTGACAATCTGCTGTATGACTGCCTAGATTTTTCTATGGAAATTGTAATGGCTGAAGTACAGTTATTTTGAAATCAGTGGTTAAACCATATTTAACTTCTGTGGGGCCTGAATTTTATCCAGTGTTTTCCGTTTGCTCCCTCCCATCCCTTTTAGATACTGTTATTTTTATATTTGCACCTAGATTAAGGTAGTGTTAAAGTATGAAACCTGCTGAAGTTTTTTTCTATTTACTTAAATTTAGGTGCAAACTTGTTTATTCTTAACCTACCCAATACTACCCAATTGCAATGAACTCAGTAGTGCTTTTTGATGAGTTATTAACCCTACCATTCTGCAGAGCGTAGTTTACAGTTTGTAATATGTGGAAAAGCTCTCCTCTTTCATTTCTTATGTTTTTCCACTAACCCTTCGTCCAGGCTGAGCAAACAAAAGCTTTTATTACTGTCCTTGTGACTCAGCAGAATTTCAAGGGTGAAGTAACAGAGAAATTTCTCAAAGGGGTAAACATTTTTTTTTTTAAATTAAGAGCTGACTAGAAAGTAATTTCTGAGAAAAAGTAATATTTCAGGTATTATTTCAAAGCAGAAGGGAAGACCAATCTTTACTGATGTATTAGAAGCCAGACCCAACATTCACTGACATCAGATTTTCTCTGATTTCTGGGTATTTGTGTCAAGATATAGGGATAGAATTGTTTTTACTAAATACCGATATTTACAGTGCATGTTTCTAAATTCCTATTGTAGTTGATTGACAGAATTAAACTGTTCTTCAGCATAACTGGTCTCCTGAAAAAGACATCTAAACTGACCAGATCAAAACAAACAAAAGAATCTATAAAAACTCATCACTTGGAAAGAGTCTTGAGTAACTAGTTCCAGGTTTCTCCATGTTTGATGCCCAAATTTTGATAAGAATAGTCTCATTCTATGTACAGGTGCAGAAACCAAGTTGTACTGATTGGATCTACCTTCACGAGGACAAAAATCTGGAAGTGACTTCCTATCACTGTGTATTCCATTTCCTTGGTGTTATAAAATCCTTCATAAAATGGTCATGCTCACTTTTTCCAGCTAATTAGGTTTATGCCCTCATTATTCCAATCAAGAGATTGCTCTAATTCAAATCTGCTTCCCATTTTCAACACGCATGTATTCACAGTTCACTAATATCCATTTTTCTTTTGCAAGCACAGTCATTCAAAGGAACAATCTCCTCTGCGTATTTATCCACTTCATGTATTTACAGAAAACATTTCTATCACAAGAACAGCTAGTATCACAGAACTGCAGAATTGCATCATCTGTTGTCATGCAATGTACACTTCAATTTTGTGGACAGGCCAATAAGAAAATTATATGATTCATTTTTCAAGATCTTTCAGTTCTTCTAGAGTCTTAATTTTTTGTCCTCCTTTTTGTTCTTCCTTATAGTGTGTCATCAGACCTTTCTTTATTTAAAACTTAAGTTACTAATGATACCGTGAGATCTGCTTCCCGCAGCTTTCCACAAACAAGCTCAGCAAACTGATATCTTTTCCTTTCTAGCTAGCTTCCTACCTACTTCAATGTCCTTACTTTTATCATTTTTATTGCTAAATTGAAAGTCCCTGGGACTGTTGCATTTTTTTTTCTTCTAAGCCTAAAGGATATTTTTTTGAGGAAAGATATGTCTTGAAGCTTCATATACTCTTTAAGGCCTTATCCAATCCATAAATATGTTTTTTTTTCATCCGTTCACTGTCCATAGAACTTTCTAAATTAATAGCATCATTGTCTCTTGCCCATTTTTTTAATGTAAACTTTGTCATATGCAATTACCCAGTCTCTGATGTCTTGAATCTTTCATGGCTACTTTCAGATGTCCTGCAGAAAAAAAATAAAACACAACAACAATGAACCAAAACACAATGCAAAATCATATGATTCCCCTGGAGTTTATAATGTTGTGGACAGGATGGAAGCATGTTTTGAAGCTGTTTACTAGTGGGAGACAGTGTTACACATGTTGTGCTGAATCAGGACCTTATTAAGAACTGTGCAGATGGAACTAACACTGCAGACCTCGACGCATATACTGAACTGTTTTGTCAGATGATCTTCAGCAGGACAACCAACATAATAGGATATTGAAAAAGGAGGTCAAACAAGTTTCAGTAAATGAAGTAGGTCCTATTATACCTAATTTACGGACTCTTTAGGACACATAGGTTGCAGCTTGACCTGGTTTCAAATGACAGTCTCACTTGCTAAATCCCGAAGGAATATAAGTTTAGTGGATTCATGTCCATAGGGGCATACAAGTGCATTTCTGTTCACCTCAACTTATGCCAGCAGATCTCTAATCTGAACTTCCTTCTAGATGGCAGGGACCAGCAATCCTACAAACAGAGCACAACTAATAAACCTTGAGGGGGATGGGGAGGAGTAGAATCACACCAAAAAAAAACCCAAAAGATTTTAGCAATTCTTTAAAATACAAAAGTTTTGTGAGCTAGGCTAAGGACTCAGCCTTATGGGTTTGGTCAAGTCACAGACACACAAGAGTCCAAGAAGGAAGTTTGCTCAAGGAAACACACTGTTGTCAAACGTCCACAGGAGCAATTGGAAGACATAAGACATGAAAGGAGTAGTATAGGATGTTCCCAAGGATCTCTTGAAAAGCGACGTATTCGTAAGCATTCCTGAGAGAAATAGCTAAGTGAGGACTTCTGACATTTTTTTTTTTTTGCAAAGTTTAATTAAATTGTACCTACTTGAATTGAGAAATTTCACATCTTCCAAAATCGTTTTTCAGATCACTTTCTTGGAAGATTGTTTGTATCTATATAGAAAAAGAGAAATTTTGAACCAACACTGTAATTAAAAATACACCCAGTTGCACACGGTATTCATGATATGAATACTAAATAATTTTTCATTTCCAGATCTAGACTACAGAAGCAACTTTTTCTTTGATGTTTCACTGATTTTCACAAATAAGGAACGTATTCAGTTCTGATCAGGCTTAGGACCTGAAATATCTCATTATGGAGAGAGGAAAAAGCCATCATCAGCAGGTCATGTTAAGGAATTAACATGCTTACCAAAACCTCTTGAATTAACCAGAGAACAGTGAGTTCTTACCATTTGTTCAACATCAAAGGCAAGGACTTTGAAATCAGTTGATGAAGTGTTTTGCAAAGCTTGAGTGAATGACAACCCAGAGAGTATTTCAAATGTTCCCATGTAGTCATGAATATTCCCCTGTGCATTGACTAGATAATTAAAAATAAAATTCAATGTTTTGAATTATATAGAAATAAATAAAAAGACATTAGATTTTATTTCACACAGGTCATCAGTACAACTACTTTCAGCTTTCTCTCTGGCTTCGTAATCAGAGACATTTTGCCTAATGCTGATTTTTTAAAAGTGATAGCCTTTTTTCAATGTTTACAATAGCTGTAACTGTAAACATTTCTCTATGAATACTGTTTGTCTCCGGTTCTCATTACTTTTAATTCTGTTTTAAATGCCTTTTTCCAGCAACACTGTTAATGGATAAAGGGGACAACAGTATGTCCAGTATGTCTAACACAAGTGACAAAGATACACAGGAAGAACAGTAGTGCGTTATGAGAGGTTTTGTATGTTCTGGAATAAAAATATTAATAATTACTACTTCACACTTTCTATATTAAATATTGTGCACTTTATATAAATGTACTCTGCTTTTGATGACAGCACTGGAAACACTAGTGTCAGATTAAACTATTTTAACCTGACCTGTCCTACTAATACATGCATGAAATACTGAGCGGATTTACGAGGAAACTAGATAACTGGTCCTTACTGCAAATTTAATCTTGATATTTAATACATTACAGCATATGAGGTATGCATAAAGCAATTAAATATGCAGTAAAAATACTTCCTCACTGTGTAAAACACTGGAAATTTTCAGTTAAGATCTTAATTAATGTGGTTTGATTGGTAGAAAATCCCTTCTTACAAGTGGTATTTTTATGTTGTGTTTAAATACATTAACAGGTTTTATGACAAAAGCAGGTAACTGATAAATACTATAATAAACAGCTTGTGATGGAAGGCACAGCATAGTGACTCCAATTTGCTACTATCAACTACTGCCAGCAGACTGCTTTGAGCTTCTTTGAAGGCCACTTATGCTTACAACAACTTCAAAGTTACAACGACATTTTTTTTTGTATGTCAAATACTATTTAAAAATGTTTTATAATTATTATTTGTACATTACGATTTTTTTGCCTATTTGTATTCTAAAACCTAAGTCTTTAATTAGTCATTAAAACCCCTCCCTGGAAGTGTTCAAAGGCAAGGTTGGATGGAGCTTTGAGCAACCGTGTCCAGTGGAAAGTGTCCCTGCCCATGGCAGGAGGATAGGAACTAGATGGCCTTGAAGATTCCTTCCAACCCAAACCTTCCTGATTCTATGAATTTAAAAGTCTATCTCTAGTACAATCTGTCTCTAGATGTCGTAATACAAAACCATTACCTTTAAGCTCATTTCGTTTTACTGGAATGTAATATTATTCTGGTAATAGGGGAAGAAATTCAATAGTGAGAACAAGTTTTAAAACCTGGAGCAAAAGCCAATAGCAACTAAAGGAATAAACATGAATATTCTGACAAAATATTTTAAAAAAGACATAGCTTACAGCTAGTTTAGTCTTCATGTGCTTCAGTATGGAATAGTATGGGCTTTTGGTTAATGAAGGCACCAAAACCTTAAATTTATCAGAATTATATTTTTAGCTACAAAAATCACTATAATGAAAAAAAAATATATTTATTGAAACTTTTGCTTAAGCTGTCTCCCTCACCCCATTTGAAAACACTGCTTGTATTTTTGCCTATTTTGTTCACATCAATTACCAGGGGAGGAGAGAAAGGAAAAAAAATACCCCCAAACAAAAAACCACAAACAATCCCCCCAGAATTAAAAGCATAGCACGAAGTATGAAATATAGTTACAATGTCACAACAACTAGCTTCAAAGTCTGAGTGTCTGCTGAAGAACTCCTGAAAAGGCTAAAGGTTGACTACTTACCTTGTTCTAACTCCTGGATTGATAGCCATGAAAGTACAATCAGTCCAACACAAACACACACAAAAACTACAAGCAGAGAAGCAAACAAAATTTCATAGTAACTAAGAGGAGCGTATTTCTGATCAGATGATTTTTTCAGCTTCATTTCTCTCTTGAAAACTCGTATGAATCAAGGACTAACAAAAGACACAGCCTGAAAAGGACTGTAATAATCCACATGAACAGATATTTATAGGAGACGCTTGTAAATTAATTACATCATAAAACTTCATTAACATAGCCTTTTACTACGTTCCTAACCAGTCATATTAATGCACAAGATATAAAACTACAAAGAAAAGAAATCTTCAGAAAGGACACACTTGAGATCATGTCTCCAATAAAGAGTAAGCAAAATCACAGAACTTCGTAGCCACAAAATGCGGGTCATTGGATTTGCACTATTTCTTGTTATTTGATATTTTAAAGAGAAAATCAGTATAAAATAATGTTTATACTTTTTTTTTTGGTAATTATTCACAGACATGATTATAAGAACAACAATGAAAGACATCTTTCATCATTCTACTTGAAAAGTTTTTTTAAAAGCAATTTTATATATAGACAATGTAGGGAAATGAGTTTAGTGCTGTACCATAGTTCAGCAACAAATTCATCACTGAATGGTAATTCAGCAGTACAAATTTGTTCTCCAGATTCTTTGACCACCTATCTGGAGAACTAACTGGAGAAATCACTATGAAATGTACATTTTTTAAATGTTTTCTTGACAGGTAAAAGCATGCTATGAGGTGCAACCCTTAATAAAGTTGAGGCGTTGTGCATGACCAGGGCTGCATCTTTAATAAACAGGTTTAGAACTACATGATCTTTAAATTTCTTCCAACCCAAACCATGCTATGATCAGCAGTCCTAAATCCAGATTTATGGTATAACATTCCTCGGCTCTTCTTATGGAAATGAAGAATCTGAGAAAAGCAGCCATATTCACGTCTGTAAAAGCAAGGGAAAATGTCTAAGTCGATCTTTCAAAGATGAGGCCCTAGCTACCTGTAAATTGATAGAAATGGGGATAATAAAAATCGAAAAGAAATTAGAAAGACTTGGCATAAGAGTCTGGGATGACATAACACTTTTCCGGCCAGTCTTTGAGAACTGGGATATGTGAAACCATCTGCAACAAGAACGATCAGATTTAAAACACTCTAAATCACAATCCAAATCTTGACCTGATGGTACTATCCTCAATTTAATAATCATAAGACAATAAAAAAATTCAGTCATACATCCCATTACTAAAAATAATGATTTAATTAAACCCAAATTTTTTTAAACACATTCACTTCAGCTTAATCATAACATCCTTACAGAGAAAGGGCAAACTCAGTTTAAATCTTCCAAATGGATGAGCAGCACCAGGGGAAAACTGTGGTAAGGAAGGGCAAACCACTGCCCAGCAGCGAAGGGTGAGGAGGGGAAAAGTGTGTGGAACAGTTCTGCCATTCCCAAGGGGAGGAGGAGGAGGTGATTTCAGTGCCTGAGAATGGATCCCTGCAGCCCCAGGAGAGACCAGGCTTGAGCTGATATCCACACCGCAACCCCTGCAGGAGTCCAGCCCAGAGCAGGTTTGCTCTAAAGGACTGCGGTTACACTGGAGCAGCAGAAGAGCGTGAGGAGGAAGCAGTGACTGAGAACTGTTATGGACGGACTGCAAGCCCTCACTCTCATCCACCTGCACCACTTGGGGGTGGCAATAAATTAAACTACTTTTCCCCAAGCTGAGTCTGTTTTGTCTGTGATGATAATTGCTGAGTCGTTTTGGTGTCTTAATCTTTTCCCATGAGCTTTCCTTTCTTAGCTCCTCCCTCTGTCTCGTTGAGGAGCAAGGAAGCAGCTGCCTGCTATCACCCACATTGCATGAAACAATACTAGTTTATTGCTTACTCATGATCAAACATTTTCTGTCACAAATCTGAGGAGATTTTTTTGCAGATGGACTTTGGATTCCTAGGTCATATTTTTGCATAACTGAACTATTTATATCACTGATATTGTGTATCACTAGTAAAAGATAAACACCACTACCCCAAAATTTCACTGCGTTTTACACTCTGAATTTATTCCCTAATGGTGAAGTGATCAACTGAAGAAGTTGTGGGCATTTACAGTTCAGTTTTTACTAGCACCTTGCATACGATAATCAAATTATATATAAGCATATATAAGCTCATATACCTTGATTACAGTCTGGCCAAGGACGTAACTTAGCATGGGTAGTCTGCAATTGGAGTTGTGACTCTTACAAATTAACTCGCTAAACAATTTTAGCTGGCAACAATGCCACAGCTGCAACAATTAACAGGTGAGCTTCGAACACTGGGCAGATCGCAATTAAGAGTGAGCTCTTTAGCTCTTTCGTTATATTCTTTGTAACACATTATAGTCTGTGCTATAATGAGCTGATTAAAACCAAAACATACTAAACAAAAAAAAAAACCCACAACCAGAACAACCCCACATGATTTCACATATTCATTAGCAAATCCTCGGAAAGAGGGGGGAACACTTCAATACTGTGCCAGTGCTAGCTTACCATTAATCGTGAATTATAGAAGTAAAGCAGTTTCTACTGGAAGGGACCTACGAAGGACATCTAGTCCAATTTCCTCAAGACAGGGCTGCTAACAAATTAGATCAAGTCCAGCCAAGATTCAAATACCTCCAAACTGCAAGACCCCGCAACAACTCTGGGAAAAAAACCCACATCTGTGCTAGCATGACTACCTGCTCAGTGATTTTTTTTTTTTCCTTCTTATTGGAATTTCTGTTCCCTCGATTTGTACTTATTGCCTCTTGCATTTTCACTAGGCAATTGTGAGAAGAGTCTGGCTCCACCTCCTCTGCAATGGTCCATTAGGTAGCTGAAGGCAGTGATTAGACACTGCTACCAGCTTGTCAGCCCCCAGCCAGAATGGGTACATAGGGTTATTCCATGACAGATTTAGAACTTTGCCCTTGTTTAACTTTGTAAGGTTTCTGTGAGGACATTTCTATGACTCTTAATGACAAGTACACCCTGTTAACTGCAAACTTCCCTCTAGCCATTGACTTCACTTCTACTCTTTTATTCCTCACTTAGTTACTTCCTATTCTTTCTCCTTCTACAGACTTACATGTACATTTTTTCATATTACAGTTCTGAAGTTTATTTTTCACCTCCATTTCCTCTATAGACTGATAGGACTCTTGAAAGTTGGATTTGGCTGGTTTATGACTAAACTGATCAAACTGTCTGACCCGTTCAGGAAAAGAGTAAGCATTAATTGATTTTACTAGCAAATTTGAGAGAATTTCCATCTACCACGAATTGTGAATATTCACAGGTCATGAACTGTTTGCAGTGTAAAAATTGTTCACTGAAGAAAACAACAACAACAAAAAAATAAACCAAATTATTCATTTCTATTGGCAAACAATTTGCATGTGGGAAACTAATGAAATCAGAAGTTCTAGTTTTATGACACTGCTTGTGAGCTGTATAAAACAATTATACGATGATTTAAAAAGGGCACAAAGGCAAATACTCTATTAATATGTTAAAACCCAGAGAAATATGGCAACTTAAGTATTGATAATTGATAATATTTTTTTCTGAACTATTACTATAGTCATACTAGTGAAAAGACAGCTAAATTCTAAAGAAATAGGTCATTGCCATGGTGGAAGCCTAACAGATTCACAGTTTAGTTCATTTGTATTGCATCCACATCTGCAGCTCCACAGGTTTTATAGCTGTATTGGGCTGCTTTTATTTCCTTGTTCAATCAATGTCCTGCACAGGGTAAAGAAACTGCTGACACAGAAAGGAGGGGATGTTCTGTTCAGATAATTCCTTTAATACCCAGTCTATCACCAACATACCAAAAGCCTGACCTTGCATTAGTATCTAGCTAGTTGTGGGAAAATATTTTGGTTACCCAGACAGACTTGCCCTCACTATCAAAATGAAAATCAGCTTTCTTTTAGCAGCTGTTTTCAGATGTCTAATTGATTTGTCCTTTTTGCTATACAGACTTCATAGAGGGAGACAGAAACCCAAATCAAGGTATTTGCAGTAGAAGTGCAGAAACAGACTATGAGATTAGTTTTACTATTACAGCATAAAGACAAGTTTAAATGGGAACACAACTTGCCAGTAAAACCAAAACCTACTTATTGATTACCTTTAACTCCTCCAGCTGCATGTATTGAGGATGAGGAAGATATGTGGTAGTAGTGGCCAGTCATCTGTCAAGCTTTATATGAAATGAAAAACATGGACCTCACTTATTAAAGTTATCAGAATTTTCAGTGGTTAAAAATACGTGATTCTTTGTGTAATTCATTATTTAAAATTGCTTGACTAACAGTGGCATGGTATACATCATTAATGTTCTATACTCTCTTCAAATATCTTCTCACTCATATTTGACCCAACAAGACACAGCTTGGCAGAGGAGTCATGACTTAGAGCACTACATAGGCTTTGTATACAACCTATTTTCACCTGTTTCCAAGATAATTCAATTTGGAGGACTTGCTGAATATTCAGTTTTCTAGGATGGTATTTCTTACATTGAAAATTTTCAAAGTGTAAAATTATGAAAATTTTTAAAATGCATATAATATTAAAGAAGTAATGAATAATTTTATTTTCCTTAAATTGGACTAGAGGTGATGAAAAAATACACCATAGAACACAAAAATATTGAACAAATTTGGGAAGACCTGTACTTTAGTCAAATGAAAACAGGAGGAAGGAACAATGTCTGCATTTTCCCTCCAAAGTCATGCAGTTTGAGCTAATTAAAAAAATAACCACCCAAAACCCTCCAAAACCACACCAAACAACCAATCTGGTTTCAGGGTCATTTAACAAGTAAAATTGCTCAGAGACATTGATAATGTAAGTCTCCATTAGGCTAAGGTATGTCAAAGGTGGGAAGACAGAGATAGGAACTGGACACTGGTATCAGCCTTCAGTCCCTAAGCATTCTAAATTGAAATATATTGAAATAATTGTTGAAAACCGTGAGTTGATGTCTGGTAGGTCTTATCAGTGGAAGATTTACTGGTAGTGGGAAAATCTGCTCTTAGAGTCATCTGAGAAGGGTATTTGCTACACTACCCAAGAACTTTCACATACACACCTGGGGTGATCACTAAACAGATGAGCTGTGGAGTAATACAGTAATGGGTAACTGAATGCAATTAAGGAACTGATGCATTTACTTTATATGCAGGACAACACTGAAACTCTGACAAAGGGTTCTAAGGAATTTTAGATTCCTATCACATGAGCTAATATCTATGCTGTTTTGTGCATTCGCAATTTAATTAAATTCTGGCTTCCAATAAGCCTATAACAACAACAAAAAAGCAAAAAGCAGCATAACCTCCCTGGATTTTATGCAGTCCTTGAAGAACGTTCAGAAATGTGGAATAAAATTAACTATTCAATTAAATGATCCAAATGGACTCCTGAGAATTAATCTCTCCCCATGTTAATCAATCCATACCAGGAAAGTAATTAAAAACACACTGCTGTCATTAGCAGTTGTAATTCTTCAGACTGGCCTGGAGAAAAAACAAATTGCACAGAAAACAAAAGTGGAACACATTACCTTTCCCACAATTTGGAGGAAGACCTTTTTTTTTTTTTTAAAGAAAAAGCAACAATAAAAACAAAATCCCACAAAAAAAACCCACACCAAAAAGAGCACCAACAAAATCATAACTTCCCTTGTTTAAGCATATCCAGAAAGATTCCACAGCACAGGTTTTTTACCAGATCAGTCAATACTCTGTCTGACTGTGGGTAGCTGCAGTTCAGCTTTCACTTTTCCAGTAGTTCCCAACACAGAATCAGAGAATCCTATTTTAAGTCAGAGGAATGTGTTTCTTAAGAGAATATAGTAAAAAGTGGAGCAGACTAAGAGCATCCAGAAAGGAAGTCTGTGATGAATCCAGTTTACTTCAATAGAAGCCATCACAGAGCTAGCAGCTAGCCCTGAGAGTAAAGAAGGCTTTCACCCAGCTTTAGAGATCTAGCAGCGAGGGGAAGAATTTTCTTCTGGAGGCAGTCAATTCCTCTTCACTGACTAACAAAACATCATAAATAAATATTTTAACATAAGTGTCTAACATTTAGGTAATTAAAATTAGATAAGCTGAGTATAACATGCTTTCCATTTGGAAAATAAGTTACTTAAGTCATATTGAATTAGCTAGTTTTGCACTCCTCGATGCATTTGCTTCATTATATTCCCCCTTATAGTTAAGAGGGTCAAGGGAACAAAGTGAAGATAATAACAATCAATAAATAAACCAATACTTAGTGGAGGCTGATGACAGAAGAAAACAAACCAGTATGAACCATCTGAGTAATGAAAAGAGCGTGCCAATGCAAACTTCTCTGCCACAAGTAGATAGGACAAGGCAGGAAAATACATGGCACACATGGGACAGAATCGGAGTCTGAACTCAACTGATAACACTGAATGCTGAAATAAGCAGGTAAAAGACAAAGGTCAAGAAGAAGTAGCAACATTATCACTGCTCTGGTTGAATTAGTCAGTGTGAAGTAGTAGCTGAAAACAGCAATAAATTTACTACAACGTAATAGTTTCTATGAATAAAAGCAATTACAACAACATAACTGTGCTTATAGATTTGTGTCTTATAGGCCAACATGGAAGCACTGAAAATAAAACTGAAATGGCAGGGCACTGTTTCTCCTCTGTCTTCCTTAACTTGTACTCAGAACTACAGAATAAATGCAAACTACATTTTTAATAGTAGACACACAGGGATTTGTTAGTATATATTTGTTTCTAAAGAAGCTTTGGAATAAAAACTTCGTATCTATTTACACATTAAGGGGTGACAAAACACAGAAAAGAAAAATATCTGAATCAAAGACTTAGAGATGTGGGCTAGTCTAACCTCTTTCCATTGGATGTAAACCATGGCATAACATCTATAACCTTTGCAAAGTATGAGGAAAAATACTGGGTTTAAATAATCAACAATTGTCGTTAAAATGTCTCCTCATCTTTTTGTGCAGTCTCCAGCAACCGTTGTTGTCCATGCTAGTTAGCAAACTGTTATTCTTGATATGTATCAAAATTTTGTGTCTCAGAAATATGAAAAATGGAAAATTTCATGTTCAAATGTGAATTAAAGCATTAAGACTTGTATTTCATGTTGACTGGAGATCATGGAAATTGATAAGCATTACTATCCCTTGTTCTGTAGATCAGCTAGGTGAAGGTACTTATCACACAGTAAAGTTTTAAGTATAAAAAATGGGAATAGAATCTGCTTCTCGGAAATTTAAGTGTTTAAAAGTCCCAGTCTCAAAGTCATCTGGCTAAATATCCAACTCTTTTAGGCAAACTTGTATTTAAAACTGATCTCCTTTCTTACAGCCCTAGAAAACCCTAGCCATAAATATTTCCATGGCAGTAAGAGTAAAAAAAAACAAACCAAAAACCTGAGAAACAATAATTATCTCTGTATCACCTATATAATCAATATTACAAAGACCAAAATAGTTTGCTCATGTCTTTGGAATGGTTTGGGAAATTTATATGTTAAATCCAATTTGGTTTTATTAAACATTTGTACTCCTGTGTAGCTACATTATGGATGTGACAGCACTCTGACTGAGGTTCTGAAAGTCAGACCATATAAACAAACCTCTAACATCTCCATTATTATTCTATTTGTTACCGGTCCACAGCAGTTATTTCTGATTGACCAGATCAGCCAAAGAAAAATGAAATACACAGGTCAGACAGAATACTCAATTTAAAAGAAGACATGGAAAAGTAAATTTGACATCTTTGGAGCTCACTCATACAAGCAGTGCACAAAATGAGGAGAAAGCTGAGGCCAAAAAAAGCTGAAAAAGTGCACTGATAAGCATTTACCTAGCGCTCAGTGTGTCAAATGTAACCCGTAAGCTTGCACTCCCTAAATACACATATTACAAAGCCTTTTGACAGCATGACATTCTTTGATGTTAAAAACACTCTGTGCGTCCTTCCAAAAAAACATTTAACATCAGCCTTGCTCCTTTTCTTCTAAAATTTGTGGCAAAACTTTCAGCAGAAGCTGAGCCTGACTTGTAGAGGCAAAATTACATCAGTGCAGAATGCCTTGAAAACTCCCCCTTTACACCTAACGTAACAGTAGAGCAGCAATTATGTACTGTTTTAGAGGAAAGGTTTGGTAAGTAGACTATTGCATTCCTTCTTTCAAGATCCCCCAAACAAGCTCACACAGATCAAAAGTTAAATCACTAAATGATTTGATTACTCTTATTTTCTTGTTCGCTGTACTTGACCCACAAAATAATTACAGAACAAAAGATAATTTATAGTCTTTTAAACATTGTGGAAAAGCATCCAGGTTAGACCTCTGTTATAATCCGTTTAGCTTCTTGTACCAAATTAATTTTTCTTATTGGACAGTTGACAAGATGATGATGAAATAACACATGATGTCTTTCTTATTTTTACTTTTTTCATTGTAATTATTTTAACAGAGCTGACATATAACACAGAAGGATGAGGAAAATGCTGTTGGATTTTGAAAGTGAGGTCAACTAAGCATGTAATTACTTTCTCAAAGGTTCATATAATTGGACTTATCTATTTGAATGGGAGAATAAATTTTAGTCATTGTGTTTATATTGTTCCACATTACCCATTCGGAGTGCTACAAAAATAAAACTATCTCCTTCAACATAATTTAAATGAACTCAGGATGCGGAATGGTAAAAAGTTTTATAACTCTCTGTTGTTAAAACTTCTGTATTTTAAGGTCTATCCAAAATAGGAGAAAAATACCTCATATCAAATGTAACAGGACACATGAAATGCTAACAGTGATATTTGAAGTTGTAAAGCCTTTTTCTATGACAACATTTCATCCTCAATTTGTCTTCATTTTAAATATCAGAATTGATACATAAAACCCAATGAAAACAGGACAAATGAGGCATACGACTACTCTGCATGGAAACATTTACGTACAAATGTAAAATAACTCTTTCAGAATTTATATGCTTTGGAGGAAAATAAAAACTAAAAACCACTAAACTCAAAACCACAAACAAACAAGAAACAAGCAAAAAGAAAAAAAAAAAACAGTTGTTTTTTAAAGGCAGTGTGAGACATGGAAGGAAAAAATCATATTAGAAACTGAAAAATTGCAGTGTTTCCAGAAATGAGGCCTTAAAAAATTCCTTACAGAGAAGACCAGTATTTCAGATTTTGTACAGTATTCCTTCCCTTATAGAAAGATATTGACAGGAAATACGAAGGTAATGCTTTGGTATAATTCTGCAAGAATGAATTTTAAAGTCTGCAAATATTTTAGCTTGTGTGTATCTTACTTTTACTACAGAGTTTCAGCATTCCCAGCTAATATGTCAATAATTTCAATAGACACATCAAAACACACTATACTGGTTATAAGCCTCGATTTATTCCAACTTTGCACAAGAAGCCCATTTTAAATTAATTTACTTTTAAAAATTTGGCTTAAGTACCAACCCTGATTTGAGATCTCTGTTCTTTTCCATTTACATATATAAGAGATAAAAGGTTATAGCAGCAGAACCAAGATGACAATTCTGTTGATCAAAAAGGAACGTAAACCCCTCTCTCATATCTCTTTGAATTCTTTAAACTGTGAGTGGAACATTAAACTATATTCAGTCACAAAATAATCTTTTAAGTTAAAATTCAGAAATTGCATCAAATTACACATACATTCTAAGGCATCATTATTAGGGCACTATATTGCAAGGTTTTCCTCTTAACTACCAAGTGAAAGAAAAATCCAAGTATACTTAGAGTTTTTAGATTTATTGCCTCTGGGACAAAAAGATTTTAGCACAATCTGCTAGAAATTGGCCCCCAAGACTCTGCTATGGAGGAAGAGATCTAAAAGGTTTGAGATTTAGCATGGCACGGCAACACGGATGTTAGATTCAGAATCCATAAATGCTGAATTAGTAGAGTGGCACATCTTTTATAACAAATATTAAGCCAATCTTTCTATTGTTTTCCTGGAAGCAACAATGAATAATAATGTTAGATGACTCCTTCTATCAGAACAGACAGGAAAAATGTATTTGGGTTATTTAAATTGCTTGATTTTTAATTTTTTTTTTAAATTTTTTTTTTTCTACACTGTAGCAAACATCTTCCTTTTTTTCTGTAACCTTATAGTTTCATCTGGGGCACTAATGTCCTGCTTGTATCAGTGTGTACTCTTTTCCCCAACCCCACCATAAGGTTTTTCTTGCAGTTTATCTTTGAGACTTTATCTTCAAGATTAAGTTTATCCAAGAGAAAAAGGTCATAAATTATAAAGTCAAATTGTGTGATCACATGCATTTTTGCAGTGCTTTCAAAACAAAGAGTATGTGGAAGCTGAAAACAGCATAATCTCCCAGAACAATGACTTTCACTGCAGTCACACGAACAGTCAAATACAAAGAAAAAGGTCAACTTTTCAGGCAGAAGCAGTCTAGTAAAATGCCCATTAAATGGTGTAATAATACAACTACAAAACCCAGTAATATTTATAAAAACACTAATAAAAGGATAGTAGTGTTATAAATGGTATTTATTATAATTGTAGAATTTCAGTTTTCTTTTGGCTAGAAATTATGTGAAACAAATTGAAATAATTAGAGATATTTTTGTTTGAAAATTTTTTCTGAACTGTTTTCTAGAAAATCTTGAAAAAAAGCTGGTTGATGTACAGAAGCAAAAGGAGAGAGCTTAACTCTCACTTTTCAGGATAGAGAAGAGTATATAAAGTAGATAGTGCAGAGGAGGGCAACAAAGATGGTGAAGGGCTCGAAGAATAAATCTGATGAAGAGCAGTTGGAGGAGCTGGGGCTGTTTAGTTTGAAGAGAATGAGGCTAAGGGGACACCTCATCACTCTCTACAACTACCTGAAAGGACATTGTAGAGAGGTTGGTACTGGTCTCTTCTCACAGGTAATTAGCGATAGAACAAGAGGGAATGGCTTCAAACTGCAGCAGGGTAGGTTTAGACTGGATGTTAGGAAAAAAAATTCACAGAAAGAGTAGTCAGATGTTGAAATAGGCTGCCCAGGGAGGTGGTTGGGTCACTATCCCTGAATGTGTTGAAAGGTCATTTAGATGTGGTGCTGGGGGATATGGTTTAGGGGTGAGCTTTGTAGAGTAGGATTAGTGGCTGGACTCAGTGACCCCAAGGGTCTTTTCCAACCTGGATGATTTTATAATTCTATGAGTCCCTCAAGGACTGGTGCTGGGATTGTTCTTCAAGCAGCTTCTTCAGCAATGACCTAAAGAAAGGAAGAATCAGTGAAATCTGTTTGCTGCTGCTAATAAGCTTTGGGTAAATCAGATGCACTAAGGAACTTGGGAAGGATCTCTCACACCTGTATTAATGGGTAAAAAAGGTGGAAGACAACCTTCAGTATACAGAAACACAAGATTATAAATCTAAGGGGAAAAAAAATCCAACCAAGCTAAGATACAAATACATGATACTAAAACTGGGAGTAGCAGCTCTATTTCAGGAAAAAGACCCAGAGACAATTTTTTGCAGTCACCTGAAATTTTCGATTCAGTGCATGGTGACAACCAGGAAAGCAAAGAAAATATTGAGGGCAGCACTAGGAGGGTTAATGGCAAAAATAGAGGAGACATTATTAAAATTTACTTAAAACACTACTTAGAATGCTTGGGGCACTCTCATCTTGAGTACAGCTTCTGCTGAATGGGCATTTTCCATTCTCTGTATCTGAAGAACACCAAAGTAGATTTAGGGAGGAGACAGAGGAGAGTAAGTCAACTTATTAGGTTTGGGAGCAATCAGGTCTCTGTGTGCTTGTGACATCTCCCACTGTGAAACAGAGGATCCTATTGAGATTACAAGTCCAGTAATGATCCCAATTTTACACATTTACTGAACCTTCAACAGAATTTAGACTTTTTTTAAGAAGAAACAAAAGGTATACAACTTCCTTGATCAGAATTTTTCTCCAGAAGACCTAATTTCTGTAGTCTCAGTTCTGTATCTCCTGAGCAAAACAGGAAGAATATAGTTCCGTCAAATGGTTATTTAGACAAATCAGTTTTGACACATTAGTTTAAGCTCTAATGTCTACACTACAATTTATAATATTCAGAAGAAAATTAGTCATACGTGCTCTGATCCAACATTCCTCTAACAAGCAGAATGCTCATTCATCTTCAAAAAACTTTTTGCAAGTCCATATTTTCTCCTTTTGTGACAGGAAGAGATCCGAAATCTGTGAATCTTAATACCATGGAGGAAGGAAGAATCTATTTACTTCCTGTTCTCTATAAGAATCCAGAGATTTGATCTTAAAGGTTTTTGTAACTGCATGTGGAGATGTATTTTGAACAAATTCTCAAAGGAATTTTACTAGTATAGGTTACAACACACATACAGTTTCAGATGGAGAAAGAAACCGTGTCACAGCAGTTTGAAGAAATTAATGCTATAAAGAAGCACAAAGTCCACCTAATCCTCCTTCTGATAAACCTATACAAGAACAGAAAAAGATTGCTTTATGGAATCCTTGCTTACTTTATGGAATAAGGTATATAATAGAATATAAGATATTTTACCCTTTTATATTAATGGAAATGTATTCAATTCCAGAGACAAAAAAGATGAAACACATCAACTGTATTTTGTGTGTGAAAAAACCCTTCACATATTCACTCATAAAGATTTTGTATTTTGTATTAACTTCACACCGCTACCAAAGAAGTCTAGCATACCATAAGTGCAACTTATGATGTTACGCAATGGTCAAACACTATATCTTTCCTGAGAGTAAAATCAGATTTTGCTCAACTACTGTTCAGCAACAAAAGACAGGTTTGTTAGGTCTTGCTCACAGCTCAGGTGGTACCTGGCTTATGGTACCTGCATTTAACTTCACTTTCCATGCTATCATAGACTCTTACAAGGCTTAACAAGGGCTTACAGGCTTTCTACATCATGTGATAGCACACAAAACAGTTTAAGCTCCTCAAGACAAATGAACTTCAACAGAAGGTCATATAATCCTATTAGTATTCAGAAAAATGGAGTGCAGAAAACAGATTAAAACTGTAATATTAACACTGTGCTTGTAAATACCTGCAGCCAAACATTTCCTCTTTTTGTCTCTGTCACGGTGGGAACCTGAGGCAATACATATGGTCCTAGTATTCTGAACACTTCACATTCACTTTTATTAAAGTAAAATCTACGTGCCTTAAGCTATTGTAATCAGCAAGCTCAAAATCTATTATCTGTGAAGTCATATGCTAACATTTTAGTTTCACTATCAAATTCTTATTAAAAAAAAAAACCAAACCCTCACTCACCCACGACCTTACAACAAAATGCTCAAGCAAAAATCACAGAGGATTAGAAGTCTCACAGAGGCTGGTATGTGCCTACTGAGAGAGTGGTACAACTGAAGACAGCTTTAGGTAGCGGGGAGAAGTATTTGTAATTAGAAAGATTCTTATAGCGGCACAGCTGGTGATGACCAAAAAGCACTTTAGTGGTTTTCTGTTACCTTGGTGATAGCGGCAGTGAGCATCTGAACATAGTGGTAGTAGAGGCTAGGAGCGAACAGCATTATTATGGTTGCAGTTCTTACAATAACGTGGACAAAAAAAATGGACGTGAGTCAGCAATGTACACTTGCAGCCCAAAAAGCCAATCACATCCTGGGCTGTATCAAAAAAGGTGTGGCCAGCAGGTCAAGGGAGGCTATTCTGCCCCTCTGCTCTGATGAGATCCCAGCTGGAGTACTATGTCCAGCTCTAGGGCCCCTAACACACGGAGGGCATAGACTTGGTCAAGCAGGTCCAGAAGAGGGTCACAAAGATGATCAGAGATTGGGCAACATCCCCTATGAGGACAGTCTGAGAGAGTCGGGGTTGTTCAGCCTGGAAAAGAGAAGGCTCTAGGGAGGCCTCTTGCTGACCTTCCAGTATCTGAAGGGAGCCTGCAGGAAAGCTGGGGAGGGACTCTTTATCAGTGAGTCTAGTGATTGGGCAAGGGGTAAAGTTCTAAACTGATAGTAGACTTAGACTAGATATTAGGAAGATCTTGTTTTCTGTACGGTTGGTCAGACACTGAGTCAAGTTGCCCAGAGCAGCTGTAGATGCATCTGTCACAGAGGCACCTCTAACTACTCAAAATGAAGGTTTACTCCAAGCAGAAAACTACCTATCACCAAAGCGTATTACAGGTTCAGATGCCAGTTAGGAACATAACACAGCACAGTTTGACTTAAAAATTTCCACATTTCAAAAATATGCTTAGAAATGCAGCCCAAAATATGCACACCCTCACTCACAGAAGCGAAAGCCTCCTACTCAAGGGTACCCAGAAAAAGGGGATTATCACTCACAGGGGAAATGGTTGACTCAAAAAACATAACCCGAAGTATCACTCACCAGAGAAGGTGAGTGCTTATTTAGCCCCAGGAAGTTTCCTCGGACATCACCCCAATTCATATGAAGACTCCCAAACCACAGAGTCACTGCTCCAGAGAAAATCAACTCACACAAGTTCTCTGGCAGGGCCTATTTATACTCTTACTGAGTCTCACCTGTGGTCAATTCTAATTAACCGGAGGCCAGGGCACAAAAGGCAAGAGAAGCAACTGAAGAACTGAAGTAAAATTATCAGGTTTTAACAGTTATCCTTCTCAGGTCTTTGGTGGGAGGGTTTTTGTTTGGTTCCCCCCCCCCCCCCCCCCCCCCCCCCCCCCCCCCCCCCCCCCCCCCCCCCCCCCCCCCCCTGCCCCTGAGTCAGGGCAGATACAACTCCAAAAGCCCCCTTCCTAGAAGCATTCAAGGCCAGGCTGAATGGGATTTTGAGCAATCTGGTTTAGTGGAATGTGTCTCTGCCCATGGCAGGGGAGTTGAAACTGGATGATCTTTAAGATTTCTTCCAACCCAAACCATTTGATTATTCACTTCATTGTGCTATTTAAAAATCTTTCTGGAAATAATCTTTACTTGGGATGAGGATTGGAGGGAGTAGAAAACTAAGGAGAATAACTGCAAGGAGATAGTCAGCCCAGGGCAGAGTGGAGAACAGCAAGCCAGATTGAAGAAATGCTCCTCCAGGAAGGCTAAGCCACAGGAAAGGATGTCATGTTGCTGGTCCCTGAAATGAGGACTTCTCATTTAGAATTCCTTCCCAAGTCTGTAGCTTTCAGCACACTTTCTTTCATCAAGGGCCATGGGAGTTCTTGTTTCATCTGCAAATAAAAGGCAGGATTATTACAAACTCTGAATTTAAGGTTGTATTCCCATTACTGCACCCAAGGAAGAATCATAGCCCCTCTCTTATTAAGCCAAAGTAAAGAGTTGGAAGAAATTGCTGTGCTATTTGAAAGCTTCTGTTTATGTGGCATATTTTTTCACTAGAGGTCTTTTCTTGAATAGAAAGGATTATTTTTTTTTATTCAAATGCACAGTCTTCTGGGAGAAAGTGAGATAATTTCAGCTCACTTAGTAGAGTGAGCAGATTGGATTTTTTTTTCTCTTCTTTTAGTTGTTTTGTTGTGTTTTTTTACAATGTGTAAATTACTTGTCTTTTTTTTCTCCATTCTCCCTTACACATCTCACACCAGGCAGGAATTTGATTAAGTTACTGTCTGTCATCATGAGCAGAGCAAATGTGTAATGCCTTTAGCAATCTTTTTTAGGAGCTGTTTTGTTTAACCTATTGACTCTCTTTTAGTTACCTGCATTTGTTTACTTCCTTCCCTAGGAAACAATCAGCTTTCATCAGCTGTGTGACAAACATCTATTTATAAAAGTGGATTTAAAGTAATCTAGGCTGAAGTAATTTTTAAATTAGCTTCTGTACCCCCCAGATCCTCTTGACACAATCCCTTAATTTGAGGTATTCATGAATTAAAGGATGTAAAAGCTGAAGTTATCTTTAAGTCACTAACCACAACTAAGAAAAAATTACTCAATGAAAACAGAATGAAAAAACAGAATTTTCTGACTCTGAGTGCATACTGGAGTGAGACAGCATATTTCACTAAGATCGTGTGGGAATATTTTTATATGTATAATATATACAAATAAATAAATCAATATATTTTATATATAATAAATATTATATAATGTATTTTAAGATAATATATACAATAAATCGATATATTAAAAAGAATGAAAAAATCAAAATATATATTAAAATTATTCTTGAAAAATCCCTTCAAATATATATTTTTCTTAGTAATTCCCTATCTACTCAAACATTACTCACTATCAATTAGGATTGCAGAGGCATATGTCTCTTTCTTGAGCATATACATGCCATCTCTTATGAACTAAGAACAACAGTTATCCATGTACAGATGTACACATTCTACCTTCAGTATAATTTTTCAGCAAAGACTTCAGTGCTTAATCACATTTGCTATGAGCAGACATGCATGTTGATGACAATGACACTATATACCCACAGAGAGATCTGATTGCTGAAGCAGAACCTAAGGATTCATTTTAGAAGAGCACACAAGCTCATGCATATCTGCAAATATGTCCTTAAGCCTCACTGAAACTGAAGCAAAAAGGTTGAATAGAAATAATTTTGTGACCTAGGACATCACAACAGACACACTATTTTGCAAGATAGCACCTCACTCTTAGGATCTCTAGACATTACAATAATAAAGCAAACAACACTGATTTCAGACAATGGGTAGCAATTTCTTAGCTACA
This sequence comes from Trogon surrucura, assembly GCA_020746105.1. Classification (NCBI taxonomy): domain Eukaryota; kingdom Metazoa; phylum Chordata; class Aves; order Trogoniformes; family Trogonidae; genus Trogon; species Trogon surrucura. The sequence goes on along the minus strand of CM036617.1, from coordinate 110,194,935 downwards.
TTCTATTTCTTTTTCAGGATGTAATTTGCTCCACAAAAAAAAAAAATGTGGAGAAGAAAAAAAGGAAGCCTTCTGCACTTTTAAGATGTGACCAATCTTGGTACTGAATGTTTGTTCTCCTGGATATTCTCTTCAGGTTATACAACATGTAGAGGGCATGGGCTCTCTGGAATACAAGTGATAATAATTTTAGTTAGAAAGATGAGAACGAGAAAATAGTTCTCTGAGAAAAACAAAATTTACCAGTAATACCAGCTAAAATGGGGAAAGTCAAAATCAAGGGAGAATAGTTCAGGTCTTCACAGAAAAAATTGCACAGTTCGGAACCTGCACAGGAAGAGATGCCATTATCTATAAAAAGAAGAGAAATACTAAACAAACATGACTGAATAGTTTGACATGAAAAAAACATCCATTGTTGCATGAGTAAAATCTACTTAGCTACTTAGGATTGATTTTGAGATCGACAATCAAAGAAAAAAACACAGGCAGTAGAAATAAACAGATAGAGATGTAATGAAAAAGCCATACAGGCTTCATGTTATACATTTTCTCGTTTAAAATCTCTTTCAAAAGTAAATGAAATGAGTAATGTAAAGAAAAATAGCCTATCACAAAATTTTAATAAGTAAAGCACTTGTAAAATTATCCTTAACTTAGCCAATGACTAGAAAAACACCAAGGCATTTTACTGTACAATTGTGGAGCAAAGTTAATTAAAAAAAATGCAAGATATATGCCATTTGTCTTGAAAAGTGAGCTATTGTCGTTGTATATGATGTGTTGGAAAGGCGATTTTATGAATCAGCAGCAGCACAGAAGATGAATAGGTTTTACACTGTGTTAAAATTGTACTGATTAATTTATTTAAGCCTAAGTGAGAAAATAGACATTTCTGTTTAGCCTTTTGAAACCTTGTAAATTACAATTCATGACTGTATTATGGATTTGTAACATAAGAAACAAAGAGGATATAAACTGTAGCTCAAACTTTTACTACGAAACACAAAACTTACAGTCTTTATTCTATTCCTCAATTCCTTAGTTCAGACGAGGCTCACCTGAAAGGGCTTAGGGAGCTAGCAGTGACATACTAGAGGTTAGAGCTCTGAATGCCTGCTTGAAGAGGCAGCCACAGTCACCCCTTGAAAAGCTTATACATTGTAGGTGGGGCTCTTACACGTTTTCACAAAGAGTGCTCCTCCAGTGTGTAGGGTGACGCAAGAAGGTGTTCCCCCATCTTTTTGAGAAGATGAAGATATTTCTTCAGCCTTTGAAAGCCTATGAACCATAGACAGGTAACTTTTACTTATGGAAATTCAGAAGCTGGATTAAAATAGAAGTATTTTTAAATAACAGCCAACTACATTTCTTAGCTCTAAAACTTAATGAAAAGCATAGATTTGGACGGTGACAGAAGAAATGCATTAAGTTGTGTAGAATGCAAACAAGGGAGGAAGACGTAGCTAAGTCAGTTGTACTCCACTCATCCTTTGACAGGCTCAAACTTGGATCTCAAACAGCAGACTATGGCTGTGCTAGTCTAACAGTATAATCTGCTTTCAGACTTCACAAAGGACCTAACTTATGTCATATTTACACTTAGAAGATGGAGCTCTTCCGAAAATCTAGCCCTTTGCTTTAACTGTGTTTCTCTTAAAAATACCAGCTCAGAATTCGAGATCAGAAACCTTATGCAGACTAGAAAAGTTGAAGATAGTATAAACAGTGCAATTTTACATGAAGCTTCTTGTTATTCAAGCAATATTCTTATTCGGTGAATCTGGAGTAAAAAAGGCACAGAATGATCATTCCTACAAGTTTAAGGAAGTCACCACACAGAGCCGTACTCGATGCATATATATCCATTATTTGGACAAGCTACATTTGATTTGGGTGGTTCAGTAACTGTATGCATTAATTCTAACAATTGGCATATCTCAAGGATGCTGACGGTTCAGCCAGTGTGTATGTGCACACATATTCTTCTAGTCAGCCTGCACACTGTGAACTTTCATTAAGGGAACAGAAATTGACCGAATGTTGACTGCTGCATGAACTTTTGCCTTCTAAGATGATTATTTCTGGACTTTGTGCACTTTTTATTTCCTCTAATATAAAGTTATAATCCTTATCTCTTCCAAAAGCCAATTGTATCCTGGACTGCATAAATACTGAAGGGCAGAAACTGATTCTTCTACTCTGCTCTAGTCTAGTCTAATCTAGTCTACTCTACTCCCAGGACATCCCACCTGGAGTAGTGCATCCAGTTCTGAGACCTTCGGCAACAAAAGTAATCACAGAGATGGAACACTGCTATGAAGAAAGGGTGAAAGAGTTGGGAGTTGTTCAGCCTGAAGAAGGCTCTAGGAAGACATTATTGCAGCCTTTCAATATATGAAAGGGGCTTATAAGAAAGATGGGACTTTTTTTTTTTTTTTTTTTTTTTTTTTTTTTTTTTTTTTTTTTCTTACCAGAGCCTTTAGGATAAGGGGCAAGAGTTTTAAGATAAAGGAGGGTCATTTCAGATTAGATATAAGGAATAAATTCTTCACTATGAGGATGGTGAGGCATTGGAACAGGTTGAGCAGAGAAGTTGTTGATGCCTCATCCCTGGAAGTGTCCAAGGCGAAGTTGGACAGGGCTTTGAGCAACCTGCTCTAATGGAAGGTGACCCTGCCCAGGGCAAGGTTTGTTTTTTCTCAGTCATATTCCTTAGTAACTAATTATGAAAAGATATATTTACATTTCTGCAACACCTGGCAAAGGATGTAAGAGTTAGAGAAGAATACTGAATTCATTATAGCCTGTAGACTTATTTTTAACGAATTTTCCTGCGTTTAAGATCTTTTTTTCTCCATTGTCACTTTTTATCAGCTACTCTCTACATAATTCATTACAAATGGTATTGAAAATAGAATTAATGATATCAAGTTAAAGCCAAAAGTTACATGACTTCAAAATATGAAAAAAAATTCTGATTGCATTGAAAGGGGAAATGCTTTATAAACCAGAAGAGTTTTCCTGAACCTAAAAAAGTAGCTTTAGTGTGAGTAATGTATGACTTTACAATAAAAACCCTGTAATAAAATGAAACAAATTGTAAGTGGATGGCACTTGGTTATTTTTTCTTCTTTTTGTGTAAATTCCTTACCATTTAACATGACTAAAACAGATAAAAAATGACATGACAAGTTAAGACTTCTATGACGCTACAGTACAGGAACATTATGTAATCTTATTTAGCACTTTGGTTATTAAAAGGCACTTCTAATTTCATGCTTTCCACGTTGGGCTTTTACTCATAATTTGAATTAGCACCTTCTTATCACAACTTATATATACTAGTGTATTTGGTTTGCCTGGCTGAATTTCAGTGGAGGGAGGGCTATAGGGGTAGTTTCTACAAGAGGCTGCTAGAAGCTTCCCCTGAGTCTGATAGAGCCAATGCCAGCCAGCTCGAAGGAGGGACCTGCCGTTGGCCAGGGCTGAGCCTATCAGTGATGATGGGATAGGAACGCCTTTGTGAAAACATATTTAAGAAACGGGGAAAAAGAACGGCATCACACAACAACTGGTAGAGAGACAGAGGAGTGAGAAGATGTGAAGACACCAAGGTCAGTGAAGAAGCGGGTGGATGTGCTCCACGTGCCACAGCAGAGAGTCCCCTGGGTCCTGGTGAAGATAGCGGTGAAGCAGGCTGCCCCTCTGTAGCCCGTGGGAGTGACGGAGTGTAGATGTCCATTTGTGGCCCATGGAGGACCCCACACCAGAGTGTGTGGATGCTTGAAGGGGGCTGTGACCCTGTGGGAAGCCCGCTCTGGAGCAGGCTGGCTTGCAGGACATGTGCTAAAGCAGTTTCCCCCTGAAGGACTGCATCCCATGGAAAGAACTCTTGTTGGGGCAGTTTGTGATGGATTGCCCCTCGTGAGAGGACTCACATTGGGACAGTTTGTGATGAACTGTCTCTCGTGAGAGGACTCACATTGCAGAAAGGTCTGTGAAGATTGTCTCTCATGAGAAGGACCCCACAATGGCCCAGGGGAAAAGTGAGGAGTCCTCCCTCAGAGGAAGAAGCAGCGGTGGAAACGACTTTGGATAAACTGACCACAACCCCCATTCCCTGTCCTCCTGCACCGCTTGGCAGGAGGAGGTGGATAAACTGGGATTGATGTTAATCCTGGGAAGAGGGATGGGGTGGAGGTGTTATTTTTTAAGAATTGTTTTTATTTCTCATTATTCTTCTGTGATTTGTTCTTTAATAAATGTAATTAACTTCCTGACACTGTCTCTAGGCATATCAAGGATAAGAAGGTTATTAGGGGCAGTCAGCATGGCTTTGCCAAGGGGAAGTCATGTTTGACCAACCTGATAGCCTTTTACGAAGACATAACCAGGTGGATGGATGGTGGCCATGCAGTGGACGTGGTCTACCTGGACATCAGCAAGGCCTTTGACACCGTCTCCCACAGCATCCTCATAGGTAAACTGAGGAAGTGTGGTTTGGATGACCAAGTAGTGAGGTGGGTCGAGAACTGGTTGAAGGGAAGAAGCCAGAGGGTTGTGGTCAATGGGGCCGAGTCTGGCTGGATGCCTGTGTCTAGTGGGGTCCCTCAGGGGTCAGTGCTTGGGCCGGTGCTGTTTAATATATTCATCAATGATCTGGATGAGGGATTAGAGAATGTTGTCAGCAAGTTTGCTGATGATACGAAGTTGGGGGGAGTGGTTGACACACCAGAAGGCTGTGCAGCCATTCAGAGAGACCTGGACAGGCTGGAGGGCTGGGCGGGGAGAAATCTGATGAAGTTTAATAAGGGCAAGTGTAGAGTTTTGCACTTGGGGAAAAATAACCCCATGTGCCAATATAGGTTGGGGACTGCCCTGCTGGAGAGCAGTGCAGGGGAAAGGGACCTGGGGGGTTCTAGTGGACAGCAGGATGACCATGAGCCAGCAGTGTGCCCTCGTGGCCAAGAAGGCCAATGGCATCCTGGGGTGTATTAGAAGGGGAGTAGCAAGTAGGTCAAGAGAGGTCCTCCTGCCCCTCTACTCTGCCCTGGTGAGGCCGCATCTGGAGTATTGTGTCCAGTTCTGGGCCCCTCAGTTCAAGAAGGACAGGGAGCTGCTTGAGAGAGTCCAGCGTAGAGCCACAAAGATGGTGAAGGGAGTGGAGCATCTCCTTATGAGGAAAGGCTGAAGGAGCTGGATCTCTTTAGCTGGAGAAGAGGAGGCTGAGGGGTGACCTCATCAATGTTTATAAATATGTCAAGGGGGAATGTCAGGAGGATGGAGCCAGGCTCTTTTTCAGCGGCGTCCACTGACAGGACAAGGGGCAATGGGTGGAAGCTGGAACACAGGAGGTTCCAGAAAAATATGAGGAAAAACTTTTTCACTGTGAGGGTGACTGAGCACTGGAACAGGCTGCCTAGGGAGGTTGTGGAATCTCCATCTCTTGAGACATTCAAAACCCGCCTGGACGCGTTTCCTGTGCGCTCTAGTGTAGGTGATCCTGCTCTGAGCAGGGGGGTTGGACTAGATGATCTTTGAGGTCCCTTCCAACCTTTAACATTCTGTGATTCTGTGATTCTGTGATTCCTCAAAATATAGGGGGTTTTGCCCAGAACGGTAGATATGGGTGATCTCCCTGTCCTTATCTCAAACCATGTGCCCTTCAGTATATTTTCTCCCCCTGACTCGCAGAGAAGGGGGGTGATGATAAAGCAGTTGTGTGGGCACCTGGCTGCTGGCCAGGATCAAACCACTACAGCCAGTTAGTTTATCGCTGCTTATCTACTGCCAGATAGCTTGCTAACCTATATAATCCACACTTCACATAGGAAACTACCAATGAGCATATATGAAATAACTTCATTGAATATGGCAGTACATAGAAGACTGTAATAGCTAGGATTGCAGCCAAAACTATACAAGTTTTCATTAATGTTCACCCCATGATTCCTTCCTCTGCCCCATAGACTGAGTTAGATATACTTGTATATACTAACTGTGATACACTTTCCAGTTTTATGTATAGCCCTTACCATAACGTCATTAAAAAAAATACTATCTGTCTGGTGTGTACTCTAAGGCATTAAAATCCAAAGTATTAAGGCTAATATATGTCAGATGTGATTCATACTTTGTTAAGCAACAGAGCTAAATTTCTTTTCTTAGAAGTCGGGCCAAAACATTTAGTTCTGGCCCTTCTTCCAGAAAAGAGAACTATGTACTAGTAGTAGTTGCTCTTTATTTTTTGCAAATTTATTTCTGCACATTAGTGAAACTCCAAAAGATGGTTTACTATTTCTGGAAAACAAAACAATACAAAATTTCAATTTCAGAGTCTTTCGTAGGTTAAAAATCATAGTTTGCTCAATTTGCCACCAAAACGTATTAGATATCAGGAGGAAAGCACTTTGTTTATTGATGATTCATATTCGTTTCACATTATTCCTATTTTCACTCAGGCAAAATACAGTTTTCTTATTCTGTGATTAGAAAACAGATTTCTTCATTCTCACTGATGAGCTTTTATATTGTTATGCGAATCACTAGCGTTTCTGAATTGTGCTACATTAGTTACACTGGCCAACTCTTCTTTTTACCATCCATAGCAATGCTTCACTGCGCAGGGACATTGATAATACAAACCTTAAACAGACACTTGACAGCAGTGTGTAAGCTGTCCTCACTGAACATGATTTCAGCAGTGATAATTTTGGAACCTGCCGGACAGCATCTGCTTTCAGACACCTCAAGAGGTATTTTTCTAAAAGCCCTCTTTTATATGGAATGTGTTAATCTATGGAGATTTTAGGCATCTGATATGTTGAAGGAACTTTTCCAAGAATTTTGGAAAGTTTCTGAACATTTCTTTCTCTTGTGTATCAAAAATTAAGAGAGATTTTGCATAAATATACACACCAGAAAGGTTCAAATGTTTTCTTCAAATGTTCCGTATGCATTTTTTACCTTCTAATGTTCTATTATTTCTTATTCATACCCCAGTTACTTCAATCCACTTAATAATTACGCAGTTACTTCAGTGATACTGTGCTTTTGTCTTTAACACCATTTCAAAATTAAAAGGTTAGTTGTTATATATTTCCCATAAAAACATTTACTTTTCATAGTATTTTATATATACTCTGATTATTGTAGTTTGTGAACTTTAAAAAAATCATTAAGAAATAGAAAATTATGAAAAAAAGTTAATTAAAAGTTATCCCTTATTTTATTTTGTTAATATGTCTCCAAGAAATTATGAATTGGTTTAATCTAATTTTTACCTCTTTTACAGCTTTCTAGGCATAATATTTCTTTCTATAACATAAGCAGCAGACAAATATGTAATAGAATATTAGGCTATCTTTCAATATAAGTGGGAAACAGCTTATTTTTAGTTGTACTAAGACATGTATGACATCTTTCTATTACCCGTAGGAGTTAGATGTAGATTTAGGTAAAGTCTATATGAAGAGTCACACAACCTTTTAAGGTTTCTAAGTGTTTTCTGGGTTCTCTAAAGGAGATTTTAACTTTTATTAAATTCAGGGTAAAATTTTTGGTAAAATAGTGTTTTTGGAGAGAATCAGTTTCCTACTTGTAGAGTCATTATGAAATTCTAACAAAATGAAAAGTTGAGGAAAAAATAACATTGAATTTTTTGTCTTTGTGTTGATCTCATTCAGACTTGCCTTTTTGCCTGGTCATTTCTAGGTGTCCAATGGGAAACATTAAAGAGGCTAATGCATCAGCTTTTGCTACCTGCAAACTAAGAGGAAAAAAAAGACCAATTTCATGGTACAAAAAGTCTAAAAGTGATAGTGGAGGCAAAAGGTTCCAAATGCCGTTACCTGCTGTCAGAAACGGATCTTTAAAAGCAGATAAAAGCTGATGATGCCCCTAAAGTAAAATAAACCAGGGATGACAGGAAAAGATATTTATAGCAAATAAAAGGAAAGTGCTTTGCTTTGGAATCAGGCCATAAGGGAAAGTGCAGCTAAGGATAGTTCATTTTACAATCTTCCCCAGGCTGTATTAGTCCTCTTGCAATTTTTCAGAATAATAAAATGAAAATGTTCTTTCCTTGAGCTATGGGTTCAGCTTCATTAGGTCTTTCCTTTTCTTTTTTTTTTTTTTTTTTTTTTTGTGTATATTGGCATTCAGATAACGTGGAGATATGTCCCTTTTATCACCCAAAAATAGACAGATACAGATAATTAGGTTATGTGATGTGATATCTGGAAGGCTCAGCTAAGCTTAGGGGTGTGATACATTTGCTTCTTTAGGATGAGTCCACTGGTTTTTTTAGGAATTATATCAACTAATTCTTAAAAATCCAGTTGGTCAAAGTTGAAAATTGTTGCTAATAAGCCTGATCCAAAGCCAACTTGAAAGGAGAGACTCTCAATGACATCACCATTGTTGCCGTCACTGATATCAACTGGTTGTAAAGGAATCTCTAGGAATTCACAGAATGATGGTTATATTAAAAAAAACACATGAAAAAAAATCATACAGAGATTAAAATCTAAATTCACTGTGAATATCTGAGGTTTCTGTGCTATTTTAATCTATATCCAAATACAATTTTTAAAATACGATTTTTAAAATACATATTGAATTAAGAAAACATGCTTTAAAGTAATTTTCCAGCAAACTGTAATGCATTGGTGTAGTTAGTGTATTTATAAAAGTGTCAGCTTATTTTTGAAGCCCTGCCTATATTTGAAAAAAAGCTAAATCACATTAGAAGTTTCTACATTATTTTTAAGCATACTTAAAAAGCAGTGAAGTTTAGTTGCATGTTTTAAAAAGTATTTAGGTGGAATTATCTGGTGATAAGCTTGTGAATAGTGTTAAAATATCTTGCATGTTCATGAATACTAAACAAATTAGATGTTGAGGGAAACATATTGCCACAACATTTGGAAAATCATCACAAGAAAATTAAACTTGATTCATAATTTTAGCTTTGATTCAGTAAAGCATGGAAACACACGCTTACACCTAAGCATGTTCTATCATAGTTTGCTTAATCCTGTCTGTAACGTGCAGCCAACACAAATGAGTAAATTAAAATAGAGAAGATACTAAGAAAAGCAATGTTGCTGCATAAGATTTCAAGTATGAGTCTATATCTTCTGAAAAACTGGTCAGGGCAGTGTGGAAATCTGTCAAGAAAACTAAGGTACTCTAAGACAGTGGGATGGTAAAGGCAGACTTAAAGATCTGTCTGAAAATGAAGATCACACATGATATGTTTATTATTTTTAATGCAAAAGAGACAACATCTGGATGGACAAAAGCCCCGAGTTTATGTCACAGGAACACTATCCATCTTACTACTCTCACAGATCTGGTAAAGGCAAGTCAGGATCCAAGTGAAGAACAAGAGAAGTAAAAAATCCTCCCTCTGAGGAATTTCTGTTGATTCAGAAAGACTATACAAGGGTAAAAATGACATTAAAGCTTGAAAAATATACTTCTAAGGGAAGATGCACCAATAAAAAGAGCAAGGAGTAAATACCTCTCCTTTAATTAGAATTTTCTGCCATGTTTGTGTGACTAAATAAGTGAGTATTAGTAAGAGTATACACTTCTGATTATGGTTTATCTGGAAATTTCTCATAATAAAATTTTGCACTGTGCAAAGCTTTTGAAAACTCCTTCTCAGAAGGCTGCCATCAGTGGTCTGGTAACTGGAAGAATGCTTGTGAAAGAGTTTCATAAGGATTACATTTAAACAGAAACAATTCCTTAATACATTAATTCTATGTAAACATAGTTGTACATACACAGAGTTAAAATACATGCATTTGGTTCTCCTGCTTCTTTCTGATAAGCTTCAAATAAGAATGTTTTTTGCTATTTATCTGAGCTAATGTCTACTGTGCTTTGTCCAGTGACTAAAAGGTTAAGATGTTAAATAGATGAATATTCTAAAGAGACGTATGGGAAGTCTTCATTAAGTGCTTCATATCAGGATTGAAAACTCATGAGACAGGAGGTAACACATAAAGCAAGTGACCTTATCTTTACTGACACTGTAGTGCTTATGGGTTACCAAAGACAAATTTACTTCACTTTTATTTTGCTGTTGCATAGAAATATTTTACAGATATCTGTTAAAACAGATCTAAAAAAACCCTCCAACAACAAAAAATGGTTTTCCTTATGCCCTAACTTGAAAGTTTAGACCGCATGCACATATGTTTTGCTGGTAGTGCAGTTCCAGGCACTACTTTTCAAATAAACCTCTTCCAACTGTTGAAGGAAAAACTAAGCCTCTAACTCTGTGAAGGACTAATCTGGCCACCGGAGGGCAGCGTTGCTCTTCAACAATCGCACTCTTTTCCCCCACTATTTTGAAGAAAGGACGGACAAACATATCCAACCTGGGTTTCAGGGTGCAACTCTGAAAAGGGCACCTTTACTGTTCCTAGTATTGCAACTTAGAATAGGGAAAAGTAAGAGAAAGGTTGTAGCGGGTTAGGGCTGGGCCGGCCACTAACGCGGACAGACGCTCTCTAACCCCCTCTTCCCCCCCCCCAAACGGGAAGAGAAAAGGGAATGAGGCAGAGAGACTTACAGATGAGAGAAGAAAAAAACTAGAACAGCTTTAATATGAAATGAAAATAATAGGAATAATGGTAAAAAGATAAAAGTAAAGAATTATATACAACTATAGATAGTAGCCCGATATCGAACCCGACTCCCTCCCCCGATAGCAATCACCACTGGTGCTGCAGAGCAGGAGGCACCGGGGAAGCCCCAGGCTCAGCGGCGGCGGGAGCTGGATACAGGGAGCTGGATTCGGGAACTCAGGATCCGGATCAAAATCAGGAGGTCAGATGGAGTCCTCTCTGGACACCGGCCGTTGCAGAAAGGAAGGGCGAAAAGAAAGGAAAAAAAAAGGGCCGAAACTCTCGTGATCACTCAATTTATACTAAATATGACGTATATGGGATGGAATACTCTCGTTGGTCACCTGTCCTGTCTATTACCCCCCGGAGGTGCCACCTTTTACTTCCTTGTGCCCCCCTCTTACTACCCAGCACCCCCAGCGTGGCACACAAGAGCCAGCAGTGGCCTTGGTCACTATAGGAATAAGTATAAGCAAGAGCCTTTCTACATACCAGTCCCAGGCAGTGACTGTAAACATCAGGTGTTATCACTGCCAGTAGCACACACTGTCTGCAAAAACATGCTGCTGACTTCAGAACGTGCAGCCTTTTAGAAGACACTAAACTGAAAAGTAAAATTCACTAAACAGGACTGGGTTTTTAGCTAAACCCAGGACATTCCACCCCTTATTCCATACCATTTACGTCATACTGATCACGAGCTAATGATCTACTTATAGGAAAAGTTCAGTAAGTTCATAAAGTTCATAATCGTGGGTTCTATCCATCATAGCAGTCTCTCAGGGCAGGAAAATTCATGTGGGATTCGTTACAGTTCGTGTCCACAGGTTGTAGGTTCACTTCAAAGAAGTTACTGGATGTCACTCAACAAGGCTAGCTCAGTTGTTGGATGTCACTCGATGAGGTCGGCTCTGGTCATCACTGGTTTATTATTCTGAAAAACACTTATTGAACACTGTTAGTATTATGTAACAACATCATACAGGATTAAATCGAGTATTCTCACCCAGAGTTAAATTTCCTTGAGGTACACATTGAACTTCACCATCTTTCATCATCACCCACCAAGTAGTTCCAGGTCCTTGAGCGAAAGCAACTCCACGAATGGGTTTACCTTTGCCCGAAGCAGGAAATACCCAGACAGTCTTCCCCAACAAATTCCTTTCATACACCACAGGGACTTTATCTCCTTCTACAGTATGCAGAGGCTCTGAATGAGCAGGACCAGCACGATTGATGGATCCTCTGGTGTTAACTAACCAGGTGGCATGTGCTAAATTCTTGTCCCAGTTTTTAAAAGTTCCACCTCCCATTGCTTTCAGAGTAGTTTTTAACAGTCCATTGTATCGTTCAATTTTCCCAGAGGCTTGTGCATGATAAGGGATATGATATACCCATTCAATACCATGTTCTTTAGCCCAATTGTCTATAAGATTGTTTTTGAAATGAGTCCCATTATCTGATTCAATTCTTTCTGGAGTGCCATGTCGCCACAGGATCTGCTTTTCTAGGCCCAAGATAGTGTTTCTGGCAGTGGCGTGAGGTACGGGATATGTTTCTAACCATCCGGTAGTTGCTTCCACCATAGTGAGCACATAGCGCTTACCCTGGCGAGTTAGAGGAAGTGTGATGTAATCAATCTGCCAGGCCTCCCCATACCTATATTTTAACCATCGTTCCCCATACCACAAAGGTTTCAATCGCTTAGCTTGCTTAATTTCGGCGCATATTTCGCAATCATGGATAACCTGCGCAATAGCATCCATAGTTAAATCCACCCCTCGGTCACGAGCCCATCTGTATGTTCCATCTCTTCCCTGATGTCCTGAAGTGTCGTGGGCCCACCGAGCTAGAAACAGTTCACCTTTGTGTTCCCAGTCCAAGTCTATCTGGAACACTTGAGCAGCCTGGTCCACATGCTGGTTGTGTCGATGTTCTTCAGTGGCACGACTTCTGGGCACATGAGCATCTACGTGACGCACCTTTACAACTAAGTTCTCTAGCCGAGCAGCAATGTCTTGCCATAGTTCAGCAGCCCAAATAGGCTTACCTCTGCGCTGCCAATTATTGTGCTTCCACTGTTTTAACCAACCCCAAAAAGCATTTGCCACCATCCATGAATCAGTGTAAAGATAGAGCACTGGCCATTTTTCCCGTTCAGCTATGTCTAAGGCCAGCTGGATGGCTTTTACCTCTGCAAACTGACTTGATCCACCTTCTCCCTCAGTTGCCTCTGCAACGCGTCGTGTGGGACTCCACACAGCAGCTTTCCACTTACGACGATTTCCTACAAGGCGGCAAGATCCATCAGTGAATAGGGCATACTGCTTCTCATTATCCGGTAACTGATTATATGGTGGAGCTTCCTCAGCACGTGTCACCACCTCCTTTGGGGGCACTGCAAGGTCTTTACCTTGTGGCCAGTCTGCGATTACCTCTAAAAGTCCTGGACGATTATGATGACCCATTCGAGCTCTCTGTGTAATTAGGGCAGTCCATTTACTCCATGTAGCATCAGTGGCATGATGTGTGGAAGGAACTTTACTCTTGAACATCCAGTTTAGGACTGGTATTCGTGGTACTAGGAGAAGCTGTGCCTCAGTACCAATCACTTCCGAAGCAGCTTTAACTCCTTCATATGCGGCCAATATTTCTTTTTCAGTTGCAGTATAGTTGGCCTCAGAGCCTCTATATTTTCGGCTCCAAAATCCTAAGGGTCGACCTCGAGTTTCTCCTGGTGCCCTCTGCCAAAGGCTCCAGGTAGGACCATTGTCCCCAGCTGCAGTGTATAGCAAATTTTTAATATCTTGCCCTGTTCGGATTGGCCCAAGAGCTACTGCCTGTACAATCTCTTGTTTGATTTGTTCAAAGGCCTGTTGCTGTTCAGGGCCCCACTGAAATTTGTTTTTCTTTCGAGTCACATCAAAAAGAGGTTTCACAATCTGACTATAACCAGGAATATGCATTCTCCAGAAACCCACAGTACCTAAGAAGGATTGTGTTTCCTTTTTGTTAGTTGGTGGTAGCATAGCTGATATTGTGTTAATCACGTCTATTGGGATCTGGCGACGCCCATCTTGCCATTTCACTCCCAAATACTGGATCTCTCGTGCAGGTCCCTTGACCTTGCTTCTCTTTATGGCAAAACCAGCATCCAAAAGAATCTCAATTATTTTCTTACCTTTCGTGAAAACTTCTTCTGCTGTGTTACCCCATACGATGATGTCATCAATGTATTGCAGATGTTCCGGAGCTCCACCTCTCTCCAGGGCGGTGTGGATCAGTCCATGGCAGATGGTAGGGCTGTGTTTCCACCCCTGGGGCAGTCGGTTCCAGGTGTACTGGATACCCCTCCAGGTGAAAGCAAACTGCGGCCTGCATTCTGCTGCTATAGGAATAGAGAAAAACGCATTAGCAATGTCAATTGTGGCATACCACTTAGCTACCTTCGACTCCAGCTCATACTGAAGATCTAACATGTCCGGCACGGCAGCACTCATCGGTGGTGTAACCTCATTTAGGCCACGATAGTCTACAGTCAATCTCCATTCTCCATCAGACTTACGGACAGGCCAGATAGGACTGTTAAATGGTGAGCGAGCTTTGCTGATCACTCCTTGACTTTCTAGTTGGCGTATCAGCTTATGGATGGGAACTACAGAGTCTCGGTTGGTACGATATTGTCGTCGATGCACTGTTTTAGTAGCAATTGGTACCTGTTGGTCTTCAGTTTTCATCAGCCCTACAACACTAGACTCCTCTGAAAGTTTGGGCAAGCTAGACAGCTGATCACTGTCCTCAGTCTCTACAGCTGCTATGCCAAAAGCCCATCGATACCCTCTTGGATCCTTGTAATACCCTTTCTTGAGGAAGTCTATGCCAAGAATGCATGGGGCATTTGGACCAGTCACTATGGGGTGCTTTTTCCACATATTCCCAGTAAGGCTCATTTCGGCTTCCAATACAGACACTTGTTGAGAACCACCTGTCACTCCAGAAATAGTAACAGTTTCAGTACCTGTATGATTCGATGGCATTAGAGTGCACTGTGCACCAGTGTCCACCAGAGCTCTATATTTTCGTGGTTCTAATGTGCCAGGCCACCGAATCCACACGGTCCAATAAACTCGGTTGTCCCTCTCCTCCACCTGGCTGGAGGCAGGGCCCCTCTAATTTTGAGGTTGATTCACGGGGTTTACCTGATTCACAGTATTAACTACATTTACATTCTGATTATTCCTTCTCGTGGCAGATTGTTGTCTTCTGTTGGTGTTTCGCAAATTGGATACTCGTTCTCGTAGAGCAGAAGTAGGTTTTCCATCCCAGTTTCTCATGTCCTCACCATATCCACGTAGGAAAATCCACAAGTCATTCCGTGACAAGTTACCATCATTTTTAGTTGATCTTGAAGGTCTGTATTTTCTAACAGCATCAACGCGGCTCCATTGAGGTCTGTCATCTCTCTTGGACAATGCATCAATCAGCTTCTCTAATGATTGATTGTTTTTCTCAAATGATTCACTATTTTTCTCAATTGCTTGATTGGTTTTCTCCATTGCTCTCTCAATTGATTCATTGGTTTTCTCCATTGCTTTCTCAATTAATTTCTCCAGTGATCTGTTGTTTTCCTCGATTATTTTTTCCATGGCAGCAATCTGAATTTGTTGGGGATTGGCAGTACTGTCTTCATACTGTCGTGCTTTGTTGGTCACTTCACTCACTGTTGGTACCTGACCATCTCCATCTAATGCCCAGACCATTGTTGACAAGGTGTGCTTATATACTGGTGGTGCACTCCTCACAAACATCTGAATAACGTGTTTGTGGCAGGGCATTTGATCAGGGTTTAAAATTGTTTGTGGATCGCTGTAAATCACCTCTCTCACTGCTAGTTCTCTCAGGAACTTAATGCCTTTTTCCATGCTGGTCCAGTTGGTTGTGTGGATA
Source organism: Trogon surrucura (assembly GCA_020746105.1). Classification (NCBI taxonomy): domain Eukaryota; kingdom Metazoa; phylum Chordata; class Aves; order Trogoniformes; family Trogonidae; genus Trogon; species Trogon surrucura. The sequence continues at coordinate 110,179,342 of CM036617.1, read as the reverse complement.
GGAATATCATCCTTGTGGGTATACCGGTTCTTAATAGCTGTCAAGAGTCGTCTCCAGAGGCTGAGACTGTTGTCGTCTTTTGCAAGTTCTGTATCAACGCCTGCGTTTCCAGACAGGGATCCCAGCTGTTTGGCTTCTTTACCGTTCAGATTAATGGTCTCGGCTCCTTTATCCCAGCAACGGAGTAACCACTTGTAATATGATTCACCCTCACGACGGCCAAAGTCCTTTCTCACATCTCGCATGTCCCTCAGAGTTAAAGGTTTGACAGCTACGTCTGATTCTGACCCTGAACTATCTGATGACTTCGGTTGGGAAGGACCCTGTCCTGGATCAGAATCATCTGATGATGGATGACTTGCCTTCCAGGCCGTAACTAACCTTTCTAATACTGAATCTGTTGGGGGACCAGCCTTCTTTTTTGAGTCTGAATCTGAGTCATCTGATGGTGCTACTTTAGAAGGACTTTGTCCTGGAGTTGTGTTATCTGTTGTTAGGGCAATTGACTTTTTCCGATGTTTCTTTCTAGTCACAGGGGCGACATTTGCTGATACAGACTGAGTGTCAGAGGCCACAGTGTCTGTCATTGTCCCACACCAATGCTTACTTAACCGCCAAAACATAAACAGATTTGAAAAAATCAGCATTAACATCAATATTAATAATAAAATCTCAGCCTTTCGATTAAGATAGCTGCATTCACATCCACAATCACAATCATTATAATCTGGTAGACTCAGATTAGCAAACAAATGGGTATAATTTCCTAAAGTGAAATTGAAAGTGTAGTTAAAAACAAAATTCACCATTGTGCTCTTAAGGTATTCAGGTATGCCAATCACCCAAATTACTGCAGAATACACCGACCCAAAAAAAACCAACACAGTGAGAAATCTTGTCATGAAACCGGAACAGGCAAACCACAGAACGATATACCAAATCACACTCGAGAGTTTGGACAAAATTTTGACACCCAGGGAGGAACCCACATTTAAAAGAACATGACATAACATTTCACCGACCGATAACATGATGTGAGCTGTCCGTTTTTTTCTCCTCTAACCCTTCAGAACTCTCAAAGAAAAGATCTGATACGCTCTCAACTGCGCCGGATGGAATTTAAACTATGCAGGCAATATATCAGAGCCCAGTTGTGTCTAAATAACTGGTAAAATAGAATGAGCCTGATTGGTGTTTGTTTTCGAGCCCCACGTTGGGCGCCAATAAATCTGTCGCGGGTTAGGGCTGGGCCGGCCACTAACACGAACAGACGCTCTCTAACCCCCTCTTCCCCCCCCCCAAACGGGAAGAGAAAAGGGAATGAGGCAGAGAGACTTACAGATGAGAGAAGAAAAAAACTAGAACAGCTTTAATGAAAATAATAGAAATAATGGTAAAAGATAAAAGTAAAGAACTATATACAACTATAGATAGTAGCCCGATACCAAACCCGACTCCCTCCCCCGATAGAAATCACCACTGGTGCTGCAGAGCAGGAGGCACTGGGGAAGCCCCAGGCTCAGCGGCGGCAGGAGCTGGATCCAGGGAGCTGGATTCGGGAACTCAGGATCCGGATCAAAATCAGGAGGTCAGATGGAGTCCTCTCTGGACACCGGCCATTGCAGAAAGGAAGGGCGAAAAAAAAAAAAAAAAAAAAAGGACGAAACTCTCGTGATCGCTCAATTTATACTAGATATGACGTATATGGGATGGAATACTCTCGTTGGTCACCTGTCCTGTCTGTTACCCCCCGGAGGTGCCACCTTTTACTTCCTTGTGCCCCCCTCTTACTACCCAGCACCCCCAGCGTGGCACACAAGAGCCAGCAGTGGCCTTGGTCACTATAGGAATAAGTATAAGCAAGAGCCTTTCTACATACCAGTCCCAGGCAGTGACTGTAAACATCAGGTGTTATCACTGCCAGTAGCACACACTGTCTGCAAAAACATGCTGCTGACTTCAGAACGTGCAGCCTTTTAGAAGACACTAAACTGAAAAGTAAAATTCACTAAACAGGACTGGGTTTTTAGCTAAACCCAGGACAAAGGTTCCCGCAGGAAGCTGTGTTCTGGATGTAGCTAATTAACCCATGGGTAAGCAATTATACATTACACATGCATGATTTTGGGGGATGCTTCAACAATTTACAGTTTTGCCCTGGTTTTGGCTATATTGCGTCTATGAAACTTTGATAGAAATAATAAATCTTAATTTGGACTACACAAACATAGAAGAACTTAACAATAAGGAATGTTTCTGAATGTGACAGCCTTGATTTCTTACTCCAGAGCACTGTTGTGGCTGTTTTGTTGTTATTGTTACAGTTATGGAACTTCAGAAAAACTGCTGAAACAAATTTTCTTTCTGAGAAAAGCTGCAGTTACCAGAAGTTGTTCCACTTATGTTTTAAGCATTACATTTTGGTCTCTTGGTAATCACCAAAATTATTTGGTTCTTTCACTCACTTGGAAACTCCACTTGGAAATTCCACTCTTACTTTTTCTATGGGTTTTTTTTATTATATTTGTGTGTCTTCATAGTGCCAGAGCACAATCAGAAATCACGAGCAGAAAGACAGACACTTCATGAAGAATTACGCAAGGGGTTTTAAGCTGACAGGCTGCAATCAATTAGTAAATAAGAATACTCAAATCACTTAACCTTTGAACAAGCAGCATGGAATGCTAAAGAGCCACAAACAACCTGCAAAATAACCTTGGTATCTCAGGCGCGATTGACATTATCAACAAGAACAAGGGTTTTGATTTGAAGAAAAATAATATGAAAAATAGATGTCATTTTTTAAACGGTATCTCTGTAACTCATGTATCTGCTTGGTCTTGTTTTATACTTCTACTGCTTCAGCCTTATTTTAAATTAGGGTTCAATTTTTCTTGCAATGAAGGCAAATGGAATCTGCTGATATAGCTGTTGATTCCACTAGCACATGTAAACTCTTCTGAAGTTTCACATATACTCATTTGCCTATCTTCATCTCTTACTGCGTATGTCATGCTTTGCCCTGATTTTTCCTCAGAATTTTCTGTGAGTTCAAAGTAGATGTGTTAATGTATTTTGCTTATTGCTTTGTATACAGCTCCAGTGTGAATGGCAGTGTACGCTGTTAAAAATCTTGTTATTGGTAGGAGGTACCAGACCTTATACATTGAGCCAAGAATTTGTTGCTCAGCCTAACAAGATCTTAACACTCCAATGAAAAAGAAGTAGTAGTTAATACAGTTCTGAAATACTAACACTCATAGTTAGTAAACTAGTGAACTAGTAAAGAAAAAACTTGCCGATAATAATATCCTTCCAAGAGTTGTACAGGAAGACGTACTAATTATCTACGGCTTTGAGGCGCTGTGCTCACATCTCCTTTGGCTGCTATGGTCAACACTGACAGTTTTCCTAAAGCAGAGAGAAGCAGGGTGACATCCGCATCCCAAATTCTTCTCAGGAGACTGGCGCCTCAGTATAAGAGGGATATCGAGGTGTTGGAGCGAGTGCAGAAGAGGGCGACAAAATTGGTGAAGGGCCTGGAGAATAGACCTTATGAGGAGAGATTGAGGGAGCTGGGACTTTGCAGTTTGAGGAAGAGGAGGCTGAGGGGGGACCTCACCATGCTCTACAATTACTTGAAAGGACATTGTAGAGAGGTTGGTGCTGGTCTCTTCTCACAGGTCATTAGGGACGGAAGCGGGGGGAATGGTTTCAAGTTGCAACAGGGCAGGTTTAGGCTGGACATTAGGAAGAAATTCTTCACAGAAAGAGTGGTCAGACACTGGAACAAACTGCCTAGGGAGGTGGCTGAGTCGCCATCCCTGGTTGTGTTTAAGTGTCACTTAGATGTGGTGTTGGGTGATATGGTTTAGGGGTGAACTTGTAGTGTAGGGTTAATGGTTGTAGTGCAGGGTTAATGGTTGGACTTGATGATCCCAAGGGTCTTTTCCAACATGAACTGTTCTATGATTCTATGATGATTCTGTGCTGACTATGGGATTTTCTTTTCCACCCTGCTCCTCTCCCTCTTTCCCAGGGAGGAGGTGAAAGCTGCCCTGCAGCCCCAGTACCACCACGGGGCCGTCTGTGTGTGAGGGTGTGCCTGGGGCTGCCAGCCCCATCCCTGGTGGCACTCCCAGAGCTGGATCTCAGACAGGCTGGGCAATGGGCACTTGGCCACGAGGCACCTGAGACACCCAGCTCAGCCCTGCTCAGGCCGAGGGCAGCCCCATCCAGCTGTGCACAAGCAGAGCAGTGCAAATAACACCCATAAGAAAAAGTTAGCGCAAGCAGTTCTGTGTTATTTGAGGGTGTCCTAAGTCTCACCAAGTAATGACCGTTGTCACTTTTTGTTTGTGTTATTTCTAAATATAATGTGTACTTTATGATAATACATTCAGAGATCATTAGAAAAGATTTTTTCATTGGCTACAGTAAGAAAATATTCTGCTCCAAATATAAATTGTGTCTACTGGAGTAATCATAATATCACTGGAGTAATCATTACATCAATTTACTATAAGGTTTTCTAGAAAGGAGCAGAAAAATGGAAGAAATACCAAAGATCTTACATTTTAAAATTTATTTTTGCTCAAGTTAATAGCTTAAAATAACATGAAAAAAATATTTTTATATCTTTAAAACTCACAGTAATTTGTCACCTTTTGTAAAGCAGCAGGAACAGCTTTTCTTCCACAATCAGGCTACTCCCATCAGTGGATTCAGAAGATGTACATATGGAAAATGATACATTCTATTATCTTATGTAACAAAGTCTTTGGAAGAGAAGATTTTACATGTACAGACAGTAATGATTTCACAGTATCACAGTATCAGAGTGTGCTAGGGATTGGAAGGGACCTCAAAAGATCATCTAGTCCAATCTCCCTGCCAAAGCAGGAACACCTAGATGATGTTACACAGAAAGGTGTCCACGTGGGTTTTGAATGTCTCCAGAGAAGGAGACTCCACAACCTCCCTGGGCAGCCTGTTCCAGTGTTCTGTCACCCTCACTGAAAAGAAGTTTCTTCTCAAATTTAATGGAACCTTTTGTGTTCCAGCTTGATTCCATTACCCCTTGTCCTATCATTGTCTGCCACCGAAAAGAGCCTGGCTCCATCCTCGTGACACTCCCCCTTTATATATTTATAAACACTAATAAGGTCATCCTTTAGTCTCCTCTCCTCCAAACTAAAGAGACCCATCTCCCTCAGTCTTCCCTCGTAAGGGAAATGCTCCACTCCCTTAATCATCTTAGTTGCCCTGCGATGAATTCTCTCCAGCAGTTCCCGGTCCTTCTTGAACTGAGGGGCCCAGAACTGGACACAATATTCCAGATGGGGTCTCACCAGGGCAGAGTAGAGGAGAAGGAGGACCTCTCTCGATCTAAATTTTGGAAGAACAAATTAGCTCAGATTGGAAAAAAAGATACTACTTTGCATTTCTCTTACTTAATTCACAGTATTTAACTTAGGAAAACTTTCTCTCCCTTTCCCTCTTCTTTCTTCCTTCCCTACAAAATCATTCCATGAAGGACTCTGAGTCTTCATCCTCTTTGATAAGAAGAGCACCTCTGCTACAAGGACAGGCTGAGGGAACTGGAATTGTTCTGCCTTAAAAAGAGAAGACTCCAGGGAGACCTTACAACTGCCTTCCAATACCTGAAGGGAACCTACACGAAGGCTTGAGAGGGACTTTTGACTAAAAATGTCCACTGATAAGACCAGGGGAAATGGATTTAAGTTAAAGGAAAATAGACTTAGATTGGATCTCAGGAAAAAATTCTTCCCTATGAGGGTGGCAAGACTCTGGAATAAACTATCCAGAGAAATTGTGGATGCCCCTACCCTTGAGGTGTTAAAGACCAGACTGGACAGAGCCTTGAGTATCCTGGTCTAGCTGAGAGGCCCATGGGAGGGAGGATAGATTAGATGATCTCTAAGGTCCCTTCCAATCTAGCCATTCTACGATTCTATGAAGATCACTCACAGGGCTACTGTTAACTATGTGAAAAATATTTACTTTCATCAACCTGTGTTGCAGGAAAATTTCATCCATGCAAATATAAACAGGTACAAACTCTGAGAAAGAATACACTAAAATTAATAGAAAAGTTTTAATGAGCATGGACGTTACTTTCTGAGAGTGTTTTCCAACTACAGAGAAGAGATCACAAAAATTGACTTGTTTTTAAAAGATAGGTTATCAGTCTATGAAGAAAACATATGTTGGCACTGCCCATGGTAGCAGATGCCTGCAGCTCCTGTCACAGAAGTTCTGAGTAGTCATCAACAAGGTGTCATTCTAGCTTTCCTGGGAAAGAATTTCCTGGGCCAATGTTGATATCTCAGTTACAGAATATTGTATTTGAACTACTTCTAAAATGGTTTTCTTTCTGAAAAGGATGAAGCAGTTGTATGGTGTTCTTTTGGAAACTTCCACAGCATTTGAGGCTAATACATTACATATAGGCCCACCTATGTGGTCTGTAAGAGAACAGAACATCCTTCTGAATTCTTATTTCAATAGACAACACATTACAATAGCCAACTATCTCTTTGTCTCTTTTTAGAATTTTTCATTTAATTTTGTTTCTTTTCAATCCATAGGCTCAGAAAATGGAATTATGTAAGATAGAATACTTTACCCACTAGACTTCGGGAAGAATGGTGCTTTAACTGAGGAACTGTTTGTCTGTCACTGTAGTAAAAATAGGAATGCTGTCTCAGGCACTCAGCAAGAACGTGGTGATTGAGCTGTCCTTCAAAACACTACATTCTCTTAAAATCTGCACTCAAAAGACCATTAACAACAAAAAGTTCACAGGAGATGATAAAATTCCCAAACAACTACCTACATTTTTAATGCAGGATAACAGAAGATATTACATACCTTCTGAGATACACACTTGCTAACTACCCAAAAAGCCATAGGCTACTAGGTGGGCATTTTCATATCAGTTGCAAATTTAGCCCAGTCTACCAGTTAAAGAATTTCAGACACTTTTCCCCAGCTGCATCACAGATTCTTTAAATAGAAGCGCCTCTAGAGTCTGCTGTGTCTTTTTGGCTAGAGATTCTTTAGAGGAACCTTGGTAGGCACAGCACTCAAAGTAGCACACAAATATTTGCATAGCCTCATGATCTTCAACGCTGGTTGCATCTACATCCATAGAAATTAGGTCTCATCAAACTAACTTGCTGTCCTTCTTTGCTAAGATGTCCAAGTGGATGGATAATGTTAGCAATGTTGATGATTCATGGAAGGCAGGCTTTAGTGTTACTGAACAGCATGAGCAAAATTTAGGTTTATACAGAATTAACAAGGTTTATGTTAGATGCACACATACCTAAATGATGAATTTCTGTATTGAGTCAGACTGAGATGAAGTTAATCTTCTCACTGCAGCTCTCTCAGTGCTGTGTTTTTGGAGTGGTAGCTGGAAGGGTGTTGATAGCACCCCAGTGTTTTGGCTGCTGCTGAGCAGTGCTCACACAGCACCGAGGTTGTGGTTTTCCAACATTCCTCCAACAGTAGGCTGTGGGTGGGCAACATCTTGGGAGGGAACACAGCCAGGTCAGCTGACTCAGACTGACCAAAGGGATATTCCATGCCATATGACATCAGCTCAGATATAAAAGTGAGAAGGAAGAGGAAATTGGGGGGGCGTTTACTATTTGTGTTTGTCCTCTGGAGCAACCACTACCCATACTGGAGCCCCTCTTTTTGGGAAAGTGGACGGACAAGGCCTGCTGATGGGAAGTAGGGAATAATCTTTGTTTCACTTTGCTTCCACGCTTGGTCTTTGATTTTGTTATATTAAACTGCTATTATCTTAACCCATGGGCCTTTTGCTATATCTTCCCTCTCCCCTGTCCAGCTAAAAAAGGGGAGTGACAGAGCAGCTTTGGTGATCTCCTGGCCTCCAATCAAGGTCAAACCACCACAATTTCAAAGGCATTTTAAACTAGCATTCTTGTTAATGTTCCAGTCCTTAAGGACTTTTCCATCCTTCCCTACTACTCTGCTAATGCCAGAGATGAGACTATGAAAAAAAATCTCTTTACCAACTGTATAAAAGTGCACCAAATACACACTTACCTCTGGCATACCAGAGGAAAGTTTCTTATCTTTTCAAAATCTCTGGGTATTTTGATATCCACTAATCCATTTTAAAGAAAAAAATCCCTTAATTAAGACTTGTGGACCATGACGTGAACCTTGAGGAAAACAGACAGCAAAAACCTTATTTCGTGTCATCAAACACAAGGGTATTGTATCAGGCATAAGAAATACTAAACATTACAAAAACGTGTGACAGTAAACAGAAAACAAGAAAGAATATTCTTTCCCTCTAGTACTGAAACTAAACACATGCAATGGGAATGAGCTATTTGATTTGATATGACTTCTGGATAAGGTCAATCACATCTTCACATTTCAGTCAGGTTTTCAGTGTGACAAGACCGTAGATTTTGCATGGAAGTTTTCCAGTCAGGTATTTTTAGTTTCACCACTTTTGTTTCTATTAAAATTCAAGATGATTTTCTCCAAAAATATTGTCCTCTTTTTTTGACTAGCATTTTTTTTTGGCTAGTCTCTTTTCCTCACTGAATGTTCTTGCTCTCTACACTACTTAGACATTACATTCTCAACCAGGAGAGGAGCGCTGCTGGAACCTCATGTTCCTCTGGTGCATCTATGGCATTGTGTTTAGAAGAAATAATAACTTCATATTAACTTTATTATTAATTATCATTAGTAGCAAGAGCCATGGGGTCGTAAAGTTGTTAATGATTGCTGCATTCATAGACCAAGTGGAAAAGCAGATAATGAGCCCTTGGAAAAGCTGCACCAGGCTAGTATTGCACAAATTTGAGCAAAGGTTGGCATAACACCTTATAGAAGTCTGAGATGGTTCCCAAGCAAACTGTTAAAACATACTTATAATGCACCGTGCTCCGTACTGCCTGTAGAGTAAATAAATCTGTCCTTGGCCTAGCGGGCAATTTTTTTTTAACTTTTCCTGTTAGTTTACTCAGCCTTAAAGCCTGCAAAGAAAGATGACGATCCCTTGCAGCCTTAGACCTTCCCCCAGCAGTCGCTGCCCTTACTTCAGAAACTGGTTAATATTCAATGGGCTCATCTCCTCTGTTAGGTCTGGGAAGGTCAGTTTTGAAGATTAACTCTCAAATGAGACCTTCTGAAAGACATCAGCATTTCTGTTCCATAATTCTGTGAGCTGTCCAGGAAAAGAAGTCTGAGCAAATCACACTGCTTCCACCATTCACAATCTGTTTTTAATCAAGACGAGCAGCTCAGAGTGAATTGGATGTTTTTAGGCTGGGCCCAAGGCATGTATTATTTATAGGTATCTTAGCCATGAATTTCTAAGGTGACCAGTTTAAGAATAACACTGGAGACCTCCTCCTCCAGTACACAGGTTGCTAATGGGATTTCAGGAAAGAGCATGACCTCTCAATGTTTAGCAATATCAATATTTGATCAGGCAATAAACGCGGCTTGCTCAGAAACTCAAGGCTCGCAGAATTCTCAGTGGTTATGTTCTGTATATGACATAAGGCTGTAGAGGATATAGAAAAAAATAATCAGATATGAGGACTTGTTAGTCTAGTGAGTAAATATTATAAAGGTTTTTTCAAGGACAAAAAAAAGTGCTGAAAAATATCTGAAGCCCAGAAAAATACTTAAAACTGCTGAGACATTTATTTGTTCACAGCCCAGGATTATTCTATATTTTCAGCAGTGAACTTAATAGAGATTAATAGCATAAACAAAGAACCCCCATGATACCAGAACTTACTCTCTGTGAGAAATGAAGCAGGGAAGAATAACCCTTGAAGTGATGCATTGTTTAAGCCCAGACCTGTGCAATGGTTACCAGCAGTTTGACAAATAAAAAAAAAATGGCATAGATTTCTGGGTCACACTTTGCAGTGAGGATATTCTGAAATACTGCTCTGTACAACAAGATTACGGCACCGATAACAATTTTTTCTGCATTCTTTTCTGAGTCATCTTTGCCTAATAAACAAATCTGAGATTACCATTCCTACAGCTTCAGCTAGGAATCAGACTGTCTGGATAGTGTATTCTTGGACCAGTCCTAATAACCACGTTTCTACATGCACATACAATTGCACTTAAGCCGATCCTATTCAACTTTCGGCTGGGAGCACAGAAGGTAAATTAATCATAGAAGGTTAATTCTGCAAGGTATACTGGGCAGATGAAAGGCTTACTGGTCTTTAGCTTCCTTGACTTAGCCTTTGCAAAAATATTCTAACCAAATCAATGCTACTCCGTTCTCAAAACAAAATGGTATCTGGATCAAAATTGCTTCTGCCTGGAGCCTTTTGGAATATATTTTCAAGACTGGAACTGAAATTTGATGCTCTTGACATAATTACACAAAAAGCATACAGTAGGGGAAAAATTCAAACAGCAGGGAAATAATTATTTTATTAGTGACTGTACTAAGATAAAGTACATTCAAGGTCAAAGAAATGAACAAACAGATTCAGAAAGTACTTACTTGAGGTCATTCATCACTTTTTCATACCTACCCCTTCGCAGCAGCACATAGTCTTTTGGTAAGCAGAAACAGAAAAGTAGTAAACTAGACAAATATACGCAGAGGGGAGGAAAGGAAGCATGTTTCGAGTGAGTTGGCAAAACATAAAATCCTAGAAACAGTAATGAGGAAAAGAGAATAAGGAAAGGAAAACACAAGGAAAACTTGCTCTGATAATAAGATGACGTTGAGCAGCTGTCCACCTGTTTCGTTGGAACTAATAGCAGAAGGCTCAAAAAAATCTCAGGCTAGCAATTCCAGAACTATGGTACAAATATCACGAATGATACAAGACCTTTCAAAACAATTTGTGATCCCACCAGAGCCCGATTTTGCCACTGTGGCTACCAAGATTAGCCCAAAATATCATGAAGCTGCACTTCAATTGTTTCTTATGTTGAAATAAATGTAGTTTTAAATAATTTCTGTATGTGGCCTCACATCATGAAAATATTCAAGGAAATATTAACTCACAGATATTTTGAAAAATGTGACGGGGTTTACAAAATTTTCTGCACAGTTACCTTTAAAAAAGCATATTCCATTCTACTTGCAGATTTCCCTCTCTATGCTCATTGTTGTTTATTAATACAGTATTGCACTCAATAACTGAACATACCTGAAGGAATCACTGTTTATTATTTAAGCAGTTACCTCAGAGACATCACCTTAGTTTTGGAATCTGGCTTTTACGCGCTACCATTATAGCTAGATAGCCCAGACCATGAAAAGTTCATGGGTTTAATATCCAATGAACTCTCCTTGGGCAAATGGGTATTTCCTCTAGTGATTTTGACAAATACAAAAGCAGTATATTCTGTATCAATATCACAGGACAGTGTGCTGGTTTGGGCTGGGATAAAGTTAATTTCCTTCACAGTAACTGGCATGGGTCTCTGTTTTGGGTTTGTGATGAAAAAAACATTGATACCACAGGGACATTTTCCTTACTGCTGAGCAGTGCTCACACAGAGTCAAGGCCTTTTCTGCTTCTCACCCCACACCACCATTAAGGAGGCTGGGGGTATACAAGAGGCTGGGAGGGGACACAGCTGAGACAGCTGACCCTGTGGCCAGTGGGATGTCCCAGACCACATGACATCTTGCTCAGCAATAAAACTAAGGGGAAGAAGGAGGAAGTGTAGGGATATTCAGAGCAATGGTGTTTGTCTTTCCAGGTCACCGTTACAGGTAACAGAGCCCTGTTCTCCTAGAGATGGCTGAACACTTGCCTGCCGATGGGAAGTGGTCAATGAGCTCCTCTTGCTTTGCTTCCGGATGCAGCTTTTACTTTACCTACTATACTGTCTTTGTCTCAACCTGTAAGTTTTCTCATATTTACTCTTCTGATTCTTTACACCGTCCCATTAGGTGGGGTACAGTGAGTGAGAGGCTGGGTGGGACTGAGTTGTTGGCTAAGGTTAAAACATAATAGACAGTCTTTGAAATAAAATATATATCATAACTGAATCATTTTGGTGGAAAAACGAATTATAGAATATTTGTACCATTAACTTTACATAAACTGTTTAAAATAAATTATCAACTCTCTAAAGATCTAAATCATATTTTGTTCTTGTCAACTGATCCCAGCGGAAAGGGGAAAATTAGCTGAGAGAAAGGGGTTTTGATCTGGTTGCAATGTAAATGATTAAGTGATATCAAAAGTAAATTGCTGAATTTAATATTGTTTTTTTTTAAAAAAATATTTTTCTCCAAAACCAGCATTGTGGCAGATGCATTCCCCCTGGTCTCGAATGCCCATCAGCCTAGGTCTGCACTCAAGAAGTTGTCTGGTAGCCAATGGGAGGCTGAGACGACTTTGACTGACCACAGCTCAGATTCGACTGAGCTTTAAACCAGGGTCCTGCCGGGGGCATGTTGGAGCAAGTTCCTTCAGAGCAACAGGTCCTGCAGTCAGGGCACAGCTTCCCCCTTGGTGTGGGATGCCGGCCAGAGGAACTCCTCGACATTGAGAGTCCTCATCTTTATATGGGTGAGTCTATATCCAATCCAGATAGTTATTCTAAATTTAAGAATTGGGTGCAGTGTAGTAATTGCTCTTCTCAACCAATACCAGAACTTCTAAATTTGTGGGAGATTTCATTTCTTAATAAATTCAGTTTAATTGCACTTGTGGATTAACTGAGAACAGGAGCACTCCTCACAAGCATCAAAAAAATTAAGTGGCATAAAAATATGAATTTCATCCTGTGGATGGCACTCCTGGACTGTCAGAAAATGAGTGACTTTGAGAACTATGTCTTTGATGAAATTTAAAGGAAAATTCAGATTTATTTGTTCCATACCCACAATATATTCAGAAGGCAAGACCTGAATAGCCAAGGTATTCTTCAAATGCTCTTTATTAAGTGCAGGTAAGCAGTTTTTATAACCTCAGCACCCAGTCAAACAGTCACAGGTAAGTTCCACAAATACAGTATTTCATCTGATGAATGAGAAACTAAATCTGCTAGGGAAGCAGCAGAGAGATATTATTACAGTTCCAGAATGGTTTATGTTGTATTTGATTAAAGCAAGTGTCCTGGAACCAGCTCCTGTGCCAGAAGACAGAATGCATTGTCCTCTTGGAGGTGATAGTTTGACCGTGTCTCTTGCTTTCTCTCCCTGGACAACCAGAAACAATCCTTGCAGTCTCTGGGGTGAGGAAGACGATGATGAAAGAAAGCCTTGGACTTAATGTGCAGTGATGCATCTTTTACGATGGAGAAGGGAGAGACAAAGAACACAAGAAAGAATGCATGTGAGTGGCCCTATATTTGCCCTTGCTTGGGGGTGACCAGTGTCCCTAGCCTTTCCTTGGATGCTGAGTGCTTAAGACCAAGCAAAATAAAAAGAAGTGACATGTCCACAAACTAAAATAAGCAACGGATTTGTGAAAGAGTAAGCATAGAGGTTACAGAAAGTCATTTGAACAGAACTCCTTGGTATTGACCAGCAGGCAGGAAATAATGACTTCACCCCTGCCTCTATTGCTTAGGAGGATACACAGAGTAAGGAGTGCAGAAAATACTGGACACCAAGAAAAGCTCAACATATATGTAATGCAAACATAATTCTTAAGACTCTTGTGCTTGTAAACTCCTGGTAAAGCACAGCTAGACTTAAAAAATATCACATCTGAAGACTGAACTTCACAGTTTTCTTCACATATACTCACAATTCCTGTTTCCCATTTCCTAACACAAGCAACATTATATTAAGCAGCTACTGGATATTACTTCTGTTGCCACATTCATTTCAGGGCAGGCAAAAGTAGGCAGTTTTGTTCTGTCAACAAGTTTTCCTATGGAAAACATTCAGCATTCAAAGGTTACATCCCTACAGCTCAGTCTAACTGCTGTGATAAATAGGATCATTTACAGGACAGTAAGCGACCACACACTTGTAGCTATTTGCTGAATCTAAGTCATAAATTTTAATGCCCTAAACAGATCTGGTCTATAATCTATATAAACAACCTGTAAATCAACATAATAAGTAGCCAAATAAAATTGGTAGTCCTTCGGTGAAAAGTATCTTGAGAATAAGGAATGCAGAGAAATTAATGAGTAAGTGCCATCTCTGCAAGGAATAGTATAAAACAGTTTAATAATTAAGACTTCAGGGTCATACTGACAGTAATTGATCAAGAGTTACATTTCTGTGAGAGCACTGTGAATGAGTATGTTAAACTTCCTTGCTGCACAAGTCAAATGGAGCTATTGCTAAGAGAATTCAAGGTCAAAATGCTATGTATCCTAGATACTACTCTGGGGAAGTCCATGTTCAGATTCATGGTAAGTACCAGCCAAATGTACATACCAGTGACTGTTTATTTGCTTTGGATAGGTATCACTTGGTAAGAATTATCAGGTTCATTGTAAGTATAACAGTATTTTCTCTGAATAAGGAGATGCGGGCAAGTCAAAATACCTGTGTCATACTGCATATTCATACTTCAAACCTAATTTTAAATGGTTATTAAGTCTCACATCTTCAACAAAACATATTTCTTACTCTTAGAAACTCATTTAATTGAAATATGCTGAAGAAGAGATCTCAACAGGCAAGAACTTCATAAAAACTGAAAAGTAGTATTTTCTTCAAGGAGGTATTTTTTCTTCACAGCTAGCCAAGTAATCAATTTAAATATATATAGCTCAGCAGGAATTGCTTTACTTAAACACTAAACTCCTTTTTACAAGACATTAATGACATCATATAAAGCACTTTCTCTCAGAACTTTCAACATACTTGCATATTACTGCCCGATTCAAACAGATTCTTACTAAAGTGTTTAAATTACCCTCACAGATGTACCAGAATTATGATGTCCTGGCAAGAAACTTTTACTAAAGCCTTGTTCACTTCAATGTCTCAGCCTATTGTCAGTCATTTCAGACCAGAAGATTCATTACTTGTCTTCTGAATGTATGATACCAAATATTTTCTTGAATAGCAGACTCCCATTCTAAGCATAGCACTCACTGGTAGAATAGTCAAAACCAAAACTGACTAAAATAATTTGCTCTAGGACAGATCTTCAGAGAATTGTAGTGACTATTTGGTTGTTGCTTTGTAGAAGCTACAAGGCACCCCTGACACAAAGAGTAGCCACATCCATTTGGCAGCATCTGTTCAACAAATACTATTCAAATACATTTCAAGTACATTGCTTGGAAAATTGCAGACTCTAGGTGAGACCCAGCTTCTTCAAGATAACAAAGCAGCTAGAAAGATGTTTAAAAGCACTGTACACCTTTTTCTTCATCAGGCAGGGGTCTGTCCATTCAGCATCCTTGAGGGTATTGCAAGCTCTCTTGTCACGATTTCTTACATAACATAAAAACAGCACATAGCAGTACACACAACACTGTTTTCCTGAAAGGTTTTTCTCTATCCTGATCTCACGCTGCTAGGTGCTCCCCCTTCCATTGGTGAAGGGAGAGCAATTCAGTGCTTCTGTGCTTTCTCAAGACTGACAGAAGCAGCTGTCTCTGCCAGGGTTATTGTCCATAGCCAACAGTTATCACAGCCAGCTCACACCAAGAAAGAAATGGATCCAGACAATGCTTTTAGAAAGCATGTGCATTATGAGAAGATCTCTAAGGAAAATAATAGTTTGAGGCAGACAACATCACTGTCATTACTGTGAATATGTAGTTGCCAGCCTTTGCTTGGAAAAACCTTGCTCTCTCTCTCAACATATACCTTCTTCACAGCATGTGCAGTCCAGTGCCAGTACAAAGAAAAAGATCCACAGAAACTGGGGATTATCTCTTACTGAGGAAGAAAGGAAAACCTAATACATCCAGCTAACAGTGCAGGGGACATGGCATGTGAAAACAGCCAGCTCTGAGTTTCAATAAAGAGATAGGGAATTTACTTCTGTGTGATGAACTGTAAATATCTTAATCCATTAAAAGTTTGAGGCTGTTTGAGAGGGAGTACCAAACAGGTCTGTGATGCATCACAGCAGTAATGGGAGTTACTGAGACTTTTATTGAACTGCACGAAAAGCAAGTGCTTACTCTTTTTCCAAGAATGTAAATATGATTTTACTAGAACAGGCCAGACAACATGAATTTGGAGGAGAAACCTAATGACCTTCAAAAATGAATGTGTTTCCTCAGCAAATAGTATTATCACTTTTATTCAGACAAAGTTGTGCTGATTGTCAGTGAGACTGCAAACCGGTATTTTGTGATACCTATACAGCTAGGGCATTTTTACTGATCCTATGTGAAAACATTGTTCTTTTAAAAGAGAATGGTAAAGATACACAGTTGAACTCCATTTCTCCTACACTGACTACTATTATTGGCTGTCCACAGTATGCTATGTTATTACCAATCAGATGCAACAGTGAATCCCCAGGCTTAATATTCCTAAAATCAAGATATTTTTTCTCCTTCATTGTTCCATCCATTTGAAGTGTATTCTTTTCCTTGCTCACTTGTCTATATTTTGACCAAATATTTTTACCTCTATTCTTAGTCTGGGTGTTCCTTTTATTGATTAAATTGAGATATTGAGGAATTCAGAGTATGTGGCCCAAATGTGGCCTAAAGTATGTGGCCTAAAAACCTGATGGCTTTGTATTTTATTCTGATGCTGTTTTCCTAACTACTACTGAATGGAAACCTACTCTTGTGCCAGATGTCTTCTGAATTTTGAATGGAATAAATCATTCAAATAAAAAGGCAGATAAAGAAATTCCACACTCGGTTCAAAATTAATTTTGGGATTAGAGAAGGAAGACCATCTCATTCTACACACTACTGTAGTCCTACAATTGCAGAGTGGAAAATCTGCATTTTGAATTACATCTAATGGTTGGACCCCAAAAGAAAATCACAGGGGATTTTCAGAGAGCATAGGAGCCCAAGAAGAGTGTTCTGTGGATATGCGATTGAAAAAAAGATACATGAAACTGACTAATAAAACGTGACCTTTTTAAACCTGTGTTATTTTTTTGTGTTTGGCAATTATTGAAAAGATGGTCTACGGCTAACCAGAGAAAATCTGGAGCTGTAAGAAAATAGGAAAACACAGGCCAACTCACAACTCTATTTCCGAGGTAAATGCTCACCTTAAGCAGTAATTCTGTAGGGCTGTGGCCATGGGCTATGACAAAATAAAAGTGGGATACTTTACTTAAGAGTTTTCAGTAAAGCATTCGAAGTTGGGTAAGTGATGTATAGGCTGTGCCAACCCTCAGTCATGTTTGTATTCGAAGAGCTGACTTAACAGAAATTATTAGCAAAACTGCCATAGTAAGAACAGGTCACTGGGCAAGCGGTGACTAGGGAAAGGGCAGAAGGAACAACTGGTGGAGTAGGGGGTGGCTAACTGGACATGACAGAAATGTGAGAAGGAAGGAATAGGTGACAGAAGAGAAAGAAACCACAGCCTAGGATCAGCTGCAGCTTAGGTAAGGGTTTGCTACCACATAAAACCTTGAGAAAAGCAAGCTATGAACGAGATCAATACTCTGTGATAGAAAGAAAGCAATCAGCTATTTAGCAGTTGCCTCATCATCTCATCAGAGAAGCGGACTGTGAAACAGTTATATCTATAGATAGTTATTCAATTAGATGGTTATCTTATTGGTCTACTTTGGGTTGTTCTGTCCTTTTCTCTATTTGTCAAAATAGAGAAAGTTAAGTCAAGTGATTGATATTAGTAGGCAGAGAAAATCAGCTCAGTGAACCCAAAAAGTCTAATTAAATTTTCCTAAAGTTTCAAGATGAGGCCTAAGCTGTCATTTTATTAACTATGACTTAAACCAGTATTCTTGTCCCATTTCCTGCATATCAGTCCTGACAAGCTGGGCTTGCTTATAGCTGACAAGTGAGTGAGTGATTGAGGTAAGTGTGATTTTTTTTTTTTGAAAATTTAAGTTGCAGTAAATATACTCTAGCATTGCAGAAACAGAAACAACATAAGACCTAGAAAAAAGCAGAGCAATCGAGTCTTTCTAGCTATAATTTCTAGCTATACCAGCCTACTCTGGTACATCTTTTAGGACCAAAAATATACGTGTTATGGGCCTGGTTAACCTGTACAGATTAAACCATACTGCACAAGCGTGTCAAGACCACATCTCCCAGAAATGACCTAGCTTAGTGCACATATGTTACAAAGTCCCTGTGGAAAGAAGGCAGCTGGAAGTAGGCTGTGACTAACAGAACAACTACTTCAGCCCACTCCTGGTCACCTTTTTCCTTCAGGCATTTCAGGAAATGATGATGAGAGGAACGGAAGATAGATGAACTGTTCTAGTGATTACAGCTGGTGCTTAGTTGTCATCCTCCCAAAGGGGCCAGTCCCCTCTCTGTTATATGACCAGGTGTTTGTCCTCAGCATGACAGAGAGGGGCTGCCAAGCATCTAGAAAGCACAGCAGCTGTGAGAAACTATCATCTCTAGGAAAAAAAAAAGCTGTTAGCGGAGCATAAGTTATCTTCGAATAGGTAGAAAATGAGATCAGTTGTCCTGATGGCATGGAGACCAAAGGCTAGACACACAAAACCAAAGTAGGCAGACTGAAAGAAAGCTGTTTCCAGTGCACTGTTCAGTAATTTTCTAGCCATTCACAATCCTGTTTTGAAACATGTTACTGGCAAAAGAGGGTGAATCCTTTCTCAAAAGTTCTTCCTTGTTGCACAGAGATAAAGTCAGAAGTGTACCTTGAAGGTGAAAACCTTGGTTGATGACCATTTGTGTTTTCCTAAGTACCATAGTCTAAGTTTCAGGAGTCAGTCTACTCTCATTCAGGAGTTAACACTGTTAGCTTTGTATCTGAGACTTCAATAAAGACAGGTTGCAATCTGAGGACATACTTATGCCTGAAATATGAAACTTTAAGTTTTGCCCATAACCATATCCATAACAACTCCAACTGCACTTGTTCATGTAATTCTAGTGATTTAGGACTTCAGTTCACATCACGTCAAACATGGAAAAGCTAAGTTGTTTGGTTTTATTAATCTGTACAGGACCAAATGCCACATTTTATTGACAAATCTGTGAATCACTAAAATCAAGTGGAACTACTACAACTGCTTATAATCACCTATGGCTTCCACAACAGTACTATGACGCTCTCTAAAGTGGCTCATCCAGAAAGGCTGCAAAAAAAAGAAATCTCTTTTCTTGGCTCTCTTGATCCCTTGTAGTCAATGTGTCTTTTTCCAAAGTTAGATCAGCCATGCAGAGTCAGCACTGGATGGCATTTGTTTCAGAGTCTAGAAAGATGCCACAAGAAATGAGATAGCGAGTATCTCAGAGAGAAAAATATCTTATATCTCTACTCTGTGCATCCCTTACTGTCATGGGTGTCACTTCACAGGTCATTATCACACACGCAGACATGAGGGAGATATTCCCACAACTGAATTGCTGGTTGATGGTGGAAGAGAAATGTAAATGAAAGCTTCCACTTTAAAACATCGAAGATCCACTGGTCTGACTGTTCTGACAATTACTAGAGCCACAGAGGTCCCTCATGGCAGTACGTATCATGCAGTTATACATACAAGGACAAACAAGAAGAGAAAAAGACAAACCCAGAACATTCAAAATAATTTCATTGCCCTTAGTTCCAAATATGTAATCAATCTGATTGATTCTGAACTTACTATGGTTGTATAGATATTTTTTAGATATTTACCTCTTTTAACCAAGCAAAAATAATTTTGAAATTGTATAGTATTCACCCTCATCCCAAAAAGCGTGTCTTTTTTTTTTTTTTTTTAATAGTATGAAAACTTCTCATTTACCTGTCTTTTTTTTTTGTTGTATGAAAACTTCTCATTTACCAGACCTTGACTCAGAAATGTCATTAATTTCTACCAAGGAACATCACTACTGCAGTACCTTGGAACCAGAGTGAGAAGCTCCTGTTCATGCTTCGTTCTCCTGTCTTCAGACAGCACTATGTCTGTTCAACTGTTTGGCCAAATAGGATAATACTCTCATGATGAAACCACCGAGCCATCAAAATTATTTTTACATTTAGTTTAATTGCTTGACTAACCTCAGATCCTCATCAGCAAATGAAAATAACTGAGTGTGGATAGCTAAAATAATGACATTTCAGCCATGACCTTGCATGTCTAGCAACAGCCACCACGCTATGATAAAAAATGAAACGGAAAAAGCATCTTATCTGAAGCATTTAAACCTAGAACATCACTGCTAATAATGACAGTAGAAGAAAGTCAATAATGGACATAGGAAAAGAGTTAAGTGACAGGCCTAAAAATGGGCCATTCTATTATTTGCATAATCTATGCAAAGATATAGATGTTTGGCACTGATTTCCAACCAAACTGCAGTTAGTTAGGCCCTTCTTTACCTGACTCTTGCATCTAGCTTGTTTCTGAATCCTATCCTTTCACACTTATTAAACAGGAGACAAAATAGAATCTCTTTCTGCAAAAACCAACCAAACAAAACAGAAAATATTTTGCCTGCTCTTCACAAACAAAACTTTTCCCCAGTCAGAAGTGCAACCCATGTAGACATTCTTAATTACGTTTTAGCATCATGTTTCCTACTTTTACTTTTTGTTATTTAACTTTAACATCAGCAGTGCTATAAGGAGAAACACCTTTCACAAATGCTTTGAAAGGCACTGCCAATGTAGCCTTAAAATGAGGAAAAGAATAGTCAGTTACGAAAACCAGACATTATCCAGAAATCTGGGAACGCTGTTTGATGTGTGTTCACTATGAGAAGTGAAAAGAGGGTAGAACAACAATAATATCGAAATGGTCTCAACTCCTGGAAGCTTTGCATTCAGATGGAAGACAGAAAAATAAGCCACCTGCTCATTTCTTTTTCCTTTGAAAATTTGACAAAGAGAATGGATTTTCTTTCAGAAGTACCTGTCATGGGTTTGATTCTGGTGTGCTCTTTTTGGTAGTGGAGCGGAGGGCTGTGGGGTTGGCTCCTTGCAAAGCTTTGAGAGCCTCCCCCAGCCATGTAAAAGTCAGACTCACCTCTGGCCAAGGCCAGCCAAATCAGTACCTCTGAGACGAAATGTGTTCAAGAGGGGAAAACTCTTGGGCCATTCTCTCTCTCTCTCTCTTTTTTTTTTTTTTTTCTCTTTCACACTATCTCTGTCTCTGTGTCCTGTCCTTTGTGTTGAGGACTTGCTTGTTTTGGAGGAGGGACAGGTGAGAAGAGAGCGAACCATGTGGTTGGTAAGGACAAAGTGAGGATGAAGAAGGGTGCTGGAGTGAGATTTTCTTTGATTCCTGTGCTGAAATGGTGGCAAGATGATTGCCTCTGAACCGAGGAAATTGAGGGCAGTGAAATGTGCAGGATGTGGCAGCAGTTGGAGGACCCCATGCTGGGGGAAGAGAGGACATGAAGGAGCAGAGGATGAGCCCAAAGTGACCCACAACTCTGAGGTTGGTCCCACGCTGGTGGGAAGGACTTACATGGAGGAGAAGAATTGTTTCTCATGAGATGGAAACCATATGGCATCCGGGGAAGACTGTAAGGAGTCCTCTTCCAGAGGGTGAGGCATTACCATGGACAATGAATAATGGCCAGAAGCACACCCCCTTCCCCTACCCCCACTGCACCAATGGCGGGGAGAGGTAGCCAGGAAGGTGTGAGGGGGAAGTGTATTTAAGATTCGGTTGTATTTATTTTCTCTCACTATCCTACTCTGATCTACTTGATAAATGGTGGTGGCAAATTAAATTTATGTTTTCTCCTCAAGTCTGCTCTGGTTTTTGCCCATGACGGTAAGTGGTGAATGAACCCTCCATACACTAATCTCAATCCTTGATCCTTTTTATTTGAATTTCCTCCCACCCCATCCCTAAAAGGATAGGGGTGGCGGGAGGAGCGAGTGAGTGAGTGTCTGCATGTTTCTTTGACAGCCAACTCAAACCATGACAGTATCCCGTATGCAATTAGAGGCACTAATAGTAGCACAAAGTAGGCATAAAATTTGTGTCTGAACATAAACTGTCACTTCTCCCAGCATTTTAAGGTTTTGCTCGTTATTTTTTATTGTTGTTTTTGTTTTAGGAGAAAAAATGTATTTTTTCCCATTTTCTGATCAAAACCAGCCTTATCCAGTTGAAACAGAAACAGCATTTTAATGAAAAATCAGGTTAAGTGGCAAGAATCTAGTCAAATGAAGATTCCTATTTTATACCGTTTTACTGAGCATGCAACTATCCAAGGACTATGTCTGTTAGTACAACAGTGAAAGCATGGGGAAGAGAACTAGAGTGTAGAAGAGAACATCAGAGTCAGGAGTAATTTTGCAGAGCTTAGCCCATAATTTGGAAAAACCTTGATAATTTCAGGCTGAAGTTTGCTCAAAGCATCCCATGAAGACCCTGTATAATGGAAAAGAGACACTGAAGTTTTGTAGGATATTTTTTAAAAACATATCAAAGTCTGATTTATTCCAATTACAAAAAAAACCAAAACAACCCAAAACACAAACTCCAAACCAAAACCAAACAGAAAACCCAAAACAGAATGCAGAACTTGCAAGTAAACAAATATTTTAAATTAAGACAGATATTGCCACAGTATTACAAACTAAATTAAGAAATATACAAATTCTCAGTCCATAAATACCTTCATTTCATCTCTGTGTCTATAAAGACAGGCTCTGTTTATTTACATGGATACTCAGCACTGCTTGGAAGTCATCTTTTAATTACCACTACAAATCTTCAGCAACATAAACAGTGAGGTGGTAGTCACAAACAACTCATAACCCACCCTGGTTTTGCCTAAACTGAAAACTGCACTCTTCTGAATCTAACCTTGTCTCTCTTGAGTTTCACTTCACTTTGAGTTATTTAAGATATTTACTCTTCTAATAGCTACATGACTGTAGTGGATAGACATGCCTTCTTTCTATTAATCTATTTTGAAACATTCTGCAGTAATGGCAGGGACCTGACAACAAAAGAAGATTAAGATTTAGGGCTAATAATTAAATATAGCTTTTATTTCAAGCTTTATGCTGATTAAAGTAAATGTCTGGCAAAAGTACATTACCTTTTGCTTAGCATATGAATCTGGCAACAGTGATGGGGGACGGCACTACTTCTTACAACTTTCATCACATTTGAGAGAAGTAATTGTCACTTTGTTTCTTTTCTGGTATCTTAATATTGTTTTACTAGAGCATACTCTAGCTTTGTGTAAAAGAATAAAATATACCATAAAAGTTGTTCAAACCTTCTCAGCAGAAACTGTTTCCCTCAGAGCCATTACAGCCTATGAGGTAAACAGATGTCTTTACATCTATTTACCTGTAAGAGCTTGCAGCGATACATTTAAAAAATCCCTGTGATGATCTGCATGTTGTAAAATACATATGCGTGAACAAAAGCTAAGAGGAAGTTTAAAACAGATCTCTCAGCATCTTCTGCACCTCAAAAACACCACTTAAAGCTCATAAGACTGGAAAGATCCTCACCATCTTCTAATAGTTCTTGCAACAGGTAGGAGCCTCTTTATTTGACTCTCTCTCTTTTTAACTTCACTCTTCACTTTCTGGAGTAGCTCTCTCCTACACCCTCATAGGGTAGCATTTGGGCAGTTTGTAACAACTAGACTGCTAGTATGACTGCTTTCAACAAAAACCTGACAAAGATTTTTTTTCTGAAATTGAAATAATCTATTCTGAAAGAAATTTCAAAAAATAAAATACGTGACTACAGAAAAAAATAGAGAAGTAAAAATTTCTTATCTAATGAACATCATGGACATCATGAGCTGCTTATAGTTTCAGCTCGGGAGTAGTTGACCTGGTACACTGTCATGGTCTAAAGCCTGAAAGTCTTTCAGGCAATCTCAGTTGTGGCAAGATCAGGCCCTTCACACACAACGTGCCATGTGTGCTGAGAGCCCTCACTGAATTGTTCTTTCAGTTCTGGACATTGCAGACATAGGCTCTATGGTTCTGGAAAAAAAAAAAAAAAAAAACAACAGAAAAAAAAGAAGGTATTTTTGATTCCACTTAGGGATAACCCAGTTTTCGTCTTTATTTCCCTCATTTCCATGACCATACAGGGGGTTTCCTTTATATTCTGTTTCAGAAAAACATTCAGGCTGCTTACAATCTTCTGCAAAATTGAGCCTCAATTTAAGAAGTTTCATTTTTATGGTTGAAAGAATTTAATCTGCCTGACATTCAAGCTTGCTGTCTATTCAAAATGAGTGGTAGATCGCTGTGGTAATCAATACAGCTTTACTTGTGCAGGCAGATGCCCATGAGAATGAAATGAGAGGCATCCAAGACATAAATCTCTTGAACTCTTTTTAACAAGTTGTTAATTTTTGGGGTGGGGGACATGCAGAAGCTCACATTAGTCATAAGTGAAATTAGTGTTCTACTACCTTTAATGCTCTACAAGGTACTGTTAAGAAATTATTTGGAAGTTTCCCTTCATAAGCTCCCTTTAAGGCTTATGCCATGAACCTAGGGAAGAAAAAAAAAAGTCTTCCCTTTTGTCAGCAGATTTCTTGATGGGCTGTGAGGAAGCAAAACCCAACAGAAACAGTAAAGCATAAACTTGTTATTTAGCTGACAAAAAAAGTCATCTAATGGGGCAACATAGCTCATTCGTTATTTTTATTGACCTTGGAATTGCTTAGATTTTTTTATCCCTTTACATATTTTCATAGAAATAGCTCCACTTGCCTTTCAGAGCACTAGCTGCTAATGTGCTTCCACTCCCCTCAGCCTTGAGATAAAATACCCAATAACACATCTAACATTTGTAGCAGCGAGACAAAAGCTGCACCATCCCCTGAGTCTGCATTTGACTCAGTGCGAAGCTGGAAGTGAAGGAATTCACTAGCCTTCGTGGACAAACAGATCTGTTTCTTAGGAGGACATATAATTTACTTGCCTGTGGCATTCCTGTAGACTCTGTTCCTGAATAAGGGTTTTCCCTGCTGAAAGCATGCTCCATTTTTATTTCTTGTCCCCAAGAGACCCTATGACTGTTTTACTACTTTCATTTACAATGATGGTGCTGTCACTGCAGTGCCATGTGTACCTCAGCGTATTTGACCATAGGAGGCCGTTTAAGCTTTTATATCACACCACTCTACGCGCTCTTCTTTCAAGTTTGTTTCCTCAGTTCTTGAGCTTTTATGAAGTCTCAACGCTATTTAAATAAAATGACTGCATGTTATGAATGAGAATCTTCAGTAACTCAAACTCTGCTGGGCAGCGCCTTGTCTCTGAGTATCCCTACAACATATGATCCTCACCCATGCATATGGAGATAAGTCATGCGAACGCTGTAACCCAGATTCAAAATAACTACCTCAATAGGACAGGAAAAAATCTATGCAACTGACAGACGCTGCGATGTTTTTCTCAACTTTCAGAAAGACGCATGCACACTGCGGAACTTATCTAGAACAAATCCAGTGTCTCTAGATATGCTCCACATGTGCAATAATAGCACATCTGCATGCACATTGCAGAGACAACCAAAGATCTCACAGGGATGTCAAGACGAACTGCGGAGGAATTATCATACATCTCGAAATCTCTAACCACCACACAAAGTGCTCCCATATGCATTTTTCTGTCAGAAACTAATTTAGGGGATATAGACAAATTGGAGGCCCATGACAGCTATAAATTATAAATTATAAATATGGCTATTATTAACTTGCACTCATGTAAGCATACTAAAACAGTGTAAGAGGTAACAGCATATAAGTTTTGTGTAAGCATTTTACTCAAGTATCTGAGAAATGTGACCACTAAAGACAGGCATAGTTACATGTAAGAGGCATTTGAGTTCCAAAAAAAACCCACCCAAATTGTCAAAAGGAGGGCAAGTTAAGCTTAAGCATAAACGACTATAAATAGACAGAACATACCCGCTAATACACAGAAGAATGACTAATAAAGCCAAAACCAAGACAAGCTGTGCAGGGAGGAAAGGAGTAACACATTTTTGGAAGAGGAACAGTAGAACAAAAGCGTGAGGTAAAAGTAAGGAAAATTAGAAAAGGAGAGAATCTCACTTTGGTTTTAACTTAATTTATCCAAATTTTACAATAAAAGCAAATTTGCAAGGCCTTTCGTGTTACCATAAAAAAGTCGTGAAGACTTTAACATGCATTGAAATATGTTTTCAGATTCAGCTTGAACTAACCGTTCTGCTCAATGATGGTGAGACATTTTTAGATTTCTTTTTATTTTGATTAATTATGTTTTTCAAGAATTCCCCATCATTTTAATTGAGCTTTATATGCATGCTCCGACTTAACAGGTAGCATCAGCCTGTATTATTAAAAATTCACTTAACTTTGTAAATTAGAAACATCTGTATGTCAAAATAGGACATGCTGAGTTTTTCTGAGTAGCTGGCAATATCCGGAAAGTAATGTAAGATGTCCCATTCAGAGGTGTTGCCATCATTACTGTTTGTTACATTCTGTGCATCAGTGAACAGGCTGCTCCAGTCAGTGCAGAATCCCAAGAGTGCAATTCTATTTCACGACAGACTATATTTAAACACTTGGCTTAGTGATATGATCTTACTTTAACATAAATTCCATGTTTTCTGTATCAGACTAGACCTAGGGTCTACCTGTGGGAAAAATGTAAAATTGGCCTCTAAATTCATTGAACTGAAAATCAAGGAAATATAAACTGAGAGTGTGCCAAGATATTTTGTCCCTTGAAGGCAGTGAATGATTTATGCAAACCAATTTACTCTTTGTGTTGAGGGCATTAAGCAATGAGTTATCAGAAGAATGGGAGAACAAGCTAAACGTGGGGAATCCTTTTAGTGCTGTCAGTGGTACATTAGGTCTACCAGGATCACAATAAGAATACATGGAGCAGTCAATACTAAGTTAATTACCTTTGTTGACTTGAAAAGTTGTAATTTAGCTGGAAACAAAATACGGAAAGCTTTTGAGTTTCAATCGTTTTCATACTTCCAGGCAGCTATTGAGTATTTAAAGGACAGGACGCTTTTTCTTCCTCTAGAGAAAGAGGAGCCTAAGGGAAGAGTAATATCACAGCCTATAATATCAGGGCATTTGATAATTATTCTTAGTTGAATAAAAGGAAGACCATGGCAGGAGGAAGTTTCATCTGCAATCTTTCTTCAGTTTAATTTAGGTTACATTAGTAAAAATGAATTAATCAGAAAGCTTATGAAGATATACACTATTCTATCACTCAAATTGAAGACTTGCAAGTAGCATAATTCAAAAGCCACCTTTTGTTGTGCTGTTTTTTTGTCTTTTTCCAAGCAATCTTAGAAACTAAAATCAGTAGTCATCTTCTAGCCCACTCTGCCCCTCTCAAAAAAGTCACAAACTGATTTTCCTATATTAACCGTCTCATTAAATGCATAATTTGCCTATGACAAAGACTCAAAGACCCAAGAAAATATTTAGAAATATTCACTGTATGGTATTTTTTTTTCTGGCTTAGAAGTTCCATCAGTGGAGGTGTCTTTATTTAATTCAAGTTCATTATGTATCTCTTACAGCACTAACATAAATAAACAGTCCTGTGGTAGGAGTTGTAGTAAACTGCTAAAGTAAATAAGCAGGAGCCAATCCTTGGATTTGAAATTCTATAATATAATTTTTGCTTACTCCTGAGACCTTTAATTACATGGCACAGCTGAATCAGACCTGGCAGCAACCTTTTTGTTGAGTAGGGAATGTCTCAATCTGTCACACCAAAGCCAGATGGCTACTTTTTGCAAGCGCCTTTCAGCTTGAAAAGTCAGGACTTTGTGCCAATGATTCAGAACTTCAGATCCACGGGTTAGGGTCAGAGTTTTGCACTAACAGGGACCTGGCGAACAGGATAGGTTTCCCACAGCTCATTTGTTGCCCATAATTCAGGATACTCAGAGAGGATAATGGTTGGGGGATCATTAGGGTAAAAAATATGATAATAATCTAACAAGCAACAGATGACTGCCTGAAAATATATGAAGGCATGGCTGTGTACTGTGTGGGAAATAATCTTGTTTACAATCAAACCACAAAATAACGTTTAGTCAATGTAACATTCTATAAAATGATATTTTAGAATTTTATCTTCTTTCAGTCATTGTCATCACATCAACTGCTAAAAATTATGTGCATGCTTCAAGGTATGTTTTTTCTTAAAACATCTGGCATGTGTGACATCAGCAGCGACTTTTTTGCTTATTCAAATCACCCTTGCACAAATTCTTCTAAAATATTTTCCCCACATCCTCAGAACCAAGGGTGAATTTTGCTGAAGCACTTGGTTGTCAGGAGTGAACAGAAAATATATTTGGCAAACCACAGAAAAAGGCTCAAACCTCTGTGGAGCTTCCTGTGAATTTATCTTAAGTGGTGCCCAAAATGCAATTCAAAAAAGCTGTTTAGTATGTCCAGTCCCTCATTTAATCTACATATGTTTGCACAACTATTGCTGTAACAATAATAAAAAAAAGATACAATGAAATACTGTTGGTAATCACTACTGACAGCTGGAGGTCAGAGAGTAAAAAGCTTTTAGAAGTTCTATTAAGAAGCAAAAAAGATGAATGTATAAATACTGGCAGGAAATAACTTGTCACTGAGCCACTATACTACGCTGACATCTTTGCAATGCAATTTCGGTTCAGGTCACTTCCTATTCCACATGCTTTTTTTTTTTTGTTTACTTTTCTAAAATGTAATCATTTATCAGATGTGATTTCAAGTGTAACTTTTCAGACACAGTAAAGAAAATACTGTGTTGAACTACTTTACCTACAGCACCACATCCTACACCCTATGGCAGAATCATAATTGCAGCTATTGTGTGATCTGCCACACAGAAGCATTATCAGCTCCATGCTTTTGGCATAACCCAGGAGATGAGGAATGTGATCTTTCCATTCAAAATGACACTGTCTATTCTGAAATCAGCTGGGAAGGATTAAAGATTTAGCAACCAGAGGTTATGGGAAGAAACATCTCCCTTGTCGTTCTGAATTAACTGACAAAATATTTAAAGTTATTAAAGATTTTTTAATTTTTTTTTGTGATGAACTCACTGTTGTTTGATCTGTTAAACCATATTGAAAGCCATACTACACCACGTTCAGTCCTGTATTCTGTACTAGCAGAGAAACCATGTTAAAGGAAGTTACTTCAAGAGCTGTTCTTTTGAATAACTTGGAACCAGTCAAATGGCAGGCAGTACAATTGTCCAGATTAACAAAAAAACCTTTTCTTTAACTGCAAGAAAGATGCTGTAAAGACACTATGTCTTCAAGCATTCCTCATTTGCTCTCATTTACTGTTATAATACTGATCACAATCCACACTAAAGAGAAATTTTAATGAGGCTGTAGCTGGGTTCCCATTAATTAAATCCTACAAGAGAGAATTGAGCTTGTATTTCCTCAAGTGAAAACCTTATCTAAACCATCTTTTCTTTTAAGAATGACAGACATTTTTGCTCTCAGAGAAATATAGTAGTCATTCTCATTATTGTACTCAAAACTGGTTTAATTTTCATCAACACTGCAATACAAAGCTGTGTGTTACAGAGAGGAGGAAAGTTTAAGATACCGGCCTTGGGTCAAAGACTTGTGTTCAGGCGGAGAAGGAAACAGTTTTTGTTGTCAAATTTCTGGTGTCGTGGATAGCTACCATGATTTCCCAATTAAAGTTTAGACATAGGAATAGCTTTATCCTTCACAGGCTATTCAGTTAATATACAGCCCTCTGAGAGCAACATTTTTACAACCATGGCAATTGATATTAATGTAGTATAATATAAAGAGGCATTGTTCTGAGCATTGCAATAGAATATCTTTAAGTTTTTATTCGTCTTTACAAGAGGTGAAGTATGTTACAGAACCCATCCAGTTACTAAAATGAAGTCAGATATTCATCTGAACAGTCCTACAAAACTGAAGGGCATGGTAACAGTATAAACAGACTCACAAGACATTTAAGAAAACAAAAGTGCAAGCACAATGTAGATTTCCTATTTGGAGATTTAATTCAGCACTCTTCATTCTTCTTTATTACATTGTAAGAGAACTATATTGCAAATTCTCCTCTGCATCTTGACAAGTAAGTTTTTCCTCAGATTACTCATTAAAAAATATTAAATAATATTAACCCTCAAAGACAAGCTAAGCAAATGTAAAGAAATCTTGCCTCCCTGTGTCCTCCAGTATAGGTGAAAAAAAATGTTATGTTATTCAGTTTATCAGATTCAATATGCTCACATTTCACCTTTTTTCTTATCCCTGTGCCTTTATATACATTGTCCAGTAGAGCAGGTTCCATGGATCCTTTGAAACAAAATATTTTTTACATTTTTTGCAGATGTTACGCTTAAAATAACTGCATAAATCCATTCAAATTGTGATCCACTTCCATTCAAACACCAATTCAGAAAATGAAAGAAATGGAACAATCTGAAGTATGAAGGGAAATACATGGAAAATTCTTAAGGATTTGAAATTATCAGAAATTAGAAACCAAGACCTTTAGTTTTTCTCCTATGGCAGATTACACAGGTGTACTACAGATTAGCTACAGTTTTTATAACGGGAGACACAGAATTTATCTTCAGTTAAATTCACTTATCAGGTATGAGAATTTTATTATAAATATTGAAAATCCAAATAAACACAACCAAGTACTTAAAACGTGTTTTGAGTAAGACCAGTCTAGCCTATAGGATAATTTCAGAACAGTGTAATATGACCTTGGCAGCACTCTTTTTATTCTTTTATAAAACATGGTGGCCTACAGTATCAAGGTCCAATTCCAGCAATGATTATTTTATTCTAGTCTATTGAAACCCTATTCAAGTTTCTAATTTCTTGCATCACTGATGTATAAACGTATTGCCACGGAATGACTTTGCATTTGCCAGTGAAGGGTGAAGTTTGTCCTGCACATTATTATTACCAAGTTAGTTAGCTCAAAATGCACAACAAAAGGAATTTCCTTTCCCAAGATAAAAATGTTGGCATGGCCCTTACCATCTTCTATGTACTTCTGTTATCTACTAAAGGAGTTTAAGAAGAAGGTTTCTCTCCTCATGTTCCTCTGATATGCTGAAGAAAGAAGGCATCTCAACTGATAGTGCCCTACCTCACAATGTTAAACTTAGCCAAGGCAGCCTGGTGCGCATGGCACCAGAGCAACAGCTTGGTGGTCTGAATTATAGCTGTATCAGTGATATGACTGATGAATTAAGACACCGCCTCATTTCGCTACTTTTTTTTAGATGCCAACTCTTGTACAGAGTTGCCGTGAATCTGATTAGCAGATATAAAGGTTAGATAATTCAAATTAGAGGTTTTTTTTTTTTATTTCAGAGATTATCATTAAGGTTATGAAAAGAGTTTTAAAGCGTGATTTCTAAAATAATCAAAGCAGACAGTAAAAGTTCTTTTAAAAATATATTTTAAATATTCCATAGTTTGTAAATGATCCTTTTATTTTACTAGTATATTTTAAGTCTTTAAATTCACAAATACTGAAGTTTTAGGCTCTTCAAATCATGCCACCTATCCTGTTCTGTTTGAATAGTGTTTTTCACAATAATATTCTAACTTTAGTAAAGGCTTCCAGACACTTTGATCAGTAATTGAAAAATGTGCTACTTAAAATCAGAGCTACTCTCCTCTTACAAAATCAACATGAAAATGGCCTTTTCAATCTAGCACATCCTTAAATGGTGTTTATTTGTAGCTGACTCAAAGCTAAATGTATTGAAGAAGATAAAAAGTATATTTTGTTGTTGCTGATCTACCTTAAATAGATGTTTTTTCAGTATCCTTACAGTATTTATACAAGCAGTGAAATGTTCATAAGCAATCTCTCTGTTCAAAATCACCAACCAAGTGTTCTACATCTTTTTAAGTCAGTGGTCTCTAACTCATTAATATTAAAAAGTAAAAATAACCACAATTATGACATGGATATGATTCACTTTGATTCAAAGCTATTTAACCATAATTAGCATACCAAGACAGCTGTTAACACTGGAAAGGATAGTTGCAGTTCTTATTAATTCAATAAAACTTGATTAATAGAAATGAGCTCTTGGTCTCAAACAGGTTTGGGAAAAAGAATTTCATACTGTCCCAGTTTAAGAGGACCAGAATAAAAGTTTTCTGGGACTGCCTGGCACTGGTGACAGGGAGGGAAGGGAGGCAGCTGTGTCTATGTGGAGGAGAGGATGGGTCAGGTGATCCAAATGAACCAATCACAGTGTTTCTTCCCACAGTGCTCAGTATAAAAAGGCTTCTAAGAAGAGCCTTGGGATATTTAGTGCCTTATGTGTTAGGATGGTTGATATGGGGTGTTATCTGCTGGTGTTCCTGCTTCCTGTTTCTGTACTGCAGAGAAACACTAGTTGTCAGGACAGTTTGTCTTCCACCTGCCTCCTGAGTGGGAGCAGTGCAGCTGCTTCAAGCCTTCATTTTCTGTTTTTTTTGGACTCCCATTGGGTCTCTGGGCTTGGGTGCTCCTGTCTGCAGCTGAATCTAGTCTGGGATCTTTCTGTTCAGGGTCTAGTTGCCATCTGGAAGTTGCGGGCTTCATAGAATCATAGAATGTTTGGGGTTGGAAGGGACCTCTAGAGATCATCTAGTCCAACCCCCTTGCCAGAGCAGGATCATGTTAGCATACACATTTTTGTCTTTGATACTTGCATATATTTGTATATAGTTCGACATCTTCATTGTTACTTTTCTTTTTTCATTAAATTGGTTCAATTTTCTTTTTCCAATATGAAAGTCTCTCTCACTGGTTCCACTGTTATCCTCTCCTGGAAGGGTGGTGGAAGATCACAGAGAGCGTCTCTCAGAGCTTCGTGGCTGGCCCAGCCTTACGCTTTACCACATGCTAACATAGAAGCTAATAGTACAGTAACCATAACTAATCGTAAATGTGACTCAAGTATGATTTTTTTCCCCTCAGTTTCTCAGTAGTTCAGGTCTTTCCAGTGTTTCACTGAAGTAGATAAGAAGTAATGTGTCTGATTGATAAAAAAACACCACAAATCTGTGATAATAAAAACCCAGGCTTTTCTGTTTACAAGAGTGTTATTGCATTTCCAGATAATGATTTCACTTGATACTATAACGACTATTACTTGAAAATTCAAAGTTGAAGGAACTAACTTCTTAAGGCTTTTCTGCTTATCAGCACAACAGTATGTCAGATAAGTGCCCTCAATTTTCTGGCTTCCACTTGTCTCTCTTTCCAGACTGGTCTTCCTGGAAAATTACCAACCAAGAGCCTTAGTTATCCAACTTTTACAGCTGGCTGCCTGGAACTTGAGTTGCTAGTATGGGTCAAAAACTAATACTCTGAAAGTAGCAAACTCAAGGAGAAATTTATTTAGCGTGTATATTTATTTATACTTAAAGCCACATTTTTTATAGCAGTGAAAAGTAAAATTCAAGAAGTTCCTATGGACAGACATGAGCCCAGATGTTCATTGATAAAGATTGTAATCTAAACCTCTTTATATTAAAAAATATAACATTAAGAAATAAACAGTGATTGAAGAAAACTTGTCATAGGTTGCAGGAAGTCCATCTTCTGACTAAGAGCAAAGAAAAGAAATTATTTAATCCTTTTTTTTTTTCAATCAACATTGTTGACTGTTAAATCGGCAAGTTACATTTAGTCCATACTCTTCCCTTTATTTGCATTAAGGATTCCTATGTGTCAGTAAAATAAAATCAGGTATGAATATAAAATATCAAATAAATCAGGTATAGTGATGTGAGCTTACCTTCACTGCTCTCCTCCCTCCCAAAATGTTACTTTCTCCCCCATTCCCTTGCCTCAGATTCACATTCCTGAGGCTGCTCCTCAGGCTCTACTGACTCTTGTGCAAACCATGGGGTGAGCCAGGTCAGGGAATAGGTCTACCCCACACTAACAGCAACTGCTTCAATTTTCCTGGGCTCATCTCCCTGAACTGACCTATTACTGACACCACATGCATCAGACCTAGAGCACACATGATCCTGAGACCTGCCCTTCCCATGTTCATACAAAGAGTTATGAAGTACATGGATATTCATGCAAACAAAATAAAACAGCCTTGAACACATCTTACGGTTGCTATTTCAGCAACTATTTGGAAGAGGTGCTTCACATTCAGGGTATAGGAACTGTCAAGGAAAATATTAGGTCAAAAAACATTAAAAAGACCAAGATTGATAGTGGTGAAGGGTATCATATCGATTATTGTATTTTGAGCAGGTATTTAACGTCAAAAGAGCTTTGCAACCTTGGAAACCTGATGAAATACAAGATATAAACATTGAGTGGTGCTTGTATCAAAGCATCTGGCAATGGAAAGAGGTTTTTATGCAGTTACTGATGAAATGTCTCACTTTTCACATAAAATATCTCACAGTTCACATCAGTGTTGAACTGTTGGCAGATAGGTAATATTACCCGAGTTTATTCTGGAGAGGCAGAAGTCTTGCCTCTCTCTTTTTATTCTAAGCAAGAGATTGCTAAGCCATCTTTAAATAGCTTCATCCTTTTCTTTATTCTTTTTGAGAAGAATCAAATAGACTGCTTTCCATTGACATTGAAAAGTAGGCAAGGAGAAGCACAGTAAAAGTCTATTTTACCTTCATCAAAAAACAGCACTTGAGTTACACCGCTATTTAAATACTTTGTAATGTTCCTTTACTGTCTCAGAGAAGCCCCAGTTTGAAATAATGTCACAAGGGGAACAGAGATTGAACATTGCAGCAGTTTAGTATCTGCTATGTCCTCTGCTGGGTGAATGTACGCTGCCCTGGCAAGAGAATGGAATTTTATGATCTAGTAATGGGCCTTCTTCCATCTCTAATTAGCACCTCAAAGGGGCACTGTGAAGATTATTTAGTTAATGTTTGCACAGATCTCTGACCATGTAAGTAGTGTTAAAGTGCTAAGCATTACTATTATCATGCAATTATATAATCAATCCAAATTTGAGTAGCACTAAAGTAAGTTCCAGTTCCAATTATGCTGATGAAACTGCAAAGGGACTGCACATCCAGAAGTTCCTACAATATCCAGTGCTGTTACAGTACCTCTGAGAATTCTCATCACAGTGACTTTCCCCAGCATCCATTAAAGACATATTTACTTGGGGCCGGACTGTCAACTTCAGGCACGTGCCTGCATGGGCACTATACCGAAAGACAATACTAAAAAATAGATAGTGAATACTGAGATATTAGGTATGTATTTACACTGGGATCTGCAATACCAAGGCATATATTCAAAAGGAAAAAAGTATTTACGTGACAGACACAGGGTTATGAAGCTTTCGTATCTACATTTCACCGTTAGCTGTGGAAGTTCAGCAGGAAAAAAAAATGGAGGGAGAAATTAAATCTCTTCTCTGTAGTATTGGGCTTCAGTATCAACCTGAATAGCAAAAATCTGCAAGCAGACAAGTGTCTCAAAACTGGGTTCTTTCTCTGGCTTGCAATAAATCACGTACCGAGATGAGATACTGCTGTTTATTACAAAGTTGTGCAATTTTG
Organism: Trogon surrucura; assembly: GCA_020746105.1. Classification (NCBI taxonomy): domain Eukaryota; kingdom Metazoa; phylum Chordata; class Aves; order Trogoniformes; family Trogonidae; genus Trogon; species Trogon surrucura. The sequence goes on along the minus strand of CM036617.1, from coordinate 110,143,688 downwards.
GGTACTGGGATCAAATCAGAACACCTCAGTGCTTTGTAAGGATAATTTTCCTACTCCCAGACACTTGGTACATACAGGTATGTCTTTAGCACTTTTAATCAGTTAGCACAGTTTTAAGGTTAATTCAAAATAGTGTTTAACTTCTTTAAAACCAGATAACACAAGTAGAGAGGAGTACTGTTTCTAACCCTCCATTTCCGGGCTCCAACTTTACTCTAGGATCACTGCAGTACTGATAGCTCTTGCACAACTGATAGCTCCTGTGCTAATTAGTAGAAAGGACTAAAATGATCCTGCAGATCCCGCTTGTGAAGCTAGGCCACACAGTTTGACTAGAACAACAGCAGTGCTTGGGATCAGAGCTTGGGCTCAAAAGACCTGCCTGGGATTGGACTAAAGAAATCCACAGCCCCTACTCAAACCAGCAAAATCCACTACAGCTAAGGACTGTTGTAAAGCTGTCTGTGTCTTCCCTCTAGCTGCTATTTATGACATTCCTTCAACAGTGTGTTTCCACCTACAGGGACTCCTTTTCACATCTCTTTAAACCTTCTCCCACAACAGATTTAAAAAGAAAAGAAGATGGGGGAAATGGCGTAGTCAAGCCGTTGTCTCACTGCTCAACTTGAATGCTGTACAGTCTTTTGCTTCACACACAAAGAGTGTCCTGGTCTATGGAGATTTTAAGCACAGCCTCAAAGTCAGTAACAAACCCAGACTCGACAGTTCCACCTGCGCTTGCTTACACTCTCCCATATAAACACCAGAGGAGGAAGATGTGACTGGGGTTGTGATCAGCTGTAACAGCCTCAAAGCAAACCAACCATCAGGAATTCTGTCACATATCTCCCAGTTACCCATTCAAAAACATCATGTGTCATTTTAAGGCTCTTGGTTACACCTGTGCCATAAAACAGGCATTCTTTATTTTATTCTTAACCAATATCTTTATCTGACTCTTTCAGAGGCTTTAAAGCCTTATCCATACCTAGAGAATCTTAGACTACTTAGCTGGGCATATATCTGTATTTGTAATAGATAAAAATCTCATTTTATTAAACTCATACAAGTTAAAACTGCTTCCTATACACATAATCCTAACAATTCTGTGAAAGCAGTGGAAGTACAAAGGAAAAAATAAAGATATTATTTTTTTTCATAATAAAAGCATGATTCTCTAAAATATAACTATGCAAGAATACAAAATACTACAACCTATTATACAACAATTTCAAAAAGAAATACCGTATAATTCTGTGGCTAACAGGGAAAACTGAATCTGAACAGAATCTTTGGCCATCTGGGTACCAATGTGAAGATGCATATATCCAAGAAAATACAATAGCGCATAATGAGAGCATTACGAATTGAGTCCCAGTCATAAAGGTATATAAAGAAAGGGACAGTTTTTTTGACAGTGAAATGAAAGAGACAGAAAAACCTCTTGGGACTGACGCAAGTAGTACCTTTGGACAGATATGAGTGTGATTTTATTTTATTTCTGGATGCTAACAGGTAAGGCTGCTAATGACTTTGTTTATATACAAACAGCAATAACTGACCAAAAAAACCCCACACAAGCTGTTCTGTTCCTAGGATATGAATAATCTTACACCCTTAAATCTGTGGTAGTGCTTTCCAACACCAGACAAAGTATAAAAAATAATATAGCTACTATTTCATTAAACTACACATGCTTGCTGAGAAACTCATAATGCAGATCACTGTGCACATGTATTGGTCCTTATTTATTACAGCAAAGCTAGCTTCATTTTTATTACCTAAACAACTTTTTTATTTCCCTTTGCTCTTAATCTGACAACAACTTTAACCTTCTAACTTTATGCACAGAGCATGTGTATTTGAAATTCGTGGTTAATATCACTGTAGCCATCTCCAAAAAGAGCAGGCAAGTGCTTTGTGCAGGTAAGAAACTAGTAGAAACTTGGCAATTAAAAAGAAAATAAGAGAACACATCTTAAAATGTTCATTGTGATATAGTATAAGTAGATTGTGTACCCACACATGAAATAAAGACTGAATCGGTAAAAACTGGCAGCTCTGTAGCCCTCAAATTCATTCTTTCTCAAAAAGCATGATAAAACAAGAAAAGACACAGAAAAAGATAATAAGGTTGAGGAGAATCTTCCACACAATGAAGATGAAAATATACTGAGACTCTCAAGCTTAACAAAGACATGAGAGAGCATACAAAGAAAATAAACAACGAAAGGTGGAAGGGTATCAATTATTCACTGTTTCTCATAACAATGAGGGTAGAGAAAATTCATTTACCAGCAAGTTTAAAATGTCAAAAATCACAGTGATATAAATGTGATTAGAGTGCTATTATTACTATTACTATGACTATTACTATTGTTATTGTCTAATTATGTTAAATTATCCTAAAAGTAAGGTTTCAGGGTCCTGATGTGATTATCTATCAATACTGTGAAACATGGTTTTCAAAAGAATTAAATATTCAGATGCTTTTTTAATCAATCTTATTTTTATGATATTTTAGGGAATATGGGAATGTTGATGTTTTTGTATTTATTTGTAAGGTAATAAAACTATTTATTTCAATACACAAACTTTACAATAAATGAAGTAAAATTGGTTTTAGATGTTATTTGAAACAACAAATCAACATTCTTAGACAAAAAAAATCACCACACAACATTTTAACAATTTCAAGCACAATTCCAATTTGGAAAGTAATTTAAGCAAGCATTTTTCCTGTCCATAATTTCAATTGAGATTAACTGATTTTCTCCAGTAAGACATATGTACCAGAAAATCTATCTCTCCTTGGGGCTGGCAGGGTCCTCCTCACTCCTTGCAGCATTTTGCCCATCTTTTAACCCGGCTTTCCGCCAACATCACTATCATGGCTGCGGGGTCCAGCCGTGCCCCAGCAGGACATCTGCCTCTGTTTCCAAAACAACACGGGCATGGCCCTTGTTAAAAATCACAGATAACCCCTGCCCGTTAGGACATTTTCTAAATGCCTCAGCTGTGGGAAAATCTTGATCACAGCTCCTACCTTACTAGGCATTGAAAAGTGCAAAGTAGGTGTTTTATTTTCTGCTCTGTCAGCTGATCTCTTCATCTCCAGGTAACTCAGTCTCCTCCTGTGTCACTGGAGGAACTCTAGGAGAGCTCACAGGAGAGGCAAGACCCAAGACACCCCTCCTCCACCGCAGACGTCTCAGGTGCTCTAGGTACCTCCTTGACCTCTGACACGACAAACCAGACAGGTCTCAAAAATGTCTGTTACAAAGGATCATCGCACTTGCACTGTCTCTGACCACTGAAGATGAATTTGTAGAGGCAAAGCTCTCCTGCTCAGCTATCTTAATGGTGGGTAGCCAAAGGAGAGGCACCACAGAGAAGATTACATGAGTTGGAGCTATGCTATTGTGTCTGTATGTTTGACTAGAGGGGAATCTTATGTTCTCTCACACATAATATATCCGGTCTCCAGCTGAGATGGCTGCAATTTCAGTTCACTTATTCTTGCAGACGCAAAACCTCAAGATAAACACACTGAGAAAAGCAGACAGTTATACCAAACGGGCTTCTAAATCTCCACCTGTGCCATCGTGAAACTTATGCCTAAGAGAACATCTCCCTCCATACACTCATGGTGCACAGGTCTGAGGAGAAAAACACATTTCAGGCCAAAGTTTCAGATCAATCTGCCCTTTTTTTGTCTAACTTCTCAATTTTCCTATCTCTTGACATATCCTCACATTAGAATTACAGGTCTTGGTAACAGGCATCAGCCAACGGTATTGGCAAATAGAGTGCTCTGAGTCAGTGCTAATCAACAGAAGCACAGCTTTGCCCCAGGGCAGATGTTAGGAATAAACTGGAATGTCTGGAGATGCAACAGAAAAAAGATCATTTTTGGGTCTGGGAAAAATGGTGTCAATTCCAGATTTCACATCTGATCTCTTTCAAATGAGTTAAAAAAAGAATGTTGCTTCTCTTATTAACTAAAAAAGTTCTGCACAGTCAAATCTCAATTAATTCTTACAATTTTGTGAAGATTTCCTGTTATCACCTCATTTTACTGTTCACAAACTTATCTTGTTCTTAGACAATTTGTCCTCTAACAAATTTAGAGATGGCAGTCACCCCAGACATCGTCAGAACTAATTTTTTGTAAACAAAAATATGTATTCCTTAGTTCTGTGCATTTTACATTTAACTAACCAATTTTAGTCACAGAAAAAGAAAACTGAAGGTATTATTAAAACATATTTAAAGGAAGTTTTCTCAAACACACTTTGCAAATTTATCTAAGTTTTCTCAAAAATCTACTTTTCAAAGATCATTCAAATGTGTTTGTACATTATGGTTGATATACTGAATGGTAAAACAACAGATACTTAAGCTGACTAGTCTCGTGATTTCAATCTATTTGCAAAACAGACTTCAAGTTGTATATGTATATTGAGTTTTGGGAGATAATTTCAGACAGGAGAGTAAGACTTCTTTTCAAAAAAAGCAATTCTAGTCAAATTGACATTTTCAAGTATTGTTTTTAAACCATCTAAGACTACCTTTATATGGCCTATATATATATATAGTGTAACACTATATTTAAAAAAATTCAGTGTGAACTAATGGCATTCTTGATTGAGCCAATTTCATGGACACGTGCAAATATGTGACTTCATGAAGTACTAGTAAGTCCTCTCTCCTCCTAAGGCAACCAAGCCATGCTTTGCAGAAAACAGCTAAAAAATCAAGTTGCCTTTTGTCCGTTCCAAAGCTTACGCTGCACTAGCAATAAATTTACATTATTTTTTGGCTCTCTGGCAAAATTGCTTTGAAACTTTTCCTTGTATCTCAAAAATCAAGAGCCCGTCTTTCAATTTTCTGACTGCTATTGACTGAAGCTAAAATCCCTTTGAAACTTAATTTCATTTCCAGGCATACTTGAGAAAAACACAGTAGGAAGCATTTCTTGGACTTTGTGTTAAGTCAACAGATAAAATAAAATAGTACACCCACACGCTTTCAAGAAAGCAAAGCAGAGCTCCTTGGAGATTGTGGCATTTTTTCATCATTTAAAACATTATAGCCACCACTTTTATCCTTTTTTTGGGTGAAATTTAAGAGATGTTTTGTGAAGAAAAAGCAAACCCAAAGCAAGAGTTGTCCGCAAATGCCCAAGTTTGTGTCAACAGAAATGGTGTCGAACTCCAACTATTCCCATTTGATATAGTTCTGGATTTTCTATTCCAGGGAAGTGTGGAAGAAGAGAAACCTAAGGGGGAAGAAAGTGGGGGGGGGGCGGGAGGGGAAGAGGAGTAATACTGCCAAAATTAAGTTTTTCTGCTTTTTAAGCAGTTCAGATTCAGGACAGGAATTTCTTCTAGACATTAATACAGTTTGAGCGTATGTTTATACAATCAAGGGGCCACAATCCTATTGTGTGCTATGGAAGCATGAACTATTTCAGAAAATCTTTATGAGGTGGCTTGATAACATTAACAGTCCAAAAGCACAACAAAATCTGTGAGACCTAGAAATTTCGGAATGAGTGCAGAGTTCACCCCATTCAAGATGCCAAAATCTGCAGCAGAGGGAGAGAAGGAGTGTCAATATGGTGAAAATGGACATCTCTTCAGTTGGTATTCACAAAACTTGTTCTTCTTCTGTTAAGTCCAGCCTTTACAAAAAACACATTTAAGAAGCCACAAATTTAATAGTTTCTCATTTTTGTAAATGAAGACACAGAAACACACAGAACTTTACAACATAACAGTAAAAGGAATAAAAAATATTAAGCCTAAGAAATCATACTGAAGTTAGTATATCCTGTCTCTTCATAGAAAAAAAATAGACATCAAAAGGAAACAAAAATACAGCAATAAATTCTGTTAGGTTTAGAGAAGTTATGGTTGCCATTCTTGTTGGAGGAATCTCCTAAGGCTTCTTACTTCAGATAGACTGAAGCAAAAAGTATATTAAAGTAAGGAGTTCATTAAAGTCACAAAAATATCAATATATCGTCATCTTTAGATGAATGAGTTTCAACTGTATTTATTTAAAGAAAGTGATTTTAAAAGGAATCAAAAAATACTACTGAATTATCACTACTGTTTGAAAATTCTCCCTACAACAAAAAAAAATTTGTTTAGGGAATTTCAGTGCTAAATGCTATGTCTATTCTTTTGCTAGTTCCATAGTCCCAAATTTAAGGTGCAGAAGGCAAAATTGACTATAACAGTGGTTTACTACTCATGTTCTCTCTAGAGTTTTAAGTTCAAATTGCACCTATAAAAAGGGGTAATTAGTCCTTTCTGGTTTATTGCTGTTAGGGGAAGAGAAGCAGTTTCAGTTAACTACCAGCTAGACACCACTCCAGATTAAATATCCTAGATTCAGTACTTTATTCTGGCTTTCAAATACCAAACTGAGAGTTCAGAGAAAGTAGGAAATGTCACCTTCCTAAACACTATAGACTATTAATTATGTCTTTGCAATGAACTTTCTCAGTGCAATTAGTCTACAGATATGAAGATCATTCTTTATAAAAGACTATGGGATAGAACAAGGTTAATTCCAATTTAAATTGTGTTAATAACAAAGAGTGACTGCATTCAGACAGCTGAACAATTACCTGATAAGCAAAATATGTGTAATGAAGCAGATAAAATTGACTAACTTTAAAACAAGCACGGATATATAAAAATGTGTATGTTTTTCTTTTCTAACATACACTGTGTTCACTGATGTTTTCCTATGCTACACTTTAACCACCTAGTTCACACATAGAAGGGATTTGTAAACAATTACATTTAGATATAAGTAGATAGAAATAAACAGATAAATTTAGATGTAGGTAAATATGTAGATGTATTTGACACAAATTTGACAGCAGCTTTGGAATGTTGGGTTCACATAAAAATTGCACAGAAGATTCCTGTCCCTTTGCTCTGACACCACACTCATCAACAAAGCTGAGCACCAACTGCTCTTGTGGTGGATGATAACTGAAGGTGAGCAGCAGATCCCGGGGTGGAATTTCATGCTACAGTTTCCCCGGTGGCAAATCTCATTTAGGAGATTTCTGACCACTTTTTTTTCCCAGACCTTGCCTTTACCCAGTGGTGTTTATCACACAATAGATAAAACTCTGCAAAATGAATAAATGACAAATCCCTGTGCAGAGGGTGCCACAGAGAGAGTTGCACTGATTCACCTGAAGGGGCTACATATTTCAGCAGAAAGGGCAAGGATAGAAAGTGAAAAGCCTCTCACACTGGTCTCTGCTAATGGTGAAAGCATACTTTAGAAGAGTATCTGCAAGTATAATCACAACCAGACAGACCCAGCTCATAAGTTAAAGTATTTTAGAAATGTAGAACAGAACAGTTTCCTTTCAGCATCTTTCATGAGAAATAAAAAAAAGACACACTGAAATACTCATAAACAGATTGCCCTGGTTTGAACTAAACATGACCAATTCTCTTCAGTGACTACTTCTCTGGTTTGGTCTCTTCTAAGAGGCCACATTGGGGGGGGGGTAGGAATTAAAAGAGTCACAAGGAAGTAAAAGACTGCATCTCTGGGGAGGAAAGGACAGGTGATCCAAACCTTACCAGCAAAAGTATTCCATTCTATATATGTCATATTCAGTATAAATCTGAGGGATCATGGGAGTTAAGGTTCTCTTGTTTTTCTGCTTCTTTCCAGGAAGGAAAAAAAAACACTCCCTACTGTTTTGGGATTTAAATTCTATTTCTGACAGAAATTCAGATAGCCACACTAAAGTGATAGACAACCATTCCAGATCACCCAAGATAAAAATAAATATTTCACTATTACCATGCAGAATACTACTTTAAAGCCTCTGTGGTGAGTTAATCTTGGTTGGCCAACAGGTGCCCACCAAGATGTTCTAACACTCTCCCTTCTCAACTAAACAGGGAGACAAAATGCAATGAAAAGTTCTTGGGTTGAAAAAGGGACAGAAGATTACTTGCAAATTACTGTCATGGGTAAAACAGACTCAACTTGGTGAAATTAGTTCAATGCATTGCCAATTAATTGTAACAGAGTAGGATAATGAGAAATAAGAAGAAAACTAAAACCACCTTCCCCCACATCTCCCTTCTTCCCAGGTTTAAATTCATTCCTAACTCCTGAGTGGAATAGGAGGATGGGGAACTGAATGCCACAGTCAGTCTGAAATGCTTAATCTCTGCCACCCTTTCCTCCTTATACTCTTCTCCTGTTCCAGCATGGAGTCTTTCCCATAAGAGACTAAAATTATCATCTTCAAAGAAAACATAAGTGTATGAATTCAGGTTTACCATTCCCCCTATCATTTTTCTCCCTTTTCACCAAATTTTAAAACTTTCTGTTAGGACTTTCAAACTTGCCTTTCTTCCCTTTGAAAGCTTCTTCTACATTCTAACCTTTTGTTTATAAACTTTAATTTCTTATCAAGTTTTCTATTCTACATGATTAGTCAGAACTTAGTATTTATATAGTAATCAGAAATGCACTGTTCACATTGATCTCTTCTAAACATTTGCCTTAGAGTGAACTACATTAAAGAATGACTGCAAAGAGTACTTGCATACAGGTAACTCGGGGTGGATATCTGGTCTAGTGAATTCCATCCTAGGTTTAGTCCCATAAACCCATCTATTTACAGAACCAAGGTCTTCTCTGCTTCTCATCCCACCCTACAAGTGAGGAAGCTGGGGGTGCTCAAGTTGTTGGGAGGGAACACAGCTAAAACAGCTGACCCCAGTTGATCAAAGGGATCTCCCAGGCTATAATGACATCATGCTCAATATGTAAACCTGGGGGAAGAGAAGAAAGGAGGGGATGTTTAAGGTGATGGTGTTTGTTTTCCCAAATTGCCATTATATGTGATGGAGTCCTGCTCTCCCAGAGATGGATGAACACCTGCCTGACCATGGGAAGTGGTAAGTGAATTTCTTGTTTTGCTTTGTTTTCAGATGCAGCTTTCACCTCACTAGTTAACCTCAATCCATAAGTTTTCTCAGTTTTACTCTTCTAATTCTCTCCCCCATCCCATCAGGGGTAAAGTGAGAAAGTGGCTGTGTGGGGCTTAGCTTCTAGCCGGGGTTAAATCATGACATTCTAGTAAACCTGTGGATAATTACTATGCAATGTAATTGTGATCAATCTGTATCATGCAAATGAATTGAGAAATGAAGTAAACTTTAAACTGACTGAATGGCCCAGGACACAGAAATGAGTGATTTTTCTGTGGGTATGCAAAAAGACTATTGTTTGCATGCCAGTATCAAAGGAATTTCTTTTTTTTTTTTTTCCAAAGTGGATTTAAAAAAAGGAAATGCATAGCCATGTTTCACAAAAAAAAAATATTGCACTTGGCCTCCTTCATTCCATTTCACATATCTCAGTAAGTAGGATCTTTGTTGATTAGTTTTTCTATATATGGTGTGAGTCTGGACTTCTGGTGAAAGCCTGGCAGAAACAGGTATCAGTAACTACTTGCACATAGAACTTGTACTGCTGCCTGAGTTGGCCCAAATGCTTCCCCAGTTATTGTGGATGAGGTTGTTTCTCCTCCTCTGTGACTTCTCTGCTGTAGATGCTTTGTTCCCTGTGGTTTAAAAGCCTCACACATTATGTTTTTCTCACTTTCAAAAAACTATTGCCTTACCATTATGTAACTACAGGAAGAAAATACTGTTAAGGATGGGATTTGTGGATCTTAGTAAGGGATCTGTGATTTTCTAATTTCTAATTAAACAATTTGTTCCTAATCCCTAATTTTAATCCAATGCTTTGTACAGAAGAGGAATGCTGATGTGTAGATGAAATTTATAAGGTACTCTTGACTGGTGTCTTTTCTCATCCAGGTGAAGTGAAACTGAAGAGCACCTCACAGTGGATTCCTTTCCTTGCCTGTTTCAGTCTGCTAAGCAGTAATTTTCCTATCTGTTGGCTAATTATTTACCAGTGCAATCTCTAATTTTTATCATAATTGTGTCCTCATTCTTTAATTAGGCACTGGCGGCATTTTTGTCTGCAGTAAAAATGAAGAATTGCAACTAGAAGAAATTATGCAGACAAAACCCTGCATTAAAGGAGTATTAAAGTTGAACAGCTGAACACTCTGTAACATAGAAAAGTCAGATTGTTGTATTGTATCAACCTTAACTGAAGTCCCTCTTGTACAGGCAATATGGTGTTCTGGTTAACCACGCAGTCTCTGCACTGCCCCATCTTTGCTTCATATAGTGAAGTTCCCCATCAATCTGTCTATAGCCCCAGGAGGCCTGTGTAATGCCCTGATCAGATCTTGTTTTGATTGCTTCCCTCGGGGCAACAGACAAACTTCTGGGCACCCCGATCTCTGCTTTTGCCACCACGGCTCATAGCGGGAGCTCCCTGCAAAAGGTACATCTGGTGTTTCTTACAGTAGCTGGGACCTTGGCCGTGCAAGTGATGAACTCTCTCACCTGATTGCCCTGTCTGTACAACATCATGACAGGTAAGCCCTCCTTTTGGGAAACTAATCTCTGTGCTTAGACTGAGTGCAGAGCACTTCATTAGCCACCTGAAAAGAACTTCACTGTTTTTGCCGCTTGAAGTGTTTCTACTCCAGCTGAGCAAACCAAATTGTTTTCTGAGATCTGATTTCTATCTTCTGTACTCCCAGCTGGCTCTTTTCTTCTACCATCACTCCAGTGCTTAACTACATTCTGTTTGATGTAAGTTTTGTATCCCTTTGATATAAATGGACCCTCATTATCGCTCACTACGTACTTCTAGAAGTTTCTGTGTTGTAAATACATGTTTAGGGCAGCCATAACTGCTGTATCCCTGGCAGCCAGCAGTGCATCTGCAGTTTTTGCTGTGGTGTTTACAGCAAGATATGAATTCTGTCCTGACCTTGCTAAAATTTATTTTTCTGCTGTATGTCTCTAAGCAGTTATTTATTTTTCCTTGCTTCGTGTCTGCTTCTAGGAAATTTTCATTCTCTCTTTCACAATGAAAGTATTTTGTCCCTGTAAAGACAGATCCACTTGTTATTCACAGCATTATGAGGTGGAATTGCTGTCATTTTCAAAAAACTTGTTAATAAATCTGGTGTAACAGTGCTCCTTTAGATGCTGACTCCAACTGACAGACTCTGCTGCTTTATGAAGTTAGCTTCCCCTGTCACATCTCCCTTCTTTGTCAGATGATGAAGTAGTGATAGGGTAGTGATAGGACTAGAGGGAATGGATTAAAGCTAGAGATGCATCGGTTGAGATTGGATGTTAGGAAGAAGTTCTTCACTATGAAGGTGGTGAGACACTGGAACAGGTTGCCCAGAGAGCTGGTGGGAGCCCCATCCCTGGAAATTTTTAAGGCCAGGCTGGATGGGGCTCTGGGCATCCTGATCTAGTGGAAGGTGTCCCTGCCCATAGCAGGGGGGTTGGAACTAGATGATCTTTAAGGTCCCTTCTAACCTTGACAATTCTATGGTTCTATGACAATTGGCCCAAGTCTTGGATGTTAACTTGGTACTCATGTCACAGCTGATGCTTTAGAAGTATGCTTTCCGTAGTTAGTATTCGAGATCTAAACTACTCCTTCTTCTAACATTTTATATTTTGTAAATATTCACATTTCAGTAAAATTAACCTAAATAACAAAAATGCTGATTTTTATTTTTGATTTTGCATAAAAGGTTGTGTTAAAACTCAGTAAAATAGGATGCAAATTACGTAAATAAAATGCATCACACTATAGTCACATTCATAATATTTACAAAACACATACTCTACACATGCTTATTAAGAACAAACTGAAAATGCAAGATATTTTTCTTCAGAAAAAGCACAAGCTTTCTGTTAAATCCATTTCAGAAACACCCTTGTGTACTACTTTTAAGTTGCTGCTGCTGCATCAGTGACAGATATTCAGAAAGCAGATGGCTAACCTTCTGAATGACATTATTTATGTTTCTGTAATGACATTCTAAAGACCATAATGCTGCACCTGTTCTAAATTCTTCCTCTTTAAGGACAGAGTACTGTCAGCTTTCAAATGCACAGCTCTAGATGCAGGACTAACTGTGATTTTAATGGAAGAAAAGTTTTTGATCATGTACTAACACGTGTGTTGATTTTTTTTAATGCATATATCTGGAAATAGTATTTTATTACAGTTAAAGAGTAAAACCTCTCTTTTTTTCTTGTGGAACAGCCTCTGACCAGCCTACTGACTGAAGTTACTTTTCCTTATAGCAGGTCCCTTGAGCCATTCCGTTACGGTTCTGCAACCTGACTATGCAAAAGAGATACTTAATTGCTACCCTGTAGTAATCTCATTAATTATATAGGATGATTTCAGACCACGATATAATCTGCCAGTGAGTCTGACTCACTGTAAGGGTCACAGTGAGCCACCTTGACTCCTTAGGGAAGAGTTCAGAACATGCAATTGCTGTACTGCATCAAAGTCAGGGTTCAGTGAACCCTGTATCCTGCGCATGATGTTGAGAGTAGCTCAGTTGCTTCAGAAGTCCGTATACAACCTCCATGGGAAATATAGATTAATCTTCCATCTTAAATCTTGAAGTAAAATGATAGCCTGAATACTCATATAAATATCTAGTTTCTTTCAGTGCCTTCTTAAAGTCCTGGCTTCAAAAATTAAGCCTGCGACATGAAGACTACAGTTTTCTACACTTTCAGGTGACAGTCCAAACAGGAAGGTATGGCACAGCTGTAGCTCTCTTCCTGTCAGGGAAGAAGAATGAATGGGACCCAGTGAGAGTGATCTGCTGTGGCCTTTGCATAAAAAACCCTGCAGCCACAGGATGCCCGGCAGAGCTATCTATCCTCTCTGCAGCACAAAGTCTCAGCTATAGAGTTGGCCTGACCATTTCTTAAATGTTAATTAAACATTTTGCTCTGCAAATTATACTTTCGCTAGAAAATATTTTCTTTAGTATTTTGCCCATCTAAGCAGCTGCCATCACTGTAGCCCTGTAGACCTAAAGTACAAGAATATGGAAGGTTTCATGACCTGCGGTCTGTTTTTAGTATCACTTGCTATGTTTTCTTCTCTCATTCTTTTCCTGTGTGGATTCAGTGGCTCAGTTCTCTCTTGAACACACCCTACAACGGTAGCTGAACCTAATCTTCTTATCTAGGTTGTCAGATAGGGGCTGAAAGTTTTGGTAAGACTTACCTGGATGGCCTTAAAGTTGCTGGGGAAATAAATAATTTTCTTATGTAGCTAAAGGAAAGATTAACTGAGAAAGATCACAGGGAAAATAGATAAACTGAGATGCTTATTAGCTACTCTTGTATTTACTATAAAATTATCTAATTTTTACAGGTTGTTTAAACTTTCATGTGAACAGTTGTGCATCTTATAAATGTTAAAAAAACCCACTACGTAGAGAAAATGTAACTTAAAGAACATAATATCTTGTGAGGATAAAAGTAAATAGGGCAGAATACATCCTTGAGTCTTCATAAGCTGTTTCATTAGATGTTATCCAATGACTTTACGTGCTGTTAATAATTACTGTGAAAAGTACTAGATGGAAAAATCAAACTCCTAACTAGATCATGTTTAGCAAATTCAGCCCAAATCATAACGTTAGCTAAAATTTATATGATTACAAGATAAAATACATACATTGTAGCTATGGGGAGTGAATCTGACTAACGTACATATGGATTTGAGTGTAATCAGCCAGACAAGACTGAATTCATAATACATTTCTATAAGAAGAAGGGAGATACTTACTTAAAACTTTCTGCACGCTTGGATGCTTATATGTGCATTGGAAAGTAAATACTGCATCAGAGTCCGAACAAATTATCATATCTTGGACCAGTATTATTCAATATATTCATCGATGACTTGGATGAGGGACTAGAGAGTACTATCAGCAAGTTTGCTGATGACACCAAGCTGGGAGGAGTGGCTGACACACCAGAAGGCTGTGTTGCCATTCAGCGAGACCTGGACAGGCTGGAGGGTTGGGCGGGGAAAAATTTAATGAAATATAACAAGGGTAAGTGTAGAGTCTTGCATCTGGGTAGGAACAACCCCAGGTTCCAGTATAAGTTGGGAAATGACTTATTAGGGAGCAGCATAGGGAAAAGGGAGCTGGGAGTCTTGGTGGACAGCAGGATGACCATGAGCCAGCAGTGTGCCCTTGTGGCCAGGAAGGCCAATGGCATCCTGGGGTGTATTAGAAGGGGGGTGGTTAGTAGGTCGAGAGAGGTTCTCCTTCCCCTCTACTCTGCCCTGGTGAGACCCCATCTGGAGTTTTGTGTCCAGTTCTGGGCCCCTCAGTTCAAGAAAGACAGGGAACTGCTGGAGAGAGTCCAGCACAGGGCAACTAGGATGATTAAGGGAGTGGAGCATCTCCCTTATGAGGAAAGGCTGAAGGAGCTGGGGTTCTTTAGTTTGGAGAAGAGGAGACTGAGGGGTGACCTCATTAATGTTTACAAATATATAAAGGGGGAGTGTCACGAGGATGGAGCCAGGCTCTTCTCGGTGACAACCATTGATAGGACAAGGGGTAATGGGCTAAAACTGGAACATAAGAGGTTCCGCTTAAACTCAAGAAGAAACTTCTTCTCAGTGAGGGTGACGGAACACTGGAACAGACTGCCCAGAGAGGTTGTGGAGTCTCCTTCTCTGGAGACATTCAAGACCTGCCTGGACATGTTCCTATGTAGCATTATCTAGACATTTCTGCTCTGGCAGGGGGATTGGACTTGATGATCTTTCGAGGTCCCTTCCAATCCCTAACATTCTGTGATTCTGTGATTCATACAAAGATGAATGGAATGTAAGTTGTCAATTATTTCCACTGACACAGCCACAGGTTCAACTGCAGTCTGAGTCTCAGATAGGAAAGATTTTAATGTAGTATGATTTCGAATAAAGCCAGGAAGTCTAAAGCAAGTCAAAAGATAACTACATCATTATTTGAGACAAATGATGATTTTAAATTAAATATAAAACATATTGTTCAACCATCTTGCTTGTTTAAACCTTCCAACCCTGATGATTCTATGATTCTACGACTGGACGTACTGCATAGGACTTCCCAAATGCTGGTAGAGTTCTCCAGAATCCTCACTGTAACAAGGGGTCCCCAGCAACTGTGGATCTGGATGATGATATTAGGGCCATTGGTGATGGATCTTTCTTAATAACTATCGGTAACCCTATATAGTAATGATTGAAATTGGAGTATAATAAGCTTGCATTGCCTTATTCATTTAGTATTTTAAAATAGACAGTAAAATAAGCTGACCTTTCTGTTGGTACCTGTGTCCTTTTCTGTGGGACACCCTCTCTTCCCCTGGCCAATTAGGAAAGCGGTCATATGTTACACTTCAAGGGTAGATTTGTAATAAGACAGTCTCTGTCTGCCTCTAAAATCTGATCCATTCAGGGGGTAGTATGAAGCACTCCTCTGAAATGTTAGGCCATGACATAGGAATTCCTGCCAGCATTCCTCTTAATAAAAGAAATACTGAAGTGCGTAGCTGACATAAGCCATATCTGAATGCACAACTGCTGGTACATTTACTTACACATTTAGTGCACTATCAGTATTTCATTTACAGCTTTATCAAATCCTCTGTAACACTTTAAAGATAAAAGGTGAGATATCAAGGTAAAATATTCCATACCCAATTCCAGAAATCAGTCCCATATAAAGTAGAAAGGTCAGGAAAAATGCATTTCAAAAGCATAACATGAATTTTCTAAGGCTTTTGATATCCCTTTAGAAGTTCAGACAATGTTTACCCTGTACAGAGACCTCCAAAAAGACCTTGTTCTCTCTTTAGATATCTGCAATTCATCACCATGGTTCCATACATCTCAAGGGTCACTGAAAAAGAACATAAGGTAACTCCCTTGATCTCTCTGGTTCTCAGCCACAATAAAGTCAGAATCTCTTGTAAAAAAAAAATAAAACAAAGCAAAACAAAAAAGACCCTCACTTTGCTGCTTCTGAACCACTGCCCATAAAAGGGCAGAATCTCTTAGGTTCTCTAAAAATTTAAAATAGATCAGTATCTGTAATACCAGAAGAATATGATGAACAAAGATGACAGAAAGTCATTCTAGAAAGGTGTGTGGATTTAGAAAATCAGTCAACAAAGAGCCAACAACTCCCTGGTAATATATTCATCTGGTTGTGTGAGAAATAAGGCAGAAGGAAAATAACAGTAAGAAACAATAAGCTTGCTAGAGGTGGAGTTTGAAGGACTGCTGTTTTCAAACACATACAGAGCCATTTAGGCTAGAAGAGATCTCTGTTAGGCCCTTATTCCATCCTTCTGCTCAAGGCTGGGCCACTTTTGAATTCAGAACAGGTTTCTCAGGGATTTGTCAAGCTGAATCTCAAAACTCTCCATTAAGGAAGACTACACCTCCCTGCTGCAGCCTGCTCCAGTGTTTGTCCTCAAGGGGAAAAGCTTTCTCCTTATATATACTCTGAATTTTCCCTGTTTCAGTTTATTCCCTTCATCCCCCTGTCATGCACTGTTGTGAGGAGCTTAGCTTTGTCTTCTCCATGACCATGATGCAAGTAGGCAGCTGCTACCTTATGCTATCTCTCTCACACACACACCCTGAGCCACTCACCCACCGAGGGCAAGTTCTACCTCAGCCTCTCTTCACAGTGGAAGTGCTCCAGCCCTGACCAGCTGATTGCCCTCCCTTGACCTTGTTCCTGTTTATTGACATTTATCTTGTACTGGGAGAGGGTGGGGCAAAACTGGACTCAGCGATACTGATATGGTTTATCAAAAACTGACTAAGGGAAATAATCACTTCCCTCAACCTAGCAGCCATGCTCCTGGATGCTGTCAGAGTGTGCTACTGACTCCCGCTCAGCTGATCATCTACCAGGACCTCCAGGTTTCAGTTTTTTTCGGCTGTCCAGCCAGTCACATTCCCGGCTTATTATGCTGCAACGGTTAGTCCACAATGCAATAAATTCTCTATTTAAAGACGTGTTACTTAAGAGAAGTGATAAGGTAGTTAATACTAGTTTTTGACAGCTCTTTCCCAGACTTTTTCTGTCTTACTACAGTCACAGCTAACTACTATAGATTAATAACCTTACAGAGCAAGCTTGCAGTGTAACTACCTGCTCCTGTAGGAGAAGTATTTTCTGAACTACTCCTTTTTTATATGTGCAGTTTAATTAAGGCAGAATATCATTATCATTCACATGTTTTAAACTAGTTAATAAACAAGGTAAGAGAGAACCTTAATGGAGAATAAGTCAACAAATCATTCGTATGCCAAACTAGTTGGGACAATGTGAAATTTTAAGAGAAAATATTGAAAGCTATTATTTTCAAAAAAGAAGTAGGCAAGGCTGCTCTCTTGATACTTTCGGTGAAATGTAGTCTAAACAATATAGACAATATATGCAACTGACAGCCAAAAGCAACCTTCAGATAAACTTATTTCAGATGACTTGCACGCATTATAACAGCGACAGAACTCTGCCTTTGTCACCTATAGAACATATCAAACAGGAAATAGCCTAACTGTATTTGTTTGATATATTTCAAAGTTGAAGAAGGATGGCGTTAAACAATAAATGGAAGAGTTGAGAAGAAGTTGTTAACTTAGGATACTTTGTACATGCCTTCTTGGGCAGTAGAGCATGACATATCACTAGGTCCTACTCCCATTTCCAAATATTGAGCAAAATTTAAAACTTTTGTTTTTTCCCTTCTTCAGCAGTTCACAACTTCAGTAATTCTGAAAAAAATATTTTTGCTATACATACATTGGTCACCACAGATTGCAAATTAGTTTTGGTCAACAACAACAAAAAATAAACCTTAAGGAAATATGTTTTCCAAAACAGAGTACAATTAAGTGGTATAATGTAAATAATAACAAATTGGTGATGTACTCTATGTGTGTAAAAGCAAGTGTTTAACAATTAATAACAAAGTAAAAAATCTAGATGGATTAAAAACATGCTTTTACTATCATTACAGGCCTTTCCAAAAAGATTTAAATACATATGCTGTCCTGGGTTTAGCTAAAAACCCAGTCCTGTTTAGTGATTTTTACTTTTCAGTTTAGTGTCTTCTAAAAGGCTGCACTTTCTGAAGTCAGCAGCATGTTTTTGCAGACAGTGTGTGCTACTGGCAATGATAACACCTGATGTTTACAGTTACTGCCTGGGACTGGTATGTAGAAAGGCTCTTGCTTATACTTATTCCTATAGTGACCAAGGCCACTGCTGGCTCTTGTGTGTCATGCTGGGGGTGCTGGGTAGTAAGAGGGGGGCACAAGGAAGTAAAAGGTGGCACCTCCGGAAGGTAACAGACAGGACAGGTGACCAACGAGAGTATTCCATCCCATATACGTCATATTTAGTATAAATTGAGTGATCACGAGAGTTTCGCCCTTTTCGGCCCTTTTGCCCCTTTTGCCCTTTTCGGCCTTTTCGCCCTTCCTTTCTGCAATGGCCGGTGTCCAGAGAGGACTCCATCTGACCTCCTGATTTTGATCCGGATCCTGAGTTCCCGAATCCAGCTCCTTGTATCCAGCTCCCGCCGCCGCTGAGCCTGGGGTTTCCCCAGTGCCTCCTGCTCTGCAGCACCAGTGGTGATTTCTATCAGGGGAGGGAGTCGGGCTTGATATCGGGCTATTATCTATAGTTGTATATAGTTCTTTACTTTTATCTTTTTACCATTATTCCTATTACTTTCATTAAAGCTGTTCTAGTTCGTTTTTTTTCTTCTCTCATCTGTAAGTCTCTCTGCCTCATTCCCTTTTCTCTTCCCGTTTGGGGGGGGGGAAGAGGGGGTTAGAGAGCGTCTGTCCGCGTTAGTGGCCAGCCCAGCCCTAACCCGCGACATATGCTCACCTAGAGACTTAAAGGTAAAATACAAAAGCCTGGAAGTTTACTTGAGTATCCATAGTTCTCATCTATGACTTCCTTAGTCTTATATTTCAAAAGAAAATGCAGATTACAGATATTAGACACATAATGTTTTTATACAAAACCAAAAGAAAATATGAGTAATACGTGCAACACAAGGATTCCTAACTACAAAGTCAAGACATGCTGATATTAAAGCATTGGTTTTAGCTGGGCTTAGCTTACACATCTCATTCAAGGCCCACTGTTAATACAACTAGTACTTATTATCCTATTCCTAAAGAGTCACTTGGGAGAAAAAAGCTGAAGACATCCAGAGAAACCAAATTAGTCATTCAATTACAGATTGATCATAATTTACAGTAGTAACATTGCAATAATTCACGCTTTAGAACCAAGGTAATTTGATTTGAATACACTCTTTCTGAGGAGAAAAACAAATAACACGTTAATAGTACCTAAAACTATCTTACTATACATTATAACTTCTAGTAATTACTATTTTGTCAGCTTTATATAAATGACATGCCATTAAGTCTAATCAAATTGACCTTAGATATACACCATTCAGAGTTCTGAACCTGGTCCATCAAAATTATATACGTCTGCTTTGGCAATTACTAAACAGTATATAGACAATATCTAATCTAAGATTTAGATTAGATCTTAGGAAGAAATTCTTCAGTATGAGGGTGGCAAGACTTTGGAATAAATTGCCCAGAGATGTTGTGGTTGCCTCCTCCCTGGAGGTGTTCAAGACCAGGTTGGACAGAGCCTTGAGTAGCCTGATCTAGTTGAGAGGCGTCCCTGCCTGTGACAGGGAGGTTGGATTAGATGATCTCTAAGGTCCCTTCCAACCTAGGCCATTCTATGATTCTATGATGATTCAGTGTAGAGATATTCAGAAAAAAATCTTTATGAAGCAACATAGGCTTCTGATAGTAGCCTGCTTTAAAAAAAAAGAAAAAAAAAAGCTTTTTTTGTTATTCACTGTGATTTTATTTTAAATTGTGGTGTATAACTATTTTGCATTAATTTTGTTGGACAAAGTAAGGAAAATGACAGTAAAGACCCTAGAAAATGTAACTTCTTTGCACAAAACACCTCATAGTGGCTTGTTTGTTTCTGCAAAGAAGTAAGACTGATAAAACAAGTTCATAATTAGATTAAAGAGAGCAAAAAATTTTCATTAATGTTTGATTTGTCTGATCGTCTTTCAGCTGTAGGAGATATTCTGATGGTTTGAATTCTGTAAGGCATAGACACTCTTGGGGCAAACTATTTTCAAACATGAGTGAGGTTTGAGTCAACTGAAATTGATAGAGTGACATACAGAAAAAAAAAAAAAGCTATATGGATGCTTTCAGTTTAACTAATGCTCAGTGTAATATTCTGAAATATGTGATTCTCAAAAATCAAAAAGTAGAGTTGCCATGGGGCTCCAGGCACTTCTTTTTAAATACTCAAAGTATATAGTAAAAGGTTTTAAGCTTTCCTGGATCCAGTCTCTGTCTGACATGCTTTAAACAGGTGAATTACCCATTCTGCTCAGTCTTCTGTATGAGTGATTATTGTTCATTACATGTGATTAATGTTTGTTACATTTGAGTTAATATGCTAATAAACCCATACAAATGCTAGGCATATTTACTTCAGCTTCGCAAAGTGCATTTTTTTTCAGCTTGAATCACAGAAGGAGTAGTCTTGTGTACAGCTAGGGAAAGTTTATGCAATTATTTCCTTAAAAAAAATCTTAATAAATGGTATTCTTAGCCCAAAAATGGAAGTTAAAGTCATACTAGGTATATGTGATTTTTTTTAATACGAACTGCATGCATACTTAGGTCAGTCATCAGAATGACTAAAATAAATTCCCTGTCTCTTAAAATTATAGTAATTTAAGCTTCACTATTGCAAATCTAGAGCAAATCAACATTTCAATTTCTGTTCATCTCATGCAATTCCATTACTCCAGTAGGTTTGATTCAGATTTGTATAACTCTGTGAAATATCACAATCTGCCCTAAATTTTATTATTGCTACAATAGTCATGCACTTGCTGGAAAAACATAAACAAATCAAACCCATTTCAGTGTTTGAAAGAAGGAAAAAAAAGACTACGCAATATACTAGGGTGAGTAGTGCTATAAATTTATAATAAATATTTGTAATGCATTGTCCTAGCTTGAGCTATACCATGGCAAATCAATTTTGTATACCCCATCAAATTCTACTGTTTTGTAGAGTGACACTTTAACAGGGATCTTCTGAAGAAAAAAGAAATTTCTGTATACACCCCGTAACTACAAAAATCACACATTACTTACAAGACTGTGTGAAATTTAAATTGACCTATATACAACGGTAATTCCACCAAAGTCGAAGATGTGACATTAGTTTTACAGAAGTCTGAGGAAATAATCATGCTTACACTGCCTAGAGAACATGGAATAATTCACAGAGGTTTTAGCTGCTTGTGAATATGGCAGTTTTGGAGAAAGAATTAAAAAATATTATTTAACCCCGATTATATGTGATATTTTTTCCAAATCTGTAGCCACTGATGCACAAGATTCACCACTTTCAAATTTATTTATTTTTTTAAAAGTCTAATAAAAGGTACTCTCCCATTATAGTCCATCTCTACTGAGTAAATAGGCTTGCATACAATCCTCTCTTCCTTTGACATTGCTGCTTGCAAAGAACAATGTCACAGGCATTGTACTGCATTACAGAAAAAAATTATTTCCTTAAATAACTCTTGCACACAACTGCAAAAAAGACAGGTACTGCAGATTGCAGTATAAATTCCAGATACATTACTTTGGACTTTGAAGACTTACTTCTTGTCAGAGAAATGAAACTTCTTTTAAGGAAGAGGAGGCTGAGGGGGGACCTCATCATGCTCTACAATTACTTGAAAGGACATTGTAGAGAGGTTGGTGCTGGTCTCTTCTCACAGGTCATTAGGGACAAAACCAGGAGGAATGGGTTCAAGTTGCAACAGGGCAAGTTTGGACTGGACATTAGGAAGAAATTCTTCATGAAAAGAGTGGTCAGACACTGGAACAGACTGCCTAGGGAGGTGGTTGAGTCTCCATCCCTGGATGTGTTTAAGTGTCGCTTAGATGTGGTGTTGGGTGATATGGTTTAGGGGTGAACTTGTAGTGTAAGGTTAATGGTTGTAGTGTAGGGTTAATGATTGGACTCGATGATCCCAAAGGTCTTTTCAAACCTGAGCTGTTCTATGATTCTGCCATATGGGACAGTGAGACAGTCATCTGAAGAGTATAAAATCTTGTCAACAAAATGCAGTCTCGTGCACATTTTCACTTTTGTCAATTCCATGAATGTAAAAATGAGTCAGGAATCTCCATCAGAACACACATAAGCAACTCATCAAGGAAACCACATTCTTAGAAAAAGTTTATTAGTAAACGGAAATGCTATTCAAGAAAATGCATGCAAATGAAAGAAGTGACCAATACCGCAAGCTCAGCCGATCTGGGAACATGTAGACCAACAATATTCATAAAATATCTCAGCTGTGAGTCCATTATTTGGAAAATTTAAAGGTTTCAGGTTCAGTCACCTCTCTTGGCAGAAAGCTTTGCAGCTGGGAATAACTGAGGTCGGTCATTCCTAAGCTCTTTTGATTGTACTCCAACTCCCCTTCTCTCCTTTTGGGTAGCAACGTGTAATATCACAGAATTCTATAAGCAGCTTAGTTCTGGGGCACTGTGGAGGTTCATTAGCCTGGCATGATGCTGCTGGCTCTGGGGTGGATGGGGACACACCAAGGAGAAAGCCATCTCTAATGAGTACAGGCCTGTTCACAAGCTACTGGGCAGGGCAGCACCTCACAGCAGGAGGTGGTGCCTGGTGCAAGGTGGGAGTTTTCTGGAGCAGAAAGACCAGAGGTTTCAGGAGGTCTTGAAAGGGCAGCTGGAAGGGGTTGGGCTGGCAGGCAGAAGCCTTCTTGGGGCTGCTGCCAGCCCAGGCCTCAGGCCTTGCCCCACCACAGCCCCACTGAGCTGAGCATCACCCTGACCCTGACGCCATCCTGCACCGCTCTGGCATCCCCAGACCTTGTTTCCACAGTCCCCGGTAGACACCGGAGGGATATTTCATATGGGATCCTCCCTGCTTTACAGCTTTCATCCCTACGCTCTCACCCCTCTCTACTAGGGAATCCCTAGGCTTGTCCCCTGAATATGGGTTAGTAATTATGAGAGAACTCGTTTAGCCTGAGCCCCATCAGCCGAGATTAGATGTACATTGCTGGCGCGAGGCGATGGAGGCACAGATTTGTCATGCCTACCACGTTAAAGTTTCCCTAGTGTCAAGCTGGGCATGAGGCATTTCTACAAAGTATATGAATCCTTTCATTTCTTTACACTTGTTTTCTCAGCAGAAGTTGCTGGTTCCTGAGGTAAGTAGAAAGGTTTTATTCTGTGCACTTCGTGATGTCAAGAGAATATATCTACACAGGATGAGATGTAATTTGTAAGCAGGTCAGGTTTCCTACATGGCCCTGGTACCTGCTGATAGCTTATCGAAGAAGACTTTGAATAAAAGTGATGTGGGATGATAGCAAGCGGAAGAGAAAATAAGTAAAGAAATCTGCAAACCAAGGCAAACTGCAACTGCTGTTGGCAAGAATATAGAGCTTCAGACTCCAGTAGTGAATACTTATGAAAAAGATAAGCCTAAATCATCTTGACCACATACCAAATAACACCTGAACATAATTTTTGAAAATAAATTACTTTCCAGACCTGAATAAAATATTGCTTTACAGAAATGTATTAGGTGATCCAGCATCCAACGGTGGATCTTTGCATTTCTCTATTATTATTCAGTCTTTGGAAAAGGACATACATGGGCAAACATCATTATCTGATGGGTAGGAACTTGGAATGACACCCAACTGCTTCCACAAGACTATTAAGTCTGTCAAGTAATCAAGCTTCAGCAGCACAACGAAACTGTTGTTACCCATTTAGTAATAGATCTTGGAAAATGAATCTTGCTGTGACATGGAAGAGCTGGCTCAAATTATTCTATTTAGATCCCCAGGTTTATGATTTTCAGTGGTACTTTCCTATAGGGAAGTTGTACCAGTAACTCCAAATTTAATCTAGTCTAGAATATCGAAAGGGAAGAGGTGAATTCTGAGGACAAAACAACCCAAGTTACATAGGCTTGAAAAAGGAAAGAATGGAAAGAAATGTAAAACAGTGATTTGACAAAAAGAATGCTCGTAGGCTACAGCTAGGTTGTATCTCCGGCTTGTGTTATGATCATTATTCTGGTAAGACTGTAATGGAAACTGAGGCCTTAACTATAGTTTGTCAGAAAATTTCAAAAGGATGAGACTATACATCACTGACACTGTTAATGGCACCTGATATGCATGCATTAATACAGACAGCTGTGAGTGACATTCTATAAGGTTGGCTTCCAAAGCAATAAATAGATCCATGTAATGCAACTTGTTACAAGATTTTATCACCAGGAAGAATAATTGTTACTGTAGTATGTAGTTTACTGAGAAATTTGTTTTGCAACCTTTATTAGTATTCTGAGGCTGAGTTTCAACCCAATAAAGAGGAGAAAAATCACAGCTACAGCATTTCAGTTTTCATCTTATAATTTTGTTTAAATGAGTTTTAGAACAGAATTTTTCAAAGATGATTCTGATCAATAGGGGTTCAAGGTGGAAAGTTCTTCAGGTACGCATACTTATTTCATGCTAAAGATCAAATTTACTTAATTCATATTGAGAATCCTAAGAGAGGAGTGATCAGTTAGGAAAATACTGACTGTAATGTTCTGAAGAACTGCTATGCCTGTACAGCTTGGACTGAGAATCACCTTTGAGGCATGCCTCCTGTTCTCATGTTTGCTTCAGCCATGAATCAAGGCAGAAACTCAAGCAGGAAGAGTTTCACACAATGAAAACCCACAGTATTTCTTGTGAAATTCTTTCTGCACCTGTTGATTAAAGTACCAGCTTCATGTCAATCTTCATTCATCTAAACTGACTCCACCTCCCACTCAAGTGACTGACTATTCAGTGTAGCTCAGGCAGCTACGCTGCAGATTGTGCTGATTTGCCTGAACTCAGGACATCCACCAAGATCTGCTTATGAGACTGATGAGTCCAAGTCAGGGAAGACTGTTGATAAGATAAACTATTTGAGTTGCAGTGTAATCTTATTTTACATGACACTGGGAAATGTCATAATTATTAATTCACATAATGTTCCACACATTCAAATGGCTGGAAAAGATATGGGAATCAGTGTTGTCTCTAGGTATATCAGAGAATGACAGAACTGTTAAGGTTGGAAAAGACCTCTGAGATCATCAAGTCCAGCCTATGACCCAACACCATCACATTGGCTAAACCACAGCAGTAAGTGCCACATCCAGCCTTAAACACCTCCAGGGACTGTGATTCCACCACTCCCCTGGGCAGTGCATCCCAATGTCTGATCACCCTCTCTGTGAGGAAGTGTTTCCTGAGATCCAACCTAAACCTTCCCTGACGCAGTTTCAGGCCATGCCCTCTCGTCCTGTCACTGGTTGTCTGGGAGAAGAGCCTGACCTCCACCTGACTACAATCTCCCTTCAGACAGTTGCAGAGAGTGATAAGGTCCCCCTTGAGTCTCCTCTTCTCCAGGCTAAACAACCCCAGCTCCCTCAGCCTCTCCTCACAGGACTTTCCCTCTAGTCCCTTCCCCAGCCTCGTTGCTCTCCTATGGACCCGCTCCAGCACCTCAATGTCTTTCTTGAAGTGAGGGGCCCAGACCTGCACACAGCACTTGGAGTGAGGCCTCGCCAGTGCTGAGTACAGGGGCAAAATTACATCCCTACTCCTGTTGGCCACACTGTTCCTGACACAAGCCAGGATGCCATTGGCCTTCCAGACCACTTGGGCACACTGCTGGCTTGTGTTCAACTGGTTGTCAACCAGTACTCCCAGGTCCCTCTCTGCCAGGCCGCTCTCCAGCCACTTCTCCCCCAGTCTGTAGCACTGCAGGGGGTTATTGTGGCCAAAGTGTAGGACCCTGCACTTGGTCTTGTTGAACTTCATACCGTTGGCCTCGGCGCATCAACCCAGCCCATACAGGTCCCTCTGCAGTGCCTTCCTTCCAAGGGGAAGTCATGTTTGACCAACCTGATAGCCTTTTATGAAGACATAACCAGATGGATAGATGATGGCCATGCAGTGGACGTGGTTTATTTGGATTTCAGTAAAGCATTTGACATTGTCTTCCCCAACATCTTCATAACTAAACTGAGGAAGTGTGGTCTGGATGACCAAGTAGCGAGGTGGATTGTGAACTAGTTGAAGGGAAGAAGTCAGAGAGTCGTGGACAATGGGACAGAGTCTAACTGGAGGCCTGTATCTAGTGGAGTCCCTGAAGGGTTGGTGTTGGGATCAGTGCTTTTCAACATATTCATCAACCTGGATGAGGGAACCGAGTGGACCGTCAGCAAGTTTGCTGATGACACAAAACTGGGAGGAGTGGATGATACACCAGAAGGCTGTGCTGCCATTCAGAGAGACCTAGACAGGCTGGAGACTTTGGTGGGGAGAAATCTTATGAAGTTCAACAAGGGCAAGTGTAGAGTTTTCCACCCGGAAAAAGAACAACCCCATGTGTCAGTGTACGTTGGAGACTGACCTGCTGGAGAGCAGCGCAGGAGAAAGGGAGCTGGGAGTACTGGTGGACAGCAGGATGACCATGAGCCAGCAATGTGCCCTCGTGGCCAAGAAGGCCAATGGTATCCTCGGCTGTATTAAAAGGGGGTTGGCTAGTAGGTTGAGAGAGGTCCTCCTTCCCCTCTTCTCTGCCTTGGTGAGGCCATATCTGGAATATTGTGTCCAGTTCTGGCCCCTCAGGTCAAGAGGGACAGGGAACTACTTGAGAGAGTCCAGAGCAGAGCCAAAAAGACGATGGAGTAGAATATCTCCCTATGATGAAAGGCTGAGCGAGCTGGGTCTCTATCTTGGAGGAGACTAAGGGGTGACCTCATAAATGTTTATAAATATGTCAAGGGGGAGTGTCAGGAGGACAGAGCCAGGCACTTTTCAGTGATGTCCAGTGATATAACAAGGGGTAATGAATGCAAGCTGGAGCATAGAAGGTTCCACAAAAACATTGGGAAAAACTTTTTCACAGTGAGGTTGACAGAGCACTTGAACAGGCTGCCCAGGGAGGTTGTGGAGTCTCCTTCTCTGGAGACATTCAAAACCCACCTGGACGCATTCCTGCGTCATCTACTCCAAGTGATCCTGCTTTGGCAGGGAGGTTGGACTAGATGATCTTTTGATGTCCCTTCCAACTCCTAACATTTTGCTGTCGAGCCCAGCTTCAGAGCAGGTAACACTGCACTGGGGAAGGAATCTAAGCAAAAAAAAGGCTGGCAAAAAGCTTTTGGGGGGCTTTTTTTAAGCCGGCTACAGCAACCACACCTGAGGCCGCACCGGCAGCTCCAGGGCGGACACCCGAGATAGCGTGGGCGGAGCCACCCTCAGCGGCCCGGCGATTTTAAACACGGTGATCAGCTGTTAACTGTGCCCTCAGGGTATAAGAAGCCTTGGGGAGGGCAGGGACTAGTCCCTGTTCACCGAACAAAAGACCTAGAAGGGTAAGTCTTTGTTAAAAGACAAGTAAACTATTCCGTGCATAGCTTTCAGAGAGTCTTGTATTGTAGAGCCAACTATGGTTGCCACCAGGTCAATGGTTGTTAGAAAAACTATGGGCACCCAGACAGAGGCCCCACGTAAGCATGTGGGTGTTCAGGCTTCGGGCTGCAGAGAATGTCGGAGCCTGGCACTGGCCATGGAGGATAGTGGAAGTGACACTTGTGTCCGATGCGACCAGGTGAGCGATCTGCTCAGCCTGGTGGCTGAAGGAGGAAGTAGAAAGGCTGAGGAGCATTAGGGAGTCGGAGAGAGAGACAGATCGGTGGAGTCATGTCCTGAATGGCGAGCAGCAACCTCCGCAAAGAGCAGAATATCCCCCCACCTCTGGCCATCAGGCAAAAGGGGGGGACCTAAAGGATAGGGAGGAGTGGAAGCAGGTGGCTGCCAGGAGAGGAAGGAAAATCCCTGCTCGGCCTCCCTCACCTGCCCGGTTGCCCCTGCGAAACAGGTATGGGGCTCTAGACAATGAGAGCCAGGCAAAGGAAGAGTCAGTGGAGGGTTCACCCATAGGGCTGTCTAGTCACTTGGATACATGCGTTAGGACTTCTTCATCTAAGAAAAAAAGGAGGGTAATTGTAATTGGAGACTCCCTCTTGAGGGGAACAGAGGGCCCTGTCTGCCGCCCTGATCCGACCCACAGGGAAGTCTGCTGCCTCCCTGGGTCCGGAGTTAAGGATGTTATCAAGAAGCTTCCTGGTCTGGTCAAACCCACGGACTATTACCCGCTTTTGGTTATGCAGATCGGTAATGATGAGATAGTAGAGAGACGGCCAGAAGCAATCAAAAGGGACTTTAGGGCACTGGGGCGGATGCTAGAAGGATCAGGCACACAGGTTGTGTTTGCCTCTATTCCTTCAATTATGAGGGAAAATAGTGGAAGGTTTGACAAAGTGCAGCAGATTAATACTTGGCTAAAGGGGTGGTGCCAGCGGTCTAGCTTTGGATTTTTTAACCATGGGGAGATCTACAGGGCACCTGTTCTACTGAAACAAGCTGGAGTTCAAATGACACAAAGGGAAAAAAGGATCCTTGGTCACGAGCTGGCGGGACGCATAGAGCGTTCTTTAAACTAGATATGAAGGGGGATGGGGTTATAGCTGGGATTGCAGTGGGGCAGTGCTCTAGAAATTATGAGGACTGGGTGGCCTCCCATCCCCCTAGGGTGAGATCAGTGTGCTCAGCTTGCTCCCTGAAATGCTTATACACCAATGCACGCAGCATGGGGAATAAGCAGGAGGAGCTAGAAACCTGGTTTCGGGCAGGAGATTATGATCTGGTGGCAGAGACATGGTGGGACAGCTCCCATGACTGGAATGTGGTCATGGGTGGCTATGTCCTTTTCAGGAAAGACAGGCCAGCCAGGCGAGGTGGTGGAGTCGCTCTTTACGTGAAAGAGCAACTACAATGTCTTGAATACCATCCAGGCATGGATGAGGAGCAAGTTGAGAGTGTATGGGTTAGAATTAAGGGGCAGGCTGGCAGGAGAGATACTGTTGTGGGTGTCTATTACAGGCCACCAGATCAGGGTGAG
Organism: Trogon surrucura; assembly: GCA_020746105.1. NCBI lineage: Eukaryota > Metazoa > Chordata > Aves > Trogoniformes > Trogonidae > Trogon > Trogon surrucura. Next base: position 110,114,510 of record CM036617.1, on the reverse strand, counting down.
GGAGTTGATGAGGCCTTCTACAGGCAGCTGAGAGCGGTCTCACAATCACAGGCCCTGGTTGTCATGGGGGATTTTAACTTCCCTGATATTTGCTGGAAGGACAACTCAGCCAGCCAGCCACAGTCCAGGAGGTTCCTCCAGTGCATCGATGATAATTTTCTGTTGCAAATGGTGGAGGAGCCGACTAGGAGAGGAGCACTGCTGGACCTCATCCTCGCTAACAAGGAGGATCTGGTTGAAGCAGTAAAGGTTGAGGGCTGCCTTGGCTGCAGTGACCATGAAATGGTGGAGTTCAGGATCTCATGTAGCAGAAACAAAATAGCAAGCAGAATTGCAAGCCTGGACTTCGCCAAGGCAAACTTTGGATTTTTCAAGCAATTACTAGAGAAAATCCCACGGGCAAGGCTGTTTGAAGGTAAAGGGGCCCAAGATAGTTGGTTAGCGTTCAGGGACTGCTTCTACCGTGCTCAAGATCAGGGCATCCCGACATGTAGGAAGTCAAGGAAGGGAGCCAGGAGACCTGCGTGGCTAAACAGGGATCTGCTGGGTAAGCTCAAGGGCAAGAGGAGAATTTACAGATCTTGGAAGGCGGGACTAACCACTTGGGAAGAATATAAGGCTGTTGTCCGAGGATGTAGGGAGGCAACTAGGAAAGCAAAGGCCTCCCTAGAATTGAACCTGGCGAGAGGGGTCAAGGACAACAGGAAGAGCTTTTTCAAATACGTGGCAGATAAAACTAACACCAGAGGCAATGTAGGCCCTCTGATGAATGAGGTAGGTGCCTTGGTGACAGAAGATACAGAGATGGCAGAGTTACTGAATGCCTTCTTTGCCTCTGTCTACTCAGCCGGAGGTTGTCCTGAGGAGCCCCGTTCCCCTGAGGCCCCAGAGGAAGTCAGGGCAGTGGAGGAGTTTGCTTTAGTCGATGAGGACTGGGTTAGGGACCAATTAATCAATCTGGACATCCATAAATCCATGGGTCCAGACGGGATGCATCCACGGGTGCTGAGGGAGCTGGCTGATGTCATTGCTAGACCACTCTCCATCATCTTTGCCAAGTCTTGGGAGATGGGAGAGGTGCCTGAGGACTGAAGGGAAGCAAATGTCACTCCAGTCTTCAAAAAGGGCAAGAAGGAGGACCCAGGTAACTATAGACCGGTCAACCTCACCTCCATCCCTCGGAAAGTGATGGAATGACTTATCCTTGGTGCCATCTCAAGGCATATCAGGGATAAGAGGGTCATTAGAGACAGTCAACATGGCTTCACCAAGGGGAAGTCGTGCTTGACTAACCTCATAGCCTTTTATGAGGATATAACAAGGTGGATAGATGATGGCAGAGTGGTGGATGTGGTCTACCTTGACTTCAGTAAAGCATTTGACACAGTCTCCCACAGCATCCTTGCTGCTAAACTGAGGAAGTGTGGTCTAGACTCTCAGGTAGTGAGGTGGACTGTGAACTGGCTAAGGGGAAGAAGCCAAAGAGTTGTGGTCAATGGGGCGGAGTCTGGTTGGAGACCTGTATCCAGTGGAGTTCCTCAAGGGTCGGTACTGGGACCATTATTATTCAATATATTCATCGATGACTTGGATGAGGGACTAGAGAGTACTATCAGCAAGTTTGCTGATGACACCAAGCTGGGAGGAGTGGCTGACACACCAGAAGGCTGTGCTGCCATTCAGCGAGACCTGGACAGGCTGGAGGGTTGGGCGGGGAAAAATTTAATGAAATATAACAAGGGTAAATGTAGAGTCTTGCATCTGGGTAGGAACAACCCCAGGTTCCAGTATAAGTTGGGAAATGACTTATTAGGGAGCAGCATAGGGAAAAGGGAGCTGGGAGTCTTGGTGGACAGCAGGATGACCATGAGCCAGCAGTGTGCCCTTGTGGCCAGGAAGGCCAATGGCATCCTGGGGTGTATTAGAAGGGGGGTGGTTAGTAGGTCGAGAGAGGTTTTCCTTCCCCTCTACTCTGCCCTGGTGAGACCCCATCTGGAATATTGTGTCCAGTTCTGGGCCCCTCAGTTCAAGAAAGACAGGGAAGTGCTGGAGAGAGTCCAGCACAGGGCAACTAGGATGATTAAGGGAGTGGAGCATCTCCCTTATGAGGAAAGACTGAGGGAGCTGGGGCTCTTTAGTTTGGAGAAGAGGAGACTGAGGGGTGACCTCATTAATGTTTACAAATATATCAAGGGTGAGTGTTATGAGGATGGAGCCAGGCTCTTCGCGGTGACAACCACTGATAGGACAAGGGGTAATGGGCTCAAATTGGAACATAAGAGGTTCTGCTTAAACTCGAAAAGAAACCTCTTCTCAGTGAGGGTGACGGAACACTGGAACAGGCTGCCCAGGGAGGTTGTGGAGTCTCCTTCTCTGGAGACATTCAAGACCTGCCTGGACACGTTCCTGTGTAGCATAATCTAGGCGTTCCTGCTCTGGCAGGGGGATTGGACTTGATGATCTTTCGAGGTCCCTTCCAATCCCTAACATTCTATGATTCTATGATTCTGTGATTTTGTGATTCTGTGTAGTCGTGAGGTACTCTATCCATCAATCATGAAAATAGAAATGTGATATATTCTCTATTTCTCTTTAGACAGCAGAAACAGCTTCAGAGGAACTGAAATATTGAAGCAAGCTATGATATATATTTTCATTCAGTTCACTCAGAATTCTATTTTTTGATTTACACAGAATTTCAGAATGGTTCAGAATAAGATATTTGTGTTTATAGACAAGATATTTGCATATACAGTGTCTCTGTTTTCTCTCTTATGTTACTTTCCTAAGGCTGTTTTTTTCATTTTTGTTGATCCATTAAACACTTTGGTCTTCTTCTTCTTTTTTATTTTTTTTTTAATAAATCTGATAAGTGCTTACTCTCCTACCTGTGCTTCCCTGAAATTAATAGTTTTATGCCAGAAATATCTGTATCAAAGGTTTAATATGAAGCTTGTAATTCTTAGTTTTACAATACTCCAGTATTGATTGCATCATTGTGACCTTTCTTTTTTTTTCAATTAAAGTCTCCATGGCTGACCAGTGCATTTGTAGCATATGAGTTAGACAAAGCAAAACAAATAAGAGAAGAAAGTACGGACTGTCTCAGCAAATACCAAAAAACACGAAAAAAAGAAATTTAACATGTGACCAAGAAAAAAAATAGTTTGTGTACATTACACAATCTTAAATCCATAAGACTAGATTACACTTGCAGCTTTCTCAACAATTACAAAATGTTTGCTATCCTAGCCCATCTTTAACGACAATAATTTGATCAATTTTTTAAAGCCTAAGTATTGCAGAAAATATGACCCAGACACTCTTCTTATCATTTTGGATGACTATATATTACCTAAAGAAAAAGAATAATACAAAGAGGAGGAGCAATGCATCTCTGACAATTAGAAGAAGTATTAACTGTTTATTATAGACAAGTCATCTAATTCTAGAATATTATCATCTACTTCTAAAAAAAACCCTGAACCAATCAACTGAAGCAGAAAGTCGCTCTGTAACCATAATAGGCATCTTGGAGCAGTGTTCTTCTGACTAAACAATCATTTCCTGAATATTTCTGTATCAAGCATATTTCTTTCCTGTTACAGGGTTTTTTTTTTCCCATTGCTTTGTTCTAGCACATCACTAGTATTTTATTTCTGTAATTCTATTCACAAAGTTCTTAATCTAGATTAGAGAGTTCTATTAACAATTCATAGCAAAGATTTTAATTAACTAAGGTATTTCTAGGAATGGGTATGAAAAATTAAGCACTTTCTTCTTTCCTTAATATTCTCACTTACCTTGACAACACTTTCCAGGTTGCAAAATTTCCACACTTTTCTGTAAAAATATTTTTATTTCGAATACTTTGTTGTTTTCAAACAGGAGAGCCATCTTTGCTCCTACTGGAAAATACCAGGCTCTATGACACAATACTATGATTTCTTGAAACAAAAGTACAATTACACAAACAAAATCGTGTGCATAATAATCTTGCAGAAGAGCATTTTTTGCGTACTCCTGCTATTCCTCTGAATGCTTAAATTTTCTAACAATTGCTTGAATCCTTTGAAGTAATTGCTTGTGCTCATAAGGTGGATAAAATATAAAGTGTGCATTTTAAGGTGAAGGCTCACAAAAATAGAGGTGCATATTTCCTCTGTTTGCATGAACATAGCAGTAACTTTTTATGTCTTTATGTGAAGCAACTGGTTCTCATGGTTTCGTTTTGAATTGCACATTTTTCAGTGTGGGTAAAGTGGGGAACAGACAAGTTCCTTATTTACTGGGTTACGGCTTCAGAAACGAGAAAAGAACTATCTGCAATTCAACCTGCAAGTCTCATCACTAAAAAGACACCTACTGAGGCAGAATTTAAAGCACAGGTTTTCTTTGCCTTTGATTTCACAGAGGAAAGAGAACTGTGGAGCAGATGGCAATGCAACATCAGCTTTAGCTACTTCTGATCTTTTAACAGGAGTAGTCTTCTCCTGCCTTCAATAGACGTATTTTTGTAACAGGCAGTCAGTAGAGTGCATGATCTGTGTCCCTCCCAAAAGTGTTGCAAAATGGTTAGAAAATGGCATGACCAAAGCAAAGGAGGGTTTCTGTTTCACAGAGACTAGAAGTGTACTGTACGCTAGGTTTAACATCGGTATTGCAGCCAGCTCTTCTCTCACACCATGTTAAAGGGTAAATCTTTTTGACAGATACTTTGACTGAGCAGAAAAGTCCCTATCTGACCTCAAACCAACGTGAGGTAATGGCCAATGGATACTATGAGAAAAACTTACCTCTCTATGTTCGTTCCAGCCCCAGTGCCAGCAACTCTCAAAGTCACTCTGGCATTTGCAGGTGCACAGTAAATGAGTATCAAAACAGGTGGTTACATCAACAACTTTAAAGACAGCTTAAGATACGAAGGCCTTTGAAAGTAATTTGCTTGTGACAACAGTAAAATTTACTGAACACAAACAAGCTTTATTTCATTATTATTCCTATTTTATTGCTATAATGTATTTCTCATGTCTCAAACGGTCTCAAAGCAGCTTCCTTTGTTGTCTCTGGAATCAGAATACCCAGCAGGACAAAATTTCTCTCAGAAGTATTCCTTCTCACTTCTCTCTGTATTTAGCTAATCTGCTCATATTTTTTCATTCCACCTTATTCTTCATGAATATTTCATTAAACAGCTAAACTCACCATTTGAGATCTAGAAGCAAAGCTGCTGTCAGGGGGGTTGCTGCTTCATATTGCTTCTCTGGTCTGCTGTCCAGAAGCTTTGGTGGTACCACCTCTTATGGATAGAGTGAAAAAAAGATTTAACCTGAAGTCACACCCAGACTTGTTGCCCCGGGTGTGCAGGTGCCCCAGACCTGCACAGCCAGGGGAAAGCTGGAGAAAAAAGAAGGGCAAAATGCTGCCCAACAGTCAGAGAGGGGAAAAGGGGGAAACATGTGAGAAATGGCCCTGGCCAGGGGAGATGGAAGGAGGAGATCCTGGTGTCCGAGCAGGGATTACTGCAGCCCCTGGAGACACTGGGTTGGAGCAGGTGGACGTACCCAATGGAACTGCAGCCCATGGAGTGGTCCCATGCTAGAGCAGGGGAAAAGCGTGAGGAGGTAGGAGCACTAGAGAGGAGCTGCCATGGACTGACTACAACCTGCAATTCCCCATTTGTCCTTGGCAGAGAGGAGGAAGAGCTGCTGCGAATGAGGGAGACAAGTTGAGCCTGAAAAAAAAAAATGGGTTTAGGGGAAGTGTTATTTTTTTTGTTTGTTTTTTTTTTTGTTTCTCATTACCCAAATCTATTTAATTGGCAATAAATTTAATTTTCCCCATGGTTTTGCTTATAACAATAAGTGATCTGCCTGTCTCCACCTCAACTCACAAGCCCATCCTATTTCCTCCACGTCCTGTTTGGGGAGGGGAGGAGTGAGGGAGCAGCTGGGTGGGCACTGGGTTGCTGGCCAAGGCCAATCCACCACATTTCTGGACCTTTTTCAATGTACAATTTTACCTGTTGCCTACCTGTTGTCCAAGTTTTCAGGTATGTTTTGGCTCCGTTTCTTGATCTCACTTATTGTCTTCTTTCTATTAAACTGATCTGTATATCCTGCTCTCCAAACCTCCTTCATATATCAAGAAAAAAAAGAGGCATGTTTTTTCTCTTCCTTTTCCCGATCTTTACTGCTACATAGCATTTTCCTGTGCTGTTTTGAATGCCAGGAAAGAGTTAAGAATAATAAAAAAAATGCAGCTGAGAAAAGTTAAATTTAACAGAATGAAACAGCCAATAAACTTTCAAAACAGACAGTCAAATAATTAGATTCTAGCAGAAAATCACAGAATTGGCACTGCTAGAAATACTCAGAGGCTATGCAGACTGGATGTGAACATCCATCACAGATGATTTAGAAATGGAGATGGCCTAGGTGATAGAGCAGAGGATTCTTGTGACATCTCTATAATATAAGTAATCTACTGTGTCTGGCAAAAAAAAAATTATGACCTATGTAGTTTTCCTATAAACACTAAATTTAACTATGTCACAACTAGCTTGGATATTATCCCTGGGAGTGTTGTCAGCAACTCCCTTTTAAACTGAATGTGTCAACTCATCCTTCTGTCTCCTTTAGACTGTGAATGCCTGTGTCAACTGCTACCATCACGATACTAATTTAGAACAACATCTCTAAACTCCGTATGCGATTTTATAGCCACTACACTTATGGTAGAAGCACAATTTTTAAGATTAACCTTCTTTCCCCATTCTTATTCCACAATATATTGTTTTCAACTATGCAGAGTTCAAAAATAATGTAAAATGTAATAGCATACACATTCACCCATCATTAATTAATGCCAGCATTTTAACAAGGAAGAAATCTTTTGCAAAACAAGACATTAGGATAGTTCTGCAAACATAATTTAATTTTAAATTTGATCACCCAGTCTTGATTGCAATTGGAGTTGAAATTATTAAATATAATCTGTTTTCTAAACATTAAGAAGTGGTCTGAAAAGATCTGTCTAAAGGAAAAAAAAAATCGACACAAAAAACCAACAAAACATTGTGCCAGCTTGTTTTTCATTACCTTGTAATGGAATTTTTAACCTTGTAACAAAGAAAAAGTTGACCAATAAGATAATACATCAATATGCTAAAACAATGAAAATGCAATGAATAATAAACTTTTACAGAAACACCTGAGCTTACACATACTAGTCCCTTTACCTAAATTTATCTCTAAGTAGACCAGGAAAATATACTTTTTCTGGAAGCCTTGTTACTCGCATAAATAAGACATCTTAAACATAAAGCCAAGGATTTGGTGTTAGTGTAAGTGTAATCTTAATCTAATCACTGAATTTGTTCAGATCTTCTGTATAATTAGTATTATAAAGAAAATGAAGTAAGAAACAAAGTATCACAGTAATATATTTTAAATTGCTGTACAAATACTTCCTGGCATCTGCCCCTTTCTAAGGTGTTACACCTCCTCTTCCACAGCCCCTCAGGTCCCAAAGTCAATGACTTCAGCCTATGGATGGATGTGGTGAGGTGTCAGCATCTTGAATTTTCACCAGGGAGGAACATGATGTCAAAGTTAATGCTTTGATAGCCCATAGTGAGGAAGAAGTTTTGGGTCATTTTTATGTCAGCAACATGCTTTTCAGCACACTTCTACCATCTAGAACTCCCCATGTGCCATCCAAACTTTCTCCACACGGAGTGGTTTTACTTCTGTTAAAGACTTTATTTTTGTTCTCTTTGTTCCCTAGAACTAGCTTTTTCTAGCTCCAGGTCTGTGCTTCTTGAAATGGCCATTGGAAGGCCACTCATAGCCACGTGTCCTCCTGTGACAGTCCCTGCCCTATCTCTGCCCATCCTTTGCCTGTACCCCTTTACACTACACCCTGTGCCTCCACTTCTGAGATCTGTCATACCAAGCCTATGCCTGTACTCCTCTACCCGGTATTATTATTAAGTTAGAGATTCTTATGACTTCGTTAAATGCTTGATTCTTCAAAGAATAACTGTATTCACCTGCCTTCTTGGACCAGAGGTTTTGTTTGTGGTAAAAGTGCATTTCTCCATTAATTCTACTGCAGTTGTGAAGATTCATACCATCTATGAGTCTGTCCTGGGAGAAAGACAAATCCCTGAACACATGTTAGAAACCCTTGTTTTTTACAGTTCTATTTTTTCCTCTTCCTTTCCCCATATTTGCTTTTCTTTATATGCACAAACATACAATATCAATTTCACATCTGAAAAAAAAGTAATTAATCCTTTTTCCTTTACTTTGTGACCCCTAGTCTATCTGGTAATATTTTTAGTTTTCTGTGGAAACAGTTAGAATAATCTCAAGCAACACCTTTCTACATCGTTCTACAACTTACTGGAAAAAAAAAAGCAGTTCGTATGATTCTTCTTAAATATCTATCTAGCCAAAAGCTGTATAAGTGAGTTCTTAAAATTGTTTCAGTTATAGGAAAGATTTAATTAAGAAGAAAGAAGAAGGAAGTCACATGTATGTGTGAAACTAGGAAAATCCGAGTTTCAGAAATGATTGCACTTACTAGGCAGTGAACTCGAATCTCTAATGTTTCTGGTTAATTCATTCTAATCCTCCTGCCCTTATCTGCAGTTTCTCCAGAGCCTTGGTGTTACACTATGGCATATATAACCAGGTTGTGGTTGCCACCCCATCAGGACAGCAAATTATGTGATTTTTCTGCTGCTGCACAAAGAACAGGCTTCTATTTTACATTATTTGCTGTAGTTTACTGAAAGAACCTATTATTTGCAATTCAAAGAAATTAATGTTTTGCCATTTACAATGCTGATGTTCCTACATCAATCTGACACTGACTTCATGAAATATATTTATCAAAACTGGTGGGGAGGTACATATGGTAAAGTAATAACAGAAGTAATCACCTTGCCATTTTAATTAATTTGATATTTCAGCCATTTAAGTGTTTAAGTATCCCAATTATCTGGTATATTAATTGCTAAAACAATTCAACTTGACTGGAGCTTTCTGAAACTGTAAACCAGAGGGGAAGATGTAAGGACAAAGAAAAGGACAAATGAAGGCAGTATCTGTAGAAAAAGACAATGAAGAATGGTCAGGATCCTGCTGATTAGGAGACTCAGGTAAAATTTGGAAAAGAGAAAGATGATTAGCGAAAATAGTTAAAACTCTAGTCATGTCATGAAGCATGAAAAAAACCATTGGTATGTGATTTCTACAAAATGAAGAAAGCCACATACTGAGGTACACTAAAAGAAAAAACTATCCTTTTTTTTTCCCTTCTTTGTACGGTATCTGACACACAGTCCTATGACAGGACTAAATGACACATGGGTAACAAATCAAAAACATGGGACATGAAACCAGAAACTATTATCCACGTCTCTTGTTTCAGAGATGTAGAAGTGTTAGACTGCTGTTTGACAACAGATATGGCTCCAAGGCTGCTTCTTTAAAAAAACAACAGAGCACTTCCTGCCTAACAGTCATCTTGCAGCTCAAAGATGTCAATGGTATTTTGATGTCATTCTCTTACCAACAAGCACCATAAAAAACCCACATCAACTAGCCACATGGCCTTCTGCAGGAGGTGTAGAACTAGAAATCTAGGTTAAATCTAGCTTAAACTGTGAAGTGTATTCTTAATTATTAGGGTTATCCACTAAAAATGGTCTTTCATGTTTCTGTCTGATTCCAGTCAGATGTTTAGCAGTGAGGGGTCCAAAGGCACACAGACCTGGTACTAATGACAGTGGGGACCATAGTCTGACTACGAGACAGAAACTGAATTCTGTTTTGAATTAAGTCTCTACCGCTATACCTCAAAGCATAACTCAAAGATCAGAAATTTGGGAAAAAAATAAAAAGGAACCACAGTAACAAAGCATCTCATTATCTGAGGCCAGGAAATAAAGAGCATTAACATTCTTTGGTCATTTCAAAACGTGAACAGTTGGACTATTTCACCTGTAGTTCAGGTAAAGAATATTTTCAAAGAACATTTGCTCTTTGATTGTAAATTAGTACAGTGTATATGTGAGTGGGCATGTGTGTGTGAGCAGGTGAGTGTGAGAGCACCTGTGCAAGAGAGGAACAGACAGGATTATGAAACTCAAATTCTAATACAGTCTCAGAATACTGGGCTACTCTTGAGTTTTTCAGATTCTGTGGTCTGACACAAGGTATTTGCAAGGCCATTATGCAGGTTATTTATATCTGCAATTAGAAGGGCTTTTCTGACAATAAAAGATTATTTTATTTGAAGTTTATTTCTAAAAGTTCTTATTGCATTACTTTTTCACAATATCGTTAATGACACTCCTTGCTTGAACCCTGATGATTAGATCTTGAGAACTGACTGACAGGAAGAAAAGCAATTATAATAAAATGATACAATAAAAGGATATTGTATCATTCTGATCCCAAATGCTGAAAGCAGCTAAGATATCTTTGTGAAAACAGCACTTAAGGTTCAGTTCTGATCTGTTTCACCTATGTGTCCTCTTTCATACGTGTCATGATTTGACCCTAGCCGGCAGCCAGGTACCCACACAGCCACTCTCTCACTCCCCCTTCACTGATAGACAGGGGGAGAAAATATTTCCAAGGGCTCAAGGTTTGAGATAAGGACAGGGAGATCACTCTCATTTACCGTCCTGGGCAAAACAGACTCGATTTTAGGGAAATTAATTATATTTATTAAGAGAAAAAATCAGAGAGGAGTAGTGAGAAATAAGAAAAAGCAAAGAGATCTTAACAAACAGAACACCTTCCCCCATCCCTCCCTTCTTCCCAGGCTTAACATCAATCCCAGTTTCTCCACCTCTTCCCCCCGAGCAGTGCAGGGGGACAGGGAATGGGGGTTACGGTCAGTTCATCTGATGTTGGTTCCACCGCTTCTTCACTCCGGGGGAGGACTCTTCACTCTTCCCCAGGGCCATTGTGGGGTCCCTCTCACGGGAGACAAGCTTCACGCTCTCTTCTCCGACATGAGTAGTCCCACGAAGGGCAATTCATCACAAACTGCCCGACGTGAGACACCTCACGAGGGGTAGGCCACCCCTCGTGAGTCTGAGGCGCAGTCCTTCAGGGGAAACTGCTCCAGTGTCAATCCCCCGCCGTGTCACAAAAGTCCCACCAGCCAACCTGCTCCAGCGTGGGCATTCCCTCTTCCATGGCCTACAGGTTCCGGCAGCGACTTGCTCTGATGCAGGCTTCCCATGGTCTACAGTCTCCTTCAGGCATCCACCCACACGGTGTGGAGTCCTCTACACGGTGGACATCTACGCGGTGATGAAGAGGGTCCCTTTGGAGAGCCGGCCAAGATAACAATCATCACACCAATATGGCTACAGATCGTCCTCCCTTTATTGCTCCGGACAGCTCAATATATACAGTTCAGCAGTGTCCCCGTGCCTGCCCCTTAACAGAGTTGGTCAGTTACAGGTTCACACGCGCCAGCGTTTTATTGGGCAGTGCCATTCCACTATGCAGGCGGCTCTCGCCCCCCCTTCTCCCCCCGGGGCCAGCACCTCCAGCCAAGCTTCTCGCAAAGCTCTCACAAAACAGATAAAACCTCCTCCTCCCCGTGTTCCAAGGCAGCTTCAAGGACAGAGTCTTTGTTTAGGCCTAAGCTGGGTTGTCCACACTTTTAAAGTTATACCGCACCTCTGCTCCACAAGAAATTCCTCTACATATCCCCCTTTTTCTTTTTGGACAACCCAGGCTCCGTCCAGTAGCTTGCTTATCATTTTCTTGGTTACACTCATCAAACAACTAAACATAAGTAAGCCTATAACAATTAAAACTGCAATAACCAAAAATGCCTTAACTAAACTCTTAATTCATCCTGTCAAAGTTCTCACACCCATCACCCTAAATCATACTCTGATCTTTAATCACACACTTCTAACAAAGCAAAAGGCAGCTGGTTTCCCTGCCTTGCTTTTAGCTAAAGAAAGATCACTCTGCTGGTTAGTACATAAACCTTAACACCTACTATGTGGCTTTGATTACACAACCAATATAAGCTTCATTGTTAGTCACACAAAGAGGATACATATTAATACAACAGGTAACATTGAGAACAGTCACATTTTCCCGCAATTGCTCTACCATCAGCTGTAAGCATCTTCTACCAGTCCAGTCCATATCATTGTTGGTAATCGGTACCTCAGGGTCCCATCACGTCACTGGGCAAACAAAGGGATTCAACGGGCAGGCCCAGTGCACGGTCATGTTGCTGCTACGCTGTTGAAGTGACAGGATGCTGCACAGCCACATCATGCAGGATCATGCGGTTCCCGGGTCCCTTGTCCGTTATTAATAATAACAGGACACGCAATCGAACTGGCTGCTTCCCAATCTCCCTCTGTTATAGCGTCTCTGATGACACCGCTCCATCGTTGTTGCAAAGGATCCTTTATGGTTCAAGCTTGAAAATCAGGCTTGAGTGAGGGAGCTGATGGTAATGGGGGAGCTGAACTGGTTTAAGGGTTTCTTCTGTTTCTTGCTGTCTAGTTGATAATTCAGCGAGTTTGTTCAACATCTCTTTCAGGGGTTCATCCTGATCTTCCTTCTTCCCCTCCCCCCCCTTTTTTTTTTTTTTTTTTTTTTTTCTTATTAGCTCAAGTATTACTTCAATCACGCTGCTATCACACAGGGAGAGCAGAATTTCCCAGGTCTGTTTTGATCATACTCTCCCGTTCACTCCCATGCACATCTGGTGTACAAGAAGCGTCTTATCTTCATTCTCACGGTCAAGCTCTCAAAATGAGCTGTACCTGGCTGGTCAGGGTCTCTTTTCATAATTAGCAAGCAAGAGTTATGCACTTGTTTGGAAAAGAGCTCAGCTCAAGGACGAAAGTCTTAATTCTGCAATGCAGTGCAGTTTCTCCTTTTTCTTTTTTTTTTTTTTTTTTTCTTCCACCCAGTCAGGACGAGCAGGGAGTTTCTTCCTTTGCCTTTTTGCTTTCCTGCCCTCCCCCCAACACTTCGATCGCTGCCGCAGCAACTTTTTTTTCTGCTTGCATGATTTCTAGAGTGCGTATTACGGTTTTCCAAAACGTTCCTAGTTCTTTCACTTCCTTTCCTTCTGTTCCTCCCTCTAGAGTACAGTCCCACAAAAAGTCTCCTACTTCACGCCATTCCGTGGAACTAAAGATTAATGGCGGGTCGTTCATTTTCTCCCGTTTCCAAGCCCATGGGGCTAATACGTCTCGCTCCTTTACTTTTCCTCCTCTCTTAGAGAGTATACTAAGGAGGCGAGTTGCCGCGTCCGTTTCCATCGCGGTCTTACCTTGGCAGGGGCTTGATCGGCTGCTCAAGCTCTGGTCTCCGGTGCCCTTTTGGTCACACCTGGAACTCTCCTGCCTCCAGCTCTCCGGCTCCCAAATCGGCTCACGTCCGATGCTTCGGAGTCTTCCCGCATTTAAGCAATCTGCATTTAAGCATCCATAGAGGGTCCCTGTTCGGGCGCCAGATGAAGAGGGTCCCTTCAGAGAGCCGGCCAAGATAACAATCATCACACCAATATGGCTACAGATCGTCTTCCCTTTATTGCTCCGGACAGCTCAATATGTACAGTTAAGCAGTGTCCCCGTGCCTGCCCCTTAACAGAGTTGGTCAGTTACAGGTTCACACGCGCCAGCGTTTTATTGGGTAGTGCCATTCCACTATGCAGGCGGCTCTCGCCCCCCCTTCTCCCCCCGGGGCCAGCACCTCCAGCCAAGCATCTCGCAAAGCTCTCACAAAACAGATAAAACCTCCTCCTCCCCGTGTTCCAAGGCAGCTTCAAGGACAGAGTCTTTGTTTAGGCCTAAGCTGGGTTGTCCACACTTTTAAAGTTATACCGCACCTCTGCTCCACAAGAACTCACACGGTGATCCTCACGGTGGACATCTGCACCTCGCCCATGGGCTGCAGGGGGACAACCCGCTTCACCATGGTCTTCACCACGACCCGGGGGACTCTCTGCTCCGGCACCTGGAGCTCATCCTCCCCTCCCTCCTTCTTCACTGACCTCGGTGTCTGCACAGATTCTCACTCCTCCATCTCTGTGCCAGCTGTTATGGCGCAGTTCTTTTCCCGATTCTTAATATGTTTTCACAGAGGCGTTCCTCTGCTATCACCTTACTGATAGGCTCAGCCTTGGCCAGCAGCGGGTCCCTCTTCGGAGCCATCTGGCATTGGCTCTATCAAACTTGGGGAGCTTCTAGCAGCTTCTTGCAGAAGCCACCCTGCAGCTCCCCACCCCCACTGCCAAAATCCAGCCAGGTCAACCCAATACATGAGAAAACACATTAAAAATATGTGAGAGAGATGTATTTTAAAAGCAAGAACAAAGAAAAACAATTAAGAGAAGGTTTCTACGCTTGCACTTTATTTTTGTAGTGCAACCTGCTTATTAAATGGATATGTTCATGCTAAATCACAGAAGGTAAATAAGGAACATTGAAGGAGTTGTTTTTGTGGGTATTAAAAATATTAATAATCATTCATAATAATCTATGTCACTTTCCTTACTAGTCACCTGTTTTTCTTTCAAGTTCTGAACATTTACTTCCAAAATGAAGTTTTAGCGAAGCGTAACCTTGTGTCCTGAAATATACAACAGAATTCCACAAACAGAAGTGGCCTTTTGATCCCGCAAACAATATCTGAGGCACCAGAAGTCTTTTACACTTTTCACTGCTCACCTGTGAGTGAGTGAGAGTGAGGAACAGGGTTTAGAATTTTTCTTAAGAGATGTCAGAAATATTCCCACTGGACTGACTGTGAGATCTAAAAATTCCTATCAATTGCTGAGGGTTCCCAGTAGAATAACAATCATCTTGTTTCTTCAACCCAGCCAAAAGGAAGAGAATCCTTTCAGATATTGTGTTGTTGTGTTGTTTTGTTTTTTTTAAAAAACCCAAACACTTAGTGCTTAATACTCTAGTTAACACAGGTCTAAATTTCAGCAAAGACACAATACAATTCTTTGGTCTACAAAATGCACTTCAGTCCTCATTACATTCGGTTTTGTAAAATGCTTTGGTAGTAAATTTAGTACCATACTGAAACAGACACCTGTGAAATTGTTAATGAATTAAAACCCAAATAAAACTTTATGGAAAAAAGCTTATTCTGGGCTTTCTGCATAGCCTGTCTCTTCAACCTGACCAAGCTTCATTCTTAGATATCATGACCCAGTTACTGTCTGGCTCGTTAAAATTGCTGAAGTATTACACTGAGTGTGTACAGTGACATTAGATGAAACTTCTAAATGAAAACACTGCTATATTTTGAAAGCTAATTTAATGAAAGAGTCACATTTAATGAAAAAGTCAGGACACATGGCACCATCCCAGATCCGGTTCTTCACACTGGAATCAAACAAGTGGTCAAAGATTTGCTTAAAAATTATGCAGCATAGGACAAAAGTGCTTTCCCCAGCAGTTCTTCAGGATCTTGCCTGTCTTAAGTATATAAGAAAAGGACGGATTTGTTTTTTAAAATGAATATTGACATTTTTCATTCTACTGTGCTAGAAGAAGTTACATCAATTAGACTATACATTTAAATTTATCTTTAAAAAGTACAATACTGAAATCTTTAAATGGCTGATATATATAGGAAATACAAAGATAAAACTTCTTACTCTTATTTTGGCAACAGCTGTAAAATCTTTGTAGTTAAAACTCTGACTTATACTTCTGACAGGTACTGCCAAGTTGACCAAAAGATGAACCATTGGAGAAAATAAAAAAAAAGATGCTAAAACATGGTGGGTTTAGATGATCTACATTACTACATAGCTTAGAAATACTCATGTATCCTGTTAGAGATGCATTTTTCTTGATATTTATAAAAACAACAGCACAAATATGAAACACTTTCTGAGATGAAGGAAAAAAGCTAACAAATTCCAATGTCTTACAGTAATTTGGGGGTAAATTTATTCCAATTTTTCTTTATGGCTTTCAGTTATAGCTGACTTGCAACATGACATTAGTAAGCATATTTTGCTGAGTTTGCAAGAAAAAAATCACTAACAAGACTGTTACCTTTCTTTGTGGTTATATAAATATATATTTATATAGTTAATATAAACCTCAGATCAGATGAATTCTGAATAGGTAGGTTTTATTACGAATATCATAGTGAAACTCTTACTGAAATACTACATCTTTTTTTTTTTTTTCTGATGAACACAATACAAAACACATTGATAGGTTGCTCAGTCTTTAAAAGTTGTTAGGAGTGACTTGAATTTTTAAAACCTGCTTATAGTTGTGAAACTTAGCTCAATCTCTATTTAAAGTATGAAAGAAAATGTAATATGAGTTGATCTTGGCTTACAAGTATTTACATATGAAAAAAAATTAGTGTTTTTTTATCCCAGCAGGTGAAGGCAAGCTAATACTAGAAACTAAGCTAGTAACAAGGACAATACAACTACTCTAGGAGCTATCAAGGAATAGATTCTTTCTCTAAGTGTCAAAAGCAACATTAGATGTCTTCCAGAAGACTCCATATCACAGGTTCCTGAAGGAGAGCAGCAGTTCGGCATGGGCAGGTCACATCTCTCACACCATGCAGGACAGCCCAGATACGTCCTTAAGCTCCATGTCATGTAAAAATAAAAGGCGAATGCTACAGAGAGCAAGAGAAAACGTTTTACCCCAACAATTTTCCTCCAAGTGTGCTGTCTGTCTTATCCATCAGCCACCTCTCCATAGGAGTGAGTGCCCACCCCTCTAAACCCTACATACCAGCAGTGCCTTCCTCACCATGTACCTCTCCTTTCCTCACTTCTCCTCATGCACTTTGTCACTGCTGGTGCTTCTCTGTGGACCACCTTTGGCAGGCTTTCCCCTTGAAGGCTGGCACCTCTGGAGCTCTGCAAGCTGCTACCCACCCCCTGCCACTAGCAGGGGGTGTAGAAAGGCATTGGAGAGACAACAGGGGTCCATCAGTGATGACAGCCACTAGTGGGACTGCTGCTAATGACGGAAAGCTGGTGCCTGCTGCCAGAGTTGCAACACAGGATGGTGAAGTGGGAATGGGTTGGGTGTCCATCTCTCTCCTCAGGCACCAGCAGGAGAGGCAGCAGTGACGGAGCTCTAATTCTACATTCCCAATACAAATTTAATCTTGATTAACCCTATTTAATCTTTACTTGTTTTTTTGCAGTCTGTTTTCCAGTTTCATTTTATGCAGTTTCAAAAAGCTGCCTGTTTCCCTTACTCTCCCGTAAGATAAACAATAAACCAGACAGAAGATAAACTATGAAAAAGAACAAATTGTGCAGTTCTGGCAAAACGTTATCCTTAGGAGAAATTCCCACTGATTGCAAGAGACAAGAGATTTCAATTGGAGCTTTGCCTGAAGAAATAACAGAGAATTAAACCCAAATAAAATAATCACATAACACAAGTTCTCACAAGGGAAGAAATTAAATTCTATTTCAATTCTCACATGAACTGCAAAGGCTTTGTCCCGCTGATGGGTAATAGGAGTTTTGCCATTGATTTTCAATGAAGCCAATATTTCACCTCAGGGCATTTTCTCTCGTATCCTATTTATTACCTCTTTACTAAAACACATCACATAAGTGTCAGCTAATACTTACAGCCTAATGAATAATCATGCATTCCAAGACCAAATATTACCATCCACTTCAGGCTTGTATCTATAATACACTTTTTATTTTGAAGAGAAAAAAGAATTCTGCTGAATTCTGATATTGAAATTAAGGGGAACAAATATTGGCTGTCAAATCCTTTCCGGAAATATAAGTTACCACATATGGTCACCTGCTGACTCTGTCATTACCTAAGTTTTCTATTGTGCTGCCTTTTGAGAGAGAATAAATATGCATCTAACTCACAAATCAAGAGTTAAGTGAATCCAAAAATTATGAATCTTTAGAAACATGTCAAAATTGATGAATTGCAGTTTTAAAAGAAAGCATCATAGACTGCAGGGTTTATTATGGTACCAACAGGTCAGTACTTCCTTGCTGCGTTTAACAATACTTGTCAGAAAGCTGTGTTTCTATTCAGGAACAATGTCTTGAAGAAAGCAGTAAAACTAAACATTTTTTTGGAAAATATTGCTTGACTCTTAGAGGAAAGCAATTTCTGAATAGTTTGCAGTGTATTTTGCTGTACCAGGGATGGTTGAAAAGCTGTCGGTAGTATCTTATACTGTAAGTAGAGAACAGCTGCAAACTTTGAGCTATAAGCTAAGATGAAATATCTTAAGATCTGCAGATGTGTCCTGGGAAACTCAGTTTCCATAACAACAAGTTCTAGTGCCATGATTATGAGGCTGTCTGCACCTCTGAATTCCTGTAGGCATTCACTTCAGGTTGCCAGTATAATGCTCTTATTCCGGCCAACACTAAATGCTTTACCTGTATTTGTACACTTGCACAGATAGAGTATTATTGGTGATTTTAGAAGACAAAAATTATAGTTGCTAATATACCTTAAAGCTTTGGCATAATTATACAAGAAGGAGGACCCTGCTTTAATATTTCACCGGTTAATAATCTTAGAACACATCTGAGCCACCAAGATATTACAGTAGATAAATATTTCTGTGCTTAAAATATCAAGCAACGAAGAACTAAGTATGGAATTCAGAAAAGAAAGGGTTTTATTTTACAGTTATTACTCAAACCAAGCCTCAGAACTTAGCTGTTGGAGGAACAGACTTGAAACACAGAAGTGAGATATCTAAGATAAAACAAAATTCTATTTTTTTCTGAGGACAAAGGAAAAAGCAACTCAAATGCAAAACTTTCTCCTAGCAAGGTAAATCCCAAGCTGTTCTCGTGAGAAATTTCCTCTGAATGTCAACTCTAGCAGGCACCGACCTCGTCATGTTGCAAGTAGAAAAAAATAAGGCCTTTATAGCTTTTTTTTATAGCAGTACATGACCCCATATGAGAACATACTGGAACATTAGAGATTCCCTTGCACTGCTTCGCAGGGCAAAGTATGGCCTGTCCAAAGTGCAACTGTTAACTGATGACATAATTACAATTTGGAGAATTTAACCTAGCCTGGCAGCTTTCTTTGTCAGGCCTACAGTTAAAAGTTCCAGTGCAGATACCTGAATAAATCTCCAACTGGTTTTTCCAAGTCCTTTTCATTTTTTACATGGACTTCATGTATTACTCCTTTTTTTTTTTTTTTCCATCTTTTGTTTCTTTTTTTTCTATTTCTCCTAGTACCAGGTCATTTTTGCAATGTTTATTTCTCTGCTATTACTTCTTTTCCACTTTCATCTTTAGTCGTTAACTAGTTTACCATCTTGTCATCTTGTTATATGACTCTCTTCTTTTAGTTCCTTATACTGTTTAATACCTCTCTTCCTTATCAGGATAAAAAAAAAATGAATGAATAGCAAAAGTTTTGGCAAAGTAGGCACTCAAGACTACATCAGAATATTATTTGGGAGTTACTTCCTGCAATAGATCTGTGTGACTGTGACTGAGTTAAAGAGGTAACTGACCCTTGACAGCAAAAGCTGGAGAAATACTTGGCAAGAGCACATATTTTAAGTACCTTAGCTTAGAGGTGAAGGAAATACAGTCGGTTTGCAGGGTAGTTGAATTTCCTGACAAACCTATTTGTTAGTCTCAACGTTTTTTAGCAAAGAAGGCGTTCCCTGTGGTTTAAGGTAGAAAAGCACACAGTTATCCGAGTACAATGTTTATTTACTCTACTAAAATTGATAGCAAGCTAAATCTATTTGTGAGAAAGACCTATTAAAATCAGCCAATCAGAATCATGAAAGAAAACAAGAACTGGATTTCAATAGAAAGTGGCCTTCAGGAATATTAGTCGCATCATTTAATTCAGTCTTGGGGGTCCATAGACATTAATGTAGTATAATTAATGCAAGACTTAAAACCGAAAGATAACAAAACTGAACAGAGAAAATGTATTTTTGCCAGCCTCAAACTGGGAGTAATGGAAAGGAAAATTATGGGATAGAATGGGGAGCAGCAACGGGTGGGAGATAAATGTTAACCTTTTCTGCCATTTTTCCATTTCTTACATTCTACCACTCAAATGTAAATACTTTGCTTCTGCTTCGAGCCCATGTTGAAGAGAAGATACAAACATTAATAGACATTTGGGAAATCCAAAACAATATGAACAGAAGCAAGTCACAGAGTATTTCATATGAGAGACTATCTCACACCAAGATCTCCTTTCTTCTTGAACCCGCATACCCATCATGGTAAACATAATCTGACGTATCACTGAGGTCAAAGTTACGTTTCTGAAAAGAGTGAGATGCCAGTGGGCTTTGTGCATATTTCCTTGGCCATGGAACGCCTGTTTTGTTTTTACATGAAAGTAAAGGAAAATCCAAGATATTTTTTTTAAATAAAGACTTTAGGCGAAAAATCTCTTTTTTATTCAAATATCAAGGAATATTTTAAATTCCAAGTTTCAGCTGATATGAAAACCTCAGGTCTGACAACTAAATTAAGAATGGAATGAGCTAAAGAATGTCGGTGTCCTCAGGAACACTGTTTCCACGCTGGAGTATAACTGGGAGCTGAACACAGTACACATTCTCCATGACTGAAAGCATCCAGCATCTCCAGTGATACTGAATATAACAGAATCAATGACAAGAGTATTATTATGATTTGGGCAGCTACTTAGGAAGTAGATGTAAGCCAAAAGAACTAGATTTGGGCAAAATAATAATAATAATAATAATAATAATAATAATAATAATAATAATAATAATAATCATCATCATCATCATCATCATCATCATCATCATCATCATCATCATCATCATCATCATCATCATCATCATCTAATCATCCAGAGGTAAAGGTAGTCTGCATCCCTTCGTCAACATTTTGGGTCAAACAGTTCCCATTCAGATTCAATTTGAACACTTAAAAATAAAAACTAATATTTTAATTATTTTCTCAATTATTAGAAATAATTTGTAATGAAATATTAATATATTAGACTCCTTCTCATTCCTGTTCCATAACATTGATTATTGTATGGTAGGATATTACTTATAATTTAAAAAAAAAGTCAGAAATAAAACCTGTAGAAAGTGCAAACTCTCTTCAACAGTTGTTAAGTTAAAAGAAGAGCTGTGTTCAGAAGTCCTAGGTAACAGTTTGCAAATGTGCAATTAAAATTCTGGCTCTTCTCTAATTATGGAACACTTAAGTTAAATGGTCTTAATAGACATATAATGATGGCTTTATAAACCTACATTTACTTATATTCTAAGTAATTTCTACTTCACTTTTAAAAGCATCCATTAAATGCCTATTATGATCTTTCTGTAATTTAGCAAGACATTTAATGAATGTTTTATAAAATTAAACAGCAATTATTACCAAAGACAAATGTTAACCATATAGATCAACATGTTATCAATGTGAATTAGCTTATTCAGATTAAACACTAAAACTTGTACTTACAGACTATTGGGATGAATGTAAACTAAAAATGTTACCCATGTTTGTAATGGAACCTTTAGGGATGCCTAAAAGTGCTTAATGCAATTTTCCATTACTGAAACCCTGATCAAGCTGCAGAGAACTTAAAAAGCTAACTATAGTGAAAATCCTTATTATTCTAAAAATAATTATATAACATCTATCAACTGTGCTCCCCAACTTTATGAATCTTCTAGATGTTTGCAGATACTTATAGAATTCTGGGTTACTGAGATTTCAATTCATTATATTGTAATTTGTAATGTTTTGAAGTCTATATAACTATTGTAGAATTAGTGTAAATGTTCAGGTAAAGGGCAGTTACACTACTTCATCTGAATCATTATTTTCTGTGTCAGTCTAAAGATTACAGAAATTGTAAAGCAGAATTTAATATGGAGAATGCTATCTTGACAGCTTCAGTCCTGTGTCATATGTGCTGTCATCACCATCTCCTATTTCCGTGCAGAAAAACCCCCACAACACATACACAACACAAAAAACTATGTTTCCCTAAAAAAAGTCTGGGAAGAATAAGGCTGTTTTCTTCCAGTTATCCTTAGAACCATGGTGCTTTAATTTAAAACATGTCAGTAAAATTTGAACTGATGGAAATACTCAAGAAAGATTTTTCCTTGGAAACCGCATTTTCCAGTGAAATCAGCTAGTAGTAATGTCAGCATATCTAGTACATCATCCACAAAACACACGTTGAAATAGTATTTTGACAGCAATTATAGTTAGGTCATTTCATAATAATCTATGCAACACAGAGAAATGAAATTTGATTATTTTGATGTTTACAGTGATATTATGCTTTCCCTCTGAAAGTTCTGCAAATGTAACTATCTCCATTCATAGCAAATTTTCAAGTGTTTAAATTTGCCACGAGATGGAAATTTTAATTAACAAGTCCTGCTTGTACCACTCTGATTTTTAATAATACTGAATGAGAAAAGTCTGAAGCCACCTAGTCTTTGCTTATTATCACCAAGTACACCAGGTTACTTTCTACTTTAGTAGACAAAACAAAAAAACCTTTTAAACTCCGAATTCTATTTCAGTCTTTTTCTAATATTTTGAAGAAAGTTCTTCGTATAAGTCTTGAATTGCAAGCATCTGATCTATAACAAAGAAAGAAAGAGCTGATACTTCATAACTTTTAAGAAGTTCTGACATATTTTAAAATAATATGGACACAAACCAGGAATGGATGATACTGTCTCACCTATCGTCAGACCAAATACCATGAATCAAGATTTATATTTGATTTATGTCACAACCCGTTATAAGATAACTGGATGTGATGCCCTGACTTCGAAAGTTTTGCTGCCATCTATTTTGGAAAAACTGAAGAACAAGGTGAAAACCAAATTCTATGGAGAATAATAAGTATCTGTGTGTTTGAGCAGAGAAAACCAGTTTCTCCAATCAGAGATGGAGAAACCGGGAGTGGCAGGTAAAGGTAATGAACATTTAAGATAAATAATACATTTTATAGAACACACTTTCTACCTGTTGAGCTTCTACCCTAAAAAGGATGTTGACCATGATTTTTGATATAAGAAAGCAATGCTCTTGACAGTAAAACACTACATCATGCTATAAGCAATGATTCCATTTTAACCGTATTATACCCTTCAACAGCACATTATAAGTATCATTAACTACATAAATAAGGATGCAGAAAAATCAATTCCTGTTAAGAGAATATTTTTATAAGGAAAGAAGGAAAGAAGACCAGATAATACCCTTGAAACACAATCAGTTTTCTTCCTTGGTTACAAGTATATATTTATTCTTATTTTGCCTTTTTTTTGATTGAACACTAAGAAAGGCAAAAATTTTTCCTTTAAGAGGCAAAAACATTGATGACCTCAAACTGATTGACAAAAGATATTTTGTCAACCTCCTAATGTCAGTAAACTAGCTTAGGTATAGCTTACGTAGAGTTGTATTCTATCTGACTCCTCTATTCTAATTGATAACTTAATAGCTGTAATTTTTTTTTTTTTACCTAACAAAACCTAAATTGCTATGGGGAACTATACGAACAAGATGCCATTTCACATTTAAGAATAGCACAAACAATGAAGCAGTTAGTTTTGAGGATGCCCACAGTTCCTAGTAAACTTGTGCCACGGCAGAATAATTAGGAGATTTTGGTCTATAAGAAATGTTGATGATTAGACTTCCAGGACAGTCTATCAATGTGCCCTTAATATAGTAGGTAGTTCCGGTATCCTGAAGGAAGCCTTCAGGGCAATATTTTAACTCTTTGGGATATTAGATTTTCCCTTCCTCCACACACTCTCAGTGTTGGTAGGAGAAAGGAAGACAATGACTGATTCATTTCAGACCTACCTTCTGGGTCCCACAACATCCTTGGCACCCCTTGACTAAAAGGTGACTTTAACATTGAGTCTTTAGTAAAGATGATTTTTTTTTCTTGCTTGATTTGGATTATTTTTTAACCTTGTTCTAGGATGAGGTATACTATGGCTCCTGGCTAACAATTTCTCCAACAAGGAAATTACATTTGGACTTTCAAAGAATCTCTCCAATTTCATCTACTTGGCACTAATGAAAAAAGTGTTTGCAGCATCCTCTTGCATGCTTCTTTTTTTAATGAAGTAATTAGACATGATTACTTCAGGGCAATTGTTCTTGCTTCCTAGATAAAACAAGGTGCACAGAGGGATGCCTTTTGTTACATAAGTGTTTTTTCTCATTTGTGCTATATATATGTATCATGGAATGCTGAAACAGATCAGCTGTGACGTCTAAGTGAAAAAGCAAAGTATATCCTATTTTGTGATGAAGTTCATCCAACAAACCCCAGTAAGAGAGGTGTTATATTTGGAGGAAGAAGAAAGAATCAACACTCGCACTCAGCAGACTGGAAACATCAGTTATATTGTCAAAAGTATTGACAATTGAAAAATAAACTTATACATTACCTTTAAGCAAAATTTAATAGTCTCCTCCGTAAATAATAATAATAATTGCTTATTTACAAACCAGCATTTCTGAGGCTGCTGGTCACACTCGTTAAGCATTTTGATTATCAAAATCTCCTGACTGACTTCCATTTAATTTCATTATATATAACATTTTGATTCTACTAGTGCCTTTTCAGTACTAATGGCTCTAGTTTATGATACTTCCCTGTAAAAACTAGATTTCATTGTAATCTGATATATCCTAAGAATGGCTATTCTATTGAACTGAAATAAACTCTATCTAAGACATTTTTTGTGACCTCTAAAAATTAAGGAATCCTTATTCATTATTTACAAGAAATTTAATTTTGTATAATAATTACATCTCTATGATAATGTTTTTAAGGCTTCTTTATAAGCCAATTTTATCAATGAATGAACTATAATGAAATGTTAAAGCATGACCAATATTATTATTGAGTTATATGCAAAGTGCAATCTGATTCATAAAATTTACGTGTCCAGGATTCACAGGTTTTTAGCTGCAGTGAGAACTTAGTTTGGCTAAATGTTTTTGAATACAATATTATGATTTGTTTTACTGGAATTTATTATTCACTGAATTACTGGTATTACTGGAACAGACGGCCCAGAGAAGTTGTGGAGTCTCCTACTCTGAAGACATTCAAAACCTTCCTGGATGTGTTCCTGTGTGATCTGCCCTAGGGGATCCTTCTCTGGCAGGGGGGTTGGACTAGATGATCTTCTGAGGTCCCTTCCAACTCCTGACATTCTGTGATTCTGTGTATAATACTGTGATTGTGCAGTTTTAACATAAATATAAAGCAGATAGTGAACTATTTAGAACAGTTATTGGTGGCTTATTTTTGATTTTCCAGTAAGATAATTTTTCCTTAAACCTGTGAAGGAACTAATATTGCACTTCTCAACACACAAAATTGTGAAACGAGTACCTGATCTAAAGACATAAAAACAGAGAGATAAATGAAGTATGAGCACACTATTTATACAAAAGTCCAACAGGTGTTAAATATATTCTGTGGTTTCAATATTTTAAAATGGTGTGTATTAGCAATACATGTGGGTATTTTAGATTTTGAACTTTGATTTATTAATTTTATTAATTATTATTTCACTATTTCATTCATATTTTATCTGACTAAAAATATTTGACTAGTTTGGGTGCCTAAGTATTGATCTTTCAAGTAAGAAGGTAAATTTTTTGATGTCAGGAAATAAGAATCTCTTTTAAATACATTTAAAAATATATTTTTTAAAAAACTTTCCAACTAGACAGCTTTTTCTCTTTTTTTTTCTTGCACCATTTAAGAGACATGCTTATATGAAATACCAAGGAAAAAAAAAAAAAAAGAAACATGGTGAGTTTAGACATAATGGTGTCTTGGGTCCTGACACATTTGTGCATACCAGGTTGCTTCCTGTGCAAAACATGATCCCAGTGGAACTCCGGAGTCACTTCCTTGTTAAATTTGAGGGAGATGCATGATGAATTTGCAGCAATCAATCACTAAGACCCTACGGTGTATGCTTCTGACAGCTTATGTATGGAATTTAAACTGTTTCTAAAAAATTTAAAGTACAAAAGATACAGGACTTCTTGTCCATGCCTTGCGCTTCTTAGCAAAATATCCACGGTTGTCTGCTAGCCTGAAGTGTACTCCAAAAGCACAAAAAGGTGAATTAGGAAATCGTTCACTCTACACTGAGACAGAACTATTACTGGCTTAATATTGATTACTACTGTACATATTACAGCCACTTCCAACACAGAACTCTGGAGAGATGGGATAATTCCCCCTACCTCTGCCCTTCATTTTGTGTGGAGGCCAGCTGAGAGAAGTCACAGCTTCATCATTATCTGTTCCTACATTAATTTTTGAAACAGAAAAAGAGACACACTGAACTCTGAAGCTTCAGTTCCCCCCATCACCTAGGTCATCTAGTTAAGAGCAGAAAAAAACATGCCCATATGTGTTGTAGAGTCTGTACATCTCCAGGGTATGATGTAAAGTTTGTGGAAGTCTTGCTGTCCAAGAAAATGCAGGTTCTGCTAAGCTTAGCAGTGATTCTATCCTCTTCTCCGAGTTCAAACTGTAAAAGTGGAATGGAAAAAAAAAAACAAAAAACTAAATAAAACAAAAACCCCAACAGTTCAAAATATAAATGTTTATTCTCTTTTGTTTCATTGATCATAAATTGAAGTGCACAGTAGGACTAACAGGCAGGTAAAAGAGAGGAATGAGAAAGTTTTCTTCCTTTCAGGTCTTAGTTTGAGACTAATAAAAGTAGGCAGTCTAATATTTAGACTTTCCTGTCACATCTGCATCACTACTAGTAAAGCCTTGAGATTTACTGTAAGACTCTTGACCTTCGTAATCATCCTGACCTTGAGAGATACTCTAACAGGGATAAAAGGCAGCAGAAGATGGCCCTAGGTGCTAGAACTGCTACAGGTTTCAAGTCAAGAACTCTGGACATCATAGTTGAAATAGTTGTAATTGCCATTTAAGGCTCCTCTCCTCACATATCTCTGTGATAACATAGCTAATCTATACTGAGATCTTTTAGAAAACTGTTGCTTGATGAGGGAGAAAAAAAGCATAAAGGCAATGCCTTAGAGAACTGATAGTACAGTTTACCAGCCATTTCTTGACTTTACTCAACTGTTTGTTTTGACTGTCTTTGGCAAAGACATTGATGGAAAACATCAGAACCTGTACTAGAATTCAGATTTTAACACACTCATCTGTAGAAAGGCAAGATCAAACTCCAGCAGGAATAGTTAAAACACACATCTCGAATTCTCTTCCTTTTTTTCCTCTTTTGATTGAAGAATTATTGTTATTCTTTACACAAACGTGCCTGTGTGCTCCGTATGACCTAGACACAGGCATCTCACAAGTGTGAGATTTACTGAGGGACCTGAGCAGAGTTGAATATTACTGGATGCAAGACTACAGCAGTTAAGACATTCATACTGAAAATGGTTGATTCTGTTTTGAGAGTTTCATGTTGTGATACATTTATCTTACAGATTTTGACATTTATCCGATCTATTAATTCTAAATGAACAGAACTGCTGAATCGGGAAAATTTCTCCAAGTAGTGCAGACTGAAATTATAATGCTTTAAATTCCTTCCAAGTTGTCAAGATCACCCAATCCTAGGCACTTTCTACAACATCCTCATGTTCAGCAGGCTTCTTTCCTCCTGTCATATTCCTGAAGGAGTTTCTCAGAAAAACAAAAAGACCATATTGACACATAAACAAGAACATAACCTTTATATGATTAATTTTAGTTGACCTAGTCTGCTAATGGCCAAATAGATGCCACCATAACAGTAGTCTCATGGAATAATTTTGGAATAATATTAATATTCCAACATGTTAATATTCCAATAATATTAATTCCAATATTATTGGAACAATATTTGGAATAATATTAGAACAATAAATTGGAACAGTTTTGCTGCCCTTGCATTTGAAAATGTTTCCCACTGAAACACTTGGAGTTGTTAGTAACTCCAATAAGAAGAAAAAGAGCAAGAGTAGTAAAACCAATCCAGAACACACTAAGCTGTTAACTAGGTTTTCTAACCAAGTGTAAAATGGTTGAATATAATTTCATACATTCTACTGATTCTTTAGAATTTCTGCTGCATGTTCTTAGATTACCATAAGAAGTTTTGAACATTTCCACAGACAAATTAAAATCCTTCCTCCATTCATTTCCAAAGCAAGCTAATTTTAATTTAGATAATCTCTGCAAGTCATGCAAAATGAAAAAAAACAACTAACCAAAACCACCAAAGATATCCTCCAGAAATATATTGTGCTATCATATGCTAAGTGTCTTTGGAGCTGCCTGCATTGCAGTAGAGCACAGATGCAACTGTGGAGCAAGGGCAGACACATCTAAGTGGCCTGAATTACCATCTTTCCCAGAACTTGTCTGAGAAACCTTAAACTCCCCTGTTCTGGCAAGGAAACCATTTCTAACAACGCATTTACATTTAAAAGTGAATTAATACATACTGCAAATATGCATAAACAAATCTTTATGACACTAGAGGAGATACTGACCTCAGTGAAAGAATGAATATATTCTCTGCATTAAGGAGAGAAAAGCAACAAGGATCTGCTTCATATCCAGAGGTTCTGGGGGGAAAATTCATAGCTAAGAGAGCCCTGAATACATTAAGTATCAATCTTTTTGTTTTATACATCTAAGGTCTTTAGAATGGCTAGATCTTTTGACAGTATAATGAGCGCTTAAAATTGAAGTTGCTTTTACATTTACTTTCTCTGCTGAGTTTGAGAAAAGAAACAGCTTTTATGTCTCAAATACATATATTTTAGATTCTACATTTGAAAAAGTACCACCTCTTTAAGATCCTACCTAAACTGTATTTAAAAAAAAAAGTGTTATAGAGCTGCTGGTTTGCTAGAAGAGATGTGATATAGTGGCATGAACAAATGTTTGCGATATGTAAAACTGTCTTATCATCTTGGACACTGATAGGAAAAAAAGAATGATCAGTCAGTGAAACATATTGTAGAAAACAATAAAATAGATAATCTTTATATATAAAGTAAATATATTCAGCACTCCTATAATTTGCATGATGGTGTAGCAACAATTAACTTTTAAAGGTTGCTTGACAACAGGATGGATTTACACTACTTTTAATATCAATATTAATTAAGTTATATATTTAGTATTTTTAACCATAGCAATTTGGAACAACCCCCACACAATATGTTTCTGGGTCAAGACTGACAATATTAATTAGCAAAGCATTCAGATAGTTTCTTTCATGTCAAAAGATATAATTAAGGTAGCACAGAACAATATAACATCACTTGAGATATATCAAATTATTATCGTCTGCATAATACAAATAAAACATTGGGTAATATCTTGTGCTGATAATACTATCAGATTGTAGCTGATATTACCTACGCATGTATTTTCATTAAAGGTTTATTAAAAATTTATAGTTCTGTTAGCTTTGGAAAATGTTTACTAAATGAAAAATGTATGGTGGCCTCATAGTTAACAGTTAATTTGATAGCATTAGGAGACTTCAACGATGGCAAAAAAAGTGTTTCTCTCAAACAATACCTACCAAAATAAAAACCAGTTAATTTTTCTCAATTTTGTGGGTTTAGTACTCTATTACTTATTTGTTCCCAGCAAAGTTAGCAGCAATAACAGAGCTCTTGCTCTATTCAGCATTACTCAGAATAACGCATCTCATTAATTTCTGGAAATTCGTGCTCTGAAAGTAGAGCCTGAAAAACAGATGGCTTCTCAGAGGAAGGGAATGAAGCACCCAAATAGCTACCACTCCTCTCTTCCACATTCTGAGATTCTTATGCTTAAAAAACACAGGAAATATACTGACGACAGAACCACATCTCATATAGCAACTCCAGCACTACATGAAACTTTCACAATACACATTCTCTAAGAAGAAATGTAATTTTAAAGATCATTTGGTCACATGGAATTTTAATTAAGGAGAGGATTTGAGTGTTTTCCATGAGTAGCACATGCACCA
The DNA here is from genome assembly GCA_020746105.1 of Trogon surrucura. NCBI lineage: Eukaryota > Metazoa > Chordata > Aves > Trogoniformes > Trogonidae > Trogon > Trogon surrucura. The sequence goes on along the minus strand of CM036617.1, from coordinate 110,084,430 downwards.
AGGTGAGAAGAGTTGGCTTCCAGTTATGTTGATTCCAAGAAGGCAAATGCTCACTTCATTTCCAGCAGTGGTTAGGCTTTACATTAAAAAGAGAGAGCTCCCAAGCTAATGTGGCTATGGAGCAGAGATTATACCTCTTACGATCCAATTTCTCAGCACTTTCTTAAATTTATCTACTATTGTAGGAGTAAAGACCATGTCTAAGAATGTGAAGTTAGCAAACATCTTTCTCAGGATCACTAAACTCGTCATACATGATGTAGAGAGAATTTAGAGGTACATTGTCTCCCTTTTGAAAGTGTAGACTTTTTTCACTGTTTATCTGCTGCTATGGAATCTCTTCTTAAAAAAATTGAATTAAGCTACTGGAGAAGCAGCATCTTTAGCAATATGGAACACTAAGCATACTGACTATAACTGTACATGAGGAATACAGAAAAAAAATATTTTCTTTAAAGGTACTTAAAGGTAGTCAATAAATCATTTAATCTAACTTATTTCAAACAACAATGCCTAAGCAACACAGGGATATGGTTAAGCTTTTTATTGGCAAGTCATACACCTTCACACTAAACGTATATTATTGTATTGCAAATGTCACTCCCTCAAGCTCTTCTTCCAATCAATGTCTTTTACTCCCTCCTAGCCTGACTGATAAGATGCAGTCTGCATATGCAGTATTGACTCCAATTCTATTAGAAGATAATAGTGCATGATGTTGAAATCCTTTAGGTATCTGTCGTATAATGAAGACCCTCAATGTGAATGAGTCACAACGTTATTCTGACAAGTCAAAGAATCATACAGAAAATGTGTATGTACTGTTTTCTCATTCATGTAATTAAGTGAAATTTCTTCCTAGCTATCCATTCCCACATGTACAAAAGGATACATTTGCATATTTGTAAAGTACAAAAAAGTTCTTTTTTCAAGATCTCAGCCGACATTTTTAAATCAGACTTTTACTAAAGGCTATAGAACTATAGAGGAAATAAAGACACAACAGCTCTCTTATTAATCTTAGCAAAATACTACTTTGAGAAACTATCAACTAGATGCTTTGTTTTTTTCTTTAAGCTTTCTAATAACTGTCTAATTGCTTTCAGGAAAAGGTTTCCAGCATGAATTACATACTTTACAGAGGAAATATTAAACATTCAATATTTTTTGAAACAAATTTTAATACGTTAAATGATCTGCATGATTAAAACATTTTTCCTTTAAGCATAGTTTAACACAATAAATAAAAAGAATTAAATGTTTAAAAACCTAGAGAGATCTAATATGCATATATAGGCTTTTACTTCTATTTGGAACTTTTAATAGCCTTAAAAGTGACTACATTGAAATTACAAGGTAGACTTAAGCCTGGAACTTTATGTAATGCATGCCACAAATACTGGCATGGTTTTGATTCACATCTTTGGTTTCCACTACTTTTCTTGGGCCTCCAGCGAAACACCTCTTCAAATCACCATGTGTTCCAGTTGCTCAGTGGGCAGATTCAGGCAAGTGATTAAAGTTCAAATCTCCAAACTCACAGTCACAGCGCTGGCTACTGCAAGTAATCTCACAGAAGAAGCTCAGTGACAATAGATACCTTCTTCACTGCATATTATTTTGATCCCAACAGAACTGAGAGCCTCCAGCTAAGAACAAGATGAGCAGGTACTGAGCAGAGACATCATAAAGATCTTCCAGACAGTGGCTATTACAAGGAAAGTATGGACGTGGAAGGCACTTTTACTTCAGTACGACACAGGCTATATTGATGTTCATATTCCCCTATGCCAGTCTCATTTCTACTATGACAGACACATCCTCCTTCCTTCCAGTGGTTAAACATTCTGCAGAGATCCTTCCTAAAACTGTTTTTCCTCAAGGCTCACAGATGATTAGCTTTGGATCTTGTGCTCCCAGGGTATTTAAAGCCCAATCTTGTCAACACGGAATGCAAGTTAACTGCCTATAAACTAGAAGCATTACTGCCCTGAGATCCAATTAGGTATTAATACGTACAAAATAGATCTGGTCAACAGGACACAGAAAATAACTGATTTGCATCACTAGTTAATCAATACACGTGGCTCTACAATATTCACTGACATGAAAAGCAACATAACACCACTGACACTAGACGTTCTGTGATGTCAGTCCAGTACATTATCTTGCCATTTACAGGTAAAGACTCCACCTCCCCCCTTTCCTTTAGCATTCAAAGCGTGATTTATTTTTTTTTTTTTAAGTTGAGAGAAAATGTTTGGCAAGATTAATGGGAAATCACTGCATATCATGTTTAAGAGAACAGCAAATTTCCGAAGGACTAACCAGTATTCCTTTCTGAATAAATATCTCTGATCATTATTTGCTGTGGTAGAGCAGCTATAAAAAACATGATTAGGTCTGATGCTCTGCTGATGTATTGCATGCTGAAGGAAAGTTAATGGTATAGTTAGTCTGAACCTGGCTGCCTTTCTTTTCTCATTTTCTAAGCTGCAGTGTGGCATAGCCTTTAGCCAGTACAGCAGCTCCCGGCTGAGAATGCATTAAACTGAGTGGATGAATGGCAGCATTTTAAAGCAGATCTGATAACCTAGACGTGCTTGTGGATTTTGAAGAGTCCACATCAGATAAAAAGAACTACTGGACTCTTGAGAGCTGACATATTCTTCCAAAGAACGACGATGCTAAGAATTAAATTGGGCCATGGAGAATATTATAAAATAAATATCAAAAAAGGGCAAATGCTGCTTCTATATCACCAAAAAGAAAAAAACGGAGATATATAAAATGACACCACTCAAGAAATACACTTTTCTGAAAACACACTTCCAAACATTTGTATGGCACTAGTTAATGCAGAAATAAATCATACATTACAGTCTTTCCACAATTAACAACTAATAACTCTTACACAGATCTTAGAGAAGCAAACACAGATTAAGCTTCAGTACTTTATAAAATTAGTGCATTGCAGATTTTCACTAAATTGAACTCAAATTTCAGTTTTATATTGAATACACACACTTTTACTCCAGACTTAAAGGAGGGGTTTTCATGAATTTACTGTGAAGTAGCAAATATAGCTAACGCTGTATTCTCATGCTGTGATTTCTAAGCTAAAAAATAGTGTTGTGCTTTAGCCAGGCTTTTTCTCAAAGATCCTTGTTCCTTGGATCCAGCATGTCAGACCATTCTTCTTTTATATAACTAACTTAAAACCAATGTTTAATGAAAATTTTACGGAATGCAAACCACTTTGTTTTTCTAAAGTTAAATACACTGATAGCCATTTAACTGTTCCTACACTAGAGAAAAAAAAGCAACAAGGCATTCAGAAAAATTATGTGGGTTTGAGTTTAGTGTTTGAGCCAGCTGCTACAGGCACACACAACACACATTTTTGTTGAAAGGTATCGAGCTGACATGAATGATGTTATTCTACATTTGGTTTGGGGGTGTGAGCATTAGACTGGATAATCCAGTTGTAAAATTAAAACACATCAAAGGGTTGCTGTAATATAAAACGTACCAGAATCAACACCAATGTCTTCCCATTGCAAGATGAATTCTCCAGGCTGAAAGTGCCTCTAGCAAAAGTCTGGTAGAAAAAAGAAACAAATTGAAGTGCTTTCTGTATCTACAGGAATACCGTAGCTCAACATGCCTTAAGTCAAAACTTGAGACCTCTCATCACTAAAAAAAACAGAGAACTACTAACATTTCTGACTACCATAACTTATGGATGGATTTGTATTCCATTTTCCACAGTTCTCAGTTTAGAGTTAATTTGCTCTTGGTTCAGAGGACAAACAAGGCTGACAACAGGTTGTGCCCAGCGATGTTGCCTTTCAGTGGTAGCCATAGGAGGATGCAAAACTTCCTATGAGACATGGGGGAACCTTGACAGAAGTCTGTTCGCATCGCTTTAGAGAACAGCATCTCTTGTGCAGGAGAAGTTTCTAGTGTTTTGTTTGTATAGCAAAAATTTTCCAAAGGTCACATGTACCCTTTTGTTTTCTACATTCTACAGCACTGATGTAGAATCCAACCCTAGGACTAGTATCCTGTTGTCTAACTACATCAATATTAAGAGATCTTAAACATGACTGCTTCATAACATATGTACTTCCATAAGTATTGATATTTTGATGAAAGAATGATAGGAAAGGAGGAGAAAAAAAGAAAGGCCCCTTACAAATATATAAGGTGTTAATAACTTTTAATTGATTCTATCTCATCAATTTTTTAAGAAAAAGTTTGTTAGGCCAGTTATTGAAATTGGAAAGTATCAGCATAGAAGACCCAGTAAGTGTCAAGATATTGAATGGTGTCTTTTCCTACTTATTTTGATTCTTGTCAATAATTTCCTTAGTTGCTCCATAGTTATATATTCACAGACTTGTATCTCTGAAGTCTGATAGTCATAAGTCATATTCAAAGATGTACACTGAGATGACTGAGTGAATGTCACATCGCACCCAGGAGAGGGGGACAAGTGACTTTCAGATTCGTAATACGCCAACAGAGTGGACAACGGTCAGACAAGTCTCAAGGCCCATACATAACCATTTATTAATTTATCACAACGCATAGATCAGACTCACGACAATTGGTTATAGTTACAAGACGCACTAGGGCAGACAATAAACTATGACTTAACCAGGAAAAGACTAGGTATGCAATAAATTACAACAAGATGCATGTTACTTAATGATAACAAGCAAAAAAAGGACATAACTTCTAATAGACAGCATTATACTTCTTATTACAAGACATAAACCAAGTACAAACTAGGCAAGCAGTATGATAGGCCTTGTACTACTTAGTGAGAAAGGAGGAAGGGAAAGAAAGGGGAGGGAGGGAGGGAGGGAGAGACAGAGGTCACCAGTCTGGGTTCCTGCGTTGACCATCAACGAGGATTCAAGGATGCTGTCATCTTTTCTTCTTCTCCTGCACTTTTCTTCCTGGTGTCTTCAGCTCAGTCTACATGTTTTCTTTTGTCTCTTGCTTCTACTCACTTCACTTCAACTGTCCCACATTTATACACACTTTTCTGCAGGTGTCAGGTAGGGGATTCTCTGGTTCTGTGGTACAAAATTGCCCTATCTCCTTGGAAAATATGCTATGAGACAAGGCCATCCTTCCTCCGCACTATTAACCTACCCATCTCATGAATGTATTTGGCGCCAAGGCTGTTTGAGGCATCTGTTCATTCGATCCCTTCTGCAACACTCCATCAGTTTGCCACATAGGACCAGAAACCGGTCTTGTTTTTTGACCACAATGCAGGGCTGTAAAAATTACAAGAAATGTTTAAGGCAAAATTCACACATCTGTCTGCTACAGTGAGCGAGAGAATATTTTATACATAACAGGCTTCCATACCAGCAGTAGTCCAGCCTTTGAGCTGGTACAGGTGATGGGAAAGCACAAAACTCATCTTCCTTCAATTAAAATTATTGCTACCTAAAATTTTAACAATTTAAATGATCATGCTCTTAATACATCTGCTTCAATATTCTTCAAGATATTCCCCAAAATATTCCCATGAAATATGGACAAAAATTTAAATACTGAATGTTTAAAGAGCTGTATAGTGCCATGTGATCTTAAGTAATCATCCTAGAAAATATTTGAGAGCTCACCTACAGAAGCAAGACTAAAGCAATGACTCTTTTAGAAAGACTAATGGTTTAACAGCTAGTTTAAGTGTTTGTAAGAATGATGTTAACATGCAATAAAACGAGCATTACCAACTTGGAAGTAGCAGGATATCTTCAAAGGATTATTACCTGGGTAACACTCACAAAGGCTGACAAATCACAGTCCCCAAATATCCATGAATAATTGCTTCCAACGACTTTCACCTCTGTAGATCACACATCATTTTTAATGCTATTTGCAGAAGACTATTCAACAGTTCTTAAAAACATTATGAAATAAGATATATGAGCCTGAGGATGAGGGAATTATTTTCAATGGATTTTCAACATTTTTGCTCTTCTTTCCTGTCTCTATTTTCTTTATCTCTCTCTCCTTTCATTTTTCTATTTCATTACCACAATAGTCTATTCAAGATGGCTTTAACAGATTTGTCTAATTAGTGAATTTTGTGTCTTGAAGTCCTTGGGCTTTCCAGGAAAACAAAGGACAATAATGCCTTCCAGGCTGAGATAACAATAACATTCTAGTCTGTCTGTCCATTTACTGCACTGAAGTCTTAAGGACACAGTCCTGTTTCTACAGATGGGAAAGAAGCAGCATGGCTCAAAGAAATTAATGGTTGTAGAATCAGAGTTTGGTTATTCATGATATGTAATCACTGTATCTGTATATACACATTTTTTTTAGTGGAAGGAACATACGGTCAATATCAAGGTATCCTGACACTGAATGTTTAATCACCTCTTCCACAAAATGAAAGGAAACAAAAATTCCTTGGGGTTAAAGAATATTATCTTTTGGAATAAAAAAAAACAAAAATAAAAGTAACCTGCAGAACAAGAACTGTATTTCAACAGTTTTGGAAAACTACTCTGTCTTGTACCTTACTTGGCTGAAGACAGCTAAGAGATCTAATAGCAGAACACCACAATCTAGAAAACAAGTATCAGAAAATACCATTTGAGCTTCTTACAATAGCCCACCTATATACTAGTCTTGTAGAGATGAGCATAGCTATATACAAGATTCAATGACTGTATGAGTTAAAAAACGAACAGGTAAGTGGAGAAGTAAAAAAAACAAATCAAAACCAGAAAACCTCACAGCTCCACAAAGTTCGGGCATAACTGTGTATAATGCTAGAAAGGAAATTAATTCTAAAAAAAAGTCAGTGATGTAAGACACTCATGAATGGCAACCCTAAATATACAAGGCTTATAAGGTATTTTTTTAAAAATTCTAAACTAATTGCAATCGCTTTTCCATCTAGTGTTGTGGGGTTTTTTGTTTGTTTGCTGTTTGCTTTTTTTTTTTTTAAATCTTTATGGAATCAAACATTTTTTGCTTGCACCTATAGTTTTGTAATATGTCGTAAATGCTATAATTCATGTATAAACCACATATACATTCCAGTTTTTCATTCCAGAAGTATAAGAAACTACTTTTGTCCCCTTTTCAGAGTCCTGTTTCTGTCCAAGATGTTAAGAAATTATGCTATCATTCGTTTTCATTCTCAAAGAGAATTTTGTAATGCAATTCAACCATGGAACACCTATATCATATTAAGGTGAACAATAGTTTTCAAACAAATCTAGTGCAGCCAGAAGTTTACCAAGTGAATTTTCAGAGTTCTTTAAACCCTGTTGTAAGTGTAACTTTAAAAACAAAAGAAAAGTGAGAATAGATTTGTGCAGTTATTTTCAATGCAATTTCTTCAGTGAGATAAGTGGACACAAAAGGGGAAATTCATGTTTGCATAGGAAACTTGTTAATTTATATAAAGCCCTTCTCATTGTAAGTATCAGTTTTATCCAAACACATTTATTCAAACCATAATTTTATCCAACTGTGAAAAAAGTGCTTAAGGTGATCTGACAAAGGAAAGTTTTGTTCTACTTATCCACACTCTCCAAAAGTGCATGTTCTTTCAGATATGTCAATATCAAACCCTGGCTCCTGCATGTGGCAATTTTGCCTTGGAAATCAAATCCTCTCAGAAATGCAAGTAAGAGCAACCCCTTGTGACTTATGCAGCTTGTCCAGCTCTAAACCAGCTCCATAAAGCCAATTCTTCACCTCAGAGCTCATGCAATGTCATATTCCTCAAAATTATTTTCCTCTATGAGCACAGATGGGCAGACAAATCTATTCATGCCATTAGAGCCTGCATTCTGCCCAGGTTCACCAGTGGGCACACAGCCATACGCTCACCCATGCAGTTCCCAGACTAGATCTACATTTACATCACCAGTTTTCTGTATTATTTTAGTACATATGTTCCAGTATATAGTTTCATATTCTATGAAAACTACAGAACTGTATATTTTACCGCAGGAACTGAGTGCTCACACATCCTGCTGACTGTACGTAGTGTGCTGCAGCTAGAGGAACTATAACGCTGTCCCATCCCAATCTTTCAGGTAAATTCTATGTACAGCTCCTGGAGCTATCAGTTATCTTTATACAACAGCTCATGTAACATAAATTAAGAAGTCTCTATACCCTTCAACACAATCCTCCCTCCTTTTAAGGCAAAACTTGGACAAAACTTCAAATCTTGAGGGGAGAAAAGGTCATTTTATTGGAGACTACACTACCTAAAGTCATACAAAGACTTAAGCCAAAGTATCATCCAAAATTCCTACTGAAATGTTGTGGAGTTCCTGAATTCAACAAAGTTCTGCATTATAGATTGTCGAGGTCAAAGTGAATATGATTCCTATAGACATTTTCTTTTAGATATATTCACAGGTACATTTAGAGCAAACCTTGGGCTATGTTTAAATAGAAAAGATGTTTTAAGACCTTCAGTAGCTGTTATGGTTAGATAGTTTTTCTGATCTATTGCTGCATTTAGACCAAGGTAGTTTATTACTCTCCATTTTTCACTGACAGCTGGCATATTGCAGATTTTTTTTCATCTTCCTTATTACAAGCATCAGCTTAAACGATACAAGTGTTGAAGTGAAGAGCTGAGATTTTCCAGATAATACCACTTCTCGAGACTGCACAATGTTCATACTAATAACAGTACAACAAAATAATACCATACACTGTTCTTCATTGTATAGTGCAATGACACAAGCTGTGGTGCTCTTGCTGAATTTTTTTACTTGAAAAAGTACAGAAGCTACAAGATCTTCGCTTACCTCTTCACTTACTCTGAGGTTGAATCTGGTCTAGCAGAATGTGACCAAAGATAATAGTGTTACAGTTCACTTTGAAAAGGTATAGTCAAGGTGAAACTAAAAAGATAGGTACTCATATGTTTAAGGTCCCTCTAGGACTTAGATCATCCAAAATTGAAAAGTGTAACAAGTTGTCACTTAAAAATTACAACGTATGCATACACTCCATGCAGCTTAGATAATTCAGTTTTTGTGATACCAAACAGGTTTATTTTCAGGTTCTATTCATTCCATAGAGTTAATTCTCAAAGCACACTAATTTTAGTGTAACTTCTCTCTAGTGGAAGCTATATTGATCTTTTGATCTGCTGTGCCTTATAACTGTACTATAAAAGCCCCAACCACTTAACTCATTTCAACCACAAGTATAAGGTTCTGATTCCTGTCTTTCTTGGTTTAGGTTTTAAATAGAGAAGAATCAGGGAGGAATGGGGCTTAAATACTTTTTAGAAGAAGCTGCCACCTCAGAGGAGAGGATACGTAAGTGATTGTAAGTTCTCAGATAGAGCTTTATCACTATTGCCCTTATAAGGACACACACATTTGCAGCCACACATACACAGAAGTAGAGTTTTGTTGTAAAGTTAGTCACAAAATTGTATTTTTTATTTCATTTTTTGTGGTAGTTCCCAATAGCACTTTTAGTAAACTTTTATCTGAATATTTCCTTCCAGTTTCAATAGGAGTTTCTGTTACTGTCTTGTCTCCTTCTTAAGAAAATATAAACAACATTGATCAATTGTTTCACATTCACTCAAAAAATCCCACAGCTGCATGAAAATAACAGTACATCTAAGCATTAAGATCAGGATTATGGAACCTTTTCCTATTCTCTTTATTCACACTAACCCTTCCATAAAGAAGAAAGTTTACTGGTAGTTATTGGAAATGGTTAATAGAATAGACCATTTTTTTAACTGAGAAATACAGGAACTGTTGATCTCGAGACTAAGAGAAATATTGGAAGGGTGAATGTAGGGACAGATAAGAGAAAGGAGATTATTTGTATTTTGTACCTATATATACATTTTTATGTAAGTTTGTATAATTCATGAGGATTTTCTGTATTAATTAATTCCAACTTTAGATTGTAAAGCATTCATTGAGCTAACAATGACTTTTTAGCTTCAAATATATGTACATTATTTTCACTTTTGCCTAGAACAATATTACGATTCACGATCATCTTTTCTGGAAATCTCAACTAAATCTTAGACTACCTTTAGAGCTGACAAGAAATTGTAACTTCAGGTACTTGAGAACAAAACGTCACTTTCTGTAGTCATCCTGTGAAAGAGTGGCCAAATGTTTCCCTTTTCAATTTTGCATCCCTTCATTGCCTGGAAAACTGCCAATCTACAGTTAGAAAAATAGTAACAAGGAAAAAGGGGGTAGCTTGTCTTTATCTGAGCAAAATAATGATTCAGTAGTGATGAGCATAGTAAGTCACCAGAAATCATTTCTGTGCAACTTGGGAGAGCTGAGCTGATTTTTTGAAGTCTTTTACAAGAAGATGGAAGATAGGACAACAGCACATGAAGTGTCAATAAGCAGGTTTGAGTGGTTTTTTTAGAAGATGAATCTAATGCCACACAATAATGCATCCACTGAGGTTAGCATAAAGAACAGAGCAGTTTGGTCTACCTATATATAGAGAAATACATCTCAAATTTGAAGACAAGGTTAACAAAGTTTAAATTCAAAGTAATAGAGATCTAAATGAAAAAAGGTGGAAAAGGAGGTAGAATTGGGCGGGGGGCGGGGAGGGGAAGAAGGAAAAAATAGCAAGCAACCTTGGATAAGGCTTTGAGTGTTTGAACAGAGGAGAAAGAATTAAACCAGTTCCAGCTGCATCGATTGATGCAGCTTCTGTTCAGATTGTTAGACAGCATTGACATGGTGACTGCCAAAAAACATAAGAAAATTTAAAGGATTAATTCACATCACAGCTACAAATTCTATTAAATTGTATGCCTGTAGGGGAATTTCTTGTGGAGCAGAGGTGCGGTATCCCTTTAAAGGTTTTGGACAACCCAGCTTAGGCCTGAACAAAGGCTCTGTCCTTGGACCTGCCTTGGGGCACGGAGAGGGGGAGGTTTATCTGTTTTGTGAAGAGCCTTGCCGGGGGGAGAAGCGGGGGCGAGAGCGGCCTGCATAGTTGAATGGCACTATCCAATAAAACTCTGGCGTGTGTAAACCTGTAACTGACCAACTCTGTTAAGGGGCAGGCGCGTGGACACTGTTGAACTGTATAGATTGAGCTGTCCAGAGCAATAAAGGGAGGACGACTTGTAGCCATATCGGTGTGATGGTCGTTACTTGGCCGGCTCGCCGAAGGGACCCTTCTAGATATACCTATATGAATAGGTAAATCCATGCAGGATAATCTCTTCATTCTTCCTCTATTAACTTTACTACATAATATCAGTACTCCTGCTTTGAAACATAACTGAATGTTTCTAACTCTTTCTAAAATCAAAGCAGTCTGCATTTTCCTGGACTACTAAGAACATAAGACTGCAGAAAAAAACAGAGCATCTTAAACCAAAACATTAAGTTGCTCTCATAGAATCTCCAGTCATATCCAAGGGATGCCTGTCATAAATAATCATTTCAGTTCCTTTCGTTTTCAGAGTTCAACCCTCAATTGGAGGGTGACCAGGAAATGTAGGTATCGCCTACTGCCTCTAAATTGCCTCAGCATTAATAGGTAGTTGAGTTGCCAAACAAGACAAATAATAATAAATAATCCCTCTAAGTAATGTATTCCATTGGTAAGATTATTAATGGGGTCCTAGATCTGTTCTTGTTTGCAGACAGAAGAATTACTGGTTCTAGCCTAAAATAAAATGGACATAGAGAAAGATCACTGGAGATGATCTTGTCTTCTGTCTCTGAAGTTATCAGCATCCTACCCGAGTTGCTTGCTGAGAGCCGGTCTAACAGAAACTTTTAGATTTAAGGATAGCGTAGGAAGGATGGTAGTGATCTGAAGATACTTTTGCTGTGAAGTCTAAAGTATTTTGATGAGCTACGCTGAAGATCCTATCTGTGGTCATATTTGTATGTAGCGATATGCCTCTGTTCTGGCATGTCGTGTTTTTCTTATACAGATATATGAACCATATTTTGTAACTATTACAAGAAATAAAAAAGACATCAGAGCTGAACTAATTAGGTTTCAAGAAGAATTTAATTGTACTCTTGGGCTCAGCTTTGTCATGATCTAAGTGGAATTGGTACAGCAATAGAAAAAAGGAGAGAAAATAAATTGAGGCAGCTTACTGTGTACGTAAAATATATCAATGCACTTTTTATTAAGGACATAACTCCTCATGAGAATAATCCTACATTAGCAGACGCATGAGTAAACTGTTAAGGAATGTAGCTGATATAAATCTAAAAGAGAAAATTAAAATCTGTTTATAAATAACTATTAATTTTTCTTTCCAGGCTGTTTAGTTCTTTTTCATCCAATAACTCATTGATTTCAAATTAGGTTATAACAGAGAAAAACTACAGGATTTCACCTAAATTCTTAAAAATATTGTTATTTTCTAGGAAGATTTCTTTTAATTACTATTTTTAAAAGGAAGCTTTGCATACACCCTTCCAGTTTCTGAGTTGCTCATCATTGTGAGATTTCTGATTTACATAACAAGGGAGAAATTAGAGCAAGGGTACAACACAGAGGCCTTGAGCAAGACTGGAAAAATCTAAGCAGAAGGAATACAAGAAGGAAGTATTTAATAAGTGAAATGCTTCCTTTGCGTAAATGTAGGAAAGCTGTAGCTCTGAAATCTGACTGTTTCCTGGGATAGTTGCAACTACCTCTATAGAAGACGGGATATATATTCAGTATTCAAACACACTTTCTCATTTGCATACCACCCTCAAAATGCATATGTATACATATACACACAAAAATAAACAAACATTAATGTATAAATGTATTGGTATCAAGGCCTCCTTACCCTTCATAGAATCACAGAACAGGTTTTTGCCTTCTCCAAAACAGTGTATATACTGTTGTTAGTAAGAGGTTACAGGCTTCAAATTGCTCTGATTGGGGCTCCCTTGGCCTGAGTGGGGCTGAGCTGGGTTTCCCAGGTGCCCCATGGCCAAGTGCCCATTGCCCAGCCTGTCTGAGCTCCAGCTCTGGGAGTGCCATCGGGGACGGGGCTGGCAGCCCCAGGCACACCCTCACACACAGATGGCCTCGGTGTGGTACTGGGGGCTGCGGGGCAGCTTTCACTCCCTCCCTGGGAGCAGGGAGAAGGGACCAGGCAGCCGGGGGGCGGGGTGTAATTATAGCTCTAAGGAGGTCCAAAACTAAGCAGGAAGAAAGCATCCACATCATGCTTTTCCTGGCACTCTCACCTTTAGCAACTTCCTCACTCTCCCAGTGAAAACCTCAGGATACAACAGAGAGCCCATTTTATCTTCCCTCTACCTGATTTTGCCCAGGGAGAATTGCGATATGACCTTTAAAGTCCTGGGGAATATCACTAGACTGATAAGAAAATCAGAATACAGGGGTAGGTACTGGGTATATATATTTTCATACAATGATTTTAAACATATAATTCATGAGTCTTTTATATACTCATTATTCACTTTGGACTACTAGAGTTGTTAAAGTTCATTGGACTGACAGTAAATCCTTAAACTCTATCCAAGTTGCCTGTTGTGCATATTCCAGTTCAGTGTGACAAGAATTGTAAAAAATAAAAATCGTAGTTTTATAATTACAAATCTAAATTTTTATTTCTTACAGAATGAAAATTGCAAAAGTGTTTCCAGATTTAAATGATGACAAAGGTCTTAAATGAAATGAGGCTCTACATGCAGAGCTCCAGTGAAACCTCTGAAGCCTGCCTCCAGCACTGAAATTTTGAAAGGATATATGATGTTTCTCCATGCAGAAGTTCCCTTTGGTCCATTGTAATGGATGTGAAAATTCTAGTAAAAAAATTTAAAAAAATAAAAAAATCAAAGCAGCCTTCCAGCTACAGTTAAGAGCCTAGTGCTTTGGTGCTGAAGAAACAAAGTTAGTGTTACCACAAATCAAAAGTACTTCATTAGATTCTACTTTTTCTGAGGTTGCCGAGGCAAATTTTACAATGCAGTTTTAAACGTCATTAACTTTGTGACCTTACCGTTAATGTGTTGACACACAATTCAGACTGCATTAGTGAGCTCAGTAGCTCCTACTGTGGAAGTAGATCTCTCTCCCTTCCCCCCCAAGTCACTATAATAAGAACACACGAAAACAAATAGAGTTCACGTAAAACTAAGTTTCTCTCTGATTTATACCACATTTTTAATGTTTCTTTTATGTCATAGAAAAGCACTTGATATAAATTGATTCATACTAGTGTTTCTGAAACATAACAGTAGATCTGAAGAGAAGATAATGCAGCCATAGTGAATTTCCTTTCATTTACAAGCATAAACTCTTAAGCATATAGGTACTATATTTGAGTGCTTAAAAGAAAAGCATTTGGTAGCTGTGTGTACTTTGATCGAAATATTCTGGCAGAAGTACTAGTTTTACAACCTAAATGACCTGCCAACAGCACTGCAAGGAAAAAATAATTACAAGAAGGAATTTTTATAATAATGATAGACCTCCACCTGTTATTTTACACTGCCAGTCAACCAGTTTCATTAAAACAAAAGTAGCAACAGTGGAGAATGAGTTGCAAGCAAAGATGGTGCACTGATGGCTTGCGGCTTCGTGATCCATTTATAGGGTTACATATTTTTAGTTTATCATGGAAGGGCATGAGCAATTTGGCTAATGCACGAAGGATTTCATCACGTCATTTACAAGTGCTCATGTGCTTTGAATAAGTACGTGTCAAACAAATTTGTTTCTTAGTCATTTTTGGCCAAGTCTTGCAGTCTGGCTTACTGCTTTTCAGCATTTTGAAAATTTATTCTGGATTTCTGTTAAGAAATTAATAGTAAAAACTCGGCAAATCAAAATCTTCTGTTCACCTTGATATGTGTTTTGGAAAGGTTAAAAAAAAGCAATAATCAAAAGAACTGAAATATATAATCACGCAATTTGAATTCTGCCCTTGTTCCTTCAATATGTAAACTGGGAAGGAAGACAAGTCATGTTCATGCAAATAAGTTTAATTTTTAACTCATTAGGTTTGTTTTTGCAAGGCAGAAGACATTAAAAAAAAAACACCACTGTATTAAAGAGAAGGGAGACACAACCTCATACAACCAGAAGCTGCTGTCACTTTGTAAGAATAAGACAAAATGAGCATATTTTTATTTGTCTTCACATTATCAATATACTATTTTACTCCTAATCCATTTCAGTGTATTATTAATATTTAAAAGTATTTGAAAAGTTGTTTGAGTATAAGATTTTTGTAAATAAAAATATTTTAAATACTTACAGTGGTAAAAGAGTTAAAATTAGTGCTGACACAGATTGTAAACAAGTCAAAGAAAAACTCAAGTAATAGAACACACTACAAAAGATGAAACTTTTAGCTGCTGGGTAGCAGTTCTGCTGCACTTGGGTGGTTTATTATCTTTCTCATATGACTACTCTCTCATTAAGAATCGTTCCTTGAATTAATAATTTCACTAGCTGAAAGGAAGAGGTTGTTACGTACGTTGCCAGAGATTAAATGCAATCAGAGTGTTCAGATCAAAGCCTACTAGAATGCTCTTCTAACCCTTTCTTAAAAAGTCTTTTCAGTGCGCATTGACTAAAGCTTAGTGAATTGATCCCCAATATGATGGAAGCAGCTAAAAACCATAACAGTAAAATTTTAACATTCTATACTAAAGGGTGAAAAAGAAGGAAGATAATTTTAGAATAATACACTGTTCTCCATGATCCACTGTTAAATGTTCACAGAACACTTGGAAATTTGTGTTCAAGGAAAATGAGACACGGAGAAATGGTTAAATTAACAAGTGTGCGTTGCTTCCCTTTGAAGGAACAGTGTTGTACACTACCCATGTTATCAACCCAAAATGGTTCTCAAACACAAAGCAACAACTCCACAGCCACGGAACAGGACACTAATAAGATTTTATGTCTTCAGCTATCGTACCTACTGCTTGATTTTCTAGTCTGAAACCAACCACCTGATCTTATAACCAAGCACTTGGCTCTTCTGAGCACTCATCACCTGAGCCTAGGATTTTGCTTCTGGCTGAGTCAAGCTATTTTCTCTGCTATGCTTCTCTACCTTCTGACATGACATTGTAAGAAAGTTTCCATGACAGCCAACATAAGGTACAACTGAGACTTCCCATTATACTTGATGTGTATTTTTCTTTAGAGCTTTGATCGAGGTTGCAATGTTATTTGTCCAGAAACTAACCAAGAGATCAAAGCCAGTTTGGTGCATTTTGAAGGTTTTACTCTCTTGCTGTCCTCATCAAGCAAAGAGAGAAAACTTAAACCCAAACAAATAAAAGGCAGAACCAAACCAAACAACAAAGCAAAAAACAAAACCCCAAACATACACCAAGCTAGGTGCTTTTTGTATATGACTATAAAATACTTATTTAAAAACATTAGTATATTATATTTCTCTGGACTTTGAGTGTTTGAGAAAAGGTTTTTTACTAATCTCAGGTCTTGGAAGTGATACACCTAGGATGCTTAGGAGTCTTTACAAGTTCATAGATGACTAAGTAAAGAAGAATTTAGAAAGTAAGAAAAAAAGTAATACATTTAAAATATAACCCCTCTGGAAAATATTGAGCAGAGGGAGCTGTTTCAAGTCCCTCTTCCTCAAAAAGAAAAACACCCCCCACTCCAAACAATCCCTCACATCAGCCAAACTCCACCACCAAAAACCTAACCCAAATTAGTCAACATCCCCTTGTACACTGAGACAACGATGTCTGTCTTGTTGTGAGGGGCCCAAAACTGAACACAGTACTCAAGAGTACAGGGAGACAATCCCTTCCCTACTCCTGCCGGTCACACCATTTCTGATACAAGCCAGGTTGCTGTTGACCTTCTTGGCCACCTGGGCATACTGCTGGCTCATATTCAGCCAGCTGTCCACCAACACTCCCAGGTCCTTTTCTACCTGACAGGTTTCCAGCCACTCCTCCCCAAGCCTGTATCATTGTTATGACCCAAGTGCAGGACCCAGAACCCAGCCTTGTTGAACCTCATACAATTGACCTTGGTGCATCAATTCAGCCTGTTTAGGTCCTTCTGTGGGGCCTTCCTACCCTCAGACAGATAAACATTCCCGTCCAATCTGGTGTCATCTACAAACTTACTGAGGGTGCCTTTGATGCCCTCATGCATATCATTAAAGATATTAAACAGAACTGCCCCCAATCCTGAGCCCCAGGGAACACTGGATGTGACCAGTCACCAACTGGATTTAACTCCATTCACCACCAGTCATCCAGATTTTTACCTAGCAAAGAGTTTGCTTGTCCGAGCCATTAGTAGTCAGTTTCTCCAGAAGAATGCTGTGGCAAAAGGTGTTAAATGTTTTATTAAAGCCCACACGAGAACAAGTGAAAAATAATAACTAAATAAAAAAATCAATCAATCAATAAATAAAATCCAACAGCCCACAGCTTGATCTGAAAAATTTGGAAGACGAAGATGAATGTGAAAAATTTTATTTATGAAAATAATGCTGGTATAAAGATGAGACTCCCATTTTCATCTGCATGTCTTTTTTTCCTCCTAGCCTCGTGAGGGCAGTTTGTCTGTCCACAGATCACCCTCAACTTTATTACCCTCATAAAGAGTTTCCTGATTGATTATCTTGGCAATTCATTTCCTTGGACGACTATACCAAATTAAAATATAACTAGTGATGAGACTTACGCTGTAGGAGTTGAATTTACTCAAGAAATACATTGCCCTGAAGGAACATACAAACTCCTATGGAATTAATCTGTGTCCATTCTCTGCAAGTCACAAAGATTACACCAGTATTCGAGGTTTAGACCAGAGAAGAAAATTAAGCTGGCACCATTGCCTTTAACATTTTTCCTTCTTTGAATACCAATGACTATGTTCCTAGGGTCTCATTATTCCCTTGGCAGGGCTTCCACTACCATTTACACATGAGTAATTTCTTTATACGGGCCCAATATAATTTTGCTCAAAACACATTTATCATTACAGGATGTGATACAGTAGGAGCAAACAGCAAGTGCTTCTCATCAGTATTGTCTTTACTAAAGAACTGTACATGAAAAACAGCTAGCATGTGAACCTGAAAATGCTTGGTTTACAATATCCTACAGTTGTCAGGGGCTTGTCCATAATAAACTTATTTGTTGACACATTTGAGTATTGCATGCACAGAGTCTCGCACAGAATGTACTGAAGGCTTCAGGTGAACCAAAATCTGTAAAGGAGGTAGTTTTATCACTAGTATCAGTTCACTATTAGTAATATAACACTCACATCTCTATAACACTTAACAGTTCTCTTAACTCAGAAGCAAAGTATTCTCTTTCATAAATCGGACCCTTTGAGGTGATTTGTAAACTATTCTTTAGTCGCACATGCACGCTTTCACAGTCACACACATATTTATACTTTGGCACAACTTTTTGACAAGATTAGAACATGGATGCAACACTTCAACTGGAACAAAGTCTGTCTTCAGCCTTAGAGGTGTAATTCCCCCAAGTGGGTAAAAGGAAAATAAATAAAAATAGTAAGAATATCAGGAAGGAATAGACACAGGTATTCCACAAACACCCCAGCATGCAACAGTATGTTCCCTGTTTTCTGATGAAAAAAAAAAAAAAAAAGTATAAAACCCCTGTAGAAAGTCAGGTGAACAGGGCAACAACATTCACACCAGACCCTTAGAAATTCTTCACCAGCCAGGAAAAAACAGTTACTTGTCAGCTGGTTTGTGGAATGTGCAAGTTCAACAGTTCTTTGGCTTGGCCACGCTACGAGTTCAGGAGCTGCTCTGGTGCCGTCTCACTTGCAGGCAGCACAGGGCAGCATTCTGCAGAAAAGCTCATCTGCAGCTCAGGCTACGAGCACATGCTGGGCCTGGCACAGTCAATGGGAGAGCTACGGTCTTCTCAGTCTGACCCCTCCCAGCATAAATCTAGCTCTTGTTCAAATGCTGAAAAAGAGATGACGATTAATTTATTCTTAAATCAAAGTATTTTCATGCTAGTAGGACTTAATTCTCACTCTGCTTTTACTTCTTTATCAATTATCAACAAAGATGGGGTAATCAAAGTAAGAAGCACAGAAACAGCAGGAGGGAGGAAAAAAAATAAGCAACAACCAATGTGTGCAAAGGATCTATGAAGCATGTATTCTCAGGGTGCCAACTCAGATTTCCTAGAAGACAACTGCTAATTGCTTGTATTTACTTGGTTATCAAGAATCATTTTTAGGCAAAGGATTTCAAGACTTTTCTAGTTCTTGGCAACAGATGTCAGCAGTCATACCCAGAGCAGCCATTACACTTCCTAAATTGAGCTGTCCTTTCTCTGCTGGTGACAAAAACTTCCAACAGTGAAGCACTAAACATTGTAGAGTAACATAGCACACATACACGCATAAAAAAAAGTAATATAAAATCACACTCAACTAAAAAGAGGTAAGCCTAAGTGATATTCTAGCAATACCCAGAATAAGTGTCTGTGTCACAAAGAGAAAAAACTTGAACAACTGTGATCCAGCCTAACACCTAAAGAAACCTGAGTCTTTAGGTTAAGTCACTAACATAAGCCAAAGAAGACACAGTGCCTCAAACCACTATGGTTTTTAAATCATGACATTTTTATAGCCTTACGGGAATTATGTTTATGAAAAGAAAATTGGAAATTTCAAGGGGAGAGAATAGAACCTTGCAAATTTATATTAAAGCATTTCCTAAAAATCTATTTCTCATTATTTCTATTTGCATTTCTCCCAGGTGTGTTCATCCCAATTTGCACTTCATTTAGTTAATACAGTTAAAAAATTGCCTTCTTAAACAGTCATTTCTGCAGCATTCATACATACCAACGGATCTTTGCAAACAGCCTTTCAGGCAGTTCAGGTCTTCACTGAAATGTTAACACTTGAGCTCGCTGTGATAGAAAGGCCTTTGTGGCTAAAGTCATATAGAAGTGAACGACAGAAGTTACCTAAACTGGAATAGGGCAGGGGAAGTAGCAGATCCTTGTAGTTGTTTGAAGGCAGCTATTCAAGCACCTAATTTCAGAGGTTCAGTAATATATATGTTACTTTAAAAAATATCAAGTCCAATTGCCATGCTGAAAAACAAGATGGAAAAGAGCTCATAGAAATTTCATCCAAATACGCGTTTGGAATTGCCATTGCAGTGCGTCATCCTTTCCAATAAGGCTAAATCTGGGGACCGTATATGTATTAATTGCTGAAAAAAAATAAATTATAGCCTTCCCCTCACTAATAAGTATTTACAGCTAGGACTTGACACGTAGGAAGTCAAGGAAGGGAGCCAGGAGACCTGCGTGGCTAAACAGGGATCTGCTCGGTAAGCTCAAGGGCAAGAGGAGAATTTACAGATCTTGGAAGGCAGGGCTGGCCACTTGGGAAGAATATAAGGCTGTTGTCTGAGGATGTAGGGAGGCAACTAGGAAAGCAAAGGCCTCCCTAGAATTGAACCTGGCAAGAGGGGTCAAGGACAACAGGAAGAGCTTTTTCAAATACGTGGCAGATAAAACTAACACCAGAGGCAATGTAGGCCCACTGATGAATGAGGTGGGTGCCTTGGTGACAGAAGATACAGAGAAGGCAGAGTTACTGAATGCCTTCTTTGTCTCTGTCTACTCTGCCGGAGGCTGTTCTGAGGAGGCTGGTTCCCCTGAGGCCCCAGAGGAAGTCAGGGCAGTGGAGGAGTTTGCTTTAGTCGATGAGGACTGGGTTAGGGACCAAGTAAGCAATCCGGACATCCATAAATCCATGGGTCCAGATGGGATGCATCCACGGGTGCTGAGGGAGCTGGCTGATGTCATTGCTAGACCACTCTCCATCATCTTTGCCAAGTCTTGGGAGACAGGAGAGGTGCCTGAGGACTGGAGGGAAGCAAATGTCACTCCAGTCTTCAAAAAGGGCAAGAAGGAGGACCCGGGTAACTATAGACCGGTCAGCCTCACCTCCATCCCTGGGAAAGTGATGGAATGACTTATCCTTGGTGCCATCTCAAGGCATATCAGGGATAAGAGGGTCATTAGAGACAGTCAACATGGCTTCACCAAAGGGAAGTCGTGCTTGACTAACCTCATAGCCCTTCAAGAGGATATAACAAGGTGGATAGATGATGGCAGAGCAGTGGATGTGGTCTACCTTGACTTCAGTAAATCATTTGACACAGTCTCCCACAGCATCCTTGCTGCTAAACTGAGGAAGTGTGGTCTAGTCTACTGGGTAGTGACGTGGACTGCGAACTGGCTAAGGGGAAGAAGCCAAAGAGTTGTGGTCAATGGGGTGGAGTCTGGTTGGAGGCCTGTATCCAGTGGAATCCCTCAGGGGTCGGTACTGGGACCAGTATTATTCAATATATTCATCAATGACTTGGATGAGGGACTAGAAAGTGCTGTCAGCAAGTTTGCTGATGACACCAAGCTGGGAGGAGTGGCTGACATGCCAGAAGGCTGTGCTGCCATTCAGCGAGACCTGGACAGGCTGGAGAGTTGGGCGGGGAAAAATTTAATGAAATATAACAAGGGTAAGTGTAGAGTCTTGCACCTGGGTAGGAACAACCCCAGGTTCCAGTATAAGTTGGGAAATGACTTATTAGAGAGCAGTGTAGGGGAAAGGGACCTGGGAGTCTTGGTGGACAGCAGGATGACCATGAGCCAGCAGTGTGCCCTTGTGGCCAGGAAGGCCAATGGCATCCTGGGGTGTATTAGAAGGGAGGTGGTTAGTAGGTCGAGAGAGGTTCTCCTTCCCCTCTACTCTGCCCTGGTGAGACCCCATCTGGAATACTGTGTCCAGTTCTGGGCCCCTCAGTTCGGGAGAGACGGGGAACTGCTGGAGAGAGTCCAGCACAGGGCAACTAGGATGATGAAGGGAGTGGAGCATCTCCCTTATGAGGAAAGACTGAGGGAGCTGGGGTTCTTTGGTTTGGAGAAGAGGAGGCTGAGGGGTGACCTCATTAATGTTTACAAATATATCAAGGGTGAGTGTCACGAGGATGGAGCCAGGCTCTTCTCGGTGACAACCACTGATAGGACAAGGGGTAATGGGCTGAAACTGGAACATAAGAGGTTCCGCTTAAACTCGAGAAGAAACTTCTTCTCAGTGAGGGTGACGGAACACTGGAACAGGCTACCCAGAGAGGTTGTGGAGTCTCCTTCTCTGGCGGCATTCAAGACCCGCCTGGACACGTTCCTATGTAGCATTATCTAGGCGTTCCTGCTCTGGCAGGGGGATTGGACTTGATGATCTTTCGAGGTCCCTTCCAATCCCTGACATACTGTGATTCTGTGAACCTCTAGAGAGATTACTTCAGCGCGTGCTCAGCTATCTAGTTTCAGTGTTACAAACAGGTTTGTAAACTAGCCATAAGTCTATAACAGAAACATACTTCTATAAAATAGGTTTAGATTTACAGCCACTTTCATTCCAATCAGAAAATATTCAGAAGGGCAGAACAGCCTGAGGAGCATAACTTGATCCCATATAGATTTGATCATCATCATCCATAATCACCATGAGGCATCTCAAAGAATTGATAACACTGGTATGTAAAGGCTACGACAATACTGTCAGCCAAATAAAATTCCATTTACTATTAAGAAAACCACAAAAACTAAATTATTCTTCAGAAGAACAGTCAGTTGACTTTAATCAAGTGAGACCAAATTGTAAGATTTCTTGAAGAAAGATTCCCTGCAAACAAAGAAGTATAGCAAGTCGAGGGAGGTGTTTCCGCCCTATACTCTGCTCTGGTGAGACCTTGCCTGGAGTACTTCACCTAGTTCTGGAGTCCAGAGTATAAAAAGGACATGGATCTGCTGACATGGGTCCAGAGGAGGGCCACAAAGTTGATTAGAGAATCTCTGCTATGATGACAGGCTGAGGGAGCTGGGGTTATTTAGCTTAGAGAAGGTTCCAGGGGTGACCATGTAGCAGCCTTCCAATGCCTGAAGGGGGATTACAGGAAAGACGGAGAGGTGCTTTTTACAAGAGTTTGGAGTAATAGGACAAAGGTAATGGCCTGAAACTGAAAGAGGGTAGATATAGACTAGATATTGGGAAGCAATTCTTCACCATGAGGGTGGCGAAGCACCAGAACAGGTTGCCCAAGGGAGTTGTAGATGCTCCCTCCCTGGAAGTGCTCAAGGCCAGGCTGGGTGGGGCTTTGAGCAACCTGGTCTAGTGGGACAGAGATATCCCTGCCCATGGCAATAAGTCGGGAACTAGATGGTCTTCAAGGTCCCTTCCAACCTTAACCATTCTACGGTTCTATGAAAACAGTTTCCTGGGTTGTATAATCTACATTCAAATGGTTTAAAATATTATATACTCAAGAAAGTAAGGACTGCACACCAGAATGGTAATAACACTGGAGGTGCTGGGCATCCATAGAAAAACATTTCCTGTTTAAGCTCCGTGCTGTCTTAATCACCTCATGTAGCCCACTGTTGCTGGTAAATTGGATGCAGAAAATATGCTTAAGTGTTCTGCTAAATAATAGACTCAGGCCTGCTTACTGTGGAAAAAGTAAATTTTTGATAGAGCTTAAATTATTCTTTCCTTCATCCAGTGACAGTTATTTTCAGATCAAAATTATGAGAGATGAAAACCTTTCAACCCAATATTTTCAAAAGTATTTCCCTTAAAATCAAAAGGTATTCAAATAAGTGAACCAAGATTATAAAAATTAGAACTACAACCACCAAATAAGAAACATCTTCTTATACTGACTGAATATTTTGGTTATTAATTCTCATTTTTCTGAGAAAATCAGGACATTTCAGTCCTAGTTCAGGCCACAAATTAAAACAAAAATATATTTCTATAGTTAGTCTGCCAAACTAGAAATATATCACTTGATATGATCAATCTGAAGTTTTCTTTGTAGGTAGTCTACAAATAGATTTTAAAAGTAAAATTTTAGGAAAATAAATTTGAGAATACAGTCACAATAACTATATCAACTGATGCAAATTTTAGTTCATTGTGTTAATTACTTGTTAACTGGAGTTGAATTGCTGTGCAACAAATCCCTACTTGTCTGGTCTTTATCAACTTGTTTGAAGAAGCATTTTTGCTGTAAGTTTCAAAATTCATTCATTATCTCTGATACCTTTAATGGAGGTGAACAGGTTGTTTACAACCTAATTTTGGTTATTCTTTTAAGAGTGTATAACAATATTTACTTGGACACCTAAGTTTGAAGTCCAGACTGGTGCAGGGAAACACAGCTCTGCAACTTCTGAAATTGGGTAGGATGCAAGACCTTCACGCAATCTCAACTCACCATCTCTGTATCAACAAAGACTTACCTGTGCGATCCGTGCTACAGATCTTCCCCTGAACTTTGTGAGGGTTATCCAATTTCCTCCCAGGCTTTTTTTTCTAGCTATAACTTTTAATCACCCGCCACACCACTGATTTCCAGAACTGGAAGGACTGACATGCTGCTTGTTCTTGTAGCCTGCAGTTCTTCAGTATTACCAAGTAATACAGAGTATTCTTGATTCAATAGTTATATTTTCATATCAGCTATGCATATTGACTCGTGCTTCGCAGGCAGTGCATAGATGAGATGAGTATTTTAAGTAAGTTAATCTTTTCTGTTAAATTGATGGTATGATGATAACTCAAAGAGAAATTGGAACCTCTGGAATATCTATAAATTATTCACTAATGCATTAATGAAAAACAGTGTATTACAAAAAAAATATGGGTTACCTGACACATTTAGCTATTCTAAGATGATATAATGAAGAAAACGCCTATGTTACATAGTATTTCCTTGCGTTGAAGAAAGACCTTAACACAAATAATTTAAAGATCAAGAGAAATAACACGTGTTCAAAAAATATTAAAAAAAAAGAGTTCATCCTAGAAGGGTAGTAAGTGAGGGGGGAAAAAAAAAATAAAAATCACTGCAATGTGATTAGTCATGAAATGAACTATTTTTGTAAGTTACTGTTGAAGACAAAGAGGTGTCTATCACAGATATCTCTCTTGAGAACGGTTGTTTTAAGTTTTCTTTCCTTCTATACCTAGAAGTACAAGGTTACTTATCAAGAACTAAAACATTCAAAAACATTTCAGCTATCTGATGAAATGAACAAGTGTTACATGTTTCTTTAACTATCTAGTAGTTAAAGTTCTAAGCCACAATAATATTATACGGTCAGCTAAATCAAATTACTTAGGAATTATAAACAAACATACTGAGCTGTTTATTAAATTGGATTTTAGTTGTTTCCTTAACAATCCAGCATTTAAGACGACATTTTTATTAGTTAATAATACAAACATTAACAGTATTCTGCAAGGAATGCATTAAGTTTTTTTTAACTGAGTTTACTAAATTTTTGTTATTCTGATTGGTATTTAAGAGAAGAGCAATTACTCAATGTGATTATCTGTTACAATATCTGGTAAATTTTTGTTGTTGTTGTTTATAACTTCAGCCAAGAATGAATAAGCTTATGGTATAAATAAGATTAAAATTAGAAAAGCCATATATTACTAAGGTTTATTTCCTAACATGTAGTAATACCAATAATATTAACAAAAATAATACATATATACAAGATAAATCAGAAACAGGGATGCCATGTGATTGGTGTCAAGTCATCTTTTTCTTCAACTACACTCCAGGAACCATTTATTTCGTATTTCAGTCTTTGTTGAAGTGATCCCCATCAGATGTTGTTACCAGATTAACAACATTGACACCAATGCTACCAGTTCAAGTTGCAGAAGCGCTGCTCCCGAGTACCAGCTTGCCGAGTCAGACTTCCGGTCTAGACCCTACATGAATAGCTAAAGCCGTGTCAGTGTTGGGCTATTTGACAAAATTAGAGCAAGTGTGCTCTGACTGACAAGATTAAGGTTCATAGTTAATTGTATATAAAAAAAAATAAATCAGATCAAAACCTTTTATATCTAGTTTACTTCTGAATAAGGATCCCTCTAGCATTTCTGTGTCCTTAACTGGTTTACTTGATAATTTTAGTCCAGTCAAAGCTGTAGCCCCCTCCCCTTTTCAGCAGATATGGTAATGCTTCCCTGCTCCATGAGGGTGCTATAAAGGACATAACTCAAAACCACAGTAGGTACCAATATACAGGTAGATTAGATACATAAACGAGTCATTTAGAAACTATCCTTTCAGCACTTGAAATAAATGTAGCTTTTAAGCTCACATGTTTTATGAAAATTCTAAAAAGCGGACAACTTTGAAGACTAATGCCCTGGGTTTAGCTAAAAACCCAGTCCTGTTTAGTGATTTTTACTTTTCAGTTTAGTGTCTTCTAAGAGGCTGCACTTTCTGAAGTCAGTAGCATGTTTTTGCAGACAGTGTGTGCTACTGGCAGTGGTAACACCTGATGTTTACAGTCACTGCCTGGGACTGGTATGTAGAAAGGCTCTTGCTTATACTTATTCCTATAGTGACCAAGGCCACAGCTGGCTCTTGTGTGCCACGCTGGGGGTGCTGGGTAGTAGGAGGGGGGCACAAGGAAGTAAAAGGTGGCACCTCCGGGAGGTAATAGACAGGACAGGTGACCAACGAGAGTATTCCATCCCATATACGTCATAGTTAGTATAAATTGAGTGATCACAAGAGTTTCGGCCCTTTACGGCCTTTTCGCCTTTTCTGCAATGGCCGGTGCCCAGAGAGGACTCCATCTGACCTCCTGATTTTGATCCGGATCCTGAGTTCCCAAATCCAGCTCCCTGTATCCAGCTCCCTGCCGCCGCTGAGCCTGGGGTTTCTCCAGTGTCTCCTGCTCTGCAGCACCAGTGGTGATTTCTATCGGGGGAGGGAGTCGGGTTTGATATCGGGCTACTATCTATAGTTGTACATAGTTCTTTACTTTTATATTTTTGCCATTATTCCTATTATTTTCATTAAAGCTGTTCTAGTTTTTTTTTTTTCTCCTCTAACACGTAAGTCTCTCTGCCTCATTCCCTTTTCTCTTCCCGTTTCGGGGGCGGAGAGGGCGTTAGAGAGCGTCTGTCCGTGTTAGTGGCCGGTCCAGCCCTACAACCCGCGACAACTCCTTACTTAGTATTACTGATTAATAAGTTGGGAGTAAATATTTTTTCAACTGCACAAACTGTGAAATCACTTCAAGATGTCTTAGTCATATGATGTTCTCTGATCAGGCAAATCATATTGCAAATATGTATGACTCCAGACATACAAGTTTAAAAAGCATAGATCAACAGAATTTTCAGTTATTTTCTTATATTTTGTACTTGTGAGGGGAGGGAAGAAAAAAACTCCACAATAAAAAACAAACAAGCCACAGACCTACCACAGACCTACCAAAAGAAGTAAATATCACACTGTAGGAAACCTGTCTATGGAACCTTGTAGACTCTAACTTAGGAGTGTGATGGCAGAATTTATTTTGCTCATGTATGAAGTGCTCAAGATACAGATTTTAAAATTTTTCTGAGTCACTGAGAGGAAAAAGAGTGAACTCCTGAGAGAGAGAGATATTTGGCCAATGACCCTCAAAGAAAAACATGATTCTTCTTCTAAGTAGCAGTCCGAAGTGTTGAGATTGTACTTCTCCTTAGCTAGGTGCATCTCCTTTCTTTACTATTTTTTAACATTAACTGCCATTTTACATGAACAATACATCTCCACTAAATTAATCACAAGTGAAGAAGTAGTTGGCAGACACTAACAAATCCAAGGCACTGGAATAAAACCTGGAAAAATAATAAATGGTTTTTCTTGGAAATACTTCAGAAGAGGAAATTCGATGTAGTGGGAAATCCTAACATCAAATGGTTGACTGATAACATCATCCTCAGAAAGAGCTTTTGAACAATAATACAAAAAGACATGGATATATTTAAGGGAAGGTACAGATTCAGTCCATCAGAACAGTAATTCTTTTATACTCCTGAAGAAAGATACAGAAGAGATCCTGTCTCTCACTTGGAGGAATCTCAACTGACTGTTTCTTGATAGGTTAATCATACACCTGCTGGGTGCTAGAAGAGACACATTTGTGAGATAGAACAAACCTGAGTGTAAATGTACCTTAAAGAGGGTAGAGCAAAGGACTCTAGTAAAAGTTGAATACCTTTTCAAAGAATATCAACAGTTGGGACTCTGGAATAAGAGACATGAGGCAAAGGGCTGGGAGGTAAGTAATGCAGTCTGTGACATACCACAAGAAATATTTTCTTCTGTTTGAAGGATTATTTCAATGATCACAAGACGACCTGGGTGGACAGTCTCCATCAGTACTCACAAAACAAGAAAGCTGTAGCATCGTTGTTCTGCTGAATTACTAAAACTATCCTATTTTTTAAAAAATAAAAATAAATAAAAAGTGATGAGGAGGTTGGGAGAAAGAAATGTGCCCGAACCTGTGCACTAAAGTACATTTTAGTGAGTGACACAATGCTACTTCTGGCAGTGGGCACTCAGTCAATCACTGATCAATATCAAATATTTGTCAGGGTCTTTCAATCAAACATTTAAAGGAAAAAAAAAAAAAAAAGAGACATCAGCTTTTTGAGAGAAAAGATGCTGATAAGGAAGTGATAAATCTCGTGGAATGCTAGGGAGTGACAGACCTTGTGGAATGCTATTGTGTGCGAGGGTGCGAACTGCAGTATCTGGCCAAAGAACTTATCCAAATAGGGGGGAGGAAAGGGGAATTTTACGACTATAAGAACTAATTAGCAGGCCACCTGATGAAGATGATGAGCCTTCCTCTTCTCGGTGACAACCACTGATAGGACAAGGGGTAATGGGCTGAAACTGGAACATAAGAGGTTCCGCTTAAACTCGAGAAGAAACTTCTTCTCAGTGAGGGTGATGGAACACTGGAACAGGCTGCCCAGAGAGGCTGTGGAGTCTCCTTCTCTGGAGACATTCAAGACCTGCCTGGACACGTTCCTGTGTGGCATAGTCTAGGCATTCCTCTGCTCTGGCAGGGGGATTGGACTTGATGATCTTTCGAGGTCCCTTCCAATCCCTAACATTCTGTGATTCTATGATTCTATGATAGCACTACGGTAACCAAAGTCATTTTTCCTGCACAATGCTATGCAATGTTGCTGACTATTGCATGAAGGCTATTGTTACTGTATAAGATCACGTTTCTGGTCTATTTGTCAGAGAATAGTCAGATGCACCAGAAGGCTGCACCTAAATAGTACAATAATGCGTAGAATGACAACAGTGAGTAATAACTACTTACCTCAGTACAGTGGTAGGTCATTTCTTAGTTGGAAGTGTTAACAAGAAGTCAGTAATTCTACAGTAAATAATGCTGCCCAGCAACATTAACAAAATAAATGACAATGCAGCACATCTGACAACAGCAAACCTTTAAATACAAGGGGTAGAAATGTAGAAGAGGCAGGGGGGAGGAAAAAAAATAAAAAAGTTATTTCCAGCTTCACTGTGATTATATTTATCACAGGCAGTTTTTATTTCCTCCATTTTTTTTTTCAATAAAACTGTGAAAAGAGACGAATACTCCTTAAAGTACATTGCCTGTCACCACACACCTCTAAACAGCAATGACAGTTTTCCTCTTCTAAAACTAATTGATTTTTTTTAACCTACAGTGTAATGAAATGGCTTATAGACAAAGAACACTACCTGGGCAGGTCACAAATGGAAGTGGTAAGGCCTATGTACTTGCAACAGAGTCCATTTAGTTGCTGACTTTGAGCAGCCCGCGTTTTTAAGTGTTATAAGTTATTGTTACTTTGAGGAAAGTTACAGTGTAAGCGTAAGTTAAGGGTGAGAAACCTGTTGACTATAGCAACACGTTTCTTGATACACCAGAACTTCTAGATAAATTTCTTGCCCAGTGTACATTCAACAAGTCACAGTCACACTACAGAGATACATGACTTATTTATTTTTTAAAAGTAGTTTGGGTGGATGTACTTGGTGTGTCTAAAACATGTATCTATTAAGACGCTGAAAGCTATCAATTTTGAGATAGGTTATCACACTGCCTAGATGCCTCAGAGAGCTGAACAGCTGATTTTCAAGATTGCTAAATTTTAATTATCTCTGGTTTAAGCTATGACGTCACTAATGTATAAACTGCTGGTAGTTTTGAGTCATAAAAACTGCACACTTATATTAATTATACAGGACAAAACAGGTGAAGTAAGCTATCACTTATAACTCTATCCTTGGATAGCTCAAATCTGTTAAGTATTCAGTGCTTCCCTGAGCCATTCCCCTCACTTTCTCCTAAACAGTAAAAGCAAATCCTCTTCCTTCCTTTGTCAGACTTAAAAAAAAAAGAAAAAAAAAAACAACAGGCTTCTCAGAGGCTAAATTATCACATGCTGCTGCATTAATTAAGGGACATACTTCAAATGCTTCTCCAGTGTTGGGTGACTTGGAAGCACAAAAGGCCCTTCAGGCAGCTTTGCTAACACTTATCTCATTTTCTCACCATGCCAGCATCTCCTCTATCACACAAAAAATGCTCGTTTTCCTCTCTGTAGTGGATTAAAAATTTATCTCTGTTGAACAATGGTACAAGATCACTTAAATCGTCTAGCATCTCTTCCCAATACTCCCCCAGCCACAAAGACAGAAAAACAATTGTTGCTATGGTTTTAGAGGGAACGGGTAGAGATTTAGCTGATCATCTTTTACTAATCAAGAAAATGAGCATAAATTTGGGGGTCTAAAGTAAACAGAAAAAAAAGCATGTGTCTAGTGTAGCTGACACTGTAGACCTTTTTAGAGCTGGAGAGAGAAAAAGCAGTGCGTGATCAGTATGCAATGCCAACAGCTGAGACAGGAAAGAGAATATTCTGCTTTAGACTTCCATTATTATCAGGTTTCCAGCCAGAATCTCAAAGATGTGCTTGTTTTCCGTAACACTTGTACAACCTGAAAAATCAGGTTTCTACCATAATTAGCTTCAAAAGTCATCAATCAGCCTGCGTTCTCACTATTTCAAGATTTTAAAATGGAACTATGGTCTTTGTGCTATTTCTTAAGAATAACTCTTTTTTTTTTTTTTCCCCCCCACAAGTAACATTCAATAGCTGCATCTTCACTCTCCAAGAAGACTCTCATTTGTGAGTGTCTTCACTTGGAAGAATAGAATCCTACCAATTTTTAGGATGCTTTTTTTTTTTTTTAGATGTACACACAGAGTTCCTATGTCTGTCTTGGGGAAATACTCCTTTATAAACCTCGAAACTGTGTACTATCTTTTTAAAGAAAAATATATCCTCTCAGGTTCATGAGAAGACTGTTTTGTAACACAAAGTACACAGCTATAACATCTGAATTTTTTTCTTCGGTCATTTTAATAGAGAAGAGCTTCTAATTGCATTTGGTTTAAGATAAGCCTTTGGATATCATAGGCATTTTAGGACTTATATGGAAAAGAAGCCTACTGTTATTTGCAAATTCCTATCAAGGCATACAGAAGATCAATATATCTTCTTTGTTTTTATGTGAGAAAAAAAAAAAACAAACCCAACACAACAACAGAAGAAACAAATTGAACAACAGTATCTTTTCCTAACTTAGATCCCATCACAAAGGGAATACTCGTCTTTCCAGTAACAACCAAGGCATCTGGTAACTCATAAGGTAAGATTCTTTAACATTTTCCCACTATTTACTTTATCATGATAATGGCAATAGAAAAGCAATAGGCACAGACTTAATTCCATCAAACTGGAAGTAAACACCTATTTGGAAACTCTCTTCTTGAAGGACAGAACTGGTGTTAATCACTACATCTAGCAGCAAAGCATAGCTCAAAATACTTTCACTCTAGGAGATAAACCAAAGCTAGGATTAGCAAGCAAAGCTAAAAATCTAGTTGCTTGTACATAGAAGGGTAATCTTAAACTCAGCCAGGACTTAACATCCCCCATACCTGCACACTCTTCATACTTTGATCTTCCTCCAGTTACACTAGAAGCCAAGTTTCAAACAGGCTTATCTGGCTCCTAAAAAAGAGTCTTATCAGCACACCAGGACTACTTAACTCTCGATTCCTCTGCACAGGGAGAGACTCTCAGCTGCAGTTAGATTCAGGTTAAGCTAACAAGCTGAACCTGCCAAAGCAGTCAAAGTGATTCAATTAACATCTGCGTCTAGATTTGCAGCACCTGCTAACAGGCTGGATTACTGGAGGAAGCCAGCTATGCTCTCCCAGGGTACTCAGAAGTGTCAGAGTACATTAGAGTTTTAAAGCTAGTTTCAGCAGTAGGTGCAGGTGGGGAAGTGGGTTGTCTAGTATCCCTGGCAAGTGTGTGGGAATGTACATTATTTTCTGTAATAAAATACCTTGCCAAAAAAAAAATGACCTAATTAATGTGCTTCTTTTACATCCAGCAGCAGGATAACTGGCACTATTGCTCACACCTTTCTGTCTGTAAGCTTTTAGATGGTCTGTGCAAGGTGAACTATCTTCTGAGGCTTTACAAAGCCAGTTAGAGGCTACATTTTTGCAAATGTATATGTCATGTTAAAAATATGAGACTTTCTGTTCAGCTGTTGACCAGCCTGCTAGTCAGTATCATAAAGCAGACTGAATTGCCAGACTTATTATTTGGAGCAAAATGAAATGGGCATGTACACAAAACACATCAAAGATGCTGCAGATTATCATGAAGATCAAATAATCCACAAGTTGACCCTGTGCAAGTGGAGGGGAGATACACTTAAATTATTATTCTATGTCATTTCCTTCCATAACAAATCATTCTTAAAAATGATTGTGCTTGTACAGTTTTCCCTTCTTCAAAGTTTGCCCTTTATTTTCAAGTTTCCTTTTCTTTTTTCCCCTCCCTTATGTCCAATTTTCATGTGGCTGGTGTGAGGCTACTAATCAGTCTAGAGTAACTCTATCAAGCTTTTCTTCTAGCTATCACTGAAATCTGATCACCTTTTGCTGTGGGGAAGTTTTGTAGTTCCCCAAACCCCAAAACTCAGACACATGCTGAAATCACATCTGGTATATTAGTTGTAAATTCTGGCATTTGACTTAGGGCAATGCTTTTGGTACAACTGCCATTGATACATAGCAAAAGTGCAAATGCCTTAAAATTGCTGTGTATATTACACAAGGTCAAATGCTCATGCTGAGGTAAATTAATTTGAAATATAAAAGTTTTTTTCTGATTTCTTTTGTCAACATCATCAGGCATCATAAATTCTTGTGGACTGATGCCCTTGGACAGCTATATTCCCTGAGACAAATAGTAAACATCTTCTTGGTATTTTTTATATATATATATATATATATATATAGATACATATTTGTCTCTGTGTGTGCAGTGTAACAGTTATGAGAATAAATAAAATGTATTCTATTTGTTTAAGAGATTCATTCCTAGTTTCATGTTCAGTTCATGCTGCTTCTGAATTATACAGTCATGTCTATGGTTTTCCTATCTCTGAAATACATCTCTTCAGAGAAGGCACACAAAATTCAGAGGAAGAAAAATGGCTTAAAGTCATTAAATCAGTCAAGGAACGTGTTTCCGTTATGTTAAATTTATGAATTTATTAGGAAGGAGAAAAGTACAAATCTAAGTTAGTTGTGCATGTTAGTTGTGTGTCCAGATGTTGTTTTTTAAAGAGTTTATATGGGATATCGCATCCTCAAAGGAAAGACTTGTGTCAATGGCTATGAGTTACTAGGTTTTTCAACTCTAAGGTGAAAATACCAGGTCTCACTTTTACTGACTCTCCGTATCAGTAGGAAAGCCTTGATGCAGTTTCCTTAGCTGTGGGAGTTATAGTTTTGCTGCCATGTGCACAGAGGACATGTTGCCTTTTACTGCAAATCATGAAGTGTCCTATCAACTACGTGTAAAATGAATGAGGCACTTGTGCTTGACATTGCAGTACAGGGCCAGCTGCTACTTGGCCCTCTACCTGCAAATCCATCAGGAGAAGAAATGGAAATCCTGAAACTGTGTCTGTGAGAAAGAAGAGAATGCCCTGCCTTCACACCCCTTTGATTTTCCCCTGTAGTTGTTTGAGGGTTTGTCCGTCAGCTACTGGCGCCAGAAAACTACACTGCGTGAAGGCATGTGACAGTAAGCATACTTAGTCTGCCTTCTGAGAGAGTTTTAAATTGTTTTTTTAATGATTGTAGCTTTCTGAAATCCTAAAGGAAATGAATGAGATGAATACATAATACGCTTGCATTTTGTCTAACAAATCTCGGTGTTTCATTCAGAAGAAATGAATCGTTTTAATTATTCTCGGTGTCAAACCTATCAACAATGAATCATTTATAAGAATCCTAAAAAACCTGAAGTACTACACTGAAATGAACTTTAGAAAATACATTCATTAAACACCTTGCTTAAAGAAGATAAGAACATCCATATTTTAAAAAATAGATTTAATGACAATGTTTAAAAGGAACTTTTATTTTAGTTGATATTGAAACTATACATTCCAAATTCTGTCTGTTACTGTTTAAGTTGGAGATCCGGCTGACAGCAATAAATAAAATGTGAAAATATGATACTACCATGATTTCTTGAGTGGAACCTTACCAGAGTCTCTTAAATACTTACTACCATCTTTTAATTAATTCTTTTCTTTCATTCAAGTCCTCGCCAAAAATCCACTATTTTGTGTACCACTATTGGCTACCTTTTGAGATGTCTTAACATACTCTGGATAATCATAGAATGGCCTAGTCTGGAAGGGACCTTAGAGATCTCTTTAATCCAACCTCCCTGTCATGGGGAGGGATGCCTCTCAACTAGGTCAGACAACACATGAGGACCAAATGGGAATCGAACCCGTGCCCTTTGGTGTTTCGGCACCACGCTCAACTGACTGAGCTAAACCAGCCCTCACAATGCTGACTGTGAGTTTGAAAGGGTTATATGTGCCTTGGACTGTCTAGCCTTAGTGAGCTACTGGCACAGCTCTTTCCCTTCACATTAATATTCCTGTTACGGCACCAGAAAGCAAATATAACTTTTGAGTAAATCACAGTTAGAATAATGTTAGGTTTTGCATGCTGAAGAAAAAGTTTGGCAGGCATGAAAGATCTCCTTCGAAACTTACTGAAGTCAAAGGGACCTTTGCAATAACTAATGGGCATTGGATACAGGGTAGTTGAAACACACAAATCAGCCATATTTGCTACTTTTTTGCATGAAAAGTATGATTGCAGAACTACACTGCTTAATGTTAACGTTTCATTATATATCTTTGTTCTCTAAACGCAATTTCTCTTTTCAAACCTGTTCTGTTTTTTTTTTTATTATTATTATAGGTGTACCCTAAACTCTTAACATTTCATCTCTAAATTCTTTACAGACCTTTGTAAACATACAGTTGTTTCTCTCTGATGTCTCAGTGACACATGAAAAGTTTTAATTTCATCTCTGAAGACCTGTTTATGTTCAAGAGTTTTGTTTGTCACATGCTCTAGGCTGTGCATTCCTTCCAGGCTTCCTCTCCTGTGACTTAGACTGTGATTAGACTTAGACTGACTTAGACTTAGATAAATAATGTCTGCCTGTGTCTTACATTAATATTCTCAGGAGTGCCTTAGCAAAAAAAAGGATATTCAATCTCTGATCAGCCAGGTTTGGAACATGTTAGAGCTGCTGTCATTCTTATTTGGCCCACACGCCTGTTTTCCTCCTCTGAACATTAGGTTTTGTGAGCAAATATAAAAACTGAGTATTACCCAGATATTGTCCCTATGAGGACTCAGAAGCATATCTTAAAGAATTTGTCATAATTAGTGGATCTGTAGAAGAAACATGATTTTTGCTCATTCTTTAAAATTCATGCTACAGTGCTGATCTTAAATGCTTAATGACTACAGAGTTTGGTGTATCGGCATTAAGGATTAAGCTCTACAATCATTACTGCTCTTTCCCCCCACAACAGAAAGGTTTTACTGCAGTGGAACAGTAGAATAGTGTCCCCTCTGTGCAGAGGAAGGCTTGTTATGTTGCAAGGCTGTATTAGGGTAGTCTTCCTTCATACCAAAATCAGCTGAGGTCAAGAGGGGAGCAAAAGAGTTATTAACAAGATCATTGCAGCTTCTTGTTTTTGTGCCACTT
Source organism: Trogon surrucura (assembly GCA_020746105.1). Lineage (NCBI taxonomy): Eukaryota > Metazoa > Chordata > Aves > Trogoniformes > Trogonidae > Trogon > Trogon surrucura. Next base: position 110,048,331 of record CM036617.1, on the reverse strand, counting down.
AAAGGAAAATTTTTTGGAGTTCTAAGTTTTGCTTGTTACTAGTGGGTTTGCTGCCCTCCCTCCTCGCAGGCATTGCAGTCCTCTATACAACCCTTGACTGCTCAGACAAAGAATCCACTCTTTGGCTGCAAATGCTTAAAGTCTTTGATATCAAGCCAGCCAAGAAAACTAATGCCTAACTGAATCAATCGCTCAGCTGCAAAATGAAAAGCCTACTAGATTAGAATGGAAAATAAGAGTAGAGGTGACTTTAGAGCCATGATTTCCCCCACCCTTGCTTTTGTCAGTGGAAAAACTGCAATTTCCCTTTATGTTCTCCAATGACAAAACATGATTTATGACCAATTTTTTTAAAGTTTATTGTCGTGCTTATGAAAGATGCCACACTGACAGCTTGCTAGGCTCCACTGTTCTATTAAAATACAGTTAGAGTAGAAGCAGTGATGAAAGTCTTTCATTTTCTTCTTCTTTTTTGTCTGCTTCCCCACTCTCTGCTCCAATACCTGTTCAGTGTTGCACAATCCCCCCTCATTCCAGGTTAGGTAGGTACTTAATAAGAGTCAAAGGATTTTCAGGAAAAGACTATCATCATAATCCTGATGTCATTGCAATTTTTCTCTGCATCCATGTTCATGCTTAATTATGCAGTCATATAGGGACAGGGTAGAGGCAATGGGCTCTATGAAAGAAAATTGCAAAATTACCTGAATTGCAAGGAAAATCAGTTAAACTCTGCAGGGTTTACTGCTGTTACTGAATTAGCAGTTTCTGTGTTCCAAATATTCCCAGTAGCCAGTATGTTTAAATATTAGTGCTTAAAAATGGGAATCTGAATTCATATATTGACTACAAAAGTATCTTGAAGCCTGTAGAGGTACCCATTTGCGCCTAATTCTTAAGATGGAACAGAACTTATTTCCCTTATTTTGTTACTTAGGGGTTAATTTTTCTAATGTTACATAGACACTTACAGGAAACAAAAAAAATACTGTAAATACCTGAGTGACTGGAAAAAAGTAAGTGTCCTTAAACAGTTGTTTTCCACTCAATCTCTTTTAGTTGTGTGATTGTGCAACTGTACAATATCTCTGTTTGTATACTTGATAGTATTGATATCAAAGGAACAAACTACATTCAGGGAAATTCCTTCCACAGTTTTGAAACTATGGGCATCAAACTATTTCTCCTGTTACAGCTGTGGGAAATTCTAGTATTTTCCTTTCTTTAAGCTAGCTTTTGAAATGGTAGGAATAAACCAGGCAGCTTGACTTGGTATTGCTCTGCCACTGGCAAAAATATATAAATACTTATGAAAATATGCAACACGATAATCAGATGAGTTTAGAGAAAAGAGGAAAAAAGTCTTGCAGCTTTAGAGCTTATTTGAGTGGGTTTTGAGCTAAAATCCTACAGGCTTCACATGTTATACCTGTCTCTCAGAGTAGGAACAATAGGATAAAATTTGGGATTTTTTGACTTCAGCCACATGAAACACAAAGTGAGTGTTACAGTTTTCAGAAGAATGAATTAATGTCAAGAATTTTATAAATAATGAACATTGATATGACTCATGAATGCCTATTTCTGTGTGAGATGATCACAGGTGTAAAAAATAGAAATATCCTAATTGTCAGTTAGAAAGTATCCCTTCTCATCCAATTTTCCCCAGACTCTTCACCCATTTTTCTCTGAAAAAAAAAACCCAATCAATAAAACAATATGATAGAATTTATATGATATAGGAAAAAAAGATGTAAAAAATCATATTTAGAGGACATTTTTTTAAAAATGAGACCTACGGAGATTGTAACACCTAAGACGGCATGTTTTGTGTGCTGCAAAAAAAATATACATTTAACAGTTCTAGATAGTATTCTATGAATAACAGACTGCCCCCAAAACCTGCATTCATAGACATGCAGAGGCATGTTTTCTGATACCCACAGTGCAAGTTGTTACAAACATCTGAGGAGCTCTACTTTTGGCAGAGCAAAAAGTAAAATACTCAGATTCTTTTACCTTCTGCTTCTGTAAGAGCAGAGGAGATATTTAAGCTGTGCCTGAAGGAACCTGGTTGAGGTTAAACATGTGGGTGTAATAGCTGTTAAATGCAACTGTTTTCAAAATTTTTGTATAATATAATATGCTGAAAAAAAATATGAAATATACTATACCAGAAATAGTATACTTAATTGAAGTACCAGAGTGGCTTAAAGTCACAGGTATTCAATTAAAAAAAGACACAGAGAGCAATTTTATTAGATTTTAATTACCATAGACAGAATAAAGTGTAAGATATTTATGTATCTATCTACTTGACTTTTAATATTAATCATAATAGTGAACAAGAATATCTTTGTAGCATTTTTGAGAAAGGAGAAAAAATGGGTTTAATTACCACTGTCTCTTGACTAACGATGACTGTCATTTTTCCCATAAATAAAGTGTCAGCAACGCATCAAGGTACTAATGTAGCAATTATTTGGAAAATAATTACAATCACTATACTTGCTATTTTCATGAAAAGAAGCTTAAAAAGCACAGCAAAGCAGGAATAAATGTAGTGATATACAGATCATATAGGTATCACTGAAGCTGCCATGCAGAGAAGGAACAACTTCACTGAAACATGTTCTTCTGTTGAACACTGATTATGGTCTTACTTATATCATTAAGCGTTAATTCAGCAGAAATCAGCTCAGTGATGGTTAAGACGTCAGAGCCATTTCCCATTTGGTGCTATGCTATGATATCAACTTCAAGGGAACCAGATCCATAAAAATAGTATTTGCAGTAAGATTAGTGGCACAGATCCCAATATATTGGAAATGCATAGGCTAGCATATAAACACTGATATTTTTTGCATGATACTAGCCACTCAGCCATACACATTCCCTCTCAGGGGATATGACTGTAGACATCAGTTTGGTGGAAAGATGCGGAATGTCTCGACATCTGTCTGGCTTTTGATTGTCACCCAAAACACCATGCAAAAGCAAGAAACAGTTAACATATGTGCAGCTGCCAAAATCAATTATTCTTAAAACTCTGTGTTATAGCTCATTCCCAGTTGCAACTTATCCTATAAAGGATAAAAGGCTTATGGTGCATTAGATGCAGGGAAAGAATCAGGTGGAATGCTCTGTATTTCTCTGGGTTTAACAAAAAAATTCAGCATCAGGTGTGATGTGCTGCAGCTTATAGAAGGAATAATGTGCTACCTACATTTTAGTGGTTTTGGTCATTATAGTTAATCCTCCAGCCCATCTCCAATATGTTATAAAAATATGGAGAATGAAGTTATCCAGCCAAGCAAATCTACTATGATACAATCATTTTGTTCCTACAATACCAGTTGAAATTAGAAGAATCACATGAAGTTATAAGGGCAAAATAATTTTAGCAAAAAAATGCTGAAAGAAGCCTTCAGTCTAACAGCTCTCTGGCCTTCACTAAAGATCTCTTTTCTGATTATTGATTCAGTTAGTGAACCGATTGGCTGATTCACAAATAATTCCTGCTTTTGATAGAATTTATTCATTGTCGATGTAAAAATAAAGTACATGTGCCTTATATAGCCTCTCTGTATACTAAAAGATTCAAACATATTTAATCTGTTTTGTTGGAGATTAGTTATTAAGAATTCAATAGATTTTATTCTTTTCTAAGGACCACAGCAAATACTGAGGTAACATTTCAATATCTGAAACAAAATGATTTATTAAATTCAATCTATGTGGCAGTAATATTGTTAGGTTCTTTCAAAAACTTTATTTCATTTTGCATTCGAGAGGGAAGACTTCTGCTACAAACCGAGGTCCTGACTCACATCACGTAATTAGTGACTCAGTGATTTTCAGCCATCAGTGTGTACTACACTGTCACAGGGTCAAAAGATCATTCAAACCTTGCAACTGTCCAATCAATGACACTGCTAATGAATATTGCAGTTCCAAGTTCTGTCCATTATTTACACTTTCCAGAAGGTTTTATGTAATTACACTAGCTGAATAACTAATGAAAAACCCCCAAACAACTCTGGAATCTCCTGATTGCCTTTTATCCGCCTTTATTATGTCTTTTGTCATGATGCACATTTGTCATGTCTTTTGCCATGTTACAACTTACAATTAACAGTAAAATTAAAAGGATCACAAATTCAGGCAAAGAAAAAGGATGTCAAAAATATAACCTGGAAAAAAAAAGATGTGGGTAGGCCATGGTCAATAACAATAATGCCAGTAACTGTGTTGCTGTTTTATTCAGAAAGGGAACCTAGCGAGTCTGCAATCACGTAGCTTGGCCCCAAAGGCAAGCAGCCATGAGTGGATGGTAAATTGTCCACACTATGAAAGAATTTGAGAATTACTTTCACGATTTATTTCTTAGAATGGTTTGGTAACAACAAAACATTAGTTTGTTAAGGCTTGTTTTATGTGGATGTTCCTTGTGTTAAGAAGCTATACTAATCTCTGGCATAATTTATGAGTGACTCATAAGAATTCCCAGAGATTCAAAGATTAAAAAGACTGGAAAGAAACACCAGGATTGTCCTCGCCTCCCCTTCTGTGTAATAGAGAAGGTAGAACAGTTCTGAATTTCTATATCCCAAATTCCATTTTTTTTGTTTCGAATTATACCACTAAATGTAAAGAGAATATGAATGGAGGCCACGGGTGCTCGTGAAATAAAAGACATTCAAGAAGATGGTGCCAGGACAGCAAAACTTTCATTACTCTTCTCTGTTGTGGAAGATGAAAGCATCATGTTGTGTCAACTCATAAAGACCAGACTCTTTTTTAGCAAGTAAGACAGGGTCTTCAGACAGCAGTGTGAACTCTAACCTGGCAACTGAATTCTTATTTTTAGATTGTTCAGGGTTTTCTCTTTCCTCACCGTAGGAGATTAATAAGCTATCAAAAATAAATAAATAAATGGAAGTGATTTTATTTCTTTTGACTACACCTAATACTTTATAACTCCAAGACTTTAGGATTCCATGGAAGAATGGGGTTGGACTAGATCATCTTTGAGGTCCCTTCCAAACTCTAACATTCTGTGATCCTGTGATTGTGAATTGCTGCACTCCTTGCTGAGAATATCTAAGAAGCTGCAGTCCTGTGCCAAACTGATTGCTTCTGTCAAGGGAACAGCTCTTTCTTTGTCACATATCTACAAGCACTTTGTTTCATTATTAATTGTTTTTCACTCTCATCTATTAATTTTCCATTGTTTGAACATTTACATATCACTGATAAACCTTTTTTTGCCCTGACATCTACAATTAAGATATAAAGATAATAGTCTTTTTTCTCTTTTCAAGTCAAGAGCATTTGATAAGCCTGATTTGATCTGTATGATTTTATCAGTCGTCAGTATGAGTAGTCTCTTATCTATTAGAACACATGTTCTTTTTTTGTCATGGAGTACCATTTCTCTATGTTAGGACTGCAGATTGGGAAGCATTTGTGGTTTCTAGTCACAGACAATTATGGTCATTGATTTATTTATCTTATGTTGTGGTCTACGCTACAGAAGAGATTGTCTTGTTTTATTCTTCAGAGAAAGGTCTTATCTACACGAAGATTTGGACCAGTTTAAAGATGGCACTTTCAGAAATACTTTGCTATTGCCAACAGATATAGCAAATAAGTTTTTGTCTCTTTTTTGGTTGTGATAAAAACTTGGCCTAATTTTATCAGAAAACCAAGCTTGTTGGTAGTTTCTACCATCACATGCACTCATTTTTGTTGAATTATTCATAAAGGTTAGATTAATGAATCCTTATAGTTATTAATGCATAGCGGCTATTCCTGAATAGAATCTTACATTTATACTTGTTTTCAAATAAGTCCCATGAATGGATTTAATCTTATATAGCTGTATGAAACTGGGCAGTAGGATGGTGTTCCCATTCTAACAAGAGTAGTTGCTTAACCATCACTAATCTTGTCTAATTTATAGATAGAAAAAATATTTCAAATGATCATAAATCCCCTAAGGAAACCTGGCAAGATGGATTAACTGAAATTGCTTGTTTCTCTAGCTGGAAAAGTCTATTTCCTTAAATGAGGTCACCAATATCAATATGCATAGTAACAATGTTGAATTTATATTTACCAATAATTTTACATTGTACTTTCTTATGTCATACCTGTTAAAAATACTTCATAACAATGTTCATAAAAACGCACACAACAGTAGTGTAACTTACAGTAAATGAAACACTTGAAAACAAATTTTTAAATCGTTCTCCTAAATGCACATGCTCCAACTCTGCTAAATATATGCTCCAATTACCCTTAAAGTAATAAGAAACATAAATAACATGAATAAACGACAATTAAGACTTTAAAGTTAATACCATGTTATGATTTTTTTTTTACCTTCTAAAAATATAATTATGGAATAAAATATTCTAAATGGTCAACACTGTGATGCAGCATATATTTACATTTCCATTTAAATTTCTAGGAGAATATGTGACTTCAAAAAGGCATTTTTTTAAAAGAAAAATTGTGGTCATTCAGTTATCTAATTGTGGTCATTCAGTTATCTAAGCCAATTATCTAAGCCAACGCTTAGAGACAGATTAGCAAAATTATTAAATCAAAGTATGATTGCTGACATTCAAACATAAGCTAATGATTAAAGGTTCTTTCTTTAGGCTAATACGAACATATACAAGGAGGACAAAATACACTGATGTTTTATATTACAGATGGCTAAGGATATAGAAAGTATTCTGAGTTTGGTATCTCACAGCCATTGAAGAGTATTATAAAGTTCCTATGTTTTTTTCTTAATAAGAAGAATTGCCAATACTACATCTAAAATCTGTTATAACTGTAAACTCACCTCTGTCCCTGGAAAAGTGATGGAACAAATTGTTCTGGATGTCTCAAAACATGTGGAAGAAAGTCATTGGGAGGCATCAGCATGGATTCACCAAGGGGAAATAATGCTTTACCTATCCGATAGCCTTCTGTGATGTCATAACTGGCTGGTTAGATGAGGGGAGAGCAGTGGATGTAAACTACCTTGACTTCATCAAGGCTTTTACCTTGACTTCAGCAAGATTTTTTACACTATCTCATTAGGACATCCTCATTAGGAAACTCAGTGAGTGGGAGTTAGATGAGTGGACAGTGAGGCTAGCTGAGAGTTGGTTGAGTGACAGAGCTCAGAGGGTTGTGATCAGTGGTGCAGGGTTGAGTTGGAGGATTGTAGATAGTGGCATTCCCCAGGGATCAGTACTGGGTCCGGTCTTATTCAACATATTCATCAATGACCTAGACAAGAGGACAGAGAGTATCCTCAGCAAGTTTGCTGATGATACAAAACTGGGAAGTGCAACGGACACACCAGAAGGCTGTGCTGCCATCCAGCGCGACCTGGACAGGCTGGAGTGCTAGGAAGAGAGGAACCCAATGACGTTCAACAAGGGCAAATGTAGGGTCCTGCACCTGGGGAAGAACAGCTCCATGCATCATTGTAGGTTAGGGGTAGATCTGCTGGAAAGCAGCCCTAAAGAGAAGGATCTTGGAGTCCTAGTACAGTAAGTTAACCATGAGCCAGCAATGTGCCCTTGTTGCCAAGAAGGCAAATGGTATCCTGGGCTGCATTAAGAAGGTTCAAGGGAGATCATCCTAACCCTCTATTCTGTCTTGATGAGGCTACATTTGGAGAACTGTGTCCACTCCTGGGCTCCCCAGTTCAAGAGAGAAAGGGAACTACTGGAGACAGTCCAGTGGAGGGCAACAATGATGATGAGGGGACTGGAGCATCTCTCTTCAACGGAAATGTTGAGAAAACTGGGACTATTTAGCCAGGAGAAGACTGAGAGGATACCTTATCAATGTCCATAAATATCTAAAGGATGGGTGCAGGGAGGATGGAGACAGACTTATTTCAGTTGTGCCCAGTGACAGGACAAGAGAAAACAGGCACAAGCTGGAACATAAGAGGTTTCATCTAAGTATGAGGAAAAACTTTACTGTGAAGGTGACAAAGCACTGGAACAGGTTGCGCAGGGATGTTGTGGAGTGTCTTTCTCTGGAGACTTTCAAAACCTTCCTGGATGCAGTCCTGTGTAATGTGCTCTAAGCAGTTCTGCTTTAGGAGAGGAGTTGGACTGGATGATCTCTAAAGGTCACTTCCAACTCTGATGATTCTGGGATTCTGTGTAGCACCTCTTTCAATTGGAAAAAAATCCAATTCGCAACAGAAACAAAATCACTAAATTATCTTCCTCAAGAAGAATAAAAGATGTCTTGCAGTCCTCAGTGGTAAAATATCCTCTGTTAATGATAACACTTATGGTTATTTTGTTTCTCTAAAGAAAAAGAAGTTATGGTGGAGCTGCTGTCAAATTAGTTATCACCATAGCAAAGACTCTGGCAATGATTTATTTTGCAAAGAGAGTAAAGAAATAAAGTAAGAGGAAATACTTAAAAATTGTAATGCAAATTTAAATTACTGCTCTGATAAGACATTCTAAAGGTGCAATGTATTTTGGGATTTACATTTTGATGCTTTACTTCAAATGAGAAATCATACTGGTGAACTTGAAAAAGAGAAGGGCTTGTATACAAGACACTTAAAAAAACAGAGGCTGATTACAGCGCTAATAAACACTTTTTTTTTCTTTAACTTCTGCAGCTCTGCACTGATAAAAGAAATAAGGACATAACCAATGCCCTAGGGAAGAACAATTGCCCATCATCACTCACATGCTCTCTCTGACAGTGGCAGGAGAGGAGATTAATTCAGATTACAGGAGTCTGACCAATAAAGAGTTAGCATGTCCCTACCAAGAGTTAGTTTCCACGTGTTAGTGTGGAGCTGCTGCCTATGGATGTGCCTAAGCCCTTCCTGACCTTGCTGCTACAGCTCCCTCCACACCTTCCTGTATCAGCAAGTCCCAAGAGTTTACAACCTGCTGTGTAAGGTACTTTCTTTTATGAAAGGCTACTGTTTTAATATAGGTGGACTATCCTTATGACACAGGAGTCTGCTGTATTAAAGTTCTTTTCTTCAGAGGCATCAGCCAAACCCAACATTAAAAGGGAAGATATCTTCTTAATGTTCCCTGGAGGAAAAGAAAATAAGCTAGGAAAATTCCAAGAAGCGTAAGATAAATACGTTTAAATACATGATACTGGACTACAGCTTCTGCTTTCACAGGACAGGTTTTTCTCAGAATTTCCTCTTTGTTTTCAAAAAGAGAGGGACATTGCTGAGAATGATAAAACCTTAGCAAACACAACCAAATTTAAGGTCATGGACACTAGACAAAATGCCTAATTCTCACCTTAGCTTGTACATCTGTCTATTTGTGGGAGCTATACAGAAATGTTACCCCGTGTCCTAGAGCAGAATAACTACATTAGCACAGTGATATGCATGTACTAAATAGGCTTACCTCTCAACAGGACTTATTGCAAGCACAGCACTGCTACGCTTAACACTGTTATCCTGCTTTTTGTTCCAGAGCTAGATGGCTGCTGCTAGAGACAGCTCAGCCAACAGCTTCCCAGTACGTGTACAGCCCTTGCAATTTCAGAAGGGGCCAAATTTCACCCAGGTTGACAACGAAGAACAGGTCATTGCACTGAATGTTTACATTGGTATTCTGACCATCAGCAAATATGTATATACAGAGGATTTGAATCAAATACTGAAGATTCGTGACAAGAAATGATTATGCAACTGTTGCCAAGTAATCTGAGTGTTAAAGACACTCATAACTGTTTACATGTATGCTTACATAAATAAGATTATCTGATTCTTATTGATCTTATAATATACAAGTATGAATACTGCTCTGAAATAATTTATTATAATAGAGACAGTGTTTAAAAATTTACTGACGTGGAAATTATAACATTTATTTGTATTTCTTTATTCCAGCTATTTCACAGAAATATTTTATTCTGCCTCGCTCTTACTGTCCCATTTTTTTCCCAGAAACTTGTTAATTTTTCCTCTTTTTTCTTTTTTTTTTCCCGTTCCTTTTTACTTCTCTATTTTTGGTGGGGATTTTTTTTTGTTAGGTTTTTTCCTCTGGATTTTTTGTTTGCTTGTGTTTTTTTTCTACCGTATGTTTTATCCGAGGCCATTTAATTTTCCTTTTACTGCTCTTTGCCATTCCCAGCCCATTCACGATCTATTGATAAGATAGATAATAAGAAAGCACAGAGATAGGTTGAAAGGGTAAACGAGATGCATGGAACAAGGCATGTTTCTGGAAGCGGTCAGAGGGACTGTGACCCGGGCTTTTATTAGAAAAGTTCTGCCTCCTCCTCAGTCACATGGTGGTCTGAAATCTGTCTGGCTGGCTCTCATTTAAATCAGAAATTTCCACATTTAGGAATTTTGCTGATCAGAATTTAGTCAAAACTCTCCTGAAAGTGTCAAGTCTTGTTGAGTTTTCCACAAGCTATTAGTTAAAATTTCCTCAGCAGCTTGATTGCAAATGTCCAAGTTGTTGCACTTCACGTTTGATAAACATAGCAAATTATTTAGGGAAAGAGATGGAGGACAAAAAGGTTAATGACAGATTTGCTTTTGAAGATGAACTATGAATTAATGGATTTAGTTCAAACACTGTTTGTCACGGTCCAATGGTAATTCATTTATAAAGACAGTTATCTCATCATCAGCTTTAAACATGAGAAGATCAGGAGATGGCTTCCTTGAATTAAAACTTGTGAGTATTGCATTAAGATTAAATTATTGTTTAAAAGGCATCATAAACTCAATAAAAGTATGACAGGAGACATTATAATTTATGTAAATGCAGACTATCACATGCAAAGATTATAGCATGTTTTTTGATGCTTTCATTTTTTGCATTCTGCATTAGTCACAGAACTCATTTTTACATCACATTGTTCAAGAAGCCTAATCATCGAAGAGGAGAAGGACAGCTTTTCAGTAGTAGATAAAAAACCTCAAACAAACCCCCAACAGCAGCTTTGTGCTATACTTTGCTTTACAAGGTTAGCATGTTGAATACAGATGTCTGTATAAAGACTACAGCTAACAGTAGGTTTCCCATCCATGGGTGTGTTTTATGGTATTAAGGTAAAATAAAAAAGAGATAAAATGGGAGGGGGGGAGAAAAAAGGACTGAATCTGTAAAAGAGACTGTGTGTCAAAGGCAAATATGACAATTGCCTGAAATTCATGGTGATGAAGTCTCAGGAAAAGAAAAAAAATATAGTGAAAAATCAGCTCAGGGGTTCTGTAACATTTTTCCCCCTTTTTCTGTGTTTTATTTGCCTTGTTGACCATAAGAAGTACTCCCGTTCTCAGTAACTCACTCCTGCTGAAGGGTTTCTCTTGACGAAATATCTCCCAGTGCTGCATGCCACAGCCCTGCCCTTGTTCCTAGCAATATTTCTTTTTTTTTTTTTTTTAGGTGATAGGGTAGTCCCTGGGAAGGACACATGCTTTGTTGTAGTTCCTGATGAGAGGTTATTTCCTCCACTGGTAGGTCCTCCTGACAACAAAGGGGAAACCATTTGTGCACAGGAGAACTATGTGCAAGAAGCCAGGCTCCTCACCCTCAGCTGCCACTTTTGGGCCTCAACACACACTCCAGCTGAGCCTGTTGCACAGCTGACATATTCACCGAGTAAGACATAAATTTGACAGAAATATTAGTCATAGAATCAGAATCATAGAATAGTTTCAGCTGGAAGAGACCTTGAAGATCATGGACTCCAGCCTTTATCCCAGCCCTATCAACCTACTAAACTATGTCCCCCAATGCAACACCCACCTGTCTCTTAAACACCTCCAGGGACAGTGACTCAACCATCTCTCTGGGCAGCCTGTTCCAATGCCTGACAACCCTTTCAGTAGAGAAATTCTTCCTAATATCTAACCTGAACCTACCCTGGTGCAATTTAAATCCATTTCCCCTCGTCCTGTCACTCTCCACTAGGGAGAGACCAACCCCTGCCTCCCTGCAACCTCCCTCCAGGTAGCTGTAGAGAGCAATGAGATGTCCTCTCAGTCTCCTCTTCTCCAGGCTAAACAGCCCCAGACCCCTCAGCCTTTCCTCATACAACTTGTGTTCTAAGCCCTTTACCAGCTTGATAGCCCGCCTCTGTACCCTCTCCAGCACCTAATATTTCTCTGATTCTGTAATCAAAGTGCATGTGCTGTCATGAAAGCTGGCAGCTCCCCATGAGCTGGGGTCTCCTCATGGAGAGGCCTATCAGGGAAGGGCCTGGCAGCCCCAGCCCACCCAGCCCTCCAGCCGGGCGCAGGGCTGGGTGGGGAGCACAGGGACCAGCCCTGGTGGTTGGGAACCAGGGAGGATGTGGGTCTGTAAATCGGACCAGTTTACCGGGGCTGATCATCAAGCAGGGCTGAGCTGTGAGGAGCTGGGAGCTGACAGCCCCAGGGGATATGAAATGGGATTCTGGGCCTCAGGCAGGGGTGAAGGGGGAGCTCTGGAGTGGATGAGCAGAGACAGGCAGGGCTGACAGTGCTCTCTAAACCCTAACAAAGGAGGCAAGAAGGTCCAGAAATGTGATTGGTGATAGAATTTATAATCCAGTAAAAGTACCCTGCTTTTCCATCCTTCAAGTCTTTTCCCATGCCACTATGTGTTGATATAAAGAGACAAAATTCTGCTTGTCCTCCCCAACCACCCCTGACAGAACTACATTTTTCCTGGTGGTGTCAGTCTGGTCCTAATATCTGAGTTATCATGCAGGCAGGATGCCACAATTTCCTTAGGGAAGAAAAGTGTGTGCAAGGAGCAGCAGTATTTAGGGGAGAGTGCGTCAGCAACAGCTGAGCGCAGGGGGGGCAATGCAACACTTCTGCAGAGAGAGGCTGGGCCTGAATGTCAACTGAGGCTGCAAATAATGAAGATGTCACTGAAAGACTGATTTTGCCCAAGAAAAGGTTACAGGAATCTTTCATAATACAAGCTGATAGGTAATTTGCTAATGATATATTTCAACTACACTGATGGGCCACAAGTTTTACTTCATTCTTTTTGCTACGACTGTATCAGTGGTGGGACTTTGGTAATTGCGGGACCATATTTTTCTGTATTTTACTTTGCTGTTATGGCTGCATAATTTCTTTTCTTAAAAGGCAGTAAACTGAGCTGCCCTGCTCTGACAATAATTTTTCAGTATGAGATCCATGTAAGATTATCAGCAGCAGGAAACATATCTGGGGTGGCAAAACTCCTGAAAATACAGATGACTTGAACTTTTTTTTTTTTTACAAAGTTTTGCTAAGCAATTTTCCATAAGTCATGACTGTGATATTTTCTTTAAAATATTAGAAGCATAGCTACTCTGCTACAACATAAGTACCACATTAATCTTCAAATGTATGCATTACCTAATACTTAAACACTGTAAATTAAGATTCAATTCAGTTTACGTAAAACTATTACTCTGCCAAAAAAAAAAAGTAAGTATATCAATATTTATTCTTTTTTGGAGACTAAAGCTTTCGTAATTATCTGACATCATTTATACAGAATACTATAATCAACAGAATTAAATTAGATGAGAAACTCGTCTATTGACGGAGCTACAAACCTGCCTAGAGCCTTTGATAAAAATTTAGAGCCAAGCTTTGATTTGCCTCTTGAGGAAAATGGAGAAGCAATAAAGCTAGATTCAAATGTAAGTTGTTATAACAACCTAATGCAGTGGCCAAACTCTGTATGTGCAAAATGAAATGTATGAGTCTGATGGCACACTTACCAAAGTTGCAGTAATTTATACTGCTCCCCGTAACTAAGAACTTCAGTCAAAACATAAATTAATAAAACTAACAGTGTTTAGACCTTCTTAAAGCAGAACTGTAAACACATGTAGGTCATTTAGAGCTTTCCAAGGAGGTTGTTAAACTGAATGAGATACATCACTATAGATCTGGACCATATATGAAAGACTGATAACCTTGTGGGTAAAAGACCCCAGGAATCCTTCACGTATGGCCATAATCTACTTCAGCACAGAAAATGGTGCCAATTCTCTACCTACCTGGGTGTAGCACTAACTGTGTCTTACTAGATTTTAACGGGCATAGGAAAAACAAAGAGACCCACTAATCAATGTTGTTTCACTTTAGTGTTAGAAATGGTACTGACCCGATGTAAACAATGACATTAGTCTTCTACAAATTAGGAAATGCGTTTCAGCTACTGAAACAGGTGTTTAAGAACATCTCGGACACGGGGTGGGGGGAATCTGCTTTGTCATTCATCTCGTATCCTGTTTTATAAGGATGTATTTCCTTTTATAAGATGCACCTTGTAAAACAAATCTAATGTACCACTCTGCTTTTTACAGAAGGAATAACATCTCAAGGTGCACTAAACACTTACACTTAAGTAACTGAATGGTGTCCCAGTTGCCATCTCCTGACTGAATCAGTCAAAACCAATAAACATTTATATATCACGATTTTTCTTACCCTAGATCAAATACCAAAATAGTCCTCTACTTTAGAAATTATTCATTTTCTGCATGGACTACAAAGATAAGAAAACAATTTTCTTGCAGAGCAAAAAAAAAGCTAAATCCTATCCCAGGTAATGATATAAATTTTACCCCAAACAACCAGTGAAGTTTCTTCTGATTAGTGTGATTCCCTGTACCATGTATTCAACAGTGGCCTTCACCGATGTTGAAGTTTTACAGGAAAAACTGCAAGATGTTTACCCGTACTTCACTGAGCAAACTAACAGCTGAGCAAACCGATTCAAACACACCATCTCCCCTCTCCTTTTAACATTCACTTCTAATAAACCAGAAATGCTTGCCCAAATAGAGATCCCCTTGAAAGATGTGGTGGAGTCTGAGTATGTTTGCAACACACCGAGAGACCTATCCATGTTTGGTTGTTCTGACCAATCTGTGGTTTGGAGTCACATCCCATTGCAGGAGAGCAGGCTTTGCCAGGGCAATGGGTTTGAGCCACATTGCCAGGTTGAGGGCCTTGAGCTGCAAGTCAGATGGGGCATAACATTTATTGCTTAGACATGTGTCTTATAGGTAAAGTGGCAATGAAATGTCAGAAAACTCCAGCCAATATCACATGCACTGAATAGAGCTTTTTTGTGTCAGATGCGTTTGTAATAGCAATAATAAAAAAGACTTCAGTCTTTTAAAATGTATTTTACATTCCAAAGAATAGTTGAGATATTGAAACAAGGAAGCAATAAAACTTAAAACCATGCAGATTTTTTCTTTTATTTTATTTTTAATATAAATGGCAGATCAAATTTTTGTGGTGAATGGGAACAAATAAATTTTCTGACAACAGCTCTCTAGATCAAATTTTATCTTTCACAACATTTGCTGAGACAATCAGTTCCCTTGCTATCACGTCTTAACTGTATCCCCAAACAGATTAACACCATGGCAGGATATCATGTCCTGTAATGATTTTAATAACATTTATTCATAAGATTGTTATTCCTCCCAGCTTCTGCCTCAGGGTCTGCTAAAACACTACATAGTTCATTAGCAGACACACTGAGAAGTCAATGAGGCAGATACAATGTGTAGATTAAAAAAACAATGTTAAGATTAACTCTTCTTTAACCTTTTACAACATATTTATAGGCTTATTTAATACCAAATTTCAATAATGGTGGATATTGTTCCATATTTTGTGTAATTAGGAACAATGAAATATAAATAAATTCTGTAACATGTGAGGTTATTCTGGGACTGGGATATTTAGCAAGGAACTAAAAAACAATAACAGCCAAAACACAGAAGGAGAAAAAAAGAAAAATAGAAGGTGAATTTTCATAGAAAAGTTCTTAAAATGTTTTCTATGATTTTGTGTATTAATATAAAAATATATAGATATTTATCCAGAATAATTATATAGTGTCTTGTAAGAAGTTGTGTTAAATGTTTTAAATTATCTTATACATATATTACAGAATCACAGAATCTCTTTGTTTGGAAGAGACCTTTAAGATCATTGAGTCCAACCATTAACCTAACACTGCCAGGTCACCACTAAACCATGTCCCTAAGCACCAGATCAACACATTGTTTAAATAACTCCAGGGATGGTGATCCCACCGCTGCTCTCGGCAGCCTGTTTCAATGCCCAATGACCCTTTCAGTGAAAAACTTCTTCGTAATACCCAGCCTAAACCTTCCCTGGCAAAACTAGAGGTCATTTCCTCTAATGCTATTGCTTGCCACTAGGTAAAAAAGGTTGACCCCCTCCTCTCTCCAACCCCCTTTCAGGTAATTGTAGGGAGCAATAAGATCTCTCCTCAGCCTCCTTTTCTTCAGGCTAAACAATCCAAGGTCCTTCAGCTGCTCCTCTAAGACTTGTTTTCCAGACTCTTCGTGACCCTCATTGCCCTTTTCCACCTCTCAGCAGAATGACACCCACCTATGCTTGTGTCATCTGCAAACTTGCTGAGGGTGTACTCGATCCCCTCATCAAGATCATTAAGAAAGATATTAAAAAGCACAGGCCCCCATACTAAGCCCTGTGGGGCACTTTACATTTAGTAAACACAGTTTAGGCTTTAGGTTGGCCTGGAAAACGGAAACAAAATATAAACACAGAGAACAGAGGGAAACAGAGCCAGGGTGGCATCTGCCAAAGTACCACATTAACTGTTATGGTTACTATGCACCATTACTGTGCTTCAGTGGAAACCAGCTGGAATACTTTGGACTGCAATGTAGTAGTAGAAATAGGTAACTAAACACATGTCAAGTATTTGTGAGATACACTGCTATGAGGTATGCATACCAGATACATTTCCACTCAGCAAAGGTATGCTTTGTTTTGCCTTTGGCTAAAAAGAGCCATCACTCATGCTGATGGTATCTCACAAGCATTCTTCAGAAAGGGTGTAGATTTACAGATCGAAGTAATACGGCAATCTGAAGTAATAATTCAGAAAAATATTTTATTTGTCTTGAAATCATTCAGATTGTATAAACTAGAAGATAAATCACAATTTGTTAAGTTTATTTTGCTGATTATAGTTAAAATGCTCCATTTTCTTGTGGATTAATAGCAGGTAAAATAAAAAAAAAAAAAGGCAGCAAGCTGTTCCACCGTTTTCCAATTAATATGATGCCAAAATATTTCAAAGCTACTGGTTCATATAAGTACTCTTTTGTGTCAATATCATACTTGTTGCTTCATTTGGTGTGCATTTGTACTGAAACTAGTGAAGGATCTAGGGTCTAGAGAACTTAGGCTGTTTAGCCTGGAGAAAAGGAGGCTGAGGGGAGACCTTATCACTCTCTACAACTACCTGAAAGGAGGTTGTGGTGAGGCTGAGCTCGGTCTCTTCTCCTAGGTAACAAGTGATAGGAAAAGAGGAAAAGGCCTCAAGTTACTTCAGGAGAGAATTAGATTGGGTATTAGGAAAAAGTTCTTCACTGAAAGGGTTGTCAAGCATTGGAACAGGCTGCACAGGGAAGTGGTGGAATCACCATCCCTGCAGATGTTGAAAAAGATGTGTAGATGTGGTACGTAAGAATATGGTTTAGTGGTGGAATTGGCAGTGCTAGGTTAATGGTTGGACAAGATAATCTCAGAGGTCTTTTCCAACCTAAATGATTCTATGATGTTATGACTCTATGATTCTATGAACAAACACAGAACTCCTATATTTCTTGATGTATATATGTCATAATCTAGAGTGCACAATAGGAGGAAGAAAAAAAGTATTAGAATCGTGCTAACTTAGGAAGATCAGACACACTCATTGACAACATCAAGGCTAGTTTTCCTAAACACAGCAATACATGACGTCAAAGTGTCTCTGGAACTCCAGGATTTATGGATCTCTAAACACAAATCCTAACAATGACCTCGAATCTTGGGGTTCAGCCTGATGTTGCTATGGCCATGGGAGTCTCAAAATCAGAGAGCTGTGGATGGAGCACTGTTGGTGCAGTGCCGTGCTCCCCTTAGAATGCCTTTTCCATCTCCAGTGTCCCTGGAGCTCCAAGCTTAATGGATCTCTGAGCCCTAACCCTAACCATGGCCCCTAATCTCAGGGTTCAGCCTAATGTCTACAAAGCCAGGGGTGTCCCAAAATCAGAAGGGTGCGGATGGAGCACTGTTGGTGCAGTGCCATGCTATGCTAGGAATGCCTTTTCCAGCCCCAGTGTCCCTGGACCTCAAGGTTTTATGGATCTCTAAACCCTAACCCTAACCATGACCCATAATCTTGGGATACAGTCTGATTTTCCTATGGCCATGCGTGGTCCAAAATCAGAAACGTATAGATGGAACACTGTTGTCTCACTGCCGTACTCTGCTTTGAAAGACTTTTCCAGCCTCAGTGTCGCTGGTCCTCCAGGTTTTATGGATCTCTGAACCCTAACCCATACCATGACTCTGAACCTCGGGGTTCAGCCTGAAGTCTATAAGGCCATGGGTTTCCCAAAGTAGGAAAGGTGTGGGTGGAGCACTGTTGGTGTAGTGCCGTGCTTCGCTTAGAATGCCTTTTTTGCCCCAGCGTCCCTGGGCCTCCAGGCTTTACGTATCTCTGAAACTTAACCCTAACCATGGCCCCAAACCTCAGGGTTCAGCCTGATGTTGTTATTGCCATGGATGTCCCAAAATCAGAAGGGTGTGGATGGAGCACTGTTTGTGTAGTTCCACGCTCCCCTTGGAATGCCTTATCCAGCTCAATTGCCATATTTTTCTTCTATTATATAGAAAACAACAAGAGCAATAAAGAGCTAGAGTAGCCAATATCATAGAATCATAGAATCATAGAATGTTAGGGATTGGAAGGGACCTCGAAAGATCATCAAGTCAAATCCCCCTGCCAGAGCAGGAATACCTAGACTATGCCACACAGGAACGTGTCCAGGCAGGTCTTGAATGTCTCCAGAGAAGGAGACTCCACAACCCCTCTGGGCAGCCTGTTCCAGGGCTCCGTCACCCTCACTGAGAAGAAGTTTCTTCTCGAGTTTAAGCGGAACCTCTTATGTTCCAGTTTCAGCCCATTACCCCTTGTCCTATCAGTGGTTGTCACCAAGAAGAGCCTGGCTCCATCCTCGTGACACTCAGCCTTGATATATTTGTAAACATTAATGGGTTCACCCCTCAGCCTCCTCTTCTCCAAACTAAAGCGCCCCAGCTCCTTCAGTCTTTTCTCATAAGGGAGATGCTCCACTCCCTTAATCATCCTAGTTGCCCTGTGCTGGACTCTCTCCAGCACTTCCCTGTCTTTCTTGAACTGAGGGGCCCAGAACTGGACACAGTATTCCAGATGGGGTCTCACCAGGGCAGAGTAGAGGGGAAGGAGAACCTCTCTCGACCTACTAACCACTCCCCTTCTAATACACCCCAGGATGCCATTGACCTTCCTGGCCACAAGGGCACAGTGCTGGCTCATGGTCATCCTGCTGTCCACCAAGACTCCCAGGTCCCTTTCCCCTACACTGCTCTCTAATAAGTCATTCCCCAACTTATACTGGAACCTGGGGTTGTTCCTACCCAGACGCAAGACCCTACATTTACCCTTGTTGTATTTCATTAAATTTTTCCCCGCCCAACGCTCCAGCCTGTCCAGGTCTCGCTGAATGGCAGCACAGCCTTCTGGTGTGTCAGCCACTCCTCCCAGCTTGGTGTCATCAGCAAACTTGCTGATAGTACTCTCTAGTCCCTCATCCAAGTCATCGATGAATATATTGAGTAATACTGGTCCCAGTACCGACCCTTGAGGAACTCCACTGGATACAGGTCTCCAACCAGACTCCGCCCCATTGACCACAACTCTTTGTCTTCTTCCCCTTAGCCAGTTCACAGTCCACCTCACTACCCGAGAGTCTAGACCACACTTCCTCAGTTTAGCAGCAAGGATGCTGTGGGAGACTGTGTCAAATGCTTTACTGAAGTCAAGGTAGACCACATCCACCACTCTGCCATCATCTATCCACCTTGTTATATCCTCTTGAAAGGCTATGAGGTTAGTCAAGCACGACTTCCCCTTGGTGAAGCCATATTGACTGTCTCTAATGACCCTCTTATCCTTGATATGCCTTGAGATGGCACCAAGGATAAGTCGTTCCATCACTTTCCCAGGGATGGAAGTGAGGCTGACCGGTCTATAGTTACCCGGGTCCTCCTTCTTGCCCTTTTTGAAGACTGGAGTGACATTTGCTTCCCTCCAGTCCTCAGGCACCTCTCCCATCTCCCAAGACTTGGCAAAGATGATGGAGAGTGGTCTAGCAATGACATCAGCCAGCTCCCTCAGCACCCGTGGATGCATCCCATCTGGACCCATGGATTTATGGATGTCCGGATTGCTTAATTGGTCCCTAACCCAGTCCTCATCGACTAAAGCAAACTCCTCCACTGCCCTGACTTCCTGTGGGGCCTCAGGGGAACGGGGCTCTTCAGGACAGCCTCCGGCAGAGTAGACAGAGACAAAGAAGGCATTCAGTAACTCTGCCCTCTCTGTATCTTCTGTCACCAAGGCACCCACCTCATTCATCAGTGCGCCTACATTGCCTCTGGTGTTAGTTTTCTGCCACGTATTTGAAAAAGCTCTTCCTGTTGTCCTTGACCCCTCTCGCCAGGTTCAATTCCAGGGAGGCCTTTGCTTTCCTAGTTGCCTCCCTACATCCTCGGACAACAGCCTTATATTCTTCCCAAGTGGCCAGCCCTGCCTTCCAAGATCTGTAAATTCTCCTCTTGCCCTTGAGCTTACCCAGCAGATCCCTGTTTAGCCACGCAGGTCTCCTGGTTCCCTTCCTTGACTTCCTACGTGTCGGGATGCTCTGATCTTGAGCACGGTAGAAGCAGTCCCTGAACGCTAACCAACTATCTTGGGCCCCTTTACCTTCAAACAGCCTTACCCTTGGGATTTTCTCTAGTAATTGCTTGAAAAATCCAAAGTTTGCCTTGGCGAAGTCCAGGGTTGAACTTCTGCTTGCTATTTTGTTTCTGCTACATGAGATCCTGAACTCCACCATTTCATGGTCACTGCAGCCAAGGCAGCCCTCAACCTTTACTGCTTCAACCAGATCCTCCTTGTTAGCGAGGATGAGGTCCAGCAGTGCTCCTCTCCTAGTCGGCTCCTCCACCATTTGCATCAGAAAATTCTCATCGATGCACTGGAGGAACCTCCTGGACTGTGGCTGGCTGGCTGAGTTGTCCTTCCAGCAAATATCAGGGAAGTTAAAATCCCCCACAACAACCAGGGCCTGTGATTGTGAGACCGCTCTCAGCTGCCTGTAGAAGGCCTCATCAACTTCCTCACCCTGATCTGGTGGCCTGTAATAGACACCCACAACAGTATCTCTCCTGCCAGCCTGCCCCTTAATTCTAACCCATACACTCTCAACTTGCTCCTCCTCCATGCCTGGATGGTATTCAAGACATTGTAGTTGCTCTTTCACGTAAAGAGCGACTCCACCACCTCGCCTGGCTGGCCTGTCTTTCCTGAAAAGGACATAGCCACCCATGACCACATTCCAGTCATGGGAGCTGTCCCACCATGTCTCTGTAATTGCCACCAGATCACAATCTCCTGCCCGAACCCAGGTTTCTAGCTCCTCCTGCTTATTCACCATGCTGCGTGCATTGGTGTATAAGCATTTCAGGGAGCAAGCTGAGCACACTGATCTCACCCTAGGGGGATGGAAGGCCACCTGGTCCTCATAATTTCTAGAGCACTGCCCCGCTGCAATCCCAGCTATAACCCCATCCCCCTTCATATCTAGTTTAAAGAACGCTCTATGAGTCCCGCCAGCTCATGACCAAGGATCCTTTTTTCCCTTTGTGTCATTTGAACTCCAGCTTGTTTCAGTAGAACAGGTGCCCTGTAGATCTCCCCATGGTCAAAAAATCCAAAGCTAGACCGCTGGCACCACCCCTTTAGCCAAGTATTAATCTGCTGCACTTTGTCAAACCTTCCACTATTTTCCCTCATAATTGAAGGAATAGAGGCAAACACAACCTGTGCGCCTGATCCTTCTAGCATCCGCCCCAGTGCCCTAAAGTCCCTTTTGATTGCTTCTGGCCGTCTCTCTACTATCTCATCATTACCGATCTGCATAACCAAAAGCGGGTAATAGTCCATGGGTTTGACCAGACCAGGAAGCTTCTTGATAACATCCTTAACTCGGGCCCCAGGGAGACAGCAGACTTCCCTGTGGGTCGGATCAGGGCGGCAGACAGGGCCCTCTGTTCCCCTCAGGAGGGAGTCTCCAATTACAATTACCCTCCTTTTTTTCTTAGATGAAGAAGTCCTAATGCGTGTATCTGAGTGACTCACCCTAGACAGCCCTATGGGTGAACCCTCCACTGACTCTTCCTTGGCCTGGCTCTCATTGTCTAGAGCCCCATACCTGTTTTGCAGGGGCAACTGGGCAGGTGAGGGAGGTCGGGCAGGGATTTTCCTTCCTCTCCTGGCAGCCACCTGCTTCCACTCTTCCCTATCCTTTAGGTCCCCCCCTTTTGCCTGATGGCCAGAGGTGGGGGGATATTCAGCTCTTTGCGGAGCTTACTGCTCGCCA
Source organism: Trogon surrucura (assembly GCA_020746105.1). NCBI lineage: Eukaryota > Metazoa > Chordata > Aves > Trogoniformes > Trogonidae > Trogon > Trogon surrucura. The sequence continues at coordinate 110,025,804 of CM036617.1, read as the reverse complement.
TTCAGGACGTGACTCTACCGATCTGTCTCTCTCTCTGACTCCCTAATGCTCCTCAGCCTTTCTACTTCCTCCTTCAGTTCAGCCACCAGGCTGAGCAGATCGCTCACCTGGTCACATCGGACACAAGTGTCACTTCCACTACCCTCCATGGCCAGTGCCAGACTCCAGCATTCTCTGCAGCCCGAGGCCTGAACACCCACGTGCTTATGTGGGGCCTCTGTCTGGGTGCCCACAGTTTTTCTAACAACCATTGACCTGGTGGCAACCATAGTTGGCTCTACAATACAACGACTCTCCGGAAAGTTATGCACGGAATAGTTTACAGGCCTTTTAAGTACTTGCCTTTTAACAAAGACTTACCCTTCTAGGTCTTTTGTTCGGTGAACAGGGACTAGTCCCTGCCCTCCCCAAGGCTTCTTATACCCTGAGGGCAGAGTTAACAGCTGATCACCGTGTTTAAAATCGCCGGGCCGCTGAGGGTGGCTCCGCCCACGCTATCTCGGGTGTCCGCCCTGGAGCTGCCGGTGCGGCCTCAGGTTTGGTTGCTGTAGCCGACTTAAAAAAAGCCCCCCAAAAGCTTTTTGCCAGCCTTTTTTTTTTGCTTAGATTCCTTCCGCAGTGCAGTCTTACCTGCTCTGAAGCTGGGCTCGACAGCAAAATGCATCCAAATATCCATCCAAAGCTTGAAGATTTTCATACCACTAAAATGCAGATCTTGTGTCAAGTGTTTTTCTGAGAAACTACCAACTTTCTTTTCCACTTTCTATCAAGTGAGATTATGACTCTAAAAATTTTGTCCTACCCATCTGTTCATTCAACTATTATATAGCATCCTTCTCCTCAGTTTTGGGGGTCTTTTTAAATAAAATGCAAATTTTTAGGTCAGGAGAATTCAATATTTGGAATAAAATAAACCTTAGGCTTGACAAACGTATTGACTTTCAGCAAGGAAGTGTTCTTCATTTATGTGCCCAAAGCTATAAGCAAAGTAAGTTAATATGCCATCCATGATAAATTACTTAAAACATCAGCTAATAGCTGTTACTGTATGTCTGATCCTAATTTGGCTTCAAGTTAGAAATATGATACTTTATGTAAGCTGCCTCAGGGAACATATGCCATCAAAAGCAATGAAAAATGTTAAATATTCTGTGGATAGCTATAGCATCTTCCCAAGAGAGCAGATGCAAGTTTTCAGGCATTTTCTGAACACTGAGAACTTGGCAGTATTTTCAAATCCCACCATGAGAATACTTATCCTACCCATCATTAGCTTAACATCATGTTAGATTGCAGTGCCTGTCTCCACAGAATGGAGAATTCTGGCTGTTTCTTTGGGCTGAAATAACCATTGTTTTATTGTGGATCCTACATATTGCATGAAAGGAATATTTTTTCTTAGCCATTAAAAACATACTTAAAAGATTTGTAACTACAGGAAAACAGGCAGCAGAAAACATGATAAAAATATGCAGTTAAAAAGTATAAGAAAAATTATACAGCTCAGAAGGTCTACTGAGCTGATGAAATGTTTTTATTTCATGCATATAACTATGTCTCTTTATTTTTTTCCTTCATAAATAACATTTTTTAACAGTGGTGAGCACCTTTCACTTCTGTGATTTGGACAGATAATAAGAAGGAAGGTGGAAGGACTCTCAAATTGGTCTTGTCAGTCTCAGTAATCTGGTCTCAGCAATTTTTTAAAACTTCCATTTTTCAGAAAAAAAAAGGCATTAGGTTTATCTTGCAGTAACAGACGCTTGGCCAAAGGCTGCAGTGATTTTGAAAGTCAGCATACAGTTGTTCCCAATGTATCATAAACTGTATTTACAAATTAAAAGAAAATAAATCCTATATTACGTATTGCATTGCTACTTCTTTCTTTTTTTCTTTGAACAACATAATTTGAAAAACATCCTGCTTCTATTTTCATGAAACTCTTAATCTTTCTAGATCTTCCCTACACTAAAACTGAGATCAAACAAAATTCAAATATAACAAAATGTGCAGTGTTGTGCAGAGCACTTCTCCTTGATGTTGGCAAATTGCAGCTGATACATCTGGTGCTCCACTTCAAAGGAGTGTTTGGTCATGGTCTGCATGCTGGGTAATTGCATGCTGTGTTGTACATAACAATGTACAAAGTGGGCTTGCTCTGCAAAAAAAATAGATTCAATTATTATAAAATTCCTACCTCCTCAAGTTAGTATATTTCTATTTCCTGATTGATTTAGGAGCAAAACTTCATGCAAGTTGCACAGGAAATTTGGGATAGGTTGAGTATCAATTCCTCTCTTGTGTATCACTGAGGCATCCCGAATATTTGCTTTCCCTACAACCAACAGACAAACAAAAAAGAGACCAAGTTACTGAACTGCAAGCAGATATTGAATTAGTCACCATTTCAAATGGAGAGGTTGGTTGTTTGTCATCTAAAAATCTCATTTCTTTCTGTTTCTTTGATTTCCCCTTGTCTCCCAATTTATTGCAGTTGGATAGCAATTGGAGAGATTTAAGTAGGTCAGTAGTATTGTTTCTAAGATTTTTATTTTATTTTATTTTATTTTAAATTAGAGGCATTTAGAGGCATTTACTGCATAACTGATATTCTGCCCCCTTGAACATACACATGCAGTCAACTACAAAGCTCCTGTACATTTATACCATTAAGGAACGATTTTGTACTAGTCACCAGTGTCTTTTGTGTTAATGTCATATTTGTAGTAGAATACAGTTAAGTTGAAGTACACTGAGAGCTTAGTGAAATGCCTCCGTCTTATGTTGCAAACTCCAAATACATTTTCCTCTTATTTGTGAAATCTCAAAGAAGCACTTTTTAGTTCTCAAAAGATATAGTGTTATATTTCCTTAGAAATGTCAGCTGAGTATTCTGAAGATAGACTGTACTAACTCTGTGCATCAAAATGAAAATGTATTGATCAAGTATCCACTGATTAGAGCAGTCAAGAGTTATCTGATTTCTTTGGAAAAGAAGGACATCCATGTGACAAATTACAGAGAAAAAGGAGTTCAACCAATTAATAAAGTACGATCGAATAAAATGTCTATAGCTATATATCTTCTGCCATTAAGGTTTTCTGGATTAACGTAATATATCTTTCCTACAAAGTATTTATTCATCTGCTAAGTCTTTATTTTACAGAAAGCATATATATGTTTTTGTACAGCCTAGAAAATGGAAGGACAAACCTAGAAAATGGAAGGACAAAAGCTGAAAGGAATAAGAATTACAAGAAAGAAGCAGTTATCATAGTGTGAAGATATAATTTAAGAATAAAGGCTTTGACCCTTTTAATGGTATTTGAGATAAATATGGTCACTATAAAACAGATTTTGGCAGTCAAGAAGAATATATAACTTAGTACAATTATGTTCCACTAGACAAATATATCAAGGAGAAATTAAATAGATCCACCCATCTGTTTAAAATAAGTCACTAAAAATTGTCATGGCTAAATATATTAGGTAGTAAGCATGTGAAAAATTAAAATTTACAAAATAACAGAAATTTATTGAAATAACCAGAACACATGCCACATACAAGCCTTGTTACTGCCATTTATATTTGAAAGTTCAGCATTTTAAGCCGTGCATTTGGAAATAACAGAAAGGTTGAAAGTTCTGTAAGGGAAGAAAAATCAAATAAATCATTTAACGACAAATGATATTGCTAAAAGAATCTGTCAAGAAAGGAAATGCCATGCCAGACGGTCCAACTGATATATAAAGTACTCCGGGCTTGTGTTAAGAGTCCAAATTCAAGATGAAATACCTCAGAGGGAAAAACTTGCTTTCACCACAAAAATAAATTATAAATGGTTCAGATATCGTGTGTGTGCTTTTAACTAAAGTTGGACTTAATGGAATTAGGCAAATGGAACTAGTTTTAACAAGGTCAAGTTCTCTGTGACTGAGGTTATGTTGGTTAATTAGAATATACTGAACTGGGAAACGCACTTGTAGATGAAGTGTTCCCCGAAGATCTGATTATACACAGCAGTTTTTAAGAGCAGTGGCTGGTGCTCAGTGAGGCTGGCAGCTGGTGGAACTAAAATCTGCTAGAAGATCAAACAGATCCCCGAAGATGCAGAGATACATTAGTAACAAAATATAGTGGAATTGTCGGAGGACTTCACTATAAAGATCATGGAGTGTTTGTTTCAAGAAATTCTTCTGGTATCCTTAAGTCCTTCTAAGAGTATAAAGATGTACATAGTATTTTCATTTTTTCCTGTTGATTTGCTTTCTAGGCCATTTTCATGTACCACATACTATGATGGTAAGCTGCAGCTTCCCATTGGGCAAGTACCTGGTAGAAGACAGTATGTCCTTCTCTGAGCTAGGCTGGGCATGTCAAACACGTCTTCAGAGAGAGGACAATCATGTTTAAATAACAGCATAATTAATACTAAAAAATCTTGAGCAGGAATTTGGGGTAGTTAAACTGAACAGCTGTCTTGATCAATGAAGAAATTTCTACCTTATTTAAAAGCAAATAAGCCATTTAAGAACAAAATACAGCCTATGAAAGTAATACTAATACAAGATATCAGCTGACCTTTTCAGTATTTCTACTGAAAGCTTGTGTTGAAGCTGTCCAGAATGTCATCTCACTTACGGATTCGGTCAAGAGTAATGTCTCCGAATGTTGTGATATTTTAAGTTGTTGTGTAGGTAGAAGAGAGTAAATATTTTTTTTTGTTTTATTATCTGATTATTGGAATGTTGCCATTACATTCATGTCAGAGATTGCATACATGGACTTGGCTTTATGGAATGAGTGAAGTAGGTAGATCTTTGGCAGAAACAGATGAGTTACGTTAAATATAGATATACATTGTATTTTAAAATTGGGGGAGTTTCATCTGCTGAAACTAAGCACACATATAAGACATGTTAGGAGTTATTCTTATATAAGCAAATATGTACAGGATAGAAAAGAAATAAAACATGAAATAATTTAATATTAATTCTGTACTTCTTAAAAGCTTATAGTATTTTCTGCAGTAACTTTGCTAATGGAAATGTTAATAATGAAGCCCAGAATTTTCCACACATAGAGTTTTCCCTCTTTATAATCCAAACTGGGATGGAGGAGAATAAATTGCATAATATGGACATAGACAGAGCAAAAGTGACATCTCTTCCTTCCCTCTCATATTATGGATTTCCAGCCAGGGCTTGCAAGATGATCTATTATTTGCATGAAAACAGAAAGAATTCAAATGAAGCAATTACTGGACAAGAATACTTGATAAATGGTAGCAATATGTTCAGTAAAATGTACCTCATACAGAGTTATTTCAACACAACCACCTCAATAGTCCTAAAAATTTATCGCTATGAGAGTTTGAGAGACAACAAGGTCTTCATTTTAAGCCAAGAAAAATAAGGGACACAAATATTTTCTTAAATCCTCAACAGTATATATTTCATCAGAGACATTGCATAGGTACTCAGCTGAGTATCCCTGTTCCCTTTGAAATCATTTCTGTCTCCTGAAGATAGGGCTCTACATTTGCATTCATACCCTTACAAATGTAATAGCTAAAAGACATGTATATGCCTTGAAATGTTGTGTTAACATTGAATTTAAAAAAAATAAAATGGATATTGTGTTACCTGTAGCCTGCTTTCCTAGGGTTTGTTAGTCAAGCTAGCGCTTTACAGGCTTGCCAATTCTGAGCAGTACCAATAGTAAAAAAAAAAAAAAAAAAAAAGAAATAAAGTCAGCCCTTCAAATATCATCTAGGGAAATACAAGTAATTAGTTTTCATTGATTTCCCAGTGGCACATCTGTGGACTACGTGGATGTGTACGCATACTTCCTGCTGTTTTGGGAAGCCCACCTTTACACCCACCACAGCCAAAAGAACAGACTCCAAAGTTATCACTAGTGATGAAGACCATCTGCGCTAGACAATTTGCTGTAAATTCTCATCCTTTCTTGTTGACACAGTAGAAGTAATAATCACAGAATTTTCTCGATTCCCTAATCTCACAAGTTGCAAAAAGCTACAACCACTTAAATATCTGTTAAGTTTGTTTGCGGTTACTTATTAGATCCTGAAGTTACTGTGTCGTGAGTCTAAGTAAAAAGGGAAGAACTTTGGAAGGAGAGACAAAAATCATAAAGCAGCAGAAGTAATGAATTAAATTTAGATCTTGCAATTTTTTTTTCCCCAATGAATATCATCCCTAACAAGAATAAGCACATTTCTGACAGATAAAATCCATCTAAACTAAGTGTGATTATCATACTTTCTCTTGGTAGCTACATCAGGCAGAAGAGAAACTATGTCAGGTTTGAGAATTAGGTTTCAGCTAACACTGGGAGAACTGAGCAACCATTTTGATCTGTACATTACAAGCCTTGACCCTGGTCCTGTTCAGGTTTTCTGTTAGCCCTGGTAACACTGTTGTTTTGGGTTTTTTTGTCCCGACACTAAAGCTAGATATACTTATTCTATTCTATTTACAGATAGTAAATTTGATGGCAAATGAATTTGAGGTCATCCTAAATGGACATTCTGGTTATTCTAATTTAGAGATTCAGAAAAAGATCAAAGAGTTTAGCTGATAAAGAAAATAAATTGGAATTTAATACAGAGAGAAAAGGCTGTGATATACCTCCTTCATCAATCTGCTAAATGTTATAAGTTATGGTCTTTCCTAGGTGCACACTTGAGGAAATAAGCCTACGTTTTCCATTTCCTAAGAAAAGGATGCACAAGAATATGTGTTCATAACAAAAAACATAGTATAATTATTGGTTTGTCTACTGAAACCATTCCAAATTTTAATTGGTTTGGTCTCAAACAGTTTTTTCCAGCTCAACAGCAAAACAAACAAATGGAAAGATTAATATGGACCTAATTATCACAACACTTTCCTGAAGAGGGTGCAGAATATTTAACTTCTCTATTAAAAAGGATATCCATTACTCTCATAGATGGCAGATTTTATTTTTTTAAGTAAGTTCTGTGGTATCATGCCAGTAACTCTTGCTTCTGTCCAAACAAGTAGCCAATTCTTTATGTTTCAGATTCAGCTGGCACTGTGCCTCAACTCCCAGCTGTGCAGATTTCTTTTTATCCTCAAGTATGGGAAAAGAATGTGGCAAGCTGCATCTTCCAGAGGCAGAACTAATAAATCTGTCAAGCCAATGAGTGTTGTGCCATCTGCCCCTTATACAGGAATAGCATTAATCAGAGCAGACTTCCCAACTGGGTCCATCCTTTACCAGATCCATGAATCAACAGGGGCAAGAAGCCATTAGACTGGACCAATGGCACAAGTTTGCTAGTGTTTACTGGGGGAAGTGTGTCACAGATGTGAACTCCCCCGACATCAGAGAAGAAAGTCTACTCTTCCTGCTTGTTTCATCAGTGCAATTTATACTATGAGGTGAAATGCTCTATTTTGAAGAGCCTTGCAGCAAGAGGTAATGCTATTTGGTAGCACAAGTTGACTCTAACGGAGGACATGAACCATCTACATATTTGTGACAAAGCTTGGGCAATCAACTGAAGTTTCTTGAAATCTATACCATTCCATTTCCAGGCAAGAAATCATGAGTAAAACCATCCTCATGTAGAGATAAAGTGAATATGAGGAACTTAAAGTGTTCCATAGCACTAGGAAGAGCTATTTATTTTCAACAGATCAAGAAACAAGTCTAGTTTTATTGTGTTGAAACATCATACTCCTCCTAATTCTTACCTCAAACTAGTCACTCACACAATGCTTTCTACCTCTCCCTCTTCCCTTAAAAATCTGTGAGAGACTAAACAAGCCTAAAGAAATACAATAATTTAAAATCTTGTAAGGCAAAGAAGAGGTATATATCCAACTGAAATAGGACAAGGAGTAATGTCTTTAAACTGAAAGAGGGTGAATTTAGATTAGATGTAAGGAAGAAATTCCTTTCTGTGAGGCTGGTGAGACACTAGAACGGGTTGCCCGGAAAAGCTGTGGAAGCGCCCTGCCTGGCAGTATCCAAGGCCAGGCTGGATAAGGCTTAGAGAAACTTGGTCTAGTGGGAAGTATCCCTATCCATGGCAGGGGAGCTGGAACTAGATGATCTTTAAAGTCCCTCCCAATGCAAACTGTTCTACAATTCTATGTAATACCGTTAACCTAAACTTTCTTTCTTCAGTTCCTTGTCTGTGAAAACACGTGACTCTATAGCTTGGTAGTCTAAGTGCTACAGAGTTAGAAAAAATTAGTTGGATAAAGGTAAGGCTTATCAGATAATTAGTATGCAAAAGCAGAAAATTCATAAAGAATATTGTTGACAAAGTCAAAGCAATTTAATATTTCATTCTGATAAAGTTTGCTTTGAGAAATAAAAATACTTAATTTTAACTTTATCACTTTGATAGTCTTTTAGATTACATCGAAATGGTTTATAGATTGGATTGCAAACCTCTGTTCTAGAACTTCAGTAAAATTGTTTTGGAAGGCTTCTATTGATCATATGGCTTGACTTTTTACTTGTTTCCTTTTATTTTTTTTTTTAAGCATCTGATAATCTGATAGGAACATCGTACTCTCATACCTTTTCTCTGGTTTCTGGGCTATTCTTGTCTAACTGATCATAATTACACAGCTCTCTAGAGAAATACTTTATAAATATTTCTAGTCTTCAGAGCAGCATTTTAACATTTCAAATTTTCAAATGAGAATTTCGTAACTTAATACCTAAAAGTATGCACCAAGGCAGAGAAAATATGATTCTCAATGGCACATAAGTCCTGCCTGATATTTAGTGACAAAGGAAAATAAAGAGATACAAGGAAATTCATTTTGCTTTCTTCTTGACCACAGCTGATGATCATTACCTTATGACAAGCTTGATGGTAGTCAGTAACACCTAGGTTTTTTTCTGCGTATTCTTTTTATTATTGCCAGTGTAGTTCTCATTTACATGCAGTCTATCAAACTTTCTATGTTCTTGTTCAGCTACTTGCATCAATAAGATTATTTAAGAGTAAATCTCAGTCTAGTTACTCATTAGAGTAAAAAAAAACAACCCACATTTCTTTTCATTAATTTTAAATTCTTTGCCTGATAGTTTTAACAAATGCCCTTGTGCTCATTTTATGAGCCAGCCTGATTTGCATTCTCTAGAACAATAATTTTAATTATTTTCCCTTTTTCCCCTAAGACAAAACAGAACAATCTGAAGTCCTGATCTACTCTCCTAATAGCCTGGGATAAGCAGATGCCTGACTTCCATGGGGAGTATCCACACAGCTGTATTTGCAAGATTACAGTTTTAGTGAATGATAGCTGTCATTTTTAAAATTAAGGTTCTGTACATGTGACTGCAAAGTCTGTGCACAATTAGCTGTTAGAGGGAGGCTTCTGTTTCTAAAAGTTTTACCCACAGGTTTTAGGTGATAAAGGTCACCTTTAAAGTCTGAGGGGCTGGTACCTAGAGCCTCAGCCTGTCTGGAAAGAGGCAGTGGGAGCCCTGGACTTGCCATCTGGTTTTCAGGGAGTGGTACCTGTAGCCTCGCATATCCAAGGACACCAGCATTCAGACTCTCTGTCTTTCTTTTTTAAAGTGTGGTACACATTTGTGTTTTTCTGGCTCTCAGTAGTGACAAGAGCTGTCAATTGTGCTGAATAAGTTCAGATAAATTAATGGGTTTGGGCCACTAATTTAATTGCTAGATCAATTACACCTATTAAGTAAATATTACTCTTCAGTGTGATAAGGAGGAAAAGAGAGTGTGATAAGGAGGAGAAAAGAAAAAGGCTCTTTAATGGTAAGACAAGTAAGAAGAACCTTCAAATATTTCACAAGGATGCCGGTACATCAATCCCAGAGAGCTTTCAAGCATAGATCAAATATAATAAAGTACTTGCATGTTAACACAAGACATATGAAGGACAAACAAGGGGAAATTGGAAGCTCTGACTAACACATAAAAATTATATAGGAGAGTTGACAGAAACATGATGGAAGTATGACCTCACTAGCTTGTAAACACAGTGAGTTAAAGCTCAACAATAATAGCTGAGGAAAAAATATGAATGTATAAATTTGCACAATCAGAAAAATTAGAGTTGTGACATGGTGACCAAAGTAGAACTTTGAAGGAATTTTAGAAATCCACTCTAAAATTCCTTACATTTATTATGAGTGGATCAAGATACGATGGATTCCATTGATCCTATTAAAAAGTAGCATTCGATTTTGAGACCAGGTTATAGAGAACTAAATTAAATGAAGCGGATATATAATAATTAAACAAGAATGTACAGATGTGCGATCAAAAGTGATTGTCAACCTACAATGATCACTGTGGTTGAAAGAGGAGGAAGAAAGTAATCTGCAGATAAAGTGATTCTGTGATTCTGTGTGATTCTGTGACATTAAAATTCTGCTAGAATACTTTATCTGTAAATATTACACAGGTGTTTCCATTGGCACAGCTTGCCAATGGAAAATTACTACACAGCTATCCTATTAAGTACCTTCTGTCACTTGTATTCTTATATAGCATTGGGTGAGAAAGGACTTGAAAGTAAAAAGGAAGTTAAAACCACACCAAATCCCCCCAGGTGAATTTGAGCACGATGTGTAACAAATAATGGTAGATATACTCATTGCTAATAAATATTTTTTAATGAGTTTATCTTGTTTTTCTTAAGTAAAGTAAACAAAGATTAGTGAAAAAGTTAACTTTACAAAACAGTAGTAAATAAGGTTGTTTTGGTTTGGCCTGGCCTGATTTCGGTGGCGGGGGTGGGGGGGGGGGGAGATGGAGGGTGGCTTCTGCAAGAAGCTGCTAGAAGCTCCCCAGGTTTGATAGAGCCAAAGCCAGATGGCTCCAAAGAGGGACCCGCCGCTGGCCAAGGCTGAGCCTATCAGTAAGGTGATAGCAGAGGAACGCCTCTGTGAAAAACATATTTAAGAACGGGGAAAAGAACTGCGCCAAAACAGCTGGTACAGAGATGGAGGAGTGAGAGTCTGTGCAGACACCAAGGTCAGTGAAGAAGGAGGGGGGGGAGGATGAGCTCCAGACGCCAGAGCAGAGAGAGTCCCCCGGGTCTGTGGTGAAGACCATGGGGAAACGGGTTGTACCCCTGCAGCCCATGGGCGAGGTGCATATGTCCACCGTGAGGATCACCGTGTAGATGTCCACCGAGGACTCCACACCGTGTGGGTGGATGCCTGAAGGGGGCTGTAGCCCATGGGAAGCCCGCATCGGAGCAAGTTGCTGCTGGAACCTGCAGCCCGTGGAAGAGGGAATGCCCACGCTGGAGCAGGTTGGCCGGTGGGACTTTTGGGACGCTGCGGGGGACTCACGCTGGAGCAGGTTGGCCGGTGGGACTTTTGGGACGCTGCGGGGGACTCACGCTGGAGCAGTTTCCCCCAAAGAACTGCGCCTCAGACTCACGAGGGGTGGGCTGCCCCTCGTGAGGTGTCTCATGTCGGGCAGTTTGTGATGAATTGCCCTTCGTGGGACGACTCACGCAGAGAAGAGAGCGTGAAGCTTGTCTCCCGTGAGAGGGACCCCACAATGGCCCTGGGGAAGAGTGAAGAGTCCTCCCCCGGAGTGAAGAAGCGGTGGAACCAACGTCGGATGAACTGACCGTAACCCCCATTCCCTGTCCGCCTGCGCCGCTCGGGGGGGAGGAGGTGGAGAAACTGGGATTGGTATTAAGCCCGGGAAGAAGGGAGGGATGGGGGGAAGGTGTTCTGTTTGTTAAGATCTGTTTGCTCTTTCTTACTTCTCACTACTCCTCTCTGATTAGTTCTTTTAATAAATGTACCTAATTTCCCCAAAATTGAGTCTGTTTTACCCAGGATGGTAAATGAGAGTGATCTCCCTGTCCTGATCTCAAACCCTGAGCCCTTGGAAATATTTTCTCCCTCTGTCTAGCAGTGAAGGGGGAGTGAGAGAGGAACTGTGTGGGTACCTGGCAGCTGGCCAAGGTTAACCCATGACACCAGGCAAATACAAGTGATGATACCTGATCTTGTAAAGAAATGTTTGCATATCTAGGATGTGAAAAATTAAAAGTTGCTTTAATTAAGTAAAACATGCGCATGCCCTCTTCTGGATAAAGATATAATACAGTAAACTGCCTGGGGACCTGCTAAATCTGCCTACATTGCCTGAAAGTCTTGAAAAGAGAACTGTCTGTAAAAGCTGACATAATCCACAGAAGTTGGAAAAGAAGGTATGGCCTCAAATGCAGCCTCAGTGTGGGTGATCTGTCCCTGCCAGGGGAAAAAAAAGCAGCAATGAGTGATCAATGCACAAAAAATCACTGAGAGAAGAGACACTTTTCTAGTGCAAATAGTGAAATCATATCCAAAATCTAACCCATTTGAGCTCACCAACCTTCTTGAGCCACAACCCTTCCCTCACACCAGCCTGACACTCGCTTGGGAAGGGGATGCAGTCAGGCGAGAGGTGGATCTCACAGACAGAGCAAGACCAACAGCAACTGCTCTTGGCTGTGCTGCAGCTTAGAACTGTGGGTAATCTCACAGAGCATGTCTCAGCCCTTGGGGTTTGCCAGAGACAGCACCTGCCACTCAAGATGGTTATGGAGTGGTAACTGCAGTTTGTCACATCCTTTTGCCTGATAAATTTGCCTCCTGTTAGACTGGTTACCCTCTGCAAGAATGAGACACATCATCCAGTCAGGTTGCAAGTTCAAGTATATCTTCATCAGTGGCAGTAAGTTTTGCTCTGACTGAGCTGGCCTACAAAAGAAGGGAAAAATAAAATAGACCATTAAGGACCCTTCAGGAAAACTGCCAGGCACAGACCTGTCTGGTTTAAATTATCACGTGAATTAATCCTATCTAATTCACAACATAAGAAAGAACATTAAACAATTACTGAAGCAATAATGTGAGTAGTAGCAAGCTACTGCTAAGATTACAAACCAAATGAGCAAGGGGATAACATCCATAGAAAAGACAGACAATATAAGATAATAAAGAGCTTAATAGCACCTGTTTTATAGTGCCTTTCAAACCATCACACCCAAGCAAATCCACTCACCATCTGTCTCTGGTGGGATGTGAGGCATGGAATGAAATCAAAATATGCTATGAAGACCTAAGTTTTTAATCCATTGTTTTGAGCTATTATCAACAGTGTTTTCATAAGTGCTTTTTGGAATGGAACGGAGCTTATTTCCTCAAGAATTTGCATTTGTAAACAGGTTTAAAATTGTAGGCATCGCACTATTACTCCAAAATGGGGTTTCATGGAGGACTGCAATAGTACAAAACTTTTTTTTTTCTTTTTTCCTCAGGAAAACTGATTGTAAAAATATTTTGAGATAAAAAAACGAGATCTGAATCCAAGACAAACTGCCTTCTGATCTATTTTCTATTAAATACCTACAGTTCTCAGCAGGTATCATCCAGGTCTGGAAAATGCTCAATACCAGCCCAACTGGTAGTAGGCTAGAGAAACAATTCAACAGAAAATAAAGAACACGTCGTGCTATGATAGGAACTTCAGAAAAAAAGTAATTTAAAAATCACGCTACCTATATAATGTTTTTCTTGGCAACATTCTCTTGCAGAAAGCATATGTTTTCTCCAACTATGTAGCTACTTAGGAAAAGAAAATTTCTGTTATGTCTGTCTAAGTAGACCTCTGCCCCAAAATACAAGGTAAACAACATCATACTTGAATTACCAAGTAAGATTATATATTGCCTGTAACTAAATCTTCCCCGTGTTTTTGAAAAATAACCTTTATCTCACTTTTAACAGCTACATTCTGATTTTAATGAACATAATTACATAACCTAGTTATTTATCAAATGCCACATTAAAATGGATGTTGATTTCCATATGGAGAGACAAAATACTTTCCTACAACTTACTAACAATTTCTCTTGAAAAATAAAAATATAGGTTTTACAAAATCTTTCTCTAATTTTTTAATTGAATGATTATAGGAAAGAAAATCAACATTTGCAAATCTGATAGCAGAAAATACATTTATCTGGATATCAGGTTGTGAAATTCAGTGTACATGATGTCTTGTGGTAAGAAGATTCCTGAAGCCAAAAGGAGGAATTAGATTAAAATGATGGACATATTGAGCACAGTCATCAGTGGACAGGAATTACAGGATCAGTTCCCCTAAATTATTCTGTAAATCTTTTCAATAGTCTTCTCAATTATCTATTTCTGCCCGAACATTGCAGGAAGATATTGGACTATGGAAATCAATAGTCTGATAAAGTATAAGATTTTTCCATTCATTAAAAAAAAATAAATGAACTTGCTGTTTCAATATATTGCAATACATATTTGGAGAAAGGACTGAATGTGGGTGTATGCTTTTTGTTGCTGGTTTGCTTGTTTAGTTTTGCCACTAGGAGCCCTGTTTCTTGAATAAAATCTGCTTTTTTTCTTCCTTCCTTGAGAAAATTGCACTAGTTATATTAAAATTATTCTTTGCAGTTCAATAAAAAGCAATATAAGTTCACAAAGTAACCATACATAATACCTTCAAGTGGGACGACTGTAATGTTTAATGTTTTTTTTCTCATCTAAATGAAGATAGATTTTTTTTTGCAGTATTTATAATGACATATATCATAAACCCACTGACTGACACCAAAATATGCTGCATAATCTCTTTTCCTACCTAACCATGTAGAGAATTACAGATGCATTTGGGGAGGTCCCAGCTGACTGGAAGTCAGCCAATATGACACTCATCTATAAGAAGGGATGGAAGGATGATCGAGGAAACTACGGGTCTGTTAGCTTGCCTTCAGTTCCAGGAAAGCTGATGGAGCAGATCATCCTGTGTTCCATTATGCAACATATGCAGGACAACCAGCTGATCAAACTCAGTGAGCATGGGTTAATGAAGGGCAGGTCCTGTTTAACAAACCTGATCTCCTCTGACAGGGTGACCTGCTGGTTGGATGAAGGAAAGGCTGTTGGTATTGTCTACCTTGACTTTAGTAAGGCATTCGACACTGTTGCCCACAGCATTCTCCGAGAGCAATTGATTGTTCTTTTCTTGCATGGGCATACGCTTTGCTGGGTGAAAACACGTCAGATGGCTGAGTCTAAAGAGCTGTCGTCAATGGAGTTAAATTCAGTTGGTGGCTGGTCACGAGTGGTGTCCCCCAGGGCTCAGTACTGGGTCCAGCCCTGCTAAACATTTTTATCAATGATTTGGACAAGGAGACAGAATGCACCCTCAGTAAGTTTGCAGACGACACCAAGCTGGGTGGAAGTGTCGATCTGCTTGAGGGTAGGGAGGCTCTACAGAGGGATTTGGACAGGCTGGATCGCTGGGCCAAGGCCAATTTCATGAGTTTCAATGAGGCCAAATGTTGGGTCCTGCACTTCAGCCACAACAACCCCCAGCAGCGCTACAGGCTTGGGGAGGAGTGGCTGGAGAGCTGCCAGGCAGAGAGGGACCTGGGGATGTGGATGGACAGTCAGCTGAACATGAGCCAGTAGTGTGCCCAGGTGGCCAGGAGGGCCAATGGCATCCTGGCCTGGATGACGAATGATGTTGTCAGCAGCAGCAGGGAGGTGATCATTCCACTGAGTTTGGCTTTGGTGAGGTCATGAAGGTCTCTTCCAGACAAAACTGTTCTATGATTCTATGATTAAAAATGCTCTCAGCATTTTGTGGAGTACAGACAAAATCCATATTGGTCCTTTATGTTCCTACAGCACTTAACATCATCTCTAAATGTAAGCAATGCTAAATATAAAACATATTAACGTAATTATATTGAAAATAAATTTTAAAAGTGGTAACCATGCTCATCTAATGATCTTCTGTTCATAACCTTTACAATTCTATCATCTTTTCTTCCCATTAATCAGCAATTTTCTCTGTTCTGCTTTACAAAAATCTCGCATCTCCTCTTTCATCTATTGTTTGAGCACCTAGCACAACTAGTTATATGACTGCCATTCACATGTAGTACATTTTTTCTGAATTAGACCGAAACTAGGTCAGAAGAAGACTCTGAGTGTTTTTTTTTCTTTTCAACAGCTCAATTCATTTCACTCATGCTAGAGATATACTAGCATTGCATTCATACAGTTTGGAGTTCAAAAAGAAATTTGGTAACTTAAAAAAACAAACAAAAAAAAAAAGGAAAGTGAGTTCTGGGAGAGAGTTTTCTGCTGAAAAGTCCTTAAACCAGGTTTTCTTTGAACCTGCTGACAGCACCTCAGTCTTCTGAATGCTCAGTGGGGATGTGGCTGCAGGCAGTTAGTGCTCAACTCTACTTCCATGACTGTTAAACTTCTGCCTGAGACTTCTAATAAGCTAGCAAAATCTAATAATATAAACAAAGGGAACTTAAGGGTGTTGTACAAAGAAAAAAGGTCCAACCCAGTCATGATACACAACAGTTATGAGGGTTTTGTGAGTAGGTCTTTTCTAGCAGTAAATAAGCAGCTCAGTCAAGCCTACCTGGCCTCCATCTCCTACCTAGCAATAACAACACTTACCTTATCTATGCAACACTGGTCAGAATGCATTTAAAAACTGTACTCCAAAGATTAAATTTTATCTAAACCTTAATGGTAAATGTTATTCTTAAGATGCTTTATTCCAGAGATTTTCTTTAGTGTTTTTCTTAAAGTGCTACTCAAGAAAAAAAAAAAATATTTTTTTCACCAGATCATATAAGGAGCTTTAGAATCATAGAATGGCCTAGGCTGGAACGGACTTGAGAGATCATTTAATCCAACCTCCCTGTCATGGGCAGGGACGCCTCTCTACTAGATCAGGCAACACATGGGGACCGAACAGGAATCGAACCTGCGACATTGGTGTTATCAGCACCACGCTCTAACTGAGTGAGCTAACCGGCCCCCTTTAGTATGTTGGTCAGTATTATCTCAAAGATCACCAGTCATAGGATTAGATGCAATTATTTACACCCTTTATTTCACTATATCCAAAATAAACTTTATAATGCTTAGTACTGACATTATTACAACTACATGAAACAAGGAATCCTATGGCTATGTTCTTTTTTTTTGACACCAGTAGGTAGTACAGCAATTTCCTAACAGTTGTAGAAGGTGTAAACCACACAGAAATAGCCCTTTTGCTTGTTGTCAAAGAGCTTAAGAGTCTAAAATATTTTTTTCTGAGGAAATGTAAGTAGTTAATTTTTACAGGAAAACAGTACTCTAACACTTCCCTTTCCAGTGGCTTTTGATGTGCCAGTAACTTTCATTAGCCTTAAGACATACAGAAGTCCTTTACTACCTATTATCTTGTAATGAAACATATATGTATAAAATATAGAACTTTAAAAATGGCTGTAAATGAAGAGAAATTGTATCTACATGTTATCCATTGTAAACCCAAAATTTATTCAGATGTCAGAAAATGAACTGAAAATGTAAATAGGAACTACATTAAATAATCTCAGAAAATTGCAACACCATATAAGAAACCCACTTAATATATTTTTAAATATATTTCGATTTGTATTCAAATATAGTTTTCTAAATCACACAAAATCATAGAATGACAGGGGTTGGAAGGGACCTCTGAAGATCGACTGAAGTTGTTTAACAATATTGACGTATTAACTGTTAGAGCTGAGCTGGTGGTCAGTTAACTTTAATGATTGCGTGACAGGGTGACATTGCGTATTTGAGGTCAGCCACACAATATAGCTTTGTTCTTGACTCTGTAGCTCATTAAAAAAAAAAAAAAGGATTTAATTTTTGTCTTATTTTTAGAGAAGTAGAAAAGAGAAAATGAGTTTTCTCTTTTGTTATTTCATTGGAATAAACTCTGTATTAATCAGAAGCAAGAGGATTATTACATGAATTTGTCTTACTTGCTAGTTTTTTTTTTTCCCTGTGCTTGGCTGTTATGGTTTTAGGTTTCTTTTTGACTTTGTCTGTGTATGTTTGTTGAACCACCACCATCTTATGATTCTGCTAATTATCATGACCTTTATATTTCCTGCATATATGTATTTTTAATACCTTCTTTCTCAAAGGAATTTCTATTCTGACCAAAAGTTTTGATCTTCTGCTCTATTGACATGTATCTTTTCAGTTTGGCAAGTCTTTATTTGTGAAATAATGAGTTAGTCTTGTTAAATTTTCCATGGTAGAATAAAGCTATACATTACATTACTGATAACATTCATAAGCCTACTTATATAAAAAGAGAAAAAGAAATGTTGTGAGAGAAGAATGAAGAGCACTTGAAATTGAAAGATGAGTCCAAAAGGAAAACAAATGAAAAGAAGGATAATAGAAATAAGTAGCCTGAGGATAGAGATGAACATATTTGCATTCTGCTGCGGTTTCATGATCACATACAATCTGCTTGTTGAGACAGTAGTTGATTGCATTACATTTTACTGTTGCATAAGAGATTTTTAGACCTATATTATCTATGTCTATAATTCTAACATTATTTATTCTCATTCTTTTCTGCTCTCAAATGTGTTGTTATAGATACATTTTATGTACTTATTTTAAACTCCCTGTAAATATTCTAAATTATTTATTTGCATTAATACATAACTTATTAGTTGTTACATTTGCATCACAGTTGTACTTTGTACTTTTCAGATATATAATAATTATGAGTAACATCAAGGGTAATGAAAATTTTACGAGGTAGTATTTCATATGAATGAAAAGCTTTTGCTTAATAGTACAAAATGAAGAGAGAGGAGTTTAGATGTATATAAAAGCAAATTCTACAGTATATAGGAAAAGTTATTACTCAAGTTTACTGCTTAGAATTTGATATTTATGGTGAAAGTTTCAGATTTGTACATACAAGAAGTCTTTGATTTTGATTTGTTCTCAGACGCAATATTGAAAAAAAAATATCCTGCTGAAATATGTCATTCAGTGAAAGAAAAATGTCAAGTCCTGATTTTCCTTCTGAGAGAACTATGGGAGGTTGACTGTAAACTCAGTGGTAAGTCATTTGTACCTGGCTGTCAATTCATTTGCTGACAAGTGAAGGTAAGAAATTGATAGTCTAAATCATCATATATTGTTCATTGGTTTGCTTTGTTTCTCTTTTGAAAAGAGTTAGCTGACTCATCAAAAAAAAAAAAATTTTTTTCCCTAAAATTACTGATACTTATGTGAGGAAATACTGCATTTTAAACAACTAGAGTTTATAATCAGATTGTATAGATGCCTTCATTTTCCCTTCTCCCCCACAATACCACAACCCTACACAAACCCAAACCAGCAAAGAAGTTGAGATCTCCCCAAAATGCAAAGATATTCCAGAAGGCATAAATGTACTAAGCTTGAATGTCTAAGAATCTCAAAGATGATAGCCAACAGAAGCAGAATGGTTGCTTTTGAGAGCTAAAAAATGCTCTTTGAATACTCTTGCTCTGAGTTTCTTTGGGCTTCACAAAAAAACCCCAAGCAAACCTATTAAAAAAAAAAACCCAAAATACCAGAAAAAAAAGCAGCCTTTAAAATATTTATTTGAGAGGAGTTTCCGATTTTCTTTCAGACAGCAATCACAACTTACAGATTCTGAAAACATGTAAGAGATACAGTGCTCCTGGATCCAGTTCAGCTCAATGAATGTATGAATAATACTGAATGGTGTCAAATACTTAGAAAAAAATCTGCTTGGTCAGTAATATTTTGTAGTAATGCCAACAGCCACAGAACAAAACCAGTAAAAAAGGTAATTCAATAAATTTAAAACTGGATATGAAACATTTATAAATTAAAAGACCAATTATTTACACAATAACATATAAGTAGGCGTACACGTATAAAGGTTTAGTTAAACAGGTACTCATGACACTCTCTGAATCTACACAAGTAGTGATGAAACAGGAATAGCTTTGAGAGTACACACAAAGTACTTCATTAAGATCCAGCACAAATACTGAGTTATGTATTCCCCTGTAACAGCTGCAGAATCTGCTTCGCTTTTAATATTCCTATAACATATGAGGATGCTTTGCCATGGAAAGGTCAAGGATGTAATTTATCAGGCTGTATCTATTTAGGAGATGACAGAGCTGTAAAAGTCAAACAAAATAAACTCACTGTGCCTTTCAGATGATGATTGTTCTACAAAGTGTGAGAGGTCCAATATGCTTGTTCTTACAGGAGCTTGTAAGAGAAGATTTCTATACTGCACCTAACATCCATTTTCCAAGACAGCTATATCGCTTATGAGCCTGGACTGAAAGCTCTTATTTAATTCAAGACCATGATAGCTTGGACTTTAGAACTGTGTTTTGTCCCACTATTTGTGGAAAGAATAACAAAGAAACTCCTGGTTTCCTCCTCCTCAAGTGCAGCTCTTACATAGAAAAATAATGAGAACTCTACCTTCAGCTGGCTTTTCTCATGAGTAATTGTGAGTTATGTATACTCATACAATTTATGAGTATACGTACTGCAATAAACAGAAAGTAAATACATGTGTAACCAAGTCTCCTAATAAATCCATTTGACCAGGCAGTGGTGAGTACAAGTCAGCCACGTACCTATTTGTCTTTTGAGACAGAAAAAAAATGGCATATGGTTGCCTGATTTCGTAATTTCTCTCATGTATCTCTTCACCTTCAAAGAAAAGTTTGTTTTTATTGCAAGAATGAGAACTATGCCTACTCCATATTTTCTAAGAAATGAGGTGAGGGCAATGGGAGGGATTTTTTTTATTTAGAAATGGAAACTATTACCTTGCTACTGTTATCATAGCTCCTTTCCTGTGTGCTTTGCCATCACTCTCATCACCATCTCAAGAAACTTAGCACTGATTTACCCTTTTTGCCTTAGTTTCCAACCCTTAACATTTAAGTATGACTGAATGCTTAATGTGTTCAAATAACTCCCTGGCCATTCACCACCTCCTGCCAGTCCACAATTCAAAGTCTGTTTCAGCTGCTTCTTTTTTTTCTTCATTTTCCTACACTGAAATGTCTTCTTTGATGTATTTTCAAGAAAAGTGGATTTTCCATGATTCTTTGCTTTTCTTTCACAACAAAAAAGTCTGAGAAGCCTAATTATGACAATGGTAGACTTTGGTTCAACCTATCCGCAAGAAGAATTAGGTTCTCAAATACATACTACGTGAATGCTAAAATCAGTGTAGTTCTCAAATATGCAACTTTGCATCTCCCACAAAAAGTGTTTGTTCCTGTCTCTGCAAAGCACATGTGAAGAATTGGTGAGCCATGGGAAGAAGTAAAACATAACAGTGGAAAGCACTTCTGAAAATGTCTTTACTAACAGTTACGTGCAGCCTCACCTTGACAGGGTTCAGATTTTTTTTCAAAACCCTTTTTCCCATGGTCTGACCTTGAGACAGGTCTAGTTTTATTTCTCACAGTACAAAGCAATGCCTGGAGTACTGTCTGTAGAGATTCTCTTGTCTTAAACTCAGACTAGATACTCTACCTTAGAGTATCTAGGGGAGAGGATTTGTCTACCATTGCTCCAAAGTCATTAAAATTCATTGCCCCCTCCATTAAATTAATGAAGATTTCTTCACAGTTCCTCAAGAGACAGTGCTGTGCAAGAAATACTAATGTGATGGTGCTGCTTTGCTGTTTCCCATTGCCTTTTTTTTTTTTTTTTTTTTTTCCTTTCCCTAGTTTTCCTTCTTGAGGGTAGTGTCCTAACTGCTGTGTTGAGAGAGGAGGAAATTGTGCTGGGTGGCAAACTCAAGGAGGGGGGACATCATGCTCAGGGCTTTACTACCTTTAATAACAGAGACCATCAGGAGAAATCTAGCGTCTACTCTGTTAACAGACCTGTAGCAAGTATCTCCCCATTAAAGGAATACTCACACATTACTATAATAGTAATATTAAAAACATATTTGGAAAAGTACTATCTATATGGCATTTGAAGTGGAATTATTTCAGCCACATCACAATTTTAAAATTTGTTTTTACCTCCATAGCTTCTAAAAATTATGAAATAAGGAGAATTTAAACTAGTAATCAATCTGCTGAGATGAAGACTATTCAGAAGATAATGCAGCCATTTTACTAATGGCCGATCTGTGGCTGTATTGTTATTCCTGAGTCATTGGCATGCTGAAAACAAGCAGCTGTTTAATCTTTTTTTTCCTTGGGTACTAGTTAGTTTTATTGATGTGTCTGAACTAGATAGATTACCTCACAGAGACCACACAAAATGGATGTCTTTTCAGTATGTTGTTTGTTACAAATGAGTACTATTTACATAAGTATCTGCTGTGTAATAGAGAAGTCATTATTGTAATTACAAGTTCTGAAAGTTTTTAAAAAAATATCCTGTAAATTTGTATTCCCTCTGTACTATTTCAGTAGCTTCTTCTCTAACTAACCTGGAATACCTTGTGATTAGACATCTATTTGGGGTCTAGTCTTACTAATACATGGGAACTGAAATTCATTTTTTGATGATTGTTCCATAACCATTGATGTACTGTTATTTTATGCTAATGGTTCTCTAATTGTGACATATTTTGTGACTGTGTTGGGAAGTGTTTTCTTTTTTACTAGTCAATGTCTATGAATATCTGCACACACTGAGAACGCAGACATTTTCAAATATTGAATATTTTGCTTTCATGAATATTTTCAAGAGTACTCACTGCTAGTCATGTATTTGACAAAAACCTTTTTGTGGCCTTGAGGAAACCATCGTACATTTTAATTTCATTTTTTCCGTTCTGTGAAGAGTTGAAAACTATTACATTTTTTCTTTTATAACTTCAAACATTTTGTAAATGGAAAGAAGTTAGAAAGTACATAATGATGCTTTTATCTTTTGTAGATGTAATTTTCTTTTGTTTCTTAAAATTTTGAACACTCAAAATACTAGACAAGCAAACATAAGAAAATATATTTTCAGATGTAGAGGCCTAAGCTCATTAGAAATTTGAACCACTCTCCCCCAAAGAAGCAACAAAAATAGAAGTTATGCTCCTTAGTTTTTCATCATTGCTGAGAACAGATATTTGGCAGAATTTGGTTAATGTACAGGAGAGAAAAACTTCTTCTCTCTCCACCCTAGTTGATGCTTAAGAACCACCCTCTTGTTGATGCTTAAGAACCAGGACCTGGTCTGTTCCTCATTGTCCTTCTCTTTTCCAGCAGCCAGAAATAAAGATAAAATGGGATTAATAAGGAATATGTGAGTTGCCGAAACAGGAAGGTTTATTTACTCCGGTATATAATAATAGGACTGAACTGTGTCAGAAAAGGGGCATTGTTCAGCTCCTGCACCTCTGGTGATGGAGAAGAAGAGAGAGCAAGAGGCCAAGCTTAACTGCTATTCACTTATTTCTGGCAGATTACCCAAAAGTCCCACTTGCTCACAGAACATTTCCTGCTCCTCCAGGACTTTTATGTTACTCCTGCACGTCAGCAGGTTGCTACTTTCAACCAGGGAGAAAACCAGGACAATTGTTAACTGCTTTTAACTTTGTTTTACATTATATTTATACATTTGTCAAAGAGCTGTTGATAAGAAATTCTAAGCCAATATATGCTATACTATATACTATAATGCAACATATGCTATACTATATAATATATACCATATACTATACTATATACTATAATCTTTAGCTCTGTAAAAGTGAAAAAAAAAACCCCACCCTCTTCTAGAACTATCTAAGAGAAGAACAAGGCTGACATGTGTATCTGCATCCCCCATTACCTAGTCTTGACCTGATCATCCTTTTGAAGACTATTCCTGTTCCTGAAAAATCTGTGTGCCCAGGTCCACTGGCAGAGCATTCACAATTTGATTGAAGCCATCAGGGCTGTATCTATTGCCTTGAGCAAAGTGTTTGGCCCAATACAAACACATAAATAGCTGTAGCAATTAGTCCATCACATTTTATACACACGTGTTTATACTTCATTAAAAGATCTTCTGTCCTTGAACAGAAGCAGATGGCTTTCTTCTTCAAAAATAAAAGCAGCACAAACCATGTTATTGCCGATGTTGCTAGAGATGCTTAAAATTTTTTTGCTTCAAAATTGAATATTTTTATAAAAGGGTCTTTACTCTCTCTTTTTAATAATAGTGATTTAAGACCATTCATCACTAGCGTTTGACTACAAAGAACTGAGGGAGGTGTCAGAAGTTATTTTATTTAGCTCATTGCAGTTTTGTGTTTATCTTTTTCTCTCATATTACTCATCTGTCCTTGGACAAGGGGTTTACAGTCTAATTTCAGAAAGCAGAAATTAATCCTTTGTAGTTTTCTAATTTGTTCTAGTGCAATAAAGCTGAACCATTTAATATTTTCTGTTAATGGAAAAGGTATTAAAAACATCTGGACTGAACATCTGAAAGTGTAACTAAATTTATTAAGTCTGAAGGTATTCTGCTTCACTGTAAACCCACTGTCATGAACTGATTTTTACACAGTACAAATTTTGTCCTTCATAACTGACACAAACACATTTTAAATTAATATATTTATATATGCTTTAACATATACATACCTCAGCTAAAAGGTGGCTGTACTTCATTCAACATATTTAACTTGTGTTAAACAACTAGGTGTAGAATTTTAGCTCTTATTAATAGCTGAAACAATACTTTTATAAACGCACATAAAAGTAACATTATATCTTTTGCAGTGGCCCCAAAATATTGGAAAGATCACTGTTCCTCTGTAAAATGAAATTCAGCTTCCACGTTAACACATTTCAGAAGCTCTTCAGAGCATTCATACTGCTAATTGTGTTAAAGTACATGCAGTAAATGGTTATGAGTATGCTATTTTGTTTTTATGGAAGACTAAGTGGAGTTTAAATTACCCCTCAGACAGATAACTTCAAGTCCTTTGTTATGTTTTATTATCTCTTCACATAAATCTTAGTAATTTTGGTTTTAAGGTGAATATAAAGCAATTTTTATCTGTTTAGAAAGGAACAAAGAAACCAATTTTTGTATATATTTAAATGACAGTAGATGAGGCATTGAAGAATCTCAGCAAAAATCCAAGAGCTTGGAGATCGAGTACAACTGAGTTGTAAATTGTGTTCGTAACCTTTATTTTGGAAAAATGAAGATGGACAGGAGAGAAAGACACTTCCAAAATTGTGGTTGGGACAGTCACTTGAAAAGCAGTACAGCAGTGTGAAAGCCCATTTCTCTTCCGGTTTCGACTCAGCACTTGAACTCTCACTAGTGCCCCATGTTGGGTGACTGCCCAGCTTATGGTTCTCTGAGATGGGTCTCTCCCAGTCTCTTGTCTTGAAGTTACTTGCCCGTATTTGCCAGCATCAGAGTTGTATTCCAGTCTTCTGTTGCTCAGGAAGATCCTTGAAAGATTGTGCTTAAGAGCAAAGAAACAGTCTATCCTTTTGTCCTTATCTAGCTGCTGAGAAGGAAATGGTTTCAAAGATGGCATGGGAAGAAAGGTGTCTATGCTGTACCCAAACCAACACCTGAAGTGGAGCGCTCTACTTGTGTACTTGACCTCTTACAAGCTGCTGACTTCCACAAGCTGCTGGTCTGTGTCCATGTGACTGTGCTACAGGACTCATGAACTGTGCTTGAAATAATCAATTGCCAATAATAATTGATAACCTTCCCAGCTGTATGATGCAAGATGACTTAGGGGCCTCCTCTGGGTATTACCCCATAGTGACATCCTCGAGCTGTGAGCACGGCCTCAGGACTTTGCCTCACCACCTCTGGCACCATGAGGGTACAGCCAGATTCAGCTGGTACAGCAGCTTGCTGCCAACAGGAGAGGTCTTCGCTTTATCTCTCTGTCTTTTCCATAATTTCATTTGTGTTGATTCTAACACTCAGATGATCAGATAGGAAACCCCTTTCAATTACTAATGCCAAGAAAACTGAGTATTAAAAAAAAAAAAAAAGTATTCGTTGTCATGTTAGCAAACTGTATATTCACCAAACTTGGAATACAGGAAGGGAAGGGATAGCATGGCTGGAGAAAAGAGAAAGAGAGGAGAAAAGAAATAAGCCTTTCCCCTGTTCCTCAACAGTAGATTTTTTGCCTTGAGTTGTAGTTTTTTTCAGCCATAACATGAAACAACACACTTAACTTTTTCCTTCTCTAACATTGTTAGGCTGCTCTCCTTAAAGGAAATTTAGAAAGATCCAGGCTTCCAATATTCAGTTACATTTTAGGCTAAGATTGGTACACCATTGATTCCTATTGCAGAGATTTTGTAGAATTATTATTAAAGATGCTAAAGTTCCAAAAACTACACCCTACAATTAACTGTTTGATATTTAAAGAGTTTTTAAAGAAATTTCTGACCAAATCCTGCATTATTTGCAGGATCCAAAAGGTATACAAATCAGTAGTCCTTAGCACAAGTTAACCCATCAGTTTATATCTGCTAATTTTATATCTAAATACAAAATTAATTTGTTGAGGTGTTTTTTTGGTGTGGGGTTTTTTTTCCCTTTCATGCTTTTTTCTTTTGCCTCTGGAATTTTTGAAGGTTTACCTTGCTGCTACTCCAGAACGAGATACCTTGCCAGAAAAACAAAACAACAAATTATTTCAGGCAAGGTCAAAAAAATGAGCACGGCTACTTCAAAATCAGAGACTGCATTTGCTGTACTATCCATAAGTGCAATCAAACATCATCACTTAAGATCTGCACGAATAGACTACTAGAAGAATTTCATTCCTCATTCTTGCAAGAGTAGATTAGAAACTCTTCTTCATTTTACTTATGTCATTGTCATCATCCAGATAGAAGGTAAATCAACCATAGATGAAATAATAAACAATGCTGATAGGTAATAGATTGTGAATTTCTGGTTAATTTCTTTGGCTGTGTTTTATGAATTAATTTTATGGAAAAGGTAATTGATCTCATAAATATCTACTCCATTTTGTTTTGTTTTCTAATCATAGTAATTTTTCATTTTTTTTATGAATGTAGAGACAAGTATATTATGTTATGAAGTTGTCTGCCTCCTCAGTTGTTACCATAGCTTTAAGTTAGTGAACAGATATGAAACATCTCAAACCATTTTTTACAGAGCTAAGTGACATCACAAGGAAACTTCTTTACTGTATATACCTAAAATTATTATCAAGTATCTATATAAATTCACTATGGATAATGTATATGTGTGAAGTGTCTACTTCAAAATAAAGGAATTTTTAGGTTAAAAACCTAAACACTTCTTCCAAAGACAATTGGTTATTATGCATCCCTTAGAATGCTAGCTGGAAAATCATCTTTACATTGCATAGAGATTTTCAAGGACTGAGAAAGCATGTGGTGACTTCCTCTAGTTTGTGGTAGACGTAGCAAATGCATCATGAGATAGCTGAACTTCTCTGCCTCAAGGAGAAAGTTTATGTGTAATTAATGTAATTACTTTCTCTGAAAAGTTAGGAGATGAATCTGGAAAAACACAACGCGTATCTGGATTGTATAGATGATGGTCAGTGAACATATTCTCTTGGCTCTTCAGTCAACTAAAGAAGGGTGGGAGTGGAAAGTTTCCATCTCAGAAGAAAGTGAACTTATGTGTACCTGCACACGTTTGCATGTTTCTGGAGAAAGTAATCTGAGAAGGTAAGGCATGATCCTCAAGGAGAATCATGGTCACAGATTTTCTGCATCTATTTGAGCGATTATTTGGGGACGCTGGATCCCCCTATCTGATCAGTAGTCTGAGATCAACATTTGTAAAAGCATATTGATCCTGAAAGCATTTGTACTGACATCCAAGTAAAACCTTACAAGCTTTTCCCACAAGCGTTTTGACAGCCAATCTCACGGATATTGGAGAGAAAGGTTAATATTTTATAGTCCCTGAAAGATGAAATTCCAAGCTTATTGACATTAAAATGAGCTTTTCTAGCTCTAGCACTTTACAAGGTCCGTGCTGGTTTTCTAAGTCTAGCTGGCTTCTACTGTTGGTTTTTGAATGAGCTTTTTCCCAGATCATGTCCAAAAAAGAGGAGGGTAATAAACCAGATAGCAATCATAGTACAATTATCTTAAGATCTAATCTCAAGTCCTTCTGACATTAAAAAAAAATGTTTAAAGCTAAGAATTTCATCCTCACAGGGGACAAAATAAATAACCCATTTCTCATAGTTTGCATGACATCAGATCAGAACAAATAATAGCTTTGTGGTTTATCAGTTCTTTTTGCCCTTGTAACAGAAGTAAACACAGCATGAACTGGTCTTTGAGACCTGTGTGGTTTTCCCATTCCAGTGACAATGAAATAAAACAGAAATGAAAGCACTTTCTGTTGTAAACCATCTTTCAGCTTCTGGAATGCTCTGCCTCCTGCAGGCTGCCTGGCAACAGCTAGAGCAGGCATGAAGGTCCCTACCCCTCAGTAAGCACACAGAGGAGCATCTCCTCAGTAAACCTTTTGTACGGGCAACTGCGGACATCAGAGAGGGGGTGGGCACGATGGCTTTTTTCCTGACAAGCAGTGAGATCTCATCCTGGCTCAGTACAACAAGCTAATAAGGCAATTTATAAGTTGTCATTTTTCATTGATTTTGGTAGTATCTTCCAAAAGATACTACTTCCAAAAGATGCTTCCAAGAGATACTCCCAAAGACTGGCATTTCTTGTTTATTTCTATATTAGACTGATAAATGCAGTGATATTGGATTCTTCCAGCAAGAGGGGGTGTGCTGCTTTAAAGACATTAATGGTACAGAGCTGAAAAATGCTATATAGACATAATCTACATCTATTAGGATACCTTCAGAGTGGAACAAACAACTTCCAAATTTTTGTCAAATTCACAGATTAATTTCATTGAAGGGTGAGGAGAACATGAAAATAAAAGTTTCAAATCTTTCATGTTGAAATATTCTACTCCAGATCTGATTGACATTTGAAGTAAATTAAATAATAATAGTAAAAAAATAAAATGTCATAGAAGATGAAACAGTTCATTTTCTTTGGCATAAAATATTTTTATGTGGGCTCTTAAATTATCATTTTGACACAAAATTGTTCAATATTAATATCAAGCTTTCCCCTTTCCCCTCTTCTAAATTGTTCATCCATAGTTTAAAATCCAGAAGGAAGAGAGTAGAGACAAAGACCAACATAAGTCATTCACATAACCCTGATCCTTGCCCACTCCCACATCAGAAGGGCCATGACAACCTGTATGGTATGTGCAGGCACTTCAGGTTTTCTGTCTGCTCCTCCTTCCCCAACACAGCTGTGAAATTTAATGGTATATTTGCCAGCCAGGCTTTTATACATAACTAAATTTCACCTGTAATGAATGCTTTCTGTGTGAGGGGTCAGGAGGGAAAATGATATGCATGGAAGAAAGCAGCCTACATAGATAACCTCCCTAGGGTCCCTGAGGGAAGGCAGGCATCTCAAGCAGCACTTCACTGTAGGGAGCATGATTTTACCTTCTTCCTAGATGGTCAATCTCTATCTGTAAAGTATAAAAGAAAGCCAAGGAGGCTATTCTGCTCATGCTGCTCCTGCCACTTGAAACTTTCCAAAGTTTTCACTTTTCCACCTGCAAGGTACATTTACACATCATGAATCACAGAATCAGAATCACAGAATTGTTGAGGCTGGAAAAGACCTATGTCCAGCCTATGACTCAACAGCATCACAACGGCCAGACCATGGCACTAAGTGTCACATCCAGCCTCTCCTGAAACACCTGCAGGGATCGTGACTCCACGATTTCCCTGGGCAGTGCATCCCAACATCTGACCACTCTCTCCGTGAGGTTTTAAAGGAATCATAGAATCATAGAATGGCCTGGGCTGGAAGGGACTTTAGAGATCATTTTAATCCAACCTCCCTGTTGTGGGCAGGGACGACACCTCTCGACTAGGTCAGGCAACACGTGAGAACCGAAAGGGAATCCAACCCGTGACCTTCGGTGTTTCAAGCACCACACTCAACCCACTGAACTAAACGTTTAAATTCTTTTCATATTTACCAATTCAAAAGATTTGTTTTAAAAAAAGCAAAACTCAAGAAATAAAAATTGTATCTGCTGTGAAGGCTTACACTAAGTAAAGAGTAGACATGCCTTTTACCAAGTAAGCTGTATTCAGGAGAAGTGAAACAGCATCATACGTAATTATTTTTTTACCTTTTAGTTTGCATCCTGCTCCCCATTTTATTTCCAGTCTTGAGTTTGATTCCAGCTGTAAGTGTGGCTCTGTATCAACTCAGTGGGAACATGAAAGGGCTCTTTTTGAGTTGTTCACTGTCTCACAGTCCTTCATAATCCTGGCAAGAAATGGGCCCAGGAACACTTAATAAATCTCAGGGCACGGCTTTGGTGTTGATGATCTAAGCAACTAATGAGTTTCATTAGTTGCTGGAGGTCCAAATTCTCTTAAATACCAGTTGTCTCACCACAGTTTATTCAAACCAAGCTGGAGAAGAGGCACTTCCAAGTTCCCGGTCAGCTGTCTGACACTGCTGGTTCCAGCAGGAGCAATCTTTACACTGCAGAGGCCCTTGGAAAGCAGTTTTCTCCCTTTTGGCAGAGGGGACGTGGCAGCAGCCCTTGCTGACATCAGGTGCTGCACTTTCGGGGCCAGACAGATGGCACATGAATCTCGTTAACTTCACAAAAGGATCTGATGAAAACTCCAAGCTTAAGAAAAGCTCTGTTGATCATTCTGCTGCCCTTGAAGAGATTTTAGGACTCTCGGGAGCAGCAAAATCAGTAGCAACGATGCACTTGAGAAAGATACGAGCAGGACAGTGCTTTGCATGCATTAGCCCAAAGAGCACCTGATTAATGTCAATGAGTCTTACTTGAGTCTGTTCCAGCTCACGCTGGACAAGGTGGAATATTGCTTAATCCAAGGCTAAATTTAAGGACACCTGTGCCTTCAACAACGATTATGGCTGATTTGTATCTGTCATTTAACACACAGAAATCATGAAAAATAACACCTGCGTCTCCCTCCACATTAGATGACTTGCAAAGGTCAGTTTCCTCCCAGTGGTCATTAGCTAATTCGAAACTAAAAGGACAAATTTTACCAGGTAGTGGGTCCCTTAAATCTCTATTTTCTGACTCTTTAAGTAACAGCTCTGTGAAGTTTTAGTTACAGACAAGGCTATGAAAATTGCTCACCTTTATTTTCTTATGTGACCTACAGAAATGAATGCTTGTGTCAGGTTCATTGCTGCAGCTCTCAGCATTTCTTACTGCTATCTTCTGGTGACAATGTAGCACTCAATCAGTTCGATGACCCTCTCCCGCTCTAACGACATGAGTGTCCCTTATGCACTGCAGATGTCCCATTGACTCCATTAATTCACTGGACCAATTTCATTTTCCTCACAAGACAACGTACAAAAAAATATCAAAGCAAGCCTAACACTGGAGCCACGTTTTTTTTTTCACATCCACAGGTATTTTTCTCCTTTTGAAACTTTCACATAGAAAAAGACCATCACAAAGCCAAGAGCATGCTTGCACTTCCCACTTTGATAAGACCATGTATGTAGTGCCATAGGTGTTTAACCAAAATTGTCCCAAGTTTCTTTCTTAACATACATTTGTAACACTAAAATTCATAAAGCAATACATAGCAAGCAATAAAAGAATCATAAGACTTTTATTTTTTTAAAAAATATTGTAGGTTATAGCCTTCCAGACTGATCAATTAATTAGGGTGACGGGAAACATACTGTCACTGATCTAGCAGAGAGATGGCAGTAAAATCATATATTGTAATGAAAATATCTTCCTGGAATATATGAAACATTCATTATCCTTAATGACTGTGTTTAGGAAGATAAAATCGGAAAAATAAGGAAAGTGTGATGACATATACTGCTATGGATATCTCTATGATGAATAGCCCAGCAGAATAAAGATTTGGAGGTCAAAGTCTCAGCTGAGGAAAAAAAGCGTAACTTGTAACAGGTGAATATATTCATCTAAGCAGGCAACGCTTCCTGCTAATTGCAGGTTTGTTTCTTCGCTTAGTATTACACCTCTGTATTTTTCTTCAGTAGTGTGTAACAGACAACTTTAGGAAAAAAAGATGACTAGATAAAGATTGCTGCTTTTGATTTTTTTACAGCATGTCCTATGTAAATGTTAGGGTAATTTTTCTTTTCTTGAATAATTCTGCTGAGCTCTAAAAACTCTAAACTTTACTGTAAAATTAGTAAGGTAACAATGAACAGTATACCATAATTTTCTTCTTAGAAAGAGAGAGAAGAAATGAATAGCAATCTTCCTGGGTTTTTAATCTAATATTTTCCACTAAAAATAATTATAAATTTATTTAATAATGATAATTTCTGTTCTCAGTTTTGTTCAGTATGATTATTAGCAGTTTGCTACCCCCAGTTCAGAGGTTTCTATTTGTGTCGAAGATGAGTTTCCATGGCATCTTACTTCAGCATAATATTTAAAACTTTCTTACTGAAAAGACAGAGAGAAAATATATCCTGCCACTTTCCCCAATATGTATCCAAATACGCTTTCTGCATAATGGTAGGTGTTCTTAGGTGAAAACACAATACCAGGAGCCTAAAATTTTTACCAAAACTAGTAACACAATTACTTTTTTCACAGTTTTTTTTTGAAAGAAGTACCCAAAAGTAAGTAGGCAGTCAATGATGGTGGCAATCAAACCACAGAAAATTCATCTTTGTCTTGATCTGCTTCATCTTCTGTGATCTGAACTCTTCCTCATGCAGTTGCTCTGCATTTCTCAAGGGTCACTCTGGGTTTGAGTCTCCTACCTGTAAAACTGCAGGACACACGCTTTTCCTACATCCTCTGTCAGAGCTGATGGTTTCGTGTTTGTAATCTGCTATTGCTCTCTGTTGAATAGATTGGCCCCTTCTCCCCACGTCACCCCCACCATCTAACAACAGTCAAACCATAATAAGTGACACCTATTGTAGTTCTAGTGGCAAAACAGTCTGTGTATTCGTGCCATAGATCCAGGATCAGACCCTGTTGGTAAGTATTGGAAGAGTTTTTTGTGATCCTATTTGTTCGGGTTTGTTGTCTTCTTTTTAGATTTCATTGAACAAGCATCATGAGAAAGTTTATTTTGAAAAGCGATACTGCAGTTATAAAGTATTAATATCCATCAGTTACAGCAAGTACTGACATTAGTAACAGCTGTTTCTCATTTGGGTCAGCTGTCACTCATCCTGATTCCTTCAATCACATTCTGGCAGGTAAAAACACTGACAGGTATGCTCAGTCCGTAATGACCAAGTACATTAGTGAACAGAAGAGAAACAACATTCACAAGTATGGCCTGTTTAGATGTTATTTCAGGCATGAGAATAATGAAGGCCATGCATTTTCTAGAAAAATTCAAAGAAAAATTGTACTACTGCACAGAGCATGAGAAAAAATCTCAACTAAACTAATCAGAAAAAAAAAGTGGTACTGTTAGAGTTGCTCAGGAAACTGTCTTTTCATCCGAACATTACAAAAATGAGGGAAAGTTTATTTGCATTATTTAACTTAAAGTTTTTCTGGTAAATGATTCAAGACCTTGGATATATTTCTGATATTAAAAAGCCAATTTTAATTCCTAAAATTAATAAAAATACCTTGCAAATACTAATTTTCATGTAGAATTAATTTATGAAGGGTGACCAGAGACTGAATCGGAAAGTTTTCAGCAGACGTACATAAAGGATAAGAGTTAACTACTGAAGAAAAAGAATGTTTGTAATACTTCGCTTTGTTCATTGTTGGTAGTTTTTCCTTGTCAAAAGAAGGGCATCTTTTTCCAGCTGGGAGCTCTGGCAGACACTCCCTATCAGGACAAACTTATATGACCACATTGCTGCCCTGCACTGACATCTTCATCAGTCCTTCAGCAGCCGTGCCGTGATACTCTCTTGAACTGAGCCTTCCTTCACCCCTCATTAGATAATACCTGAAAGCTGGAGGCAGATTCACATCTGAGTTCATGTCTGTGCTCAGGTCTCCTGGCTTGATATGTGGAGTAGTAAATCCCTAAGTCTTACTTACACAAGAGGTTGAAATGGCTCAGTAGCTGATCCAGAAAGCACATACAATTAAGATGAGAAACACAGTTTCATGGTAGTGCACTGAACATGATTTGCACTGACAAGTCAAACATGGTTTAGCGTGTGTTAGGAAACAAATTGAAAACAACTTTCAAGCACAGTTGTTTCTCCCTTTGCCAACAGACTCTGGCAGCAGTGGCCACTAAATTACACGTGTAGTGACTAGCGATTCTGAGACGAGCCATCACCCAGGTTTTTGAGATTACAATCCATCATTCTGGGTTTTTGATTTTTTAAAACCTTCTCTATGACTGACCCTGGATTTTGAACATAGAGAAATTATTTGATTACACTGTAGTACTGTATTTATGAAGGGTAGAAATCATTAGTTACTCAACTGATGAATTGAAGGTAATCATATAGTTAAAACTCAGTAATAGTTTAAAGCAACACTAGATATCCATTTAATGTTAGGAAGGAACAAAAGTGATTATCTGTTCTGGAAAGGACCTGATTTTGTTTCTTTTCCTGCTAGCAGCTCAGTGCTTATGCAATTTCAAATTATTTCAGATGTTTGTAGAATATTTTGTCCCAAGAACTTTATGAAAAGCAAAAAAACCACCAAAACCTCACCCCAAAACCCTAGAGGTTCATACTCCTGAAAAGTGTTGTGTGAACTTCAGCGAAAAACCCCCAAACAGATAGTTTTATGTTTTTCCAATTCTGAGGTCAGAAGAAGGGAAATGAAGGAAAATGGAAGGACTTTTTAGTAGTTCTAACATACACTGAAAATAATTGTCTTTATAGTGAAAGACACTACAAGAACCTGACAAAAACATCTCAAAAGATAACTAGATTTCTCCCATGCCGTTAAAAAAGATGTTATTAAAAGTTTGACGGTGAATTGGTCAGCTGTTAGCTAATATAGAATTCATATATATATATATGACCTGGTTTGAACTAAACAGAACCAATTCAGTTCAGTGATTTTTGATTTTCAGTTCAGTCTCTTCTAAGAGGCTGCACTTTCCGAAGTCAGCAGCATGTTTTTGTACACAGTGTGTGCTACTGGCAGTGATAACACCTGAGGTTGACAGTTACTGCCTGGGACTGGGATGTAGAAAGGCTCTTGCTTATACTTATTCCTACAGTGACCAAGGCCACTGCTGGCTGTCGTGTGCCGCGCTGGGGATGCTGGGTAGTAAGAGGGATCACAGGGAAGTAAAAGGTTGCACCTCCGGGGTGTTATAGACAGGACAAATGACCAACAGGAGTATTTCAGTCCATATACATCATATTCTGTATAAACTTAGAGATCAGGAGAGTTTAGGTCTCTTTTTTGTCTCTTCTTCAACGACCAGTGTCCAGGGTGAATTTCATGTGATCTCCTGCTTTGGATCCGGATCTTAAATTCCTGAATCCAGCTCCCATACCCAGGTCCCCTCTGCCACTGAGCCTGCGGCTTCCCTGATGTTTCCGGTTCTGCAACATCAGTATGGATTGCTGTCAGGAGGTTGGGGGGAGCCAGGTTTGATATTGGTTTTGTATATACGTATATAGAATCATAGAATCATATAATGGCCTAGGCTGGAAAGGACCTTAGAGATCATTTAATCCAACCTCGCTGTCATGGGTGGGGACGCCTCTCAACTAGATCATGCAACACATGAGGACCAAATGGGAATAGTCCACTCTTTTTATTATTTCCCTATTCATTAAAATTGTTTTAATTTTTTTCCCCCAATCCATAAGTCTCTCTGCCTCATTCACTTTTTCTTCCTGTTTGAGGAGGGAGAGGGGGTTAGAGAGCATCTGTGATTAAAACTAGGGTGCACTGGGACGTGGAGCTGGAGGGAGGGGTGAATCCTGAGCCTGGTGAGAAGCTGGAAGGGTGGAATTTGCTGACAATAAAGCAAAGACTGGTATTGTAAGACCTAGTGGCTGAAAAAATCACTCTGAGGTTTGAGAGAACCTTTTCAACATGGTAGATGGGAGAGGTTTCACCAGATGAGTTTCTGTTACCCACCTGGGAAAATATTTATTGCAAATTAGAACAGCAGGCATTGTAAACTACTAGAAGTAACAAAGAGATATCCAAAAGTGTAGGAATCATAATGTTGCACAAAGGCAGATATAGTTTATGAAACAGATGCCAGGTGAATGGTTTATCTTCTCTAACCTGTCCTTCAGCTTGAGCAAGAACTAACGTTGTTATTGTCTTCAGCTAAAATCACTTGAAAAATAAAGAGCAATTTATGTAACTTTTATTGACATAGATTGTGTAATCAACATATCTGTATTAAGGAATTGTTTTCAATACTGCATTTATATACAAATAAAATTGGATCAACTAAAACAAAGACGAGCAAATAAAAATTAGTTGTGTCAGCAGAATTCCAAGATAGATGTTTTAATAGAATTAAAAGAACAATTTGACAAAATAATTTTGCTTTGTCTCAAGAAATAAGAACATTTAACATATTCTTACTTCCATTTTCCACTGCGTGTCTGGAGAAAGAAAAAATACCACATTGTTTAATTGTTCTTACTGCAGAGTTGGAAGAGAGGGGCTGTTCCAAACAAAAGATGTGTATAATATTGTGGGGTTTATGTCTAAAACCACAAATATAAATTATTTCCTTTTTTTTTTTTAAATCAAGATTAAATACAATCTAATGCAACGAATGTTATGTTTATTAGAATTGCTTTTGGAGTTTAAAAAATCCAGAGCAATAAAAATAAGTTTTGTACAAATGTGTTTTCTGTCTGTGAAATATAAGTGCGAGAAAATAGAAGAGAATACTGGAAAAAAAATAGCAGCACTGTCTGCACAACAGTTATCTGAAGGCACAATAATAAACACCTCCTTATACTGTGTTTTGCTGTTTGGAAAATACTTTATTGTGATTAAATTTAATGTAAGGAAAAAAGAAACATTAAAAAAAGTGTCTGCAGGCTTTTTCATCTCTCCATACAGAAGTGAGTTTATAGCTATACCATTTCTTAATGTGCATACTGGTTTTGGATGCACATATTTATTCAATATAGCAAAACAACACTTCATATTAGTTTTAATTGCTGAATACAAATATTATGGCTAAATATCTGTGCTTCTGGAAACAGGATTGTGAAACCAATCACTGCAGTTCCTGTATCTGGCATATTTCAGCTCTCATATGTCAACTCTGTAAATCTTAGAACAGTTTCTTTTTCCCTCTTTTTACTCTATAAAGCAAGATTATAATTGCCATTTTTATTCCCTGCTCCATAATAGCTGTCATTGGATAATGGAAGAATCAATCAAACATCTTTTTTTTCATGTCCCTGCAGCAACAGAACTTTATTATTTTTTACTCCAGTGACACTGAGAAGCCTGAATCAATATTGACAAAACATCAAATCTTTTTGAAAAGTAGAGCTATGGTGTTTCTCAAACCTTAACCATTTCATAAATACATGAATACATAAACACTAATCTTGCTTTCAGACATATGAGTCCTTAACATAATTGACATCCTAGAAAGGTACATTAGGTGACAACATGAGGGCCAGTTTAGCTCAGTGGGTTGAGCATGGTGCTTGAAACACCAAAGGTGGCAGGTTCGATTCCCATTCGGTTCGCACGTGTTGCCTGACCTAGTCGAGAGGTGGCGTCCCTGCCCGTGACAGGGAGGTTGGATTAAATGATCTCTGAGGTCCCTTCCAGCCCAGGCCATTCTATGATTCTATGAACATGGTAATGAGGCAATACCAAGTTTTCAGTGTATTTCAGTCATTAATAATCGAGTTATTAAGTGTGCTTACGGTCTCTGTGTTCTCTCTTCCCCCCTCCTCTCCTCCGCCCTACCCCCAGTTGTGTCACTGCTGTAGCAATGCCCCTAACTACATGTATTGTACTGGAGGGACTGAAAGAAGGAATGCTTGTTTATGTATTCTTCCTGTAGAATCCCCCTGGTATCTGTCTACTGAAAAGTTGCTTTCAGCTGTGTATTTCACACTCTGCAGGAAGTGGCAGTGATGTTTTCAAGTCTTCCAGCATCTTGGATACGAAGAGCTCTTAAAAGGAGTGTTATGCCTCTCCAGTACTCTTACAAACTTGTTGGAGGTCATTCTACAGGTTGAGAGTAATGACAAAAGAGACCCACTACACTCTTTCTAACAACATGGCAACTGTGCTAAACTTCTGCCCTGTGGATGGCAGGTAACCCTCAGTACAACATATCTTGTCAGTGCAGCAGTGCCTGGGGCTCTTCATAAAAGGCTGATGTCTACCTGAAAAACCCCACACAAGCATGTAGGAGAGAGCTGGGCTGTGGGCAGCCTGGACATCAATGAGTTGCAGCTGTGCCCTTAAGGGGGAAGATGTTGACCTTGAGAGAGAGCAGTGGATGGGGGGGGGGGGGGGGGGTGGGGGGGGGTGGGGAAGAAGGTGGATACGGCTGTGAAAAAGGAGAGGAAAATGAGGATGTGGCTTGATATTTGGCAAAATATTGTCAAACATGAGAAAAGTATGCCAACCAATAAAAAGTAGAATAGAGGCACGTGAAATAGGTATGCAAACCAATGATAATGTAACCTTGAGCGCAAGGACAGCAATAAGTATAAAAGGGAGCTGATGCTTAATAACATCTGAAGTGTCAGTCTCAGTCCGCCTCACAAGCACCCCCTGTTTAACTCATAAGGTCTAAACCAGGCAAGCAAGTGCAGTCTTCCATGACATGGAAAGAGCACATACTTGATCAAGGGACAGGACATTCCTACATATGTGCACAAATACATACATCCAGATATTTAACTTGTTGTACATACATCACAATGAACAAAGAACGTGTTGGACATGTGGTAGGTGCAGTCATTATAATAAAACACGTATGTGACCACCAGGCATAGTGGAAACATACGTGCTCCTCCTGTGCAACAAGGAGCTGATGTGTACATTGGGTCAAACGATGTATACATACAATTTATGACTTTTTTTCCCCCTTGATCTTTACTTTTTTTGGTTTTGGTCATTTTTTTCCCCTGAATGGAAGGAATAGCAGGAACTGAAGTCTGCTTTTACGACTCTTGGGATGATGGACCTTTTGTTCTTTTCTTTCCCTAAGACTGATACAAATTCTTAATTGTCAGAACTCTGAGGCAGTTATAGTTTGTACAACGCAAGTGACAAAGCCAGAAGATCATTACACATTCAGCGTGTTTATAAACTGCAATGACTTAGCTCACATGCATTTGCAAATGTTACCCAATACATTTTTCAGTCAACTCGTATAGATAGAAGACTCCAGATATTTTTTAAATCAAAGAATCATAGAATCATAGAATGGTCTAGGCTGGAAGGGACCTTAGATATTTTTTAAATCATAGAATGGCCTAGGCTGGAAGGGACCTTAGAGATCATATAATCCAACCTCCCTGTCACGGGCAGGGACACCTCTCTACTAGATCAGGCTACTCAAGGCCCTGTCCAACTTGGTCTTGAACACCTCCAGGGAGGGCGCAGCCACAACCTCTCTGGACAATTTATTCCAAAGTCCTGCCACCCTCGTACTGAAGAATTTCTTCCTAAGATCCAATCTAAATCTATTCTCCTTCAACCTAAACCCATTTCCCCTTGTCCCATCAGTGGACACTCTTGTAAAAAGTCCCTCCCCAGCCTTCCTGTAGGATCCCTTCAGGAACAGAAAGGCAGCTATTAGGTCCCCCCAGAGCCTTCTCTTTTCAAGACTGAACAATCCCAGCTCCCGCAGCCTGTCCTCGTAGCAGAGGTGCTCCAGCCCCTGGATCATCTTTGTGGCCCTCCTCTGAACACGCTCCAACAGATCTATGTCCCTCTTATGGTGGGGGCACCAGAACTGGACGCAGTATTGGAGGTGGGGTCTCACAAGAGCAGAGTAAAGGGGGAGAAACACCTCTCTTGACCTGCTGGCTACGCTTCTCCTGATACATCCCAGGATGAGGTTGGCCTTTTGAGCTGCATGAGCACACTGCTGGTTCACGTAGAGCTTCCCGTCTATCAACGCCCCCAAATACTTCTCTTCAGGGCAACTGTCAACCCACTCTGTGCCCAGTTTGCATTTGTGCCTAGGATTGGCCCGACCCAGGTGATGACCCTGCATTTTGACTTGTTGAAGCTCATGCAGTTTGCACCGACCCATTTCTCCAGCCTATTGAGGTCCCTCTGGATGGCATCTCTTCCCTCAAGTGAGTCCACGACAGCACACAGCTTGGTGTCGTCGGCAGACTTGCTGATGGTGCACTCAATGCTGTCGTCCGTGTCGCTGACAAAGATGTTGAACAGCACTGGACCCAGAACAGACCCCTGAGGAACACTGATTTTTACTGGTCTCCATGTGGACATTGAGCCATTGACCACAACTCTTTGAGTGCAACCATCCAGCCAGTTCTTTATCCACTGAGTGGTCCATCTGTCAAATCCATGTCTCTGCATTTTAGAGACAAAGCTGTCATGTAGGATAGTGTCAAACGCCTTGCACAAGTCAAGGGAAATGACATTCGTTGCTTTTCTCATGTCAACCAGCGCTGTAGCTTTGGCGTAGAAGGCCACTAAATTCGTCAGGCATGACTTGCCCCTGGTGAAGCCATGTTAGCTGTCACCAACCACTTGTTTATTTTTTATATGCCTTAGTACCACTACCAGGAGAATCTGTTCCATGATTTTGCCTGGCGCAGAGGTAAGGCTGACTGGTCTGTAGTTCCCCAGGTTGTCTTTGGTTCCTTTTTTAAAGATGGGTGTCATGTTCCCCCTTTTCTAATCTGCAGGAACCTCACCAGACTGCCAGGACCTCTCAAATATGACAGCTAGTGGCCTAGAAACTTCAGCTGCTAGTTCCTTCAGGACTCATGGATGTACCTCATCAGATCCCATGGACTTGTGCACTTTAAAGTTCTCTAGGTATTCCCAGACCTGATCTTCTCCTACCCTGAGTGGTTCTTTACTCTCACAGACCCAGCCAACAACCTCTGTGATATGGGTAGTGTGGTTCAAGTGGCTGCCAGTGAAGACTGAGGCAAAAAAGTTGCTGAATATTTCAGCCTTCTCCATGTCCTCTGTAACCAGGTCACCTGTATTCTTCCGGAGAGACCCCACATTCTCTCTTGTTTTTCTTTCTTCTCTTACGTACCCGTAAAATCCTTTTCTGTTATTTCTAATATCTGTGGCCAGATTTGAATTTGTCAGGGCCTTAGCTTTTCTAACCTGGTCTCTGATTACAGGAGCAACTTCTTTGTAATCATCCCAGGTTACCAGTCCCTGTTTCCATGCTTTGTGAGTTCCCCTTTTGTATCTGATTTTAGCCAGGAGTTATTTGTTTATCCATATAGGTCTCCTGATGTTTTTGCCTGATTCCTTCCTTTTAAGGATGCAGTGCCTTTGAGCTTGGAGGAGATGTTCCTTGGAAGTCAACCAGCTTTTTTGAGCTCCCAGTCCTTTCTAGGTTTTATCCCATAGCACACTAGTAAGAAGGTTCCTGAAGAGGTGAAAGTGACCTCTTCTGAAGTCAAGGGTATCAAGCTGACTGAGCTTACCCCTCTTAGCTGCCCTTAGGATCTCAAACTCCACCATCTCATGATCACGGCAGCCGAGGCTACCCACGAGTTTGACATTACCCACCAGCCCTTCCCTATTGACGAGAATAAGGTCTAACACGGCACCTCTCCTTGTTGGTTCATCTTTCACTTGGAGAAGGAAGTTATCATCAATGCATTCGTAACGTAAAACGTAACGTGTAACGTAACGTGTGACGTGACGTGACGTGACGTGACGTGACGTGACGTGACGTGACGTGACGTGACGT
Organism: Trogon surrucura; assembly: GCA_020746105.1. Classification (NCBI taxonomy): domain Eukaryota; kingdom Metazoa; phylum Chordata; class Aves; order Trogoniformes; family Trogonidae; genus Trogon; species Trogon surrucura. The sequence continues at coordinate 109,983,994 of CM036617.1, read as the reverse complement.
GACGTGACGTGACGTGACGTGACGTGACGTGACGTGACGTGACGTGACGTGACGTGACGTGACGTGACGTGACGTGACGTGACGTGACGTGACGTGACGTGACGTGACGTGACGTGACGTGACGTGACGTGACGTGACGTGACGTGACGTGACGTGACGTGACGTGACGTGACGTGACGTGACGTGACGTGACGTGACGTGACGTGACGTGACGTGACGTGACGTGACGCAATCCTTGATCCCCCTCCACAGACTGAGCCCTGGCTGAGGCTCTTAAACCTGAGGCCACGCCCCATCCTTCCCACAATGCCCTGCAAAAGGGGTGGAGCAAACCTCCAGGACACATAAAAGGGACCAGAGGCACAAGGACCCCTTTTTAGTCCTTGTTTTCACTCTGACTGGAGGAATGGGGCTGGAGGGAGACAGATACTGCTAAAATCAAGAAGAGCAGCTTTTCAGCTGTGCACACATCAACTGCAACAGCTACATGACAGGGTGTGGGACTCAAACAATGTTTTGGTATCTTCTTATTTCATTTGCCTTTCTCTTTCTTTCCCTTCTCCTTCATTCTCTCTGTACTTAAAGAATAAGTATTAGGGAGAATACACAACATCCACCTCCTTTGTGTCTTAATCTCATCTCTGGGATCATTGTAGGTCAACGGAGTACCCTTCAGGATGAGACTTTTATTTGGCAACAGGGAGGGGATCCTTCAGGGGAAAGTGTTGTCTTTTCCCTCAGTTTGATCTGCTTTGAGCTGTTTGGCCTGGGGCTGTTTGAAATTGGTTGAAGTGGCACCTCCCCGGGGCAATTGCTAGGGCAATTCCTGGCTGGTCAGTTCTCTTGAAGCCATTTGAAACTGTTTGCAGGGGTACCTCCCTGGGACCCACGTTGCCCGACGTTGTGTGCTTTGAACCGTAACTGAACTGCTTGAAGTGGGACCTCTCAGCAAAGTGTTCCGAGATGTTTATGGTGACCCCTGAAAAGGAGCGCCTGGGTCCTTTTTTTTGCTTTGTGTCTGTCTGTTTTGTGTTGTCCTTTTGGCGTGAGTTTTGTTCGTTGCTTTTGTTGTTTCCTATTAACATGGTAGGTTGCAGCCATATCTTGTCAGAAGGACTTTTGGAGTTTCTGGAAAGTTGCCGTGCCTGCCTGTTGATTCCTGGGCAGGACTGAGAGAGGGAAAAACGGATCCAGCCTGCAGAGTGTAGGAAATGGTATGTGGACTTTGCAAAAGGAATCCAAGAAGAAGGTCGCCAAGGGAAAGCAGTTACCTGTGCTGCTTTAGGAGCTGGCCTGGCTGCGGCTGTGGAGGAGTGGGCAGGCTGGTGGGCTCAGCTGAGCAAGGGATTCGTTCACTGCCCTGTTTGGTAGAGGGGCTTCGGGAACAACTGAATGAGAGAACTTGAAATTAGGAGACAACATTGCAATTCGTGTTGTTTTGATGCCAAGACGGAAAATAGAATGAAGGGCCCTACCTAGATCCTTCCTTCAGGAAGAAGGAGGAGCGGCTGCACGGGCTGCAAAGGGGTGCAAACGGACGACAGACAAAACAAAGCACAGAGAGTCCTGGGGAAGGGAAAGTTTAAGAGCCCTGCTCAGACAGGCAGGAGAAGGGTTTGGGAGCACTTGGGGTGAAGGGGCTGCTTTCACTATCAAATTGAAAGGCTTGGAAAGACACATCAGGCACGTACAAGGAAGACCCTGTATGGGGAGCGAAGGCTACAGAATGCCTGGAACACAGTATCTCAGTTGATTAGGAGAGCATGTAAAGTTTAGAGTAACAAGAAGGAAAGTGACAAGGAAATGGAAAAAAAAACCCACAACCCAGGATGCAGCAATGCAGCTGCAACAAGCCCAGGTAACTAAAAAATTCAGGGGACAGGGCTAAAAGACAAGGAGCTCTGTCAAATCTGATGCCTTGCCAGGGAGAGGACCAAAGGAATCTGTCCTGGCAGAGCCTCTGGTTAAAACAAACCTAGGAAACAAAGACATTGGATTTCTAGCGCGTACGGGGGTTACCTATTCTGTTTTGAATGCTTTCCCCTGTCACACCAACAGGGCATGAGAAATAGTCAAAAGCACTGAAGGAAATTAATTGATTTGATGTCTCTTTAGCAGTTCAATCAGACAATCAACCTCATTTTATTGCTAAAACTCTGAAACAACTAAGTGAGGCACTATCTGTAGCCTGGGCATATCACACCTCCTGTAGGTCGCACTCATGTGTTAAAGTAGAATGAATGAATTCTGCTCTCAAACAAAAATTGGCAAATAAAAAAGAAAGAATTAGAAACCGGTCTTGTGGGAAAGGTAATCTAAGTCTCTATGAGTTTTTTTCAATACTCACTGAATACTACTCATATTAATAAGCTCTAAAGACTATTTACTTGCAGAGCCTGCGTGACTGAATATGAAGACCTGTATTGGATTGGCCTGGCCAGATTTTGGTGGCAGGGAGGGAGCTGCAGGGTGGCTTCTGCAAGAAACTGCTAGTAGCTCCCCAAGTTTGACAGAGCCAATGCCAGCCGGCTACAAAGAGGGACCCGCCGCTGGCCAAGGCTGAGCCTATCAGTAAGGTGATAGGAGAGGAACGCCTCTGTGAAAAACATATTTAAGAACAGGGAAAAGAACTGCACCAGACAGCTGACTCAGAGATGGAGGAGTGAGAATCTGTGCAGACACCAAGGTCATTAAAGAAGGAGGGTGGGGAAGGATGAGCTCCAGGTACTGGAGCAGAGAGTCCCCTGGGTCCGTGGTGAAGACCATGGTGAAGCGGGTTGTCCCCCTGCAGCCCATGGGCAAGGTGCAGATGTCCACCATGGGGCAAAGGACCCCACACCATGTGGGTGGATGCCTGAAGGGGGCTGTAGACCGTGGGAAGCCCGCATCGGAGCAGGTTGCTGCCGGAACCTGTGGCCCGTGGAAGAGAGGAATGCCCACGCTGGAGCAGGTTGGCTGGTGGGACTTTTGTGACACGGCGGGGGATCCACACTGGAGCAGTTTCCCCCGAAGGACTGCGCCTCAGACTCATGAGGGGTGGGCTGTCCCTTGTGAGATGTCTCACGTTGGGTAGTTTGTGATGAATTGCCCTTCGTGGGACGATTCATGCCAGAGCAAAGAGTGTGAAACTTGTCTCCCGTGAGAGGGACCCCACAATGGCCCTGGGGAAGAGTGAAGAGTCCTCATCTGGAGTGAAGAAGCAGTGGAACCAATGTCAGATGAACTGACCGTAACCCCCATTCCCTGTCCCCACTGCGCCGCTCGGGGTGGAGGAGGTGGAGAAACCGGGATTGATGTTGAGCCCGGGAAGAAGGGAGGGATGAGGGGAAGGTGTCCTGCTTTTAAGATCTGTTTGCTTTTTCTTATTTCTCACTACTCCTCTCTGATTAGTTCTTTTAATAAATGTAATTAATTTCTCCCAAATCGAGTCTGTTTTGCCCAGGATGGTAAATGAAAGTGATCTCCCTGTCCTTATCTCAAACCTTCAGCCCTTTGAAGTATTTTCTCCCGCTGTCTAGTGGAGAAGGGGGAGTGAGAGAGCGGCTGTGTGGGTACCTGGCTGCCAGCCAGGATCAAACCACAACAAGATCAGTGCAAACACTGTCTGACTCCCACAGACAAAAAAGAGAATGCCATCACCCCAAAATTATTACTGCTATTACTAACTTTATATTATTTTTCTACAGATGTTTAACTTTAGGAGCCATTTAGGACAACCTCCCTCCTGTTAGGACCTACAACCACATTCAGGATAACCTTGGACTGAATTAAGGTAAAACAACACCGGTCAAACAGTTTAAAAATTAATGACATACAACACAAGAAAGAACATCAACTAACAAATGCCGAAAACAGTGTCCAAATGTCCTTTTTGTTTTGAACTCCAGAGGCGGTGTCCTACATTTTCTTGCAGTGCGGGCAATCCTTTGGCGGTGTCTTCCATTTTCTTCAACACAGTCCTTTGGTGTCGTACATTTTCTTCTGTGTGAGCAGTCCTCTCCTTCAAATGGTTTTCTTCTTACGGGTTTCATGTGTTTGATGAGGCCACAAGTTTTTCCATGGCAAAATCAACAAGTCACATGTTACAGGTAGAACATTTGAAACCAAAAGTTGGACCCAGGACAGCCAACACTGCCATAGGCTTAATATATGACCTTGGGGAAGTAATTTAGGAGGTTTCTGCTCTAGTTGTCTAACTTCAGAATGAAAGAAGAGAAAGAAATTGACTTTATTTTTTTCCATCCTTGTCTTCATTCTGGTGTAGACCCTGTATTTAATTAATATTTGCAGAAGAAAAAACACACGAAGATTGTGTCCTTGGCTGTATCCCACCAATGTTACAATAATTTAATTACCTCTCAAGAAAAGAAGTATAAAGCCACCCATTTTTTCAAGTAACAAGTTAAAGCTGCTCTTACAAACACTGCTTAAAAATATGTTACAATTCACACTGTTTATGTGTGAAAGGTCAGTCATTACAAATGAAATTCTTAAAAAACATAGCAAACCAAGCAATTCACAATTAACAACAACAATGATATAGATAAGACACCCTACAATAAATACAACTATAATGTGAAAAAACAATTTTGAAAAACAATAAAAAAAGATTAAACCAAACAGGACTATTAAATAAAGGACTATTAAAAAAAAGATATCACAATTAGCAGATTTTGATGCCATTATGCTCTTGTGTCTGAAAACATAAATTGTTTTATAAATGGAGAAAATAGAATGATTTAAGCACTTTTGAAGCAGAAAACTCATTTAGCAATTTTATGAGGTAAAGACACTTACTGTAAATCATTTCTACACTTGTAGGAGGGCAATATAAATTGCCTTGGTAAGATACGACTGATTTAAAATACACTTCTTTAATAGCACTGGCTGAATATAAAGCACCTTATAACTGGATGTGGTCTGAATTCTGAAACTAGGAGTTCATTCGCATGTACAAGCACTTGAAAACTTTTTATTGGTGGGATCAAGAGAGTAAAAGTAAGGCACACTTCTAGAATATTTACCTCTTTCATGTTACCATAGTGATTGGAAAAAAGTTACAGGAATTAATTTTAAATAAATCTAAAAACATTGAAAAGGGTTCTTCAGTACAGTGTTTGAACGAAATGTACCTCTTTACAACATATATGTATCCAAAATAGAGGCCTACGAGACCCATAAATTATAAATATACTCCTGAGGACAGCTGGCTTTGAATACAAATACAAATGTACTGAGGAAATATAATAAACCAGAGTATGTGAGAATTCCGGACCACTGTAATGATATAGCCAGACATGGCATGGTTATGCATATGAATAAATGTGTTACATAAGCCTGTGAGCAGTGTGACCATCAAAGGGGCAAAGAAAGTTCGATGTAGTGGCACACAGGAGACATCCAAATAACTGAAAGTTGCAAGATAATGAAGATGAGCACAAGGGACTGCAAATAGGCAGGGCACACTGCTGAAAGCTAAGCGTGCCTGGCAACACAAAAAAAAAAAAAAAAAGAAGACAAACAATGTGGGGAACAGGTAACATCTCCATTTTCAAGAGTATACAAAAAGTCAGATATTAGCAGACAAAAGCAGAGAAAACAAGCCCACCTACATATTGATTTCTCTCACCAAGAAGATCTTGAGCCCCAGAAAATTGACCACGGTAACTAAGAACCAAGAAGTACCCCAGCCATCAGTGCTAACTACATGGCATCGCGGTGGTGTGTCCTCACAGCTAATCTAAGATGTAAGTATTAAAAGCAAATAATTTTAATAATAATGATGGTTAATAACATGAAGAACTGACAACTAGCAAGAGAAGTGCTGTTAACAAATGAATTTAATTAAGTTTTACAGTTTAAATCTTCCAGGTTTTTTGACAGTCTTCAAGACACTCCTATCGGAACCATTTTAAATTCCTTGGTGCAGATGTATATATACATTCACATGCAGCAAATCTAAATTAATGGGTCTCCCTGCTAGGAACAACTTAATTTTTATCCTTTTTTTTAATATATATACATGAGGTGGTGGAATCATAGAATGCATTGGGTTGGAAGAGACCTTTAAAGGTAACCTAGTTCAAACTCCCTTCAGTAAGCAGGGACATCTTTAACTAGATCAGATTGCTCAGAAGGGGCTTTCTGATAAGAACAACAGGCTATTTAGTTAGACTTCTAAACACTCATTATCAGTCTTCACTACAGAAATCATTTCAGATATAGACCCTTCAGCATTGGCACAAGTTTGAAGCTTGAAGAAGTCCTTGATTTACAGGCTTATTAATTAAAATATCATATGAGTGCAGAGATTACATTTCAGGTCACTATGGTATTGAAGACAATATGCAAAAACTGCTGAAGAACAATAAGGCTAGGTTTAATAAGATGGCTAAGAGCAGAAAGAGAGGAAATAGCTCTTAGGGATGTTTTAAAACATACAAAAGCTATGTAAAAGATCTATTTCAACACTCAATGTTGAAATAGTTGTACTTTTTTGTTGAAAGGACATTGGCTTCATTAAATGATTGTTCTCATTTTGCAGAATGGAAGATATCCAGAGGGAAGTTTTGCTTCAAGTCAATTTGTCCTTAAGCAATGAAGAGCACATCCCAATTGTTACGACCTCTTAGTAGATTTCTCCCCTTTTACAAGTTAGTTATGTACCTGTCCACCCTTAACTATCGTTTTCAGAAGAAATGGCTCTTCTTAATTAGGTGAGATTTTCAGGCCTGTTTCTCCCTGTTTCTGCATCTTTTGCAATAAACCAGACTCTGCCACACATGGAATTGGCAGCTGTTTCCCCATCACAAGATTTGTTCTGAATGAGAACATACTAATGCATGTTATATCTTCCCTTTGATCAAATATGACGTGACAATATAAAACTTTTCCTATATTCACTTGTCAGTTCCATTTTGGGATACTACTGGAAATGAGAAAATAAGGATCTGAATAAATATGTGAAGAGATATTCAAGCTTCTTGTTTAGTTTGGCCTGACTTTGAACTTCTGAAAGGAAAAGCAGACTTTTATTTTGTTGTATGTGTAATTAGCGATGAGCGCTGAGAAAAAAAGTGATGAGTTATATAGTTTTTACTGTAAAACAAATATACACTGTAGTTTGCTCCATAGTTCTCCATCACATGTGTTACCTTGTTATGTCACTTTCACCTGTGCAGGTAGGCAGAGAGCCATACTATGCTCACAAATGTATCCCCTGGTCTGGAAGAACCAGGGTCCACGCCTACTCTGAGCACTGTGGTTTGTTTGCTGTGTAGCGCTGCCACAGCCTAAAAGGAGCTGGTAAAGATAGGCTGAAATAGCGTATTTATCAGCTTAAGATTTCATATAACATAGTACATAAATAATAGTAAGGAGAGTTCTGAAGAAAGTAAAATACTCCAAAACAGTCAGGTTTTTACTGTACTTGTAACAAAATAAAAAGAATGGCATAGGTTTAGGTTCTGTTTTGGTGTAAACTCACCATGAAAAAAATTACTTGTATTTGACAAACTTGTAAACTAATTAATGCATTACAGTTAGTCTTCTTATGGAAAAGTACATGCTGCTGAAAACAGGGAATGTTCCGTCAACCTAATAAATAAAAATCACGTTATTTTCACTAGAAAAAAACTATAAGCTATAATAAATTAAAAAATATCAATGGTGACTACTTTGGTCAAGGACCAGTGTGAGGAACTGCTAAATGAATGCCTCAAACAGCCTGGAACCTAGATAGGTCACAGCCACCGGCCTGGTGCCTGTCTGTGCTGGTGCGGGGGTGACTCAGAGCTCTGCTGAGGCCCCTGTCCCAGCCCTGCACCGGTGGATCTGTGGGGCCAGGTAGGACTTGGAGCTGTGGCTGCAAGAAGCCGGGAAAGGGAGGGGTGACTCCTCCGTCAGAAGCGCCCACCATCCCCCAGGTTTTTTCCTGGTCATTTTCCACATGGGCTAAACAACGCGATGTGGCGGGAACTTGACAGGATAAAGGCAAGAACCGCGGAGTGGTTGCGCGCTTTTCACCCACCACAAGAAGATGGCTGCCTGTACCCTGATTGTGGTCATCGCTGGATTGAAGGGTGGTGATCTTTCCTTTTCTATTGCTTTCCTTATCTCTCTTTCGAATCTTAACAAAAGGCTATCTATGGCAAGGCAGGTTCTTTTGCTCACTAATTGCTCTTTATTGTGAGGTGTGTTAATTGCGCTAAGTGGATGATTGAAACACATCGTTGTCAGTCCTTTATTGATAGATAAATAAAACTGATTTTAGGATCCTTGGTGTGATTCACGTTAATCCTGGCCTGGGAATCGGGGGACCTGAGTCATCATTCTGCAAGCTCCAGATGTGACAACCAGTTATTTAAAACCAAACAAGCACCTCTTATCTAGGGAGTCCTGAACACCCTGATTTTGTTTTGGACATTGTAAAAGGCATAGTCTAGGAGTTTTGGGACATTTAATTTACAGTAACAGAGATAACCTAATCTCTAAAAAAGGGTATTTATTAGCTTTAGAAACATAACATTCATATGTAGTAATCACATACAAAACCCCAAGAGTGTGTTCACACATTCTTCTTGTTCACACTTTCGTTTCTCAATTTTCTTTTTTAAAATCCTCACTGGATCATCCAGTTTTGATCATTTTGCTCAACATCGCATGAGAAAATCTGCTATGTGAGGCTTTTACTCCCATTTCTGAATCTACCGACTTCTGTGATATTGACTTACACTGAACCATGAAACCCCAATTGTATTTGATATCCTATGCAAAATAAATTGACACTCAGTTGCGCTCTTGACAAATATCTCCTGGAAAAGTAATTTTAAAATAGAATCACCTGTCCATTAAATTAAACTGAGGAAGAATAAAAGGATGCAGCTCTTTATAGGGGTCTACAGGTCATCTGGTACAGCTTGTATCTGATTTGTGCCATTTATTTTGACTGCTTATGACAAGATCACATTTTCCTTTGCACGTTGTATAGTGCTGAGCACTTTCCAAAAGTAAACACAAAGATCATTTTAAAGTCAGTGATTTGGAAGAAGGTAAGGAGTGCTCCCATAAATACAGAACATGTTCTTGAGTTATATTTGGATTATCTGGTATTCTTTGAGACAGAAGAGAAACAAAAATAATTCCAATAACATTCTTACTATGGCTTGCCTAAATTATTTTTTACCGGTGGCCTGAAAGACCCTTGCATTTCTGATTGTAGTAACAAGGAATTAAAAATCCCGTTCAATTTCTTCAGAGACATGAACATGAAATAATGAAAGTATTGATAAAGGTATTGCTAAGGTGTCTATGTGTGTATATATATATATATATACACACACACAGATACATACAGTAAAAGAGTACAAGCTTTATATATACCGAAATCCACACAAAAAAAGAGTAAGACAAAAACATGTGTTTGGAGTGCTTTATACAATCACATAATCAATCTCCCTGGGAATCCTCTGATAGAGGACTAATCAATTGTATTTTCTTTCTCTTAATGTAGAAACTATCAAATTTGGAGCAATACATGTTCTGGTCAACTAGGTAACAGTCAGGGTACAACACTAGTTTCTGCCTTTGTCTGACAGGATCGTTTTGGATACACTAATACATACTCTATCCACTGGATTATTAAGGCAAAATTTAAATGCTACTTTTGTTTCTCAGACAACTCCATGACAGAAAACTAATGTTCTTCTGTAACTGTTGTTTTGGTGTTACTATAACATACACAATTCTGTAAGGAGAAAAAAGCATAGCTACATTTACTTGTGCGTAGGAGTTTACAGAATGATACAGAATCAATGATTACACGAATATTATCTTAATATACTTGTCCTAACAAAGTGTTTCTATATTAAAGTTCTATTTTAGAGAAGATCATACAGATTATAAATAACTAATTTTACCAGGTTTATTTGATTTTTTGTTTTGGTATTTTCCACAAATTTGATGAAATATAAACATCTCTACGATTTTTTTTTAGCTTTCAAAAAGAAAATAGCTTTATAACATATTAAAAAATATGTAACAACAATTTCAGGAAGTCTTCTTTGGAAATTAATTTTCTGGTGAGAGTCAAAACCGAAAATTAAAAGATCAGCAATAGATCAGTCAACCTGAATATGCACGTGCTAGAGCATGCGGTGTCTGAAATCTGAAATTCTGCAAAATTAGAGCGGTGAAGCAGAGAACATTTAGTTGCAATATTACTCATGTAGGAATCAAAGAGTGGATTTATCTAAGTCAACAAACAGTCATCACTCTGTTCCTTTATGGGACTGGCAGATAAAAAGAATCAGCATAGCTGCATTTTCTCATGTGTAACTTGGTTTTAGTGCATTGACTGACGTAATTTTCTCTCAGGTCTCTGTTAAAATCTGTTCAGTCTCTTTCTGAAAATAATTAAAAGAGATGGTGAAATCAGATGAAAGTAAGAAGGATGGATCCTTGCTCAGTGGTCTTGAAAATCAGAAGATGAAATTCAGATAACTGTTTCAAAGATTTTTCAGATTATTGTATTGTAAGTACACATTCACCAGTGTATAATAAAAGCACTCAGAAGATAAATTTTCCTATATATTTGATGGCAGATAAGGTTATTTTATCTGCAAAACCTATCTATTTATTTTTTTTATTATGTTGGGTAAATATTTTCAAGCTTATATATATTCATAACATTTTCTCTGTGCTATGGCATGTCATATTTTAACTTGTCCTTTGAATTATATTTTTGATCATGGAGTGTGTACTGAATGGAATTTAAATGACTTCTCTTTATGTGAGCCTGTTCAAGTTCAATTACTATTTTCCAATACCTGCTGCATAGTTTTGAATCTTGATTTATTCAATGAATGTTTGAATGGTTTATAAACACAACCACTATGTCACAGCTGTGGGTTTTTTTCCTAGAATCTATATTTAATAGATTCTTAGTTGAACTCTCTTTAAGTCATTTTAGTATAGGATAGGAAGCACACTTCTCCTAAAGTATCCCTGCCATATTAAAATAAAGAAAGCAAATGAGAAGAGAGAACTTGCCTGATTTTTTTTTCAGTAGCTTTCTTATAATGCCTTGAAGGCAGCACATACTGGGGCACCTCTGAACTGAGGCAGTGACAAAGCAAGGAAGAAGTTAATAGAACAACTTGCAAGAGATGCTGTTAATACATGATTGGTGAGAGAAGGCCATTGGGAACAAGGAAGGGCAGATCCTGGTTCATGAGACAAAAGGACAATGTAAAGGAAAAGCAGCAGAATCTTGTTAAGAGGACAAAAAAAGACCAACAAAACCCCTGCTTTCAGAGTTGCCTTCCCTTTGACCACATCTCATTTCCAGCACGAGTTTAGGGAGGACCTTATAAGAGCCCCTGGAGTGTTCTTTTCCTGAAACCTGTTCTCTGGGTTTTACCATAAGTCTGATCCTATAGTATAATGCTTTAGGTTAGGGCTACAGCACTGCCCCTTTTGTGGGCTTCAGCAGGAATATTTTAAAATAATACTGATGTGAGGGGGTATTTTCATCGTTAGCAGAACTCTTAACACAGTGGCTTAAAATCTTAAGGTTTAGTGGGGCAAGGTCTGAACTCTTCACCCTCCCAGAGGATCCCTCTTATCATTTAATAGAAATCATTTAATGGGTATCAGAAGAGACTGAGGGTTCATAACCCTTGCTCATTTTTAACATTTGTGAAAGATCCCTTTCTCCCTCTTATCTCGAATTTCTCAGCCTGTAATTAAGAACACTTAAGTCTTTGAGAATTCAGTTTGACTGAAACACACAAAATTTAGAATTTGAAGTGTTTATTCCTTTTTTCCATGTGCTTGAGTCAAAGCTTGTTGTGCAGTTTAAAGAATATCATTGATATGTATTGAAAACACATGAACTGCAATGACCTAGTGAAATGGAAATGCGCAAATTAATTAGAGAACTATCTTTTCAACTATATTTCTTAGTAAAGTAATGAAAAAGGAGATATCTCATGCTGCATGATTTAGTTTTCTGTAGTTATTTTGGGAGTTAAATAAATATTCCAGTATTAAATTTTAATTGTAATGTGCCATAATGACTGGTGTACTTTTAGAATCCAGACTCTTGGTGTACTATTTTTATTTTTTCACATAAACAGAGAAATCAAGAAGAAAGACACTTTGTAGTATTTCATGGAACTCTTCAAATCTGAGCATGGAAGCAAAATATGTATTTATCACTGCCAGTTGATAAATGTATTTGCATTGATCACAAGCTTTATTCCACTCTTGCTTCGGTGTGTTATAATCAGACCAGTTTTAAAAGCCTTACCTTGTGGTATCAGTGTTTTCGGAACTGAAAAGCAGGGTATCACTGAAGCAGAGCTGCAGTCAATGGGAAGTGGTCTACAGTTGTCCGACAAACAATTGAGAAAAAAGGATCGGGCAGTAAAAAAAAGTGCTAATTGGAAACAGAACCCAAAAAGGAGGCAACTGTAATTTTTCTGGCTTTACCTGCACAAGTGAAAAACGAAAATGAGTGCGTAGGGGAATCATAGAAGAGGATCATAGAATAGAATCATAGAATGGTTAAGGTTGGAAGACCCCTTGAAGATCATCTAGTTCTAACACCACTGCTGTGGGCAGGGACACCTCTCTCCCACTAGATCAAGTTTCTCAAAGCCCCACCCAACCTGACCTTGAACTTCCAGGGATGGGGCATCTACAACCTCTTTGGACAACTTGTTCAAGTGCTTCACCTCTCTCATGGTGAAGAATTTCTTCTTTACATCTAATCTAAATCTACCCGTTTGCAGTTTCAGGCCATTGCCCCTTGTCCTAGCACTACAGGGCCCCATAAAAAGCCCTTCTCCAGTTTTCCTGTAGACGCCTTTCATGTATTGGAAGGCTGCTATTAGGTCACCTTGGAGCCTTCCCTTCTCTAACCTGAGGTCTCTCAGACTGTCTTCATAACAGAGGTACTCCAGCCCTGTAATCATCTTCATGGCCCTCCTCTGGACCCACTGCAGCAGATCCATGTCCTTCTTGTACTGCGGGCTCCAGAACTGGATGCAGTACTCCAGGTGGGGCCTCACCAGAGAAGAGCAGATGGGGAGAATCATCTCCCTTGACCTGCTGGTCACGCTTCTTTTGATGCAGCACAGGACACGGTTCGCTTTTTGGGCTGCACGTGCACACTGCCAGTTCATGTTGAGCCTTTCATCAACGAACATGCCCAAGTCCTTCTCATCAGGGCTGGTCCCACTCTGCTTTCCCTACCAGCCTATATTTGTGCTTGGGATTGCCTCGACCCAGGTACAGGATCTTATGGTCGGCCTTGTTTAACTTCATGAGGTTGGCATGGGCCCACCTCTCAAGCCTGTCAAGGTCTCTCTGGATGGCGTCCCTTCCTTCTAGCATGTCAGCCACTCCACAAAGTTTGATGTCATTGGCAAACTTGCTGAGACTGCACTCTATCTCACTGTCTATGTTGCCGACAAGGATGTTAAACAACGCTGGTCTCAGTACCAATCGTTGCGGGACACCACTCTTAATTGGTCTCCACTTGGACATTGAGCACTCTTTGAGTGCGACCATCCAGCCAATTCCGTATCCCTTGAGTGGCCCATCCATCAAACCCATATCTTTCCAGTTTAGAAACCAAGATGTTGGGCAGGACATTGTCAAATGCTTTGCACAAGTACAATGGAAGACGTAGCACTGTTATGTGACTACTGTTGGACTGACAGCACAGCTCTGGATCAGAGACTGCCAGCCTCACAAGTCGTGCCAAGGCGGGTGTGGGAGACAGCATTGGCAGGCCTCCTTCCTGATGGACAGTTCAGGTGTCACAACCTTGTTTTGCAGAGCAACAGAATTTACCCTTGTAAACGGAGGCCATGATCTGTCAGTGAGTTTTGGGACAGAAAGCAAACCTTGTAATATTTTGCTACTAATATAGTAAGGTCACAGTGGTATAGCGTAGCATAGCATAGCTTTGCATAGCATACTACAGGAGAGTATAGAAGGGTTTCCTTTCCTTTCTAGTCTCTCTTCTTATAAGAAATCTTTAAAAATGCTATTTGTCATCTAAACCATTTAAAACTGTGATAAAAATATCAGTGTGATTCGCTCATAAACCTTCACTTTTTCACACACAAAATTCTAATTTGCCAGCAAAGCTTTTACTAACAAAACTTTTACTTGAAAGATCCCGTAAAGTTACACTTGAGCTTGCCATCTCAGAAAGCTTTACCTTTCTGCCCAATCCTTCTGCCCTGCAGCTTCCTCTTCCTTCGAGTGCAAAGCACAGAAAGCACTGAAGGAGTTAGGAGACAGCAGCACGTCAGTGAGCACTGCACCTCCTCCCTCACTTTGACAAGGTAAGCATAACTGAATGGCAACTAGGTTTGATTTAAGGATAAGAAGCATCTGTGAAAAGCTAATTCTAGATATTTCATTATATGGCTACATAAGCAGAATTTGGTACATAGGTTTAATACTTCCGTCAGAGCTGGAGAAGTTCTCCTGCTAGTGATCGCGCAAATCAGGCAGGTGTGGAGACCAGGCTTGCATTTTATGTCATGTGCCAGCTTGTAGCTTGCCTTCCTTCTGCACAAATAGCATATATCCCTTGATCTTCAGCTACTTACTCTATCATCAGTTATTAATTAATATAAGGCAGGGTATCCTAATGGCTCTAACAAACAGCAGGAAAGAAGGACCTTGTAGAACAGCCAGAATACCATCTGTCAATTTATGTTAGACACTATTCAAAATCTCTTGAAGATCTTTTCAATACACTGTTGGTAATGCACGTATAAACACACATCTGCTTCTCATTTGATTTTTCGCTATATAGCCCAAGCTAACTGACTAGGTCCTTTCCACAACTGACAGGGAAATAGATGATGTTCAAGATCTTGAATGTGGAATAATTAAGGAGTCTGTAATCTAACCTGAACTAATCCTTCCATGCAATTCTTTAATGTAGATGTACGTTATGATGTATCTAATCAAGTTAATCCAACAAGATAATGGGGAGCATAGAAAGCAGAGGAAGAAAAGGGAAAGTGTTGGGCAGGCTAAAGATGAAGATATAGTTGAGGAAATTGCTGACGTATTTGTAATCATCCATTTACAGTTCTGGTTTTTTGGAAAACAGAACTTTGCACCTAGAAGTCTGCATCTCTACACTAACATACATTATTGCCAGGTTTTATTTTGCATTCATAACTCTTTGTCAGAAAACAAATTAATTTTGGATGGAAGCAGTAGATGCTGATTTTTAAAATAATATAAGCTATCATCTTTATAATATACTTAACCACTGGTGTGAAATTTATCATCAGAAAATGAATACTGAAAACTTAATTTCAAATGTGGTTTCACTCCAGAGGGAATATAGGCATACTTCAAAGATGAACTACTTTTGCCATCAATGAGCTAGACTGTAAAACTTAGATCATATATTGGTATATATGAATACAACAATACTAAATTACAGTTGAAAAAACTCAGAAGAAGAAGAGGAAAAAGGATTTTTACATCATCATTAATGGTTAATTAAGGCTGTAAGGAATAAGATACGTATTTTATAAGGGAAAAAAATAAAAAAAATGTTGGTTTTATGCTCAAATATTCAAGATCATAGGAGCATTGTTACGATTATATAATTTTCGTATTCGAGTTTCTCATTCCTTTCAGCTTTCTCATTCTTTCAGCTTTTTCACAAAGTGTGTGTATAAAGTAAAAGGAGATGGTGAGAGGATGAGCTCTAGAGATTGAACTGAATCTGCAAACCTAGTGTAAGTGACTGTGTTGGTCTTTTGCCTCGACATTGCTGAAACTAAACCACTAAAGATGTAACTGCCGTCACAATGGAGCAACTGCTAGACTATAGGTTTCCTGTGGCTGTACAGACCTGAACATGAAGTGTGTTCTGAAAAACTGAATATAAAGCAGATTCCGAGAAACTCAACCTAGCTTCCACGCATGCGCCCAGCCTCGGGGTCTACCTCTTGAGACCCCGCAATGACAGTATTGGACATGCATACCAACCGAGTGGGAAGTGGATTTAAGCAACATGGAATATGAAAGAAATCTCAGAAGAAACATAAATATATAATGAGATGACAAGATAAAAGTGGAAGAAAAGACTTCTACTCTTCTTGATTTTTCTTGTCTTTCTCCTGGGCCGATGCTTCTCCAGCTCGACCTTGTCTCTTCCATCTTCCACCTTCTTCGCTCCATGGATGGATCAGACTGCAGAAACTCCTCAGCTTCATGGTGGTAGCTATAACCACTAACTTCTTTTGTTTTCCTTCCTCTTTTTTTCTCCCTCTTTTGTACTCATGCACTGGTTATCAGACAAATAAAGCTCTTAGGCACTTGACTCCATTTTAAGTCTGTTCGCCAGAATACAAGCAGAGCATACACACAGCTCCTGGACCAGCTTGCAACACCTAGTAGCAGATGAAACTAAAAACTCTGATGGTTTCTTTCCACAGGTCTCCACATGCTGGATCATGCCTACAGGTCAGAAGATAAGGGTAGTGAGAAAGAAACAATGACCTTGTTCTGAGATGGAGAAGTGTGATGGTGAGCCTCGGAAGCTGGTTTTATAAAGTACTGAAATAAATAGCCACAGAACTGACGATTCAGCCAGTATCTATGTCATATCTATGTGCTATCATTCTGATGATCATTGTAGTTATCTTTCCTCTTACTCCAGCTTCCTCAAGGACCCTTCAGTAGTACTGAACTTCTTTCTAAAATCCACCTGTCCTTTCTAGCCCATCCTGTTCAGTCAGAGTTAAAATTGATAAAAATTATTAAAAAAAAAAAAAAATGCTCATTAATTGTGTCAGAAATTAGCAAGCATCAAAGATTCATCTGTTTACTCAGTTTTCAAAGGATCTTTAAAACTCCCCTCAGGAAAGTCTTTACAGTCAGAATGGGTCCCATGTTCTTTACAGTCACCAGCATTATCAAACGACTGTTATTCTTGTTAAAAAGGTAACATTAAAAGCCCATCAATCAGTATACCTGAGGCTGGGGGATTCTGTGATGTATGTCATGAATTAGTCTGGAATGGTATCTTAATCTTCAAAAAAATTCTCAATTTCAAAGAGCTGGAATTAAATTAGTATATAAATAGTAATTACTGAGATTCATCCAAAGAGTGATAATTCCTATTTTGCAGGAAGATGTTTAAAATTTTACTTTAAAGTTGAATAACAACATTGACACATACTATATAGCTGAAAACCAAAATAGATTAAAGAAAAACCTTTTTTTTCCTGAGAGGTAGGATCTGTATGGGGGTTTTTCCTCCTATTTTCTCCTGTGACCTCTAAGCATTAGTTATGAAGAAAAACCTTTAATACATCATCATTTCCAAAATGATCTCGTGTTTCCAGTAGTTTGGATTTTTTTTTTTTAAGAGTTTTTCTTTACTGTGAATAAACTACATCTTTCCTCTGCTTCTGGACTTTACAATTAGAAGAACGTGGAAAATTTCATCCTCTTATTTTGTTTTCATTGCATTTCAGTTTAAAAACTTCTGCTATGTTTTCGTTAACCTCTTGTACAAAGTATATTCAGATTAATTCAATGGTATTTCCAATGTTTATTTTGATTCCATAGAAATAAACTATATTTTTTCTTTAGAAGTTAAGACATGATGCAGTAAAACTTTTCCCTTTATTAATGTAATATGCTTCAATAACCCCTACAGACATTCAAAACACTTTTTTTCCTGGCTATCAGATTTTAAAAATGTTCCTGAAGTCTACAGTAAATGAATGCTCCATGATGTTATATTGTTTTCTATATTCTATGCTGGTTTTGAGTTTGCATTTCACTTTTGTAAAAATAACAGCAAATGTGGGGTGGACACATCTTGAAAATTAAAAATATCCTATTTTTTGTATCCTTGGAAGTATAATACATCACTAAGAAACTGAAATTTTGTTTCTTAAAAAATACTGCTGGGATCATCATTTGTAAGATCATCATAGAAAAAGTTCAAAATATCAGCAGGTAATTGGAATTAATTTTAAACATTAATTATTCTCCAGTGATTTTAAAAAAAAAAAAAACCAGTTAATTCCTACACCTGAGGAAAATAAATAAAATAAATAAATTACTGCACCGAGATAAAATTGGAACTATTTTACGTATTTTATTTATTTTCTGCTAAAATAGTGAAGTACGTGGGGTGTTTTTTTTTTTTTTTTTTTTGAATCAGCTAGAACACCTTAGTTATATTTCTTGAGTCTTCTGTAGATTTTTTGCTGGAAACCTTAGCTCTTGATAAATGATTTGTGTATCTACTCGCGTATTTGACATCATACATAGTCATTGCTTAAATAGATGGCAATACTAAATCCTCTCTCCTGACTTCAAACGTTACATCATCCTTTGCTGACTTACCATAATAAATGTAGAAAATCTGATATGATTTGATTAAGAAAAAAAGAACAAACACACCTTTTCAGAACACATAAGTAGTTTTTGCTCTGACAGCTACAGAGCGTGGAGGCACATAGCCTGTCTGGTGAAACCACTTGCGCAAATACTAAGAACTATTAAATGACTGATGGTGACCAACTGCTACTTCTTCCAAAGAGGAATCCACTTAGTGAAAATATTTGACAAGAAAATGAGTATCGTCAAATTGCAGTGAGTTCCCAGACACTTAAGGAGTTTACCACATTGCATATAATCTTATAGTAGCCACAGTGGGTGGTAATAGAGCTATCAGATTATAAAAAACACATCTTGCATAAGTTGGGTTTGAAAACCCAAAGCTTTACTACCCCAGAACTCAAAACTGCATAGCTAGTATATTGAGGTTTTACTTATTTTTCTATTAATTTAGTTTCTGAAATAGTAAAGCTCTTCTGTCTGGTTTTATTGCCAGTGTTTAACCACTACCAAGGTCTGTTGTCATAGTATTTGTGACTGTTTTAATGCCTTTTAGTAAATCAGACAAGAGAAAAACTGTATATGCAAATTGAATAAACTCCCCTCTCCAAAATAATCTCTCCCATCCCATCCCCAAAGAATACATTCAGTGTTTGGGAAACATAAGTTAAAAGGAAAGACAGAAAGAAAAACAACAAAAAAGAGGAGTGAATAATATGTGAAAGTCTAACCATTACATACAGACTGTGAGTCCTTGGAACAGGAGGTATTTTTTGCTCTGAGTTTATATTACACCTAGTACAGTTCATGATTAGAGCACCAAAGCTATGCTAGCATCAAAGGCTAAATCAATAAATTAATAATTCTTTAGGAAGAGAAACAGATAAGAATGCCTGACAGAAAATTACATTAAATCATTAAATGGTAAATTCATTTGAGCCACCTGTCACTCATATGAAACCTTATGCAAATAATAGGAACACTTATGCAGTATAAAACAAATTTTCAAAATTTTGTCTTACTAAAGATGAATACTCAAAGAAATTTACAAGAATTATCTTATTTAGTTGCAAAAAAAAAAAAAAAAAAACCAAAAAAAACCCCATAGGGGATTGAGGGTTGCTCAAATACCAGTAGATGTTCCAGTATTTAATCTAACATTTTTAAACATAACCTTGTGTGATGTGGGAACATACATTTCAACTAGTTTTCTATATAAATTACTTCTGGCTTAATAAAGGAAATTATGGGGATTTTTTTCATTCTACAAAGGTCTTTCATTTAGGTCAAAATTATTTTTCTTCTACGATTAAAATAATTTTTACTTCTACTTTAGAGGTTCTTATATATAGTGCCATGTGCCATTATCATACTGTTACTAACGATACCTATGTCTTCTCATATTTAGACTCAATTACACCATTTTTCAGAAAATATTTTATGGATATCTCAGGGAACTAAGACTGCTAAATGAGTAGATTTTCAGTTGGTGGGGCTGGGGTGTTTGTTTGCTTGTGGGTTTTACTTTTTTATTTTTTCCTTCCAGTATGATGAACTTATTTATGTATTCCAGAAGGATTTTGACCTGTTTAGAGAGAGTATGGAATAAGTGACTTTTATCCACTGCTATGTCCTTATTTTTGTTAGCTACTATTCTGTCATTCCTGTCACTTATTATTTCTACAAAGATGAGGAAATATAAAGATGATTTACATCCAATTTTTCCCCAGAATGACTTTCCATTTGCGTGGATAATTTTCAGTCTGAATTCTGTCCTCTGATGAGTTTACATCTTATCCTGTCTTGTGCTTATCTGAAAATATAAATATTCAGATTGAAAATGGATCCATTAAATTGTAATCATAGCCAGGCTAGAATGCAGAATAAAATCACACAATAATTCTTCCAGTTTCACTGCAAACAACAGAGGATAAACAACACTCCAAAATCACACTGCTAATCAGTTGAACAGCTGTTTACTAGTCCATATGAAAACAAAAATCCTATTTCCTTCTTTTAATTTTATTTCATTTTAAATTGTTTTCTAAAATCAGTCCAAACTCATAAGTAGTTATCCTTTTAATAATGGATCTTTCATGAATAAGTAAATACTTCAAAGATAAATAACTATGTTTACAATGGCAATTCAGGCTACTGAATGAAACATTAGTTGTCACTTATTCATCCATCATCAACATCAATATTCAATATTTCTTCCTTGTCTCTTTTCTAGTGTAAAAAATTATTTTTAGTCATCTGGTTGCTTTAATACAAAATGCCTATGAAAATTGCCTTTTATAAACAAAGATGACTCATTTATACATAAAAGATGAGCTATTAAAATATGGAAATTTACAGACTTCCTTGTTATCATAATAGAGAATAAAACCATACCTCAAGTTTAACACGTACAGTAAATATAAGTAAAAGTAAAAGTTTTTGATCCTGTTAAAATTACTAAATTAGCCTTCCACCTTCTTTCTCCAAAAATATTATTTCAGATCTAACTCCAAACAAATACTTTATTATAAAAAAGTAGACTGCAGTGAACTATTATTACTGTCATTACCACACTTCAGGAAATAATTCCAGAAGTATTTGTGACAAGGAGAAACATTTTGTAACAAATAAGCTAAAATTCATGTATAAATAAGAATATAGAAATACAAATTATAAGAACAAAGCACTGTAGATATATGAAAAATAATGATTGAAGCATTAAGTCATGGAATTATTTTTTGAGGTAAGTAAACTTTTTTTCCATAATAGCCAGGAAAACAGGACTAATGTTACAGAGCAACTGAAGTTAGAGTTTCAGGTACAGTGGAGGGGATCTAAAGAAATTAAAGCTAAGCAGGTGGAAAACTGCCTGGAAGGGCAGGCCCAAAGAGTGGTGGTGAATAAAGTTAAATTCAATTGGTGGTCAGTCACAACTGTTGAGCCCAGGGCTCAGTAGTGGGGCCAGTTTTGCTTAACATTTTAATCATGATTTGGACAAGGGGTTAGAATGCACCCTTACTAAGTTTGCAGATGACACTAAGATGGGCAGGAGTGTTTGTCTGCCTGAGAGTAAGGTTGCTTTACAGAGGGACCTGAACAGGCTGGCTGGATGGGCTGAGGCCAGTTGTACAAGACTCAACAAGGCCGAGTGCTGGGTCCTGCACTTGGGTCACAACAACCTCAGGCAACTTTTCATGGAAAGGGCTGTCAGGCACTGGAACAGGCTGCCCAGGGAAGAGATTAAGTCACCATCCCTGGAGGTATTTAAAAGACATGTAGATGTGACACTTATGGACATGGTTTAGTGGCAGACCTGGCATTGCTAGGTGTCTACATTTAACCTGTATCTGGGACTGTTTAGTTATAGCAGTTGTCCTAAGACCTGATGTCCCCTCCTGAGCCAAGAAGTGAGATCAGGAAAAGGAGAGGAGATCATGGGTTGAAATGAAAACAGATTGAATGAAACGTCAAACCTAAAATTAATACTAATGTCAACATACAGTAGACAAAATTATACTCAGTGAACTGTCACAATAAACAGGACAGCAGTCCTCGGGAGCAGAACGGTAAGTGAGTCCCTCTGAGGATGGAAATAAACAGGAGGAGAAGGAGGAGGAGGAGCAGATGCAGGAGGAGACTCCGTCATCAGCAAACTGCCCCCTTTATAATGAGAATCGTGTTCATGGGATGGGACACACCTGTAGCCAGCTCAGGTCAGCTCTCCTGGCTTTTGTCCCTCCCAGCTCAGGCTCCTGCCTGACTGGAAACAGTTAACAGAGGCACACCAGGGTAGACTGGGATACTGTCCCAGTGAAACTAGAACAAGTTTAGTGGTTGAATCTGATGATCTTAAAGGTCTTTTCCAACCTAAACAGTTCTATGATCAGAAGGAAAATAGATCAGTTTAGATGTCAATACTGTGAAAGTCTCTTTCCTAATGAGAGAAAAAAGCTCACAGTGAAATGAATATAACTCTAATAGGAGGAAACAAAAAATAAGCACTCTTGGAAGATGAAATAATTTACTGAATTTACTTTAGTGACAGAAATGCTATAAAATAATTATTTGAGCTAAGCAGGATTTTCACATTTTCTGAGTTCCTAACAAGAGAATATTTCTTGAAAAATAAATCTTTCCTAGGATTTAATTTATTGCTCTTATTTAGTCCACAAGTAGATGTTTCCAAATGATTTATATATTTTTAACATCTTGCTCTTCAGAGTTTATTTTCTTAGGCTAGTAGATTTAATCTCTTCAGAAAATCAGGTAAAGCTGCTTTGATTTTAACTCCAGAATAATGTACTGTTTCAACTTGAGATAGCTTTAGTTTGAAGATGGTTCTAAATCTATTGGTTATAATTATTTCATCTGTTCAGTGACTAGTAGTTTTGCTAAGAAAGTGTGTTGCAACAGTGAATAGACTTCAGAGTCCCAGTAAAATAGTTTAGAATTCTCTACATGACAAGTAACAAAGTTTGGTTGTAAAAATGTGAGATAGCCACTGCATTGTCTCTTATTGTGTATGACTTGAATAATTCAGTCACCATTTCATCATATGGGACGGGACATTAAAATACACTGTTAAAATGTAAAGTATCCCAGTGCCAGCACACTCTCTTGGTACATTTCCTCTTTCTCAGTTTCTGTGATTTTTGACTAGAGGAGCCTCTGATGAATTCCATCTGAGCCTTTTTGATTAGATTTTAGAAACCAGTTATAATATTTGTGCCTAAGTATGGATCTCAGGAAGCAAATTCCAAACACGTCTCCCATTTCACTCTTTTTTGGAACAAGTTAAGAGGGCTTAAATTCCCTCATAAAATCAAGAAGTTGCTACCACTGTAGATTTTAGTTAATTTTGCATCCTTGATACAACAGCTGAAATTAATTAACAGCCCTTATATATTATTTCCTCCTGGAGCAATGAACAATTTTGAGTTTCACATCAGTTCTGCACGAAGCAAATGCTCTAATCTGGCCCTATTCTACTCCTGCATATCTTCTATTATCAGAGCCTCAAACTGCATTGCCAAAACTCAGGTGGAGTTGTAAAGCTTTAGTAGACCCATGAGAGGTCTGACGCTTCAGAGTGGGATGTGAGAGAAGGCTCTAGGTGCAGAAACTAGATCTGGCTGTAGAACACATTGAAGGAAATAAATATGTTTTAAATTACTGTTGTGAAATTGTGGTGGTTTGACCCTGGCCGGCTGCCAGGCACCCACACAGCCGCTCTCTCACTCCCTCTTCACTGCTAGACAGGGGGAGAAAATATTTTCAAGGGCTTAGGGTTTGAGATAAGGACAGGGAGATCACTCTCATTTACCATCCTGGACAAAACAGACTCAATTTTGGGGAAATGAGGTACATTTATTAACAGAACTAATCAGAGAGGAGTAATGAGAAGGGAGAAAGAGCAAACAGATCTTAAGACCAGAACACCTTCCCCCCATCCCTCCTTCCTTCCCGGGCTTAACACCAATCCCAGTTTCTCCACCTCCTCCCCCTGAGTGGCGCAGGCGTACAGGGAATGGGGGTTACGGTAGGTTCATCCGACATTGGTTTCACCACTTCTTCACTCCAGAGGAAGACTCTTCACTCTTCCCCAGGTCATTGTGGGGTCCCTTTCACGGGAGACAACCTTCACGCTATCTTCTCCGACGTGAGTCGTCCCACGAAGGGCAATTCATCACAAACTGCCCAACGTGAGACACCTCACGAGGGGCAGCCCACCCCTCGTGAGTCTGAGGCGCAGTCCTTTGGGGGAAACTGCTCCAGCGTGAGTCCCCCACCATGTCACAAAAGTGATGAAGAGGGTCCCGTCGGAGAGCCGGTCAAGACAACGACAAATCCCACCGATATGGCTACAAGTAGTTCTCCTTTATTGCTCTGGACAGCTCAAGATATACAGTTCAGCAGTGTCCCCGCGCCTGCCCCTTAACAGAGTTGGTCAGTTACAGGTTCACACGCGCCAGTGTTTTATTGGGTAGTGCCATTCCCCTATGCAAGCGGCTCTCACCCCCCCTTTCTCCCCCTGGCAAGGCTCTTCACAAAACAGATAAAACCTCCTCCTCCCTGTGTTCCAAGGCAGCTTCAAGGACAGAGCCTCTGTTTAGGCCTAAGCTGGGTTGTCCACGCTTTTAAAGTTATACCGCACCTCTGCTCCACAAGAAATTCCTCTACAAAGTCCCACCAGCCAACCTGCTCCAGCGTGGGCATTCCCTCTTCCACGGGCCACAGGTTCAGGCAGTGACTTGCTCTGATGCGGGCTTCCCACGGTCTACAGCCCCCTTCAGGTATCCACCCACACGGCGTGGAGTCCTCTGCACGGTGGACATCTACGCGGTGATCCTCACAGTGGACATCTGCAACTCGCCCATGGGCTGCAGGGGGACAACCCGCTTCCCCATGGTCTTCACCACAGACCCGGGGGACTCTCTCTGCTCTGGTGCCTGGAGCTCATCCTCCCCCACCCTCCTTCTTCGCTGATCTTGGTGTCTGCACAGATTCTCACTCCTCCATCTCTGTGCCAGCTGTTGCGGCGCAGTTCTTCTCCCTGTTCTTACATATGTTTTTCACAGAGGCGTTCCTCTCCTATCACTTTACTGATAGGTTCAGCCTTGGCCAGCGGCGGGTCCCTCTTTGGAGCTGGCTGGCATTGGCTCTATCAAACTTGGGGAGCTTCTAGCAGCTTCTTGCAGAAGCCACCCTGCAGCTCCCCCCCTCCGCTGCCGAAATCTGGCTAGGCCAAACCAAAACAGAAATCAATCCAAAATCTACATTATGCAGCAGAAATGCATATTTCTTCATTTCTGTTTCTTTATTTGTTAGTTATTTTTTCTGATTTATAATAATAGATTCAGTTTTAGGAAAAGAGAACATCCTCAGTACTATGCACTTGATGTACTTTTTAAATTACTTCTTGCTTGCACCACCAGGGTTTTGTAGTCTTCCTTGATTCTGCCCAGGTTTTGGCTTATGGTGCCATTTGTGCCTATATGACAGAGTAGTAATGGCTAGTAATCTGACCTTGACAAGCCGTGGCACCCTCTCAGGCACATCTCAGACCTTAGCTCCCAGAAGGCAGCATCCCTCTTCCGACCCGCTGTCAGGCTGGCAGGTGGATGCCTCAGTGCCTCTTGCCAGCGAGTCACTCACTACGAGTACTTGTTGCTTCCTTTTGTGGCACCCACTCTGTGCTGCTGGTGCAGTTTCTCTTTTCAGACCTTGCTTGTGTCTGCAGCTGTTAAAGTTCCATATCTGATTTTGGTTGCTGTACTGAAGGCTGAGGACTGAAGGAGAGTCCTGCTTTTGTGGGTCACCAGGGTCAAAGGAGAATCATTCTCTGTGGTATTAGCCACAGGAAGACGATTATGAAATCATTTATCTGTCTCTGTCTCGGCACCTCTAACACTGTTAGCTTTTTTAACTGTTTCCTGCAACTTGGCCTCCTGACACAACAGATGATCAACTTGTGCACATCTTTTGCAAGACTTTTCTCTGGGAGAAGGGTCTGGAAACTTGTTGCAATTGACCACTTGTACAGAAGTCTCTTCCCTTATCAGTTATGTCTGGGTGGAAACATAAGACATCTCAGGGCCTTTCTCTGTAGAAACACTGGTTTTAACTCCAAGGCAAGTGCCCACCCATCCTGCTATTCTATGATTCTATGATTATTGTTACACTGTTTAATTGTTTTACTCCATTTCAGAGACTAGACTGGCAGAACAGTAATTTCCTGTATTAATTGAACTCCAGTTTACTTTAAACCCTCTCTAGTATGTTATTACATACTATATTACATTACATAGTATGTTATTACATACTAGAGAGTGTTCTTTTTTTAGTATTGCTGTAATTGTCTCAATGTATTTTTGCAAAACCAAAATAATACAGAATGTTTGTAGTTTACTTATACATGAACAACAGCTTCTGATGGAAATCAGTACTAACTGGTAGAAAACCACAATTTGTTTTAAAAAAGGAACTGAGAGTAATTTGTGTGTGTATGTGCTTTGGTAAATGTCACGTAGCAGCATAATTACATTTGGTCTTGAATACTTTCATATTGGCAACACAAATCTTGTCAGACTAAGTCCTAAATTTAGATGGCTCCCTAAAGTGAAGATTAAAAATGTCATATTCTTAATATATTATGAAGCATTGCAAAGATTTGCATCGCTACGGGGCTTTAAAATAACCTGAGAAAAATTAATCTGAAAATTGGCTCATCACTGTTATCAACATAAGATTATAAATCACAGAATGCTTTGTCAAATTCTTTAACACACTTACTGCACATATTTATTAGAATAAGTTCCCTTGATTCCTAACATACGGAACCATAGCACTGAATCTTTGCAGTTTAACACTAGCTGAAGAACACTATGTTGCCCTTCTAATATTTCGTGCCTGCAGATGTCCACAATGTATTTTTCAGATCATGGATAAATTAACTAATTTGTTTATAAGTCTGATATCAGTAGAAATTAATTCTTTGGCTACACAAATTTGTAAAATATGTGGTTGAAACCTGCATGCTAGCAATTGATGTGCAGAGTGCCAAGACATTGCAGAATAAAACACCTGTGTTATCTAAATGATCTCTACAGAAAGCAGCTATATATCATATGAAAAATGCAATAAGAATGTCTGGCAGTAAAAGTGATAGCTTAAATAATAAAAAAAAAAAGACAACTTTAAATGGTGCAAAGAATAAATTAAAAGCTTTGTTGGCCAAGTATTTCAATAACTTTGTTTAATTTGGAAAATAAACCCTGTATTTTATTCAGCTATTTCAGTTATCTCTATCATATTAGATGAATTTAAGTTTCCAAACCACTCTGAAACATTTGTGAATAATGTTTTTTCAAAACAGTTAAATTGATCAGGTAACAGTCAGTTCAAGGACTAACAATGATACTTTTTACCAGTTCTGCGTCCATCTTATTAAGCAGCTACTCTTTATCAAATTTTTTATTGACTTTGCAAATATTTCCACTGGTATCAAATTAGTGACTGAAAAATTTTCATGGTGATGGTATGATTCAGGTGAATATGAGCCTACTTAACTATAATTTGACTTTCAAGACTCTCATATTTCTGCAAGAATCATTTGTCTTACATGGATCTGGTGTCTCCTTCCTCAGGGTTAGTGTTGGTGAAATACTCCAAGGTAAATTGCATGACAAGCATTGAGTTGATTGATTTGGGATTCAATGGCAATACTATGCCTGAATGACCCCTTCTCATACAATTTATCTGACTTCCATCAAAACTTTCAAAACTATTTATTTCTCATTTTTTTCTGAGCAATACTTAAAAAATAATTTTATAGCCAGAAAGAGGTGAGCATCATCATGACTGAAGTGACTTTGAAGTCATAGCTAATTTAGATAGTCAAAATTACCATTTCTGGTGTTTCAGAGAATATTACATACTTGAGATTGTCCAAATAAATTATTATTTTTAAGCTCCCAGACCATACATGAACACACAGATATTTTGATAAAGAGGTGCAAATTATGGACTTTCAGTATCTCACTCAGAAAGTATAATCCAGAAAGGAGATATGGTGCGGTGCCTGGAAAATGAAGAATAAAAGGAGACAACTAAGTTAAAGGGCGTGACAGGATCACAGATCTGCAAAGGATAACTACTCCAAAGGTAAATTTATGAAGTGTCCCAAATCAGAATACGGATTAACTGTATTTTATACTTTAATCATATGCTTTGAAATTTTTTGCCATCAGAGTCATATGGATCCGAGTAGAAATTTGATGGCTTTGTGCAAAGGAAGCCATCAAGAAAGGAGGTGGTAAAATCTTAGGCTTTATGTTAGCAACAGATGAAAACAGGGCAAAATGCAGTCTATCAGTAGCACGAGAACAGAAGTAAAATAAATTTATATAAAAAAATACAGCTAATTATCCAAAAGTTTTTCTTTGAAAATAGTAGAATCATACTTCAAATTCTGTCCTAGATGATTACAGGAAGCTACTCAGAGCCCAGGCAACATGAAAATGTTCAGTACTGTGACAAAAACGCTACCTGTGGTAATCCACAGAGGTTCCCTAAGCAAGCAATTTTTGTGCTTATTTTTGTTTCCTTTTGCTTGCTTTATTGCAGGCTTGACAGCTGCAGAAGTTAGTCCAGACAACTGAGATCAGGGATATGTTCATTCTCTATTCTTTTCAGGATTATGAAAACTATAATGTTTCATTTAGATTTTCCAATACAAAATTTTGAGGTATATGAAATTGCATTCCTGGGAGGGAGGGAGGGAGGGTGGTGAACAAAACAAAAAACAAAGAAGAAAGACTAGTTCCTTTCAGAGACCAATCTATTTTAGCCCCATATTCTATTTTTGTTGTATTTGTGACATAAAAAAGTTATTTTTTTCAGACACAGATCTGACATTTAATTGAGAAAATCTGTAATTTTATGCTCATTCTGGGAATATGTTTTCTTAAATTGTACCCAAATGTGCTAGTGTTATAGTGTCATAAACTCTACCACCATCATCATTGTGACCACCATCACCCTCAATCACTTGTATTCTTACACACCATTCTTAGTTTTATTTTTGTTATTCAGCTTTTAATGTATTTATAATTTTCAGATGAAAGATACAATTAAATAATCATTAATATGAGTAAGAAGAAAAAAAACCACAACCATAAAATTCATTATGAGAAAAGAAAAAGAAATTTTCAAGTAATCAGAGGAAATATTATGTCAAGCTAACGATTAGATTTAGAAACCCTAGTTAAACACTGACACTGGAAAGATGAAAAAACTTAATAATATAACAGGTAAGAGCAAGGATGTTTCCATTGTAAATCAGTGTTCTGTTAAGATAACATAAAGGCCTAGTCGGACAAAATATATGAGAGGTTATCAATCTGCAAAGAGGACCTTAATAAATTCTCAGTCTCTTACATGAAGTTTGTTGATGTTGCTTTATCAAAACTTGTCCTGTTTGAGCATACTTTTGCTCACTGCACATAGTTAGTGTCAGCGTATTTCCACATCGTTTCTAGTTCAGAACAGAGTTGCTGTTCAGCTTCTTTCATTTATCCTATGTCTGTCTTCTAAATCATCCATTAACCATACTGCTTTTTTTCCTTCAGTGTTTGTTAGACATTTTTAATGTAACTCCTCCAAGTTATAACTCCTCCAAATCATTATCACCTCCTGCATCAAATATGACACCTATTTATTTTGTAACCGCATCCTTCTTCTATCACTCACAATAGTTTCTAAGTTAATTTTCCATCCATATTATTGTGAGCCCATTCTGGTTTATTTCCTGTGTAGTTGCATCTTGTTTGTTTCTTGTCTTCACATCCAAATCCCTTTCAGTCATACCACTCCCATGCATCTGCTTGTCTCTCATTGCATTGTCCTTGAACACCTACGTTTTTCTGACTACTTCTGACTTTTTCTTTTCTAGACTTCTTGCTACTTTCTTACCTACTGCTTTTACACAATTAATTAATTTATTCAACAAATTCATATTTTGTCTGTCTTTTTTTTACACCAGTTGTTAACAGGTAGACTTAGGGAAATGCTGGAACAACTGACATGGTCCTCTTTGAGATAAGATTGGTTTTACAGAGATTTTTTTTTATTTGTTCTTTGCACATTAAATCTAACATTGAGGAAATGTATGGGCATAACAGCTTCTAAATTGTTTCTGTCTACAATATTCAGTTACCTCACCTCAGTGACCCTACTAGTTCATTAACTGTTTACACAACTTTGTCCTAATCCGTCACATTTTACTCCAGTCAAGAAACTAAATTTTTATCCTCTTTCTGAGACTCTGGATGTGTCTTTAGCTATACAAAATGCTTTAGTGAACAGGTTAGCTTCAACATCCTTTAGAAAAAGAGAGAAGTAAAAGCTCCCCACACTTATTTGCTCTAGGCCTAAGTAGAAGCTTTCTTCACAGCTAAGACAAGTCTGCCACTCATTAGTTAACAAGGACACCTGTCCCCATGGAATATTCTGCCTTGCTCCATTTCATTGGTGGGCCTTTTTTCTTAAATAAGAACAAAAATAGAATCAAATCACCTCCCTTCCTTCAAAATGGAGGACAAAAGTTTACATCACTGATATCAACAGAAGCTTCTCTCTCCTAAGGAATAAGTAAGTACCACTTCCCCACGGGTGATGGTGCCTGCCCTGTTCCTCTCAGAAGTGTAGTAGAGGAGTATCAGGAGGGTTAAAAAAGTTGCTTTACGCCATGGTTAGAAAAAAGTAAGAAGCACTGGCACACAAAGTCATTCTTTGCAGAGTAGAGGCAGTTATATTAGATATACTTCTGTTGGTATAAGGTCCTTTGAGAAAGTAGTCTTCTGTTCAGGAGGCAGAAAGTCCAAGAGATAAGTTTAAATTACTTGTATCAAGAACTTAGGAACTGGTGTTTACATCAGAATGAACTAAAACAGATAGTGAAAAGTATCAGGTGACAATAATAATATCTTATATTCTTGTCCTATTTTGCAAAGACTGTATTCAACATAGTACCAACTGTGGCAGGTGTATCCTTCCCCCATTGGTTGGGAGTGCCCACCCCTCCCCCCCGTGAGTCAGCAGTTGCTAGGCAGATTTCAGAGAATTTTCTGGAAACCTGGGTGGGCTCGGAAATGACCCATCACCCTGAGGGGCACTCCCAGGAAGTTGGCTGGCAGCCAATAAGAGACCAATATGGCTTGACTGACCACAGTCACCTCGACTGAGACTTTAAAATGGGGTGCTGGCAGCCATCTTGTGGGAGTTTCCTCGTGGCAGCTGGCTCTGCAGGTGGGGGTACTCAATCTCCCCCCTTAGGTGGGATGCCTCCTAAGGACTTTTGTCTCTGGGGTTGAGACTCCTCATCTGTGTAAGGTGAGCATACCATTCTCGAGATTGAGACTCCTCATCTTTTATAAGGTGAGCGTATCAGGATGCGGATCATTATTCTTTGGTTAGGGTGGGTGTAGTGTAGTTAACTCTTTTCCAATTGGTACCTGAACCTTTAATTTTGGAGACGCTTCTGTTTATTAATAAATCTAATTTAGGCACATGCGTGAATTTATCATCTGTAGAAACATGGGAGCGCTCTTCTCCACTGTCTCCACGACACCAACTTTTCAGACTAGGTAATTCTGGTTTAAAATCATTTGCTTCATGTACCAGCACCAGGGCCCAGAAAGCTTAGTCCAGGAAAGAACAGTGTGTTGTGATGCAAACCCAGAGACAATACATGAATAACCAAATACAGTGCTAGAGGTCTTTCAAATTTTGAAAAGGGATTCTATCTAGACCTTGTCAAGGACAATACAAAAATACATGTTTTTTACAGAGATAGAAGATTAATTTCCTATTCCCTGAACTATGAGTCTATTTTTAATGTAGCTGCTAATTATATTTATATGCACCAAATATTTACAGTCATGCTGTACTGGATCCATGCAAAAAAAAGCTCAAGCCCAAAACCACCCTAAATCCTCACTTTGAATCCTTATATTTCAGTAAAAATGGGATTACGCAAAATGAATCTTTTACTTAATCAAACACAGTACACTAATTAACATTCTAATCAGTACCGAAAGGTCTTTTTTTTTTTACAGAAAGGAGAAAGGTTAACTATATTAGAGAGCAGTAAAATATTTTTGTAGTAATTAAGGGTATTTCCACGTACTTCCATATAGAGTGATCATCTTGCAAGTGTGAAAAAATATGTTGATTGTGTCCTGGATATACAAAGTTCATCTAGTATCTGTAGAATTTCTAATTTCTGTAGACTTACTAGTCCAAACCAATTAAGGTACACATATACATGTTTATATATGGCACAGAGATTAAACATATCTTAAAATAAGTTATTGTGAATGATTCTTTATACAGAATGAGAGAAAAATGCTTCCTGTAGAGCACAACAACAGACAATGAAGAAGAGAGATTTAAGAGCAGATGAGAAAAGGCTGCTAGAGAAGGGAGTGTTTGCAGGTTAAATGTTAAAAGATGTTAGTTTTGCAGAACGAATTGGTGCACAGCTCGAGAAGACAGAGCAAAGCATTCCATGTTTCTAGAAGTGTTAACATGGAGGCAAACAAAGTTAGTGTGAGGTAAAAACAAGTTTGTATTCAAAGTAGTAGGTGAAGAAGAGTGGGTGGATTTAATCAGATCTGACATCATGGGTGACATGGATATAGGGAAAATGACATCCCTATGATTAGAAAAGCAATACACACCTGATAATGTATTGGGAAAGAATAATAGTTAATAATGGAAAAGAGATCCTAGCCTTCTTAGCACACAGAAGGAAGGAGAGTAGAGGATATCACAGTATCACAGTATGCTAGGGATTAGAAGGGACCTCAAAAGATCTTTTAGTCCAATCCCCCTGCCAAAGCAGGAACACCTAGATGATGTTACACAGGAAGGCCTCCAGGCGGGTTTTCAGTGTTTCCAGAGGAGACTCCACAACCTCCCTGGGCAGCCTGTTCCAGTGTTCTGTCACCCTCACCGAAAAGAAGTTTCTTCTCAAATTTAAGTGGAACCTTTTGTGTTCCAGCTTGATTCCATTACCCCTTGTCCTATCATTGGTTGTCACTGAGAAGAGCCTGGCTCCATCCTTGTGACACTCCCCCTTTATATATTTATAAACACTAACAAGGTCACCCCTTAGTCTCCTCCAAACTAAAGAGACCCATCTCCCTCAGCCTTTCCTCATAAGGGACGTGCTTCACTCCCTTAATCATATGGAGTAAGTAACTACTCAAGACACTGAGTAAGTGTCCAAAAGAAGGTTAGGGTCTGCATGAGAAGGGAGCATGAAAAGAACTAACACCAGCTGCACAGAGTTTTGACAAGGAAATTAACTGATAAATGCTCCATAAATTAGTGAGTTAAACAGTAACTTCAGCATTGGCTGAAGTGGTAAAGGAGTGTACAAGGTATACGAAACAGAGAACTGCCTGCTGAGTGGGAATAAAAGCTGTGGAGTAAATAGCACTGAGGTTGTAGCTATTGGTTACGCAGCTGAGTAGGGCAGAAAAAACCAAAAGTGGTTTGTTTGTTTGTTTTTGTGGGTTTGGGAGTTTTTCAGTGGAAAACTGATCTGTGAAAAAGAAAGTGCAAATTTTCTTGAAAATGTACTAGTTCAGCTAGAAAACGTTTTTCAAAGTTAGCATGCTTTTCATACCAAGAGAGGAAGAAACTTGTCTTAGAGTAGCCTTGAACTGAGAGTAGTGAGAAAACATTAGGATTGGAGTCTGTCCCATACTTGTGGACCCCAAGGTGCCAGTCTGTTCTGCTCATCTGGAAAGACAAAGGTGGAGAAAATGAGCAAGTTTCTTCCTGAAACAAATTTTTACCTTCACTTCTTTCACCCTGTGAGCAGAATGGGCTGATGGTGAAGAATTTTGCTAAATTTACTTAATAAAAATGAGTAAAGACTTAGAAAATTTACTTAGAATAATAGCCATGTTGTACTACAATCTCACATCACTTATTTGGTTCCAGTTTGCTTCTCCTAACTACATACATGTATAAAGAAATGAGTTTTTCTGAAAAAAATACTTGCATAATTTAAATGTTTGGTTTGTCACTAAGATTTAAATAAACACAAGATAACAGCAACTCTTAGCAAGCTACCAAGTGCATTTTGGGTAATCAAAGAGAGACAATAATATATCATCTAGCAAAGAATAAGCTCATATATTCCATCGAGACCTTCAAATCAAGACTTACCTGCTTTCTGAAAGGTATCTGCTTATTTAATCACAAGATACTGGCCACAATTAAAGAATCAATGATGTTAACTTGTCTGTGGTATACAGAAGATTAAATTAGATCACGCTGGCTTTTCTCACCTACATCAGTGGAATAACATCTTGTTATTTCACGTTGAGTAGCACAAAAATTTTAAGATCAGGAATAAGTAAAAAAAGTATTAATTTTTTCTTCATTAAATATTGGAACCATTTTAAACAGAGAATAAACTAGACACTATTGTACACTTTTCATTGTTTATTTGAACATTGAAGAGCAAAGTAATATAAATCTACTGTTCATTACTTTTCTTGCATTACATTCTTTAACCACTTGCTTTATTCAAAACAGACAATTTAGTATATAATGACAGTGAGATTTTAATTCAAAATCTCCTCTGTGTATTATAGACAGGCCTTGACAGGAAAGCTGTTGCAGTTACATATGCTACAAGTGGATAGATAAAATTACAGGAAAACAGCAAGCCTAATTCTATTTATGCACAGTATATCAGACATGGTGCTATTTATTCGGCAACACTAATGATGGCTGAACAGAAAGTAACTTATTTTTTAAAACTTAAGATGTGTTTTGCAACTTGTTGTAAGAGACTGTTTTAAGAACTTTTGCCTCAACCTTGCTGGTGTTAAAACTTGCTAAAATGCCCCATGAAGAAATATTTGTTTCATCCTTGCTAAAAGACTCTGTGAAGAAGAGACTGTGTTAAAACCTAAACGACAAGGCTGCCGTTACAAACTGGGACCTCTGATAAGTTCTAAAACAACAACTTCAGAGCTCAGCCCTGATAAGCCCCACGACTTGACTTGACTATTGATAAAGATGACTTCAGGGCCCAGCCCTGATAAGCCAGGGGGCTCGAAGTTCTGAACAACAACTTCTGGGCCCGTCTCAACCGCTGATACAGCTGTTGTCTTGCAAGCCCACCGGTGTGTGAGCTCACCGATGTAACTGCAGATAAGGCAGCTGCCCTGCAAGCGCGAAAGCTCAACGGTGTGCAAGCGCGAAGGTACACAAACCGTTAAGTCATCCTACGTCTGCAAAAAATGGGCCCTCCGGACACCTAGGCATGCCCCGCTGACAGAGGCGACGCTGGGGGGGGTGAAGATCGCTCCTGACGACCCTCACGCGCATGCGCTGAACAGGCGGAGGATAAGCAAAGCGGCTCTTGGAACACTATAAAATGCCACCGCGAACAGCTATTCTTTGGAGATCTTCCCCACCGAATCGAAACAGGCGGACCTGCGAGACGTCGCTGGATCTGTGGTGGTAGCTATACTTCTTGCTATTCTAAACATTTTACTGCTTCGCTTTTCCTTTTCCTTATCTTTCTTTCCTATTGCTCTCCAGTGGTTGTTAGTCAATAAAGGGTTTTACTTTTGTGACATCTGACACTGTTTGTGTCTTAATTTCACCTTTGCGATCGAAACGAATCACCTTGACCCTAAACTCTACCAGGTATAAGCGGCTCAAGACACTTGTTAACCAGTAAGGAGACAACAATAATAAAATCACTTAAATCATTTATTCAAAGTCAGACTTATGGTGTGATATTTACGCTGATTTGAGAATTCACAGCTGACGTAACCAATGTTGGTTTATAATGCTGAAAGAGCTCAAAATAGACATAACGTATCACTGAATTAAATTCATCATACCTAGTATTGCAAGTTACACTCTTATTATCTACTTGCAGAGCAGTACCATTCTGCTGATGTTGATGTCTCTAACTATTCTTCTGCAGCATTCTATACTATTTTTTTTTTATTATTCTGTAGATTTTTGTTGTCCTGCCTTAAAGGTCTGATGAAAAATTTAGACTTTTAAATGGTTGACAATATTTT
The DNA here is from genome assembly GCA_020746105.1 of Trogon surrucura. NCBI lineage: Eukaryota > Metazoa > Chordata > Aves > Trogoniformes > Trogonidae > Trogon > Trogon surrucura. The sequence continues at coordinate 109,947,962 of CM036617.1, read as the reverse complement.
ATATTTGATTTCTAAAAGCTAGACTGGTACATTCAGCTGTTGCTACCAAAGTGAAACCAAGGTACAAACACAGCAGCACTAGCGGCTTATTTTATATCTAGCAAAAATAGATTTAACAAAAACAAAAGACAGATTAGCAGGGCTTTTACTACATACCAGCTTTAAAAATTAATTCTATGCCAAAGCAAGTGTCTTCTCTCCTCTTCCTTGGTAAAAAACATACATTTTGCCTGCCTGTGAAGGAAGAAAAAAAGAAGAGAAAAATAGAAGGATGGATAATCTGGTAAGATTTTCAATAAATGGAGACTATTTTGCTGATTCTATCAATTTCCCTTTTTAAGAAAAAAGATCCACCAAAATTAAGTAGTTCCTCCTGTCCCCTCTCAACACTTAACATATAATACGCAGGGTCAAATCATTCCATGTTCACTGCCAGTTGGATTTGCCTGGCAAAGTGGCTGTAATAGCTCTCTCTCACCAGGATAATCAGATCTTCTGTTCTGGTTGTGAATGTGACTTATGAAGGTAGAAGGAAGAGACTGATGTGTCTGCAGCTCAGACCCTTACAGAGCTCTTTTCTTCCTGTCAACACTGTAAAATGTAGATGATAAGAGTTCTGTACTACTTTACAGTTCTCTACTCACTCTACATGTTTTGGCAAAAGAAAGGAGTATATAGACTACAAAATTATGACTAATATTCATGTAAATTCCGTTAAAAAGTACTTGCTGATTAATATACATTTAGGTTGTTATACCAAATGGAAAGCAGAGAGAAACAATTCATAGGACAATTACTTCAGCTTCAGCCTGAATGCTAATAAAATCACCCTCAGAAGTAAAGCTGAAAGAATAATTCTGAGAGGACACACTCCTCCTGCTGTTATATGATTTTGAATTTATTATTTTTCCACAGTTATTGTCTCAATTTGAAGTAAAAGTGTTTACTACTTCCAATTAAAAAACCTGAGAGCAAAAGCCTAGTTCTATATACAAAGGACAAGTTAGTTATTCTTAAACTAATCGATTATTTTTCAGCTTGGTGAGAATTAAGATAATTTATGAATATATATGAAAATATACACACTCTGCATAGAGTTTTATTCACGGAAAATATCTATTCATCAGGGTATCGAAAGATATACTTTAAGTTAAGCATATGCTCAATAGTTTTAGCTAAATGATTTAAGACCACTTTTACATGCCTTGCTGTATTAAAAGAGTCCAAGGAAGCTGTTAAGAGAGATTAACTTTCTCTTTTTACTGCATATGCCTGACAATATATACAGCACATTTTCTTTATCCAAGTTGATATATCAGCAGAAGATCTATAAATAGCTTCTGAGGATTTTGGAGAGATCATGATATTGCTTCAGTTGGCTATGCCAATGTTATACTGCTAGGAGGATGGTTTAACACATTTGTCTCAATGTTTAGTACTTACCACTGAGAAAACAATTTTTTCTCATTACATACTGTAGCAAAACTGTTAATTGATAGTGCTTTATGATTTACTATTTTTGGCTTTAAGCAGATTCCAGATGAGGATATTTGTATGTTGTAAATCAAGGCAAAATAGTCTTAATTAGAACTGCCCTCTAGAGTAAGTGGTATCATTAAGATGAAAACACAGCCTGAGAAAACAGAAAATTCTGCAATAAGTTAGCAGTCCTACAAATTCGATTCATTCACTAAAAGCAATATCAGTCCTACTTTTAAAACTCTGTCATTGATTCACCTCATGTATTTTGTTCAGTCACAAAACATCTTAGCTGACTGTTTTCTGATTGACAATAATAATAACAGCTTTAAAACTTCCTCAAACAAATAAGGAATACTCAGAATACTGAAGATATCCTTTTTGTTTGTTTGTTTTTAACAAAAGTACTTTTCTAGAATTGTAATTTCTGCACACGAGCAGTATCTTGAAGTGTGCATTCATAATTAAGAAAAGTGAAAAGAGGGAATGTTGAAGTATAGCAATTACTAAGCTAAGTAATTTTAGACTGAAAAAAAAAAAATATCAAACCACAGATAATCTCCTAAGCAGAAAAGTTTTATAAGTAAAAATGTGATGTTTTCCTGGCCTTCACGTTCCTAAATCTTATCCGATTGCATTGGTTTTGACTGGCCGGATTTTGGTGGCGGGGGTGGGCTTGTCAGGATGGCTTCTGCAAGAAGCTGCTAGAAACTCCCCAAGTTTGATAGAGCCAATGCCAGTCGGCTCCAAAGAGGGACCTGCCGCTGGCCAAGGCTGAGCCTATCAGTAAAGTCATAGCAGAGGAATGCCTCCATGAAAACATAATTAAAAAATGGGGAAAAAGAACTGCGCCGCACAACAACTAATAGAGAGATAAAGGCGTGGGAATATGTGAAGACATCAAGGTCAGTGAAGAAGAAGGGGGGAAGGATGAGCTCCAGGTGCCGGAGCAGATTGTCCTCTGAGCTATGTAATTAAGGATACCAACAAGTCTTGCACAAATTATCCTTAATTAATAGATCAACTATTATGACAGAAGTTTTCAGATATGGTATGGAAAGAAATCTGGCAAAGATACTCAGATTGAAAATATTTTCATTTAAATTTTGATTTTTACCTTAAATTTCTCAAAAAGGGCTTAAACAAAAATAAGCACCCAACTTTCTTCTGACACATGCTTCTGTTAGTTCATCTTCCTGGCACTGCTTTTTTAGTAGCAGTCTTCATGATTTATTCACAGTTTATTAAATATGTCTCTGTAATGCAGGTAGTGGAAAGAACAACAGCAACAAAATTTTGTAGCCAATATATTTCAGGAAGCTGATGAAGTGTATTAAACACAACAAGATCTGTGTTTTATGCTCTGATGCCTAGATCCTTTAAAAATAACAAGTTGCACAGTTTATCATCCCAGTCATTAGATTATTTCCAGTCATACTTTTCAGGATTAGCCTGTGGCATTAGTTTAAACATCTTAATTTGCAGCAAAACATTATTAAGAAATCTCTTGGTAAAACACATATGGTAAAATCAGCGGCAAATAAAGATGAAAGTTCACCAGCCACAGGAAACAAATGCTTGTGATATTCCTTGAACAATTCCTCAGTCCACTCATCATATGAGTATGGATTTGGTGTATTCAACACCAAAATGTCTAAGAAAACACAAGGAAGCTGTGGGAAACGGTGTTTGTCTCTTCTCCCAGGTAACAAGTTAGAGGATGAATGGAAATGGTCTCAGTTTATGCCAGAGGAGGTTTAGGTCAGACATTTGGAAAAGTTTTGCTGTGCCATGTCCACCAGGACCACCAAGGCTTTTTCTACAAAGCTGGTAAATTAGATTTTTGAGAAATGAACATATATAACCATTAGGAAGTATTGACAAATGGTGACAATATGCTTTGGAAATTAATTGCCTTTTACCTTTTTTCTCTTGGTGGGCCTAGCTCAGAACGTATTCGTGTGTGTAAATGTGGGATGTTGCTCTGAATCATGCCATAAACAATCTTTTCCTTCATGGATTTTGACAAGATTTTTTGCTGATTCACTTCTCAAGGCTTATGTGTCTAGTTTTAGAGATAAATTCAGTTGCACCTCAGTATGTTCCTGAAGTGCTGTTTGTCCATACTGGAGTGCATGTAGGTCTACTGAATAATTGAGAACAAAGAAAAGATTTTCAAGAATTGTTGTACCTTCTCCTTTGATTCTAGTTGGCGTTTTGTATTTCAGAAACATTTCCAGAAGTTTAGAGAATTCCATTTTAGTGACTTTGACCAGAAGGCAACTTCCAAGTCTTTTTATGCACATTACTTGTTCAGATAAAACACAGAAGTTGTTTAAAGGAAATAGTTTCACAGAATGTGCAAGGAGAACATGCCAACATATATCAGAGCTCAACTTTCAATAAAAATATATTTCCTAATCTTAGCTTAGGTTTTTTGTCTTTTAAGACTGTAGACAATTCCAAGAGCATTATCCCTCTTAGGACTCTGCAAAACATTGATGTTGACCATAAGTTTTTCCAATCATTTCCTGCTTTCATTGCTGACAAAAATGGACAGGGGTCTTCAGAGCTTTAGATGGTGTCCATCTGGTGAAGAAACACACAGAAACCAATCAGGACCACGAAACCATTAAGTTTTTGCAGTAAGAAGAGTCAAATAGCATACCCAAATAAAAACAAAAAAGGACATGTGAGGTGGCTGGATGTGACTGACAGCCACACAAAACAAAAAGAAAGGAACTGTAAAAAGGAAGGAGGGAAAAAGCACATTTGATGAGGTGGTAAATCTGCAAGGCTGTCTGTGCTGTATAATGCATACCACTCTAGAGACAAATATGAAAAATCTTGTATGTCAAAACAGCCACATCATACATATAACTGAATGTCAGGTCCCAGAAGCAGCAACACTGGGTCATTCCATCAAGACTAATTAACACCACTTTCCTCCAGGTATAATTAATGTACATGAGCTCAGGAGTTCATGTGTTGCTGGGATATCTCTATGCATGTGTAGCTCATTTGTTTCCATACATAAAGCTAATCCATTCAGAGCCAGTTTGATTATCACCTGCAACTATTTGTGAGGGACTAGACAGATATCTCAAACAGTAAACAAGCCAGAGTCGCCTGCCTGGCACCTGTCTGTACTTGTGTGGGGGTGACTCAGTGTTTTGCTGAGCCCCTGCACTGCTGGAGCTGTGGGGATGGACAGGGCTTGGAGCTGTGGCTGCAAGAAACCAGGAGAGGGAGGGGTAACACATCCCCCCTCAGAAGCCCCCACCATCCCCCAAAATAGTTCCCAGTCTATGACAGGAACTGGACTGTATAAAAGGGGATCACCCTGGGCAGTTGGGCGCTCTTCGCCCGCCACTAGAGGATTGCTGTGATGGTCGCTGGATCCAGGGGTGGTGATCTTTCCTTTCTCTATCGCTTTCCTTCTCTCTCTTTCTAGCTTTAGCAGGGAACTATCTAGGGCAAGGCTGGTTTCTTTTGCTTATTAATAACTAGTTGTTGTGCAGTGTATTGATTGTGCTGAGCGAGCGATTGAAATACCTTGTTGTCAGGTGATTGATAAATAAAATTGTTGTTTCAGATCCTTGGTGTAAATCACCTTAATCCTGCTCTGGGAATCAGCGAACCTAGGTCAAAGTCCTGAAAGGTCAGGATGTGACACTATTTCAAAGCCTTTTTAGCTGGTTACACACCAGAGAAAAACAGACATTGCTGAACAAGTCTGTGGTTTTGAAAGTCACATTAGAGGAGTAAGGGACGAGCTGTGTAAGGATGAGTAGATAGAAAGAGCAGAAGTTGATGATGCCTCTTAAGAACTATGTCAGAATTTTCTTCGCAACAAATGATCATCTTATGTTTCTTGGTCTTGTAATACAATTTAACAGGCTTTGATGTCTTTAACAGATTTATCTTCTAACCCATTGTGGAACTTTGCTTTTAAGTATTTATATTGTTTTTTACAGGTTAAAATCAAGGAAAATTATGTGGGAGGATATGTTGTTTACTTTATCAGATATATGTTTTATAATTATAATTGGATAATTATAAACTATGAATAACAACTAAGTACATTTATGTTTAATTACAGTATACTATAGTCTTCCCCAGTGAAAATACCCCCCCCCTTTCAAAGCAAGACAGTGGCATAATCTGCAAAATTTGTAAATATATTTTATCTACAAAGAGAAAATCTGCAGGAATGCTATTAGCATCTCAGTATGACATCCATTATATTAATATGTGCATCATTTAGAAAGTCTAAATAAAGAAAAGAATTATTTTCCATAGACTGGACAAACTAAGTACACACAGAGTGTGTAATTAATTTAAAGATGGGAGAGCATATTTATTAAGTAAATTTTGTCACTCTAGTAATCAAGATTATGTTTAATTAGTGTTATTGGATGAAGAATTATTTTTTAGATATTTTGCATCAAACGTAGAGGCGCTAACATTCAGAAGCTATCCTAAATATATTACATTAGGTAAATATGTTGGTAGTGGAACAAAACCTTCAATTAATGTAAAAAATAACCAAGTTTAAGAAGTTGAAATGTAGTGAAATATGCTTGAAGCATAAGACAATGTCATTTAATACAATGTATCTCCCTCACTTTTCAATATTTTTCTACAAATTAAAAAATATTTTTTTCCAACCGCATCCCTTGAGAAAAAAAGGAATTAAATGGTTTTGGTTATGTTGATGAAAGCAGAAAATTAAATCCTATCTAAAACCTCTGAATATATAGACGCAGTTCAATAAGCTATACCACTCCCAAATAAAAATCCAGTTGAGTATCTATCAATCCCAAGCATCCATGGAGATGATCACCTGTAGATTTAGCACTAATATGCAGTGCAAGAGCTTCCATATAAAAATGTGATCCCATCCCTCTACAGTTCTCAGAGATATAAATTTTAAATCATAGAATCATAGAATCAATTGGGTTGGAAAAGACCTCAGAGATCATCAACTTGGTCCAACTCCAGTCCGTTTACTAGATCATGGCACTAAGTATCATGTCCAATCTCAGTTAAAAAACCTCCAGGGACGGTGAATCCACCACCTCCCCGGGCAGGCCATTCCAATGCCTGACCACTCTCTCTGTGAAGAATTTCTTTCTAATATCCAGCCTAAATTTCCCCTGGTAGAGTTTAAGTGTGTGCCCCCTTGTCCTGTTGCTAACTGTCTGGAAGAAGAGACCAGTCCCCAGCTGGCTATAACTTCCCTTCAGGTAGTTATAGAGAGTGATGAGGTCACCTCTAAGCCTCCTCTTCTCCAGACTAAACAACCCCAGCTCCCTCAGCCTCTCCTTGTGTTCCAGTCCCTTCACCAGTCTTGTTGCTCTTCTCTGGACCCGCTCCAGCACTTCAATATCTTTCCTGAACTGAAGGGCCCAGAACTGAACACAATACTCCAGGTGTGGACTCACCAATGCAGAGTACAGGGGAAGGATCACTTCCCTTGTCCTGCTGGCCATGCTATTTTTGATACAGGACAGGATACCATTGGCCTTCTTGGCCACCTGGGCACACTGTTGGCTCATGTTGAGCTTCTTGTCAATTAGTACCCCCAGGTCACTTTCTGCCTGGCTGCTCTCCAGCCACTCTGTGCCCAGCCTGTAGCTCTGCAGGGGGTTGTTCTGGCCAAAGTGCAGGACCCGGCACTTGGCCTTGTTGAGCTTAATCCCATTGAAATCAGCCCATTTTTCCAGTCTATCCAGATCCCTCTGCAGAGCCCTCCTGCCTTCCAGCAGGTCGACACTCCCTCCCAACTCGGTGTCATCAGCAAATTTGCTGATGATGGTCTCAATCCCCTCATCTAAATCATTGATAAAGATGTTAAACAGGATTGGATCCAACACTGACCCCTGGGGGACACCACTAGTGACTGGCCACCAGCTAAATGTAGCCCCATTCACCGGCACTCTCTGGGTCCGGTCCTCCAGCCAGTTCTTAACCCAGCAGAGTACACTTGTCCAAGCCATGGGCTACCAGCTTTTGCAGGAGTATATTATGGGGGACAGTGTCAAAGGCTTTGCTGAAGTCTAGATAGACCACAGCTACAGCTTTCCCCTCATCCACCAGGTGGGTCACCTGATCATAAAAGGAGATCAGGTTGGTCAGACAGGACCTGCCCCTCCTAAACCCAAGCTGGCTGGGTCTGATCCCTTGTCCATCCTGAAGGTGCTGTGTGATTGCATTCAGGATGGTCTGCTCCATAACCCTGCCAGGCACCAAGGTCAGGCTGACAGGCCTGTAGTTGCCAGGGTCAGCTTTACAGCCCTTTTTGTGGATGGGGGTAACATTCGCCAATTTCCAATCATATGGGACCTCCCCAGTGAGCCAAGACTGTTGGAAGATGATGGAGAGCAGCTTGGCGAGCTCTTCTGCTAGCTCCCTCATCACCCTAGGATGGATCCTGTCTGGTCCCATAGACTTGTGAGGATCCAGATGGCTCAGTAAGTCACCAACCATTTCCTCCTGGAATACATGGGGGCTATTTGGCTTCCTATCTCTGTCAACCACCTCCAGAGACCAGTTGTCCTGAGGGCCACCTGTCTTACTGGTAAAGACTGAGGCAAAGTAGGTATTAAGTACCTCAGCTTTCTCCTCATCTTTGTTAACTATATTTGCCTCGAAGTCCAACAGAGAATGGAGGTTTTCCTTGTCCCTTCTTTTGTTATTAACGTATTTAAAGGAGGACTTTTTATTATCCCTAACAAAATTGGCCAAATTAACTTCAAACTGCACTTTTGTTTCCCTGATTTTTTTTCTGCATGATCTAACTATTTTCATAAATTCTTCATAAGTAGCCAGCCCTTTTTTCCAAAGTCGGTAAACTCTCTTTTTATTTCTGATTTCCTTCAGAATCTCCCTGTTTAGCCAAGCTGGTTGTCTTCCCCGCCGGGTAGCCTTTCGGCACACTGGTATAGCCTGTTCCTGTACACTCAAAACCTCCTGCTTGAAGCATGTCCAACCCTCCTGGCCCCCCTTGTTTTTAAGCAATGTTTCCCAGGGTGTACTCTGAACTAGACTTCTGAATAGGCAAAAATCTGCCCTCCAGAAGTCCAGTGTAGAGGTTTTGTTGATGGCTCTCCTTGCATCTCTGAATATTGAAAATCTATAAAGAAATTCACTGCTGAAATTAGTAATGATATTTAGATGAGAAGATTTTGAAAGCTGTAAACACAAAATGGTTAGAAAAACTTGACTGTGTAGACAAAAGACACAGTTTAAAAGAGTACTGAAAAATCAAATCTACTCTGAGGTGACTGTCATGGTTTAACCTCACCTGGCAACTAAGCCCCACACAGCTGCCCACCCAGCCCATCCAAAATCAACACTGTAACAAGAAGACAGTCACTAACGTAACACTGTCTTCCAGACACACTATGCGACAAGAAACACTACCTACCAATATGAAGAATGCCAACCCTTACAGAAACATGAGACAGGGTTACAGAATGAATAGTAGAGAGAAGAATAACCTAGAATTCCTCTTATTGAATCATAGATTCATAGAATGCATTGGGTTGGAAAGGACCTTTAGAGGTCATCTATTCCAACCTCCCTGCACGAATAAGCTCATTCAGGTTCAAATAGCAAATTCCTAACCACATTCTTCTTAAATACGGACAGATGTCTTAATATGCTTTACTAAAACCTCACTGTAGAGGTTAAGCTAATAGACAAAGGCAAGGACAGGATAACTGGGGGCTTCTTCCCCTGCAGCCAACCAGTTAGTTGAATGTTACATCTTCAAGAGTTTAAAACTCATTATAAAAAATTTGCTAATGCTAAGCAGCAAGAGAAGTACCTAGATAATCATGAGGGAAAAGGAATTATTGTGATCCATGTAATTCATAGCCCCAGTTCTCTTTAACTCTGTCTTAAGCCCCATATGTAATTGGTATCTGTAAGGAACATCTGTTCTTTCTCTCTTTCACAGCATTGATTAAATAGAGACTGAAATCAATACACAGTAAACATTCCTAATCAGAAAGCATTATCCATCAGGTAAATATCATCATGTCATCATCAGGCTTTGTTCAGAGACTATTTCCCTGTTTGAGATCCATGTAGTGATAATGCAGAGCTAATTTTGTGTATATCTTTAGTCTTACAAAATATTGTGATAGTGTCTTTAGTTGCACTTCTTTTTTTTTTTTCCTGTTTTGCCTTTCCATTGACAATGACAGTATCATTATTACTTTAATAATTAGGAAAAAAACTTTGGAGTTTTTGGATGTTGGGCATTTTTTCCTCCTTTATATAAGATTTTATATTTAAGAGGACAGCGCACAAAACTTTCCAGAATAAAACAAGACAAACAATAAGCAAGATAAAACCTAAACATTTTGACAAAGCTTTGTGTGTATTTCTGATTAAACTGCAGGAGAGATACCAAAAAGGTTCTCTCTTATCTGTTATACAACTTTTATTTTCGTTATCAGACACTATAAATGGCACACTAGATACTTCCCACAGTGGATTAAGTTTCCAAACACAAAACAAACCTGTAATCATCTTCAGGATGTCAAGGAAATGATGCATACTTGTTTTGATATACGTGCTTTCTGTAAAGTACTACTAGAATTTTCAGTTCCTACATCCATCTTCAGTATATTAGCTCCTGCTTCACTAAAAATGATGCATTAAAGGAGTTTGAATCTTCCAATAATTGGGACTAGCTCAGACATATCCAAAGCTGCTAAAAGAGCTGGGTCATGTCAGACAGGAAAATTCTGATTGGGTGTAATGAAGAAAAATGTCACTATGTGAATGTTACAAACCAGGAACAGGTTTCCCAAAGAAGCTGTGGAATCTCGAACCTTGGAGATACATGGCACCTGACGGGACATGACCCTGAGGAACATGCTTTGATGTCAGTGCTGAACCTGTTCTGAGAGAAGAGTTGTATCAGACAACCTTCAAAGGCTCCTTTCAACACAAATGTTTCTGTAATTTTAGAATGTTTCCACCACATCTATTAGCTTTGTCACCTTCCAGTTCACAAAACTTTTTGCAAAGAAAATTAGATGGTTCAAGAAACCAGGTCTGGTTACAGGTCAGGACCACATGGCAGATATGCTTGGTTCCATCTACTTGTTCCACCCGTGGGGCATTGTAGTTCTCAGTCTTCATCCTTCCCCCTCTCTGTCTTTGTTCAGAGCCTGTACAGATTATTTAAAGCAAATCAGAAAGTCACCACAATTCCTGTAAACTCATTTTGGAATTCCTTGCTCATTCTATTCTCTACATCAAGGTTTGTCTTATGTATGCTGCAGAACATAAGTGAGCAGAATAAAAGCTTTTTCTAAGTTTGTGTTTAATGTAAATAATTTGAAAATTTAGTCTTTCTTGTGTTCTACAACAAGGTAATCTGCTCAGTTGATGTGGGGCAAGCAGTGGACATTGTCTACATGGATTTCTCCACAACTTTTTCTACAGTTCCCCACAGCCTCTTCCTAGAAAAATTGACACATTATGGCCTAGACAAGTGTTCCGTGTGATGGGTAGGGAACTGGCTGGCAGGCTGCACCCAGAAGGTAGTGGGAAACAGCTCTTTTCAGACTGGACATCTGTCACAAATGGGGTCCCCCAAGGATTGATATTAGGCTCAACACTTTTCAATATCTTCATATGTGATCTGGATGATGGGATTGAATGTATCACGATGAAATTTGCTGGTGATACCAAAATTCGTGGGGAAGTGGATATCTTGGAAGAGAGTCACCCTGCAGGAAAACCTGGAAAGACTGGAAGAGTGGGCTAACAAGAACCTTATGTTCAACAAGGACAAGTGTAAGGTCTTGCACCTGGGAAAACATAATCCAGGAGTGCAGCACAGGCTGGATTCTACCTGTCTGGAGAGTAGCTCTGTGGAAAGGGACCTGGGGGTCTTAGTGGACAACAAGCCTAATGCAAGTGAACAGTGTGTGCTGTCTTTCAAGGAAAGATAAAGATGTGGACAGGCTGAAGAGGAACTAGATGGTCTTTTGAGGTCCCTTCCAACTCCTACCATTCTACGATTCTGTGACCTTGTGATTCTGTGATTTTGTGATTCAGAGAAAGGCCACAAAGACGATCAAAGGATCATGAGAGGAAAATTTTTCACAATAAGAATAATTAGCCATTGGAAAAGTCTCCCCAGGGAAGTGGTGGATTCCCCAGCACTGGACGCTTTAAAGATTCAGTTGGACAGGATACTGGGCCATGTTCTCGTGACTGTGTTTCTGCAAAGAAAAGTTGGACCAGATGATCCTTGAGGTCCCCTCCAACTTGGGATTCTGTAGTTCCATGATGATTCCATGATGATTTTCTGATGATTCTATGGTAATTGCTCTAAGATATTTTTTTTTTTTTGAAAATGAATATTTTGTATTTAGAAGTTAAAACAAAAACCCAATTTCTATGAAAAACTTCAGCATACCGTTTACTAACAGACTATAAATACCACCACTTAGAATTTTGACTTTTCTTGCCAACAACCTCTTAACTATAAAATGGTATTTTTAGACTTTTGTATCATTATAGAAAATAACACTCAAATTATATAATAATTTGCTGAATTATGAACAAACATTACTCTGAGAATGTTATTCTCTTTTCCATAATAAATTGATCTCAGGAAAATTAAAAAAAGCATTTCCTAAGGTAATGTTTCAAGTGTCATTTAGGCAAGTGATTACCTAATATCACATAGCTTTCATGAATCAGTGTGGAATTATGACATACAATTACAAGACAGCTTTATATGCAAATAAGTTTAGTGTGCTTACTTTTTTTTTTTTATTTTGTCTCTGCACAACAAAAGGTGCCATTTTTGACACAGTTGGGAAATTGCATTAACTCTGGGACTTAATACTTAAATATGCTCTCCACATCTACTGAGGAAAAACGTTCAGATTTCAAATATTTTTGATGGAATACTTCATAAGTGAGGCATGCACTCTCTAAGGAATTATGCCACTATTTCCATTTAATTAAATTGATTAAATTAAAGTAAATGGTGGTCTAACCTCAAAAGGAAAATATATTTCATTTATGAAAAATGTTGTCATTCATTCTGCTATATTGCATGTACAGCATATAATGTCTCAAATATGAGATTCCAGCTTTTCTAAGAGGTTATTTGTTATATGAGATTTAAGGTGATCTTGAACATCTGAAAAACTTCAGCATGTCTGAATGTATTACCTTATAACTACCATGCTCATATCCTCTGGTTACAGCTATAGATAAGAGCTGAAGATGGCATAGTGGGCATGTAACAACTTTCAAAAATGTTATGATTCTGTATAGTTGCTGTGTATGTGTTTAGCTATGAAAAAAAACATTTTGTCAAAGTTCCTCTTCTACCCTCAAGAACAACAAGAATCTTATTTTGGAAAGTAGGACAACATGGCTCAAGGAATATAATGTAAACAGATTCAATATTTGTACGTCTAGTATTGCAGAGACATCAGTCAGCTCCCTTGGCATTTGTGAGTGCAACTTAGTCTCCATGGGCTTATGTTCATCCAGCTTGTTTAAATGACATGATTCTTTTCCATCAAGGGCAAATCTTCCTTGCTTCAGACTTTCTTTTGGGCTAAAGAGACCCAACATTCCTCAATACTGGTCTTGCTGGTAAAGACTGAGGCAAAGAAAGCACTGAGTACATTTGCCTCCATTTCACTTGTCAGCAGTCCCCTGCCAAATTCAGCTGCAGACCCACAGTTTCCCTGTCTTCTGCTCTTTAGGTAATTGAAGAATCCTTTCTCCTTGCCTTTCAAATCCTTTGCCGAATTTAACTCCAGGCTTGCCTTGGCTTTCTTCACTTCAACCCTGAAAGACTGGAAAGCAATTTTATATTCCTCCTGGATCACCCGTCCCTGCTTCCTCTTCTTACACATTGCGTTTTTTGTCTGAGTTGAGTTAGGAGTTCCTTTCTCATCCATGCACACCACCTCCTGACTTTGATTTTCTGCTTATCGGGATGGAACTTTTCTGAGCTTGAAGGAAGAGTTCTTTGAACATCAACCAGTTTTCCTGAACTCCTCTCCAGGGCCATATTGCTTGGGATTCTTTCAAGTAGGTTTCTGAAAAGGCTGAATTCTGTTCTTGTGAGATCCAGGGCTGTGGTCCTACATTTGTCCCAGTTTTGTATTTCTGCTATGTGAACCTCACTTTCCTGCCAGAAGACAAAGTTCTGAATTGGTTTAAATTTTGTAATTTCACAAGTGGTTTTGTTATCATTCTATTGCAGCATTCATCTATGAACAACAGAATCAGCATAACGGCAGTAGAATTGCTTGATATTTCTTTAAAGTTTTTTTTTTTTAAAAAAAAAAAAAAAAACAGAACAATATGCCACATGGATTACATCCAGTTTTCAATATAGATGCAACTTTAACTCCAAAGCCCTATACTTAATAACTAGGAAGGTGAGAAGATACCTTTTTTGTAAATATTTTTATACTCTCCTTTGTTTTGTCTGTAAAGGATAACACTCTTTCTTTACTTGACTTAGGATTGCTAAACAGAAAAAAGTCAAAGGAAGACATACTCAAGAAATTTTGAAAAGAAAACATTATCAACAGATTTCTGTGCTCTCAGTCTTGTGTGTAACACTGTGAGTCCACTCTAAATGTAGCAGACTTCATGGTGAGGAAGAATATAACCCTGATTCTTCATTTGCAGCCTTCAGCTCTACATATAAAAAAGCTCTAGGCGACATTTTTAGCAGTTTGCCTTTGCAATATCAACAATCAACCATGAATAATAATAATAAAAAGCATGTCTTGTATTCAAAAACTGATATGCGTATTTGTAAAGAAAATAAAAGAAAGAATTATTATCTTAAAAGGAAAAGTTTTCTTTAAAAACAGCCTTAAAATGTGATTACAGTCAGAATATATTTTAAAGAACATCTGAAAATCAATATGGACATTTTCCCTTCCAGATGATAGACCATTCTTCACACATTCTTTCAGGCAATACATCAGAAAATATTGATTTATAATGTTATCAAATTGGAGGTAAATCAAATAATGTAACAGCTTGTAAAAAATAATAGACTGGAAATTTGTTGGTTGGGGTTTTTTCCTATCCAAAATTTTATGCTGAAACAAAATACTGTATTTAGCATTGGTGTGACCTCACCTGGAGCACTGTGCAGTTCTGTAGCCCACAATTTAAGAAGAATGTGAAGCAACAAACCTGGTGAAAGGGCTAGAAGGCCTGTCCTATGAGGAGCAGCTGAGGACTTTGAGCTTGCAGAGTTTGGACAGAAGGAGGCTGAGGTGTGACCTCACTGCTCTCTACAGAGAGAAAAGGAGGAAAAGGAGACAGATGATGAGCTCTTCTCCCTGGGATCCAGTGACAGGACACTTGAGAATGGTTCAAAGTTGCGCCAGGTGTGGTTCAGACCTGACACAAGGAAATATTTGTTTACTGAGAGGTTGGTCAATTTTCATTAGGTATAAAGAATAAATATTTTTAATCACAAGGTAAATTTATTTGTATAAAGGTGTTTCTTTCAAGAAAAAATATGGAAGAGAGGGGGTTAAAATACATAAAGAATGTTTTTCATTTAAATAGAAAATTTTTACACATATTTTCGTAGCAACAGTGCAATTTTAGTTTGTTGTTTTGTTTTGTTTTAAATTTACTACTGTACATAAGAGTGACTAACCTGATCCTGATACAAAATTCACTTAACATGCCTTTTGTACTTCTGACAACTGATACACATACAGTATTAGATAAAAATCTGGAAATGTAGCAGGCATGTACTCGCATAATAAATTCTGCCAGGCAGACTGAGATAAGAGATAGCTGGCAATCAAACCTATCGGAACAGGAGATGCAGAGGTTTTGCTTCATAAGCCTGCAGTCAGTGACGTGGTGCAAGATGGAGGGGAGAGGACTGACAGCCAAAGACAATCAGTTACTGAATACAGAAGAGAAAAGATTTATTGGGTCAGAGATCCTGAAAGGTTATCCTGCTCGGGACACTATCTGAGCAAACTTTATCTCGGCCTCCCTTGAATACCAGCAAATCTGTAAACTACCCATCCACCAGAAGATCAGAGTGTTGGGTAGATATAACGCACGTTTTCTGAATTTAAGTTAGGCTCCAATCCATTTTCCTTCTCCTCCTCCTATAAGATTATTGATTACTTAAACTCATAAACATATTCAGTTTTATTTTGATTTTAACTTCTTAGAACCAAAGGTGCCTGAGGCTATATTAGAATTAGTTTTAGGAAACTTCAGAAATGTTTGGAAGGAAATGTTTCCTCAGTAAGCTGTTAATATTCCCCTTATCATAATAGCGGGTAGGAAAAAAAAAGGATAAAAGATACAAGAACTTATGAGAGATGAAAAGTTCTCTTTTCAAGTAGGATGACAACAAATATGCTTATCAAGATACTTCATTTTGGCCTGGATTTAGCTAAAAAACCCAGTTCTGTTTAGTAGTTTTTACTTTCCAGTTTAGTGTCTTCTAAGAGGCTGCACTTTCTGAAGTCAGCAGCATGTTTTTGCAGACAGTGTGTGCTACTGGCAGTGATAACACCTGATGTTTACAGTCACTGCCTGGGACTGGGATGCAGAAAGGCTCTTGCTGATACTTATTCCTATAGTGACCAAGGCCATTGCTGGCTCTTGTGTGCCACGCTGGGGGTGCCGGGTAGTAAGAGGGGGCACAAGGAAGTAAAAGGTTGCACCTCTGTAGGGTAATAGGCAGGTGACGAACGAGAGTATTTCATCCCATATATGTCATATGTAGTATAAATTGAGTGATCACGAGAGTTTCGTCCCTTTTCTGCAATGGCCGGTGTCCAGAGAGGACTCCATTTGACCTCCTACTTTTGATCTGGATCCTGAGTTCCCAAATCCAGCTCCCTGTATCCAGCTACAACTGAGCCTGAGGCTTCCCCAGTGCCTCCTGCTCTGCATCACCAGTGGGGATTGATATCGGGGGAGGGAGTCGGGTTTGGTATCGGGCTACTAGTTGTATATAGTTCTTTACTTTTATATTTTCACCATTATTTCCATTATTTTCATTAAAGCTGTTCTAGTTTTTTTCTTCTCTAACCTGTAAGTCTCTCTGCCTCATCCCCGTTTCCTTCCCATTTGGGGGGGGAAGAGGGGGTTAAATAGTGTCTGTCCGCGTTAGTGGCTGGCCCAGCCCTAACCCACGACAGCCTTGTACATGATGATAGCACAGGCTGACATACGCACATAAGGGAGTTATGTTTAATCATTTAGTAGAAGAGTATTGTGTAGTGAGAAAGGGAAAAGTTAAAGAGGAAATTGAATTCATTGGGCAGAAAAAAGTATATTCAATTTATACAGAGTTGTAGAATAGGCATTTCCAGCCCTGTAGTAGTGATCCCATAGAGTGGTTGGAAACACTTTTGAGAAGAATGCCTGAAACACATTCCTTTTTTTCCTATAAAGCTTCAAATTTTAGCAAACAGAAAACATAATCATTTACGTGTTAATGGTTGTCTGCAGGTCTATTGTTTAATTCATATCTATTAAATTTCTGAATGAAGTGAACATTAATTATCCTTCTTTTAATATTATAGCTACACTAATTAAAATATCAAACAAAAAGGTTTTCACTTTGTTCTTACAGGATGAAAGTTTAATATGATTTGAATTCCTAAAAAAAATCTAATCTACAAAACTCTGAGCTGATTTTGTGAATTTCATCATTAAATTAGTAGTTTGTGTAAATAATGTAGACAAAGACACAGAACTTGGATCAGTTGTCTGTGAGAGGAAAGAGACCACTAAATTGCAAAGTTGCAGAAACAGACAGAAAAATCATTCACTGCCTGTATTTTAAACAATGATGTCCTTTGTATTGTGAATTCCTGATCGTTTGCTGTGTCTGGACTGTATTTTAAATAGAACTGCCTATCTCAAATCAAATACTAGAATTGTTTCAGAAAATGTGTTCTTCTATTTACACTTTTTTTAAAAGTACAAATGCAGATGTATTTTGTTGTTTTACTCCTGACAATTTCTGACTTGATGTGATCAAACTATCAGTAATTTACAGGTAGACACAGAACATCTATATAAAAATATTGTCCTATATATATACACACACAGAGACAATATACGTATGCATAAAAAATACTAAGGAAAAAGACACATTTAAGCCATGTGATAGTCTCATACTATGGTAATGAAATCATAGACACCTGAGGCTTCAAAACTTAAGCTGGATTAAGCCAGGAGAACAAAGAGGCCCACCTTTGCTCTACAAATAGCAGAATAAAGACATGTGAAAGACAAATATCTTTTGAAGCTCAAGCTCAGACTCTACAGTGATACCGTGAGGGACTGCAGCTTGTGTTTTTAGTTCCTTTTCATTGGAATAGTTTTTTAAAAATCAAGCAAAATATTTGTAGCTCTTTCTCTACAACAAATTTTATCACTCTCAGCCAAGAATAGATATGCTGGCTCTTTTGTGTTTTAAGTTTGTGCCAGAAGTGCCAATGGAATCAGCTCCTCACATTAGAGATAAAATACATTCTCTGAAGAACTGAGTCTGTCAAAACAGATGGAAAAAGAACCTTTTGCTGGGTGTTGAAATAATAGATACAGCATGCATAAATAACTTGCAAGAACAGCCCCAATAATTCTTACATTTACATTAAGTTTTCTAGTGACACACTGGACTTCTGAAAAGTAGTATTTCTTAGACTGGACAGAGGAAAATATCTATAAATATGAGAGTTCTTATGGATATAACAAGAAGTTTTTCATACTGTATGATGAGGCAAATGTTGATGAGAAAAAGCTCAATGAATATACTGAACTGCAGTTTCCATAGGAACCAGCAATGTCTTTCACCTGTGATTAGATACCTAGATAAATCAGGTGCTTGTGGGATGAAGGTTATTTAGCTTGAAGAAATAAACTCAGGAGAGACAGACAAGAAAATATGTTATTTTATATTCCATTTGCAGACATGCCCTTATTCAGAATTGTCCACTGTAAAAACTGGGTCGGTAATTTAGCTGCAGTAAAATAATTTCGTTGTGGGAAAATCAACAGCTCGGGTTTTTTTGCCAAGGTCAGAAGACTCATCAGAGAAAAAATTCTTAGAAAATGAACCAGATCTATTTAAAAACTGAATCTACAAATGTTTACTGAGGATTATGCATACACACCTGGCTTTAGATACCTTCAGTTCCTTCGCTATTGTATGTCAGCACAGATACTTCAAATCTGTTTTAGATCTTGGAATACGTTTTATTTGTAATACAACTTCATGATTAAAACATACTTATATTAGTATCCTCCTCTGGCACACATTTCAAAATGCTATACAAGCTCTGATAACTCATTATCTGATCAATTTGCCTGATAAAGCAAGGGACATTTTAGACCAACACCATAAAAACACCGTCAGCACAAAATATTAATCCCACGACAAACATTTATCTAAAATAGATGGATTACAGTACAGTGCAAGGTTTAAAGCTTCTTTCTTTCTCCTGTAAAAACACATTTTCCTTAAGATCGGATAAGCAAAACATATTTTTAGGATTTGTGAGTGACTGTAAGTGACCTGAGTGTGTGACAGACCTCCCTCTCTGCAGCTACCAGCATATTCTGGAGAGGAAGAAGAGATGTTTATTTTTTTCAGTTCTGTGCCACTGAAGAACTACATCCTGCCAGGGGAAATTTCTACCGAATAGCTAATACTGTAACCATAATAGGTTGCAAGGAGCCACCTTTTATGGATTTTGACATAGTAACTAAAAATCTAAATTTGAAAATATTTCTGCAGCTCTGTTCCGCAAGAGAATTATACTCTATTTCATTAAAAGTGACATTTTTTTTTCTTAAAAAAAAAACATATCTAGGTTTGCATTTTACATTGGACACTGCAAACTGCTTGCATATGTGCTCAGTATTGCTTATCTTTCAGTTCTGCATCAATTTAAGAACTACCCATTTTGTGAGCATATCAAAGGTAGTAATACTGCTATTGCCAATAAAGTTGTTTGTTGATGAATTTCCCAGCCCACAGAACCATTCCAGTTCAGATTTCAGCCTACCGGAGATATTAAAAACTCTGCTGATGGCCCACAAGACAGTTGACAGTGGTATAGACTCTACTGGAAGGTGTAATACTGAAGTTGTAGAGTGCATGAAAAAGATTATAATTGTATCTTCACAGAAACAGCCATATTATCAATTGTACTGTAGATCCTATTCTGCTGTTTTACTTTAGAAAAGTGATAATTCTCAGTAGTTATAGGAAACCTCAGAATCTTGAAATAGTTTTCAGTGCATATCTGATTCTATCAGAGTCAGAATGAATATTTCTTTCCTGGATTATTTATTATAGATCACCAATTTTATAAATTAAAGAAAATAATTTATATTAAATGAGAGAAGAAGGTACTTAGAAAGTAAATTCACATTCTAGGATAGGACTTCTTTAGCTTTTTCATCAAAATCAAGATTGTTGTGCATTTGCATGCATTAAAAATGATCAATAAATTCTCCTACACCTATAGGTATACCAATGACAGTTGATCTGATATTAAGTTAATTCTGTCATCTATTTTTTTATTCTTATCTTCCTATTTCAAGGATAGTTTTCTTACTTGTAACATCACTCTAATGTCCATATTTGCAGATGACAGAGAATTTCCACTGGAGTTGTAACGTATGATACCATTTTCTTCTCTTCAAATTTTGGCACAGGAAAATTGCAGTCACTATTATGAAATGGAATTTTATAATAATGAAATAAGAATTTGAAATGTAAAGCAAGGCAGAAACACCTATAGAGCAGTTACAAGTTTAAATGTTGCTTTCACTATAGTATTATCTACATATGAGAAGTAAAAGGGAGCTGTGAGGAAGCAGAAACCCTGAACAGTATTAAACCCCAGAATTATCTGGAAATCCTGATTTTATTCCACTGAAACTTTCCTTTTCCCTCTTTATCTAGGTACTGTTTCTTTATGAGAGTACACAGGAGAATCCTGGCTATGGACAATCAGAATCACCTTTTCATTGTTGGTCCTTGCTTGCTTCCTCAATTTCTTCCACTGTGACAAAGTTCACTGTGGAAAGTGACAAGTTTTACCTGACCAGTTTGAGGAACACCACAGTGGTACCAGTCTATGCAGACCCTAAAATAGTTTCTTTCAAGACTTCAGATGGATTAGTTTTCATTCTGCACATCTAGTCAGCTCGGATACACCTATTTATTTAGTAGATCATGGAAATTCTATGAAGTAAATTTAATTTCTTGTTCTAGTAGAATGAAAGCTGATACACCCAAGGAAGGGAATACGTGAAAATTTGTTTTCTGATGTGTTATTGATTAGTTCTTCTTAATTATTATTGATGCTTGCAAATACGTAAAGAGTGAGTGTCAGGAGGACAGAGCCAGGCTCTTCTCAGTGATGTCCAATCATAGAACAAGGGACAATGGATGCAAGCTGGAACATAAGAGGTTCCACAAAACCTGAGGAAAATTTCTTTCACTGTGAGGGTGACAGAGCATTAGAACAGGCTGCTCAGAGAGCTCATGGAGTCTCCTTCTCTGAAGACATTAAAAAACTGCCTGGACACATTTCTGTGTGACCTACTGTGGGTGATGCTGCTCTGGCAGAAGAGTTGGACTAGATGATCTTTTGAGGTCGCTTCCAACCCCTGGCATTCTGTTGTTCTGTGATTCTGTGATTAAAAAACCAGGAATATTTTCCTGGTTACAAGAAGCTGGAGAGAATGGTTTACCTGATTTAGTTCAGATTTAAATGTAAAAATCGAGTGAATGTTTAACTTTCAAAAAATACAGCTGTATCAAGAAGTCTTGCTTATTTTGATTTCTTTCAAGAATTACTGCTTGTACTTTAGTAAAACAGAGACAAAGAATAGAAAATAAATTTTCAAACAGACTGCTTCAACCCAACCTCAGTTTGCTTTTCATGTCTTCTGTGTCCTTGGTGGAGTTTGACAACTATTTGCTTTTCAAATGTTGCATATTAAAGCTAGCAATTATTTTAAAAGTTTGTTTTCAGGAAAATAATTGTACAAAAGCACATTCATTTTACTCTGTACATATGGAAGTTGTAAATACTTGAATTAAAAGATACGACACTTAAAATAGAATTACTTTCTGATATTATGGTACAGATGCTTAGAAAATCTTAACTCCTATCTCTTTTCAGATTATATTTACCTTTTCCTGCAAAATGAGTGGCATTGCTATGAGAGTCTTTGGCAGAGCAGCATCAGGAGACCTTTGCTTCCAGAGAGCTAACATGGGTCCACCTTAAGTTTAAGCAGTTTTACAGAAGTAGGATATATAAATCTGTTTCCTATATAAGCCAAGAGAAGTTAGGCTAGAACTCGATAAACTGGGGTCCTCACTAGAGCAAGAATGTTAATTATCATTAGAACTGTGACATCATTAGTAATCTTAGTAATCATTCAAGTTTATTCAGGCTTTCATCAGACTGCCTAGACTTTCAACAGTAGAATGATATCCACCTATTTTGTCTTTAAAACCTCACATTGTCCCTGTTTACTCTTTTCAGAGATCTGTAAATTTCTAATAAAAACAAGATATTGAAATAAAAGAAAAAAAATGCGCTTGCTTCTGATGGACATCATGAAGACCAAAGAGGAAATCACGTGGCTGAGAACTATACCTGTTTCTGTTCCACCACTCTTAAATCGCTGGTTTGTTACTCCCTGGCTGTCAAAAATACCGTCAGTAACTGGCAAGCACGGAGATTGTTAAGTTTACATTCTTCAGCCTGGAGAAGAGAAGGCTCTGGGGAGACCTTTTAGCAGCCTTCCAGTACTTAAAGGGGGCGACAGAAAAGATGAAAAGGGTCTTTATGTCAGGGAGTGTAGTGATAGGACAGAGATTATTTTTCATTAAACAGCCTAAAAAAACTTTTAAGTCTTATTTATTTTCTATTGCATTTTACCCCTTTTCTTTGTAAACGTTAGCTTTCAAATCCTCCCTCTCTACTGATTCTGATGTGACCCACATTATGCTTCCAAGACAGAGGGCTTATTTTTAAACGATAAAGATGTCATGAATTGCTCAGATGCTGTTCCAGTGACTAAATTCAAATAGCATTTACATGCCTGAAAGTTATCACACTCCCTCTGAACAGATATGTATAATCATAGATCAGGTGGAATTCACAATAGAAAAATGCAAGAAATGAAGACAGGTCAAATAAAAATGCTATTTCTCTTTAATTTGAACTTACTTTTATTTTGTCCTTTTCCATAAAGTGTTATATTATATTATAATATAAATAGTGTCACAAATTCACAGAGAGAAGAAAAGCTGGTCTGACCATGTTCTATCAAATTCTTCTTTTCGCCAAAGAGAACTTTGTAATGGTGATCTGAATAAACCTATTCATTACTTGCTCAAAATACTATTTCTAGTAATTTGAAAATTGAAATGTGACTATATAGCAGCAAAGGTGTGACTTCAGTTGTGTAGTTATCTGAAGGTAGATCTTTCATTATGAGTTTGTTCATCAATGGCAGTGTACCTTCAGCTCAATGGAAGTTAGTTGAGCTATCTGAATATTGACAGTTGGATCTTGAAACATGGAATAAATATCTGATGTGTGCTAAATCCAACTCCTCTTACCACTTCAGCTAAGTACTGTAAATAGACTTCTTGGTTTATTTTTCTGTTTTCAACATTCAAATTATATATTATTCATTACACAGAAAATATTTGCCAGTTTTCTTTTTCTCTGAAATTTTTACTGCAATTTCCACTCTTAGTAGTGAAAGGAGTCTGGCATAATGCCTGAAGCTGGACAGAAAAAAAAGAAAATTCCACTTCGTAGAGGATTTTTGTATTATGGAATTTGGAGAATTTCAAACAGTAAACCTATGAAAGATTACACAGATGGCATTCTAGTGACTTCAGATAGTATTCACATACGAAACATTACATTGTCTCTGAACACACATGTATAATAGTCAATCTGATGGACATCAGAAAGAAAAAAATATTAAAAGAAGAAATCTAGAGAAAAGGAAGCAGATAAAATGAAAATATTAACTATTTCTTAGAAGAAATGTTTCTTAGAATTATTGCTTATGTATAAAATTGGAACTATTGTTTTCCTAAAAGTAAATGAGCCCTTATTTTAGAGGGACTTTTGATGTGGCACTACAGGAGATGGTTTAGTGTTACGGTGGTGAAGAGGGCTGTAGTTTGGACTTGATGATCTTATGGTCCTTTCCAACCTTTATGATTCTACTGTGATTCTAAAGATGTCTAAATCTTCATCAGAATATTTACAAATCACTTTAGAATAATAGCATTTTGAACATAATAAAATAAAACCTGGTACTGCTTTATGTACTTGTGAAGTACAGGGAAAAGAAAAAGATAATTATATACACCCCAACAAAACACCTTTTTTAAAAAAGCAAGGGAAAAAAAACCCAGTCCTCATTTGTTATTTGCTTCTGTCTGAAGTGGATTCCTCACCTCTACAAGTTCTCACCACTGTACTCGCTGTTAATGGTATACCAGTAATAGAAAATGTGAAGAAAATTAGAGGTCAATATCTGAAAACTATGTAAGGCATTAGAGTGGGTATGACTGGAAAAGAATTGTTTTCTATCTTCAGTGAAAACCCCAATAATTTCATCCTTTGGGAAAGCTTCCTGAAATCCATTTGGTACCTCTAAGAAGTGCCCATATTGCCTCTCTTTCTGAGGTTGCCACAAAGACCTTGCCAGAAATTGAAGCTAGGCAAAATATGAAGAAAGTTTTACTATCATTAAAGCACAAAAGCTACTAAATGGATTAAACAAAATGATCCTGCAAAAAGAAAAAAAAAAAATCAAAATCTTAGTGACTGAAAGTCAAACATCAGTTTGATAGCGCTTTATTCAACAGGAGTTATGGTTTTTCAATCAACTAATCTTTACAAGAAGCTTATGTAGTTAGTTACACTACAAATTGCTCTCTTAGCAATAACTGTGCCATGTCTGTAGTGTGAGACTCATCCATATCACATCAGATGAGTTCTACTTGCTTTGTATGAACAAGAAAAAACATTACTAATATCTCTGTTGAAGGAAAAGTTCTTTCTGAACGTGGTATAATCTACTTGCAATATTGAACTGCAGAGAAAAATTTATAGAAACCAGACACTTCTAACTTTCCTTCTACACTTTCTTCACATAGTGACTGCTGTTGCATTTCCTCATAGTGGAATGATTTACTGAAATCAACGTATGGTGGGCAAGAGCTTTTTTGGGTTTTGTTTTATTTTTTCCTTCCTTTATTGCTTAGGAAAATGTGATATCCTTGTTAAAGTAACAATATGAAGAGTAAGTATACTACTGATTTGACTCCAGCCAGCATGGGTTAATACACTCACAGAAGTCTGAGGGATTAGCTTCCTACTATACTGTGAGATCAAGCAGTATCTAATCGCCACTGGTCACCATAATTTTCTCAGTATCTTACCATTTTTGCAGCAAATATATTTACCATCTGCCCCAACCAGGCTGTTGGTTACGCTGCCTGTAACGGTCTCTGCATGCAACCAGCCTGCTTTGAAGAGCTCTGACACATCTCTGATTGCCCTCAAGTTGATTTGTAATGGGTTCTCTGGCACTCCCGGCAGCCATGGTCATGCTGAACGACAGGTAAACTTCTTGCTGCCCAGAGAACACTCCCTTAACCAGCCCTTTCAATTGCTTTTCCTGGTCCTGACAGCACCACATTTCTTACTGACTTTGGAACTCAGTGTTCTCAAATGGTTCCTAGCTAAAACTCCCGAGGTGAGTAGCAGATTAAAAGCTGGAAAATTTATAGCTCATGGGCTATCAAGAATAAGTGTAATATTCAAAAGCAACCAAGGAGATAATGATGTTTCCCAAGCAGAAGTGGCAGTCATACTTTCATGCTTGAATTATTCTTCTTTCATTTTCATTTTTTCATGTTTTCAAAAAAAACCAACTACAGTAGGAAAAGTGACCAAAAGAGAGTTAATATTTATATTTCTCTTAAAAATCTCCCCCTTTTAGTAGAACACTCTGAATAAAACAAAAGATTAATATGAAAACTCAATCAATTGCAGGTTTTAGCAAATTTACCACTCTGATGGTTCTTCCTTCCTGTGGAAAGATCTGGAAAGGAAAGGGAAAAAAAAAACAAAACAAAAAAACCCTCAAACAACAAATAGATACTAGATAACTGGTCCTGACAACCTTTATCAACATTTTTACTCCACAAACAAATTTCAGACTTATGAAGTTATACTACTTCAGAAACTACAGGAACTGATATTTTATATTTTCCTCCTTGTAGGAAACTATAGAAAATTTATATTTTGAGTGCATGAACATTCAGGATACATAAAAATGAGTAAGTATGCTTTTTGCCTTGTATTTGTGTTTTAATTGAGAATCAAAGCCAAGCTGGGAAAACATATCATTGTTTATAAAACCACTCAGCTTGACAGGGCAGATGGAAAATTGGACTAAAAATAGAAAACATTGGAAAGTAGTTCTTGCTGTGTGAATTTCAAATACTGAGATAAGTTAGAGGTGTATGCAACCAGCATAACACACAGAGAACCACTGGATAACAGGTACACAGCTTGAATGGGAAAATTTAATGGCAACCTTCAAACAAGTGGAAGTGATAAAAAAGGAATGATGGTCTGCAGTGCTTGATTTCTCACTGAATAAATCTTCAGAATGCATTAATAAAGATGTAGCTTATATGAATCATCTCTCAAACACTTCTTCTTTTTCTCCTAAGTGGTACAGTAAAAAAATTTATAAAGGAAGAGGATAAATACCAAATATTTGGAATACAGAAAGTCTCGTATTACTTATGGAATTTTTGTCCAAGTCATATGTCTGGCAAACTGCTCCACCTTTTGAAGAGTTAATGAGGCATCTTAGAGGTTTCTATACAGAAGAACTGACTAGGCACTCAATGGTTTGCTCTGAAACAGAAGAGCTGAGAAGAATCCTTTACTGTCTAGACCTTTTCCAAGAAATTCAGTCTGAAATAACATGATTTGAAATAATAAAAGTTTGTTGATGACAAACACATGACTCATTTAAGCCTGCAAGCAAACTGTGAAGAGATGCATTTCACAGAATCACAGAATGTTAGGGATTGGAAGGGACCTCGAAAGATCATCAAGTCCAATCCCCCTGCCAGAGTAGGAACGCCTAGATAATGCTACATAGGAACATGTCCAGGCGGGTCTTGAATGTCTCCAGAGAAGGAGACTCCACAACCTCTCTGGGCAGCCTGTTCCAGTGTTCCGTCACCCTCACTGAGAAGTTTCTTCTGGAGTTTAAGCGGAACCTCTTATGTTCCAGTTTCAGCCCATTACAGATATCGGGTATTTATCAAGGAACACCTACTTTACACCTGAACTCACCAGAAATTACTTCCCAATACCCTTAAACACAACTTAAACCAACCTTAAAATTCAAAACAAAGCCACATCAGCATTTCCAAGGAAGACAAAGGTCATTCTAATAAAGAGATTAGCAAAAGGTAGTCTAAGGAAGATAAAAATAAAAATCCTGAAACAGTTAACTTGTAAGAGGAAGGGACTGTTTGTGGATAGATAAAGCCTTTAGCTCCTTGCAGCTGTGGTTGTCTGTGTATTACAACAGGTGATATAGAATCAGAGAATCATA
This sequence comes from Trogon surrucura, assembly GCA_020746105.1. Lineage (NCBI taxonomy): Eukaryota > Metazoa > Chordata > Aves > Trogoniformes > Trogonidae > Trogon > Trogon surrucura. The sequence continues at coordinate 109,920,752 of CM036617.1, read as the reverse complement.
TAACGTTTTGGGATGGAAGGGACCTTTAAAGGGGAAGGGACCTTCTGTGAAGTCTGAAAAAGAAGGATCAAATCCTCTGAATGTTCACAAATAGAGCAGAAAGGTGTGGGGTTTTCCCTAATTTACTGGCAAACTACTGAATACATCAAATAGACTGTCAATTATATGGTATCAGGAGTAATCTTTTGCATGTTTATAGGAAATACATAGCAATACAAAATTTTTTTTATTTGTTTGACTTCAAAATTCCCTTTTGCTTCAGTCAGCTTCGGCTTACTTCCTGTCTGCCAGATAATTGCCTAAAAAGACTGCCACTAGTAATACGTTGTAAAGTCATAATTTCCCACCCATCTGGTCAGATGTGAAGACATAGGAATCCTCATAAGAGAACAGAACAAAATTTGAAAGTAGCAGGAGTTCCTTACTATTAAAACAACTACTAAACAACTATATTCAGAAAATTAAAAGAATTAAGTAAATAACACATGGATTACAAAACATGTAACAACTTTTTGTGACCTTCTCATGGGGAAACTACAGTCCATTCTTTCTACTTTCTTACCTGTCTTTCTTCTGTTGTCTTTTCAGATAGAAGTAAATATTTGAATATTATAACCAGAGCAGACAGGCATATCATTACTGCCACAGCAGTTCACCATGAGAACAGAAACATTTCTTCTGGGTAATTTTGGTAATGGTAATTACTAAATCAGTCCAGAAATAAATTTTCCAAATTAAGTAGACAAACAGGTTATAACAATACTGATGTTTCAAAGTTTTTTAAGTGTGGACTACATTTCTTATGAATAAATGGGATATAAATAATTTTCTTTAAAATTGTCTGTACGTGTGAACAGAATCTGAAAACAAATCCCAGTATTTAAGAAAAATACATTAAAAATTCATGGTCAATAAATTGTTAAAACTAAGAGGGCATATTAAATACAAAAATCAAAAATGTATAGCTAATAAAAGGATTATTGAAATGTTCCGGGTTATAACAAATTAAAAAAAAAAAAAAAAAAGGTGTTTTAGCTCTTGTTCTTCTGGACAGAAAACCCTTTGGAGCATCTAGGTGTAATGGATTAAGTCCAGCCAGTAACTAAGCACCATAGATCTGCTCACTCACTCCTTTCCCATGTGGTGGGATGGGGAGGAGAAAAAGAAGAAAAAGCTGAAACATCATGAGTTAAGGAAAGTTTGATAAGACAACACAAGAGAGAGGAAGTAATAATAACAGTAATGCTAATAGAAGAATATGTGAAACAAGTGATGCACAATACTATCGTTCACCACCAAGAACCTGATGCTCAGCGCATTCCCAAACCGTGATCCCTCCACACCCTGGCTAATTCCCCCCAATTAGATAATCATCATGACCTCATATAATGTCAAATATCCTCTTGGCTGGTTCGGGACAGGTGTGCTGGCTGTGCCACTTCTCAATTTCTTGTGAAAATTAATTCTCTCCTAGTCAAACTGAGGACACTTGGATTCTGACTTTTTTTAAAATATATTTTCTTACTGTGAACTTGTTTCGTAACCACACTTTACGAAAATGTTGTATCTTCACTGAATCATTATAACACTTTTATGTCCTGAAAAAGAGTAGCCAATTCTCACAAATATTTTAAAGAATATGAGTCAGTTTACTGTGCTTGAACCAGTCATCATTACCATTTGTTTGATTCTTACAGCAACTAATTTTGCATTTTATTAGCTGTCTACATAGTGTGAAATTTGCACAATGCGAAATGTACAGATGCAGATGGCTTTCCAGGGGTTAAATTGGATGGGAATGAGAAAGATAATTGTCTCTGAAAGTCTGCCAGAGCAGACTGCTCTTCCCAAGAAAGCTTTTACAAAGAAAAAACAAATCCTAAAATTTCTGCTAAACATACAGCTAAGATTGAAAGGGGTTTTATGTAATTGGCAGAGAAAGAAAATTATGTTCTCATTACAAGAAGTTCTATATTTCACAAAAAAAAATGTCTAAAAGTCATCAAATAAAGAACGTAGACTATGACAAAGCTGTAAACAGATGTTTTCCGTGCTCAAACTGCAGCTCACCTGAGCTTTATATAATCTGCCAAAAATCTGGTATGTATTGAAATAACAGAAGTAGACATACTGGGTAAAACAAAAAACTAAAATCAAAAGCAAGTAATTTTATTGCAGGTTTTAGCAAATTTAGCAGTCCCCTAGTTTTTCCTTCCTGTAGAAAGAACCAGAGAGAAAAAAAGAAAAGCTTATATATGTTTGATGGCTAGTCCTGCCAACCTTTATCGTCTCCACTCTAGAAGCAAATTCCAGATTTATGAAGTTATGCTACTTCAGCAACCACAAGAACTGATATTCATGTATGCCTGTAAAAATTGAAATAACTATGGGGTATTTTTTAAATAGTAGTTTATTTGCTGAAAGATCAAACTTCAAATATTAAAAAATATTAAAAAAATATTTTCAGAAGGGAAAATAAAAGAGAAAACATTTAATTTTGCCATTTTTAAAGTGAAGAAGAAGGTGAGATGGAGAATAGAGTCATAATTGGGATAAAGATTACTGAGGAGGGCAAAAGATAGAATCTCTAATTGAGAAGAATGGAAAGAAAGAAGAGGATACAGTGCTGGTGTATAAGAAAAGAGCAACAGACATCAGCTACCTGGACTTTTGAACATATTTGACACTGCTCTACACAATATCCTTCTCTCGAAATTGGGGAGACATAGATTTGACAGATGGATCACTCTGAAGATAAGGAATTAGGCGGATGGTGCACACAAAGGGTTGTGGTCAGCAGCTTGATCTCCAATAGAGACCAGTGCTGAGCTCCTCAGGAGTTGGTACTGGGACTGGTGTTGTTTAATGTCTTTGTCAGCGATGTGGACAGTAACATCGAGAGCATCCTCAGCAAGTCTGCTGATGACAACAAGGTGTGTGGTGCAGTCAACATGCTGGAGGGAAGGGATGCCATCCAGAGAGATCATGACAGGATGGAGAGTTGGGACCATGCCAACATCATGAAGTTCAACAAAGCCAAATGCAAGGTCCTGCACCTTGATTGGGGCAGTTCCAAACACAGAAATGGGGGATGAGTGGATTGAGATCAGCCCTGAAAAGAAGGACTTGGGGGTGCTAGTGGCTGTAAAACTGAATATGTGCCAGCAACAAACACTCACATCCCAGAAAGCCCATGGTGTCCTGGGCTGCATCAATAGAAGTGGGGTCAGCAGGTGACGGGAAGAGATTCTACCCCTCTGTTCTGCTCTGGTGAGACTCCACTTGGAGTATTGTTTCCAGCTCTGGACAGCTCAAGTGGGTCCAGAGGAGAGCCACAAAGATGATCGAGGTGGTGGGGCACCTGTCTTATGAGGACAGACTTAGAGAGTTGAGACTGTTTAGGCTGGATAAGAGAATGCTTCAGGGAGACCTTATAGCATCCTTCCAGAACTTAGAGGAAGCCTACAGGAAAGATGGGGAGGAACTCTTTATCAAGATGTATAGTGATAGGATGAGGGATAACAGTTTCAAATTGAAAGAGGGTAGATTTAGATGAGATAAAGGAAGAAATTCTGTACTGTGAAGGTGGTGAGACACTGGAACAGGTTGCCCAAGGAAGTTGTGGAAGACCCCTTCCTGGAATTGTTCAAAGCCAAGTTGGATGGGGTTTTGAGCAATGTGGTCTAGTAGGAGGTGTCCCTGCTCATGACAGGGGGGTTGGAACAAGACTATATTTAAGGTCCTTTACAACTCAAACCATTCTATGAATCTATGTTGTGGTTTTGATAGCGACACAAAAATAATCATTGGATTGAAACACCTCTCCTACGAAGACAGGCTGAAAGAGCTGGAGTTATTCAGCTTGTAGAAGAGAAGGCTCAAGGGATGCCTTATTGCAGCCTTTCAGTACTGAAAAGGAACCTATAAAAAGATGGAGGCAATCTTTTTAGCAAGGTCTGTTGTGACAGAATAAGAGGTAATTGTTTTAAACTAAAAGAGGATGAATTTAGTCTGGATCTAAGGAAAAAGAAGAATTATAATGAGGGCGGTGGAAGACTAGAACAGGTTGCCCAGAGAAGTGGTGGTGACCTCATTGCTGGAGACATTCAATGTCAGGCTTGATATAGCTCTAAGCAACCTGATCCTGTTAACAATGTCCCTGCTCACTACAGGGGTGTTGGACTAGATGACCTTTAGAGATCCCCTCCAAACCAATGCATTCTATGATTCTATGACATTTTTGTTTTTAGTAGGCAGGAGGCAGAGAGAACTGTATATGATCAAAACTATTGAGAAAGGTAAGGGAGAATAAGCAGGGTGGGGACATGGAGGGGAAAAAATGGAGGCAGTGAGAGGTCTGTAAAGGTAGAAGAATACTGTAAGAAAAACAAGCAAGTGAAAAATGGATGAGACAGAAACTACATGCATTCATTTTTTATGCCCAGACCTTACTAAACTGAATATATGCTACCACAAATAGATCTGAGTAGTATTATATTAGAGTTTACAGGTGCTAAGAAAGTATGAGAGAAAAGTATGTTGTCTTCCAGATTCAGAAATAGTTGCTGCCTGGAAGTAAGCATGCAACCTACTTACAGCCTTGAGAGCTGCAATTCAACAGAAAAGATGGGGACCTTGATGCCAAGTTTATGGTTTATTTGTATTCCCTTTGACATGTCTTTTTCAATAAAATAATAGAATTGACCTTTGTAGCAGGCTAAGAGGTTTATTTCTATAAAACAAATACAATGACTTTATTGACCACACTATTCCAGCCACTTTACAGTGATGCAGGAATGTAGAGCTGTAAACCTCTGTTAAGCAGTCAAGTTTACAACATCTCTTCTCTAGCAGATAGGTAGCTCAGAACAGATGGTGTATAACAGGAGATTTCTTTTCTTTATGTGTTTCTCTACATAGACACCTTTTAAAGTTAGTCTCAGGCAAAACGTAAATCATCTGTGTATAAAAATCAAAGCCTGAAACTACATAATTTTGTCCTCAAAATTATCCACGTTCCTTTAAGACTGACCTTGTGAGATTAACAGCATCATGAAAAAAACAGGGTTCATCTCATCCCGTGGTAAAGTACTCTGCAGATAAGGAAGACTTTGAGTATGTGCTCTGCTCTGATCTAGTAGAGGATGTTGCTATGTGCTGAGAAAACAAACCAAGCATGAATAATTTTGGGGGGACAAGAGCTCTGTGTTATGTGCACAGAGGAAAGAAACAGAGAATCATAGCTGACCTGTTGACAGGTTTCTTATCCTCGTGACACATTCAGGAGACAAGGGGGAACCAGGAAGTAATAGTACTCCATGTAATCACTACAAATTGGCTCCAGATATGGAGCATGTCAAGGAGATTGGCCTAGGGCAATGTGATCAGTGATATCAAATATCTAAGTTAGAAAACAACAGTGAAGAAGAATGTGTCACAGGGAGCAACGTCCATGCCCAGGGATCTGAAATGATACATGAGCCCGAACCTTTGGAGGCATGTCAATGTACAGAGTCTGGGCCACCAGGCACAAAAAAAAAAAGGGCAGTAGCAAGTGCTCACTTTCCTTCCACCTATGGTGTAAGTCACAGATGGACCACAGAGGACCACACTAGTGTGAGTGTATGCTCAATACAAGATGTGCAAGCACGTTGCAAAACAGAACTCACTGTCTACATGATATACAAATACACCTTCTTAACTACATTAAAAACATTATATTTCCGAATAGTACATCTCTGTCTTTGCAGTTGGCTCACCCGAAGTTCCCCATGTCACACCTACATTTCAAAAGATGCTCAAAGAACAGATGATAAATGACAGAGAAACCCTGATACTTCACTTTATTATGACAATTTCAAGGCACTACAAAATGCAGCACATTGTTATACTTTAAATAGGTATTTGTAATGAAAATATGTTTTACCACAGCGGCATGCATAAGCCTTTTCCATCACATTAGGGAATATGTTATTTACTGCAGCAAGATTAGTTATTGGATATCAAGCTCAACTAATTTGATGTCAAACCCCTTTGATTCATCCAATTCATATTTACAGAAGTACCCAGAAATAACAAAATCAGCTTCAAAAGTAGTTTCAGAATAATTTTCCAAAGTAGGAAAAAAAGATTATAAGGAGTAAGCTTGGTCTGAAAGGTAATTATTTATCGAAGTCTCTTAGAGTGAGATAAGTTTCCTCCATGTTAATAGGTTGTGTGCAGTAGTAGACAAAGGGTAGAGAGAAAGATTTGATTATTATTTTTTAATGCATAAACTGTGAAATTTGACTTCAGAGAAATTTGAGATAATTCTTATTTCCAGTGACTGCTATATAAACCTTGAAAATAGGTGACAAAATATTAGTGGTGATGCATGACCACAACTGGCAAATGTGTCTCAGAGGTTGTTATTTGTAGCTTAAAACCAAGAAAGAGCAAACAAAACACTTTGCTAATAGTACCCCTGTCATGGTTCAGAGACAAAAGGAACCACGTGGTCGCTCCCTCGCTTGCTCTCCCCTACCGGGAGTGAGGGGAAGAGCCCGAAAAGAACCACAGGCAGAGCCTTGTGGGGTTGAGATAAAAACAGTTTGTTTTAATGGTGAACATAAATTGTAACAGTAACAGTGAAATGACAGTAACGTTTAACCAGATGTAACGCGAGTAACATGTAATGCAGATCTCACCACCCAGAACCCAGCGACGCACCCAGACTGAGAGCCAGAAAGAGAGAGACCCCCACCTCGACCAGCTCCATATATATATACACGCCGAGCATGACGTCACAATGGTATCAAATATCCCTTTGACTAGCGACTAGTTTGGTTCAGCTATCCCCGACTAGCCCCTCCTATTGAAAATTAACCCTATCCTAGCTGAACCCAGTACAATCCCCCAAACACATTTACTGCAACATCACAGTGTTCTGTTCTATAGAACCATAGAATAGCTTCGGTTGGGAAAGACCTTCAAGAGCACTGAGTCCAATCATCGCCCTTCCAAATCAGGCACTAAATCATGTCCCTAAGTACAATGTCTGCTCATCTTTTAAATACATCCAGAGACGGTGACTCCCTGGGCAGCCTGTTCCAGTGCCTGACAAGCCTTTCAGTGAGGAAGTTTCTCCAGCCTAAACCTCTCCTGGTGCGATATGTTCTGCATCATCACAAACATCTGTCAATAAAAAAATAGACCAGGTATCACAGGAAATAGCTGGCATGTAATACCTTGAATAACACAATCTTAAGTAAGAATAACAACAGAGAGCTGAGGCGGTATGACATTTTTTTTCCTAGAAGGGCTTGAGGAATTAAGGGGAAAATAAACTAAAACAAAAACAATCTTCCACAAAAATAAAAAAAAAATTGCTATATTGGAGAGAATAGACAGACTTTGGACCCAAACAGAAAAGTAGCAAAACCAAATAGAATCTGATTTAGGGTGCTTAAACTGTTGTGGCAATAGCCTCCTACATATGTCCTAGGTAGGCTACAACAAATAGCACTTCTGCAGGATAATGTGTTGTCTAAATTTAGAAACACAGCTGTGTAAAGACGTTTCCTAAGACTCACAGACCATGTTAAGACTGAACTGGGTTTAAAAATGAATGATACCTTTCCACTTTGGGTATTCATTAATTCCAAATGAAAGTAGTAGATCTGCAACATGTGAAGAAATAAATAATGCATAAACATCACTGCTACCAATATAATTGTTTCGTATGAACAGAGTATACATAGTAAAATATAAACAATGTAATCTGTCCAAACATACATAGCAATTATAGACAGGTTAGAGTTATTTTCAGTATAGCTAGAGCTTTCAAAGATTCAGCTGAGAGTTATGTTAGTACTCAGCATAATTTCCACACTCATTGCAGAGCACATTGCCTAAAAATAATCTACTATTTACAAAAATGTCAGTGCCCACCTTCTGTTTATTTAATTTCACCCAATAAAATAAGTGGTAGAAGTCTATATGCATCTTTTAGCTGGAATATTCATCTTATTACTGAAAACTTACTTAAATTTTAAATTTTAATATGGGTCATTTCAATAGTTTTCAAAATACTTCACTAATGTATTTTTTTGCATAATTGTCTTTGCATTATGTTACTTACAGTCCTTTTCATCCTCTATCAGTATATTGAAGTCTGTGACAAAGAATATTCTTGAGACCTCCATTTTAATCTGCAATTGATGAAACCAAACCACACGTATTTGTATATAGCTCTTCATAAATGGAATTACTATAGTATTTGGGAACACATACAAGAGACTGATGATAGCAGACCGGCATTTGTCTTGAAGCAGGCAAGATCTCAATGTATTTTGTGAAAACCTGTGATGGAAGATTTACACATATTCTTAAAAAAGTTACAATAAAAGATTAGTTAGTGATAAGAAGTGGATGGATAAGAGTCTACACACACAAAGAAAAGGGAGATCCATACAATTTTTAATGTATCCTAAGAAATTTAGTGCGAAGAGATTCAAGACCAATGTTTAGGCCCTAGTAAATCCATGGAAAAAATATCAAACAACAGTCTAAAAATTATGGAAGCTTTTATATCATTGTCTCTTCGACCACTTTTATCACTGGGCAATCCTTCCATAACAAAAATGATATGGTTTCGGGAATAAAGAGTATGAAGGAAATTAAGGTGATATATATTAAGAAGTTATTAGATTAAGACTAGATCAGAAGTGATTAGGTAAGCATACTGAATTATTGATATACATTCTTTTTCTCTGTGTAATTAGACAATACAACCAATAATGAGGTCACAGAGTATTGCTGTATTCCATAATTATCTGAATTCAATAGCAGGTAGAAGTAGAACATGGAAATTCCACAATCATTACCAAATCAACACTATGTGTTTCCTATATAAAACACAACAGCTCAAGCTGTTGGATACAGAAATCTACATGGATCTATCATGTTTCAAATCTTTAGCTAATATCAGGTGTTTATACATGATCTGGGATATAGTACAAAGTGAAAAAGAGGGTACTGAGAAGAAGGTGAATTGCCAGAAGCTTCACAAGGAAAGCTAATAAACAAGATGTCTGAGGAGACATGAAGAGACATTCAGGCAAAGGAAGGAGCAACTAGAAGGAAGACGTCTTCTGTCTGTAGACTGAGTATAGCATCGTAATTTTGTTTTTTGTTTTGAAGTCATCTTTTTCTAAATTATTGATATTCCTTTTTACAGCTGTAACTGAGCTGGGAGAGATAGAACTGCATATTCTGACACTGCAGGAAAAGGGCAGCAATCTACTGCCAGGGCTGGGAAACCTGTTTATTACCATCCTCAACCTTCATAGTAGTAAGGACAAGCAGACCTCTCTGTTTGTGCATTGGAGTGTAAGATTTATTTGAAGATTTTTTAAAGGTAAAAAACCCCCAACAAAACTTATCAGGAGGTAATACGTGCTCATGATGTCATTTATCAGGAGCTGATAGGTATCTGAAAGGATCTTCATTAAAGCTTTAAGCTATATTCAGACAAATATAGATTTAAGTGACAATAGGAATAATATGAAGAGAGGGATTTTTTTAGTCAGTAGTTTTGTCTAGTTCCTCTCCAAGTACAGTTTATCTGAATCACATGGTATAGAACCTTGTAGCGATGGAAAATCATTTTAAATTGTTGACATCAACATTTTAATTAAATTAAAGAAGAAACCCAAGTATTACTGAATGATTCGGTTTGCTACGATAATTTACTTTCCATTCACGTTTTGTATTAGGCTTTATATACAAATGCTGATATGAAATTATAATTAAAGAATGTCTTGTGCATGAAGGAAGCCACAAAACCAATGCATATCCTTCATCTACTTTCAGAGGTAAACTATTATAAAAGATTTATTTCTCAATAAACAAAATACTTCAGCACCACTAAAACCAGAACATACGGATTCTTTATTAATTAATGAAGTAGAGCTTATCATCTCCAGCGGCACAATGATACATACACGAAATACTGTTGTTTATCCTGAAATTCTAATTACTTTAGAACCATAATTCTGTTATTATTATTAGTTCTCCAGCACTATGCTTGACATTAAGACAAGCTTTAAAAGCCATAGTAAATTTAATAATTTGGTGCAATTGCTACTAACATAGTTATTCTCTGTGGCTGACCTTTGGGTTATTGCATTTTAAAATGGAATTCTTGTGAAATTAAAAAGCAGAACAGACCCATAATGTGCTATTTATTCAACAGTATATATTCATTAGATCATATCAAATGCAAAATAGAACTATATCAAATACATAATTTAAAAAATCATATTACAGTAATATATTTCCTATGCTGCAAATCTTCAGGTTACAGAAAAACTAGGTTTTAAATTTAATATGTCTTTTTTATTATCCATTAAGTTTTCAATTTTTTTTTATTACAGTTTCATAGATACAATTTGAATTAATTTCAAGCAATATAAACTCAGAGTGGTTTTGACTGAAAGATGAACTTTGACAAACATGTGTATGAGAACTTGGGGATAATGAATCATCCAGAAGTGAAAGAGAAGATTGAACGGCACTGAAAATTAAAAAGGTTTCTTCAGTGAATATTCTGGCCTACACCTACTCAGTCATGAAGTTTAGTAGTTCAATAAGTAGCTGAAAATGAAAGATCCTACTTCAATCCAGAAAACATCCCATCCTACTATATTTGACCTTCCATGATTCTGTACAACTTAATACACAATTATTGTACTATTGGGCTTTTCTAGGACACTCACAACACAAATGTTTAATGCTCCTGGAGGTAAAAATCTTATTTTGAAAAAAGGATTGAAAGCAAGATCCAGAAGAGTACTTTATCATGCCAAAATTGGACTTCTAAACATCTTGGTCCTTGAGTGAATTCCCTCCTATTAACTTGTGACACAACATATTAATGCAATTAAATGTTTCAGAGTCAGGCTCACAAGCTTCAGAGTCAGGCTCACAAAAGTCAATATAGTAAGTAGAGAAGTCATTTATGAGAACAAATAAGAACTCCTAAACAGACAGGCATGATTAGGTAGTTTGATTACCATGGAAAATAAAGCACTTACATGCATATAGCAAGAAGAATCCCCATTAATGTTCTTCTTGAAAAAGACACCAAGCTTTCAGCTCCCACATTTGTTATGTGTTACAATGGTAATGCAATGCTAAATTATTTTTGTTATGCAATAACCTAACTGCACTTTTTGAAATCTGCATTATTTCTTCCAGAGGTGAAATTTAGGCCTGTGTTTGTCTCATTTTCTGTTTTTTTTTTTTTTTTTTTTATTATAAGTAAATCTTATGCAAAAGTATTCACTCAAATAAGTGTAAACACCTTTGTTGAGTACAAGTTATTAATTTTTTTTTAACAAATTTTGAAGTAGTTTTCAAGTTTTGATATATTCAGCAATTATATCAAGACCATATCAGAGAAAGAAATCATATCAAAAAGCAATTTCCATGAAGCTAAGATTTATCGTTATTTAAATGTATCTATACGCTTGGTGCAAAAGTATTTGAGGAGTATGTGGATAACCATAGACAAGTTTAGCTACCAGGGATACCTGAGACTGGTGAATTAGCTTTGAGTAGATCTGGTGAGACTTTTCCACTAAAACATAGTTTCAACATGAGAAAAAAATGACAGAGTCAAAAATTTTGCGGTTTGAATGTTGAGTTTCCAGCCACTAAACTCTGACAGATGCTCTCTATAATCCCTCCACCACCTTTTGAGGGGAAGGGTAATAGGGGAACCAGGGAGAGAGACTTTAAGATTGGAAAAAAACACACCTTGAACCAGTTTAATGAAACAGGAAATAATACTAATAATAACAGTGAAGGTGCTGAACTATGTACAGATATACCTAAGTATGTAAATATATTAAAAAATATAAAAGAACATGCTAATCTGGAACCCAGGCCTTCTGAATAGCAACCAGGCCCTGAGCAGAAAAGTCCTAGACTGGACCCAGTAACAGATGGAAACACTCAAGTCTAGAGTCCCAATAATTCAGAAAACGAAGGCTTGAAGCAGCTGTGCTGCTCCCATCCAGACAAGCAGGGAAAGACTAAAGAGGGTCCCTTCGGAGAGCTGGCCGAGTAACGACAATCACACCGAAGCGGTTACACATCGTTCTCACTTTGTTTCTCCAGACAGCTCAACATATGCAGTTAAGAAGTGTCCACGTGCCTGACCTTTAACATAATTGGTCAATTACAGGTTTGCACAAGCTGTGCATGTACCTAAGCCCGCATCTTATTGGAGAACATCACTTAAGTATGTAGGCGGCTCCCGCCCACCCCCCATGGCCAACACATCTGGCCAAGCATCCGGCAAAGCTCTCACAAAACAGATAAACCTCCTCCTCCTCATGCCCCAAGGTGACTCCAAGGACAGAGCCTTATTTGGGCCCAAGCTGGGTTGTCCAAACCAAGTACTGTTAGCTACCAAGAACTACCAGCACAGAATGAAGTTAAAATTGCCATGAGCATGATTTCTTCATGAGAAAAGACATTACCTTGATCTAGTAAACTGATGGTGGTAAATTAAATTTATGTTTTCTCCAAGTCTACTCTGATTTTTGGCCATGACCACAAGCGGTGAAGAATCCTTCTCAAACCTTGAGCCTTTTTAGTTGATTTTTTCTCCCTTCCAATCCCTTAAGGGACAGGGGTGGGGGGAGGAGTGAGCGAGTAGCTGCATAGCTCTTTGTTGCTGGCTCAGACAGCTGGCTCAAACCATAATAACTAGTTACTGTCCAGTGTTGTAATTTACCATAAAAACTGCCCCAGGAACTCAAGGATTTGAAAATGTGATAGATGTATGCTCAGTGGTTTCCAGTAGTTAGCCTGGGTCTGATATGGCTGCAACCATGTTGAAGCCAGGAAGCCTACTGTTCTCAGGCTTCTTGATTCTTGGAAATATGCAGAATTTCTGCACAGTGACTAAACAGAGAAACAACTTCTAAACATGGGCTACTTCTAAAATCATAAATTTGAGTTCCTGTTATACTTCAAATGTTCCAAGAACTTCTGCAAAGCTCTACCTTGAACTCCACCACAACGTTCCTAGAACAGTATCTGACATTCCCGAGTATTTTTCATCATTACTAATGGACCACTACAAGACTCATTTTTACTGAAGAAGCCAGTAATAATTTCTATTTACTCCCCACCTGCCTGAGATAAGTCCTTCCTAAAAGATGTTGAAGGGGGACTGTAGCATACAGATGCTAAAATTACAATCATGGAGACAAAGCTAAAGGTCTCAGTGGAAGAAAAGTGAGTACAACTAAATATATTGCATTCCTCAGTATATCCCACACCACCTCTTTTATCAGTTTTCCAATTACCTAGCATATGCTGCTCTCCACATTTCCAGAGAGAATGGTGAGCTCATTGTTCTGGGGCAGCAGCCAAATACTTGGCAAGCAGTAAAAGTCCCCAGTCATATGGAAATTAGTCATCACTGTCTGGTATTCAAAATTTCACCCAAGACACAGAAGGGAATAGATGGTGTGGGCTCATTTGTGTCTAATGCAATAAGACCCTTTACCTATCAAATATGAAGTAGCAGTCTCCAGGCTCAACTGAACTATTTATGAATATCTGTATATCTAAACAAAAAGGTAAAAGGTGTGCGCCAAACTAGAAATTGTGTGGCTCACCGGGTTGCCATATTAGCACATCAGTGATTGTTAAAATTCATACTTTATCTCAATAGATTGAAGTGACTGGGACAGAGTCTCATGAGCAAAACTAATGTTAGCTTCACCTCTGAGGATCTGGCCAGTTGTTTTTTTTTCTGAGGCAGCTATGAGAAGTTCAAAATAATAGTTTGTCAGTCTTAAAATAATGGAAGTAACAGAGATTATTCTATTTAATTGAAATAAAATTAATGGTAACAATTTTAAAGCTGTGTAATAATAGTTAACAAATATATTTTATACTCTTCATTATAGTTCATAGAAAAACAGGGAAGAGTTGTACTCCTCCTTTCCAAAATTGCTTTCTTCCTTTAGTCTCTTAAAACCCAGCAATATTAAAAGCAACTAAAGACATCTTTTAAATCCATTTTCCAAACACGGAAATATCACAACTTCACTCTTCCAACAAAAATGTTAATTCAATGCAACAGCAACTGCCACTAATCTCAAGGACAGCTTTTCACAACAGAGGCAGGGCGTTGCCATAATGGCAGACATGATTTCTGACGCTGTCGCATCTCCAGTCACTTGTTCCTGTTCCCACATTCTCAAATGCCTTTCTGGCCTGTTAGTACCACTGCTGGAGTAACTGCAGACTTATCCAAAGGGGAAAAAAAAAAACAACAAAAACTAAACAGACACTCTAAAAGATCTTGTTGCAGTTGTTTGTGTTGTTCATGGTAATATCTGACTACTTAATCACAAAGACGTCACAGATTTCAGAAAATAATGGAGTTTTCCTGCTATTGGGTAGTCTATGTTTTTTGTATATAGGTAGTTGAATATCTTTAAATTGAAAGAATGAAAATTTCACAACTAGAATTCAACTAGAATTCTCAATTTCAGCTCAGAACAGGACAGAGGTCATGGCACAGAGAGAGGGGAGATCAAATCTCCAGTTACATCAACAAGGCTAAGAAAGTAAAGAGCTCACTATTTTAGAGAATCACTGCTTTTTATTTCAGATTACAGGATGGAACTTTCATTGCAAAAAAGAGAATCCATTGCAATCCCAGCTCTTATTTTTATCTTCATTCAGACAAAGCCTTCTTAAAATATTTGAGTACATAGCCCTATCCTTACGTCAAAGTGCTGCAAATATTAAGTCTTAATAGCTTAATGCATGTTATTACTGTGTCATGTTAAAAACATAAAGTATATAAATACAGATCTGGGAAGGAAACCTCCTGGTTATGGAATTCTGATGTCAGTAAAAGGTATTAACTAGAAGAAAGTTAAAGTCCTGGTACTCTATGGCCTCTTTACAAAGTTAGAAAAATACCATAAGGCTTTTAATGTATCATCTAAGTCAACTATTAAAAAAATAGATATTATAAAAAAAAACCCCTTTTTATCCTCATTGGAAAATAGTAAACTCTTTCTTCAAAATACTTTTTTTTTCTCTGATTTTTATTTTTGAACTGAATTCTTTTTGTCTTTCCTGCTGAAAAGTAAAGACAAATAGATTTAATGGATTTAAAGCAAAATTCGGAACCAAAATGAAAAGGTTTTTCTACCTCAAATCACAGAAGTGTTTTGGAGTTTGCCCAACTCTCCCCCAGCCCTGTAGCATGATCTGGGATTGTTGTGACCCAAGTGTAGGACCTGGCACTCGGTCTTGTTGAATCTCGTACAATTGGCCCCAGCCCATTGATCCAGCATGTTCAGGTCCCTCTGCAGAACCTTCATATCCTCAAGCAGATCAACACTCCCGCCCAGTTTCATGTCTCCTACAAACTCCCTGAGGGTAGCCTCAATCCCTTCAATCATATTATTGATAAAGATATTTAGTAGAACTGGCCCTGTTACTGAGGCCTAGGGAGCACTTGTGATGGGCCACCATCTGGATTTAATTCCATTCATCACCACCCTCAGACCCAGCCTTCTAGGTAATTTTTCACCCAGCAAAGGGTACAATTGTCTAAGTCATGAGCAGACAGCTTCTCTAGTAAAATGCTATAGGAGATGGTGTCAAAGGTTTTACTAAAATCCAGGCAGACAATGTGCACAGCCTTTCCCTCATGATCGAGATGGATCACCTTGTCACAGAAGGAGATCAGGTTAGTCATACAGGACCCACTTTTCATAAACTCATGCTGACTGGGCCTGATCACCTGGTTGTCCTATACATGTGTCATGATGGCACTCAAGATGATCTGACAGGTCTGTAGTTCCACAGATCCCTCTTCCAGCCTTTTTTTTTATAGAGGTGTATCACATTTGCTAACTTCAAGTCCACTGGGACCTCGCTGGTTACCCATGACTACTGAAAAATGATTGAAAGTGGCTTGGTGCCACTGTTGCCAGCTCACTCTGTACCCTTGGGTGGATCCCAGCTAGCACCATAGACCTGTGTGTGTCTAAGTGGTCCAGCAGGTTATTAACCAATTCGCCTTGGAATATGGGAGCTTCATTCTGTTCCCTGTCCCAGTTTCCAGCTCAGGGGGCTGGAAACCCAGAGAACAACTGGTCTTACTATTAAAGAGTGCAGCAACGAAGGCATTAAGTATCTCAACCTTTTCCTCAGCCTTTCTCACTATGCTTCCTCCCTCATCCAATAAAGGATAAAGATTCCTTTAGTCCTCCTTTTGTTACTATTATCTTTATAGCAACATTTTAGCTGTCTTCTGAAGTGGCAGCCAAATTAACTTCTAGTTGGGCTTTGGCCTTTCTAATTTTTTTCCTTTCATAACCTCATGACATCTTTGTAGTCCTCCTGAGTTCCATGACCATTCTTCCAAAGATCATAAATTTCTTTTTTTTTCCTGAGTTCCAGTCAAAGCTCTCTGTTCAACCAAGCAAGTCTTCTTCCTCACCAACTCACCTTTTGGCACTTGGGGACAGCCTGATCTTGCACTTTTCAGATTTCCTTCTTAAAGAATGTCCAGCCTTCCTGGACCCCTTTGCCCTTCAGGACTGTCTCCCAAGGAACTCTGTCAACCAAGGCCAAAGTCTGCCCTCCGGAAGCCCAAGGTAACAGTCCTGCTGACACTCCTCCTTACTTCTCCAAGAATCAAAAAAGGTATCATGATCAAAAATGTTATGTCATGATCGCAATGTCCAAGACAGCCTCCAACCATCATATCACACATAAGTCCTTCTTTATTCACAACCAATAGATCCAGTGCAGTGCCTTCCCTAGTTGGCTCCCTCCACAGCTGTGTCAGGAAGTTCTCTTCCATATACTCCAGGAATCTCCTGGACAGTTTCCTCTCTGCTGTATTGTATTTCCAGAAAACATCTGGTAAGTTGAAATCCCCCATTAGAACAAGGACTGGTGATTGGGAGACTTCTCCCAACTGCTTTTAGAGTATTTTGTCTGCCTTTTCACAAAAGCTGGATTGCAGAAAATGGACTGTCCCTATGCTATCTCCCTTGTTGGACCCTGATTCTTACTTGTAAACACTCAGCGCTATCATCACCATCATTAAGTTCTAGATGATCGAAACACTCCCTAATATACAGGGCTAGCCAATTGCCTCTCCTTCCCTGCACATACATTTTGAAGTGTTTAAAACAATTTACAGATGCTAGGGTTTATAGCAACTTACAGATTCAATAGGAAATGCTCTCTTTATTTGTTTCTGCTAAAATAAGATGTGTATTTAAAAAGCACATGTCCACAGCTAAAACTCCATTCCATAATATATTTAGGTACTCCAAAGTCAATGCTGGAAAAAGAGATCAGTTTTAAGCTAGCATCAAACATTTTTGTTGTATATCTTTTGTGTATCCTAACTCTAAAATGATCATGTGTGCAAATGTATTAAATTGTATTCCCCCACTTCATTGAGATGGTTCTATCTTAGCACAATGCCAGCCTAGCCAGTCTTCTGGCAGCATTTGTATTGAGATTTTCTGTGACAAGCAGCACTGCAAAAACATCTGTAACATATTTCTCACCTTTACTACTACCAACTTCCCAAACTATTTTATAAGAGAGGATTTACATGCTGATAATCAACATGTATTTTCTTATTCCTCCTAGAATTTATTTTAAGGCAGAAAACATAGATGTAATTGCTGAATTACAACCTAAAGGCTATCCACAGTTTCAGCCCCCCCGGGAACAACATAACACCAGAGCAGGACAGCAGAATATGTGCTGTCTTCATAGCATAAAGTAACTAATAACCACTTCCTTAACAGTGATGTAAATATTTCACCCACACTTGCCTCCTTTGAATCTGTCTTCTGCCAGGCTCCTCTTATAATTTTCTTTACTAAGCCACCGTGACAGGCTTACCACATTGTCACAAAGTATTTTTCTGGTAAGATACATCTTCTGTCCTATGTCTCAGCCTTTCTTCAGTTCCCTTTTGAGTTTACACTGAGAGATGTGGAAATTTATGTTGACCAAATGCTGGTTAACTCAGAGGTGAGACAATACATTCATGCTGGGGTTTATAACCCACAACTGCTGCAATTGGCATAAAGCACAATTCAGTCTATTTCACTGCAAGTTAGCTTTTACTTCATTACAAAATAATGGATGTAAATTCTCAAAAACTAATTTAGCAGCAGAGTTAAACCGTGGCTTGACATACTAAAACTGCAGCTCAGTAATCTCTTAATGAATAAAACTGAAAATACAGGCATTTTTTTGCATCATTTGTTTACTTTGTGGTTACTCTGCTTTTTTTTTTCAGAAAGCTCAAGGTATAAAGTCTTTCTTTTTGTGCATTCCTGTAAGGAGTTAAAACATTATATTGTATTGCTTTCCAGTACATGAAAACCTTGATCCAAACGTGTGACTTCTTCTTCCATGGTGAGTTCCTGACAATTTTTTAGGGCTTAATAAAAGTGAGCTTCATCATTTCATAAGTACCAGTGGTCCTAACCAAGGAATATAAATCTGACACAACAAGCAAAGAAATTACATCTGGAATCATGTTTGCAATACTCACCTCCTAAAGTACTGCTAACAACCATTCATGTATTAAGAAGCAAAAATAACTTTCCCTGCTCTGTAGCAACATCTAAAGTAAAACTATAATATTTTTTTCTTGTAAATTTTCAATATCTTAAAACTAAGAAAGTTATCAAATGTAAATTATAAGCAAGTAAACCATTTGCTAGGACTGTTTACAGTAATCTTTGAATATGAGAAATGATACAGAGATTTCAGAAACTACAGGCACTATTATTTTGTGTCTTTGAATTCCTTTCAGTACCAATCCTAACCTCAATTTTCCAGTGTATTTTTACTTTGATGGAAATATACAAAGTATTTTTTAACAGTTAAAAAACCACCATGGCCAGATTTTCATGCAAATAGGAGGACGTGAGGAAAATATTTTGTCACCACTGTTATTTACTAGGTCTAATCATAGCAGTGATCAGTAGTAAACATTACTCTCTGCTTTGGTACACTAACTTCAATTTTCACAAAAATGAGTTTCCAACATTGTACCTAATAAATATGTTCTAGTTAACATGAAACACACTGAAACTTCTTAATTATGTTGTCTTCTGCACCACACACATAGAGGAAGGAAAAAATAACTGGTACTTTCTGTACACCAATTCTCTTGGCTCGAGGCGTAAACCTAAAGACTTACTTGCTAATCTTTAATACTGTCACATCTAACGCCTCCTTGAAATTAAAAATTCTGAGTAGAAGACTGCTGTAATTAAAATACTGTGAACACAAGTTGTTCCCACCAGTTGCAAGCTCTTTGCTCGATAAGGGTTCTTCTTATCATTACTGTTTGGCACCTACAGCATCAGATATAAAATCGCTGTAATTTTTAACACTTAATTAAGCACTATTTAATCAGGTGGTATTAGTCATAGTGGTTCCTGCTAAAAATAAAAAAGGAGTGAGAGATTTATGATAATAGTGTTCCAATTAAGACTCAGCTACTGCTATTTGCTATCACTCAGTGGACTAAACCAGCAGATATCCCTGGGAGACATTCCAATATAGCAGCTAGTACAATTAAGTGGAATATGGTATATATCATATTATATGATAACATGAAGATTAAATATTGGATCTCTGCATACTAACTTTACTGATGAATAGTGATTCACTAAGGTCATATTTACTGAGATCATGGCAGAACCAGTCACTCTTTCTGTCTCGTTGTATAAGAAGCAGTACAGACGTTTTCCTTTCCATATTGCTTCTGACATTTTTCCCTAATAACCACCTCCTGATACAGTAATGACATGGAGCCAATGTCTGACAGATTTGCCAGAAGTCAGACAAAGTGTAAACAATGTAGTAAAAAAAAAAAAAAAAAAAAAAAGGACTATCCCAAAATACAAGCTATGCAGATAATGAGAAATAGCAATAGCAATGAAACCACAGACCAGAACTTATTTTCAAACAGCTATAGAGAAAACTGCTATAAAAGAAAAAATCATTTGAAAAAATACCTGGAATTTGGAACCAAAGACAATTGCTGTACAATATAGAGACATTTATAAAAATAAGGAAAATATTTCAGAAGTGTGAAGGACTCATGTAGGCTAAGTGAATGGTGATAAAGATGCATGAATCTTTGTAATGTCAGATGACACCAAGATATAATTATTTAAATACATGTCAATTCTTCTTTAAAGTTATCGTTATTAAAACAACTATTAAATAATCATTTATCATAATTTCAAAAACTACATAGAGAAAAAATTATGCTTTCGCATTCGGAAAAAGTCATCATTTGAAGTCACAGTAGTTTTGAACTTTTATAATTAAAATTCTTGACACAAGACTGCAAACCAAAGAATTCTTAAAAGTTCCACTTCTACTACTACTACTACTACTAGAAGTGAAGTCATCTTGGGGATCATTGTGCTGCTTATTGACAATATCAGAAATACAATACTAGCAAAAATTTGAGATGTACTGAGATATTCTATTAAGATCACACATTAACAAACCATAATATAATTATAATTTATTTGAAATTATTTTTTCTCAAAGTCAATTGTTTCAAGTGGAAGAAAGCAATGCTTTCAATTAAGAGATGCAAACCTTTTAGTTTTCTACATTAAATTGCTTATGCAACAAGAAATGCATTAAAAATAAGAAGTAAAAATGTGATAAATTAAAAGACCATTCTTATATATCCTTAGTATTGCTTTAAGGGAAAAAAAACCTTACGAGAGTGTCCTGACAGTAAATTCAAGCTATCTCTTCATTCTTTATTTCTAAGAGAAGAGAAAGTGAACCTCTATATACTAGGGCTGGTTTAGCGTGGTGCTTGAAACACCGAACGTTGCGGGTTCGATTCCCGTTCAGTTCTCATGTGTTGCCTGACCTAGTCAAGAGGTGGCGTCCCTGCCCATGACAGGGAGGTTGGATTAAATGATCTCTAAGGTTCCTTCCAACTTAGGCCATTCTATGATTCTGTAGTAAAAGACGTCATGCACAGAGCTTCTTCCATAGAAGAGAACAGTAATATAAGACTTGATCTACAACTAGCGTGGAACACTCTGGTAAAATTAATTCTACATTAAGACTTTTTTTTTTTCCCCTGTGATTGGACTTTACACTAAAAATAATCTTTTTATATCCAGTTTCAGTACAAAGATTTCCCTTCAAAAAAAGTACTATTTAAACTGAAAAATCATACATATCAGCATCAAACATAACTTCAGTTTTATTACATAAGCTCTTCTTAGGATGAGGGATTAAATGTTTCCTGAAGTCAAGTTTAACTACAGTTATATTTTGAATGGAAGATAATCCTAATTTAAAAAAAAAAAATCAAGTACAAATACAAGCTACAAAAGGTATTTTTACTTTAATGTTACATAAATTATACAACAAATGTTACATGAAGTATGTAAAAACATCTGTTCTTCATAATGTGAAAATTAAATGCTGAGGTATATTTAAAATATCATTAGCATCATTATTACAGAAGAATGATACTAGACTTGTTTAGTTACTTCTGTCTTGGTTTCATCTGAAGTAAGCAATCGTTCAGGATGATTAAGCCAGATCTAATAACACATGCACATTATGAAATAACCTTAATAATGCACCGTTCTCATGTTGTATTTTTTGATCACAGTATGTCAACAACAAGATGTATACTACATAAAATAAAATCAGATACAAATATTTTAACAGTTGAAATAAATCATTCAGTGAGGAACAACTAGAACAAGCTGCTTCAGGAAAGGTCTAAATAATTTCTCATTAATTTGTACAATGATAACACATCCAAGATTAATCTCTTCATACTTTGAAAGAATGAGGTATATCACTATGAATATGCTTGGTTAGTTGACCTTATCTACACTTAAGAATATGTATTTTTATGTATTCAGTTCCTAAAAACTATATTGAATAGAAAAGATCACTTGGAATACCGTATCTACTTAAGATGTGTTGAAATTGGTAAGCTACCTAGAAGGAAACAGATGATTTTCTAAAAGGCCTGTATGTATCGACTTATAATGAAAGAGGGAGTAAAGACAAGAATATGCATTTGTGAGTCTTGGTTAAAATCACTCATCATTAAATCAGTTGAGACAACTTCACTGTACTCTTATGAGGATAATTACCAAATTTTAAACAAGATGTGTCTACTTTAATCAGTAGGATGGGTTATCAATTACTGTTGGTTCCTAAACCTATATATCAAATAAAATATACTGGTTATTTAGGATTCAGCTAGTTTCATCCAACATGATTTAAGATAAAGCTACGTATGTTTATTTTTGAAATAAAGTGAGTCTGCAGTACAATTTAATATGAATTTGAATGAGCATGGGGGGAAGGATATTCAGCTTACACAAAACAACATATGATAAAAGTGAAACAATAGTTCATTTTTATACAGGACAAATAGAAACCTACCTTTATAAAAATCACTCTAGAATACTTTACAACAGTACTCTTCCTGGAATTACATTAAAGCTGGTAATAGCATTGTGGGTTGAACGGGACATGCATCTTTGGAAAGACTAGTAATTTCAAAAGAAAGTGATTTCTCTAGCATTTAATTTTTCCCTCAAAATACTGGTATACTCCCTAACTCTCTTAATATCTTCAAGAAAGGCAGTTGCAGGTCTAATTATTAAATGGACACTGAATTATCACAAAATCTCTAATGGAATCTAATTTCTGTCTAATTTATAATAGCAATATATCATCTGGTCTTACTTGGCCTAAGAAGAGTGAATACTGACCTAACCAGAAGTGAATACTGATAAGCCTAAATATATGATCTCAGTGGGGAAAAAATAAATGCAAAAATGTTTTCAATTACTGAGGCTGACTCATGCTATGGACTGGAGAGTCGAAGTAATTTTTAGAAATGGAGCATATAGTCTAAGTTTTACACACCTGAGCTGTCAAACTGCAATATCTGAGTCCTTGACGATGACAGAAGACAAGAGAAGCAATGATTGGTACTGATTAGCTAAACCATCTGACAGAAAAAGTTCAGTTTAGAATAAAATTGTGTTGCATTTCTAGAAAACCTGTAAAGATGACTCACCAGGCAAAGGCTTTGGAAAGGAGAAAAGAAGAGAAAAACATTGGAGAAGCACAGGGGGCAATCATACATGACTGAGTGTGTTTTTCACTTTTGCTCTATTATAAAAAATATTTTAAAAATATCATAAAGTTTGACTTCCGAAAGAGAAGGAATTGTTATTTCCAAAAGGTTTATACAATGTCCTGGGCTTTTTATCTTAGAATGTATTAACAATTCTTTTTTTTTAAAAAAAAAAAATAATACGTTTACCAAAAGGTCTGATACCGCAATACTTGTGTGCAGTAGAACTGGTGTATGTTTTATTTAGAGACGGATTTGTAGAAAATTTATAAGCAACTTGTATTTTCCAAATGTATACATTCAGAAACAGCTCTAATTCAAACTCTGGTTTCATGTCTAATCCAAACCAACTGGTAAAGCAGCTACATTCAACTTAGGCAACCTAAAATTATGACATTCATCGGCAAATTTTAGAATTTCAGACATAGAAACGTGTCGATGTTAATATTTGCATTCCTTATACTAACTTTAAAACCTAATCTGTAACTCTAAAACCAGGGTTTCATTTTGACATTTTGCCAGCTACTTAGGAAAGTACCAAGATAAATGATCTATTTGGCACTATCTACACTTCTGCAGGTGTAGCAGCAAAACACTTTTAGAACTTTGGGAAGATGAACATTTAAATTCTGTCAATTCCAAGACTAACTCCCAAGTCTGATAATTATCCTCAAAATACAACATCGTGGCATAAGTTTGAAAGGAGACGAAGTTTCCATGAAGGACTCATTATAATCTGTCTACATGACAACATGGTACTTAAAATTGTAGAAGTGACAGTAAAGTGCAGAAAAATGTCTTTGTGGTAGGCGCTGTATCAAGAGTAAAAATGCTGTCAGGGCAGTCTGGATGAGCAGACTGCCTGGCTGAGGAAGATAACTTCTCACAGTAGCTGATGCAAGGGGTTTGTGCTTGACCGAGATGCTTGAGAGTTTTCCAAAATAGCAAAAGATTGAGGGAGTACAGTGAGCTGCAAACAGGGCAGGCACATATCGTACTGGTTTCCATTCACTGACTTCAACTTTTCTTTCCTTTCAGGTCATAAGAAAATCAAAGGTGACAATCTCAATTATATATGTTGAAGAGAGACTTAAAACAATGTAATGATAAATGTAGCCAAGGAAATATTGTTTAGGTTTGAATCTGAACTGAATATATGACATGCTTCAGATTCAGAGTAGGGCTACATGTATTCCTGTGCAGACATCAAAGTCTTGAGTACTGTTTCATGAAAGTGTCAATATTTATGATGGCAACAATTCAACTGTTTTCTGAATAGCTGTTCCCACACATTTTCGAGGGGGATAAAAACTGTGTCAAAAAACTCATATCAGGAATCAGGGTCAAATTTTTTTCAGATTGAACTATCCAAAGAATTCACAGTTCACTAAAGAAAAACACTTAACTTGTGCTAAAAAGGCATTTTAAATTAACACTTGAAAGAACTGAAAATAAACAGAACATCTAGTTTTATGGATCTGGAATGCTAAAACAGCAAAATTACTCAGGGTGAAAAAAAAGAGCAAGAACAGTATTACTTCATAACTACATTTGTTGGCACTAAATATTTTTTTTTCCTACTTCAATTACTGATAAACTTGCAGGGGTTTAAGAGTATTTCATTAGTTACAACTGATCAATGAATAGTGTTATCTTCATGGCAGTTGTTATTTAAAGTGATTTAACAGGCAAATAGATTTAACTTATGTGTATGGCTATGAATTTTCTAGTTTTAATGCAACTACTGCTTTTGGGTTCAGAAAGAAAATGAAATCATTGTAGGTATAGTCCGTGTTTTTTACTAGTGTTCAAAAACCAAATTTTTTTTTTCTGAGAGATGAGAAAATCTCTACTTAAAATGAAAACTTCTATTTGCTTCTGAAACAATCATTCTCCTTATTAAAGCTGAGTTCTTTATTCATAGGGGTAAGTTTATTTTGGTAATAAAAAATTTGGGGTAAGATTACATTTTTTATTTAATAGCAGTTCAGTGTTGATCTTTGTGATGATCTTATCTGGAGTTTAATACAGCATAGCCAAGAACGAGGTAATTATTTTTCACATAGAATAATTTGCTTTAATCCATTGTCTTAGTAATACGGTTTGTGATGATCATCGTACTGTAAATAATAATTTTGTGCTATTTGGAAGAAAGGAAAAAAAATAAAGTCAGAAGATGTATTTGCTTCAGTACCGATCTTTAAATATCGAGATCTCTCTGTCTCCTTTAAAATTGTAGATTTAAGCCATAAATATATTTTAAACCCACCATCAGCAGGTAATAATAGCAAGAGCACAAGAAGTTCATTTATTGGCACAAATACAGAGCCACGGAAATATTCTTTCATTTGAGAAGATTGAATCTGCCTGTGACATCTGGACAGAGAGTAGTTTTAGTGAGTTCTAGCCTTTCACTTCATACTAAACCAACTAGTACTAAAATGGGCACAAAGTATGGCTACTAAGGTGTCAGCAATGTCAGTTAAAAAAACCCAACATACTGGTCACTTAACATTTCTAAAGAAATATAAGTATATGCTCGTATTTGACAAGTCCAATTACATATTTACAATTTTGCAATTTTTACTTCTTCAAGTAATGATACTCAAACCCTGTGATCTATTGTTATGCAATGGAAATTGAACTAAAATAAAAATTAATACTGTTTTTTTTTAAAGATGTTGGTCCGGTTTTATTGCTGCATATCTCACTGCCAAGGTATTATAAATAAAAATTTAGGAATTATTGTAACAACATATGCAAAAAATAGCTTCTCTCCATCTTGTTTCCAGGGAGAGCAAGAGCTGGTGTCTATACAGAGACAATAATTCTGTATTTTAAAAATTTGAATCAAGCTGTAATTACTATGAGATTACAGAATCGATACTGTAAAAAAATAGAAATTATTTTGCATAGTTTTTCCAGGCAACACAATACTTCTTATCAGAGTGACCTCTTTAGTTACACTCATTATTTATGTCTTCTGAACCTTTGTATTTCAGAAAGTTGGTCAGCAGGATTACGGTAACAATTTAAGAATCCAGACATAAGCTTGTTAGGAGCACAAGTATAAATTAACAAGGTTAATAACCTATTCATTAAGCAATGGCTGACTGAAAAAAATAAATTACCAGTTAAAAATTACCAGTTTTTAAAGAAGTTACCGGTTAACTCAGCTTTGTAAAAATTGATTTGTATCAGAAACATGGGTAGTTCAGTCATTTTATTTTTTTTTCCCCCTGGAAGAAACAGTAGTTTAGTGGGAAATAATTTGATTTCGGAATAAAGAAATTAATAATTTTAGATAACTGGATTTGCAAGCAACAAATGATGAAATTATTTATGAATAAAAACCTATTTGAACTATAGACTCGTTACAGAATCCTTAACAGGTAAACAATGTTGGCAAGGTTAATTACTCACCCATTGTTTGTATACCTCAAAAAACCAATTTCCACAGAACTAGGTATATTTCATAATTACCTAGTAAGTTTTGAAATGGCTGAACTGTCTTATTTTTGTGTAACTTCCTTTCTTTTGTAATGTGAACACAACAAAGAAAACAGTCAGATTGTTCTGTGATAAGGTAATTAGAGAATACCATAGAATTAGACCCATATTTTCTGCAGAATCATGCAACTGGAGTTTCTACTGAGATGACTTTAATTTGATATGGAATATTTTTTTAAAGTATTATTTCTAAGTCCTTATTGCAATTTTCCTTTTTCTTTAGTTCTCTGTATTTTTCTATTAAGCAAAGAAACTTGAACTCATTGAAATGAGCTATGAAATTCATTCATGAGCAACTAAATGAGTTTCCAGAGACCTGTTGCCTCTTCATTAGAAAATAAGGTTACATCGCAAATTATTTTTCTGTCAAATGCTTATGATATCTCAGTGATTGTGGTGTGTCTAATATTCACAGGAAGTATTTGGGGAACTGTCCACTGTGCAGTCATAGGTTACAGAAAGGAAAGTGATCCTGTCAAGTGCATGCTACTTCCTTCAATCAGTGTGACAGACTGGCCTTGGGATGCTACCTTCAATCGTACTTATTATCCTGGCAAGTTCCTCAGACTTGCCTGAATGGACCCTGTGCTCATTACAAACATGATTCTTTCATTTAATTTTTTATTACATTATTACATCTCCTCACATATCCGTATTCCACTGTGAAATCTCTTGCTCTCCCAATTAAAGCTTTGCAGTTGCACTTAACTATACACCTTTCAAAGTCAGCTTCCGCAGCCCCACTGTAAGTGCCCAGTCCTCCCATCTCAGATTTTCATCGTTTTTCAAGGTTTTCAAGTACTTAGCTACCTCTGAGCCAGAAAAGATTCAATACATAGTTTCATTCATGACAGCTGCTTGCCTGGTTTCGTTTTTTTTTTTTTTTTTTTAATACTTGTTTTTATCTACAAAGTGTTTGCAAAGGATTTGTACATAAAATCCCCTGATACAGTTGTAGGATGACCTGTATATTAAATCCAGGAATCTGACAGCTGCATACGTGCGTGCAAGCTCTTGATGAGGGCACCATAACACAAACCATGCCTACCTTTAATTGCTGCACAGGCTGCTGGAATTATGAACAACCAAAAAAAACCAAATCAACAACCCAAACCTGCAAATCTGCAGGTGCACTAGGGAAACACCTGTCAAATGCAAACTTAGAATAAAGGCTATTTTGATTTTTTTCACAGCTTCGCATAAGTTCATTAGCTGATCAAAGAATTTCCAGCACCTTGCATCCCTTCTGATATAGTTTATTCCACTCTAAAAAAAACATGTTAAATTAATACATTGCTATGGAAATGATAGTTTGTTACAGTTGCATGTGCTAGTATATTGGATGGATATCTTAAAACTAAGTCTTCGCTTTTTCTGTATTATGGGTGTAGAAAACACAATTCATAACTGTACCATAAAGAGTATGATGTAAGTTCTAAGTTTGTGATATTTTTTAGTTATTTTATGTTTTGTCTCATTGCAACAAATTAAATTGTTTTCAGTGATAGTCTTGTGGTAAATAGGAATGCTTTTTAAAAAAAATACCCCTGCTTGTGAAGTTTCAACAGTGTGGGGTTGCTATTGGCAGGAAAAGGGAAAGTCAGAGACTTCCGGTATTGAATGCACAGTAAATAAATTCAAAAGTCACAAGTAATATTCTGTGGGATTAATTTCTGATTTTTTTTTCTTTTGCTTTGGTTTTGATTTCCTTTTTTGATTGAACTTGTTTCTTCCTGTAGTGCATCATGTCTCCACATCCATTTAAATTTTGAGACTTACTGTAGTATTGGCTATGACTATACAATGCTATCTGATAGCTTTAAAGGCAACTTTTTGGTTTTTTTTTAGGTTATCACCACTTCAAGGTCTACAGAGCTATGACAGAAAAAGTCTTTTATACTAAGACCCCAAAAACGCATCTACTTTTCTTTCATTTTGCTCTTCCTCTTATTTTTTTTTTTTTTAAAGAAAATTACTTATGTGAAAACCACAAAATTCTGTGTTATATACGGGAAAAAAAAAAAAATTAAAAAATAGATGAATACAAACTCTGGAAAGCATTATAACACTATAAGCATTGAAAAAATTATCAGAAAACTCAGTCATGATTTATCTGTTCCCAGAGAGATATCAATCCTGTGATGGTCCAACATCCTTAAATGAGACAGATGGTCAGATGTTCAGCTGGTGTGAATCAAAACTGATTTTCTCTAAAGTAGCTTCACAAATTTCCTCATCTGACATTGCCCACTATAGTGTCGAGTAATTAAAATAATTAGTTCCCAGTTATTTTTCCCCTCATGGTTTTTTTTTTCTTGATCAAAGAGACGATTCTGAATATGGATTAACACCACGAGAACAGTAAGTGCCATGAACCAAATCATCTGTAAGATCATCAAGAACAGGTTAGACTTGTTGCAGAGTTCGAAAAGGCCCACTTAGGAAAACAAAGAGGTGGTCATCCTATCATACATGATGTTACTAGAGGATCTTTGCGTGTTTCAGCTAATACAGCAAAGGCTGAAGGATTATGTGATTGCATTTTTGGAACAAAAAAACAAAAGCCCAAAGATACCGATGCGAATAAACAAGTAAAGTTAAAGGACTGCTGACACAAGGTCAAATGTCAGTAAAATTTCTCTCAATACAATAGACCAGAAACTAGAGTAAGAATGTCCACTGTGTGAATACGATTCAAACTCAAATTTAAATTTATGAAGACATGTTTTAACATTAATAAGCATTTATTACACGACACAGCTACTTTGACAGCAAAGACTTCAAACTGGTGACTCAGTCCTTCCAAAACTATAATTTTTATGGAGAAAGGAAAGGTAAAACAACAACAAGGAAAAAGAATAGGAAATCAAATATTGCAGAAAGCATCACCACCTGGAAGAAAAAAATCTTTGACTAATGGAGTATTTTACTGAGAATTAAAGACAGAAATCCACTTAAAATTTTCATGCAAATTCTTAGTGATCTAAATACACTTTTGGTGTGCTAACTGTCCAACTCTAATCTAAAAATTTTTTCCCTCTGACTTTAAAGAGACCACTGGTGTGAAACTGCAATTTACATGTTAATAGAGTTCTGCTTCAAGCAATATGTGACCTAGAACAAACAGTCAGAAATATAGCAAGTTAATGACTATATTTCAAAATATTCCAACAAAACTGTAATAAAAAAAAATTAATGCTTTCAGAGGTAAAAGAAAAAGAAAGGTGTCATGCAAGTGGTAGCAGAATAAAAAAGCTCTTTATACAGTGTTCTTATATATTCTTTGTTTTGAGATAGGCAAAACCAGATGGGGAACAGTGGGAAAGTAACATTTGTAGAAGAAAATAGCAAATGAATATCTGTCTGTGTATCAATCTATCACAGAAAATGATAATGATAATTTTTTTACTGATCGTCTGCTTAGGTAAACAATTTTAATGCATACAATATATAGAACACTTTCGAGTGAGTAGAATAAAGTAATTCACAAAGGTATTTTTTTTGAGGCTGATTATTCAAGGCTGATGGTCCAGCTCTGATTATATGCCCATCTCTAGAGGGCTGAGTAACCAATCAGATTGTTACCACTAAGTAAATTTATTATTGGAGTCTTTAAAGTTTTCTGGAAAATATGTCTCTTCATCAAATGTTACTGCTATGTCCAATTTGATACGTCAAAATAAAAGTATTGGTTGCTCTATCAAACTGAAAATTGGTTGCCATTTCAAAATTGAGCCTCTACCAATTTAGCTGCTTCCCACCCGTAACCAGTCAAATATATATTTCATTTAAACTGATTGATTGTAGACAGCTTCATGGGGAAAACCATACAAAAACAATCTTACAAGAAGTAGTTTGACAAGAAATCCCATCAGCGAAACCACAAGTCCACGGTTATCCTCTCTCAAACATGTGACAACAAGGTCAGGAAATCAGCAGTGATGGGTCACATACCCTGGGAAACTGGGCATGTACTGGCTGCCAAGACTCCCATACCTGAGTTGCTCTTGATGGTTGTACCTACTGGTGTAGGTATCAAGGTGTTGACAGTAGGGACTGTAGAGATGCCTCCATCAGGCAGGAAGGTAAGAAACCATCTGTTGCAGACTCAAAACAACCCTCCATTCACCATCCCCACCTGTGCCACATGGAGAATGTGGGGTAGTATGGGAAAGTAGAGGAGTTTATGGTGAAGGAGTGAAGTTGATCCTGGGATAGATGCAGAGAAGGGAGATATTTTGATTTTTCTTTGTTTCTCTATATCCAAATCTATTTTAATTAAATAAATAATTTTTCCCCAGGCTGTGTCAGTTTTGCCAGCGATGGTAGTTGGTAAGTGATCTTCTTGCCTTTATCTCAACCCATGAGGTTTTCCATCTTATCTTCTACCCCTGTCCTTTCGAGGTGGAGGAGTTAGAGTAGATGGGCAAGGCATTTGGCAGCCAGTCATCAACCCACCAAAGTGACTAACTCTGACTGGAATCACAGACATATATCATCACGAACTTGCTTAATTGTGGATCTGTGCTAGATTTGTGGTTCTTTCTACCGATCACCTTTACTTTTCATATAAGTCTGCATAACTCAAGGCTGTTCTCAATCCACTCATGGCCCAGCCTCTATTTCTGTTTGGGATTGCCCCAATCCAGGTGGAAGGCCTTACACTTGGCCTTGTTGAACTTCACGAGGTTCACATGGGCCCACCACTCAGCTTGGTGTCATCGGCAAAATTGTTGAGGGTGTGCTCAATCCCAGTGTCTACATCGACAACAAAGATGTTAAACAGCACCGGTCTCAGTACTGGCCACTAAGGAGTCAACACAGAAAGAGTGTTGAGCCATGTTGATTTGCAGAGACAAAGAATTCAGTCCAGAATCACTAACAGCATCAACAGCCATGAAAAAGTGCACAGTAAGACTGTAGAGGACTTTCTTGTGGAGCAGAGGCACGATATCCCTTTTACTTTTCTGCATAAATTTTACTGGAATAGTCAGCACCTGAATACTGGAAAACAATAGGTAGAATAGCTTGTTGCATTCAAAGCATTATATTGGAGGGGGTTTATTGCTTCTGATTTTACAAAGCATTTAAGTTTTGATCTCTTGACAAAAATCACAACCTGATTGTAATAAGAACTATTACCTTTTTTTCTTTCTTCATGTTTACCCAAGAGAAGATTGAAATTTCATACTACTTGCGGTAGTATATTATTCAGCTTCAAGCCATCAGGTGTGTTTAGAGATAGTCACAGGTTTTGGAGTTTAGAAGTATTTTGTGTACCTGAGGATGAATTTCAAGTCTATATTAAAACTTGAAATAAGCCCCCCCCCCCCCCCCAAAGTAATTTGCTGTATTATTGAACACATTTAGCAGAATCCAATTTATATTAGCCTGACTGATGCTGAGAAAATGGACATTTCCATAGAAAAAATAAATTAATAAAACAGGCATGCACAAGACTCTCTAGAAGAGGGTTCATAGCAAGAATCTGTCTGCTGTGAATCTTCATAGACACAAAGCATAGCTACTTTTTTTTTCCCGCTCTTGTGAAGGTTTCTAAACTGCAGAAGTAAAGTCTGCTACTTTTGTATGTTAACACTGCTATATCTGATGAGAGATTAAAAAGGATTTTAAAGAGAGAACAGTGCATAGACTGTCTCTATTAGTCTTTCAAAGAGAAGTATACCATAGCAAAGATCCATAACTGAAGTCAGAAGGTCAGTACCTTCACTAAGTGGAAATGCAAGAAAGTGCTCCTGGCTGCTATTTCAGTTTGGGTATTTCAAATCAGCTGAACACCCAAATTGTCTTTGCTTTTCACTACATTCTATTTTCTTTCCATTTTTACTACCACTATTACAGCATCTCCCCTTGGCACCACTCTAGTTTATGTGCAGAGAGCAGAAGTATTATACACCACTCTCCCTAGCACTTTAAAACTGGCCTAAGAATATCTTTCTTTCATGTGAAGTGTGTTATGTGAAGACTTTTCTCTATTAAATTAAAAATAACATAGCTTGCAAAAGAAATATGGTTTCAGCTTTGTAACAAATTTGAGTAGACATTGATGCTGTAAAGACAAATAGTTATGTTGAATTACATCAAAAAATGAATTTTTTATTACATTATTTTAACAAAATAAAAAATCCCTTTCTTTTTATTAGTAAAATAGAAACAAACCCTTAAAACACCTAAGGTTACATATTGCATTGCAACAACTTTCAGTTTAGCTCTTCTAACTACCAATGTTTTACTGTCAATAGTTAAAAATTAGGGAGACGAGTATTTTCCTTTCAAGAAAAAAAAAAAATCCCAGTTTCCTAGTTCTTTATTTTGTTTTTTTTTCTTACAGTTCGAGAATTATATCCTCTTAGCTACATGAAAGTGAAATTGCTGAAAAAGAATTTCTGGATCCTTTCTGTGTTTACAGGATAGGTCTTCGCCATAAGTTTTTCCATTATTTCTTTGCACTTTATTTCTCATCTTACTCAGAATCTGAAACAACTTGGGATATGATTTTTGCACCATTTGTGCAACATAATTTGTAGTCAGGCAGCAGCTCATGGGGTACTGGGAAAACTGCTGCAACATGAACCTACCTTCCCTGGTAAATGGTGTTAACATTTGGCTTAGATTGGCTTAGATGATATCTGTAAGTGTGCTTAGACACTTTGTGTTTATTTCTCTGAAATATAGACTCACAAAGAAGTTTAAAACTTTTGAACGTCGGGAGAAGAAGTTGACTGAACACAGGGTTGTCCCATGGCAGTAACTTGTGAAGTAAATCAGTAGAGGAGCAAATAGCTTAGCTATTGCTCTAGTGATGTATTTAATCTTCATGATGTGGTAGAATTTGGTTACCAACAAAAGCCAGTCTATTTGGCCTTGAAGATGCACTGGGAACCTTTGTGATGTACAACCTCTCACTAAACCTGGTACTTATGTTTCTTCTCTGTACAATGATGATATAACATCATTTTCCAAAGGACAATTTACCATGAAAAAGGAAACAGGCTAGTGCCCTGAATGGACCATTCCTCTCTGTCTCCTTCTAATAAACTTGATGATATACCTTGTAAAAGCAATCTTCATTTTTTTTAAATGATGGCAATATAAAATGATCCATTTAACAAAAAACTCCTGCCATTATCTATTTAGGTTTAAGTACTGCAGCACTTATATTGTTAATCAGTTTTATGTGACTGTTATGTGAACAGAGTCCCATGATAAGAACTTGGCTGAGTGACTAAACATGGGTATCCAAATGAAATGATCACTTGAAGGTAAGTGTTTAGTGGCTGGAAATGTAAGACTTCTAGGTCTTATTGTGTTTTCCTTAAATAACTCTATGCAGAAAGAGGTGCAGCATAACAATATTTTTTTCAGGTGCATTGGTTTCAATGGACAAACACTTATATTGAACAACTGAGAAATATGATAGAAAACAAGAAGTACATTTAGTCTCCTAAACATAACGTAATATTATATTAGATTTTCAACTAAGAAATATGGAGAGAAACTAAGAATTGTTTGTGTACAACCAATTCAATTAATTGTCTCTTTTATATATATATATATATATATATATGTATACTCACACACACATCCATAAAACCCATCTATTTAAAGGTGATATCAATGGATTTTTGTTGCATGGAGAAGACAGGTAAGAACCAGCTTTATAAAATTAAACCAAATACAATGAGCTACATAAGAAACTTCTTGTGTTCATTGGATGATAGATGAACTAGTAAATGGCTAGTGACCACACCTATGCTTAGTTCAGAAGACTTAATTATCTCACAGTTATAGAGACATGAAAGAGAGAACAGTGCAAAACATTATTTAGGAGAGTGGAGTGGCTGACTTATCAGGAGAACTAAGCACATGTACCTGCTTAAATGAAGTCCAATGAAAAATTCAGCAAAAAGTTTAAGATGAAAATACCGAGAAGGAAGGAAGCTATAAAGAAGCATACAATTCCTAGGAATAATGGAAATAAAAGAGAAAAAAAACACTTGGAAATTTTACACTTTTAAAAAGAAAAAGTCAGTAAATATCGGTGTTGCCCAACAGTAACAGTTATTGAACCACAGAAAATTTTTTCTTAAACAACTCTTGAAAAAAAACCATTCATTTGCTATTAGAGGAAAAAATGTGCTACACAGTGTTAAACAGAGAAAAGTCTAGCACTGAAATAATTAGGCTAGCTTCACTAGGGTAATTTTTCATTTTTAGCACTGGTATATGTAGAGGAATTTCTTGTGGAGCAGGGGCGCGGTATTACTTTAAAGGTGTGGACAACCCAGCTTAGGCCTGAACAAAGGCTCTATCCTTGGAGCTGCCTTGGAACACAGAGAGGAGGAGGTTTTATCTGTTTTGTGAAGAGCCTTGCCAGGGGGAGAAGGGGAGAGCGAGAGCCGCCTGCACAGTTGAATGGCACTATCCAATCATAGAATCATAGAATCATAGAATGTTAGGGATTGGAAGGGACCTCGAAAGATCATCAAGTCCAATCCCCCTGCCAGAGCAGGAATGCCTAGATTATGTTACATAGGAACATGTCCAGGCAGGTCTTGAATGTCTCCAGAGAAGGAGACTCCACAACCTCTCTGGGCAGCCTGTTCCAGGGCTCCGTCACCCTCACTGAGAAGAAGTTTCTTCTCGAGTTTAAGCGGAACCTCTTATGTTCCAGTTTCAGCCCATTACCCCTTGTCCTATCAGTGGTTGTCACCGAGAAGAGCCTGGCTCCATCCTCGTGACACTCACCCTTGATATATTTGTAAACATTAATGAGGTCACCCCTCAGCCTCCTCTTCTCCAACCTAAAGAGCCCCAGCTCCCTCAGTCTTTTCTCATAAGGGAGATGCTCCACTCCCTTAATCATCCTAGTTGCCCTGTGCTGGACTCTCTCCAGCACTTCCCTGTCTTTCCTGAACTGAGGGGCCCAGAACTGGACACAATATTCCAGATGGGGTCTCACCAGGGCAGAGTAGAGGGGAAGGAGAACCTCTCTCGACCTACTAACCACCCCCCTTCTAATACACCCCAGGATGCCATTGGCCTTCCTGGCCACAAGGGCACAGTGCTGGCTCATGGTCATCCTGCTGTCCACCAAGACTCCCAGGTCCCTTTCCCCTACACTACTCTCTAATAAGTCATTCCCCAACTTATACTGGAACCTGGGGTTGTTCCTACCCAGATGCAAGACTCTACATTTACCCTTGTTATATTTCATTAAATTTTTCCCCGCCCAACACTCCAGCCTGTCCAGGTCTCACTGAATGGCAGCACGGCCTTCTGGCATGTCAGCCACTCCTCCCAGCTTGGTGTCATCAGCAAACTTGCTGATAGTACTCTCTAGTCCCTCATCCAAGTCATCGATGAATATATTGAATAATAATGGTCCCAGTACCGACCCTTGAGGGACTCCACTGGATACAGACCTCCAACCAGACTCCGCCCCATTGACCACAACTCTTTGGCTTCTTCCCCTTAGCCAGTTCACAGTCCACCTCACTACCCGAGAGTCTAGACCACACTTCCTCAGTTTAGCAGCAAGGATGCTGTGGGAGACTGTGTCAAATGCTTTACTGAAGTCAAGGTAGACCACATCCACCGCTCTGCCATCATCTATCCACCTTGTTATATCCTCTTGAAAGGCTATGAGGTTAGTCAAGCATGACTTCCCCTTGGTGAAGCCATGTTGACTGTCTCTAATGACCCTCTTATCCCTGATATGCCTTGAGATGGCACCAAGGATAAGTCGTTCCATCACTTTCCCAGGGATGGAGGTGAGGCTGACCGGTCTATAGTTACCCGGGTCCTCCTTCTTGCCCTTTTTGAAGACTGGAGTGACATTTGCTTCCCTCCAGTCCTCAGGCACCTCTCCCATCTCCCAAGACTTGGCAAAGATGATGGAGAGTGGTCTAGCAATGACATCAGCCAGCTCCCTCAGCACCCGTGGATGCATCCTGTCTGGACCCATGGATTTATGGATGTCCAGATTGCTTAATTGGTCCCTAACCCAGTCCTCATCGACTAAAGCAAACTCCTCCACTGCCCTGACTTCCTGTGGGGCCTCAGGGGAACGGGGCTCCTCAGGACAGCCTCCGGCTGAGTAGACAGAGGCAAAGAAGGCATTCAGTAACTCTGCCTTCTCTGTATCTTCTGTCACCAAGGCACCCACCTCATTCATCAGTGGGCCTACATTGCCTCTGGTGTTAGTTTTATCTGCCACGTATTTGAAAAAGCTCTTCCTGTTGTCCTTGACCCCTCTCGCCAGGTTCAATTCAAGGGAGGCCTTTGCTTTCCTAGTTGCCTCCCTACATCCTCAGACAACAGCCTTATATTCTTCCCAAGCGGCCAGCCCCACCTTCCAAGATCTGTAAATTCTCCTCTTGCCCTTGAGCTTACCCAGCAGATCCCTGTTTAGCCATGCAGGTCTCCTGGCTCCCTTCCTTGACTTCCTACGTGTCGGGATGCTCTGATCTTGAGCATGGTAGAAGCAGTCCCTGAACGCTAACCAACTATCTTGGGCCCCTTTACCTTCAAACAGCCTTGCCCATGGGATTTTCTCGAGTAATTGTTTGAAAAATCCAAAGTTTGCCTTGGCAAAGTCCAGGGTTGCAATTCTGCTTGCTATTTTGTTTCTGCTACATGAGATCCT
Organism: Trogon surrucura; assembly: GCA_020746105.1. Taxonomy (NCBI): domain Eukaryota; kingdom Metazoa; phylum Chordata; class Aves; order Trogoniformes; family Trogonidae; genus Trogon; species Trogon surrucura. The sequence continues at coordinate 109,883,337 of CM036617.1, read as the reverse complement.
GAACTCCACCATTTCATGGTCACTGCAGCATCCAATAAAACGCTGGCGCATGTAAACCTGTAACTGACCAACTCTGTTAAGGGGCAGGCGCGGGGACACTGCTTCACTCTATAGATTGAGCTGTCTGGGGCAATAAAGGGAGTACGACTTGTAACCATATCAGTGGGATGGTCATTAACTTGGCCAGCTCTCCGAAGGGACCCTTTTTCAGGTATAGAAACAATTCTATCTATAATTCTATTACACTCAAAACATCCTTTTCAAAAGCAGAAAGAATACAGAAGCTTTAATTAAATGAGACCTGAGTATAGAGATTCAGTAAACAGACCCAAAGAATTTCACCCTTCGGTATACTTTTGCCTTTCCCTTACTTGTGATTAAGTTCTAGATGGCAAAGCACTATAAACTTAACTTCCGAGCTTTCTTACTGTTTTATTGGAAGGGGATATTTTTTTTTAGCTTTCTTTGAGGCATTATGTGCTACAGTGGCTGGAAATCAATTAGTTTTGTGCAGTAGTGCCACTGAAGTCTTTCAGTTATTTGTTTAGTGGGCTTTGCTCACCTTTTGAAAAGAAACAAATTTGCCAGTAGGGCAGGGACAGGAGGGAATTTTCCTTCCATTGAGGATCTTTTGATCCTCCTCTGTTTTGGTTCTTTGTCTTACCCGGATCTCATTTCCTACCTAACACACAGGAATATAAGTTTCCTTTTGGGTCCTAGCAAAATATGTCTCTTCCTTGATACTTTTTGCTGTCAGCTAGTAGCACACTGAAGCTGTGTTTTTTTGTTGTATGGTTGCTTTGTTTTTTTTCAGGTCTCCAACCATAAATTTCAGTTTGTTCTAGGATACTGAGTAGTTTTCTGTAACGCACAGAGGATGGCAGAGGGGACGCTTCTGAGCTAATGCTTTACCTTCCTTCGGGTCTTCTGGGAAAAGCAGAGGACCAGAACCACAATTCTTTCCTGTTTTCTATTCCTGTGTCCTTAAAATAGAGACAGTGAACTGCAGCAGTGGTGTTACAGGCTGCATTTAGCAAAGTTTTCCAAGCAAACTGTGCTGGATTTCTGCTTACTCTGACAGCTTGTTTTTCCAAGAGGAATAAAATGCTTGTGAAATGAAAAGTTATGTACACAAGGAAACTAACACATGTATACTGGATTGTTTTAGAGCTCATCATACTTGGAAATATCATTAATTTGGTGTATAGCTCTTTCCTTGATGAAACATTTGTGACTTAATTCTGACTGTGTTAAGCATACAGACATATTTCCTAGCATTCTATTTCTTCTCTTATAGGACTGCACAGACATGGATCTGAATATAGAACTGTAAGATTTAAAAAAAATGAGGCAGCAAATCTAATGATTTGGCAGAATGCAAAAATTAATCACATCAAAACAAGGTCCAAAGTTAAGAAAGAATCTAAAGACAATTGTACTTCAATGTGTGTGCTCTTCCCATGTTCACAGCAGTATACTGTCTACCTGTACAACTTCTCCTGTGCTACAGCTATGCTGTTAATTTCTCAGCAGTAGATTTCATCTAACAAGAAAAAAGTAAAAAGTTGTAAATGATAAAACAACAATAACAAACTAGTATTAATGTTACAAATGTTACAAACACCTCTGCTTTATAAAGGGTTAACATAGATTACAGCTTTTTAAGAGGATTTCAGCTCTATTCTCATCTTGCAGTGCTGAATCACAGTCACTTTGGTTATTAAAGAAGGTTCACTAAAAATACTGAGGATTAATGATTGTTTTCCATGACTGATAAACTGTATTTGGCAGAAGATACCTGCTTAACATGAACAAGAAGCTCTACAACCATCTTTCAAGCTGGACGCAAAAGGCAAAGAAAAGAAACAATTTTCCCTTAATAGAGTCGTGTTATATTTCAAAGTTAATGAAGGTCTTAGAATTCCTCTGCATAGATCTAGAAATCTCAGTTATGTGGAGCTTGGTGTAAAACCCCCTGAAGTTACTGAACACTTTCCATCAGTTTGAGTTTATTTAAAATACCCTTTTAAATTTATATTTACAAGTCACCAGGGGAATGGAATGTACTCTCAGTTTCTCAAAGAACAGCTTAGCACTTGTAATTTTTTAAAACCTTTTCTCTTTACTCCAGTTTTCTTTGCCTGTTATTCTACCTACACATGACTGAAGGGATCTTTCAATAAGATGCAGCCTTCAGTAGAGGAAAGCAACCTACTGTTAAGGATGCTGTAAGACTGTTTAAATATATTTTCAAATTGAAATATTTTAATCCTATTCATATTAATGAAAATGGAAATACCCTGAGAAATATGTGTTTACTAAACCAGCAGAAGTTCTTGAAAAAGTACTCGTACAAACAACTCACAGAAAAAGAAACAAAGGACCACTGTGCTAAGAGTTTAAGACCAAGATTTGGAGCAAGGAGTACTTTTTTAAAAATTTTATTTCTTTTTCCTTTGAGAATTATTAGCTTTAATTCTGATTAATTTACAACCTTGACTAACAAACTTTTGACACTGGAAACATGCAACATTTAGCATTTAAACTATATGTGGAAGATCTCCAAGTACAATGTAGGAATATGTTGCACTAGTCAGAAAAACAACATCTTGAATGGAGGAAGGGAGGTCTTACATCCCAGATGGGTTGAGGAGTCTAGTGTCTGATCAATTGCTTTTACTAATAATATATCTGTAATAGGCTAGGATTAACAAAAAAAGCAAACTTTTTTAGAGACATGGAAACTTCTAGAGGTTTAGTATTAACACTTCATGAGTGTACTACTGGAGAGACAATTTCACTTCATAATTGATTTACTTTTTCATGTATCACAGTTCCTTCCTACAACCATACTTAGGGTTACATTTTTCATGTAATTATAGGAAAATAACTTCATGTACCCTTCTTTGTCATATCTCACTGAACTATCCACATTAAAAACCTCTGCAGCTTAGTGGAGAGTAAAAATGAAAATAACAGAATAAGTCACATAACTAATGTCTTTACTCATATATGGAAACAAAATGAATTTGAGTTTTATGTAGTTCTTGAGCATATGTCATTAGTTTATTTGGCCTTTGTGCATTGCTGTTTTTCACAAAGAACATTTTGTAATTTTACATATTTACTTTTTGACAGAGGAAGAGTTCTTTGTATTTGAAAATCCTTATGAACATATATTTTTTCCTCCTCCACACATCTGTTATGCAAAGAAACAAAACAAAACCTCATTGTTTTGGATTAGTTTACCATATAAAAATAAGTCTGAAGCGTAGAAAAATAATCCCTTTAGTAAAATACAAATAAGACATCATTAAATGATGTGAGTGACGTGTTGGATGTTACCTTCAATGTCATCTAAGTTACCAGAGTCCTCATTTCAGCAAAGACCTTGGGATCAGTGTTAGAGCATGTTGGAAACTGAGATTTTTTGGAAGACTAGATGCGTATGGAGGTGGGAAGGACAGAGGCACAACCTTGGGAAGTGAAGTTGTGCAAGGAGGAGAAGGAGACTCCTTTTGTGCATGTGTGTGCAAGCATTTGTACACAAGGCTTGTCCTGGAGCAAAGCACTGCTGCCAAGTTACCTGTGGGATCACCCAAGTCAGTGCTGATGCCCAAATGAATGCTATAGGCTCTTGCCTGTAACTGGAATGCGTACTGGATATTGAAAGCGAGGTCTTACAGATGCACAAGGAGGAGCAGGAGATGCTTTGTTCCATCTTCAGCTCTGCTGCACAACAAACCCGTGTACTGAAACTCCAGGGTGTATGGCTTGTCGTAAAAGTGGTCTTTAGCCTGTGGAGGATTTGTCTGCACTTTTCATTGGTGCGAAATGCCACCTTCTTACTCATTATTTCGATGGCTCATGTAGAAAAAAATGATCTGACAGTATTTGCTCTTCCCTGACCATCATTGGCAAAGGGTAGATGGGTATCACAGTTGTGATGCATCACCTAGACCTGTGAAAAAATGTTGTACATTTTCTTTCTTTTAGCAACCGGTTTGTGTAAATCACCCTTATTTCACTCTGCTTAAATAAAACAGAGAAAAATTACTGTCATTTAGCAGAAACATTATTCTATATTAGATTCTGTTTCTGATTTGATGCACAGTTACAAACTCGAAACAGTTAATAGAAATCAGCATTCAATAGCCAGCTCAATCAAAATATTTGATGAAAAATTTCACTATCCTATTAGCTTTTGATATTTTCTTAGCAGATCTTTATCATTGCTTCTTCCTGTATTTTTGTCTTGCCTGGTAATACACTAACTTAATTAAGTAGTTTAACTTTGATTCTAATTCCATCATTATAAACAGTGAACATTGGTTTCAGGTTTAGCTCTTTCACATCTGAAAGATGGCACATAATTAATATATGCAACTGAATTATGACATTTTGACTCTGTAGAGGTATGGAAAGAAATATTTAACATTGTTTTTACTGTTCAAATACTTAAGCCAAAGTTTTGAAGGTAACTAGCCACTTCAGAGGCCTCAGAAGCTTTGCAGAATGAGGCCATTAAATCGCTTTGCACAATGATCCTTGAAAGAAGCTAAATTCTTTACACTTACAGAAAGAGGAATGCACCTTGGGTATTAAAAAACATGATTAGTGATACATTATTTCTCACTATGATTCACAGTCGTGAAGACGTGTCTGCTGCACATATGTAGTACTCTTGAAGGCCAAGTCAATAAAAAAGAGCTCGCATTTCAGTCTCAGGTCAGCTCAGAGCTGTACAATGATTGCTCTGGTGCGATGTAAGTACAAACCAGTTTAGACACTGTATTTTTATGGGTCTGAGGACTGTAAGTTTTCTATTAGCACTGCCTGGAGTGACAAGCACACTCCAGATATTGGCAGTCATGGCTGCAGCAACCCTCCCCTGCACCCTTCATCTGTCTACAGCTGTGTTCAGCTCTGGAACTCGGAAGGGTTTCTCTACACGGTGTGTTGGGAGTGTTGTATCTAAGTTGAGTATCTCAGCCTCTCTTTAATGCTCTATTTCTGCTTCTGTTAGTGAAGGGTTTGCAAGAGAGGATCAGAGTCATCTTGGCTCTCTTGCTTGCAACCAAGGAAACCTCAGCTACTTTCAAAACTTGGATCAGTATGTTTTGATTCCATACAGATACTGTCTTTATTCTTCAGCCTTTTTTATTTGATTTCTACTAGATTATCAAATTTCTAATGGATTATCCATTTCCCTCAGTCTTGTTGCCATGCCCCAATACAGTATTGTTTTATTACAGATTTTCTTTTTGCACCTGTTTTCAATACTTACTTAAGCCTACTGTGAAAAATCATATCACCTTTCTAAACACTTTCCTTCCATTTCTTTTTTCATTTGTGTGTACATTTCTGAGTTTACGTATTTTATTGGTTCGTCTTGCACTGGTGACCAAAAAGCAATTTTCAGTATGTTAGATTGTTATTACGCCTGTTTTCTGGCAAGCAGTGCATCAGGTCACACAAAAATAATGAGACTTTTTCATTTATTCAGCAGCATGCCAAGAAGTCCATAGGCATTATTAAAAATAAGTTGAAGGATAACTTGAGATGGGAAGAAAAGAAGCAGCACAAAAACTGATTAATTTCCAAAATAGTTAAGGTATAAAATATTTGAAACCCAGAAATAATTAAGAACAATAATTTTAATTGCTAGAAAATTTTAATAAGATTGTGGTTATTTTGGGTCTACTACTGTCATAAAATTGCCAATTAAAATTGCTTTTAAAATGCAATAATAAAAAATTGTTCATGTCTACTTTTTAAACCCATTCTTCTGCCTAATATCAGTTTGTGTTTTTAACCTTATGATATCCTTTACACACATAATTGATGATAGTGTCTCTTCTACAGGAAAAGGTTCTAATTTGGTTTTCATACATCTATATATTTCATCCAGTAGTTAATGAGGTTTTTGTCTGTGAGTTGGTTTTTTTTAAAGCTTCGTTTGAAAATTCACTGCTCCTTCCCAGCTCTGATTAGTTTGGTTAACCATTTCATCCTTTCCTTACTGAACTTTTCTATTCTATTCCTAAACCATTTCTTAACACCTCTTCTGTAATTTCCACTTGCTTTTCCATTTTTGCACTCTGCTACATTCTCAGTTCACTGGAGAATTTTTACACTTCCTCTGAATCATAACTCTCAAGAATAGGTGGATAGGGACAAATCATTGAATAATGAAACTAGACTTGTTTAGACTGATTACTTTGTACCTTTTATGACCTTAGTTTTTTAAAATGGAGAATTCCCACAGTGTTCTACTCTGAAAAACAGATTCAATATGAAAGGTCATCCTGAACTACTTTTATGATCAAGTTTCTTGTCAAATGTAGGCTAAGAAAAATATCTGAAGGATTTTCATTTCCAATAAATTCAGTCTTAAAAAAGGAACATAAAAATATTTATTATTACATTCTTAAAGTTTCAGAATTACTCTCAGTCACTGAATCTTTCATATAAAATAAAAAAATAATAATCTGGGAAATTAGAATACTAAAGATAGTTTGCCATGAAATATTACTACAGTTATTTCCTGACCTACCATTAAAATAATGTAACAAAAGTGAGTTAAAAAATGAAGGCCACAATTTCTGTCTAGCCATTCTGTTGTACAGCTCTGGTTATGTTATTCTAGTGAAATTCAAAATGTAATAAATCATGGCATCTTGCAATGACAGTTTCAAACAAACATGTTTATTGAGACAGACAAGTACATCACTAAGAGTGTTATTTACTTGAGGTGCTGACATACAATACGAACTGTTGGATTTAAACACTGACTCAGTCATTGCAGCTGAAAAGTAGGGGAATTTTTCAAATCATACAACACCGAGCAATAACATGGACATCATGTCATAACATAATACATATTTTTTTCCAGCAGCAGAGAAACCACAAATTTTGAAAGAAAAATACCCAAGAAAAACAGGCAAGAGTTCCAGTCTAATCCCTAATAACAAAAAGAATACCACATTTAGATTAAGTGTTCATATTGTGACTATATTTTTAAGAAGATTGAAAGATTTTTTTTTACTTTAAATTCTTTACTTTAAAAACTTTAGAAGTTTGTTGAATTTCATAGCTTTCTCTATGGATGTACTCAAACCACCTCTAGCCACCATTTCTCCCAAGCAGGTATATCTGCCAGCAGGCCAAATGCAGATCTGAGGTGAGTTTTCTTGTGTTAGTATTCTAGAATGAAAGTACTGCTGCTAGCTGTTGCTCTGCCACCGAACGTGGGTAACTAGGCCATGCAGACATCTGGGAAATCAACTTGAAAGGATTGATATGAAAATGGAAATTAAAACTTTTTTGTCTTTTCATAGATGACAGTTCGTTAAGCAACACCACTGGAAACATATGAAGTTGCAAAAAAACCCCAACTAATCCCCAAACACAAAAACCTACAGTCTTGTTCTACTGTGGTGGGTTAACCTTGCCTGACTGACAAGTACCCACGAAGAGGCTCCCTCCACTCTCACGTTAGCAGAACAGGGAGAGAAAATATGATGAAAAAGTTCATGGGCTGAGATAAGGACAGGGTGATCATTTACCAGTTCCAACAATTGTTGTTATCAGCAAACAGATTTGACTTGGGGAAATAAGAGTTGAAACGTCCTTCAGAAACTGACTGCTCCAATGTGGGTTCCCCATGAAGTCACATGGGCTGCCACAAAACATGCTCCTGCATGGGCCCCTCTTTACAGGTCACAGTGCCTGCCAAGAGCCTGCTCCAATGTGGGCTCTCCATGGGCTGCAGCTGCCTTAGGGCATATCAACCCCTTCTTATGTAGGGTACTCTACAGTCTACAGTGTAAATATCTGCTCTGCTGTGGTCCTCCATGTCTGCAGACAGATAACCTGTTTCACCAAGGTCTTTACCATGGACTGCTAGCGAATCTTTACTCCAGTACCTGAAGTACCTCCTTCCTCCCTTACTGACCTGGGTGTCTACAGAGCTGTTTCTCTCACATTTTATCACTCTTCCCTCTGCAGCTGATAGAATTTTTTACTTTCTCTTAAATATTTTTTTTTCACAGAGGTGTCACTAGTCTCATTGATGGGCTCAGCTTTGACCAGCAGTGGGTCTATTATAGCTGACTGAAAGTGTCTCTGTTAGACATAGGACAGTTCCTGGTGTCTTCTCACAGGAGCCAGCCTTGCAGCCTCCAGCTACCAAAACCTTTCCATGTAGACCACATACATCTATCCTGGACTCAGTATAGAAGAATTTAACAGATTTGACAGAAATCCACCAGAAAGAAAATATTAATTATATTATGAAATGGTTAAAATATAAAGAGAGCAGAAAGAATACTAGAGTTGAAAACAACAATGGAGAGACTGGAAAAGCAAGACCTTGAAGAGAAGTGAAGTCTTTTACTCTGAGAAACAGAAGTGTGCAATTGACTGCAGTTACTAAAACCGAAGACTTCAGTTAACTCAGTACTAAGAAGTATGAATTCTTGGAATGTACTGAGGTATGGTTTATCTGCCACATTTAAAATCTCATGTAGGGCTTTATGGTACTGAAAATCAAACATGGAATAACAGCTTAATGATAATTTCTTTGGTTTTTAAAATAAAACGTGAAAATAATTTCTATAGGAGGAGTTGTACAACTATATTCTTCACTATTCTAGGGAAAAGGACAGACCATGGGAACAGAGTAAGGACAACAACATTCATGACATCAGACCGTAATTTGAAGGGGGTGGATGGGGGAGCAATCTATAAGTGTGGTTTATATATCTGAAAATATATTTTATATTTAATAAGTCCTTCCACAGGAGAACTGATAGATCCTGAAAGACTGTCACTTTAAAAGAACAGCAGTTTAAAAGAACTTAAACAGCAGTTTAAAAGAACTTAAAAGAACAACAATTAGACTACTGCAATTTAAGGGAAAGATAGTTAATTCAATAAACTACCAATCTAACCAGAAATACATTAATGTTAAGGGGAAAAAATGGAGAAAAACTACAAAGTGACAAAAATACTGTTGCCAAAGGCAAGTATGAAGGAATGACACAAAAATGAAGATATAAAAATAATCAGAAACGTTAGCTATAAATTAAGATACAACAAGAAAAGGTTCTACGAACATGATGGAAAATGAAATCAAGAGGAAACAAAAGTCTCTTATTCAGCAAGAAGGGTGAACAAAAAAAGATCTTATGCACAGCACACTAAATTACATGTCTTCTTAGATATTTTCATTAAAAATGAAAGAAAGAAGAAGGTAGTTTTGACCAGACATTTCACACAGTGAAAGCATGTCAGGGGGAATTTGAAAAGAGCAGAGTAAAGAATACTTAAATAATTAAGTTGAATTAAAATCATAATAATCTAATAAATTTATCTTATAATGTTTAAAAAGAACTCCTCAAACCCCCCACAAGTAACCAAAGAGATTGGTAAAACAGTGGCTTACTTGAAGAGGTCATACAAGACAGGTGATTTGAAAAAGAAGAACATGAATTCTGGATCAACTAAGAAGTGAGAGATGGAGCAGCTGGCAGGAATGTAAAAGAATTACAGTTCATGGCACATTATCTTGGGGACTTAGGACAGTAAGAATTAACAATGTTTTTATATTGAGAGAGAATAAAATTAAAAATACAAACAGTGTAGTTTTGTTAAAGTTCAGATAGTGTGAAAGCAATCTTACTTTCTCTAAGATGAAACTTGTACAATGTTACAGCAGAATATGTAACTGACATCAATAAGGCTTTTCTTATTGCCCTATGGACATTCTCAAAAACAAACTAAAGAGCCACAATTTAGATTAAGAGAAAAATGAGTACTCATTGCTTTATATACTACATTCCAAGTAGATTTTAGTGTTTCCTTCATAATGAGAGTGTATTTCATCAATACAGGAACTAGAATAAAAGCCGAACATGGTAACATGTGATATCTTTGGAAAAGAGCTCATGATGGAATAGTTAAAAGGTTCTGTGGGGAAAAGTGAACCTGAATGGTTAAAGGGAAAGTCATACGGAAAGAGACACTAGAAAAAACGAAAGGAAAAATACTCTAGACATACGGATAATGCACGCTCCATACAGCTAATGAAAGAGGTCACAGACACAAATGTTGTGCTTTGAACTTGACTAAATATGCAAGTTTAATTCCTTAACTAATAAATTGTGAACACTGGGGCTTTCAGACGTTTGCTCTCTGTATATCTAATTGGTGAGGGAATGCCACAAGCTTCATTTGTAGCATGTTAGCAGTGCTGCTGCTAATACCACATACTCTGTTCTCCATCTCTGCAATCAATTTCTTACATCTCTTTCAGTTTTATCTGGAAACAGACTGCTGAAAAGTGAAGTAATATAAAGTGTTTCCCAGCAACTGCTATATCACTTCCAGTGACCTTCAAATTAGATTTAACATTTGTCTTGGACAAAACTGTAAGGCTGCTCAGTGTTGTGGACAGGAAGATTCATCTGATACTGTTAACCTGATCAGTAGTGAAATAAAAAATCAACTGAGCTTACGTTTTTACAACCCCAGGAGAAAGTTAAAAAACACATTAGTTGGTTTAATAAAATGATAGCAGACAGAGAACCTATAGCCAAGGTTACAAATGACAGTACCTTAATAAGCTCTGTACATCGTATACGGTCATAAACTACTCACATTGTATTAGTTTAAGGACAATCTCAGTTTTGTTTACTTTAACTTCAAGAGTTTCTTCAGTTTGCCACCCAGAAAGTAAACATGCAAATGAGGTTACAGGTCCAGAAGCATACAAATTATTATGAATTTCAGAAACAGAGAAAATGTCATGTGATGGGGAGATTTATTCTACAAGCTTTAATTAACTAAGACTCTGTGTCTATTAGTTGATGCAACAGAAGTAGATTGAAACAGATGGTACTAAAGCTCCAGAGCCTTATTTCTCTTCTTCCTTATGCCCTTTTCAGAAAAAAAACCCCACAAACTTTTGCCTGCTATTTAACCTTCCTTTTAAATCCCCTTTTAGATAACATCCACTGTACGACATCAACCCCAACGATGATGCAGTAAACTCAGTCCAGTGACTAAGCAGTTTTTCACACCACACTGAGCTGATATCCAGATTTCTGCACCTCCTTTGCTCTAAAGTACAGGAAGACATGCAGACTAACCTCTTTCGGAGCCTTTGCACTGGGACTGCTAATCCTATGGTATCCATTGATGTTCTGAGCATGAGATACACATTATTCCTTTAGGACACAAAGGCTATTTTGGTGGGGTTTTTTGATCTCCCCATAAAGGTTAGTAGGTGGTTTTCACTGCCACTTCCATTAACCCTCAGAAATCATTGTAGGTATAAACTTGAACAGGCTGCTGGAAAAAGTATAGTCGATAAGTGCTGGAGTGTGAAGTTCAGAAGAAATGTTGAAGGGATGATGCTGGCAAGGCAAGATTTCATTTAGTGCTTCAAAAGAGAGCAGAAGATAAATGGGAAAGAAGCTGTGTGAGTGGTTGCTGCTGCTTAGTGGAGGCAACCCTCATAAAGACTAGGAAAGAAGCAGCAAGAGCTGGTGGCTTAGTCTCTAGTGACAAGGGGCTTTCCTCATGTGCGGGAAACCTTTATCTTCTTCAAATGATATGTTAGCTTTTGTCACATCCCTCCAAGTTATCTCCTTCACAACTTTCCACTGGTGTTACCAAATACTCCCGTGCCAAGGTATTTGAAGCTACTGAGAGAATGACACCACTTGTCCATGACCACCAGTTCCCAAAGACTATCCCAGCTAGTCCTTGCAGCTAGATCTCTACAAACTCAGAAGTTAACACTATTTTCCTCCTGGAGTAATCTGGAGGTTAGGGTGGACCTATTCCCACAGAGACCAATGGAAATATGTCTTTGCAGCCTGCACAGAGTGAAAGTAGGCTGACCACAGCCTTCAGGACTGATATGGGCCATCTCATCCCATCTCTTTGCTATCATACCTCAGGGAACACACATAGAAGCAAAGCAGGCAGATGATGAAACTCTGAATGAGAGGAAGATCTGCAGCTAAAGACAAAGGAGTTCAAACAGCAAAAGTTTGTTTCCTAAGAAGGCAAATTTGGTCCATTAATTGCATAGAAATTAACAGTAGCTGCTAAAAATTATCTAAATTTGACTCAGTTTTTCACAAATTCATATGGGCTGAATTACAGAAATTTTAACAAGTTAATATGGTCCATCAGGCAAAAAGTAGTCAGCATGTTACACACAAAATCTTGTTACAGGCAGAAGGGAACAAACTGATTTTTTTGTTAACCCATTTAGTATTGCCACACTCCAGTAGTCCAAATAATCAAATAAAGACTTAATAATACATATAGATGCTAAAACTATTTAGCATCAGCTCCTTTTCTCTGATATTACAACTGTCCTTCCATCCTCATTTGAGTCTCTCTGTCTAAGATAAGTAGAAACAATAAGGCACCTAAATGTGTCTGTAGGAAGAATCTAAAGGACTGATTTGCATTGGTCATTGGCCTGGACAGAGTTGAAGAGGGGTCCCTTCGGAGAGCCGGCCAAGTTAACGATCATCACACCAATATGGCTACAGATCGTCCTCCCTTTATTGCTCCGGACAGCTCAATATATACAGTTAAGCAGTGTCCCCGCGCCTGCCCCTTAACAGAGTTGGTCAGTCACAGGTTTACACACGCCAGCGTTTTATTGGATAGTGCCATTCAGCTAGGCAGGCGGCTCTCGCCCCCCCTTCCCCCCCCGGGGCCAGCACCTCCAGCCAAGCATCTAGCAAAGCTCTCACAAAACAGATAAAACCTCCTCCTCCCTGTGTTCCAAGGCAGCTTCAAGGACAGAGCCTCTGTTTAGGCCTAAGCTGGGTTGTCCACACTTTTAAAGTTATACCGCACCTCTGCTCCACAAGAAATTCCTCTACACAGAGTATTTCCACTGATTCCAGAATGGAAACTAAACTAGCATTGGAAATAGTATGGCACTGCTGTTGTGGGTTTATAATGTTTTTTGTTCGAAGGAATTATGTTGAGCTATTTTACTGGGTCTGGCTGGAATATAGTTAACTTTCTTCATAGCAGCCTATGTGTTTTGACTATTAATGAGCAATGCTTGACAATGCTGAGATTCAAGAAACTGAGAGATGACATAGCTGGGACAACTGACCCCAACTGATAAAATGGATATCCCAGAATGTATGTCATCCTCAGCAATGAAAGTTCAGAGAAAGGAAGAGGAAGAGAGGACATTCAAGGTTATGGCCTTTGTCTTCCCAAGAAACCATTAACGTGTGTTGAGGTCCTCTCTTCCAAGAAGTGGCTGAAGACTTGTCCATTGATGACAAATAGTGAATTCCTCTTTTGTTTTGCTTGCACATGCAGCTGTGTTTTGCCTGTTAAACTATCAAACCCTTGATTTTCATCTTTTGCTCTGCTAATTCTCTCCTTCATCCCACTGAGGGGTGAATGAGTAAGCAAATGCATCGCAAACACTTAGTGTCCTAAGTAAAAAATTAATTAATAATTAAACCATATCTGGAGCAGAAGACCATACCCTGTTTCAGAAATATGTTGAAATTAAAGGACTTCAACCAGTTTTATAATGTTTTAAAGAGCTTTTCCAGTGGGAGGATAAAGCTGTCAGGTGATCCAAACTTTTCTCCAAAAACTGTCAAGAAACTTGCTGGAGATGGTGCTATGTTTTCTTCTGAAAAAGAAAATGGCAAACAATTGGCTGTCTTACAGCATAGTTCAACAAAGAGGAAAGATGTCAGTTGGTACAATTTATGTGCAAGCAGATAATTACTGTCAGTGTCAACTAGGACAACTTTTCTGATACAAAACAGAAAAGATATCTTAGTATAGATAAAGCTGCTCAAATCAGTGCATATCAGTCTGAAGATGTATGACTCATAGAGTGGATTTTTCATACCTGTAGGATGATATGAAGATGGCTTTCTTTGAGATCCTTATCTCTGTACTATAGCCTGGTGAACTGGTGTGTCATTGTGGAGAAGTAAAAACTTTCCTCTAGTTATTTATTTGTGAAGCCTTCTTCCATCTCATTAATCTAAAATGCTTATAGCATGTATGTCTGCATTTATTTAGAACAATTTGCTAACCTTCAAGTATTTTTAACTGCAGTCAAACTGGATGTAAAAAAACCTGGCTAGTAATCTGAAATTTTCCATCCTGATTATCGTGTCTAATTCAAGGCATTATTAGCAGTTTCAACAATGCTAAGATAATATTAAAGCTCTGACTGTTACAGAACTATTTAATTGTATAATATACAAAACTGTATGAATATCAGCAATAGAACAGTTTTAACATCACACCTACTAACGGTACATAATCTAAACACGGCATTCTTAGAGGAAAGCAGAAATTTTGTTGTCTTGATACATAGCTACCAGCATGCTCAACATGAATTTGCAAACAGTCAAAGGAAAAATCAGATAAAGAACTACCATTAGCAACTAGAAAGGATAGTATTAAACCAGATAATCTAATTAAGCAAAAAAAGGCACAATAAAGAATCCTGAAGATGCTACCTATATTTTTCCTAAGTTTTCTTAGTTATATATTATGTTGGTTGATTCCACAGTCATTATGAAAGGCTGACTATCTTTCTAAGAACCTTTCGATAACACAATTTATTGTATGTAGGTATCTGTGAAATAGTAAAACATTTTTTAGGTACAGGAAAGAAAGATGTTTTGCCTTGCTTTCTCTGGAGAAAACGTTTTTCATAAATGAAAATATTAATCAGAATTGTATTTTCTGTTATACAAGAGTGGAACAGAAAAGACTCCTTAAAACTCCTGAGGCATTTTTTCTTCAACATTTGGACTAATAAGTCAAGAAGCACAGGAATTTGAGTATGCTTTTGGATTTGAATACTGGTATGCCAGAAGTATGCCATTAAAGCTAGGACTTTAAGTTTTGGAGCTGTTTCAGAATTTTATTGACTTAATTAACTAAGTGAGATCATCAAGAATTGTATTAAGTTGTTTCTGCTTATTGAACTGGTAAAAAGACTCTGAATAACATAATGCAACAGCAAACATTTTTTGGAAAACAAATTGAACCTTAGCTGCCATCACAGAATACTTTTTTTCTCTCCTCCATGTGTGCTTAACTGAACGGATAAGTTGAAATCTGTAAAGTTTTTGGCTCTTGGCCTCATATTAAATATTGCACAGCATAGCTAGTAGTGAAATTCGGATTCACTTGGAAGTTTTTTTTGCTCTAGTCTAAATGATTGGCTTCATTCATGTTGCAATTATAGTTTTGTTAATTATTGGAAGAAAGCCTTTCCTACAAAATTTCAAAAATACATAGATTAACCAAGTTGGTCCTTTTTTGATTGATCAGAACAAAGCTGAATATAGTGCATATTCTCCTCTCTTTGACTGTGCAACAAGATATTGTAATCCTTTACTGTAACATTTGTCAACACAAAGCTGTTCTTTCAGAAACTCTGCAAAAATATCCCAGCAGTGATTTAGTGATTTTCACTAGTTATCAGTTATATGCTCAACAAATGATTTTTTGGCAGAATTTCATAGAATCATAGAATCATAAAGATTGGAAAGGACCTCCAAGACCATTGAGTCCAATCTACAGCCCTATACCACCCTAACCATCTATTGAACCATTTATTTAATATCAGTTCTACTTAGTTTTGAATAAGTTTTGTATAAACTTTGCTTAAGTACAGGCGCTTCTTTATGAGCTCACGATCAAATCAGATACTTTTACAAATGTATATTTGCCATTTGAGTCCTAGAACCTTATGCTATCTGTATATGCCACAAAAACGTATACTTAAAATATGATCACAAAAAAAAATGTACTTAAAAAAGCTCAAGTGATAGTTTGTTTATCTTCAGTGTTTACAACTTCAGTCACTCTCATAGGGTCCTAAATATGCTCTAGGAAATGTAATTTCAGCTTTGGTTTGAAAGCAACATGGCACTTAGGTGTTTCTAAGATACATGAAATGTTACCACATTTAATTTTTTTCTCTATTCCTCCCTCTCAAAATAAAAGAGTTTTCCCTTTTTTCGGGTTCACATGAAACTATTATAAACAGTCTATTGTGAGGAATACTCTACCACATTTAGTCTTTGTCAGGGGTCATTTACACAGCTGAGGTGATGCATCAGAGGTGATCTATGATTTAGAGGATATACATTTGGATTCCAATTCTGGGTTTATTTCATGTTAGATGATATCCGAGAGTTTAAAATTCACAGAATTATTATATCTGATGCCTCTCTATTCTCACATAAATAAATGGATGCTCAGAATGAAAATAAAAAATTGATTTTTTTTTAGTATTCTGAGAGGTGGAAATTACTTTCAGCTTGCTATAAATGTGGAAGAAATTGCTTATCATCGGTATCTACTCAAAATAATGAAGAAATAATTTAGTCAGAATTTAATACAACTTTACTTCAAGTAACTGCAGATAGGCGGTTCCACAGATTCTTACCATCAGAACATTTCGCTTTCACAGATGAATTCAGTTTCAAAGATCCAGATTTTAAAAGATGATAAGTTATGACCTATCTGCTGAGTTGCCATGAGTGTCGACATAGTTACTGTTAGGCCTGTTCAGCTGCTAGGTAGAATTTATTAAAATGTTTTTATGGCTATGTAAACTGAAATGTTTTGCCTCAGTTGTGGTGAGTCATAACTATATATGTAGCTCTGTGGCTAGGAAATAACTTAAGGCTGTTGCATTATATTCCCATATTCCCATATTCTTATATTACTACTACTGTAAAAAAAAAAAAAAATGGCTGGTCTTTTCTTCATATACAATAAAAGTATTGCTTTCAAATTATTTCTAGTACTTAGAAATGATATTTCACCAAAACATGTATTGTGGTGATTGTTATTTATGTCGTAAATTAATTGATAAGAGCCACATTAAACAGCTAAAGTGTTTCATGGTCAAATCGGTGTGATATATGAAGTAGGTTCACTTCTAACTAATATAATAATACATTGGCTAGTCTAAATAGACATTCTTCTCAAAAAAAAAAAGGGTAAACAGTGTATAAAATGACATTGTTGAGGTGTTGAAACAGACATTTTATCTCACTATTCTGTAGCATCAAATTTTCTTATCACACTTAGTGGAATTAAAGCAAAAGTGGTCATTCTGGCCTCTCAAGTTCCTGCTCTCCCTCTGTGGCAGCTGTGATATTTGTATGGATTTTTTTGTTCTTAGAAGTGTTTGTCTGGGTTTTTTTTTTCCCCACAGGTGGATTAGGAAATTCATCCAGCTGAAAAATAACCTAACTTTCTATGTGGCACCATAAACACCAGTGCTAGCCCGAAGAGGAAAAGGATAGGAATAGAAATATAGAGATAATGTATGGGGTACTGAAATATTCCCCTTGGTGACATTTCACCTTTAAGCTTACTTGAAGAGGTTGTGGAATCACAGTCTTTCAATAAACCTACAATTGCTATAGACACAACCACTTAAATTCTACATATATTTTTCAACAATATGAAAAACAAAATTTATTCAATTTTCTGTCAGAAACCTTGGGATAAACATCAAGGTTTGATGTAACATTACTCTGTTGTTCCTCATCTATTTTTCATAAACAGCAGGTGTTTAGGAAAAGCAGTTTCCATAGTCCATCAGTCCACTGCTGTGAAATCCAAAAGGTCTCCATAATCAGGTTATAGATTCTCTTCAGTAAAGGGATGAAAAAGAGGAATGGGAATCTATTTTGCCTTTAAATGTTTACATGAAGCTGGCAGCAGTTTACAAATGTAAAATATTCTACCTTCTTCAGTGCAGTGAACTATTACCTCAAATAAAAAACCAAGTTGTCACCGTGTTCAAATCAGTGTCATTTTTGTTTTTCAGCGAGAAAAGAACATAAAGCTGGCAGCATAAGTAAATGGAAGAGTCATCTTTCCCTGGGACTTGCCTCCCTTTAACTCTTCTCAGTTGAAACCTGTGGTTAGTTGCAGAGGAAGGAAAAAAGTGTAAGTATAAGAAGGCCCAGAGGCAAATAGGACCTTGGCAGCAATGAAAACAACTACTCAATGCCATCCAGAAGGTTAGGCTTAAGGAAGTGTATTTATGTTAAATGAATTATGTTCTTATGGTGCATTAAAAGATTGCAAAAGAGAACTTGTCCTCACTGTAAGAAAGGAAAAGTTGTAAATTCTGCATTCATCTAACAGAATAACACAACTGAAAAAGGAGGAGATGCATGAATATGACATTTTCTACTACATACAACATTCCGAATATCTGGCATATTCTAGCTAAAAAGTGAAGATATTCTTGCATTTGAGAGCAGGCAGAGAAAGTCTTGCA
Organism: Trogon surrucura; assembly: GCA_020746105.1. NCBI lineage: Eukaryota > Metazoa > Chordata > Aves > Trogoniformes > Trogonidae > Trogon > Trogon surrucura. Next base: position 109,864,991 of record CM036617.1, on the reverse strand, counting down.
GAATTGAAATTGAAACGGTACAAATGAATGCTCTGTGCAAGCTTTCAGAACACCTGGGTGTCTAATGAAGCACCTACCCCTCTAAAATTGTGGCAGATGAACTAAATATCTGTAAGTGAAACTTCTAAGAAACTAACACTAGGGAAAGTCAAACATCCAAGAGGTTAGATTCAATTCATCAATTTGCAAGCTTTGTCTCCACTTTGCAATACATTATACTTGAGTATAAATCTTATCTGACCATTTATGAAGTTTGTGACAAAGTTGAGGTGAGAAGATCTGTAACCTACTATATGATACCACACACTTTTACTAAATCTGTTCTTTCAATCTTCCTTTCTTTTTATTTTCCCTTTTTAATTAAAAAAGAAAAAGAAACTGAAAATCCCAGATTGTTTTGTCTAAGTGTCATCTGCAGAGTAAAACTGCTATTGTTTACAGATTTCAGCAAAGAATCAAAATGAGGTTTGGATTACTTTTTAACATTACAGGCCAACTGCATGCATTTCAATAGAGCCAAGTGTAGGGTCCTGCATTTTGGTCACGGCAACCCCATGCAATGCTACAGGCTTGGGGAAGGGTGGCTGGAAGGCTGTCTGGTGGAAAAGGACCTGGGCGTTCTGATCGACAGCCAACTGAATACGAGCCAGCAGTGTGCCCAGGTGGCCAAGAAATCCAACAGCATCCTGGCTTTTATTAAAAATTTTGTGACCAGCAGAAGTAGGGAGGTGATTGTCCCCCTGTACTCAGCACTGGTGAGGCCACACCTTGAGTATTGTGTTCAGTTTTGGGTGCCTCAGTATAGGAAAGATATCAAGGTGTTGGAGCAAGTGCAGAAGAGGGCAACAAAGCTGGTGAAAGGCCTGGAGAACAGATGTTGTGAGGAGCGATCAAGGGAGCTGGGACTGTTGAGTTTGTCGAAGAGGAGGCTGAGGGGGGACCTCATCATGCTCTACAATTACTTGAAAAGACATTGTAGAAGGGTTGGTGCTGGTCTCTTCTCACAGGTCATTAGGGACAGAACCAGGGGGAATGGTTTCAAGTTGCAACAGGGCAAGTTTAGACTGGACATTAGGAAGAAATTCTTCACAGAAAGAGTGGTCAGACACTGGAACAGACTGCCTAGGGAGGTAGTTGAGTCACCATCCCTGGATGTGTTTAAGTGTCACTTAGATGTGGTGTTGGGTGATACGGTTTAAGGGTGAACTTGTAGTGTAGGGTTAATGGTTAGACTTGATGATCCCAAGGGTCTTTTCCAGCCTGAACTGTTTTATGATTCTATGATTCTATGATTCTATGATTCTATGAAAAATAGCTTAAAAATGTAATAAAATCACACAGAAGAATGAAATCTGACAAATATTTGAAACACATGATACAACATGTGATTTCTAGAAGGAAGTATACAAAATGTCTCTAAATAGGAATAACTTGTACTTGAATCTTTTATTCTTTCTTAAATCTTTTCAGATATTTATGGGGTTTTTTTAACACTCCTCTAAAAAGTATTGCACTGTTTTCTACTATATTTCCAGTGTTCAGGTTGCTGGAATTTTATTTAATATTCCATTCATGCTTACACTAAAGCCAGAGAGAAACAGACTATTAGTCTTTTCTGCATGACAAGACTGTACATATCAGAATTGTTCTGGAGTTTTATAAGCTATACCATAGAGTAAACAGGTGCAGTTTATGGCCTGATATCTTCCTTCAATCCAATTTAAAAGTATTGCTTTAATATCTTGCATTTTTCTGTATTAAAAACCTGTTGTCTCTTTTTGGTCTCTATTCCCAGACTGTCTTTCTGCATGTTTTTTTGCACTCTCTGTAGCTTATTTAACAGACAGTCCATTGAATTTAGAATTGCTTGAAAGCATTAGTAACATAAGGATTATTCTCTCTACAAGATTATTGGAAAAAAACACATCAGTGAAGAAAACTGTGTCCTGGGATGCATCAAGAAGAGGAGTGTGTTTAGCAAATCAAGAGAGGTGATTCTCCCCCTTTACTCTGCTCTTGTGAAATCCTACCTTGAATACTGGCACAAGTTACTCAGAGAAGCTGTGGATGTCTCATCCCTGGAAGTGTTCAAGGTCAGGCTGGATGAGGCCTTAAGTAACCTGGTGTAGCTGAGAGGTGTCCCCACCCATGACAGGGAGGTTGGATTAAATGATTTTTAAGGTCCCTTCCAACCTAGGCCATTCTATGATTCTATGATTCATAGCAGACAATAAGGACGGACTTGTATATATCTGATCCCTTTTGTGGTACCTCCCATATCCACTTATGCTAAACAGCTATTCTTCTGCCAAAGGAATTTTCTCTTTTCCTGAAGTACTGTTTGCTGTGGGTATCCTGTTTCTGCGATACATATTTTCTGCGATACATATTTTCTGCCTAAAAGTGTCTTGAACTGGTAGGAATCTCCATACATAATTTTGAAGGAGGTTGCTGACTGGTACCCTTGCCTAGACTAGTTCCTTGCCGAACTACACAGAATCATAGAATAATGGTTTGGATGGAAGATACCTTTAGAGATCACATATACATATATTTTTATTTTTTTTTTACTTTGTTAGTCCACTGAAGAAGGCTATGCAAATACGAAAAAAAAAATGTAGGGAACTGACATATGCTATGATGTTTCAAATTCTCAAACCAAAATACAAAGTGGTGGTATAAATCTAACAAAAAATATGTGAACTGTTAATAAACCTAACCTAATTTATTACCTGTTGTTGATCCTGCCAGTCATTGTTGATGGTGGAAAGTTGGTGATCTTACTGAAATACCTAAGCTGGAGCTGTGGTGAACACTGTGAAAGAGTAATTTAGGAGAAATATTGTTTGCACTTATCTTGCTTCCATTGAGTAAACTGTGCATCACTTCTGGATGCACCCTGTGTTCTAAGGACAAGAGGAGAGAACAGCTGACACTACAATGAAGCAGGTATACAGAAAGGAAACATGCAATGAAAAGTCCTCAAAATGAGAAGTATGGTGAATTGAAGTTTTGCTACTGCATTGCTGGTGGCAGTAAAAAAATTCAATGTGGTGAATTCATCTGAACGCATCTAATACACCTTAGTTCTATTGCGTATTATAGTGTTAGATAATTTTGCTTATCATATATTTAATTGTGATTTATCTTGCCCACCTGCCAGGTGCCCAGCCAGCCACTCTCTCACTCGCCCTCCTTGACAGGATAAGGGGAGAAAATAAGATGGAAAATCTCATGAGTTGAGACCAAAACAAGGAGATTACTTACTGATTACCATAACAGGCAAACCAGACTTAAGTTGGAGGAACTTAATTTAGTTATTGTCAATTCAAACAGATTAGGATGGTGAAAAACTAAGACAAGAACTAAAACAGCTTTTCCACTTACCCTTTTTTCAGACTCAACTTCAGTCTTTCATTGAGGTGGCATCCCTGCCCATGGCAGGGAGGTTGGATTAAAATGGTCTCTAAGGTCAATTCCAGCCTAGGCCATTCTATGATCTAAAATTCTTCTGCCTTCTTCTCTCCAAAGCAACAAAGGGAGATGGGTAGTGGGTGCTTGTGGTCACTCTGTAACAGCTCCTCTCCACTTTTTCTTCCTCCTCAGAGTTTTTGTCTATGGGTCTTCCCTACGTGCTGCAGTCCTTCAGGACAAATCCACTCCAGTGTAGGTGTTCCATAATCTGTAGTTCCCTCAGGAAATACCCATCTGTTCAGCCCTGCCCTGGCCTCTTCTCACAGAAACATGAATGCAGATCCCTGCTGCTAACACCTTGCCATGTAAACTTAATATAAATTGTAAAGAGCAAAGAAGATAAATTTTGAGGAAGTTGCATCATCCTAATTCTGAACCTGTAAAACTAAGTCCTCAGGCCTTTCTTAGTCTGTTATAACAGTTCTGCTGATGGAAAAAGTAGCTGAAGTGCATACAAACCTATCAGATCACTCACTTGGAATGTGAAAAGAAAAATATTTATCTTGTTAATTTCTTATGAATTTTTGTATCTCAAAAATCTGTATCACCATGATCAGACTGGCTCCATGAACCTGTGTCAATCACAGCTTGTCAAGATAATCTGTATGATGGCTGTGAGGGGTTGCAAACTGCAGAAGAATATTTGCCAGTCCAGTACAATCATGAAGCTTAATCTTTAGCATCTCTAATATCAACAAAGTCAAACTGATATGAAGACTTTTAATCTTTTTTTGGCACCTTCATATTCTGTGGACAAATGTGCTTATTGTCCTAGTCAGAGACTGGGACCTTGTACATATATTTCACTGTGTGGATCGTCCAAATGTTAATACCTGAAATTACATTCTTATTTTATTACTTTTGCTTTCAGAGACTAAAATTTTAGGCTGAAGAAAACGTTAAGTATTGTATTTTCACGTTTTTCATGCACTTTCAAATGCTCCTAGGAAATGCCACTTACTTATGTATTATTTGTTAAGAAGAGGTCCCAGCTTGCAGGTTCTTTGAGGCTCATATACATGCCTACTAGCAGAAAAGTCCATGAATAAGTCTTGCCAATCTGCAAGAGAAAATGTAAAGGTGAGGAAAGAAGGTAGGGGTAAATCTTTGTTTTTTCTGCTTAATACAGAACTGTCTTAATGGGCCTTATTCAATTCTTTTTCACATGAACCCAAGGGACAAGCAGAAGGGGATTCTGAATCCGTGACTTATCTGGCTTAATTTTTCTTAGTGCAGTAGAATTAAATGCAAGTGTTTTAGAAGTCAGTCAATACAATTTTAATCATACCTAGAGCAAATTACAAAGTAACCATCAAAAGTTTATTTCATTTTGTGTGGCATTTTTCCTTTCCCTTATTAGAACATCTTGATTTCAGTATGGAGGGAGTTTGTGTTCCTCCAATTCTGGATATTTTTAAGCGTTCACCTTTTTTTTCTCATAATATTGTGAATAATACTCTAATGGGTTTACATGGCAAGATTTTAATAACAGAGGGGCTACAGGGGTGGCTTCTGTCAGAAGACACCAGAAACTGCCCTCAGAGCCAGTTTGAGGTGGCTCCAAGGCAGACCTACTGCTGGCCAAAGTTGAGCCAGTCAGCAATGTTGGTAATATCTCTGTGGTAAGATATTTCAGAAGCGGAGAAATACTGTGGAGCGACAGTTGAAAGAGAGACGAAAATAAGTGAGAGAAACAACTCTGCAGACACCAAGGTTGGTGAAGGAGAGGGAGTTGGTGCTCCAAGTGCTGGAGAAGAGATTCTCCTGCAGCACTCAGAGAAGACCATGGTGATACAGATGATCCCCCTACAATACATCGAGGACCCCAAGCTGGAGTGATTGGATACATTCTGAAGAAAGCTGCAGTCCACAGAGAGGCCACACGTGACAAGGTCCATGGAGAGGAGCCCATGCAAGTACAGTTTGTCCAACAGGACTTGTGACCTCATAGAGGATCCACGCTGGAGTAGTCCATTCTTGGAGGACTGTAACCTGTGGAAAGGATACATGGCAGAGCAGTTCTTGAGGAACTGCAGCCTGTGGGAAAGGCCCAAGCTGGAGAAGGTTATGAAGGACTGTCTTCTGTGGATAGGACCCCATGCTGGACCATGGGAAGAGCATGAGGAGGAAGGAGCAGTGGAGACAAAGTGTTATGAACTGACCACAACCTCCATTCTCCCTGTGATGCTCAAGTGAGAAAGTCAAATGTTGGGAGCAACGCTGAGCCTGGGAAGAAGGGAACAGGAAAGCGTTTTTTAGATTTTGTCTTATTTCTTATCATCCTACTCTGCTATTAATTGGAAACAAAATCAATTAATTTCCCCAAGACGAGTCTGTATTGCCTGTAGTAGTAATTGGTGAGTGATCTCTGAGTCATTGTCTCAACCCATGAGGACTTTTTGTGGTATTTTCTCCTCCCATTCTGTTGAGGAGGGTTAGCAATAGCAGGACTTGGTGGGCACTTGACATCCAGCCAAGGTGAACCCATTACAGGTATATTTGAATGTATGTTATTGGTCATCCAGCTCAGTTTCTGGAAGCTCACAATATTTCACAGATAGCTTTTTAATTTTACCTTTAACGTCTACAAAGATTGTGCTATTTCACATAAGAAGTCTTTCTATACTCTGATTGTCCTTTTTCTTATGAAGTTCTTCTAATAACCAAGGTAAATTTATTATTCTAACTCAACCCATTACTCCTTGCTTTATGACTAATGTTCAGTGTGACTAGTTGTTGTGGGTTGACCCTGGCCAGCCGCCAGGTACCCACACAGCCACTCTCTCACTCCCCCTTCACGACTAGACAGGGGGAGAAAATATTTCCAAGGGTTCAGGGTTTGAGATAAGGACAGGGAGATCACCCTCATTTACCGTCCCGGGCAAAAAAGACTCAGTTTTGGGGAAATTAGGTACATTTATTAAGAGAACTAATCAGAGAGGAGTAGTGAGAAGTGAGAAAGAGCAAATAGATCTTCAAAACCAGAACACCTTCCCCCCATCCCTCCCTTCTTCCCGGGCTTAACATCAATCCCGGTTTCTCCACCTCCTCCCCGCGAGCAGCGCAGGGGGACAGGGAATGGGGGCTGCGGTCGGTTCATCCGACGTTGGTTCCACCGCTTCTTCATTCCAGGGGAGGACTCTTCACTCTTCCCCAGGGCCATTGTGGGGTCCCTCTCACAGGAGACAAGCTTCACGCTCTCTTCTCCACGTGAGTCCTCCCACGAAGGGCAATTCATCACAAACTGCCCAACGTGAGACACCTCACGAGGGGCAGCCCACCCCTCGTGAGTCTGAGGTGCAGTCCTTCGGGGGAAACTGCTCCAGCGTGAGCCACCCGCAGCGTCCCAAAAGTCCCACCAGCCAATCTGCTCCAGCGTGGGCATTCCTCTCTTCCACGGGCCACAGGTTCCAGCAGTGACTTGCTCTGATGCGGGCTTCCCATGGGCTACAGTCCCCTTTCAGGCATCCGCTCACACGGCGTGGAGTCCTCCGTGGACATCTACACTGTGATCCTCATGGTGGACTTCTGCACCTCGCCCATGGGCTGCAGGGGGACAACCTGCTTCACCATGGTCTTCACCATGGACCCAGGGGACTCCTTCTGCTCCGGCACCTGGAGCTCATCCTCCCCCGCCTCCTTCTTCACTGAGCGTGGTGTCTGCACAGATTCTCACTCCTCCCTCTTTGTGCCAGCTGTTATGACGCAGTTCTTTTTTCCCATTCTTAAATATGTTTTTCATAGAGGCGTTCCTCTGCAATCACTTTACTGATAGGCTGAACCTTGGCCAGCAGCGGGTCCCTCTTTGTAGCCGGTTGGCATTGGCTCTATCAAACTTGGGGAGCTTCTAGCAGCTTCTTACAGAAGCCACCCTGCAGCTCCCCCCGCCGCCGCTGAAATCCGGCCAGGCCAAACCAAAACACTAGTCCTTCCTTTCTCTCATATTACTGCCCTTTAACTATTTGGGTTAAATAAATATAATTCCTTTAATATTTGCTTAAAAGTTATATTTTATGTAGAAATAATAATCAAAAAAAGTTATGTGAGATTTGTGGTTTTTTGCAAACGCTATCCTGCTCTACAGTTCTACAGTTGACTTAATGAAAGCATCTATCTTCTCCCAGAGGAGAAAGTTGACAGTAGAAAAAAAGTTTGTAATGTATCAATTCTTTTTTTCTTTGAGTTGTGATGTTTATGTGGGAAGAAAAAAAAAAACAACTTAAAATAGTAGCGGTAAAACATGATCTCTGAGCTTAACATTTCATTCTGCATTATACTTTTCACATGTGTTATATTTCAGACAACTAGGTGTTCTAGGATTTGCACCAACAGAGCGATTAATACTGGTTTACTACATTTGATTGTTTCTGCCTACAGAAGAGGAAAACAATAAGTAGAAAAATACCTATTCCTCAATTACTTTTTTTTGACTACAGAAATAAAAGTGATACCAAGGAATTTTTGTGCTCCAAAACCACACAGGTCTCTGGCAAACCCTCGATTTTTAGATTCTTTACCATTTGTAATGGTAAATACAAAGCTTTGAAGGAAACGATATGTGTATGTTAGTATTCAAGTCCTGTAGGAACAGTTTTCTCGAGCAGAGGACTTAGTGTTGAGTTTTGGAATTCTGACTTCAGGAGAACTCTAGTGTGGTCTTGTGGTGTCAATATCCTTAAACAGCTAAAGTGCACTCAGTATGCTCCTGAAGTTCACCTACCTACTGGTTTTCATCCAGAAAGAATCCTCTTTGCACAGTAGAAGGCTTTTCTGCAATGTGAGCCAAAATTCAGTAGGCGTTGAAGGTCAAGAAACTTATTCCAAAGGCACCCTCCTTACATAAATATGCAAGATGCACACAGAGAGTCCAAACTGCAGATTAGGTGTAACTGAGACCAAATTGCCTTATTTATGAAGGAACAGCAAAAAGGTTCTACACTCTTATCTACGATGGAGATGTGCCTCTGACAGCAAGGGAGACTGAAGAGCAGCTCTGTCAGCAGGTCCTGGGCTGACAGTGAGCAAAGTGTGAGCCAGAAACTTGCCTTCGCAACAGAGATGGCCAACAACATCCTGTGCTACATCAACAGGAACACAGTCAATAGATTGAGGGAAGGGATTATCCATCTCTGCCTGATACTCATTAGACTACATCTAGATACCGTGGATAGCTTGAGTACCTCAATGTTAGAAGGAAGCTGATCAGCTAGAGTGAGGACAAGGGAGAGGTTGAAGGTGAGGGACCTGAGGCTTGTTCAGTCTAGGGAACAGATTGCTTCAGAAGGGAGATGCCTATCTGTACCAACAGGAGAGGTCACTGGGACGATAGGATCAGCCTCAAGGTTGTATAGTGGGAGAATGAGGGGCAGAGAGAATGAGAGAAACAGAGAGAGTGAGAGAGAGAGAGAGAGGGAGAGAGAGAGAGAGGTTATAATTAAAAACTTGCATGGATGCAGTCTCCACCCTTAGAGATTTTCTCTATCTGAATGGATAAAATTCTGGAGAAGCTGGTATGATTTTGTAGATGACCCTGCTTTAGGAAAGATATTGAAGTAGACAATCTGCTGAGGTTCATTCCAACCTCATCCTGTGGTCCAAGAAAGTGAAAGAAAGAAACAAGAAAATCAGATATAGGCAGGTCTTGTGAGAAAGAGAGGAGGCAAATGAATTTCTCCAAACAGAAGATGAATGTACTTCTGATAAAGCTATTTTTCAGAAGGAGGTCTGTGGTGGTGAATTGAACAGGAGTATGTAGATGAAAATAACCTGAGGAAAAGGCAGTTTAGTCTGTGGTATGTGTCACATTTCTGGGCTCAGGTAGTGATACAGAATCTGCGCTGCTGTACTCTCACCTTTGCACTCTCATTCCAAAGAAAGAAGCTATGGTCTCCTTCATTCTTGCAAAATCACACAGCTTATCCTCATTCTTCCCTTGCACTCCATCAAAGCCCACACAACCCGAGCTGTGGTGGGAGGTAGCTTCCATGCAATTTTCTAGGCTAGCTTAAAGTCGGCTTGTTAATAAAAGGTGTATCATTTTTACTTTAGAAAAATCATTGTAAAAAGCATTTGAAATGGTCTCAATTTCTTACATGCTGGCAGAAAAGCTAGATTGACTGGAGAGAAGAAAGACAGACTGTGCTCATTTCTTCAAATGTTGCAGCCTTTTCTGTCGTATTGCGAGATGAGCCATGTAAAAAAGAAACCTATCTGTATGTTTATCATTCTGCGCAGTTTTAAACTTTGAGTTCTGGAAGGTTAGAAATAGAGTTAAAAATATATTTCTTGGCAGTACATTATTTTATTCTCCATCCCACATCAACTCACTAGAACAAATAGGAGGCTTTTCTGTCTGCTTCAATCCTATTCATATTTTAAATCTCCTTTTCTCATAATCTCTTTTAAATATGTTTAAAGAAACATCTAGCTTTTGTTACACTAAAAAAATAAACTTGATGAGATTAAATAGGATGACTTTTTCTCTGGGTTTTATCTACTTAATATAAGAATCTCAGATTTGGTGTCATTATTTGTGTAGCTTGAGATTTTATCCTATTATTTAAACCCGGTTAATTTATTCAGAAGTAAGTTCAAATGTGCAGACCTCAGTTCTCAGTTGGTCTAAATCTGTCTGGCCTCAGATAGAATGATTTCAGAGAGACTTTTACAAGTCACATAATTCAATAAGCCTACTATATTATTGAATTTGCATAAAAAGTACTCATAAAAAGTGCTCTATCTTATAGACTTCAAGTGATTAGGAAAAATGAAAGGATTAAAAGAATAGAAATGTGTCTTAGACTAGGAGAGGATACATATTATACCAAACTCTGTATTTAAAAAAAAAAATATCACAGTAGCAAAGTCTAAATTGTAAGAATTAATAAATACTAATATTAACTGCACATAATATAGAGATTGCCATATAGAAACACTGCTGGATATTTGCTCAAGCTGCTTAAAGTAGGATTTAAATAACTTGTGTTTGTCTTTGAAGAATTACATTTAAAAAAAAAACAAACAGGGAAAAATAGTATATAGAAAGATGCATGTGTAACTCTTTTAACAAAATCAATAAAGATGTATAGCATTGTATTTGTTCCTTTTTCCTTATATTTGTTCCTTTGTATCAGAAACAACATCAGAACTGGTAGAGTCTTGTATCTGTATCTCGATCAATTGAAATATTTCACAGCAGTAGTAGATTATTATTTTCCCTGTCAATAAACTCTAGCACAGGACAATGCTCGTTGATGCCAGTGAGTCTTGTACACATCTGCAATAGCTATGATATGAGAATTTGAGGTTCACATCTAGATAATTGAGGAGAGAGTTTAACTGAGGGACAACTAACCCTGCCTATTTTCAAACTTCTTGCCAAGAAAGGTTCTTTCTGGTTTACGCTCATGTCTTTGACTCCTCCACTCTGAGTGGCAATCTTACATTTATTGCATTGGGTGACACCAGCTTTCTTCTTGGTTTCTGTGTTTTCATTAGGTTAAACCCCAGTAGCAGTATGCTGACAATGTTGGAGAGTCTTAATTCTTACAAGGAGGAGGAAAGTTTTCGGAAGCAGGAGCTACAGAAGTAAGTTTGGGAGGATGTAATTACATGGAAGCTACCTCCCACCACAGGTCTGACTGTGTGGGTTTTGGTGGAGTTCAAGGAAAGACTGTGTATGAGAAAGAAATCAGAAGACAACCAAAGTGTTTACAAATCTCATATGTAGATATCACTTGGATTTTTGAATGACTGTTTAATCATTTATAAACTGTATTGATACCCTAGATCCAAATGAGGCCTTAAATAAATTTGGTGAAGATAGAAAAAAAAAAAAAAAAGAAACATAGTACATAAAGACTTTAAATGTTTTAGTTAAAACATCTTCTAGACTACATTGAAGGTCCAAAGAAGGAGAAATTATGCTAATATAGTTTGGTAATTTTTAAGTATTTGTTTGAATATTGTACTGATATGGCATTTCTACTGAGACGAGCTTTTCAGATCCATTTTATATACTGAAGTGCAGCATTTACTTTATACGCTGTAACATACAGTTGTCTTTTCTTCAGATGACTGTATCAGGTAGACTGTCTTCAAGGGAAAGGGAGATCATTCTTGCCCTGGGAAACAACAAAGTCTGACTAGATGAAAGGTTTCAAAGACTGTAGAGAGTTGGGAGCCTTAAGTAAAGAGCAGATGACAGACTGTCTGTCAAAGTTTAAGGCTGGGTCGGCCACTAAACTGACAGACGCTCTCTGTGATCCCATCACCACCCTCCCAGAGGAGGATAACAGGAGAACCAGGGAGAGAGACTTTGAGGTTGAAAAACACTTGAACCAGTTTAATGGAAAAAAAAAATACTAACAATATCAATGAAGATATCAAACTATGTAGAGATATATACCGATAAGCAAATATGCTCAAAGATATAAAAAAATATGTTAATGTGGGACCCACGTCTTCTGAATGACAGGGTCCCTGACAGAATTTGGCAGCAGACAGTAACGCCAGAGCACAGAATCCAGATGACAGTCAAAAAAAAAAAAAAAAAAAGGAACTGTGTTGCTACCACCCAGGGCGGGGAGCAGAGGAAGACAATTTGTCCTGTCAAACAGTGTTCCTCTGCAGTGTGGAAACGGGAAACATCAGCAGCACAGGGAGAGATGATGGAGAGATGACAAAGAGCCAGTGGCAATCCTCCCAACACAAGAAATGCTAAAGGTCCCAAGGCTCCTCTTAGGGGCCCTTATGCTGAGCACCATCAGAGGGAATACCACACTCGGTCCATTGGGTCACCTGACATATTCTCTCCTTCCCGTAGGCACAGCTGCCCCCTCTTCTCCCACTGTGATTACCACCAGTGCCAGACAGAGAACTTTTTTTTTTTTTCCTGGTGCTCTCAAACCAGGACACTGTCAGAGTTCATAGGTGAAATAGGAACTTTTTATGACCAGAGGGAATTACAAGTCAGGCACTATTGTAATTCAAACTCTGGAATTTGGATAAAAGTAAGTTTGGAAAGTAAAATGCTTGCTCTTAGAGTATGAAATATGAGATTTGTTCATCTCTTCCACATTCTTATAATAACCCCATGTGCCAGTATAAATTGGGGACTGCCCCGCTGGAGAGCAGCGCAGGGGAAAGGGACCCGGGGGTTCTAGTGGACAGCAGGATGACCATAAGCCACCAATGTGCCCTTGTGGCCAAGAAGGCCAATGGCATCCTGGGGTGTATTAGAAGGGGAGTAGCTAGTAGGTCAAGAGAGGTCCTCCTGCCCCTCTACTCTGCCTTGGTGAGGCCACATCTGGAATATTGTGTCCAGTTCTGGGCCCCTCAGCTCAAGAGAGACAGGGAACTGCTTGAGAGAGTCCAGCGCAGAGCCACAAAGATGGTGAAGAGAGTGGAACATCTCCCTTCTGAGGAAAGGCTGAAGGAGCTGGGTCTCTTTAGCTTGGAGAAGAGGAGGCTGAGGGGTGACCTCATAAATGTTTATAATTATGTCAAGGGTGAGTGCCAGGAGGACTGTGCCAGGCTCTTTTCAGCGGCGTCCACTGACAAGACAAGGGGCAATGGATGTAAGCTGGAACACAGGAGGTTCCAGAAAAATATGAGGAAAAACTTTTTCACAGTGAGGATGACAGAGCACTGGAACAGGCTGCCCAGAGAGGTTGTGGAGTTCCCTTCTCTGGAGACTTTCAAAACCCGCCTGGATGCGTTCCTGTGTGACCTACTGTAGGTGATCCTGCACTGGTAGGGGTTTGGACTAGATAATCTTTTAAGGTCCCTTCCAACCCCTAACATTCTCTGATTCTGTGATACTGCATGTCCTGGGAGACCTGTAGAGGCAATGCAAAATCCTGGAGATAGAGAACTACCTCCCAAGAAAGCGAAGCTCTCTGGAAGCATGTAAAGAAACAGGGAGTCTCCAGCAGAAAATTGTTAAACTAGCTGCCCTCACTGAACAGCTGAAAGAGAGGTGGCGGCATTTGCAGGAGACCATAGAGCACCTGATGGATCCTTCGGTGCCACTGTGCATCCAAAGAACTGCTGAAGAACTGGTAATGAAATCATTATCTCAGCAGAGGGCTAGAGAAAAGAGAGAGCCTGCCAGAGCTTTGCTGGCACAGGACAAGCAGAATGGAGCCTCACGGAAGGCAGCTGAGGATCTTCAGATTTAATTGGATGCAGATGCAGATGGTTCATGTTATATGAACACCCTCAGACAAAGATGCAAGAACCTAGAGGTACAGCTTATGCAGATGATGGATGAAGGTACTAGACTGGCAGAAGAGAATTCTCACAGATGTGCTGGGCAGAAAAGGTTCAAGCTGAAAATTCTGACCTGAAGGGGCATCTAAGACATGTAGCAGAGAAGAAAAATTCTTCCACCCAAGCCATCAGCTCTTTTCAAACCCGCCTAGAAGATGCTGAGTGCAAACTGAAAGCCATGGGGAAAATGACAGAAAGAAGGAAACAACTGGAGAAGGAAGTCAAGGAGACAATATCAGCGCAGCAGAAAAAAGAAAACACAAGTTTCTGCAGCATGCTCAGACAGAAGAAAAAAAAAAGGAGCAACAAGTAGTCATGCAACAGTTTCAAGCCTAGGTGAGTGAACTGGAAAATTCGTTTCAGAGCCCGTCAGAGTCTGTTTAGACAGAGGGCTGTCCTTGGTCCTGCTTTCTTTCAGAGGAGGAGTCCACAAGTGAAATAGAGGAACCAGCAGCAAACTGTCATACTGCAGGCTCTGAGACCACAACTAAGAAAGTTTTGAACATTCATAGCTCAATACAGCTATGATCATTTTGTGGATCCCACTCAGGAGCCTGAACTAGAGCTTCCTCTGACTGCTGGACAATATGTTTACATCTCTGGACAGGTGGAAAAAGATGGTTGGTATGTAGGAGAGCTGGCAGATGGCATCCACTTCGATTGTGTTGAAGAAGTTTCAGATGATGGCATGAGAAACAAGAACTGGAATGATCCTGGTTACTATCTTTTCAGTCTCCCATCTATTTTGGAAGAAGATGAAGATTTAGGTGTGGTGTCAGGGACTAAAACCCACAGAAACAATAGGTTATAGTAAACGTAGTCTATACAACCTTCCAGAGTATTTGCAGAAATGAATTTTTACTTAAAAGAGATTTTGTTTAGACTTTTAAGTTTTTTAGTATGGAGCAACCTCTGGAGGGTAGTAGTGGCTTCCAGTTGGCCCCTTCAAAGCCCATTTACAGCTCCAATGCACTCTGGAGGATAACCAGGGCTCTGTAAAGGACCCTGTATATACTGGGTATGGTTCTGGGACAATCTGGAGGGAATTAGGGCCCTGCATGGGCCCCTGTAGAGCCAAGCAAAGGCCCCTGGGGCTTTCTGGAGGGCCACTCAGCTAGGTCAGAGCACCTCTGCTGCTGGCAGCAACAGAGACCCTCCTGTCAGAGCCTGTTGCTGTGTATGTCTTGGCCATGGGGAGCACAGAGTGAAGTGAAACAGAAAATGGCACTGCTCAAGAAACTGTCCACACTCTCATTGGTTGTGCACCAGGAAAGGATGTTTGCCGAGCACCCCTAGCCCATTTCTGCCCCTGCATTCTCAGCCTGGACAGAGGCTAAATTGATTGAGTATGGCTTGGCCAGGGCTTTCCCGAGTGTCCCTGCCCTCCTATCCCACCTGAATGAGCCTTGCAGATGCTTCTGCTGCCTTACTGCAAATGTTTCCCATTAAAGCACTTCTGAGTGTGAAGCCTGCTGCCTGGCTGCATGACTGCTCATGGAGCATATCTCATGAAGTGCAGATGAAATGCCAACAGTCTTCATTCTAGCAGTAAGTCAGGTAGAAGAGGTTAAGAAAGTCTAGGAAGTGATAGTAGTCTAGGTAAAAGTCACTAGTTGACTTTATACATGGAGCAACTGAAAAAGATTGGCCTGTGTTCATGTGATGAATGAGGTCACTGGTGACTTATGACAATCAACTTGGAAAGCAGGTAATAGTGAACACTTGGAACTTGGAACTTAGCCTCTTGGAGTGAACGTACTTATCTAGAGTTCTGATGTAAGAGTCTGAGCTCATAGTGAAACTGACATGTTAGTCCAGATTCACACATGCCAAAGTGTTGGAAGCAAATCTACTTCTGGACTGTGGGGACCTGTTTGTGTTCTGAGCACTGTGTGAGAATGTCATATATTAGAAACATTGCAATAGAAATTGCAATCTGTGTGCTGTGTATAACGTGTTCAATAATAATTTTTCAAATTCTATGTCACTGAGTGGTGTAGCTCTGTTCTCAAGACTCTCCACCTCTGAATTTCCTGTGACAGGGTAGTTATTTTTACAGTACTTTGCTGGTAATTATATTTTGCCAATCCTTTTGTCTAGTAGCTCTTATAATGATCTACAGCCCTCAGTAATCTTAGTGGCATATTGTACCATCCCAGTATGATGTTTTTTACAAGTATTCTCAGGAGCCATGTATTTGCTAACACACTCCATCTGCTCTGTACGCATTTTCTATAACCCTTCTTTAAACTTCAGCTGATTGCATTAGCATTCTCTGCTGTAATAATTTTGGCACAAAGTGGTTTAATTATTTCTCCGGATTTACTCGTTTTCTGTTTTTGTCATCATTGTTCATTGGTATCAATTTTTTGGAGTCTTAGCTTCACAGTTCAATTCCTGGAGTACATGATGACTTCTGATGTAGGGCTAAAGAAGAGGGTGTTTTTGTTTTCTTTATTTTGAATTTTAAAATTAAGATGTATCCACACTATTTTACTAGAAGTTGAAGATTAGTTGAGAGTTAAAATCAAATTTGAAAATGAAATAATTTTGTATACATGGAGGCAAATATATATTTTATAGCATGCTAATTTCTGATATATAGTCTTGCTATAGACATTTTTGTTCAACATCATTGATCATTTTATACTAGAACTTTGTTTAAAATAACCCAACTTTGTATCAGTTCATGCAGTTTCACATTAGACCCATAATAGAACTTTGATAGAAATGAATCTTTTTATTGCAAGATATAGCTGAGAGCAAGCGATTTATTATGAATGAAAATTCACTTTTTAATGATATATCCTGCACTGCATCAAAAGAAGCATGGCCAGCAGGTCGAGAAAGGTGGTTATCACCCTCTACTCTGTTCTTGTGAGAAATTTCCTGGCATATTATGTCCGACTTTGGAGTCCTCAGTACGAGAAAGACGTGGACCTGTGGGAGTGAGTACACATAGAATCATAGAACGGTTCAGGCTGGAAAAGACCCTTGGGATCATCGAGTCCAACCATTAACCCTACATTACAAGTTCACCCCTAAACCATATCACCCAACACCACATCTAAGCGACACTTAAACATATCCAGGGATGGTGACCCAATCACCTCCCTAGGCAGTCAGTTCCAGTGTCTGACCACTCTTTCTGTGAAGAATTTCTTCCTAATGTCCAGTCTAAACTTGCCCTGTTGCAACTTGAAACCATTCCCTCTGGTTCTGTCCCTAATGACCTGTGAGAAGAGACCAGCACCAACCTCTCTACAATGTCTTTTCAAGTAATTGTAGAGCATGATGAGATCCCCCCTCAGCCTCCTCTTCGACAAACTCAACAGTCCCAGCTCCCTTGATCGCTCCTCACAACATCTATTCTCCAGGCCCTTCACCAGTTTTGTTGCCCTTTTCTGCACTCGCTCCAACACCTCGATATCTCTTTTGTACTGAGATGTCCCAAACTTAACACAATACTCAAGATGCAACCTCACCAGTGCTGAGTACAGGGGAACAATCACTTCCCTACTTCTGCTGGTCACAGAATTTCTAATACAAGCCAGGATGCCGTTGGCTTTCTTGGCCACCCGGGCACACTGCTGGCTCATATTCAGCCGGCTGTCGATTAGAACGCCCAGGTCCTTTTCCGCCAGACAGTCTTCCAGCCACCCTTCCCTAAGCCTGTAGCGTTGCATGGGATTGCTGTGACCAAAATGCACGACCCTACACTTGGCTCTGTTGAAATGCATGCAGTTGGCCTGGGTCTATCAATCCAGTCTGTCCAGGTCCCTCTGTAGAGCCTTTCTACCCTCCAGCAGATCGATACACCCTCCCAGCTTGGTGTCATCTGCAAACTTGCTGAGGATGCACTCAATCCCCTCATCAAGATCGTTGATGAAGGTGTTAAACAGGAGTGGCCCCAGCACCGAGCCCTGAGGGACACCACTCGTGACTTGTCCCAACTGGATTTAACTCTGTTGACCACAACTCTTTGGGCCTGGCCATCCAACCGGTGTTTCACCCAGCAGAGTATGTGCACATCCAAGCCATGGGCAGCCAACTTGTCCATAAGGATGTTGTGAGGGACAGTGTCAAAGGCCTTTCTGAAGTCCAGGTACACTACATCGACAACCTTTCCCTCATTCACTAAGCAGGTAACCTTGTTATAGAACGAGACTACAGGGCCACAAAAGTGACCAGAGGAATGGAACACCTGTTGAAGGCTGAGAGAGTTGTGATTGTTCATCCTGGAGAAGAGAAGGCTCTGGGGAAACCTTATTGTGGCCTTTCAATACTTAAACAGATTTGTAAGAAATCTGGGAACAATCTTTTTAACAGAGTGTATAGCAACAGGGTAAGATAATGGTTTTAAACTAAAAGAAGATACATTTAGACTAAATATAAGGAAGAAATTTTCTACAATAAGGGTGGTGAAACACTGGAACAGGTCACCCAGAGAGATGACAGGTGCCTCATCCCTGGAAATTTTCAAGGCCAGGTTGGACGGAGCTGATCAACCTGATTTGGTTAAAGGTGTCCCTGCTCACTGCAGGGAGGTTGGACTAGATGACCCTTAAATGTCCCTTACAACCCAAAGTATTTTATGATTCTGTGATTCTATGGTATAAAACTGAAGTCCATTTCATACTTAGTTTGAGAATGAACATCGAATTGGTACATTGGTCACCTCAGCTCTTTGTATGTGTATCTATAAGGATCATTCCTCATTGTCTACTTGAGCTGAAGCCCATTTGGATTCCTTTAATGTATTAGCTTGCCCTTTAATCGTATAATTTCCCAAGCATTTCTGCATAATTACCCCATCTGGCTTTATAAATTGGATGATTGGTGTTTTGCCATCTTATGAACCATCTGATAAGTAACTGGCCAATTCACAGCTGAACTTTTAACAGTGCAGCCTCTCAAGCTAAAAGGTCACAATTTGTTGAGGGTTTTTTGTTTGGTTTACTAACATTGATAATACTTTTCTTTTGAAATATGAGGCAAATTAAAATGTGAAAGTGGATGAAATTGTGGTCTATACAACCTGTTTATTCCCATTTTTCCTTTATTTTTTATTTTCTTGATGTTCTATGATTTACTTTTTAGTCTTTTTTTTTTCTTTTTTTGTGACTGAGAAGGCATAAATTCAATGCATTTGGAGCAAGTAGTTGTTATTTGTGAACACTTTTTAAAATTTCATGGATCTACATATTTCAAATTAAGCTGTGAAAGGACCCGAAGTCGTATCTGCCTGTCAAATATGGATCAGTCAGCATTTCTTCCTTAAAGACAATACCCCAAATATCTTGAATCTTGAAATCTATCTTTATTTGAGCAGAAACTAAAGGAATGCACTTGTTAAAATGAAGCAAAATATTAATTAAAAATAATAGAAATAAAAGAAAATATAAACAAATCTTTGCTACACATTTCTTTTCCCTCCAGTCTTTCAATGTTAGCAATGCAACGATTTTCTAGGTTAAAGAAACTTTCAAAGACAGTCTTTCTCTTTTTCTTCCTAAAGCCTACTTGTGTGTTGCCTGTTGTCAGGCCAGGGTTCTAGCTTTTCTCTTTAACTGTATGTAGAGACTATAGCTTGTCACTTTCTTCAAAATAACTGATTTTGTTTCTACTTATTCGTTATACTTGCTACCTGCTGCATTTTTTTCCTATTAGATTTATAGACCATGGTATTTAATTTTTTTTTAATTAACGATCAATGTCTAAGAGTACAAGCCAATGAGACCCATGCTTTGAAAAAAGTACATTACATTCCCATAACTAGTCTATAATATAAAAAAAAAATCCCATGATTTGGAATCATTCCAAATTTATGGTAAAGAAAAATCAATTATGTAAGGAGATCTCTGATCCGTATGTTGAGAATTGATATTTAAATTTCAACATAATAACTCTCAAAATATTTTTTTAAGAAAGTTAATAATAAATTTTATTTTATTTGATCAAATAAATTTTATTTCTTTTCCTTTTAAGTGTATTTTACATCTCTTTGGCTTTTATAGCCATAATCTGCAGAGAAACACTAAGAGCTGTTCCTATCATTGTTTACAAACAGAGGCCTCCTCATAGTCTTCCCCGGATGCCACATGATGTCCCTCTCATGGGAGACAATCTTCCTCCTTTACATGAGTCCTTCCTACAAGTATGAGACCCACTCACATGCTGCAGTTCCTCTGCTCCAGCACAGGTTCTCCTCAGAGTCATGGTTTGCTTCAGACACATCCAGACAGACCACATCCACTGCGTGGCCACCATCCATCCACCTGGCTGCAACTTCATAAAAGGCTATCGGGTTGGTCAAACATAAATTCCCCTTGGCAAAGCCGTGTTAATTGCTCTTAATGACCCTCTTATCCTTGATATGCCCAGAGAGTTGTTCCATCACCTTTCCAGGGATGGAGGTGAGGCTGTCCGCTCTGTAGGTACCCGAGTCCTTATTCCTGCCCTTCTTGAAGACCAGAATGACAGTTTGCAGGGTCTCATCCTGCCATCTCAACATAAGCCCAGGGAGATCTCTTCTCCAGTGCCCTTTTTCTCCCTCTTCTTCCTCATGGACCACTGCATGGTTTCTCTCTTCACCTTCCCCTCCTCTCCAAAATAAAAAAATCCCTAACACACAAGACAGGACAAGAAGACTGGCCTAGAAGGTTTCTCCTCTTAAATACACTGATCTCAGAGCCGCTGATTGGCCTGGCCTTGGCCTTTACCTGGGCTGAGGGAGGCTCTGGGAAGTTTTACAAGGAGCCACCTCCACAGCCCTCCCTCTGCTACCAGAAAATCCTGTCAGACACAAACTCATCACCATAATGTAAAACTTATCTTCACATTTTAGATGCAGCTAATGTGTGGAAAATACACTGTTGAATAAAAGTAATGATTTGCTACTGAAACGTGGTCTCACGGGTGTCATCTACTGTGTGCTGTGAGATTCAGTGTGGTCTAAGTACATTGTCTCAGATGGCAGCTTAAGCCCTTCCTCAGATTCTCTATCAAATGGTACAGGATGGACTGCAAAGGCATCTTTGTTTATTTAAAACTGTCAATGGCCTTTATTCTAGCCATCTTAATGTTACTTCACCAACTATTCACTTTCACCTCCTCCTGAGACATGCTGCTGTTGCTGCCTCGTATCTGAGATGTGAAAAGATGGGACAGGACATTTAGAATTTTCCTATGCAGACTGTGATCTATGTGAAATATGACAGATCTTTGTATTATTTGGAAAGAAATTCTGGTTTTGTAGATATATAATTAATATCTATTTGTGAGTGTCTTTTTAGTATGCCAAAAGAAGTAATTTAAAGCAGTACCAGCAAGTATTCTGAACAAAACTCTTTGAAATAAAATTACTGCTTTAAGGGTAATTGTTTTCAGAACAGTATTATCCTTAATAATCTCCTATATACTTTAAAGTAAAATGTGTCATAGAGCAAGCAGGTTGGTGAAGGGTAAAATTATTCCTAAAAAAATCAGCCTGCTTTATGAACCTTTCTCTGGAATCTACTGAAACCTTAAAAATGATGTATTGCTTATTGGAAGTTCAAGATTACTAAGTCTTCAAGATAGGCGAGAAATTACAGAAAATTTATAACAGCCAACATATTGCTGTGGAGACATTGGCTTTACTTTTATGTTAAAATTAACAACTCACGTGCAGTAACTTCGATTGCTCTGTTAGTAAGACATCAGTTTCAAAATATGAACGTGTTTTTAGCCATTCAATCATTTTTACGGGTGAGCTTTAAAGCCTGGTGCTGTACAACCACGTGGTGGCACTGTTGATTAAATTTGAATTCTGACAACGTTGTCGTGTCAGAGCTCCGTATTAAAGCTGCTGTTCTCCGTGTGTGAATCTACCTGCTACCTTTTATTTGGGGATAATGAGGGGGCCTGAGTGCGGAGGTGGATGTTGGCAGTCACTTCAGAAAAAGATTCAAAGGCAGAGAAACTCACGATAAAATAAATGTAGTCCAGACCAATTTAACAGTCCAGAATACAACTCTCTGTGAAGTGTACAAGGTATGATGGTGCCATTGATTATTTTAGTTCTATTTTTTTTTCCCCTTAGAACTCATTCTTAGAGCAAGTAAAACTGCACCATTCTTCAAAACACATTAATTTAGTTCTTCATGGAGATCAACAAAATTACATCCTTGACAGAGAAGTATGTCCATCATCTAACATTACAAGATTGTAATGTAGCTCAGTGGGAGAAACACTTTCGGTACTCTATTCATTTAGGATGGCTTTTATATTTTTCCTATTACTGTTTCATAATTTAAATTACTGCTTAGGTTTGCTGCATGCCTAATTTATTTTGAGGAGCTAGCTATTTTGAGGAGACTGCAAAGAAACCTAAAGAACCCACAAGATATTCACAACTTGCTGAATAATGATTGAATCGTTGAACCTCTCAGACCACATGTGCTTTAGGAGAGATGAGTGAGTAACAGCAATGCAGCCATCTGGCTGATGGTGGAAGCTTCAAGAGTCTCTGTGGGTTTGCACAACCTGTGTGTATACTTTGTGGTAATAAAAGGTTAGATCAGAATAAGTTTACATAATCTATCTCTTTTCAGTGTATCAGTTTGATGTATATTTGCGAGACAGAACATGGACAAATTCTCATAAAACAGTCAAAGAAGACAGAGCTAAAAATTTATGTGTAAATGCAGTGTGGTGTGAAATTACCAATGGACTGCTATGCCTGCAGCCAGAAATCTTTGCCTTGGATCAGTAAAAACTAAAATCCTGATGTCCATTTGTCTTCTGCCAGATCAAATGCCTCTGTATAAGACATTTGGTATATTGTTGAAGACAAAGATTTTATTTTTTAAATTTTAAAGTAATAGTAGCATATTTTCCATGGAATTGTATTAAACCACTAATATTTCTATGAATTTTACCTGCTGTATTTTTGTTTTCTCTATTTATATTTACATAAATCAGATTTCAGATTTTTCATAAAATTGCAAATTCACAGCATTAGCTATCCTTGTGTCAGAGAATTCTGACAGCAGAATTAATAACAGGTGAAGTTACATCTTCATGTGGTAAGTTTGTATCAGATACTGTGCACATACAAAGACACAATTACTGACCCTTTAAACTTTATATTCACTGTTAGTGGCAGAGCTAAACTCTTACAACTGTTCTCATTTGTATACTTTGGCTCTCATCCTCCATTTTTCTCTCTGGTATTGTTTCAGGTTTATGTTAACATAACATGAGCTGACTTACCCTACTTATCATTGTGGAAAAACGGGCAGCTAATATATTAGCAGTTCAGGACTCAATACCCCAAACAAACTAATTTTTAGGAACTGGAAGCCCTTGCATTCTTCTAAAGACAGCTAAAATTTTCCTATTTATAGGTTTACTACTGTGAGAGGTTAAAATCTTTTAAGCGAATATAGCTACATTCAGGGAAACAATACAACTGCATACTGCATGCAGAATGTACCTTGATATATGATGGTTTAAAGGCAGTATACAAGTCAATTTCTAGAATCGTAGAATTAAAGAATCATAGAGCCATAGAATGCATTGGGCTGGAAGGGTCGTTTAAAGACCATGTAGTCCAACCCCTCTGTGGTGAGCAGGGACATCTTTAACTAGATCACGTTGCTCAGAGCCCTATCAAGTTTCATCACTCTCGTAGGATTTCTTCCTAATGTCTAATCTAAATCTACCTGCTCTACTTTAAAACCACCGCCCCTTTCCTATCTCTATATGCCCTTGTAAACAGCCCCTCTCCAGCTTTCTTGTAGGCCCCCTTCAGGCACTGAAAAGCAACTACAAGGTCTCCCTGTAGTCTTCTCCAGGCTGAACAACCGCAGCTCTCTCAGCCTGTAGGAGAGGTGCTCTGGCCATTTGACCATTTTTGTGACCCTCCACTGGACCTGTTTCAACAGGTCCATGTTCTTCTTGTGTTGAGGTCTCCAGAGCTGGACACAGTAGTCCAGGTGGGTTCTCATCAAAGCAGAGCAGAGGGGCAGGATCTCCTCTCTCAGTTCGCTGGCCACGCTTCTTTTGATGCAGCCCAGGATGTGACTGACCTTCTGGTCTGTGAGTGTGTGTTGTTGGCTCATGTCTAGCTTTTCATTCATCAGCACTCTCAAGTCCTTTTCAGCAAAGCTGCTCTCTATCTCTCCATCCCCCAGACTATACTGATACTGAGGATTGCCCTGACCCAGGTGCAGGACCTTGGACTTGGCCTTGTTAAAAAACATGAGGTTCACATTGACCTGAGGTGTTTCATGGATGTTTCCCTGTTGATTCCTACTTCCTCAGGAGCCCCTGGCTCACCTCTGGAAGACTTTAACTGTGTTGCAATGCCCCCAGCATGCCTCAAAACAGTTTATAGCCTAAAACCAATTCATTTCATAGCCCAGTAAATTATGGTTTTGCAGCTGCTGGGGACTGGTGTCAGGCTGCGAAAGGCTGCCCTTGGCCTGAGGCTGAGTTGGGTTTCCCAAGCACCCAGTGGCCAAGCACCCATTGCCCAACCTGTCTGAGCTCCAGCTTTGGGAGTGCAACTGGCACACCTTCACCCACAAACAACCCCGTGGTGGCACTGGGGGGGGCTGCGGGACAGCTTTTACCCTTTCCCCGGGAATGGGAGGAATGTATAAAAGGAAATCCAGGGAGACCCGTGGGACAGAGAAGGAAAGGAGTCCATCACGTTCTGCTTCTTCTTCTGGCCACGCTGGTGACTTCTTGACTCCAGCAAGGGGCTGTTTTTTTTGTATAACAGTTCAAACTGTGCTAAAAGTTAGGCTTTTCTATATTCATATAATTTGGATTATTAAATTACTAACATCTTATTTGTGTTAGCAATATATTCTTGATTCTATATACATGGTCTGTATAGAGTCTACCTTTTGACTGTAAGAGAACTTTGCTTTAATAAGTTGAACCAAAATTAGAACTTTACTTCAGTTATAGATTTTTTTTTTGTCTTGTGAGTGCTGCAGCTATCTTCCTGAGACTTCAAGATCAACTCCTGAGCTTCAAGATCAACTATTTTCACAAGCCAAAATGAAGAATTTGCTTGCCCATACAGTTATACTCCAAACAGAACCTTAAAAGTGACACTGCAAGTTTGCAAGGATTTTATTTTTTCCTTTAATTTTTCATTCAATAAAGATTTCATTTGAATTGTACAGGTGCTACCTAAAGACCAAATCCTGGAAAACACATGGCATGGTCATGACAGTTGAAATGCAGGTCTCCCACCTGAGTGCTTAACAAGTGACTACATACCTGTGTACCCTCTTGTGGTGTATTTCAGTCCTCAAGTAAAAAAATTTATTTACTTCACAGTGGTATATCTGTGACAGGAAGGAACTGGAGTGAGC
Organism: Trogon surrucura; assembly: GCA_020746105.1. Classification (NCBI taxonomy): domain Eukaryota; kingdom Metazoa; phylum Chordata; class Aves; order Trogoniformes; family Trogonidae; genus Trogon; species Trogon surrucura. The sequence continues at coordinate 109,839,870 of CM036617.1, read as the reverse complement.
CTCTTTTTTATCTTTCTAGGCTGTTGAACAACATATCTTCACTAGTGATATGTGAATATGGATTATTTGGGAGAAGATAATTTCAGTTAGAGGATTTCTCATTGGCACACGTGTAGAGACAGCTGGCCACACAGATGACCACAGACAGAAAAGACAGCATTCAGCACAAGTGATGACTTCACCAATGGCTTCATACTGTCTGATCAGGATGAAATTTTGTTAGTGGGACAAATATCTGTATGTAAAACATGGATCTCACCTGTAGCTGGACTTAGGCATGTGATCCACTCAGGAGCTGACTCCTGGATCCTTGCTCTGACCAGTAGGGGCCACTAGAATATACAAGTCCCCAGGGTCTGCAGCTCTACAGCAGCTGCTGGTGCAGACACTGTTTATGCACCAACACACACAGAGACAGACACTGTGTATTCCTCCAGTAACTCAGACACACAGTTTCTCCAGTGACTGGCCCTTGAATTCCCTTGACACACACATAACTGGCTCCCAAGTCACCTCACTGCCCCAGAGAGACTGATACTGGCTGCAAAACTGGCAAACATCAATACCTTCAGTCATGCCAGTTGCTGGTACCGCATACTGGATTTTATGACCCACAGTCCAATTCAAGCTACTGGCACCCACACGCCATGCACACACATACACACAGAATAGAAAGCTGCTCATTCAGAGAAATAATTAAAAATGTAGTTTAATGGCAGGATAGGACAGACTTCAGTGATCAGGCACAGGGCATAGCCAGACGGTTGATGACCATCAACCTGTTTACTCACATACAGTTCCTTTTATCACCTAATCCATCTCTTTTCCCACTTTTTTTTCTCCCTGAGTTAATTTGATCTCTCCCTTTCTCCACCACTGGTTTCTCTAGTAAACAGAATTATAGAGTGCTCTGGGTTGGAAGGGACCTTTAAAGAACGTCTAATTCTGACCACTCTTCTGTGGGTTTCTCTAGTACAACTAAAACAAAAAGGCTTATTCTAAGTGACTATCGTTACTCAATCTTATTCAGAATGACATTGTTTTTTGCAGTGTGATGTAAAGCTGATTCCCTAGGATATTCTTGAGCAAAAGAAATAAAGGAAGCAAAGAACATAATTTACACGTTGATGATGTTGTTGTGACAGAAGTATTCGTCAGGCTCAGAGTGCTCTGTTATTTTTTGGGGAGATTGGTTTTTTTGGAGCTTTTTTAAGATTTGCAAAGTCATTTCAAAACTGCAAATTAATTTCTCATTTAATTAGATATGTAATTAAACAGTAGTATTATTACTTTGATTTCTTCATTTTTTAATTGTCTTACTAGTATTCCATGAAAACATAACCCTTCAAGGAGCAAAAATGACTTGTAGTTAACAACACACAACATCTGCAAAGCAATACAGCAAAAGGGAGTAAAAGAGAAAGGTTGGAGATGAGAACAGCCGTTCTGTGATTTTCATTTTGGATAAACTGTACAATGAAATGGCAGAGTGATGTTTTTAAATGACCACCATAAAGCTCAGCACCCATGTGTCTATGATCATTACTGAGAAACAGAAATATAGACTAAAGGAAGTTCTAAGAGCAGCAACAGAAAGCTGGAGGAGTATGTTTTTTGACATTTGCATTTGGCAAGAAATAAATTGATGACAGAAACTGACTAAGCCTTTTCAGCATGCTATCAAAAGATCTCCAAAGGTTTATGTTTGTCAAGCTTTAGAGAATCTTCAATTTTCTTACAAGTATCTTCCTCATATATGTCCTTCCTGGGCATGTCTTTCTATGTACTGTCACTCCCTTAGTTCTTCCCCTTAACCAAATATTCATAGTCCTTTTCTGCAATCATTTAGAAGGTCTATGTTGATTCAGAGGAGTCAGATCCTCTACCAGATTGCATGCACAGTCTCCATTGCCTGCCGTCTGCACTGGACAGTGCGTATTTGTGTTAAAGGAGTGTACATTCACAATGAGTAGATGAAGAGGTGAAGTAAGTTTGATTCTGAGCATGTTATTTTCACTAAGTTTAACATTTCTTGTTTAGACTATCTTACCAGAAGTTTTAATATTTTTTCTTATTTTATTTCCTTTTCTTTTAAATAAAGAACACTTTCTTGTCTCAATAAGAATACAACCGATAATATGCCTACCCTGTTTCTTCCTGTAGTTTAACTGCAGTTTAATCTTTTTTCATGGTGTTATTTTTATGATTTATTGTATTTTGTTTTCTGCAACTAACAAAAATGTAACTGTCTATTTTGTTAGATTTCATATAATAGTTTAGGGGTTTTTTTATGGATTCTTATTTTGAAGACCTTTTTCTTTTCTCGGTTTTTCTTTATAATATGCTACTATAGTTTAAGTGGGTCTCACATTTACTTTTCTGTCTTTTACTTTAATTCTGAGTCCACAATGGGATTCTTTCCATTAGTTTCAACTGACTTTAGATTAAATAGTAATAGTAATGCTAACAGGTATAGAAAAATTTGAGAGGGTTTGGGTTGGGGATTTCATTGCTGTTGTTGAGAAACATAGTCACTTTTTCTGTTCAAGATTATTTGGTTTGCATTGCAGGCACTATATAGGATCCTAAAAAGAAACTGAGGGTAAAGGAAAAATAAACATGGAAGCATTCGTGACAGAAGCAGTCAGTTCACATATGGTATAACTCTTGTCTTCCACAGGCAGGCATCAAAATCAGTTCCCTTTCAACCTTCCCACAGCAATTTTAAGTATCCTCTGAAGACACAAGCACTTCTGTCTTCTGCACTTCTCCTTTGATGACAGAGATCAGCGAGGAACAACATATGTTCTGGAATAAAAGAGCTGAGCTCATCAATGCCCATTTCCTCTCAGAGGATATTGACCATGTCAGGTACATTCAGCTAATCATAACAAATTAGTTTTCTGGTGTTATAGAATAATGCAATATATTCTCTAGCAACATAAAAAGTATTTTTTTTTTGGTAGAATATTTTTCTACCTTTACTCTTTCCTGTCTTCATATGTCTGCAAGCTAGTGTCTGTGCTGTTGTTCAGGTTACATGACCAAGGGTTCTGAATCCTTCTCACACTGAATAACACCTTAATTCTCCTAAGGTGCAAAAAAGATATTAAATCAATGATTTTTTTAATTGCTATTTGTTGTTAAAGTATAATTATTAGTAAAACAACTTTTATGTCAGTCTTAGTGAGAATTTCATATCTGATTTTCATTCTTGTTACAAATGTAATGCATAGCACACAAGGTAATTTTAATGAAGTCCAGTCAAAACATGTTTCTTGTTACAAAACAGAACAAAACAAAAAGCCTCAGAACAACGTAACAGTTATCTAAAAAATCAGGGATGAAATAAAACTAGCAGTTGATAAATTTGAGATTGATATGATATATAAGTAACTGAAAGTTACTGCATGATTTTTCAAAACTTTTTGGAATCATCTATTGTTTCTGAGTTCAACAGGACAAAATCTGTTTGACAGTGATTAACTTCTAAATGATAGATTTGAGCTAATGACAATGTATAAAAGTTTTTTTTTCTCAATGTGAGTTTTGTAGACATTACATGCACACACACACATTATTTTGCAAAACACAACAACATATTATTAGGGATTAGCATATAAGAGATTCTGTATACCCTTTGCTTCCACAAAACTGGAAGTCATAGAAAGTATTTGACATCAATTAAATCTGTGTCCTCCAAACGCAAGTCAAGTAGGCTACATACTGACACCTTCACATCTAAATACAATTTTTTTCAAAAAAGAATAGGTCGTAGTGAATATGAATACGGTCAGCAGATCTAGTTCATATCAACCAACTTATTCCAACTGTAAAGACTTTTCCATTTAATGCTCTAAAAGTATGCAGAAAAAGAAATGAACAAATTTGACAGGATGATGATGCTGAAATATAGTTTTGACCAAGTAAGTCATAATCAAATGCATGACAGTTTCTGTAAAATTCTCTCCTACATTAAATCAATAAAAAATGACATAGAGTGGAAATTAGCAACCAGAAACTGGAAATATTTTTACTACCCAAGACATGAAGCTTTACAGAAGCTGGAAGGTTCTCTCACAAATCAGCAGTTTATTCCAGCAGTTTTATCTCTCCTGGGCTTTGCTTATTTGATCAAGACAAGTTGTTCTGTGAATGTGATCAATATTCAAAAGATTATATGAGTTTATTTCTACTCCAGTAGTGAAGATACCCTTGTTTTCTTACATAATTTAAGCAACAATTTCTGAAGCTAAACTGTAGCCTGTATTAATGATATGTCCTACCAGCTTCCATTTTTCTTTTAGTCATGCAGGAAGTAATAGTGTAAGTATTTATAATACTTATAGCTCCTGGAAACATGATGGAGGAATAAAACAGCTGTAGAAAACAATGGTAAGATTTCCTGGTTAAATAATCCTGTGAGTGATCTTCAGTCATTCAGTGGAGATTTACAGTACAGTTATCTTTTTGTGCTTCCTCAGTAGCTAACTTGCCATTGGACTCATTTCTATTGCTGTGTTTTCCACTGTAAATATGTCAGAACCAACAGTTCATTTTCTGCACTCTCTATTTAAGTTTAATTGTAACACTTACCAATGGGAATTTGTATAATCTAAGATTCTTTTATTTATTTCCCTCTTTTATATATGCATACAAGGAAGTGCCATGTCTCATCAACAAACTGTGTAAGGCAGAAGTGATTGTACACCAACGAGGGCAAACGAACATAGATCATCAAGACTGGTGTTAGCACTTATTCTTAGTGAGTGTCTTTTTACCAATAGTTCTAGTAACTTTAATCAGAACAGTAATTTCTCTGAATCTATGTTTACCTGAAGCTGGTTACTTTCAATATACCCCTCAAGATGCCTTTTAATGGCAGAATTCTGGATCTACATCTAAAATAGCAGACAGCAGATTCATATTCTAGGAAAATTTATCATATTTTTTTCCACGTACGTAGACAAACCGGTCTGGTTTTAGTGGAAAGACAACAGATTCAGTACTTTTTGTGAAACAACAGGAAAATAAGAAACAGTAACCACAACCTTTCATTAGTTTGCAAAGGTTGATAAATGCATCTTTGACTGCTATGCAAAAATAGAAATAAATCTGTCAAAGGAAGGACCCACTTGCTCAGAATTTATAGTTTATGGGCAAGAATAAAAGCTTGAGTATATCCTTAAAAGAAATTCTCATTCACTGTACCCACAAGTCTTTTTTTTTTTTTTTTTTGCTAGATAGAGAGTACCAGACTCCAAATGCAGTTAGTAATATGAAAGGTACAAAGAAAGATCTTCCTGTAATATTCCTATGAAACAATAGCAAAAAAAAATATGCATGAGGCTCACAGTGGACATTTTCCTCTCTTTGTACACAAAATATTTTTCTTTGTATCGTGGTACTCCCACCTGTAATTGATATAAATTTTATTTCAACAAACAACTAGTTATGTTGATAAGATAAATGTTAAACTGAGTTTTTTAAGGAAGTCACTGTCCTGCTGGGATAAGCTTGTTGTATAAAGTCACATACTCACCAAAACTCCTTGTTCTCCTTCAGTTAAACAAAGCCTCAATTTCAGCTCTCTCAAATCTTTTCTATAAACTCTTAAAATTATTAATCTTTTAATCCCCTGCTTTTGAGAGTTTTAGTATACAGTGATGATCCTTATGCACACTGAATTATGAAGAATATGTAATTCCTAAAGTTAACAAACTCTCTTTTCTAAACAGTCTCGTTCTGACTAATACAGTACTTCTATACAAAAATCTAATCAAGACTCAAGTGATCATACAGTCAAATTCAGCAAACTATTTTTATGATAGTAGTTAAGGTCTAGCTCATTCATTCATCTGTTTTGGTTTTTTCTTCAGATGTTCTTATTTTTTTCAGTAATCAGAAAGATAACTGTTGCCGTGACACTATTATGCTTATTTTTTATATGGTTGTTAAGTGCTCACCAAGTACATGGAATTCTACAAAGTTTCCAATCATTCTGCCTTTTTGCTTTCTGCATCTAAAGCTTCCTATTCAAAGTCTATGTGACAGAACAGGTCTCATAAGAACTACATGTTCAAGACATCTGAATATCAGTATATTGTTATCCTGAAAATGAAGGAAATAAGGTCTAGACAAATATCTATTATTCTACGTATTTAATTTACAGTTAATAAGTTCCAAACTGCAGCAAAGACCTGCAAAAATCTCTCATGTTTTCCATGACTGATGTTAATAAAGCATTAGTGTGCTCAGAGACCTCCATTCTGGAGTGCTCAAACATCAAAGCAATGATATGTATTAGGTAGAACATGCTCTTGGTCATTAAAATATAAAAGACACTAGAAACTGAAAAGCTGATTATTCTGAAAAGTAATGTTGTGTACAGAATAATACAATCCCACAACATCACAGTCATCTTAGTCCTCTTAAAAATAAGAAAGACTTATCCTGTCAGTTGTTAGATCTGGTTAAGCCATCAGACGCCGCAGTAATGAATTTTCTGTGGAATTTAGCTAACAAATTCAATAGATTAGCATTTATTAATATGCGAATTGTGACTTTTGCCATGTGTTTTGAATTGGTTTGCATTTCTGTTATGTCTTTCCTATTAAAGCATCATATACTAAACTGTTTGAAAAATACGAGACATTGAGGAAAAAAGTATAGAAATCCCAGATACTCTGTGGAAGCAAACATAAAGGCATTTAAGAAGGGAAAAATATTTGATACCTTACTTACAGTAAAAGAGAGCTAGAACCACACTGCGCTATGAGTACCATCCATCACATCATCATAATTATTGAGCAACTTATGGGGGTATATGGTTGGACATCAGAAATTTGATACAGCTTAGTCTCTGTATAACAGAAGCATAAAGATAACATCTGCACCATGCTCCTGAAAGTCACTGTATTTACTGCATAAAAATAACCACATGAGTAAAGTAGGTATGAAGGATCTTCTTTATAGTAGACAACCTTGGTGGTTGACAGTACAGATAGGTAAGAAAAAAGAGCTTGTAAAGAAAATATTGTTTTTAAAATGTATTGATTCAGAGAGTATATGTGTGGGTTTGTGTGAGTCTATGATTATATGTGTATAAATACTCATAAAAATGCAATAAAATGTTAGCTTCAAGTTACATAACCTGGAAATAGAGCACAAAATAAGTGAAGATGACAGAGCTATATTCACAAGCAAAAAATCTGTTCCTTTACTTACAACGAAGTTCAAGAGATATTGAAATAAAATCTCTTCATTCTGAGCATATTTTTAGCCTTTCTTGTGATTACACATCCATCTACGTAATGACAAAAATGATAAGATCGATAAGATACTACAGTTCACTTACAGTTCACATTCATGGGCTAAACTTAGCAAAGATTGAACAAGTATAATTAAAGGAAATCAGGTCAGGTATTACTAAAAAGCCCTGATTGGTTTTATATGATTTTACATAGCATTAAGACAAAACATGCATGAAATAGTAAAATTTAAAAATCTCTTAAAGTGCTTTAAAACTTACGCAGTGTTAAGACATAGTTCTTTTGAGTGACCTATGGAATTCACAGAAGAGCATAGTATCAGTGGAAAATCAACCGGTAGCACAAAAATTGATTTCAATTTCTATTTTATGGTCTCATTGGTTAAAACACTGAGTGATATAAAAGTTATTTGGATTTTTCTCCCACTTTAGAAAGCCATATGCTACTTGAATCTCATACTGTGAACTACTTTTTTAAGACCTCATAAACTGAAACATGCTGGTTCTTTAGTGTGAACTGAAATCAAGTCATATGTTGGATCTATGCAAGTATCTACATGACACAGTTATATCCAAGAATATTCAAACAATTGATTAGGGATAGTAAAATTAAGAAATGAAGTGGTAAAGGAAGAAATTTTCAGATCCTTAAGTGCACTAATACCCTTAATGACCCTAACCAGCCTCAACTGTGGCCTCCGCACTCATCCAGGAACAAAGATGGATGGTTAGGCTCCGTTTGGGGGCATTCGGTTCTCATGTGAGCTATGTTGGAGGATAGCTGATGTCCATCTCAGCTACAGATGTGATTACGTGCAACCATGGAGGCGCTCGATCTGCAGTCTGGCTTTACCTCAGCCCTTCTTAATCACTCTGGACACATCCACCAGTCACTGTATTGACCTTTGACCTATCTCATCACCATTAGCTTGTCTTTTGATCTGGACTCTTTGTTGGTCTTGGCGATCACCTGCAAGGTATGTTCTGCTCACCCCTCTCCAGTTTTCCAAGATGCGGCATGACCCCTGACGTGCTGGCTGTGCGCTGCCCTCGGCTCTTGGTTCTTGTCCCTGGGGGATCAGTCCTGATTTTGCTGCTCCATGACAATAACAGCAAGGATGAGTGAGAGAATTGTTGACTAGATATTTAATTAGCCAAGATATTTTAAAGAACACCCCTAGATATTTCAGATATTACTTCCGTAGTCACAGGAAATTGATAAAAAAGCCTAACAGTGTTGTTTTCGCATTTATATTAGATACTTCTCAGTTATTTTAAGGGCCCTGAGGCTCCCTCTCCTGGGATGTCTGGCTATTTCAGAGTTTGACTTAGGGTCTGTTTAGAGATAGGGCAGCTTAGGGCATTCCCTTCTCTCTAGCAATTGTGGGATGGTCTCTGTACTGTTTTTACTGAGAGAAATACCTAATATCCGATTTAGGGACTTGGGAACTACTGACCCATTAAATATACTTTAGAAATTTATTCAGAAAGTTCAGCCTCCTCAGCACCTGAGTATACATTTTTATGGAAAGATCATTTGATTTAGGGCTTTATAAAATAATAATATCTGATCTCAATGGTAGTTATAATGATAATAAGCATAACTCTGTAAAAGATTACCTCACTTATCTGTCTTTACTGATCTCATAGTGTATTTCCAAGTTTGTCTTAGTTTGTGAATAATACTTTGAACAATGTTTAACTGGGCATTTTCTTTTCTTTTCACATTCTTTCTGACAATAACGCTTCAACTTTGACAGGCCCCGTCGCTTTTGTAACAGGCCTTTGGTATTGGATTTCAGGGCCTTAATGGACTGGAAAAGAGGACTTCAATGAACATCACAATGGGATACTTTTTACAACCTTTCTGAATGGTGGTAGAGCATTAAGGGTTTCTGACAGAGTTTTTCATGATGATATGATCACATTTTTGAAGTCTTTCATGTTCTGGAAGTGGTTATTCTCTTAATGTTCTTTATCTATGAATTTGTCAATCAATTATCAGATCCATTATCATAGAATCATAGAATGTTAGGGATTGGAAGGGACCTCGAAAGATCATCAAGTCCAATCCCCCTGCCAGAGCAGGAATGCCTAGACTATGCCCCACAGGAACGTGTCCAGGCAGGTCTTGAATGTCTCCAGAGAAGGAGACTCCACAGCCTCTATCATTGTTCATCTACTTGTTTAAAATCTTTAAGTCATCATTCTGTAAAAATACAGGTTGTTGGCAGCATGTTCTCTGAAATACTATGTCTGTTCTGTAGTTAAAAAGTTACCTTATGAAAATCTGAAGGGGTCCTCTCATTTTTCTTAAAATTCAAACTTCATATAGAGTCAATTCCAAGAAAAATCTTTAATAAGCAACAAAGTTTTCTTTTTCTTCTAAACCGCTTAGGCACCCAGCCTCACCTAGCACCTTAGCTAATCTCTGCAGTCTACAGTCACCTGGAAACACAAGTGTCATTGGAAGGTGCACATTAATAATGCTCCTTCCTTGTACTGATCATTACATATAGCATCTCTCCCTCTAGAGAAGCTCCAGTGAGAAATAAACAAAAAACCGCAAAAAACATTTGGCCCCTGAATTTGGAACAAACAATATAATACATTCAAAGTGTGAACTGGGCCCTATCTTTCCTGTCACTGACCTCCCCTCTTGATTAAACTGTAATCCACTATTATTAAGTCTAACATTATTTGAAAAACATTTCAAGGATTTTTTTTTAAAAAGTCAAAGATCAAGCCCTTTCTAACAACACTTATTTTTCTGTTTTTAATTCAGCAGAAATGTGTAAAGAAAGGAACTAATCTCATTTCTTTCTTAGCTTAGATTAAAAATATGTTCTTCAAAGCTAGATATTTAGCCAACATCTGAGACTGAGCAAGAGCATATTATAACCTTAATTTTGCTTTCATATTACTGAGAAACCTTAGAAATGTAGCTTGGAAAGGCTAATTGTTCTTTTCTACATTTAGAGAAAAATAAGGATGAGCAGATGTAGGAAACACTACTGTTGGAAACTTTTGAAAAAGACTAATTTCTGCTGGAAAAAAAACTAGCAACTTTAGCAAAGTTGGACTTGTGATAATTTACAGAAGTACAATCTGGAGGAGAACATAAAGGCTTCATTTTACTATATTTCAATGGAGACAATTAGAGCTATACAGCAGTAGTTCAAAATAATGGGTTTGATTTACGCTAGGATCTGTGCCAAATTCTCTTATCATAGACCTGCTGGCAGAGGGAGTTCGTATGGTCAGTGAGCTTATATTCTTATCATGCCAGATGCCAGATGTGGCTGCTGAAAAGGAAGTGGCAGTAGTTGAGACATACCACAGGAGAAATAGTTCTTGCAGGCAAATTTGACTTGCAGGTGTTATCTATACTTTACAGTTATTAAGGAGTTCTGCAAACATCTGCACTCCTCCAAGGCTGCATATCTGTTGGTGTGGGAGATAATGCTGGGATCAGAGAAGGAAATTCCAACAGAGGATCTGTTATGTAGAGAAAGCAGCCTTAGCTGTGTGACTCTCACATTGTTATGATTGGACTCGGAATAAAACATGCCAGAGTCTGGCTGGAACTTCTCTTTGCTGTGGCAGAGACAGGAAAATACAGTTGACACTGTTTTGTAAAAATGTCAGGACCAAACTACTGAGATTTACTTACTCTTTTGAATCAGTTTATTATTATTATTATTATTAATGAAGTATCATCAATTAATTTTAAATTCTTCAACTGAGGAAACAGATTACTAATCAGCAGAATTTTTGCCATTTGCTGTATCAGGTAAAGACAGTAGAATAATACATCTCCAAATTGTTGAATTAGATGTACCGTTATCTGATACTTAATTTGTTGTACAGATGCACACCCAAAACATAAATTCTTACCTTGTTGAAGTAGAATCAATAATATTTTTAAATACTTTGAAATGTTTTTGACTCATGTATTTTCTGAGGATTCTAATCCTTCGAATACAAAAATTAGAAAAGTTTTGCCCCGCATCTAATTTAAAGTTCCTATTAGGCTTTCCTAATTTTCCTACAAGGGGTCATGACTAACCTAATACTGTGTTGTAATTTTCAAATGTTTTAATACAGTAGCCACAAAAAAAGCACATACAAATAATCAGACAGCTAAACAATAAAGATTTTTTTTTAGGTTTATACAGCTACACCAGTGGTCTCCTTCCATTCAGAAAAAAAAAATATTTTTCCTACATATCCTACTTGCTCATAATCAAAACTTGGGAAAAACTTATCCAAGCAGATTAAAAAAATGCAGATTTTTCTTTGGAAAAATAAACAAGTCCTTAAAACAAAGAAACTGAAGTGCCAAACTGACATATGATGTTGTGTTTCTGAAAAAAAAAAAAAATAAATTAAATAGAACCGTGTCTTACAGAACAAAAAAAACCCATGTCCTAAAGAACACAGTAAAAATCTGGAGTTGATAGAGGACATAAACAAATTTGATTTAAGAATTCCATCACATTGAGAGCAGAAAATTATGAAACATTTTATTATACTCAGTTTCTTTCAAAAGCCTAGTCATCTTATGGATGATTTATGCAGGATGTATTTTCTTGCTCTGAAGAAAATGTATATCACAGAATCACAGAATGGTAGTGTTTAGTGGAACTCTTTTCATGACTCAGCTATGGTTTTACTCTTTGAATCCAACATGGTTTCGATATCTTGCAAAATATATTTCATGTTATGAACAATTTTTAAATGACAAAAATGCAAACCTTTTGTTATTAGAAATAATAGTTCGTCTGTGATTCACCTTGTTTAATCAGGGAAAGAGGTTACAAGGTGTCTGTTTCACTAACCTCAAGTTTTTTCCAGGTCACTATTATTTTAGATGAAAAATAGCTTTTCTTTGTTTCAGTGAGGAAGAAGCTGAAAGTACATTTGTACATCTTTATTTTTTAAATGGATTCTCTGTGCTACTTGAAGTGACTTAGGAGAATGTATAAAATGAGAATGGAAACCCCACAGTGCAAATAGAACCTCCCTTTCAAATACGTACTTTCAAAGTCTTCACGCTAAATGCTTCCCTGGTGTAAATCGATTTCAGTGGCAATATGCCAGAGAAGAATTCAGTTTTTCCTCTCCATGCCAGTGACCTACTGGTAATATCAACCTATCTGCCATGCTACTTCCAATTTTGTTTCACTCACCATTACAGATGTAGTTGCAATTTATGGCAAAAAGTGTTAAGACAGTTTTATTTTTTTTCCCCAATACCTTCAGGAGTGAATGTAGGGTAAGTAACTTACACCTTTTAGTTATTATTTTTCTCAAGACAGAACAAGTGTAAAGGAATTAACGAAGCAATTGCAAAACTGCAAGGATCATTGGTGTGTAGAAAGCTATAAATGAACTGGTTCTTATGGGAAATTACCTGCTAGCTTTAAGGTGTTGCCATTAATAAATTCTTGTTAAACTCCAGGAAAATAGCAGTTTCAAAGTTCAGAAAAAAAAGTTGAAATAATTTTTATTTGCATATATTTCAGAAAAAAAAAAAAAGATCTGGAAGAACTTAAAGTAAGTAATAAACCTTCAATGGAAGCTATCTAACCTTGAACTTCTCGCATTTAGAAAAATTGGCTGAAATATGCATACTAAAATCCATTTTGAATAAACAGGCTAAATTTATGATCATTGGAGACCGCTCTGCTACTGTACTGATGTATGTAAATCTCCCAAGTCATAATACTTTTTGTAAGATCCTTTTTTATTCTCTTTAAACAGGTAGCTATAAAGACTCTATTTTATATAGGTAGAATAGAGGACCATGAAAACTTCTGAATTTTGTATCTGTTACATAATTTTTCAGGATTTTGCTGAGGAGTAATGATGGTATGCATAAATTTACAAGGAAAACTACCTTTGCTACTTTATTAAATTGTAGCAAATTGCTATGAGTAGGCTTCTAAAAAGCAATAAAATATAGTGTATTTGTACCTTTTGGTAACTGACCTGAGAAATATCATAGAATTCTTAGAGCTGAAAGTGTAGTTTCGGCTTTGTCATTTGATATGACAAAGGGAGTCTCATAAATACGAAAGTTTTAAAAAGTGTCTTGAGAAGTCTCTTTACTTCTGTTGGTATTCTTAAGTAGTTCTTCAGTTGATGGACGTTTATTGAAAAATTTGTTCTATAAAGAATTTTGACATGCATATTTTTATGCATTTACCTTAGTATTTTCTTTTTTCTAAAATAGAAATTGACATAACACTATTACAACAGAAAGACTTGAAATTGTAAAGAGCAGGAAAATTAACATTCTTCATTTCAGTAGTGAAGAGAAGGCATAAGAATATGTTTTTATGCCTTATTATCAAAGTGATAGAATCATAGAATGGTTTGGGTTGGACTGGAAGGGACTTCAAAGATCATCTAGTTCCAATCAACCTGCCATGATCAGGGACACCTCCCACTAGACCAGGTTGCTCAAAGCCCCATTCAACCTGGCCTTGAACACTTCCAAGGAGGGGGCTTCCACAGTTTCTCTGGGCAACCTGTTCCACTGCCTTGCCACCCTCACGGAAAAAAATTTCTTCCTAATATCTAAACCTACCCTCTTTCATTTTGAAACTGTTACTCTTCATCCTATCACAACACTTTCTGATAAAGAGTCCCTCTTCTTTCCTTTAGACTTCCTTTAAGTACTGAAATGCCACTGTAAGGTCTCCCAGAGACCAAGTCAATCACATCAGTGCTCATGTATTTTGCAAACTTCAGTTACTCTTTTTGGAGGAGTAGTTTGTAAATGTCTGCCCCATTGCTACTTCTAGGGACTATGTCAGAGACTTCTTCCTTGGTAGTTGGAAGTTTCTTTCTATTTTCAAAATAATTCCAGATAGTTTATAGCCAGTCTTTTTTGTACTTTGATTTAACAAGGTCTTTCTTCTCTAGTCCTGATAGTCCCCTTGCTTCCAAAATTGTATTTGCATTCCTTCTCTGACACTGTAGAAGTCAAATTCTTCTACTCTTTACCTAGTAAGCTAAAATGCCATTTCTTACTATATAGCTTTTGGAGCTAGCAAGAGAAGTTCAGGTTTGGAGCAATTTGTCTTGAATGCAGATATTGGGAAACACATATATGCTATAATTTTGTACAGGTCTTGGTTAACTATGAACACTCTTCCTTTTCTTAGAAATGTCTTGCGAGATAGAAAAATGCTAGTGCTGCATTTACAAATTGTTTGTGATTGTACCATACCGATAATGCAGTATCAAACTGTTCTTCTCCTCTAATAATTTCTGTTGAGGTTTTTAGAATAATTCAGAAACCTTATGATATGGCCCGTTTTATTACTAAATTTAATCAAATGTATTTTAATCCCATCCTTGAAGTCTTTAGGTTTTTCTAGCATGACATTCTAATCCTGTTTGGCATTGATGCTCCTGACTTTGTGCCTTCAACCAATTTCATTAACAAACTGCTTTTTTTCCCTTGTCAATAAAATCAATCACATTCTCTAAGCCTGGCATTCAATTAACTAACTTATCAAACATAGATTTATAGTTCTATTACATTTTATCCCATGTTGTGTTTACCTTCTGTCCTCATCTGTTAGACATCTAGGAAATACCCATTTAGAACACTAAGGACATGGACAGTATCATGGCATTTCAGGGTAGGTTCCTATAGAAAGTAGCAGCCAGTAGTCCTAAATTGATATTCTTTTGATTGCTGTGTTGTTACTTTAATAATTCTGAATGAACAGTGTACGTAAAAATAGTTTGTAATCATGGCAAATACAATATTCTTTTTAACAGAGTAAGTTGCATAGAAATGTCTTCCACCTGCTCAAGAAAAAGGGGATCAAGATGTTTACTGTCACCAGATATTTGTATTTCTGGATCGAGCATGTTCCCTGTTAACTGTATCCTAGGGGATTAGACAAAGAAGAGCATGCTGCTGATTTTGATCAAATACATGGAATGTACATTATGTAAAAGTATTGAATTAATTATCTTGCAGATGAATATAGATATACACATGCACATATGCCTTTTTAAGTAGGCTGAATACAACTTTGCATTCAGTCTTCTGCAAGAAAAGCTAGAACACAGGAGGTTCCATAAAAATGTTAGAAAAAAATTTTTCACGGTGAGGGTGACAGAGCCCTGGAACAGGCTGCCCAGGGAGGTTGTGGAGTCTCCTTCTTTGGAGACATTCAAAACCCGCCTGGACACGTTCCTGTGCGCTCTACTGTAGGTGATCCTGCTCTGGCAGGGGGGCTGGACTAGATGATCTTTGAGGTCCCTTCCAACCTCTAACATTCTGTGATTCTGTGATTCTGTGTAATTATCTGCTTAGTGTATTCAGTTTTCCTTGTCACCTCCATTGTCATATGTTCTGTTCAAAATGCCAAATATTATGTGCCATGTATAGTCATAGTATGCATCACCTACCTTTGCAAATAAAGAAAAAGAATGCCAGTATTATGCTGTTACACCTACTCTTAATATTTTAACAAGTTGTTTTTCATTGTGACATTAAATTCGATAACATGGTCTACTGTGAATATTATTTACTATGTTAATTATGATCTTTACATGTTAAATTCAATGAAAAATCATCAGTCCTACGTAGGGTCTAATACATAATTTAACAAAGTCTATGAGGTACCTCTGTGAGTCATTCTGGATCATGACTGTATTATGGTTTGTTCTTGCTAGCTATTAAAAAAAGTTATTTTAGTCCAATGGGTCAGATAAATATGATTTGGAATATCTAACAAAGAATTTCATTTCCCTAGCATACTACAAATTTGAGAATTATTTTCCCTCATGCAGGGTGGGAGGGAGGAGTTGAATATTTAATCAACTATTATGTAGCTTCGTGTAACACTTTCTTTGTCTTGAGAAATTGTAGAATGGGAATGTTACTTTTTTTTTTCCAAAAATAAGCCCTCTATATATCAGTGCCCTTCAACTAAATAACAATATTTTGCCCCAGAATTCAAACACAGGGCATGATGCATACATGATTTTAGTAAACTTAATAAAGCAATCAAATGCCTAAAAAAAGTTATATCAACATAGGTTGCTACAGTATGACTTCAGGCATTGCCCTGAGCAGGAGGCAATACGGAATTGTTTTACTCCAGGATTTGCTCCTTCATTCTTCTTTCCACAATTCATCCATTCTCCATGGATATAGTAAATTGCTGATGGGATGATACAATAAATCTTCCAAAGTGACTCTTTGGTGAAGAAATTAACTCTCTCCCACTTGCAATGGGGAGAGAGTAAGTAATTAGCTTCAGTAAGCTCTCAGCACTCAGATCCAAGGGGCAAAGTAGGACAAGTGGATTTAAAGGGATTTCTTCTTTAGTGCTGGCATACACTGAAAGCCACAAAGTAAATTCAGTTCACAATTTACAGCTCTGTGTGTGTATGAGGGTAGTCACTCAGACATCTTACCTTTCTCTGATTTGACAGATAGTTACCGTAAATCTTATTTCTAGTAAATATAAATTTTGAATTGGATATTTCACCAGAAGCTGGACATCTTCTGGCACTGACCAGTATCAGGTGTTTCTTGTTACGCACCAAGCCATCTCTAGAGAAAAACCTGACAAATGTTTAATGGTCTATCTTTGCCTGGATTTGAAATAGCTCCTTTTTTTGTGTGTGTGTGTTGCTCTTACAATTTCAGTAGTCAACCAAATCTGTGAGATGAAGCTTCTGTCAAAATGAAGAAAAATTCAGGGGAGAATCTTTGCATATTTTCCAATGAGCTCCACAAGTACAAATTTTATTTCACACTAGTCTTTTTTCCCCTGAATTTATAGGTGTTCGTTTCTACATCGAACTTGCTTCTGATGTTCAGTATTCACAGAGCTAAGTTCAACCCACTAGCTGACATGTAGTGGGAGGCAATTAGACTTTTCATTAAGAGTTTTTTTTGTCCATATTTGGAAATATATCACTGTATCTCTTTTGGTAGAAGGAAATACAAGTTCATGGAAGTATTCAAGATCTTTGATATTTTTCAACCACCCTGAAAAAAATACACTTGCAAAAAAAGTAACATTTCTAAGGAGATAAAGTATCATTAAGAGAAGCAATGATTTTCATCTGGTGTACCATATGGATTATCCAGTTCACTGCCAGAGTCAGAATTCAGAGATTTTGAACACTGAAAATCTGCAGGCAAAGCAACATCCTCTTCCTTATGGAGAATGTCTGACTTACACCTTGAAGAATTCACATATCACGAATCTCCAGAATGCATTTCTAATACAAAACCTAACAAATAGAAAGATTTGTGTGCTTATGACTGCTCTTCAAGCAGTGTTGATTCTCTTAATGATCCTTCTCCAGCTTCTCAAGAAGCACCTAGTACAGAAAATAGGAGTTGTTAGAACATTTCCTCTTTGCTTCCTCTGCTTACATTCAAGAATTAAAAAATGTACAAAATGCACAAAATGTACAAATGCACAAAAATTTTTCCTGAGTTAAAATGTGACCCTAACAAGTTGCTAAATTATCACTTAAATACTTCAGAAATCTTCAAAGAACATTTTTTTTTTCTTCTGACAGGTGACTTTCAAAATATCTGAATGTGCATCTGATCTCACATGCATGTATACCACATATGTAGCCTCTTTTTATAGTTCGATGGAAAAAGAATGACAACACAATATGTTTGATTTGTATTGATTCAGTTTCCATTATATTTCTTCAAAGACAGTAGTTCCATGATGCATAATCTTATTTTTAGCTATCTAGATGTTCAGTGTATTTAGAAATTGCTTCTTATCAGGACAAAGAGATCTGAAAGGTGCATATACAGACAATTAGAAAGATCTTGACTTAAAAATACCAGAGATTTTTCATAGCTCTTGAGAAGAGATTTGGATCTTGTTTAGTTTTAGTTTCACCAAATCCATTTTAATGCTAGATCACATTGCACTTGCAATGGAAGGAAACTGCAAATACAATACTAGTATAAACTGCTCTGTAGGGAAATTTTGCTAAGAAGCTGAGTCTATTCTTTCATTCAGCAAGGAAAAATTGCCAAATAAAATTCACTTATGGTGCTGGTCTTGGATGTTAAAAAAACCACATTGATTAATAAGAGGTGATTAATCCCTAAACTATGCTTACAGCTTCTGAGTTCACTCATAATAGATACTTGATTGTAAAAGTAGAATATATCTGTTCAGTACTGCCCTGTTTAGTTGAGGATATTTTCTGAAAAAGAGAGTTTGATTGGTGCCATTTGTTCTGGTTCTGTTAGCAAAACACAGAGAAATAGATATCGTTAAGTGTCATTAACGACAATCAAACTTTTCCATTGAAGAAAGTGGTTTTCAAGTTACTTCATTTTGTCTGTAAATCTAGTGATTTCTGAAGCTGTTCTGGGATCAGTGACTAACAGGGCAGAAAATGAAAATGCAGAGGAGGAACAATAAGAACTTCATGTTTTACTTATTTTTGAGATACCCAGCACATTAGTGATGCCAAAGAAGCTCAGCAGCTGTGCATGTTCTAGTGTTAAACTCCAGCATGTTCTTAGAAAAAAAGAACGTAATCACAAAAGCATAATCAGAAATCAAAATGCTGAGAGGTGTGTTTGGCTTATTTAGTTTGGGCACAAATATTAGCTAACAAGTTATATTTCCTTTTTGTTTCCTGGTAACTAAATATGCACCAAGTATGCAATACTTAACCTGCTTCCTTATATCGCATTGCTACCTTTTGCTGCATGTAAGTATAACTACATACAAGGAAAGTAGTGTGTTAGAGTTTTAGGACTTACTCAATGTATAAAACTTTTTTATAGAAATTCTCAACATGACTAACTAGAAAAGTATTTTTAGATCAAGGAAAGCAGACAAGTTCTAAAAGTTTCCATCTTAAGTGGAAATCTCAGAGAGGAAAAGTGGAGACAAACCTCATCTTGAAGAGACAATAAGTATTGAGTGGTAGTTTGAAACTGGTTCAAGTCAATGTTCTGAAACTGATAATTTAACAATTGAAAATTACGTATTCTGCATCCTTGTTAATGAAAATAAAAAGCATTACAATTTCATTTTGATTTCTTGAAATATAATACACCTCCTGAAGAAAAGGTGATACCAACTTATCAAAGTTAAATCCACTTTCAATATAATGTTCTAAATTTACTGTTATTCGATTGGAAATGTGTTTTCTTTCTGCTCACCCTGCAAACTCAGTCTTAAAATCTGAAAATCAACCAAAATTTCCCTTGAAAAATCACTTCCTAGATAATAAGATTTAGCAGGAGAACTTCTGGCCTCATTTATATCCATATGATAAGATTGCCTTAAAATTATCTACTCCAACTTCTGCATGATTCTCTTGCTTTTGTAAGACTTCATAGGTGTACCTAATTAGAAATTTGTAAACCTCCTGAGATTGCACAAGATGCAATACCATCTAGAGACAGCTGCTTTGTTAGTAAAACAAGCAGATAACATATTGAATATATCTAAAGTGCAGTGAAAGCTGAATTCTTATTGATTTCAATTTTCTATTTAGTTACTGTTAGGAGTCTATTCTGTTTCTAGGACCCTGTCAGGACATGGTTCAAGCCCTGCTCCGTCAGAATCAAGAGTTGTCTCACTGGAATAGATGTTCCCCCTAGCTTTACACATAACATGTTTTTATCACCTGTGATCTGTCTTTTAAGTAGGTGAGTCTGAATGCCTGAATAAAGCTCTCAGGCCACAAATAATAACATGAACCCTAAAAAATGTGTTGTAATCAGATCAGATTGTTTTGCAGTTATGCATTCACTGTTTTGAATACCTTCTTGAATACCAAAGTGTGAACCTGAGCATTTTAAATAAAGCTGCAATGTAATGCTAGGTTTCAAAAGATATAGAAGACATGAGAATACAATAAATCCAAATAATGAATGTTTTTATCATATTGAATTATTACTTTAAGATAATTTTCAAGGTGGAAATGTTATCATAGATTTGCATGTAGACATTATTATATGTAAACGAAATGTGAGAATTAGAATAGTAAATAACTCATGCATACTTTAAGAATAACTGTAATGTGCAAAATGAATCACCTACCAATGAATTCAGAATTAAGGAATTTAACTTTTCATCATGATCTTTGTAGTTGTAATAAATAGTTTTATCCTAAATTCACATTTAAAATATGCATATTTCATTATTATTCATATATTGTACTTTCTTTCTCAATACAAAATTTTCAGTCTTCTTTGCAAAAACCTTTGAAATGCCCAAACACTTGCACATTGCTTGGAGAAGGTGCTCTGCCTCTCAGCCCCAATAAGAGAATTTCGCAGCAGTGGCTGAGCATATTTCCATTCTTCTTGTTTTCTAAAAATGAAGAGCTCTTCAAGAAAGTAGTCTTCATCAGATTACAGACTAGAGCTGTGTCCTGTAAAATGGAATTTTAAGAGGCTTCTTAATGTTCTTACAGTCATTAACTATTTATGAAAATGTGGCATTTTTTTAACAGAAATTCTAATCAAATCAAAAATAAAGTTCTAAAGCCCAGGTTATAATAGGAATTGAATTTAGACAGTGGATAATGAAATTTTATGAAACTGGTTCAAAAAAGATTTTTCTTTAATTCAAAATCGTATTTGAATAAGAATGTGGTATACTAATGAAATGTGAATGTCATTTCTTCGGCTGAATGTGTCTTTTTCATTATAAAGCTATTTCAGTTTTTAACAATGGTTATTTATTTTAAAATTTACTACCACCTTTTATTATTTCTCTTTTATTTTTATTTTACAAAATAGAGTGTTATTAGTTTTAATTAAAAAGCTTCATTCCCCGCCCCCCCCCCCCCCCCCCCCCCCCCCCCCCCCTTTTTCTTTAGGTTACTCCATGGGAGACTTTACACAACAGGAACAAATGGTGCAGAGACACTTGTCTAATGCCCCTGGAAATAATGCAAATCTTCTCCTAGCTATAATGCTGGAGGAGAAGTCATGATCAAAGAAGGACTGAAGAACTGGATATTGGAGGGACTGGCCATTCTTGGCCTGGCTGCTGGATCACGGGAAAGTACAGAGTGATTTGGCTAAATGTGAGCAGCCCTGGCTTCACTCTGGCCTTGAGCCAAATTCTGAGCAGATATTCCATACTTGATAACACAGGCAGAATATAAAGCTTCAAGTTAAGTCAAATCTCTTTTTTGATCTAATCCTAGCAATTCTGAAACTTCTAAATTCATATCCTGAGCACAAGACAGTGTCAATAGAATGAACAAAAAGAAGTCTAGTCCTAAAATCTTTCAGGAGATGACATTCAGGTTATCATACAGGAAAAACTCAACAAACACAACCAAACAAAAAACTAAAAAAAAAAAAGCCCTATCCAAACTCCTCCCTCTTACATATACTCTTTGGAAAACAATGCTCTTTGAAAAACAATGTCATTTGTCTTTCTATTTTATGCAAGCCATTTATCTGTTATAACTTGCATTCTGAGTTATTAATATTTGGAGCAGGATCAGATTTGTCAGTCGCTGGCAATAATCAGTGCCTTATCTGACTTTATGCTACTTGACAGGTTTGTGTTTTTTTATTGGAGAAGATTGCCTTTTTTATTTTTTTTGTTTGGGTTTTATTTTTGGTTGGTTATGTCCTCCCTCCTTTCCTTTCCTTTCCTTTCCTTTCCTTTCCTTTCCTTTCCTTTCCTTTCCTTTCCTTTCCTTTCCTTTCCTTTCCTTTCCTTTCCTTTCCTTTCCTTTCCTTTCCTTTCCTTTCCTTTCCTTTCCTTTCCTTTCCTTTCCTTTCCTTTCCTTTCCTTTCCTTTCCTTTCCTTTTTCTGAAGGACGTTTCTATTTTTGCTAATATCCTAACATTTGACTGAATAATGTGCTTGTCCCATTTCTTATGGTAGGAATTCTCACTGCTTTCCCTTCTGAGCAATTTACAGTGGCCGGTGCCTCTATAGATTTGCAGTCTATAAGAGCCTCGAAAGCAGTAACTGCTAAAAGAAAAGACCATGTTTGTCTCTTGACTTTTAGCAAATACTGTATGAGGGGGAAAAGTGGGTCTAGAATAGAGTACCTTCTTATCAAATGGAATTTGACTCGTCCCCTTCCCATATATAATTTTAGAATAGTTTAAGTAGATAATTTGGGAAGGGAATAACAAGAGTTGAAAAAAGCTGGTTTTAGTAGAACTGCTCCTTACAAAATGGTGATTTGGGTAATAATAAATGATTCATAGTATACAGACAATATTATTTCTCTGGGATGATGATGCTTAACAAACCTCATTAAAATGGATTTCTGGTCTTTGTAGCAAAACTGATAAATGAAGACAACCATCATAGCATCTGTATTTCATATTATTCAAAAAAAAAAAAAAAGATAATGATTTCTGCACTCAAAAGACTAAGGTAGGCCCTGAGAGTGTAGCAGAGTGTACAAAGTTTGGGAAAATAATTTCTACAGAAGAATAGTTGATGAAGTTGGACACCTGTGGATACATAAATGCATAATTGTGAATCTCAGTTTCTTGAAGCAACTCAAGATATCCTCTGTCAGCTTTTGAATCACAATTTCAGAATGAGCTGTCCTCGGATAAGCTATTTATATTCTGCTGATGTTCACAGAAACTGGGCTGAGGACTGATCCCTTGCTAAAAACAAGTATTTTGATACTCCAGGATAGCAAGATACAATCGCTGCCACTTCACTGATCATCACAACTTCCACGATAAACAGTAAACTGTGCAGCTGGTGATAGTAGCAGCACAACACATCTTCAGTTTCTTTTGTATCCATTTTGTTTATTTTCAAGGGAACAAGACTCATATTCAAGTTTGTACTAAAGCAGTTTGGTACTATTCATAATTTACAATTTTTGTTATTCAGCTTTAACTGTGATTAAAGTTTCTTATACCTTTGTGTTGTGTCTTCATTACATGGATATTTTCTTAAAATAAAACTTTGTTTGTTCAGGGTAGTTTTGGTTATTTCTGGGCATGCCTTTTTTCTCTTCACTCGTTTTTTTCCAATTGTATAATTCACACATACTGATACTGCTTGATATCATGTCCTGCAAGTACTATTGGTAATGCAAGTATTTCAGATTAGAACTCATAGAATATAAACTGAATTAAAAATCTGTCAACTTAAGTTTTCTAAACCCTTGAACAACCTGCAAATTGTGAGACACACATTCACAAGCTATAATATATTGATAATTGTATGATCCTAAAGCTGTATCTTCCCCTGTATTGGTCTGAAATAGAAACTATAGAAATATCGAACACATCATGTGACAAAATAGGGCTTTGCAAGAGAAATACATTATTTTATTTGACCACAGAAATCTTTTTCTGCATTTACTAGAGACAGGTTATTTTCTCACAGATCATAACATAAACAGTGAAAAAGATTGGATTCACATTGAGGAATTTGTCTAACAGATCTTTTCACTAGGTGATAAACATTTCTTAATGAGAAATATTGTTTAATTCTTGTGGTTTTCCCTCACAGCATTTTTTTTACTTAAAACCACTGATATATTTGTATAAAATTACTTAAATATAACACCTCAAGGTGTTTTGGACATTTATTGTGGTGCAACAATGGAGTCTTTTACATACCAAATTAACATAACTGCACAGTTTCATAAAGATATATATACTGCATCATGGAGCAAGAAGTTGTTAGCCTATTTATCTCTTCTGACATGAAAAACAAAAGGAGTATTTTGTAGGTGTTTCTTTTGCTTTAAAAGAGACACTGAAGTATTAGAAAAAAAAAGATTTTTAACTGATGGGTGTCATACAGAACAAAGACATGCTGAAAAATAAGAAAACCTTAATGTTAGAGTATTTCTTTGTGAACGAGATGGCATTTGCTGTTCTTGTTTGCTTTTTTGTAGCTCAGGAAACCATGTGCAGCTTTGTGAAACCTTCAGTGTTTCTGACACAAAGTATGTGACTAAACATGACTGTTCTCATGACTGGTTTGCTGATCTAGCTATTTCATACCCAAATTCAGAGCCAGTGTTTAAGTATCTGCCTTATATAACACAATGGACTCAAAAATAAATAAAAATAAGCTAATATGATCAACAAAATCAAAAGCAGAATAAAATTAAGAGTGATATTTGAGAACTGACTGCTTGAAATGAGAAAAATCAGAATATTATTTGAGCTAGTTTGTTTGTGGGAAAAAAATAAAAAATCAATACCTATTTGCTACATTGATCGATAAACAATCTAGAACCTCCCGTGCATACTGTGTATGCCAAAATTTTCTAAACCAGTCCATCAAAATTCTATGTCAGAAATATTTGCTCAGAATTAATACGGGAACTACCTCACCAAGAAAGCAAAGAGTTTCTCAACACTGCCTATAGCACCCTCTATTTACTAAACAGCTTTGGCCCCTGAACAGTCAAGTTTATCCTGGCTTCCTGTTGCAGGGAGCCTTAACAGTGTGAGATTATGACATGTTTTAAATTTAAAGTCTCTACTTTTAGTATACTATTTATTTTCGATGTCTATATCTTTCTAGTCTTCCTTCTGTTGGGTGAAATTAAAAGAGAAAGAACAGGCAGTTAAAGATGTTTTCAGCTTTCAGCAATATGCATCTATACTGTTTAGGAGGTAACTTTACTGTTGTCTGCAGAGAAGTTTTTATTGACTCTACACTTACCAGGATCTGTGGAATATCAACTACATGGGGTTTTTTTTAGGGAAAAAAACAAACCAAAAACAAACAAACAAAACCAAAACAAATCAAAAAACCCCAAACAACAAAACCAAAAGTGAAAAACCGCAAACTCCAACATACAGTTCCAATACCAGTGTGAAATATATCCGTTCCTTCATTTCATACTGCCAAGAGGGTCCCTAAATTCCTGAACACAATTTACTTGTTTTTCAGTACAGATATTTAAAGAATTTTTTCACTTCCAGCTCAGATTTCCATAAGGTACGTCTTCAAATTTTCTGTCTGTTTTTGTTCAATGGTATGTGTCACATTGTGTTGTATCACTCTAGGTAAGGTGACTGAACCAAAGTGATGAGTCATTAACTACTAAAGATTTCAGCAGCAAACATCAAACCCCAAATCTCATTGTCTTCTTTAAAGAAATTGCTTCTTATTCTTGGAAATAGTGTTTTCTAATCTGTTTTTACAAATGCAGACTGTTTCCCGATGGTCTTGGCACAGGATATGGTTGGATCTGACTTTTGTTTTGAAATGCTCAGTGCACCTCTAATTGCGCAAAAACATTATTTAAATGTTTGATTCTGCAATTTTATTTTATTCTGACATAAAGTACAGTAGATGTTTTAGTAGCTTGTGATGGTGAAGAAGAAATTTAAAGGTAAACATTTCTATGTTAATAAGGAAGAATAGCTTTTTATCTCAAACTGTGACTGCAACACTGTTTTTTAACAAGAAGTTCTATCAGAAGAAGCAAAAGAGAAAACAGCAGAAAGAATGAACCTCAATAATAGTACCTAATTTATTTAGCACTAAACTGAGAAACAAATTCCAGAGGAACATATTGCTTTTAAACTATTGATTGTTCAAATCAACGTCAGTTTTATTGGAACCTAGATATATTAACATGCTTTAATATAATGTACAAAATGAAATAATCTGTTTTTTTTGGATAATACTCTAATCTGAGACTCACGAAATCTCAATTCAACAGATTTCCTCTTTTGTTTCAACTGCAGTCATGTTTTTTTTCCAGGTGCAGCTGAGCCAGTTGAAGAGATTGTTCCCCTCAGCGACTCTTCAGCACCTTCTGGCTGAGAGCTACCTTCCCCTTTCTCAGCCTTCATTCCTATTTCACTTTTTTTTTAAACGATCCAATTCAACCTTTAGCGATAGCAGCTCAAACTTGACACTCTCTGATAGAACTAGGTTAGCATTGCCTATATTCATATATACACTCTGAAAGCTGAGAAGGTAGCAAAAGCTGGTGTGGTAAGGTTATTTGAAAGTGAGCTCTTTCCCACCTCAACTGTGTTTGTCTGAGGCATCTTACTGACTTCCTTTGGTTTGTCAGTTTAGAGTACAAGCTGTTGATGGGAGAATTTGTTCTGAGACTCTGAAGCACCCAGTAGGACCTTGCTGTTGTTTGGAGATCTGCATTTCTGTGATATATGTAAGAAATTCACAGCAAATAAGCACAAAATGAACAAAAAACTTGCTGAGATATCTTACCACTTAAAATTAAATTATTACTTGGTTTTGTTATATTACAGCATTTATGTCACACTTTTCCTGTCAGAAGTCAATTCCCATTTCTTGTTCCTCAGGCTAACAATGGTTTTCCAAATCATATCATTATATCACTTATGCAATTTTTTGTCTGCTCCAAATAAGGTAGATTCAACAAGAGCACTTGTAATAGCTCTCTCAAACAAGTTATTACTGTAATTGTAAGCTGTGTAGGAATACTTGAGCTCTTCTGGTTTTAATTGAAATTGCAATTTTAGAAAGAGAAAGACTAAATTAACTAACTCTTTGAGTACACACTGAAGATAACATTTAAAGAATTATACTTTTTTTTTTATTAAAGTGTCAAAATAAGACAAGAATTATTTTTGTTCCTGAATGTATTTTTCTACAATAGTAAAAAGAAGACAACTTAAGAGAGCAGAAGGGAAGTAGTAACACCCAAGTACATTGCAAAATACTGGGGTTTGAAGAAACCAAAAAAAATAGGAAGGACATGAGAAGGACTAATGTTGGATTGTCAGAATATTTGAGACAAAAGAAAGCATCATTTTTATTATCTTGCATAACATGTGTGTTTATACATTGAAAGGCAGAAAAGTTAAGCCTTTCTCAAACACCTACCATCTCACAAAACTGAACAGATTTAAGATTTCACTCTGCTTTGTATTACATGATGTAGGAGGTGAAGTTGGCTGTTGATGCATGGTAGTATAGTAGCATGCCTCTTTCTGTACTTAATTTAAGTCTTCTAGCTTATTTCAAATTTTTTTAAAATGATACCCTTTTTTTTTGCTTCAAACTTTTATATTCATTCTTGGCTGCTTGGCAACCAAGAGAATATCAAAATGAAACATTGCATAAGCGAGATTACTGCATAGTTGTACCTAAGGGAAATTTCTTTGTCATAGTTGATTTAAATTAAAAAAGGCTATGGACTCAATTTACAAAGGCACTGAAGACACTTTCGTCTTCTGAGTAGTCTTGCTGACCTCAGCTGACACCTTTATCTCACTGCTATCCTTTCCCACAGAGGAATTTTTTTCTATATAAAGAACTTCAAGTTATAACGCCATGTAGCACTTTAGATCTTCTTAGAGGTGCCTCTGGAATATTATGTAGTGATTCTTCTTTCCTATTTAAAACAGACAGGTCTATTGTATAAACATGGAGTCTCCTTGCATCCTTATATGTCAATTGAAGGAAGACTTAGTGAAAAAGAAATCTTACAAAGATGAGGTAAAGGATAAAACAATAGCACTTTCTGATAAAATCTAAGGCTCTTTATGCAGAGCCTTATAAATTCATTGGTGCTTCAGTTAGCCTAGCTTTCTCAGTCATGCAATTTTTCTCAGCATAGAATAACCACAATTTGGACTGTGTTCTCTCTATTAAAAAATCTATGTTATTAAGTTGTCTTCTAAACTGCATCTAACCAAAGGAGAAGTAAAAGAGGCTTCTTAACTCAGGCTGGTCTATGCTGATGTCAGAATAAGAAGAATATTGATGAAATAGCTGCATAATTGTTGAAGCAGCAATGTTCTGAAGAGTGGTTACTATGTGAAAGATACCAAATATACAGAAGTGTATCCTTCTTCTGATACATAATTACAACTACTCATATTCTATATAAATATTTTAAAGTACAAAATGCAGAATCTTATATATTGTCCAAAAAAATCAGAAACTGTTCAAGACTTCAAAGCATGTTCTACTGAACAAAATAAAAGGTGGAAATAGTAGATTTAGGGTCTAATATTGGTTTTTAATCTACTGTCTTGATGTCAGTTTTGCATGCTTTTATGCTTAAGGTAAATCCTAAACTTAAAATAACCTTGTGCTGTTTCATGATAGCAGCTAGAATTTCTCTGTGACAGGCCTCCTTCTAGATATGGCACCTATCAGGGTTATAAGTTTGTGGAATACAATACTGTGTGCATCTAGATAGGTCCTCAGAACTGGATCCCTGCCTCCCCAAATATACCAGTGCAAGATGCATATCTGGTGATACTTTATTGTGGCTTGATGACTTGATGAGTCAAAAACTGTTTCCTAGGGTGTTGCAGCCAATCTCAGCCACTTATACATTCATGCTGAACATTTCTATAGGTATTTGTGTGAAGTTCTGCATTGCACAAATGGACTCCAATTTCTAGTGTTTCTCCAGACTCAGAAATACTGCCACGTGTCCATGTGCCCAAGAAACCAAGAACAGAGACATAATGTTGAATGAATTGTGCTGTATTTGAGGTTCAGAGGTGGGGCAAAACACGGTGCAGGTTTTTTACTCATATTAATGTCTGGTATTGTAAAGAAAGCAAGATTAATTACACCTGAAAGCTGTAAGAGTGGGTACACCAGAAGCTGGCCACTAGGAAACCCATGAGTATGGATGTGCAGGCAAGATATCACAGATGTCAGCACATTGGTGTTTCTAGAAATGAGACCTGGGGAGACTCCCGCTGTTCCTCTTTGATGCAGAGGGCTCGCACGCTAAAAATTGAGAGGTGATGAACTACAGTTTCAATGTAGTTGATGAAGGCAAATTAGTATCTTCAGATGATACATTCACACACCCATACAGGTCCCTCAAGGCAGAGTTTAAAAAAGACATGCTCTTCCACCTTGCTGAGTAACTCCCAGTGAAACAAAATGGTTGCAGGAGGTCACTACCATCCCATTATTGAACTAATAAAGAATAAATAAATAAATACATACATATATACATAAATAAATATGGAGCATCAACTTAACTTGTTATTGCAGAATAAAACCTGTCTACTGCCAGAACAGAAATGAAATTCTTCTATGCCTTAATTTGCATGTCTTGAAAAAAAAAAAAAAAGTAAGAGCAGTGGACTGGTTGGATCACTTTGCTCAGCTGAAATATGATTTGTCATTACCAGTGACAGGAAAACACAAAGGCATAAATAAGTAACCAAGAAAGCAAAAACTACTTAAGTTTGCAATGTCAGTGACAGAAATGTCTGTAGACTTACAAGCTTCAGCGTCAATAGTACTTGTAAAATTCTAAGAGATTTGTACCTTGCTCTATTTCTCTGTTGGGCTAAATTATTCTGGGACCTCATAGAAGAATAGTAGCACATAACCATGATGGAAGTAAGACCTCAGGTAGCCTACACAAAAACTTTCTTGCAGGCACTATGTAGGTTTGTGAAGAGTAGGTTTAAAGTTTTTTTTTCAGTCATGAAACATACCTTTTTCTGTTTCTCTGGAGGAAGGGTTACCTCTGGTGTGAGTTACACAGTTAATCTGATAACTTTTTTGCAAAGTAAGCAAAAAAGGTATCCTTGATGTTTTGGAAGTTTTGCAAATTTTTTAAAGTTCCAGACTTTCTCTTCTTTTTTCATCATTTTGATTCAGATGTAAAATGGTAAATACTCAGGGGTTTAAAACAAAATAACATAGTTTCCCCTGTCTCTAAAACACTTAAAATTGAAGTGCTCTTAGACTCTGTGAAGATTAAATAATTCAAGAGTCATTTATACACAATTCTTGTAAGGTCCAGCCTTAGGAATTCAGGAAGAGTATCTGCAGGAAAAAACCAAAACCTTGCCCTAAGGAATCTGAGCATATTTTCCAAAACCCTCTAGTAGATGAGGGAAGCATAAAGTTTTTAAGTCTGAATATGCTGTGCAATGCTAAAGGTAAAAAATAAAAAACAAACTTTCATCTGCCTCTTGAACAATATATGATTGTAGACAAGTAGTAAGCAAGGACAGCTCCTACAGTGGTGTCTTAGTGGATTACACCAAGT
Source organism: Trogon surrucura (assembly GCA_020746105.1). Taxonomy (NCBI): domain Eukaryota; kingdom Metazoa; phylum Chordata; class Aves; order Trogoniformes; family Trogonidae; genus Trogon; species Trogon surrucura. The sequence continues at coordinate 109,809,602 of CM036617.1, read as the reverse complement.
AAGATTGTAGGACAAGTGTTTCCTCACTTCTTACTTGTACCATGTTTCTCTAATGAAGCACAGTAAACAGTTCTGGCTGAAGGACTATGATTCCAGTTTGTTATTCTGTAGCCATGTAGGTAACACAAATTTGAGTCTGAATATGTTCTTGATGATAACAAAGATTGAAATAGATAACAGCAAATAAATAGAAATATAACCCATGTAATCACAGGTTTTAATCACATTACTTCTTTGATGACTTTATAAATTGTCTGAAACAGTGGTATGTACAGCTCTTAAAAACTTTATACACCTAAACACCCTCTTACTTTTTTTTTTATTGTATGCAATGTGCAATATATTTAGACAGAAAATGCCTGTTAACAATACATTTAAGGCAAAATTATTGAGATTTAGATTATGAGATGCATCTACCCCAGGGTCAAACACACATTCTGTGCACAAGGGGCAGCTGCTTCTTAAATGTTCCTCCTTAATTAGACAAATTCATCTATTTTAGGTGTTTTAAAATAAAGCAGCAACCAAAGTGAAAAAAAAAAAAATCCAGTTACAAAAATATAGCTTGATCAGAGTAACGCTTCCAGTATTCTGAGTATTTATGGAAGAAGTATCCTGTTAGACATGACTTTCCAGGTCTGTTTAATATCTTTATCAATGATTTGGATGAGGAGATACAGTGCACCCCCAGTAAGTTTGCAGAAGACACCAAGCTAGGTGTAAGTGTTGATTTGCTTTAGGATAGGGAGGCTCTGTAGCCGGAGCCAAGGCCAATTCCATAAGTCTCAATAAGGCCAAATGTCAGGTCCTGCACTTCATCCACAACAACCCCCAGCAGCGCTACAGGCTTGGGGAGGAGTGGCTGGAGAGCTGCCAGGCAGAGAGGGACCTGAGGGTGCTGTTAGACAGCCAGCTGAACATGAGCCAGCAGTGTGCCCAGGTGGCCAAGAAGACCAACGTCATCCTGACCTGTATCAGGAATAGTGTGGCCGGCAGGACCAGGAAAGTGATTGTCCCTCTGTACTTGACACTGGTGAGGCCACATCTTGAGTACTTGGTTGCTTGAATATAGCCCAAGGAGTTCAGTTTAATTATAGGATCTTGTCATGGAAAACTCACTGGAAATTTACTGTGTGACAGAAAACTTGTCAGCTTTACCAACTTGTTAGCTATATGATTTCCCTCCAAAAGTGTCAGTTCATTTAGGGGTCTGTAGCAAGGGAAACTAAAAGTATATTTTAATTGATTATTACGAATGTGCTCTTTTTTTTTTTCCCTCTTGTGTTTTTGGAAATTATCCTTATTCAAAGAATGTTTGTATTAATATACATCCCTACATAAGGGTGTACATCGTAAGTAGCATACGGTAAGGTGTAGAGTTTGCAGAGACACAGTTGCAAATTCACAGTGTTACCACTACATTTCACTTGCACCAGAGTAACTGCGTCAGACACTAATTTTCATCTGTTTGAATGAGAAAAAAATTGTTGTGAATGAGTGTATTGATCAAAAAGTATTTCATAAGCTTGTGAGTAAAGAGGAATATATATAACATTTGACTAACTTTTTGAAACCATTGTGTGCTTATCCAAGTACAAACTGAAGTGTAATATGTTCAAAATTCAGTTCCCAATGTTTTCACCACTCTTTCTACTCTCCTTAATTTTCTTCTACCTATTCTAATCTATGTTCTAGGACCAGACCATTGAATTATTGTTGCTGTTCATGGTTTTATATGTCTTCTTGCCATATAAAGCCTGGTTGGACATCATTGTAATGCTTCAATTTTTAGTTTTGAAATTACGTCTACATGACAAAACTACATCTATTTTACTGTTCATTTATGTGTTAACAGGATTGTAGAGAAAAATATTATTAAAATGATCACTCATATTCATAGAGAATGATGACAAGATTCTCTAAGGCTTTTGACAATGCCAATTTCCCTTGAAATGGGTTTTATTATAGACATAATTTTAATACATCTTTACTTGCATTCTCCCAGCAGTGCTTATTAACTCAGACACAGTACTGCACCAGTATGTTAATCAAAATCAGGCCTACATACATACTACATCCTATATGGACAGAATTCACCTATATCAGGGGCCTATATCAGATGCCTCAGAGTGGAAATATGAACTGAATGAGGAGATTAGTGTTCTCACTCAATTCCCAGGAGCAAATAAGGATCTTGGAATAAGGATACAAAAAAAAAGTCTGCACAGTGATACAGAAAATGTTAACATCATGGCAGAAATCTTCTAAAAACTGTATGTCTAACTACGTGGATACTTGAAAGAAGCATCACTTCTTTTATCACCATGGTCAGTACCGTAATCATGTAAAGTCAGAGTGGCTTGCTGAAGTAGTTTGCAGCAACAACAGTAAAAAAAAATAGGTTTCTTATTTTCTTCAATTTGTGAAGGTCACTTGTGGCAGGTGCATTCCCCCTAGTCTGGGATGCCTCTCCTCACAGCGATTGCCAGACAGATTTCAGAGAAACTGCTAGAAGTTTCTGGCTAGTTTGGATCTAGCCCACCAGCCTGGGTGTACACCCAGGAAGTTGGCTGGTAGCTAATGGGAGACTGAGATGACTTTGGTTGACCACAGCTCATATTCAACTGAGCTTTAAAACAGGATCCTGCCAGGGGTGTGTTGGAATAAGCCCCTCTGGAGCAGCAGGTTCTGCAGTTAGGGCACAGTCTCCCACTTGGTCTGAGATGACAGCCAAGGGAACTCCTTGAGGTTGAAAGTCCTCATCTTTTTATGGGTGAGTGCATGCACAATCTGGATCATTATTCTTAGTTTAAGAGTTGGATGTAGTGTAGTAACTGCTCTGCTAAATCTATATCAGAACTTGCGAATTTGGGAGAGTTCTCATTTCTTAATAGATCCAGTTTAATTATACTTGCAGATTGACTGAGAATGAGAGCACTCCTCATATCACTACTTTTTGCAACATTTCTTGTTGCAAGGTAGGTATTTTACAAACTTGGAGCATTATTATCTAATGAAGTATTACATTTTCCCTGTTTCTAAGGGGATAAGTAAAAAAATCTACAGTACCAAATTTCCTCACATATCTGGCTGTTGCTTCATTAGCATTTTTAAAAGTTTTTCAGATGTTAAGGGAAGGGTCTATGCTACTTTAATTTTCACTTCCTTTGCCTTTGGAGGAAATACATAGTACAAAAGATTAAGTCCTGCTGAGTCAGTTTTCAGTCTAATCACAAGACTGTAAAGAATACACCTTCAGCACTGACACTTCTATAGTGTACTTAATACATCTTTTCTGTGCTCACTTGATCAGGACGCCCTCTCTGCCCCCTTCCTCTAGTCTGGTTGCGCTTAGGAACTGAAGCCATCCATCAGAATGAAACTCTGAAATGTGTTTTTAAAGCTGTTTTTTCTTTAGCACCGTTTAAGTTGATACTTGGATGTCAGAGATGTTTAGCACTTGAACTTTTAATAATGGTATTTTAGCTGAAGAGGTCAGGTGGGGCACAACACACCATTCAATTACATTCAGCCGCAGGCTGTTTGCATCAACAGGAGTGCTGTTAACTGGCTGGAAAACCCAGTCTGTTAAGCGAGTGGAAAGTCAACATGGTGATAGTGTTAAGACATTCAATAAAATGCATATTTAAAGAAAGTAAACTTGCTGTTAACAATGCAGGCAGATCTGGGTTAAGAAAAAAAACAGAAAACCACCAAAAATATTCTAAAAAAGTTCTAAATGAAACACTGCAGTATTGGTTACAACTAAACAGATATAGCTATCCAGTTCCTAAAGCGTATCACAGATAAAAAGAGTTAAAAATAAAGTATATATTTACTATCTAAAAATCATTTACAATATATTTAGAATACTTGTTATAGATGTTATATTTGTCCAAAATACTTAGCCACTGGCACTGTATACATTGAATAATGTACATAAGTTTCAAAATATGACTTAATTAGTTAATTGTATTTTTTCAAGTCAGATCCTGTTTTTATTTCCAATAGGAAAAGTTTGAACATGTGAATTGTGATATATGGTTTGGAAGAAAACAGAGACACCTCGTTTCTTTTAAAGGAATAAGACCATCACTCTCTTATCATTGAGAAATAAATATCTTAAGATCCAGAATTAGAGTAGCAAATATTGATTATTGTGATTTGTTATGAGAAATAAGCTGCTTCACTTGGGAAATATTTTGTTTTTACGAACGTCCTTCTAGGACAAAAAAAAGTCTGTGCATTCAGGATGCAAAGAAGTCACATTACATGTTTGCCTGCTAACTTCATAGCAGGTATTAAGTTTCTCTCCTATCCAGTACAAAGTGCCAAAACAGTAACATTTCATGGGCTCTCTGCCGGTTTATTTACAAGTGTGTGTTAACCACATTGTAGGAAGTGAAATGAGCTAAGTGGTTGCAATATGCAAATGTTCCACTTTCTTAAACATGGAATAAAGAAAAACTGGAATATCCGGATGGTAAAATGATGTAAGGTTTAGCAAATTCTCTTCATGTAGCAAGACTTCAAGGGCTGAGTCATTTTAACTCCTTCAAAATTAAACAGTGCTTGAACATGGTCTAAAACTGCCTGCAGCAGTAGAAAATTGTCTAATAGTACAGAGTCCTTTAATGTTTCAGACAAAAGCATAAAAATATGCTGGAAGCTAAAGCCTCTGAAAGTCTAGACTATTGAAAGTTATTCTACCATTAACTGTTAAGACTATTTATTAAAGGCTGTACCAGAGATTTGTCATACTAGCCCATGCATTTAGGCAAGAAGAATCCTGTGCTTCCCAGACATCCTGGAAAAGGCTTTCAGTGGAGGAAACCTGTGCCACAACCCCATTTACAATGATTTGGTCATAGATAGTAGACACACTGGACAGAAAAGGAAAGTATGTGATAATAAGTGTCTCTCTTACAAATTTCTTTTACATATACATCCCACAGCATGTAGGCAACTCTTGCCCTGGATGGTGGGAGGCTTGGTCTCCTTTTTGTGTGCCTTAAGTGTCTGGGTTGCAATTAAAGAAAAAGCGTCTTTCAGGGGGTGTTAGGATAATTTCTGTACTCTGGTTCCATCTTGGTGTCCCCAGTTTGTATTCATGTTTCTCTCCCATGTCTTCCCCTTGTTCCCAGGCAGAACAATAGGTTCACTCAGAAGAAAGAGAAGAAATAAAATTAATTAGACCTACAATTTAATACAGCTGCAACAAAAAGACTGCAACATGAGTAATATATCCTTATAATAATGCACAAAAAGGTAATGTTTGGCATAGTTTTCCATTGCTTAAATATCTTAAACAAATACAGTATAAATCTAACCATCACTGAGTAATTGTGTGATTGTAATATTAGCTTGCATGATTTGTGTGTAAAATAATAACTACAAACCTGTCAAAGCTCCTGCAAGATCTTGAGATAGTCACTACAAATGTCCCTCCCTTCCTCTCTCTCCGTGGTTGTCACTATTTTCCAAAGGGCAGTCTTTCGTAAACTTAGCTGAAAAACTGAAGAATCATCAAGAATGGGTTATCTTGTCAGGAGAAGAAGAAAGTGGGAGATGTGAGAGATAAAATCTCTTTTGTCTTAATTACTCATTATAATAAAATCTGATCTAAAGATCTCAAGTTAAAAAAAGAAACTGTTTTCCTTCTGTACGTTTAGCTCATTATCTTCACTGTAGGAATCAAGTTATTCAGTAATCACTCAGAATGTGGGAGTCAACAGAGGTCTACACTTATTTTGTGATTGCTCATATCATTGATCACTATGCAAAACAACAGCCCATTTGAGGTTATTCCTATGGTGTAAAAACGAGCTTTAAATACTTTGTGAGAAAATTACTGAAAATCTTCCTTTTTGCCTGAGACACTGTCTGCTATTATTTTGTGTTACAGTTATCTTTCCAGATCATAATATGGAGATGGCAGTAATCCCATCAGTCCTGATAGTGACAAATGCTTGGACTGAGACTTAGACTGCTGTGATTTTTGCATGTCTGTGAGCTTTGCTGGCACAAAAAAAAAAGAGCTATATTAGTGATTTCTTAACTCAATTCCTTGTGGGAGTTAAAGGAAATCCTATGATTCCCTTCAGGATATGCATTTAGTTAGACTGAAAATACGATGCGAATCCAAATTAGCCATTTGTGGCTGGAGAAATAGATGTGGTCATTATTTCCCATTAAGAGACAAAGTGTCATTTTCTGCCTGCTGCTGGTGTCCAGCATTCAAGTTTATTATGAGTTTTCTGTGTTTTCTTACAAACCCCACAATAACTAGTGTAAGTAGAGTCAATACGATTACATCTACAATACTTTTTTTACAAAATGTTAACAAGTTACATGATAGAGATTATTGTGGTGTTCTTTCATTTAAAAACAGTACAAATGGAACAAATTCTGATATCAATACTCTTTTCAGGACACTAATTTCTCTGTCACCAATTTGTTGCTTAGTACAGTGTTCAGGGAGTAAAAATAACAGGGGATTCAGCTTGCTTATTGTTATACACTACATTTGAGATACTAACTTTAGACTCGGTGCACAGTTAAGGAAGCAAAAGGCACTTCCAAGGAGCAATTCTTCTGACACTTTAGGGAATATATTAGGATATCATCTGATATTAGGAATTTATCTAAATTTCTATTACTTTCCATTAACAATGTCTTCTTTTATACATTTCTCTTATTCCCCATTTCTGTCTTACTGCAGTCTAGTTCAAGCCAATTTACTCCCAGATTTTCATCTGGAGATAGATAGTCAAATAATTACCTTAGGAAGAAACACAGGCATTTTTTTCATCTGACTTCAGACAGACACTATGGACGTATATCAGATGTGGATGTCTCCACCCAACATCATTCTTCAGCACTGTTTGGGGAGATCACTGGTCAAATGCCCACAGTTTCAGGCAACCTCACAATATGAAGTCATAAGTTCTTTTTAGTGGGTTGTGAAATTTCCTCCTATTATTTCAAGCTCATGCATACAAGGATCCAGTGGAAGACTGTTATGCTACAAAGCAATGGCTATGGAGAAGGCTACTCTGTTCCTGAGGATAATTTTGTCCAAATTACCTCGTCATCCAGTATTCCATCCAAACTGTAATTCAGAAAAAAAAAAGTATAAATGAAATATGCAGTGACTTGCTCAAATTAAAGTATCTACTATGTAGACCATTACATTCAGCAAGATGAATGCCGGACTGTATTTCTGAGTTGTACAGAAAATATTTTGCAATGTCACCAACTCAGTTCTGGTCCAATACCATCTTAGATGTAGAATGTAACAAATACTGAGCTGCTATGCATAAATAACAACCTTTGGAAAGCTTTTTTTTTTCCCTTCTCTTTCAAATAAAGGAGGCTTTATTTGAAATTTAATTAGTTATATTAGCATTAAAAAACTTGGAATCTATGCTTGTTGGACTTGTTAGCTTTTTGGTTGCTGATACTGGTTGTTAGCTTGATTGTGTGAAAATTATTGGTTTTAACTGTATTGGATCTTTAGTTCTTCCCATGTTTTCAAAAATCTTTTAACAGTATTCTATTTTTCACTGGTTTAAAATATTATCTTCAATACAGATAATATTTTAGGGAAGGAAAAGAAAGTAAGCACATTCTCTTCTAGCAAAGTCTGAGCTAGTAATCAGAAATTCAAAACTCCCAAACAAACAAACCACAAAAGATCCCCCACCAAAGCCAGTAGTTTTTACATAATATAATAAGATATGGAATTCCCTAGGATGCCGTGGACATTAAATTTTGCTTAGATTCAAAAGGAGCAAAACTGATGCAGAAAATCTACTGAGGCTCATTATAAAGATGCAATTTCTGACTCAGAAAGCCTCAAGCTGTTGAAGGCTGGGAGAGCCCTCTGTGTGAGCATTTGCCATATGGTTTCTGTGTTCCGTAGGCATCCGCTGTTGCCCGCTGCTGGAAATAGTACGCTGAGCAAAACGCACTTTTTATCCTAACTCGTTATGACTGTTGTTGTGCAAAAATGTATTAGACCATTTGTCAGTAGGCAGTTTGTCAAGAACTGAACTGCTTCTTGCTCTCCTTTCCCAATTTATATTTTTTGGGGAGTTTTATTTTGGGTTTTCGTGTGGTTTTGGTTTTTATTTTTTCCCACCAACAAACTAAGCCGTAATTACTTCTTGAATCAGAGATTGCTATCACTCCAGAATTTGTAGGACACATTTTTCACCCTTATTTCAATCAGTACCCTAGTTTTCACTTCCTCCTGTTTTCTCTTGTTTTAAGGTATACAAATTCTGTGTTTTATATTTACATGGCATGCAGTGCTCTTCAATATAACTTCATTCTCAATATTCCTTTAGTTGAAATAACTGAAAACTATTGAAATAGGTTTCATGAGATAATTTCAGAATTAGTTATTGTCAAAATAAGGATTAAATTCTTGTCTGTTTTTTTTTTGTAATGAAAAATTATCTATGGTTTATATTTTCCTCATGGGAACTTTAATTGCTTTTATAGGAATTTTAACTGCTCTACACTCTTGTTCAAGATATTTTTTAGTTTCGTTAATCGCACAACTAAGCACTGTTCAAAATCAGTTTGAAATATGAAGCCTGAAAGAGGTTTGTTCTGATGCACATACTAGATCACAGCCTTTGCACAGCACAAGTGGTTTCTTCAGCACCTGCAGAGCACTTCTCCTCATAAACGTGTGACTGTCAACTATAAACTGACTATGTTTATATTAATAAAGAAGGATGCAGAATCACTGAATACTTACTTATCTGAAGAAGAGAGATGATACCATAGGTATAATAAAAACATAGAATTTAGAACAAGAGAAACAGGGTAATTTAATATCACGTTTTACATTTCCATTTGACAAGTCAAAATCTCACTGTTTAATCACCCTTACAAGAACAATTAAGCACTTGTGAATGTTATACTTTAGTCAGAGTCAGTTTAATCTTTTCATATGTGTATGTTTACACACATACAGGCATTCTCATCTCTTTTATTCTTTTCCTATTACTGTCCCTTTTTCCTTCTTTTTTTTCTTATAATTCCTCATGCTGTCTAGTTTAGTTTAGTCTTAATTAAAACTCCTGCAATGAGAAGAAATGCATTGTTCTTTCATAGGAAATATTATTCCTTTATGTGAAAATAATAATAATACGTAGTTTTTATACTGCTATTACATGATCATTCAAGAGCTGGAAACTTGTTGATATGATATACATGTATATATCAATCAAGGTAACAGAACAGAAAACAGTAAGAAGCAAATCTGAACACATACAGATGACTGTGGAAAATTAAATCTAGATTAACAAAAGTAAATTAGTCTCGTAAAGATTGCCTTTGCTAAAGGCACAGAAGTATAGTATCACATAAAGATGCTCCTTACAAGGATCAGTATTTCAACAACAATGTTCATAAAAAAAAAAGAAAGGAAGTAAGAACTCAGGAGTCATCTTTTTGTCAAACAAAGAAACAAACAAAATCAATGCTCTTTACTACTACAAGATTTGCTTGTTGATTTTTTTTTTTTTTAAATTAGAAATATAATTTTCTCTGATAAGGTTAAAACACAAACATTGAGGTTCCCATTCATAGATTTGATCGAATAACTTGCTGAAATTGGTCTACTTGTTTCAGTTTCAGAAGCTTTGTTTTGTGTTGCAAAATTTAATGAATAACAATCCCTTTTCTGAAGTTTAAAGAGAGCTAGTGAGATGTGGTAGTTCTCTTTTCATGCCTTCTCTCACGCTGATTGTTGCTCATGCACTTTTTTTCATCATGACTGCCACTAAATCCAGCTATCTTTAAGTTTTTCCCCTTCTAACAATTATTCTTGCATCACTTTCAGAACGCGTTATTGCATCTCTTTAAAGTAAACTTTCTTGAAGGAGATTTAATCTTGTAATTTTTATATACTATGTTATATCCTGGGGTTAGGGGAAGATTTAGAGCTACAGAAGATTGAAAAAATGTGATCTCACTACTATTTCCTTCTCTGAAGTAGACTTTCTTAGAAATTTCATCTGAAAAAAAAAACCAACCCTAAAATTCAAATATAAATGTTCAGATCTGGGTTCTAAGTTTGAATGTGTCTACCTCTGATAATTTTCAGATATAACAAAACCTCTATATTTTCTATTTAATGAATATTTAATAAGCAAGTGGAATGTCTCAAAATTTTATACTTGTGCTGGTTAAATAAATGTTTCAAAACCCTTTGAATACCAAAAATGCAGAAAAAATTGTTCTACTCTTAGTTTAATCTTTAAGATATGCGTGAAAAATGACATTTGGACACTGACTGAGCCAAAGAGAAAAATCTGAAAAATAGAGTCACAAAGAGTACAGAACTATAGTTCCTTTAATTTACTGTAGAAATTGTGCTAAAGGGGAACTATTATTAACTAAAGGCATTTTTTCTCTTAATTAAATATTTTGCTTTCAAAAAAAGACCAAAAATTCCTAAATATGTTTCAATAGTATTTTTTTTTAGTCCATCACAGTTATTAAACACTGCATCTAATTAGTGACAGGTGCTGAGAAAGGGCTTTTTTTGTTGTTTATTTTTTCTTTGTAATGATAAGAACGTACAAAGAATTAGACCCCCAAAAATCTCGCTGCTAGGGAAAAGTCAGTAGCAAACCTGGCAGAGGCTCAGCAAGTCATTGTAAATTGTGTTGTGCTGGGGGTCAGGCTGGTTGCCTTGTGTGGCGGAACAAGGACATTTCTCAGGCTCAACCACAGCTAACAGAAAATGTCTACAATTCCAACCTGTTTATGTGGGATATAACTGACAGAATTAAATACTTCTGGTCCTAGAGTACATGATGAGAGAAGAGATCTCTCCCTTAATTCTGTGGGGATTTTTACTCTTTAGGAGATGGAAAAAAGCCTCAAATGTTTATATGGAGGCCCCAAATCCTGACAGTCTAATATTCCTGAGGAATATGTTAATTTCTTTGGCTACTTTTATAGCACACAGGTCTTATTTTACATTTTAAACTGAGTAGGTTTGTGTCACTTGGGGTTTATTGCTATGATTTTAGAAAGCAATACTTTACTATTGTTAAAATTATGCACTTTTATGTTTTGTTTCTTAGGATGTTTGGTTGGTTTGGGTTATTTTTCATATGTAAAAGTTCATGTTTTGAAAGGAACTTCGTTAATGAGAAGAAATGTAAATATTATCATTAACTTTTCTAATATTGTTTATTATAATCATTTATAATAGCATTAGTAAATAATGTTAAATTTAGAAAAGTAGACTTCTAACTGTTAAAAAGTGATTCAATAGGTTCACTGAGAAGACATGGTGAAAAATTACGTCCTTCAAGATATTGAATGCATTCTTCCTTTACTTTAGTCATTAAATTCAGATATCTACAGGGAAAATGGCTTGCTTTAACTTTAAATCTAAAAATAGGGCTATTTTATTAGAGCTCATAATTACAAGTTCTTTGTCATCTGTTAAACTGTAAAACTAGATAGATTTGTGACTGTATACTTATATTGCAAAAACACAGTATTATGAACTCTGGTCATGTTCAATCTGTCTGAACACATAACACAGACGAGTTCTTCTCAAAGCCTCAAAAGGTATCAAACAGGATTCTGGATAATTAAATATTTGTCTTTCTCTTCCTTTCTGGAAGAAGATCTAGGTAGAATTATTTGCTTTGTTTGTTTGGTTGGTTTTTTTCCCTTACATTTCCAGAATTTTTGGAGTATTTATAAGTTGGGGTTTTTTGATGACTGGGGTGGTTGGTTTTTTTGAGAAAAAGCTGGAGGTTTATTATAATGCTCTGAAATTGGAAAATATTTGAAAAGCAGTTCTGAAGGCTTAGCATCACATTTCCAGAGAGAAAGATCTTCTTTTGTTACCTTGCTGTTCTCCCAAATCCTTTTCAGAATAGTGGGAAATCTAATTTGCATTATCCTTTTTTTTTTTTTAATTTCAGTAAATTTATTGTAACATCTTTTCATTTAGCAGTAGAAAAAATCAATATAATCTTCCCATCCTCAATCCTTCAGTTAGACTTTACATCTGCTATGCACAGTAACATCACACAACCACTCCTCAATTCCCCAGAACTGTAACACTGCATTTGAAATCTCTGAATTTTTTAAATCCCTGAGTTCCATAATTTGCCTCTTGGTTTTACAAGAGCAGTTTTAGAACATCATAAGGTTCACACTAAACCATGATGTCAAACTGGTTTTGTTTCATGAACGATTGCATTAGCATCCGCAGATGGATTATGTGCACTACTACAACATGACCAAATTAAGATTTAAACATATCTTCATTTTAATTAGTTCCTACCCTAAAGTAACACATAGATGTTTGTACAGAGCATTAGAAGACCTGAAGCTTCATCTGTCTCAACATTTCATAGAATTTCTCACAGTTTACTAGTTTCTTGCATAGCTGTATTTGTTTACTGATTTTTGTTTTGTTTTGTTTTCTGAGGTGTGGTGAGTTTTCTGAGTAATATAATGAATTATTTTTTTGTAAAAGGATTATCCATCTTGTTCTCATCTTTTTTATAACTTTTTTGGTTTGTTTTATTTGTCGTGTCCAGTATATTTATGAAATCAGGAAGGAATGACATAAAGGATGAAATTTGTGTGGGGTTTAACAAATCTCCTAAGTTAATATTAATATAGTGTATATTCTGGAATATATCTTTTTATAAAAAGAATCTTAGGTAAGGATAAAGCTTGTTTTCCTTATCAGTTTGAAAAGCAAGCTCCAAGAAGTATTTTGTACTGAAAGATAGATACTCACAACTTCGTAGAAAATTAGGAGTAAATTGCTTTCTTTCCCAATCCAGCTCATCTGTTGTGTTTTTAGTATGGATTGAACACCTCCATCACATGTCGATCCTATCACTTCTTCCCATTTCCTGTGTGGCTGGCTGAGCAGTCTTCTAATTGAAAAGGGATCCAGGAGCTCATTTTCACTAGCAATTCTTTTCCAAAATCTGTACAGTAGATGGAAAATTTAATTAGTACAGTAGGTCTAGATATTAGCGATAAAATTATTAAAATAACAGCCCCAAAATGGGAAAGACTAAGTAGTTCTCTTTTCCATTTTTTACATTTATAGACACAGGCTAAATAGATGTATAGATACGGTACCTTTGCAAGTACTATATCGTTGTGAGAATTATTAAAAATACACAAGTCTTTCATTTCCTAAACTTGTATTCAGCTCACTGATACGAATAAAAGCATTAGACCAGTACATAAGTCCTGACATCTACAAGTGAAACAGAAAATTTCAATTTTAAGTTATTCATAAAACTATTTACCTCTGAATATAGCGCCAAACAGTGAGGCAATCTTTTCCTGTAACAGTCATACCATTTCACAGTAAAAGAATTTGCTGAAGAACTTTTCTGCTGACAGCTTCACATAACAAAAACTCTTGCTTTACTGTTGGTTTTCTTCCCAATTCAAGTTGATAGAAATGAGTCATATCCTGTCTTGCATAACTGCAGTGAAAAAAGCTTTTGTTTTTTGAAAGTTCTTCCTCTGTGTGAGAAACCTTGAATTCAGGTGTTATTTATGCCACTTTGTTAGACATGGTCTTGCTATTTTATCCCCAAGAATTGAACTCCATAATATGTTTTTCTACAGAGCATATCAGGGTATCATCAATTGGGGGAGTCTGCTGATTCAGGTAGTTGTCATATTTCACGCTATAACATGTCTAATGCCTTCAGATTAAACCACTGAGTGATGTCATTGCCCTTGGTTTTCTCTTGAAACAAAACAAAACTCAAACAGGTTTGCCTTTTTTCAACAATCCATACTTTGCAGTGGAGCGAAGTTGAAAGAGTAAAGGTTCTACAGAGTAACTTGAAAAGAGTCCATGGTAAATGTTGCGTACAGCATGAGTTTACTTTTAACCATTTTTAACACTTTATTTACTCAAGTCTTCAGGTTTCCTGTGGATTTTGTTCTGTTTAATGTGTTTGTTTTCCAGGCAAAAACTTACCCTGGTAATATATCTGTCAGCTTCATTAACCTCTACTTGTACCAGTTTTTCTTTTATAACATCCTCCTTTTCACATGTAACAAGTCCTGATTCCTAAATCAATCCACTGTAAAACGTTCCATCTTCACATACTGAAAGTATTGCATATACCTTATTTTTGCACGAGTTTTTTCTGACTTTATGATGCAGTATCAATCACCTTTTTGTGGGAAAAATTTGGAGCAGAGAGCAGATGCAAGCACACACTTTTCTCTCTAAAGTTCTAATTTATTTAAGTCAATCATAAGATAAAATATGTGGTTTACATACTGCCAAGTCTGCAATAATCAAAATTATGATTAGGAAAGAAAAAAAATGGTGCTCTTTCTCAGTCACAGAGATGCTCCTGCATTGTTTTTTATCAGTAACAGAGTTGATGAGGAATTATATCCATAGTTGGGATTACCTTCTTGTCATCTTCTTTGCAATATGTGGGATATTTTACTTATGTTGCATACTATATGAGGGTGGTGAAGTACTGAAACATGTTGCCCAGAGAGGTGGTGGAGGCTCCATCCCTGAAGGCATTCAAGGTCAGGCTTGATGGGGCTTTGAGCAACCTGATCTAGCTAATGATGTCCCTGCTCACTGCAGGAGTAGTGGACTAGATGACCCTTAAAGGTCCCTTCCAGCACAATGCATTCTATGATTATACATTGCTTTCTTCACTTTGCCCAGAGTCATTTTCTACCTAGTGTTCAAGGTTGTTTGTTTTTGCTGAACTGTAAATGATCTTCTGTAGTTAGCAAAAACCCCAAAGATCATAAAAGCAATCACCCTGTTCTTTCAGGGACCTCTACTATATCACCGGGTTCAAGTTTTCCACCTCAAAATTAAGAATCAGAAACATGTGGGTATAGATATGTGTTTGCCTCAGATTAATACATCTGCATGATGTCTCTGCATATGAAAACATGGACATGCATGCCAGCCCATTTGAGCTTCAACTCCATGAGTGCTGTCAGGGGAAAGGAACTGACAGGTCTTCCCTATGGGACAAACACAGGGAGCTAACAGGTGCTGTGGGAAGTTTTCACTCCTACTCTGAGAGTAGGAGGAAAAGAGCAGTTGATGATGGAAAAATGTATAAGAACAGTCTCAAGCTGATCCAAGGCAGAGGAGGAAGGGATCCTCTCTGTTGAAAACTTGAGGGACATTGATGGTCAGCTAAAACATCCCTTGCCTCTATATACTGGGTGAAAACTGAAACTGCCAACTGTAGGACTCGGAGGGTTTTTGTGGGAACAGATAAGTACAAGAGACCAGTAAAAATATTTTAGTATTACAACATTTGGATGCAATGTAAGAACAATTTAATTAGGCCAAGAAAAAATTCTTGGTATCATTTGTGTATTCCCATTTACCCTTGACACAATTTTCACTGTCACAATTTAGCTATACACAGTTTAGGTGACAGTTACCACCTAACATTAAATTTCCCTGTTTGACCTCAGAAGGCAGTGTGCTCTTTACCGATTTTAGCTATGGCAAGAAATTTTCCAGGCAGTTATAAATGCCGATCGTGAGGTATTAGCAAAATGTGAAAAAGAATGAAGTAAAGAAAACTAATCTGGGTGCCTTGAATTCTTGTATTTCTAGTAATTTTGAGATTATATTCTGAAGCAGGAAAAAAAAAGAAAACCTTTCTCAACTTTTGTTGTTTGTTTTTATGTTTTTTTAAAATCGATTATCATCCCTTAAACAACATATGCTGTGATTGTTAATACTCTTTAATTGAGCCTCGTCCCCTTGCAGTCGCTGTTATTTTCTGCCTGACCTGAGCAGTTGTCCAAGGTACTGAAATTGTACCGATGGCTCAGCCTGCCCGGAGATGTTTGCATCTGCACTTGGTTTGGGCATGATCTTCGTTTTGTCAACAAGAATAAAATTTCCCTGGCATGATTTTTGACTTTTTCTTCAGAAGGGTAAAGAATAGTTGCTAAAATTTGCTGTATTTCCTACATAAATTTCTTTCAAAGTACTGGATCATTTTCAGACATGTAAAATAAGATTGTTTAAAAGCTTCCTTATCATTTTGGAGGTCAAATTCTGCCCTCCTTCAGACACAATTCCAACAAAATAATTTCATGTTGCTTTAATATAACTTCATATATGTAATAACGGAGAAACCTGCCTCTGTAATTTTGCATATTCCTTTGAAAATAGTCTTTTAAAATAAGCTTAATTTAGCAAAGATATTTTTAATTAGAAAAAGAAACAAAAAATGTAAAGAAGATTCCCTCCGTTCACTGCTTACATACCATTCAAATGTTAGTTTCATCTATATGCACCCTATCATTTCAACGTTACATTGCATATGTTCTCTACAGTAAATAATGTACAAATACATAACCATTATCATTGGCCTGATACATATGGCTTTGGGTAAGACACTAGGAACTAGCACTAAATTGTTTAAGTGACAACCAAACAAAAGACAAAAACGTAAAAAAAAAATAAATCACATTACAGCATAATTTAAATCACACTGATATGATCATTCTGTGCTTTCCAGATAAGAAAGGTGGCTTTTTTTTTTTTTTTTTTTTTTTTTTAATACAGTTCATACCTCTTACATTCAAAACATGGAGCCATTCTCCAGAAATTATTCCCAAAGGAATAGTACTGGTGTATGTTCTGCACAGCTTATACCATCTTAATGTTGGAAAATAAATACTTGTGTGGATGAGATGTTTATATGCCATAACATAGCTTAATCGAACAGCAGCACAATTTGGTTCATTTTTAGGAACACTGTAGTTCATTTTTAAGCTAATGAACATACACAAAGTTACAGAAAAAACATTGGAGCTTTAAAATTCCACCTGCCTGAAAGCAAATGTTACTTTGTTTTGAGAAAACAGTGTTATTCAATAGAATTCACTGTCTCCATCAGGAAATTTTAACACTTCCTTATTACACATAGTAAAAACAGTGAAGTACTGACATATCATCTGTATGTATGCACAGAGAACATGATCAATATTTTAAGGCTGTCTTCTAGCTTGGTACAATCTTCTCAAAGAAACCTTTTTTACTTGTAATGTGTAATTAGTCAATAATTCTAGGCATAGCAAAAGGAAGAGCATATTAGGCAACGAACCCCTTCTCAGAAAGAGAAATAATAGGAACAGGTGACTGTTGGAGATAGTTGCAAAGGAAAATTAAGCAAAAAAAAAATCTCAAATATTCAACATTCAAAACACTTTTATTTGCATTTGACTCTTGCGTATAAACCTGTAGGGTTTGTGATATCATTAAAATTAATAATGTTTTCTTTATGACTTGGTAAACATATGGAAATAACAACTTGTAAAGGACCAAAGCATGGAAGAAACATTTTCAATTATTAGAACAGCACAATAATTCTGGGAAGTAGTCTGTTTAGCGGAATATAAATACAAAGTAAAGGGAATATATTTTTAAAGAATAGGCCCAAAAAGATGGTCCTTAACTAGACTTTTGGAAACAACTGCTAGAAGAAAATTATAGGAAGTAATTCAATAAAGTTTTGAAGGTTTTATCACAATGGTTTTGGTACACAAGAGGGGTACTATTTGTCACTGCTTCCAAACATGGCTGTGAAGTAAGAGGTGGGAAGCACAATAAAACTGAATCAAAGTGTCTGCTTGAGGAATTGAAAGCAGAAGTGTGAGGAATATGCCAGAGTTATTTCTGAAGAACGGGGTGAAGAAGAGTGACTTTTTCATGAGCTATTTTTTTTTTGTCAAAAATATGTAACATTTTGTCAGTCATTGTAGAGAATCACCTTTTACAAACCTACATTTGCAATTAGCCAACTTATATACCTATGCATAACTAATAGATCCCTACTGATAAGTAATTAATTTAGACATTAATTTAGGGTTGTAATTGTTTTAGGCTGTGTTCTAATTAATTCTCCTGTGTGACCTCGTAACACTTAGCTGCAAAATCAGTTACACTGAGCACAGAGCTTATGACTCTTGCACTTGGACATCACTTGAATGCTCAGGGAGCTGTGGAGTACCCATGTGTTTTCTGCACTTAGTCATGCATGTTCATTGTCCAGAGCAACCTGTAATTACTCCACTAGAGTAAGAGACAGTAAATACAAATTCTCTTAAGTTCAAAGGATAGCTGTGATTCAGTCCATTGCGTGGATTTAAGAAATGACAGTGGTGGAAAGAAAACTGAAGTCCACACACTGTACATGTCAGGGAGCAACAAGTGCCACCTGCTCCCTTTGGTTATGGGGAGCTAGAAGCCTCAGGGGACCTCCCATAGTGGGTAACAGGGCAGAGTCTGGCAGCCAGGGCCCATCCTAGAACCCCATCCAGAAGTAGGGCACCCAGGAGGCACTGGAACTGCCCCAGCCCCGGGCATTGGGCGTCTGCCTGGGGATGATCCAGGACCTGGATGTGGGATTGTGGGTGGGCCCAGCTCAGCCAGGTCCAAGGTCAGGCAGGTCTGTGGTGAACTGGAGACAGGAATTGCTGCAGCATTGCTGGGGCAGGGTCTAATGGCCCCAGAAGGATGAAATGTGGTCCTGGTCTGTGGGCAGCGCGGGGGTTGTTCAGAGGGGTGGAAGTTAGGTCCTCAGCCATGGGCAGGTGGAGAAAGTCTCAGGGACAGGTCAGGGTTAATGATGTCCTCAAGGCTCTAGTAATGAGCCTTCAGATATCGATGCATTTGCTTCATTCCAATCAAATCTCCCTTCAAAGATGATGGCAATATATTTTGTAAATAAATTTAAACTTGTGTGATTGGGCACTTGGGGCTTTACCTAAGATTTAAACACTGCGACATTTTGAAATACAATGTTAGGTCTTGAGGGTATTCTGTGTGTTTTTTCCTACCAAATCAATTTTCAACAAGCAATCTGGAACTACTCAAATACTAGCATAGAGCAGGAGCAAAGATGCGTGCCAGATCCAAACAGTTTTGTTACTTCTCTAAAGAGCTGTTTATATAGTAGTTTGTTTTTCTGCCAGTATGTCTACTTGCATACATGATGTCTTTTATACATGCCATTATTAATCATTTAATCATTTAATCAAGAACACTATTTGCACCTGCTGAAATTTCACGTACTTTTTTGGTTTGGTGAGGATGAATATACATAATTTTATCTGAAAGATCCTTCTTGTTACTGCACTCCAGGTAGTAAGAACACACCAGACGACACAAGGAAGCAAATATTCTGGGCAAGGGCTTTGGATGGAACAAACTGGCAGAGATTAGTTCTGTACCCAGCTCTCTCTAGTCACTATGGACACCCTTGGCAGCTAAGGATTAGTATATGATAGAGATGCTCCTGTCATTCATGTCTAAGCACAGAAGATGAAGAAGTTAGTGTTTGGTTTACAAAAGTAACACGTTTTTTGAAAACATATCAGATTTTTGTGATTCATTTGATACAAGTATTTCTTTTGTTTGGAGTTTTTTTTCTGTAATTGTTTGGGGTTTTTAGGTTTTTTTTCTGTCAGAAGAACTAAAATGTGTAGCTCCATATGTATTCATGTCATGTGTTTCTAGCTTTGGCCAACTTGATTTCTAAATATGCATAGGCTGATGCACATGAGACAAAAACTGCTATGGGTTTGGTTTTAGGGAGAATTTGACTATACATTGTTTTGCATGTACCAAGTCAGTAATAACTTCCGAAAAGGACAAGATCAGAGCAAAGGAAGTGACAAACTGAGAACCAGATGTTACTACTACAAATTTAATTTTATAGCTCTCTGGACAATGTCATCTGTAAAAATAAAGCTAGTGCTGTAAGGAAGTGAAATTTACATGTAGGAGGAGAGCTAACAAAATAAGATTATACACTGCAACTACTGAAATCTCGTTTACTATAAATGAACTAATTTGCTCTACTTCATCTTTCAGGGTGACTTTGGCTAGATAGTGAAAATGTGTTTGGGGACCAGTGAGCATTGATTTACTGCCTTGGGTTTTGTTATTGTACAGAATTATACATGTGCTATAACCCAAATTGATTCTCTCAGGGCTCTGGTCCAAAATATTTTCATAATCATTGTTGTGGGATTTTTTTAATCCTCACTATAGTCTATTCCCTATATAACACTTCTCAAGCAATGAGTCCTTCATTAGCCCTATTTAACAAATCCCAAAATGTCAAACCTTTGTACCATATCAGCAACACTAATTCTCACAATAGGTGCAGCTCCCAGGATTCTAACAGAATGAAAACCATTAGGTATTCAGTCATCCTGGAAGATTTTTCAATTATTTATATGGAACTATTTGTTGATAGTTGTATTGTAGTCAATAAGGTTTTAATGTCACTGAAGTGTTAGAAAATCAGAGCAAAATATTATTTGCCATTATAATCTTAATGAAGAAAAGGTAGAAAATCTGTGATGTAATTTTCTAAAGGTTTCCAAATAGCTGTTTTTCAAAAACTACTATTTTAATTTATGTATAATCTCACTTTTATTATTTTTTATTTTAAAAATTTTATTTTCTCATTTACTTTTTAATTTATTTTTATATTTCATTTATTTATTTATTAATTATTTCAATTAATTTATATTATTTTAATTTATGTATAATCTCTTAATTTATGTATAATCTCATTTTTGTGAGGGGAATTTTTTTTCTTTCCATTTTGCCTGCTTTTATTTCTAGTTTTCTTTCGATTATATTCATTCCTACTCTATTTTTTTTTAAAAGTTTCACCTTATATTTCAAAAATTTAGAATGATTTAGTAGAACCAAAATTTATCTGCTTTTTTCTTTTTTTTTTCTTCACAACAGATGATTATGTCTATCATGTGCATTTCTTACAGAGAAAGCCCGTCTTCCTCCCTCCTCTGTCATTACTACTTCCTCACCTCAACCTACTTTTGTTTAAGCAATTTTTAAAAACAGTCAATAAATCCAGGTAACTGGGTTTATATATTGCTTCATGGATGGGTTTTTTCAATTAAAAAGTTCCATTTATTATAGAATAGTTTGATTCTAACTCTGGTTCTTCTCTATTTTCAAGTCCAGGTTCTATTTAGTTCAGAGTGGTTTAGTTATTTCCAACAGAAAATTAACTGATACCTTTCAGAATCCTAAGAGTTCTTTAAGTAGCAGTCTTACATAGTTACCTGTGTTTTGTTGTAATTGAACCTACATTTTTCAAGATGTTGAAAACAGTAAATAACTTTAAAAGATCTCATTTTTAATTTAGGTGCTAGCTCTAAAATTACTACACCTGTGTTGGGTAAACAATTTTGCAACTGAAAAGAGAGCTTTAGAGAATGCTAAAGCTAAAAGAGGCTTTTCTTCCCCTGGAATTTCCTCGAATCTCAAATTTTCTTGTTTATCAGAGTGAAATGGTGAAAATATTCACAAAAATATGTGTGCGAATGAAAGATAGAAATGCTTCTAGGACTCCCTTCTACCTGCCAGGTAGGTAGAACACAGAGCAGGACTGAGAAAGGGATTTGGACTCTGTTATTTAACACCTGGGTTTCTCCTTTTTGAAATTGTACCTGCTAATATGATAGTTCTGTAGTTAAATGACTCTTCCTGGCTGAAGAGAAGCTCACTTTCATATTGCAAATTAAGTGGAGTCTTTGGTACCAAATTCTGTGGGATGATTAAATTTCCTCCTTATCAAATGCAGCATTCTATATTTACAAACACTTTCCTGATTAGAATTTTAACTGAAACCAGTTTTTCTCCTTAAAAAAAAAATGAAGTAAGTTGGAAGTTTTAGGGAAAGAATAAAAGACTAAATTGTATTATGATCAATAAGAATAATTAGATTCAAATGTCTAAAGTGCTATTGAAAATGTACACTCATCCTGATTAATGCTTTGAATAACCATTTCCTTTCCTGTGTCTTGAATATTCTTCAGAAATTTCCTGAAAAAAACTAATTGGGTTGGATAATATTTAATTAATTAATTAATTAATTAATTGAAACTATTTTCTCTCTCACAGAAATGAAAGGAGATTTATTATCCACATTTTTCCAAGATGAAAAAAGCATTCCACAGGGTAAAGAAAAGAACATTATAGAAATTCTTTGTGTTATCTTCTTTTTTCTTTCTTCTTTTTTTATTTTTGTTTTTTCCCCCTCACATCTTCTGTATGTCTGAAGAATAGTTTAAAACATATCTATACTTTTTAAGGCATAGATAAGATACAATTTTCAAGAATAAAAGTAATAAATTATTCTAATATTCAGAAACATGAAACACATTTGGTTTTAAAATGTGTTAATCAAATCTGTAATGTCCATTTGTATTCCATCCATATGTGTTCATTAATCTGTGTTGTTGTACCTGGTGACATAAAAAGTGGTGAAATAAAGTAGAAATGTTACCTCTGCTATCTTTTGTAATCCATCTTTCATTCTGGGACTTTATTCCTTCATTAAGTTCCACCAATGTACAAAGTATAATTCAAGACTAGACTTTGTATGTGGAGCTCTGGTTTGACAGAAATATGCACTCGTTCTTCCGTGGTTCACAGGCTCTCTCTTGATTAAATGCCACGGGTATTTCAAACGAGATAAATGATTTGTGTTGACAAAGTTTTGCATGTTCTGTTGGTTTCATTCCTTCTTCTTCCTTTCAGACTCACTTTCCTTCTAAAGTGATGCCATATGTACGCATGATTCAGATTCTGAAGATATCTGCACTTTTAATGACAGCAGTACAGTGTTAGTTCTTTTAATTCCTTTTGTTTCCCTCTCCACCAGGAAAATATGCTGGCTGACTGACAGCTGGGACCTCTCAGTCTATCCACAGTGCCGTGTTAATACTTCTAGACACAAGCTAGTGCCATCTGAGGGAAGCTTCAAATGTACTTCATTTTGCCTACAGAATGAAATCACAGAGAAGCATTTAAAAAGATAGGTCTTGTTATTCTCAGCTTAAAATGGTTTTAATCCTATTGATATGGGTTCTGCATATATAAAGCTTATACCAATGCAATGTTCTAGTGCAGGAATATGTAATGTATAGAGTTAGAATAAAGAAGCCTTGCTACCGTAATGAGAATGATCAATCTACATCCTTCTCTACCAATGCATACAAATTCTGTCCTAAATCAATCTATTAAAAACCTCAATCTATTAAAGTGGAGTTCCCGTGTTTTTCTTCTTCACTTCTCTAAATGAGTCTTTGTCGAAAATTTGCTGAAACCTAGAGTCTCTTAAAGAAAGCATTTTCAGCATTTTGAAAAAAAAAAATAATCTGAAAGATAACTAGAAAATGTTCTAGTATTTTTTGCCCTCCAAGACCTACCTCTGCTTTCCTTCAAGACAGTTGTAGTCATGCTCAGGAATTTACCAATTATCAGTGATAAAATTGAATATTTGGAGTGGAAACAGTTTGCCAAGTGAGTCAAAGTTTGGCTGCTCACTGATTCGAAGTTGATTTTTAAATAATGACTCTCAAAAAATGTGCTTCTAAACCCCTGTTTACATTTTTTTATCATTGCCCCCCTGCCCCTCATTATTGTATATACACTGTGAGCACAGTGCTTACTTATTTAGGATACTGCTGCTGTTGTTATTCCTGTGTGACTTGAAATCTCTAACCAAGTCAGATTATTGCTCCATTTGCATGGAATTTGTGTCTAATTCCTACTTGTCACCTTAGACACATGCACATTCTAACAACTATGACTAAGTTTTTGAACCTCCATTTCTACCACTTAAAAGTGTTCGTATATTTCTGTTCTACTTAAGGATTATTAGATGTTATTATTAGAGATGGATAATTCTATCAAGATCTCTGTCTTGCAGTATTCTGCCACTTCTTTATGTCCTATTATTGTCTTCCTTTTTCTAACTTGTTTAGGGACTGTTCTCTTCTTTGCATGAGGTCTCCCAGAAGAATTTGAGGTATTATTTTTTTCCATACAAGGGCTTAAAATAAAACAGTTTAGAGGCTTAAGCATTCAAAATTGACAATCTTTAGATTAAGAAAACTGAAAACATTAAACATTGTTATACTTAAAGGACTCCGTCATAACCTTTGTCTCATATGTTTTTGAATTACTTGGTTTGCTCTGCCAACAAATGTGTGGTTTAATGGTAGGAAAAGACAGAATAGTTACCATGGTAACTGTCATACAATCCAGTGTGGTGCTTATGTTACTGTACCTCTGAGACAATACAAAGCTGCCTTCTTAATCCCTTTAGTGTTCCTGGTTGAATGGTGTATGCCTAGTAAAGTGGCACTTGTAGGTCCCTTGGCTGTATGCTCTATTTTCCGTCTCCTCCTCAGTAAAGTAATGGGCCTTCTATAAGTAGTACAAGATAAAAAAAGAAAAAAGCCCAGCATTCAAAGACGGAAACTTAGTGCTCTGCTTGAAAAACACACAACTTTTCCCCAGACTATTATCATTGTGATTTTTATGGGATTTTTTTAGCATCCTCCTAAAATCTTTAAACGTTAACTGATGCCAATAAAGATACAATGAACCTTGTTCAAAACATAAGAGATGCCTCAGTACATTTTAATTTTTCCTAAGATAATTTTATGTATTTAGTTTGTTGCTTGCTGGAGTAAGTGAACATTGGAGACAAAATAAGACAAACCTCATAAAGTTAAGACTTAAATGGTTGTTTAGCCATAGATTTTGACACATTTAACATCTGCTAGACTTCATTTAACACCATGGAATGACTGAAAGTTGTGGTCCCAGTGGGGTGGACAGCTTCAAATGAACACAGCATTTTGTGTCAGCTTTGTCATTAGTTTTTTATGTCTATGCTACTTCATCAGTGCTTTGTTTATTACTGTTTGAATTTTCCCTAGAGTGGAGACTGAGATTAGTAGCATAGGAAAATGCTCCAACTCAGGTGTAGGGAACTCTGTGGAAGAGTTTATTAAATGTGTCTTGTAATTGCATATTGGATAACATTTAAATATTCATTTAGAAAGAGGATAGACTGAAAATTTAATTAAGGCTAGAATTTATCACATATCACAAATGTGGGGCAAGAGAATATTTGTTCTACTGAAAATTCTTCATGTTTGCATACATGGTGTGAGTTTTAAAGGTAAAATGTGGCATCTGTGCACCATCAGCAACATCCCAAAAACATGTCCAGCCACTGCTTGCATTGTTACTGTGCAACTTTCAGGACTTCCTTTCATGTATGAGTGTGCTTTGACTTACATACAAAACAAAACATTTGAAAGAATCCATGAAAGTCCATTAGAAAACATAAATAACTTTCAAAGGTAATGGGGAAAACCGTGTGAGATACATATATCACATTTTTATACATTTTAAGTTCAACACTGACTATTTTTTATGAATTTTATTGTGAGAACAAAGGGAGTGAAGCACCTGCCCCCAGCCCAGCGCTGTTGCGCACCTTCCAGCCAGGCACAGGGCAGGCCACAGGGAAGCTGCTCTCACTGGCTGGGTTGAAATTTCGTCCGAGACCACAGACAAGGGCAGGAAGAGGCCCTGGGGTCTGCACAGGTATTGTCAACCCTGCTATTGCCTTCAGGGATTTGATATTTATGCTCATTTAATGTGCCAATACAAAGAATATTGTGCATTAAACATATGCCCTTTTTTTGTTAATATTGGTATCATTAGTTAGTGAGGTAAGTCTGGCAGTTTAAACAAGAAATTTTGATAACATTAATTCTAAATTTTAGATATCATTTTGTTTGCAGGTGCTTCATGGACACAAAAATTGAAGTTTACACATTTCTCCAAAACATAAAAAATTTTCCTTTTTTTTTTCCTTTTAATAAATCACAAAGTTACGATAAATATATCTATACCTGAATAAATGTAATACCTTAATAATAAATTGGCCAATATGAAATTATAACATTCTGTCAGGATATCAGAATAAATCTGCAAAAAGATCTTTTTTTTTTTTAGTACTTCAAAACAAATTTATCATAACCAGTGCATTTTAAATTTTAGGTCTCATCTGAAAGAGCTTATTTGCAAGAGAGTAATGCCTCTGACATTATGTTGATTTTCATGAACTCTAGCAGAATGGAAAAAAATCCAAGTTTTTCAGAACTGTATCACTTACCGCGACATCTAGTGTTTCTCCAGAAGTATTTTATGTGGATGTGACCTCATTTCCTATTTTCAGCATTTGAAAAGATTTATTAATATATTGCTCATCAAACTATAATGATACACTTTTGTTTAGTACATTATTACTGAAATTTTATAAGCCTGAAATAAAATGTAATTGAATTAAATAAAAACTGTAACTTCTCAGATTAATGATCTTGAAAAATTGTATTTTATTCAAGAAAATGGATTTATTTGAACAAGAAAATGGATTTATTTGAACACTTGATAGAATTGTCTTTGTAACTGTTTTGATTTAGAAAGAAAGCAGAATATTTGAAATGAAACCATACAAGTCTAATTAATAATTTTCAAAATACGTTTTGAAATATTACCAAACAATATGATATATATTGTTTTATTTTTATACTGCCTGTATCATACCTTGTGTAAGTATGGGGTTTTTTTTAAAATTCTTTCAGAGCTTTTATGTTGCTTCTTTTTGGTGGGGTTGTTTTGTATCATTAGCAGAATTTCTCACATTGATAAGATGTTTAAGATTCTCCCACATATATTTCTACATTATAGAGGAAAAAAGAATTATAATTAAAATCAGAATTATTTAAATTATTTGAAAATTTACATTTCGTATAAAACGATAGGCTCACAAATTTTCTTGGAAATACTCACTTAAATAGAGAAGAAAAGGCTTGAAGAAGCAGAAAATCCTTACACACTAAATATTAAATCCTTAAATATTTCAGAGAAATAAAGGCGTTTATTACAAATAGGATATGAAACTTCCTAACAGTGTTCCATTTCTTTCTCTTAAAGAATTATTTTCATGGTGTAATGCATTTCTAAATGTTTTCACATTTATTTATTTTCTGCTTAAATTGTAATTTCTAAAAGCTTCTTATTTATAATAAATTTTTATGAGGCTCCACATAAATAATAATATTATTGTAGTAGACCCTATAAAATATCAATACCAAATGAATCAATAATAAATTTATTGAAATTAATGTAATTGCATTAATGCAGAAGTTGTGTGAGACTAAGTTATTTTCCTGTTATGGACTTAGTTGTTTCAGTCAGAAATATTCCATGAAGCTGTTTATTTTGATTGTGTTTCATTTTGCCTTCAAACTGCTGCAGTTTTTAGAGAATGTCATTACTTTGTATATACCTTGATCCAAATTTTAATTATAATCTACTAAAATTATAACCATAACCATAACTACTCTTGCAAAAGGCGAAATCAAATGCAAGACACAGATGATAAAAGCTGTTTTCAGTCGGTTCTTTAAAAAAGATGCCTTCTTAAATATTTGATAAAATTATAGAATCAATAGAAAGAAAAAATCTTATATAACAAAAAAGGTTTTCATTGTAGTTTTAGATAGTTTAATGCTTTTTCACAATGAAAATCTAATATTTTTAAATTTTGCCAATCATATTCATTATTAAAATTCTGTGTCAGAAAAAACCTACTCAGTCTTCAAACCAACGTAATTGTCACAGATGTAACTGGAAAAAACTACTTGCCCCTATTAATCTTGGCTAATAACCTTAGATAAAAAGTGATTGCAAATTTGGAATTTGAAAGATACCTGTTGCTATTTCTTAGATTCTTCTCAATATATATATATATATAAATACTCTCAAGCATTTGTTTATCTAACAAGTTAACAAGCAGTATAGAAGAATATCAAATGACAGGACTCTTGTCAAAGATCTGTTCAGATGGTCTGACAGTGGTAGCACAAGTTTATGGTTGAGTGCAGTTTGCAATCTCAAAGCTGTCTGAAGACAATAGTGACTTCTAATAGAAGTTGTGAACAGTGCAACATTTAACCTCAATATGGCTTATTAAGAAAGTGAAATCAAACCCTGGGACTTATTGCCATGGGCAATAGGATCCAAAAACCCAAGCACCAGTGATGGATGCTGTAACAACTCAAATATCTACTCTGTTGTGAAGTTCTTTGTGCATTTACTAGGTTAATTTGGAACATAATTGTCTTACCATATATACAGTCTTTTAAAAATAATTAAGCCACAAGAGAACAAAATAGCTTTTAACTGAGACAAGTGAGTCAGTAAAGATTGCAAAAGAAGAAAACATAAAATTACAAATAAGCCATGTGGCCATGAAGAATTAGAGAAAACTAAAATCTGTGAACCACTCTCTTGGAAAATTACAAGCTTGGAACTAACATAAATCAGAACAGTTCATCTGCAGAACCATATTTTATAAGGAAAAGCAACTGTTTAAGATGGTGGTTTTTCTTTTGAATTTGAAACGTACCTAATTTCTATTAGAAAATGCTAAACCCATATTTTTTATAAATAATTATTACATATTAATATACGTTATATATTTTACCTATATAATAATTATTTGCAATAAAACCCAAAAATAATGTGTTCACTATAGTTCTGGTTGCCTGTATTCAAGGCCAGCTCTGACACTGTGCAGCTATAAATACTGGTATCAGAATCCTGTGTAAGCAAAGAATTTGGGAGAGTGAGGTGTGTGAGGTTGCAACTGGGCACCCATCCTTCATCCTCCAGGCCATATTTATAGCTGAGTACAAGAAATTTAGTATGATTGTCTTCCAGCTAACTCAGAGAATTCAAAATTTAGGTCTTAAAAAAATGAAAATAGTCATATTGTCTTTGTGTGGCTAAAAACCTACCCCATCATCTTGTCTCTTGTAAAGAACCTCAGTGGATACACATTGATGGACACTTGTATTAGAGTAAAAACATGACAAGTCCATATAATGTTCCTTCCTAACATGCTCCCTGTCTCCAAGTATTTTGAACTATTTTATGGGCCTCTTGAAGATTGTTTATTTGTAAAGTCCAGTCCTTGAATATTTCTGCCAAATATTCATCAAAGTGGCTCATGAATGTACGTAAAATTCTAGCACCAAAAGTAATTTTTTTTTTTTGTTCTGATCATAGCTCTTCTAAGTAGAACCAAATATTTATGTGAATTGTCTGAGCAAATTGCTCAAATGTTCACTTTCATAGAATCATAGAATGGCCTAGGCTGGAAGGGACCTTAGAGATCATTTAATCCAACCTCCCTGTTGTGGGCAGGGACACCACCTCTCGACTAGGTCAGGCAACACGTGAGAACCGAACGGGAGTCGAACCCGCGACCTTTGGTGTTATCAGCACCATGCTCTAACCAAGTGAGCTAACCAGCATTGCTTCCCACACTTTGGTTTTGAGATTAAATTTCCTGTCATTGAATAATTAGTGACTTCATAGTAAATTAATTAGTATTAGTGTCAAGGGTTAGGGCTGAGCTAGCCACTAAATGCTGACAGATGCTCTCTAACCCTCCTCCCTCCTTATAGTGGAAGGGAAAAGGATTAAAGCAGAGACTTATGGATTGGTGAAGAAAACTAAGACAGTTTTTCATTAGAGACAAGAACAGTACTAATAAGGAAAATAATATAAATAATAAATTATATTAAAATACTTACAAACCCAGTATCGAATCCAACTCCCCTTCCCGCAATCACCACAGATTCTACAGAGCAGGGAGCACCAGGCAAGTGCCAGACTCAGCAGCGGAGGGGAACTGGATACAGGAGCTGAATTTGGGAACTCAGGATTGATATCAAGGACAGAAGAAATGAACAGAGTCCTCCCTGGATCACAGAATCACACAAAATGTTAGAGGTTGGAATGGACCTCGAAAGATCATCTAGTCCAACCCCCTATGCTGGGGCTTTGGTTTATTTTGGTTCCTGAATTTGAACCAACCGAAAGGAATACACGGTCTCTGTAACATGAAGACAAAATGATGTCCCAGTGTTTAGTAACTGATGAGAAAGTTTCACATCGTGACTGTTTAGCAGAACTTACTATAATAGAAGACTTCTACTGTTTAAAAACTTTGCCAACTACTAGATTGCTGTCAGATCTGTGACATTCCCAATGATTGGCTCTAAATAGAACTGTTCAAAAAACTTGGGTTCTAATACATATTTATAGGGGTTTTCTTCTTCATTCTTTTTTTTTCCTCAGTGAATAAATGACAGAGAAGAGAATAGTATTTGTCTGTTGCCCTTGAGTTAAGTTACAGAAGTACAACTTAATTAAGAAAGAATTTTGGCAATGAGACTAATTTACATAAGAGTTAGATGGAAAGCTAGAAATAACAGTTGATAAAAAATAGAAAATGAGCCGACTTATAAAGAAAATGTGCATCATTACAAGGTGTGCTGGTATTACAGTTTGTCAAAAGAAAACAAATGTACTGGTCTATACAATTCAAAAAGAGAAGGTTTTTCCTGAATATATATATCCACATAATAATCCTCAATGGTTCCATGATTATATTGTAAGTTTAGAGTGAGTCAAAACCAAAACAAAACAAAAAAGTACATTTTGGTAGCCAGACAGAATATAGAGAAAAGTGTTAGGATGACTGTTTATCTGGAAGCAAATTGTCCCTACAGTCAGAAGGAAGAGTCTCAAATAGCAAAATCATAAAATCATGAAATCACTAAGGTTGGAAAAGATCTTTAAGATAGTCAAGTCCGACCATCAACTCAACATCACCATGATCACTAAACCGCGTCACGAAGTGCCACTTCTACACATTTTTTTAACATCTCCAGGGATGGTGATTCCATCACTTCCCTGGGCAGCCTGTTCCACTACTTGACAACCCTTCCAGTGAAGAAATGCTTTCTAACATCCAATCTAAACCTCCCCTGGTGCAACTTAATGCCATTTCCTCTTGTCCTATCACTAGTATCACTAGTATCACTAGCCTGGGAGAAGAAACTAACACTCACTTCACTACAACTTCCTTTTAGGTAGTTATAGAGAGCAATAAGGTGTCCTCTCAGCCACCTTTTCTCCAGACTAAACAACTTCAGCTCCCTCAACTACTCCTTATACGAAGACATGTTCTCCAGACCCTTCACCAGCTTTGCTGTCCTTCTCTGGACTCACTTCAGCACCTCAATGTCTTTCACATGCTGCAGTGCTCAAAACTGAACACAGTACTCAAGGCCTCACCAGTGCTTTTGCTGTATTGCTATTGGAAATTGTAATAAAGTCTTCAGAAATAGTACTATGACCCATCATTGTTAAAAATTCTACAAAGGACACTTCAATGTTATCAAGTTTTCAAAGCTGTAGAAAGTTGGTAAGCTTAAAACTCAAAGTCACTCTTAGTCTGGTTTACCACCATATTTGGAACTGCTCTCAAGGAAGATATTGATAAACTGTACACATAGGCTGAAAGAGACACAATTGAAAAAGTTTATTTTTATACAGTGATGAAGAACTCCATATGTGTTGTAAATAGGAAGCACAAAAAAAAATCCTTCCACTCTTCAGCTGGAGGGATTACCAAAGGGATTTACTAGTCAGAGCTGAATACTCTGCTCAAGCGGCTGAGTGATTCCCAAGTGAGTTTGGCAAAACCAGACTCTAATATGTCTACAATTGTCTGCACAGGTATAGCTTCTAGAAGGCTCATTATGTCATGTACGAAAGACTGTACAACTAGACTGCCATAGTGATGTACCTGGGTAGCACTAAACTAGGAAAAAACTCAACTATAAATGTAATAAGCTACCCCTTACAGAAGCAGGTAAGATTAAGGATCACTCTTAAATGTCTTTCTTTTTTATAATTCTGATCAGCACTATAACTCACAGTTCTGACAGAGGATCCTTCATTTTCCTAAAAACACTGTATTGTGCTGCCAATATAATCTGATAGCCAGAGCTCAAATACTGAGGCACAGTCTCCTAATTATTCCATTCACTTAAAAGCCATCTTGGAAGATAAACTTTTTAGTTTAATTAGTGACCTAAATTTCTCCTTGCCTTTCCATCTTCCCTAGTTCATGTCTATTTCTGAACCTTCATCCCTCAACAACGATTTCTTTAACAGCTCATTAAAAGCAGGAATTAAAATGTAGTAGTTGTCATACACACAAACTGTTTTTCCCATAGATAGATATGTAGGACTTGAGACGGTAAATAGCAATTTATTGTCTTCTCTAACTAAGGACATGAGTAAAATCTACTTATGATGCCCACAGACACTAGGCGTATACAACCTTCAGTGTACTTGTTGCCTGTTTAATGTGCTCTCTGATATCTGTGTATTACCAGTGATTACTGCCCTCGGAAGGGAATACTAATACACATAACAGCAAGATATAGTTTATGAAAATTTAACCTGAAAGTATGCAGAATTAATAAAATGGATGGGAAATCAAGCAGCATTTATGACTCACGGAAATCTATTCTCTGCTACCCATCAGGGACACCATTGATCGATCACTGATAATGAGGTGTTGGTTTTTTGAAAGTCTTATACCTTCCTAGTTTGTTTATTGATTTTGTAAATAATATAATACTGAGAAACTGAGAAAACAGGCATTTTGAAATGTGTTTTTCCAGTCATGCTATGTCTGAGATATGCTATGAAAGTTTCCTATTCCTGTAAAATATTGAAAGAAATAAAGGGTGAAAAGTTCTGCCTCCATTTAGATATTACCAATTTTATACTGAAGTTTTTTTCTGGTTGTGTTTTGTTTGCATCAAATTTAAATAAAGCTAGACATCCAATTTTGGAGATGTACATCTACTGCATTAAAATATCTACTCCCATTATAGTTTGGATCTTGAGACTAATTGCCTGCTTTTATTCTCTCTCCGTACCATGCATACTGTTTTGCTTGTCGCATTTTAAAGAGAAAATCTGTGCTTTGAATAAATCTTCTAAAGAGTCTTCTAATCCTTTTAAGATCAAATTTCACGAAATTTTTGAGTCGTGGGGAAACTTTAAAGACAGGCACTGCAGGATGTATAACTCCTTTACACCACTCTTCAGTTTATCACCCCATATGCCTTTTTTGACATCATACAACCAGCAAAAGGCTCAACGAGATTAGATTGCATTTTGAAGCTCAGTTTCTTTTTATTTTTACTTATACTAATGTGATACCACGGTGTAAATGTCTGAGAGACGTTTGTTGAAGCTGAATTCTTTTTCAAGCTTGTTGCACAAAATTGCCAAAAAGACAAAAGAAGTCTCTGTGTAATGATTACTTATGCTTTGTAGGTCGCATTCCTTGTCTTTCTGGAGATTTTATTTGAAATTGTAGATTTCTTAAGACTCTGAAGATATACAACCATTTTTTTTTATTTGTTAATAAAGAAGGTGTTTGAGTTAAATTTTATTTTTAATATTATTTACTATGTAAAGATCACCTCTTGCTATCCAAGCCAAAATTTCATTCAATTTGCAGCTTTTCATTTGATCTTCTTCAGGGGATTAAATGATTATAATAAAAAATTGTTTTGGAGGATTCATGATGTTGCAACTGAATCTATCTGTCTCTCTGATTACATATCTATTCATTTGTCAGAGATTACTGTGATGGGACTGTTTAAAAGGCTGATGAAGGACAGTTTTAAACTATAAAACTCAATTTTGTTAAATTAATTTACTAAAAGCATTCTTCTTGCTATGGTTTAATTCTTACATGTTATCATCACTACCTATACAAAATTCTTAGTATTTGACAGTCTTTTTTGAAATTAACTGCTTCTACCATGCACGTGAATAGTGGATGATAGTGGGGATCATAGTGCACAGTCAGCACTAATGGTTGGAATACTTACATGTCCTTAGTCACCAACGTCAAGGTCATCAGGCTTGGGAGCTCCTCAGTGAGACAAGAAAAATGGGCTTGTCTTCTGATTTTCTGTTTGATGTCTGATGCTTTTATGCTTTTTCCCTGCTGCCCCAAAAAGGGGGATCTCTGCTCATTCTAGTGCTGTCAGCAGGATATCCTGCCTATTTTAACCCTTTTCCTCTATCTGGCAACTTCATTACTTAGGTGCCTTGGAGGTATAACTATCTCCTTCTCGTCTGTGCTAATAACATTGCTCACATACTAAAGCAAACTTTTGTCCGGCTATACCATTACAGTATTGTAAAATGCCAACATACTGGTTTTAGCTACACCACTTTAGCACATTTACTTTCAGGTTCAAGGCAAGTTGATAGATTAAATATATTCTAATTACTATATTTATGATTCACGTGTGTCACTGATCTTTGTGTTGGTTACAATGACAGAGTCTATAGAGAGTTATAGATTAAAAACATAGTTTGCATTTAGAGTGTCAATGTAAACTTCTTGGCAAGGAAAGAGTTCAGTTTTGAGAAGTTTATAGAGTCATCTAATGTTTATATCCAGCACAAGATATGAAACAGAATTCTCCGATGGCTTTGGTTGCTGCTTCTCATTCTTTCTTCCCTGATTGATGTGCTAGCTCCTCATATCTCCTATCAGGCTAAATATTTCTCATAAGAAAACCTGTTTCCTTTAGTAGAGTTCTGTCTGCCTTTATGAGGTGACTTTCATGTTCTTCTCCGCTCTTTTGACTGTATGATACTGTCGTCCTTTTCTTCTGAATGCCAGTATTTCTTTTACTTTATACATAACCCATATGATATTTCCAAGAGGTTGCTCAAAAGTGTTTCACTAAATTCATTCTTCTGTGATTGATTTTCTAAGTCTTCCGGTTGACTAGTCTTCCCTTTCCCTACTCAGCAGCTTCTCTTGCAGAAAATTTCTGAAGGGAAGGGTTTTTACAGTTTTTTAATGGCATTTCACACAAACTTCCTTATATAGTCCTCTATTTTTCAAATCCCCCAGTTAGAATAAGAAATAGCAAATAACACAAATAAAATGCAGAAGTACTGTTTTTTAAAGATAGCCATTGCACAACTGTTCTTTTTCTTTGTACTGTCATAATGCCTAGAGAATTCATCAAGAAATTTTCAGTGTCTGAGAAATTGCTCTGTCCGGTTTACTGTTTCTATATACCCAGGCAAGTAATTGTTAATCTAATACAACAGCTTGTTTTAATTCCTAGTTGTTAGTGGAAGGCAAAGAATAAAAATCTGTATTTTCAGAATACTAAAATAAAAGACACTAAAACATAAATTATTAAAATGCTTTCAGAATATTGTTTTATGACTGTATGGAAAGATGTATTTTGGATATACAAATGGTCTGCGAAAGGGCATAGGCAATGATGTTGATAATTAAAATAGATTCTTGTATGCTACTCTGAAGGTCATCCGGTTTTTGCATGGTGTAATGACAGTCTATCAGTTGGCAGCAGCAGTGGTGGGTGTAGCAACCAGTGTGCACTCAGATGAAATATTTGATCTTGATTTGCCTTCATTAATACCTCCACTATTATTGATGAAAATGACAATACACCTTGAAATGGTGTATAAAATTATAAATCTCATTCAAATATTATCCAAACATTTTACATTTTGAAATATAAAATGTGAAATGTGGTTGTATTGGGTTTGCCGGCCCAGATTTCGATGGCAGGGGGGGATGTAGGGATGGCTTCTGCAAGAAGCTGCTAGAAGCTTCCCCTGAGTCTGATAGGGCCAATGCCAGCCGGCTCCAAAGACAGACCCACTGCTGGTCAAGGCTGAGCCTATCAGTAAAATGATAGGACAGGAACCCCTCTGTGAAAACATATTTAAGAAATGGGGAAAAAGAACTGCGCTACACAACAAGGGCAGAGAGAGAGAGAGGAGTGAGAATACATGAAGACACCAAGGTCAGTGAAGAAGGAGGGGGGGGGGAGGATGAGCTCCAGGTGCCAGAACAGAGAGTCCCCTGGGTCATAGTGAAGACCATGATAAAGCAGGTTGTTCCGCTGCAGCCCATGGGCGGTATGTATATGTCCACCATGGGGCAGAGGATGCCACACTGGAACGGGTGGATGCCTGAAGGGCACTGTGGCCTGTGGGAAGCTCGTGTTGGAGCAGGTCGCTGCCAGAACCTGCAGCCCGTGGAAGAGGGAATGCCCACACTGGAGCAGGTTGGCTGGTGGGACTTTTGTGACACTGTGGGGGACTCACACTGGAGCAGTTTCCTCTGAAGGACTGCACCTCAGACTCACGAGGGGCGGATTGTCCCTCATGAGGTGTCTCCCGTTGGACAGTTTGTGATGAATTGCCCTTCGTGGGATGACTCACATTGGAGAAGAGGATGTGAAGCTTGTGTCCCATGAGAGGGACCCCACAATGGCCCCGGGGAAGAGTGAAGAGTCCTCCCCTGGAGTGAAGAAGAAGCAGTGAAACCAACATCGGATGAACTGATCGTAAACCCCATGCCCTGTCCCCCTGCCCCACTCAGGGGGAGGAGGTGGAAAAACCAAGATTGATGTTGACGCCAGAAAGGAGGGAGAGACGGGGGAAGGTGTTTTTCTTTCAAGTTCTTTTTTTATTATTATTATTATTTCTCATTACTCTTCTCTGATCTGTTATAAATCTAACTAATTTCCCCAAAATCAAGTGTTTTGCTTGGACGGTAAATACAAGTGATGATGAGTCTGTCTTTATCTCAAATCTTGAGCCTTTTGGTATATTTTCTCTCCATGTCTAGAGGACAATGGGAGATGAGAGAGCAGCTGAGTGGGCACCTGGCTACCAACCAGGGTCAAACCAGGACAGTGGCTTACTTTCCCAAAATTTACACCCTCTACCTGACCAACTAGTCCCTCCTTATAGAGGCTTGGTTTTGTTTTCTGTGTGTCTTTGCAGCCAAGTACAGGAGGTTTCATAGAATACAATAACAAAGAGAAGCAAAATAATATTTTTTTTTAATGATCTTGAGATAACAGGCAGAATAATTACTTGACCAAAAATGTGGAAAAATTGTGCAAAATCTCTCAAATCTCAAGTATCTCAGCAATACTTTCCCTGTGAAATGTCACCTATGCAAACCTCATGAAGTTCAACAAGGGCAAGTGCAAGATCCAAGTATAAATACAGATTGGACAATGAGTGGATTGAAAGAAGTCCCACAGAAAAGTACTTGGGGGTGTTGGTGGATGAAAAACTGAATACGTCAGCAATCCAGAAAGCCAGTTGCATTCTGGGCTGCATTAAGAGAAGCACAGCCAGCAATCTGAGAGAGGGGATTCTCCACCTCCACTCTGCTCCTGTGAGACCACACCTGCAGTGCTATGTTTTGCTTTGGGTCCCTCAGCATAGGAAATACATGGACCTTCTGAAGCAGGTCCATAGGAGGACCATGAAGATGGTCAGGTGGCTGGATCACCTCCAGTGTGAGGACAAGCTGAGTGTTGGGATTGTTTCAGCCTGGAAAAGAGAAGACTCTGGGGAGACCTTATTGCAGGTTTCCTGTTTAAAGGGGGCCTGCAGAAAAGAAAGGGAGGAATTCTTTATCAGTGAGTGTAGTGATAGCACAAAGAGCAATGGTTTAAAACTGAGAAAGAGTAGTTTTACATTAAATGTTAGGAAGAAGCTCTTTTCTGTGAGGGTGATTAGACACTGGAACAGGTTGCCCAGGGAAGTTGTGGCAGTCCCCTACCTGGAAGTGTTCAAGGTCAGGTTAGATGGGACTTTGAGTAACCTGGTCTAATAGAAGGTGTCTCTAGTCATGGCAGGGAGGTTGGAACTAGATCATCTTTAAGGTCCTTTCCAACCTAAACCATTCTGTGATTCTATGATTTTATGATTCTATGATGATTCTATTATTTTATTACTAAAATGTGGTTTCAAACCACAATAGAATAATCATATTTTCTCTGGTGTGTGAGTCTATGCTCAGGAACAGAAATTCTGACTTGAAATTACAGATGTTGCAGAAGAACTAGTTGAAGAAGTCCATAATGACGTCAGTTATTTATGGATCATTTCCAGTTTTCAGAAGCATTTTTTCTTCTCTCTAAAAAGATAATGCAGAAATTGATTAGGTGGGTTAATATCTGATATCCCAGGAAGATATGTGGCATGACTAGATGCTGTATAATGTGACAAAAGGAAGTTAAAATATTTTTACAATTTTCTTATTCTTTGTTCGTTTGAAGTCCAATGGAGTCTTTGGATAAAACAATCTGCTTGCATTCCCTCTAGCACAGAAAGAGCAGGTCTGACACTTCAAGTTTTTCGGTCTCCTATAACTCATATTCAGCTCTATTCTTACATTTCTTTCACCTACCTATATTTGAACCACACAACCAACTCTGGGAAAAGAATGATGTGAGAATATACTTGGGGAAATGCTGAAGCCTCATCCAGGCTGCTGTAGCGGGACATAATTCAGAAAACATATATAATTTTTTTTCTAAAAATAAATGCTTTTCTTGCTCAGAAAAAGGGAGAAAGATTTGGGAGAGAAGAGAGGAAAGGAGGAGTAGTGCCTTCTGAGGAATCATTTCCTAACGGGATTCTATTTTCTGAATGCAAGTGTAAGTTGTCCACTGCATTCTGTTACTGTAACAGAAGTGCCGTTTTTCTGCTTAAGCAAGGACAAGTTTAAGTTGCAGCCCTCAGTATTGTTATAGTAAGAATAATTTGTTTTATTTCTTATGTTTTGTATCTTCAGAAGTTGATATCTGCTTCTTAAGTAGAAATTCAGTTGCTGGACTGTTCCAGATTCTGGATAATTTACTTTCTTACATCTGAAATGGCCCGATAAGTAAAATATTCTAATCTCGTGTTCTTTAAACTAGCTAAGGGTTATTAGGGTTGTTCTGAAGGTAGTGCTCTAGCTAACGATTTGTTACTTAAGAACAATGTTCCTGACAGTATGTCTTATGAGTAGGATATAATACACATCTGAAAGAAATCTGAATTTCAGTGTATATAACTTGTTTAACCAGATTTATCCTTTCTGATTTTGTTCAGGTATCTGTGATTCATATGTACCCATGCTCAGTAACCAAATTTATTTCAGGCCTTTCAGTATATTTATTTCTTTAGTCTAAGGGAAAAACTCCCAGTAAATAAATCCTCATGCTGTAAAATTAAGATTTAAATGTAGGGCATGGCTTCATTTGCTAGAATATCTGACTTAAATAACCATGTTTAATGTTTTTGGTTAAATAATTATGTATTAATAGATGTTTATAATTTCTTATTAATTTTAATATATTATCTCCATGGACTTCAGATAGGGATAAAGGAACAAGAACAAAGGAGAAATACTTAAAACAGAAGCTCAGTAAGACTTATTGGACAAAGACTGTCTTCAGCATCACCGTGGAAGCAGTATTAACCACAAAATCTTCCTCTGAGAGATGAGGAACCAGATTAATAGTAATTTAACAACCAAATTTTTTTAACGGGCAGATGGGTACTTATGGGTATGTTTTATGTAACTAGATACTTAGTAACTGATACTTTTCATCTTCCACACATGTCAAAAAATGTCCGGCTTTCTTTTGGTTTAGAGAAGCAAATGCTACTAATGTTTCATTATCTCTATGGGACTCACAGACTCAGTGTTACGACAAGTGAATTTTTTTGCTTTTAGATGTTCACATGTCTCCCTTTCAAAAGTTATGCATATAGAATGTCAAAAGATATACATTATATTCTCAGAAAATTTACTTGATTATGTAAAAATATTTTTAATACTCAAAGTACTTGAACAAGGTGTGGTGCCAACTTACAGTTAAAACCTTTTAGACCTACAGACACAAGGTGGTAGTATCAGCCTTTAGTAATAATTGTTTAGGATGGTATCACTTTTAGTTAATAGCCTTTGATCCCTCTTCTCTCCAAACAAGTGCGAGAGAAAATCCTCGTAATTTGATTTTGGTCCTGCTAACATTCAGTGTATGTCTAGAACTACACATGTAGCAGTCAATAAATAAAATGATAAATTACAGAAACAAATGAATTCAAAGCAAGCACTTTCATCTCTCTAAGCAAGCTTGAGAAATTTTGTGTTTTTCTGGTTTATCACATTTCTTCATGAATTCTGAAACTATTGAAGGGGAGGGGGGGAGAAAAGGTAGAGTTTCAGACAAACAGGTTGTCTTAAAGTTACTATGTTTATCAGGAAATATGAATCCCTTATCTCTAGCATTCTAACAAGTTATGAAGTCCTGAATAATTTGTTAGGAATGTGCAGACATTTTACGCCATAGAAATCTTACAAAGAAAGATGTTCCTGACTGCTAGATGTTGTTAACCCTTCTCCTTTGTTAACCGCCTTCTTAAGGAGAAAAAAACTTTTTTTTATGCATGCAGGAATCAGTAGCATAGAGAAAAATAAGTATTGAATTTACTATTAATCATTTATCCTTTTTTTCAGGAAGAAAATTATCATGCTTTTAAAACAATTCTCCAATACTTTATGCCTTCATACTCTGTTTCTGAGTAAGATTTTAGGTCAAGACATAGAGTTGATATTTAATTTATTGCACTGGGAGATTGTGGTAAAGCATCTGTAATACAGTTGCTCCCGACCTCCACATTCTCTGCCAGTTCTTCCTTGTCGATAAGAATCAGGTACAACTAGGTCCTTGCTCTTGTTGTCTTCCTGATCATTTCTATGAGGAAGTTGTCAATGCACTCCAGAAACCTCCCTCTCATTTTTTTAAGGTTACATCTTCTTTAGATACCTAGGTATCTAGCCCATTTGTGCTATACTCTTGTGTAGCAATTCTCATAATGAACCTCACACATAAGGAAAGAATATCTGCTCTTCAGTGGACAGTATTTACTTTTTGCACTTGAAATATTAGGACTGCAAGATACAACTTGAGAGTAAATAATATATACGGAAATTAATCTTCGGTTATTGAAAAGGTCTTCTATGCTTCTCTTTCATTATTGAACTCATGCTTCTAGTAATATGACTTTACATGAAGACACATAATCCAATAAATACGATACAAAATAAAGGTTATCTTGTCTGTATTTCAATTATTTGGCCATAAATTAATAATGCAGATAATGCTTGGCCAGCCACTCACTGTGTATATATGAGTAACATATGATACTATGGCCTAATTTCTTCATTAGCTTGAGTTTAAAATTCCTTCATTACTCATAAGACAATGTTACAAATCACAAATACCAGGTTTTCCCAAATGAATACCAATAACAACCTCTTAGGAGTCTCAAGGATGGATTATCTGTGACAGGATGATTGAGCAATAAGCAGAGCGTGGCTGAATAAGAATAGCTCCTAGAAAATCAGCCCATCAGTTTGATATTGAATTTTAATTAAGAAGGCAGAGCATTTTCTCTAGGACTTTGCTTGAATTATATATAATTTGGATAACCTGATTCAATTAGATGAGAATTATGCAAAATTCTTATTTATGTCTGGGTTAATTGTAGTTTAAATAGAGATGATTTATGAGTATTAGAATGGCAAATATTATCAAATCTAGGCTCTCCATTGACAGAGTCTGAAGAAGGTCTTGGATTTGCAGATTATAATCGTAGTTTTGGTGGAAGTTTATTTCTTAGACAAAAAAAATCTGCTATCAATTGTTCTTGCATTCCCACCATTAGATTGAACCTACATTTCAAGATGCTTCCAAAATGAAAATGAATTCCTGCTAAGTGTCAAACACAGTAAGAATTAAAAATGTCAAAAAAAACTGTGCAGATGTGGAGATATGGGTCTGAATCTAAGCTTCTTGAAATCCAGATCTCAGCGCTTTGATTTAAAACATCTCTGAGCAAAGCAAACTAACAAGTTTTAGATTGCAGTGCTAACAATGTGAAATGAAAGAAATGCAGAGATTATAGATAAGCATTATTTCTCACTATTCAGATTTAACTGGATCAATAATTCTTTCTTAAATTACATTTGCACTATAAGAGAAAGACTGCCACTTTTCATCTTTGTATTAATACTAAGTGCTCCCAGATTTCAGACTGAAATAATTGTGTTAAACTAATGTGCAATTGAAAAAAAGTAACAGTTATATTGATTTACAATGTAGCTCTGAGAATGGAATTTGCAAGTTTGGCAGATTTGTAAAATAGAACCTTTTAATAAAGCTAGAAATATTAGTTATTCTATAAAACTGAACATTTAACTAGAGAAACAGAAACACTGGCAGTTTAAAAATGCTCTGAATTCATAAAGATATATTTCTTCACTTGCAGTTCATATCCATATGCAGGAATATATTTCTCAGATAAAATTAGAAACAGTTAAGCATTTTACTTTAGATCTGGATGTCACAAATACATTGAATCCAAGAAGAAAAATTAGATCGTGAATCCTGGAATATGTGTGCCACTCTGAGTAGATTG
This sequence comes from Trogon surrucura, assembly GCA_020746105.1. Taxonomy (NCBI): domain Eukaryota; kingdom Metazoa; phylum Chordata; class Aves; order Trogoniformes; family Trogonidae; genus Trogon; species Trogon surrucura. The sequence goes on along the minus strand of CM036617.1, from coordinate 109,767,406 downwards.
AATGTGGACATACGCCATGGCTTAACCCCATCCAGCAGCAAAACCACACACAGCTGCTCACTCCCTCACACCCATGGTGGGATGGGTGGGGAGAATTGGAAGGGTAAAAGTGGGAAAAATGTTGGTTGAAATAAAGACAGTCTAATACATAAAGCAAAAGATACATCTGAAAGCAAAGCAAAACGAGGAATTAATTCACGATTTCCCATGATCAGGCAGATGTTTATCCATCTCCAGGAGAGCAGGACTCCATCACATGTAGTGGTAACTGGGGAAGACAAATGCCATGACTCTGCATATTCTCCCTTTCCTTCTTCTTCCCCCAGCTATAAATGTTGAGTATGATGTCATATGGTCTGGGACATCCCTTTAGTCAGCTGGATTGAGCTGTCCTGGCTGAGTGCCCCCCACAGCTTCCTTGCTGATGGGGTGAGGTGAGGAACAAAAAAGGGCTTGACTCTGGGTAAGCACTGCTCAGCAGTAACAGAAACATGTATGTGTCTTCAGCACAGTTTCTAGCATAAATCCAAAACACAGTTCCATACTAGCTACTGTGAAGAAAATTAATACTCTCCCATCCAAAACAAGCACAACATAGAAAAGTTGGACCACATCTGGATTTTATTTTATTGCTCTCTACAATCCTTAAGTTCTCATGTAAGAGAAAAGATTTTGAAATACAATATTTGACCCACTCACGTTTTTGCACCTTCCCCTCTCCTCTTACAACATGGTTTGAAAAGGCTTAACATATAGGGTTTTAGGTTTGTTTTCAGTTGCTCTTTTGGTTTATTTTCCATTAAAATTTACTGTGGATCTTGGAGTATAGTTGCTCCATTTCTGTTTTGTGGTTTGACTGTTTCACATAGTATAAATCTAGGATCAAGACTTTGTACTATTGACACTTCAGCTGATTGGGGAGATAATAAGTCTCCAGTCTCAGATTTATACAAAAAATATAAAATTTGAGAGACACCTCTTATATGCACTGTAGTTCTTATTTCTCATGTTATTTATTCTTTAGCTTTGCATATTACCATTGCTTCATGTGTAACATTCTTTGTGCTGTCCTCGAAGGCGAGAATCTTAGAGGCCTGATCTGAAGGTTTCAAACTCAATAGAGAGAAAGAGTTCAAAGACTGAAATTCAGAGATCAGAGCAATAAATATCTAAATCGTAAAATGAACTGTATAACTATTCACCATGACTATTAGGGTTTTAAGGGTAGAAAAGCAATATTTCTTTGTTCAAACTAAATAATTCCAAATCAGATATTGTGGTTTTTTTCAAAGAGGAGTAGTCAAAGTAATTATATCTTTGCTATAGCTCCACCACTTGATTTTCCAGATCATACTTAATAAGCAAGGGAAACAGTGGAATGTTTTTTTCATATTGAAACGCATTTAAAATGGACAGATTATTTCTCTTTAAATATTAAAGCAAGCAAGGACCCTATCTTTAGATAATTAAAAGGTCTTTTACAGAAACAGAATATGATTATTTGCAACCTCTCAAAAACTTCAACCTTTTTTTCCCTACTAATAGTGTTAAATAGTAGAAATACATCAAGAGGTTAGCTTGTCTTATGGTTTTATTCAGAGATAAAATCTCTTTCTCTTTTAGAAGTACAGTTAGATGGAAATTTAAATGAATAATTCTGCAGCTGAGTTGTATTTTTCTCCCTATTTGAAATATTTCTAATAATTATAATAAATACTGAGCAACGTAAATGATACTAAATGTACAAACAAAGCCACATCTATTTTTCTTAAGAACAGCAAAGTAGTTTTAAATAAATGCCAGTCATACTCCTGGTTGTCAGTAATGCCAAGCCCAAGAACATGACATTCCTGGAATGGCTAAGAAAGAATAGGAAATTTACAGCACATTCCCTTATTTGCTGTCTTATAGCCCTGAACCGATGCAAAAATATTGGGAAATTACAGGAAAAAAATATTATTCTAGTTGTTTCTTTTTTTATTTGACGTTTTCAATTTGTCTCCATTGTCTTACACTTAAGGAAAGAATCAGATTCTCTGCACATGGACAGAGATTCTGTGCAGATAACTAATACTGTTCAGTCCAACATGTATGAACAGGAAGTAAGTATGATCCACTACACTTATGCATGATGGAATTATTCCACATACGTTCCAGTATTATACAATTTAACAGCCTAGTCCCAATCTTTAAAAAAAAAAAAAAAATCCTATCTCGGAATGTAAGGGCAATGTCTATTGTGCTGTCAAGTAGTATGTGAAGTATTAGACAGAAAGTTAAATGTGAAGACTTTTGTACAGATCAGAGCAGAAAAAAAGCATGACACGAACAGATGCTAGCAAAGTGAGACTTGACTGGAGGGCTCCTGATTCCCATGTATCTTTTATAATAGTGGAATCTAGAAGCCACATCTGGAGCTCCTACATGTATTTATTTCCCTAAAGAGGAAGACTAAATGTTATCACTCTATCAAGAAACTGGTTGAATACCAATCTCCATTGCATATCATTTTTTATCCAAACAAGAAATTCTGTGTTCTAAAAACATAAACAGACCCGTCCGCCTTGGTTAACTTGCATTAGAGATGTCAGCAATTTGGCTATCTGTCTTCTCTGATGCCTAAAAGCTGTTACTTGGTTGTCATAAGCTGGAATGGCCGATGGTCATAGTTATTGCAGTGGATAAAGGCTGAATCTGAGAGGTAAGGAAAATTAAAAATAAACTTGCTGCTTGCTTTGTGTGTTCTGTATCTAACTCTATACTGTAAATGAAGTTTAAACTTTTGCATACGGAGTTGTCATTCTGTCAATTTTTACACCTATGCTTTCAAGACTTCTGAGAAAGGAAAGCTGAATCAAAAAAAAATCATCAAAACCAGTTGCAGTTCTTCAAAACACCAGGTTACTATTGACAATATATAATTATAATTCCCCTCTGTTTTCTAGAAGAAAGTGTTTAAATTATCTAATGTTTTTTAGGGACAGGAACATCTTGAAAAACACATAGTAAGTTGCTAAAGAATGCTACAACAATAAAGAGCTCAAGTGATTTCAGTGAACTCAGGTGAACTGGTTCTAACTACATGTATTCAGTTTGAATACCAAATGTGGAAAACCACAGCAAATCAGGAGTATATTTTGGAATGTATTTGGTACGTTAGAGAACAGAGAGAATAAGAATCTCTCTGAGGTAAATGTAGGCTACTAAAATATTAACCAGAGTGAGAAGTATAAAACTGTCAGGCAAAGAAACTCTCCTCCCTCATTCCCCTTGTGGTCTGTTTTAAAAAGCATTATACCAGAAAGTACATGCTTAAAAGAAACTTAAATTTGGTTTAATCTGATTCTAAGACAAAGGTACAAGGAAGGCAAACAAAAATTTTACTTGAATGTCCGATTTTAGGAATGTGAGAGCAAAACCTGGTAAAAATTTCATTGAAACATAATAGGAAAATGCTTAGCAATTCTTTTGGTATCCAAAGAAGTAATTTCTTGCTTCATTTCTGCCTTCTGTATCAGGAATAGCGTGACCAGCAGGACTTAAGGATGTGATCATCCTTCTGTACTCAACACTGGTGAGGCTGCAGCTTGAATCCTGTGTTCATTTTTGGGCTCCTCACAGCAAGAAAGACACTGAGGTGCTGGAGCTTGTCCAGAGAAGGGCAATGAAGCTGGTGAAGCCTCTAGAGTACGTCTTATGAGGAGTGGCTGAGGGAACTCACGTTGTTCAGTCTAGAGAAAAGGAGGCTTAGAGGGAGACCTTGTTGCTCTCTACAACTACATGAAAGGAGGTTGTACCAAGGTGGGGGTCCGTCTCTTCTCCAGAGTAACAAACGATAGGACAAGAAATAGGCTCAAGTTGTGCTGGGAAAGGTTTAGACTGGATATTAGGAAAAAATTCCTCTCCAGAAAGGGTTATCAAGCATTGAAACAGGTTGCCCAGGGAAGTGGTTGAGTGACCATCCCTGGAGGTATTTAAAAGATGTGTAGATGAGGTACTTGTGACATGGTTTAGTGGTGGACCTGATATTGTTTAGTTAACAGTTGGACTTGATATGTCAAAGATCTTTGCCAATCTGAACGATTCCATGTCCATGACTGTAAAGGGAAATCTGTTGAACTCCTAGTTGCTGCACTGTTAAAGGGATTTAATGTCCTGCCTTCATCTTTCTATCCAGGACAGAAAGGGAACATTACACTTACTTCATTCACTAGACGGAATGCTCCAGCTCTCTTTCTCAGCGGCAAATGAGGTGCAAAGCTCTACCCTGCTGCATAGAACAGTCTTTTCCCTTTTAAGCCAAGCACTCTGGTCTGATTACTTTCCTGTCTATCTGTTGTCAAGAAGGAAGAGAGGATTTGGGACAACACTCATTCCTCCTGTGTACACTTTTACTTCCTCTTTTAATATCATACACACACACGCACATAGTTTTCTACACACGCATGCACATAGTTTTCTTGCAGTGCCACATGAAAATGTGGTTCTCTGAATGTTATTCTTTCCGATACATTCCCCATACCACACACCACCACAAGTTCAGGTACATCCCCATGCACAGTCCCAGGGTTGTAGCAACAGACATTTGCAGAACAGAAGTATTCACTAGATATCCCACTATCTTTAGCTTCCAGAATACTCTATGGGACCAGATGAGAAAAGATAAATCATGACTCTCAGTGGTCAGAACTGTTTTGAAACAACCAATTTTCAGGGATTTCCTAGCTTTCATATGCCCAGATCTTTCTAATACCAGGAAAAGAGATAGAGGAAGGAAAGGTTTACTCCTGCTTTGATACTATTCTGGTCTCACTTAACAACTGAAAAATATCCATATTCGAATATGGGATTAAAGCAATTTTGGTAATTCAAAACTCTGTTATCCAACTATAGTTCTGGTTCCCTCAGGAACAGATAGAAAAAAAAAGAGTAATATCTGGTTTTTGTTATAAAGCACATCTTATTTTGAAGTGAATAAATAAATTCTCATAGCAATTTCAGGTTTAGGAACCAGAGAGTTATAGTCTAAGTAAAATCTAAATTAACAGCTCAGCAGTAACATCCATGCTCCCATTTCAAATGTGTTTTCTTTGTTATTATTTACATTCTCTGCAGCTACTTTAAAAGTGAATAGTTGATGAAAGCAATATTAATCACTTTACTTCTTTGAAGCTTCTCACTGGGAAGTAGAAAATAAGAAAACCTTACTGGGAGAAATATACCCTATGCAGTAAATAGCTATTTTGTTTTTGTTGTTCTCTCTTCTCCCAGCGTATTAAAGTTGAGCTCTAAAAACCATAGTAAAGCAAGTACTTATCCTCTAACAAAGAAACACTAAATGCATTGAATTAGGGAACAGCCACAGTTTGTCCTTGATATACCTTCATATATTTTTATACTGGAAAAAAATGTTTTTATCTCCCAGAATATAATATAGCATTTTATTGTCTCAATAAAAGAAATTCTATCCCTTTACGAGAGGATATATTTCACATTATATATATAAATGTTAAGTCACTATTAACTGTTCAAGAGTTTATTTTGATTGTAAGATGTAAGCTAAGCACAAAATAATGTATAGGTGCCATTCTTCTAACATATAGATGTTATGTACAATTATCTAACTGCTAAATCATAACAGTGCTGAAAATTTCCTTTCACAATTAGTTTAAAGGATCTTTTGTGAAGCATCTTGTCTTTAAACATAACTGTACTACTTTTACAAAAATGGTGTGGAGACCAGCTTCAGTGCAGGTAAGACTGCACTGGGGAAGGGATTTGAAGAAAAAAGGGCCGTGAAAAAGCTCTTTTTGGGAGTTTTTCTGAAGCTGGGAAAAGCAGCTTGCATGTGCTGTCGGTCGGCAGCTTGTGGCCGGGCTGCTGAGGTAGCATGGACAAAGCCAACACTGCTCCACGGTAAATCTAAAAGAAGCTATAAGAATCCTCAGGGAGGGCAGTAAGGACAGGGAGAGAAAATGTGTGTCCTGGCATGCGTATGACCCGGTGGGTGCTGCAGCTGTCTGCAGCTCGTAGGGCAGGATGCTGAGGTTCTGTCAGTGCACAAGGTATGTTCAATTGCTGTAAGTTGTCCCTCTCCTGCCCTGCGGGGAGAACCGAACTATCCGAGGAGCACAGCAGCAGCAGTAACAGTCAGCACTGCGTCTAGATCGAGACGAACAAGGTGTTCCTGGAACCAGGGAAGCCTGAGGAGACAGGAGAGACTCGACAGCAGGCAGCAACTGTCGTGTTTGATAACAGATTCAAGCCCACTGTAAGAAACCAGCACTCAGTCATGGAGAGTACCTGGCTTGGATCTCGTCTGACCCTCACCGGGGCATCTGATCACAGAGTACAGGGGGGTTTCCTGAAGCATGAAGACCCACAGTCAGCAGCGAGTCCCAACTAGAGCAGGTAGCTCTTGGGAGGGTGGCGTGTGAGGAGTGGTTGTTGTCACATTGCCCTCCCAGCTTACCTAGTCATGGTTACAACCAGGCCAAAAACCACCACCAGAAAAATGTGGGGACTCAGAAGGCGCTCCCACGCAAGCACGCAGGTGTGCAGACCTCTGGCTGCAGTGGATGCCTCAGCCTGTCTGTTATCCCAGAAGCCAGCAGAGACAGCACTTGTGTACAGTGTGACCAGGTGAACGATCTGCTCTGCCTGGTGGCAGAACTGAAGGATGAAGTGGAGAGGTTGAGGAGTATCAGGGTGTGTGAGAGGGAGATAGATTGGTGGAGCCACTCCCTGGGGCAAAGTCAGCAGGCGGAGGTTCCACGAAAAGCAGAGGATCCCCTTCCCTCTTGCCACCAGGGAGTAGGAGGGGAAATGGCCCTAGGTTGAGCCAGGGGAGGTTCAGGTTGGGTATTAGGAAGAATTTCTTTAGCGAAAGGGTTGTCAGGCATTAGAACAGGCTGCCCATGGAGGTGGCTGAGTCGTCATCCTTGGAGGTGTTTAAGAGACAAGTAGACGTTGTGCTGAGGAACATGGTTTATTGGTATTCACAAGGCTAGGACAAAAGTTGGACTCAATGATCTTGAAGGTCTTTTCCAATGGAAACCGTTCTATGAAACTCTTCTACGATACAGCTTCTTTTCTTTGTGGGTCTCAAGAATTCCAATTATGAGATGTTATATTAAGATACAGAATTCCAATTCCACATATGGTGTTAATCCAAATTAATAAAATGTAGCTGAGTGAAACCACTGGCTAAATAGAGGAATCTGCATAATTGGAGATACTTTAATGAAGATAATTTTTAAATGCAGCTATGGGAATTTGGAAACAAAATGAATGTACCTTGAGCACAGTAAATAGATGGAAAACTTCTGGAGAGTTACGCATCAAACTTGGTCCTGATCTAAGATTTTTTTTCAAAGATGTTCAGCTGTGTCAAATGTTAGCATAAAAAAAAATAATAAAAATGCTAAAGCATGAACTTGTGACTCTGCACATTCCTAGTAGAGGTGTTGTGCTCATTCATAATGTGGGAGAACAAGCCAGAAGACTAACACTGATTTCAGTGGAATTTAGGAACAGGCTTCTACTATGAGGATGCTGTATAGGATTGTATGGACAGAAGAAAATTGTTGCCACAGCAGACTAATGCACTCTACTATCATAGAGATGAAATGCATTTACTTTATTCATTGGAGACTCTACTTAAGATATTGCTGCATTCAGAGAACATTTGGTGAAAATATCATTCAACATAAAGTTTGATAAAATATACATTATTAGTAAGAAAGACAAATGTGGTAGAGTATTAGAAGATTAGAAGGCATGAGTGTGTTGTCAGATAGTGTAATATATGCTGGCAGCTGCTCTAACTTACGTAAGATTCAATTTTAACTACAGTACCTGTTTGGAGACGACTAAAGGCATAATTCAAAATGACAGCATTAAAACTTTTTTTTTTTTTTAATTTACAAAGTTTCTTGAATACAGCAAAAACCTACCGTGAGGTTTACATCTAGATCAGTTTTTGAGTAACAAGATTCCAACACGATTACTTAAATTAATGAAATTTTATTAACTTTTTTTTATTCTCGTAGACATAAGAAAATGTTTTTGAGATTTGGTGGATGGTGTTTGATAGTGTTTTGAGCTACAACATAATTTACATCACCAACACTTGCAATCAGTGTGAAATCACTGATTGTTCTTTATTGTTTCTAGGAAAAAATCCATAGATCTCTATGATATTATTTTATAGTTCTTGTGACACTGAATGCACACTGTGCATGCAAAATTATGCTTGTCTATCAATTGCAAAATTATACTTGCCATCCCTGATCCTGAGTCTACCACATAATACATCGGTTTTTTTGATAAATACAATACTAGGCATTGACCTCCTTATAGTCACAGATCTAAGTACTATGTATAAGCAGCCTGTGACGAATAAGGAATTAAGAATGTCAAGTTAATAGAAAATGTGTAAGTGCTAATTTTAACAGTCATAGTCCGGTCAGGAGAAAATTCTGATGATAAATACTTTGCATTACTAATTTTCTAAATGTTGCTTTTTATTAATTAATTAAGCAATTATTAATTGCAGGTAAGACTGCACTGAGGGCAGGTCAGATTGCACTGGGGACAGGATCTGAAGTGAAAAAGGCTGATAAAAAGCTCTTTCTGGGGCTTTTTTAAGCTGGGAAAAGCCTCTTGCCTGTGCCAGGGGCCAGCCGCTCGAGGGTGGGCAGCCAAGCTAGTGAGCTAGTGTGGGCGGATCCACCATCAACCATTGATCAGCAGTTAATTGTGCCCTCAGGATATAAAAAGCCTTGGGGATGACTAGTTTCTGCCCACTGGACGTAGGACCAGCTTACAGAGTGTATGTGTGTGCACCCTGGTGGATGTCGCTCTTGACTACATCTCAAATGACAGGGTACTGAGGTTCTGATGATGCATAAGGTATGTTCAACCTGATCACTCGCAACAAGGCAGTAAACGGTGTGTGTTAACAGTGGAATAACTAAATGTGCAGTAAGTAAACCTGTGCTTAATTTTGAGGGGTCATTTGATTGTAAAGGTCCAATTATGGTTGCAACCTGGCCAAAGGCTCTTAGAAAAACTGTGAGCACCCAGAGAGAGGACCCACGCAAACATGCAGGTGTCTAGGCTGCTGGATGCAGAGAGTGCAGGAACCTGGCACTTGTGATGGTGGATAGTGATGATAACACCTGTCTTAGATGTGAACAGATGAATCATCTACTCTGCATGGTGGCTGAGCTGAAGGAAGAAGTTGCAAGACTAAGGGCTATAAAGTAATGTCAAAGGGAGATTGATTGGTAGAACCAGGCTCTGTCATCCTTGAGCGGGAAGAATGAGCAGGAAGATGCTCAACAAGAACTAAAGGACTCCCTCTCCTCCTACCACCAGGTAAAAGGAGGGGACATAAGGGACAAAGGGGAGTGGAGAGAGGTCCCTCATTGGGGAGGCAAATGAAAACTCTCCCACCCATCTCCCTCGTCTTCCCAACTGCCCTTGCACAATAGATATGGGGCTTTGGAACTTGACGACCACACAGTAGAGATGGAGATGAAGATCTACCTATCCACCTAGTGAGTTGCCAGGGATTATCTCTTGCCCCCACATCTTAGAACTCCCTCAATTAAGAAGAAAAGGAGGGTAATTGTAGTAGGCGACTCCCTCCTGAGAGGAACAGAGGGCCAGATCTCTCGACCAGACCCAACCTACAGGGAAGTCTGGTGCCACCCTGGGGCTCAGATCAGGGATGTGAAGAGGAAGCTGCCTGGTCTGGTGCAGCCCTCTGATTACTACCCCTTGTTAGTTATCCAGGTTGGGAAGGATGATGTTGTAGAGAGACATCCAAAGGCGATAAAAAAGGACTTTAAGGCATTGGGGTGACTAGTTTATGGATCAGGTGTGCAAGTGGTGTTTTCATCAATCCCTTTAGCAGAAGGGAAACACGCTGAAAGTGGGTAGAAAATACACTCAATTGGTGCGTGGCTCAGAGACTGGTGCCACCACTGGAAATTCGAATTCTTTGATCATGGAAAGTTTACCTGTCACTGGGTATGCTAGTGACACATGGAATACATCTGTCCCAAAGAGTAAAAAGGGATCCTAGCACAGGAGTTGGCGGGACTTGTCAAGAGAGCTTTAAACTAGCCTCGAAGGGGGAAGGAGATAAAACCAGACTCACTAGAAATGAGCCTAAGGTTGGCCTTCAGACTGCCGTCCCACTTGAGGTGGTGTCATATGTGACAAACCTGGGGCTGCTAGGGATAAGACTCGGGATGACGTACCAGTGTTAGAGGCAATGTCTATACCACAGCTCAAGTGCATATATGCCAGTGCCCAAAGCAGGAGAAATTAGAAGTTATTGTACACCATTGCAACCATGATATAATTGCCATCACAGAAATGTGGTGGGGTGATTCGCATAGTTGGAGTGCCACAATTAATGGCTACAGACCCTTTAGAAGAGATAGGGAAGAAAAGAGAGGTGGCGGGTTAGCGTTGTATTTTAAGAAGTGCTTTGACTACCTAGAATTCAATGTCAGGCACACCAAGGTGGAGTGTTTATGGATAAGGATAAAGGGGAAGACCAATAAGGCTGATATCCTAGTGGGAGTCTGCTACAGACCACCTGACCACGATAAAGACACTGATGAGGCATCCTTTCAACAACTTGGAGAAGTCTCACGTTCACTAACTCTGGTTGTTGTGGGGGTCTTCAATTTACCAGATGTCTGCAGGAAGTAAAACGCAGCAGAGAGAGGGCAGTCCAGGAGGTTTCTAGAATGTATGGATGACAACTTCCTGTTGCAGCTGGTCAGTGAGACTACCAGGAGTAGTGCTCTGCTAGACCTATTGTTTACAAACAGGGAAGGGCTGATGGAAGACGTGATGGTCAGAGGTTGCCTTGGCCACAGTGACCATGGTTTGATAAAATTTTCAATATGTGGTGAAGTTAGAAGGGTCATCAGCAAAACCTCCACTTGGACTTCCAGAGGGCTGATTTTGGACTATTCAGGACCGTGGTTTGAGGAATCTTTTGGGAATCAGCCCTTAAAAAACAAAGAGGTCCAGAAAGGCTGGGTTTACTTTAAGAATGAAATTATGAAGTCATAGGAGCAAGCTGTCCCTATGAACCATAAAATGAGCCGTCGGGGAAGAAGGCCAATGTGGTTGAACAAAGAGCTTTCACAAGAACTCAGAGGAGAAGAAAGAGTATATCTACTCTGGAAAAAGGGGCAGGTGAATCAGAAAACATTTAAAGATATTGTAAGGTCATGCAGAAAGAGAATTAGAGAAGCGAAAGCTCAGTTAGAACTTCATTTGGCCATCTCTGTAAAGGATAACAAAAAGTGTTTTTATAAATACATTAATAACAAAAGGAGGGTCAGGGAAAATCTCTGCTCCTTATTGAATGAGAGGGGGAACATAGTAACAGAATATAAGGAAAAGGCCGAGGTACTTAATAACTTCTTTTTCTCAGTCTTGAGCAAGAAGACTGGCTTTCCTCAGGACAGTTGGACTCCTGAGCTGGTAGAAAGGGATGGGGAAAAGAATACTCCTCCTGTAATCCGGGAGGAAGTAGTTAGTGACCTGCTGTGCCAGCTGGAACCCAACAAGTCCATAGGTCCAGATGGCATTCATCCTAGGGTGCTGGGAGAGCTGGCAGAAGAACTGGCTAAGCCGCTTTCTATCATTTATCATCAATCCTGGCTAAGGTCCCAGATGACTGGAGGTTGGTCAACATGATGCGCATTCATAAGAAGAGCCATAAAGAGGATCTGGGGAACTATAGACCTGTCAGCCTGACCTCAGTGCCTAGCAAGGTTATGGAGCGGATCATCCTGAGTGTCATCAAGTAGCATGGAGAAGACAACCAGGGGATCAGGCCCAGTGAACATGGATTTAGGAAAGGAAGGTCCTGCCTGACCAATCTCATCTCCTTCTATGACAGATCACCCAGCCATGGGTGACCCGTCTAGTGGATGAGGGAAAGGCTGTGGATGTGATCTACCTTTATTTCACCCAAGCCTTTGACACAGCATCCTCCTGGAAAAGCTGGCAGCCCACAGCTTGGAAGGGTGCACCCTTTGCTGGGTAAAAAAATGGTGGGATGACCAGGGCCAGAGAGTGGTGGTGAATGGTTCTGCATCCGCTTGGCATTCGGTGACCACTGGTGTCCCCCAGGGATCAGTTCTGGTCCCAGTCCTATTCAACATCTTTATTGATGACCTGGATGAGCGGATTGAGTCTACCCTTAGGAAGTTTGCAGATGACACCAAGCTGGGGGGAGTGTCGATCTGCCGGAGGGTGGAAGGCACTGCAGAGGGACCTGGACAGATGGAGTCCGTAGGATGAGGTCAGTGGTATGAAGTTCAACAAGACCAAGTGCAGGGTCCTACACTTTGGCCACAATAACCCCCTACAGCGCTACCGACTGGGGGAGAAGTGGCTGGAGAGTGGCCCGGCAGAGAGGGACCTGGGAGTATTGGTTGACAATCGATTGAACATGAGGCAGCAGTCTGCCCAGGTGGCCCAGAAGGCCAATGGCATCCTGGCCTGTATCAGGAACAGTGTGGCCAGCAGGAGCAGGGATGTAATTTTGCCCCTGTACTCAGCACTGGTGAGGCCTCACCTTGAGCCCTGTGTGCAGGTCTGGGCCCCTCACTGGAAGAAAGACACTGAGGTGCTGGAGCGGGTCCAGAGGAGAGCAACGAGGCTGGGGAATGGACTAGAGGGAAAGTCCTACGAGGAGAGGCTGAGGGAGCTGGGGTTGTTTAGCCTGGAGAAGAGGAGACTCAAGGGAGACCTTATCACTCTCTACAACTACCTGAAGGGAGGCTGTAGTCAGGTGGGGGTCAGGCTCTTCTTCCAGGCAACTAGTGACAGGAGGAGAGGACACAGCCTGAAACTGCATCAGGGGAGGTTTAGGTTGGATCTCAGGAAGCCCCTCCTCATGGAGAGGGTGATCAGGCACTGGAATGCACTGCCCAGGGAAGGGCTGGAGTCACGGTCCCTGGAGGTGTTTAAGGAAAGGACGGATGTGGCACTTAGTGCCTGTAGTCTAGCCATTGTGATGGTATTGAGTCATAGGCTGGACTTGATGATCTCAGAGGTCTTTTCCAGACTCAGCAATTCTGTGACTCTGTGTAATTATGAAGCAAACATAGATTCACAGTTGATATAATTAATAGACAGACTCCATTACCTTGTGTGAAAATGGTGGTTGAAGAATGTAAAAGCCCGTGTTTTCTTAGAATTTTGACTTCTTATCACATACTTTCTATAGTGGGCACATATGACCTGCAGGAACATACAGCTGGCAAGAAGGTTGAAACTTACAGCCAAGGGAAGAGTTTAACCTCAGACATACAATGTATTGATCTTGTTAAGAGCAATGGAGATGTTATTTATTAGGAAAAAATATACAAAACCCAAACACACTTTTCTTTTTCTGACAAATATAAGAAAATTTAGATACCTATTTCACCTGTGTTTCATAGCACCAGTTAAAATGCTACTCATAAAATGGGGAAATGCATGACTTGACTCATCTATCGAAATTTCACTTGATATCTGAGATCAATGGTGTACTTATTGCATCTGGAACCATAGATAACATCATTTTAATCAAAAATTCTAGCAAAGTAATTACTTTTTAAGCATATGGCCACAGATAAGAAAATTGAATGGCACTTAAATTGGATTTGTAAGAAAATGAATTTGCATTAAAAAGTAGCTATTAGCTATTTCAGTGGCAATGTGGGAGATCAAGGTTATGGATCTCTGCTCCTTAGGTGTGGAAACCTGTTTTATGAGAGGTGATATATTTGGGCTTTAAGGCAAACAGAGAGTCTCAGTGATTTTTCTCATCTCAGTTTCAATTTAATTAGTGTCATCACAGAGGGTAGTATTTGTTCTTTTTTTTGGGAGTAGCAGACAAATGACTCCTTCTAAAATGACAGCAAAATGCCATGGCTCTGTAATTGAAGCAAGTGGACAGTTAAGATTGGAGGTGAAGGAACTGTTTAACTTAGTTTCTGCTTCAAAAAAAAAAGAAAATGCAATATTTATCCAGTTAAAATCTTGATGTGTCATTGCAACATTTCTGATTCAAGACTTCTTTTTCCAAGTGAGAGTTGACCTGTTAATATCCTTAAAAGTTGGACTAGATGGTCTTTTGAGGTCCCTTCCAACCCCTAACATTCTGTGATTACTTTGAATAATTTATACATACTAAAAATATATTATTGCATTTATTTTATTCATTCTGTGCTCAGTTTATACCTAAATTTTCAAAGTAAATGTGTAAATACAAATTCTTACGAGGACCCCAGGATGAAAATCACATGTTACTTTTCAAAAAATAGTAACTTGTATTAATTTCTACTTTCAGAATTGCTTTTTAATGGATGATCTCCTAACAAGAAGTGAGTGGGAGCTGAGAGTGCTTACTGTCTGCCCAAAATGTTTTTTCTTGATAGCTTTTCTCAGCAGTGAATTATTTAAAAGTCTAAATTATTCCAAAGAATGTTTTTTAGCATCACTTTGGGACTCACCTTAGTTCATATCTACATGTTGTACAATACGGCCTGTCTTGTATCCTTTGGCACTGAGAAATACTGTTGTCACTCTCCATTCATGAAAAAGAAAAAAAAAAGCTAGCTTTTAAGAAGTAGAAAAATACAAGTATACAGTACTTTCCCAAAAGATGGTGATTTTTTTGGACATTATTGAGCCTCTGACATGTTAATTTAATTGGGCTTTGATTTACTGGGAAACATTCCCAAATGTAAGATTATTCAAAGCTTGTATGACAGATGAATATCCCAGTTGGAAGACAAAGTTGTCAAGTGACATAAATATGAATGTTTCAACACTATTTTTTTTTTATCATAATTGGGCCACTGACATGTTAAACTCTAAGCTTTTAGCTAAAAGATTATTCTTGGAGAAATAATGAGTGCTATGTTGAGATTAGAACTGAAGTAATGTGGAACAAGGATACTACTCACTGCAGGAAAGGAGGTAAAAACACTAAAAAGCTGGAAGAAAACAAGTAATATTAAAATTACAGAACTTGTAACAACTGGAACCATCCAGAATATTTCCATAAACCTGTAGAGCCCAGAAGCTGCTCTTAAAGTGCTGACAGATTTGATTTATGTTATGAATGTAGCTGAGGGGAAAATAACTACTTTATTGGTAAATTTAAAAGCCTGTATGTGTTCCCCTATCTTTGTACTACTACATAGGAAATCAAAAATCAAAGAAAACAAAGAAAAATTTATTACATATGGCTAATTGCATATTCTTTCCTAGAATCATTAGAAACAATTTGCAGGAATCTATGAATAAGATGATGTGACTTTTTTTTTTAATCATTTTCTTTTTCTTTTCCATAGGATAACTCGTGACAATTACCACAAGTGCTTTAAAGCTTCTTGTAAACTTCTTCGCTATCCTTTTATCTTTTTGGTTTTTTACTTTTTCTCAGATTTGCTTTGCATATTCCACTCAAATTTCATCATGAATACCCATAAATGTTTATTATTGGATTGCTTTCACTAATGAGAAGTGACATTCCTGGTTCCATCTCAATGAGCCTAGGCATTTTTCTATTGCTTACCAACAAATTTACATTTTGTTTTTTAGCAAATTGTAAATTAATTATGTGGAGTGTCAGTCAGTAAAACATACAATACATCTAATGATTGCTGTCCCATGAAGGTTCTGTATATCTTCTTGGCTATGTTTTTGTCTCTTTAGCTGCAGATTCCCAGGAAAATTTCACTGAAATCCTGAAACCTCAATGTTCATGGTTTGCTTCCTGGAAGTAGCGATCTGCTTTTTTAACACAGAATCAGTGACATGAAATTTATAGGAGTTCTCTTTTCCAGAGTTCCTCCTTTTCAGCCTTTCGCTGAAAACAGATTAATTACTGCAAGCCGTTCAGGTCTGTGTGTCTAGGAATGTTTTGAATATTGCTGAGGATGCAAACTCGACAACCTCTGTAAAGAGCAATAAGGTCTCTCTGGAGCCGTCTCATCTTAAGACTTAAAAGAACAAATTCTCTGAGCTTCTCCCCATAAATCATGTGATCTAGACCCTCACTGCTGAGCTTGTTCTCATACGTACTTGTCTACCATGTACTGGAGAGCCCAGAAGTGGACACCGTACTTCAGACATGGCTTCATAAGGACTGAATAGGGTGGAAGAATCATTTCCCTGTATCTACTGGCCACACTCACGTTGGTAGTAGTAGCACTAGTCCAGTATGCCGTTGTTCCTGATTTCCACAAAAGCATGCTGTTGGCTAAAGTTCAACTTATCCTCTAGGACCCTGGGCCTTCTGAAAGACTTCCTTCCATCCAGCTGACACCCAGCCTGTATGGTTTCTTGAAGATATTCTCTTACAGATGTAGGATTTAATATTGCCCCACTTCATAGAACTTCATGGGGTTCTTATCCACCCATTTTTTCAGTCTGTCAGGATCTCAAAGTATAACAGCTCTGCTCTTATACACCCCAGTTTGATATTGTCAGCTAGTGAACATGGCCTGGACATCTCTGGCAACTGCTTGCCAGTTGAATTTTTTTTTACTGCTGACTGCAACTCCTTCAGGCTGACAGTCCAGGTAAATTCATATATTGCCCATCTACCCAGTTCATATCTGTATATTTGGGTTATAATGTCACTATAGGAGCCAGGGCTAAGGTCTTATTTCTGTAAACAACATTCACTGTTCTCTGTTTTCCTGTATCAAGTTATTCATCAGGGGGCTGGTTAGCTCACTCGGTTAGAGCATGGTGCTGATAACACTGAGGTCACGAATTCGAACCCTGTTGGGTCCCCATGTGTTTCCTGATCTAGTAGAGAGGCATCCCTGCCCATGACAGGGAGGTTGGATTAAATGATCTCTAAGGTCCCTTCCGGCCTAGGCGATTCTATAATTCTATGATTCATCTAATCATAGAAAAACATCAGACTGGTAAGACATGTTTTGCATCTTAAACTGGATGCTTTGTTTTTCTTTAGTGCAAGGACTTGTATTTTCTTATACTTAGTTCATGTAACTGTAATGAGTAACCACAGATAAATATCCAAACATGCTCTGAGACTTCTCAGCAAGGCGTCTACCTTGAAGTATTTCTCTA
Source organism: Trogon surrucura (assembly GCA_020746105.1). Lineage (NCBI taxonomy): Eukaryota > Metazoa > Chordata > Aves > Trogoniformes > Trogonidae > Trogon > Trogon surrucura. The sequence continues at coordinate 109,750,264 of CM036617.1, read as the reverse complement.
TGGTAAAAGAGAGTTTTGTCTGCAATGCACTCATGAGAGCTTATCTCATCAGGTTAATGGAGTAATGTAAGCACTTCAGGTACTACTCCAAACTCAGCTTCTGTACTTACATGAAGAATCTCAAATGAGCATAGATGTACTTAAAACAAGTTTAAAAACATAGTCGTCATGCATCATAGATCATGACATGAATGTACAGAGCTGTTACTGTAATTGCTCCACATGGCTTCCAAACGAGCAAATTCAAAAGGACCCTGGCATTGCAGTAAATACCTTAATCACTTAAGGCAAAACTGATGATAGATCTAGCAACTTACAAAAAAAAAGCATGAGATGAGCATGCCTTTTTGCCTATATAATAAAACAAATCATGAGAACTGGAAGGCATTAAATTTCCCTTTTGGGGAAAATTTCACTTCTCTTTTTGAATGAATTATTCACTCACATTTCACAGATTGTCAGCTCAGCACTCTTCTGTGCAATCATGCTGATAATGGTTTTTACTTAAAAGGGACAAACAATAGATGGTCTAATCCCTAAGCATTGTTTTTTTCTTAATATTGCCCTCCTTTTATGTATTTTTATCACCGACAGAAGAATGCAGCTGTAGTAGAAATCTCTCTTCAAGGATCCCTTTCCTCTTATATGTCTCCATCCTCAAGCTCATCCCTTTTCTTTTTTCTCCTTTTTTTTAGCAACATATGTAAGATGTTCTACCCTTCAGATAGCTGAGTCTTATGCTACAACATGTGGTCAAATGTTATTAAGCATCCCAAAATAACTGATTCTTAATTGATTTAGGCAATGATGCAGATTACTTGCATAAAAGAAAATCCAGTTTTAGTATACACATGTGGATCATTTTGTTTGCTTTTGTAAAAAGGTATAATATTGGTACTTGGTCTAGCAATGTTCCCTCTTTTCTAAACTCCTTCCTGTAGAAAACTCCATCTATTTTCATCTTTCTTAGCCAGAAGTACATCTATGTCATTAAAAGTGTGTGTTTTATATCACATCATTATAGAAAATGTTGTAAGATATTAGGGATGTGTCACGAATGACACTGCTGAAAAATGTGGAGCCTTGGACGGAGTGAATTTTTTTTCCACTTTTTATATTTAGATTTAAATTTAACACAGTAAGTGAGAAGTTTTGATATTGACTGTTACATCTGCTTGTAATATTTTGAGTCTAAAATAGCATAAGAGATTATGGCATAAAATAGTTTTAAAAATTAATAGGTAAAGATTGACTACTTCATTTCTATATCGAGTACAGTATACAAAGAATATTTTAGACAAAAGACAAAGTTCTAAATTATGATGTTTATTTAAATGACTTCTGTAACTCAAGCATAAGGCTAGATAGAACCACTGGCTTTGGAAATCTGTTGAGAACTATTTTTTGCTGACAGCTGTTAATTTGGCTTTACTATTTGAAGTACATTTTTCTAAACCTAAAATAGACAATGACATAGATATTTATGTATGCTGGACTAATGAGGGAGAAAAATTGCACTTTTTAATGTCCAGTTAGGTACTGGTACTTTTCCCTTAGAAGCTGTTATTAAATTTTTGTGAGAGAAAACATGATTTACCCTTCTCTTACTCTGCCAACTTTTTTTCCACAGTAAATTGGCATAGTTTTGACCTCATGTCTTTTTTAATTTACTGCATGGTGTGTTTTTTTGTTCTGTAGAAAGAGGAAATGATTTAACTCTGCAATTCATTTTGGTGTTATTGAACTCTGTGATTTTTTTTTTAATATTTAGCAGCTGTATTTTTGTCCAATAAGATACATATACAATTGTGAAATTTTAAAAAATAAGTCTGAGTATTAAATTAATAGGATTTTAAATTCTGCTTTCTGAATATATTACAAAACTCTATAAAAATAGTTATTTCTATTCTTCTCTTTAGCATTTTCTGTTTTTCAAATAGTAACTACAATCAACTAAAGTTGTTATAATTTCTCTGTGCAAACTTTTACACAATTTATTTAGTGATTTTAATTAAAAAAATTAGAGCAAGACAGCACTTGGAATTTCTCTAATGTGCAATTACATTCACTGCCCAGAGCAACCATTTTGTACTTCTTTACACTAGGGAAAATATCTAATCATTAGTTTCTTTAGCTAATTCAGAGACATTTAGCATTTCCTAAAATATAATTATTAAGTAGGTTAAGATTTCTCTCATTAAAATATACACTGTGCTTCATTTTTAAAAGTGGGATACTTGTTTTAAATATTTTTTTTCAGTCTTTTTTTTTTTTTTTAATTGCTGTTAGGCCAACGCTCCTTGTGTTTTAGTTGAGTTTTGAGTCAGATGAATTTAATGCCCTTGGTCTGAAATTTCATGTTTTAATTCAGGTGTTCAACTTATTTTTTTTTAATAAGGTAAGTCCCTCGGTAGGTATTCTCCCTTTCCCATATTCCAGTAGACACTTCCTCAAATATTATCATAAGTAAGTGCAGGGTTTAACAGTTCTAAAGACACTTGGTGTGGAAATCTGTTAAGTGCACAGAATCTATCAGTAGACATATGCAAAATGGTAGCTATGCAGTCTGTTGCTTTTACAATGTTTCCTTTCATTGCAGAAAGTTGTAGGAGGTTATTACTCTATCGCTTTGAGTTTTGTAAATAGGCATGTAGACCAGGCTGAATCCAAGCCTTTAATTATGTGGTTTAGTTTTTTGGGTGTGAGTTTTGTTTTGTTTTTGGTTTTGGTTTTTTTTTTTCCAAAAAAGAGCAGTATTTTTCTCTGCTTTAATTTTTCTGTATTTTTCTTTTTGTCTTCAATGCAGCATTTTTGTCAGGTCTTGAAAATGTCAAAAATGTTATATATAATAGCAGGATTTTGGAGGCTTTGTTGGTTTATGTAAGTGTTATTACGAATTTATTAATGAGATAGTTAATACTGTCCATCTCTAGAAATTTTATTTCTTTATTAGTCATCATACAAATTAACTATTTCTGTTGCTGACAGAATTTTACTTTATGTGTGTGCTGGATTTATGTATGGCAGGTTGTGGGTTTTTTGGTAGTGAAGGGGTGACATAGTTATTCTTAGCTTTTAGCTTCACCTCACCACTGAAGTTGCCACTTTTATTAGAATTGTAGAATAGTTTGCATCAGAAGGGACTTTTAAAGGACAGCTAGTCCAACCCCCTGCACTCAGAAGGGACATCTTTAATCAGATTAGGTTGCTTAGAACTGTCAACCTAACATTGAATGTTTCCAGGATGGGGCTTCTACCACACCTCTGGGCAACCTGTTCCAGCATTTTAACACCCTTGTTATAAAAAAAAAATCTTCCTTATATGTAATCAAAATCAACCCTTTTTTAGTTTAAAACCATTACGCCATGTCATATCGCAGCAGGCCCTACTAAAAGGATTGTCCCACCTTTTTTATAGGCCCCCTTTAAGTATTGAAAGGCCATAACAGGGTGTCTCTGTAACTTTCTCTTCTCCAGGCTGAACAGCCTCAGTTGTTCCAGTGTTCCACCCCCCTGGTCAGTTTTCTGGTCCTCCTTTGGACCCATTCCAATAGGTCACTATCCTTTTTATATTGGAGGTCCCAGAGCACTGCAAGTGGGGTCTCAACAGAGCAGAGCAGAGGGCAGAATCACCTCTTTCGATCTGCTGACCATGCTTCTTTTGATACAACTCAGGATGTGATTGGCCTTCTGGGCTGCAAGTGCACATTGTTGGCTCATGTCCAGCTTTTCATCCACCAGGAACCTCAAGTCCTTTTCTGTGAAGTTGCTTTCTATCACATCATCCCCCAGCCTGTATTGATACCGGGAATTGCCCTGACCCATGTGCAGGGCCTTGCACTTGGCCTTGTTGAACCTCACAAGTTTCACAGGGACCAACTTCTCACGCTTGCCTGGGCCCCTCTGGATAGTATTCCATCTCTCAGGTGTGTCAGCTGCACCACTCATCTTGGTGTCATCTGCACACTTGCTGAGGGTGCACTCAGTTCCTCTATGTCGTTGATGAAGTAATTAAATAACCCTGATCCTAATATGGACCCCTGAAGGATACCACTTGTCACTGATCTTCACCTGGACATCAAGCCATTGACCGCTACCCCCTGGATGCAATCATCCAACCAATTTCTCATCCACTGAACAGTCCATCCATCAAACTCATGTCTCTCCAATTTAGAGAAAAGAATGTTATGAGGGACTGTGTAGAAGGGACCTGTAGAAACCCTTATTATTCTTTGCATCCCTTGCCAAGCTCAACTCCAGCGGCACCTTATTTTTCCTGATGTCATCCTTACACAAACAGACAGCGTCCCTATACTCTTCCCAAGATACATGTCTCTTCTTCCACTTCCAGTTCATTTCCTTCTTGCCCCTTAAATTGACCAGCAGGTCTCCACTCTGCCATTATGGTCTCTTCCTTTCCTTGACTGATATCTTACACCTGGGGATAGAGAGTTCTTGTGCTCTGTGGAAAGTCATTAAAGATCTACTAGCTCCATTCTGTTCTTTTGTCCTGGAAGACAGTGTCCCAGACGGTCTTCTTGACTAACTCCTTGAACAGCTGGAATTTTGCTTTCCTAAAATTCAGGGTTCTGACTTTGCTCCTTGCCTGATCCATACCCTTCAGAACTGGGAACTTTCCCAACCACTCCAGTCCAGGCTGCCACCAATCCTGATGTCACTGATTAACTCAGGTTCAGTATTGCATGCCCTCTAGTAGGACTGTCTATTACCTGCCTTAAGAAGTTATCCTCTATGCATCCCGAGAGTGTCCTAGATTGCCTACAGCTCACCGTGCTGCTTTTCCAGCAGATGTTGGGGTGGCTGAAGTCCCCAAAAACAGGACGAGAACTCATGAGTGTGAAAGCTCCTGCAGCTGCAGTAAGAATGCTTGGTCAGTAGGCTTCCCTTGATAGGGCACCGTGTAGGAGACACTAATCACAATGTTCCCAAACCAACCACAAGAGTACTACATGACACCTAAAATGTTTTAAAACAAAAAGTACACTGTGGATATATTCTTTCTCTATCTAGTCTGTCTTTGAGTATAAACATACAGACACAATTTAAATCAGGCTTAACCTTAATTATACCTTCTTCATTAAAAGGCAAGATTTTGATAACTGGATGACAAATATTTAATTTTGCCCTCAAATTAGAAACTATTTTATCATCTCTTTCCTACTGCGGGAAGAAATATTGTACATTGTCAGGATAGGGTGTTTTGATGTTTTGTTTTGTTTGATATTTATTTTATTTTATTTTATTTCTCCAGAGTTACTCTGAGTCAGAGATATTATGCGAGCCCCAGTTTTATTAGGTGACTACTGTAACAAACTAACTTAACCGAAAAGGAAGAAGCTGTGAGGATATGGCTGACCATATATCTCGGTTGTTCCTGTATCTATAACAAACATATATGGAAAAGCCTTTAGTACAAACCTATTTTGAAAAGGCAGTTTTACATCAGAGGGGGATAGGGAATGTACCATTCACTTAGGGAGACTGCTTGTTTTGCCCTTTTAAAGATCTTGGAGTGCTGCCTGGAGACTTAGGATCTTGCCAGTGTGCTAAAAGGGCCTGATACAAAACCCATTAATGTCAGTGGAAGAATCCCCATAGACTGAAATGAACTTTAAATCAGGATAAACAAGTGCTCATGTTGGTATTATATCTGAGTAATATACAGACCCACAAAAGAGAGGAGAGGTTTGCAAACTAGAATAAAACACTTTCAGGTCTCAGCAGTAAATATTGGCAGGTATGAGTTGATAAATCCTAAAATAGTAATGGGCTTTTTTTTTATACTGGCATTAGTGAATAGTATGAGCTGCTAACTCCTAACAGACAAGCAAGAGAAGCTTGTGTGAACAGAAGGACCTCTCCCTATCAAAATTACGCAACTTGCAAGGTTTAAAAAAATTGTTTCTTCTCTAGCAGCTTTATTGTTTTCCTACTTCTAAATGCTGTCCTATATCAGAATTTTGTCCTGTTCTACAGTTGAGACAGATTTTACTAATTCCTTTTCACACTGCAAATTCCAACAGTGTGAGGCATGGATGAATACGTATTTTCAGATGATAATCAACAGTGATTTTCAGATACAGTCACAGCAATTATTAAAAATTAATATTATTAAAAACAGTCTCTGTCCAGATCTTAAATTTTTACTTCAGCACAGTTCAGTGCTGTGGTGTTAGATAAATAAATAGGATAACCTATCATTTTTTAGGGGGAAAATTAGATGTTATTGAAAACATGTGTTAAACTTGCATTTACTTCTGACCACACTGTAGATATGGCTGTAGTAGTGGTGTGTGGTTTTTTTAACTAAGCAAATTTGAACTCTTTTTTTAGGGCAATACCACTGCAAATGTAGATATAAAAAAATTTCAGTGGGCTAAAGAAGCTCAGTGGGCACTCGGAGAACATTCAGAAAGGGTCAGTAAAAACAACAGGTGATGTTCAAGTGCTAGTGACCTCTTGCCTGTTAGGAAAAATCACATATTTCTGGGAAGGAGACAAATATGCAACTGAACAGACAATGCAAACTGAAGCTCGTTTTGAGACATTGTCCTTAGTGCTGCAGAAATTACATGTATCCTGTCTGATGATACCATTTTTTCTTCTCATTATCTAGTCCTCATTTCTATAGATTTTGGAACCTCTGAAGATAGGCCTTAAATATAGCTGGGAATTCAGCTGCCATGCAACGGGAGCTACTGCCATGACATACAATGAGATCAAGAACAACTTTGGAGTAAATTTCTAATCTTTTACCTAGAGCAAGATATGAAATTTAACAGTGGGTGCCTTATAGCAATGGTTGATGAAGAGCTCCGCGGTCACTACCTTCACTAAGGTGAAGACCCATTCTCCTTAACTGTAAGTGTTCCATTTTTGAGAGCTTCTTCACTATGCAATAAGCTGGAGAAAGAGTGCGTTTACATTGGAAACAAGTACCAAAGAGTGGTCTATTTGCTCCCGAGAAATTTATCCAGCCTTAAGATTTTTAAAAAACCTCCAACTGATGGAACTGAAAAAAAAAAAACCAAACCCAAACCATAAACAACCAACAACAGTAAAAAAGAAAAAAAAAAAAGGAAGAGGAGGGATTTTCCTTGATCATCAAGTTCACTTATCTGATACTCTAAGTAACTCATGACATAATCTTATTTGCATACTCACATCTTTTTATTAGGGAGAGCTCATGTTTGCAGTTGTTTGGGTTTGTTTTTTTTTTATTCTTCCTTTTAGGTGCTGCTTCACAGCTTCATTTTCTCATGGTTAGAAATCATCTTCTAATTTAAAGTGCAATTTTCAGGCCCAATTACATAGCTTTGTTCTAGTGTTGATATTATCTTTTAGCTTTAATAGCCCTTCCTTCTGCCTTGTGTTTGTTCCCAGATGTACTTACAGAGAACAATCATCTACTCTTTTATGTTTTACTAGGCTAAATAAGTCAAGCTCTTTCAGTAAGTTCATGTAAGATAGTCTCATCCTCCTTTATTTGTTGTATACTAATTCTCTTACAGAAAAATTATCAGAAGACACACTGGAAAATAAAATTTCAATGTACACTGCAGAGCATTCAGAAAAGCTTCCAAACTTGTTTCAGACACAAGCCTAAAAGTTTGCACAAGAAACTGGTTTTAAGCTACAGCTAATTAAATCTGTAAGTGAAACTTGCAGGTAATTAAATTCAGTAATAGTAATGCTATACTATCCACAGAAATTTCTGGAAAATAAAACCAGTCCAATATACAGTGAAGCACAAGCTAAGCCAGGGAGCTTTTCTATGTAGAACAGGAAAGGTATGGAATTCAGAAAAACGAAATCCAAGAATATATCATTACTTCAATAAAAAAGCCTTGTGTCTACCTTCCTTTTTCTACAAAAACAAACAAACAAAAACCCCACAACATTGAAATAAAATCTAATATGTATGCTTGTGTCTGAGGTTTTACTCTCAGACCATGTATTGGGTCTATCTGTCAATTTTCAGGTGGAAAACCTCCCTCCTGTGGAGGCACCCCATGAGTAAATATCTCACCTGGCCCCAGCACTGCAACAGGCAGGGCAGCCTGTGTCACTGCTGCTCAAACATGTTCAAGAAAGAGTAGTGGCACCTAGGGTGTGAGATGTATGAGAGAACAGAAAGACACATCAAAGGACACAAGGCAGGAAGCATGCAACTAGATGTGTGTGAGGAAAAGGAAAGAGAAATGGAGAAGGCACATGTAAAGGCATACTGTTAGGGGAGTGGCTGGATATGCACTGCTGCAAAGAAGTTCTTCATGATAGAGGAGATGTCTCTGAGGCATCTTGGCCTATGGAGGAGACCACAAGGATGACCCAGAGTGAACAGTGGGGTGGAGATGCCCAGAAGAAGTGGGGTGGAGATGCCCAGAGATTGTGGCTCACAGAGGAAATCACACTGGATGGGGATGCCCCCAAAGCAATGGTGGACCATAGAGGAATCCACACCGGTTCAGGGCTACATCCGAGGGACCATGGCCCATGAAGGCCATATTGGCAAAACAGTAACAAATTAGAAATACAAAGCAGTAGAAGCAAAATGAGAACAAAGCCAGGAGTGGCAGAAATAAGCCATTGCTAGCCTCATTCTCCTGCACCACTAGATGACTATCCAAAGGGATTGTGAGAGACTGTGTGTAACCCTCAGCAAACCAAGGGAAGTTGAACCTAGGAAAGAAGAAGGAGAGGTATTGAACTGGAGTTGGTTCTGGGAAGGGGGATTGAGACATGTTTCCCTAAGTATTTGTTTAATTATTTACTGTCTTTTCTTTTTCTTTTTTTCCCCTCTGTAGCCACATCAGTAAGTTAAAGTTTATTTTAATTAGGCATTAAGGAAATAATTTTAAATTCACTGTGTTAAGAGTTTTTTGTCTGTAACAATCCAACAAATTCCCATGGGTGATATTTGGGATGAAACTCTCAATTTAAAAATAAGAGTATTATATTTAAATCCTCAGAATCTAAGCTTAACTGTCATCCTGCAGTGACCTAAAACAACTTCCGTCTAAGTTTCTTACAGTATATAAGCCTCCTGGCTTCTGAAGTGTATACCCGTGATAACCCTGACTTGGGCAGACCCGCCACAGTACCCAAGGTGTTTCTGGATTACAGATCATCCATCCTATTTAGACTTTTGCTGTAATAAGGCTTCTTGTTCTTATTTGTTCATATTGATAATGATGAGACAGGCAGAGTCAGATCTTGAAACCTACATCTTAAAAGTCTACTTCTGAAGTATGCTAAAGATGAAAACCACTGTATTCAGCTATATGTTACAATGCTTGTACAGAAATTTGTGATAAGTACTAGAAGTAGTTCCTACATTTTAAAAGAGTTTTTCATGGTATACTCTTAAATCTATTCTTTGTGACAATTTTTAATCCGTCTGCGTATGCATATACCTACTAGTGTTGTTTTACTGACTCAGAATTTTATCATGCCTTACAATATTTGATGATTCATATTTTTTAGAACAAAAATAGCTGAGCTGAAACCAGTGGAGTCATGGTCATTTATTGTAAATGAGGATCTTAAAACCCAGCTCACAGAGCCACATGTTTTTATGGGAATCACTTTTTAAGTTATTATTGCACATTTCTAGCCATCAGTGACATAGTTTATGATGATAGACTTTTGTTTTGTTTTGTTTTTTGTCTCTAAAATCTAATTATATCAACTTGCTAATAAAATGTAAACAAGGGCCGAACTTATGTATCTGATTTCAAAAAACATATCATTATCAAAGTCAGAAAAAGAGCTTTAATCACATCTCAGCTAAATCATCAATTTTCTGCAACATATACCATTTGTATTATGTATACATATATTCAGACACATATCACAGTATCACAGTATGCTAGGGATTGGAAGGGACCTCGAAAGATCATCAAGTCCAATCCCCCTGCCAGAGCAGGAACGCCTAGATTATGCTACATAGGAACATGTCCAGGCGGGTCTTGAATGTCTCCAGAGAAGGAGACTCCACAACCTCCCTGGGCAGCCTGTTCCAGTGCTCCGTCACCCTCACTGAGAAGAAGTTTCTTCTCAAGTTTAAGCGGAACCTCTTGTGTTCCAGCTTGATTCCATTACCCCTTGTCCTATCATTGGTTGTCACTGAGAAGAGCCTGGCTCCATCCGTGTGACACTCCCCCTTTATATATTTGTAAACACTAATAAGGTCACCCTTTAGTCTCCTCTTCTCCAAACTAATATATGCGTACATATAGCATCTACTCCAAATATGTAAGTAGACAGAAAATAGAATTGTCTTATGGTAGTTCCCCTTTTGTGTTGGATTAAGCCATTCATTTTGTGTGGCTAAGTGAGAGAACTTCTGGAATAATGAAGAAATTTTCATTACTACAATGATATACCTACAAACGCCTCTGTAAAGCTTTTAACTGATTTCATGTCCCATAACATACCCATTTGAATGTTATCTTTAAAATACAAGTGAACAAAAACCCAACCAAAAAAAAAAAATTAATACAATGTTATAAACAAAACTTTGAGTTAAACATTGAAAACAACCCTCTATGTAAGCTATTGAAACCTATCTAGTGTTCACTGTTGTCAGTATTTGCTCAGTCAGTCAGAGAGCAAACTTTGTGCTGATGCCTGACTCTGCTATTCAGTTGGAAAACTAAATCTATCCAGGAAAAGTTGAAAAGGTAAGAGCTAAGCTTTATTTATTTATTTATTTTTCCTGGATGACTTACTACTATTTGGCTAGCAAGTAAATACACAGTACTGAAGGCTTAATTCTGCATTGCCAGCCAAAACTGCCAACAACCAATCTCACTTGATTTTTATTTTTTAGTCCAGTACCTAGTCGAAGGTGTCATCTACTGTCATATATCAGTATAACACTATGTAATTTTGCCTCTCCTTTCCTTTTTGGTGGTCTCAGCACACAGGGCAGTTAGCACCTGAGGCAATTAGGTTATTCCCCCTCACTGCCTCAGCCTTGCTTCTCAATGTTGAGAGGAAGAGGAGGAGCAAATATTGACCTTGTGAACAGTTCGGCATCTTCCTCACTGAACAAGAAGAGTTTTCAGTCTGCAAAGCACTCAGCATATTACCTTGTATAAATTTAAAGCTACATAACTTTGTATATATTAATTTCTTTTAACTTCGTGCTTTGGCCAGAGGAAGTACAGCAAGAATCAGAACACAAAAGGAGGATAAGTTTGAAGAACTGAAATACCAGTGAGGGTAGATTGCAACCGATTTATCCTCTCTTCTCTACTGCAACTGATCTGAAAACCCCTACCTTGACAAAATGGAAATTAAGGTCTGCTTGACTTACTAAAGTTACTTACATTTTATCACTTACTGGTGATGACTGATTCGTAATAAAACTTCAGAGTTCATATCTCAATAAAATTCATACTCCTTGTCATGTCCCGAGCTTTCAGGATGATCACCCATGTTCACTGATTCCCAGGCCAGGATTAAGGTGAGTCACACCAAAGATCCTAACAGCAGTTTTATTTATCAAACAGCGAAGAACTAACAACGATGCATCTCAATCGTCCACTTAGAGCAATAAACACGCCTCACAAAAACGAGCTATTGGCAAGCAAAAGAAATTGGCCTTGTCATATCTAGCCTTTTGTTAAAACTAGAAAGAGAGGGAAAGAAAATGATAGAAAAAGGAAAGATCATCACACTTGGATCCAGCGACGACCACACCACTCACAGCTAGCTTCTAGTGATGGGTAAAAAGAGTGCAACTGCACGGGGTTTTCGCCTTTTATCCTGTCAAGTTTCTGCCACTACGTATTATCGTGAAAAATTACTAGGAATGGGTCTGGGGGATGGTGGGGGCTTCTGAGGGGAGGTCACCCCTCTCTCTCCTGGCTTCTTGCAGCCCCAGCTCCAAGCCCTGCCTGCCCCCCACACCTTGGGCTGTGGGCTGAGTCACCCCCGCATCAATACAACAGGTGCCAGGCAGGCATCTGAGGTCTGTTTCAGTACCAGGCTGTTTGAGTCCCTCACACTCCTGCGGTTACTATTCCTTTATTATACGAGGCCTAGGCATTCAATCTATATAACTATGTTTTCCTTCTAGATAAAAAAATATTAAAGAGGGTGACCCAAGTGCTATGTCAATCTTGAATATATTCTTTACTTGTTTGTATTGATAAAATACACTAGAAAATAACAATGGAAATAGGTATATAGAAAATGTAGATTATTTTTAAAAAGATCTTCTGAAATAACTAGACTATCTTCATGTATACAATAAATAGTGAGATTAGAAATGTACTGGTTTATGTTTTGTGTGTGGTAGAATCATTGGTGGGAACTTTGTATGAAAAAAAATCGTGCACTAGACATCTGAATTGATCCTCTTGATACTTTCTTCATGAATAGAAGAAATATCAGCTTAAAACACTTCTGAAAAGCCTTTTCTAAAGATATGAAAATTCTTCTACAGGCTATATATATAAACATGACAACTTTTGAATCTTCTTGCTGAGGCAGAGAATATATCTCTTTAGGATTTTTGGTTAAAATTATTAGTCTCCTACTAAAAATTTAATATTTTGACAAAATGAGAAAATTACAGATTTGTTTAAGAACTATAATTAATTTTAACTTAAAAATAAAAGTCTCTGAAGAAAATGGGAGTTTAATCTCTTTCTTCTTGTTTTTATTTTAGGAAAGTGTGTTCAAATTGCAATCTAAAGTTACTTTAAAAAACATGTTATAGCAAAAGAAACATATTTTAGAGACAAAAAGTTATTTTTAATTATTTTTTGTTTTAAATTGGTAGCTGCACATAATGAAATCGAATTATGTTCTTAAAGTTAAGCATATGATAACCTTTGATGAAACTTACAGGGTGGACATAACGTGGGAGAAAAATGCAGGAGGTGAAATCACTCACTGAGGTAGAAGGTAGAGAAGTGAAAACAAATCATAGATAATGCCATAAAAATGGTATAGTAACACATTCAAAAATAAAGTTCAGTAAGAGGTGCAAAATGGAATTCTTTACATACAGGACTTGACAAATTGTGTTGGCTTCATTTGGTAACCAAAAGCACTTGTGAGTTTGGAGACAAATTGGAATATATCTGAGTATCAGAAGTAGCTTTGCTAATATAAAGAACACCATGCAAGGCTTGTTGCAGAAAATGCTATAAGAGAAACATTTAATAGGAAGCAAAGACAAAGAGGAGAAACAAATGTCTCGCAAAGGATATATTTCTCGTGGGAGGACTAAATGGATGCAACAGGAAAAAAAAAGAAACAATAGAAAGAATGTAAATACAAAACCAAACCCAAACAACAACAAAATCAAAAAATCCACAAGAGATCCTGAGATATAACCAGGCGTTAGCTATTCTGCAGGTTTAATTCTATTCAGGGAATCTATAAAAGCAAACCATGTGTTTTGATCGGTGTCCATAAACAGAAACTAAAAAAGCTTCTTCTGACGTTTTTCAGCACTTCTAAAGTGAAACTACTTCTAAACTGACAACTCTTTCTAATGAAGCAGTTATTGGTGATGTAAAGGCTAGCTGTATGAAGCAAATAGAGAAATTTTGCACCTATACATCTGCACATTTTCAAAAAAACGAAGGTAAATTGTACAAGATGTAAGTTAAGTGCCTGCGTTGGTACAGAAAATGCAGGAGGTGTTGCATTTAGTCCAAGAGTGAGTCAGCATGCACTCTGGGAGTTTTTCCAAAAATGATACAGTTAGCAACTTCTGTACAATACTTCAGAAATAAAAAACCCAAACAATCTGATGAATCGCAATTGCCGAATAAATGGGAAATAGCTTAATAGAAAGATGGAAAGTAGGCAACATTGGAAAAAAAAACCAATAACTCATACTTCTGAGAGCTGCATTTCATCCTTTCTTCAAATGTGTGCTAGGTGTCTATTAAATACACTGAATCTTTAGTACTACACCTTGCATGCGTCTGTGAGTAAATATAATAATAAAATAAATAAGGAAATTTTCTAAGACTTTATTTATTCCATCTTTCTAATTAAGTACCAAGTGCAGTTGGTTGGAGCAATTGTTTTCCCCTGGTTTTGTCCTGCTAATGTGTTAATTTCGTTGTCACAAAAAAAGGTGGCAACTGAGCAGCTGGAGAGGCTGAAGGGCAAGGGAGAGAAAAATACCGATTTTGTGGAACAACCCCTCTGCACTTCCTTCCTCTTCCATGTCCTGCACTCACCTGTGTGTTTGCTCCATCTCCTTTTATCTGGATGTGGCACTTCAGTGGTTACAGTCTTTCATCTAGCAAGTGTTTTTCCAGTATTTGTGACATGACGAATTAATGACTGCGTAGCCAATGGGACAGCTGGCAAGCTTGTTACACAGCTGTACTCAAAGTCCCAGCAAACAGGAAGGTGCTGAAAATGAAATATATCCTCAAAGACGTCTGCGATTTTGAAAAGAAAGCAAGACTCTTTCCACATGGAAAGTTAAGAGACATTATTTTGTGTGGTACCAATGAACTACTACTGTTCAAAAAGCAAATTAGAAGAATTGTAATTCTGTTTGGCAAAAATTGTTTTTTATGTAGTGAAAGTCAAATTATATTGTGTTCAGACACCACTGAAATTTTCCCTTTATTTGAACAATGTGATAATGCCTATGTGCTTTTATTTGCACAGTCAGAAATTATATAGTTTAAGCTCCAGTGAAGAATCAAATAATGCACCCTAAGGTTTTAAAAAATCAGGCCATGGAAATCAAAAAAGATAATTCATACTTATTTGATTGTTTGTATAATACTAAAGTCTCTTTTTCTGAAACATGACACTAAAGAAATTTGATCTTAATAAAAATATCTACAGGAAAGCAAGTTGAATGAACACACATTAATGCAATTTCAGAGCCATTCAGACTCCCTTACACTTTTATGTACTAAAACTTATTTTCCTACATAAAGGCTAGATGCATGAGTATGGTCTGATAATTTGGAACTAATAATGTCTACGACAGCTAAGGAAAATCAACTATTTTTTTTTTAATAGTTGGACTTGAGTTTTGTTTTTGCAGATTATGTGCTTTTACTGTATATGCTGTATCAGCAGGGCTTCTCACTAGTCAGTCTGGAATATGCATAATGTTAGGACTGCATAAGAAAAATAAAAACTTGTTGTCTCTGTGTATTCTGTACTCACTTGAGTCAGACTCTGTACAAACATCCTAATTGTTTATGCACAGCAATTATTTTACATGGGACCAAAAAGACTTCCTTTTACTCTAGGTTGTCTTTTTACATTTGGCATCTCTGAACACGTAGCTTATTCCCTTTCACCCTTACACATCATACCGGATGACAGATCAATTATTGCAGCTTTTGATTATTTTCCATGACTAATTAATCATGTGCAAATATTTTTTGTTGGGTGGTATTGCCAGTTAGTGGGGGAAAAAAATAGATTAACTTGTGAGAGATGAAGGCTTGGCAAGCATTAGGTTGCCAACAGATTGTTTCGTGTTTCACCATTAAAAATGGACAGCAAAATAAGCTTGAGTTAGTTAAAAGAAATGTTCTGTTGCTCCAATAAATCAAAAAGTTGTGACAGTCCCTAACAGTAACATGAAATTTAGTTGTAAAGTAGATGTAAAAAAGAACAGTGCTCTGAGATTTTGTTTAGTGTAATAGAGAAGCTTGATGTAAAATGAACAGACTAGGTTAAAGGTATTGCAGATTTTTTCCTTTTGCATTGGAGTTTATGGTCTTCAAACTGCACCAGGCCTTCCTGGGGATTAAATCTCTAATCACTTCCAATTGAACATTTTTATCATTTTTTTTCACAGTTCTAATTTTTCAAGCTACCTATGCAATGTTTTGTCATGCTTACTCTTAGAGCCCAGATTGTATATTCAAACTTTTGTGTTGGGTGTTGTAAAGTGAGAGAAGATGGCTGAAAGGGAGCAAAAGAATATGTACAGGCACCTGAATTCTTCAAAAGCATAACAAGCTGTGCTCATTCTCAAGCAGCGTTTCTCTAATCTGTTCTTAAAAGATCTCCGGTAACAGAGGCCCTATCCAGTCTCCAGCTTCGCCATCTCTCTGATACCTAGCTCGACTTGTCCTTGCTGCAACTGAAAACTCTTACTAGCCAGGATGATGGAACAGAGAGACAATATTTGTTCAATCCACAGATGGCACCAAGGTAAGAAGGTTTGAGAAGTCACTGAAGGGGCTTAGAATTTGAAACAGCTGGTGAAATGGCTTGGAGAAACCAAACCAAACCAAACCAAACCAAACCAAACCAAACCAAACCAAACCACCACCAGGACGAAAATTACAAGGAGAAAAGTTTAGTAGCACAAGGAACTCTGAGCAGTAACATTGTGGCACTATTCAATATTTTGCAGCCGTCCCAGAGTATTATCATCAAGAGTGTGTTCCCTGCTTTGCTCCTGAGAGTATTATGTGAGTCTTACTATTCTAGGAATTTTCAAAACCTACAGTCACTTTCTGAGAAAGCCAGGTACCTATGCACAGAATCACAAGAGATGGCGTTGGCTACAAGGACTCTGAGGTGGCCCAAAGGATGTGGGAATTCTACTGTAGGTTCTAAAGAGCTGCCTACTTCATCACTTCTGTCAGAAAGAACAGCTAAACATTGAATAAATTTCCACTGGATCTCAATACTTTGTTCACTGTAAGAGCAATTTTCTTCTCAAGAGAAAAGTGACAATAACAACACAAAATTTTGTGTGTACTTATACGGAATTATGTTCCTGAGTAAAAATCAAATTTATTTTTCATTGAACCAAATGAGAATCTCACTCATTCTGTAGATTCATGAATTGTAATACAGAAGGCTAACAAATTTACTGTTTGTGGGTACCTGAAATGCTAGGCTGCTGTGTAAGAGAATGCAATCTCCAGTACTTACATTCCGTTCTACTTGTTTTCGAATATTCTGTTAACATAGTTCCCTTATTTTTTTTGTGTATTAATATTATATACATAGAAATATTGCACCATGGCAAGCTGTGAGGTTTGACTTTTTTATGTGAAACCAAGAAGCCTACTGAGATCACTATACTTCTTGAAAGCAATTGATTATATATACACTTTATTATGTAACTGTCACAGGCTTAATCATTTGACATCATATTCTAATAATGTACTAAGTGAATGTGTATAATTTATTTATATGTTTCATATGGATAGAATGGAAAAAAGGGACAAATTGTCACTGCATAACTTCTTATTTTTCTAGATCTGCGTAAATCAGGTTTCATTTGTTAGCGCTCCTAAGAGTGTGAAAAGAAAAAATTCAAAGAACTGGCTTAGAAAATGTTTGTGCTCAGAGAAAATGGTTTCTTGAGTAAGATAAAAGAAAAGGGGAAATGCAAATGCATTTTTCAGTAATGTATTAATTTTTAAAAGGGAAAAATGCAGAGTATATTAAGCTAATGATATATGAAATTAATGATACACATTGATATATCAGTTAATGAAATGTGAAATTTTACATCATCCTACTTACCTTTTAGCTACCACTCATCATTGTCCTAAATTTCTGGAGGTCTCACTGGAAAATTGTAGTTGAAATTATCTCTCTATCAAGAGAAGAGAAGAGATTTTTTTCCCTTGGTAGAAGCTGCAGGTTAATTAATAGGCTAATAACGGGAAATTCTACTTACTAAAAATAACAAGGGAGTATCTTCACATTGACAAGATGTTGAACATCACTCTTTATTTGCTTTAGTCAACATAACATTAAAAAAGAATTTTCTTTTAGCTATAAGCAAAAGCTTGAAAAAAAGATGAAAAATAGATAAGAAGGAAACAACATTACTGGATGCATGTTAAAACAAGACGTACAATTTTAATTCAGTTCACAATAAATAAATAAATCAGGGTCTGCTTTACATATTATTCAATGAGAAAGTCCAGCAATTAATATACGGTTGTAACTGATTTTCTGAGAGAGTTTTTATTATTATAATTATGCCAAAAGTTGTTGTCACAGAATGTAATGTGACATACAAAGGTCTATTTATAAAAATACATTTTGGAGGTCAAAACAGAAGAACTAAATGTAGCTAAAATGGCAGGGGTTTATTGTATTTAAGTAATTGTAACGAAGAAAGATGAAATTCAACAACTCACCCCTTGCCACCTAGAATCCAATGAAAAACGATTATATTAAAATCTATAAATTTCTTATGTTTTTTCTTTTTCTTTTTTTCAGAGAAGATACTTCAAATATGAGATATCTATTGAATAGAAATAGCAACAGTAATAGTAACCTTCTGAAAAAATCTTGCTTAATGTATTTGTCGCTCTTCTTGATTTATGGCCTTTTCTTGCTAACCTTAGACTTCTCTGAAGTCACTGAGTGAAATGTCTGTCGAAACAGAAGTCTATCAGTGCTTAATTCTCTCTTACGTTTACATTTGCTTGTGTCTTATATTTACACCACACAACATAAAAGCATTTCATTTTCAAAGGAGAAGGTGAAAATGAGAAATTCCATCATCAGAGAGAACTGCATGTGAAGTGCAAGGAACTACCAACTGGAATGCACAACATGGTTAAGGAGAAGGCATTCACAATGTAATCTGGAAAGATTGTTTCAAATTTCAGAGTGGAAATAAATGAATTGACAATCTCCAAATAATTTTGGAGTCATTGGAGAGTTTGTCATGACAACCACAGCTGACTAGTCATTTACCCGCAGAGGAAAATACTGAAATTTTTTTAACACATATTTGAACTGTATAGAGTAATGAATTTAAATATGAAATCCTATTGCAAAAGACTAACTGCAGTTACATTGGTACTAAATGCTGGAGAAAGATTTTTGGGAAAAATTGGCCTGCAACTTCAGAACGTTTACAACTAAAGACAATATACAAAAAGGGGGAGTGAACTATGCATAAGCTTAGTTTGGAACAATAACATCCGCTATGCTCATCTGTGGGAAAGTTTTTGTCATGAAACGTGTATCTGATTTGATAAAGTATATTTCAAAATCAGTTCAAATATGTTATTAGGTTCAAACTCAAAGTACTGATTGTTTTATTTAAAAGAATAATTTTGACTTATTTTATGGACTTCTATAAAGAGATTTTTAGACTAGTGTTTTTTTGTATAAGCTGCATGGAGGACAAAATTGATTTTTTATTTTGTGAAGAGATGAAAAAGATATTTTAATATTCCAGCAAAATAGCATTATAGAGATAACCACAGACTAAGCTCATGTTCTTATTTTTACTGATGTGGGTGGTCTTGCTACTCTCTCTGGTACTCACTCAAATATTAAGGTTAATTATAAGAATAAAGGAGAAGACTTTCATTGAAAAATGTAATCTTGGGAAAATATCAGATTTTCTACGTGATACTGAATTCTTATTATTGTATCCAAAACAAACGCTTAAAATATTCTCATATAAACTCATTCTGTTTTGAGATGGGCATGTTGATTTACACAGGATGTCTGGAACTCGGTGTCACACAACCAGAGCATGAGCTCCTTACAAATACAGTATATCTTTCCAGAAACTGTTTGTGAATCAAATTTGTTTGTTTGACTTTATGACATTTGGACTACAAAGTCCACCAATTTCCTTAAGGACTCTTTAGTCATGATTCACACCATTCTGAGGCCAAAGATGTGGTGTAATGATCTGTTTTTCCAGGGAATATTAAATCTGTGTACTGTTAATGAAGTCTTAAGATTTTCCCTAGAAGGCTCTTTACTCTGAAGCCCATGTACCTCTAATGTTTTCCTAATGATTGTGACTTGACAACTCTAAGTTGTGTTTTATTGGCTTTTAGCTTTGAGGTATAAAGTTAATTCAGATGGATATTATTTGACATTCATCAATGTATTAGAACAATATTACATGGTTGTCCCCTGAAACTGACATGAATCTGCCTACCAAAAAATATGGTTTTCTAACTCACTAACAATAGTTACGTACAGAAGCAGTACAACAGACTTGATGCTTGCTAGGATGGATGTTTTAGTCTGACTGGCCTTAGGAGAAAGTTTTCCACTGGCTCACATTACACTTCAACTACAGAATGCCAGAGACTATTTCTCTCAAATCTTATTAAACCCACCAACAGCTAACATAGTCAGTGTAGGTTCAATTTGAAGCTAATTTTCTACCATCTCAAGCATGACTTTTTCACTGGAAAATTAATGGGGGAAAATAGCTGCATAAATACAAATGCATAACAGCATAATTCATGCAAGCAACTCTACCTGTGTTTTACTGTGTTGTCTGTCATTGTTACAGTCTCTTAAATGAACTGTAAGAAAGGTTAAAAATCTCAAGGAATAAATTCATTAATTATCTGTAATTTTTCAGCACACTACTATGAAATTAAATGTTGCTTCTTCCTCTCTAGTTTCCAAAGATATTTTCACTCATCTGTGTATGTGTAGCACTGCTTCTCTGCACTGAGATCCAAGAATTTCCACACTGTTTAGAGCAATATTTGCCCTTGTTCCACACCAGTAAATTTCATGGTAAATGTGTACCTTTACACATCTGGAAAAAACCTTTCTATTACTTCCTAGGACGCGGAGAGTAGGCTGTTAATGTATGAGAATGCCATCAGTATGTGAGATTTTGATCTGGAACACTTCGCTGTTGACCCAGAGCAACATGAAAATTTTGATTCTGTGCATTTCTTTTCCTGACAGTACAGTCACATCTTGTTCTTTACAGTATTAATATAACTGACAGTGAACGCAAAGGAAGTCCTAACCTTAGTAAAGCTTTGGGGAAAAACATATTTTATGCAAAATCCTTTGTACATTTTGGAGAGAATATTTGTGTGAAATCCTGAGCTCTATCTCACTGTGACATTTTCTCAGATCGTTAGTCACATTATTTTCTCTAATACTGTTTGGCAGGGTACAAGCAATACAACCTGATTTGAGTCGTCAGTGCAATGTGTTCTTAAGACAACTTTGAAAGCAAAAGAACAAAGTACTGTAAAACAGACTGTGACTTACCAGTAGGAAATAGGAAATTGTTTGTTTATCTGGTAGAGTTTTTGCAGTTTTTATTAAGCAGTGGAAAGCATAAATTGGAACAAGTTCTTCTCACTGTCTTCCTGGCTTGTTTAGCTTTTTGTTTTGGTTTGTTTTTTTTTCCGCAGTAAACAGTGGCAGATCCCTCCAACTTCAATGAAACAGTAACAGTGAAGCCTAAAGGAGTATGTAGTTCACAAAATATGCTTGGGCAACCTCTTAAAATGGAGGGAAAAAAGAAATCTCAGCATGTGAATTTATTGCTGTTTTTTATTAGCTGCAGAGTAGTCAGTATATGGAGATTTCGAAAGAGCTTAATGACTATCAATGGCAGTTGGGTGCCATATTCCCTACATGTCTTTTGAAATTTTAATTTTTAATGATTACGGAAACTATGAAACTGAGAAACCTTAAGGGTGAAGTTTCTGACTATCTCTCAGAAGAAGTACAGTAGGGGTTCTGGCAGTTCCTGTCTCCCCATTTTGTTTTCAGTGCTTCACAATTCTGACATGGAAACTTTTCTCCACAGATGAAAGCTCATTTTCTGCACTTCTACTCAACTCTTCAAATTCTGTACTAAGACATCCACCCTTTTGTAGACAGTAAAAGGATTTGGCCATTCATCTTCAATGATTTGTACCTTGCAAAGTTTCATGTAGGGCAGTACTTACTGATCTTGATGTCTTTTTTGTGAGTTGGTGAGGCTTAATATTATCCTTATATTGATCTGCATAAGATGATATGAAGTCTAGTGAAAACAACTGCTAAAGTGACAAATGTAATATAATATTCTGTTTCCTTGTTCTGTGTTTTCTTGATTCTTGTTTGATGTGTTCCGTTCAGTGTAGAAAGGTTTTCTTTTCATATACTATTTTAAAAAATAACATTTTTAAGGAAAAATGCCCTGAATATTATTTGTGATTACTACTTCCTCATGACATATGCTGCAACTTTATTTTCAACTTGCTGTTCCTAAAGTATTTTACTTTTCAACCTTAAACAAATCAAAACATATTTTTTTCCATCTTTGGACTTCTATCAGTCTTTCAGATCATATGCTGTTTTTAATAATGTTGCCAATTAAAATATATTAATTGTCCAAGAAAGTTTTCATGAAACAATGTTTGCTGAGTTGCAAATAACAGTAAAAAAAAACACATTAACTCAAATAAAATAATAACATTATAGAATCCTAGTAAAATGAAATACCAGTTTATACCTGACTAGAGACTCAGAAGTTCAGAATAGACTTTATTTTAGAATAAAGTAATAAAAACTGTTTCAGTACTTGCATAAAACCAAGCATTGTGGTGGGAATGGCTGTTTGGAGGTTTTTGGGGTTTTGTTTTTGTTTTTTTTGGAGAGGGGAAACGGGGAGACAGGGTAGAAAAATACCAGAAATTATTCAGGTAACATCCATGGAACTGTGACAGCTACTTTTTGATATTTGTATCAGTCCAAGAAAGAGAATTTTTTTGAGGGAAGAAATTGTAATTTTGGAGCACCTGTTACCTGACCAGCATGTGTAAGGATGCCTCACAGAGAAATGTTACCTACAGAGTCATCCTCTGTTCTATATCTAATCCTTGTATGGCAAACTTGTGCCTGGAATCAAGCCTAAAGTCTCTGCTATCCACTTTATTTTAGAAGATCACTCTGAAGTTGCAATCCCAGCTTCACATCTACAAGGATAAAATGGAGAAAAAATCCAATGTCCTTATTATACAATGTATTTTTCTTTGCTATATATATATATGACTCCCTGATCATCTTAAAAACAAGTGTCCTGGGTTTAACTAAAAACCCAGTTCTGTTTAGTGATTTTTACTTTCCAGTTTAGTGTCTTTTAAAATGTTGCACTTTCTGAAGTGAGCAGCATGTTTTTGCAGACAGTGTGTGCTACTGGCAGTGATAACACCTGATGTTTGCTGTTACAGCTTGGGACTGGGATGCAGAAAAGCTCTTGCTTATACTTATTCCTATAGTGACCAAGGCCACTGTTGGCTCTTGTGTGCCACGCTGGGGGTGATGGGTAGTGAGAAGGGTCACAAGGAAGTAAAAGGTTGCACCTCCGGGGGGTAATAGGACAGGTGACCAACGAGAGTATTCCATCCCACATACGTCATATTTAGTATAAATTGAGTGATCATGAGAGTTTCGTCCCTTTTCATTCCTTTTCTGCAATGGCTGGTGTCCAGAGAGGACTCCATCTGACCTCCTGCTTTTGATCCGGATCCTGAGTTCCCGAATCCAGCTCCCTGTATCCAGCTCCCGATGCCGCTGAGCCTGGGGCTTCCCCAGTGCCTCCTGCTCTGCAGCACCAGTGGGGATTGATATCGGGGGAGGGAGTTGGGGTTGGTATTGGACTACTATCTATAGTTGTATTAGTTCTTTGCTTTTATCTTTTCACCATTATTTCCATTTCATTAAAGCTGTTCTAGTATTTCTTCTCTAACCCTTAGGTCTCTCTGCCTCATTCCCTTTTCTCTTCCTGTTTGGGGGGGGAAGAGAGGGTTAGGGAGCGTCTGTCCACGTTAGTGGCTGGCCCAGCCCTGACCCACGACAACAAGTAAGAATACTCTCAGAGTCCTGATGAAAACCGAGATATTTTTTATTGTTCTTCTTTGTAGTTGTCTTCAAGCTTTTGAACAATCATTTTGACTTCTGTTGTGTAATTATTAAAATGCAACATATGCCGTTTGCTACAACTGATTCTGAGGGAAAAGACCCTCTAAACGCCTATATTCTTTTTTCATCTCCTAGAGATGAGATAGTCAAGTGACTAAAATATCAAGAGCTAGTCAATAGCACTTAAGAAAAGTGGCTACCATTCACAGTTTAAAATGAAAATTCAAAAATGGATAAATAAAAGTTCTTTGTACAAAAGGTAGAAGTGGACATTTTGCAAGAGGGAAGACAAAAGCACTTAAAAAATTAAAAATCTGGATGCCAAGTTCAGACAACTAAATGTCACTGCTTTTTGAAATCTTAATATTTGAATTTAAAACTTATTGATGAAGAAAATACACTGTTTCAAGATCAAGGATGATGGATCATTACACAATAGAGACTTTTCCATCACTAGTGGTTCTACTATGGGTCTATGGAGGTTCTTAAGCTTGCAGACTCACTGGTCAAATATTTTCTGTTTTCGTTCAATTTAATTTTTATGGAAAATATATTTTTTTCGTAGCTAACATTTTAGTCATTGTTCATAGTAGAAATTGTATTTTCTAGTTCTAAAGATCCTTTCCCTTTCAAGTGAGAACAATTTTATTCCTTGTCATATGCCATATAAGCTATAGTTACTTCCTCATCTTAAATCAGTTTTCTTCCTAAAGAATCACAGTTAGGTTGAGTGCTAGGAAGAAAGCCTTTCAGTCTGAAGGATGACTACATGACTATGAGGTAATAAAAAATTAATATGCTCCTGTCTTTTCTCTGACAGCATTCATATTCTGCAAAAGGCTTTAGTTTCCTTAGGTTACTCATTAAGTGGTCACTCTCTGATGGTTGGTGGTTCTAATGAATTGTTATTAAATTATGCAGTAATTTTATTTCAGTACTGAAACTGTTTGGTTCTATATTCCAGAAAAAAAAACCTTTCCAAGAAGAAAGTTATTTTGCATGGTCAGACAGTTTCGTGCTTGCTAAACTGCAACATATAATATTATTAGAGAAAGAAAGAAAAAAACCACATAATTATGATTTCCATAAAAACTCTTTCTCTTCAGTTTATTTTTCCTTTGTGCAAATTACGAGTTAAGCAAACTAAATAAAATTTAACAAGGAACTTTGTTTGAAATGGATCCTGTTTAGCAAATTGCATTTTAAGAAAATGTCATCTATACCATATGTGTAAGGACAGAGTTGTGGATCAGAAAAAAATTGTACTGAATTTGATGTCTTTTCTTTCAATACAAGATTTTATGTACTAATCTTTCTACTTTTAATGGTCAGGAAAAAAAAAAAGTCAGCTTATTTTGTGTTGAGCTAATATTTCTTCTTTATTCTGTCAGTTTTATATTTCTTTTATCATTTGTTTCTAAAAAGACACATCCCCAATGTGATGTCCAAGTACTACTTCTGTGTTTCAAGAAACAACCAACTAAAGCTCATCTGTCAAAGAAGCCTTATTTAACAGAATTAATGGATGGGATTTATTCAGCAATGCCACAAATACCCAAAGCAGTTACCCTATTGATCAGCAGTTCTCTAGCTCTCACTGACGTGTCCATCTTTGGGAATTTGACTGTTTGGTTTTTTTATCTCTTGTTGTTATATTTTGTATATCTCTGACAGTTTATTGGTACTCTTCTGGCAAAGCAAACCTCAGTATATTTTTTCACTGTGTGCTTACTGATCAATAAATTTTCTGACTTTGACATAATGATTAGGCATGAATTGTCATTACTATTTCAAGAAATTAAAACCCTTTCAAAAGTTTCAGATAACTGGCCCTGTCAAACAAAATACGAATCTCTGAATGCTTTAAGTCGCCATCTTGAGATCTCTCCAAAACTATTTGAAAAAATAACTTCTCAGTTTGTCACAGCTACGAGGGCTCTTTTTGCTCTTATCATGGAAATACAGGCTAAATTTTTTTCACAGTTTGACTGAGTGTTTCTTGATTTTGTCTGGAATGAGATAGTAAGAGCATGCACGGGAGGTGATAAAATATGGTGGGTAAGGGAAACAAACACTTCCTAAAAGTGGACAAAGTGCCTTCTTTGTCTATTTGACTTAAACAAAACAACAACAGCAAAAAAAAATCCCAAACAACACCAAAAAAAAACCCCTACAACATCCCAAACTGGATAGATTTCCATAGTTGCCTCTCATTGGCTGATGCAATAGGATTTCTTCTTTCTATTTCAATATATTCTAACTGCTGCAGTCAGGACTTTTCAAATTCTTTCTAACCTGAAAGGAACTCCCACAGTGCTAAAAAACAGTTAGATATTCAAGAGAAAGTGAGGAAATTAGATATATGTATGTGTATGTATATACACTATTTGAGACAATGATGGAAACAAGGAAATTTTAGAATCTTGTCATTTCAACTAGTAAGAGAAACAAGTTTTAAACTTATGTAACTAAAACTGTGACAGTCCCCTTTTGCTCATTTGTATAAAATCAGTGGATGACAATGAATGATTCATTTAAACCGATAATCATGTAGGGATCACGTGATGTGTCATGACCACTGTACAAGCAACACTTTGTTAAAAGACCTAAATTAAGGAATGATAAATTTTTAAAATAATAGTATTTTTCAGTGAAGTAAAATATTGTAGGAATTTTCATAAAATTTATTCAGTAGTCTCCTTCAGGAAAAAAAATTATTTTGAATTTTTTAGAAGTTGTTTAAGAGAATGTCATGGGTTTGAGTCTGGTGGGTTTTTTTGAAAAGCAGGGGTAGAGCTGTGTGGGAAGCTTCAAGAGTCTTCCCCACCCCCAGGGAAGAGTTGGACCTGCATATGACCAGGGCCAGGCCAGTTAGCACCTCTGTGATCAAGGTATTTAAGAGGCGACCCCATAGTTCTATTTTTTTTATTGGCTTCCTCTCATTTTGAACTGTCCTGCCTTTTGTGTTGAGGAGTTCTCTATTGGAGAAAGGGAAGGTGAGAGAAGAACAAAGGAACATAGTCCTGAGAAGAAAGAGAGGGAGAAGAGTCACAGAGGAGAAGGAGAGGGAGAAGGCTGCCAGAGCATAACCTCTCCCTGCAGCCCCATGGTGGCTGAGATAGCAAGAAGATGATTGCCTGACAGTTGAGGGGACTGACGATGGCAAGGACATGCAGGATGTGTTGGTACATGCAGAGCCCCATGTGAGAGAGAAGAGTGACTGAGCATCAGTGGAGGACGCACCTGAAGCAATCCGTGGCCCCGATGGACTTACAAGGAGAAAGAGGATTGCCTCCTGTGAGGTGGACACCACACTGCAGGAAGGAGAGACCGTGAGGAGCCCTTTTTCTCAAGGAGGAGCTGCCGTGGGCAATGAGTAATGGCCAGATGGACCAAACTCCCCACCCCCTGAACCCCTTGCACTGATGGGGGGAAGAGGTAGCAAGGAAGATGTGAAGGGTAGGGGGACAAAGTGTATTTTAGATCAGGTCGTATTAATTGATGTATTCCTCTCACTATCCCACTTCATAGTAAATGGTGGTGGTGAATTAAATCTATGCTTTTCTCCCCAATTCCCTCTGGTTCTTTACTCATCATC
Organism: Trogon surrucura; assembly: GCA_020746105.1. Lineage (NCBI taxonomy): Eukaryota > Metazoa > Chordata > Aves > Trogoniformes > Trogonidae > Trogon > Trogon surrucura. The sequence goes on along the minus strand of CM036617.1, from coordinate 109,723,005 downwards.
TTAAATGGTAGATTATTACCTCGCTATCCTTAATCTCAACCCTTGAGCCTTTTTAGTTGATTTTTTTCCCTCCACATCACTGTGGAGATAAGGGTGGGGGGAAGGAGTGAGTGAGCATCTCATGGTTTTTGGCCCAGGCAGTTGGTTTGAACCACAACAGAGAACTCCATCTCTCCATTTTTTTCTGTTTGTGCCATATTTTTATCTATGTCCAGATAATGGATTTTTTTTTTTTGAAAAATTACAGTTTTATGATGTTAATTTTTTCTCTGTGAAATTAAATGTTCATACCCATTATTCTAATTAACTCTTCCAAAAAAAAATGGGTTTAAAATGAAATACATAGACATAGAACAATATAAAGTATAAATGGGAGAATCCAAAACTTTGTGTAGATACCTTTTAGAAATCAACTGATAACTTGAGTTTTTATCTCAGATGTAACATATTTCTGTTCTTCAAATATATGCAATAGTATTTAAATACTTACTGGAAATTTACTAATGAATGACTTAATTAGTGAAATTAATTTTCCTTTAGCTGTTCTCAACTGGATTCTTGGTTTAGTTATCGTCAAATTAGATAAGATATTAATCTTGCAAAACTCACTACCCTTCCCCTCTCAAACAATAATTCACACTCAAGAAAAATTATCAATTGTATAAAATAATTATGAAAGCTTTTTTCTATCCTTTCCAGCCTCACTGATCTCTTCTCAAAACTGGCAGCCTCTTTTTCCTTTAAAATAGTTATTATAGTACTATGCCTGAAAAAATGAACAAGGATCTTATTCATTACCAATATACATTATTAAGCGTGCTTTCTCTTTTATTAACAACAGTCACCATTAAATTAATGGAATTTTATCCCAGTTAAAATCTACAGGAACAAGAAAGAAGGAAAGACAAAAACTCTGAATGAATGAGCTTTACAATTCCAGGAATTCATCCTTATTCAGAGAGCATGCTGAGGGCTTTTGACTTAAATATGTGCTGAGAGTTAAGCAATTGCTTAAGTATTTTTCCCTACTAGAGAGGAGAGACCGATATCCAGAAAACCTGCTTGAAGGAGTATTGATATCAAACTGAGTCCTGCACAGGGCTCAGATGCTTGTCACAACAGCCTGCGGTACGAGTTTTTAAACAGCTTTCTTAAAGCTTTGATATTCAGGTGCTTACAGATTATTTTTTATAAATTAGGGCTTAATGTTCTAAAATAAATGTAGTTATATTATTTTTATGCAAACATAGACTGAAATACGCAACAGCTATATACATTCAAAAATCAGATCCTTAATGGTATTTGACTTAAAAATTAATTGTCCTTTGAAATACGTCTTTGTCTCAAAATTTGGTTATTTAGAATTCAGAGACAATTTCCTAGAAAAAAAATCAGCTTTATGTGATTTCTCCCAATTTTTTCAGAATTTTGATGAGAGACAACCAGTGAATCTCTACATGAATAATCAGGTGAAACCTCATTTCTCACATTTTTTTAGGACACAATAAAAACTGTGAATAAAGACATCCTCATTTCCAACTGGTTTGTTGAAAATAGACACTTCAGACGCTGATGACAGTTATGTGTATTTATATTAAGAACAAAAATTAAAATAATGTTTAGATGTATTTAAAAATAGTTGTAGATTTACATTGTTAATGAAAATACAACTGTAGTTTTCATAATTTTTTGAAGGAAACATTTAGAAAACTAAAGGATTTTCAGGCTGTGACTCAAGAATGGAACTAGATGCAGAGATGCTTGACTAGACTAAATCTATAGGGTTAGATCAACAAAACAATTCACCTGTATATAACTTCTGTGTTTTTAAGGCCTGTTGGAGAACGTTTTTTTGTTATGGTGCAGAGTAATGAAGGGATGTAGACGCCAGAGATCTTTGTTTATATTTTATTACTGAACAAAGCCAACAGCTTCACTTTTGACTGGACTGTTGTAATTTTTTTCTTCAGAGTCTATACGTCTATAGCAGTTGCTATGCTATAACTAAAAGCTGAATGGTCTTCTCACACCACTCAAAATATTTATGAAAATTTTTTGAAAGAACTGCATTGGTTTCATTTTTTTTTCATTGAAAATATATGGAGGGTTTTCTTTTTCTTTCCCATTGGCAAGCAGGAAGTGAGTTTCATCCCTTTAATGATAGTTCAAGGACATTTTTTAGTAATGCATGTAATCCTTTGAATAGTCCTTGTCTGTATATAAACACAACGAAAAGGAAAAAAGTAGTTTTTGTTTTAAAGATCTTTGACTACTTCAATCATTGCCCCAGGTAACTAATTCAGCATAATTTTCCTGTGTGTTTTTGGCTTGTGGGTTTGTTTGGGTTTTTTTGGTTTTATTTCCCGTATAATAAATGATTAAGCAGATGGTGTATTCTGTTGTGATTTTTTCTTCAAAAAGAAGCAGTTCAACTGAACCAGGTCTCACATTTTTAAAGACATTTCCTTAACAGCAGGATTTTTCCGTCAGACTCTTTGAATAACCTTAGGATTTTCTTTCTTAAACTTTCTCCTGAAATAGTCTGATATTTACAAATAAAGTGAAAAAAAGACAGTCTTAAAACTGAATATAATTTTGCAAGGTTTTATATTGTGTTTGCAAAATCTCATCAGAAACCGCAAACTCACACAGAAAAATCTCAGGAAGAGCTGTTCAGAGAATGAATTTTTAGAAATAATGTACCTTTTGTATGTTTATTTTGTAGATACGGAAGAGATAGAAGCAGAAATGAAAAATAATAGTTTCACTCTCTACAAGTTAGGAAACAAGTCTTTCTAAGGTGTAACTCAGAGGTGGCAAATCATTTATAACCTCCCTGTAATTTTGTTAATTAATAGTAACTCCTTTTCAATTGGTGGAAACAGGAAATTGAGCTCTCTGTGTCTCTGACCTTTAACTACAAGGCTTGAGAAGCATTGACAAAGTTAAATTGTTCACTTTCTTAAGCTATAATGTCTGAAGGAGACCTGAAGTGCGCTAGCAAGACATATTAATGCATTCAAACATTTCTTCTTTCTCTTGACATTTGAAATATCAAGAGTGCTATATAATCATTCTATCTCCTTTTCCTCAGCATACTTGACATATCTCCAAAGTATGAAAGGTGATGCTGCATGCAGTTGAAGACTGAAACTGAGGCAACTCCATTCCACTTCATTCCAGATGAATGCAAGATGGTTGCAGTTTGAACTATAGTCCTTTGCAACATGTATTTCAGGTTCTCCAGAGTTTTTATGATTTCCTGGTAAAATGAAGGAGTTGAAAATTTGGTTTGTTTTAACTATAAAAGAAAAGAACACGGAAAATTTCTGCCTCTTTGTCATGATACTAGCTGTTACTGCAAAACTTGTACATACAGTACTAAATGTTTACTCTCGTGACTTGCATGTTAATGTTCATGATTTCAGTAATGGACAGCATCCTGGCTTGCCTAACCTCTATCTTATCTTTCAGTTTGCTTAAAGATAATAGAAATCTCAAATGCTATCTTGAAAGAAACCTATGAAAACACAAAGTTTTTTGAACTCTGTTCTGGGTTAAAATAAATGCTCTACAACAGTGCTTGTTTCTTGCCTTTCAATTTCTGTTACTTAGAACTTTCATTCTGACTGTGTTGGTGAAAACTCAAAAAACTTTCATGACTGGTACACAGGGTGAAGTGTGCCAGATGGTAATATCAATTTGAATCAGAGGAAGAAAGTCTTACTAGGAGTGCCAGGAGAATGGTAGAAGAGTGCTTTGAGTTAATTACAAAGTATTTTCCCAGGGAAGAACATAAATATTCCTTCTGTTCAGAAACGTACATAGGTGGGGAACAAACAGAACTGAGGATTCCAGGGCACACACCTTGGAAATTAAGTAGTTTATGTCAAAAGAATTGTGCAATTTACTTCAAAATATTAAAGCACTTCATATGAAACAATCCTGTTTATGACAATGTTTCTTTTGAACTATTTTCTCAGTTTTCTCTTTTTTAACTACCAAGCATATGGAAGTTTCAGCTGAAATGTTGTAAGCATCTGCAGTGTCTGAGATGGTTGTCTCAACTTGTTAGATATGTTCTGCAGACATGTGATCATTTCTCTTAGTTTTTCTTGAAAGCCATGACTAAAATTTGAAAAATCACCCTACAATTCTGCAGAGCTGTGTGGAATTGTGAGGTCACTCACACTGCTTTAAATGAACAGTGAGTAGTGTGAGTGATAGGAAAGCCAAAATCTCCTCCACAAGCAAAATTTCTTTTCTTAATTTTGTCTAGTTATCCACAAATGTTGAGGCTTGCTACTTACAAACTATTTATTTTAAAACAAAACAAAAAAACTGTGGGTGGCCTATGTCATGGCTTTCGTAACAGCAACCACAGTTCTAGGTGTGGAAGGATGCTAGGCAGTTCCCTGTTGAATATAGCAAAAAGGAAAACACCTGGAAAGAAGAACAAGCAAGCTTTGTAGTGTTGTTTAAGATAATACTGTAAGCCAGTCACTTTAGATGACATTTTGAATATAATGGGAGACAACACATATGGTGTCATGCATTTTCTAAGCAAAGAGTTTACTTTAAAACCGCATTGTTTACAATAATGAGAGCATTTAATTTCCTTCCAGGTCCCATAAAAACATACTTTGTCTTTCATTCAACTCCCTTGCAGCTTAAACATGTCATATTCATTTTATGAATTTCTTAAAATATATACATAAATAAAACTTTGAAATTAAAATCACAAAATTTTTCTTTACTTTTTTGGGGGTAGATTAATTTTTCTGTTTACTTCAGTGGAAAAAACCTAGAGACAAGTCCAGTGTGAAACAAGTAAGAAGCATGTCGCTAAATATTCTGTAGCCAATAAGTTGTCAGTAGACACACTCAAAAAGGTTACATTAAATCATCATAAAATTGATATCCTACAGGAGAAAGATTAAAATGAAGGTGAAGTTGTAACATAGTTGTGAGGTTATCATTTGTGATAGGAAATTGTGTGAGCAGCTTTCATTTTGATTGGACAAAATTCAGATAGATAAATAGACCTGTAAAGTAGTTATTAATATTATTTACATAAATTGAAACATGAAAACCTTAAGTCATTTGTTTCAGATAGCAATTTTTTTTTTTTGTAACTTTGGACTAGAGGTAAAAGGGCTTTGGAAGTGTCTGGATGTAATATCCCCAAAGGGAAAAAACATCTCTCAGAAGATGCGTGATTTTAGAGTGAAATTAGAGTGTCCAATTCTGGGGTCCTCAGTGCAAGAGAGACATGCACGTACTGGACAGAGTTCAATGGAAGGCCATAAAGATGAGTATGGGAGGGGAGCATATGAAGCAAGGTTGAGATATCTGTGACTGTTTAGCTTAGAGATGAAAAAGCTCAGAGGGATCTCATCAGTGAGCACAAATCTCTGAAGGGAGGGTACAGGGGAGATGGAACCAGTCTCTTTGCAATGGTGCCCAGCTACAGGGCAAGAGGCAGCAGGCCCAACTGAAGCCTGAGAGACTCCATCTGAACATCAGGAAACATTTTACTGTGAGGGTAAACAAAGACTTGAACAAATTGCCCAGAGAGTTTGTGGCTTCCATCGTTGTTGATATTCAAAAGCTGTTTGAACACAATCCTGGGCAACTGGCTGTAGATGGCCCTGCTTGAACAGAGAGGTTGGACCAGACGATATCCAAAAGGTCCTTTTAAAATCCATTTTCTGATTCGGTAACTGTGGATCAAGTTCAGGTACAGTATAATATTAATACAATAACTCACTATAACAAAAAGCTGCTTTCTGAGGCAAAAATTTTTATATTTAAAAAATACACAACACAAAACTGTGGAAATGCATAGTGTTTATATGTATTTACTTTGCACCTTCTAGAACAGCCACCAAATCAGAACTTGATATTCTAACACCAGTTTTCTATGGGACACACTTCTGTGCTTAAATGTGAGAGACTGAAGTCAATTCAGATGCAGCCTGTATAATTTACTCTGTGATATACTGCAGTCAAGGCTGCCAACTGTCAAGAATGCTTAAATAAAATAAAGCTGACAACGTATTATTTATGTGCATAGAAATGACTGAGATAAAGACAACCATATATTTGTCTTCTAAAAGCACACAATAATGAAGTTCATAACAGTTGATAGTACATTTTCTTAACTGTTTGCCCAAAAGGCAGATTTATTTTCTAGATTGCTATGCACATTTTTACAATATTCTGAAATTCCAATGAGTGTTACTGTTGCTACATAAAATACATGAAAACAATTTTCAGTTAAAGTGTTTTCTCAATTATGATGACTAATAGAAACTTTCAAAGGTACAACTTCAAGAAATACAAGCTCACCTGTACCATCACTCCTAAAATTGAGAAGAGCCTTTTGTCAGCTTCAAGTAAACATAAAATTTTATCTATAAATATTAGACACCTAAATAAATAGGAAAAAAAACCAAACATCAGAGACAGTATGTCATGGATGAGCAAGATACCACTGTTGAATATTTGGCATCAGCATTGACAAATGTGACTACCTTCCTTACCCATACTCACCTTTTACTTTTGTCGTGGTTTGGCCCTGGTCGGCCGCCAGGTACCCACAGAGCCGCTCTCTCACTCCCCCTTCACTGCTAGACAGGGGGACAAAATATTTCAAAGGGTTCAGGGTTCGAGATGAGGACAGGGAGATCACTCTCATTTACTGTCCCGGGCAAAACAGACTTGATTTTTGGGAAATTAGGTACATTTATTAAAAGAACTAATAAGAGGAGTAGTGAGAAGTGAGAAAGAGCAAACAGATCTTAAACAGAACACCTTCCTCCCATCCCTCCCTTCTTCCCGGGCTTAACATCAATCCCGGTTTCTCCACCTCCTCCCCCGAAGGGCGCAGGGGGACAGGGAATGGGGGTTACGGTCAGTTCATCCGATGTTGATTCCACCACTTCTTCACTCCGGGGGAGGACTCTTCACTCTTCCCCAGGGCCACTGTAGGGTCCCTCTCATGGGAGACAAGCTTCACGGTCTCTTCTCTGATGTGAGTCGTCCCACGAAGGGTAATTCACCACAAACTGCCTAACGGGAGACACCTCACGAGGAGCAACCCACCCCTCATGAGTCTGAGGCGCAATCCTTTGGGGGAAACTGCTCCAGCGTGAGTCCCTCGCAGCCTCACAAAAGTCCCACCGGCCAACCTGCTCCAACGTGGGCATTCCTCTCTTCCACGGGCTGCAGGTTCTGGCAGTGACTTGCTCTGATGTGGGCTTCCCATGGGCTACAGTCCCCTTTCAGGCATCCACCCACACGGCGTGGAGTCCTCTGCACGGTGGACATCTACGCGGTGATCCTCACAGTGGACATCTGCACCTCGCCCATGGGCTGCAGGGGGACAACCCACTTCACCATGGTCTTCACCACAGACCAGGGGGACTCTCTGCTCCGGTGCCTGGAGCTCATCCTCCCCCCCCACTCCTTCTTCACTGACCTTGGTATCTTCACAGACTCTCACTCCTCCATCTCTGTGCCAGCTGTTATGCCGCAGTTCTTTTTCCCTGTTCTTAAATATGTTTTTCACTTAAATATGTTTTTTCTATCACCTTACTGATAGGTTCAGCCTTGGCCAGCGGCGGGTCCCTCTTTGGGGGACTTCCAGCAGCTTCTTGAAGAAACCACCCTGCAGCTCCCCGCCTCCGCTGCCAAAATCCGACCAGGCCAAACCAACACAACTTTTTACATACCGAGAAAACCACGTGACTATGGGATATTGTATTGTTACAATATAATGTTACTGTCTACAATGTTCAGTCTATTTTTATCACTTTTATGGTACTAGTGGTTTGAATTTACTTGCTTGATTTATTTTCTTCTTTTTTTTTTAAGAGAATCAATTGAATTAATACAGAAACTGGTGTGCCCAGAAATATTCTGAAAATCTGAAGAGAAACCTTTTGAAGATGGTTTTTAATATTCTCATGTAAATATGCCAAAGCTAATACATTTTTCTTACTTCTCCTGTAGATCATTTTAGCGTTAAATATAGGTAGGTAATAGCCTCATTAAAGTAGTAGTTTTCCATTGTCATAGTCTGTCCATCCTTTTGTTCAGGGCAGCATACATCCATCTACCGTATCTTCAGGAAGCCATGCCTTTCTGTTCTCTCCAGACGTAACATTTTAGTATGAAAGTTAAATGTGGTGAATTAAATTTATACTAGTTTGTAACTATTGCTCATATATTACAAAGAGGAATTAAATTAAATTATTAGTTTAAAATAACAAACAATGTTGAGGAGTTGATGTAGTATGAGAGAAAAGACAGGCATGAGTAAGAAAGATACTTTGTTTTCTTTTGCAACTGAGTTTCTGGGACACTGAAAATCTTACGATTCTTACTGGCTTTTTGTTGTTGCTCTTTGGCTGGATTTGATGCACATGCAGTACATTTTAGCTAATTTATTTAGAAAAAAAACAAACCAGAAGATGGCTACTGTATAATTGAAGTTGCATTCATTTTATGATTTTTGTGGTTGTCTTCATGCAGCAAGTATGCTTGATGTTATATTTTCTTCCTATTTTAACAATGAGATTAGTGTTTATAAGTATTGATTTATCATTAATTCATTATGAAAGTCTTGTAAAAAAACTAAGAAGAATTTAATAAAAAGCTGAACAGAACTTTTTTTATTCTAATATTTATGATAAAACTAATGTTCGCTGCTGAACACATATATCTGAATCTGGGTTTTGGCTGTGTCTTCTTGCTTATGGAGTATTCATAGTACATACTGTGGTTTCCTAGTAGGTAAGTCTTTAGGTCACAATTCCAAACTGGGCAAAGGCCACATTTCCCTCTGAAGAGGACCTGGTTTCTGTTTCAACTACCTTACATTTCATTCAGTTTAATTTGATTTTTTTTTTCTATCTGAATTGATGCAAATATTTGTTACAGATTTTATATTTCTATAGAATTTGCTATGAACTGTGTGGTCTATATAGGTGGCTCAAAACTGATGCTGCAGTTCCAACAGTACCAAATTTGACAGAAGTTATTCTCCCCACTGTGCAGCACTGATGTGACTGCAAAGGGAATGCTGTTGACAGATGTGCACTTCTTGTCCAGCTAAGGGCTACAGGGTGGTCAGGGGCCCAAACTATATCAGTCTTGAGAAAACATGAAGGAATCTGGACTTGTTTCCTCTGACAAACAGCCTTAGAGTCCTTTGAAGGAGAAATGCAAAGACGATGGAGCCAAACTCTTCCGAATAGCAACAGCCTCAAAGGTAATGTAGGGGGTAAGGACCATGAGTTGCAGCTTGGAAACTTCAAGACGGAAAAAAACTTGTCACCAGAAGGGCAGTGCAGTGCTGAATAAGCTGTCCACAGAAGTTATGGTTCCTCCACCCCTGGAGGCTTACAGGACTTGGCTAGAAAAATACTAAGATGACCTATTTAGTACAGATCATAGTCTCCATTTGTATATGAAGTTGACCTAGAAGACCACAGAGGTGTCTTCTAAAAAACATTTTATGATGCTATGATTGACTTTTAAATAATACTGACTAGTGGAAACAATACTGAAAAAATGTTAACTGAAATAATTTTTAAATAGCTACCAAAGCACTTTTACTTCACAAATTTTTTATAATATACACAAGCAAGTTGTAGTTGTAGTTGCTTTCTTTGTATGTTTTTATAAGTCAAATTGAAACAAGTTTAAAGTAATAATGAATAACTGTGAAGTGATATTAAAAAATAGAAAAAAAAAAGAAAGAAAAAGAAAAATCCCCCCAAACATGCAAACAAGAATACATGCAGTGGCTTTTTAGAAATATGATCACTGAGACTTAATATTCCTGGTGGAGTTCCTAGGACCAGTATGTCCTATTTTGTTGTGTTCGGTGACATGTAACCATATTTTTAAGTACTGAAAGGACCAGGAGAAAAAAGGATGACTCTCCTCTCGGATGAATTGGGTTGTAGAGGATGCATTGGCAGTTGTAAAATCAAAGAAGACTAATTAGGCCTTGGTTTTCTCAGTAGTGAGTGACTAATGTAAAGCAAAATTTTGGAAAATGGGATATCTGCCTTCTTATCACATGGGTTTTCCATTAGTTTTTTTCTGTTATTATGTGAATACAAGATGTGAAATTATCTCTATGGTTAAAGCTTATCGTAGAGACATGTTATCTTTTCATCAATTTAACTATGCTCTAAAAAGCTTTAAAAAACTTTTCCCCAATGGAAACAAATGAAAGACTGTTACCATTCCTTGTGAAATTTCTCAGGATAAATTTTTCGTTATTTCATTATCTCTTAGATGCCAATGTTAATGAAATTATAAATTTTAACGAGAAAAAATAAAGTTTAATGTTGAAAAGAAATCAACATAATCTGAAAATCATAGGGGGAAAATGAAAAGGAGAAACAGATGAGAGTCTTGTTTTGGGAGAAAAGACCAAAGAAAAAAAAAAAAGCTTGTCCAACCTGTGTGGATTGACTGCAACTATCATCTTCTGTCATTTTGCTTTACTATACTTTTATTTAGTTAATTAATCACAGGATGGTTTGGGTTGGAAGAGACCTTAAATACCATCTAGTTCCAACTCTCTGCCATGGGCAGGGACACCTCCCACCAGACTGGGTTGCTCCAAACCCCATCCAACTCGTCCTTGAACACTTCCAGGGAGTGGACTTTCACAACTTCTCTGGGCAACTAGTGCCTCACTACCCTCACAGATAATAATTTCTTTCTAATATCACAGAATCACAGACTGTGTGGATGGAAAGGGATGGAAAGGGCCTTGAAATATCATCTAGTGGAACCCCCACTGCCAGAGCAGCATCACCTTCAGTAGGTCAGACAGGAATGAATCCAAGCGGGTTTTGAATGTCTCCAGAGACGGAGACTCCACAACCTCCATGGGCAGCCTGCGTCAGTGCTCTGTCACCCTCACAGGGAAGAAGTTTTTCCTAATATTTTTGTGGAACCTCCCATGTTCCAGTTTGCACCCATTGCCCCTTGTCCTATCATTGGACATCATTAGAAAGAGCCTGGCACCATCCCCCTGACAATCCCCCTTGACATTTTTATAAACCTTAATGAGGTCACCCCTCAGTCTCCTCCAAGTTGAAGAGACTCAGCTCCTCCAGCCTTTCCTGAGGTGTTCCACTCCCTTCATCATCTTTGTGGCTCTGCACTGGACTCTCTCAAGCAGTTCTCTGTCTCTCTTGAACTGAGGGGCCCAGAACCGGACACAATATTCCAGATGTGACCTCACCAGGGCAGAGTAGAGGGGCAGGAGGACCTCTCTCGACCTTCTAGCTTCTCTCCTTCTAATACACCCCAGGATGCAATTGGCCTTCTTGGCCATGAGGGCACACTGCTGGCTCATGGTCATCCTGCTGTCCACCAGAACCCCCAGGTCCCTTTCTCCTACGCTGCTCTCCAACAGTTCAGTCCCCAACCTATACTGGCACATACCTGATCTAAATCTACTCTCTTTCAGTTTGAAACTTTTACCCCTTTTCCTATTACTACACTCCCTGATAAACAGTCCCTCCCCTTCTTTCCTGTAACTCCCTTGAAGTACTGGAAGGCTGCTATAAGGTCTCTCTGGAGCCTTCTCTTCTCCGGGTTGAACAACCTCAACTCTCTCAACCTGTCCTTGCAGGAGAGGTGCTCCAACCCTCGATCTTTATGATCCTCCTCCAGACTCGATCCATCAGGTCCATGTCCTTCTTGTGTTGGGGATCCCAGAGCTGGAAACAGCACTGAAGGTAGGTTCTCACCAGAGTAGAGTAGATGGGCAGAATTATCTCCCTCGACCTGCTGGCCGCTCTTTTGATGCAGCCCAGGATGTCGTTGACTTTCTGGGCTGTGAGCACATATTTTTGGCTCATATTCAGCTTTTGGTTACAGAAATTTTGCCCCTGCTTAGTGTTAATTCATACAATTGACTTAACTGAAAATTGACACAAATTATTAAGCAAAGGTAAAAACATATTTAGAAAAAAAATAATAATCCATCATATTTTGTTAAAAATGTACTTATATCTTGATGTAGAAAATGTAGACAATTGGTTTGCTATACCAAAAAGAAAGCACGAGCAAGTAAATCAAGTCAGAGATTACCATTTCTCAAAAAAGATTCTCAGCACATCTGTGACATCAGCTAGCTGGAAGCTTTTATAGAAGTAATATGAAAGAGAGTCAAACTAATTCCCTAAACCCAGAATGAACTCCATTAGGATTACTTACATGTTGAGAAGGTGCATACATACATAATTTTTGCAAGACTGCAGCTTAGGTCATTAATGTTGTGTAGGCTATATGATGCTGAACATCATTAAGCTAATTTCAAAATACTGTTTACAATTTTTGTTGTTGTTTTAATCACTATTTTCTGATTAAATTACGTAACTGACTATTAACATCACCTACTCTGTTACAATTTTTCTAGTGTACAGTTGCCCTAAGATGTCTTGTCTCCTTACTATTTATTTTATCCAGTTTGTCTGAGATTACTTATGACTGAAAATGTTATTGTTATAGAACATCCTCTAGACAGTAGGTGTAAGTGTATAAAGTTAGAAAAAATGTACCTTCATATTGGTGAGAAGATCTTTTTCCTATACTGCTGTCTGTGATGATTTTTTCTGCAAAGGAAGTTTTTAGTATTGAGGCATATTTCCTTGCAATCACTTGGAAGAAATGAGAAGAGAAACAGTGTATTTTTATGTGACAAGTTTTTACAATCTTTCATACATGCCAGATGTACAGATTTCTAAATTGTTTGCTATTGTGGGGTTTTTTTGAGGAGGTACAAGTAAAGAAGTGATTTTCTATGAAGACTTAAGGTTACAAAATACAACCTGTGTTCAGTAATATGGAACTATAAAGAAGGCAAACATTATTTTTAAAGGGAATGTTGAGTCACAAGGTTGAAACATCCTCCTAAAGTGCATTTTAAAACAAAACTGTTTTGGACAGTATCCAGAAGTGTAAAGACGATAGATGCAGTTTATTTTAAAGAAAAGTAAAAAGTCAATGGAAAGTCAGAAGATTTTCCTGCTCATGAGACTTCAAAACACTAGTTGGTTTTCAGGGTTTGATAACTGTATTTGCATCAACAATAAGTTGATCTTCAACTTTTCATCTGTCCTCTTAAGAAAAATATTATCCTTGAGCAATCACTTCTTATTTACTGATACTGTGACAAGATACATGTTTTCAGGCACCCCTGATTCTGCACATGATATAGAAACACGTAACAGCCTGGGCTGGAATACACATTGGAAGATCCTCTGGTCTAACCTTTCATGGGAAACAGAGTTTAGATCAGATTATCTAGCATCCTGTCCAGTCACATCTTGAGAAGCTCCAGTGATAGGGACTCTACCACTTCCCTGGGGAGGTTCTTCCAGTGAATGATTGTCCACACTATAAAGAATTTATTACATTAAGGTGAAACCTCTCCCAGTGCAACTTGTACCCACTGCCTCTTGTCTTACCAAAGTGGTTCCTAGTCACAAGAGAGCCTCCATCCTCTCTGAAACCAGAAGTACTGGAATACTGTGGTGAGGTCCTCTCAAGCCTTCTCTTCTCCAGAGAAAAGACTTAATGTCTTCAGGCTTTCTGCATAGGTCAAGTTCCCTAGCACTTTGATCATCTTCATGGCTCTCCTTTGTTCCCTGTCCAGTCAATCCTAGTCTTTTTTGTGTTGTGGGGATCAGAACTGGGTATAATATCCAAGTGTGACCTGACAAGTGCTGAGCAAAGGTGGTTGATCATGTCGCTATCTGTTGTAGTAATGCTCCTGCGGATGCAGCCCAGGATTTGATTTGCTGTTGCAGCAATGCACTCACCTTGAGCTTCTTGTCTGTCAGTATCCTCAGGTCCCTTTCAACAAGTCTATACTGGTCTGGTTGGCTATGTCATCCCAAGTTCAAGACTTCTCACTTGTCTTTGTCAAATTCCATACCGCTCTTTCTACCCCACTCTTCCAGCCTGCCCAGGTCTCTCTGTAAGATATCTCTCTCTTCTGAAATGTCCACCTCACCACTCATTTTAATGTCATCATCAAATTTGGTGAGATTGCTTTCAATCCTATCATGCAGATTGTTTATGAAGAAGTTGAGCATCATGGATCTCAGTATTGATCCCTGAGAAACACCACTTGAGACAGACTATCAGCCTAAGTAAAAACCATTGATCACCACTCTCTCAGTGCAACCTGTTGGCCAATTTCCTGCTCATCAGAGCATCAATTCAGTCTGTATCTTGTCAGTTTTTCTAGTAGAAGACTGTGGAAAACAGGATAAAATGCTTTGCTGAAGTAGCTGTAACTTCTATAAAATGCAGCTAACACTTCTGCTATAATTTACTAATTTACGGGATACCATTAAAATTGCTCTCTTAAGTAACTAGGCTTACCTTCTTTCCTGACATAATAAATTGTACTTCTGCTCCCATATTCAATTGTTATATTAGTAATTAAACTTACTTCTTTCAGGTTAAAATTAAGTGCAACTGATGAATGATGAATGTTTTCTGCAGATCTTTTGATCTACCATCAAAGAGATGCTCATCTGTCATCAAGATTTAAGCAAATAAATATTTTAGTTCCTTTGGCTTTCAAACTACTGATGATGCCAAAGTGCAGATCTACAGTTCTGGAACAGATTTTTAGAAATTATTCCAAGGGGATAAAGATCCTGAGGCTGTCTCAGCAAGGAGTGTGTTTTCATTCATGTCCTGTCTGAAGTAATTAGGAAGGAATACATTGCTGACTGGAATATGTTGGCTGGAGTTAATGGCCTACAGAAAGAGGAGCAGAGATCTAGTAGGCAATGAATCCTGCTACAGAGCCATAGGGAGGATTGTGTGTGGCAGGTTGGGAGGCTGATACAAAATTGTCAATAAGCCATGATGGAGAGGGGTAGGAACACCGACTATTGATGTACACCTCAAAAGAAGCAAAACACTGAAGGCTTAATGCATTCAACTTCCCAAGAAAAGCAGAAGTACCTCACTAATACGTGCCATGAAGACGCTTATTTATGAATGTTCATTAATTTTACATTCAATGTGAAAAGTTCTACATTTCCAAAAAATTTTATGGTAGTCTTGGAATCACAGAATCATGAAATGGTTTGAGTTGGAAGGGACCTTTAAAAGGTACATAGTCCAATTCCCCTGCAATGAGCAGGGACATCTTTAACTAGATCAGCTTTCTCAGAGCCCTGTCCAACATGATCTTGAATGTTTCCAGGGATGGGGCTTATATCACCTTTCTGGGCAACCTGTTCAAGTGTTTCACCACCAGTGTATTCAATATCACTTGTCTTTTCATGAGTTTTTTTTCTCTCTTTTTCTTATTTTTTATTACAATAATTATTATAACATTTAATTATTACTGTTATTATTTTATTTTAGTAATTAAACCATTATCATCTCAACTTGCATGTTTTACTGTGTTTTTTATTCTCCTCCTCATACCACTGGAAGTGGAGTGAGTGAGCAGTTTCGTGGTGCGTGGTTGTTGGCTAAGGTTAAACTGTGACACTCTCATTTAAGCTCTAATTCTTTCTGTCACCCAGTTAGAGATGACAAACTTATTTTTAAAGTGAAGTAAAATAACTACAAATAAACCCACTATAGCTAATAGAATCATCCTTTGCATGAAGAACTGATCCATGTTAACTTCTAGCTCTAAGTCAACTGTTTCACAGACTACAGTAATTTGATCTGGCTTATATCACCCAAAAACTGACTGCGTAATGAGTTTTGAATTTTTGATTAAATAAAGACAACAGTGGCACAATCTTCAACAGAATGTGCTATTTGCTTGGGGGTGACAGTTTTATCTAGGTGCTCTTCCTCTGCAAATTTTACTTGTTGAAATTACTCAATGATTTTTAACTTATTGAAATTACTCAGTGATTTTTAACTGAGTTAACTATTTTATTTGAGCTGTTTTTACAATCCTACCAGAAAAATTCTTCCACTTCTGATGAACTTGTAGCTGATAGAGAAGCTGTGCATAGAAGAATCATACTGTTATGCAGCATATATGTTGTACAATAAAATGGTTAGCATTCACTCAGTGGTTTTTCTTTTCCAGGACCTTCAGATGGTAATCACATAATCTTTCCAAATTCCCTAAGAACACAATAAATGTGTTCTCAGATTGGAAAAAAAAAAAGATTATACTGCAGATCACAAAGCCTATACAGCCATAGCAAGATGTATATTCTGGGAAATCAAACAAACAAACAAACAAATATGTATTTTTTATTGCTAAAATATTTTACTTTGTATCATTTACTTATTTACTAGTCCTATGTGTCTTCTTTAAATTTTACTTGAACCTGAATCAGGCTGGAATTTCTATAATTATGGATTCATGCAGACTTATGTAGTAAGTCCAGCTTTTTCTTCACTGGCTATAAATAGAACTGGATGCACTCCACCATCGTTGTATGACGCAGAAGGAATTATTTCCCATCGCAATGTAAAACTGTGCAGATAGGTATTAAGCAGCATGTTTGGAGTGAATTTCTCTGTATGAATTGCTGTTTAATAACTAGTAATACCCACTGATTAAGATTACTTTGTGAACATATCCCACTTTGAATCCTTTTAATAGATAGTTTGGTACACAGTGTTTGACTATTTTTCCCATGCAGTAGTGTGTTTGTTCCTCCTTTATCTTGTTAACTAGGTCACTATCTGAACAAAATATTAGCAAGACGATATGAATGAAAGGAGGAGGAAACACAAATGTGATCTAATACACATGGAATAAGGAGATTGAAAAGTGGAGAGCCCCGGCTTTTCTGGGAACTACTTACCTTTGCAGTGCCACTTTAATCTTGTGTAGTGCTTTGACACTGGCTGGCAGCCAGGTGCCCACACAACCACTCTATCCCTCCCCCTTCTCTGCTAGACAGGGGGAGAAAATAAACAAAGGGCCCACAGTTTGAGATGAGGACAGGGAGATAATCTACATCTACCATCCCAGGCAAAACAGACTCTATTGGGGGGAAATTAGTTAAATTTATTAAAGAACAAATCAGAGAAGGGTAGTGAGAAATAAAAGCAGATCTTAAAAAAATAACACCTTCCCCCCCATCCCTTCCTTCCTCCCTGGCAAAACATCAATCCCGGTTTATCCACCTCCTCCCCTTGAGCAGTGCAGGGGGACAGGGAATGGGGGTTGCGATCAGTTCATCTGATGTCGTTTCCACTGCTGTGGTTTCCTTTGAGCCATTGTGGGTCCCTCTCACAGAAGACAAGCTTCACACACCTCTCTCCAATGTGAGTCCTCTCAAGAGAGACAGTTCTTGATAAACTGTCCCAACAAGAATCTCTCCATGAGGTGCAGTCCTTCAGGGGGAAACTGCTCCAACACAAGTCCCCCACAGCATCACAAAAGTCCTGCCAGCCAACCTGCTCCAGTGTGGGCTTCTCTCCCTCCATGGGTTACAGACTCTGGCAGCAACCTGAACTAGCCCGGGCTTCCAATGGGGTCACAGCTCCCTTCAGGCATCCACCCACTCAGGCGTGCGGTCCTCAACGGGCTGCAGATGGACATCTACAACCTGTCACATCCATGGGCTGCAGGGTGACAGCCTGGTTCACCATGGTCTTCACCAGGACCCGGGGGAGTCTTTGCTCTGGTGCTTGGAGCACATTCTTCCCCCTCTCCTTCTTCCCTTACCTTGGTGTCTTCACATATTCTCACTCCTCTGTTTCTGCCAGTTGTTGTGTGATGCAGTTCTTAAATATGTTTTCACAGAGGTGTTCCTATCCTATCCTATCCTATCCTATCCTATCCTATCCTATCCTATCCTATCCTATCCTATCCTATCCTATCCTATCCTTTCACTGATAAGCACAGCCTTGGCCAGAGGTAGGTCCCTCTTCGGAGCCTGCTGGCATTGTCTCTATCAGACTTAGGGGAAGCTTCTAGCAGCTTCTTGCAGAAGCCACCCCTACAACCCCCTCCACTGCCACTGAAATCTGGCCAGACAAACCCAATACAGCCTGAGATAAGGCAATTATGGACAGAATCCTTAACAAAGTTAGATTTTACTATTCAGAAAGATTCTCATACGTTGCTACTTTTTGTTGTCTTCTACTGTTCTAGTTTGGATTGTAATTAAAACAGAGATGGCTGAGATGACCATTATTTATTGAGAATAGTTATAATAAATGACATTGAAAGTTTATATGATTGCAATACAGAATTCTACAATCAAAAGTAGATGTACAGAAAAAACCTAAAGCATTTATGCTGGAGTAAAGATAACATTTAATTGTCCAGCTTTGTAATAATAAGAAAAAATTAAGAGTATATAACATGCAGTCTGAACTTCATAAATGATATTTGACTTCTTACCAAAGCCATGAAATAAATTCCATGTTATTAACATCTGATAGTCTGTCTATATCAAATGAACCAGTTTTCTCAGTTAACTCTAAGACACATAAATCATCTTTCAAAAAAAAGCCCATCATGTGGATGGGCAGCTAATAGGTACACAAACCAAACTACTTAAGTCCACATACACTGAAAACAAACCCTCTGACTGTGAAAACAAGATATCATTTCAGTATTTTTTTTGAATGATTAAATTAAAAATTGAACATCAGAGAAATCAGACGGTTAGTTCATTCTTGAAGTCCTTGCTTTTAAAGGACCAAGATGGTAAAAGAATATTATTTATGTATTTAAATGTATACTCATTAATACCTTTCAAATTCTTGCCTGAGATGATACAAAGTAAATAATTAGGTATTTCTGAACTCCTTAATTTCTTAGAACTTGTTTCAGATTTGTTAGTTTTGAGACATATAGGACTATTACAGTTTCTACTATGTCTGATACTTACCGAGCCACAGCTGAATCTGGTGTTTAAGAGTTAGAGTATACATACGTAAGCTCAAGGTTCTACACACCCCTTGGAAAAGAAAGAATACCAGACTATCGGAAAAACTGTTTTAAATAATAGTACTCTTACAGAAGCTTTAGTAATAAACTTACAAATTTGGAATTTTTGTAAGCTACTGTGAAGTTGCTAAACCATCTTCTTTAGTCAATACATTTATTCTGACTAAAGATACAATGAGTAATTTGAATACTAAGAGTTTATTTAAAAAAAACCCTTAAGTTGTTATATGCTGATATATTTTTAATCCCTTTTCTTTTCTCTTTGTATTGTTTTTATCTCATTTTTCCACCAACATTTTTGTATTACTTGATACCCAGTCCTAATAAATGTGTATGCCTAAGTTGCTCAGAAGCAGACTGTATTTACGTGCTTATTTTTTTTCTGTTTCTTGCCTTAGAGTTTATGTTTCTGCACAGAAACTAATCTTCCTAAAAAATTTAGGAAAAGGACTTGGGGGACTTCTTAGCTCTTCACAAAGTTTCCTAAGCAATCATTTGACGATGGATACTTGAACAGACTATTTAATGCTAAGTCTGTCTTCATGAAATCTAAAACTTATTCATTATGAGATCTGAAATTAATGACAGATTATCCACTTAGGACAAAAATAACTAAAATATTTCCTTGTGGTTCTCAGTATTTAATTTACATGATTAAAGTTTTGTATAATTTTTTGTCTATTTTTTTTCCAATTTTTCAAAATATATTTTGACAATATGTAAAACCAGTTAATAATCCCACTATAAACACTGAAAGTGTTCTGAAAGAATTCAAAAATACAGTAAATATTAAATCTGTTACTGTTCTTTTCCCAGTTCATTTTGCACAGTTCTTAATTTATCCTTTTTATTAACCGATCTATTTTTAATGAAATTTAGTATCACAAGTTGTAGAGTTCACTAGAATTGAGTCACACTAATAATGAGATTACCTGCAAAGGCATAGACTTATTAATACCACGTAGAGTACTAATGTTGTTTGTCCTACTTCAATAAAATAACATACATTTTAAAATGTTTTCTTTTTTTTTAAACATCCAATTTAGTATTCTCTGTAACTTTAGTAATTAGAATATCAAGCAGTAAAACCTCATCTGTAATTATTTGTGGGAAAGTGGTTTGAGTTAGAAGAAACTTTATAACTGAGTGTCTGAGTGACTGTCTGATTGAAAAATTAATTAGAGACATTTAAAAATGAAGGTTAGAATTTGCAGAATGCAGAATAAATGCTTTAAAAAAAGAAATTATTCATTGTTGTTTTTAATCAGTCAGGTGATAGTATGCTGAAAACAGCTCTTTGTTGCTGAAGCCACACAAAAATATAAAGACAACATATGCAGGATATAGTATTAGATTAGTTTTCACTACATTCAAAGAGTTTTGAAAGCAAATAGGTATTTACAGAAGTTTTCAAAATTCAGTGTAAGCTTTTTTATGAATCTGAATGTACTTTTTTATTATTTTTCTGACAAGTTGGCTCATTTTTTTTCCAAGAAAATTATTTTTTTAAAACAATGGAAATCGTTGATTTTCACTGATGTTCACCCACAAAATTAGCTGGGTTCTGCTCTTCATAAGGTATCATGGATATTCTGAAATATCTCTCTATGCGGGGTAAATAATGTTGAACAAGTCAGTTCAGAAGATTTCGTACTGAAAGAATTCTGCTTTCTGTATTGATCAGAAAAACCTGGAATTTCCATTTTCTTCTTCTTTATATCAATTGACTTAAAAAAAAAAAAAAGGCAGATATAATGTTCTGACACTAAAAATTGGAATGTTAAAGGAGTCAGGAGACTTTGAACACAAATGGAAAGACATTTAAAACGGGATTTAAACATCAACTGTAACAGACTTTCATGTTATAAAGATATAATGGTTATGATGTAGCAATGTAGCAGTTATAAAAACCTCAGCTTTAGCTACATTATAATCCAATCATATAAAAACTTGCCGATTTTAACATGCCAGCATAAAAACTTTTATTATCTATTGTATAAAAATATAGAAACTTAATTCTTCTGCAACTTGCTTTATTTTCATGCAGTAATACTAGGTCTTCGGGTAAATATAGATTTTGTTGGTAATTATACTGTAGACATAACACAGAATTTTTGAAGTTGGAGGCCCACATGTGGTCTTGAATCTTGATGTGCATTGGTCTAAAGAATTGGCTTAGACACCAGTGATGTCAAATGTTGTCAAACTCTAAAAAACAACTGTCATGTCTGTAAAGGGAAACAAGTTTAAATTCATAAGTTACGCTACTTAAAAATATACAGGTATTTTTTCATATGTTGGTGTGAACTGAACCTTCTTCCTGCAGATTCTGTACACAGAGGTGTCCTTAAATAAATTTTCTTTTTGCTTGGGACTTCTGTAAATCTGAATTTTAAGACATACTTCGCTAAAATCAGCAAGACTAAAGTTGTAGTCCTCCACCATCTTACTCAAGAAACAAATCATAATATTTTTTACATTCCTTCTTACTAGGGACTATTTCAACCTATATACAATTAACAAATTGCAATTGCATGGGGTTTATGTTGGGTTTTTTTGTTGGTGGTGTATACTGAACTGTCTTAAATTTCTCACAAATCTTATGCAAAAAAAAAATCCCCAAAAAGAAAACCAAGTACTATTGTTGAAGGCTAGAACTAAGAATAAATAAATGAAGTTTCTCTCTGGGCTTTGTGATATTTTTAAGTAGGAACTAAATGAAAAGCACAGAAATTAGTATTTTAACTAGTAGTACTGTTAATTAATATTATTAACACTTCTCTTTTAAAATGTTTTTACAGTTATCACCAGCACAGTCTCTTGAAAACATTTCATTAAGGACTGTTTCTGTGCTTGATATTATTCACAAAAGTTTTATGAGAGTCTTTGAAGTTGAAACTGGAACCAAGACCTCCCTCTTTCTAAGTGGTTGGTATGATCTCTTTTTCAGTCTATTTGTCCTCTCTGGTTCAATGAACCATTAACTCCTTTATGCAAAGTGAATTAAGACAGGAGGAATGATACCTCGTTATGAAGGTTTATAGTCTGATGGACAGGGTATCTGTACTGGATAGGGAGTTTTCAATAATCACCTCAGGTGGTGAAGAGGGAGGAATAAATATCCTTGGTGTGTATTCAGCAATTGATTTGTCATCAGACAGGACTGATGAGGTGAAAAAGAAGAAGAAGAAGGAAAGTAGTACAACTTCTCTTCCTAATGCTGGATTTTAAGGCAAGGGGTAACTCCCTGCTCCGTTTTTCTCGGTGGAGTTAGAAGTACAAATGTATATATATATATATATACATAGTGTTGATTATTAACCCGAAATCTGAGAAGTGTTTATCTATTCAATACTTGTGTTTCCAACACTAAGTTGCAATTGTAGAGGGATGCCTGAATTTAGAGGGGTCCTGTATTTTGCACAAGACCCTAGCTAAAATCAGAAATGCTTAGTTCAGAAGAGCATTCTTTGAAATTTTTATGAAAGGAAGAAGGGATACCTTCTGTGAAAGTGATTCAGAAGAACAAACCTCCAGTCTATATGCATGCATGAAGACTTTTATTATACTTTTCCTTTGAATGCATCTGTTCTGGGTGTTCTCAGATGTATTTTTCAATCAGACTGATCGAAGTGTGTTCAGAATGTAAGTGTATTTCTTCACAAATTGAAAGTCCCTCTTTTTGTTTATATAAAATATGGAGCAATATATACTTTTTTCTTTCAGTACATCCTCTTCCTGTCTCACTTCATTTTCACATAATTCACCCTGCTGACTAAAGGAAATCAGTAGTTTTTATTATTATTTTTTTAATTATTCACATACGTTTTTTCCTCTCCTTGAGAGTTATAGAATGTGTGTAGGCCAGTACAGGTTACTAGAAAACTGGATCTCAATCATATATGTAAAATGTCTGAAAAACTTAAATGAAGAATGAATGACTTGGAATTACTGATGACTTAAAATTAAGGATGACTTGGAAAATCAGGAGAGATTTAAACTGTAGCCAGCTCAGCTCCTGTACATCAGTAGTTGAAACTTTATAAGTCATAAAATACTCCTGATATAAATTTTAAAACAAATTATCAGTCTTTTAAAAAAATCATTACAGTGTTTTTCTTTTTAAATTAAAACTTTTTGAAGTATTTTCATTTATTTAATTGCTAAAATGTAAAAGCATTTAGGTAGATACATTTAAAAGAGCAGAAATTAAATAGTAATGATGTCTCCAACTTATAGATAAAGGACCTATATGATTTATTTCCTGCTAAAATAAGTTTTTCACGTGTTGGAATGATTTTCAACTTTCAAACAGATACCGTACATAAATAAATTTTTCTGCATAGCTAACATATATGGCAAAGTCTCTGTTATAAATATCAGTGACATATTGGTGATATAACCAAAATTATCAAGAGAGAATTAGCAGAGGATTAAATGACAGAATTGCATTCCAGCAAAGTGGATTCCATTTGCAAAGTGGATTACAGGGGCATAATGACAGAGACAAATCTCCAAAAAAACCCAAAAACATCATAAAGAAGACAAAAGAGGATCAGTATAGCAGAGCTAGAGATTAACCTGGATGAAAGATACTCTTTCAACTCATCCCTCCATGAATGAATAAGCATATGAAAAATAAAAGCATATGAAAAATAAGCATATGAAAAATAAAAGTAACACAGAATCATATAGAATCATATAATGATACTTTAAGTCTTTGAAATATAAATTGCCATAGCATCTCCCAGATACTTGCTATATTCTAATGTGTTTACTCAAAGATATGATATTTCTAGCTCTCATGGTCTTTTATTTCTTCTTTCTAGACTTCCCAATTAAATTATTCTAAAAGGTCAGAATTCATTCCGATATGAAAAGTGGTTTCTTCTGATTCAGTGGCATAAGTTTGGTAGTAATTTCTCTGTGAAATTTAATATTAATATAAGGTATTTGGGTTTCAGTGCAAAATTGTGAAACATTTACATGCTTATGATGTCTGTTGACTCTTAGGTCAGTTTTTAAAGGTAGAAATTCTGTTTGAATTCATTGTCTTTTTTGTTCTTCCACAGATTTTTCTTATAGGAAATGTTATTTGTAGAAAGATTTGAAGAAATGATATTTTACTGACTTCACATTTTATTTCAAAAGGCTTGGTTTAAATTTTGTTGAATGGATTTTCATGAGACCTACGAATTAGTGCATAAGGCTCTTAAAAATGCAGTATTACTTTCAGTTTGAAAATTTGCTGTATGTAGATTTGGAGGTGGAAAGACAGTTAAAAAAATATACTTATGTTTTCAAAAAGTCTTAGCTTTTGAGTTTTTTCTGAACTTCCATGTACTGCAAATCATTATTTTATAAGACTGAAAAAATTTAAGAAGGTGATATCGATGACAGCCAATGATAGGACAAGGGGTAATGGGCTGAAATTGGATCATAAGAGGCTCTGCTTAAACTTGAGAAGAAACTTCTTCTCAGTGACGGTGACGGAACACTGGAACAGGCTGCCCAGAGAGGTTGTGGAGTCTCCTTCTCTGGAGACATTCAAGACCTGCCTGGACACGTTCCTATGTAACATTATCTAGGCGTTCCTGCTCTGGCAGGGGGATTGGACTTGATGATTTTTCGAGGTCCCTTCCAATCCCTGACATTCTGTGATTCTGTGATATTTTTAGCTTTCTGAATTTCATAATAATTTTATTATAACTGCTTGTATTTGTTCATCTAGTTTTTTCAATTCATACTTTTAAGGTTAACTAAATCTACAAAGTAAACTAGTAATTTAGAATCCGTAAGTTCAAACCCCTAGAAGTCCTTTATGAGACCTGGAGTGGCTCAGGTCTCAAGGTGAGAACACCCAACTAATTTGCGTAATGTTGATTGTTACATAATAATAGCAGTGTCAGTAAGTATCTTCAAGGTTGATATAGTAGTGATGACCAGAGCTGGCTGCATCGAGTGATGTCCAGTAACTTCCTCAAAGTGAAGCTGCAACTCATGAACACAAACTTCAATGAATCTTGAACCATCTTTCTTGCCCTGACAGACTGCTGTCAGATGGAACCCACCATTATTAATGAACTTTCTATATAGAGAAGATTATAAGCTAGTGATAAGTATGAGGTAAATGATATGGAATAAGGAGTGGAATGACACGATTTGGGCTAAAAAGAAACAATTTTATTCAGTGATTTTATTTTTCAGCTCAGTCTCCTCTGAGAGGCTGCACTTTCTGAAGTCAACAGCATGTTTTTGCAGACAGTGTGTGCTACTGGCAGTGATAACATCTGATGTTTACAGCTACTGCCTGAGACTGGGATGCAGAAATGTTCTTGCTTTTACTTCCTTCTATAGTGACCAAGGTCACTGTTGGATCTTTTGTGCCATGCTAGGGGTTCTGGGAAGTAAGAGGGGTCACAGGGAAGTAAAAGACTGAACCTCCAGAGAGTGACAGACAGGACACGTGACCAACAAGATTATTCCATGTCATATATGTCATATTTAGTATAAAACTGGGAGATCACAGGAATTAAAATTTCTTCTGCAATGGCCAGCATCCGATAAGGACTCGACCTGATCTTCTACTTTTGATTTTGATCCTGAGTTCCTGAATCCAGTTCCCGTATCCAGCTCACTGCTGCTGCTCAGCCTGGGACTTCCCTGGTGCTGCCTGCTCTGCAGCATCAGTGGTGGTTGCTGTTGGGGAGGAAATTGGGTTCAATATCATTTTTGAATAGATGTTTATAGTTTTAATTACTATTCTTTTATTAAAGCTGTTTAGTTTTCTTTTCCGGTTTGTAACTCTCTCTGCCTCATTCCCTTTCCTTCCCATTTGGGGACGGAAAGGAGTTAGAGAGCATTGTCAGTGTTCAGTGTTCTGCCCAGTCCTGGCCCTCAACATTTAGCTACAAATACATGTTTCAGTCAACCACTTTGATAGCTACCATCAAACACTATATAAAACACCCAATTATGGAGGGCAATAAGGTCAAAATGAGTTCATAAGTGAAAGAATATTCAATTACTATTTCTGTGTTCTGATCTCAGTTATTCTTGGAGGGGGAAAAAAAAAGAAAAAAGAGTTGCACATAAATGGAAAGTAGGTTTATATGTTTGTTGTTAAAAGGGAAGGACTAAAGCAAAAACCTGATTTGTACAGGATTATTTATTGTACATTAAAGTGCTAATTATGCTACATTTGTGTTAATGATGATGCCAGAAGGACACTAATTTAAATTAAACTAATTAAATATATCCTAAAGGAAAGAAGAAAAAAGAAATTGAGCTTCTGTAAAGCTGAATATATAAAATTAAAATGAGAAATAATGATAGCAAGTAAATAAAATAATATATATACTTACAAGGGAGAGATTGTGCTGTAAGACACTTCAGGTATTAGATCTATTTTTAGAAAGTATAGTGATCCATTATATAATGCTTTGAGCCTATAGATTTACATAAATTTGTATTTAAGTACAAAAACATCAGTGAACATTGCTAATATAGAAAGTAAATCTAGCTACACTACACATTTTTTAAAAAAAAAAAAATTGTCCTTTTCCTTCTCTTATATCCTATTGTGAGACCCCCAGTAATAATCCTTTGGATGCTCATTGTGGACAAAACAAATTTGATCCCAACTTAGGAAAGAACTCTCTGTTAGAGCTAACACACAATACTTCTTCGACAGGAACTTGGATTAATTCCTTACCAGAAATGTCTACGTGTAGATGATAAGAGACAGGAGAAGTAACATGGCTGTCGCAAAGTTACAAGACAAAATATATTAAAATAAAGGCTTATTTTACCATCTAACAATTGTATATGGTGTGTAACACTTGTGAAAGTAAGCTTTTTAACTAAGTCTATACACGTGATCAATAACTTATGATTTCTAATTAATGTAAGTTAGACATCATTGATAGTCTTTGCAGTTTGTTAATTTAGAGAACTTTGTAAGAGTTGAAATTTACTTCTTCTCAAACACATATGAAATGGAATACCAAAAAAAAAAGAAAAAGAGTAAAAAATTAACTGATAGAGAATGTTAAAAGAAACTCACCTAACAATATTTTGAGGGAAACAAAATCTGTGACCAGCAAAAGAAAAAAAAACAGAGTTCCCTTTGAATTTTGACAGCATTTGTGTTTAATTTTTTTGACAAATCAAAATACAGATGCTTATGTTAACTGAGATTTTGTAAGGTGCTCTATTTGAGGAAACTCTCTGGGTATCCATTGACTTAATAGGTATTTGGTGGTTGATGCTGTCTTTGCTCTTTGCTTGAAAGTTACTATACACCACAAGGAGTCTGAAGAGGTTATGCTGTGATGTGGACAATTTAAACTCAAGGGTCAGACAGAAATGTTCGAAGGAGATGAATCTATTTTTTATTTGGTTTTTTTTTTTAATGCTGCAGGTGTTGCTTGCATCAACTAAGTCAAATCTGCTTGTGTTCTCCATGGTGCTCTTAAAAGAGTGTTGTATTGTTATATGATGTTCTCTGTGTTTGTTTGCTTGGTTTAATGTTTCAGAGTTGGGTTTGGCATTTTCTTTTGGAGGAAACTATAATTTGGTTCTTAAAAGTTTTATGTAGTATTTGTGGGGCTTTCTGTGAGGTAAAGTGAAGTAGCAAGGCAGCGAAAAGGAAAACATAATATTACTACTGGAGAATACAAAATTTTATTTTTAGTTTCACAGAAGGCTTTTGTATTCAAGGAAGAAAAAAACAACCAAACATCTATTTTATAGAGTTTCAAGCAACTCAGAATGTCTAAAATTTGATGTTGGTTGGAACTGAGAAATAATGTAGAATTTGAGGTGGAGTTTATATTTAGATTGGAAAATAGGTATATTTAGATTGGAAAATAGATATTTTGCAACAAACATGTGTTCTTTTTATTCCAAACAAATTTACAGCTAGACCTCTGGAACACTCAGGTGCTTATAAATCTGCAAATTCACCACAAAGCAATATTCAGTTGTAATCATTATTTGCATTTACGGTGCAAATTTAACAGACAGCCTAGTTTCTTAAAAAAAAAAAAAAAAAGAAAAAAAAGAAAAGAAAAATAAACCTGCACAAGTAGAAAAGATAGAATGACATTTTCTTACAGAATTGTTGAATTTTGTGTAACACTGTTTAAACTTGTTTAAAAATGCCTTACTAACTTTTAAAATCTTGGGATCAGAATGGATAACTAGAATTTGCTGTACTTCCTATGCATATTTCATTGTCCTTGGCTGGCTGGTAGCAGTCACAATGATACATTATCTGCAAAAACGAACATTTGTCTTATTACTGAAGATTTAAGTGTTTGCACTTGCTTAACATCTGTGAAACTTTATGTAGAAGAATCAACAGCAGCATGGAAGCCATAAACGGTTTCCTAAGTTCTAGTACATGTACCCTCAGGATTTCATGTCTTCAATATTTACTTAAAAGTCATCTTCTACTTCTAGTCCCTTTTTATAGAAGTCAGGTGACATTACTTAAAAAAATAAAAAAAAAAGAAAAAAAATATACTATAAACTTTGCTTGAAATGAAACACTCCAGCAAGAGTAAGGTACTCCAATAAATATTTCCAAAGATTATCTGCTCAGTATTTCTGTATCTCCCTGCCATTTTAAGAAATATAAGTTTGGTGCCTTCTCAGCAAGTGAGATTCAGACCATTTACACTTATTTAGGAGTCATTCATGTTCTGAGTGACATGCAGGCTGAGGTGCATGCTGCTGTATGGTACTGAAAAGAGAAAGATGAGAAATAATCTGATGGTCTCACTCCACAAAGGGTTGCAACATGGTGCCTTTCAGGAGTAAGACTTTCTATGAATCACAGAATCATAGAACTGTCAGGGTTGGAAGCGACCTTAAAGATCATTCAGTTCCAACCCCTCCACCATGGGCAGGGATATCCCCGACTAGACCATATTGGCCAGAGGCCCATCCAGCCTGGCCTTAGAAACTTCCAGGGATGGAGTTTCCACCACCTCTCTGGGCAACCTGTGCCAGTGTCTCACCACCCTCATGGGGAAGAACATCTTCCTAACGTCCAATCTGAACCTATCTATCTCTAGCTTCAATCCATTCCCTCTAGTCCTATCACTACCTGACATCCTAAAAAGCCCCTCACCAGCGTTCTTGTAGGCCCCCTTCAGATACTGGAAGGCCACAATAAGATCTCCTTGGAGCCTTCATTTCTGCAGACTGAAGAACTCCAACTCTCTCAATCTGTCTTCACAGGAGAGGTGCTCCAGCCCTCTAATCATCCTCGTGCCCCTTCTCTGGACATGCTCCAGCACATCCATATCCTTCTTGTGCTGTGGGCTCCAGAACTGGATGCCGTACTTCAGATGAGGTCTCACAAGAGTGGAGTAGAGGGGGAGAATCATCTCCCTTGACCTGCTGGCCACACATCTTGTGATGCAGCCCAGGATACGATAGGCTTTCTGGGCTGCAAGTGCACACTGAGGGCTCATGTTTTGCTTCTCGTCCACCAGTACCCCCATGTCCTTTTCTTCAGGGCTGCTCTCAAGGCAGTCACTGCCCAGCCTATATTGGTGCTTGGGATTTCTCCTACCCAGACGGAGGACCTTGCACTTGGTCTTGTTGAACTTCATGAGGTTGGCCTGGCCCCACTTCTCCAGCCTGTCAAGGTCTCTCTGGATGGCATCCCTACCCTCCAGCATGTCAGTTGCCCCACACGGCTTGAATGCTCGCGTATGGTCTTAGAAACATTGAAGCTTGGATGGCCTTAACTGATGTATGTCAGTTTCTTCTAAGTGCACATTTGTATATCTTACAGCTGTTTTCAGCCTTAGAACACTATAAATCTGTGCTGAAGGACTTGTTAGGCACTGACTCCTTATCCAATTCCTCCAACTAGTGAAGGCCAGCCCAGGTATTAACATCAGTTTCAGAGATTGTTTTGAGTAAGGGCATGAGGCTTGTTGTATTCAAACCTTGCTTTCGACAAGGAGGAGCACAGTATATAGAGAGAGTTAAGAGTTTTGGTTTCAGATAAATTAGTGTGTTAACAGTCTGATAGGCCGAATTATTAGTCCAATTAAAATAATGTTAGCACTCACAGACTAAATTGTCACAGGAAGACCTCATTAATAATACCATTGAAAGTGTTAGACAAAAATAATTTAGTAACTCCTCCTCCTGTTTCCCTGATGTTATATTCACCCTTCCAGTGAATATAACGGTTCATCAAAATTCTAAAGTTGGTAGATTCATCCTTTCTCAAGAGGAAGGATGGAGTGGGGAAATAAGATGCATTGGTAGCACCCTCAGGTCTTTGCCAGAAGGAGACAGATGTTCACAGGGAGCATGATACTGGTCTTATACTGTTTCAGTCTTGGGGTCCATTTTGCTTTCTTTTTCATACGTTTTCTAGCTCCTGCCTTTTCCTTTTCCTCTGTCCCCAGAGAAGGGCTGAAAGCTTCTTCACAGCTTCCGTGTGCCCAGCAGCAGAGCTGGAGCTCAGACAGGCTGGGCAATGAGCACTTGGGCACAGGACACCTGGGAAATCCAGCTCAGCCTCGCTCAGGCCAAGGGCAGCCCCAACATTTCCTGGGACCCCACATGACCTCATGTCATTCCCAGTAATGACAAATATATTTACTGGCCTGCAAAATGCTGGAGTATGTACACTAGCATGTACAGATAAAAATGTTGTTTGTGTCTTGGATACAGACATGGATCCTTTCATTTTTTCCAAGTCAGGAAGAAAAGTGCTTTGGGTTTTTTCAAGGTTGTCAGGGCACAGGTAAAGTCACTTGTACCGCAGAGTTAATGTGATTCAGGGCTCACAAGAACTTACTTGGCCTCTAGCAAAGAATAAGAGGTAACACATTCTTGTCATGTCTACACCGCATCTCCAGAGAGGCAGTCCAAGATTATTGCCCAAGGACCTGCAGTGTGGATACAGATGGGGTTGTCAGGGTTTGAATATTAGTATGGGGTTTCTCCAACAGGGGGATAAGTGTGCAGCACTTGTGAATGCAATTATTTATCCTTGCTTCTATAAATGTTCAGAATAAAGACGTTGGATAAAATAAGACCCCAAGGGCTTCTGTGGGGAGCAGTGCTGGACATCATTTCCTCATATAGATGGAAATACTATTTATAATTACCCACTCCTGAGTTAGACATACAGCTTTTGATTCATTTAATTCTACTTCTCTACAAACCAATTTGGTTTAATTTCCCCATAGTATATGCTGTGACATAGTATCAAATACATTTTGAGAAATTCAGATAGATCTCCTCCATGCCATTCTCATAGCTCTGCAATTGTATCAGCGCCAGAAAAGTGATCAAGATAACTTGGGACTTTCAATCTCTATGAATACATTTATGATTCTACTTTGTGACTGATTCCACTCTTTTCCAAGTATCAGATCAATTAATTAACAATGATGTGTGAACGACATTAGGTGTTAACATCACTTTCACTTTTTCGTATTTTAAGATTGCAACTTATTAAAGGCTCAGAAAGTTGTTCTGTAGCTTGATTCTTGTGGTTCCTTCCTTGTTCACATTCATCATAAACATTAAAAAGTTTTGATCGAAGTTAAAATTTAGCAATTAAAAACCTTTGTGGAAGGTTTTTAATTGCTTGATTTTAATCTAAAGAGTGATTTGTTCACTTCTGGTTTAGTGTCACAGCTGACAATTTAACCTTGGGTTTGGGAATGCTCAAGTGACCTCTTGTAGTCTGATGTTTCCACTAAGGATTTTCTTTCAGGACTTACTCCCCAATTACGTTGTCTTTGAATGCCTTGGTATATAATTATTTTCTTAGCTTACTGTCTTCTGACATGTAACCCAGTTGCAATCCTCTTTATTTTTTTTTTTTCTGTGTGCTACCTTCAGCTTTTAACAAATTCACAGTCTAGCAGCAACACTGAGGACATAAAAAATAGTTCCTACATTAGATAAGGCAAGAGATTAATCTTCTCTGGTCTACTCTCTTTGATAGAGGCCAATATCTGAAACTTCAAAGAAAAAATGCAAAATGATAAACAAAATTCTATTTCCAAGAAAACAAAATATGAAAGAATACAAAACCACTAATAAAATCAGCAGAGAGAAATAACCTTTCATGATCTTTTTCAACTATTTCTCTCCCTTCACGAAAAAAAGGATTTCATCAACTTACAATTTAGAACAATTAATTTTTAAGTCCTGTTTCTTTCTAATAGTTGATTATGCCAGGCAAATACCCTCTTGGATTTTTAAATAACTGTTGCAAGATATTCAGCTGTTAATTTCTGAAGAGGAAAAAGTTTAAAAGACATATAATTAATCTTCTGAAACACGTATGGGCCTAGATGTATCCAACATACCACAGAAAATTCAAGTGCAGGTTTTAAACATTAAAGTTTATTTTTAAAAAAGTATGTTTTATGTAAGGTTTCCAGTAATTCACCAGATTAAAGCTGTTAAAATAAATATTTATTCTATTCTTTATACAGATATATTTAAACTGTATTTATTGTATAGAAAGGGTCTGGTGTCTAACATCTGCTCCTTAAATATCATAAAAAAAGTTAGCTGCACTTTAAATTTTTCCTAAGTTTAGCAAAATTTTGGAGAGTTATTGATAGTTGGGGACATAAGATTACAATTTTATACAATAGAGATCATCAAAAGATTATTTACTGCTTATTATTTTGAAAAAGAATAAATTTTTTATTCTAGTTTATATCATTAATATGTTAGATAAAAATTAATTTTCTGATAAATTTAAATATTATAAAATTTGTAATTGCTTATATTTAATAAGAAAATTAAATTTTGATTCTTCTATTTTCTCAACTACAAACTGTACCTACCAAAGAACATTAATAATTCTAACATATAATTTTTCAACTCTTCATCTAAAACTTAGAAAAAAAAAAAATTTGTTTTACGAAACACAGTTTGTAGCAATCTGTAATGACCATTTTGCTGGGAGCAACAAATGTATTCCTGTATAAAATATCTTGTGTTGCAAGGATAAGAAATAACTAATAAAATTTCAGTGTTTTGATCTTTATCATTTCTCTGTTCTGTATCGTAAGCAGGGATATTTAGTATTGGTCAAGGCTCTGTTCTAAGATTAAGGTTTTTCATCGATGTATGTAATTCTTCAGAATTGTTCTCATAAATTATTATTTTCTTTCCTTTGTGTCAATCAGCAACATGTAAAAAAGCAGTTCTTGATAAAAGATTAAAAACAATTTTGAGGTGAATAAAATGTTTTTCTTGATACTTCTACTTTCAGACACTTGAAGTAGAACAGATCAAAATGCTTCAGCAAAAGCATAGCTTCTAAATTTTATGAGTTTAGAGTATTTTGGCCTTTTGAGTATTCAGTATGAGGTATATCTAAAAACTATATCTACTGCATGTGACTGAATTAGTTAGATCATGAAACTAATCGTTCACAGAGGTCTATTTGCTAGATTAAGCTCCTAGTTAGATTAGTTTGATTTCAGCTATTTTAAAAAGGCTAACTTTGAATTATATTGGTGTGGTCAGTTGTAAGCCCAACAAATGTTGTTTGAAGTTCGAAAAAAAATTTGCTTGCTCCTCAATCTGTAACCAGTCTTCATATTTAAGAATTGTTATATAAAACAATAAAATCTCCAAATATTTTTTGATGGCTAGAATTGGAAGACTTTCCATGATGGAATAACTACACTTTCAAGTGACAAATTAAGGCCATTTTATCTCATTTCCCTAGGAAATTAGACTATGTTTCAGTGTGTGTATATAAGAAATTTTTACTAACAAAGTTCTAAAAGGTTTAATATGCTGTTATGATTTACATTTCACATATTTTTAACATTAAATCTTGGGGAGGTTGTATATTTACATCGAAGTAGTATGATGTGTTCAGTCTTATACAGGTGTATGAAAAATAAAACGGATCTAATGGAAGTTCATTTCAGTACTGAAGAGCAGTTCTCGGTGACTAATAATTGTAATGATTTCAGTTCAAAAGATGAAGACAATTTTACAACTATTTTGCAACAGTTTTTAATTCTGAAAGTGTATGTTTAAGACTTTTTCTCCTCCACAAACAGAATAGTACTTTCCAGGAACAGCTTATTTGAATTTGTACCATATCATTAACATTCCTGCATGAAAAGAAAAAATAAAAATCAAGGTCATGCATGCATGGTAAAGGCTTATTATTTTTGAGGGGGAGACTTCTGTGAAGAATAGAGGAGATAATAAAACCTAAATTAAACAGACAAAAAACATATGTACATGTATGTAAAAGGAAGATGTGAGAGTTCTTGAAGAAAAAAGTGCCAAACTACTTTCATGTTCTTAGTTTGACGAACGGAAATTCAATTTGGGGGAAACTTGTAAGGAAGGCTAGGGAAATAAGAATTAGAAGAAAATATGTGACTAGATTTAGATATAAATATAGCAATTATTTGCGTTTAGTTATAAGGAAAAAAAAACGAATATCACTTTAAAAGTAGCTTCATAGCCGTAACTATTTCAGCCATAGATTGAATGATCATTTACAGGCATATTGATAGTGGTCAGTTCTTACTGTCATTCATTAACTGCAAATATGCTCTTTAAGTAGTTTCATGACATTGCTTGTTTGTTTGCTTGCTTGTTTTTTGTGTGGCTGTTTTTACTCTTATTTTACTTTGCTTTTGAATGATATCTTCCCATTGGTTTAGGAAAAAAAGGAAAAAAGGAAAACTTTCACCTTTCACCTTACAGCATTACTGTTGCCAAGATGAAACCTTGCATAAACTGAAGCAGACAAAGAAAAAGACAGAAGCAAAGGCTCCTGGAATGGGTTTAGAAATTGTCAGAGAGACCAGGAGTTGCTGAATAAAAGAAACCTGGTGTCGCGGGTTAGGGCTGGGCCGGCCACTAACGCGGACAGACGCTCTCTAACCCCCTCTTCCCCCCCCCAAACGGGAAGAGAAAAGGGAATGAGGCAGAGAGACTTACAGATGAGAGAAGAAAAAAAAACTAGAACAGCTTTAATATGAAATGAAAATAATAGGAATAATGGTAAAAAGATAAAAGTAAAGAATTATATACAACTATAGATAGTAGCCCGGTATCGAACCCGACTCCCTCCCCCGATAGAAATCACCACTGGTGCTGCAGAGCAGGAGGCACTGGGGAAGCCCCAGGCTCAGCGGCGGTGGGGAGCTGGATACAGGTAGCTGGATTCGGGAACTCAGGATCCGGATCAAAATCAGGAGGTCAGATGGAGTCCTCTCTGGACACCGGCCATTGCAGAAAGGAAAGGTGAAAAGGCCGAAAAGGGCAAAAGGGGCAAAAGGGCCGAAAAAAGGGCTGAAACTCTCGTGATCACTCAATTTATACTAAATATGACGTATATGGGATGGAATACTCTCGTTGGTCACCTGTCCTGTCTGTTACCTTCCGGAGGTGCCACCTTTTACTTCCTTGTGCCCCCCTCTTACTACCCAGCACCCCCAGCATGGCACGCAAGAGCCAGCAGTGGCCTTGGTCACTATAGGAATAAGTATAAGCAAGAGCCTTTCTACATACCAGTCCCAGGCAGTGACTGTAAACATCAGGTGTTATCACTGCCGGTAGCACACACTGTCTGCAAAAACATGCTGCTGACTTCAGAACGTGCAGCCTTTTAGAAGACACTAAACTGAAAAGAAAAAATCACTAAACAGGACTGGGTTTTTAGCTAAACCCAGGACACCTGGGGAAAAAAAAAATAAAATAAGTGAGACCAGAGGAAGTGAGAAAAACAAGTACATGAGGGAGCTTATGTAAACCAGTTTTGTAATTGTCTTACATAGTACACTCACTATCAGAATAAAGCACAAACTCTTTTGTAAGGACAACAGAAAGGTTTGACTTTGGGACTAACAATGATTTTATTTTGAGGTCAAAGTTAATGGCTAGGAATTGCAATTATTCTTCTGAAACAATCTGAGTTAGTCAAATATAGTTGTTGACACCAGGGAGATAATGTTTAAGTCCCAAGATCAGAATACATTAATTCTGGTGTATCCAAAGCATGACCTGCTTAAAAGTAAGAATAATAAATATTTACTCTTTGTTTAATGGAATAACTACATAAACAAATACCTATTTCAAATTACCCTGTTGTAACTTGTTATTTAATAAATGAATAAAGGAAATTAATGAAAATAAAAAGAGTATCAATAAATAAATAATTGTGAAGCACTTTTTCAAAATAAGGTAACCCATAATCTCCCATTTGGATAGGTAATTAATCCACACCTGTCAAGTTTACCACAGCACCGCAATTTTACTAGATTTGATAATGATCCTGTGAAATGACTTAGGGCTCTAGTTGACAAACAGCTGTTGTTGTGACTTTGTGACTTTCTTAAACAGTTTGTAAAATAGTTACAAAGTAGAGAATTTGGATTTATTATTGCTTCTCACCATCACTTTTCACAGAGAACTTTTATAGCTGTGATTGACTTCATCTAGACAGTGGCTTGAATTCATTCATTGATTCCAGTTGAGTTGTTGACTTTTTACTTACGTGGTGGGACAACGTGGCATACTAAATATACATCTTTTTTTTTTTTCCAGGGGAAGAGTATTAACATTTTGATATTTTGCTGAAGCCCCCTTGTCTTTTAAGTTTAGCCTTAGAGATTGCTTAGAGATTGCTCCTTGACTTTCATCTCTTTTCGTTTATGTCAAAAATCAGTGCCTTATATCCTATTGGACATTTTTTCTCTTAAACCATGATATGAGAAAAGACAGAAGAGAGCATATGTTCGAGATTAACTACCTCTGAAGACAAAGTCTCTCATTTCTGACAATGTCTGTTTCTTAACCTACTTCACATTTTTCTAGTTGAAATTACAAACAACTTTTCTTCCAAGCTTCGACTCTATTATCTTAGATATCAGAGCTGCAGATGTAATGTGTAAAAAGATTGTATTGCCTGTAATAAGTGAAGTAATTATTTTTTCTGAGTGACCATGTTTTTATACGTCTTCATAGAATTATCCAAACACCTTCTGTACAATTGAAGAAAGAATGCTTGATTCTATTTTTCTTCCATGTAAAATGTTTTCAGGAGGTATCTTGGCATTGCTGTGGGAAAAAAATCTGGAAATTACATACGACAAAGTTTTTCCAGTTTCAGACTTTTTCATTTAAATTTATAAACAAGAGAAACTTGTTGAGTTATTGTACTTGACTTTATTCTAATATTTTTAAACAAATGAAACTTAAATGTTCTTGTATAAATTTAGTTGCTTTGAATGACCCAGAAAAATCACGTTTGCATCACAAATCCTGCAAAATCAATAACACTTATGGGTACCTTGAGAATCATTCATCAAAACAATTACATTTTTACAGAGTACATGAAAAATATGGATAGGATTTCTCCCATTAAATTTTGATGGACTACTCTATAAAAGCATAATAAATTAGAGGTTTCCATTTTATTTAGTTATGACATTAATATGTTTGACCTTACTCCAGTCAGTCACCATTAAAAATATTTTTTGATCAATCCAGTGTGTTTAAAGTAGCAGTGTATATTTTAGTATTTTAGATACAGAAGCATGTTTTTAATTTTATCAGCTGTATGAAGACATCTAACATCCTTACTGCAGATGATTAGTATCTTTAGCAAGTACTCTTATTAAACAATAATACTGTTCTGTTAGTATAATATGGATTTTCCCCAGTGTGATTTGTTAACTCAGCAAAATAGTTCCCAGTTCTAAAAAACTATGGAGATTACATGGGGTAAATTTACTACAAAATAAAAATTTTAGTATAACAAGTTCATTAATGAACCCTATACCAGTGCAAAACACAGGAGTAATTTTGAAAATCTTCTTTTCTACAGCTGAGATTTTTGCAACAAATGCATGTTTATTAATCTTGTTCTTCAGATAGTCTGCTGTTTGGTTTCCAGGACCAGAAAAAAATAATTCAAATTAAGAGGAAAAATAAATTGGACGATGCTCTTTTATAAGCTTCTGAATAGAAATTAACCATACCTGGACATAAGAGGTAGAGTGGATTCTATTTCTATTTTTATTGCTCCTTAAAAAAAAAAGAAAAACCAAGTTGGAGAATATTGTTTTACTCCTGATAGGATTTGAAGATGAGACTTAAGTCAGGTGTAAATTGCTTCTGCCTAAAGAGTACCTTCCGTTAATTTATTTTTCTTGTTCTGTAATGTATAGAGATGTCTGTTCTGTCTATTGTTTGGACAACAGGACTTAACAAAGCAAAGGAAAAATATGTTGCAGGAACAGAGGAAATGAAATCTTGCTATTTTCTACTACATTCATAGACTACAATTTCTAGGTTTTTTGATATTTTCTATGGTACTTTTTTTTTTCCCCCATAGGATATTCAGAAAGATTCTTTCGCTTTGTGTGGTGGATGGAACTGGGATTGGAGTAAATGATCTAGAACTCTTTCAAGACTGAATATCTGAGTTGTTGGAGATGCTGATGCTCAAGGTTACTAAATCTGGTCCTGCGAT
Organism: Trogon surrucura; assembly: GCA_020746105.1. NCBI lineage: Eukaryota > Metazoa > Chordata > Aves > Trogoniformes > Trogonidae > Trogon > Trogon surrucura. Next base: position 109,684,531 of record CM036617.1, on the reverse strand, counting down.
TTTTGTGAGCCCAGAGACGAGAAGGCTGAGGGAGACCTAGTTTGCAGCCATTCACTATCTAACAAATAGACAGAGGATATGGTGTCAGACTCTTCTTAGAGGTAAACAGTGAGAGGATATATTGCAATGGTCACAAGTGGTTGCAAGGGAAACCCGAAAGGTAGTAAAATCCTATAACAAGGGTGTCCTGGTTTGAATTAAGCAGAACCAATTCCACTCAGGGATTTTTACTTCTCATATCAGTCTCTCCCAAGAGACTGCACTTTCAGACAGTGTCTGCTACTAGCAGTGACAACACCTGATGTTTACAGTTATTATCAGAAATCGGTATGCTAACAGGGTCTTGCTTATACTTAATCCGACAGACAAAGGCCACTGTTGGATCTTTTGTGCCATTCTGGGGGTTCTAGGAAGTAAGGGGGGTCACAAGGAAGTAAAAGATTGTACCTCCAGTGATTAACAGACAAGACAGGTGACCAACAATAGTATTCCATTCCATACACGTCATATTCAGTATAAAATTAAGGGACAGTGAGGATTTAGGTTTCTTTTTCTTCTGCAATGGCAGGTGACTGAGGAGAACTTGGTCTGGTCTTCTGTTTTTGATCCTGATTCTGGGTTCCCAAACCTGTGTCCAGCTCTCCACTGCCACTGAGCCTGGGACTTCCTTGGTGTTGCCTGCTCTGCAGCATCAGTGGAGATTGCTAACTGTGGGCAGAGTCAGGTTTGATACTTGTTTTTTATATATGTATATAGTTCGTTATTCTTATTATTTATTTCCTTATTGTTTTCTTATTTCTATTACTATTTCATTAAAGCTGGTTTAATTTTCTTTATTTTCCAATCCATAAGTCTTTCTGTCTTATACCCTTTTCCTTCCCATTTGGAGAGGGAGGAGGGATTAGAGACCATTTGTCAACATTTAGTAGCCAGCTCAGCCCTGATCCTTGACACAAGGGTCATTAAGCACTGGAATGGACTTTTTGGAGATGTTGGGGAATATCCATTCTTGCAGTTTTCAGAACTTAAGTAGACGTTGCCCTTAGTAATTCAACCTAACTTCTGGTTAGCCTAACTGGAATTTAGGCTTTGAGCAGGAGTATGGATTATGTAACTTCCAGAAATCCCGTCCAAAAGAAATTACTCTCCGAATCTGTGTGAAGAAAAAATAAGTGAGACAAACAGACTCTGTTGGAGGTTTATTTGATTATTTGTTTCTTTTCTGTAAACAATGTACTACTGTGAAATAGGGTGCCTCAACGTATTGTTCAAACTTTTTTTTTTAGTGTTCAAATTTTTTTGCTTGTTATGGTCACACGAAATTGCATGCATAGTTTTAGCCACACTGGATTCACTCAGAATGTCTGGCTCAGTTAATTACTTCTTTGTTAGAACTATGATCAATAGTTACAGTCACAGTGTGTTAGTGTAAAAAAAAAAAAGTCACTTAGGTTGTTCTTCTTTTGTTGTGACCCCTGCAGCTAACATGCATTGACTAGTATTCATCTTTGCATTCCAGCAGCAGGGTAAGCAATTTGATCTGCATCCAGATCACAAAATCCGTTTTGTTCCAAGCCATGTGGAAGGTATCCACTGATGCTGCATCTGTTTCTTACATCAGTTCTTGTTCCTTTACAGACAAGTGTGTACTATCAAGAGCAAACATTTTTGTATTTGTGTCTTGTGCTTGTTTTCTACAAGCATTCACGTATAACAAGCTTCCAATGTCAGCAGCAAGCATGAGCTCAGTCTGTTATGTACTATATATTTTGAAATTTGCTTGACACCTTCCACTTGTATTTTTATCTAGGGTCTTAACTACTGCTGATGACAGTAGTTAAAAATTTTTGTGTTTGGTTAGAGTGGTCTTTTCATTTGCCATCAGCAGTAGTGGTCTGTTGTATGAGCGTTCTGACACCTGAAACTGTAGCTTGGAAGTGTAATGTGAAGGGAGATAAAAATGGGATTCAACAGCAGTGAGCTATAAATTGGTTCACTTAGTGTAGCCATAATCTCACAGGTCTTACAACAATGGTTCATTGAAACTCCAAGATATCGCCACCAGTAACTGAGAAAGCTCTTATTCAATGAAGTATTGTATCAATTCTTTCCAGATTTCAACCAGATTGTATTTTAACAACTGGATTTAGTTCTAGGAACTACTTAAAACAAAAAGAAGATGTAAGAAAGCCTTATTTTAGTATGATTTTCTAGCTCTGAGATACCACCACTATTCCGAGTTTTCAAAGTAGGGGAAAAACTAAAAGCTCTTGTTTTAAGAGCTTTATACAGACAAGTAAAATCAAGGGTTAAAGCAACTGGTAAAATTCAAACCTCTTCTTTATATCCTCTCATAAATGTATGTTGGAAGTTGTTCTACAGTTGGATTGTAAATTCAATTATCTTGAGACCATTTTACATAGTAATTTTTAGAAATAATCTTCAGTCTTACATATATTTTTTACTTTTGTGGGGTTTTTTATTTTGTTTTATTCTTTTGAAGATGTGACTTGCATATAGCAGACAAAAATATATTAAATATTGATATTTTATATGCCATATTCCACTTATATAGCATCAACCTGTCAGGAGTAATCTTACTAACTCTGAGCTTTTGTCTGAACATTGTGCTTCGTACTTTGCCAGTTAAGTTTGACTGAAATTTATTCTCCTCCTATTCTCAGTCTTAACTGAGCTACTGACAGAAATCTTTGCTGGTTATTTTCTAATGTCATGTTTTCATTAATGTTTTCTTGCCTTCTTGCAAATAGGTTAATAAGAATATGTAGATCAGAAAGCCTTCTAGCATAGCCTCCTGATTCTCAGATCACACAGTTTCATTCTTTTATGTACTTTCCAATTATAGTGGAATAAAAAAATCCCATTGTATTAACTTATTCACTTTAAAAAATGGTATTAAAAGAGAATAGGTAACAGCCTACCATTTAAATATTTTATATGTATGCATTTTCCAGAATTATTGAAGAAAAATGAACAAGACTTATGGCACCACACAAAACAGAGAACAGAGAAGTGGTGTTCTAAACAATTTTCCTTTGTCAATTGTGACTTGTCAGAGGTTAGGGTTGTGGAGCTCAGTGGGACATAGGGGAGTTGTAAGTGGGTTATACACAATTCTCTAACTGAAGTGATTGTAGGTATTGAATCTTAACTTTACTGGAGTACTGTCTCATTCATTTAGTCTCTGCTGCCTTTGGGTTTGATGCGGAAATGGACAGGAAAGAGAGGTAGGAGAACAGTGACAGGAACTCATCCTGGGAAGGACGACCTCCTTTCTGTAACATCAATGGGGTCTTCACTCTAAAAGGAGTCTAGGCAAGACTGAGATGAACTGTTTTAGTAAAGTATGGTTTTCTTCTTTTTTTTTCTTTTTTCTTTTTTTCTTTTTTTGTCTTTTCATTTTATTTTTTAAAAAGTTTAATTACTCTGCAATTTTGAAATGTTTGCATAGTACCTACTTCTCTGTTCCAGCATTAATTATTGGAAGTTAAAATCCCAAAGATCAGCTCTTTATGCATTATCCTTAACTGTGTTAGATCTATAATATCGTCAAAAATTTCTGAACTCGAGTTTGCCATTTTGTTACATGAACACATTTGTCTCAACTCCTTTATTTCCTATTTTGTCCATCTCCGAACCAATGTCTTACACTATATATGACAGAAACAGATGACAGAAAGAAGCTCCATAAAAAGTGGGGTCCTGGAAATACTTGAATTTCTGGGGAAATCACTAAAAGGAACACTGTGGAGCAGACATGAACACAGGTCAGCTGGCAAGTGGTAGCTTGCTCCTGTGCAAGGCAAATATTTTTGTATTTATTTAATTTAGTGTATGTACTATGTTGTTGAACTCAGGATTTTTTGGGGCTTCAATCTGTAGAGCTGGTAAGTCATCTGAACCATCTGTGAGTTAGAACCTGTCTACCTCTGCATAGAGTTTTTTCAGCAAAATCTTCTAGCATTCTCATGACCCTCCGAAAAAAGCCCTTTGTTTCTTCATCATTATTTCTATAGCTCTTCCCACCGGCTGAGCTGCCCTCCATAAAATAAACTGGCCTGATTAATCTTTTTTTTTTTTCTCCTTTTCCTTCTCCTTTGCGATTTTCTTTTGAAATCAGTACTAGAAATCAGAGCGTTCACTTTGTCATCCTGGCATGTATTAGAAACGGTGTGGCTAGTAGGTTGAGAGAGGTTCTCCTCCCCCTCTACTCTGCCCTGGTGAGGTCACATTTGGAATATTGTGTCCAGTTTGTGGCCCCTCAGGTTAAGAGAGACAGGGAGCTGCTTGAAAGAGTCCAGCACAGAACCACAAAGATGGTGAAGGGAGTGGAACATCTCCCTTATGAGGAAAGGCTGAAGGAGCTGGGTCTCTTTAGCTTGGCCAAGAGGAGGCTGAGGGGTGACCTCATCAATGTTTATAAATGTGTAAAGGGTGAGGACAGAGTCAGACTCTTCTCAATGATGTCCAACGGTAGGATAGGGGAAATGGGTGCAAGGTGGAGCATAGGAGGTTCCACAAAAATTATTAGCAAATCTTTATTTTTGCTGTGAGGGTGACAGAGCACTAGAACAGGCTGCTCAGAGAGTTTACGGAGTCTCCTTCTCTGGAGATATTCAAAACCCGTCTGGATGCGTTCCTGTGTGGCCTGCCCTAGGTGATCCTGCTCTGGCAGTGGGGCTGGACTAGATGATCTTTGAGGTCCCTTCCAACTGCTAACATTTTGTGATTCTGTGATTAAACAGGGCAAATTTTTTGGCAAGATGTTTTGAGGGTCTTAGTGCCTCACTGGTCAGCTGAGACAGTACCAAGGCTATGAACCCAAATAACGTGGACATTGAGAGTGGAACTGGTGTTAACTATTGGTGTACCTATCTTGAAAATTTCATTGAAGGAACTTCATTAGGTGAATGCCAACATGTATGTTTCTATAAGTAATAGATTTTAAATTATAGACAAGAACTTTGAATTCATTGTTCAAAGCAATTGGAGAGCAAAAGAAATATATTGTGGCACGTTTTATTACTTCACAGCAGCAGCTTGCTTGCATACATGCACATGCAAACATATCTTCAAAGACTGCTCCTTTACAATATACACAGGGGGCTAATTAATTCTTAAGAAAGAGTTCTCTGACCATAGTTGAAGGTGAACTGTCTTTTCTTGTACCTCAGACTGACTTAGGGTATTATGACACACTGCATCTGGTTCTTAATAGTCATGTCATACTGTATTAAGTAACACGATAATATCCTGAAAAGATTGATGTAATGATTTATGGCACATCATATCTTGATATGTCAGCCAAGGAAGTGAAACATATACAGACGGATCTCATCTGTAAATGGCTTGTATATGTGGAGCTTTGAGAAAAATAAAAATATATTTCATGAAGAGCACAAAACATGAGAAAAAAATACTTTTATAGTAAGCTGTAATGCTTAGAGTTATCTGTTAGACTGCCATATCATAGACACTTAAGAACAGTGAATACTGGTAAACTTGTGTAAAAAAGTTTAGTGAGATATATATGACAAGAGAAGAATTCTCGCTGTAGAAAGAACTATTAGGGATCAATATTGACCAATGCATAACAGAAGTCTTCTTAGTAGTTGGAGGTCCTGATGGATTCTAACTTCTAAAAATTCCAGAAATAAATGTAGCTAATAATTCAACTCCAAACCACATTTTAGTGTATTTCTTCCTGCACAGTATTCTTGGTGTCAATGCCAAAAAAATACTGACTGTCATGAGAGCAAAACCTGAAAGTTTTCTTTTATAGTTTCATCTAGAAGGCGATCAGCAGAAAAAGCTATCCAGACACAAACCAGTTAAAACCCATCTGTTAGGTACTAGCTACCTTAACTTTAGAAAAACTCATTTCTGTTAGTAGATCACAATGTTTTAATCCCACTGTTATGGCTAATGATCTTTTTCCGTAATGTGACTAAGTATGTAAGTAACAAACACTAAGGACATTGTAGGTAAGGAGAGTCAGTACCTGTTGGATTTGGTTTTTGCTCCTGAGCTAGAAGATTTCATGGTAAGTAATTATTCAGTCGTGCAGGTTGTGCATAGTGCTTGATGATATCCATCACCTCCAGTTCCCTTAAGAGGTTTTGAGGCCAGAGGAGGCAGTAACTGCTTAATGCAAATGTCTAAAATTGTATTTTAAACAAGAATGGCTGTAATATAGTAAAGCTACCATTAACTACTAACTTGAATGCCATGTCTTATAATTTTGAAGGATAGTATTCAGAATGAATTCTTACTTCCCTCTTCTAATGCGATTTCTTCTGGTTATACTTTAGGTTTTCTGTCACATTAGAGCACTTCTTAGAGAATTAAAATTGTTGCTTGTATTCAAGGTAAAAATGTTCTCAATTTTATAGTTTCATAGAAGATATTCTGAGAAGAATAACTGCCAAAGGCAAAGTTGTTGATGGATCTCCTGGTCAGTGTGTCATTCTTCTAATTAACTAAAACACAAGAACCTGTTTGCAAATATGTTACATTACAGATAAAAATCCTGGAATTAAGAAAAGGAGACTCAGCAGAATTTTTTATGATGAGAGTGAAATTTGCATATAATAGGGCGCTAGCTCTTATGTACCTCGGTAGAAGTAATATAGTAATACTACATTTTTAATATTTTCAGTCCCATCTATTATCCTGCCCTGGATTGCATAGATATCACACAATTAGAAGTATACTGCTTTTATCATGTTCTGTTTTTACACCAAGTGGTGATCCATCTCTTTTACTGAGACAAATATCAGAAACAATGTTTTAAAACATCTCAGCTACAGTGAAGAATGTACTTTTAAAATACCTCAACTTTTTGATTTATTACATTCTGTGATTCTGTGATTCTGTGATTAATAATAAGCAAAAGTCACTGACATTGATTTTTTGAAGAAAAAACATATGTTCTTTTCCTGTTCCTTTACATTTTCAGCTTGCACATTTTCTCCGTCTACCAAGGTCAGAAATTATTAAACAGATAGACATAATGTTTAATTTTAACATCAACAATTTGTTGATTTTTTATATCCTCCTGTAGTAGTTACAAAGTCCAATGTACATGTGCCTTATATTAAGATGTCCTTTTCAGGACAGTTGTACTGAGGTTTTTTGAATGCACTGATGTCAAGATGTCTTCAAGAAAGACAGTGTATGCTATAATAATAATGAAGGTCTAAAAATGCTAAATTAAACTAAAAATAAATCAAATAAATAAGTGGAAATGCTGTCCATCCTTACTCAGTTCTTCATGAAACAGGAGCAGAGGGGCAGCAATGTAGGAAGAAAATAGCCCTCTGTGTAAATTTCTTCCTCCTCCCTCTCCTTTTCTCTTTCCTTCTCAAACAAAAAAAAATAAAGGAGCTTTTTGGTTTTCAGCTGTTAAAGGACAAAACCTTTTGTGTTTGGAAGCATCAGTATGTTGCTGTATTTGTTCTCCTATTCAAAAACTTACGAATATTCACACCAGTTTTTACTAATGAGATGGTTTGCAGTTAGAATTCTACACTTTCTAGGGGGTTTGCTTATTAATTATGTTTTTACCACTGAAACGTTGCACTTGTTTGTATCTACTGTTCCCCGTTTTCATGGAAGTATTCTTTTTCGGTTTTTTAAGCAATGTGTTTCATATATTCTTCCAAACCTAAGTCACCTAGAAAATGTAAGCCCTGATCTTGAAAGTGTGCTTCAGACCAACTGCACTAGTACCAAGTCACATGGACTTCAATTTTCTTTTGGGAAGTACCTATGGAATGTGTACTCTTTTTGCCATTTGGACACTGTAATATCAAATATGACAATGCACATCAGTCTGAAACTGATGATGATGTCATGACCCTGAAGGAGGTCACTTTTCATATTTGGCAACTTCACTCTGGCAGTTTTATTCAGAACACTTGCAGAATTACCATATGTAGGCTTTACAGGCTAGCACAGAGAATTGTTTACAATAAATTTACTAATGAAAAATTCATTATAGCATAAGCTTTGTCTTTCCCAGAATATGCTTATTTGGTATGGTTACACATAGAAATTGCATGTCACAGGATGGATAGTGGAGGGATTTATTTAAGAATGGAAACTGGATTCTCTTGGAGATCTTTCCCTCTGCTTGTTTCTTTGGTTTGTTTATTTTTTTTTTTGTATTTGCTATGTAATGTCTTCTTCTAAAAAAGACAGTACTAAGAACATAATAATGTATTTTTTATTATGTGAAACGAACTTTTTCTGTTTGGTACAGTTTTGACAATGGAGTTTGTGAACTTCCTTGCCTTTTGAGACTCCTAGTACTACAAGCCTTACTGTCAGTTATCTAAATCTTATATTCCACCCTTCAAGATGTTACATAATCTAGTATATTTTTTTAAGAAAAATCTCAAAAAAACTTGAGTCTGTTAACAATTGAGTTATATTCTGGCCTTTACTTGAAAAGATAGAATGTTTCAGAGCTCCTTCAGTTAATCTTTTCTAACTTTGTATTCAAATAAGAATCACAGCATCAGGTGACAACTAAAAATCGTCTATGATTTTTAGACCTGATATGGTTTAAATTGGGTTGATTTTTCCATGTACAAGCTTTAATTCTACTTCAGTCCCCCTTTGATAACAGGGAGACCAATACTGTCATGTGTGAAAAGCTGATATTTCATAGCTTCTGGACAATTGCTGTACCTCTTTTTTTTACTTCTCTTTGAAAAGCTTTTTAGCAGCTAGTCTTTTTGGATTATTTGGAGTTTAAAACTACAAAAAATAAATAAAACCAACCAAAACCAAACCAACCAAACAAGCAACCCCCCCCAATATAGAAGACAATAGTTAGATGAAAAGACAGTAATGAAATTAAGTGATTCTAAACACTCTCATTTTTTTTTGTACTAATCTTACTATTTACGTAACACTTAGGCATAAAAAGCTAAATCCAGCTTGAATTTAATGTAATATGAATGTCAGATTAAGGAAACAGGCAATTGTGTGTTAACTCTGAGTTTTCACAATTTATTTTTTTCAGGAACCGTACTCAAGGAGTGGAATAAAAAGGCAACAAGTAGTTGAAGATACACAAAAATTGCCTGTAGGCTTCCAATATGTTTTTATAAATGATATTCTTACATTTTTAATGTGATCTGACTAAAATACTAGTCAGGTTGTCCCCTGTGTTTTGTTAAATTTAGCCTGAAACCTTCTTAGCAATATCTTGAAGCCATATGGTAGTCTTAGTGTTTAAATGAGAGACTTCCCAAGAAAACTCAGATGCTGCTAAGGCTGTTTCATCTTCCTTGTTTTCTGTTTTTCTCAAATCAATCCTTCTTTTGAACAAAGGTATTGACAGCATTTCCTTCAATGACATTGCAGTGGAGTTTCAGATAAATTGGGATTTAGACATGCAGTAGAGTAGTTTGTAATCTTAATGTTATTCCTTTCCCTTCCTGAAATCTGACTGTTTTTTACAGAATGGTGTGTTTTTCTCAGCTCTGTTAACTTTTGTTTGTTTGCTAGAGATCTTAAATCCATATTGATAATTGCTATGGTGTTGATAAATTGTTTAATTTTTCTGAGATAGTTAGAGTTGTTTGGGAAAATGTTTGTCTGAAAATGGAGAAGCAGCAGCAATAAATGGATGAAAAACTTGCATGAATTGGGTAGAAATTACTGAAAATTTTTTCAGTATAATTAGGCAAAATATGTTTACATTTTACAAATCCTCTTTGGTAAAAGTTTCATAATTTCTTATTGATCTTTAAAACATAGAAGTTGGTCTTAATGAAATCCTGATTCCAGCAAATTCTGTATTTGGTACTACAGATTTTAGTCCTTAGAACAGTGTGATAAAATGAACAAACTTTATCAAAGCAGAACTCTTTTGGTTCAGAACCAACTGTGCAGGCCAACAACAGAGAACAAAAAGATCACTTGTTCACTCCTCCTCTCACCTCCATCTCCACAGGGATGTAGAGGGAGAAAACTCAACCAAAAAGGGCTTAAAGATTGAGATTAAGGACAGGGAGAGTAATAATCTACCATTGAAGATGACAGGTAAAAACCAGAGAGAGACTTGGTAGAGGGGTTGGACTAGATGATCTTTCAAGGTCCCTTCCAATCCCTAACATTCTGTGATTCTGTGATTCCGTGATTCTTTGTGACCTGGGGATAAAACATAGATTGTATTTACCACCATCATTTACTGATGCAGAATAGTGAGAGGAATACACAAATAAATACAACTCAATCTTAAATACACACTCTTCCACATATCTTCCCAGCTACCTCCTCTCCTCTATCCATGCAAGGGGGAACAGAGGGTAGGGGATGCAGTCCATCTGGCCATTACTTACAGTCCATGGCAGCTCATCCTTGAGAAAGAAGGCTCCTCACAGGCTTTCTTTCATGCCATGTGATGTCCACCTCACGGGAGGCAATCCTCTTCCTCCACGTGAGACCCTCAGGGCTGCGGATCATTTCAGGCGCATCCCCTGCTGATGCTCAGTCTCTCTCCCCTCTCACATGGTACTCTGCATGTACCAACACATCCTGGATGTCTTCACCACCATCAATCCCCCCAACTGGTAGGTCATCTCAACCACTATGGGGCTCCAGGGAGAGGTTCTGCTCCAGTGGCCTTCTCCCTCTCCTTCTCCTCTGGGACCCTTCTCCCCCTCTTTCTTTCCAGGACTATGTTCCTTTGTTCTCCTCTCACCTGCCCCTCCTCCATCAGAAAAAAACTTCCCAACACAAAGATAGGGCAGATCAAGACAAGACAAATCACAAAAGAGAAAGAGAACAGTGGGGTCACCTCTTAAACTCCTTGATCACAGAGGTGTTGGTTGATCTGGCCCTGGCACTGGCCAGAGGTGGGTCCAACTCCTATCTGGCGGTGGGGGAGGCTCTCCAAGTTTCACAGGAGTCTTCCCACACAGCTCTACCCCTGCATCCCAAAAACCCTGCCATACTCAAACACATGACAAAACTGTAAAGTGTTGGGGAGGGAGAGTGGAAAAGGAAGAGTTGTGTATGTAGAATCTGTATCCGGTTTTCTTCTGTTGATGTTTACTGATAAAAGACTGGTTTGGATGACACTTAGCTTTAAGAATTTTAGAGTTGGTTTCAGATGACACTTTTGGGCCTAAGCATCCCTGACGATATCCCAAAAGAAACTGCACACCTACTCAGAGTAAAGCTGCCAAATCCCTTAGCTCCTATAGGTCTAAGAATCATTTGAAATGTAGCTGAGGATCCTGTTTTTTTCAATATCTACACAGGTATTAAAAGAAGTAGGTTGGTTAGTTTGTTTATTTTAAAGTCTGGCACAATATTATGTAACTATTAGTGAAAAAATACACCTATAAATTCTCAGAGAAATACTAAGCTTACATAAAGATTTAATATTTTGCATTTCAGATATCAATAATTATTTCAATCCAATATTAATGATTTCAGGGCATAGAAAGAAAGCTGAAGGAAGTGTTCTGATACTGCAGTTTGAAGACTTCAGATCCTTGTTTGCTGATGATATTAAACATCTTAATCCTGTCTTTAAACAAAAACGTATTTTTCAACCACATAGTAATTAGATTAGCTGAAATTGCTTTTTCTTTCTCAGTCAATTTCTAATGGAAAAGAAAGATATTAACTGTGATCTCTGAGATTTATACTGAATATTTGCACACTGTGCCACAAACTGAAAAATCTGGAATTCTAAGAGATTCATCTAAATAAGTGATTCAACTTCTGGACTAGGTCTCACTTTATTGCCTGTACGGGGTCAGATTCTTGTATGCTGAATACATTGAACAGAAGTCTACAAACGAATAAAAGTATTCTCTGTGTTTGATCAGGGCGTTTATTACAGATACTATTTTCTGTCTGTTTACCAGTAGCTACAACTACTTAATTTATTTCAGGTATTTTCAAAAGATCTTGAAAGAGAAGATGATAGTGTCCTTATGATTCTTTAGAAGGGGTAAAAGACAGTAGTCGGAGGTAATACAGGGATACAGAGTCAAGAAATGACAAAGTAGGGACTGTGCTCTGACTATGAAGTGTGGTGGGTTGACCTTGATTAGCTGCCAGGTACCCACCTAGCTGCTCTCTCACTCCCTATCCTCCGCAGAACAAGAGGAGAAAATAAGATGGAAATGTCTGTGGTCTGAGATAAAGAGAGGGAGAAAACTTACCAATTAGTCATGGGCAAACCAGACTCAACCTGGGGAATATTACTTAATGTATTGCCAATTAAAATAGATTTGGATGATGAGAAACAAGGATGAAACCTAAAACATCTTTCCATTATTCCTTCCTTTTTCCTAGGCTCAATTTCAGTCCCTTCTTCCCAAGCCCTCTACCTCTTTCCCTTAAGTGGTGAAAGGGGATAGGGAATGGAGGGATTGAGCCAGGTCATAACAGTTTTTGTCTGCCATTCCTTCCTCTTCACACTTTCCCCCTGCTCTAACATTGGTCCTGCACATGGGATGCAATTTCCCTCAAGAAATATCCCCCCACGATATGTGATGTCTTCCATCGGCAGTAGTATAGATACCTGCTTTAGTATTGTCCTCTTCATGGGCTGCAAGTCAATATCTGTCTCTCCGGGGCCTGCAAAAGATCTCTGCTTTGCAACCTGCTTTGCATCTCTCCCTCCTCTTTCCTTCACCTCATTTTTTAAAATGAGCGAATAATTGCACTAAGTTCTTTCACTAATTTCACTATATGGTAAGAGAAATACGTAGCACGAAATTTATCTTTCCTTGTCAGACTGGAAATTCTGGAATCTTCCCCAATGATATAACTGCATGATCTTTAAGAGGGTAAAATGGATAAAGACATAAAATAATAATATCAAATGAACAATAAATAATTAATTTACAATTTCTTTGTAGTAGTCTTTTATTTAGGATTCCAGATGTTTTTTTCAACAGTGTTGGCTATCTGAACAGATTTCTAGAAATTATTTTGCTGACAGCTCTGGCAAGTGAAAAAGTGAAGCCCCGTCTATCAAATATGACATTTCATGTGACTACTCTTTAAAATGCCATCTTGCTATAAAAAAAAACATTTCCCAATTTCTATTTGTGCTGTGTCTACATTGTTTGTGAAAGGCATCCTCTGATCTTGTCTAATTTCTGCAAAGGTTATTGGTAGGGAGGCCAGGTTATGCCTCCAGTGGTCACTGACCTCCATGTGACTGATAAGCATTGGCAAGTCACAGAATCACAGAATCACAGAATGTTAAAGGTTGGAAGGGACCTCAAAGATCATCTAGTCCAAAGCATGCTGTCAGCAGGCAGTTGGCTTGGAAGAAATGTGAACAGAAAGTGGGTAAATTATGAAGCGTGCGTTGAACTTTCTAGTCTTACTTTTTTATTTTCAGAACACAAGCACCAACTCAGTGGCAGTGTTTTGGGTTTTTAGGGTCTCCTCTTCCACTCACTTCTCCCAGGGGAAAGATGTTGGGTGTCTCATGAGTCAGTCTTTCCAGCTGACTCATGGAGCCTGCCAAACTCAGGGCAGATTTCCTGAAGCTTCTACAATTTTCTGAGGTGTTTACTCTTTCTACTTGTTCTCAAAACCGCCATGCAAGAAGTCTAACCTAGTCCTTAACTCCCTCAGTCATGTGCATAAGACTAATTTTTTGTTTGATTAGCATTTTTTTCACTTCTGAGGATTCTGGATTGTAAGTCTGTATAAGAAACAAGTTTTGCTGAATGTTATTTTCTCTTACCTTCTCATCAATTCTTATTAAAAGCGGAAAAAAAACCAAAATACTCCTTCAAAGTAAGGATGGGTAAATAGCTATATCCCAGTTACTGATGTTTACTCAAGTACCAAGTCTGGTACTGACTACCTCTTAGAACTAGTTTGTTTATCTAAAAAAAGGTAAAAAAACTCCAGTGTGTCTGCCATTAATTTATACCTTTCTAAATAAATAAGTATTCTAAAAATTTATAAATTAATTATTTATTTTTCATTTGTTTTTTTTTTTTTTGGCTGTTCTGTTTTTTTATGGATTTAATCCTGAAACATTTTAATTATGTTCCTCTTCCTAACTAACTAATGTGTTTTAAGTCTTTTCACACTTGTTTTATTCTACAGGACATATTACATTATTCTGTACTATTCCGAAGTAATGAAATCGAAGAAATATCTAGTCACTCAGACATTTTATTACTGTAATAATTTTGTATATTGCATGCCAAAAGGACAAAGCAAATTATGTTCTTATTATTAAACAAATATATTTATTATATATGTTCTAAGAAGTTTTAAAATTCTAAATATAGGACCTTTTTTTTTCCTTTATTGATGACTAATTCTGATAAAGTTTATTGTAGAAACTTTGAAAGTTAGGGGCATCTTTTGCTTGTAATAGAAAATGGAACTAGATTCTTAATCCTAAACAGAAATGAGTCAATTTTTTTCAAAAAAAAATGTACTATATGTCAAGGTTCAAAATACAGCTTCCAATTCTGTTGTGCTGTGTGTCAAATGCTTTCAGAATATTAGTTTCCAGTTTCCCACAGCCTGATTCATTGCCTTAATTTTAGCTTTAAATTTGGTGCTGAAAATGTTCAGATCCTTTTCTCAGAGGAGTTTTCAAAAGAATTAATTAAAATATAATGAAATAAAGTGAGTGGTTGAATGGGTTTCTGAACTAGTTTTGTTTTTACTATGGAGAGAAGCCTGGCAGGGTGTACATGGTGCGTTCCAGGGGACCAGCAGTGATGTAGGAGAGCTCTGCAGACAGTGCTAATTCATTTAGCTCCAGGAAGCCATACATTAGGTATTATACTGCTTAAGAAAATTGCCAGAATGCTGATTGCTTTCTCTGAGAAAAGAGAGTCAAAACAACTTCACAAACTTTTCACAAGAAATCAAGCATTATTGTATTTAAAACCAGTAGGCCCCATTCTGGGCTGTGATGTTTTGTCCCCTGTGGCGAGGAGAAGTCCCACCACCTGATACCTCTTTCAGTGTTCCAAAGCTGCCCTAGCTCAGCTGCCAGTTCTGGATCTCCAAGGAATGTTGTATGCATTATTGGATATATACTTTAATGACCAATGAATAACCTGAAAAATTAGGTTTAAGAAATTTGGAAAACAGTTTTCTAAGCCACTACAGGTTTAGAACTGCTAATTTAGCATGGCAGAAAATCTTGGTCTCACATATAATAGTGGGAATTGTAGATTTTTAATGTCAGAACCCTGAGGGCATTGTCAGACCCACATCACTGCAGCTCTACCTGGAACACATCTCTGCCCCAGTTCTGCCCCACCCTTGGCTCAGGAGCCATCAACAGTCCTGCTCTTGCTTCTCCCTGCCAGAAAAGACTTTGAAAAAGTACCAGTTTTCTTCTCTTTAATTGTGATTTTAGCATGCCTAAATTTAACAGGTGTCTTACTTCTCCAAGAGACTACATACCCCATGGTTCATGTTGTCATATTTCTATGGAAAGCAGAAGAATTATGCTTTATTTAACCCAACCTTTATTTAACCCTGCTATTGCAGGGCCTGTTCAATCAAATTCTTTTTTCAGAAGTCATATTAATAAAGACTTATAATCCACAGATCAGAACTTAGATAGCTGGTTGAAACATAACACATGAAAAACTACATGACAGGAATGCAAAAAATATTTGCAGAGAAGTTACTTACAACGTGTATTGAAATTCTTGCTCTATGTTTTGGGGTTTTTTTCATGGATATTGTGTTTTTGACTCCCTCTCTGTTACGGAGCTTTAAACTGCTGTTCTGAGAACTGCCCCTAAACTGTTTTTTTCAAAAGAACATGGTAATTTTTTTCTGAGATGTCTAATCAGGTCAAATTCTGCTCTTAGTCCTTCTAGGCTGACAAGTTGTTCCTGTCTTCATTCTTGGCTGAAAAATTTCAGTAATGATGTAAATTAGAATATTTGAATTATTTGAAAATAATTACATTAATATATATAATAGATTAAGGTGGATTTTCTTATGCTATACTTAATTTTCCTCTTATATGTTATGCCTTAGCATTAGTGGAGTAGTCTGTAGATTCCTCTCTCTAACTGTTCTAAAATAAAGTTTTTTGTTATAGTTCTCTTGTATTTTGGATTAAACTCTGCAGAAAAACAAGAGCTCTTTTAGCAAGGGTGTCTCTTTCTACTCAGGTAACAAAAAGGTGCTAAAAAACATTCTCTGAGTATAGAGATGTTTTTAAACTACTAATTCACATATTTGATAAGTTTTTGTTGTGCTTTTTTTTTTTTTTTGCTTTTGAAGATATGATCTGAATTTGATTCTGAATATAAAATAGTACTTTTCATCTAAGAAGTGAGGTGCCTATATAAGCTCAGGCAGCCAGGGGATAATCCTATATCTTCTCTTCTTTTCAGTACATTTTATTTTTTTAGTTTGCTACATAGAAAGCTTTCCTTAATCTGATACAGTTTTCTATCTTTCAGTTGTTTTTTAAAAATTCTTAACAAAGAAACTTCATTATATTCCAATTCTTTTTAACTGCACCACTTAGAGAATATTTTTTTTTAAATTAAATGTATTTTAATTCATATAATTTATTAATTCATTCTGCTTTCTCCTTAATACTTCTAATACTTTCTTTCTGAGGCTTAGATTTACTTAAGATATACTAAGTCTTCTAACATTCTAAAGAAATAGAGACCAAACTAAAAAAATTCAGTGCTTTGCCTTGATTTCCTGAAGGTTCAGAACAAAACAGTATAAAACCCAGAGAAACTAGCTGTGTCAATTTACCTTAAGAGATTGCCTTCTAGCACTTAAAGCACGTAGTGAATTTTACTTCAAGCTGCAGTTAAAGACTATAGCACTGAGTCTTGAGTCATCTTTGAAGATAATTTCTCATCTCCTATCTCATGAGAAGTAGAATGACTGTTTTTCTTCTACCTTTGTTTTGTATGTTTAGATGTGTGATTGTAGTAGTTTGCAGAGAGTGTTATTTATTTATTTATCTCTCTCTTTCCTTCCTCCTTCCTTTATTTATCTATCTATCTATCTATTTATTTATTTTTTAATGAACAATTAACAATGCCACCAGGAATATCCTAAACAACAGGTGTTTTCATAATATCCGCTGTACTGCAATAAGGCAAATATAAATTTTCAAAATGGAAATACCCTTTTTCAGGGAAAGCATGGTGCGGAAACATGATTTATGCTTGGAACAATGGAATGATTTTTTTCTTCCTTGTCATACCTGTCTTTAACCTGAGGATGTTGATAGATACTATTAGCATCTAACTTTTTTGATGGTTTAGGGTAATTCACACAAGACTTTCCCCTTAGTGGACTGAGATTCACTCACTCATCTTAACTCTGCTTTTACAGTTCCCTCCATCTTATTTTCAGAAGGAAAAATATTCCCTTGTCAAGAGAGTACACAACACTTCTATCTCTCAAACAGAAATTTTTTGTCTGTAACAATTCTTTCCTAGACAATGCCATCTTTAATTGATCCTTACATTACTAATTACTCCCTCTTGACTTGCTGCAACTACTTGTGCAGCCCCAAAAGCTTTTGTTTTACTTTCTTATAGTTGTGGGTGAAAACAGCCTGTGTGTGAAATAAGAAAAGTGTAACAGGAAGAAATCAATATTAGAGAACTATCAGTGAAGCTCTGCTGCTGTTGGCTGGGGTAGAGTTAATTTTCTTCATAGTAGATGGTATTGGGCTATATTTTGTATTATGGCTGGAAACAGTGTTGCTAACACAGAGATGTTTTCATTACTACTGAGCAGTGTTTACACAGAGTCAAGGCCTTTTTGCTTCTTGCCACACCCCGCCAGTGAGGAAGCTGGGTGTGCACAAGAGATCGGAAGGAGACACATCTGGGATGGTTGACCCAAAGTGACCACAGGAATATTCTGCACCATATGGTATGACACTCTGCAATAAAACTAGGGGGAAGGGTGCTGGAGAGCCTGCTGCTCAGGGACTGACTGAACATTGGTTGGTGGTGAGCAGTGTTTTCATTTGCATCATGTGTCTTTTTTTGGGTTCTGTTTTTTTTCTGTTATTTTTATTCCACTATTAAGCTATTCTTGTCTCAACCAGTGAGTTTCCTGACTTTCATCCTTCCAATTGTCTTCCCCCCTATCCTGCTGGCGCAGCGAGTGAGCAAACAGCTGGGTGGGGCTTAGTTGTTGGCTGGTGTAAAACCTTGACAGAAGCCATAGATCACAACCTAAGGTTTTTCTTGTACAGGGAGGATTCAGTTGCAGGAATGGAGATAACTTGTGGATAGAAGATGAGAGTGTAATTGATAAAACAGAGTAAAGGAGAGATTAGAAGGTTTAGTTTTCTTCAATAGACAGCAAATACTTAAAATATCCATTTTTCCTGCCAAAACCCCAAAAATTCTAGCAGCGTTTTTTCAGTTGGTACCAGTAATTCTTCTCATCAATATGTTTAGAATAAACCTAAATAGGAAAGGATATAAAGGAGAAGTTAAAAACTGAAATGTTAATTCTGCCCAAATCCTTCTGTAATATGTTCATAATTTAATGATTATTTCTTCCGTTTATTCCTTCCTTTTGCACTCACAAAAATGCAGATGTTTTGACAGTTAATAGTTATCATCGATGTAAGGACACGACACATTTCCAATATTTTTTCTCATTTTAATCACTGAAAGTTGGCATTTGTAGAAACAGCTGTAACAGATGTAGGGACTCTCACACTTCCCCAGAGCATTCTGAAGCAAATGCTGACGGTGCCATGCTCAGGAACAGACCGCCACAGGGGCAAAGTCCTGATGTTACCACTCTAGTAATTAGGCAAATGTACACTTGAGGTTACATTTAGACCAACCGTTTTCATCAGTATCTCAAATTTAGTAGGATAGTCTCTACGTCTCATAGCTACTTCGAAAACAATTATTTTGACAATTATTAGGAAACATTATAAATAATTCAAGGTGTAATAAGGCAAAATAAATCTATTAAGACAAAAGCCCTAGGGCAAAAATCTGGCTCTTGTGAAGTCATGAACAAAACACTTTTCCAGGAGGCCAAGTTTCCTAGCATGTGACCACATATAAGAAGAATGGCCGAAATAGGTTATAGAATATATTAACTTTATGATGCTAATATAGTAAATCCTGTGCTTAAAACTCACCTAATGCAAATAAGGGAACCGTGATTCCATCATACTTGATAAACAGAAATATTTCCTTGGAAAATGTCAGGTAAAATTGTTGATTTTCAAATCTCGAAACTGATGACTTAGCAGGTCTCTTACTCTCTGTCACGGGTTAGGGTTGGGCTGGCCACTAACACGGACAGACGCTCTCTAACCCCCTCTTCCCCCCCGCAAAACGGGAAGAGAAAAAGGGAATGAGGCAGAGAGACTTACGGGTTAGAGAAGAAAAACTAGAACAGTTTTAATGAAAATAATAGGAATAATGGTAAAAAGATAAAAGTAAAGAACTATATACAACTATAGATAGTAGCCCGATATCAAACCCGACTCCCTCCCCCAATAGAAATCACCACTGGTGCTGCAGAGCAGGAGGCACTGGGGAAACGACAGGCTCAGCGGCGGCGGGAGCTGGATACAGGGAGCTGGATTCGGGAACTCAGGATCCGGATCAAAATCAGGAGGTCAGATGGAGTCCTCTCTGGACACCGGCCATTGCAGAAAAAGGGCGAACAAAAGGGCAAAAAGGCCGAAAAAGGGCGAAAAAGGGCCGAAACTCTCGTGATCACTCAATTTATACTATGACGTATACGGGATGGAATACTCTCGTTGGTCACCTGTCCTGTCTATTACCCCCTGGAGGTGCAATCTTTTACTTCCTTGTGCCCCCTCTTACTACCCAGCACCCCCAGCGTGGCACACAAGAGCCAGCAGTGGCCTTGGTCACTATAGGAATAAGTATAAGCAAGAGCCTTTCTGCATCCCAGTCCCAGGCAGGGACTGTAAACATCAGGTGTTATCACTGCCAGTAGCACACACAGTCTGCAAAAACATGCTGCTGACTTCAGAAAGTGCAGCCTTTTAGAAGGCACTAAACTGAAAAGTAAAAATCACTAAACAGGACTGGGTTTTTAACTAAACCCACAACACTCTCAAAAGACAGATGTTCAATGTGCTATGAACAGAATGGTCCAGAGTCCTCAGACTGCTCTGTAACAGCAGAGAACAACAGTTTCCTGGATATATGTGGAGTGATCATTCAAATTCTCTTTCAAGTAGCTTTAGGCTGCTTATCTTTAAATCTTCAGGCAAAGATAATGAAACTCAGGAGGAAAAACTACACCTGCAAAGCAACCTCCAATACACTCCAGTGTTTTCTTGCAAAGAATTCTATGTGGTGATCAAGTCAGCCTCTGTTTAGTTCATAATTTGAAAGGATCCAGTGTAAAACAGTGTAGCTGTGGACAGCATACTGCACAAGAAGACTGTTCTAGATGGAATCCAATTTCCTAATAGTATAGAAATGTTTGTTTGTGTATTTTAGGATGATTATGTTTGCTCTAATAAGGTTGAATAATACACTCAAAATACATTTTAATTGTTTGAAAAATAGTCTGATTAATGTAATAGACAAGGCTTAATGATATGTATAAGATGCAGAGTTGTTTCCACAATGCCTGCAAAATATTTACAGCCAAAATATTATCATATGTTTTTCTTTCCTTTCCTATTTTTATGAATAAGCTTGTGCTGTTGCAATCCATCTGGGCCTCTTGGATCTTATCCAAAAGCTGTCCATGCTTCATTGCCAATACCTATATATTCTGTCATAGGATAAAACAAGTGGACACATACAGATACTGATTAATATGTGACAAGTTTCCATGAAAAATTACATATTGGAGAGATTATTCATCAAAGACTGTCAAGGCATGGTTTCAAAAAAAAAAAACCAAACCCAAACCCAAAAACCCACTAAAATGATTTATGTTAGGATTATATTATAGGGTGTGAAAAAATACACCGTTGCACTTTCTAAAAAGATATTGAAAAGGCTAACTTTATTACAATTCTTCACTTTTATACTGTCAAAAAGAGATGAGGACTTGTGACCAAATCCTAATGAAGAATCTTTAATTAAGTACTATTTAATTTCACATTGAAAATGTAGTTGCTGATTGGATTGTTTGACTTTCTGGACCTCAATACCCATCATGAATTCTGCTTACTGAATTTTAAGTATATGATAAATCATTTGTTCTTTTCTACCACAAAACGTAAAAAATATTATTTTTAAATTTTATTTCACCACTAGTGTAAAAGAAACATGTATCTTCACTCATACTTGCTACTATTTAACATCCCTTAACTGGCTACATTTTTTTCCAGTGTATCTTCAGGCACAAGAAGGACAAGAAGGTGACTGAGCAGAGTCAACTGAGTTTATCAAAGGAAAATTGTGTCTGGCCAATCCAGTGGCTTTCTTTAGTGAGATGAGTAGGGCTGTGGACAGGGACAGAACAGCGGCTGTTCTATATCTTGCCCTTAATGGACTATCAACAAAGTCTCCCACAATATTATAGACGAAGTGAAGATACTGGATAAATGGAGGTGAGTGAAAGAGTAGCTGGACCATCATGTTTAAAGTGTTAGATCACTTGTGCAAAGTACAGCTGGCAATTTGTGACAAATGGTGTCCCTCAGATATTAATATATGAAGCAGTATTCTTAACATCCATATTAATTACCTAGATGATGGGACAAAGTGTCCACTCAGCAAGTTTATGCACTATGCCAAGTAGAGGGGGAGGATTGCTGCTCAGAGGATGTTCAAGAGGTTGAAGAAATGGACTGGTGAAAGCAACATGAAGCTGAACAAGTAAAGGTAAAGTCTTGTAGCTGGGATGGACTAAGCTTCTGTAACAGTACAAGCAAGGTGCCAACACAGCACTGTGTCCAGTTTTGGGCTTCTCATTGGGCTCAAGTCGTCTAGAGGACCACTAAGATTGGAAGCGGTCTGGAGCACATGGCATTGTCCAGAGAGATTATGAGATCTCTGTTCTTCAAGATTTTAAAAATTTGACTGTGATTGGACCAAATAACTCTGGAAGACCTCTTTAGGCCCATTATTCTGCGATTGTACCATTCCAAGAGACAGAATCCAGAAAAATCAGATAAGTTTTTTTCCTTTATCTTAGCTTCGTTAACAATATGAAATAGATTAGACACCAAAAATTCTTAATGTCAAACTTAATGTGTGTGTTAATCACTCTGCTGACCTCAAAAACTCTTACTACTTGGTAGAGGGCCACTAAGGGATGACTCATTTACTCTATTGTAATATTTGCTACTTCAACAGTAAAAGATAAGAAACTGTGCTTTACACCACAAATGTTAAAGTGTCTATTCTTTTCTAAGAGTTTTTAAAGTTTATTTATCAATTTTTTCCTCAAAATTTCTGTAGATGTCATCCAAACTTGGTATTCATATGTTATTTCTTATACACAATAGTCTTCAAATCTCAATTCTTTAATTTTTTGTTATATCCAACCAGGGTTTTTCTTTGGCTTTGTTATGAATGTCAATTTTGGAGGCCAAACTATTTAACACCTAGAAGTTTAGGAAGAAGAGTTTGTTATATGTACTGTTATTAAGTGGCCAATGATAATTCAAAATTAGGTTTTAAGCTGTTTTATTAAACCTAAACTTTTGCCGTGCATAGATACTTAAACTTGCATTTTGTTCACAACTAATTGATAAGACTTACTAGTCTATAAACCAATTTATTTATGGACAATTTTGTTCCAAAATAAACAAAGTAATCTTGTATCATTTGAAAATGTCTGAATTCTAACAAATATCTAAATAAGTTGTCAAAGATCTATTAAAATTAACAGGAGTCCTCTAATAACTCTTTATTAATTTTAAATGGCATTAATCAAAATTAGACTTGATTCTGAAGAGATTGTAATAGAAAAGAAAATATATCAATGTCATTTTCATGTTTGAAACGAATTTATCACATGGATTTTACTTTGGTTAAACCTTATATAGGTTTCATTTGATTTCTTATAATATTT
Source organism: Trogon surrucura (assembly GCA_020746105.1). Classification (NCBI taxonomy): domain Eukaryota; kingdom Metazoa; phylum Chordata; class Aves; order Trogoniformes; family Trogonidae; genus Trogon; species Trogon surrucura. Next base: position 109,661,485 of record CM036617.1, on the reverse strand, counting down.
TAATTATCAATAAAAGCAAAGACAGAAAAACAAATTAACAGTTTTAAACATCAGAATAAAACCAAGTAGTTTTAACTATGATAGTTCATTTAAATTGGAAAGAAAAACTAAGCTGAAAGAAAATTTTTTAAATGAAGAGGTCTTACCCAATTACTTATTGTTTCAGGATAATACATGATCTTTGGCTCCTGTACTACCTTCCAGATTTAAACAATGAGTTCTTTATTTGCTATTTACTTTTACAAGCCAGAGATAATCTCCTACTTTACAGTAAAATGAGAGAAAACTGCTCAACAAAACTAATGACAAATTAATCAACACACATTGAATTATTTTCTTCTTGTCAGAGTAGATTTTAAAATTATGAAGGAACATAAATTCATGTTGTATAAAATATGCAATTTTTTTCCAACTTGGGAAGAAAAAGCAGCAGAAATCAAACAGAACAGAAAACTTAACAGGCCCCAAAATACTGGAGAAATGTGGTTACGTAGTACATTTGTGAATCAACATCACAAGTTCCTCTCTTTTTCAATCCTGAAAGAGTGTAAGTCCAGCATTACAAAGGTAGAATAAATACATCTGACGATACTTCTAAATTTAAGGAACCTCAGTTTTTATTTCTCTGTATTCAGGTATTCTATTTAATTTCCTCCTGGAACGAGGAATCACACAAATGTCCAGATGATCTGGTACAGTTAGTTTAGATACATAAAAAAAATTGCTTTCATTTAAATTAATGACCTGTGCTTGTTTAGGTTTATGTATCCTTGAAGACTTCTTGGTTCTTAGGCTCATAAGACTTTCCTGCACAGATGCTTTCTTTGTGGGCTTTAGCAAATGAAAAACACCTTTGTAACTCAAAGGAGAATCATTTAATGAGCTAAGAAAGAACAAGCTACAAATAACTGACACTTTTAAAGGAGAAGAAGAAAATTTAAGATGGACTTTGTTCTTTTAACTTCATAAATATTTTAAGAAAAAAGACTAATTCCATTTTCTTATGTTATCTATATAAATGTCCTTTCTCCCTTATGAATAGATCTCATGATAAAACTTAGAGTTTGGGGGCTTTCCGACAAATAAATTGAGCTGAAAAGTGGTTAGGGTTGTAGTTTTAAATCGTTTCAGAAAAAAACTCTGAATTAAATTAATGTCTTGGATGGCTTTAAATGTTGTGTTGATATTCATATATAGGCACACAGGCTATTAGAACTGCATGTTACTTTGATGCCAAAATGGGCTTCTCTATATATAGTAGGATAATGAGCAATGCACGATCTTGGTTTCTCTTCCATGCAAATGACGTTGCTTACTCTTAATTCTGTTGTGGAAATGGTGAGTCACTTACTCTTACTTGCATCTAACATACATAGATATTAATTAAGTCAAGGGAGAATTTCCCATTAACTTAAACAGGTGATGAACTTTGATCCCTGAAGAAAGTTTTATATTGAATACAGAATTTATGCCACTATAAATTTGGAGAAAAGTAAGTGCATGCATATCATATGCATTCTAACAATAACTTCAAATAAAGCTTGAAGCATTACTGTATTTATTGACACCGATAAAGTATTTCAGCCGGAAACTGGCATTTATTTGCATGTTTCTTAACAGCATGAACAAGTTCCAAAATTACGGATTAAAATTCAAGTCAACCTGTATGCATGCATTGAAAAAGATTAAGGGAAAATATATTCAAATTTGGCTAGACTAGGTCAAGTACTGACTAAGTGTGTGCAGTGTCATTTGCAATGCACAGTGATAAATAGGTATTGGAGGTTGAAAAAACTCTTCAGTCTGTTATGGTTGCAAAATTCATATTTGCATTTCTGATTAAAAATCATCCGTATTTCCCAGTGTCTAAAATTGGGAAGATTGAACATTATGCCAAGAAGAATCTTGTAATAACCCAGCTTGAATCTTCATGAATTTAATATGAAGGAGTATTTGATTTCTGTAATAAAATCTCTAACAAGGGCACAAACTTCGTATCAGTTACAGTGTGGGACAGTAGGTGAGTTCTGTAACAGTAATTTTAATGCCCATGGAATTGTTTTTGATGCTGAGGGCTACTGAACTCTCTGTAGTCTGTGCTTCTACAGTTGCTATTGTCCAGAATAAGTTGAGAGTGTCCCAGCTGCAAGCTGTTGGCCCTGGACTTACCACAGAAAACATTTTACAAGCCTTTTCACCCTCTCAGCCAGGTACCTCAGGTCCTGCAAACACACCATGTTCCTCTCTCATCTGCCCTGTGCAAGTCGTCTCATCACGGCCACAGCTGCTTTATAAAGGAATCCAGCTCCGCATAACTTCAGACTGTGGTACTGGCCACTTTCCAGCTACCACACCTGTCACATTTGCTCTTCTGCACTGCATTTTAGGATGGTCAGGCTTCTGGGATTCCTGCTGTTTCATGTCCACACTGTGACACTTCTCAGGCAATGCGAGGTCCATTCCATTTCTCCAGTTTAAGGTTACTGGGTTGATGATCAACACCGTGGTGGAAACTGCACATTTCTGATGGAAAGATATTTCCCTACAAAGGTGACATCCCATGGGAGCTGGTGCTGAACATAAAAAGTAAGAAAACATTTCTCCCTGGATACAATTTCCCTGAACACTTACTCACGGAGAAGCAAGTTGAGCTTTGCTATCTCTGACTCTCAGTAGTCAGTGGGTAACTGGTTTTGGGTACCCAAGTCCATGACAGGAGGACAACCATAGCAGACAGAAAAGTGATAAGATATTTGACTCATGATTAGTGTCAGCAGTATTTATTAGGCTTCTAGTCCTCTTTGTTTATTGCAGCCCTCCTGCCATTGATCCTTGCATTCACTTTTGCCAGGATGTCCACAGAGCTATGAAAATGTACTCGTGGCGTTGTCTCTTCTTATCTGGCTTGAAGTTTGCTGCAGCCCAGTCCTTATGGACATGGCAGCAAAAAACCTAAGAAGAGACTTTTCAAAGGTTTCATAATGTACTTTTTAAAAAGCCACAAACAAACAAGTAAAATCCCAAACTGGCTTCTCTCCCTCTAAACTTCCAAGAGATGCACTCTTTGCCAATTCCCCAGCTACCTCTTCTTCAGAGTTCTCTTAAGAGCTTCACACTGACAGCCTGTTTTTAGGCATGAATTACAGGTTTTCATTTCTTTCGATAACAGGTCTCCCAGCCAATACTCTCAGGATGCTCAGAGATCTCTGCTCCTTCTTTTGTCACTCTACCATCTCCAATATTCATCTCTGTAATTTAAACAGATAGGAACTGTAGCAAAATATCTAATGGCTTTGTAACATTTTTCTTGCTGTTCACCTCTAGCCAAATCTATTCTTCCTCAAAGACATTGTTTATTCTGGTCTCCTTCCCTGCTAACCAGTCCTATCTCTATAAGAGAAATATTCCTAGGGTATACAAACATACACAGGTCCTCTACCCGATTAATCAAAAATTTTTACAATTTCTCTGACAAAGGCCAAGAAAAAAGGTGGAAAAAAGGTCCTGGATATGTTGCTTGCTCCCATAAGGAAAAGAGACTTCATTGGAAAGGAGTTCTGAAATAAAGTTTGTCAAATTCTAGTGAATCTGACAAGGAGTGGTTAAGAGGGCAGTGTGAGGAGTGGAAAGGAGCACCTAGTGACCATCATGCCTTGAAGAAAAGTTATTGCAGCAGCAGCTGAGATGATGGGAAGTAGATGCGAGAATTCCACCTTCAGAGCTTAGGCAACAAGGGACTCATCAGCACCAAAAGATTTCTGTAGGCTGACATACAGCTGCAGTTGTACTGCAGCCTCCTGGAGTGATGATACATATTTTTCCCTTTTAGTAATGCCATTTTGAGCTTTATCTTCTGCCTGAGTTGCAAAAGGTGGTTACATTCTTCACATACCTCCAAGTCGTAGCTTATGTTAGGGATTTGGAATGAAAGAGATCCAGGCAGAGTTGGATCCACTTTGTTTCTCACTCTATTTCCATCCTGCAGAAATGATGGACATCCTCTTCTAAAGACACTTGTGAGCACTAAAACACTTGTGAGCATTTTGTGTGTCGAGGGACTAAACACAAGCTGTGTAGTTTCCTCAACTTGTGGTTTTGTAACATGATGTCAGGCCATGTGTGATGCAGAAAAAGGATGTAAGCATGTACAGATATGATGGTTATTGTGATACTCCTGGAGGACTATTCTGTGTGACTTAATACTAATAATCAGGAGTAATTGTCATTAGTATTTAGGAACTTCCTTTGAAATGTACTAAGTCCCCAATTCCGCCCAGGAACTCTCTGAAAGTCTGTTCATTGATACAGGACAAAAAAGTGTTAATTGCATTTTGTTTAGAAATTAACCTTATAGAAATTACCAGTGTCTGAGAATTCACAGGTATAATTTATATCTTCTCTGTATTCTTCTTCAAATTTCCACTGAGATATTTGAGTATTGCTTAATTTACTAATAGAGTTACAGTTTGTAATACCTCTTGAATTTGGATATGATCTGCTTTGTCATCAAGTGAGCCTACAGAAACACTTGGGACAAGGGTGTTTGCATTTCTATGTAAGTTGATTAGAACTCCTAATTCAGGTTTTAAAAGCATATCTCAAAATAAGGTAAGAATATCCTTTCTAATTTACAAGCCTCAAAGTATTTTAAAAAAAAATCACAGAGATACTTTGAGAGGGAATGAGTCACATGTCCATTCCCAGTAGGATTCTATTCTAATACAGCTCTAAAAGTATCAAGCAGGTAGGATTAAAGTTTGATTTTTTTTGTGTGACTACTGGACCAGACAACGATTCTAGCAATGATATATCTTCAAGCACATGGGGAATTGATCCCTATTTCTAAGTGGTATTCTCTTTCATATTCTTCAAAAGATTGAGTTATTCCTCTTTACTAGCATTAAGAAAAGGAATGCTCTTTACTATGAGTCACGTCATTCGTAGAGGCATTCGGAGTTTGCATTCAGCTTGGTCTTTAAATCGTTTTCAAGATGATTTCAGTTGAGAATACTTTTAATTCCTAAGTATTTTGTGCATCCTTTGTTCCTAAATATGATCTGCATTTAACTGTATATTGTGCATATTGAAGCCTTTAATTTGAAACATAGTATTTTTTTTTTAAAATACTTCACTTAGAACAATTATTATAGGCTTGACGAAGAAATTGAATGAAGTTATTGGATCTTAAAGGAGCTTGTAAATAAGTGGGGATAGGACTTTTCAACCAAGTAACAAGCGATACAATGAAGAAATGGTCTCAAGTTGTTCAAGGGGAGGCTTAGATTGGATATTGGGAAGAATTTTTTTACTGAAAGAGTTATCAGGCATTGAAACAGGTTGCCCACATCCCTGGAGGTATTTAAGAGTCACGTAGACATAGTGTTTAAGGATATGGTTTAGTAGAGGCCTTGGCAGTGTCAGGTTAGTGGACGGACTGGATCTTAAGAGTCTTTTTCAGTCTAGGCAATTCTGTGACTTCTTGACATGAAATTAAATTTTTTGCATGGTACTTTCTGGCAAAACATACTCATTGTCGTAACTACATTTTTTCCCATAAGAAAAATAGCTTTAAAAAAACCCCCACAAAATTCACAAGAAAATTAATTTCTTAGTTATTTTAGAGATTAAATATATTCATAGTTAAAACATTGCTACAGTCATTAAACCAGTTTGTTCCTTCTATTATTGTATTTACTTAGTTTTAAATATTTGAGTTTAGAGTAGGGAATTCTTTAAAAAATATTTTCATTTAGACATTCAGCATTGTAAATTTTCACTTTCATGAAAGAGAAATGAAAACATACATTTTATGTTGTTTACCATAAGCCTTTTATTTTTTTTTAGCATTTTACCTTCTCCAAATCTGTGAGAAAATACCCAAAACTGGAATGCTTCAAGAAGATTTAAACATGGAAGAGAGCCTATTAACTGTCCCTTACACTTTTGGTTTGGGTAGAGGAAAAAAGGATGGAAAAAACAAAACATGTAAATGTAATTTTTTTTAACTACAGTGGAAAAGAATTTAAAACATATATTCCATAACATCTTTACATTACTGGAGTAAAATAATTTAAAAAGGCAGCATGCATGCCAAAGCTAGAAAAAAAATGTTGTTAATTTGTCTTTTTAGCTATCATGAGTGAAATCTTCAGATAAGAAAAAACCACCAGTAAACTGAAAACTAATTTTCTGTTACTTTTTGCTGTCATATAGAAGTAACAGGAAAAATTTGTTACCAAAAATCTTTTATCAGTGCAATATTCTGAAACAAAATATGATAGAAAATTATAAAAAAAATAATCTGGTATTGCTATTCACTGCAGAATCTTTCGTTTTTGCACTGAATTAAACTTTCCAGGTCTTTCTATATTTGTCAGAACTAATTCACTTCTGAAGCAATATTTTATTTAAAATAAATGGTCCAAATCTTTTCCTATCATATGTGATGTTTTCAGCAATTTTTAACATTAAACCTTACAAGAGTGGATATTTGGCCCCAGTCTACATATCTGAATATGTAAAGCACTTTGAGATACTTGGGAACTTTAAATGACCAGCCATATTCTGGCTAGACTGGGAGACCAGAAGAGCAGACGAGTACCTCCCCCTAGTTTTTGTCATTATGTATTATGAATCACTTCTAGGAAATCATAACCTTAAATCACCGTATTTTTAGAAAGTTACATTTCCTTATGTGCTTATGGCATGTACAATTTTTTAAAGGGCTCAGTGCCAAATGCAATTTAAAATCAATATTAGAAACTGATAGGAAAGTCCTAACAATGAGCAGGAACAGAGAATAATTTGTAAGGTTTAAAAAGAGAAATATTTCAATTTTTCTGTGGGCCACTTCATAAAACCCTAGCCTTTTGGCAGCAAAACTCTTCAATTAAACAAATAAAAAATCTAATTGATATAGTTCAGATCTAAAGGAAAATTTAGATCTTTGTGCTCTTCTACAAATTTCCAGTGAAGTGACTCGGAAAATATGAAACTTCTGTCTAAAATAGCTATTAAGAAATACAGATATAAAACTGTAAAGAAAACACAAAGAAAACAGACACCTGCAGTGATTCAAGTAATTAATAAGTTTTGGTCTATGTGGATCTATTCTTCACAGAGGGTGAATTTTATAGCAGAACCGTACATATTTCTCTCTTAATGATCCCAGAAAATAGTGTTTTGAAATGAAGTTGACAGTTTATAGGCAGATGTTGAATTCATAACATATGTTATCAAGCAGGTGGTTTTTTAAAAGATATTTCTTATGTGTATTTACAAACCATTACACTAATGAAATACAAAAAATAAATCAAAGTAGATATTTATGTGTAGCAGGAAGATGAAAAAATACACATCCAGTCTTTATGGGAGATCTTGAACTTATGAAACATTGGTTAGGAATATTTCAAATTGCAACCTAGACAACTAAAAGTAGATAAACATTTACTTCCTAGCAGATATAGAAAATCACATATTTTGTAAAAGAAAGAAAATAAGAAAACACCTCAAAAGTAATCACAAAACAATCAGGTCAAATTTGGCCAGTTAATATGACAGAGACAGAATGAGGACCTGGATAAAGAAGGTATGAATTTAAGCTAAAAACAGTATAGACACAAAATATATAGCTGGTTGAAAATTTTCCAGTAGCATATGGAAATTTTTTAAGCATTGTTTGCAATAACTGTAAACCCACCCTATGAACTTGTATCTTCTGTACCATCTGAATATGAAAAATGTTTCAAAGTTAATAATTTTTCTGGTTTATTCAGAATTAACATGTTCCTAATTTCACTTTCCTCCCTCCTCCTAGGAACTCTATTCATTATTTTGTTTTATTTTATTTACTGATACCTAGAAATATAAAAGTTTATTGGTATTTTTTTTTTCTTTTGGCTTCTTTTTTGGTTTTAACTGAAACAAAATTAAAAAGTGTTTACGTGTTTTGATTTAACAGAAATATTCATGGAAATTTTTTTTTTTTCATTTAAACTTTTCTTCGTTTGGTTGGTTTTGTTACTAGTTAAGACCTTTTCCTGTTTTTTTTTTTATGTTTTCTCTTTGTTACACATTCAGCTAAAAATTAATTCTATATTACCTTATTTCCTTCATTTTGTTAGCCAACTCCAGTGCATTGCTTATCAGACCAGTAAAAATTTAGATCAGAAGCGTGGAAACATTCCCACAGAAAATTTTGATTTTAGTATGATGAAAAGATTTAATGAGTAATACGTGTTGTCTTCAAAAAATATCTTCTTCTTGGCATTGCAAAGAAGAAAAGTCTTCAAACTAAAATATTTTGTCAGAATAAATGCATTTTGAATTGTATAGACTTCTCCGAGAGTTGTAATACAATTGCCTTTATGTAGTTTGTCTTGGGCTTGCTTCCCAACCTGAACAGCACAGTGCCATTCTGATAATTCACCATAACCTTTCCAGGAGAAAATGTAAGAGCATCCTTTGGGAAACAGTATGAATTCCAAGAATATGGCCTGAAGAGGGGTATGAGAGCAAAGCTAATCAAAATGCAATCTTCATAAGGCATACCGGGATCTATTTTTTCCTTTTTAAAAATGATTATTAATATAATTTTGTATATTGCATTTAGCAAAAAATAACAGGGCTTTATGGGGCAAAATTAGACAAATACATATTAGTTTTAATAATAAATATTTCTATTTGCCTGCTAACTTTAACCTTTATCAGGGAAACAACCTATATTAGTTGTAACAACACAGTCAGCCCTTATGCAGTTGCTTTGTAAAGCTCAGAGAAAGGGCTGAAAAGCACAGTTTCATTCCAGATCTGTGAAAAAAAAATAAATCAGAAAGGGTAAAGCATTTCTGTTGTCTACCTAAATTTCCCCCAGTGCAGGATGCAAGGAAGACTTACATCAGTTGCAGACATTCCCATAGGGTAATGTGAGTTTAGGTGGCAAAAACTTTGCTAGACTAGCTCATGGGAGTTTTTGTGCCGCAAGAGTATTTATTGCCTTCCAGGTTTTACAATACTCCAGACTATCAGATATTTAACATGTTTAAATAATTAGTTCTTTATTTTTAATGACTTATTTGCTGTCTTTGAAGAATAAAAGGATGTTAAACATACTTTTTTCCCCCCTCTGATTAAAAGTTTTCTTTCAAATAGAATGAAGATGTATTTTCATGTCAGTTAGTATGAAAATAATTTCCAAAAAAAGAAAAAAATGTATTTGTTGGTTATATCCACCAGTAAGGTTTGATTTTGAGATGCAATCTTTCTGTGAAATCCAGAGTGCTGTTATAAAAGTTCTGCTAGTATAGGGGGATTAGATTTAGTCAGCCACTGACAACTTCACTGACAAAACAATATATCAACACTTCTTCCAAGTTTCCACCACTTTTTCAGCTTGAAGAAGGATCAAAGGAAACCTAACAGTAGCCTTCCAGTATCTAAAGAAGCCTGCAAGAAAGCTGGAGACAGAGTTTTTACAAGGGCATGTAGTGATAGGACAAGGAGCAACAGTTTTAAACTAAAGGAGCGTAATTTCAGATTCAATATTAGGAAGTTCTTCACTACTGTAGTGGTGAGGCACTGGAATGGGTTGCCCAGCGAAGCTGTGGAAGCCTCCTTCCTGGAAGTGTTCAAGGACAGGTTGAATGGGGCTTTGAGCAATCTGGTCTAGTGGAGGTATCCGTGCCCATGGCAGGGGCAGCTGAAACTGGATGACCTTTAAGATTCCTTCCAACCCTGACAATTCTGTTCTTCTGTGATTCTTCTATTCTATGTTGCCATGGCTTGATGAGTCACTGGGTTACTATACTTGCTGTTCCATTACCTCACGTTTAATAAAAGCAAAAGAAGAAAGAAAGCAAACATGGTAATCGATGTCTCAGTAAAAAAATTTGATCTATCTATCCATTTTTTCAGTTAGTTTTCAAAAGTGATGTGTTATTCCACATAAATGTGTGTGGTCTGAAGTACATATAAATTATTTAAGTGTATATATGTCTCAATATTATGCTTAAACACATTCGATTGAGTTTTTATCAGTGGCTCACATTTTTTTTTTCACTTCTGAACATTGGTACTTTCACTAGTTTTCACGTTATATCAGTTTCTTTTCCTGCCTCTTAGTGTTACAATACAATTTGTATAAATTGGAGGATATTCACCTAGACATGTTTTTGTTTAGGAACTGTTAGTATTAATAATAAGCAGTGGTATTTGGGAATTTCTTGACAAGGAAACAGCTTGGGTTACCAGAGTGAATTACACTATTTCTTTGTCCTCTGTGCTCTGGTTGGACAAGCAAAGCAGACTGTTCAAATGATACAAATGAGTGCAGAACATACCACCTAAATAAATGCTTGAACTGAACTTTGACATAGGATCATCCAGAATCACAGAAAGTATATTATTAAACAGTTTGTTCTGTTGTTGAAAAGTAATTTTTAATTTTTTAAGGAAATTAAGAAACTAGAAATTATTCTTTTTACTAGAGAAAACCAAGATTGACATCTTTAACAGGCAGCTAACATCTAAAGAGAAAATACTCAGGGTATCACAAGAAAATTGTTCTTCTACATATATGAAGTATGCATTATGTACAGTCTTAGTGAAGAGGTTCTTAATCTTTACGAAAACATGTACATATTGTAAAAATCTCAGAGTTCATTCACTAAATTTATAATAATAATGCAAAATTCAAACAAAGTAATATGCTTTAGAGAATACACTCCATCTCCAAAATGATTATTTATTGTGTTATTTCCACAGAGTAGACCTCAACAATAAATCTTTTTGAATTTCCTCGGGGGGGGGGGGGGGGGGGGGGGGGGGGGGGGGGGGGGGGCTTGTTTGTCTTTTTTTTATTGCTTTTGGTTTTCTGTAATTTTAATTTTGTCATTTGTACAATTTCACAACTGTATCCAGGCATTTAAACTCTGTAGAATTAAAACAGCCATACTACCAATTTGTTTGTTTTCCCTTAATGTCACTTACTCAAGATGTTGTGCTTCCAGGAAAAAAAATCAGACCTCTTTGAAGTTATGTTGATGTTGTACAAGGAGATTTTATTATTTCTACCATATGATGACATTTTAATAATTTGATAATAATAATCTTGTGTGATTTGTTATAATTCATGACTGTTACAAGTAAAGCATATCATAGCTATAATAGTAATTTGGAATCAAGTGCTCTCTGAGGGGAATAATTTTATTCTATTTTATTTTTCTTTAAGATCATTAGGATACAAATATTAAGTCTCCTTTCTCTTGTTTACCCATTTATCTAAACTGACTAAAATCATTATGTGAGGAACAGAAGTAAAACTTTTCCTGAAGCTAGTTTAGAAATATCAACACTGGTTTCCTGTTGCTACTGAAAATCTTTAGTGATATTTTATGGATTTTGGGGAAGGGTGTTCAGAAGAATACCCCAGTTATAGAATTTAGAATCATAGAATGCATTGGGCTGGAAAGGACCTTTAATGGTCATCTAGTCCACTCCCACTGCAGTGAGTAGGAACATCTTTAAGTTGACCAGGTTGCTCTGAGTCCCATCAAGCCTGATTTTGAATGCCAACAGTGATGGAGCCTCCCCCACCTCTCTGGGCAACCTGTTCCAATATTTCACCACCCTCACAGTAAAGAACTTCTTCCTGATATCTAGCCTAAACTTACCCTGTTCAAGTTTAAAACCATTGTCCCTTGTCCTGTCAGTATACACACTTATGAACAGTCTCTTCTCCACCTTTCCTGTAGGCCTCCTTCAAGTACTGTGAGGCCACTGTAAGGTCTCCTTCGAGCCTTCTCTTCTCCAGGCTGAAACCCAACTATCTCAGCTTGTCCTCATAGGAGAGGTGCTCCAGCTCTCTGATCATTTTTACATCCCTCCTTTGGACCTGCTCCAACAAGTTCACGTCCTTCTTGTGTTGAGGACTCCAGAGCTGGATGCAGTACTCTAGGTGGGGGGTCTCATCAGAGCAGAGTAGAGGAGCAGGATCACCTCTCTCAATCCCTGGTCACACTTCTTTTGATGCAGCCCAGGATACAACTGGCCTTCTGGTCTGCAAGTGTGTGGTGTTGGCTTATGTCCAGCTTTTCTGCTACCAATACCCTCAAGTCCTTTTCTGTGGGGCTACTCTCTAGCACATCATCCCCCAGCCTGTACCGATACTGGGTATTGCCCCAACCCAGGTGCAGGACACTGAACTTGGTCTTTTTGAGCCCCATGAGGTTCACATGGGCCCATTTCTCCAACTTGTCTAGGTCACTCTGGAAGACGTCATGTCCCTCTGACATGTTGACCGCACCACTCAGCTTATGACACTCCACTGACAAAACCAAATTATTTAATAATGGAATGCTCAATATTATTCTTTTCAAGATAAAAACAGAATTTCCATTTGAAGTGTTTTTGTTGCAAAGCTACTAAATATTTGCTTTACACAGCTAATACCTCAATATAAAAGGAGTTTCTGAACTGCCACATGGTAAATTTCAATTTTAAAATTCTGAGACATTTAATAAAATATGTGTTTTCTTAATTTGTGTTTTAAGGACATTTTATGGCTTGAATAACTTTCCTGAAAAATGATTCTTATTCAGGTTTTACACAGCTGATCATAGCTATATTTTCTTTTAAAATCTCACAATCTTTTAATGACCCTCTCCAAAAATCATTCTGAGTTTTAAAAGAAATAATCATAATCCTGAACTGAAATTAAAAGACAAAAATGTGGAAGAGTTATTCAGGAAAAATTTTTTTTTGAAAATCTGGAGTCTTGATATTATTACTCTTTATATACAATTTCAAACTTAGAAAGGTATTCAATGGGAAAATTAGGTTGCTTCCTAATCTTTTCTAAATTAAAGTCTATTCAAACTGTTATTTTTGATTTTTTTTTATAGTTTGGACAAATAGTATTTTGCTATGGAAAATCTTGATTTTTTTTTCAGTTGGTTATAAGCAGTCGCACATTTCCCCTTTAAGTACTTCTTAACCTATGTCAGGTTTAAATTCTTTTAATACTATTACAGTTATAAAACAGATAATCTCTGTTACTTTTTTACAGTTTGACTCTTCCTTTGCTTTCTCAGTCCCACACTGTCATTTCCATCCAATTATACACTCCTTGTTTGGTTTTTTTTTACATAGATTAGATCATCTAATTATCTGTTTACATGAGTGAGTAGAGCACTTTATATTACCCATCACTTTGATAAGTTAGGGCTAGGGCAAAAGCTGAACTCTATGACCTTGAAGGTCTCTTCCAACCAAAATTGTTCTATGATTCTATAACAGGGCATACATGAGTAACAAATTCATGATAAATAAAGGAATATTTGTTGATCTGTCTTGCCTCTGCAAGACAGCCAAATGTTTGTTGAGGCCAAGATTTTTCACATTTCAGTAGTCTGTAACTCTCTTGCTGTCTCCATTCACAGTACTAGAAGACAAATAAGAAGATGATAAAAGTATGTTATTGCCGGTAGATGACTGTTAGCTCATCTTGCAAGCTACCTAATGCCTGACATCAACTGAATTCAAACACAGATTAAAAACCATAAAAAAACTTTTCCTGAGTCACTTTTCACAGGGAGGAAGAGTGGGCCAATAATTAGAACACTAGTCATGAATTTAGTAAAATAGGATTCAATTAGATACATTACCATTTGTATTTGACCTTAAATAAATTACTTAGGTTAAGTTTTTAACAGTATTTGGTAGCCAATGTGGAATTCATCTCACTTAAATTTAACTGTCAAAAATGAAAGCATTTAACCTAAGTAGTTGTATCAGATCTCTTTATAGGCAATGAAGTAGAAATATATGTCCCTCTAGAGCAAGTGTCATCCCACTTATCTTTTCCTGCCTTAGAGAGAACCTATATAATTAGCTTAAACTAAATGCTTTGCTCTTATAACTTTATCCGAAATGAACTGATGGTTTCTGTGACTAAGTTTTCTAGTGAGTGGTACTTTACTAGTGATAACTTGAAGATAACTGTATTATGTGAGATGAGCCAATAAAATTGTAACAGTTGACATGGCTGTCCTGAAAGGAAACTGTATTCTTAACATCCTAGTATGTGACATCCCTACAGCATTTGGAAACTGGGTCAGTGATAGGACATTTAAAATATATGGTCTCCTTTGAGGACAGATGGTTAGGTATGGCATGACATGGCATGATATGGTATGCATCCACAAACACACATACAAGAATGCAAACTAATACAACTAACACATATGCATAGATTTTCCTCTTGAACACCTGTTGCATCTGACTTCACCTGTGCCACTGGAAAAAAAAGGCATCACAGGACATCTATCCTTAAGGATATAGCAAGAGGTTCTGACTACTGAGTCTAAATACGTGCTTCAACAGGAATATTTTAGATATTCAACATCGACACAATAGAAGTGATGACTAAGTCAGGGGAAGAGGAAGAACAGAGCTAACGGAGCCTTATATAATAGAATGAGGCACTTGACAAGTTATATGTTGAGTACTTAATTATGCAAATAGAAACTGTGCAAGAATGTGATCATAAGACTCCCCAGAGTGTACATTAGAAAATGAATCAAAGGACAATTAGAAATGGAATATATATATATACTGCTTATTATCAGAAATGCATCTCTTTCCTCATTTAAACATATTTTGGCTTTTACACACAGGAAAAATAATTTTATGAACATATTTCAAATCAGTATTATTTCATTATTGACCTTCAAGTCCTATTTCTGTATTAACATCGCAATTTCCCCCTTGTATTCTACCTTTTCCACTTTGTTTCTTTGTTTGTTTGTTTACTCCGTAAGTAATGTTGGTTCACTCTCTTCAGCCTAATCAAATATGGAAAAAATATTAAAAATATAACAGAAAACCAACCTGTTTTGGAGTTTCTGACAAAACCTCTTAGATTATTAAAAATCAGTATTTTGAACTCCATTCAATTATGGCAAGTAGACTTTGTCTTTTATTTGAGCATGCATATATGCACGCGTGTCTTACAAAAACATCAGAGTATTTATAATGTAGTGCTTTTAGTTTCACTGGGAATGGGATTCTCATCTCTGAAAGTCCTTTAGTAAAGACCTGAAAACATGCCTATGAGTGGCAATTTCTTTGTTCCCTTCATTTCTTCATTGATTCAATGGGAAAAATACTATTCAAATTGTGGCAAGGACCTCTGACTGATCCTTTTTAGTAATTTAGAAATTCTTTAACAGGTTTATCGATCTGCATATATATCTGAACTGAAACTGACTTAAACCTGTTGCGGCAGTGAAAGAACATTTCCTCCTCTGTTTTCCTTACAGTGCAAGGAGGTTGAGGAGGTTATTGAGGATTAGCGCTGTACTGGCTATTGAACTCTGACAGATGTTCTCTAACCTCTGTCCCTTCTCAGTGTAATGAATTCAAGGTATATCTCTAAAAAGTATGCATGCAATAGCTGGTTTTTCCTGTGTTGGTTTTCACTTTACAATAGAAATTAAAATAGGGAAAATGGGCATAAAATGTACTGCTGTCCACATCCTCCAAACACTGCATTCAAACACCAGTGCAATGAAGCTGTTGATTATCCATGTGTTGATACCATTGTCTTAATAGCAAGATAGTACATTTACTATGAATAAGAAGTCATTATTTCCTCAAATAAAAAAAAAAAATTACTTAATTTCCAAGTTCAATAGTTCACCAATAAAAAAATATTTTCAATGCTGAGTTCTGAAGGCCCCTGAATTAAAATACACTTGGTTTTTAGCATCTTTGAATTCAGCATATATTTAAAATTCTATAAAATAAGTGATACCTGCAGTTGCAGTATGTGATGAGTTTCACTGTAAATGATCCAGTCACAGTTTGCTGAAGTACAAAAGACAGATTTTGAGCTTTCATTATCTTAATAGACTCTGCAGACATAAGAAAAGTTCAAATGTTTTGGGTTTAGTTAAATGGTATGCTAGATGTGAAGGGTGAGGAGTGGCTGGGGAAAACAGGATTTCAAGAAGTATAATAAAACCCTTGCTGCCCTAAGTCCTTTTCCAAGTTCACCTATAATTCTTACAGCTGTTACCTATTATTCTTTCCTTTAAGGATTTAAGTACTCATTACCTTTGTGACTGAAGCAGCAAAGTTTTAAGATATGTTATTAAAAATGAGTATCAGTATTTTTGACACATGCTGTTTCCATTGATAGAACTGCAAGATTTTCTATCATTATTAACAAAAATTGAGTTATTAAACAATAAGCTTTGTTTCAGTGGCTAAAATAGTCCCTTTTTTGTCTTTTACTTGTTACTGAGTCTATTATTATGACTCCTGCTGACTTAATGAGTGTCACATCAATAGGCACAAGATGATGTACTGAAAAAATTTTGAGTTTGCTTTGAATTTAACTCTGTAGGAAAACCAACTTATATATACTTGGATTTTTTTACAGAGATTTCAACTAGTCTGTTATTGTGGGTTTTTTTTTTGTGTAGAAGTGTACGTGTACAGAGAGCATATTTCCTGTACCAGTATGACTGACCAACACACCACCACAATGGAGGAAGTCTTGCAGATGAACACAAGTGATGTCCTCATTGAAGTTCAGGGAAGAATACACGGAGTGGTCACAACTGCTGTAAAGAAAACTGAATTATCTGAACCTAAAAGGGACAATTAATCAAAAAGGTGTGAACATCTTCTTGATCTAGAGAGATCAGCTGATCATCCTTCATTCTAGGAAAAAGATAAAATGTAAGCTTTCAAGATCACTAGTTTAGCACGCTTTAAACTGCAAAGAGTAAATTGTCAAGAATGTTAAAGGGAGGAAAGAAATAGACTTTTTTATTCAGTGGGATTGAGCTGACCCTCAACAAGTCTGACAACACCAAACTCTGTGTTGTGGTTGACAGGCTAGAGAGGTGGGCCGATGAAAACCTCATGAGGTTCAGTAATGGGAAGTGCAAGGTCCTGCACCTGGGTCAGGAAAAGTGCAAGCACAAACACAGGCTGGGCAATGAGTGGGTTGAGAGCAGCCCTGCAGAGAAGGACTTGGAGGTGTTGACAGATGAAAACCTGAATATGGCCTGGCAATGTGTGCTGGCAGCCCAAAAACCCAAGCACATCCTGGACTGCATCTGCTCTGGTGAGACCTCACATGGAGTATGACATCCAGCTCTGTAGTTCCCAACACAAGAAAGACATGGACCTGCTTGAGTGGGTCTAGAGGAGGACCACAAAAGTGATCAAAGAACTGGAACACCTCTCCTACAAGGACAAGCTGAGAGTGCGGTTGTTCAGCCTGGAGAAGAGAAGGCTCTGGGGAGACCTTACAGTGGCCTTCCAATTGCATTGGGTTTGCCTGGACAGATTTCAGTGATGGGGTGGTTGTAGGGGTGGCTTCTGCAAGAAACTGCTAGAAGTTTCCCCTAAGTCTGATAGAGCCAATGCCAGCCAGCTCCCAAGACAGACCTACTGATGGTCAAGTCTGATCCTATCAGTAGTGAAGGGATAAGAATGCCTCTGTGGAAACATATTTAAGAAATGGGGAAAAAAAGAACTGTTCCACACAACAACTGGCGAAGAGACAGAAGTGTAAGAATATGTGAAGGCACCAAGGTCAATGAAGTATCAGGGGAGGGGGAGAATATACCCCAAGCACTGGAACAAATTGTCTCCCAGGCCTTGGTGAAGACCATGGTGAAGCAGGCTGTCCCCCTGCAGCCCATGGAAGTGACAGGGTGCAGATGTCCATCTGTAGCCCATGGAGGACCCCATGCTGGAGTGGGTGGCTGACTGAAAGAGGTTGTGACCCTGTTGGAAGCCTGCGCTGGTTCAGGTTGCTGCCAGAACCTGTACCCGTGGAGAGAGAGAAGCCTACACTGGAGCAGGTTGGCTGGCAGGACTTTTGTGACGATGCAGGGGACTAGTACTGGAGCAGTTTCCCTCTGAAAGACTGCACCCCATGGAGAGAACTCTTATTGGGGTGGTTTGTCAAGAACTGTCTCTAATGACAGGATTCATGCTGGAGAAGGCTTGTGAAGATCATCTCTCATGAGAGGGACCCTACAATGGCCCAGAGGAATAGTGAGGAGTCTCCCTCATGGAGGAAGAAACAGTAATGGAAATGACATCGGATGAACTGACCAAAACACCCATTCCCTGTTGCCCTGTGCCAATCAGGAGGAGGAGATGGATAAACTGGGACTGATGTTTTGCCTGGGAAGAAGAGAAGGGTGAGGGGAAGGTGTTATTTTTAAGAGCTGTTTTTATTTCTCATTACTCTTCTCTGATTTGTTTGTTAATAAACTTAATTAATTTCCCCAAATCAAGTCTATTTTGTCCTGAACAGTAAATGCAAGTGATCTCCCTTTCGTCATCTGAAACCATGGACCCTTCATTGTATTTTATGCCCTGCCTAACTGAAGAAGGAGAATTGATAGAGCACCTGTGAAGGCACTTGGTAGCTAACCAAAGTCAAACCACCACACCAGGAGCTGAAGGGGACCTACAGGAAAGCTGGAGAGGAATGGTTTATGAGAGCGTATAGTGATAGACCAAGGAGCAATGATTTTAAACTGGAACAGAGTAGATTTAGATTAAACATTAGGAAGAAATTCTTCATTGTGGGTTGATGAGACAGTGGAATAGGTTGCGCAGGATGTTGTGGATGTCTTATCCCTGGAAGTGTTCAAGGTCAGGCTGGATGGGGCTTTGAGCAGCCTCGTCTAGTTATTTAATTTAGCTGCCTGTATTTTAAAGTGGAAAGCAGATGCAACCCGGTTTAGGGAGAGCTGCAATGCCCAACAACATGAGTGGTGTGATATTGTCCTGTAAAGAGGCAGACAGGATACAACCATGTCCTTTCTGTCCCAACTCCAAGAAATTTCTGTGCTGTCTGAAGTCTCACACTTGAACTTTATGTGCTATATACTAGACATGATGTTGTCACTTTGTTTATTTATTTGTTTTTATAGTTTATCAAGAAAATGTCCCGCTAAAATATCCTTGCTATTTGGGCAATGTTGTCATCAAAATAAAAGAGATATTTTATATGTCCAACACTGTTAATAATTTATTTTAAGATATAGTTTTCTGTGACTATCAAAGGGGTTTGGAGTGACAGCTTTATATACATATGATTAACTTGACAGTTCTATGTTAGTGCCTCTAAGTTCCTTTTTTGTTGCCTCTTCATTTAAATTATGTGAGTCTACCTTCAGCCATACATTTTCTCTTGTTTATTTTAAACATCCTGTTTCTTGCGAGAATTAGAGAAAAGAAATTTGCATAATGACCTACTTAGAGTAGGTGTAAGAATACCTGTGGAGAGATGAATGTTTGAAAGCTCCTGAGTTAGTTTCAGCCATCCTGAGAGCCCATCTGCCTCTTCTGCGTTCACCCATTTTCAATAGAACTGGCCCCAGTACCAATCTCTGGGGAACACCCCTTGTGACCAGTCACTGGCTGGATTTAGTTCATGTTTGCCTTGTTGTTAAATGTGTAAAAAAGTGCACACAAAAAATAGCAAGGAAAATAAATCTAAAATAAGGATGTTGCACTGAATGAAAAGATTTTAAAGGCCGCTTTTGAGGTAAATAAACAATAACTTTCCCATTTAAGATTATTATTGACTTTTAGTACTTAAGTCATATTCCTGTGTTTGTTTATAACCAAATTTTAAATGATTAATCATTATTAGCTTTTAAATATGTTTCACCTTGAGTTAAAGGACAAGTTAAAAATATTTGGTGATAATAAACAATTCTGATGAGTTCTTAGTCATGTCTGAGTTTAGTTTTAGAGTGTTACTTGATTATCATAGTTATATATTTATGCTCAGGAAAAATTGCTTTTCTTTTTAGACTCTAAATATACGTGTACACATATCTAGTGAGAAACAGTAGAAGCTGTAAATGCACTGCAGACATCTAATGTATGTGGTAAAAGATATATTTATATCTTTTGTCTTATTCCGATAAAAGTAAATTAATATTTCTTCTTTCCAAATTTCTTACCTGTGGCTTCCAATTTTTTTTTTCATTTAATGAATTTTCTCTTGTTTTAATTACATTATTGAATGTTGTTTAATATGATCCTACAGATAGCAAATCAACTATATGGTATATGGATAAATTGTTCTATCCTTTATGTAAGATTATGAAGCAGTTTGCTGATTGTAACTGTCTTAATCAGATCAAGATCGGTTCTTTCATTGCTGCAAGGATGCATAGATCAAAACACTAAAGAAAGCTTAGCATAGATGTCTGTTGGTTTGATTGACAGAACAATCCATAGTTCACATTGGTATGTGTCATGAAAAGTTAATGACTAGAGTATGTTTCATCTGTTCTTTAAATGGTATTAAATAATGTACTTGTATAAAAAATTAATTTTAGAATAACCCTCTGATATTTAAGTTTTTTATGAATTATTTGCTAGACTGTATTTGCTGATCTTTCTATTAAATAACACGCTCTTGCAATTTTAACCCTTCATTCTGCTGAAAGCACTAGAATTTTACTAATATAAAGACAACAACAAGCTGCATCTCTAGTTGTAATGTGACAATCTTACAGTCATATCATCTGTTTATTGTCTTTCTGCTTGTGTTTATGATGCACCAGTACCGACGACTAGGTTTAGGCAAAGTGGTTTGGGATTCTCACTTCTTTGTTTGGATATCAGATAATAAGAAAAATTCTTGGAAAATTGTAACATTTTTGATAGATATGTTGGAATAGAGGAAAGATCCTGAAGAGGAAGATAACTTTATGGATCCCTCTAAATACACAAGTAAAAAAAATACAAGACATTGATGTCTGTGTTTGTAAGGCATGCCTCATGTCTTAGGTAAAGAGCTATTTAAGATTTTAACAACCAAACTACTCAGTTTTATACACACTTGGGAAAACATGTAGATTTTGTGAAAAGAAACAGAAGAGAAAAATTATCCAGGTGTTTTTAATATAGTTTATCAACCTGTATTTTCTACTTGTGCACACAGCTGGCAGCCCATAGGACTTTAAAATGTCAAAGTAACTAGGAATAAATTTAGCAAGTTCATTATGAAAATGACTTTTAGTATTTGGAATCCTTAAATATCTTCTAAATCACTAATGAAAAAAGAAGAGTAGAAGCAGAAAAGAGAGAATAATTTAGAATATTTAGGCCACCTGACACTAAGAAACACATAGATACAAAAACCATTGAAATAAAATGTAAGTACAATTTAAAAAGGTGTTTTGAATAATGTTGAAATACAAAAATCCTAATAGAATGTTTTTCCGTAAGATGGAACATTGCTCAGAACACTGAATTTTTCAAAGTTATGCATTTGATTTGCTTCTAATGAAAACCCAGTTTTTCCAATAGGGATAAAACCCTATTATTTGTGGCCTGGTATCTCTTCAGTTTAGAAAACTAAACATTGCAACAGTTATTGGTAAGGCAAATTAATCATATATTATAAGAAGTCACACAAAGGACAATGCATTTTATTCTGTTGTTGAGTTTTGGGTTTTGGAGGTATTTTTTTCCTTTTTTAACTAAACGTCACTAATGTCTTCGAAAGGAAATCCTTTGTTAATTGAGATTAACTTGGGGAAAACAAGACAAAATGAAAATCTTTGCAAAATTATTTACACTCAATTATTTCATAGGGTTTTATGTACATATGTGAACTTGTGTTTACTGGGATTGTGTGGTAATTTTTTCTAATGTCTGTCTGTGAACAGTGTTGAAAGCTGCTGGTTTTCTCATCTTTTGAAAGTACCAGGGAACAACAACCTGCTTGCTCTTTATCACTCAACATCTGTTTACTGTCTCTATCTTAACATGGATTCAGCTCATCTGTCATCCTCAGCAACAGCTAAAGTTATTTTAGGCTCTATTTGTTAGTTGGGGACTCTCAGGGCAAGCAGGCTAGTCCAGGCTTTCTTTTTAAAGAGATTTCTAATTTAAATGTGGACTTTATGCTTCCTGCCCTATTTTTGCAAATACTTGCTTCTGAGTTAATATTCAGCTGCTAGTTTTTGTATGCTGTGAATTTATGTTATAGGTGATACTTTCATGCAATAGATGCTTTAGCTAATAGAATTTTTCTGTGAAACTGTGCCATGATGGGTCAACCTTAAAATATAAATTGCTTTTGAAGGATTGTTATTATTTTAGATACTTAACTTTTATATTTGCATTGTTCTTTGTTGAGCTGACTTCCACATGTTTTATAATGCTTATAAAATGAAAATAGTTTAGTAGTTTTACAAACATACTTGGATAAGTTGCACTAATAGGTATATTTTTAGGGTTAAATTAGATTAAAAAATCCAACCAAACCTCAACCGGGAACCACTAATTAAAAACAAAAGTAGAAATATGTACTTTGAAATTATGATTAGTTCATTGGAAGAAAGTAATAATAATAGTGCTATAATTACATATCAGATAGAATGTTGATGTGCTACAAGTACACTCATGATTCAAAATGTTTGTAGTTAGAACCCGAAGCAGAATTTTATCGTTAGGCCTGATCTTGAGTTTAGCTTTTATCTAAGGCCTGTGCTGATCATCATTCACATCTCACAACCAACAGGAAGCTGGGCTACCACTTTGTCTCCATTCTTTCACAAAGTTTAGGGAAGTAGGCTTCTCAAAAAAACCAAACCACTAAAAAAAAACCAAAACAAAACCAAAACGTAGTCCTCAAATTCCACGATCTCCCACTAATAAACAAACATAAAGCCCCATGCTAAAAACATCTGATGGGAACTATATCACTTTTCATCTGTTGCTGTCTTGATTCTTGGGTACCTTTTTTCTGGCTTACCCAGTGGAAGAGGTTTTTGAATGAGTTCCATAAAATTGAATCAGGATTACCAACTGGAGTTTTCTAATGGTTTGAAGACTGATTCACTTCTTACTTGCACTGCTGTATATAATAATTGATAGAGCATCTTCTTTAGCAAAACACACAGAGATTGCATGCCTCTCATAGCAAGTGTCACAGGGAGTTCTAGTCAGCACAGGTGGAGAACTGATTCAAGATTTTTATTCCTGGTATCTACGTTTACAGAAAAAAGAGATCAGCTCTCGGGAAATGCTCCATTTTTTTCACATCTCAGCAGGAAAAGATACTTGTTTGAGGAGCATTTTTGTCAGCGAGCACTCTGTGGTGACTCACATGCAAATATTACTATTGGTGTGATTCAGAGTCTTGACAACCATGAGGCAACATACAAAAGATATCTCCCATATTTTCTCAACCACAGAAGCCACAGACTGACAAAGGGAAAAAAAAATGACAGAGAAGTCAATTTTTCAGACAAAAGAAAGAAGAAAATATGTTTTTCCTGTTGCTTAGGGGTACAATGTATAGATATTTTGTGTACTGACACCTCCTAAATACTTAGATGATTGACTGTTTCTTAAAAAAAGAACCTGCCATTTGTAAATAGGTTCTTTAAGTGTTTTGGTAAAGTATTTTGCTATCAGTCCTTCCGTGGGAGCAGGAACAACTGTGGCAGATGACAAGCATGAAGTAATACCATAGTTGTTCTCTGCACAATATCTTCTGTAGGTTAAGTTGACAGATGCTACTGCCACTGCCAACAGTGATAACAGATTCAATACACTGTACCAGTAAAAATTAGAATAAATGCTGTATTTTTTTTCATTTGATATAGTGAGGTAGTGAGACTGAGATGTAGAGTCATGACTTACTGTACAACTTTTAATATTGCACTTCACCTTCCCTCTGTCCTTCAGAAATAACAAAGAAAAAGTATTCTTTGAATAGGATATATGCTCAGTTATTATTCTGCACAGATAAAAACCTGAAGAGTTTGAAATGTAGAAAACCATTGCTAAATTAAAAATAAGTTTATTTTCCTAGAGAAGTGTTTAAAAGATGAGAGTTGCATAACCATCTTGGTTTCTCTGCCTGTTTTTATAGTCTATATTCCAAGACAATTAAAATTTCATTATCATTTTGAAATTATTTAAAATTAAATTAGGAACAACATGAATAATTATATTGTGCACACTGTTCTAATTACTAAAGTTCTGATGAGGGTAAATCAATTGACTCCTTATTTCAACATTATTCAAATTTATGTTTTTCACTAAATTAGCACCAGAAGGGGATTATGCCTACAATAATTTATGTTACTGCAGCTGACAGGAAAATGGCTAGTATGAGAGTTGAGTGCAAGGTTGTGCACTTCTTAGTAAATTTTTTCCCTGCTGTTCATTTTCGAAAAGGATGGGAGAAAAGGATACAAAATATTCTCTTCATTCCAATGTCTGATGGTGTCAAAGTCCTGAGCCCCTAATGAGGAACTAATGTAAGTCACTAGGTTCCTGCCAGACTACAAAAATTGCTCCCTACAGTTATCAACACAACTGCTTTATTGGAAATAGTATTGCTACAGTATGATTTAAAGAGGAAAAAAGTCACAGCTCACACCAAAAAAAAAAAAGGAAAGGAAAAAAGGAATAAAATATTTCTTATTTTCTTGCTGCCTTTTCATGTTTATTGTAACCTGAATTATAGACCAACATGCCTTTCTTTTATCGGACCATCACACAGGTGTCATGGTTCAGTAATGGGTAGATATATAAAGTCTTTTAGCTATTTGAAGCATGTCTTATATGTATGATACATAGTCCATAATCATGGATCTTAATTATACAATAACAGATTTTGATGAATTATTGCCTTGGAGGAAGACACAGTGCTGCAGAGGCACCCACAAAACCAGACAAAGCAGCAACTGAAAATCAAAATTTATCCCAACCTGAAAACCACCACACACTCTGACAAGCAAAGTATATTACAGATTCAGATGCAAGCTGGGAATTATCACTACACAACTTAACTTAGGAACTTGTGATTATTCCTCTAAAAATATGACCAATAATGTACACACACTCACTCAAAAAAGGGGGAAAAACCTCTCCCTCAAGGGTATCCAGTCAAGCACTCACCTTTGGGGGGACAATCGTTAACCCATTGGGGGACAGGGAGAGAGAGCCATGGGGCAGTGGGTGCTCTCAATCTTGGGAAGCTTCCTTGGGCAGTATCCCATCCAAGGGGAGAGTCCCCAGTTGCAGACCCCAAGTTCAGGACTGACTCATATAACCTCTCTAGTGATGTCCCGTTTATACCCACGACTGGACTGTGGTGAATTTCTGATTAGCTCAGAAGCCAGTGTGTGAAAGACATGGTAAACAGTCATCAGGCCTCAATGGTCATCCCTGACAGGTCCTTGGGACAGTCCTGTTATCAAATCTTTGGGAAGGCCTCCTGTCAGGGAGGGTGCCACTGCCACACATAGCAGTAGGGTGAGGTCTGAGGGTAGATTAGGTAACATTGCGCTCATATTTGATCACGTGTGTGTACAAATGCAAAATGTTTACTGCATTTTCTCTCCCATGCAAAGTTAGTTACAACAAAACATTATTTTCAAGTAACAAATGTTGCAAGGTAAAAAGCCACCTGGACATCTGATAGAAATATCTGTGGACAGTGGGTCAGAATATTCAGCTCAGGTAGGGCATGCTGAGCTGTTTTCTTTTGTTTCCTAGTTTTTTTCCCCTGCAATTTCAGGGCATTGAGCAACTGTACTCTTTTAAAAGTACTATAGGCTAGGAAAAAAAAATAAAACAAACAAACAAACCCACAAAATCCTTCATTTTTAGAACATGAACGTTTATGTTAAGAATTTTAAAAGACTCAACATTTTTTTTTTCTGAAATATTTTTTTCCGCAAGTGAATTTTTATATGGCAAACCCCAATATGGTTCGTCAGTTGTAAAAGAAGAGACTAATGAAGAAATTGCATGGACTAAATTTAAGGTGTCTTGGATCTTTCACAACCATCATAAGCTCAAATCCATTTTAAAAGTACTGCCAAGGAAGAACACCTCATGCTGTCTAGTAATGGTCTTCCTATCACTACGTATTAGGATTAGTCCATGTACATCTCCCCAGACACATAACAATATGTGAAGAGAGCATTTCTACTTTGTAGAAGGCAAATGGGTGTGAAGCAAGTCTTAAACATTGCCTCCTTGTTTTCTTGAGTTTTACTATATCCAATTTATTGTTCTGAAATAAGTTAAAAATAAATAGAAAAAAAACCTATTTCTATTTGTCTTTTCAGCAAAGTCTCCAAAATTCAGGTAACCGTAGGAATGATAACCGTGGAAATGTTTAAAGACATATTCTCCTTTTTCTCCTCACCCCCCCCCCCCCCCGCCCCTTTTGTCTATTTTTGTACTTTACCGACCTTTTCTCTTGAGAAAAGGGATGTGTTGCAGATGTTACTTACGTCCACGTGGGGTCAGACTTCTACATCTGTCATGCACAGTTAAAGCGGTATAAATTAAAAGGCAGCAGTAAGGTATCTTTTTTTTCTGATGGTGTCTTGCAACAAGTGCTTAAGTAATGAATAAAAGAATGAAGTAATTACAGCATGATCTCTTCCCTGGCAGTCTTCTGGTTTTGATAATCTTTGTCATATCATTATTTGAGATATAAGTTTTATTCACATGTCTTCTGTGAAATTTTATTATTTTTAATCAATTTGTAAGTTCCCTATCCAAAGTATCCTGTTATAAGAAGCTTAAACTTACTATACATTGTGAGGTAAAAAAACAGACTTCCCTGAGTGTCTCTTAATTACATATAACATCCTCTATTTTTTTCTATTATAACTAATAATATAAAATGATTTTCTAGTACTGTTTTCCTGTCACCTAATTTCTGTCATAGACCCTTCCTGTTAACTGGGTTTTAAACTGAAAACTCCTGGTCTCTTTGGCATATCACTGTAAGAAATTTAATAAATTTTTCATGTTCTTCCTTGCACTTTTTCAGTTGCACAGTATCTTTTAGAGATGAGAATGGCAGATACACTGTGCAGTTTTCTAGACAACAGGTTACAATTTCTAGGACGATTATGCTTTTTAATATTGTTTTTCATTTCTCAATTCCTATAATTTCTAGTTAAGTTTTTCATCATTTGTACAAATTGAGAGAGATTAATCTCTCTCAAAATTGAATGTTATTCAGAAGATCTCTGTGTCAAACAGGGCAGAACTTAACTACGTTCCTTCTATGTCATATTCCGTTACTTGCTCATTAATAGGACTGTGTTCATTCAAAAATATGACACTGTTGTGATATCCAAGAAGCCTGGAGAATTTTCTGAAGGAGTTTAACGTAACAGTCTAGGGAGCTGGGCAAAGGGGAACCTCATGAAGTTCAATAAGGACAAGTGTAGAGTCCTGCATCTGGGGAGGAATAACACCAGGCACCAGGACAGGTTAGGGGATGTCCTGCTGGAAGGCAGCCCCATGGAGAGAGACCTTGGAGTCCTAGTGGACAGTAAGTTGTCCATGGGACAGCAATGTGCCCTTGTGGCCAAGAGTGTCAATGGGATCCTGGCGTACATTAAGAAAAGTGTGTTCAGCAGGTCTAGGGAGGTTCTCCTTCCCCTCTGCTCTGCCCTGGTGAGACCACACTTGAAATACTGTGTCCAGTTTTGCACTTCCCAGTTCCAGAGAAACAGGGACCTACAGGAGAGAGTCCGACAGAGAGCTACGAGGATGATTAAGGGTCTTGATCATTTCTTCTATGAGGAGAGTGTAAAAGACTGTTTTAAGAACTTTTTCCTCAATCTTGCTGGTGTTATAAAACTTGCTAAAAGTCCCTGTGAAGAAGAGACTGTGTTAAAACCTAAACGACAAGCCCAGCCCTGATAAGCCCCATGACTTGACTTGACTATTGATAAAGACAACTTCAGGGCCAAGCCCTGATAAGCCACGAGGCTCGAAGTCCTGAACAACAACTTCTGGGCCAGGTTCAACTGCCGATACAGCTGTTTTCTTGCAAGCCCAACGGTGTGTGAGCTCACTGGTGTGTGAGCCCACCAATGTAACTGCAGATAAGGCAGCTGGCCTGCAAGCACGAAAGTCCAACGGTGTGCAAGCGCAAAGGTACGCAAATTGCCAAGTCATCCTAAATGAACACTCCGGACACCTATGCATGCCCCACTGACAGAGGCGGCGCTGGGTGGGGGTGAAGATCGCTCCTGACGACCCTCACGCACATGCGCTTGAACAGGCGGTGGATAAGCAAAGCAGCTCTTGGAACACTATAAAATGCCACCGTGAACAGCTATTCTTTGGAGATCTCCCCCACCAAATCGAAACAGGCGGACCTGCGAGACGTCGCTGGATCTGTGGTGGTAGCTATCCTTCTTGCTATTCTAAACGTTTTGCTGCTTCACTTTTCCTTTTCCTCATCTTTCTTTCCTATTGCTCTCTAGTGGTTGTTAGTCAATAAAGGGTTTTGCTTTTGTGGCATCTGACATCGTTTGTGTCTTAATTTCACCTTTGCAATCGAAACGAATCACCTTGACCCTAACCTCTATCAGGTATAAGTGGATCAGGACAGAGAGACTGAGAGAACTGGGGCTGTTTAGTCTTGAGAAGGCTGAAAGGATATCTTGTTAATGTGTATAAATATCTAAAGAGTGAGTGTCAAGAGGAAGATGCCAGTCTCTTCACAGTGGTCCCCAGCAATAGAACAAGAAATAATAGGTTAAGTTAGAACATAGGAAGTTCCACAACATGAGGAGAAACTTCTTTACTGTGAGAGTGACTGAGCACTGGCACAGGTTGCCCAGAGAGGATGTGGAGTCTGCTTCTCTGGAGGCTTTCAAGACCAGCCTGGATGTGTGGCCTGCTCTAGGCGATCCTGCTCTGGCAGGGAAATTGGACTAGATGATCTCTAGAGGTCCCTTCCAACTCCTAACATTCTATTCCAGCAACTGATTACTGCTGCCTATGTTCTAATGGAATTCCATACTGTTTTCTAGATTATTTTAAATTTCAGTCCCATTCACCAAGAATACATCTCCTTATCACATGTTGTTAGAAATCAAACCCACATTTTCCACAAAGTTATACTTTCTATTGCCCAGATTATGAAGGAAAACACTATTCAGCAGTAGAGCCAGTATAGATCCTTGTGGACTTCCACTCAGTATGTTCTGCTTGTGATTTATTTGTAGTTGTTTTATGGTTACACTTCTCTCTTTAAGTTCTTGGCTACCTATGGAATGGATAATCTTGAGCAAATTTCTCTTACTGCTTATGAGAACGTCATGCAAGACACTATAGGAAGTATACCAAAGGCAAGACAAACTGTCTATTATCTTTCATGTACAAAGTTGTTATCCTGCTGTGGAAGAAAATTATGGTTGTTTTTACACAGTTTTTTCATGACGAGTCCACCTTGACTGGTAGTTAACTTCTGGCTTTCTCCCAATTTTTCATTTAATTAGTTACTTATTTCACAGATTCTTCTCACAAGCCACGTTCAACCAGGTGCATTCCCAGTTTTTGTTCCCTATTCTCCTTTGAAAGATGCACATATACCTTACAGTGTTCTTACATGTCACTCATCACTTAAAATTTTTGAGACTTTACTGAGAATAATTCCAAGGAAAACATTGGACCTAGGAAAAAATAGACTTTATAACTTCCGTAACTGTTGTAAAGAGTGACAAAAAGAAAAAAAATTCTGAGCTTGTCAAGGCTTGTTTACAAGATGACATCTTATAAACTGTTTGTCTGTTCTGATGATTATTCTTAGTTTGGTTTTGACAATATTAAATTTTCCTTTCTCTTTTCTCTTTGCATCACATGTTGTCAATTCCCCATCCTACCTTATTTATATATAACTAACAGCTTTTTTAGCTTTGGCTAAAAGTGGAAAACACCACAAAATCAGTCTCTTTTTTTCTTTTTTTTTTTTTCACCAAAATTTTAAATGTCACAAATCAAAACTGATTTTTTAATTATTTTTTTCAAATCATTTGTCTATTCTTTCAATGCAAAGTATGTTAATCTGTTTTTACTACAGACATACTTCAAAATCTTAGTACTTTACAGAATAAAACTTGATATAATATCATATAGTTTTCTTTCATTTTAATGTTTCTATTTTGTGCTTTTATCGATTAAATCTTGACAACAAAGAGCTACAGCTTTCAAAGAAACAAGATAAACAATGAAGTCATTGGAAATACAGCATTAAACTGTCTTCAAGTAGGATGTTAGGGAAATACACAATTTCATCGTTCTTACCTTGTAAGAATTAAGTACAATATTTATATCTAGTCTTCCTTTTTTCTTTAAAAAGCATTTTTTTACTCTAGCTCTAGAGTGGAAATTACAACAATAACAGTTTTTATCTCTTCATCATTTTCATAAAAATATTTTCAACCGTGTATTAAGAGATCTTTGATAAAATTAAGTACGTAGCTCCTCTTAATTTATCTATTTACTGCCATTAAAAGCACTGAAGTAAGGTTTTCTATATATGCAATATTGACTTCTTTTGAAAAGACTTTTGTAGTCAGCACTGACACAGAATAATAAAAACACTGAAGGAATAACATTCACTTTTAAGATTATGTATTTCAGCTACTTATATAAGTTGTGTAAATAACCCCTCCCCACATATTTATCCAAATACTCTATAACTTTAAAATAGCTACTAATACAAATATAGATGCTGTCTAGATGAGCAATACTTAGTCAGGAAAGTAATGGTTCATAGGATGATAATTTTAAGTATGTCAATGTCCGGTTACAATTGACTTTATATGTTAGCACTTAATTTGTAGGGCATTCAGATATGGATGAAAGAATGAGTTGTTATTGTCACTTTTTCATGTATTAATCAGAAAATATAAAGCCATCTTTGTTATGAATCTCTTTAAATTGTTTCATGCTTTACTATTATTTTCACTGTCTATTATTCTCACAGTGGGCACAACCCTGTTCTTGACTGCATCTCACTCAGGTCTTCATATGGATTACTTTTTCTTTCTAGGTGTATAACAGCCATAATAACTGTGTAATGACTAGAAATTACTAATTTTCACTGATGATATATCTGTTCTATAAGTCCTAAAGATCTGATTTTTTGGGATGTACAATACACACTAAGATGATTTACTGTTCATTGAATATAAAAGATTGAGATAGACAAGAACAGGGTATTTATTTTGATGTATTTTTGCAGTATTTTGTTTGTGTCAGAATAAGAAATTGGAACTGTTCATGAATGATTTAAGCTGCATTTTGTTTTGTTGGTTTTATTTTTTTTGTTTAAAGAAAGCCTCTCTTTTATTATTGTGTGGAAGATTGGGAGCAATCTGAGTACAAGGTAGCTAGCTGTTTCATATTCTATTTTTCTGGTTTGTTTTCTTTCTTTTATTTTTTTATGGGTATCTATGATGTAGAACTGAAAAGAGGAACTAAAGGAAGCCTTTTTCATTTGGTGGGAAATGAAGCTTTTCCATTCCACTGTAATGGAAAACTGACAGTCAAGATATTGCAGGCAAAGAGCATTTATGGGAGAGAGCTGAAACTCTTGACTGCTGGAAAAGTGTCTGTTGGAATCATAATCCACATACAACAACACATCAGCAGACTGAAGAACCAAAGATGTAATGTGTTTCTACAGGATCAAAATGGGTATGTGTTAATAGAAAAAACTTCAGTTGATAAAATGACACTTCGTATTCCCGGTATGAAACCTACTAAAGAATTGTGAACAGTATTTTTCTGTCTGCATCTTGTTAGAGACTAAACCATGGAGATAATACAAGGTCACTCGTACATTTATTCACAAATACAGTAGAATAACAAGAACGGCTGTTCATACCAATCAACAGAGATTTTTTTTATAGCTTTAGATTATGAAGCAATAATTTTAAATATCTTATGGAACACATAATTCGTTGCCTTTTTAAGCATAGACCAGACAATGCATGTTGAAAGATTTCAGGAAATAGATAAATAGCGCTCATCTTACGGAGTTTTCAGTTTCCCATACTCTGTGAGTGAGGAGGTGCACAAGAAACTGGGAGGGAACATGGTCAAGACAGCTGATCTGAACTGGTTAAAGGGATATTCCTTACTATAGGACATCATGTTCAGTATAGAAAGTGGGAGGAGTTGGCTGGGAGGAGCGGATATCTACTCAGGCATCTGTCAGCGGGTGGTGAGAAATTGCCTTGTTCATCACTTGTCTTTTCTTGGATTTTATTTCTCTCTTTCTTTTTTTAATTATTCTTATAGTCCTTTCCATTATTCTTATTTTTCTATATTTACTATTATTGCTATAATTATATTAATTATATTATCTTTATTAGATTATATTACATTACATTATATTACATAACATTATAGTATAATATATATTATATCATATTTTAGTTATAAAACTGTTCTTATCTCAACCAACAAGTTCTATTTTTCTCCAGTTCTGCTCCATGGAAGAGGAAAGGAATGAGCACGTGACTGGTTGGTACTTAGTTGTTGGCTAGGGTTAAAACATGACAGCAAAAAAAGAAACCCAAAAAATAACTATTACAAAATTATACAAGTAAAATCATTGTGCAAAAGTGCAAACCTGAGAGTAGGAGGAGATAACCATATGTTAGCCTGTAATGTGTCTAAAAATGCACCTTTCGATCCACAATATTTGGTCCATAAAAGACAAAGCAAGTTAAGAAAGATATTGAGAAATCTATAACACTAATTCCAGTACAAAGTAACTGTTTAAACAGAATCCTTCTGGTTTACTAGTAAATTCTATTCTTCTTCCTGCCTTTGTGCTTGTCAGGCCTGCAGACATGCATTTATAGATATCACTAGACTGAATTTTTTCACTTATTGCAGAAGTTAGTTCCTATGAGTAATAATATTTATGCTCTCCAATTTTATAAACTGCTACTATTATTTTGATATATGTAGTATTTCTGAGAATCTATGTATCAGGTTTACACGGTAAGGCTTTGGTAGCGAGGGGGTTACCGGGGTGGTTTCTGTGAGAAGCTGCAAGAAGCTGCAATAAGCTTCCCCAGTGTCTGACAGAGCTAATGCCAGCCAGCTCCAATATGAGCCCACCACTGGTCAGGGCTGAGCCCATCAGTCACAGTGGTAACACCTCCGGGACAATACATTTAAGAAGGGAAAAAGTTACTGTGTAACAGCAATTGCAGCCAGAGGAGAGGAGTGAGAATCTGTGAAACAACTCTGTAGACACCAAGGTCAGTAAAGAAGGAGAGGGAGGAGGTGCTCCAGGTGACAGAGCATGGTGATGCAGACTGTTCCCCTGCAACCCATGGAGGTTAATTATGGAGCAAATACCCATCTGCAGCCCATGGAAGACTCTACAAGAGAGCAGGTGGATACCTGAAAGAAGCTTTGATCCTGTAAGAAGCTCATGCTCAGCAAGATCCTGGTAGGACCTGTGGACCCGTGGACCCGTGGAGAGAGGAGCCCACGCTGAAGCAGGTTTACTGGCACAACAAGAGGCCAGGTCTGTTAGAAATGAATGGAAATAGCCTATCCCACAGAGGCAAAAGGGTTTTGAGAAAGGAATTGGCAGGGCTCATAGACAGAGCTTTAAACTCGGTATGAAAGGGAGTGGGGGTGAAATCAAGATTACTGAAAAGGGGGAAGGGATTACAACCAGGTCAAATGAAAACAACCCTGGGACACACATAGTGACCTCTGAAGCAGAGTCACAAATGAAGTACAATTACACTTTATTGGGGGCTCCAGGAACCTTATCAGGGGCCAAACTCAAATGCCTTTATATGAATGACCACAGTTTGGGCAATAAACAAGAGGAGCTGGAGATGCTTGTGAGTCTGCAGCGCTATGACCTGATCAGCATCACAGAGACATGGTGGCATGACTCCTGCCACTAGTGTGTTGGACTAGAAGGGTATAAACTGTTCAGGAAGGAGAAGCAGGGGAAACGAGGAGGGGGTGTTGCCCTCTATGCCAATGATCAGCTAGAATGTATGGAGCTCTACCTGGCAAGTGATGACGAAAGAACCAAGTGCCTGTGGACCAGGGTCAAAGGAAGGGTAGGAGACTTTACAGTGGGGGTGTGCTACAGACCACCCAATCAGGAGGACCAAGTGGACAAGGCCCTTCATAAGTAGATAGGAGTTGCTGCTCATTCACAAGCCCTGGTCCTCATGGGGGATTTTAATCACCCCAACATCAGTTGGAAAGACGACACATTAGGGAACAAGCAATCCAGGAGATTCCTGGAATGCATTGATGATAACTTCCTTCTCCAAGTGAAAGAGGAACCAATGAGGAGAGGTGCCATGTTAGACCTTATTCTCGTCAATAGGGAAGGGCTGGTTGATAATGTTAAACTCGTGGGTAGCCTTGGCTGGAGTGACCGTGAGATGGTGGAGTTTGAGATCCTAAGGGCAGCTAAGAGGGGGAAGCTCAGCAAGCTTGATACCCTTGATTTCAGAAGAGCTGACTTTCACCTCTTCAGGAACCTCTTTGCTAGTGTGCCATGGGATAAAGCCCTGGAGGGACTGAGGGCCCAAGAAAGCTGGTTGACTTTCAAGGATGATCTCCTCCAAGCTCAAAGGTACTGCATCCCTAAAAGGAAGAAATCAGGCAAAAACACCAGGAGACTTATATGGATAAACAAAGAACTGGCGAAAATCAAGTACAAAAGGGGAACACACAAAACATGGAAGCAGGGACTGGTAACCCGGAATGATTACAAGGAAGTTGCTCCTGTAATCAGAGACCGGGTTAGAGAAGCTAAGGCCCTGACAGAGTCAAATCTGGCCAGAGATATTAGAAATAACAAGGATTTTACAGGTATTTAAAAGAAAAAGGAAAAATGAGAGAGAATGTGGGGTCTCTCTGGAACGATACAGGTACCCTGGTTACCAATGACATGGAGAAGGCTGAAGTATACAACAACTTTTTTACCTCAATCTTCACTGGCAACAACTTCAGCCACACCACCCAAAGTGCAGAGGGTGTTGGCTGGGTCTGGGAGAGTGAAGAACCACTCAGGGTAGGAGAAGATCAGGTCTGGGAACACTTAGAGAACCTGAAGGTGCGCAAGTCCATGGGACCTGATGAGGTACATCCACGGGTCCTGAAGGAACTGGCAGATGAAGTTGCTAGACCACTAGCTATCATATTTGAGAGGTCCTGGCAGTCTGGTAAGGTTCCCACAGATTGGAAAAGGGAGAACATAACCCCCATCTTTAAAAAAGGAACCGAAGACAACCTGGGGAAATACAGACCAGTCAGCCTTACCTCTGTGCCAGGCAAAATCATGGAACAGATTCTCCTGGTAGATGTACTAAGGCACATAAAAAATAAACAAGTGGTTGGTGACAGCCAACATGGCTCCACCAGGGGCAAGTCGTGCTTGACTAATTTAGTGGCCTTCTACAACAAAGTTACAGCGCTGGCTGACATAGGAAAAGCAACGGATGTCATTTTCCTGGATTTGTGCAAGGCATTTGACACTGTCCCACATGACATCCTTGTCTCTAAGATGAAGAGACACGGATTTGACGGATGGACCACTCAGTGGATAAAGAACTGGCTGGAGGATCAGACTCAAAGAGTTATGGTCAATGGCTCAAAGTTCACATGGAGACCAGTGGCAAGCTATGATCCTCAGGGATCTGTTCTGGGTCCAGGGCTGTTCAACATCTTTGCCAGCGACATGGATGACAGCATTGAGTGCACCATCAGCAAGTCTGCTGAAAACACCAAGCTGTGTGGTGCTGTGGACTCACTTGAGGGAAGAGATGCCATCCAGAGGGACCTTGATAGGCTTGAGAAATGGGCCAGTGCAAACTGCATGAGCTTCAACAAGTCTAAGTGCAAGGTCCTTCACCTGGGTTGAGCCAGTCCTAGGTACAAATGCAAACTGGGTACAGAGTGGGTTGAGAGTAGCCCTGAAGAGAAGGATTTGGGGGTGTTGATAGACGAGAAGCTCAACATGAGCCGGCAGTGCGCTCATGCAGCCCAGAAGGCCAACCCTGTCCTGGGATGTATCAGGAGAAACATAGCCAACAGGTCAAGAGAGGTGTTTCTCCCCCTTTACTCTGCTCTTGTGAGACCCCACCTCGAATATTGCTTCCAGTTCTGGTGTCCCCCCCATAAGAGGGACATAGAACTATTAGAGCATGTTCAGAGGAGGGCCACAAAGATGACCCAGGGGCTGGAGCACCTCTGCTATAAGGATAGGCTGAGGGAGCTGGGATTGTTCAGTCTTGAAAAGAGAAGGCTCTGGGGGGACCTAATAGCTGCCTTCCAATACCTGAAGAGAACCTACAGGAAGTCTGGGGAGGGACTTTTTACAAGAATGTCCACTGATAGGACAAGGGAAAATGAGTTTAAATTGAAGGAGAATAGATTTAGATTAGATCTTAGGAAGAAATTCTTCAGTACGAGGGTGGAAAGACTTTGGAACAAATTGCCTAGAGATGTTGTGGCTGCCCCCTCCCTGGAGGTGTTCAAGGCCAAGTTGGACAGGGCTTTGAGTAGCCTGATCTAGTAGAGAGGTGTCCCTGCCTGTGACAGGGAACTTGAATTATATGATCTCTACGGTCCCTTCCAGCCTAGGCCATTCCATGATTCTATGACTTCTGACCCCATGGGGGACCCGTGGTGGAGCAGTTTCTGAAGGTCTACATCCCATGAAAAGGAGAAGTTTGTGAAGAACTGCAGCCAGTGGGAAAGACTTAGGTTGGAGAAGTTCATGGAGGACTGTCTCTTGTGGGAGGGACCCCACACTGGGCAAGGGAAAGAGTGCAAGGAGCCTTCACCCTTAGGAGGAGGAAGGCGCAGCAGAGACAATGTGTGATGAACTAACTATAATCTCCTTTCCCCATCCCTGGGGAATTTATAAATTGTTGAAAAAGATTCTATTTAGGACTTGAAGTAGTCTTTAGCTCTTTTTAGTATCTGTTCCTGAGCCTGTCTTTTTATCCTTGAAGAGACATTTATTATGCTAGAGAAGGAACTTTTGATTATGGTCTTCAATCTAGTAATTTAGGCCTAGTTCATTTTAATTTCATAGTTCTTACTTGCTGCTTTCTTTTCCTACAAGCAGTCATTGTAACAAAAACAGGAAGTTGTTAAAGGGTTTGATAACCTTTTCTCATATTTTCTGGTCTCAGTGAGAAAATTTTTTCCATTATGATGAAAGAATGCTGTAGGGATAGAAGACAGTTCATGAAAAGTGAGTCTATGGCAGTAATATAAATTAACTATTTAATGTCAAAGAAGTGCTTTACCAGAAGTTTCTAGTTCTGATAAAGACATGAGATACAGGAATTCAAAGTCATTACTTTAACATGAAATCTACAGTAGGTGAAAAATTGAATTTTGCCTGCCTTGATGCTTACATAAAGAGTGATTTTACCAAGTTTTTGGGGAGAGGATGCAGCTTTGTACCCAATGGCATTTATGCCATAGAAGTAAAGAGAAGAGAATTTAAAGGCTTAGTAAAGAGAGGACATGGATGCTATTCTATTCAGTAATTAGCAAGGGGAGAGTGAGAATGAACAGGAAAATGATGACATGGCTGCACTTCATGCTTATTAGAATGTCTTTGCAATGATCTCTTCCTTGATAAGGTGTGGAAGTTACTCTATCAAATATGATGGTACTGCACAGAAAATCTTTCACACTGAAGGCATCAGGAAGTACTGTACAGTGATAAAAGAATGCTATGCAAACAGGGCAAAAACTACGTAATCTGAGTACGCTTTATTTTCTGTAAATTTTACGATTATGTGTCTTAAAATATTGAGTAATTTCTTAGCTCTTTTGCCAAGGTTTTCCTAAAAATTTGGTGTTCTGAAGAAAGAACTAGAAGACCTGAAACGATTTTCAATACATTAGATTATTGTTTCCAATGTATTTATTTTTCTTTGTGTTTTAAATTTTTGTTGAAGTCAGTAGAAAACCTGTTACAGACTGGGATATGCTTCGGATAAAATGTGAATAAATTGTCACTTGCTGCGCTACTGTTCTGAATCAATCTGGTTCAGGCGGACAAATCTGGATAGAAGTGTGAATTGGAAAGGGAGTAGCTTGTCCTGTGGCAATTGATCAACTTCCTCTCTAGCAATCTAGACCTTACTGACATGCAGACTCTCAGATGTTATTTTTAACACCGTAGAGTGTCTTGGAGCTTGGGAAAAACAACATAAAAACTAGGAAAATACTCATTACACTTCGGATGTTCAACAGCTGTCAGATTAAGATCTGTCTAGGTCATTGCCTTTACTCTGCGTTTCTCTAAAGATAGTTTGAACTCATATATTCTTGTTCAGGAAAAAAGGTATGAAAGGTTTTAATTGTGCATGCAAAAAAAAAGGATGTACTTTCCTGTTTCTAAACTATGCCTTCAAGTGTTTGGAGCATTATAAAAAAATGAATAATAATTCCCTACTTATTTTCTGGCTTTTCACTGTGATTTAGCAACTTTCCTCAGTGTCTTAAACAATTCAATCCTTATAGAAGTTAAAAAGCTATTGAAAATAAACAACACAATAGAACTGTTAAAGAAATACTTTAGATAAACAGCCACTACTTAGTTGCTAGGGAGGTTCTTTATTTTATACCTATTATTATCATAAAATGTCCAAGAACTATGTCAAACTAAAATGGAATAATTACAGGAGTTAGTAAGTTCACTTTCCTATAGCACTCTGTCAGTGATAGGTCTGAGAATTGCTCCTCTCTTTCTCCACACTTGGCTTTCCAAGAGGAATCAGGAACTTTTCCATCTGTGCCCCCTGTCATGAGCAGTCCTCAAGGCTCAGATCACTGGATACCCTCCTGTGCTCTGAACAACCCCTCTTCTACACTTCGTAAGCCTTGTCCATCTTTGCACATGCCAGTCATGATAGGTCTTCCTAATTGACTGTCTGGGCTCCAAATACACAGTTTCCCTACTCAGACTGTAAGAACTTTTTTATTATCTGCATCTTTAAGCAGCTTTTTTGCTGTTTTGTGAAGAGGTCATTTTTTTTTGCAAAGGTGGAAATATTCCCTCACCACCAGACTGACTCACTCTAGTGGAAATCTTTCTTGCTTTCGTCATGATTTCTGATGCAGATTTCTTCAACTCTTTTTCACTTCGACTTTGAAAATTCATCATATTTCTTACATCAGTTTTCAACCTGAAAATAGGCATTTAAAACTCTGTCCTCAAATTTCCAGCTAGCTAGTTTTGTGATTAATGGATGGAACAGGGGAAGAAGAAATAATAATTTTTCTCTCATCTAAATTATCAGTAATTTGACTGGACCTTAATGAATTGCATTGATAATACAGTGTATTTGTGATATTTGACAAAAGTTCCAAGAGCACTACACAAGCTTTTTAAGTATCAGAATAAACCAGCAATGATTAGGTGCTATATCAATATATTGGAAACAGCTCTTTACCTAGAAAATCTAAACATTAATCTAATTTTAGTCAAGTGAATGTGACAAACAATGAGAATGAATGGAAGTGATTCATTATAAAATACAATACTGGCAAGTAGAAACAACAAATTGAAGTTTGATCAAAAATGAAGTTTGATCAAAAGTAAAGGTGATCAACCCATATTTGTGACCATTGAAAAGAAGTACGTATGAGGAATAGTGATAGTACCATGACAGAACATTGGATAAAATTCCCTTTAAAAAAACCTATGAGGCTTGTAATGGAAAAAAAGGAATCAATTAAAACCACGGTTTACTCGCTAGTATTGTCTCCGCATTCATCTGTTTACGATTGCAAAACAATTTCCTGAGCTTTCTGAGAAGCACCACTGAAGTCCATGGATGACAATGATAAACTTGTCATTCAGTAGGCTAAAGTAACATAATCCAATATTAATGGATAGTGAGAGATTCTGCTTAAAAACCCAGAAAATATACAGCTACTGAGTGGTTTCACCTACTGGTCAAATTATTTGTAAATATAGGAAAGTTGCTTTGTTATACATTTGTGCCACTTTGGTGTCATGTCCATAATGTCTAAAATAGTACTTAATTTCTTTTTATGTCACCAAGAGACTCTATTTCATAGAATCATAGAATCGCAGAATAATCACAGAATCATAGAATCATCATAGAATCATAGAACACTAGGGGTTGGAAGGAACCTCTAGAGATCATCTGTTTCAACCCTCCTGCCAGAGCAGGATCCCCTAGGGCAGCCACACAGGAACACATCCAGGCGGGCTTTGAAAGTCTCCAGAGAAGGAGACTCCACAGCCTCTCTGGGCAGCTTGTTCCAGTACTCGGTCACTCTCACAGTAAAGAAGTTTCTCCTCATTTTGAGGTGGAACTTCCTACTTTCTAACTTAAACCCATTATTCCTTGTTCTATTGCTGGGAATCACTGTGAAGAGACTGGCACCTTCCTCTTGACACCCACTCCTCAGGTATTTATATATATTAACAAGATCCCCTTTCAGCTTTCTCAAGATTAAACAACCCCAGTTCTCTCAGTCTCTCCTCACAGGAGAAATGATCAAGACCCTTAATCATCCTCGTAGCTCTCTGTTGGACTCTCTCCTGTAGGTCCCTGTCTCTCTGGAACTGGGAAGTCCAAAACTGGACACAGTACTTCAGGTGTGGCCTCACCAGGGCAGAGCAGAAGGGAAAGAGAACCTCCCTAGACCTGCTGGACACACTTTTCTTAATGTACCTCAGGATTCCATTGGCCCTCTTGGCCACAAGGGCACATTGCTGTCTCATGGACAACTTACTGTCCACTAGGACTCCAAGGTCGCTCTCCATGGGGCTGCTTTCCAGCAGGATGTCCCCTAATCTGTACTGGTTCCTGGTGTTATTCCTCCCCAGATGCAGGACTCTACACTTGTCCTTATTGAACTTCATGAGGTTCCCCTTTGCCCAGCTCTCCAACCTGTCCAGATCTCTCTGGATGGCAGCACAGCCTTCCTGTGTGTCAGCCACCCCTCCCAGTTTTCTGTCACCAGTAAACTTGCTGAGGGTGCACTCTTTTCCCTCATCCAGGTCATTGATGAAGATATTGAACAAAACTGGACCCAGCACTGATCCCTGGGGAACACTACTGGCCACGGGCCTCCAACCTGACTCTGTGCTGTTGATCACAATCCTCTGAACTCTGTTGTTGAGCCAGTTTGAAGTCCACTTCACAGTCCAACCATCTATCCCACATTTCTTGAGTTTACCTCCAAGGATGTTATGGTGGACAGTGTCAAAAGCCCTACTGAAGTCAGACTATATGGCATCCACTGCTCTCCCTTCATCAACCCACTTGGTCATTCCTTTGTAGAAGGATATCAGATTACTCAGGCAAGATTTCCCCTTGGTAAATCTATGCTGGCTATTCCTGATAACCTTCTTTTCTTCCAATTACTTAGAGATGGCCTTCAGAATGAGCCTCTCTATCATCTTCCCAGAGGTGAGGCTGACATGTGCGAGTTTATTCTGTTTTCATAACCACAGTATCATTTACAATTTTGTGGCTTTCTATATCTAAACTGCACTGGTACTTTGAAATGAAAAATCTGATAAATGAATCCAGTTCCTGCTTTACTCAGTTATTGTGGTTTCTCTGCAATAGGTCTATTGCAGTATAGGGGTTTAGATTTTTAAACAAAATCAGTAATCGTAAAAGCATTTACATGCAAAGATATTTTACTGCATTTGTGACATAGTACAGAACGTTATCATGTATATAACTTGGTTCCTCTTTCTTAACTTTCCATATATATGTGTACCTAGCTGAGCTCGAAACCTCTTCCCCCACAAAGAACATTTTACAACAACATGCTGCAAAGATATCCTGCCTACTACGATCTTATTGTAGCAATACAGGCTGTATTGTTACTGACAGCCATATCCACTTTTTATCATTTTTGTGTTAAGTTGCTTTGCCTCTCTAAACTTTGCAGAGCAAAGTCCCCAGGCCATTCAGCCTGTTTCCTTATCATAGCTAAGTAACAGTGGAAAGTTTTCAGTCTGAGAATAAGAGGAAAAAGTACTTAGCAGAGAATTTCTTGAGATTTCATTTTCAGGAAAAGATCAGATTTGCAAATGATAGAGAAAATCTAAATGGAAATAGAAAGGAAGGGATAAGGATAAGGATAAGGATAAGGATAAGGATAAGGATAAGGATAAGGATAAGGCACTATGGGAAGGGAAGGGAAGGGAAGGGAAGGGAAGGGAAGGGAAGGGAAGGGAAGGGAATGTTTCAAAACACCAGGTAATTTTTATCAATCACCATTAATGTAATATGCAGGCCACTTTTATTGTCTGCCACATTATTTGGCACAATAAAAGGAAGGTTTTGACATGTATTGCATACTTGGTCTGAAGAATAAGAAACGGCATTCTTTTGTATTATTAGGGTGTTAGAAACTATACTTCTGAATCCACTTTTGTAATTTTATGTTTGGCTGCAAGGGAGAAATTGACTTATTGTGAAGAATATTGGAGGTCTTTTTGTTATTATATCACAGCTAGTTTACTAGCTATACAAAGTAGAAAAAAATGAAGAAACATGGGAAATAATGAGTAGTTGTAATAAAATGCAACCGCAAGAAAAATTCCCACAAACTAAGCAAAGTTTCCTTTGTTGAGAGAAACTGGATTGCATGGTAAATTCACATTCCAAACCAAGGATCATGGTACAGGCAGCATTATGTTTGCATTTTTGATTTAAAGGAGACATAAGAAGCATATGAACTCGAGGAGACTTAGTTCCAGGTATAGATTGTCTCATCTTGCTCTTGTCAATGTCCCCTATGTCCCTGTTGATGATGGCAGAAAATGACAAATGCTATCGCATTTCATCCCTGTAATATGAAGATAACTGCAGGGAAAGATAGCGTGACCTGGTCAAGTCTTCAGGCCTATTTTCCTCAGTAATTTCACTAACAAAAGAGCTAAAATGAAGATGTGCAATGAATGATATTAAAAGTTTACTTTTTCTTTGATTTAATTGTTTTTTGTGCAGACTCATGTATTAAAGATTTGCATAATACATTTAACTTAGTAATAGCTCATATTATTGTACTTCATTACATAGGCTAATATGTGTATTTATGTGAAATTAAAAAGCAGCCTTTGTATGACAATCAAATAAAAGTATGCATGAGTAAGCAGTAGTTATTATTATTACCTGTATTATTACCTGTACAAAATTTTTGAAATCAGGTGTTCCATGTGAAGACACTAGTAGGTGATATCTTCACTGTGCATATCTTCTTTCTTCTGCATATTTTCTCTTTTCTATTACAAGGAAAACTATAAAGACACAATAAAATAAAAAAATATATTAACATTTTAGAAATGAACAGGTGGATTCAGGGACAGGTTATAATAAAAGTTGGACTCGATGATCTTGAAGGTCTCTTCCAGCTGAAACTGTTCTATGATTCTATGATTCTGTACTCCTGAGATCAAAGAAGAACAACTTTTTAAAAAGAATTCAAAATCTTTGTGGCCAGTAACAGGGTTAACATCTAAACACTATGATGACTTATCTTGAAGTAAATACTTGTAAATTTTCTTAACAGGAATTAACCCTTGAGAAAGTTTAAGAAGAAACTTCTGATATAGAAGCCATCTGAGCTCTTTTTGCAGTCTTCTGAAGCAACTGTTACATGTCATTATGGGAGTCTGAACATCTGAAAAATTTTTGGCTGCTACAATCAAGTCTGGCAATTTCTCCTACTTTGTATTACTGTCAAAGACATTTTCAAGAGCCCACAGTTCAGTTATCACAAGAGGGCACTATAGGAATGCCTGCTGAAGAGTAATCAAACATTGATTTGAATCATGTTGGTTACTTTTCTCATTTTCTTCCATAAAGGTGGAATAAACAGTAAAAATGCCCTAGCATTACTAAGGTCTCACAGCTTGTTAATGAAATCTAGTATTCCTCTAGTGAAAATGTACAAGAATTTACACAATATAGTCAAAGCATTACGTTACCAAATTATTAATAATTACCATCACTTACAGGGCCAGTTCTCTATTCTAAAACATTTCTTCCATCACTGTCTTGACCACACCTTCTTGGCCAGGGATGAATCACTTGACAGGAGTGCTGCAAGTGATGGCTGTAAACTGTTCAGAAGGGACAGGCAGGAAGGCAGGGTAGAGGGTGGGGGTTGCCTTCTGTGTAAAAGAATGGATTAACTGCACAGAGGTGTCTTTGTGAAACAGTGATGAACAGCTTGAGGGCTGATGGGTAAAAATTAGGGGCCAAGTCAACACAGGAGGACTCATGGTTGTTTTTTATTACAGCCCAACCGAGGGGACCCTGTTGGTGAGACGTTCTGACTTAACTACAGGAGGCTTCATGCTCACAGGCTCTGATCCTTCTGGGGGACTTCAGACCCTGACATCTGCTGAAAAAGCAACACAGCAAACTGTAGGTAATCCAGGAGACTCCTGAAATGCGTTGAAGATAATTTCTTAATTGACAGACCAACCAGAGGACAACCTTTACTAGACCTATAGCTTACCAACATGGATGAACTAACAGATGTAAAGGCTGATGGTAGCCTGAGCTGCACTGATAATGCAATGTCTTGGTGGAATTTGCAGTCTTGAAGGATATGGGCCAGCTGAGGAGTTGTGTCAGGACACTGAATTTCAGAATAAACTTTCAGTTATTTGAGTAATTGGTGGATGGGATCCCCATGGAAGTTGTACTCAGGAACAAAGGAGCTGAAGAAAGCTGACAGCTCACTAAGCACATTTTTCTTAAACCACAAGAGCTCTCAGAATCACAGAATCACAGAATTGTTGAGGCTGGAAGAGACCTCTGAGGTCATCAAGTCCAGCCTATGACTCAACGTCATCTCATCGGCTGGACTACGGCACTAAGTGTCACATCCTCTCCTTAAACACCTCCAGGGACCGTGACTCCATCACTTCCCTGGGCAGTGCATCCCAATGCCTGATCAGCCTCTCCGTGAGGAAGGGCTTCCTGAGATCCAACCTAAACCTCCCCTGAC
This sequence comes from Trogon surrucura, assembly GCA_020746105.1. Taxonomy (NCBI): domain Eukaryota; kingdom Metazoa; phylum Chordata; class Aves; order Trogoniformes; family Trogonidae; genus Trogon; species Trogon surrucura. The sequence continues at coordinate 109,616,593 of CM036617.1, read as the reverse complement.
AGAGTTAAAACTCCCCTGATGCAGGAGAAATCAAAGACAACAGAAGACCAACATGGCTACTGAGCAAGCTAAAAGGTAACAAGGAAATGCACAGGCAGTGGAACCAGAAATGTGACACCTGAGAAGAATATAGGAAAAATACCCAGATACACAGAGATCGAACCAGAAAAGCTAAGGCACAGTGAGAGCTGAATTTGGCAAGGGATGCTGAAAACAAGAAGGTCTTTTACATATATATTGACCAGAAAAGGAAGATTAAGGAAACTATACCCAGCCTGAGAGGTGAATTAGTGAAAACCAACATGAAGAAGTCTGAGGTACTCAACATTTTTTTCCCCTCATTTTTTTAGGTAATCTCTCTTCCCACATCTCTCAAGATAGTGAGACTCAAGGCAGAGACTGAGGAAAAAAGTCACTCCCATTATAGGAATAAATCAAGTTCAAGACCACCTGAGAAACCTGAAAATACACAAATCCAGGGGACACAACATCTCGTAGGGGAAAGGGGCCTGGGAGTCTTGGTGGACAGCAGGATGACCATGAGCCAGCACTGTGCCCTTGTGGCCAGGAAGGCCAATGGCATCCTGGGGTGTATTAGAAGGGGGGTGGTTAGTAGGTCAAGAGAGGTTCTCCTTCCCCTCTACTCTGCCCTGGTGAGACCCCATCTGGAATACTGTGTCCAGTTCTGGGCCCCTCAGTTCAAGAAAGACAGAGAACTGCTAGAGAGAGTCCAGCACAGGGCAACTAGGATGATGAAGGGAGTGGAGCATCTCCCTTATGAGGAAAGGCTGAAGGAGCTGGGGCTCTTTAGTTTGGAGAAGAGGAGACTGAGGGGTGATCTCATTAATGTTTACAAATATATCAAGGGTGAGTGTCACGAGGATGGAGCCAGGTTCTTCTCGGTGACAACCAATGACAGGACAAGGGGTAATGGGCTGAAACTGGAACATAAGAGGTTCCGCTTAAACTTGAGAAGAAACTTCTTCTCAGTGAGGGTGACAGAACACTGGAACAGGCTGCCCAGAGAGGCTGTGGAGTCTCCTTCTCTGGAGACATTCAAGACCTGCCTGGACACATTCCTGTGTAGGGTAATCTAGGCGTTCCTGCTCTGGCAGGGGGATTGGACTTGATGATCTTTCGAGGTCCCTTCCAATCCCTAACATTCTATGATTCTATGATTCTATGATCTCAGGGTCCTGAAGCAATCGGTTGATGTAGTTGTCAAGTTGCCACTCTCTATCATATTTGAAAAGTCATGACAGTCAAGTGAAGTCCCTGGCAAGTGGACACATTTTTAAAACAGGTAATAAGGAGGGCCCTGGTAACTACTGACCAGTCAGTTTCATCTCTGTTCTTGGTAAGATACTGGAACAAATTCTCCTGGAAAGTATGTTGAGACTCTGGAAGACAGGGAGGAGATTAGCAACAGTCAACATGGATTTGTGAAGGGTAAATCATGATTCACTAGGAACATGGTCTTCTAAAATGGAGTGACTACATCAGTGGAGGAGAAAAAAGCTATGGGCATCATCTACCTGGACTTCTGTAAGGTCTTTCGTAAAGTCCCTCACAAGATTCTTAGCTATAAACTGGAGAAATATGGGTTTAATCGATGCGCTGTGAAGGAATTTGTGTAAGGAATTTGTTGGATGACTGAGTGTAAAGAGGGAAAACCATAACGGTATATCCATAGTGGTATCCCTCAAGGATCTATACTGGAACCAGTACTACTTCATATCATCAACAATAATATGGTAAGATTTAGTGTACCCTCAGAAAGTTTGTGGATGACATCAAGCTGAGTGGTACAGTTAATTTCCTATATGGAAGCAATGTCATCTAGGAGGACCTTGATGTACTTGAGGAATGGGCCCATGACAACCTCATGAAGTTCAACAAGGCCAAGAGGAAGGTCCTACAGCTGGGTCAGGACAATTCCTGATATCACTATAGACTGGACAATGAATGGACTGAGAGTAGCCCTGCAGAGAAAGACTTGGAGGTAGTGGTGCATTAAAAGACAGACACAAGCCAGCAATGTGCTCTCTCAGCCCTGAAAGACAATCGCATCCTGGGTTGCAATTAAAAAAAAAAAAAATATGGCCAGGAGGTTGGAGGGGATGATTATTCTGCTCTTCTCTGTGCTAGTGAGACCATACCTGGAGTACTATATCCTGCTCTGGGGCCCCCAGAAAAACTTGGACTTGTTGGCACTGGTCCAAAGAACGCCTTAAAAATGATCAGAGGAGTGGAACACCTTTTCTGTGAAGAAAGATTGAGAGAGTTGGTGTTACTCAGCCTGGAGAATAGGAGGCTCTAGGGACACCTTAGGGGACACACCAGGGCCTTTCAATATATAAAACAGGTTTATTAGAAAGATGGAGAGAAATTTTTTATGAAGACATGTAGTGACAGAACAAGGAGCATTCGTTTTAAACTGAGAGAGGGTAGATTTAGACTGGACATAAGGAAGAAATATTTTTTGTGATGAGGGTGGTGAGACACTGGAACAGGTTGCCCAGAGAAGTTGTGAATGCTCCATCACTGGAAAAGTTCAAGGTCAGATAGGGTGTGGCTTTGAGCAACCATGGTAGGGAGGTTGGGCTATATGCACTTTAAAGATTCCTTCCAACTCAAAACATTCTATGTTTCTATGAATAACAGTATCTCTGAAACTTTACATTTTGATTGTTAACTTGCATTTAGAGGTGATAAATGGAAGCTGAAGTACAAGTCTCAACAGTAATGTTTTCCTGGTACAAAAAGTAGAAAAATATTTCTATTTTATCACATTGCTAGAAAACTTCTTTTTCTACTTCTAATTGCAGATAAATCACAATTTTTATCAGAAGTCTTTCATCCAGGCAAGACGAAAAATTCACTATGGTCTTTTAAAAGAAAGCAGTGAACTACAGAACTTACACCACAAATTATGACAATTGAAAGATTTGTTGGAAGGTGAGCCCATGTTTTCTTTTTAATTTTATGTAAAGAGTTTTCTTTCAACACCAACTTTTTTTGGTAAAGAAGGGCAGACAAAAATAATAATCTTATTATAAAATAAGCTCACTGATCAAAGCTTTGTGATCTTCAGAAAAGAATTCCTAACAATCCTGTCTTTCAAGTTCTGCTCATGGGCATCCCTGTTGATGAGGACCTCACTTTTACAGGGAAAAGACTGTGCTTTTCAAGATATATTTTTTCAATAAGTAATGTGACTGTGTGAGTAGTTATACTATGTGCACACCTATACTTTAAAGGGCTGTTTTCTTCCTAAGACAGACTACAGAAGACATAGACCTGCTCTAGTAAATGAGCAAGATTATACTTTGATTCTAACATTTGTTTGGCTGATTAATTTTTAGTAACCATATACAGGTATCATCTTTATTCCAGTTATATATAGTCAGTCTCTCTCAAAATAATTACCTCTTGAAAATAATTACATCTTGAAAATAAACTATATTCACATATATATACTTTTATATAAGTACTTAGACACAAGAATCCCTTCTAAAATGGATAGCCAAAATTTAGAAGACTTTTTTCCCCCCACCAGAGTAGATTAAAACTCATGACCAACAAACACTCCATAAAATCAAATATTTTTAAATGGTGTAATTCTTAACTTTTCATAAGGTCCTGACATTCTGGGTTGGTTTTTTTTTATTTCATTTCACTGCTCCAATATCTTTGTTATATTAATACCATTAGTGTTGCAAACACAATAAAGTCAAAATGAAAAATTCTGGTCTCATAAGTATATATTGTTTTAAAAAAACATTTACTGTAACTTGATTACACAAATTTGACATTATTAAAGAAGAAATATATTGCATGAGAAATACGTTGACTATTTTTGCTACTAAAACAGCTGGAAACTTCCCGAACCTTACGAAACATAAAAGATTTTTCTGGGTTTATATTGCCTTTATGTCACCTTGCCTTTGGCATGTCATACACTGAATAGAGACTATCTGCATGAGTAAGGACAATTTTTATTTTCTGTGGATGAGCTGATGGCTTCTGGCTACTTTATGTTGCACAAGAAATATAGCCTATATCCCTGTGTTCTAGATATCACAAGAACTCAAGTATTTTACAAATACAAGCTAGCTAAAAAAGACAGAACTGTCTGTTTGTGAACATAAACTAAAATTTAATCTGTTTTCAGACTTCAGTCCTTTTTTTTTTGTATATTTTCAGTTTGCAACTTCAGGACTTTTTCATAGATAAGGGAAACTAAGACTTGGTAACTCATTAATGCTATTCTCTTCAAAACTAGATGTAAAATGGGTCTATCTCTTTCATACCAGTAAAACTGCAAGGAACTGTGGTTCAGGTTAGACAGGCCAATGCACTCTTTTAAGATGACTTTGACATTTTTTAAAATGAGATACCTGAAGATAGATCTTAAAATGTAGTGATGTTCTGGTAAGATTCTTAAGAAAAGTAAAGTGAAGCTAGGTTTAAGAACTGCTGGAAATCTACATCATAAAAATAATCTTTCGAAGGCAAGGAAAGAGCAAGCCTGTGATTTTAAAATAGAAAAAAAAGAAATCAAATTTCCCAGTAGTACATATTCATGAACTATCTTTGTTTTTCTGTCAGCTGCAACAGATGCGTAATGTACATTGTCTATGCACATATTATTTTGCCAGATCAGTGGTTAAAAAACGGCTTGTATTGTACTAAAATTCATCACATTTCAAATGTGCATTTGTCTTCCAACTGAGAAGAGCTGTATTATAAATCCTTTGATCAAATTTTGGCTTCAGCATGTTTTGTTTCCTACAAAGGTCCTTTGATTGCAAGAGGTCTTCCACTGTCAAACTTTGTTTGCTGTGTCAGGATTTTGGAATGCATGTTCCTCTCAAGCCACAGGTAATTTTGCTACTGGGCGAGTGCAATAATTAAAAAGTTTGTATTACTACCAGGGAAATCTTAATAGGCCATAATGGGTAAAACTCTAGTTTTGCAAATATGCCGAGTCATTTACCAAAGTGGAGTTGACATGTAAACTGGGCACTATCCCTTCAATTCTTTACAAATGTTCAAAAATGTCTGATGTCCTGGAAGTTTTAATTGATTTCCTCCCTTTCAATCCATTTAAGAGGACTTGTCACCTAAGCATTAACTGAATGGTAGTCTAGTGATTGCTATAGTATATTTCTGCCTGCTTGAATTTTGATATTGAACTACTGTTTCAGCCACTGAGATCTTGTCACTTATGGTTCAGCTCTCAACAGTTTTCTAACAGCATTCTGAAGTAGAAATTCTTTCTTTCTTTGTAAGTACTTTACTCTCACAAGCATTTACCTTTTCTGAGGTTAGAGTTTGGAAAAAAAAGCAACATAAAGTCTGATAGATCTCTGTAAAATACATTTGATAATCTTGTAAACTGAAAGCCATTTTTTTCCCGTTATCACGGGAGGAAAATTCTGTAGTTCCTGAGTCATGTAAAACGTGTTGCAGGTGAGAGTATTTAAGTTGAATATTCCTCATGAATACTAATAGAAATTCTCTGATGAAAAAAAACAGAGAAAGCAGACTCTTTAGAATACCATGGAGGAAAATTCTGGTTATTATGTTGAATGTCCTAGTGTGGACTACTGTAATAGTAATAAGTTTTTTACAGTAAATTTTTCAAAATATAAGCCCCATAGAAATGGTTGATACTATACACAAATCAACATAAAAAAAAAATACATCCTCCAAATATAATTCTGCTTTTTCTTGTAAATATTTTACTCACAAAGCTATGATAATATTTGAAACGCTCCTACATCTTCCAGAAATACTACAGCAGTGTTGTTCCACACTGCTTTTATGAATTTTAATGTAGCTGCAGAAAAAAATATGTAAGGGATATTAGCCAGAATTTGATTCATAACCTTTGGATTTACTGCTCCGACAGTAAAGAAGACAACAAATAAGAAATTTTATAAAACTTACGGTTGATGGCTTTACAGTGAATGTATTGTTCAAAAATAATGTAGCAGCCTTGAAAACATCATTGAAGTTTAGAATAACCAGGGCATATAATAGGACCTACCTGAAGAAACTGTTAGGTTCTCTTGGCAAGTTTCTCTGCAGGCTTGAAGGCAGCGTGAAACCTGCCGATACTGGCACAACACTGCACTAATAGACAGCACGGGAAACTCTTATAAATCAATCCATTGGCACAGAGCTTACTTTTCTTTCTTCAGGCAAGCTGGATATTTTCTTTCTCTGCTGCAAAGAAAAATCTTGCTCTGCTATATTTTATTGTAACAGGTATTTAAGGTTGAACAGGTGTCCAAATTATTACCGAGATTATGATGTTACTCAGTATAAACTGTTACATACTGGTTTTGTATTAGCTTCTAACTTTTGTAAATTTTTACCATCTGGGCTTAATTTTTCTGTCAGATGCTTTATTAAAAACTACTATTATTATTTATTGTTTATTTTTAAGTCGTGCCTACCCTTAAACCCCCACCCTCAAATCCTGAAATCATTTGAAACAACTTTGTATCCTTATAATTGGGAGCAGAGCCCTAATATTTTGATTTTACATAGCTTGCAGATGGTCAGTACTGATTTTTTAGAGCTTTGTTGCTTAATTCTTGAAAGATATTCTTTGCATCGTCCATACTGTAAGAACATTTTCCTTGCAATTACTGATCTTACATGTTGAAGCAGTGCTAGCCTGAGGTCCAGAGCAGGCCAGAAGAAAAAAGTCTGTGTGACTCATCTGCTCCATGCGCCCTGTTTTCTCTTTTCCATAGTTCCCATTGAAGAAAGAATCAAGAGACAGAATAAAAGTTTTGTCCAGGATAGAAGTTTTACCCGCCAAGGTATGGATGGCATAATGGGGCATTAAAAAAAGATATTCAGACCTGAATGCAGGAAGACAGTTAAAAATGGGGAACTGGAACACAGGCTTACAGTGGTTTTGAAGACTGAGGTTGGCTGGGCAAATAAACTAGTTGGCCAAAGGGCACTTTCGTAGAGCTGACAAAAGAACTTTGAATATGTGGTGAGATGTGGATCACATATTTGCAGCATTGTACAATGTTGCCCACAATATAGCCTCCAATAGGCTAATTTTATTTGACTTTATTCCTTGCCAGTGGAGACAAACTTCTGATCCCTGATTTAGACAGTGAGGAAAACACCCAAACAATTAAAGAAATACTTATACGACATCTTCCCTTCTCCCTCCACAGCCTCTCTTTTCCATATATTCACTGTAGGTTACATTATCTCTATCAAAATGCTTTCAGAGAGGCATTGCAGATTGTAGGAGGGGACGGTGATCTGCGTAAGCATGTGTCATGGTTTTGTGTCTGGTGAGGTTTTTTTGGTAGCAGGAGGAGAGCTGTGGGGGTGGCTCTTTCTGAAAATTCCAGAGCCTCCCCTAGCTGAGGTGGAAGTCAGACCCACCTCTGGCCAAGCTCAGGCCAATCAGCACCTCTGCTATCAATGTGTTTAAGAGGGGAAACCTCTTGAGCCAGTCTCATTGTCTCCTTGTTTTATATTTTGTGTTGTTTGTTTTGAAGGAGAGGGAGGTGAGAGCAGAGCAAAACATGTGATCACTGAGGAGAAGCAAGGAGAAGGGTATCAGAGTAGAACATTTCCCTGAAGGCCCGTGGTGAGTCATAATATAGGCTGAGGGGTCCTGCTGACTGAGAAGATCGAAGGCAGCAAAATGTCCAGGATGAAGCAGTACATGGAAGACTCCATGCCAGGAGGGGAGAGAGACCATGCAGGATCAGAGGACAAACGAGTGGCACAAATGGGATGACTGTCAGAGTACTGTGGAGTTGGCTGGCAACCAGGTTGAAACCACAGAAATGAACACTGAGGTGGGATTAGGATCAGGAAAGTACGACTGAAGACTGGGACTGAATCAATCAGGATGCCGGAGTAAAAGAAGGGAAGCAGAAAAATTTCAGCATGCCAAAACTGCAAGTTGCTGGTTGAAAAATGTGTTATGGACAGGATGAGGGAGGCTGGGACTGTGGTGGAAAGTCCAAAGGGGTTAGAATTGCCAGGAAAGAAGGTGCTATATTTCACCAACACATAGCATATGTTCCGGCAAAACTATTCAGCCATTTAAAATTTTGTGTATGCTCTGCGCCTCCTCTGCCAGCTTCAGGAAATCTCATATATTCCTCACACATGTTATAAAGAACATCTGCTTGTTACCAGCCTGGTACACAATTGCAGTGAAATGTCTGCAAATGTAAACAGTATGCGCAAAGATGTTTCACCAGCCTTGCAGGGGAATGAGGCACACCATTCCTGGAATATCCTGAGATCAAACAGGAGGGATCTTTGCAGTGTGACCCCCTCTTCTGATCTGGACACAGAGGATAATGTCTAGTCAGGCTTCTAAAAGAGATCCAGGTGCCATGATGGTATTTCAGGCTGGATGTATCATACTGTGTTGGGTTTCTACTTCCTTTCCTTCTTTTTCAGAAGCAGCAACAATAGGAAAAAGAAGAAGGAAGGAAAAAAAAGGCAACTGTTTGGAGATATCTGTCCATACACAGTTCTCTTTTTAGTTTTCACTTTAGTATATTCCACATCACTAAAAACAATGGTAAGGCTTGGTCTGTTCCTTCTGTTCCTCTGAACTTTCAGGAAAAGTTCTCATTCAGACAAAAATTCAATCTTGCAGAGCAAAGGTGAGCTCTGCTGTAACTAAATTAGACAAAATACCCAGCCAAACAAGAACGAGCAGATGGTATGCATCATACTACAGTCTTCAGAAGTCACTTTGAAGTAGTGATCTTTGTAGTAAGTTCTATCACAATATGTGTAGTAACAGCTCCTGACTTTTATTTTTCAAATGTATTTTCTACAATGTGTTGTTGTAACACAAATATTTATCTGACTTTTTTCATTTATCTACCTATAGTGAGCATTGTTCAGGGAGCTACCATTCATGTCAAGACTTGAATGCACAGAGCAAGCTGACAAACTGAATTCAAATATTGATGAGTCTAGACTACACAGACATATTTTGAAAATAATTTCAGTGTTTTCCAGACTACAGTTCAGACTCTTAAGTTCAGAAAGAGTAAGATAGTTTGGTTTGGGTTTTTTCACTAAAAATGATGTTACTGATGCATTTAACTACTCTCTGATTTATAACACATCAAAACAAATTCAATAAAAGTATTTCAGAGAAATGTTATGGCTTTTACATTAGCAAACAGTGAGAGTTTGGGTGATTCCCTTCTGGGCTTGCATATGTCTTGCCATCCCCATTATTTGTTTCTGACAACTAACACCCACTTCTCATGCAAAACGTGCCTTGAACTTTTTGCTCCAAGGAAAATCTTACTTTTCTAATACTGTGTTGTAATCCTATTTGTCATTCGTGTCATATTGCTTAGATGTCACTCTGAAGAAAATGATATAGTAATTAGCAGTGATTTGTTCAGAATGCTTGCTCTGCATCTAGTCCTTCAGAGCAGCAGTCCTCTAAATTTTGTATTGGGGGATTACACAGCAGAGATAAAGAATTCTTCATACCGCTCTGCTCAGCACTGGACAGACCACACCTTGAGTATTGTGTTCAGTTTTGGTCCCTACTATACAAAAAAAAAAGGGGAATAGGCTAGAAAGGATCCAGAGAAGGGCCATGAAGATGATCAGAGGACTAGAAGACCTGCCGTATGAAGAAAGGCTGAGAGGATTGGGTTTGTTCAGCCTTGAGAAGAGAAAGTTCAGGAGTAACTTTATTACCGTATACCAGTACATAAATAGTGGTGACAAGGAAGATGGAGACTCTTTTTTTTTTTGCAAGGAACCACATGGAAAAGACAAGGGGTAGTGGGTACAAGTTGCTCCTGGGGAGATTTCAATTGGACTCCACAGGAAAATTTTTCACCATGAGAGCAATTAGACATTGGAACAGTCTTACAGAGGAAATGGTGGATTCTTCAACTTTAGGCAGTTTTAAGGCTCAGCTTAATAGGATGTTGAGCCATCTCATTTAAACTGCATTTCTTCACCTTAAAGGGTTGGACTAGATGATCGTTGAGGTCCCTTCAAACCTGGTATTCTATGATTCTACGATTCTATACACTTCTTGCTCGGTAATAGTCCACATTCTCTTTTTGCCTCTTCATCACCGAGATACGTACATGCATATTTGTCTGTGTGCACACATTCCTAGACACACATAGATACAGAACATGCAGAATCACTTTTCTAGCCTGCTACAAGCTCTCACTTGTCGATTTCCAGTACCCTACTGAGTGTAACAAAACACCACCCCAGTAAAAGAGTTCTAACTCTCAGGAGTCGTCTTGCTTTGTCTAGTATACTCAGAGTAATGCAGGGATTTTCTGCACTGTCTCAAAGCTAATCCTCTTCTCTTTCTAATGTCCTCACATTCTAGAGGTCACTGTGAACCACATCCTTCTCATTTGCTTAAGAGTGTCTTCTCTAGTAGTAAATTTATTCTGCAGAATATTTTGAAATATCTGAACCAGAGCTACCTGTTGTGGTGGTTGACTTTAACAAAGCTAAAGATTCTGATGTAAGGAATGAATTTTAAGTAGCAATGTGTCCTGAATAGAGCTGTTCAGGCTTTAAGAGTAGACAATAAAATAGGTTAAAGTCAGATGTAGCTGTTACAACACAAAAATTCCAGTAGATAATGTAGAAATTCTGGACATAACTAAATGAAATCCAGGTGATTTAAAAAACAGTGAAATATCCCAAATATTGAACAGAAAAAAAAAAGAGAAAGTTAAATTTCTTCATCCAAGATTCTACAGGTCATTTTTTATTATTACATTAATTAGATGTGAAGTAAGACTATTACATTCTGTAATACAGGATGTTCCCAATGAAATTTAGCTTTTATATTTCACTTTCAGATATAACTAGTAAATATATGATTTTTTATTATAGATTTCAAAAAAAGACTTGAGGCTGTAAAGCTGCAGATATATGGGTTGGTGACAGTATCAGCCATAATTTTGTCATTTTAAAGTTGTGCACTATAAATGTACCAGCAAAGAATTTCAGTAAAGGAAGGTTTAGTGGATTCTCATATTTCAGAGTTTCAAAAGTGGACCAAAATATAAGCTTAATAGCATTTTGAAGATTAAAAATATATTTTGTAGAGTATCAAAATCAAGATAATATAATTCAAAAAGATAACTAGGTCAAATCAAAAATTACTCTTATCAAAATGAGTGAATATATTTTACTGTGTTTTCAGATGATGTGTTTCTTACATTTTCCAGAGTATGAAACCATATGTAAGAATTCTATTCCTAATTCTTATTTTCTATTTCATGGACCCAGTTCTTAGATTAAATAGTTGATATTTATAGCTGACTGGAGTTTGGGGTGTTTTTTTTCTACATTGAAACACAGTGTTCTTTTCCTTCATTTTTCTAATCTGTTTTTGAATCTCATTTCTCTTTTTACATTTTTTCAAGAATATACATAGGAAGTTTCATGTAAACACTGTACTATTGTATTATACTTGATAGTTTCTGCATTAAAATTGTCTGTTTCAGGATGAAAATTAAGCAGATAATGTCTATTTCAGTGTGGCTTTTTGCTGCTATATGAAGATAACTTAGTTACACCTTCATTTACTATCCTTCAACATCGGTCTGTTTATGATTATTTCTCTTTTACACTAGGATCTCTTTTTAAAGTTCAATGGTTCCCATGACTTGGAAAAAGGAGCTTGATTTCTGTGACGTACTAATAGTTTTTGATTCCTGTGCTGTTTCTTAAGGTAATTTTAGATGTTTTCCTTCATTTTTATATTGTAAAGAGAATATCTATATGAATTTTTTCCTGTATATTTTTGTTCTTTGATGAGCCATTGCAATTTGATAACATACTCTGGCTTTTTCAGTTTCGTACCAGATACGTTAAGAGCTCACAATGTCCTGAGTTTTCTTGCAAAACTATTCCAGAATTTGGAACTTGTTGGATTCTGAAATTTTTATGTATTTTCCACTGAAGTCACAAGATACTGAAGCCACAAATGTCGGTGCTTTAGCTGTTACCACCTTTCTGTAAAACCAAGATGAGCTGGCACTGCTGCAGTGACTGTAATCCTTCAGCATGGGACTGATTGAGGCCATATACAAAGAAAGGACTTCGCTAATTCTGCAACACCTGCTTGTAGCAGATTTGATGTAGAAATGTTGATATAAAACAAACCAGTCTGCTATGGAACCATGTTAAAAGCCAAAAGTATGTGTTCCACAATAGTTTTAAGCCGTTAAAACTAGAGCATTTGTCTTTAATACGTCCATAAAGGTCTCCAGAGAACCATAATATGAGTGTGCCCTTGGTATTTTGTGGCAAAAAAAAAGTATTGCTTTAATGACAGGAAATTTGAATTGAGGTATTACGGAGACCCCTCAGATCATGAGGTAATCTCATTCTTTCAGCTGTACCAGAATATCACAGGATTAAAAAAAAAAAATCTCATTCTTTCAGTTGCTATTTATACACATATTCCTAGCATTAAAAGTGGAAAATCAATGCCTTGTTCCTCTTTAATACTAGAGAGAAAAACTGGAAAGCAGAAAGAGAATGCCAGTTTGTTTGAGTTGCAATGAAACAGAACTCTTGATGAAACAAAAAAAATATTATCTTCCCAAAATTTCTCCCTTTTTCTCCTTCTCTGGATGAAAACTCTTTGTCAAATTCAACCTGATTTTGCACATAGTTTTGCTTCCTTTGTATCTGTTTTTTAAGATAATTTCTCATATGTGAAAAAAAAAGAAGAAAAAAGTATGCAATTCAAGAGGTGAACTACATCTGACAGCAGGATCTTAGGCTTTTAGCTGTCTGAAGTTGAAACTCAAGTCATAGAGTCTTTGGTACACTTCTGTGCAGTAGGTAGTTGTGCACAGCCATCAGTGCACTGCAGCACAGCTGCAAGACAGTTTTTTTGTGAGGACAGCTGAGAGGATTACAAATGGATTACTCTACTGTCTCAGAGAGGCTGAGTCAAAATTTGGTTGATTTTTTGAAAATTAATTTTCCTTAAATAAGATTGCTGCCATTCCTAGAGCTTCAAGTCAAATAATGCATCCTTCCATTCTCCTAATCCAAATATTACATTTTGTCTGAAGGAACATAATTAATATTGGCTTATAATCAGTTGTTGACATTAGTAAGCTTTAAAAACACTTCTTATTCAAATAATTTATCATACTGTTAATATAAAGCGTCATAATGTGCCATCAGCATAAAAATTTTCAGAGGGAAGACGATGCTAGCACATAAGCTTTTGATTCTCTACTCCTTTACCACATCTAATGAACAAAGTTTGTACAAACAGACAACAGCTAATGTTATTTTGTAACTCTTAAAGTGATCGAGGCTTCTGTACATTCAAAGGAGATCTCAGTAATTCCTTTGTCCTATCAAAGTATTTCTGTATCCGAGTTTGGTTTCTAGATCCAATGATAAATGTATATTTTCCTTAAAACATCACATCCCACAACCCAAAAAACAGTTATCTAAGGCATTAGATGATTTGTATATGAATCATAACGATTGCACACACGTGTACAAACGGTGCTGGTAAGTTAATATGTGTATTTTTATGGAAAAGCTGGTATAAATTCATGGAGTTCCACTGACACAGATGTACTCATTGAAACACTAGTATGTACTGTGACGAACATACTTCTTTCTCTCTCTCTCCACATATGCATATATCTGCATAAGCTTAAATATGATTCTTTATTATAAGTTCACAAGTTGAGTAAATTTGTTATTAGTGAAGATCTCCATGAAATGCTGGCTGGACATTTTTCTCTCTTCCCTTCTCTTCATGCTATATCGAAATACAGAAGTGGAAACCCAGAGCTTCCATTTACTCTCATGATGCAGTTATTTAAATTCTAGGAAGGAGGAAGCTACATATTCTGATGCCTTCTAGTTCCTGGGTTTAGCTCAGATTTATTTCAGTAAATCATTTCTGTTAGGTAATGTTACAGTGCTGTGTCTTCACTATGATAATACTGTGTATTAAACAATGAATTTAAATACCATTTTATCCAAATGCAACATGTGTTCCCTCCATTGAATAATCATATCATAACTGATAACACAGAACAGTTTTCCTTAAGTCGGGAAGAAAGAAGATAAAGAAATTATATTATTTTTCTCGTAGTCAAAAGATGACATTTTGAACTGTGGAAATTTCATAGGTTGTAAGTATGCATTGATGTATGTCAAAAGCCTAGCTGTTCTAAACCAGACCTTTATTCCCACTTTTATAAAATTCTTTAGACAAGTAAAAAAAAGATTTTCATCATCATACAAAGTTAACAGAAATACTAAAGAACTGAGAAAAAGATTCTGGCATTTGGCCTGTGCAGAGGATACTTCTGCCTGAACAAAAAAGACAAACAAGAAAGCAAAAAGTAAGGATGAAGAACTTCTTGGGTCTCACTGGAAGCTTATGCTAACATGACCAAAATAACTTCATTGAATTCAACCATAAATGCTGTATGTTGTTAGGAGTAAAACTTTTTCATATTTTTTTTTTATTTTTATCATTTTCTTTAAACTCTGGAAGTCAAAATATATATTTAGAAGGAGTTACATGAGGCTCTTGGCCTGGAGTTCCCCAGGACTCAATTTTAGGGCCAGTGTATGAAACCTGTTTAAGTTCAAAAAGCATCTGGATGATGCTCCTAGTCATACAGTTTAAAGTTATGCTGTGAGGAGAAAGGAGTTGGACTTATGTGTCCCTTCAAACTTGAGATGTTCTATGATTCTATGTTTAAAAATAGGATAGATAGTACATGAACTCACCTAGATTTCCATGGAATGTGAAATATAGATAAATTTGAACTATTGGCTAAACTCTTTTACTTATTTTTCTCACAAAACACTAATCTCCTGTAATCAGGGAAAGATTGAAACTGAATAATTGATGGACACAATTTTGATGAGGTATAGGAAGAGGTTACTATTCAAATACTTATCATCCAACAAACAAAAAATTCAACATCTGCACATTTCATTTAAGTATGCCAAATTTTCATTTGTTTGCATTAAACAGAGAAAGATTGCACTTTATACATAATAGATTATAAAATGTAATTACACTGGCAATTTTTATATCAGAAGTTATTGTGCCAGAATAATCAAGTATTCATTGTTTATAGAAAAATGTCAATAATGCTGTTATTTTCCAGATATATTTGAGTTGTGTGTTAAACACGTTACAGAGTTAAAAAAGAAACCAAGGTACAAATATTTAATTATTTTCTTAGCCATTCATATTAATTATGAGCTCTCTTAGAATCATAGAACAGTTTCAGTTGGAATAGACCTTCAAGATCACCGAGTCTAACCTTTGTCCTAAGCCTGCCAACACCACTGAACCATGTCCCTCAACACAACATCTACCTGTCTTTTAAACACCTCCAGGGATGGCGACTCAACCACCTCCCTGGGCAACCTGTTCCAACGCCTCACAACCCTTTCGGTGACGAAAGGCCTGGCTCAGTTTTATACATTTAAGTTAATCTAAGTAAAATTATTATTTCATTTCAGAGTTTTGACTTTCTTTCCCCCTTCTGTGGACCTGTTGATTTAAGATGGAAATATTCTCCCTCTTCATAGAATAATTAGCAAAGTGATTTCTGCTTCTAGTTGAGATTTTTAGTAATTTTCTCCTGATTACGAATATTTTAGCAGTTGTTTGTGTAATGTAATTGTTGTCATGTAAAGTTTTCAAGTTAAATCTGGCTCATTTTTTAAAAATTTGATTTTATTTTCTTTAATAATGGTTAATGACAATTTTGCTGTTTATGAGAATTAGCCTGAGATAAACAGCCTGTTACATTTATTAAAGTAGTCTCATTTTGTGGCACAGATGTAAACTGCCTGTTTTAGTCAAATGTAATTGGGAAGGAAAGTGGTGAGCCTTTGCCTCAAGGCAAACAGGTTAGTTTTTTTCAAACTTTTAGAATATCCCTACTTAAGTATGTTTTCAGAGAGACTTGCTGTTTAACAGGTAAAATTCTGCCTATGTCACAATTGTTCCACCCTGCCAGCTATTCTCTGTATCATGAAGTTTGGGATGCTTGAGTGTCATTCTCAAAGTGTAGCAGCTCTAACACTTTCCAGCATCTGAAGAGATTAAGTAGAGTTTGCATGACTGCATCTTCTAACTGCCAATACAGTAGCAGTAGGACCAAAGTCCAGAGAGCTTCTGTGGCTCATGTTTTCTTTACTTTGCAGGGCAAACTCCTCCTTTATCTTGACTTCCTCTGAGGCCTCAGGGGACTGAGGCTTCTGAGGACAGCCTCCAACAGTGTAGACAGAGGCAAAGAAGGCATTCAGCAACTCTACCCTCTTTCTCTCCTCATAGTTTTTTTATACTTTGTCTTTAGATTGGCATTTCCTTGTGTGTTTCTCACCTTTCCTTTCTATAAAATATTTTAAAAGAAATTTAGAGAGTTACACTTTTTCTTTAAGATGTTAGAATTATATGAGTTAAATGTAGCTGATGAATAAAGCACTAACTTCTGTACCGTAGACTTACAGAACATAGAACCATAGAACCATAGCATCATCACAGAATCACAGAATCACAAAATCACAGAATCACACAACGTCAGGGGTTGGAAGGGACCTCAAAAGATCATCTAGTCCAGCCCCCCCTACAGAGCAGGATCACCTACAGTGGATCGCACAAGAACCCGTCCAGGTGAGTTTTGAATGTCTCCAGAGAAGAAGACTCCACAATCTCCCTGGGCAGCCTTTGCCAGTGCTCTGTCACCCTCACAGGGAAAAAGTTTTTCTAATACTTTTGTGGAACCTCCTATGTTCCAGCTGGAACCCGTTTCTCCTTGTCCTGTCATTGGACGTTGCTGAAAAGAGCCTGGCTCCGTCCTCCTGACACTCCCCCTTGATATATTTATAAACATTTATGAGGTCACCCCTCAGCCTCCTCTACTCTTCTCCAAGTTAAAGAGGCCCAACTCCTTCAGCCTTTCCTCATAAGGGAGTTGCTCCACTCCCTTCATCATCTTTGTGGCTCTGCGCTGGACTGTCTCCAGCAGTTCCCTGTCTCTCTTGAGCTGAGGGGCCCAGAACTGGACACAATATTCCAGATGTGGCCTCACCAGGGCAGAGTAGAGGGGCAGGAG
This sequence comes from Trogon surrucura, assembly GCA_020746105.1. Lineage (NCBI taxonomy): Eukaryota > Metazoa > Chordata > Aves > Trogoniformes > Trogonidae > Trogon > Trogon surrucura. The sequence continues at coordinate 109,599,431 of CM036617.1, read as the reverse complement.
AACCTCCCTCGACCTACTTGCCACCCCCCCTTCTAATAGACCCCAGGATGCCTTTGGCCTTCTTGGCCATGAGGGCACATTGCTGGCTCATGGTCATCCTGTTGTCCACTAGAACCCCCAGGTCCCTTTCTCTTATACTGCTCTCCAGCAGGGCAGTCCCCAACCTATACTGGCACATGGGGTTATTCTTTCCCAAGTACAAAACTACACTTGTCCTTGTTGAACTGCGTAAGATTTCTCCTCGCCCAGCCCTCCAGCCTATCGAGGTCTCTCTGAATGGCTGCACAGCCTTCTGGTGTGACAACCACTCCTCCCAATTTTGTATCATCAGAAAACTTGCTGACAACATTCTCTAATCTTTCATCAAGGTCGTTGATAAATGAAATGTATTGAATAGCACTGACCCGAGCACTGACCCTTGAGGGACCCCACTAGACACAGGCATCCAGCCAGACTCAGCCCCATTGACCGTAACTCTCTGGGTTCTTACCTTCAACCAATGCCTTGCTGGTATCCAGATAGACCACATCCACTGCATGGCCACCATCCATCCACCTGGTTATGTCTTCATAAAAGGCTATCAGGTTGGTCAAACATGGCTTCCCCTTGGCAAAACCATGCTGACTGCTCCTAATAACCTTCTTATTCTTGATATGCCTAGAGACAATGCCAAGGATAAGATGTTCCATCACCTTTCCAGGGATGGAGGTGAGGCTGATTGGTCTGTAGTTACCCGGGTCATCCTTTCTTTCCTTTTTGAAGACTGGATTGACATTGGCTTTCCTCCAGTCTTCAGGCACCTCACCTGTTGCCCACGACTTACCAAAGAGGATGGAGAGTGGCCTAGCAATGACTTCTGCCAGCTCCCTCAGCACCTGCGTGTGCATCCCATCAGGGCCCATGGATTTATGGATGTTCAAGGGTTCAAACCCATCCCTAACCCAGTCCTCCTCAACCAGGGCGAACTTCTCCTTTATCTGGGCTTCCTCTGAGGCCTCAGGGGACTGAGGCTCCTGAGGACAGTCTCCAACAATGTAGACTAAGGCAAAGAAGGCATTCAGCAACTCTGCCTTCTTTCTGTCCTCTGTCTCCAGAGCACCTACCTCATTCACCAGAGGGCCTACATTGCCTCTAGTGTTAGTTTTGTCAGCAATGTATTTGAAGAAGCCTTTTCTGTTGTCCTTGACCTCCCTTGCAAGTTTTAATTCCAAGGAGGCCTTAGCTTTTCTAATTGTCTCCCTACATTCTCTGACAGCAGTCCTATACTCCACCCAAGTGGCCAGCTCTGCCTTCCACAATTTATATACCCTCCCCTTCTGCCTGAATCTGCCCAGCAGATCCCTGGTTAACCATGCATGTCTCCTGGATCTCTTTCTTGATTTCCTACCTGATGGGATGCACTGATCATGAGCCTGGAAGAAGTGGTCCTTGAATACTGACTAACTCTTGGGCTCCAGCTCCCTGTCCCAAGGGGTTTCCCCTAGCAATTGCTTGAAGAGGCCAAAGTTGGCCCTTCTGAAGCCCAGAGCTGCGATCCTGCTTGGTATTCTGTTTCTACCACACAAGATCCTGAATTCTACCATCTCATGGTCGCTGCAGCCAAGATTGCCCTCAACCTTCACTGCTTCAGACCTTCCTTGTTGGTGAGCACAAGTTCCAGCAGCGCTCCTCTCCTGATCAGAATCATAGAATATTTTGGGTGGGAAGCAATCTTTAAAGGTCATCTATTCCAAAACCCTGCAGTGAGCAGGACCACCATCAATCCCTGTCCAAAAGGACCTTGAATGTTTCCAGGGATGGGGCATCTACCATCTGTGGGGAACTTGTTCCAATATTGCACTGCTCTCATCATAAGAAAAAGTCTTCCTTATATATGGTTTGAATCTACCTTCTTTTAGTTTAAAACTGTTAAACCTTGACCTTTCGCTATTGGATCTCCTACAAAATTTGTCCCAACCTTTCTTAGATGGTTCTTTTAAGTACTGAAATGTTGCAAGAAGGCCTCTCTGGAGTCTTCTCCAGCCTGGACAATCCCAGCTCTCTTAGGCTGTCCTCATAGGGGAGGTGTTTCAGTCCTCCATCATCTCTGTGGTCCTGCTTGGGACATGTTCCAAAAGATCCATGTCTTCCTTGTGGTGAGGACTCCAGAGCTGGGTACGGTATTTAACATGTAGAACAGATCTAGATAATTGATATGCTTTTTTGTTAAGTTCTCTGTAAAGATAAAAATCTGATAAAGTGGCAAGGAAAGAAGAGTCTCCAATGTTAATATCCCTTTGCTCATATATACAGAAGAGATTTAGTATAAAAACTAAATAATACACTTGTATTTTCAGGACCAAATTAGTATTTTTGTTGTAAATTAATACTTTCCTGTAGTGTTTGTACATAAAACATTCATGCATATATATAGCACATATATATAACAAACACTGTTTGTGTTTGTTTAGAATTCTAGTCCACCAATTAAAAATTTATTGAAATAGAATTACTCTTTATAAGGATAATATTTGAGGGAAAAAAAAAAAAAAAAGAAATCCCCTTAATCAATTTAACTTTATTCTGCCTTTGGGAAAGGAATAGCAGATCATGTAAACACCTACATGTCAGTGCAAAGATGCATGAAGATTATAAGGGTTTAATTTTGTTACTGAGGAAAAGTTATCTTGTTCAAACTGCATTAAGCTAGTTATGGAAGGAATATCCTTAGTACAAATTACTGTCCCAGCAAATGCAGCCTTTTTATTGGGCAGCTGTGATCTTATGTGATCAAATAGTTAAATTATAAGTAATCCCCAAAGGTACTGAAGAAACTCACAAAATCTGTCATCAGTTTTTCAACTACCATGTCCCAATTCATCTTACATACTGACATAAATAAAAAGAAAGAAGTGTGTGCTTTGTTTCACAGTTAAAATAAATGACTGGGCTCTTCACCTATTCCACAATCTTTATTCAGTCACTTAGAGGCAAATCTCTCCTCAGCTGTATCTTTCCCATATTCAGTACAAAGTATGTCCTTCAGTTTGAAGTGTTTTAAGTCTCTTTCTTTCTGGAAAAATAAAGATATACATGTATTTCATCACAGATCACACCTCTACCCCCAAAGACCTCTGCTGATTAACAGGGGTTTATGATTTCTAATGTCTTACATTTATAAGGCAATTCTGTCTTCAGTTGCTAAGAGGTCTTCAATAGTAAAGAGGTCTGATGTGAGAGGGGAAAATCCTATCGTTTATATGGTTACAACTTCAAATCATTTGATTTTGATTTCTTGGTATGCACTTGTCCCTTTTAAAAATTAGATGTTCTGGAAATGTAATTAAGATAGTTTTTTTTTCCATTCAACAAAAAGTACACTATAAAAGAGAAACATTCGTTTTCAAGCAATGCAACAATCTGGAATCTGCATCTTAATTGAACACAAGTTTTTCTATTGTTCTTGCTTAGTCAGTTTTACAACTCCAGTTTTGATGTACATCTTTCACAATAAGAAGAGAAAAAACAATTTAAAAGAAAAGCTGCATATGGCAGAATAGAGTGGAATCTAAATAAGAAAAAAAAAACAAAGCAGTAGCTTACAAAACAGGAAGAGCACCCAAGGTGACAGAAAATACTACATAAAATGTATTGATTCTTGTAAGGTGAAAACGACATATATGAGTATATATAAAGTATGTGGTTTTTTTCCAAAGATAAGAAGAAATCTAGTTATGCTGTACCTTCTGCTGTATGCTCAAATGTCTAGTGAGAACATAAATCTGTCATGGGTTTATGTTGCAAATTGGACTGGAAAGCCCAATTTAATGCTTGACATCTGTCTTACAATAGCTCAGTAAAGTCTTATCAAAATACAGTACATCATTGCAAAGCTGTAACTACTGTCTTGAGTTTTTCTTCCTTTTCTCTGTCATTTCCATGTTACATCAATATTTTAATTTATTTTGCACCAATACATCCACTTCAAAAATTCCACTGTTACCTTTTGCTCATTCCTTGCAGTGGAAAAGTAGAGAACACTCATTTCCTTACATGGAGTGAGATTAAAAGCAGAGAGACAACTAAGTCCTTATTTTCTTCTTTCTAAAAATGAGCTTGATTTTTTTTAATTCCTTGATCCTCTGTCATGGTTTAACACCAGACAGCAGCTCAGTCCCATGCAGCCACTCAATCACACCCTTGTAGTGGGATGGCGGAAAGAATTTGAAGGGTAAAAGTGAGAAAATTCCAGGGTTGAGATAAAGATGGTTTAATAGGTAAAGCAAAAGCCATGTGCACAAGCAAAGCAAGAAGAGTAATTAATTTATTCTTTCCTACGGGCAGGCAGCTGTTCAACCATCTCCAGGAAAGCAGGACTCCATCATGATATGTTACAATGTCTTGGAAAGGCAAATGCCATGACTCTGAGAATCGTCCCATTCCTTCTTTTTCCCTGAGCTTTATGTTCTGAGCATGACATCATATATCATGGGACATCCTGTTGGTCAGTTGAGGTCAGCTGTCCCAGGTGTGTCCCCTCCCAACTTCTTTTGTACCCCCAGCCTCCTCACTGGTGGGGTGGGGTGAGGAGCAGAAAAGGCCTTGACTCTGTGTGAGCACTGCTTAGCAGTAAGGAAAATGTCCCTGTGGTATCAACACTGTTTTTACCACAAATTCAAAGCTTAGCCCCATACTAGCTACTTATGAAGAAAATTAACTCTACCACAGCCCAAAACAACACAGCCTTCCAGATTCCAGGAGCCTCTGATGTTTCTCACCAGACACTTTTGCCTCCTGAGAGCTACAGTGTCCACTCATGACCTGGAATCAAACTACGTCTCTCAGACTCAGAGCAAAAAATGTCCTCTTTCAAGACCAAACTGGTGTTAGTTTGGTAGTATTTCTCTGGCTGCATATTGATATTTTCAAAGTTGTCTAGTCCCAGGAAAAATGCTTCCTTTGATACTTCCCTGTTTCTATGAATCTTGTATCTTGTATATGTACCTCCCCTGAAAAGTTTGTATGTTCTTGCTTCTAGGCGGTTTCAGAGATGTTTTTCTGAGAAGCCTGATAAATTTATCATCCTTCTGGGGAGAATATTTAGAATATTGACTGAAAGCATCTGCATTTGAATGTCTGGAAGCATGTGAACAGAAAAAGTATTTTTCTCTGATAGCATAAAAACTTCTTTGCAGTAAAATATTTCTCAGTTAATTTTGTCGAGTTAAAGAAAGCTGTTGAAAAGAGAAGTGTAAAGTTTTAAAGAATGTTGCAGGAAATAGTTTCATTACCAAGTGTTAAATACAAAGTTATGGATATGAATCTGTCTTACTTGGTTGATAGATAATAAATTGTAGAAAGGAGTAGAGGGATAATTCCTTTATGTTCCTCTTGTTCCTTAACCATTTCATAGTTCTTGGACACTGTTGAAGACCAATGGATAGGCTCAGTGGAAATCTGATTGGATCCTGCAGGGTAGTTCTGATTTGTCTCCTGTGTGGGAATCTACAGTTCTAAAAGAAAGAACATACAAAATTGAAATATATTCTGTGATAAGGTATTCAATGTCACTCTTTATTTCAGACTCTCTCTCAGGGATTCTGAAAGGGTCCAGAATCATCTTCCTGAATATAACTCTTTAACTGTACAAAAGATAAGTATATCAGATTACGGTAAACCTGTTAACAGGTATGAAAGGTAAATATCTTTTTAGCTTGAAGTTAAGCAGGCAGAATTTTAGATACAACTGTCTATGAATAAATATGAAAAATAAATGAATACATATAAAAATTTATAGGAACAACACATACAAAGTTAATTGCTACATCAAGACACAAAGGAAAAAGGAAAGGAAATTAAAAATTGGGTCAGGAATTGGCTGTTGTGATGCTATAATACATTTCCAATGATTGTTTTACTTTCTGTTCATGCTTTAGATTGTTTATTTTCATATCATAATAAAATACTAAAAAATAATATCTTTGCAAGATCATAGACCTTCTATTTCCATAAGTTCCTTGGATGTTTTCTCCAGTACCAGTGAATTGCTTTACCCTAAGCTTTGACTTTACCAGATTTTCCCAGAGGATTTGAATTAGAATTTGCCTACATGGTTATTACTCCAAGCCATTCTCTGCTCAAGCAGTGACAAACCACCTGTGGGAATATCTCAGGCAAATATGAATCCCAGCCAGCTGTAACTACAGCAGGCAAATTGCTGGTTCATTGGAATAGTCTACCTTTATTTATTTATCCTTAATTATAATGTAAGGATTTAAGAAAATGAAATTATATCTGTTATCTGTAGGGCCAAACTTTCCCAGCAGAATATGTTCAAACGGTATAGAAAAAGTTTATTTAAAATAATAGTGTGTCTCTCAAAATTAACCTTCATCTATGTAGACTGGCAATAAAATGTTACTTAGAATCGTAATTCAAGAAGTATAAAAGGGAAGAAAAATCCCTGGAGAAGGAAGTGTTCAGACTTCTACCTTTAAAGTAAATGATCCAGACAGGAGAGAGACTTGTGAATGCAAGCTTAATGTACGTTATATTAAATGAATACTCGTCATATACAATCTCATGGATGAAAGGTTTATTTGAATATTTTTATTCAATTTGAAGTAGGCCATTGTAACATTTGAACATTGTAAAAACGGGCTTTTACAGTGTTTAGTATGTGTAAAATAAGTTGACTCTTCCTCATCTGTTCTGAAATGTTTAGCAAATTCCTCTATTAAATTTTAACATTGTGCTCTGAACTATTCTACACAGTGTAATCAAAAATAAAAAAATACGTTAGAATCCTAGATCTCTATAGAGATCTTTCAGCTGAAAACCCCTTATAGGTCTTTCTGTTGAAGATAGAAAATACTGTAATGAGCTTTATGTAAAACAATTCTATTGCAAATCTGTATCTGCATTTAAATAAAGGATACTTCATCAGCTGTGTTGGATGTTTAACTTATAGGAAGAATATAGAATAAAAAAATCTGAAAGAACTACTAATACCTTATAGAAAAATTTGAAAACCCTGTGAATCAATATTTTCTACTCAAATTTTTACACAATACACATATATGTTTTATTCTTCATTCTTCTGTAGATTTTTTCTTTTTTTTCTTTAATAAAAAGACCAACTGGAAGAAGATAATTCAATAATCAGAAAAATATTTTTTTTCTTATAGTTATTGTGTATGACTGCAGAATAAATTTAACTTTCAGTTCTGTTCTATTTTATTATGAAGTACTAATGAGTGTCCACTTCAGTTTTTCAACTTCTGAAACTGGAATGACTCTGAGATTGAGATCCAACATTTTTTCTTCCTGCTTGATAAAATAATTTTCCACTGGAAAAATGGATTAAATGAAACTACAGTGCCCTGTGACAACATTATAGTTTAGGCAAGAAAATCTTCTTGTTTACAAGGAAAAAAAAGTATTATCACAGACCGAGAAAGAATTCAACAATGGAAGATTGAGCAAGAGGATATGTAGAGCCTTATTTGAGACGTTAGAGACTTGAATTGCCTAAAAAGGAATAGTTAACACATCTGTTGCCCTTTGTATATCTAGTTAGCTACTGAATGAAGTTGAGGAGCAAGAAGAATCTAGCTTATAGGAGCAAGAGCAAGAAGACTTAGAGAAGAAGACTTAAATTCCTTATATACAGACTTTTGAGTTTCTTGAAGAATTAGAAAACAGGTTTGAGGTTACTGTTTTTCCTACAAGAATTCTGCAAGTTCCTTTCTAGTTATTGCCAAAAATCACATTTCATTAAAAATTGTTTGTTTAGCTGATCATGATTTAATTCTAATTCAGTACAAATTAAAACAAGATCATAAACTATCTACTGGATTTCTTCATTGAGATTTATTTTAATTTACAACACTATTGTTAGACAAAAATTGGAAAGAGAGGAATAAATAATTACGTTAAGTGATGCACATTGATCTCTCAAATGTTTGAGCCTATATGTTCTGTCAATCTGTAGCAGTTCCACCGTCATGAACATTGGCTTAATTTCCAATTAGTTCTTACCAGTGCTAATGACTAGATGACAAAGAAATTATGTTTCTGTGCTGCTGTGATGATTACAGACTGTACTTTAACAATGAGCGAACTAACAAAAGAAATTTTAATCTCCACAGATCTTAAGTTGTTATTTAACTATCCTATTTTAAACAGTGAGCCTTCTGACGTAGTCAGTGATTTGTTTTATTGGATGGATCAGCTGTTTTTGCAATGAATTCATTCTGTTCACTGACTTCAAAAACAAAACAGCATTGACATGCAAGTTGAACAAAATTTCTCATACAACTCCAATTTAACTTATTTTTTAGTTTAAAAATAACACTGTTGTAAGTTTGTTCCCTTGAGCCTTACAGCAACACATATGCAGTGTTCTGTAAATAGAACCAGAAAATATAAAAGACAAGAAATCCACAGAAACTCCCATCTAGATAATCCTGTAGATAATTTTTCAGGACAAAATTTAACTGAGTTCTCAGTCTATGATGGCACAAGAATGGTACCACAACAATCCTTCAGGAGTACAACTACAGAAACAGTTGTACTACTTGGATAGGTGAGGAGGGTGTTTGTTTCCTTTTACCCAGAGCTCATCAAGTCTTAAATGTTGATATGTACCCAGAAATCAATTTTTTTTTTACCTACCTGAACATACTGTCTTCTCCAAACATAGAAAAGGGGGTGGGTAAAAGAGAGAACCCAAATTCTTTGTTGCACTGTTTAAATAAAAATCAAAACTGTAATGTTTAATGGGTGATAACCTTTATTTAGCAGATGTCTCCTGCTTAACATAGTCTTGCTTCTTTAAAAAGTCGTGGAGCTATAGAATTTTATCAAACTCTTCTATACTGCAGTACAGTGACTTAAAGAGTATGAATATAGCCTAGAGTGTTTCAGGTACAGGGATACAGCAAAAAAAAATCCTTTCCATTATCCCTTTGTGTTTATATGTGTACAGGAGTGCATATGTGTAATTAAGAAGTATATCTTTAATGATTATTTTATAGCTGGAATTACTTTATGCAGCTTTCTGTTAAATTGGCCTTTGACATCTATAGTTTGAGGCTTTAATTTCATATCAATAGCTTCCTGGGTGTCCTCAGTACTACTAACTACTTTCATAGTGACATTGTGCTTGTAATCAGGTTTGCTGGTGTGGTTGAAGTTCTAACTGCACTGAACCATGAACCAATCTTGCTCTTAGGTATTCTTTCAGGGGCTGGTAACCCTGCCTGGCCACCGCATGATAATAACTTTAGTAACATCGTTGAACATCCCTTATGGGATTTCTGTTTCCTTCAGGAGTCTGAGATTATGCTTATAATATAATTGCCATTTCCATGCAAAGTAAATCTAGTGCTTCAAGAATACGGGAAAACAGGACATGAGAATTGAGACTCAAATTATTTTTACAAGAAGTTGAAAAGATTGGTGTTCTTAATTTAGCCTATCAATAAGAGGACCCTTTGAATAAGCTACTGTATCCTACTCTTCTATCTCTCAGAAGAAAAGTTGTCTTCTGAATGACATATTTCAAGATGCTATTCCTTTAGTGTAAGGAACAATATACAATGCTTATTATTAACACTATTTTAAAAACTGTAATATTTGATACCTTTAAATTCAGCTAGTACCATTATGTTTTTCTTTAAAAAGTCAAACAGCTTTTTAGTACAACTACAATATGATAACACCCACTCTTCTATAAAGCTCTTAAAATGTACTCAGTGGACAAACTCTCTGGAATTAAAGTTAATAGTTACTCTGTTAAATCTGGAGAAAAAAACCTAAACAAACAGTACAATGCATCAAGGTGCTTAAATCCATAGGTCTTTACGAAATAGTAGTTACTTTATCCTCATAAACGTTCCTCTGACTCCATTGAGGTGCCTCTACTTTTCTTCAGATATATAAAATAACATCTTAAACCTGTCACTAATTGACTAAGGGTATGTTTAACACTGTTTTAATGCTTGAAAAAAAAAAGAAAAAGTTTAGTATATTGTGACATTTGAAAAAAAAATAACACTGAACACTAAAAGACTATAAAAACACTGTTTGAATTACAGAAGACATATCATACCTACCATTAAAATCAGTAACAAATTAATAACATTACTGCAAATCAAGCGTGTGATTTCTTAGAGATGCATCATTAAAGTGTTTCGTGTTGTTGTTTTCTGGAAAAGAAAACCAACAAACGTATTAAGATTAAAGAAAAGACTGGTCTTACATGTGGGCAATTATCAAAGCTCTAAATCCTTACTGAAACAGTGAGACATGGAATAAATATCCTGAGCCTTAGAGAATACCTGTCAAAGCTATTGAGCCAGTAAAAATTCCCTGAAAAAATCAGCAGAAAAATAAGGGTTTCAAATGTGACAGAATTGAAATGATTAAAGTATGTCTTATGTTGAGAAAATCATAATAACAGGAAGATTTAGTTTACTTTTCAAAAGATCAGCTATTAAGAAAGCAAATATACTTTCCAGAAAACTTCTCTACTTTGATGTAAGATATAATTTACATGGAAGTTTGGAAAAACTGCTATAATAAATAAATAAAATGTTGCAGAAAGCTTATAATGAGAAGAAGGATTGTGTGTTTTGTTGGGTTTTTCTGTTTGGTTGTTTTGTTTTTTGTTTGTGGGGGTTTTGTTTGTTTTTTTCTTAATTAAAAAAACCATAAACTATAAGTCAAGAGGGTGAAAGAGTGACATTTTTATTAGGAACTGTTACAGTAGCATTTTCTGCAACGTTAGACACTGCCTTTAATTATTTGATATCTTGGAAGCCATGTATCTTTTTTAGTTCAACCAAAAGTTATTTTCATTCAGATTTGTTTAGCTTGTTTTCATAAAAATACATGCAATTATATTGTTTTCCAACAAACTAGTAAGGATTTTCAGTCTTATGTCCATATACTTATTCCTTATAGCTTACTCTGATTCTTTTGCATTTTGGCAGTCCTAAGCTGTTGTGTAAGTGGATTGGAGATTATAAAAAAGTCCTACTGTGGTTGAAAATGCCTCAGTTTACCTCAAACTTTACCCTTGTAATGATCAAACCAACACTCCCCTTCACATGATAACTTTGGACCAGAATAGGAACGGGGCTTCCCTGCTATGTTCTGGCTCCCTGAGGTTTGAAACAATCAACTTAGGGCTTCTCTCTTGCACAGTCACTGAGTTTGCATCATTTTCAGCAAAGACATGGTTCTGTGGCTATAGGTCACATGGATTCCGTATTTCCATGAGAAAGCAGTGAAGAACTAAGCCTCTTTATCCTTAAGAACGTTTTTCTTTCTCTCTTCATGCAAAGCATCTTGTACAAGTCAGATCTGCTACCCTGCTAAGCATGCAAAAGGAAGTCTTTATAACGACTGTTCCAAAGACCTCTGAAACTAATGAATATGTGGAGTTCTGCATAATGGCTTTGTATCATCTCCTATGGGTGCTATAGGTCTAAAATTTTTGAACTCTCCTGTAGAGTCACATCCATATCATGTATAAATTCCTCATTAGTGATGTATATCTAAATTTTATCAATTCATTATTATGATGTATTTAACACTAGACCAAGTGTATAAGTATTTTGTTTAGTTCTAGCTTGTATGATTTTAATAAAAATTATATTGTTATGTCATTTTGAAAGATTAGGACTGAACATAACTGAAATTCGTATATTTTCCTCTCTGACAGCTGTTAGAGTAATATTACAGCCTTTCTCAAGTTGTACATGAGTCTTAATATGCAAGTTCTTCATCCTCAAATCTTAAGTATTGAATATTGTATTTAAATGCACAAAGTCCATTAGAAATATTTGCTTTAAATCTAAGATAACCCCACGGAAGTCTAAAGATAAGGAACTCAGTTATGTTAAGTGATAAGATATATAACATATTTAAGAACATTCGCTCTTTCACTTTGGCTGAAATCCTTATATAAAAAGATTCATAAACAATATAATGTTACATACATTCACTGAGTTTTGATGTGGGATGGTGAAAGAGAATTCTGGTAACATATGAGTCATGACATACAGGAAAGGATACATTTTACTCAGGTATGTCTGCATCCTTGGCTATTACACAAATATTCCAAAATTTTCTAATACTGCTATGTCAAAATAGCTTCAAGAGTCCTGAACTGCAAAATTAATTTCTATGATTGTCTCCAGCTTACCAAAATGATATAGGTAATATCTATTCTTTTAACGAACAATTGCATGATTCTTTGTAAAGAAGTGCATTATATTGTGTGCCATAACTTGTTACCATATATTTGAAAATGTTGTACCTTCTGCACTCCGTGAATGCAAAAAATCTCTTCCAAGGAAACTTCTTGTATTTCCCCTATGACTCATCAGATTTCTTGTAACATTCTTAGAAAGAAGCAAGAGTGGGAGCACAGCCAATCAGAAGACAAGATTTACTATATTTCTTGGCTTTCTTCACCTGACCAAGATGACCAACTGGATGAGGCCCTCCATAGACAGATAGGAGTGGCTTCATGTTCACAAGCTCTTGTCTTCATGGAGTACTTTAACCACCTCAATATCTGTTGGAGTAACAAAACAGCAGAGCATCAGCAGTCCAGAAGTGTCCTGGAATGCGTTGATAATAATTTCCTCCTCCAAGTGGTAGAGAAGCAGATGAGCAAAGGTGCTATGCTGGACCTTGTTCTGACCAGCAAAGAGGGGCTGGTGAGCACAGTGAAGCTCAAGGGCATCTTTGGCTGCAGTGACCACGAAATGGTCAAACGTAAGATTCTTAGGACAGCAAGGATAGCGCATCGTAAGCTCACTAGCCTGGAATTCCAGATAGCAGACTTTGAACACTTCAAGGACCTGCTTAGTAGGGTGCTGTGGGATAAAGGTCTGGAGAGGAGAGGTCTCAAGAAAACTGGTTAGTATTCAAGGATTACCTTCTCCAAGCCCAGGAGCAATGCATGCCAGCAAAGACAAAGGTAGGCAAGAGCGCCAGGAGGCCTGCATGGATGAACAGAATGCTCCTGGATGCTATTAATTGCAAAAAGAAAGCCTACACAGGGTAGAAACAGTGACAGGTAACCTGGGATGAATACAAAGGAGTTGCCTGAAAAGCCAGTCATCAGATCAGGAAAGCTAAGGCCCGGAGATAATTAAATCTCGCTAGGGATGTCAATGATAACAAAAAAAGCTCTTAAAATTATGTCAGTAACAAAAGGAAGAATGGGGAAAATGTGGGTCCTTTCCAGAAGGACATGGGGGACCTGTTCACACAGGATATGGAGAAGTCTGGGGTACTCTTTTTTGCCTGAGTCTTCAATGGTAAGGGTGCTAACCATGCCACCCAAGTTGCAGAAGGCAAAAACAGGAACTGGGGTAATGAAGATCTGCCCACTGTAAGAGATCAGGTTTGAGACCATCTAATGAACCTTAAGGTACACAAATTCATGGTACCTGATGAGTTCCATTCATGGGTCCTGAGGGAAGTAGCTGAGAGAGTTGACCTGTTGAGTCTGGAGAAGAGAAGGCTCCAGGAAGACCATACAGTGGCCTTCTAGTACTTAAAGGGGTGCTACAGGAAAGATGGAGAGGGACTTTTTTACAAGGGCATGAGGCAATAGGGCAAGGGGCAATGGCTTTAAACTAGAGCAGGGTAGATTTAGACTAAACATTAGGAAGAAATTCTTTTCTGTGAGAATGATGAGACACTGGAACAGGTTGTCCAGAAAGGATGTGTTTGCCTTAACCCTGGAAATGTTCAAGGTCAAATTGGATGAAGCTTTGAGCAACCTGGTCTAGTGGGATGTGTGTCCCTGCCCATGACAGGGGGGCTGGAACTACATGGTCTTTAAGGGCCCTTCCAACTCAAACCATTCTATGACTCTATAATTCTATGAATATTAAGTAGATTTGATCTTAAAATTACTTAGTGCATCTGTTTGTTCTGACTTACTCATGAGATAGTCAGGATGATTGTGTAGCAGTAAAAAAGTACTCAAAACCAAATTTTTCAATGAGCTTTCAAAAGACATTGCCTGCCCTTTCTCTTTCCTAAAGATTATTTTCAATCTGAGGTGCTGGCTGACAGAGATGTCAGGAAGGTCCCTTTGCAAAGCTGCTAGTACTTACCCTAATGTGAAATCAGGCCTTTGGAAGGGAGAAGGCTTCAAAAGTTCATGTGAGTTGGTGTCTGTTTGGACAAATGCTGTGTAAAAGGTAGAACTGACAAGGAAGAGGAGAGCATTAGTTTAACTTACCAACATTGGGTGCCATCTCATACCTTCCACCTTCAATATCATCAGCTCTTCATACTCATGTTCCTTTCAAAAGTAGCTTTATTCTTTTTTTCCTCATCCTATCACAAGTGACGGTACCTGAAAAATAGCACTTGCTCCCATTCAGCTACCAAGTTCCTCACTCATTTCATGCATCTATCAGAACAAGCCAAAAAAATTATTTTGCCTTTTCTGCCTATTTGCTGAGTAGCCAGACATCTATTTTTTATCAAAAAAAAAAAAAAAAAGTAACCCATTCTATTGGATAGATATTACTTAGAGGAGATCAGAATAGAGAAAAGTAGGCTTTAATCAATTTACAAGAAATTGCGGAGTTGAATACAGAGAGGCAAAATTGTTTAGGTGAGTTTGGGAAATGGAAGAGAAGTTTTTTTACGTGTTTTTCACTTTAACATTTCATTAACTCATACAAATTATTTTTATGCATGTATAAATGCTCACATATTCAGTTATTTGTGTAATTTCTAATTAACCATTGAATCGCTCACTCTTTTCTTCTTCTTACTTGCCCCCAATTACCCATCTAACTTCTGTATATCACAGTCTATCCTTGCTAAAATATATTTGAGATTGTAATTAACAATTTTTTTCTGATGATCTTGAAGGAACAAAAGCGGTTTTTAAATGAGCAGGAGCCCTTGAGACATATATACAGCACCCTCATACAAATGAAACTATCAAGTTAGAAAACTACAAGTGATTTTAAACAATCAAAAGTAATAGTATATCTGACACACTGGTGTGGACATTTATTTAAACATTTGTATCCTTAAAATCATTAAGGTCTTTCTGAGTTTTAAAGCTGACTATGGTATTTATAAGGAATGAGAGGGAAATAATGATGACATTTACAGCAATCTGTCATTTGCTCGTAAGAATTATTATTAACATGAATAAGAAGTAAAATAAGTTACCTTCTCCTCCAGGTAGCTTATTTTTTTTTCCTTTCATTTGGTGTAATTTTCAAGTGAGTGTACTGATACTGAAAATTAAAGAAACTTTGTTGTTCAAGAAAGATTCAAAGTATAAGTTACAGTGAATCTTTCAGTTTAGACCAATTCCCAAAGTGTTTCAAGTAGCTTTCCTCGCTTTTTTAAACAAACAGTCCATGGCAAAAGCTATGGAATTTAAGTACGGTATGCAAGTTTGTTCTATAGGTATAATTTTGTTATAGTTGTTTACATCAGAATTGACTGTGTCTGTGTCCCTGCCCATTGCACTTAAGTCATCAATTCCCTGAGGGGTCAAGGCACTCCTCATCTGGTCTCTCACAGACGAAACAATAGACGGGCTGATTTAAGACAACAGATGAACTTCAGATAAGGTGGCTCACAGGGCTGGCACCTGATTAGTTCTGACAGGATTTCTCCGGTCAAGAAATTTGGACAGTCTAGGAGAATCCCCCAGTTGGCTTCTGCTGCGCCTCTACCTGTTTTATTAACTAACGATTGATCAGCATTCTGGGCAGAGAACCTGGCAATGGAAGGGATTCACTGAAGTGAGCACTGCTGCAGATGAAGACACTGATCATACTGAACCGAGGTAATTTTAAACCGTCTGTGAAAACTATTACCACAGCTGCAGATACGGTCAGGGAGGATAGTGTTTCCACATAGTTAAGATAGCTAAAATTTCTTTTCATAGAATCATAGAATAATAGAATCATAGAATGGCCTAGGCTGGAAGGGACCATAGAGATCATCTAATCCAAGTTCCCTGTCACAGGCAGGGACACCTCTCTACTAGATCAGGCTACTCAAGGTTCTGTCCAACTTGGTCTTGAACACCTCCAGGGAGGGGGTAGCCACAACATCTCTAGGCAATTTATTCCAAAGTCTTTCCACCCTCGTACTGAAGAATTTCTTCCTAAGATCCAATCTAAATCTATCCTCTTTCAATTTAAACCCATTTCTGCTTGTCCCATCAGTGGACACTCTTGTAAAAAGTCCCTCCCTAGCCTTCCTGTAGGATCCCTTCAGGTATTGGAAGGTAGCTATTAGGTCCCCCCCGAAGTCTTCTCTTTTCAAGACTGAACAGTCCCAGCTCCCTCAGTCTATCCTCATAGCAGAGGTGCTCCAACCCCTGGATCATCTTTGTGGCCCTCCTCTCAACGCACTCCAACAGTTCCATGTCCCTCTTATGGTGGGGACACCAGAACTGGACGCAGTATTGGAGGTGGAGTCTCACAAGAGCAGAGTAAAGGGGGAGAATCACCTCTCTTGACCTGCTGGCTACGCTTCTCCCGATACATCCCAGGACAGGGTTGGCCTTCTGGGCTGCATGAGCGCACTGCCGGCTCATGTTGAGCTTCTTGTCTATCAACACCCCCAAATCCTTCTCTTCAGGGCTACTCTCAACCCACTCTGTGCCCAGTTTGTATATTTTTGTATTTATTTGTATTTTTGTATTTATTTGTATTGTATCTTTTGTATTTATTCTTTTGTATATGGTTTAAAATAATCAACAGCAATTGTCATGCATGTGCTGGAGTGATCATGTGGGACTATACAGAAGCTGAACTACAAAAATATAGCAAAACAATCTGGGTAGTCTCACCTGATGTGGCCATTTGTATGTAGCTGCAAAGACTCAATAGAGACTCCTGTCAACATCTGGAGAGCAGCTGATCATCCTGTTTGAGAGATTCAGTTTCCAATGTGAGTACTACTTTTTGTGAAAGATTCCAGATTATGTTTCTTTTTTTTAATGCTCTAACCACAAATATCTATGCAACACCACCTGTGTTAAAACCATCGACATAAAGACAATAATAATTCTCGTTCCTGTGAAATCCTGAAGACTCTTCAGAGTCAAGCTGCTTTCTTGCCTCTGCTATTGAAAGCACCAGTTTTTACTGGTGATATATTAATACTAAAGAAAGTCTTTCATCTTGCTAAAAATCAGAGCACACTACAGAGAACACAGAGATTTAATTCAAGTCACCTTGGAGACAGCATCTTTTCCTATTGCTCTTACAAAAATTTCCCTGGGATGCATTTGTTAATACATCCTGTAGGTTAACGCATCCTGTAGATTCCCTTCAGGGAACCTACAGGAAGTCTGGGGAGGGACTTTACAGGAGCGTCCACTGATAGGACAAGGGGAAATGGGTTTAAGTTGAAGGAGAATAGATTTAGATTGAATCTCAGAAAGAAATTCTCCAGTATGAGGGTGGAAAGACTTTGGAATCAATTGCCCAGAGAGGTTGTGGCTGCCCCCTCCCTGGAGGTGTTCAAGGCCGGGTTGGACAGAGCCTTGAGTAGCCTGATCTAGTAGAGAGGTGTCCCTGCCCGTGACTGGGAGGTTGGATTAGATGATCTCTAAGGTTCCTTCCAACCTAAGACGTTCTATGATTCTATGTTAACTTTTTAAATTTTAAGGCTGGGTTATAGGACTGAAAGAACAATTAGATTTTCTTTTACAGATGTTTTGAAAGGTAAATTAAACTTTTGTCTTTTTGCAGCCTGAATCCACAGATTCCCCTTTTTATTTTTTTTTTTCCTTTGGAATCTCTTCATCACCTAATTAGTTATTAATTTTCAAGGCTTAGATAACATTGCATGCACAGATCTTATAGGGAACACAGGAACAGAGTCTATCCAAGAAGATGTGTATGATGTTTGTGAAGTTACCCACCAGTGACTTTCACATAGAATAGTCCTCTTTATCTGCATGATATGGTTCATTTTTTTTTGTGACTTACTTTTACAACTTGTCAAAATATTTTTTAATATTTCGAAAAAATAAAAATAAGAAGAAACTAATGGAAATATAAGGTGAAAATGTTTTGGAGAATCCTGAACAGCACTGTATTTTTCTTCAAAATTCATATTTTAATATGGAAAGTTTCAAGAATATTACAAGTTTGGTGTTGTGGGTGACACAACAGATACATAGTTGTCCTGGTTTTATCTAAAAACTCCAATTCTGTTTTGCGATTTTTACTTTCCAGCTCAGTCTGTTCTAAGAGGCTGTACGTTCTGAAGTCAGCAGCATGTTTTTGCAGACAGTGTGTGCTACTGGCAGTGATAACACCTGATGTTGACAGTTACTGCCTGGGACTGGGATGCAGAAAGACTCTTGTTGATACTTATTTCTGTAGTGACCAAGGCCACTGCTGGCTCTTGTGTGCCACGCTGGGGGTGCTGGGTAGTAAGAGGGGTCACAAGGAAGTAAAAGGTTGCACCTCTGGAGGGTAATAGACAGGACAGGTGACCAATGAGAGTATTCCATCCCATATACATCATATTTAGTATAAATTGAGTGATCATGAGAGTTTCGTCCCTTTTCTGCAATGGCCGGTGTCCAGGGAGGAGTCTGTCCAATCTCCTGCTTTTGATCCAGATCCTGAGTTCCCAAATCCAGCTCCCCGTATCCAGCTCCCACCGCCGCTGAGCCTGGGGCTTCCTCAGTGCCTCCTGCTCTGCAAAACCAGTGGTGACTGGAGTTGAATTTGATATGGGGCTTATATACAGTTATATATAGTTCTTTCATTTCACTGTTATTTCATTATTGTTTCATTAACCCTGTTCTAGTTTTTCCTTCCTAACCCATAAGTCTCTCTACCTCATTCCCTTCTCCTTCCTCTTTGGGAGTGAAGAGGGGGTTAGAGAGCATCTGTCCACGTTTAGTGGGCGGCCCAGCCTTAACCCACAACAATAGTATTTAAGTCAAAAACGCAATTCATTACAAGTATGTACATTTTGGTAAAAAAAAATAAAAATTGACTTGGCAGGATTATAAAAAATTCTTTTGTTCTCTTGGGTAGCCCTCCAGAAAAAGTGAGACAGGTACAGCAGTATAACCAATTGCTTGCTAGCCTGGATTTTGTTTGGTGTTAAAGTTTCTGTTTATTTCCTTCTGAGGTCAATTGCAAAAAAAAATACCCACAAACCAACAAGTTAGCATTAAGTCTTACTTCTGAGGCAATTACTCTTACTGTATATTTATCCTGTGAATTTTACAGAAAACTACAATAACTTTTTTCCCCAGTAGAAGGAAAAATGACGGAGTCACAGGACTCTGCATGCATGAGGGTGTTCAATATTCTGTAATTTCTCTTGTAAACTGTTTTTCTGTTAAGAATTTTGTATAACTATAGTACTGATATAAACATGTTCAAAATAGTTTTGATTTAAACAGTATTTGGCTAAAAATGGTTGTTGAAATTTCCTGATGGAGAGAAGAACCTGTTAAGTGAGTCTGGGCTCAGGCTGAAAGGCATTTGGTAGTTCTCAGAACTGCAGTTTTAAAAATAGTGAATGAAAACATTTTTCAGTATTTGGTATCCCAAGCACAGTTATTGTGTCAGCATTTCTTGGTAAGAACACAGTTCTGCAGAAGAAGTTTTGGGTTTTTTGGGGGGTAGAAAGCAGAGAATAATTCTTAACAAATTCTTAGTCAGGAAAAAATATTTTTACAGAACTACAGAAAAAAATCAGGATAAAAATCTGTTGGGTATTTAATCTACATGAATTTTTTTGTGTGTCTGTAATTTGAGAATATTTGACATCTGAAATAAATGTTAAAAAGCAGTTAAGGCTTTTAGAGGTAGAAGCAGATGCCACATATAAGTACAGATACTTTTCAGGAGAAAGCTTTTCTAAGTATGAGCACATAGGTAATTGAAAGAAATTTCTGATTGTTAATGAGAAGAAACTAAAACAACTTCTGTTTACTTTTGCAATTTGTAAGTTGATGATAGACTTCAGATGAGTTCCAGGTGAAGATTTTCAGAACTGACCTGAGTATAAAATCTTCTGCTGGTTAAAGAGGTTAGATTCTGAGGAACTAGCAGCTTGTCTCCACTTCCACGGCCATTTCTGATGCCTAGAGAATTCAGGACAGACTTTTGCTCTCCCAGGTGAAGACAATTATAGTTTATTCTAATTTCCTGCTATTTCATGCTGTGAACTTCTAGCAAGCTCAGCTGTTCACATGCTAGGCTGGTTTTGGCTTCTGCTGCTCTGTGCGTTTTGAAATTAGCCTTCTGTCTTCAGGTGTGTTAGGGGCTTTCTCAGCCTATGCTCCCTAACATGCCAGGTAGCAGCAAGCGAAGTTCAAAGATAAAGAGTAGCACTGGATTCCTCTGTTAACACCAATCTTAATAACAAAATGCCACAACTTTTTGCTATTGTCTTTACTGTCCTCTAATACCACCTCTTAAACAGACCCAAACATGTAAATCCTGTGTGTCTTCCAGGTAGAAATACTGGGCTTTTCGAATATAGATCTATATGGGAACAATTGCATCATTTGTGGTTTATAAAACCATGGATTCCAATACAATTTACTACCTTGGATAAGGTACAACATAGAGTAAAATACACAAATGATTTATAAGCAAGTATTACTTTACACAGGGTATGATGATAAAAATTTTGCCATTTTAAATTCTTATGAAACTAAAACAAAACAAAAAAGCACCTCATGTATCTTTGACACCAGAATGAATTCAACTTGGTAAAACAACTAGTTTAAACGAATTAACAGTCAACAGTGTGCCAGTTTGGATTTGTTTTTATTATTCATGGAGTATATTTTCATAATTTTACTCTGAAGACTGCATCCTTGAACAATTTTAAAATCCATTTTTCAGTGCTTAGTTTTCTGGCTAATAATCTCACTAAGGAATGTCCCATTAACTAGGTTTTTGGAAGTTCTTAACAATACATATGCAAGGCAAAGAAATTTCTGGCAGGACTAAAATTTTTAATATGAAAAAACCCACATTTGTCTGGAATGACATTTAACCTGTATAATTGACATTTGACAGGGCTGGAGATGTTTTTGAAGAAGAACAAGGTTTCCTAATTATAAATAATTTTGGTTCATGTTCAGATTCTTGGATTTTTTTATTGTCACTCAGGGGGACATTTTTTCTGAAAAGTCAAGTATTACCATCTGTGTTTGTGAGATAGTCCACTTGAACATCTTCATCCTATTCTGTTAGTATATGAATTATATCTGTAGCAGCGCATTTATAGTTGCATGTTCTGTTATCAGCAAAATACAAGTTTGCCTGTCTAACATATGCTGAGCTCAAAGCTTTTTTTAGATGCACATAAGACAGGCATAGAAGTATCTTGTAGCAAACCACCACATAATTGCAACCTAATCATCCAACAGTGCTGAGCTTTAACATGTAAATGACTGATATTTTGCAGGAAAAAAAAAAAAAGATTTAAAGGATGTGCATGCACACAGATGTATAACGCATACATACAGGATTTGCACGTTCTGTAATAGTCCTATATTATGTCAGCTGTCTGTTGTAGAACTGATTTCCCCACAGAAAATTGAAAAACCTGATTTTTTTTCTTTATTTTTTATTAATGACACAAACAGTCTAATACTGCAGTAGTATACGGAATAAAGAAATATTACAATAATCTATTGTAGAAGATCTCAGAGAAGCTAATAATTGAGCCATGAGGAAAAGGGTCAGTGGACGTGGCAGTTGCATCCCTCCTGACATCAGGCCCTGCAAAAGATCTGGTAACAGACCTGATCCAAGGACCTGGCAAGGACGCGCATTGAGGCCTGATGACTTTGTTTACCATGTCTTTTGTACACTGGCTCCTGAGCTAATAAGAAATTGACCACAGCCAGATTCGACTCAGGTATAAATGGGGCCCCGCTGGAGAGGCAATTTGAAATTTGAGTCGGTTCTCCCCAGAGCAGTGGGTCTGCACTCGGAGGCCCTCCCTCCCCTTGGATCGGGATGCAGTCCAAGGAAACGTCCCGGGCTTGAGAGTGCCCACCGCCCCGTACTGGTGAGTGGGACTTCTGGTTATGTTATTGAGAGAGCTCTTGCTCCTCTGTGGGTGAATGATTTGCTGGGTACCCTTGAGTGAGGGGGTTTCCCACTTCTATTGAGTGAATGTGTGCATATTTTGGTCAGATCACTAGAGGAATAGTCACAAATTCCTAAATCCAGTTGTGTAATAATAATTACCAACTTGCATCTGAACCTGTAATATACTTTGTCTGTCGGAGTCTGTGGTGGTTTTTGTGTTAGAGAAAACGTTGGGATATTTTGTAGCAGCCCAGTCTGTTTTTTCTGGGTGCCTCCACAACAGTGGGTTAGTAGAAATTTGTCGTGAATGGAAGTATAAGGAATGTATGTTTTATATAACATAACTTGCTATTAAGGATAGAAAAAACTTATATTGTCTTTTATACTACAGTACCAGGCTATGTTGTCCATTTTTCAGGTGAAATTTTTAGTATATGCCTATGAAATTTGACACAATAAAATATAAGTAATTATGATAACAGAATTAGTGTTTTATGCCTTCTGAAATTTCAAAGAAAAGAACTAACTATGATAGAGTATTAATTATGTACCAACTTAACCTACCACAATTACTTGTTACTGTTAGTTACAGAATCACATCATCACCTATATTGGAAAAGATCTCTGAGATCACCAAGTCCAGTCATTATCCTATCACTGACAATTCCTTGACTAAACCCTATCCATAAGCACTATGTCTACATTACTCTTAAATACCTCCAGAGATGAAGACTCCATCACTGCCCCGGGCAACCTGTTGCAATGCCTGAAAACCCTTTCAGTAAAGAAATTCTTCCTAATGTTCAATCTAAACCTCCCTCAGTGCAACCTGAGGCCATTTCCTTTTGTCCTATCACTTGTTACTTGTTTGAACAGACTGATCCCCATTTCTCTACACTATAGATTTTGTAGAATTTACAGGTATTGATCAAGACAGGTTTTGCTGAATAGGTATTGATAAAATTAAAAAAAAAAAAACTCAACCCAAAACACTTGTAAGAAGAAATATATATATATATGTATATATGTATATATACATATTTAAAGGTGGCACAGCTGACTATTAGAAAAACTTGTAGAGGACCTAAAAAACAGATCTCTGAGCAGGGATTTATGTGTTATAAATCTCTAATGGGAATCTTATTTGGAAGGAAGAAAAATTTATAGGGTTTACTCATTGTGTCTTGAGTGCTGTGGGCTCATATGCTATTCATAGATGATTATATCTATAATCTTTTACTAATATTTTTATTTCCCTGAAGAGTTTGATATACTTTCTGGGGAATTATTGTATGCAACAGGTAAATAATTCTCACTCTCAATCCTCCCTTTCAGATTTTATCCTTGAGAAAACAGAATTGGGTTTTATTTGTTTGGAGGACATAGTGAAGTAAACAACTTGCCTATCATAGTATGGTAAAGCCCCTTAAATGCTATAAAAGAATTTCTGATAAGGGACATGCTTGCATCTTTTGAATTTTATTCTCAAACACAGACTGAAAAATAGAGAAGGGAGGTGTAGGAAAGTGACAGAAGCTAAAGCTCTTCTATCAGATTTCACAAGTATTTCCACTTTATCATCTCATCTCACCCTATGCTGTCCCTTTGTTCCTTGCATTCCTTGGTTACACTTAGACATATACAAATATATATAATTGTTTTGAGAAATGTTTTTCCCTATAATATTTTTACCATTCATTAGTGCTGTACTTTATGAAACTAGACACTTCTTATCTACATTATTAAATCTCTTAATTTTAAAAGAAGTATGTCCTGTTAATATTATATTTTATTTATAATGTCTCTACTATTATCTAATTCTAGAAATGGCTTAACTTTATTAAGCAGGTATTGTTTTGATAAACTGCAAAAGGTCTGAAGTCCAAAAATACTAGTACTAATGAAGACCTATACAAGATTTCATTGCAAAGGGAATGCTTGTTAGAGGTTCATATGTGACAGAAGTAACATTTTCAGAATGGAAAACTATTGATAATGAGTTTTTTCAAGGAACACAAAATTCCCAAGAAATCTGTGTCATCTTAAGAAAGAGAGAACGAGGGAGGGAGGGAGAAAGGGAGAGAGGTTGCAAAAACAAGATATAAATTTAATCTTTCAGATCATTTGTTTTAGTCTTGTAAAAGTCTTCACTCGATGCCATTGTTTGAACAAAAATACATTTCTATTATGTCAAAATAAAGCTGTCATGACCACTCATGCCTGTACAAGCTACATAAATCCTTTAAACTGCATGCACTTCCGTATAGTTCTTGTTATCTTACACTGGTTTATTTTATTGATATCAGGTTTTCCTGTCCTGAACTTCAATAAAAACTGTAGTTTCCACCAAAAGTGGTTAAACGAACTCAGTTACTTTAGCTTCTTAGAAGAAACTCTGTGTTATCCTGTGCCTATCTAACATAAGCCATAAGGTTGGAGAGACTAATTGTGTTATGAAGCACTGCCTATACAACAGAATACCCGTGTGCTTTCCATAAGCTTGCATTTTATATATTAAATTCAAATATGAAACTCTATCAACTGCTGTCAGAAAAATCTGTGTACAATACATGGGATACAATACATTGTTTAGTGACTACAGTAAAAATACTCTCACAGCACTCTAATAGTTTACTGAAGCGTAGTGGTCTCACCTGAAATCAAAATAACTATTATTTCATCAGGCAGAATCCTCCTTTCCAGAATATATTCCTTTTTAAAAAAAAAAAAAAATATTCTGAAGATGTCTTGTGCAACAAGTGACATGACCTTGTGACTGTGTACAAATACCGATTTTTCCTTGGAATTGACACTTGGTTCTAATCCATTGTTGCATTCACCAGATAAGTCCTTTCCCAAAATAAATCCTTCTGCTTTTAAAGGCAATTCTTATAGAAACCAAGACCTGTCTACATAAAAAGGGGACACTTGTATTCCTTAGAGAGGTATCCATTTTTCTTTACAACTTTGGTAATGACCAATCCACATTGCTTTAGGCTTTCTCTTTTTTCTAATTTGCTCAATGTAGAGGAGCACCAATGAAAAGCTATAATAGGTAGAAATTTATGAATGCATTATTCAGGTACTGGATGCTTATAAATTACCTTATACTGATATATAATTATAAATAGCAATTATACGAATACAATTAGAAAGAGGAAATTTCAACCAAAATGTTGGAAACTCCTTGATAATCACTAATATTCCAGGTTGAAGTGTCACCCCCTAAATTTTCTGTTTTAAAAAAAGTTAATTTTGATTTGATATTAAAAATCAAAATATAACAGTAGATACAGTCTTAGCTATACAATGCCTAGTTAACTCTGCTTTTGGCACTATAACTTACTTGTCAGTTTTATTAAGATTTTAAATATACAGATATATTTATATAAAACTTAGAGATTGATGAAGAATTTTTAGAAAAAATTGCAAATATAAACCTTGATATGTAGCTCTGGTATGTACTGTTAACTGCCAATGTCCTATTAACTTGTAACTCTAAACAGTGATTATCACTCTTTTTTCCTAAACTTTGTTGCCTAAGTTCTACATAAAAAATCACGTCTTAAAAGACAAAGTGTGTAAAGAGATTTAAGTATAATTAGTGGAACAGTTAGTATAGCAGAAAAAATAAAATGATCAATCTCATTAACTACATCTACACAAAAACTGTATCCTTAAGAGTACCACCCATGTAATAACAAGGCCACTGTGATAAAATTATTGTTGCATAAAACAGAAAAAAATACTGTACTAAAAGTTGAGTTAATTACAAATAAAACAAGCAAACAAAACAAGAGCTCTTACATAAGAAAATCTATGTGCTTTTGTGTTCACAGGCTAATATTAACGTCAAAGAAAGGAGTTCTCACTTCACTTCTATTACTGTGACAGCAAGAGAACATAACTTTAACAAATAAGCATATTAAAGAAACAAGGGCTTTTTATTTAAAAATGTCTGTCATGTTATGAATCACCATATCTACTTCTAGCTTGGTTCGTTTTGACTTTTTGCATACACATCTTTGACCAAGGTCACTGCCATTGTTTGGTCTTTAGATCAGTTGTAAGTGAATTCCCCTTTGGCCCAATTTGAGTGATTCTTGCTGTCTGGCTGTTAGCCAATTTCCACTTGCTTGCTTGCTTGTTTATTTATTTTTTGTTTTCTTTTTATTTCCCCTATAGATCCTTTTGTTTTAACTATGGTTTCAAAACTTTGTAACATTTCAACATCTGTATACAAAAGGGTTGCCTTAAGTAAGTTAAGATAGACTTTGTTTCTCCTGTAAACAATGAATAGAACTAGTTACTGTATATCATTCTATCTGATTTTTCTCATGAATAAGACATTGCTAAGAAAGGACTATGTGATACGGTTATTTTAATTACCAAGTACAAGGCAACTGTTTAAATTGTATACTAAGAATACTTCTCCTTCCCACATTTATTCTTTAATTTTTCCAAAAGTCAATGTAGAATTTAGTTTCATTGAATTGTCAGGCTTTTACAAGCCTCTAGTCTTTTAACAATCATTTTCTAAGTTACCTTCTGGCTTCCTAATTCATCATTTCTGTCTCTTAGCATTTGATTCCTGAATTATACAGATATCATTCTTTTCATCTGAATAAATATCTGAACAGGAGAGCTTAATATTATTATTTCCTTACCTCCTTTCTGTAAATGTTGGTACATTTCTTAGGAGACATGCTCTTTCTTTTCCTTCTGACATTTGTCTATTCTGCTTACACTTGCATGCTTTCTGTTTTTTCTTTTCTACTTCATATTTTTGAAGATTTTCATTATCACTTTAATCTCAAGAGGACAGCCATGTGTTAAGGCACATGTTGTAGCTATAGTACTTGTTAAAGCTTTGATGGAGCGTTTCTCAAACTGAGGTCTACAAAAGCAAGTAAAAGGGGAAATAAAATTAGATGGCAGAAGTCAACAGTCATTCAGTACTCTCTGAGTCACTTTCCCATACAGAAATGGTTGCTAAGTGCAGAATTTTGGCAGCAAATAGTTACATGAGCAGACTACCATTAATTGTTGGCAGCAGTACATTTTCACCAGTAGAGTGGAGTGAGAGTAAACATCTGCATTTAGTAATTACAGCGAATTCTCACTTCAGGACCTTAGAAGGAAATCCATAACATTCTTCCAGAAAATGTAAGCTGCTGCCAGCTATGTGCCACATGAATTATCAGATGAAATTGAGTCAACATTCTAAAAACCTATGAGTTACAACTGTCTTTGCAATTAATGCTGAGCTTATCAGATTACTACAGTGCTAGAAAAAAATGTTCTAGAAATCTGTCAAATTTAACTAGCATCCAAAGACAGAAACATATTTATCCCATGGTTTATACACTAAATGCATTTTCTGCAGGTAAAGATGGCATTTGTACAGAATTCAGATGAAGACTGGCAGTGATCTTGCCCAAGCACCTTGCGACCCGCCTCAAGATAGCAACAAGATATTTTGTTCACCCTATTCTTTGTGAGTCAAGAGATTTGGCTGGAATTGGATTTTGAAGAAAGTGTCAGGAGCCACTGATGTTATTCAAATGAACCTATAGGTCAACTAGAGTTCACTTACAATTTAGATCTAGACCACGGAGATCTGACTTTGCCTTGAAGCAGATCTTTAGGTAACCACTCTTCTCTATCCGTGACCCACAGGCCCAGCTGAACAACCGAAGGAGGGTGATAATGTCTGCTGTTAAATTAAATTCACCTTAGTCAGTCTTTGATTTGATTCTCACTTCAGCCTTCTGAAATTTAATCTGGCCATTTTTTTCCTGTTTTCCCCAGACATTTCTTCCTTTCATTAAATAATGATATATTGATAAGGAAAATACAGGAATTGGGGTTGAAATGGAAACTTACATTAGTCAGTGAGCAAATGTGACTTCCTGTTGCTGCCGGAGTGGATTTCCAGTAGGACAGTTTAATTAAGCTGAGCATAATAATTCATGGGAAGGTATTTATTTTACAGAATACTGAATTCCTAGAACTTGGAAAAAAGATACTGTCAGGATAAAAAAGAACATTTAAGAGAGAAAAACAAATTATAAAGACAACCATTGACAATTTTTTCTTTCTTTCCAACCCAAACAAAGAAACAATGAATGATTATTTTAGGATACTGTTCATTTTAGATAAACAGACTACAGGAATAGACAGATGAAGATGTTCCATGGTCTCAGTGGAAGAAGAATGCAGGTCGGCTACAGCAGAAGGAAAGCAATTAATTTCTCTTGTGGTAAATGAAAGCAAATACACCAGTTAAAGAGCCCAAACAATCTTTTAACATATGCTCAGAGATGGGTTTGTTCTCCTTTCCACATTTGCCAGTAAGACCTTAAAAGAGGATGCACTTCTCCCTTTGTAAACATTCCATCATTCTGTTTCCCTGGCTTATATTCTAATTAACCCATTGGGAGGGTAACATTCTAATTAAGCAGTCTATATGTAGGCTTTGCTTATTCCTTTATGTACATATAAAATTCCTAAGCAAATTGTCTAGCATTAGCATTGTCATCACTATTTCTTCTCAGCCTACTAAAGAAATTTAAAATAGATGGAAGATACTACAAATCAAAATGGTCCAAGCAGCCTTTATTCTTTGTTGAAAGATATGTCTTTTCTTTATCTTTCCCATTGCTATTATAATGTGTGCCACAGACATAGAATCATAGAACCATAGAATCATTAGTTTGGAAAAAACATCTAAGATCATCAGGTCCAACTGTTAACCTAGCACTACCAAGTCCACCACATAACCATGTTCATTTTCATGTCTTTTAAATCCCTCCAAAGATGGTGACTCAACCACTTCCCTGGGGAGTCTGTTCCACTACTTGATAACCCTTTTGGTGAAGATAATTTTTTAATATTCTATCTAATCCTTCCCTGTAAAAACTTGAGGTCATTTCCTCATGTCCTATCACTTGCTACTTGGGTGAAGATACCAACTCTCACCTCACTACAACCTCATTTCAGGGAGTTGTAGAGAGCGATATGGTCTCGCTGCAGCATCCTCTTCTCTAGGCTAAACAGCCCCAGTTTCCTTAGTGTCTCCTCATAAGACTTGTGCTCTGAGACATCTTGTGTTCCAAACCCTTAGACTTCTTGCTGCCTACCTGATAAATCAATGCTGGCTACTCATCAGAGGGCTATATCAGGGTAGGAAACTTTCTCTTCACATCTTTAACCCAGACTTCAGGAAGATAGCAGACTTCCTTAATGTTTAATGTTTGTAAATATGTGAAAGGAGATGTATCAGGAGGGTGGAACCAGGCTCTTTTCAGTGAAGTCCTATCATTATAGGACAAATGGCAATGGGTACAAGCTGGAACATAGGAGGTTCCACAAAAACATTGGAAAAATTTTTCACTATGAGGGTGACAGAGCACTGGAACAGGCTGCCCAGAGGGGTTGTGGAGTCTCCTTCTCTGGAGACATTCATAACCCGCCTGGACACATTCCTGTGTGACCTTCTCTAAGTGATCCTACTTTGGCAGGAGAGTTGGACTAAATGATCTTTTGAGGTCCCTTCCAACCCCTAGAATTCTGTGATTCTGTGAAAACGTGGGTCCAGCCTGCACATTGGGCCTTTTTTTCCCTTAAGAAGGGAGTCTCCTATCACAATGACCCATTTTTATTTCTTGTGGGAACAGTTTTGGTACAGGCACAGGCTGACTTAACCTCAGCAACACCTCTAAGCCTCCTGAACCATCATGTTAATTGTTGCTCAGTTCCACTTGCAGTCTGATGTCTGTTACGCCAGGGCACCTGAGAATGTGGGGTTTTCCCAGAGGAGACATCCGTGCTGTGCCAGGAGGGAACTGGTCACCATTGCCCCTGTCCGCTGAGTCACTGTGTTCAGCCAGGCAGGGAGAGGACTGGGAATATCCTGTATCAGGTGTCCAGCCTGCCAGGGAATACCCTGTTATCAGGTGTCAGGCCTGTCTGGAGACAGTTGAGTGTGATCCCAGTAGCCTCTCTCTTGCATTCCTTGATACTCCTGAACCCACTCACCTCCCTTCAGAGCTCTGTCACCAAGTGGAGCAGTTCATCTCTTACTGGCATTCTCACTGCTGCCAACTGGTGCTGGCGTGAGAACAGGGCACCCCCTGCACCCCAACACTGGGGTGGAAGCATGTTCCAACCAGAACTCTGTCTGGGCAGCTGCCTCAGCCATGGAGGGTGCAGAGCCTGAAGAAGCCTCCGCTCTCTGCTGGCTGGGTGCCTGAATCTGTTCACAGTTCTGCTAATAATATCTCTCTACATTTTTGCATTGTTCGTTTACTTGTGCTCTGCTTTGAGAGCACCAGAATAAAAGTTCTATGGAGCTGCCTGACACATACAGCAATCACAATGGGGGAGGAGAGGATTGGCCAGGTGACCTAAACGAATCAATCACAGTATTCCTTCCCATGGTGCTCAGTACATAAGGACCTCTAACAAAAGTCTGGGGAGAATTTTTTGTGCCTGCTGTGCTGAAAGGACTGCCACAGGTTGTTTGCCATCTCTCCCTGTGCTGCTGGTGTCTTTGTCTCCTGTTTTTGTGCTTGTCGTGGTTTGGCCCTGGCCGGCCGCCAGGTACCCACACAGCTGCTCTCCCACTCCCCCTTCACGGCGAGATAGACAGAGGGAGAAAATATTTCCAGTGGCTCAGGGTTTGAGATAAGGACAGGGAGATCACTCTCATTTACCGTCCCAGGCAAAAGAGATTTGATTTTGGGGAAATTAAGTACATTCATTAAAAGAACTAATCAGAGAGGAGTAATGAGAAGTGAGAAAGAGCAAATACTTCTTAAAAAACAGAACACCTTCCCCCCATCCCTCCCTTCCCTTCTTCTCCACCTCCTCCCTCGAGCGGCGCAGGGGGACAGGGAATGGGGGTTACGGTCAGTTCATCCGACATTGGTTCCACCGCTTCTTCACTCCGGGGGAGGACTCTTCACTCTTCCCCAGGGCCATTGTGGGGGCCCTCTCATGGGAGAGAAGCTTCACGCTCTCTTCTCCGACGTGAGTCATCCCACAAAGGGCAATTCATCACAAACTGCCCAATGGGAGACACCTCACGAGGGGCAGCCCACCCCTTGTGAGTCTGAGGCGCAGTCCTTCAGAGGAAACTGCTCCAGTGGGAGTCCCCTGCAGCATCCCAAAAGTCCCACCAGCCAACCTGCTCCAGCTTGGGCATTCCTCTCTTCCACGGGCTGCAGGTTCCGGCAGCGACCTGCTCTAATACGGGCTTCCCACGGGCTACAGTCCCCTTTCAGACATCCACCTACACGGCGTGGAGTCCTCTACACAGTGGACATCTATCCTCAAGGTGGACATCTACACCCCGCCCATGGGCTGCGGGGGGACAACCCGCTTCACCATGGTCTTCACCACAGACCCGGGGGACTCTCTGCTCCAGCGCCTGGAGCTCATTCCGGTTCTCTTGGTTTTGGTCTCTCATTGTGACTTTGGGCTTGGGCACTCCCATCTGCTGCCAAGTCCATTCAGGGATTTTTCTCCTTGGGACTTAGACATCATCCAGAGAGTGTGGGTTCCATATTAACATAGTCTCTTGTATCTTTGAATATATTTTTATATTCATGTGTTTTGGTTTGGCCTGGCCAGATTTTGGCAGTGGGGGGGGAGCTGCAGGGTGGCTTCTATAAGAAGCTGCTAGAAGCTCCCCAAGTTTGATAGAGTCAATGCCAGATGGCTCTAAAGACGGACCCACTGCTGGCCAAGGCTGAGCCTATCAGTAAAGTGATAGCAGAGGAACGCCTCTGTGAAAAACATATTTAAGAACGGGGAAAAAGAACTGCGCCGCAACAGCTGGCACAGAGATGGAGGAGTGAGAATCTGTGCAGACACCAAGGTCAGAAGGAGGGAGGGGGAGGATGAGCTCCAGGTGCTGGAGCAGAGAGAGTCCCCCGGGTCTGTGGTGAAGACCATGGTGAAGCGGGTTGTCCCCTTGCAGCCCATGGGCGAGGTGCAGATGTCCACCGTGAGGATCACCGTGTAGGTGTCCACGGAGGACTCCACACCGTGTGGGTGGATGCCTGAAAGGGGACTGTAGCCCGTGGGAAGCCCACATCAGAGCAAGTTGCTGCCAGAACCTGTAGCCCGTGGAAGAGAGGAATGCCCACGCTGGAGCAGGTTGGCTGGTGGGACTTTTGTGACGCTGTGGGTGGCTCACGCTGGAGCAGTTTCCCCCGAAGGACTGTGCCTCAGACTCACGAGGGGTGGGCTGCCCCTCGTGAGGTGTCTCCCGTTGGGCAGTTTGTGATGAATTGCCCTTCATGGGACGACTCACGCGGAAAACAGAGTATGAAGCTTGTCTCCTGTGAGAGGGCCCCCACAATGGCCCTGGGGAAGAGTGAAGAGTCCTCCCCCGGAGTGAAGAAGCGGTGGAACCAACGTCGGATGAACTGACCACAACCCCCATTCCCTGTCCCCCTGCGCCGCTCGGGGGGAGGAGGTGGAGAAACCGGGATTGATGTTAAGCCCAGGAAGAAGGGAGGGATGGGGGGAAGGTGTTCTGTTTAAGATCTGTTTGCTCTTTCTCACTTCTCACTACTCCTCTCTGATTAGTTCTCTTGATAAATGTACCTAATTTCCCCAAAACTGAGTCTTTTTTGCCTGGGATGGTAAATGAGGGTGATCTCCCTGTCATCTCAAACCCTGAACCCTTGGAAATATTTTCTCCCCCTGTCTAGCCGTGAAGGGGGAGTGGGAGAGCGGCTCTGTGTGTACCTCGTGGCTGCCCAGGGTCAACCCACTACATCATGTAATTTCTGCATGTAGTTTGACATCTTCGCTGTTATTGTTAGTATTATTTTTATTTTTCATTAAACTGGTTCAAGTGTTTTTCAACTTCAAAGTCTTTCTTCCTAATTCCTGTGTTATCATTCCTTGGGAGGGTGATGGAGTGATTACAGAGAGTTTAGTGTTCAGCCCAGCCTTAAATTTTCATGTGTGGTCAAAGTTGCAAACATCGCAGAGACATACAAAACACTGGGGAATAACAAAATGAAATAGAAAGAATGGTAAAAACTAACAAATTGCACTACAAATAAAATATTTCAATCATTTTGCCTTGATCACACAAAGAGAGACAAGAGAGATTGCTTTTCATATTAAGAGTTTCTGCTAAAAGATTTACACTATGCTCCGAATTTTAGAACACAGGAATGAATGGACTCACATAGTACATATTCTATACCGGATTGTCTCATTAGACCTGTTTAACAGGCTATATCTTTGTTTCCTATTAAAAAAAACATTTAATAAGTATATAGGTTATGGTTTACAGTTTTAACCACTAATATTTCCTTAAAAATTCAGGTTTGTTTACTGTGAATCCTGATTCCACACATCACACATCTGAAAGTCAGTACATAACTGCAATGTATTAATATGAATGGTTTTACTGAAAAGTAAAGACAAAATGTGAATTCTAGGCTCTTTTAAAACCTGTATCAGCTTCACCATTGACTTTAACAGATCCAGGAGTTTACCATAGATATAGATCTCTACCTTGCGATACCTGCCTTGTGTACAGGAGTCAGTACTGGAGAATAACTATGCTACATAGGAAATTTTTCCCATGGAATTTTGTGTCCAGAGTTAGTAACTAAGTTTATCATTGTTTTGCTGTTGCTTTTACTCTAATGGATTAAAGCTAGAGATGGATCCATTCAGATCGGATGTTAGGAAGAAGTTCTTCACCATGAGGGTGGTGAGACACTGGAACAGGTTGCCCAGAGAGATGGTGGAAGCCCCATCCCTGGCAGTTTTTAAGACCAGGTTGGATGGGGCTCTGAGCAGCCTGATCTAGTGGGACGTGTACCTGCCCATGGGGGGGGGGGTGGGGGGTGTGTTGGAACTAGATGATCTTTAAGGTCCCTTCCAACCCTGACAATTCTGTGATTCTATGATTCTGATTATTCCTTTAAAACATGTTACAAATAACATTCCCGTGTTTTTCTATCTTTTGTAGTTATTAGCGGCAGGTAACATCAGTAAAATCTGAGCCACAGCACATTTATGGTAAAATAAACCCTGAAATTCACTAGATTTTAGCAAGTTGACTAAATGCATTTCCAGACCAGACACCACTGGAAAACCTCTGTAATTATCAAGAAAGTTCTACACACCATGGAAATCAATCAGCAATACTTAGCTGAAAACACTGTACAAGATTCCACGTTCTGCAGCACTTCTTTGTTAGCACTACACCACAGGGAACCAGTGATTCTGGAAGCAGAAATCCAGATTATTTTATAGTTTATGGTTTTGACCCAGATCTCCTTTGACAATGGTACATGACAAAGCACAACTTTTTCAGATTCCTAGAGAAGGATGATATTGCTCAAACTGTGCAGAGAAAACAGGCAGAATAGACATAGAGCATCAAGTTAATC
Organism: Trogon surrucura; assembly: GCA_020746105.1. NCBI lineage: Eukaryota > Metazoa > Chordata > Aves > Trogoniformes > Trogonidae > Trogon > Trogon surrucura. The sequence goes on along the minus strand of CM036617.1, from coordinate 109,564,909 downwards.
AAATTGCCCTACTTTGTTCAATTAAGTCAGATTCTTAACATTAAAATATTTTATAGCAGTTTAATAGATGTAAGTCAATCTATTCAAAGCACATTTTCTGTTTTATTATTAAGAAGCACTTGGATTAATTCTGGTCATGTATTTTTACATTATAGTTCAAGTGTGTCTAACTTTATATCATATGTACAGTATACAAGACCAGAAAATTTTGATTCTCAGAATTAAAGTTGTAAACTGGATCTATGTTTTGTAATTTCTACTGGAGTGATAAATACGAAAAGTTTATCTTAAAAACATAATTTCTTCTGACTTAACTTTTCTGAACACTAGCAAGGCATCACTGTAGTTGTAATACAAACATCAAACACTTCTAAAGCAATGGAGGGATGAATTCTACTCTGAGTTCCATGACATTTCAGTAGGGTCAAAAATGACGAAGTCTAAGAGAAGTTGGTTTATTTTACATACTCAGAATGAGAGAGTTCAGGGTGGAATATTGCCTTTATCTGCTTTTGTGTGTATAGTTATTTTAGTTCTCCTTACGCTAAGTTTATGTTTTCAAACAGATCAAGCTCACTGAAAATTCTAGGAGTTTTGCCTGCATGAATACCTAAAGGTCAGGCCCTACAGTGTGCTGTATGAAATTTTGTACTCTTCTAAAGAGATATGAAAATATAAATCAATAATTTAAAGCCACCTAGGACTTTGCTCTCTAAAAAATAAAATAATTTTTTTAAAGTGCCTTACTTACTACCTCAGATTCATTAGGTTAATCCATGTGGAACTTCTTTAAACTCACAGTATTTTCTCCTCTGGAGTTTTTACAGTTTTATAAATCAATATTAAGGTATGTTTTGAACCAACAGACATGAAGAGCTCCTTTGAACCTATTGCAATCTATTCCACCAATGAGTGTCAAGAGGCTCTTAAAGCTCTTAGTTATATGTCTTCTGAGAATACAAACAATGGTGAAGAGTTCGGGGTTTTTATTAAATATTTACTGAAAAATAGTGCAGGTTTATTTGCAATAATTTTCTAAATGAGGTAAGTTGGGTTTATGTCTTTCTCTCTCACAAACCTATATAAGCATTTATCCACAGTGCAAATAAAAGACCCTGCAGTTCAGACTCATCCAGCTATGCCAACAGATTTCAGTAGAAAGTTTCTGTTAGAACTGAATCAGCTGGCAGTGCAAAGCTCACCTTCTACAATCCTCTGTAGAATATAACTCTCCTAGCATTCAATTTTCTGTTTTTTAACTTGCTGGATTCTTCTGTACCTAAGCTCAGGAGTTAATATGAAACACAGAAAAAAAGAAGAAAGAGAAATGAAAGTTAATCTCCACATTGCCTTACTGCAATTTGCTGCAGCTGTTCTGGTATATTTGCATAACATCCTTTTGTCATAGCAGTTTGCAAAATCACCTATATCTTGTTCACTGTAGAAATGTACTAATGTGCAAAAATACATGTGTTAGGAATAACTGGATCTGACCCTTGTTAACTAATTACAGAAAATGAAATTCATTGACGGCTAGAGATGATACATTTTTATCATCCCTAACATAAAGAAATTTTATCTGGTCCACAAGGAGAAAAATATATTGTCAGTTCTAGTTCTAGTTTTAGTTTTAATTTTAAACTTTAATACATATTTTACTAGTTTATATTCCTATGAAGATGCTACTGAATCTTCGAGGTATCAAATTGATGTTAAGAAGTACCATTTTCAATAGTGACCTATTGTTATTATCTGCTATGACTACTTTGATTCATCCAGTTTCAGGTGCAATATCAGAACGAACAAGTCTCTTTATATACATCTTAAGAGATTAATTTCTGAAATCAGAAATCCTATTCCAAATTTGCTTTCCCATATGAAACTGTCTCTGTCTCTGGTTCATAATATTTAAAGATTAAAAGATTTTCAATATTGCAAAATAACCAAACACAATGTATTATAGTGAATTCCATCTCATAATTTTTCTGCCCTAAAACTATTCAAAGTCCTTGTATTTTAATGTATAATCTGATTGTGCTTGTTAAGTTACTTATAAATATTTTAGTTTTCTGTATTTTGAGTCACAACCACAGGAAATTTTTAACATTTTTGCTTCAACAAAATAAGGTAAATATCCCATAAGCCCATTATTTCTGTCACAAAGTCTAGGTCTTTCTACCAGGTACTCTATTTTTAACACCAGGTATGGAAACATATTTTCTGCAGTAACTGTGATGAGAGTAAATTATTTTTACTTGTATGACCAATGAAGGTCCTCAAATACAAAAGTGATTGTAAAAGTAATTGAATCAGTGGAACATTGGGCTGGGATTCAGCAGCCAGAAGAATACTGTCTGTTCTGTTAATAGATTGTTAAAAAGTAAAATCTTCTTTTCTTTCTACATATTTCTCATTCTTCTTTCTTCCTCTTCCTCTTATTCTTGTAATTCCTATATATGGATGGAAAATGCTATTTAAACATTACAGCCTATCATTCTCAATGACACTGCTATAGCTTGCCATAATTGCCATAAAACATACTGTTCTTTTTCATTTCACAAAGACTTTCACATAAGACAGATTTCCAAAAGTGGATAGAAGTTATGTACTACTCAGCAAATCCTACTGTAAGAATTTAAATGCCTTGATTTCTATATCCTCTGTGAAAAGGTTAAAAAAAATAAATTCTTCTTTCATTAAAAGGATGTATTTGACATTTTATTGTCTTTAACTGCCTAATTTCCTTAAAATTTCTTTGTCTGTGAAAAATATACCAGCAATGATTGCTACATTATATAGCAACTTCCTTTGCTGTCCCTTCATTACTGGCCAATATATGTTAAAGAACCATCCAGTTTTGGCTGTGAATAGCCACTGGTTTTTATAATACCTTTCTTGCCCAGATTAAAAATACTCACCATTCTCAGTTTATTTAAAATCAAAATTCTTAAACCTGCAATCAATTCAATGGCTAATATTCTTTTTGATGAATACTCTGAACATATTTAACATAGTCAATATATTTATATCTGTTGTTTTAAAACATCTTTACAAGACAGTTATGTGTGTTTCGTTTATATTATTTCCGATTTTTAGAACGTTCCCCTTTACAGCAGGAAAAGTAGAACTGCATTCAGAGACCTTTTCTAGTCTTTCTATCTTTGCATATAGGGGTAAACTCATCTCCTTAGCTTGTTTAAACTGTTAGAAGTATTAAAAGAATCAAAGAACTAGTATACTCTGAAATGAAGTAGCTATAGGAGATAAATAATAGATATATATTAAATCAAAATTCTTCAGGGATAACTTACAGTGATTTGATTAATTTAATGAAACCTGTGAGAAAAGAATGAGAAAACCTCAGTTCACAAAATGAATGTTTCACCAGTGTTAGAGTAAACTTTCCCATTGCCATCTTTAATTCGTGGCAGTTCTGCAGTGTCTATTGGACTCAAATCTCTACAGAGAATGGACTGCCTTGTTCATGGTCTAAATAAGGCTATTTGTATATCTGAAGTACTGTAAAGTCTTAAAATCACAGAAGTGCAGGTCCTCTTTTATAAGAATTTGTTACAATTACTCTGAACTTCATATATACATGATTCTGAAGAGGGAAGATCACATTTTCAATCGTGATTTTAATGGCACTATTAATAAAGGATTTCATTTAGTAAGGACTACAGGATTTAAAATGGGAATGGAACTTACTAGGAACTGTGTCATAAAAACTCAGTGAGGAGGGCACAGCACCTGATATCATGAGTAAACCACATGATTTAGTCAGTGTTTATATGAAATCTCTAAAATACTGCAGATGCTTTGATGCCTCTATGTTATACTTCATATCTTTGATTACAGACTTAGTATTCTGAGTTTCACTTGTCAGCCAGGAAATATAAAGAAACTCCAAATGGAAGAGTATTTATAGAATGGAAGAGTATTATAGAATTGAATGTCTATTGGGTTGGGGTTTTTTTGTGACAAGACTACATTGTCTAACTTGAGTGCTGATGTAATGTGTTTTTTTTTCCTCAAGATTATACTTTCCACTAATTTCTGAAAGCAAAACCGTTAATATGGTATTGAGCATGGGCTTGAAAGTAGATTTAAAAGTACAGGAAACACAGCTTAATTTCTATAGGAAAAGAAAGAAAGGATTTGGTGTTTTTTCATTCCTCGGGGTTTTTTGTTGTTTTTTTTTTTTTTGAAGTGTATTTTTTATATCCACAACATAAGCCAACCAGGTCTTAGTTCTACATTTTCATTCCAATGTTATTATCAGAGACCTAGAAAAGAACACAAAAATAGCAGGGCTGGATTTATATAGGGTATCATAATACAAAATACACATTTAAAATAACTGCACCCTTTAGAATTAAAAAGTATTTAGCAACCAAACAATAGCAATCAAAATGAAGTAAATGTGACTGACACTCATGCAGTCTCATATTTGTCAATTACATCATCACATCCTTTTGTCACGAATGTTTCTTATTAAACTGATTGCAGTAGACAGGGGCTGATGTGGTAAAACCGTATCAGTGCATACAGGCAGGGACATATTACATCTGTGAGAAAGGCGAATATGATGCCAGAGTATATAGATGTTTGTTCTTTATATATACAAAACTACACCTTTTCTTTTCAAGGAACTACTGAGTCTCTGTGTTGAATATTTATTTGAGTTTAGTCCACATATTTTCAAGATAGAAAATTTGAGACTGGAGTCACAGAGAATGATTAAAGGAATTTGGAAGCTTTTCATGAGAAATGATTGAAGATGTTTGACTTGTTTAGCCTAACACACTGCAATCTCATGAGGGATATGAATTTGCTCTGTAAATATGTGGGAGAAGAGTTGAGTATAGAACAAGGGAAAATTGTTCTGGGATTGACAGGTGTTTTAGGTGCAAAAGCAAATTGATGTAAAGCTGTGCTCAGTACAGGATTCAAAATGTTAGACTGCATGGTTTTCTCATACAGGAAGTGCTCGATAAATTAGGCTGTCTCTCCACCCTTAAGGCTTTCATATATTTATTAAAAATAAAAAATATGGGAATGAATTTTCCTTAGTTTCTGACCTCTATTACCCTAATTCATAGCCACTATCTTCTCTAAACAATCTTTTGCCCCAGTTCCCGTTCATCTTGAGCCATATTCCTTCCCCCTCTGTTTTTTCTCTTCTCTGTTCTGCATTTATCAAATGCCCATTTTAGGGTCTAGCCCCTCTCCGTATCCATCCACCCATCAGCACTTCCTATTGATTCTCCAATGTCCTTCTCCTCTCTCTTCCTACCCATTTCCTATTTCCTGCTCCTCTCTCTCTCCTGTCTCCTTACACTACCAGTGTTGTGTAATGTCTCTTCACATTCCCACTGTTCAGCTTTCAGTTGAAACTTCAAAAAGTTTCTGTTCAGTCCTTTTTGTTCCTTAATTCCCTTGCAACTAATCACCAGACATGAGTGAAGGATCACCACGGAGAACACAACAGAGAATATCTTTCTGCTTTTCCATGTGCCAAGTGCTATAACCAGCAAGAAAAACAAATCTCATCTGCACCCTTCAGCTCTTAAATACTTAGCTCAGAAGCATTCTCTAGATGATGTAGCTACAAAACATCAAAAGACGAAGAACAAGTATGAAGTTCTCTTTGCTTCACTCTGGATTTTTTTTGATGCTTACAGTTTGGGTAGCACTAATACAGAGTTTCACTGGTATGAACAAAATGACGTCCTTGATCCCAGGACTTTTCCAAATTCCCATCAGTGCTTAAAGCATACAAGTCAGCATTCCTTCAGAGAGTAATATAACTTTCTCACCTCCCCCCACTAACATTTTTAATACTTCTAAAGCATTTTTTCCTACTCATCTTGCTCCAGAAATGGCAAAATCACTTTAAAGAAACTTCTGTAAAACTACTCTGGGACCAGACACTCAAATTGGAAAATATGTCTGAGTAGATGCAATTTGGTAAACATGTTGGTGTTTTTAGTGTAGAACACAAGCTCATCAAAGAACAGGAAGTTTCAGGCAATCTGGAGTAGAAGTACTCTTACTGGCAACTTATAGAACAAATGTGACAATAAGATCACACATAGACTGTCTGAAGTGATGAATACATTCTAAATGGCTCTCAAAACTGTAAATCTATGTGAAGTGTCAGCAGTGCTCATACAGGGTTTTTGTTTTGTTTTGTTTTTTTTTCCTAATACATGTTGCTAACATAAATCAACAGTTTAGACTGAGAGATTTCCTTTCAGAACCTGTAGGAGGGGAAAATGTGTTAAAGTATATCAAGTCTTACCAAAAGTCAGCATCTTGAATGAACACAGTGTACATGAACATAAAATATACATACTGTATGGCACCGAAATGTGAGTCACAGTGCATAATGGTACTTTCATTTATCATTTTTTGTAGTCGGTGATAATCTAAATTTACACAAGATTTTAGTGGGAAAAAAAAGAAGGTAAATCAATAATCAGTGTATCTTTGAAGGAATGTTAGTATATACAAATTCACTTCAGTAATTGGGCAAAGTCTCATGTGTTTTTACTTTGACAGTTACAGTATATGAGCTATAAGAAAGTATCAGCAGATCTTTAAGTGAAAGATGCTTTAATCATTCTAACAGACACAAAACTCTGCTTAAAATGGAAATTCTAGTTTTGACCTCAGCAGGAAGATACAACTCGCATTGATTATGTGGAAACCTATAGGAAGCAACAGTAATTACACTGATTTGCATACCTAAATTAACATAATTGGTTTTAAATACTAAAGGTTTAAAATCCCAAGTGAGTTTTGGACTGTAATTGTAATGAGTGTCAGTTATAGGAAAAGGCAACAGTTCAGTTTCCCCTTACTAAGGATATAATTCAAACTTTGTACTTAATTACCATTTAAGAGATATGGCACCTAAGCATTACTGTACATCTCTAGTTCTTTGAGGAGTAAGGAGATTTTACATCATTGGAAATACTAAATCTTTGCTTACAATATTTCTGAAAAAAAAAAAAACAAACAGTTGTTGTTTACAAGGAGTGCACATTGTATTTGAATGTATCCTTTGAGTAGTTGAGAGAATCTGACAAGTAGTGTTCGGGTTCTGTGTGATACTATTGACTGGAGTCACCTCGCCTATTTCTACGTCTGATCTAGCTCCCCTCAGCTTCCTCTGTAGTCAGAACAGAGAGATGGAGAGGATTGGTGTTTTCATATAATTTTTGGAAAATGTCTGCCAAATACTTCAAGCGTGTTTGTCTTTGTTCATTAGGGAAGACTCAAGAGATTCATGTGGATGAAGAGTGAATCCTACTATATACTTCAAAATGCTGCCCATCATATTTGAATGTTAGGTATTCTATCCTTGCTGCCTCAGCAAATCTTGTCTAGAATCAGAAGCTGAGTAAGTGTAGACAAAATACTTCCAAAACAGATGTGTGTATGCATACATATTAGCAGGTGGTATAGAAGCAGATGATACTCGAATACTATGCATGAAAAATGCCACTGCTTCTACAAACTGCTACACAAATTCAGTCTAGATACTATAGGCTGGCTACAGTCATTACCATCTAATGTTAGTGGTCTGCTCATGGGTGTTGCGGTGGGTTGACCTTGGCTGGACCCTAGATGCCTCCCAAGCCACTCCATCACCCTGTCCTCAACAGGACAACGGGTGGAGAAAATATGGACAAATATTTATGAGTCCAGATAAAGGCTGTTTGCTAAAGCAAAAGCAAAGACCACATGTGGAAGTAAGAATTTGTCCTCTAGACATCTCTGCCTCCTTTTCCTGAGTTTTTATTGCTTAGCAGATGCCATATGGTATGGAATATCCCTTTGGTCAGGTTGGGTCAGCTGTTCTGTGTCCCCACCCAAGATCTTGCCCACCCCTGCCCTACTGGTGAGGAGGGAATGGTGGAGAGACAGCCTTGATGCTGTGAAACCACTGTTCAGCAGTAGCCAAACAGTTCTAGCTACCTATCTATCAATGGCTCTCTAGCTACCGATACAAAGCATAGCACTATGAGGTGAGGGCTGCTATGGAGAAAATTAACTCCATCTCAACCAGACCCAACATGAGTGTCAATGTCTGCGTTTCAGTGTAGGTGTTTGTTATTAGTGAAGAAAATGAGCTTGCTACATCTTTTTTACTGAAGAAATATTTATTTTTACATTCTTTCGAGTGATATTAAAATCTTTTTTTTATTAAGGTGTTGGCTATATGTCGTGGGTTGACCCTGGCCAACCGCCAGGTACCCACACAGCCGCTCACTCACTCCCCCTTCATCTGCAGTAGTCCATTTTCCTTGGAAATTTGAAAGATCTTCCTTGAATGACAGCTAGACAGGGGGAGAATATATTTCCAAGGGTTCAGGGTTTGAGATAAGGACAGGGAGATCACCCTCATTTACCATCCCAGGCAAAAAAGACTCAGTTTGGGGGAAATTGGGTACATTTATTAAAAGAACTAATCAGAGAGGAGTAATGAGAAGGGAGAAAGAGCAAACAGATCTTAAACAGAACACCTTCCCCCATCCCTCTCTTCTTCCCGGGCTTAACATCAATCCCGGTTTCTCCACCTCCTCCCCCCGAGCGGCGCAGGGGAACAGGGAATGGGGGTTACGGTCAGTTCATCCGACATTGGTTCCACCGCTTCTTCACTCCGGGGGAGGACTCTTCACTCTTCCCCAGGGCCATTGTGGGGGCCCTCTCATGGGAGAGAAGCTTTACGCTCTCTTCTCCGACATGAGTTGTCCCACGAAGGGCAATTCATCACAAACTGCCCAACGGGAGACACCTCACGAGGGGCAGCCCACCCCTCGTGAGTCTGAGGCGCAGTCCTTCGGGGGAAACTGCTCCAGCGTGAGCCACCCGCAGCGTCCCAAAAGTCCCACCAGCCAACCTGCTCCAGCATGGGCATTCCTCTCTTCCACGGGCTACAGGTTCTGGCAGCGACTTGCTCTGATGCGGGCTTCCCACGGGCTACAGTCCCCTTTCAGGCATCCACCCACACGGCGTGGAGTCCTCGGTGGACATCTACGCGGTTATCCTCATGGTGGACATCTGCACCTCGCCCATGGGCTGCAGGGGGACAACCCGCTTCACCATGGTCTTCACCACAGACCCAGGGGACTCCTTCTGCTCCGGCGCCTGGAGCTCATCCTCCCCCGCCTCCCTTCTTCACTGACCTTGGTGTCTGCACAGACTCTCACTCCTCCATCTCTGTACCAGTTGTTATGACGCAGTTCTTTTTCCCGTTCTTAAATATGTTTTTCACAGAGGCGTTCCTCTGCTATCACCTTACTGATAGGCTCAGCCTTGGCCAGCGGCGGGTCCCTCTTTGTAGCCAGCTGGCATTGGCTCTATCAATCTTGGGGAGCTTCTAGCAGCTTCTTACAGAAGCCACCCTGCAGCTCCCCCCCGCCGCTGAAATCTGGCCAGGCCAAACCAAAACAGTATAACACTGGGTCCAGTGAAAAATCTCCCAAATCATCATCAAAAATACACTTCTAGTTCTCATCGATTATGACAATTAGATGCCACTTGCTATTACAATAGTAATATAAACTATTGGGGCAGTACTTACAAAAATATCCTCATCGTGATAACAGTTGCACTAACTAGAAACATTATATTTTGATGGAAACACTTCAGAGACTGATATCTAAAATCATGATTAAGTAGACTAAGGGTATCAGGGAACTGCAGATAGAAAAACCTCTGGGTTTTGGTCTCAAAACCTGTTTGCTCAGTCCCTCATTAAATTCGCACAAAACGGATTAGTTTTTCTTCAGCCACCCTCATCTTTATTCATCAATGCAGATATCTTTTTTATTATTAAAAATTCTGTGACCTATTAAAAAGTAGTTACAATTTAATGAATATTTACGGCTATCTACAAACTGCTTTATGCCTTCGATCTTATTTTCTCATTAAGTAGAGATGTATAGGCTTTTACATATTCGCAGAGGAATTTACTGCCATTTGTCAACTCTCAATGCATACTGTGCTCAACATTGCTGTATTTTTCTGTCTTTTCTGAGTTTGTGAAATACCTTAGAGTAAAAGTTATTTGTATTGAAATACTTTAAGAAAATAGAATATCTGCTCTCATAGTTGGAAAAAAGATTCCTTGTTTGTTAATAGTATGGAGAAAATGTATGTTTAAAGGAGTCTATACAACTGTTAGAAAATGGGACATGATCTGTTGTTCCAGAAAATTTATGGGATGAACTGTTGGATAGAAATCATTAATGAGGTTTCATTTTGCTCTTGTTTTACTTGTATTCAATATTATCCGATGTTAATTCAAAAAAATTTTTATACTCGCAAAATGTTTGAAAATGCCCTGAATGCTGAACTTCTTATCTACTTTTGGTGAAGCTCAAGCATCTCAGAGTACAATATTAGAGTACAGTGTCACAGAAGTCAGTGCTTATTAGCTAGCAAGTTTTGTTGCCATCAAGGGCATATTTAAGGAAGCAAAATGCAAAATCTTCATATGTCAATGATTTAAATAGTATTAACAGTGAAATATAATACTCAAAACCACCAAAAGACTCAAATGTTCTTTCATTAATACTGTTTTGAAATAATTCATGGCACAGAAAGGACCTTAGAGGATGATCAAATTAAAAGAAAAAATATTTAAAAGCGTAGTTTCCTCATACTAATGCTCATAGACCTTTATCCAAGGCTATATTCAATGTCGAAATTAAATGGACAGAATGAGGCCAAGGACTATGACTTCTTCATTGTGTTTTGTTGGACATGTCTTATTTCTGACTGCTTACATAAGATTCCTTTCATGAGGAATCAGAGAGAGTTACCTGAGGTTAATCCAAATCCCAGTCATATGGACTACAGATATAGCAAGGACCTCTTGGTCAGTGTAGCTCCAGTGAATGTGATAGCAACACTGGTACTCAGTTATGTACAGGTACACTCCAGGCTTTAGTGTCTCAGTAGTCTGAAGGCAGTTTATCACGCTTCCAGAAAGAAGACATTTCTGTATGAAATATGTCTTCATAGTATTTTCATCTTTGTTTGAAAAGTGAGCACAAAAGTCATTTACATCCAGAGAATTTAACAGAAATTTTTATTGATATGCTCTAAGTTGTCTTTAGAGCAAAGAATTTGTGTGACAAAATGACTTTCCTAGAAGAAGATTAAGTGTTATATATATCAGTATTCTTACCATCTCCTTGCTTTAGTTAGCTCATGATAGACTTTGACAAATATAGTATTTCTAAAAATTTGTCAACTGTCACAGTTAGTTTGCTTTTTGTGTAGGAAATTTTCATGTTGAAGTACATATTCATACTGAATATATTTGTTGTAAATACCATGCATAGAATATTTAAACTAACAGTTTGATTCTCAATAATTAGAAGCATTTAACTGCAATAAGGCAGTCCTCTTGAAACAATGGAAAATGGCATTGGCAAGCTTGAAAATCGTTTTGCAGTTTAGTATCAACAGACTTTCAGAAAGAAAATTAGAGTTCAATTCTATATTTATTGATAGAACGGTATCATAGAAGGATTTGGGTTGAAAGGGACCCTAAATATCACCTAGTTCCAACCCCTTGCCATGGGCAGGAATACCTCCCACTAGACCAGGTTGCTCAAAGTCCCATCCAGCCTGGCCTTGAACACTTCCAGAGAGGGAGCATCCACAGCTTCTTTGGGCAACCTGTGACAGTGTCTCACTGTCCTCAGAGTGAAGAACTTCCTCCTAATACCTAATCTAAATCTACTCTCCTTCAGTTTGAAATCATTACCCCTCATCCTATCACTACACGTCCTGTAAACAGTTCTTCCACAGCTTTCCTGTAAGACCCCTTCAGGTACTGGAAGGCTGCTACAAGATCTCCCCGGAGCCTTCTATTGTCCAGGTGCAACAACTTGAACTCCCTCAGCCTGTCCTCAAGTGGGAGATGCCCCTGCTCATCTTCATGGCCCTTCTATGGACACGCTCAAGCAGATCCGTGTCTTTCTTATGCTGGGGCCCCCCGTGATGGACAGAATATTGCAGGTGAGGTCTCATGAGAGCAGAATATAGGGAGAAAATCACCTGCCTTGACCTGCTGTACACACTTCTTTTGATGAACTCAGGATGCAATTGGCTTTCTGGGTTACAAGCACGCATTGCTGGCTTATATCAAGATTTTTCATCCATCAACACTCCGAAGTCCTTCTCTGCAAGGCTGCTCTCAATCCACTCATCATCCATCCTGTGTTTCTGCTTAAGATTACCCCGACCCAAGTGCAGAACCGTGCCTGTGGCCTTGTTGAACCTTGTGAGATTTGCATAGGCCCACCTCTCCAGCCTATTAGCCACACCACTCAACTTCGTGCTGTCAGCAAACTTGCTGTGGGTGCACTCAATTCCACTGTCCAGGTTACCAACAAAAATGTTAAACAGCACTGTCCCAATACTGACCCCTGAGAAATGCCACTCATCACTGATCTTCACTTGGACATTGAACTGTTGACCACAAGTCTTTGAGTGTGACCATCCAGCCAATTCTTATCTAGTGGGTGGTTCATCCAAAAAATCAACGACTTTCCAATTTAATGACAAGGATGTTGCGTGGGACAATGTCGAATGCTTTGCACAAGTCCAGGTAGATGATTTCAGTTTCTCTTCCCTTATCTGCCAACACTGTAACTCTTTCATAGAAGGCCCATAAATTTGTCAGGCATGATTAACTTAATGCAGTAGTGTGATGTGTTTCTGTCTGGTAGGGTTTTTTAGTAGCTAAGGGACTGTGGCGATGTCTCCATGTGGAACTTCCAGACAGAACTGTGGAACTTCCAGAGTCTTTCCCTGCCCAGAGGAATAAAAGTCAGGTTGCCTCTGGCCAAGACCAGGCCAATTAATGTCTCTGCAATCAATGTATTTAAGAGGGGAAACCTCTTGGACCAGTCTCTTTTTCTTGTGTTGGCCAACTTATTCTTCTGGAGAGGAGGGAGACATAAGGAAAACAACCATATGATCACCAAGGTTGGTGAAGAAGCGGCTAGAAAAGGGCACCAGAGCAGAGATTTCCCTGAAGTCCATGATGAGATCATAGAATCATAGAATCATAGAATCATAGAATGTTAGGGATTGGAAGGGACCTCGAAAGATCATCAAGTCCAATCCCCCTGCCAGAGCAGGAATGCCTAGACTATGCTACACAGGAACGTGTCCAGGTAGGTCTTGAATGTCTCCAGAGAAGGAGACTCCACAACCTCTCTGGGCAGCCTGTTCCAGGGCTCCGTCACCCTCATTGAGAAGAAGTTTCTTCTCGAGTTTAAGCGGAACCTCTTATGTTCCAGTTTCAGCCCATTACCCCTTGTCCTATCAGTGGTTGTCACCGAGAAGAGCCTGGCTGCATCCTCGTGACACTCACCCTTGATATATTTGTAAACATTAATGAGGTCACCCCTCAGTCTCCTCTTCTCCAAACTAAAGAGCCCCAGCTCCTTCAGTCTTTTCTCATAAGGGAGATGCTCCACTCCCTTAATCATCCTAGTTGCCCTGTGCTGGACTAGATGCCAGGCTGAGGCCCTGCAACCCGAAATGATTAATGGTGGTGAAATGTCCAGGATATAGCACATTTGAAGAACCCCATGTCAGAGCAGAGGACCGCACTCAAAGCATGCCATGACTCTGATGAAGGCCTGCACTGGAGTTATCCATTGCTGGGAGGACTGGAGACTGTGGGAGGGACAAGAAGTCCCTCTCTTGCTCTCTAGCTCCCCTGCTACTAGAAAGCCCCACCAGGCACAAACTAATCACACTACTGCGTTAAGAAAATTGTACCTGACAAATTTATAGACCTTCTACAACAGAGGGGCCACAGGAAGAATTAGAACCGTGCAGGAAGGACTCGCGTTGGAGAAGTTCAGGGAGGACTGTCTCCCATGAGAGAGACACCAGGTTGTAGCAGTGGAAGACTGCGAGGATTCCTTTTCCTGAGGAGGAGGGAGTGGCATGGACAATGTGTAATGGACAGACCGAAACCCCATCCCCTGCTCCTCTGCACCATCAGTGAAGGGGACGTTGCCAAGAGGAAAGGAGAGGTGAGGGGAACATGTATTCAAGATCTAGTTGCATTTATTTCTCCCACTATCCTACTCTGATCTAATTGACTAGTTAAACTGGTAGTGGTTCTATTGCCTAAATTAAATTGATGGTTTTCTCCCCAAGTCTACTGCGGTTTTGCCCATAACAATAAGTGGTGAGTGAGCTCTCCCTGTCCTTAATCTTGATCCTCAAGCCTTTTGTTGAATTTTCTCCTCCTCATCCCAAAATGGAGTGGCATAGGGGTGAGCAAGCAGCTCCATGGTTCTTTGTTGCCAGCTGGGTGGGCTCAAACTATGACAAGTAGACAGGAATTTTGCTGCAGGTTTTACCAGCATAGAAAAATCTTAGTACTTAGTTATAAAATAACATTAAAATTATTATGAAAACATTAAATATTTCTGGAACATGTTTTAAAATAGTTTTAAAGTATTTCACTGCCAAAAGCATGATATTTTAACAACGTGTTTCAGCAAATGTTTTCCTTCCTATGAAATTTCCTAAGCTGATTTAATCTGTTGAACATTGGGCTCTCAGAACTGTTGATGATTTTGTAAATGACAGAAAATCAAGATGATGGATTAAAAAGTCCTTTAAAGTTAAAAGTAAAGATTACAAATTACTCTTTCCTTTGATGAAGACATCACATGAACATGAAAAACATGGATAGTCCAGAGACAGGAAGCTTTCAGCCATGAAACATTCAGAGCACTCCAAAGGAAAAGTTTGTTGAATATGAAAAGAAATATCTTAGTGAAGTGAAATGTCCATAGTATTTCACAGATAGCTTTGCTTCTTGAACTGACTTCTAGACTTATAAAATTATGAGAGAAATTATGTGTGGGGTGGAAATTTTTCAGGCTAGAATTTGAACTTGAGACCTAGAAAAGTTCTGTATTTGTAAGAACTGTTTGCTCAACTCAAGACAGTTTTTTCCTGCTTTCTCTAGTCCATTTTATGTCAAACTACAGCTCAGTTCTCATGTTTTGAAAAAGTGTTTGATTTCTTAGTTATGATTTAAAATATTTCTATAACCTTGCTGGTAAACAAGAATAATAAGAACACTGCAAAATGCTTCAAACATATAATACTTAAAAAAAAAAAAAGAAAGAAAGGAAAAAAAAAGCTTATACCTGGTTTTACTTAGCTATTTTTTCAAGATTATAACCTTAAAGTAAATTTTGTTATATGTAGGTTTTGCAACATAATGGAACAGCAGATAAATTACAAGACTGTAATATATCTTCTTCAGTTCTAAACTTCACTTTTGGCCAAGTAAACATCTTTGAATTTAGCAATTTGCATATTTCAAACACTGATTTAATTTGAAGGATGTTACTATTGAACAGAACAATGAACTACTAATTACGGCTTATTCTTTTTTTTTCCATTTTGTCTTTTGTCCAATCATCTACCCATCTTTCTATGGGCTTCAGTACATTGTATCAGATTGTATCCCGCTAGTGACAACAGACTAATCATTTTAATTCCTCTCTTTGGCTAATAACCACTTGATTCATAGACATCTGCTGTATTTTATTCTTTGTTTCTTCTTTCTCAGAAAGATTTTTCTTATTTTCTTCTATAGTTCTAGACCTTTCTCTGTCCAATTTGTTCTGAGTTAGAACTTCATGTTATGTCTTTCTCAAAGCGAATGTCCTCTATGTGGCTGATGACAGCTGGGCAAAACTTAGTGGATGCTTGTAATGTATCATTTTTTCTTCTACTCCTTTATGCCTCACCAATTTTTTGCTATTAAAAATAATTTGTAGATTTTTCAGTCAACATTCAGCTGTAGTAGCCAGTGCAAAGCAAAGGATTTTCATTGCTGACACTGATATGTAACACTTATGTAGCAAAAAAAATGAGAATGATTCAGACTAGTCTTATATCCTGAATGCATACAAATTTCCTGAAGGGATCAGGAAATGCACAACTGACTAATGTTTTCACATACTAATATGGAAGAATATTCACATACTAATATGGAAGAATCGTTGCAAAGTTCAGTGAAGAATATAATATTTCCATGCACAATTAAATAGATTATGATAATTTTTGATAAGAATGACCCGTGCAGTAGAATTAACTGTAATGTCTACCGAAAAATGTGTGCTATGTCTATTTTATTACACAGCAGCAACTAGAAGCAAGTAGAGTTGATTTCACAACATGTGTTTTTATAAATCCTGACTATAATAATCCGATAAATTACAGGAGCACTCACAAACCATTTTGCGCAAAATGTATTTTTGAAGAAAATAATCCTCTAGCTGGATTTTGAAAAAGTGTATGCAATGTTAGAAATACTGTTTTCAAGCATTTAAAAATTTATCTTTTTACTAATTAGGTTATAAGGGAAATGAGACTCTGGGTTCAGACAGTTTTAGATTGCCAGCAATTTTTTCTGATTTTGGCAGGTGAAGATGAATAATTCACAGGCTTTTGCTGGGGCAGCCTGCATGAGGAAAAAAACCCCAACATAAATGTGTTATTGAAACTTATTGGTAATACTCACTAGTATTTCTGTAAAAGAGAGGACAAAACATAGAAAATAACTTCAAGACCTCTTTACATTGTTATTGTAGTCCAGAAAATTCTCCTAAATCTTTAACTTATAAGAATGATCATTTGTTCCGTTGTGAAAGCACCACCAATACAACGTAAAGAGATGCTGTATTGATAATCTTGGTGGGAATCTCTCCTCCTAATGCTTCACTTTATCTGAAAAAGGGATTCCAAAGTCCAAGGGTAAAAGCAGTACCACTCATTTGCACCAAGAAAAATGACTCTGCCCACCATTAGATAGTAAGAGAGGATGAGTAAAGCAAAGCAATCTCAAGGTTACTTTCTCTCCAGAATCTTAATTTACAGGACAGACATGTGCTGCTTCTCCACACTACCAGGCAGGGAAACCAGCTTGAATTTTATAAAGAAAGTGCAACATGCCTGTACAGCCGGGCTCTCGCTGTCAGAGTCACTGTCAACAAGATGGATGTTCACAGAAGTATTGCTAATGTGACAAAACTGTAAAATTCATCAATATGCAGTCCACACTAGCATTACCTGTGACAGTTTTCCCAGTGGAACTCCAAAGTGATATAAATTTTATTTTTAACATAGTGTTCACAAGCCAGAAAGTATTCAGTGATGGAAATCATATCCATTCAATTGAATTCAGAGCTATTGAATACAGATGGCCAACTCTCAGGTTCATCTGTAATATATCCTCTCCTTTTGTTTATAAATCTTAACAGACTCTGACCAACGGAAAAGAGTTCCAAATAAATTGAAAGTTTTTCTCTATTTTTGGGCCAGATGTTGAAGCATTTTCAGTGGAGCATCATTGGTTTACAACATCTGAGCAGCAGAGCTGTTGTGAAGGAGGAATATAGATTATCTATTTGACTTCCTTATCTGTTATGTATAAATCTTATGGGAGTGTGTGGTTTTTCTTCTTTTTTTTTTCCTCTATTTACAAACATGTATTTTAGTTCTATGTTCTCTTTAAACTGTTCTAATACTATCATAAGATCAGCTATAGTAAAACACTACATGGGGAGCTATACAAGCCACAAAATGTCATAACTGATAAGATGTGTATATATAAGACAACCTAAAAGTTGTCTAAAGTCTGAGATATATTAAAAATATCATGAAAAGCAGAAGAAAATAAAACATGAACGGAATAAGGCAATACATATTTAGGTAATGTTAATTTCTTCTTGGAGACTGCTGGTATAGACCAGTTATACGAGCAAACTGCTATAATAACATCGAAGATAAAGTTTCCTAATTTTATGCCATTTTTCACAAGAATCTAACAATCTTTTCCCTATTGCTATAAACAGTTTAAGTTCTCAGTTTGGTCATAAAGGAAAAACGGTCAACTATCAAACCCGACAGACTAGATTTATTATGTGGCAAAAATACTATTATTGAATTTGAGATATTTCCTCCTCAGTTACAATAGATTCCGGGGAAAGCAATTACATATCATGGTAAGTACTTTCTGCTTGCTTGGACAAAATTAACCTTTTAAAAATATATATTTCAAGACTATGTCTGGTAGATGGAAAGTAAATAATATTGTTATTAATACATCAAATCTGGGTTGAAATTTCTAATGCCAAATATTCTACAAGATTCATGAGTACACTAGAAGTTTGGAATAGAGAACTATCAGCATGTAATAGTTATTTTAAAATGTTTTTTAAAAAATATTGTAGCTATTATTTAGGGCCAGTTTTAGTTAGGGCAGATAAAATGTCAATAATACAGAAAATGGGAAGTGATCAAACAAATATCTATGTTCCTTCTAACGGAGGTAAGCTCGGCTATTTTATTTTTTTTTTTCCTGCTTCATCTAAGAAGATAAGATTGAGATTTTTGCACCTACTCAGTACAATTCTCTGTCATTACACAAAATATTCCTTTAAATGTAGTAGAAACAAATGGTGGCAGGATATAGTCTGCTCAAAAATTCCATTTCAATTCCGGTGACTTCCCCTATGTTTTCCAAAATCCCTGTCTTTCCCTCATAGTGACAGACAGCTGCAGAAGAATGATACAGCTGTCATTGTGCTTGCATTCAGTTGGAAAGAAAATCTTTCATTAGGAAAGTTACTTCATGATCAGCTTTAACATTATCACTCTTCTCCTCGGCTATGGCTTAATAGTCTACCATGATGCTGCTTCTAACTATTGCAAAATATAATGCAGCTAAACATTCTTGCCCTCCAATTAGCCTCACATAAAAGCCTGTTTAATGACAGCTTTTAGTATTTTATTGTTAAAACAAATTAATTTGTACCATCTATAAACATGTTATACAGTAACTTAATGATCAAATTTAACAAGCCCTCGCATCTTGGCCTGAAAAGATTTTTAAAACCAGGCTAGAAGCACTCTGTGACACAGATTGCATCTCTAGATATGTTTGAAAATCATTGGAATGACTCCAACAGTGCAGAAGAAGTTAATCCTCATATTTCAAAATAAATATGAGATGATTTAGAGATCATTTAAGCTAGTTAGCATGACACAAATCCTGGACAAAGTTGATAAGGGACATAATTGGTAAAGTATTAAAAGATTGTAACTTAATTAATGGTAATGAAAATAACTTTATGGAAATTAGATCTTTTAAGACAAAACTCATGCATTATTTTAGGAGATTGTAACTTGGTTACCATGGAAACCTAGTAAACTTAAGGCATCTGAAAAAGAATTTACTTCATGCTGTATGATGTGAATAGAAGTTAGACTGTACAAAAAGAAATTACTTTGTGTTCAGAGATGGTCAACTAATCACAGAAATTAAACTAAAATAATAATTCCTTCGCTAACAAAATTTACATTGTTTTACTCCACTTCCATATGAAAATGTGATCACATGCTTTATTACAAGGTATTATGTTGAAATGATTTATGTGGCCAACCATATACATTTTGACTAACAGGACATTAACTATGATCTCCAAGTTCTCACTCATATCAAATAAAGTTGAAAGCACTTTTCTCTAGCACAGAAATCTAATTAGATGAGACCCAAATGACTAGAACATGTGACAAGATGTATTCAAAATCCACATTTTCAGCTAGACAAGTAATTTTCTGTTGTAACATCTCATTTGGGGACATCATGTCATTTTAGTCTATTCTGAAATATAAAGGTTGTATTTTTTCCTGGTTTTTTTTGTTTTGTTTTTTCTCCTTGCTAAAAAAAAGAGAAAAGTAACTTCTTGTGTTTCTTGTCTTATGTTCTCTTTCATTTCACACTGTTGTTTCCTCTTCAATTTTCACAGCTTGTAGAGTTAAAAAAACCCCACCAAACCTCTGGCTTTCTACCTCTCTTTCCAGTTAAGGCTACAAACTAACGATTTTTCAGTGATTCTGTGGAAATCTAAAAATTCCATCAAACTATTGAAAGTAATAGTAACATTAGCACTCCAGTGTCCTGGTTAGATACCAAATCAGGCAATTGCATTCTGTCTCTTAAATCTCCCCTGGTGTTTCATTTGCAACAGCATGCTCTTCATTTCCTATGCTAAACAGGACTCTGATTACGAAAACACTGGTTCATGTCAGCAATGTAATTGATCTCTCAGGGGAACTGCCCATGTTCGCAGGAGTGGGATATTGACTTGTCTCTTTCCCAAGTTCACTGGTACTTTGGGTTGAGATGTGCAGCAGGTAGCAGCAGCTACACCTGACAGATCATAGTATCAAATAATGTTTCTGTTATTACTGTGGAAGTTGTCTGGAATATCAAGTCCTGTGGAAATATTCAAAGATTGTTTTTGCAATGAGCCGATGTTATTGCGGTGAGAAAGGAAGCTCTGTCACAGGAACGACGGTGTTCTATGGCACTGTAGCAGTGGATTTCTGAGCATAGGACCTGCGTAAAACTGCCCTAGTTATTAAAATATGCAGAATTTGTAAGATGATTTCTATTCAACCCTCATTTTCTCAATAGCTAACTTTAGGCTCTGTATTCTTAAATTCTTGTGTTCCGTCTATTGAAAAAACAAAGTAAAAGCAAAGGCTAGTATTAGAAAGTAGTTTTAAAAAACTGCTTTTATCAAGTAGTTCTATATTTGTACACATTTGTTTATTTGTAGTTATCTTCTCTTACAAAAGAAGATGTTTTAGGAGAGGAAAACATGAGCTGAAGTCAAAGAGACAGAAAATAAATGTAATACAGTCCTCTCACTAGATGAATTCTTTCCAGTCAGTCCTCCAAGACCTCACTGCTGTCTAGAAACTGAAACAAACTGTCCAGTTCCTCTTCAAACTAAATCTTGAAAGAAAAACATCCCTTTTAAATTTTTGAGAGAAAGGTTACATTTTTAGGAGAGGCCGAAAACAAAATGAAGTAAATGAGCTAGATCTCTGTTGATTAACCCTCTTTATAGGAACAAAGTGGCTTTGTTGTATCCCATATGATTTACTCTATTTAACTGTCCCCACACTCAAGGTCTTAATTCTGTTTTAGAAGCTAGGTTGATGGGAGTAAATAGCAATAAAAAATTCCCCAGATAAATCGGAAACATAGTATAAATACTTTGTAAATAATAAATCCAGAATTAGTATTTACGATGGACACCAAGAGATGTGCTAGCTAATGAAATTTTTATAATGGATTCTGATTTTTCCTTTTTAAAAAAAACCTGATTATTTATCTGCCCATCTTTTCATATTGCAACATAGACTTAGAATTCCATATATTTAAACAAAACTGTCCAGTTGACAATCCAAGAATTTAAACAGAACCCGAGAGAATTACCTTCTGATGCATGTAAGATTAAATTCATCTTTGTCCTGCTGTAATACATTGGTATTTTGTAACCATTTTGAGATGAAGCAATATATTCAATCTTCTTCATCTGTCATTTCCACATGATGAGTGCTCATCATAGATCAGAAATCCTTGTTATTAGTTCTAGTGCACAAATACATGCCTATGTACTTTTTACTTTATTCCATTGCTGTGATCAGAATTCAAGGTTGTTCCTACATTCTTGTACTTTGATCCTGCTGTACATTGATGGTGCTTCCTACTGGCACTTTTTACCACCCTGTGTGCAGGGGTTGGGTTGGGAGTCATAGAGAACAAGTAGGTACACACACCTCACATGTTTGGGTTTTTTTTTATGTCAAGAACGCTAATCACAGAATCACAGAATAATAGAATGTTAGGGATTGGAAGGGACCTCGAAAGATCATCAAGTCCAATCCCCCTGCCAGAGCAGGAACGCCTAGATTATGCTACATAGGAACGTGTCCAGGTAGGTCTTGAATGTCTCCAGAGAAGGAGACTCCACAACCTCCCTGGGCAGCCTGTGCCAGTGTTCCGTCACCCTCACTGAGAAGAAGTTTCTTCTCAAGTTTAAGCGGAACCTCTTATGTTTCGGTTTCAGCCCATTACCCCTTGTCCTATCAGTGGTTGTCACTGAGAAGAGCCTGGCTCCATCCTTGTGACACTCACCCTTGATATATTTGTAAACATTAATGAGGTCACCCCTCAGTCTCCTCTTCTCCAAACTAAAGAGCCCCAGCTCCCTCAGCCTTTCCCCATAAGGGAGATGCTCCACTCCTAGTTGTCCTAATCATCCTAGTTATCCTGTGCTGGACTTTCTGCAGCAGTTCCCTGTCTTTCCTGAACTGAGGGGCCCAGAACTGGACACAATATTCCAGATGGGATCTCACCAGGGCAGAGTAGAGGGAAAGGAGAACCTCTCTTGACCTACTAACCACCCCCCTTCTAATACACCCCAGGATGCCATTGGCCTTCCTGACCACAAGGGCACAGTGCTGGCTCATGGCCATCCTGCTGTCCACCAAGACTCCCAGGTCCCTTTCCCCTACACTGCTCTCTAATAAGTCATTCCCCAACTTATACTGGAACCTGGGGTTTTTCCTACCCAGATGCAAGACTCTACAATTACCCTTGTTATATTTCATTAAATTTTTCCCCGCCCAACTCTCCAGCCTGTCTAGATCTCGCTGGATGGCAGCTAATGAAAATATCAAATAAGTCAGAGCAATTTGGGAATCCTTACTTATCTCCATCTTCTGTGACAGGTGTCCTTTCAACTTGCCAGGATTTCTTTCAAGCAACTTCTCCAGATTCCTACTGATTTTTGTTTTCTCCAGTTTGTCTGATAGTATGTAGTGTAGTATGAGATTAATTATTGATATTTATATTGGTGGCATAAACAGAACCTTCTGTTTCTAGAAAAACAGTTATTAAAATAGTTTTGCACTGATCTAGCATGCTAACTTTTGTTTAACTTCTGTAAAACTTTGTTGCATTTTTTCATATTTTCCTGCAATTTTCCCTTAGTTTTTCTGTGTTTTTTTTTTTTTTTAACCTGTCTAAAATTGTTCAAAATCTCACACACATCTGATGTTAAGTTAATGTGGCTTTAATTTCATAGAAACATAGAATGGTTTGGGTTGAAAGGAACCTTAGAGATCATCTAATTCCAACCCTTTTGCCATGGGCAGTGACAGTTCCTACTAGCCCAGGTTGCTCAAAGCCCCATTCAGCCTGGCCTTTGAACACTTCCAGGGAGGGGATATGCACAGCTTCTCAGAGCAAGTTGTCCCAATGTCCCACCACCCTCACAATAAAGAATTTCTTCCTAATATCTACTCTAAATTTGCCCTCTTTCAATTTGAAATTGTGACCCTTTTTCCTATTACTACACACTCGGTTAAAGACTCCCTCTCCATCTTCTCCATTTTTGGTTCTATGCTCCTTTCTTAAAAAAAAAAAAAAAAAAAGAAAAGAAAAGAGAAACTCACTTTGCAATATTATGCCCCAGTTCTTTTGCTGCATTGCATGTTTTCTCAGCATGCCAAAATCGAGTTTCTTGAGTTTTGCTTATAATTCAAATGTGTTAAATTTAAGCTGTGCCCCAGCTTATTGTCTTTAGTACTTTCCAACCTCACATGTAGAAGGTCTGTAGCCTTTTTTGACATTATTTTGATTTGATAAGAAATAAAATTGGACCTTTTTGTTTACAATACTTTTGTACTATGTGACATAGTTTTGTGGGGGTCTTTTTGTTGGTGTGTTTTGGAGGTTTTTATTTTATATTATTTCTACAAAAGATTTTTAAACTAATGAATGGCCCACCCAGAATAAGAAAAATAATTGCTACCGTTTCTGATTCTTTTTTTAATTTTTATTTCTTTTTAATTGAAGAATGTCTTTAGTTTTCCAGGTAACAAGAATGAATGCTAACACATTTTCTTTTCAAGGTAAATTTCTACGTCACGTACGCTAAGTGATGTTTTTCAAAGCTAGACATCTAGCACACTGTTCAGAAGAAACCATTGAGCTGGTGGTTCATCTGAAGCTCTATACCTCATATAGGATCACCAAAGTTTATTTAAAAACTAAACTAAGTTTTAAGAAACTGTTTGGCGTTAATGCATTCAGTAAGCAGATCTGTCACGCTGAAAGAAAGCACAGCTACAGAATGCCAAAGCTGGCACAATGTGTCATTTGCCACCTGAATTCAAATTCCAGCTGCAGATTAGCAGGAATGACTAAACTAGTTATATATAAATCTAAATTTATGAATGGCTTAATTATGAATTAAGCTCACTTCTGCAGTGAGTAGCACAAAGTATATGTACCGATTTAAATCCTATTCAGTAGCTTAACTACAGCTTGCTAAAAAAAAAGACATCTTTGGAGTTCTTGTTGGGGTTTTTTGTTTGTTTCTTTCTTTGTGGCAGATGTTCTTGTGATTTCAATCATGCCAGAAGTAATTCCTCTTATAACTTGCACAATTGCACTGAAGTTATGCACACAATGATTATAACTCACCTGCCAAATATGGCTCATGTCTGACTTGTCTGTTTTCCACAGCTTTTAAATTATCCCTCTTTAATTTGGTTACATGTTGTGACCTATTGTTCAAATCTTTGGCGATTCTCAGTAAAACTCTTTTGTTCTTATAACCACTAGCTCAATTAACACAAAGTGGATCGGAGCCCAGCACAGACAAGAAAGCTAACATGACCACTAAAATCCCAGCTCAAACTAAAAGTTGACATGAAACTGGTTTATGCCTGCAGCTTGCTCTGCTTTACCTGCCAGGTAAAGATGTCTCAAAATATATTGAAGGTCAAGCATAAACATAAACATAAAACAGAACAGAGAACAACTGTTAAAAATGGTAACATTTAGTTTCGTAACTTAGATAAGATTTGGATTTGGATTGGATTTCACTGATGATAAAGTTGCGCTTTTTTATACTAAAAAGCAACCTATAATGACTGGAAGAACAGTATTTACATGGATGGAGTTACACAAAGCAAAATTAGAAAAAAAATATGCTTTTTTATCAATTCTGTTGTCTAGAACTGAGCTAATTAAACGTACACTAAATGGATGTCCCTTTTTCTGAAGTGATGTTTTGGAAGAATCTCCCAATTTTCTTACTCAAATACAATGGAATATGTCTCCATCTGTGAAAGAGAGAATGTTGGGAATGTCAGTAACAACAGTGGTCATCAACATCCTGAAGCATCCAGAGTATGCATGGTGGAAATATGCATAAGCATGGACATGGAGGAAAGTTCTTCAGTTTTCCCTGTGTGGGTTTTTTGTTTTTATTTGTCAAACAGGTTAAAAATAGAAATCCACTAATTCCTATTCGGTCCCCATGTGTTTCCTGATGCAGTAGAGAGACGGCCCTGCCCATGACAGGGAGGTTGGATTAAATGATCTCTAAGGTCCCTTCCAGCCCAGGCCATTCTATGATTCTATGATTCTTTGTATGACAATATAATTTGATACCGATGTCTGCTCATTTTCCTTTCTCTTTGTCTCCTGCTCTCTCTCTCTCTCTTGCTTTTTCACTCTGCAATTCACCATCACAGAGCTATCATTCAGAATGTCAGTAAGGACCCATGGGTTAAAATTAGTGAAAGGTACTTTAACATGCCTTAAATTATATATAGAACTTCCAGTATTACTTCTATCAAGTTGTAGCAATAGAATAAGGAGATATTGCTGGTTAAATTTCTAAGTCTACTACCACAGAAATTGTTTTAAGAGTTGTTAATATTTTTGTCTATGCCACCAAAAAATAAAATGTAACTGAAAGGACCTAGTCTAAAAAGTGACATATTGTGTTAAAAAAAAAAATCCAAACAAAATTACACATTGTAGAAACTATACCTAGTTGTTAGTGCAATTATTTTGTTACTGACAATCATTGACTTGAGAAAATAATAGTTTTCAGTTTTAGTCAATGAGAATATATTCAAAAAAATTCAATATAAAACTTTGGTTCTTTGACACTTTATGAACAGGCTGCCACTGCATTATCATGGAATGGAAAAGATAAAACAGTCATTGAAATAAAGACAAGTTAGAAAGGATGAAAATTGTTTTCATGTGTTCTCAACAAGCAATAGGTTTCAGTTTTTATCTTTTTATCTGTGATAATAGAATACAATATGAATCCTACTTATTTTTATGGTTTTTATTATTTCTTATAATATATAATTTTCTTGGTTTTATTTGCCAATATAAATAGTGTAATTTCTGTCAATCATTTTGAAAAGTATATAAACCAGTGTTATTAATAAAATAGACAAGTAGTTGAAGAGGGATTTTAAAACTCGTGTTTTGGGGATATAGTGAGTGACATTTATCCAAGGACATA
Source organism: Trogon surrucura (assembly GCA_020746105.1). Taxonomy (NCBI): domain Eukaryota; kingdom Metazoa; phylum Chordata; class Aves; order Trogoniformes; family Trogonidae; genus Trogon; species Trogon surrucura. The sequence continues at coordinate 109,538,633 of CM036617.1, read as the reverse complement.
TTTATTAAACTAATTTATTAGGATACTCCATCAGTAGTTTCCTTGCAAATACCTAACCTGGGTCAATGTTTTATTTTATACTATGACTACCTATACATTAGTTATTACTTTGTAATATAAATAATTGATGACTTCCTAACACCTACGACAAAACATATATTATAGTCTTTGGCTGGAAATGAAGAAACAAATTTAAATCAACAAAATGAGGTTTCAGTCTGTCCAAAAAATAAAATTGAAGAATTAAAATATTATAAGCAAGAGTCTTGCAGAACAGTTAATCTCTAAGCTAACATTAAAACTGAAAATTAATATGTAAAAAAAAAAAAATAGGATTAATTTCTAGCATCTAGCTCTCAGGGAGCACAAAATGTATATAATTTCAAAATTCATCCCTCATATCTTAGCTTTTTACAGATGTTTGACTGTTATTGCACTGGTTTACTGCCATATTGGTTTGAAACTATCAGATTCTGAATTCTGCTCATGGTTTGAAGAAACATATGGTTGAACTTACTAATTATTGAAAGAGAAAAAATGTCACAATTCTGCTAAATTAAGACGTTTATAGAAAACTTAATGTAAAATATCTGACCAATTCCTATAATTTACTTTGGGTCATAATGAAGAAGGTTCTAGAGAAGTGAGGATCTGTCTGTTCAATCAAGTAACAAGTGATAGGACAAGAGGAAATGGACTCAGGTTGTGCCAAGGGAAGATTAGATTATATATTAGGAAGAATTTCCCTACTGAAGATGTTATCAGGCATTGGAAAAGGATGCCCAGGGCAGTGGTAAATTTCTTTTCACTGGAGGGATTTAAAGAGTTGGGTACACACGGTGTTTAGGGATATGGTTTAGTCAAGGACTTGTCAATGTTAGGTTAATGATTGAATTTAATGGTTTTAAAGATCTTTTCTCATCTAGGCAATTCTGTGTGATTCTCTGTGAAGACATTTTTGTAGTATATTTATTTCTTTGGTTATGTAAAATATAGCATAATTGTTATATTAATTATGGGCTCTGGATCAGGAAGGCCTTGCTACATCTGTGAGAAATCACTTTCTGATGGTAAGATCTTTTTGTTTCCCAAATAAAATTAAAGAGGACGATAGGGAACATCAAGCACTGTAGTCTCTATTGCTCATTGTTTTCTTCAGTAGTGGAGAGTTATGGCACCTGTGGAAAGCACAATCTGGCCACCAAGAGTGAGAGACGTTCAGGAAGCAAGAGCAGGGAGGAGTTATGATCAGTCAGTAGAGATTTAAAAAGTGTAAACCTGTGCATGAAGGAAGCAGATAATGTTGGGGAAAACTAAAAAATAACTAAAGAAAATTACACTTCCAGGGTAGCTGGCTACAAATCTGTTTCTCTTTGTAACACTGCAGTTTAATCACAACAGTGTTAAACCTCCAGTCAGGGAACAATATGCTTCGCTTAAAAGCATTGTTACACCTATGTGTAACTTGATCGTATATGATGACATATTAACATAGTCTTTTTACCATATTGTATTGACATAAAGTGTTTGTCGATATAAAAAAATGTATGTATTGATTTAAAGCAATTATTGATATAAATTTTATTTATTGACTTAAAGTCTTCAAACAAGCTTAAAGCCCTATTCCTTATCATAAAAACACATGTAACCTAGACCCAGCATATTTAAAATATTGGGATAATATAACAAATATGGTCCCGAGGAGTTCTCAACTGTACTGGTAAAAATTACACTTCCAGGGGCAAAAGTCTTTTTCATGATCAGAAATTGGTCAAAAGAGGAACCAGAAAATCTGAAAGTATCACCTCCAGCGGGACTTTCGTCTTCAGACTTGCTCTGTGTAACCAAGCTTGCAAGGCAAAAATTAAAACCCAATTAAAATGCTCCAATTTTCTCCTCCTAAAATTTACAAAACAGAAAGAAATGACTGTAAGCTCCTTCTCCATTCTGTAACATAATATGTGCTGCATGTGTTTTCATCCTATCAGATGTTAACAAGCAAGCTTCTTATTGAAGATATCAACATTCTCCACAGTGGTATTTTTACAAGCAATGTGTATACTGGGGCATTCTTCTGCTGACACTCTGTAAATGCAAGTGCTACTCTCAGCTCTGAGTGAAAGCAAGCAAGCTATGGTAAATGAAATAGCATACAGATAGTCAGATTGCTGAGAAGTGTCCTTGAAGAGCTGTATAGAGCTATATTTCTGAAATGCACTGCAGTGAAGGCAGCACCGGGATACTAACTTCTAATGATCAGTAACCGCAAAGGTGAGAAGAATTTGGATTTTCCATAGTGCAGAATTCAAACAGGATCTCCAGAGTTTAACTGTCTGTTGGTCCTGTTATTGTAGCTGATACAGACTGTGTCTTACGATGTCAGTCAAAAGAATGTAAGAACTTTGAATGCTGTAAACTAGCTCTAGTTAGTTTACTAACCTAATTAATAGCTGGATCGTTTAGCTGGAAATAGTTCAGATTGGCTTCTCGATTCTCCAATTTCATTGGTCTCCTTTAAAATTAATTATTTCTCTGTGCATCAGCATCTTTTTCTTTTCCATAACAGAAGTGAATCTAAAGACTCCATACAAAGTCCCTGTCCAGGAAGCAGAAATACCATCAGATTTCCCTGTAAAAAAAAATTCTCAGGATAATTTAAAGGCATATTTAGTGACACAGAATGAAGTCAGAGTATATAGCATAATCTACGACAATAAAACTGTTTTTAACCTAGGATATATGTATGTCATACTGCCAGGGAATGACACCAGAACCTTAAAGAATGATATCCAGAAGATGTAGCAACCTGTAGTAGTGACTATTCAGAATATCCATGTTTCATTTTTTGAGTGTGCTTTAGTCTATAATGTTATTACAGCTTAAGGAGAAAAGCCAAACAAAAGAAAACGTATCTAACAAAAGCTGTCTTTAATTAGAGATTGTATGAAACTATGCTAAAAAAAATGGGAGTTTATCTAGTGCTTTATGTAAGAAAACAGAATTTCCCAGGGGTCCATATTTTAAATTTATTATGTGTGGTCTTCCTTTTATTTTCTTAAATTATGCAGTCTTTCATTATATTTGAAGATGAATCTATAAATCATATGTGTAAAACACTAGAAGTAACCTTTATATATATATAGTTTGTTTAGTCAGAAATAAATCTTTTCTACATATTTTATAAAATGTTGATCAATGATTTATTTGTCCTTTAAGCACAATATAGATAATCATATTCTGCAAGATAGAATATCTAAGAATCAGAGAATCACAGGATGTTAGGGGATGGAAAGGGCCTCGAAAATACATCTAGTCCAACCCCTACTGCCAGAGCAGGATCATCTACAGTAGGTAACGCAGGAACATGTCCAGACAGACAGGTTTTGAATGTCTCCAGAGAAGGAGACTCCACAACCTCCCTGGGCAGTCTGTTCCAGGGCTCCGTCACCCTCACAGGGAAAAAGTTTTTCCTAATATTTTTGTGGAATCTCTTATGCTCCAGCTTGCACTCATTGCTCCTTGTCCTGTCACTGGACATCATTAAGAAGTGCCTGGCTCCATCCTCCCGACATTCACTCTTTACATATTTATAAACACTAATGAGGTCACCCCTCAGCCTCCTCTTCTCCAAGCTAAAGAGACCCAGCTCCTTCAACCTTTCCTCATAAGGGAGATGTTCCACTCCCTTCATCATCCTTGTGTCTCTGTGCTGGACTCTCTCAAGCAGTTCCCTGTGTCACTTAAGCTGAGGGGCCCAGAACTGGACACAATATTTCAGATGTGACCTCACCAGGAAGAGTAGAGGGGGAGGAGGACCTCTCTCGACCTACTAGCCACACCCCTTCTAACACACCCCAGGATACCATTGGCCTTGTTGGCCATGAGGGCACAGTGCTGGCTCATGGTCATCTTGCTGTCCACCAGGATACTCAGAGGTCCTAGTATCCACTAGATACAGGCCTCCAACTAAACTCTCTCCTATTGACCAAAACTCTCTGACTTCTTTCATGTAAGTATATGTAGAGAAGGTACTGGAAGAAGTTACGAGAGGAGCTAAAATTTAACCTTTGCATTGATCTAAAATATGAATAATTACTGTATTACAGATAATTGTAATTTATATAATCCTTATAATCTATAAACATGACTTTGATAGAAGTACAATTCCTCTAAATTAAAAGCTAGATGAATTACATTGTATTACTCTATTGGTTAGTAGAGTTATTTCAAATCAGTTATAATAACCAAGGGGAAGTTAAAAAGTTACGGCATGAAGCAAGGGAAAATGAAACACAAAAGGGTGATTGAGCTAGACTTGATTTTGACATTTTTCAAAATTAAAATGCATTTAGTATGTAAGTTCCCTATCTGATCACTCCTTTTATGAATTAATCAAGTGGAGTTAATGCCAGTACATGCAAAGCCATGTGCTGTGGAGATACATTTGCATTACAAGCCACGATACTTGTTTTTGGCCGGTTGATTGGTTGGTTATTTTGTTTATTTTCTAACGATGTTTCTTTTTTTTGCAGAAGAGGATAGTACACAGATTTCTTCAATATGGATTATATTTAACCATTAGTTGCATATATCCAAACCCTTCTAAACTTTCAGTTACAGGTTTTCACTGAGGTGTAGTGTGGCTTTTAATGCAGTAACATTTAAGTGTTCCAGTCACAGGTAAAGCACACTAAGAGTGTGCACAATTATTTTTTTTCTTTCGTTGTGGAGTTCACAGTACAAGTAACTAAGTGTTAGATGTTCAAGGAAAAATGATAATTCTGTCTGAAAATTACATAAAACTTAGTAGACTGACATATAATTATTTAATGTCTAATTCCTACATGAAGGCTTAAATATCTGTTGAAGTCTATGCAATGGGGACACCTAAATACTTTCTTTTAGATATTTCCATCATATTTGTGACAGAAGACAAGATTACCAAATTTTATTTAGTAATTGCCTCTAATTATTTTACCTGAGTTTGAAAGGGTATGCTGTCTCTAGAAGAAAAAAAAAAAAAAGAAAACAAAAAAAGCAAGTCCCCAAAGAACACAACAAGCAAACACCAACATCAAACTACTGATAAAGATGTACACCTGAGAAAAGAGAAGACCAAGAGACCATGTCTAGTAAATGTACCATCATGAAAATCCATATAATTACTAAGTTTGATAATAAATACAGATATTAAAATGCTTTACCAAGAATCACAGAAGAAAGACTGCTTTCTTCTTGTTCGGTAGCAAAAGCTTCACTTTAAAGGACTTTTTAAATTTATGTATTTTATTTTTTTGCTGAGAGATAAAAATCACTGGTTTTCAGAAAGTATATTTATAAGGTACTGACTAGTTTAATTCGCTGATTTTGACTCAAATGTCATAAGTTCATCTTCACTGCATTATACTGCTACTATTTATATCTGTCTAATACATTAAATTTTCAGTAGGCAATTATCAAGGCTTCTCTGTTTATCACAGATTTTTGGTGGAGAAATTAACTGTGTTTAAAAATCAAACCAAGCACAACAATAAAACCCCCAAAACAACGCAAAACAGCTACAACTGATTGGAAAGATTTATTACTGTGTCACACACGCTTTTATTGTGCTCCAGTGAAGATTCAATGAATATTGCCAGTGATAACTTCCTACTTTCTGATGTTCATAACACCAGAAAAACAACATTGACAATGTTAGAGTGAATTTAGAAAAGAACAACAAATGTGATTAATTACTTGATGAGACTGACAGAAAAAAAATTAAAACGGTTCATTATGAAACGCTTGGGTAAACAGTTACTTTCTACAGGAAACAGTTCTTCAGATGCTTTCGGGGTGTGAACACTGAGTCAACTGTAAATTCTCCTTTTACTACCAGGAAACTTATTCCTTTATTGTTTTGAACGCAGCATACGGTTGAAGGGCAAATAATGTTCCACTGCTGCTTTCATTTTAAAGTAGATTTAATGGAGTATCAATGCAATCTGGATTACTTTAGGTTTGTACCTTTTGCCTGTATACAACTTAGGGATTGTTTTACCTACTTTTGTATTGCTTCTGCTCTGGGGAAAAAAAAAAAAAAAAAGCCCTAAAATACACACGATTATTCTTCAGGGGAAGTACGCAATGATTCTATTTTTATAGCTTATTTCACCCAGATACCAGAATAATCTTAATCAGATCATCAGATGTGGAGGGTTGAGGGGATGTGAAAGGCAGTATTTGTTTGTTATTTCTGTTAGATTTATCATTACAGATGTAGCAACAATGGAGAAAAAATAAAGACTTGAAGTATGTAAACCAAAGTACTCTAAAGTGCAACACTTTATCTTTTATATGATTCTGTTACCTTTTTTGAATACCTACTACTCAGGTGCTGAATCTTGTGGGAGATCTCAGAGACAGATTTCAGATTATAGACTCTCAAATATTTTGAGATTTGATAAATTCTATGTCTTTATGCTAACTTTGTTGTATAAGGGATTTTATATGTAAGTATGTTTGCATTTTTGTTAGACATTGCAATTTTATTTATGAATGACCATTCAGGAGAACAAAAGACTGAAACAGACACCTCAAATGCAGATCAGTCAGAATCAGTATACGCTGGGAAAAAAAAATCCATCCTTTTTAGTTATTACTGTATCTTTATAAGAAAGTAACTTCTTTGGGTTTGTAGCATAAAATAGGGTCATATATTAAACATTTGTTCCACTTTCTGAGTTCTGCAATGATCCTTATGTTTTTGCAATGTTATCTGAATACAAAAATTGTATGACTCTTAGATATATTCATTGCCATAGTTTCTGTTAAATTATATTTCTCTAGTTTAGTTCTCTCTGGTTCGCATACTGTGAATTTAATTTTTACTTCAATATTCTACCTTCCTCGGTTCTTAAACAAGCATGTTGAAGACAATGGGACAACCTCAAAACTTGATTTTTCCCCATGTTTCCTTTGTGATGTCTGCAGTGAATTTGTATAGGTAACTGCTGGCAGTTGGACAAAAATACAGTACTTTAGTTTAATGCTGGTTCTTTCAGATCTGCTTTTAGCAAATTGCCTCATGATGCTCTGTGTCCTTCATTTGCAGACTACCATGATTTTCCTATCTCACCCCAGTGGAGAAGTAAAATGTCTTTTCTCACATTCTAATTTTACAAAGTAACATTTACTGGCTCCTAAAATACAACAGGAATTTTTCAATTAGTGATATGCAAAGATTTTCAGTATGGATAATGTCAGTCCTTTGCACACTGTCAAATTGGCTCCCCTGAAACAGAGCTCTTCAATGCCTCTAACAACCTATGGTTGTCCTGGGGTGAGCTAAACAGAACCAGTTCTGCAGTGATTTTTACTTCTCAGTTCAGTCTCTCCCAGGACGCTGCACGTTCTGAAGTCAGCAGTATGTTTTTGCAGACAGTGTGTGCTACTGGCAGTGATAACACCTGATGTTTACAGTCACTGCCCAGGACTGGGATGCAGAAAGAATCTTGCTGATACTTGTTCCTACAGTGATCAAGGCCACTGCTGGCTCTTGTGTGCCACGCTGGGGGTGCTGGGTAGTGAGAAGGGTCACAAGGAAGTAAAAGGTTGCACCTCCGGGAAGTTACAGACAGGACACATGACCAACAAGAGTATTCCATTCCATATATGTCATATTCAGTATAAAACTGAGGGAACATGAGGGTTTAGGTCTTCTTCGTCTTCTCTTCTGAAACGGCTGGTATCCAAGGACAGCTCTGTCCAATCTTCTGCCTTTGATCTCAATTCTGAGTTCCTGAATCTGTGTCCAGCTAGCTGCCACAGCTCAGCCTGGGGCTTCCTTGGTGCCGTCTGCTCTGCAGTATCAGTTGGGATTGCTATTGGGGGCAGGGAGGAATGGGGAGATGGGTTCAATATCAGATTTGTATATATGTATATACTTCACTATTTTTATTATTTCCTTAATCATTACAGCTGTCTTAATTTCCTTTTTCCCAGTCCATAAGTCTCTCTGCCTCATTTCCTTTTCATTCCTATTTGGAGAGGGAGAGGGAGTTAGAGACCGTCTGTCCACCAACCTGCAGCAATAAGTACTGTGCCTCCAGAAGTATCTGAGATGATAGTAAAGCCTCAGAGATTTCTGGGTCAAAGGAAACCAAAGTTGGTCTTATTCAATTATTTATCAAAACATTTTTTTTTCATATTATTGTCAATATTGCAGAGTGAGAAATTAAAGGAGACTTATCTTGTTCAGTGAAGAGTCTAGGTGTTCCAGTAATAAATTTGGCTTTTATTGAATGTACCTTTTTTAAATTGCAATGTCTTTTTTTTACAGGTAATTTCAGATTGATGCACTAAATCTCCTAAAAGCTTTAACTGTAATATAAAAATTCATTTCCTACCTTTTCTCAAAGTGTACAGTGTATTTCTACAATTTACTCTAAAATAAAAATATTTATGAAATATATTTTCTGTTCAAATAGCAACACAAAACTGCACACACAAACACACATAATATGAAGATCTCAGTTCACTTAACTCCCTAACTTTATATTAATCTGTAACTGTAGCACTGGCACAATATCGATGACAGAATTTAAAAAAAAAAAATAGAAAAAAAAGGATGACAGTTTTTATAGCATTTTCATTTGCTTTTTGTCTTTTAAAGCTCCATAGCTGCAAGGTGAAGTTCTGACTGTAATATTCGTAAAATTGACATTACAGCAAAATGCAACACAGAGATGATTACTGTTGAAACAGTTTTTTAGATGATAGAACTTCAGTTGCCTGGAGCTTCCACTGAACACTTCAGTGCATTACAAGTGGAAGGTTCATCTTCATTTTTTTGTAGGTCAACAAAGAATACACAATAAAAAGCCACTCCAAAATCATGTATCAATATTACTAAATATTACTAAATATTAGCTTATTACTAAATATTATACAAACTAACATTGCCGGGGGAGGGAAACCTCAATCCATTCCACTCCCACCAGCTTGATGCCACTGCCAGCAATAGATGTCCGGAGCTTGAAGATAGATCACAGATCAGCTGGAGAGCACCTGAGGAGCAGCACAAAGGAGTTCCAGACACTCCAGCCAGTTAGTCAGCTTCATTGGGGGCCCAACTTAAATGCCTCTGTGCAAATGCACGCACCACATGAAATAAACAAGAGCAGTTAGCCAAATGCACACACCTGCAGGGCTATGATCTTACTGGCATCACAGAGACATCGTGGGATGGCTGCTATGACTGGATTGTTGCAACGGAAGGTCACAGAATCTTAAGGAACAAGCTGGGGAAACAAGAAGGGTGTGTCACCCTCTATGTCATTGAACAGCTGGAGTGCAAGGAGTTCCATGTGGTGATGGATGAGGAGCTGACCGAGAGCTTTTGGGTCATGATTAAAGGGAGGGCAGGGACAGGTGACATGATAGTGGAGGTCTGCTGCAGGCCATCCTACCAGGATGACAGAGCAGATGACGCCTTGTATAGACAGATGTAAGCAGTCTCATGTTCACAAGCCCTGGTCCTCATAGGAGCCTTCAAGAACTTCAATATCCACTGGAGAGACAACACAACAGGACATAAGCAGTCCAGGAGCTTCCCGGAATGCAATTGACTTGCAGAAAGCAGACTCTACAATCAATTAGATTGTACAGTAGGTATCTTTATTCCAGAGCTGGGCGACACGGGGGTGTCTCACCAAAGTCGTGAGCACCTCAACGTGGCAGTTGCCTTAACTATATACATTAAAGTGTTACATATTCATAAAGTTTCGCAATATGCCTATACATATGCATAATCTGTCCCGCTTCATATTAAAATGAGTTATTTCCATATTCTCCTTCTGTCTACTCTTGTGCAGTGCCTCCTGGTGGTGGTCTTTGAGGGTCTTCTGGAGCAAGGCTAGTAGTCTTCCTCGCTATGCACTTTTCACCTTTAGCTCCTTGCGCAGACTCAGTCATCTTTTGGCTTCCATCCAAGCTGCAGAGCTGGTATCAACTGGTCTTGAACTGCTCTAATGGGTTTCTACAATGCTCAACTACTATCAAAGAATAGCTTAACAATCCATGTAATTAATCAATATCTTTACCTCTGCTTGAATACAATCATCTGCTAATCTTTCTATAATCCTCCCATCACAATGATAGTTACTTCCTTCTCCAAGAGACAGAGGAGCATATGAGTAGTGCTACAGCAGCACTTGTTCTCACCAATAAGGAGGAGTTAGGGAAGAATGTGAAGTCCTCTTTCCTTTCCTTTCCTTTCCTTTCCTTTCCTTTCCTTTCCTTTCCTTTCCTTTCCTTTCCTTTCCTTTCCTTTCCTTTCCTTTCCTTTCCTTTCCTTTCCTTTCCTTTCCTTTCCTTTCCTTTCCTTTCCTTTCCTTTCCTTTCCTCTTCCTTTCCTTTCCTTTCCTTTCCTTTCCTTTCCTTTCCTTTCCTTTCCTTTCCTTTCCTTTCCTTTCCTTTCCTTTCCTTTCCTTTCCTTTCCTTTTCTCCTTAAATATATGTTATTCTCCTTAAATTCATGTTATTACATTTCAAGTAACACAATTAATTCTGTATTTATTTATTTATCTGTTTTGCTTTGGTACACTTGTAAATATCTATCTTTGTTCTCAGAAATCTGTGTAGTTCTAAATGTAGCTAGTTTCTGAGTACTGTAATAGATGCCTCATAAAGCACTCTTGAAGAAATAAAACAGGCTGATCTATTTTAACTTTTCACAGCAGGTATATTTTCCAGACATAGGACTTGCAGTCATATTTCTAAATCATTTCAGTATTTTAATGTTTTTTTAAGGTATGTGAACAGCAATGTGCTATTTGAATGATTTCTTTATATACTTACACAAACATAAGGACCAGAGGGGATAACATTATGAGAAGAGATTACATTGTATATTTTTTTGTTATCAAAATAAGATTTTTTTTTTCCTTTATGACATGACTTTTTCAGTCTGTTTTTTCTGTGCTATGAATTCAACTGACAAATGAAAGTGATGGTTTTATTGCCACCCCCTCTGAAGAATTTAAAGCACTGAAGGCCATTTAAATATTTCCAACATTACGCTGTGTTTCAGCATGAAAATGAAAATCATAGAATCATAGAATCATAGAATGTTAGGGATTGGAAGGGACCTCGAAAGATCATCAAGTCCAATCCCCCTGCCAGAGCAGGAATGCCTAGACTATGCCACACAGGAACGTGTCCAGGCAGGTCTTGAATGTCTCCAGAGAAGGAGACTCCACAACCTCTCTGGGCAGTCTGTTCCAGGGCTCCGTCACCCTCATTGAGAAGAAGTTTCTTCTCGAGTTTAAGCGGAACCTCTTATGTTCCAGTTTCAGCCCATTACCCCTTGTCCTATCAGTGGTTGTCACCGAGAAGAGCCTGGTTCCATCCTCGTGACACTCACCCTTGATATATTTGTAAACATTAATGAGGTCACCCCTCAGCCTCCTCTTCTCCAAACTAAAGAGCCCCAGCTCCTTCAGTCTTTTCTCATAAGGGAGATGCTCCACTCCCTTCATCATCCTAGTTGCCCTGTGCTGGACTCTCTCCAGCAGTTCCCTGTCTTTCTTGAACTGAGGGGCCCAGAACTGGACACAGTATTCCAGATGGGGTCTCACCAGGGCAGAGTAGAGGGGAAGGAGAACCTCTCTCGACCTACTAACCACCCCCCTTCTAATACACCCCAGGATGCCATTGGCCTTCCTGGCCACAAGGGCACAGTGCTGGCTCATGGTCATCCTGCTGTCCACCAAGACTCCCAGGTCCCTTTCCCCTACACTACTCTCTAATAAGTCATTCCCCAACTTATACTGGAACCTGGGGTTGTTCCTACCCAGATGCAAGACTCTACACTTACCCTTGTTGTATTTCATTAAATTTTTCCCCGCCCAACGCTCCAGCCTGTCCAGGTCTCGCTGGATGGCAGCACAGCCTTCTGGTGTGTCAGCCACTCCTCCCAGCTTGGTGTCATCAGCAAACTTGCTGATAGTACTCTCTAGTCCCTCATCCAAGTCATCGATGAATATATTGAATAATACTGGTCCCAGTACCGACCCTTGAGGCACTCCACTGGATACAGGTCTCCAACCAGACTCCGCCCCATTGACCACGACTCTTTGGCTTCTTCCCCTTAGCCAGTTCACAGTCCACCTCACTACCCAGTAGACTAGACCACACTTCCTCAGTTTAGCAGCAAGGATGCTGTGGGAGACTGTGTCAAATGCTTTACTGAAGTCAAGGTAGACCACATCCACCACTCGGCCATCATCTATCCACCTTGTTATATCCTCATAAAAGGCTATGAGGTTAGTCAAGCACGACTTCCCTTTGGTGAAGCCATGTTGACTGTCTCTAATGACCCTCTTATCCCTGATATGCCTTGAGATGGCACCAAGGATAAGTCATTCCATCACTTTCCGAGGGATGGAGGTGAGGCTGACCGGTCTATAGTTACCCGGGTCCTCCTTCTTGCCCTTTTTGAAGACTGGAGTGACATTTGCTTCCCTCCAGTCCTCAGGCACCTCTCCCGTCTCCCAAGACTTGGCAAAGATGATGGAGAGTGGTCTAGCAATGACATCAGCCAGCTCCCTCAGCACCCGTGGATGCATCCCATCTGGACCCATGGATTTATGGATGTCCAGATTGCTTAATTGGTCCCTAACCCAGTCCTCATCGACTAAAGCAAACTCCTCCACTGCCCTGACTTCCTGTGGGGCCTCAGGGGAATGGGGCTCCTCAGGACAGCCTCCAGCAGAGTAGACAGAGGCAAAGAAGGCATTCAGTAACTCTGCCTTCTCTGTATCTTCTGTGACCAAGGCACCCACCTCATTCATCAGTGGGCCTACATTTCCTCTGGTGTTAGTTTTATCTGCCACGTATTTGAAAAAGCTCTTCCTGTTGTCCTTGACCCCTCTTGCCAGGTTCAATTCTAGAGAGGTCTTTGCTTTCCTAGTTGCCTCCCTACATCCTCGGACAACAGCCTTATATTCTTCCCAAGTGGCCAGCCCTGCCTTCCAAGATCTGTAAATTCTCCTCTTGCCCTTGAGCTTACCCAGCAGATCCCTGTTTAGCCACGCAGGTCTCCTGGCTCCCTTTCTTGACTTCCTACGTGTCGGGATGCTCTGATCTTGAGCATGGTAGAAGCAGTCCCTGAACGCTAACCAACTATCTTGGACCCCTTTACCTTCAAACAGCCTTGCCCTTGGGATTTTCTCGAGTAATTGCTTGAAAAATCCAAAGTTTGCCTTGGCAAAGTCCAGGGTTGCAATTCTGCTTGCTATTTTGGTTCTGCTACATGAGATCCTGAACTCCACCATTTCATGGTCACTGCAGCCAAGGCAGCCCTCAACCTTTACTGCTTCAACCAGATCCTCCTTGTTAGCGAGGATGAGGTCCAGCAGTGCTCCTCTCCTAGTCGGCTCCTCCACCATTTGCATCAGAAAATTCTCATCGATGCACTGGAGGAACCTCCTGGACTGTGGCTGGCTGGCTGAGTTGTCCTTCCAGCAAATATCAGGGAAGTTAAAATCCCCCACGACAACCAGGGCCTGTGATTGTGAGACCACTCTCAGCTGCCTGTAGAAGGCTTCATCAACTTCCTCACCCTGATCTGGTGGCCTGTAATAGACACCCACAACAGTATCTCTCCTGCCAGCCTGCCCCTTAATTCTAACCCATACACTCTCAACTTGCTCCTCCTCCATGCCTGGATGGTATTCAAGACATTGTAGTTGCTCTTTCACGTAAAGAGCGACTCCACCACCTCGCCTGGCTGGCCTGTCTTTCCTGAAAAGGACATAGCCACCCATGACCACATTCCAGTCATGGGAGCTGTCCCACCATGTCTCTGTAATTGCCACCAGATCATAATCTCCTGCCCGAACCCAGGTTTCTAGCTCCTCCTGCTTATTCCCCATGCTGCGTGCATTGGTGTATAAGCATTTCAGGGAGCAAGCTGAGCACACTGATCTCACCCTAGGGGGATGGAAGGCCATCCGGTCCTCATAATTTCTAGAGCACTGCCCCGCTGCAATCCCAGCTATAACCCCATCCCCCTTCATATCTAGTTTAAAGAACGCTCTATGCGTCCTGCCAGCTCATGACCAAAGATCCTTTTTTCCCTTTGTGTCATTGGAACCCCAGCTTGTTTCAGTAGATCAGGTGCCCTGTAGATCTCCCCATGGTTAAAAAATCCAAAGCTAGACCGCTGGCACCACCCCTTTAGCCAAGTATTAATCTGCTGCACTTTGTCAAACCTTCCACTATTTTTCCTCATAATTGAAGGAATAGAGGCAAACACAACCTGTGCGCCTGATCCTTCTAGCATCCGCCCCAGTGCCCTAAAGTCCCTTTTGATTGCTTCTGGCCGTCTCTCTACTATCTCATCATTACCGATCTGCATAACCAAAAGCGGGTAATAGTCCATGGGTTTGACCAGACCAGGAAGCTTCTTGATAACATCCTTAACTCTGGCCCCAGGGAGGCAGCAGACTTCCCTGTGGGTCGGATCAGGGCAGCAGACAGGGCCCTCTGTTCCCCTCAAGAGGGAGTCTCCAATTACAATTACCCTCCTTTTTTTCTTAAATGAAGAAGTCCTAATGCGTGTATCCGAGTGACTCACCCTAGACAGCCCTATGGGTGAACCTTCCACTGACTCTTCCTTGGCCTGGCTCTCATTGTCTGGAGCCCCATACCTGTTTTGCAGGGGCAACCGGGCAGGTGAGGGAGGCCGGGCAGGGATTTTCCTTCCTCTCCTGGCAGGCACCTGCTTCCACTCTTCCCTATCCTTTACAGCAGAGCCATGAGGAGTGGCTGGATGTTTCATAGAATCATACAATGGCCTGGGCTGGAAGGGACCTTAGAGACCATTTTAATCCAACCTCCCTGTTGTGGGCAGGGATGCCACCTCTCAACTAGGTCAGGCAACATGTGAGAACCGAACGGGAATCGAACCTGCAACCTTCGGTGTTTCAAGCACCACCCTCAACCCACTGAGCTAAACCGGCCCTCTGTTACAGGGGTTTAAGCTGTAGCTATGCAACAACAAGCTGAATTTCAGGAATAATTGCAGAGGAGTCTTGGAGACCTTCTGAAGAACACCACCATGCAAGGCCAGCAGTGTTCCAGTAACTTTACCAGTTGTACCATATAAGGCCAAGATTTCCCAAGTGGTGATATCAAAAGTAACGAAGTGGTGTTGGTCCAATGGGGCAAGATGTTTATTTAGGACAAGGCAAAGTCTGAAAAAACAAGGGATCAGGGTTGGCAGGGGAAGAACAAGGACACAATACTGGAAAGAATGAGGCATAGACAAGGACAGCTGCAAGTAAACAAGCTGCTGGGTTATATGCTTCTCTGGATGAACCTGTTTATGCCATCTTCGTATTAAACTATTACTAAATATTTTAGTGTGATCTCACTCTGTATTCAGGACTTGTGGGAGAGATAGGTATGTGTCTATTAGCTAGTGAGTAGGAGGACACCTGCACCTTGAAATAGTAGACATCTGAGCTGGTGACTGGTAAGGGTCCTGTGATCTGGGTACAGGTATTAGATAGACATAAAGCCAAGGCTAATATAAAAGGGATCCGTGGATGTATGGTTTTTTTGTGAAACAAGAGAGTGAAGGTGTCATGTCACCAATGAATTTTTAGTCTGAGTTGCTGCAAAAGACATACAAGGCTGGGTGATCTTTGTTATTCCAGGTTTATACGAGTGAGACTTGTGTTTATCTGGATGTCAGTAAAAGCACTGCACTCTGTTTTGATCTGTGTGGTCAGCTGTATCTGCTCTGTGTGTGTTCCCTTCAAATGGGAAAAAAAGCAGCTGCATATATTGGAGTGGGATAAGGGGTGTCATCTGGGATTCTAAGGCCACGAAATCTCACTTTCTTCAGGTATCATTGTTCCTTTCTGGCAGGTCACATGGTGTTTTTCACCTATGCTATCTTTTCCTCTTCTGAGATTGTATATTGCATAAGGTGAGACACAGGCACCATGATGCTGCTCAGTGGAAAAGACAAGAGGAATAATGTACCCACAGCCTAAACTACATGGTCTCTTTTTTCTCTCTGTCCCCTTCATCTAGGCAGAAACAGTGCCAGACAGAACAGGCAATGATCACTGGCGAAAGGATGTGCCTCCCGCTGACAATAAAACCATATACCACTCTGTGACCTAGCTTGCCTCTAGAAGTTTTATTTTCAGCGTCTGGACTGAAACACTTTAAGTATTAAGCTCTAGATAAAGATCTGAGAACTTAATTGCTCTGAAGTACTATCTCCCTATTTCAAATCATGGAAGTGAGGAATTACTTTGTTTCCCAGGTTTTTTAAGATCATATTAAGGTTTATAGCTTTTGTTCCTGAAATTAGTTTTCATGTTTTGCTGGCTCTACTGGACATTATGTAATTATGTTAAGAGTTCCTGTGGTTCTCATTATTCTTTCTCACTTGCTGTTAGTGCATATAAATAAATTTCCCTCTTCACTTGCGACCTACAACATTTACAGCCAGTACGATCTTGGCTAGACTATATTAGGAAGGATACACTGAGTGCTGGTCTAGTGAGGCCATGCAGAAGGCAGCTGTATTCTACTGGATGTGCTCAAGGGATGGCAGAAGTTGTGTTGGGCACTACTCTTAATTTCTGTAACTTCAGCAAGGTTGTGGGTGAGCATGGCATAAGTATGATCTTGACTTTCTGTAGCTGGGAACCCAGTGTGGAACCCAGACAACCACAAAAAAGTTATATATTAAAATTACTTCAGTTAGCACAATATGCTTCTCACAGTCTCAGTGACACTAGGAACACTGATGGCTCTGTCTCTGCTCGCACAGCTCAGCACAAGTTTTTTCTTCAGTAAAACCTCCATAGTACATAACTTAATCATTTCCCATTATGAACAGAAGGAAATATGACGACTACCCAGAAATCTGCCTTGAAATCCTAATAAAACTAACCATACAGAAGAGAGAGTTTGATCTTGTGTCTTAAACTAAGAAAAGGGATGAGGGTGGGGTGGTGATGGCAGTGTTCTTTTTCTTTCTTATACACCTAGAAATCTAAGTCAAAAAAAGAGCACACTGAAGTGGTTTAACTTCTTTCAATGAGTAGACAAAACTCTATCTGACAGTAAAGGGATTTCTTTAGGAGACATCTCTAACAAAGCATTTTAACATTTTATTTTTTTGAATGACTATAAAGCCAAGTGCTCAATGTAAGAGACAGTAGAAAACAGTATCGAACATGCAAGTGAATGGGAGAAAAAGAGGACAAAAATGCCCTTTAAGCATCCTTATATAACCATGACCTTACCTAGAAATCTGACAAGTCACTGACAAGACTTTGGTGAAGTGTATAAAAAACATTATCACTTATTTCTACCTTGTTAACATCACTTATAAAGTAGATAAAAGAGGAAATGAAGAAGTATCTGTGACAAAATTTAATACATTGACTCAGTTGAATGTTGTGCTGGATTGTGTTATGTATTAAAACTGAAAACATTTCATGCCATGAGAGTGTTGCAGGATTATTTTTTTAATATTTTGTTGCTTGTATATGGCTCAGTATGCAGACATCTATGATTCTATGTAGCTTAGTACAAGGTGTACTCATTATATGTGTGATTATTCATGTTTGTAACTATAGCAGCAAGGTTATAATCTTGGATAAAATGAAAGAAATAGCGGTTTAAATAATATTTCTGTTACGGAATTTTGCACTGATTTTGGCTGAGATAGGCTTGATTTTCTTCATAGAAGCTTGTATAGGGTTATGTTTTGGATTTATGCTGAAAACAGTTTTTATAACACAGGGATATTTCAGCCATCACTGAACAGTTTTACAGAGAGTCAAGGCCCTCTCTGTTTCTCACACTGTCCCATCAGCAAGGAGGCTGGGGATGCACAAGAAGTTGAGAGGGGACACAGCTGGTACAGCTGACCCCAGCTGACCAAAGAGATGTCCCAGACCATATGACATCTGAGGGAAGAAGAAGGGAGGGGAAAAATTTGGAGTGATGGCGTTTGTCGTCCCGAGTCACCGTTACATGTGACAGAGTCCTGTTATCCTGGAGATGTCTGAACACCTGCCTGCCCAGGGGAAGTGGCAAGTGAATTCCTTGTTTCATTTTGTTTGCATGTACAGCTTTTTCTTTAGCTGTTAAGCTGTCTTTATCTCATTGCACAAGTTTTCACACTTCTACATTTGCAGTTCCCTCCTCCATCCCATGAGTGAGGACTTTGAAAGAGATTTGACTTATGAACATAAAATCTCCATTTACTTTTCCAAATTACATTTGTTTTCAACTTTAGAAATTAGTAGGGAACACACATTGCTGCCCACTCCTAAATAATTAAAATTTGACATGTGCATGTTATTCTTTAATTAAAATTTTAACATTTTTTAAATATGAAACAGAAGTTGATGATAAAGATAATGCCAGTAAGAATATCTATCAATAAAGTAGCAGAATTTATTGTCACTGAACTTGCTTACTCTTCTTTCTCTTCCAAAATTGCTCATTCTCGTCAACTTACTTTGCAAACACTGTTCTCTATACTGGGATTTAAACTTTTTTCATTTAAAAACACAAGAAAAAACAATCATAACAAAAAACAATACATTGTGGCATTGCTTAATATTGATATATCTCCATAACAATTATAATATAAACTCATAAATGAAATGGATTTTTCTATTGTTGTTAATCATTTATTTAAGTGATAACAGGCTCAGAAGAGTTACTGCAGTCTTGAAATGAATCCAGATCACATATGTCTGATGCAACACTTGACAAATTTTGAGTTTGTTTTTCAGCACAACAAGAACTAAGAAATTGTGTAACAAAAATTTTGTCTTCTTAGCATTTCCAGTCTATTGCCAAAAACTTAATGAGAGGGTTTATATACAGTTCAATTTCCTACTCAAAAGACTGATACAATTTATAAAATGTCTTTCTCCACTGTGATTGATTATCCAAAACAAACATATTTCTACTTCTTCCCATCATTTCCTTAGGAATATGGAGATAACTTTAGACAGATTTTCATGGCAGGGAAAAAAAATGCCAAGGAAGATACTTCACGTCTGTTTTGGATCAAGATTGAGAAGTCAAATTCACATTTTGTAGTGTGATATTTCAAGTTGTGGGGACTGGAATTAGAAATTATCAATCAGAGATTATTGTTTGAATATTTTGGCATGTATAGTAATTTTCTCTTTTCTTACAGGCAGTAATTTTTTTCCTATAGGTAGACATAAATGTAGGTGGGATGGTGAGTCCCATCTTCAGTAGTTAAGCAAGTCGTTTCACAAGGCTGTCAAATGTGGTTTTATTTGGTAAATACCAAATTATGATGGTAGTGGTCAAGCTTAGAGTCCAGGATAGGCAGGTTTCTTACTTTAGACTTTTCTTGTGCTGAAAAACCAAACCATTCAAATCTTTCCTTCCCTTTCTCCAACGAAGCAAGCTTATGATACTGCAGGAATCCAGATGGGTCACGATTAAGGTCCCATCCTTTAAGAAGTACAAACAAAATTGAAGTTCACATGGAATATAATCTCTAGCAGGACCAAGTAGATGCAAATTCACATGATGAATACCACAATACTGCAATATCATCAGGGTCTAACATAATACAGATATTTCAAATTGTATTGCTACAAGGAGTTTTACAGTATTGAGTGGTTCTTCGCAGTTTCATTAGATCATGCTGTTCAGTTTTTTCTCGTTTACATCTCCTTTCAGTTTTCATCTATATTTTGATTATGCTGAGTCAGATACAGAAAAAAAAGGGTAATTTTATGAGTTTCCTTCAAGCACCTGTTTTATGAAAACTCTGGGAAGTAAAATACGTTAAAAGTGCTGAACAAAAATTATGCAGGAAAGAAAATCAGTAGAAGTCTTCCTTTCTTTAAATCTTAATCTCTTAATCTCTTAGAACTAATTTGGTAGAAAATACTTTTAAAGCAATTCCCTGTAAAATTCTAGCTCTGTTTGGACTGCTACAATATTCTAGTTCAAATCCAGTAATTAAGGAAAGAACAAATAGTTAAAAAAAAAATCCTACTTGCTCTGCAATTCTACGTTCCTGTTGCTCCACACAGATATAAAAAAAAAAAGCAAAACAGCAATAACTTATTAGCTGAGAAGAAAAGCCATTATTTTTAAATCTGTAAAATATCAGGCTGTGCCTTGTATCTGTAACCTTATATTTGGTACCATCCTCCTTTTTATGGTCATATTTTATTCCTTCATTAGACAAAAAAAAAACTTCCTTATTCTTTTCTTCTTGATTCTTTCTGTCCTTTTCTTTCCTTGCACATGTTGTTTTAACAAATATTAGAGATGTTTCCAGATATTTGTTTCTGAAAAATAGATGTTACTCAAGAGCTGTTCTTAATGGGAAACTTCAAGATGGAACTCATTATAGTCTTCACACAATTTCTATTTCCTGCTTTCAAACAAGAATCGAGATTTCCTTGCTAGAACTTGACTACAGATATCCTGTTTCACCTGTTTCTGTCCTCTTTCCAAGGCTTGCTTTCCTCTAGAAACATCAAATTTAAATGAAAGACAAAGTTGTAACTATTAATACTCCAAAATCAGTCATACCAAAAACCACATGTGAACATAAAAGGAAACTGTAACAGCTCAAATTCCTTTATATATCTAAAAATGTATGTGTTAATTAATTATTGCTGTAGTTATGATTTAAAAATGTTATCTATACAATCAAAAAAATAGTAAATGATAATCATGATTAAAGGAGAACTGAAGTGCAATGTACTTACAAAAGGTAAACTGATTAATTTAACCATAAGTGAATAAATTTGCTAATCATTAATTTATGGTATTTTTTTTTCTATTTTGAAAATATCATAGCTTTAGAATGATAATGTGTTGCTAATCTTCTGGGTATATATTGTATTTTAAAAATGAAAATTTAAAACTCTTTTACTCTTGGGGAGGTCTTATTTTTTTTTGTTCTTCTAGAAATAAGACCATTTCTTCTTAAAAAATGCTTCTATTGCAGCACCAAGAGAATGTCTTTTCCTGAAATATTAATTTCACATTAATTTTAAAAAGCAAAAATTACAAAGTTATACAAAGACTTCTATGCATTTGTAACTTTACATATGTGTGATGACCTAGTAATTGGTAGTACTAAGTTTGCCAGTACACCTATTTTTTAATTCCATTGGGCTCTCAAAGTAGTTATAATTAAATTAATGTTCTAGACACATCATTTTCCACACTTAATATCTAGTTAACTGTGTTTTTCAGTCCCTACATAAATGATGTTTGGGATCTGATATTAAAACTACCACATTCAAAACTGAATTTCTTTTCACACCTTACCAAGCATCTTGCCTGTCAACGAAGCTCTTTGCCTCGTTTGCTATATTGCAATATTAGATTATATAGGTAAGACTAAAATGACACTTGTAAAATTCTTGTAAAAACAAGAATTATTGTAGAGATTCGAGTATAAAATATCTTTTATGATTATAGGCTCTTTTTATCTGACTAATGGATCTGCTGAACTTGTGCTAGAAACTTTCAAAGGTATTTTTTTCAGACATATTTTGGGAAATAATTATTAAGCTCATTCATATCCAAAACTATCAGCTATTTCTATGTGGCAAAACCAAGCAATAATTATTTTGTTGTTTTCATTTTCTTCAAAAATCATTTATATATCTGAACTTTAGAAAAAAATTTAACTGCAATAAATTATTCTTAAATTCGTTTTACTTTTACATTAAAATCTATCTTCATCTATATCTAAATCAGACCTTGACCTTGTAAATCTGGATTTAGTGTTCTTTTCCTAAACTGGGAGGGAGTTGAGTTTGGCATTTGTCTCCCAGAACTACATTATTTAGAGGATTATTTCTCAGAAAAAAAAAAAAGAAAACTCAGATTTTTCTTGATCAGTTACCTCATTTACATTAACTATGTATACTCAAAAAATATGAAATTATTTGAACTGAATTCTCAATCAGCATGAAACTTGCCAGATTTGTTTAATAAGTAATTGTTCTCATACTCTCATGATCAGGTATATATCTAAAATCAAGACCATTTCCAAAAAAAGATGTCTAGAAGATGTCTTGGGACTACACTTGAGTAGAAAAAAAGGCTGCAAGATTTTACTATTGTACTTTAATGCTTTACCAACACTGACGAGAGTTTATTTTCAGCCACTCACATTTTCTTTGTATACTGGAACTACTTAAAGAAGACCTAAACTGAGACCAGTGTTAGCTACATTTGAAAGTAGGGTGGAAACCTGAAAGATTGATTTTTCATATGATCTAAATACATGTTCACCTTGCGTACACATATGAAAGATTATGTGAGAGAGTTTGAGTACTTTGGGATAAGCTTGGGGCAGGTAGAAGACCATAAATAGAAACTTAAGAAAGGTAAGAGAACTTTAGACTTCAACAGTGAGTTTCACAGGTACTATAGATTAGAGATTATTGTAGCTGCAAGTATGTAGAGGATATTGTTGGCATACAAATGTTTCTGTCAGTATCTCTGTTTTCCTTTTCCACTCTATGTTTATGGTTTCAGCCTTCCATAGTTCTTACATACAAACTAAATTAGTGGGTTTTTAATTGTTTTCTTTGCTTTATTAGAGCCCCTTAATTACTTCCAGAATGACTGACAGCCATAGTAGCCCTCCAAAAGAAATCTCTTAGTTATTATCTCTTCCCATAACTATTTTGCAACAAAACACCTTCACCTTAACTTTTGAGCCAGAGTACAGTGTTTATCAGACATACAATTTCACATCAACAAATGACTGTGAGTTTTGTTTTTCTTCTTATCCTTGGATACTTGTTTTTTCCTGCAAGACTTGAGAAGAAAAAGACTCAGACATCCTTTATTGGGCATGTTGCCATATGAAGAGTCACAGTGACATCAGTAAAATAGTAAGTAGAAACAGCACCTTCTCTCCAGTTACGCAGTATGCATGTATACACACCGCACATTGACTTCAATTGCTTCTTGAGTTTACACTTCATTCTTCATTGCAGTTGATAACAGGGTATGCATTTTTTCATTGGAATGTTGCACTGTTTCTTCAGAAAAGTCAGACAACACCCTAAACTGATTATTGAATCAGGCCTGGTGTTTATAAGTATGACAAAAGTATTGCATAAATAAGTTTCTTCTGGATGTAAGAGAGCCAAGAATTTTATTGTAGATGTTTGACATGAAAGCAATCACATATTCTCATAACTTATTGATGCTTGGTTTCTGTCATGGCACCAGACTTTCATTTTCCCCTTCTCGTTAAGAACTTCAGTGGGGGAAGGTGTTGCTTTGCTTTTATAGAATTCCACGTGGAGCACCAGAGATCTCTACCCTTCTGTCACATACCCGTGGTCTTGCAAAAGTCTCATTAAAATCAATCATTCATTTATGTGCATGTGGATGAAAGTATTAGCTTTCTTGTCATTTATAAATGTCATATCTTAAATGAACTGTACATAAAAAACCACAAGATATTAACGCCTTTAAGATAATTTTAGAGCTGCTACTTGCTGCTTGCAATATGGTGTGCAAACACATCTCATAGCTGTTAAACCCACTTAATCTCACTTGTATTAAGAGATGGCTCCCGTTATTTTAACTGAATCCTCACAGTCTGGACATCTGCAATTAACTCTGCTTGTAAGGAACTTGTGCTATTCTTGCAATCCTTTGAATATCACTGAATATCCCCTGACCTCTTCTTTTTTGACTGCACAATCTGTGTAATGTTGCAAAGAGGTTCTAAATGCCTGTCCTTAACTAAAAATAGAAATAATTAAAAAAAAAAAAAAAAAGCTCTGTTAATTCTGAAGTTCTGCAGTCTAATTTCTCTGTTGATTTTGCTACTTTGATTCCCACAGGACCATTAGAAAATCCTTTTCCTTTTTTGTTTCTTCACTAGAAGACTGGAAGGAAGAAAGGGATAAGGACTCTCTGGAGGAAGTACTCTAACCCATACATCTAATTTTGAAAATTTCAGAACAGAACAATTGACTGCCTAGTATCCCAGTCTTGGAAGCTACTGTATAAATGAAAGGAATATGCCTGTAGTCTTAGCTTGCGTAAGTAAACCTTACTCAAGTAATTCCACTGAGAATCAGTTACAGGTAAATTCTCTATAATTATAGCAAAGTAAGATGATCACTACACTTTCAAATAACTGTTTGCAGCAGTTGAATGTAAGGACATGATCACTTTGCAGTTGAAATTTCAGCATGCTTCAAACTTGGTCATTGCTAAAGGGATGGACTTGCCACTGCAGCAGCTTTCAAGAGTTTAAGAATTTTTTCTATCAAATATATTCAGAGCTAGATCTAGTGGAAGAAGATCTGATTTACATTACAAAAACACCTTCTTTTTTTTTTTTTTTTTATTTTCAGTCGATGGTGTTTTCTTCCATGTTCATTATGTTTTCCAGGCATTAACTTTGGGTCTAACCCTAATTTCCTGACATGCTGTCTGGAAGTTCTCTATAAGATGACTCTGTCTGAATATTCACCATCCCACTTAGTTTCCTTGCTGAGCAGAGCATGGTTTTGCTTCTTCTTTAACTACATAAAACTGAAAGGCAAAGTATGATTAATGAAAATTTCAAAGTCAACAAAGGGTAATTGAGTCAATGGATCTAGTAGCAAACTCAACTACAAATTTTCAATTAAAATGCAGATTGTATATACAGATATATACATACATACGTACAGTAGAGGTTTATTAAATTCCTAATTTTTCAACAACAGAAAAATAAAATTCTCAATCCCACGAGCAAGAAAGCACAAGAGAAATTAGAAGAAAAAGATTTTTCCCTTTAAAAAAGACCATAAGTTGCTGTGCCCATGTGAACAATTTAAAGCAGTGCACAGCATGAAAAACACAGCTAGGTACTAAGAAAAAGAGTCTGTTGCAGGTTGCAGGTTTCTTTCTTAGAGTCTTTTTTTTGTGTTAGGAAGTATTCTTCAAAAATATGAATGCTATTTCTTCAGAAGAGTACACTCCTTTGGCCCTTGCCCTGCTGGTTTTGCAGTGGCTCTGCTTCTTTTGCCAAGTTTGATGTGGAATTCATATAGTTCAGAAGTCAAAAGGTGGAATAGAATCAATGGAGACACTTGGACACTGGCAAAAACTTAAAATGACCACATAAAGCTTAAAAAAAAAAATTACAACAATCTCTGTGAGTCAGTAACACGTTCAGTTTCCTTTGGCTCTCAGGATCTTAAATAAGCGTATTGGTTTTGCAAATATTGTAGAATGTTTAAGTATTGCGGGTTTTTAGATAATAGACTCAGATACAACAGGAAATACGTTGTATATCTATAATTTATGCTGGTTTTGTACAAGTTCCCAGTATGTTCGTGTTTTGCAAGATGAAAGTTTTACTGGTAAGTAGAGGCTTCTTCTCCACTGACACATGGAGTCTCCTTCTCCAGAGACACTCAAAACCTGACTTGATGCAATCCTGTGTAATGTGCTCTAGGTGATCCTGCTTTAGTAGAGGGTTGGATTAGGGGATCCTTAGAGGTCTTTTCCAATTCTGATGATTATGTGATAAGTGATATGTGATAGTTACTAATGAGAGAGTTTTTTTTTTGTTTTTTTTTAGGCAAAATAGAGTATAAGAAGAAAGAAAACAAAAAAAAGCTGCCTTTAGAGAAATTGTCCGTGGCACTGAACTAATTATATTGTGCAAAGTAACATTCAGCTGAACAAGAACCTTAAAGTTAATTTTGCTTGTGTCCTCATTTGAGCTAAACCAGGACCATTTCTGTTCAGTGATGGTACTTTTCATTAGTCTCTTCTGAGAGGCTGCACTTTCTTCAGCGTGTTTTTGCAGACAGTACCTGCTATTAGAAGTGGTAATACCTGATGTTTATAGTTGCTACCAGGGATTGGTATACAGAAAGGGTCTTGCTTGTACTTGCTCCCATAGTGCTCAAGGTCACTGCTAAATCTTGTGTAACATGTTGGAAGTACCAGGGAGAGTCACAAGGAAGTAAAAGGTCACATGTCTGGAGAGAAGACGACAGGACAGGTGACCCAAAACTGACCAACAGTGCATTCTATTCCATATAGGTCATACTCAGTATAAATCTGAGGGAACCCGAGGGTTAAGCTCTCTTCTTCAATGGCTGGTCTGAGGCTAGTCTGAGGACTATATCTGTTCTTTGATTGTGATCTGTATGTTCTTGAATCTAGCTACTGAATATGTTTCCTCTCTGTTGCTGAGTCCATTCTGGGACTCCCCCAGTGCCTGCCTGCTATATAGTAGGAAGCAATATAGCATATGAAGCCTTCTAAATATTTTAAAGAATACCTTGAAGTAGCCTGTTTTATGCAATTAATGCATAATAAACCAGAACAAGGTTTGAATTTAAGGTATATGCACTGATGAGCATATATCTGTCTATTCATGAAATTCCTTTCAGCAAACCATATGTCCAATATCCATCCAGACATGGAGCAGAGAGTGCCAAAGATTTCAGTCAAGCCATATGCAGTGTCAGCCCATCACTGTTCAGGAACAAACACAATATTCTTAAAGTCTATGGTCAGCAAAAGCAGCAGATAAGTCAGTAAAAGACATTATTGGTACTATCTATGAAGGGAAACTCAACAGAGTATTTCAGATAATATGGGCAAAACTCAGTTTTGTGTGAAGGATATTTATTGACTGAATTCTGAGTGAGTTATTGAAAGCTGGATAAGCTTCTTAGAGGCAAAAAAGTGCCTTTGTATCATCTGTTCACAATATTATCAGTTCTCTCAGCTAAGCCTTCTTTGCTTTAAAGAAAACATCACAGCACACAAAATATAAACCTTTTGAGGAAGGGGGAAGTATTGCTGATATGAAGCATGTTCCTGGGGGCGTGGCTAGCAGATGTTCAAAATGTGTGATACTGGTAACAGCTGATTAGGAAATCTGTTGCTTAGTTATCTCATATCTGCCTCAGGAAGCAGGCTTGGACTATTTTATAATACAGCAAATGCTTTATCCACTGATTTCTCCATTTAGTTTTATTAAATCAGTTCAATAATAAATCACATACTGCAGCTATCCATTAAAATAAAGGCAAAGTGTCTCACTAATATTGACAGACTTAGAATCAAGTATGTGATGGTGTATTCTGCAGACACCATTCAAATGTTTATAAATAATCATAGGATTATAGAATAATTCGTGTTGGAAGGAACCTTGAGAAGTCTTCAGTCCAAACTCCTGCTCGAAGCAGGATCAACTCTGAGATCAGAAGAGGTTGCTCAGAGCTCTACCTTGTTGGGTCTTGAAAACCTTCAAGAACAGCTATTGCACAACCTCACCAGGCAACCTGTTCCACTGCTTACCTACCCTCACAGGAAAAAAATATTTTACTTACGTCCAGCCTTAATCTCGCATTTCAATTTATGCAAATTTGGCATGCATGCACTTTGTCACATCTTTCATATAATGATCCTAAACAAAACAGGTGTCAAAACAGACCTTTTCAATGCTGTACTTCTTACTGACTTCCAGTAGAGTATGACCTACTGGCCATTAATTGTCCAATCAGTTTTTACCCATCTAATTTGTCTGTGTGTTGAGACTGTAACGTCATAACTTCATGCAAAAATGTATCAGGAGATAATGTCAAAAGCCTTGTAAAAACCATGGTAAATGATATATATTGCCTCTCCCTTCATCCACAAACCTAGTCTTTGTATCCTAGAAAGCAATCAGGTTGATCAGGAATGATATAACCTGGGTAAATCACTGTTGACTGTTGACAGTTGCCTGCTTCTCCCAGATGTGTTGAGAAATGTTTGCCAAGGTCATATTTCCAGGAACTGGTGTGAAGCATCTTGCACTTTTCTGGGTCACCCTTTTAGACATTTTTGAAAATCGTAGAACCATAGAATGTTAGGGATTGAAAAGGACCTCTAGAGATCATCTAGTCCAACCTCTGTACCAAGGCAGGATCCTCTAGGGCAGCCACACAGGAACACATCCAGGTAGATTTTGAAAGTCTCCAGAGAAGGAGACTCCACAACCTCTCTGGGCAGCCTGTTCCAGTGCTCCATCACCCTCACAGTAAAGAAGTTTCTCCCATGTTGAGGCAGAGCTTTCTATGTCCTAGTTTACTTCCGTTATTCCTTGTGGTATTACTGGGCACCACTGAGAAGATATTGTCTCCTTCCTCTTGACACTCACTCCTCAGGTATTTGTATACAAATAAGATCTCCTCTAAGCTGTCTCCTTTCAAAGCCAAACAGCCCCAGTTCTCTCAGTCTCTTTTTGTAAGAGAGATGTTCAAGTCCCTTGATCATCCTCGTAGCTCTCTGTTGGACTCTCTCCAGTAGGTCCCTGTCTCTCTGGAACTGGGGAGCCCAAAACTGGACACAATATTCCAGGTGTGGTCTCACCAGGGCAGGGTAGAGAGGAAGGAGAACCTCCCTAGACCTACTGGACATACTTTTCTTAATGTACCTCAGGATCCCATTGGCACTCTTGGCGACAAGGGCATATTGCTGTCCCATGGACAACTTACTGTCCACTAGGACTAGCCTTTCTCCATGGGGCTGCTTTCCAGCAGGACATCCCCTAATCTGTATTGGTGCCTGATGTTATTCCTCCCCAGATGCAGGATTCTACACTTGTCCCTATTGAACTTCCTGAGGTTCCCCTTTGCCCAGCTCTCCAACCTGTCCAGATCTCTCTGGATGGCAGCACAGCCTTCCTGTGTGTCAGCCATCCCCTCCAGTTTTCTATCACCAGCAAACTTGCTGAGGGTGCACTCTATCCCCTCATTCAGGTCATTGATGAAGATATTGAACAAAACTGGACCCAGCACTGATCCCAGGGGAACATCACTGGCCACAGGCCTCCAACCTGACTCTGTGCCACTGATCACAACCCTCTGAACTCTGTTGTTGAGCCAGTTGCAATCCACCTCACAGTCCAATCATCTATGCCACATTTCTTGAGTTTTCCTACAAGGTTGTTATGGGAGACGGTATCTGAAGCCTTACTGAAGTCAAGGTAAATGACATCTACTGCTCTCCTTTCATCTACCCGTTTGGTCACCCTTTCATAGAAGGATATCAGATTAGTCAAGCAGGATGTCCCCTTGGTAAATCCATGCTGGCTACTCCTGATAACCTTCTTCTAATTGATTAGAGGTGTCCTTCAGAATGAGCTGCTCCATCATCTTTCCAGGAATGGAGGTGAGGCTGACTGGTCTGTAATTGCCATGGTCCTCCTTCTTGCCCTTTTTGAAGACTGGAGTGATACTGGCTTTCTTCCAGTCCTCAGGCACCTCTCCCATTCTCCACAATTTTTCAGAAATAATGGAGAGGGGTTCGACAACAATGTCAGCCAGCTCTCTTAGCGCACATGGATGCACCCCATTTGGGCCCATGGATTTGTGCGTTTTCAGTTGCTCCAAGAGGTCTCCAACCTAATCCTCACTGACCAGTGGAGAGTCTTCTTCGCTCCAGTTTTGCTCCCTTACTTCTAGTGACTAGGATTCCTGAGGGCTGGTCTTGGGAGTAAAGACTGAAGCAAAGAAGGCATTCAGCAATTCTATCATCTCTGGATTCTCTGTTATCATATCTCCCACCTCATTCAGTAGTGGACCTACTCTTTCCCTGCTCTTCCTTTTCTCATTGACATATTTTAAAATTTTCTTCTTGTTATCTTTCAGATAACAAGCTAGACTAAGTTCCAAGAGAGCCCTGGCCTTTCTTGTTGAGTCTCTGCACACTCTAGCAGCATGTTTATAATCTTCCCAATTAACCAGACCCTTTTTCCACATACTGTAAATTTCCTTCTTTCATTTGAGTTTTTCTACGAGCTCATTTTTTATCCGTGCATGTCTCCTGCCTCCCCAACTTGATTTTTTTTTCAAAGGAATATATTTATCTTGCGCTTGGTGGAGGTGGACTTTGAATATTGACCAGCTCTCTTGTGGCCGCCTACATTCCAAAGCCCTAACCCACGGGATGCTTCTGAGCAGATCTTTAAAGAGGGCAAAGTTAGCCTTATTAAAGTCCAGGGTAGAGATTTTATTTATTACATTTCTTCTTTCCCTATCAATAAAAAATGCACGAAGATCTGCCTTTCTCCAGTCACTAGCTCATCTCCAGTCATGTCCAGTTTCCCTGACCTGTCAAAGGTGATAAGAGTGGCAAGGACATTGGTCATTTGTCTTCACATCCTGTAGAGCAAGCTGTTCATTCCTATAGACTTTTACAGATTGAATTCTCAGAAGCAGTCCTTGACTTGATCCTCTTGTTGCAGGCTATTCTCCTCTTACTTCAACCTTGCCTCTAGGCACAGAGGCCCAGAAGTCTTTGTTGATGCAGACTGAGGCAAAGACATCCTTATATGTGTTTGCTGTTACTAAATTACCAGTCCCATTCAGCAACTAACACACACTGTCCTTGTTGAGTCTCTCACTACTAACTTAGCAGTAGAAAATCTCGTTGGCCATAGCTTACCTTGCAGGTCTCACACACAACTGCACTTTGGCTGTTATAGCACCACTCCTTCATGCCCAGGCATTGTTCCTAAATTCCTCCTTTTTACTTATTTCTGCTCCTGCCTTTTGTATGCTGTTTTTTCTGCATTGGGATTTTGACTTGTCTGTTTTGCCAAGCCAGTCTCCTGATATATCTATTTATTTCCCTGACTATTAGGATAAACTTCTATTGTAACTGGAGCGTGCATTCTTTAAAAAACTGCCTATTTTCCTGAATTCTTTTATGCTTTAGACCTGCTTCCCATAGCATCCCACCTACCAGTTTCTTGATGACAATTGCAATTACATTTATGATTGACTAATATGGGAAAACTAAGTTGTGAAACAGATGCTGAGATGTGGAGACAGACGGAACCCTGTTGTAGCATTCCTAATTCTTCTGTTTTAGAAATATATGTTTGGTTTGGTTTTGTATTTTTTTTCCTTGTATTATAAACTTCAATTTTCAGACACACTTTTTAAAAGAATGTTTTTTTTTTCCAAATGAAATAAATTAGCATTTAGCCCAGCTTCAGTTATTACATGAAAAAAAGTGGAGATAGCCTTTTTTTTTATCCAGTTGCTGCTAACTGAACATTTTCTGTTCATCCACATATAAACATACACCGTTATAATATTCCGTCACTGTACTGATATAACTTGACGCCTATTAATCATCTAGCTGAATGTGTATGTTTTGCTGTGTATGCATGTTTTAAACCCTGAAACATCTAACAACATTTCAAAGACTTCTAGAAAAGATATTATTTTTATTTGTACTTTTTTAACATCTTGCACATTGTGGTTTTTTTCTTCTGGGTAACAATCTGGGGATAGTACAGAGAGGGTTTCTCTTTGTTCTTACAGCAGAATACTTCAATAACAACCTCATTTGTAAAGAGGTTAGAATTGTGGAATGCACATCCTTCAGACATCTTACACACACATTCACAGTTAAAATATATCTGTAAAATGCCTGCATATCAGCAAGAGAAAACTGGTCTGTTGCGCAGGTCAAGTGCTGATTTACTTATATAAAGACTAGTGTCACTATTTGTTTCTATACGATTTGAAGACAAATATCTAAATCCAGAGAACAAATAGTTTGTTCAACGTTGTTTAACCTATGGAAATTGATGGTGCAGTTAGTTCATTCTGTCCTTATTCTGGAGTATGTCATTCTATCCATCCTAAAAGGACTTCTTCAGGACAAGCAGGTCCTATGTTACTCCGGTGGGGAAAAGCACGCTCAATTTATAAAAAAAAAAAAAGGTAAAAAACCCCCAAAAGTAAGGATTTTAAAACTCTGGGATCTTATATTTTCTAAACACAACGTAATGCTGAACGAGAGACCTCTGTTAGTTTGTACTGAACCTTTCTATACGACCCCTCCATGACATTTTACTGACACAAGCAGGAGGAACTGGGAAAATGTCTTTGTCCTGTCCTTTAAGTCAGAATGATCTCATATTTATAAAGCGGACATAATGATTTATTTGGCAAATAAACATACAAAATTTCAGTTACTGGAAATATTTGTTGAATATTTAATCACACACGTACATAAATACAGATAAAACAAAAGATGACCAGAAGGCTATTAATGTTTTCTGCAACCAAGTTCTAAGATTTTGGATTGGTTCCCTGTGTAGTAGGTAACAATGTTGGCTTGACTCAAGCATGAAAAATTCCTGATAAGGAATTTCTGAAAAAAGTCCCAAAATATCGATTTCTGATTAAAAACTTGTTCTAGTTTTGAGTAACTTGAGGGACTTAAACAGTAGTTGAGGGACTTAAATATTCCTGTCAAAGCACATGTACTAACTTTCAAAAATCTTAGCATAGTGATCAACACACTGAGATGGATCTTTAAAAAACATGCTGAAACTTGAGAAGCTCACATGAAGTAAGATTACTTTACATGAGCTAAAGGACAGTCTCTGTGAAAAGAAATCAGAAAACCTAATATACATCCTCTGCAGTGTAAATAATGCAGATCCACCGTCTTAATTTATTTTCCCTGGGCTTCCATATCTGAAAATGAGTTATCCTTCCCTAGATAATCCAGCATTCATTTAATTGCTAGTTCTGCTCACTTGCTTGATGTTAAACATGCGATTTAATCTTATGCTAATAGGGGTCTTGTTGCATTTGTAAAATAAAATAAAAACAAAAACAAAACAAACTATTCTTTATTCTTTTGTGACAAAGGGTGTATCACCTTACCCAGCAGTACATTTGCAACACATAGGGTGAAAATGGATTCTGTCAGTGTAGGCTGAGTAAACTTAGTTAACTTTAAATTATTACTACTTTTAGAATTCTATCTTTTCTTACAATTATTATTAAAATGTTCAAGTAAAATATAATAGTAGCTCAGCTGTTCTGGTTTTAGTTTTACTGTGAACGAGAAAGGCACAGAATAATATATCAGTTAGGCTACCAAGCAGCAGAGCTGACCAGACTTCACTCTGCAGGAAGAGTTTCTGTTGATGTTCATGAGGTAATCATGAGATTTGTGATCTTTTTATATTCCTGGAGTGCTGCTTTTTTTCTCCTTTTCCTTTCTTTGATTTCCCCTGAGGAGACCTGTTCTGGCTGGCAACTTATGTCATTAATCTTTTTTTTTTTTCTCTGTGACCACTCATCATATCTGTGTTACTTCTTTTTATGACAATCACACCCCCACAGATGTCACCTCGCCACATTTCTCCAGGGATATGCTGGGCTTCCAGACTGAAATGACAGTCACCATCAGTTACAGTTAAGCTACAGAAAAATGCTAGAAGATGAGGAAGTCATCATACACTGTATGTCACACATTAAAGTGGAAAATATGTTCATTACATTAACTGAGATATCCACACCTGGAACTCTGTAATGTGTAGTGTCAGGTTAAAAAAATACAGATAAAGGAAGGAAAGTTCTTCAGAAAAATAGGGAGAATTACTGAGACTGAATGAAAGTGGGGTTTAAGGCTGTTTCAAAATGGCCACTAAATCAAACATTATTATATCATACTTCTGAAATTCAAACTCTGAACTTGTCATGGAATCAATCATCACAAGTACAAGTCTACCTTATATGTTAAATCTGTCCAGATGGCAGGCAATGTTTCCTGTCTTCCTATCTCCATAATCAATTGTCGATGTGTCTTCCTGATGGCCTTTCAAAGCAAAGAAATCAAATATTGTGCTCAGCTTTGTTGCAGGTCTTAACAACCGAACATTGAAGTTTTTTTGCACTGCAAGCAGTTTTGTTTCCACTCACTGAAGACTGGATAAATGTATTTTCAGTGATTTTTAGCTCATTTTGTAAATTAAAAAAGCAATACCTGTTTTACTGACTTTCAAATGACCATAATAAGTTCAATACAATACATTTCAGCACAAGATATGTTTAATTTCACTTAAATTCCAGAATGTACAGTACCAAAATTTTGACCTTAATTATTATGTTCAGCATTCTTGGAAAGTCTTGTTTAGGATGTGGGTCTCCTGATTTAAGCAAATATTGAGAGATAGGGCTTGGCTGGCCACTAAATGATGACAAATGCTTTCTAGCCCCTCTCCCTTTCAAACTGACAGAAAGCAATCATCACTGATGCTGCAGAGCAGGCAGCACCAGGGAAGTCCCAGGCTCAGTGGCAGAGGGGAACCAGATACAGGGGCTAGATTTCAGGAATTTAGGATTAGAATTAAAGGCAAAAGAATATACAGAGTTCTCCTTGGAAACCAATCATTGGAGAAGAGAGCTTAACCCTTTTGATCGCTCAGATTTATACTGAGTATGACCTATATGGAATGGAATACACTGTTGGTCACTTTTTGGGTCATGTGTCCTGTCCACTCCTTCCCAGAGGTGGAACCTTTTATCTCCTTGCGACTCTTTTACTTCTCAGCACCCTCAACATGTTACACAAGATTCAACAGTGACCTTGGTTATTGTAGCAGCAAGTATACGCAAGAGTCTGCCTATCAGTCCCTGGCAGTAACCGTAAACACCAGG
Organism: Trogon surrucura; assembly: GCA_020746105.1. Lineage (NCBI taxonomy): Eukaryota > Metazoa > Chordata > Aves > Trogoniformes > Trogonidae > Trogon > Trogon surrucura. The sequence continues at coordinate 109,504,083 of CM036617.1, read as the reverse complement.
TGTTATCACATCTAGCAGAAGGAACTGCCTGTAAAAACATGCTGCTAACTTCAGAAAGTGCAGCCTCTTAGAAGAGACTGTCATGAAAAGTACCATCAGTAAACAGAAATGTTTCTGTTTAGCTCAAATTGGGAAAGAAAATTAGAGAGCTTTATCATACAAAAGTGAAATAATTTAGATATTTTTTATGAGTTTGAGTGCAAACTGATTGTATAGATATAGGTGATTTGATAACCTAACTTGGAGGAAGTGATGCTCACTTACATTCCTGTAACTTTATTCAGTAGAAATTCCTTTGCCAATTGGAAAAAAAAAAAAAAAAAAAAAAAAAAGGACTGTAATGCTCACAGCACCTTCTCAATTAGTGAACAGTATTTTCTCAACTTGATGAAACTGATCAGCCCTGACACACAAGTTTGTTTGCCCAGAATGCGGACAGGTGTTCATGGGAAAGGTTTGCTTATTTGTGTAGGTGTGCCTGAAGCTGGAAGAGACTCAGCTGAAAGACACTAGAACAAATAGATTCCCATATTTAAATTTAAAGATATTTTAAAATAATGCAAACGATCATTTTGGCCAAATTCTGTTAAAATCCATGAACCTGTTTTACAACTGTTAGAGTCTGAGGCTCTTTTCTTGTATGAATATCATAAACCAATTTCTTTTTCTGACTTAAAATCTATCATGTTTAATGGCACTTTGTACCACACTGCTGAGTTCATCATAGTTTCCTGTAACACATTGCAAGTATGATGACTAGTTTTAGCTCTTTGAAAACAATTCAAGGAACTCCCACTTCTACGAAAAGAGGAAAAATCACTGAAAAGGAAAATAAACTGAAAAACTATAGGGTTTTTTTATTTGTATTTGTAGCAGCTAGACCAACCTGGCCATATAAAGCTTAACTTTGCCTATTTATATCTACAATTTCTCACATTGCTAAACTACATTTCTTTACTAATAGATATACATAACTGATTCAAAACCAAGAAAATAGTACATAATGTGAAGAACGACAAACACAAGTGGGTAAACCAGTAAAGGTGCAATTTATATTTCTCTAACGATCATTTTAACGGGATTTTATAAGGGTAGTTCTGCAGGCTTCTGTGTGCATTAAAGCTTAGCCAAACCCATAAAATGAAAACAAAGTTAAACAACTTCACAGAAGACAAAAATAGCTTCTTAAAGATTCACAGGAGTACTTTTTCTATGTCTAATCTAAGCAGCCATCATGGTGAGATTGATGGGCACTGGCAGAGATGCATTTCATGAGGCGGCTGTCTGCTCGATGGTATTAGAATGGAGCTATCTGTCTTCATTGTGCTCCATTAACATGCCCCTCAGATCTATCAGGAAAATGTCTACAGTCCTACTTTATAAATTATCACCTCTGACAGTTAAACATTTTAGGTCATATTTAGGAATATATCTCACTGATATTTCTTCATTTGACTAAATAGCTTTATGGTTTAATTTTCATGCATACCTACAAATAACAAAAGAAGATATATTAGGTTTTTTTCCCCTAACGTAATGGTATTTCTAGACTGTGTGGTAAAAGCAATTATCCACTTATTTGACTTCAACAGTGAGATGGACAGAAATGTGTTCCATGTTAGAAGAAGATAGGTATTCACTAACTAGGATACATCTTCTTTAAAGACAGATTTGCTCACAACGTTTCATTTAAAGTTGAACAATCATTACATATGTATGTTGATGATTACTTTCAGAGTTGAGCATAAAGCAGACATCTGACTCAGGCATTTTGTTAGCATTTACTCAGCTTTATGAGGTCCTCAACTCTGTTGTGTTTTTCTTCCTTCATCAATTACATTATATTAATCAAGTTTGCAAAATTCTGGCATATGGCAGTCTTCATACACAAGAAAGATTTTAAAGATACAATGAAATTCTAGTTTGTTATCTTTTACCCGAAGACCAGATAGGTTTTAATAACATGAAAAGTTTTTCATTTTGTTTTTACTTCCATGTCCTTTCGAACTGTATAGCTAGCTGTTTGAAGTACATTTCCGAAGGGAGAAAAAAAGAAGTAGAAAAGGATGTTCAGTGTTTAATAATGATCAGGTTTGCTACCCAGGCTAAGTAGGTTTTAGTTTGAAATGTTTTAGCCTAGCTTAATAAATAAATAAATCCTCCACTAAATGTTTTTTTTACTGTTAAAATTCCTCCAGGAAAGGCATCTCTGGATGGAATAAAGAGAGTTTATCTAACAGAAAAACAGTCATGTCTTTTTTTGGCAATGATTAATAATAAATATATAACAAAGTTTGGTAATGTAGAGGAGGAATTCAACATTTCAGAAGCTTGCAGAAAGAGATGACTGAAGAAAGAGACTACAGAGTGTGCTTCTCCTTCTGTATGACAAAGTCAGTGGTCAGGTTGGACTTCAAAAAGAGACCCAAATGCTCGCAGATATACATGAATTACCTTAGATGTCTCACTTAGATAACCTTGTTGTTTTTTTTTTCTTGTTTTTTTTTTTTTTTTTAAGTGCTGCTTTCTAGCCCATTTCATGAAGCGTGAAATAAAAGACAAAGATGACAGATATGGTATAGACATGCTCCAAACCAGAAGGTTATCTGCTTAACTGCACTGATCAGAGACACAAGAAGCTAGGAGAAGGATGTCTAATAAGTAAAAAGGTTGAAAGATGAGAAGTATACATGGAAAAAATATAACTTGGTAATTTAAGGAGCTATAACCAAATTTAGTTCTAATGTAGTTGAAGAAAGAAAATAGAGAAAAATAATTCCAGAAATTCTATTAAAACAACATGAATGAATATCTGAGAGATATGTTTACAGAAGAAAACCTAACCTAACTTAACCTGAATGACTGGTGTCAAGTGATGCCCCTCAGGAGTTCATACTGTGACCAGTGATGACAATGACGTAGACAGTGAGATTGAGCACATCCTCAGAGAGTTTACAGATGACACCAAGCTGCGTACTGTGGTTGACATACCCCATGAGGTTCAACAGGGCCAAGTGCAAAGTCCTGCACCTGGGTTGGGGCAACCCTTAGTAACAGTACAGGATAGGCAACAAGTGGACTGAGAGCAGCTCTGCCGAGAAGGACTTGGCAGTACTCGCAGAAGAAAAGCTGGACATGAGCTGGCAGTGTGCACTCACAGCTCAGAAAACCAACCGTATCCCGGGCTGTATTAAAAGAAGTGTGGCCAGCAGGTTGAGTGAGGTGGTTCTCCCCCTCTACTCCTCTCTGGTGAGATCCCACCTGGAGTACTGTGACTGGCTCTGGACTCCTCAGTACAATAAATATACGGACCTGTTGGAACAGGTCTAGAGGAAGGCCACAAAAATAATCAGAGGAATAGAACACCTTTCCTATGAAGAAAGGCTGGAAGAGTTGTTCAGCCTGGAGAAGAGGTGGCTCTGGGGAGATCTTATTGCAGCTTTTCGGTAATTAAAGGGTGCTTATAAGATGTGGACTGAGTTTAGTAGCACCTGTTGAGACAAACCAAGGCATAATGTTTTAAACTAAAAGAAGTTAGTTTCAGACCAAATTTAAGGAGGCAGTTTTTTGTAATGAGGGTGCTGAAGCACTGGAACAGGTTGCCCAGGGAGGTGGTAGAAACCTCTTCCCTAGAAACAGTCAAGGTCAGGTCAGACGGGGCTCTAAGCAACTTGATCTTGTTGAAGATGTCCTTGCTCATTGCAGCGGGGTTAGACTAGACCTTTAAAGGTCCCTTCCACCCCAAATTGTTCAATGATTCTGTGAATCCACAGAATTCGTCAGCACTCGGTTCAGATGGGTGGTACTGAATGTTAAGCATTTCGAAAGCCTAAATTTTTTTGTGTGTGACTCCATCTTATAAATGTACTGTAACACTCTAGCAAAAAACACCAAATATTTTCTTCCTTCCATATACAGTACCTTATATCTAAATTTAATTCACTAATACGAAAAAAGTTTTTGCTTCTGGAATAAAATTGCTTGCTATGTTATGTATATGTAACATTTAAGAAAAGACTCACGGAATAGGTGCCTTCATTTTACCAATCCTCATGTAAACTCATGTAGGCCAATGAAAATGATAAAATGCAAGAACATAAGCTTTCTTAATCTTAAGAATGTAGTTGGTGAAAATGAATTGATAGATGACCTTATTACCTTTTCACAGAAAACCCTGTTGTTAATATCTTAAAATCATTATTTGTTCAGACTCAATTCAAAGATGATTTTAAAACAACGATTTCAAAATGAGTAGGTGAATTTCATGACACAAAAAGGAAGAATTCCGAATGACGATAGATGTTATATTTTGATTACAAAAATAAAAAAAAAATCTAGATCAAATCAAAAGAATGGCAACTTTTTGTTATTTTATTTTGTTGTTTAAAAAAAGAGTTCCATCAATAACATAAGAAAATATTACTGGGATTGATGAGTTATCAACAACTGTTTTGGAGCAATGGAGATTTCACTCTTCTTATCAAGTCCGTGGTTAATTTTGAATGTTAAGCCATAGCAAGAAGGAAATGCAGAATCTGCATATCTTCAATAGCTACTCCAGCTCTATTTTCAACAACTATTCACTATATGCTTCAGTGGAAAGCCAGAAGCTGTATGTTCTTAAAACTGGACCTAGACGATCTGAGTCTTTCTAGTTTATTAAAACGATGTTATCCAAATTCTTTGCCACTCGGGGCTTGAAAAGGCACGTGAGGGAGTACAGTTCATCTACATAGGACTTAGCACTGACTATACCAGAATAGACTACATGCAGATCGTCGAACATCTTGCTTTAGAGATTAGACAATAGTAATATTAAGGGTTGATGAGGCATTACTGAGCTCAAGAGCAGGGCAAGTACAAAAGATCTAATGCAACTTAAGCCACACTGGCAAAATAAGAGGATATTTAACTGTGAGCAATATTGATTGTGAATGGAGTCTTAGGCTTGTGAAAATCAATGAGAATTTCGGAGCCTGGAAAAGAGGTGTAGGTGTCTGGACATTTTTAAACTATGCCTTGATGAGTAACTTCAAGTGAAATACTGTTCACTTTTAGTGTATTGTGTCCTAAAGGATTTGTAAATCTATAGTAAATTGAGGATAACTGTACATCATATTTGCTTAAACAGATGAGCATAGCAAGCAACCATGAGAAGACATTTTGATGTTTCAACAAAGCAGTGGAATTACTAAATTCCTAGCAGTTATCCTAGTTTCAAGATGAACATCAGAAACCTGTCAACTAGTGAGAAATGTTATTTCCTGTTCAAAATTTATAGAAAGGAGTTTGATTGTACCGTGACAACACACAGGAACTTCAAGCCCGGTTTAGAGGCATGTAATACCAAGGATTGTGTAAACAGACAAAGAAAAGAAAACCAACTTTGCTTCAAATGGCTCACAATATGGATTTCAGAGAATATACAATGACAGATTATACAACTCCAGAGAAGTCAGGGTAATAATTTAACTACATGAAGATAAAACCAAGTATTGGAAAATTAAAGATAACTAATGAATCAAAGGTGATATAAGTCAATCCTAGTGAATGTGATTATTGCTAATCCATATCATTCAAAGAAGTACCGGAGCTGTTTTTGAGGTTTGGAAGGGGATTCACATTTTATGTTTATGGAAATCACTAATACCTAAGGTGGTTGAAAATATTTTCTTGAGCAAATACCAGTGTTACATAGTCTGGAATACCAAAATATGTAGCATACTAAATTTTTTGGTAATGTAGGTAAATCAAGGCATTAAGCTGTCAAGAGAACATGACTAATTGGGAAATCACAAAGAGATAATGATAGGCAAATACCACAGCCGAGATGTTTGAAAGTGGATTAACAGGCAGCAGTCACAGGGAGTGCTTTGCAGTTACAAGATGAGCAGATGCAGAAACGTGAAAGAAAAAGCGAGAACAGGGTAAATATGGTTTGGAAATGGCTTTAATTGCATATGCACTTACAGTGTCACTGACTAACTGTTATAGGCATTCCTATTTTTAGAGTCGTATTCATATATCTGGGGGACGGCATGTAGTTACTTGGATATTAAATTGTTGAGATACTGTAAATAATAACATGACCCCACGAATCACTGTCAACTAAACTTTGCTCTGTTGTAGAAATATTGAATGCATGTTTTCCTGTTCTGTCAGCCCTGGCGAAAATTCTTCACTCTACTCCTCTCATTGTAAAGAAAGCTGACCACATTTTATTAGATACAAGAATGGCCCAATAGATTAATTCAATGAAAACTCTCTGTTTGAGCAAATACAGAATAATGTTTCACAGGCAGGATTCCTCTCTCTACATTATGACATATGTTACTTTTCAGGCAGTTGAAGGAGCAAGTAAATCCGAACTTGTAATAACCTGTACAGGACAAATCTGAAGCTGATGCTGTAGAATTGAAAACTTACATACAAATCAAAACAGAAAGTGCAAAGGAAGAAAAATGTCTTTTAAAATGAGATAAAAAAGAGGAAAATTGTCCATTTTGAACAGCTCTACATGTATATTTTCTGCCTGAAGACAGAGTGGAAGAGGAAGATTTGTTATTTTCTGGTAGTGTCTTACCATGTATTTTGCTTGGTCTGTGTACTGGGTTCAGTTGGGATAGGGTTAATTTTAAATAGGGGGAGGGGCTAGTCGGGAATTGCTGAACCAAACTAGTCACTAGTCAAAGGGATATTCGATACCATCGTGATGTCATGCTCAGGGTATATATATAGGGGGCTCGTGGGGGCGGGGGTCTCTCTCTTTCTAGCTCCGCTGGTTTCCAGGTGGTGAGATCCGCGTTACATGTTACTCGCGTTATATCTGGTTAAACGTTACTGTTACTTCACTGTTATTGTTACCATTTATGTTCACCATTAAAACAAACTGTTTTTATCTCAACCTCACGAGCCTCCGCCTCCTGCTCTCTCCGGGCTCTTCCCCTCACTCCACTCTTCCCCTCACTCCCGGCAGGGGTGAGCGAGTGAGAGAGCGACCACGTGGTTCTTTGTCTCTCCCAGCCGGTCACTCGGCTTAAACCACAACAGTCTGCTATTTGCACACATCTGTACTGCATGTATCATATGTATAATCTTATTAAAATGCAAACATACACATGTGTACTTTCTTGTGGTGTTAAAAAGACTCTGTACGAGTGAAAAAGTATGTTATTGCTCATTTACCAGAATATAAATGTTGCCTACAGTTTTGATATTAAACGAGGACCAGTACTTGTAAATTCACCTCATTCTAAACTAGTGTTACTGACACACTGTGCTCTGAATGTCTGTCTACCTGTGTAATTAAGGATAGGAAAACTGGAAGAAAGGTGTGTCATGTCAAAGGGAATGTTTTAAAGGTAAATATTGCAGAATTGCGTTGGGTTTACATGGTGAACAAACCTTAAGATTATCAGTTTCTGACTGTCACACAGTCACACACATGTGAAATTACTTGGTGAAGTCCGATGAACATGAATACAGCAAAAAACTCACTACCATATTATCCTATGGACAGAAATGTATGGCACACATATCTGTCCCGTGTGTACAGATGTCCAGGTTCTTGTAGGTGCGGGCGCTGCGGAGGAGCCCCTGTGAGAAGCAGCCAGGGCTGCCTCGTGTCAGACACAGCCAGTTCTGGCCAGCTCCAGCAGACTCCCCACAGAGAACAGCTGGGCCCACAGCCACGATGGCAGCGCAGCCAGGGGAAAAGAAAGGGCGAAACACTGGAAAGCCAGAGAGGAGAATGAAGGGGAAATGTGTGAGAAACAGCCCTGCCACCCCAAAGAAGGGAGGAGAAGAAGGTGATGCTGGTGCCCAAGTGGGGATCCCCTGGACAGAGAACATTTCTAAATAACTTCTTATTTTATATCACTTCTGACTTCACAGACTTCTGGCTTATACCACACAATAAAAATATAAGCTATCGTTTAAGTTGAAATTTCCAACAGTCATTCAAAGTCTAGGTGCTTAATTTATATTTAACTAGTGGCAATTAATATCTAAATTTCCTTAACATGATTTGAAGATATAAACATTACATCAAAAAGGAGGACAAATCAGTTTAGCAGAAACTAAACCCCCTTGCATTCCAGCTTGTCCTCAGATATCAGAGGGGTTGAGGGTGGCTAGGCTTGGGCTCTGATTAATGCCCAATTCAGCATTAGTATTCTGGACTACTGACGCGCCACTCCAATGCACCTTCGATAAGGCAGCGCTCCTGGACTCACACAGCCAGCCTTCACGAGTGTGGCGGCATTCCCTCATGAACTCACACTGCCAAACTCAGCGTGCCAGTGCCAACAGGGACTCACATGGCCAGACTGGAATTAAATAAATTTTATTGAAGTAACAGATACACAAATGTGGTTTGATTGCCGGTGATAGCAACTGACTGCAAAGCACATGCAAAAGTATAGAAGATACAGCCTGGCTACAAATATGTTAAATTATAATGCAATTCTATAAAGATTTTCTAAGTATCCTGGGAAAGAACTTGACATAGCCAAGTGTTCAAAGCTTACCCAAAAGTGTCCCTGTGGGGGGAGGAGGAGAGGCTCAGCCAGTTGGCTGATCGCAGATGTCAGAGGTAGTTGGTGGTGATGTCTTCCCTAAAGTTCACCCTCTCTTGGGACAATTTTACATCATTTTTTACATTTCAGGTGGAGCTTGAGTGATTCTAGTCATGCATATGTTTATTGTGAGAGCTTTGTAGGGTATTTTGTGATGGTATTGTAAGTCAGAGGATTGTGGTCAATGGGGCAAAGTCTGGGAGGACTGTATCTAGTGGAGTCCCTAAGGGGTCAGTCCTGGAGCCAGTGCTGTTCAGTATATTCATCAATGACTTGGATGAGGGACTAGAGAGTACTATCAGCAAGTTTGCTGATGACACAAAACTGGGAGGAGTGGTTGACACACCAGAAGCCTGTGCTGCCATTCAGAGAGACCTAGACAGGCTGGAGGGCTGGATGGGGAGAAATTTTTTGAAATTGAACAAGGGCAAGTGTAAAGTTTTGCGCCTGGGAAAGAACAACCCCATGTGCCAGTATAGATTGGGGACTGACCTGCCGGAGAGCAGCATAGGGGAAAGGCACCTGGGGGTCCTGGGTGGACAGCAGGATGACCATGAGCCAGCAATGTACCCTTGTGGTCAAGAAGACCAATGGCATCCTGGGGTGTATTAGAAGGGGAGTAGCAAGTAGGTCAAGAGAGGTCTTCCTGCCCCTCTATTCTGCCCTGGTGAGGCCGCATCTGGAATATTGTGTCCAGTTCTGGGCCCCTCAGCTCAAGAAAGACAGGGAACTGCTTGAGAGAGTCCAGTGCAGAGCCACAAAGATGATGAAGGGAGTGGAACATCTCCCTTATGAGGAAAGGCTGAAGGAGCTGGGTCTCTTTAGCTTGGAGAAATGTCTGTAAATATGTCAAGGGGGAGTGTCAGGAGGATGGAGCCAGGCTCTTCTCAGGGATGTCCATTGACAGGACAAGGAGTAATGGGTACAAGCTGGAACATAGGAGGTTCCACAAAAATATTAGGAAAAACTTTTTCCCTGTGAGGGTGACAGAGCCCTGGAACAGGCTGCCCAGAGAGGTTGTGGAGTCTCCTTCTTTGGACACATTCAAAACCCACCTGGACACATTCCTACTGTAGGTGATCTTGCTCTGGCAGTGGGGATTGGACTAGATCTTTCGAGGTTCCTTCAAACCCTTAGCATTCTGTGATTCTGTGATTGGTGTAATTTTTCCTCACTTTGCGTTTAAAGGTATAGACTAGAAAAATGCAGCACAATCTCAGTGAGGGGTGGTCACACCTTAGAGGTGGGTAGCTTTTGGAATGGAGGTGTGTTCTGGTATTATAATGAGATTATAATGAGCGTAGTTCTCCAGTTCTCCCGAAGGATGGTATCTATCAAAAGATGATGAACTCTTGGCCCAGGGTAGTAAATGTGCAGTTTACTGGCTCCTCAGTATCTCCAGGTTCCTTTGACTGGACAGAGCTTGACCACGGTGTCTCCACTCTGCTCCATGCTCCATGTAATTTTCCCTCAGAGTCAGGACATCAAGCTCCCTTGATGCTACTGACTCTTAAGATTGCCTAGGGAAACCAGCTTCACAGTCTTGGAACTTACTTGATGCTCTGATGTGTGAACAATGCTATGTAATTAATAGGTAATACATAGGTAATTAAGTAATTTTGGACAATTATCCTACATCACACAATGTGAGAAAGGTTCAACAAAGATGCTTCTCTTGTGGTTAGTCTAGGTAAAAAATGCCTTAATTCCACATCCTCATTGTCAGTTTAATTACTACAGCATTACTTGTGATAGCTATCTCAAGGACTACTTTTTCTCTTAGAAAACCTATAATGTTACAGTGCAAGAATGAAATTTTTAGTGGTTCAAAAAGATTGATATATGTCAATTCTCAGTTCTACCATTTTGTATTTAGTTTTAAGAATACCCTTATAAAATGATAGTTGGACAAAAGTTTCTTGAAATTATTAATTATTTTAGAAGCAATGTTTTTAGAGTTATTTTCTACTTTTTTACAAATGGAGGGGTTGGGTGGGATTTTCTGTTGCTTTTATTAACCTCCAAGCTTTCTCTACTACCAAACACACCACCTTCTTATCACAAAAGAACAGAAGAATGCAAAGCAGTGTGGGTTATTTCCAGTGCTTTATGTTTGCACATAGTGCTTCAGAGACACAGTTGTGATGGAAACTAATTGAAAATTCTCTGGAGTTCCTTATGTAATTCTGCGTGCTTGAGGTTCTGTGCTGAAATTTCCTTCTGTTAGTCCCCTTGGGAAAACTAAAACACACAAGTATTGCAAACGATTGTTCCTAGGAAGCTGCTGACATTCTAAACATGGTCAATCAGTACTTGTTATGATCTGATATTAATTTGCATCATCTTGAATATTCCACAGCAATTACTGTAGCAACTATTGACAACTTTGTTTATATCAGCAATGTACTCATCCTTTCTATTATTTTTGTTAAAGTATCCTCCTTACACATATTCTTAATGCAAAAGAAATTCTGCAAGTAAAATAGAACACTCATAATATCTATATTTGTAGAAAGTGTATAAACAAATATACAAACTCATGGGGAAAATAATCTTTCTAATATTCAAGGATTTTTCTTTTGCCAGTCTATTCCTTAGATGGACTTGTGGGCATGAACGGATATCACTGTATTAGGTAATGATAATAGAAGAAAATCCTGATTGTAATTTATGCTGATAACACACTCCTTTCATCCACTTTCCTCCTCTTTCTGCCTGAATGTTTGTTCCAGACATTTAAACAAGTGATAGACGAACCCTTGGTTCTCAGATTTTACTGCAGACTACACAAAGTTTGAGAACACCAACATGTAATATGAATGATGAGCCCTTACTGACTACTTTGCATTTCAATTAGTCTTGAAGAGCTTTACGTGTGTGAGCAATAAACAATCCATGATAATGGTTGAATCTGAAGAAAATCAAAATCTTTTCTCAACAGGTTAACAATAGGAGGCTACACCAACTCTTAAATTTATTTTTCTTTTGGAATATCCAAATGTATGTGGTATTTACTACATGTGACACTGCAAGGCAGAATGGCAAAACAGATTATATATATTTCAATTCCAAATTGTTGCTACTGTGTAAAGGAACAGAACCAGCTATCATAAGATATAAAATTTTGTAGATAAGCTTGTCATTTCAAGTGTATGCTTTCCTTATTACGAGGTGCAGAGACAATATCGATCTGTGGTGCAATGGATGCACTGACTTGATTCACAGGTGGGTTAAGTCCATCTCTTACCATTCTTCTTGAAATCATTGCTCCACTCACTGATGAAAGAAAAAAGAGGTTGAGTGTTTGCTGCTCTTTACATTACCACAAAAATATAGGAAAACAGATTTTATATATGTATGAGAAAAACTGGAGCTTTGTTTGTTTCTTTTTAATTCCATGCTTTAGGGGGAGTAAAACAAACTAAAATACAAACACCATAATATTTGATGGGTAGTTAATTTTTTTGCCTAAACTAAGAAGAATAGAACTCTGCCTCCAAATTGCTCAGGGAATGCTTTTACGAACCCTTAGTTAGCTTAATGCTATTCCTGCTAAGAATCCCTGCTGATTTGTTGGAGAAACAAGCCTTCTATAAAGAAATCACAGTTTCATTAAAGATGGTTTTCCACTTAAAGGAAAAGAGGGACAAAATTCCTCTATTCTGTGCCTCTAGGATTTGTGAACTCACAGTATAACTGGGCTGTTATTTATATTGTATTGGTTAATGCTTTTAATTTAACTTCTAAACTAATTCCAACCCTAATATATTGAGGTTTAATTTAGTTTAGTTCACTCTGTTCTTAATGGTGCTTGAGAATAAGTAGAACTTACAAAATAAAATCTTTGAAAGGTGTGAAGAAATAAAAGCATTTCACTGTTCTTTTCAATGTTCATGACTTGCAGTTAAATCCATTAAGACAAATATTTTTTTCCTACTATGTTCCTGCTAGTAACCCGACCCTATGAATATTTTTTGCAACATTTATCTGCTCTGTCTAGTAAAGCATAGCAGTGGGATATAATATAATGCTTTAATATACTTCAGAATGTAAACTGCTGTTCTTTAAAGCTTGATTTCTGATACTTCTTATATTCATTCATTTTTAAATGTCCTGGGGGGGAAAAAAAAAAAAAAGTAACCAGGGTCCATAATAGAGCATAAAATAATTGTTAATACTTATTTTATGTAAATATATCCAAAGATTAATTCTTCAAATTCTCTAGTTGTTTTAGCAATTTTGTTACAAACTATTTATTTTTTTTCTGAAATTAATAAAACAATTAATTAACATTATAAATTAATTTCCTAATACATTTGAAAACTAAACACAGTCAGAATCTGTACTAAAGTCATGTATTACAGGAATGAAATACTTTTAAAAAGAAAACATGCTCCCATTTTAAAATATTATACAGCAAAAATATATCTTCATTACATAGGTAAATATGTAAAAACAAGTGCCAGTTTGTTATGAAGTTCGTCTGCAGCGCTGTTGAATAGAAACACTGGGCAAAATCTTGGCCCCTTGAGAGGTGAAGAGGCTTCCTTGATTGATCTCAGTGGAATAATGGTTTAAACCTCCAAGTTTCCAATGTGACACATAAAGAAATTCTGTCTCATAGACAGGGGAACTCATTACTCAGTGTGAAGTGTGATTCTAGCACAGTCTTTTCTGTGTGAAAAAGTATTAATCATGTTCATCTTTGCTGTAGTAAGATGCTAAACACTGTCATTTAGTACTGCAGAGGTATAAAATTAAACCTCTCTGAAGGCTGGGCTCATCCATTCCCTTTGATAAGAATATTTTTGCCCATCATGCTAAGAATTTCACTTTTATGGGTAAAGTCCTTTGTGTAATCAAATTTAGAGCTTGATCCTTTGTTTATTGCAGGATTGGAACCAAAGAATATAGCTGTTTATTCCTGGATTTCATCTTGTTGCAATTACTTTTGTTAAGGGTACAATTTTCCACAGAAACTGTTAATTTTCCAGTAAAACCAGTAGTAGGAAATAATTTATAGAATTTGTCACATCAAAGTGCCTAAATAAACATCTCTACTGGCTTATATGTATAGCAGAACAGCTGTGCCAATTTGAAGGAACTATAGTTTGTATGAAAATAAAGCTGAAATGAGCTAAGAGTTTGGCATAAGGAAAGGTTTATCAAGCTTCAAAGGAACAAACTAATGGAGTGTGTCTGAAATTCACAAAGAGAAAAATTAACAGGAAATCAGTTACAATATTAATAAGCATATTAGTGATTACAGAAAGGTTGAGGAGTGTTTCCATAGATAGATAGATAGATAGATAGATAGATAGATAGATAGATAGATAGATAGATAGATAGATAAAGGACCCAAACCAACCAAACAAAACAGACATTGAAACTTGAGCTCACATTTTCCTTACAAGGACTTGTGACTCAGGCATATGAGAAAACCCATTGACACCAGTAAGACTTGCAGATAAATTAGAGAAACAGAACTGAAATCTACATTTGTAAGAATGTAATTTCTTTGTGAGGTTAACAATATTCAAAATGAATTTCTAGGGAAGTCATTGACTTTTTTAATGTGACATTTTACATGTCAGATCATATACCACAGTTCATCCTTCACATAATGTATCAATTCTGTCATAAGCAGTTATTTCTTTACAGTAAAACTGTGTAGGGGTTTATACAAAAATTCTTATACATATATATATGCATGTATATATGCATGTATATACTAGTGATACATACCGCATATGTTCAGTTGCATCCACAACAATGGTTTCTGTTCACTTCTTTCACCACATTAGGGTTTTTGAAATGTAAAGTAAAGGAAACTGAAAGGAACTAGATGTTGTTAGAAGAAGCATTGCTGCAGGAATAAGGCAATAAGTCAACCAAGTAAGTCAATATTAAGCTTCTTGATGTGGTGTGACAGTTTCACAGGCAACTGAAAGCAGAGCAGAAACTTTTTTTTGCAGTTATGAAATGCGTATAAATATATGAGTATGTCTCTAAGTGAATATTCATGCATACACACTAAAGGAACTCTTCTCTATTTCCATGATAACTTTTTTTTTTTAATAAGGAGCTGCATGTCTTAAATCCAAAACATTAGAAGAATGAATAATAATTCATCTCGCGGATGCTGTGTTGGTCTATGAGGAGTCAAAGTTAGTAGCATTCCCACTAGTACGTGGCACAAGAAGGAATGTTTTGGAACTGCATCCCAGGAACACAGTGGATGGATTAATCAAAACTCACTCAAAATGCTCATTGCATATATTCTAGAGGTGACATCACTGATGCAGCTGTATTTTGTAGAAAAGACTTATGTAAGGGGAAACAAATGAGGAGCAAGTTCCTGACCCGATATCTATGTGTTACATTTAGCACATAAAGCTTAATTTCTTACCAGAATGGCATTATAGACATTAGCTTAAGGTCAGTGACTGAGGGCAACAGATCCATGTCCAGCTGGGCCCAAGAAAGCTGGTTAATATTCAAGGATCACCAAACTCAGGAGCAATGCATCCCGGAAAAGAGGAAGTCAGGCAAAAACAGCGGGAGTCCTGCGTGAATGAACACAGAACTCCTGGACAAACTCATGCACAAAAAGGAAGACCTTCTGCAGACAGTGGAAGCAAGGAGGAATACCGAGAAATGATCTGATCAACCAGGAGTGCCGGCCCTGAAAGTGTTCAAGGAAAGGCCGGATGGGACTTTGAGCAACCTGGGCTAGTGAGACGTGTCCCTGACCATGGCAGGGGGATTGGAACTAGATGATCTTCAAGGTCTCTTCCAGCCTAACCCATTCTATGATTCTAGGACTCTAAATCAGTGTCATCTTTCCAGACGTACAACGAAAAGTCTTTAGGAAAAGTTACTGTCTTGACCCGCTTATTCCTGATAGAGGTCAGAGTCAAGGTGATTCGTTTTGATCCCAGAGGTGAAATTAAGACACAAACGGTGTCAGATGTCACAACAGCACAACCTTTTATTGACTAACAACCACTGGAGAGCAATAGTAAAGAAAGGAAATGAGAAACCAAAGCAGCAAACCTTTTAAGATAGCAAGAAGTATAGCTGCACCACAGATTCAGTGATGTCTCGCAGGTCGGCCTGTTTCAGTTCGGTGGGGAAGATCTTCAGAGAGTAGTTGTTCACGGTGACATTACATAGTGTCTCAAGAGCTGGTTTGCCTACCCCCCTCTTTTTCAGCACATGCGTATGAGGGTCATCCGCCCCCAGCATCCTCTCTGTTGGTGGAGCATGCAGAGTTGTCCGGAGGGCCCATTTTTTGCAGACGTAGTATGACTTGACAAATTGCACACCATTGGGCTTGCACACTGTCAGGCTTTTGTCCTTGCAAGACGGTTGCCTTATCAGTGGTTGGGCCGGGCCCCATAGCTGGTGTTTAGGACTTATCGAGTCGAGCCCCATGGCTTATCACTGGCCCAAGCTTGCAAACGGTAGCCGTGAAATTTCTTCGTGGGGAATTTCAGAAAGGTTGAGACAAACATTTAACACAGTCTCTTACAGTTACACAAAAAGAACTAGTGAAAACACTGGCATGACAAATATTACACTAAAAATCTTAATATAAACCGAACGATAACACACCCTATATGTTGTCAGGAATTGATTTTTAGTGTGACTAGTGTTTTAACGGCATAATCAAACTACAAAAAAGTTACTATTACTAGTCTAGTTAAAAGGATGTTTACAATGGATGCTCAAAGACCAAATCATAAAATTATTATAGAAAATACCCATTATATACTTAAAATTTCCATAATGCTCTTAGTGTTATTATACATTAACTTCATAATATCTTTATTTCCTTTTGGGTGTTACGTTTATTCTTCTGATGTCTCTCCATGTTCTAAGATAGACATAGTTAATTTTCCTCAATAAATTGGAAAAGTTAAAAATAGATTATAATGAGTCCTCAAGCTGCTGTATTTTTCTGAAAGTATGATGTTAATGACATGAGGTTGTCATGGGTCTATATTTATAGGACTTCTATGTATTTCATAACTCTAATTACTCTAGTTTTATTAAATTTGTGATATACTCTATATTTGTTTCTAATTCTAGGTTTTGCATGTTTTTTTCTGCTCTGTTTCTAATGTCTAAAGCTAGAGTCCACTGGGCTGAACTCCTTTTGTAGCTAGTAATCATGTGTAAAAGACTGTTTTAAGAACTTTTGCCTCAGCCTTGCTGGTGTTAAAACTTGCTAAAATACCCCATGAAGCAATATTTGTTTCATCCTTGCTGAAAGACTCTGTGAAGAAGAGACTGTGTTAAAACCTAAACGACAAGGCTGCCGTTACAAGCTTGGACCTCTGATAAGTTCTAAAACAACTTCAGAGCCCAGCCCTGATAAACCTCACGACTTGACTTGACTATTGGTAAAGATAACTTCAGGGCCCAGCCCTGATAAGCCGTGGGGCTCGAAGTCCTGAACAACAACTTCTGGGCCCGCCTCAACCGCTGATACAGCTGTTGTCTTGCAAGCCCACCAGTGTGTGACCTCACCGATGTAACTGCAGATAAGGCAGCTGCCCTACAAGCCCAAACGTCTATCAAAAATGGGCCCTCTGGACACCTATGCATGCCCCGCTGACAGAGGTGACGCTGGGGGGTGGGGGTGAAGATCGCTCCTGATGACCCTCACGCGCATGCGCTGAACAGGTGGAGGATAAGAAAAGCAGCTCTTGGAACACTATAAAATGCCACCGTGAACAGCTGTTCTTTGGAGATCTTCCCCACCGAATCGAAACAGGCGGACCTGCGAGACGTCGCTGGATCTGTGGTGGTAGCTATACTTCTTGCTATTCTAAACGTTTTACTGCTTCGCTTTTCCTTTTCCTTATCTTTCTTTCCTATTGCTCTGCAGTGGTTGTTAGTCAATAAAGGGTTTTGCTTTTGTGACATCTGACACCGTTTGTGTCTTAATTTCACCTTTGCGATCGAAACGAATCAGCTTGACCCTAACCTCTATCAGGTATAAGCGGGTCAAGACACCATGATATTGTTTACAGTCTGGACTTTCTGTCATTGTCTTTTGGCTATACTTTTTTTTGTCACAGAATAGAGCATTGTCACATCCCACCCAGGAAAGGGGGACAAGTGACTTAGATTTGTAATTCCCTAATAAAGTGGACAATGGTGAGACAAGTCTCAAGGTCCATACACAAACATTTATTAGTTTCCCACAATGTATAGATCGGACTCACAATAATGGGTTTTAGTTACAAGACATGTTGAGGCAGACAATATACTACAACTTAATGATAACCAGGAAAAGGCTAGGTGTACAACAAACTACAGCAAGCTGCATGTTACTTGATAAAGAAAAAGACAGAACAACTTATAACAGGCAATATTATACTTAACGATTACAAGAAAGGAACTAAGCATAAACTAAGTAAACAGTGTGATAAGCCTTGTGAGAAGGGGGGAGAGGGAGAGAGGGGAAGCGGGGAAGAGGGGTGGGGAGAGAGAGAGAGTGTGTTCAGGATGCATCCGTTGTTATCTTCTTGCTTCTTCATGTTTCTTCTTGTCTTCAACTCTGTCTACATGTTTCTTCTCTTCTTCTTCTGTCTTGTGTCTTCTGTCTAACTTTTAACTTTATCCCACCTCATTTTATACACACTTTTTCTATAAGTAGACATACAGTATGTCTGGTAGGGAGGCAAGGCATTTCCTTGTTTATCACCATATACAATTGCCCTGTCTCCATAGGATATATGCTATGAGACAAGGTCATCCTGCCTTCGCAAGATTCCTTATCTCATGCATATTCAGGTCAAGGCTGTTTGAGACATCTGTTTCTTGCTTCCCTGTACCACATTTCTTTTGGCACTTACCAGTTTGCCACACAGGACCAGAAACCGGTATTGTTTTCTACCAGGCTGGGGGTTTGTAAAATGCCAAGAAATATTTAAGGAAAACATTCATGCATCTGTCCACTACAAGCGTAAATCATAAAACTGTCTGCTGAACCCCAGCAAAGTTCAGCCATTGTAAAATCAGGTCTGGAATTCTTTTATCCTCATGATTTAAATATTTTTATATTGATCAGCTTAGTTTCTAGTAGTTTAATAATTAACTGACTCATTCTGAGTAGAAAATTAATTGTAATGATTGTGCTTCTGCCATCATGCATATCACTTTTTTGGAATTCTGAATTAAAAGAAAAAAAATTATACTAATTTTGGTGTTATTTTTCAAATTAAAAAAATAGTTAAAACTTAAACAGAGTCAGATTATCTCAAAGTTGCAATTGCACTGTTACTATAAAATAAACCTAGCAAGAGTGAAGAAAACCAAAGGTAGACTCAATTTATTCAGAAGTTGCATCTGTCTAAAATAAATGTTGACTTGACCAGCTGAAGATGCTGGTTTTCCTGGAGTTACCAAGAAAAGACACAAATATTTGTTCTTCTGTTTCCAGTGCACAGTTTTTCTCCATAAACCTTGAGAATGCTACTATTGGTATTCACCTATATTTCAATCTTTCTGACAAAGAATATTCTGTAGAAATCAGTAACATTGAATGTATTAAAGATGCATTGCAATTGTTTTATGAGTAAACTGGGCAGTTTTAAAGAGCTCTGGAAGTCCATAAATCCTGTCATTTTGCAAATGAAAACACTTGTTTGACAATACTTAAATAAGAACTAAGAGAAAAAAATACTAATTTCGTTTTTCTTTGTATGTTCCTTTCAGAAAATGAACTCTTCTCCAAAGACTGTACACTTACATTTTACCCAAAATATTGTCACTTTGGTGTGATGAAAAGCAAGGTTAGGTTTTAATCCAGCAAATGAATATATACACTGGCTTTGAGCCATCACTGCAGTTACTAACATTAGCTTATTTGTGTATTATTCATCTTTTACACAATTTGATGGCCTAGGAAAAGAAAAAAAGAAATAAAGAGTCAGAAAGAACTTCTAACTTCTAGAAGTACTGGCAAGCAGCACTATTATCTTGATAATGTTTATCAGGCTGAAAAAGAATCAGAGCTCCACGCTCTAGGTAGGGTAAAAAGTACAGAGGAATAAGCATGACTTGTCTCCTTGTATGTTTTTATAATTTTTTTGAGATCGGTTTTGCACCTCTTTTTTTTCTTGACATTGTTGTTGTTATTGTTGAATTTGTATATCATTATAATTAGTTGTTTATCTTCTGCATCTACACAGAGACACAGAAATAGTACAGTTGATCTTATTTGTGTGCCTGGCTCTAGATTGGCCCTTCCCGTGCTCATAGAGAGCATTGAACTGCATCTCCTATTACTAAAATATCATCTCTGCATCAATGACAGTGGAGGAATAGTTGATATTTTGTAATAGTAATTCAGCACTCGTTTTCTTAAAGTTTCATATTCAAAACGGAGGCTTTAAGAGGTATTTGGTTGTTCCTTGATAACCAGTTGTCGCGGGTTAGGGCTGGGCCGGCCACTAACACGGACAGATGCTCTCTAACCCCCTCTTCCCCCCCCCCCAAACGGGAAGAGAAAAGGGAATGAGGCAGAGAGACTTACGGATGAGAGAAGGAAAAAAAAACGAACTAGAACAGCTTTAATGAAAGTAATAGGAATAATGGTAAAAAGATAAAAGTAAAGAACTATATACAAGTATAGATAATAGCCCGATATCAAACCCGACTCCCTCCCCCGATAGAAATCACCACTGGTGCTGCAGAGCAGGAGGCACTGGGGAAACCCCAGGCTCAGCGGTGGCGGGAGCTGGATACAGGGAGCTGGATTCGGGAACTCAGGATCCGGATCAAAAGCAGGAGGTCAGATGGAGTCCTCTCTGGACACCGGCCATTGCAGAAAGGAAGGGCGAAAAGGCCAAAAAAGGGCAGTAAAAAAGGGCGAAAAGGCCGAAAAAGGGCAGTAAAAAAGGGCGAAAAGGGACGAAACTCTCGTGATCACTCAATTTATACTAAATATGACGTATATGGGATGGAATACTCTCGTTGGTCACCTGTCCTGTCTGTTACCCCCCGGAGGTGCCACCTTTTACTTCCTTGTGCCCCCCTCTTACTACCCAGCACCCCCAGCGTGGCACACAAGAGCCAGCAGTGGCCTTGGTCACTACAGGAATAAGTATAAGCAAGAGCCTTTCTACATACCAGTCCCAGGCAGTGACTGTAAACATCAGGTGTTACCACTGCCAGTAGCACACACTGTCTGCAAAAACATGCTGCTGACTTCAGAACGTGCAGCCTTTTAGAAGACACTAAACTGAAAAGTAAAATTCACTAAACAGGACTGGGTTTTTAGCTAAACCCAGGACACCAGTCAAGGAGGCTGTCCTAGATATATTTACAACTGCATTTATGACTGCAGCTAGGAATAATCCCAGAGACTACTTGCTTTCCAGTATGTGCAGAAGGGGTACAACTGATATTATAGAAGGAAATTAGAAGTGATGCATTTCCATTTGACTCTGGCCCTTCCATAAGGCTTTATATTCAAACTGGCTGTTTCAGAACTTAATGTTAACAGTTTTGTTGATGTATTTCTTGAAAGAATTAAAAATTTTTAAGTTTTCAACTGTGTCTTCAAATAAGTTATTTCAGTTAAATTCAGCACATTTTTTTAAATTCATGTTAAATTTTGAAAACAAACACCTAACAAAAATATCTTCTGCTTCTGTTTCAAAACTCTTGAGAAAAGGTTAATGATCTGTTTTAAATGTTCAATTTTTATGTTGCTGTACACAAAGATAGGGCTTAATTTCACTATCACATGTGAGTACAGTAAATGATATACTAACTTATCACGTTGGACAATCAGTCTGACACTAACTGAAAAAAAGTAGAGACCTGTCTTCTTTAAATAACCAGGTATAATGTAAAGTACTCATGCCTGACAACTAAATACATATTCTTTCAAACATTTTTTTGTGTAAGCATCTGAGGTCTTTAACTCTATCTGCAATGACACTTGAAATCCTGCCATATCACCATTGGTAAACTCGATTTAACTTAACAGGTATATTTATTCAAAAATCCACAGAAAGTAATGACTGTAGACTCACTTCTTTCTAAAATGTGTTTTTGTTTTGCTGGGTTTTGTTGTTTGTTTTTTATTCCCCCCAAAATAGTAAATTGTAGTTTTCCTGTAAATAACATCAACAAATATTTCACATTTTCATAAGTATAAACTTCAGAGTGTAACAAGGTGACCAAATCCATAGGAGAAATATAAGGAAGTTACACTACATGAATGAATTTCTTGATATTCTTTGATGTGATAATTGTGCTTCATCTCACCTTTCTCTATAACTTCGTAGTTAGTTGAGTTGTCCAAGCTGCTTCTGTACTTACTTTGTTTCACCCGCAGTAGGCTGCTAAAATTAAGTACCTCTTCCTATTGACCATTGAGGATGACTGCTCACTAGTTGAGCTAATGACTAGCTTTGACCACAAGTCTAGCTAAAATTAGACCATAATTTCTACCTTCTGTTTACATTAAAATTAAATTGATTTTCAGTCATATTCTTTCCCACTTCAGACATGGAATGTTTTTCTGTTCTTAGTACTATTATTTATGAAATAAATGAAATGACAGAAATGTTTTTCTCTATAAGTTCTTCTTACAATTCTTGTTATAAGACCTGAATAATAAGTAGTTTTTCTGCTTTCATAGCATATTTCCTCTTGATTCTGACAATATATATGAGAAAGAAACCACATGAGGCATAGAAACCTTTAAATATTCTCTTTGATGAAAAGAAGTTTAGGAATGTTGGGACAGATTGAGAAATGATGAAGCAAAGTTAATATGACAGTTTTCATAGATTTCAAGACAGATTTCAAGGCAGCAGAAATGGTTTCGCAAATGATTAGACATCTTAAATTGATTTTCAACAGTCATTTCTTTCATTTGTTTGACAAAACATTGTACTTTGCTCTTGTTTGTAGGTCATTGTCTTAATTTGAAAACAAAAAAAATAAAATCCACATGCTTCAAAAAGAAGCAAACAGAAAGTAATCTACACAGCATTTGGGTCACTGAATCAATTTATTTCTATAGGTATTTTCTTACCTCATAATTTCTAAAAGCTACCACTATTATTATGAAAGCAAAAAATGTAGAGTTCAGAAAAAGTTCTTCTGGATTTATGGTTGAATTACAATTCCTTGTGTTTATGGTTAGTTTAACATTCCCTTCAGATGGTGTAATGAAGTTAGACAAAAAACCAGAGGCTGTTCAAGGGAGAGGACATGCAAACACCTTGAGATTACAGCCATTTTGGAAGAGGTTTTGAATCAGCACTTGGGGAAGAATGGCAGGAGGCAAGACATGGGACAGCAGTGGATGGCCAGGGGTCCATCACAATTAGCAGCTGTGGTAGGCAGCCTAAGGGAAGAGCAGTAAGAATGCCCATGCCAGGCACAGCAGGTCATCTGCCCAGCAGTTAAACACGTGGGTGGTTTAAAAGAGGATCTGAAGAAAAAATATAAAAGCTGAAGATAATGGCTGTAAAGAAGCAACTCTGTGAAGAGAAAAAAAGAAATCAGCAAAATCCAAAATACTTATATACAGGGAATACTTTCACCTGCAAGTGATGCTTTATGCTCTAGATAGAAATGATCTGGCATAAGATATTGCATGTGAAAATTTTCAAGACTTATATCTATCAGTTTGTGTTGTTCCAGATCTTTAAATAGTCATATCTAAATTCAGCAACTGCAGCTGACATGTTAAATGAGATGAAGTGATTTTCCTTTCTGCCATGAAGGATTTTTCTAAGCAAGATTGTATAGGGTTTTTCTTTCCCTTTTTTGTCTGTTTAGTTGGATTTTGGTGTTACATTCACAATAACAACAACAAAAAAAACCATTTGTAGAATTAAAGTATAATGGTCATCGTTCTTAGGTTTAAGAGACAAGATGCTTTTCTCTGAAATACACAACAAATCTTTGATCCATTAAACTTTACACTGTTAACTATGTATTATAGTTGCAATGTACTTCAATCTATACTTCGAAAGCTACATTCTATTGTCATTAAGATGTCTGACACAGGAAGAAAATACTCTATTAGTCAAGGTATACATGACCACAGTGCAGACTTTAGAGAGATGACAGAAGGTGCTACTACTGCTGTCTATAATTAACCATACAGTTAGCAAGCAAAGCCAAATTCACCTTACCAGTTAATCCACAAACCCCAATGTATTTGGCTCACATGAGCATTCTCAGCTCCCTTGCTGGCCAATGTTTGTGGTACACAAAACGCTTTCGAGTGATTTTTAGCCTGGCACAGAACCAGGGTCTGCAGCTGGTGAAAGCAGTATTTTCCGCTGCACGCTGCTACCACCAAGGCTGCTATTTGTTAAACTGCTGAACAATAACGATAATAAAATTGTGAACTCTCCAGCATGGGGCACATTTTCACCAAGAGCAATTTGAGGGAATTCAACTTGTTCCGTAACAAAGTCTATGAGGTTTTTTTATTGGAGAAAGTTACAGTGGTGGACAGAGAGAGGAACTGCTTCCTGGAGGAGGGTAATGAGAGCGTTTGCAACAACAGGTATGTGAATAAGAATGAGCTGCCTTTGAGGTTGGAAAGTGATTGGTTTTGTTATTATTATTTTGAAAATAGGAACCTGAAATGCGAGTATTTTGAGGACCAAAATATATTTAGACACAATAGTGACAATACAAGTGTCCTTTCTGTAATAAGGACATCTTGAAAGGACACCTGCAAGAATATACTATGTTAACCACAACAACCTTGATGTCATATAAGTATGTTATTCTTGTGGAAATTATATAAGTATCCAAGAGAAATATGATAACATACATCATGCGATACATGTTTAATATTTAATATATGAATAAGATGGCTTGGTTATACAAAAAAAATCTGAAATGAAACAATTTTTGAAACAATGATTTCATGGAAGCTTTCCCAAGACCAGCATCTGTTGCTTGTTTTGTTCTGGCAGAACTCAAAGAACATGGATACATAAAAGATGACAAATTCCTCATAAAGCTTAATTGTGTACAAGTAATTATTTGATTTTCTTCAAGCAATAAGAGTTGAATCTTGCAAATTACTTATTACAGAGCTCCTGCTTAATTTTAATTTAGTCTGATTTATTATTTTTCAAAAGCTAAGTTTTGTGAGTCACTAACATGTTTATAATTTTTGTAAATACTCTGATAGGTGATGGCCAGAAGTTTCAAAGACAGTGTGGAGTCTAGAAAACGTGTGTATCTAAACTTTACAGTCAGGTATTAAGACCACATTGTATTATATCCCTCTCATTTCAGTAAACACGTGCCTGATACTGTTTCCCTAAATAATGATATTAAGGGAAACCCTCATCTCTGAAACCAGTAGCATCTTGAACTTCTTGAAATACATAAAAATAAGTGAAATGGAGGGTGTAGTAGAGTTAAAGAAAAATCTATATAGTTAAAACATCAAGAGATTAAACATAGTGATTCATACTTTTCTGGTCAATCATGCCTTTTCTTTTATGCAAAGAAGTTCATATATACCTTCAAGTATTTTTTTTTTCAATTTATCGTGGGTTTTTTTGTGTCAGTAGTTTTACAATTTCATTTCTTAAGAAAATATTAATATTTCATAGGAATAATTTCTTAGGCATTCATTTCTATTCCTCAAAACATTGTGTAGTTTAAAAATAATCTTTGAGCTCTTCAGTGAGTCTCCCTATTTCAATCTACATAAAATTCATTCTCTTACAAATCAAGGTTCTCACAGAAGCGCAGGACAATTGAGTCTTATGCAACAAGAGAAAATGAGCTTGTTGCAGCTTTTCTCCCTACAGAAGTCAATGACCTATTTCCATTAAAAAAATAGTTTAATATTATATAAAATCAATTAAAATATTAAGACTTTAAAACAAGTCTATATGTATCTTTTCTAATCTCAGCAATCATTGCCACTAGATCTTCTTCTTTGTCTGTTGTAAAAATAAATACTTATTCTTCAAATGTTCCTTTTGATACTCTTTATTCTCATATTCTTTATATACCTGTGTAGAGCAATGGACATATTTATAAGACATATTTATAAACATTTATGAGGTCACCCCTCAGTCTCCTCTTCTCCAAGCTAAAGAGACCAAGCCCCTTCAGCCTTTCCTCAGAACGGAGATGTTTCACTCCATTCATCGTCTTTGTGGCTCTGTGCTGGACTCTCTCAAGCAGTTCCCTGTCTCTCTCGAGCTGAGGGGCCCAGAACTGGACACAATATTCCAGATGCGGCCTCACCAGGGCAGAATAGAGGGGCAGGAAGACCTCTCTTGACCTACTTGATACACCCCTTCTAATACACCCCAGGATGCCATTGGCCTTCTTGGCCACGAGGGCACATTGCTGGCTCATGGTCATCCTGCTGTCCACTAGAACCCCCAGGTCCCTTTCCCCTGCACTGCTCTCCAGCAGGGCAGCCCCCAGCCTGTACTGGCACATGGGGTTGTTCTTTCCCAGGTGCAAAACTTTACACTTTCCCTTTTAATTTCAAAAAATTTCTCCTCGCCCAACTCTCCAGCCTTTTCAAACCTTGCTAAATGGCAGCACAACCTTCTGGTGTGTCAGCCACTCCTCCCAGTTTTGTGTTGTCATCCAACTTGCTGACCGTGCTCTCTAATCCCTCATCCAGGTCTTCGATGAATATATTGAACAGCACTGGCCCCAGCATTGACCCCTGAGGGACCCCACTAGACACAGGCCTCCAGCTAGACTCTGTCCTTTGTTGACCACAAGTCTCTGACTTCTTCCCTTCAACCAATTAGTGACCCACCTCACTACTCGATCATCCAGACCACACTTCTTCAGTTTACCTATGAGGATGCTGTGGCAAATGGTGTCAAATGCTTTACTGATATCCAGATAGACCACATGCTGGTGACTTTTCAGATAAACTGCCTAAGTTATTTTTTATCTGCCCATTTTTTTTCCATTTTTTATTTGTGACTATTTAACCTACAGATAAGTAGCACTTCCATCTGTCAAAAAAAGAGAGAACCTGCACATGGCAATCATCTCGTTGAATATTTGGAATATATTAGCAGTCAAACAGCAAAATAGCAATACTGGTCTGTCTTTTCTCAATGAACTGCTGAATGCTGTGTCCGAAGCAGACTTCTGTCTATAAACATTACCTTCCTATGCTCTAGAAATATTTGATTTTCAAATCTCGTGCGTTTTTTTTGGAATAATGTAAACATTATATGAATTTTTGTGAGCACAAGTCAGCTTTTCCCCTCTGTAGATATTTTCCTTCAAGCTAACACAAGCTGTAAAAGATTAATTGTTCAAACTGCTGGCCAAGCTATGTTCAGTGCGATAGGAAGAAATTAGTGCTTATACTTTATAATCCGTGATCACAGATTATAGCAGTAATAAGAGTTTTCTGTGAAAGATTTCTAGCTCGTCTTCCAAATGAGCTGATCAGTCTATTCTTGTGATAAAAGCACAAACATTTAAGCTAAATATGTATCCCAATTGCCATCGCTTGCTTTCTCGAGAAGGTTGTTGGCAATGTAATACCGGCTGCACTACTTCTCAGTACTTTGTGAATAGTGTATAAAATTACCACTCCTTGAAAAACGACCATGGAAGACTGATGTCATATTTAGGTCATCCCATGTACTCCAGTATTTTATATTTGCAACAGCTTGATTCTTGTCAGTTATTGCGATGCTTCTTGTACTTTGTATCCTGATTATTTTCCAAAGTTTCTCAAAATTTCCTCAGTGTTAAGACAGCAATTCTTGTCAGATTGAAATAAATCTGAAAGAACTGCTTGCGATGATGCTTTGGTAAGAGAAGGTGATCACAGGATCTTTTGAAAGACCATTTAAGTGTGAGATATATGTTACTAATTTGGAAATCTCTACAGTCTCCTTTTGATCACACTAAAAAAATATTCTGCATTTTTTCTTCTCCAGCATCTCTCCCTTATTTTTTTTTAATTTATCCTACCTGATTGGACAGGAGATTGACTATGCTTGTGTCATTTTAAAATTATTTATTTGCTTGCTTGTTTTATTTTTTAAGTGCAACACTGGGCTGCCTTTCTTATCAAACCTGGAATATTGGTTAAAGTTATCCTGAAGTAATTACTAAAGAAATTGCTGCCATTTCATATATGTGTATCTAAAGTGCAGAAACCGAACATGTCCTGTATACATGAAATATTTTCTTTAAAGTTCTGCTTTTAATAATTCTAACAAATAGTATGCTGAAATTATTCTGTATAATCTTTTAGCGTATGGAAGCTTCATGATAGGTGATTAGGTTCACTAATGTTTGACTCTTTTGTGAAATCACAATTTCAAAATTTTTTGCACTAGAGAACTTACAGTAGAAAACTGTGGATGGGACAAAATTTCTTTTGAAAATATATTTCAAGGTTGATTTTCATAAATTTTCAAAGATTATTCAAACTTTTGAAATTTTTACTTTTCATTAAAAATGTTATTTTATAAACAAATACTTTTCATTGTTCATATTTAAAATTCAGATTTTGGATAAGTTGTGGGTTTGTTTTCCTTCAAAATACATTCTTTACAGTAATCTGAGATTTATTCAATAGTATATATCAAAGAAAAAAGATAATGTTTTTCATTTCGAAAATATTTTATTTTCTGAATTATAGCATTATCCAGAGGAAAAAAAAAATTATTCCAAGTACATTTACTTTAGTGCATTCTGCCTTCAAAATTTGTTTTGCTTTGCTTTTCTAGTTTCAGAACATAAACTAGTCTCTTAGTCCTTTAATTCCTTTCTTTCTGACCTCTGGTAAAACTTAACTTTCACTTGCGAAGTATGTCTTTATCTCTACTATTTCTATGCACTTTTTTCCATTCCAATTTAGACATTCATTTTAGAAAGATACCTCAGTGTATGTGTGCTTTTTATTCTATTATGTGTTCCAACTGAATGTGATACCTTTCTTCTAAGAAATAATTTTAACACCGCTTTTTGCATCTATCTTATTTTAGAAAAATATTCATACTTGTTAAACAGACTTTCATGTATTACATTCACACTATTCCTGAATATTTAATATTGTACTTGTAGCCACAATAATTCTTTCATTGTTCTATATCTGTTTCAATATTTATTATGATTCTGTGTGCATATTTTCTATATCTCTACACACAAATCTTGATTTAACTTAAAAAAATAAATCTGATTTTCTAAAGCTTGAAGATATCAATGGTTTCATCCTAACATATCTATCCCTAACCTTTTTTCTTAGTTATATTTTTATAGATGCCTTGGCCTCAAGACTGTCCTATGTATGAATGTACTAGTTTTGTGTGGCCAGATTTCAATAGTGGGGAAGCTACAGGGATGGCTTCTGTGAGAAACTTCTAGAAGATTCCCCCATGTCTGACAGAGCCAATGTCACCTGGCTCTACCGCTGGCCAGGTCTGATCAGCCCATCAATGATGGTAGTAATGCCTCTGGTAGAGGTGCAAGAATGTGTGAGAGAAACAACTCTGCAGACACCAAAGTCAGTGAAGAAGGAGGGACAGGAGGTACTCTAGTCACCAGAACAGAGATTTCCCTGCAGCCCCTGGAGAAGACCATGGTGAGGTAGGTTGTTTCCCTGCAGCCCATGGAGGTTAATCATGGAGCAGATATCCATCTACCGCTCATGGAAGACTTTACACCAGAGCAGGTGGATGTGCTCAAAGGAGACTGTGACCCCACGGGAAGTCTATGGGAACAGGCTTCTGGAAGAACTTGTGGACTTGTGAAGAGTGGAGCCTGTCGGAGCAGGTTTGCTGGCAGGACTTATGATGCCATGGGAGACCCACACTGGAGCAATCTGTCCCTGAAGGACTGCACCCTGTGGGAAGGACCCACGCTGGAGCAGGGGAAGAGTATGAGGAATCTTTCCCATGAGGAGAAAGGAGCAGCAGAGAGAGTATGTGATGAATGGACCACAGCCCCCATCGCCCATCCCCATGCACTGCTGTGAGGAGAAGCTAGAGAGAGCAGGAGTGAAGTTTAGCCTGGGAAGAAGGGGAAGGGAGGTGATGTTCTAAAATTTAGTTGGTTTGTTTGTGGTTTTTTTTTCTCATTACCCTGCTCTGATTTGATAAGCAATAAATTGAAATAAATTCACCAAATCGAGTCTGTTTTTCCCATGACAGTAATTGGTGAATGATCTCTCCCTGACCTTACCTTGACCCCTGAGCCTTTTGTTATGTTTTCTCTCCCCTGTCCAGCTGAGGAGGGGGAGTGACAGAGCGTCTTTGGTGGGCACCAGACATCCAGTCAGGATCAAACCACCACACACAGTCATAGTCTTAATAACTCAGACAATAATAATTAATCTCAGAGAATATCACCTCAGATTCTAGCAATAATACATTTCACATAAAACACATTTAAATTCATATAAACAGAGAGTTAAAATGACTTTATCAAAGAGCAAAATTTTCCTGCTGTATGTTTTAGCACAACTCCCATGGGCATCCTTGTGACAGAATTTGCATGGGAACACAGTGGTGGCTTTTCCTATAATTAATTATATTATAAATCTGTCTCCCTAATGTTAGTTTGGATGTACAAGTTTTTATGACATTAGCTGAAAAAAGACAAATATAAAAACCTGTGGAATCTTACCTTATGTTCCGCAGGTTTAGACTCATGGGGAGAACATATAAGCAGGGAAAACTGCAGCTAAATGTAATTGGGAAACATATTACAATTCCTTCAAAAAATTATTTCACAGATATTAGGGTTCTGTTGTGTTTTGTTTGTTTGTTTTTTTTTCCTACTTGTCTGTATTCTTAGTTAACAAAAAGTAGTTATTTTCATATGAGGAAAAGCTTTAAGGAAAATGTTAGAATAAATGTTGTGGTAAAAATGTAATATTAGTTTGGGATTTTCCCTTTTTTCATTTTGTTTTTACAATACAGACAACCTCATATATGTTATAGTTTCAGCTATACATTAGTCCTCTACGTTAGCTGCTGCATCTGCAAGTTGTGTGCCATCTTTCTAACTAAATATGTGCTTTCAGCTTTTGAATAGAGAAGCCTTACCTTTGGTTGCAATGAATATGTTTGTGAAAATGCTAGATTAAAACAATCTGATACTCTCCAGTTGTCATCTGTTTTAAGAGTCAAAAACCTGAATTATATCATGGACTAGTTTCATATACCTTGAATAAAATATTTTTCTGTGAACACTGACATAAACTAAGAGAGTTCACATTGATGAGTTAGAGAACAGCACCCACTTTCAGGGAACACCATTAGAAATGCTTCCTAGGTATATAGAATTTGTATCAGGAAATACAAATCTACCATCTAGATATCACTCTTGCCTCCCTTTAAGGTCTGTGATGAGAAAAATATAATAAATCACAACCTAAACCAGAAGCCTAAAATATATGAGAAAAGGGAACTATAGGCTGAAATGTAGCTAGCTGCAGATGTTTGATCTTTAGTGAGATGAATTCCTACTCAATCTATCCTCAATATTGCATCAATTTTATCTTAAAACAGATTTTGAGCATAGTCTAACCATCCAATGAATTAAAAAATGAATTCACAAAAGATCTTAGGCTATCGTACCTTGACTGTCACACGGATGAATGTCTATTTATCCTCCCAAAAGTAAGAGATGGCAGTACACCAGAAAACAGTGGAACACCACCAGTCATGCACATCACTGCTCTCACCCTGTTTTCGTATTCACCATTCTGGGATTGCCTTTACCATCTCCTTCTTACACATCTTAGGGCTTCTGCTTCTCACTTCACATGGAGGTATTTGTCTCTTGGACACGTCTGTGCTTCCTCCATTCTTTGCAGGCTGATCCTGAAAGAACCAGGTGCAGAGAGGGAGCCACAGCACAACTCCATCACCTCTGCTGGCAGAGCCCAAGCAAGCTTCCTTCTGGAATTGTTGCTGCAACAAGAAAAGGATCTTTACACAATGTGACTGTTACCCAGAAAAAGCATAAAAAAGCATATAAGCCAAGAGAGTTTTGCTAGGATGACTGATTCAATGGTACTTGACTGTTCCACTCAGTTATGTCAGTAATTAAGATATGGAGAGGTGCACTGACTGGGTAAAGCCATACAAGAGTGATATAAAGACTAGATAACATGTTCTGAGTCATCATTCAGTTATTTGTTTAATAAACCATGATGCCTCTCTGAAGCAAAATAATTAAAGACTGTGACTAAGCCTAATTACAATTTTTTTTTCATTTAATTTCATTTATTACCAGGATATACATTCACAATTTAACATTATACCCTCTGAAATGTTTTCTTAATAATCTTCAGTAATTTCAGCACAGTGAAATTAAAAGAAAACCCACTTTTCACTGAAGAATTTGAAAACTGGCAAATACAATATGTATTTCAATCTAGGATGTTTACTGTTACACCCTATCGTTTTTATGAGGCTTTTGAAGCAAATATTCGTTGTTAAATATCACCACCATTCCCATCTATATCATATAAGGAGATATAACTCTAAAATTTAATTCTATAAATATGTAAAAACAAAATGTTAAAAAAATCTGTTGAAGTGCATTGAAATAAAACTAGTACATTGGTCACCTTAAGACATCAGATTGTTCTTAACAGTAAAAGTTGTGACCTTGATATCAGCAAGTTTGCCATGTAACTGTGTAAACATGTATATTTGTAAGTATAATTTTATATACATATAGAATAACCTGACAATTCCTTTTTCCAGAATTTGAGGATATCCAAGATTTTAATATTTTATTGTATACTTAGAAGGGAAAAGCCATGGGTTTGGGGTTTTTTTTTCCAATGCTGAAACTATTTTCTTAGTGCACCAGATTCCCTTGTGATATCAATCATGCTATATGTATACTATATGAAATGTGATACAGTATATATGCTGTATGCCTGTGTTTAACCTCATTTTTCTGGGAAAAGCCATGTTATCATTCATTAGCATTTTTAACAAGCATTCTGACTGTCAGATTTTAGATAGAAATGCATTCGTAGGGGTAAGATTTCTAATCTATCACCTTCAGTTTACTGAAGTAGTGATAGAAACTAAAGAAGTGTACATGCAGTGCAAAATTGAGTAATCTATCTGTATGCTGTTGGTTTGTAACCAAAGAAAAAGGGATACTGCATAGTGAAAAAGAATTGTCTCGGTTCATCTAGAACACTTTTGTTGTGGTTTAACCTAGCAAGCAGCTAAACACCACCCAGCTGCTCACTCGCTTGCTCCGTCCCCCATGGGAGGAGAGAGGTGACTGGAAAAAGGTTAAACTTGTGGGTTGAGAAAAAGACCATTTAACAGGACAGAAAAAGAAGGGAAAATAGTACTAAGAGTAAAAGAATACACAAAAAAAAGTGATGCACAACGCAATTGCTCACCATCCGCTGACTGATGACCAGCCAGTACTCAAGCAGCAGGTCACCACATCTCAGCCAACCTCTCACCAATTTTATTGTTCAAAATGATGTTTTACATTATTGAATATATCATTGGCCAGTTTGGGTCAGCTGTCTTGGCTGCGTCCTCTTCCAGATTTTTGTGCACCCCTAGCCTCCTCACTGGTAAGGCAGTATGAGAAGCTGGAAGTCCCTGGCTTGGTGTAAGCACTGCTCAACAAGTAAACCATGAGCAGGTATCAAAATTATCCTAAATAAAAACCACAGCAAATCACAAAACCCATAGCTACTAGGAAGTGAATTCATTCTATCCCATCAGAAACCAGGACAACTTGAAAAGCAACCTTAGGTAATTGTAAAAGGTTTAATATTAAAGTGTAAAAATATATTAAAATGTAAAAAAAATATATATTGAGCACATTATATCTCTCCAAAAATACAAAAGTTTAAATTCCTATTTTTTTTTCCAAGTTATTTATTAAAGGGCTTACATTTTTCTCTTATTACCCAAAAAGTCTGTAAGATAGAGTCCAGCAGCAGCATGCATTACTATCTGGCAGATTTTCTCCTGTAAAATTATCCAGATTTTCTAACTTAATAGAAATAATTCCACAGAAATCATATCAAAGAGATGAGAGTGCCCATGGACAGAAAAGGAAGATAAATTTAAGACTGAAATCTAAGCTACGTCCTCTGTGCAAGAAGGCTTAGACTATTCTATTCCTGTCTAGATTAATATTACAGGAGAGAAGACAAAAGCAAAATTTCCTAGAGTGTCCAGGTTAAAGTGTTTGTATCATAGCCTTATACCATGGCACACAAGGACCATTGCTGTTGAGCTGCTGTCACAGTGCTATAGTCTCCATCTGCCTGAAGTAACTGTTTTCTCAAGGTTCATATTTGTCCTTGATTTTAAGCCATCCTGTACAGTAGTTCCTTCTCCTTTAACACTTCCTGTTTCCACATTTTGTAACAGGATGATGTCTGTGTCATCTTAGATAAGAGAAGAGGAAATGGCCTCAAGTTGTTCCAGGGAGGTTTAGACTGGATATTAGGAAAAGGTTCTCCTCAAAAAGGGTTGTCAAACATTGGAACGGGCTACCCGGGCAACTGGTGAAGTTGTCATCCCTAGCGGTATTGAAAAGATGTGTAGATGTTGTGCTTAGGGACATTGTTCAGTGGCAGACCTCACAGTGGGAAAGTACAATCCTCAGGAGAACTTTCCTATCAACCAGCTGTGTGTTAGCGTCTTCTTTTCATATCCCTCATCCGTCCACAATAGATGTTTTACACCCTCCCTATTTTAAGAGTAAAGTGAGTTAAGAGCAACACAGTTGAGATTTAAGACTTTCTTTTCTAGATTGTTGTGTAGAAGAGAGTTTCAGGTATCGTATTAAAAATCTGAGTCATGCACATTTTGTAATAGACCTGTTTCATAGTAGTACATGTCTTTATTTACATATATATGTATAAAAAATTACCTATATATAGATACATATTGTCAAACACATGCAGTTTACATACATATATAAAGTTAGAAATACAATGAAGGAAAGAAAAAATTTGTTTTCTGTAATTAGAAAATAGGTTATAGATACATCGTTGCCACTGTCGTATAATTGTCAGGGAGTTTTTTGTGGGTTTTTTTCTGTAGATTTTTTTCTTTTTAAATGAAAAGTAAACCTTTTCTTCCCCTGCCAAGCTGTGTAACCACAAAGAATATTTATACTTCAGTTATACTCCTAAGGGATAAATAGCAGTTAGGTGGCCAACTCTTCCTGAATTTCAATGTAGGTTAGGCACATCTGTGCCTTTGCAGATTTTTCCCCTATAGAAACTTAGCCTTTTAGCTACAGCACATGCTTTCCTTTCGTAACATTAGAGAGCACCATTATAATTAGAAACTTACAATGAAATCTTAATGAGAAACATGAGACAATATATCATAATCTAATATAATGATACCTATTAGAATGTTAGAGCTCAACTCATCAGTAGTATGCTTATGAATACTTATCTTCATTTTTATGGAATTTTTGTAATTTAATGGATGGGGTGTAATCACCGAGAAGACTGAAAGAAATACCTGATTGCAGACTGACCCTGGAGCAAATTGTGATATAATTCATGTTTCAGGCAGGACAGGACTAGTTTATAGAGGGACAGACTTTTTCATTTCAGATGTTATGGTGGTACAGTGAGAAAGTACAGCAATTCTTGTAATCTTGGTTATTTTGTGATAATAACAGCAGCAAAAAAGAAGAAGTGTATGTCCTTTATTGGCAGGAATTTTGACAGAACGACCTGATCAGTATTCTCCACCTTCATAATTTTTTGTCTGATAACAATAACAGACACCTTGTAGCTGAAATTTTCAGCACTGATTTGGAAATATATTGAATATATACTAATCAAAGGATTTTTTTTTGAATTATACATCAGAGACAATAGAATGATAAATAATACAAGAACAAGGTTGCTCTGAAGAAAATTTCAGAAAAGAGTTCAGTAAGCACAACAGGATATGCTTTCACATCTGTTTGAAACATATTTTCATGGAATTCCTGGAGATGAGTCTTTTTAGAGCACTCATTTATTTGTGTGATTACTATCAAGAGTTATTTGTCAGAATTCACAAGGCTCAGTCAATTGCAAATAGCTGCCATGAGTTTTTTATGCATTAATAATATTCTATACTGCAAAATATGCATAGAATATGATTTTAGCAGCCTACAGTGAATGAAATAATAATACAGCAGTATAGCAGACAACTAAAAATGTAAAAACAGATTTCCAACACTATTATTTGTTCTTGTAAAACAACTTTTTCTTTTATTGCCTATTTCTTTTTCTATTTCCCTTTTTCTGTTACTAAACTCTATCTCTTTTTCCTCACATCCCTTTCTTCTTTCCCTGTCTTAATTATTCTTCCTCTTTCGTTTTGATACTCTCATTACATTTATTTTTATAAAGTCTCTTTGGAAAGGACAGAATGTTATTAGTAGTCCTAAGATTTTCATCCTTACAAATTTACAGTAATGAATGTCTTTTATATCATGATTTTACATTAAAGAATATAAACTGGAGCATGAAAGCATGGCTTAGGCCAAATGCTAATTGTCCTTTTGAAGCTGGAGCTTCAGTCTCAGTTGCATTAGGGGGATGGACAAAATTTTCTCCTGCCTGCAGCCAACACTACCTCAGGTCCCTCTCTACCCCTGTGTTCAGTAACCCTCCTTCCCACTCCCTCTGAGTCACTTGGGTCAGGCAGTTATAAAAATATATGTACAATGTGAGAGTGAAGCATAATCATCTATTGGCTAATACATACACAGTTGATAACTTGGATTAAGAAGCTACTAGGACAAGCATTACTAAGCTCACCCACCCTGATGAAAGACTTCAGGAGTGTGTTGACCAGTCAGCCATCAATCAATCACAATCTAATGCTCCTTGCAGATTCTTGATGTTGCTGAATTACTGTCTTTTGATTTCTTGTTTTTCAACCCCAAGGGTTTTATAACATTTCATGTCAGAATTTTCCCTTTCAAAACTCCAAGCTGCTTGTAATGTTTCAGCAAT
Source organism: Trogon surrucura (assembly GCA_020746105.1). Lineage (NCBI taxonomy): Eukaryota > Metazoa > Chordata > Aves > Trogoniformes > Trogonidae > Trogon > Trogon surrucura. Next base: position 109,467,501 of record CM036617.1, on the reverse strand, counting down.
GACAGTTTTGGGTTTTTAGTTTTCTTATTTTGTATGGCTTTAGCTTAAATATTTCCTTATGCCTTAAAATCTGTTTCCCAGTCATGCTGAGCCAAGGTCATGGGGCCATAACGCACCAAATCCTCTCCGGGAACAAAGACAGCAGAGTCCTTGGGACGAAGGTGACTGTTGATCCCTTCCTCAGCCTGCAAGACCTGACAGCATCCCCATTCCTCTGGCAGTGTCTGGAGAAGGGAGTGCTTCTTTCTTATATCCAGCTACTGCTTCTGTGCTGGAAACAGCTGTCATCCTTGCTCCCGAGCTTCTGAAGTCACAGCAGCCACAGTTAATTCTTGTACAATTTGAACCCCTTAAGCAGGATCATTTCAGCTATTCTTAGATTATATATCTTATTTTCATAAAAATATATCATTCTCTTGAGCCTGGATATTTCTACTGAAGGTATCTCTTCCTCTACTGCATTTCAGCATTTCTCTCTGTCTCTTGATTACACATTGTTTTTTATACTTTGTTTAGAAATTACCTAAATAGTAAAAAAAAATAAAATTCTGGCTTAGGAAACTGTTTGATTCAGGGGTTTTGGATATCCTCTCTTGTTGGCTTTCTAAGGCTATATGTACAGAAAAAAAAAAAGTCTCATCATGGCATATACTTTTAGCAGCAGACCCTGTCTGTCATGAAATTTATTCCACTAAATTGTCTGTGTTTAAAGAGACTGTAGAACAGAATAGAGTACAAAGAAAGAGGCACTAGTTCAATTGTCATCGTGTTTGAGAAAACAATAAAAATCTTTTCTGGGGACAAAAAATTTGCCATGAAATTTTCGTTTGCAAGTTCATTTAAAGAAAATTGAAGATCAGACTACCAAAAGCAAGAATCCAGTAAGTAGTTTTGTAAAATCTGTTCTCCTATAAAATCTCTGGTATTTTCGGTATGTATAGAAACTATATAAAATACAACTTACTATTGGAAAAGTTTTAAAAGCAATATTCAATTTGAAGAGAGTAATATGGTCTTAAAAAAAGTCTTTCTAGATCTGTTACTTGTAGGCCTTCAAGATTTATGACAGACTGGATTTATGAACCTCCCACAATTAATCAGTGGTTGGGAGGCCAGGAAAGCCAGTAAGTTGGGAGCTTGTAGGTGAAGAAAAATTCCCTTGGTTCCCAGCTCCTCCAAAGATTGTACATTCTGGAAGTCTAGAAAGTATCTGAAGCAGTAGCTTTCAGTCTGTGACCTTAGAGGTCTAGGGATATTTCTAAGTCTGTAAAAGTAGACTAACAAAACTGTTTCTTATTTTGATAATTCTTCACATTTCCTCTCCACAGGTCCTAACATCCTCTGAAAACATTAGGCAACATCAGATTATAATTGCTATTTTGAATCAGTAATCATATCCCATCCGTCCTCATTGTGCATGGTCTAACAATTTCCTTGAAAGAACAAATAAAAAGGAAGCCTGAACCACCACTTAGGATGAAATCACAGAGAAGTTAACTTTAAAACAAACAAAGTACTAAACTGATAGTGTAAAAAAAAAATAAATGTATGCCCAAATATATCATCTTTGACTGAAAACTTCCAGACCTAGCAAATTAGACCATATGTCATAGGACTTTTCTTCAGATAATTCCAATTCATTTTGTGGTGGGTTTTTTTTTCATATTTTTCAAGAATACTACGAATTCTTAATAACGTTATTATCTGTTAACAGCTGCTTCCTACAGCAGGATGTCTTATTTCTGTTAGTCTGTCAGAAACTTTCTTAGACACAATTTTTCCCACTGCTATGAGTGATTTGCCTGCTCCCAATTAGGACAACAAGGAGAGTTCTTGGATGAACAAGAAAAAGACTGTTTTCCAGTACATTCCACCTTAGAATTTTTTTTCTGTAAAACATCAGATAAGAATTTGTATAATGTGCATTCTCAAATATTCCTCAGTCAGCCACAGGGACAATGCTTTTGAAAAATACAATTTCTGCTGTAGGACTTAGAAATATCATTTTATTTACAGAAGATTCAAAGTATAAAAAAAAAAATCAAAATGACAAGTGGTTTCAATTGAAGGAAAAGTACTCTTTTTTTTTCTGGTTTGAATTCTTTGATTGAAAGATTTCAGTTTTTCAACTCCAAGCCAGGATTTTCACTAGTTTATGTCTTTGTGACTTGAATATCAACATCTGTTCTTATCCATAGAAATTACATTCATTATTCTACTATGCACAAATGCTCGTTAGGAAAACTGAAGATACCAGAGGAAATTCTAAATGAAGAAAATGAAGTTGAAAAACCTCAGTGCAAAATAACAAAATTTCAGGATATATTCATTATCTCTTACACTTTTTCTATAGAAAGAAAATTATTGCCTTAGATAAAGGTTAAAAATAGCTATTATATATGATAAAATGTGCAATATACTATATCTAATGTCAGTTCATAAAGGGAAGTTGGAATATTAAATCCTTCCCTTAAGTCCCAATTCTTGTTGAGTAGGGTTTGTAAACTAAACTTCTTTCATATTGTCTCTTTTGAAGTCTAAATAAGGTTCAATTCATATAAGCATATTTCATGGTTCCACTTGTATTTTACAAATTGTAGGACCAGATAAAACTTTATTACAAATCTTTAGGGAATCTTTGCCTTTTAAGGATGACAAAGTGATGCCAAAACCCAGAAAATAGAGTGCTGCTTTGCTGATTATGGTGAAGGAAGAATGAACTGGAATTACAGCACATAACACCCATTAGAACACCTGGCTCATGCTCAGCTCTGCAATTTCTCCTTTGAGGGATCAGAAATCTTCACCAGTGTGAGAATTCTGTCAGTTCGTAACAAGCTAGGCAGAGAAAAAGAAAAAACGACTGTTTATTTTCCCTTCTTCTCATCTTCTAACAAAATATTGGTGCTGATAAAAGGGAAAATATGACATATAAACATACTTTAAAATATTGTTTAGTTGTACAGCTCTTATGTTTACCCTAAACCTTCATTTACTCAGAATAAAAGAGATAAAAAGGAGTGGGAGTTTTGTGTGTAAATTAGCAAGAATCAAAAAATGTTTTTCTTGCGCAGGACAAAACCGAGTATCAATAAAGGGGCTTTGCAACTACATTCTTCTGATGTTCTGTTACTTTGTCTCTGGGAAAGGACATTATCTAGGATGATATATTGCATTGTACTTTACAGTAACAAGCACGCTCTCAAGTGCTATGTGACCCAATTTTTCTCAGTGTTACTATAATGGAACAAATACAAAGCAAAATAGTTAAAGTTGCATATCCTTATATGCTCAGAAACCTCTCTCAAAGTATTTTTGATTGTCTATCTGTATAACCCTTTTTGCTAGCGCTGTTTAGAATCGTGATCGGGAGGTTTTTATTTGCTGTAGATCTTCAGACTTTAACAAATAATCAGGTTTTATCTATGACAAAGTTACACATTTCTCGTTACAAAAATATGGGGTTCGTGGTCTATATCAGAGGCTAGTAAAAAATCAGAGGCTGGTAAATGCACATTTGACATGAAGCTTTTAATAAAGAGAATTTTTTTTTTTCTTCAAATTAAAGTTAATGAAACTGTTAACATTTATAAAACTGTTCTGTTCCACAATGAAATAAGTATTAGTGAGAGCAGATTCTTAGAAAAAAAATGAATGAAATACGCAAGATATCTGCTTATGGTTTGTGAAGTTTTACACTTAACTGTTAAGCTCCATTTTCATCCCATTTAGTAGTTCAGAAGTAACTAGAATATCTAGACTGTGTTTTTCACAAACTTTAGAATCGTTGGCTGAAATTTTGGAACTACTTGATAAGAGTCTGGTTCAGATTTGTACAGAGCAAAAATTCAAATTTTAATATGATGACAAAGTTTCAATGGTTTTCAGTGATGATGTGTTACACATACTAGACTCTGTTCAATGACAGAAAGTAGATGAGAAAAACAATCAAAATATGTGTATAGAAAGTCAAGTATAACAAGTGTTTAGAAAATCATCAGAGACTGTATTTTAAATTACTTTTATCGTGGAAAAGAATCTTCAAAAGTTTCTGGTTTTCTTACACAATCTCAGAGAGTGCCAGAAAAAGTGCTCCTGAGTAGATGCAATTAATATCTGTGAATATCAGCTGTTAAAAGATTAAGTAGCAAATAAGTAATTAATCTATATTCTCAGGGTTTTTTGCACATTTATGACTAAACTTGAATATACAAGTTAAACATTCAGCTAAATTGCATTCCCTAAAAAGAGATTTTGTAGGATCATAGAGTGCTTTGGGATAGAATGGACATTTAAAGAACATCAAGTTCAAACCCCTGCAGTAAGCAGTGACATCTTCAGCTAGATCAGGTTTTTCAGAGCCCTGTCCAACCTGACCTTGAATGTTGTCAGGGATGAGGTTTCTACTATCTCTGTAAGCAACCGGTTCTCGTGTTTCACCACCTGCATGGTAAAAAAAATTTCTTTCTTAAATCTAGGCTAAATATCTTCTTCTAAAACTAGTTTAACATGTTCATTTGTTTTGATTTTTTCTTGAAAAAAACCTAAATCTTCCTGCAATGTGCAGAGGAGTAAAACTGTAAGGATTATCCCAATGCTTATCTATTGTTCTTTCATGCTATTGTGTTTGGGCAGGTGAGTGATTCCTCACTATAGCTCTTACGAACCTCCATAGCATTGTGGTTCACATTTCAAGCTGAACATTTGGGATTTCAGTTCGACTTCATATCAAACAATAAACTTAAAGATGCTGTCAATGTGGTGGCCAAGTTTTTGTGGCTTCAATACCAATTGTGACAAGTTAATCCATACTGAAATATTAAGTAGAAACAGTAACGTTTAGACATTTAACTTCCTTATGTTTAGAAACCATAAGAGCTGAAAGACAGAATGTGTTCAGTGTATTTGAACCTGTAAAGTATGACTACTTCACTTGTCTTCCATTTCAAACTTTTTACTATAGTAAGTAAATCTCTTTCAATTATAAACTCTATGCTCAACTCATTAGAAAGAAATATTTAAAGCCCTTTTTTATTCAGAAGTCACCCGATTTCTGACTTTTCAATTTGTTGGTTGAAATTTTTCAAATGTTAATTGAAAAAAATATTAATGATAAATGTACTAAGAAGTAAAGTATTGTACTAGTACCTCAAAGCCTCTGTTTACTGTTGTTTAAAATGTTACATATACACACAATAAGTGGAAGTATCTGTTAAAGTTGTTTACAAGACAAATGGAAAACATGCAACTATGTTAATTATCTTATTTTTACCAAGGGAACACTGAGAATCAAACTAGGTTAAGTAACAAGAATGAGAAAGAAGAATGAAAACCAGTTTCCCTAAGAGAATTCACTATTTCCTGAAACTTTTATTTGGTTTAGACCCTTTTTGTCTTCTGTTGTCTGCCCACAATGCAAATTAAGTTCCTTCAGACCATTTATGGGGCTAGACTTCTGTATGTGTATACTTTTCAGAATACTGGCTGTATATAGTTCATCACAAGATTTCAGAATTATGTAAACTACTTCAAAATGTCTGGTAAATTTCCAGCTGTAAGTCACTCAGGTTTGATTCTAATCTGATGGACAACATAGACGTTTCACTGAAGCCGTATTTGTGTCTCAGGTTAAAAGTGAATATACGCACAACTATAAAATAAAAAATGCCTTGCTACAATGTGCCATTTGGCAAGATCCCGACCTTGCTACAACCTCCTGTAAGATAGTTGGAGAGAGTGATAAGGTCTCCACTCGGCCTCCTTTTCTCCAGGCTAAATAGACCCCGTTCCCTCAGCCGCTTCTCATAAAACTTGTGCTCTAGACCCTTTACGAGCTTTATTGTCTTCTTTGGACATGGTCTAGTAGCTCAATGTCCCTGTCATGAGGGACCCAAAACTGAACACAATACTCCAGATGCAATCACATCAGTGCCAAGTACAGGGGGACAATCACTGCCTGGTCCTGCTTGCCACATTACTTTTTGATGCAGGCCAGGATGCTGCTGGCCTCCTTGGACACTTGGGCACACTGCTGGCTCACATTCACCCAACTGCTGACGAACACCTCCAGGTCCTTTTCCACCAGGAATCTCTCCAGCCACTCTTCCTCAAGCCTGTAGCATTATCTGGGATTGTTGCAACCCAAGTGCAGGACTCAGCATTTGGCTTTGTTGAACCTCATACAGTTGAACTTGGGTCATCTATCCAGATGGTCTATAGACACTTCCTACCCTCAAGCAGATCAACACTCCCACACAGCTTTGTGTCTTCTGCAGTCTTCCTGAGGATGCCTTTGATCCCCTCATCCAGATCAAAGATATTGAAGAGAGCTGGCCCCACTATTGAGCCCTGGGAAGCACTACTTGTGACCAGCCACCAACTGTAAATAACTCCATTCACCACCACTCCTTGAGCCTGGCCTTCCAGACAGTTTTTCATCTAGTGAAGAGTACACCCTTCCAAGCCATGTTCAGCCAAAATGTAAGAAAAGGCTCAAGGAGAAGAATGAGGCACAACATGCATCTTCTTTGAGTATTGTCATGCAGATTTTCTAAAGAGAAAATGAAGCTAAATCACAGAATAAATCGCCTGTAAGTAAAATATGTTCTTAGCCTGTAAAGCTTGAACATCAGTGCATTGTGTTGCATCAGTTACATCCAGGAGCAATATGGGCAATGGAATAGAGTCAGCAGTGTGGAATTGCCTTCATTTAGCAGCTCCACAAGGACATACTTTATCATTTCCTTCAGGTGAGAGGTTATATCAAATAAGACTGTCTAGAATTCATGAAAGCACGAAAATTACATCTGATAAAACATCCTGTATCACAGAAAGGACTATGTAAGTTGTTTAATATGGACTGGTATTTCCAGAGAAAAAGGCGTACTGCAATTCTAAGAATTATTGTAACGTGATATATTATATATGGATTCTTTTCAGGTTTTGCCTTTCTCACTGTATATACTTATGAACACACATACACAATGAACACCTCAATTGTTTTGAAAACTAAGTGGGAACACATATGAGCACTGCATTATGAGGTTTTAACTTTGTTCTGTTTCATCAAGACTTTTAATTGAGTAAAATGTGAATCCTGATATCTAATTTTATTACTTCATGTATTGAGAGGGCCATAAAAGGAAAAATAGCTTTGTTTTTCACAGCTAGTTTGTTATTTTATATACCTAGCTTCTAAAAACTTTAATAGAAATTAGACATCTAATTGATTTTTCAGTACATCTTCAATTTCTTTTTCTCTAAGTTCTTGAGTGAAGTTTCAATTAGAGATTTAACCAGGAATCTTGAAGAAACCTGTATTTAACTGAATTCAGGGGGATTCATTTTTCCTCAAAATGGATATCTATGCTCTAACTGATATGCCTACATTTAAGATTGATAGTTGTCTTGAAGTGTTATATTTAAAGTACTTTTTTTTTTTTTTGCTGAAGAGAAGCTGATAAATAGTGAGGTTTTATCATAGTTGAGTTTACTACAACTCTCAGTGCTCATTTCTTTCATTACTTGATACATTATGAGTTGGACAGCTTTGTCAAACTGCCAAGTAATTTTAGCTCATGAATGTTCTCACTGACCTTTGTATTTGTAGAAATGGAACCTAAATCTGTCTTCAAATATGATCTTGAAACAGCAAAGTTTCAAGGATTAAATATGCAGACTTACTGCTTTTAATTAACAAAAGAATGTGTTACAGGACAGGCTAAGAATAGCTCTCCAAAGCCAGAAAATTGTGAATGAGAATATCCACAACTCTTAAGATTCTCTGCAAAAATACATTGAGACCATATGCAGTCACTTTGAGTACAATTTAGCTAAAATTGAGTAGGAATTTTACATAAAAGCTAGAATTAAGTTTCAAGTGATATTGGTCTCTTGCAGTCCTGTAGCAGTGGTAGCTACTGCATTATAGTGATGTCTGAACTCGAGAGCTGGCAAACTGCACCCCCAGTTAATGGCAAATGTTCATCTAAAGTGAGGAATAGGCTTATCTTTGAGAACAGCAAACCGACATGTCTCCTATATTTCTTTCATGTCTGAGTGCCAAATCCATTACTATTAAAGTAGCATATGCTAAGAATTTCACCAGTGCAGACAAACAGGGTGGATCAATAGGTTCCTACATTGTCGGAACAAAACTGGCTTTGAATTTAGGTAATGGCTGACAAAATGATTCAAGATGAGCATGCAGAGAAAATAATTGTGCCTCCCATTAAACAAAGTCCCCTACGTTATTTGGATGATGCCACAGAAGGCTTTAACAGATGTTACTCTGCTGAGCTAGCAAAAAAAAAAAAAAAAAAAAAAAAGCAAGCAGCAAAAGCAAGAGGTTGAGGTACATGAAACACTGTTCTCCCTTTACAATCACAGAGTTAAACAAGGCTTTAAAGATGTCATGAATACAGCAAGTCAAAAATCAAGTACACTGAATGTGCACATTCTCACAAATTTTCAAAGATATACGAAATACATTGAAGATAACTGCAGTCGTCTGACAAAAGTTTTTCAGCAGAGACATTGCATAAAGGTCAGATATTTTGCTCAGACATGTCATAATGCCCAGGTCAAGTAACAATGACATATAGTTATCACACTATGGGTTAAAACTGAGTGTTTTAGTGGCAAGCACTTTGTGGATATTCCATCTCATGTACGTTAATGGCCTTGCTGCACTATTGATGTTTATGAACTCAGCACTGCATAAAGCTCAGCAGTGGCTGTCTGGGAAAATACTCCGTATTTATGTTGCTTGAGAGAGCATTGCTTGTTCTTTAAAGTGTTACCTGACTGAGCCTATTCCTATCCCTGGTTATATACCTATAAGCGTATCTCACACATCTAAAAACCTGCCCTAACCTATCCATATATATATATATATATATATATACAGTCATGATAGGTCAATTATCCAATGCAACACCACCAAATGGTGCTACAAGGAAAATTCTTGTTTTAACCAAAGCTAAAGCATCAGCTCTGCAGCCAGGTATTGATCTATGATATGCACCCAATTCTTTCTCCCTTCACTGGCAGGATTGAGTCCCCTGTTCCTTAAAAGTCACTTCCAGAGCTCCACAGTCAGCCTTCTGCAACATACTTGGAATTGACCTGGCAGTATCATTGGTGTCCAGATGAATGAACAGCAGAGGTTAATAGCCCAAGGAAGAAGTAGGATTTTGTATTCTCTCCATAACATGCCAGATTTGAGTGCATATTTGGTTTACATGGCAAGGTTTTGGTATGGGTAAGGATGGGAGAGGTGAATTCTGTGAGAAGAGACCAGGAACTGCCCCCATTCCAGAAAGACAGTTCCAGTAAGCTCTAAACCAGAAACACTGCTGTCCAAAGATAATCCTATTGGTGCTGCTTGTGGTGCCTCTGTAATTACAGATTTAAGAAAGGGTAAAAAAGGCTGTGCAGCAGTTGTGAGAAAGAAAAGTGAAAAAAATGTGAGAGAAAAATATGTAGACACTGAAATCAGAGAAGGAGGGAGAGGACATGTTCCAGGTACCAGAGATGAGATTTCTCTGAAGCCTGTGGAGAAGACCATGGTGAAGCAGAATGTCCCCCAGCCTATGGAGGATGACATCAGATCACATGTCTACTCTGCAGCCCCTGGAAACCCCAGACTGGAGCAGGTTTATACTGAAGGACTGCAGCCTGTGGGAAGGACTCATGTTGGAACATGGGAAAAGTGTGAGGAGAAAGGAACAGTAGAGAGGAAATGTTACAGAGTGACTGCAATTCACATTCCCCAGAACTGGCCATGGGATAGGAGATAAAGGGGACAGGAGTGAGGTTGAGCCTGGGAAGAAGTCAGAAGAGTGAGAGGGAAGGTGTTTTCAGTTCTGTTTGTTTCTCATTATCCTACAGTTATTAATTTACAAAAAAAAATTATGTTAATTTTCCTCAGGTTAGGTCTGTTTTGCCCACAACAGTAACTCCTGAGCAATCTCCCTGTCCTTATTTTGACCCACAAAGCCTCTTATTTTCTCCCTGTCTTCCTGAAGCAACCAGCCAAGGTTAACCCATCACAGGGAATCCAGCAAGAAACAAACCTCCTGAAACATGTCAGTTAAGAGGACATCAGGTGGGTATTTACAGCTTTGCAAGAAATAATTTCCAACAACTATCACCCACCTTTTCGTCCTCAGACAGATGGCCATGGCTCCACAGGACACCATATGTGCTCTGAAGCTATAGGACTGCAGATGGCAGGGAAACAGTCTTCCTCCTTTTGCCAGCAGACACAAGTTTCCTCTCTTTTTGTGGGAACCTCCATCCACTGCTCATCCGAGAGTATTTCTAGATCTTTACTTAAACCACAGGTCCGAGGCTCTTGGCTATACATGGTCTCTCCAAAGACACTGGCAATCTTGCTCAGCTGTACTGATGGCACATAGTCAGTTTGCCGCCTCCTGCAGCTTCACCTGATGGCACTGTTCTACCAGCCTGTACCTCCACCTGACCTCACATCATACAGTGTCTTTAGGATAGAAAAAAAAAAAATGACCAGGCCTCTGCTGTTGAAATGTGAATACACTGTGACTAGGTGAAATATTCACAACTTCTATAGGATTCAGTTCTACAAGCACTGTTGATAAATAACATTCCATGATTTCAGAAATTCACTGAACATCAGTAATGAGTATGTGACTATGCATGCATACATGAACGCAAAGCCGTTGCTTTCCTGATATGACTATATTAGCAAATAATATACAGGACTTTAAATAAATAACAAAAAGTAGTGACATTTCATTCATAATGGCTTGGGGGTAACACAGTTTGACTGCAGAAAGACACTGTTCTATATAAAGTTAAAATATTACATGCTGTAAAAGGTATTTTCTTATTAGGATAAATAACAAAAAGGTATAAAGAGCACCCTAAACTTTATTTTTTTTTACAAAAGTTTATAAATTAATATGAAAGAGTTACTAATATATGGCCTAGTAAAATGGTAATATTGCATATTTAATGATATGTTGTAATTACATTTTAATATAGTAGTTTTCTCATATTAATAAAAGATTTTGCATTTCTTTCATTGTTATTAGACAACATGTTTAATATTTTTTATGAAAATTGAATAGATATTAGATGAACATGAATCTTTAAAATTACAATTGACAATTATTATATCTTTTAATCCTGAACTGATAGAGATGTCTTCTAATCCAAATTAAATTAATTTTTCAGAATGTTATAAGATAATGATATTGTGTTTCTAAGAGAGAAAAGAAGGTTGGAAATACTACTTAGTCTTCTATACTGAGTAAACAAGATAGTTCATAGTCATTACTACTGAGACTGACAAATCTTACCATCACCAGAGTAAATTGGTAAATTTACAAGTAAATTCTTACACTTAACTATGTCATTCTGGTCTTGTTATACTCCATTTGCTGTAAACGCTTGTCCCTTAGTTTTGAAAGTTCTAATACAGGGGAGGATCTCTTCCTACAGTCAGTGAATCTCACTCAGATCCATTACATATTTAAATACATATTACCCAAGTCTAACTCTTGAGTTAACACATTTAGATGAGCCTTTTTCTAAAACACAATCATACATACTTCTTTCTTTTGTTGTATTATACAAGGCTAGATAGACAGAAACACTTAGACTTACTGGTGGGATGATACATTGTGCCAGAGATGGATATCTTGTATTTTGCTGTCTTTCTACATTACGTTCTGTTAAGGCAGTGAAGCAGCGTGAATTTTGTATGTGCTATAAAATCTCTAACAATCCGCCGAAAATATGCTACTAAATATGCTAAGTGTCAGTTAAGCATGAATACGTTAAATTATTGAATAAAGTTTTGGGTTTTTTTCTACAAATATGATATGATATCAAGGTGTATGGATAGTCTGATAAAAATATAATGTTTGTTGGGTTTTTTTTTCAGAACACTGCAAGTCGTGTTTTTCACATTGCTAAGAATGTGCTTTGCTCAGGCAGAAAGTTTTTCAGTTTGATGAAGAGGAGGCTGAGGGGGCACCTCATTATGCTTTACAATTACTTGAAAGGACGTTTTAGAGAGGTTGGTGCTGGTCTCTTCTCACAGGTCATTAGGAACAGAACCAGGGAAATCGTTTCAAGTTGCAACAGGGCAAGTTTAGACTGGACATTAGGAAGAAATTCTTCACAGAAAGAGTGGTCAGACACTGGAACAGACTGCCTAGGGAGGTGGTTGAGTCTCCATCCCTGGATGTGTTTAAGTGTTGCTTAGATGTGGTGTTGGGTGATATGGCTTAGGGGTGAACTTGTAGTGTAGGGTTAATGGTTGGCCTGTAGGGTTAAAGGTTGGACTTGATGATCCCAAGGGTCTTTTCCAACCTGAACTGTTCTATGATTCTATGATAATCGCCACTCTCAAGGGGGACAAGATTCACAGAATGTAAGACATAGTAGGCAGAATAACCAGTAAAATGTTGTGGGAGCCTGAAAGATGAGTATACTTGAATTACAAAAGGAGATAGCAGCTGGCCAGGCATCAGAGTGAATATTTAAAATTTTCTTCAAGATTACTGGGAGTTTGTTACTTGCAGTCAAGGGTTAATTCTGACCACGGGTGGATCAAGGACTGTTTTCAAAGACGCATTGAGCAACCAGAGAGAGTTGTGCATGATTTATTTTTAAAAGTTGTTTCTACTATGTCTGACCTAGTCACTTTTAGTTGGGTTTACTTAAAAAAAAAAATTAAATAAATCAAGTCTCTTTATAGTATATAGTCTGATAGAACCTATAATTTCTATAGTGTGGCATTTTGGGTTGGATTTTTGGGGAGAGGGAGGGAAGCAGTAACTGAAAAAGTCACCCTTGTCCTTATTTGGAGAATTTAAAATGAGAGACAGACTGGGCAGATCTACCTCAAAGTTCTGGCTAAATTCAGGTCTCTTTGAAGCCCTTAAGCCACACAGGGTGAAAACGTGCTTCTAGCTAGAGACAAAACTACTTTTTTTTTTTTTTTTTTTTTTTTTTTTTTTTTCCCAGAGGAGCAGTGAAAATTTGGAAGCTGCATCAACTTTCATTTTATTTAAACTATTTTTTCCAGACTTATGTTTGTGCATGAGCAAGTCAGTGTCCCTTGTCTTCTCTATCCTTTGTGAAGTAATTAGTGCCCCTGGGATTTCTAAGAGGAAACATGTTCTCTTATGAGGCAGCTTTTTAAAGACTGCCAAAATATTTGCCCTTTGCAAAAGATCTGTAATTGGCAGAACATAACTTTGCACTATTCTTATACTCTTTTAGAAGCATCCACAGTAGTGTCAGAAAAACTCTAGCTTATAATATTACCAATTGCTAAGAGTCTGATTCTGCAAATAAAAATATATCAAATCTGCTACAAATAACTTCTAATACTTGAAGAGAAAGCTGCAACATTCTGTATCATACTCTGTGTCCTGTATAATGTTACCCATACTTTAAATACTTATTCTGTCTGAAGTTCTGTTTGAAATTAATTTCCCTGCATACGATGGGCATTCGGGGTATACGGTCCCAAATCCAACTTATGGCATTTGTAGGTAAAATTATTATTTTTGGTTTATTCCACTTTTTTTTCTAGAAGTGTTTACTGTTATTGTTGATTGGGGCGAGGGGGATTGGAGAGAGTGTTTTGGGGTGGGTTTTTTTAATTTTTTTTTTAGAATTTGGATGTCAAGATTCAAATAAATGCTCAGGTTATTTAAAAGCATTTTAAAATGCTCATTTACTCTAAGTTACCTTTACTGATTATGAATGCTTCAGAGAAAACAAGCAAGGATTTCATCTAACAGGAAAGGAATAAACCAAAACTGTTTCAGAGGTTTTAAGACTACAGGGTTTATTTCCTGTAATGAAAGTTAGAATTATATACTCCGGTAGTCTTTTAGTAGAGGATCTCAAAATCATTTTCTGAAGGGGTATGTAATGTTGCATTTGGTATACTATCAACCACTTCTTGGTTTATACTGGATCACTTAATTGATTACTGAACTAAGTCCATGTTGTTCACATAGAGCTTGCACCTTTTTGTTGTCAAATATCACAAATTCCAATTAAACTTTCAGACGACAAATACACTCCATAACTGAGACTATTCTGTCTCCAAAGCAATCTGAGAGAATGCAGTAATACTACAAAGTCTTCCTTCCATATACAGAAATTCTGACTGTTCATCTTAAATTCAACTTTTGCTGTTTCTAGTGCAAAATAAGACATACCACTCTCTGTCAGGAAAGACCAAGAGTTCCCTAAGCATCCTTCTTTCCTATTTAGCCTTCTGCACAGCAATGCTACCTAGACCTAAGAACTACACCTGTCAATATTCAAATAGCAAAGTACAATGTAATTTTGTACAACACGTCTATTATTTATTTTCTATACTAGTGAAAAAGCCTTGACAGCACTGATGTAAGAGGGCTTTTGCAGATTCTGATTTGCTATGGGGATGCAATTGGTTCCCTTTCAGCTTTTTTTTCTTTTTGTAATAATAGTTACTATACCCAAGTTATCATTCTGTTTCAAAGCTTTAGGTGTATATCGTTCAGTGCTCTCCTTTAACTTACCAGATAGTAGGTTTGTATGGATATAAGTGAAAAGATAATCTCCATCCTCATTGATACACATATGGTATGAATGCAATGGTAGCATAGAAGATACCTGATCAGACTAGAGTAATGGTCTTAAAATACTTAAATCATTCTCGAGAGAAGCTACACTGCAGTTGAATTAAACTAACAAAGTTTTATATGTGAGGGAATTTCTTCCCAAGAAAAAAAAAAGTGTTAATTTCTTTTACACCTTTCATTTCAGGAATGTGTGCTACTCTGTGCTAGTCATTATAAAAGTAATATTTGTTATACTAAATGAAAACATCTTCTGAATTATCTATTTTATTTCTAACTGTAACCAATAGTAATCAAGTATTTTACATAAAAGGAAATAATCATGTAGCAAGCATGATAATTTAACATAAATGTCTCACCTTAATCCTGCCTATTTAGAGATTTAAATAAAGAATCATGAATTTTTATCCACCTTGGAAAACATTTCAAGATATTATATATTATAACCTGATATTCTTATTGTCAATATATATAAATCGAGAACAAATAACATCCTTGCAAAGCTGGTGTTAGCTTCTACATGTTATGGCTGAAAAGAAGGTAAGGAAGGAAACTTCCCTATGATCTGTATGGCAGCCTCTTACTTTGATACCGCATAGACATTGGTGCAAGCTTCTTTCATTTTTTGGAATTTCTTTTAATTACAAACTAGATAATCTAGGTTGAAAGTTCTCACTTTTCCTTTACAGTATCATCCTCTGTCAAATCTCCACTTAAACTAGAAATAATTTCTGTTATGAAGTTGTATGGTGACTGATTTGTACTGTGTGAGTATTTCAAAGTTATGGAGCTACTCAGTAGAAAGACTGGGATATTTGATCTATTTTAGTATTAGTAAGTAGGAGTCATTTCAACGCAGTGGAGGGTTTGTCATTATTTGCCATATAAGTATGATAAAGCAACAAATAGTAAATAAATCAGGTAATGTTTGTCTCATTTTCCATCCTTTAGTCACTCTCACAACTAAGAGAGTACTGTTTATAGCACAACAAGAACACAAGACTACGAGAGGCTAAATTGACAGGTGGGACATAAAAATACTAATAAAATAGTCTGATACCAGTTTCAGGTGTGCACCAAGGGATGCAGAGGAGAAAAGAAGGAGAAAAAATGGCATTAGGTGCCCAGTGAACGTCAGTGATGAGCCAATTCTCAGTCTTTCTTATCCTGTGCTAGGACATAAGAGGGAGAAACATACAACGTTTACAGCCTCCTAAAATCCGGTATAACTGCCCTGGAGTGTACAAATAGTTCCAAAATGGTGTCATATACTTGTAAATGGTAGTCAATGCCAATAACATACTGAGATGCATGACTGTGGACCTACAGGACACAACATTCTTTTAAAAGGTAGTAAGTGAAGTTGTTTCTGTTGTTCCTGCGGCACATTGGACTTTACACCTGGCAATACTGGCAAAGAAACAGAAAATGTGAGAGGGGAAATAAAGATGATTCATGAAATGTGAAATGTAGCCTTGAGCAAAATAGTCACAGTTTTCAGAAAGCTATGGCTGTAGATAGAAACTTTTTTTTGTTTTTTTAAGACACCCATTAAAACTGGAGGGGAGGAAGAGAGAAATTGTTTCGGTAGATATAAATACGAGCTTATAATGAGAAGAGAGTGTGATCTTGGAATAAAAGGGGCTTCAGTTCATAATGTTGGTGGTAACCTCTCCCCTTTGTATTGCCCGGGGCAAGCCATTCCACCTCTTCATATCTGCATTATCAACATGAAGTGAGGATGACAATGTTTTTTTACTTTGTTCACAAGCAGGCTAGGAAGGATTAATCACTTCTGTACTGTACTTTGGACATGAAATGTGTATTATAAAGGTTAAGTAGTATTATTATGATAATCAGTAATAGAAAGAGCTGTATTCTTTACTTGGAGGCAGATCAATAGTTTTACTTGATCTTACTTGATACTCCAAAGAAAAAAATAAATCAAAACCAAATAGTGGTTATCTAATTAACCTCAAACTCCTTCCAGTCTTTTTGTAATCTTTGAAATAAATTAAATAGCTTATTAATCAGGTATCAAAAATGGTAAGAAATTTTGTTTGTAAACATTATTGAATTAATTTAGTTATTAACAAAAACAAAATAGTTTTAGCAGTTTTAGATAATTAACATAGGAAACCCGTGTATGTCTAATGTTTCAAGTGGGTTATTTTAGAATTACTTGAAAGAACTGATCAATATTTCATAGAGTTTCACCACTGTATGTAGTCGCTTAAGGCACTTTGGTCAAATTGAATTACGGGTCTTTTGTCTCACTGTGGCAGTCAACATCTCCTATAGATAATTGTTGACAAAAGTGATTCTGACTTTAATTATATTGTCCACAAAAAAAAAAGTTGGCTTTTTTAGTGACAACTGAAACAGTCATGACATCGCACTACAAAAATAGCCAGATTTATGGACGTCAAATGTAAGGAAAGAATTTAGTCACTGGAAGACATGCAAGCAGTAATAAAAATGTTAAGGAACGAAACATTTGTCCAGTGTTATTTTACAAAGGTTTTAAATAGTTCAGAAAAAAACAGAGATAATAGCACCATTTAGACAGTTTTCAGATACTAAGGAAAGAGCAACTGGTATTGTAAGTACCCCATCTGTATGTATGTCAAGCCCATCTGGATTTAATAGTACAATACATTAAAGTAGACAAGCTAAGTAGGTGCAAAAGACTAAATAAAACCATCTGTTGAAAAGTTGGATTAATTCTAACTTTGTTGATGCATATGTCAACAAAATGTGTCTTTTATTATTTTTTTCTTGTTAAGCTTTCTTTGCTTTACTGAGGGTTGTTAGTGTGCTGTATGAAATACTATTGTAGGAAATGAGTTAAAAACTGATAAGAAAGAAAACTGAGTTTTACCAGCCAAAAGTTAACATCTTTGAAGACCAAGAAGGAAAGCTGACTGAGTTTAGGAGTACACTACTTGAAAGTAACCATTGCTGAAGTAGAAATCAATTATGATAAAGAAACATTTGCTACTTTTAAAGTCCCTTTAGACAAATGCAAAAGGACCTTCCCTTTTCCACGTCTGAAAAAGATCTTTGAAAAAGGTCTCTGATGTTTCAGACAGATCCTGTATTGATCTATACACTGGTAAACTGCATGCCACTCGCTTGTACATGCTCACTCCAGGAGAACTTTATTTAAATTTTAAAGAATTTCATCAATTTATACACTCTATCTAACTTTGGATACTAATTCTTCATTAAATATACTTTTTGCTCTCATTTACTTTACTATGTGCACATATGAATGTAGAACATAGATTGCTGTGTTTTCAAAACTATTGAAGACTTTTAAGAAATTGTAAAGGTTAATGTTAATATAAGAACCAAGGTCAGACTGCAATTTCCTAAATATATAAGAACAATTCAGAAATTACATCTTTACTTAATGTCCAATGAGGAGTTTATATTATTTCTCAGAAAATAATACTTACTGGGAAACTCTAAGTGAGCTTGGCTGCTGGGTTTAGGAAACCTTGCTCTAACTGTGACTGAAAAGCAAATGGCTTTATTCATAAAGGTTGTCAGGGAATAGAGTTTCCAAAGTATACTCAGATGAAATAACCAGGGGTAGAAGTAGGCTTTGTAAAGAATAACTAATCAAGTTGTTTTGTTTTATAATTATCCAGTGAAGCTTGTTTTCTTCTGAATATCTATTATTACTTTCTTCCACAAATTTTCTTTTACTGTTATCTACTATGCAAGCTTTTCTTTAAATTCTTTTCTGACTGTATAGCAGTCAAAAATAGATGTAGGGTCCATTCACAATGTGATTTCTGGGGGTCTTAATCAAGATCTTGGTCAAGACCGCACATATTAACTACACGTATCTACATGTATTACCTATACTTGTCCTTACTAATATATAATGAACAATTCAGAGAAAAACTTTCCATTGAAAGGCATCCATCATGTCTATGCTTTTCCTTTTCAGTTAGTAGTCAATTCAGTAGTAGCTTAACACATCCACTAGACAGTATATAATCATCTTTAGGGTTGTTAACATTTACGAAGAGGACATTTGTGCTGTGCCTGAAGGAATGTAAAACTCCAGGATTCAGGATCAATAACTCTGGGACCAGATAAGGGAGGAAGGGTCAAATACCAATAGCGATGGAAATGCTGACTGTGACATGAAGATTTTATTTTCTGTAACAGCTATTGCACAGGGTAGAACAGAATTGAGTCTCTGACTGTGGGATAAGAGTATGTCATACAGCTGCTGAAGTAAAAAAACATGGCTTGGTTTCATTATATCAGATGTTTCAAAAAAGGATGTTGTTTTCTTTCCTTTGTATAGCTGATACTGATTTTTTTTTAATTAAGGGCTTTTATCTATTGACAAACTGAAGCTAGCTAGGACCAGTATGTTCAGTGCTTAGGGGAGTGGCAAATCTCATTACTGTATTTGAACCACTTAAAGAATCCCAGTCTATCCTTTTCAAAGTTACATAATACGTGTCTGAGTATATATTTGACTAGGATATATGGCTGGAAATACTTGAGTAACAAATACTTGTTTTTTTTTCTGTTTGTTTGGTTTTTTACATAAGTAATCCCCCTCCAAAAAAATGGATTTATACTGAACAGTCACATCATTCCAGTAGATGAAATATTTAGTATGCTTTCTTTAGTCAGTTTTGGAAGGTGATTTCAAGGTGATTTCACTGAATAACTTCTGACAAAAGTAATGTTTTTCCTTTTTTATTAGCATTGCAAATTATCTCTGAAGTAACCTGTACAGATTTCATGATGAAACCCTAATGTATTCTTTGATTATGTAATTAGGACCTATATAATAATGAATATGCCATGAAAAAGAATGACTTAAAGTCACAGCAAATAAATATAACTCTTACATTTTCTACTTCAGAGTTCTTGGTTTTGCAACTCTGGTATTGCATAACTAGCTTACTTTGTGTAAATGTGTGGATGTGTGTGGTGATACAACCCCCCAGGAGGCATCATCTCCAATCAACAGTGTATTCTTGTTTTAATTACAGTGAGCTGGGACAATCAGGCACCTTCTAATCCAGAGCAGTGTGTTGATATAATCTGGTATCTTCTTGTTTGAGGCACAAGTACAGCACGTTGGGACAATTAGACAATACCTAACCACAACTGAAACTCGTGTTGTCTGGAAAATATATTCAAAAATACCTCTTGCCTAGATCATATCCCACTCTGAAGGGTGCTAAGATTCCCTGACAGGAATGACAGTCACAATGGAAAAGCAATCATCTTGTGATTCTGTAAATACCAATCTTAAGTGAGGTCCTTTCAGCTCTTTAGGGTCACAGCAGGCTGCGGCCTGGTATCTACCACAGCACTGAAACACCTCTCGGCAGATTTTCCAAAGGTACTGACAATTACTCTCTATGTCTATGCATGTGTGTGTATTCGTGTATACAACTTAATTTACGAAATGGTCATATCTCTTGTGCATTTTGCTATTATCAAATCTTTAACCAAGTTGATGTGTTGATTATACAAATTTTATTAAATTATCCTGATAAATGACTAGTAAAATGTTGTTGAATATCATACCATTTAATTCCTTGATTTGTCATAACAATACTAACACATCCTAAATTACTGTTTTGTGTTATCCCCTTATTCCCTACACCTCTAACCTTAGACAGAAACTGTTGAAAACGAGGCTAAATCTGGATCCAGCTAACCCTAGACTTCTCTTTAAGGAGGAGTCCGGAAAACAAGGGTGTCCCCTCTCAACTTCATGATCCATGGGGAAGGTCTGCCTTACCCTTTTCATCTCCAATCTTTCTATAAACCATGTTAACTGGAGTGTAATTCATTTTTTTCCTATGCAATAATTAATAAAGGGAACCTTGCCATCAAATTCAACCTTGATAAATCACTTAAACTCCACCAAATCATTATCCTCTCTCAATAAAACACTTTGTTACTTCTCTATTCTGAGATGCATTCCACTCATTCTACATCTAACAGGGTCCTAAACCAGGATTCCAGAACAAGAGATATAAACTAAGTGATTTAAATCACTCATCCACAATAATGTAGAATGGCACTATGGCATTTTCATCTCACTTACAAACCACTCAATTTCAACTACTTTAAAAGTAGTGTGTTGTTACATTGGAAAGCATTTTACTCATCTGAAGATGCTTAAAACAATGACAGGAAATTCAGACGATTCAACAACTTGTCAAAGTTTATGGCTAGGCAGCCACTAAATAGACAGACTCTCTCTGTGATTCCTCCACCACCCTCACAGGGAGAATAACAGGGGACCAAGGAGAGAGACTTTTAGTTTGGGAAAAAAACCCACAAACACACCAACAAAACAAAATTTGAACCATTTTAACAAAAAATAAAGAAATATTAACAGTAACAACAAAGACATTGAACTACATACAGATATATGTAAAAGTATGTACAGATATATGTAAAAGTATTTACATATAAAAGTATTTACAGTACATACAGATATATGTAAAAGTATTTCCATCAGGTAGGAAATCAAGAAAGAGATCCAGGAGACCTGCATGGTTAACAAGGGATGTGCTGGGCAGGCTCAGGTGCAAGGGGAGGGTGTATAAATTGTGGAAGGAAGGGCTGGCCACTTGGGTGGAGTATAGGACTGCTGTCAGGGAGTGTAGGGTGGCAATCAGAAAAGCTAAGGCCTCCTTGGAATTCAAACTTGCAAGGGAGGTCAAGGACAACAGTAAGGGCTTCTTCAAATACATTGCTGACAAAACTAACACTAGAGGCAATGTAGGCCCTCTGGTGAATGAGGTGGGTGCCCTGGAGACAGAGGACAGACAGAAGGCAGAGTTGCTGAATGTCTTCTTTGCCTCTGTCTACGCTGTTGGAGACTGTTCTCAGGAGCCTCAGTCCCCTGAGGCCCCAGAGGAAGTCATGATAAAGGAGGAGTTTGCCCTGATTGATGAGGAGTGGGTTAAGGATCAGTTTGAACACTTAAACATTCATAAATCCATGGGCCCTGATGGGATGCACCCACGGGTGCTGAGGGAGCTGGCGGGAGTCATTGCTAGGCCACTCTCCATCATCTTTGGTAAGTCATGGGTAGCAGGTGAGGTGCCTGAAGACTGGAGGAAAGCAAATGTCACTCCAGTCTATCAGAAGGGCAGGAAGGATGACTCGGGTAACTACAGACCGGTCAGCCTCACCTCCATCCCTGGAAAGGTGGTAGAATATCTTATCCTTGATGCTGTCTCTAGGCATATCAAGGATAAGAAGGTTATTAGGAGCAATCAGCATGGCTTTGCCAAGGGGAAGTCATGTTTGACCAACCTGATAGCCTTTTCTGAAGACATAACCAGGTGGATGGATGGTGGCCATGCAGTGGATGTGGTCTGTCTGGATATCAGCAAGGCCTTTGACACCATCTCCCACAGCATCCTCATAGGTAAACTGAGGAAGTGTGGTCTGGATGACCAAGTAGTGAGGTGGGTCGGGAACTGGTTGAAGGGAAGAAGTCAGAGTTGTGGTCAATGGGGCAGAGTCTGGCTGGCTGCCTGTGTCTGGTGGGGTCCCTCAGGGGACAGTGCTCGGGTCGGTGCTGTTTAATATATTTATCAATGATCTGGATGAGGGATTAGAGAATGTTGTCAGCAAGTTTGTTGATGATACAAAATTGGGAGGAGTGGTTGACACACCAGAAGGCTGTGCAGACATTCAGAGAGACCTGGACAGGCCGGAGGGCTGGGCAGGGAGAAATCTTATGAAGTTCAACAAGGGCAAGTGTAGAGTTTTGCACCTGGGAAAGAATAACCCCATGTGCCAATATAGGCTGGGGACCGACCTGTTGGAGAGCAGCACAGGGGAAAGGGACCTGGGGGTTCTAGTGGACAGCAGGATGACCATGAGCCAGCAATGTGCCCTTGTGGCCAAGAAGGCCAATGGCATCCTGGGGTGTATTAGAAGGGGAGTAGCAAGTAGGTCAAGAGAGGTCCTCCTGCCCCTCTACTCTGCCCTGGTGAGGCCACATCTGGAATATTGTGTCCAGTTCTGGGCCCCGCAGTACAAGAAGGACAGGGAGCTGCTTGAGAGAGTCCAGCGCAGAGCCACAAAGATGATGAAGGGAGTGGAACATCTCCCTTATGAGGAAAGGCTGAGGGAGCTGGGTCTCTTTAGCTTGGAGAAGAGGAGGCTGAGGGGTGACCTCATTAATGTTTATGAATATGTCAAGGGGGAATGTCAGGAGGTTGGAGCCAGGCTCTTTTCAGCGGTGTCCACTGACAGGACAAGGGGCAATGGGTGGAAGCTGGAACACAGGAGGTTCCATAAAAATATGAGGAAAAACTTTTTCCCTGTGAGGGTGACAGAGCCCTGGAACAGGCTGCCCAGGAAAGTTGTGGAATCTCCTTCTTTGGAGACATTCAAAACCAGCTCGGACACATTCCTGTGCGCTCTGCTGTAGGTGATCCTGCTCTGGCAGGGGGGCTGGACTAGATGATCTTTGAGGTCCCTTCCAACCTCTAAAACTCTGTGATTCTGTGATTATGTAAATATATTGAAATATACAAGAAAACCTAGTGAATACAGAGTCCATGACCCCTAGAATGCAATTAGGCCCTAAGCAGTAATGTCTCAGACTAGGCTCAGCTGCACCTGGGCTTAGAGTCCTACTGACAGCCAAAAAAAACATAAAAGTAAACCTTAGATCAGCCAACACCACTCTCACCTGAGAAGACAAGGGAAGGTGACCTGTCTTTAGAAAGGGTGCTCCTCTGCAGTATGAAAAAGGAGGTAGGAACACCAACAACACAGCAAGAGATAACAAATATCCAATATCAATTCTCTCAACAAAGCAGGCCCTAAAAACACCAGAGCTCTTCTGAGAGACCTTTTATACTGAGCATCATGGGCGTGTACCATGATTGGTACATTTAAGTCACCTGATCCATCCTCTCCTCCTTATAGGTACAGTTGCCCCCTGCTTCCTCTATTGTGCTTGCCATGTGTACCAGGTAGTACCAGAGAATTTTATTGCGGTGCTTTCAAATCAGGACACATCTATAGGTGAGCTTCTTCTATAGTATAATCTACAGTACAGAAAGTAGTGATTGGTATACTCATCTGGGAATGCTTCACAGAAATCTGTAAGTTCCTATGTGTCGACACTATGGAACACAGATTCACCAAATAATTTTTATCTTAAGGAGAACTGTAAAGAAAACTCATCTTTTTTTTACAACCTGATAGTAGTTAGGCTTCTGTTACCTGTGTATCTTATTTTTATAAGGCACAGAAGTATAGGACTTCAATGACTTTTAAGAGGTAAGAATGTGATGTGTTTTGAGCACTGTAAACTTGTTCGGCTTTAGATAGCTACTGATTCAAGTCTTTATATAACAGTCTCAAAATACAGCTAAATCACTCTATATGTCTCCAACTATGTTGTGACTTGTTTGTGGTTGTATTTGGTTTTGTTTTTTTTTTAATTCTGTGATTCATATAATGAGATAAGATATTTAAAATAAATAACTTTGTTTGGGATGTAGAAATGTATAGATTGACCAGTGCGATGAGTTTTGTCTGGTGGATTTTTTTGGCAGACAGGGTGTGGAGGGGTTGTGGGGGTAGCTCTTGTGCAAGGTTTCCCGAGCCTCCTCCAGTCCAGGTAGAAGTTAGGCCCACCTCTGTACAACGCTAAGACAACAAACACCTCTGCAATCAATGTATTTAAATTTGTAGAGGAGAGGCGAGTGAGAGGAATAACTATGCTATCATCAAGGTCAGTAAAGAATCATAGAATGTGTTGGGCTAGAAAGGACCTTTAAAGGTCATCTAGACCAACCCCCCTGCAGTGAGCAGGGACATCTTTAGCTAGATCAGGTTGCTCAGAGCCCCTTCCAGCCTGATCTTGCATGTCTCCAGGGATGGAGCCTCCACCAGATCTCTGGGCAGCCTGTTTCAGTATTTCATCACCCTCATAGCAAAGAACTTCTTCCTGATGTCTAGTCTAAATCTACCCTGCTTTAGACGGAAGAAGAAGTGCACTGGAGCAGAGATTTTGTGGAGGCCCATGGCGAGATGACAGACTAAGCCTCTGCACCCCAGAGGCAATGTATAGTGACAAACAGCTCAGAATGCAGCAACCTGTGTAGGGACCCCATGTAAGAGCAGAAGGCCACGTTCAAGACATGCAGTGACTCTGAGGGAAGCCCATGCTGCAGCCTGTGGGAGGGATCTGCACTGGGGCAGTTTAGGAAGGATTGCAACCATGTGGGAAGGACTCACGCTGGAAAAGTTCAAGAAGGACTGTCTCCCATGAGAGGGACACCATGCTGCAGCAGTGGAAGACTGTGAGGATTACTCTCCCTGAAGAGGAAGGAGTGGAATGGACAACGTGTAATGGACAGACTGCAACTCCAATCCCTTGCCCTGCTGTGCCACTGTGCCAGGTAGCCAGAAGAAAGGAGGGCTGGAGGTAAGGTGTATTTAAGATCTGATTGTATTTATTTTCCTGGTATCCTACTCTGTTCTACTTAGTTGTTTGAACTGGTGGTGGTTCTATTGTCAAGTCTGGTCTCGTTTTTGCCCATGACCAGAAGTGGTGAGTGAGCCCTCTGTGTCCTTAATCTTGTTGATCTTTTTTTTTTTTTTTCCCCATCCCAAAAAGGAAGAGGATAGGAGTGAAGGAGCGTCTGGATGGTTCTCTGTTGCCAGCTGGGTGAGCTCACATCATAACTAGATACTACTAAGGACATGGTATTTATTTCACTGCAAACAACCTTCAAAATAGGAAAGTGTTCTCATTTTCTCATGTCTTTTTTTTTTTTTTTCTCAAAAAAAATAGTTCTTCTCTTGGCCTAAAACCAGATTTTTGTCTCAGTTACTTTAGATGACTGAAGTAGCATTCTTATTTGTTTGACTCTCTTTTTGTATGCAAATGGACTATATTTTAGCAATAGGTAGCATTCAGGTTTGCATCTTAATTAGTGACTTAGAATGCCCAGCATCATCCCTCAGCAAAGTCAGCCTTTCATATTGAAATTCTGGAATGTTGAATGACTGAGAATAGATGGAGAACTATTAATTATGTTTATTTTAAACTATCTCAGTTTCTATAACTCTCTTCAGGGGGAGTGAAGAGCATGGCATTTACCTACTTGTATAGATGTGATTTTATGTTAATGTTTTTAAATGTCCTACTGTCATAGTTTAACCCCAGATGGCAGCTAATCACCAGGCAGCCACTCACTCACAGTTCCCTGCTGGCACAGGGAGGAGAACTGAAAAATAGCAAAACTTGTGGGTTTAGATAAGAACAGTTTAATAATTGAAATATATAATAACAATGATGAAAGGGAAGAAAAACAGAGAGAGAAATAAAAGCAAAGAAAAGTGGTGCACAATACAGTTGCTCACTGCCTCCTGACAGATGCCCAGACAGTCCCTGAGCAGCGATCAGCCCCTCCCAGGCAACTCCCCTCAGTTTCTACACTAAACATGACATCCTATGATATGGAATATCCTTTTGGCCAGTTTGGGTCAGATGTCCTGGCCATGCTCCCTTCCAGTTTCTTGTGCACTTCCTCACAGGCAGAGCATGAGAAATGGAAAAATCCTTATAATAAGCACTACTTAACAAAAACTAAACCGTTGGTGTGTTATCAACATTATTCTCATACTAAATCCCGAACACAGCACTGTACCAGCTACTAGGAAGAAAGTTGACTCTATCCCAGCTGAAACCAGAACACTTACTTTGTAATATTAAAAATGAGACTATGTGACCTTCTAGATTCACGTATATTTTTAAAAATATTTTAAGTGTTTACTAGTATCACTCTCTTTCGGGATCATTGACCATCTTTTAGCTGAGCAGGAAGAGAGTTAGCAAGTAGAATATTGATAAATACATACGTAAATACATATGAAAATACATATAAGTACACATAAAAAAATACATGTGTGTGAAGGCACACAGAGAAATAGAGGTACACAGCAATTATGTATTGGTTAATACGCACACAAGATCACAAAGAATTAAGAAACTACTAAGCTAAGCAGCAGTGAGCTCAACACCCCAGTGAAACATCTGAAGAGCCTTTGCTGGCCAGGCAGCTTTCAGTCAGGCAGAAAGGAGTCCTCAGTGTTGGCAGCTTGCTGTCTTGCAAATATTCTGACAGTGATACTTTTCTGTGTTTTCTTTTCCTTTAGGGTTTTAAACTTATCTAATTGATTTTCCACCTTGAATTTTTTAGGTACTAATAATCTCTATCTCTTCAATACTGCTTCGGTCTACATGTCTTATCTTGTATGGCCCTGCTTCCCGGAACTTCTCACTGCTCAAATTGTAGCAAACTCCTGTGACCTGTGAGTCACTATATCAGTGCTGGGCCTTGGATCCTTGAAAGACAGATGCAGAATCCCCAGTTTGAGGTGAGAAGAAATTACAGCGATTTAGAAAGGAAAGTTTTATACAGGCTTCCTGATCATAAAATTCACTATAGTTATATCAGTTAGCTTTATCAAAAAAACATTAGTAGCTTTCATTAGAAAGAAAATGTAGCAAGGGTAGAACAAGACAATGCATCTTTCTCTTATAGTAAAGAATGTTAAAACAGTCCAATAATTTTTGAAGATTACATAAAGTAGCTACTACTAAATGGTTTATTAGACTTGGCACTAAGCAAAAAAAGGAATAGACTTGGCACAAAAGACTTGATCAAATCCTATTGCTCTCCACTTTCCATTTCTCTTGCATCTGAGCTTAAGTAGCAACATCTTCGAAAACTGAAAAATGTCTGACAGCAACAGATGTAAAAATGGAGTATGACAATGTTAGGTGCAATACATGTGGCTTTATGTAAGCGAGTGATTTTCTATATATAGCTTATCTAGTATATCTAGTTTACTTTTAATTCTTCTCATTTTAAGACTTGTTTTAGAATAAGCAAAACTGTTACTCTCAGCTTACAGATGGGGAAACTAAAATCACAGAGCCAGAATAACTTTTCCAAAGTCATAGAGGAAATGAAGCACAGAGGCTGCAGGGGAGTTCATACTTTGAATCTCAGTTTGGTTTTCTCTCTATGTGGCTTCAATGCACTTTCACCCACACTTAAGGCCCCTGTACTATGCCCAAGTATATGATACAAATTTGGTACACACAAGTCAGACTACTGAGAAACTTCACATCACTAGCCATAAATTCTATTGCTTGAGAAGATGCTCAATTCCTAAAGTAATCCACTAAGGCTGACTAAATCAAAACACATTGTAAAATGACACTTCAGGATAGGGGTTTTGGCCATGTCAGGTATTCTTTCTTTAACCGTCTACAAAGTTCTTGGTCAAAAGGCAAGAGGATTTAGAAATTAAATCTTTGCCCTTCTTTCAGCTTTGGTACTGGATTAGGATGTACTCTTCACATTCCTTCCTCGCAAAAGTGGGATACCAATAAGGTATTTTCAAATGACTTGAAATTTGGAGTGAAGTTATGACGGTTTTCAGATTTGAATTAAATGTAAATAATAAACAAGCCTGCTCCAATAGCTTCTGACATTTAGTTTCTGCATATTTTCTTTTTCCTGTTGAGAAGGGGAAGGGGATCAGAGGATTGAAAAGTAGATGTATAGGATTAGGAGCAAGGAGAGTGAAACTGATATAATATCCTCTATATGTTTCCTTGTAATGTCTCCATACCTTTTAAAATGTGAGAAGAGACACCGTTCTGATATATGGTGCAGAAATAATTGCCTTCAGTGTTCTCCTAGCACATAACATAAAATAAAAGGCTATCTAATATTTTATACCCTTTCACCACACATATCGTAGAAGGCCTTTAAAAGATTTGTGAAAGATCTGTAATGTGATTTATTTTTTTGGCAGCAGTGGGGTCATTGAAGTACCTCGGACTGTCTTCTGAAGGTTAATTAATTTTATGCTAAGAAGCTAGTCCTTCAGAAGCAGCCATCTAGTGGAAATAGAAAAGTCTTTAATTAGCAAACATCAGATCTCATACTCGGTAGAGTTATATGAAGACGCACAAGCCTGCAGTCTTTATATTAACTTTATATTATTATAACTATAATTATTTCTCTATATTCTCCACTCTACCCATTTTTCATCAATAAAAACCTAAACCTTTGTCCTTCTTCAAATTGGATCTTGCTTTTTATTAAACTGCAGCTAATACTAAAAGAATACTTCAGAATATAGAATTAGTAGAATGATTCTTACTTTGGAATTTCATGTAAAATAATGAATATTAAACTCTTTGCTTTCAAAGACTGACTTTTATAACTGTGTTCTTAATTCTAAATATTAAGAAACAATACTCTAAGAAACTACTGATCTATTTTTTAAGTAAATTTCAAGAGAAATGCAAAAATATTTTGGTGTCAATATCCAAAAACTGTATTAGTACATCATACGTTATGGATTGTGTGGTGCATAAATTGCTACAATTTGAGATAAATATTTATTACAGTTATGTTTTTGCATTCTGTCTTAAATTACAGCTTCACTCTGATAATCATTTAAAATTAATGTAGTGAGGGTAGTTCTCTCTTAGCCTATAGTTTTAGTAGGTGCAACACATTATTGGCAGGACATGGGAGCAAAAGACCAAGAGAAATGAAAATTACTTTCCCTCACCCTTACCTGGTAGTACCCATAGGTTCTGCTCAGGCCCCTGGAAAGATTCAATTTGCTTCTTTGCACCGACATTATGTCTTCTGAAATTAAAAAAAAAAAATCTGAGAATAAAAAGATAAGTAAACAATGAAATATGCTATAGGCTTTCCAATGTAGCTTGTGGGCTATACACATTGTAAAGATGAAAGAAAATCAGTAACACAAATGAAAAAAAATACTGAGCTTCCCCGTTAAATAGATCTGAGGGTTGTCAGCAAAACCTCTACCTTGGACTTCCAGAGGGCTAACTTTGGACTAT
This sequence comes from Trogon surrucura, assembly GCA_020746105.1. Classification (NCBI taxonomy): domain Eukaryota; kingdom Metazoa; phylum Chordata; class Aves; order Trogoniformes; family Trogonidae; genus Trogon; species Trogon surrucura. Next base: position 109,437,924 of record CM036617.1, on the reverse strand, counting down.
TCAGGACACTGGTTCAAAGAATCTTTTGGGAATCACCCCTTAAAAAAAAAAAAAAAGTGGCCCAGGAAGGCTGGTCTTAGTTCAAGAATGAAATTATGTAAGCACAGGAGCAAGCTGTCTCTATGCGCCGTAAAATAAGCCATCAAGGAAGAAAGCCAATGTGATTGAGCAGGGAGCATTCGCAAGGGCTCAGAGGAAAAAAAAGAGTGTATCAACTCTGAAAAAATGGACAGGTGAATCGGGAAGCATTTAAAAATATTGTAAGGTCATGCAAAAAGAGAATTAGAGAAGCGGAAGCTCAGTTAGAACTTAATTTGGCCATCTCTGTAAAGGATAACAAAAAGTTCATTTATAAATACATTAATAATAAAAGGAGGGTCAGGGAAAATCTCCGCTCCTTATTGGATGAGGAGGGGAACATAGTAACAGAAGATAAGAAAAAAGTCAAGTTACTTAACTTCTTTGCCTGAGTCTTTAACAAGAAGACTGACTATCCTCAGGGCAGCTGGGCTTCTGAGTTGACAGGCAGGGATGGGGAGCAAAATCCGGCAGGAAGCAGTTAGTGACCTGCTGTGCCAGCTGGATCCCAACAAGTCCATGGGTCTGGATGACATTCATCCTAGGGTGCTGAGGGAGCTGGCAGAAGAACTGGTTAAGCCACTCTCTATCATTTATCATCAATCCTGGCTAACTGGGGACATCCAAGATGACTGGAGATTGGCCAACATGATGCCCATTCATAAGAAGGGCCAGAAGGAGGATCTAGGGAACTATAGACCTGTCAGCCTGACCTCAGTGCCTAGCAAGGTTATGGAGTGGATCATCCTGAGTGCCGTCAAGCAGCATGTAGAAGACAACCAGGGGATCAAGCCCAGACAACATGGGTTTAGGAAAGGAAGGTCCTGCCTGACCAATTGCATCTCCTTCTATGACTGGGTGACCCACCTAGTGGATGAGGGGAAGGCTGTGGATATGGTCTACCTTGATTTCAGCAAGGACTTCGACACAGCATCCTCCTGGAAAAGCTGGCAGCCCACGGCTTGGATGGATGAACCCTTTGCTGGGTAAAAAACTGGTAAGGTGACCGGGCCCAGAGAGCGGTGGTGAATGGTGCTGCATTCAGTTGACATCCAGTGACCAGTGGTGTCCCCCAAGGATCAGTACTGGGCCCAGTCCTGTTCAACATCTTTATTGATGACTTGGGTGAGGGGATTGAGTCTACCCTCAGGAAGTTTGTAGATGACACGAAGCCGGGGGGGGAGCATTGATCTGCTGTAGGGTGGGAAGGCACAGCAGAGGGACCTGGACAGGCTGGGTGAATAGGCTGAGGCCAATGGTATGAAGTTCAATAAGACCAAGTGCAGGGTCCTACACTTTGGTCACAATAACTCCCTGCAGTGCTACTGACTGGGGGAGAAGTGGCTGGACAGCGACCCAGCAGAGAGGGACCTGGGAATACTGGTTGACAACCAGTTGAACAGGAGGCAGAGGTGTGCCCAGGTGGCCCAAAAGGCCAATGGCATCCTGGCCTGTATCAGGAACAGTGTGGCCAGCAGGAGCAGGGATGTAATTCTGCCCCTGTACTCAGCACTGGTGAGGCCTTCCCTTGAGCTCTGTGTGCAGGTCTGGGTCCCTCACTGCAAGAAAGACCTTGAGGTGCTGGAGCAGGTCCAGAGGAGAGCAACGAGGCTGGGGATGGGACTAGAGGGAAAGTCCTGTGAGGAGAGGCTGAGGGAGCTGGGGTTGTTTAGCCTGGAGAAGAGGAGACTCGGGGGCACCTTATCACTCTCTACAACTACCTGAAGGGAGGTTGTAGTCAGGTGGAGGTCAGGCTCTTCTCCCAGGCAACTGGTGACAGGATGAGAGGGCATGGCCTGAAACTGTGTCAGGGGAGGTTTATGTTGGATCTCAGGAAACCCTTCCTCACGGAGAGGGTGGTCAGATATTGGGATGCACTGCCCAGGGAAGTGGTGGGAGTCATGGTCCCTGGAGGTGTTTAAGGAAAGGACGGATGTGGCACTTGGTGCCTGTAGTCTAGCCATTGTGATGGTGTTGGGTCATAGGCTGGACTTGATGATCTCAGAAGTTTTTTCCAGCCTCAACAATTCTGTGATTCTGTGAAGATCAGTGCTCTGCAGAGAATCAGCCAGGGTATGCTATTTCAGTTTTGTACACTCCTTCTCTAAACATTGACACAACTGATTATTTTAGCCTCAGATGGTGATTAAGAAATGCATTTAGGCTTCTGTAGGTTTCTTTAGTGCTGCGGATAACACTTGCACTGCACAGGGCCTCAGGGAGGGTCTTCGTTGAAAAAAAGAAACCAATTTATTGAGAGCTTGTCATAGGATAATACTCACATGGGGAGTCTAATCTTATGAACTGGATGGTCACTGGTTCAGTGGAGATGGATATCTCTGTTGCTGACATCAGCATCTTTAGCTCAGTTACTTAAGACTCTCCAAACTACTCTTTTCCTCAATTCTTATTCTTCATGATACTACAAGACACCCCAACATATGCACCATCCATCCCTGTTAATTACATTATTTAGAAAATCTCTCTCTAATATCTCACTGCATACATAAGACTATACTCTGTAACCATTACTGCATCTACATGAATCAATTCTGCTGTTCATTGTGGTTAACTTTGGCTGGCTGCCACATGCCCACTGAGCCGATCTCTTAGTAGGAGGGGACCTCAGCAAAACAGAGCGGGAAGAAAACAAGATGAAAAAGCTCATGCCCTGAGATAAGAACAGAGAGATCACTTACCAGTTGCAAGGATAATATATTCTTAATATAACTGTTAGGTTTAAGAACCTTTCAAGTGATAATATTATGTGAGTCTTCTCATCAAGTTTATTTGATATCAAATTATTTTAGGACTTTACTTCTAAGCTTCTGTAGCACTTCTATTTTAATTTGAAGTTATTAACATATAAAGACAGCCATATGTCTTGACATGGATGTAATATTAGAAATTTAAAGGGTATGTAAAAGAAGAATATATTCAAAAATTACTAATTCACTACTTTTTAGAATCAGATTTTAAAACAGGTAACCTCTGTTTCACCTGAATTAACTGTAATTTTCTTGTAGGTAACATTTTATTCTGGGTCAAATCAGAAGAAACATTATTTAATTATTTATTCCACATCTTAAGTAGCTATCTTCCAGACAACATTCCTTTTTTTACCTCAGCCAAATTCTAATATAAGTTTGCTCTGAGTAGTTTCAGTTTAGACCCTATCCTCGATCTCATCCAAGTTAAGACAAAGGCCAAAGCTCCCTGAAAACAAGTTGTCTTATCAACAATTGTCAAAATTAAAAATTGGAAGAAATTTTAAAGTATTTTTTTTGGGGAGAGGAGTAGGTTGTATTTTATTTGTATACGGTTGGTTTAAGTTTTTAAGAATAACCATAGACATGCACTGTTGTCTTTTTTGCATTGTGTGTTCTTGCCTGTCCTCTGTCTTTTGATTTGCACAGCAATGCAAGTCAACATGTATATGGGCAGACACCTTACAGCCCATCCTCAACCTGACCTTGCTGCTTTTGGGGAAACTTCCAGTTTGTTGATAGTGGCTTATGATTTGTCTGTGAGGGAAGAGTATTCTAACCTGGGCAAGAGCGATCATGTATGGGATAACTTTGCTGCAATTAGTATTGTGTTGCAGAACTTTCTGGGGTGTAGATATTGTTTTATTGATTCCATACAGACAGGGAACACAGCTTAACTAGTATACTGCCTTTGATTTTTGGCAGAGATATGCGTTTAAAGCTCAGTACATACTCCATGGCTGAAATGATATTAGCTGGATTTAAATGAAACAAAAGAATTACGTGATTCACATACTCCTGCGTAAAGCTATCACTGGCTCTGAAAGTTTCTTTATTGGCACAGAATAAAATTGGTGGGTTTTTATTTTGTTTCTCACTCTTTTGTAACTTTCTAAGGAGATGATACCTCAACAGAAAAAGATCAATGCATTTCTACAAAATTTTAAAAACCAGCAAGATTTACAGTGTAAAAAGTTACTCTGAACACCGTATTCAAATAGCAAGTTGTTTCACTCAGTGTGTTAACTGTGAGATGTTATTAAAAATAGAAAAGACTCAGCTGACTAACTAGTATTGTTCATGATAACCAAATTGTGAAGAACAGGATGGCAACTGTTGATGAGACAAGTATGAGGAAGAAAGTGTTTCAGAATCCCTGTTTTCAAGTTCACAGTTCCTTGCTTTCCCAGTTTTCACCGTTGCAATTATAACGAGAAGTGGTGAAAGGCACAATGAATGCAAACTTAAACATATTGCTAGCTTGTAGGCTTCATTCACCCAAGCTGTCAAAAAGGCTGACACATTCTCCAGCATGAAATCCATCCTTCTGCTTAAGGTGAGCATATGCAAATTACTCAATTATGCAGATTGTTCCCTGAAAGCATTTGCATAAATGCCAGACATGGAGGTGTTCAAAATGTGGTAGCTATATAAGACAACCAAACTCTAAACAGATTAATTTGTTTTAAATATGTTTTTCATTTCTGTCGTGTTGTGTAAGTTATTTAAGCAGGTGTAGAATTTTCAATCTTGTAATGATAAATGAATTCCATTTCATTTCAGTTCTTACTACCATCAGAACTAAGAACTTCCTAGTCCCTTTATGAAGATTCACTACAGAAGCAGATCAAATCTCTGTCGGAGTCAGTGGGGCTCTGGTAAAATAAATGGCCTTTTTTTCTGTCCAATCTATTCAGTCTCCACTTCCATCCACTCATTCAGCTCTTACTACTCCTATTCAGTCAGCAAATCTGAAAGAAACAATCTTGCTGTTCAGATGAAGTGTCCATTCCATCTTTACATATATGAATTTATCAATGTAATGAATATCTATATACTTAGCTGATGCATACACAATGATAGCTCAAAAAACCTGAATGAGATCTTCTTGAAATATTTACTACTCTTAATGTTAACCTTTCTTTTCCTCCCTTCAGAAAGCACAGGAACAGCAGCTAAAACAGACAGGAATTGTCTGGATTTTTCCTCTTTTTCTGAGGTAGGAATGAACTAGAAATGATATATTATTATTATTTCTTTCCCCTCCTCTTCAGTAAATGGTTTCTGAAAAAGTAGCTTACAATTTTTGGTCATTACAAGAAATGTGTCACCTTAAAATCCTATAAACCTCTGACACCTAGTCCTGTCACCTTGGAGTGTTAGTAGCCAGTGACATATACGTAGAACCTTTCTGTTAGGCTTCTTCAAAAAACCGTTTTGTAGTTCAATTCAATTGGAAGAAAAATGACGGAACAGGGTAAACCAGATCAGAAATTAATTACCCCATTACAGTTAAGTGGAGAGGTGTGAACAGTATCTGTTCACTTTCTGGTTAGTACAAGTCAGTGCTTCAAGTCTCCCTGTTGACTAAGTAACTATAAATACTTCACAAGTAACACACAGACACTAAAGATGCTTTACGGGACAGAGACATCACAGTTTCAAAGAAAGGATTGATATGCTGAGCTTATATGTCGTTTTAGATTTTTGAAAGTTTGATAAATATTGACAATTTTATGTTAACCTTTTCTGTACTGAGGCTCTTGGAAGGACTGTGTTCCCTACTGCTGTCAATCAAAGGTGTCAGCAAACAACTATGGCATAGCAGTATATTATTTACCTGTTACCAACTAACAAATGCTCTCACAATAGTAGCTTCTCAGTTTCCAAAATGTCCTTGATCTTCTAAAGTTCTGAACAGATGTGACTACATCCAAACTGCTGTACTAAGGTAATGTGCAAGTGCCATAAATATTTCAAGGTTTTTAAATATTGTCCCTAAATTCAAAAAGATGTCACGACGAATACCATTTGGCACTACTCCAATGGCATAAGTATGGCTTTGAGGGAGAAATTTGGATATCTGCCAAGTCAAAAGTGGCAAGACAATGACACAAAGCCTTGCTGCTCTTTAAAAGATTTAAATAATGCTACTGAGGCTAGATGAAAAGACAGGTTTTGACAAAGGAATTAAAACCTGCCTGACATGATCCCATTTAGGCAGAAAACTTCCTGATGAGTTTGGGATTGGTTTTGAGCATTTCTAGTCCAGTTTTAAACAAATGGAATTCCAACAACTTCAGTAGTATTAGTTCTGATTTATGCTAGTATAAATGAGAGAAGAATCTACCCATATGTCTTCCTGCATGTCTGTAATAAATTCTGCAGGCTATTGGTGCTATATAAATAATATGTTAGGTTAGGGATAAATTGCCAGACAGAGGGTTACATATAGGTGTTTTCAGAAATAGGGTTTATAAAGCAATTTTTTTTTGTGGCATACGCTATAAATAGTGTCATCACATGCAACTTTTTCACAGAATATTCAGGTGCAATAGCAGAAATTCCATTTCTAACACAAAGGCAAGAGAATTCGCGATTCAAGTGAAATTTCTAAGCACTTCTGTATCTCTGGATATCAAAGATTTATTTCCAAGTTGCAGTACTGGACTCAAATGCACCTGGATTTCAATAATGAGGGGATTTTTTTGCCTTTGTTTCCGTTAATCACTAGTATCAACACCACCCCTGCTTATTTTGGTGCTTGACTGCAAGAAGATGTCAGTGCCATCTACAGAGCATTTAACTGAAGATAAAATCACGACTTTTCACTATATCCTCAAGAGGCTGCAGTGAGATCTTTTCATTCCAGTTTGCTAAATTGTAGATAAATAGACAAAGATAAGATGAACTTCAAGAGCTGTTATCAAATTTATACCTTTTCATCAATGTTTTGGACTCAGTTTCAATTGAATTTTGGTGGTTTTCTTTTTAATGTATGAATACTTTTAAGCACTGTAGATTTGACAAAATTTGCTTTTCCCTGTCAATCTCTAAAGTACTAGCATAGAAAAAAAATCTACTTCGCTTGATCCATGTACATCACATTCACTTAATGACCAGTGCACATAATTTTTTTCTGAATTAAGGTGTGGGTGTTTTTTTTAAAGTGATTTCATATCCCACTAATAATTGTAAATTCTTAAAAATTCAATCAAACTGGAGAAGTCTTAAAGCATACTTCACTGTAAAGAACGGAAGAGCATCATCACATGCCTGAGCTTATGGAATCCATTCTATTGCAGATCAAAACATTCACCTACTACTGGAAGGAAGCAAAGTGTAGAGATGTATAAAGCCTTGAGGTTGCCATAAAGAGAGAAATAACTGCAGAAGATACAATACTTAGGAAAGGATGTCAAAAAATAGAATCACAGTGCTGGCCTTTTTTTGAACACAGGCTGTAGTATATTTTGCCAGACATTTGGTTTTGGTTTGGTTTGGGTTTTTTTTCTTTGTGGGAAAGGGTGGCTGATACAGAGATCTTTGAGACGTTTAAGAGGAGATGAAATATTTTCTGAGATACGAAAAGCTATATTTGCTCCTCATGACCCACTAGGAAAAAAATAACAATCTATGTGTCCGGTCACTTACTATACTTAAGGAAATTCCAGGATGTACTTTAGGGAGCATCACATGTTGGGAGAAGTTTATAGTAGGCCAGAAAGAAAAAGTGAATAAGGTAGTAATGTTGGGCAAAATCTTAATACTTAAATGTGAGTATGCCAAATGAATATAGCATTTTGCGTTTTTTAGAGATCATTTCAGTCCTAAGTGACCTATTAAGAAGGGAAAGTATCTCTGTCTGCAGTCAACTGGTCTATCTTTTCACATAGTGCTGAACTCAGTGGGAAATGCAAACTTCTACTACTTCTAGAAAACTGAGTCATGATACGTTTTCAACCAAACAGCAGAAGACATGTGGAATGTTGGGGTTTCTCCTTATGTCACCACTAACCAGCTTCTAGACCAATTCACAAGCCTTAGCCTACAGACTTTCTCAAGCACTGACATAATCACATAAAACTAAGGAACACAGTAAGCTTGGTCATTATTTTATGACCAGCTGCAGAACTATGATTTCAAGGATTACCCATGGTCCACAAGTTGTGAATAAAGTTGTCTCACAAGTTTGTTTTTTATTTTCTTTATTATCTCAAAATTTATAATCATCCTTGTTGTTATTTCTGAACTATTTTTTTTTAAATGTGTCAGCATGGTTTTAGTTCTATCACTTTTGAATATTATGTTTGTTAATAATTGATTCCAGTTAAGATGAAATTTGTAATTAATTGGGTCATTTTACTGTCTATACAATTTACTAATATGTTTACATTTTGCTCCAAGCCTTCTGGCATAAGACACTACGTATTTTTGTTTGTGTGTCTACAGAACCTCCGTTAAAGCAAGAATGATTTACATATGCACAGTGAAAAGCATATACTGTGCCTACATTTAATCCTCCTCTGCCAAATAGACTTGTTCTCAGCGATCTGTAGACATTGAGATGGAATAGGCTGGAGATAAGTTCAAATTCCTTGGACGGCTATCATGAAGACTTCCACTGGGTTGTAAATCATTTTAACAATATATTCAATAAAATTTTATATTGCTGTCTCTTTTTATACCTATATCCTATCATTTTGCACAAGTTTTCAATGACACAACTGTTAAAGCATGTAAAAGTCTTGTGGAATATTCATGTGACTGATGAATTGTGTCCCTGCTTTCATTCACTTTCTGAAGAGCCAAACTCAATTCCTATACTGAAAGCTCACAAATAAGTTTTGTGGTCTTGTCTCATATCCTAGCAAAGAAAATTTAACACTGAAAAGGGGGTTCCCTGTCCTTGACAGAGGTGTTGCAATTAGATATCCTTAAGGTCCCTTGACACCACAAACATTTTACGATTCACAGTTTATCAAAATAAATAATCATGAATATTTAGCAAGAGCTGTCTTGATGATTTTAGATCTTACTCAAGATAAAGCAGAGCTGACAAATTTGAAATTTCAGGTATTTATGGAAGGATGACATTCTGCTCAGCTCACATTGTCTGTGCTTTTATTCCTCCAGACTTTAATTTAGATTCAGTTCTACATTTCTGAGGTTGAGCAAGCTCTATCTTGTTAATACATACTCTCTCACTTGATGAGAGAGGCTATGATCCTTTATAAGCTGCCAACCCTGCTCCATATCTAGGGATGGATTGAGTGCAATCAGCTAAGTGCAGTCTTTATGCTACCTGGCATCAGCACAATTAGATGTGGTCATAGGACCAAAGGAAAGTAAAGTGCTGATTTCAGACTAGGAGCTGAGAAAAATGTGTTTTGTTGTCATGACCAAGGGAAAAGGACAATTACTGGGAGCAAGCTTAAAAAGAGCAAAATAACCTACAATAAGCTGACAGAAACCCCAAATATGAAATTTACACATGATCAGTTACAGATTTGGAGGCTTCCAAAAGAGTTGAACTGGAGTGATAATTGTCTTACAGTTTCTATGTTACCAAAACATAACAGTTTCTAGAAAGCAGAGATTTTTATCTTGAAATATCTGTTTCTGTGCTAGCTGTTTCACTGAGAAGGTAGAAACTGGCACTTCGTTAGATATTACTAAGGAGGAAAAAGATAGTGATTCTGTGAAGATATTCTATTACTGTGTGACAGGTTTGAAAGGTAGTCTTTTAAATGCAGGCAATCCATCATATTAATTTTTCAAGGGATTATTGATCATAATGCAAGGAAAGGGAATGATTTCAGTTCATCTTAATTCTATGGTAAGTCCCAGACATCTGTTTTCAGAAAAAAAAAAACTGTCTGAGTTTATTCTGAGCCATGGTATGTCTCTTTTTGTGGTATTCCAGACGAGGAAGATTTCCTCTGGCTTTCATTCAATATTTTCTCCTTCATTTACTTCATTATTCCCTGCAAACTCTGTTAAGAAAAGATAAAGAGGCACTAATCTTGATATTGATTCCTTCCACAATAAGAGAAAAACTAAGGAAAAAAGAAGAGAAAAAATAAGGAAAGAACAAAGAAAAAAAAAGAAAACTATAAAGAAGGAAACAAGGAAAATAGTAAGTATGTAATATACAGGGAATAATATAGCAGATCTCTTCCAATACTTCTTGAAAGAACAAAGGAAAATAATCTAATATGACTCATTGATTCATCGAAAATCTCAAATTTTATGGATAAAAAATTTCAGTATTAAACACAAAAGAAATTAAAAATTTCAGAATTTAAAAAAGATTAAGAAGTTGAAAGCAGTTTTCTACAGCTTTAAAAGTAATAACTTCCAAAGAAACTGAATTGTCTTGAAAGGTTTTTGCATGGGGCATGCCTTTTTTTCCCCCCTCTTTTTTAGTATACAGCATGACTCCGTAATTTAGTCCTGTCAGTGTACTCCAATTTGTATTCATTATGCAGATTCTTAACAGTTTTTCTTTTTAAATTTAATATGCTTCAGGTAGTTTCCTCGGTGATACTGAAATGTAGTAAACAAAAGCAACTCACAATGTCCTTTGTTGCCACTTCTGTGTTAATAATGTGAGTTTTATCCCAATTCCTTATGGAAGAATTACTTCTGCTACAAAGGTGTACTTCATACTCTGAGGACAGCCCATGGTGATATATCCTAAGCCTCACAACATGAATGAGGCAACTCTTCTCTCTGAAAAACAGTTATGGTAGCCATTCAGCATTGCTTTTTGTGGAAGGGAATATCTCAATTTGGATGTCAGATATATGTAAGGAAAAAAAAAACTAAAGAGAAACCTCTTTTTGAACTTGTATTTGTTATTAAAAAAATTCTATTTTTTCCTCTTCAAACTGCTTTATTGATTTTTTAACTCTTCCAATTTTCATGGTACAGTGAGAAATAGAAAATTTGAGGTCTTTATCTAGTGCAGTCCCTCAGAGTTTGGTCCTGGGACCAGTACTATTCAATATATTCATCAATGACCTGGACAAGGGAATAGAGTGCACCGTCAGCAAGTTTGCTGACGACACAAAACTGAGAGGAGTGGTTGACACACTAGAAGGCTGTGCTGTCATTCAGCAAGACCTGGACAGGCCGGAGGGCTGGACAGGGAGAAATCCTATGAAGTTCAACAAGAGGAAGTGTAGAGTTTTGCACTTGGGAAAGAATAACCGCATGTGCCAGTATAGGTTGGGGACTGCCCTGCTGGAGAGCAGCTTAAGAGAAAGGGACCTGGGGGTCCTGGTGGACAGCAGGATGGCCATGAGCCAGCAACGTACCCTTGTGGCCAAGAAGGCCAATGGCATCCTGGGCTGTATTAGAAGGGGAGTAGCAAGTAGGTCAAGAGAGGTCCTCCTGCCCCTCTACTCTGCCCTGGTGAGGCCGCATCTGGAATATTGTGTCCAGTTCTGGGCCCCTCAGTTCAAGAGGGACAGGGAACTGCTGGAGAGAGTCCAGCGCAGAGCCACAAGGATGATGGAGTGGAATGTCTCCCTTATGAGGAAAGACTGAAGGAGCTGGGTATCTTTAGCCTGGAGAAGAGGAGGTTGAAGGGTGACCTCTTAATTGTTTACAAATATGTCAAGGGGGAGTGTCAGGAGGATGGAGCCAGGATCTTCTCAATGATGTCCAATGACAGAACAAGTGGCAGTGGATGCAAGCTGGAACATAGGAGGTTCCACAAAAACATTAGAAAAAACTTTTTTCACAGTGAGGGTGGCAGAGCACTGGCACAGGCTGCCCAGAGAAGATGTAGAGTCTCCTTCTCTGGAGACATTCAAAACCCGCTCGGATGCATTCCTGTGTGGCCTGCCCTAGGTATTTGTTCTAGCAGAGAGATTGGATTAGATGATCAATCAAGATCCTTTCTAACTCCTAATATCCTGTTATTCTGTGAAAATGTTGAAGTTGCTGGTAAATCGTTATTAAAAAGTTCTAATTCCTCACAGTTCATATAATCACAGAATCATTTATGTTGGAAAATATCTTTAAGGTCGTTGAGTCCCACCACTAAACCATTTCCCTGAGCACCACGTCTGTAGGTGTTTTTAATACTTCCAGGGACAATGACTCCACCACTTTCCTCGGCAGTGTCTTCCAGTGCTTGACAACCCTTTTTGTGAAGAATTTTTTCTTACTATCCAATCTAAACCTCCCCTGGAACAACTTGAGGCCATTTCTTCTTGTCCTATCACTTGTTACTTGGGAGAAGAGAGAGACCCCCACCTTGCTAAAACTTCTTTTCAGAGAGCAATAAGGTCTCCCCTGAGCCTCCTTTTTTCCAGGCTAAACAGCCTCAATTCTCTCAGCTACTCCTTGTAGGACTTGTTTATTATTTTATAGTTATTGCTATAAACGTCCATGTGCCTGTGAGTTTAAGAATCTTTAATCTAAAGCAGAGGTAGCTGAAAGAACTGTCAGTAAGAGAAAGTAGATTTGATTCTTTCATGAAGAAGAAAGTCCATTTGGAATAGCCCTTCCTTATTCATAAATCAACAGCAGACATCACACAACAATAAGGGTATTTATCTTTAGAAAATACAAGGTCATGGTAAAAACTGGAGAAAAGCAGTTCTTATTTTATACTGTCTTATCAAATTGTCTATGTGTTTTCGCTAGCACTCTATGTCTCCCAGATAGCATACAAGCATAAGAAAGTGGAGGAGGATCTTAAAATTTTAATTCATGACCGAAGTATAAATTGATACATTGATATAGAACAGGATAATTCAGTAATGGAATGTTAATTTGAAGAAGAGTATCTTGCTGAGAAAGGAAAAGAATAAAGAAATAGCTACTGCTTCATATATCAGAGATGTATACACTTGTTCTCAGGCACATCACAGAGGGAGAATGAAAATATCTGATAATACCCTACATTGCCAACACTAAGTTTCAGATAGATGGGCTTTTCACGGACAAGTGCAAAGTCATTCAGAGCATGGGCTTCAACATAAAAGTAAATCAAAACATCTGTTTGAAGGGAGATGCTGTGGGACTAAGAGTGGAATTCAGTGCCTAATCATGGCCACTGAAGTTAGCTTTTGAAGTGCTCTAAAGAAAGATCTCTTGCTGCCCCTCTAAAGCAATAAGAACAATCTGCTGCTCCCAAGTCATATGTCCAGCCTTATAAAGATATCTCAAAAACGTTGATGTGTCTAAAATGAACTACATGTCTTGTGAAATGCTGATTGATTGTAGGAGAAGTGATAAAAAAGAAAAGGAAATGTGAGAGTTCTAGATATACTTCTCGTCTACCATGGAGGGACTTTCAATAATTCTTAACAGAAGGTAACTTGGACAAGCACAGAAAGAAGATGACAGACTTTAAAAATTTTAGGACAATAAGGAGAATTAACAACAAAGTAAAATACTGGATTTAGGAAAAATTACTTCACTTGGCTTGGACAACTGGCTGATAAGCTCTTCTGGGAAGCTGCTCTGAATAAAGCAATAGTGAAGATGATGATGATAAAGTTCTTTTAAGGAAATGCCAGTTCGAAAACTTTCATATGTAACTTATTGAATTGAGAAGGAAAGATAGAAGAAATAGCAAGAAATCAACTTGGCCAATGCATAAATTATCTTCATTTACTGCAAGTAGAGATTAGGAGGGATAAGGACAGAAATTCTGCACAAGTTTACACAAATAAAATCAAGAAAGTCAGTGCACTCTGTTCAAGATGGTGTCAACAAAGGATGTCAAGAATATTATAATAAAATTTTGGAGAGAGAGAATAAATAAATAAGGAATCACATTTCTTCTTCCCAGAGAAGGTAAATTATTGGTTAATGGTACTGAGAAAGCTGAGGTATTTTATGCTTTAGTTTTCACCGACATGATCAACTGTGATCAGATGGCTGAAACGACTAGAAACACCGATATAAGAATAAAACCTCAGCCCACAGTAGTTAAAGAGCAGATGAGAGTGTACTTACATGACTTAGGTGTTTTCGGATCATCTGAAGTGATAAATCGGATGGCTAATGAGATCCTCAAGTCATTAGCAATTACCTTACAGAACTCACGTAAGATATATACAAAAAGACACATGTCCAATGGAAAAGGGAGGTCATTGAAATGATTGTATTTCTTTTACAGCTTCACAATTCACTTCTTCCTCCCAGGTTGTTCTTCATTCATTCCTCTCAGATCATGAATCATCCCTCTGCTATTTGTATTAGGCATTAGTATGAATGTAATTTGATCTTTATTAACCAATAGATGCAAAAGTTTAAGACCTGGTTGTGTCCAAATGTACAGAACTGTGTTCATGCCTCAATGTTCACTGAAATTTTCAGGTGTTCCAGGTTATAACCACAATTTAAAGAAGGAATATGGGCATAAAAATTGCATCTGCAACAGATAAAGAACAGTGTGTTCAGATTTTAGCTGTTCTAATCCCCACACTCAAGTCTCACTTAGTCTGAGTGGCCAGCTAGTGAGTGGGAGCAGTAAAGCATGGTGACACACCACCTCTGCATGCTGCTACAGAAGGTTAATCTGTGGGTGGGTGGAAAGTTGGGCACAATTTTGTCTTAAACTGCTGATGCCAGAACTCATCTGCCAAAGCCTGAAATTACTTCCCCCAAGGTGCAAAGCAATGTATTATCAACTTTTGGAATGATTCATTTTTCTGAATTCTTTTAAATACGAATCTGTCTGTAAAAGAAGGCTGATTAGTCAGTTCCTCCCTGCACCAAGTTCAGTCTTTTACCCACAGTTCAATACAGACAGGGAAGTGACTAACTTGTCGTTTTTCTTCTACAGACAGCTGCTGGCGTATAATTGGTGAGGAGGAAAATGAACAGCCATCTATGGTTTGTAAAGTCTTGAGGCTGGGAAAAGAAAGGGGACAATTCAACTGAGGGAAAGATGGAAAACTGCAAGGCAATGGAGAATTGGGGAAGAACTGGAAAATTATCATTTTTAAAAGAAAAGGAGAAACAAAATTATGGAGAAACTGAAAAAGCAAATGCAAGGGAAAAAGGGTGGGATTTGCTAAAATATGTTATCATTGCTCTTTAAAGTTAAGTTAATTGTTCTGGTTTGAGCTAAACAGAACCAATTCTGGTGACTTTTACTTCTCAATTCCATTTCTACTAAAAGGTTGCACTTTCTGAAGTTAACAGCATGTTTTTGCAGACAGTGTGTGCTACTGGCAGTGATAACACCTGAATTTTATAGTTATTGCCTGGGACTGGGATGCAGAAAGGCTCTTGCTGATACTTATTCCTGTAGGGAGCAAGGCCACTGTTGGCTTTTGTGTGCCACGCTGGGGGTTCTGGGAAGTAAAAGGGGTCATAAGGAAGTAAAAGTTTACACCTCTGGTGAGTTTCAGACAGGACACATGACCAGAAAGAGTATTTCAGCCCATATACATCATATTCAGTATAAAGTTGAGGGATCATGAGGGTTTAGGCCTCTTCTTTTTTTTCTTCCTCAATGGCCTGCATCTGAGGAGGACTCCATCCGATCTTCTGCCTTTGATTCTGATCCCAAGATCCTGAATCCATCTCCCGTACCCCGTTCTCCACTATCACTGACCCTGGAACTTCCCTGGTGCCACCTGCTCTGCATCATCAGTGGTGATTGCTATTGGGGGAGTGAGTCAGTTTTGGTATTGGAATTGTGTATATTTTGATATAGTTCACTATTTTTATTATTTCCTTATTATTTCTATTATTGTTTCATTACAGCTGTTTTAGTTTTCTTTCCCAATCCATAAGTCTCTTTGCCTTATTCCATTTCTCTTCCTGGTTTGGAGACGGAGAGGGATTAGAGAGCACCTGTCAGCACTCAGTGGCAGGCCCAGCCTGAATCCTAGACAGAAATTGAGTAGAAAAGTATTTGAATATGTATATACACAACAGTAGAGTCACAGCAGAACTAAGTAGATGCTAACTCGGGAGGTCTTTATGTACAGAAATATTGCTCTGGGACCAAGTTACTACATTTTGCCTGTCAGAAAGGATCTTTGGCTGAGGCAGTGTTGTACTGTGACAGTTGCCTACCTTATTGCTTGCATCTGACCAACTAGTTCACACAAATGGGAGTTTGGGTACCATTGTTTTCTTGGAACATCTTTGCAATAGCATCTTGTTATCCATATTACAGCCTTTGAGAAAAATTTTCACTGAGGCTCTTCATGACTAGTGCAGCATCATGAAGACGGACTGTCATAAAACAGGTAATTGAATGTAATTTGCCAAATTCTTGACCAGGTCATATCCTGCTGGATATGTTTCCCTTATTTTAGGGCTGAAAGAAGATGAGATTTGATTGCAATAGTAACTTCAATAGTACCTGCACAACTTAAGTAGACTATACTGTTGTCAATCCCGGAAGGCAGCTCAGCCCCACGCAGCCATTCACTCCCTTTTTCCTGCAGGTTTTATTCCTGAGCACAACATCGTATAGTCTGGGACATCCCTTTGGTCAGTTGAGCTCAGCTGTCCTGGCTGTGTCCCTTCCCCGCTTCTTGTTCATCCCCAGCTTCCTCACTGGTGGGGCGAGATGAGAAGTAGAGAAGGCCTTGATTCTGTTTAAGAACTTGCTCAGTGACAGATGTAGTACTGACATGCTGTCACACTGTTTTCATTACAAACCCAAAATGTAGCCCCATACTAGCTCCTATGAAGAACATACACTCTGCCCTAGCCAAAATCAGTATGAGTACCTGTATATTGTATCTGTATAGTAAGGTGCCTTATTTTCATTATATGATAAAAAGAAATAAACTTATAATTGCAACCTATCTGCTTTAGACTGGCCTCAGGGGAAATGTATAATCATATCTTCATGTTCATTACCCATTTAGGATGTTCAGAAAAAATATTCCCTAGATGTGATTGTGATGATCTGTAATCAATTTATAATCAAGATGTTATTTACCCAGCTGGACACAGACCTGGAAAACTTTCTTTGGCTGACCCTACTTGTACGGATGGTTTGGACTTGACCTCTCTAGAGGTCTTTTTCTGCCTCAGTGATTCTGTTGTTATAAGTAGATACAAGTCCTAAATGTAACAATCATTATCTACTAAAAATGGATGCAAGGAAAACATCTCTCTTTCTTTTATCTTTACTTTATTCCAGCCCCTTCCAATGTCTCCCTCTACTATGTCTCCCACCCATCTCCCCCTTTGCAGCTCAGTAATGATGTAGTTTTTAAAGAATATTCCTCAACACAATACTTTTTTTTTTTTCCTTCAAACTGGGATGAAACACACACAGTGACATAAGTCTAGCAGTTCAGATACAGATCTAAACATTCTTGAAGTTACGGCATATTTGGATCCAGGCTTTTGACAGATATTTTGGAGCAGAAAGTCTGGGAGCTAGAGTCAAGCAAGGAAAAAGACACTTTGAAGACAAATTACTACTGTGTCTTTTTTTTTTAAAGGCAGAAGAAAATCTCTTAAATGTTTTTATCAATGCTTGGGTACAGGAGTTGAGTTGTCAACAATACTAGCCTAGGAGGAGCTGTTGATTCCCTCAAGGGCAGGGAGTCCTTGCAGAGAAATGTAGATACAGTGCTAAGCCATCACCAATTCCATGAAGTTTAACGAGAACAAATGCTCGACTCTGCACATGGTGTGGTGTGATCCTGGATGTACAGTAAGAGTGAAGGCCAAGAGGCTGGAGTGCAGCCCTGCAGGGATCTGGAGGCTTCAGTTGATGGTAAGCTCTATTTGAGTCAACAAAGTGTCTTGGTAGCCAAAAAAGCCAAGCATATTCTGGGGTACATTAAGGACAATATATCTAACCATTGGAAAGAAGTGATTGTCTGCGCTGGTGCAGCCTCTCCTTCACTACTCTGCAATTTTGGGCTCCACAAAAGATATACAAATACTAATATGTGTCCAAAGAAGGACAACAATAAATACGTGGTTTAACTTTTTGGTTGCCCTGTGTGAGGTCAGGAGTTGGACAATCATAATGGTTTGGATGATTGTAATGCATCCCGTCCAATTCAAGGTATTCCATGATTCTGTGAAAAATGTTTCACATTTTTAGGTTTTAACATGCATACTTCAGTAGTAGACTCGTGTCCAGCCTGATCTTTTCAAGCTTTCATCTTCAGATCTTGATTATTTGAAACGTAGTGACATAAACCAAAGTTAGCAAGTTGTTGTCTTCCAGTCGAGCCATCTTGTACTTTTGAAACACTGCACTATATATTGATCTGTTATAATACTGACATTGTATGGTTGAAATACTATACTTCAAAAACGAAATATCCGTTAACAAATACTAACATTTTAAGTTGCAATGGCCACCTAGCGATGTTTGGGTCATTTTGCATTGCAACAGAATGCTTCAAATTGTGATGTCAGGGGTTTTTTTTCTGTTTTTCTTTTTGGGGGTGTTGTTTGTTTTTTTTTTAAATGAGAAATATAATTCCATGGTTTTCCTCATGAAGTGTAATAGATTTAGCCAATTAGTGAGATTGGAATCTTTCAGCTTTCCCTATGGTTATTCATGGTTTCCACAGGGTCAGCCAGGGTTAGTCTTTGTGGTTGAGAAAAAAAATACAGCATAAAACAATTATTATAGTCACATATCTAATTCAGTTTACAGTACAATTTTCAGTATTTTCTACCTCTGCATCTGCCTACAGTCTTTCTCCTGCTGAGCCAGAAGTGATGGTAGTAAAACAGCATGGGATCACAAAATTAAATAAGTGATTTTGAGTTGAAATTAATTCTTTCATCTACTAATTACTTCTAGGCTTCATCAAATGCTTTCAGGGTGGCTAAAATTACACTACTACCTTAGTAAGTTCTGAGCACAGGAAGATCAACTTACAAAACATGCATTCTTCAGTACTTAGCTTGTCCTCACACATAAATGCAAATTTTGCCCTTAAAATTAAGAGATATCATGGAATCAGTGATCATCAGTAGTACTTTCTAGATAGAGTTTTGCAGAGGAGAACCTAATATGCTCCATCTATACATCAAAGAAATACAAGTCTGCTCTGTCTCTGAGACAAACTGAAGCACTGTGAACATAACTAGTCCAAGCTAATAACACCCTTTGAGATCTTTAGGATTAAACTCCTTAGTATGTTCAAAGGAAGGTGAGTATTTTGTGGATCGCAAATTGTGTACTTTAGAGGAGTTAAGACATAGTTTAAATATTGTATCAGAATTACTTTTATGTTCACATATCTGCTGCTCTGTGTACATCAGTATCAAGACTACCTCATCTAATGCTAAACAAAGACAATATCATCAATTCATCTTTTCATGGTTCTTAACAGTTGACTGATAGTTACAAGGTAACAAAATATTGTGATAAATTGAAGCTACAAATCTATTAGATGGAATATTTTGTTTATCATGAAAGCAATCTGTCCATATAAATACCTTTTCCTTTCTGAAATTCATCAGATTTATTCAGTAATGTAATATTACCATAAAAAAAATGCAGAAGTATAGCAATGATTGAAGGAACCATTCATAATGTGAACAGGACATTCTGTCTAGATTCACTCCACAGTTGTTAGTAAAGAGAGGAAGTCCTCTAGGGAGCGATTTTCAACCAGAGTCTTAGCTAAGAAATCTTGTCTTACCTCTTGGAGAAGTTTACCTTTGTCCACAGACTATGAAAGTGCTTCTTTTCCATGTCAAAGACAGCCTGTCTTGCCTGATTATCCTTATATTTTACCAGAGTATCCCCAAAAGCACATTCAAAGCCTGCTTACTGTATATTTAAGAAAGTTCACAAGTATGTACCATATCAGTAATCAATAAGTGAGATTTTTCTGAGAGCATTCTTAATACCTATGTGCTTCAACATTTAACTTCCTTAGTGGTATTTAACCTCTCAGCACTTTCAAGGTCAGGGTCTGAGTGCCTGTTGATCCATAAATACACCTCAGAAGCTGGAGACCTCAGATGCTCAGCAGGTAAAATAACAGGAATGCTGAAGGTTAGACAGTCCCTGACACACTTGTACATTATAATAACTGAAAGGAGTTCAAAACTACTAGAAATATTTTCATGATGGGATTGTTATTACTAAGAACCAAAGCATATCTTGAACATTAACCCTCCTTTAACAGTGCAAAAGCACAAGTATAAACAGCTTTATAGGGAAAAAAATTGAAAAGCAATATAAAGCAAAGAAAACATACCTCTGAAAATGGTAATTCCTTCCAAGAATGGGGTCATTTCCAGCAAGAATGCAACAATAAAAAGCATATTTTTCTCAGAAAGACAACTTGCCTGGGGCTATTGCTTCATGTAAGTACTTTTTATGAAAGATAAATGCCATGGTTAGAATCCTAAGAGACTGAGAAACCTGTGAGTAACCCTCCAGTCAATCTTGTCCAGAAAATCATCCCTTTAAGCAGAGTTGGCAGAAAACTAGTCAATAAAATCTTAGTATGTGACATTTAAACCCTGATATAGACCACAATATTGAGATCACTTACAAATCTTTCTTACTAATGAGTTATAAGAATAGCTTTACGGAAATGTCTTCTTACTTCTTTTGTACTGGGAAAAGTCTGTGCCAACTCTGCATGGGCTGATGTTATGGTATATCTCTGAAGATATCAGAAGTTTGTTGTATCACAGCTCTTTAGATATTTACCACTTCAGAGTGATTGGTTATGCTAGATTTCAGTTGATTCCAGTTACATTTTTTTTTACATTTTTTGGCAAGTTAGTGAAAATGTGATTATTTTCAAACGTTAGAAGCATTTGCTGTGAGACTTGGGCATTTTCTATTCCTGGGGTAAGGGATGTTTTGCTTCATGGTAAAGAACCTCATACGGCTTTGCCAGCAGGAAAATGATTATTACCAGTTTTAGTCATTTCAAAGACACATCAGCATCCCAAACCAGAATAGGGCAAACAAAAGTGCAGTGTCAGGAAGGAATTACCAGGCTGTTTGTATTAATGAATAGTAATTGATGCGGTGAAGAGGTTATTGAATCTGTTTCATCGTATGGATGGGTTCGGACCATAGTGGGACCAAGGTTTCCCTAGATTGATAGTCTATTTCAAAACCACAACAAAGTTGTCAGCTAGGAGTGCTCTGAGCAGAGGCCTGGTCTGTCAGCTGAATTGGGTAGATGGAAAAAGCTTCAGCTGTTTTTTCACATAAACTATTTATGTGTTATGCTGCAAGTATGGTCTCTGTTTTCAATTATTTTATTTTAGCCTTGATAAAACCTTGAAAAATAGGATACTGGATGTTCTCATAAATAGTACTTATAAATTGAAAAGTGTGATGTTAACATGTTAGAATATTCCCAGTGTGGTTTTAGCCCATGTCATCCAGAAATCTCTGAAATACATTGTAGGTACTTTCCAGGATTCAGTGCACCTGCAAAGGATATTTTGTCAGTAGACATTTTGACATGAACATCCTATTTCAGAAGTTAGAGAAGTTTAACTGTATAGAGATAGGCCTCTGTTTTGTCTGACTTTGCATCAAAGAACAAGCCAGAAGTTTAATTTATTAGTAAAGATGTAGCCACTGGGCTCAAAATATCTATTTATCTAGGTACTTAAAGACTTATGAGATGGTTTTCCATCAATTCTCATGAGCCATTTGGATAACTGCTGACATAAGTCCCTGCAAGGTAAAATGAACATAAGCATAGACGTGATGTAAGGCAAAGCAGTAGGGAAATATCTGGTATCCCAAGATTCTGAAAGCCCATCTCTCAGTGGCATAATAAAGTAGGATTTGTACCTATTATTCAGTTATTCTGTTGTACAGTTTATTCCCAGTGACACAAAACTTCTGCAAATTTTAGGGGAGAATTTCTAAAAAGTTCTGCAATCCACATATCAGAGACGTGTTTCACAGAATCACAGAATGTTAGGGGTTGGAAGGGACCTCAAAAGGTCATCTAGTCCAGCCCCCCGTACTTTTATTTCCATACTTTTTTTCCGTACTTAATTTCCGTACTTTTATTTATCTAATCCAGCATATATTTAAAGTGCCTAATCTACCACTCTTTGACACTTCCTGCTGTTACTGTGAGTAAAGGGAAACTCAAATCACATAATACAATATCTATTAAACCTTTAAATGTATGTACAAAATTTTGATTGTAGAGGTTCACTCTTAAATCACAGAGTGTGTGTCCTTCATTCAAGATCTATTTCTCCAAATTCTTAATGCTAAAAAGTCTTGTCACATGCTCTTATTTCAAAACTCATTAAAGACCGTGGAAGCTGAACTGGGCCTGTAGACAGCTTTCCAGAATATTTCTATATATACTTTAGTTCATTGTTTTGGTGGGATTTTCTTTTTAGAACAGGCAAATTCCATCCAGTGAAGGATCTTGGTGTTATGACGTTACACTAATTGGATATAACATTAACTGTTTTTTCACTTCACTACCCTTTGCAGGTGAAAATTTTTAGACCTACCTTTAAATTGAAATGTCTTGGCCATATGTAAGGATAACATAAAAACTAGAACATTTGACAAATATGAATGCTATTTCCATTAATAACTTCAGAACACTCATGGAAAGCAACAGACCTCCATATATACAATTTTTGAGATATAGTCAGAATGTCACTAGAAATAACATAATGATGTTAATTTTCTAATCACTGTGTCATATGTACAAGGCATAGCAATTGATATTGTCAGCCATTTCAGTGGAAATATATGTCAATTAAATCCACTGGGAATATATGAGAAACTGTCATTCACATTATAGCTCTTGGAAATGTTTACTGTCATCTTAATTGCACTGATAATTTGAAGAATATAATCTGTAAGATCTGTACTTAAAACTGATGAAATTTATTTAACTCTTCAACAGACATTTTTTTTTATATTACTTCTAGGTTAAAAGTATTACTAAAAGAGGTAAGTCTGCCTACACACACTCAAAGGTAACAAAAGCTCCAATATCACAAAATGTTTAGGTTCTAGAGTGTTTCGCTGGATCTGCATTCGACAGGGAAGAGTCTTGTATCACTAGAATTGTGTTTTACCATTGGAAAAGATAATATTTCTTGGGGTTTCTGTCTGCAGAGCCAGCATTTCTCATTTTAGAAGAAGAAAGTGATTTTAATACAGTTGAATCAATTGGTTCAGGAAAACTCTAATGACCAAACATTGGTTGAAGGAAAACGCTTAATGGGCATTTTGTCTTTATGGTTACTTGGATGGAAATGAGGCACAATCTAAGTATCAAAAACATGTATAGAAGAGTAGTTGTGATGTTTCTTTTGTGGACTGAAGCCCAGAAATGGCAGGATAAGAGGATCAGAAAGACAGATGTGTTACGAAGATTAGTTTTGGAGTATATTGTGCTGTCTACAATGTGAAATTAAGAACTAAGACACAAATCTTATTTGTCTCACTTAGAGCAGTTGTTTTTAAATCAATGAAGTCACATCAGTGTACAGATTTTCAAGATCACGTATACACCTTACACTGCTGAGCAGCTGAAATGAATAGCCTGAAATAACTGAGCATTCACAACCCTTATTGGTTTCACATTGGATTGTAAGTGCTTGTCATTTCCCAGATTGAGATCTTTCATACACAAAACTCCCAATAAATCAAGGAAGTCTGAGTGTCCGGGCCATCAGAAACTTCTTCTTAATGTCTTTGATTTCCATCCATAGATATTCACATCTTTACCACGGAGAGGACAATTTCTCACGATCTACACTCCCAGATTTTTTAGCCTTGGTAACCTCTTGGAAACACTGTAGCTCTTTCCTGTCTGCTCAGCTGGGTTTACATACTGTGTGAAAGTAGATGGGCAATGAACAGTTAGTGCAGACCTCAAGACAAAGAGTGTGAGAAACACCCTTCTGTCCTTCACTGTAAACATTTCCGGTGACACAATCCACACTAAGAGCTGTACAAATTCTTTTTTTAAATTTTTTTTTAAAGTATTTCCATTATATCAAAGCTTTTCGGCAGACTAAGTATCCAAATAAAGAATGCAGATCCTAGGGTATTAAGTTTATTTTTGCATGTTATTTAGCACATCACCATGGTTCTCATACACTAAAATACTTCTGTTCAACCCAGACCCTCTTCAACGGCAAATAGGAAAGGTTATTCAATGTTACTGCCAAAGACTGGCAATGCTTCATTTATCAGTCAAGAGGAAGCTATAGGAGAGATGGAAACCCATTACTTTTAAAACTGTGAAAAGTACATACACTGTGATTCCATCTCTCAGCACATCAATGATAAGGAAGTGAAAAGTTTAATATTTTTATCACTGTTCTGCATGAGGGGATTGAGCATATTCTCGGTAAGTTTACAGACAGCACAAAGCTGCTTGAGGGAAGGAAGACTCTACAGAGCAATCTAGACAGGCTGGATCAATGAGCTGAGACCAATTATATGTGATTCAAAAAGGCTAAATGTGATGTTCTGCACTTTGGTCACAACAGACCCTAGACAACACTACGGACTTGGTAAAGAGTGGCTGGAGAGCTGCACAGTAGAAAAGGACTTGGAGGTGTTGTATGATACGAGCCAGAAGTATGTCCAGGTAGCCAAGAAAGCCAGGAGCATCCTGGCCTGTATCAGAAACAGTGTGGCCAGCCCTGCTAGGGAAGGGATCATCCCCCTGTACTGGGCACTGGTGAGGCTGTGCCTTGAATCCTGTGTTCACTTTTGGAACCCTGTCCCAGTTTCAGATAAACAGAACTAATTCTGCTCAGTGATCTTTGCTTCTCAGCTCAGTCTCTTCTAAGAGGTTGCACCTTCTGAAGTCAGCAGCATGTTTTTGCAGACAGTGTGTGCTACTGGCAGTGATAACACCTGATGTTTACAGTTACTGCCTGGGACTCATACGCAGAAAGGCTCTTGTTGATACTTATTTCTATAGTGACCAAGGCCACTGCTGGCTCTTGTGTGCCACGCTGGGGGTGCTGGGAAGTAAGAGGAGTCACAAAGAAATAAAAGGTCACACCTCCATGGAGTTACAGACAGGACAGGTGACCAACAAGAGTATTCCATTCCATATACATCATATTCAGGATAAAACTGAGGGAATATGAGGGTTTAGTTCTCTTTTTTCTCTTCTGCAATGGCTGCCATCCAGGGAGGACTCTGTCTGATCTGGCTTTGATCCCGAGCCTGAGTTCCCAAATCCAGCACCCGTATCCAGTTCCCCTCTGCCACTGAGCCTGGGGGTCCCTGATGCTTCCTGCTCTGCATCATCAGTGGGGATTGCTATTGGTGAAGGGAAGGGAGTTGGATTTGATATCGGTTTTGTGTATATGTATCTAGTTCGCTATTTTTATTATTTCCTTATTCATCAAAGCTGTTTTTCCCAATCCATAAGTCTGTCTGCCTCATTCCCTTTTGTTTGGAGAGGGAGAAGGGGTTACAGAGTGTCTGTCCATGTTTAGCAGTCTGCCCATCCCTAACCTGTGATAGACTCTCATGACAAGAAAGACATTGAGGTGCTGGAGCATGTCCAAAGAAGAGCAACAAAGCTGGCAAAGGAACTAGAAAGCAAGTCTTATAAGGGGCAGCTGGGGGAACTGGGGTTGTTCAGCCTGGAAAAAAGGAGGCTCACGGGAGACCTTGTTCCTCTCTGAAAGAAAGTTGTAGCGAGATGTGAGTCTCTGTCTTCTCCCAATTAAGTGATGGGACAAGAAGAAATGGCCTCAAGTTGTTTCAGAGGAGATTTAGATTGGATAGTAGGAAGAAATTCTTCATGAAGAGGGTTGTCAAGCACTGGAACAGGCTGACCAGGGAAGAGGTTGAGTCACCATTCCTAGAGGTATTTAAAAGACTTATAGATGTGATGTTCAGTGACATGGCTTAGTGATGGACCTGGAAGTGCTAAATTAATGGTTGAACTTGATGATCATAAAGATTTTCTCCAATTTAACCAATTCTCAATGCATTCTGTAATTCTATGATTCTATGATTGATTCCATGATTCTATGATAGGAGTCACTTCAGGCCACATTCTTAATGTGCAGGCTATTGCACATCAAGAAAGCACCCACCTTCATGTGGTGGAAGGCAGCTCTTTAAAGTAAAATATCTATTGCACTGTTTTCAGTGCAAACAAAACTTTATCGTCTACTTTATTCCATATCTACTTAGTAATATATTTTGAGCACACAGACAAATCTTAAATTGCAAAAAAAATAGTTCTGTGGGGCACGGTGTAGGCAAAATGTTTTTTGAATAAAGCAGTCCTTGACTCCCCATCCGAGATAACTACATACAACATTCATTTTAAAATAAAACAAAACTGCAGTAATCAAAAGACAGAAAAATGCCACAGAGCTTTGCTTTGGAAAGGCTTAGAACTCCTGCAGAGAGCATAGTTTCATGTCAGAGCTGTGTAAGTTAACAGGGAACATAATGCTCAACACAACCAGAAACATCTGAAAGTGCATCCCATTTTGGCAATGACTGTTTCTAATAGGAAAAAGAGAATTGAGAAAGACAACCTTTATTAAGCAGCCTAATGTTTTTATACTCTGGCCTATTAGTTTTCTGACAACTATCCACTGCAGTTCTATTCCACCTTATGTAAAATACAGTCTTTTATTTAAGGTGCTGACTTTGTGTTGCATAATGTAAGCTGCCATATGGAGAATTCACCTGCCCGTTCTGTTGTCGCAGAGTTTAGTGGGTTGGTATTTCCATATGACACAAGAAATACTGTGTGAGATATCTCTATTTCTGAAGCTCTGCATTTGCTGTAAGGGTAAGTTTGTGCAACAGACAGATATAGCTTGATTGTAGAGGAGAAAACCATGTCTATATTACTACATTTCTCAGCTTTTGGTATTATTTTACTGAATACCATTATAAAAAAAAGTAATTTGTTTTCTTTTATAATAGCAATGAGCTTAGCAAATACTAACTGAATGTCTTCTGATGACGAAATCCTTTTTTGTCAAGCTAAAAACTACGGTGAGAATTTCATTCACCTGAAAAAATATCTCTTCTTCCTTGATATATATCAGTGCTTTAGCCCCTGGAATGTTGAGCTTGAAGATGTATATTTCTAAAGGAATTTCTCTTTTTTTTTTTTTTTTTTTTTTTTTTTTTTTTTTTCTGTTAGAGTAGTTTTGGCAAGTTCAGAATATTGCTTAGGAACAGTAACAATTTCAAAGTGAAAAATGGTTTTCTGTTGTCTTTCCATTAGATTTCATTTGCTTTCAATGGTTTTGTCCCAAGAGTATTTTGATGGAATGAGTCCTTGTAACATACAGGGTGTTAGCTAGCAGAGATTATTAAAACGACAGTGGTGAAACTACAGTGTGATATTCCCAACTACTGAAAGTAAGGAAAGAAGAAAAATGTTCCCTTATTCTAAAAGACAAAAAGAGAAGTTCCTTACAACTACCCGGGATAAAAATATTTAAAGTTGCAAAATTTTTTATGATCTTATTACAGCAAATATACGTTTAAGCAAAAGCTTATATTTTTTTTTCGCAAAAATCAGTTGGTAAATATTTAATCAAATTAGGGATAGGCACTGGTAAAGTCCACTGTTATTTCATATTTAACTCCTCATAACTTCTTCCAATGCTTCATTGTAGAAGCTATTGATTAAAAAACTAAATTTCATAAAATATATCTACCACCCTGTAACCCAGAAAACAAGTTATCATCAGCTGCATATCGCAATGATCCTTGTTCTGTGCTGTAACAAATATAGAGCAGACATTTAGATTATTGTTTTTTGATAACTCATGTTTTACTTATTAAAGTCTCAGTAATACTTCATTCAGAAAGTATGGATTACCCTTCAATTGGTTAAAAATATGAGGTACTAAGAAATTTCACTTTCGAAATTGCTGTGGTGAATATGGCATCTTCGTCTCCACAGCATCAGGTTGTTGAGGACAGATTGCTTGATCTCTATAACCCTTTTGTGTTTTGAAATGATAAGTACAGGAGGAACTGTGCCAAGCCTAATTGGCACTCCGGTTTCTCCGTTGTGAAACAACTTATGTTTTGCTATTAGACTCTCATGCTGAGCAGCCAAAGGGGTACTCAGGGTGTAATGCAACATTGCTCTCTGAATTACAGAGGGAGATACTGGGAAGATTCCCATTAATCAGGTTCCAAAACAGCACTTTTCTTTTTTTTCTACTGGTGTGCTTTCCTGTCATCTTGTGACTTGTTTTCCTGTATCTTCACTGTCACTCAGTTACCCAGACAGGAATGGTAAATCAAATGTTTCAAAAGACCGCAGATTTTCAGGCTTTCTATGGATTTTCATTTATGGGAAAAAATGTGCCTCAGGCTGCATTATTGTGGATGAGTAAGTATGTGTATGATCATAGACAAGTTTTTATGTATTTTTTTTTGTTTTATTTCTGAACTGTGCAAAAGGGTTTCAAGCAGAAATTGTGGATCAACTCATTAAAATAATGAACTGTGGTGTAACTCTGATTCTTACAATAAGTAAAAGGCTGGCAATCTGATTTCTAATCCAATTTACACCAGAATGGTTTCCATGATGAGTTTTTGACCAAACCACTTCAGAATGATTTTGAAGTTATCTTCTCTTGATGTCCAAAGAATATCCCCTGTGCAAAGAATCCAAATTGACTTTTTCTTCCATTTTTTAAAAATACTTTAACCTGCCTATCTCCTTAGCCCTTGTTGACATATATCGTAAACCAACAGTGACAGCGCTTTCCAAGTACCACCCTGTACAGACAGTCTGGGAGGCTGTGTGAGCATTCGCAATTATTTCTTTTCTTGGAAGCATTACGAATTCTAACTTCTAATGCTGGACTTGATCATGCAATGGCAATTACTCACCAGTTTGGATAAATGCTAAGCTGATAAAACCTATGAACTCCTAAGTTTTGGGTTTAAACCCAGCACATTAGCTCATGATGAAAAAAACCCCAACCTTAACCCTAGTAAAAAGTATATTCACAACTCAGAACCCATTGCTACTCAGTGACAGTCATTTAATCAGGTTACTCGGGATGATGTCAGCCAAAACAACCCACCTGTTTCATACCAAGTGGCAACTCTCTAGTCATCTCTGCCAGAGTGAACAACTAAGTCTGTGTTTGGAATAAAGTTCTGCTTACTGCCTCTTTACATTGACATGAATGAGTGTACCTGTGGAAGGGATAGGGGAATTGAAAGACTTTTGGGATCACGTCAAGGAGAGATAATAGGGTGTTTTGAAAGAAGCTGATTATTAAATTTATAATGTATTCAGTCTATGCTCCAGCTTAGTGCAGGTGGATATGTTGCTAATTCATATTAGGCAGCAGAAAGCCTTTTTAGAAATGTTAAGGTGAGCCCAGAAAGATTGATGAAAATCACATTTGGTATGTCTGGAAAGTCGATTTGGAAAATGCAACAAGATAAATCTGCCTTGTAATATTAGAGTTGTAATAAAGCAGTGTCTGTATCTGAAATTCCAGTTCACAACCACTGTAAACTGGCACAAAGCTTCCACTAGTGGTTCTGAGGTTAAGGTTCAACTGTCCTTGCCTCTTGCTTCCTTCATGCACTTTTCAGCTCAACTACAAAATAGTCACCCTCTTGTGAGAACTAGGACAGGTCACTGAAATCGGAACAGATGTGGGGCATACTGTAGCTCAGTCTGAGCAGCAGTGCTGGTCTGGAGTTGCATTTTTTGGAAAATGAAACATTGTTTTTATCTTTTTTTCCCTAAAAGTTAAACTGTGAAATTCCAATAAAAATTCATTAAATTATTTTGATATGGTTAAGAAGTAGGATGATGTCAGTTGCTCCCATCTCTCTCTGACTCTAAATTTCTCTGTCTTATGTATGTATACATAGTTTTTACACACATCTTCAGATATGTCTTCCTTTACTCTCCTAATTTACTGTTAGACAGCTGAATTAGTCATGCAAATCACTCTCTTCAGCAAGAACTAAATGAAAGATAAAGAGGCTGGACTTCTTTTTTATTCTTCATTTGAATGATCTTTCTGTAAAAAAACCCCAACAAACTAGTGTTCTCAATTTATACATGCATATATATTTCAGCTAAGCTAATAGTGAATATTTGAAATAAGACTACTGAAGTAAAGCAGCTCTTTAAAGCATCTTATAACAACAGGTTCTTCAAAGCATTTCCAGAGAATATATGGAGGAATAAACACTTGAAAAGTTAAAGCTGTCATTAGTAAAATCTGGCATTTTTCTGTCCGTGGGAATTTGATAAATATCCTTTCACAATGTTTTCTCTGTCATGTGGTTTGGAAGCATGTTAAATCAGAATAATAAAGAGATGCCCAGCTGGAATATAACATCTGCATATGGTGAATGCTTCATGTTGATCAATGTCTGGTATTTCACTAGGAACTTCAGAGGCATAATAAAGCATATATTTAAACAAAACAAAAAAAACCACCTAAGATATTTCAGCCTTTTCAATATAGTTTGTTTACTTTAATAAAACTAATTGCCTGTAGCAGGTGGAACTTGGCATTGGCATTGAAGTGAACAGGGAATGGCAAAAAGCCATGGGTTACACTGAAATTAAACTGTGTGTACTTATGGAAGTGACCTTTTAGAAGTGATAAGGGCAAGTGCCGAGTACTTTTGAAAATTCCAACTGAACAGAACATACCTTGTGTACCAATAAATATACGTATAGCAAAAAGACTCAAAACATAAACTCTGGTGCAGTGTGAAATATGTAAGCCTCAAATTGAATCTTTTATCTTGCTTGACATCCTGAAGCAGAGACCACTCAAGGATTAATTTGCTGTATGAATCCCTGAATGAGGAAATTTTTAAAAATTATTCTCAATTTCCCCCTTCCCCTCAATTTTGAATGAACGTGTGGGCATTCCGCAATCCTTGAGATCAGAATTAGTACTCATAATTATTAATCAGTGGAAACTACCATTAAGATCCTGGATTCTGCAGTATTTTTTAAAAAATAAATTTGGAATGGTTTTTTTTTTTTATCTTGTAAGTGAAGAACCTCTGTAAATAATTATTTTAAAATTAATTTCTGGTATCACTTACTAGAGAATTTTTTGTGAACTAATTTTTGACAGAAAGCTGTTATTTCAAAATGAATTGTTAAAATCCTTAGTTGTAAAAAAATCCAGAAAATAGATACATGTTTTTTTGGTTTATGATTTCCAAATAGAGCATTTTCTTTAAAACCTATGAATGGACCTATCCATCCTCACTTTGAGATATCTTCCCTCTTTTGCTTTCCACTCCAAACTCAAACATGAACCAACAAATTATATTCTGTGTCCCAGTCTAGCGCATAAAATACAACAAAAGCTTTCAGTTCTGATGTATCTGTGCTTTTGTCAAGTTACAGTTAGCTCAGCAAATATTTGAGGACCATTTCACTAGGGTGGTTAAGGCAGATGCTATGTGAAAAGTAGTGTGTCAGCATATTTCTCATATTATGTAAAAACTAAGAGGAAAGAACAGATGGAGTAAGAGACTTACAATGGTTATAAAGCACAAAATGCAATTTATATTTAAACAATTAAACATTTTGAATGGATCGATTTAATTAGCTTCCAGTGCAAAACATGAAGTACTGTAGGTGGAGCTATCAGTAGTTCCAAGTGATTTATGAACTATGCATGAGAAGGTAATATTCATACAGTGCTACGTAAGTCAGACTGCATTGCAATAGCTGCATATGCATCTGAGGATAACACTGGATATACCATGGAAGAATGAGTAAAAATGATCTATTAATTCTTGGAGACAGATGGTTGTTCTTGTGACATAATTTAATTAAACTACATCCAAATATAATGGAAATCTTGTTAATTGGCTCTGGGAAATTGCTGAGCAAGGCTAAAGCTCTGTTATTGGCATTCGGTCTTTTTTTTTTTTCCCTTGGTATACTTTTCTGAGTACTAGATCTACAAGGCAGTTGCATCTGGAATTCTTTGCGGATTTCTTCACCAGAATTTCCTGCAATAGTATGTTTCCGCAGTTACAAAACTCAAAGACTAAACATATGTCTTTAGTAAACTAGCGTACCAGTTGTTTTATATTCTTTGTCCACTGCTTCCTTCCTGTGTTAATTTCAGTCACCTTTTATGTCTTCTTAAGTACGTGTACTGCCAGTGTCTGGATGGCTCAGCTACCAGCTTTCCTGACTGTAATAATTGTTTCATCTAATCCACTGTAAGACTCTCTGCACTAAACATTTCTGAATACCTGTCTTTCTGCTGCTCCATTTAATCCTTCTCCCCAAAAGAGTACTTCTCACTGCTTAACTGATGTGTTTCATCTTGAGACAATATCCTTCCGACATCTCAGCACTTCAAATGCCACCAGCACCAGCACTTTGCAATCTCAGTCCCTGACTTAGCATTCATAGGCTGTGCTACACATCTTTCTCTCTAAATAGTCCTGTGGACATCCTAGTCCAAGGGGTGAGTCTGGACTCTGCTGGTAAAAAGTGATCAATCACACCTGTGAGGATGATGCAGTGGCAACAGGTGTTTTGGTATGAGGAAGAAAAATCAGATCTTTCCAAGTCACCTGGGGAAAATTGCAAGAACAAAATGTGCTACAGCCTAAGCTTGGACCTTGTCCAGGACATTCACACTGATTTAACAGACACTACATCCTTCTTAGAACTCTTGGACAGAACTGAGAAAAAATTCAGGCCAGGAAGAGGTAAAAACATTTTTGGGGAAAGGGAGAAAGAATGGAGTAAAAGTGAATAAAGAATTGCACTGAAGCCTCATGTGCCAAAATGGATATAGCCGATGGTGCCAATTACTGTCTAGTAATTCTCTTTCCTTCCCTTATCCTCTACTCTAGTCTGGAAGCCTATGGCATCTAGACTATATATAAACATGAAACTTTTATATATTTTCTATTTTGTATTAATTATGTTCTATTTTATATATATATTACATATATAAGAAGAGTTTAAGTATATATGCATAGCATATATATGTGTATGTATATGTTACACATCTAAATTATAACCAAGCTTCAGGGATGATATGCCAGACCAAATGCAGTAAACAGTGGGTCAAACACAAGCTATGTAAGGATCTCTCCCTTTAATGACAGTAAAATACATATACACATGTATATATCTCAGGATATCTACAGATCTGAACAGTGATCTCTCCCGCATACCTAAATCTGAAGTACACTGTCTGAGGAGCAACTTGTTTTCATTACCGTCTTTTGTATAACACAGAGACATCTCTACCCATGCTGTCTATCACACACAATTCTATGCTCATTAAATTAAAAGAATACTTTAAAATTAGTTCTACCTAGCTGTCAAGGTTACTTTCGCACAATGATTAGTAGTATGATAATGAACTTTTTGTGATTTGTGCTTATGACCTTGAGTCCACTGATATCATTCTGTACTTAGACTTTCAAGACCCCAGTTATCATGTGTTCATAAATATCAAAACTCCTTTAGAGCAATAATATCACCATTTGCATTATCCATGATACAATAATGGCATTGAATATTACACATAATACAGTTCTTAAGTCTCTCAGCTTCTGATCTCTCAAAATTCAACTCAACATCTCTTTGCCTTTCTATCTACATATTCTGCAATGTTGATAAAAATCCCGATTTTGTATTTGATAAATAGAGTACAATTCCAATTTTTATGGGTTTGCTCTTCTGTTATAGGCATCCCTGACTTCTCCAGCATTGCTTTCCAGGAGTCAGTGAAAAATGAAAGCCATAACACCAGTTGTTTAGCCACAGCCTGGCGGCAAGAGTTTGTACTGGAAGCCTTTCCACCAACTTGATCTGCTTTGAAACTTCATGGGGAGAGTAGGTAGATGGATCATTGGTTTCTCTATGACCAACACAGAAATGCCTAATAAAACATAGAGGTTTCTAAGCTGCAGAATCGCTGCCTGGATGCTCTTCCTTTTATTGTAGCATGGAACATCCCACAGTTTTTTGAATACTTTACTTGTCCACTGATTATATGTTTGATTGATGAAGGCAAGGGTTTCTTTATTTTTTTGCTATTTGCTTTTTTTAAAATTTTTCTTCTTCTTTTTTTTAAAAGAAACACCCCAATAATTAATGAATGGCATTAAATAACCAGGAAGATGTGCAGCTAGCACACAGAATTTTCTGCTGGTTCATGGCGTAATTTCTTTCTCTTTTTACCTGTAAGAGTTTCTGATTACAAAACATAATTTATACACAACACATGCATTCATTCTCAGACATTCTCAAATGTTCAGAAGCACTACTTCTCTGTTTTTATAGTTTTTACCCTTGCTCTCTACAAAATCCTCTATTATTTTTAAGATTTTATGCTCTAATTTAAAGACATTCTGCAGTAGACATAGCCCAATGTATGTCTCAGATCTTTTAAATCCATATGATTATAGCCATTCTTATAGGCAGTACTTATGCCATTATTTAATTTAGGATATAATACAGAGTATTTTGGTGTTATATCTTTCAGCAACTGAGGTTGGTGACTGAGGAAAAACTACTTCAATTTTAATTGAGATGATCAGTTTGTCTGGACAATTAAGTCTATAGAAGTAGTCTGAGTTGTATGATAGGTTTAGGAGCTTTTAAAATTTGTATTTGGATAGAACCTACAGCCTTCAGATAAAAAAAATTAGTAGAAATGGCTTGTGATTATTTTCTTCCACCTACAGGGCATGAGTAGTTCACTGCTGATGAAGTGTCTAGGGATGAGAAACAGTGAATTTTTCAGATAAACACGCACTGCTTCCAGAGTTTAAGTGCCACACTAATTTACAGAGCTTGAAGGCATACATAGTCTGTCCATCTCACAAGTCACTTAAGAGTACTTTCCACTCAAGTGAAAATTGTTGTGCATGTGAGAAAGCAAAACTACAAAAAAACCCCACACAACAACAACAAAAAAAAAACCACAAGAAAGTTCAGTTTTGTTAAACTCTTTGTAGTTAAATAAATGTAATTGCAATATGAAACTTTTAGGCAGACTCAGATTTGCTTGAAGGCCATTCCTGAAATCCATTCATATTTCTTGATGTATACTTTATGTAAGTTCTTATTTGTTATTTGAATGTTTCAGAGATATAAAATCAGTTTCTTAGATGTTGTAAAGAAGAGAACACCAGCCTGCAGCATACCTAAATGCTATGCAGTCCGTTAGTGAAGTTGCAGTAAAACTAAACATCAAAATACAACTTGTGTAAAAGTTAATAAGCTTAGCTTGCAAAACACTTTCAAACATTTGGAGAAATAGCATTACCAGAAGTCATGATCACTATAAAGCTAGTATTCTCATTACAGCACTGAGGAGTATACAAGTTTTTCCAAGCAGGTTTCCTAGTTATAATTCTTACAGTGTGTCTGGATGTCTTTAAGATTTGCTTTATTACAGAAAAGCAGTAAAACATTTAACATTTTATATGACAGTAAATGTATGTGGTACCAAGGCACTACTTGGAGTGATAGACTGGTGACCTGAATCAGGAAATGCATTGGCTCTCTCAGGCTCTTGTAGATTCAGGAGTGTCATGGGCAGAGGTAAGCAGCACATCATTCGTTTTCTTTTAAAATCTGACATTGTGTAGTATGTCTAGCTGAGTTGGAGTTCACTTTCTTCACAACATCCTATGTGGTGCTGTGCTTTGTATTTGTGACTAAAACAGTCTTACTAACTTACATTTTGGTTGCTTCTGAGCAATACTTGCGTAGTGTCAAGTCTTTTTTTTTTTTTTTTTCCCACAGTGTCCTTGCAACAAGGAGGCTGGGGGTGGGCAAGAGTTTGGGAGGAAACACAACTGGGACAACTGACCCAAAATGAGCAGATAGCATGGATATCCTCTACTATCCGACATCATCTACAAGTAGGGAAAGGAAAAGGAAGGGGAGATGCCATCCAGCGAGATCTGGACAGGCTGGAGATTTGGACAGGGAAAAATTTAATGAAATATAACAAGGGTAAGTGTAGAGTCTTGCATCTGGGTAGGAACAACCCCAGGTTCCAGTATAAGTTGGGGAATGACTTATTAGAGAGTAGTGTAGGGGAAAGGGACCTGGGAGTCTTGGTGGACAGCAGGATGACCATGAGCCAGCACTGTGCCCTTGTGGCCAGGAAGGCCAATGGCATCCTGGGGTGTATTAGAAGGGGGGTGGTTAGTAGGTCGAGAGAGGTTCTCCTTCCCCTCTACTCTGCCCTGGTGAGACCCCATCTGGAATATTGTGTCCAGTTCTGGACCCCTCAGTTCAAGAAAGACAGGGAACTGCTGGAGAGAGTCCAGCACAGGGCAACTAGGATGATGAAGGGAGTGGAGCATCTCCCTTATGAGGAAAGGCTGAGGGAGCTGGGGCTCTTTAGTTTGGAGAAGAGGAGACTGAGGGGTGACCTCATTAATGTTTACAAATATATCAAGGGTGAGTGTCACGAGGATGCAGCCAGGCTCTTCTCGGTGACAACCACTGATAGGACAAGGGGTAATGGGCTGAAACCGGAACATAAGAGGTTCCGCTTAAACTCGAGAAGAAGCTTCTCAGTGAGGGTAACGGAACACTGGAACGGGCTGCCCAGAGAGGTTGTGGAGTCTCCTTCTCTGGAGACATTCAAGACGTGCCTGGATATGTTCCTATGTAGCATAATCTAGGCGTTCCTGCTCTGGTAGGGGGATTGGACTTGATGATCTTTCGAGGTCCCTTCCAATCCCTAACATTCTGTGATTCTGTGATTCTGTGATTCTGTGAGACAACTGAAAATAGTGAATGAATTCCTTCATTTATTAAACTTCCTTTATCTTGACCCACAAGTCTCCTTGTCTTTTCTTTTTTTACCTGCCCTGCAGGAAAGTTCAGTGATTGAGCACCTGTGTGGGTGTTCAGCTGTTGGCTGGGGTCAATCCACAATACACTGTCACTATTTAGAGGTTAATTAGAATGGGAGCAGTGTGTTAGAGCACCATAGATCAACAGTGATGGAAATGCTGTGTGTTCCTGAAGAGAACAAGACTACTTTATTAGCAGCTGATGGGTAAGTAGGCCTTTCCAGGGATACACTGGAAACATCTGTAAAATTTGGTTAGTCAGTGGTTGAAGTTTCTCATTGTTACTCTAAACTCTTACCTGACAATTTGTTTTGTATTGCCAAATCCTTGACGTCCATCTCTGCTCTGAACCTTGGCCTCTTCCCCTCACAATTCTTCAGCCTCTCCTCTGATAATAACAACAAAAGACACCAAAAGAATAAGCAAGGTTAACTTTTACCCAAACATTAAATCATGTAAGTTTTTTTTTTTTTTTGCAAAAGAATTTGTGAGATCAAAATTACAATAGTAAATCATGCAGACTCCCCAATGTCAGAAGAATTGATATTAGGAAACAGATGACCATGTTATGCTCTGAATACTCAAAATAATGTTATGGATAAAAGAGAACAAACCACACCTGTGAAGCCACGAGTTTGTTTTAGTCAAATAATGTTGTTACAGTCCAATAGTGAAACTATTAGCCAGCTTGTGATGATACTAACACCTACAATCAAATTAATACAGAAAGACCCATTAACAATACCCTTAAAACTACTATATATTTAAAACTTCTAACATGTACTCCTTTTCTTTACTGTTTGCCTACTCTTTCAGGATCATTTTGGGTCCTGATGTTGAATCATCTACCTTTCTCGGGAAGACTGGAGGGAAACTTGGATGAAGATAACACACCTGATAACGCCAGCAGAAAGAGAGGCAATGTGAGGAGCAGACCTGCTGCTCTGGGGAAATGAGGTGAGATGAGAGAGGAAAGGGTCTACAGCCCCAGAGAGTTTAATGGTCCAAGGGTGACAGAAAGATCTGAAAGGCCAGTTGTTATGATTCAGTTTTCAGAAGCAAAGTAAAACTGGTTCTAGGACTCTTTTTTTTTTTTTCTTTTTTCAGGTATAAATTGAAACCGAAGTTTGTGATAAAGATTTGGGGCTTAAGACTGATTAGTAACTGGTCTTAACAAAGCAAAAAATCTTGGTTCAGCAAAGCATAATGATTTAAATGGAATTTCATTACAGGTTTACTTTGATTGCTCTGACGTACGGAAATCCCTTTGAACAGGCTCATTCTACCTTTCCAACTATCTTAGAGAAAACTAAATTTGGTTTTAGCTAATCTGGAATAATTTCATAGGTATTTCCATATGGTAGTTGCATCTAAATTAAAGTTACCTCGTATCTCATATTTCCTTTAGTGTAGCAGAGTAAAAATTTGTACTTTTTTTCTGACATTAAAACAGTTCAAAACAAAGAATCAT
Source organism: Trogon surrucura (assembly GCA_020746105.1). NCBI lineage: Eukaryota > Metazoa > Chordata > Aves > Trogoniformes > Trogonidae > Trogon > Trogon surrucura. The sequence continues at coordinate 109,399,826 of CM036617.1, read as the reverse complement.
TTATTCAGTGCTCAAAGCCACAAAGTATTTAGGAATATGGGTTAAAAAATGAAAAGTGTAGGTATAGGGCATTAGCTACAACTCTGAAAATACTTCATGCTAGCCTAATCTACCTGACAGAGAAAAGAATCAAATCAGTTAAAGAAAAAAATGCAGAATGTTGTGATGCCCTTTTATCTTCTTCCCTCTGTATATATGTGCCCGTTTGACAGTTTTGAACAGACCCAAACTCGGCAGCTTGTGCTGCTTCAAATGTTTTCACTAGCCAGAGGTGAGAGAATTCTTAGACATTCTTAGACATTATTGCCTTTGCTGGTTTGAATAGGTACATTATGAAAGATTCACTTTACTTCCTTTCCTTTAGATTGTCCCATTTGTAATCTTATTTGAATAGAATGCCTAAATCACTCTACCTAACTCTAAGAGATCCTTACCATATATATAATGAAGAAGGGCCCCTTCGGAGAGCCGGCCAAGTTAACAACCATCCCACCGATAGAGCTACAAGTCGTCCTCCCTTTATTGCTCCGGACAGCTCAATCTATACAGTCAAGCAGTGTCCACGCGCCTGCCCCTTAACAGAGTTGGTCAGTTACAGGTTTACACGCGCCAGTGTTTTATTGGGTAGTGCCATTCAACTGTGCAGGTGGCTCTCATCCCCGCTTCTCCCCCCTGCAAAGCTCTTCACAAAACAGCTGCACCTCCTCCTCTCCGTGCCCCAAGGCAGATCCAAGGACAGAGCCTTTGTTTAGGCCTAAGCTGGGTTGTCCAAAACCTTTAAAGGGATACCGCACCTCTGCTCCACAAGAAATTCCTCTACAGTATAGTATAATACAAATTCTTTCAATTTTGCCTTAACAGATTAAATTTGTTGTTCAACGTCATTGGTCAAAAATACAAAAGTATTGTGAAAGAATTTTGTTTATGTGGTTTTTTTCTTTCTGTCTGGAGGATACTCATTTAACTGCACAGAGATATGCTTTGGTATAGTTAGCATTTTAGACTTTAAAAACAAAAATTCTCTAGAGGATTTTGTGATATAAACAAACAAGCCCTTAAAAGAGAAACATTTTCTATTACATTTGATCTCTGTCCCACCATTGCTTTGAAATGTAGTATTTTATTGAATATAGATCCAATTGTAACTGCTTGGGGTTTACTATGTGAATGGAATTTTGATAAATGAATGTTTTAGTCCCTTTGCAACGTAATTTATCACTGAAATTGGATGATTTAGAGTTTCCAGATATCTAGACAGTAATGAATTCTCCCAGGTTACTTCAGTTTCTCAGATGAGAGGTGCATTTAATATTTGACTTACCAACAGCAAAAAGGTTGAATCAGAACAGATCAGACATACATATCTTCAGAAATTTTGCAGGTTGACTCAAAATAATGGTCATCTCTTGAACCTTCTGAAGCTGAACTTCTCCCTTTGAGAAACTGGCACCTTTATAGAACCTCAAACTCGTATAAAGATCCTTTTTATCCGACATCCTATAGTTTCCTTGTATCTTTGGTACAAAATATAAAGTGTTAGACCTTTGATTGGGAAACCAGGCAGAAATGCTACCACCTTCAATACTGTAACAAAACTGTTTTATAAAGATTAAAGGAATTTTCAAGACTCTAAGTAACTCCATCTATGTTATACACGGAAAAGAAGTCTATTTGTTTGCTTGCTCAAACACAGGCAGAAACTGCATGAGATCTGCCAAATGTGAAGTCAAGTTGTCAGTTTTTATTATTGTAGGTCAGGGTAGTTCTTCCACACTGAATTTCACTTCTAAACCTTTAAACCACTGTAAATTTTTGACATGAGTAACAGACCAGAGAAAAAATTGTTCTTTGTTGACAAGGTTGTAAAGAGGAAGGTATAGGGCTTCTTATATTATTACCCTATAATATCTCATATTCTTCCAGTTTCTTACTATGAAACAACCCAATGTTCCTTTTATGGTAATACCATATAGATACAAAATGGCCATTGGTCTTTGGTACTGAATGTGTATTCCTTCTCTATGAAATATTGGTCTCCTGTTCTCAGGTGTCCATTCTGTTTGGGTGGATACTAGTAGAAGTCATATATTGAAGACTAGCTCAGAGAATGTATTTTGAAAGGGAAACGTTGCTTATATAAAAGAAAGAAAACTAAAAACTCACATGCCTTTAATTACCAGAACAAAGATTCACAGAAAGAGGCATCGTGTTCAGATATGTTTAATGCATTATGTTGCTTAGATTACCAACTTGTCAATATTTTTTTTTATTAAAATGAATTGTTTTGTGTGTAATTTATTCCTTTTTAAAATGTTTTTACTTGTCTTTTCACTCAAGGGTTAACTGGAAACCTAGAATTTATATCACATGAACCACAGAATAACCTGGGCTGGAAGCGACCTTAGAGATCATTTTAATCCAACCTCCCTGTTGTGGGCAGGGACGCCACCTCTCGACTAGGTCAGGCAACACGTGAGAACCGAAAGGGAATCGAACCCTTGACCTTCGGTGTTTTAGTCACCACGCTCAATCCACTGAGCTAAACCGGCCCTCAATATAGACAAGTTTAAGAAAATATGCTCAAATATTTTAGCTTTGAGGGGGGAGGATCTAATTTTTTACGTTTGTTTTCAATCTTTTGGCATTAAATATTAAAGAAAAATACATCTTTGTTCAATGTAGTGATTATCACTACGATTCTTATTCCTCGTGTCTCAAAAACTGTTTTCATTGGTTATTTTATTGTGTCCATTTGGTGCCCTTATATAGTGGCCTGGTTTTCCATTGTACAATGTCTCAAAACTGTTTCAGTTCTCTCAGGTGTGGCTCAGCCCTTTCTCTGCATCTTTGAAAGTTAAAATATGAGTGTATTCCTTTCTAAGCACTGTTGCTTTCTAGATTTGTACTGAGTTTTCACTCAAGAGGTGTGATGGCTGTATTAAGAAGTGCTTTCTATGATGATGTTTGTGTTTATTTGGAACTGGTTCTGGCTGCACTCCATCTTACACATATTTTGACTACCCCTAAATACTGTATGTAGTCAATGTCTTCTCAGAGAAGAGGTGTCTGGCTGCTTCTTATTTCAAAGTTCAGTAGCCCTGTAACGGGCGTGAAATTCTGAGTCTTTCACAGATGGCATAATAATGCCTAAGTGAAGTACAGTACATAGGTGGACAGTGTATATCAGCTTCCATGAGTTAAAGTAGTTGGAAAAGAACAGTTCTGCTTTCAAGCAGAAATGTTCTTGAGTTTATAATGAATATAGTCATACATTTACATAACTGCGTAGGAACAGAGAGGTATGGCCACACCAGGCAAAAAGCACCTGTTAGCATCTGTACTCTTTTTTTTTCCCTGAAGGATATGGCTTCAACGGTGACTGAAAATAGTGTCATATCAAAATTTCATCAAAACTTTCTCTCAGATGTTCTTCCAAGAACTGCCCCCAGGACTATCCCCAACTTCATTTTTTTTTCCTAGTTGAAATTAATGGCAGATATAAATACTCCACAGTAATTGTCATAACATTTATGTATATCAGTGATCTCTGTAATGCCTAAGTTATACACTAACACAGAGGGGAAGCTGCACATGTTTCTCAGTTTTTTTGACAGATGTCTGAGGAGACAAAAGTTTTGCATCTCAGAATCATGACTGAGTGAAGTTGTACTGGCTTGAGAACTCCCACTCATTCCCTGGCTTAGGCTGTGTTGCCACTAGCAGGTACCCATAACCTGTCAAGTTTTGTCACAGGTGATTTATTTGAACTTCAGTTACACCCATCCCTAAAAGTAACAGGTAAGTGAAACGAGGTAATTCAAGAGAAAAGTTGTGGTTTCACGCTGTAAGCTACTTTGAAATGCCAGTCTCAGTGCCTTGGCTCTACTTTGAATATATAAAAGTTGTTCATTTGGACTGTTCCTACCCTTTCTGGCTGAGTACACCCCATTCTCTGTGATCAGCTAGCCAACATGTTAATGGAATGCAATTTGAGTTGCACATAATTATCTGGATGGGAGACTACCACGCTTGTGTAGTCTAACGGATAGCTGGATTATGTAGCTTTATTATTCAAAGCAAATGGGAACATGAGTTACATGCTGTGTAACTGAAATGAGTAGGGCCCATAGGTTCAGTCTGATGCTTATTAAACTGGCTTGCCATAGTTAATTCACTTGTAAAACAGGATTTATAATGGAAACATTTAAAGTGGGAACAGCAACTTACCCCCATTCACGAGTAGCTGTGAAAGTGTTATTATATGGAGGTATATTAAAACAAAAAACAAGTTCAGCTGTGTAAGTTGCTGTACAGATTCTTTTATATGCCTAATGCAAAGAATCTGCAATAGGTAATTCATTATTTTTTTGGTAGTATTTCTCGATAGGGTAAGTCTAAGATTGTAGCTGAACTTTTGATGGTCTGTCTACTTTGTGCGTATTATCACAGTATTATTGAATTTTGTATATAATCAATCTTTGAGGGAGTATCTTGAAATAAACAGTCTCAAAATGAAGGCAGGGTCAGACAGCTTATGTTTTCCCTTGATAATTTCATTAGACGTAGCGTTGATTATTTCTGTGTTTGATAACCATAGGCAATCACAGAATAAAGAAAAAGTGGTGCAGTGTAGACGGAAAAGTGGGCATGGAAGGAAGGACTTGTTACTTGCTTCTCGATTTCTGCAAACCTATATTTTGGGGTTTTTAGACTTCTCTACATTTTCAGAGTCAGGTCCTATTCACATGCATCCTAAATAAACATAACTAGCTATATAAAGTGACCACCAGTATAACAAGTTTCTGGAATTCAATGTTGTGAGATGCCAGGGTACTTTCAGATTGTTTTTTGGACCAGTGACTCAGTTACTGCTGAAAGTCCCATGAAATCTGGAGGGATACTTCATCCATTTTGTCACTGTATGGAGAGGAACATTACTTGTAGGGGGTGAATTCATTTTAGACCTCTGTATAGCTTTCAGTGACATGGCTTCTCATCAAGATGGTCAAGGTCTTCAAAGCGCCTTTATGAGGGCCTTGAGGCTGTAATGAGCAATATGTCCTCTTGTGAGGCCCCACCTAGAGTACTGCATTCAAATTCACGGCCCTCGGCAGAAAAAGAACATGGACCTGCCAGAGTGGGTCTAGAGGAGGCCACAAAAGTTATCAGAGGACTGGAACATCTCTCCTGTGAGGACAGGCTGAGAGAGTTGGAGTTGTTCAAACCTGGAGGAGAGAAGGCTTCAGGGAGATTTTATTGTCACCTTTCACTGTACAAAAGGATCTTATAAGAAAGATGAAGAGAGGGTCTCAGCAGGGACTGCACTTACAGAGTAATGGTTTTAAACTGAAATATGTAGATTTAGATTAGATTAGATATATGGAATAAATTCTTTAGTACGATTGTGGTGAGACAGTGGAACAGGTTGCCCAGCTAAGTTGTGAATGCCACATCGTTGGAAGAGCTCAAAGTTGGCTGGATAGGACACTGAGCAATCTGGTCTAGTGGAAGGTGTCCCTGCCTTTGGTAGAGGGTTTAGAAGTAGGTAATCTTTAAGGGCCTTTCCACCATAAACCATCCTATGATTCTGTTAAAGAACTATTGAAGAGATAAAATCAAATATAGAAATGAGGGAAAGATAGAGACGATTCAGGAAACAAACTAAATTGGTAAAGGAAAGAAAGCAGGGAAAAGAGGTGAAAAATACACTAAGTAGGAAAATGCAAGTGTGAAAAGTAGTGGTGCAAAAAAGAAAAAAGAACTGAGAAACTGTGTTTCAGTTTTTCAAAACTGAAATCAAAAGACAGAATCTGAAAAGCCATGTTATGCATGGTTAGTATTCTGCAACTGAAAGTAAAATGAATTTTTGTTTACAGGAGGAGAGACAGAACATAACTTATTTGTCATCAGAATGTGCTAAACCCCTCAGAAATGGATACTAAACAACACTCAGATACTTGGCTCATGTGAATGTATGGTCCTTGTTTATCTTTTTAAATGTTAGTAACCATTCAGAGTCCTTGGTGGAAACAGCTGGGTTGCACCTTTTGCTTGATGTTATGGTGGTGGTGACGCTAAAATGTGTAGGATCCAATTAAACTTTTTAATGACTTGTACTCAAATTATTAAGATCTGTCTGGTAAACATAGGTAAAATCTCAAAAAGAAAGGTAATGAGTTGAAAAAACTGTTTTGTAGATGAACTCTATGTTTAAACACTTGCTTCTATAGATATGGCAGTATAAGAAGGATTTGGCTTGTAGTTAGCTAACACTCATCTAGCAATATGGTACATGATAATTATAGCTATTTTAGCATTGTAGTCAATAAGCACATTTTTCTGTTTGTTCCAAGAGATGAAGAAAAACATTTTCCCTGCTCTTGCATGGTATACAAGCATCCATACTTTAAACAATGACTTTCCATATACAGAATTAAACATTGCAAAATGAATTGGAACTGCAAATACTTTTAATAATTATGACATATATCAACTGTAGAGATTTGTTATAAATTAATATAATCATGTATTTGGAGCAGTCATTATTACTGCTAAGTTGAGAACCTAGTATATGGATTCATCATATAATAGCTAACTCTATCACAAATAAGAGTATTGAATCCTGAATATATATCAGTCCTTTCCAGCCAGGAGTCGAGCCATGATTGCATCACAGAAAATATATATATACACTAAGCTTGAAGGATGTAAATTAAATGTATATTGTATGAAATATCTTTTTGTTTATTTTATTAAAATGTGATTAAAATCACATTTGTATGTGTTGCTAACAAGTTTTCTTTCTGCTTGTTGTTTAACAGGTAGACATTTACTTTTGCCAAATACAAGGAGTAAGTACTTTAGAGCAATGCATTTTTTCCTTGTTAACACATATTCATGTTTTTTTCACAGAGAAGTCACAGGTGGTTTTATATGCCATTTAATATGTTATATTGATAAATAAACAGTTTACACAGTTATTCACATATCTACTCTCAAGCTTATAAATTATGCATGTGCACTTGTGCCCAAAATAGGAAAAAGAAAGGGAAATGTATTACAGAGCACTTGCCATAAAAGAAAGGATGTCTCTTTTCTTTACCTGATGTACAGCTACAGTGATTTCTCTGCAGTTAATGGAATTATCCACGACATCTGTGACATAAATCCCAGTAGTTTTGCTTTAGAATGTGTTCCCCATGTTGCTACTGAAACTTTGGATAGAGGCAGACAGAATCTAACTGTCCAAATTAGGTTTTGCAATGACAGAAAGGTGCTAAAATGTGAATAAATTTAATTTCAAAAGTTATATTGAATCTTTAGGTTTTGGCTGAAATGTCACCCCTATTAAAGTTTTTCTGCAATTTGTAATTTACTTTGCTCAGTGTAGCAATTAATTCCACCCTTATTTCCTGTGCTATCCCAGCAGCATAACTCCTCTATCTCTGTGCTAGCATACTGAGACAATATTGACTCAGTAAGAAACATGTCGTTAGCTGATTCTACAGTGTCATTTACTGTAGTTTCCTTTATTCTTCTTAGTGACTCAGTATATTATATGAAATATTTTTTTTCCCTAAGATTAGGTATATAAACCAAGAATTCTATTTCTAAAATACTGAATATTATACATAATTTTGTTGCAACGTTTTATATAACATTAAATTTGCTTTCGTTTCTGCAATGTCACTTAAAACTGCATCATGTTTTAAAATTCTTTCAGTGGAAACAACTATGAAAGCAGAACCCCAGCTTTTTGTGAATTTCATGTAATTTCAGCAGAACACTTTAAATCTGTTCAAACCTTTTTAATCAAAAAAGGTGAGATAGGATTAGAATGAGTTCTTGTGGAAACTACTAAAACATACAATTACCAACCTGCAAAAGCAACAGAACAGAATTTCGGGATGTGAAGAACAGAATGTAATAAGGCAGGAGTTTTGAGAAAAAAAGTTCAAGAGAGAACATTTCAAACTTCAATGCCAACACCAATTCTGCTGATTGCAATTACATGGAGTTCAGATTACTACTACTGAATGCTACTTCCTACATCTGAAGAAGCTTATGTGACAACAAACATGCTGAAAAGTTGGAGTTTTCAGTTGATACTTTTTTCAGTCAAGAAAATGAGAGAGACTATACTGAAAACAATATTTAGAACTGAATTCGAAAATGGGGGAAAGTTGAATCTTGTTATATATCTTATCTGTAAGATTCTGGTGACTGAAGCAAGAAGTTTCTTGATTGATCAAGCAACGATAATTTACATCTTATGCCTAAATAGCAGCAAATTGCTTTTAGTCAATATCTAACGGTGTTGGCAGTCCTGATAATCTTGAAAGAGAATGTAACAAAATCATTTTATGAGGTGAGTCGGTTTAAATTATACTAGAAAATATTCAACTTCTGGTTCCTCTAGATACGAACAACTGCCACTTGCATGCTATTAAACAGAAAACACAACTGTTGTTGTTAAATAATATTTGATTAAGATTGTGTCCCTGGATCTGAAAGCAAATTATATTCTCCATTCATGGATTCTTTTATTCATGATGCTCCATTTAGAGTCTAGACAACATTTTTTTGGCAGTATTACACAATGTATAAGATATCCATAAAAGGCCTGAGTAAATTGCTTTGTCCTTCGTTCCAGTCACAAAGATTTTCTACAAAGGACTAGAGCAGGTTACAGCTACACTGTATGTTCCTGTCGCCTCCAATAAGGCGCCCTTTCCTATTTAGTCAGGACCTGCTGTGCTAATTACAGCTACAAAGGAGGATGCTTTAGGCCAGCTCTAATGTAGTTGATTACACAGGGTGTCACCACACATTTTTTTGGGGGCATGAAGAGCAAAACTATTCATAGGAAATCAAGAACAAAGTACATCCTAGATATTTTCAGTGGCATAACAATATTACCTGTTGCATTTGCACAGCTTTACCATTTGATTTGCTTTCCTAATTTCTGTGATGCCAATATTTTTAGATATGCCTAGTGCGATCACAATACGTCTTTTCTTAATGGTAGTAGTCATTACAACACTCATATTTAAAATCAGCACTTTTTTTCCCCCCTCAAATCTGTGCAACACTACATTCCTCTATATTAAATGTTATCAATCATTTTATCAACTAATCACTCTTTAAAGTTTCATCTTCACACATAGGGGGATTTTTATCATCTTGATACCACAGTACTGTCAGAAAATATAGTACTTTTAAAAGAGTTGATATTTGAGTGTAAAAAGAGCTCTGTGTCTGTTATCATGGTGATGACAAAAGCTCTATTGTTTGTTTTCTCCTTTCTTCTCTGCCTCCTTATGGTCAGTGATAGCAAACTGCATGAAAGTCTTCGTGTCATGTATGGAGCACATGGAGAAGCTCTGTGAGATTCTTCCAGTGGTTAGCATGGGACAGATGTCAGGTTTCTGAGTGCCATAGCCTGACTCTCAAAAGTGCCTCTCCTGTCAGCACTTGTTTATGAAGCACTTCTCTTCTTCTGATATCACTGTCTTAGACATTTTTTGCAATGGAAAAGTATATACCTGCCTATTTTATATGAAAAAAAAAAAAAAAATTAACAGTTGCATTTATACTATGTAATATATATATGTATCTCCTCCAAACACAGAAAATAAATAAGTAGATAGATATAAGAGCGAGAGAGAGAGAGAGAGACAGAGGGAGAGAAAGGGATATAGAGAGAGAAAGGGTTGAGAAGAGACTGAGTTGTGTATACCTCATTAACATATAGGTGAATACGAAGGAAAAGAATCACTTAAGTCACTGAGATTTTATCCATCTCAGCTGAGTCACTGTGAGGCTGTTAGGTGGTGATGTAGTCAGTCACAGATCACAAGAAACATTAAGTGCAGCTGAACTCCAGCCCACGTATTCTTTCTAAATACAAAGAAATAATGTTATTATAAGTTCTCTTTGGATCTGTTAAGCATTTTTGATAACACTAATAATGTTCATTCTTAATAACACACTTAAATATCAGAATTTTCTATATACTGAATTTTTTTCCAAACCGAAAACAACATAAAGCATTATGATGGGAAATTAAGATGCAAATAAATGCTGTAGATTGCATTTCTTTAAATCAAGAAAAACAGTAACCTCAAAAATAATTGCCCGTGATTACTTCATCCTCCATGTTACATTACACTGACCTTCATTTCTGTTAATGTTACTGTTTTGTGGGAACACAGTGCTTATGTGTTAAAGAATTTGCAATGTTTAAGTTATTCCCTCCCTTTGTTCTTGATCTTTGAAAATTTGCAAGGTTCCTGTTACATAACACAATTATAGAACTGTGCCATATGCTTTATGCATATGGCAAGCCTTGCAGAGAAGCTCTGAGCATTGTGTTCTGCAGATCTGTGCAGAAAGTGCTACTCTGAGATTTGTGAAAATTGTTACAGCTGGAAAAAAAAAAATCATTTAATTATAAAACAATAATGGTGCTGGTTTGGACTACTTAAGGGAAACCTGACACAGATGCTTGTGTAATGGAATCCAGTTATTAAGTTACAGAATTAGCCCTGCCCTGCAAGCTGCTCCCGGCATGTGAACCTCATTGACTTCAGCAGGGCTCTGCAAGGGCACAGCGCCTTCCAGCCAGATGGACCACTTTGCAAGGTCAGAGATTAACTGCACCATTTGAGTTAGACAAAAAGTGACACGAACAGCTACATCAGGCTTCCAGCCTTCCATGTAGCTATGAAATTATTTCATTTTTTTCACTGCTTGTTTTGCATTGTTATCAGGTACAAACTGCTAGATGTGTCCATAATTTGGTGGAATTTTGTTCAAGAAGTTAAGAACCAGATTCTCAGATAGTAATTGCTCCCATGAGGTCAAATGAAATGCAGCCAGCTTTCAGACTCTCACTGTGAGATAGAATGAATTGGAAATTCTGACCTATATATCTCTTTTATGCTATAAGAAACAGTGGCACAGCGGTTGGGTGGTCAACTTAGTGTCCACTAAGGGTTTTTCTCATAAAACAGATTACTTTTATGGACTATAAAGAAAGGCAAACTAGACAGTTTGAAATTCTCTGAACTGTTGGAAATAATTCTTCAGAGTATTTCCAGAATATACTGTGGAATCAAGACCTCTCGTTTGTACTGAAGGTCAGGTTAGCACTTTGCATTGTGAGATCCCCTGATTTCAGTATAAGGGAGAGTCTGAGAAGTTTTAGGTCTAGGAGAGAACAGCACAATATTGCACCTATAAGTTCATGTCTATATTGCAGTGATCCTTCATTGGTAAGAATGTGGCAACATGCAAAACACACTGTACAGATGGACAATTTTATTGCTGAAGTACACAGGAAACAGAAACAAGGAAAATCAACTGTCTTAAACAGGTACAATTTCCTTAAAAGTCTTATATAAATTAAACTTAAAAACAAAACAAAACAACAAAAAAACCCAGAACAAAGTAGAATTTTTAAAAAGAAAAAAATAGTAAGAAGAAGTTACATCCTAAGTATCTCAATCATCTTATTTTCTTCTCAGTTCTTCAGAGGATGTATCTGAGACACTTGATTTTCAAAAGCCAGAATCTCATAGCTGAATCTCATAATTATGGACTGTATCTGAGTTCTGTCCTTACTTTAAAAATAAACTGCTTTTCCTCTATATTAAAAAAATGCTCAGATTAAAATTTTGACATGTAATTTTATTTTATTTTTTATTTTACAAAGAATGGGAAAATGCTGCCATGTGTAAGTAATTAATAAAACAATCATACAGAAATGTATCAAACATCTTTGCAAATGTAAACTTTGCTGCTTCAACAACTTATAATGTATAGATTTTTTTATGCTTGCTACAAAATATTTGCTTTCTGTCGATTGCAGATGAATTGATATTATAACAGGGTGTTCTATTACATAATGGCAAAAAAAAAAAAGAACTAAAAAAAAATCCACAGTCCATTATCATCCTAATAATATGTGAGATACTCTTGACTTTATATTAGCTTTTTCATTCTGTAAGGAAGAGCCTAAACCAGTAAACAAAATAGATGTCTCAAAAATGTTTCAGAAAGATAAAGTGAAACAATTGAAGGTATAATATCAGTTAACCATAAAGGAAATATATTAGATCCTTCTTTACAGGCTATTATTCAGGCATTAGATTACCATCAATCTATTTCAATCAAAAGTATGTTTTGTAAAGCTTAAATGATCTTCATCTACTTCTTGAGGTAATAATATGATTGAACTTCACATTTAAAAGAATAAGCACTTTCCTTCAGCACAATCATAGAATCATAGAATTGTAGAATGGTTTGGGTTGGAAGTGGCCTCCATAGAACATCAAGTCCAATCCCCCTGAAATGAGCAGGGATGTTTTCAACTTGATCAAGGTATCTGAAGCCCCATCCGGACTGACCTTGAATGTTTTCAGAGATGAGACATTTACCACATCTTGGGGCAACTTGTCCCAGTGTTTCACCACCCTTATATTCAAAAAAAAAAAAAAAAAAAAAAAAAAAAAAAATCTTTATTATATCTAACCTAAATCTACCTTCTTTTAGTTTTAAGCCATTGCCCCTTGTCTTATTGCAGCAGACCCTAATAAAGATCTGTCCCCTTCTTTCTTATGAGCATTCTTTAAGTACTGAAAGGTCACAATAAGGCCTTCCTGGAGTCTTCTCTCCTCCTGACTGAACTCCAACTCTCTGAGCATTTCCTCATGGGAGAAGCATTCCATACCTTCTATAGTTTTTGCAGGCCTCCTCCGGATTTGTTGCTTTCAGCCTGGTAGGGTGAGGATACGGGGTCCCCTCAATCTTGTTTTTTTGTCTAAGAGAGGGTATACAATGGGTCCATTAGTCTACCTCTTTCTCATCCTCCCTGATGCTCCTTAGCCTTTTACTCCCTCTTGTAGCTCTACCACCAAAGCAAATCCTTAACCTACCCTTATATTTTCTTTGCAAAACTGAAAAGTTTCTGGGAAATAAAATTGGTCCACTGATTTCAGTAATGTAAATTTCACTCAATACTTTTTATATATGTATATTTTTAATAGATTTTTGAATATAACAACTTAATCTATGTGAAATTTTCCAGCTGTATTAGTTCTACTTCAGCACACTGACTTGTTGGTTATATTGGCAGGTTTCATAAGAAATCTTGATTTACATGTCTGGTGATTATTTTTAACCAGACAATATAAAGTATAAGAAGCTAAGGAAATCATCCACTCTCCTAGTCAATGACACTATATCTTTTTTTTAGGGTAATATTTGAAGCCAACAGCTGTAAATATCTTTCCGCTGAGATATTAATCATTCTGAGGTGGAACTCAGATGTTTCTATCAATTTATGCATACTGACATTTTGCTGAATCTAGAAAGCAAAGATATTAATACTTAACCTGTAAAATTACTGCTCTTACTCCATATGATTGAATTCCACAAGCTTACTTTGTAGGCAGAGGATGCCTTACAGACTCTAGAGATTCTCTTATGTGACAAAAGTTTTCATGTGAATTTCCAGAACACCTACACATTGTACAAGACTTTATCCAGTCTAAACCGTGCTGTGTTTTAGACTTGTGACTAAAACAGTGTTGGTAGCACACTGATGTTTTGACTAGTGTTTATGATACTAGGCCTTTCTGACCTCCAAGCAAGTAGACTGGAAGACTACAATTTGGGGAGACTCACAGCCAGGACAGCTGACTCAAAGTGACCAAGGGGATTGTGCTCAACAATACAGCTCAAGGAAAGTAGGAGGGAGAAAGTACATTCTTGGTTATGGTATTTGTTTTCCCAAGTACCCATTAGGCACACTGAGACCCACTTTCCAGGAAGAGTTTAGACATCTGTCTGCCAATGGGAAGCAGTGAATTAATTTGCGTTGCTTTGCTTGCATGCACAGTTTTATTTCACCTATTACTCTATCTTTATCTCAGTCCATGAGTTTTCATTCCTTCCTTTTATTTTCCTCTTCCTGTTTTCTTCATCCGTCCTACTGTGAGGAGAGAGTGAACTTGTGGCTGTGCAGGTGTTCAGTTACTGGCAAAGGTCAACCCAGCACAATAGACTTTGTTAATATAAATTATCCAATAATTTAGGTTTATCCAATAATTTAGGTTGGAAGAAATTTCAAGAGGTAAATTTTACCAACCTCCTGCCTGATGCAGGGCCTGGTCTGGGATCAGACCAGGTCATTTGTGGTTTGCTCAGATGGGTTTTGAAAGCTTCAAAGATGGAGACTGCACAAGTTTTTTGATAACTTTAACCTCTGCTTGACTATATTCAAAAACGAAAAAGATTTTTGCTGTATGCAGACGGAATGTCTTTTTCTCAATCAATGCCTGTTTCTCTGGTCCACGTGATGCATTCCACAGCAATGAGCCTGTCTCTGTCTTCCCATTGACCACCCCACAGGCAACTGCTAAGTCTCTCTGAAGATGTCTCTCACCCAGAATAAACAATCCCATCTTCCCCAGCCTCTTCTAGTAGGGCATGTTTTTCAGTCTCTGACCAGCTTGGTGGTCCTCCAATGAACTCACTCCAGTTTGCCATTGTCACCCTTGTCCTGGGGAAGCCTGAACAGGACACAGTAGTTCATGTGTGGTCTAACGATGTGTAAAGAGGAAAAGTCACTTCCTTTGATCTGCCAGCTCCTCTTCATACAGCCCAGGACACTTTTGACCACCTTTCACTGCCAGGACTCACCACTAACACACTCATCTTACTGTCCGTCCAGACTCTCCCAGTCTTTTTCAACACAGTTGACCCCCAACCATCCAGACTCCAGCCTAGCTCTTCCCAGGTGTGGATATTTTCAAGTAGTTCTTCTCAGGATGTTTCCTATGCAGATCCCTCTCAAAGACAGCCCTACTCTGAGTTCTGCCCAGTTTGGTGTCATCCATAAACTGAATAAGAGTGTACTCCATCTCCTCCTCTAAGTCATTGATAAAGATGTTAAATCAGATAGGTCCCAGTGCACCTCCTATAGAAACTCCACCTATAACTGGCCTTGAGCCAGAGGAAGAATCACTAAGCATTATCCGTTGAAACTGACTATCCAATTTATTTCTCACCCATCTAGTAGATCCTATTTAGACCAAAATGTGCAAGTCTCCATACAAGGAGGATGCTGTAGGAGACCATATAAAAAGCTTTTTTTAAGTAGAAACAAGGAACACCTACTACTCTCCTCGCATACACAGGTCTTTTTTTTTTCATCTTAGAAAGCAAACAAGTAAGTGAACCATCTTTTACCCATAAAGGACATACACACAAAGAAAAAAAATTAAATTTGATGTTTCTTTTATATTTTGAGTAAGTGCTCTACTGAGGGCTGGTGAGTCCTGTAGAAAGAACTTTTGGGATGTTCTCATGGCTTGCTTTGTTGCCAGCTTTTATGATTACATTACTCAATTTAAAGTGAATATCAAGAATCCACTTCATTATCTATATAATACCTTCTAATTACCTATATAATACCTTCTAATAAACAGTGGGAAGACTACAGTAGTTTAAAACCAGACTTAGCTTAAGCTTGTGGAAAGAGGTTAATTAGGAAAATATTTCCTACATTTTAGCCAAGAGATACAGCTCCAAGTGCAATACCAGGTTATTAATAGTTGTGAATCATATGTGATACACAGCAAGGTTTTTTGGCTCTGCCTTTGTATTGTATATTATATTTGTGATAATAAGCCCTTGGAAATCAGCACTTTGCTGAGTTTTCTGCAACATTAACCTTTTAAGTGATAATGTTTTGATGTAATTACTAAAAGCAAAAGATCCTTTACTAAATTCCTTTTGAAGTAGTTTTAGCCTGTGAAGAAAAATTCAGGTAAGAAATTATTTTTTTCTTCCTCAAAGTTAAACAGCATATGGAGACATATTTCTAATATTATTCATTTACTCTAAGGTTTTATAAGCAAACTGTGTCACACATTTTTGCATTATTTTCTTTTTTAGCATGATAAGTATCATGCTAAAATCTTCTCTGATACACCTGTTTCCCTTCATCCAATATTTGTCCTTGAGTAGTCAATGAAGGAAGAATGAGGGCTTTTCATTGTAGTAAAAAACCTCATTGCTAGTGCTCTCCATCTTGTTGCTTCTTCCGGAGCTTGAAATCGATTGAAAAGATTTAATCATGCCATTATGATTCTTTGGCATTTTTAGTTGCAGCATCCACAGAAAAGACAATGTGCCTAGCTCAAAGCAGTGTGAGGAACCTAAACCACTGCTTTTGAAATAGTTCATTTTATGAATTATATAACAAGCACTCACTTGATGCATCAAACTCTTCACTTTGGTAATACTTCACCTGTTTTATTCGTTATACAATTACATATAGAATTTAAGAGGTTTTTTTCCTTTTTTTTTTTTTTTTTTTGTCCGTAGAAATCACAAAGACTTCAAGATTAGGTGATTTTATAGAATTTCTTCAATCTCAGCAAAACTTTTATTGATAAGTTTAACTATAAGGTACCTCTAGGCTGTGGCAATAGCTAGGTTTCAGCCCACATTCCATTTATCAAAACTTACATCTTGTTCCCATCACTGAAGTCATCAGCTATTATGGATTGTTTGAGGTTTTGATAGAGGTGGATGATAAGTCACCAACTGAGCTATCAAATACCCATTTTACCAAGCATTTAGATATTGCAAACTTTCATTTTTCTACTTCAGTAAGTTGCTCACAATCTGTTCCTTGGGAACTGTAGCTTTAGGCCAGGCCTTTGCAGCTTACTGCAGGTTCTTTTATGCCCCTTTATATGCACTGTAAAACACAGGACAACTGTATTTAACTATATAGCCCTGTTAGTAGACTATGAGGCTCAGTGTCATGCTGAAATGTTACATGGTCTCAGAACGACAGCTAGATCATGCCTTCTCAGGTCTTGTGTAGATGTAGCAGGTCCAAGTGTGACTTCCACTGTGGAAAACTCAATTCCAGTATATTCTTGGTTTCCATCCTCACTGAAGCCTGCAGCTTCAACATCTAAACCTCTGACCATAGTCAAATAATTATTTCTTTTAACTCTGTTCACTCTTCTAAGTGCATTTTTTGGGTGTTGTGGTTTTTTTGAGATTCAAGTACCTTTTCGCAAGAGAATATATGATGAATTTGAGGACCTCAAACTAAAAAGATGGTACAAACATGATCTGTGGAAACAAGGTAACTAAAAATCTAAACCGTTTCTTATATACTATAAATAATAAAAAAGATGCATTTACATGTCACCTTATATTCAGTTTGAGATTTTTTTTTTCGGCAAAACATGATCTGCCACACTATTTCAACAAGAGGGTTGAATAAATAGTACATAAATTTATAAATGAATCCTGCTTTTATGAAAATTTCTCTACACCATAAAATTATTAACAATTTTCATCTGAAACATTAAAAATGTTGTTAGTTTGCCGCTTTTTTTTTTTATTTAGAAAATCTTTGGTATTTACAACTTACTGAATTACAAGTGTTTGCTTTCGTATCGATTGTTTTACACTTTTTAATGATAATAATAGAAATCATCCGAAGTCTATGCACTGTTTATATAGAGAGAATAATATTAAGGACTATTTAGTGAGTTTAATGACAGCTAAGTACTACACAATTACCCCTGCACTGTCTTTGCCAGTCTAAATTTGATTGAAGATGGTACAAATATGTTCTTACATATACTAAATAAAAGGGAAATGAAATAAAATCATGTTTACTGTTGTGTATTTTACAATAGACAGCACTAATTGGCATTCCAAATTTAAATAGTACATTAAAGGAAAAACAATACAGAAACATAATTTGTTCATTTGCTAGAAACTGATGTTATTCTAAGATATTTATGTAACAAGGAGTTGCAGTAGCTTATCTTTCTTGTGATTTCCAAGAGGAAATCTTCAGGATAGAAATGACCCATTAATTTACTGGTGTTGCTGTAGCATAAAAATTGAATATAACATATATCAGGACCACGGACAGAATGAACAAAGGAAAGCAACAAAAATAAAGGAAGAGGTTGAACGAGATTCATTTTTGGAGCATATAGGCGGGATACATAGTCTTCAGGCACGGAATGAAAAGATTTGAGCAATCTCTCCATGTTAGAGAACAGAGGAAAAGATGAGGATAAATATGATTTCACTATAAACACATTTCTATCTACTAAGCAGTATCCACACAACTGAAAGAACAGAACAAAGTGAAAAAAGCTGTGAAATAAGAACACAGTTGACCCTAAAATAGAAAAGTAATGTAAATTTAATTATATTATTAATCAGCCTCTCTTTTTCTTGTTTAAATAATTATTTTTTAATCCATCTAGGTAAAATATTTTAATTCTCACTTCTGCAAACTCAGCCTACATTTGTGTTTTTCTTTCATAACAAACTTTATTTTCCGTGTTCAAAAGCAATGAGGTTATTTATTTCAGTAATAGATAAATTCTCATTCAGAGTGATGGAATACATATCCAGATGTTTCAGTCAGTCTTAGCAGGTAATTTCTTATCAGTAAAGAGAGGGAACAAAATTCAATTTACATAATTCTGCAAAGTTTACTTTGTTTTACAACTTGAGGAATGAGTAGGTATTCCTGCATTTCTTTACTAAACAGCCAACCGTATATTATGCATAATGTTGTAGTAAATTTTTCATATGTATGATTAACACGACTCACAGAAATCCTTGGAAAGTGCTGTCCTTCCATTTCAAATGTTAAAAACAGTCAGAAGTAAAAAAAGTTCATGATGTGTAGTCACTAGACCAATTGAAAAGTAAGATTTACTATTAAAGAGAGTATAACAGTGAACAAAGCAAAAGAATGAAAATTACTTAAAAAAAAACCTTGATAGAATAATGGATATGGTTTTATTTCTCT
Organism: Trogon surrucura; assembly: GCA_020746105.1. NCBI lineage: Eukaryota > Metazoa > Chordata > Aves > Trogoniformes > Trogonidae > Trogon > Trogon surrucura. The sequence continues at coordinate 109,380,952 of CM036617.1, read as the reverse complement.
TATCTAAGCGATGAACAGAAACCAGTTACCAAAATAAAAGAAAAAAAATATATACTATGGAAATTATTTTCCAAGTTGACAAGCATTTGCTTCTCCCTAAAATGAAAGAAAAACAAAACAAAACAAAAGTTTGTTCACTGAATTTTAGGAGATGTATGTGTTTTCCCACTTATTTTCTTAATTTGGAATTTAGAATTATCTATTTCTTCAGAGGAAGACTTACTTTTTTTTTTTTTTCAGTGACAGAGATAAAAATAACTGTGGACTAAGTTAGCAAATTGTAATATGTTAAGGCATGGTATTGTGGATAAGAAATATATGTCCTTAGGATAGACACTTATTCCAGTACTTGCTTTTTCACAACAGACAAAAAAAGTGAGGAAATTTAATTGCTTTCCTTAGTCCAGAATTTTTTTTTTCTTTTTGCTAGTATATGTAAGAAACTTCACAGCCAAGAGATGGAAAAATACTCTTAAGTGATGATGCCTAAATAGTGAGGGGCTGAGCACTGGAAACATTTGAAACAAATTTCCAAACTTTCTCAGGGCAGACAAAGTTGGAAACAGATTTTATTGTGGATATTTGCTTAGTGTAGAGGGAAGAGATTATGGCATCTTACACTTCCCCTTATAGGTGTACATTAAGAGGTTTGCTTATTTGTATCAAAGAATTTTATTGTGGATATTTGCTTAGTGTAGAGGGAAGAGATTATGGCATCTTACACTTCCCCTTATAGGTGTACATTAAGAGGTCTGCTTATTTGTATCGAAGAATGACTTATTTCACAACACAAAACCGTACAGATTTGCATAAAAACATCCTTTCAAATGGCTTATTAAGCAATGGAGATATCCTCCCCACCCCTTCTCTTGTGACCTTCACACAGCTTAATGCCTTCTGGCATCTTCTGTGCAAGGCAGTCAAATCAACCTGCTGTTTGCAGGATTAAAGTTTCCCATACGGAATTCTGCAAGAAGACTAGCAGTATACATTATTCCATGTACTCATACACTTCTGAGAGAATATATCTGTAGCAACAGCGAGATGAGAGTGGGAAAGTTGACCTTTTAATGATTCCACATGCATTCAGACAGAAAAATGGTTCTTATATATAGTCCAATGTTAGTAGAACGCTTCTTGTAAATCTTCTGAGCAGCTGAAAACAATTCCCACTGGAGCTCTGGAAATCATCACCACTGAAGTGTTGCCTTCTGGAAGGGTTGAGTAATTAAGAAAGCGTTTGCCAGTTCAGCGTGGTGTGGCAGCAGCTGTCTGTTCACCCAGGTGAGAGAACTGAATTCTGGAGAGCTCTTGATTCACTTTCCCTGGCTTGTTTTTAAAAGGGAAGATCTATGCTTCATGATCCTAGCTTGATTTTCCACATGTAACACAAAGCATAAAGTTGTGTTCCTCTTTTCCTTCTTTGTTACAGACATTAAGTTGTTAGAACATTACAGACTTATAAATGAGTAAAGAGGGATAGGAGCAAGTTTCTGAATACCTTCTGATAGTTTGGAGATGGGCTGGGTATTCTAGCTCCTCTTTCTGGCTTTACTTTGATAAGGTAAAAAGAATATTTTCTTACTGCCCAGCATCTAAGCAAGCAAAAGAAAGATAACATGGAAAATAAGAGCAGTGAGGCAAAAGTGTGTACAAAAGAGAATATATTCAGTCGCTAGCAGCAAGATATTTCAGTTTCAGCTTTGTAGGAGGTTTTTAGCATAGGAAAAACATGAATTTAAAAACTAGTTTCTGACTAGGGAGGTAATTTTATTGAAAATTGAACCCTTGCAGACATCATAAACTCAGACACTGAAGTGAAAAAGCCACCTTACTATGGAATTGCCTGCAGGATTTTGAAGTTGGATACCTGGTTTCATATCTTTCTTTCTCTGTGTTGTCTTGATTTTGTTTGTTTGGGGTTTGTTTTTTTTTCTTGGTTAGTTGGTTTGGGTTTTGGTTTTGGGTTTTTGTGGATTTTGTTTTTTGTCGCTACTGGCTCTCTGCTTATATAGTTATCGTTTTCTGCCCTTTCTCTTCCACTTCTACCTCTAAAGCATATTCGCAATCACTTCAATTTCAACCCCAGATACAAAACTTGAAGCTCACCGAGCAGCAAGTTTGGCCTATGTGTTTTAAAGCACAGCTTGACACTCCATTTCCTAAAATATCTCTTCCATTTTGATTTCAAATTATTTCCACCTCAGGAAGTCAGTGTCATCACTAGAGGTGATACTAAAAGTATGAAAAAATAAGGAATAAAATCCACATACCAGCTGTATTCTGGCAGTATCCTCATATGGTTACATCACCTTGTGATACTGGGAGACATAGTCAAAGACTGCGACAGCTGGCTGATTTCTTTCCAAAAATATCATATATTGTAAGCAGCAATTAAAGAGAAAATACTGTATGTGGAAGGCTAAAAAGAGTTAATAACGAAAGAAACAGTGGAGTAAAAATCAGACATCAAAGCTCAAGCAACACACACTCTCCTTTTTTTCTAATGTAAATTGTACATTTACGTACCACATACCACATCTGTATCTTGTATTTTTACCTCCAAACTACTGGTTCATTAATTAAACTCTTGATGAAGTAATGTTTAAAATATTTTTTTCCCTTTGTCCGAAATACTTCCTTGTTTGAAAGCCAAAAAGTACCTCTTTGTCATTTGCCATTTGTCATTTTCTGTATTCACTGTACAACTGCTGTCCAAAGGACTTCCAGTCAACACAAAGTTGACTGAAGAACAGATATTCTTTACTTTTACATTTTAATCACTCGCCAGCCCGTTTTATGTCTTTTTCACTTTTGGTGCCTTAGTGAGGAGCTGCTTTATCAATAAACCATGAAGTTTGAAATTTTATCTGGTAAAATTGAGATACAGGGTTACAGATCAGATAAAATATATCCTTGAAAATTGCAGTTTCCCTGCTTGAGTTTACACTGTTTACTGCTGTGTTTGCGTGCTATCCTTTCCTTTCTCTTACAGTTGGTGTTAAGCAGAAGTCTTGTCATACTAGTTTGCTAAATAGTATCGGTATTAATGTTGATCATAATCACTTACTGAAAATGTAGACAAACTTTAAAAAGCATACCCAAAGTATCATTCTTATAATTAAAAATTACACAAGAACACCTCTTTCTATATCTTACTGCTTCCACATTGTTTACCCAAAGATGCATATAGTGACTGCAGGTAATATCTTGTAAAAAAAGAGCAATTTTCCATCTGCTTCCTTGTTATATCTCCACGCGTTTAAATCTGCCTTTTCCCTCTACTGTTTTCGTATTTTCCCTCCCATCATCTATTGCCTTTCTATTCTAAAAAAGGAAAAAAAAAAACAAAAACAGGACAGATAGGAATGAAATTGTCAGAAGAAAATGGATTTTTTGAAATAGCTGTTTTACAGGTCAGCAATGTTAAACAGAAACTGACTGTGCTGTACAGGAAATTTTAACATCATTAATCCAAAATAGCTGTGTTTGGCTAAAGTGTATTTTACAGTAATATTCAGTACCTAAAATCCATTTGTTCCCATTCTTTTTCTTTCTGCCTTCATCCTTCCAGTACAATCATAGTTCTCAATTATGACAACTCTTTTCATTGAGAACTTTCTTCATGGTTCAGAGATATCCAGCTTAGGGTCAACAATTTTTTTCTGAAAACAACCTGAAAGAGTTAGTCCAAAACCATCTTGAAACAAAAGGCTGGAAAATACTGTGGTAATAAAGGTAAAGAACACTTAAGAAAGACTTTCCTTGTCTTGAGTGAGTTTGACACTGCACATATTTGTAAGCATGTAAAGTGGAAAATATTCATTTTTATTGCTATTGCCTGCAGGATATCTAATTACTTAACAATTATCTATGAAGCCCCTTTTGACCCAGAAGAACTTTGGCTTTCTGTGGGTTTCTGAGAGCTAATGATAACGAAGCTGTAAAAAAAAAAAAACCAAAAAAAAAACCTTTAAAAAATTGTTTACTATATTGCTATTGACAAAAATTCTAAAACAGGACAAATACAGAAAATGTTGCTCTACAGTACGTTTGGGAAAACACATACACATAAATACGGGTTTAAGTCTGTCAAATAGAAATTCTGATGCTAGACAGAACAGTCAAGGAAGGAATTAACACTATAACAACTACATTTTTCACATCCTGACACTTCTGAAATTTACCATCCCCAAATTCCCCTTTCACTCCCTACCCACTGTCATAGGGAGCATTAGCTCCTCCAAACAGGATTAAGAGAAGTTTTGGTCTCACCAAGAAAAAAGTTGCTTTTCAACAGCACACCTTAAGTCAAACCTCCCGGTCTCCTTGCCCTCAGGAACTTAGAGAGCAAATGAAACACATATCGCTGTATCACCAGGCATCACAATCAGAAAGCCAGTGCTAGACCAAACAAAAAGTGCCAGTCAAGTCAGACTTTATTGCGAAAGAAAAGGAAGAATTAAAAAAAAAAAGAAAAAACAACAGCCAAACAAAGAAAACCCACTGAAATTGTAACTTTTAGTTTCCCTTTATTCAGCACTATAGTACAGGTGTAAGAACTGTAATCTTCTACTAAATTCAAACCCTAAACATTTATTTTCTTCCACAGATAAGTACACAACCACAGCAATACTGTATCAATCTTTATTTTTTTATGGGTACAAATTTTACCACTCCACCAGATATGACTGAGCATGCTTTTTCTCAGAACACATCCAAGAGGTTATGGTGCTCAGTTAAGCGAGGAATGGACATATATGAAGTCTTGGATCTGAATCAAAGAAGAAACTAGTTCTAATCTGGCGCAGATGAGTTTTCTATTTAGGAGCCCAGCATAAATAACTGTGATGAACTATTTTTGTTTTATCTAAGGCTGGGATCTCAACAAGCTTATCTGTTGGACCAAAAGAGGACAGACAGGTGAAAAGGGCCACCTGAGTGAGAACTTCACGTGGTCCAAAGTTTATCATGAAGTTTGACTTGGTGAAAAATGCATGTCACCATCAACAAAAATCTGCACAAAAGTATATAAACTTTGACAATTTAACAATTTCAAGGGGGAAAAGCTTCAAAAATACTTGGTAAAGAAGGAAAAATATTGGAGAAGTTTGGGGGTTTAAGTTATTATTCTACTTACAAATATTTAGGTTAGGCATTTATTTCAATTTCATTCTAAAATGAGTAAAAGTCGTGACATCCTGCTTGACTTTTTAACTTGTTTCTTTTTTCTTCAAGCTTTCGATTTACTCATTTCAAAAGGATTAAAAGCATATTTTTGGTCTGAGCCACACTGAACTTCTAAGGTGTTTGTGGGGTTTTTTTCTAAATAAAAAAATATTAAATTATTATTTAGTTAGCTAAAATAAAATCCTTATTTAGGAATAATGCGGCAGGAACAGAATACCAAGTAGAATCACAGCACAGGACTTCAGCAGGGCCAACTTTGGCCTTTTCAAACAATTGCTAGGGGAAACCCCATGGGACAGGGAACTGGAAGTTAAAGGGGCCCAAAAGAGTTGGTCAGTATTCAAGGACCACTTCTTCCAGGCTCATGATCAGGGCATCCCAACAGCCAGGAAACCAAGAAAGAGATCCAGGAGACCTGCACGGTTAACCAGCTATCTGCTGAGTAGACTCAGGTGGAAGGGGAGGGGTATATAAATTGTGGAAGTGAAGGCTGGCCACTTGGGTGGAGTATAGGACTGCTGTCAGAGAATGTAGGGAGGCAATTAGAAAAGCTAAGGCCTCTTTGGAATTAAGAGTTGCAAGGGAGGTCAAGGACAACAGAAAAGGCTTCTTCAAATACATTGCTGACAAAACTAACACTAGAGGCAATGTAGGCCCTCTGGTGAATGAGGTGGGTGCCCTGGAGACAGATGACAGAAAGAGGGCAGAGTTGCTGAATGCCTTCTTTGCCTCTGTCTACGCTGTTGGAGACTGTTCTCAGGAGCCTCAGTCCCCTGAGGCCTCAGAGGAAGTCAAGATAAAGGAGGAGTTTGCCCTGGTTGATGAGGACTGGGTTAGGGATAAGTCTGAACACTAGAACATCCATAAATCCATGGGCCCTGATGGGATGCACTCACGGGTGCTGAGGAAGCTGGCAGAAGCCACTGCTAGGCCACTCTCCATCCTCTTTGGTAAGTCGTGGGAAACAGGTGCGGTGCCTGAAGACTGGAGGACAGTGAATGTCACTCCAGTCTATAAGAAGGGCAGGAAGGATGACTCGGGTAACTACAGACCGGTCAGCCTCACCTCCATCCCTGGAAAGGTGAAGGAGCAACTTATCCTTGGCGCTGTCTCTGGGCATATCAAGGATTAGAAGGTTATTAGGAGCAGTCAGCATGGCTTTGCCAAGGGGAAGTCATGTTTGACCAACCTGATAGCCTTTTATGAAGACATAACCAGGTGGATGGATGGTGGCCATGCAGTGGATGTGGTCTATCTGGACATCAGCAAGGCCTTTGACACCATCTCCCACAGCATCCTCATAGGTAAACTGAGGAAGTGTGGTCTGGATGACCAAGTAGTGAGGTGGGTCGCTAATTGGTTGAAAGGAAGAAGTCAGAGAGTTGTAGTCAATGGGGCAGAGTCTAACTGGAGGCCTGGGTCTAGTGGAGTCCCTCAAAGGTCAGTGCTCAGGCCGGTGCTGTTTAATATATTTATCAATGACCTGGATGAGGGACCTGTAAGCAAGTTTCTTGACGACACATAACTGGGAGGAGTGATTGACACATCAGAAGGCTGTGCAGACATTCAGAGAGACCTGGACAGGCTGGAGGGCTGGGTGGGGAGAAATCTTGTGCGGTTCAACAAGAGCAAGTATAGAGTTTTGCACTTGGGAAAGAATAACCCCTTGTGCCAGTATAGGTTGGGGACTGACCTGCTGGAGAGCAGTGTATGAGAAAGGGACCTGTGGGTCCTGGTGGACAGCAGGATGACCATGAGCCAGCACTGTGCCCTCATGGCCAAGAAGGCCAATGGCATCCTGGGGTGTATTAGAAGGGGAGTAGCAAGCAGGTAGAGAGAGGTCCTCCTGCCCCTCTGCTCTGCTCTGGTGAGGCCACATCTGGAATATTGTGTCCAGTTCTGGGACCCCCAGTTCAAGAGAGACAGGGAACTGCTGGAGAGAGTCCAGCGCAGAGCCACAAAGATGATGAAGTGAGCTGAACATCTCCTTTATGAGGAAAGGCTGAAGGAGCTGGGTTTCTTTAGCTTAGAGAAGAGGAGGCTGAGGGGTGACCTCATGAATGTTTATAAGTATGTCAAGGGGGAGTGTCAGGAGGACAGAGCCAGGCTCTTTTCAGAGATGTTCAGTGACAGGACAAGGGGCAATCATAGAATCATAGAATCATAGAATGTTAGGGATTGGAAGGGACCTTGAAAGATCATCAAGTCCAATCCCCCTGCCAGAACAGGAATGCCTAGACTATGTCACACAGGAACGTGTCCAGGCAGGTCTTGAATGTCTCCAGAGAAGGAGACTCCACAACCTCTCTGGGCAGCCTGTTCCAGGGCTCCGTCACCCTCACTGAGAAGAAGTTTCTTCTCGAGTTTAAGCGGAACCTCTTATGTTCCAGTTTCAGCCCATTACCCCTTGTCCTATCAGTGGTTGTCACCGAGAAGAGCCTGGCTCCATCCTCGTGACACTCACCCTTGATATATTTGTAAACATTAATGATGACACCAAGCTGGGAGGAGTGGCTGACACACCAGAAGGCTGTGCTGCCATCCAGCGAGACCTGGACAGGCTGGAGCGTTGGGCGGGGAAAAATTTAATGAAATATAACAAGGGTAAATGTAGGGTCTTGCATCTGGGTAGGAACAACCCCAGGTTCCAGTATAAGTTGGGGAATGACTTATTAGAGAGTAGTGTAGGGGAAAGGGACCTGGGAGTCTTGGTGGACAGCAGGATGACCATGAGCCAGCACTGTGCCCTTGTGGCCAGGAAGGCCAATGGCATCCTGGGGTGTATTAGAAGGGGGGTGGTTAGTAGGGTACAAGCTGGAACATAGGAGGTTCCATAAAAATATGAGGAAAAACTTTTTCCCTGTGAGGGTGACAGAGCACTGGCACAGGCTGCCCAGGGAGGTTGTGGAGTCTCCTTCTTTGGAGACATTCAAAACCCGTCTGGACACATTCCTGTGTGACCTACTGTAGGTGATCCTGCTCTGGCAGGGGGGCTGGACTAGATGATCTTTCAAGGTCCCTTCCAACCCCTAACATTCTGTGATTCTGTGATTCTCTTATTCTGCGAATCTGTGAATATGAATAATATATTGTTTTTTAAAAAACCTGCAGTTTGTGGTGCATTTGTTTCTACAGTAAAGTAGTTGATTAAATAATACATCAATTTTTTTTTTGTTCACTTTTTCTGCAAGTGTCTATAGCAATTATTCAGCATTCTGGTTTCCAGATATGTTTTTAAGATATTTTGCAGGCTCATGAAAGGGTGATAAACAGCAAGGAAAAGATTTCTCTAATGGATTTTGATGAATGCTTCCTTTCACAGTCATTAACCTTTCATGAAGATTTTGCAATAAATGGGAGCTCATTGTCTTACACAGTCATTACTGGGGGCTTTCAGGATTCTGTGATCTATATTTGTAACTATCTTTGAATTAAATATATATAAATCTTATTCAAAAATGTCTATTAAAATAGCAGGAAAGTAGTTGCTTCTGGGTCAGTATGTTCATTGGGTTGTCCGTTGTGTAATTTCATCCTGTAAATATTAGTTTAGAATCAGTTCCTCTGTTTCTGTTTTGAAAGATTGCAGAAGTGGGGAAACACACACTTAGTGCCACTTAGCTCTAGGCAACTACATCACAATGTATATGGGAATCAGTTATAACTAATTACACTTTGACTAACCTTGTGTTCTTGAAGAACTTCCACAGTTCCTGCTCTATGATAATTCATTATCTAAGACTATATCTATTTTGGTAAAATTTATTGCTTGTGGAGTTCTGTTTGTGTATTTTTCCTTTTTTTTTTTTTTTTCTTTTTCTCTTGGGGTATCATATGAACTAGAAGAAAACAGGGATTTAAGAAATGAAGGAGAGTCCAAAACAGATAACAGTAGTAACTGATTACAAGTGACCCAAGAGCAGGAGCCAAGTGTGTTCACCAGTTTGAAGATATTAATATTAAACAGTTAGTTCAGTGGCAAATTTCCTTTAAGTGAATGTCAAACTCACAGAAATTAAATCTTCAATACTGTGATAAGGTTCTGAAGTAATATTCACTTGCAGCAATTCTGATCACTTGTGGGATACTAGACAAAGTGGAACTGTTGTCTGTTGTCAAATAATGTGAAAGACATTTTTTTTCTAGAAAAAGAAGTGGTGAACACGTCTCAGGACCGTACTAGGAGTACAGTTTTTACAAAAGCAATGAGATGAGGAAGGTGCTACAAGGTTCAGTTTTCAGCAGCTGGGAAATGTTTGTAAATATGATGGTGGAAAGGAACTTAGATCAGTATAACTATGAAAGAAAACCAAGAGAAAATACAAGGAAGAAAAATAGAATGTGAAGAAGGAGAGAAGAAAGGAGAGGAGGGAGAGAGGGAAGGAGGAAGTGAAGAAGTAAGGAGGGAAAAAAGGAAAAGAGGGAGAGAATAAAGGAAAAAAAAGAGGAAAGGAGGGGGAGGGAGTGGGGATGGAAGGGAGGGAGGGAGGGAGGGAGGGAGGGAGGGAGAGAGGGGGAGAGGGAGGGAAGGGAGGGAGGGAGGGAGGGAGGGAGGGAGGGAGGAAATGGAGAAAACATTTTTTTTATAAAAGTCATTAATGAGCAAGAATGACAGGAAACTATGTCATCATGATAAGGTCATAATGAGATAAATCATGATAAATGATATAATCTTAATTATGAGTACTTGAATTCCCTCAACAACAAGAAACACAAACAAAAAACTAGAATATTAGGTTTAACATAGAAAATATTAACATGAACATATAGGGACAAAAATCAGTATACTCAAAGAATGACAGAAGTGGAAAGATGAAACATTCTGTGTGGGACAGATCTTACTTAAATTTAGCTATCAGAGGTGAAAAAGTCTAATCAGAGATATGTGACAAAGGCTAAAGAAGAATACCTCCAGAAAACAACTCTGTCTACCTTTCTTATGAAGAAAAAAATCATTATTTTCTCCTAGATACAGAGGGAGACCAGATGATCCAAATCTATACTTTAAAAAAGTATGTTTTAAGTATCTATGAATACCATAAATTCAGTGTTATTAAAAGCATTATCTATATTTGCTTAACTAATAAAAGAAAGACTTACAAAAGGAAGACAAAAGTCTTAATCTTCCACTCAGTGGTGAAGGTTGTTGATCCCAAGGAAAAAGCCTTCTCTACTTCTAGGTTCATTGTTATCAGACACTTAAAACAATATCTCACAATGACAGAGACTAAGTTTTGGGGTGTTTTTTGCAATAGTAAAAGAGTGAATTAAAGAGAAGCTAAGACACATGCTTCCAAGTAGGTTGGGTGTGATGAAACTCACTATATCACCATCTGTGAATTGGCTGGAGTAATCCCAAGAACCATTTGCACTTGTCTTCAAGAACTTATAGAAAATGGGAAAATCCACTATCAAAGAGGGAAGGCAAAAAGAGAGAAAGAAGAAAGCTATTTTCCAGTCAGCTTCACTTCTATTCCCAGAAAAATATTGGAACAAACCAAGTACTTTTTAATCACCTAGAAGAGAGCAAGAGATCAATACAGACCAATATAGACTTATCACAGCCTAGGCTCACGAAGATAATCTGCTTGTTTTTACAACAGGAAAATTGTCCTTGGGGATTGTAGAGAATTTATAAATATTTTGGCACTACTAAAACTTCTAATATTATCTCAGGTAACATGGTAAGGAAACATGGCAAGACAGAATGTCTGCTGAATGCCTAGATGATTGGAAAATAATGATTAAAACATGATTTCTTTTTCCCTGTCAAATGAAAATCTGTGTAAATGCAGTTCTACACCAAGTCTGGTTTTAAACCTTTTTTGTTTTCTACAATTTTAGAAAAAAAACAATGAAGAGTGACAACACAAATTTGCAACTCATACCAAGCTGGGATTATTTACAGGCATGACAGGCTGGGCTTAGACTCTGACATGATCACAGCCAATTGGAGAAACAATTTGGAGAGCAAAAATGCACTTCAATAAGGACAAATGACAAGCTATGCACTCAGCAGAAATAATCAACTGCCATAAATACAAGATGAGAAACAAATGATTAGACATCATCACTGTTGAAAAGAACTCAGGAATTTAATGGATCACAAGCTGAACATGAATCAAGTGTCACATAATTACCATAAAGGGAAATACGTTTTGGAATATGCAAACTGGATTATTGTCTATGAGGCAAGTGACACGCTGTTTCATTCTATTCAGCACCGGTATGAGCTCTGCAAAGCAGAATTTACCACAGTTCAGGAAAGATGTAACCCAGGAGGACAGGGTTCATAGAAGAGTGATGAAAATTATCAGACTTGTGAAAAACTGACATAGAAAGACAAGTTACAGAGGAGGAAAAGAGAAAATACAATAATAGTTAAATGTATAATCAAAGTATTTTTTAAAGTATAATAACAGTGTAAAGAAAATCATCCCTTGGTAAACTTCTGGGCAGAACAGCCTGTGTGGGCATCACATCTAGAGCTGTTTGATTTGCATTATCTGTGCAAGCCTTCTACAGTACTCAAGTACAGGAATGTATTTTGGTGTAAAGTATAGAAACTCCCTTATCAGAAGTTGAAGAAATAACTGTCAGGGATGACAATAGTAGGTGATTTCTTATGTTAATGTATTTCCTTTAATTTCTTTTATTTCTGCACTTCCTTTCTGCTAATCTAAAGACATATCTTCTTTTCCTAATCATTTGATCGGTGATTTACTTGAAGAATTTTTTATGATATATATGGTGGAATTTTAATAGATAATTGTCCCTTTTATTAAAAAGCTATAGAGTTAAGACAGTATTTTTAAAGGTTTTATGAAAAAGGATTAAGAAAAAAATATACATGATGATATACACATGCCATTTTTAAACTGTGTTTTCGGAGTCTACATTAGAGAAGTTTGAAAGTGACTATACTATACTTTAAATACACATCTTTATGTATTGTGGTGTCTATTCTTTGTGACTTTCATTCATTGGTTCCAACTGGTAAATAACAAAACAGAACAATACTGTTTGAAATTACAGTCATGAACTTCAAATACATATAGCGATAACAATCATTCAGATTTGGCCTCATATTATTTAATAAATCCTTCTCTTCATTATCAGTTTTCCACATGCGGATTTGCTGTTCAGCTGTAGAAATCTGTTACTTGCTCTACAGATAATTCGTATTCCTGTAAAAGGAAATATATCTACTGTTATCAAAGACCTTTTTATGGAAGTCCGGGAAATATTTCCTTCATTAGGGGAAAAAAAAAAAAACAAAAACGAATATGATGTCTGTGTTATTACTGGCAAGTATTCTTTCAACGTACAAACTTAAAGAGTCAGAGATGGTAATCTGGATATATTTTAGTACTTTGAACCTTTAAAGTCTAGATTTTCCGATGATCTCTGTCTTGGCATGTTTTTCTCATGACGGTTATTAGCAAAGAGAAAATGTTACTATTCACATATAGAAAATGTTTTATTTCTGGAAGTACAAGCTGTACCTGATTTCCTGCAAATTCTTTAAAGCCAGTAATGTCAGTAGATAGATAACAACTACAAATCAAATTCCTTACTGCCATGGCCTTTGTTTATAGCATAAGAAGTAGTCTGTTCATGTTAGGATTTATGTTTTTCTACAAAGTTTTATTGCATGAATATTTTTTGCCAAGCACTTCCTTTCTGGCAATTAAATTCAGCGAATCTACCTTGTCTTCATCTGGGAAAAACAAACAACAGAAAAAAAAAAAAAGGGTAAATTAATCCAGAAAGAATCTTTCAGTAAAAACAAAAAAATATATAAGCACATAGCAAAATCATCTACTACTGGAACTGGTCTGAGATGTTCTTCACAACTATCATCAATAATACCTAATAATTCCCAAGACCTAATAAACCTTTTTCAGTGTTAAACTGCAACAGTTGAGCAAAAGATGTTCAAAACCACCATTCTTCTTTTATAAAAAGGAAAACTCGTGAAGAGGATGGCCCAAAGGGAGACAGAGATCAGCAGTAAGACAAGTATATAGTTCCTTAAAGTACTCCTTAAAATTATGTATTTATTATTAAATTATTTTCCTATGCGCATTTCATTTCAGTTTAGCTCACTTCATAATCTTACAAGCTCGCGTTCAGTCACTGAGCAAGTGCTAATTGTAACCTGGAAGTATGCTATAAGTATGCAGCAGTCCTCTCTCTGAAGGACTAGGGATAAACAGCATGTTGTTTTTTCTCCTGCAAATGAATATGATGTGCTCTTATTATTTAATTTAGGAAAGTACGGACATATTTTTAGTTGTCGGTTGTAAAAAAGGTCTATTAGAGAACTCTGTATTTTAGTTTCTCTTTAATATTTTTCAATATAATTTTCCAGTCACAAGAACAAGTTGTTTGTATGTTTAGCAAAGTGAAAAAAAAATACGCAGTGTCGGTAAACAAGCCAAAAAATCAGTTCTGTCTATGATTGAATGGTAAGAAGTTTAACTAGAGAGGTGACCAACTTAGATTCAACTTTCTTGGGGAACTCTGACCCCTCAAATCAGGCTTGACTTCTCCTGATGGGTCAGTGCTGAATAGACATTGTTTGTCTCTGCCTCATGCAACTATTACAGAAAGAAAACAACACCACCTCAACAGGACTCCTTCCAAATGAGATCTCTGCAGATTGTACAGTGGTGAGATGAACACGTTTCCCCACTGCTTCACAAAATACAAAATGATTGCAGCCAGTACAAGTAATGTCTGCAAGGTATTTTTAGAGAGTATTTTAAAATCAAAACTTGTGCCTACCGGGTGACTGACTTACGAAAGAAACATTCCATTTCAGGGAAGGGGCAAACTGCTGTGTGTTTCCCACTGACTAATCCTTGAAATGGGCTTTTGAAATTATTTTGCATTTGAAATGAGTGACAGTTGTTCACCTGTTTGTTTAGTCTGAGTTTCACATTCAGAGAGTGGATAAATACCATTTCAATATAATGATCTAAAAGTGTTCTTAAAGAGCCTCTAAGCACATAAAATATTTCAGATTGTGAATCTTTTAGAGCACCTTGGTCTAAGAATCTAAGAGATGTGTATAAAGGTTAATTTAAAAAGATTTGGACCGTGAGTCCCTATTTGTAGAATATTTTATGCGATGAGTCTATCAAGCCAGTTTTCAAAACATAATCTTTAGCACAAAGCTGCTTTCTTAGACTACTAGCACCCAGATGTTTACGTACCCAATAATTCAGCATATGTATTGAGGCACACACATATTAATATGTTGCAACAACATTGTGTAGCTAAGTGCAAAACATGTCTGAAAGATAACCTGTCTATTTGTACTTTGCGTATGGAGTTACAGGATGGGACAAAAATTTATCCTGAACTTAAATAAATAAAAATTTAACCTGAACTTCCCTACAATTATTTTCATTAAATCTCAGTTGGAGAATGGAAATTACCTCCTACTACAGTCAGTGAAAAAGAAATGAAAAGAAGAAGAATGAGCAAACTTCTGATATAAATCATGAGAAGGTCATTCTGGGTATCACCAAGGAACACTAAAGAGTTCATTACTAGAAATGCACACCACATCGGTAGCTCAAAGAGATTTTTAATGTGAGATAATTCTAAGCTGTATAGTTGAATTTGAATTCTGAGGAGAGCAAACTTTTGACTTAATATCATGTTTTAGCTGCCATTTTCAATTATCACAATTAAATACATAACTGCAGAAAAGTCTTTGAAGCAAATTTTGTTGCTAGTCAAATATCTTCATGAAATATCAGAAGTTATAGGTTTTTTCTAGACCTTTTCATAGTTCTCTGCATTCACCAATTAGTAAGATGAATTCGTGTTGATAAAAATGTGTAAGTGGCTTCTCAAAGTTAAGAATTGAAAGGTATCATGACCATACAACATTCTGGCTTTATTATTTCTGGTTATTTAAGCATAATAATTCATACAACAATGGTTTCTAGGGTGAGAATAGGGCAAGTTCTGAGTGCTGCAATTATATTTTTTCTGAAGCAGCAGTAATATAATTTAAGTATTCTATCATTAATAATTTGATTTGCTGTTCATTGCAATAACAGTAATAACAACAAATTCAATTGCTATTAATGGAAATGTCATATGCACTTTCACAGAGGTTTTATTTTAATTCAGTATTAATCAGTGTATCATTAAAATAAAGTGTTATCATCTAATTTGTATTTATTCAAGCATAAAGGCAAGAAAAGTCTATTATGATGTACTGTACCATTATGTAATCTGTTCTTTTAACAAAACAATTTTGCTATATAGTCGTGTCTTTTTCTCACATTATCATGGAGTAACAGTATACTAGAATGTGCTAATTCACATCATATACCCAATGTTATAACAACAAGGTTAAATTTGCTTAGTGCTCTCCTAGCAAAAGCAACTCTACAAAATCTTCAAGGTTAAAGCATGTTGAAATAGTTTTCAGGACTATAGTGCTTCCCATGCATAATAATAGAGTATTTTTATTTGAAGAAGTTATCTTTGTTAACACAGACCATTGACTAAAATATAAGTTGATATAGCAACTCCTAACCTATATGAGGGGCAAATGTAGCTATTTTGATAATTAAAAATAATGTGAGGTTTTAGTCATATTTTACCTTCTCAGCTATGAATATGTGGAACTGAAAAAAGTTGCATCAAAAGTGTTTTTTATTTGCATAAAAATTAATATGAATTTCACTTTTGTAATTTCATTTTTGTAATTTTTATAAAACAATTATATGGCCTGTATAGTGAAACTTTCAGGTAAAAAAAATGTCCCCAAATAATTTCAAATGTATGAAATATATAATTAATTCATTCATTGAAGAATGAATTAAAACTCAACAGTCATATTCAAAAATGACCTCTAAGATGTTACAAGACTCAGGATTATGTAGACTTCTGGATTATTTTAGGATTTTGAGGAGTCTGGCTTCTGTAGCATATCCAGAGTTTGGGGTCTCATTTCTTCCCATTAGTGTAAGGTTTCGGTACAGTTGGATTCTCTGAACTGGAATAGAGAGAAACAGAAAGGTAGATCAAGCAGAGATCTAGAACCAGCAAAAGAAAAAAGTGAAGAAAGAGATATGTCTAAACAGACAACAGGAGTGCACATTAGTGCGCTTATTAAGGCTATTATTTTAGACTTTTGTAAGTTTTCCTAACCCTTGTTTCAGAAAAGATTTTTCTGAATAGCACTTTTTGATTCTAGTTTAAGATGCAAAAGCAGCTCTTGACAAAGAGTTGAGTCTCATGTCTCATGACTCCTTATAAATTATTCTGATCCCATCTATAGACCAATAACGGTTTAATACTTGCCTGAAAACTTATTCACTTTCAAAGTGATTGATGAGGTGTTGCTTCAGATCAGCCAGAACCAGGATTCTTGCCTGGATAGTGAAAATCCTGTGCCTGCAACCCTTCAAGAAATAAATCCATTTCAGTTATGTCTCACATGTTGTATTTGCCATATTTTTGTAAAAGGAGAGAGCATATCCAGGAGAATCATTCAACAGGAGTCAGTAAAAGGAATGATGTCTTAAAAACGTCACGTAATTTAGGATGGAGGGGATGTCTGAAGGTCATCTGCTCCAACCTTCTGCTCAAAGCAGGGTCAACTACAAACTTAGTGGGGGTTTCTCTAGGTCATCTTTTACAGCTGCATTCTGAATATTCAATGATAGAGACTTCACAGCATCCCTGGGCACTATTTGCCTCTCAGTAAAATATGTTTGCATGTATCAACCTGGATTTTTCCATGTTCAGATTGTGTTTGTCAGCTCTCGTGAACCTCTGAGAGTCATCTGGCTTCATCTTTGCTGTAACGACCCACAACCTACTAGACAGCTAAGGCAGCAGTAAGGTCCCAGTCAGTCATCTCTTCCTTGGTCAGAACAAGCCCAGCTCTCCCAGAGTTCCTTTGAATACATGTGCTCCATCCCCCAGATATCTCTGCGGGCCTTTGCTGAACATGCTTCGGTTTGTCATCCTCTCTTCTGCACGGGGGAGGCCCGAATTGGGCACAGCACTCAGGATGCAACATCTTAAGTGTCAAGTAGGGGGGACTGGTATTTTCCCTTGTCCTTTCAGCTATATTCTTAGTAACACAGTTATAAAGGACACACTGCTGGCTCATATTCACCTTGCCGTGCACCAAGACACCCAGATTCTTTTCTGCAAAACTGCCCACTGACCATTTGCCCTTCAGACTTGTTTTGGAGCGTGAGGATAACTACAGGATGGACTTTCCACTTCGAGACAAATTCTGCTCGTTCATTCTAGCAAGCCTCATCTGTCTATGTACTTGTGTCACATCAAGTAATCAGGTATTGTTAGTAATAAACAGACATCTTCAGATCATAGATTGGCATTGCAATAAATGTTAAGACTGTTATTTTTCTGATGGTGTAGTTCTAAGTTATATAACCATCATCTTTAGTTCTACTGCCTCCTTATTGATTTGCAGTGTGGACTTCAAACATATATATGTGTATGTATATATACAATGATATATCTCAGGTGGTGTGCTGCTTCATTCCAGTCACTAACACCAAAGGCAGTTTTTGAATTAATGTAGACCATTAGTAAATCAAAAAAGCAATTCAGTACAACACAGCAGGGAGAAGATGCAATATCCACAACACTGGAAAAATATTTTAAGAAGGGCAGTTGTTTGTTAAGAGCTGGGGAACTCAGGAAGACAATTTAACAGAATGGTCTAATAAAGATAAGAGTTGCACTGAACAATAATAAAAAAAAGAGAATTGAACAAAACAAATCCAGCAAATATATCTAAAAACCTATAAAGTAAAATGACATGCTCTCCCAAACCAGGCAATTGATTATAACCTTGGTCAAGAATATATCTCAAAATTTTATGCTGCTTTGTGCCTTAAACCTCAAGCTGCATTCATGAAAGTATGTGCACTATAGCATACAACTTCTAGCCAACTAACTTTGGTTAAGCACCTAGCCATCACTACGGAGTACATGGAAAGAGCTCTTATCTTGCCATTGTATATAACATTTCTAACATGCTGCATGGGTAGTGAAAAGAAGAAGAAATACTAAAGGAGGTAACTTAAATCCTGCATTTTAAAAATTAGAGTGGAACTGCAATTTTTAAATTTCAGTCAGGACTGCAAAGAACATTTCCTGTATCCTTGGAATACACCATCTGGAATTTCTTTTAAGAGGAATACACTTTTTCTAATTTTTTTTTTAATTTTTTTTTTAGCACAGACATGTTGTGATATTTCAAGTTCATGTACAAGATACCATTCAAACTTTCCATTCCCCACAGAAAATAGCTTCCATTAATAGATGCTTCACCAGCTTTTGAAGCATTAAAGCCACTCCTCAGTTCTTGCTTTCCTAAGTTCATCTTGGCAGCTGTCTGGATGTCAGTGGATGGTTTAACCTTCTCACAACTGTGCTTACAGCCTCTTGAGAAAGCATTTAGCTTCATCATGTACAAAGTAGAACTACTTCATATTACAATCATCTTCATAGCAAATAATTCAGAAATAAAAAAAAAATCTAGAAAACATTGCTAGGTACTAGGAAAGGCAGAAGTAGTGATAAAAAACATGAACAAGGAGTCAAAAGAGAACCTAGAGATCTGTGCTTGCTCCTGAGTAGAGCTAGACATCCTCTTGGGAAGCTGATGGTATAAATCTTCAAGGCCTGTCCGGAACTAGTGTTGGTACTTTACTAACAGTAATGGCAGATGAATCAGTAAATGAATTTACAAATGTACATTTCAACAAAGCAATTCTTGACATCTAATCCCAAGGCATGGCACTGTTTCTCTCAGTGGTGTCATAGAGATATTGAAAAGAAACAGGTATATTGTTTATCTCTTCAAGTCTCCGGTGTTTCTGAGAGAAGCTATTCATCATCATTCTCTTTGAGTTATGCTAGAAGAAAATGAATGGATATACTTATCTGTCAAACATCTACTAACTTACATAGGAAGATGAGCAATGCTTTCTAATCTATTGAGACAAAATATGCAGATTATGATTACAGACAACTCCTCTGTGTACCCGACTATCAGAGGTTTTATTTTTGTGTAACAGAAGTGATTGCTGTGCTGTACCTTGATTTGTACTGTGATTGTAAAGCACTCAAGTTTATAACTTACATGACACCATGTGTTTCTAGAGCTTAATATTGATTGCTCTTTGTAAAACAGTAAGAATGTTATTAAAAAGAATACAGTTGCTTTTAATTTTTAGAGGAATTAGCAACAAATTGACTCACAGAAACAAGTCTGGAAGATTTTGAACATATGACCTCTTCACAACATAGGCTGTAGGTTAGGTTGTATAGTGGGTTATTCTACTGTGCCTCTATCTTTTGATTCATCAGGTTTGCAAACTGTGATATTTATATATCCTGACAGGAACTATACACCTATTTTGTATATGGCACTCTGTACCTTTGAGGAACAGCACATAGACTGATTCTCAGCATTGAGCTGCCCCATTTTGCTTACTGGTCTCAGTGAATCCCAGCTACTGACGTGCAGCTGGAGTTTACATACCCAAAGTGGAACCACTGCTACAAAGTAGCAAGATATAAGTTTGACTTTGTGAAGAAGTCTGAAGACTATTTCTGCTTGTCTTTTTTGCTACTATACCAAGTCCACCAAATTTTTCTCTCCTCTTTTTTAGAAGAAAATAATCTGCACTGTTCTAAATATAAATTATTCTCTCCTAAGCAGCCAACATACCACCAGACTAAAAGTAAAATCACCATCCCTGGGACTTCACTTCCTGTTGTTTTTATTTTCTTTCAGTTATCATTATCAACTCATAAGGGAAGAGTTAGTAGGCAAACAAACTAACAGGTTTCTGACATCTCTGCCAGTTTCTACACAAAAGCTTTTTCCACCTGAAAGACTGGTTCATTTTAGCTGGAAATGTATTTTTGCTGCTCTGCTTGAAAACTTAAAAAATGAACAAATGAGGTTTTTTATTCCTCCACTGCCTCATATCAAGGAATCCAAACATCAGAAAAGGAAACTGTTCTCAGATTATCTAGGAAACTTTCTAATTTGTAGTAGATAAAAACAAGGGACAGTGGGTTTTGTCTTTTTTTCTTATCCCCCTTCCACCGTCTCCCCTTCTCTTTGTTACAAGGAAATTAAAGAATTACATTTACAGTTCTGCAAGTTCAGGTCTGGATTGTGTAACCTATTTATTTCATGTAAAGAAAACTCCTGGCCAGAACAGTAGGACGGTCTCCACAAATCTCTTACTGACCATCAGTGATAACCATGATGATGAATATGGCGTATCTTCCTCAACAGATGTTACAGAATTAATCCACAAAATGCTTAAGTATGGTGCATATTATCTTATTGATTTCAGCCAGTTGGGAAGTGAGTCCTTTTCTTCAAGTCAGTCTCAAGAGTCCTTTTATCAACTCTAGGGCCCAAATAATGAAAAGGTTGGTCTCTTACTTTGAATTAAGTTCCCTGAAAAAAAAAAAAATCTATACTGATGAGAAAAAGAAAAATAAACCAAAAAATAGTAGGAAAATTAGCTAGCTAATTTGAATGTCTACATGAAGCATTCAGAAGTGAGCAATATGAATTTTCCCTCCTTTCTTTGCAGTCAACCTCAATTTCTCCAGAGTAATTATAACATAGGAAAAAGAGTCTTTACCAAAGCCACCGTGCATAGACAGACCAATTTATCCCAAACCATAGAATCATAGGATCATATCATCTGGAAGAGACCTAGAAGATCATTGAGTCCAGCCTTTGTCCCAGCTGTGTCAACCTACTCAACGACTACCCCAATGCAACATCCGCCCATCTCTTTAATGCCTTCAGGGATGGTGACTCAATGACCTCCCTGGGCAGCCTGTTCCAATGCCTGACAACGCTTTCAGTATAAAAATTCTTCCTAATATCTAACTTGAACCTCCCCTGGAGCAATATAAATACATTTTGCCTTGTCCTATCACTCTCCACTAGGGAGAATAGACCAACCCCCCCGCTCCTCTACAACCTCCTTTCAGGTAGTTGTAGAGAGTGATGAGGTCTCCCCTCAACCTCCTCTTCTCTAGGCTAAACAACTCCAGATCCCTCAGCCTTTCCTCATAAGACTTATTTTCTAAGCCCTTTACCAGCTTGGTAGCCTGTCTCTGTACCCTCTCCAGTACCTCAATGTCCCTTTTGTAGTGAGGGGTCCAAAACTGGACACAGTACTCAAGGTGGGGCCTCACCAAAGCTGAGTACAGGGACATGTTCACCTCCTTGCTCCTGCTGACAACACCATTCCTGATACAGGCCACCATGCCATTGACCTTCTTGGCCACCTGGGCACATTGCTGGCTCATGTTCAGCCAGCTGTCCATCCACACCCCCAGGTCCCTCTCTTCCTGGTAACTCTGCAGTCACTCCTCTCCAACCCTGTGGCACCGCTGGGGGTTGTTGTGGCTGAAGTGCAGGACCAGGATTTGACCTCATTGAAACTCATGGAACTGACGTTGGCCCGTTGATCCAGTCTGTCTAAATCCCTCTGTAGAGCCTCCCTACCCTCAAGCAGATCGACACTTCCACCCAGCTTGGTGCCATCTGCAAACTTACTGAGGGTGCGCTCCATCCCCTGGTCCAAATCATTAATAAAGATGCTAAACAGGAGCAGCCCCAGTACTGAGCCCTAGGGGACACCCCTTGTGACCAGATGCCAACTGGATTTAACTCCGTTGACCACAATTCTCTGGACTTGGCCATCTAACTAGTTTTTCACCCAACAAAGCTTATGGTCATCAAAGCTAAGAACAATCAGTTTCTCCAGGAGAATGCTGTGGGCAAGTGTCAAATGACTTACTAAATTCAAGGTAGACAACATCCACAGCCTTTCCTTCATCGAGCAGGCAATGAGCCAGCAATGTGTACTTGTAGCCCCAAAAGCTAATTGCATCCTAGGCTGCATCAAAATTGTGGCCAGCATGTCGGGGGAGGTGTTTGTCTCCCACTGCTTTCTTCTTGTGAGACCCCACCTGCAGTGCTATCCAACTCTGTGGGTCCCAGCATAAGAAAAACATGGACCTGATTGAGTGAGTCCAGAGGACAGCCATGGAGATGGTCAGAGAGCTGATGCACTTTCCCTCTGAGGACAGGCTGAAGGAGTTAGGGTGGTTCAGTCTGGAGAACAGAAGGCTCCAAGGAGATCTTGTAATGACCTTCTTGTACTTAAAGGGACCTACAGGAAAGATGGCAAGGGACCCTTTACCAGACAGTGTAGTGATAAGATGAAGGGTAATGGTTTCAATCTGAAAGAGGATAGATTTAGATAAGATACTAGGAATAAATTCTTTTCTGTGAAAGTGGTGAGGCACTGGAACAGGTTGCCCAGAGAAGCTGTGGAAGTCCCCTCCCAGGCAGTATCGAAGGCCAGGCTGGGTGGGGCCTCAAGTAACCTGGTCTGGTGGGAGGTGTCCCAGCCCATGGCAGAAGGGATTAGACCAGATGATCTTTAAGGTTCCTTACAACCCAAATCATTTTATGATTCTATGAACATTACATTCTTTACTGTATTTCTAAGTAAGACTAACAATCAAAAATTCTTTTCTGTGAGACTGATGTCCAATCCACATATAGTAACAGATTTGACACATATGTTTTTGTACACTACTACCCCTTTGTCATGCACAGTCTTTTTTTTTTAATTACTGTTATTTGTCCACTTATTTAAGCCACAGAAGAAGATTAATTTTGGTGCTCAGTTCAGTCTTCAAACATGCAATTCATTGATTCTGTTATCTCTTCATTTATTAAGAAATGCAAATGAAAATTAGCTTTAAATTCATGAGTATTTTTACTTTATTTACACTTGAGTATATTTTTCTGGCAGTAAATGTGACAGTTTCTTATACATTAGAGTTAAAGGTCAGTGGTTAATCACATTAAGACGTCCATAGAAAATTAGAGACTGATTAATTTCCTTGAATGCAGGTATGACACTTTTCTCTCCATGGTGTGTGTATATGTATATCGTGTTCTGGTAGTCCACCTTCTCTTGATATACGGCCCCATGTGCCAGAAACAGGTGGTGATTTTATTTTGCATAAGAGAGCCAAAACTGAGAAAGAGAGAGAGAAGGGAGTGAGACGGGAGAGAGAGAAAGGGGTGAAATGGGAGAGACTTGCGACACATGGGGAGGAATTTTCCCCAAAGGAGCTTTGCACTGAAAAGAGCTTCTTTATGTTAAATAACCAAGCTGCAGCACTGCATTCTATCTTTTCTGTAAGTAAACTCACAGTCATCAGACAACATGGTATGTGTGTGCAAACAGTACTGTCATGAACCCTGACAGACAGTCCCTCTGCAACACGATGTGGCACGTGAGTTCTTCTATAGAGGGATATTGTAGAGTTGAGATGTTTGCTAGAGCACCAAGATGATTTCATGCTTTCCCACAGGCAAGGTAAGAAACAGAGAAGCTAAAAAAAGAAGTCCAACTGGTCCTAGCAGGACTCAGCTTTATTCTGTGAATAAAGTGGTAATATGGGATAAAGAGGCAGATGCAAACACTGTTTAGTGGTATTAGGTATATTAGCTAAAACACCTAACCAGAAAAAAATGTGAAGCATTGGAAGAGGACTTCTTAACTGACAAATTAGTAAATAACCACAAACAATACACAAAAGAAACACTGGCATTGTGACACGTTTTAGAAGAACTAATTTTAACCAATTTATCAACATTGAGAGATGGTGGCTGAATCTCAAAGAAGGCAAATGCCTGTGGCTGAGAACTGGTATCTGCCAACAGGTTAAAAATTAAATTTTGATGTATTCAAGTCAGAAGAATTTTCAGTCTTTAAATAAATATGAAAGTAAACACATAAGATCAGTGTTGAAGTTTTTATAGGCAGCCAATGAGACCAGAAAAGTTTTCTACAAATGAAAATTATTTGAAGAATGGTCTATCATCATCAGGGAACAACAGTAGGTTGCTGGGATTTTGTGCAATGAATGGATCAGTGAAATAACAGAGGCTTGCTCAGGAGTCAGGAACAACAAAGAAACATGACCGGCAAAGGCATGGAGTGAATTTCTAGGTGCCTGTAACATCTTCATAAGGTTTACATGGGAAGTTAGGCTCTGCAGTGCTTATCTGAGCTGAACAGAGTTGCTGAACATTTTCTCATGAGCCTTTAGCTGAACTGTGAGGCTTTGAAAACCAAAAGCAAGTTTCCTCAGTGCGGAATCTGAATGAAGACAAAGTCACATCAGGGAAAAGATTTTTCTTTCCTATTTAAACTTCATACTCCTGTTGTGGAAAATAGTCTGGGATAAGTATGGTGACATAATCACAGAATCACAGAATTGTTGAGTCTGGAAAAGACCTCTGAGACCATCAAGTCCAGCCTATGACCCAACACCATCACAATGGCTAAACCACAGCACTAAGTGCCGCATCCATCCTTTCCTTAAACCTGCAGAGACCGTGACTCCATCACTTCCCTGGGCAGTGCATTCCAATGCCTGATCATCCTCTCCTTGAGGAAGTGCTTCCTGAGATCCAACTTAAACATCCCCTGACGCAGTTTCAGGCCATGCCTTCTCGTCCTGTCACCAGTTGCCCAGGAGAAGAGCCCGACCCCCACCTGACTACAACCTCCCTTCAGGTAGTTGTAGAGAATGATAAGGTCCCCCCGAGTCTCCTCTTCTCCAGGCTAAACAACCCCAGCTCCCTCAGCCTCTCCTCATAGGACTTTCCCTCTAGTCCCTTCCCCAGCCTCGTTGCTCTCCTCTGGACCTGCTCCAGCACCTCAAGGTCTTTCTTTCAGTGAAGGGCCCAGACCTGCACACAGAGCTCAAGGGAAGGCCTCACCAGTGCTGAGTACAGAGGCAGAATTACATCCCTGCTCCTGCTGGCCACACTGTTCCCGATACAGGCCAGGATGCCATTGGCCTTCCGGGCCACCAGGGCACACTGTTGGCTCATGTTCAACCGGTTGCCAACCAGTACTCCCAGGTCCCTCTCTGCTGGGCCACTCTCCAGCCACTCCTCCCCCAGTAGGTAGAGCTGCAGGGGGTTGTTGTGGTCAAAGTGTAGGACCCTGCACTTGGTCTTATTGACCTTCATAGTGCTGGCCTCAGCCCATTGACCCAGCCTGTCCAGGTCCCTCTGCTGTGCCTTCCTACCCTCTGGCAGATTGACACTCCCTCCCAATTTGGTGTCATCTGCAAACTTCCTAAGGGTAGACTCAATCCCCTCACCCAGATCATCAACAAAGATGTTGAACAGGACTGAGTCTAGTACGAATCCTAGGGGAACACCACTGGTCACCAGATGCCAACTGGATGCAGTATGATTCACCACCACTCTCTGGGCCCAGTTATTCAACCAGTTTTTAATCCAGCAAAGGGTGCACCTGTCAAAAACTGTCTCCATATAGTTTTACTGTTGCTAATTAACTTTGCATTACTTTTGTCAACCATTCCCTCCCCAAATTCCATTCACAGGAGATGTTTGTTGAAGAAAACACTTACTACCTGTCCCCACAACGAAACTCAGAGTTTCACAGCAAGAGTTGATAGCAGAGAATTTTGTAATACATCCACACCAAAACTAGATGAGTTTCCACCATGGCAGAAGTGTATACTGACATATGAACAGGAACAAGCTGAAGAGGGTGTGATACTCTTTCTGGGTCAGTCGAAGGGAGAGTGGAGGCTGTCAAGTCTGTCTCAACCACTGAAGAGGAGCTAGCATCACTCTGGAAGCCCTGAAGTGACACTCGTGAGTCATTGTGTTTAATTTCAAATATGCCGCCTCATATCAGGGCATAACAGCTTAATCACAGTAGTGCCATAATGTGGCTATCTGCCCTCTTCAGCATTCAAAGTAGGGCTATCTAGATGACTATGTGTTGATATCTCATCTGACACTAAAATATATTCACATAAAACCACCACTCATGCTAAATTACTTTTCTTTATTTGTTTGTGGTTGGTTTGATTTTTTTTTTTACTGTAGTCTTTTTGGCTTTTATTCAGGCTGTTATTCAGTCTTGCTATGTTCCTAGGTATACTACCCCTCCACTGAAACTTAGGAATCCTGGTTTCTCTGAACTATTTATGTAATATATTTATTACACTAATTAGACAAATACCAGAAGTATTTCTAATACTTAGCAACCTGTGAAAAAAACCCAGAAGCTATCCCAGGTCTTTCTTCTAAACCTTAAGTAGTTTAAATACTCGGACAAAGATTGAACTGACTCTCTAGTCGTTCATTATGTAAATCCTTGGTCTAGACCCCAGAACAATCAGCTACCTTTAATGACAGTATAGGAAGTGTTTCTGTTCATCATTTTCTTGTGCTTTGCACCCAGTCATTGCCTCCTGTTTAAACTATTGTGCTAGAGAACCATGGAGCAAAGCAGAGCCAGGAACCATGTTTTCTTCTCTCTGGATTTGGGTGAGTGCTCCAGTCCAGACTTACTGGCAAAAGGCAGGGGGTAACCACACCATACTTTCCTTAGGCACCTCACCTTAAGAAGCAGACCCTGAACACCAGTTTCACAGAGGAGCCAAGCTGTGGCTCTAATTAGGTGCCTGAGGCCAGTCAGCATCACCTTTCTCTCCCTTGCTGGTTTGTGGCTTTTGCCTTCTGTGTTGGTATGCTCCTTCATTTTCTTGGGCAATTGACCTTCTTTGCTCACTCTGTAGAAAGTGAAAGTACCTAATTCATCACTGACAATTCAGGTTTTGTGATATGTATGATTGCTTTTGTAATACTTTTGTGATATGTGTGGTTACTTTTGTAATATAAAAGTATTTAAGTGTATTCTGGTCTTGACCTTCATACACCAAGGAGTAATATCAACAGCTACTCAAATTCAGCACATACTTCCAGTACCTTCCCAAATTCTTCATGTACTTCAGATATCCAACTCCAAACTGGAATACAATTTTCTTTAACTCTTTTGTTTTAAAAAATAGGTCACAAATATGTTTTTTTTCTATTTCTGTGGATAAACAATTGACTTTACTGTACATACTCTTTTGCAAGTCCTTAAACTCACTTACACTGTCTGTATCTTGTTCTGTATTCAAACCAAACTTCTGAAGCTGCAGAGATACATATAACTCATGTGAAACTGTTTCATCGATGATTCCTGTCTACAAATACAATACTAGTATATTTGGTCTCACCATACTGCAAAACAAAAGTTAAATTAAGACAAAACAAACAAAGCCTACTTCATCGACATTTAAAACCAGTTACAGACAAGCATCTTGTCGAGCCAAACTCTGCAAGGCTCACTGCATCTTTAAGATAGAACCTAAATTTCATATAAAGCACAATTTCTCATAGGAAAATGTAGCAGAAGCAGAATCCTGAGGAACCCATAAAGGTTGAAACCAAGTAAGATATAGCAAGCATATTTGTTTTGAATTCAGACAAACACACTAAAGCAGGCTAATCTGTGACTGTATATAAGAAGTCTAAAACATTGTAAGAGTGTTAACAGAATTTTGGAACACAGCCAAACATAGATATATAAACAAGACACAGCCACAAAGGGACAAATAGGGTTTTGTGGTATAACTGCAAAACTGAGGTGAGGGAAAACATGTTCAAGTAGTAAAATCTGCGAAGTAATAACTAAAGATTTATAGTAGGCAAGAAAGATGAAGGATGAAACCAAAATAATCCTGCAGAACAAGTAGGACAGATGTCTGATAGAGCCAGAACAACCCTGCAGAGTAAGCAAAAAGGATGTCTGGCAAAACAAGAGGAAGACCTGGACCTCAATATAAGATACATTATGTCATGGGCAGATGAGATCAGGCCTTCTTCTTCTGGGGAGGACAGGAGAATCATAAAGCATCAGCAATGAGAGAAGCTCATTCGACAAGGCAACAGTGACCATCAACACAAACTATTCGGTGTCAGCTCCCTGCCATTGCATATTCACAGCTAATTCAAGTCATAAGTGTTAACACTTATGTTAAGTGCTGGCAACAGACAGGGTACACCTATCTTAAAGGGGAAAAGGGATCGTAGCACAGGAGTTAGGAGGGCAAGAGGCAGGAGATGGAGACTCATGCAACGGCAAAGATGAGAGGGTTATTAATGAGTCAGAAACCATATAAGCACCTAAGAGTGGTCACATAGGAATTAAAGCTGTTCCCCCCAGAAAGGTTGTGAGATGAGTAGTTCAACTGAATTTCGTCTACATCAATGCACGCAGCACGAGCAATGGACTGGAGGAGCTGGAAGCCATTGTGCAGCAAGAAAACTATGCTACAGTTACCATTAAAAAAACCATGTCCTCAAACTGTGCTAGGGGAGGTTTAGATTGGATATTAGGAAAAATTTCTTCACCAAAAGGATTGTCTAGCATTGGAATAGGCTGCCCAGGGAAGTAGTTGAGTTACCATCCTTGAAGATGTTTAAAAGATGTGTAGATGTGGTACTTAGGGACATGGTTTGGTAGTGGACCTGGGAGTGCGAGGTTAGTGGTTGAACTCAATAATCTTAAAGGTCTTCAACCTAAGTGATTGTGTGAATACGGCCTGATTCATTAATTTTTCAAACACTCCATAACAATAATACCTAGTTTCCTAACTGATACATAGACATATGTATGTCTAACACATACATTCATGTATATATGTAAATAAATATCTGAAAATGCATATATGCAATGTGCTTGCATTAACCTGTATATGTATACACCCATACATACATTCACTAACAGCAAAAACATCTGGAAATATGTCCTTTCATATATCCTTTTCTAGAGTTTCTCAGACATCTCAGGGATATGTAATTTCATTCTAGCTTCCAAAATATGTTGTATAAAGGCAGGGAGACATACTATAACATCCTGCTGCCAGAATTAAGAGAATTTCTGATTGAATTGCTTGGGAGAAATAGTTTCGTTCATCCAAACAGTAAGAAGTTGTCTGGCAGCTGCTGAGGAACTTAATATACTTCGTTTGGTTGTGTTGCACTTTCAAAGGCTCTACTTTCTCTTGGCACTGAACTTCAGCCTGCAGGATGTGTTTCTACTTATAGCAATCATCTTGAACATTTTCTTCATTTAAGATCACAGAGTCTTAGTTTCAACTTTTACCACATAAGTGAGAGAACAACCTGACAACCAGCATACGGCAGCTCAACTTGAATGCCCTACAACACTATACACAATGATTGCAAACTTGCTGGTGACTTTCAGGAGCTATTGTCAGGTCTAGTTTGCCCAAAAGGAAGGGTTTCAACACAGGAATTGGATGATGCATTACTTTCTAACCTTTAGAAATCGAACTTCAGGAATATGTGCACTTGAGGCAGGGAGTGCCTGCCCCCGACACTTGTTCTGGTGGGAGGCGGTGGCCTGTCTGCAGTGTGAACAGATCAATGGTTTGCTCAGCCAGGTAGTGGAACTGAAAGAGGAGGTGGAAAGGCTGAGAGGAATCAGAGAAAGTGAAGATGAAATAGATTGGTGAAACCATACCCTGAGGCAAATGCAACAGGTGGAGGCTTGTCGTGAAGCTGAGAATCCTCTCTTTTCCTGTTATCAGGCTGAAGGAAGGGCCCTAAGAAAAGCCGGGGAATGGATACAGGTCCCTGTTTGGGGAGACAGGTAAATCCCCTCACAGACTCCCTCACCTTCTCGGTTACCCTTACACAACAGACATGGGGCACTGCAAGCTTAGAGTCAGGCAAAGGAAAATGTAGAGGGACCATCCGTGGGGTTGTCCAGAGTGAGAAAATTTGCCTCATGCATTAGGACTTCTTCTGTTAAAAAAAAAAAAAAAGGAGAGTAGTTGTCACAGGAGACTCCTTTCTCAGGGGAACAGAAGGCCCCATATGCCAACCTGATCCATCCCACAGGGAAGTCCACTGTCTTCCTGAAGTAGGGGTTAAGGATGTTATTAGGAAACTCCCAGGTCTGGTGAAGCCTTCTGATTATGATCCACTTCTGGTAATGCAGATCAGTAATAACGAGGTAGAAGAGGGACAAACAAAAACAATTGAAAGAGACTTAAAAGCACTGAGGAGGGTGCTACAAGGATCGGATGTGCAGGTTATGGTTACCTCAATTCCTTCAATTACAAGGAAACGTACTGAGAGTTAAAAAAACCTCTTGAGATTAATACTTGGCTTAAATAGTGGTATCAACAGTCCAGTTTTGGGGTTTTCAACCATGGGGAGGTCTATACAACATCTAGCCTACTGAAACAAGATGGGGTTCATATGACTGTAAGGAGAAAAAGGATCCTGGATTATGAGCTTGCGGGGCTCTTTGAGAGATCTTTAAACCAAATATGAAGGGAGAAAGAGATGCAACCATATCAAATGAAGACAACTGTGGGAAAGGCATAACAACATTGGAAGTGAAACCATGAGCCCAGCTGGAGTGCAACTGTACTTCATTGGGTCTTCAGGTACTTCATCAGGGGCCCAGCCCAAATGCCTTTATGAGAATGCCCGCAGTATGGGCAATAAACAAGAGGAGCTGGAGATGCTTGTGTGTCTGCAGTGTTATGGTCTAATCGGCATCACGGAGACATGATGGAATGAATTCTATGATTGGTGTGTTGGTTTAGAAGGGTATAAGCTCCTCAGGAAGGACAAACAGGGGAAATGAGGAGAGGGTGTTGCCCTCTATGTCAATGAACAGCTAGAATGCATGGAGCTACACCTGGCAAGTGATGATGAAAAGGTCAAATGCCTGTGGACCAGGGTGAAAAGAAGCATAGGAGACATTACAGTGGAGTTTTGCTACAGACCACCTGACCAGGAGGACCAAGTGGATGAGGCTCTTTATAGACAGATAGGAGTCGCTGATCATTCACAAGCCCTGGTCCTCATGGGAGATTTTAACCAGCCCAGTATGAGATGGAGAGACAACACAGCAGGGCATAAGCAATCCAGGAGATTCCTGGAATGCATTGATGATAACTTTCTCCTCCAAGCGACAGAGGAATTAAAGAGGAGAGGTGCCATGCTAGACCTCCTTCTCACCAATACGAAGGACTGGTGGGTAATATTAAGGTTATGGTAGCCTCAGCTGGAGTGACCACAAGATGGTGGAGTTTGAGATCCTGAGGGCAGTTAAAAAGGAGAAGCTCAGCAAGCTTGAAAACCTTGACTTCAGAAGAGCTGACTTTCACCTCTTCAGGAACCTCTTTGGTAGTATGCCATGGAACCAAGCCCTGGAGGGACTGGGAGCCCAGGAAAGCTTGACTTTCAGAGATCATCTCCTCCAAGTTCAAAATTGCCACATTCCTAAAAAAAGAGTGAATCTGGCAGAAACGCCAGGAAGCCTATATGGATGAACAGGGAACTCCTGGCCAGAATCAAATACAAGAGGAGAATCAACAAAGGATGGAAACAAGGACTGGTAACCTGGGATGACTGCCAGGAGACTGCTCGTGAAACTAGAAAATGGTTTATAAAAGCTGAAGCCCTGACAGAATCAAATCTGGCCAGGGATATTAAAAATAGAGAAGGATTCTACAGGTACGTGAAAGAAAAAAGAAAAAACAAGAGAGAATGTGAGACCTCTCCGAAGTGATACAGGTGACCTGATTACCGAGCGTATGGAGAAGGCTAAAGTACTCAATGACTTTTTTGCTTCAGTATTCACTGATAACCACTTGAGCCAGAGCACCCAAGTCACAGAGGGCATTGGCTTGATCTGACAAAGTGAAGAACCACCCAGCGCAGGACCAGATCAGGTCTGGGAACATCTAGAGAACCTGATGGTGACAAAGTGGCTGGGATCTGATGAGATACATCCACGGGTCCTGAAAGAACTGGCATCTGAAATTGCTAGACCACTAGCCATCATATTCAAGAAGTTGTGGCAGTCGGGTGAAGTTGCCACAGATTGGAAAAAAAGGGAAACGAAACTGTCGTTTTTAAATATGGAAGTAAAGAAAACTGAGGGAACTACATACCAGTCAGTCTCATCTCTGTGGCAGGTAAAAATATGGAGCAGATCCCCCTGGTAACAGTACTAAGGCACATGAAAAACAAGGTGACATCTTTGTCAGTGACATGAACGACGGCATCGAGTGCACCCTCAGCAAGTTTGCTGACGACACCAAGCTGTGTGGTGCCGTGGACTCACTTGAGGGAAGAGATGCCATCCAGAGGGACCTTGACAGGCTTGAGAAATGGGCCAGTGCAAACTGCATGAGCTTCAACAAGTCAAAATGCAAGGTCCTTCACCCGGGTCGGGCCAATCCCAGGCACAAATGCAAACTGGGCACAGAGTGGGTTGAGAGTAGCCCTGAAGAGAAGGATTTGGGAGTGTTGATAGACGAGAAGCTCAACAAGATCCGGCAGTGCGCTCATGCAACCCAGAAGGCTAACCGCATCCTGGGGTGCATCAAGAAGAGTGTGGCCAGCAGATCAAGAAACGTGATTCTCCCTCATTACTCTTCTCTTGTGAGAGTCCACCTTGAATACTGTGTCCATTTCTGGTGTCCCCACCATAAGAGGATCATTGATCTGTTGGAGCATGTTCATAAGAGGACCACAAAGATGATCCGGGGGCTGGAACACCTCTGCTACTAGAACAGGCTGAGGGAGCTGGGATTGTTCACCATGGTGAAGAGAAAATTCCAGAAGGACCTTATATCTGCCTTCCAATTCCTGAAGGGAACCTACAGGAAGGCTGAAGAGGGACTTACATAGTGCCTAGTGATAGGACAAGGGGAAATGGATTTAAAATCAAGGATAATATGTTTAGATCGGTTCTTAGAAAGATCTTCATTACAAGGTGGTCAAGACTCTGGAACAGATTACCCAGAGTGGATGCCCTCTCCCTGAAGATGTTCAAGGCCAGGTTGGATGAGGCCTTGAGCAACCTGGTCTAGTTGAGAGCATCACTTTCCATGGCAGTAAAGTTGGATTAGATGATCTCTAAGGTCCCCTCCGACCTAAGACGTTCTATGATTCTTCGTAATCACAGACTATGCAGGATTTAATACAGCAATTCCAAAATTATATTGACTAGCATAAGAACTGTAGTTGTATAAAGCAGTGATTACTACCTGGATTCTCACCAGCAAAAAAAATCTTCATTAGGTGGTAACAACAGTCTCTTGACGATAGTCAGATTTGTATAATGGCAAAAGCATCATTAGAAAGTGGTTTGAAGATGAGAACCCTTCTACCACAGAAAGCATTATTTTTGTTAGATATTATTTATTTTGGTATTTTCTCAGTCTTGGAAATCAAATGCAGTAATGATCACAGCAGAACTGGATCCATTTCATATTAATCAATAATATAATCATTTTTATTGTTTCCTCAACTCCCCATCACAATATAAGCATTTTTTTCCTTTGTTTCCTAGTATCCCTGGCTATACGATGCTTACAGGGCAAACACATTTAGCAGACTTTTAAAAGTTGCACCAGGCAAAATTTAAATCTGAGAAAATCTTTTACTCTGTTCTTTATGGATTAAGTGTAGCCACAATCTGGATGCAGCTAAATTCCATTTTTAAAAAAAAATAACAACACATATGCTAAAGTACCCTTGATTTTTGAAATGGTTTATTAGATGGTGTATTCACTGAATTGCTTCACCAGTGAAGTAGCTTACAAATCTTAAATTTCTAATACATTTCAGTGGCTCGGCAGAGTTCATAATGATTGAGAATGGCAAACAGTGCTGTTAAGATGAAGAAGTCCCTATCATAGAGACAGAACACTGCAGCATAGATTATTTGTGTTGCTTTCTATCAATTCAATGAATACTTGAAAATATGTCTGCTAAAGTAAATCAGCTTGATTAAAAATAGAGAAAGAAAAAGTCAAAGCCAGTGAGATAACAAAGTAAAATACTTGTAAACTTAAATCTGATCTTGCTGGAGGAAGCCCGGACTAGAGAAAAGAACTGAGGTAAAAACTCTCAGAAAACTTAATTTAAAACATAACTTATTGGTTGAGCAATTTGGACTATAAAACTCTGTCTTTTTTATTTTTACAGGTTTGTATAAATACTCTAGCATGTTTCTTTTATCCCTGATCAGCAGATAACAGTTTCATCAACACATGTAAAATTTTCCGTGGAGATCAGTCTTTGGATTTATGTTGGAATATTTTTAAACATAGTTTTCTGCTTTCTTACTTCTATATCTTGAAGAGAAAATAGGCATTCCATGTTACCTCAAAGTAGAAATGAGCAATGACAATAACTCTCAGGTTTTCCCTCCAAAAAATCCACTTGCGTATTAGAATAAAACATTCATTACAGAGAAGAGAGATGACTGCTTCACCAGGGGTTTTGAAAAGGCTGGCTTTTGGTGGAAGCCTGATAAATATAGATGAATAAATTCAAAAAAGATGTTTCTTGTAGAAAACATCGCTGTTGCGATAAAAGGCAAGAATTTCTGTTGCAAAAAGGAAATACTAACTTCTGTCACGTCAAAAGACGCAACAATTGCTGTTGTGAAAAAAAGGGGCAAATCAGTTTGGCAGAAGCTAAATCCTCTTGTGGTCCAGCTTGTCCTCAGGTATCAGAGGGGCTGGAGGTGGCTAAGCTTAGGTTCTGAGTGATGCCCTGTTCAGAGATACTAATGCAACGAGCCAATAAGCCTTCGATCTGGTGGTGTCCCTGAATTTAGGCCTTCACAAGGGTGGCAAGTATAGAATCATAGAATGGCCTAGGTAGCCAAGGTATTTTAGAGATTATCTAAGGCGGCCTCCCTGCCATGGGCAGGGACGCCTCTTAACTAACCCAGGCTACTCAAGACCCTGTCCAACCTGGCCTTGAACACCTTTGAGGAGGGGGCATCCACAATTTCTATCAGCAATTTATTCCAAAGTCTTGCCACCCTCATACTGAAGAATTTCTTCCTAAAATCTAATCTTAATCTATTCTCCTTCAATTTAAACCCATTTCCCGTTGTCCTATCACTAGGCACTCTTGTAAAAAGTCCTTTCCCAGCCTTCCTGTAGGTTCCCTTCAGGTATTGGAAGGCAGTTATTAGGTCCCCCTGGAGTCTTCTCTTTTCAAGACTGAACAATCCCAGCTCCCTCAGTCTATCCTCATAGCAGAGGTGTTCCAGCCCCCGGATCATCTTTGTGGCCCTTCTCTGAACGCGCTTCAACAGATCAAGGATCCTCTTATGGTGGGGACACCAGAAATGGACACAATATTCGAGGTGGGGTCTCACAAGAGAAAAGGTGGTGAATCACATTTCTTGATCTGCTGGTCACACTCTTCTTGATGCATCCCAGGATGTGGTTGGCCTTCTGGGCTGCATGAGCGCACTGCCGGATCTTGTTGAGCTTCTCATATATCAACACTCCCAAATCCTTCTCTTCAGGGCTACTCTCAACCCACTCTGTGCCCAGTTTGCATTTGTGCCTGGGATTGGCCCGACCCGGGTGAAGGACCTTGCATTTTGACTTGTTGAAGCTCATGCAGTTTGCACTGGCCCATTTCTCAAGCCTGTCAAGGTCCCTCTGGATGGCATCTCTTCCCTCAAGTGAGTCCACGGCACCACACAGCTTGGTGTCGTCAGCAAACTTGCTGAGGGTGCACTCGATGCCGTCGTTCATGTCACTGACAAAGATGTTGAACAGCACTGGACCCAGAACAGACCCCTGAAGAATTTTGCTTGTCACTGCTCTCCATGTGGACATCGAACCATTGACCATAACTCTTTGAGTCTGACCTTCCAGTCAGTTCTTTATCCACCCAGTGGTCCATCTGTCAAATCCACGTCTCTCCATTTTAGAGACAAGAATGTCATGTAGCACAGTGTCAAACGCCTTGCACAAGCCCAGGAAAATGACATTCATCGCTTTTCTCTTGTCAACCAGCGCTGTAGCTTTGTCATAGAAGGCCACCAAACTAGTCAGGCATGACTTGCCCCTAGTGAAGCCATGTTGGCTGTCACCAACCACTTCATTGTTTTTTCATGTGCCTTAGTACAGCTACCAGGAGAATTTGTTCCATGATTTTTCCTGCCACAGAGGTAAGACTGACTGGTTGGTTTTGGGTTGGTTTTGGTTCCTTTTTTAAAGATGGGGGTTATGTTTCCCCTTTTCCAATCTGCGGGAACCTCACCAGACTGCCACGACTTCTCGAATATGACGGCTAGTAGCCTAGGAACTTCACCCTCCAGTTTCTTCAGGACACATGTGTGTATCTCATCAGGTCCCAGGGACTTGTGAACCTTCAGGTTCTCTAGGTGTTCCCAGACCTGACCTGCTCCTACCCTGGGTGGATCTTCACTCTCCCAGACCCAGCCAAGATCCTCTGCACTTCGGGTAGTGTGCCTCAAGTGGTTGCCAGTGAAGATTGAGGTAAAAAAGTTGTTGAACACTTCAGCCTTCTCCACGTCCTCAGTAACCAGGGCACCTGTATGCTTCTGGAGATGCCCCGCATTCTCTCTCACTTTTCTTTTTTTGTCTTACGTACCTGTAAAATCCTCTTCTGTTATTTCTAATATCTCTGACCAGATTTGACTCAGTCAGGGCCTAAGCTTTTCTAACCTGGTCTCTGATTACACAAGCAACTTCCTTATAATGATCCCAGGTTACCAGTCCCTGCTTCCACGCTTTGTGTGTTCCCCTTTTGTATCTGATTTTAGCCAGGAGTTCTTTGTTTATCCATATAGGTCTACCAGTGGTTTTGTCACATTTCTTCCTCTTAGGCACGCAGCAACTTTGAGCTTGGAGGAAATGATCCTCGAAAGTCAACCAGCTTTCTTGGGCTCCCAGTCCCTCCAGGGCTTGGTTCCATGGCACACTACCAAGGAGGTTCCTGAAGAGGTGAAAGTGAGCTCTTCTGAAGTCAAGGCTTTCAAGCTTGCTGAGCTTCCCCTTCTTAACTGCCCTCAGGATCTCAAACTCCACCATCTTGTGGTCACTCCAGCTGAGGCAACCCATAACCTCAATATTACCCACCAGTCCTTCCATATTGGTGAGAAGGAGGTCTAGCATGACACCTCTTCTTGTTGGTTCCTCTATCACTTGGAGGAGAAAGTTATCATCAATGCATTCCAGGAATCTCCTGGATTGCTTATTCTCTGCTGTGTTATTAAATATACTTACACAGCCAAACTCAGTGTATCAGTGTCAACAGGGACTCACACGGCCAGATCGGAATCAAATATCATTTTTGAAGCAACAGATACACAGATTCATTTTGATTGCCGGTGATAGAGACTGTCTGCAAAGTACGTGCGAAAGTTCCAGATGTATAAGATTATGTGCAACTCTAAAGATTTCCTAAGTATCCCAGGGCAGCACTTGGTGAGATCAAGTGTTCGGATCTTACTGAAAGGCATCCCTATGGGGAGGAAGAGAGGCTTAGCACATGGACTGATCCCAGGAGTCCAAGGTGGTCCATGGTGATATCTCCTCTGACAATGGTGGGATCTTCCCTGACATCCTCCCTCTCTTGGGCATTTTTATACCATTTGTCACCTTTCAGGTGGAACCTGAGTGACTCTAGTCATGCATATCTTTATTGTGATGGGTGTAAATTTTTCTCACTTCGCATTTAAAGGTACAGACTAGAAAAATTCAACGTGCAAGCTCATTGGGGTGTGGTTATAGCTCAGAGATGAGTATCTTTTGGGTTGGAGGTGTTTTGGTATTATAATGAGCATAGTTCACCCAAAGGACAGTATCTACCATAAGATGACAGACTCTTGGTTCAGGCTAGTAAATGTGGAGTCAAATGGCCCCTTGATGTCTCCAGGTTCCTTTGTGTTTACAGAAATTGATCTCAGTATCTCCATTCCATTCCATGCTCTGTGTAGTTTTCTCTTAGAGTCAGAATATCAAGTTCCCTTAATGCTATCAACTCTTAAGTTTGCTTTGGAAAACCTTTGTGGGGAGAGCTCCCTTAATACCAGTTGCACATTGTCCTGGAAACTTTCTCGATGTTCTGATGTGTGAACAATGCAATGTAGGTAATTAAGTAATTTTAGACAACTATCCCACATCAAACGATGTGAGAAAGGTTAGTTCGTGAGGGTCAAGCACTCTTGCAATAATTTGCCAAGATGATTGCCTTGCGGTTAGAACTGTCTAGGCAAAAGTGCTTTAATTCCACAGTTGCTTAAGAGCTGAAACTGACAGTTTCTGTATCTGGGCTGATATCCATAACACAACAGCTTCCATATGTTAGTTAACCTGCAAAACCACATAGCTGTGGAGGCTGACAGACAGTCTTAGGTTTCAGTGGCATCCTAGTCACACAAGTGGGGAAGAAGATCTGCATCATCTTGTGTGAGCTGTGTTTGCCCCACAGTGTAGGCATTGACTCTGAGGTCATCAGATGGTGTAAAGTCACCCTTTACAGATGAGTTTGGAGGCCAGGAGGCCAGAGGGGAAGTCAAAAAATCACCCAGTCACCATATCTTTGTGCCAGATCTCCCCTTAGGTAATTAAACTGAATGGATGCAACCAGAAGCAGCTTTGGAAGAGACAATAGGGCCAGAACTTAAAGAGAATTTCAGAGTTGCTGAATGCATTGAATGTGTTCCTTGTTATTTTAGTGTGTTGTGTCTCATAGCTTTGTAATAACTTCTAGTTGTCTTATGCTGTGGGCAAGAGAGAATATGTCCTTTGTGTCATTTACAGTTATCATGATAGTTTCTAATTTGTTGTATAGTCAAGGATACTAAATGCTATGAATTATATGTAACCATGGATTACCATGGAATCATAGAATTGTCAGGGTTGGAAGGAATCTTAAAGATTACCTAGTTCCAACCCAGCCACCATGGGCAGGGACATCTCCCACTAGATCAGGCTGCTCAGAGCCCCATCCAGCCTGACCTTAAAAACTTCCAGGGATGGGGCTTCCACCACCTCTCTGGGCAACCTGTGCCAGTGTCTCACCACCCTCATGGTGAAGAACTTCTTCCTAACGTCCAATCCGAACTGATCCATCTCCAGCTTCAATCCATTAGGACTTAGACTTTGTTTGGCACTTGCCTACACCCTTACTATAGGCAAAGAAGAAAGCATAAATTTAGAATACAAACTGAGAGAGACAAATGGAGTAATGAAAATATCTTCATTCTAGTGTTTCCCTTTCCAGTCACAGAATAACAAGAGAACCATTAAAACCAAAAACCAAACCAACTAAACAAACAAACAAAAAAAAAGAGTTCACAACAAATCAAAACAAAAATAATGTGTGGCATTGCATGATGATCTTGATTCACAGGGCTGAATAAACTCTCTGGAGATAGAGGATGATCTTTTAAATGTTCCAAAACAGGGAATAAAGCTGGACCAATTCAAAAACATATGTTAAAATATAATCTCTGGGAAAAAAAAAAAAAGAAAAGGATATGTATGATATGATACATGTTGTTGTTCTTTAAATAATAATTTACTAGATTAACTTTCAACCTTATATTTCAGTTCTAGTACCCATTGTTTTTCATGAAGAATGACAAACATAGTTACACTTTCATTCATATTAGAATTTAATGGCAGGTAAATGCCTAGATATTTTAAAGGTTAGTGTTGACTATTTGACTTCCAGATGGCAGATCTTCAAATGTCAAAACAAAGAGGAGTGAAGGCACCACACATATACAAGACTTCACAAATAATGGCAATGAAAAGCAGCCTATAGAATATATGTATAATGAACTATATAAATAGACTATGTAAAAAACTTCATAAGGGAAGAAATGTCAATTTGGACCAAAACCAAGAAGACAAATTGTAAATTCATGATATAAGGAGACTGAGAGGAAGGTGGTGCTTAAATTTGCTAAAAAAAATCACAAACTGCAACAGAAGTAAAGTGTTATTCCAAAAGCAAATTCAGACACAAATAAGAGTCTGGATCCCAGTATAGAAATAGAGCATCTGTCCCTGGAGTTAAAACTTGCAGAAAAGATTTTTTTAAAATCTCTGTTATACTTCCTTTACCCTTTAGTTATAGTTTAAATACAGCTTCATCTGTTTCAAAATTTAATTTCATAAAGTTCTTCTTAGGTAAGATGCCAAATTTACTACTGAACCTACTGCTTTGAACTTTCTCAATTCTATTCACCACTCCAGTCCTTCATGCAGTCATTTAATTTTGTTTTCTGTCACCTTCAAAAATAATTATCAGTTTCCCTTTCATGTCTTGCCTTTTTTTAGCTGTGGATCTCATTTTACAATGTGGTCTTGCAAGTATATGTAACTAAAAAGTTGCATATCCTTATCTTAAATTTCCCATGTTTTAGTCTGTTTTTCTTGGCTATCAGTATCATTTCACGTTATCCTCTGCACAGCATCAGAAAAAGCTGCTTCCTATAGTAGCAAAACTGTAATTTAAATTTGATCCACAAGATATTTTGGAACAGATGTGTTTTACTTTGTGTTTCCTTTGGTTTGAATCTGAATGAATCACTGAGTCATGCAACTACTGGGATGTTTGCAGTAATTGCTTGTTGATTTTCTTTTGGCCATTTGAAGCTGAAAGCACTTTTGATTTCTTTATTACACATTGGAGGAAGGTCACTGATTTGATTTGCTATAGTGTTCAATTCTTCTGTTAATGTTT
Source organism: Trogon surrucura (assembly GCA_020746105.1). Taxonomy (NCBI): domain Eukaryota; kingdom Metazoa; phylum Chordata; class Aves; order Trogoniformes; family Trogonidae; genus Trogon; species Trogon surrucura. Next base: position 109,340,202 of record CM036617.1, on the reverse strand, counting down.
GTGTCAAATATAGTGTAAATGTCTGGATTTTTATTATAAGACTCCTTATAATTGACATTTAAATTGCAATCAGTGCATTTATCTGAAATTGAAGGTTCTCATAATTGAATAGTTTTGGTTTTGTTTTTTTTTCCCCAGGGAAATAGAGAATTATTTATAAAATATGGTAGTTTTAGTACTCATTTTAACAGTTCTAGAAAACAATATGACAACGTACATTTCAGCAAGATAGTGCAATATTTTGTATGACAATATTAATACGCAATGTTCAGAACTAATTTTTGGATGAGGCACAGAATGTCTATATTGATTGCTTTATGACAAAGTACATAATCTGAGGTCTATAAATCAGCTTTTTTTCATCCCTGCTGTGGGAAATAGAAACTCTGGGACCGTACTGCCCAAATCCTGCTCTGCTACGTAGTTCTGCTGCAATTCCCCACATAAAAACCTAAGTCAGTTCTTAATAGGCCCATGTCACACACATATTAAATGCCTTTGGCCATCTCTGTCTTGTCAAAGACAGATTCTACAACAAGATGTTCCTTCTAAGTCACTGCTACTTTATGTTGCAATAAAACAATAGTGAGTACTCTGCTGCTTCATGATACAATTCCTGGGCTTGTGTATGTTCAGTTTTGCAACAAATTACAATGTGATTACTTTAAAATAGCATGTGTATTAATCTGTTATTGATGAAAATCTCCTGGGTTTTTTTTTTAATTACCAGGTGCACAGCAGTTCAACATCTTTTTCCCTGCAGTGCTGCAGTGCTGCAGTGCCTGCTGTCTGAAAGCATACTGTCCACTCGGAGACACTGGCACAACTGCCTCATTATGGCCTCTTCATACTGAAGCAGTATTACCTTGTTGACATTGCTCTTACAGATGTATCCTCTAGTCTGGGCCAGCTGTGCCAGTTTGAGAGATGTGAAGGTCATTGGTTAGGATAGGTAGGGATTTTGATCTTATTTTGTTAGTGTCCTAAATACTTCACAGCAGAAATGGTACTGTCAGCTGACAAGGCAAAAATTAACTAGCTGTGGGCTACCTCCATGGTATAAACCTTTCACTCTAGATTCCTTGGCAACTTAAAGCTCAAGGAAACAAGGTAAAGGAGGACCATAGCCTTTCTCACACTGCTTATCATCTGGCTTTATCTTAGGTCACCTATGTCATCATCTCTTGGTACCCTAGCATGACACTATATTCACTGCTGAAATTGTTAAGTGTTGTTTTCAAAGTGACACTTCCAGCAGTTGCCAATGACAATAAGTGCAGACAGAGTCTGCGCTCTGGAGATTCTTTTATAAAATAAGTATAAAATACTCTTTCTCCTATTTGTAGGAAAGCTTTTTTTTTGTCTCTAAATTTCACCAGCAGTCCTTTCTGTTCTTAAAAAAAAAACAAAACAAAAAACCAAACAAAACACACCAATCTTTGGGAACCCCCAACTATGTTTTAGCTGTAATGGAAAGCAGGAAACAAATTAGTACATCAATTTTTGTCAACACCTGTGATGTTTGCTCATATGACTACTAGAGAAGAATGATCTATTCTACAAGTGTGTATGTGCATATGTATACGTGCACTGTGGCTGTAGAAATTACTAGCTCTGGACATTTCCAGCTGCTGTCCTTTACTAGCTTAGCTTAAACAGAAAATCTCTCGTAGTTGCCTATTTAGACTGAAGTGGATAAAGGAGTGTTCATACAGTTTAGGAAAAAGTGAGCAACTAGCTGCGTTGACAATTACGTTCTTTCTTGTGTGGTACACCTGTAGCCAGAGGCTGCAAGCCTTCATGCCTTGCTGTGAAGTCATTTCTGTGTCACAAAAATTCGAAAGTATCCCTGATGTTAAGTCACGTTTTCACTGTTGCAAAGGTTAGGCTCAACCACGTGAACACAGAGCAAAATAAAAGGGACCTTTTGACAGAATCCTTGCTTCCTAGGATAAAAACCTTGCCCTATAAGTTCCATTCTTACTTTAAAAAAAAAAAAAATCATTAATTTTCTTCCCTAAATCTATCCACAAACTGTAAATTGAGCATATGACTCATGCACTCTACAGCACAATCTTGGCATCTTTTCATGAATACAGTTACAATCATAATCTGTTGTCATATATATAATGGAAACATAGAAAAATACTAATAAAAGCATCCAAAAAAACATTCAGAAATATGGATAAATGCAAATCCATGCAAATGCAGCTGTCCTGAATTAACTTTTCCCTGCTACTTACTAGAAGAGATTATTCCATGTGTGTCTGGTTGTCACCCTAATATCTTAGTGAAAATACCTTTTACCTCCCACTCCCTTTTAGGACAGTTCTTGAACAAGTATCTTCAATGCAAAGAAATGCATTACTTTAGACAGTTGTGCAGACTCTCATGTTAGTAAATTACTTTTTTTTTTTTTTTTTTTACAAAAGCCTTCTATCACAAGTATGACATGTATTTCCCATTTTCTGAAATTCATAAAATTTGTGTGGAACAAAAGTTCAAGTGAAACCAGCTGCAAAGTCCTGCTCTAGAATGTGCCCTGATTAGAGCAAGAGTTTTGTTCAGTAATGAGTGAACTTCATTTAGTTAAGGCAGGGATACATGTCCAAATGGACTGACCCAAGGACTGGGAGATCAAATTTTTGCTATATGCAAGGTCATTGACTGTCTTTTTCTATTTGCCACAGATTTATAGCACTCTCTTAAAGGAGTTTTGAAAAATGTGAGCAGCAGATGACTAGTGTGCCTTGCACCACAGACAAAGAATAGAAGAATTAGAAGAAATTAGAAGAAAAAGCAAACACTGAAGGAATAAGTTTTCTGCATGTTATACTGTATGTAATAAAATATTGCACGATAGCCTATCTTAAAATTAACACATGAAATAAAACTGAGAACCATGTTTGTGTATGTCAAATTACTTAATTCAATTGGGCAAAAAGGCTGATAACTCTAATTTTGTAGAAAAAATAACATTTTTTTTTTCTCCCACATTAACAATTAAATCTGTTACAGAAGGAAGTTAAAACCTTTTAAAAGTACATCCAGATATTTGTTTTTCAATGCAAATAAAGGTTGGTGAAAAAGAAATGTGAGAAATAGAATCAAAGATGGTTTCATCTCTTGCTTAAGTAATCTAATCTCAGTAGATCTGAAGCACTTGTTGCCATGACATTAAAACAAAGGGCACTTTGGAATGACCAAAGTCTAGAACTGTAACAGGAAAAGACTTTACTTATTTGTGGAGGAATGGTAGTAACGGTATGCTAATTCAGAAACTTTAAAATGAATTTGTTTTAAAGAGACAGGTGATTTAAAATGATACATGGACTAGTACTACCATTATCCTTTTTTAAGATTCGTAACATGAACTTATACTGGGCTTTTGACCATTTATAAAAACATTCACTAACACAAGGAGTTACAGAGAGACTGACAAGTTTCATGAGTGAATCCTGGGTACTCAATGAGTTTGTGGGAGCTGTCTCTTTTTAAAACAAATTACCATTGCATGTATTGAAATCACGCACCTAAAACTGTGTTAAAAGTAATACATGAGATTTATGTAGTATTCTTTATTCAGAGGTCTCAGACCTTTGGATGAACTAATTTATCAACTGAAGATAGATTTCTCATCAGGAGATGATTGGAACATAACTTTTTCCCAGATTTCCAATGCAAAGCTGCTGGTTTAGAGAAAATTTGCAAATACAGGTAGGTGTGTCATGGGTTAGGGCTGGGCTGGCCACTAATGCAGACAGACGCTCTCTAACCCCCTCTTTCCCCCCCCAAACGAGAAGGAAAAGGGAATGAGGCAGAGAGACTTACGGATTAGAGAAAAAAACTAGAAAAGCTTTAATGAAACAATAATGGAAATAAAAGTGAAATGATAAAAATAAAGAACTATATGCAACTATAGATAGTAGCCCGATACCAAACCCGACTCCCTCCCCTGATAGCAATCACAACTGATGCTGCAGAGCAGGAGGCACTGGGGAAGCCCCAGGCTCAGCGGCGGTGGGAGGTGGATACGGGGAGCTGGATTCAGGAACTCAGGATCCGGATCAAAAGCAGGCGATCGGATGGAGTCCTCCCTGGACAATGGTCATTGCAGAAAAGGGACGAAACTCTTGTGATCACTCAGTTTATACTAAATATGACATATATGGGATGGAATACTCTCATTGGTCACCTGTCCTGTCTATTACTCTTCAGAGGCGCAACCTTTTACTTCCTTGTGCCCCCTCTTACTACCCAGCACCCCCAGCGTGGCACACAAGAGCCAGCAGTGGCCTTGGTCAGTGTAGAAATAAGTATCAGCAAGAGCCTTTCTGCATCCCAGTTCCAGGCAGTAACTGTCAACATCAGGTATTATCACTGCCAGTAGCACACACTGTCTGCAAAAACATGCTGCTGACTTCAGAAAGTGCAGCCTTTTAGAAAAGACTAAACTGAAAAGTAAAATTCACTGAACAGAACTGGGTTTTTAGCCAAATCCAGGACGAAGTGTAATCTAGGAACTTTACTTTTGTAGTTAAAATTGTAGGATAAAAAACCATGAAGTCTTATCACAAGTTCTTAGTGATTTTATAGCCATTATAGCACACAACAACTAAATGTGTAAAACACATTCCATTTTAAACCATCCTTCAAAATTCACAATTAGTGTGAAAATTTTAGAAACATTACGTTGCTGACAGGAAAACGTGAGAAACATGAGTCTCCTTTCCTTTTCTCTTGACAGTTATGCTATACTTACAATTTAGCTTTAAAAACAGTTTTGTTTTTTCTATCAGAATTCAACTGCATCTCACAAATCATCTGGTTTATCTCCTTCATGGTCATTGGCAAAGAGAAAACAACTCAAAACCAACAACAAAAGTATCTCTAATCACACTTTTTTTAATCCAAAGTAGTTCCTCTTGCATCATACTGTCTAACATGTCATTGTTATTCCGTACAGCAACATCAATGAATCAGGAGCTTCTTTGACTAGTAGTGTCTGTCAGTGTGTGGGACAGCATGAGTTCTCCTCATGCCTGCACCTCAAGAACAAACCCATTTGTACGTAAGAGAAGAATGATCTGCTACCATGCAAGCAAGTCATCCTTAGCAGTGAAGACCAGCTTTAAACAGCTGGGACAAGTGGTTGTCCTTGAGATAGCAGAGCTCCTCAAAGCACTCATGTTAAACTAAAAATAGCAAACCATATTTCATGTTCCATGAAAACAGAGAGTCATGCAAGCTCAGATACAGTGAATTGTTGGCCAAGTATGTATTACATGCTCTGTGCGTGAGTGCGTGTGTGTGTGTATGCGTGTGTGTGTCAAAGGTTCTTTCCAGACATCTGTAGGAAGCTGTTGAGTGTTATTCACAGCATTTTTGAAATCTGGATCAGAATGAATGCCTGCCGATGACTTTGATAAAAAACAGGAAACTCCCATTCATCACCCAGCCAGCTGCTGTTTTAACCAGCTCATTTGATTCTATGATTTGCTGCTTCCTCCTTCCCCTTCAGGAGACGACTTCTTGGGAGCAGAGTGCACCATTGGTCTGTATGACGAACAATAGATTTAAATAGAGTAAAAGGCAATCTAAGCACGAGGCTGGTTTTTTTGTTTGATTAATTAAAAATGAGAAGAGGGGAAATGTTAGAAAACATATCGTATTTTGTCGTGCATCCTTTCTGCCAAACACTTCTGCTTTTGTTTAATCTAACTAGTACAAGCATTGCTCCCATCATTCCCCCTGAGCCTGGCACAGGCATGGCAGCAGGAGATGTCAACAGTTATCTTCAACGGGGAAGGGCACATGTTAATCTTACCCTTACAAAACCATTTGAAAATTAATATCAATAAAAAATAAAATTTTTAAAAAGCAACACTTGTCATCTCCAGGACTGAAGAGAGCGCCTAATTTCTTCTATTGTGAATTTTCAAGAAGAAAACTTGAGAAGGAATGAAAACTTAATTAAAAGCAAGGCAACCTTTTTACTGAGGCAGGTAAATAGAAAATAACAGAAATAACCCCCTTTATGTGATTACCTTTGTTTCATTAAATTGCAGGGAGGTACTCCACTGAGATCACTTACAGTAAAGACTAACAAGTGAGAATGAGCAGTCACAATGTACTCTTCCCACTCAGAGTACTCCTACATTAAATAATCAGTTCATCTAAACATTTTGACAAGATGGTTTTCAACATGTTGACTGATTATTGTGGTAAAAATGTGATTATGTAAGGCATCTCTTTGTGACTAGTAACCTGGCCATTTTCTTCAGTATGCATTATTATAAGAAAAGCAAAGCAAATCGTAGTACCACAGACATACACATTCCTCGTCGTTCTGGAATATTAATTATGTCCAAGAACTTGAATTTAAAAATGAATCTACAAATTGTTTAGATAAGGAAATTGCTGACAAGGAATACTGATAGAGTAGACTGTGCCAGGATGACTTCTTTAACAGTTTACACTGTTTTTTTCTGTTATTTAAGGCAAGATGCCTGTCACTGAACTTGAAATAATTAATAGTTATACACCTGATCTAAACCTGTTAGCTAAGCACCCATATAATCACGGGAGAAGCAAAGGGAAGAGTTATCCTTGTCCAAGACATTTTGGATTATTTGACTTCAAGAAAATTCTAAATCTCACTGTGGCCTACAGATAGAAATGACTTGATTAACCTAGAAAAGACCATAGCCAATGCTTGGGCAGTTTTGATAATTAATGGGTTTTGAGGAGTGGCAGGGGAAAAAACTATAGATATTTATGCCTGACAAATAAATGATGTGTGTGGCAGATATGTGGCTTAGACCTACATTGATGGAAACAGCATGAATTCTTGGAGGTATAACATGTAAAAAATGTGTAACATTGACTGAGAGATCCTAAAGGGAAGCTGAAGGATAGTGAAATTGGTTTGGGGGTAAGTTGTTTTCGGACCAACAGGGCTCAGTTGTGTAGGCAGATAGAAGTGACTAGAATGAGGCATTGTCTTATGTTAAAAAAATACCTGAGGTTGTCCATATGCTTATATGACACAGTAAACACTGTCTTGGAGCAAAGAAGCTACGCCTGTACCACCTTATGACAATAATATATGGCAATTTAATCCTAGGAAAGTAATTTAGATGAATGCATTGAAAGAAAAGGGAGAAGCTCTTATCCCTACCATTTTTCAGAGGCAGTAAAGAAAATTCTGTTATGCAGAGTGAATATTTCTAGTGATTTAAGGATTTCCAAAGTCAAATTAGCATGCCAGCATACACTTCTGTATTCCTTTTTCGAAATGTTCTTTCGGTTGGTTATCAAATGCATGGATGGGAACAAACTTAGAAAGTCATGAGATAATTGCATAAGACCATCACACAGAATCAGAGTTTCCATACTACAAAAGTTGAGATCATCACTAATAATTTATGGTTTATTTTGTAAAACTATCCAGCTGCTCATTTTTAAGGTGATGGTAGACAGCATGGCAGCGTTTTATAACCAATGGTTTAAAAGGAAGAATTATAGCTTGACTCAAATATTTAAGTTTCTTTTTCAGCTTTCTCAGGGTCGGTGGTTTTAGAATTTGCTTCTGTCCCCATTGCTAAATATCTGAATGGCTGTCTGCACTTCAAAATCATAAACTATTCCTCGTAACTTCCTTCATGCCAAACTTTAATTTTCCCCCTTCAATCAACTGCAGAAATATCTGGTGCCTCAAAATAAAAGAGTTCTGATGTTACAAATGTTGTTGCATATAGCTGAACAAGGAATATTTCCAATGCTGAGTGCAATTCAGTGCTGCAGGAATTCAGAGATCACTGGGAGAGCGCTAGCAATGAATCAAGCATGTCATGGCATAGTGATATCTTTTTAATAAGTTCATTGCGTTTGGAAATAACATGGCATGTGTTGACACAAGTCTTGACACATTAACCAGGAGGTGTTACAGTCCTGTGTATGCCTTGTGTGACTTGACATAGCATTTGAATACTGACATGCAATATGCTGCCAGGAATTTCTCTGTCATCTTGAGGCATACTAGTTTTGTGTAACTGCACTAAAGTATTTCTGACCTTTTGAAATTACTGGGTTTATGTCGCTGTCTGGCACTTTATACATCCACACACATATACATGTTTATGTGTATGTGTGTAAAAATCTGTGATAGATGCTTGAAGCATAAGGTCTGCTATTTAAAAATTTAGAATATAGGTAAAATTCCTGATATTAGCTGTGGTATGTTAACCTTGGCATGCCGCCAGGTGTCCACCAAGTGACTATCTCACTCCCCTGTCTCAGCAGGGCTGGAGTGAAAAATACAATGAAAAAGCTTGTAAGTAAAATAAGGACAGGGAGATCACTCCCCAGTTGCTGTCACAGCAAAACAGACTTGACTTGGGCAAATTAATTTAATTTAATGTCAGCTAAAAACAGAGTAGGATGGTTAGAAACCAAACCAAATGGGACCCACCTTTCAACCCATCCCTTGTTCTACGCAGGTCTACTTTCTCCTATCCCTCCATGTGCAGCACAGAGGCATGGGGGGAATGAAGGTCACAGTTAGTACCTCCTCTCTTGCAGCTGCTTTTCATGTTTGATTAAACTATGTTACCACCGAGGGGCCACCAGAATCACTGCATGGACTCAATTTTGGCCAGTAGCTGGTCCGTCTTGGAGCTGGATGGAACTCGGCTTTTATAATGTGGGGAAGTCCCTAGTGCCTTCTCACAGAAGGCACCCCTGCAGCCTCCCCACTACCAAAACCTTGTCATGTAAAACCAATTCACTATCTCTGACAGATTTAATTGATATGATTGATTTCAACATGGAGAAAACAATTGTTAGAAGAAAAAAAAATTACTGAAATTATCTATTCAGTCTTTAATTTCTTCACTAAAATAGCACTACTTTTGGTAGCCAGACAATAAACCATCACATTGTCATTTAACAATAATGAAGTTCAGGCCTAATTGATATTAGATCGATTTATATTGCACAATAAATATTGTACATTCAGTCTCCTAGCCAAAGATGAATGCCGTGTATGTGAATATTTAGCCACTCTGAAATTCAAACATCTTTGTTTTATTAGTCAAGAAATTTACCTTGGGCAGGAATACAACTTAAGCAAGACATAATAAAACACCCATGTGTTGCCTTATCTAGTTGAGAGGCGTCCCTGCCCACGACAGGGAGGTTGGATTAAATGATTTCTAAGGTCCCTTCCAGCCTAGGCCATTCTATCATTCTATGATATCTTAAATAAAGTTAGATAGAACATCTCATTTTTCTTCTGAGCTACCATAGTGTTTTGTACCTTTTCTTCAATGGTCGTTTATTTGGGCAGTAATTTTTAAACAAAGTCTGCCAAATATTGTAGAAAAATCTGGTCATTTTAGTTAAATTTATACTGCACTTACCTGTCCTGGTAAATTCACTTGAGACAAGTTCTTTGCCTAACCATCCCATGTGACTATTTGTCATCCTTATTGTGAAAAATCTTTGAGGAAAAACTAGAACAAAAGATTTCTTAAGCTATATTAAATCAACTGTACTTACGGGCAAGTTGTAGGAGTTCTGGTTCACAAATACTGAGAAGAAATGAAGAATCAGTTTTAAGACTCAGCTCGACAGGGTGCTGGGTCACCTTATTTAAAATGTATTTCTTTACATTGAAGGTTTGGACTACATGATCCTTGAGATCCCTTCTAACCCAGTAATCTATGAATCTATGAATCACTTTGGAAAAAAGTATTCTTTCATTTTCATGAACTTAGGTGCTTATCAACACTTTATGAACTTTAGGAATGATTTTTTTTATGGTCAGCTACATGAATACAATTCCAAAGAGAACTCTGATAAAACTCGTAAAAGCCCAGATACATTCAGAGCATGTAAGTTGACCTGATACCTAAGGAGAGCACCACAAGACAGAACGGTCTGGATAATAGCATCAGATAATGATATGGTATTTATATGGTGATCTTTCCTTTCTCTTCCTACTATGCAGAGACAGATTGTTCTCCTGTGGCTTCAATGACGGGCTAACAGTGCCTCTGCAATCAAGTGCTTTTATTTAAACAGACTCTCCTCTCTTAAACTTTGCTGAATGTGTCTGAATTTCATCCTGCTGTAGAGAGCTGGTGCAAAGACTGTCTACCCTTTACTAACATACATCTTGAAGACCTTAAGGAAGCCTGGAATGAGTCCTGCGTAAATATCTCTATAAAGGTTTAAGTTCAAAAGAGCCAATGGCCAAGGAAGAAAAAAGCAAAGTACATGTGCGGTGACCCTCCAAAACTTTCTTCTTTCAAAGAACTTCCTTACCTTCAAGTATATTCTCTAGTTTGAGTGTTTCCAGTCAATGTTAATTATATCTCAATCATGTTCCTGAGCTATTGTCTTAATGAAGTCTTCTGCTTCCCATGTAAAGCTTACTGGAGAGCAAGAGAATGAAATGACTGAAAATTACAAAAATGAGAAAATTACTGTTATTTGGCTTGCTACCAAAGCTGCCTTAGCTATTTTGATATGGTTTCAGTTTAAGTGGATTGACAACATTCACTGATTTCTTAATGAATGAGATGATAAAGTTTTGTTATATGTCAGGTGACCACACTAAAGCTAAAGATAAAAAAAAAAAAAGCTAAAGATAAAACAATACACAGGGAAAAATGCCTTGGGGTCTTTCAAGAGAGGACCCGTTGACCTGTAAAAAAGTTGCGGCAGGTCACAGTCTTTTGTGTGGCTGCATACCCTACCAGGTGAGTGTGTCTGAGATGCTTTGACACAGCTGGAAAGAAAGCCCTGTAGATAGTCTGTGTGTTGGGGCAGGCAGATTGCACACAGCCTGGTGCATTTTCAGCTGCTCTCATGCCTGTCCATCAGCTGTTGGACATCCACATGTTGATGTTGGTGAAGAGACCAGTAGTCAGGCTGAAAACAATAAATGCCTCAAAATAAGAACCACAAGAAATATGAGAGCAAGAATACACCATTATATCAAACGTGTTTTAAAATAATTTTTCAACTTGACAATAGATTTTTGAGTTAGTATTTTGTCATTTATGCTATTACAAAGGCAATAATGTCATCTGAAAAGAAAGCAAACCACTACCTACTTTATGTAACAAGGCAACCTCTCTGACTTCTTGTAGTGTGTGGCAAGAGCATGCCCTGAGACTGCTGACAGGATCAGCTCTGGCAGGGAATGTGGACTGAAGAATCCTTGGTTTATGGATTCTGATCCAGAGATTATTTAGCCCTGACAATATAGGTGTAGTTCCAAACATACTAATAATGCAGGTTTGTTTACTTCTGGCCAATGAACAGAAGAACCAAGGCCTCCACGGGATCTGGTTAGCTCCACAGGTAGATGGCATACAAAGAGCAGGATCAAAAGTTTACATCTGAGTAATTTTCCTAAGTGTCTTTTTAGACAAAAAAATATCTATTTACAAACATAGATATTTTTTGATACATTTGCTTTATTGTGTTTCTTAAAAAAACCCTAAACAGCTGGAATACTTGCTCAGTTACATGGTTTCTGGTAAAGAAAGCAATTGAAAAATTAAAACAAGTATTTTTTGTTTCTTGACCCAAACCTGAAATGAAGGTTTTTAGACAATTTTTTTTTTTTTTTTAAGTAAATACACATACAAAAGAGTACAGTATCCCAGGAGACTATTCATGTGGAATGGTACCAAATAGAAACAAAACTTTAAAAAAAGAAAAAGAAGGCATAAAAACATATTTTAATGATCTTTTCACTGAAATGTTATGAGTTGGAAGCATCAGCTCACATACAAAACATATTTTATGGCATTTCCATCACAATTTCTCATTTACCGTTGTTGAGGTTTTGTTACCTGATATGTCAAATGAGCTTTGACTCTGACACATGAAAATTCTAAATATACATTTTTAAAAATCAATGTATTCAAATATCACAAACAGTTTTTTGTAGAGCTGCAAAGGATATTAATAAAAGCTACACGGAGAGATTAAAAGAATATATTCTGCAGATGATTCTTCTGGTTTCTCTTAACTTCGGTGATCGTATCTCTATTATTTCAACACTGCAGGACCAGATCCTCATTGGGCTTAAACTGGCACAGTGCCACTAACTCCAGCAAAGATAAGCACAATTATTTATACTTCTCAATACTCTGGACAGCTACTGTTTATACCTTGATTTTCAGGGACCAGGTTTTATTTCCTGCCCATTCCCCTGATGCACAACATTGTGATGCGTGTGCAGGATGCCTGGAGTGTGATATTTGTGAAGAGCATCTTTTCTCTAGCTTTATTAATCTTTCTCAGGAATGTGTACCTGGAGAGAAGAAATGGGTTTTTTTTTCAGTCACAGATACATAATTCTTTGAAATTTAGTCTTTAGAGAAAACCCTTTTTGTATTGTACAGAGTCATACCGTGAGCAACAAAGTCCATAAATAAAAGAGTGCCACACAGCTCACAGGTTATCTGTTTAACAACGACAGCTTTGTTCTTCTTCCCGATTTAACACATTTCAGTATGCTAAGGTTCTGTGATTTAATCATTCTTAACAATTGACTAAACCGATCCCCACTGAGATTTGAAAAGCAAGAGCAACCAGAACACAGATCTAAATCAATGTTAACCCTGCAAGTGGGTTGAAAATTAGAAGAGGCTAGACCCTTTATTTTATTATGTGAAAACCACTTAAAAGTGGTAGGAAGTTTTTTAATTATATAGCTTAAATCTCTAAATTCTAGCTGTATGTAATACATTTACAAAATAAAGGTCTAATGTCTTGGTTTTATTGGCAGCAATGAAATTTTAGGTGTTGAGTTAGATTAGGTTGTCACTCATAGAAAATTTAAAATGAAAGGGAAAAAAGTAATCCTTGAATTTATATTAACTGAGTAAGATAAGATTCTTCATTGGTTTTATTTAATGCTTTGGCTTTACTACACTCTTCAGTTATATGAAGATTAACTTAATTTATCAGTAGAATGAAATAATTGTAGGGAAAATTAAGAATACTTTGTGTATTCCTTCATCAAGCTGTAAAATTTAATTTGAATATATGTTTTTACTTGTAATTAAAATGTCTATCAGTTGTTAAGCATTTACTCAAGTATTGTACTAAAGGGACTCTTGTAAAAGCTCTGAATGCTTTACTGATACCTAGCTCCAAACCACAGTTTTCCATTCAAATAATTTAGGAAAAGAAACACTTGTTGGAGAGCTGTAATCACTTACTGTTGACAGATGAAACAATGAAGTTTTAAAACAGCAAAAGAGCTATTGTCAATCTTTGAGCAGCTCAAGACAAGCAGAACTAAAAGTTTTGTAAGGTAGGAGGGAAATTTGTTAGTTCTCTTGCTTTCTCCATACAATTTCTTTAGCAGAGCCCTGTTTGGCACCTGCTTTCTGGAGCAGCATTTATTCCTAGAGAGTTACTGCAGCATCTATTCATTCTTGGGTATCACATGAAAGATGTGGATGATTGGCTATTGTTTTTTTGGTAAAAGAAAATCTACAGAATAATGTAAAAGATACAAATATTTGGTCAAAGGGTGAGTCTCCCTTCTCCTATTGCTCCTCCTGACACGAGGGTGGGGGGGCCCCCGCAGCCCAGCACAAGGAATTCAGTGAATTAATCAATTTCTCAAAATTTGAGAGGTGTGAGTCTAATTTCCCTGAATGCTTGAGGAACCCCAAAGGAAGGAATGGATGTTCAGAAACTATGGAGGGAAGAACGCTGACAAACACTACTGACAGTATCTCTCAGAGATCCGGAACAATTTCCATAAAAGAACAATTTTTCTTTTATAAAGGTTGTCAATGACATCTCCTTTTACACTTTTATATGTAGTTTTTTTTAATTTTATACTATTTTTCATTATTACTGTGGCATGGTGTCAAAGCTGTCAACGTCATTACCATCAAATTCTTTCATTATTAAAAAAAGGAAGAGAAGTTCCAAGAACGTGAGGTATTTGGAAGAGCAATACATTATGGATTCTTGTAATTTTAACATAGAAATAAAATGTAGTGTTTAGTCCAACCTATTAACTCATGCTATAATATACTCCTAGTGACTCATGTCATAAAGAATCTATAAAATATTACAAGCAACACAAGAAAAAAAACACAATTAAATATTATTTTAATACTACATTTGTAATTATTATGTGAGAAAGTATCCCAATTCTGTATGTCTATCTTACTTTTCTGTGAATTCATGAGGGTATAGTATAGCTGAATTTGTTTTAATCACAACAGAAGTCTCATAGAAAAAAAAGATAATTCAACGAGGAACAAAGCAATCTACATTTTGAATAGCTTTAACTTGAATTTCTGCAACTATACAAAGTACTAAAGCAGCAATATTGCCACAACTATTTCACTGGCGTATGGTGCAAAAGAGTGTGTGCCTTGAGATACTGAAATCTATTTTACCATGAAGTTCAATAAAACTAAGTTGCTCTTGCTGTGTTCAGTTGGAAATAAAAGAATTTTATTTACAAAACAAGTGCTCTTTAGCAGCTTTTATTAATTTATGAAAGAAAATGAAAGTGCCTTAATGGCTTTAATACATTTTGCACCAGAATTTAAGCAGTCATGATTCACTAATGGGATATACAGACAAGAGTGTAAACCTGCTGCTCCACTCATATCACTTCAGAGAAGACGTAGGCCAACTAAGAGTCCAAGTGAGTGTAAGAAGAAGAGCAAGAGATTTGCGAAATATGACCTAAAAGGAAAAATGAATTAATAGTGATTGGTTAGTCTAATTAAGGAGTGAGTGAAGAGGGAGATAACAATCTTCATATACTTTAAAGGCTATTTACATATTCATGGAGAATAGAACCAAAATGAGATTATGTAGTATCTGCAAAGTCAGGTTTGGTGCAATTTTCAATGGTAAGGTCAGTGAGGCCCTAAAGCATTTGACTGAAGGCACTCATGGGCTTTCAATCAACAGAAGCCCTTTGAGGACAACAGATGCCCAGAATAATTACAGTGACAGAGGAGCTACTCTGAAGAAATTGGGGATGAGATCAACCTCTTTGAAGTAGAGATATGATGTACATAATGAAAAGAGTGAGGATGATTTTGCCCTGCAATAAACATCAGAAACCACAAAAATTTATAAAATTATTTAAAATGTTTGACTAAGTAAAACTAGATACAGATAGAAACAGGGATCTTAATTACCACCTGTTAAATACACAAAGGGGCCAGTGTCATATATCTTGCCCAAACCAATCCCACAGAACACTATGAACCTGCAGAAGGGCTGTGAAATAAAAACCCCTCTTTGTTATGGTCAGTATAATTTGATTCGAAGCTTAGTTCTCATACTTGCTAAGATGATCTTCGTCCTTTTAATTAATACACTATTAAACTGTTGCATTTTGGCCTCTGTTTTCTGAATAAAGACCTTTGCATCATGCCAGTATAAGAGATATTAAGAAAATTAGTGCAAATGATTCTAGTGTACTTAAAATAATTTTAAATATTAAAGTCCATTTGTTTTTTGTTTTTTTTTTTAATAAAATGATATTGACTACATGCAGGTGATTTAATTTTATTATCTTTTAAAAACTGAAGGGTTCATTTATAGATCTTAGGGATATGGAAGTAAATTGGAGAGGAAGGGAAAGGAGCAGATAGGTAATTGTGGCGATGGTTCATTTCTGCTGACACTGGAGTTAGTAAGACATCAATCATAGGTAAATTGTACTTGATATTATTGATGCAACAGGGAATATGACAAAAACTTCCAATATCTTTTTCATTTGTTTATTAGATTCGTGGACTTTTGAAGCTAGATGGGGGACATTTATGATCATGTCATCTAACTGCTTCTATTACACACGTCATAGAACTTCCTTGAATTCACTTCTATGGCTAAACTGGAAAATAAATAGTTCTAATATTTTTAATTGTGAATTATTTTTTATAAGAATTTTTTTCTGCCTACAACTTTCATATGCTCTAATTTATTATGCAATTTCCTGCTAGATTTGAGAATTCTCTCAAATTTTTACTCCTTATATGATTTCCTAGCAACTTCAAATAAACCACACTTAAGGTGTGGAGGAATCAATGTGAAGTTCACATATTCTGGTTTTTGCTGTGCATCCTTTACATCTGGGAAAATTTTACATCATTATTTGTCTTTTCTGGTTGTCCCTACTAACTCTATGACTCAGTTTTGAGGAGAAATTCTGAGAGGAAATGACACAGAACTGAAAGAGACAAACAAATTCACAAAATGTTATTTTAAAGTAGAAACAAACTGATCAAGCAGAAACTAAGAGTAATCTGTCTATCTAAACTATCTAATTAACAACAGATCCACTAGTCTAAAATACCTATTGATCTCATAAGTCAGCCAGTTTCAAGAATTGATTCTTTTTAAACACTGGATTCTCATTGTGGAGATGTCCCAAATGTTAGAAGGACAGACTGCTTGACAACATCACACAACTGAATGTGACAAAATTGTCTCATTGTTTAGACAACAACTGGGAAAATCCACCAAACATCTGCCCAGAAATATCATCCATTGATTAATCAGATTGATCCCATTTGGCTGGGACAACCCAGAGAACCAGGAACAGCATGAAAGTTTGTGCAGGGGTTCCCCAGGAAAGAGTAAGAGCAGCAGCACCCAAGAGCATTGAGTTTGAGCAGGGAGGTCTTGTGAGACACCAGACCTCCAAAGGACACCACAGGAACCCTGCAGCTCCATTGGATCCCACGTTAACCTGCGTGGCCCAAACAGTGGGAAATGGCATAGGAGGAAAGTGAGGAATCCCACCCCTGAGAGAAGCAATGTGTGTAGGTGTATATTTGTTTTGTGTTATGGGATGACTGCGCCTACAACATCAGCAAATCCTTGCACTGCTCTGTGATCCTGCCATACCTCCACTGTATTTAACTGTTTTTATAGAGAGAATTAGAGTTTGTGTGCATCAAAAGTTTAAAGGCATGTCCAAAGTTTGCATTTCCCTCTCTGAAACACTCCCAATTACTTTCTAATGGCAGACATGAGCAAGAGGAGCTACAGTTTTGCTCTACTGAAGTAGAAGGGAACAAGCAGAGGGACACCATGCAGTCAAAAGACACGAAAAAACAAACAACAGATTTTCAAAGAGACATTCTATGATCAGAAAAGATTCTAGCTACACTGGCCAACTCAGTGCACTCTGAGAAAGGGGAGGAAACAAAACCACCACCCTGATTTTTAATGTTTTGTCAAGAACTGACATTCCATGCAGTACCTAAAACAAAACAAGTATAGCTAAGGTTGATGATCCTGAAACTAAGGGCACCTCAGCTACGAGGTGCCATATCTGAAAAGGGACACTGTTGCCTGTACCAGGCATTTTAGAAAGGACAAAGAACTAGGAGGACAACCTTTCATAGGGCAAGAAAATCTTAAGAGTACAAAGGTCTATTCTAATGAGCATGCAGCTGTAAAAAGCTATGAGTGCTATAGACACAATTCTTAACCTTTCCTTTGCTAAATGTATAGTCTGAGCTCCCTGAGTCCCTCACAGTCCTCTTATAATTCTTCTGGTTTTCCCTTAACCCTCTCCAACTTATCAATTCCCTTTCTGAATGGTGGATTTCAGAACTGCAAACGACAGCCACACAGGGAGAAGTACAGAAGTAGCACAATTAATTTTTACTCAATATTCTCATGTTTATGTCTCACATTTGTCTTTTTGATGTGGAATTGTAGGGAGTATTTGTGCATGGTGTGACTTCTTGCACATTTTCAAGAGCGGTTGTTATTCAAGACAGCATTTGTAGCCTCAGGGCTACACTTCACTAGTCCAAAACGTGACTTGGCTCTGCTGAATTGCAAATTGCATATTTATACTATACTTACCAAACATTCTACCTTTCCCTGTTGAATACTACTTTTTTGACATTCCTTTATGTGGGTGTGTGTGCATACACTATGAATTCATTCAATAATGGTTTTGTTTTCCTCCAAGTCATTGATAACAGTGTTAATAGCAAAAGGTCAAGAACTGGTCCTTAAAGACCTCAGAAACATCAGTAAGAAAGGTAGTGTTTAATCAATATAAACTCTTCTATTGATTTTGTATCTGGCTTCTTAGTCAAAATATCACACTGTAGCTAATCAAACAGTTTACAGAAATGGAAGTGGTAAAATGCACTGTTGCTGTTATTAATGAAACTTAAATTTAAAGAAAATGTAATCATAGAATCATAGAATGACCTAGGCTGTAAAGGACCATAGAGATCATTTAATCCAACCTTCTTGTCATGGGCAGGGACGCCAACGAGATCAGGCAACACATGGGGACCCAACGGGAATTGAACCTGCCACCTTGGTGTTATCAGCACCATGCTCTAACCAAGTGAGCTAACCAGCCCCCATATCCATGTAAAACTTGTAAACCAAGCTCCCTAGTATTGTTATGAATCAACTCTACAGTATTTTGATAATTACATATTTATTGTAAAATATGCCAAACTACCTAGCTGTTGAACATTTAGAAATCCACATACAAGATGCAGCATAGCAATGATGTTCAATTATCATTAGCGAACAGCACAAGACTTGGACATCAACTATCTGATAGTCAATCAGATGTATTACACTTTCCCTGTCAGTCTTCAGTAACACAGAAAGAATTATTAAGCTTAACTGGATTAAAAAAAAAAAAAAAAAGAGAGAAAAAAGAAAGGAAGAAAATAAAACTACAGGAGTTAATGTAACCAGTTTTTTGTTTCCCAAGTCACAGCAGGAATAAAAACTAGAGAAGAGAAAGTTCAGGGGGGATCCTATCAATGCATATAAATATCTGAAGGGAGACTGCAAAGAGGATGGAGCCAAGCTTTTTTCAGTGGTGCTCAGTGACAAGGCAGAAGGCAACAGGCACAAACCGAAATGTGGGATGTTCCCTCTGAACATGAGGAAACTCTTTTACTTTGAGGGTGACTGAGTACTGAAATGAGGTGCCCAGAGACGTTGTGGAGTCTCCCTCCTTAGAGATATTAAGAAACTGTCTGGACACTGTCCTGGGCAACTGGCTTCATGTGCTCCTGCTTGAGCAGTGGAATTTGACCTGATGACTTCCAGAGGGCCCTTCCAACCTCAACCATTCTGTGATTCTGTGATATACCTCTCTTTCAACAACGACACTTCCTGCACCCTGGGAAAATGCAGTCACCTGTAGGATAAGATGTTGTTTAAAATTTGGACTATGACAATGTAAATACTGAAGCAAAATTAAATATTCCTTGACATAGTTTACCTTGCCAGACCAGAACTGCCTCAGAGAGTGCATTGCATTTCCTAATGGAGAGAAACGGTACCTTGTACTATAGCAACCCTTTCACTGTCAGATTTTTTGTTCCCAACTGTCCTCACATGTATTCTTTTCCCTCTAGCTGACGTGGTAAATTGGGCCAATTCTTGTCTAACTAGGTTGCTACTTGGCAAACTAGTCTATTTTATTTCTTGCATTTTAAACAGTATCAATTATTTTATAAAATTGTTCACATGAGATTTTTCATGCCTGAGACAACTTCCACTGTTCGGTATAACTTTGGTCTATAGTGGAGAATCAATCAAACTGTAAGCATTTCAGAAACAGTTTTAAATATTTCAAGAAAAAATGGGAGAGACTATATATATTCACAAATATTTCTATGATAAGTGCCATACAATATTTTAAGAAAAATAAGGAGGAACAGTTATTAAAAACCAAAGATACACTGAGAAAGACTATGTCGTGTTTCTCAATAATCTAGAAAGCTAGGTAATGTGACATCATAGAGCCTGTGAACTTCTAAATGACTGCATGATTTTAGCACAGTCTAATGTTAACATCTGTATGTGTGAAGCAAAATGAAAATTAATTTCTGTACAAATTCAAACTGCTGAAATTAGAGACCATGGTATAGAAACTGTCAAGAAAATGCAAATGACAAGGTTGTGGCCCACTGAATGGGGTGGGTGCCCTGGTGACAGAAGATACAGAGAAGGTAGAATTACTTAATGTCTTCTTTGTCTCTGTCTCCCCTGCTGGAGGCTGTCCTGAGGAGCCCTGTTTCCCTGAGACCCCAGATGACATCAAGTCAACGGAGGAGTTTACCTTAGTCAATGAAGACTGGGTTAGGGACCAGTTACGCAGTCTGGACATCCATAAATCCATGGGTCCAGACGGGATGCACCCGTGAGTGCTGAAGGAGCTGGTGGAAGTCATTGCTGGACCACTCTCCATCATCTTTACCAAGTCTTGGGAGATGGGAGAGGTACCTGAGGACTGGAGGAAGGCAAATGTCACTCTAGTCTTCAAAAAGGGCAAGAAGGAGGACCCGGGTAATTATAGACCAGTCAGCCTCACCTCCATCCCTGGGAAAGTGACAGAACGACTTATCCTTAGTGCCATCTCAAGGCGTATCAAGGATAAGAGGGTCATTAGAGACAGTCAACATGGCTTCACCAAGAGGAAGTCATGCTTGACTAACCTCATAGCCTTTTATGAGGAAATAATGAGGTGGATGGATGATGGCAGAGCGGTGGATGTGGTCTACCTTGACTTCAGTAAAGCATTTGACACAGTCTCCCACAGCATCCTCGCAGCTAAACTGAAGAAGTGTGGGCTGGACGATCGGGTAGTGAGATGGACTGCGAACTGGCTAAGGGGAAGAAGCCAGAGAGTCGTAGTCAATGGGGCAGAGTCTAGTTGGAGGCCGGTATCTAGTGGAGTGTCTGAAGGGTCAGTACTGGGGCCAATATTATTCAACATATTCATCAATGATTTAGATGAGAGAACTGAGTGTACTATCAGCGAGTTTGCTGATGACTGGGAGGAGTGGCTGACAAGCCAGAAAGCTGTGCTGCCATCCAGCGAGACCTGGACAGACTGGAGAGTTGGGCAGGGAATAACTTGATGAAATACAACAAGGGAAAGTGTAGAGTCCTACACCTGGGCAGGAACAACCCCACATTCCAGTATAGGTTGGGGAACGACCTGTAAGAGAGCAGTGTGGGGGAAAGGGACCTGGGGGTCTTGGTGGACAGCAGGAGGACCATGAACCAGCAATGTGCCCTCGTGGCCAGGAAGGCCAATGGCATCCTGGGGTGTATTAGAAGGGGAGTGGTTAGCAGATTGAGAGAGGTCCTCCTGCCCCTCTACTCTGCCCTGGTGAGACCCCATCTGAAATATTGTGTCCATTTCTGGACCCCTCAGTTCAAGAAGGACAGGGAACTGCTGGAGAGAGTTCAGCGCAGAACAACTAAGATGATGAAGGGAGTGGAGCATCTCCCTTATAAGGAAAGGCTGAGGGAGTTGGGTCTCTTTAGTCTGGAGAAGAGGAGATGAAAGAGTGACCTTATCAGTGTTTATAAATATGTCAAGGGTGGGTGTCACGAGGATGGAGCCAGGCTCTTCTCAGTGGCAAACAATGATAGGACAAGGGGTAATGGAATCAAGCTGGAACACAAGAGGTTCCACATAAATTTGAAAAGAAATTTCTTTTCAGTGAGGGTGACAGAGCCCTGGAACAGGCTGCCCAGGGAGGCTGTGGAGTCTCCTCTGGAGATATTCAAAACCCGCCTGGACGCCTTCCTGTGTAACATCATCTAGGTGTTCCTGCTCTGGCAGGGGGATTGGACTAGATGATCTTTTGAGGTCCATTCGAATCCCTAGCATACTGTGATACTGTGAAATAAGAACAAATTTCTTCTTAGAAATATGCTCATCTGTATCTGATAATATTTTACTCAAGCAAAATTAAACAAAACAAACCTAATTTAATCTACTAGATGTTATACTCTTCTCATACATATACATTTTTTTTTCCATATGGTAAATGATGAAGGAAATCAAGTCAATCATTTCTTTAAATTAGGTTCCTCATAACTGAAAATACATTTCAGCATTTGTATCACTGTGGCAAAATTCATCCTAGCTTAGTTTGCAAAGGTGAACAAATTCTACCATTTATGAGCAAATGCAATCTAAACCTGTGAACAGCCATTAAGAAAGTATTAAGACTCATTTTTGTGGTTCATCAAGAAAACGGAGTAGTATGTGATCTTCAGATGCACTCCTTGGTAAATTAACTAAAATAACATGATACTGGGTGTTCAGGAAACAGTATTTTATTTCCTTTCATGTAGAAACACATTCCTCATAGGTAGGCTTCGTACTTTACAGGGCCAGTCATCTCACAACTGATCTATGGAGTAACCTTGCTGGAGGTGCTAGTCCGGTGTTCACCTTGATGAAATGGGGAAGTTCTGTGCCATAGCAGGAGGAGGAAGACCACAAATGATGTAAAACAAGTTTGCAGTTCATTCTGTTTCAAAGCTAAGTATTGCAAGCTGTTTAAGTTGTGATACACATATCTAATGGACTACTTGTCACTCACATTTCACTTCTCAAACTTTGTTTTTGTTTCAATGTTGAAATTCTAAAATTGTGTTTAGGATGAGCACTAGCATTCAGCAGCTGCAAGCTGTTAACATATGATCTCTTCCTGCTGTAAAAGCAGCAATTCTACGGAAATGCTTACAAAATGCATAGAGCAAATCACATAAACAAAACATTCAAATGCATTTTGCCAAACATTAGGGGGAAAATACATTCAAGAAATGGTAAGATTACTTCTATATATATTTTATTGCTAAAAATATTCCTCAAAGCACTTCTGTAAATTGCTTACAAGTACTTCTTTGAAAATATCCGTTGCTATTGGCATTAGTTAATTTTGATCAAATATCTCTTCAGCTACCC
Organism: Trogon surrucura; assembly: GCA_020746105.1. NCBI lineage: Eukaryota > Metazoa > Chordata > Aves > Trogoniformes > Trogonidae > Trogon > Trogon surrucura. The sequence continues at coordinate 109,317,413 of CM036617.1, read as the reverse complement.
AGTGAGAGGATACGGAAAAGATAGTTCCCGACTTTTCTCAGAGATATATATTGAAAGGAAGAAAGGCAGTGGGTACAACTTACAATGCAGGAAATTCCAATTAAACACAGGATTTTTTTTTTACAGTGAGGGTAATTTAACAATGAATAGTGAGTCAGCTGCACCATGACACTGGATGGTAATGTTAGCAGGAAATATCCAGCCAGATTAACAAGGCATAATGAAATAGCTAGAAATCCAGCACAAATCCAGTCATTTTTCCTGACTGTATGCTTGATATAGCTACAAGAATGCTTGCAAATATTCTGGCGTTGAGTTGAGGCTATTTACTTTTAATTTTACTTAACATTCAACAAACAATGAAAATATTGGTTGTATTTCCCATTTAAATGGAGTTATCAAGCTCGAAGAAAAGCTGGAATATGAAAATTTGTTCTCAATTTCACGTTTGACAACAGATGGTATCTGCCTGATTTAAAGAAAGAAGAATACGCTTTAAAGTATCCGTTTGCAACTGTTTTTCAATAAAATTGCCTGTAAGGGCCAAAGTCTTGCCCTATTACTGTCAATGGAGGTTCCGAAAATTTATTTTAATAAGTAAAAGCAAAGTCCTTGCTCTGCAAAATGATCTCTGCAACATTTCAAAAGACCCTTGCATTTGGGCAAATGTAGAGTTCTGCATAATTTGCATCAGCTATTGTGCAGATTTAGGCATGTTAGAAAATTACGTTGTCACTTTGCTTGTCATGTCCTAAGAGATTTATCGATGGTACTACTCAGAGAGGGCCAGTTAATAGTTCTCACATTGTAATATAGCTGTAAATAAAGTTAACTAAATATTTACATAGTTGATCTATTCCATTTTCACATAGTTTTTAGATCAGATACCACTCCCAAGCATGGAAAATATCTGCTTCAATCTAAAATGTTGCTGGATTTTCTTTTTTTTTTTTTTTTTTTTTTAATTCCAGACGCCATGATTCTGACAATGCAAAGCTATTATTCATTTCTGTAGTGAAAAAAAAAAAAAGCACCTGTGGAAAACAGCTGAAGTATTTTGGGAATAGAGATTGCTTGAATTCCCAAGCAAATCTGGAGAATTAAACTGGTTCACAAGAATTTTCTTCTGATTTCTCCAAAGCTTTCTGATTTCTTTTATTTTCTATAAAGAGTTGTTAAGAACCAAATTACAGCTGATAAAAGGCTCAGTTCTGTTATGATTAAGTCCCTACAGTAGCTGAAAACTTCATCAGCATAAAGGCTTTCATACAATACCCATATGTCCTTACCCTTGTAATCAGTTACTATCCATTGCATGATGGAGAGGATTTTATCATACTTTTTTGCTTTTCCTGGTTTTACTGATTCACAAAATCAAACATTCACCAAAATACATTCTTCCTCTGTGCAGATCTTGACTGTACTCTAAGCTTGAATCAATAGCTACTTAGCCTCTAGAGTCACATTAGGATTGGACCTGTGACTCTTTCCCTGTTCTGCTGCTGTCTGAAAACACTTTTTTTTAGTGAATCACTCATCCTTTCTTAGCAGACTCTGTCTCCTGGATGAAAAACCCCCTCTTCATTTCAGATACTCCTGAAGCTCATTTTTGAAGCATCCTCTCTTCTGCTGAAATGTCTCCTTCTTTAAAACTTCTTTCTCCTGCATAGATGCATATATCCCTTCTCTCATAAAATGTAGGCCTACTTACACTCCCAGGAAGAAAAAAAATATATGACTCAATGTATTCCTTAAATTGATGTTTCATGCTAAAAGGGCTGTAAATATTAGTTGAAATCTTAAGTATTAGCATAATGCAAACAAAATTATCAGCATTAAGTTATGTTTTATTGTTTCTTTTTCAAAGTAACCCCTGGCATAACATTGTGAGAATGAACTGTCATGAGGCTGCTGAAATTTTTTTCCCTTGAACTAGGACTCTTGGACACTTCTAGTATTCCATATTTTGACGGCCTTTCTTGCATGTTCTTCTGAACTCTGCCTACCCAAAACAGGGGGACAAGACATATTATGCCATTCTATGATTCTATGACTCTATGTATGGTGCACTCTGAGCTAAGCCTACACAAGCTCACTTATGTCATGGCACGAGCAAGGAAAACTTGCTCATTGCTGAAGAAGTTTCACTTCTAAGTATTTTTCTTTAACTTAACTGCTGAAACCACAGATCTTTGAAAAAGGTGGGGGGAGAGAGAGGAAGAGAGGAAGTAGAAAAGATTTTAGGCATATTGTGAGATCAGACAAAAGTACAAAAATTAGTTCTGCCCTGTGTCTTAGTTTCTTCAGTTGAAGATGCATAAAAGTAGGCCTTGAGTCATTAGGTACCAAAATCCACTGAGACCAGATAAAAAAATTGCAAAAATGGTATACTACGTAATATTAAACCAAGTGAAAGGAAGCAGCAGAGAACTATGTCAAAAAAGCTTCATAGTTGCTTGTAATTTCTTTATAACCTTTTGTGCTTCTGTTTAAAAGAACAAGTTTTCTTGTGATCTTTGCATCGTATCTCACTAACACAACTACTGCAAGCTAAGTTAGCATTTCAAGATCAATAGCTTCACAGATCCACTGCTCACCTCAAACAAACAAACAAAAACTATTAAAAAATCCCAGCTATTATAAATTAAGAAAACATAAAAATTGTCTATAAATTAATCTACTATAATATCAAATGGTCTTAAAAAAAATCTCTCTTTTCAACCCTGAATACATCAAATAGATACTCTTTTGAAGAGTGCATTTCTTGTCTTTATTCTAACAGCTCATATGTGGATTCAAAATAATATAGAAGTAAAGCTTTCTTGCAGTTCAGAAGTTCTCTCATCTCTGTTTGAAATTACATAATCGTCTCAATCAAAAAACCCTCTGGAAAATATGTGCCTAGAGATTCGTGTGTTTGCAGTTTTAGTGAATAGATCAAATGTGCCACTCTGTATGCTGCTTAAATCTTTCTTAAAAGAGAAGTCACAGCCTTGATAGTGCTTTTTTTATTGTTAATCAAAAAAATAACACCACACTAAACAACATAACCAATAGTCCCTATACACTGAAAAACACAAACTAGTTTGAATTGGGTCAATTCGTGGTTGGGTTTTTTTTTATCATTTGCCTTTTTTTTTCCCTTCCTCTGCATTCACCTTTGTCCTTCTAAATTATTACTGATTTGTCCTGCGAGGACTAGAAAAGCTAATGAATCTAACTTTGCATTCACCTGATAAAAACTCAGATAAAATTACAATTGCTGTTAACCCGGTATTGGATCTTGCTGAAGGCAGTTCCTACTTATTCAGAAAATCAGTCTGCTCTTAAAGCAGTCATAATCCAGGAGGAACGGCATTATGCTTTTAGTTGTGCTGCAATCCCTTTTACTATTCATGGCAACTACCTTGCTTGCTTAGGCTTAATTTGTGGCTGTGCTCCAAGCCCAGGAAAAGCATCCAAGAACAGAGAGTGAGAGGAGACAGTTTATGAAGGCATCAGGCAGGAGAGAAGAATTTGTAGCTAATAGAAGCCATACTCAAGACAAACAAATACACTTTCAGCAGATGCGTCCAATGAAGGCAGTGCCAGAATCTGAACAAAAGCAGGCAGGAGAGTTTCCAAGACAGGGAGAAGACAGACCATCAGGAGTCTTATTTCATCAAGCAAAAGAGGAAAGGAAAACCTATAAATGCAGAAATTAAAACAATGACATAGACTCAGCTGAAAACAGAGGACTGTCTGATTTGTTTTAAACCTGCAGAGTTTCCTGTACAGAAAATGTCACTTATGTAAGTCTATTAAATCCTGTTCTCAACTTAGTTAACTGCAAACTTGTGCCTAGGTTAGAGGTCAAACAGGTCTTTGAGCAGCAATTGAGCAACATTTGAGCAGCAGGTATTTGAGCAGCAGGTATTTGAGCAGCAATCGGCAAAACAAAGTGCCAGCCCTATACGGAGTTGTTAATGCTTATACTATTGTCCATCACATTAAGCTTAACATTCTACACCTCTGCATCGCAAAGCATACCTGGATATGACACATATTCACTGTTTCAAATATCTGGATTTTTGTATTTCCTTAATAACAACAGTGACTGCAAGTTTCTCAATGTGTTTCCCACCCAGATGGTAGCGGTTGCTAAAGTTTTATTGTTTACTTTCCCATTCATAGTATGTGCAGCACACTGCTGATACTGTTACTTTTCTTTTTTCTCCCATTGCAGTACAGAAAATGTTTAGTGCTCCAACCAAGACAAACAATGAAGAACATTAGAGATTAATTATCTCACTGAGGGACAGGATAAGTTTCTTAACAAGTCCTTTCCACCCACACTCACTTGTCTCCCTGAAAAAAAATATGATAAAATCTTTTAATCACCTAGGCAGAGTGAAGCAAAACGAAAAAGCTTTACTGAAAGCATCTAGATAGTGTCTATTATTCAATGAGGATAAGACTTGTGAAATAGGCACCAGATATTTATACCCAAAGTACTCATCTTAATAGAAAGTAGGTCATGGCTAATGTAAAAGTGAATGCTTCAGAATAATCATTTTAAGAGGGTGTGACAGTCTAAGAGATTAAAATATATCAATTCTAAGCAGTTATAAAAATCCACTTGTAACCAAATGTGTTCCAATAAGCTGCTTGTACCTAGTATTTTACTTAAAGGTTAGCATTCTCAATGTCTACCATAATTTAGTTTTCTAAGAATAAAACAGAGCTGCATATGGAAGAGTTGGAGGAAGATTTGTTTTTCGAGACTGCCAATAGATAACCTAAGTATGTGGTATTTTCCTGGGCACAGACAGGAGGGGAGCTCTTGTTATTTCCATTTTCAGAAGCTTCTCTAAATCTATGTTCCTTTACAAAGGATTACAGAATGAATATGAACGGGCATATTTTCAGGACTATAATTTTCAGAGAAAGTGTTGCTAATTTAATGTCTGAAGGAACTACCTCACTGAACAAACTGAGGGAAAATCTACAGGAACATCTTACAATAATAAGTTAATTGAGTCTCTCTGATCTTTTTTCCTACATTTTAACTAGTTTCTGGTAACATCTGTGACAATGGTAAAGCAATAGTGCTACATTTTAATATTGAGCATTACCGAAAAGAAATTACCAAGATTCCTAGACAAATATAAAAAAAATAATAAATATCTCCAAATAAGGAAACAATATTCCCCATTTTTCATTTAGATATTTCTGTCTTGTTTCCATATGTTCAGCAAAATTATAGTATTGTAAACATATATTAGGGAAAGAACTGTCTATTATGATTATTGAAAAGAAATGGAAATCAAAGGCTTGCCCCATCTTCACAAAAGCTCAAGAGTGCATGACTACTGTGTTGAAGCTATATTTGTTATACCTAATTAATAAGCACTTAAAGTCTCTTAATTTTACACTTTTCGCATGGAAATATCAAACTGACAAACCTTTAGCAGCTTTTGCAAACTACACCCAGCATGTCTGTAGTATCTTCTCTAAGCCATGACTGGAATATAATTCACTGTTATCTTGTTGACAAGGCTATGATTCTTTTCACGCATCACTGTTCATTAAAATAATACATACTTGTGCTCTGGGTTTGTACCACTTCAAAGCTCAACTACCAACAAATTCACGGTAAATTAGTTTAACCAGATGAATAACAACTGGAAAACTACTTAGATTTCGCACCTTTTCGTGTTTTATGTTTACATGAAATTAGAACCTCATAAATCAATTATGATATGATGAATTAGTTGTAGTTCTCCATTTCTTTCGTTCAGTGGAAAAAAAAGATATGTAGTTGTTTTTCTTTTTATTTTTTTTTTTAATTTGGATGTGAAAAAAGCCTCTCAAATAATTAATTTCTTTCTTTGGGCAGGTGAATGCTGAAGAAAAAATTAGATCTTCTAATGAGATTTCAAGTTAGTATAGATTTCTCTGGCACTTGCAGAAGCGGAGCACTGAAGATTCTTTACTGTGTAAAGATTACTTTCAGGAATGATCCCACTCGCTCATGTTGTTAGCCTTTCCCTCATAGGCATAGTCTTCTTTTTTAGTAAAAAAACCATGAAAAACATTAAAATTGAAAAAGTAATCTAATTTTGTATTACTTAGAGATATAAACTTCTGAAACATTGACCAGAAAAATAATCTCTATGCCACCCACCTTTACTTGTGCCTGTTGGTTAACTTTTTTGTCTCATATAGAACGAGTGTTATGTTTTCCAGCATGCACAGGTGGAGTTAATGTTAATCTGCATCATATTTCAGAACAAGTATACTTCTGCAAATGGAAATTGTTGCATATACAAACAAATACTGTACTCAGGGGGGACCTTAGCATCCAAGGCATCTGTTGAGCAACAGATACATGTAAACACCAATCAGTTAAGAGAATCTTAAGTCACACAGAGGGCAGCAGATAATCCAGAATGTAAACAAGCTGGTGAACAAAACAACTTAAGCCAAACTCATAATTTCTTTTAACTTCAGCAATGCTCTTTCTCAGGGGAGTATTTGGCCAGATTGAAAAGTATAGCTTTAAAGGACACACCATAGTCTTCTGTGACCTTACATCATGAGTCTTTAGATAACTCCTCCTGCAAAAATTGTAGCTTCTGGAATAAATTTCAGATGAACTTTCCTTTAGGAGGGTAAAAAGTTAACACAGAGTGATCCATACTGACATCTTTATTCAAGTGAAAACTGGTAAGTGGCTGTTATTTCCCTTTAAGCACCATTCTTCGCCGTCTACATTTTTTGCTCGTCTAAAACATAACAGTCTTCAAGAGATCTTGTTCATTCAAGATGGCTATATTCATATATGAAAACTAGTCTTAGTTGTTGGATTGCTGATACAGACTAGTACAAACATAGAAAACAAAAATAAATGTAGCAAAAGTAACACACAAAAATACAGTCATAGTGGTTTAGTTGAATTTCAAATATGCCAAAGTATTTTTAACAGTATTTTCGAGAAGAGGTGCTTGTTTTAGTAGGTCCTTTACTGGTAACAGTTTTGTTTGTTTTTTTTTTTTTCTACTTCTATTTGAGTAGACCAGCTTCCTGAAGGGATTTCAATATTCTCTGTGAACTCCCACTACCTACACATAGAAATCATTACAAGGCCAGATTCCTCAGAACACGTTGTGTTTTAATTTTTCAGCTAGTGCCTAGAGCAAGACAGCAGAAAAAAAAAGCCAAGCATTTAAAAGGCTGATTGTTTTGGGTTTTGTTTGCTAGGTTTGTTGGTTTTTTGTTAGTGGGTTTTTTTTTAAACTATATCCATGAATTAAGTTAAATGAAACAGGGGAAAATAGGGTAGAAATACCATCTCAGAAACTTTGACTAGAATTGTGTTCTGAATTAGTTCAAAACTAAATTGCCTGATATTACACCACAGCAGAGTTTGGGCAATTTGAATATGTGCTGTTCATGAGTCATTTTTCTACAATGCAGGCAGTATCACAAGATGCCCTGCTTTGTTACATGATTTGTCAAAGAGGAGTACAGTCACCTTAGAAAATAAATGACATGGCTATATTCCTTGGATCCTAAGAGAGAACACTGCTAGCCCATGTATTTTCCATCAATCATGGTGGCCAGGATGCTAATTAAAGTTGAATTACTTTGAAGTGAAAGATATTTAGGTATTTCATTAGACCAGTCCAGGCTGTGGAAAAACTCTCCTTTTCCTCATGTAGATATCATGGAAGAAACACTTCTTTCATGCAAGAATCAATGTGCTTTAGTTGCCATTGAAGTGTGACTGAATAAGGATGCAGAGCTAGAATAAGACTTTAATAAAAGTATACTGTTATTAAAACAGATTTTTTTTGTCATCATTGTTAACAAAGAAATGTCAGAAGAGTCGTAAGACAGTGGGACTGCCTGAGGAAAGACCAGGATTCAAAATGTAAAACTTAATTAAAGGAATGTTAGCTATTTATTTATCAGACTTGTAAAGAATTGTGTCATATATCCATTTGTACACACATTTGAGAAGACCTGATCATAAAGTAATCATTCAGAATAAAATCATTGCATTTACCATCACCTGTGTTGGCAGGCTGGTAACAGCAATTTGGGGATGCTGTTGAGATTGTAAGCTTTGTAAAATGTGACACAAAGGTTACTGGAGTCATCACCTTAGGTATGTCCTACTAGGTCTTAGGTATGTCCTACTGCAGGATTCAGTGAGGAAGTCTAAAAGTTGCAGAAAAGGAATACGTAATCAAAACCAAAACTTAAACCTTAGATATACAGAAAAGGTTATCTGTTTTTATCTTGGTCTCTTAAATGGATGCCTACTTTTCTCTGATTGTCTGTAGAAGGAGGGTCAACTCTTCTACAGTCAAATATCTCTAATTATAGTCAATTATTAGCACAAATTATGAACACAGTCATTATTTTTGTAGCACTTATGCATGCTCTGCATATCAACAAAAACTTAAGCTTTAAAAAAGGTATGTCTTAGGTTGCATCTAACTCAGGAATGGAGAATGAGTAATAGTCATAAAACATCTTTTTTAAAAAAACCTTAAACCCCTGAAGCAGTAGTATGATGGGAAATGTTCTTACAGTAACATGAGTTTCTGGGTGGAGGAAGTAAAGTTTCTTAAATATTTCAGGGTGATTCCTCAAGAGAAATACCTCATAATTCTGCAATATCCAGGGCAAAGAACAAACAACAAATTTACATGGGGAGGAAAAAAAAAAAAAGACAAAGGTTGGTTTGCCAGTGTCAAAAAAGCAGATGATGAGTGTTTATATACTTAGCCCAAGGAGAGCTTGGATAGGGTATCTGGAAACTTAAATATGAATTTAAAGCTTAAATTTAAACCTAACAGATTTGATTGGCTTGCTGGCTTCAGACCGAAACGCTTGATTCTTCTATGTCCATAGAAGCTGCTGAGTCCAAGCAAGGCCACCCTGCCAGGTATGACTATCACCATTTCAGGTCCTGTCCTCTCACACAGATTACTTTAGAGAAAATTTAGCTTTGGCAATATTCAAGATCTAAGAAAGATGAGATTTTCAGATAGCTTGACTGACAGCATCTCCTGCCGAGTTACAGGGAAGTGGTGGGCTCCTGCAGAGAGTCTTACAAGCTGACGACATTTTTTGTACTCCTCAGTGTCATTTCTAACGCACCCAAATCGTAGCTGTCACTGCTATCTCGTCTACTGTTCTTCACTCAGTACTGAGCCCTGCAGATTTTACTCTCGCCCTGCCATGAAAGGTGATGAATAATACCCTATCTCACACACTCCGTGAGGTGATTCACTTGTTCCATTTGAGGAGAGATGACAGCTGACACAGCTCTGCCATGAGAAGACAAGGTGTTGAAAGGGGATCTTTGCTGAAAGAGCAAGACAACCGGATTTGGGGGGACATGCAGCTCTATAGGGAGCTGTGTTGGGTACTCTAGTCCCATGCTTTACAACAGAAGTAAATGACATTTCTGTACTTACAGAAAGTCAGCTTTTGGCTCAACACTATGCAAGAACCATTATGAACAAAATTAAGGCAGAGTACTTACAAACTTACAAGTATGACCTCACATCCCTAGAGCAACTGTGGTGGGGAGAAAATGTCACTGTTACACCTCTATGCTTTGCTTAGTTTCTGTGAGTGCGAGCCACCAACACGTATTTGTAGTGTTATGATAACAGGTACCATATTTTTTCTTTTGAGATATATTTTTTATGTGATGTAATAACTTGTGAGAATGAGTTATCTGACCTAGAGAGATTGGACAGCAATGTACACAACTAAGGTGGAGAGATTCAGCCAGCCCCTAAGACCAAGAGAAAATCTCTCACTTTGCATTTATATTTATTAGTGTTTAAAGAAACTGGTTTCTGAAGCCCTAAAAGCAAATCTTAGCTTTGAAATTATTTTTTTTCAGACTTTTCTATTCTCATGTAAATTTTATGATGGATATTCTGTAAGTCTGTCCTAAAGACCAGGATTTCTTTTCATGTTCTCCTTGCAAACAAACTTGATACACAACATATTTTGATGAAAATGAATGACGGAATAACCCAGAAAAAAAATTGGTGCTACACTCACCAAGTATTTCCAAGGTATAAACAAGAATCTACATGCAAAACAGAGGCAGTGTCTCAGGTTTTGTTCTCTAGGGAGGATGTTAATAAGACACTCAACGTGAAGGCAGCAACAACTGTTGAGATTCTCCAGTAACACCTGGTGACAGAGATAAGCTTCAGGGCACTACTGATGATAAATTTTGTTGCCTTTTGTACCTCAGTTTACAAAATGCTTTACCAAACGTTTGCTTCAAGAGAATAAACGAGGCTTACCCTTTGTTTCTAAAGTCATATAATTATCCTGGTCCCAAAGTTATTTGAGACCGACTGGCAATGCTGTTCCTAAAAAAGCAATGGATGATGAGTTATAGTAGCTATTACTAAAAGTAGGATTGAGAGCTGAAATGCATGCTCTCCATAAAGCCGAAAAAAAATAGTTTAAAGATAGATACCACAACACTGGAAAGAAATCTTCTTTGGCAAGCTCAAGCTTCTTGGCAAACATCACAAGAGGTGTGAAGACAGTGTGTTACTTAGAATATTCATGCAAATTAGAGAAACCTACTTAGAAATGTTGAGAAAATTTGGATTACTTCCTCTTCAGAAAAGGATTATGAGACAAATAATATTCAAATACTTGAAAAAATGATGACAAGAGGAAATGAATAATCTTTTATCCAAGCCTGTAGAAGATGAACAAGAAGTTCTAGCTGTGAAAGTATGAAGAGACACTTAGTTTCTATGTTATTTTAGAAGGAAAACTTTCAAACTGATTATACCAAATGCATCCATTAGAAATGTAAGGTAGATTCTTCATTGTTGAGAGTCGTTTAAAAAAAAGTTGAACGACAGAGCCACAGATCACATTGCCACGCTAAATATTGTATAATTGTAAGATTTTACAGGCATTTTGTCTGCACATGCAATACCATTTTAATTATTATTTACATTGTAAGCTGTACACTTTTTTCCTACATAGTGTAGGTTTTACAGAACAAAGTTACTCAAACAGTAATATACTTATTTTACATTATTATTATTTGAACATGACAACTAGATTATGTCACATAATTGTAAAACTCAATGCATTGTAAAACTCAATGATAGGTACAGCACATTTGACCACCATTCCAACGCCAAAGAGCTTACTACCTAATAAGGTAACTTTTCTGTACTGATCACGAGATTTTGTGCTCTTAAAAACAGTAAAGATTTGATAACAAACGTCACCAAACATTTTCTTTGACATGTTCAGGACTGAGAAGTTAATATCAATTTTAATGTTTATGCCTTAATCCTGCCAGTGTTTATTTATGTGCTATCACTGTTACCAATGGAGCAGTAATGTTAACAACAAGACTTCCACTACAAGCATCCTTTTAAAAAATCAACAACGTATAACACTGAAGCTTTAAAAACTTAATTTTGTCAAAAATGTACTATATGCTGTTTCTAAACAGTTATAAAAGGACAAACTCTGTGCTTGTCATAGTACCTCAAAATATATACAAGGCAGAAAATGTGCAATATCATTGCAGGGATGATGTAGCAACTGAAATACAGTCATTCTTTCTTCATTTATTCACATGGTTTATATCAGCAGTTCTCTAATGCTTACCTAACTGCTAGAGGGGAAAAAAAAATAAAAAGAAATGCCATCTCGTATCCCCTTTTTTGGTCACTGTGTGTCAGGAGAGATACAGAAATAACGTACAAACCAGCAGAAGTATTTGCCTGATTGTACCTACACTAAATTAATTTTAATTAATGACTCACCTCCATCATGCCTGAGAATCCATGTGACCGTCAGCAAAAGTATAGCAAAATTAGATCAAATCTGTCTGCGAGAGTGGGCAGAGGGAACAACGTTCTGATTACGAGGCTTGTAGGAACTCGGTCCTGGCTGTGACTACGTGGAGGTGTACAGCAGGAGGGTAATGAAGCAGATCTAGATACTAACTCTGTCTAGCACAGGAGGAGAGGTAGAAGGCTGTATGTTAGGATTATTGGCAGTAAATATGTTTTTGACTTCGATAGAATACTTTGCACCACTTCTGCCAATTACTGTTTATAACAGCTTTATTTCTTTCAACTAATATTTCAAAATATTTAAAACTGTACTTTTTAATTAAACTGTGTAAATCCCATATAGAACAAATCTGCCACCAGTTTTCTAATGGCTAATGAATTATCAACAAGCCACAGCATTTATTGTAGATAAACATACAATCCTAACCTAAAGACTAGAAATGACTACTATGTCCCTACAAATTCTTCCAGCTCTTTTTTATCTTCACTGCTAATAATATATGTCCTTTTTCCAGTCTTAATTTATATAAGTTTGAATTTCAGCCACTGAACTTTGTACTTTGTACTTCTTTAGCCTGGTTAATTCAAGTGTCCTGTTCTATTAGAAATCTTTTCAATTACTGATGACTGTACTAAACTACCTCTCTAACCTTCTTTTGGATAAACTAACAGAACAGTAAGCATTAAGAAAAGATGTAGACTGAACAGACGGAGATATAAGTCCACCTTCATGTCTCTCATTAACTCTACCCTCTGTAATGTAAATTTTCCTAATCAAATGAAGTGGTCCAGAATTGTATAGTCCTCCCATTCAGACATTACCTAGATGCATCCAGTTCAGAATAATTTAATGTATCTAATGCATTTAATCTAAAACACTGTATAATTTAGTTTTTCCAGTATATTTGAAGTTCTGTTGTCTTCTAAAGATTTTTGAAATTAAACTAAATTAAAACCAGATTTATCTCAATTACTGTCATTCAATCTGTAAAGCTATCTGGCAATCAGGTTTCCCCTTGATTGATGACCAGGAGCCTACCATAAGAAGTCAAAGTAAAATCAGCAATACAATTATCTTAATATACACAGAGAATGTTTTTAAATGTAGATTGTAACTCTGGGAGCTGCTGCATCCTGCTCATGGCAGTTTGAATCCAAAATCCTGTATGACCACTTCTTCAAGCACAGCCTTGTCTTATTTGGTGTTTTCTCTGACTGATTCAACAGTTCTCCAGAAGGAGAATACCATGTTAGCAGATAATATTAAGTAATAAATATTATTGAACTGGGGTAGGAAAATGCATTTTAACCTTAAGAAACAAGCAATGACTTGCCTTTTCCTCACTCTCCACGGTCAGTTTTCTTTGTTCTAAGGGAGATGCAAATTTTCTGAGAGACAAACAGAATTTGTCACCTACCCAGAACCACCTGAAATTGCAAGCCTGAGGAACCCAAGTGCACTGGTAATAAATCTTGTGGTTGAAACGTATCTGAGTCATGGACAAGCAGATTAAACTTAAAGTATTGTGAGTAGATATGGGTGTAATGGTTAAAAAGCATGTAGGTACTATTATCAAAGGTCTTTAAATGAGAAGTTCTTAGAATATATCACATAGGTGCTGAGTACAGAAATACATGTATGTATACTTCAACTTACTGGAAAAACTAAATCCCTCTGTTCAATGAGAAACATATTGTGTTTTTCTTACAAAAAGTTTTTCTTTTGTATGTGGAATTTGGATAATGAGTTTGGGGTCCTTGTGCTAGAGAATGACAAAGACTGGCTTTGCTATCTCTAGTGCAATCCAGGTGAATGGAGACTCACCTGGTTGTCACAGGATGTGGCTGAGGAGGAGACCCTGTATATGCAGGACAGTCCTGCTTTTGGTCAGCAAAAATAAGAATATAACAGAAGCCTGTGTTATTCTTTGTTTTTTTGAAAACCTATTGTGCCTGATGATTAACCTTTGCCTCATTAGCTATGAAATGCATATTAAAATTGACAACCCTGGATATTCTAATGAAGATTATAGAGATCATGCTAAACATGTATGAATACAACACTCATCTCTCCACCCAAATCATACCACACATCATCTGGGGAGCAGAGCAAAACCTTGTAATTTTGGGAATAAAAAGAAGGAGAAAATGATTGTTAAATTGGAAGAGAAGAACCTCAATACCTGACGGACCCGTTGATGAGCTGTGCTCTTTTCCTCCACTCCAGGCAAGGATACCTCTCTGGGTAAACCCTGTACTTTTCACCTTCTGGTGAATGTTACCACTGGGCTGTTGCATTATTATTACTTCTGCTAGCAATACTAACCTTGATTAGAAGTGCTAATATAACTAGTTATTTTATTGAGAGTGACAGAAGAGATTCAAGACTGATACTGATAAATTAACTAATTTCAATTTTTGAGACTCTGATCAATGAAAGTTCTTTGCTGGAACAGGTCAGTGAAAGTTCTGAGACTCTGACAGACAAATATCAAAACTACATTGCTTTTAATGCAACATATAAATCATCTTTTGTTTGCTTATTTTGACTCCACAATTCCTTCTTAATTATATTTTTTTAGAAGGGAGGACATAGAAGGACAGTTGTTACTCACTATTACATGACTAATAAAAGCAGTTAACTGGAGGAAAAAAAAAATATAAATAGAAATAGAAATAATAAATAAATAAATAAATAAACAAATAAGCAAATAAATAAATAAACAAATAAATAGATAGATAGACAGAAAAAAGGGTGAGGCAGTGATTGCCAGTCCCTAGCTAGAGATTAGCTGGTCTGAACTGGACTCTTTTGAGAAGCTTTGTCAAGAAATACTGCATCATGAATTATTCATTTTATCAACTCTATTAATTCCATTACAACAGTAACACATCCCCTAGGGACTGAGACCCAATTCGCGTTATGTCTAGTAGCATCACAAGGAAATTTAAAGGAGAAACTGAAAACGGTCCTACCATTCATCACATTTTGTTTGGCACATTCAGAAGATCACATTATTTATACATAAAGATTAAATATGCATTTGTTTGTCACAGGCAGGGATAAAATGATTAATATGGCTTCTGAAAACCAAAAGAAGTTTACGAGAGAAACAACCAATTCAGAATTGTAAAATCACAATCAACTTTTCAGTTACAGCAAAATGGGGTGATTTTATCGCATAACTGAAGAATTGGTGGTGCGTCACAGAGCCACTTTGGATGAACAGGTGATAAAGAATTAAGACATTCTACCAGATAAGAAACCTCAAGAAATATAACCATGTAGATGTTGCTATATCTTGCATTAGAAAGGAAATACTTCCTTTGTATCCAAGTGTATTTAAGAAAAAAAAAATCTTACTCAACAACACCTGCAGTTTTCAAGGCAGGAAGACACCTATCTCAGCAATCTGAAAGAAAGCTAGTGATATCATAACAAGTAAGGATGAGTCATCACTTGTACAAATAGTCCTAAAGGAAGCAACTGTTTACTAAAATGCCTGTGGAGAGGAGGCACTGTGGAACAAGAGGAAATGACATGGATGAGACTGGAAGTGAGAAATATCAATTAAGATGTGCATATTTTCAGGATTTGAAAGAGTATATTCTATAAATCAGCTGCATTTCTGCTGAGCTGTTAATTATGGAAAAACAGGCCAGTGAAGTGAACCTGTAGAGAGTGGAGGTGGTCACAAGCAAGAACCTGGAAGAAGGCACGAAGAAGCAGTGAGAGAAACAGCTAAATGTGAAGGTACTGCTGAAGAATGGCCAGCTCAGGACTGTCATTCTCCATGTAGTGTAGGGCTGAACAACAAGGGACGAAGGATGGCAGGGTGTGATCTGCATGACAGTGTCCTCCTCAACAGACTTCTTGTGTAGGTCGCTGGGATACCCTTGGTTCTTTCTGCGTGGAACACCATGGCTGAACATTGCCCCTCACCCCCTATCAGATAGTGCAAGTTCCACACCACTTTAGTACCATTTAGTACTCTGGGCAGGTGTACCAGGTTAAAGAAAAAAAAAAACAACAAATCAGTGGTAATTAAGTATATTTATGATCTACATTTGACTGATTCTATTTTTTCTGTCTCTCTCCATCCAAAACAAGTCCCCATTCACAAGATAAAGACAGTAATAGGGACTTCAGGTATGAGTTGGAATAGTAACAGTATTTTGTAAAACTTATGAAATATTACATTTAATCTCTTTTCTCTAACAGCAGCTTTAATTTAGTACAAGAACATGAGTTTAAAAATATAGATTTAATGCATTGATTTAAGTACAAATAGGTTACAGAATAAGGTGCTGCTTACAGAATAGGTTACAGAAGTTACTTTAGTGGGGTGCAGGTGCCCTGGGCCTGTATGGCTGCAAGGGTTGTGGCGGCCCCTGTGAGGCATGGCCAGGGCTGCCCTGTGCCAGATACAGCCAGTTCCAGCCAGCTCTAACCTATCACTCACAGGGCACGGCTGGTCCCCACACTCAGCCAGGCTGAGATCTTGGTGATTGAGTCCTCCCTGTGCTTATTCCACAAGCTTTGGCATGCTCAGGGAAAGAGACTCTTATTTCAACACTGGGGCTCTATCACACATATCCAGAAAAAGGAGATTTTGGCATTGAAATACAATCCCAAAAATTCAGGACTTTGAGAGAGGTGTAAGGAAGTGGTGATGCTAAGAATTCGAATTTGGAACTGAAACACCTACAGTCTGCCTAAATTCTACCTAAGGTACTAGTGAACAATGACAGTCTTGCAAAATGCAGTAATGAAGGAGAGGCTTCCCTCATTTATGTTAAAGAAGGTTTTGCAGTGCTGCCTTAATTTATCCTCTAAACTGTTAATTCCTTCAGTGAAAATATCTTTCACTCTTGGGCAGTATTCTTTTAAGTAGAAGTCTCTCAGAGCAGATCTCTCTGAAGTCGCTCTGAGAATCTCAGACACAGATATCTTCTATAAATTTGACACAATTCATCCTAGAGATACTGGCCAGAGTGAGATAATGTTATGGATTTTTTCTCCCAGCATAGCTTCACTCCTGTGGCAGTAATGTAAAGAGAGGAGGGAAAAGGGAAATGAAGATTTCAGTGGGCTATCATTGTGATATGGGGAACGCTACTTCTGCAGAAAAATCTTTTCTGCCTCTTAGCACCTCATGTATTTCTATCCTTGGTTAGATGAGCTGCATAATTCAAAAATATGGCTGTGCATACACTTAATTCTCAAAACTGCTGAGAATTATAAGCATAAAAAGCACAGAATCATAGTCATAAAGTCCAAGGAAAATGAAGCGTTTCTTAGATCTAGTAACTTGTCTAAATATAATTCAGTCAGTATAGTTCATCAACTCTAACTATATCTACTTGTTCACATTATGAAGGTCAAATACAAGAATGAATTTGAGCTCCAGGCATTTATATAAGTCTAGCTACAAATCCCATACATCAATGGCTCATATAGTGAACAAAAATAAACACTTCACTAACTTGATAGTCTGTGAAAGAGACAGGCTGGAAAAGATGCAAATAATTAGTGACACACCATATAATAGAGACCTGGAAGAAGGTCAAGAAATCACACCATGGGAAAGACTCAGGCATACATTTAACGCAAGAGCTCTCTCTAGGTTATCATGGTTGCATTGTTTTATTAGTGTTGTTAAGGGCAGAAGTAATACGACTTGATAAAGCAAAGAATAAGGGCATATTTTCATTTCAGAGCCTGAGAATTCATTTTAAAGTCTTAAATGCAGAAAGTCATGGAGGTGTAGGGGTGGTTTTTTTTGGCATATTCTTCAAATATCACACAACTCAGCATAGAATCAATATACAGTGAGATAGAGATCAGACAGTTTAAAGTAGCCCTGGGGGATGATCCTTGTCATTTGTTGTAATGGCAATTTGGTAAAACAGTCAATAGAACATTTATTTTTAATGGTACTGCTAGGTTCTGAAATTATGCTCAGCAGGTTGGGTGATCCTGCAGAGATTTCAAACACAATATTGCCAATTGTGCAATAAAGCGTGTTATTTTAATCCCTGTATTAGGGAGAGAGAGTCTTTTCAGATAAACTAAGAACCATTGTGGGCTTTCTCCCAGCTAAATGTAGGAGGCCATCCAAAGCCTGTTTTGTAGATTTAGCAAAATTTGGCTTGGAAGCCATCAGTAAATATAGTAGACACAACTTAATCTTTAGCATAATGTGCTTGTGGTGCAGAAATAGCTGAGGAAAAAACTAATTCAATATGTTATGACCTTCATCTTGTTAGTGTTTTTGTATGTACTTAACTCATGCATACGAATAATCCTCCAGACCACAACAATATTATTCATAAGGGTAGCAAGTACGGGGATAAAGGGTTCAGTCTTACCTTTAGTAGTAAGGGTAATTGATTTTGTTATGGCATTTATTGCTTATTAAAAATGTTAAAAATACTTTTTTTTTTTAAATATAAGGAGTTTTTTTCTTTCCCTGATTAAAATATTGCTATTTTTATGGAAAAGATATGTCAGAATACGTAGGACAGAAGATCCATAAGCCCTTAGAAATAAACATGTAAGACATTACCATAAAAGTAGGCATGCTATTTTCCAGTAATAAGGTAATAGAAACATTTATCCTTGTAGGACATTCATGGATTGGATTTGAAATACTTGTAAAATATGTTGTAGGGACTTCTAACTATCAGTTATTAGATATTCCATGCTCAAGTTCAATTGTCAGTAAAGTTAGGTTGTCCCTTTCATGCTATTGCAAAGTTGATACTGTAAGTGGTGATGCAATATAAGATTGGTATAAGTGCAGCAGAATAATATGAACAATATTATGGAAATTATTTTGGATATAATGTACAAATGTGTATGACGGACATTTTAGGGTCACAAATGATACATTTTAGGTTGTTTGTTTTATGAGAAGGAGCTGTTCTCTTCTTTACATACATTTCTTTCTGATCTTGCCGAGGCAGACAGGTTGTAAAGATGATAATTGCTATCATTTGTTTTAGAAGCATGTATGCTTAACATACGTTACAAACTTGCTTCATAGTGAAATATGTTTGTAACTAATTCCTGAAGAGCAATTATACACTATTCCTCATCATAGCATCAGTGAGAATAAAGAGACTAATAGATAGATGAGGATAGACTAATCTCAGTGAAAAATGAGAACTTCCTAGTCAAATTCGCACAAGGAAGAGAAAAAAAAATAAAGGAGGAATTCTTCATGGAAATTAATTTTTTTCATATATTCTGTGTGATGCAGAGTAATAATGTAATGGTATCATCACAGTGTGTCATTACAGAATGATCCTGAGGAGAACAGAAGCTCTTGTGTTCTACAATACACTTGAGCTTACGCTATTTATATGTTCTTATCATTTCCACAGCCTCTTGAAAACACTGTGTAATTAACTCTGGTTTAGCAGCATTTTATAATTTGTTTGGCATAAAGCAGTGTGTTCACATTCTGGCATTTCTCTTTATAGGCTCCAGAAAAGAGGGCCAGCACGAGGGCATCTCACTGAAGGAAAGTGGTGCCTTTTGGGTAGCATTTGCTTGTAGCTTTCTAACAAAATTAATGCTGTAAATGCAAATTAGACATGCTGAACTTTCCACAAGAGACACCATGCTGTTTTCCTCACCAGTGGCTGAGGAGGCATATCACCTCATTTTAAGACTAATCATACAATATCTGCATCTGAGAGACTCTTAGGGTGCCTTTATAGTCAGTGGGAGAAAAACAGTCGTTTCTGTAGTTCCATTAATCTCATCCTTAAAACATGTAAGATGAGACAGATGAACTGCATTCAAAATCTAATTCTCTCCATTGACCACACAAGAATCTAGATGATCAACTCATAATGGCATTGTGGACATTTAAAAAAAAAATCAGGTAAAACCTCATTTTATGAGTCAATTTTTCCAAGCTAAAGAAATCTTCTCATAACTAGAACTTCCGTGTTTCTTATTTGTATAAAACTATTTTCCTATGCATCATCCACACGAGTTGTAGGTGTAAAATAATTTTTCTTTCAAATCTTTGTTATTATAATTTGGTTCCAAAGACCTTTTTAGTTTTCTTTTAATTATTCTTTTTAATGAAACCTGAAAGCCCTGATTATTTAAACTTTATTCTATTCAGGTCTGCTCATGTTGGAAATTTGGAATATCTCACAAATTATAAGAAAAGAATACATGCATTACTTCAAGGAGAATATTCAAAGAATGTTTCATTTCTACAACAATAAAAATGAAAAGCATCCAAGGAGCTTAGACCCATCACATTCTACTCACACCTGAATTTTAGCTGGATTTTGTGAGGTCTGGTGTCCTCAGAGTTTCCATAAATGCTCCAGGAAGTCCTAACAGTGTCAGATTCCTCCAGTCCATCCTAACCAGTCTACATTCTCACAGTAAACCACAACTGCAGCTGAAAAGAACAGAGAAAACAAGATTAACTGTCTGTATAAATATGGAAACAGGGTTGCCCCATGGATAGGCATAATCCCTTATTCATGTTCGTACATGATTATTAAGGGATGATGATTAAGGGAGTGGAGCATCTCCCTTATGAGAAAAGGCTGAAGGAGCTGGGTCTCTTTAGCTTGAAGAAGAGGAGGCTGAGGGGTGACCTCATTAATGTTTATAAATATGTCAAGGGGGAATGTCAGGAGGATGGAGCCAGGCTCTTTTCAGCAGCGTCCACTGACAGGACAAGGGGCAATGGGTGGAAGCTGGAACACAGGAGGTTCCATAAAAATATGAGGAAAAACTTTTTCCCTGTGAGGGTGACAGAGTACTGGAACAGGCTGCCCAGGGAGGTTGTGGAGTCTCCTTCTTTGGAGACATTCAAAACCCGCCTGGACGCGTTCCTGTGCGCTCTATTGTAGGTGATCCTGCTCTGGTGGGGGGGTTGGACTAGATGATCTGTGAGGTCCCTTCCAACCTCTAACATTCTGTGTGATTCTGTGTACAGAAATGGATATTAACAGTTTGGATTTAGACAGAAGCACCAAATAAAGAGAAATTGAAAAATAAAACCATAAATAACAGAAAACAGTAAAAGACAAGAGGGTTTAGAAAAATAATAAAAATCCACGCAAGATTACATTAAACAGAATTCAAAGCAAGAATGGGAAGTAAACAGTGACATAGGATATATTGTGTGATAAGTAATACAAAATAGATCTTACTACACATATGTGGAACAATAAACTGAACTCTGGTCAGCAGTCGTTGCAGAAATTAGATCACAAGAAAATGAGAGTATGACGAATTTCTAAACTGAAAATTGTGGTCACTGTAGTGACTTGCCTACCCAGATAACATCAAAGGTTTTACTTATGGCCTTCCATACATTTCCTGAAAGACCTTTCTTCGAAGACTGCACTTTTAGAAATGACATAGCGTGTAGCTCTAGTATTTTGCTGACACCAAGATGTCATCATCAGAAATAACCACTTTTTAAGGTGCTGCTTGCAGAGCGAGGCAGTGACAGGGCACTCCTCCACATTTCAAGGGTTAATATGCACGTGTAAGGAGAGTGTTTAGCACATAGTGGCATTAAATTGTCTTAATACTGTACTGACTTTGTGCAATTTCAGCAGACAAATCACACGTAACACTTGTACACATAGACCTTTAATTCGGAGTCCAAGAACTACATGAAATGAGTTTTGTGACCTCGATCCAACTGCCAGAAGCAAAATGTCCACATTGATAAAACTGCGGCCTCAGCTGAGACTAATTAGTGCATGAGGAGACAATGTCAGTGCACCTCATCAGGTACTGAACAGTCAGAAAGCTAGGCTTCTGTCTCCTTTCGGAAACATGTCAGAGGATGAGAAATTTTTACTGACGTTCTTCATGTTGAACCTGGGTTTTAGACTAAACAGAAGAATGAGATCTTCAGGGAAATATATCAAGCATTTTTCTGGGAAACTAGATCTTTACAAGTAATTAAGCGTACCTCAGTTCAATTTTAAATGGAGTTATTGTCACGATAAGCAGAATAGTGTATTTTTACTTCCAAATTCTCACATCATTCTCAGAAGGAAAGATCTAATATACGCATTTTCATTTTGTCTTTCTTAATACAAACCTAATTATCTAATTATCCTCTATCTTTCAACATTTTACTCAGTTTAGCTGTAGACTATCCAAACAAACACACTAAATGGTGGCATTTAATGAAACCTTTGACCACAATGTTTGCTTACATAATTATGAATATTTCCTGGACCAAATTAACAAGAGCAGGCTTTTCAAGCACATACTTGAGAATATTGAACGATTCAAGAAATGCATTAGGATGTAACATCTTATCCACAAATGTACTTGTTATTTGCTCATTCCCAGTACTCTTTGTAACAGGATTCTTAAGAGGAATTTTCAGGTGTTAAGTCCTCAAAAACATTTGGACTGTAAGGTTCCATGAGCTGGTAAACAAAGACTATTTTACTTTATCAAATAATGCAGATCCACAGGGCCCTGAGTAGCAATAATCCTGACCAGTCTCACCTGGGACCTCTACCCACACCAGGAACTCAGGGCTTTTATCTTCCCACCTGAGCTCTGTTGAAGGAGCATTAGTGTCTGGGCTAGAAGAAAACTGAACACAAGCCAATAGATTGTGGTGCCAGCAGAGATAGTCAGCTGTATCTTGGCTTATTATGTACAGAGGCACAGACAGTAGGCTCAGGGAAGTGAGTACCCCTTCTCTTCACCACTCATTAGATCACATCTAGATGTTGTGTCCAGTTTGGACCACCTAATACAACAAAGGCATCTATAAACTGAAGCAAGATAAGAAGAGGGATGTCTGTCAATGCTGGAGCACTTGCCATGTGAGGAGGGGCTGAGGGATCTGGGCTTGTTCAACATGGAGAAGAGATGGCTGCAGGGAGGGGGGGTGGGACAAAAAGGGTAGATATAAATTCAAATGAGTTGTTTAAGGCTAGATATTAAGAATAAGCTTTTTCCTCACAGGGCAATTGAGCATGGGAGTAGGTCCCTCAGTGAGGTTGTCTGGACTCTGTCCCTGGAAATTTTCAAGATTGGAGAAAACCTGAAGCAGTCTAGCCTGAACTCAGAGCTGACTCTGCTGGTTTGGGCAGGAGGTTTGCCTTCAAACCTCCTAAAATCCCTTCCCACCCGAGTGACTCTGATGCTGTGACTGTGAGGTAGGAATGACAGGATATTCACTTCAAAATATGCTACTAGTGTTAGAGGGCTAATATCAATGGGTTCAAGCTGTTAGAGAGACTGAATTGTACTTGTACTGCATAGCACTATTTCTGCCTGTAACTTCTCTTAAAGAGGATTCCCAGCCTTGATAATAGGCAATCCTAAGAGAGAAAGAGACTACATAGATTGTTTAATTCCTTACTTTTCATATGCTAATCATGTCTCCTTTTACAAAGATAAGCTTCTGGTATGAGGAAATGAGTGATGTAAAGAGCTAGCCTTAGCAGCTAATTTTACCTTTTAGTGTTTCAGCAGGGTATATATGTATTTGCTCTGTTATAACCAAAATCTCACAGAGCTAAGAGTATATTAGTGTAAGTAATGATGTAGTAGTGTAAATCATGCAAGTAAAACAGAAGAGCCTTATTAACAAAATATTAAGACCATTATCTGAGTGTTTCTAGTATCTGCCCCTTTTCTCTGGTCACCTTTTCAAAGTTCCAGTGTGTTGCAAAGTTGACAGTTTTAGTATTCTTGAAGAAGACTGAAGATGTTTGTGATGACTTATGCATGTCCTCAGGTCTGCCGTGGGAGGAGTATGGTGTTGATGGTAGGATACTTTTCCTCATTAGTCTAGAATCTCCTTGCGTTCCTTGTAATACATTGTCTAATCCCCACCTGCTCCCAAGGTTGGGGTGAAATCTGCCCCACAGCCCCCTAGTACCCTCCCGGGGCTACCTGTGTGTGAGGGTGTGCCTGGGGCTGCCAGCCCCTTCCCCGGCAGCACTCCCAGAGCTGGAGCTCAGACAGGTTGGGTAATGGGCACTTGGCCACGGGGTGCCTGGGAAACCCAGCTCAGCCCTGCTCAGGCCAAGGGCAGCCCCGACACCCCCGAGAACACTGCACAGCTCCATACCTGCCCCCAGCAGTGGTAAAGCAATATTTACAGGGTTAGACCTCCCTTGTGGACTATGAAGAAAATAGCATGAATTATAGACCCTAATGTGGTAAATAAGGTAGCTGAAAACCACTTAAAATTTGTATACTAGAATGAATATTTTGTTTCTCTTCAGATGTGATTTCTTGAAAAATGTTCTGTTTTCAGTGATGTGGAGATTTTAATGCCCTGCAGGTAGAAGACAAAAGACAGAATGTGTACTTTATCAGGTGAAATTCCTAATAATTACCTGTTTTAATTAAAAGTGAAAGCAGATACATTATTTGAAGTACTATGATGAACACTGAAAATTTTGAGGACTTTAAGACAGATTTCAGAACCTTTTCCCTGAAGACGAGACACATAAGGTGGAGAACAGTATTGAGAAATTGGTGAACTGAGGTCGAGAATGTGCTCACAGGAAAATTGCTCAAAGCCATATGTACCAGGGAGGTGTAAAGGTGACAATATTTCTGTCCATAGACGATGGATCTTTCTTACGGTATAGCAACCGGAATTCTGACCTGCCAGAATTCTTTCTTCCACTGAAGGCTATTAAAATTCGATGATAGATTAGTCATAAACTTTGAAAACAGAGGTGGGGATCATACCCATGCTGATAAATTAGGTGTGGATTTCTGATTTACACAGTTTCCTCAGTGGATGATTGAACAGAGAATCAAAGAAGAGTTGAAAGTTAGTGTTCCACCCTCTAAGCCTCCCTGTTGCTTCATTTATTTTTTTTCCCAATATTTTGTTCATCAACTGCTATTTTGCAAAATTCAGGTGTGGATGAGCATTTTGAACTATGTTGTGTTAATTGAATTTCAACTTCTGAAGTATTAACTAACCAGGAGCCTTTTGTGAGTCACTGATTCTTAATGGAAGGCTAACTTGATTTTCAACATTAGGCTTTTACCTAATTGCATTTATTTGACAATGTATGAGAAGCAAACTTAAAGAATGAAGCATACAGGAATATCTTTAAAGTTAACCCCTGATAGATTGTAGTGCAATTCTTTCTCTTTTTTTTTTTTTTTTTTTAATAACTCAGTAGGAACCTTGTCAAAAGGCAGACCAACAAAGCATTTCTTTTTATTGTTATGGCTTACAAAAGTAGCTCTAATAACGGATGAACTCTCTCCAGGGGGAGGGAAAAAAAAAAAAGTGAAGTTAAAACAACCTAATTTTAAAAAGAAATATCTTTTGTATATGTGAGGATTAGGTAAGAGTAAAATAGTTTCATGTCAAGTAAAGATGATCAGTGCATGAGTTTACAAACATTTAGAATTAATTCAAACAAGCACAATTTACACATTTTTCTTCTAAAGATTGTCGGGTTTGTTACATGAATTGACTAAGTACAGTGCCTGTTTGGAGAGCTTTTAAAATATGTATATGTTTGACCTACACACATTAATGAGCTCATTATAGAGAACACAGCTATCCTCGGGCATCTGTCTAAGCAGGTTAAATTGTGTGATCAGTTGTTGCCACAAAATCCTCTGAGTTGGTGTCTAGCAAGTGCTCTTACCTGTTCTCTTCATTAACTAACATGGAAAAAAAGGTGTCTTTATTTGCAACTGAATAGGGAGAAATTTCTCAGCCAAGCAGATGAAAAGATTCTGAGCTTCCATATTTTCATTCACAGATCAGAAATGATTTGTTCAAACTTCTCCCTAGAATTCCTCAAGTCACGTCCCCAGTGGCCCAGCCTTCCTCCCACTGGGTAAGCTTGAAGTGGGACCAGAGCACCATTCACAGGCTGCTGTTACCACTAACCTTTCCTTAACACGGCTTCAAGCACTTTTAGACGTGCACAGTTTCAGCAGAGAAGTAGCTCTTTATGGTTCCCTGTGTTACAACATGTTGAGCCACACAAAGAATCAGGGGCAAGGGTTCCATTTCAAATTTTGTCACAGATTTCTAACTGAACTTGAGCGGGTCACTCCTTCTGTCTGCTTCCACTTTCCTGTTTGAAAAAAAAAGAAAGAAGAAAATGATTTGCTACTTTTTATAAGTACTTTTATAGAAATTTATCATTTATATATCTTAAAGTTAACTATATGTTCTGTCTCTTGTGATTATTCTATTGAAAAAGACTCAGCAAAATATTTGATTCAGGACACATGTAACATCTATAACCTCTCTAGTTTGTATTCAAAATTGAGGAATGTTTGTTTCAGTTGTGTTTTAAAATGTAATTAAAGAAAAAAAAAAGACTTCTAAAAAGTTTTTGTTTTGTTTTAATATTGGGGTGTTGTTTCTTTCTTTGTTTTTTTTTTTAAAAATGGAACTTAACTTTTAAGTGGAAGAAATTCAGTAATTAACAAAGCTGTTACTTTTGGGAGTCTGTCTTTTTCTAATGTTAACTGCAGTATTTGTCACTGAAGGTTTCAAGGAATGTGACTTCACTCTGAAATTATCTTTATTTTTAATTGCTTGAACAACTGACATCACATCTACATATAGACTACATATAAGCAAGTGGGTTTATGTTGTCTTTCACAAAGTGTGCATATTTACAGATTTATGGTAGCACCACTTAAAATGTCATAATATTTCCTCTTAGTCATTCTAAGAAGTTTATTACCTGTCTATAAGTCTACAATGACACAAAAGAACTTAAAAGCTACCAAGAAATGTCTTACTGGGTCTGAGCCTGTATGCTATTATTTTTTCCTACAGTGTGCTGACTTTTAAGAAATGCTCATGAATTTTCATTTGAACATTTTAACACAAAACCTCTAACTTTTAAATGGTTCTACTGATACTTAACTTTTTTCTTAAACTAGATGTTCCAAAGTTACTCCACCTAAAATCTACTGAAGGTAATTTCATATTCTATCAGCAATGCAAAAGTCAAATTTAATTTTATGATGTTAGATATTTTGTGTTTTTATAAACAGATACATAAAATAACTGTTTCTGTTCCTGAATTTATGCAGTACAATTTACAGTCAGGAAAAAAAAAAAAACAAAAACCAACAAATATACAGAAGTGTTATCTTTGCCATTCATTTATTGTAAGGGATGTCATTCAATTTCTGTAGAGGAATTTCTTGTGGAGCAGAGGCGCGGTATTACTTTAAAAACGTGGACAACCCAGCTTAGGCCTAAACAAAGGCTCTGTCCTTGAAGCTGCCTTGGAACACAGGGAGGAGGAGGTTTTATCTGTTTTGTGAGAGCTTTGCGAGATGCTTGGCGGGAGGTGCTGGCCCCGGGGGGAGAAGAGGGGGCGAGAGCCGCTTGCCTAGTGGAATGGCACTACCCAATAAAACACTGGCGCGTGTAAACCTGTAACTGACCAACTCTGTTAAGGGGCAGGCGCGGGGACACTGCTGAACTGTATATATTGAGCTGTCCGGGGCAATAAAGGGAGGACGATCTGTAGCCATATTGGTGTGATGATCGTTAACTTGGCCGGCTCTCCGAAGGGCCCCTCTTCATCTGGCGCCTGAACAAGGGACCCTCTATGGACGCTTAAATGTGGATTGCTTAAATGTGGGAAGACTCCGAAGCATCGGACGTGAGCCGATTTGGGAGCCGGAGAGCTGGAGGCAGGAGAGTTCCGAGTGTGACCAAAAGGGCACCGGAGACCAGAGCTTGAGTGGCTGATCAAGCCCCTGCCAAGGTAAGACCGCGATGGAAACGGACGCGGCAACTCGCCTCCTTAGTATACTCTCTAAGAGAGGAGAAAAAGTAAAGGAGCGAGACGTATCAGCCCCATGGGCTCGGAAACGGGAGAAAATGAACAACCCGCCATTAATCTTTAGTTCCACGGAATGGCGTGAAGTAGGAGACTTTTTGTGGGACTGTACTCTAGAGGGAGGAAAAGAAGGAAAGGAAGCAAAAGAACTAGGAACAGTTTGGAAAACCGTAATACGCACTCTAGAAATCATGCAAGCAGAAAAGAAAGTTGCTGCGGCAGCGATCGAAGCGTTGGGGGGAGGGCAGGAAAGGAAAAAGGCAAAGGAAGAAACTCCCTGCTCGTCCCGACTGGGTGGAAGAAAAAAAAAAAAAAAAAAAAAAAAGAAAGAAAAAGGAGAAACTGCACTGCGTTGCAGAATTAAGACTTTTGTCCTTGAGCTGAGCTCTTTTCTAAACAAGTGCATAACTCTTGCTTGCTAATTATGAAAAGAGACCCTGACCAGCCAGGTACAGCTCATGTTGAGAGCTTGTCTGTGAGAATGAAGATAAGACGCTTCTTGTACACCAGATGTGCATGGGAGTGAACGGGAGAGTATGATCAAAACAGACCTGGGAAATTCTGCTCTCCCTGTGTGATAACAGCGTGATTGAAGTAATACTTGAGCTAATAAGAAAAAAAAAATAAAAAAAAAAAATAAAAAGGGGGAGGGGAAGAAGGAAGATCAGGATGAACCCCTGAAAGAGATGCTGAACAAACTCGCTGAATTATCAACTAGACAGCAAGAAATAGAAGAAACCCTTAAACCAGTTCAGCTCCCCCACTACCATCAGCTCCCTCACTCAAGCCTGATTTTCAAGCTTGAACCATAAAGGATCCTTTGCAACAGCGATGGGGCGGTGTCATCAGAGACGTTATAATAGAGGGAGATTGGGAAGCAGCCAGTTCGATTGAGTGTCCTGTTATTATTAATAACGGACAAGGGACTTGAGAACCGCATGATCCTGCATGATGTGGCTGTGCAGCATCCTGTCACTTCAACAGCACAGCAGCAACACGACCATGCACTGGGCCTGCCTGTTGAATCCCTTTGTTTCGCCCAGTGACGTGATGGGACCCTGAGGTACCGATTACCAACGATGATATGGACTGGACTGGCAGAAGATGCTTACGGCTGATGGCAGAGCAATTGTGGGAAAATGTGACTGTTCTCAATGTTACCTGTTGTATTAATATGTATCCTCTTTGTGTGACTAACAATGAAGCTTATATTGGTTGTGTAATCAAAGCCACATAGTAGGTGTTAAGGTTTATGTACTAACCAGCAGAGTGATCTTTCTTCAGCTAAAAGCAAGGCAGGGAAACCAGCTGCCTTTTGCTTTGTTAGAAGTGTGTGATTAAAGATCAAAGTATGATTTAGGGTGATGGGTGTGAGAACTTTGACAGGATGAATTAAGAGTTTAGTTAAGGCATTTTTGGTTATTGCAGTTTTAATTGTTATAGGCTTACTTATGTTTAGTTGTTTGATGAGTGTAATCAAGAAAATGATAAGCAAGCTACTGGACGGAGCCTGGGTTGTCCAAAAAGAAAAAGGGGGATATGTAGAGGAATTTCTTGTGGAGCAGAGGCGCGGTATTACTTTAAAAACGTGGACAACCCAGCTTAGGCCTAAACAAAGGCTCTGTCCTTGAAGCTGCCTTGGAACACAGGGAGGAGGAGGTTTTATCTGTTTTGTGAGAGCTTTGCGAGATGCTTGGCGGGAGGTGCTGGCCCCGGGGGGAGAAGAGGGGGCGAGAGCCGCTTGCCTAGTGGAATGGCACTACCCAATAAAACACTGGCGCGTGTAAACCTGTAACTGACCAACTCTGTTAAGGGGCAGGCGCGGGGACACTGCTGAACTGTATATATTGAGCTGTCCGGGGCAATAAAGGGAGGACGATCTGTAGCCATATTGGTGTGATGATCGTTAACTTGGCCGGCTCTCCGAAGGGCCCCTCTTCAAATTTCCATATGAATCTATCCACATAATATTAGAATTTCTTTTCATTTACCTGAGGTTTTCAAATGACATACAGTGGAGTCAAACTAATATCATCATTTTATCAAAGTGGCTGGCTTCAATAAATCCTATTACTTTAAAAAAAAAAGACTGAAAATCACAATGATATTTAATATATAAATAACTATTGAATTCTTCTTGAATATACATTATATGATGTTTGGTAAAAATGAAATACCTATTTAAATATTTCTAGCATTTTCTTTATAGTAGGTTAGACCTGTTAGGTCTTCAGATAATGTTCCCTCAAGAAGGCCATAACACATTCATTGAAGTCTGTTTAAGAAACTGTTAAGACATTTTGCTTTCCCTTTTATTTCTCAGAAATCTCTCTTTAGCATTTCTTTGTATGCTGTAGCTCATCAGATAAAGTTCATGGATTAGAACATTAAATGTCCATAAACAGATATGCATTTAATGCATATAAATAAACATAATTTACGCCCAATTGTCTCTTCTCATAAAAAAAATTCTCTGAGATATTGCTGTATATAATGCCATGGGCTTATGAGTTTGAGAAAGAGTCAGAGTACAGGTTTAGGAGATAAGTCACATAGCTCAAAAGTTGTTCAAATTCGACAGTATACAAGAAGAAGGTAGTAACTGTAGGAAAGAGGTGGCTAATTAATAATTAATCGAAATGATAACATGAAAGGAAAAGAAGCGTATCTTGATTAATCAACTTCCCATCTCTCATCCAGCTGCTAAAAATACAGGAATCAACAGACTACATGCATCACTACCTTGAATTCCTAAAGGAGAGGACTCTGACATGCTTTTGATTACAGACTTTTCTTATTTGTTATTTTTAACACAATAGATAGGTTGGCAAGTTACTGCACCTAAAACAAATCTAGCTAGTATTTAGAGACAAAGAATTACAGTATTTCATTCTGTGGTCCATAACCATATGAATTAATACCTTTAAAATGTATTTGAAACTACTGGGGGGGGGGGGGGGGGGGGGGGATATTGTATTTTGGCCTCTTAGTCCCTCTGAAAAATTCCCTTTAGAGGCATGAAAATAAGTGTCACAATTTTAATCTTAATTTTCATTTATACATTGTGAAGCTAAAGCAAACCATTTGTTACCTCAGAAGCAAGCATTTTTCCGACACAAGAAGGACATGGATCTGTTGAAGAGGGTCCAAAGAAGGGCCACAAAGATGATCAGATGGCTTGAGCACCTCTTGTATGAAGACAGGCTGGGGGAGTTCCGCCTGGGGAAGAGAAGGCTCTGGGAAATGGCCTTCCAGTACCTGAGGGAGGCCTACAGGAAAGATGGGGAGGGACTTCTTATAAGGGTATGTGGTGAAAGGTTATGGGGCAATGGTTTTAAACTAGAGCAAGGCAGATTTAGATTAGACATTAGGCAGAAATTCTTTGCTATGACTGCTCATTAGCAGTCCTGTTATCTAGACTCCTTTGCAACAGCGTGTCAGTTCCTTGCTGAATTATTGCTGTGTCTGTGATGCTTCACCTTATTCTCTGGAAGAACGTTGCAGAAGTCCATGTTCAAGGCCTGGCAGGTATTAGTCGCTGTGAATGTTGCAGAAAGCTGGTTAATTAATACAGCAGCAGTTTGTTGCGTCTTTGCAATGTTGAGACAATCCTTTCTTTTTTTGAGTCCCACATTCCACCTTGTGGCTCAACATTGCTCCATAGCAGCAGAAGTTAGAAGCAAGAAGACACAGAGAGAAGAGAGAGGCAGAGAGAGGGAGAAAGAGGAAATAGGGAGTAAAGAGGAAGAAAATATATAGATGTTACTCTTATCTGTTTCGGTCCACCTGAAGACACAGTGGTTACAGATTGCACAAGCAACCACATATCGGATCAGTCAAATTAGACATGGAGTAATACATGGCAGAAATACAATTGTAGCAAATCTACATGATACATAGAACAAAACTTGGTTACCCAAGATTATAACTCTGTTGTTATTCTCTTCTGGCTTGAAAGGAAAGGAATCTTCCACCATACTTCCTCCGATACTTCAGCACGAGTGCATGACCAAACAACAAAAGTAACAACACAGAAGCAACACAAAAAAAATCAAACAAAAAAACCCACAAAAGCATGACATAACAAGATATCAGGGATTCGAATCCCTAACTAAATCAGAATAAAGTCAATCAGACTAGAATTAGAGATTTCACAGAGTATATAACCCAGGCTTATTAGAACAGACTAGAGCTAGAATAGGGACCTTTTTAGCCTAACTTCGCATCGCTTGCACTGCATCTTATGGTCAGGTGACCAGACTAGAAAATTCAAATGAATGCCTTTAGACTTATGGGGGGTCTTGCTCTGAGCTCTTTGGTCCAGGGGTTGGAGGTTCTTCCTGAGAATCCCTCGGTGCCGGCTGGAGGTCCCACGATCCCATGGATCCATCGAGGTTCAGGAGCATTTTCTCATCGGGAGTGCCAAAATGATACCGAAAGCATCGGTCAAAGAAACTCTCTATAATTACCCACAGAGTACACACCCTTGTGTGCCTGTGTTACCAAATGGGTTGGTGGTCTGCAAGACTTTTTAGTGATGGTCTTCTTGGCTTCTCTTAGCTGCATTCTCCCTCGCGTACGTGTACTGTCATTGCGGATGGCTCGGCTCCTCTCTGTCATCTGGGCCTGAACTTCTTTTAGTGAGTTTTAATTGCCAAACACTTCAGCATTACAAGAGGGTTTCCATTTTGGGTCTCTATACATGCAGCAACTAGTATTGATAATTGTAGAAACTCCTCCTCATGAGGCTATGTCTAATCAATTGACAGAGCCAAATATTATTAATAGTTTACAAAACTGTAAGGCAGGAATCAGGCCCAAACTGCACATGTGCTTTGGGTTGGGGGTGTGGAATTCTGTTTTCTTGCTGCGTCTACAGACCCTCCTGTGGCAAAGCAACGTCAACTACGACCAGCCTGCCACTGGAGAAAAAGCCTAAGACGGACACCGAGATGATAGTTAGCTATGCTTTTGTTGCTTTGACCATGGCAGCTTCATTTGCGTTGGTTGTTCTTGTTTGTTTACTGTGGCATGGTGATGATGATTCGCGGGATTTTTGTAGGAGGCCATCTTGTTTGTGTTGGCAGGCCACCTTGTGTTGTTTGGCAGGCCACAACCTCCTCCTGATCCTAATTACCCAGTGTTAGAAACAAGTGTGTAAATCCAGTTGGGGATATGCTTCAGTTTTGTCAATGTCAATGGTTAATGTTGGGAATGTTACAGTCAAATGTTATTAAGACCGTTCATATTAATAGTTAGAGTAGTTATGGTTAAGCATGTTCACCGTTTTAATCATAAAACTCTGTCGGGAAAGATGATGCAAGGACACCTGTAAGAAGAAAAACATTTCAAGGAGAGGATTGCTCACACCGAAGAAAATGCACGACATCAAAGGACCGTGCTGAAGAAAATGAAGGACACCGAAGGATTGCCTGCACTGTGAGAAAATGGAGGACACCACTGTTGGAGTTCAAAACAAAAAGGACATTTGGACATTGTTCTTGGCATGTGTGAGTTGATGTTCTTTCTTGTGTTGTGTGTCAATCATTCTTAAACTGTTTGACCGGTGTTGTTTTACCTTACTTCAGTGCAAGGTTATCTTGAATGTGGTCATAGGTCCTAATGTGAGGGAGGCTGTCCTAAATGGCTCCTAAAGTTAAAAATCTGAAGAATAATAATATAAAGTTAGTGATAACAGTAATAATTTGGGGGTGATGGCATTCTCATTTTTGTCTGTGGGAGTCAGTCAGTGTTAGCATCAATCTTCATATTCAGTCACGCAGGCTCTATAAGCAAATAGCCTTTAAAGCTTATTAATACAAGTAGTATTTGTTGAGTACAGTAAGCAACTCATAGAGACTTAGATTACCTTTCCCACGAGGCTGGTTTCTGGTTCTTTTTTTTTTGTTGCCAATTTTTGTTTGAGGGTAGAATTCATTTCACTGTAACGCTTGAGTGCAGCCTACAAGAGGAGTGATATGCCCAGGCTACAGATAGTGCCTCACTTAGTTGTTTCAGAGTTTTAGCAATAAAATGAGGTTGATTGTCTGATCAAACTGCTAAAGAGACACCAAACCAAATAATTTCCTTCAACTTTTTTGACTGTTTCTCATGGCCTGTTGGTGCAACAAGGGAAAGCATTCAAAACAGAATGGTTAGTCCCTGTATGGGCTAGAAATCCAATATCTTTGTTTCCTAGGTTTGCTTTAACAAGGCACTCTGCCAGGACAGATTCCTTTGGTCCTCCCTGGCAAGGCAACAGATTTGACAGAGCTCCTTGTCTTTTAGCCCTGTACCCTGAATGTATTAGTTACCTGGGCTTGTTGCAGCTGCATTGCTGCATGTTGGGTTGTGGTGTTTTTTTTCCTTGTCACTTCGCTTCTTGTTACTCTAAACTTTACACGCTCTCCTAATCAACTGAGATACTGCGTTCCAGGCATTCAGTACCCTTCACTCCCCATCCAGGGTCTTCCCTATATGTGCCTGATCTGTCTTTCCAAGCCTTTCAATTTGATAGCGAAAGCAGCCCCTTCACCCCAACTGGTCCCAAACCCTTCTCCTGCCTGTCTGAGCGGGGCTTGTAAACTTCCCCTTCCCCAGGACTCTCTGTGCTTTGTTCTCTCAGTCCTCTGTTCGCACCCCCTTGCAGCCCATGCAGCCGCTCCTCCTTCTTCCTGAAGAAACGGTCTAGGTAGGACCCTTCATTCTGTTTTCCTCCTCCCCAGCAAAACAACACAAATTGCAACGTTGTCTCCTAATTTCAAGTTCTCTCACTCGGTTGTTCCTGAAGCCCCTCTACCAGACAGGGCAATGAACAAATCCCTTGCTCAGCTGAGCCCGCCTGTCTGCCCACTCCTCCACAGCCGCAGCCAGGCCAGCTCCTAAAGCAGCACAAGTAACTACTTTCCCTTGGCGACCTTCTTCTTGGATTCCTTTTGCAAAGCCCACATACCATTTCCTACACTCTGCAGGCTGGATCCGTTTTTCCCTCTCTCAGTCCTGCCCAGGAATCAACAGGCAGGCACGGCAACTTTCCAGAAACTCCAAAAGTCCTTCTGACAAGATACGGCTGCAACCTTCCACGTTAGCAGCAAACAACAAAAGCAGTGAACAAAACCCCCACCAAAAGGACAACACAAACCAGACAGACACAAAGCAAAACAAAGGACACAGGCACTCTTTTTCAGGGGTCACCATAAACATCTCGGGAACACTTTGCCGAGAGGTCCCACTTCAAGCAGTTCAGCTACAGTTCAAAGCACACAAAGTCGGGCAACATGGGTCCCAGGGAGGTACCCCTGAAAACAGTTTCAAGTGGCTTCAAGAGAACTCACTAACCAGGAACTGCCCTCGCAATTGCCCCGGGGAGGTGCCACTTCAACCAGTTTCAAAGACCCCCCACTCCAAAGGGCTCGAAGCAGATCAAACTGAGGGAAAAGACAACACTTTCCCCTGAAGGATCCCCTCCCTGTTGCAACATAAAAGTCTCATCCCGAAGGGTTCTCCGCCAAGCTATAATGATCCCAGAGATGAGAATAAGACAAAAATGAGGTGGATGTTGTGTTTTCTCCAGAGTATTTATTCTTCAAGTGCAGAGAGGGAGAGATAAAGGGAGGAGAAAGAGAAAGAGGAAGGCAAAAGAAAATGAAGCCAGTAACTTTTTTTTGTTTGAGTACCAAACCTGGCCATGTCACTGTTGTAGTTAATGCAGTTGTAGTAAAAAAAGCTGCTCTTGCTGATTTTAGCAGTATCTGTTTCCACCCAGCCCCATCTCTCCACTCAAAGTGAAAACAAGGACTAAAAAGGGGGCCTTGTGCCTCTGGTCCCTTTTATGTGTCCTGGAGGTTTGCTCCACCCCTTTTGCAGGGCATTGTGGGAAGGATGGGGCGTGGCCTCAGGTTTAAGAGCCTCAGCCAGGGCTCATTCTGTGGTGGGGATCAAGGGGTTGTATGTTACGTTACGTTACGTTACGTTACGTTACGTTACGTTACGTTACGTTACGTTACGTTACGTTACGTTACGTTACGTTACGTTACGTTACGTTACGTTACGTTACGTTACGTTACGTTACGTTACGTTACGTTACGTTACGTTACGTTACGTTACGTTACGTTACGTTACGTTACGTTACGTTACGTTACGTTACGTTACGTTACGTTACGTTACGTTACGTTACGTTACGTTACGTTACGTTACGTTACGTTACGTTACGTTACGTTACGTTACGTTACGTTACGTTACGTTACGTTACGTTACGTTACGTTACGTTACGTTACGTTACGTTACGTTACGTTACGTTACGTTACGTACGTTACGTTACGTTACGTTACGTACGTTACGTTACGTTACGTTACGTTACGTTACGTTACGTTACGTTACGTTACGTTACGTTACGTTACGTTACGTTACGTTACGTTACGTTACGTTACGTTACGTTACGTTACGTTACGTTACGTTACGTTACGTTACGTTACGTTACGTTACGTTACGTTACGTTACGTTACGTTACGTTACGTTACGTTACGTTACGTTACGTTACGTTACGTTACGTTACGTTACGTTACGTTACGTTACGTTACGTTACGTTACGTTACGTTACGTTACGTTACGTTACGTTACGTTACGTTACGTTACGTTACGTTACGTTACGTTACGTTACGTACGTTACGTTACGTTACGTTACGTTACGTTACGTTACGTTACGTTACGTTACGTTACGTTACGTTACGTTACGTTACGTTACGTTACGTTACGTTTCGTTACGTTACGTTACGTTACGTTACGTTACGTTACGTTCGTTACGTTACGTTACGTTACGTTACGTTACGTTACGTTACGTTACGTTACGTTACGTTACGTTACGTTACGTTACGTTACGTTACGTTACGTTTCGTTACGTTACGTTACGTTACGTTACGTTACGTTACGTTACGTTACGTTACGTTACGTACGTTACGTTACGTTACGTTACGTTACGTTACGTTACGTTACGTTACGTTACGTTACGTTACGTTACGTTACGTTACGTTACGTTACGTTACGTTACGTTACGTTACGTTACGTTACGTTACGTTACGTTACGTTACGTTACGTTACGTTACGTTACGTTACGTTACGTTACGTTACGTTACGTTACGTTACGTTACGTTACGTTACGTTCGTTACGTTACGTTACGTTACGTTACGTTACGTTACGTTACGTTACGTTACGTTACGTTACGTTACGTTACGTTACGTTACGTTACGTTACGTTACGTTACGTTACGTTACGTTACGTTACGTTCGTTACGTTACGTTACGTTACGTTACGTTACGTTACGTACGTTACGTTACGTTACGTTACGTTACGTTACGTTACGTTACGTTACGTTACGTTACGTTACGTTACGTTACGTTACGTTACGTTACGTTACGTTACGTTCGTTACGTTACGTTACGTTACGTTACGTTACGTACGTTACGTTACGTTACGTTACGTTACGTTACGTTACGTTACGTACGTTACGTTACGTTACGTTACGTTACGTTACGTTACGTTACGTTACGTTACGTTACGTTACGTTACGTTACGTTACGTTACGTTACGTTACGTTACGTTACGTTACGTTACGTTACGTTACGTTACGTTACGTTACGTTACGTTACGTTACGTTACGTTACGTTACGTTACGTTACGTTACGTACGTTACGTTACGTTACGTTACGTTACGTTACGTTACGTTACGTTACGTTACGTTACGTTACGTTACGTTACGTTACGTTACGTTACGTTACGTTACGTTACGTTACGTTACGTTACGTACGTTACGTTACGTTACGTTACGTTACGTTACGTTACGTTACGTTACGTTACGTTACGTTACGTTACGTTACGTTACGTTACGTTACGTTTCGTTACGTTACGTTACGTTACGTTACGTTACGTTACGTTACGTACGTTACGTTACGTTACGTTACGTTACGTTACGTTACGTTACGTTACGTTCGTTACGTTACGTTACGTTACGTTACGTTACGTTACGTTACGTTACGTTACGTTACGTTACGTTACGTTACGTTACGTTACGTTACGTTACGTTACGTTACGTTACGTTACGTTACGTTACGTTACGTTACGTTACGTTACGTTACGTTACGTTACGTTACGTTACGTTACGTTACGTTACGTTACGTTACGTTACGTTACGTTACGTTACGTTACGTTACGTTACGTTACGTTACGTTACGTTACGTTACGTTACGTTACGTTACGTTACGTTACGTTACGTTACGTTACGTTACGTTACGTTACGTTACGTTA
The DNA here is from genome assembly GCA_020746105.1 of Trogon surrucura. Lineage (NCBI taxonomy): Eukaryota > Metazoa > Chordata > Aves > Trogoniformes > Trogonidae > Trogon > Trogon surrucura. Next base: position 109,279,418 of record CM036617.1, on the reverse strand, counting down.
CGTTACGTTACGTTACGTTACGTTACGTTACGTTACGTTACGTTACGTTACGTTACGTTACGTTACGTTACGTTACGTTACGTTACGTTACGTTACGTTACGTTACGTTACGTTACGTTACGTTACGTTACGTTACGTTACGTTACGTTACGTTACGTTACGTTACGTTACGTTACGTTACGTTACGTTACGTACGTTACGTTACGTTACGTTACGTTACGTTACGTTACGTTACGTTACGTTACGTTACGTTACGTTACGTTACGTTACGTTACGTTACGTTACGTTACGTTTCGTTACGTTACGTTACGTTACTCCAGGCAGTATAATTGGCCTTAGCACTTGCTGTTACACGTTGCAAAGAACACCTGAAAGGGGATTTTAGTTCTGAAAAGGGAAACAGACTGGCAGATTTAGAGGCCAAGTTGGCAGCCGAACAAACATTTGAAAAGAAAATTTTAGCAGTTATACCAGGAAGCAAAGATCAGATCTGGAGGGAAGAAGAGAAAAATGAAATAAGATATTCCAAACTAGGTGAAAAGTTAATTCAGTATCCTGGAGGAAAACCACTTACTACAGGGCTGACCCAGATAAGAGATGGCAGAATAGTGATACCCTCTAATATAGTGTATCAAGTAGTCTTGGAAGAACATAGTAAAACCCATTGGGGGGTAGAAGCATTCTACCAATTTTCAAGTAGAAAATGGGTAGTGCATAACTTATGTACTACCATTTACCAAGTGACAAAAAAAAATAATCCTCACACTGGAATTAAATCCCAATTATTCAACATAGGGAAAGGTAGTGTTCCTGGAGAACAGTGGTAGATTGATTTCTCATAACTCCCTAGAACAGGGAGGTTTAGATATCTGTTGGTATTGACAGACACTTTTTCTGGTTGGCCAGAGCCATTGCCCTGTAGGACGAATAAGGCAAGAACTGCTGTGGTATATCAACACTTTGAATACTTGCCTTGGATTTATTTTTTTTTTTTTTGTTATTGTAACTTGGAAGGAAGAAAACCAATCCCATTCATGTCCCCAGTTAGCGAAAATTTTATGTACAGTTCTATTGTTGACAAGAGTAAACTTAGTCCTGGTTTAAAATACTAAGCAGCTAAACACATGAGCAGTGTGCCCTGGCAGCAGTGAAGGCTGACAGCGTGCTGTGCTAATGCCTGATGAGAAGCTGTCCAAATGGTTTAGTGACTTGGGCACAGAACCTGTGAGGAGGGGCTGAGCAAAATGAGCTTACAGGATTGAACCAGCAGCCTTTCTGCGATCTGTGGAGGAGATTATTTATAAAGTTCTCAGTTAGGTTTGCTCCATGAGGCAGTCAAACATTGCAGTGGAGCAAGGGTAGCTGTGCAGTCTTTTGTCCTGGGAAGTTCTCAAGTTTCGACACTACAAAATGCTGAGCTTAGTTTGAATTCCACGTTGGCCCTGTTATGAGCAGGAGGTTGTGAGAGCCCTTGTGAGGGCACCTCCACTTTTTGGAGCTTTTGGGATTGAATATCCGTATTTCACAACAGGATGCATGGCAGGAGAGAGGTTTAAGGGGAATAATTTTGTGTGGCAGGGAATAATTTCATACAGATGTTTTTACACTGAAATTTACTTTGTATACTTCACTGTGTTTTGCAGCGGAGAAGAAAGCCTTAGCAGTTCTCCTCTGAGTGAGCTGGAAGGCACCTTATTCTTTGAAGTGAAACCTAAAACAAAGTGGAACACTTTTAGCTGTCAGTCTTAGCGTTGACTGTATTAGCATTTTATAGGTGAGCCACTGGAAAAGTGGAAAGGACTGTTTTAAGTATCAAGATCGGAGAATGACCAGCATGGATCCACTACAACCACATTAAGAAGGCTCGGGACAAAAACTGGGTTTAAAGACGAGGGTTTACAAGGAAAATGAGAAAGAATTTGCAATGTATATAGAAAAGGGGGGGAATTGATATGTGGAAGGTTGAGAATTGTTTATGTTTGGTAGTTTGGGATAATTGTTTGTGTCTGGTAGTTTGGGATAGATAGCTGTTTATGTTCTGAGGCTTGAAGTGTGAATTGTTCTGTTTGTCCAGAAGGGGGGATGTGCAAGCTGCAGGAGAGCTCGGGGGAGGCCAGGAGCTCTGGTTGCAGAGCTGCTGCACAGGGATTGGCTGGTGCAGGATCGGAGGCATCAGGCAGAAGAAGAGGTCAAAAGTTTGTGGCCGAGGGAGACCTGGAGCCTTCCTCACGAAGACCACCAGAGCACACCTTCTGTGGCATTGCAGCCACTGCTCTGGTAAATGGCTGGAGCCGGGTCTGCTGAGGCGCTTGTACTTATCACTGAGATCCAGGATTAAACTTTTCAGAGCCACAGTTATCTTTAACAAGCAGCCATTACTTCAGTCAGCTCCGGGGGCACCAGCTAATCCTTTCACCTGACACATCCCTAAGTGTTGTGTCAGCTCAAGTTTGCCTTCCTGTTCTGCATGCATCTGCATTATACGATCTAATCACTGATTTACAAAAGTTCTTTCTCTTGATGGTTTTACATTTCAACAGCTTACCTGTGATGGAAATTTGCATGAATGCTCATCACAAGTGTTCTTGGTAAGGGTAAAGGATCCAGCAGTCCCTTCAAGTTGCTAAGAGGGTTCTACCTCTTCCATCTTTGAAAATTTTACAGGTATCTGGGGCCAAATGTCCTATAAATACAGGTATTATCTGCATGATGTCCCCCTCCTTCTCGGGATCCATCTGTATTTTGGGCAGCTGACTTTGATCGTTCATGACAAACCATTGGTTACCGTCTCTGGCTGAGCTTTCCCACCACATCCGGTCTCAGCCTCATCTTCAGCCTCTGCTCGTACCATAGTTTTGCTATCAAGAGCTAACCAACTAAAGAACTCGACCTGTCGATCCCATCTGCCCTTGCTCCAACCTCCAATCAGTTACTGAAAACAAGGTCAACTCTTAGCAGCTTGTCATTTCCTCCCCTGTCCTGTGAGGGGAATGCAGCACCTCCTCCCTCTCCACATCATGAAATTTTATCCCTCTTCGGGTTCTCCCCGGTCTACTAATAAACCCTCGTTCTTCATCAGATTTTGGGTTACTTCCTCCTCTCCACAGTGTCTCCCTCCTCAGTGACTCCCACATGCCACCCATAAGTCCTCCTGGGCGCGCCCCTCCCTGAGAGCTTCTGAGAATCCTACGCTGCCTCCTGTGGAATTAAGGCACCTTTGCCTAAACTTTAGTTCTAACCACAAGGCAACCATCTCTGCTAAAACAGTGCCAGAGCACTTGGCCCTCAGAAAACTAACCTTTCTTATGGCATTTGATCTGGGATAACTATCTCAAATTACTTAATTGGCTGCATAGCATTGTTCACACCTGGGAACATCGAGAAAGTTTCCAGGACAACGTGCAGCTGGTTCGGAAGGAGTTCTCCCCACAAAGGTTTCTAAGATAACCTTAAGGGTCAGTAGCATGAAGGTACCTTGATGTTCTGGCTCTAAGAGAAAATCCCACAGAGCACAGAACTAAGCGGAGATACTGTGCTCAAGCTCTGTGAACACAAAGGAACCTGAAGACGTCATGGAACTAACTGACTGCACATTTACTACCCTGGACCAAGAGTCTGTCATGTTTTGAGAGATGCCATCCTTTGCATGGACTATGCTCATTATAATCTCATTATAATACCAAAACACATCTCCATCCCAAAAGCTACCCGCCTCCGAGGTGTGACCACCGCTCACTGAGCTCACATATTGCATTTTTCTAGTCTATACTTCTAAAGGCGAAGCGAGGGAAGTTTACACCAATCAAATAAGGATACGCAGGCCCAGAGCCGCTCAAACTCCACCTGAAAGGTAACAAATAATAAAAAAATGGCCCAAGAGAGGGGGGGATGTTAGGGAAGATACCATCATCATCAGGGGAGACACCACCACGGACCACCTCTGAATCTCAGGATCGCTCGATGGGCCGAGCCTCGCTTCCCCCCACCAGGACGCCTTCAGCTAAGGTCTGAACACTCACTGTCACCAGGCGCTGCCCCTAGATGCTTAAGAGACCTTTACAGAGCTGCCTGTCATCTAATATATCTGTAACTTTCGCACATGCTTTGCAGACAGTCAATAACAGTGGCAATCAAAGTGAATTTGCGTATCTGTTTCTTCAATAAATTTTATTTGGTTCCACTCTGGCTGTGTGAATCCCTGCTGACCCTTTATCCACAGAGTTTGGCCGAGCAAGTATCTGGCAACCCTCATTACCTTTTTTTGCATTTACTCCCACTATAGAGCTTACATGTGTCAAATTAAAGTATGTCATCCTCAGTAGAAGCTTTATTGATACTGGATTTGATGAAGTACTCACCTATGGAAGTCACTAAGACGAATTTTTACTTTCTACCTATATACTAGAAAAAACAGACTTTAATTTCCTACCTGGTGTCTCGTCCCAAATTGTACTCAGTCGAGCTACAATGATCCCAGAGGTGAGATTAAGACACAAACGAGGTAAATGTTATGTTTTCTTTTGAGTATTTACTGTTCAAGTGCAGAGAGAGAGAGAGAGGGAAAAAAAAAGGGGGGTGGGGGGGAGAAAGAGAAAGGCAAAAGAAGAAGAAGAAACCGATACCACCAGGGAGTCCAGCAGCGTCCCGCAGGTCCATCATGGGTGGGGGAATATTGCAACTAGGTGCTGGTCTGCACTTGTTTTATTGCCATTGTCCTTGCCTTTTCGCCACCTTTTCACGGGAACCAGGCATGATAAATCTCCTCCTCTTGCTGCATGCACGCTGCCATCTGGTGGTCGTGGGCCGGAGTCTTCTGGAGGAAGCCTCGTAGTCTTCCTCACTGTGTACTTTTCCCCTTTAAATGCTGACCTGGCTGAGCTTGTGACTTCAAGGCTGCTTTAGACCCAAGGTCCAATGGCTGCTCTTACTGACAATAGAGTTCATGAAATACTGGAACAGGTCACCCAGAGAAGCTGTGGATGTCTCCCAAGGCCAGGCTGAATGAGGCTTTGAGCAAGCTGGTCTAATGAAGGTGTCCCTGCCCATGGCACAGGGGCTGGAGCTAGATGATCCTTAAGGTGTCTTCCAACTCAAGCCTTTCTATGATTCTATGACTCTAAAGGCATCAAATGGAACATTTTAGTAACTTCAGAGATCTTTCTTATTTGAGAATCAAATTGTAAAAGCTGTGAAAAAAACGATTTAAGTATTTCTCTTTAAAGACAAAGACTAGTAGGTAAGACTTTCATCATAGCTGTTACTATTACAGTTCTTCCTCTCAAAACCCATTCTTGACAAGTGAAACCTTCATTCAGCTTCTCTTGCAACTTCCAGTCTTGTAGTATCCACTAAAAGGGCAGGTGTCCACATGGACGTTTTATGAATTCTGATCAGAGCTGCTCCCCTAACATTTGAGTTTTGCTGAATGGAGTGCACTGCAGAGCAGAGAGCTCAAGCTTTATTAGTTAGATATGCACAGAGGAAATTAAATGTTCCTTTAAGATCTGTGGCTTTGTTGGGGCTTGGGATTTTGTACTTTGTCTAATGATTGCTTTAAGTGACCTACACAAACAGCTTTGGTGAAGAAAACACAAACCCGAGCTTCTCAATTCAAACCTTGGACAAAAGGCGATTGTCCTACAGTTGTTCTTCTTACTCCTTCTGTCTGAGGCTATTTATCCTTCCTATTTTTCTGCCTCTTTCCAAAGCAACAGTTCAACAGCAATAGCAAAAAAATTTAACTACTTGGAAAAGACAATGGATTCTATATTAAGTTCATGCAAATCCAATGGTGATAAATACCAAGAAGTCAAGACATTTTTACAATGGAATCCTAACTAGCTTTAGCTAAGTTTCAGATTTTGTGAGTGAAGAAAACTGGTTGCACAATATTGATTTTTTTTCTTCCTTTTCAAGCGTTATAATGTGAAAGTGTGGAATTTCTTCTAAAATAATAATAATAATAAAACCCAAACTGACTTACAACTTAATTATCTGAAAACTGCATATTATGTTTCAAATATCAAAACAATATCAGTCCACTTTATAATGCAACATCTGCAAGATCAATATAGCATGATCAATTTGATACAGTGGTTCACCATGCTGAGTCTCTGTCATTAGTAAGGACAAAGAGATGCGAGTAATTGACAGCATAAATATTCACTTTGTAAAATAGAAATTTTTTTAAAAAGTTTTAAAAGTAGTGATGAAATTAGAAGCTTTCACGAGCACTAGAAATAAAAAATACAGTAGAAAAATGATTCGCATTTTGAAGACTGCTTAACCACCCACACAAACATGTTAAAAATATTGTCATTTTCCACTTCTGCAATGCAGAGTTCTTAGAATATCATGCACTATTATGTAATCAGTGTATGCTACTAAATCTACTACTAACAAGGTCAGCACCTCCATATTAAATTGGTGTTAACAGAATTTTTCAGTGCTTAAACAGTACTTCTCAGATGTTCAACATAATAAAAAGCACAACTAAGGATGATCAGGACTTAGAATTATAGAGTTTCAGTTGGAAGAGACGTTCAAGCTCATCAAGCACAACCGTTGTCTTAGCCCTATCAACACCACTAAACCATGTCCCTCAGCACAACATTTACCCATCTCTTAAACACCTCCAGGGATGGCAACTCAGCCACCGCCCTGGGTAGCCTGTTCCAATGCCTGACAACCCTTTCAGTAAGGAAATTCTTCTTAATATCTAACCTGAACCTCCCCTGATGCAACTTAAGGCCATTTCCCCTTGTCCTATCGCTCACCACTAGGGAGAACAGACCAATCCCCACCTCGCTACAACCTTCTTTCAGGTAGTTGTAGAGAGCGAGAAGGTCTCCCCTCAGTCTACTCCAGGCTAAACAGCCCCAGATCCCTCAGCCCTTCCTCGTATGACACATGCCCTAAATCCTTTGATGGCTTGGTAGCCCCCTCTGTACCCTCTCCAGCATCTCAATGCCCCTTTTGTAGTGAGGGGCCCAAAACTGGACACAGTACTCAAGGTGAGGCCTCACCAAAGCTGAGTACAGGGGCATGATCACCTCTCTGCCCCTGCTCACAACACCACTCCTGATCCAGGCCAGGATGCCATTGGCCTTCTTAGCGTCCTGGGCACACTGCTGGCTCATGTTCAGCCGGCTGTCCATCCATACCCCCAGATCCTTCTGTGCCTGGCAGCTCTCCAGCCACTCCTTCCCAAGCCTGTAGCGCTGCTGGGGACCCAGCATTTGGACCCAGCATTTGGCCTTATTGAAACTCACAGAATTGGCCTTGGCCCAGCGATCCAACCTGTCTAGATCCCTCTGTAGAGCCTCCCTGCCCTCAAGCAGATTAACACTTCCACTCAGCTTGATGTCATCTGCAGACTTAACAAGGGTGCTCTCTATCCCCTCGTCCAAATAATTGGTGAAATTCTGCGAATAAGTGTATATGTACATGTACAGTCCTATATTTAAATAGATTTTTTAAATGGATACAAACCACTTTTTCACTCTTTGGAAACACAAATTGGAGGTTATACAGCTTCCCTCCACTTCTGAAAATTTTATTTAAGCAAATAAATTCACTTTTGTGGTCTAAGCCTGACATTTTGTATCACTTCTGCATACTCGTAGGTGGTTTAATTATAAATTGGAGTAAGAACATAGGAATAATATTCTCAAGGGATTATTACTATAATTCCCTAATAATATTGCTCTGCAGTTTCCAACTGATAAATTACATTAATACTTCAAGAAAAAACATTGATTAGAAAAAGACTACATGGGTTTCTTCTTGGTAAAATGCTGTATCTCTGTGTGAACTGAAACCACACTAGCACAATGTATTAATTATCATCAAGGTGGTGGTTTCTTGCAGCAGGCTAGCTGTGTTCTGTACTGATTCTAAAACAACTTTCAGGCATTCTGGTCTTGAAGGCAAGTTATTTCTAGCTTTTAAATTCTTGTCAAATGAGCAACTATTTCTGAAGGAAGGAAGATAAAGCTCACACATCCATGTACAGTATGACTGATTCTTAGCAGCAAATATCAAGTTACCTAAATGGCAAAAAAACTGCCACATAAGACCATCTATGTAGTCAAAACTATTACTTTAATTGCTAAGATAAAAATATAGAAATAATCTTTGTCTCAATTACTGTTTTTTGATTAAGTTTCCCCTTCTGCTGCCAAGTTTCTAAATGCTTTTTTAAACAATGAGAAACTCTTAAAAAGTTTAGATTTATTTTTTTTGTTAGCTTAGGTGGACTAAAATGAAAATTATAATCTTGTACTATTAAAAGAAGAGTCAAGATAACAGAACTGAAAAAGAGTTTATCTCCTGTTTAGATGAGTCTTGATGGAAGGAAAAAAAAAGCCAGTACAGGCAAAGTCACTATATGTTTAACCAAATACCCTTATTTGTTATAGGTAGTTTGTTTTTCAAGATTATAGCTACCTGTAATGTAATATTAGAAGTGGTAATTGACACTGGTCCATTCTAGCATGCCTTCAGAGGACTTAAAATTTCTTTCTAATTGGAAATATATCATCAAATATATAAACTAGTGATATCATCATTTTCTACAAAATGCTTCAGAATGTTTAATTTTTAAGAAAATGGAAAAAGTAAGAAAAATAATTGACAAATTATAATAATCTCATAACCTGTATTGACACAAGGTAAATCTGCTTTATGTGTATAATACATTTTACAGCTACCTACATAATGCATTTATATTTTGCAATATTTGTGTTTTAATTTTATAGTTTATATTACATTTCTTCCCTCCGTCCTTTCTCCTTCACCAAATCAATAAGAAATTGGTATTGTTGAGTCATTTCGAACAATTATGTGATTTACAGGTTCCAGCATGAATCCGAAGTCTCTAATAGCTCCACATAAGAAAGTCACTCAGCTAAAATCTTCCCCAGCTGGGGAGTCCTACAACGTGTTGTACATTTTCTTTGTAACAGGAAGAAAGAACTCTCATGCAAAAATTTGGGCTAACATTTCTCCCAGGTACCAATGACTTTCTGTTGACATTTGTAGATCCTTCAGTCCTAATTTGGTCCAGTTCTGCTTCTGCAGAGCCGGATTTTCTTATTCTCCTTTTCATCTTCTGTGACTTGATTAGCTTTGTTTGGATCCTTCCTCTTTCGCTTCCTAGGTGTTCCTGCTCTGGCAGGGGGATTGGACTTGATGATCTTTCGAGGTCCCTTCCAATCCCTAACATTCTATGATTCTATGATTCTATTCTGTACACACCCTGTAGATAAGCTAATCCCACCTCGGCGGGAGTCCTTATAAATATAGCTGAAACTTCTCATGAGGAGGCTGCAGGGCCAAGCATCCCAGTTGGGCTGCCTGACCTGTCTCCATGCCAACAGGCTACAAGTAATTTCTTGAATAAAATACTACCATGGTTCCCTCTTAAAATTGAAAAGATGCACAGCTTAATCCTATGCACTCCTTCTTCTGAAATATAATTTAAATAAGGGAGAAAGAAAAAAAAATAAATGACCGTATGGAAATTAGGGTATCATATCCCCAGGAAAATGGATGGCAGATACATGGTCCTGTATTGCAGTACATAGGAAGATGGTGCACCTAAAACTGTACAAAATAGTTGTAGTGTATATTAGACATTTGGGAATGTTTTCAACCTGCAGAGCAAGGCATCAGTCCAACCTGTAGGTAAAGACCATCACAGTCTCAGTAGATGACACTGCCTTGTGTAGGTAGACCTAATTCTTTTTGCATTTCAGTGGTAGGCTTTACCTATTCCTCTTGAAGCTATGAAGATGTATAAGTTATGGGCACACATCAGGTTGCACCTCATTACGTGAATAAAAGCAGGTAAATATACTACCAGGGTTAACGAAATTACAATACATGAGCATATGTGCTTTCTTGAATTCCTCCAACAGTGCAACTTCAGTGATCTCTTAATGAAGGTCATCTTATAAATATTAGATACATGTATATACAGTATATGCAGGTGTGTATATGTGTAAATTTCAAGTAAATTATTCTCTACACATATTTAACAGATTTGACAGGTAGGATGTTAAAATTATGATTCTAATATTTCTAAATTTTAGTTTTATAATTACGGAACAAAAAATCTTGTGTTTTTGCCTAGTCATCTGTTCAGATTATTCTAATTTAGATTTAGCTACAAAAAATATTTTTTAATATGAAGGAAGATATAGCAAGACGAAATAAAATCAATCTGAACTCCAAATTCAAAATTTGTTTTAAGGAATTAAAAAAGCAAATCAAAAAGCTCACACTTATGCTAATTCTTTTTAGTTACAACCACTAACTGAAAACAATAGATCAATTTAAGAATAAATTACAAAAGATTTTAACTAGCCTCTTTAATTTTTATTCCATTCTTTTTGCTTGGTTGGTTTGTTTTGTTAAATTTATTTTTTCTTTCTAGCTAGTAAATCAGAAATTATGCATCTTTCAACAATTTTTTCATTGACCCTGTGGGCTTATTAGGGTCAAATAGTAAATGTCATTGTTTAAAATTCTCACCAGCATTATTTACTTGACTATATTTATTACTTGGCAAGAAATATGGATTTCTGATCCTTACTGAAATCAATTACTTAAAAGAGCAGGGATGTTATTGCTTGTACAAGACTTAGATTAAATAAGTTATCAAATAAGTGAGAGAATCTGTCTACTTACACTGTTAGGTTATATGTAATGACATTACAGACAGTATATGAAATTTTTGGGACATGAAACAAGTTCGTGTCTTGGTCATGCAGCTCCCAGTGACAGTAACCGCTTGAAGAACCTTCTCTTCCCCTCATGCTGCAATTGCATTCTCTGCTGTCGATGCACAGAACCCAGTGCAGATGGGGTCCCAACACAATAGGGTTTATGGGCATTTACCTTAGCCTGACACCTGAAAAATTTAAATATCTATTTAATATTTAGTACACAGATATTCTATTCACTCTCCTCATTTTAAACGAGACAACCTAAATGCCTTTTCTTTTTCTTCTATATACAAGTTTGTAAAGTCTTTCTAATTTACAAGTAATTTCTATCCAATAAGATTCTTATCGCTATACTTCTTCTTATGCTCAGAAGTTTTTGTTTTCCTTCTTTGAAACATGTATGTCCTAAATATTTTATGGATAGAGTAGAAAAAAAACAGTTGTAATTAAAAGAGACAGTATCAAGGGAGTAAGGCATCTTCCTTGTCCTGATAGTTACTGATCCATAAACTACAGACTTAACAAGATGTGTTGGAGGGATTGAATATTCTGACAACTGAAAAAGAAAGTAACTTTGTTGCTCTCAGCTAATTATATTCTGAAAAATCATTTCCTATTTCACAGATTCTGACAACAGTTACTGAGGGCAAAAATGTCATCATTAAGTAGGAAACGTAAGTGTGAAGTCACTGTCATTCTGTTAAAGTCTTATGAACGATCTGTGAAATCGCACATTTTTATGAACTTTCAACTGAGATGGAATGTCTTACTCTTAAATCTGACACTTATTAGCATAAATGTCATAGAAATCCAAAGCAAATAAAAATGCCATTTTCCATGAGTTTACTCCATTAATACAATTTACCCCATGTATCCTTTATTTTTTAAAAAATCGGGTGAATATATGAAAGAAAATAGCCAGATCAGAATTTTCAGTGGGATAAACAAGTAAACTCTTTGTGACTATTTAGATAAGAGTTATCTCTCTGTGTATTAAAGTGTCTGGTTTCGATGATCAGTGAAGTGAATATATCATTCTGACTTCTTTTATTTTTTCTGTCACACATCTCTTGACCCTGAGACTGTGCTTTGAGAAGGGGTATCAATCTCTTACTAGTAGTAATGTAATGAAATAGCATGAACTGGTTTATAATGGTGTGCTCCAGATGATCAGGGATATAGCTAAAAGCACAGTTTCAAAATATCATAAACATATTTCTCACCTGTGCTTTCATGCAAAAGTTTAAAAAAAGTATTTTCAAGACTTGTCATTTCTGTTGTAACAAACCTCGCTGCACCTGAAACTATGTTTAGAAGTCATCTATTCCAAGCACAATTACCTTCAATTGTTAGTGATATCAAGCCCTATCTTAAGTGAATGTTCTGAGGTTACAACTGTTCAAAATTTATATACCTATACTCAGAGATGTTGGAAATGTTCCTCACTTACCTCTTTGTCAGGAAGAAATTCACATACACTCTTTACAGTCAATTAATGGTTAAATCTACCTGGCTTTTTCAAGATAGGAGTGAATTTTCTGATGATGGTGAGTGACTGAAGCTGTGACTGCAGCAGTGCAGTGCAGGAGGCGAGAGATAATGCCCTATCAAATCACTCTCAGTAGTGGAGATTATAGGAGCACCAAGGGCTGAACTTCCATTCAGCAGAAGTCATCCAAGAAAAAAGGATATAATGAGAGACTTCATCTTAGAGCAGTATGCTTCTCAGCAAGAAAAGACTGAAATTTATGTAACAGACTGCTGCTTGTATCCTGGGAGATGTTTGAATTGACTTTAGAGATAGGTCACTTGTTATTCCACTTGCAGAAGAGAACACAGAAAATATATTGAAAACAAGCCAGAATGAGAACTAAAGGAGATGGAATACCATATTTTTTTCTTTGTCTGACTCAAAAGAAAGCAATTGCTTTTCTTTTTTCCCCCCCCCAATATTTGTGTTTTATTAGAATAAACATTTTTTTTTTACTTTAAAGTTCACTCTCGTGCTGTCAGACTGTCAATCACCAAACACTTCACAGCTGAAAACAGGGAATGGATTCACAGTTGTGGAAATCTGCATCTCAGGAACAAGTCTTCTATAAGTCTCTTGGTCTGCATCCACTAGTATGCAAAGATGTGATTGCTTGGTCTGCTGACACAAAGTTCTGGACAAAGAGGTGAGTGTGTATCCCTGGCAAGTGTAAAGTGGAGTATCTTTGAGACTATACACTTCATATGTCTGTGCATCATCTGTACCTCAGCAGGAAAGCATGTAACCAGGAAAGTGGGAATAAGAGTAAATGTTCCAGAAACCTGGGAACTATGTATACATGTAGACAAAATTGAATGATATTTGTGCAAATCATACCAACAACAACAAAATGTCAATAATAGAAATGGAAATAATAGTGGTAGTTGATGGTCCTAGGAGCAAGGAAGGTAACTCAAAGACTTAGATGACAACCGAAAAATTAGTCAATTCTTACGTCTGAAGAGAGAGAACTGATTAATCTCCCCAGGATTCTGGAAATGTAGCCTGGTTGGTGTCAGTGATCAGCTGACATTGCTGTAAGGAATCGGGGACCAGGCTGCCATTGGCAGTGTGACTTAGTAGTGGTACTCACGGTATGAGCTGGGACAGACTTCTTTAAAAAAAGTTCATCATATTGTTGCATGATATCTATTTTGAATTGAATATACATCATGCAGACCCCTGAGCCTAAGAAAGTTGGGACTCAAAGTGGATTTCTTCCAGTCTTCACAGGAGCTCACTACTAACAAGCAGTGAAGTGAATTGCAGCAAATTTGCTGACTTGTGAAACAAATCCATCTGTGACGTCCTCCTCCAGCTCTGTCTGTTGTGATTCCCTGTTGGTTTTGGATGCATCTTAGATCTTTTTGGTCCCCACCCAATCGAGCTTACCCTATCAAGCCTACATGCATACCTCTTCCTTTAACCTGAAGTAAAGCTGGTATGGACACACTCTAATGGTTTTTCGACTCACAGACTCCTCTCCAGCTGTATGTTAATGCAAAGGTAAAGCCAAGTATGTGTGGTGTCCTTGTTTTTGTACTGTTAGTAAACCTTCAGTGACAATTCAGCAGTGCTGTCTCTGACCACCGACTACACTTTCTCTTGATCCAAGCTTAACTGGCAGGACTCTCTAGACACTGTGATCGTATACCTCTGGAGAGAGGGACTGCACTGTCAGTGTGACAGCTGCCTGCAAAGGCAGGAGGAAAACGGGCAGGAAAACTTGAGCAGTGGATCCTGAATATGAGGTACAGAGATGGAACATGAGATGGAATAGAGACATCTAAAGAAAGAGTGAAATGTTGAGAGGGTATCGCTATATGGTGAGACACCGCTGACTAAAAGAAAAAGAAGAGCCTAACAGCGCAAGCACATCAGCAGATGAGAGGATTACATACTCCAGGAGATTTCCTCCACTTGTACTGCTATGGAAAAAAAAAGCTGACAAATTCTCTTTAACATTTCTGTGTGAAAATTTTCTTTTTCCCATGGCTTTTAGGGGGATGGTAGTAAATTACTATTCTTCCAGAATTTTTCTACAACTATGATTTTGAAGGGAATTACAATCCTCTCTTGATTACCATTTTTATTTGAACTACTACTTAAATAAATTGAATATTGTAAGTAGCATTCTGAAATATATTTGCATATAATATGTTGAAGTCAACTAAATAAGTATTTCAGTGTGTCATAAAAAGAGTAGGATTTCAGTTTAAGGAGGAATAATGTAGGGATTTTCTATTATTATTATTATTTTGACACACTTGCTCTGTCCAAGAAACCATTTAGCAAAAGTAAAAGCCCAAATAGCTATTTCATTAGTTTCTGCTTGTTACTCTGTAGAGATGTACTGAGCTATACCAGCATAATTCATATAAATAACTGTTCAGGAAGAATGTTTATACCTTGTTATTTCTGCTTCCATTGTTTTATTTGCTTTATGCTGCTTAATAATCCTTGTCATGTTATTTTTCACTATTCATAAATGTGATGGAGCAGGTAACATATTCTATTCTATGGGGTCCAACTTTCTCATGGAACAGTAAGCTGAGGGGGGGGAATATATCATGCACATCTATAAAACTAGAAACTGTTGCAAAATTGGACTGCTTGTGTTTCACTTTCGTCTCTCAATTTTATTTTTAGCCATTCCATTCTCTTTCCTTGTTCCATCAGTTATTTTTAAGATTATCTCATTTCTGAATTTATTTTTTTTTCTTTTTAGAAAAACAGGATGTCAAAGTTACTTGTTCTTGAAGGAAAAATGCTGCGTTAATAGGTCAATCTACAGTGACTATCATGGTTCAAAGCAAGAGGAACAGTATGATCAGTAAATCAAACAATTCAGCATTACTGATAGTATTACCCTGTTGGGTTACCATTCGTGCAGTGATTGATAGTATATATTCAATAATTTGAAATGTAAAGTTCATATGGGTTTTCCTGTCTAAGAATCCAAGTACAATGGAATATTAAATACACCTGCATGTATGCACAGCCCCTATGTTCATGTGCATCTATCATGTCAAATATGAAGAATTTTGTAACTGATATGAATACCAAACTAGATCACTTGATTTGCTCAGCTGTACTTATATAACCCAAAATTGGGTGAGAAATTGAGACTTATTTAAAATATTTGTTTAAAAAAGACGTGCAGATAAACCTTAACATGTTTTTCATTATATCAAAAGCTATCAGTACTCACCATTATTAGAGAAGTTTCTTACTTGTAAGTGCTTCTGAACAGTTTGAAATATATATTAGAGCTTTCTGGTTTCCTGTTTTCAGTACTACTACAACTGAAATGCAGGAGGCAGATCCGGACAGTGACAATGATCACAAATCCAAGAACTTGCTAATGCCTTTCTCTTGGCTGCATGTTTGGGAAAGGGTAGCCTTTTGGAAGAAATAATGGTGAAACAGAAACATTCAATCCATTTGTTACAAGTAAGGTATGAGAAACAATCATTTACTCTGTGTTGCATAGTACCATTATACCCCTATTTCAGGAGAATGCACAACAGAAACAAGAGGATTGAGTGCCAAACCTATTGGTATGTTGGAAGATAAGAACATCATGCCCAGAGGAAGATTTACAACAGGGAATTTCAGCGGCATTTTCCATTAGCATGGGTTTGCATAGCAGGAACACCCACAGTACCTGGCACAGTTGCACTACTGCACAATCTTGTCACTGAGACTGATGCTGGATCTTCCCCACTCCAATGGGGGAGTTAATTACTTTCATCAAAAATAATCTAAATCTGCATTAATACAAGGTTCAGTGTGAAGGACAGATAAAGCGTCAAATCATCTCTCAGATGTCTTAGAATCACCAGACTAGTCCGGTTTCAGCAATCGAGGTGATGAGTGATTCTTATAAGAGCAAAATATATTGCACTCTTGACATTACTGAGGCTGCAAAGTACTTCTGGAAGCTGCCAAGTCCAACACCCTCATCAAAGCAAGACTAGCCAGGGCAGGTCGTTCCATTTGGGTCTTCAATATCTCTAAGCACAAAGACTCTACAACCTCTCTGAGCAACCTGCTCCACTGTTCAATCACTCTCACAGTTAAAAAAGTGTTTTCTTATATATAAATGGATTTTTCTGTATTTCAGTGTATGCCTATTGCCTCTTGTCCTGTCACTGAGCACCATGGAGAGTCTAGCTACCTCTTCTTTACTTTCTCCTACTTCATTAATCAAATATCCATCAGGTATTTATACAGATTAATAAAACTCTCCCCAAGCCTTTTGTGGTCTTCATGTGTCATGTACTCTGAGCTGTCAATCATCTTTGTAGCTATTTACTAGACTCAGTCCAGTATCTCCCTGTCTCTTGTACAGGGCCACCCAGCGCTGGACCCAGCAGACCAGATGTGTCTTACAGGACTGAAGAGAGGGGAAGGATCATCTCTTTCAGCCTGCTGGCAACACTCTGTCTAATGGTGCCCAGAAGGTTGATGACGTTATACGTGCATGCTGGATCACAGTCAGTTTGGCGTCCATGAGGAGCTGAGGTATAGGACTTTGCTTTTCACTTTATTAAACTTCATGAGATTCCCATCAGTCCATTTCTCCAGCCTGACAAAATTCTTACAAAGAGCAGTACAAAATTCTGGTCTATCAAAAATTTCTCTCAGTTTTCTGCAAACTTACTGAAGGTAGACTCTGTCTCATACCATCATTCAGGTCACTAATTGAGATGCTAAACAATATTGTCTCCAGTATCAGTCTGTGAGATCCAACACTGGGGACTTTAGTTTTCCTAGCCCCACTCCTGCATGGCTGGACTTGATGATCTTAAAGGTCTTTTCCAATCTAGGCAATTCTATCATTGGTGTAATTATTCTCTACATTGTTTCCTAGTTATTTTTTCATTAAAATTCCCTGAGAGAAAAATCTGGTAATTTTATTAATCAAAGTTAACACCAATATCTGACCTTTGAGATA
Organism: Trogon surrucura; assembly: GCA_020746105.1. Classification (NCBI taxonomy): domain Eukaryota; kingdom Metazoa; phylum Chordata; class Aves; order Trogoniformes; family Trogonidae; genus Trogon; species Trogon surrucura. The sequence continues at coordinate 109,262,197 of CM036617.1, read as the reverse complement.
TTTCTTTGTAGTGAATCTAAACCTCTTTTTTTTAAGGGGATTAAATAGGTTAACTGAACCCTTTTATGCTTACCTTTGGCCTTGTAAATTCTCCAAAAAAAAAGTAAAAATCTCGGTTTTATATATTCCCTGCACACATAACTTGGTATTAAAGCGAATGTATTGAATTTACTGAAATAAAATTTTGTATTTGCTTTCAAAATCAAAAATCTTAGGTTTGTGAATAAGTTTGTTGTAAACAGTGTTTTGACAAGATTAGACAAAGATTAACCTATTGCATTTTTTTGGCATGTGATTACCAAAAAGATACACTTTCATTGTTTTTTTGACTAAAGGAATGAAACTTATGAATGAGAAGAACAGTAAATGATGAATAACAAACCCATAAAATTGTTCATGAATGCTGGGGTTTTTGCATGCAAAACTGAATATTCATACATAGAACAGTAATTTCCTAAATATTCATGTTGAACAAAAACTTCTCTGCACAAGTGTTTGCTAGCAATGAATATTAAGGAGTAGGAACTTGATTTGCAGAAACAGCTGTGCAGAACCAAGACAAATGTTCACTTAACCCTATTTTTGTAGTAGCTGTACAGCTCAGTTTATCAGAAAACTTTCACTCCTTCCTTATCACTTCATCAAGATGCACATGTACGTAGAGAGTGCTCTTCTATTCCTTTCACACTGTTCTGCCTGTTACTGCCTTAAACTAATATTTTATCTCTTTACCCCACTCCCAGCCTGGTTATAAGGAAACCAAGCAAAGGGTAACTAATTTTATTTCCAAACTACTAGGCTGGAATTAGGTGAAACATTTTTATAACATTCATTGCCTTTCACTTTCTAGTCACAATCGTTACGGAGAAAGGTCCTCAGTACACTGTTACTGATTTACAGTATTGAAACATCGTTTTTTTTGTGGGAGTTTGAGTTTCTAAAATGAAGTCAAACTTCTGATATTAGAGAGGAATGGACTAGTGCTGTCAAGCTGCCTGCATTACAACATTGATCCTCCAAGCAGCTTGATAGAGTTACATTTGATTTGGTTGAATGACTTCGGCAATTTAGCATGGAACATGACCTTACAAAAAGAAGAAATCAGCCAGTGAACAAATGGATTGCTCATATAGTAAATTTGAAAAGAACTGAAGTAGGAGATAATTGAAAGGACAACTGTCCCTTCTATTTGGTGGTCACAAATAAAGACCCCCAAAAAGAAATTTTGTAAAGCTTTATTTAAGGCTTTCAGATGTTGGAAAAGTATCCTAACACTTCTGCCTTAACCATCCAACACGAAGTTTTAAAAAAATAAAAAAAATGGAATCTGGCACAGGCCTATTGATTTGATGTATGGTTGCATGCACTTTTTTTATCAGTAGGTTCTCAGATAAAATGAAGTTTCAAGAATAGTCAGAGTTTTCAGTAAGTTAATAAAGTAACTTGAGTGAAAAATACTGAATTTTGAATAGTAAATTGCATATAGTTCCATCCTGTGTGTAGCTTGATTTTAAACAGTTTCAATGATTTTTAAAAATTACTATCACCATTTTATAGTCTGCAAGAAATGTTAGATACATCTGTAATTCTTAAATGTTCAGATGCCCATTGTGCTATCAGTCTGCTGCTACAGCTGTTGGTTAAAGTCAGTAGCAGAAAAGACATAAAGCAAATGTGATACTTTCAAACTAGAGTTGAGAAGTGTTGTAGTGGAAAGGATCTTACTGAAAGCCTACAGAAGATGTATAGACAACTATGGTTTCTGGGAACTAGCCTCACTAATTTCCCTAATCAATCTACTGGTTTCACTATTTTTACATGTAATTGTCTAGGGTACGTTTAGAAGGAAACATTCATAAGAATGAGATTTTATAAACACTTTGATTTAAAAAAAAAAAACAAACATAATATGTAGTTATTTTGACAACATTTAATACTTTGCATAGATTTCAAACATGAACAAAAAATTTAAAAATAATCCTTGTACTGAAAGTAATCAAAGTTTAACTTCAGATCCTGAAGTGGTTAAAATTGAAAAAAAATAAACCTAATTTTTTCTTCTACTTTGGCACTGAAACTCTTGAGAGATGCATTGTGAAATATGAAAGGTTTTCCACACACATTTCCTTTTGTAATAAGTTTATTTAACTATACTGCTGAGAATGGTCAGTGTTCTCTCCTGCAGAAAGTCTATTTCACCTTATATGCCTAATTTTATATACATAATATCTAATTTCTTTCAAATAAAAGAGAGAGAAGTAGAAAAAAAATCAGAAATACACTGTAAAATAACAGAAAAGAGTGACAAGAAGGGGTTTTGTACTTAACACCTTTCCCTTCTGTGAATACTTTTTTAACACATTATTCTGTCTCTACATTTTTTTAAAATACTACTGAATGATATAATACAATTGCTTTTCAATCACATGATTTCATTGTTACTATTTCAGATTGTCCCTTATACATAAAACTTGTAATTATTTCTTTCATATTTTTAGTTGCAGCAGATTTTGTTATAAATTATAATGGTCTTTTATAGTATGAAAGAACATTTGCATTTCACACTTTGAGTAGTTCTGAGAATTTTCTGCATTTTATCAAATTACTTTTTCATGGTTCTGGATGGGTAATCCAAATTTTTCAAATAACCCTTTTAAAGTATGTAACTGCAAAAATCCATTTTAAGAAAACCAAACTCTAACAGTGCAAGAGGACTTCCCATGACTCTTTTACTGTATATTTAAAATTAGGTACAAGAATTGAGGGCTGTGTCAAATTACTAAGAAGATACTGATGAAACCTTCTAGAAACACATTGAAACTAATAAGAATGAAAGCAATTAAATATTTGATTGACTACTTCACTATTGAAAGTACCCAGAAGCTCTATTATCTATAAAAAATAGAGATTCCATAATTATTTTAAGCAATGTACTCTCAGCCAGGGGACTGGTTTTAGCTCTTAATAAACAAAGCCTAGAAAACAATTTTCAGTAAAATGTGTCCATGATATCCTTTGTAGAAATCAATATAACATTTGTTACAGAAAATGCCTAGAAGTTTTATGTAAAATAGATAAGAGATACTGTGCCTTCAACTCAATATTTTTATTTAACCAGAACTCTGGATTTCAGCACAATCTAGCAGTATTAGATTTATGAAATGGTAAACTTTGATCTTACAAACTCCTTGTAATATCTGATCTAATCTTTATGTGTAAACAGCCTCATTAAAATATTGAGAGTTAGAGGATTTGCAAAAGAAAACCCAACAAAAAAAAGCCCAACCCAAACCTGATGGAGAGGAAAGAATATCAATTAAACAGGCAAGTTAGGTAGGTCTATTTGAAAGATTTTGCTTATGCCTTCTGACACTTTTAACTTCTGCAATTCATTGTGAAGAGTCAGTCATTGAGAAGAAAATCTAGTTTCTCCTTGCTTAGGTGGTGTTTGCATTAAGTTATTTTTAGCACAAAATCAGAAGGTACTTTGTGCCAAGCCACAAGCTATAAACAAAGCAATTGCTGGAAAATTTAAAAAGGGAGCATGAAATGCAAGAGAAGACCTCAATCTATTTAATCATGCCTAAGCATTGCAAAGTCACTCTACAGACTGAATGGTTGTTTACAAATAGACTTTGACAGGTAATTTCACTGAATACTCCACCCACATTTTAACTTTGTGGGTCCAGTCCTACATCTGACAAAATCAGCTGGCAGTTTGCAGCTGAACAGCACAGGAACTGCAGTTCTTGCTCTTCTGAGAGCAGGGGAAAGTAAGCAGATTTGGGGACATTTCAAGTTGTCAAGCAGCACAGACAAGCTGCGGGGGTATCGGTCCTTGTTCCTGACTGTTCAGCTCTGGCTGATGTGGAAAACACAATGGATTTTGAGAATACTGCTTAAGCCTGCCCACATATAAATTAAATTTCTAGACCACAGGCATGGTAAGGAGGCACTGGGAGCATTACCTCGTGGTAAGGAGGCATTGCAAGGGAGACCCTGATGTTCAGCACCTGAAACACCAATCCCCACACTCCTACTGCAGTACGTGAATCAGTAATTTCAGCTTTTACAAATGTGTTGCTAGTACCTTCTGTCTCCTCTTCAGTTATGTAAAAGCTAAGGTATGAGTTTTGGTCTGTAATGCTAGAAAAATCAAGCAGGCCAGAACTTTTCAAGAGGGAGATAAATATTCTGGATCTTTAAAAATGTTAATATTTTCTTTTAAATCCTCTAATTAACAATGAAACCTATTCTGCACTCATAACCCAACTAAAATTCTATTGGACTGTATATTTAGTGGCTCACAAATTACATCTATAATTAATATACACAGAAAATGTGAATAAGAATTAAAATGTCAGCATTTGTTTGAAGTGGCAGAAAATTTAACAGGCATTTAAAATTACAGTCTTATTCTGTTTTATTATAAAGCTGTTTGGTTTGTTAAAATATATCTTGAGGCTCCATTGAGACAGATATCTCATTTCCACAAGTTTTGTCACCAGAATCCATCTTCAGACTGAAAAGCAAACACTGACTGATTTGTTTCTAAAGAATTTACAGTTTTCAATAATTCTGAGTCAGTTGTCTTTTCTGTACTAAATAATTGGGGGGGATACTACCATTTATTTACCGGGTATGCATAATGAGACTGCTGCCCTTGGTGGAATGGAATCTGGATTTTCCCTGGCCCCCTCAGATGAATAAGGTAAGGTTTCAGGTTTAATTTTTTTTAAGCATAAGAGAAAAAAAAAAATTAGTTCCCTATTTCCATCACTTGATTTTTGGGTTGGTTTACTGTAGAACTCCACTGACACCAGTATCCCCTCACAATTGTTTGATTTCATGCAGTTATTGCAGTGTCTGGTTGCAGACACTAAAGGTGATTATTTACTGTAATCAAGAAATAATATTAAATCTAATCATAGCAAAAGGAGTTAACAGAGGAAGAGGTAGCTTCCCTCCCCTACTGAGATTATCATTATCGGCTGAAAGAATTATAACTTTGTGTATATTCAAAATCATTTCTGCATAGTCTTTTAAATTCCCTTAGTAAAAATCTTTAATAGGATTAATTGCTTAACATTGTCCCATATTTTCTGCTAAAACAAACTCCCTGAAATGATATACAAAACTCAGTGAAGTCCATGAAAACTCTTCTATGAACAGAAAATAACTCAGATCTTAGGTTAAAAAACAGGTTTTCTCTGGTGGTAAACAAGTATTATGACTTTTTCTCTTAGTCTATAAAACAAAAGGGTAAAAGAGTAGTATGTCTTTCAGTTCTGCAGGTAATACATAACTGTAGCTTAAGTATTTAGGGATGTTATTCATTTCAGGTAACATTTTGATATCTAATTAAATTGTTCTTTAGAGAAAGAACATCATAAAGCTGGTCTCAAAAGACGATGAACCTTATTAGTTAAGTACTCGCTCTTTAAAAAACAAATATTTTATCATAAAAAAATGTTGTGCGCTACACTTTTAGCACAATTAATTTCTGATATGAATTTGCCAATCTGCTCAAAAGGCTGCAAAGAGTAGCTCACATTACAGTTTGTTTCTGTAGTGTATTATTTCAGAACAAATAGTCATTACAGCAATGTTATTTTCCTGATTAAATATTATTTCTATTTAATGATATTGTACAGTATCTTCCGCTCATTACATCTTTTTTTGTTGTTATTGTTATATAAGAGAAGTCCATTAAGCCTGTTTAAATAACCTATGAAAACCAGCAGAATGTTGATTTTCCATTTATTCATCGAAGAGAGGTCAGGCCACAAAAAAAAAAAAAAAAAAAAAAAAAAAAAAAAAAAGCTTTATTTGCTTAAGAAACTGTCAAAAAAGTACTCAGTTCAAAGAGATTTGAAAGATGAGGCACCAATGGGAAGATTAAAGTATTGTCTCTAATTCATTCACTTTCCACCTGTCACACTAGTTTTTGTTAAACACACAACCCAAATAGATAAAGAATTGTGTTATTTTTTGCTATTTTCAGACAAAGCAATTGCAAAATCACAAACCCCTTAGCTTCCTCAGAAGTCTTGGGTTTTTTTCAAAATTAGCAGGTATTTCAACATCAAAACTCAGTATTCATTTTGCATACACTTTTTTCTTTCTTTTTTGTTTGTTTTTCCTTTTTTTTTTCTTTTTCTTTTATTTTCTTCTCTTTCCTTTTTGTTTTTCCTCTCAGCAAATATAATATCAAGTATCTAGCTTCTGGCAGAGGCAGTAATAGATCAGAAAAATCTTCATTTTGTTATGTGACAAACCTACTGCAGCATATCTGAATAAATGTCTTCTTCATTCATTTTAATCCCCGACTATTCTGTGATACAACTGCCTAGACAACTTCTCTCTTCTACCTCTAATCATTTGACACTAACCTATTACTTAAACTATCTCACTTTCTTTTGTATGTTTGCTCGTTTTTTGGAATTCAATCCATTTATCAAATTTAGCAAGATTGTGCTGATTGTAAATCCTGTCTTCCAAAACAGCTGTGATCCTGCTTAGTCTGTAGATGAAAACAAAAAACCAAATGTTGCAGAGCAATGTTTAGGATTTTGCTAGAACTTACTGTTTTGCTTATTGGGATGTTTTTTGTTTCTGTTTGGCTTGGGGTTTGGGTTTTAGAGTGTTTCTTTTTTTTTATTTCTAGTATTCACCTGATTATTAAAGTAAATTTAAATAAGTTACGAAAGATTTTTTTGCAGTAGCACTTGTTCTAATGAAGTGTAACTCAGGGTTATGCATGTATGTATTACATACATGCAATGGTACTGCTGGTGAGAGTTCTTATGACATGAGTAAATCACAGGCAGTTGTTCACCAGAAAAAAAAAAATCTACTTATCACAGAGACTGTATTTTTTTTATTCAGAAGCACCATAATCAGAAGGAAAGTTGAAGAATTCAGTTCTGCATCTTCCTAAGTTTTCAATGAGTCCAGCGTCTATGAATTTGTCTATTTGGGTTTTTTGAGCTCAGCTGTAAATTTTTCGTATGTTTTAATTACAAGTTCCACAGTAATAAGACAGGGCTGAAATGAGGAAAATACACAATGAGGAGCAAATATTCATTATTAAAAGGAATAGCTACATTCATCATTAGGCCATTAATAGATTTATTTTTTTTTTTCACAAATCTTCATCATAGGTGGCTGACAGTGTCAAAAAGCCCAATGCAATGCAACAGTTTACAGTCTAATTCTGATAGTGTAACAAAGGAGAGTATGGTATTTATGCAAATTGGTATTACCTAATCAACAGAAAAATAATAAGTGGAATATGCAGGAACACTGTGGTAAAATAAGCAGTTATGTGTCAAAAGATTTCAAATCTAAGTGTTAGTGTTAGAAGAGCAGCTGAATCTTATTTTGAGAAACATATATCATCTCAAATCCTCAAAAAAAGTCAACATTAAAATAGTCTCAAGGCTGCGAGTCAAACACTGGCTTATTCATCTTGTCTGAGTCACTCTGCCCTCTTAATTATATTTTGGAGGTATTCCCTCTGAGTGCCATTTCTCTTCACATTTTCTGCCATCTCCATCTGGAGTTCGTTTATCAGGAGTTGCTCCACTTCTCCCAGACTTCAGATTTCTCTAAAATGGATTACTGACACTCATTACAACATACAATACTTGCAGTCTCTCCTTTCCCCTATGCATGTATCAGAGAGGTAATAATGCAGAACCTTTCCTCAGAGTTCCTTTCAGTCTGTTCTTTCAGGTGTAAAGGAAACCACTCACAAACGTTTGCAAGAGAAGGAAGTGTAAGCAGATTTTCAAAACCAATCTCCATTCCTTCATTTTATAATATTTTAATAACATCTAAAATGTACTTGTATATACAAATACATTAGTACTAACTGTTACTCTTTGACTTACTGCATTCTTTCTGTGTAACGTTTCTACAATAAGTTTTTCCAAGCCCAGAGCTTAAGACAAGATCATTGTCGCTTCCACTTTCTTGCTGAAAAAAAGGATCCCACAGCAGTCAATACAAATCCACACTACAGCAGAAATTGATGAGAAAAACACTCCAAGATTCTCTTGTTAAGTATTTTAATCTTATTGATCTGATGAGTTATAGCAGGGTTTACTTCTTTATTGTTTATTCTAACTGTGGATCTCTTCCACAGCTCATTTTCCATTAGTTTCGGATTCTAAAGGTATCATTCCTGTTTTCAGTCACCTTGTCTGTATGAACAATGTGGGGTTATCGTGAATTGAAAAGGGAAGAGAAAATGTGAGAGGAAAAAAAGCAACAGGCAAAACCACTCTGATCTGTATCTTTAAAAGCTTAAACCTCACTAGAAAATGAAGGAATGGATGAAAAGCTGAGAGAAAACAAGTGGCAGAAGAGTTGATTAAATATCAGATCTTTCCCAATACTAATTTATTCAATATCATTACCTAAACTCAGAAATATCCATAAGCATATGCCTTTTTTTTATAGACATAGGAACATGTAATGGAGGAAGAAAGAACAATTTTCACAAGAATTGTTTCATCTGAATTGTTTTTCACTGAAATCTATTGTTCTACTCTACAATCATATTTTGTCATTTGGCAGATAATTTTTTTTGGGGGGGTTACATTATCAATAAAGATTTTTCATAAAATTGTAAATATGTAGTTCTTAGCTTCAAGTCAAACTATCAGGAAAAATAAATATGCCATTATGTTAGCATCTTACCGTGTGACCCTCCATGATAAATTGCAAATATATGCCACACACAGTCAGTAAAAATACACTCACGTGCAGGGTTTCTGTGGTCAAGTTTTGGTAGCAGTGGGGGTGGCTATAGGGGTGGCTCCTGCGAGAAGCTTCAGGAAGCTTCTGCTAGGTTTTGTGAGCCAATGCCAGCTGGCTCCAAAGACAGACCTGCTCCTGGCCAAGGCCAAGCCTATCAGTAATAGTGGTAACATCTCTGTAATAATATATTTAAGAAGTGGGGAAAAACTACTGTGCACTGGCAGGTTGGGGAGAGGGGGCTAGAGTGAGGTCTTGGTGAAGACCACGGTGAGGCGGGCTGTCCCCCTGCAGCTCACAGAGGTGACAGGGGTGCAGCCCATGGAGGACCCCATGCTTTAACACGTGGATGCCTGAAGGAGGCTGTGACATTTTGGGAAGTCTGCTCTGGAACAGGCTGCCAGCAGAACACGTGGACCTATAGAGAGAGGACCCCACAGTGGAGCAGCCTGCTCCTGAAGGACTGCACCCCATGAAAAGGACTCACGTTGGAGCAAGTTTATGAAGAACAGTCTCCCATGAGAGGGACCCCACAATGGAGCAAGAGAAAAGTGAGGAGTGCTCCCTCTGAGGAAGAAGGAGTGGTAGAGACAACATCTAATGAACTGACTCCACTCTCTGTCCCCTTCACAGAATCACAGAACATTAGAGGCTGGAAGGGACCTCAAAAGATCACCTAGTCCAGCCCCCCTGCCAGAGGAGGATCACCTACAGTAGATGGCACAGGAGCCCGTCCAGGCAGGTTTTGAATATCTCCAAAGAAGGAGACTCCACAACATCTCTGGGCAGCCTGTTCCAGTTCTCTGCCACCCTCACAGTGAAAAAGTTTTTTTCTAATATTTTTGTGGAACTTCCTATGTTCCAGCTTGCACCCATTGCCCCTTGTCCTGTCATTGGACATCACTGAAAAGAGCCTGCCTCTGTCCTCCTGACACTCCCCCTTGACATATTTATAAACACTAATGAGTTCACCCCTCAGCCTCCTCCAAGCCAAAGAGACCCAGCTCCTGCTTTTCCTCATAAGGGAAATGTTCCACTCCCTCCGTTGCACCACTCAAAGGGAGAATGTAGAAAAAGTGGGAGTAAAATTAAGCCTGGGAAGAAGGGAAGGGTGGGGAGAAAGTGTTATTTTTAAGATCTGGGTTTATTTCTCATTACTCTGTTCTGATTTGATAGTTAATCAGTTAATTTCCTCAAGTTGAATCTGTTTTGTCTGTGAGTGATCTCCCTTCCCTTATCTCGACCCATGAGCCCTTTGTTATATTTTCTGACCCCTATCTAGCTGAGAAGGAGAAGTGATAGAGCAGCTGTGGTGAGCTCCTGGCCTCCAGCCAACATCAACCCACTACAAGTCACAATATGCATTAAGAAAATGTGCATTATGAAAATGAATTAAGTATGTCCAGCAGGTCTAGGGAAATCCTCTTCCCCCTCTACTCTCTCCTGGTGAGACCACACCTGGAATACTGTGTCAAGTTTTGGACTCCCCAGTTCAAGAGAGACAGGGACCTACTAGAGAGAGTCCAACGGAGAGTTACAGGGATGATTAAGGGACTTGAACATCTCTCCTGTGAAGAGAGACTGACAGAACTGGAGCTGAGAACTGTTTAGCCTCGAAAGGAGATGGCTGAGAGGGGATCTAACTGATGTATATAAATATCTGGGGGTTGGGTGTCAAGAGGAAGGGGACAATCTCTTCTCAGTGGTGCCCAGCAATAGAACAAGGAATAATGGGTTTAAGTTAGAACGTATGAAGTTCCACCTCAACATGAGAAACTTCTTTACTGTGAGTGTAATAGAGCACTGGAACAGGCTCCGCAGAGAGGTTGTGGAATCTCCTTCTCTGGAGACTTTCAAAACCTATCTGGATGGATTCCTGTGTGGCTGCCCTAGGGGATCCTGCTCTGGCAGGGGGGTTTGACTAGATGATCTTCTGAAGTCCCTTCCAACCCCTAACATTCTATGGTTCTGTGATCAGTTTTCACAGCTTCCTGCACTTTGGGTACTTACAGAGGTATTAGCCTTCTTTTCTGAGGTGTGAATGTAAAATAAATAAATATTATCATGCTGCATGATGTATCAGTAGTCAGAAAGTGGCTTTTCATCAAAAGTCAGTGCTGGGTTATTTGTTGATAAATATGTCTGGCTGCTAAGGCTACCGGACTTTATATGGGATATATGACTATGGCCATTAAAAAGTCCTCTGGGCAGTTCCAGTCTTCAAAGAAATTGTATACCAGCTACACACTAATGGCTGATTCTACACTTTTTTCAGAGCTTTCCCACCAGGCAAGTCATACTTCACACTGCCTACAGACCTTTTGAGTAATTTCTGAATACACAACTAACGACTACCTAGCTGCAATATCAAAAAACACAGTACAATTTGTCAATATACAGGACTTTTTCTACACATCGGTAGACTGAACCTCTAAATTATGCACACTACAGATTAGGTTCCATCACTGAAAGAAGAGAATTACACTTGAGTCAGGACTACCAATTTAGAACATGAAGTCAATGATGTTGCACTGGAAATGTCTTGACACTTGTTCTTTTCCTTTAACTCAGTAAGTCTTTTTTTTTTTCTATATTTTAAATGAAGAAAGTAAGTCTCCAGTGACTCAGCTGTGCCATTCTATTAGAATGAAGGAATTTTTACAGGCCAAAATCAGTGAAGCTTCTTAGAGTAATGAGTGCTCTCTGGAAAGAGGCACAAAATGTCCCTCAGCAAACCAGTTACTCAGGAAATAATAGATTGCACTCAAAACTACCTGAACATCAGAGGAAAGAATGCAGAGCAGTGCTACTTGCAAAGTATGAACTTAAAAAATGCCCTGTTATCTCAGAAACGTGCACCATCTCTTTTTGTCTTTTCAGCTGGCATTAGGTGATGTTCTTTAGAAATATGCAGAACATGCAAAACCAATCATCTTCTGTTTATTCTCCTCATACTCCCTGGACAGCCCTAATTGTGATAGGGTTGGGGTTTTTTTTCTGCCCAGTGCTGTTAATTGTTTCTGGACTGCTGTCCAGGAATTTATCCAATCCCTTGAAACTTCTGACACTGCCTTCCCCAGCAATTTCCTGTGACAGCAAGTCACCAAGTTTATTGTATGTTGTGTGAGCTGTCTCAAATCACTCTCACTGGATTCATCAAGTGCTTCTTAGTGTTTGTATTGTGGGTGTTGAAAGGCAAATCCACACTGCCTCATGATGTAACAAACTTCTACAACTTGCATATTTGGAGATTTCAATGTGGCTGTCCTGCCCCAATTATGGCAAGCGGAGACAGAATTCGCCTTTACAGAAGCCATTTTGTCACTTTTCCAGCACACTGCTTCTGCATCAACTCAGTCTTCCTAATTCATATGACAGATTCTGCTGTCTCACTTGTGGCAGAAGACAGGCTCATGGGCCTCTGGTTCCTAGGACCATCTTCAGAGCTCAGGAGTGGCAAGATACACAAAAAGAGTTTCTTAAGCCTGTAGCAACAGAATAATACTATGCTGACTGCCAGAAATAGCTGAATGTCACAACTGAAACAGGTATCCCACTACATTCAACATGACCAAAGCGTAAAGTCCTATGGGCTTCATAGACTAGGAATGAACAGAGCATGTCCTTAAAGGCACTGCCGACCTGGAAAGGAGACAAGTGTTGCCAGCTGAAGTGCTTCCATTAGAATTTATATTTTCTTGGCCCAAGAACCAAGCACAAATCTCCCCTAGTAACTATAACAAGAGTTATACCTACACTAGTCTCCCAAATTAGCCTGTTATTTACTGCTACTCAAAATTCTTCCAGAAAAAGTCGTTCAAAGCAAATGTCAGAACATTTTTTTGTGGAAAAGTACACTGAGTGAGGTTGAAGCCTCTGAGAATCTAGCATGAAAACAATTAGTTTACATGGACAGGTCGTCAGGAGAAATGGCCAGACACATGTTGATTTTTGTCTAGAACATGAAAACAGAGAGAAAGCATATATAAATAATTAGCTAGCATTCTCTGTTGTGCGTATGGTACATACAAAGAAAGAATCATTCTCGAATTCTTCAGTGGGACAGTGATCAGAGTCTTTTGGTATGTGGAGGCATATCTTATTCACTCTTCATGCTCTTGATTTTAATAATTATTTCAAAAAGTATTGCAAGAAACAATGTTAGTCCAACTGAGCTAGAAAATCTGATTTGAAAATCACTCCATAAGAATCAGAATGAAAATTTTGTCCATGGTCTGTTAACTTGTATTCCATTAGCAACGTTAGCTTGACCTTAAAAGGGTAGCTGTGAATTAAACACCAATTTAAGCAAATATGGAAACTTCCAAAAACTTTTATAAGCAGGATTTGTATCATCTCAAAAAGTTAGTGTGTTTATTCACAACTCCTGCCTGGTCTACTACTAATGAAAGATTCACTAAATTATCTTCATAAAGGTCAAAATGGTAATTACGGAATTGTCTTCAGTGATAAATCAGAGATGTGGAACAAATGATTAGATCAGCTTTTTCTGGAGTTCAGTTACCTTTCTCTTCATTTCAAAAGCAAGAACATTCAAAATAAGAGCTGAATATTGTACCATTAAATATTTCTTCTTCTTTAATTGGATAGAAAATTATCTTGGAAGGCTTGAGTTTACATAAATTAAATTTTAGTTAAATTTATATACATTTTGAGCAGGTACCATTAGCATTTACTTATTAGCAACAATGTAATTAACAACTATGAAATAATTTAAGAGATATCCTTCAAGTTAATAAGTGTACTAATAATCTAAATGCATCTTTCTAAACTACAGAGTTCAAATACATCAACATAAAGTGCAAAAATAAAAGATAAAGTAATTTAAATGACAAAATATTTTTCCCTGTTCAGTCAGATTTTCAGAAATGCAGGATCTACCAAGAATTTAGACATAACAATTAATCTATTTTCTTGAAATAAAGAATAATTAAGAAAACACTTGCAGTACCTTAGCACTGAAATGCCAGTATTCCTCATTCTTACTTGCAACACTATTGTAAGTCTTGTCGTATATATCAAAGAGGTATTCCATCTGACAAAAAAACTCTTATTGAATTCAAAGCTGCAGAACACACAACATGAACACTGTAAACATTTTTGTCTTGATTACAACACTAATTAATACAAACTGTTATCATAACAGTATTTTCAGTAAAATGGCAGGTAAGCAGAAGTAAATCCTTATACCAGTTATTTCCAACTCACTTTAAAGATCAAAACTGAACTATTTATGTCCACTGGAAAAGTGGCACAACCTGTAAAGACATTGTATACTTAGGTAATGTGCTTCTGATGACATACAATGTGAAGAAAACTTTCCAAGAAATCTTTATGCATGGTATGGGATCAAATAGCCGGTTTAAAAAAAAGAAAAGAGAGAGAGAAAGGCATATACACAAATCTTGAAGTCTGGACTCTGAAGTCTTATGTTCATCTATCAGCAGCTGAGAATTTACTCTAATACTCATTTTTCAAATCTCCAAGTTATGGTGAGGTGTTCAGATATTAACTGGGCTGATAATGAAAGATAATTAATTAATGCTTCATTAAGAGTTGCAGGATACAGAGTCAAAAGACACACAGACTTCACAGGTTTGCTCTTTCATGTAGATGTACACAACGTACGATTTTTTTGCAACAATTTTATTGAACAGATACATGCTTTCCCTGACTTCTGAGACAAATGACAAATAAAAAAAAAACTTATGACACCTCCTTGTAATTATTTTTTTTTTCTGATGGAGCTATATTGATTAATCTTTTATTTTTGATTATGTGAAATGAAATGTCAGCATTTAGCAAACATATTCCTAGGCTGATTTTAGAATCATAGAATCATTTATATTGGAAAAGGGTCTCAAGATCACTGAGTCCAACCTAGTGATGCAAAGTCCACAACTAAACCACTTCCCTAAGCACCCCATCTACATGTCTTTTAAACACTTCCATGGATGGTGACTCAACCATTTCCCTGGGCAGCCTGTTCCACTGTTTGACAACCCTTTCAGTGAAGAATTGTTTCCTAATATCCAATCTAATCCTCCCCAGGTGCAACTTGAGGCCACTTCCTATTGTCTTATCACTTGTTGTTTGGGAAAAGAGACCCACCCCCACCTTGGTACCACCTCCTTTCAGGTGGGTGTAGGGAGCAGAAATGTCTCCCCTCAGCCTTCTTTTCTCCAGACTGAACAACTTCAGGCAAAGACTGAGCCAAAGAAATATTTAAATAAAGGCCTCAACCTTTTCCTCATTTTTGTCACTGTTCCCTCTCCCCACAATTCCAGTAAAGGATGGAGATTGTCCTTAGTCCTCCTTTTGTTGATGATGTATTTATACAAACATTTTTTTATTGCCTTTTACAACAGTAACCAGATTAAGTTCTAGCTGGGCTTTGGCTCTTCTAATTTCTCTCTGCATAAACTCACAACAACTTTGCAGTCCTTCTGAGTTCTCTGTACTTTCATTCTTCAAATTCCATCCAAACATCTCTTTTCAGCAAGGCTGATGTTTTGGTTTAGTCTATGAAACAGTACCTGAGCATTTAATCAAAAGGCAAAGTTTGTAAAGGACAACACTTTAAATTTTGAAAGAGCGTGAAATCAAGAGGTGCGGGGGGGGGGAAGAAAAAAAGAAGAAATTATTTGGCTTTTACTGATACAATTCAGAGATGAAGACCTACTTGAGGTATAAAGCAAAGCCTAGCCATGGATGACAACACAGGGAGGCATCTTTACAAAGATTGATTCTGAGTTAAGCTATACTTAGCTACATCAGCTGAAGACTCATGCAAGCAAAGATTTTGACCTTATTTCGAAAACACAGTCTTCAGTGATTTATAATCGTTTCCTGATTGCATATTATCACTAAAGAAATATGATCCTTATTTAGGAAACTGTAACAGCCCAAAAGCCCAGTCACAGAGGAAAATGTCTGCACCAAGAACTTAATATGGTGAGAATATGTCTGGGTACAGTGTATTTTAAAATATGTAATGCATTTTGTTTAAGCTGTGTGTAGATTGCAGCACCGACTCGTAAATCTTATTATTACAGCATTAATACATTATTACAGAAGTGACATCTTCACCCTGTGTCCAGAATGAGGACAACCCATAGCCCAGCTGCCCATGAGACAAGACCTAGCTTTGTGAAACACTGTTGTGTGACTTTGGCCCAGCTGATTAGAAAAAAAAAAGAAAAACCTAATAAAAATGCTGTCAAGCTGTGAGAAATTACATAAGCTAAAGATAAGACTGTGCAATAATCAAGAACGTCAGAGAAAACTGAAAAGTCCTGATGAAAGTGCAAGAAACTGGAAGATAGCAGCTCAGCAGGACTAAAGATCAGCCTGCATCAAAGTGCAACAGGGCTCACCTTCCCCACCCAACAGCCAGCAGCCACGTGCAGTGACTTATTGGGTGCCTGCATCAGAAATAACAACCTTGCAACTGTTTAACCTGTTGTATTAGCCTAGGCAATTTACTATGCATATTAGTATAGAAATAATTACCATGTAAACATAACTTTTCTACATTCCTGCTTCTATAAAAGAAAAGGTCCCAAACCAAAAAGTAGCTATTAAAGGAATACTATGTGACCTCTGCCTATGGCAAAGAGTAAGAGCACTTCGGAGGCATTGCATGTCAACCTGTTATTTAACCTCTGAATCTGTGTAGACAAGATAGGGTCAATCATAACTAATTTCAAAAATCTAGCACAATCTCTGCAAGCCTTAAAATACGTAAAAGTCCTTTGACAGATGCTCTGTGTAGTCAGAAACATAAAACTGATAGCAAGGCATAAACTCCCAGGCATTATATCACCAGCCCAGCACAGAAACAGTTTTATGAGCCAAACATTGTCAGAAGCATGTCACAGGTGTGCCAAATAAATGATCTCTGAGAAGATTTACAAATGCTGGAGTAGAAATGCTAAACATAAAAATAGACAGGCAAGCATTCTTGATGAGACATGTTGTACTAACTCCTCATATTTGCCATAGCTAGTAATGTGTTTTCTAAGCCAAATGTGAGGTGTCTCCAGTGTAATAGAGCTTTTCTCAATAACTCATGCTTCTATAACTTAAATCAATTCTCTCCCCACATGCTGTCAAAATTAATGTCTTGAGGCCTGGAAATTCAGTCTTTAAAGGCTAGTGCTGTCAGACATTGATAGTGAATATCTGCTAGGTGGATGGAAAACATTGATATGATTTCATTGGAACCGATCAAGAAAAGAACAGAATGTGGTTTTAATGGTCCTGACACTTCCTAGACATCTATTGGGAAGGAAAACAGAGACCAAAGATATGCATTGATTGTACATCAGGTGTATGACGGTACCTCCTTATATCCTCTTTTACTGACCTTTTAATCCATATGCCCAGAATTTCCTTCCCTTGGAAACTAAAACATCATGGAAAATACTGCATATCTACAGAGTCAGTATCCAAGTCATAAATCACAGGGTCAGGATGTAACTACAGTTTTCAGAAAGTGTTCTACCATCAGTAGCACCCCCAGACTCCAGAGGTGAGACAGAGAAATACTAGGTGCTTCAGGCTAAGATA
The DNA here is from genome assembly GCA_020746105.1 of Trogon surrucura. Taxonomy (NCBI): domain Eukaryota; kingdom Metazoa; phylum Chordata; class Aves; order Trogoniformes; family Trogonidae; genus Trogon; species Trogon surrucura. The sequence continues at coordinate 109,244,842 of CM036617.1, read as the reverse complement.
CATTCCACAGTATTCAGTCATCTTAGTTTTGATCATCTAAATCCTGTTAAACCTAGATTTCTTGAATAGCCTAAACATTACAAATAACTTCCAAACACCTCCCCATTACATTTTTCTGGAAGCTGAGGAAAGGTTTGCAGCCAACAAATATCTAAAAATGCCTGCCTAGCAGGCTGAACCCAAACTTCAAGGATGGCACTCAGTGTGGAACAATACACTTCAGTCTTCTGAAGAAAAAACTTAAGAAAAACACTGGATCAGATAAAGGATCTATCCAGTCACATGTGTTTCTCCAGTAGTACCTAAAAAAGAAAGACCAAGAGTAGGCAAGGAAACATGATGCTCTGGTAAAAATGTTTTTTACCTCAAATTACTTTCATTTTAGTAAGTTCTCCCAGATCAGAAGCAGCCTTACTCATTGAGCAAGTCTCTGCTCATTACTCTTACATGTATTTGTCCAGCCCTGCCTGCAATCTTCAGTAATTTAAACACTCATGTTATGCTGTTGAAATGTGTTGCTCAGACCTGTTCTCTTCTGTGTGAAGAACTGCCTCCTGCATATTTTGGATCAACTTTGATTAGTTTCTTTGAGTCTCACTGCTTGCGTTGGAAGAGAATATAAACAACTAATCCCTCTTTCCTAAGGCCACTTATGATTTTGCAGAACTTTATCTTATCCTCTGTAGTACCAAGTCATGTCTCTTTTTTTTCCAGTTCTACTATTCTCTTTCAGAGATGAAGGAATCAAGGGGAATTCTGATGTTTCTTTATTCCAAGTATGAGCAATCTAGGCGTTCTAGAGACTATTGATAATGTTCTATGTATTTTAATTTGTAAAGCCTTGGCAAATTGTAATATTTGATGTTCTTTTTTTTTTTGTGCATTGAGCTGACATTTTCACAGAATTTTAATCCATAACATCAAAATCTGGCTTCTGAGTAGTAACAGTCAGCTTAGAGCTTTACATATCATTCATATGTAAAATTAAGATACTTCTTCCTCATGTGTATCACATTTATATACACTGAATTTCATCTGCTATATATTTCCAAGCCACTCATTATTAAAAGGTGTCTTGACAGTTTTTCACAGTCAGCATTTGCCCTTAGACTACTCAATAACTTGATACCATCAGCAAATTTTGTCACTTTATTGCTCACCTCTTTCCCTGACTATTTATGAATGTTCCACCACAAACCCCTTTGGAGCTCCAATAGTGGTATTTTTGTTATGAGACTTGCCCTTTATTCCTGCTTCCTCTTTCTGGTATGTGAAACGTATTTAACCAATCAAAGGAAGAAAGAGGAAGAATAGCAGAATAATAGCAATATATGTGGACAAGAATAGTTAAGTAAACCTAAAGAATATCTCTTATGTTTCCATGGGAAGTACTATATTTGTTTCTATGGGTGTGAAGAAGATACTGGAAAGATCAAAAATCTCTAATATAGGCAATATTTAAACAATCTGATTTTTTCAGATGAGTGCTGTAAAAGTATGAGGGTTTTTTGCATGAAGTCTTATGTTTCTATTACACAGCTGTATACAGAAAATTTACAATTCATATATCTTCATAATCTTAATGCCTCATAAACAAATGCCCCAAAGCAAAAGTAAATTAGTAGCTGCTGAGGTTGACATAAACAGAGATGCTTACAACTGATTACATTAAATTAACTGTTTAATTGAATGCATTTGCCTGGTTGAGTAAAACAGTTGTGTCATTTTTTTTCTAATTGTATTAATTTCTGTCTTTGGTTCACTGCCTTTTCTGGGGCTAATTATAGCTGATAGCAATAAATTTTGTTGTTCATGGAACTGTGATAACAAGCAGATGATTTGACTTCTGCATTGTCTTCTACATTCATTCAGAAATAAAATGTGTCTTCATTCCTTTCAACTTCAAAGTTAAAACTATGCTATTGAAAATCAGCAGTGTTATCCTGCATTAGCTGTGGATATAAGAATGGTAATGAAATGCTATGCAGGTTGCAGAAGAATAATTTTCACACATTTTGGAGAATTCAGAAGACTTATCATTGGAGATCAGTGGAAGACATTTTCTTATCCCACAGAACAACCTAAATTTATTTTATTTTATTGTTTCCACTGGAATGAAATGAACAGCTTTTAAAAAATTCCCCTAAAAATGTGGTGAGGGAGAATGACACTTTTTAAAATTTGCCCTTTTTCTCAGAGTCCTGATGAACGAGCACAGAAGTCAAACCTTTCATATTCACACTTGGAACAAACCTGCATTTGTTTTCATAACTTAAGTAAGTCTCTTATAAGGAATAAGTAACTTTCTTAACCACTGGGTAGCTGACTAGTCTGCAGAGAGAAGAAAGAGATTCTTTTTATTTCTCCCATTGAAAAGAGTCCCACTCAGAAAATTTAATTAGTGAGATTTGATAAATTTAATTAAATACATATTAATTAAGACAAATATGCTTACTCCATAGTCTGGAGACATGAATAGCTACATAAGGGGCATAATATCAAAGCCCAGTTCCTCCTTCCTCTGCTTATTAATTAGCATACAAAAAGGCGGATTTGTTTATTACACCCTAGGAGAGCTCCCTGTTGCTGCTATCTTTGAAGAGACTGGCTGACCTTTCTCTCTCTCTTGTGTTGACCAGAAATTCTCTCTAAAATTCTGCTTGTGAAACTTGTATATGCAAATGCTTTTCATGAGTTATCATACCTAATGAAAATGCTTTATCTGAAAAAAATTCAGACCAGGTCTCGTTCCTTTCTACCCGTGCCAAGTAATTGGGTTGTCATTCAGAACAACTTCACATATCTTCATGGAAAAAAAAAGAAGACAATATCCATTTAGAAAGCCTCTGCCACCACATCTTTCCTTCAAAATGAGTCTAAAGCAGTTACTTTAACTGTTAGGTAAATCCTCTTTCTGAATCAAAACCCAGATGAGCCAACTGATAGTCTTATTAGAAATGTAGATACAACTAATCGTTGAAGATAGGTATCTCATTCTTAACAATTCATGTTTATTAATACATAATTTATTTGTTTTTATTTTACTTTGTTTTGAAAAAAATGATGTTTTTTAATATATATGTCAATATGCATTGTTCTGTTTGTAAACCGCAATTTTTGTAATATTCTTTCTAATCCTACTGATTGTGTTACCTCCCACGTTGGTGGTGGAATTCATATACACTCATTATATGGATATTTTTCTGGCACATAATGTTCTAAATAAATAAGCAGAGTCAGTAAGTCATGCCACTGCTGCAAATGTACTATTAAAAGTGAGCCAGTTCCCTCACTCAATCTACAACATAGAACAAATGAAAAATGATTAAAATTATGCCCAGGGCAATGTCTATTACTTGTTCACCATGTGACAATGAAATCCTGTTTAAAATGTGAGGGTTTTAATGAAATGCATTAGCAATTCAGCTGTAGGCTCTTCTCTGCACTATTTCTGCTGCTCTCCTTTCCCTTTGTGAGGCAGCTCAGGACCTGAGACAGAAGTACACATGGGTTTCACTTAGTGAAAAGGCAGCTTTTCTTGGTGAAATATTACCTTATTTACTTATTTATTTGCTTATTGAAATTCAGAATACTGAGCAAGAAAATAGGCATGCAAAACTGGAAGAAAAAACAAACAAAAAAACCACACCAACTCACAATCATGAGTACATCCATAATACTCCTAGTTTATCAGACCACTCACATCTCAGTTATTTTCCAGATGATGACACACAAAACAAACTAATCTTTTTCTCATGTAGGTTTTTTTCTTATTTGGTTTTCAGATTCCCAAGCCTCCCTACTGAATTATTAATATATGATTTATTTTCTCCCTTTCAATCTAGTGATATGGTGACTTATTTTTAAATAATTGTTGCAAGGACTGTGCAGTGAATGTCTCTTTAAGCTCAAGTAATGTGTATGTTCTGAAAATCAGAGGCATTTTAGTGACTTGTATTATGTATACGAAGACTAAGACAACTATAAGATGCTGAAAAGGTCCAAACACTGCAGGAAAATCTTGTCTAGTCAAATTTAAAAAGTACTCAATGTAAGAGAAAAAACACAGTAAGACTATTTAAACATCTGTAATAAATGCAACATATCTAATTAGCCTATCTTAAAATTTTTCAAACTTATTTTCTGCAAAATATTTAGAAACCTATTTTTTAATTTCTGTGTCACCTGCTCCAAATGTGTACAAACCTCTTTTTTTTTTCTCTGCATGGCTGTCCCAGATATCAGAGTGCAATAAAGGTTTTGTAATTCTACTGTATAGGAAGAATAAAGATGTAATGAGTCCATGCAAAAAGATTCCAAAAGCTCGTATTGAAAATATAAGTACATACATACATATATAGAGGTAAATTTTTGTATTCCCCAAATTTCCAATTATGTCTCAATATCTCCTATATTCCTCATCAGCAAGAGAAGGCTCAATTACAGGAGGTAAATATTGCATTCTTTTATTATTTTTTTGGGGGAAGTCAATTTTAGCCCGCAAAAACTAGAGAAGTTGCCTCTCTTACTAATAAGAAAAGTCTTTTTTTTCTTACCCCCTCCCCTATTTCCCTCATTCATGAAGGTAAGAATCCTGCCTAAAACCCTCTCTCTTGCTAGTTCCTGATCATTATTACCAGTATCAGGATTTTTCTGCTCTGGTGATATTGCCTCAGCTGGGGGCTCTCAGCACAGTGAATACAACTAGTTTGTCTGAGATGGGTTTTACATTCTTTTTGAAGTATCTACAATTTTACGTTGTTGGCTCCCATCAGGACGAGAAGACAGGTTGAAACAACATGTCTGAGAGTTACAGAAATTCCAGTATAGTACATAAACAAATATTAGATGCTTCAAAGCCTGGGGTAACTGCTGGTAAAGTTAAATGACTGAAATCCTTTAGAAAGGAGTTCATTCTGTATATCTCTCTGTTCATGCCAATGATCCTGAACAAAAAATATCCTCTGGCTTTACAGGGAAAGCAATACATTTTCTCAGTTATATATTCCCAACATTTAAGACAAGGGATTGTAATTTTTCTGCACAACCTTTTTTCTCCATTTTACTAGTCCATCATTTTACTGGATATTGTTCAAAATATTAAATTCTGTACCTTGTATCCTTACATTGATAACAGTGATGCTAATATGACTGATAGTACTGAAAAAAATAAGTAAAACCAAAACAATGCTCAATATTGTCAAGCACATATTTATAGGACTTATTACCCACATTTTTATTTTTGTTTAAAATAAAAATAAATAAGATGATGGTGAAAAGAAACTGTAAAATTTAAATTTAGTCTTCTCTGATCCTTCCTCAATGCCTTGAAGGATGTCATATCATCTTTATTTCAGTTCCAATCTAACCAGAATCATAACCTTAACACAAATGGAAGGTGTAGCAGTACTTAATCTCTTGCTAAGGTGATAAATTGTGGCACCATATAGACTTGTTTATAATACAGCCCTGCAAATTTCTCACATGACACATATCAGCAATCAACTGGATAATTTGACAATATATAGCTGCATATCTATCATATCTTTGTACCACAACAGCAGAAAAACAAACTTGCTTTGTCTTTCTCAAACTGTTCAAGAGGAGAGTAATAAAGCTAACTATTATCTTCAGACAAAGTTTTTAGATTTTTTTTTTAAAGAACGTGATCACTCAGAAGTATGTCTTAGAAAAGCTGTCTTCTAAAAGTCACACAAGATTACAGCACTTAAGTGTATTTTTACATATGTCTGTCATATGCTCTGGATATTTGTACTTGAACACTTGTTCCAATCATTCTAGTTTTTAAAACCATTTTTAAAGATGAAAAATTGGCTTTGCAATTTGTACAATTTGACTTTGCAATACCGTACAATTTTCCCTACTGTAGCTACCCAGATTTGCAAACTCTTACATTAGTTTTCCTTACAGTGTGAGAAAGATCACCATGATTCTAATAATTTGCAGGCATGCAATCTATAGAAAATTACCTGCATATTATAATTGAAAATGACTTATTAGCTGTTATATCATTATATACACTTGTATATATATATAATTTTCTTTACTCATTTACTTTCTCTGAGAATATTACCACGTTTGTCGAAAAAGAAATTATCCCAGGGAAAATTTATTCAGCTATTTTATATAATAATAAACAAAATCTATCTGTGTTTACTTCATGAATTGAAAAAAAGAAATATCACAAATACTATCTGTTTATATTTGGTGAGCAAATGACCAACTGCTAGCAGTGACAAAACACTGGAGTTACTATCCAAAATTACTTGGAGTTACTACCAAATCACATATAAAGTAATACTTAAATCCTTAATCAATGAGCCGTAAAATTGCTAGGCTGTTTCCAAAGTTATCTTAGTCTGCAGTTGTCTTGCAACTCTCTCTTTCACTCCGTTCCCCTATACAGACACTTACACCTCTGACTCACAGTTTCTCAGTCTTCTTTATTACCTTCTGTATTCCCCTAGCTATCACGTACATCAATTGCTGTTATTTCAGACTTCACTTTCAACAAAACTTGTCCACAAGTAGGAAAATTTCATTGTAAATATTTCTTCAAAACTCATGGAAATTCTACTTTTCTTCACACATATGCAGGCTTCTGAGCTCAAAACTACCTTCCACTCCTCATCTGTAGCCTTTAAAAACTCGAGCCCACCTGTATCTGTCTATAGAGTGAAAGCATAAAAAATACTGCTGCTAAGAGTCTGAAAGAAGTTTTATAAGCTTACTTTCTTCCTAATATAGAACATCTGCACTTTACTCAGTTTCTCATAGTCACTTGCTTTGTGTTATCTTCAACTACTTGAAAAAATGAACTATAAAAATACATGCTAAGAGTCATATGACAATTCCTCTTTCCACCTCTTGTTAAATTAAGAAACAGGTAAGAATGAGAAGTGTCTTTTGTAATGAATTGGCTGGGGAAAAAAAAAAAAGAGTGACTTTGGCTGCAAACATAGTTGTGCAACCATTTTTTACTAAAGTACATTAAAAGTGTGTGTGACTAGAAAGGTTTTGTTAGTTATTCTTTTGAAAGGATATGTGTGTCCATGTCAGGCAAAACTAAGCTGTAGCACCAAAGCTAAGTCTGCTTTAATGTTGGCAAAGGAAAAAAAGAAAAAAAAAGAAGTAACAGTTGATCAAGCCTCAAATAATGTTGTATATTCTTTTGATTATCCATCTTTTTTTTTTTCCTATACTCTCAATGCAGTTTACATATTTTTGTTTAAGGACAGGTCCTTACAAAAGGAAAAGGTGAAATTTCCAGATACCTAAGTGAAGATTTTATCATATACTAAATAGTGTATTGTACTGTGAAAACAACAGAATCAAGTATTTCAGAACAGGGGAATTCTGTGTTTCAAAATATGCCATCCTCCTCCTATATATTTCAGCTAAAACATTGCATTGGATTTGACCTAATTTTGAAGCTCTAAAGGGTTTTAAACATCCTGCAACTCGGTTTCCAGATATTTTAATATTTATTGGAAGAAAACAGAACCAGAATGATGACAAAAAAAAATCCAACAACAGCCACCCAAAACCAATGCTCTTCCAACTCGTTACCTAGGTTTTCAATGCACATATGAAGAAAGTCATGCAAAATCATCAGACTGGCTCTCTGGACAGAGGTGATTTTGCTTTTCTTGTCTACCATTAACTCCGGTAATAGCAAGTGAGCTCTGTAAAGAACCTGTCAAATTTGTCAGATATATAGTGTTATCGTGCAGCTTCCAGGCACTGACAGACTTTAAAGCAGACGAAGCTAAGGTGCCTTCAGAAGTCAGGGGTGTAGATTTTTTCATCATACACAGTTGTGCCAACAACAAAGACTGTAAAAATTCTTTTTTTTAAAAAAAAAAAGCAGAATTTATAACCCCTGAAATGGAGCTCCATGTCTCATTTTCTTACAAAAAAAATTCCAGCTACCTGCAAAACAGTCCAGAGCAGTCAGTTCCTGCGTGTTTCGGAAACAGATTACACTTTCAATTTAGCATGTTCACAGATGTTTTGGTTTGGCCTGGCCAGATTTCGGCGGCGGGGGTGGAGCTGCAGGGTGGCTTCTGTAAGAAGCTGCTAGAAGCTCCCCAGATTTGATAGAGCCAATGCCAGCCGGCTACAAAGAGGGACCCACCGCTGGCCAAGGCTGAGCCTATCAGTAAGGTGATAGCAGAGGAACACCTCTGTGAAAAACATATTTAAGAACGGGAAAAAGAACTGCGCCACAACAGCTGGCACAGAGATGGAGGAGTGAGAATCTGTGCAGACACCAAGGTCAGTGAAGAAGGAGGTGGGGGAGGATGAGCTCCAGGCGCCGGAGCAGAAGGAGTCCCCCGGGTCCGTGGTGAAGACCATGGTGAAGCGGGTTGTCCCCCTGCAGCCCATGGGCGAGGTGCAGAAGTCTACCGTGAGGATCACCGCGTAGATGTCCACCGAGGACTCCACGCCGTGTGGGTGGATCCCTGAAAGGGGACTGTAGCCCGTGGGCAGCCCGCATCAGAGCAAGTCGCTGCCGGAACCTGTAGCCCGTGGAAGAGGGAATGCCCACGCTGGAGCAGGTTGGCCGGTGGGACTTTTGGGACGCTGCGGGTGGCTCACGCTGGAGCAGTTTCCCCCAAAGGACTGCGCCTCAGACTCACGAGGGGTGGGCTGCCCCTCGTGAGGTGTCTCCCGTTGGGCAGTTTGTGATGAATTGCCCTTCGTGGGACGACTCACGCGGAGAAGAGAGCGTGAAGCTTGTCTCCCGTGAGAGGGCCCCCACAATGGCCATGGGGAAGAGTGAAGAGTCCTCCCCCGGAATGAAGAAGCAGTGGTGGAACCAACGTCGGATGAACTGACCGCAGCCCCCATTTCCCTGTTCCCCTGCGCCGCTCAGGGGGAGGAGGTGGAGAAACCGGGATTGATGTTAAGCCCGGGAAGAAGGGAGGGATGGGGGGAAGGTGTTCTGTTTAAGATTTGTTTCTTTCTCACTTCTCACTACTCCTCTCTGATTAGTTCTTTTAATAAATGTACCTAATTTCCCCAAAACTGAGTCTGTTTTGCCCGGGACGGTAAATGAAGGTGATCTCCCTGTCCTTATCTCAAACCCTGAGTCCTTGGAGATATTTTCTCCCCCTGTTCAGTAGTGAAGGGGGGAGTGAGTGAGCGGCTGTGTGGGTACCTGGCGGCCGGCCAGGGTCAACTCACCACAACAGAATGTTAGGGATTGGAAGGGACCCCAAAAGATCATCAAGTCCAATCCCCCTGCCAGAGCAGGAACGCCTAGATAATGCTACATAGGAACGTGTCCAGGCACGTCTTGAATGTCTCCAGAGAAGGAGACTCCACAACCTCTCTGGGCAGCCTGTTCCAGGGCTCCGTCACCCGCACTGAGAAGAAGTTTCTTCTCGAGTTTAAGCGGAACCTCTTATGTTCCAGTTTCAGCCCATTACCCCTTGTCCTATCATTGGTTGTCACCAAGAAGAGCCTGGCTCCATCCTCGTGACACTCACCCTTTAGATATTTGTAAACATTAATGAGGTCACCCCTCAGTCTCCTCTTCTCCAAACTAAAGAGCCCCAGCTCCCTCAGTCTTTCTTCATAAGGGAGATGCTCCACTCCCTTAATCATCCTAGTTGCCCTGTGCTGGACTCTCTCCAGCAGTTCCCTGTCTTTCTTGAACTGAGGGGCCCAGAACTGGACACAATATTCCAGATGTGGCCTCACCAGGGCAGAGTAGAGGGGAAGGAGGGCCTCTCTCGACCTACTAACCACCCCCCTTCTAATACACCACAGGATGCCATTGGCCTTCCTGGCCACAAGGGCACACTGCTGGCTCATGGTCATCCTGCTGTCCACCAAGACTCCCAGGTCTCTTTCCCCTACACTACTCTCTAATAAATCATTCCCCAACTTATACTGGAACCTGGGGTTTTTCCTGCCCAGATGCAAGACTCTACATTTCATACATTTCTCTATATGTAATTAAATTTTTCCCCGCTCAACTCTCCAGCCTGTTCAGGTCTCGCTGGATGGCAGCACAGCCCTCTGGTGTGTCAGCCACTCCTCCCAGCTTGGTGTCATCAGCAAACTTGCTGATAGTACTCTCTAGTCCCTCATCCAAGTCATTGATGAATATATTGAATAATACTGGTCCCAGTACAGACCCTTGAGGCACTCCACTGGATACAGGCCTCCAACCAGACTCCGTCCCATTGACCACAACTCTTTGGCTTCTTCCCCTTAGCCAGTTCACAGTCTACCTCACTACCCAAGAGTCTAGACCACACTTCCTCAGTTTAGCAGCAAGGATGCTGCGGGAGACTGTGTCAAATGCTTTACTGAAGTCAAGGTAGACCACATCCACCACTCGGCCGTCATCTATCCACTTTGTTATATCCTCATGAAAGGCTCTGAGGTTAGTCAAGCACTACTTCCCCTTGGTGAAGACATGCTGACTGTCTCTAATGACCCTCTTATCCTTGATATGCCTTGAGATGGCACCAAGGATAAGTCGTTCCATCACTTTCCCAGGGATGGGGGTGAGGCTGACCGGTCTATAGTTACCTGGGTCCTCCTTCTTGCCCTTTTTGAAGACTGGAGTGGCATTGGCTTCCCTCCAGTCCTCAGGCACCTCTCCCATCTCCCAAGACTTGGTAAAGATGATGGAGAGTGGTCTAGCAATGACATCAGCCAGCTCCCTCAGCACCCGTGGATGCATCCCGTCTGGACCCATGGATTTATGGATGTCCAGATTGCTTAATTGGTCCCTAACCCAATCTTCATCGACTAAAGCAAACTCCTCCACTGCCCTGACTTCCTCTGGGGCCTCAGGGGAACGCAGCTCCTCAGGACAGCCTCCGGCAGAGTAGACAGAGACAAAGAAGGCATTCAGTAACTCTGCCTTCTCTGTATCTTCTGTCACCAAGGCACCCACCTCATTCATCAGTGGGCCTACATTGCCTCTGGTGTTAGTTTTATCTGCCACGTATTTGAAAAAGCTCTTCCTGTTGTCCTTGACCCCTCTTGCCAGGTTCAATTCTAGGGAGGCCTTTGCTTTCCTAGTTGCCTCCCTACATCCTCGGACAACAGCCTTATATTCTTCCCAAGTGGCCAACCCCGCCTTCCAAGGTCTGTATAAATGTACAAGACCTTGTCAATTTGGGTTTCGTTCTTGTTTCTCTAGGTTCCACATTAGAAAGGAATAGTCTCATTTCATTCCCTATAATGTGTAAAAAGGTATTTGTGATGTAACAATATTTTAACATCTTCCATAGAGAGCTCTCAGTTTCTGTCAGAATTTACCTGTGAACTTCCCATTTCTTCAATGGAATCAATTTCCCGAGGCTAGTCTCTTCTTTGCCTTCATTTTCTTCTTCATCCTGTATTTCAGACTAAAATAACAATACTGAAAAAAATTATGAAATCAATAGCTCTTTGTAACAATCTCTCAAAGTTGTCTGGTATTAGAAGCCTCTGGCTCAGTCTCTCTTTGCAAGGAAATCTATCCTCAGCTTTCCAAATTAATATAGAGGATGAATTCTTGTGTTTATATATTATCTACTATCTAATTAAGATTATCTAATTGTCCAAAGTGGCTCCAGTACCTCCGCTAGGTCTGTCTGGAAAAAATCTTTGCAGTAATGTATCTTAATAATGAAACTTATTGTAATCTTGATATTAGATGAGTACCACTTCTCACAATACCTAAGGCTATAATGGGTTGACAGACTACTGACAATTAAGAACCTACTATCAATTCACCTCAGTTTGATGCTTACAACCCGTAATAAACTATTTGTCACCAAAAAATAGATTAATATATCAAGATTAATCATCATCCTATGCTTTATATTTGCTGATTTATAAAATCATAGTGCATGATCATAAAAATAGAGGCTCATTGAACTTTCCTTTAGGTTTTTATTGTTAGGTAAAATATTGAAATATTTAATAACAACATCAATGTCTTGTTCTATTTCTGAACAAAAATAAGATAACATAGCAACAATGTGTTATTCATCAATAAAAGGAAGATATATGGACATTTTCTGTGAGTTCAGGTCATCATTTGTGGATTAAACCTGAAGCAAGTGGGGAGACAAAGCTCTGCTCATCCAGACACTAGACTGTAGGCACATAAAAGTTTTAGATGAGAACACTCATGATTTCTGTCTGCAAGCCACTTCATGCTGCATTCTTCTGCTACTTTTATTCCTGTTTGGGTTTTTTAACACAAGTAAAAGGATGATTTTCTCATGACAGTGTAGTCAAAGTTGCTCTGAATTTTTTTACTGATCATTTTAATTACATTAATTGCAAACATGGGTACTCAGACGTGTTATTCCTTTATCACTCAAGGGATGCTCAGAATTATTAGCATGTATGCAGAGCTGTTGTCAGCGAGGTATTCAGAAGAACCACTGCAGGGATTAACTGAGGTAGTAACATCCCTACAAAGAAGAAGGTTTGTTTGCTGATAGTCATCTGTTGCCAATGCTTAAGGACTCTTCTGAGGCGCTGCCAGACAAAAGAACTCAATGGGTTTACTCTGTCTTCTAAGAAGCCTGGAGAGTAGCTCAATATGCCGGAGTAAGGAAGTCAGAAAAAGTTCAGGAATAAAATACTCCTAGGCAGATGAATAAATTCATATACAGCTATTAAAAACACAAATTTTCCTGAGGGAAGTCAGCAGGAAAAGAAAGCACAGGGCACAGAAACCCATGGGATCATGCACAAAGGGCTAAGCCTGTCAGGTTCACTCTTATGATCATAATACCTCAGGTATGATAGAGACACATAAATATTGATATTCTAAAGCCATTTCTCTGTGTTTTTTTTTCCTTCTCCCTACTGTTAAATAAAATATTATGTCAAGACAGCTGTCAATCACTATGCCACCATCTCAAGGGAAGAAGCACAGATTCCTAAAATACTCACACCCTCGAGGAAGTAAACAATTGGTTCAAATGGGCAGGTGTCCATGAATTGCAGCATGAAGGAATAAACTGCAAGATTTCACTCCAGTGAAAGGAAAAAAAAATACAGTTAAGAGAGTAAGTGACAGGAAAAATCCTGGAATGAAAACTGGAAAACACACTAGGATTTCTTGAGGGTTCTTCCAATATACATCATCTGATAATTGCTTTCCTTTTCTTACCTGTGTCACATAATATTTGGGAAGTTAAGCAAGAAAGAGGTAAAATGTGCTGCTAACTCTCATAATTGACATGCCTATTAAAACAGTTATACATAGAATGTTGCCCACTAAATATAGCCTGTTTCCCCTGTATTATACTTTGTTTATCAGCATCTTAGGTGCTTTTAAGTTTATGCATCAATCTCAAAAGATTCAGAACTCATACAATTAGGTGCAGGTTCATGGCTTATATTAACAATTAACTGGGAGTTATATGTTTGTATGTGTGCGTATGTGAATTACTGCCTCTCTAAAAATGTTTCTCCCAACAATAAACAAAAAAGCTTCTTTGTCAATTAAAAAACACAGTATGTAGTAGGCATTTTCAGCTGTCACCTTCACTCCAAAATTTCCCTTATAAACCACTTTTTTCTTACTGAGAAAGGTATAATGCTAGATAATTAACTGATCACAGGAAAATATATGAGCATTGAAAGTACAATTGAACACAGAACATATTTAGAAAAAAAAATTGAGAAAGGCAAAAATTCCTCGTAGATTACTTAAAAAATGCACTTAATTCACAGATCAGTAATAAACTTTTGTTCCTTTAGAATTTAGTAGAATATCTGTACTGGTTTTGGCTGGGAAAGAGATAATCTTCTTCACAGTAGATAGAATGCAACTATGTTTTGGATTTGTGCTGGAACTAGTATTGATAACACTTTCAGTTACTGCGAGCAGTGTTTACACAGAGACAAGCCCTTTTCTGCTCTTTGTCCCATCCCACTAGCAAGGAGATTGGAGGTGAACAAGAAGTTGAGAGGGGACACAGCTGGGAGAGCTGGCCCCAATGACCATAGGGATATCCCAGACTATATGATGTCATGCTTAGCATATAAAGCTGAGCAAGAGAGCAGTGGGAGAAATTTAGAGTGACGGTGTTTGTCTTCCCAAGAAACCATTACACGTGATGAAGCCCTGCTCTCCTGGGTATGGCTGAATAAATGCCTGATGATGCAACGTGGTGAATTAATACCTTGTTTTGTTTGGCTTGTATTCACAGCTATTAAAATATCTCTATCTGAACCCACAAGTTTTCACACTTTTACCTTTTTCTTTCTCTTCCCCATCCTACTGCAAAGGAGTGAGGTTATGGCTGCAGGGCTTAGCTGCCTGCTGGGGTTAAACCATGACAACTGCCTTTTAAAGCAGTGAAACTAAAAACTAAGACAACATTTTAGTCAGGATGGCAGTCTGAGGGCTAGGGACTTTGGGGTTTCTTGCTCTATTTTTTTTTTTATTTCTCTGCAAAGCTCAGTCACCAGAAAAAAAAAAAAGCAGCTGAGAGACATGTTTAGAGGGCCAAGCGGTCATTCTTTCAAGAACAGCTGCTGTACAAGCAATTATAAATAATGAACAAAAATGTCAAGTTTTATGTACTTTACCATTCCCTAATCCAGAAACATTTAATATTTGGTCTGTCGTGCTCCTGTGGGATAATAGTACTTATTATACATCTACAAACTCGAGGAAAGACAGTTTGTTTCTATCTACTATGTCTTCTCAAACAACATGGGTGTCAAAACCATGCCTTTTCTTTTCACGATTTTTTTGGGGGGAACAGGAAGGGATTGATTTTTGAGTTTGGGAGCTAAGGAAAGTAGGATGTAATTACCTTGAGGAAACTCTGCAAATACCTCATCCAATGCTACAATACACAATCTTTCTAAAGAGGGACACATTTCAAAGGGAGAAGGTCAGCTTTAAAAGGAAGCAATAGAGTAGAACCGATTTCTCGACCATACAGAAATATTTAGCTAAAAAGCACTAAAACTGTTTCACAAGTATACGTTTGGAAGCAGCAGGATGATACATCTCTGTACTGTTTTAAAGGAGCTAGATGTGTGCAGAGCCAAAAGACCTATCTGCACAAAATGATTGAAGTCAGGCTCAGCCACCCTTTGACCATGACCTTCATTACAGTTTTTGCAACCTCAAAACCATACAGATATGTAACTGCACACTGATGAAACTAACATGCCCTGCTGAGATCACAGTACTGTTATCATGCAGCAGTTTTGTTATCAGCAAGAGCTGTCTGAATTCTAGACAGCTTAGACCACAGACAGCATATCATGGATTTTTCTTCACACATTAGATCATCAGCAGAGCCTACATCATTCTATCTTTGTAGAATACAAAATATTCAAACATTTAGAATATATCAAGATCTGGAAATCATTAGTTAGAATTTACAATAGAAAAGGAATAGAATAACAAAAATAAAAATGTGTTAAAACTAATTCTGAAATCATACAAAAGGACAATCTCTAGCTGTCAATGTACTGTTACTGCAAAAAAAAAAAAAGTTGAAAACAAAAAATATGCTATTAAAGTCACTGTTTACCAATCTTCCTTTTTTTTTTTTTTTTTCCAGGCATACTAGATGTTCAGGATGGAACATGCACAGTAATTCACATTTCCTGTTACGTATAGTATTACCTTCTTCATTTTCATCTGTCACGAATGTTCTGAGGAACTGTGGAACATCTCTCTGAATGTGTCATTATTATCATGTAGGGATGACAAATTTGATTTTATAAACTTCAGAAATACCGTAAGCGGTACTTAAGGGATCATCTCTGTCCCTGGCATATCATTCTCACAAAACTTCGGTTGAAAAATTTTTAATTTATCATTTTTTCCTATATCTCATCTGAAATAACCCAACTCATTCTTCTACCTACAAATGGGATATGCCATTTAAAGAATTAATCTCATAGAAACAGATTTCCAGCTCACAAAGAACAAAGATGATTTTCTTTTCAAATGGGAGAAAAAACTTGAAGGTCAGTTGATAAGGATATCTAGAAAAGTAGAACAATTACTGCTTGCCTTTTGATATCGATTTAGAGATAGATTTAGAATCTCCTTAAATTGGTTTGAGTAGGTTTTTACATGCTTTGCATCCATCTATGAAATTCTGTATATGGGGTTTCCCTTGATCAACTTAGATCTTTTTCAGTGAAAGACTTCTAGGTGACTCTTTTAAACAGGTAACACATTCTGCTTTATATTGTTAGGAAGAATGTTTGTGTCTTCCAACATCAATAGACCTCATTGCAGTGAAACAATGTCTTTTGAACCTAAAATAGCCATAATTTATTTTGTTTACCTCTGCACAGACGACCCTTCTGCATCACTGGTGTTATTCTCACATTACAGATCTATGTGTTCTCTTATAATTGCCTAAAGACAATTTTCTGTCATCAGTCTCCCCTTCTGATTGTATTGCTTGCTTCGTGTATCGCTCCATAATGTGCCTTCTAATGCTTCCTAGCCCAAGCATGAATCTGGTTTTATATTTTTTTTCCAATTGGCACAACATATGTTGCCCTCTCGGAAGTACTTTCAAGAGTTAAATATGGTGTTGCAAATAGAAAGTAAACATAACACCCATTTACAAAAACAGTAAAAAGGAGGACCTCACAAACTACTGACATGGTTTTGAAGGTCTCTTCCAACCAAAATTATTCTATGATTCTATGTCTGGTATTCAGACAAAAGATTAAAAAAAAAGATAAAAATTCTCTGTCTTCTCTTATTGTGGTTATTTCAAAACTGTTGACTCTTGGAATAGGCATGGTTGCTTCTGAAATAACCCTTCTTCTGTTCTTGCTGTGCATCTCCAAGTCCAGCAAATAATGTGCAATGACTTTATGGTACCATACATAGTACTACTCTTGAAACTACTCTTGATAGTATATATATATAGTGTGTGTGTATATACATATAGTATATATACTATATATACTACTCTTGATGACATCTAAGCCATTCTCAGCTTGCTATTATATAGCTTTGGGTGCAAAGGTACATGCCATAAACGGACTATCATCAGTTTTAGCTGAATAAACAAGTGTAGATAGTTGTGACCTACTGTATGAGTGGAAATTTTTCAACAGAAGATGCAGAAAGAAAGTGAAAGCCTATGTATAATCTAGGTCTGAAAAAGTGATCTTGCCATAAACAAGTTGGAAAGGGATAGAAGATAGAACAATGAAAAAATGGAATGGAAACTCAGGTTTTGGTCAGTTTGAGTACTATTAAATGAAGTATGCAGTAAAACTTTCTGAGGGTAAGATATAAGTAAGGTATTAGCAGCTATATTTCTAGAGGAAATACTAAGGACCTTACTATTTTGGACAGAGAGATGCTAAAGCAAAATAGGAATTACACCTATAAAGATGGTATAGAATGGGATACTAAGTGAATTCTTTGGCTGAAATGGTTCCTAACAGACAACAAGTATACTAAGATAAGATGATTAAGAACTAAGTAAAGAACTAAAAGTGTTGTTGTGAATGGTAAAATATTTCAAGGATGTACAACAGCACAGGTCATGTCAGAAATTAAACATAGTGAATTACTATATTTATGTTTGTTACATAGACACATACACTCACAAATACATTCAAATGAGAAAGAATAATATCCTGGGTACAAATTTCACTACAGTAAGTATAATTAATCTCTCTAACAAACTAGAAGGAAGCTGTGAATACTCTCCTTTGATGACTCAAATAGTCAATAGGCAAACTATATCTCCTATAACAATAACCAAGTATCAGTCATCTTTTAACCCATCAGTTAACTAAATTAAATAAGATGAAATACAATTTTCTGTGATTTGACTTGAGTTCCTACCAGAAACTAAAGAGATTTCCTCTTTCCTACATTCTCCCCCTGTCCTTAGAAATGTAGATTTGGGACAAAGTATGCAATTCCAGCCAGTACAAAAAATTCTGCTTTTTTGTGAACACTCTAACTTTTTCCTTCTGTTCTTACTTTAATTAAGGATTTTTATTTTTGAAATTAAAAATCTAAATATTTTCCTTTAAAAATATTTAAAAATTATATTTTATCTTTGTAAAATATAAAAATTAAAAAAAAATATGTTTGGAGCTATTTTCACTGTCTTCAGATATTTTCTAGTTTTGAAAATATATTTGGCCTCCTTAAATTTTTTTTTTCATCAAAAATCACTCTTTATGGAATAGGATCACAGGAGATCAGAGAAGATAATTTAACAGTCCCTCTGCCCTCATAAATGCTTTGCCTCTAAGCCCTGAAGTTGAGAATAGGGTAAGAAACATATTCATAAACACAGAGAAATCAAATTGTTTTACAGACTATCAAGTTTAACCCTCCATAGCTGATGAAAAGACCCGTATATTAACAACATCACGTTTATTTTGAAAAGCACTTGTGGCACTTTGATAAGAGCATGACAGTTTCTGATGAAAATCAGAATTAGAGAAGGAATATCTCAACTGAGACAGATGATCCAGGTGATTTTACCACTGTTGATAATACCACAAGTTGTGCTGTTGGACTCATGATTTACTCTTTTGAGATGCAGAGGTAGAAAAGGAAAACTATCAGAACTGATTGAAGCAATCAATGCTAAGTAAAAGAGGTGAATAAATAACTTATTAGATGTCTTTCTCTCAGACCTTACTATACCGAATTAACTGATTAAAAGAAGATATAGAGGCTAAACACTATCTGAAACTAGATTGAAAATATTATTGCAAGAAAATTGTAAATACGTTGTAAACTCAGTTTTTATACTTTGAAATCTCACACCAAATTTGTGTCCTAGAGACAAATGTCTGGACATGAAACGTGTATACTTTAATATTCTTAGCATTCAATGATGAATGATATCCTACAACTAGACAGTATTTTCCTATCTGAAAAACTGGTTAAAATTCTTCAATGCATTATGACTGTGTGCCCATTATTGGGTAAGTAGAACCCATTCACATGTTGGAATGGATGTAACCAACTTTAGATTAATTAACATCAAGTGGTAGCTCTTCCCAAATTTATTAGTGTATCATAAAAATAAGTACTGAATTGCAAGCTTCTTGGCTCTAAATTGGGGAAGGGTCTGGGGTTACTGCAAGACAAATCATGATCTCATCCTTTTTCTTCCCTACCCCAAAGTTCTGGATGTTTCAGATAGTCCACTTCAATAAATATCTACATTCCTGTCAAGAACGACTCTGACAGGGGTGCTCCTGTATGAGTTGAATGTCCACATTTGCTTCCACAAGAAAAATAACTTTTCCTTAATGAGTGTTCTGTACAATTCAGGCAAATGTAGTCAGAGATTATGAGTCTTATGTTCCGCTTTGAGAAAGATACGGTAGCTATGTGCTGAAGAAAATTTTTTCCTACCTGAGGGATTGATTTCCATTCTTACTTCTGCAATCTTTTTGATATTAAGCTTCAAATCTAAGTTCATGAGGTCATACTCTTTGTATTTCTGGTATCCCACCTATAAAAAAAGAAGCATAATTTGTTTTCTCATGTTTATTGCATTAAAACTCTGAGAAGTACTACCCTTGCAAATGTTTATTTAACTTAACTGTGAATTATAATCGTCAATGTAAATATAAACATATTCATAAACAGCAACTACTTCTTAGTGCTGCTGATTGGGGTATAAAACACGACACTCATTGAAAGACAAGCAAAACAGAAGACATTATATTTTTAAAGCATGCAACAGCACATCTACTACTTCATAAACATCTAATTGCTGTTTGTCTCAATTCTGTCACACAACCTATGTTGGACCAGAAATGGTTATAAAATTTGACATACTGTACCATGACTGATAATATTTATTTACCGCTCATACATATTTAAAATTTCTAAAGGTCACACTTAAAATAGTTTTCTGCTTGCTACAATGGCTATTGAATAACTTCAGTGTCCAGCAAAACGGCACTTCTGGATCAAGACAGACACCTCCCCAGTGTTTTTATTTTTATTTGAAAGTATTTTCTGATCTGTTAAACTAGTGACCAAGAGATCATAAATT
Source organism: Trogon surrucura (assembly GCA_020746105.1). Lineage (NCBI taxonomy): Eukaryota > Metazoa > Chordata > Aves > Trogoniformes > Trogonidae > Trogon > Trogon surrucura. Next base: position 109,224,803 of record CM036617.1, on the reverse strand, counting down.
ACTTCTACTATAGCAAAAAAATGTTATCTTCAAAAAGATTAAAACACTCAACTGATTTTTTTGAAGTCTTGACATTTTACTGTTATTAGTGACAATTTAACTTATTCTTTATGATCTCCAAGACCAAGTTAATTAAAAAGTATTTTTTTTCCCATCATACCTCTTTGAAAAAAAAAAAAAATGTTCACAAGGCTTTTAATGCCATTAGAATTATTGTTGCTTATAACAGATCCAGATGACAGATTGGGGCTTACAGCTACTTTATTTTAAACAAAGATCCATTTTCTTAACCTCAGCTAAATTTCTTATTTAAAATAAGAAAGTCAGTTTGGGACACAACTGTTATGAAAGAAATCTATCTACCACAGGAATACAAATAAAATTTCCTGAGAAATTTGATCAAAATACAGACAGTGCAATTTTAGGACATCTATTAGAACAACCATCAACACTGTGGCAATTTTGTCTACAGAGCACAAAAAATGATTGGTTGTAAACACCCACTGAATGGAATTGCTAAGGGAAAGGAAATGACAGCAGAATTTGAATAAGATATTAATTAACACTTGTTTCCTTCTTTTTTTTCACCTTCATAATTCTATCTCATTACCCCTTTGCATTTTACTTTTTTTGCCTATTACCTTTGGCTTATTAACTTGTTGAACTTCAAATAGTAGAACTTAAGAGTCAGAAGCATATGCTGTAAACTTTCCATGGTTTGTCCTTGTCTCATTGCATTAACAGAATGAATGTATTGTTCATCCTCTCAAGACTGCATTTTCTCCTTCTTCTGTGTATTAGAGATGAGGCATTTGGACTTACGATCATTGAAATGTCCCAAGCTGACAGCACAAAGCCACTTAAAATGAGTAGCGCTCTAATTCTGCTAACAGTGTCAGGTTTTGATTACGATTATGACTCCAGACATACCCATCACAGACAAATCTTTGGTACTTGACATTATAAGATAAACATTCATGCTTCCATTGTTTGGAATGCAATATTAAATATGAAAATATTTGGGTTTGTGAGAACCAGTAATTTTTCTTCTTCTTCTTTGCTGACTGCCTGTATGGCCATATATCTGCATCCCTATTTAATATTTTTGGAACAGGTTAAAAGGGTTACTTGAGTTGTGCTAATTTAACAGTTTAAAGAGGACAGATTGCAGCTGTCATGTAAAGAATAACAGGAACCGGAGAATAGGCACTAGGGAGGAGTTGTCACAGAGACACAAAGCTTTCACTAGATAGTGACTATCCAAACAAGTAGAAGAAAAAAATATGTGGGCCAAATGGAGGGGAAAAAAAAAAGAACTGTAAAAATAAAAGTAAGCAATGTAGTATGCATTTTCTGTTTGGTTTCTCTAGTTTTGCAGGAGTCACAATTGTAAATCACAGCTGGCTTTTCTGTCTCTTTTACACTACTATTTAACTCTCTCAGCCTCCCCTTAGAATCCTGATAGTGCTATGTCCTTTAGGGAAAGTCTTGTGAACCTTTGAAGGATTCACACATCTTTATGGCAAAAACTACTTAATTTCCTCAAGTTCTTATCTAACACTAAAACGGTTCCTTGGCCCTTATTCCCTAGAGCTTCATGCAAGAAAACCATAACCAGGTTGTTCCCACTTTCTGGCACTTTAGGCCTTATTACACTTAATGTCATTGCTGTGGTGCTTAATATACTTTTATAAATTCATATTAGATTAAGAAAATACTATCTGTTAAGTATACTTCCTCTCTCCTGTTCTATCCAAGAAAGCCACATATATCTCATTGTGTGTTTACTTAATGGAGGATGCTAAGGTTGATGAGAAAACAAAGATGACTTCACATTAAAATTGAGTTAAAACTTGATAACTCAGCTCATACAGCACTTAAGAAAGAAGGCTGATTCTGCAGGCTTTTTCTAACTGATGCCTTCTTCATGCACAAATCCAGACCCTGTGACATGTTGACAGCTTACAATGGCAGTTGAAAAATGATCAGTGAGAGGCAGCCTTTTAATTGCCATTAAAATGAGTGGAGCATCCTCATCCTGAATGACTGGGAAAGAACTTTTCAAGGGTGATAAGCACAAAATAGTGCAGACCATTATGTTGAATTACATACTGCAAAACATTTCATTGTACACACTGTCAGAGAGAAGCAAGAGCAGGCTGTTTGCTAATGGAAGACAAGCTTGGACCTAATGACAACCATGATGGCAATGCCCTCAGTGACAGGGCAGAGCACCACAACACCAGGGGTAGGCCAGCTGCCCGCAGCGAGGGCTGCAACAGGTCCTACCACACAAAGAAATTACCACACAAAGGCAAAATAACAAGCCAAACACAAGGTGAATCGAGGAAACACAGGAATTTCAGAAACAGGGCAGACGGCAAGGACCACGCACAACGTAGCCGGGGCAGGAACCTGAGTAGGGAGGAAGTGATTATTTCTCGGAGACAGCCACTGAAGTTAGCTGACGGTATTTTAACACAAAGTGCCTTCTTATGAAGTGTGTGATTCAACTGCAGGAAATATTGCCACTGCATTTAATGGAGACCAGAGAAATATGTATGTTCAGATCAGGTTTAGGTGAATTCATAGATTTTAAGTCTACCAGTAGTTATTATAATTGTGACGGTTGGATCAGCTTGTCCTTAACTCTTAAATTGTTGATTATTGAATTGCAATACTGGAGAAAATTTCACTTTACCTACTCTTTCAAAAAATATTTACCAGTCACAATTAGCAGAATGATGTCTTAGTCTGATCCTTAATTTTCTAACAACAGACATTGTATTTTTTTCAACGAAAGGATTTATGTCCTAACTATAAGTTCTAGAATAGGAAAGACGCCATTAGAAAATTAAGACAGAGAGGATGAAAATATATAGACAATAAAGTCAAGAAAACAGGTGTTGTTCAAAAAAAAATAATTTTTAAAACTATCTATCAAATCCTCAAAAACATTTTTAAGCAATACAAACAACTAATCTTTGTGTGAGAGGATAAAGCAGGACTTAAGCTAAAAATTGATGAGGATAAACTAAAAAGATGGTAAGAGCATTTCCAAAAGAGTCTGAATAGAATAAAACCTGTGGTTAAACCTAAGTACTCATAAAGAAGTCTGAAACTTCCCTAATTAGCTGTGAGCTTGCATTAAAGGGGAAACAACTGTAGCTAGTAAAAAACTATTCATGAAGCTGAGTGGCCAAGGCAAAATATAAGGCAGAATCTTAAAGAAATGACCAAGCATCTGCAATAATGCATCAAATACAAAAACATATCAGCCTTAATTGTCCCAGTGCCACAGAAGGAAGATGAGCCAAAATGTATTAAACAGCTCAGCAGAACATTACTGTCACTTCCAGGAAATGTTCATTGCAGATTGATTTTATAGCAAAGAAAATCTAAGAGACAAAAGAAAGTAAGAAAAGAATCTGAAGGTGTCAGAGAAAGGACAATATATGCTGAATAAATACGGTGTTTTGAAGAGTCCTGGGAAGACACATTAAAATGCAAAATCCTAATAGTAATAACCTGTGTCATTCCGAAAAATATTGTTTTTCTTGCAAAAAATTCACAGAGGATAATGGCTATCTGTGGGACACAAATGGAGTCAGTGAGTGTGGTGGGTTGACCTTGGCTACCAACCAAATGTCCACCCAGACACTTATTCACTTTCCCCTTCAGCGAGATATAGGGAGAAAATAGGAAGACTAAGAGTGCCAGTGGGCTGAGATTAAGACAGGGACTATTGCAGATGAAGTAGGTTTGATTTATGGAAAATTAGCTTAATTTACTGCCAATTAGAATAAATATTTTATTAGTGATTAGTATAGAGGGAAACTAACAACACCTTGGCACTTATGTTCAATATAGCAAGAAAGAAATTCTGTGTTAAAATAGCATAGTTTGCCCATTCTCAAACCAAAACCAATGCATTATTTATTGACAGTACTAAAAAGAAAACCATGCAATTGTTCTGCATTGTAAGAACAAAACTTTAAGGAAAAAATGTGGAATGCCTTAGACTCTGAGCTAGAAATGTAAAGACCTAGATATTGAAGGCAAATATTGAATGAACTTTCTCCCAGTTTCTGCACACTTAGAAAACAAAATGGTAGCTCCAAGGAGACAGAACTGAAGTTGTGAATGCTACAACCATTCCCTTTGTGACCAATGTTTTTAACAGGAAACCCAAGATTCCCATTAAGTAAACAGTAGGCATTTTGTTTTCGCAGAACTTGGTAACAACGGACAATAATCCAAAAGCAGAAAGAGTAAGAATTGGACGAGTCCCTCTAACAAACAAGTTACGTAATATCTGGACTACAGAAATCTATCCAACAGTAGCAATTCTGGAGGCAAACCTGCATGCTTTTTACTAAATATCTGTGAAGACCACAGATATGTCCGGTTATAAAACTGGACAAGTATAAAAGATTCAGGAACACATCAGCCGCTACAATTCTATTAAGTGAACGATGGATGAAAGAGTTTCAAAATGTCTGAAGAATAGAAGCATAGGTAGTCCTTGTCTACATATATAACGGTGATCATCAGAATGGTGAACCGCTAGTAGGATCACAGAATGATTGAGACTGGAAGGGAGCTCTGGAGATCAGCTGGTATGATGTTCTGCTCAAGCACAGCCACGTAGAGCTGATTTTCCAGATGATATCCAGATGAGCTTTAGATGTCTGCAAGGATGGAGGACAATCAATCTCTTTGTGCAACCTGCAAGATAGATAGATAGGAAGATAGAAAGACTGTGAGTCAGGAACCAAAAAGAAAGATAGCTAAAACATACAAAGGATTAATTTTTATTTTTTTTTTAAAAAAAGGCTGTATTTGCCTTTTGTTTCATAGAATTTAAGAGAAAAAAAAATAGACTTCAAATTTGAAGGTCAATTTTTAATTATTTAACAATTACGATATGTCATTAAAATGTTTGCATGTCTAACTATATGCAGAGAATACAAGATTTCAAGTTTAGCTATTATCTATCAAACTACAGTTAAGAAGCATGATAGAATCTCACTGATTACAAGACATTTATACATATAAAAATATCATGCTATTAAAAATAGAAACATTCTATGGAGATTTGATATATTTTCTGGATTAAATAAAAGAGGAGATAAAATGAACAGTCTTCAAAGATGGACTTTTGAATTCTTTATTTAAAAGCACTGTTAGTGGATTGAAAGAAGATTATAATTAGAAGGTAGGTTTAAAAGAGAAAATGCTGAATGTATCTGTTGATACAAAAGTGAGCAAGATGCTGAGAGCAAAGTACAAAATGTGTTTCCCTGAAGCTGTTGAGCCTTTTCAGGTTTTTGCCCCTAGCTGGAGACATTCTAGATAACCTGAAGTGAAAGTTAATATTTCTCTAGTTTTATTAGATACCTCTGATACTATGAAAGACAAATGTATGTTCTCAGGGAAATTTATGGGTGCCATAACAGCACCAAGCACACACCATGTTATGTATTCTGCATTGCATGATGCGGTACTCGTCACAGAGCTGTAAACCCTCACCCAGACATTTGCTTTAACACTACACGCAAAGCTTTCCAGTTACATTGTCAACTCCTATCTGCTTGGGATAGTCTGGAAGCTTATAGCTCTTACATACCCCAGAAGAGAATAAACACAAAGATACCTACAGAAGTGAAATACCACTTAAATTACAGACATGCAATTAATTTTTTCTTGGCCCTGCATCAAATGGACACTGATTCTGCTTAAAAAAATAGCCTGCACCTTAAATGATGAAGTAACCAGCTCCTTCATGCTTCATCAGCTCTGTTTTTGAGTTCTCTTTACTAAGTCAGAGCTTGCCATTAAAAATATTGCAGTTTTAGTAGGAAGGTATTTATACCTTCTCATTTTACTAAAAAGGATTTAGAGTCTCTATGGATTAAACCTTAGTTAAGCAGAAAAAAAAGGCAGTAACTCCATTAGCAGCAAATCAGCACTTCAGATTTGTATTCTAAAAAAGAGGGTGAGAAACACGTAAAGATTGCAGGAATGTGTAAAAGCTTAAATCTCTAAGGAGTTAAAAATTGAACTGAATTAAAGTAAACAAATTCCTTCTCATGGAACAAATTACACCAATGCTGTTGGCATTTATGATTTGTGGAATCCTATCTTTTAGGTGTACCTGAATGCACACAAAGAAGCCATCAACTAGTGCAGGACCATGAGCAGTAAAACGGCCTTTTGATGCCAAGGCTAGCCCAGGAAGCTGATCCCTTCCACCATGTAGCAAAAAAAAGTACTTTTTCCAGAGATACAGGATGGAAAAAAACTGATAGATGGGAAACCTCATGTTAAATATAACCTGCATATTCCCCAAAGCATCTTTATTTCTGTAGAAGTAGCAGTAAACAGTGTATTTGAAACTGTTGGTTCCTTAGGACAAAGAAAATTTCTGTTTCCTGTGCATGCAGTTTACTTTCAGAGGCTATTCTCCAGCCAGCAGCTGAGCCTTGAGGGCTCTGGTATGATATAAAGTAAGACAATCTCCACCAGCTTGCAACAGCAAATTGAGATGTACCCCTCCACTGTTACACTGGTGTTCCGGCTTGCACGCTGAGATCATAAGTGCCGTGAGTTTACATGGAGACATTCACCATTGCAGGCCTTACCACATACCTGGTGTCCTCTGTTTCCCTTCTCACCCAGACTTCCAGTTTCTCTTGCAAAGAAACAGCCTCCAAGAGAGGCACATGTGCCCAAGTCCATGCTAGGGAGTTTATCCCTCTATGAAGCTAGGTCCTGTTGCAGAGATCAAAACTCTGACAAAACAGCTTCAGGCCCATGATATGGAGAAGGCTGCTGATGCTTTAAAAGGCAGGAAAGATGAGTGTGAGGAGTGTGTGCAGCAGGTGAGTTTGATGTTAGGGACTTGGTCTACAGAGAGAGTTTAGGATAAGAACAGTAAAGTACAGGTAAAAATTTGGATTTCGGTGGGCTATTAGAGAAACACATAGGGGGCAAATGAGAAAATGCTTTAAGAACAAATTCAGGGTCTTGCATCTGAATCTTACCCGGTATGTTGTATTATGTAAGTCTGGTTCTGATCATACAAGCATAGAATGGTTTGGGTTGTGAGAGAGGTCAAAGTTCATCCAGTTCCAACCCTCCTGCCATGGACAGGGACATCCTCTACTAGACCAGGTTGCTCAATGCCTTGTTCAATCTGCCCTTGAACACTTCCAGGGAGGAGGTATCCACAATTTGCCCGGGCAATTTGTTGCAGTGTCTCAACACTCTCAGGGTGAACAGAGTAACTGAGGCTGAGAAGGATTATGAGAGTCATCTGGCCCAAACACTTCCTCAGAGCAGGGCCAATGTAGCACGGGCAGCTTGATAAATAGCAAAGGAAAGGGATATGAAAGATATTGATGTAGGACAGCAATATATGCCCCTTCCTTGTGATTTATTTTATGACACATTTCTCTTATTTCTTTCTGTAAGAACATTTATCTTTAATCATTTTCTGTAAAACTAAGAATATTTAAATAAAGACAAATATCTGAAAAATACTGCAAATAGTCCATCGCTTATTACATACTTATTATGATAGAGTGCTTAGCCAGCAGTGGACATCTGTATAGATTATCTAGATCCACTGAGGATAAATCAGAGGTGACTCTTTACTGTTGGAAATGTTAAAAGAGAAAAAAAAGAGACAGAAAAAAACCATACTGAGAAATAATGGCAAATAAAAGAAAGACATCACTTAAAAACAAAAAAAAAAACCACAAAAGCTCTAGATTAAGAAATTTTTTGAGTTAAAAATCTCGATATGCTTCTTAGTTAAATGTATACATATTCAGTTGATATATTTAAAATATCATGGCTCCCTCAAAATAATTGTTCATTATTCATAGGTTTCTGCTTATTGAGATCCCTCAAATGTGTTACAAATTAGGAGCTTCCCTTTAGACATGGAGCTCCACAACAACAAAAACAAATGACCCAAGCTCTCTATTTCAGAGGGCACCATAAACATCTCAGGAACACTTTGCCGAGAGGTTGCACTTCAAGCAGTTCAGTGACAGTTCAAACCATACAAGCATCCCAGAGAGGCACCCCTTGAAACAGTTCCAGGTGGCTTCAAGAAAACTCACCAACCAGGAATTGTCCTAGCATCCCGGGGAGGTGCTACTTCAACCAGTTTCAAACAACTCCATGTCAGACAACTCGAAGCAGATTAAACTGAGGGAAAAGACAACCCTTTCCCCTGAAAGATGCCCTGCTCATTGCCAATTAAGAGTCTCATCCGAAGAGTACTCGGTTGAGCTACAATGGCCCCAGAGGTGAGATTAAGACACAATGGAGGTGTTGTGTTTTCTCCTGAGTACTTATTTTTCTAGTGCAGAGAGACAGAGAGAAGGGGGGGGGGGGGGGGGGGGGGGGGGGGGGGGGGGGAGGGGGGAAAGAAGAAAGAGAAAGGCAAAAGAAGAGGAAACCAATACCTTTCTTTCTTTCCTTGAGTCCCACACCTGGTCATGTCCCTGCTGTAGTTGACGCAGTTATAATAGAAAAGCTACTCTTGATGCTTTCAGCAGTATCTGTCTCCACCCAGTCCCATCTCTCCCCTCAGAGTAAAAAACAGGGACTAAAGAGTGGGTAGTTTCTCCTCTGCTCCCTTTTATGTTTTCTGGAGGTTTGCTCTGCCCCTTTCACAGGACATTGTAGGAATGATGGGGCAGAGCCTCGTGGAGTTGAGATGAAAAACGAGTTTGTTTTAATGATGAAACATAAATGATAACAATAGCAGCGAAATAACAGTAGTGTTTAACCAGATATAACACGAGTAATGTATAACAGAGACGTCGCACCATTCGGAACCCAGTGGTGAAAAGCTCTCAGATGGAGAGGTGGAAAAGAGATAGAGATCCCCGCCCTGGCCAGCTCCCTCTCTATACCCCGAGCACGACGTCATGATGGTATCGAATATTCCCTTGGCTAGTGGCTAGTTTGGTTCAGCTACCCTGGCTATGCCCAGCTCCCAGACTCCAGTGAAAATTAACCCTATCCTAGCTGAACGCAGTACACACATTAAATCATTTTCAGAAATTATAATGGTTTCAAGTCCTTCCATCAACAAATCAAAGTTTAAAATACATCTTTCCATCTTGAATTTCCAGAGTAAGAGCTAAAAAGTGCTAAAACTTTTAGGTAGTTAAGAATAACCACAATTAGAGTTAAACCACCAATAAAATGTCTTCTGGCCCCACAATAACACAAAGATGAATGAGGCATAAGGTCTGATTTCTTCTTCATTATTATTATTGGACATTTAAAATTGTATTTCAGATTATTAAAAGCTATGTTCCCAGTAGAGGACAAACAGGACACATCTGGACTTCACAGTGAATGATTTGGATGTTGTTTATTAACAAGCTGCCCTGCAGACAATGAACATACCATATTTTATGCATTTTTTCAGACATGATCTCAAATGAAATCAAGAATAGCAGTCACGCACCTGTGATAAGATGCATTCCTATTAGAAGATTGGGATAATGAGTTCTCATCATCTATGAAAAGCCCCATTATGTGGTGACTAAACAGCACATTACCAGTGAAACAAAAAATTATCAAAATGCACTGATCTTAATTTAGCCTGAAAAGGTTATAATCAAGTGTATTTCCAGATGGGAAGACCTTTTAAAAAGTTTATAAAAGAAAACAAATTAATTTGTGAAACATTATATGGATCTGGTGTAATAAAGTCTAAAAGCTCTAACAATGTGTCAGAAATATTTCACACTACTGAAAATCACCATATACTAAGTGGACATAGGAGGGACAATTGAAAGTAGTTACGTTTCTAAGCAACATGTTAAATCTTATTATGTTAATGGAGAATATGATTTGTTCAATTTCACTTCTCTGTTATTCCACTGTCCCTAGAATACCAGCCCTTGCTGCAATAGGATTGCCATTGCATGGAGGCAGGGACTAAAATACAAGGCATTCTCTTGAGTAGGAAAAATACTCCATTATCTCCATCTATTCTACAACTTTACTAATAAGACTTATGTAACGCTAATTTCCTTTAGAGTCTGAAAAAAACACTTTCTAATTTCTGAAATATTACAGTTAAACCCAGAAAACTATAATGTAAGTAGAACTGTAAGGGGTAAAACCATTTCTTTACCTGTATGAATGAAAATATTGTTGTAGGAATGACAGAAAATCTGGGAAAGTTAATGTCCATTCTGTAAGTCTACTTGTCTCCCAGTTTTTCTGAGATATTTTATCTTCACAAGACATGCCACAAAGGAATGAAATTATTAAAAAATGTAATTAAAAAATATTGTGTTTAAATGGAATTTTCTGTATGCATTTTTTTGGGTGTGTGCCCATTGCCCTTGTCCTGTCACTGGATACCACTGAGAAGAGCCTGGTACTTTCTTACTTTTGACTTCTTCCATCAGATATTCATACACATTAATAAGACCCCCTTTATCCTTCTCTGCTCCAGAAAGAACAGTCTCATCTCTCTCTGTCTGTTGTCATGTGACAGATGATCCAAGCCCTTAATCATCTTTGTTTCCCCTAATTAGACACATTTCAGCATATCCCAATCCCTCTTGTGCAGGGTAACCGACAACTGGACCCAGCACTCCAGATGTGTCTCATCAAGTCTGAGCAGAGAGGAAGGATCACCTCCCTTGACCTGCTGGCAATGTTCTTCCTAATGCAGTCCAGGATGCTATTTTGTCTCTGCACTGCTGTCTCACGATCATGTACAGGTCCACCAGCACTCCCAAGTCCTCCTCTGCAAAGTTGCCTACAAACCATTTAGACTTCAGCCTACACCGCTTCATGGAGCTATTCCTTCCCAGGTACAAGATTTGACATTTGCATTTTTTAACTTCGTAGGATTCCTGTCAGCCGTCTCTCCAGCCTGTCAAGATCTCCATGAAGAGCAGCACAACAATCTGATCTCTCTATCAGTTTGCCACTTCTCCCCTTTTTTTATCACCTGTGAACTTGCTGAGGGCACAATCTGTCCCATCATCTAGGTCATTAATAAAGACACTAAAAAAAGTGTTTGCCCTTGTAACAGTCACTGAGGTATACCACTAGGTACTGACATTCAGATATACTTGATACCACTGATAACTCCTTGAGCCCAGAAGTTCAGTCAGCTTTCAGTCCACCTCACTGTCTCTTTATCCAGCTCATACTTCATCTATGGGGATATTATGGGACACCATCTCAAAACTCTTTCTAAAGTCAAAACAAACAACACACACTATTCTCCACTCATCAACCAAGCCATTCATCTTTTGACAGAAGGTCATCAGATTAGTTTTACATGATTTCTCCTTCATAAATCCATGCTGATCACTCCCTATCACCTTCTTGTGCTTGATATGATACTTGATACATTTGGAAACAGTTACAAGGATTATTTTCTCCATCAATTTCACAGGGATCAAGTTGAGGCTGACTAGCTTTTAATTCAATGGATTCTTTCTGGTCTTTCTTAAAGACAGAGGTGATATGGGTACGTACAGTTTGTTTGAATGTGATGTAAATCTGATCCCCTCCCACCAAGAGTAAGCTTTCCTTTATCCAAATTTTCCCTCAGGTCTCAGGGGTGTGGGATTCCTGAGGCTAAATCTAACCAGTGAAGACCGAGGTGAAGAAGACATTGAGTACCTTGTACTTTTCAATGTCTTTTGTCACAAGCTTCACTGCCTCATTCAGCAGTGGGCCCATGCTTTCCCTGGTCTTACATTTGTTGCTGATGTACCCGCAGAAGCTCTTCTTTTTGCCATTCAGATTCAAACCTAGATGAGTTTTATCTTTCCCAAACACAATCCTGCGTGCTCAGGATTTATTTTCCTCCTGGGACACTAAACTACATCTTTTGGACACAATTAAGAAACTGAGGCTAATTAAGTGCAAATAGCAAATAAGAAAGTTTAAATTACATTTTACTTTGTCTGCTAACAGATTTCAGCTGGGTTATTCTGTTTCAGTTTTTGCTTTCAATTGGAAGATGTCCTTACTTATATAATATAAGAATTGGATAGAACTCCTGCTGGACCAGTTGTTTACAAAAATTATAAGAAAACTGCATAAAACTTACCAGAGAGCCTTAAAAAGCAACAGTGTTGCTCACTCTAAAAATTGGATGGAAATGAAACATTCTCTGTGAGACAAAACAGTAACAATTCACAGCTATCAGTTAGATGTCAAAACATACAACAAGGCTTTATGTTGGCTACAAGAATTAGCTCCCCACTACAGCAAAATATCTAGAGATTTGAGCTTTGGTAAAAGAGTTACTTGTTCAGAGCTATTAGCGACACTGTTTTCACACACATAATTCAGCTGGCAATGTCCCATAGTTCATTTTCACTTTATAAGACTGAACTTGTGCAGAATTTTATACCAGAGTTAGCCTGTGAATTGGATTCATTCAAGAATGTCACAGCCTTTCTTCCTTGTGAGGACATGTTATATCCCAGTTCGGAACTTTTTAGAAGAGTTAGACATCATTACCTCTGATACAGTTCCTTTCTTGTTCCTTTCTTGTTTTGTGAAAGGTAGTTTTGGTCTGGTGAGATCTTTTCTAGACATTCCTATTTCACCCCTTTTTTGATATTCCTTGTTGTTAATAGAGTGCTCTGAGTCTGTCCAGTTTCTGTAGGTCTGTTAATGACATTTCTATTGTCAGAATAGTTGAAAATTCAAGTACATTTTTTTGCGCCTGAGACAAAACAAAATTAAAATGAAAGATATAGGGTCAAGTCCCCCTGGAATTTACACCTTGCACAAAGGAAATACACTAGGCATCAACTAACAAGCCATAACTTGTTATTTCATCCATGGAAAGACTGCTGCCCTACTCCATTCCTGAACAGAGATCTTCTGCAATGACAGCTTGCAGCCCTGCACATTTGTAAGACGTGACTCCCTCAACTCCCACCAAGTCCGTAACTCATTAGGAATGCAAAAGCCAACACTTCCTGAAGGAAGCTATTTTATATAAGGGCCTCTTGGGTCTCTCCCATTATATAGTGGGAGATTCTGATCTGCAAGGAAAAAACATGTTAGATTAATCTGTCCAGTAAGGCAGGAGTTCCTGCAGAGTTTTGAACTCAGGGAAGACAAGAGAGGCTGTCTCACACAGAGGCAAGCCCTGGTCAGACAGCTGCTCCTGGCCTTACTGCTGCTCTCATCTCCTACAGAGTTGCTTCAAGCAGTGCAGTTGACCTGAGAGTCACTGTTTCAAACAGGATGAAGTTACTCACCATAGTACAAGACAGCCTAAAGTCAATGAGATCAGGAGTTACTCCTCACAGGGAGCAGCATATTTGTGCAAGACAGCTGTTTCTAGTTCTGTCCGAGTTCTTGCAGCTCTCCAAAGATCTATCTTTTGCTTAAAAAATGGCAGGATTGTACATCAACTCACACTTGCAACTTAAAGAGTCTTCACCTCAGAAATAAGAAATACAGAGTTCAATCTGAACTCTCTCTCATGCAAAAAGACCTTTATGTGAATAATAGCACCTCCATCAACAAGCAAGGACAATGTATAAATAGCATATCTAAGGTCTTACCTCAGATTTCTTCATTTTGTCTAAATAAGAAATATAAAAGAGGACAATCTTAACATGTTTCTACCCATCATTCGCATATGCTATACATGAGGTGACTAATATTTAGTAATTAATATACATGAAATACTAAGTACTTTACATCAAGTAACATACATTGAGTATGTTCTGCTAATGCTTCTAAAAGCCTTTGGTCTTCATAGGTAGTAGAGGAAAGTGACTATGAACTGTCTTTGAATAACTGAATCACTGAAATGCATCTTACATTTAAATGTGAGTTTTGTTCTGAAATTATGACATACTAGATCTAAATATACAGCAAATTTATACTTTTGAAATATTCTGTACATTTTCAGATACTGTTTAAAAGCATTCTGAACAGAGAGTACAGTGCATAAGCATTTTCATAAATTGTATTCATACTCATTGATTTTTAAAGAGATTGATGCATTTAATATTAAACTTGGCAGGTCTGGGAATTTTTCTTGTTTTAAACAGATCAGATTCTGTGCAAAAAATTCTAATACTCATATTTTGGTGGTATGTATGCTGTGCTTTGCAAAGGTTCCTTAGCTTCCTAATTTTGATGCCTAAGGACTGTATTTGTGTTTCCATAAGTGCTTCTACAGGTCAATATTCTGAATTACTTTTAGGTAAATGTAGATAGAAAAAAACTTGGTTTTTTTCTACTTACACTTTACCTGTCAGTTTATTTAGAAAGTGATGTCACTAGGAGTATGCCTGAATTTTAACAGAATATAGCATTGGATGTGAGCTTAATAGTTCTATGTCCAGTTAAATAGTTCTGCGTTCACTGGTTATGTAAAACCTGTTTTTCTGTTGGAGGATAACTCAGGGTCAGAAGCAGATTTTTAAGTCCCATGTGTCTGGATGGAAAATACAGTCCGGATGATTTCTGATGAGTGTAAAGGGAGAAAAGAGAAATAAAATCCCAAACTAAGCAAAACAAAATACAAAAACACACATACATATACAAGACAAAGAACAACAGTAAACCAAAAGAGTCCTAATTTCACACCAAGTGCTATTGTAGTAAAATCATAAAAGTTTCTGTGAGACGGCAATGCCCTTCAGAAGTAAAAATTTAGTAGAAAGCAGTTTGTTTCCTTGAAAAAGTAAGAGCAAGTTTAGCTTTTCTTCACTTTTATTTACACTACATTCTATTTGCAATGAATGAAAGGACACACACAGATATTTTTCCATTGAATTTTATTGGGGCTTTCATTTACTATTATTTTCTTTTGTAATTTTAATAACAGATACCTGTCCTTCAGAAAATTGTAAAAATTCTAGTTAACAGATTACTGGAAACAGGAGAATACTCTATACCACCGCAGTCCTGAGGCATCCGTCTCTGGTCACTGTCAAAGATAAAAGAGTTGGTTAAGGCTGCTGCCTAACATAGATTGTTCTTTTATGTGCAGGCTCAAAAAACTAATTTAATAGCTTGGTCTCCTGATGTGTTATGAAATGCCATGACAATAGTTACTCACCACCAACATGTGCAATTTTTAAGATAAAGCCCAATAAATCATAATTAGATCTCTAGTTATTATGACTTGCAAGTGATAAAGATGAAACAAATCAGTTTGGGTTTAGGATTGCTCTCAGCTGATTAGTCATTTGAGAACCTACATTAAAAATACATAAATGTGAAAAAAATTAAAAGAGATATGTAAGACTATCAGGAAAAAAAAAGGGAATGTTATTTTTTTTATATCTGAAGGTGCAGAATTGTTAGATCTAGCAAATTAGACATGGTCAATCACATTCATTGACTGGGGAAGAAGTCTATAGTTCCCTCAGATGTGAAGGTTTATTCAGTTTATACGTGAGAAAGTGGGCCTTAATTATTCTGTTGTTATGTTTTTGTCACCAACATTAGAGTAGGATGACTGCAAAGAATAAGAAAGTTGTTGGGATAGTTTTAAAGGTTTCATATCTACATGCTAGTAAGACCAATGCAGAAACTAAAATTCCTGATTTCACTGGACATTATGTGATCTGTTTCATCCCAAACTGCGACACGATATGTTCTTACAGTATCAAATGAAGGTGAAACCCTGCAGATATGAAGGGACTGTGCCGTCAGACTGGAACTGATTATAGAGCTGTGTCTAGGTTTAAGAGGACAGCCCAGCTAACCACCCTCTCTTTTAGTTGATAGAAAATTCTCTTGCCATTCTTCAAATTAATTTTCTTCCCAGTTAGACTACAAGGTGAGATCCTAGTATACGATTAAGGGAAAAGATGAGATGTTTTAGCACAATACGTGATTATAAAAATCAACTCATTTTATTTACAGAAAAATGTTTGCTGAAGTACTTTTTTTCGTGCCATATTTATTAGCATTTCGGTTTATCCTCTTTTTAAAACCTATGTATATAAACAATGTATTCAAGGTGGCTAAATGAAATGTAAAATTAATCACGCTTTTTAAAACAGTATAAAAAGCTCTCTCTAAAAAAGAAAAACCAGAACACTGGTATTATACAATAAATTATTTTTTAAAATGCTAGTAAACTGAATCCTTTCCAAACTTAATTTAGGCTTTTTCTTTTTCTTTTTCTTTTCTTTCTTTTTTTTTTTTTTTTAAATTTAATCTTGTAACAAAACCCTAAATACACCACAACATGCTGGTTTTCACTGTTCCTTGGAATTTAAAAAAAAAAAAAAATAAAAAGAGAATAAAAGTATCAATGGAACCCAGATGATCTGCCATGCAAAATCCAGCATCTTCTTGTAGATTGTCAGTGAAGTCCTAGGCAAACTTCACCTCAAGCTAACCCAGTAATCTGCAGGAGCGATAGGTCGACGTCTTCTAGAAGTACCATAACTAGAGGAGAATTAAATACATACTTTGCTGGTAAGTTTTGCTAATGCTTACTGACAAGAGAAAGTAATTTGTTCAGCCTCCTGTCATTAGAACATTTCTCTGTGTTCAATTCAAGACCCAAGTCCTGCGAGGCATTTTCCCAGTTCTCACCTGGTACCATTATTTATCAGTTTTCCAGCCACAGCCCTGCAGATGAAAATACTAAAACACTACACCAAAATACTAAGAACAAGAATGCACATAAAAGTCTAATCTAGATTAAACTACAAAACAGACCAAAGTTAAAACAAATTCTTACTGCTAATTTTGTCTCGTAAATAGCATAACATTGTAGTATTTTTGGCTTGCTTAATCTTCCTACTTGAACTATACACACATGCATGCATATTTCTGTATGCGTATTTACACACAAAAACAGAGTCTTGGAATAAAAATCTGTCATTTCATGAATGCCTCTGGGAAAAAGCTTGAGTGTGCAAACAGATACTAAACCAGATCTAAGGAAGATATTGCACACTTAGCTTACCGGAGAGAGATCCACAGCTATAAAAGGCTATCCATAACTTGAGTCAGTAAAATTTCATTTTACACACAGAACTGTGAAATAATTATATTTATATTTATATAATGTTTTTATTATAAGAAATAATCTTCTCTTAAATAATCTGCTATTACAAAGCCATACTCTGACAAGTATCTACACCAAATAATAACTAAGAGAATAATTCATGAGGTGTGTTTTTGCACCTAATAAAATAAAACAATCACAAAAACATTTCCAAACACCACCTTCTCTGACAACATTCTGACTGAGTTTTAGAATTCAAATATTTTCTAAACAACAATAACAAATAATCTATGAACAATTCAAGTATGTTGTTAGTTTTCAGGGTTATATGAAATATCCTAGACTTACAAAACAGTTGCTAACAAGAGAGAAAACTCAAATACTTACAAATCATCATTAAAATTAATTTTAATGACTTTTAGCTTTTCATTCTTAAGAATTTCAATCACCACAGTTATTAGAATGTAATGCAATGGTTACTCTATGAAAAGACCATCAAAGTAATCATCAGTTGTTAAAATTTTACTGTTTGAGCACTAGTACAATAGCATGAGTGATTTTAAGCAATAATTCAGATTTCACTAAGCTCTGAAATAACGTCTTTTTAAAAGTCTGACCTGAACTTTGCCTTCCCTTATGAACAGAAGACATTTATTTTAAAAAGATGGAAATTACTCTAAAACTATATAGGTTTTATACTACTTTTCAGCAAATGTGTATCAAGAATCCCTCTACCAAAACTACACTAGTTTTACATTGGCATGAGTGTTAAGTGAGATCAGAGTTAAGCTCCACAAGTTTTTTAAGTGATTCTCCTATACTTCATTTTCTGATTGACAGTATTGAGAAAAAAGAGAAAGAAAGGAAAGATTTTTTTCAAGTCATTTGCATTATATGGAGCAAAATGCTGACTGCTTTTCCTGAGGACCAGATAGGAGCAATTTGAGTGCTCAGTACTGTTTTTTGAGGGAAGGAGGTTTCAGTTCAGGTGAATAGTTTCTTTTGTACAAAACTATCCTCTTATCTGATTGCACTATTCTTCTATGCTATCAAGTCTTTATCACACTTTTTAGAAGGCCATGTCTTAATAAATAAATAAAACATACTCAATGTCATAGGCTGGAATTATGCTCTGAAATAATAATACCACTCTTGCTTTCTTTCTCTCTCTGTATAACAAAACAATTCATGAAAACTTGCTGTCTTGTTACATCACAGGAAAATAGCCATTCCCGGATATTGTGTGCAGATAAGAGTACTTGTCACAAAATTAATTTACTTGCTATAAATTTCAAGTTACATTGGTCATTTAGCTTCCACTGTCATGAATCATAGTTTTAGTTCACTTTATGGATAATTCTCATTTATGTTGAACATAAAGGCCAAAGGTAGGTCTAGAAAAGCATTTGTCTTTTTTTATATATCAGATTGATTTTGTCAGGCTAGTCATAACACTGAAATTGCCTTGTTTAACCTGTTTAGTCAATGTGCTGAAGGTGCTCTGTGTTGCATTTCAAACTCTTTGCTAACCAACATAAAATTGTTGCACAAGGTTAAACAGAAGGCCAATCTACTAATCAAAACTGAGCAGTAATGGAGAAAACTGCCTTGTGGAGCTGACTAAGTGCTTTTGGAGATTATTTCCTGCTGTCCAGGAAGAACCATGCAGTCAGGCTCCTGAAAAAAAGCTTGCTTCTGCCATCAGTACCACATGAACTGCTGAGCCTTCAGCTCCTTCTGTGAATATTGTTATCATCAACTACAGAGAAGAGAAGACTCCAGGGGGACCTAATAGCTGCCTTTCAATACCTGAAAGGAGCCTATAGGAAGGCTGGGAAGGGACTTTTTACAAGCCTGTCCAGTAATAGAACAAGGGGTAATGGATTTAAAATGAAGGAGAGTAGATTTAAATCGGGTCTTAGGAAGAAATTCTTCAGTACAAGGGTGTCAAGACTCTGGAACAGATTTCCCAGAGAGGTTGTGAGTGCCCCTTCCCTGGAGATGTTCAAGGCCAGGTTGGATGAGGCCTTGAGCAACCCAGTCTAGTTAAGTGCATTCCTGCCCATGGCAAGAAGGTTGGATTAGATGATCTCTAAGGTCCCTTCCAACATAAGCCATTATCAGATTCTATGGTTCTATGAAATATGCAAAAGAAGGAATAAAGGGAGGAAGAGGAAAAATCAACAACTTCCTTACTACTCCTTACTGCTACTTAAACTCTTTCTCACTAGTCTGCATCCTCATGTCTTTTCAATTTACCAAGCTGATTCAGGATCCTTTCCTCTCCAAATATTTAATGAGTAGATATTTTAACTTTGTGCCTAAATACTTTCCGCTTTTTAAAAATCTTATTCCAGAATTCTTCCTGAGTTTTCCCCTTCTTGGTCCATCTGTTTACACCAAGATTTACCATTTTTTTTTCTACCTTTACTACTATATACACCTCTGCTGTCTCCTCATCTGTACCTAATTTGCATCTGTTTTAAACTTCCCTCTTACGACATGATCACGCTTACCATCTTACCAAACCTGTGGACACACAGCACAGGCTTACCTTGCCACCTTGTGCAGAGTAGCCATAGGAGTATCACTTCTCCCATTCTTCCCTGCCAAGAAATGAGCTTTCTTTCTATTCATGTGAACCCCTATTCATGTGTCTTACATGATCTACTTTTTCCTCTCTTTTGGCTCGTACTCACAAATTTTGCTCTCATCACTGAAACAGAAAGAGGGAAGTGGTACTAGCAAAGATACACAGAAAATGAAGGAAAACTAAAATATACCAAGCAAAATCACGTGATAAACAAACAAATCTAGGGACTGTTACCGTGCTCTCAGCCTAACAGCATTCTCACCACGTTTTCTTCTGCGCTCGTAACTAGCAGTCTGCATTGATTTGTATTATTATCTATTTAATATAGTGGCCCATTTAATCCCATTAGTAATGAAATCATTCTACACATTTATCTTCTACCTTTGTTACTTTCCCTGCTCATTTTTTTTTTTTAACCAGGGAGGATAAATTGCAGTGTCATCAAAATCAAAGATGCAGATATAGTGCAGATTTTCAGAGAGGCATTTTGCCATTTGTATTTTGTGTTCTTGTTTCCCACTTATTTTCTCTATCAGACTTATCTGGGAGTTTAGTAGCCCTCTGGAGTAAAGGCACAAGAGGTAATAAACAGGTATTAGGAAAACTTTTTCACCACTAGGGAGTTCAAACACTGGCACAGATTTTCTGCAGAGGTTATGAAAACACCACCCTTGGAGACACTTGATTTCTGATTGAACAAGGCCCTGTAGCCAAAGCAGCAGCTTACAACTCCTACAAACTATAAATATATTTATGAGGATACAGCTGATGTTAGCTTGCCTTGAATCCAAATACAGACAGCAAGTATGTAGGTGTTCTGCAACACTGTGTTGGTATAGCCAGACAAAATGTATGAACATTTTACACAAGTATGTGGATAGTGAGACCACAAGAGATGTGTAATTGCATGTAGGAGCCATGAAGTTGAAAGATAAAGAAGCAGCATTGTAAGGGACTGAAAATATCCTGACACAAGCGCTCTGAGTAGCCTGGTGCAAGCTGTCCCTACTTTGAGCAGGGATTTGATGCACACACACTAAAAGTTGTTTTCAACCAGAGTGAGTCTACAGCTGAAGGTTTTTTTTTTGTAATTTATTCTACAGCTATTTACAAAGCGAAGCAAGTATGCTTTATATGCTTACTTCTTCTTTTAGCATATACATAAACACAAAATTTGGGTTGGAAATGTTATTGGGATAAGTGTGTTTAAGATAATTGGAGTAGCCTAAATTCAGAAAAGTCCCTTTTTTAGCCAACATATATTTTGTGTAGAAAAACTTTAACATTAAACATTCATAGAGAGTTTAATACCAATTAAAGGTAAAATAAAAGTTAAAAAATGTTTTCTTAGATCTTATATATAATGCAATATTATGACATAATACTCCTGTATAATCTCAAGTGCAATCTGAAGAAAAACACTGTAAATGTCTTTAACTTCAAATAGTCCTTTGGCAACATAAACGTGAAGCTTTCTAAGCTTATGTGTGGATCTTGGGTGCTTTTGACAATATATTTAAGAAATAATCTGTTAAGAGATATAACTAAAACCCTTTTGATTTTAAGTCTCTTTATCTTTAGAGTTAACTGATTTATGAAAACTATGGTGTGATATTGTCTTGGATTTGCCTGACTGGATTTCAGCGGCAGGGGGGCTGTAGGAGTGGATTCTGCAAGAAGTTGCTAGAAGCTTCCCCTGAGTCTAATAGCGCCAATGTCAACCGGCTCCAAAGAGGGACTCACCACTGGCCAATGCTGAGTCTATCAGCAAAACGGTAGTAGAGGAACACCTCTGTGGAAGCTTATTTAAGAAACAGGGGAAAAAGAACTGCGTCACAACAGCTGCCACAGAGATGGAGGAGTGAGAATATGTAAAGATACCAAGGTCAGTGAAGAAGAGGGGGAAGGATGTGCTCCAGGCACCAGAACAGAGAGTTCCCTGGGTTGTGGTGAAGAAGGATCTCCTCCTGCAGCCCATAGGCAGGATGTAGATGTCCACCGTAGGGTGGAGGACCCCGCGCCAGAGCAGGTGAATGCCTGAAGGGGGCTGTAGCCCGTGGGAAGCCCGCACTGGAGTAAATTGCTGCCAGAATCTGTAGCCCGTGGAAGAGCGAATGCCCACGCTGGAGCAGGTTGGCTGGTGGGACTTTTGTGACACTGCAGGGGACTCACACTGGAGCAGTTTCCCCTGAAGAACTGCACCTCAGACTCACGAGGGGTGGGCTGTTCCTTGTGAGGTGTCTCATGTTGAGCAGTTTGTGATGAATCACCCTTCGTGGGACGACTCACGTTGGAGAAGAGGGTGTGAAGCTTGTCTTCCGTGAGAGGGACCCCACAATGGCCCTGGGGAAGAGTGAAGAGTCTTCCTCTGGAGTGAAGAAGCGTTGGAACCAACGTCAGATGAACTGACCGTAACCCCCATTCCCTCTTCCCCTGCGCCACTCGAGGGGAAAAGGTGGATAAACCAGGATGGAAGTTAAGCCCAGGAAGAAGGGAGAGATGGGGGTAAGGTGTTTTGTTTTTAAGACCTGTTTGCTTTTCTTATTTCTCACTACTCCTCTCTGATCGGTTCTCTTAATAAATGTAATTCATTTCCCCAAAATCGAGTCTGTTTTTCCCGGGATGGTAAATGCAAGTGATCTCCCTGTCCTTATCTCAAACCTTGAGCCCTTTGATATATTTTCTTCCCCTGTCTAGAGGAGAAGTGGTGGTTAGAGAGCGGCTGTATGGGCACCTGGTTACCAGCCAGGGTCAAACCAGGATATTAATAAAAATTATAATGTTCTTGTTGGTGATTAGCTAAATCAGATACGTCAGTCATTAGAGTTACAGATTGACTTTCATTTGGCTTAAAGAGATGACAGTTACATCAATTCATTACACATTTCACAATTTACTTTTTCCTTTTTAGCTTGTAGCTTAGAAGCTTTCCCAACATGTGTACATTAGAAAATTGTACTAATAGGTAAATTAACAGGAAGAAAGAAATTGGAGAATCTTTCCTGAATGGAGAAAATATCAACCGACTACAGTAAATGTGTTTGTGGGTAAACTAGTGACTGACAAATTGTGCTTCAGTTCCCTGCCTTGTTTCTGCTGTAGACATGAACAAGCAAGCTATCCAAGGGCCCCATGGCCACAATGGGTCCTTGCACATGTGCTCTTGGGTTCAAGGGGATGAGGTGCAGTTGGGTAGAGTGGGGAGCGAATTTGCACTTACAGCCTGCAGTTTGGGAGCATATTAAAAAGGGTACAGAAAGACTCTCAAACAGGATTATTCAGGACAATTTTCGATATATGAATCACAACAGTAAACTTTTATGTTACTCAGTTTTATTAAGGCAAACTACTAAAATCCCTGATGGTAGCTAACGCCGGTGCATGGATCCGTATAACTCTGGCAGGGCATCATGAAGCAGAAATATCTGTTTGATAACGTCTGTAATATTGAAAGTCTTTAAACATGGTGCCAACATGTTCAAAAGGGCTCTTATCCTCCTTCTTCTTTTCTCCTTGCTATTGTACTATTATATTGCTGCTTCTTTTGTGCAAGTAAAAGCATTAATTGTATAATAAAGATAACCTAGATAAGGATAAACTAGATAAAGCAATCACTTTAAAAGTTAAATTTAGAGATCTGATCATTTTAAAAAAATGAAATTCAACTCCATTCAATTCTGCAAGGTAATTCTGTTAGGAGAGCCACAACAACTGAAGTAGCATAAAAGAGACAAACGTCATCTCATGCAAGAGACAACTGAACTTCACCACAAATAATTCTAATGAAAAAAATAACAAAATTTGTATTGTGTTTTGCTTAGGGAAAACTGAAAACCACTAAAGTGTTCCCAAGAAACATGGCATGAAACCATAGACACACCAACAAATGCTATAAGCTGTAATAGTTCCGCACTCTAAGACCACTCGGAAAAATCTACTCCAAGTGCAAATAATCTTCACATAGATTTTGCTGTTCTCAATAGTCATGTTAAACAAATATTTGTCCTTTCCCCACCAGATATTCTATGGCTACATTTAACTGGCTGCATATGGTTAGATCCTAAACAGAGATGAAGAAAATTCTAATTTAGAAAATAAATAAATGAGTTAGTAACAAAATCAAAGGGAAAGACGTGAAAGAAATAACATGAAAATCATTGTGGAGAGCAAGGATTTGAAGCGAATTTAGGATAAAGAAAGAACAATATGTAGATATAAATAACCAAAGTAACCAGAAAATCAATTATCCTCCTCAAGATATCACCACACAAGGCATTTCACAACAAATATCAGCAAAATTCATTAAAAAAAAATGAGGTGGGTGGTATGTGGAAATATATTCTGCACTAAACAGGTTTACATTGATAATGAGCACTCATAGGATGGCCTAGGCTGGAAGGGACCTCAGAGATCATTTAATCCAACCTCCCTGTCATGGGCAGGGACGCCACCTCTCGACTAGGTCAGGCAACACATGAGAACCGAACGGGAATCGACCCGGTGACCTTTGGTGTTTAAAGCACCATGCTCAACCCACTGAGCTAAACTGGCGAAAAGGTAGGGTAGCCTATTTCTAAACTGTTCCAAACTAAACCAACACAGAAACTTTTAGTGGAGAAGAAGCGTTTAGATAGTTATGGTGAAATAGATTTTTACATTAATGTCTTTCTCCAAATTTTGGGTTTGGTGTGTTGGTTTATTTGTTTTTGTTTTTGTTTTTGTTTTTGTTTTTGTTTTTGTTTTTGTTTTTGTTTTTGTTTTTGTTTTTGTTTTGAGGGAGGAGGATATTGCTGTTGGTTGGTTTAGTTTGGGATTTTTGGTTTTGTTTTTTTCTCAAGTCCTCCCTGATACAGCTGCTTAATTGGCTGATCCTCAGTTCACGGGAAACTACATTCAGAAGAAATCACACCTCAACACAGGAAAAGCTCCAGGACTTGAATAATCAAGAAAAGCTGTTGTCTGATTGTTATTTTTGGATACTCCAAAATTATTTATCATTTTAATCTTTAAAATTCTGAAGAAAATGTTGAAAACAAGAGCTAGAGTTAACAAGTGATTTTACATTAATTTGTGGATATCTGAAAAATAATCATGAAAAGAGTCTTTTATGTCAATGGATGTTAATTCAAAAATAATTGTGATATTTTAGCAACACCTCACAAATTTATATCAGAGCAGAAAAGAAGGAAAGAAAAAAAACATGTTTGCATATTAGGAACATGATTATCACTGTTATGAAATAACCTGATTTTCCATTCAGTCTCAGGACCTGACTATTGTAGTGAAAGATACCTTTCAGGAGGTAGAGACTAATGTGACTTTCTCTATAAAGTGTTCTTCAATTTCATAATAGTTAAAGATCAGATTTAACTTTACAACTTTTTTTGTATACCCTTTACATGACTTTTCCCAGACTTTGCTATTATAGGTCTAGATTATGATTTTGTTTCTTTCACTGCCTCTAGAAGACTTGCAACAGCTTGCTTTTGAGAGTAGCTCTAACTCATTTTAGACTATATCCTCACACTGGACTAATTGCAACATCACTGACTCAGCTGGGAGAAGCAACGGAGATGAGAATCTTAAACTCCAGTTTTCACTCCAGCCACAAGAGAACACAGACATACAATCCAGGTAAATATTAAAAGACTGTACAATGCAGCATCCCATTTGAAATCCTTAATCACACCATTAGTTCTGTTATTGAGCAACTGTATATGTGTTAACAGCCATTTCTCTCATTTGTTTACCAAAATTTCTTTCTCTTGGCACGTGATGATACAATGCTTATGCTGTGCTCCTGGCTATTTGAAAAGAAATTTTCGGCTGGATAGTTGTTTCTGACTGTCGAAATACGCACAATCAGGAAATTTGCTATTGTATGGCTATGATATAACAGCCACAACAGAGTGAGTTATGCACTACCAAGGCCATAATGCTGAACTTACTGGATACTACTCAAGTGTGAACACCTTAGAGCCAAAAACAGTCACCAAAATCAAACCTATGGGAAAAGGGATTCCTTCATTTTTTTCAGCAGAATTTAGAGTGAAGAAAATCCCTGAAAAGTGAGAAGGAAAACAGACCAAACAAAAAAACTCAAATACAACAAACAAAAAACACCCCCCCCCCCCGACAAACAAACAAACAGAACAATAATCAGACAAACAAAACCACCAAAGTCATTCCCACCGGGTTTAAGTCTGAAAAAAATTTTGGATGACTGTTCACAAGGACAGAGGAAAACAAACAGGTATGTTCTCTAAACAAGGACCAGTCAAGGAACAAATAAACAGTAAATAGCACACATGCTGAAGGAAAACTAAGAAAAGCTATATCTTCAAATTAGTGAGGTTAAAATATATCAGGCTTAAAATTTATGTAAAGGAATGCCTTGGCTTTTTAGGATATTTCTTTAGCCAGCTGCAGTGTCTCTGGATCTTCAAAGTTATAAAATACTTATTTTTTCACTCCTTCAATTACTGTATGTGATTAAGACAAGAAGACAAGGGGACAGAAAGCCTCACAGAAAGCACATGAGGAGAAAATGCAGGACTACACAGCACTCAGAGGACCAGTCAAGGTAGGCTGTCTGTGGATCAGTAGGCACGCACCCTTCTGGGTTCAGTGTCCATGAACTGGAGCTGGAAAGAGCACTGCAGCAAATGTGAGCTGTAAAAAAAAAAAAAAAAGAAAAAATTTAAAAAAGAAGGAATAACAGTGCATTAAAAGAGCAACTGGAGTGTTGAGGGATGAAAAAGAAGATGGAACAGTTTGGATAATGTACTGCAAAAGAGAACATTAGTTTGATGGAAAGGATTAATATTCAAGAAACATACGTACTCTTACCACAATGCCAGACACATTATTTCACATCCGCAGTGCAAGCCAATGGCACCATTTATACGAGAAATGCTGCCCTCTTTCTTGCAAGAAAAAAGGTAGTGCTGGGCATAAATGACAGTGTTTATTGCCTCTAATAAAATTACAAATGACAAAAATGTGTTTGCTCTCTGTGAGTTTGTCAATGCACAAAATGGCTGATTTTGTTTTCCACGGCACCAATAATGGATCCTTATCAATAAATAAAAATGTCGTCATCTGAAAAATAATATAGTAAGGGCAGTGATTTTGGTTTAGTGTTAATGAGAAAAAAGTAAAAATTTTAAGTATGAAACAGTGATTGAGAGCAAAATTGTACCTGTAGGTGGGAGGTTTGCTGGTTGTCAGTTCTTATTTCCAGTGATCATTTTACAAATCTTCAGCCCTGCTTTTACCAGGAAAACTACAACAGTGTCTTCTGCCTCATGCTGTTACATGCAACAGTCCTGCTTCAAGGACTGTGTAACACTAGGAGTGTAACACTACAGTTTTAACCACAAGGTCACATGCAACGAACCTGACCTTTCATGCCTTCACTTTTAGTTTGGAAGCTTGAAAAGTTTTCAGTATCATTACATTAATAAGATACATCTAGAAACTATATTTGTAAACAAACTGAGAATACAATAGAAACGTTTGAATATTAACTTAGAGAATGAAAGCTTGAAGGTTTTGGTTTTTGAGAACTAACAAATGCTTTCGGAGTTTGAAATACCGTCAAAATGTTAGCAGCATTTGAAGTAAAAAAAGACTTTTTGTAGTGGTGAGACACACTTACGTGTATTCCCCACTGTGGTTTGTGCTGCATATCTGCACCCTAGTGGCTAGGCTGTGGCAGACAATTTCAGAGAAATCACTTGAGAACTCTAAAAATAGAATGAAACCTGCAAATTGCTCTGCAGAGATTCCGACTTGCTGCCTGTCTTTTTTTTTTTTAGAAATACTCTGAGATTATAATTTGTGAAATTTATTTTCGCTAATGTCCGTTCTAAATTATGCACAAGCACCTCTATGATACTGATTTGTCTCTTCATATTTATTAATAAGAACCGCTCTCATAATCCACAGTATGTAATTTATACAATTCTGATCATGTCCCACACATGAATATAATGTTTTAGGTTTACTGTAAGTGTTAGTTTAGTTCAACCTGTGGAGGCTCATTTCTCTTCTCCTAATGTTATATCAGTCGTCATACATATATATCACTGAATGTATGTTTCTGTAACTTATGCTCAGCTTGTCAGTTAGAATAAGGTCAAGCAGAAATATGGAAGAATGTGATAAACTGCATTATTTAAACACCACTTGGTTACCAGTTAAGAAGAAGAAAACTACATTTGTAACTTGGATCTTTAAGTTCTTATGACTGGCAGTCCATAGCAAATTCTTATCGATAAGAAATGGTTGCTGTGAAACACTTTGATGGTCAATTTTGTTTCAATGTTCTCTAAAATAACTTTTATCATATTGAGAGAACACTGAAACAACTGTCAGAACAGCAATAGTTTTTAATATCTCACCTCTTTATACCTTATATATGAAAAAAAAAATATTTTCCAAAAGGAAATTTTTACTTAATTTTAAAGACTATCTGAATAGCAAGCTGCCATTCAAAGTAAGAAATTGGTCGAATTAAAAACAGAGAGAAATACTTTCTAAATAGTGTATGATATGTATGTATACTCAGTCAGCTACAAACCCAACAGTTTATCCCGAAAAACAGACATATATAATGTCCTAAGTAGATGGCTGAATGCAGGGAAATATCTGCCTTCAGACTAGTCAGCAGAAGAAATTTTAGAACTCGATGAGCCTCTGAAAACCACATCATGATTTAGTCAATCTCAATAAAGGTAACTAAAACCAAGATACTTCATTTTTACTGTTTTATTTTACAATCACAGCAACCAAGTTATCTGAGGCTATGTTTGTGAGACAGTACGTGCCTAAAGATAACTTCCAGGAATCAAGCAGATGGACACAAGTTTAGATGTTGAACACTAACCATTCCCTACTGACTTTAGTGGGAGACATATGTACTCTACAGCCCTGTAAATAGGTCACCTTTTCAGTACTTAGGCAAGAATAAGATTCCTCACTTTAGGTATTTAATGTAACAGCAAGAGCAGACTATCTAATAGAGCATAAATCCCTTTAACTGTGAGATGTTTTTTCTAAGACATGAGAAAAAAATCAAATACCAGATACAGTATTTCAGGGTTAATACCTGGTGTACTGCAGAAGGTCACAGTTCTTGGCTGCAAACCAGCTAATCTCTTTGTCCCAAAAAACAACCTCTTAGGTATGGTGTTCCAACTCAGCTGAATGCAGAAGCCCATGTGAATGAGTTTATCCACCTCTAACACTTCTCCACCTGATTCATGAGGCTGCAAGAGATCAGATTCCTCAAAATATAACCTCCTGAATGACGGTTGAATGCAAATAGCAAGTCAGCATTGCTGTGCAACCACCCAGCAAGTGGGTGGCTTCCCTCGGCGCATTTGGAGTGTGACTGTTTTTTTAAAGAGGTTTGAGGCAGAGCTTAGAGGTCATAATTATATAAGTAAGACCATCATTCTATTGACTGAGGGAAAACTAAATAGAATTGTATTTATTTTTACAAAATGGAAGAGCTTCAAGGAGAGCTAAGCAAAAAAATAATTTCAGAGGATAGTGTCAATCTAATTATAAGTGTATACAATGAAACTGAAGATTGAATGGTGATTGAAATACTCTTAGAAAGAAGTAGTGTATAGAGTTCTCCCACTACAGATGGTTACTTCTGTGCCAAACTAAAGGAAGTACACATGCAGCATTTTTTCCAAAG
Source organism: Trogon surrucura (assembly GCA_020746105.1). Classification (NCBI taxonomy): domain Eukaryota; kingdom Metazoa; phylum Chordata; class Aves; order Trogoniformes; family Trogonidae; genus Trogon; species Trogon surrucura. The sequence continues at coordinate 109,195,481 of CM036617.1, read as the reverse complement.
CTACACTGTTGTCTTTTTTTTGGAGTGTGTTTCAAAGTAGAAATCTTAGGTGTCTTTTATTTATTTATTTATTTTTGTTGTTGATGATGAGAACTAACATGTTTTATCACAATTTGGAAAGAAAACAGTATTTTATTCTAACTGATCTAGCTCTCCATCTCAATGTTCAGCTTGTCAGTAAATCAAATTTAAAATGTTACTAAAACATTAATTCAGCAGGTATTTCATTAAAGTTCCAGGTATTTTCTTCCTATTAGAAAACCTGCTGCACCCACCTCTGCAGTCAGAATATTGGGACTACTATAATTTATGTGGGGAAATATTCTCTACAACATTTGGTTTGGAGTTAATTTGATTTATTCTTTTTGAATTTGGTCTAGTCAGAGGTTTTTTTGCATCAGACTTTTGAGGAATGCTGAAGAGTATTAAAGTAGAGAGAAAGTAGTTACGTTGCTTTTAATTTTGACCTCTATTATTTCTAATTAAACAGCTGCTTTATATAAGTTCCTGGACACACGGAGTCTCAAATGTGCACACACAAATACATATGTTTAAAGTCTGCTTTTTCCCCACATCTCATTATGCAATCCTTTACAAAACAGCCAGTCAGGGAAAGGAAAATTCATTTTATGGGGAAACATATCCTGAAATGGGTTAATATAGGAAGGTATTGACATTTCATAATGGGTAAACAGTTCTGGCCACAGCGCTACTTTCTGCTGTGTTTGTCATTTTCAGACACTTCCAAGCCTGCTCTCTAGGGCTCAAGTTGGAGCCATCTTCCATCTCTGCCTGCAGCACCTGCACTCAAGTTGCTTTATCACCTCACCTTACCTTCAGTAAAACAAGAGTAAGGCATTCAGGGCAGATCTGGAAATAACATCTCCTAGCAATATCTTTCTTTTTTCTTTCCTGTTAATTCCTTTGAAGGTCCATTCTCAGTTGTTTGAACTGCTTGATTTTGTTTGCTGTTTCTGCCTATCACCAGTTCAGTTTATCTCTTCGAGTGTAAGTCAAGAGAAGACTTTTTCTCTCACTTGCTCATTGCACAGATATTCATAAGAAATAATACAAATAATTGTCCAGTTCATCATAAGTATTTAGAGAGAGAGAACAGCAGAAGATGTATGCAACTGAAATAGGTGAAGGTAAATTAAATAAGAAATTAAACATTTATTCATTATCCTAGGGAATTTTACCAAATATCAACTGACTTTTCTCCTGTGAAAACACACAAATCCATGGGCCCCAACGGGGTGCATCCACATGTGCTGAGAGAGTTGGCTGATGTTGTGCGTGAGCCATTCTCAATTATCTTTGAAACATCATGGGGAATGGGAGAGGGGCCTAAGAACTGAAAAAAGCCAATATCACTCCAGTCTTCAAAAAGGGCAAGAAGGAGGACCCTGGCAACTACAGCCCAGGGGAAGATGATGGAGCAACTCATTCTGAAGGCCACCTCTAATCAATTTGTTATCAAGAGTGGCCAGCATAGTGAGCATAGATTTACCTAGGGGAAATCTTGCCTGAGTAATCTGATATCCTTCTATGAGGACGTGACCAAATGGGTTGATGAAGTGGGAGCAGTGGATGTCATATATCTCGACTTCAGTAAAGTTTTAGACATTGTCCCCCATAAAATCCTCAGAGGTAAACTCAAGAAATGTGAGATAGATGATTGGACTGTGAGGTGGATTGCGAACTGGCTCAGTAACAGAGTTCAGAGGGTTGTGAACAGTGTCACAGAGTCAAGTTGGAGGCCTGTGGCCAGTGGTGTTTCCCAGGGATCAGTGCTGGTCCAGTTTTGTTCAATATCTTCATCAATGACCTGGACGAGGGGATAGAGTGCACCCTCAGCAAGTTTGCTGGTGATATGAAACTGGGAGGGGTGGCTGACACACAGAAAGGCTGTGCTGCCATCCAACGAGATCCAAACAGGCAAGAGAGCTGGGCAAAAGGGAACCTCATGAAGTTCAATAGGGACAAGTCCTGCATCCGGGGAGGAATAACACCAGGAACCAGTACAGATTAGGGGATGTCCTACTGGAAAGCAGCCCCATGGAGAAAGACCTTGGAGTCCTAGTGGACAGTAAGTTGTCCATGGGACAACAATTGCCCTTGTGGCCAAGAGGGCCAATGGGATCCTGGGATGCATTAAGAAAAGTGTGTCCAGCAGGTCTAGGGAGGTTCTCCTCCCCCTCTACTCTGCCCTGGTGAGACCACACCTGGAATACTGTGTCCATTTTTGGGCTCCCCAATTCAAAAGAGGCAGAGACCTACTGGAGAGAGTCCAATGGAGAGCTAGAAGGATGATTAAGGGACTTGGACATCTGGTGAAGAGAGACAGAGAACTGGGACTGTTTAGCCTTGAAAGGAGGTGGCTGAGAGGAGATCTTTTTAATGTATATAAATATCTGAGAGATGGGTGTCAAGAGAAAGGGGACAATCTGTTCTCAGCCGTGCCCAGCAATAGAACAAGAAATAATGGGTTTAAGTTAGAACATAGGAAGTTCCACCTCAACATGAGGAGAAACTTCTTTACTGTGAGGGTGGTGGAGCACTGGAACAGGTTGCCCAGAGAGGTTGTGAAGGCTCCTTCTCTGGAGACTTTCAAAACCCGCCTGGATGGGTTCCTGTGTGGCTGTCCTAGGGGATCCTGCTCTGGCAGGGGGGCTGGACTAGGTGATCTTTTGAGGTCTCTTCCAACCCCTAACATTCTATGATTCTGTGATTCTATGACTCTTAGAAAACAACCTGGAGCTGTTCTAACACTGCAAATTCTGCAATCTCTACATTTCATTTCAGGTGTCATCAGCCTTCCACAAGCAGTGGATTAGTCTGTCTTTAATCTCACCTAGACGAGAAGCTATTTGTGCTGAGAAAATCAAACACAAACTGAGAAATGTTGCCACTCAACAAATAGCAAGATGATGCGCATGAAGCAGTGATGTGTACCTCATTTTAATGCAGGACAATGGTTCCCAGTTCCTGATGACTTCGCACCATAAAAGGAGTGAGACATCTCTCTTGCTCTTGGCTTTCTTTGTGCAGTCTAGCTCTCAGATGTCAGCCCTACCCTAGTCCTACTGACTGCTGGTCAAAGTTTCTGAGAATGCGTTCAACACATGAAACACAAGCTGTTAGCTGTAGGATCATTACACCACTAGTACTTCTGATACCAGTTAGGGACAAAGTCTAAGTAATATATAATCAAGAGAGGTACAAGTTACTCAATTACACTACCTCTTTCTGTAGTATGAGAGCAATCATTCAGATAAATAATTTAGATTAATCACTGCAGATTCTATAATATCACTGATGTTTGCCCTATTGAATACATCCATGAGACAGACATTGATAGTCCTATCTAAAGTAGGTCATCAAATGCAAAGTCCAGCTGAATGAAGTACAGAAATTTCTTGCTGAGAAATACGTCCTGATACTTATTTTGTCTGAAGATAATAATAAAATAAAAAAAACAAAGTCAAATCAGGCCATCTTAAAAGTTTCAAGAAAATCATGTATTCTGTGCAGCAGATAAAACCACAGAAAAATCCAAAACATTGTCTTTATCTGTACCAGCCTTCCAAACTGTATGGAGGGAACTCTTGAGAATTTCATTTTTTTTTTTCTGCTGTCAGATTCTACAATAACCTTTGTGTGGACTGTTTTGCTCTTCTATGTCAAGTTTCCTTCTTTACCCTTCTCCTTCTATACCTTCCCTGGTATTTTTCTTCTAGGGTAAACAAACAGCTTTTCTTATGAGCAAAGGAGTTTCACAAAGTCTTGGGCCATTTTCAGCTATTCTAGACAACTTTATGACTTCCAAATATATACCCATATGTGGCAAACATGAAGAAAATGGTTAAAGCTAAAAAAATACAGGAAACATATTCAGCACATTTCACTGCTAAAAATGAAATATATTAATGTTTCTTTAAAAACTAATAATACTATGAATGAAGCAAAAGACTAACGTACAGCTGTCACCAATGCTTTGTGGGTGTTAGCAAAGCCACCCCATCTCCTGTCAATCCCTACAAACTCTAACTTTCATCACCTATTTGTTCTCTTCTTTTATTTCCACTCCTGTGCCAGTGATGATTATAAGAATTGAATTATTTTCCCCATGGAGCACTTGTTTGTGAGCAGCTGGCCTGCTCAGGAAGTAAAGTACTTTCCATTACCTTGCCTACCAGAAACCTTTCCATTTATCAATAGCCATAGCTTAGATAAACCACAGTTGCACACAACTCTGAATTCACAGTATGCAGAGAAGTGTGACATCCATATCTTCAGCTTGCTATGTATCCAACACTAACTTATTCCTGGTCTCTTCAACAACTACATGGATAATTTCTTAAAAAATGAAAAAAAAAAAAAGGGCAAAAGCTAAGTGTAGTTGGACAGTTGCAATAACATTTGGATTCAAAAGCTGCCGCAGAAATATCTGACTTTAGTCAGTCTTATTACAGAAAGATTAAAGACAATTTCTGTGCACAGCATGTGGAACCACAGCTGAGTTTAAGCTCCAGGTCCAGCTCTAGAAATTTAACTACATGAGTGTAACACAGGTTAGAGTTCTGACACACATTTGTCATGAAAAATAAACGTTATTAGAATCAACTAGCTATTCTACAAAACCTGCTACGGTCCCTCCATCATTTATCACACAATCCCTTCATAAAATATGTCTCAAGCTTCAGGACATAGAGGTAATCAACTCTGTATTTTTTGCCCTAAAGATTTTGTAAATGATAGTCAGTTGCTCATTGAGATCATATTAGAAATTGTCAGCTAGGGAGTGTATTATAGTTGTCTCAAACTGTTTTAAGCCATCCCAGTAAAATGATTTAACTATATTTGGTTGTTTCACACTACTGGGATGAAGTAAAAGAAGGTCAAAACATGACCATACTTCTAAGAAATTGTTAATATTGCATTTCTTTTTTTTTTTCTCTTACAGAAATGAAATGGTTTAGATCTTAGTGCTGGGATCTGTGCTTTTCAATATATTCATCAATGACCTGGATGAGGGATTAGAGAGCATTGTCAGCAAGTTTGCCGATGACACAAAACTGGGGGGAGTGGTTGACACACCAGAAGGCTGTGCTGTCATTCAGAGAGACTTAGACAGGCTGGAGGGCTGGGCGGGGAGAAATATGATGAAGTTCAACAAGGGCAAGTGTAGAGTTTTGCACCTGGGAAAGAATAACCCCATGTGCCATTATAGGTTGGGGACTGATCTGCTGGAGAGCAGTATAGGAGAAAGGGGACCTGGGGGTCCTGGTGGACAGCAGGATGACCATGAGCCAGCAATGTGCCCTCGTAGCCATGAAGGCAAATGGCATCCTGGGGTGTATTAGAAGGGGAGTAGCAAATAGGTCAAGAGAGGTCCTTCTGCCCCTCTAGTCTGCCCCTCTAGTCTACCCCTCTACTCTGCCCTGGTGAGGAATATTGTGTCCAGTTCTGGGCCCCTCAGTTCAAGAGGGACAGGGAACTGCTTGAGAGAGTCCAGGGCAGAGCCACAAAGATGATGAAGGGAGTGGAACATCTCCCTTCTGAGGAAAGACTGAAGGAGCTGGGTCTCTTCAGCTTGGAGGAGAGGAGGCTGAGGGGTGACCTCATTAATGTTTATAAATATGTCAAGGGGGAGTGTCAGGAGGACAGAGACAGGCTCTTTTCAGTGATGTCCCGTGACAGGACAAGGGGCAATGGGTTCAAGCTGGAACATAGGAGGTTCCATAAAAATATTGGGAAAAACTTTTTCCCTGTGAGGGTGACAGAGCACTGGCACAGGCTGTCCAGGGAGGTTGTGGAGTCTCCTTCTCTGGAGACATTCAAAACCTGCCTGGACACGTTCCTGTGTGACCTACTGTAGGTGATCCTGCTCTGGCAGGGGGGCTGGACTAGATGATCTGTTGAGGTCCCTTCCAACCCCTGATGTTCTGTGATTCTGTGATTCTGTGATTCTTTGACTTTATGTTAGAAATTATAAGAATCTGATGTCTATTCATGGCACTTATACCAGCCTCCAATAGACAGCCTGTAAAGTTGCTTGCTTTTTTAAAAACAGAAAGTTTATTTTATTCAAAATGTAACACTGACTTCAGGAGCAATACTTATCCTTTTCAGACAATATTGCTAAGTCTGTAATATATCCAAAATAAATCTGTGTAGGATGTATGAATGCCTTTTAAAAAGAAAGAATAAAACACAAACAATTAAGTTGCAATAAATTTTGCTAAGTGTTGAAAGACTTGTGACTACATCTGTGAAAAATGTTTAAAATGCTTTGAAAATTACTTTTGACAAGACAATAAGCACATCCAACTAATAAGCAAGGAAGACAAAATATCTCCTCACATACCATTGTCCATTTATTACAATACAGTTATTAGGTAAAAAGTCTGTATATTAAAGAGATCTGTACCATCCACATAGTTCCAGATACACTTTGCCTTCTCATGTTCATATATTTCTAAAACAGTCAAATTTAGAGTGAAAACAGTAGTTACACTGAGAGTAAAATTGATTAAGACACAGGTGTTCACAACAGTTATATCACATGACTTTAGAAACAGTTTTTGTTTTCTAGCATAAAGTAAACTACTGAAATTGTTTTCCTGGTTGGCAAGTCAGTGAATCTGACTTTGCTCAGGTACTGCGTTGAATGTTTCTTCTACAAAATGATTACCACAAAAGTCTTGGACAAAATTGACTTCTCTAGAGCCAAATTGGCTGCTGCTGTGGAGATGGTTCAAGGCAGGAAAAAGTCAAGCACATCTGTTCTTGTCACAGCAATTCCATTTGTTCAGGTTTCAGACCTAAACGAAAAGTTTCTAAATGCTCAGCAGATTTCACGTGTCTTTCTCCTAGTTTTGAGTGGATAGGGCCAAAACTACAAAGAACAACCCCGCAAAGTTCTGTTGTAGAAGTTCCTTCAAGTGAAGTACGATGCCAAGATACTTTAAGCTGAGAAAACACTCCCCCTGAAAAGTAGCCAAAGTCAGTTATTGAGAATTTTGTATGGCATTGTAAAAAAGTACTTCATATAAACAAATAAAAAGAACACTTCAAAAGATCAGACAGAAAAACGTGGCCGTAATACTGTAAACTGGTGGTTTTCACAAGTTTACAACACAAATCCTCCATATACTGGGTCCATACAGTGTTGAAAGTAGCTAAAAGCACTAGTTAACTTCAACTAAAAAAAAAAAAAAGAAAAATAATAGTCCCAAACCCTATACTTCATGTTACTGTCTTAGCTACTAGTGACTCAGCTCTTGTCTGCATGTTATAGCATAAAGTCTCTTTAAATAGTTCCAGGTTTAGGGTCTTTAGTGTAAAAGATAGTTTTCATTAGGAAAAAAAAAATAATGTTGGTGATCTCGGATTATTTCTTCATTGTTTTTTACACAACAAAATCTATCAGCTGCCATCGTATTCTGAACCGTTCTGGACATAATATCTCTTGAAGTGAATTCAAATCAAAATGTCAGTAGTTCACTCTGCCAGAACTTTTGACCTAAACATCAAACCCTAGAAGAAAAAATGAGATTAATATTAGATTTTCTGGAATGATTGTCGATACATAATCCCATAGCTGGGCAGAGAAAACATAGGAGAATAGAATTATAAGAATCTGTATTTCGAGAAAAGGCCACATGGATTTAAGAGCACAGTGGCATGAAATGTGAGTGGTCTAGTTTTCACGTGGAATTCTCCTCATCACTCCATACATTCTGTCCAATTTAAAAAAGAGCAACAACTTTATAAGTATTGATACTTATCTATTAAAAAGGGACTAAAAAGTACTTAATTGATTGTTAGTAATAGAACTCAGTAGTGATTAAAAAAAGTTGCTAATATCAAGAATTCTGTTATAAATTGACCCAAATTATTTCAATGTACTTACTGTTTATGAACGTACTACAAAGAGTATGAATCTTGTTACAATTAGCCACCAAAGCCACAGTTTTAGTCAGCAGAAGACTAATTGATAGATACTCTCCTACATATATATTCCAGATACATAATTTGAAGTATTTTTGTCCATTTGAGCGAGCTTTGTCATGTAAGTATGTCATGCACTGTCCAAAATGGTAGCCACCAAAACAAGGATGGATGGATAGCTGGAAGTTCCTGTGCAACATACCCATGTTTGGCTATGGCCTGACATACGTTAGGACCATCCTGTCCTTGAGAAATTTTACACAGCAGCTATTTGTAAGGGTCTCAAACCCAACTAAACACAAATCTTCATGTTCTGAAACAGGAATCTTTCTCCCTCATCATCCTTGCTCAAACAAATGACTATTTCCCTCCCAAAACAAGAAGAGAGTTGTCTTCAATTTACTGTATTGCATGATGCGACACATGGAAGTTTGAACGCAGAATGAATTGGAACAATACAGAAAAGAATATGTAATTAAGTTTTGTTTCAGAAGCAGATCACCCTCAGGAAACAAACAAACAAAAAAGCTAGCTTTACTCATGGTATGACAAATGTATGCAAACTTCTCCAAACTCACGTTCAGAGTTAATGTAGACTGGTGTTTAAACTGGTAATCTTTAAACCACTCATGAAAAATCAAAAAACGTGGAAAAAGAACTTATTCTTAGATTAAGATATATATGGCAAAAGTATTTATGTTTGCCAAACATACTCTCAAATGCATATACAACATCACACAAGGTCATGTTGCTTCCAGCTGACTAAAGGGAGACTTTCCACTCATTGCCATCATCTCTGGACCGTGGCAAGAATGAGGCGGAAGTTCTCTTAAAAAAGCATGCAACTGTACAATTTAAGACTCCTTTGTAATACTTATATACAAAGAGACAAAATTAAGTTTGAAGGATATTAAGTGCTTTCTAAACACTGAACCATATGGCAAATCAAAATGGACATCTAAAACTGGAGAAAACCCTGCAAATTTTTGAAGATTTTCACTAACCTTCTTGGGTTATGTAATTATGAATATACCACTACAGTATAATGACTGTAATTACAGCTAGCGAGAAAAAAAATTGTGATTAATAGCACACCGTGATTCTGTGTATATTATGTAATGGATCTACTACAACAGTCCTTACTCATGTAGAAGTCCAAATAAAGATCTATGAAATCAGATTAAAAGATAGCAAAATTTAACATTCATCTCAATAGTATGAATTTCTATTTATACACTGTGTACAGCAACTATAGGTTTACAGTAACTATAGGCCTTACAATCAAAATTTAATATCTAGAAATTAAACACCTAAAATAAAGGAACAGCAGAATAGCATTTGCTTCCAAAATAATTCAACTTTCAGATTAGTCTTTAAAGGTATACACTTTTCCCAAAAGAAACTTTTCTAGATCTAGAATTCAGTGAGATGAATATCCAGGTAGTGAGTCAAATAAATTTTTGGAAGAAAGATTATAATATAGCTCCAAGTAAAGAGAATTATAATATAAGGTAGCTTGTTAAGACTTAATTTTTTTTTTTTTTTCTGTTTTTAACCAGCGTTTAGTACTGAAAAGAAAAGACAAAAAAGGACACTATTCAGATAATCAGAACTGCACTTGCAGAGCAGTGGAAAGTACTAAGCAAGATAGAAGAGTTTTTTTCTGTCGAAAAGTTCATGTCAGAATCACATGTGAGATTTTAATGACAGATATTGCCTTAAAAAAAATAATTCCTACAGAGAAGTGAACAATATTGTACATGTATAAAAACGATAATTTAATAATTCCCTTTATAATTGCATATTACTTTTTATACATATAAAAATTGTAATGTAACACAATAGTTTCTTAAAAGAGTGCATACCAGAAAGAATTTATGGGGTTTTAGTTAGTTTACAGTGTTTTGTGTAAGTGCTGTAGTTTCTCTGCCAATATGTATTTTTGATGAGTGTAAAATTTATCATCACATATGCATGCCCATCCTACATCCTGATTTTGATTTTATCTTATTGGGAGAGTTTCCATGCATGATTTTCTGCTGTAAGGATTTGTGTCTTAAAAGCAACTGGAGAAAACCTGTTTGTTGCCATTCATGTTAAAGAAACACTTATAGCCAGCAGGCACATTGATCAATAATGAGCTGAGATATCTGTGTAGTTCTAAAGAAAAAAGAAAAAAAAAAAGAGATGTTTTTGCTGAAATTCTCCTCTGCTGTATTTTAAAGAATGGAAGAGCCAAAAAAAAATGTATTTGAATTCTAGGTTACTGATCCCACAAATCTACTGACAGGTATTGAGGTCACGTAGCCTGCTTTTGAACCTAGCAAAACAGAGTAAGGTCCATCCCACAGCAATCTGACTCCATGATAGGGCTATAAAGAGAACCCCACTGACAGGATGACCTATATCCAAACAAAAACCAAGACAATTCACCTTACAGCAGACTAGCAAAATGTACATCTTTAGGTTGGACTTGTGCTTGGAAAGCACAAGGTTCTTTTACTTTCAAGGACAAACCATGTGTTAAGTGACTGTGTAACGAAGAAAGTTCCTCGGTGAGAAGGTTATTCCAAACTTGTCCATCAGTCTGCCCTTTTCATGTCACTGTTAGAGAACTAGTTCAGCACTGGTGCATGCCTGAGCCAGCTGATGATCACCATGTTCTGTGACTGTGCAAAATTACATCTGTAATTTTTATTATCTTCAGTTAGTATAGCTCCATTGTGTTTTGTAAATACTGTTTGAAAGAGATACTATAAGGAAAACACAATGGCAAAATTGTGTGCTTATGTGAGATCTCAATAATAGGCCAAATCAGTGCATATGATAAATTACAAACACACAGAGTCACACATCAATCACACAGAATGTTTGTTTGCTCTTCTTTTAACAAGGATAAACTGGAGACAAAGTTTGACAGGGTGGGAGATTTCTGTTGCACATTTTAGTTAATTGATCCTATTTGGGCTTGATTCTTTCCATTTATTGAACTCCTTTTGGAACAGACCTGTCAAAGAGTCTTCTAAGGAACGGCCTAAGGAGCAAGTTAAATCAGGTCTATTCTCAGCTCTTCTATCATCTAGTAATAAAGTACCAAGTTCCCTTCACTGCTAGTTAGAACTTCCTGTTTGATATGCTCCCACGGGGTCAAGTCTTATTCTGAAACCTGTTGAATTTTGGACAAATATCACAAAGGTAATTTTAGACTTGAATAATTCAGGTTAAAAAAAAAATATTACATTAGAAAAATGGCAATATTTGCTATCAAAAGCAGCTTGGAAGAACGAACCCAGTTGTAACTAGTAGTTCTGTGGGGTTATATATGCAAAATACATCTCCTAAAGTCCTAGAAAACTCTTTTGATCAAGTATTATACAACTATCACAAAGGACAGAAAACACAAGGAAAAAATATATTTCTGTATCAATATTGTAAGCTATTGACACAAACAGAGGGTGGCTCAAAGGACACTGTGAGTTCTCAAGCCTTCCCCAGTCTGTTGCATGACTCCTTTCAGATGGGAGAAAGTTCCAACATTGGAGGAAAGTACAGTATTCCTATAGCAACAGTAGAGAAAAGAATGAAGCTAATGGTTAAGGTCTAAAAAGGACTTTTGGACACATAAACAAAATTTAAATAGGCAATCTTAACAATTCTGTCTATTTATAAGAATAATTGAACTGCCCTCTTCTTCTACAGAGATCTATTTTCCTAACCTAGTATTCTGACTGTGTTACATCTCTCTCTACTTGTACTTTGATTCTGCCTTTATTTTATTTAGCAGAGTTACTTACCTTTATTTCAAAGACATTTCTAGTTTACCGGCAAAGAAAAGCCAACAGGGGAAGTCTAGATAATTTGCTGCCAGAATGGAGATAGCACAAGGCCACTATCTACAGAATCAATCACTACAGCTGCCTATCTCTCGAGCAGTTGCCAAGCAAAGAGATACTATATCAGTTCCTGTGCATCTTTAAGGAAATGTATACAGAAGGGAATAAAGCAGCATTGGCTAGAGACAGGTAAAACAGTAGTCCTGGAACCACGTGTTAAAACATATCTGAGGAGGCAGATAAGATATAACTACTAAGATAAAAGAGGATTTTGAAGGACTGGTGCTTGCTCTAGGTATGGTGCAATGACTCTGAATCCATAATTAAGGGCTGTATATTCATTTTAATCATGCTTAAGAGGAGCCATTTTAAATCAGAGATAAGCACACTGCTACAATAACAAAGTTAGCTGGGTGACCTTAAAGCCTGTTGTGACTTGCACATCTTCTGACTCCTGTGGATGCACATCCATTGTGAAGTCACTTACACTGCCAGTCTTGAGCAGGTACTATTCTGCCTATAGCCACATACCACTGGAAAAAACTATGAAATGATTTCACTTTTCTGATGAAGCATCATGGAGGGCACCTTGAACTTAATGGCTGGTTGTGCTTGCAAAGTGTGAAGAAAGTGCAAGTCTCTGAGCTAATATAGCTCAAAGATTAATTTCTAGCCTTAATGATTTTGTGAAACAGCCTTTTGAAATCATTACAATCATACCAATTAGCTTTAAAGTCCTTCTAAAAATGTGCCCCCTCTTTCACAAAATACTTCTCAAACTGCAGTGAGGACTTATTTTTATTAATGTATATTCTGGTAAGTGAATCAATAAATTATTTGTTAATAGTATATCTGTGTCAATTTTATCAGAGTGTAGTATTTCCAAGAGACTAAATTTAACAGTAATACAGTGTATAAGGACTTGAAACATCATTAAAAATAATAAAAAAAATGCTGATCTATTCTAATACACATCCTTTCCATCTTTATTTTCTGGCTTAAGGGGGTTAAAAATAGATTCAGCATATATTTAGCTTTAAGGAAAGCTATGTAAGATGCTGGAAACACGCAAATAGTAAAACAGAAAAATAAATGGAATTACATAGTAATACTTTCAGTGACAGAGAATTAAGAGAACTGCCATATACCCTGCCTACAAATATGCATTTGTTTTCATATTTTAAATGATACATATGTATTCTCACATAATAACACAAATTACTACACTTTTAACTTTTAGAAATATATTGCGTCATTTATTTTCATATTTTAAATGATACATATGTATTCTCACGTAATAACACAAATTACTACACTTTTAACTTTTAGAAATATATTGCGTCATTTATTTTCATATTTTAAATGATACATATGTATTCTCACGTAATAACACAAATTACTACACTTTTAACTTTTAGAAATATATTGCGTCATTTATTTTCATATTTTAAATGATACATATGTATTCTCACGTAATAACACAAATTACTACACTTTTAACTTTTAGAAATATATTGCGTCATTTAGAAGGTTTTACCTTGGTTTTACTACCTATAAATGTTTCCACTGCTCCTATGACATGTAGAGTTAGCAACACCAACACTTGTTTGTGTACACATACACTCATAATAAATGAAACTCAGCATCTGGACATATTTAATTCAGAAATCACTGAACCACAGCAATTGGAAATCAAAGCCAAGAGAACAGGCAACAGTAACTGTCACGCTCTAACAGGGATAGTATCAACAACATACGCTGCTCTCACCCTAAGGCACAGTTAGACAAGGACAAAATCTTAACAGCATTTGGTAAGGGAGTACACTTTGGGAACCAGAGGGTCCTCAGACCCAGTTTGGCAAAACTGGCAGCTGCCACATAACTGACACCTTCCCTTAAACAATGGCTCTTGTTTCAGAGGGTGGTGCTTCAATGTGTCCTACAAAGCAGAACTAGGCAACATGCACAACAGAGGTACAGTACACACCACTTACAGTCTTAGCAGTGCCCAGACCAGGCTTCTAATGGGTATCTACAAGATTAGAAGTTAATACTCAGGAGTCTGGATTTATACCCAGCCCATCGAGTTTTATAAAGTTATCCCTGAAAACTCAGTAAAAAGTCTGTGACATCCTCCCTCCTCTCTACTGACGGCAATTTTTGCTTGGTGTCTTGCCTGATGGCTTTTGGCATCAGCCGAAAGATTAGCTTACTTGTGTCTTAGATAAAAGTACTTTGCAATAGATGGGAGTTGAACAGAAATTGTCCTCAAGTAGGAAAACCTAAAAGAACATTAGACAAGGGGAAAAAAAAAAAAAAAAGAAACCCTGGAATGTATAAAGTATACTTCCATTGCCATGCATGTGAGGAACTGCATGTAGCATGTGTCTATATATAAACATATATGTGTATAAGAAACCTTAAATACATAAGATATGCAACAAAGTTCCTTTGTTAACTTTATTTAATTTCAAGACTCATATATGCGTTAGTGAAGCGTCTGCAAAAAGATCAGTCTGAAGTAATCCAAATGTCACAATACCACAGTATCTGATTATAACCAGTATTTACTACATATTACAACTGTTGGATCTGGATGGAATGGTGTTAATTTTCCTCATAGCAGCTCGTATGGTGTTGTGGTTTAGATTTGTGATGAAAACAATGCTGATAACACCCTAATGTGGTACCTATGATGTTTGTTCAATGTCTATTTCTCACTCTGCACCCCCACTGAACAGACTGGGGGAGCACAAAAGGTTGGGTGGGCACAGAACCAGGCAGGTGATCTGAATTAACTGAAGAGATAACACATCATGATCAGCAATAGAAAGGGAAAAGAAGGGGGTTAAAAGAGAGGTTAATCATCTTTTGCTCAGGAACTGACTGGAGATTGGTCTACCGGTGGGAAGTGGTGGTGTCTTTGCATCACTTCACTTATTAAGCCATCTTATCTTGATCTACAAGTTTTCTTGCTTTTGCTTTTCCTTTCCTCTTCCCCTACCCCACTGGACAGGGGGATGAGTGAAGAAAGCAGTTATGCAGTAGCCACCTATCAGGATTAACTCACAATAGTCTAATTCAAATAGTTCTACTTTGCAACAAGTGAAATTATCAATATTTTTACGCCCACTGGTTTAACCAGACTACTGCATCTGTGCTCCACTTTATTTTCAGCTGTAAAGTTGAGGTCTACAAATGATCTACCTAGTCTGCACTAAGGCTGTGAGAGAAGCATACAGGAGAGTTCTGCTATCATTAAAAAACCCCACAAAAAAAAACCCAAAAACAAACACAGGATGAAATGGTATTCATTAGCCTGAAAATAAGAAGACATGAAAAATAAGTTTGAGGAAATTAATAAGAAGTGAGCCAATGAGGTCAGTCAGTTGATCGAGTTATCATTAAGGGTGTTACAGAGTTACAGAGCAAATAGGCCACTGCAACCCCTGCAGCTGGCTTCTGCAGCCCCTCAGAGCCGCTCTGGGCTAAACAGTCCACGCTGATCCTCAGTCTCTGCAAGAGCCCCCAGCTCTGCCAGTCCTACACTGCAACCCCTCTACCCCTGCACAAGCGCTGATGCAGCACCGCCAGTAGCAACGATGGAGTAAAAAGCCGAATTTCACGTGCATGTTGTGCAGCGACTCCTGGTGAATATCTTCCTCACTTCAACAGAAACTGACCATCTATTTAGTTACCTCCCAGCTATCCATCCTATATTTTAATATAAGGTGCGCAGTAAGGAAGATGAAGGGCAGACATGTTTTCAGCTAGAGAAGGGGTTGCTGTCACTGCATTATACACATCTGCCTCTCCAAAGCAAATATGTGTAAAAGTCATCTTTAGACAAGTCACCTTTAGACAAGACCCTTGAGTCAGAAATATTCATAGAATCACAGAATCATAGAATGTTAGGAGTTGGAAGGGACCTCAAAAAATCATCTAGTCCAACCCCACTGCCAGTGCAGGATCCCCTAGGGCAGGTCACACAGGAACATGTCCAGGTGGGTTTTGAAAGTCTCCAGGGAAGGAGACTCCACAACCTCTCTGGGCAACCTGTGCCAGTGCTCTGTCACCCTTATAGTAAAGAAGTTTCTCCTCATGTTGAGGCAGAACTTCCTATGTTCTAGCTTATACCCGTTATTTCTTGTTCTATTGCTGGACACCACTGTGAAGAGACTGGCACCTTCCTCTTAACACCCACTCCTCGGGTATTTATATACACTAATAAGATCCTCTGTCAGCCTTCTCTTTTTAAGACTAATATCTAATATTAGATATAAAGCTCACTAATTGTGATAGCAGATGAGAAGCCTTAAAAAAGAGTAACGCTGAAAAGCAATTTAAAAAAAAAAAGAAGTTAGAGAAGATTTAGACTTCAGGCTATATGCTATCAATGAAACTACTTTGGGACTACTGGTGCCTTTATCTGAATCAATGAAGCTGATATCCTCTCACTGGAACAAACGTATGCCTGTGAGCCTTCAGCTTCAGCTGTACTTTCAGTCAATGTCATTTCATTCATATTGGTCAGGCTTTAACCTTAATGGTTTTCTGACTAGACTTGTGCTTGCTGAATCACTATGTTGGATAAATACTGAAGAAACATCTCGTGGAAACCTTTTAACACCACTGAAATAACATCTGCCCTTTGGTTTCTTATAACCCTTCCCCAATCTACTGTTCTCTGTAGTGTTTAGTGATTTGTGGCCCAGCAATAGTCAAGTCTTCATTTCCTTAATGCATATGCACTAAATTAAGCTATTTCCCTCCCACCCATATGGTGGGCTGATATGCACAGATGCTATTACGGAGTTTTGTGCCACATAAAATCCCAGCTGTAAACTCAAAAATAAATAAAAAGCTCTTTTACTCATATTCCAAAAAAAGAAAAACAATAGAAAATAAGCCCATAAGGATCCGGATAAACATAAACAGACCCATAGAACATCTGACAGAGGCATAGATCAGGGATTGAAGACGGAAGACAAAAGAAAAGGAGGATTAGTATTAAATTATTTCAGACAGTGATAGTAATTAATTAAAAATTATAATCTTTGCAAAATATCAGTCAACAAAGTATTTTTGACAGTCCTTTGAAACACAAGCAAATTCTTAATTGCTAAGATTTCTCAAAATCCTGAGTCAGAGTATTTTTTTAACTGGAGTGAGGGAGTGCCAATATGAGAAAATATGTATTCTATGGGGCAAAGCAATTAACTGGGAAAAACATCTCCAAACACTTTTGTAGATCATTTCAGTGTTCTGCAACTAACAGGTGCTTTTCCCATTTTGAGCATACATCCATGCTCTTATAATGTTCAAAATAAATTTAAAACCACAGCTGAAACTTCTTCAGTCCTAAACTTGAGTTCATTTCAGAGGAAATTAGTTTTCTCTTCAAAACTGATGTTATATATTTACCTCGATGCTTCCATCAAAGCTTGAAAATCACTGTCTACAGTTTCTTATAGCCATAAGGATCACATAACAGAAATGTTAGATTCTTAAAATTTACACTACCAACAGAATTCCATGCCAGTTATGCCTGTAGCTCATGTGAAAGTTTTGTTTGCTTTTTTGACTCTGTTTATTTTTTTGATTTATTTAAACTGCAGCCCTGAAATTCAAAGTGTTTATTGCTTTGTATTTGAAATTGTAATTATTGCATGGTTAGAACTTCAACTGGCAAGTGGCTACTGGAGATATAATCCATAAAAGAAAAGATTATACAACTGTTAAAGAATACCTTATTTGACAAACTAGAATTTCTTGGAAAATGAGCTTTTATTGGAACATATGGAAAAATGTTTTGCTATAAGATTTTGTATTCTGAAAGCACAGGAGGCAGAGTCGAATTCTGAAAAGAGGGCAACCTCTGATTATTTATGTATCTACTACTGAAAAGATTATTTTAGGATGAACAGGCTGTATGTGGGAGCTGAGGGTGCCAACATTAGGGATGACACAGGTGGTACCTACACCTCAGGTGTGTATAGGTAGGTTCTTGGGGTGCTTTTTCAGTGCCTCATGCATTAGTAGGCTTTAGAGAACAAGGAGGTGTGTGCTTGCCATCCTCATTGCTCAGAGAGTGAGGATGCTCCTAATTGTCTGTGTGCCCATCAGTGTACGTGTGTATGTGTGTGTGCGTGTGCCTGTAAAGAGAGAGAAAATTCTTTGGGATTCGGGTGTTTACTAACCCTTTGTAAGCAGCCAGGACTTTGGTTTATTCATTCTGCTACTCATATTGATCCTGAAGGTATAGTTCCCTGTTTGCTGGCTAATTGCATGTCATTAGCAAATCAATAAAACCACTTCAATGCTGATTTGCTCTAATTATGTAAAATGAGCAGCTTTTCCCTGTGATAATTGGGCTAATGTATATTAAACTCACATATATGAAGACTGGACAGGAAATCCTAAACAAAGATAAGGTGGGAATTCAAACTGGGGCAAAGATTCTAGACTAAGTATTTCAGGCACCTTCATCATTGGTCTCTAAATAGGTCGTTTCTTTTTTACTAGAGACATTTCCCTGCCTACTACTGGAGTTCTATGTTCGTGCTGCAGTCATAGAAGTCAATGACCTAAACCAGCAGCTTACTCTATAGTTGAGGAAAACTTTTTTTTTTTTTAATCAATTAAGGGAGAAATAAGCATCTTAATCTTGAAACTACCAGCTTTACTCCAAGTTAGAAAATGATCAAACTTGAAAAAAAACACCACCAAAATTAAACAGACAATGACAGCAAAAACTAAACAGAAACAATAATCATTAAAAAAAAAAGTTTTCTAAGATCAGTTTTTTAAAACTCATAACACTGCAAGGAATTAGATTGCTGAGTAATGTTCAGTTGAAACTTAGATTTGCATAATTTCTTTGTTATTATTATGTAGTGTTTATACAGAGAAAAAATGATTCATAGAATTTGTATGCAAAACATGCATATCAAAAAAAAAGAGGACTGTTGTTTCAGAGATCCTATAACAGAACCTATTTTAAAAAGGCACACAGGCCAAGAGAAACACTTGCTTTTCTTACTAAATGTTAATTCAAATTAATTTAGTAAAATTTCCTTCTACATCTTCAGGAGTCTGATTTTAACAAAAGTTTATCCCTCAAAACTGTTCCATGAATTTAAGATATTCTGTGCTTTAAGACGTGTAACAGGACCTTGGGCGACTCTTGCAAAATCTACTCCCCCAGAACATTTGTCCCTGAAGTTCTCTACATTAACAAAAAGTATTACTTTTACAGTAGATGCACAGGCTGGTTCGAGATCTGAGATTTCAAGAGCCTTAAGGTAAGCAAAGATAACATGAAAATTGCTATCTTCTTACAAGGTTAATGGAAGAACCTAAAACTACAGGATCCTAGGGAAGTTTGTGAGATTTGTGAAGACAGAAGAATGAAATACTTCTTATCAAAAGTGACAGAAAAAAAATTATTTACCAGACAGCGCACACATGCCTTTGTTTTCGTCACCATGTGACTTGCTTGCTGACTTGCTTTGGACACTGAAGTAACTGGGTTACTAAATAAACATTTTTTCTGACCTTGATGTTGCACATTGATTAAGAATTAGATCTATCCTCTTGAAAACCATCTGTGAATCTTCCTTTTCTTGTACATAGGAAAATTTCTACACAATAAAAAAAGTTGCTGTCTGTCATGACTACCATTCGTAGAATCATAGAATCATAGAATGTTAGGGATTGGAAGGGACCTTGAAAGATCATCAAGTCTAATCCCCCTGCCAGAGCAGGAATGCCTAGAATATGCCACACAGCAACGTGTCCAGGCAGGTCTTGAATGTCTCCAGAGAAGGAGACTCCACAACCTCTCTGGGCAGCCTGTTCCAGGGCTCCGTCACCCTCACTGAGAAGAAGTTTCTTCTCGAGTTTAAGCGGAACCTCTTATGTTCCAGTTTCAGCCCATTACCCCTTGTCCTATCAGTGGTTGTCACCAAGAAGAGCCTGGCTCCATCCTCATGACACTCACCCTTGATATATTTGTAAACATTAATAAGGTCACCCCTCAGTCTCCTCTTCTCCAAAGAGCCCCAGCTCCCTCAGTCTTTTGTCATAAGGGAGATGCTCCACTCCCTTCATCATCCTAGCTGCCCTGTGCTGGACTCTCTCCAGCAGTTCCCTGTCTTTCTTAAACTGAGGGGCCCAGAACTGAACACAATATTCCAGATGGGGTCTCACCAGGGCAGAGTAGAGGGGAAGGAGAACCACCTGCCTTCTAATACACCCCAGGATGCCATTGGCCTTCCTGGCCACAAGGGCACAGTGCTGGCTCATGGTCATCCTGCTGTCCACCAAGACTCCCAGGTCCCTTTCCCCTACACTACTCTCTAATAAGTCATTCCCCAACTTACACTGGAACCTGAGGTTGTACCATTCATCACACAGATTTTTTACAGTGTTGATATTGGAAGCTTTCTGAATACACTTGACATTTTCCCTTTCCAGTGAGGTAATGGCAAAACATGGAGCAAAAATCAACCATGGTTTACCTTCCTTTTTTTTACCAAACAGGGCAGCTGCCTATTATCCTACCAGTTGCATAGCAGAGGGGTTTCATTGTCCAAAAACTGTAAGGAATATAGAAGTTATTCCTTCAACTTGGTACCATTTCTGAGAAGTCATCTAGAAAGATAAAGGGGAAAGAAAAGACTAGATGTTCTTCAGTTCCTTCTTGAAATAACTCTGGCTGAGACCAAAGCATCCATTGTGTTCACACTGAGTGTGAACTACCCAAATTTAATAAATCCTAAATACTCCGTTGCAGGTATCATAAATAACAGGAAGTCTGGGAAGTTAGTCTTCACAACTTCAGTAACAGAAACTTAAAAAAAAAATCAAAACTTCAGAGCATATGTTAGAGAAAAAGGCAGACCTAGACCAAGCCAGAACACGAGAGCCTGAAAAGGCAAACAAACCAAACCCCAGGTTAATCCCCTTCTTTCACATTATGACTTTGAATTGAATTAAAAGAATTTTACCTTAAGCGTGTTCAGTATGATAATTTCTCTGTTGTACCCAAATATAAATGAGTGAACAAACTAGAATAACTTGAATGTTTTCATAAAACCAGTTTTAAAAGGACAAAAGAAAGATGTCATCACTAAATTGCTTCTCATGAGAATTTACTATAGAGAAAGATTTTTCTGAAATACAAAATGATCACCAAGAGACAGAACATCATCAAATATATATTTCACTCAGAAAATAGAATAAAATATTAAAAAGCTAATACAAAATAGAAAAATATTTAGCTGAATCAGGTGCTTCTCATAATACCATAAATTCAAAGACGGCAAACATAGCTATACAGTTCTCTATTTCTGATACTTTTGGTCTCACATCTGTTTAAACACAAAACACAAACTGAAAATTATAAGCCCAGCACTCAACTCTTTTATCAAAGTATAGCAAGATATTTAAAATTTAAAGAGATATCTTCAGTCTATTCTACAAATAATACTTTCAATCTTTTGAAAGAAATGTTGAAACCCAGACAAAAGAAATTAAAAAGGACCAGGGAAAAGATAAGAAAATTAATCTGATGAGAACATGGAAGACAGCAAACACAGCCTGGACCAGTCAATGGAATCAGTGAAGTAAAAGACAATCTCACTATAAATCCCTATTCCAGTATGAGGATTTATGTCAGATTTGGGCAGGTTGTTTAAATAAGTCATGCCTCAATTCTCCACTCCTTAAATGAGAAAATAAATGCCTCCATTTCAGGGATTAAAAACGTTAGGATAATATAACCACTATTGTGAAAATACCTGGAAGCTAAAAAGTAACACAAAGTATTTCCGTCTTTAAGCACGGTATAGCAAGTAGTCCATCAGAACGCAACACAAATTATTTACTGTAAGAATAAGTGAAAGAGGAATAAAGAAGACAAAAATGGGGACACCTATGGAGACTAAATCAGCTAAATAAATTTTTAAAAAGTAGTATAAATCAGCAAATAAAATGATCAGGAGTCATTTAGAAATATATTAAAAAAATAAATACTACTCATATGTTCCTCCTCTCTCCCTCCAAAATTGTCCTAAAATACAGACACACTGATGCTTCCAGTCATGAAGCAGACTCTCTGTATCTCATGACAAGAACCTACTTACGCGAATAAAAGAGAATAGTTGTATTTCACTTACTAGAATAATACTTTAAGACTGTGAAGCACTCAGATTATTTAGAGAAAGAGTGTATCTTCCATAAATCACAGAAAGCAAAGGTAGACTCACATGCACATTAACTTCTTTGTGCCATCCAATGGTTCTAATACACCTTTCAGTCCAGTTTCAAAAACAGTTCTTAGTAAATGATAAAGGATTTGAGGTTCATATGAAGTAAATAAATAACACAAGATATGTACCTGTTGGAGTAAGTCCATAAGAGGGCTGTGAAGGTGATCAGGGGGCTGGAGCACCTCTCCTGTGAGGACAGGAAGAGAGAGTTACGGTTGTTCAGCCTGGAGAAGAGACCTTATTGTGGCCTTCCAGTACTTAAAGGGAGCTTATAAGGAAGAAGGGGAAGGGTAACTAGTGAGACGACAAGAGAACATGGTCTGAAACTGCATCAGGGAAGGTTTAGGTTGGATTTCAGGAAGCACTTCCTCAGGGAGAGGGTGATCAGTCATTGGAATGCACTGCCTGGGGAAGAGGTGGAGTCACCATCCCTGGAGGCGTTTAGGGAGAGGCTGGATGTGGCACTTAGTGCCGTGGTCTAGCCGTTGTGGTGGTGTTGAGTCATAGGCTGGATTTGACAATCTCAGAGGTCTTTTCCAGCTTCAACAGTTCTGTGATTCTGTGATTCTGCGATTCTGTGACTCTATCAGTAGTGATAGGATGAGGGGTAATGGTTTCAAACTGAAAGAAGGTCAATTTAGATTAGGTATTAGGAAGAAATTGTTTTCTGTGAGGGTAGTGAGGCACTGGGACAGGTTGCCCAGACAAGTTGTGGCAGTTCTCTCCCTGGAAGTGTTCAAGGCCAGGCTGGATGGCATGTTGAGCAACCTGATTTAATGGAAGGTGTCTTGGCCCATGGCAGGAGGATTGGAACTGGGTGATCTTTAAGGTCCCTTCCAACCCAAGCTATTCTATCATTCTATGAAATAAGTAAATAAACCAAAGGACAAAGTACCAGGTAGCCTTGAGGCTGGAGAAAATTTTAAGGCACACTGTATACATTTCTTATTTTGTGTCATTTCAGAAACAAAGGCCAGGCCTAAATATCATCCGCATCTGACTTCTAAAAGCCCCTTATTCAATTTTTACACAATTTTAGAACTATTATGTCCAAAAAGAAAAATATATTACAGATACTTTACATGTAACATTTTCATTAGGCAAGTTGAGAATGCCTCTGAGAAGTACAAACCTTGTGAAAACAATGAAAACTAACAGTTATGTTAAAAAAAAAAATCATAGTCTGTTAGTGTACATTTTACTGCAAAGATTAATACAGTTACGGTTTAGTAGTGACTGTCTGATTTCCGCATAATGCTTTGGCCTACTTTCTAAAGAACTTTATCTGGCCATAGACAGACTCAGATTCGAACTGTCTAGAAAATCTGACTCAATGTGGTTGCTTTTAGACAGAAAAACATAAACAGAATTAGCTTATTTACAGTTTGAAACAAACTGCAATCAAATGGAAAACTGAGCTGCATTCACTTTCATTATATCTGAATTTACCTAATTGCTTGTATAATTCCATTGTTCAAGGATAAGTAAACTTGAAAGGTTGAAATATAAGTATTAAGAAAGGCAAAGATTTGTGTTATAAATGAGAAAAATCCAACAAAGGGTTACAGCAGGCTCAATTTTTCATATCACTTTTGAAAATTACTTTCAACTGTTGTATGAAAAATAAAATAAACTGATGGGTTACTTTGCAAATTATTGTTAGAAAATGGAGTAGAAGGGTGTTTTTTTTTCTTTTCAGTTATCATTGTTATGGACAAAAAAACATATTTCTTTAGGCAATACTGTATCTCTATCAGGGTAAACAAAAAGCACAGAATACATCTCGCTATCTTTGTTATCTGAAGTACCACTCCCTTAATAAACTCCAGCCACAGTGTCAAGAAACTGTTGAAGAATGTACTTCTTTGTATATTGTGGAAGAGTCAATCAACTGATAAAGATACCAGACCTGAAGAAAGAAAAGCTACAACATAGACTATTTACACTCTGAGGAGATTTTTATTTTAAACTTAGAGGGAAATATAACTTTCCTGTACTGATGTGTTTGATTTATTTTGGAGGGGTGGGGACGAATTTTTGTCATGTTAGTAGGAAGCTGTGACAGTAATATCACTGAAAGGCTAAAAAGTAGAGCAGTAGACCAGGAAAGGGAAGAATTGTGAGTATGTCTTCCAACAGCATTTAATGTATCTCCTATGGTTATTTTATGCAGAAGTAAAAACAATTGCAGTGGCAGCAGAAAAGGGGAGTCAGCTGACGGAGAGGTAGCATAAGTAGAAATGCAAAGAATTAGATGTTACTAATATTCTGTTGGTTTTAATGAACTAATTTGGATTTCTGACAGATATCCTGTCAGGATAATAGGCCCTATTTTTCATCAAAGTTAGTATGACCCCAGCAGTGGAGTTTTTCTAACTCTGAATGCAACTTCTACTGGGTCTTAGTTATATACCTTATTCTTCCGATAAAGAAAAGGAGAATGAAGACACAAGTAAGTAGTCTTTTTACAGTTTAATTAAAGTAAATTTTTCTTAATCGTAGAACTTTGTCACAGCTGTACTAATTAACCCGAGAGACAAACATGAGGAAAAGCGGAAAAAACAATTTGATGGTAGGAAACGAAACAGAAACAAAGTTTTGCCTGCTTTTCCTCTAAGCCCTGTTTGTCTTTCTCCCCAATGCTGTTGTTCCACCCACTCTTGCTGGGTAGCCCAGAGTTTTTTGCAGACCAGTTGTTTGTTTCCAGGACGAGGAATAGTCATATTAAGCTGTCAGCATTAATACCGACATGTTTCTTCAGCAGTGGGTTTTAAATGCAAGCAAAACTCCTTCAACTCCCAATTGCGTTGGAAGCCAGATGTATTCCAGTTTCCTTTTCAATTAGTCCCTATGGACAGTCAAAGGCAAGAAGGAGAGGTATGAGAGAGGTTGATTTAAAAACATGGAAAAGTCTCAGGGATTATGCAATTATGGTTTATCATTGTCTCATTTAAAAAAAAAATCTATGTCAAAAAAAGAAATAAAACAGACTCCATGAGCTGGTATCTTTGATTATAATTACACTTCTGTTAAGCTAATCCCTATTAGTACGACATAGGCTGTGTGCCAGAAAAATTTCTGCTTGGGGAATTTTTTTACTCTTTGCCAAAATATCAACCAACAAGTACATTTTAATATTTTAAATATTTCTTGCAACCTCTTACACACTTACATGTGTTACTATAATATGTGCTATATTTCATTGTTTTGCTAATCTCAGCTATAGTGATTCATTATGTGTAAATTCATGTAAGCACATTGTTGTGATATAGGTTGTAACTGGGGATAGGTGCTATTAGTAAAAGACATCAAGCCTGGTTGTGACTGCTTTTCATTAAGCTTTTCTATTCCTTGCAGTTTATTTGTCACAGTCTACTGAGTTATGTTCATCTCTTGTCAAATGTTGTGATATATAAAACTGAGTTCAGAATAATTCCCTATTAATTCTATAGTCTAGAACTACAGCTTCTACTCAGTTTAACCTCATGAAATACATGCAATTGCCTTTATAAACTTAATTCCTTATTAGTGGGAACTAAGCCTCAGGCAAAGCACGCACTTGTCTGTACTCTTAATCCAAACTACATTTCAAATGTCTTGAAAAATAAGTGAGACAAATGTAACAAGAGCCAGGAAAAACTCTTTGTCACACAAACTGATCTGGAGCATTGTGCTGAGATCTACCATGTCCTAAGGTATCTCCATAAAATGGCATAGTTAATAGAAATTAATAAATCACAATGATTTCTTTCTAAAAGCTTATGGACTTGTATTAGCAGAAATTCTATAAATAGATTCTCCCTCACACACTGTCTCCTTCACAAGTTGATTAACTTTTTCTCCTCTACTGTACCTGAAGTCCTCACTTGATTTTCTAAGTTATCTTTTCCTTTCCTCCATTACTGAAGGTTAAAATACTCTTTTTTTAATGTATTAACAAAGTAATTTGGCTTTTCACATTGGAAAAGGCCAGAATTCCTGGAATTGAAGCTTTTTGGTTTTGTCTTTTACTTTCCAGGAAGTCAAGTCATTACACTGCATAGATATCTAGTGCATTCACAGATTCCTTGCTCTCACACAGCAGTGATGTTCTCTCCTGAATGAAGGTACAAAATCTCAATGCTGGAAACTTCTACAAAGGAGACTCTTACAGCCCAGCAAAAGCAGTTATACTTGCCACTGCTGGGGGCAGGTATGGAGCTGTGCAGTGTTCTGCGGGGTGTCAGGGCTGCCCTCGGCCTGAGCAGGGCTGAGCTGGGTTTCCCAGGCACCCCGTGGCCAAGTGCCCATTGCCCAGCCTGTCTGAGCTCCAGCTCTGGGAGTGCCACTGGGGAAGGGGCTGGCAGCCCCAGGCACACCCTCCCCACAGACGGCCTCGATGTGGTACTGGGGGGCTGTGGGGCAGAAAACCCTCACTGTGTCTGGGCTTTTTAATACCTGTCACTGTCACTGCCCTGGTCCCGCGTGGGGCAGCACCCTATGGTGGGAGGGCCCAGTTCAGCCTGCACCAGGTCACATCGGGGAGCAGCCCTGCTCCCCAGTGTTCCTTGATGGTCTCCTCTCTGGCCAGGAATTTCTCTGCTTTCTCCCTTTCACACACTCAATGCACTGAGAAAACCATGTTCTGTTCAATGGCTGCTACACATTTGCAGAGATTGAAGTATTTCACAAGTCCCAGCTATGGATCCAGGCTCATAGTTCAAGCTGTAGGGTAGCACTTCCCATGCTGAAGGTCATGGCAGTGGCAAGTGGAGTCATTAGCCTGGCAGAAGTTCAGTAGTTTATGTCAGCATTTCAGATTGCAGAGCTGATGAGAGCAGCAGGCATAATAGGAAAGGACGGAAATGGTTTCTGAGAAGTGTGATAGTTTTCAGTCTGAAGAGCCTCTGCTCAAACCTGAGTCACAAGAATGGCTACTGTTTTCACAAATACTCAAAACAGGGTACTTCAGCCTCTAACTTATCACCTATCCACTGTTTGGTTACTACTCCTGCATTTAAGGAAAGCTGAACTCCCTCATGTAAGTGAAATTTTGACCGCTCAAAATAAGGATCATGTTCACTGGTCCCTGTTAAGTGAATCTATTAAATTAGCCACTTCCTTTTACAGTTCCAGTATTTTTGGTTACTCCTGGATCAGCTTGCTAACTTTTCAAGTTTTATGTCATGGTCAGTAGCTCATCTCCCTGTGTCCTCTGAGACACTCCTTCACATGCACTGCACTACTATGCTCCACCCATGGGAAAAGGTATTACTTAGAATGGTATCTGTTGTGTCAAAATTTTTAGCTATAAATCTGCCACACTGTCACTGCGGAGTTTGAGTCTCTGGTTTAGGAGGTCTCAGGATTTTTCTTTGCCATTCACAGAGATTGCCTAGGAGAGTGTTGCCAGTTGAAACCATCATAATGCAAGTGCTACTGGGCATTAATCAACTGCTGCAATATGTCTTTTTTTTTTTTTTTTAACTCCATGTAGAGCCATTGCCATCCACCCTCTAACACAGACCCACATCAGTCACAGACTGATGGAGTTATAAGGCCGTGAAGATGTGATACAGGTACTCTTGGAAAACTAGAGAAGAAACCTAACACTGATCCTAGAAGAAACTTTATAATCTGATCAAATGAACAGTTATATATATCTAAAGCAGAGAAAGGCAGTCTCATCCAACACAGTTAAGCTAGCCTGGATTTAAGAGAATGCCAAAACAGGGACCCAAGCCTTGATTTCCCCTGCAAAAGGTAGTGACCTGACCAAGCTACTTGTTATTCTAGGTCTTATCTTTTCTCATAAAAGTTAAAAAAGCTTTAGGTTTGTCCAGTTATGGAAAAGAATGGTGTTTGAAAATATGTAATGAATTTTTCTATTTAGGATAAATAAATCCTCTGTCAAACTCTCCTGTATATAATCTGAACAAACTGTTGAGATTCATAAAGGAGGTGACAGAAGAATGTTTAATGGGAAGGCATTAAACTGATGAGGAGCTAAACAGGATCACTGATTCAGCAACTAGACCCTCCTACTAATTATAAAAAGACAATGTTCATATCAAATGCTATCCCAATAATTCAACAATTCATTTGACAATCAGGTTGTGAAAAACATCTGAGTAGAAAATGCAGTACAACTGAGATACCTCTGTGCCTTAATTGCAATGCTCCATTAGGACTCATGAGATATTTTCTGAGATGTCAAGAAAGGTGGAATCTCACCCAGGTTCTGCCCAAACCTCATCTTTGTCTAGATAAGCATTTACCGTTTGTTCAGTATGCACTGCTCCCTCTCTGAAGAGACTAGATGTTTATTTGACATTGAGCACATGCTTTTTCTTCTTAAATGGGAATGCATAATTGCTCAGGAGACAGACATTATTCAAGAAATTGAGTGTAGCACAGAAAACCCAATGAGAGTTTGCACTGTCCCAGAATGTTTGCAGAAGATGTTCTTATAGCTAATCCTCTAAGCAAACCTCTCAGTATATAAATTTAAAACATTCTTATTTCGTCAAAATATGCATACATTAATTTCTTCAGAGACCATGCTATTACTACAAGATGTATTCTATACAATTTTCTATTTGAAAATGTAATAGAAATTTTAGTATTCTGAATGCATAAAAATCTCAACATTAAAATGCGATCAGTGACACTTACAAGCCTCTGGCCAGAGCACTCTAGTCACATCCCTTCTTATCTTCTTTTCTCTTTGTTTCTTTTTTTTTCTCTTACAATGTAATGTAAAGATAAGCTAATATTAACTTACAATGGAACATATCACTATTAGTGATTATTTGCATTCATTTACTGGTCCAGATTTCTGTCCATGCTCTCTTGCACTTTATACCAATGGCTCTTGTGGATCATAGCTACATTAAAAAAATGCATCCAGTACAAAAGTAATTGGTTTCTGGCACATTTAAGACAAAGTGATTCCTCTTGCTGCATCTATAGATCTAAGGCAAGTAGAAAGAAGAGAGTTACACTCAATTAGATTGGAGTCGGACAGAGGGCAGTCAGAAGTTGCTGTAAAATTTTGGCATGGGAGGTGAAGCATATTCCCTAAACTGTCATTAAGCAATACTTTTCATGCCAAAACTATTGTGTACTTAACAGTATGCACACAGAAACAAATGTATGCTTAATTTTGTCTCTCATCTTTCTTTGGGTCGAGTAGGTTTTACTGGTATCTTTAGCATTTCCAGTAATTCTACTGAACTCCTCTTTTTCAGGCTTCACATGTTATAGCTTTTCTCCTTGTGAAAGTTTAAAAGTTCAGCAACAATTACGTGCTTAATTACTTTAATTATTACCTTATGTCTCTTAGTTTTATGAAGTATTGACTTTCAATAAGAGGTTCAATTATGATATGATTCTATGGCACATTGAAAAGTGGAAAAAGAGGGTTAAAATAGGACCTTTTTCTAGGAATTTAGAAACTCATTTATATTCACAGGTTTGCACTTTTTCATTTTTCATCTTAAGAAGAAGATATTTTGCTATTCATTACTGAAAGAATGTCAATGTTAGAGACAAAATAATTGAGCTTCTCAACGAGGGCAAAGCACAGCAGCAGTGAAAAGAAGAATTATCTTAGCAGAAGGAAAGGTGAGCAGGGCATTAGGCACTTGAAAGCCTTTGGGATCTAGTTGGTATCCTTCCTCCAGACAAGTTCCTGAAGATTCATCTGTGGCACTTCAAGTTACTCCTGCACCAGATTGTCTTCTCTGGTCAGAGACTACTGTCCGCCACCCGGTTGTGCCAGCTCAGTCTCATGATTAAGCTTAAAAGTTTTTGGCATTTTTTTACGTCTTGTGGGGCATCTGGAAAGAACACATTATAGGACTGGGGAGGTCAGAAATGTAGTAAATTAAGAGACAGACAGGCATGTCTGCCATGAAACCTTCAATCCTAAAATTCACCCTTGCCGTTCTGTGCCTGTCACACATTTTCTGTCTGGCACTTTCTCCTGATACTCTGACTAACTCATGACTTGCCTTTCATGATTTGCCTCTCTGATTCAGTTCTCTAAAGCTTAGTGAGGTGAAAACATGTAGAGTTGGTCAATCATCAAAAGGATGGGTAGAAAGGATGTTTTCATTAATTTTACACACTTTTGTTATGTCCATCGGATTCCATGGAGTGGGATATCAGTATGTGCCAGACTAACCTAAATTAATTCGTACTAACAGACAAGATTTGGATGAAGCATAGGATATGTTTCAGTTTGCTAAAATGTAAATAACTAATTACCAGATTTAGAATAAACTAAGGAAAGAATAATTATAAGCTTTGCCTTTTTGAACTGATTTTCAGCGTATCATCTGTACTTTATTGAGCTGAGAACTGACAAGGACAGTTCCAAATTCTTAGACCTGCATGCTGTTTTTCAGAGTAGTGGCTTCTGTACTGTAATTCCCAAATCGAAATCTCTTAATTTGAAGAAACTTCCTTATGAACTCCTCCATACAATGAGAATTCCACCATACATAAAGCACCCTAGGGACTTCCTGTTAGTTAGAGTATTCATGATTTCTTTTAATTAAAATATTAACTTATGTTCCTTTTATGAATGTAAGGCTGTCTGGCATGGAATAGATTTTGCAGAGCAGACAGGTTTTATGAAATGCCATCTTAATCTTCGGAGGCCAAACATTGTTATCACCCAACTAATGACATATTCACTCAGACATGAACATGAATCTTCTTTTGATAGATATGTTGAAGAAGAACTATATTGTATCTGACTTCATCCAAGTTCAAGGCTTATTTCATTACTATTTAACTTTAGAACCAATTATACAAAATTTTCAAAGTGTAAAAACAGCTTTTTATTTACTAGCGATTGACTAAATACAACAGTGCACAAGATAAGCCTGCGCAGAACCAAAACTGT
Organism: Trogon surrucura; assembly: GCA_020746105.1. Classification (NCBI taxonomy): domain Eukaryota; kingdom Metazoa; phylum Chordata; class Aves; order Trogoniformes; family Trogonidae; genus Trogon; species Trogon surrucura. The sequence goes on along the minus strand of CM036617.1, from coordinate 109,164,525 downwards.
GGGCTGTGGTTTTGGAACACCTCTCTCACAGTAAGAATGTCTCAATTTAAACACTGGAAATAAATATTTTTGAGAGATCGCTATCACTGAGCTAAATCAAAGCACAGACAAGCCCTAGAGAGATTTTACCAAGTACCTGTCTATTAGCACTGCCAGTGATACAGCTCTAGACCTCCCCTGAGCAAAGGCTGATTACCAACTGAATGGTGTCAAGGTCTGTGAGGGTTTGTGTTGCAGATTAATCAAATCCAGAGTGTTACAATCAAACTCGCTTCGGCTTCAGTTTTTATCGGTATCACTGAAAGGCCAAGTCACTTTTTTCCACTGACTGCTCTGTCAAGATATATTTTAGTCTCTATAGCAAAAGACAAATGACAAAAAGCTGGATCTTTAACACTATAGATACAATATCTGTATGTCAGATTACAAACAAACTAGATGACACATACACTTTTCTTTACAGACCATTTGAATTACAGTCTTATAAATCAGGTTGTAATCAGCAGCTACTTGAAACAGTTCTCAGGATTTTCTAATTCACCATGAAACCCCATCATTTCCTCACCAAATAAGCAAGGCCTGTACATTAAGGTACAAGCTAAATAGCACACATTTCTAGGATAATTTTCACTTTATGAGATCAAACAGTGTGTCAGCTGAAAGTAGTGTTCATGTAGGCTTCCTAAAATGCCTTGTTAATGTGCAATTGTTCCAAAGGTTCCTTAACTACATTCATTCTTATTAATGAATGCATACATTTTTTGACTATAGCAGAACAGGGAATGCATTTCCTCTTTGACTTGAACTTAAAATATTAGATAAAAACATATTCCACCCAGAGATCCCTGGTTTCTCTGCACTCTTGTAGAAGAAACACATCTGTCAGGCACCATTGATATTTATGACTCTGTAGATCACACTAGATAGCATTAATATAATGCTCAACAGCTATGACAGGATGAAATCTATAATTGTAATGTGTAAAAAAACATGAGCAGTTTAAATATTATCTGCTAAAGCACCTCAGGAACCTGACAGAATGAAAACCAACTTAGGAGATATAGTTCTAACTCGCATACACCTTGCTATAGAGACACCTCCTATTGTAATGTCATGTCCCTGAGGAGTAGCTGCGTGTGTATTGGTTAATTTATTCTAGTTGAAGACAATCTATTTTCATAGCATTTAGCAACTTTAGAAAACTAAAAAGTCAGACAAGAATTGAAATAGCAAATAATTGCCACAGTTACAGGTTTCCCTCCTGGCAGGAAGGGATAGCTAATGGCAGTAAGGCCTAAAAAGATGCTATAAGTGTAGAGAAATACAGAAATGCTAGTGTAATAGCTTGTAATCACAATGTGAGCCAAAAGTAAATTTTCAAAAATTTTTATTTTTTGCCAGATACCATGCAAGCCAAGGAGATGTTATTAAGCAAAATATTACCAAGACATTGAAATCAACTGCTGGAAACAGAGAAGAAAACTGTGCTGGGAAGGAAGCACATCTGTTTGCTCTTTGTGAGGTAGACTAAGAGAGTTGCAAGATGTTTACCACAGCCGTTGCAAACAGGACCAAGAGGTAACAAGCATCACTTCCTACGACTGAAGATAAAATACAGGAAGAGCGTGGGTTTTGTTAAGTATAACTGACACATGCTGAAGAGGAAATAATGTGACACAAGTAGAGAGGTAAGGAGGACAGCAAGCCACAGGGAGCAGTTCTGCAACTATTCAACCTTTTTCCTGTCAATATAACACAGAAAAGGACCAAACAGTATGCATTTGTTGACTCTAAAATAGGAAGAAATTGCCATATCAGAGACAAAACAGAGATCACTTTAGTTAATAGACACAAAATATGACTGAAATTCAGGGTAAAACATTTAAACAATTTTCCAGTTGCTACAACCTTCCAAAATGCAAAAGAAGATTAGAAAACTTTAATATAATTCATTGCAAGCAGGACCCAAAATAACAATTAGAGAAAATGGAAAGGATGCGCGTTTTGGGTTAAAACTTAACGCGTAAAATGAGAAGTAGTGTTGTATATGTGAATATACAAGAAAGAATTAGAAAAGAACTTACAAGTTATGTCACATTTACTCGGCGAAAAAGTGAAAGGAGTGCATGCAAATTCTGCCAGACAGACAGTTAATGAACATATTTCAGAATGCCTGTGTACAGAACACAGGTATAATTAAATCTAGCGTCCTCCTACGATACTTAGAGCCAACAGCTCATTTTTGTCTTAAGGCAGCAAAATGAAGAGTTTTATATGTCCTTAGGACCCTTATGCCCTTAAATCTCCAGTTCCTTTTCCTCCCTCCTGCTTTACAGGAAAGTCTCAGTGTACCCTTTCCTTTACCAAGTCTATGTTCCCTAATACCAGCCTAGAAAAAATTCTGTATATCTGATAAAGCAAAAAAACCCTGAATATTTCAGAAATGGTTTTGGCAAAATTTCCTTCACAGAAAAAAATGGATTCTCCAGAATCAGAAGTAAACTCAAAATAAGGTTTTTTGATATTATGGACTGTCTGGAAGATAATGTACAAAACAGGCAAAAGCACAGCACTTTTTTTAACACATTATTTGTTTCAAAATGTTCAGTCAGTGTTAATTAGAACTCAAGCTGTTGGCTTCCAATCTTGAGTTCAGATTCTTGCTCCCCCTTTGCCACCCACTGGGGCCTGTTATTCCCATAATAAACATCCATAAATCTCACCAAATCTAATGGCCTTATTGCAGTCCTGGATATGCATCAAGGGGAGGATAAATGTCTCTACTTGTGCTTTCTGATACCCATAATTGTTTAGTAACTTAATGAGATAATCTTTCTAAACCAGCAAAAATCAGTGGGTGTTTTTCTATGCCCTTTAACAAGATACAGTGAGCTTTTCTGCTAAAATCTTTCTAGGTTTCAAATGCAGTTAGTAATTTTTGCAGGCAAATTAAAGGCCAACTTCTACCTGAGGATAACAGTGGTAGGAAATAAGGGAAAGCATACAAGAACTTTCTCCCCATCCTGTTACCTAAAGAATGATGAAAAAAAATGCCCTGTCACTGTTAAAGTGAGCGTATAAATGGATCAATGAATTTGAAGAGGAAAAGGTACAGCAAAGGATGATCCACAAAAGATTTTTTTTTCTCATGAAAGATGAACAAAAGAGCTTGTTTCATTAGACCAGAAAAGCAAAGGATGAGGAGGAATAGGATTGATGTCTTTAGACACAACAAGAAAATGAACACAACAGAGAGAAAATAAGCACTTGAGCTAAAGGAGAACATTGGCACTAGAACCAACTGGACATATGCTAAACATGAATAAATTTAGATTTAATTTAGAAACAGGCTCTGAGCCTCCCTTCCTATCAGATTTTGAAACAGTTTTTCATTGAAAATAATGGAGACAAAGAGAACCCAGATGATTATAAGAAAACTCAGTAAATTTTTTAAGCAGTTGAATAGCATAGTGCCTGCAGGGTATTCATTTCATAATCCAGAAGCTTCCTCCCTACGTTCTTTGTGTTCCTATTGCTTCCCCAATCTCTCATCACCATGGAGAGCACACAAACTGAAGATATAAACACAGTAAACCATAAAAAAAAAAGCCCCTTCAGAAGCAGAACTCAGTGACCCACAAATAGTTATAAAGGATAATGGCATTGCACATTTGCTGTAAAGTTGAAGCAGTAACATTTCAATTTGATCTGAATATAACTCTGAAATAAAATATTTTTTTTTTTATGTCTTGGTACTCCTCTTGGTATAAATTTGCACTGACTTCTTCTTAGGCCATGACAGACATTGTCCTGCTCACTGAAAAAATTCCTCTAAGTGTCAATAGGATTTGGACCGGTGCTATTAAAACAGCAGCTATTTCTCTTTATACATTTATATATAGATCAAAATAAGCAGAGAGTTTCAGTGGAAGTAGTTACACTTACTGGATGTCATCAAACTGCTGATATCTACCATCTGAAAGAAATTAAATTACTGACAGGAGTTAAAAGTGTTCTTTAAGTACTTAATGTAGGCTCTGTGCTATAGCTGCTTGGAAAGACATAAACACCATTAAAAACCACTGACTGATCCTGTATAAATTACAGCTGAATGTAAAACAATGCTCAAGTTAATTGACTTTACATTTTCAGTAAGCATTTTGCCAAGTAATTATTATTTATCTAACAATGGTTCCAATGCAAATTGATGGTGCATATTTGCTATTAATCTGAAGTCATTGGAAAATACAAACAACAATTACTTTCTGAAATTACCACAGAAAACAAAGAGAAAACAATTTTGACACTGGTTTACACATTTAATTTATAAAATAGAAACAAGAAACCAACCCTAAATATAACTGTTGTCCCTCGTTGGCAAATTGTTATGTAAAAAACAACAAGGGAAAAACCTACTATAATGTGTGCATATTTTCATCAAAATAAATGCTCTACAGTATCTTAGTGATTTCTCATGCTTCTCAGGAACAACTCTGGGAAAGTTGTCAGACCTTCAAGAGTGTTGTGCTTGCTAGAGAAGAGGTTCATCAGATCATGGAATGCCAAACCTTAGTCAGAAGAAACAACTACATTTAGAATATTAATAGCTTATCTCTAGATTATTGCATTTAAAATATCTGGGGGAAGATGTAGAATATTGTTGGGAACAATTAGTTCAAACTGCTAAAAGATTTTCTGGTAGAGTATATCAGTACCTCTCATTGCATATAATATTTTTATAGTAATAAATCTGAAATAATAGAAAAGGACCACTTCACCCTCATTTTTTTGAGCTACTCACATGTTGTCAGATACTCTGAAAACTCAACTGTGATACATATTAGCAAAAAGTTAACTACCTGTCAGAATTCAGATAGGGAGAGAATAATTACTTGAAATTCATAATTAACAGTAGTGAGAGCAAACTCATCCTTAAACAAATGGTATGGGTTAATAACTGCATATGGTCAGCGGTTCTGTAAGACCACTCCCAAAATAAGACACTTCCTATAGCATTTTTAATAGATCAATGAGCTAAACAAAACTTCCTTTTGGTCCCGCCTAAGACAGTGGAGTGGGAAGGTCAACCATCAAGCTCACACTGCTCTAAACACAGCCATAGTGGCTCAGAAGGAAATATTATTGAAGGATTCATATACTCTCAGTACTATGGGAGTACACCTTCAGGACTGGAATTCGACTGTCACTTTAGGTTGGTGTGTGTACTCGTCCATGCTGAAAAGAGCAGTCCCGTACTTACTTGTTCATCCCCATAACTCTTTCAGCCAGGCCAGCCACCAGGCCTTGGGCCAACTCAGGGAATTACTCCAGCTGAAGACGTGTTCTTTAATATTTATTTATTTTCTTTTTAGTTGTCCGCTGCCTTCCCTCTGCATTCACCTGCTCTGACCTTGCTCATTTCATAGATACTCTAGATGCTACAAACCTTCTTGCATACCACAAGTTAAAATCCAGTCTTGTTCTTTCTGAGAATCTTTTTTAAAAAAATTTATTTTGCCACTTCTGAGCCTTTACTATGTTTGAAATATTCCTAACTTCCCTTAAGCCTTCCAGAGGTAAAGAAACAACCTATGATCTCATCTGTGTCAGCCTCTTCGCAATTCTTGCTGTATGATCAGATATGTTTTCAGTTGTCTGTAGTAACTTGTGTGATAACTTCATGTTACTTAGTAAGCAACGGTACCCAGCCATTTCGCCGTACTGGGACCATCTCCAAGACATCACAGGCCAAGCGGAGTAGATCCTGGCTGGGCTGATGCAAGGTCACTAGGGTTTTCCCTGAGGCCAAGCTGGGCCTGAGGCCTTGGAGGTGGCCTGAGGAGTTCCATCGAGTGCCGGGTCCTCTTACTCCCACTACGGGATTCTTCTGCAGCCTAAAAAGCCAATAGCATCCTGGGCTGAATCAGAAGAAGAGTGGCTAGCAGGACAACCGAGCTACTTCTTCCTCTCTGCTCTGCTCTGGTGAGACCTCACCTGCAATACTGTGTCCATCTCTGGATTGCTCAGCACAAGAAGGTTGTGGATCTGTTGGAGTGGGTCCAGAGGAGGGCCAAAAAAATCATCAGAGGACTGGAATGCCTCTCCTGTGAAGAAAGGCTGACAGTTTTGTTGTTCAGACTGAAGAAGAGAAGGCTCCAGGTAGACCTTATAGTAGTCTTTCAGTACAAGATGAGAGCAATCATTTTAGCAGAGCCTGTAGCAATAGAACAATGGTAATGGTTTTAAACTAAAAAGGGTAAATTTAGCTTGGACATAAGAAAGAATTATTTTACAACGAGGGTGGTGAAACACAAGAGCAGGTTTCCCAGAGAAGTGGCAGAAGCCCCATCCATAGAGACATTCAAAGTCAGGCTTGATGGGGCTCTGAGCAACATGATCTAATTAAAGATGTCCCTGAGCACTGTAGTAGGGTTGGATTAGGTCACCTTTAAAGGTCCCTTCCACCCCAAACCATTCTATGATTCTATCATCTCAAACGTTAAACTATTGAGGGATAGATAACTCAATATACACCAAAATCTGATCTAGATATTTCAATCTACCAGATAAATCTCTGCACAAAGAGAAAAAATGTGCACCAAAGTCTTGAAAAGTCATTTATTTCTATCAATATACCCATAGTGCAATATATATTAGTAGTGCAATTCATTGTGTTGACGTTTTGTAGCTTAGTTAGTTCTGAATTTTACTTCATGCAGCCAATTATACAAAACCAGACTGAATTTTCCATTCCATATGAAATAAATAGTTAACACTTAAAAGAGTTATACAAATTGCAAAATCTCTTCTGAGATAAAATAGAAATATTCAGAGACAGGAAACAAAAACTCGAGGTAAGTGGAAGTACTGCCGTATCTGCTAAGAGAAATACATACTCTGTTGGGTGTCAGAAGATACATACTACTATCATTAGTTGTATTGTTTTGCCAAATGAAATCTAACCATTCTCAGAACAAAATCAAACAGAACTCAGACCACTATACGCAAGCTGGTAGTGTTTATTAAATTCTGGTCTTTATGAAGCAACAGTTGAAGATATATCAGTATTTGCACTTTATTAACATTTCTGACAAGTTGGATAATTGAGTAACAAGAAGAGGGGACAGGAGTATGTTTCCCTCCCTTTCTTTTGTGTCTATACAGACAGGGTTGGATGTGGGCTGAGAAAATTCTATTTGAAAGAATGTTTTGACAAAGGGAAAGCCTTTTTTCTTTAATTGGTCTTTCATGCTGTGAAGTATTTAGTACCAATAATTTCATCCCAGAAAACAAGAAAAAGAAGTTACTCTCATCTGGAAATTTTCAGAAATTCATGCTTTGATTTTACAGGTAAACTCACTGTATGAAAAGCTCAGAAGAAAGGTTTTTCTTCTACAAGTTTCCTTCTTCTATTAATAGCTATTCAAATGCATGGTACTGATACACAGTGCTGGACAATCTGCCTGGCACTAATATGCATAGTATCCACTCATCTATATGTCCACTAAAATATTCAGTCCAGATTAACTTCTGCTGTGCAGACTCTGGATATATTTTAGTACTATGGAAGGAATATTGGAGGACATGGTGGCCCATTAGAGGCTGTAGGTGTTATGAATCACATTATATCAAAGAAACAAGCAAATTATATTTTTTCCTGTTACAAAGACTAAAGGATGAATGTAACTTCTCCTTTTGCACTGAAACTTATTTTGTGCCATAGAATATTACACTAGTTTTTTTTTTATAAATAAGATTGTATTTCATATAAAAAATACGTAATGATTTAAGCATTGCCTTAATCCCTTAAGCTTGAAAAATCAGTTACCCACTCATAGTAATGAGGTTTGATTTGGCCTATGCTGTAACGAGTTAACTTTTAATCATAACATAATTGCTGCTGTGATGCTGAGGTACTTCATCAGGTGGTGATTTAGTTCAATGACAGTACTATGGGGAAAGATTTGATTTAGAGATTGAATTTTTCAGGCTGCTCTTAGGAAGCTCTGCAAGACTGAGGACACAAAGAAATGAGATTATCTATCTGGATCTATGCTTGCATTCTGTTTGGTTCTCTTGCACCATTTCAGATGTATCTATATAAAGAGCACAATGGTATAATGCAGTGGCAGACTGCTGAAGAAATATCAATAATTGTCACTATGCTTTTCTTTCAGCTGTTCAACTTAACTCTGCTGAAGCACAGACCAGATTTCTGATTTGTTAAAAACATTGCACAGACTTGAACCATGGGGATATTATCTGTAAAACTTAGATGTTCAGATGTCCTTCTAAACTTTCATAAACAGAGTACCTTTCAATTTCTTAGTAAAGGAATAGTTCTGCTTCACAGTGACTCTTGAAACAATACCTATGATGCATATAGTATAAAAAGAATACCTTGCCTGAGTTTGTGATGAGCTGATTGATGATCAGTTGTTTGTAAAATAGAAAATCTCTTGACTGTGCTTAAAGTAAGAAAAGTCTTGTGATTCACTTCTAGCAGCAAATCTTTCATTCAGAAATTATTTGGCAAATCTGGGGATCTGACATTAAATCTTATATTTCTAAGTAGAGCTGATTTTGTCATAATATGATCTTAAATTTTATTAGACAGCATTCAGTTCGTTTGTTTGTCTGCTTTTCTGTAAAAAGCAGCCATTGGTTTAGCACATTTCCATTACACCTTCACTCTCAGGATGTGGTTAAACGTTATGGGCTTGCCTACAGTGACAAATTTCTATAATGCCTCAGAAGCAAGTCCCAGTCTAACAGCTCCCATACCATTTCTACCAGTTTCAGCATTTTCCAACAAGCCTTTTTCACCAGAGTATCCCACCACATACTCTGTATGCCTGTGTGCTTGCAAAGAAATGATGACAGTCTCTAGACATAGACACTCCAACTCCTGTTTTAGCACATAATCTGTCTCTCGTATCAGGTTTTCCTAGAGTAAACATCTAGCTATGTCTGAAGGGAGCAATGGCAGACAGTTATAAAACCCTCTAAAAGGACAATAAGAAATGAGAACTGTGGGGTTTATAAAGCGCAGAACAATAATTCTAGGCATATTTCACATTCTTCATATAAAATTAATCCTCACTCGTTGCTCTCCCTTTCGCACTAACAGCTCTAAATGGAGAAATACTACTAATGCCTGTTTCTATGACATGAAAAATTTGTGAAGGACCTGAATATTAAGGTCAAAAAAACTCATAAGTCATAATACTGCTAAGGCAGACATATGGTATAAGTCATTTACATTTGTATGTTGTTTTTTTTCTTTAGGAATTCTTAACATTAACTGAAGGTCAGCTAATGAAGGTATCCATACTGGTCCCAAAATATACAACTGCATTACACGAGACGGGAGTCTCATGATGCTGTATGACATGGTATGTATACATCCATATGTAAACACACAAATATATACATATATATACATATATATACAAATATATCCTTTAAAGGTCCCTTCCAATCCTATGCATTCTATGATTCCATGATTTAAAATATTCCTTGCTCATTTCATAAGAAAAAGATATCAAAAACAGATTTCTGTCTTTTCTTCCTCAAAAAATTGCCTAAGAGCAGAAAAGCATGGCCAAAAGTTTGTCAGACTTAGGATCTGTTGGACCTACAGGAGGAACAAATGCAAGAGAACTAAAGCCTTAAGAACCTTCTTGTCTACAGGCAACATCCAGGTTGCAGGCACTGAGCTTAGCTCTCATGATGCTGTATGATAGCTTTCAACATAAACATTTTTCTGGAAGGCAATTTGATTGTTTCTGTACAGAAAACAAGCTGGTTTGTGGGTACAGATTTAATGATATATTCTCAACAAAACAAGTAAAGCGGACCAACTCTGAACACCTTTTAGCAGCGTGAAGACTGCAGACTCAGGAAGGTTAATTTATCAGAAAGTTGCTCCATAAAGCAGATGCTCCATCAGCCTGAACATCTTCAGCTGTTAAGAGTAATTCATGAAGATCTAAATTACAGTGACACTATTTGTATCCCTTTCAGCTTCCTATATATATGCATCATGGCGATTGGCATATCTGTAATAATTCTAATTCAACCTGTGACACAGCTGCTTAATTTCATTCTGCTCGTTATATTCTGCACATTAAAAGAATGATCCCAGACCCTAGGATTCAAAAGAGAAAATCAGATTCACCTGCTTTGTGATTCTTTGTAACACAGTGTTCAAGGAAGCTTAGAAATGAACCAGAACAGTGTTCAATCTTCAGTCTTGTTTTATTCTACTTTGTGCACAGTTTTTTCTTCAAGTTTTGAGTGATATATGAAAGCCCATAAAATTGGACAGAAGATACACATAAGTGGCATTTGAGTTTCATTTCTAAATGGGGGCTTTGCCCTTCTGTGAATCTGACAGATGTACCTCTCTGTCTGCCAGCCATTTCCTTTGGTAAAGCTTTTAAAAGGGCTTTTACCAATCACTGCTGGCGTTCCTAGAAAAAAGAGTTCTGTGCAGCATGAAGCACCTGAATGTTTCAGTGGCATATGCCTGAAGGGATATGTCAAAGAAAAAATGTTCGAACAACAAGATTTATTAAAGTAAATGTCCAATTTCTACCACAGAAAGCTTGACATCCCTTAACAACAAACCATCTGGGAATGTTCCCATATTATCTTTCTCACTCTCTTTTCTAAATCTGGATTTATATGTAGAGGGAAGACATAATGACTGAGGTCTGATATGACATTTATCTTCCCAAGTGAGGATACTAATAAATCATCAATGACATTAGCACAAGTAAGTTCTAAGGTCTCCTCTCAAGTGAAGATAAATGACATGTCAGACCTAAGCCAGCATATATTACATGAAACACCTAATAAGACTCACTCTCAACATAGGCATTTGATGGAGATGACTGAACTTAGGTTACAAGTCAAATCTACCAAGTCAAATTTACTAGCCTGAGAAAAAGAAATTAAATTTGTCGGCCAAATAAAATCATTCACTATTAAAACAACCTTAGTGCATTTCAGCCTTTCACACTGCTTCTGCTCTGCAGATCTACAAGTAGCAACGTGGCAGTAACTATCAATTTAAAAATATCCTTGTGAAACAGTACTATTAATGCACATATCTGACTTTCATGACTTGGGCAATATCAGATACTTATAAAGCTTTTCATATCCATGTCTGTACATATGTTTCCAGGTCCCTGAAATAGGTACAGCCAGCTTTTATTTCAGGCATTACAAAGGACCACAAGTTTTCACAACATCTTGTGGTTTTCTGTAAGGTCATTGCTGCAAGCTTTGTTGAAAAGTTAAGAGTGTTTTAGAACTTCTAATTAGTTTTGTAGTATAATAATTTTTCTAGAATGTGCTATCTGCAACTGAGATACATCAAAATCATGTCTCAATCAGAGGCTGGCAGCAGATGTTTAGGGAAAGTGCACAAAAATATACTGGGCACGGAGACTAATACTTCCTCTGGCTTTTGAGCAATTAATGGGTGAGAGACTTCCTGAGCTAGACATAGCATCTGGACCAGCATGTCAAAGAAGCAGCTGTTTATATTACGGTGTTTGAAACATGAAGTTCAATACTGGCCCTGGCTTATTTTGGTGATCCTGCCAAAATTCTGCAGTACAAAGAAACTCATTTGAAGCCAAATTTTGGCTTGCGTAGAATTTGCTGCGACTGAGATACTTTCAGAAATAATTGAGAGTACCAAAGTTGTAGGTCTGTGAACAGAAACATTGCGTAAATACATATCTCAGGTCTTGCCCAGGTGCACAAATCATCATGCTTTTACCCTTTCTAATACAGTCCTGTTCCATTTAAATATATTAAAGTATTTCCAGATTTATTCTTAGGTTTTAATCTAAAAATCTCCTAGGGTAATGCTCCATTTAGAAGCAATTTCTCTTCAATAATATTGTGTTTCACATTAATTTAGTGTACTTGTAATCAAGCCCCCTCAAGGCAGAAGACAGTCAAAGTGGCATACCAAATTAAAAAAAAAAAAAAAGGAAAAAAAAAAAAGTGGTTTTCACATTTCTCATAACATGTTACATTTTAGCCATATGCAAAAATTAGGGAGAATCCAGGTAAGTGTTAATCAAGGCATTCAACAGCCTGTGAGGAGAAAACCAGCAGAAGTTAAATAGTCTTACAGAGTGACCAGGCACAGCACAGCCAAGAGTGGCCCAGGGCACTAGGGAGACAGGGGCCATGGGGTTTTCAGGGTGGTGCAGCCCCCTCCCTCCCCAACCAATCCCATCCCACATCCCCCAGATAAGAGAAGGAGAGCAAAGAATGCCTGGCACAGAGGGGGTTAAAACGGGCCTGCAACAACAATATTTTAGAAACAATTGTTGGGTTTTTTTATCAAAGACTTGTCTAAGCATTATTTTCATTTTATTGGAGCGAAAGAGAAAGGAGATAACAGAGCCAAATGATCTAGCTAATATCAGAGAAAGCGTTCATTGTTCTTAAAACTAATTCTTAGCTCTCAAGCAAATCGTTCTTTTAGTCATATTGACTTGCTTTCAACTATACTCATCCTCCTATACATCACGCATATAAAAGAACAGACGTCTGTGGACTTATGAGTCTAGAATTTAGCTTTTGCAAAGGTAATCAGAAACCAAGATTAATGAAAACATTTCTCATTTGTTTTCCCAAAGTGCTTGCAAAGATCCGAGTAAATGGGCTAGAAATCTGAACAAACTTTAAACCAATTGCAAACAACATAAAAAAAAAGATTCAGCTGTTTTCATTGCTGAAGTTAAGAGACATGAAGCTAGCTGGGAAACAAGAAACTATCTGAGACTTTAAAGGAATAATTTTTATCAAAATTCCTGTTTTCTAACATGATTAAGAATTTTTGAAGCAAACTTTTCCTTCTGATATCATTTGAATAGTAAAGAAGTTCGGCAGAGGGAGAAGCAGATTGTTTGCACACAGTTAAAAATGGCTTGTGAAAGCCTACTTGGCTAACGTCAAGCACTAAAAATAAACTAAATTAATCAATAATAACACTTATGGAAAATATATTTCCTTTTTTCATTAGTACTTTTCAAACATTAAGTAATGTTCAGATTCTGGCTTAAAATATATGGGTTTTTTAGTAAGCCTGATAGTAAGACATGAATATGGGAACCAAATCTTTGAAAGACAAGAAATATCAAGAGAATTCTTGATTAAACATCAACAGTGAACAATATTCAAAATGTATCTGGAAAATTGTTAAATTTCTTCCACAGAGATTGTCTCTGTATGTATAAAGATCTGAATTAGCACATATTAGCATATATTACTGCTCTTGAAAGACTTTTTTTTTGATCTTTCTATTTCTATTATGAAAACATTACCTAGTTGATACATAGTGCTTAGGATTTCTCTGGGGGATCTGCAAGAAAAGGGAGGGTGTTCTGGAAATTACAGTTATTGTGAATGACAAAAGAAAGGATGCTATGCAAATTTTCAATATTTAAATAATAGTTTACTACTTCCTGCACCTTCTGATAAAAATAAACACCACAAACTCAAAGGTGCCAGTAAGTTCTCTGTCACTCTTTCTCACTTGCGAGAGTGAGACCGAGACTGATCTTCTAGCATCCACTGAATTTATAGCACAAGAAAATAATTACCTTTTTAAAAAACGCCCACAACTTTATACAGTTTTTCTGACATGTTTAACTAAGTTATTAAGAAGAAAAATTTATTAATACTCATGTAACATGTCAATATACTGCCTTTGGGACTGAGGTTCACAATTTCCAGAGGGAAGATGAAAAGCTTTACTCTTAATACAGAGATATTTTCTGGGGAAATCTTCAGTTTTCATAAAAGAACATTTATCTGGTTTTGACTCTGCCAATAATTAGGCTTCCCAGGAAAAGAAAAAAAAAAAGGTGGGAAAAAAAGAAACGAAAAAGAAAGAAAAACTCTTTTGCTTTCAGTGATTTCAACAATTTGAACACTTGTCTAGAAAAGTTGGATAGAGATCACTTCTTTTATATGGCTGTAAAATACACACATTTTATTCACTAAATTTAAGTTCTCTAGGGACATTTCTTGCCCGTTAAACTATTTCTTGCTCTTTCCCCATTCCATTATGCTTTGTCATTTAACTGCTTTTTTTGTGGTACATTTTGAGAAACCTGTTTTTGTTTAAGCCAAACTTCAGTTAATTACTTACCTAGATAACGTTTATTAAATGGAGAATGACAAAAAAAAAATTAAAAAAGCAAAGAAACAACAGAAATCTGAACTTCAATTAATTTCCTGCAGGACTGTTTATTTGCCACTTCCATCACACACATATACTTGCTTTGCTACTAGAGGACTCCAGGTACAGACCAGTATTTGATTTTTTTCCTCCTGTTTTCGAGATTTGAAAGTTTTCATGCAGGTTAGTGTTTAATCAAGAATATTTTTAGTTGGAAAGTCATTCTAGTGAGTCATCTTGTTAGCTCAGCACAGTAGAGGGATTGATTTGGTGGCTTACACACATCCCTGGTGTGTGCTGTCTTGTCTAGCACTGAACAATCTACTGTTGACAACTGTAAAACATGCCTTGGCAGGCTGTCCAACTGCCTACCGATATCCACAGGCAAAGGCTTTTTTCCCTGCTTCTCCTAAACTTAGATTTTCACATCCTGCAAGGAAACTACATGTTTATGTACATTCAATAAGATGATAAAATATAATGCTGAGTTAATACCATCGTAATTACCGTGACGGAGAGACTTCACTGCAAGGTTCTAGCTAGAGATCTATTTGAATTTCACTCACAGGTCCAATACACGGATTTCACTGTAAAGTTCAATCTATGGAAGAACGCACTATAGCAGTTTGAGAAAGAAACAACAGAACAATACACAGGATACATTAATAAAGAACTCAATGATTCCCAGTAAAAAATGTACTAGTACAGATTTAAGAAGTGCACAAGTTAGTAACAATAGCAATCTTAAAGTATGCCACGTGTGTGTTAGTCACCCTCTCTCAGGTAAGGATTCTCAATCCCAGGGAAAATATCCGACATCTCAAATAAGGGGAGAAGAATCTCCTACAGTCCAGCTATATGGTTGGAAAAACTTTTATCCCAAATCTTACAGCTTTTATACTGTAAGGATGGGATAGTGGGGGCAGAGATATGCCTGAGGGGACTGGACATCCTAGAATGTTTAACTTTGGTGGTATGATGAGATTTCCCCTTATCTCTCCTGGGTGCCCTCTACTAATTGTGTCATAACTAGTACCAATAACTAGCAGCCAAATTGCCATATCTTGATTCACTCAGCCAGATTAATGTATTTCACACATACATGATTTAACTCAGCCTAATTTAACACATCTCAGGAATAGATAGTGGTTGAATATGAGACTCAGAAAAATGTTTGTTATCTGGGGTTTGGTTCTATTCAGGTTTTGGTGCTTTCTGCTGTTTCGTTCTGGAATAACTCAGGGCTGGGTCGTTTTTCACAACCCCTCTTGAGTCATCACAGTTAAGAGTCTGTTAAGGCAAGACAAAGCTGAGATGAGTATCCACACAATTACTTACATGGCATTTTGTAGACTCTGAGCTTTTTTTTTTTTTTTTCCCCTGAAACTAATGACTTGTAATAAATCAGTTGAACAATTAAGCAGTATACATGTATTACACCTGTATGTTTAAGAGGCATATTTTTAGCATTTAGTCAACAATCTTAACTAGTGTTATTTCCATAATCAAATGGCTCAGATCTAACTCTTCTTCTTTGGTTCACTTTTAATATGTGGAGGAAACTTTTACCATGTACAAAAACACTTGGCAAGAAAGATACACAATTTAGAGCATGAAACATTGTTTTTCTATCAACAGCACAAGCTGTCTGCTGTCTGTGTCACAAGCTAGGCATTAATGGGTTCATCAGCACAACAGAAGTGTGGTCTAGACTCTCGGGTAGTGAGGTGGACTGCGAACTGGCTAAGGGGAAGAAGCCAAAGAGTTGTGGTCAATGGGGCGGAGTCTGGTTGGAGACCTGTATCCAGTGGAGTGCCTCAAGGGTCGGTACTGGGACCAGTATTATTCAATATATTCATCGATTACTTGGATGAGGGACTAGAGAGTACTATCAGCAAGTTTGCTGATGACACCAAGCTGGGAGGAGTGGCTGACACACCAGAAGGCTGTGCTGCCATCCAGCGAGACCTGGACAGGCTGGAGGGTTGGGCGGGGAAAAATTTAATGAAATACAACAAGGGTAAATGTAGGGTCTTGCATCTGGGTAGGAACAACCCCAGGTTCCAGTATAAGTTGGGGAATGACTTATTAGAGAGTAGTGTAGGGGAAAGGGACCTGGGAGTCTTGGTGGACAGCAGGATGACCATGAGCCAGCACTGTGCCCTTGTGGCCAGGAAGGCCAATGGCATCCTGGGGTGTATTAGAAGGGGGGTGGTTAGTAGGTCGAGAGAGGTTCTCCTTCCCCTCTACTCTGCCCTGGTGAGACCCCATCTGGAATATTGTGTTCAGTTCTGGGCCCCTCAGTTCAAGAAAGACAGGGAACTGCTGGAGAGAGTCCAGCACAGGGCAACTAGGATGATTAAGGGAGTGGAGCATCTCCCTTATGAGGAAAGGCTGAAGGAGCTGGGGCTCTTTAGTTTGGAGAAGAGGAGGTTGAGGGGTGACCTCATTAATGTTTACAAATATATCAAGGGGGAGTGTCACAAGGATGGAGCCAGGCTCTTCTCGGTGACAACCACTGATAGGACAAGGGGTAATGGGCTGAAACTGGAACATAAGAGGTTCCACTTAAACTCGAGAAGAAACTTCTTCTCAGTGAGGGTGACGGAGCCCTGGAACAGGCTGCCCAGGGAGGTTGTGGAGTCTCCTTCTCTGGAGGCATTCAAGACCTGCCTGGACACGTTCCTGTGTAGCATAGTCTAGGCATTCCTGCTCTGGCAGGGGGATTGGACTTGATGATCTTTCGAGGTCCCTTCCAATCCCTAACATTCTATGATTCTATGATTCTATGATTTGGTGACCCTCTACAGCCCAGGCTGATTTTTGGTCAAGTGGGCAAAAGTCAGCCTCCACCAGCCCTTGGAAAGGACTGGCTCTTGATGCTGCTACATATTACTTCCCTGCATTTCATAGTATTTTATTAATATTTTCAAAATAAGTTTTCATGCTAGTGTTTTTTCTTTCAAACCGCTGAGCTGCTGTTTTCTCAATTGTCTGCCTAGATTTTATCTTTCTTTTTCTTGTGTGGCTCTGACATACCTATCTTTCAACAACAATTTCTCAGTAAAACAGGGTCACCAAGCTGTGCCATAGTTATCTAAACTCTGTGTAACAGGCAAATCAGTCCCTGGGCTGAAGGTTCTATAACTGTAAGGCAGATAAATTCAGCGTAACTCATCCTCTTATATTTACTATATATAAAAAATAGCATGTGAGCAGTTGTCACATCATGCACTGTCACTATTATAATAATCATTGCAGGTTATGATTAACTTTTTTTTTAGTGCTTTCTTCTCTGTGAAACAACCGCATGACTGTTTTCTCTTTTAATATGAAACATATCACTGTGAGTGTAACTTTTATTTCACCAGATTATTGTTACATCCTTTGCCTGCATGTCATACCCTATAACTAGGAAAACATTGCTTGCTGCCAAATCAGTCCATACTGTCATAAATCCTGTTAAAATAGAAAAAAAAGACTAGACAAGATCAGGTCTCTTGAGTCCTCAGAACAAATTAGATGTTGAATCTGCACAACTAGTAGAAATTCAATGAGCAGATCTTTACAAAGACTTCTTGAAATTAATCCATGAGCATGGGAGTTATCCACTAATTGGGGCTGGAAGGAAAGACAGACACATTTTTATACCTAACCTATACAACTCTCACTTGTGGCTAAGCACTCAATTAAATTTCTTATTAACACAGTCTCTAGAAATCAATTAATCAGCATCCAAAGCAACTTTATTGCCTAGAAACAACTTCAATCCAATGCTCTCCCCCTCTTCTGACACAAAATATTCAATTGCTCTTACAAACTGTCCATACTTCTTGAAAGCTTTCTTATACCTTTAAAAAAATCTACTCAGCATCTGAAATGTGGTATATTTAAACTGAAAAGGAAAAACTATCTTGGGCTTTGCAAACAGATGTAAAGCCCTCAATTTAAAATTGTTACATATTTATTGATGTCAGATATTTTCCTTTAAAAGATCCTGTTTTCAGCTGCTTGCAATTTTGGCAAACTTCTATACAGAAAGATATTTTTTCTCTTGTTGGGTATCATGCTCACACAAATGTGTCAGAAAATTTCACACAAAAGAGTTTAGTGATTTCAAAGAAAAGAGGAACATGCTGTTTCATATGTCTGTCCCTTCTGCAGCAGCTCTGTCTCCCACGTTTTATAAATTTGGCATAACAGTTCCCAGGCTGTCAAGACTCCCTCTTTGACCCGTGGTTCAATACTGGTTGCTTCTGAGCCTCTGTTGAGGCTCCATGCATGTCCGAGTCCCATTAGCAGGAGTATCACAGCTTGTGCCTGGGGCAAATCACGTACAGGGACAAATTAAGAGCTGGTGAGGTCAGAAGGAGGGAGGAAGAAAAGTCGGAAGCTGGCTGGGACAGAACACAGGCTGGACTCCAATGTTAAACTTTCCCTTTTTCTGTAGTTCTCTGGCCTTTTTAGTTACACAAATGGTAACAAGATAATTCCAACTTTTCTAATTTGCTTTAGCACTAGCTTATGTTGAACAGTTAAATCTTCCTATTGTGTGGAGTGAAATATTCAGAAGTATTTAGGTGTAAAAATATACCCATAACATGGAAATGTAATGCAAACTAAGAGCATACTGTATTCACCTGAGTATATGCAAGTCAAGAAGGAACAAAGTAAAACATTTTAATATTGCTTGAATTGCATTTTCAACTGAAAATTGTTGTTGAAGTGTTTTAATATGTCCCTATATAGAGGATTAAAATCTTCTTTTTATGAACTGTTCCCAAGTCTTCTGCCTTTAGCCTATTGCACTTA
Organism: Trogon surrucura; assembly: GCA_020746105.1. NCBI lineage: Eukaryota > Metazoa > Chordata > Aves > Trogoniformes > Trogonidae > Trogon > Trogon surrucura. Next base: position 109,145,498 of record CM036617.1, on the reverse strand, counting down.
ATATAGCCTCTGGCTTCTTTCAATCAGGTGGCATAGCCCTTCCTCTAGCAGAATTTCCCATTCATATGTTAGAAGGCTTTTTGCAAGCTGAATGCTAACAGAGTACACAGAAAAGAACCAGCCAATTCCTTACAATATTTGCTCTAATCTTTATTCTCTCTTTCATATTATTTCTTTTCCTTCTGTCCTCTGCCTCCACAGAATTCTAAATCTTCATACAGGTCTCACCGTATTGATAATGTGGAGTTATTATAAAGCATAAAATCCCTTTTCCCTAGCCTCATTCTCCAAAGGAAAAATTGACTTAAAACCCCTTAAATCTAAAAAAAAAAAAGAAGAAAAGGAAAAAAATTAAAATAAAACCTTAAAAACCAAACCAAAGAAACCTTAAATTAACAAATGTATAAGAACTAGACTTTGAGTTGCGGGGGTTTTACAGGGTTTTTTGTTAGCTGTATATGTTTCTCCTGAATTTTTTTTTTCAGAGGTTTTAAGTCAATTTCAAATTATTAGCAGTACCCAGAGAGTTCAGAAATTATTTCTTATCTTCTTACTCTCACTTCATGACTCAAGTTGTGAAGAACTGTAGCTTGAGGTAAAAGAGAGAAATGAACACTTTAAATCATGAAAATGTACAACAAAACCTCACTAAATTGATCTGTGTGCTGTGTTTCATTTTCTGCAAATGCCTATTTTTGTTGCTGTTGTCACTATCAAATATTTAGCACTTAGGTAGTGTCTCACAAGCACTAGGAAAACAAGTAATATTAGCATATTTTACATATTAGGAATGCTCCAGAAGACGACAACTGGCTGAACATGAACCAGCAGTGTGCCCAGGTGGCCAAGAAGGCCAACAGCATCCTGGCCTGTATCAGGAATAGTGTGGCCAGCAGGAGCAGGGGAGGGATCATGTTTCCATGTTTGGCTGCACCCTGAATCCTGTGTTCAGTTTTGGGCCCCTCACAACAATAAAGACACTGAGGTGCTGGAACATGTTCAAAGAAGGGCAGATAAGCTGGTGAAGGATCTGAAGAACAAGTCTTGTGAGGAACGGCTGAGGGAACTGGGGTTGTTTAGCCTGGAGAAAAGAGGGCTGAAGGGAGAGCTTATCACTCTCTACAACTACCTGGTAGGGGTTTGTAGCGTGGTGATGGACAATCTCTTCTCTGATGGGACAAGAAGAAATGGCCTCAAGTTGTACCAGGGGACATTTTGATTGGAGATTAGAAAAAAATTCTTCTCCAAAAAGGGTTGTCAGCCACTGAAACAGGCTGTTCAAGGAAGTGGCTACATTACCATCCCTACAGGTATTTAAAAGACATAGATGTGGTGGTTAGTGACATGGTTTAGTGGTGGACTTGGCAGTGATAGGTTAATGTTTGGACTCAATGATCTTAAAGGTCTTTTCCAAGCTAAACTATTCTATGAATTTATGATTCTGAGCTAGTTACGCACAAGGGCTGTGGCTGGGATCAGCAGTGCAGATAGAATTACTGTCTACTTAGCCTCACTCTGCTTCTTGGAGGGATGTGGCATGCCCTTTTGACACATCTGTCTCCAACCTGAGCCTACTCTGTTACTGTAAATCCAACACCAGCCACATGCCTCCACCACTGCAGAATATGTGCCCCAGACATGCACAGGGAAGGTTAGATTTACCACATGTAACTCACAGAACCCAGTCTTTCCACATCTGTGACAGAAGCCGTTTTTAAACACACACAGTAAATCTGTCCTGTTGCTCTTGCACACATAAAATGGGGCTTTGTGTTTTCAACATCCTCAGCTAACGCTGGTCAAAAGTAATAACTCTTTGAGGCTAAAACTTGCTAGGACTTCCATCACAGGTAGCATTTTCAAACAGACTCAACTGGATCCACCTGAAAGTTTAGCCCTAGCACCTGTTACTCTCCCGGCACAATATAAGGAGACATTGAATAGCCACTGATGTAGTGGGTTCTTGGTCTGTTACTGAGAGAGAGCCTGGTACTTTTAAAAGTAAGAAATTTATGTGGTTTTAGTAGCTGGGAGGTAGGAAGATGGTAACTTCCTGAGAAACTGTGTAGATGAGGGCTGCTAAACACTTGGATGAACACATCAGAGGTTAATAATATTTTTACATTATTTGTGGTGGGTTCTGTTGGTAGTGTTTAGTTTTAGAGGTTTTTTTTGTTTTATTTTGTTTCAATAAGGGTGTTACAAAGGTTTTAAGATTTACAGAAGTCTCAATTATTTTTTTCTTTTGAGAAAGATATAACTAGTAGCATGTATCTTCCCATGCATTTTGCTGAACTTATTATAAGGTAGGAAAAAAAAATTGTGGGTTTTTTGATGTGTTTCTAGAATTGTGAATGGCAGTGGTTTATAATGCAGAAGCTATTCTGTTTGTCTTATTTAAAGTTACGAGAAGCCTTTGTCGGTTTTAGTTTTTTGTACTCTCATGTTGTTTTTTCTGCCTATCCTTCAGGAAAAGGAAAGAGAACATAAGATGAAAAATTACTAACCAAAATTCCCACAGTAATAATACTGCTTTGTCTTCACTTATTTTAGAGTTCTTCATTATTTCCAAGTGTATATTTCATTAGTGTCAAACTAGAACTACTTTTTCTCATGTGACGTTTTAAGCAGTAATTCCTTTTTCCAAGGCACCCTTTCATGCCTCCAGATGTTAGCTATTGTACTATATAAAATTAGGGTAACTTTACTGGTAAAATAAACTTTTGTAATATCTGAATTTAAGGTTATGTAGACAATAAATAAATAGAAAAGCAGATTGAGAGGAGCGGAGGGGAAGGTAATGAGAGAAGATTTAGAAAGATACATTTGCCATAACTAGTCACAAATGGCCATTAGTCTAAACACTCCCATCTGGCAGAGATTTGTAAGTATCACAGGAGAGGTAGGTTTTAAGGAAGGATTTAAAAGAGGATCAAGTGATATGATCGTCAGGATTATAAGTAACAAATGAGATAGGCAAAGATTTAAAGTGGAAGGAAAGTTTTTAAGTACCATTTACCTTTAAGTTCAAGACTTGCACTTTGATAAAACTAATTTTTCTTCTTTAGTAGTTCAGATGATTTTGCATAGGTGGAGGGGTTTAGGGGTGGTCTGGAATTTTATGTGAATGCTATATGTTTTTAGTAATCTCTTCTTCAGGCAGAAAATAAAATGTCTGAGCCTTAATAGCATAACTTCAAGACATGAACTTGTCAGATAAGCTCCTATCTATGTGTAGGCCACTGAGGGGAAAGTTGTCTTCACCAACTATGCAAGAGCTGATCCTTTGGCTGGCATATTTATCAGTTATACTGTTATTTTGTTATAAATGTTATGAAGTATGACATTGAGTATTTTCACAATGTATCATTTCAACAGTGCTCTGTTCAACAGCGTTTATTTTTCCTTTTCAACTTGCTGTGGTTTAACCCCAGCTGGAAGCTCAGCCCCATGCAACCGTTCACTCCCCTCTGGCGGGATAGGGGAGAGAATTACAAGAGTAAAAATGAGCAAACTCTTAAGTTGAGATAGAGAGTTTAATAGAAAAAGCAAAATCTTTGTGTGGCAAGCAAAGCAAAACAAGGAATTCATTCACCAGTTTCCATGGGCAGGTAGGTGTTCATACATTTCTAGGAAAGCAGGGCTCTGTCATGTGTAACAGTGACTTTAGAAGACAATTATCATTACTTCCAGCATCCCCCGCTAGCTTCTTCCTCCAGCTCTATATGCTGTGCATGATGGCATATAGTCTGGGACATCCCTTTGGTCAACTGGGGTCAGCTGTCCCAGCTGTGTCCCCTCTCAACTTCTTGTGTGCTTCCAGACTCCTCGCTGGTGTGGAGTAGAGCGAGAAGCAGTGCTTGACTGTGTGTAAGCACTGCTCAACAGTAACAAAAAGAAATCCCTGGGGTATCAACACTGTTTCCAACACAAATCCAAAACATAGCCCATTCTAGCTATTGTGAAGAAAATTCATTTTATCCCAGCCAAAAGCAGCACACCACTTTCTGCTTCATTTTTTTTATTTGTTTGAGTTTTGATGAATCAGTCATTTAGGAGGTTGATCTGTAGAAAAGTGTTTATGGCATAGAACATTTCAGAAACCTTTCTAAGGTGGTTTTGCTTAAAAATACCATAAGTCTGGATACTGGTCCAGTAGATAGCATGTACAGAATTTTAAAGTGGTGTGTAGGTTTTCTTTTAACTTTTGCGCTCCCCTCTACCAGAGAACACAGCTGTTATGGCCCTTTCCTAAGTGTCTTGTAGAGTTTAGTTTTCTCCAGAATTTGTTGCAGAACACTGTTGTCAGAAATATATTCTACAAAAGTAGATACTTTGGATTTAAAACGAAGTGCAGCAGGAGCATTCTTGGGAATAGGCTACAGAATTGAATGGTGTGCTTGAGGTAAGCGATACCGTGAAAAAGTACAGCATGGTAAGGAGATTTTAAAAACTGCTTAAGGGGAAAATGTCTGCAATGAAAACCTGGTTAATCCAAAAAAAATATTCTACTTTCCTCCTTTATACATATGAATTGCAATAATTTGTTTGCTTTGGGCAATTTATATGCTGAAGAGAGGAAACTGCATAATCAGACCTGCTGAAAGTGCTAGCTGGGAGGGGTGGTTGGTGGAAGATTGGCAAGAGAGCTATTTGCAAAAGAATACTGAGCCCTGCCTGCCGGCAGAGTGTTCATTGCTCTTTCTCTCGCCTTCCATTTTTATTTCGTTTATGTCATGAGACCTGTGGTGCTTTGCTTCTGCTGTTCTGTTATCTTACCCTTTAAATATTATTCTTGTGAGAAACTTTTGCAATAATTGTGTAACTGTGACCACAAAGCACAGTTTAAATACTAGAGAAAGAGCGGATAACATGTATGTGAAACCTATCTGAAATAAGGAAGGTTACAGGGAAAATGTAATCATAACTCTCTGACAATACATAAAATACTTTCATAGGGGAGTTGTGAACCACCCTTTGTTCTATACTAATCTCTCCACTCTGCAGATTCTTTACAACAATTTTTGAAATTTCACATCCTTCTAGTGAGTTTTACATGGATTATGCCTGCTTTATCAAGGCAAAGTACTGAATAAATCTAAATGCTAGCAACCTTTTGTTGTGTATGTTATTGAGCAAAACTTGCACTAATTAGCTGTGTAACGTGTGGGTACACAAGTACATATACCCATGTGTGGATGGATGTGTTAGAAAAACATCCATTAAACAACATGCTAAACCCAGCTATGCTTGTACTAGTTGGAGAGCCAAGACTTGGTTATTAATGAGACTTGACACTAGCATCAAGTTAGAATAGTTTCACTAACTGGGCTCATAGAATATCTCAGACTGGAAGGGACCTCAAAATATCATCTGGATCAACATTCAGTGAGAAAGGAAGTTTAAATGAGATTATCTAGCACCTCGCCTAGTCATGTCTTAAAAGCATTCAGTGATGGGACTCTACCATGTACCAGGGGAGGTTGTTGCAGTAATTGACTGTTTTCACTGTGAAAATGAATTTCTTTCCTATACCGAGATGAAAATTCTGCTGGTGTAACTTGTACCTGTTGTCCCCTGTCTTCTCCCTGTGGCTGTTTGTGAAGAGAGTCCTTTTTATGGGTGCCCTTAATCAGGAATATTTTGGTGACATCCTGCCTGAGCCTTCTCCTATCCAGGGAGAAAAAAAACTTAAGCCCTTCAGCCTTTATCTTTAGGAGAGGTTCTCCTAGTCCTTTGATCATGAAATGCGTGTTTGACTGGAGTGGGATTATTGACAACACCCAATATTAGTACTCTTATAAAGTTATATATATATATATATTCCTGTTAAAAAAGGATGACATGCAAATTTCTTTTGACTTACGTTTCTGTGTCATAGTTACCACTCACTAATCTTCGGTGCTCTTTCTTGATAGGTTCTTCATATTTAAATATGCCCTGCACTTCTGAACTCTTGACACTACAAAATCACGGTATGTCTCAGTATCTTGCAACTCTGAATTAAACCTATACTTAAATACATGAAAATAATGTAAAAATAATACAAAAATAAAAAGGAAAAACATTTCAAGTCCTTATGCTCTGGGTGAGTTCTGAAAACTAAAATAATATTATTTCAAATTTAAGCCCTTCTGATAGATTTTTTTTTCCTTTTTTTTTGTTAAAACATAGAACTATCATTTATTCTTTTTATTTGTATCTTTAGCACTAAGGAGGTAACAGTAGGGAAAGTAATGCAGCTCAAGCTCCAAATCAACATTATAATCTGTACTGAAGGAAGGTGAAGCCTTAGACTTTCACACCTGTGGATTTTGAGCAATACAACTATATTGGATGCTGGGCTGTGGAATTTGATACTTGTTTTTTTGTAAACATGGCTATAGTGTTGTTATGGACTCCATACATTGTGTGATGTACGTCTTTGGATGTGTTTCTTAGTTGCTTGAATACTGTCCTATGCCTCTTGGGGCAGAGACACGCAAATAGGCAGCGCTCCTTTGCAGGAAGAAGGGACTGTTCCTGCCCTCCTGTTCAAGTTGAGCCTGCTTAGGCAGGGCAGAAAGCTTCAGAAGCCTGTAGGAGCCAGGGAGCTGGGGTCCTTTCAGCTTGGAGAGCCTGAAAAACAGCTGGAAATAGCAGAGATCAGACAGCCAAGCTTCAGATATAAGGGAAAGAAAAGCCTCCTAGGGCTTGAAGGGATATCGTGCTGTTTCTCTCCACAGCTGAGCACTGGTGACTTGGCTGACATAAAGTTGGAAATAAGAAGCTCCTTGCAAGGATGGAATAGGCAGCGTAAAGGACCATGTATTTAAACTACATGTTTATTTTCTTTTTGGCCAGGTAACCATAAAATATCCATCATCTTAAAACATCTCTTATGTTCATAGCCTAACAGAACTAGGATTTAACTTTAAAAGCACTTTGCCGTCTTGAAAAGTGGCCTGTAGGAAGCGGACTAAACAAATTTGTTTCGGGTTTCTTGATAATTTGGGAGAAGTATGAAGGGAAGGTGGAGGGGAAAGGATACTTCTTTAACTGTAATACACTTATCCCATTATGTCATATGAGTAAATTATTAACTAGTCTACAAGAAGCAGTATTTCTTAAAAGCATACAGGATAAGTGTCAACTTTCAAAAGGAAATAAAAGAAACTCTAGAGAAAGTTATTGTAATACAGTCCAAAATGGTTCAAAATCCCATGACTGGCTTTAAATACAGATGTTTAAAAAATACTAATCTGAACAAAGAGGAATTTGTTTACAAACCTACTGGCTTCTGAGCCTTAAAGATATATTTGGTGCATGCTTGCAAACACTTCCCTGTAACAAGGAAAGCTCAATTTAAAGAGAGGAAAAAAAATAAAGGAAGATTAAAATTCTTGATTTTGGGAGTATGGGCTTTAATTAAAAGCTCAAGTATTCACAGACCACTGAAATCATGGCAATTGGGGGTAATTCAGAAAGTAGTGTGTCTGATTTGTGTTTTGTTTTCTTGTTGATGATTTTTTTTTTTCTTTTAATAAAAGTAAACCTTATTCCTAAACTCATTAGTAGGCTTACTTGAAAATTGTAGAAGGTATTATTTTTTGTGTACAGATTCAGTGCTAAAGTGCTGTGTACAGAAATCCACACATTAGGAAATAATAGTATTAGGTCAAACCATTTGTATATTGCAAGCCTCAAAGATAGTGATAAAATCTGGAAGAATTTAAAAATACCAAGTTTAGTGAGAATTCAGTCTTACTTTCAGACTCTTGAGCCTTTACATGTGATGTTGTTAATCTTGTTGTTTATACAGGGTATGTGTGAAACTTCTCTCCAAAAACTTTTCTGAGTTATTTGTATGACAGAAGAAACTTGTTTTAAAAAATATTAAATGAGTAATGATTCTATTACAGGTAGGTAGAACTACTGGAGATGTAGTGCAAAATATGATAAGAAACATTTTTGAATTTCCATCTTTAAGACTAGACTTAGTTTGTATTAACAGAGTACTACTGTAATTTCCTAGAATCTCCTATATTTTCTCTATGGTGTCTTATTCCTTTTAAATATACTCTTTTAAGGTTTTTCAAAGCATTGAACTTTCTTGCACTGAGAAGATAAATATTGAACAATTGCTCTAACTGTGAAAAGAATTATCATTGTGTAAAGTCTGGACAAGAGTCTCAAGATCCTGACAATCAGCAGCCTTAAAGCTTCAAGGATCAACAATGTTCTTGTCCTCCTAAGTATCTTTAATTTTTTAGCCTGGTTTCCTTAGGAAAAGAAGTCCATAATCAAAGTATGTCTGTCTTTCTGGCTGCATATCAACCTTAAGTTACTTTTAACTAGGTTAGCAAACGCCAAACAAACTAGACATGAGAACAGAAGTATCGAGTACTCTTCTCTAAGTTTCCTGACAAGAAGTGGACAGGTGGCAGAAAGAGTACCTTTTTAGGAGTGTCAGGGAGGGAACAGTTATGACCTGAAGCTTACTCTTTAATAAATATTGTGGAATACAAACTGCAACTCAGATTTGAATTTTTTCTTTAATCTTAGTTTCACCACTTGCAGAACTTGCTTCTCACTCCCCCCCCCCCCCCAAAAAAAAAAAAAAAAATTCTAGTGTTTTAAGTTTTCTTTGTTTTGTTTTTTTGTGTTTTTTTTTGGGGGGGGGGGGTGTTTGGTTATTTTTTCAGAAAAATTTGTAAATTACCAGTGTCAGATGCCATATTACTGTGAACTCATGGCTACATCTTCTGCAAAGCAGTACACTCACCAAATCCTGGAAGAGAAGTGCTGGACAGGTTTTCCCACTTGAGTTTCCTCTGGTGAATTGTGCAAAATAAGATGGAGTGTTATAATCAGTGACAGGTGTGATGTGTGGCATTTTATGCAGTCCTACTCTTACAGTTAGAATCACAGAATGCATTGGGCTGGAAGGGACCTCTAAAGGTCATCTAGTCCAATGTCCCTGCACTGAGCAGGGACATTTTTAGATCAGGTTACTCAGAGCTCCATCCAGCCCAACCTTGAATGTCTCCAGGGATGGGGCCTCCACCACCTCCCTGGGAAACCTGTGCCAGTATTTCACCACCCTCATAGTAAAGAACAGTAAAGAACTTCTTCCTAACATCTGACGTAAATCTACCCTGCTCTAGTTTAAAACCATCCCCCCTCATCCTGTTACTACATGCCTTTCCCAGCTTTCTTGTAGTCCCCTTCAGGTACTGGAAGCCTGACATGAAATCTCCTCAGAGTCTTCTCTTTGGGTTGAACAGCCTCGGCTCTCTCAGCCAGTTGGCCCCTCTCACGGTGCTGTGGTAGCATGCAACACAGCTCCAGCTTCTTTTTAAGGAAATCAAGTCACAGTAGGAAAGGTGAACATCTAGAACCAGAGTGATGCATGCTTGGGTGCTCCTCCAAACTAAACTTGTTTATCTGTCTTATAATGCAAGGGGAGGAAAAATATGCCTGTGATATTGATAGTTAACGTGAAATTACAGTTCACTTTTTGAGGTAAATAATAACCCAGATAGCTAGAAAACAGATGCCTGCTCCAAGTTGTTCTGACTTTCCCTTAGATTTTTCCCCTGCAGTCAATGAGGGAAGATAATCAGCTCAAGACACAAGAAGAACCTAGGTAACCCACTTCAAGTAAATCATTTGCTCTAACTATCCAATTAACTTTGACAGCTAATTTTAGGAGATTTAAGTATCCTCCTACTTGTCTGACAATTGTACTGGGGGTTTAGCAAGTATTTTATAAAATCTCTAAAAATCTAGTTTCAAACAAACAAACACATCCTTCCAAAAAAAAAACCCCAAAACCAAAACAACTCAGCCTGTACAAGCCTTTCAGGAAGACTGATATAATGAAATATGTCTGCAATGTGTGGGGTTTGTGGACTATTCTTCCGAGTTGTACAGTCACACCTCTAGTGCTACCCAGGATTATGTTTAAACTGCGTAGCTGGGGTCATGCTCTGAAAGGCAACAAGGTGAAAAACCAGCTTTTTATTCTCTGAGTCTACTGCTCTGTCCGTTATCAGTCTCCAGCTTTCTTTGAAAAGAGGTAACACAGTTATACGGAGTTCATTTGCAGTGTCTACCATATATTGGGAAAAGGAGTGTTTGTGCCCTGGTTTGAGCCAAACCAGGACAGTTTGGCATCCAGTTCCTTTGTTATAAGCAGTAGGTTGCTGTAGTGCATGTTTGTACTGGTAACTGGCTAGAGAAATCATTGAGTTGCAAAAGGAGGGAAAAGGTCATCATCACTTTGTGGCATAAACACATCTAATACTTTCTAAACTCATTTAGCCTTGACAAAATTAATTTAAAATTAAAAATACCTTTAAATTCTTTCGTATCCTTTCCTGTCTCTGGATGCGAACACCATCTTGTCTAGTAGCTTTTGTAGAAGTGAGTGTACTTTGCTACTTACTGTATGAAAAACACAGGTTTGCTCTCTTCAGAAGCTTGCTTCCTATTCTACTAATAGGATCTAAACATGGAAGCAGTACTGAGCCAAAGATTGCTTCTGAATTCAGGGACTTCTCATGCAAGGCACTAGGGCTATATAGGAGCACTGGGCTGCTAAGCGTTTTCTGCCTTGAAGTATTCTGTCCTTGACTCCACATAAGAATTAAGTGTGGATTTAAACTCTTCCTGCTGTCTTTTCCTAAAGCTCCTTAAGGAGGGGTGGGGAGTGTATCTATGTAGTTTGTCATTATGGTATAGTTTGTCACTTTTTCACAAAAGCAAAGGTAGAGGTGAAGAAAGCTGCAGAATCCTCATGTATGACGAAAACCTGCTATTATATCTGTAGGTGAAATGGCAGGTGATACGTCATTCTCTACCCTGCTGCTGATCTGTTGTGGGGTTTTTTGTGGTTTTTTTTTTTTTTGTATTGGAGGAAGAAAAACACAGTAGCTAACAACTACAGATGTGCAGTCTACAATAGCAACCTGCAATGCTTCATCCTCAGTTCTGCATTCCCACAGCACTCAGTTACTATCATCAGACGTTTCTCACCAGCGTGCAGCTTCTTGTTGGGTAGAGAACTACCCAGGAAACTCATAGTTCACAGAGGTGAGTGAGAAAATCTGAGGAGAAATCAATAAAAGTCATAGCTCTATTATAGAAAGGAGGAGGGAAGAAAACAGAAAATGTATTAATTAAGACAAAACAGGATGAGAAGGAAAGATGAGAAAACTGCCAACCCTTAGCCACACAAAGAATCAAGGAGCTCAAAGGCCTTCAGAGGTCTATCAGTGAAGAACAACTCTTTCCAAAAAGCAAGGAACTGCAATGTTAGCATTTGTGATAAGGATAGTCCAACCTCTCTAAATTTTAATAATTCTTACGCGCATGAATGATGTCTATAGTCATCTGCATAGTATCAGCAAGGATTTTGGAATAAGGTCTTAGACACATATATCTAAGTTTGGGGAAAAAACTATATGCAGCCACAGTGCACCAATATTAACAACAATACTTTCATCTGTTTGGGTTTTTTGTTGCTGCTGTATTTTTAACAGTTTTGATTTTGTATTGACAACATTCTCCCTGTCACTTGCCCCAAGCCCTGCATATAATTCCTTCTTTCCACAATGTCAAGTGTCCTAGCACAGAATTTTTTATACACTCTCCATCACCTTTGTCAAGTCTTGGGAGACGGGAGAGGTGCCTGAGGACTGGAGGAAAGCAAATGTCACTCCAGTCTTCAAAAAGGGCAAGAAGGAGGACCCAGGAAACTATAGACCGGTCAGCCTCACCTCCATCCCTGGGAAAGTGATGGAACGACTTATCCTTGGTGCCATCTCAAGGCATATCAAGGATAAGAGGGTCATTAGAGACAGTCAACATGGCTTCACCAAGGGGAAGTGTTTTGGTTTGGCCTGGCCGGATTTTGGAGGCGGAGTGGGGGGAGATGCAGGGTGGCTTCTGCAAGAAGCTGCTAGAAGCTCCCCAAGTGTGATAGAGCCAATGCCAGCTGGTTCCAAAGAGGGACCCGCTGCTGGCCAAGGCTGAGCCTATCAGCAAAGTGATAGCAGAGGAACGCCTCTGTGAAAAACATATTTAAGAACGGGAAAAAGAACTGTGCCATTAACAGCTGGCACAGAGATGGAGGAGTGAGAATCTGTGCAGACACCAAGGTCATTAAAGAAGGAGGGTGGGGAAGGACGAGCTCCAGGCGCCGGAGCAGAAGGAGTCCCCGGGTCTGTGGTGAAGACCATGGTGAAGCGGGTTGTCCCCCTGCAGCCCATGGGCAAGGTGCAGATGTCCACCGTGAAGATCACCGTGTAGATGTCCACTGAGGACTCCACACCGTGTGGGTGGATGCCTGAAGGGGGCTGTAGCCCGTGGGAAGCCCGCATCAGAGCAAGTCGCTGCCGGAACCTGTAGCCCGTGGAAGAGGGAATGCCCACGCTGGAGCAGGTTGGCCGGTGGGACTTTTGGGACGCTGCGGGTGGCTCACGCTGGAGCAGTTTCCTCTGAAGGACTGCGCCTCAGACTCACGAGGGGTGGGCTGCCCCTCGTGAGGTGTCTCCCGTTGGGCAGTTTGTGATGAATCACCCTTCGTGGGACGACTCACGCAGAGAAGAGAGCGTGAAGCTTGTCTCCCGTGAGAGGGACCCCACAATGGCCCTGGGGAATAGTGAAGAGTCCTCCCCCAGAATGAAGAAGCGGTGAAACCAACGTCGGATGAACTGACTGTAACCCCCATTCCCTGCCCTCCTGTGCCGCTCGGGAGGAGGAGGTGGAGAAACTGGGATTGATGTTAAGCCCAGGAAGAAGGGAGGGATGGTGGGAAGGTGTTCTGTTTAAGATCTGTTTGTTCTTTCTCACTTCTCACTACTCTTCTCTGATTCATTCTCTTAATAAATGTACCTAATTTCCCCAAAACTGAGCCTGTTTTGCCCGGGACGGTAAATGAGAGTGATCTCCCTGTCCTTATCTCAAACCCTGAACCCTTGGAAATATTTTCTCCCCCTGTTCAGCAGTGAAGGGGGGCGTGAGTGAGCGGCTGTGTGGGTGCCTGGCGGCCGGCCAGGGTCAAACCACAACAGGAAGTTGAGCTTGACTAACCTCATAGCCTTTTATGAGGATATAACAAGGTGGATAGATGATGGCAGAGCGGTGGATGTGGTCTACCTTGACTTCAGTAAAGCATTTGACACAGTCTCCCACAGCATCCTTGCTGCTAAACTGAGGAAGTGTGGTCTAGACTCTCGGGTAGTGAGGTGGACTGTGAACTGGCTAAGGGGAAGAAGCCAAAGAGTCGTGGTCAATGGGGCAGAGTCTGGTTGGAGACCTGTATCTAGTGGAGTCCCTCAAGGGTCGGTACTGGGACCAGTATTATTCAATATATTCATCGATGACTTGGATGAGGGACTAGAGAGTACTATCAGCAAGTTTGCTGATGACACCAAGCTGGGAGGAGTGGCTGATACGCCAGAAGGCTGTGCTGCCATCCAGCGAGACCTGGACAGGCTGGAGGGTTGGGCGGGGAAAAATTTAATGAAATATAACAAGGGTAAGTGTAGGGTCTTGCATCTGGGTAGGAACAACCCCAGGTTCCAGTATAAGTTGGGGAATGACTTATTAGAGAGCAGTGTAAGGGAAAGGGACCTGGGAGTCTTGGTGGACAGCAGGATGACCATAAGCCAGCAATGTGCCTTTGTGGCCAGGAAGGCCAATGGCATCCTGGGGTGTATTAGAAGGGGGGTGGTTAGTAGGTCAAGAGAGGTTCTCTTTCCCCTCTACTCTGCCCTGGTGAGACCCCATCTGGAATATCGTGTCCAGTTCTGGGCCCCTCAGTTCAAGAAAGACAGGGAACTGCTGGAGAGAGTCCAGCACAGGGCAACTAGGATGATGAAGGGAGTGGAGCATCTCCCTTATGAGGAAAGGCTGAAGGAGCTGAGGCTCTTTAGTTTGGAGACGAGGAGACTGAGGGGTGACCTCATTAATGTTTACAAATATATCAAGGGTGAGTGTCACGAGGATGGAGCCAGGCTCTTCTCGGTGACAACCACTGATAGGACAAGGGGTAATGGGCTGAAACTGAAACATAAGAGGTTCCGCCTAAACTCGAGAAGAAACTTCTTCTCAGTGAGGGTGACGGAGCCCTGGAACAGGCTGCCCAGGAGGTTGTGGAGTCTCCTTCTCTGGAGACATTCAAGACCTGCCTGGACACGTTCCTGTGTAGCATAATCTAGGCATTCCTGCTCTGGCAGGGGGGTTGGACTTGATGATCTTTCAAGGTCCCTTCCAATCCCTAACATTCTGTGATTCTGTGTGATTCTGTGATTCTGTAAGGAGCTAAAGGAACAGGAATAGCCTGCACACTTACCAGCAACCTAATAAAGTATTTAGTATGAAAGGAAGCAGTGGAAACAGTAAAAGACCTGTAGGAGTAAAACTACATAAAAAGACCTCAAATTTACCTCAAAGCACACTTCACTGGGGTGTGGATTTTCAGGAGAATATAAAATTAGCCTGTACGATTGGCTTTTGGCGAAGACTGCTTAGCTACAGAGCTCAATTCTAATGCACAATAGAGAGGAGGGGAAGAGGACAAAGACCTCTAGCAGAGGGCCAGAAGAAGGATAAGCTGATGAGAGAATATTTCTTTGAAGAAGTAGGTTAGCAAAAGGACATTGTCAACCTTTCAGTAGGCTACAATTTTGCCACATTTCACACACACTGCATGCAGATTGTGCTAAAGCCCTTACAGAAATAGAAGTATGCAGCATGTCCTGTGTCTTGCTCCCTTACTCTTCTGAGAGAGAAGAGTGACTGAGGGTCATAGTCCTTGCTGGCATCAGCAGGTACAGCTTGCCTGGAGTCAGTGGAGCTGAACACCCACTCCTGGCAGCAGTAGCTTGTCCTTTTAGATTATTTTTTTTTCTTTCTTCGTAGCCAGATGATAACATTTCTAAGTGTTATTGAGAATACACATTCAATGAAGATGATATTGTAATATGTAATGTTCTGGATATATTATCTAGTTATCTCTGTGCAAATTGTTTATCACCTGAGATGGTATAATATACTTAAGGCAAAGAAAACTACTTTTTTTTTTTTTCTCTTGGAAAATAATTTTCTAAATGCATTGGAAGAAGCTTGCTTTTCTTCTGGGTAGAATAAACTTTTTTTGCTGTTGAATGAATCATTTTCATCTTCCCATTACTGTGATTTCAGCTCTGCAGAAGCATGACTCCTGTGGATGGCAACAGGGATTATCTAGTGATTATTGCATAGAGGTGCATGCATAGAATATTTCAACACTATTATGTTAAGTGCAGATGCTGCAGAAGCACAGCTTCTTGTCTTTTTTTATTTTCCCCTCCTCTCTTTCCTTTCTTTCTTCCAAGATATTGTCTGTGTAAGTCTTATTAGTGACTGTATCCAATGTAGATACAGCCACAGAAAATAAAGTGACTAAAGTAACTAGGCAACAATCAACCCAGATATCTAATGCTGGCTGCTCCAGGCATCTAAAGACTCTACCCCCTAATGGTAAAAATGGCTGATTCTAGAGTGTTTGGGGATGTCTTGGATTTGGCATATATGCCTGTGGATTTTTGATTTTTATTGGAAGGGGTGGGAATGTGTCTTTTCCTTTTCTTTTGTTTTCTTCTTTTTGAGTGGTCTATCTTCTTCATCCTCTGTCCTGAGAAAGAAGAGACTCAGAGATCTGGCCAAAGAATGACCCAAAGATCTGGAGAAGGAAGGAGAGTGGTTTTTGCAGTTGGTACCAGAGGGAGGTATTGCCCAGAAAAAAGGCCCCTCTGATCTTGCTCACTTTTTTTCCCTATGCTGTTTTTCTGAATAAATATTACTCTGTTTAGCTAAAGGTGAGTGACACTATCTTAACCTTGGTCTCAGAGATGTTCTGGATAGAGACTTCTTGACAGCACAGGCAATGCTGATAGATGTCAAGGATAGGACAGATCTATTTTATAAAAACTAACAAATGATTTCTGTGAACTGGGAGGCGGGAGTGGACAGGGTCCTTTGGCACAACCAAGAAGAGACAGAGGGTTAGAAGGAACTGTGAGACACTAGTAGCTGCAGTTATGGAGGTTGTAGGTTGAGAATAAAGGAGGGAGGGATTAGTGACGACACCACTTTACAGATGGAAAATAAGTGAAGAAGGATGAGTGAAGCTAGAAATGGGGAAAGGACTTTAGGGAAGAGAAGTGAGCAGTTCTGGATGCACAGTTTCTAGAGAAGCAGAATGTTGTTTTTCCTCCTCGTCCTGGGCAACTGTCTCATCCTGGGTACTGGTCTACGATAGTACAGGTACTGAGATAAACCTCTGGTACAAGATCTGTGCAAACAATCATAATGAATTGCAGATGTCTTGGAAACACTACAAGAAGCTTTGAGAATAACTGCAATGTTTGGAATTTAGGGTAAACAATGGAGTCCAGAAGAAAGCTCTGTTTGAAGGGAATTTATCAATATGTGCTATAACCCAGAATAGATAATGGCAAGACATGTATGCCAAGATGAGTATCTCTCTGTCCCTTAAGAATATCAAGAGGGGAAAAAAACCAAGGTTGGTTCAGTAAGCTAAGGAAGGAGAAGAATTTCATGTTTTTCTTGCTTTCTCTGCTATCTGGTTTAGAGCCATGGTGGTGTTGGGTTGAAAGTTGGACTTGATCATCTTAGACGTCTTTTTCCAACTTTAATGATTCTAGCATTCTTTCATCTAGAGACAGTGGTGGTTTTTTTCTGGTAGAGAAGATGGGATGTAAACAAAAGGTCTCTATAAGATGACATGCAGGTAGACATAGAACATAGAAAAATAAATAATTATAATATGTATTTCATTAAAAGGAAATGATCTGTTGGAGATCCAACCATCCTAAATGTTTGTTACTCCAGATTTTTTTAAATGTGTGAATTCACAAAAATGCTCACTTTCTTGTCTACCAAGATAATTAAAATATTTGATGTATACAAAATACATTCACTTTTTGTCTTTTACATTGTGTTTTTGACAAAGCAATCATTTTCAGAGAGGTAAAAATCAGGGACAGTCTTCATGTAGTGGTGTTTGCTAGCGCAGTACCATGAAATTTCTTTCATCAATTTATAAATACAAGTGTGTTTAAATTATAAAAATTATGCTGTACTGCTTTTTTAATCGTGCTGGACAAGTCAATAAAATTTTGAGCAATGCACTCGGATTTCAGATCAGGTAAGCTACTCAAAACAATTAACTTGTGTCTGCATCACAATGAGGTATAGCAGACAGAGATAGGCAGGTGACTTAGCGCTGGAAAAAGAGCCTTAAACTCCTATGCCGTGCTTCCAAATCTCAGATCAAGCTGCTCTTAGTAATTTAACTTTGGGGAAGGTGGAGGGAAAGAAGGCAGGATTTGTTCTGTCCTACCTGGCTGCGGCATTATACAAGGGATGTCTGAGTCATGCTGGGTTTTTGTTACGGTCAGTGAACAGGTCTTCAAGGTGAGGCTCATTTCAGTGTATTTTAGCATTCTGATCTGAAATGATGTGAATCATGCCCATGATACTACCGTTTCTCTTCCCTAGTTATGTACCCTGTATGATTACATTACAGACCTCTATGTATGAGTTAATGAATTGTCGGGCAGATGACTCCAAACCTATCATGGTCTAACTGGACAACAGAAACTGTGTCTTACCTGAGATTTGGCGTCGTGTCAAAGCTAGAATGAAGATTGATACTCCTAGGCTTAGGTCGGGGTGTTTCTGCAAGTGGATAATTCCCACAATGGAGAAAGCATAGACAAATTATCTTTTTGCACACTACTTGCCTGATGCATGAGTAGCAGTTTTTACATGCCACTACAAAACAATACTTTTTTTTTCTGTCACATAATAGAATGGTCTTTGCTTTAAAAGAAAAACCAACAAACACACACAAACCCCTCTCCCCAAACAAAATAACAAAACTCACTGTTGTGGTTTGACCCTGGCTGGCAGCCAGGTTCCCACACAGCTGCTTTCTCACCCCCCCTTCTCCACTAGACAGGGGGAGAAAATATATCAAAGGCCACAAGATTTGAGATAAGGACAGAGAGATCACTTGCATTTACCATCCTGGGAAAAACAGACTTGATTTGGGGGAAATTAATTACATTTATTAAGAGAATCAATCAGAGAGGAGTAGTGAGAAATTAGAAAAACCCAGACCTTGAAAGAAGATATAACACCTTCCTCCCATCCCTCCCTTCTTCCCAGGCTCAACATCAACCCTGGTTTATCCACCTCCTCCTCCCGAGTGGTGCAGGGGGGCAGGGAATGGGGGTTACAGTCAGTTCATTCGATGTTGGTTCCACCGCTACTTCTTCACTCTGGAGAAGGACTCTTCACTCTTCCCCAGGGCCATTGTGGGGTCCCTCTCATGGGAGACAAGCTTCACACCCTCTTCTCCCTCGTGAGTCATCCCACGAAGGCCAATTCATCACAAACTGCCCAACATGAGACACCTCACGAGGGGCAGCCCACCCCTCGTGAGTCTGAGGCGCAGTCCTTCAGAGGAAACTGCTCCAGTGTGAGTCCCCCGCCGTGTCACAAACGTCCCACCAGCCAACCTGCTCCAGCATGGGCATTCCTCTCTTCCACGGGCTACAGGTTGTGGCAGCAAACTGCTCCAGTGTGGGTTTCCCATGGGCCACAGCCCCTTTCAGCCATCTACCCACTCTGGTGTGGCATCCTCCCCGAGCTACAGGTGAACATCTACACCCCATCACACCCATGGGCTGCAGGGGGACAACCTGCTTCACCATGGTCTTCACCACGACCTGAGGGACTCTCTGCTCTCATGCCTGGAGCACATCCTCCTCCTCTCTTCTTCACTGACCTTGGTGTCTGCACATATTCTCACTCCTCCATCTCTGTGGCAGCTGTTGTGACGCAGTTCTTTTTCCCCTGTTTCTTAAATAAGCTTCCACAGAGGTGTTCCTCTACTACCGTTTTGCTGATAGACTCAGCCTTGGCCAGTGGTGATTCCCTCTTTGGAGCCGGCTGGAATTGGCTGTACCAGACTCAAGGGAAGTTTCTAGCAGCTTGTTGCGGAAGCCACCCTAGAGGGCCCCTGCTGCTGAAATCCTGTCAGGCAAACCCAATACACCCATAAAACTTTATAGTCCTTCCTAAACCAACAGCAAAGTGCAGAAATTACCACAGTAAATATAGTAAACTAGATTTTCAAGGTTATGCTGATGGAATTGCAAGTGTCCTTAATGTGCAACACCATTGATTTGCGCAATTAAGGTAAACCCCTGCATTTGTAAATAAAACTTCGGAAGTAACAACACAATGTTCGAATTTTTATAAGAAATGTGTTTCAGTTTTAAATTTTTTAATGGGTGGGGAAAATATCGTCTTAAACTTTATTGCCAATCCTTCTGGAATAGTGATCTGTATTAGAACTATCTGAGAAAGTAAATAGTGGGTTCA
Source organism: Trogon surrucura (assembly GCA_020746105.1). Lineage (NCBI taxonomy): Eukaryota > Metazoa > Chordata > Aves > Trogoniformes > Trogonidae > Trogon > Trogon surrucura. The sequence goes on along the minus strand of CM036617.1, from coordinate 109,126,052 downwards.
AGTACCTGTATCAAAGAGGAAAAATTTGTCAAGTGTTCTCCAGGAACTTGATCCCAAGCTTACTTCAGTAAGATAGAATTAGTCATTTGCATATCATCATCATTATTGCTTTGTAGGTGGGAGGGGGATATGGCATTAATGACACTCACAGCTTGTCACAAATTGAGAAGAGTTGGTAGTGCCAACTGGGAAGATAACAAGGAAACTAGCAGAAATGCAAGCCAAGTGACTTAAATGTAAACTAAAATGTACAAAGGAGGCAGGAGATGAAAAAAATTTGCTCTAACAGAAATGCAGAATCCTGGTGGACAGTAAAACTGGTTGAATACTGAAAATATTAATTCTTAAATAATTATTCCCTAAGGAAATGTCAGCACTTGCAGCTGGTTAACTATCTGGATGGTTCAAGCATGTAGATTAGACATGCATTTGTCTTACACTGTAGCCACAAAAATTGGACTAATTTTCGATATGGAGACTGCAGGCGTCTAAGACACAATTGGTCTGTCATTCTAGAGTTCTGATGTACTAGGCACTGTAATACCTATTAATTAGTGGAAGAGATTTGGATAGAAGTTCTGAAAAGTCCTTGTAGAGTCGGGAGAATTTCTCAAAAGGGATTGAGTGATAAAATCCAATTCAAAGTCCTTCGAGATCTGTAGCCTCCAGCAATTTACTGAGAAGTGATGCAACAGTTTCCAACTTCCCAAAGAGATTACTGTAGTTTGTTGTCCAGCCAATAAAGGGATACTACTGTAAGGGACACTAATAAGCAAAAGGAATGTCTTAGCTGATGCAACAACAATAGCTGTGACTCATAAGTCTGTGGCAAAGATTATGGCAGTTGCTTCAGATGAGAGCACTTATCACAGAATCACAGAATCACAGAATCGTTAGAGGTTGGAAGGGACCTTAAAGATCATCTAGTCCAACCCCCCTGCCAGAGCAGGATCACCTACAGTAGAGTACACAGGAACGCTTATGTTCAAAAATTGTTCAAAGAACCTGTGAATCTGCATGAGTAAAAAACACATTTGTACAAATACATATGAAAGGAAAACATTATCCTATGGCCTGTAATCTACTGTGTAGTCTTATTAAAAGAAAAGGGCCAGATTTCCCTGGTCACTTGAAAGAAGAACTCTTCATTCCTCAGGCTGAGACTCCTCAGGGAGCTTTAGTAGCTGCAGGTTCTGTATCCAGCTGATCCTTGATCTTGGACCTGAGGTGTTATGCCCCAGCAGAGTGCTGATGGTGCAGAGAATTCCATAATTTGTCTATTAGCACTTTTATTCTCAATCCACTCAGTGCTACATTTCCCACATCCACAGGTGGTGTTCTGTTCATAAATGAAGTGAACAACTAAGTAGAAGTTTTGCCGTAATGCATGTTGTCCTTTTTTTCCCCTTCTACACAGCTCTGCTGGAACTTCCCTGCATATTTGACTGTTAAGAATATCAACTTATAGAAGAAGGTCAACTGATGAGAAAATACTTCAAGCATATTATTGGTATTGCATACAGTCTAAGGTGACAAGGTATTTATTTTTTCTATAGCACCAAGTTGTCTGGGAAGGAAACACAACCTAGTACATACTCTGTACATATAAGTGCATCCTCTATATTTGACAGCAAGAACATGAATATTCCATAGCCAGAAAAAAATTATCATCTGTTTTGCTGTTCACAAAAGTCCTGAAGCAGCACACACATTCAATGTTGCATACTAACCCTAACCGAACAAGATTTATCTCAGCATGTCTTGAGGCTGCTGTAGTTGCAGTGAGTTGAGGTGCCTAATGCTAGTTGCAATATCTACTACTACTTTTAATGTCAAGGTAAATCCAAGAAGTAATCTGAGGAATGTATATTGATCTATTAAAGGTGAAGAACTAAATAAATTGACTTAAAGCCAATACCATACTGGAAGAATTTCATGTACTTCTATAGTGCTTGAATTTTGCAGTTAACAGTCAACAAGCAGAATTTTACAGGCCATTAGACTATATGTGAATTATTGCCCCTGGGTATTGTAGAAATGAAAAACACTTTCATTTTAGAAATGCTCTTTTCTATGCAATTAAAATTTCATAATGATATTTAGCACATCAGTTTAGGACATGTGCCTAGTAACTGGATCAGCATTAAAGACTTTAATATTGCCTTTGTAACAGTTGGTCTCTGGATTTATGATCCACTAAATGAAAGATTTTAGGCAAAGGGTAGGAGCTGCTATGGTCCATAGTAGTAAATGTTTTTATGTAATTGGTAAGTTTATCAAAATACTTATATTCAGGAGCCCTGAAGATAGTTTAAATCATATGTTGTAAAGCTCATGTTAACCAGTTAAATTGCAAACCTTTAAGAAAGGTTCTCAGTATGAATTCAACTATTGTGAACCATTTATACGTCAGTCATCCAGGGAGGCTGGAACGGCTGCCACTGAATGTTCATTTCATAACCTTTTGAGACTGCGCAAAGTGTGTTTTATGTATTAACGTTGGGTGAAAGAGAAAAGCCACGCTCAGAGCATACAAACAAGGTAAACCACAAAAGCCAGAGCTTTCAAATTTAAATATGTAATTTAAAAGATGCTCTTGCTTTTGACTTTGCAGGGATTTGTCAGCGTATATCTGAGCCGTAATGTTATTTAAAGGCAAGTTTTTGTCAACGTCAGGTTTCTGATTCAAATGAGATAAAAAACTGTTCGAATTCATTGTTCATGTGCATTTGTAGAGCAAAAAGCTATCCCACACAAGTGTCAAGATAGATTATTTTTTCCTTCTATTTGATTCATAAAACACAGGGATTGTGGCTCTTTTTACATTTAAGATAGAAAAATCTTCATGTAAAAATGACATTGTAAGATACCTCTTTCTTAACAACTACTTAATAGCATGTTTTTAATACTCTTTCTAGAAAGAATTTTATATTCCAAAAGAAAGATCAGGCAAGTATAGTAGAACTAATTTGTACCATTATCAAGATTATATGATGAAATAGTATTATGTAAGCGTATAAACTTTGCTCAGAAAAGTCTTCAAAAGAGGTCAGTTCTTAACTCATTGGTTGAGGCTTAACCAGCAGGTATTCTTGTACTTCTGCTTGTTATATATATCAGTGCTGAAGAATTATTAAACCAGTGAAATCTATTTTGAAAATCTCATGTCTAAAACCAGTTACTCCTTTGAGTCACTGATTTCTCCCTACCATTTCACACAGACTCACAAACTGGGCAAGCATGGTTTATTTTTCCCTTCTTCAAAACACACGTATCTGCTATCACAAAATAATACCTGTGTCTTTACATTTGTCCTTTGAATTCACTGCTTAAAGCATTTGCTTGAAGCTTCTTTTTAATCTCCATTCAACTTACCTACTCCTATATCCATTGCAAAACACTTTCTAAGAGCCTTTTGCTAAAGCATGTGCTACACTATATCCACACCCTCTCTACCTCTGCAATTCTTGATAGCAGATCTTCAAATTTATATAGTTCTTTCTGGGTTTGTTGGGATTTCTTTGGGGTTTTTTTTGCTTATTTGTTTTAAACTTATTTCCCACTATTCCCATTCAACTTCTCTCCTTTTTTTCTGTGTAGTTTTTTATAAATTGTAAGGTTTCAGATTCATGCTTCTTCCTTAACAGTCTTTGTAGGAAATCTCATGTCCACGTGTGGTATTAATTAATAAATCTCTGTTAGTAACTTAGTGCTCTACTTCTGACCTCTTTCACATTTCTTCATTCCTATATCCTGATGTTAGTACTGTATAACTGACAGTCAGACTAAAATTATCAAAGGTAAATGAAATGCACATATCTCTCTGAAGATATTCAGTTCTTCATTTGTTCAGATTTCCTCATACACTGGGAAATAATGGGTTGTTTTTTACACGTAGGTACTGCTCAGTGAGGTATATTAAACCACAGTCTTATAAGAGTTATGTAGATATTTGATCCAAGAAATCTCAAGAGCAACCAAGATGGGAGACAAGGCTTAGGCTGGTGTTCGTATCATGTTACTTTGTCATGACTTCTAGATTAACAAAAGGTAGTAACTAAAGTGAGGGGAAAAGGGATGTTGTTCCCTTTCCCTCACCCCCCTCCTCACCATTGGTTCTTGGGTTTGGGATTTAGGTGGGTAGTTGCCAGCAAGAGCAGAACATATTGCTTGCTTAAGGAAAACAAAGAAGTGTCTCATGTCCAATGTTTTTTTCCTGAATTATTTGCTCTGTGGTGGACTAAATTCAGTTTAATTGCCATTGCTTGCTTTGCTTTTATTTGTGTTACCCGTGCAGTTATATTAAAAGTCTTTCAGTTTAAATTCCTTAGGACAATAGTCAATGCCCAACTCCCAAAATGGGATTTTTCCTTAGTAACTTTGTTGATCAGACAGAGAACTGTTGTTTTTTGTTGTTTTTTTAATTGAGTAACAAGAAATTATGCTTCAAAGAATTTCCTTTTGAGGAAAATGTTATAAGTAGCCCTATTTTGCTAACAGTTGTATTTATTCAAGACTTCCTAACAGAGGGAAAGGCACATATTTGAAGAGTATTGGAAGTGACCTACCTGTGTAGGACGTAAGCTATTTTTATATCCATTCAGTATCTTTTTGTTAAAAACTGACACCAGAGCTAAGGGGAACAAATGTAATATGTAGTCTGACAAAAGATATGGTGTCCCGTATCCCCACAGCTCCCAATCTCCATTCCCTGTTGCTCCTGCAACTATCAGGGATGGGAGGTGAGGTGGTGGTGGTAGAGGAGTTGGGGAAGAAGGAGTGAAGTGAACCTGGGAAACAACGGGGAAAAGTGTTTTAGTTTTTGATCTCTGCTTCTTGTTACCCAACTCTATTTTGAATTGGCAATTAATTTTCCCCAAGTTGAGTCTGTTTTGCCTGTGGAGGTAACTGGTAAGTGCTCCCTGTTTTTACCTCAGTCCATGAGCTTTTCTGCATTATTTTCTCTCCCTACTGCCTTGTTGAGAAGAGAGAGTGAGAGAGCAGCTGGATGGAGGTTTGGCAGCCAGCCAAGGTCCACCCCGCACAGTGACAAAGCTTTGCTCAGTGGAGTTGAGGGAGATCAACATAAAGGGTACAGGAGCAGCCATGAAAGAGGCATAACTGGGACAGCTGTTCTAATAAATTAAACTTTTCCCTAGGTGCTTTCACACTCTCTTTTCTTAAGATGTCAGTCACACCTTCCAGATGTGTCTCTTCTAGCTCTCCTCCCCCTGGGATAAAGGACAAACAGTATAGTGGCAATATTATGTTGCTCACTGTGTAGTTGCAACAGCTGGGGGAGGAAGGGAGTGCTCGTGTAAAAAAACAGAATGACTTCTAAAGCTTTAGTCGGCATTATCAGGTCTGAAATTTGAACACCATCAGCAACACTAAACTGCCAGAATACACGTAGAGATGATATCCTATATGTTCTTTAAAAATAACTTTAGGAAAAACTGTTTTGTGAAAGGGTTTTTTGAGTTTATTTGGTTGAGGTTTTTTCATTTGGATATAATGTTGAGGATGTGATACCAAAACCAGACTTTGTTAATTATGGTTGTTCATCAACCCTCTGGCATCTACAGGTTTTACTCTGTAGTTCTTTCTTATTTGGGCCAAGCATTATAGAGTCTCCAGTACATGTGCTGTCACACTTGAGCTTGAGGCAATTCCTTTTAAAGTCCTTTCTTTTTTCTTTTTTTTTCTTCCTCCTCTGCTTCCTTAAGAAGGTTGTCATTTGTGGTAGTTGCATCCTCCCTGACAACAGGCCTTGCAAAAGATCTGGTAACAGGCCTGATCCAAGGACCTGGCAAGGACACCCATTGAGGCCTGATGACTTTGTTTACCATGTCTTTTGAGCTAATTAGAAATTGACAACAGTCAGACTTGACTCGGATATAAATGGGACCCCGTCGGAGAGCCAACCAGAGATTTGAGTCGGTTGTCCTCAGAGCAGTGGGTCTGCACTTGGGGACGCCCCTTCTCCTTGGATCTGGACACCGTCCAAGGAAAATTCCTGGGATTGAGAGAGCCCACTGCCCCGTACTGGTGAGCGGGCATTCTGGTTATATCCTTGAGAGAGCTCTTGCCCCTCTGTGGGTGAGTGGTTTTCTGGGTATCCTTGAGTGAGGGGTTCCCCCATTTTATTGAGTGAATGGGTGCACATTTTGATCAGATTTCTAGAGGAATAGTTGCAAATTCCTAAATACAGTAGCATAGTGATAATTCCCAACTTGCATCCAAATCTGTAACATACTTGGTTGGAGTGCATGGTGTTTTTCAGGTTAGAAATTATTTTTTTTTGGTAGCTGCCTTGTCTGTTCTTGTGGATGCCTGCACGACACAGTTATATCACTATGCTCCAGAAATATATAGCAACTACACCTATCATTGTACTAGTATTAGTATCTGTTAACTTCCTTGTCTGCTAGCCTGCTGTGCTATCAAGCAAGACTCCACTATGAAGATTCTGAAATGATACACTTTTGACAACAGAAAAACACTTTATTCCCATTACATGTAGCCTTAAGTATATATATTACTCATACCAATACTGTTATTTATTGACTGTCAAACTGTCAGAGATCTAGTTAGCACAGTTAGGTTCTGCAGCTTCTGTTGCTAGACAGAATGACGCTTTGCTCATGGAGGTTGTTATTACATTTTGGGTTTATACACTGGATTAAAGCCAAAACACAGGCTGCTTTACAACAACAAGAAAAAAAACAACAAACTTGGAATCATTAACTATTTATACAGTCTTTCAGAGAGTTTGGAGATAGATCAGAGCTTGTACCAAACTGAGGAGCTGAATTCTGTGGGTAGTGCTTTTTGTTCTTTTAGAGAGGCTTACATCTATAATTGTGAAACTCTTCAACATTAATCAACTTCATTCTAGTGGAAATATTCAGTTCAAATTAGATCATTTAAAGGCCCTGTGTTAGAATGGAAAACAAGAGATTCATAAGAAGATTCTTCATTCTTTATTCAGAAGGTAATTCTCTAGAATTTGTAAAAAATACGAAATATCATTATGAATGCACTATGAATGGGAGTGTGCAAATAGGTTTTTAACAGAGGTTAAGAATGGCTTGTGTTAGTAATGGAGAATACTATTTTCAGGACACCACTCCCAGGATGCTGTTCCTGGTAGTAAAATGGAGAAATGTTGCTTGTATCAAGGTGGGAAAATCTGCACCATGATGGGATCACACTACAGATAATTTGTCAGTAGTTAAGAGGAACTCAAGAAACATACTGAGGACCTGACAGCTGTCATCTTTTCTAGTCCATTTGTGTTTTTTTTTTTTCTTTCATGTTGTATATGTGAACCTGGTCAGATCATTCAGATGCATTTATTGGAGCTTTCAAGGTGCAGAAAGTAATCTTGATTAAAGACTTAGAAACTAAAACCCCTTTCTCCTTTTTAAGAACTTGCATTAAACATTGCTACATTATCTTCTTGCAACTCCAAACTTCTAGGATCTTGATGTCGAGAAAAGTGTATTTGCTGATTGACTTTAATAAAATTCCTAGACTTTTGAAACTCCAGGAAACGCACACTAGACTTTTAATCTATTTTAGATGTTTTGGACCTGTTGTTGTTAGATTAAGGCAATCAATATTATTTTTAGTCTTTAGGACTAATCCTACAGTAATTTACCAATGTAGTGTTCTGAATGTGTATTTAATGGAAAATGGGATGAATGCTTTCTAAAGCTAATTTTGAGCTAAAAAACAACATTACTACACTGCATTCATTTGACATTTATGCTGAGTCTAGGCAATTCAATTTATACTGAATATTTGTGCTACTGGTCTATGTAGTACTGTGTTTGGATTGTTTTTGTTTTTAAAAAAATGGTGTTACTCCCCACCTCAAAAGCTGAAAAGTAATTAAGTCAGGTCTCTGAAGGTACATTCACTTTTTAAAAATAGGGTTCACTTCATTACTCTTCTGGTTTCAGAGTCTTTAGGATATACTTGGACTGTGATTTTGTCACATCTATTAGACCGCTAGTTAGTAAAGTGCAATGTTCTTTTTTGATCTGAAATATAAGCTCTTAAGGGAAACATCGAATGCTAAAAGACAAATTGCACTTTCATGTAGGAGTGTAAAGCATAGATGCTTCTAAGTGCTGTAAAAGAGTCACTTTGAGTCTCTTGTTGCATTATGGAGGTTTGTGGCTTAGTCCATGAAGAGAAGCTGAACACAATGGTAATCACTGTAAATTTAGAAAAATCCACATTTAGGTTACTTTTCCTATTCTATCTTTTCAATAAAGTTAAGCAAGTTAGAATAGTGCAGCCATTGTTTTCCATGTTGCCCCTGGAATTCTGTTGAGTAGTGCAAATCCAAGATTTATCTCACCTGTTTGATGGAAAAGGGACCTGAACACACACAATCTTCTCACATGTGGACATCTTTGAAGAAGAAGAAATTCCATCACCTTTTTCATAGTCCATCATAAAGGCTAAATTTACTTGCCCTTTTTCACTGCACTTTGAGAAATTGTACAGAGGCAATGGGCAACAAATTTACAAAGATTTACAAAAGTGCAATGAGAAGCCTATATAGTCTAATAAATATATCTCCATATCTGGTCACCCTCTTTACACATGTGCTAACTCTTCAGTGAGGATGCACACATAATTTAGGAGCAAGCACATCAAGTGGGATGCTGAATTCGTGCTTCCTCAGCCTGTTCTTGGTACCATTTGTGCAGCCGTCTGCCTTCCAGACGCTGCCTTTTCAGCAGAGGAGAAAGAGTCTCTCACCACAGACAGTGTTGCTTTAGCTGTGTAAGGATGGGAATAAACAGATTTTAGATCTTTATTTAGGGGCAGTATCTTGGTTCTCTACTATCTTTAGCTATAAGGCATACAGGAATTCTTTGCTTAGAGTGGAACTGTCAAAATTGACAGTAATATACATTGGAAAAAAACACACCAAAACCCCCACAGACAAACAAAAGTACTTTCTGAAAATGTATGAGATCTTTTTGAGCAACTAAAGAGCAGAAAGTAAATGATGGAGGAGAGGGAGAGAGATTAGATAATTGGACAAGGTAACAATTCATAAACGTTAAAATCCACCCAAGCCATGCCAAGCCATGTCATTTAATATTCCTTTTACTCTATATACATGCAGACATTGCTCACTGTATACCATCAGGACCTTTAAAGCTACAAGAAAATATTGAGAGATTGAGAAACCCCACAGACAATTTTTTGCAGGTCGTAATGTTATAATGTCCTTGGGCATCGCACACTTCTCTTCCTTCCAGTTGTATACTGTGTTAGGGGATTTGTGCAAACTGTATCTGTTTTGTAAAGCTACAGTATATCTGATAGCAAAACCCCCCACATTCTCCCTAAGTCTGTTTTTTTTTGTGCGTTAGAGTGTGTTTTGCAGTTAGGAAAGGATGTTCTAACAGCAGAGTCAACTTTTATAGGAATGTTTCCTGGCATGCATTTCCATCAGCTGTCCCTTTAAACATGGCAAAGTTAAGAAATGGCAGCCATAAATTAGCCATCTGGTAGCTGATGATTCATCTCTGTCCCTTAGAGACAGAAGTTTTGCTTCGCTTTTCCTTAAAACCTGGGTTTGCATGTGCTCACAAGACAATAAATTTTCAGGGTGTTCAATGAACTCAGGACTACTGTCCTCCTTGACATAATCTCTAGTTTGCAAAATAGCTGGTGGCAACAGGTATTTCTAGGTCCAAACCTTTTCGAGGTGTGATTGGAGCCTTTGTGTGTTTACGCAGACATGGATTTCAAAGTATTTAGTTCTGGTCTCCTTGACATTTGAGTTGTTAAATTATGCTGAAAAAGAGGTGCAAAAAAGTTCCCCTACCTGCCTGTACATAGTTTCAAACACCCTGCTTATGTATGATGATGTTACATCTTTCACTCTTTCTTGGGATTTTTTAATGAAGAGGGGGAAAACTTAAAACATGGCTGGAATGTGTTTTGCTCAGTTACCCTCTCTGCCCTGTCCTGCCTGTTAGTCCTTGAGAAAATTAAACGTGAATGAGGGAGGACAGGGAAAAGATCATTCTTCAACCTCTGGAAGTCTTTCTTTTACAGAAAAAATGACCCCTTGGTTTTTTTTAGCACTGTTAGCACAGTTACCATAAAAAAAAAAAGAAATGTTCTCGTTCTGCATTTATGGAGGAACCTGGTATTTTTATACCTAAAGGTGATAACTACGGAAGTTATAATTAGAATGTTTGGGAAGAGGAGGGGAAATGGTGTAGTAATTAAGGTTGAGCTGTCCTTTAAATTCATCTCCATAACATTTAAGTGCATTCGTTAACTCAATACATAATTAGGAGGCATGCCATTAATGAAACAGCTCTGAATGTTTATCGAATTACTTCCAATCATTGGTGTATCTTGATGATGCCTGGCAATCCGATGTATGGACATCAGTAAAATACGAATTATGAAATACTAATTGTAATCACTCCATAAGGTCTAAAAAGAAGCATCACTGTTTAAATTAAATTAACTTAATTTTATTGACTTAATTATTGAAGGATGAGCTGTTCCAAGCTGTAAAATTCTGAACTGACATTTCAAATTACTTCCATACTTATAATTAATGTCAATTCTTCCAAAAGCAAAGACCACAAACAAATAGATGCTAGAGATAATAGGTCATGCAAATTAGCACATGCTTGCTCAACAACTGTTGAAAAATAGTTTGTTTAAAAATAAATTATGCTTTTTTATTTTTTGCTTTTTAGTAGAGGAAAAAACCCACAAAGGTCTATAATCTTAAGCTGTTTTATAAGCAAGCCTGCTCTATTTGTCATGTAGTCAGATAAACTGCAATAGCAATAGGAAGTGTTTGTCAACAGCTAGGCAAAAAATGCAGGTAACTCACAACTTCATCGGATTTTATTTTCTTACTTTTTTTTTTCTCCTTCCTTCTCTGCAATCTTATTTCCCAATGTATGGGTTCACAGCTAACCCTAAGGCAATATACTTGATAATTAATCATTTAATTCATGAAGTCTAGAGCATTAATGTAATGAATAGTCTGAGTTAAAGGAAGTGCTGCTATTCAAAGCTAGATTTGTTTTCCACTCCATTAAGAGGTATTTAACCCATGTTTTCCTTCCACTTGTAATAATGAGTTAATTAATTAATTACTGGCATGCTTATAAATTATCAGAATTTGTTCACAGTTAACTGATCAGTTTATAAAATGATTATGCAAAGAAATACAGTTTTATATTGAGTTTTGTTCTGGTTTATAAGACAAAGAATAACAGGGCAGTTTGGAGGAGATAGGGTGGCATGCTAGTTTTGGGTGAGATAGACTGAATTTTCATCACAGTAGCTGGTATGGGACTGTGTTTTGGATTTGTGCTGGAAACAGTATTGTTAACACAGGAGGTTTTGTTACTGCTGAGTAGTGGTTACAGTCAAGGCCTTTTTTGCTTCTCACGCCACCCCACCAGAAAGGAGGCTGGGAGTGCATAAAGAGTTGGGAGGTGACACAGCTGGCACAGGTGACCCAAATTGCTTCTCTCTCCCATCCCACCAAGGGGGAGAGTGAATGAGCAGCTGGGCGGGACTTAGATTACCAGCTGGGATTAAACCATGACAGGGATGGGGTCTTCATCACCCCTCTGGGCAACGTGTTCCACTGTTTCACCACCCACAACTGTAAAAATTTTCTTCCTTATACCTACACTAATTCTACCCTCTTTTGGTCTAAAACCATTACCTGTTGTCCTATTACAACAGGCCTTGCTAAAAAGATTTCTTTCATCCTTCTTATGGGTTCCCTTCAGGTACTGTAAGGCTGCAGTAAGGTCTCCCTGGAGCCTTCTCTTCTCCAGGCTGAACAGCTCCAACTCTCTGAGCCTCTCTTCTTAGGAGAAGTGTTCCAGCGCCCTTATTTCTGTGGCCCTCCTCTTGACCTGCTCCAATAGGTTCATGTCTTTCTTGTGCTGAGGACTCCAGAGCTAGACACAATTCTCCAGGTGAGATCCAAGTGAGGTAGATATGGGAGGCACCATTACGTAGATATGGTGGGGCTGTGGAAAACTTGTCGTGTCTCACAGATGAAGTAAGAGCTGTTTGCTGGCTGCAGGCTATTTAAATGGTATATTGCTGCATTTCTTCATGTTGCCAGAGGTATTGCATCTGTGCGTATGAGGATAATCTGACTTTTTCAGGTCAAGTCTTCTTTAGAACATAACTGAAAGCTAAGATGTATTCATGAAGACATACTATGTTGGGACAAATGGGACAGAGCTAAGATATCTTAGGCAAGCTAAGATCTGTGTTTTGGCAGAACATGTGTTGAGATTAACTGAACTGTGTCTCTTCTAGACTATTTCAGAGTTGAACTCCTATAAGTGTATAGCTTAAATCAGATAACTCTGAATAGTCTCAGACATCTTTAAATCTGTATAAAATATATTTCAAATTTCCAGGTTTTCACCTATAAATATTAATAATTAATTGAGACAAATGTGATTGAATTTCCATTACTTTGAAATAATGAGGTGAAATTATATTATGAGACTATTTTCCAGGTAAGGTGCAATCCATTATAAAGGTGAAAGTCTTTCTTAACTCCTGGTATACTTTCATTTGTAGACAACTGTGGAAGAGCATCTATTATTCAGAACTCCTAATAAAATACCGAAAGATTCAAAATCTTGTATCTTTGAAGTGAAGTTAGTTAATTATGTTTACTGTAAATGTTATTCTTATAGGAGCATGCTCTTATGCAGAACCTGATGTGTAAGGATGCAAGCAACCAGCATTAAATCTTTACAGCCTCATAATGACATTAGAAGCTGCTGTAGGACAGGATCAAAAAGCTAGGTCAAGGTCTGTCGACCTCAGTAGACTGTCAGCAAGGCATTTACTTACAGATATTTAATACCTGAAAGAATAACTGCAAAATATACAACTATCAAAAAAGCAGAATTGTTATTCCTGCCCTATTTTTCCACTATCTCAGCTGAGAGGACAGCTTTCTGGAGTCTGCTGTAGCACCATTACTGCTGTTCAGACTGTCATTCTTCTATGGAAAACAGGATGGTGGAGAGTGAAGCAGAACCTGATGGAAATTTACTAGTTAAAAGCCTTTTAACAAGCAGCAGCAAGGAACTATGTAACAATTGAGGGCCAGTTTAGCTCAGTGGGTTGAGCGTTGGTGTTTGAAACACCAAAGGTCGCGGGTTTGATTCCCGTTTGGTTCTCACGTGTTGCCTGACCTAGTCAAGAGGTGGTGTCCCTGCCCACAACAGGGAGGTTGGATTAAAATGACCTCTAAGGTCCCTTCCAGCCCAGGCCATTCTATGATTCTATGAATTGCATTGTGAGATGGGTATGTACACACATTGTAACCCTTTGAGCAGCACTTATCTCCAAGAGCGGAATGCAAGGCTGCTACGAGATAAAGAGGCACAGGGTGCCTCAAGAGTGCAGATCTTGCTTGTTAGTTAGAACAAGGCAGTAAAAGCTATAGGCCACCAAAAGAATATGGTGATGAATTGGAATGGATGAAGTAAACGACCACCAGATATCTCTGAAGGTCCCCAAGAGACCATAATGTGCATGCAGGAATGTGTGTGACATTTATCATTTCTTGGAAATATTATTAATATGTATGTATAACCTGCATATAAGCTATGCATCTGACTCTCTATGGCACTCACATTAGGCAGAGTGATCTCCTGTGCATCCAGCACTGCCATAAAAAGTACCTGCTTAAGAGTCACTAAGACTACTGAGTCCTAATTTTGGCCTTTCATGGCATCAAGAAATAAGGCAGCCTGCGCATACTCTGGGACAAAATATTTAAGAACATATGGCCTGAGTGCTTCCAGGTCCCAAGGTGTAGAAACAGCCCATGATATCCAAGGTATATATGATGGATCTACAGAAATGACTGTATTTATATGCTCTGGGAGATTATATGCTTTTTTCTAATCCATGGTGCTGGAGAATGTGTCTTCTCATGAAGAAGCAGAGAAGATTCACTGAACAACAGTAACAGAAGCCAGCCACTGCAGTATAATAGCTGGTGCTTTTTGCCGAAAACACACACACACAAAAAAAGCAATATGAGACAGCTGACCCCAACTAATTCTCTCTCCCATCCCACTAAGGGGGAGAGTGAACAAGCAGCTGGTTGGGGCTTGATTGACAGCTGGGGTTAAACCATGACAGGTATCTATCATAGAATCGTAGAATGTGTTAGGCTGGAAAGGATGTTTAAAGGTCATCTAGTCCAACCCCCCTGCAGTGAGCAGGGACATCTTTAACTAGATCAGGTTGCTTAGAGCCCCATTAAACCTGACCTTGAAGGTCTCCAGGGCTGGAACCTCCACCACCTCCTGGGCAACCTGTTCCAGTGTTTCACCACCCTCATAAAAAAGAACTTCTTCCTAACATCTAATCTAAATCTATCCAGCTCTATTTTGAGACCATTGTCTCTCATCCGACCGCTATATGCCCTTGTTAAACAGTCCCTCCCCAGCTTGCCTGGAGGCCCTCTTTGGATACTGGAAGGCCACTATAAGGTGTCTCTGGAGGCCATAGACATGGGGAAGGACTCTTTATCAGGACAAGGGCTAATAGTTTCAAACTGGAAAAGGGTTATTTTTATGCAGGTGTGTGCTTTTCTCTTCCTATTGCATATTATGTTATTAATGTATATCTCTCCTGGAAGTTGCAAAGGCAAATGGGCCACAATCAGCTTTGTCTTGTCAGTCCCAGAGCAGAAGAGTTACAATATAAAATGCTGGAATAATATAGACAATGCAGGAAAGTAGTTGGAAGACCGCCAGCATAGTACAAAATCTATGCATGAACCTTATCCATACTGAAATAACGGAAAGAACTTAACTCATTTTAAAAAAGTTTGAGAATTTGTACCAAGTGGCTAGCTAAGTCAAAGTAGAGATTGTACTGTATGATCACAAGGTATTATAATTTGAAAAAAACCCCTTCAAGAATTAATGAACAATTAAATCTCTATCTAGATAATATCTTAAACATCTGTCACCTTCCAAACCTTGTCTTGACTTTGTAAGGGAAATATTGATAAATTAAATATAGAGCGGGCCATGTATTTTTTTATTAATGATAACATTCAACTCTGAAAGCATCTCTGAATATTTAAAAGCACAGATTTTACCGTTCCTATCCTCAGCTATTTTTCTTTTTATTGTTAATCTTCGATAATAGTTTCTATTATCTCTTAAAGATTATTAATGCAAATGATCTATGTTATGGTATTACAGATGCATGCAACCAAATAGATCATATACGTTTGTATTTTGTTTGCCTTCCTATACTTTAATCGATAACTACCCTGCTATCTGCTGTTCTATCCACTTTCTTTTTCCCCCCCTTTTTCCCTGTTTATAGTTCCATCTACATATGCAGAACTTCACAATGTTCAGAAGTCCAGACAATTCACCCCTCGTCTCATTCTTCAAAAATATTAATGTTGGCAAATGGTGTGTTGACTCCTTAGGAAGGAATTCCTAGAGCATTTTTAGGCAATATTCACATCATCCAGCTTCAGAAAGCTAGCTTTGGATCTGGGAACATCTACTTCTCTCTATTAAGTGCTTTAAAAAACAAGTAATAATAATAGAACAACAGAACAATACCCATGTTTAACTCTGAAGGGTATATTTGTTGTATTTAACTGCAGAAAGTGAGTGTCAGAACTGCAATTTCAACTACGTAGTTATAGAGTCAAGGGATTATGCCCTTGTCTCACTCTATAAAATTCTACAAGTTAGATCAGTCACACAAGATCTGGAATCAATTCACACACCTTCTTTCCTTTTTGAGAGCTTAAATCTAGTCCTTTCTGAGAAGTAGTTGGAGGCATGGTAGGTTTCATATTGCTCTGGATTGAGGTCTACCTCAGCCACATCTATCACAGTCGTTAGATCTTGCAGGGCAGGTAGTCACTGAGCCAGAAAGTGTGCACAAAGGATTTGAAAACACTCCCTGTGCAGACTTAAGTGTTGCCTAATCCATGGTTTGTGATGCCTATTTCTACTGCTTGCAGCCACAAGAAAATAATAAATTGAAACCAGTAGAGGGTCTGAGTGAAGCGTGATACCACCTGCGGCACAGGAGTTGCTCATTATTGTTGTTGTTGGACCAGCAAAGATAGGGGTACACTTTATTGACCTTAGTGTCTCTGAAAGGTATCATTATGGTAATAGAGGTCACATAAGCACCTGAACTTCACTTGCCTTTCAACTTTTTGTTTTTTAAGGAAGTACAGGAAGCAGTTTACAATCTCTGGTAGCAGGTAGAAGTGTAACTATTTTTTTAAATATGACTGAATTTCTGTATTCTTACATCACATGTTATATCCACTATGTTACCCCTTTTGACTAATGGCAGCCCTTACTGTTAGATTGTTAAATCAGACCTTTAATTAAGCCTTATATCTGAAGCATTTCACAGTTCTTTGCGACAAAAAAAAAGGTTTCTGGGTTTAGAAGGGAAGAATTATTAGTCAGTTGGTTTTTTTTCTTTTGTAGTGTCTGTACTGGACAACAATAAATCTCTGGAGCTACAATTTGGAGCTAAATGTTATTTAATCTTTTTTAAATCTTCAAATACATCAGTAAAATCATGCCAGTTGAAGAAAAAATAACTTCTAAGTGCTGCTGCTACCCTTTGGATAAAAATTAAAAACAAGCACTTGTTTATTTCTGTTTTCTGCAGAAATAGTTTTAATTTTGCCAACCTAACACAGCTGCAGATAAAATATCTACATGTGCTGTTGCCTATTGAGATTCTTGTGAATCCTGATTTGAAACAGATAAGAATTATATCAGGCAGGAGAAAACTGTGTTTCAGAAGTGCAAAGTCACAAGATGTTAAGTCACCTCTGCCTGATGCATAATATTTGTGTCAGTTTTTACACAGGGAAACCCACAGGAGAACAAGCCCTGGGCTTCCATGAATGAAAAACAGGCTCCCCTTCAGTGTTAACTCTCTTCCAAAGCATATGGGGGCATGGAGCTTTGACTGCAGCAGCTTCCACAAGCCAAGAGAACCTGCAAGTTCAGAGCAGTTGTGCCAATGTGTGAACTGGAAATACCACTGCTTTGATCAAAACCATCACTGCTTGACACCCGTAAGTGATACTGCTCATGGTCAGGGTGGAGGTGATAGTAATCTTTATTGATGTTGTTCCACAGAGCCCAGAAAAGTCAGCCATATATCAGTATTGAAAATATGCAAGATCCCAAGTGATACAAATTCTCTTTGTCTTCTGTGTGGTAAGGTATAACGTGCAAAGAGTTGAATTAATTTTTTCTATCATATGCAATAAACTCAGGATTGTTTGGAGTTTTTTTAGGTAGTGTATTGAGTATTTAACCCTCATATCTTTCACTTCTGGCATTACAATTTACTTTGTGTATGCTTTTCTATTGGTTGAATAAAGTGGCAATGAAATATTTCAGTTGCAGAGCAAGATATTTGTGCTCCAAACAATTCACAGAACACGCGACAGATCTACTATGACTTCACGCAAACAGCAAGACTGATCTTTCTGGGTAAATGTGCTACTTTGTCTTCTCTGAGTGTGGATATTCCTCTGTTATTATGGGCTATTCAACGTCGTAATGTTTCTAGAAGCTACTGCTGTTTAGAAAAGTCTGCAGTATAGGGTCAAATATTTGTAAGTCTGACAGAAAATCTGAAGATATATTACCAAGACTTTAAACTGCAGTTAACTGAAATGTAGACATATTGTTTCTGTACTGATAAAGGAAGTATTTTGTTTTGGTACTGAAACTCAACTGTCAAACACTAGATGCAACTACATATGCAGGAAAGATTTCCTTACTTACGCTGTATAGTTGAACCTGAGTCCAGAAGCTGCACACAGATCAATTACAACCAATTTCTTCTTGGCATCTCTCCAAGGTTCCTATAGACATTGGCAGTCATTAGGATGCATTTCTCCCATGAGTTTTAGTTGTCCTTCCTGAGGGTTTGACACATAGCTGGATGCATCCTCCCCAGTCAATTGACAGAGATTTATCTCTCTCTCATGACTAGAATGTCAGTTCACAAGAAATACCCATATCTGTTACAGAATTGATTTAGTGATAAGAAGTAACCAAGCTGGCTGTACCTGAGCCCCACAACTACACCATGGGGAAGAAGCAAAGGGTTGCAGTAGGAAACTCCCTGCTGTGGGGGATGGAGGTCATTGTCTGCCTGCTGTCCAAGAATGCTTGCTGCTTGCCAGGGACTCAGAAAAGAAGCCACAGAGAGGCTGCTGAAGTTTGTTCAGCCCTTAGACAGTCCTCATGGGCATTTTGAGAACTCACAAAGTCTATTAAGGGACAACAGCATCTCCCATGTGAGGAGAGGCTGAGAGAGCCTGGAGTAGAGAAAGCTCAGAGAGGGTCTAATTTATGTACATAAATACCCAAAGGGAGGGTGGAAAAAGGATGGGGCCAGGCTCTTTTCATTGTTGACCTCTGACAGGACAAGAGGCAATGAGCACAAAACAAAACACAAGAGGCTCTGCATGAACATCAGGAAACACTGTTTTTTAATGTGAGGGTTACCGAGCACTATAACAAGTTGCCCGGTGAATTTATAGTCTCCATTTCTGGTGAGATTCCAAAGCGATATGAACACCAGCCTGATCAGCTGGCTCAAGGTGGTCCTGCTTGAGCAGGTAAGTTAGACTAGATAACCTCCAGCGGTTGCTTCTAACATGAACCATTCTCTGTTTCTGTGAGCCTATGATATATCTTAACTGGTATGAGCAAGTAGATTCATTGTACATAAGGTAAAAATATTATGGTCATGCAACTGAGTCAATATCTGAATAAAAATATTTTGCTTTTTATTTTTAAATGTAAAAATAACTTTTCTTTAATTTCAGATTTCGGACCTGACATGCACTTTTTTATCTCCCAGTCTTCCCTCATGGATACAAAATGAAAATACTTAATCATTCTAACAGAAGTGTTTGTAGTTTTAGAAAGGGCAGATTTGGTAAAGTGTCCTTGGTAGATTATTTAAGCAAATGAAAAATTTTAAATAAGTATGCTTTGAATGTTCACTGACACGTACCAGAAAACAAATGCTTGTGGAAGTTGCAGGCTTGTAAAAATCCATAACTTCACATTAAAGAGCATTCCAGGAGTATACCTGTATAGAAATTTATCCTATTTGTACTGACAGGGGATCTGGATATAGAAATACATTGAGAAAAATATAGGGGGTTTAGTCTTTTTTAGACTAATGGCTTAAAAAAAGAGAGATAAAAAGATACTAGGGTAGCAGTTGCTTCAAATTAAAGGAGTATTTCTGATAAGATTAAGACACTGTTCTGAAAATTTGGCACAGTTGAGATTTTTTTTTTTCCCTTTGGCACTAGTGATATTCCTAAAGTATTCATATAATGGATCATATGTCAAGTTAAATTTTCTTTATATAATTATCCATGGATACTGTACAATCATGAAACCTCAGGAATATGTTTCATCATTCTTATCTCAGAAGAATAACAGATGGCATTTGCTGTTGGATTACCCTAGAGTACTCTTTTATTTTTCTCCCCAAGCTTGAGCTTATAATTGAATTTATATAAATTTCGTGATTCAATTTATATTAGAGAGGAAGAAAGATACAAGCACACAAGGCATAAAAGTGACAATAGCATTGACCTGTAAAGAACATGTCACTTGAACAGCCTTAAATACTGTCATTATGATTGAGATGTCCCATATCAAAAGCAAAGGGTAGTGGTAAGGTGTAGAATTAGAAGGGGTAATTAAGTGAAAAAGCACTTTTTGTCAGAGAGTTGGAGACAAAATTGAAAATGTAACTGAGGAAACTGAAAATCTGTTTTGGGGGCCAGACTGTAAGCTCTCCTAGGAGAAGTGTGGAGGTAGTGTCTGTTCCAGCTGTCACCCATCCTGGTAGCACAGCACGAACCAACGTACAGTTGGTTCAGTACAGTACAGGCACCTGAAAGAAAGGCTTTATTTCCATATTAGTTGCCTATTTCTAACTCCCTGGATGATTATTTTTAGGGCCAAAATAATGTGGCTTAGATCAGAGAATGGCAAATACCTCAAGAGATGCCAGCTCTTGTCCCATTATAATGTTAATCCTCATGGTTTCTGGACGAGGAATAAGAAGGAGAACTCAGTCCTCAGATCACACTTCGTGCCTCAGCTACATTTTCTGGGGAAACTATCGTATAGTTTCGTAGTGTCCAAGTTAATAAGCCTGATATCATGGAAAATGTAGAGAATTGATTAATATCACAAGTAGTGGAGAAACCGCTTTTGAAAACAATATTACCTCAGCAGCTATACAGAGAAGTACAAGTATATTTGAAATTTATCCTCATGTTATTCCGGTTGTTAGTTGGTTTTTTTTGCTGGTGCTTTCTTATATCTTTTTCCCATTGCCTGCCTTTTTTCTCCTTTTTCCTGTTTCTTTATACAAAATAGATAACACCAAAATGGAATAGATATTTTTTTAATAACTCTGAAACAGGAAAAAAGTCTGTGTTTAAAAATAAATTAAGCACAGTAGAACGTCTGAGGATTTTATTTTTTTTTTAACATGGGAAACAAATGTTGGTATTAACAGGTTAAACATGAGTAAGATTAGTGTCCTAGTTCAATCAGTATTTTGCGATTGGTAGTATGGCATTTCTCTACTTATTTGTGAAACATACATGTTAATGTGACATATAATCAGTCTTGAATTTTCAATTAATGTAATTCCCTGCATATAGAAGATATTTATGCATAGGTATATGCTGGCTTACTTTATTTTCATTTTCTTTAAAAACTAAAAAGACTATAAAATTCTCAGACATATTATTGGTATCTCATTGTAACAACTGTCACTGCCTCATTTTTTTTCTCATTTTAATGTTTTCTTAGTCTATAGAGCAGTTTACCAGGTACAGTCTATGCAAGAATGAACTTAGTCTAGAATACATTCTTACTGAAAATACAATGTTTTGGTCTGAATATTCTTAAAACTTATTATTAACATTTTAATATATGCACCATCCACATGTTAGTAAACATCACTAGTTTTCATGAAACTTGCTTCTGCTTGCTTAAGTTTTAATGAAATATAACCCAGAATGCAAATATTAAATAATCAAGGATCCAGGTCTGCTGCTTCCTATGTGCCACTGAAAAAATCTGGTGGGTTGAGCAGCATGTACTATAATGTATGAAATTAGCTTTCATTTTGTTTTCTGCCTGTCTTAAAAAAAGTGCTCTGGTAAATGTGTGGTTTATGCCTTCTCTTTGTGTAATGCAAAACTCATCATGGAGCCCACTCACAAACCAAGTAACCAGTGAAAAATATTTCTTCTGCTTTTCAGAGTGGTTGGGTGTTTTCTGCCATTTGCAGGTTGTTTCTTCTCTGTAACATGTTGGGAAAAAAAATCTCAAAAAAGGAAGACAAACATCTCTGTGTAGCTAGATCTGAGTTCTGCATAGTCAGTTAATATTTTATGACGGAAATGGATTCCTCTAGTGTAGTCATATGATCAAAAGAAAAGGCAGGTATCCAAACCGAAAGGAAAAATGGTATGTGCTGAAGGGTAGAAACCGGTCTGGGATCTGAATTTTAGTTTTATGTATGTCCAGGAGAGCAGAAGGGTTAATGATTAGTTTGTTATCTTAGCATTTCTGATTTGCCAGTTTAATTCTCCATTGGTCAGTTGTTCATTTAGTTGGCTTTTTTATTGTATTTGGACTTGGGTTTTTTAGGGTGTTTCTGGCTGGCTGTTCAAATTCTCTCCAAGAAATGACGTAACTGGAAGCTAAATTGGCAATCCTTAAGACTGTTATGAGTATGTGTGTATCCAGGCTAAAAAAACCTTGCTTGGCTTGCTCTTAAAAAATAGTAAGAAGAAAACTGGTGTTTACTAGCTTGTTTAGCCTATTGCCATTTAATTGAAAACTGACTTTTTTTTCCCTGCTTATAGATGAAAATAAAATATCACTTATAGAACAAAGTGCTAGCTCTCAAGTCCATCAAACCAAATACGCTGAGTTGGTTAGAAGAATATGCTAGCTGACGTGTCTGAGAATGTACCTTTTTCAAGACACAACTAAAACTGTAAATATAGAATCACAGAACAGTTTTGGCTGGAAGATACCTTCAAGGTCATTGAGTCCAACCTTTTCCTAGCCCTGTCAACACCACTAAACCATGTCCTCCAAGGCAACATCTACCCGTCTCTTAAACACTTCCAAGGATGGCAACTCAACCACCGTCCTAGGCAGCCTGTTCCAATGCCTAACAACCTTTTCAGTAAAGAAATTCTTCCTAATATCAAACCTGAACCTCCTCTAATGCAACTTAAGGCCATTTCCCCTTGTCCTATCACTCTCCACTAGGGAGCACAGACCGACTCCTGCCTCGCTACAACCTCCTTTCAGGTAGTTGTTGAGAGCGCTAAAGACTCCCCTCACTCTCCTTCAGGCTAAACAGCCCCAGATTCCTCAGCCATTCTTCATAGGATGTATGTTCCAAATCCTTTACCAGCTTGGTAGCCCCCTTTGTGCCCTCTCCAGCACCTCAATGTCCCTCTTGTAGTGAGCGACCCAAAACTGGACACAGTACTCGAGGTGAGGTCTCACCAAAGCCGAGTACAGGGGCATGATCACCTCCCTGCTCCTGCTGACACCACCATTCCTGATACAGGCCAGGATGCCATTGACTCATCTGTTACATTTCAACATCCTCACAAATTTATACAGAAAAAAAAATTGCTTCTTGTGTTCACTTTCAGTTGAAACAAAACTCTGGTGTTTGAATATTACTTTTGTGTGTTACAACCCAGGGAAATCATATCTCAAAAATGTGTAATACCATAAAGGCTTCTGAAGAACCATAAATAACCAATAAGAATTATGGAGTGATCTATTTAGGTGACTGTGTATATAAATAAGGAGTTAAAGTTAAAAGAAAGAAAATCAAAACTTGATTATGCTTTAGAAATGGTACTTATCAGAGGAAAGGAAGGGGAAGTTGTGTTAAGGCTCTTCAGTACCAGACATTTTACTGCTCATGCTGTCTTATCATGGCAGCACAGAGCAGAGTGAAAGCTGCTCTTCCTTCCCTCTCAGATAATATACCAGGCCTTGAAATCATTTCAGAAATTATCAAACATTGTCTCAGAATGATGATGATGTGAAAACAATTTAAATCAAGGCACCATTGTAACCGTGTTGCTGTTGTATCCACTGCTTTTCATAGCCTAAACTTTGGAAGCAAAAAGACACTATTTTGAACAAAAATGCCTATTGAACTAAGGCAAATGTAAAAATACTGTCTGCCAGTGTCTTTGTCTATTTGCCCTGCATAAAGGGTTTTTGATCCCATTAGAAAATATATCCAAGCCTAGCCACCTCAGTTTTGTAGAGAAGACAGTGATTTTTGTATACTTTTTCTAAAGTTAATTTATCAATTTTTATAACAAATTAATTTATCCAGACCCTAAATTTACCAACTATTCACTTAGATCTGTAACATCTTACACTTATGTAAATATCTATTCTGGTTAATGTGATATACCTTTTCCCTTTTGAGCCTTTATGAACCAGTAGTTTCTGGCATTTGAGTTGTACCTGCTATCCAAACCTGCATTTTGTGACGTATTGAAGACTTGGCTGATCAAAGCCCTGAACTGTCTGGCCTGACTCTAGAGCTGACCCAGCTTTGAGCAAGAGGTTGGATCGTGGACCTCTGCATGGCCCTTCCAGCCTGAATCTCATTATATAAGGCAGCTTGAGAAGATGTAATTTTCTAACAAACAAGTGAACAAGGTTATTGAAGCTATGAATTTAGAGAATGAAAATGGAAAACATAAGCCTAAAAACTAGATTTCACCATGACAGGACAAGTGTGCTAAACACTCTGCATTAAAGTACATGGAATGAAGTTGGGAGCGGGGGGCCTGTGGGAGAGTGGAAAGAAAGCTACCTATATCTTTTTTTTTAAAAAAAAAAACAGCTGTAGTAAAAGGACTTGGCTTGAATTGGGATACACTGGATCTTAGCTGTCAAAGTCCAAAATGTGGCCCTGAAATACCCTTTTCTGCTTCTCCTTAGACCTTGAAGGGATTTCATTAGGTTTACTAAGTCATGGAACATGATCACTGTCTGGTAGTCACTTGCCTTAATGTCTGTGAACTTAAAGGAAAAGATATCACAAATATTGAATATCTACATATTTCATTTAAATAGAAAAAGTAAGTGTAGAAGAAAAACCTTGTAAACAAATCTTTTCTCCTCCCATATGACATGGGAGCATCCTTTGTTGGTTACTATGGATTTCACCCACATGAAGTGTTCTCAGAAATGCTCTTCATTCAGGACAAGTTCTGATCATAACTTGGATAGTTCTTGAAATCAACTGACTGCAAGACATAAATCAATAGGTATTATGATCCTTTTATTCTAGCACCCACTTACAGTTTATTTCATTGTTCTAGTAAGGCTAATGTCAGCTGTATCTGAACATTTTAAACATTGCAAAAGTAGATTCCAGTATATGAGATCCTGTTGCAGCAGGAGAGAAGGCAAAAAAAAAAAAACGCTGCACACAGAACTTCAATAACAATGCTAATGGCAATAATTTATATTTTTAAGTGTCTATCTTCTGATTGCTATCATTTTTACTGTTCATGCATTTTTCCACAAACATGATGGAAAATATATTCCCCCTACAAAAGATATCCACGGTATATAAAATTTAAAGAAGGGATTTATTTACTCCTCAAGGTAAATTGCCTGTAAAAAAAAAGTTTTCTCTAATTATTCTGTATATTTCAAATTGAAGAGGAACAGATCAGATAATCACAATTTTGCTTGATATTTGTAAATAACAACTGATCCCCTTTGCAGAATCTTCCTCCATGTGTAGCAGCTGTCTTTCAAGACAATAATATTTCCAAAGATTCCCAGCTAGGGGACAAATCAATAGCTAAAAGTAAAGTCAAAGTTCTTCAGTGACAAGACATAGCTTGAAAAAGCAAAAAATTACATAGGTAGATTTTTCTATCACCTTTGTTTAAAAATTTGGAGGAAAATAGTTGAGATTAGATGTGGTAATGTACAAAATTACTCTTGCCAACAGTTGCACTAGCAATTATATAGGAATGTATTGCTGATAGAAGGTTTTGGGATGTGAGTATACTGCCTGAAGTTCCAAGATGAAAGTGTTAT
The DNA here is from genome assembly GCA_020746105.1 of Trogon surrucura. NCBI lineage: Eukaryota > Metazoa > Chordata > Aves > Trogoniformes > Trogonidae > Trogon > Trogon surrucura. The sequence goes on along the minus strand of CM036617.1, from coordinate 109,100,790 downwards.
TTTTATTACTTACCAACTTACTGCCGCCATTTTTATATTGATATATACTCCTGGATACCACATGTCTATCTTAAGCCTGCTTTCCCAAAATCCTCCTCTTAGCTTCAACTGAATTGCTGAGATCCAGCCTGTCTGGAATCGTGGCTGTAAATATTTCTGTGGAGAAAATGTAGATGCTGAAAGCTCTTATCCAACAAGATTATCATTTTAACTGTGCCATTTAGCAGTCTTCAGAATTACCTAATTATTCTTCTCCCAACACAGAAATCACAAAAGGGAAGGATATTTATTTTTCTCTCCTTATCTAGATAGGAGTCAAGAATATCTCAGTCTTGTTGATTTTTGAAAGAGCCAAATATAATCTAAATTCTGGATTACAACAAACACTGATGTTCCCCGCAAAAATGGGAAGGCAGTAGTCCTAAATAATACCAAATTCACTATAAGGCATGCTAAGGAGGATGCTAGCATAAACATCAATAGGCTGTGTTTTTACATCACTTTGAAAGTAAAAGGAGATGCTGAAGCATTAACCATAGAAAGATACGCCATCATCCTAATTTCTGCAAGTATCATAGCTGTGACTTCAAAAAAAACCCAAAAACCTCAGGTAAAAAACCAAAATGATGAATTGAAATAATGGAGCAGTTTCTTTGGACTCCAAAGTAAACGAGTGTGGGGTTTTGGTTTTTTTTCCCAATCCTCTTGTTTCTTCCTCAGAATTACACTTACAACACAAAAAAAAAAAAAAAAAGAAGCATTTTCTGCGAAACTCAGAAGCATAAATTTCTGGAAGCAGAATTAAAAAAAGAATGGAAAGGAATTATTTATTATTTTGCCTAGTGCTGTGAGATGTTTTCCTTTATCTGTTTGTTTTACATGCCAATCAAATACGTTCTCAGGCAAACTTATCAGACAACCTGATAGTGACAAAAGGAACTTGCTTTTTACTTTTTTGTTCTAACTTGCAATAAAAATCTGCACTTTGAAATAAAACATCTACAACAATGCTCCATGGCTCTCACAAAATGAACTCTCTAATTAGTTGGATTTTTTCACAGAATCACAGAATGTTAGAGGTTGGAAGCAACCTCCACAACCTCCCTGGGCAGCCTGTTCCAGTGCTCTGTCACTCTCACTGTGAAAAAGTTTTTTCTAATATTTTTGTGGAACCTTCTATGTTCCAACTTGTGTCCATTGCCCCTTGTCCTATCACTGGACATCACTGAAAAGAGCCTGGCTCCGTCCTCCTGACACTCCCCCTTGACATATTTATAAACATTTATGTGGTCACCCCTCAGCCTCCTCTTCTCCAAGCTAAAGAGACCCAGCTCCTTCAGCCTTTCCTCATAAGGGAGATATTCCACTCCCTTTTTATTTTTTTTTCTATAGGAATGTGTTAGAGAGCACAGTAAATGGAACTGTACTGTTGCTACTCACACCTGTGAGTATCCAATGTTTAATTCCGTAGTCTAAGTTTTCAAAATCACATAAAGCAAAGAAAGGCAGAATGTGGGTATTCTGTACAAGGAACTCAGCCTTGTCTGGGTTTCTTAACAAATACCCAGCTGGAAAGTGCATTCTACAGCACTTCCATAAGAATTTAGACCTTTGCATGACTCTGTGAAATAAATCCACTTACATGGAAAGCAGTCCCCTCCTCCTACTGTTAGGAGATACGGTAACGGTTTGTTTGAAGATGCTTTCATTTAGAAACACCTTCTGGAACAGTATAGTCTGAAATATTTGTAATTAGGAAAATATAAAATCCTGTAGTATACCCTAAGGAAGAACTAAAGTGCCTGAGGTGTGTGGTCCAGGCAGCCTTTTGCCCTTACTATCAGACTACTTATCTGTAGCCCTGAGGCTACAGATTGCGGTTTTGGAGCTGTTCTTCACGCCTTTTTGCCAGCAGAGCTTTTGGGGAGGTGCAGGCTGTGCATGGGAGTGGGACACATGGTGTAATGCAGAGCTCTCGCTAGTCACTCTGAAAAAACTGGGAAAAGACATGTAGATAGAATTAGTACCCATTTTTTTTCCAGTGTAATTTTAGAAGTTATATTAGTGCTGGAAGTTTGCATTATTATGCTTCTGTTATATCTCTTCTGTTCAGAAATGTGGAACTTTCTTACAAGGTTTTCTCTCCTAGACCTCTAGTAACTATGGAAGAAGCAAAATAATACCAATGACCATAAGCAAAGATATATGTGAATGTTGTATTTGGCATAGACTACCAGCATACATTAGCAGCATTGGATTTCTAGCAGAATTTGGTCAGACTATTTAGAGTTCCATGGGATAGGGCTTTTTTTTGGGTTTATCTTGTGTTTGGTTTTTGTGAAGTTGTTTTGTTCCGCCATGAGCTAATAAAAAAAAATCTATGCTTTGAAGCCCTTTTACTAAAAAGATACCTAGTGTAACAGAGTAGTGTAAACAGTGTGTGGTAAAGTACTTCTAATTTTACTTCTGTCTCACAGAGAAAAACATACCGAGTGCCAGCCACCTCTGCTCTGGAACGAGATCTCTCCAAAACAGACCTCTCGTGAGAACTTGTTGTTACTGATGGTTCCAGGGTCACACGTGTGTGATGTGGAATTAAATGTTCTGATGTACAGTGATTTGTGCAGACACTGGGCAGTATCAGTATTTTTTTCTCTTTGAATTATACTTGCATTTCTTTATTTCAAAACTTCTTTTTATGAAAGCTGGACCTTGTTTTCAAGTAAATATGCAAAAAAGGTGGATGCATAGGTGTTTTTGATATACACATTTCCTAATTTCTCAGAAATTTGCTTTACAAAGCTGGGTTGGGTTTTTTTGAGAGGAATATTAGTTCTTTGCATTCCAGGTACAATCTACAGAATGGAGTTACCTTTAACTGTGAGGGTTTTTGGGAGAATGAGTATGCATTAAGAGGAAAACAGACTTCTCACTGCTTTTACTTTGCTTTTAAAATTGGTCTAATTGATGTAACTGGAACATTTTTATCATTATGTAGGTGACAATTTTTCATACAAGAGAAGGAGCTGAACTTTTCATAAATATTACTCTAAATGTCACTGTAGTGACAGCTCAAAATAAAAGGTGCTATAAATAATGTATTTGTGCCATAAGTAGTGTATTATAGGGCTAATTTTTAGTTTTCTTCTCAAGTTAAAAGTTTACTTATCTTGTGAAATTTAGGCATTCCAAACACTTTCCAGTCCCACAGTGGAAAAAGTTTGGGGACAGAAATTCGAACATGAATATTCCATGTCTTTACTGAGGGGTTTTGATCACTGTAGACTTAATCTCTGTTTTTGAAGAATAACTCCCAAGAGAAAATGAAATCCACAAGAGAATAGAAAATTAGGGTTTTTTCCTCCCTCTCTCTTTTTGATCACAAATTCCACCCTTGTCAAGAGACATTTTCCAAGTCAAAAGTCTCATAAAAACTAGTATGTTTTCAATGGAAAAAAAAAGACAGACAACATTGTCAAAATATTTCTGGAAAGCTACATTTTTAACAAAATTCTTATTTTTAAACCCAGGAATTATTAGACAGCTGAAAGCAGTGAAATTCGCAAAATCATTTCAAATTTAATAAAAATACATATAGCATTCTCTATACACAAGGACAAACATGGAAATTCTGAGTCTAATGAAGTCAGTGGAAATAGTTTCTATGTATTTTTCCATGGAGACAAGATTTCATCCTTACAATCTTTTTTACAGGCAATAAGGAAGCACACTTGTATGTAAGTAAAGCCAAGAATTTATTGTTAGTATAATTAAAATCTTAAGCTTAGTCATTATTAGTCTAGATGTAATTGTTACAGAAAGAGAAAGAAAAATAATGCAGTTAGAATTGTTAAATGCACATGTCTTAGTTTCTGCCACATCTCCTAGACCTATCCATACCCTTCCACTGCTCCTCTGGGTCCTGAGGTTGGGGGTTTCATGCTGGTGCTGAGCAGAGGTGTGTGTTACGGGGATCTTCAGTATCTGGAATCCTTTCCTGTCAGGAGTATGATGGCAATGTTAATTGTTGCTTCTTTTTTGGTCTAGTATCCTCTTTGGAGGGCTTTTTTTTTTTTATAGGTACGGTAACCCACTTTTACATCTTTTTGCTTTTTCACTGTCATAACAGGACTCTGTTTCCTTAGACTGAATCTCTGTGTTAGTCATAAGTATCTTGTTCTATACGGAGTAACTGCTTGTTGCTTCTGTCTATCAAAAACTTCAGTGGTATCAAATAAAGATAATCAAAAGTAGGACAAACCAGCCATGGGTATCTGGTCAATTAGAGGAACTGCTGTCACAGCTAAACCAAGTAAAATGAAACTGCAGACAGGTCAAGAAAAGTTCACACAGAGTAGGACTGACAAACTTCAGTTCTGAGGCTTTGCAAACTCACTCTAGTGATTTTGGTCCATTACCAGCAATGGCAATGCCATGCTACAGGTTCCTTAGTGATAGGGAGAATGTGTGCCATGTGTTGTTTTGAGATGGCATTATTCCAATGGTCTGCAGTAACATGTTTTCTGTGGTACAGAGAGAAATGACTGATCAGCGAAGGACGACCTCAAGACACCTAACAGTCAGTTCAACGCACGGATTCTAGGAATACTCTGCGTTGCAGGGATTAAATTTTAGGAAATTGCAAACACCTAGTACGTTACAGAAAAATGGATAAAAGCTGTTGAGCAGAAACCAATAATGCTTTCATTGAGCTCCCTAGGGAGGTCAGAAGCAAAAGTCACTTTTAATTACTAGCAGATTGGACATAATTTTCAGAAAACACAGAGCAACTACGGACCCTGAGGCTTGCAGACTCTTTCATGAGAACTTTTGGATCTTGCAATGTTGAGGAAGAAGGCAAAAGTGGCTTAAAGATTCAAAAGATTGATTAATTAACACTTAGAGTCTGGATCCTTTTCCAGGTGAAAGACCACTAAGTAGCTGCTCTGTCTTATAATTGAAATGAAACAACAGTTGCCATCCCTTGTGGGTGAAGAGTGCCAAAGGCGAAAGCAATTAAATCCTTGTTACATGGCACCCTTTGGCAACGTTGATCATTCACAGGTAGCTTGCTATATGCGCCTTGAATATCAAAGTGTACAACATTTACAAGTTTGCACAATTAAGATGACAAGGTAGTAGCTCCATTCAGCTCCTCTGTCTGAAGATGAGAAGTTTCATTAAATCGCTATTACGTGTAGTGCTACAACTGTGGGAAAAACAGGTGAATTTCTGAAACTTTTGTATGAAATAATAATATGTAGACATTTGTCTGAAAAAGAAAAGTTTATATTGGGCAGTTAGTAATCATTTTTAGTTTGTCAGATAGAAAATCCCTTTGGATTTGATACGTAACTCTGTGCCTTCTCTGTGAGTCAGTGAAAAATTTTGTCTGCTCATATCTTGCAATAGATATTATGATATTCATAATGGGGAATGAAACTTATTATTTTTTTATCACATTTTGGTGGTTTTTTATGCATGAGCTTGCTGTTTTTACAGATTGGTATGTTGCACACTTACTCTAAATTACTAAGAAGTTTAGAGAACAAACTTCACCAATAAGAAAGTGATGAAATCTAGAGGTGTGCAAACAGACACGTCATAAACCAAAGTTCTTAGCAGTCATGCTGTCTTTGGCTCCATACCAGCTTTGTGAACAGAGAACTATTTGATGCACCGTGAATCTTCATAGAAGGTTATGTAATCTGCTTGTCTCTCTTTCTCCCATCTTGGTTTCTACTTATTACATTCTTACAGTTGCAGAAATTTGTTGTAGTTTCGTTGCTTACTTCATCATCACAGATCTTTTTTAATTTTGTTTTTTCTTTCTGCATTTTCTTCAGACCTCAAAATATTGGAAAAGTTGACTAGTGGTGTCTAACACTATTCAAAACAAATTTCACAGATGTAATATGCACCCTTACGAAGTGTGCATATTACATCTGTGAAACTTGAAAGAACATAATATTAAATATCATAATAATTGCTCTATTTACAGTACCTGGTACTTTCTTGCAAGCTCTTGGAAGGAACCCCAGTGTTTCCCTGACTTCCTTCCCTGGTGTCAATAGATATTCTTATCTGTCAGGGAAAATGATAGTTATACTTTTATAGGGATATTAACTCCTGAGAACAATAATGTCCTCTTTCTAACATGAATAAATAAAGTGAAACTGTGTGGTATGAGGAAAAGGGAGGTCTTGCAAAATTAATGTGGCAATATTTTTATCCTAACTTGGTACTTTCTCAAGTACTTTCACATTACTTGGTACTTTCACATTTTATATAACATTATTATAGTATTTTTCAACCTAAATATAATCCTAAATAATCTCTGCTCCAAAACATCTTCTATTATTCACTGAATATCCCTCAACAGTGGTTGCTCACGCACTGTGAGTATGCAGTGTTGCTCAAGCCTGCCTCTGGAAAAACAGAACACTGGAAGCCTGAAGTAACTTCTGGCTGTTTTCTAGAACACCTTGTAGAAAACTCTCTCATTCAAAAGTTCCAAGAAAAATAAAGCAATAAATTACAATGTCAGAGTAGTTATAACAGATTGGACAGTAGGATGGACTGATGAAACTTTCCCCAGTGTAGTACAGAGTGGATGGCCAGCGTGAGGAAGCCTGTAAACTCTGATTTTAACCCCTCCTCATTTCTTCCCCTTGAGAAATTAGAGTGCCATTGATATCTTGGCTACCACTAGCATACTTTAAATCTATTAACAGCTGTAGTTTTCTTTTTTTTAATTCCTACCCTTGAGCAGACATAAAGTGATTTCTGTTTATTTAATGATACGAAGGAAAACCATGTCAGGAAAAATACGTCAAAGTGTGGTTTTGACATTGTATCCTGAGGGCAGCAAGATTGCCGGTTGTTCTGGGCTCCAGTGCTAATGAGTTATCTCAGCACAGACGTGACTCTGACTATGTTTTTCTAGGAATGCTTTATTCAAAGATTCTACTCTCTGAAGTGAAAATTCAGTACTGGGTGTGGAAAAATATAACATGGGTTTAGTTGACAATAATAAGCTGATAAAATCCTAACCTCAGTATGCAGCTTGACATTGTGTCTCTTGCCAAACTGAAATCATAATTGAAAATTTACGGCTGACCTATTTTTAATGTTGTAAGACTTATGTTAGAATGGCCTGAAGCATTTTCTTCCAGATTCAGATTACTATCAACTCAATATGCATCCTGTGACATGTAATATGAAGGAAGTGATGATTCATTGTCAGAATCCAATGAAATAGAATAACTCTATCTCCTTGAAATATCCAGCTAATGTTTTCTCTGCACAATGCATTATTAAATCTTTACTAAGTTAGCTGTCGGGAATTCAGATTCTGATGAGTGTATGACTAGCAGACACCTTAAATGGTGCTTCTCAGATAGAAGTCAGTGATAGTCGGGATAAGTTCCTGACCAACATTTTACTTGCCCTTTTATCAGTTTAGATTTCTAGATAGAAAATAAGCAGGTATTTCTGGCTTCTCTACATTTTGGAGGAAAAACAAAAAAAACCAAACCCCCAAAACCATATTCTGTTAGGGTTGTTCATTTGAAAAAAAAAAAAAAAAGTAATAGAAAAAGTATCTGTGGAACAAATATACAGTAAGATCCAGAGGAAGTCTTTTTGTTATATAAAAGTCAAGTGTGTCTGTACTTGGTCGTTTCCTTTTTTTTTCTGTCCTTTCACCTCCTTCTACCAAAAAAATTCCACCCCTTAAAAAGAGAAAAAAAATTCATCGGATGTTTCTGTAGTATTTATGGATGTTTTAAACCAGAAAGAGAATTTATTGCCTTTGAGTCACCTAAGTCCTTTACCTCTTCAGTGTTGAGAAGAAGGCAGTAATGAACGAGCTTTAACTGTAGCCTACAATTTACTGTAGCCATCTCTATCCAAAAAGTTATGGTGGCAGCTATCTAATGCTGTTATGCTTAAGATCTTGTCAACATTTGCATTGTAAATCCCATTCTAGCATTATTTGGAACTTGGCCATAGAAAATGTTCTTCAAATTGAACCCTGCTGTGCACAGCTTTAGACTAACAGCTTTTCCCTTTTCTTCATACACATTTTAAATTAAGTGGATTTTCAGTAAGCAAGAATGAAAGAAAGCTATACTTAAGAAAACCAGAGTTCTCATGGTGGTTAATTTATTTTGTCTTTATTGCTCATCCACTAAAGAGAAATAGATGAGATAAAAGCATTAATTTTATTCCTTTCATATCCTGTTTCTCACTCGTATGGGTTTATTTATCGCTACCATCCTTCAGGCATACAGTATCTCTCCTTCTCTTTCCTACATCCTGTCTGTTTCTTCTGTGGTTTTAATTTGTTTCAGCTTTTCCACACTTTTTCAAGTTTTTCTAGGGTCCTCCAAATGGCTTTTTGGTTATATTTACTTACAATTATACTTCTGTTGTAAAGGAAAGCCTATCATAGATCTTTAACTGCTGCGACCACCCCTTTCTTTTTTATTTATGTTTCTTTATACCTTTAGTAATTCTCAATCAATCTGACCTTTACATTCTCACCTTTCTACTTTTCATTATCATTGCTAAGCCTGATGATTGAAAAATAGATGAGAAATGTTGGTCTTCAAATATCTATCTATCTATCTATTTATCTATCTATCTATCTTTCTATCTATCTATCTATCTATCTATCTATCTATCTATCTATCTATCTATCTATCTATCTATCTATCTATCTGTCTAATCTTCTTGTGAGATGTAGATTAGCACTACTTAAAACAAAATTTTTCCTGTTCGTTTTTTTTTTCTTGGAGTGTTTCTTCCCATTTATGATACATTATCTTCTTCAGTGCAGGTTTAGTTCTCCACTGAAAGAAATCAAAACATTATAGGTTACAAGCGTTAATAACTTCTCTTCCTCATTCCTCCAGATAAAAACACCGGCTTTCAAAGAGGTTCCAGCATACTTTTAAGAGTCTTTTCCTAAAGCCATCATTACAGTCTGATGGAACACACATCACAGCGAGCAATAGAGAAAAGAGGAAAATATACAAAATATTTTACCAGAAAATATAGGTATAAAATAGTAACATCAAAATGACAATAATAAAAAAAACAACTATTTGTAGGTGAAGTGAAATTTTTCGTTAAGTTATGCCAGAGTGAAAAGTACCATAACACAGAAAAATCCTTACATTTGACATAGGAATTACAAGAAAATGGGTATCAAAACTGAGACTTTCTTTAGTCAAAATAGGCCTGATTAGTCACAGTATGAATTTGTACTGAGGCTTTTCACATCTTGTGTGCATTGCAGAGAACCAAGTAACTACAGAAATACGTCCAGAATGGCAATGACTATTACTGTATTAGTACTGTGATAACATAGAAGACTTTGGGACCCATCAGTGAATTTTATTCACTCTAAATGAATTGCATATTCAAAATTGCACATCTGAGAAAGGAGAGGAAGAGCAGAGAACTTTTTTTCTTTTTTTTAAAAAAAAAGAACTTAAAGTTCTGTGATTTTTAAAATATATCAATACTCAAGAAGATACAAGGAAAAAATACCAAATTGAGTTGAGCTTTCTTTACTAACTAAATTCATTTGAAGAACTTCATAGTGTATAATGTGGTTAAGTATATATATATTCTTAAGAAATCCTAAGATATTAAAATGTTTCATTTATTCTTTGAATAAAAGTGTATAATAGTATGCTTTTGCTCACTATATTAATATTCAGGTTTTCATGACAATATAATACATGGAATCCCACCAGTCTTACTAATGACTTTTTTTATTGGTCAGTTGCTATTTTTACCACCTGTGTTTATAAAACATAGAAAGCCGAAGATATTTGTTGACTTGCCATTTGCATCTGTTATCCACAGTGTATTGTTTTTGTTGCTTTGTCATGTAAATACATTAGCTGAATAACTGTGAGAGGTTAATACATAATCTGAAAAGTTTTTCACTTTCTTACAATTATATATGTAAAATGTAGTAATTCTGACTACTGACAGAACTAATTACTAACCCGATTTTTCAGAAAGTAAATTTTATTTAAAATATTTCTCTAAGTGAGCTTCATTTCAGTGATCATAAGCTTAGTCTCTATGGTACACCTAATGATTTTGCTAACCAAAAACTCTGGTTCTAGTGTCAATTATTAGTAACGTTATAGCATAATATCACCACAATTTCAAATTAATACCATCTGTCAACATGATAAGTATCAAGCTGGGTTCTTCAAACAGGTCAGCTTTTCTCTCATAAAAGTATGTGCAGAGCATAAGCTTTCTCAAAATGAAAGGAAGAGGACAATCTCAATAATGTTACCAGTATATTTTGAATAAAAATAGCAAAGCAGGATTTTGCCCCCAGCAGATAACATAACAGTAAAATTAAAATCATGCACTAAGTCTGTCGTTATATATTTTTTCCCCACTTTTTAAAAATCACTGATGTTTAAAACTGACACAATGCCTTTGCATATGTAAAGGTTTGTTGTGCACCTGTCTACTTTCTTATGGCTATTGGGTGGCCTTTCCGAGGTTACATGTGGCTTCTTTCCAATTTTATCTGAAAACAGGGGAAAGCTACCTGTTGACAACCAATTGCCTCATATATTGGTCAGTCTTGTCAGAGGAGGGATTTTGCTCAACTGTAATGATGTAAAAACACACTGCAACTAGGATGACCAGATACCTTCCTGACAACCTATGTGTGTACACTTGGTCCTGCGCTGGCAGGACTCAGAGAAGGGGCTACAAAGAGGATATTTATGTATTTTCTGTCACTATTTTGTTGAATCTAATACTCAGATTCAGATGATATGGTGGGCAACTTCTGTGCCTGGTGACACCAGGCTTCAGCAGACTAACAGGCACAAAAATGGAGCCATCGTGCTTGAGAACCAAGCCAAGAACTCTTCAGTCATCCACGTATACTTGAGGAAACATCTGAGTGTCACTTTTTAAAGTTAGGGCCAGGATAAAGCCCTAAAATTGTTACATGATGTTGTGCTGAATGCTGTTTCTGAGTAATAAAACATATTAAACTTTCCTGCAATATTTTACTATCTATATACTACCTGAAATAAATACATGCCACAAAGAAAATAACTCTGATTTTTTCCAAGAACTTGGTAATAGTTAAGAAGGTCAAATATGGCTTTTTTAGGCTGGCTGCTAATGTGGGTGAAAATAGCTTCTATATTTATGTGGTGTTATAAAGCAAAAAAATAAAGCACTTGGATAAAGAATCAGATTTCTACAGACTTCAGCCCTTGTCCTACAGGGACAAACCAGAATAGAAGAGAAAAGAATGTGATGTTCTTATCACAAGGCTGTACTGTGCACGTCTTTGAAATGTAAAGGAGCTCTTTTTGCTTATTTGGACTGAGAATGTTGCCAAAATAGGTAGTGTCAAATTAATTACATACAATATTTGCCAGTTGTGATGCCCAGGGAGACACCTCCAAATTTTATGTAAAAGAGAAATCATAGGAAAGTTGCCAAAGTCTCAAAACATTTTTCTTCTTAACCTCATAAGCAATTGTCATCTCATGTCATATTTTAACCACAGTTTATCACTTCATAGAAGAAATTATTAGTAATATCATGCATCATTAGCTATGTGGCTGAAGTTTAGCTCCAGACATAGTGAGCCAAATTAATTTTTAGTGTAGAACTACTGACTCCAGCATGTTACTTCTTGAGCCAGCAGAGGCTGAAATCACTGAAAAAATATTGATTTTAGATCCCTTAAGAATGGTGCATTTCATGTAATTCAACTATTAGAGCTTGCTGATTAATCAGAACAGTTTTTCAGGGAGTTCAGCCTTTCTTGGCAGAAGACTCTTTTTGCTGTAGTGGTAATAACACAAAATAAAATACCTAGCACCATATTTACCTAAAGGCTTGAATAAAATCACTGTATAATTTTATCTTTCTTTACTTATTTTGTAATCCAAAGCGAATGAAGATACTTGGATGCTATATCTGTGAAAGCAATCAAGCTACGCATCACTCTAATACTGGGCAAAATGCTTTTGTGGTTTTTAAAAAACATATTCATTTTTCTATTCTGAAATTTAAGGATGTCCTTCCAAATGACAATGAATCTTCAAAATTCTTGGAATTTGTCACTGTTCCAATTATTCTACTATTCTTTGAAACCTGTGTTTTAAATTACGAACTTAAAACTGACTTGTTAGGTCATTGCTAATTGAATCACAGTGTTTACCACCAAGTTGAGTCAGATGAATAAAATCATCTGGACATTCCATAATTCCTGGTTTTTTGGTCAAAAATTCTCAGACTGTTGAGAGTGTGTGTGCAAACCAGCTGCTATCAATTGTTCATTTTACTTAAGTTTATTGTGTAGAGAACGGGAGAACTAGTTTGAATCATTTATATGTGTGACCATTGTTTCATTTCTCTTTTTGGCTGGACCCATTATTGCTTACTTCTATAAATTAGCTTCTTTTCTTTGAACAGAACTCCTTAATACTCACTGATGAAACAGCTAACTCTGTGCTATAATGTCCTTGATTTTATGATCCATTAATTGTACTTTCCCGTTAATGATACCTCTGTTATGCCTCTCCATACTTTCTCCTTATTATCTTGCTATTCCCTTAAGTCACAGCTAATGTTAAGATAAGATCCCAAGGCTTCAGTTAGAAAAATACCTCTAAAGCCAATTTCAGGAGTCCCAGACAAGCCAGAAGGCTCTTCTTCAATGAGTTTAGTTTTTTATAAGAAATTTGTATTTATTAATTTAATAATTAAATGTAAATATTAAAACATAAGCAAATATTGCCTACAGATTAAATGATACTTGACTTAACTGAAACAAAACATTTCAGTATTATTGAAATATAGTATAAATTATTCAGTTTGTCTTCTCATAACTGTTAACCTTACCATGGAACTTGCTGATAAGATACACTTTGATTACATTACTGGCAATATATGCATTAAATCTCTATTGAATAATTAATTTAATATTTAAGTTTTACTGTAAAGAATATGAAATATTTCCTTCAAATATTATTAGAAGAGAACGGAATTAAATATATGTTTAATTAAAATCTAGCTTTTACTTTTAATTTTTATCCACAATCTTTACATCTATTAATCTGTTTGAAAGATTATTAACTCCATGGTTGCTTTTTCCTGTAACTTTATTTATGTTTTCCTATACAGAGGTTAAAGTATTTTAAATGCGTATACACTCTAACTTTTTGTGAATTGCTCTGTTGATGAGAACAAAATTAATGAACTGCAGATACCAATGCTGCTTTTAATAAGTGGCAAAACAAAGGAACAATCTGGACATTTTATTAAAAATTTGTGAGGTTAGTCTCACCAGTATTACGACAATTATGACTTACGCTGCATGTGTCACCTAATAGTATCCACAGCATCTTGAGTACTATTCACGTCCCAGGCAAAGATTCAGAAGAGCCTGCAATCAAAAGCAAATTTGAACCCCAAGCTGTTGGGTGAGAACATATTCAGATGTAGAAGTGAGGTGACATTTTGTTGAAGGTTAGAGCTGGGCCGGCCACTGAACACTGACAGATGCTGTCTAACCCCTGTCCCTCCCCAATTGGAAAGGAAAAGGGAATGAGGTAGAGAGACTTACTGGTTAGAAAATAAACAGCTTTAAAAAAACCAATAATTAAAAAAAAAAATATTTACATATATACACGAAACCAATATCAAACACAACTCCGTCCCTGACATCAATCACCACTGACACTGCAGAGTAGGTGGCACTCAGGAAAGCCCTGGCTCAGGATACAGGAGCTAGATTTTGGGAACTCAGAATCAAAGGCAGAAGAATGGACAGAGTCCTTCTTGGAATCTGACCCCTGAAGAAGAGACCTTAACCCTTGTGATCCTTCAGTTTTATACTGAATATGCCATATATGAAATGGAATACTCTCGTTGGTCACCTGTCCTGTCTATTACCCCCTGGAGGTGCAACCTTTTACTTCCTTGTTACCCCTCTAACTACCCGGCACCCCCAGCGTGGCACACAAGAGCCAGCAGTGGCCTTGGTCACTGTAGGAATAAGTATCAGCAAGAGCCTTTCTGCCTCCCAGTCCCAGGCAGTAACTGTAAACATCAGGTGTTATCACTGCCAGTAGCACACACTGTCTGCAAAAACATGCTGCTGACTTCAGAAAGTGCAGCCTCTTACAAGAAACTGAGCTGAAAAATAAAATCACTGAATTCATTTTGTTTAGCTTAAACCAGGACACATTTTCTCCCATCTCCCCAGACTATATATAAATTCTATTCACACATTTTCAAAACTATCACTCGTAGCCTCCTGGGTCATGGGTGTTTAAAAAATGAATTAGAGGGAGATGAACACAGTACAAGGTGGAGGATCAATTTGTAAAAATTGTTGTGAGAGCAAGGACATCCGGTTGGCTGATACATGTACTTTCTCAGATGGTGATGACATATTTATATTCTACTCTGGGGGCCTTAGAATTTGATAGCCTTTATGCCACTTGCATGTTTTGGGATGATATGATGATACAGAGCTATAATGGGACTTTGAGGAGTGAGGCAAGCAGTACCTTTGCTCCTCTGTATCTGTATTCAAGGGTTAGTCCCTTCCTGATAGAATTTACAGCTGCTAGGGTCACACGACTTTGACATCTTCTGGGCCTCCTCTATGTGTCCAATATTCTGTTGCTTTTCCAAAGGAACTCAGACTAACCACCAAGAGAAGAAAGAAGACTCCATAAATATAATTGAGATTTTAATTGGCCAGAGAAAATCCTGAGCAGAGGTGACAAGTCTGTTCTTAAGTTGTTGAAAGGCTTAGGTTGTAGAAGCTCCTACACTCATGTCCTATTGATTTTGCAGTCATTGATGAGATATATGCATCTGTCTTTGCTGAAAACATACCTACCAGCATTTAACTGGATTCTTTGGTTATGCTTTCTAGGCATTTCTTGCCTCCTGAGGAGCTTTAAGAACTGAGATTCGAAGCTGAGAATGAAAAGCACCAAATATGAAAGTCTATGAAGTATATTTGAAATATAAATGCAAATGTGTTTTGCTACTTTTTATAAAATTTCCATGTCTAATTTTGTGCCATTATGCTGGTGCATGCAACGTGAATTTTCAACTGGACTAAATACATTTTCTCAATGAACTCTTCGAGTCCTGTTCAGTTGGAGTTATCACCAAGCTTCTTAGCAAATGAATATGGTCAGTACAGGGAAGAATACTCTTGGATGTAGAGCAATAACAACCCAAATTTGAAAGTCTCAAAAGGTCATTCACTGCACAAAGCTCTCCAGTATAATTTTCTTAAGCCACTTGGGAAATGGTAACAGCATAAAAGCTGATGCGACCAAATCTAGGTGTTCTTAATAGCAGACTTCTGAATACCATTTTGACTGGGTTAAAAATTATCATAGCACAGATACTATGTTTTCAGACCCAATTTATTCTCCTCATAGAGTTGCTCATGCCGTGTGAATATTCAAGTGCCAGTTAATAACGGCTTACAATGATTTTTGCATTTGCCTGTTTGTATGATGTAGATATGTTAAGTGCCTACAACAGCTGTAAAAAGAAATGCCAAAGCACAAGACAAATCTGTAAGTATAAAATATTTACATAGCAGACACAGTAAAATAGTTCTGAAAGGATGTATCTTTGGAACTTGTTTCCTTTTCTTAAGGTAGAAACAATTAAAAACCACATATGAGTAAACCTTAAAATCCAGTTACATCCTAGTCAGATCTGTGTAGCCCATGTATAGAATCCTTGTATATACTATCCTTAGCAGTAGTTCATATGAAAAGAGGTTAAAGATTAATTTCTTCGTACGTTTCTTAATTCTGCTTTTTGGTGCCTTTCTTTGTCTCTCCCCACACCCACACACAGCCCACAATTTATTTGTCCCTCACCAGAAAAAGACTGGGGATGTGTGGGAACAAACACCCTCCTGACCCATCTCTCCCTCTCACAATCACAGCTTAGGTAAACTGGGCTAAACTAGAAAAATAGGCCTGTCATCATCTAATCATTGGAAAGTGAATGAATTTTCATAACAAAGAAATTGCTTTTTCTTTCTCATGTGCTGATTTTCTTTCAGTCTTGCTGATTTACTTTTATATACCTCTCATCAAGCTATTAAATGGCACAATAGATTTTCTTTAACTGTGAAGCTCTATTGCTGATTTCAGAGAGGAAAAGAATCCCTCTTCTCTAATTGATGCTGTAAAATATAGTAAATTCAATGATGAATTAAACTTTCTGCATGTGAGAAAGATCTTTATGAATAATGCATTAAGCTTTATTTAAACCGTATAGATTTTATTTGCTTTTTATTAGCTTACTGCATTTGACACTGCTTCTGCATTTCCCCACCCCTTCTACTCCCAGGAATGTCTTCTAATAAGGCATTTCATAAAATCTATGATTCCTTTTTTTTTTTTTTTTTTTTTTTTAATTTTAAGTAGCTCTAGATGCAAGAGAAACACCTTGTTATTGTAGAAATAGTATGTTTACATTCCCTGGATGGGAATTGCTTGCTATGGAAAATAATAAATTCGTTTGTATCTATACCAAATATCACCTCATTTTTAAAACTTTGGGCCTAACTTGTAAAACTTGTTATGTGTATCACATTTGCTGTTTTCTGGGTCTCCCTGAGATGTTTTTTAGGAACACATGGTCAATTAGGCACACATGTTTAATAAAAAGGATATTGGGAGAAGGGGAGTGTCCATTGGCACACATGCACCTACGACAATAGCTACTGTTATTTATTATTTTTTTGTCTGGTGTACTTGTGGTCTTTGACTCCATTGAACTAATTCTTATGAGACCTGTCTGTGTATTTGTCTGTTCAGTACTGGCTAAGCAGTTATTGATTTTATTGTCCCTATCTGTTGTGA
This sequence comes from Trogon surrucura, assembly GCA_020746105.1. Lineage (NCBI taxonomy): Eukaryota > Metazoa > Chordata > Aves > Trogoniformes > Trogonidae > Trogon > Trogon surrucura. The sequence continues at coordinate 109,083,859 of CM036617.1, read as the reverse complement.
AGATATATGCTTCCTCCACTTTACAGATAATTTTTATGAAGGTCACAGAGGTATGTGGTTGAGCCAGGAACTAAAAGCTCTCTCAGACCTTACCAAATCTGCGCTGATGGTAAAATCACGTCTGTTTAGGTATATACATATTTAGGTTTGGTATGGTGATACAGGATATACGAACATGTTTATTTATGGTATAACATATAGTAAGAATATATGGTAGCTATATGAACCATAGGAGGCTTCCTTCTGCTCAAGTCATCACAACTGGTTGCTTGGAAGAAGCCAGCCTACTGCCTGTCAAATGGGTATCAAGTTTAAAAATGCTTTCCAAGTATTATTGCCTGTTAGACTGATTCTCTTTATCACTGTTGTAGTCCTTCTGGCATTCTTCATCAGAGCATTCTTTCTTCAGCATCTATAGTCTGCTAGACCTCTTCAGCTGTCCCTGAATAAAAGCCCCAGTGATGGCCATTGAACCTACTGTAAATGTTCACCAGTGCTTCAGACTTTTTCTTTTATATGGTAATTTACAGAATTGATCATGTGTGCCTCTACTCTGTTAAGTACCAATTAAATAGTTATATGGCTAAGCTAGTTTATTCTGATTCCTCAATATCTGGGTATTTCCACATGTTCGTCACCAAGAACACCATCAAGCCTGTAATGAAGATATGAATGTGGCAAACACAGAACAACTTAATGAGAAAACAAGAAAATCAAATTCCTGGGTCATGAAATAGATATGGTACTAAATACATAATTGCACCACATTTTAATAACATATTTCAGTGACCAGTACAGTATTTGGACATGGTGTTTTTCATAGAAGATTTATGTTAGTTCAGACTTCGCAGATTTTAGAATGAATAATTAAAAATGCACAGCTTGTTGCATATGCTTAGCACACCATTTACTTTCAGATCAGCAGCCTTAGTTGCAACACAGATTGAAAAATCCAAGTAAGAAATGTCTTCCTGTGTTTTCCAGTGCCTCTCTAGATAGGACACAAATCAGTTCACCTAAGCAAAATTCTGAACATCTGCTTTTGAAACCAGTTGCCCTTGGTGATCTTATGTCCACAGAATAAACATGTGCTTCTGGAACACAACAGATATTGTAGCACACTATAAGAGTGACTCCTTCCTTCCGCTGGTTATAAAGGTAGGTGATTAGCTCATGTACTGAAGTCTAATTGGTTCTTTGATCCTAACATCTGTGAGCTTCTAGCTGACAGATGACTGATCACCTTCAAGCAGAGTGACTCCTTAAAGGTGGCAACTTTGTCCTTATTTGCTCCTGTGAAAAGCTAATTGCATATCTTACCTGTCAAAGTATTGCTTATCATGTGGGATCAGCATACTCTCTTAAAATACAGAATGCCAAACTGATAAGATTTTTACTTAGTTTTGTATTCTTCATATTTATTTACTTTGATTTTAATTCAAATGATCTGCAGATCTAAATTTAATTTAGGAATGAAAATACATCTTTTACATGTTTAAATGGAGATTGGAAAAATAGTACGAGAACGAGTGAGAAGTGTGAACATCGGGTATGTAAACACTGATGCATTCACTTCTGCTGCAGTGCTATATGGATGACACCAGGTATCTTCTCCCATTGCACATTATCTGAACACAGATGCAGCCACTTCAGCCAGAAGTAGCCAGGGCTGCTGCAGGTGCGGCAGTCAGCCCCTGTGCTGGTTACACACAGAAAGAGTCTTGCAATCTGTTTCAGTCAGGTAAGGACACAGTAGCACCCAGCTATAATAGTGTTGCACCTCCTCTTAAAATCGCCTGTGTCTTCTTTTACTCCTCTCTGTAACCCTCTCTCCTGTGTTTTTGAACAGATTTACAAGACTCATAAAGCCATCTTCCTGATGTTGCCTCTTTACTGACAGTGACTTTTCTCACCTCTCTCTGTACTTCATCTCTCTCTCTCTCTTTCTCTGGTTTCAAATATCTTCCTTTATGTCTCATTTTTGCCCCTTCAGGGAAGATTGGACACTTAAGTATATCAGTCTGATGAGCAAGAGTGTAAGTCTGGAGAAACCAGGAATATTGGATACCAGTCAAAGCTCTGTGGCAATAAGTATGTGATTTCTTGCATTTCAAGCCAAGAAAACCTGCAAAGAAAATGGGTGCTAGACTATAATTCACACTGATAATGAGTTACCAATATCAAACCATGAGAACAAAGACAAGTCACAGCTGCAGTTCTGGGGTCTGGTTTGGTTTTGTTTTTGTAGTTTTGGTTTTTTTTCCATTTCTAAGTTTCTTTTTTTTTTCCTGAGAGGACAGAGTGAGGAGAAAGAAAAGGAAGGAAGAAGAGGTAAGGATAAAAAAGAGCGAGTAAGGAGGACGGAGTTGTTTCCAGACAGGAAAAGATCCCAGTGAGTAGTATCTTTTCTCCTAAATTCACATAGCTCCCTGATGATAATAAGGTAGTTAGCAATGCTAATCCGTTATGTCTCAATAACCGAGGTAGGAACCAAATAAGCCAAAATACATTTTCAGTATTCCCTGAACTGACTTACTCTTACTGTTTTTTGGGTTTTTTTTTAAAGTAAATCCAAAAATAGCATGAGTTACGTATTTAATTCCCTAAATGCAGTCCTTAGAATGTACCTTAGGAAATGCATGTTTTATCTAATGTATTAGCTGTCGTTGCAATGATGAATGTTTTAGTTTTTCTCACCGCAGAGTATAGCTGGTTTGTGCATCTGTCCAGTGCCTAGGCACAGCAGTACCTTACACACTACTTATACAGAATATGATAATATCCTCACACACAAAGATAAGTCATGAACCTTGCAGTGATACTTAGAAAAAGATAATACTTCATGGTCTTACATTTGATAATAAAAACCACATTTCCTATACTTTTTTTTGGAGGACTGTTAGTGCTGAATAATTTGTTTATACAGAGAGTGATTTGCACCCTTAGGTCTGTTCTCAACCACATATTTCAGTGTAAATTCCACCACCAGAACAACCCTGAAAGGTTTATAATCGTGTCTATTTGAAAGCATATGAACTGACATACAGAAAGTTTGTGACATGCCCAAGATTATGCAAGTCAGTCTGAAGAGCAAGAACAGAACTAAACTGGTAACGCAGTCAGCCCTGTCTCTCATTTTCTTCCCTGCTGTGTCCCAGCTGTCTTAATATTTTAGATAAATTGGTGCTTGGAAGAAAACCAGGGAACTCAAACTGAATGTGAATAAGATGTGGTGGATATAGAGAAGGAAAACAGTTTGAAGAGCAAGCTGAAATTATGGCTTTATTTTCAACTGAGGAGAGTCATCTTCTGAATCTTGAGAAAATGTCTTAATTTGTCATTGCTTCTTTAGAAAGCAAAACAAAGCATCTAGAGGAATACTTTTGTGAGCTCTTAGCTGAGTGATGGAGCTTTGCCTTCAGTTTTTCTGATAAGACTTTCATAAAGACCACCCAAATGTGTCCTGAAGATTAGCAGGAAAGGCAAAATCTCTCTGCCTCATGTTACTTTCCTCCTTCTCAGAGAGCAGAGCTCTTTAATCACGCCTGAAATAAGCCTCAGGAAAATGGATGCTCCACTGCAGCTTCACATGAAAGATTTTGTTACCTTCTTCAGGAACAGCCACGGATCCAGCAAATCAGCCCTACTTCTGGGCAGTGCTCTGGGAGATGCAGGGTCTGAGAAATTTTATTTTTTGCAGGGGGAGTTTATTCTGCTTGTTTCTTAATCTACATCCCCACCATTTTCCACCTCTGAGGGAAAGGAACTGGATGTGTTCCTCTCAGCTTTGGAAGACCTGCAGCTGGAAGCCTGCCTGGGTTAGGGTCCACCAGTGCAGATTCTGCTTCTAAATATCCTTGCTGAGGATCACACAAAGCTTAATGTTCCTTGGAGTACTAATCAAAGTAAGGGTGCATATGAGTTTATATACCACTAGGAGTATAAAATAAACATGAGTCTTGACACTGCTTGGATATGTCATGAGAGCTCTCCTTCAAATGAGTTTGTCCAAAGGAAACTGCCAAGCTGTCAAAAAACCCACAGCCTTTTCTATCATTACCAAAAATAACAGAAACTTTGCAGTGAGTCTCACCTGGAACAACACCTGACTTCCAGACCCAAAAGGATGTGAGGCAGATGTGCCCTACAATGCGCTCAGCAGTCTTGTTTCCTGAGGGTACATCACAATTTGATCATTGCTGGAGTTTGCAGTTTCACTCCGGCAAAAACAAAAAGATGGTGAGGCAAATGAAGATGGAGTGTGGTCCTTGGACAAGATGCAGTAAGAACACACCTTGATGTGTACCTGGACTCAGCAACTGGCAAGTGTTCCCATGTCCTGAACTCAAGGAGTGACAATAATGAAGAGAAAATTCACAGAGAAATCTGTAGTTTAAATTTATCAGACTATGATTTCAGCTACGGACGTGAATTTTTAGGACTACAGAGTAAGTTTTCATTCTTTCTCTGTATCCATGAGGACTTCTTGCATGTTATGATTTTCTATTAAAAATGTAAGATTAAATTAGTAGTCACTGCTAGTGGAGAGAAATAAACGTTCCTGATTCCGGGGCCTGAAATCAGACTTCATTTGATAATATCATAAATTAGATAATTCGCTAAAGTTCTGAATGCTCAAACTGGTAGGAAATTAGGAATATATTGGTAATGAACTAGCAGTAATTTAGTCTTCTCTGAAGGCAATAGGTTTTAACAAAAACTAAGTAGCATGAACTCCTGTGGTAGGGTTAAAACAGAATTAGTAAGTATTACACAGAGTAAGCAGAAACCTAATAGTGTGACTGCAACTGTCAGGATAGTATTATAAATAGAGAAAGCCAAGAAGTCAAAATGCTAATAATATATCAGAGCTCTATAAATTGTTCTACTCAAGAAATAGATTGATTTGCTAAATAAAGTTCTATTATTACCTCATCCCTGCTTCATCTTTGGTTTCTGTTCTTCTCACTTAGAAATTAATTGCTATCTTGGATTAAGATTTGTAGTGTCACTGACAAATGTAAAGAGTGACTGCAAAGATTGAGGAGAACCAGTAACAAGTGTTATGACCTAGCTTTTAAGAAATATTTTCCTTCCTTCATGCAAATAATCTTGCACAATCATGCATTGTAAGACTGCACTGGGGAAGGAATCTAAGCAAAAAAAAGGCTGGCTAAAACCTTTTGGGGGGCTTTTTTTAAGTCGGCTACAGCAACCAAACCTGAGGCTGCACCGGCAGCTCCAGGGCAGACACCCGAGATAGCGTGGGCGGAGCCACCCTCAGCGGCGCAGCGATTTTAAACACGGTGATCAGCTGTTAACTCTGCCCTCAGGGTATAAGAAGCCTTGGGGAGGGCAGGGACTAGTCCCTGTTCACTGAACAAAAGGCCTAAAAGGGTAAGTCTTTGTTAAAAGGCAAGTACTTAAAAGGCCTGTAAACTATTCCGTGCATAGCTTTCCGGAGAGTCGTTGTATTGTAGAGCCAACTATGGTTGCCACCAGGTCAATGGTTGTTAGAAAAACTGTGGGCACCCAGACAGAGGCCCCACGTAAGCATGTGGGTGTTCAGGCCTCGGGCTGCAGAGAATGCCGGAGCCTGGCACTGGCCATGGAGGGTAGTGGAAGTGACACTTGTGTCCGATGTGACCAGGTGAGCGATCTGCTCAGCCTGGTGGCTGAACTGAAGGAGGAAGTAGAAAGGCTGAGGAGCATTAGGGAGTCGGAGAGAGAGACAGATCGGTGGAGTCATGTCCTGAATGGCGAGCAGCAAGCTCTGCAAAGAGCTGAATATCCCCCCACCTCTGGCCATCAGGCAAAAGGGGGGGACCTAAAGGATAGGGAAGAGTGGAAGCAGGTGCCTGCCAGGAGAGGAAGGAAAATCCCTGCCCGGCCTCCCTCACCTGCCCGGTTGCCCCTGCAAAACAGGTATGGGGCTCTAGACAATGAGAGCCAGGCCAAGGAAGAGTCAGTGGAGGGTTCACCCATAGGGCTGTCTAGGGTGAGTCACTCGGATACACGCATTAGGACTTCTTCATCTAAGAAAAAAAGGAGGGTAATCGTAATTGGAGACTCCCTCCTGAGGGGAACAGAGGGCCCTGTCTGCCGCCCTGATCCGACCCACAGGGAAGTCTGCTGCCTCCCTGGGGCCTGAGTTAAGCATGTTATCAAGAAGCTTCCTGGTCTGGTCAAACCCACGGACTATTACCCGCTTTTGGTTATGCAGATCGGTAATGATGAGATAGTAGAGAGACGGCCAGAAGCAATCAAAAGGGACTTTAGGGCACTGGGGCGGATGCTAGAAGGATCAGGCGCACAGGTTGTGTTTGCCTCTATTCCTTCAATTATGAGGGAAAATAGTGGAAGGTTTGACAAAGTGCAGCAGATTAATACTTGGCTAAAGGGGTGGTGCCAGCGGTCTAGCTTTGGATTTTTTAACCATGGGGAGATCTACAGGGCACCTGATCTACTGAAACAAGCTGGGGTTCAAATGACACAAAGGGAAAAAAGGATCCTTGGTCATGAGCTGGCAGGACTCATAGAGCGTTCTTTAAACTAGATATGAAGGGGGATGGGGTTATAGCTGGGATTGCAGCGGGGCAGTGCTCTAGAAATTATGAGGACCGGGTGGCCTTCCATCCCCCTAGGGTGAGATCAGTGTGCTCAGCTTGCTCCCTGAAATGCTTATACACCAATGCACGCAGCATGGGGAATAAGCAGGAGGAGCTAGAAACCTGGGTTCGGGCAGGAGATTATGATCTGGTGGTAATTACAGAGACATGGTGGGACAGCTCACATGACTGGAATGTGGTCATGGGTGGCTATGTCCTTTTCAGGAAAGACAGGCCAGCCAGGCGAGGTGGTGGAGTCGCTCTTTACGTGAAAGAGCAACTACAATGTCTTGAATACCATCCAGGCATGGATGAGGAGCAAGTTGAGAGTGTATGGGTTAGAATTAAGGGGCAGGCTGGCAGGAGAGATACTGTTGTGGGTGTCTATTACAGGCCACCAGATCAGGGTGAGGAAGTTGATGAGGCCTTCTACAGGCAGCTGAGAGCGGTCTCACAATCACAGGCCCTGGTTGTTGTGGGGGATTTTAACTTCCCTGATATTTGCTGGAAGGACAACTCAGCCAGCCAGCCACAGTCCAGGAGGTTCCTCCAGTGCATCGATGAGAATTTTCTGATGCAAATGGTGGAGGAGCCGACTAGGAGAGGAGCACTGCTGGACCTCATCCTCACTAACAAGGAGGATCTGGTTGAAGCAGTAAAGGTTGAGGGCTGCCTTGGCTGCAGTGACCATGAAATGGTGGAGTTCAAGATCTCATGTAGCAGAAACAAAATAGCAAGCAGAATTGCAACCCTGGACTTCGCCAAGGCAAACTTTGGATTTTTCAAGCAATTACTAGAGAAAATCCCATGGGCAAGGCTGTTTGAAGGTAAAGGGGCCCAAGATAGTTGGTTAGCGTTCAGGGACTGCTTCTACCGTGATCAAGATCAGAGCATCCCGACATGTAGGAAGTCAAGGAAGGGAGCCAGGAGACCTGCGTGGCTAAACAGGGATCTGCTGGGTAAGCTCAAGTGCAAGAGGAGAATTTACAGATCTTGGAAGGCGGGGCTGGCCACTTGGGAAGAATATAAGGCTGTTGTGCGAAGATGTAGGGAGGCAACTAGGAAAGCAAAGGCCTCCCTTGAATTGAACCTGGCGAGAGGGGTCAAGGACAACAGGAAGAGTTTTTTCAAATACGTGGCAGATAAAACTAACACCAGAAGCAATGTAGGCCCACTGATGAATGAGGTGGGTGCCTTGGTGACAGAAGATACAGAGAAGGCAGAGTTACTGAATGCCTTCTTTGTCTCTGTCTACTCTGCTGGAGGCTGTCCTGAGGAGCCCTGTCCCCCTGAGGCCCCACAGGAAGTCAGGGCAGTGGAGGAGTTTGCTTTAGTCGATGAGGACTGGGTTAGGGACCAGTTAAGCAATCTGGACATCCATAAATCCATGGGTCCAGACGGGATGCATCCACGGGTGCTGAGGGAGCTGGCTGATGTCATTGCTAGACCACTCTCCATCATCTTTGCCAAGTCTTGGGAGACGGGAGAGGTGCCTGAGGACTGGAGGGAAGCAAATGTCACTCCAGTCTTCAAAAAGGGCAAGAAGGAGGACCCGGGTAACTATAGACCGATCAGCCTCACCTCCATCCCTGGGAAAGTGATGGAACGACTTATCCTTGGTGCCATCTCAAGGCATATCAGGGATAAGAGGGTCATTAGAGACAGTCAACATGGCTTCACCAAAGGGAAGTCGTGCTTGACTAACCTCATAGCCTTTTATGAGGATATAACAAGGTGGATAGATGATGGCAAAGCGGTGGATGTGGTCTACCTTGACTTCAGTAAAGCATTTGACACAGTCTCCCACAGCATCCTTGCTGCTAAACTGAGGAAGTGTGGTCTAGATTCTCGGGTAGTGAGGTGGACTGTGAACTGGCTAAGGGGAAGAAGCCAAAGAGTTGTGGTCAATGGGGCGGAGTCTGGTTGGAGGCCTGTATCCAGTGGAGTCCCTCAAGGGTCGGTACTGGGACCAGCATTATTCAATATATTTATCAATGACCTGGATGAGGGACTAGAGAGTACTATCAGCAAGTTTGCTGATGACACCAAGCTGGGAGGAGTGGCTGACACACCAGAAGGCTGTGCTGCCATCCAGCGAGACCTGGACAGGCTGGAGGGTTGGGCGGGGAAAAATTTAATGAAATACAACAAGGGTAAATGTAGGGTCTTGCATCTGGGTAGGAACAACCCCAGGTTCCAGTATAAGTTGGGGAATGACTTATTAGAGAGCAGTGTAGGGGAAAGGGACCTGGGAGTCTTGGTGGACAGCAGGATGACCATGAGCCAGCACTGTGCCCTTGTGGCCAGGAAGGCCAATGGCATCCTGGGGTGTATTAGGAGGGGGGTGGTTAGTAGGTCGAGAGAGGTTCTCCTTCCCCTCTACTCTGCCCTGGTGAGACCCCATCTGGAATACTGTGTCCAGTTCTGGGCCCCTCAGTTCAAGAAAGACAGGGAACTGCTGGAGAGAGTCCAGCACAGGGCAACTAGGATGATTAAGGGAGTGGAGCATCTCCCTTATGAGAAAAGACTGAAGGAGCTGGGGCTCTTTAGTTTGGAGAAGAGGAGACTGAGGGGTGACCTCATTAATGTTTACAAATATATCAAGGGTGAGTGTCAGGAGGATGGAGCCAGGCTCTTCTCGGTGACAACCACTGATAGGACAAGGGGTAATGGGCTGAAACTGGAACATAAGAGGTTCCGCTTAAACTCGAGAAGAAACTTCTTCTCAGTGAGGGTGACGGAGCCCTGGAACAGGCTGCCCAGAGAGGTTGTGGAGTCTCCTTCTCTGGAGATATTCAAGACCTGCCTGGACACGTTCTTGTGGGGCATAGTCTAGGCATTCCTGCTCTGGCAGGGAGATTGGACTTGATGATCTTTCGAGGTCCCTTCCAATCCCTAACATTCTATGATTCATTCTATGATTGTTCAGGCCCATGGGTCTTTCATTCAAGTTTGATACTTATAAAATTACTGTTTTTAAGCTCCCATCATGTTAGAAAATAGTTATGCATGAGGAAAGCAGTCAAATGTAGGCTGCAGATAAAAAGCAGATAATGACAATATTAAGCACCTGCACTATCCTATCAAATACAGTGTGGTGAGTTGACCTTGACTGGACATCAGAAGCCCACCAAATCTGCTCTATCACTCTTGTCAAGAAGGTTGAAGCAAAGGAAATAGCTTTAAATAACAGCTTTTCTCTTAGAATACATGAAGAATAGAATATATGAATACATATTGCTGAAGAGTAAGATATGGTATTTGAAATTATCTTAACACGTTTGGTGTTTTTTAATTCTTGTAAACACTTGCATTTATTTTTCTAATAGATGATCTTTTCAGTATTTTTGCAGTTGCTTCAGTGGTGCGCTGTTAGTTTTCAGTAAAAAAAAAACATGGCATAATAAAGCCTTCTACATTGTGTCATAATTTTTATTTTAAATGTTAGCAATAAATTGGTTAGTACTACATGACAGAGTGAAAAACTTTCCATACATTTACACACATTCTCTCTACGTCTTTAATTCTCTTCCACACTTTTCTCTGCATAAAATTTTTGCTATCCTATAGCTGAATTTTCAGAATTTGGATATCAAACACATTTGATACCTGAGAGCTGTAGCAATATAATTAAAGCCATTAATAACCAGCATGTTTTGGAAAGGCATACAGTTGGAAATGACATTTTTGGTCATGGGAGAATGTCTAAATTAATTTCATGATTGCTCTGACATTCGTATACATCTCTTAAAAACATATGTTTGTTTCTTTCTCATTTCTCCCCTTCTTGAGGTTTGTGGAGCAGAAGGTTACTATTGAGTTTTTGCTTTCCACTTGTCTTCAGAAAAAACTACTAGCTTTTTTGCTTTCCATTCCCAGGCAGAAGGAGTAATGGAAATTTTTTAAGCAAGATGACAAAATTTCATTTTCCAGTTTACTGAAAAAAACATCAAGGTTATGGTCTTTCTCAAAACAAATTCTTTTACTGTTATTTTTTAACACTCTCAGTAAAACTGTAAATGACAGATAAGTCCCACATCTTATGTAGATTTAATTGGTGAATCAAACTAGGCTGTACAGCTTGTCACATGAAGTTATGCTCTGGATCAACATTCCCTTGCATGACTGGACATTCGTACATTTGACATTTTTAAGACTGAGTTTTCATACAAGTCTGCATGTTCTTTGGCATCTGAGTGGGAGGAGAGGTTTCACAAGGGACCCAGAAAATACTTATCGAGATGAAATGTGTAAAGCATTGAAAGTTCTATAACAGGGTGACCTGCTTGGTGGATGAGGGAAAGGCTGTCGATGTAGTTTACCTGGACTTAAGTAAGGCCTTTGACACTGTCCCCCACAATATCCTTATGGCCAAGCTGGCTGCCCATGGCTTGGATGGGCACATACTCTGCTGGGTGAAACACTGGCTGGATGGCCGGGCCCAAAGAGTTGTGGTCAATGGAGTCAAATCCAGTTGGTGGCAAGTCACGAGCGGTGTCCCTCAGGGCTCGGTGCTGGGGCCACTCCTGATTAACATCTTCATCAATGATCTAGATGAGGGGATTGAGTGCACCCTCAGCAAGTTTGCAGATGACACCAAGCTGGGAGGGAGTGTCGATCTGCTGGAAGGTAGAAAGGCTCTACAGAGGGACCTGGACAGAGTGGATCAATGGGCCCAGGCCAACTGCAGGCATTTCAACAGAGCCAAGTGTAGGGTCCTGCATTTTGGTCACGGCAACCCCATGCAACGCTACAGGCTTGGGGAAGGGTGACTGGAAGGCTGTCTGGCGGAAAAGGACCTGGGCGTTCTAATCGACAGCCGACTGAATACGAGCCAACAGTGTGCCCAGGTGGCCAAGAAGACCAACAGCATCCTGGCTTGTATTAGAAATTGTGTGACCAGCAGAAGTAAGGAGATGATTGTCCCCCTGTACTCAGCACTGGTGAGGCCACATCTTGAGTATTGTGTTCAGTTTTGGGCACCTCAGTATAAGAGGGATATCGAGGTGTTGGAGTGAGTGCAGAAGAGGGCGATAAAACTGGTGAAGGGCCTGGAGAATAGACCTTATGAGGAGCAATTGAGGGAGCTGGAACTGTTCACTTTGAGGAGGAGGAGGCTGAGGGGGGACCTCATCATGCTGTACAGTTACTTGCAAGGACATTGTAGAGAGGTTGGTGCTGATCTCTTCTCACAGGTCATTAGGGACCAAACAGGGGTTCAAGTTGCAACAGGGAAAGTTTAGACTGGACATTAGGAAGAAATTCTTCACGGAAAGAGTGGTCAGACACTGGAACAGACTGCCTGGGGAGGTGGTTGAGTCTCCATCCCTGGATGTGTTTAAGTGTCGCTTAGATGTGGTGTTGGGTGATATGGTTTAGGGGTGAACTTGTAGTGTAGGGTTAATGGTTGTAGTGTAGGGCTAATGGTTGGACTTGATGATCCCAAGGGTCTTTTCCAACCTGAACTGCTCTATGATTCTATGATTCTATGAAATGACAGGTTTTGTTAGAGCCTGGTGAGGCAATTTTAACAATAGGGTTAACAAAGGAAATACATGTGGTTTGCCAGCTCAGGAAATTATTAATAATAACAAATAATATACTATTTTACTGCTTTATGCTCATATGACAACAGACATGCCTAGTCTTTCAGATAGACTGGGCTTGAGATGTCAAGAAAACCTTCTCAGTAGGAATGAAATATAGGAAATTAATATTAGATGTTAAAGCTTTTGGGAAAATAACACTTTTAAGAATATTCACAGAAAATTTTATCAAATTTTGAAGTATGCATAGCTAAAGGACAGGCCTTGTGTTCCATGTGCCAGAGTACAATTAGTACAGGTCACTCCTGCTTTACAACAGATGCAGAGTATTTTGAGTTAAGTTTCTTGTGGAAGGTACCATGACCTAGTGTGAATAATAATTTGGAAGAAGTGGTCATGGTGACCATTTCATACTGATGTAAACACACTTTATATTCACAGATCATTTATAAACAGTGTAATGATTTCAGAACTGTCAGCCTAAAAGGAGGGCTGAGAGGGAGGAGGCGATGAGCTGTTGTTTGGCTATTCAGTGTTGGCTTTTAGCACATCGTTATGTACTGTCAGTCACCTAAATCTCATGCCATTGTTCTGCTTACTAATATATTGAGAAAAGAAGTTTTGCAACTAAAGCATGATGAAACCTCTTATTGCCATAGGGACAGTGTGTTTCAAGTGGTAGTATGGATATTTATACTTAACAGCAGTTGTTTGTTGGGTTTTTTTTATTAAAATATTTATGCAAGCAGTAATCCACTCACTCAAATGCTTTGAAATAGCAAGAAATAAAGGTCATAAATAAATCAAACTGCCATATGGTTCTCAAAGAAGTTTATTTTTCAGTGTTCTGCTCTACTTAAGAGTTACTAATCCAAGTTTTGTAATTGATTTGTCCTGTGTCACTGATAAATTGTTTATGACTCAAATTTCAGAAGTGTTGTGCAAACTAAACTACAACTTCTATTGACTTGGGAAGCTATGTACAGCCAACTTGACTGAGCCTCCGCCATACCCTAACTGTATCTGTAAAATGAAGGTAATAATTCCTAACTTTCCTAGAGGCTGTCGTAATGAATAAGCCATTAATATTATATACAGATATGAGAACGTGTAAATCTGCCTAGGTATCAGATTTTGCCAAGGGAAGGGGAAAAATATCTCTAATCTAGTATCTCTTTAAATGTACTGTCTTGGTTCAGTGGATAAGACACTATCCAAAGTACTGCAGAGATACAGCAGAGTAATTGAGGTACAGAAGTTAAATATTTTGGGTTTTGACATACTGAAATTGTTCCAAAGAGTGGTGTTAATGGTTTCTCTTGTCCCTTTTACACTCTACACACACTGTCAAAAGCTGAATATCATTGCTATCCTATGACAGAGAATGGGATAAAGCTGAGCCAGATACAGCTTCTGTACAAAACATTCTTTTTGGTCTCTTGGCTTCTAGTCCATGCTGTGCTTGCAGAAGCATTTCTCAGACTACTTGACATGCCGATGAATCATGTATCAAGTGTGATAAAAGCTCTGAACACACATTGAATTTTCACAAACTTGTTTTATTGGCTTAAATTTTAACTTACATTTGAAATTTCACAGGAAATTGGACAGTAGTTTTTTGTCTTCTGGGCATTTTTCTCTCAAATCATTCTCCAAGCACTGGTCTGAAATAGCGGTAACACTCTAGCAGTAACAGCAAAATTCAGTTGTATGTATTTGCTCAGTGATGTAGCATGCTGATATTAAGCAGTTATTTCTGCTTCTGTGCTTTTTTTTCTTTTTAGAATTGTAGTGAATATTAAATCACCACAGAAAGTTGAGTCATGCTCTTTGAATGGTGCTGGAGACCTCTGTGAAGAGCTTGTGTTGTTCTGGTAGAGCTAAATCAAGGATCAATGTACCTAAGTTCTCATTGTCTTAATTTCATACTAGATATAGACTGTCATATGGAATTTGTTCATGTGAATACACATGTTGAATTGTTGATAGATCCTTAAGTACAAGACTGTGAAATCTTGGCTGTTTATAGGCAACCCAACTACTTTCTGTTGGAAAAGACTTGTTACAGAGCTAGGTAACTACATGACTTCTGAATTTAGGTTCCGTGTTTTTCATGTGAGCGAAATAATAATTCTTGAAACTGTTGTGTGAAAAAACTACTTGATATCTCTTTCCTTAAATGAAGATGTTATATGTTTCCTTGGTCTGATTTTGATGAGACAGGCAGTTCTGACAAGTTCCGTCATGAGCTGGGGGACAAGGAGGTCCCAAAGGAGTCCAGTCTCCTACTTTCAGCTGCTTTTGTGGTTTATTCCCTCCCAAGAACCACAGGGTATGACTGTAGACCTTGATGCTGCTGCACTTTCTTAGGGCAGTGATTGCTTGACATGATCTCAGAACAGACCCTGTGACTATGTCTTCCTAACATTTTCCTACTGAAAATCAATCAACCATTTTCCAACTTTCATACTGTAAACTCTGTTACAGGTAGAATGATGGATGACTTCTCATTACACAGACAATTAAATATTTTACCCTAAGGCAAATCCTCATGTTGACATTCTTAGTACAATTCAAGGTGTTTTTGTGACCTTTAAAGCTCTGGGTAGACCACAGCCCTGTTACTGCTACTGAGATAAGCTGGAAGAAAACTCATGTCTGTGTCTCAGTTTGAGCATGCCATTCAAAGGACTGCCTCTGGAATCTGCTTTCTTTGGCAGTTTATCAGAACTCAAGTCTAGTGACCTTCAGATTAAAAAAAAAAATCAAATGTTAAACATTAAAAAGAAAGCAAGCCATTTCTACTTTTTCCCCTCATCTTTTTAGTTCAACTCTTGACTGCCATAACAAAGGCTAGAGCAGATAATAACATAAATACAAAGGACCTCCTCCCTTTGGTTTATTTCTTCTGCATGTTTTTTTCAAAACTGAACTTATTTCATCAAATAAGGTACCACAATATTTTTTAGCTTCTCTAAACAAGGTAATATTAATGAATTTGATTTCTCAGTAGCTTTGTATTTTTTCTAGTGGCTGAATACGTTTATTCTCCTGTTTTCCATGTAGGAGATTAGCATATATATTTTAATATATTGTATTATTACTGTCATTCAGAATGTTTGTCTTAGAGAAGATATTGTTCTTACTTTTAGGTTAGTGAATCCTGCATGCCAATAATTAATGAATGACCAAGTTACTTAATTGTTTCTGGGAATTTTGACAATTTCATTTGTATTTTTCACTCCAAGTTCATCATAATTATCGCTAGAGCTTCAATAGTCAAAGCTGAAACATCAGGGAAAAGAAACATGAGACTATCACAACAAAGCTTATAGTAAATATTTGCAACATATGCACTTTCAAAGACATACATCAGGAGCAGATAATACCATGTAATTCTTGGGACCCAAAGGAGCTCTTATTCAAACTGTTAAACTGTCAACTGCTTTGTAGCCCTCAGTTTGTATGCGTGAAATGTTTTAAGGCTACTGGAAAAGGTCAGAGTCCTTAAAAAAACAAACCAAACCAAACAGCAGATTTATCTCCTTCTCAGAATAGTAGAAGGATGACAAAGGAGGGTTTCTTCTGCCCTTGGGGCTTTGGAAAAACTCTAAAGATACAGCAGATTTATAGTATATTATATTTTATACAGTCAAATCACCTCTTGCCTTTGACAATGGTCCCTCAAAAGCTACTTCAGCTTCCTCTGAGTCAGTGGAAAACCTTCTAGTGATTTCAAGAGAATTGGATGAGCTTTTAAACGCAGTTATCCAGCTGCACAATTAACAGCCAGAAAAGCACATTCTATAAATTATTTCGCTATTTAGGGATACATTTAGCATGTCCCAGCAATATCAATTAACTAGGAGAAGAATGACTCATCCAAGCCTTCTACAAATCCATTAAGTCAATATCTGACTCACTTTTTGCAATATGAAAAATGGTCTGTTCACTAAATTCACCCTGGATTTTTATCAGGTCGTCCAAACTGTATTAAACTGAACTGCAATCAAGGCAAAAAAATTGTGGCTGGAAAGTGCCAAGTTAATGTAAAAACACAACAGGGGTTAATCTGCCATACTGCTGGGTTTTGCCATTTGGCTGAAGGTGCCTTGGACCCAAGTGGTGCAGGAACTTTAGAAGGATCCCTAAAGGCCAGGTTGTGCAGCACTGCTGGAGATGTAGGATGATTGTCCTCACAGCCAGGCCCCTCAGGCCCTCTTCAACAGCTGGAGGGGATTCCTTGCACTGATGGAGACTGGCTGTTTCCAAATTCCTAGCAGCAATGTCCCTGTGCTCTCTTTGAAGAAATTTTTTTTGTAGCCCATAAGAGCTGGGAGACATCCAGATGTCTTCTTCTTGCTGTTTATGTGGATGAAAAACAGCATGTCTTACGTCAGGAGGCTTCTGGGGATGAGTTCAAAATGAGTGGTCAGGGAGAAAGAATTCCCTGCAGCAAGGCTTTTGGAGAGGAGACAATAGTGGAGAACACACAGGAAGCAAGCGTTTGACACATGGCTTAGGAAACAACTTTCAGTGCTGGTCCAACCAAAACAGTAGCTTAAAACCTGAAACACTTGTCATCCTAGTCTCATTTTATGCTTAGAGAATGTGCTGTGGGTTGAATATATTTTACATATTCAAATTATTGAGTGCACAAACAACACAAGATTGATGTCAAAACATGCAGAGGTACTGTTCTGTTGGTCAGATGAAAGTTGACAGTTTTTTATACTTCCATTACTTTTTCTTTTCTTTTTACAGAACAGTTCTTCATTTTGCTGAGATCATCTTGATCCCAGTCCCCACAAGCCTGCAATCCATGCGTTGCTGAGAGATCAACACAGATCTCACCGTGTTGAGATCTGTGTAACTTGAGATCAAGTTCATTCCACCTTGGTATGGAAAGCAGCATTCTTTCAGAATGTCACAGAATATCCTGAAATTTAGGCCATATTTTGTATAATATGAAGATGAGGAAATTTACTCTTTGCCTTTGAGCAGTGCAGTTTGCATCCTGTCTGTCTAGCTGCAGCAGCAGCATTCTCAGCCTGACTATTAGCTGATCCTGTAATAATATGCGGCTTTGTATGCAGTTCTCTTCCATCAGAATCAGAACAGGTACGTGTGAAGCATTGTGTATTTTTATGTGTGTTAATATACACATGTACCTATGTGTGCAGAGTTTGGCCTCCTGCCATGTGTCAGATGCTCCCAACCCTCTTCAGCTCATTAAAACTCCATGGAAGCCTGCAGAGTAGCATTTTCCTGGGAGCCAGAATGAAGGCAGCACATGTCTTGGTCTGGCTACCACTTTATTGTTTGGCAAGCAGAGAAATACGAACATAAGCCATAAATTGGTTTGATAACATTTCTGTGAAAATAACCTCCAACTGCTTTAAAAGAGATTCTGTTTGTAAATAGAACTTGCTACTGTTTGGATGCAGATTACTTTCAGTCCATTCGCTCTCCCCCCTTTTTTCCTGTGTTGTAAATTAGTCAAAAAAAACAAGTGCTGAAACTCACCGCTTACTTAACCAATATTTAAACGCCAGACTTTCTATATGTGCTATATTCTTCTGCATATTATACAGACTATGAACACAGAAAATTCAGTACTGTACCAGATACCTTGGCCTTTAGGTTTATGATAAAGTCAGTGAGCAATCAAACCAAAACTAAATGTTGCTATTTGACTGACTTTAACACACACGTTCTATATTCACTAAAAGACCACACTAGCACCTGAACTATGAACACAAGCCACATTATAATAATTCTAATGTCTTACTTGCCTTGCCAGGATTAAAGCATTGGCACATTCCCATTCTGATTCAGTTTCAGAATTTAAAGAGGTTTAAATAGAGAATACTCTTATAATTTGATTTTTTTTTTTAGTTAAAAAATCTAATCTGAAATGCTTCCACTTGAGAAAATAGAGGGGAACAAAAAAAAAATCCTTTTTTTTAAATCACCCTTGGTTCCAAAGTGGTGGTTTCAAGATATCTGGAAACTAATGTAATACCTTTGTTTTCTTTCTCTTCCCCCCACTCCCTTTTTTTTTTTTTTTTTTTTTTTTTTTTGCATTGCAATTATTAAAGACAAGGATGTAAAAACCACTTGGAAAAATGTCTCCAGCACAGATATTTTAATTCAGCTGGAAGAGAAATCTGGTGCTATGCTTACAGCTTAAGTATCTTGACAGAAAGTAGAATTAGATGTTTGTGATTAATGTTTGTTCTGCCCCCTTGTGGTTATGGAGTCCAGTAGGGCATAGGCATGACTGTGTATTTTTAAATATTTGTGACTATTTAAAAAATAAGCCTTTTGTATAGTTCAGGTGATGCACTTTTCTGAGAATCTATATAGACAAGAACACAAGGAAAAAAATTCTCACAGGTATGAGTCTTTACATATGAATGATGGCTAAATAAATGGTTATAAGTCAGAGTAATTTTCCAAGAGGGTATGTTTTTGTGAAAGGAAGCACAGGAACTTCAAACATAAGAAATAATTTATTCAGAAAGTAATGCTAATGGAAACAAGATAGAAATAAAGAGTAATTTCAACCTAAACCACATCTTTTCCAATGTGGTTTTACTGATGCAATTACCTTTGCAGGTTTAATTCACTCACAGCCAAAATTCATAATGTAATTCTGTTGTGTTTGTAAGAGTGCACCTCTATATGCCAAATTTTCACCTATATAGACAAAGTCTGGAAATATTTCACTTCATTTTGGAAAGATTCTAGAGTTAGTTTGTCACAGGTTAATTTTCATACAGCAGGTCAGATTTTTAAACCAAGATATAACGTAGTACACAAAGTTAGTGACTCTTCTGTCAGTGACGACTTACTGTCATTCAAAGACTAAGAATTAGCTGGTCTTAAAGAGAATTTTTGTTAGGCTCTTCAGATTTCTGCTAAATAGACAAGATAAGCTAATATTAATACTTAATTTACTTCCAAACTTTCACTAGAAAATATACTAAAATACTTTCATTTTATACTGTAATCATTGTTCAATTCCAGTTTACAGAACCAATCATCAAATTATATTCTTAAGATTTTTATTTAAATAATAAATATTACTATTAGTCTTAAATATTTCCAAGTACTCTGCTCCATTGCCCCCAAATCCACATTTTATTTCTATAAAGCTTAAAAATAATAAAATAAAAAAAATAAGTTTTTATCTTTTTTTCTATTTTTTATGGGTTTGTAAGTTCTACGATTCTATACAAAAAGAATTTCAATACACACAGAAAGTTAAGCCAAGCCTATTTCATCCATATGCACACATGCAAAGGGCACATAATATTAAAGTATGTATAACTGAATTTTTTGTATGAGACATACATTTCTCTGTATATTTTCTAATCCAGATCAAGTCCTGTTTTGTAAAGCCATAAAAGGCACAGTAGCAACTGAATTATACAAGAAACATTGAATAGATAGGTATAACACTGGAGCCTGTAACCTATTATTTTTTTCAGCTTGACTGCTGAGACAAATGTGTCCCTTAAACCCAAACTCTTTCTCTCTGCTGTCCTCGTCAACCCAAGTCGTGAACCTACTGGCTTAATATGGTCACAGCCATCCAGAGGAAGAAGTTTCAAAGATAATCAAATGTGTAAAAACCAGACAGTATGACCGAGGGAGAGATTTTTGTTGGTGTCCTAATGGTCTGACAATGTACATGATCTAGCATGTTATTAGACTGGATAGCCAAAGTCTTCTTTGGTGTGGATTAAGAAGCTGAGTTTTAAGCACAGATTATTCCTGTGACCTCGCATAGAGAACAGACCTCTTCAAGGTCCTTATTCCAGAAATGATTGCCCATGGTGACTGCACCTGTGAAAAGACTGATTTTTGAAATGTACTGTGGTATGTTTCTGCCTTTGGAGGCAGCTTATGACATTGTGAAGCACCAAGGCCTTGGAAATTTGTCTCTCTATCTTCTACTAATGGTTTTTAATACACTGTCTAATGTTAGTGAACTTTCACAAAGATAGGTAGCAGGCCAGCAGACTAAACACAACTTGCAGAGTCACAAGTTCATTGTTAATAGCTTTTATTAGCCCAAATGCTAATGAGATATTTGCATAACATGAAAGGAAGTCTGCTACTAATGGCAAGAGCACTCGTATTGGCACCGAAGTACTCTGTGGGAGATTAAAAAGAACATGCAGAAACAGAAGAAAATGTTAGTCAGTATCAGTTAAAGAGTTAATCGTTTAGGAAACGTGAATCTATCGGAAAAAAAGACCTCAGCAGTTCTTTGTCTCATGGAGGCTGTAATTTCATATCCATCATCTGCACATCAGGTAATTCATGCCTGTTGAAACAGCGTTCCTTAGAATAACTCTGCAGATAAATCACATTGCTAGGTGACTCGCAAAAAAATCTGGAGTAGGAAGATCAGGGACTTTTGAAAAGAAGTGAGGTCTAGAGAATTTTCTGTAATATGAATGTATTTACAATAAGAATTGTTGCTGAATTTGCGGTGGGAGGAGAGTAATTTTTGGCCAATGCATGTTACAATATCGTACTTTTTCATCTTTCCCACAGAAAGTGGGCTACTGGGCTGCTGTGAGTCTTACGAAGCAGCTGTACTGCCGCCTTCTTTTCTTTTCTAGCTGCTCATCTGCTACCGTAGAGCAAAATGGTGCCAGGCTTTTTACAGAGCATGTAGTTATTTGTACAGTTTCATATTCATCTAATCTAATGCATTTCTAATGAATGCTTCACTGTGAAACTGGTGCTTTCTTGAATATGAAAAGAGTAAATCTTTGGAATCCCTGCCTGCTTTTCAGACTAAACTGAGATCATGTGCCATTAAACATTTGTATTCATGAATATTTAAGCATATTTGTTCTTGTATTGATTTTGTACAATGCCTTTGGGTGTTCCCTAGCAGGAGTCCGTATGTAAACCTAAGCAAGTGAGTGACTTATGAGGGGGTAGGGCTGGAGAAATCCATAAATATGTATTTACATAAGTGAAGGATATAGTCAGTGTGTGAACAACTCATTTTCTTGCTGTGCTTTCATTCTGTGTCAAAATTTTAATGTTAAACAAGTATTAGAATGCTTTTTTTTTGTCATGTTCTTGAACAATTTGATCTACTCATAAAGATAGCTAATGTTCTACATTGCATAAAATACATATTCTTATTATTATTTTAAATCCTCTCTTCCCAGGTTATCAGTGGGATTTTTTGTCTTTTTTTTTCCCGTGAAGCATTCATCTGCTATTTTCATTGTATGTTAACCTTGTACCATGTTTGAACAGGTGTCTGTACAATGGCAAGTACAGCTTGCTTGGCTAGAATAGGGGATTGGAGAGCAGCTTTTTCCACTCTAGTATTGAGACAAAGTTATGTAGCTCTCTCTGTGTTATGCATCTCTGTTCATTTGAAGTAGATTAATGATATTAATATATTCTTTGTTGTATAGAATAACTTGATTAAATTCCTACTCTTGAAAAGTTTTGGTGAAACATACAATATTATTTATAAGTGTGAGATCACAAGATATTCCAGCGCTTGTATCCTATGTGTACATTGTAAGCGAACTAACATTGCAACGCTGTATGGCATGTTCTTGATTAGTAGAGGCCATTGGCATATAGTACCCAGGTAGTGACAGGTATTTAAGCATATAATTCCAAAGTCTCTGTCCTCTACAGCATGAACTCAGATGGAACTCAAAAGACAATAGGTCCACCAGGTCCATTGCTTAATAGTAGAACTGATGGAAAATATTGGTAGAAGGTTGAACTGTCAGGGGTATCACATATAATCTCTGCCCAAGGAACATAACAAAAAATCTCTGCAAAGCTCTTCTGTGCTGTCTTACATACTGGAAAGATGATAGCTTGCTTCTTCTTGAGGTGAAAGATAATAGTCTTCACTACTAAAGGAAAATATGGATTATTTTGGAAGACATGGATTTGTTTATTTTTACATCTTGCCTACATTGGTATTGCTGAAATGTTTATCTTTTACATATTCAAAAGAGAGACCAAGACAATCAGAGTCAGATTCACATTCTAAACACTCAGAAAACCAACTCTTTTTGCTAGAATAATCTGTTGAGAAACATCACATGAGCTTTTCTGCAAGGAATAGGAAAAGATTCAGTGCAAGTTACTTGAGTTTGACAAGTAATAAGTAAAGACCATCTTATTTTCTAAATACTTCCAGACCTTCCTTATCATTGAAATCCAGCTGTTTTCTGACTAAAGTTTTAACAAACAGAATTTGATAGTCCAGCACCTTCTATTGAATTGTCACTTTTACTGAATTTCCTGGGTCTAATACTGTGTTTATATCTAATGGTTGATGACGCAACTGTAGAGAAGCTCAAATTTTCTTAGAGAGCCATGTGGACTGTATCTCTTGCATGAAATCAGTATCTTCTGAGCTATATTTGGAATGAGCTATCTTTGGAACACCGCTTCACACTATCCACATTATGCTGCCTCTAGAAAGCTAAGCAAGAGTTACAACTTATGACTTATACCCACCAACTCTTTTCAGACTCCTGAACATCCAGTTCAACTCTTAATGAATTGTGATGATCCCAAAGTATGAGGCTGCCTAGTGCACAGCACCTAAAGCATCTGATGACTGTTTTAATCCTATCTGCAGCTAAGATAAAAATGATCTTTACCTCCTTAGATGCACATCGTATATATCACTTAACCAAATTTCATTACAGAATTTGCAAAAATCCCTCTCCTATTTGTCTTTCTTGTTTCTCTCATGATAACACATTGTCCTCACACAGATCATAAATGCATTATAATTTAAAATAGAGCAACTGCATTTTTATTTTGACCTTTCAATATCTTAACTGTAAATAAAACTTCCCAGAAACGCTGGGAAGAGGGTTTCTTAGGCACCATATGCAGTGCTAAATCTAATAGGTATAAGTTGTCATCAGCTAATACTAGTGAATGACTTAACTCAGTACATACAAACTGATTCAATGTATCAATATCTGCAAAGTCCAGGAGTTACATCTGACAGGCTCCTGCAGATGTAGGATTGTGAAACTCCACTCGTTTGCTAAGAGCTTGAAACAGTTCACCTTCTGTAGTGTATTTTTAACTCCATTAAAAGTAAAGTGTTCCGAGCAACAGTGTAGGAAGTACTCCTGCTTTGGCAGGGAGACTAGCAAAATAGCCTAATAGGCTTTTTTTCATCAGTAATTTCTGTGATCCAGTTAACTGTGATAATATGGCTAATTACATCATTTTAAACTAATTAAACCTGTAAACATTCCCTTCTCAAAGAGCTTATGTACTCTTTGACAAATTAAAAAGGCTACTGCCAATAGAAAATGAGCCAACTACTTAAGCAAAACCTATTCTCATATGTTTTGTTCAACCATTTCACCAGTAGTTCTTGATATCAGTCAGAAATTTACATTAAAATTTCAGGTTTTGAAAAGAACACTTTTTTTTCTGTTTCTCAAGTTTGAGAGGGTTTTGCTTGCAGTAGAGGTATTGATGAAAAAATACATTTTTAGGTTAGATACTGGCATACTATCTCAAAATCTAATGCAGTAAGTCACAATCTACAGAACTGAGTAGATTATTTTCCTTATTACGTATCAAATACATCCGCATACAAAGACTAAAAGTCTTAGTAATTACAACTGGATAGAAAGTAAAGTTTGTTCCTAGAGAATGAATTGTAAATGAGCTGCATTTGAGATAGGTTTAGATGGACTTTATCACGCAGAAAATTGCTGTCTTTAGACACTTCAGAAGAAATATCTGCCTACATCTGCTTATAGCCCATAGCTTTCTCATTGTTGAAAGAAGCAGACAACAAATAAAGTCCATACCACTTTCTTTACAATCTCCACTACCTTCAAGACAGCTCTAATTTAGGTTAAAATGTGGTGAGAGTTGAAACCCAGTAGTTTTGCAGGAAGGACAGTTTCCCAAAGCTGTCTGTATTTTGGATATTAGCTTACAACTAATGTTTTGGTTTGGTTGCTTATTTGTTGTTTGTGTTCTGTTGATATTTGTATTGATTAAAAGTGATTTTAACTTTTTAGTTCAATTTAGAGGGATACTTTTTGTGTAAAAACTATTTTAAATATTTCTAAGTTATATATAAGATGTATGCTCAAAAGTTAATTATTTTATTTCACAAGATAATTTTAAGCATATTCACTCTTTGTGCTACTCTAACATAGTTTTCAATAATAAATATCACACATCTAATGATTTGAGAGCTTCAAAGCTTTTCATAGAATATTTTTAAAGTGAATTTACAATGATTGTCAGTATTGAACATTTTAAATGCGGAATCACAGAATGGCTGAGGCAGGAAGGCATCACCCAGTCCAACCCCATGCTCAGAACAGGGCCATCAAGAGCACGTTGCTTAGGATTGTGTCCAGTCAAGTTATGAATACCTAAGGACAGAGAGTCAGGAAGTATTCTGTGCAACCTGCTACAATGTTCAGCCACCCTGTAAATAAAAGTATGTTCTTAATTTCAAGTTGAATTTCCCATGTTTTAACTTGTGCCTATTGCTTTTTGTCCTCTCACTGGGCACTGCTGAAAACAGTCTGGTGGTACATGTACTAGACTTGGGTCCTCCTAAGCCTTCTCTGTTCCAGGATGAGTTATTCCATCTTTCTCAGCCTTTCCTTGCATGACAGATACTTCAAGCTCTTAATGGTCTCTGCATCACTTCACTGGACTTGCTCCACTAGATGCCTCTCCTACTGGGGAGCACAGGACTGGAAGGAGCACTCCACATGTGTCTCACCAGGGCTATGTACAAGGAGACGACCTTTCTTAGCTTGCTGACAATGCTCTGCCTAATGCTCAGTCCAAGAGGCTGTTGGCTTTCTTTGATGCACAGGAGCATTGCTGGATCACGGTCTACTTATTGCCAACCAGGACACCCTGTATCTTCTCTGCAGAGCTGCATTTCAGCCAGTGGGCCACCAGTCTGTACTGGTTGTTCCTCCTCAGGTGCAGAACTTCATGCTTTGCTTTGTTGAACATCACAAAGTTCCTGTCAGACCATTTCTCCAGCCTGTTGAGGTCCCTCTGAAAGGTAGGACAATCCTCAGTTTTATCACCCACTCCTCCCAGTTTTATGTGATCTGAAAACCGGCTGAGCATGCACCCTATCCCATCATTCAGGTTAATGAAGATGTTAAGCAGGATTTGCCTCAGTATCAGCCCTTGGGGTACATCACTAGGCATATCATTGTCTTCCAGCTTGACTGTGTGTTGCTCATCCCAGCCAATTTTCAATCCACTTTGCTGTCCACGTCTCTAGCCTATACTTCATCAGCTTGTCTATGAGGATATTATGGAAGACAATGTCAAAAAACCTTATGAAGGTGAGGATAAATAACATTAAGTTCTCTCCCCTCACCCACCAAAGTTGTCATCTCATCATAGAAACCTTTCCGGTTCATCATCCATGATTTTCCCTCAGAAAGCCACTCTGATTACTCCCAGTCACCTTCTTGTCCTTTGTGTGTCTGGAAATGACTACCAGGATTATTTACTCCATCACCTTTCTTGAGCCTGAGGTGAGCTTGACTAGCCTACAGTTCCCTGGCTCTGCCCTTCTTGAAGATAGAGGTGGTACTTGCTTTCTTCCACAGATGATGTTTTCCTTGTTCCAGATTTTTTCCATGAGTCTCAGGGGCTGGCATTCATAAAGAAATTATTGAATACCTCAGCCTTCTCCACATCTTCTGTCACAAGAAGTCTGCCCCATTCAGCAGTGGGCCTCCATTGTTCCTAGTCTTCTTTTTCCTGCCCTTCTTGTTTCTCTTTATTTCTTGATTACCTATGTCAGGAAGCTCAAGGCATCAGTGTATTCCAGAAACCCATTCAAGGTATCAATACATTCCAGAAACCTCCTGGACTGTTCACGATCTGCTGTGTTGCCCATCCAGCAGATAGCAGGGTAGTTCAAAATTCCCATGACGGCTAGGAACTGAGAACATGAAGCTTTTTCCAGTTGTCTAAACAAGGCATCAGCAGTTTCTTTTTGATCAGTCTGTAGCAGACACCCACCACAGTATCACCCACATTGATCTGTTCTCCAAGCCTGACCCATCAGCTCTCAGCTGGCTCATCACCTTCCTGAGGCAGAGCTCAGTTCATCCCTGCTACTCTCTCACATGAAAGGCAACTTCCCCTTCTCATTTCCCTCGTCCATCCTTCTTAAAGGGCCTGTGTGCACCTACAGCAACACTCCATTCATGTGAGCTATTCCACCATATCACTGTCGTGACAATGAGATGGTAGCCCTGGAGCTGTAGATGCACCTTTAATTCCTCCTGTTTGCTCCCCACATTCCATCTGTGAGTGTACAGGTACTCTAGAGAAGCACCTAGTTGCGCTGACTTACACTTGATATACTCTAGGACTAACTTCATAGCGCCTCACAGAACTGGATATATACCCAATTTATAAATATTTCTGGAAGAAAAAAAACAAAGCAAAACAAAACAGGAAAAACCCAACAAACTTACAAAATAATTCAAACTTGCCAAAATTATGTCTGATTCCAAAAATAGTTAGTGGAGGAAGACAAAATAAAAAATAGAATGTCTGAAAAGGATGCTTACTATTCCCCTTTCATATGACAGTGGTTGAACCTTATAATATACTGCAATATACTTTTACAACTAGGTAGTATTTGCAAAATGCAAATAATACTAGGGAAAACACTTTAAAGTCAATTTATTGCAGATTAGTGGAAAATACTTTCCAATGAATAGCTTATCCACCTCTTCATTTTTTTGTTCTGACAAACAAATAAATGAACGTAATGTTGCTATAATCACTGGTTATCACAGATCAAGGAAATGCTTACTTTGCAAGATACCAGAAAACTGCAATAATGGTCAACTTATTGTCTTGACTTAGCAAAATGTTCATAATGTTTCGGACCAAAATGCAGTTTTTATTAAAAAAGTTACATTATTTACCTGCTAATTTCCCATAAAATAACTGTTCCTTGTCCTGAAAGAAATTAGCTTTATGTAACAATTTCTTTTACTATTTAGGTAGCTGGTCCTCATTTGATCTTTTGATCATGCATGAAATTACTTTGTCATCACCATTGGAGAAAGTATGGTTCCCAAACCACTGTAAACCTCAAGGAAGTTGATGATTTTTTTTTTCCAAAAATTCAGATTTAAGATTCTATTTTAATATTTATGTCTTTATTTTTATTGGTGAACTATGTTTTAATGACATTTTCTGACTAGTTGGGGGGGGGGGGGAATTAATTGCATTTTTTGGTTTGCTGCTCAGGCTATTTTAAGTATAATTGTTCTCTAAAAACTTTTTTAACTCCTATCTTCTGTTGCTGTCCATTTTGCTTCCTTTTTATATTTTGCAATTAAATAGAGCATCCTTCTCTTTCCAAGCATAGTGAAAAGAGCAGGACCCAATACTGATGATGCAGTATCATACTTGTCAAATATATCCAGTTCTGCCTGTTTCTTCTCACTGGTGCTATTTGTCTTTACTCCTCAACATAGCTCTTTATCCTTATAAGCTACATATATCTCCTGCAACACTAGATGACCTTGCTGAAAGCCATCTTTGGGTGGTCATGTAGTAGAGATTTCATAAGGTTTCTTTTAAGGCTGTACATTCTGTCCAAAATTTCTCTGACAAATCCTCTGTACTGTTTGCTCATATATAACTGTTAAGTTTATCACAAAGATCTTTTGTGAAACCACACCGATAATTCTTAAATAATACTGCAGTTAGTTCTTCTCTGTTTTATCTTTACTCAGCACTACCATTTTTGCTTTACGTAACTCCAGACTTAGACGTTTGGTTGTTTTGTAACTTTTTTAAATTATTACTTCTGATTGAGAAGGCTCCCACCATCTCATCTATTGTTTTTTCCCTCTGATTTTTAATGGGTCTTGTTGATTTTAGCATCTTAGATATGCTTCCTTTTTAATTTTTTTTTTCCTCATGTAGTACTATGCTCCTTCACTTCTTTGCTCTTGTTCTAGTTTGGTATAAGTATTCCCTTATTGTTAGTTCTCTCTTCAGCCTTTTTTCTCCTTTGAGAAAAGAAGTTCATGTAAATAGCCTTAAGTGACTGTCACCTCTACCAATACACTATCCCTACTGTCTCTTAAAGAGTTACCCTTTCTCCTTAATATTTCTGCAGTAATTTTATATATTTCCTTAAAATTACTTTTTCATTCCTTTGGCCTCATTCTATAAACTTCATGTTCTTTTCTGTGCTTGAAGTGTTTTATATTTCACACTTTATTGTTTTTATATTATAGTAATACCCTGGTACTTCAGTAATACCTTTTACGTGAAGACCTGTATGTTTTATAATAACTAACGAGTTAAGCTCTGTTATGGAAATTACCTATGCCAGCCACAATAATAGGGTTCAACTTTAGGATTCCATGTAAGCTGAAAGATTCCTTTATGAAATTCTTTTTAATAGTGTCACAGCTTGAGCTAGGTGCCTCTGAAGTTGGACCCTGAACAGAGAAATCACTGGGAAATTATACCCTTAAAATCCATGTTCCTCACCCTTCACATGACAGTTCAGACCAATAGCAATATAAAGGTCTGGGGTCCTCTTTTTTATTGGTTTGCGTTGTTTACTCTTTCACTACTAAGCAGCTGCTAACTGGTCATCTTTTTATGCAGTATCGCATCCTCTTAGGTTGGTTTTGGCTGATTCTATAGTTAGCTCTTCATCATATTGTCATATGAGTGTTACACAGTTCAGGTACCACGATCGATAGGTGTTGTCTCTTCTGGCTATTATTAAATGTTTAAGCTACTAGCTTTAAGTTTCAACTAACTTTTTCTTCAACAGTTCTCAGTACATTGTAAGAAGTAATGTCTTATTTCCATACTAGTAAAAGGAAACCGAGGTGCTGGAGCAAACTGATGTCTTGGAGAAAACCATTCAGTCTCAGTCAAGTTGTAAAAAATGTAATCTTGTTTCCTTGGGGTTTTTTTTTTGGGAGGGGGAGGGGTTAGGGTTTTGTTGGTTGTGGGGCTTTTCTTACTATTCTGTCCTGGCAGTTGCATCTGCCCTGACAAAGTCTCACCAAAGACCTGAGAAGGACAGCTGTTAAACCTGATGATTTTGCTTCAGGTGTTCCTCTTGCCTTTTGTGCCCTGGCCCCCGGTTAATTAGAATTGACCACAGGTGAGACTCAGTAAGGGTATATATAGGCCCTGCTGGAGAGCCCCTGTGAATTGGTGCTCCTAGAAGTAGGGGGTTTGAAGTTGGAGACTCTTCCTGTGAATTGGAATGTGCCTCAATGAAACTTGGACAGGTGAGGCCTCACCCCCTTTCTGGTGAGTGATGCTTGTGGGTATACCCATGAGTGAGCCCTCACCCCTGTGGGTGAGAGATTCTCCTTTTTCAGGTACTCCTGAGTGGGAGGTTTTTCACTTCTGTGAGTGAATGTGTATGTGCTTTGGGTCATCTTTCTAAAAGGATTATTTGTGATTTCTTAAGTTGTGCAGTATTATATTTTCAACTGGTATCCAAACTTGTAATATGCTTTGGTATGTTAAAGTGTGGGGTAGTTTTCTGGTCAGAGTAAACCTTTATTCTGAGTAGCTGCCCTGTCTATTTTGTGGGTGCCTCCATGACACTTGTTTATCACAACATGATTGTCTCACAAGTAAGGTATTTCTACAATTATTATTTCCTGTTCGTTCATTGATAGTAGTCCCTATAAGTATTACATGGTTTTGCAGTTTAACCTTGCAAACCTATCAGGAAAGAAACAGAGCAATATTTTAAAAGCTCTCTCAAGCTCTTTATATTGTGACCTTTCTCATATTCAGCATAACAACATCTCTAGTACAAGATACTCTTCTGAGTGTATATTGTGTTTATATGTTCTTGTATGTATGTTACATATTCTGTGTATGTAACATTTCAGTTTTGAATTACATGGTGACAATTACCTTTCAAGGTTGTAATGTAGGCATATGCAGTGCTGTTCGATGTATGTACAACCATTTACTACTTAAATTGCTTGTTTTGATGATGTCTCTAACAAATGTTTATGACTAGAGACCACCCTACTAAAACGTTAATACAATTGACACCCTTGCATTAATATGTATGTTTTAGACTTACGCTAATATATACAGTCATTTTTTTCTGTTTTCAAGTCTTTTTAAATTGCTGTGTTTAGTGTTGTGTAATGCTATTCTGTGCTTCTTATGCTATGTGTCTGTACTGGTTTTGACTGGGATGTAGTTAATATTTTTCCACATTAGTTTGTATGGGGCTATGTTTTTGATTTGTACTTGAAACTGTGTTGATACCACAGG
Organism: Trogon surrucura; assembly: GCA_020746105.1. Lineage (NCBI taxonomy): Eukaryota > Metazoa > Chordata > Aves > Trogoniformes > Trogonidae > Trogon > Trogon surrucura. The sequence continues at coordinate 109,053,351 of CM036617.1, read as the reverse complement.
GATGTTCTAGCTATGGCTAAGCGATGCTTACACAAAGTCAAGGCCTTTTCTGCTCCTCACTCCACGAGTGCACAAGGAGTTGGGAGGGGACACAGCCAGGACAGCTGACCCCAAAGGGATATTTCATGCTATGTGGTGTCATCCTCGGCATGTAAATTTGGGGGAAGAAGGAAGTGCGACATGTTTGGGGTACTGGTGTTTGTCTTCCCAAGTCAGTGTTATGTGTGATGAAGCCCTGCTCTCCTGGAGATGGTTGAACACCTGCCTGCTCATGGGAAGCAGTGAATAAATTCCTTGCTTTTTTTTTTTTTTTTGCATGTGCGGCTTTTGCTTTACCTACTAAACTGTCTTTATCTCAACCCACGAATTTTTTCACTTCCCTTCTAATTATCTCTCCAATTACACCAGGGGGCTGTGAGCAAGTGGCTTGATGAGGCTTATTTTCCAGCTGGGATTAAAGCACAAGAGCATCTTAAAGTAAATTTTCATAACTACCCCGTTCTCTTTATTGTCATATATTGAGCAATAGAGACTTTACCCAACATTCATTTTTTTTCCCCGAGATCCTCCCAATTTCTGTTCACAAATGCTAGTTCTATCCAATTATAAAACATGATTTTCTGCCAATTCAGTCATGTCTTTGAGAGCCAGGTTTCCATGTGTTTAATATAGTCAATGCCTGTCTCTATATCAAAAATAGTACAAGGAGCAAACATGAAGTACTGCATAGTGAAAAACTGAACTGGTCTCAATAATTCAGTTCAATTCTTTATTTGCTTGAGAAAACTGCTCTTAACTTTGGGCAAGAAATATTGCCCTCAAAATTGTTTAAAGTGTTTCCTTTGGAGAAGCAAGGGTGAGGGAAAGGAGAACAAGTTGTCTTGTTGTTTGTGAGAGTTCTTCTCACAAGCAAAGCCTCAGTTGCTACATCATGACATAAAACACCAAACAAAACAGAAACTCCTGGTTCAAGGTGTTTATTAGTGCAAATAAAGGCTTGTTTTTGTCATCCCTATGCAAGAGACTTTAACCTTCTTGCATTAAGTATCTAACCAAAACTCACGAAAGTACAACTCAACTTTGAAGATGAATCAGAGCAGTAGAATGTAACTCAGCTCTTTCATTTCCAGCCAAAGTTCTTCTGAAAAGATGACAAGACAAGGTGAAGAAAATGCTGTCATGGAAAGATATCTAATTTTAGCATCTTATCCAATTGAGTAGTTATCTCTAACTTTTAATTGTATAGTTGGACTCAGTTGGAGTAATATGGACTCAGGTTTTTACTGCATGATTATGGTATCCCCACTGTAGCTCTTCAGTCATAGATGCATACAGAGGATATGAACTGCACATGAATGATGTGTGTTATTGTGCTTGTGTAGTAAAGGCTGAAGCATGTTCAGATACATTAAAACTTAAATGTGAATGCTGCAAAAAGGAGAAACAGAAGTTGCTGCACTTAGTCCTCATATTCCCAATTATATTAGCTTGCAATATTCCCCTATGCTTGAAAGGCAAATTGTAATAAACTATATCTGCTACACAGCCAGAGGAAAAATACAATATTCTATAGAATAGGAAAAGAAATATAAAATATAAAAACTTATTAATCTTTAATCACATCCACTCTTTCTGAAAGAGTCAATACTTCTTCCAGAAGCTGGAGTCCTCTTTTGGTCCACTAAACCTATTAACAGCTTTCTTAAAGACAATGTAGCAGATTAAAACCCAGGGAAGGTCTATAATCCACAGCTATGTTTTAATGTGGGAACAGAGTTAATACATGAAGGATAGAATTGATTGTAACATTTGCTGCAGAAAATAATTCAAGTTTTCTTATTGTGCCTGAGCTTGATTCTTGGGCAAGAATCATGTGCCATCAAGTTTTGTCAGACCAGGGCAGATGTTCCCCAAAGCTACTGATCTTGGTAAGCTTTCTACACTGAGTTCTTACTCTTGAATTATGAACTTTTTTTTTTTTGCGTGCCTCTTTGAGGCAGGCTCTTTATATTTGGTATATTCAAATAGCATTAGAGGCAATATAAACTGGAAGTGTAACTTGGCTGCTTATTAGCATTTATTTCCCTTCTAGTTGGCTTGCACCACTGGGTCTCCTGTTACGGTTTTCTTTCCTGAGTCCAAAAAAAAAACCAACCCTTCAAAAAAATCAACTTCTCTGCAGTCATCTTTGACCAAAATTGTTCCTGAAAAAGCTTTTTCTTTTAGTGAGAGCACACCAGTATTAGTAAAAATCCTTGATTTTCGTTTCTCCATTTGAGTCTTAGGACAGTATAGAGAAAATACTTCAATTAGATGACTGATACTAAAGCCAACTATTACCTTCCTATGCCAGTGCTATGAAATAATAAAATGCATCAGGTTGTGGACTAAGTAGAGGTGGAGAAGAAAGTGATCCTCAGCATGTCTACTGAGACGATACGAATGTTTGAAAAATTTGCAGGTCTGGCCTGAACTTTAATGAGAAACTCTAAAAACTGAAAGAAGTAATTGCAGTGTTCTTGTCAATGTAGATGCCCCTAAAGCTCTCATAAAGGCTCTGTATATTAGTCCATTATACTCCAGTTCATATATTCTACAGCAAAGTCAATTTACATCGCTTTCTAAACTACAGGACTAATTCATTCTGTTCCTGAGGAGCAGGAAGAACAGTCTCCTTGCACTTGGTTAGCAGCTGTGCTGAAGGATGAGCATAACCCTGTGGCAGATTTCTTTCCAACTTGTAAATGGTCAAAAAAGGCCCTTCCTGATAAATCTCCAAGTAATACCTTGTTGCTCTCAGAATGCAATTCATGTACAAACAGGGAGAAAGAGCACTGACATAAATATATTCTTCCTTGTGTACATACATATGCATATATAAATATGTATTTATGTATAATATTTAAACAAAAACCTGCACACACAGTCACATAAAAGCACATGGAGGCACAAATATATGTTCATATTTCTGTCTACTTGAACAGATCAATGCTGAATAGATACAGGATTGAAAGGTAGTGGTGTAGCTATGCACAGGTATTCTGTAAGATAATTCTTCAGCAGCAGGGAATAGTCTAATACACTTTGTTTCTACTAAATGCTAAAAATTGTATTTCTTGTGTCTAATGAAATATTGATATGCTACTCAAAATGAATCATTTTGTCCTGCAACAGATAAACACAAAAGTGTATCTAAACATGTCTTGTCTTCTCTTTCTCTCACTACTTTATCCACGTTTTATCAAACCAATTCCGATTTTTACTGCCAAGAAGAAATTAAAGAAACTATGATATTCATGGAGTGCAGGTTCTCCTTCAGTTATAAACACTTTGCTGCTTTTTATATTTTCATGTCTTTAGCAACCACCTGTTTTATTTGTGTGCTAAAGCCCAAAATAATTCTAAGAAATAAACATTCATCACACAGTCCAGGGAATTCAACAGTCCATGTCTATAACTGGTAGCTGGAGAGTGCCCTGAAAACAGGGAGTGAAAATTACATGTGACCAAAAACAGTGTTGTATTGAGTGACCAGGGTACTTTCCTGAAAATTACTCCAGCAGTCACCCATACACTTTTCTTATCCAGATGTTTAAGGCCAAACATCTTGCAGCAGCTTCTTTTTCTCCTTCTCACACCTCAGTAATTTGGGATTTGATTAACTTTATTACTTCATTTTATTAATCCTCTGGATTAGAGGAATATAATACAGCAGTAGTTACATGTGTACTGGTATGGATAGTTAACTTCAATTACAGGGCATGCAGTTCCTGACGAGCAGCCCAAATACAAATAGAAGAATTTGGGTTTAATGGGCTATTTTATGTTTTCTTCTTGTTTCTTTAGTTTCAGAGAATAAAATCTCTCCTTGCAGATATAATCACAGTATATAGACTGAAAGTTGAAGTAAAAAGAACTCTTTTTCTTCTTTATCACAGTTTTCCTCAGCAGAAAGGTAGCAAGGTACAAATTATAGCCCACCACACGTATAGAATTCCCCTCTGCTTTTTCAGTGCACAATTGTGTCAATTTTCTAATTCAAAATTCAATATTTTCACTTGAAATTAATTTTCTGAGAACTTAAGTAAATGCCCACTTGCACAGTTCTCAGTAGGATAAATCATAGAATGATAGAATGGCCTAGGCTGGAAGACCTTAGAGATCGTTTATGCCAACCTCCCTGTCATGGGCAGGGATGCCTCTCTACTCGATCAGGCAACACGTGGATAAAGGGCCATTTACTGAGCTGGATTCAAGCACTGAAATTGTGTTCGGTGGCTATATTCTCATGAATGGTGGGTACACTGTGCTTTTGCTGCCGAAAACAAGATGGGCGTTCCAGCACTTCCATAGGCCACTCAGAAGCTTTTTAGGCCAATGTGTGTTATTTTTTTTTTCCAGATGTAAGGTCTCTAATAAGTACTGTTGAAATAAACTTTTTTTTTTTCCCTTTTCGCTTTTGTATCTCTTTTAGTGAAACACCATTCTTAAGTTTTTGGGTACAACTAATCCAATGTAAAACACTTGCTAATAGGTTAATGTTTTCTCCCTTTAATTTGTCAGATGTAAAAACCTTTTTCTTCCTTTAAAGAGTTAACAAATACCTTGGCTAAGACTTAGTTGCATTTGAAAAAGAGCAGACTCTCTGTGTAGTCGAAAAAAGTAATTTGCTGTAATGGTAGATTTTTATATCACTGGAGAACTCATTCATAAAGGTACCAACAATTGATCATAAAAAAAGTGTATCTATCCTTAAGTGAGACACAAAGAAAATAATAGTTTTATAATGACAGTGAGAATCAGAAACTTAGAGATGAAGACAGAAATCAAGCTTAAGACCTAAAATTATGGGAAAAGAAAAAATAGAAACAGACTGATAATAATATACCATTACCTCAAATATGTCAAGTTTTATCCAGTTGAAGCTACTGTCAAAATATCTGTATTTCTCAAGAATTCCTCCCTGTGGAAATGAATGTGGATATGGATGCACTGAGGTCCAGTGGGCTTCTTTTTCTTTGTTTTTCTGCAGATATAGTGTCTGGTGTCCTTCTCGTACAGTATATGAAATCAGAAGCAGACTATAACAGACTATCTGACTTTCTGATAGTTGAGACTGGGGAGACTGATCTGTATTCTTGCCTTTCTTACAGCAGTAAAAAGGATAAAAGGTTGTAATTTCTTCTTCAACCAGATCTGTGCAGCGCTTCGTGGTTCTGTTTTTCAGACTACAGTTCCCTCAGATAACATCTAAGTAATCAGCCTTACTTAGTGTTCTTTGGTTTAGATCTGACTGTTTTATCATCAAGCTTACACTTCTCTTTTCATAGATCAATTTACAGCCACAGATACTTTCAGACAACAGAAATTATATTGTCCTTGCACTGCTTAAATACATATTTCAGAATCATAGAAGAGCTTTGATTGGAAAAGATCTTCAAGATCAAGTCCAACCTTTGTGCTAGCCCTATCAACACCACTAAATCATGTCCCCAAGCACACCTACCCATTTCTTAAATGCTTCCAGAGATGTCAGCTGCCTCCCTGGGCAGGCTGTTCTGATGTCTGACAACACTTTCAGTAAAGAAGTTCTTCCTAATATCCAACCTGAACCTCATGTGGCATGGCAACCTAGGGCCATTTCCCATTGTCCTGTCACTTGCCACTAGGGAGAACAGATCTCCTCTTCTCCAGGCTAAACAGTCCCAGATCCCTCATATCTAACATATGCTCCAAATCCTTTACTACCTTGGTAGCCCACCTCTGTACCCTCTCCAACACCTCAATGGGCCCCTTGCTGCAAGAGGGACAAAACTGGACACAGTATTCAAGGTGCAGCCTCACCAAAGCTGAATACAGGGGCATGACCACCTCCCTGCTCCTGCTGACAACACCATTCCTGATCCAGGCCAGGTGCCGTTGGCCCTCCTGGCCACCTGGGCACACTGCTGGTTCATGTTCAGCTGACTGTCCATCCACACCCCCAGGTCCCTCTCTGCCTGGCAGCTCTCCCGCCACTCCTCCCCAAGCCTGTAGCGCTGCTGGGGGTTGTTTTGGCTGAAGTGCAGGACCCAGCATTTGACCTTATTGAAACTCATGGAATTGGGCTTGTAACTGGATTTAACTCCACTGACCACAACTCTTTGCGCTCAGCCATCTAACCAGTTATTCACACAGCAAAGCATATGCCCAACCAAGCCAAGAGCAGTTATTTTCTCTAGGAAAATGCTGTGTTAAATACCTTACTAAAGTCAAGGCAAACAACACCCACAGTCTTTCCCTCATCAAACCAGCGGGTCACCCTGTCATAGGAGGAGATCATTATGATGGAATGTAGTGCAAATAAGCCATAATACCATTTATATATGGTAGGATAAGATATATGCAAATTCAGAATTAATAAAGAAAATATTTTCTTATACAACTTTGTCAAAGTAGTTGTCATGAAGCTTTGCTAAAGATAGAAACTTAGAGATTTTAGAAATAAATGAATCTTTCATGTGAACGACAGTATCTGCAAGTATCACATCCTGCTTTTGGAAAATATTAGACTTATACTAGGCTATCTACTGCTGGTTTGGAGGTTTTTTGAGCTATCCATTGAGTTGGTCGCTGATGCATAAATAAAGAATTAAATGGACAAATTTTGTTTTATTACAACACTTCTGGTGTTTCTACACTAAACAATGTTGTTAGATGCTTCTAAATTAACTGCTGTCTTAAAAAAAAGCAAACAAAGAAACAAAAAACTTCAAAAATGCTTTTCACCTACTGCAGAGCACAGCATCTGTCATTGATTCTCTGCTAAATAGGCTACAATTCCATTAAATACCTATCTTGTATTTGCTACTCAGGAGAATGGCAGTCACACTGCAGTCTTCAAAAAGCCCCGACTAATTTAATTTTGAATTGTCCCTTTTACATAGAGTGAAGAATACATGACCTTCAGGGGTCCTCTGCAACCTAATATTTTTTTTTTAGCTTCCATGATTTGCAATTGTATTCTAAACAAATCATGGTGCTGTTGTCCAAGATAGAAATGATTAAAAAATACACTTAGTGGAACTTTCTGAAGAACTAGATGTATACTATGTATTCCAGGAATAAAACTTTTAGAAGGCTGACAACAGTTAGAATCAAATGCATAATCCATTTCCTTGTTTAACTGTTCAAGGGCACCTCCTTCCAAAGTGTGAACATGCACGTACGTCTGTTAGTCTTCAAGGAAAAGTGTATCTCTCTTCCCAGCTGAGGGTTTCCAAACACTAAGACAGTAAGTACCTATATTCAGTCATTTAAGAGTCATTTGCCTCTCAGCATATAACTAGTAGTGCATGCTGGGAAGTGAAATACTTGCTTTGCTTGAATTGTAGACTATTAAGTGAAAATACTGCAGCTGTTCTGAACATATATAAAAACTTAATTTTCCAGAGGCCTTGACTATCTACTCACTTTCATATTTTTGTAAGAATGCTCTCTTTTCCAGATTAATATTTTTTCTCTTTTTTTGAATGCTGAGTGTGCATGGATCATGGAACTGTTTTAAGAAATTCTATCATTTTGGTATTTAAAGTGGTATAGCTGTAAAATTGTAGATGCACAACTTCATACTTCAGCTGGTTAGGTAAAATGTTTTCAACACTAAAGTAAAAAAAAGGTATCTGCTTGGTTGAAGCAGCTAAGGTTGAGGGTAATCTTGGCTGCAGCGACCATGAGATGATACAGTTCAGGATCTTGTGCGGTAGAAACAGAATACCAAGCAGGATCACAACTCTGGACTTCAGAAGGGCCAACTTTGGCCTTTTCAAGCAATTGCTAGAGGAAACCCCATGGGACAGGGAACTGGAAGGTAAAGGGGCCCAAAAGAGTTGGTCAGTATTCAAGGACCACTTCTTCCAGGCTCAGGATCAGTGCATCCCATCAGCCAGGAAATCAGGAAAGAGATCCAGGAGACCTGCATGGTTAACCAGGGAACTGCTGGGCAGACTCAGGTGGAAGGGGAGGGTGTATAAATTGTGGAAGGAAGGGCTGGCCACTTGGGTGGAGTATAGGACTGCTGTCAGAGAATGTAGGGAGGCAATTAGAAATGTTAAGGCCTCCTTGGAATTAAAACTTGCGAGGGAGGTCGAGGACAACAGAAAGGGCTTCTTCAAATACATTGCTGACAAAACTAACACTAGAGGCAATGTAGGCTCTCTGGTGAATGAGGTGGGTGCCCTGCAGACAGAGGACAGAAAGAAGGCAGAGTTGCTGAATGCCTTCTTTGCCTCTGTCTACACTGTTGGAGACCGTCCTCAAGTCAAGATAAAGGAGGAGTTTGCCCTGGTTGATGAGGAGTGGGTTAAGGATCAGTTTGAACACGTGAACATCCATAAATCCACGGGCCCTGATGAGATGCACCCACGGGTGCTGAGGGAGCTGGTGGAAGTCACTGCTAGGCCACTCTCCATCCTCTTTGGTAAGTCGTGGGGAACAGGTGAGGTGCCTGAAGACTGGAGGACAGCGCATGTCACTCCAGTCTATAAGAAGGGCAGGAAGGAGGACCCCGGTAACTACAGACCAGCCAGCCTAAGCTCCGTCTCTGGAAAGGTGATGGAGAAACTTATCCTTGGCGTTGTCTCTGGGCATATCAAGGATTAGAAGGTTATTAGGAGCAGTCAGCATGGCTTTGCCAAGGGGAAGTCAGGTTTGACCAACCTGATAGCCTTTTATGAAGACATAACCAGGTGGATGGACAGTGGCCATGCAGTGAATGTGGTCTACCTGGACATCAGCAAGGCCTTTGACACCGTCTCCCACAGCATCCTCATAGGTAAACTGAGGAAGTGTGGTCTGGATGACCAAGTAGTGAGGTGGGTCGTTAATTGTTTGAAGGGAAGAAGTCAGAGAGTCAATGGGGCAGAGCCTGGTTGGATGCCTGTGTCTAGTGGGGTCCCTCAGGGGTCAGTGTTGGGACCAGTGCTTTTCAATATATTTATCAATGACCTGGACGAGGGATTAGAGAATGTTGTCAGCAAGTTTGCCGATGATACAAAATTGGGAGGAGTGGTTGACACACCAGAAGGCTGTGCTGCCATTCAGAGAGACCTGGACAGGTTGGAGGGCTGGGTGGGGAGAAATCTTGTGCGGTTCAACAAGGGCAAGTGTAGAGTCTTGCACCTGGGAAAGAATAACCCCATGTGCCAGTATAGGTTGGGGACTGCCCTGCTGGAGAGCAGCATAGGGGAAAGGGACCTGGGGGTTCTAGTGGACAGCAGGATGACCACGAGCCAGCAGTGTGCCCTCATGGCCAAGAAGGCCAATGGCATCCTGGGGTGTATTAGAAGGGGAGTAGCAAGTAGGTCAAGAGAGGTCCTCCTGCCCCTCTACTCTGCCCTGGTGAGGCCGCATCTGGAATATTGTGTCCAGTTCTGGGCCCCTCAGTTCAAGAAGGACAGGGAGCTGCTTGAGAGAGTCCAGCGTAGAGCCACAAAGATGATGGAGTGGAGCATCTCCCTTATAAGGAAAGGCTGAAGGAGCTGGGTCTCTTTAGCTTGGAGAAGAGGAGGTTGAGAGGTGACCTCATTAATGTTTATAAATATGTCAAGGGGGAGTGTCAGGAGGACAGAGTCAGGCTCTTTTCAGTGACGTCCATTGACAGGACAAGGGGCAATGGGTGCAGGCTGGAACATACGAGGTTCCACCACAACATTGGAAAAAACTTTTTCCCTGTGAGGGTGACAGAGCACTGGCACAGGCTGCCCAGGGAGGTTGTGGAGTCTCCTTCTCTGTAGACATTCAAAACCCACCTGAACACAAGGTGCCCTGGCAAGGGCTTGGACTAAATGATCTTTTGAGGTCCCTTCCAACCCCTGACATTCTGTAATTCTGTGATCCCCTCCCTCTTCTTTTTCTTTTTTTTTTTTTTTAATGAAAAAATATATAGATGAGAATAAAAGAAGTACATTACCAGTATGCAGATAAAAAGGGATATGTTGTTTCACACAGAAGTCTCAACACACGTTGTTGTAAACTTAGGTGTTAAATGCGAAGCACAAGTAAAATCTCCAACATTTTTACCTCTCTCTTCCTTCAGAAGGCTTCTAAGGATTGAGGAGCTCTCTGAGAATTACTGCTTTGTTATCTTTCATGGAAAGGGATATCTATGAAAACGCATCTTCTCAGCTCTGTAAATCTTATTCGTTGAGAACAGGGAAAAAAGTCTGAAATCACATGGGACACCACAGGAGGTTTTGCTTGATCACAGAAAGAAAAATCTAGATCCCTATTTCCAAATCCCATTTACACCACAATCAAAACACTGATACAAAATAATTCTGTCAGGCTGACTCCCAAGTAGAAATGCTACAAGCAAGCGCAACAAAATAAGCAGAAAAAGTTCAGTGCCATTTTACAATGTATTGTTAGCTGTCAGGTTTGTGATTTTTTGAGACAGTTTAAATAAATTACACGTTTGGCTTCAAGTCATATGCACTGTCAATGAGATTTTGAAAAAAATAGTTGTAATGTTTATTAAAATGTTTTGATAAATATTAATATTGTGGCCAGTTAAGATTTCTAGAATTCTTTTTCTGTTTTCATATACTGCAAGTCTACTCAACATGTGAACGAGCTATACTGTGCATCACCGTGCCATCTTCTACACATGTTAGTTCAGTGAGCTGCCTGTTCTTGTAATAGGCACATACTTCTTGTATGCACATACTTCTTGCTTCTTCAGGCCATCAGAAAGTTTTTCAGAAGTACATGCTCCAGTTCAGTAGCCATGTTAGTAATGTGGATGATAACTTGGGGCAGAAAAATATTTTGAGTACATAGCTAACATAAGTCTAGCAAAAAAGTGATCTGCAGAAGTGTAAAAGTAAAGAGCATAGATGGACAGCAATCATAAATAGCAAGAAAATCATTTTTTAATAGATATCAAAAGATCCTAAAGCAATAAAATTACAATAGAGAATATTAAAGAAAAATACAAAGAGAACAGTTAACAAGTCACCTTGGAGTGACTTGTTAAGGACTTGTTGTGGGTTTTTTTTTTAAGAGAGAAAGTGGAAGAATAATGCAGAGAAATTATGAAAATAGACTGAGATACACTCAGTTTTGACCTTTGATATCTGTATCAACTAGCCCTTATCAAAGAATAAACCTGAGAAGAGTTTTATTGTACAGTAACATATACAACACAGGCTGACTGCCCTACCCCTAAAAACGGGCTGAACCATTAGTTTCATTAGAGCTGTCTCATGAGAGCAAAGTTTTGGGTAGTGGTTCCGATAACCTGTAATTCTCCCTAAGACTTTCCCAAAATTATTCTAGTAGCAGAGCTACAGACAGCCTGAGCTGTTAAGGGTAATAGGTTTTTTTAGTGATATTCCTAACACATAATACAGTTCACCTGAATCAGAGTAATTCTTTCTTTACTAGATATTTTTTTCTAATAATTGCCAGTTTTCCTGGAGCTTATTGATAATTACTATTATTATCTAAATTCATCACATATATGAAATGCAACTCAAGAGTTCATACTGATCAGTATTTGCAACTGCTTGCAATTTCACAACAAAGATGTTATTAAAAAAAAAGGGAAAAGACACTTTCATGTTTTGTGTGCTTAAATGTTTTCAAGTAGAGATTTAGTTGACAATTAATGTAAGTGAAAAACCATGATCACCTCTCAGAACCCTTTCCGGCTGCTATCTGTGGCATCACAGAAGTCACTCACTAGGAGGAGAAGTTCCTGAGGCAACCAGAATGTGAAAAGAAAATATTAATAAAAGATTCAAAGAATTCTTTCTCTGGCAGCTTGGGAATTACATGACAGCATCACAGAATCATAGAAGGGCTGAGGCAGGACAGGATCTCTTGAAGTCCTCTAGTCTGACATCCTTGATCAAGAAGGGTCAGTCCAAAGCAAGTTGACTAGGACTACGTCCAGTCAGGCTTTGAGTATCTCCAAGGACAGAGACTCAACAACCACTCCAGCAAACCATTCTCAGAGTAAGAGATATGTCTTAAAATGGCACCTCCTGTATTTTATTTTGAGCCCACTGTCTCTCACCCCCTGTCACCGGGCACCACTGAGAAGAATCCAGCTGTCCTCCATCATGTAATTTTACACACTGATAACTCTCTGCCCTGAACTTTCTCTGTTTCAGGCTGGATACTCCCTGCTTTCTCAGTCTTCGCTCATACATCAGACGCTCCAAGACGTTAATCATGGCCCTGTGCTGGACTCACTCCAGTACACCTCTGTCTCACTTGGGCTGGGGAATCCAGCATTGGGCCCAGCCACTCCAAATGTGTCTCATTTATTATCTTTTATTATCTTTGCTGTCAGCATGGATAATCCCAAGTCAAAAAAAATAATTTTACTTCAGCAAGTACCCTGAATCCAAAGCAGACAATGCCATGGAGATACTGTTCTTTATTTCCATACCCCTCAATGGATCTTGATCCCCTATATTTCTAGAAGTAGAGGGAACAATCCAGTCCTAAAACAGCTTTGAACTACTTCTACAGGTTTTGGTTTATGTTCTGCTGAGCTGCTAAATTAAACAAACAAATGGAAAAATGTCAAGAGTATTTTAAAATAACTTTTATTAATCCCTTATATAATATTTTCCTCTTTCAAACTTTCCTTCTGACAAGTATTGATCCTTCCCAATCCTCTGTCCTTTCTTTTTTTTCCTATGAAGTACAAGTCAGCACAGCAATATATACAGTACTCTGATTTCTTCTGCTTGTCAAAAACATAACTGATGATTTCATCACCATTATTGGCACAGTTGTTGCAAAAAAGGATTTCTTCACTTCTTTTCTGATGAACTTGCTTCTTCTGCAGTAATGTAAATATTCTGCAGCATCACGCTATATCTGTGGCAACTGTCAGATTTTAAAATGTTCTTTTAATTTGCAAAGAATGTATCTAGAACTTGGAGGCTTTTTAACTATAATGTTGTAAGAGAGGTTTCTTATAATTTTTAAAAAATAATTATGTCTCAATTACAACGGAAATTGTCAGAAGGATGACCCGAGCTTAATTCTGAGTAGCAATCTCATTTACTGTGCTTCCGGATGTTCTGGGGCCTAAATAAACCATCATTATTGAATAGTCTGAGTTTAAAAAGCCTGATTATATGCATAGATGTCATGTGTACCTGAAAACAGGAATTGAAACATCTTGAAACTAGATCTTTGAGACCCTCATTTTACAAGTGGAAAGAGATCTTTATGCTTTTGCAGGGCTAGTCAGGCTCCGAGAAAGTTGGAATCTGCTCATATTAAAGAGTCAGGGAAATTTAGGCTTTCATATATTTTGAAGTTTAATTCTAAACTAGATTTTTTCTCAAATTTTTGGCTTCTTAGATATGTGGTAGGTTTTCCTGTGTGATAAAATTCCCAAATACAGCCCAAAAGAGCATATTAAAATATTAATGTAATTTTTAAAATGCATTCGAATTTTAACTGTGTTAAATTTCAAAAATGATTTTTCACTTCTTGTTATTTTATCTACACAGAATAAATTAATCATAAAAAGGCATGATCAAATACACTGTAAATCCATACAATATTATTTTAGATAAGTCTAATTTTGTTATGATTCTCACCAATATAACTATGTGTTGTTGTCTGTTTGCTTCCCCATTTTAAGCTAAATATCTTTACAAGGGAGTTTTTCCTTGCCATGGGAATTTTTAGTACCCTACAAGCTATACTGGTCCATAACTATAGTTCTTGATATACCACACTGTTAATGTGGGCAGAAAAAAAACTTCCAGAAAATTATATCTCAAAAGCAAAATCCTATGATGTGTCTATGTACTTTCAATAACACAGATTTACTTAACAATGCAAGGTTTTTTCCCTCTTTTTTTAGGACAAATGTCATAACAGCTTGACATTTGTCAAATCAAATGGTTATTTATTAGCAAGCACTCATTATTTGCATTGAAAACCTGAAGATGGAAGCAATGAAAAGTGAGTTGCCTGTTCTAGTTAAGGATCTTGGTAATGTATTTAATTTTTTTCCATAAAGGTTACGATCACTTAGGGAAATGATTGTGCCCCTGTACTCAGCACTGGCGAGCCACAGGTTGTGTCCTATGTTCACTTTTGGGTGCCACAGTATAAGAAAGATATTTTGGTGCTGGAGTGGGTCCAGAGAAGGGCAATAAAGCTGGTGAAGGGTCTGGAGAACAAATCTTATGAGGAGCAGCTAAGGGAGCTGGGACTGTTTAATCTGGAGGAAAGGAGGCTGAGGGGAAACCTTATCAGCCTTTACACTTACCTGAAAGGAGATTCTAGTGAGGTGGGGTCAGTCTGTTCTCCCAAATAACAAGTGATAGAACAAGAAGAAATGGTGTAAAGTTGCCAGGGAAGGTTTAGATTGGATATTAGGAAAAAATCCTTTACTGAAAGAGTGGTGAAGCACTGAAACAGGCTGCCCAGGTTGCTGGAGGAGTCACCATCCCTGGAGGTATTCAAAAAACGTGTAGATGTAGCACTTTGGGACATGGTTTTGTAGTTATGATAGTGTTGCATTGACAGTTGGACTTGATCTTTACAAGTATTTTCCAGTCTTAATAATTTTGTGATTCTATTCTATGATAAAGACATTAACAAAAAAAAAAAAAAAGGAAGATACATGCGGCCTTGCAATCTGGCTTTGAAGTGAGTTGAAAGGTGACTGAGGCAGTTGCTGTCAAAAAACCCACATTACTTATGGGTGTAAAAATAATGCACTATAAATTAGGAGTTCATTCTCGTCCGCAGTCCTGTGCTTAATTCCTTACCTTATTAAGAGTCATAATAGACGTTGAAGGATAATGTAAAATGTTAGAAAAATGAGAATAAAAGAAGATCAGATAATGAATAAATTGCTATCACTCCGTTTAGAAAAGATATAGCAGTATGTTTATTCTTATAATACAGAGTCTAGAGACACCAAACTGAGCGCTCTAATCTTTCAAAACTCATCAAATTTTAAACTAATGAAATAAAATGTTGTGTAACTGACACAGCTAACCTTTGCAAGTGCTTGCTCTATAAAGATGCTTGATGTCAAGAGCTCACGATATTTCAGTAAAGGAGCAAATGTCTCCTTGTGAATATGAACGTCTAAAGTTGGGGGTCTGAAATTAAATTTAAAGATAAGTGTTGATATAAACTATGGGGTTTAGACCACATGCCTTTATAACAGTCTGGAGTTAAAATCCACATTCTTTTGAATCTTCCATCATTGTTTAGCTTATGATATTTTCCTGAATTCATAGCTGAACACTTTCATCACAACCCTTCCTCCATGCTGAGAATGGGAGATGTGAACACAGTTCTTTTATCACTCGGAGAAATCAATATATTCAAAACTATATGTTTCCTTTCCCTCAATCTTACTTATGTATATAAATAAAGACTTAGGTATATAAAAATGTCCTCTATCAAGTTTTCACTGACTGTTGACATCTCTTATATCAGCCATCATACTGTCTTGCTCATTTATACCACATAGAAGTCCACAATTACCCAGACCCAATGAAAATTGGGGCAGTGACGTGGATTGGGGTAATCAGATGGCTCTGATTCCCAGATACTCTATTTAATCTGCACAGTGCTTAGAATGTGCAGCACATTTAGGATCACAATATAGAACTGTAACTCAAAGGTATCCATAAACTTTCCAATTTTCACTTCATGCCTAATTTTACATTCTATAGTTAACTTTTTCTTTGGTTTGGGGTTTTGTATGTTTTTAGTCCTTGCTGTTAATGAAAGCTGAATGATGGCTGAATAAGTGTGGTTTATGTTTTGTTTTGAATGTCTCTGAAATTCATCACAACTCAAAGCACTTCACGAAACAAGTTTCACAGTCACATAACAGCAGCTGAGAAAGGTCTGTATTTCGCAAATGCAGCCACTTTAAAAACAACTGATCTACGAATTCTCACCATGTAGCAACAATTTCTTGCTATTTCACATGCTGAAATAACTCCTGCACGTCTTGGCTAAGGCCAGCAAATCTTGTCTCTTCTTCGGTGCTGCAGCAATAAAACATTCTTGAAGGTCCCTTCAATTAACTTAACTCATATCGCAATAAACCAGATATTAGTACTTGTAAGATCTGGTTCATGGAGGAATAATTTTTATTTTTATCTAAGAGATGGTAAAAAATGACTGGTGGGACTTCATAAACCAAAATCACTTGATCAGGCACGAAGATGACAATTCCAATGAACTAAGGAAATGTAGTAATTTATGAAACATTGTTTGTTAGCATTCACAATATTCCCAGATTTAAAAAAAATAATAAAAGAATATCTTTGCTCTGGAAACTATATGACATGAAAAAACACTGCTAACTAACAGGAAAGAGAGTGTTAGCATGAAAAAACGCTGTCTGAAGGTGTTCATGAGCAGCCTGTAAACGAGGTAAAGTACACAACTGCTGTGATGCTGAATATGTAGGCAGTTACAATTGGGCCAGCTGGAGCACGTTAGCATTGGCCATTTCATTCTCTGGTAAAATAATCAATGTGCCCATAATCCTGCTGAAATATCTGAAGCTGACAGTGCCAAGATAATAATTGCTGAAAGATCATGTTTTCTGAGTGACTGATCTGATAAGACGAATATAGTCACACATTTAGAAATGTGGTAACCTGGAAGATATGAAAATCTGCCTCTAGAATTCAGACGAGTTACCTTGTTTCATCTCTCAAATCCTACTTTTGCTTCACTAGACACAAATGTGTATGATCACACAGAATCATAGAATCACAGAATGTTAGGTGTTGGAAAGGACCTCGAAAGATCATCTAGACTAGCCCCCCAGCCAGAGCAGGATCACCTAGAGTAGGTTACACAGGAATGTGTCCAGGTGGGTTTTGAATGCCTCCAGAGAAGCAGCTTCCTTGAGACATATAAATTCAGTTTATTGACTTCTTTTGTCAGTACAATTTTATGCTGTAACCAGATTAACACACTGTGCTTCAAGCAACCTTGCTATCTTCAAAATTTAAGTAGTTATCTTTACCTGGATAAAATTTTTTTTACACAAGCCCTTGTCATTATTCAGTTCCAGAAATCACACAGGAAATTATTTTCCCTACACAAAGTCCATGAGTCTCTTCGAAGACCGGTTTAGCTCACTCGGTTGAGCATGGTGCTGAAACACCAGAGATCATGGGTTCGATTCCCATTTGGTCCTCATGTGTTGCCTGATCTAGTTGAGAGGCGTCCCTGCCCATGACAGGGAGGTTGGATTAAATGATCTCTAAGGTCCCTTCCAGCCTAGGCCATTCTATGATTCTCAGTATCTGAATGATTGTAAAATCATTTTCAGTTTCTCTAACAGGGAGAGTTCTTCATTTAGAGTGACTTGAATGCATTTTCCTCTTTCTCCTAAAGTGTTAATCCAAAATGATAGTAATTTTAGATCTTTATGAAAGTATCTCTAAGATCTTAAGAATCTGAAACATAATAGCAGTGCAAACATTTATGAAACTGTCTTTTGTTTATTGTGCATCATTTCCTCACCACAATAATGCTGTTGCTCACTGTTGTATAATTTATCTTAGTGTCACTTTAATTGTATTTTCAGTGTTCATAGGAAAGTATCCTATTTGGGATAATTACTCACTTTGGAGAAGATCAGCAATTTGGTTCATGAGCACCTCTGAAAATTACCCTGTCTGCTTAAGGAGTCTTCTTTCAAGTGCAATTTACAGGGTTTGCAAATAGGAGTATTTTGTCTTTTCTTGTTTGTGGTATGGGCTGGGTTTTCTTTTTTTTTTTTGTTTTGTGGAGCATTTTTCTCCACCTCCTCTCTTCTTTCTTGTCTCAAAGAATAAAACCCAACATGAGGACATGGCAATTTCCTTAAAACTCCTCACCAGCTATTTCGAGACATAAGACCTCTATGTGCTTTCTTCGTAACTATGTCATTATTGTAAGTTCCCATAAAATTCTCAGCTGATTTTAAGGTACATTCTTAATATTTCAAATTATGTAAGACAAGTAAGCAAATCCAGATGTATCTCTCAGCAGCTAGGGTGTCTACAGAGAAACATGTATTTCAGTATAAATATCCATTATGGAATCATCACCAAGAATTAAGTTTCTGTTTGCATTGAACATATAATCATCAGTCAATTTAAAAATAAAGTAGTCCTTGCAAAAACACCATGGTGATGCTGACAAGCAAGTTCAGTCCCAGCAAGTTTACAGATCCTCAGTTTTTGTAAACTGCCTTAAGTGCAGTGATGGTATCTTAAAATGGTTCTGTTGCTAGATCCTAATTTTGCCACTTTCATTCATAACAGCAGATAGGCTACTGTATAAACAGTCTCACTGACTGAAACAAGTAAGTAGCATGGAGGAAAATTAATTCTTGCTATCTTTTTGCTCAGTTCACAGGTAATAAAACTTTGTAGGAGAAAAGCTGCATATGACAGCACAGTAGTGAAAGCTGGAGGCTACTATGTGACAGATAAAAGGCAGGGAACTTATAGATCTATCCACTTAGTTTCTGAGTATGGTGTCCCCAAAGATCTAAGGTACTAATCAAACATGTATGTAATATTAGGCAATAGTTTCCCTTCTTTTCCATTGGGATTTTTCTGGCAAGTCCTTTAAGTCACTGGAGTTTTATTTTAATTACTTTGAGAACTTATTAAATTGATTTCCCCACCTTTGGAATAACTGACTTGGCAGAATTACTATATTCTTGGTGTTGCACCTCTTGCCTGTTTGCATGGGAAAATACTCACTGTAATTTATTCTTGGTCTTATTTTTAAAACTTACACAGCATGAAAATGTGTTTGTGTTTTGCCAGCATATTTGTTATGCACCTGATATTATCCAGAAATCATGCTTTCTAATTTCTTAGTCATGGTACTGCCATTAAACTGCAGTGCTAGTAAACACTGCACTCTTGAAAGAAAAATTCTATTAAGCAAAGAACAGTAAATACTACAGATGTGTTGTTATTGATACCAATTAGTGTTTTACAGGACTTTGAAATGCTCATCCTTTGGTTCATTTAATGTATGGTCACAAACACCAAGAGTCATAGGTATGGTTGGCAGAAAAGCTGAGCCCCTTTTCTGTGTATTTCTAACCTCTGCATGACCTCAGTGTGACATGCTGTTGGGGTTTCATAGGATACACTTTTCTACAGATCTTCTGTAACAACTGAGCTGCTTCATAAGCAATGAAGGCCTGCACACTTCCACGCTTTGTACCCTCTTCTCCATCCCTCCACTGCATGATCTCAGGATCTGTGCATATGCTTTTGAGGTGGTGTATGTGACAGAGTACTTGGAGTTACATGTCTACTGATGGACAAACCAGCTGCTGCCTCTTCCTTCAGTGAGGTCTCTGCATTTTATGGTAGCGTTACATGAATGTGACTCTGAGATTTATATTCATCTTTTGTTGTTTTACCCCATTGCTCCAGAGAGGCAAAGGTCATATTCCTCTTTTCCTTGAGAAGTTATACTAAACTCGGATTTCTCCAAATCCTGTGGCAATACGGTGTGGAGAATCCATGTGGTGGGCTCTGTTCACTGTTGCAAGACACGGAATTCTGTTTGGAAACAAAGCATCCTCATTCCATTTCAAAGGAATAAAACTGACCATTCAGATCTGACACTGTGAATATTCTCCTCGTATTTATGACCTGAAATAAGCAAACTTTGGATAGCAGCATTCTTTCTATTACATTTAGTTTTTGTGCAGCAAGAGGCTTTCTACTTGCTTCGTTTTCTTGGTGGGGTGTCTTCTGTATCCTTGAATCTATGCACCTGTGCAGCTCAAGGTGCTTCTGTGCTAGTTTTGGACCTTAATTAAAGCAGACTATAATGGATGTTAAGGTATGCATATAAGTTATTTGGGTTTATAAATAATGTTTTTGTTTTCTTTGTTTATTCCACTTTTGCTGGATGGTAATGCTCCAAACATATTAAAACTAAAGACAAATTTGGCACCCTAGCCACTTCATGGTGATGGTTTCTTCCTTTATGCCCAGCAAGGTTTGTATTTCTTTTTAAGGTTTTTATCTAGTATTTGTTTTCATCATCTTTCTCTATTAATCTGTTAATGAGGCCTGTTTCTGTAGTTCGGTACTGTGGCTGATGGAACCTTCTTATCTGGGAAACTGCCTTCACCAAAATACTTCCTTTTGTTGTGCTTTCCTGAACCTGCACTAATGGCTTCAGACAAAAGTTTCTGCAATTAGGCATCTCTCCTGACATTGAGGAGCAGAACGACTCCTAAATAGAAATTGAGTTTTCACCTAAAAGGCTTTGCTGAAGCTGCCATATCTGGAATTTCCAAAACCATATGAGAAACTACAGTTCCATTCCCATTTAATATACATGAGAATGAATCTGCTCACTTTATACTAGGTTACAAAAGTCTTTAGTTTCAAAAGGAGGGCAACGTGCTGTGCAGTTGAGCAATAACATTCTGATTTATGTGGTGTAGATTAAACAACTAACAGTGCAAAGCTATTGCTCTCCACTCCACCAGCTCTTTCTCTACATGCTTCCAAGTGTCCTAAAACATCACTTCCTGAGGACTTTATCAGCTATCTTAGTGATCCCAGCAAGATCTCACTACATTATTTTTTTTTGCTCCTATATTTCATAGCTTTGTGAGGCTGCTGTGCAGCAAGAGTTAAACTGAAGATACTGATCATACAATTTGTATCAGTTTTATGCAAAGGGACTTCCTGTCCCCCTCTTCCTTCCTAAAACCTGAATCCTCTTGAAAAGGGGGGGAAAAAAGGTTGGAAAAATGATTAGGGATGCGCGAATTTGGATTGACCTTTTATTAGCTATCATTGCTGCTTAAAATTAATATAAACCCACTTCTACCTCCTTCCATGTACCATACATGGGGTAAGATGTCAACTTTTTAGCAGCTCCTTTGGAGACGATCGCTTAATTACACCCTTCCCCTCCCCCCAAAAACCCAAACCAAAAACCTGTTCAAAGTCAAGCTGGACGAAAACCCACCTCTTTAACACAGGTGCTTTTTTTTTTCCCCTCTCCCCTTCCTTAGAAAGCAAAGGACCTCAGCGAGACGGCATCAAAGTGGTGCGCAACTTATTTTTTATCGGTTTTGTTTCACGCAGTCGCGAACACCAGAGGTACTTTACCCCTCTGCGCCCGAAACGAAAGTCGGAACAAGCGAATTCCGAGGCCGCCGGCTGAAGAGCCGCAGCCCCGTCGCCGTTACCTGCGGGCGCAGCCGTTGCGCGGGGGGGACCGCGTGAACACCCCCCCGCGCAGACTCCGCGCGCCACCTCGCCCCGCGCTCTGGCCGCTGTCTCGCACAGGCGCCTCGCGCCGCGCGCCCGCCGCCCCCTAACGGAAGGCTGGCGGGCGGCCGTTTGGGGCGATGCCGGCACGAGCTGCCGGGGCCAGGGAGTGCGGAAGCCACGGCAGTCCCCTCGCTGCGCCCCCTCCCTCTCCAAGCGCCGCTGTCGGCTCTCCTTGCCCAGGAGACCAGAGTTTCCCTGTAGGTTTCTCCGTCAAACCGCCTCCTCTCCCTTTCGGATGTATTCCCTCCGGCGGCGGCGGGGGGGAGCAGGCTCCGAGGAGCCGCGGCTGCGAGGCGGAGGAGTTGCTCTCCCCTCCCTCCCTCCTTCCCTCCCAGGGGACTGTCGACGGGTGGGGAGGGAGCGCGGCCGCCTCTAAAAGCGGCGGAGGAAGCTATCGGTGACGCCGCTCGTCGGTGGTGCGGCTCCTCTGCATGTGGGGCGGAGGGATCCGCGCAGTCCGTCGTGTGCCCGCCTCCTGCGCGGCGGCCGCTGCCTCCCCGTTATAGTGCGGCGCGGGGAGGCGCTGGCAGTCACTTGGCGAGCGGCGCTCCGCGGTGTGGGGCTGCGCGGGCGGCAGCGGGGTTTGCCGGGGCTGGTCGAGCACCTCCAACTTGGAACTGTCCGCCGGTGCGAGCTGCTGAACATGAGCCTGCTCCTGCCTCTCTACCTGCTCGGATTGCTCCTCAGTAGTGGGCAAGGTAGGAGCGGAGCTGGGATTTTTTTTTCCTTTTTTTTTTTTTTGTAATTATTATTCTTACATATGCTATCTGTTCTCTCAGTTTAACATATAACCGGAAAAAGAAATGGAGAAAAAAATAAAGCAGTGTATCAGCTGGAACCAAATTTAAAAAGGACCTAAAACTTGCTTCATCGTCCCTCTCCTTTTTTTTTTTTTTTTTTTTTTTTTTTTTTTTTTTTAAGTCTCCAAGAGGTATCATTTATGAGAAAAAAAAAAAAAAAGAGGCTGGAAGGTGCTGTGTGCGCTTAGCCCCTCTAGGTGATATTTCTCTTTTCTTTTTTTTTTTTTTTGGCGATTGATATGGGTGGGAGATCAAGCGATTAAACATATATATATATATGTATACATATATATATATTTATTTGCCAGGGGTCGCGCTTTACAATGTGTCTGCTTGAGGGGAAGGCAACGTGGGCTTCATTTTTAGGACGAGCGAGAAGTGCTGTTGGTAGAGCCGGTGAGAAATAATGTGACCCGAAGGCTGCCTGTTGGGGTTTCTCCTGTTCCGAAGACCGTTCCTCTCGCTCTGCGGGCACACCGAGCCCCCCGCCAGGATCGCGGCGGCGGGAAAGGGGGGATACGGTCGCGGGCGTGTGCGCGGATGCAGGAGAGTTTTTGCGATGAAATGGGGCGGTGGAGGCAGGTGTGTGTGTGTGTGTAAGTGACGGGGCGTGCTGAGGTTGCGCCTCTGGGCACAGTGGTTCGCCTTTTACGTGGATATGTGCGTATCCACATCCATACAGCGCCTTCTAAAAAAAAAAAATGTTAGTGGCAGAGTGGTTGGTTTAGGTTTTTCGGGGGAGGTCGAAATCCGTAATTATTTTTTTATTTATTTATCTTGGATGCCACCAGTGCGATTACTTGAGGATTTGTGCTACTTGAGGAGACGGGGAGGGGAAGGGCCGCCGGGAGCGTCTCCGTGCGCGGTGCCGTGAGGGATAATCGCGGTGTTTCGAAACTGTTTGGGCAAGTTTCTGGCCTTCATCTTTTGGGGCCGAACTGGGCTGCTGAGCCACGCCGGGCTGTCTCTGCCTCCTGTGGGATGCCCACCGCGAGAGGCGGGAAGGTGGAATTCGCGATGTTCCCTGCACCTGAGGGCATGGGCGGCGACTCGCGCTCGGAGCCTTTTAAAGGAGATTTTAGGGGAGGAAAAGAAAACAACCCAAAAAAACCAAACCCTCCTAGGTGTCAACGGAAGCGTGGGAGCGGCGGGGACCGGCCCTCGGCCCCTGGTGCCGCCGCCTTGCAGCAGGGGGCGGCAGAGCTCCACGGCGGCGGCCGCCGCTGCCTCGGGCACTGCCCGGCGCCGGGACGGGGGAGGCTTTGCCTCCCCGCCGCCTCCGCTGCGTCCTCCCTCATCCTTTCCTCCCCCATCGCTGCGGGCACTGAGGATGTGCGCCGCGGGGCGGGTAGCTGTGAGCACCCGCGCTTTGGAGGGCCGGGGCTGAACGTCTCGCCCAGACGCTGCACAGTGTCTTGTGAATGGGTAGTGAGATCTGTTGCGCTTGGCGTGGTGGGGAGGGGAGAGAGGAACACACGGACATTATGCCTTGAGGTGTTAAGACTGCAGTTCTGAAGGTCTCCTTCAATGCATTTATCGCTAAACCTCACACCATACAGACGTTTTGCCTCGGTGATAAGTAGCGAAGAGCCACGAGATGCTCTCAATTTATGCAGAAATGCTTGTGTGCTTTTGCCACCTCGGGATGAGCTCTGGAGGTCTCCCGATTAGCAACGTTTCAGAAACGGCCTGGAGGGCTTTTCAGCATAGCAAGCACTGGAATGACAAAGGAGGAGGGGAAGCTTCCTTCAGGCTTCGCATTGATCTACCCAGGTGTAATGTGTATAGAGATGTGGTCTGTGGTTCCTCTAACGGAGGAATGGTGGAAAGCTAGTTCGTGGAGTGTTAATACTGCAGCGTAGGAGGATCACATAGTTTTGGTATTTTACTGTATTTTAGTATCGGAAATGTCAGGAGATAAATAATGGAGTAAAATTCTAGATGTTATTAAGGTGAGTTTTAAAAATTATAGGGGGACAGATACGAGGGGGAGATGGAAAGAAGAGAAAGAAAGCTGAATAAATCCAATATTGATAATAAGTTGTTATTAATCTCTGTTTAAAAAAAACAACAACAAACCCTTTTTTTTTTTAATAAAAGGGAGTTGATTTTCTTGGCAGAGGAAGGAGTGAGATTTTTGAACTGGCTGTAGAAATAGCAGGAACGTGTAGCCTCGGTCCACAGCAGGGGCTAGTAAATGGGAGAGGGAAAACATCTGCATATGGAAAGTACTCCAGTTTAGGTTGCCAAGGGAGAGCAAAACTCTACAGTGATTTTTTTTTTTTTAATTTTAATAAGCATCATTGTTGAGGATTTAGTGTGCATTTCTTATTTGAGAGCTTCTTGAAGTAATCTTGAGAGTTACTTGAAGTGATTCAAATCATTTGAGAGGCTATTCCCAGTACTCCTGGGATTTATCTTCTTTCGGGAATGCAGTGGTGGGAAGCACTTGCATCATCAACTGACAGTTGTGCTATCTGTGAGGTGTCTTTTTTGTTGTTGCTTTGGTGTTTGTTCTTTTTTTTTTTTTTTAAAGACAACTAGTATGATCCCGGTATTAAATGACAACTATGACTTTTTTTTTGCTGTTAAAGTAGAAATAGAGTGGATGATTAAGAAAAAGCAAGTAACTATGGATCGTTTGCTTTAAAAATATTGAAAGTTTTAGGATTTATATTTCTAGGAATATAGTTGCAGTAGATTTTATGAAGAATGTCTGGAGCTTTTTCTTTGGCAAGAATTGTGTTTAAGACTGGGAGGAGGAAACTGGGATGTATTTGTTCTATTTCAGAAAATCAGAGCAATCTGAAAACAAGTGGCAGGCAGCAATCTCCTCCCCTAGCCCCTTAAGAGCTAATGAATGTCATAATTATCTACCAGGGCCAAATATTCCCTCTCCTAATTTCATTGTTAGGGAAGAATTTAACTGGCAATACTATTAAGCTAAAACAAAAGATTATTTTTTTCTCTTAACCTTTCAAAGCTGTCCAGACAATTCACCCAGAGTGAAAGCCCCCTATTTAATTAGCTTTGTTTTAATAAAAAAATGAAACAACACGTACCCCCATCAACAAAGTAGCCTACTCCACTCTCTAAATCTGCTCACAAGAGGAGACTTCATTGGTTTTTACCAGTTTGTGGACACTGATTTAAAGGGAACGAAATGGACATCTTAATAACTTTGCATAAAACACATTTCTGTAGGTTAGCAAATTTTTGTTAAGTTGCAGTAGAAGGTGTTTTGCTTGTAGAATTTAATCTATTTTGTGCTTACCCAGGAAAATCATAGGAGTGAGTATGTAGGAGTCATTGTACTTTAAGTTTTCTCTTTTCACTGCTTTGATACTGAGTTTGTTTTTGTGTGTGTTTTTTTTCCTGAAGAGCTCCTCTTTACAAATGCTTATAAGGGACTGTTTGTTAATAAGGAACATCCTCCCAAAAGAGATGCCAGCATGTACGTCATTCATCACAGTGCAGTCACTTTCCAGAATCCTGCTTTGTGCTTTTTGCCTAGGGAATCCATGAAACTTAAAACTTTTCAAATCAATGAGTTTGTCTACTGGATGAAGTAGAACTAATATTTTACTCTGATTGTATACTAAAATCTGAAACATATCTTGACACTTCAGCTAACCATTGTTTTTTGCCATCAGTTGATTTATACAACTGCATTAAGATTGAAATACTTTTGTCTTCTCCTTTTCACCTTTCAAAAAAAACAACCCTCAAAAAACAAATAATGTTTGATTTTTTTTTTTTTTTGTTTTAGCTTGGATAACCTCTCTTCAGGTGAAGAGAAGAATCAAAATATCTGCTTGAAAATAAATGACTGATACGATGTTCTAAAAGATGGACATAACTATGAATAGTTGAGAAATATGTAGAGCATTTTATTCCATGTGCTCCTATATAAAATGGAGTTAGAGATATTTTTGTTTGCAGTGGCTCTAAATTGTGAAAATGTATAAAAGCTAAAGTCATAGAGGTAAAGCTTTGAAGTTTTTTCTAAGAGGTTCAGTAGCATCCTTTTGAATTGGCCTTTTTGTCTAAACAACAGAGTTCATGTAGTGATTTAGGTAACATTCCCATAGACAAAAAGTAGTTACTGAAGTGTTGTGACTAATTTATGATTTGCTTTTTGTGGCCTTCTTTTTCAACAAGTATTTTGAGAACAAATACTGTCTTTGTTTGTTGTATCATTGACCTTTTTATTGAGACACCTTTTCCAAGTGATTCACGTTTATTTAATGTTTTCCTTCCAATTCACTCCAGTAATCTCCCGGTTACATTCAGTGCATGCTGTTTGATCCCAGGACATGCCATTTGATTCCAGCACAATTGAGTCAAGTTGATATAAAGTTTTTGGGAACATGTGTTTTAATTACACTGTAATTAGTGTTCAAGTTGAAAATCTATTATTGACAGAGTAGTATATAGACTTCTCCAGATAAACAATATGCATAATAACCAATATTCATATTTTAAACAGCTTATACCAAGCAATTAGGGCCAGATATTTTATTTGGGTTTTTGCCTGTTTTTTTTTTGGGGGGGGGCGGAACGGGACACTTGGCACACACATTGTTCTCTAAAATAAGGGCAGTGTACTTGAAGCATATCTTCTGATTTCACGTGTCACAGGTAATTTGAATTTTATTTTTGATGTCTCTTGAAATTCAGAAATGGGACATGTGAGAGGAAACTAATGGATATCCTGATATATTCAAATCTGAAGACTCGTTGGAAGTCGGACTAGATCTAGGCTTATTAGTGTCTAATATGTCTTATCACTTTT
The DNA here is from genome assembly GCA_020746105.1 of Trogon surrucura. NCBI lineage: Eukaryota > Metazoa > Chordata > Aves > Trogoniformes > Trogonidae > Trogon > Trogon surrucura. The sequence continues at coordinate 109,026,433 of CM036617.1, read as the reverse complement.
TGTTTTGACCCAATAAATTAATTGTGACCTAATTCTAACGTAGTAAGTATGTCCCATCCCCTCTGCTTGTTTTTTTTTTTTCTTTAGTATATTTAGCGACTTTCTAGTTTATGTATTTGACTAAAATAATTCAATTTATGGTAGCTTGTTTAAAACTCAGAATAATTTTAAGTATTACATACAGCTTTCAGAGCACTACTTGCTATTGCTTCAAGGTTGTGAGGGTGTCAAACTTCAGTAACATAATTCTGCATTTTTTGTAAAAAAATTGTAATTGCTTTTGTAGGTCAGTTTCTCTAAATACTATGTTTTGTATGATTTTTTGGATATTTAAGGATATCAGGAAAATGAGAAGAGTTCACTTGGAATAAAAAGATACTCTTCAGATGTCTTGTGTTTATGCTATAACATCTTGATTGTGGTAAAATAAAGATACTAAGGTTTTTTTGTTATATGTCTAGATTTTATATTTGTTATCCATTGACTGATGACATTGTTTATTCGAGAAGACATTTTCTGATTCTCTGCTGTAGACAAGCTCAGAATCTACCTCTTAATTTATTGAATGAAAAGAATAAAAGAGTTAGAGGAATAAAAAAAAAAAAGCATGAATGGAAAGAGTCATCTAGTACAGCTCTTCGACAACTTATGTACTGGAAAAGAAATTAATATAAAAGTTACTGAAAAATTCTGTGGAAAAGAAACAAAGAATACATAAATGTACATAATTCTGCATGTTAGGGAATCTTGTTTAACAAGACCTCTAAGCCTTAGAATAACCTAAATTTGACTAGCTCCCTGGAAGCACTGACGGTTGCGCTAATCCAGAGGCTGTCACACTGAGCAGTAGTCACTTGACTTCAGTGGGTTTTGAAGCTGTGGAGTAAGTGAAAACATTTCTTGAAATGGCAGGAGGTAAACAGCTTTCATTTTTGAAATAGCGTGAGATGGGACAGTACTATCCATTTATGCTGCTGTTATGATTTAGGAAACTCTGATTAATATCCATGCACCACAACATACATCGTTAATAACATGACATGGGAGTGGTGGCTTGAACTACAAATATAAAGTAAGATCTACTGCAGAATGAGATATTTATAATGTAGTTATTAAATATGGAGATGACTGAGCTTTGTGGCCAAACTCTATTGTTGCTAGTCAGAGGAGAATTGGCATTGACTGAGTTTGTGTTTTCATGAGAAACAAACAAGACCAGTTCTTTAAAAGCAATTATTTTACTGTCTCAAGTTAATTTGAGAAGGAGGTAGACAGTGAAGTGTATCAACTAAAAATTCATTACGTGGCTTCTGCCTATTTAGGACCACTACTACCACTTAAAAAAGAAAAGCAAACAACTTACCTGCTTTTTACTCCTCTCAGAAAAAAACAAAAAAGTTGTTTGATTTTACCTGTTCTTTAATGTAACACATAAGGAGCATAGGCTGAAGAGATCAAGTCTTTAAAAGCCTGTTTGAACAAATCATTTCAGTAAGCTGCAAGATAGGCAAGATCTGGAGAACCAAGGCTGTAGTTTGCCACCAGTTTATATGATCTAAGTGTAGTCTTACCTGAAATAGCCAGTTTGTGGATGAACAGCATTCAGATAAATGTGAGAAGTAACATTAAGGGGTTTAGTGAGTTTCTTCATTGGTCTTGCCTGTCATTATCGAAATAGATTTCCTCTTATCCCAGTACTGTATAAGTCCCTTCAAGAAATAGTTTTCCATAAAAAAGCATAAACCCTCAACATGTTAATGTATGTTTACTTAAGGTGTAGGGGCTCTTTTCCAGGAAAAAAAAAAAAAATGAAGAGGGGTGTAGAAATGGTTCACTTTGTTTTTACCCAATTGTATTTTTCCTCCTACCTAAATTTGTGTTTTGACTTTAGAAGATACACTTTTTTTTTTAGTGTTCTAATTACCTGAATAGTATTGCTAAACAGCAGACAAAGATTGATGAATAACTTCATAAATGATAAAAATCCATAGTCTTATATAAATACCTCCATCACATGAGTAACTTATTAGCATATGGATAAAAATTCCATTTTCAAAATGGCATTTTTCAGTTATTAAATATAATATTAATATAAATATAAATATAATATAATATAATATTAAACTGACTGTTTACATTGCAGTTGTAGCCTATGTAACAATACCAGTTGTTTGACTGGTTATAAGCTGAAATTCATACATGGAATTCATATATGAAATTCATATAAGAAGTTGCTGTCCTCAAACTTGCCCAGGAAGTGCCATTTGCAGCATACTATGAATTCAGTTTTAAAACAAAATCATTGCTATCAATTTTCTTGCTACTAATACATGCTGAACTGTATTCAGTCAAGCTGCAAGCAATTTGAAACCCATTAACTTCATAGACCTTTGTACTGCAGCTGAATTTGGCTTGTATGAAGACAGGTTTATACTTAATAAAGTATTTAAAAAGAGAGACACATGAAGCAGTGTGTGGAGATCCTTGTGGCACATGTCACAGATCGACATGAACAGTTAGAGAGAAGTAATTCTGTCTCTTTCTATGAATAGTTTTCTGCACTGATCACACAAAATTATTCTTTATTATAGCAGTTCTTCATTACATGCACTGTTATGTCAATATTGCATCATGTTATCTTAATTAGTCAAAGAAGCAAAATAAAAATCCAGGACTTGGGGAAGAGGATAGAAAAGGGGGATATGTTAAATGTGCTGAAGGCCAGCTAACAGGAATAACATAATACAGCATTATTTTTTAAGTTCTTGAACACTCAAACTAATGTGTTTACTGGACCAGAACAAAGATCGATTGGATCCAGTGACCTCGATCTGACAGACTCAAGGCAAGAGTCATAAAGAAACAGAGTGAGTACCGGACAAGAACAGTGCGATACTTCTGTCAGTGTACCCTGCGATGTTCAGGGTTATGTCAGGTTATACCTGCATGATCTTTCTTAATATTGGCAAATTTCTTTTGCGTGAATTTCTTCTTAAACCTGCTGGTACTTTGATCTACTTGGTATGCTATGTCAACAACTGAGACAAGGAAAATATTCTTTCAGAAGTCTCAAAATAAATAATGTTCAGTCCCTTAGTTGCTGTGTTGTAAGTAAAGGAATAATACTAATTCCTTGCGCAGTTGTTCCTTGACATTCAAAAACCTCCTTGTTCATAAGTATGTCTTTTGTGCAACTTCAGCCTTACAAGGGGACGGGGGCTAAAAGTGTTTGAGTGGTTACCCTGGTAAAATGAATGCAGAGGGAGATGACTCCCAGGGATGAACATGGGGAGTGCAGAGGTACTGGAAAGGAAAGAAGGATATATGAGTGAATGGATATAAAGTGGTTTCAAAAACCAACAACTTTGGGATGAAATTAGTTTCTGGTCAAAGAAGCAGTGACTCTGGAACATTATAAGAAGTATAAGTATTGTTATTTTTAAGATGGTTCTTTATTAAAGGCTTACCTTTAATGGGCTCCCAGAACGGCCGAGATCTTTTTAAATGATGTGCTTTGAAGACGTTCTTCATATAAAGGTTCTCCAGATATAGTGGAAAAATAATTTTCAAGTAGCTGAATATTACTTTCTAGAAAATATAATTGTCTCATTCGTTAATAAGTGTTACCTAGCAGATATTGCTTGTCTGTACATTTAAAAAGAAATAAATATCACTCTGTAGTTGTTTCTGGGAAAACTTCAAAAATAGATGCTTGGGTGTCAAAAACGTTTTTCTGTTTTGTTAATGTCTGAATATTTTTTTTCTCACTTGCTTACATCTCTTAGAAAATGCAGCCTTAAATTATTTATCTGTATATATAACAATAATAGAAAATTACAAAGATAAAATTTCGCAACATCGAAACATTGTGTGTTTTGCTATCACCTGAATGATTTTGTATCAGACATCCATATTTCATAATAGGTTTGCTTTCATCACTTTGTTTGCTTTTTGTTCCCGAATTCTAATTTTGTCTTAGCTGAAATTTGAAATTCAAGATGAATTAAAGCCAACTGGGTACTGCCATCAGTAATAAATAATGCAAAATCCAAGTACTCATGTGCTGTGTTGGGGAATAATATCCTAATTTCAGATTTATGAAAAAAAAATGCTGACTTTTTCCAATAAAGACTTTCTCTAGTAGAATATGAATGCTAAATCTATCTCTAGCCTGTATATTTCATTTTAAGAAAGTCATGTTATGTGAGATGAGTTCTGCTGACAGAACTGTGCACACCCTGGAGCCATAGAACTCCCACTGAAGTCGACAGGAGACTCGTGTGCCAAGAGTACTGTTTCGGGGGTTGTACTGATTGCAGCTTTCAGGGTCTGATTGAAGATTCCAGGAGTTGCATAACTCCCATGTGAGTATGTGGGAATTCTGGTTTAGTAAAGAATAGAATATCAAGCCCTAGCTTTATGTATGATTAAGTAGTGGGCATGTTTATGAAGTATTGCTGAAAAGTGTGGGGTTAATCCAACACCACAGAAGAACTAAGAACTGAAAGGACGTACTGCTGTGTCAGGTTCTATTCAAGACAGTATGTGAGACAGAAAGGATATTTTTTTTTCTCTGTGATTTTTAATAGTAAAACCAAAGACATTCTAAGCTACTGATTTAATTTTCTCCCTCTGGGAAGATATGAAAAAGCTGAGCTTCATGTGATTAATCATTACAGTCACTTAGTTGTTGAAACCCAGGTCATAGCTATGTTGGGGAGTTTACTATTCAGTATAAAAATTCATCATTTGTTTTGTTAGTGATTTTGAGAGTTACGATTTACTCGTTTGTTTTGGTCTGTGGCTTTGTGACAGTAGTCAGAACTGTTCCGTAGATGTTCAGTATTCAGGTCATGCCTGTAGGTCTGTAAGCGTACTGTCTGAGTGATCAGATGTTAAATGGCTTTGTGCCATTTTGTGGCAGTTCCACACGTTGGCTTCAACAGCTTTCAGCATTTAATCAAAATAATCCTCCCCAGCACCTTTGCATTACATTTCCATGAATGCCTTTAGATTATACAGCCTGTGTACATAAAGAATTTACAATGATGGGTTTGAGAACTCTCTCAGAGGTGACGTTTCCTAGACTGTTCTCCTAAACTCATGGTGGACTTATTCTGATTTTTTTCATTCTTGGAAGTAAATTTACAAATGTTTGCTTTATGTCACAGTAGTAAAATTCAGTTCTGAGTGCATGATTTTTTTTACATTCTGCTAATTTTAAAAATAATTTTGATCTCACTTTTTCTGTATAATTTGCAAACGTTAGTATAAAGCAAAAGATTCCTAGATGTGTTCTAAAACCTCAGGAATAATCTACCTCATCTGACACAGCCTTTTATATCCCATATTCTGATAGTCCTTTTTTTCATTTTTTCCCTTCCATTCTAGATTCATGAATGAACTGTGTATCTGCTATATGTAAGCAGATCTGGCTGTGGAAACTACTATGTCCTGTAAAAGTGTTGATGAAAAGAAATACAGGAGTCATAGCAAAGTGTATTTAACATTTTTAGCTACTCAGGATCTCATTTAAAAAACCCAAACAACTACAGCTAAACAAAACCAAGAAGTACTCATTTTCAACAGAAAAGTCTCCTAACTGTTAGATGTAATTCCAATATCTGTTCTGTGACCTCCCCAATTAGGAAAGATAACTGTAGCCAATGAGTAGACTGAAAAACTATAAGAGACTTTAATATCATGTAAATGTTATAAAAACTATTCTAAAGCAATCTTGATTTAACTTTTTTTTTAAGTTGTGATTATTGAATGTTAATATTCCTTTAATGGACCTCAAATGTATTTGTGACTATATTCCAAACTATGAAGCCCACTGAATACAGTCCCAAAAGGCTTCTAAACAGTATCTGTTTACACCCAAGTTAATGAAGGTTAGCCCTGCAGAAAACCTTTTCCTGTTCATAACCACAATGGATGTATTACAAGTGACCTGCAGATATTAAAGAAGTAATATATCTGTCTGTCATCCTGTAGAACAAACTATTTCTGCAGTGGCGTTCTATTTTTACCTGTGAAAATGGCATGATGAGTATTGTAAGTGGAAAAAAATCTTGTAAAGGAGAGAAAAGAAGAGGGGGAACTCAAGTAGCAGGAGGGAAGGAACACCTAGTATTTATTGAAGGTGCATATTTTCTCTGAAGAGGTACTTTGCTGCTTTGTTATTGTTGGGTGGGGTTTTTTTCTCTTTTTATTGTTGTTGGTGTCTTTTTTTCTTTGGTGGGGGAGAGGGCTGTTAAAAAATGAAATTCTGTTTTCATAGTTCAGGCGTATTTTAAAGCAGCACACAAAGTTTCATGCAATGACTCAAAGATTCTTTGGACTGAAAGACAAGCCTTACTTCAGGGTATCTTCTGCATGACACGACCTCTTCTGTTTAGCACCGAGTTGTGTTTTTTGTAAGTGTAAGAACACTGACAACTGCACAGAGGTCGATGGGACTGTTTCCTGGAGATAGAGTGAATGTTAAGAGCCACGTAGAAATCATGACATGCTGTGTAGTGCCTTTTTCTGTTAACATCTGATTATCTGCTTTATACCTACTGTTGACTCTTAGGAAACTTTGATCACTTCTCTTGCAAATGGGCTATTGTGATGTTTTAAAAATGTTGGGAAGAGATAATTTAGGCATTCTTACAAATGTTCATGAAATTTGTAAAAACCTATAATAGCTCTGTTGCTCATATTTCCATTTGAACTGTAGTCATATTTGCAAGTATATGTGTGCTCCAAGTTTATTTTGTTTGAATAATCAAAGAAGTTTAAAATAATATCTTAGAATTCTGTTACTTTAGTGTTTTCTTAAATTTAATTCTAAAAATAGCTTCATATTTATGACAAAGAATTATTAAAATGGCAAAAATGAGAATATAACCTTTTCGAAGCAGTTAGGAAAATAATGCACAGTGAAGCAAAGGCTACTTCTCACAGTAAGCAATTTTATACAAAACAAATATTTGTATTATCAGTCTAAGTATAATTGTTCATGAAGTATTTTTGTTAAGGCTTAATTTCTGCATATACAAATATATATAATTTTTTTCCAGTCTTTACATTGCAAAAATATTTCTGGGGTCCTACTGTCTTACAAGAACTAAAATGAGAGTGGAAACAGTTAACCTTCTCGTATTCATTCAGTTAGCGCTGAGCTTTGCCCTATATCTGTTTGGCAGAATTTCTCTTCTCTAGCAATGTTTCTATTCACTTGCATTGCACATTATAACCATACTTTCTAAGCTGAATTACTGAGGTATGATGTTGGGGAGGTAAATATTTCTGTGGTAAAACTTTTGATTTTGACCTCTTATATTTGATAATGCAGGTGATTAGTTTAAAACCTAGCAATAAAAAAGTCTGATTGAATGGAAAAACGAAGTACGTGATTTGCTAGTTAATACAAGCAACAAGTAAAACACTTTATTATAAGAGTACAGTATCTGTCTTATAAAGACAGATATGGTCTATCCATTCAATGTTATATGCATATATATTCATGTAACAATATCTGTTATAACTGACACAAATGATACCTTTTTTTACCCTGAAGAGAGAAACTGAAGAAGGCTAAATGAGATGGGAAACTTTGTGTGGGTTGTGTTTTTTTTTTTTTACTTTAGAAATAGATTCAGCAGATCAGAAAATACTGTTTTCATTTTTCTCTGATTCCGTACTAAATAACGTGTTTTCCATAATTATCTGTTCAGTATTATTGATGAAGTCTAAAATTGTTTCTGTATACTTGTCTTTGGAACATGTATGCCACCCAGTATCAACAACATACTGAGGAATTCACAGTATGAAATATACTAGTTCTCACGCACTTCCAGCCTCACCACTGGAACAGTATGGAATTAAGTTATCAGATATGTCTGACTGTTCTCTTCTAGGCAGATGTAAAGTCTCCTTGTATATGCTCCAAGTTATCTGAAGACAAACTGGCTCCAAGTCAAAAGCTGAAACTGCCATTCCTGTGACAGTGCCTGAACAAACTGTTGTTACGGCTTATTAAGATTAGCATAGTGTTGTGGTAATTACAGACGCACAAATTGCCATTAGGTTGCATCTGGCCAGTTCAGAGTGTTCATCTGCCTGCCAAAGATTATGTTGGCACACCCACAGCAAGACAAAGGCAGGATAGTGCAAAGATCCTCAAGTTGAAGAGAGCCTGAACCAGTAAATCTAAATGACACAGCATTCTTCTTATGTCGGAGTGCCTACTCCTTTCAGGAGCAGGAGAACTGGAGGAGGACTTGTGACTCCAAGTAAATAGTTTCATTTGCCAGATGCTCTAACTGTGTTGACATAGAATCATGGAATGTATTGGGCTGGAAGGTACCTTTAAAGATCATCTAGTCCAACGCCCTTGCAATGAGCAGGGACATCTTTAACTAGATTGGGTTGCTCAGAGCCCCATTGAGTCTGACCTTGAATGTCTCAAGGGTTGGAGCTTCTTACCACCTCTCTGGGCAATCTGTTCCAGTATTTCAGCATCCTCACAGTAAAGAACTTCTTCCTGATACCTAGTCCAACTCTACCCTGCTGGAGTTTAAAGCCATTGCCCATATACACACTTTTTCCAGACTTAAACTGAGTTAAGATGTCTTTGCATCATATTTAAATTTTTGTTACTGGTGACACAGGCACAGCTAGCTTGGTCAGCAGCTGTGCGTATATGACCTAAATAGAGGAGACGTCACAAAGAGCAATAAATTTGATTCAGTCTCCTGACTCTCTAGGGTAGTAACCTAGAAGTTGAAACATCTTTTTGCATACTTTTGGTAATTCTGTAATTCTAGAAAGTCAATCTGACTTCTAAGTTTATTAGGGGCATTTAATGTGGCACATTGTTCTGAGAGTGACCATACAGTTTATATTTGTGAAGTAAGAGTCAAACTGCTTCCTTTTGGGAGACAGTCCAGTACCAGATTCAAACTGGTATAACTGAAAGGATGTGAGCTACTAGTGAGATAGGAAATCCCAGCTTTATTAACTAAGTAATGTTTGAAAATTGTTTTGAATTTGAAGGTCATTACTTCAATCAAACTGTATTTTTTTATTATTATTCTTCATAGAAATAAAACCAGAGAATAGATACAATAGATTGAATGCCAACAATTTCTAGACAATGGAATAGGTATCCAGTTAAAAAAAAGAGAACAATTTCTTGAAGTAGTGTGAAACACAACAGTTTTCTTTTTAGATCATTGCTAGCAGGCAGGAAACCTGGGTTTTTCCATTGTGAATCTTTGTGACTTGATACAAATAACTTTTTTTTTGTGCCTCAGATTTTACCTGTTAGTATAGCCCAATGTATATTCTCAACATCTCCCTTTTCTCTCTGGTGCCTGAGTTAATGTTGCATCTTGGACAGTAATCCTTGCTTAATACATTGGCTTTTGGTTTTATTGTGTCATTGTGAAACAGAAATACTTGAACTTTACTACCTTGGTTTTGCTAAAATGTTTCTCCTTTTGCATTAAAGCCAGGTTATGGATGTGAAGTATTTCTTTACAAATTGAGAGAAGTCATGTCACTGTAGATTTTGTTTTTTTTCCTTAATTGTAGTGACATTTCCTATTGATGCAAAATGAAACATAAACTTGATCAAGGTGAGACAAAGTTCATTGTGAATCCAGAATTGAACATGTTTTTCTTATTTCATTCTGGTGCTTTAACAATCACTCTGCTTTTATTTGATGGTAATGTATGGAGTCAACACTGACATGAAAATATGCAGTGATTGTGAACTGATTTCTGTGATGTTCTTTAGGGTTGTGTGCACGCTGATTCTAGCATCTCTGTATTAAATGGTCTTGATCTGAAGCTAGTGTTTGGTGGGTGTGGTGATTTGGCATACCTTTAGGATCCTGAGGAATACCCCCAGAAATACTTCTTTAGATCTGCAGATTAGCAAGTGGAATACTAGGTTGTTCTTTTTAAGAAGACAAGGAAACAAGATAGAAGTGTACTTCTTGGTGGGAACCTAGACTAACGAGCAGGGGGGAAAGGAAAAAAAACAACACAGGGAAACCCAACACAAAACTAACCACCCTACAGACTTTATAAGATCTGTATTTAAATGGTTTCTGTGTTCTTGGCTCACTGTCCTGACACTGCATTAGAAATTACTTTTTTGTAGTTTTGAAATAACAGCTGTCATCATTTATGTCTTTGAAGATTGAAAGTGAATAACCAAGTACATGGCCAAACAGGCTGTTTTGGTGTTCAAGGCTTGTTTGTTGTGAACGCTGAACTGGTAACACTTTAACTAGATGAAATTGGGTGAGAAAGATGCTGTCAGTATTGATAGGCTCAGAGTGTGATCAGGTTTTTTTTTTTCTTCTTTCTTGCAAACTCCGTTTACTACAATTGCCACACTGGATATCTGTCTTTGGAATGAAGGTGGATCTACTTTTGTCTTCCTGAGTTTTGTTTCTTTTTAAATAAAAGTGAGATGTTGTTACATAGTTGTCTTTATGGTCCTCAAGCACATTGAAATACTAGTACAAAAGTGCTAAATTAGTTACTGGTAATATTAGTTTCAAATGTGCAATAATGTTACTTATAGAAGTGTCTTGAGCGAGCACTTTACAGGGTGCCAAATACTGGTAAAACGTGTGATGTTTCTTTTAATCTGCACAGTAAAAATGAGGAGGGCTCTGAAATGCCAACGAGTATGCATTCCCTGATACTCTAGCACAAGTGAGAGAACAGAGTAATTAAAGGGGCAAAATTTATGTGTTCGCTGCATTGTTTGTACACATAAAAGGTTATCTATTGCTGCAAATTGGATTAGCTGTATAAATAGCACCATAATTTATTTAAAGACAGGTCTCAAAGACGTGGAAAACAATAGTGGAAGAACAAGAAAGGAGTTGTAAAAAGAGGAGAGGCACAGAGAATGCTGCTGTACTTGTGTACAGGTAACTCATGTATAGTTGGGTGTATTTTCATACTATAGAAATTTGTGTTTTAACCACTGGCAATGTAGAAAGTTTGAGACTCAACATTTCAGCAGAAACTTTAAACCTATGTGTAAGAACTGTTGAAATTACATATTTAAAACCAATCATGTTTCATAAGTTTGTAAAATCAATCACCACCTCCTTCTGACTGTCTATGAATATTCATGCTTTTTCTCCAGTTGACTTGCAGAAATGATGATGTGCCTTCCAAGTGGATATATATATAAAATAGGTTCTTTGAAGTCTATTACTATTTAACATGACTAGTGCTTGGGTTTTGCTCACTGTACTCTCACTTAGGTACCAAAATGAATGTTTTGGGAAGCTTCCCCACCTGCAACTATGGTGATAGCATGAGAGGCTTAGATAGGTGGCTCTGTGCTGATTTTGCAGAGGTCCCTTAGCAGTCTGAGATGCACTGCTCTTCTCTTGGGTTCCTCAGGGCTAAAAAAAAAATATGTTGCTTCCTATAGGGCCTACTTGGATGAAGAAAAAGATATACTAACCCAAACCAGTTAAGTTATGATTAATATTGATAGCATTTACCACTGGAGTAACTCCGTATAGAAGTGTAGTACACCTTGGTCAGAGATAAGAAAACCTTTTTTTTTTTTTTGTTTGTTTTTGAGAATACTTGTAACTTCTGTATTGAGTTGAATCTTTAATGCTTTTTGTTTGTGTCTTTATCTTTAATTAGCATCTACTCTAACAGTGTTTGCATTTTTGGGGAAACATAAAAATTATAAATACAAGTTTGTGCATTATTTAAATACTTCTTTAAAATGAGGTGGATGTCTTAGTAAAAAGTATCCTTTTTGTTACTTAAATTAAAATCTTTTTTGTTGTTTTCTTTTCCTTATGTTTAAATGGGCCGTTTGACAACAGTTATTTTATTAGAAGTTACATTTGTTGCTTGAAATATGTACCTTGATTTTGTAATCTTGATTGTTGAATTTACAGACCAAATCTGTCAATTTGGTAAAAGAGATGTTTTATTTAAACTCTAGTCTTTAATACAGCCTTCTAGAAGAGGGATCTTTTTGAGTGCAAAGTTCGTTGTCATGTTGCTAGTGTGTGTTTCTGACCAGAATGCAAAGTAGCTTTAATCCATACATTCTTTTTCTCTGTACTGGGATAGCTGCCAAATCTGTGTCAGCGATTAACTTCTGAATGTGTCAGCTGTAACAAATACAGTTCATTGTTTCTTGACTAGTTAACAGCTAGTTAAAAGGCAGGAACAGCTTAAATGAAAGTTGTGTATATTCTATGTTTAAAATACTCTGGCTGTTAAGACTACTGAGAAAAAGGAGGAAAAATTGATTCTTGGAGGGATTTTTAGGTAGAGAAATGAATCCTCAAGTCAAAACCTGCCATATGACTGGATAATGAAGTTATCTGATGAAATTATGGTCAGTTACAGGTAATTTTCAATAAAGAGTTACATAATTTAATATTTAAACTTGTTTCCTTCATATGAGAAGGAAAACAACAACCTCCCCCCAAAAAACTCTACAAGAAACCTCACTCAAACTGTTAGAATAATATCTGAGTTGCAAAATCACATTTTAGAGGGGTGAGTTAATGATGCTTTTCTTCACAGACATTTTACATTTATTAATGTTTATTTTGTTTGCAGACTATTAAGTCACAACAATTTTACATTCATGTTTTGCATATATTATTTCTGGCAGATCTTCCTCTGCAAGTTAAATGTGAACAGTTTGATGTAAACATTTTTAAACCACAGTGTATTTAATTAGCTCTTTAAGCTTAATGTAGACCTCTTTTTCTGAATTTTGGATCAGCTCTCTCTCTGTAGAGAAGTCTTGCAATTCAAACTGCAATTTTAGTATATGTAAAACATTTTTTTCCTACAGTTTTAGCTTAAAAGGTGTATTTTTGTCTATTCTGTCCATTTGGAGCTTAACATGAAAATACTGGTGGTAAATGAAGATAAAAGGGACTGTTGTAACAGGTGTCATGTTTATCTTGTATAAGAGAGAAGATTCAGTTGTTTCCTGACAATGATGGCAGATACTGGAACTCTGCAGAGATGAAGAATTATTTTTGTTGACTAGCTCATTTGAGCCCTGTTATTTTTCAAGTTGCACTAAGTGAAAGGTTTGAATGTCTTATTAAGCAGAACAAAGGTAGAGAAAGCCATGCAATCTAACAAAAGGAGAAAATTTATATTCATATATAAAACCAAAACAAATGGAAAAAACACCAAACCTCTGGAAAACACAAACTGGAATTGTACTGAATGTGTGCTTTGAGTCAGAAGAGGAACTTCAGTGTTTGACAGAGAACTACACTGTGTTTGTGTTTTGGGTTTGGGGTGTTTTTTTTGAAAAATTATAATTTGCTTAACTTTGTTAAAATACATAGATATTAAAAAAAAAAAAGTGAAAGAGCAGGGAAGAACGATCTCTGCATATCTGGAAAGCATAGAATTTCTGTATGAATTTGTGAATTAAAATGTTACCTCTTAACTCTTCATCAGTATTGCAGCCTATGGAGAAAGTAGCATTTACATGTAACGCACAGATTGTCCCAGCAGTCCCAGTCCTTCAGTGGTTATTCTTCCTTTTCTGTGCCACTCTCACTCTCATTCCCCTAGATTCCTTCTTATGCAGGAGGACTGTTTAATTTTAAAAGGGACTCCAGGCAATGGTTACCTCTGTACATGAAACAGAATGTTTTCTACTTGTAATGCATTGTTTTCTCTACCTATAGAGTAGTGGTTGAGAGTCGTGAGCAGGATTTTTCTACGCTCAACTAACTTGTCATACATGGTATAAGACTGGAGTGGCAGTCTTTTTTTGTGGTTTTTTTTTTTGTTGTTGTTGTTTTGTTTTTGTTCTCCTTTAATCTTATGGTGTTAGATCTTGTGATCCTTAGGAGACAAAACAATTTGAGGTAGAGAAATCAAGAAATCTAGTAATTCCTGACTGATATACAAAGTATCTTTGACTCGAGTTACACAATTACAGCTCAGTTTGTTCTGAAACCACCTTCAAGTAATTTCCCGCTGCTGCTTTCTGTGACTCTTTCTTGACCATGCTGATGACTGTTGAGCGCGTTCTGAAGTATCTCATGCATTCTTGAATTCAGGATCTTTGAAGCTAGTTACTGCAATGCCCACATTTTGTGAGGAGGGAAAGGAGGTATCAAAAAGGGCCGAGAGAAACTGAATGGTGGGGATAATGATAGGAAGATTTCTGTATTGCAAGTGGAAGCCAAAATGAATGACCAGATAACCTCCACCCCATGAGGTATATAAATATGTCTCTTGTATAGTGTTCAATATAAGTAATTCCATTTATGTAGTTACGCCATTGTCACGGGTTCCAGTGGAATCTGTTCTTTTAATATTGTATGCAGGTCTGATAATCCATTTTCAAGAATAAGTGTTCATGTAAGATGCAAAAGAAGGTGTCAGAGGGCATGAGAGAAAATGGACTTATTTACTTTAAAGTGAAGAGAGGATATGTTTGGAGTCTAAATATTCCAGAGTGGTAAGAGGAAGGAAGGAGAATTATTTTTTATTTAAAGTATGTCCTTGGTGCAGGAGCAAATTGGTTTGAATGGACTGAACAATTTTATTCTGAAAATGTAAAGATTGCTTCTGTCTGTAAGACCAAGGAAGATGTGGAACAGCCTTTAAAATAATGATTGTATAAAACTAAGTGATTGTTAGAAGGAGGCAAAGAGATTTGAGGGCGATGTTGTAATGCTATGCCTGCAGAAAGACACTAGAATCTTTTACCCAGAGTGCTGTTCTCCTGTATTCTTGAGTTATTTTCAGAATTAAACTCTGAAATTTCTCCTTTGAGTTTGTGTTTAGTAAATGAAAAGTACATTGAAATTAACTTTTTAATTATGTAATAACAGTTAATAATTTGAGTAATCTGTACTAGATAACAGCATATTTATTCAGAAAATGGTTTCTAGAACTTTCACATATGTAAAAACTGACAAAAGCTCTCCTGGAGATGTTTAAAGAAGAATCTGTTATTTAGAGAAGTCATAGCCAAGTAAGCTTCACCAAGCTGTCACTTGGAACTTAAAATCAAATGATCACTATTTGTGTTCTCTGCAGAGACAATCTGAGAAAGTGACTCATCTTGAAATGCAAGAATTTTACTAGTGATTTCTGTGGTTTTTTTAAACAATTAATGATAAGCTGCTGGAGAATCACTGTATGACAAAGAGCAATGTTCAGAATTGCCGATTCATTCATTAGTCATAAGAAAATTGTGAAATATAAAATAACATCCATCTGGCAAATTTTAGGTGGAAGAACTGGAAAAAAATAGCTGATTAATTCATTAACATATTTTTATGATGTCTTCCTAAAAGATATCAGAATAGATTTACAGGAATTGTGAGAGTATAATAGAGTGGAATAGAAAAATGCATTGATTAAAAGATGCCACAGATGGGCAGGTATCACAGAGGAATCAAAATCTAGGTAGAGATACTTGAGAAGATAATCTCTCAGACTGTAAGAACTTTGCAGCAAATAGTTTGTTGTGCATATTTGTTCGCTGTGGTGAGTAATCTTTCTTATTAGCAGTATGTATAACTAAGCAGATTCCAGCAATTTGGTAGGGCAGGATTTAAATGCTAGAACTTGGACACGTCACAAGTGTCAGACAAATGTCTGCATTCTCCCCATGTGTTTTTCATTTATTTCTTCAATTTAGCTGTTGAGGTTTTTTTTTGTTTTGTTTTTCTGGCCTTCCTAGACAGTGCTGAAGTTTGGAACTCCAGAAAAGAGGCAAATATTCTCCTAAATGAGCTCTAGTTATGGTTTTAATTAATGCTCTAGATGCACCTTTGCCTATTAAAAATATAGAATCATAGTGCCAGCAAGTAGGTTGTGTTCAACATGTCAGTCTAGTTCCATATGCTCCTTAAAAAGAAGGGAAAAATGGAAAGGAATATTTCATATCCTCTCTTATGAAACAGCAGTATCCTTGGCAGGACATGCTGTCCAAACCTGGCAACTTAAGAAACATTTCCTTCTTTCATTTATAGGTACTCAAGCAAATCAAAGATGTTTAGGCTTCAATTTAAAATTGTATTGCTCTGTATCTCAGTAGCGAACACAAAAATAAATTGTACAATATTGGTCCTATTTTTCTAATCAGATACATCTCATTGATATCACTAATCGATAGAGGAAAGAAATTGATGCCGCTACTAGAGTTAAGTTCATATGATTCGGAAGTATATCAAAATATCTGTGCATATGTCAAAGTACATAATTTATTTGTAGTTATAGTTTGTGGTAGACAATGTTTTCCAGGTTTTGTTTTTTTTTCCCCCAGTTCTTTTGAGTCCTGTTCGCCACCTAATAATTGCTTGAATGCCTTTTTGCTTGACTGTTAACCTTGGACTCTAGTATACCATGAGAAAACAGTGATGATGGTTTGTAAGGCAGATAAGCTTTTGCAAGTTCAGAAGATGCTAATTTGTTACTGCTGCCATGTAACTACTCTTCATGTTGTATACCTAATATTTATTACAGGTTTATTACAGGCTGGGTGTTCTCAAGTTTCTCAAAACACCTGATTTCTGGTTCATGTTCAAATGCTTATCCAGGCTCACATTAAATTATTAAATGGCATTATAACTCCAATTTAATATGTCCTTAGTCAATATATCTCATCAAAGACTCCTTATTAGATCTGAATCTTTAGTTTTTTTTGCAAAACGCAGAATTTCGACCTGTATTCTCTAAACGTGGTAGGCTGACTTTAATTCAGTGAGAAATACCTAGTTTAGAAATAATGTGCCACTTTTAAAAAAACACCACTGAAAGACATAATCTTCACTTCAATAGTTTATTCTTCATTTGGAGATGTATTAAAACTTGTGTCTAAGGAATGTAGTGCAAGTATTTTACATTAATTCATTTGTGTTTATTCTCTGCTTGCTTTATCAGAATTGTGTTCTAAAAAAGATAATCAAGTATAACTAAAAAGACTTCATATCTCTCATGACTCTCATGATGTCAATACATCTCATATTGTGCTCTCTGCACAGAGAGGAAATTTTGTATTACATATTAAAGCAAAAAGAACACTCTCAAATACATACTATGGAAAGATTAATATAAGAATGTAAAGCAGGTGCTCTCAAGAGCAACTGCATATGAAGATTACTCTTCACTTTCCTGGAGGATTAAACCAAAAAAAAAATGTAATGAAGACTAGGGAATGACATCCTAAATATGAAGAGAAAACTGTAGTCCAGTTTTAAGTTTTGTGTAATCCTAAATATCTGAAAAATTATGAAAGTTCGCACCTAGACATTTAAAATTAATGAGCATTTTTCATATGAGAAACTGTCTCCATCTTTACTTAGTCATGTAATTTGCAGTAAAGCTAAACTGATGCTTTTGTTTTGGCATGGAGGTGATTGTGAACTCTACCAACCTAACTCCTTATAATTCTCCTGATACGAAATCTTTTCTACTGATGTCTGTCCTTCGGAAAGGGGGAACTTTACAAAGACAATATATTCTATATACTGTCGTGTCTTTCACTGAAGATCTCCAGAGAGCCAAATACTGGTATGGTTTCTTACTTATTTCTGAACTTTTATCTTTTGCTGCTTGTTTTCATTACCTATGTCCAGCAAAGACTTAATGGTGAAAGCAATGCTAGGTCTTCCTTCCCGTTACCTAAAGCAGGGAGGTGGATATGAGTGGATTGCGTTGCTAGCATAGATCACAAAAAGGGCAATGTGATTCTACTTCATCACTGAAATGTTGTATATGCTTATGTTTTCTAAGGCTGGCTCTATTCTCCTCAAAGTACGTGCTGCATTGCGAAGCTAGGCAGTACAAGTGGCATGGCAGACTTTAAGGAAAACAATGTGCTCTTCCCATATAACACTGCAATGTCATGCACTACCTTTTGACAATTTTTGCTTTTTTTTTACTATTATCACTTAAAATACACACATGTCCATTTTCTGTTATCCAAGGATAAGTTTGACTAACAGCAGTTCTGTCTACCTGATCTCATGACCCAGTTGGCTCAAATTACTTTATTGTTTGTTTTGGGTTTTTTTTTTTTCATGTTAAGCACTCGCTCACATAGACACACCCTGTTTCAGGTGAAATAGTAAAACACTGCAGGATTGCATTTGAGTTGGTTCTCCAGCTGGGTGACTGCTGCTAAGCCTTTTCAATGACTTTCTCTGTGCTCTGAATTTTTAAGAGAGAATCTGAGAATATTTTCAGAATCTTTGTCACATTTTGGGCTCTATATATGTTAATATTGGCACAAAGTGTATACCAGAATTAAAGTAGTTTAATTCAGGTTTGTTTTTTTCATTGATTGTTTTACTTACAAGAACAATTCTAGATTATGAAATTTCTCCCCCATCTCTACACATAATTTATTAAGAAGCTACTTATTTATCTCCACCTGGTGGCAGTATATCATAGCTAGCAACAGAGTAACAGGCAGAACTGGAGCATTTGTTTTTTTCTTTACAGAAATATAACATCAAAGCTTGTTAAATCAGATGAGTCATTTATTGCTTAAAAAGCCCTATAGATATGCATGAAATGTTATAAAGCTGAGCTGTAGTGTCTCGTACGTAATTTGATGTGAGCACTGTATGGATCTTTAACTGGTAAGTATCTCATGCATAAGCACCTTCAAAACTCAAGTCAGTTGCCAAAAGCTCTGTTAGTATAACTGTATTAATGTCTGCATTACTTCACTTAAAAAGAACAGTGCAGGTATTTTTATGGGTAAAGTCAATGCTCAAAAGTGTTTCACATATACATTCTGCTTATTCCTATAGTTATAAAATATGGATTAGATTGTGCAAAGTTAGCATAACATGTTTTCTCCAAGCATATTTTTTGTAGTCTGTTGCAAAGAATGGCTCTTGCTGAAGTGCTGAATTGCCAGTTTTTCTCAGTGAAGAAAGAAAACATTTTCAGAACAATAAGCATAGTATCAACCTATCTGGTCAAAATATGCTTTCAGGAACATACCTACTAGGCTTTTCATATCACAGCTGTTGGAACAAGGCTTATGTTTGAAGTTATACAAGGAATTCCATGTTATCTAAGAAAAGTACTACATTGTGATTAATGTTTTTACAGAAAACAATAATTATTTGGTTATCCAAAGCTGAGTAGTTTGTCTTACAAGTAACTGTTGTATGTTTACATGTCTATCTAAAATTTCAAGAGTACTCCAGAGTGATTCTTGAATGCCATCATGCAGCATGTACAGCACAATGAGCTGATCAGGCCCAGCCAGCATGAGTTTATGAAAGGCAGGTCCTGCTTGACCAACATGATCTCCTTCTGTGACAAGGGGACCTGCTTAGTGGATGAAGGAGAGGCTGTGGATGTTGTCTACCTGGACTTCAGTAAAACCTTTGACACCATTTCCCACAGCATTCTCCTAGAGGAACTGGCTGCTCTTGGCTTGGGCAGACATACTCTTTGCTGGATGAGAAACTGTTTGGAAGGCCAGGCCCAAAGCGTGGTGGTGAATGGAGTTAAATCCAACTGGTGGCCAGTCACAAATGGTGTTCACCAGGGCTCAGTGTTGAGGCAAGTTTTGTTTAGTATCTTCATCAATGATCTGGATGAGGGGATCGAGTGCACTGTCACTAAATTTCTGGACAACACAAAGCTGGACAGGAGTGTTGATCTTCTTGAGGGTGTCGATCTACAGCGGGATGTGGTCAGGCTGGATTGATGGGCTGAGGCCAATTGTATGAAGTATAACAAGGCCAAGTTTCAGGTTCTGCTTAGGGAGGAGTGGTGGAAAAGGACCTGGAAATGTGTTGGTCATTGACAGCCGGCTGAACATGAGCCAGGAGTGTGCCCAGGTGGCCAAGACGACCAAAGGCATCCTGGCCTATATCAGAAACAGTGTAACCAGCAGGAGTAAGGAAGGAATTGTCCCCCTGTGCATGGCACTGGTGAGGCCACACCTTGAATCGTGTGTTCAGTTTTGGGTCCCTCATGACAAGAAAGGTGTTGAGGTGCTGGAGCGTGTTTAAAGAAGCTGGTGAAGGGTCTCTTAGGAGTTAGTCTCTTCTCCCAAGTAACTAATAATAGGACAAGAAGAAATGAGCTCAAGATGAATGAGGGGAGGCTTAGATATTAGGAAAAATTTCTTTATAGAAAGAGTGGCCAAGTGTTGGAACAGGCTGCCGAGGGAAGTGGTGGCGTCACTATCCCTGGAGTTATTTAAAGCCGTGTAGATGTAGTGCTTAGGGACATAGTTTAGTGGTGGACCTGGCATTGCTAGGTTAACAGTTGTACTCAGTGATCTTGAAAGTCTTTTCTAAGCACTAAGATTCTATAAGGGTTCAGTTGGAAAGGAAATTAGAGATTATGCTGTATTTTCAAAAAATTCTATAGGAAGCTATATCATCCCTAGATGGTATAAATTGTTTTGATGAGCTTGATTCTTGTATGTAAGGTTCTCTTAGTCAGGAGACTTTTTGAAGGCAGTGGTTATGTTTTATTCTGTGGAAATTTTTTTTTTTTTGGTAGTTACGTAGTTTTACCACTATAGCCTGAGACTACAGTGATTGTGAAAATACTTACTTTGAATCTTCCTCTCCTCCTTTCCCCCCTGCTTCAGAACTAAAATTAGCAGCTGAGAACTTGTAGCAAATCATGTTTTGCTGATTGAAAAGCTTTTAAATTTATTTGTTTGTATGTACTATTAATTGCTATGTTTCTAAACAGTGAGTCAAATACAATGAATAAAGTTAGGTTTTCTTAATTTTTATTTCTTCTTTTAAAAGTAGACCTCTACTTCCCTTTGAAAAGGAAAAGTTAGTCTTTTTATTGTTTGGTTTAGGTGGTAGCATATGTTACTTTAAACAGTCTTTATGCAGTGTAATTTTGATACAGCTCTACAAAGTATACTGGATTGTGATGAGTTCTTTATTGGTTTAAACAGGATTGTAAAGAGCTTAGAGCTTGTGAACCACATATGAGAAAGCTAAAAAGTGTTATTTAAAGAGGAAAAAGTAAAATCAAAGAAGAATAGTCTGGCAGCAATCTCAAAGGAAGCTTTTATCTCTGTGGCAAAGTCCATGCTCTGTTCTCAGACCTTTATTTGATACATGTGTGTAGGTTTTATTTACTTATTTATTTATGTGTATAGATGAAATACTACTGAAATCACTGTTCTAGCTGAAAACAAAGAATTTACCTTTCATGAAGTCATTCTTGGACTTAATAGGCCACAGAAACCACATGTAGTCTGTAAGCACTAACCATCTTGGATCTTTCGCTCTATTTAATTTCCACTGAAAGCATTTCATATGGGCTGTGAGACTTAAAATGTGTTTGTGCTCACCTTGTTTCTCTGTAGTGTGAGATGCATCAAGTATGAATTCAGGGGAGACAGGGGAAAAGCAAAGAATCCCAACTAAGCAAGTAATACATAGCAGAACAACCAATCACTCTTACCATACACAAATATGGGAATACAATATTGGATGTTTCTGTTATTGTCTTTCTTCTTTGTATATTATTTCATTAATGAAAGTGAAATTTAAGTAATGAAAGATTTTGTGCTTTTCCAGTTGCAAATATTTTTATTATAGTAAGTTATCATTACTTTTAGCTTTTTTTTAGTCATGTAAAAGTGATAAAATAAGTAGTGCTGAAGATTTGTTGAGGGATGTTCAATTTGCATGACAGAACTTTAGCTGGAAATTTAGAGCTCAAGTCAGATGCTGTGATGGCTTCATACTGCTTGAAAAGTTCAGGCCAGCAGGCCCCCAGTTGCCCATTTTCTCTCAGAAGATTATGCCACTTGTAGGTCTGATGCTTTGTGTTGTCCTTCTGGGGAAGCAAGAAGGTTTCTCCTGTGACCTGCTCATTCATCTTTACTTGCATGGGGCACAGAGATGAGGCAGCCCTGTGATGCCTACTTTCTTTCATTCACTTCCCGTATTCCTTCTCCTTCAGGAAGCCTATAGTTGCCTTAGTTCCTCTGTGCAGGTCTCAATCTTGAGTCACATTCATGCCTTGGTGGCTAGTTTTTACTTTAGCAGAGTCAGTGTTGTGTTGGTGTTTTTTTTGTGGGTTTTTTTGGTTTGGGGTTTTTTTTTTTTGTATGTGTGTGGATTCACAATGCTGGAAGATACAAAGAATTTTTTTCTTTAATTTTGCTGCTTGCTATGTTGAGGAAAGAAGAACAAGGAGACGTTGAAGGGGCAATGGTCAAAGTAGACAATAATAGACTTGATGATATATTTGAAAATTTTCTTCAAGTAAACCCCAAAATTATTAGGTTAATGCCTGAGCAAAAATGTTAGCAAATAAGTACTTATTGTTAAGTAATTGTCAATTATTACTTCTTAAAAATTGACTAGTAATACATACTATCATTGTTGTAAGAACGTCTGAAATAGTAGAATAAAACATAGTAGTTAAATTCATTTCTTTGCCATAGATATGCAATTCCTTCGAATAGTGCATAGTTGGAGCTTTTGAAGTTCTTATGAAACACTGAAAGAAAAAATAAAACCCTTCTGGAATTGGCTTGTGAATCTCATTATGTAATATTTCAATAGCTGTGTAATTTAATACTTTTGGCCAATTCTTTCTCTTTTCACTCTTAACATTTGATTGCTAGTAACTTGCACTGAATTCTGTGCTCTAACAATTTTGTTATTGCTTCACATGAAAGTGAAAGATTCTTTTCTGAAGTCTTTCCATCCTGATTTTTCTTAAAGTACATTTTTTCCCCATCTAAACTATCTTAACCTGATCTAATCTGTGAACAAGGAGCAGGCTTCTGAAAGCAGGCATTCAACTGAATTGAGTAACTGTTGGTTAGTTATTCTATTAACTGACTTTTGAGCACTAAAACGGTTGACTTGGCTTACAAATAAGCCGTGAAATTGTGGATACTCTTTGTAAATGTATGTTTAGAATGACCTTTAATAAAAAAAATCTAGTCCTTTAACATGGAATTGGATTTCTCCATATCATGGTTCGTTTCAATATTGAAGAAAGCCAGCAAATCTGTATAGCAGTTTATAAGGTGATGTACCTTTACCTATGTGCTTGCTACTACCTCCAAAAAGAACTGTATAATCAAATTTTATGGAAAATATCCTAGGGGAATGTACCATGTCATTTAAGAGTTATAATATGTAACCATATCCTTGTTGAGATTTGAGGAGTAATTTCTAATGGTACAGTAGTAAAGACTACTTCGTAGGCTGGTCCTAATAAAGGAAACTTCTGCAAAGAAACAGTACAGTAACAATTTCCTTTCCCTCTCCCTCCACCTTCTCCTTCAGAACAATTGGAACATCTTGAGCTTTAGCATTCTTCCAGTAAGGGGATGAACGAACTGAAATTACCATGGCATATCCTTATCCGGCACTCTTTGAATATACTCTAACATTTTCTTACAGAGAAAAAAACCAACAAAATGAATATAGTGGGTTTAGAATAATGGTTTTGTGGCAACATTCTTAACTATGTACTGCATTTTTCATACCTTTCTCTGTCCTTTAAGTCAAGACAGGACAATAAGGTAAAATTTTACATTACCACTTATTTACTAAAGGTGAAGCTAGAACTGCTAGTTTATTGCTGTTGTTGCCAGGATGTTTTAATTTGGGCGAGACTGCATCCATACTATGTCAGAAAGACAGATGAACTCTTAAACACTCGGTTGATTTTTCTGGTGGTTCTCAATCTTGGAGTTCATTCAAGATGTGTCTCAATATAGTGCCTGGTACTTTAGTGCTTTGCATTGAAGCAAACTTTTTTTCAGTAGCAGGTGTTATTACAGGGGGTAATACGAAGCATTGTTTGTTGGTTTTTTTCCCCCTAACTTTCTATGCTAAAAAAGATTATTTTTTTGATAGGAATTAATTTGGAACAATGTTGAAATTAAGTAGCTATGCTATTTCAGAAAAGTATGTGTATACTTTTAATAAGGCTGAAATTCCAACTGCCTAAGCCACTATGCATTTCTGGAAAAGTTAGAAACGGTTACTAATTTTTGTTTTATAAGAATTTGGTGACACAAGTGCAGCTTCTCAATTTAAATAGATATTTTGGGGATTGTAGTGAATACCTAAGACTACTTAAGACTCATGTTTGTGTTCAGTATTCATTCTGAAATAATATCTATATTGCTTGCATATGTAATGCTGCTGATTATGGTTTTCATGTTCTTTTTGCTCCTATGTACTGATTATAGCCATATTTGTGGCATAGTAAAAATAATAATGTAGTAAAAGTAACAATGGTTTAAAATTAAAGCTGCAGCCTAGTGTACATTGTTTTATCATTTGTCGTATTTTGCCCACCTGAGTGGGTAAGTAAGGTACCTACAAGAGAGTTGTTACACAAATCATCTTGTAGTGATTTGAAGGTTTTGGAAACAAAATAATTTGTCTTTGGATCTTTTAATTGATTCCAACAAGAATAAGTTAATGTGGAAGTGTGGTATGGAGATCATCTGAAGATTCTTGTGTGCGTAAAGGCCCCTCAGAAGGACCTCTTTTGTAATCCTTAATGTGACCCATCATATCATCACACCTACATCCAGTAAATAAAGCATATGCCACTTTATACATCTGCGATCACAGTAAGGTAGTTATTCTCTTATTCCAGTTGCGGAAGAAGGTAAATTGCTGAATTCCAGCTAAGCTTTCACTGCATGCAGAGGAAGGAAAGGAAGGAATCTTAGCCTTACAAATAGCAGTAAGTCATTAAACTTGCAATCGGTATGCATGATCAGTTAGGGGATAAAAAATAACCATATACCCATTTCTGTCTTGGAAATTGGCAGTAGTGAATCTAATATTCTACCAAGATCTGAAGTTTAATAAGGGCAAGTGTAGAGTTTTGCACTTGGGAAAAAATAACCCCATGTGCCAGTATAGGTTGGGGACTGCCCTGCTGGAGAGCAGCGCAGGGGAAAGGGACCCGGGGGTTCTAGTGGACAGCAGGATGACCATGAGCCAGCAATGTGCCCTCGTGGTCAAGAAGACCAATGGCATCCTGGGGTGTATTAGAAGGGGAGTAGCAAGTAGGTCAAGAGAGGTCCTCCTGCCCCTCTACTCTGCCCTGGTGAGGCCACATCTGAATATTGTGTCCAGTTCTGGGCCCCTCAGTTCAAGAAGGACAGGGAGCTGCTTGAGGGAGTCCAGCGCAGAGCCACAAAGATGGTGAAGGGAGTGGAGCATCTCCCTTCTGAGGAAAGGCTGAAGGAGCTGGGTCTCTTTAGCTTGGAGAAGAGGAGGCTGAGGGGTGACCTCATTAATTTTTATAAATATGTCAAGGGGGAATGTCAGGAAGATGGAGCCAGGCTCTTTTCAGCGGCGTCCGCTGACAAGACGAGGGGCAATGGGTGGAAACTGGAACACAGGAGGTTCCATAAAAATATGAGGAAAAACTTTTTTACTGTGAGGGTGACGGAGCACTGGCACAGGCTGCCCAGGGAGGTTGTGGAATCTCCTTCTCTGGAGACATTCAAAACCCGCCTGGACGCGTTCCTGTGCGCTCTAGTGTAGGTGGTCCTGCTCTGGCAGGGGGATTGGACTAGATGATCTTTAAGGTCCCTTCCAACCTCTAACATTCTGTGATTCTGTGATTCTGTAATGCACTCAAAAGGTGGCAGAATAAAGACAGATCTTAGAGGTGAAATATGGCAGATTTTTTTTTTTTTTTAATGTATCTTTGGATAGATCTGAGGGAGGATAGTTGAAAGATATTTTAAGATTCAGTGGAAGTCTTTTCAGCACAGAAAATGTTAGCCATATGTGACAAATATGAGGATTGACTGTGCAGAAGGCAATGAAGTTTGAGCGGCTCTGAAAATTTTCATGTCCCATTTCCCTGCCATGATGAAGGCTCAAGCCTTTATCCGTAGTTCTCAGTGGCTCTGGAGCTCTATTCAAGAAATCAAACAAGCCAGATAAGTACTACTTATCTGATAGTCCTGGCTATCCCATTTGAATAAGAAATTTTCTCTTCTCAGGGAAGGGAAAGGAAACAGTTTTTCTCATCCTCCTGATCATACAAAACTCTTTTTAGTTGTTTAAACTTCTGTATATTAACTGAGAGATATCAGCCACTTCCTACATGATTTCGGGTAATGTGAAAAGTCTTTGTTTTTCTTCTCTAGGAAGCATCTGTGATGGCAGAACAGCTTCCCTTACATGTTAGTACTCTGCCGTCTCTCACATGAGTCACCAGAACTAAACAACAGCTTGTATTTGATGATCTCTTCAGTGATATCATTTCAGGGAAAAGAGAGCAATACTTTTTTTCTATTCTCCAGACTCAGGAACTCTGTGATATATTAGCTTAAGTTCTGTGTGATTTTTAGGTGGAGAAAATCCAGCTATGAGTTCTAAAATTTTGTCTGGTTGATAGAGAAGTTGGGATCAAATAACTGTCAACAAAGGATCTTAAAGTTCCAGTGTGAAAAAAGTACTTAAAAATGAGAATGTTATTTGGAAATTAATTGACCATAATATTGCTGGAAATGCAGTGGGGAGCAGTAACATAAATTAGAAGGAATGTTTTGGATGAAGTGTCTGTAAGAAGCAGATGAGACTTAAAAAAGGAGATTATTTTTGTTTTTCTGTTATTCAGGGACTGGAGGAGGGTTTGGAAAGGAGGGAGCCTATATTGTAGGTGATATTACAGTACTGAACACTAAGCTGAACACATTTATGAAAAACTATCAGCAACTCTTACCCTAAAACTGAAAAGAGTGATTTGCATAACAGTGTTTCTTACTGCTTTAGTTTAAATTCAGAGTGCCCTCTGGCCATACTTTTACAGAGTTAAATAATAAAATTAATTAAATGTAAAGAGCATGGAAAAGATATGATTCAGTTGCTTACACTGCTGAAATTCAAGATGTTATGTCATTGTAAGTTATGAGAAATATCTCTGCTTGCTCCATTTTTTTGGCTGATGAATTGGTCTAGAGAAGTCTTGCTGCCTTGTTTTTTTTTTTTGTGTTTAATTTTCTATGCACTGGTGGGATGAAGCAGCACCTACCAGAGGAGTTCCCTGCCTGTTCTGCTTTAAGTGCTTCTGTAGAGACAGTCTGATTTTGCATATCTCAATGGAGTAAGAGATCCAAAAAGAGAATTTACTCTCATTCTAAAAAGTAATAAAAACTAACACCTTTTAAATTCATTGTCTTTTTAGTGTATTTAGGTAATATAACAGCATCACAGTGAGTTATACTGGACTGCATGGTGTAGCTGAGAAAAACATGAACAAAAATAAGTTTTAACTAGTCAAATATACTTAGAATTAGAATATTGTTAGTAATGGAAAAGTTGCATATGGTAAGATTCTTCCTGTGTGTCCCAAACAAGTAATTATTTCTAAAATGTCAGGGCTTTACGTAATCTTTTTGTAGAACTTGTTATGGTCTGAGTGTTACAGTTTTGTTCTTTTGGATCCTGTGACTCAGCAGAGCTTAAAATGCAAGAAATATATTGTGGTCTCTTAAAGGTTCTGCTGTATTCTGCTGACTATGTATGCTTTTATTCTTTGTAAGTGATCTCTGTATTCACAGGTATGATCAACTTTCTGTTTTGCTTTTTCTAAATTAAAGAAAAAAAAATACGATGGACTTGCATGGCATTCATAGAACCATAGTGAATAACTTTTTATACTTATATTTTCTCAGCAAAAAGCCAATTCCCATCAGAAAACATGATTTCGATGACAGAAATAAATTCTTTGAATTTAATATCCTCAAAAGCAGTTTTATGTATCAAGCAAATGCCAAAACAAATAAAAAAGTTGTATTCACTCTAGACTTAACTTTGACAGTAGTTTCACAATAAATCTTGGAGACAAATTACACATTCCCACTCCAGCTAATGCTGACATATGAAATTGAAAGAGCATGTCTGTTAATACCTCTTTTTTTTGTGTTGCTGCAGAATATAAATTGTAATAATGTGATCTTAAAATATATAAACCAGGTTTTGCTATTCCCTTTTATGCTTCTGTGGGGAGCTGACTCAAGCTATGTATAGAGGATTCAGATAATTCAATGACACTATAACCTGTGAGCGTGATCTCAGAAGGATCATGTCAGCTGAATTATTGAATAATACACTCCTGAAATTTGTGTCTAATGCAGGAAATTTTTTCTATTTTTGTTAACTTGTGTTCTATGATAACTTATTACATTTCAAAATTTATATCTATAGCATGGTTTTGGATTTAATCTAAATCTGCTACTGCATGTGCTGTATTGTGAAATATTTTCAATAACTTCAGTATAAAAAATAGATGATGTTCAGACATCTGTGCTTTGTGTACTTAATAGTCTGAATTTTGGCTTTTGTAATTAGCACATTAAAAGGATTATGGGAATTAGCACATTAAAAGGATTGTGGGAATGAAAAACTTATGGCTTCATTCTAAATGTAAGTAGAAAATGCAGATTGAGCAAAACAAACTTCCACAGTCATCAGTGCAAAAGAAGCAGTTCTTGTTTATAAATGAGCCTAAGAACACACAAAGCAGATTGAAACTGGATATCCAAATTCTCTTGGTATTCCATTTCCTAGCTACTGCCATCTTTTCTTTTTCTTGGTCAGCTACTTGAAGCTGTCATTTTTTTGAATGTGACATAATCAGTGTTTAGTATTTAGCTTCATTCATTAGGGATGCTCATAGAAAATTCCAAAGATTAAATAAAATTGGATGGTTTTCTGGAGAATTTACATATCAGTGGACCGAAACTATTATTCGTTGACAGCATGAGGAAACCTGTCTGCAAAGCTGACGGAATCCCCCATCCTCAGTCTGATCTTGTGGTGTTGATCTGCAGGACACTTGTTCCCTGCTAAGCCATTCTCCTTGGCCACAGGATGAGGGGGAGCCCTGTCTAGGTCCCCAAGGTCTTTACTCAAGTGTTCAGAGCTTCAGTCAGTCACCTTCAGTGTCTCCTTTGTCAATGTTGATGGTACCCATGCGATTAAGCATCAAAATGAAGCTGTCCTGGAAACGGATGGGGCTCGACAGTCTCTGCCATGTCCAAGATCCTAATCCTGGGTGAGCAAGCCCATGGGTCAGGTCAGAAGATGGGTAACTGTCACTCACAGGAGGAGCCTCATGATTGCCTCCCATCATTTCTGCTTCATGGAACTTTTTGCTTCATTGATGAGCTTTGCCTGCCCAGGTGGGATATATATACACCAGGAAGAACTTGTTCCAACTTCACTGTTGCCTGTACCTGCGTGCACAACCAAATTTGTGCAATCATCATCTTTGACAAAGTATTTCAGCCCGCTTGAAGCTATTTTTTTTGACATACAATGTGTTTTTCTTCACAAAGATTAAATACTTTTTACTGAGATTAAAAAAAAATAGTATAAACATTATGAAGTTACTTCACTTTGTATCAGAAAGGAGAATTGTTGAGACAAATTTCAGCCCATCTTCACCACTGTTAATGTGAAAGAACTGCTTTTTTTGAGGGCAGCTCTTTTTTTTCTTTTTTTTTTAAGCTGGGCTGTAAAATTAATGCTTAAAATGAATATTCCAGAAACATTAATTAAAAAAAAAAAAATAAGCTGAGAGCGGTCTCACAATCACAGGCCCTGGTTGTCGTGGGGGATTTTAACTTCCCTGATATTTGCTGGAAGGACAACTCAGCCAGCCAGCCACAGTCCAGGAGGTTCCTCCAGTGCATCGATGAGAATTTTCTGATGCAAATGGTGGAGGAGCCGACTAGGAGAGGAGCACTGCTGGACCTCATCCTCACTAACAAGGAGGATCTGGTTGAAGCAGTAAAGGTTGAGGGCTGCCTTGGCTGCAGTGACCATGAAAAGGTGGAGTTCAGGATCTGGTGTAGCAGAAACAAAATAGCAAGCAGAATTGCAACCCTGGACTTTGACAAGGCAAACTTTGGATTTTTCAAGCAATTACTCGAGAAAATCCCATGGGCAAGGCTGTTTGAAGGTAAAGGGGCCCAAGACAGTTGGTTAGCGTTCAGGGACTGCTTCTACCGTGCTCAAGATCAGAGCATCCCGACATGTAGGAAGTCGAGGAAGGGAGCCAGGAGACCTGCGTGGCTAAACAGGGATCTGCTGGGTAAGCTCAAGGGCAAGAGGAGAATTTACAGATCTTGGAAGGCAGGGCTGGCCACTTGGGAAGAATATAAGGCTGTTGTCCAAGGATGTAGGGAGGCAACTAGGAAAGCAAAGGCCTCCCTAGAATTGAACCTGGCGAGAGGGGTCAAGGACAACAGGAAGAGCTTTTTCAAATACGTGGCAGATAAAACTAACACCAGAGGCAATGTAGGCCCACTGATGAATGAGGTGGGTGCCTTGGTGACAGAAGATACAGAGAAGGCAGAGTTACTGAATGCCTTCTTTGCCTCTGTCTACTCTGCCGGAGGCTGTTCTGAGGAGCCCCGTTCCCCTGAGGCCCCACAGGAAGTCAGGGCAGTGGAGGAGTTTGCTTTAGTCGATAAGGACTGGGTTAGGGACCAATTAAGCAATCTGGACATCCATAAATCCATGGGTCCAGACGGGATGCATCCACGGGTGCTGAGGGAGCTGGCTGATATCATTGCTAGACCACTCTCCATCATCTTTGCCAAGTCTTGGGAGACGGGAGAGGTGCTTGAGGACTGGAGGGAAGCAAACGTCACTCCAGTCTTCAAAAAGGGCAAGAAGGAGGACCCGGGAAACTATAGACCGATCAGCCTCACCTCCATCCCTGGGAAAATGATGGAACGACTTATCCTTGGTGCCATATCAAGGATAAGAGGGTCATTAGAGACAGTCAACATGGCTTCACCAAGAGGAAGTCGTGCTTGACTAACCTCATAGCATTTTATGAGGATATAACAAGGTGGATAGATGATGGCAGAGCGGTGGATGTGGTCTACCTTGACTTCAGTAAAGCATTTGACACAGTCTCCCACAGCATCCTTGCTGCTAAACTGAGGAAGTGTGGTCTAGACTCTCGGGTAGTGAGGTGGACTGTGAACTGGCTGAGGGGAAGAAGCCAAAGACTTTTGGTCAATGGGGCAGAGTCTGGTTGGAGACCTGTATCCAGTGGAGTGCCTCAAGGGTCTGTACTGGGACCAGTATTATTCAGTATATTCATCGATGACTTGGATGAGGGACTAGAGAGTACTATCAGCAAGTTTGCTGATGACACCAAGCTGGGAGGAGTGGCTGACACACCAGAAGGCTGTGCTGCCATTCAGCGAGACCTGGACAAGCTGGAGAGTTGGGCGGGGAAAAATTTAATGAAATATAACAAGGGTAAGTGTAGAGTCTTGCATCCTGGTAGGAACAACCCCAGGTTCCAGTATAAGTTGGGGAATGACTTATTAGAGAGTAGTGTAGCGGAAAGGGACCTGGGAGTCTTGGTGGACAGCAGGATGACCATGAGCCAGCACTGTGCCCTTGTGGCCAGGAAGGCCAATGGCATCCTGGGGTGTATTAGAAGGGGGGTGGTTAGTAGGTCGAGAGAGGTTCTCCTTCCCCTCTACTCTGCCCTGGTGAGACCCCATCTGGAATATTGTGTCCGGTTCTGGGCCCCTCAGTTCAAGAAAGACAGGGAACTGCTGGAGAGAGTCCAGCACAGGGCAACTAGGATGATTAAGGGAGTGGAGCATCTCCTTTATGAGGAAAGGCTGAGGGAGCTGGGGCTCTTTAGTTTGGAGAAGAGGAGACTGAGGGGTGACCTTATTAATGTTTACAAATATATCAAGGGTGAGTGTCACGAGGATGGAGCCAGGCTCTTCTTGGTGACAACCAATGATAGGACAAGGGGTAATGGGCTGAAACTGGAACATAAGAGGTTCCGCTTAAACTTGAGAAGAAACTTCTTCTCAATGAGGGTAACGGAACACTGGAACAGGCTGCCCAGAGAGGTTGTGGAGTCTCCTTCTCTGGAGACATTCAAGACCTGCCTGGACACGTTCCTGTGGGGCATAGTCTAGGCATTCCTGCTCTGGCAGGGGGATTGGACTTGATGATCTTTCGAGGTCCCTTCCAATCCCTAACAATCTGTGATTCTGTGATAATATTTTATATGGGTGGATAGAGTTCATGTGCTGCATAGAAGTGTTGGATTTCCCTGCCAATGTGTAGGTAGTGTTTGGAGCTATTATAACGTCCTTAATTAAGTGTAATTTTGTGTAAGATACAATGCAAGTAGTTAATACTGCAAATGGTCATTGAAATCACTGTAACTGAGAGAAAAGAACTGAGCCCTCACTACGTGAGAGTTAACTATTGTAAGGAGTATCCTTTCTTTGCTCAGTGATGTTGCTGGAATGAGGTTACATTTCTGTTTATTGCTAAATTTGTCTCTTATATTTCCAAAAGTTTCACAAGTATACATGTCATAATAAGGAAAAATGGCAACCTGACTTTGAAAAATTTTGGATTACTGTTGAAAGGAATTACTACTTCTTTAATTGAAGTTAAATGTTTGTTTGTGATAGAAATTATACCATTTTTTTTTTAAAGTAATGTGAACATGTGTGTTTTTGTAACATACTAGGCTGCATTATTGTGTTTATTTTGGACCAGACATTGTCTTTTGGAGAATAATAATCTTGCTGTGCCATAAATCCCACTTCAAATGATGTTTCATAGTAGTAAATTTTGATATGCTTCTAGCTACATTTACAAAAATAATGGAGGGATTATAGGACTTCCCCTATAGAAGTAGTGCAGTGTTGTCAACCATTAAAAAAATCACCCAAACAAAACAAACCACCTCTAGGAATGAAAAATGTTAAACAAGCTTAACTAAATAAAAGCTAACCAATCTCAAATGGATGTGAAAAATGTTTGTAAAATCTTAAGAAAAAAAATGTAAGTTGGTTACTCTGAAATTGGGGAAAAGCTCAATGAGAATACATGTGTTTCTCTGAAAATCTAACTGGCATGGTTTTGAAACTTTTTTTTTTCTATATATGGAGTAAGAGGTTTGGATTTTACAT
This sequence comes from Trogon surrucura, assembly GCA_020746105.1. NCBI lineage: Eukaryota > Metazoa > Chordata > Aves > Trogoniformes > Trogonidae > Trogon > Trogon surrucura. The sequence continues at coordinate 108,993,444 of CM036617.1, read as the reverse complement.
GCAGTATTTAGACTAAGTTGAATCAACATGGTATTATTACAGCTTGAGGTTTCTCATGGCTGGAGTTAATTTAAGGATAGAAAATTCTTGGGAGACCTCACTGGGTAATGAAGATGATAAATTAACTCAGTGTTTTTGTAATGGAATACATGTATTCTATCATTGCAGATAGTGTGTCACTGAGCTTGAGTCTATCAAAATGTGTATTCTGAAATACATTATGACTGGAAGAGTCAGTATACCCGTGTGCTTCGCAGGATCACCTAAACAAAGAGTTCTCTTTACCACCCTGACTCCCCACCCCGTGCCAACTATGAAACAGAATTGCCTGAGCTCATTTGGCAGTGCTGTAATCCTTTCTTGTTTCTGTTCCTTTAAAGGAATCCAGGCTTTATCTCTGCATGCCAGATAAGATCATTAGAGTAATTGAAGAGATTATTTTCTGATTGGCTATAAAGACCAAAAATACAATTCTCACATGAATTTACTACTTCATTGCTCAGTGACAAGGCTGAGCATTACCTGGTTTTAAGTTTTAATTGCAAACACAGAATTTCATGACTTGAATACTTACCTAAGCAGTGATTTTACTGGCTATGCCAGTTGGTAATATGTGCAAGTGAGATATGTTGACTGAAGCATGGCAAATCTAATGGTAGAAGGTGGCCCTTCATTTTTTTTTGTTCAGAGGGAGGTTATAGAAAGTAATTATTGATTTAACTAAGAACATTCTTCCAATTTTATTATCGTAATGGTCAGTGAATTTGTTGGAACAAATTGGTGAGGGTGTGTGGTCTGGCAGTTTTGCAGGCTTTTGCTTTCTCTCACCTAGGAGACTGTAATTTTGTATTCATTTCTTTTAAGGCTTAGCAGTTCATTTATCTCTTAGGAGGTATAGTACGGCGCCTTGCGTTGTGATGCTATCAGAGGTAAAATATATAAGTTGCTATATTAAAAACTGCTGGTATTAAAAAACCAGAAACAAGTATCTGAAAGTCCTGGGCAACTAGATCTAGGAGGCCCTGCTTGAGCAAGGAGTGGGAAGGAGGTTTGGACCTCCAGGGGTCCTTGCCATTGCCACCATTCTGTGATTTTTATGGAAAAATGTCTTGAGTAAGTGGCAAATGCTCGCTGTTTTTTTGTTTTTTTTTTTTTAAACAGAGGAATCTACTTTCTCTTCAGAAAATCCTCCTATTATGCATTTGTCAACTTTCTGTGTTAAAATTAATGTATTGTGACTATACTGTAGTCCTGATCAGGAGCTATTTCTGGTGCCTTGAGGAATTGGTCTTATATGTAGTAACATGTTGTTAGAGATAGCAGAGACATCAAGATGCCCCTTGGCTGTTTAATTTGTACTCTTGCCTTACTTGCTTATCACTGAGTCATATTCTAAAAGTACACAGTGAATATACAAACCAGCTGCATAGGAAGACATAAATGTTATTTTGCATTTTCTTTTCAGCTCACTAACCTTTATCAAGAATAACAGTAGTAAAAAAAATGACTTTGTCAGAAGAAAGCATTTATGTAAAATTACCTGTGCAAATATGGCAGAAATTAGAAGACAGAAGTTACACCATTTTTTTCTGGGCTTCCTGAGTTGGATGCAATTGCCATAACATTCCCAGACCATGGAAAAAATTAAAAGTGGAACAGCGTCATATGTTAGGGCTGAGCCAGTCATTAAATAGATGTCAGATGCTTTCCATTAACCCCTCTCCCTTCCTGGAAAGGGAATAAGGGAGAGAGACTTAAGGGTTAGAAAAAATTAAAACAGCTTTAATAAAACAGTAATAAAAAAAAAAAAAGATAATAATAAGAAAATAATGAATTATGTACAAACATATACAAACCAAATATTGAACTGCCCTGATGATAATCATGTCACCACTGACGCTGCAGAGCAGGCACCAGGCAAGTCCCAGACTGGATTTGGCAGCAGATGGGAATGCATGGATTTGGACTGAAGGCAGAATAATGTCCTCTGATGCTGGCCGTAGATGAAGAAGCCTTGACCCTTGTGATCCCTGATCTTTGTACTGAGTATGACGTACATGGAATGGAATACTTTTGTTGGTCAGGTTTGGGTCACCTGTCCTGTCTGCTCCTCCCTGCAAGGGCTGCCTTTGTACATATTTATGACCCTTTTATTTCCTGGCACCCATGACATGTTACGCAAGATTTATCAGTGACCTTGGTTACTATTGGAGTGAGTATATACATATGGAGTATATACACATATATGGAGTCAGTATATATGGAGTGAGAGCCCTTCTGCATACCAATCCTTTGTAATAACTGTAAACATCAAGCACTGTCACTTCTAGAAGCATACACTGTTTGCAAAACCTTGCTGGTAACTTCAAGTGCAGTCTCTTAACTGAAAAGTATAATCACTGAATGAAGACTTGGCTCTGTTCTAGCTCAAACCAGGACAAACAGCTAATTGCAGAGGCCAGTTATGGCCTTTATTAAGGTTGTGTTGCATTTTCATGAATGAAAGCATAAGGCAGTGTACAAGACTGTGCAATGGATCAAGACATGAAAGTATTAAAGCACTTGGTCTACAATGCATTATCGGAGACTACTGAAGGCATAACAGCCTCATGACACCCAGAAGTAGAGTCCAGAAGCTGTTTGTTACTGACGGACACAAAGGTGTTAAGAACAAGATCTTTTGCTTTTGTTCTATTCTACAGATGAAATTGCAAAAGGTGAGAAGGGGAGAATGAGAAGATGAAGGGCAGATTTTGATGCATGTGACAGTACCAGAAGATGCTCATAATGGCTCTTTCTTTTCATCTCCATAGAAACTGCAGACTTTATAGATCATGAATAGAAAAGAAGTAGTTGGGAGTTGGAGGAGTGAAGGCTGATACTTACTGGTTGATATTTTGCTGTTCAGTTAATGCTTATTCATAGTTGCTTACACTCACACAGGAGTGTACCATACTGTTTCCGTCTATATGGCAAGGCACTTTTTAACCAGAAAATTTGACACACGTACGTGCTTAGTTCCTGAAGTTTGCAGTATGTCCCAGTACAAAAAGTGTCTAGTATGTTTCTGAAATTAATCTTAGTTTATTTATATTCACTAGTGTTTCTTATTTAAGAGGTTGACCTGCTTCAAGAGAATTTCATTACTATGTTTTTTTGCTCAGATATGAGAGAATTTAAAATCTAATTACTTATGCGTAGTAGATACTAGGAGGTTAGTTAATTCATCAATCAGAAACGTTAACTCTTTCCTCTATATCTCTGTTAATCTTTTTACCCTATTAGTTAACATAGCATCAATATTTATAGGTATACAAGCTCATGTGTGATATATTTGCATATCAAATACTCCTCAAGTTATACAGCTATTGGCAATTTAAACACACTCAGTGACAATTCTTGTGTGATTGTGGTCTCACAGTAAACTTTTTTTTTTTCCTAATTCTGTTGCCAGCAGAAATCAGTTTTATAATTCTGTGAAATAGGAGCCTCAATATGTATTGTTTTGGTGTGCCCTGATGACATATCTTTGAAAAATAAACATTAATTCTTACAGAAGGACAAAGGAATTGTGTTGTAAGAGTGATGAAAAGAGACTATCATCTTTCTTTTTTTTTTCCCCTATTTTATTATGATCAATAAGCTCAAACTAAGCAGACCTTAGGAGTACTAGTATTTGCAAATTCCCAGTGCCATTTAAAAGAGAACACAGGCTAGATTATAAACCAATATGCATGAAATTGCAAAGAAGAATACACTTGTAATAAGCAGCATGTTTGAGAAATATGGGCTAAAAGAAGTGTAGTTTTTTTGTAGATTTGCTCAGTTGTGGTTTTTTTTTTTGTACAGAGGGTAAAATGGGATTAAATAAATGGTGTGCATTGGGTGATGACTAATAACTGCATTATTCATATGCATAGTGTAGTGCTTTAGCATTTGGAAAAAACCCTCTAAATGTGTTTGTGGAGAGCTCAAAATTGTTATTGGAAATATATTGTGTAGATGTGAATTTAGAATTATTTGCAAGATATGGTAATATGAGCAATGAAATAAAAATGAGTCAGCACTGGAAATAAGTGTTTTGATTCCCTTGTGGAAGGGGCTACCAAAATATAAACCTTAAGAAATCAAAAGTTACCTTTAGCATTTTCTGCGTCATGCTAAAAAGTGGAGTCATGAAAAATCTACATTATTTATTTACAAAGATTACATCATGATGAAATTTTGTATTCTCTTTGCATAATAGCTTTCTTAATCTTAATATGAAACAAGATGTAAAAGTGAAGAGCAATTTGTTGAAGAACTCAACAATCTTTGAAATCTTAGTGATTTTTGATAGTGATTCAGAGTAGTTCTAAGAAAGAGAACTAATCTGGCCTCTCTAGAAACTTACCCATACAGTGGCGATTTCCCATTAGAATTCCCATTTGAGTGGAACAAGTTACAAAATAAACACCAAAAAAAATGGCTGTTACGTTGGTTTTTTTTTATTGAGAAACTGATACTGAATTATTTTAGTTTTTCTCTTAAAATGTTTTACACTACTCTGTAAGCATCCTACAAAAGTATAAATTACTGAACTGTCTTAAATTCCCTAGCTATGGATAGACTTTCAGATCCTTCAAAGACACTAGATGAGACTCGTTGACAGATGTTAAGCAACAATCTATTGTGTAATTTTTATTGGAGTCTTCTGTTGATGACTTTGCTTTGGAATGATCTGTTTGAATGCTCTATAATTGCTTTTTCCTATGTTAGTGTTCTGCTGTCCCATAAAACTTTTCAGTATCCCAGTATGTCTTGAAAAGCAGTATTAACTGTAAGAAGAGTTCTTTAACCATTTCATTTAAATGTCCTTGTTGGGACTTATCAGGATACGATGACGTTGAAACAGCCACTATAAAACAACTTCCTGAACAGCAATATTTTCTAAAATACACTACAACTATCTGTATCATGGCTTGACTACTCTATGTATTCTGGCTTTTTCCCCCATGATAATTTTATGAACATTTCTGGGTGATTATTGATGCTTCTATGACAGTGGGTAACCATTCCATATTTTTTTTAGGATTCATAAAATGATTTTTAATTAAGTTAAATTGCTCTGGTATAGATTGAATCCACATCATATGTAATGAAACTGAAGTATATGCTATTGTTTTCTATGAATGATACTACAGTTTAGTAGTTTAATCCTGATAGGAAGCTAAGCCCCACACACCCACTTGCTCCTTCTTCCCCCGCAGCAGGATACAAGCAATTGTACATCATTAATTTCAAGTACTGCATACTACTGTTTATCTATCTAAACTGTAGCATCTGAAATAAAAACCAACAAGGAGAAGAAAAATTCCATTAGAATATAAACAAATACACTGACCTGCACATTTGTTTAGAGAACATTGATTTTAAAATCTAAAGATGGGAACAGGAGTGAGACAGGTCTATACTGTGAAGAAGAAAACGTGTTTAATCTGATTTACTGTTTCAAGGTGAGTGCTGTAATATTAGAACAAGTTTTTTTGTTTGTTTGTTTTTTGCCAGTCTTCCACTTATAATGACAAACTTTACAATATATTTTTAAAAATAAAATTCACTTCTTATAGCATACCTGTATGTTTTGGTAATCAGCTGAAACAAGTTTCTTATTGTCTTTTTCTGGGGAATGCTCAGCATCATTACTTTGGGGTAGTATAGTGAAGGTTGCTTGACTCTTGTTTGGTTTATTCTGAACATACACATGGAATCTTTCAGACTAATAGCTAAAATGACAAAGCACATGCTATTGATAATTCTTAATACCTAAACAGCCTTCAAAGAGGATAAATCACCAGCTCAAGGTTAATACTTTGAATTTCTATAAATGAAAAAATGTTGGTGGTGATAGGTAGAGAAGTGAGTCTGAGATTTCTGCCTTTCTCTATCTCCTTTCATACTTGAATAATATTCTGAAGTAGTTCTGACAGTTTCTTGCATTTTTTTTTGGTAATTCCTCTGTTTCCTAATCCTTCATAAAAGATCTTCCTGCTTTAGAGAACATCTTTTGATGATAATTTATCAAATGTTTTTAAATACTATTTCTGTTCCAGATAAAATGTGCGGAAGAGAAAGAAAAGGGCAAGTGTGTCACATACTGTGAAAATAGTTTGGTAAAACTGGAAAGTTTTTGGAAAGATACAATAAAATTGCATTTTAATTCAGTTTGCTCCAAGTCCACTTAGTTGATTACTTGTAACCCCTGCAGTGTATGCTCTCCCCATGGTTTCCTATTCCAGAGTTTTTGCGCACAAGCAGTAAAATCTGCTTAATAAAAGCACCATTAGCCTCTATGCAGATGCATCAGGGGAAAAATACATTGGAATTACAGCTGCACTTGGATTGGTACCTATTGGTGTCTCTTTTTTTTCATCTTGATATTCTTCTAAGAATGAGCAAGTTGCTGTTTTCTGTCTTTCCTTGTATGTAATGTGTTTCAGCCCCACAATGATCTTGGTGGTCCTCCTCTTGACATGCTATAGTATGCCAGTGTCGTCCTTGTATCAGGGAGCACAAAACGACACAGACAGAGAATTCCAAGTGCCAGGTAGAGAAAGAAGCATTTTTTGGATCTGCTGGCTACACTCTTGCTAATGCAGCCCAAGATCTGGTTGCAGAGGCACGCTGCCAGCTTGTGCTCAAACTGTCCACCAAGACCTCCGGTCGTTTTCTGGAAAGCTGTTCCCTAGGCGATGTGTCACCAAGACTGACCATTGTCCAGGGTTAGACCATCCCAGATTTCTTTGTTGAATTTCATGCTATTCCTGTCAGCCTGTTTTTTTCCATCCTGCCTATTTTTTTTTTTTTAATCAGGTTATCAGTGCTGGCTAAGCATGCTGATGTCTTCAGCAGCATTCTGAGGTTACTATTTATACCCAGAGATTTAGAGTACAAAAAAATACAAAAAAAGTATTCATCTTTCTTGCTGTAAAAAATCTCTGTGCTACTTTTAAAGATACTCTGTCTGATACTGTGATTGGCCAAACACAATTGGATTAAAGACAAGCACATTTGCAATATATTATCGTGTATTTCATAAGCCATGAATGCATAGATGGATGTATAGAATTTTATTGCTTTATCTCTTAACTTCCCCAAATGCATGGTTTGTAGCCTTTTCTAACCATGGAGTAAATATTTGTATTTGTTAGTCCTATACATTATACATGTACAAATTACATTATGCCACCTTTTGATGCAAAAGACAATACAGGTTTCTATGCTCATTTTTGTTTTTCTGATGGCAATTATTACAATTTTGAATGTGGAGCTCAGACATTGTGTTTTGATAAAATATTTTTAAGCATTTTCAGATTGCATCAGAACCCACTTTACTATTACAAAAATCATTGAGAACTGATTAAGCGATTGTTTTTAAATTAGTTGGAAGTCATCTCAAGTTGTTTTTGTGCAGTTTCTTTATATGATTTTTTTATGAGATTGATCATGATGAAACTATTTCTCAAAATTTCTAGTTTTAATCTGTGTATTCTTTATCTGTTTTTACTTAATCTGTCCCCAGTACTAAGTACTAACATGTGGATCATGTTGACATCAACCACTCATTTTTTCTCTTGGGTGCTAGAATTATAATCATCTAATGCTATCCAACATAGGTTGTTCAATGCTGTTGAAAATATGAGCATTTGGAGATTACAGAGAAGAGGAAAATACAACATTTTTGTTCTGTGTAGTATAAGGATGCTAACTACATATATCACTCTGTGTATGTCCTATTGAATTTAAGTCATTACTGTGCTTTCCCTCAGGACTATGTGTATTTTTATAATTCAGATTACTTCAAAATTTGGTATTGGTAATTTGTTTTTGTTGTCAGTATTCCACATATGTAAGCGTAATTAATCATCTCCTGACACACCATAGATCCTTCTAGAACTTCTACAATAGGTCAGCATGATTTCTTCTGATAGCAAAATGGGCTGATCACACTACTTGCATGTAAGTGGTTTATGTTAGTAACAGCAAAGCATTTCATGAACAAGTCAATCCCTGTCTGACTAGTGTAGTACACAATAACTGCAATGAGAAAGTTTCTTGAAGTTTCTTGTGTTAAAAACACTTCTCTTGTAAAAGTGGAGTTAGAGTTGCTAAAGCTGCTGAAATTCTTCGTATAATTCCTTAAAAATTTGGCTTCATTAGATATCTTCCAGCTCTGCAACTATGTTTGAGGTTTCTTAATTTTCAGTGTGTCAAGTGTATTTGTCAAGCCGATTAAAGGAGTTTAACCTTAAGCCAATAAGCTCTTGAAATGAAAGTTACTTACAGTAAAGCTTTGGTTACCTTGCTAAACTGTCTTTCATTATGTAAGTGGTCAGTTATATGCCAGATATGTATTTCTGTTGTGGAGCTGTTCCATATGTGTATTTGGCTAATATCAGTATCATGTTTTGAAAGTGTTATTGAGTGTATCATGAATCAAGGATGCTGGCACAAAAGAGTTCTATAAGCAGAGTTTCATACCAAATAATTGTACATTTTTCCCGTATGTGTTTTTTATCATTGCTTGTTTTGAACAGTGTATATGAAAGGCTTCATTGCGTTTAGAAAGGTTTGTTCATTTTATGGTAGTCATGTCTTTTTGCATAATCATTTGCCCCTCAGTTCAAGAAGGACAGGGAGCTGCTTGAGAGAGTCCAGCACAAAGCCACAAAGATGATGAAGGGAGTGGAGCATCTCCCTTATGAGGAAAGGCTGAAGGAGCTGGGTCTCTTTAGCTTGGAGAAGAGGAGGCTGAGGGGTGACCTCATTAATGTTTATAAATATGTCAAGGGGGAGTGTCAGGAGGACAGTGCCAGGCTCTTCTCAGTGATGTCCAATGACAGGACAAGGGGCAATGGGTGGAAGATGGAACATAAGAGGTTTCATAAAAATATGAGAAAAAACTTTTTCCCTGTGAGGGTGACAGAGCACTGGCACAGGCTGCCCAGGGAGGTTGTGGAGTCTCCTTCTTTGGAGATATTCAAAACCTGCCTGGACGCGTTCCTGTGCGCTCTGCTGTAGGTGATCCTGCTTTGGCAGGGGGGCTGGACTAGATGATCTTTGAGGTCCCTTCCAACCTCTAACAGTCTGTGTGATTCTGTGATAATTTCCAATTACTGTGTTATAGGTAGTTTTGAAGGGAGAACAACTCCTCTGTTTTTATTTGGAAGCTGAGTTTTCTGAAGTTTTGTTGCCTTCTTATTCTTCTAAATGTCCTTAACTTCCTGTAGCTGGTGTAAGATTGTCTTTATACAGAGTTTATGTAGGGCAATGTTTTGTCTAACAGCTGCTGAAAGTGGTGTCTTAAAGATGCTGAAAGTGATAACAAAAGTCTGGTAAATGTAGTAGTGTTTAGTTAAAACACCATATAACCTTTACTTGCTGTGTTGGTTTGGCCTGGCCGGATTTTGGCAGCAGGGAGGGGGGAGCTGCAGGGTGGCTTCTGCAAGAAGCTGCTAGAAGCTCCCCGAGTTTGATAGAGCCAATGCCAGCTGGCTCCAGAAAGGGACCCGCTGCTGGCCAAGGCTGAGCCTATCAGTAAAGTGATAGGAGAGGAATGCCTCTGTGAAAAACATATTTAAGAACAGGGAAAAGAACTGCACCACAACAGCTGGCACAGAGATGGAGGAGTGAGAATCTGTGCAGACACCAAGGTCAGTGAAGAAGGAGGCAGGGGAGGATGAGCTCCAGGCGCCAGAGCAGAGAGTCCCCCGGGTCTGTGGTGAAGACCATAGTGAAGCGGGTTGTCCCTCTGCAGCCCATGGGCGAGGTGCAGATGTCCACCGTGAGGATCACCGCGTAGATGTCCACCGAGGACTCCACACCATGTGGGTGGATGCCTGAAGGGGACTGTAGTCCGTGGGAAGCCCGCATCGGAGCAGATCGCTGCCGGAACCTGTAGCCTGTGGAAGAGAGGAATGCCCACGCTGGAGCAGGGTGGCTGGTGGGACTTTTGGGACGCTGCGGGGGACTCCCGCTGGAGCAGTTTCCCCCGAAGGACTGCACCTCAGACTCACGAGGGGTGGGCTGCCCCTCGTGAGGTGTCTCACATCGGGCAGTTTGTGATGAATTGCCCTTCGTGGGACGACTCATGCGGAGAAGAGAGCGTGAAGCTTGTCTCCCGTGAGAGGGACCCCACAATGGCCCTGGGGAAGAGTGAAGAGTCCTCCCCCGGAGTGAAGAAGCAGTGGAACCAACGTCGGATGAACTGACCGTAACCCCCATTCCCTGTCCCCCTGCGCCGCTCGGAGGGAGGAGGTGGAGAAACCGGGATTGGTGTTAAGCCCGGGAAGAAGGGAGGGGTGGGAGGAGGTGTTTGCTTTTTCTTATTTCTCACTACTCCTCTCTGATTGGTTCTCTTAATAAATGTAATTAATTTCCCCAAAATCGAGTCTGTTTTGCCTGGGACAGTGAATGAGAGTGATCTCCCTGTCCTTATCTCAAACCCTGAACCCCTGGAAATATTTTGTCCCCCTGTCTAGCAGTGAAGGGGGAGTGAGAGAGCGGCTGTGTGGGTGCCTGGCTGCCGGACCAGGTCAAACCACGACACTTGCTAATGACACTAATAGTTTTTACATAATCAAAAGTCCCTATTGTTGGGCTGAGTGGCTTAAACAAGTTTTAAAAATGTTTTAATTGTGTTTTTGGTTTGTTTCATGTTCATGTGAAATAATAAGAATTTTTTTCTAACTAAAAATAATTGGGATGTGTATGGTGCTGTTCTGTTTGGTGATTGCCTGAATCTGCTTAAGTGTTGCTGGCTGTTCCAAGTAGTATTTTTGCTTTTTAAAAAATATGTATTAATTCTACCACTCATTTTTTAGACAGAGTGGGGTTTGGTAAAGTCCTTTCAAAATAATTATCTAAACTGAGTCAGATGAGAGTCCAGAAAGCACAAGGGTTTATTAAATTATGTAGGATAGATGCTCAGTTGCTGTTTCAGAAAAGACAGTGTCATCTTGGCCAAATGGAGAACATCTAGTAGCACTTTGGGATCCTCTGAGATATGAGTCATATTTTCAAGACCACAAGATACAATAGTAGGTGTGTAGGAGGCCCAGAGCCTTCTGCCTCACATCTGTGAAGCTGGGTGGGATATCCTAGGTCATTTACAATGCTGCATTTTACAAATGCGCTATTAGAATGGGGATGGGAAGGGAAAAGGAGAATGTAACACTGGTATTCTAGGTATAACAGAAGAACAGAGCCAAACAGAACTGACACACAGTCTACATACATCTAAATAGATTATTTGATGCAGTCACAATATGTTTTAACTAAACAGGAAGCACATAATGTGCTTGTCTTAGGTTTGAAAGTAGTGGTGTCCTTGTTAGCTGAGCAAATGTGAAAATATTTATGTAACTTCATTTACAATGGATCAGTTGGTAAGAACCTGTAATAGATGGTATTGCCTGCTCTGTGTGTAGTGAATTGCAGTTTGAAGGTTTGACCTTTTTCAAAGACTCTTGCAGTAAGATATAGGAAGATATTCTGTACACCTAAACCATTTTGATCTCCACTTATAAGGATGTAATCAAATTATTGTTTTCCTGACGGATTTACAATAATATACTATCGGGATATTTTTATCTATCTGATCTTACTGAATCTTGACACTGCACAAGAGCAGCAAACGGACATAAAGAGTGCATAAGCAATGGAAGAAATAGTGTTGTGTCTCATAATTCCAAAATAGGGAGCAGTAAAGTTCCTGCATTATATTGTGTGATGCAGGGATTTATTTTAATTCGAAGGACTTATTTCAGATAGTGTAAACTCCTTTACCCATGGCTTATTATAATATATGCTGAGTGAGCGGGGTGAAGAAATCCTTTGCCTTTTGTTGCCCGCCCCCCCTCAACATTTTATTCCTTTCTGTAGACTTTTAACAAATCCTAATGACCTCACGAAACTTCTCCAATAAATTTAAAAGAAACACAGATTACACCAACTCCTGCTCCCACCTGCTGGCCACGCTTCTCTTGATGTAGCCTAGGATGCGACTGGCTTTCTGGGCTATGAGTGCACATTGCTGGCTTGTATCCAGTTTTTTATCTGCCAACACCCCCAAGTCCTCTGCAGGGCTGCTCTCAATCCACTCATGGCCCAGCCTGTGTTTGTGCTTGGGATTGCCCCAACCCAGGTACGTGGCCTTGTTGAACTTCATGAGGTTTGCGTGGGCCCAACTCTCAAGCCTGTCACTTTGCAGCAAAATGGCTACTTGATAAAGATTATATTGAAGTATCAGAGAGGATGCATTTTCTATTAAGAATAGATATGCTGCTAAAATACATATTCATACATGCTCATGATTATTAATAAGTGGCTAAAATTAGAAAGCGTTTTATTTCTAGAAGTATTAGGTGAAATATCTAAGAGTTTTGTTGATTGTTCATGAGGAAAACACTCAAATTTCTGCAGTTATTTCTCAAGACTAATCCTTCACTGATATTTGACCTGCAACTTGTTTTATACCAATTAAGTCATGCGTGAAAACTGCTCTTTAAAAGCATTTTTAAGGGTGTGGGTTTTTTTTTTAACATTGGATCATATAAAAAGAAAATAGTTTTAGAATTAACATTGAATTGACACTGGCTGAATTAGTTTTAAATACATAATGTTACCATGAAATATGATTCATAATTTCTAAAATGCAAAAATGTAATATTCTTAATCTAGAATCTATTTATAGAGAAACGTTCAATTAAATTAAGCTGTCAGAGGATTTATGCTATGAAAGGCTATCATTAGCCGATTTTCACTTTTTCCAATCTTTTAAGAAATAAGTTCTCTTTATGCTAAATCTACAGCTATATTTGAAGATACTTTCATATTTCAAACTAACTCACTTGAACCATATTTAAAATATATATTTACTGTCCTGAGCATGGTTGGAAGTCTGAATGATGAAAGTTATTTTAGATTCCTGCTTTCTGCAGAGAAACTGAGAATGGGGAGAACAGAAAGTAAATGTTACAACACTTTTTATCCAGCTAAACTTGATGGGGGCTTCCCCAGTGCCTCCTGCTCTGCAGCATCAGTGGGGATTGCTGTCAGGAGGGGGACGGAGTCGGGTTTAATATCGGGCTTATATATAGTTGTATATAGTTTGTTTATTTTTATCGTTTCACTATTTTCATTATTGTTTCAGTAAAGCTATTCTAGTTTTTCTTTTCTAACCCTTAAGTGTCTCTGCCTCGTTCCCTTTTCCTTCCCCTTTTTTTGGGGGTAGAGGGGGTTAGAGAGCATCTGCCCGTGATTTTTGGCCAGCCCAGCCCTAACTTGTGACAGCACCACACCAGTACAGATGTCCACGCTGCTGTTCATGAAGGATCTCATGCTGAAGCAGGTTGATATTCTGTGAAGGAACTCCGTACCCATGCTGCAGCGGGTTCTCCTGACAGAATCTGTGGTCTATGGAGGACCCACAGAGGAACAGGTTTACTCTGAAGGACTACTGCCTGTGAAGAGGACCCATGCTGGATCGAGGGGAAACGAGTAGCAGAGAGAAGCTGTCATGGACTGACCACAACACGTTTTGCACACCCCTCTACAGCTCAGGGTGAGAGAGGAGGTGAAAAAGTCAAGAATGAAGCAGTGAAGTTGAGACTATGACAAGGGATGAAGGGGGAGAGTGTCTTATTTTTTGTCTGTCCATCTCTGTCTTAATTGACAATAAGTGAAATTAGTTCCCCAAGTTCAGTCTGTTCTTGATGGTAATTGAAGAGCGAGCTGCCTCCCTGTCTGTTCCTAAACTAGTCTTGTCTCCCTGTTCTGTGAGGGAGGGGAAGTGAGTAGGTGTCTCGTGGTCAGCCCAGGTCAGCCCACATTAAGAATCTTTAACACCCAAACAAGTTTCCCAGAGAGGCTGTGGACCTTACTGGTCAACCTCCTCTGTCCGATCCTGATCTAAGCAGAGGCTTGGGCTCAATGGCCTTTTTTTTGTTGGTTTTTTTTTTTTTTTCCTTGAGGTGGGTGTGGTGGTGTTTTTTTCCACTAAGTAGTACTGATTCTCAGTCCATATAGCAGGCAATTTTATGTGAGTTTGGTGTGAAGCAAGACCAGAAAAAGGGTCAAGGTCCATTCATTGTAAATTGAACATTTACTGCCTTCACTGAGGCAGATTTAAAGTACAGCTGACTTTTAAAGTTATAGTGCAACTCTACTGTACTGGATATTAAAACCCTTAATCTTTCCCTTTATCTGTTTTTAATACTTTTCTGCCCATTAGCTTGTATGTTGAAATTGCATTAAAAGAGCATTTGGCAAGAAGGAGATGCGGGAAACACTGCTCTTTCTCATTTCAAACTTTTCATATGCCCTCATTACCAGTTGCTTTTGTAACTGAATATGTGTTCTGGTAATAGTGTTTAGTTGTGCTTTTGACCAATCATTTCAGTATATGTAAGTCAAAAGGAATATTAGGTCTCTACATATTATTGATATGTAAATTGTATATTTTTATATATATTATATATATAAAAACTTTATGTCAACTCACGGACCATGACTTCAAGTTGCAAAGCAGACAAAGGCTGAATCCTACTTCTTCCATTTCACCGTAGAGAAAAACTAATATGGCCTTTGTAGGTCTAAAAGATGCGTAGCCACCCTTTAGTTTCTTTTACAGGAATGTTGTCTTACTGTTTCAAGAAAAACATCTTGTCAGTACTTGAACTTGCACATTCATTGATGTCTTTCAACACAACAGTTATCCTGGGACAGTACCCAGTCTTGTAGTATGGTCAGGCATTAAATATTTTATATAATGGTTTAATCTGTGAGGGGTCAATACCACTTGCTATCTTTTGCAGAATCTTACTTTGTAAAAGTTCTAGTAAATCAGATGCTACATAAGGTCCTTTCAAAAAAAACCACAACAAACAAACAAAACCAAGCACAACAAAAAATGGGTTAACTACAGGGATTATGTTACAGATCAGATAAATGCCATTAGATAAAGATTTTTGACATTTAGTCTAATAAAAGGCCATTTACTCCATATTTCATTATGATCTTTCTTCCTGCTTGCTGATTTTTTTAACATTTCTTTCCTGTTTTCACTTCAGGCTTTAGTTATACTTCCAAGGTGGATATGAATTTCTTTTTTCCACTGTGTTCATACACCCAAATCTAGTTGACACTGAATTTCAGCCTGGAGATAAAAAACCAGAGATTTTCTTGTCCTGAGCATTTTCATTCTTTTTACAAGTTCAGTCCTGATCACACTGAAAATCTGTGTTTACTAGGATTGTTATAAATCATTCAGCTATTAAGAAAAAAAAATGAAAAAACCTGGAAAATGTTGATTTGGCAAATTGACTTTACTCTTAACTTCATTTACCTGTGCTATATTTATATTATGAATCTTTTTGCTTGTTTACAATCTCTGTGAGACTTTGAAACTTGCTATTTGTGTCCTAAATAAGTATTTTATTTTGTATGACTACTAATTTTTTCTTTCATAATTTAGCTTGTGCAAGAACCCAGATATCATCTAATTGATTTGTTTTGTACTGTCTCCCACCTTGACAACATTTGTGATACAATTGCAACATTAGAGAGAAAAAAAACCCAAGACCTTTGTTTTTCTGTGGGTATGTATTGACGAGAAAGTGTATGTTTGAGCTTGTTGATCTCATCACTCTACTTGGCTTGTTCTTTTCATTTTGCAGAGGAGGAAAATGAATGTGAAGTTGGCACTGTCAGAGTTGGCAATGATGCACATAAAATTAACCATATCACCTTCAGGTTCCTTCTAAAAATTTCTGACATATCTCTTTAGAGTGTTGCAGTGTCTATCACTCAAAGCTGGTAGTTGATACCATGTTTTCTCTGGCATACATATACTTCCCAGCTGCTAGATTTAATATTAGAAACACATTATTTTGTATTTAATGTAATTATTACCAAATTATATTTTAAACACTAAAAATTAAAATGAATTTATCTGGAGGGCTATTAGACACACTAATATTGCTGGATACAATATTAATACTTATCAATACTGAATATTACACATATTGTTTTTAAAAATCACGTTTATCAATATTAGGACTTAATTAGCTAGGCATATATTGTGAACAAGTGGGTTATGATAACCCTCAATTACTGGGATAAGTTATTTGTCAGTGTGCCCCTTTCTCTCACTTCAAAAAACAATTTCATATTTAATAGCCTATTTCAGTTTCTGTTGCATAGCTGTTAGCCTGGTGATAAAACTATTATGAGTAACATTGTCAAGTGCTCCTTGAAAATCTAGCTATGATGCATTCACTGTATTTTCTTTATTTTTCGTAACAGTTATGTTTTCAAAGAACTTCAGAAGGTTAGTTAAGCATGACCTCCCTTGTCTGAATCCATATTTTCTGTCATTAATCAAAATGCACTTCACTGTTTGTTTTTTTTCACCACATCACTAAAGATAATTTCTAAATTCATTCCTGTGTGACAGAATTTTTTTCTTCTTGTTCCCCTCCTGCCCTGTTTCCCCCCTCCCAGTTCCGTATATTCATGGTGGTGAGATTTGAGAAGTCATCGCTTTGACATGTAAAGTCATATTCTTACCTGTCTTTAGAAAAACTAAATCTGCTGGCCATACTGATGTCAGCTCTTGTTTTCAGTTTCTGTCTGCCACTAGAATGTTTTTCCTCATGAAGAAAAGTGCTAGATGTAAATTGGATAAAAATGTCTGTAACTGGTTCTGAACAAAGGTTTTAGAAGCAGCTGTTGAGAAGGCGCATTTCTGATAGAATGGTTTATTCTCAGTGTTTCCTGTGCATTTTAGTATAAACAGCTGTATCCAAAATGCATTCTACTTCTCTTATGACTGTACTGCATGAGTCAGCCTATAGGTGCTGCTTCAGACAGCCCCTGCCCTTCCAATTTCTCACTGGGGATGTGCTGAAGAAGGGTCATTGTTTGTTTGCTCAGCCTTCTCGTTCTCAGACGCTCGCTTCCTATCACTTCTGAAGACAGGGAGCTGCTGTAGGTACTCTCCCTTTCAGAGTCTAACAGAGCCACAGGTATGTAGCTCATGTAATAACTCATTGAAGAGGGTCCCTTCGGAGAGCCGGCCAAGATAACAATCATCACACCAATATGGCTACAGATCGTCCTCCCTTTATTGCTCCGGACAGCTCAATATATACAGTTCAGCAGTGTCCCCGCGCCTGCCCCTTAACAGAGTTGGTCAGTTACAGGTTTACACGCGCCAGCGTTTTATTGGGTAGTGCCATTCCACTATGCAAGTGGCTCTCGCCCCCCCTTCTCCCCCCGCGGCCAGCACCTCCAGCCAAGCTTCTCGCAAAGCTCTCACAAAACAGATAAAACCTCCTCCTCCCTGTGTTCCAAGGCAGCTTCAAGGACAGAGCCTTTGTTTAGGCCTAAGCTGGGTTGTCCACATCTTTAAAGTGATACCGTGCCTCTGCTCCACAAGAAATTCCTCTACAACTCATAACTGGAGTGCTCTGCTTTATACCCAAGGGTGAAAATACTTTACATTCCAGTTTATCATTTAACTAGCTCAGTAGAGGAAAGGGAAGAAGAAAAAAAAAAAAGTGGTGTGAGCACTAAGCAAATAATTCCTGACTAGTAGTATGGAAAAATAAATATTTTTTGAAAGGAGCATTGTGTAAATCCGTAACATTCCCGATAGGATTTTGAGCTATATTATGATATGACAGCAACATTTTCAGTTTATTATGTGAAACTGCAAAGCCATCTAAAAAATTTTATTTGCTACTTGTTTGTCAAAAACTGTGAGATTAGGAAGCTAATGTAGTAAATAATTAGACTATAAATTATGAAACTGAAGGAGTTCTTTTTATTTTGTATTTTTTATTTCTTATTTTTTATTTTTTTGTCTATTTTTTTTTAGCTTAGTATTAGCATCTCTGGTACTTTATACGAGAGATGCTTTGAGACAAAAAGCTCTAAATATTTTTTACAGTCTTACTGCTGAAAATATTCAAGTTACTGCCTTTCTGTAAAGCAGACTTCATTTGGACCCTTGGCTCAAGCTCAGTTATGTTGACGATATCCGATAGGTTTAAGTCAGAACCGGTGTAGAGGAGGAAAGGCACTAGAAAAGAGAGTAATGGAAAATGTCATATGAGAAAAGCCTGAAGAAGGGGTGTCGGTGGGAATGTTGAGTCCATGCCATTTTATTAGCTCCATCAGAACACTAGAATCGAAGGTCCCTTCACCTTTTAGACCCTCGCAGTTTGGTTCACATCCGGTAGGTAGTGGTGGGGCCCTCACCTACCCTGGGCCACTCTGGTAGGTAACAATTTTGTTTGGTTTAGCTCAGGAAGATGACTATTCTGTTTAATTATGATTCTTTTCTATCACAGAAGGGAGGACAAAATTTAATAAAAAGGCTGCCAGTTCCCAAGAATTAGTTCTGGAAATTGGAAGGAAGGCTGCTAAATGCTAACCAAGTCAGATTCAAAAATAGACTTTCGGTGAAGATATTACTGAGGAGTGGGCAATAGATCTTGACTATTTCATGGCTACAGTTGCAGAAATGAGGAAATTTTATGTGATAATGCAGGATGGCCCTCCCATTTTTTTTGTATAGAACCCAGTAACTTCTTAAACATTCTTGACTTTTTTACATGTCTATCTAAAACAGCTGACAATTTCGAAACTTAAATGGGAGGCATTTAGTCAGGGTCATTATCATCACATTATGAAGTTTCAAAAAGATGGTGCTGCAAGAGATAAATGAGCATTAAAAATTATTATTTATTTATTTATAAACATCAGCACAGAGAATTAATATGCATTGTTTGCTCTTCCTTCTGTACTTCCTATGTACTCAGCGCAGATTGTGTTACTCCACCTTGCTAAAGAAATTTACCTCTTTTACTTCCACTATTGCCAATTTTCATCCCTTTTGCCTCTTTTTTTTCCCCACAGTCTTTTCCCTTCTCTCTGTTTTGATCTTTTTCCTATCTCTGAGATATTATGTCTTCTGGGAAATATATTATTCTGAACTTCATCCCATAGTCTAGATCTTTATAATTTTTAAAATGTGAGCTTTTCAAGCCAGTCTGTAAGGAAGGAATGAGGATGGTTGCTCACTTAAGCTCACTGAAAGGTGTACGTTCATTGACTACTGTGCTTTATCCCAGCGAGCCTGAAAGCAGTATTTTGCTAAATTTTGTTAAACCTTTTTTATACAAGTTTACACTTGGTATTGTTTATTGTGTATTAATCTTATAGTTATATGTCTATGATGTATTCTTAGGTGAGAGGCTGGTCCTTTCTGAGTACCTGGTATTTTCATTCTAACTTCAGATATCATCATATTTCTGTTTATTGATGTTGGAATGAGGACAGAAACATCTCTCCTTCCTATTGAATAAGTTATGGGTTTAAACAGACTTCATTGGTCTGGCCCTGGCCATCTCAGTCCTGTGTGAATGAAGAGGGTGGGAAAGTGCGAACAGAAGTTAATATTACTTCCTTTGGTAACTGGTGGATGGAGAGATGTAATGTGAGTCGATAGCTGCCGTGAAGATGAGAGCCTCTTCTGGGTAACTGTGGCATCTGAGTATGGCAATGTTTTCATTCTAGATCATTAAATCACCACAAAATGTACAACAAAAGTCTTCTGCGTTTGTTTTAAGTCAGAATTTTTTAGGCCTTTTTGCTTCCTTCGTGTATTTAGAAATGCCTTTGTATTAGTGTCCGCTGGGACTGTTGCATACAGCTTCTGTTACTGCTGATGGCAGCTCGCATATATTGTCGTTCACGAGAATGAAGATACATTCCTTTTCATTACTTCAGCAGACATCTGTGGAGCTTCTTTAAGAAATGTTTTAGGAAAAACTGAGTGCTGGTAATTTAGGAAATGAGCATAAGCTTTCAGAAACTACACTTAAGATGTTAATGTTCTTGCTGCAACTGCAGTGCCTTATTTTTTCTCCTAGTAAATTGCTGTACAACTCAGCTTTAATTTATAATAAAGAATACTTTTAGCTTTCTAGCCTTAAGACATCCATGAGAGAATTAATTTACCTCTCTCTTGTTCAGCACTAACTGCAGTAGGTTGTTAGTGCTCCCACTTGGATCCGGTCATAAGAAGGCATATAAGGAGACACCAGGTTGTACAAGGGCTTGACCTTAATCTCACAAGGTTAAACTAGGGAAGATCCTCAGTTAGGACAGGGGAACATTTGATGGTCTCACATTTTTAATTTTTCTTTGGGTGAACCTTTCTCCTTGTGTTGTCTGTACAGGGAGCCTAAGAGCAATAACCATCATATTTTCACTTCTTCCCTTTTCAAGCTGTGCTAATCACCAGGACTTCAGAAAGAATGCAGGTGACGTTAGGTGACTTCTGTGTTATTTCCCCTGACATACGAGTGAGCAAAGT
The DNA here is from genome assembly GCA_020746105.1 of Trogon surrucura. Taxonomy (NCBI): domain Eukaryota; kingdom Metazoa; phylum Chordata; class Aves; order Trogoniformes; family Trogonidae; genus Trogon; species Trogon surrucura. The sequence continues at coordinate 108,973,019 of CM036617.1, read as the reverse complement.
GTGGATGTGAGAGTGTCGACTGGCATGAGTATTTGAAATGGATTCAAAAAGAACTGAAGGTAAAGTTTTCTAGGAATACATGTTTTCAAAGGCAAACACGTTTACACACTGAAAGACATTTGCATTGTAAGGCTGGTAAAGCCAAAGGGAACATGACTTTATCATCTTTCCATGAAAATTAAATATGAAGTATATAAGACAATAATACTGCAGAAGGTATCAAGCTTTTTTATATGGTTCTATTTTAAGAATGTAGTAGAAAAAAATTTCTGTGGAGGCTGTTTTGTATAGTACTGGGGTCTTACTGAATACTTTAAGTAGCCATAGCTGTTAATTCAAATAAAATAATTTATAATAAAAATTATAAAACTTTATTAAAGTTAGGCTGCTGGCTTTTTTTTTTTTTTCCTTCCCAAATGGTATGATACTGTAAAATTCTTCTATCATTAAGAAATGTATGTCATCAGAGGAAAGCAATATTTAATGAGAACTAGACTGCAAAGAGGAATTGTTTTCTTCCATCAATTTTACATACAATGATTTAGTGTCTAGCCCATTCTGTATAGGTTTTCAGAGGGAAAGCATTTTTCCAGATCTTTATAGATTGGTTGTGATTATACCTCCCTGTCTTCATTCAGCAAAAATTCTTTAGTGAAAAAAATATAAAGGAGATACCCTAATAAACATTAGCGTTATAAAGCTATTTCTTCTTAATCTTTTTTTTTCCTAATATTGTTGTTGCAGGGGAACGTCAGAACTTTACTTTCTTTACTTCTTTTACTTTTTGAGAAAAGAATATTTAAGTAGATTAAGTTTCCCAAATGCTTTGAATGTGCTGAAACGTTTTGAAAAACAATCTTTGCAGATTTCACAACTCATTTGAAATGATATTTGTTCATTATTAAAGAATTGATATCACTTTAGCTCATTCAAAAATCATATATAAAATTTAACAAGGTAGAAGCTATTTGTAGCATGAATGGGCAAATAATTGCATTTCATTCACTAAAACCTGATAATGCATCAGCACAGGATGAGAAACAGCCTGGATATAATTTATTAAAGGCTGACTTAGTAGGTTTAGTCATTTAGGGGCATCTAAAGTGAGCGAATCTTAAAGGACTTATTTTCCACACCTCAACTTAATGTTTTCTGACATCCAGTAGATGCATGTCCAGCATTTCATAGTCTTGACTGTTGGTTTTGGGGTTTTTTTAAGAAGTAAACATTTAAAACTTTAGTGCTAAAATCAATGTGAGCAGTATGCAGCTGTTTTTTCTTGTTTCCAATGTGGAACTTAAATTATCTGAACTTCATGTAATTGAATTATAGAAGATCAGAGTAGAACTCGATGATCCCTGGAATTTTAGAGTTGTGCGCCTAGGTAAATCTGATTTATTATGTTTATGTTGGCCTAGGCGATGCTGTTATTAGTTTTAGAGTAGCTTTTGCAGGTTAGTATTCTAGTGATAGATGTAGACATAGAAGGCTTTTGCAACTAGAAAATTGTTTCATTACAGAAAGGGAACTTGGCAATTTGAAGATGTACAAAGATTTGCAGAGGATGTTTTGAAGTGGGTATTGCTGATCCAGGGAAGGCACTCAAGGCATTGCATTTTGTTTGAAGTCTGAAAAAAAACACTAGAAAGTTTTATCTCTAACCTTCTGCAGAAGTGGGGCAGGGAATGAGAGGTGAAGGATGCTATCCATGCTCTGGTTACCAGGACTGAAATTAAGCTTCATGAGCTTGAACAAAACACTTACTGTTCAGAGAGGAACAACAGACAAACAAATGCAAAATCAGATCTACCCAAGCTTGAAGAGAGTTGTTGAGCGGGAAGAATGGTAACATCCAATTACGAAAGGAAATAGAAGAATCTCTGACAAACTCTATAGACTTAAATTTGTACTTAGCAGATCAATAATGATGTCATGTTCCTTAAATCTAAGTTGAATTTATGGAGAAAGGCTTTACTGAACAGTTTCTTTTTGACTGGTAAAGCTGGTGTTTGTGTGTAAAGGAAAGATCTAAAAATTTCTTTCTCTAAAATCATAACTTGTCTGGTTATCTAACATTGTTAGGTTTAATACAAGCTTGTGAGTGGCAGCTGATGGAAAACAAATTTATTTTTTTTTCCTAAGGGGTGTTTTGGGTTTTTTTCTTAGTAATAATTAAGAAATGAGCCTTGTAGTCTCGCAGCGGATACTGTCATAATATCTTAATTATCAAATGGACAGGTCTTTGTGATGTATTTAAAAAATAGTATGTCCTAGTTGCTTCTAGGCATTCGTAAGGGTTTTACTCAGGTTTTAAGGAATTGTATTTTTTTTCTGGTAGAAACATAATGCTCATTTGGGAAGCGTTTTTTTATATATACTTTTTCTATAATGAGCCAGTCTTTTAATGTAAAACTTTGGAGTATATTTAACTGTATTAGCTGCCATCTAGAACTGAGAGTTGTACCTTCATGAAATAGATTGACAGAAGAAAAAAATTAATATGCACTCATCATCTAGATCATCTGAAGATTAGAATCATCCTTTAAGTTTGCTATTAAGCAAACTTCTACATTCAGAGCTGTCTGGGGTGACGTATTTGTGTTCAGCTGCAAAGCAGACAAGGTTAAATGTTTTCCCCTTTTCATCTAGTAAAGGACCTGAAGAGGTAGATAATTTCTTTAGATGAAAACAAGAAATAATTTCTGGACTATAACTGCTATAGAATGCTGCTAAACTTAATGAGTTAAAAAAACACCCCAAACAACAGAAAACATCCAACCCAAAACCAAACACCTCCCAAAAAACCCCAGCTCCTTCCTCCCAGAAACCCAGCAACAAAACCAAACAAGCCTCTATTGAATAGAAGACAAAGAAAATAAAATATTTTTTCTCTTTAGTATCTCCTTAGTTTCTTCTTATTTTCTTCTTTTTTTTTTTTTTTTATTTTTCAGATTACCATAGTAATCTCTAGATACTGAAGTCTAGATTCATCTAAGAGCAAACTCACTGCATGCAATTGGAAATCTGGACAGAAGTACAGGCAGTGTTGAACGAAATAACCAATGGCATCTGATTCCTCTCCTCACATGCCTTTAGGCCTATATTAAAAAAAATCATATGGATGCCTATGAGTCCTTACAGATGCATTCTTCAGAGAAGGGGGATGGTTAGCCATAATTTTCTAGTTCAGACCAAAACACTCATTCTGGTTATTGAATAATTGAATTTTAACACCATGGTTCCAGAAGAATCAGGCTATGTCTATGAGCGTGAAATTTCAATATGTCAGTGGGATTATTTTTTGCTTAAAATTAATGTTATGAATCAATGCTAACAACTTTAGTTTCAAAAATCAGCATGATTTTTGCTTATTACTCAGCATGTATTTTTCCTACTGCTTGTATTATCTGAATTATTTTGGTTTGGGTGGATTTGTTGCTTCTTTCAAACAGAAGCTGTGTAACGGCCTAATAATAGCTCCTCTCATTATATACACACACTTGTATACACTTATGTGTGAATGTGGGAAAAACCTCACCACTATTGCTGCTATTTACCAGTATGTAGTATGGTTAGTTAGGGAGACTTTGATGTAAGTTTGGTCCATCACAGTGCACGTTGCAGGATGTCATATCTATTAATTTGTAGGCTGGATTTTGCTGTTTTATTTGGAGAAAACACATTCATTAAAATTGCTGACTCCTGTAGTAAGTTGTTCTGCTGATGCAGAATACTATCTACATGTGGAAATATTTGTAACCTGTGAATGTTTCCAGCTAACAGTGTCCCTTATGCAGCTTATGACCTTTTGTTGGCCACCTGGATAAACTTATGGTATAAGAAACCATATGGATAGTAATTTTTGCTACTTCTGTGCACTTGCATAGTTTTGTGCTGGTTTGTGTTGTACTGTTGTCCCATGCACATTTAATAACTTTTAAAAAATATTACATATAACCTTCTTTTGATATTGGTACATGCTACTGAAATAAAATACTAGTTCAAATACTAGTCTATGTTGAAAAGCTAGAGATAAATGTGAAGGAATTTGTTTTTCCTAGTATGCTTTGTAAGTGTTGGTAGCTGTAATCTTTAAGAACACTAAAGAACAGGGCTATCTGGTAAGTACAAAACAGACCAGAAGGAAGTTGCACTGTAGGAATTCAGCTTGTGTATTTGTGTGTAGCATGTACTACATCAAAAAGACCGTGAAAATACCCTGCAAATTTCTGTCGCTTGACAGAGTTTAATCAAGTAAATTCATCCCTGTATCCTCCAGGAGGCAGTCAGGGCATCCTTAAAGCTAATTCATGATCATAGAATCATAGAATGGCCTGGGCTGGAAGGGACCTTAAAGATCATTTGAATCCAACCTCCCTGTTGTGGGCAGGGATGCCACCTCTGGACTAGGTCAGGCAACACACGTGAGAACCGAACGGGAATCGAACCCGCGACCTCTGGTGTTTCAAGCACCGCGCTCAACCCACTGAGCTAAACCATGATAACTATGTGTTAATGTTGATTGTTAAAAGAGGAATCACAAACCCATTTTATTTAGTAAAGCTGTTAAATTTCAGTTAAACTTCTGAACTCTTCTATCCAAAACTTAGATTCATAGTCTACATGTGGTCTTGAATGTCTGCATGACAAATATGTGAATGACTGTCCCCCGTGTTGTGTTGCCTGTTCCACAAAGCTTGTTTAACTATTGTGTCCACTCCTCCTTTCTTTAATTCAACTAACACGCCTTTCAGATATTTTGGAGTTAAAATCAGAATGCACCCAGCTGCTATCAGGGGAAAAAAGGAATGAATCTCTCCAAGTATGGAACCTGATTTCCATTCTTAGACCAAGAGCATCTTTAGTATCATACAGAGTGGAATTTAAGAGATATACATAGAAAGGACTAGGGCATCTCCCTAGGAAAAGGTGATTTCTCTTTCTGTTTTTGTATGTGACTAGAAAATTGATGGAAAGCTGATGGTGTAGCTGTGAAGTTGTATCCAGGCTATGACTTCATGATCTGTAATGGCACACAAACTAGATGGGTAAAAAATCTGGTTGGAAAAATCAGATTAAGAGGGTTGAGGTTAATGATTTAGTAACAACTGCAGTGCTGTAGTGGTCTGTCCTGAGATCTCTTCTGTCTTGATGGCCTGGATGTAAGAGAACTTTCTTCTTTCTGAGGGCAGCCAAGCAGTAGAATGGGATGCCTAGAGAAGTGCTGTTTCTATCTTTGGTGTTATTAAAGATTTGAGTAGATAAAACTCTGAGCAATCTGTTTTGTGCTCATAGCTGACCTTACTCGGAGCAGGAGGTCGAACTAGAGACATCTGAAGGTCCTTTTCAGCTTAGACTCCTGTACTGTGCAATGATCATATCTCCGTCAGTAATCATCCTCTATCCTGGAGCTCAGGATAATTCTTTCATTATGAGACAGAAACTTGAGTTTTGGATATGGCTTAAACTCATTCTGTACATGGGCAAAATGTCACTTCTCACATAAAGGAACAGCTCTCAAACTCCTGGATGAAAAAATGTACAGGCATACAAACATGAAATTTTCATTTTGAAGTTAGGCCTCCACTGAACGTACTACAAAGTTTCAAACATACACTACAGAATTCGTTTCTTATATTTACTATAAAAAGAATATTGATTTATCATGGAGTGGAAGTTTTAAACAAAGCTAACATATATATTCTGTTATTCCACTGATACCATTCCTGTCTGTTTAAAGAACATATAGTTATTTTGTAGCGTAGCTACATTTTTAATGAGAAAATCTGATTAAAATCCTAAGTCAATTTAAAACTTGATCCTGAAATTATTCTGAAATGAAAATACTTGTATGTCTTTTATCATGAACAGAATTAGGATTACAAAAAGCTAGTATACATATTTTGCAGTAACACTTCCATGTTAACCCCAAATTTTAAAAGAATGTGTTGCTTTTCTTCCAAAGTGAAATGTAGTTTAACTCTTGGGAGTTTTGTGTTGGTTGTTTTTGTTTGTTTGTTTGTTTAATATGTACATGACAGTAATGGGAGTTTTGCTATAAACTGCCATGATTGAAATATTAAAATCAGAATTGCAAGTTTCAGAGAAGTGCTTTCTTATAAAATAAGATTTGCAGTGAAACATTCCTTTAGTTAACTATTTTCAGATGTGAGCACCCGTGAAGGTAGACTGCTCCAAGACATGTTACCTTGATCACTGTGTATCAAAAAAGCAATATGATTTTGGAACTCAAACTGCCTCAAAGGCAAGAATTTCATAATTGCTACAACTTTTTTTTTTTCCTGACATTTCATTTTCTTACAGATTTTTTCAATTTGTCTTCTTCTCTGCTTTCTTTTTCTTTACTAGCAATCTTTTAAGATTAATTATATTCAGGTCAAACATACTTGAATCTCATGGTTGTCTTTCCTTAACATCTGTAGTTCTGTACAATCCTCTAGTGGTACTCCCATACTTTGTTAGAATTGTAGTGTTCTGAAGAGATACTTACATGTCCTGAAAGCAATTGCTCTGAAGTGAGTGTAAGTGTGCTCGGTATGGTTTAATCAGCTTCTCTCTTTAAAAAGTGTTCTTTGACTTCATGTTTTTCATGTTTGCCTCCATATCACCTTTAGTCAACACCCAGCAAATTATGCAGAAGACATTTAACATGATTCATTCCTTAAGAGTACTAAGTCTTTAGAGTTACTATTCTGCTACTAGAAGAATAGTAGCTGTAGAAGAACTATAGTATTGTTGCTTTTCTAAAGGATGGCTTTACCATGTAGTGTAGCATATGAGTTTTGAGATTTCAGCAATGTTAGTTTCTTATATGAATAAATACAAGAGAAAAAAAAAAAAAAAGAATATAGTCTCTGCAACTGGAAAAAAAGAAAGTAATATCTTCATCAGAAATATCTTCTGAGGTACCAGAAAATATGTTTGTGAGAGTAATGTTTTCAAATGCATAGCTGAAAACTTTTAGTTCATTTTCCAAAATAATAATAACAATTACTCTGATATGATTTTGGAGGGGCTGTTAAATTTCTCATTTCAAGTGAAACTGTACCTTTGTTTATGCACAACTCAGGAGCAACTCTATAAATGTAATTTTCAAGAAATGAGAAAATAGCGTTTGCTTAAGCATACAGCAGTTGCAATCCCCATTTTCCTTTTTAACTGTTAAACCTTTAATCTTGTGCATGTACTTGTCTCAACAAGTCATTGTTTTTAAGAAAATGAGTCTGGTTTTTTTTTTGCTAATTTGGGATATGTTACCAGCAAATACTAGGGGAAATACCCCACAGATTAGTTCTTGATTCTACAAAATATATTAGGTGGTTGTCTTTTGAAATGGTTTTGTCTTTTCTTTGTAACACCAAGACCAGAAATAGTAACAGGTGAGTGGCTTTAACTATTGGCTTTTCTTGTGCTTTTCCACTTCAAGTGAATGAAATATTCCAAAATATTTTGACAAAGATACATATTTCATGTCAGAGCCTTAAAAATTACTGCATCCCACTTGAGGGGACAAACAAAATTTAGCAGATGTGTTTCTGTAAGAAGCTTTTTAGGACTACAGAGAATATTAGCACATATTCTGACACCTGTACTTTTACTTTATGCAAGCAGATATGCCTTAAGGAAAGCAATCAATGAAACCAGCCAAACAAAATGCTTTGGGGAGGAGGGAAACAGATATCTGGGTTCTACAGTGAGTGAAGAACAGGAAGTTAAAAGAGACACTGAAAAAGGCAGGATGGAGAAGTGAAGGCAAAACATTCACCACCTGCCTCTTGAAAGATGCTAGACAGGTTAAATCAGTTGAATCAAAGTCAGTTTCCGGGTTATCCAGACAGAGTGTTTTCTGTAGATTATTTATGCTGCACTGCTGTTTTTCAAAGGCATTCCAAAGTTGTTCACTTCTCTAGTGATAAGAAACCTTCAGATTTCCTCCTCTCTTTGTGCTGGTATGGGCTGCATGCTTCAGCTTCTTTCTCTTCCTAACTACAGTGTGTAAAAGGAATGACTATACAGCCCCCTGAACCATTAGGTTTTTTTCATCTCTTCATGAGGTAGATCTCCATTCCCTAAGCATTCAAAATTCTTTGACCCATTTTTTTTAATATAAATGATCAGAAAACATATGCCATATAAATTTTTAGGTTACTTTCTTGAATGTCTGTCTTAAAAACTTCAAAAACCAATAAGCAGGCTACCAATGCTGCCACTTACATGTATCATGACATTTAGATTAACATCAGTTAAAAAGAGAGTCCAGTTTTCCCTCCTAATGCTTTAAATTTCTTTCTGCAAGCCATTGCTCTGTCTTTTACAGTTAAGCCATACTTCTAGTGTTTCTTTGCAAGTATAGCAAATTTATATAGGGGAAAAAAAAAGAGGTTGAATAGCTAATAACTTTAAAAAACCCAACCGTATTGAATATGAGAATGTACATGTAAATGACATAAACTTTGAGAAATATCTCAAACGTCTCGGAGTCTATCAGGAACTCTTCTGTTCTGTCTCCCCTTAGGAAAGAATATTTGTACATACTGAGATAGAGTGATGTAAAAGGTAACTATTGAATGAAAAATCATTGTTAACAACTGATCAGTTAATACAGGAATAAGAAGAATAAAGGTGTGCTGCAGCAACTACCACCACCAAAAAAGTTTTGAGAGATTTTATGCAGTGTTATGATCTGCATTTTTTCCGTGTTGTTTTTTTTTTTCCCCAGAATCTTTATAGTAGAGAACTTCACTGAATATGTTATTACTTATGTTGCTTCTTCAGTGCTGAACGTAGATGATTTTGGCCTGCATCTCGTTCTGACATGTGTGTGGAAGAGAGCACCCAAAAACTAGTGAACTACACCTTAAATTTCTGACTTGATTTCTGCTTGCAGAGGTTTAGTTTTGACTGTAAGTCTGCTATTATGTGTAGGTGATAAGATGCCTGAGAGTATTTTTAACAGGATGACAGTTGGTTTTAAGTATTACTGCTAAGGAGTGCGGTTCACTACTGGTGGTGCCTGGTGTCAGCTTAATATGACAGACATCAGCGGGGAGTTGGACAGTTTGCCATACCTTTTTCAGGCTTTCTAGAAACTCTGACAAGAATCATTTTAAGCTGAGTGACCTTCTAAAACCCTTATTAAAACCAGTGAATCCTAAAGTTATTACTCTTATAAAGAACTCTTGTGTATTTTGGTACAACGTTAATTTACATATATGCAGTGCTTGCCTGAGTACTCCGTATAGTAAACATTGAACTAAGTGATAACTTAATATTGTGATGGCAAAAGAAGCTGGGAATAGACATGTAATCTTTCTCTTAAAAACAAAGAAGCGCAAACCAAGTGCGAGTAATTTAATTTAAAAAGTTTTCTTTTTTAAATATTATTTATTAAATAAAAATGGAAGTCTTTCACAATTTGGCTCAAATGGAAATGAAATAAGATAGTTAGTTGAAATTATAAAACACCATTTAACATGTGATTAAAAAGTCTAAGAGGAAAACAAGTAATTCTTTCAGTATGAAGCTTCCAAATAATAGGAGACATTGCTCAAGTAATGGGTTTGTGGCAAGAATTCTTCTCCTAGGGATAATTTCCTAGAAATTTTTCCTCTTATAAATAGTGAGTCTGACACAAGAATTCATAAGAGTTTAGAATACTGTGCAAAAACATGCCTTTTCATGATTAAAACACAAACTAAAGCATGATTGGACTTTCACTGGTTTATATATACACAGACTAGTATTTTTAGGCAATAGTGGCATTTCATGTTATAATACTGAGAATTTGTAGAACATTGATATAAAAGAAACAATGTTGTCCTCTTAATTTAATGTATTGAAATGCATCCTCAGTTCTTCTCCTCCCCCTCTACTCTGCCCTGGTGAGACCACACCTGGAATACTGTGTCCAGCTTTGGGCTCCCCAATTCAAGAGAGACAGGGACCTACTGGAGAGAGTCCAGTGGAGAGCTACAAGGATGATCAAGGGACTTGAACATCTCTCGTATGAAGAGAGACTGAGAGAACTGGGGCTGTTTAGCCTTGAAAGGAGGCGGCTGAAAGGGGAACTTATTAACGTGTGTAAATATCTGAGGGGTGGGTATCAAGGGGAAGGGGACAATCTCTTCTCAGTGGTGCCCAGTAATAGAACAAGGAATAATGGGTTTAAGTTAGAACACAGAAAGTTCCACCTTAACATGAGGAGAAATTTCTTTACTGCGAGGGTGACAGAGCACTGGAACAGGCTGCCCAGAGAGGTTGTGGAGGAGTCTCCTTCTCTGCAGACTTTCAAAACCCGCCTGGACACGTTGCTGTGTGGCTGCCCTAGGGGATCCTGCTCTGGCACGAGTGTTGGGCTAGATGATCTCTAGAGGTCCCTTCCAACCCCTGACATTCTATGATTCTATGGTTCTGTTTTACAGTAAAATTCAAAATGGGCATTTTACATTAATCCAAAATATTTGCCTTTTTCACATTGGTTTAATCTGAGTCTCTGCCATAAAATCTGCTGTTGCTACAATGTATTGTCACAAAGCACATTTGATCTCATCGGTCTTTTCTGTAAGTACTCTGTAAGAAGGTGTTTTTTTTTTTTCTTTTAAATTAAATGGTATTTTCAAAGTATTTGATATTATTTTGCCTGGATACTACTTTTTTTTTATTTGCACTTTTATTTTTCTCTTTGTAAATTCTTTTTTTGATGATCATTTTTACAAAGAAAGGTTTTATGCCGTAAGCCTGGCACGTCACCACTGTCTTATCTTGAAATGATATTGGTATAATGTTTAAAAAAAAGAATGAAAAACAAATTTTGAAAAGATTATGAAAATTCCTTATCAAGTCACTGTAGGATTTCACGTTACAACTAATTACTCTCAAAATTAATTAAAATATTTTCATTTCTGTGTAGGTCTTGCCATAAAAACATTTGTGTGTATGGCAGTTATTTGTAGAAATATTTGCACTCATTTCAAACAGTGTACTGCATTAAATTTTTTGATAGTAGTGTAAACTTGAATCATTGCAACTGCAGTTAAAATCTAAGTACAGAGTATAGTGGGATTACAGTAACATGTAAGTAAATACATTGATGAATATACCAGAGATGCGCTACGTATTTATGTTATTTTTTAAAAGCTGCAGTAAGGGACATAGTAAACAAAATAGTCAATGTTGAAACTTAGGGAAAAATGCAGGTTTTTAATTACCTTTTATTTCGGATCACACCAATACATACTAGGGTTTTGCTGGGAAGTCTCTTTTACAGAGTTTTATGTATTTACTAGCTTTTGTTTAAAACCTCTTTAATTCTAGAAAGAATTACCATTGTCTGTATTCAATAATAGATCAAAATTTAATTAAGTTACATCAGAATAACATTATTGAATATGATGGTATTACTGACATGAGGTTATAGAATTGTAGGTCTACAAGAATGATTGAAACATGTTAATGTGAGGAGCATCTCCCCAGTTGAACTGATCCAAAGAGTAACATTCATTTTTTTCTTCTCTTTCTGCCAACCCACTGGTTTTCTTCCCTTTTTACTGCCTCTCTAGGCAATTCGTATTATGCTTTCTTTCTGTCAGGAAAGAGAACAGATGAAGGGAAAAGAGGGAATGAAAAAAAATAAATCTAAGTTTTCTTTAAATACAAGGTTTAAAAAATGAGTTAAATATCTCTTGAGACCCTGGATTTTAGTTCTTGAAATATCTTAATCATGCAGGCATTAAATGGTATGTTCACTGACAAGAAAAAAAAAAAAGCAACTGTTTGATTAGTTCAATGTGCATTATAAGTGTAGCATTCTCGGCATTAAGTACAACGCTAATTCCTTACCATGCAAAGTTGTCGTTTTTATGGCTTATTTGCCATTTTTTAATTTTGCTTTCAAATTACTGATTTGTCATCTCTTAACAACATCCTAACATTTTTTACTTACTTTTGCTAGCTATTTCTAGTATGTGGTAGCATAGAGTTTGGAAAACGAGAGGCCTCTCTGCTCAGAGAATGACTAAGACTGGCCCTGCTATCTCTAGTGCAATCCAGGGGGGTGGAGACTCACCTGGCTGTCACAAGGTGGATCTGTGGAGGGAGCCCTGTGTAGGCAGGAGAGCCCTGCTTTTGGTCAGCAAAAAGAAACAAGAAAACAGGAGCTGGTGGTGTCCATTTTTTTTCTTAGAAAAAGCTACCATTACCTATGGAATGCATATTAAAGTTTCCACACGTGCATATGCTAATGAAGATTATAGAGATCATGCTAGACATGTGTGACTATAGCACTCATCTCTCCACCCAAATCATACTACATGTCACTGATGGGGTTAGAAACCTCATCATTTTGGGGATAAAAACACGGGGAAAATGATTGTTAGATTGGGAGAGAAGAACCTCAATACATGATGGACCAGTCAGTCATAGAATCGTAGTATGGCCTAGGCTGGAAGGGACCTTAGAGATCATTTATTCCAACCTCCCTGTCATGGGCAGGGACGCCTCTCTACTAGATCAGGCAACACATGAGGACCGAATCGGAATCGAACCGGGGACCTTCGGTGTTTTGGCACCATGCTCAGCCGAGTGCACTAAACTGGCCTGCAATGGGCTGTGTTCTCTACCTCCAGCCCAGGCAGGGATGCCTGTCTGGGTAAGCGCCAAACCTTTCACCCTCTGGTGAATGTTACCCCAGGTTGTTGTATCATTATTACTTCTGCTAGCAATATTAACTTTAATTAGTAACGCTATCGTAGTTAGTAAATTTATCAACAACAATCTCGGATCTCTTCTGTCGCTCTCAGTAAAGTAACTAATTTTGATTTTTCTGAATTTGATCAATAAAATCCTTTGCTGAGACTCTGACTGATCAGGGCAGGACTTTTGCTACGACTAATAAACGAAACAGAGAAAGCCCTGGGACTCTGACATCAAAATTACATGCATTTTAATGTGACACTTAGCTAGTCTGCAGTATTACTCTTAAACAATATATGGAGTTGGGAAATTGCTTTATAATAGGTTGGAAAGCTCTCCACTCTTAAATATCACATATTTCTCCTTTAAACTTGTTACCAAGCACTTAGTGGATACTTGTTGAGGTATGTTGTTTGGGAACATACTGAGTGAATGAAACATGATAAAATTAATAACAGATCTTTGTATTTGTGTTCTTAGTTGTGAAAAGAATAAGCAGATCATAACATAATGCACAAGTATTTGATTGAATTTATTTTGAGGGGAAGAAAAAACAATTTAATGTAACTTGCTGAGTCCCTCTATACTCACAGTTAACTTCCACTTACAGCCTTTGTAACCACAGAAGCAGAATAAAGTGTGTATGGTAGGGGTGGTTTAAGTTTTTTTACTGCTGAGGGAAAGGGGAGAAATGCATAGCACTTTCTTTCCTCCTTTGAAAACTTGTCCTTGACTTAATTGACACGTGAAGCAAATAAATTGTGGGAGAATGCAAAATAGGAAAACAAAAAGAGATTTCAAAGCTTTCTGCTGTCTTTCTTAACCTCCTTAGCTTTCAAAGAAGAAGAGTGGAAAAAAAAAAATCCTCATTTACTTCTCAAGGCCACATGCATTTGAGAATTTACCTGGTTAGAAATTCTGTTACCAGATTGGCTTTTCTTTCTGGCCAATTGACCATGACACAAATGTGTTTGTTTTGTTTTTTCTAGAAGCAGCTCTTGCTGTGTACATATCATATCCCTTGGCAGGGGACAAAACAACAAGAAACAGCACACACACAAGAAAAAATCCAAGCCAATCAAAAACAAAACAAAAAAAATGTGCAAGTACGAGCCTGAGAATCATTGGAAACTGGTTTCCCTACATGTTTCCAGATTCATCCTGAGTGTCCACCACTAAGTAGCAAGTGTTCTAAGATCACTGAACTGTGGCATGCAAGTTGTTAACAGCAGCAGTCTTTTACACTGGGGAAAATATGTGATTTTGTCCTGTAAAGTAGTATAGCTTTTACATTAGTGGATATTCTTTCTAAATTCTTCCTGAATAACACTGAAAAATAAACAATAATAATAATAATCATCATCTAAGCAATATGAGAGTGTTTTGGTATAAAGGCTCCTGCTGCTAAAGCTATTAGTGTAAGTTTAGGAAATAAACAGAATGTGGCACATATTAGTTAAATAACCTCAAGTTTCTCTTTTTTTGTTTGTTGTGTTTAATTTTTAAGAAAAGTCTATGAAATATTACATAAAGATATTAAAACAGAAAATTCATTTCTAAATAGAGTTTTCCACTGAGTGAAAGAGATGTTGTTAAGCATAACTTCCATATTTTCAGGAAATACTTTCACTCGCATAAGCAATCTTTAAACCTTTTTTCCAATTTGGAAAATTAGTATTTTCAAAATAATCCAAACAAGGTTCGTCTTCTGCTAGACTTTAATGAAGGAATTTATTTTTGTTTTATATATATTTGGAAAAACAGCACTCCTTCTGTAACATTTGGCAGAGTTGTTTGAATTCCTTCTGAAAAAAAAAAAAAAAAAAGGTTTCCAACTTTCTGTTGTGATTTTTCATTGGCTTTCAGAAGTTTTCAGTTTCTGAGCTGTTGTTTTATTTCTGTAGTGCCAGTATGTCAGTCATTTTCCAGGAGACAAAGATTTTCTCTGTGTTTTTGCTGTTCCCCCTCTCCTTTTTACATATTCCTGATGACAAAGAGTTTTGTTATTTGCTTTCTTATCTGACAAGTTTTTTAAGTGGTAGTTCTGTTCTCAAACAACTTCCTTGTAAATCAGTGATGAAGTGTCTTTCAATTAATAATTCGAACAAATTAAACTAGGTTGAAAAACAGATAGGCTGCTGACAATGAGATTTAGAGTTCTTTCTCACTTATAAAATCTGTGGTTTGAAGCAGGACATTTGGGAGTCTGGAACCTGATGTACATCTCTGTAGATTACCGGTTCCCTCTTCCTCCAGTAGAACTTTGAATATCTGATCTTAGCAACTAATAGCAAAGCTGAGTTTGTGAGTTGCTCTGTTTTAACAGACTAAAAACTTTTCTGTAATCAGTGGAATTTTTTTTCCATACCTTGTTCTGAATCAGAATTTTCCATGTCACTGTGACACTTCTACAGTAAAAAACTACTCCCAAGTTTTTTTTGGGGAATCAGTCTATAATTTCCCTCTTTGGATACTTCTGGCACAAAGGATTATTATTTCCACTTGGTGAAACATGCTGGTACTTTACCTTATGCATAAGAAACATCTGACCTAAAATGATAGCATAAAGTTTTGCAATAATGACATAAACTGAGTAAAAGCATTAAGCAATCCGTGATGCTCTAATGCTTACTTGATGAACTGGCTAACTTTAATTATTGACTGACTTTTAATGAGGGAGCATGGGCTATTGATCCATGCAGTGCCAAAACCTGAAAACTCATTGGTGCAACAGAACTTATAATGTTGATTCAATGGTTCTTGTTTACTTTGACTGAAGAGATTTCTAATCCTTCCTATACATAAGTTCTATACTTCAGTACTGTCTTGTTTTCTGAGATTTAAATATATATGTCGTTGTCTTCATTCATTTTGAATAGCTTAATATATTGTTTTTACTAGGAAAAGATGCTAACTTCTTTTTTTTTTTTTTTCCCCCCTCAGAGATCAGCTTGAACCTAGTTTAAATTTTCCAAACCTGTCTTGTTTACTTTGAACCTTGATTGATGCATGAACTCTGGTTATTGGGAAAAATTATGGTCAAATAGGAATAAAATTCAGGGTTTCATTGTGAAATCCACTGAACTTTCTGTAATTCCCATTAAATTTTCTTACACTGTTGTTTCTCAAGAATAATCTAGTCTATTCATTAATGTATACAGTCAGTAGTTTAGACTATAGCCATTTACCACCTCAAACTCATACAATTACTTCTGTTATGTGTATCTCTTGTTTTCATGCTCTGGTCTACTTTCTAAAGAACTGATATAAATTCATACATACATTAGCTCAGGAGCCTCCAGTAATTTTTCCTTAAAAATTCTCTGATGGTGGTTTCAGATTTTGTCTCAATTTTTTGAATCATTCATAGGTACGTTTTGTCTTTGATACAGCCATCCATGAACTTCGGCGTGATTCTTTTGAAGCAATCTATGTTTAACCTACTGTTCTCATTTCCAGTTATCCTGAATATCTTGTGTGATTGTTCAGAAACAGCCATATCGCAGAGTTTACCTCTGACCATGGTGAATGTCTGTTGTCTTCGGTTGTCAATAATCTGAGCATCTGCCAAATCAAGTCCATACTTTTTATCCTAACTGTCATAGATGAATGCTTCCAAGCTTTTAAGGCAAACAAATTCAATACCATGATTTGTGTAGTGCTTAACAATAAAATGATGAAACATTGCCAATTCATCAAACCTGTGATTCTGCAATCACACTCCATGGCTGTAGTTGATGTATTTATTTCCAAGCAGAAACTGAAATGAAGTGAATGCCAGTGAAAACTGGGCAGTTGTATTAACTTATGTTCCTGGTTCAAGAAACACACTAATTGTCTGCGTTCTTGTAGGTACTATTGATTTCTCAAAAACAAACAAAAAAACCCCCACTCATGCTTATAAGTGTATATGTAATATATGAAAGGCGATTTATCCTTTCTGCAGCTCAATTCCTGAGATTAAATCTCTCTGCAACAAGTGACAATGGCTGCTAGGAAAGTGTCTGGTATTATTTATATAATATATAAAACAAACAAACAAACAAACCCAAAAAAGCCCACAAAACAATCAGCATTTTCTCATTTTATTACAGCACTATTTTTTCCAAGACCATTAGCTGACAGAAATTTCTGAAAGTATCATATTGTACTACACATCAGAGTTCTGGCCAGCTCTTCAAGTACTAGAGTAGACATTCATCTTAGTATTTATCCAGGAAGCACATAGTTGCTCTGAAATTGCCCTGTAGTGAAAGGAAATGTAAGTACTGAAGTCCTATTATTTGGGACTATTCCAAGATTATATTTTTGTACCCCTGAGCCTGTTCTGAAAAAGAAACATTATGATATGCGGGATGAAGAGGATGTAACGTGTCTGTGTTCTGAGGATGCCACCCTCACTTTCAGGGTAAAAGTTTCCTAGTAAAAATACTTCTGTGTGACCATAAGTCTGTGTACTTTCAGACTCAGGGAACTGGGAGATCACTAACCACATTTGAGTTCTTGGTTGGTTGATTTTCTTGGGCTCTCCTCCCCAACATTAACTCAAAACTAATTTCTCTGTTGGACACTGTGAGAAGTGTAGGGAAAGTTGATAGTACGCTTCAAAGATGAGACAGTTGAGTTAAATGTAGTCAGTTATTCTTAAATTCCCTCCACCCCTCCTCCAGTCTGGCTATTAACAGAGTGGCCAATGATTCTTTTCTGTTTGTCCTGTTAGGTTTTGCCATGATATAGTCATTAATTGCATAGTGACCAACCCAACCACCATTAGTGTTTGAAAGAAAAGGTTCTAACATGATCATCGTTAACAAGTCAGCTCACCAAATCCTGCAATAATACCTTCATACTTACTAAAGAAACCTATCATCAGTGAAGGGTGTCTGTATTCAGTCTCTGCAACACTGCAAATTTTAACTCTTTCTGTGCTGTTATTTCATCTTTCTATGTCCATTCTCTGCTGTAACCATGTTGCTGCTGAACTGGTTTGACACCTCAGCTGCGAAGAGATGAAAACTGTCAGTGTGCCCAAGCTACACATAAGTACTGTGTCAGTAGGTATAGCATGGAAGTTTTGATATTTGTGTGGAGTGGCTACTAGCAAAAACCATTTTCTCTTTTTCCATTTTTCCCGTAATTTATTTGCCCTTAGTTTGAAACCTTTGACTTTGTTAACAGCCGGTGAGTGACATGTGCTGTCTGCTAGTCTGTTAAACTCCTCTTACTGTTTAATGTCCCTTAACTGTGTTAACCAGCAGCCCCCAGGTAAATCAGAAGCCTGCCTTTGCCAGGTGATAGTCAGCACCTTTAAGAATTTGCAATGGCTAAATGGTGAGGTTTAAACAGAAAGGAGAGTTTGCGTACACTGTAGCTTGCAATGGCAGACTGAAATTAACTCTTGAACCTTCTGTCCTAATGTGCACATAAGTTTCTTCAAAAATTTTGCTAAGCTTAATGTAAAAGTACCTGCAACAGTGCCATTTGTCTAGGAGTGATGACTCCTTTAACTGTAGTCTCATATTACTAAGTGGTCAAACAGTATTGAGCTGTCAGAAATCACCAATCTATGTAATGTGAAAGATCCCGTGGCCTGTTCCTAAAATTATACTGATGTCCGAGTATTTAGCTTCTGTATATCATATTCTTTAACTTAGAACTTAGTGCTCTGCTGCTACGAACTGTACTATCTGTGCCAAGACTCGCTTATTTCCTTTCTGTAAGGAATGCTAAAGCACGTACAATAATTCTGTTAAAATCTCTGTGGCATAAAGTGGAGCCTTTTGCAACTACTTTAAGGTTGTAGTTATACAAAAAGTACTATATATAATA
This sequence comes from Trogon surrucura, assembly GCA_020746105.1. Classification (NCBI taxonomy): domain Eukaryota; kingdom Metazoa; phylum Chordata; class Aves; order Trogoniformes; family Trogonidae; genus Trogon; species Trogon surrucura. The sequence goes on along the minus strand of CM036617.1, from coordinate 108,954,479 downwards.
AAGAAACACTAGAGTAATAAAACATGTAAAATTAAACATAAGAAACATGGACCTACTGATCTCTGATTGTATCAGACTGTCTACAAAAGTACAGCTAAAATTGAGAGGTAAAATCCTAATTCCCTTCTCTATAAGGACAAAACATATGCATCAAATTTTAATGGTGGTATTTGACTGCAGGAACACTGCTAATAAACCTCACAGTGTACCAAAGGAACCATCTGAGACAATAAAAATAGCCTTTAACAATTCATGTTGCAGAGTTGTAATCAAATTTTAGGTATATTTGAAACAGAAATCCACAAGCTTTTGTTGTCAATTGTCAAAGTCCTCATTAAACCTAAGATCATAAGTTACATATGAAAGTTGGATTTATGCCATTTGAGAATGATAAGATGATGTTGGAGTCTGCATGTAAATTATGTTATTTGCATTTGTCCTTATTACAAGGGCATTGAAATAATATATGCATTAAACATACCTTCATTGTTCACAATTTTTGATTTTGTTGTGATCCAAAAAATGTATCCTTCTCAGCTTCTCCACTTTTGACTCGCTACATCTCACATGTGTACTTGTTTCTGTCCAGAAGAGAAATGGCACCTGCTGGCACCTGTTAAATTAAAGCTGAATGAGTAAATGATTATCCCTTGGGATCAGAGAAAGTCTTATTGCCCAACAAGCTGAATTTCCTGCCCTTCCTTTGCTTCATTTTTACACCTCTTAGACTTGTTGTCTCAGATGACATACTGCATGTGATTCAGAAAGGATTGGGACTTCAGTTGCTGTATATGCGAGTAAATTTAAAACTTTAAACATGTTTTAAGCCTGGTAAAATATGTTTGGGGATGTTTGAAAGACATTTGACTTTGTCAAATTGATTATAAAATAGGTTCGTTTGCCAGCAATGGAGTGAATACATTTATAGCATATCTGGTAAACTTAAATGGCTTTCATCTTTAGAAAAAGAAGGATATCTGTGCACAATACAGGACTGATTTAGATTTTTTTCTAAACAAGTATCTAACAACTGCAAAATCTTATGTATATATGTTCTGTCCAAGTTTTAGCTGGCATTCAAATCAGAGTGGGGAACTTATGTGGTGTATTTAAGAGGTCATTGGTATAAACCAACAACTGGAAAAATTGAAATTTCGTCTGTGTGAAATTTCAGTGATTATTGCAGAGATCTTTGATCATGGAAATAACTTTTAAAAGCTTTATTCAACAATTAAGTTACAGATATAGATTATGTGTGTCATTACTTAATCATTTGAGGTCTAGGAAAAAAAATTAGAAAAAAATTTGAGTCATATCAGACAAAGTGTCTGACATTAGGTATTTTAGGTAAGCACCATAGATTCCTGAGCATTTGTTTATAAAAAAATAAAAGGGTTTAAAATAATTACTGGTATCTTTGTCCTTCTAGATTTTGTAGGAAGTTACTCAGCTTTGCTTGTTGAGTGCTAAGGGAAAGCAGTCTTTAGTTTATCAAAGATTAATATGAATAGCTATATTTTTAATAACATGACTTGCAGTCTGAAAAGCGCAAAAAAAATGTCTGGATATCTAGGTAAATGGAAATAATGTTATAACAGTTGCTGTGAGTGATACAGTTTAATTAGGAGAATGAATTAAAGGAAGTACTTTATGGTTTGGTGTTTTTCCTCTTCCACCTGTGGTTTCCATTAATCAATTATTCACTGTTGAAATTCTTTTAACACTTTTGGAAATAAGCTGTAAAAATTACAAATATGTCATTGTTGAAAAATGTTCTGCATATAGTAATGAAACATACACAGGTGTCTGCTTAAGAATAGTTTCTTCCTGTTGTCTGATCCTGAGGGTACCTTTCTAGTGATGGATGTTGTGCCCCTGATTACAGCTTGAGCCCAGCAGCTCGGCTGACCTCACTGTCTGCTTGTCCTGTACTTCTTCAGTTTGTCTGTGATGATGTGGCATGTTCAGAATGTTCTGAATGTTTAAAAGTAATGGATCTATGTAAATAAATCTATGCTGACTACTCCTGATCACCTTCTTGTCCTTCATGTGTTTGGAAGCAAGTTCACATCATCTTTTCAGGGATCAAGATAAGGCTGACTGACCTGTGCTTTCTTGGATTCTCCTTTTGACCCTTTTGAAAGATAAGGGTGACATTTGCTTTCTTGCAGTCTTCCTGATCACCTCAGTCTTTCCAAGATGATCCAGATGTCTTTCCAAGATCTCAATGATACTTGCCAACTGCCTTTGCACTTTGGGGAGCATCCCATCAGGCCCCATGGACTTGTGTATGCCCAGCCTGTGTAAACCTTCCCTTACCTGATCCTCCACCCCCAAGGGTAGGTCCTTCTGGATCTATACTTTCGATGTGGAATGCCTCAGATTCCTGAGGGTGAATATTCTCAGTACCTCAGGCTTTTCCATATCCTTCAACCCCAGGTCCCCTGTCCCATTCAGCAGTGGGCCCACATTTTCTGTGGTCTTCATTTTTCTACTTTTGTACTTGTAAAGCCCCTTTTTGTTGCTTTACATGTCCCTTGTCAGATTCAGCTCTCCAGGTGGACTTTGGCTTTCCTAACAACATCCCTACACACTCAGACTGTGTCTCTTGGTTTTTTTGACAGGTCATCTAAGGGGCATCTTGAACCCTTCTTTTTTCTAGGACTGTATCTCCTGGAATTCTTCCCCAACTTTGTTTTTCCAAGTATGAGTTTATTTCTTTTCCATCCAGTTTTCACTCAGAGATTTTCATGCATCTTCTGAAGCTGTTACTTTTGTGTGAAAATCAAAAAATTTCGAGCTACAATAACATCCTTCCCTTAAATCTTTGCTTCTTTTTACAACCTGCCAATATTTTAATAAATTCAAGTGACTTCTGTGTAATGCTGATTAGTGTTTTCTGTTTCTGTCCACCACAAATTTTCTTGCTTTTTGAGCAATAAATTGGAGAGGTAAAAAAACCCCAACCAAACAAAAAATAACAAACCACCTTTTGGGTTTATTAGATATCGCTAGGACAAAATGAAAAAGAACAGTTCAAGGACAAGTTTAGTGGTATATATTCTTATGTCTGCAGCAGCAGGTAATCAAAGTACCTGTGCTACAGGCAATTCATTATAGTATGTTTCAGTGAACCTCCACTCTTTAAAGAGGGAAGGAAAATCTGCATAATTTTAGTATGTGTTGCTTTTCCAGGGAAGTGGTGCACTCAGTTTTAATGTACTATAAGGAGGTGATATTGAAAATAATAGATAGAGATTAAAATGTTTCATCTTGAATCTGGTCAGCTATTAGATAACTGACCCTGCACACTAACTTCTTTATTTAACATAACAGTCTTTCTATGTGTCTTTTTTTTTTTTTTTCATAAACTTCTGTTAAGCATTTGTCCTGGTTTCAGCTAAAAACCCAATAAAGTCGTCCTGTAATTTTACTTTTTTGTTTATGACTTTTTAAGGGTGAACCAAAGCCAAAATTGCTCTAACCAATGGCAAATTATTTTGTATCCGCTGCAAGCTTTTTGGGCATGCTTTCACCAATACATGCGTGCTGTTGTCTCTTCTGAATGTAGAAATCCCTAATTAGGTTACCTGCTGTTTATACTCATTAAGTTTTTGGACTTGTCCACATAATTCAATGTTCTGATGTTCAGGTGATCACTGAGCTAGCTCCAGGGTGCTGGCACATCTACAATGCTCAGTATAGTGACCTACAGAGATACCAACTCCAGTTCCAACATAAGGTAATTATGTCTTCAGGAGGCAAAGATCAAACTATTAAGTCCCTCTGAGGAATGCTTTTCTGATTTGTGCTCTGGAGCTGGCTTGGGCAATGATAGTTTGAAATCAAGACCGAAAAGCATTGAGTTACTGACCAAGCTGGCAGATGGTGTTCAGTGGTGTTTTTCTCAGAAATTTAGTTAATCCACTTTGTATTTCTTATAAGGAATTGAAATCATCAAACCTATCAATCCTGACATTTAACTTTGGTTATGAATAATTGGACTGCAAACTTACTACAAACATGAAAATACTTGAATGAAATGTAGGACATATCATTCTTCTGAACTGGTCCTGGGTTAATAAATGGCAAAGAGAAGAAAGTATAAACACATCCAGTGAAGTTGTCTGTAGTGAAGAGATACAATCTGAATTCCAATGAGTGTGCCACAGTAATCAAGAAAAAAATATTGTATTGATGCCAAATCTGAACTGGATTTTTTCCTAATCTAGAGAAAGAAATAGGGGGAAAAAAAGCTCCTGTTACTCTGGGGTATTTACTATAGGAGTTAATATTTTTCTGAAATATTTTAAAATATTGAAATTTTTAAGAAAAAGTCTGCACCTTTATATCATAATAATGGATGAAACAAACAAAATTCCTTTTTTTTTTTGTATTTTTTTTCGGTATTTCTCCACAAAATCAGAAATTAAAACAACACTGTATTTTCACCATTCTATTTATTTCTTGCTATTTCTATTGCTGCTTAGGACTAGTAAAACATCTAACAACCTAATAAAGGAAGTATATTTGGATTCTGCTTGTGATTGAAGTACTATCATGATATAATTTCTTTATCATTGTTGTAATGATAAAAGCAAGATGAAAATTATTTTGTGAACTTGTTTCCATTACTTGAAATAGTAAAAGAAGGAAGATTTTTGGAGGAGGGAGAAGTAGCTAATACCTTTATTGTCTCTGTGTACAAATACTTCTTGTTTCCCAAAACTTTTTGCACAGCACTTAAAACAGTTTGAGACAGGATCTTCTTCAGTGTTCTGGGCTGTTTGCTTACTTTGAATCATGGAATAGTTAGGATTTCTTAGAACCTTAGATGGTCTCAAACTTGCTCTTCTCCTGCAGAGGACAGTTCTTCGTTCTCCCAGTCCCTGCCCTTGCCTTCTGTGGCTTGAGCACTGTGACTGGAGCATTTGCCAGGGAAGACTGAGACAAAAAAGTCATTGAGTACCTCAGCCTTCTTTATATCCCGGGTAACGAGGTCTCGTATTCCCCTCTGGAGAGGCCCCCACTTTTCTTGGTTCTCTTTCATCACAGACATACCTATAGAAGCCGTTCTTATTGTTCTTGATGTCCCTCGCCAGATTTAATTCTGTCAGGGCTTTGGCTGATATACACCACTATAATTTTTTACTGTGTTGTGTGGTGTTTGAGGGTTTTTTTGTTTGTGGTTTTGTGGCTTTTTTTTTTTTTTTCATTTCTTTCCTGGACATGAGTTTGATTTTAATTCATAGATCTGTTTGTTACTGGGGTGAAATAATTAACTTGGAGTTTCAGAAACCACTGGTATGGAAAAATAAAATGAATACTTATCCCAGAAAAACAGAAGAAAACCAAACATTACTTTCAGTAGGAGTTTTGCTGAGTGTTAGTGACCAAATACTGTAACTATTTTTATTTTATTTTTTTTAAAATGTGGTTTTAATGATTTGTCAAGCTGATTGATGCCTTATTCACTTGTTATTTTCTTTGGAAGTAATGGAAGTCACTTATTTCTAGAATGCTGCATTTTCTTTTTTACTTTTTAAATTATTTTTTTCCTTCTGGCCCAGACACCTTAACTCTTAGAACACAGATACCTCTGTCAGGTTTACTAATTGTGTATATGAACTTTTTAAAAAGGATTTTTTTGTAAGTCTTAACATAATTTCTGTTGCATGCAATTTTTTTTTCTACTCCCATGCAGATTTTCACAAGCATTTGTCAAAGAAAGAATTGTACTCCAACACTGTTAGAAAGATGTCAGCTAGTTTGAATGGTAATCTTTTTATTGCTTTTTGTTTTGCTTTCAAAGAAAGGAAATGCCTTTCCAAATTGCTGACTTCAAAGTACAGTTTGACTTGTACAAGAAATTTAACTGTACTAGGAAACAATGTTTCATCTGAAAGGTTATTTTTCACTCACAGAATTATGGTTTAACCAGGCTTCCAGCCAGGCAATTATTTTAGGTTTGTATATTTCATATGTCCGTAGTCTTTAAAGAGATGTCATTAAACTCTGTCTTTTGAAAAGGACATACAGTTGCAAGAAAAAGTATGTAAACCTTTTGGAATTTCATGGTGTTCTGCATTAATTTGTCATAAGATGTCATCTAACAGTCATCTCAGTCAAGAGTATTGACAAATATAATGTTCCTTAAGTAATAACACAAAACCATTTCTTTTCCTCCATGTCTTTATTCAACACACTCATTCAACATTCCAAATGCTAGTGCAGAAAGTAGGGGAACTCTTGGATTCAATAACTGGTTGATCCCTCTTTGGCAGCAATAACCTCAGCCAGGCGCTTCCTGTAGCTGTGGATCAGAGCTGCACATCCTTCAGAGGGATTTTAGCCCATTCTTCCTGGCAGAACTGCTTCAGCTCTGTCATATTCTTTGGACGTCTCATGTGTTTGGCTCTCCTCAAGTCATTCCAGAGCATCTCGATTAGATTAAGGTCTGAGCTCTGACTTGGCCACTCCAAAAGGTGGATTTTTTTTTTTTTTTCTGAAGCCATTCTGTTGTGGACTTGCTCAGGTGTTTGGGGTCATTGTCCTGCTACCTCACCCAATGTCTACAGAGTTTCCGCTGATGTACAGGCATTCTCACATCATCTTGAAGATTTTTTTTACACACTTGGGAATTCATGTTCCCCTCTATGACTGCAAACTGGCCAGGCCATAATGCATCAAAGCAGGCCATGATGTTTCCCCCATCATACTTTGCGGTGACTAGTGTTACTGTCTTTGAACAGGCAGAGGTCACCAGTACTGAGGCCATGCTGCTGAGGACGCAGCTGCGCTGCGCAGGGCACGTCTCCGGAATGGAGGATCACCGCCTCCCTAAGGTGATGCTGAACTCGCCACTGGCTGCCGCAACAGAGGAGCCCCAAAGAGGAGATACAAGGACTCTCTGAAACAATACCTTGGTCTTGGCCATATTGACTACCATCAGTGGTGCATTCTGGCCTCCAGTCGGGAGACATGGAGACACACCATCCATAACGCTGCTGCCTCCTTTGAGAACACACGTAGAATTAGTCTCGAGGAGAAAAGACAACGCAGAAAGAACCGTGCCTTGCCAATATCGCCTAAGGAGACTTCCCACTGTGCCTTTTGCAACCAGACTTGCCTATCCTGCATCGGCCTTTTTAGCCGTCAGCGCACTTGTAGCAAGTGTGGGTAGAGCCCTTCCCATATCTTCCTTCATGAAGCCTAGCCATGATGATGACGACTTTGAGATTGGGATGATGTCTGCATGATGATATGCAGTGCCCTTTTTATGCCAGATGTAGTGCTACGTGTTCTTTCCATATAGTTCAATCTTTGTTTCATCAGTCCACAAAACATTTTGTCAACACCACCATAGAGCGTCAATGTGCTCTTTTGCAAACTTCAGGCATGCAGCAATGTTCTCCGTAGTATGCAGCACCTTCCTTTGTGGTGTCCTGCCACAAACACCCTGCTTGTTCAATGTTTTACGTACTGTAGACTCATGAACATGGATGTTAGTCAGCTCTAATGATACCTTCAACTCTTTGGCTGTCACTTGGGGTTGTTTCTTTACCTCATTCATAAGTCTTCCGTGTGCTCTTGGGGTCAATTTGACTGGAGGCCCACTTCTTGGTAGAGCAGCCACAGTCCCAAAGTGTTTCAATTTGTAGATCATTTTGCCTGACTGTCGACTGGGGAATTTCTAAGGTCTTTGAAATCACTTTGTAACCAAGCTTTCCAGCTTTATCTAAGTCAACAATTTTTCATCATAGGTTCTCTGAAAGCTCTTTTTGGCAAGGCATGGCTCACATAAGCATACATCTTGTGCGGAGCAAACTCAGAAAGTTTGAGTGTTTTTAATCAGTTAACATAGCTCTAGCCCACACCTCCAAATTCATTTTCGTAACAAAACTCCAGGTTAACCTGACTCCAGTTAGCTTTTCTGAGGTCAGCTCAAGGGTTCGCTTATTTTTTCCACTAACATTTTGAATGTTGAATGAGTGTGTTCAATGAAGACATGAAGGATCAAAATTGGTTTTGTGTTACTACTTTAGGCACATAATATTTGTCAATGCCCTTGACTTAGATGACTGTTAGATGACATTTTAGGACAAATTAATGCAGAACAGCATAAAATTCCAAAAGGTTCACATACTTTTTTCTTGCAACTGTATATCTATAAATAAACGCTTTAGTATTAAATTGTGAGGAACAGACTAGAGGACTTATTTGTGTAGATTCCATTACTGAGATTTGCACACTGAAAAATTTCTGTGGTTTACATTATAAGTAACTTTTTGTGTGTTTGCCATTTGAATTGTAATAGTGCTTCTTACAGTGAGCTAGGTAATGCAAAACTCTTGGAAGAAGAAAAGATTGTTCCCTCTTCTATGTAGTTCATACATTGCAAAGCCAAAGCCATATTTCAGTGCCACAGGTCAAGAAAGCGTTAAAGCTGGGAGCTGGGGGGAACAAAGAGCAAACAAACAAACAAAAATCGTGTTCTTTTTGTCAGAACAGATGGTGCTTCCATAAATTTTGGCTATAATACAGAAGGTCCTACTGAAACATCATGCCTTTGGCTTGTAGCCTTTGTTTGTTTTCCCAGGTGGTTGCACTAGCCATCCGTTCAAGAACAGCTGTTTTGCACATATTGTAGCAAATTTGATGTCTGTCTTTCAGTTCCAGGAGAAATCCTGTAAAAGTTGTTGAGAAGTTAGGCTGCTCCAGGAGTGTCATAAGCAAAACATATTGTGTGGTCCAGGACTCATCACCATGATTTAAGTCACAATCGTATTAATTGGTTTTTGAACCACTTTTCACTGGTTCTGTCGTTTTAAATAGATGTGCTATTCTATAAAAATTTTCTCAGGAGTCACATATAGAACATTTAAATTTCGTGGTTTTGATGTTAATCACTATAGATTAATTCCTATGAAAAGGAAAAAAATAGAAGTAGAAATGCCTCCCTCAGATAATTCTGTCAGTGCAGGGCATTCAAAATCATTGCTAACTTTGTCCATCTTCCTGTTCATTTCTCATTTCTCATTTCATTATGAAATGCATCCAAGAAGACTTTTGAACGTGAAAAAAGTGTGATGGAACTGTTGCAACATCATACACATAAATGCATTTAATGAAATCTAACATGAGGCCACTCAACCAATTTTTATGTAAGGCAGATTGGCATGTAAGTCTTCACTTAAAAACAAGATGCAGACAGGATAAGGTTTTACTTTAAGATCTTCAGTTAAAATTGTGGTGTTGCATGTGCATAAAAAGAATTTTGAGCGATATGGCTGTAAGTACATGTTTTAGAACAGTCATTAAACTGAATCTATTTTAGAACATATATGTAATAGAAGTTTTAGGAAGAAGAAATTAGCATAGTATGTCATCTTTTGCATGCCAATACATTTTAATTTGCAGCTGATCTTATTTATCATACCACATTTTACAGTTAGTTATCAACTGCCCTTGACGATTTATCTCAGTTATAGATAAGAGCTTTTAAAATGTTGTGTCTGAACCTCAGTACTATATAAATAAGACTTTATTCTAATTCTGAAAATGGCTATTCTTGCAACTCTGAATTCAGTTTTGCTTTTCTCTCAACATTCTAGGGGGTACAGTTTTTAAAGGCCACTGTCTGTCATACTTACTGAGGATTTTCTGTGTCTCAAAAAATCACATTTAAAGAAGAGGAAAGCGCATGAATATTTTATCAAATAAGTACAGTGTAAAAACAGTTGTATGTGCTTCCTCCACAGACAAGCTTACAGTTTGGTTGTGTCTAGAAATTCCCCACTTGAATTCATCTTGCCAGATCCACATTATGGTATCTCTGGGAGAGTTTTCAAGGCTATTGAATTCCTGTGTCCTTTCTACCAGTTTTTCTGCCTCCAAGATTTGAAAATAGTTTTGGATTTGTACCTGTTATAGGCTGTGCGCATCCGGACAGTTCTTGCTTTTCTTCCCATATTCCTTGATGTTCTAAAGCAAAGTGACTTGCCAATTTAGTTTTTATATATCATATTAGAAACCATAATATACCTCATGGCAGACATTGAATATTATTATTGTTCTCTTTTGCAACTCGTGAATTACTAGGCTGTTTATGTGTGGTGTTTGATGTTTATGCAGGATGCTTTAGAAAGGAGATGAAACTCTTGTGGAGGAAGAATAGAGAAATAATTTCAATGTTTATTGGAGATTCAAGATTATTGTAATTGATAACTTGCACCTGCTTATAGATATGTAGAACAGTTTCAGTTAGAAGAGACCTTCAAGACCATTGAGTCCAACCTTTGTGCTAGCCCTGTCAATGCTACTAAACCATGTCCGTCACTACAATGTCTACAACCTCCAGGGATGGCGACTCAACCACCTCCCTGGGCAGCCTGTTCCAATGCCTGAGAACCCTTTCAGTAAAGAAATTCTTCCTAATATCTAACCTGAACCTCCCCTGGCATAACTTAACGCCATTTCCCCTAGTGCTGTCACTCACCACTAGGGAGAATGGACCAACCCCCACCTCACTACAACCTCCTTTCAGGTAGTTGTAGGGAGCGAGAAGGTTCTCCCCTCAATCTCCTCCAGGCTAAACAGACCCAGATCCCTCAGCCATTCCTTGTATGATACATGCTCCAAATCCTTTACCAGCTCGGTAGTCCCCTCTGTACCCTCTCCAGCACCTCAATGTCCCTCTTGTAGTGCGGGGCCCGAAACTGGACACAGCACTCGAGGTGAGGCTGCAACAAAGCTGAGTACAGGGGCACGATCACCTCCCTGCTCCTGCTGACAACACCATTCCTGATCCAGGCCAGGTGCTGTTGGCCCTCCTGGCCACCTGGTCACACTGCTGGCTCATGTTCAGCCGGCTGTCCATCCACACCCCCAGGTCCCTCTCTGCCTGGCAGCTCTCCAGCCACTCCTCCCCAAGCCTGTAGTGCTGCCGGGGGTTGTTGTGGCTGAAGTTCAGGACCCAGCATTTGACCTTATTGAAACTCATGAAATTGGCCTTGGCCCAGCGATCCAACCTGTCTGGATCCCTCTGTAGAGCCTCTCTATCCTCAAGCAGATTGACACTTCCACCCATCTTGATGTTGTCTGCAAACTTACTAAGGGTGCATTCTGTCCCTTTGTCCAAATCATTGAGGAAAATGTTAAACAGGACTAGACATAGTACTGAGCCCTGGGGGACACCACTTGTGACCGCCAACTGGATTTAACTCCATTGACCACAACTCTTTGGACTCGGCCATCTAACCAGTTTTTCACCCAGTGAAGCATATGCCCATCCAAACCAAGATCAGTCAATTTCTCTAGGAGAATGCTGTGGGAGTGTCAAATGCCTTAGCAAAATCAAGGTAGACAACATCCACAGCCTTTCCTTCATTCAACAAGTGGGTCACTCTGTCATAGAAGGAGATCAGATTTGTTAAACAGGACTTGCCCTACAGAAGCCCATACTGACTGGGCCTGATCACCTGGTTGTCCTGCATGTGTTGCATAGTGGAAGTTAGGATGATCTGCTCCATGGGCTTTCCTGGAACTGAAGGCAAGCTTACAGGTCTGTAGATTCCTGCATCATCCTTCTGTCCCTTCTTATAGATGGGTGTTATATTGGGACCTCCCCAGTCAGCTAGGACTGCTGATAAATGATGGACAGTGGCTCCTTCTTTGATTCTGCTAGTTTTCTGCTTTATCTCTCTTGATTTAATTCTCTTAAAGAGCTTGTGAAAATTTAGACTTCATAATTTCTTTCCGTTCGCACATCTTCGTGTTTTGTTAGCTCGAGCAGTATGAAGATGCTTTTTGTTTCCTTTATGATAGTTAATCAACAGAATATACCTAAGACCAAATTGTATTTTTAAAATAATTAGTTTGTTATACTGTTTGAGTCATATTCATTATGGTCAGAGCATTGTGGGGTTTTTATGAATGAAACTTGTTCAATGGTATGGCATTTTTCGAATTTTGAAAGACTTTATGATTCTCGTCACAAAGGTATCCATTTGCACTCTGGTCTTATTTCATGCAGTTCTTACTGGAAGAATGGAACCTCAGAAAGCATGGTGAAGAAACATAAGGTTTTATAAAGAATATTCCCTGACATGTTAAAAATATAAAATCAATAAAATTAATAATTAGAGTTTATATGCAACTGGATGTATTTGCAGATTTGAGAACTGTATTCCACTTTTCCTTGAATTTTCTAGTTGACTATCTTTTATCTGTTATCCCAGACATGAAACAAGGTTGCTCAATCGCTGTGTGTTCAGTTTCTAATTTTTTACAGTTTTCTACAGAGTTGAAGTTTTTTCTGGTTCTGACAGGGTGGACTTAGTGTCACATATTACAGTTCTCTGTGATATTTTGAAAAATCTCAGGTATGAGAAAGTAGTATCTGAAATCTTTGTGTTAAGACTTTGAAAAGAAAATCAATGACTGAGATTTCAACAAAATCTGGGAGCTTGGGTTCAGTTGTGACTGGGGCTCACTTTTGCCACTGTGCAGAGCCCCCAGTGGGGAGCACTCCTAAACTGGCTTTGGGCTCATTTTAAGCACACAGGATTGGGAGTGTGCTAGGTTGCATAGCCTCACTAATCCATGCAATTATAGGTATAGATTCCACTTGGGAAAAAAAAAAAACAACAAATACCATACATCCTTTTTTTTTTCTCAAGTGTTGCATTATAAAAGGTAATTCATGTCTGCACTTCAGTCATGAAGCAAAATCCTAATATTGCATGTTTTTTACACAATGCTTTCTATTCTTTTCTGTTTGAGGCTGTCAGTGAAGAAACTGCTACTTTAAGAATGATACTGTTTTAAGAAAGTTCTTGTTAACAAAGTAGTTGAGTTTTTCTTAGGGGATGGGGGTGCTAGAGAAATGCACTTAAGCAATTTTAGCTAATTTAAATTCACGTGCTAAAATAAAATCGGATCTTGAAGGTCTCTTCTAGCCGGAACTATTCTATGATTCTATGATCAATTCTATGATTCTAAATCATAGAATGGTTTAAATTGGAAGGGACCTTAAAGACCATCTAGTTCCAACCCCCCTGCCCTGGGTAGGGACACCTCCCACTAGATGAGGTTGCTCAAAGCTCCATCTAACCTGGCCTTTGAACGCTTCCAGGGAGGGGGTTTCCACAGCTTCTCTGGACAACGTGTGCAAGTGTCTTACCACTCTCACAGTAAAGAACTTCTTCCTACTGTCTAATCTAAATCTGCCCTGCTCTAGTTTAAAACCATTGCCCCTTGTCCTGTTGCTACATGCCCTTGTAAACAGTGTCTCCCCAGCTTTCTCGCAGGCCCCCTTCAGATACTGGAAGGCGGCTATTAAGGTTTCTCTGGAGCCTTCTCTTCTCCAGGCTGAACAGCCTCAACTCTCTCAGCCTGTCATCATCAGGGAGGTGTTCCAGCCTTCTCATCATCTTCATGTCCTTCCTCTGGACTCGCTCCAACAGGTCCACGTTCTTCTTGTGTTGGGGCTTTCAGAGCTGGATGCAGCGCTGCAGGAGCAGAACAAAGGGGCAGAATACCCCCTTTGGCCTGCTGGTCACACATCTCTCGATGCAGCCCAGAATACAGTGGGCTTTTTGGGCTGCCAGTACACATTACTGGCTCATATTGAGCATCTCATCAACCAGCACCCCCAAGTGTTTCTTTGCAGGGCTGCTCTCACTCCACTCACTCTCCAGCCTGTATTTGTGGTTGGGATTGCTCCAACCCAGGTGCAGGACCTTGCACTTGGCTTTGTTCAACTTCATGAATTTCACATGGACCCACCTCTCCAGCCTGTCCAGGTCCCTCTGAATGGCATCCCATGCCTCCAATGTGTCGTCAACACCACAGAGCTTGGTGTCATTGGCACCTCTACTCTGCTCTCGTGAGATCCCACCTGCAGTACTGCATCCAGTTCTGCAGCACCCAACACAAGCTCTGTAAAAATATATCTATACTATAGAGCGGATAATGATACTGGACAATGCCCAAGGAATAGGTTAGTATGTTCAACAACCAGCTTAATCTGTTAGTAAAAATAATATTTACGTAATCAACTCTTCAGCTAGGAAAAAAATAATTTTTTCCTAATAATAAAATATAAATATATTTGTTTAGTATTATGCTCTTATAGTATCTAAAGGGTATCTTTGTTATACTTTATTAAAATCAGGTGTTATAAGACAGAAACAGCTCTTGTTTGATTAAAAAAAGTAGCAATTCTATCATATGCAGAAGTCTTAAAATGCAATGCCTCTCTTATTTAATTTGGTTTTATAGCACTAAAGCCACACACAGACTAAGTAATAAGAAAGCTTAGGAAAATCACATATGGATTTAATATAATGTGAAAATGTTTTGGCTCATGAGGTTGGGCAGGCTAACAAGGAAGGTACATTCAGATAAAAGGAAAAGGCAAGGGGAAAGAAACTGAGAATAGAATGTATAGGAATTGAGTCTTATTTTTTAGCAGGAAAAAAGAAAACTCTTACCCTCTCTTTATTTTGCTAAAGATTGTTATTATCTGAATAGACGGTAACTAGCTGGCATAGTTTTTCTACTAGTCACTATTGGAATCAGGGGAGCTGCCGCCTGATTAGAGCTGCAAGCATTTTATTAAACCGAGTGAAGTAGAGAAATGCAAAATCATTTTTTAAGAGACATCCTCGGAGTAATCACACAAACATACACACAAAAAATTGTGACTAGGTTTTCTTTGTTTCTGTTTTGTTATTCCGTAGTTCTTTTGTGAATAAAAATAAATAAATACATAAATCCAGGCCAAATATTTCATCTATGGCCTTGAGGGATTATTATAGAGAGTAGCAAAATTCATCTTCATGTAGAAGATCATGACCAGGCTATAAACGTCTTGAGTGATAACTTAGTGCCCTAATCTGTCTGCTGCAGTTAATGCATAACAGTGCATGGGATTTCGGATAGAGGAATAGAATAACCCCCCTGCACTTCTGAAAGAATGCTCACTATTGGCAGGAAAGAAGGAAGGAAAAAAGGGAGAAGCAGAAAAAGACATAAACTAAGACACTGAAGATCTTTAATAATCAAAGGATCTGTGACTTATTTACTCACTAACATATTTAAAGGAATGGGTTTATTCCTTAAAAGACATTGCAGTGTTGGGTTTGGGGGATGAAAGAGAAAATGAAGAAGGAATTGATTGGTTAGTCTCTCCTTAGCTGTTATGGTAATGTGGGCAATTACCCCGTGCCCTTTCCCTCTATTTCATCTCTTGCACTGAATAACGTTATCCATAATAGTTATGTAGTTTAATGGTGGTGAAGAAACAAACAAAACATCATTTCAGAATCACCATATTATGTTCAATTCACAGGTGTTACAAAATTAGCGTATATTGAAATGTAGCTTATTGTTTCACTGATTATGCTTTTCCTCCTTGTTTTGAAGTTAATGTAGGCATTTGTGGAGTTCTCCTTAGCATTCTGTTTTTCAAACTTTGCCATTTACCTAAGTAATCATTCTGTTTTTATTTGCTGGTAAATGCAACTATATGAAAACAGGCAGATGAGACTACTGACCCATAACCAGTTGTACTGCCATTTTAAAACCTGTGGTTTTCCAATTAGATTGTCCTAATCATCTTTTTTTTTTTTTTTTTTTTTTTTCTTCTTAAGATGCTGTGCACAGCTGAAGTCAAGTTCACAATGGTCCAGCGGCTGAGTGTAGGTTTGATTATTGACGGTACTGAGATTTTCTTATACTCAAGAAATTGATGAGTCCGGATTTATCTAGCATCCCCGATTACATTTGCAGAGGCAGCCAGGGTACTTTTTGGTGTTCAATGATTCCTATACATTGTGAAGGAAAGAATGAAACAGAAGATAATTTTAAAAACATGTAACAAGAGTTAACTTACTCCTGCAGTCCTTAGCAGACTCTCACTGACTCTTTTGGTTGGCAGGTATACAGAGATGTGTAATTTTAGATCAGCTTCTTGGATTTTGCTAATACAATTAATCAGCTGCAAAATTTTTAAAAGCTAGGTTAAGTTTATGCTTAGTATATCAGCATATTGAAAGTGTTTTGAAAAGCAGTGTCTAAATACAGAACTGTAGTTCACAGCAAACTGTCCAATTACCATATGTTTTTAGGCTGGCACAGTTGAGTACCCGATTATCACTTGTTTTATGCATGTAGAAGACAGATATGAAACTCAGCTAAAGGTAAATAAAAGATGAGAGACCTTTTGGAACAGAAAAGTCTTTTTTTTAAATATGTTTTTATTATTGCAAAATTATCCTGGAAATTAAACTCTTATACACACAGAAACACACTGCAAGTTTGTTTTACCATGTTTGTCAAGATTAATCAAACTTACCTCTTCAGTCCCTTCAATAGGAAGAGTCCTACTGAAAACAACTGACTTTCTCAGGGAGGGATGTTTGTTTTGTACAGCTTTACGATGAGCAAATATTAACTTCCTTAGTTGTAGGCTTTTGGGGAACTACAGTTGAAGAATGTATGAGCAGTCACTATCAGGAACTACAGATTGCTAACACCAAGGTGGTTTTAGTTTTCTGCAAATGAAGAGTATTAGAGCTGGCACTGCTTTATCAGGATTCAGAAAATAGGATTGTCAGCTTAACCAGGATGAGTGGCCAGCAGTTGATTATCCGGAATGCATTTAATGGCATTTAAATTCTATTTTATCAAGAACTGTGAAACCTTGTGTTGGATTTTAGGGACAACTGTATGCTGAGTTGGCAGAGTTCCTTAAAATATTCCATTAATACTGTGACCAGAATTAGAGCTATAAAGAGAAAAATAAAGCTGTAGTAGCAGGTTTTGGCACCTTTTTTTGTGCACTTCACAAAATGGAACCCTTACAAAGTGGGACAGCAAGGGTTCTAGCTCAAGGAAGTTCTAGCTTAATAAATTAATGTAAATATTTGATATGCTAGATGTCTTTAATATAGGAGCATTCAGTAATGAAAATAAAATAGTTTTGCCGTTCACCTGTGTGATTTCTCATGGAGAAATCTGCTGACTGAGAAATGAGACACATTCTGAAATGAGGCTAATCCAGCATTCCTCATTTCCTACCTATCTACTCTCTACCTACTTAAGCCAGGACTTTCTCCAGTGTTGAGGTCCAGCTGAGCACTCCTCCTCATTGGCCTGTCACTTAGGTCAGAAAGTTGTCTTTGATACTATGCAGGAACTTCCTGGATTGTTTGTGCCCTCCTGTGTTGTTCCTCCAGCAGATAATGGAGTGAAGTCCCCCACGAGAACCAGGGCCTGTGAATGTGAGACTACTCCTAGCAGCTTGTAGAAGGTCTCATCCACTTGTTCTTCCTGGTCGGGGTGCCTATAGCAGACACCAACTATGATGTCACCTTTGTCTGTCTCCTTAATCGTCACTTGTAAACTCTCAGTTGGCTCATCATGCATCTCCAAGTGGAGCTCCATGTATTCCAGCTGCTCTCTCTTAATATGTTAAACATCCTTTAGCATCCTTTTTTTTTTTTTTTTTGGAGGGGGGGGGGGTGTCACTCTCCTGCTGTGATTATCAAAGAGCTAAGTAAATATTGAGTATATTACATAATGTGTCAAAAAAACATATATGTTGACATAAAACTCTTGTTGAAAAGACCTCTTACTTATTTTGACAATTAAGTCACACAAGGTGATATGTATTTAAAAAGATGCTGCTAGTGCAGCATACAAAGAATAAAGCTAGAAAAAATTCTGCAGTTCATAAGCATTTTGCAAGCTGTGAAGGGCTTGTTGGTGTTTGGGGAAGGAGATAGGAGTTATACAGGTTTGACTGTATAGCAACCAGAACCTAGCACTGAGTTGCGCAGAGCAGACACTTTGGAGACAGTCCAGCCCACAGTGGAGCAGTGGATCTTGGTGTACAGGGAGGTTTTCCAGAGCAGAGAGACCTGCAGGCAGTGGAAGGACCCCACCAGAGCTGGCAGCTGCTGCAGGAGAGGTGGGCCAGGTGTGGGCATTGCCACAGCAACAGTGATCACTCCTGCATCATAAAAGCAGCCCTGGTGGAGGGCACAGAGCTTGGGTGGACAAGGTGGAGTGGTGCATCACTTGGGTGTGCTGTTGCAGTTTGTGCAGAAGGACACAGGGGCAGGGCACTGCAAACTCTACCCAAACCCCAGTTCTCCAATGCTGACCGTAAACTCAGCTTCACCCTTGATGTCTAAAAGCAATGCATGTTTTGAAGAAAAGAATGCCTAATCCTTTTACCTAGTCTTTCCTATTTTTACTCAGAAGCAGTCTCGTTGTCTGTTCTGTTCCGTTTATGATTTGGAGACTGAAAAGAAATGCCTAATCCCCGCCTAGCCCAAGTTGAAGATTTAACACAGTTAATTCTTTCAGAATACATTGCATTTGATGCAAGGCTCAGTACCTTCATTTCAGAACAACAAGAGATTGGGGGATGGGGAGAAGACTTATTTCCAAATGTGTTGATAATGTGAGTAAATGTTCAACTTGAAACAATTTCCCTTTATGTCTCCAGTTTCCTGGTTACTGCTTTGAGGCCAGACAGGCAGACGCCTGTTGGCATCTGGATGCTTCACAGACACTTCAAGCACAGCTGTGTTACAGCCAAGAGTGAAATAGGTGGCCAAATGGAGTTAAGTGGCAAGGAGTCTGCCTCTTTTCCCAGTGGGAGTTGTGCGTTCACTTTCATTTTTATTAAGTGAAAAAAGCCTACATGGTCCAAGAAAAGGGACAGTTGTCTCATTTTGACGTCTTCCTTGTCTGAAGAGAAATATTTTCATAGAATGATTTAGGCTGGGAAAGACCCTTGAGGTCTTAGGTTAGTGGTAGAACCATTAACCTAACACTACCAACTCCGCCACTAAACGATGTTCCTAAGTGCCACATTCATTGCACATTACATTAAAGGGAGTAGTTACTCATTCAGACTAAAAGTTTAGGAACACGGATGGGACCGTAATGGGGTGCATATGGAAGTGGGTGGTGCTCCATTGGTGTAGGACCATTGAGTTGCTTTATCTGTTGAATTAGATTCTAATTTTTTGTTAAGTTGCACGTCTGTCTAGAGTCTCATATATTAATTAGATGCAGAAATTATCAAAGAGTGGGACAGTGATGTTTTAACAGTGGTCTGTAGAGTATTATCTGTGTATTGTATACTATAGTAATGAAATGAGAACTGTATTTTTAAGAAAATATTCTGTTAGATGCTCTTAATAAAACTGTTACTGTCTACCAAAGAAATAAATGCTTTTTCTTCTAGCTGGTCCTGGCTAGATCTTATTTGGAATACTGTATTTATTTGGTAGAGCAATTTTAAATGACAAATTGAAGCTTAAATGGCAAACAGTTCAGAAAATGATGCCTGTGCAAAAGCCAACAAGTGCAGAGCTGTATATAACTTTCATTTAAAAAAAAAAAAAAGGGGGGGAAAAAAATAGATGGTATTGAAAAAAAAGAAAGATTTATAAATTGGCAAGACCCAGTAGTTGTCTGGTAGTAGGAACAGATGAAGTAAACAGTTATGAAAAGTAAGAGAGTAAATACTAAGAGAAATGTGTGAAAATGCAGTCTCTAGAATGAACCAAGCATATTCTACGGTAGCTTCTGCTAGAGGAAGAGGCTTCATTCAGGCAGGCACCACCAAAGACTGATAAAGAAATGATTTTTATTTTTTTTTACTTAATGTTTCATTAATGAATTTATTGTCAGTATGGTTGTTCAAATAATGCTGCATCATAAGCCTATATGTTTATTTTGTGGCATCCTATAAAATATGTATTATCCCATTCTGAATGGTTTATTGAAGTAAAAATTAGTATTTGTATGATTCTTAAGATACTGTTATTCCATTGACTATACCAATTGTCAATTTCACTTTAAGGATAGTTAAAAAGTTCATGTTTACTGCCACAGCATGACTGTAGGGGCCAAAGACATTCTCTTTGTCATGGAGGACCAAATATTTCTGGAAATGTATTTTGCAATCACTCATTTATGCCTTATTGACCTTTGAAGTATTGGTAGGAAAGCAAAAGCATCGACATCTTCTAGTGTCCGAGAAAAATTATTGGTTATTTAATACTATGCTTTTCAATCTTCCTGAAATAAACAATCCATTTGGGGAGTGTCATCTGTTTTGTATGTAATAAATCATCTTCCGTTTGGCAATCTGTTAATCTCTTTAAGTGGGCATGGAGAAGCATGAGAATCAGTGCATTTCATGTCAAATGTGTCTTTGAATGCTCTGTTTTCATTCATGTTATCACACAGATTAACTCAATTAGTGGACTTACTTTCTTCTAAGACAGAATGGATAGGGCACTGAACATCATTTAACATAAGAAATCCTTAATCCTCCCCTCTTGGTTGTGATTTTGCAAGCTAAGGAGAGTGATTTATATTAAAAGACTACAGATTAAGGAAACTGAGCCTCAAGAGACACTTCTGAGAATCCTCTGTGTGTTCTTTCAGAGTGAACATTCATTCCGTGCTCTTGAGTGAAATGTGCAAGGTCTAAAGCACTACAGGACCCATGTTTTTGGGTGTTCTTTTTAAAGGACACTTGTTCCTGAGAGCTACAGCTATTATAAAAAATGTGGCCTTTCCTGGGAGGTCACTCTTGGGTCCTATATACATCTTTTGTTTAATAGCTCCAGTGTACTTTAAGTTTGAAATTACTATTGTAATGCCAGATTAATTGCTGACATTTTTCTAATTAAAATCATTTGGGCACCAGGATTAGCTGTCCTCTTATTACACTTTGGGGTATTAAAAGATCTGGGGAAGTATATATAGAAGCAAGTGGTTTAATGATGACAACTTTTGGGGAAAAAAGCCTCAAAAGCAGATAAAGCCAGAAACTGTGCATTTCAACACAGTTATTAAAAGAATTCCTTTATCTCATAAGGGTTTTTGTAGATTTGCTGGGCCAGGATGTTGATCAAATCAAAATGCAAGTTATGTGTAGATAGCTCTATACTTGTACGGCAATACTGTCTCCTATAATATTTTTCTACGTGAAGTTCATTCAAGATCAGGGTCTACAGAGAAGGAGAGGAGGGACTCTATCAGGGAGTATAGTGATAGAACAAGGGGTGATGGTTTCAAACTAAAAGATTTAGATTAGATATTAGGAAGAATTCTTCACCCCATGAGGGTGGTGAGACAGGTTGCCCAGAGAAGCTGTGGATGTCCCCTCCTTGGAAGTGTCCGAGGTTGGATGGGCCTCTGAGCAACCTGGTCTAACGGGAGGTGTCCCTGCCCATGGCAGGGAGGCTGGAGCTAGATGGTCTTTAAGGTCCCTTCCAGCTCAAACTGTGCTGTGATTCTGTGATCAAGATATTACAGAGAGAAGATACTTACTGAAAGAAATAGCTATGAAATAAATATAAAGATTAAGTGAAGTTATTCATAAAGTAAAAAGAGATGTTTCTATTTATATATAAAAAAACTAATAGAGTGGAATCATTCATCAGAGAGTACAAGCAAAATGGAAAAGAAATTTTTCTAGTTCAGAGCAGAGTCAGAAGATTTATAAGTCCAGGTTATATGTTACAAAAGTTAAGATGGTTATGAAATTAAGATCTGTATAAGTAAGCTTTTACATTTTATGTTTCTGCTCCAGATAGGAAAGCTGTAGGTAGACAAAAAAAATAGTTTAAGAAGAAATCAAAAGTGTATAAATAGAGATATAATCACCTGTAACTTATTTGCATTATTTGCCAAGAAGGGAAAGGAAAATAAAGGGCAAAATAAATTATTAATGTATTGCTTCCCTGAAATTGATTCCATGTGCTCTATTTGATCTTGTGGATGTTCAGACATATACCAGGATGGGTATTTCAGTTATATAAATATCTAATAAGTTCCTGTTAAGTTATCGAGTTTTTCTTCTCTTAGAAGTTTTTACACCTAACATTACTTACATTTAATCAACGTATTCAATCTTAATAGTGAATGCAAATGAATAAGCTGGTTAATCCATGAAAACAGCAGGTTGTATTGTGAACTAAGATTATTCATAGTAAATTCTTTGAGAAAATCAGATAATTTTGAAAAATACTTTATGAAAATCTGTCCTTGAAGCAATAACCTGGAGAAAAGAGTAGAGACATAGACTGATAGCTTGTGTTTGAGTGAACTGGTGATGTATCAAGCTATAATAACTGTACAATTACTTTGGGAAAGGTAATTCTATGATGTTTTAAAGATTAGATCACTACAATTTGAAAATAAATCTAGACATCTTGAAATTTCATACAAGGTAAAATTTATGAATATGAGACCATGAATTTTGGATCTCAGGCTGTCAGGAAGTTCTTGAGATGCTTTTCTCACTTGAATTGACAGTTCTTATGTTTTTGTTAGTCTACATTTGAGGTTAATAAATAGTTGGATAAAAAGACAATTGTAGAAATATAATTTGACCCATCACTGCAAATATTATTATCATATTGACAAATTTCAACAAACTGCTTTGGAATGGTTTTGAAGCCCCAGTTCTGGACTATACCATGTAATTCTCTATAGACCAAGAACTAAAGACCCAGTAATTAAAAATGTGAGCGTTGAAAACGAAATTTTTGAAAACAGTATAAATTCCATTGAAAATATTTTTGTGTCCTGTGTTGTCTGTTGGCTTCACTGTCATTCTTCATTTAATGCACCGTTTCTGTGTTAGAGTTTTTAAAATACTTAACATTTTGTTTTTGTGTGGGGCTTTTTTTTAGATGTAAATATGGTTAAAAAATGTTGCAAGCATTTAGAAATGTCTGAATGGCTGGCTAACTTAAGCTAGAGTTTATTATATGGAGTACTTGGTACTGAAAAGTTGTTAGTTTTAAGACAAAAAAATTTCACTATTCATATACACCAAGAACAGAGATAACTATGAATAATAATTTTAATTTCTCTTTTCTCTCCTTTTTTTTTAAAAAATTTTATTTAAATGAACTGGCTTTGTTCATCTTTCATTGAATTTCACTGTGGTTGATATTGTCCTGACTGTTACTACAAATAGGTAAGATAAAATTGTTTTTCTCTACTATAATATAGATATTCTGTTGGATGTGAAGAATTAATAATTTTCCAATTCAATGTAATTTTTTAGTCTGTTCACTAAACAGTGCATATTTATTTACTGATTAGAAATTCAGTACAGGTTTATCTATTTTCCTTGCACATCAGACAGAACAGGATGATCACATCATTTCTGTTCCTTAGATATGCTAGTTTGGCTTTTTTTTATTGTCATACAAAAGAGCTGCTTGATTTCAGGTTTTATATTATCACTATTATATTGTCATTGGGATCCTATACTTTGCTTTCCTTTGTAATCTATGATTTTTTTTTTTTTCTCCCACTCCTCCCTGCATAGCCAAAAAGAACCCAAGTGGATAAATTCTAAATTCCACTGCAGGAATTCTTTACCTCACAAAAGAAGTAATATGTGATACCAACATAATATGCTGTTTTGGCTATACATAATATCTCAGTATACAAAACTTCCAAGACCTACTTTTTAGAGAATTGATTTAATAACTTCTTCTACCTCAGTGGCTATATTTATTTTCAGAGCATCTTTTCTGTTGTTCCTATTTTTAAGTAAGAGAAGCACAGATGTGGACTGCTTTTGGGTTTTGGCAACAATGCTTTTATGGTATAATGTGCAAATACGTGTTCTATAAAAACTCAGTGCCATCATTTACAAAGAAATGCAAAGGAGGTAAATGACTGTTGTTGGTCATTACTGCAAATTAGAAAAAGAGTTTGTCTTTCTTTCCTTATTGTCAGTTTATGTTGATCAACACACATTCATTAATTGAAAAAAGGTTTCCAACAAATGAGTTGAATTCTCATCCCAAACAATGCATCAGAATTCCTGTAACACTAAATGGAATTATAGAATCATGGAATATCTTAGGTTGGAAGGGACCTTAGGGATCATCTAATCCAATCTCCCTGCCATGGGCAGGGTTACCCTTAACTAGATCAGGCTACTCAAGGCCTCATCCAACCTGGCCCTGAACATCTCCAGGGAGGGGGCATCCACAATATCTCTGGGTAATTTATTCCAAAGTCTTGCCACCCTCGTGCTGAAGAATTTCTGCCTAAGATCCAGTCTAAACCTATTCTCCTTCAACTTAAACCCATTTCCCCTTGTCCTATCAGTGGACACTCTTTTGAAAAGTCCCTCCCCAGCCTTCCTGTAGGTTCCCTTCAGGTATTGGAAGGCAGCTATTAGGTCCCCCCAGAGTCTTCTCCAGGCTAAACAGTCCCAGCTCCCTCAACCTGTCCTCATAGCAGAAGTGCTCCAGCCCCTGAGTCATCTTTGTGGCTCTAGTGCATCGACTTCAGATAACAACTTCTGATTAGACAATTTTTTTCTCCACTTTGCTCCACAATGCCGAAAGCTCATTTAACAATAGACTATTACATCCTCTTTCAATTTTTACTTTTTCTTTCTTTTATTCTTCCAATTTCTGAATTATTCCCCAGCAAAACTTAATTACTGAATTACTCCAACAAAACTCAGATTGTGATGGAGGTTATAATGCAGTAGCCGTCTGTCAAATCATTATTTTTACTTCTGAAGAGCTGTGTTTGTGGAGTTCTGATGACAAAAAGAAGCATTCGCATGCTTCCCAAATCCACAGCTTTTTCCACAGCTTGGAACAATGCTTTTCATTAGCAATTTACTAGAACTTGCAATATACACTCCAAAAAAAAAATCCAGATAAGAAACACAAAAACATTCAAACTATTAGGACAGATAATGTATCAATTAATTATCTTTACAAGTCTAAATCCAAGGAAAGCATGCTATAAAAGCTCATCTCTCAACTGCTTTTTCTAGTGATAGGTATTTCTAGCCAAAGTACTTATTTTTTTAATGCAGAGTACTAGGAATTTAAACAAATCTAAGCACACACAGTGGAATTAATTCACTTGATTTTAGACATCTATATCTCAACTTGTTTTATCAACAATAAAAGAAGTACTTTGAGAAACTGAGTTGATTTATTTTCTTAAAGTTCATGCCTTCCCTATAATGGAAGGGATGTGTTATTGATGAATTTAGTCATTATAAGGACAAAGCATTAAATTCTCACTCTTAGTGACAAATAAAGTTGCTCTTTTAGTGCTATATTTAGAAACCACAGATAATTATGTTATGTGCCTTGTATTTTGTACCAGTTATCAGCCACTTCTCTGATCTAATTATAATGAGTTCGTCTGACATCTGTTTCTGCAGCCCTTACCTGTATATGCTGATTTGACAGCAGTGTACTATAAAACACAGTTTTCTAGGCATCTGTTTCAAAGTTAGTTCTTCAAGCTGCTACTCTGAATATAAGAATTTAAATGTGTCTGTACTAATTCAACATGAGAATTTGAATTTAGATTATTGGTGTCCTACTTTTTTGCAAAAAAGATGTAAAGTCATGAGTTGTATTTGAATCTAAATAGTGGCCATCCTTACTCAGTGTGACATTTCTAATGGCATTTGTGTGGAATGAAGAATTTTAACATTGGGAGACAGTACTTATTAACAAAGTGATTTTCCTTTCAACCATAGTATTGTTTGTCATAGCTTGTGGCCATTAGTTTTAAATTATTGTGAACATAATGAAGGCAGTCCTGCCGTGTTTTGTCAAATGCATGTCTTAATCAAGATGCTAGGGATAAATAGTTATTGCTATTAAAATTGTAAAATAAAAGGTATATTTTGCTCAAATTATTGACCCCCACCTATAATTTCCATTTTTAAAATAATTCTCTCAACTTTGTAAAAGAATTCTATCAACTGAAGTTTTTTTTTTTAAATGTATCCTTAGGTACACTTTAGTCTGAGACTTGCTGAAATTTTTCTTTTTCTGTCTCGGAACCCTTCTTGCCTGTTCTTGCTTACAGGCAAACCTATTTCTACAATCTTGAAACCTAACGTATTCTTAAAATCCATGTCACCGGATTTTGAAGTCTTCCATTTTCAATAGAAGAAGTGCCTGCAACACTTATGAAACCTAACGAGGCAGACAAAAGTGACTTATTATCACTTCTTTTTGGCCAATAATTTGCCAATGTGTAATAAATCAATTGCTGATAACTGTCACTGCCCTTCGTAAGTATCATTTTGTATGACTATACCACTAGTAAGTCAGAATGCAACCATCTGAAAAACCCACACCCTGCCTTCTTTCCTTTTTCTTTGTGATTTTTTACATATACATATTTGGGATATTTGAAATATGCAGTAGATGGAGAATATGAGATAACTTTTGCCATTTCTTATTTATTTTCTCTGTGATTCACTAGTCTAAAATGTAATGGTGTTCTTTCTTTGTTAGTTTTTATGAATGTATGACATGAGCTTTTATGAGCTTCACTTTCCTTTTAAATGCAAAGGGCTCATCTGCCCTGGTCATTAGGGCTGTGGAATAACTTTGCAAAATGACGATTACTTAACAGTTATTCAGTGTCAAAGTAACAAATATGTATTGTACGTAGGTACAATACAAGCCAATGTTCAGTTTACATATTTGCAGTGATTTAAGTTCTTGACCTCACTATGGCATTTTTAGCAATAAGAAAGAAAATTAGGTGCTTCACAGTTAAGGTCTGAAAGCTGTGCCAGTTTTTCAAAATAGGAATTTATTTATACACACAAAGCCAAAATAGGCTATTAGATACTATTCTGCAGTATCTATTTTTAATACATAGTAATTGCAGTAGCAACACAGTGTTTCTTATGTCATACACAGTATAATGGAAGTGTAATAGAAATGCCTGAGGCTTTCTGCTTCCAGAAATTTAATTTCATGTCTAGCCCAAAAAGATTCATCCATCATTTTGGCATTAAATCCAGATCACTTTTTTTAAAGCTGAAGTCTCACTGTCTACTGTCCTTGTAATCTTTTATATTGCCTATTACTTGCATCCTAGTTTTGAAACTTGGATGAAGGTTGAAGGAGGGAACAGAGTGCAGCAGAGTAAATGTGCATGAGCAGCTCAGCAACTGACAGCTTAGGAGGAAATGCTATATCTCCTATCTTTTCTCCTGTGGGAGTTACTGAGTTAATAATGGTAGTACCAGGGCTTATAGTGCCATGGTTGTTTACACTTTCATACATAAGTGCAGAGAAATGTATACGCATTTATGTATAGTACCTACATTCTAGGAACAGAATGCTTTTGGAGCTCTAACAACAGAGCAAATCAAGGAGGATAGCTTTTCTCTCTTATACTGGCATCTCTAACCAGAGAAAAAGGATTTGTTTTATGGAACAATCTACAAAATTAATAAAGAGTGAGCAATGCAGGAGGAAAGGAAACTGGAATCTGTTTGCCACTTAGATTAAGTTTTTAGAAACTTAGGGTAGGACTAAGTCTGGGTAAGTATATACTTCCCTTTTTTTTTTTTTTGTATATTTGTGTTCTCACTCTACCCCTCTCTTAAAGCGTATGTTAAGCTTCTCCAGAAGCTCATTCTTATTTCTCTTTTTGCTCTTCTTTCCCAGCCATGCTTTAAGGCTGTATTTGCCAGGGCACTCCACAGGTGAGGGTTGCCAGGGGTGACAGAGCCTGTGGGTCCATCAGGGCAGTGAGGGACCCTCCCTCACCAACCAGTATCAGTGAGCTGCGCTGGGCTGGGCCAGGGATGGTGACCAGGGTCAGTCACAGCCCAGCCACCTCTAGGCACTGTTACGGGCCCTGGGACCAGCTGGGAAGGCAGCACCTGGGTCAGGACAGGGTGGGGCCAAGGTGGTCCTTGGCTCAGCAGGGCGCAGGACAAGGCCAGAGCTGGCAGCAACCGTCCAAGAAGGCCTCTCCCACCTGGGACCACTTCCACCCAGCCCCTGGGTGCTTTCCTATGGTATAAAGTGTAGTTATAATTCTCATTTGACTGCTGTCTCAAGTCCTTCGTAACCTACCACAGAAGCTACTATCGTGCAGTTGGTACTGATGGCCAGCATATTTATCTTGAAGTCAGGGGTGCTTGCTTGCCTCAGAATACTAATATTTTGCTACTTCTGCTAGTTCTTTAATGTGTCTGAATTGTCTCTTTCTAAATGGTGAATTTTAAGTAAAGCCAGCTCTGATTTTCTCCACCCTAGGGAAATGAGCACTCGGAATGTGTGTTCACACTGCTGCATATGGTATTTTTTTTTGTATTCACTCTATGTAGTCTTCTTTTGAATCCTTGATAATTCAAATAATCTGATAGTCTAGATTAATTTTTGGTTAAAATGAGTCCATAGATAGTCTAGACTACCGGGTAGTGAGGTGGACTGCGAACTGGCTAAGGGAAAGAAGCCAAAGAGTTGTGGTCAATGGGGTGGAGTCTGGTTGGAGACCTGTATCCAGTGGAGTCCCTCAAGGGTCAGTACTGGGACCAGTATTATTCAACATATTCATCAATGACTTGGATGAGGGACTAGAGAGTACTATCAGCAAGTTTGCTGATGACACCAAGCTGGGAGGAGTGGCTGACACACCAGAAGGCTGTGCTGCCATTCAGCGAGACCTGGACAGGCTGGAGGGTTGGGCGGGGAAAAATTTAATGAAATGTAACAAGGGTAAATGTAGGGTCTTGCATCTGGGTAGGAACAACCCCAGGTTCCAGTATAAGTTGGGGAATGACTTATTAGAGAGCAGTGTAGGGGAAAGGGACCTGGGAGTCTTGGTGGACAGCAGGATGACCATGAGCCAGCAGTGTGCCCTTGTGGCCAAGAAGGCCAATGGCATCCTGGAGTGTATTAGAAGGGGGGTGGTTAGTAGGTCGAGAGAGGTTCTCCTTCCCCTCTACTCTGCCCTGGTGAGACCCCATCTGGAATATTGTGTCCAGTTCTGGGCCCCTCAGCTCGAGAGACACAGGGAACTGCTGGAGAGAGTCCAGCACAGGGCAACTAGGATGATTAAGGGAGTGAAGCATCTCCCTTATGAGGAAAGGCTGAGGGAGCTGGGGCTCTTTAGTTTGGAGAAGAGGAGACTGAGGGGTGACCTCATTAATGTTTACAAATATATCAAGGGTGAGTGTCACGAGGATGGAGCCAGGCTCTTCTTGGTGACAACCAATGATAGGACAAGGGGTAATGTGCTGAAACTGGAACATAGGAGGTTCTGCTTAAACTTGAGAAGAAACTTCTTCTCAGTGAGGGTGATGGAACACTGGAACAGGCTGCCCAGAGAGGTTGTGGAGTCTCCTTCTCTGGAGATATTCAAGACCTGCCTGGACACGTTCCTGTGTAGCATAATCTAGGCGTTCCTGCTCTGGCAGGGGGATTGGACTTGATGATCTTTCGAGGTCCCTTCCAATCCCTAACATTCTGTGATTCTGTGATATTGAAGGTCTGTTACAGGAGAGAAGTACTGTCTGCAATAAGGAAAATATTTTTTTCAAAAAATCGTACTTCCTAAAAGCCAGTATAAACTACCAAATATTTCTGGAGAGATGTTCTTGTAGACTTTACGATGATAGTGTAGCAAAGTCCCGTAATAAATTAAAATGAAATACTTTTTATTTTTAGAATATTTAATTCTGTTAATTTTAAACCCATTTCTTCTGTCTTGGCTAAATTTATAATAGAAAAAAAACTCTTCTAGTCATGTAGAATGAGGATTAGGAATGAGAATTAGGAATTAAATCCTCATGAATGAGTCTATGATACTCTCAGGGAGAATAAAAATCTTTGAGAGCCAATACAGTTGGCTTTTTCACTTATATAGAACTTAATCAAGTGTGGTGGCTTAGATTTAAAATCCTCTCTAGTTGATCTCAATTTCTTGGGTGATGTTAAAATAATGTCAACTACAAAAAGTTTAATTCTGTAGGTGTGTTTTAGGTTTTTTCCTTTGGAAAAACCTTTTCCTCCTTCTAGCTAAATATATAACTGTGGCTTTACAGGCACAGCAGCTTGTGTTGGTGCATATGTGGGAGTGTACATGAGCGAGTCTGAAACAATCTACTTAAGTGCAGGCCAAAATAAAGTAAATTATGTAGCATTATTCAACCTTTTGGTGTGATGTAATGTTTTGGCCCTCATTTCACACTGTTACGAAGAGACATCATGTGTCCCTGCTGAAAGACATTAAACTAGGAAATTGTATTCAACACAAGAATTAAAGTAATGGAAATTAAGTTGGCAGATACGTAAAAGCAATTCATTGGCATATTGTATGTTTACACTATGCATATGTTGAAATTCAAAAGAATTGAGCAGTCGTCTTGAAATATTCTTCAAACAGCACTAAAGACAAGAGCAAATATTTGCAAATATGATCAAATTATGCAGCTATCAAATACAATTTTCTGTAATTAGTGGGTAAACAGAAGTTGTTGACTTTGTAATTACATGACAATTCTAAAGGAAGTTCCCCTTTAATTTGTCTCAGTAAATACCTGCAATGCAATCAGAATTGAAATGCAATACAATACAGCCTCCTTGGCTGTAAAGGCCAGCTGAGCTGCAGAAAGCAAGATATGAGGAGGCAGAATTTTCTGCCTTTGAGACATTCATAAATTACAAAAACTTTCACTTAATAATTATCTGGAATTTTATCCTGCCAGAAGTGAAGCAGTGACTCACTGGCTCTGAGATATTCAGTGCTATGGGGAAAAGTTATTGAAGAAAGAAGAAAAGTAGTAGTTGCAGTGTGACACTTTGGAGGAGTATAGAGACTTGTTGAGGTCTAGAGAGAAATGAGTGATGTGCAAAGTAGAAAAGCACGTTACCAGAAAAAAAAGAATTGGGAATAACAGGAGATAAAAAGTACTTGCTTTACAAGCTGTGGCATTTTGAAACAAAACAAACAAGAGCAAAGATAATCAAAAAAAGGATAAAAACAAAGTCAGTGTTGTTCTGACAGAAAAATCTCAGTAAACTCCAAAATGTGGAACAAGCCTACAAGGAATACATGGAGTGTGTACAAATACAGTGTGACTGAATTTTCGGTAATTTTTCTACATGAAATAGAAGAAAGAAATATAGAAATAACCAAAACTGTAAAAATATTCTTGATCTTAAATATGTCAGAAAAGAGAACTAGAGGTGATTGAGTCAATTAGAAGGGAATAGTTTATCAACAGAACCTATAGGAAGAGTATTTTAGATCATTACAAAAAAACCTGAGCAGAATACTCGCAAATACACTTGAGATGTGCACTACTGGATATCTGGACATCCCTCCTTATTTTTTCCTATGAACTGGAAGACTCTTCTGTCAAAAGACAAAATGTAGGACACAGCTATTTTGCTCATTGTCTAACTGGCAAATTAAGTGTCCAGCCTTGAAGCAGTTAAGTCAGAAAAACTATAAATTACTAGTAAATATTTTTTTTTTAATTGAAGCAGGGTAGACTTAGATTAGACCAGGGTGGTAAAACACTGGCACAAATTGCCCAGAGAGGTGGTGGAGTCTCCTGCAGACATTTGAGGTCAGGCTGGATGGGGCTCTGAGCAACCTGATCTAGTTAAAGATGTCCCTGCTCACTGCAGGGGGTTGGACTAGATGCCCTTTAGAGGTCTGTCCCTTCCAAACCAACCCATTCTATTCTGTGATAATTTTCTTGTACATAGCATAGCCAAAGTATAGTGGCTTAAAATGTTCTGTATTCATTTGATTATTTTATGTGAAAATTAAGTTACATAATTTAGGCTAGTTTTGAAAGTACAGTTAATATTACTTTCCATTTATCAGTGATTTATCATCTTGAGACATTCTTGCATTATATATTGCTATATCTCTGAGATATTGCTATATATATGATACTATATAATTTTGACCAGAAATAATGTCTTCATTTTCTATGAGAGAAAAAATGGAAGTTTGAAAGAATGTCTAATTCGTAGATTAAATGCAATTGCATAATATAATCATACAGGATTAATTTTAAGATTTTTTTGTAGAGGAATTTCTTGTGGAGCAGAGGCACGGTATCACTTTAAAGATGTGGACAACCCAGCTTAGGCCTAAACAAAGGCTCTGTCCTTGAAGCTGCCTTGGAACACGGGGAGGAGGAGGTTTTATCTGTTTTGTGAGAGCTTTGCGAGATGCTTGGCGGGAGGTGCTGGCCCCGGGGGGAGAAGAGGGGGTGAGAGCCGCTTGCATAGTGGAATGGCACTACCCAATAAAACGCTGGCGCGTGTGAACCTGTAACTGACCAACTCTGTTAAGGGGCAGGCGCGTGGACACTGCTTCACTGTATATATTGAGCTGTCCGGAGCAATAAAGGGAGGACGACTTGTAGCCATACTGGTGTGATGGTCGTTAACTTGGCCGGCTCTCCGAAGGGACCTTTCTAGATTTTTTTTTTCAAATCTTTGCTGTTGAGTGGGTGTCCACCACTGTCTATGTCAGAGAAGAATTTTATTATATGAAATTAACTCATCTGAAGATGTTAAAGCTTGAGGCAAGAAATGTAAGCAAGAGGAAGGCATGACTTCATACAGAGAAAGTTCAAAATTGACAGACTCGCATGTGTGACCTTGAACTTAATTTACCTGTCATCTTCCCTACAAAGAGGCTGGAAAAGAGCCCATGTATGTGTGCATAACTCTGAACTTTCTTTTTACTTTCATTAATGGTCAAGAGCAGTTAAACTGAATAGAAAATTACACTGTTTCCTTATGATTTGACTAGAATCAAATTTATTTGGTTATTAATTTAAATGTCCAAATTCAGTTGTTCAAAGTAAAGCAATGGAGTAAGCATATGTGTATGGCCCAAGCATATTTGTCTCAAAACTTCAGTTTGTTGTTAATTTCATTAATTCAGTATTGCGTAGGAAAGCTGGCTGAGGATTAGAGCTCTTTCATGCCTTATTGTCTGCCTTACAACCGATAGGTCAGCTGCAGTCAGTAGGGAATACTGCAAGAACATTTTGGAAAGTTTTACTGCAAGTAAATCCCATAAATATGGTCAGATAGACTGAAATATATGAAGAGGGAGGTTTGAATTATTCACTTATTAGCATTTTAAGCTACATATGTAAGAAAGGTAGGCATGTAAGAAAGGTAGGTATGTAAGGAAATGAAACACTGAAAAAGTGAGGAGAATAGAGAAGGAAGATGGAAGGATGGAAAAAAAAACCCAGAATTCTCTGAGCTGTGACTCATGAAGGGAAAAACGAAGGAAGAAACACACCCAATTGCTTATAAAAGATCAGTTACAAAACCCCACAAAACCCTCCAAACAAAAACATACATACAAAACCAAAAGAATTTAACCAAACCAACCAAAAAAAAAAACAAAACCCAGCAAACAAACAGTGAGAGTAGTTGGCATAGTGAAAAGCTTTACAGCAGGAGAGGATCCAAGCAAGGGAGGATTTTGTGGGTATGAGGCAAAAAGTAAAGTTGCTACATTAGGAGAATTGCAGTATCAGAAAAAAAGCAGAGATCTGTAATTACAAAAGTCAGCGTGATGCAGCCTTCCTCATTTCAGTAATATCAGTGGGAAAAATGACCTGAGGAGTAAGCCAGAACCATGGTATGGTTTATTCAGAGCGGTCATAAAAATAGGAGTCACTGACATCTCTTGAGAAGTAGAGCTCAAATAAAGGATCGAAGAATTCTCTTAGGAACACAGATGTTTTGGTATCTATAGGTTAAAGTATGATATCGGGATATATTTTAAGAGATAGTTAAATTCAGTAACTGAAAAATCTCGCTAGGTTTAAGTACTACTGAGATAGAGGTAAGGTCTTTTGGAAGACATTATTTTTTTTGGTTCTGTACATGTCTTCCCACTGTCCACAACATCCTGTCATTATGCCTGTATGTACAACTGTGAATTTAAAATCAGTCAGTAAGTCATGCTTGCATTTATTAGCCTGATTCTTGAGATGTTCTCAGTCTGTCTCAAGGTGTATTTGTTCTGTGATCATTAACGTTGTTAATAGTATCTTCACATGATGCAGAGTGTCATAATGTTCATTTTAATTGTAGCGTTATAAGGGGAAGTGTATTACTCATTTGTAATAAGAAGGCTGGCTTAGGTTCAGTTGCAAAAGGTAAATAAAACTGAAGAGCACATTTTGAATATGTTGGCTGCTGATGATCTAATTGAAACTGTAGATAAACTGTATTTTCTTTTAATAAAAAGACTAGTGGGGCAGCAACTGTCCTGAAGATTTCCTGAATAGGAGGAAAATTCAGGAATAATCAATTTTGAATACCTTCTCACCTCACTGGCTTTTCTCTTGGTTACTCGTATATAGATCTGGGCAACAGAAGAGGCAGACAAATTTCTTCCTATTCTAAACTCAGCCATACTACTAGTAGGAATTCTTGCAGTAGTGAATGTACTAGAGCTGTTGAAGATTGTCCCCAAATCTCAAAGTTCTTCTCATCGTTTCAGGTTGCAATGCTCCTCAGCAAAAGTGTTCTTAAATCTTTACTGAAATGAGCATGCATTATTTTATCCACTTTCTAACTGTGGGAATGAACTAGAACAAGCCCCAGTGATTCTGTAGTACTTGAGAATATCCCACAGCTTTGCTGTGCAGCTCACTGCTGTTCTTCTGTCACCATTACATGTTTCACAGTTTTCAATTCCTACCAGCAAAATGTCACTGTAACTGCAGTTTTTATTCCAAACTATTTCTCTGGGAAAACAAATTCAAAAATTTTCCACATGAGTTTCCACTATTGTTCACCTATGATTTATTCTACTAACAAATTCAGCCTTATGGTAAAAATTGGTTTAAGTTCTTAAACTGACATCTGCTATACCTGAGTGTTTTTGTTTTGTGTAAGTCTAAACTCATTGAAGAATCTCTTCTGGGACATGCTCTCTCCTTCGCTGTTGTTTTTATAACAGAAAGATCATAGTGGCACAAAAGGGAGAATGGTTAAAATTGGAATTATTCAATGATGTCCTGGACCTTCAGTCTCTTTTTATGATTGAACATAAGTAATATAGCCTGTTCCATGATTTAAGTTTTTGGTGGGTTAAGTCTTTCTAGGGTTTTATTTTCTTTTTAGAATTCTAATTCTCTGCAACTTTTGGGCACAATTGTCTGTTCATTACTTTGGGTACACACTAGACGCGTGTATTATTTGCATACAGAACACAGATATATTGACATACTTTGAAATAAGTGTTATTTTTAGTGGGTTTTGGTTAGTTGTGGGTTGTTTGGGTTTTTTTAAAAGAATATCCGATATCAGTATATTCCATGTACAAACGTTTTCTCTTTCTGTGGGATTTTAATCACCAGATTAGCTCTCTTAACTCACTACATAGTGGTATTTGCAGTGACACAGGCTTCCTTACAAGTGTTCATGACTAGCCTAAGTGACAAAACCAGAAAAAAAGTATTGGCGTGTACTGTTTACTGAGGATAGTAGGTTAATGAATTACTGCTTTTCTGTAGAGATCATTAGTACTTGATATTCTATAATGGCTAAAGGGAAGTTGAACTGAAACTACATGGAAAAAAGTTACATATACAGAATGAGAGGAAGAGCTTTTTAAGTACATCAACTTTATAAGCTGTGTACGTTGAAGCTTTACAAGTGTCAGCTCTACAAGCATGTGCAGTGAGTGACTGGCAGTCAATGCAATGATGATTGATAAGTTATTTTTCTCTTCTATTTTGAGGAGACTAGTTGAGAAGCTGAATTTTGAAGTAAAGACTGTCCTTGAAACAAGAACTTTCCCAGCTGCTGGTAGCAGAGTGGGATTGCGGCATTCTGCTCCATATGCATTTCCAACATCTGTTCTTTTAGAGGAAAAGAGCTAATGTAATGTCAAGAAAGTTTTTTGTCTTTCTGATTAACAAATTTACTTTCAAAGTCTCTGTAAATGCCATGTGTTTTGTTCCTTTTGTCACTACACAAGTATCATCCACAGCAATCAATGAAAATTTTGTCTGGGAGATGGTTGGACTAGATCACTGTTTGTAATCACAGAAACACTGAGATTTGGATCATTCCTCTCTTTAT
Organism: Trogon surrucura; assembly: GCA_020746105.1. Taxonomy (NCBI): domain Eukaryota; kingdom Metazoa; phylum Chordata; class Aves; order Trogoniformes; family Trogonidae; genus Trogon; species Trogon surrucura. The sequence goes on along the minus strand of CM036617.1, from coordinate 108,918,525 downwards.
CTGTATATGGAGCTGGTTTGTTTTTTTTCATTGTGATTCGGATGCTGCAGCTCAATATGAGAGCTAGAACTGCTGACCATGGCATTGCGTCATAGTAAGAGTATATGGTAATAGCACTCCATATAAAGATAATAAAGTAGTAGTGACTCCGTATTAAGAAAATATTAAGAAAGAGGTAGTAGGACCTATAAGATAATTTTATGTTTGTGTCAGTAATTCATAAAACATTTAAAAACCGTGTTGTTATTGTTATTATAAGGTTAATCCCCCTGCCCATGGTCCCAGCCTATCTTGCAAATTGCTAAGAAATTCAGAGTAACTTTCCCCCAGCTGTAGCTTTAGATCAAAGGAGGAAAAGCTTTAAGATTTATTTTGTGAGACTGTGTGTATATATGTATGAAGATGAACTAAAAGTACAGTTGAATATCCTGAACCTAAAATGTGTCATTCAAAGACAAAAATGCAGAATGCTATGGAAGAAAAAAAAGGGGGGGGGGGGGGGGGGGGAATGGCAAAATATTTTTTTTCCAATTATAGAGAGTAAGCAGTATTAATCAGTGATCAGATAATGTATCCAAGAATAGGATGTGTTGAGTTCTAGTTGTGTGCTTTAGGGTTGGTTTTTTTTTTTAAATAAAAACCTACTGCATAAAATGCCCTGTGTTTTCACGTGCCCTGAGAAGCTCCAAAATAAGTTTCCAAATTCTTTCATTAAAAGACTATTTTGTGGAAAATGCTCTAATTTAGCTGAGACTATAAACCATCATAAAATGGAGCATTTTTGTAGTTAAATTTTGAATATGAAATGGTGATACTTAGGAAAAAATTCAGTAAGTTCTTATTTTAGTCTCAGTAACAACACCTCATTTTCAGAAGTGATGTATTTTACTGGGAGAGGAAAATTTCTGAAATTCTTTATTGCTTATACTGAATATGTAAAACTGACTATAAAATGCAGGGGAATAATACTTGTCAGATTAGTCTACCACTTATCTGACTGGGTCAGGTAAAACTTCTTGGTCTCATTATACACAGAAAAAGACAGTGAACTGGACATATGAGTATGTTCAAACCCAGTCAAAACTGTGATCTGGAATGTCTGACTTTTTAGCTGTGTATTGCCTTTAAAGAGCTTTGGGAGAGTTTGAAAGTGTACTTTGAAGAATGATCACACTAAGGAAAAGCAAGGCCCATTTTCTCTTTAGCAATAAGCAGTAATGAGTCCTTTGTGAAAGAGTTTATAACTATAAATAAAACAGAGACTATACAAGTCATTAAAAAATCCCAAACACACACAACCTAGGACTCAAAGACAATATTAAAAATAGATGAATTTTATGTTAATTGCCATTTATAGTGAAAAGTGAAGGACATGGAAGCTGGCATTCAAATGAAAATCAATATGAGAACAGATGTATGAGTTTGAGAAGGATCTAGAAGCTTGGAATGCAAATAATTCTTTATATATACAAATTGATTTAGAGTAAGCTAAGAAATTGAAATTCCTTCTTAGAAAATATTTTCATAACAGATCTGCTGTATAACTCAAATGATCCAATTCCACACCTTCCCTTGAAAAGGGGAAGAAATATTGTTTAACACCTGTAATCATTAGAAAAGTGTTAGAAAATACATGGAAAAATTAAAATACTTAAAATAACAGCATCTGTGGCTTTAAATAATTCATTAATGCCTTATGAGAGAAAACAGAAGATAAAATGTGATATGATGTGCCTAGTTATCTGTGTGGAATATCAAAAGAAATCTTCTAATTCTCAGAGGTCAGGTAGAAGGAGGTAGTAATTTTTAGGATCCAAGGATTGGGTTGTATGACTTGTGTATTAATGTGAGATAAAATCACATTCCGTTGGCTTATGTGACTGCAAGCTTCCAACTTTGAAACATAAACAATTTGCAGACTTTTGCAATTATTTATGAATGCCTGTTCAAAGTTATAAGGTGGGGTTGAGTTAGTGGTAGGCGATGACTTTACCACATAGATGTTTTTTGTAGCAAAAGACAAAATCTTCAATTTTTTATTTTGAAGATAATAGTCACTGGACAGAGTTGAAATGAGGAGCAGGTGTATATGTATCATAGCTACATGAGTTCCTGTTCTTTCTGGATTTTCATATAGTGACAAAAAGTCTGAGAATTCATGCAGTTGAAGTAACTTAAAAAAAAACCAAAAAAAAGAAAAGAAATTCTTCTATGTTATTCCTTGTTGAGTCACCTGTCTTTTAAAGGAATTTGGTATGTCCTTTTAGAAAAACAGTGGAATGTTTCCTTTCTTATTTGTCCATGGTGTTATACTGTGAGGAATTTGTGTCATTCGAATGTTGTTGTATTATTAGAATAATAACTGATCATCGAGTATCGCCTGATTGTTATGGAGTTAATTTAAAATGTATAGGAGCCTATTCCAAGAGAGTCAAATCTAAGTGGAGTCACTGCCTTGTCTAAATACTTCCTTAGCTAACATTTTCCTTCTCCTTTGTTCTTCATATAGATAAGTTTTTCTTACAAACTGATCTATACTGGAACATTGTACTTTTCATTTGTCAGGAAAAAAGGTGGGATATTAAGGGTTGCTGCTCTTGAAAACTACAGCTAAGATTCAGTAGAACACTAAGCAATTAAAGAATTAAGCAGGGGTTTTTTTTAAGACCTTGTTAACCTTCATTTTGCTGATTGCAAGGTTTTTTTGCTAGCTCTCACATTTCTTGAATCTAGTAAGAAAGCTTTGATTAATTGTGATGATGTAAGAATAGTGGCTAACTTGAGAAACAGTAAATGTAACTGGAAACTTGCGTGCTTTTAAATCATTTTTTAATCCCTACTCCAAGCTACTGCTGAAGGGTTTTTTTGATATTAATACTTTTATCTTCTGTTTATGTAAACCTGAATATATCACATCCCCTTGAGTATTTCATTTGCTACATATATATTTCATATTTACAGTGGCATTGTGGCTTAACTCTTGTAGGCAGCTAAGACCCACACAGCTGCTCACTCACCCCCAGCAGAGTGAGGAAGGAAGTTGGAAAGGCAAAAGCGAGAAAATCATGAATTGAGATATAGACAGTTTAGAAAGTGAAGCAAAAGCTTCATGTGCAAGCAAAGCAAAGTAAGGCATTCATTCACTGCTTGGCAGGCAGGTGTCCAGCCACTTCCAGGAAAGCAGGGGCTCAGCGTGTGTTATAGTTACTTGGTAAGACAGATGCCATAGCTGCAAGCAACCCTCCTTCCTCTTCCTGGCCTTGAGCTTTCATTGCTGCATACAACATTGTGGGCTATGGAATAAATAAATCACTCACTGCTGTGTCCTCTCCCAACCCCTCGCCCATCTCCAGCCAAACCTCGGGGGGAGAGTGAGAAACCCTTGAGGCTGTGCAAGCACTGCTGAGCCACAGCTGAAACACTAGTGGGTTGTCGACACTGCTTCAGCCACAAACACAAAGCACTTCATCATATGGGCTGCTCTGAAGTAAGTACAAATATTTATCTGTAATCCTGTTAATTCTGCATTTTACTGAGCTGTCTGTAAATATGGCCAATACAAGAAGCTAGGCTTTATCATTTCATGGTTTGCCACAACCAATGGGTTCCTGGCACCAGTGTGTTAAGATAGGTTTAATGTTTGCGATCTTTCAGTCCTCAAGTATCAAGGTAGTTCTGAGAAAGAGGTTATGTATAGTAGTTAGAGTTGAGCTGTTTCCATCTCTTGAGTTGCTTCTGAACTTGGTTGAGTACTTCCCTTTTAGGTGATTCCTTCCTGCTTACTCTGTTGACTTGTTCCATAAGTATTCCACTGGTTCTTTGATTTGAGACAAACCCTTTGGTGTGTCCTCTGTAGAGAAGGCTTCTGATGTAAACCTCTTCCACGGTACAGACAAAAGCAAAAAATCTGTGTCACTTTAGCATTTTAGAATGCTTGCTTTATGCTGCGATCACATACTGGTTCTATATACTCTGGCAGATTTTTGCTTCTGATGTGTTTTGGAAAGGATTTATTTTATTTTTTTCTTTAACTGCCTCAGTGTATTGTTATGTTTGACCTTGCAGAGTTTATGATCCTTTCTATTTGGAGGCAGCTTCAGCTTTTAAAAATAATCTTTATCCTCCCATTAGCTATGCTGTTTCATTTAGTCTTTCTCAAGTCTGTCTAGCAAAGGGAAGAGAGGAGTACAAATTTGTTCTGTCATTGGTAGAGTTTCACTGAGTAGCCTCCATGCTAGTTCAAAAATATCAACTCCTCACCCATATTTTTAACTTTTTTTTTATCACACTTGTCTGGTTTTCATTACTTGTGTTGTATTTCAGGCAATATAGAGTCTTCTATGTGTTACAGCATTTCATGCAACTTCTATACTTCGAGGACATCGGATATGAAAGGATGAGTCATTTTGGGAGGGAGAAATCATCCCTCTGGGAGAGGGGAGGAAGAAGGGAGTAGAGGAGAGATATTTGGAACAAAATTAATCCAGGAAAATTTTCGCTTCATTTTTGTTTGAAAAACAAGACAGCTTTTATGGATTCCATCTCTATTGATACTTTTGGATAAGTCACGTAGACCAAATTATTCAAATGAATTGCTTATTCATTGCTTCTAAAGGCAATATACTAGCTTCTTTTTAAAATACAGCCTAAGAAAAAGCTGTCAAAAAACCTACTAAAATCTTTGTATGCTTACTGTCACTTACTGTGAAAACGCCTTACTAAGAAAATACTGCTACTTTAACAATCCATATATTCTGTGCAAAGAATCTTCTAAATCTTTTTCCTGTTCTCCACATTTGGCTAAATTTCTATATTTAAAATCAAAGTAATGTTACATTTCTTGAGATTTACACAAAACTTTGAAGTTAATGTCGAAAACAATTTCTGGATTTTACTCTATTGTGGAAAAAGCTTTACCTATCATAATACCTAAGTACTATGGAAGTTTATAAGTATTTGAAACAGTTGTGATTTGAGGACTTGCAGCTGTAAGAAGTTAGCATGTTTGATCTTTTGGTGAAGATGCAGGGTCTTGATCAAAAGTCCTGTTGGCTGCAGTGTTTCCTTTCTTTAGCAATTTCATTATAGGATCTAGAAACCAAGACAACCTTCGGATTAGAACAAGGGAAAAATGCAAAATAGACCCACTTGGGATTGTCTAAATATTAAATCTGGTTTTAGTGAGATTATACTACATGTTCTATTTCCAAATTCTTTTTAAAAAGAGACTTACATTAATACATACTTTTTAATGTCAAGAAAGTTGCTCCCAAAAAGAAAAAAATTCTAATGAACACTGTATACATTTCATGGAAATCTTCGAATTCTACTGTCCTTTTATTATACCATATTCTGAAAAATTTATTTTTAGTGATGAGATGAGGGAAGTTTCCAATAAATGTGATTTACTATCTCAATATAGAAATCTGATTTGTGACCAACTATGGTTTTCATAGTATGCCATATTCATAAATGTAATTTTCTGATTTTTAGCTTTAGGAGAATCCTTAAAGTATGCTTAAAAATATTACTATAATAGTATGATTCTTAAACTTAAAAAATATCGAAAATGTCTTTAAAATGAGATAATAAAAAGTATTTTAGCATGATCTACAGTCTAAATTGTACCAAGAACATGTATTTTAATGTTTCATTTTTATAGAAAACGAATGGCACATTATCTATTTACTGTAGATTCCAACAGTATGTAGATAATGGCATATTTAAATTTGCCATTTTGATTGTAAGAATGCTGTACATGTATAAACCTACCCTTGGTGTTTAACTGCATGTGCGTATTGTATACGTAACAAAATAAAGAGACAGGTATACCCATTCTAAAATGTGTATAAAATAGCACAACTTCTCGGTGGGCGTAGAAATGCACCAAAAAGAGAGCAGAACATAAATAATCCTGTTCTTGTACTTAAAGTAGGTTCGTCTTCCCCTTACACTGACAATCTGATGCTGAAAAGTTGTTTAGCTCAATAGCCTTTTGTAATGCTTTGTTCTAAATTATGTAAGACACTTTTTCTTACTAAGTCCCTTTTTCTTTTTTAGTAGTGGGTGATGCATGACACAATTTACTGTCTTTTATTTGCTGTGAACACAGGAGATGAAAAACCGAATGGATATGTAGAGCTAGTTCTGTTTGAACTGTTGCAGACAAAGCACAATAAGCATGGCAATGTAATCTTTTTGCCTCCAATTTAGTCTTTCATGTGGTTAATCTGTAAGCTGATTGAGCAGTACTGGTTTAAGCTTCTGCATTTTTCTCTTCTCTATATACAAGGAATGAGTTATTATGAATAGATTAAATAATGAGCTAATCGGCCAGGAAACCGATGGATGTGCTCGTAGTTCTAGCCATGAGGCTGGTTTTGTTAGTTCAGTTGCTGTGGTTTGTAGCCAGTTTTTCTCAACTGAACTTTCATTTAAACAGAAGGCTGAAAAGATGTAATAATTCTTGTTAGTTTGCTGTCATCATACATCGTAATTTCAGTTTTAATAAAAAGGCAAAAAATTGAAAGAAAAAGTCATTTATGAAATAGAATTTGCTGTCTGACATGGCTGCAGAGGTCTGTTTATTTCAGAAAGAATTTATAAGCAGAACTTATTCTATTGTAGGTATTCTATTACTGAAAATTTACCTGTGGACAGAGATATATTCTGTGGTCAGAAAACTACTAATGAGAAAAAAACCCTAGAAAATAGTAAAACTTATGGATATTTGCTCAGAGCACAGCAAAGACTATATTTTGAAATTATTCATCTTGTGCTTAATCTATTTTGCATGCACTTCGCGGAAGGAGTGCTTCTGTAACTAGCAAATACCGAATGGGTATGCAATTTTTTTAAAAAAAAAAAAAGAACAGGGAAATTTAATACACCAAACTATATAGCATGAGATAAATAATATACTTAGCTGAATATACCATGTTCGTGTTAGAGAAATATTAAAACCTGAGACACGTTGAGGATTATTATCTGGAATCTTACATCATTGGTCCCTAGCTTCTCTCAAACAGCTTCCCCATGTGCAGTAGGAAATTGTAGACATCGTCTATTCTATGTGGTATATGCCCTTTCTCTCACTTCAGGGAAAATCACTATAACAGTGATTTCCAAAACATGAAATGCTGCTTTGAATTCCTAAACACCACGGGGTGTCTGTTTGCATTCGTCACTCCAGTTCACCCATTCTTCCTCAGTCCAGTCCTATGAAATGAGTTTGTATTATAACTTGCTTGTTTCCTGTATGAAGAATGAGGACATTCTTGTGGGTAGAGTTGGGACCTATATGGGGAATCTGCACAGCAGTGATCAGAAAGCCTGAAGTTAGTGAAAACCCAGCTTGAGACAACTCAAATTTCTGGTGATTGTTAGGGATAAGACTTCTCTGCCTATCTGACAGGCACAGTGTCTGAGGGAGTGTTTCTCACATTTTTATGTGTGATGTCTTACGAGAACTCATTTATCAGTTTTTATGAATCACAGTTAGATATTTTGTAAAAACCATCTGAAATTGCAGCCCTGTATCAGTACTGTGTGGGCAACAGCTCAGACCGCAGCAGCAGCAGCAGTGATCTTTTATGCTGATCTCCTTTCTTCTATGTTCATATGTTAAAGGCATGCAGATGAGAGCAAAAAATGGCTTCAAAGTGAGAAGGTGAGCACTGAAACATTGTAATGCAGTGTTCAAAAGGGGGCGGGGGAAGTGACAGTGAGTTAGTGGTAAGCAAAACAGCTGTAGAAGGACTCAAAAAGATAACAGCCAGGTGGGAGAGCCTGCCAGAACACTGAGAATAATACACAGACCTATATTCAAATACAAGTGAAAAAATAAAGCCAAAGTTTCAAAAGCAATCATTCCAGAACATTGGAGAAGCGAGTTTAAGTGCTAAAGACTAATGCTGGTTTATGCAACTAATTGTTTTTAAGTCCCTGTTGCTATATTTTAAAACCAGTTTACACATACTGTCTTGAAGCTGAAATTCCTAAGTGAGCCTAACTTAAATATTCCTGGTTTACCAGAGTTCTAAAACCCTATATTGTGCACTTTTTACTTTTTTTTTCTGTGGAGTAGCTTCTTCAACGTAACAAGCACATGTTGCTGTCACAGGAAGGTTTTCCATTTGCATCTACATTTCCCACAGAATATCTATCTTCCAAACATATGTCAAATAATCTCAGTAGGTACTGTTTGTACAAAATCTTCTAGCAGAAAGAACTGTGTAAATGTGGTTATTATTACTATGTCTAATACACTGTTCCTGTATGTTCCCTGATTCATACAATTGTAAAAAAAACAAAAACATTGTTGAGCAAACAGAAGAAATGTTTATTTCAACATGAGAAAAGAGATTCAGAAAAAAAAAGGCTATGGCTTCACTATTGAAACTGTTAAAGGAACTATAAAGGCTTCTCAGTTTAGTTAATTGTTTTATTATTTTGTTCTCAAATAGTAACATATTTTCTTCTTGGGAAGCTAGGATGCCATTAATAACAATCAGTTACTCAGGAACGAGACATCAAAATCTGAAAGTACGTAATAATATAACTCATTCCTGTGACATAAATTGTTATTCATCAACATCATCATTCTCCAAGGTTGTTTGTTAAGAGTATATTTAAACCAAATTCCAGAGTAATGCCTCTAGATGGTTTTGAAATATAAGTAATGAACAGGATTGCAGTCAATCCAGAATTTACTGGCAAATTGAGTTGGGAAAAAAAAATTAGAAAAAAAATAAATACCTAAAGATATCCAAAGTCATTGTTCTGAAAGCAAGATTCTATTTTTTTCACAAAACAAACTGCTTTTATCAACATGGGAGACAATTCTGGGTGTTGCTAAATGCTGAGGGAATTAACGAATCCTAGTTACAGTATCAGCTTTTAAGGGTATGAAATTAAATGAAGATATTTTGGGTTAGGAAGGCAATATTCTGGAGTTCTGTCTGTGCAGTAGAGACATTCATAAAAAAGATTCCTAAATGGAAAAGGAGGAAAGTAATTCTGGAAGTTTCCTTACCACACCTGAATGCACATTTACAACATACAACTTAATTTTACTTAAAACATGTGAGATGAGGATCACAATTACAAGTAGTGAACATCATGCTAACATTTATTTGCTGGTTCAATCAATTGTCTTAGGGGCAGATCTGTAATCTGTCTTAGTGATTTATCATCAGTAAAGCGTAGATGCTGCTTTGTTTTCACACACAGAATCATAGAACGTTAGGGGTTGAAAGGGATCTCTAATGATCATCTAGTCCAACCCACTGCCAGAGCAGGATCCTCTAGGGCAGCCACACAGGAACGCATCCAGGTGAGTTTTGAAAGTCTCCAATGAAGGAGACTCCACAACCTCTCTGGGCAGCCTGTGCCAGGGCTCTGTCACCCTTACAGTGAAAAAAAGTTTTTCCCAGTGTTTTTGTGGAACCTGCTATGCTCCATCTTGCACCTGTTCCCCCTTGTCCTATCACTGGACATCACTGAGAAGAGCCTGGCTCTGCCCTCCTGACACTCCCCCTTGACATATTTATAAACATTAATGAGGTCACCCCTCAGCTTCCTCTTCTCCAAGCTAAAGAGACCCAGCTCCTTCAGCCTTTCCTCATAAGGGAGATGTTCCACTTCCTTCATCATCTTTGTGGCTCTGCACTGGACTCTCTCAAGCAGTTTCCTGTCCTCTTGAGCTGAGGGGCCCAGAACTGGACACAATATTCCAGATGTGGCCTCACCAAGGCAGAGTAGAGGGGCAGGAGGACCTCTTTCGACCTACTTGCTACTCCTCTTCTAATACACCCCAGGATGCCATTGGCCTTCTTGGCCACGAAGGCACATTGCTGGCTCATGGTCATCCTGCTGTCCACCAGGACCCCCAGGTCTCTTCCCCCTATGCTGCTCTCCAACAGGTCAGTCCCCAACCTATACTGGCACATGGGGTTGTTCTTTCCCAGGTGCAAAACTCTACACTTGCCCTTGTTGAACTTCATCGTATTTCTCCCTGCCCAGCCCTCCAGCCTGTCCAGGTCTTTCTGAATGGCAGCACAGCCTTCTGGTGTGTCAGCCACTCCTCCCAGTTTTGTATCATCAGCAAACTTGCTGACAGTGCTTTCTAATCCCTCGTCTAGGCCACTGATTAATATATTGAATAGTACTGGTTCCAGTACCGACCCCTGAGGGACTCCACTAGATACAGTCTTCCTGCTAGACTCTCTGTCTCATTGTCCACAACCAGTGTCCCATTGTCCTTCAACCAGTTCACAATCTATCTCACCACCTGATCATCCAGACCACACTTCCTCAGTTTACCTATGAGAATGCTGTGGGAGACGGTGTCAAGTGCTTTACTGAAATTCAGATAAACTCCATCCACTGCATGGCCACCATCCATCCACCTGGTTATGTCTTCATAAAAGGCTATCAGTTTGGTCAAACATGACTTCCGCAGCTGCACCACTTCATAGATCTGTGTATTACTGAATTCCTTAAGACAAGATGGATAGCTCTGGAAATGTCTTAAAAGTCATTAATGTTCAATGCTACTATGTTTGCATCAAAATATAAAGTACTAGATTTTATATCAGAAATAGTGTGGCCAGCAGAACTAGAGCAGGGATTGTCTCTCTGTGCTCAGCACTGATGAGGCTACACCTTGAATCTTGTGTTCAGTTTTGGGCCCCTCACGACAAGAAAGACATTGATGTGCTGGAGTGTGTCCAAAGAAGGGCAACAAAGTTGGTGAAAGGTCTGGAGAACAAGTCTTGTGAGGAGCAACTGAGCAAACTGAGGTTGTTTAGCCTGGAGACAAGGAGGCTGAGGGGAGACCTTATTGCTCTCTACAGCTACCTGGTAGGAGGTTGTAGAAAGGTGGACGTCAGTCTCTTCTCCTAAGCAACAGGTGGCAGGACAAAAGAAAATGGCCTCGAATTGTACCAAAGGAGGCTCAGGTTAGATATTAGGAAAAATTTCATCAGGGAAAGGGTTGGCATCCATTAGACCAGGCTGCCAGGAAGGTATTGGAGTCACCATTCCTGGAGGCATTTAAAAGATGTGTAGAAGTGGTACTTAGTGACATGGTTTATTGATGGATTTAGCAGTGTTGTGGTTTTGGTTGGACTTAATGATCTTACAGGTCTTTTCCAAAGTAAGTGATTCCATGAGTAGTAGAAGAAAGCTTTCAACTGTCGAGTTGAATCAATGAAATGAATAGAACATAAAAATGAATGTTGTGTTTGGGTGGCATCCCTAGAAGATAAATTCCATTACTCCATATATTAATACAGAAATACTACTACATGGAATTAACAGATTAGCTTAGTCGTCAAGTTAGTCTAATAAATCTCTGGATGCGAGTTGAAGCTGCTTCCAAAGGCAGTAAAATACTGTGAACAAATTGTCTTTTGTGTAGCATCCAAGAAATTTTGAAAGATGCTGTGAATACCCCTATTTTATGAACAGAAGATAACACAAGATAGAGGTAAATTGATATTGCTTACCATGTCTCAGGCACAGAGAAATAATTTTCTTTGTGATGGTGCCAAAAACTTTTTGGGATAGATAAGGACTTCAGATGGAAACATATGGCATATGGGGTTCAATTAAATGTGTGTGTATTTGTATGGTTTTAGTGAGTGTTCATCTCTTACTTAGAAACTTAAGAGTACCATTGCACCCTATTTGGGGGAAAACGACGTATGGAGAATTATTTTAGGTGAGTTTCAGAATTGCCCTGGAATACATGGAATAAATGAGAGAAGTCCTAGGGGAGTTTTTCATGTGGATATATTTTCTTGGCAAAAAAATACCCTGTCAGAGTATTTTGTGAGCTGTTGCAGTTCAGATATGTAAGGAGAAACTGTGAGATTGATAGGATAAGCTGCTGTTGTAGTCATGTGTTACTTGTATTGTTCCAACAGTATTAGTCACAAAAAGAAAGCATGCTGAATAGGCTACAGAAGAGTAATTGTTGAAGTTTAAGGATGGGCCAGCCACTAAACTCTGACAGATACCATCTGTGATCTCCCCACCACTCGCCCAGAGGAGGATAACAGGGGAATGAAGAAGAGACACTTTGCGGTTGGAAAAAAAAAAAAATCAACCAACAAACTTGAATCAGTTTAATGAAAAAGAAAATACTAACAACAACAATGAAGATGTTGAACTATATACAGATATATGCAAGTATGTAAATATATTAAAAAATGCAAAAGAATATGTTAATGTGGAGTCTGAGCCTTCCAGGTGGCAACGAGGCCCTGAGCAGAGAAGTCCCAGACTGGACTTGGCAGCAGATGGGAGTGCCAGGAAGCCTTGAAGCAGTCATGCCACTCCCACCCTGAGAGTTACGGGAAGGCGACCTGTACTGACAAATGGTCCTCCTGTGCAATGTGAAAACAGGAGGCAAAGACACCAACAGCACAGGGAGGAATGACAAACAGCCGATGGCAATCCTTCCAGCAGAGCAGGCACTAAAGGCCCACGGGCCCTTTTATACTGAGCACCATGGGAAGGAATACTGCGATTGGTCCATTTGCATCACCTGCCCCTTCTCCCCCACTGTGATCACTGCATGTGCCAGGCAGCTCCAGAAAACTTTTATCTCAGTGCTCTCATGCCAGGACAGTAATATAAAATCTTTACCTGGATTTTCCATGATGCTGATAAGAAAGCCAAAGCTCAACTAGAATTGAGAGTGATAGGTGACACTGGTGGCAGCAAGACCTTCTGCTGTTACATTGACAGTAGAAGGGTGAACAGGAATGTGCAAGTCTGCTGATGAATGAGCCATTTAACAACAAGCAAATACGTCGATCACTGAGTTAATCAATGCCCTCTTTGCCTTGATTTTCATTGATGTGGTCTCCTAGCCTGTTTCTAGTGACAGACTTAAAGAAGAGAATCTGCAAGTAATGGAGGATGATCAAATATGGAATCTTTTGGAAATCTTGACCAGGCCACTTTAGTCCCAGGAAGAATCTAGGAGTGAGTTCCTTCAGAAACCATTTCTGGGTGTATTAAGAAGAATAAGATGATATGGAATAGCCAACAGTTATTTAACAAGGATGAAGTGTACTTTGACCAGTTGAATAATATTCTGTGATGAAGTTATGAGGTCCATGGATGTGGGGATACCAGAGGACGCTGTTTATTTTGACTTTGGCAAGGTTTTTGACAGAGTATCCTGTAGAATCCTTACATCTAGGTTGGGATATTATGTATGGATGAGTTCATTTAATTAGATGAATGAAAAACTGGCAAGACTATTGGACTCAAAAGAAAGTATTTAGTGATTTGGATTCTGTCTGAAAGCTTATTTCCAAGTAGAGGTCCTTTGGGTTCTGGCCTGTCTTGTTTGACGTCTTTAATAGTAACCTGGAGGAGGATACAGCGCACCCTCCAGTTTATTGTTGCATCTGGAGAGCAGGATTTTCTTTCAGAGAAGTCTGAACAGGCTGGAAAAATAGTCCAACAGCAACCTTATGAAACTCACCAGGGACAAATACAGAGTCCAGCACAGGGAGTGTTCTAGCCACCTGCAACGATGCAGACCGGAGACTTACTTTTGAGGGAGCTGAGAAGGACTTGTGGGTCGTGCTGGACAGCGAGCTAGACATAGTTCAAGAGGGGAGGAAGAGGTGGATGCTGACATTGGTAGAATAAATGGATGGAAAACCAGATGAGGTGAAAATCTGATTGGGATTAGGCCTAAGTAGGAGCAATAAAGGTCCAATAAACTTCAATGGAAACAAAATACAGCACTCCTCACATACCCACACAAAATCTTTGACAGATAAATTGCTAATGATAATTCTCATTTCTTTCTTGCCTTTCTAAGCAAAAGAAAATCCTGTCTAGTATTAGAAATTGATATCTTCAGGTGAAAAAAAATAAATGCATGAACCACAATGCAATTAGAGCAATGATAGTGACTGGTTTATGGTAGTCTTTAGGGATTTAACTGGCAATGTTAATTTTTTTTATTGGTAATTTTTGGAAATCATTTGCGCAAATTATTGTGTTCAGAATTCAAGTCATTTTAATATGCTGAGATATTAAGGACAAAGGTAGGATTAATGGTATGTGTTTTGCCATGATCTGGTGAATGAATCATTGTTAATAATATGGAGTCTCTTTATTGATTTTCGTTTAAGCAAAAAAAAAAAAAAAGTGGAATAAATGCCAGAAGCAGCCTTTGTCTCATTTTTGCAGGGACGTGGAGTTGATTCATTAGTTTGAGACATAGTAAATTTAGCAAAGCTGCTTTTATGTAGTGAACATATTGCAAAGCAGTCGATATAACACCTATTAAATGAGGGGAACTTTATAAACAATCCTTAGATGTATACTTCAATATAATTTTAGCTTCTATAGACACAGTTTGTAGGCATTTTCATCAATCATTTTAACCTTTATTGTTGCACAACAGAAGTATGTTTTCATTTTATTCTAAGAAATGAAATTAAAAATATTTAATTAAAAAGCAAAATCTAATATTTTGCATTTTGTTTTCATCATGGATTCAAGAATATGATCTAAATTAAATCTATAAAATTTGTATTGAGCAGCAGTAATATGAAATTGGAAAGATTAACTTCCTTCATGTGTTTGCTTATCTTTAGCATTTAGATTTAGCTGTTCTTTGTTTCAGCATTGTTTATTTGCACTTTCAGATTTGTAAGTAAATGTCACACAAGGCTGTAGTCTGCTGAAGATAATTTATAATATGCACAGGTGTGGCTAATCTGGTTGTTATACTACCCTTTTTTTTCCTAAATCTTCTGGAGCATTGCCTTGTTGTGATTATGAAGCAGGTATTGCAGAGCACAGTTTAGGATTTAAATCATGTTAGGACTCCAGTTCTGCTTCCAAAGTTGAGTCAATGTCATATAGGAAGATTCTCTATAGGGGCTTTATGTTTGCAAAGTGCAGTAACAGTTAGAGAGTCAGCTGGAAAGAAATGAAGGCAACGCAGATAACAATCATCTGATTCAACTCAGTTTTCTGGATGCATCCATGCTTCATCAGAAAGGTCAGTGGAGATTTTAGCAAGGTCATTCCCAAGGTAATAGGGTGTGTTATCAGTAAATCTCTACCTTTTGTTGCACAGTCTCTCTCTACCTTTCTCCTGTGCACAAACCAATGTGATTTTAAAGAGGAGCTCTCTAAAAATAGCCTCCAAAAACTTTGCCAACTCATACAATATTCCATTTTTTTGCCTGTAGCCAGAGGTATAATTCTATGTACGTCTGATATATACACTTCTGAATATGTATCCATACATATTTCAGAGACTTAGACTTAAAAAAAAAATCAACTTTAAGTCACGTGTGTGTTTATGCTGTGCATATACATATTTCTTGTCAGTTGAGGCATATGTTTGTTTATTCCATGTCCCTTATGTTTGGAGCATGAGCCTATTAGAATCATATGTCTGTCATAATTTCATTTTTTCTCAACTAATTCATAAGTGGTTTTTTTGTAAGATAAATTATTTCTGTTATTTTTAATATCTGGCAATAGAACCTGTCTTTAAAAGAAATGACCACTTCAGAGCTATTAGCAGCCAGTTTTCTGGAAGTAGACTTTTGAAGCTGAAGAAATTAACTCTTTTACAACTCTTTGCCTAGGGAGTACAGCATTGAGGCAAGCTTCTGTACTTTTGCCTCAAAGTTTTATGATGATAGACACTGTGAGAAGTTTCAAACGCAAGCACCCATATCAAAACAGTAGGAGACGTATCAAAACAGACAGGAGACCAACAGGGGAAAAAAAGATAGCTGTCTCATCAGTCTGTCCCTATCAAATGAACCAAGAAGTTTGATGAACTGGCTTCCTTCATCTATCCTCTTCCACTGACACCACAAAAGATTTTCTGGGATAGATTTCTAAACTGGACTTCCTCACTGCTCTACCTCGTGGCCTGAGTGCTGGGTTGCTTTCAGCACTTTGCCTCTTCTCCTGTGAGACAGGCCCTGAATAACAATTTAATGGAATGCACCCAACAAAATACAATTTATGGGGTTTCCTTTGTCATTAATAGGGTCTGCTGTTCCCGTAAATCTGCCTCTCCGTGAAAGACAACATTTTCTACCTTTGTAGTGTCCAATTTGTCTTTTGGTTCACTTAAAGAGCCATCGCTTACCCAGGTGAGATATCTCAATTTTAGTAACAAAAGATTGCCTTCAAATTCTTGAAGGGTCAGTCACAGTGCTTCTACAAGTGAAAGAGCCGCAATCCTGTGGCTGACAGAATCTGAACTTGATGTCCTTGGCAATCTGATCTCTACTGATTTACTTACATTTATAGTCTAGTTAGTTACTTGTGTCAGTGAAAATGTCTTTTTTGATGACAGTTACTTCTATGAGAAAGTTGAAAAATAGTCAGACTTTCTGGTTAATTTCCTATATACCATGTTCTTTCTGGATAAAGTACCCTGTACACACTATTTAGAGCTATCTGAAGGTGATTTAAGAATTCTGCCTGAGCCAAGAAATTAATTTACCTGTCCTCCTTCTAAACTTGATGCCCACAGAGTTTATCCTTCCCAGTCTGAGTGTCATTTAGGGGTTTGGATTTCAAGATGTTTCTCTCATGCCTTCTTGAACTGGTTACAAATACTTCCAAGGCAGCTTCTTTGAAAGCTAAGAAGCTTCTGCAATCTCTATACTGGAGTTCTAACTGGACAACACAATTCATAGTGGGAGAAGAGGGCCTACAGGAAAGCTGGGACAGACTGATTAGGAGGGTGTGCAGCGACAGGACAAGGGGAAATGTTTTTAAACTATAGCAGGGTAGTTTTACATTAGATAGCAGGAAGAAGTTCTATGCAGTGGGGGTCATGAAATACTGGCACAGGCTGCCCAGAGAGGTGGTGGAGGCTCCATCCCTGGAGACATTCAATGTCAGGCTTGATGGGGCTCTGAGCAACCTGATCTAGTTAAAGATGTCCCTGCTCACTGCAGGGGGGTTTGGACTAGATGACCTTTAGAGGTCCCTTCCAGCCATTCTATGATACTACGAAGCCAGTACACTTCTCTAGAGTTCAAACTAAATGTGAGGTACCACTTAGAAATGCATGTGACAACTGCCAAGATGCCACCAGCTGTTCAGCAATCAACTTACCAAGTCCCTTGCCATCCTCAATAAACTCAGGAATGAAACTGAAGTGTATTCCCTCTCTTTTCATTTTCCTTTGATGAAAGATTCTGAGATGCACCTCCAGTGTTAATGTATAACTGGTCTATCACTGGAATGCTAAAGAGATGTTTTGATGTTTTTCTGCTAGTAACTTCAATTCTTTGAGATGTGCAATTATTGCATATGTATCACTTTCAATTTGCACTCCATCTGTCTCAAAGCCTTTTCAAGACTGTCTACCTCTGGAATTCTACTGATGAGAGAGGCAGATGGCCTTTTTAGTTAATTCTGTCATATTTTCATGAGCTGACCGTAAGTAGTTAAAACAATAGAACAGCTCTCCTGTTCGGTGATGCACACAGCAAATGCACATGTAAACTTGACATCTCATGAAGTTAATGAATGTGCGTAGGTTACTCAATAGTACGGAAACTTTTCATCATCTCTCCTTATATCCTTTAGCAGGGAAGACCCAGCACAAACTATCTTTTTATTGCTCCTTCACTGATTTTGTATATTTGATCTAGTTTACCTATAGGTAATTGAGCTTTAGAAATACAAGAAAGAGATCACTGAAGGTATCACTGAGAAGTCAAAAGTTGAAAGGTGGGAGGGGAAAAAAAACAAACCAGCCTTTTAGATGAGAGATTGTCTGATGTTTCATTTGAAGCTTTCTGTCAGGAAATCTATGTATTTTATATTTTAAAAGTAGACTCTGTAAAGACTATCCTGAGCCTTCTTTGGCAACATACTAGATTTCCAGTGTTATTAAACCATTCTGCAATGGATGATAGTAGTAGGGACACAGAACTCTATCTTTCAGATTTGCAGTTATCTGCTATATAGTACTTGCTTTTATGCAAAAAATGGCATATTGAGCTTATTTAGAATTATAGTTCTCCGTTTTGATGTTTTGATGTTTTGTCGTTTTGTTTTGTTTTGTTTTTTCCAGGGGAAAAAAAAATACTTAGAGCAGATTATGTTGCATGTACTGCTTACAGAAGTCCAAAATGATAATCAGTTTTCAGAATCTGACTAGGCATTTTCATTTTCTAATATTAGTGCTCACTTGAAAATCTAAACAGCATTTGCACTTTCAGTTCTTTGAAACTCCAGTCTCCAAACCTAATTCAGTCTGCATAAATACAGGTCTTGGTTCTTGCATAAACAAATCTTAGTTTATGTTGTAAAAAAATTAACAGACTTAATGTGACGAGTCTTCTGGCTTCTGCTAGTTTTTAGTAAAGTACTGGTGCTCTAGTAAAATGCCATAATCAGTGAGCTATGTTTATGTATTGTATTTTCTCCAAGTGTGTAGCTTATGGGGAAATAAAGAAGGCTTTTATCTCTTAATATGGTAAATATGCAATGGAAAAGGAATACTTCTCAATTAATTCACAGTCTTTTCATACAAAAGTCTGGTTTTGAGTGGATTCACAGTTAAGGTAGCGTTGCTCTTTGTCCTTATTTAGATTTTACTAGTTGATGCTTACCACATGACTAAGGCAAGTCTGCATAACTAAAGAAGATGTATGCCTGCCATTAGTTCAAACAGTGATATTTTGCAAAGCACAGAATTAAGAGTTTGATTTTATTATGTTATTTTATTATCAGAAGATTAAATATGAAATAAAAAATACATTCTTTTATGTGAAATATTTTTATGTAAGTTTAGTCTTCAAGGAATATCATTCATTCTTTGGCATATTTTATCACAAAAACTGGGACAGTAATGACTTGTTTCTTTGATATCAAAGACCACATTTTTTCCTCATATGATGCCTCTAAACTACCTTAGATGGTTTTATGTTTATAAGTTTTTGTTTTCATGATGCTTATTACAAATTAATAGTTCCAAGATGGAACTATAATTGAATACTAAAGGGAAGAAAACTAGTTTTATTCATATCCTATAACAGTTAGATTTGATTTTTCATGAGGTTCTTTATGTGGACTAGATTCTTCAAGCTTATTTGATACACTAAAATGATTTTCCAGTTGAATGACATCTTTAGGGTAAAGAAGACTGTGTGGATATCTGATATATGTTAAGGCATCTAAAAGATGTGTTAGCACTGACCGGTTAGTACAAAACTCATCTTCCTTGTAAGGTTTGGTATACAGTTTCTTAAGAGAAGCAGCTTCCATGCAGGGTATTAAAATGGTAATTCTGTGTCTTCTGAGCTCTAACCCTAGGCAAGGAAGACTTATTTCTACCTCTTTTGCATAAGCTTTATTTCCTTGATAAATCTTTTTTCAGGGACAGCTTCATATATAACCCTCATCTCTAGATTTGACATGAAAAATCTTCAGGGTTTTGTTAGTCCCTGTAGTCTTTTCTCTCATAGCTTTTAAATCCAGAATCTTTGTGGTTTAGGATCTGCAACCAAGAGTAATCCATTTGAGAAATGCTTTTCCAATGTTATTTCTTCCTTGAGTCAGTTTTCTGTATCAGTCGGCAGTGAGGCTGAAACTTAAGTCCCAGACATTGCTATTAGTCACATTATTCCTAGAAAATAAATTTTTTAAAGAGAGTATATATTATTATATATGTGGACAAGTACTTAATTAATTAATGCGGCCAATTATTATACAACGTAGCCAAACTGTGGAAAGGAACAGTTAGTCATTTAGCTCTCCCTGGATTTCCTCAGGCAATGAGATGGAAAAAAATGGTTTATCATAATGCATTAGGTCAGTTAAGTAAGACTAGAGATTATTTATTAATCTATTAGTTCAGTAGGCAACATAAATATTCACAAAAATTGAACGCATGTTTAAAGATCTATGGGACTTTCTAGGCGAATTTTTTATAATTAAAAAAGGATATTAATTCTATTTAATGGTATCTATAGTTTAAATTTTCATGTGTTATAGTAGAAAATAATTACAGTCTTTAAGTATATTTATATATATATATATATACACACACACAGAGGCTTTATATGTAGCAGCAATCTGCATTTTTCCTTAGAGTAGTCTGAATGGGAGTTTTTAATATTACAAGCATTGGCCTCTGTTGCTAAAGCTACTGTACCTTACCCTTTTCTATAAACTGTGTGGCAGAGGAGATGTGACAAAATAAATCAGTACTGAGTTATATATAAGTGAATGACTTAATATGTAACAGCAATATACCAAGTGAATATTGCTGGTTTCTACTCATGAACGTGTGCAAAAAAGCTAAGTTTTAGGCCTAAGTAACTGTCATAGTTTAAGGCTGGGCTGACCATAAAATTCTGAGATGCTCTCTGTGATCCCCCCACCACCCTCCTGGGGGAGGATAACAGGGGAACCAGGGAGAGAGACTGAGGTTGAGGGGAAAAAAAATGAACCAGTTCAATGAAATAGAAAATAATACTAACACTAACAATGAAGATGTTGAACTACATACAAATATATACAAGTCTAAATATAATCAAAGACACAAACTAATAATGTTACTACAGAACCCATGCCTTCCGGATGGCAACTAATGCCCCAAGCGGAAAAGTCCCAGTCTGGACTTGGCAGCAATTAAAAAGCCAAAATCTGAAAAACATGAAAGTAGATATATCTGTGGATATAAGAACTATTATTTCATTCCTAATATATTCAGTCATGGGTATATTTTCATTTTCTAACACAACCAAGGATTTGGAATGCTTCATCAAAATATACAGAAACATAGTCTCATTTTCAAATGTTGTTTGTTCAACTTTTCTGTAAATTAGAACCTTTTAAGTTATCTCATATATGTATATCCATTATCAAGGTATATCAAGAGTCAAGTATACATGAAATATGTATGAAGATAGCTATCACAAATACGTATCAAGTATCTTGATATATTGGTTCTCGGGAGCTAATTAAAGGACAGAGGTTGTGAATCAACTGATACATTTCAGTGAATCAACAGATGCCTATTTTAGGATACAATGAATTGATTCTAAAGGTGTTTATTTTGTTCTGCTGGCTGGTATCATTTGAGACATTACCTAGTATAGGTAATTTCAATTTAGCCAGGTCAGTGATACCCACAGTGTTTCTCATGCACTACAGTAATGTAGATAGCAGATCACGGTGGTCTGCAGATCATGCAGATAACTAACAGTGATCCAAATAGTTTATAAAATTCAGACTACATTTTAGTAATTTGACTATTTTATTATCTAAACTGATAGTCAGAGATTACCTAAAAAGGAGGAAATAAGTTAGATTTTGTCTGCAAATATTCCTACTCTTCTGAGTCATACAGTAGTTGGGTCCTAGAGTTGATTTCATTGATTCTGCAAGTAGCAGGCAACAGTGATCTGTTCCTCTCCTCTTGTCTGAGGAGCATGTTAAGAAAGAGCAGTTTTATGGAAATAAACCGCATGGGTCTGAGGGCTAATCAGAGAGCAATAAAATGTCTGGCCATTGACCCCATAAAAAAGGCTTATGAAACAAGTAAGTTAAAATATCAATTATACCAGTGAAAGAAATAGTTTCAGTTTCCTGCAGCATGGAAAGGTTGAACACTTATGGACTCATATGACAGATTTATTGCTATTTCCATTTCGTAAAGAAATTATTCATTACGCTACAGAGCTTCCTGCCTCGTCAGTATTTTCTTCTCAGGAGTTATATAAAAGGTATGCTAGTATTGACTTATAATAATGAAGACTTTTGTAAATTCCCTTTGTTGTATTTTTTCTCTTTTATGAACTAAAACATTCTTAGCTCAATGGGTTGAGCGCGGTGCTTGAAACACCAAAGGTCGCGGGTTCAATTCCTGTTCGGTTCTCACGTGTTGCCGGAGCTAGTCGAGAGGTGGCGTCCCTGCCCATGACAGGGAGGTTGGATTAAATGATCTCTAAGGTCCCTTCCAGCCTAGGCCATTCTATGATTCCATGATTCAGTGCAGAAAAAATAAAATGTTATGTTTTTCATAAAGTTGTGAAAGGGATGTCACATCATATCTGTCCAAAATAACCACATATGTAGAGATAATTGGTACAAATTCTGCTTGCAGATTTCAGCCTAAAGGTGAGAATGGCTCTGCAGTATATTAAGATACTCATGTTAAAGAGAGAACACGGGTTCAAGTTCCTGTTGAGTATACATTTAATTATTTATGCAAAGCAAACATCCTCAGGAGAGAGATTGGGAGCACTCTACCACAAATTATGCTGTAGCTTTGAGGTAGAGATGCTATCTTTAAAAATGAATGGTTCAAATTCAAATCCCTTTGTGTGTTGACACTCAAAATCTTGTTATGGACAAAAAGGAACATATCATATAAATGGTATTAGGAAATTATTATTAGTCCTATTAAATATTAACTACTTAGTAGTTCTAACTAATAACAAAATTTAAAAAAAAAACCCTCCAAATTGTTATATGACAAACTTTCCTCCTGTTTCTCACTTTTTCATAGTTTACTCTCTAGGTCCTAAGGCTGACAACCTCAGTGCTCAGGAAGGGGATATGAGGGTATTTATGAGAAGTCATCAGCATCCTGAGGTCTTTGCCAGGAGTAGTACAATGCCCACAGAGTAGTTCATCAAGCATGAAGTTGATGCTTTCTTCCCACTCTGTCCTGAGTTCACACAGATTTATTTTTGTTTTCCCTACCTACTATGACAGTGGGAGGAAATTGGGATTTAAGATGATACAGTTAGGAAGCATCGCATGCAACTTAAACTATACTACATGAGGTTCATCGTAAAAAGACTTTTATATTACAGGATAATAAAACAGATAGCAGCAGTCCTAGGGTTCTTTTGCAATATGTATTTCTATAAAAAGTTTACAAACTAAATGAATTAAACTTTTGTACAAAGTCAATACTGCATATGAATTTATACAGTAATAGCTGAATACTCTTATCTATAAACACATAACAAAATTATGGATAATTAATAGAAAAATACAAGAAATCTTTGCCATATATGTTTAGTGTAATATATAGCCAATCAACAACAACAAAAAAACAAACAACAAAAGCCTGATGAATGTAATCCGTTCTGTGCCATTCCATAACTACTAAGAATTTTACAATCAATAGTGGGAGGAGAGGGAAGGGGAAACTCTAGATTGATGGGGAAAGTGCTGTTTTCTTTTGTAATGTATATTTTAATTGCAAAACTCCTTTATTTTCTGAAGAGTACTTGAAGTGCATTATTTACACCACGAACCTGGAATAACGCAGTGAATATTGTGTTATTTTAATCACATGCGTGTAGGTATAAATGTATCAGCACAGTACTAGGTACGTAATCAAATTCAAGCCTTTTTTTTCTTGAAAACTCATTCTAAGAGAACCTCATACATCTTTAAAGAAGCTTTTACTAGCATTAGCAAGTTGTTATTCTGTGAACTACTGAATCCCATTTACGTGTTTGCCCCGCAGCCCCCCAGTACCACCCCGGGGCTGTCTGTGTGTGAGGGTGTGCCTGGGGCTGCCAGCCCCTTCCCCAGCGGCACTCCCAGAGCTGGAGCTCAGACAGGCTGGGCAATAGGCGCTTGGCCACGGGGCGCCTGGGAAACCCAGCTCAGCCCTGCTCAGGCCGAGGGCAGTCCCGACACCCCCAGGGCCCCACACAGCCCCATACCTGCCCCCATCAGTGGCAATACCATATTTATTGGGTCACACAGGTGGTATAGATACCGAATCTAAAAATCGTGCAGTCTGTGAGCATGCATTCGCTGAGCTTAAATAAATCCTGAAAAATTAGGGAGCTTGCAGAGAAAGACTCAAAATGGTAACGCATTCCACTTAACACATATCGAGAGAGACTTCTGATATTTCATAGGAAGTCTGGCAGTATAGTAATTTAATGATAAATACTTATTGAATGGATTGGCACAGCAGTTATTTTGGGGGTTTCTTTGCCACCATTATGTAATTACATTTGAAGTGACTGAGTAAACTGATTAAATATAATTGAACTGCATAAAATTGCACACCTGGAAAATGAGGCTCATGCAATTATTTTTTTCCCTTTCATTTACCTTAATAAATATAGAATTCAATGACCAATATCAGTCACAGTCACAGAGGTCTTAAATATACAGTTATGCTTCTCAGTTTCCTGGAAATCTGCAGCAGGATATCCACCTTTCTGCGGAAGGGATTTTAGTTAAGAGATGTTAGAAGGCTTTGGGTTAATATATTACAAATTCATGTGTTGGAAGTGAAAATTATTTTTGTGTGAGAGGTGATATAGAACAAAATGGAGGAAGATAAAAGGAGTGTTTGGGGAATGTCTTCAGAATAGGTGTGCTATTGATGGACCAGCTTTAATGAATTATAACACTGTTTGTCATTTAATTTGCACTGTCTATAAAACATTTTTTGTGTGTGTATGTGATTTCCTCCCTGTTTATTTTTTTTTCTTCAAGAGATAATTGTGTATTCACATGCAATTCAATACAGAATTTGGTGGCGATGAGTGAAGTAATTTGCTTTCTGTGAGGAATGAACTAGCACCTTATGGTCTGGCACAAACATGAACTTATAGTTCCTTTACCTTTCCCATCAATAAGTCCTTTATATCCATATTTTTTATGCTATAGAAAGTCCTAGGAAATTCTCATATATTGTTTTGTCCCAGTTTTTCTTAAGGAACTGTTTGTTCTAAAGAAAAATAATTCACCAGAATCATAGGAAGAAGTGGAACTAACTGGACAGAACTGCATTTGGATTAAGTTCTATTAAGGCTTGAATGAAAGACATCAATTTCTCTTCCAGTGGAAGAAACTTTTAATGTGTAACCTAAAAGAAGTTTCATTATTTGTTTGATTTAGCATCAGCTATCACTGCCACTGAAACCAGTCGTCCTACTGTGTGGTGCCCCTTTTATTTTACTGAAAGAAGGTAGGGTAGACTGTTTTAGGAAAGAGAAAGAACAATACTGTTGAGAGGCATATTTGAAAATATTTACAGATAGAGGTGGAAACAGTTTGAAATCAGTGATGGAACAAAAAGATACATATAGAGATATATAGATATGTGTATATGTGTGTATATATATAAACATGGAAACATGTAGTCCACAGTATATTATCCATATATATTTAAATTTTACAGTTCTACATGTGTGACTGTCACCACATTCTTAATTGATCTAATTTGTTTATTTGGGTTTTAATAAGGTGTTTCTCTTAGGAGAAAAAAAACAATTGTATGAGTAAATTGTTGTTTAGTACTAATAGTACTTTAGTACTAATAGAATTTCATACGTAACACATTTCCAAGTGGATTTTCTACTTAGAATCTTGTAACTCATTATTTTTCTAGTAGCACAGAGAAAATGTTGAGAAACTAACACTATTGCTAATGAGAGTAGGAAGACAGGAGGTTTATCTTTGGAGAACTATAAATCAAAAAAATCTAGAACTGGAGATCTTTATTTTTTGATCATCACAGCATTATTCAGTGCAAATTCTGTTTGAATATTCAGTAGTGGAAGCAGGTATACAATGCTAATCCATGTTCCTTTCATTCTGTAATTAATTATAATTAAATGTTCTTCTTGCTTTTGTATCAGATAAAAACTCTGATTATTCCTTGCATATTCCATAGTAACATAACAGGAAAAATTTTGCTAGTTACTTATGAAATACTGTTTTAAAAAGGATAGTAGTCAAGCATACGTGAGAATTGCAACTCAACCTTCTTTTGAAACCCTGTCTGAAGGGACATTAGTTGAGAAGCCTTGATGAATTACAATGTTCTGGGTTAGCACTGTGCTTCAGTTACAAAAAAGGCTGTAGAATTCTGTCAAATAATCAGGAGATAATGGAGGAAGAGGAAGAGAAATAACTATATACATTGTTAAAGTAGGAGAAGGAAAAAAATCTCAGGGAAAGAATTCGACACCGGTTAAAGAACAGAAAAATTTAATCAAATAATGTACTTAATTGTCAGCAACTGTTGAGGAAGCCAGAAGTTTTAAGGGCTTAGAGGGTACTGAAGGTGCTGTAACAGGATGGATCTTGCAGTTGATATTAAAACTGAATGCTTCAAACAGACCTTTCAATGCCGGATTGCCAGCACTTGGAGTAAAAAACCCCACAAAACAAATGATGTAAACTTGTGCTGACTCCTTGGATTTTCTTTTTTCACTGCTCTAATAACTGCAGTACTGGCTAGTTAGACCTCTGGCTTCACCTTTTTTATGGGGTTTAGTCTGAAATATTTATGCGTACATACTGAAAATACTTATAATCTTTAAGCTAACTATTACTTGACCAGCAAGAGATTTAATCAGAAGAATTATGGCAGCCTTAATAAATATGTATTTAATGCCATCAAAAGGTTGATTTTTAAAAAACCTGTTATTAACTGGTACCTTAAATTGTTTGGTTATTCATTTGTCTGGCTAATTTCATGCTAAATGCAAGCCTGTTGGGTCTCAATTAGAAATCTTTAAAATAAATCCTTTGAGAGAAAATTAGTTTTCTAAATCAAGATAATTAAAGACATGAACTTGCTAGTACCCATACAATAGCATTCAAAGATAAAAGAGCTTAAGGGTTAAAAGAGAGAGCTTGAAAAGCCAGTCTGATTTCTTATATCTCAGGCAGTGTCACTTATTTATAAACATTTCCTTGTACTTTTATTTTTTTGAAATAGAAAGACTATTTATGCCAGAGAGAGTTTTTTATAATCCAGACAAGGCTCATGAGACTGTTCTGACATTTTTCCAAACGTCAAAGAGAATATTTTAACTGTATTAACAGCAATAATTTTTGTTTTGTTTTTATAATGTCTTAATAGGCACTCATTCCTTTGCTGTAGATTAAATAGGTTTTTTAAGTGTTTTCTCTTTGGTCAATAATACTTCCAGTACCTGGTGATAATAATGTCTATTCTTTGTCTTTTTAAAATATTTAAGTTTTGACGTTTCAGGTCTTTTTTTCAAAAGTATAATAAAAAATTTATACGATTTATCCCTCTTAAGTAAATTGGCTCAGTGAAGATATTTGAAACAAAAAACTATTTCAGATTCTGAAAAGTAATTCCCAAAATTAAGTAAGACCTATCTTCTAGCAGATGTAATGAATCAGTAACACTTCTCAATATGATGACTTGAACATACTGAATCTCTGAAGAAATATCCAAATGTGATTTGGAGTATAAAAACATACATGTATTTCATACTCAAATACAGGCAGTTACATTGAATATAATTTTTAGTTATCTACAATCATATTTTTGAGAAGATAGTGAGGAGTAATGAATAACAGCTTCTGTACTGAGATGAAAGTAGCTATAAATTAACTCCCAAACAATTTAATTTTTAGACTTTGAAGTATAAGAATGGATGTTTTAAAGTAGGAGTTGTATTTTTTGCATATTTCTGATTCCATGGGTCTTGAAAGACCCTAGCATATACAGGAAAAAAAACTTTGTTAATTAATACGTAAAATAAAATGTACTGCATTGCAGTACTTTGTGTAAGAAATGTTTTTGGCATTTATGCAAAGATCAAAAGCTTTATCATGTGGTTTACACTTTAACTGCCTAATTTGATGACAACAGGGAAACAGTGTAATTAGAAATAGTCTTCTTGCCTGTATTTTAAATGTTTATTATGTAGTTGTCAAAGAGGGTTCTTATGTTAAAGTACTTATTTGCATCAGCTGACGATACGGCTTTTTTTCACAATGGTGTTACAGGAAAAATATCCTTTTATTGTTTGCCTCATTCTTAGAAAGGACTGTGCTGCCTTAAGTAAATCAGTAAAGGTACTCTGACACATAGGCCTCCCTCAGTTGTAGTTTTAATAAGATGATATTAGGATTGCACGTTATACCAAATGCCTGATACGTGTTTCCTATTGCTGATCTTTCTTGTACAAACACTATCTCTGGTTTTGGTGCTTTACAGATAGGAATGATAACTTTCTATTACAGGAAGATGAGAAGGACAAGCATCAACATTAACTAAAAATGTTGATTTCTTTTTTTCTTTAGCGTATTGGGTTTGCATGGCAAGGTTTTCATAAAGGGGGAGCTACAGGGGTGGCTTCTGGGAGAAGCTGTGAGACAGAGCCAGTGCCAGATGGCTCCAAGACAGACCCACCACTGGCCAAGGCTGAGTCCATCAGTGACAGTGGTAGCAACTCTGGGATAACGTAATTAAGAAGAGAGGGGGAGAGGAAAAGTAATTGCAGCCAGGAGAGAGGAGTGAGAATATGTGAGAGAAACAGCTCTGCAGACAGCAAGGTCAGTGAAGGAGGAGGGGGAGAAGGTGCTCCAGGCACCAGAGCAGAGATTCCTCTGCAGCCTGTGGATGAGACCATGGTGGGACAGGCTGTGCCTCTGCAGCCCATGGAGGTTAAGGGTGGAGCAGACACCCACCTGCAGCCCATGGAGGACCCCACCGTCCTGCAGGAGCAGGATGTGCTCAAAGGAATCTGTGACCTTGTGGGAAGCCTGCACTGGAGCAGACTCCTGACAGGGCCCGTGAACCTTTGGATTTAGGAGACCACACTGGATCTGGTTCGCTGGCAAGAGTTGTGACCCCATGAAGGACCTACACTGGAGCAGTCTGTTCCTGAAAGACTGCACTGCATGAAAGGGACCCATGCTGGAGCAGCTCATAAGAACTACAGCCCATGAGAGGGACCCTGCAGCGGACCAGGGAACCGTGTGAGGAGGCCTTTCCCTGAGGAGGAAGGAAGAGCAGAGACAATGTGTGGTGACCTGACCACAGTCCCCATTCTCTGTCTTTTTGTGCCACTGATGGGGGGAAGGAAGTAGAGAAAATCAGGAGTGAAGTTAACCCTGGGAAGAAAGGAGGGGTGGACGGAGATTTTTTGTTTGTTTGTTTCTCATTGCCCTTCTTTGATTTGATTGGTGATAAATTAAGCTAATTTCCCCAAACTGAGTCTGTTTTGTCAGTGACGGTAATTGCTGAGTGATCTCCTTGTCCTTATCTCTACTCATGAGCCTTTTGTTATATTTTTCCTCCCCTGTCCAGCTGAGGAGGGGAGTCATAGAGCAGCTTTGGTGGGCACCTGGCATCCAGCCAGGGTCGGCCCACCACACTTAGATATAAAATGCCTGTATACAACAGTTTCATCTTAACATAAGTGGTTTTGTATATTAGGATGTGAAAGACTCTTCATATTCTGTCAGAGATATGTAATTTAGATTTTATTAGCTTGTTTAAGCAGTTTGTTTTATTAGCTTGTTAAAGCAGATTATCAGATGGATTATCTCTACATATTTCTTACTTTGATGGCAGATTTATCTTCTTGTCTCCTAACTTTTATGCTGTTTCCCTTAGAATCACAAGATTATAGAAATGTTGACTGGGAAGCATCTCAAGAAGTCATTTCTTCCAATCTCCTCTTTACAGCTAAACTGTCACAAGCACTCAGTCAGACCATGGCTTTGTCTAGCCGACTCTCCAAGGATATACACACTGCAACTGCTCTGGACAACCTTTTCTGATGTTACACTCTTCCTCTATTTGCCAAAACAAATAAACCAGTTTCCTTCATAATTTCTTCATGAGACATTTAGTCTAAGCTCCTGACCGTAGCTCTTTGCTGGACTCTGTGAATTCTGTGTATCCTCCTTGAACTAGGAGCCCAAAACAGGACACAGTGCTCCAGGTGTGACCTCTTCACTGTTGAATAGAGGGTTGGAGAAGAATTCATTAAAAGTATCTCCCCAGATGTCATTTGGATATAGGTTTGGGTTTTTTTTTTTGATAATTTGAAATTAATCAGACATTTATCGAGTTTTGTCATTTAATATTATTTCTACGATGCCTCCTTTTTGTATGACATAAATTTACAATTAAATTGCTTCTTAATTCAGCCCATGAACATATACTTTCAGCAAGTCCTAAATGATTTGACATGATGAGGGAAAGATTTTAAATCTTTAAAAAATAATCTGTATTCTTTTTAGTGTGTTAAGATTATAAACTAACCCAGACGTGAAAGACATCTTCTTATTTGACCACAGGAACTAATCTAGGTTTGGAACTAAGCCTTGCTGTGAGGAACAAGTTCAATAAGATAACCTGTACAGGTCATCTCCAGCCTAAAAAATTCTATGATATTATCTCAGTTTTTCAGAGATAAAAAGAAAAAAAAGCCAAACTTTACAGCTCAGTTAAACCATCCCACATTTAGCCTATGAGTTTATGTGAATGACCAGCTTTATGCTGAAAAAAAATAATTCCCTGCAAGGTAATTGAATTATTTCTGTGCATAGATTTATCCTTTCCTTTATATGCTTTAATATATCTATCCTTTTAATATATTGATTTATATATTGAGGCAGCAAGAGAAGTTCTTAAAGAAATTATATATACCTTGTGCAGGATAATCTGTTTCTTAAAAGTGTATTGGGAGCATTCAGCGTTATGGAAGTTCCGTGCATAAAAGTGTATTGTCTTTGCAAAGGACTGGGATGTTAATAGCACTAGAGACAAATACGTTCTATGCACAACAGCTGTGGTATCTCCAACAGTCACACTTCTGTAACAATGATTTCTAAGCCTTTTCTGGATAGACATTTATTAGATCCAATTTCACGTTTCTTCAGGATTTAATCCCTCAGGGTAGGACTTAGTGATGAAGGAATATTTTTCTGAAGTATTTTCATTTTTATTGCATGTTGAATATCTTGAGTTGATTACTAAGTAGAAGAATCGTCAACTTAAACATTGCTATTGGCAGCTTTTAGCATTTTTCAGATAATTTATGGTGTTTTTTATTTAAATGTTTTTTCAATAGGTAGTATAATAGTATCAAGCTCATCACCAACTTACAGTTTACAAATAGGATAACATTAAATTAGAGATGAAAAAACGTGCAACAATAATTCTAGGTTTGTGTGTCATTGAGATATAGTAGTATTTTAAAAAGGTTTTGATGAAAGATAAAGTATATACAAATAATTGTATGTAAGATGTTTTTGAATGACATTGTCTAAGAACTCTGTAAGTTATGTACTATGACATTTTAAAATTATTTTTCTTGTAAATTCCAGTAGCAGAAAGTAAAGGAACTTGTGAAAAAAACTTTTATCAAAATAGCTAATTCTCTGTCCTATGCTTCCAATGCTTTTCCCTCTAAGCAGAATTTTCTTAGAATAAGGAAGCTTCGTGGAAGATACAGATATTATTTCTGTTCTTACTATCAGTCCAAATTGATAATACCTTCAATTCTTGGATACATTAGTAATAACTGAAGATTAGAGTACTGGATTGTGGACTCTTGCATTTCAAAATGTGGGTGCAAGTTTTTTAAAGACATGATGGAAAGAAAAGAAAGTGAAAAGCATTGCTCTGAAAAAAACTGTACTGAGTGACATGATGACTCCATAAATTCAGATTCCAGCCAGTTTGGAGTGTCTTAGGAAACACCTCCGTTTTTTAAGGAGCATGAAGGCAATGTGACTAGTGCCAAGCGAAAGGCTGGAAGTTCTTAAATCTGAGGTTAGGCACTGCCTAGATCTATATGCCTGGCAGCAGAAAATTCCTGTAGCCATTTCTCCATGCCCTGATGACTTCAACCATCAACAGAACTGCAGATTTCAGAAATACACTTTGAATGGGGCAATTCATTTCTCTTTGAGCTATTAATTCATTTTATTGAGATGTCAAACAAACATCCTTGGATCGCATTTCCACGATCTTTTTGTCAACTGTTACAATTAAAAATATGATTTTTTTGTGTACTTGAAGTCGATACTCTGATTTCATCATGCAGTTCCAAGAAATGAGAAGGAACTGCTTAATGCTCGTATTAAAGAGGACTCCTGATAGAGACTGTAACTGACGTTTGAGGCATGGAATGTTCTTAATAGATCAGTTCTTTCTCTGAAACAGGTTATTTTTGGACATGTCGCCTTTCACAAGAAAAAAATACAATTGTGACAAATGCTTTTTTTCTGTGAGAAAAGCCAATGCAGCTGGTTGGTTAGAGGTTCTGGAATCAGGGTTAAAATACTCCCTGTTCAGCTATAGAGTCGTTGATTACTCAGGGTGTTTTTTTCAAGATGTAATTAACTACATACTGCTCTTTCTGTTGCTGACTTTAGTTTACATATTGTTCTGTTTTAACTTATTTGCTACCTGGTACAGTTTATAGAGACTACAATATTTTTAGCAACAGTTGCCAAAAGACAAGTTGTATGCAGTTACAATAGTTGCTGTATCTTGCCATCTGCTTGCTTTTTCATCTCACCTTGTCTAAGATTTGAACTCAAAGGCTAATTTCAGTGTTTTCCTGGTGAGAATTGATAGGAAGGGATTGGTTGTGCCTTTTGTTGCAAAGATCTCTTGTTTTTAAATCAGTCAGGATACCTTAATTCCATAATTATGTGATCTGATTTTTTTGCTCTATCTTTACTGCTGTCATTTAGAAATGATGTGGGGTTTCTTTTAGAGAAATCTTCACACTACAAACAAACATATGAGTCCTCTGTAGAATGTGCTTGAAGCTTACTTTTTTTGTGAAGATGGATTGTGTATCGTTTAAGAATGGGCAAACTCTTGCTCATTCTATGAGCCATGAAGGGATCCATTCTTAATAATGTTTTCTATTACTCCTTAGAATCACGAGGAATGTTGATTAACTGATATCTTGAAAAGTGCAGCCTTTAGGATAGAATTTTGAAATGATCTTGCAGGGTTTGCCAGACTCAAGAGGATATTTTCAGTGCTGTGCCTGTTGATACAAAGAGACTGTTGCAGTACTTTTTTCTTTTCCTCTTTTTGTTAGATTAGTGATGTTAAATTGGTTGTACGATCATTTGAAGGTTTAATATTTGGCATTCAATAATAACATTCCATACAACTTTTAGCCTGAAGTCTGAGAAATATTGTTTGAATTCATAATATAAAGGTCAAATACTTGGAAAGAATGCTGACTCAGTCCAGTACCCTTCTGCAGTTTGAAGGACCACATGAGCTATTAGCTGGTTTTGAAGAATTAATTTGAGCAGTAATTCAGCTCGTTGGGTTTTTTAGGGTTTTTTTGTTATTGTTTTTCTAACTCTGTATCATGTTTTCTGCTTCTGCTCTGAAGGCAGTATTAATACACTCTTCAATTAGGGTGTCCCAGTTCAGATCCTGTCTTGGCATGTTATTAGACTCAGGCTGACAAGCAAGCAGCAATGGAGAAATGTAGTTTCAAAAGTTTCTACCTGAACAAAACCAAAGTTAAATATAATGAAGAAATATGAGGCACTCATAGCATGAGTACTTCTTTCCAACCGTATTTCTAAGGTTTCTGGCGCTAAGATAAGTTTACTGGTTTGCATATACGTCACCCTGATGTGTGGGTTTTTGTTTGGTTGGTTTGTTGTTTGGGTTTTTTTTGTTTTCTTCTGAATTATGTCTGATTTACTGTTCTATAATAAAAGACTTCTCAGTGGAGCAGGGAGAAAGCAAGATAGATATTTATCGTAGAAAGATCACACAGCCTCGCACAGACCAGCTGAAGCAGGAAGGCACCTCTGGAGATCATCTGGTCCAATTCTCTCTTCAGAGCACAGTCAGCCAAAACAGGTTGCTCAGGGCTGTGTCTTGTCAGGCTTTTAATATCTCCAAGGATGGAGAATCAGCAACCTCTCTGGGCAACCATTTCTGACGTTTATCCCCCCTCGCAATAAAAAAAAATGTTTTGTTTAAACAAAATTTCCTGTGTTGGAGTTTGTGGATATTACCACTTGTCCTATCAATGGGCACCGCTAAGAAGAGCCTGGCTCCCTCTTCTTTACTCTCACCATTGGGTATTTATGTAGATACATGAGCTTGCTCCCTAAGCCTTCTCTCCTCCGGGCTGAGCAGTGCCAGCTGTACTGTATGATGTAGTTTTATGAACTGGTTCTTGTGAAGGCCTGTACCAATGTTACTTAACAGTAAGTGAGAGGAGGTTATACACAGTTACAAGAAAAAGTATGTGAACCTTTTGGTTTTCATGATGTTCTGCATTAATTTGTTGTAAAATGTGATCTGTCATCTGAGTCAAGAGTATTGACAAATATAGTGTGCCTAAAGTATTAACACAAAACCAATTCTGATCCTCCATGTCTTTATTGAACACACTCATTCAACATTCACAATGCTAGTGGAAAAAGTAAGTGAACCCTTGAGTTGACCTCAAAAAACTAACTGGAGTCAGGTTAACCTGGAGTTTTGTTACGAAAATGAATTTGGAGGTGTGGGCTAGAGCTATGTTAACTGATAAAAACCACTCAAACTGTCTGAGTTTGCTCCGCACAAGATGTATGCTTATGTGAGCCATGCCTTGCCAAAAAGAGCTTTCAGAGGATCTACGATCAAGAATTGTTGATTTATGTAAAGCTGGAAAGGGTTACAAAGTGATTTCAAAGACCTTAGAAATTCCCCAGTCTACAGTTAGGCAAACTATCTACAGATGGAAACACATTGAGACTGTGGCTGCTCTACCAAGAAGTGGGCCCCCAGTCAAATTGACCCCAAGAGCACAAGGAAGACTCATGAATGAGGTAAAGAAACACCCCAAGTGACAGCCAAAGAGTTGAAGGCATCATTAGAGCTGACTAACATCCGTGTTCATGCGTCTACAGTACACCATGAAATTCCAAAAGGTTCACATACTTTTTCTTGCCACTGTATTAAAATACATTTTAAATTTGTTAAAATTCAGAATATTCCTGTTCAAATAAATATTACCAGCTGTACCATCAATTATTTCTCTTTGTTAAAGGCAATGCATTTTTTTTAAGGCTTTGTAGTAAAATTGTATCACAAGCTTTTAAATTTTGATGGTTTTATTAAATCCTGTTCAGATTAGATTAAAAAATGATCAAATTATAGAATCAATCAGGTTGGAAAAGATCTTTAAAATCACTGAGTCCAACCATTAACATAACACTGCCAGGCTCACTACTAACGATGTCCCTAAGCACCTCACCTACACGTCATCTAAATACCACCATGGATGGTGACTCAACCAATTCCCAGGGCAGCCTGTTCCAGTGCACTCTTTTGGTAAAGATTTTTTCCCTGATCGCCCATCTAAGCCTCCTCTGGTGCCATTTGAGGCAATTTTCTCTCATCCTGTCACTTGTTACTTGGGAAAAGAGATTTAATATTTAAAAAAACCCAAAACAAAACTGTCCACCAAGCACATGCCCAAACTCCCACTACTCTACACCTCTCATCCTAGATTTCTCTTACTGAAAAACTGTTACTTTGAAGATTGAGGTCTTCATTTTTCAGAGTTATCTTTATTGAGGTACTTCTGGTTTTTTTCTACCTCGGGTGTGGGAGAAATTATGATATATAGAATTCACTAAATATGTAAATTTTCAGTTTGGGAATCATGTTTCTTGAAATTCATAGGCTCTTGAAATACCTTTTCTTTCTGTTTATTGCTGCCAAAGAGAAACATTTTCAGATCAAGGAGATTTTGTTAAGGTGGTGTTCAGCTTTGATAAGTATAATCATCCTATTATATATTATTTTTTCCCACATATTTATGTATTTATTTATGTGTGAGGTCAATGTATAATAAGGATTCCCCAGTATGTTTCTCCACAGTTAAAGTAACTTAATGTTCTGTTGAGATGTGAATTTTAAACTTTACTGTTCTTTCCATTCATAATAAGGTCTACTGAATTCATCAAGAATAAATTAAATAGAATTAAATATCTTCATTGTCATGACTGCCAGAACCCATTTTGTAGCTGGAATCCTCCAAAGTTCGTACTTTTCTCTTACATAAAATCTTTCTTGCTAAAAATGGACTTTACGTGAATAAAGTTAGAGACCTTGATTTTTATGTTTATTTTTTGGATATATTTTAATCTTGATTTTCTGTGATAAGATTCTAAGCCATGATTAGAAAATGTACATATAGATTAAATATTGATTAAATATTCTTTACAATATCTGAATAAGATTTGGTTTGTAAATCTATATTTAAATAGCTATGTCATTATACCATCTCTGAAGTTTTGAGACAACTGAGCTCTGAATATTAGCCTACCTGGAATTATCAGTAAAACTCACAATGTTTATACATTTATTTCTAAACTATACTTTGCAGATGGCAATAGTGAGTAACTTCTGTTTGAGAGAAGTCTTGTGAATAAACTTGTAAAAAGCAGATTTTGTTTAAGCAGTGTGCTGTTTTATAGTTTCATACCCTCTCTGCTCAGATATTAATAGCTGATCTATTTTACTGTTTCTGCTGCAATGTTATAGAATATTTGAGAGAGGATTTTCTGACTATGCTTCAGTATTTGAGCCATTATTGCACAAAACTGGATGTTGGTTGTCTTGGATCGTGCATTTCACCCCAATAACATCTGTCATGCCCCAGAAGGCATTTTGAACTTCATGTGACTTCCAGCTCTTCTCATCAGGGAAATTGACACTTGAACAGATGTAGGAAATGAATTCATGATGACACAAAGACTGTTTTGACTACCTAAAAATAAACCACTCCGTATTCTATGACAGAAATTCAACAAGGAATCCATAATTATTCAAATAAAACCTTAGAACTTTATATCAGGGCCGTGTTTCCTACTGACAAGTCCAAATTAATTCTAATGTGATGAAATGGAAAGTTCAGTTATACTGAACTACTTAATTAATTGTGAAACTTGATGCGAAGCAATTAAAAATGTAACTAACATCTCTCAGTACTGCCATACCCTGGAGAAGCGATGCTGTATGATTTAGTAGTAGCCAGCCCACTAAAAAGTTGTAAAATAACCAGCCTCCGTATAGTTTAAATATTTGTATATTGGCTTTGCAGATGCAGTTTTTCTTTCAGATATTACTACAAAACAAATTTCAGGCATGTATTCAAGGCCACTGAATGGAAGACAGGCTATCGTTCAGCCACTTAATATACACAGGCTCAATAAGAACGTTGTCTGCTTTTCAGTGGATATGCAGATGACAAGATTTCTTCCCCATAGACAGTTCTCTAAGAGATGTGACAGTATGTGGCAAAACCCTAAGTTTTCTAGCATTTTGTTGTGGGTTTGCTGTTTAGTTGTGATAATTTTAGTACTGATGTAATTTACTTTAATGATCATCTTTTGTGTAACATCTGACTGCATCACGTTACCGCTTCCAAGGTGTGCGGTGTTGGACTTTTCTTCATTGTCTATGTGATAACAAAATAGTACCTTAGATGGCTTAAGATCTGAACATTATTTCCATCTGGTGATTTGTCTCTTGAGTGAAAGCAGCTTAACAACCTTTAATTCAGCTCTATTTTGTACTATTTTTTTTAAAAAAATTCTTTAGAGGTGTTTGGTTCTTGATCGATTATTCACAGAAACAGCTCAAATCAGACTTTCTCTTCCAGAACTGTAACTTTATGGTTTGTGCAATGTTTCTGTATTTCTGACTTTGCTGAATTAATAGTTGAAATAAGTTAACTGACTGAGATTTAGAAAAAGAACCTAGAAAAGCATTTGCCCTAAAATAAAACACCCTTGAACTGTCTGATACTTAAGAACTTCACTGTGCATTTAATAATTTATATTTCTTCATTTGAGCTTTGGAGTTCAAATGGATGAAAACTGCAGTATTATAAATAAAGCAAAGCACTCTTTTTGATGTTTGAAAGTATATTGAAAGTAGAAAATATTGGAAATTTGAGAGAGAATCAGTTTCTGCAAGGATTGTGTTAGTGTAATTTTCAGTCAAAGTCCATTCACTTTTATCTGGGAATCAGTGGGTTTAAACATTATTCTCAGAAGCCTGCGTAATAAAGGGGAAAAAGATTAACTGGGTGAATGGTTGTTCTGGGATTGAATTTGATACCATTTAAAAACTTACTAATTTCTTCATGTTCAAGAACAATGAAGCCAAGTTTTCTAGCTGTATTAAATACCAATGTAATAATTTTCTGAAAACAAAACCACATCACTCAAGTAAATTTAGATAATACATGAAGTCAAAGCATACCGATAGCATAGGGTATAACTGTGGTCAGACAACTTATGCTAAATGGCATCAGGACTTTCACAAAGAATGCAGTCCTCTCAGCTATATCTTGCAGTCTTGTTTTTCTTAGAAGCCACTGCCAAAGCTATCCATATTAGCTTCTGTAGCTATCACTCTTTTCCTTAGTTCCATGCTGATCCCAAGCCATGCCTTGTTTCATTTTCATAGTTGTGTCCTTTCCATATACGACCTTCACATTACCCCCTCTCCCTTTCAGTGGGTTTGCAGCTCAACAGGTTTAGAAACATCCCTCCTTAGCAGAGTGCAGTCCCGTTGCTCAAAAAGTAAATTCTAAAATACATTCGTATTTGTTGATGTTGCATAAAACTGTTCAACTATATTGTAACAAATTTGTGTTGTGGAAACTGGTGCAGAATATTGTGTATTTTGGGGTTTGGTATCTGCCTGATGTCATACTTTTCAATATTAAGATGAAGCAGCTTTTCAGGTTTCTGCAGTGTATGGGTATATTTTTAAGAAACAGAATTATGAAGAAATTCCTGAATGAAGTTACTTTTTGGAGCAAAGCTTTAACCAGTATTTTTCAGATGTTACTCACATATTGTCTTATTTTCCTTTTTAGTATCTCATACATCTCATAGATATGTTTCACAGAATCATAGAACGGTTTGGTTTGGGAGAGACCTTAAAGATCATCCAGTTCCAACCTCCCTGCTGTGGGCGGGGTCACCTTCCAATAGAACAAGTATCTCAAAAATCCATCCAACCTGACCTTGAACATATTTAGGGAGGGGGCATCTGCCACCTTTCTGGGCAACCTGTGTCAGTGCCTCACCACCTTTGTAGTAAAGAACTTCATAAGAAAGAATCGAATCTACATCTACCCTCCTCTACCTTAGGTTCCATAGATGGTCTTGAATCTGGTCTTCTCCTACAATGCGCTGTTTTTCATTCTCACAGACCCTGCCATTGCATTCTGTGACTTGGGTGATGTGACTGGAGCACTTGCCAGTGAAACAGTAAAAGTCCTTGAGTATTTCAGCCTTCTCTGTGTCCTGGGTAGCCAGCTCTCCTGTTTCCTTCCAGAGAGTGCCCATGTTTTCCCTGGTCTGTATTGGGCCTGGCCAGATTTAGATGCCGCGGGCGGAGGAGCTACAGGGTGGCTTCTGCAAGAAGCTGCTAGAAGCTCCCCGAGTTTGATAGAGCCAATGCCAGCTGGCTCCAGAAAGGGACCCGCTGCTGGCCAAGGCTGAGCCTATCAGTAAAATGATAGGAGAGGAACACCTCTGTGAAAACCTATTTAAGAACAGGGAAAAAGAACTGCACCACAACAGCTGGCACAGAGATGGAGGAGTGAGAATCTGTGAAGACACCAAGGTCAGTGAAGAAGGAGGGGGGGGAGGATGAGCTCCAGGCACCGGAGCAGAGAGTCCCCAAGGTCATGGTGAAGACCATGGTGAAGCAGGTAGTCCCCCTACAACCCATGGGCGAGGTGCAGATGTCCACCGTGAGGATCACGGTGTAGATGTCCACCGTGTAGAGGACTCCACGCCGTGTGGGTGGATGCCTGAAGGGGGCTGTAGCCCGTGGGAGGCCGCATCGGAGCAGGTCACTGCCGGAACCTGTAGCCTGTGGAAGAGTGAATGCCCACGCTGGAGCAGGTTGGTTGGTGGGACGTTTGTGACGCTGTGGGGGACTCCCACTGGAGCAGTTTCCCGCTGAAGGACTGCGCCTCAGACTCACGAGGGGTGGGCTGCCCCTCTTGAGGTGTCTCCCGTTGGGCAGTTTGTGATGAATTGCCCTTCATGGGACGACTCACGTCGGCGAAGAGAGTGTGAAGCTTATCTCCCGTGAGAGTGACCCCACAGTGGCCCTGGGGAAGAGTGAAGAGTCCTCCCCCGGAGTGAAGAAGCGGTGGAACCAACGTCGGATGAACTGACCGTAACCCCCATTCCCTGTTCCCCTGCACCGCTCGGGGGGAGGAGGTGGAGAAACTGGGATTGGTGTTAAGCCTGGGAAGAAGTGAGGGATGGGGGGAAGATGTT
The DNA here is from genome assembly GCA_020746105.1 of Trogon surrucura. NCBI lineage: Eukaryota > Metazoa > Chordata > Aves > Trogoniformes > Trogonidae > Trogon > Trogon surrucura. Next base: position 108,878,412 of record CM036617.1, on the reverse strand, counting down.
CTGCTTTTAAGATCTGTTTGCTTTTTCTCATTTCTCACTACTCCTCTCTGATTGGTTCTCTTAATAAATGTAATTAATTTCCCCAAAATCAAGTCTGTTTTGCCTGGGACAGTAAATGAAAGTGCTCTCCCCCTTATCTCAAACCCTGAACCCTTTGAAATATTTTCTCCCCCTGTGAAGAAAGAGAAGGGGCAGTGAGAGAGCGGCTGTGTGGGCACCTGGCTGCTGGCCCCGGGGTCAAACCATTACACCTACAATGCGCGGTTTTTCATTCTCACAGTCCCTGCCACTGCATTCTGTGACTCGACGGTGTGGCTGGAGCACTTTCCAGTGAAACAGTAAAAGTCCTTGAGTATTTCAGCCTTCTCTGTGTCATGGGTAACCAGGTCTCTTGTTTCCTTCTAGAGAGTGCCCATGTTTTCCCTGGTCTTCCTTTGATCAGTAACGTACCTACAGAAGCATTTCTTGTTGCCCTTGACATCCCTAACCAGATTTAATTCTATGAGGACTTTGGCTTTTCTTAGCTGATCCCTGGCTTCTTGGACAATTTCTCTGTATTCCTCCTAGGAATACAGTTTTAAATATGCATTTGTACAGTATACAGATTTAATGGGTTTTAGTGTATTGCTAAGTCACACTGTAAGTATATATGCAATGACTTTCTGTTATTTTTTTTTCTAAACTCTCACTGATGACACTTCACTTCTGTTGCATTAGGTAATCTCTGTAGATAGAGCTATGACAGATTTGTGATGCCAGTTCCGAAATGTGAAGGACGTTACTGCAAATGGGACTGAAATCAGTCTGCTAAGCCTTAGCTCTTATGAATAGAGTCATCTGTCTCCATATTTTAACAGAACAAATGGACCTCTTATTACTATTCTTACTTTTTCTCTGATGCAATCTTTAAACCCAGTAAGGAATAATTCAGCAGAATCCTCTTAGTCTGGTGTAGCTGATAACTATTCTTTAATAATGACTATGATCAAAAGGGAAGGGATTGGTTATATAACCTGGTGCTGATAGTGCTTTTTTTGTGGTGTTTTTTTTTTTGTTGTTGTGGTTTTTTTTTTCCCTTTAAAATAGCAAATGTACTGAAGGCCGACTGGAACCCTAACTGACTTAACTTTTTTTCCAGAGCAGGTATACGGGAGTTTCATTACACCCCACAGTATTCTACCTGAATAAATCTTCTATATCTTGCTTTTTTTTTGGTTTTTTTTTTGGGTTTTTTTTTTTTTTTAATTTATAGCTAACTAGGTAATAGCCTTGAAAACAAGGCAAGAGGCAGTATTTTGTCAAATCTATCAAGAAGCTACTATTCATTTCTGGGCTTAGTTTGACATAGCTAAACACAGCCTCTACTGACTTGAATTTTTAGAACACCTTCACTGACCTGATGGAATAAACATTCATCTGTGTATTAAAGGACGTTCAGACCACTCCAGTACAAATAATTCCATTTTATATTAATCCATTAGCTGTTAGTGTAGCAATAACTTGAATTCTGAGTACATTGCATGCCATTTTCGTCAAAGCTTACAATAACCTGACACATTTATGTAATTCTTAAAATAAATTTGGAAGTAATGTAAAACTTTTTGGATGTGTTATCTCGTTGCAGTATTTTACTGAAAGTAAGTGATAAGCTAGTCTTCTCTTAGTACTGGACTACCTAATAAGCACAGATTGCTAGATTAATAATTTGGCAATATTTTTCATTCTTGTTTGCATAAAGCAATATTTTTCTGTTTATGTGGATCAGAACTAGGAAAATTATGAGACTGGAAAAATTAGACAGATGGTCTTATATTTTTCTATTTTGTAAATATTAAAGTGCCATATGTAGAAAATATGGTTTCCTTTTAGGTTCAGAGATGTAGCTACTGTGCCTCCACAGAATTTACAATTTCACTTATGCTAAGATTTTTAAATTGAGTTCAGTGCTTTGCCAGAACTGTGTTACAGTCTCAAATATCTATTTCATTGATGAAGGAAAAACATTCTCTAACTTTGCTTTTCACCTCTCATCGTGCAATTCCTTGCATTCTACCTGACATTTATTACTTAATCTGTTGCATTTACATAGTTCAACACCAGTTATTACAGTTATTGGAATTAAGCAGTGAAATTGTCCTTGAAGCAATAATGCTGAAATGCTAATGCATATATTTCTGAAGCAACTCTACAGGGCTACAAACTCTTCAGAAAAACATAGTAGCAGATAGGTGGTGGCATAGGACCTAAAAAGTGAGTCTGTTATTTGAAATTATTGTCTAGGCTCTAATCTCATGAAAATCCCCAACCTCTGAATGTATTAGTACCTTGGTTTCCAACCAGCAGCCATGTCCTGAGGTTAAAGTGAAACTTACCTTCATGGATAAATAAAGAAGCAAAGCTTTAGCTTTGAGTATCCCCCAGATGATTTATTACTCCAGGATGCTTATTCCAACTAAACCTTTATCTGAAACTTCCTTTCTACACTTCACCTCGTCCTGTACTTCTGATACCATATATGAGAATGAGCGCTTTACTACTCTCTTTCTCAGCGCTGCGCCTGCATCCTGCAGGAGCCTTCACTGAGTTCCTTGCTGTGTATTGCAATGGGAATGGCACCAGTACCTGCTCTGATACTAGATTCCACATTTTTACTGCCCACTTCAGTTTCTTCCTGACCTCTAGGCAGTCGTGCCCTCTTCCTGACGGCCCTAGTGTACTGACAAGTTTTAACGTTAATAAACAGAGTCCATGCAAATATTTGCTTTCACCTGAAGTAGGATGTGTTCATTGGGACTTTTTGTGTTTTTTCTTCTTAGCTATTTTCTTACGGGCATCATGGTATAAAATATTAATAATTATATAGTTATTTATTTATTTATTAGAGTAAGTTCAGTTGTGATTCTCTCCTTGGGAAAAGTATCCACAATTCAGGGTATCTAATGAAAAATGTTATTTACTGTATAGATTTTTTCTTTTTTTTTTTTTTTTTGTAGAATATACCTAAATCTATTACATTTAGCTTGGCAGATTGATACTGAGGTAATCTCAGTTAGTTTGGAGTGTAATAATCCTCACCTCTAGAGATATTTGTCCTGTTGGACTTTCATACCAATTATATAAAGGAATCTAGTGAGCTTGGGGCATTCACAATACACTGTAGTTTGTGTTGCAGTTTTTTAAAAGATTAAATATTTTCAGATAGACAGAATAGACCATAATTATTATATTTCAAGACTGAAAACCTCAAGTTCTTGAAACAACATTATCTTAGACTTGAGATCCACCCCACTTCTCCACTATGTATAATACTGAATGAAAGTTTATATTATTTTCTTCTTTTAAAAATAAGTCCTCTATTGTCTGATTTATTCTGTCTTGATTAGAGCTTGAAATTAGCGTGACTGACTTTATCCTTGTTATTGGCTCAGGAACATTTATTGTTCAATTTTGTAGATAATGGCTGATTACAAACTACAGCTACTTCGGAGGGTGATAATGCTGGAATTGTGATTATTGAAGAGTATGTAGTTATTCTGCATAAATAATCCCTGCACCAATAACACTGGCTGTGTTGGGTATGTTATTCATAGGGTCATGGGACTATAAGAAAGTTCAAGATGGAAGGGACTTAAGAAGGTCTCTAGTCCAACCTCCTGCTCAAAGCAGGGTCAGTTACAAAGGTAGAGCAAACTGTTCAAGGCTTTATCCACTGAACTCTTGAAAACTGAAAGAACCAAGATTGCTTAAGTGGGCAGTCTGCTCCACTCTCTGACTGTCCACACCATGAAAAAGTTTTCACTTACGCTCAGCGTCTTATGCTCAGATGCAGTGCTTATCTGGAACTTTTTAATTTGTTGAACAGGTTCTGTAGTATGGAATAAGAAAATACAAAACCTGGAAATATAAAATTTAAACTCATACAAGCCAAAATGTATTCACAGCCTGCTTTATGTTTTTCAGCTCTGCTTCAAGTTACTATTTCACTTAGCAAGGTTGAGCTCAGTGTGGGTGAATCCAAATTCTTCACGTGCACAGGTAGGTATTCATTTTACTTGTAGGTATGTATTTTTTTGTTAGAGTTTGAACTTTCTGCATAATTCGAATTAATCGATTCACAATACTAACTTAATTTAGCATATTTTTGTATATTCACATTGATTTGTGATAATTAGCAGACTTCACATTTCTGGTCTAGGGACTATTCATTTCAGATACTGAATCAGTTTGAATTGTTTATATCAGTACAAGTAGTTTATATCTATTAGGATGCTTCTTTAGTTAAAATATATTCTAAATATGTCCTAAACTAAAGGGTTAAATAAGCTACTAGGCTAAGCTTTACTATCCTCTCCAGACTAATAAAACACCCAAAGAGTCTTTTCTGGTGAGGCAGAAATCAGTCAGGAGGAGAAGAGTTTGCATATTCAGCTGCCTTATATGGATCCTTGACGTTGCTGAGTTCCTGTCCTACTTTAACAGTGACCCATGGCCTGACTACACCAACAGTGCGGCTGACTAGTAACTTGACCTGTTGATCCAGTGATTGCTGAACCGCCTGCTTCTTTTTTTTTCTAGTTATCCTGTCTCAGCAATCATACATCTGACTGCAGTTTTGCCTTGTCTTCTTACAGACTTTCTCACGAGTCTCATAATTTAGCAATTCTCTGACATTGAGTAGACATCGTGCATTGGGTAGAAATATGGGTTGGATAATGCCTGAAATTCTAATGTTGTATTGTTTTTTGGTTTTGTTTGTAGCTATTGGTGAACCTGAAAACATAGACTGGTACAATCCCCAAGGAGAGAAGATTGTTTCTAGTCAAAGAGTGATTGTTCAGAAAGAAGGTGCTCGATCACGTCTAACCATATATAATGCAGATATAGAAGATGCTGGTATATATCGGTGTCAAGCAACCGATGCTAAAGGACAAACTCAAGAAGCCACTGTTGTTTTGGAAATTTATCGTAAGTGAAACATTGTGAACTAACAAATGAAAGACTATGTTTTGAAGGCTACTGCTCCTGAGAAAGTAAATATCTTTCCAGGCTCTGAACCTTATTTTCCCAATAATTACAACTTCTGAAATTCAATGAATAGATATTATGACCAAAACTTAAAATTAATGGATAACCACTTCGTAATATTGTAGATCACTTTTCCTTTATACCTTAGAATGCCTTCTTAGGAGGGTGCACTCTATGCCCCTCATGGAAAACCTAATTTTTATCACAGATACGTCTAAAACCTATTGCAAATACATGCATAAATAAAAGTGTAGGAAGTGCAGTGTAACTAAAAAAGTGGAGCTTAAACTGAATTAGTTATTTTTATGTTAGTCTTTTTGTATTCTTGGTCTTACAATGGAATTTTGCTACGAAGCATTGAAGTTTAATGTGTTAAGCAACCAAAATGCCTTTAAACTGCAAACAACTAGTTCAGCAATATATCTGAAAAGTAAATGCATACTGTTGTGGTGAAAGATTCTCTGAGAGATTTGGGTTTTTTTCTTTTTTTTCAATTTAGTTAAATAACTTCACGTTGTACCATATTTTTAGACCAATCAAAAATTGCTGAAAGCAATACATTAAACAAGTATACAGTGAATATATAAGACAACATGTTTGTTGATGAAAGGGTGAGATATATGCCAGCAGCTTTTCAGCTGAGTTATTCTCTCATTTCATTGGAGAATAGTTTTTTTTAATATTCATTAAAAAATATTTCTGGATGGACTGAGTCCTAAGGAGTTGCAACAAGGCAGGAAATACAAAGTAGAATCATAAAGAGCTGTTTCTGAAAGGTACAGATATGCTGAGATAAGAAAAGATGTATCATAAAAAAAAAAACCCAAAACATTAAAATGATGATACCAATTACAAGCTATTGCATAATGACTTGGAATTTGGCAGTTCAAAGGATTTCAAGTTCTGTGGAATTTATTTGTACTCTTAAAACCACCAGTCACTCCACTAGCAGACTGCTAAGCAAGGTTGAAATCTTCAAATATTTGCATGTGGTAATTTTAACAGTTCTGGGGTTGGATAAACCCCATGACCTTCACAAAGATTGTGAGGATTTGTGGCAACTGACATATAACATTTTCATTATTCATATTTGTTATGTCTTGTAAGGAAAAAGCAGGATACCCTGTACTCTCAGGGTGTGGTTCAGTACTCACTGATACCTGTGAGAGTTTCTCTTCTGACTTATGGTCAAATATTTCAAACATTTAATGCAAATACTTTTACAAAGTGTATAAGACATGTATGTAGTGAAAGTGTTCTTCCTCTTCAATCGGAGCTGTGTGGATCATTTGAACTTGAACTCGTATCAATACAAAAAGAAGGAGATGGAGTTGCATCTCTGACTTATGATCTCTAAAGTGTCATCTGAAATGTATTTGGCAGTCTTTGGTCTTAGAGAACATACAGTAGTTTGTTTCTTCTGTGTGCAGAAATTCCTCCAGAATTTTTTGTCAGTCAGTTAGTTTCTGTGTTAGATCTTGTATGAGATCACAGATTAATGAAATGTTGGACTTCTAACACTAAATTCTAATAATACTGAACTTATTGTACCTGCTAAAAAAATTAAATATCAAGTTTAGTTATTTGAGGCTTGAAAAATGACAACTTCGTCAGGCCTAAAAAAGTCTTATTATTTCCTAAAAAAAATGCTACAAATTCTTATGACTTAATAATATTTTTTTTTATCTAATAGTTTTCCACTGGCTTTTAAGATTTTATACTTTACTCCGCTGCTGTTTTTCAGTCAGTGAGGCTAAAGTTCCACCTTTGTAGTAAGATTTTGCCAAATAATTTTGGTGGGTTTGATGGAAATTTTGGTGGAAGAAAAATGTGAGGTTTTAATTCATTAATAAAATCATGAGGAATAAAACACACGAGTATAAATTATTATATTAACCTGTATATATAAACCCCTAAAAAATAGAGTTTTAAAACTGGGCTCTGGAACATTGAAAAAATAATGTATTTATAAAACATGCTCAGCTTATATAAATAAACCAAAATATTTTCGTAATGCAAAATGATTATAAAATCATTCGTACAGACAGAGTGAAAGTCATGTATCAAGGACTATTTGAGTCTTATGTGGGAAAATCATATTATGGAAATAGTTCTGTGTTATTGCAATGACTGGGTTTTTAATATTCCTTTTTATTTTATTTGGTGTCATGTATAAATTCATTGCTAAATGAACTAGAAAATACTTACTGTATTCTGTTTTCTTCCTTACCAGAAAAGCTCACTTTCCGAGACATAGTATCTCCACAAGAGTTCAGGCAGGGAGAAGATGCAGAAGTTGTTTGCCGTGTTACTAGTTCACCTGCGCCCGTTGTCAGCTGGTTGTATCGGAATGAGGAAGTCACAGCTATTGCTGACAGTTAGTATTTTGGTAACTCTTTAAGTTATACATTCTAATTATTATTAACACATTTTTGTATAAGAAGACTAATTTTCCTGAAAAAAGTCACGCATTAAAATCACATTTGTTTTGTTATGTTTCCCTATAATAGGATGTGTATTAATTTTGTCTGTATATAGGCAGTATAATTTTGTCTCTATATAGACAGTAAAAAGAGACAAAATGTTTTCTATTATATCTAATTTACTCATGAGAATATGTCCTGCTGTATCCATTATATTATTCTTCTATGAAAGTTGAAAAGACATCCAGCGATCACCTATCATTTTTATTACCTGTTACCAAATAAACCCTCTTTTCCAGCATTTTAAAGAAATAAATGTTGATCTCCAGTCTTCTTGTTAGTCTCACACATTAAATATTTATGTTAAAAACAACAATAACAAAGTTACCAGTGCTCAAAGAGTGGCAAGGTCTTGCTTTTTCAAAACATTTTGAAGCACAGCTCTCTGGGCATTTTCTAGGGACTCGAAAGAAAAAGATGATGTAATTTGTATGTGGTAGTGTGTGACATGGCATTAGTGTTCAAGCATGACATTAATAAAGTACACATAATTAGCGTACATGTGTTGAGGACATTGATGTCCTGTAAACCTCTGCCAGGTGAAACATAATTAAATTTTCTTTTTTCATTTCTCTCTTCCTTTTCTGATAGAGTTCTTGGTAATGAGACAGAACTCACATGGTATTAAAAGCTGTTTTATTTCTCAATATGTATGTACATAAGTTCTATGAATAGACTCTTAGCTGTATGACTACATAAAATCTTTTCTACCAAGTGTTGTTTATTACTGTTTTAGAATGTCAGTGTTGTGTTGTGGGAAGTTTAGCATGCTTTAAAATTCTAGCAGAATCAAAAAGAAGAGTGAAAAATGATGCTTCATTGCTAGTTAAAACTGAAAGATAATTAAATCATCATTCTCCAGCACTGAATAGTGGTTCAAAGAGAACAAGACAGACAGCTGTATAACAGGTATGCAGGTTCATCAAAAAACACACACAGTGAACAGGAGGAAGTAGTTCTCCTCAACAGAGTCAATTAATATTGACTAGTTATGGCGGGTTGACCTTGGACAGCTTCCAGGCACCCACCCAGCCACTCTCCTCAACAAGTTGAGTTGACCTGGCTGGACGCCAGGTGCCCACCAAAGCTGCTCTGTCACTCCTCTCCTCAGCTGAACGAGGGACAAAAATACAATGAAAGGCTCATGGGTTGAGTTAAGGGCAGGGAGATCACTCAGCAATTACCCTCACAGGCAAAACAGACTCAACCTAAGAAATTTAGGTTGAGTCATGACCAATGAAATCAGAGTAGGGTAATGAGAAAAAAAAACAAAACACATGTTAAAAAAACTTTTCCTTGGGCTCAGCTTTTCTCTTGATTTTCTCTACCTCCTCCCCCCAGGGGCACAGGGGGATGGGGAACTGAAGTTGTGGTCAGTTGTCACCACTCCTTCCTCCTCAGCAGGAGGACTCCTCACACTCTTCCCCACTCCAACATAGGGTCTCTCCCACAGGAGACAGTCCTACAGGAACTTTTGTAACATGAGTCCTTCCCACGGGCTGCAATTCATCGCAAACTGCTCCAGCATGGGTCTCTTCTATGAGGTGCAGTTCTTCAAGAAGAGACTGCGTCAGTGTGGGTCCTCAAAGAGACTGCCCCACAGCACCTTCCTGCCAACATCTTGAAATGTTGGACCCAATGCATTAGTTCGAACAGAAGGGAGAGAGAAATTAAATTCAATTTATTCTTGCAAATTATAATTTTGCTGCCGCAGGTGCGGGAAACCATATGCACACTTGTTCAGGATCTGATTTTTTCAATGAGCTTAAGTTATTCAAAAACTCTACTGAATTTCAGTGTATTTTGGACTATACTGAAGGTAGAGTGGTTTGCTGGATTGTGTCTTTGTGCCTATTTCCATGACACGTTAGACTAGAGTGAGGTACGTCGACTGAGTAATAGTCAATATGCGAAAGAACAGGAGGAGGGAAGGAGAGCAAGCAAGCTGAAAAACAGTTGCGTATAGTGCCATAAAAGGAGCACAAAGACAGTTGGTGACTCTAGATAAAGATGGAAGAATCATTATCATACTTATTTTATTACAAATTGCTTTATTTATCTCTTTTCCATCTCTTTAATAATTCTGTATAGGTGTTCATGAATATTCCACTCATTTTGCAACAATTTATAAATTTATCTTCTATTTGATGACTCCTTATAATAAGTAGGAAGATATGGGTGGAAAATCCAGATTGAATTTTAGGAAATGGCAATGTATTTTAGAGTGGGAAAAAAAAAATAATCTCGGCTGACATCTTACTTTTAAATTGATAAATGTTTTTTCAATGAGCATTCTGATTTTACAGAGAAAGTACATAAATATTACTCATTTAAGTCAGTGTTCCTCATGTTATTTTGATTTACTAACACCACTTAATCTCTTACTTGCCTTCCTAGATCGATTTGCAGTGTTAGCAAATAATAATCTCCAAATTCTTAAGATCAATAAAAGTGATGAAGGAGTGTACAGATGTGAAGGAAGAGTGGAAGCCAGAGGAGAAATTGACTTTCGGGACATAATTGTTATTGTGAATGGTAAGGAATAAAAGTTGTTGAATTGACGCCTTGCTTTACTTAATTATCATATTGTATTTTAAAATATATCAGCTTCTGAAAAATCATGGTTAAACTCGTAAATATAGTTGCTATTGTTTTCCTATAAATTTAATTGCTTAATATTGAAAGAAATCTACTATACTGTGTAAATGAATGCATTGCAATTCATATCAGTGTATATAAGTACATAAAACCTACCTGCATGATTGTTTTTAATCATTCATAGAACATTGACAATCACTGCAAGAGTTCCATTTCAGATGATAATGTATAGTAGTTCAGGACCCTGTATTTTCAATATTTTGTCATTTACTGTTAAAAATAAACAATTGGCTTTTCATAATTACTCACCTTCATTGCACTAACATATTTTATTATTGTTTTCAAATCCACAGGTAGATTTATTAACAGAATTACTTATAGATTTTTTTAAAATTTTTAGGGGAGTAGTAACTAGAATTAATTTCTTATAAATTTCTTGCATTAAAGGGGAAAATTATTGTTTTGTAATAATAATAAAGTTTCAAATAATGTGGAATTTGGGGGAAGACAGTGAGTACTTATAACTACACAGAGAGATAACATTATAGAGATGTATTTCATTTTGAAGATAAGGATTTAAAGAAGACAATTGTGTGTGTCTTCAAAATATTTCTTCTATTCTCCACTCCATCTGCATGCTAAGGTGGTTGATGTAACATTGGCTAATTCACATCTGGGAGAGATGCCAATAACAGGAAATAGAGATGAAATGAAAAGCATTTCTTTTGGACCATAGCTGAGTACATTTTCTTCTGTGCCAGTGTCCAAACTGGCTGATCATACCAGCATTTATGAATCAATTGACATGCATGTAGTTTTAAAAATTAATTGCGGTAAAAGAAACTATTTTAAAAGCGATATTCAGTGTGCTGGTAAATGTTGTGGGACTGATTCTTGCAACACTGCATCTGTGCTGAAGAGTATGGTGATGAAGGCCTGCAAATGCAACACAAATCCTCGCGCTACTAAAGTATGGAAAGAAGAAAACTGAGTAAATTTGCAGTGGAAGCGTTAAAATATATGTGCCTAGATTATTGGCACATAAATCAAACCAAACATAAACAGATTTCCTCCCAGAAAGAATAATGAGAAAAAAGAAATTGACTTTTGAAAATAAAAAAATAATATTTCATTTAATTATCATTGCAATTTTCTCTTGGAATATTGAAGCACTGAAGCAATGTGCTGATCTGAGTCATAGTCCTTAGTTTTGAGCAGTGAAGAACCTGCTGCTTCTGACAAAGAATTGTTTCGTCCCCTCCTGTTACTATGTTTTGGGGTCTAGACATTAGAATGCACTGCAAAATGGCTAGACTATATTAAGCACTTTCTAAGTGACATTTTTTTCATGGAAGATGGATAAATTACTGTTGCACAACAGAAGGGTTTTATATGCTGAGTAATGGCCCATGCAATTTTACATGAGAAACAAGTGATCTGTGAAACACAGGTTACAGCACAGCACAGATTTCACTGCTCTAAAAAGTGTGAAAGGTACATAACAATATTTATTTACTGATCATTGATGATCCTGGTGGGTTATTTTTTAAAAAAAATTATGTATTTAAGGTTCAGAAGCTGGAAAGGCTTCTGAAGTAGACTACTAAAGCTGAAATGTTTGTTGCAAAGCAACAGAAGTTGATTCTCAACATCCTGTGAGAACAAACAGTGGAAATGCAATTTCCAGGGAAGCCAAAAGCAAATTCTGAGGTTGCCTGTTTCTCCTTCTTTCTCTAGTGAAAGTTAGAGCTAGAGAGGATAACTCTGAGTCACTTTGCTGACACAATGTTCTTGCTAGCAGAGACCTGTATTTCGTAAAATTGCAATCTTATTTTCCTTTTATTTTTTTCCTGCCATTCTTTCTTTTCCATGTGTCTTCATCCATTCTGCCGGAATTGATTTATGTGTCCATTTACTGGATAATTAATGGAAATTACTTTAGGACAGCTATCTTAAGACTGTCATATGAACAGAGATGCTAAATATCAGCCTGTGAGTTGGTCTGTTGGTCTATCTTAAATATTATTCGAGCTTTTTTTTTTTTCCCCTTTCCTGTTCTCTGCAAACTCTTACAAGTTTAGTAATAACTTCATCCCATCAAGAATAGACAAAATTTGTTATCTCAGAACACAGTTACAATTTTTGGAAATACAATTTCCAAAAATAGATTATATCCCTTGGGTTCCATCACATTTCACCTTCTGCAGCTGGTGATACTTCTGCCCAGTTATACAGACGAGTTCAGCAAAAAGGCTTATATGTGTGTAATCAAAGTTACTACATACTGACACGTGTTTTAAAAAACACTGTCTACGTCAGTACACAACTGTATGTTAGCTTTATAATTGAATGAAAGAGAAAAAAAGCTACAGATACAATTTTGTTTGAGATAGTTACATTAGTAGCCATCATAACTCTCTTGTGTCTTATATATGCTAGATATAACTTCAGTCACTTTAAAATATTCTATAAGAGGATAGAACTGCTGAAGAGGACTTTAAAAAAATATTTCCATCACCAAAAAATGCGTATAAATGCCCTGATAGTTTTAAAAATCTTATGTTTAAGAAAAGTAAAGAAATACTAGTAACAGTGATTTATATTGTAACTTGATCCATAAGGGTAACCATAAATTCCAAAATTAGCAAAGGATCCTATCCTGTGCTTTAAATTTATCCAGAAACACATCAAATAACTTATTTTTCCCATTAATAGGTCGTAATATTTTATTTTTCAGTTCCCCCTGCAATTACTCTGCTGCAGAAATCCTTTAATGCCACTGCAGATCGAGGCGAGGCAATAAATTTGTTCTGCAGAGCCACAGGATCACCTCCACCTGAAATCAGTTGGTACAGGTAAGGTCATTTGAGGTCTGCACATTGAAGCACATTGTTTTAATGGTCCATTAAGCTGTGCAACCTTAATTTCTTTACTGAATTTTAAGAGCATTTGCTCTCTGTTTCTGTTCTAAATTATAAAACTAGGTTCAGTATTAATAAGTGCATGAACTCACGCAAATTCATTTGCACTCACATTGCCAGCAAATGAGATAAATGTAAAAAGTAATAAAAATAGAATATTGGTATGATTTCATCATATTTGAATTGAAACAAGTTGAAGCAGTAACTCCATATCTCCAAAACACTGCAAGCAAAAAAATCTCACAACCTTTGCACATGAATGCCTCAGGAAAAAAAAATACTTGGCTACGTAATAAATAAATATCCAATACAGATCAGCAATATCAATAAAAAAGATAACATTTTCCTCATCTGTGTGAATAGATTCTGACCCTAACTCTCTGAGATTCAGAGAGCATAGACACCCCTAGGATATGGGAATGGTTTATTGAATAAGTTTCAAGGGTATTTAATGTAATTTTTAAAATATAATACATTTTTTAAAATGAAACTGCTTTTAGATGGAAATAGAACTGCTTTCATATGTGGGTTTTGATATCAATGACATGAACATAGTTACAGCTATGTCACTTGGGAACAATTGACATGTAAAACTTAGAAGAATTTAAATATCCATACACTCTATATTCTTTCAGTTTTAACAAAGACATACAACAGTCCTGGGATAAAATATCTCAGACACCTCACACGAGTGCACATTTCTATTTTAGACCTGAATAATTTGCATTTACTTATGTTATTTTGGCTGAATTAAAAGGTCACTGCGTTTTCGAAATGAACATAGAAGGGATTTCCATCAGTTCTTAATCTTTGTTTGGAACCTTTGGACAATGGTAGATTCATTTTAAATGTTAGTTTCCTTTGACTGACACCTTTTTCTTAGCATGCCATAAGTCAAATGCAAATTTAAATGTTTTGCTCCTGCAATTTGAATCTCAGGAGATGTAAATATACAGAATGCAAAATTCATTCATTACTATGGCTTAAAATTCAAAATTTAGTGACGAGGAAAATGGAAATTAAAATATGTGGAGTCTGAATTACAGAATTGATGCTGAATTAAATCTAAGGTTGAATATTCCGTTTATTTAATGTCTTAGAAGTAATTTTTTATAATGTCTATCTTATCTGGACAAAATTCTTAAGACTTGACTGAAATCTGGTATCCTAAATGATCTTGTTGTAAGGCAATGAACAGTGATGTTTTATATTGTTAAGAAAGGATGCATAAATTTCCACAGTTTGTGGATATCTCAGTGGTTTCTTTTCAATACAGGCTAAGTGTCTTAGAGGAATGATTATCTGAAGGGTTTTCATTTGGTTTTCCAGCCCATGAATCACAGAATCACAGAATGTCAGGGATTGGAAGGGACCTTGAAGGATCATCAGGTCCAATTCCCCTTCCAGAGCAGGAACGCCTAGACTATGCTACACAGGAACGTGTCCAGGCAGGTCTTGAATGTCTCCAGAGAAGGAGACTCCACAACCTCTCTGGGCAGCCTGTCCCAGTGTTCCGTCACCCTCACTGAGAAGAAGTTTCTTCTCGAGTTTAAGCGGAACCTCTTATGTTCCAGTTTCAGCCCATTACCCCTTGTCCTATCAGTGGTTGTCACCGAGAAGAGCCTGGCTCCATCCTCGTGACACTCACCGTTGATATATTTGTAAACATTAATGAGGTCACCCCTCAGCCTCCTCTTCTCCAAACTAAAGAGCCCCAGCTCCCTCAGCCTTTCCTCATAAGGGAGATGCTCCACTCCCTTAAGCAACGGTTCATTAAATATCTTTTGTAAAGATTTTACAAAAGCTTGTACTTGTGTACTGGATACTGAATCTTAAGTGCGGAAGTTTCTGTTTTATTCCTATTTCAGGAACTATCTCACAGTGAGGAGTATTGGCTTATGTGCGTCCCTTCACTCTTTTTTTGTTTTGGTTTTATTGTCTTATTCTTTTTTCTTATTAGGCTATAAATTCCTGGCAGTAGAAAATATTGCTGCTTTTTTATTTGCTCAGAGGTTGTAAAGTTCTAGGTGGAAAAGGCCCCTGCTCTCTGTGCCAAAATGTTATTATTGATAGGCAAAAAAGGGGAAAATGATGGGAGGAGCCTTTTTTTTTTTACTATTTTTCACCCAGAGGAAGCATATTTTATTCTAAATTGTATTCCAGTACTAAAGTTCTGAAATCTCTGTCCTGAAATGTTCAGGTCCCTTTTGTTTCACGTATAGATAGCCAGAAAAGGATTTAGAATCACCTGTTATCTTCTCCTTGTCCTT
Source organism: Trogon surrucura (assembly GCA_020746105.1). NCBI lineage: Eukaryota > Metazoa > Chordata > Aves > Trogoniformes > Trogonidae > Trogon > Trogon surrucura. The sequence continues at coordinate 108,863,115 of CM036617.1, read as the reverse complement.
GAACTTACCTCACGGAAATGTCAAGATAAAGACCTTAGTTTTCTAGAATATTTCAGATGCTTTTTCTTTAGAAATTAGACTGAGCATAAGAAAACTACATTAACATATTCCTTCTTGATTTTGAGAAAAGGTTTTAGTGGTAGGAAAGTCTATGACAACCAATTCATCTAATACTAATATTCTTGTCATACATTAAGAACCTAATTGGATCTACTTACCAGAATTAATGGCCAAGGGCTCATTCAAGTTTCATTCTGTTTAGTGTACATTTGTTGAATGTAAGTTTATATTAACCTCAGTTTTAAGTAAGTGTTTCCTTTTTACTAAACAAGTGGAAATATATCTTGAATTTGATTAAGTGTTAATGCTGATTTTGGAAGTATTATAACCTTTGTTTACAGTGAGTTACAGGAATTGTGTTCAGTTTTATTTTCAACTGTACCATTTATCTATGCAAGTTCAGTCATTTTAATTAATTTGCCTCAGGTTAACCATTTGTAAAATGGGCACATTTAATAACGCGACTTAATGGAAGTCTGGTTTTGAATACATAGCTACTCTATGAAAAAAAGTCAATAGAGATGCAAACTATTTTTACAGAGAATAAAGTTTCCTTGTAAACTATTCAAAAGTATACTGAACCTTCTGGAGAGCTGAGGAAAAGCTCCAATAAAAAGGATGGGGATGATTTCTACTCCATTCTGCTGGAAGATTTTTGTTCTATGGTGTAGAAAGTATATCTGTACCCGTTGAGATGGTTCATCAGGGTTTAGCAAGGCCCACATGATTTGGATCTGTTGTTGTATATTATTGCCTTCCTTGCAATGTACTGATATTTTAGGGAATTTAAAAATAAATTCTATAGAAATTCTTTTCTATTATTTCCTTTTTGGTGTCAAATGAACAGATTTAATAGGTCAGCTTCTGCTAGGACTTGAAAAATGTCTGTCTTTAAAATCAAATGACAGTACTATTGAGGTGTCTTATATATATTCCTCTGTGTTGACCGTAAGCAAGTTGCTGGACAAAACAGTAGTTTCATGCTTTAAACTCTTCAAGGCATTAACTGTTGTGGTAAAGCTTTAACTATTTGTTGACCTTTTTCATTCCTGGGTGCTGACGATGTTTAAGATTTTTGTCAATTTGAGATAAATTCATCTGAACTAATGTGTCAGTCTTTCTCAAAATTACTTTACTTGACCTACAAATTAGTCAAGAAGAAACGTCAACAAGGTTTAGCTGCTACTCTATTTGGTATGCATATATACTTTGTTGATATTTAATGGACCAAGAGAGTATAAGTCTTCCACCATTTAACTGTTATCTGTATTGAAGCTGATATGATATTAGTGTAAAACATAACCTTCAGAGAAGCAGTGCACTAATAGAATTAAATTAGCCAAGACTGAAAGATAAATATCCAAACATACAGGTTGTGAACTGGAAACCCTTACTCATGTGAACAGTCCTACTGAAAACATGATGATTGTTTACATTTGTAGAGATAATTTGCACCAGTAAAGTTTTAGCTGGTCAATCCCCTTATCTTTACTGACAGGATTTGGAATTATTTAACAAAAAAAATAATCTACTTTTCATGTGTTATTCATGTTTTCCTGTTCTCCAATATCAACACCAATTTGAATCCCTACCTCTTTGCTAGAGGGTCCAGGAAAGTGCTTGTAATCTCATATCTGCTTAGATATTGTGATAGATATATGTGAAGTGTGCAGTTACAGGCGTTTGGTAACTGCTCGTGATCTTGAATATTGACTTTTGTCTCCTACAAGAAATCACTAGATTTATTTTTTTTTAAAAAAAAAAAAAAAAACCTATGTGGAAAATTAGACCTTTTTTTTTCCTGCAAAACAATTTCTATTCTTTGCTTTGAAAAGGAGATGAACAAGTATCACGAACTGGCTGAAGGAAAGAAGCCAGAGAGTCGTAGTCAATGGGGCAGAGTCTAGTTGGAGGCCGGTATCTAGTGGAGTGCCTCAAGGGTCAATACTGGGGCCAATTTTATTCAATATATTTATCAACGATTTAGATGAGGGAATTGAGTGTACTATCAGCAAGTTTGCTGAAGACACTAAACTGGGAGGAGTGGCTGACATGCCAGAAGGCTGTGCTGCCATTCAGAGAGACCTGGACAGACTGGAGAGTTGGGCAGGGAATAACTTGATGAAATACAACAAGGGAAAGTGTAGGGTCCTACATCTGGGTAGGAGCAACCCCAGGTTCCAGTATAGGTTGGGAAACGACCTGTTAGAGAGCAGTGCAGGGGAAAGGGACCTGGGGGTCCCGGTGGACAGCAGGATGACCATGAACCAGCACTGTGCCCTTGTGGCCAGGAAGGCCAATGGCATCCTGGAGTGTATTAGAAGGGGGGTGGTTAGTAGACAAAGGGAGGTCCTCCTTCCCCTCTACTCTGCCCTGGTGAGACCCCATCTGGAATATTGTGTCCAGTTCTGGGCCCCTCAGTTCAAGAAGGACAGGGAACTGCTGGAGAGAGTTCAGCGCAGAGCAACTAGGATGATGAAGGGAGTGGAGCATCTCCCTTATGAGGAAAGACTGAGGGAGCTGGGTCTCTTTAGTTTGGAGAAGAGGAGACTGAGGTGTGACCTTATTAGTGTTTATAGATATGTCAAGGGGGAGTGTGACGAGGATGGAGCCAGGCTCTTCTTGGTGGCAAACAATGATAGGACAAGGGGTAATGGAATCAAGCTGGAACACAAGAGTTTCCACTTAAATTTGAGAAGAAACTTCTTTTCTTTGAGCGTGACAGAGCACTGGCACAGGCTGCCCAGGGAGGTTGTGGAGTCTTTTTCTCTGGTGACATTCAAAACCCTCCTGGATGCCTTCCTGTGTAACATCATGTAGGTGTTCCTGCTCTGGCAGGGGGATTGGACTAGATGATCTTTTGAGGTCCCTTCCAATCCCTAGCATACTGTGATACTGTGTTATGTCTTGAAGTGAACAGCTAAGTGGACTAGAACTATTTACAAAAATGTTACTTAAATACAAGCTATATAGATGCCAGGGGAATCCTATTAACAGATATTAATGTGGAAATCATATTTGGTCACATCTTGAAATAAAAATAGATGTCATAAACTAGTGTCCTAGTTTGAGCTAAACAGAACCAGAATAGAATAGAATAGAATAGAACAGAATAGAATAGAATAGAATAGAAATTTCAGTAACGCATAGTGATTTCATTTTAAGAATGGTTTGTTTTCAGAAGTTTGCAGTGTCAGAAGGATTATCATTGCTTATGAAAATCAGACAATTTTTTGTAGGTGCTTATGAGAAGGAACTGTTGATGATTCAACAGAAATAAGATCAAAAGAAGTATACAGAAAACTAGGCAGAATGTGAATAAATAAATAAAGTTAAAACTATACTCTTGAAAAGAAGCCATTTTGATAACTGCGTGTACGCCAAAGTGCTCAAATGGACCAGTCAAGCCTTGATCAGCCCTCAAAATTGTTCACAGGTTTTATTATTTCTGTACCATCTGGTCAGAACTCATTCTAACAACTGGAGATATGCCTGCTTAATAAGTTGTGGCTGGCCAACAACAACTGAGAGGAGGTAATTTGGAAGGGTTTTTATGTGCCAATAGGCTCTACGTGTATATAATTTAAAATATTTTTTTTATAACTTGGTTTATTGTTACTACTGTGAACTGCAACAGTTATACATAGAAAGTACGTTTTTGATTGTTACTCACACACATGTATGTATTTGTCTAACAAGTTTCCTGCTATCTTTCCTTAAGTGTAAGCTGTATGTTAGAGTTCTAGTCACAACCATTCTTCTAACTTCAAGTCAATATTGAACGTTGTAGCGGGTTGTAGGGCTGGGCCGGCCACTAACGCGGACAGACGCTCTCTAAACCCCTCTTCCCCCCCCCCCAAACAGGAAGAGAAAAGGGAATGAGGCAGAGAGACTTACGGATGAGAGAAGAAAAAAACTAGAACAGCTTTAATGAAAATAATAGAAATAATGGTAAAAAGATAAAAATAAAGAATTATATACAACTATAGATAGTAGCCCGATATCAAACCCGACTCCCTCCCACTGGTGCTGCAGAGCAGGAGGCACTGGGGAAACCCCAGGCTCAGCGGCGGTGGGGAGCTGGATACAGGGAGCTGGATTCGGGAACTCAGGATCCGGATCAAAATCAGAAGGTCAGATGGAGTCCTCTCTGGACAACGGCCGTTGCAGAAAAAAGGCGAACAAAAGGCAAAAAAGGGGATGAAACTCTCGTGATCACTCAATTTATACTAGAGATGACGTATATGGGATGGAATAGTCTCGTTGGTCACCTGTCCTGTCTATTACCCCCCGGAGGTGCCACCTTTTACTTCCTTGTGCCCCCCTCTTACTACCCGGCACCCCCAGCGTGGCACACAAGAGCCAGCAGTGGCCTTGGTCACTGTAGGAATAAGTATCAGCAAGAGCCTTTCTGCATCCCAGTCCCAGGCAGTGACTGTAAACATCAGGTGTTATCACTGCCAGTAGCACACACTGTCTGCGAAAACATGCTGCTGACTTCAGAAAGTGCAGCCTTTTAGAAGGCACTAAACTGGAAAGTAAAAATCACTAAACAGGACTGGGTTTTTAGCTAAACCCAGGACAAACGTTTAAGAATAAAAATATAGTATTTTTGATATGTATTTATTTTAGAACCTGACAATAAAATTGTGAAGCTGGAGTCTTGAACATGAAAATGCAGTTCAGAATGCTTTACTTGCGTCTAGACTATGCACATTCTTATGAGAAAAAACACTGTGAGCCTGCAGAGTAGTTTTTGTTATTCTAAAATCAACTCCCTTCTACGCATACTACTAATTTATGTCACGTGAGTTAATGCATTTTTGAAGCTGGTATAATAGCAATCTCTTCCCTCAAAGATTATTTTGAATGTTTTGATGCTTCCATAGAACATTGTTTCAAAGTTTGGAACCCGCCAATTGATTTATGCATCGTTCTTATTTTTTTTAGGAATGGTAAACTTATTGAAGCAAACGGAAAATATATGTTGAGAGGAAGCAATACAGAACTAATAATACGAGATATAAAAAATACTGATGCCGGTCCTTATATCTGCAATGCTAAAAACAAAGCAGGAAGTGATAAAAAACAGACATTCCTTCAAGTTTTTGGTAAGTACTGTGTAATATATTCCATCCTTCCTTTTTAAATGTACATAGTAGGGAACTGAGGTGATAATTCACAATTTTCAGTGGAATGTTATTACTGCAAGGTGACTACTGATGCAGCAAAGCACTCTCTGTTTAATATTACAGCTTTTTCCTCCCTGTTGGCTACTTTAACCTTTACACCTGAATTTAATTTTGAAAAGACTGTCTTCAGCATTTGCTTTTCTACTATTCAGATACAGTACTATAGACTATTTAATTGTTGATTCACTCTAGTTTTCCTTTAAATGTTGGCTGCTTGCAAGAAAACCAGGAGGAGAAACTTCTGAAAATGAAAAAAAAAGTATTCTTTCAACTTGTAAGCAGTATTTTATTTTATTTTTAAATAAAAAAAACCCACCATGCAGACGTGTTCCATATTTTTTCCTTTCTTGATTTTTAGTTTTTAAGTGCAAAATTATATATGTAGTCACAAAAATATTTTCTGATCTGAGTTTGAAAGCATAAAAGTAATAACATGAAAACTCTATTTCTCTTTCTATGCTCTATCACCCAATCTGTGTTTATGATTCTCTCCTTTACAGAGAACTGATAATTTCTCTGAAGTTTTGTATGGCTATAACTTGGTGAGAGTAGGCATCTGTGCAAATGTAGAAAACCTTCCTAGAATTATTGTGCAGGATAAGGCTGTAGCTTACTTATGAAAAACTAACAAATAAGTAATGTGTTGGGTTTTTTTTTCACATTAACTATAGCTTGCAGTATAAAGACCATTTATATTTGCACAGTTGAAGCGCATACTTGGAACCATTGGTAAATTAGATTTTACGTCCCAGATAAAACTAGTAGTAATTTACACAAAGTGAAGTAAATCTAACAGGAGAGGGTAACCTGATAACTTGCACTAGAAGAGCGAAGCAATGGGGTTGGATCAGACTGTCGTTGGGGATCTGAGAGCTGGAGTCTGAAGCCGTGGGGTTGGCGGGACAGGTCACTTGTGACTGTGTGTGTTCCATTGCCTTTTCTGTTTGAGAAACTTGTCATAGTGCTCTGTGCTCTGCTGTCTCCAGTGCTCCCTACTCCAGGTGGGTTGCCTAACCATTGGGCCGCTTTGTTCTGAGGTACTCAAAAGTTATCCTCGGTTAATTTTTGAAGGAAAAAAGATGAAATACAATCTTAAGTTTCATCCAAGCCTTCAAGATATACAGCATCTTGAAGATTTTTGTGGAAAAAACCAAAACATTTCATTCAACTGTATTTCCAAAATTGAAAAAAAAAAAATGAAATAAAAGAAAAGACTTACTAGTTTTGCTATGCATTTAGGGAAGTGTTGTATGTTACTTGAGTAATTTTAAGTATGGCTGAAATTTATTCACTTTTTGCCTAGGCAAGGTAACTTTTTAATACAATGAAGAGAGAAAGGGAGACACCAGACTAAGTATTTCCTATATACCTTCTTCTGTCTTTTAAAAACCACTGTTCTGGGAACTCCTCAGAAAGCTAAATCCAAATGATTTAATGGAAACTGTGGGTTTGTTTAATCCATTTTGAACCTACAGATCCTGTTTGTTTCCATGACATCCTAAAGTACTAAATTCCTTAAATCATTTCTTTCTTTCATGGAAAATTATTTCTTATATTTAAGTTTGGAGCCTATTCATTTCTTTGACTCACAATTCTCATTTTAAGAATAAAAGTGGAGAATAATTTCACATGTTCTTTACATCAAAGGTAGTTTTCTGTCTCATTGGTTCATTTATTTTCTAATCTGCAAGTTTCCAGGCTGTTTAGTTTCTCCTACTGTGAAAACCATGATGAATCTCTGAACCACACATACCTTTCCGGTTATAATCCACTGTTTGTGAAATGGCAAGGCAAGAATGTATATTTAGAGTTATTTTTCCTGAGTGCTTTACTAGTGGATTATTTAAATTATGATCTATTGGATATATTTAAATTATGATCTATGATCTAGTTTGACTTTAGGGAATAGTATCATAAATTAAGCCTTTTACTTCATTTATGATCTCTAAGGCTCAGCGTAATTATAGTTTCACATTGCCTTTACAAAGTTCACCTCTGCTTTAGCTCCTGAAATGTGGAGCATAGTTGTATTTTCTCTTACAACGAACTTTACTTTTTCTTTTGTCTCTTTCACATAGGTTGAACTCCCATTCATACATACAGCTAACAACTTTTTATGCTTCCCTTCCCTTAAATATATTCAAAAAATGCAGTTTGAAAATGGCAAGAAAGATGGCTGATTGTTATAGCTAAACAGTACACAGACAGACAGTTTGCTTTACAATGACCTATCAAATTACTTTTTTTTTTTCCCCCACTCCATTAGCTTGCTTCTCTCACATACCTGCCATCTTTCATTTTAATTTACAATGCATACTCCTTTGGACAATGACTACTGCTTCTCATACAACAGGGTTTTGTAAGGCTTGAAACTTGTAATACCAGTAATGTAACCATAATGCAATAGAAATAACAGTTGCACCAGAGCATTCAGCATTTAAAATTTCTAGTACTCTGCACTTTTGAATGCACATACCCATCTTAGTGCCATCTAACACCTGCATATGTTTAGTTTCCATGTGTGACCTAGACTTTTTTGTTAAACTTTTTTTTTTGTTATTTCCAGTATCAGTGTTACGAAAGCTCTTTTGTCCTCATATCAAATTCTTATTTTGACAGTTTTTCTGCAACACTAACACATAGACAGGAACGTGTATGCACACACCCTGCTCTCCTCAATTCTTCATCTTTATTAGTGCTTTTTATTTGTTCTACCTAGTAAGATGTAGAAGAGTAAAGAATGCCCTGTTTCCGTCAGAGGATTTCTTACCGATTGTGATTTGGTAATCTCATCTGTGATCCTGCTATCTGCTATAGTTCCCTCTGTGTCGTTATCCATTTCCACCTAAATGATCTCATCCATATTAATGCTTAGGATTTGTACTAAGGTTTTTGATACAAGTTCATTTCTGTGTAGTCCTTCTGAACAGTTTGAAACCATAGATGTTCTTCCTTGAATTCTTTAAAATATTTTTCAGTATTTGTCTCTGCTTGGTAGCTAACTTGCTATATCTCTTTGACCCATACTATTCAGTTTCATTGTTTTCTTTGATTTGTTTTGTGATGTAATTAGTCATATATATGTATATATATATATACACACGTGTATGTTTAGATGCATATAGATTAGCATTTTAAATGATGGAATACCACATTTTTTGTTATGGTCACCCCAACAAGAATTTCCAAAATAACATAATAACAAGATGTTGATTTAAAAGCAGTCAAGAAAATTCAATACCTTAAAGCCTTCCAACATTATTTTACTTTCTCAAATCTAGACATTCATTTCTTCATTGGTTCTTCCCCAGAGTGATGGCAGTAGTGTTCATTTACCTTGTAATAAAAAATCTAATCAGGCTAAATGAAACAAAATTAGCTTTAATTAAAGATATATTCATACTTTACAACAAGTGCGCTTAGATTTTGAAGGTAGTTTTTATATCTTAATTTTGTTTGCTCCTTAGTTGCTCATTTCCACTCCTTAATCACTCAAGTGTTGTTTCTGCCATTCGATGATTCATGAACAGTTGAGGTTTTCAACAAATTTTCTCTCTTCTGCACGTATGGTATAGAAAAAGACTTTCAATGTCTAATAATATAGATTTCTAGAAAGAGAAAAAATATTTTTTTCTTTAATCAGAATTGGTAAAATTGGAAGGAGTTTTAGCATAATTGGAAGGAGTTTTAGCATAAATTCATTTGAAGTTCTCTGCGATGTAGGTGTTTTACCTACGTAATCAGAAAGATGGTAGCCTGAGCTTATAAAAAATATTTTACTGGAGTTTCAGTAGCTGCTAACAATCGATTTCATGAAAGTCAAATGGAGGAAAAACACTTCAAGAAGTGTTACAATAGACCCCTTATAATATTGCACGGTTTAAGCACATGGGTTTTTTTTTATTTTATAGATTTTTTTAATGTATAATCTGAATCTTTCATAGCAGGAAGGTTTGTGCAGTAAATTTTACTGGTTAGTGAAAAAAAGTATAGGCTATTATTAATTTATTATCTGTCATCAGGCAGATGAGAGGAAATGTAATGGACCTTTCCTGTCTTATTCCTTTTGGATATTTTCCAAATTTAGTATTCAAAACATTTTCCCTAAGCTACTATTCAATGTATTTATGGAAGCTATTCATGTAAATTCACTGCTGTCTCTAGAAAGGGAATCCTACAGAACTGTGCATGGAACTATTTGTGCCCGCTCATCCCAGATATTATAAAGTATAACAACTGTAGTCTCACAAAGTGCAATTCATCAATTAAAGATATAGTGTCAAAAGTTCATACATTTTCTGTGTTTCTTATTCCTCTTTCTTACATCCTTACCTCTACTTTTTAAAATAGAAATGATGCAATCTGTAAGGGCAGTGATGCCAGTTCTCTCAGAAGACAAGTCTTAAATCTCTTGTGTGTGAAGTAGTAATACCGTTTTAATATATACAAAGACTCAGGTTTATCATGCACTAAATCAATTCAACACTTCATAGTGATGTGTGCAGGAACCCTTATCATGTCACAAAACAAGTTTCAGGAGTCTATTTCTTGGATATTTCCTTGTTGAGCTCTCTTATTTACTAAATTAAAATGGTACCAGCAGTTTCCAGGAGGACACGGTTGCTACGTGATTCAAATGCGGCTGTGCATGAAGATAGTATAAGATTATGATTCCTGAAGTGTCCTACTAATCAAGAGATCCTATCAGGCAGCAAAACAGACATATACTAAGCCTCTCACCAGTAAATCCATGTTTGTATTAATAACAAGCTGTTTAAAGGAGTTCTTTTGATGAGATATAATCAGGACTATCTCAAGCTTCATATATGTGCTGCTTCCCAAATCTGAAGAAACTCCTGTCAAAGATACAAGGAGAAATCTGAGAATTCAATATATTGTGTATCTTTTCCAAAAGATCGGTTGCAAGCAACCAATAACAAATCTGGAACCTTAGATTGCTGTCCTTGTTTTTAAGCTTTGTGGACAGGCTGTACATACAACAGCAGTGAGCTTAGCCCTTGTCTAAGAAAAATTCAGAAGAGACCAAGGAAGGAATCTTAAATAAATTTATTTATTGGGGAAGTTTTAGAGAACTTAACACCAACCTTCTCTGCTCAGAAAGCAGACTTTCCAAACAGTAAATGGTATTGTTTGTTTGGCAGCATCACTCTGTTGATATTTTGAAAAAATGTGTCTAGTAATAAGCAGTCCCTTACCTTTCAAAGAAATTAATTTTATTGAAGATTAAGTATAACTTCTTTCTATATTCATAGAATCATAGAATCACAGAATGTTAGGGATTGGAAGGGACCTCGAAAGATCATCAAGTCCAATCCCCCTGCCAGAGCAGGAACGCCTAGATTATGCTACATAGGAACGTGTCCAGGCAGGTCTTAAATGTCTCCAGAGAAGGAGACTCCACAACCTCTCTGGGCAGCCTGTTCCAGTGCTCCGTCACCCTCACTGAGAAGAAGTTTCTTCTCGAGTTTAAGCGGAACCTCTTATGTTCCGGTTTCAGCCCATTACCCCTTGTCCTATCATTGGTTGTCACCAAGAAGAGCCTGGCTCCATCCTCGTGACACTCACCCTTGATATATTTGTAAACATTAATGAGGTCACCCCTCAGTCTCCTCTTCTCCAAACTAAAGAGACCCAGCTCCCTCAGTCTTTTCTCATAAGGGAGATGCTCCACTCCCTTACTCATCCTAGTTGCCCTGTGCTGGACTCTCTCCAGCAGTTCCCTGTCTTTCTTAAACTGAGGGGCCCAGAACTGGACACAATATTCCAGATGGGGTCTCACCAGGGCAGAGTAGAGGGGAAGGAGAACCTCTCTTGACCTACTAACCACCCCCCTTCTAATACACCCCAGGATGCCATTGGCCTTCCTGGCCACAAGGGCACAGTGCTGGCTCATGGTCATCCTGCTGTCCACCAAGACTCCCAGGTCCCTTTCCCCTACACTACTCTCTAATAAGTCATTCCCCAACTTATACTGGAACCCGAGGTTGTTCCTACCCAGATGCAAGACCCTACATTTACCCTTGTTGTATTTCATTAAATTTTTCCCCGCCCAACGCTCCAGCCTGTCCAGGTCTCGCTGGATGGCAGCACAGCCTTCTGGTGTGTCAGCCACTCCTCCCAGCTTGGTGTCATCAGCAAACTTGCTGATAGTACTCTCTAGTCCCTCATCCAAGTCATCGATGAATATATTGAATAATACTGGTCCCAGTACCGACCCTTGAGGCACTCCACTGGATACAGACCTCCAACCAGACTCCGCCCCATTGACCACAACTCTTTGTCTTCTTCCCCTTAGCCAGTTCACAGTCCACCTCACTACTCGAGAGTCTAGACCACACTTCCTCAGTTTAGCAGCAAGGATGCTGTGGGAGACTGTGTCAAATGCTTTACTGAAGTCAAGGTAGACCACATCCACCGCTCTGCCATCATCTATCCACCTTGTTATATCCTCATAAAAGGCTATGAGGTTAGTCAAGCACGACTTCCCCTTGGTGAAGCCATGTTGACTGTCTCTAATGACCCTCTTATCCCTGATATGCCTTGAGATGGCACCAAGGATAAGTCGTTCCATCACTTTCCCAGGGATGGTGGTGAGGCTGACCGGTCTATAGTTACCCGGGTCCTCCTTCTTGCCCTTTTTGAGGCCTGGAGTGACATTTGCTTCCCTCTAATCCTCAGGCACCTCTCCCCTCTCCCAAGACTTGGCAAAGATGATGGAGAGTGGTCTAGCAATGACATCAGCCAGCTCCCTCAGCACCCATGGATGCATCCCGTCTGGACCCATGGATTTATGGATGTCCAGATTGCTTAATTGGTCCCTAACCCAGTCCTCATCGACTAAAGTAAACTCCTCCACTGCCCTGACTTCCTCTGGGGCCTCAGGGGAACGGGGCTCCTCAGGACAGCCTCCGGCAGAGTAGACAGAGACAAAGAAGGCATTCAGTAACTCTGCCTTCTCTGTATCATCTGTCACCAAGGCACCCACCTCATTCATCAGTGGGCCTACATTGCCTCTGGTGTTAGTTTTATCTGCCACGTATTTGAAAAAGCTCTTCCTGTTGTCCTTGACCCCTCTCGCCAGGTTCAATTCTAGGGAGGCCTTTGCTTTCCTAGTTGCCTCCCTACATCCTCGAACAACAGCCATATATTCTTCCCAAGTGGCCAGCCCCACCTTCCAAGATCTGTAAATTCTCCTCTTGCCCTTGAGCTTACCCAGCAGATCCCTGTTTAGCCACGTAGGTCTCCTGGCTCCCTTCCTTGACTTCCTACGTGCCGGGATGCTCTGATCTTGAGCATGGTAGAAGCAGTCCCTGAACGCTAACCAACTATCTTGGGCCCCTTTACCTTCAAACAGCCTTGCCCATGGGATTTTCTCGAGTAATTGTTTGAAAAATCCAAAGTTTGCCTTGGCAAAGTCCAGGGTTGCAATTCTGCTTGCTATTTTGTTTCTGCTACACGAGATCCTGAACTCCACCATTTCATGGTCACTGCAGCCAAGGCAGCCCTCAACCTTCACTGCTTCAACCAGATCCTCCTTGTTAGTGAGGATGAGGTCCAGCAGTGCTCCTCTCCTAGTCGGCTCCTCCACCATTTGCATCAGAAAATTCTCATCGATGCACTGGAGGAACCTCCTGGACTGTGGCTGGCTGGCTGAGTTGTCCTTCCAGCAAATATCAGGGAAGTTAAAATCCCCCACGACAACCAGGGCCTGTGATTGTGAGACCGCTCTCAGCTGCCTGTAGAAGGCCTCATCAACTTCCTCACCCTGATCTGGTGGCCTGTAATAGACACCCACAACAGTATCTCTCCTGCCAGCCTGCCCCTTAATTCTAACCCATACACTCTCAACTTGCTCCTCATCCATGCCTGGATGGTATTCAAGACATTGTAGTTGCTCTTTCACGTAAAGAGCGACTCCACCACCTCGCCTGGCTGGCCTGTCTTTCCTGAAAAGGACATAGCCACCCATGACCACATTCCAGTCATGGGAGCTGTCCCACCATGTCTCTGTAATTGCCACCAGATCATAATCTCCTGCCCGAACCCAGGTTTCTAGCTCCTCCTGCTTATTCCCCATGCTGCGTGCATTGGTGTATAAGCATTTCAGGGAGCAAGCTGAGCACACTGATCTCACCCTAGGGGGATGGGAGGCCACCCAGTCCTCATAATTTCTAGAACACTGCCCCGCTGCAATCCCAGCTATAACCCCATCCCCCTTCATATCTAGTTTAAAGAACGCTCTATGAGTCCCGCCAGCTCGTGACCAAGAATCCTTTTTTCCTTTTGTGTCATTTGAACCCCAGCTTGTTTCAGTAGACCAGGTGCCCTGTAGATCTCCCCATGGTTAAAAAATCCAAAGCTAGACTGCTGGCACCACCCCTTTAGCCAAGTGTTAATCTGCTGCACTTTGTCACACTTACCACTATTTTTCCTCATAATTGAAGGAATAGAGGCAAACACAACCTGTGCGCCTGATCCTTCTAGCATCTGCCCCAGTGCCCTAAAGTCCCTTTTGATTGCTTCTGGCCGTCTCTCTACTATCTCATCATTACCGATCTGCATAACCAAAAGCGGGTAATAGTCCGTGGGTTTGACCAGACCAGGAAGCTTCTTGCTAACATCCTTAACTCGGGCCCCAGGGAGGCAGCAGACTTCCCTGTGGGTCGGATCAGGGCAGCAGACAGGGCCCTCTGTTCCCCTCAGGAGGGAGTCTCCAATTACAATTACCCTCCTTTTTTTCTTAGATGAAGAAGTCCTAACACGTGTATCCGAGTGACTCACCCTAGACAGCCCTATGGGTGAACCCTCCACTGACTCTTCCTTGGCCTGGCTCTCATTGTCTAGAGCCCCATACCTGTTTTGCAGGGGCAACCGGGCAGGTGAGGGAGGCCGGGCAGGGATTTTCCTTCCTCTCCTGGCAGCCACCTGCTTCCACTCTTCCCTATCCTTTAGGTCCCCCCCTTTTGCCTGATGGCCAGAGGTGGGGGGATATTCAGGTCTTTGCAGAGCTTGCTGCTCGCCATTCAGGACGTGACTCCACCGATCTGTCTCTCTCTCCGACTCCCTAATGCTCCTCAGCCTTTCTACTTCCTCCTTCAGTTCAGCCACCAGGCTGAGCAGATCGCTCACCTGGTCACATCGGACACAAGTGTCACTTCCACTACCCTCCATGGCCAGTGCCAGGCTCCAGCATTCTCTGCAGCCCGAGGCCTGAACACCCACATGCTTACGTGGGGCCTCTGTCTGGGTGCCCACAGTTTTTCTAACAACCATTGACCTGGTGGCAACCATAGTTGGCTCTACAATACAACGACTCTCCTGAAAGCTATGCACGGAATAATTTACAAGTCTTTTAAGTACTTACCTTTTAACAAAGACTTACCCTTCCAGGTCTTTTGTTCGGTGAACAGGGACTAGTCCCTGCCCTCCCGAAGGCTTCTTATACCCTGAGGGCAGAGTTAACAGCTGATCACCGTGTTTAAAATCGCCGGGCCGCTGAGGGTGGCTCCGCCCACGCTATCTCGGGTGTCCGCCCTGGAGCTGCCGGTGCGGCCTCAGGTGTGGCTGTTGTAGCCGGCTTAAAAAAAGCCCCCAAAAGCTTTTTGCCAGCCTTTTTTTTTTTGCTTAGATTCCTTCCCCAGTGCAGTCTTACCTGCTCTGAAGCTGTGCTCGACAGGCTGTCTTTTACTTCAGTCAGGTCGTTCAGTTTACAGTTCCTAAAATACATTGTAATAAAAATTATTTCAGTATTTTTGAGTGAAGAAATCAGCAAAGACCTGGATGCTTCCTGGATCTGCATTCCAATACCCTGCAGTTTCATTTGTTTTATATTTGCTAAAGTACAGCAAGCAAATACCAGTTCAGTTTGAGAATGACCTTGTCAATATAGAAAGAACAGTTCCAGAGTTGAAGATGCGGAGGAACAACTGTTTCAGTATTTCTGTCAATACAAGTCTCAGCATTCTGAAATTAATATTATTATTTGCATGTACACAAATATATTTTAATGTTTGTCAACGTGGAAAATGTCATAAAAAAAAGTAGCCAGTGTAAAAGCTTCTAGTAAATAGTAAGTTATGACTTGTGACCTACAGAAATGAAGCAATTAAATAATATCCCCCACACAAGCTCTCTTCTTCTTCCTAGCAATAACTGTCAGGTAGATATATTCCTTTAAATGTCATGTCTAAAATGTCAAGCTAAAACTTTTTGTCATGTAGTGATCCATTTGAAGAAGGCCTTAAAGAAACTTAGAATAGAAATCTAAAATTAGACATTAAAGAGGATTAGTTATATGTTTTAAAACATACATCAGCTTGAGGAGATCGTATTGTTTGTCGTGTTGTTCAGGTGGGGGAAACCTCTTGTTCTGATGGAAGTAATGTAATTCCGAATTTTGCAAATTTCTGACTTATATAATTCCGTGTATGATTTTTCTGGTATATGGTATTTTTGCCATTTCTTGTTTCCAAGAATGATATTATATCAAAGGAAAGGAAGGAAAGAAGATATATAGTAGCTGGGAGACGTGCCTGTATAAATAGAGTACCTGAATACCATGGTGAAATATTTCATAGGCATTTGGATGATCCTGAGAGTGAGAGTAATAACTGAACTTATTTTGAAGTTTAATATAGTTATCTTTTGTCCTGAATTTTTTTTTAATAATTGTTTCAACTGATGTCCCTGTGTTAGCACTGAGGAGAGTTTCAGCTTTTCTCAGCCAAATTGATGTCCTGCTGCAATGCTTTGCTTACTACCTTCTACTGCATCCAATAAAGCTGGGTCTGGTTGACATTTCAAGAGCCCCTGATCAGTCAGGGTATTTCCTTTCTGTACATGTGTCACTCATCATAAATTATATCTTGGTAAAGCAGGATATTAGTTCAGTGCTTTGTTAGGTAAAATTTTAGTTGTTGTGCATCTCTAAGCAGTAAAAACGCAATAGATTATTTCTAATAGTCAAGGGTGAGCAGACAGTAGACAAGCAGCAGAAGGAGTATCAAGATAAGGAACGAAAACTGAGACTGAGAATGGTATGGTGTAAATGGATAAAAGAGAGAAAGGTGAAATATCTGGATATACCAAGTTATTTTTCTTGGTGATGCTGAATGCAGAATCTATGAGACAATGGACGTAAATGGAATAGTGGTCATAAAAAGAGAAGGGAGACTAGACATGAGGAAAACATCCTTCACCATGAGTACGACTGGATCTCTGGAGCCTGGCTCATCTCTGATGCTGTCTCATCATCAACTCCTTGTCTACCAGGACCTCCTGGGCCCTCTCTGCAGAGCTGCTTTGCAGCCAGTCAACACCCGTACACTGGTGCGTGGTCACTCCTGCCCAGGTGCAGGATCATCGTGGAATCATTGGATTTCTGCTTCATTCCTGAAGTGCCAGAGAGTGGCAAGGGCTGCCTGGTGCCCCAGGAATAGCAAGCCTGGAGCAAAAGACAGAAATACAGCCAGCAGGGCAGGGGCCTTCTCAGCCAGGACCCATCCCACACTACTCAGCGAGGGAGCGAGCAGCCCTGGTGGTGCCAGCCATGCCAAGCCAGGAGTCCAGGTCATCAGACATACAGAAATGGTTATTGTGCAATTCAAAGTGAAAAATACTGATTGCTCTTATATATGATAACATTAAACCTTTAGTTAATCCTTAGTAAAAATACATTAATGCATTTTCACAAAAAAAAAGAGAGTGATTTAAAAGATAGATTTTGACTTGATGTTCTTTGTGCAGGATGAGTAATGTAATTTGTATTTTTAACAGTACAGCCTCAAATAATACAACTTAAAAATGAAACCACGTTTGAGAATGGGAAAGCCACCCTCATCTGTGAAGCAGAAGGAGAACCTATCCCAGAGATTACTTGGAAAAGGGCCATTGATGGAGTAACTTTCTCTGAAGGTGACAAGGTAAATTGGCCTTTAATGTCTGAAATACCTAAGTATGTATTGTCTAGCTAATCTTTTTGTAAGCAGAAAATTACTTTAGAGGTAGGTTAGTTCTAGGTTCCTCTGGAATTGGAAGGAATTGGAACTTTCCGATGTAATAAGAGAGACATGGAGATTCTAAATTTTAAAATTAAAAAAAAAAGCCCAGTATGAAAGAAGCAGTGCTGAAAGGGAATTCATCTCATCAGGCCTAAATTTTGATACATAATCCCTACTAAGGCTTTAAATTATATCTTCATTGTAATGGCTACCCATACTCTTCTTGGCTATGTTTGAACTCTGTACAGTATTTCTCAAAATGCAGTGGATCTTATAGAAATATGAAATTAAAAAATCTAGATACTGTAGAGTTTTTATTTCCCGTTTTCTCGCTGGGTTTTTTTAATGTTTTTCTTTTTTTTTCTGATATATTTTCTCATACAGAGAACTAGCCTATAACTACAAATTTAGCCTATTTTGTTTTCTCATTTTCATGTTTTGTTACAGAAGTAAGTTGAGTAGAGGTAGGTTACAGTATGACAATTAAGAAAGTTGGTTGCTGTGGGAACAAAAACTGTAATTAGTTGCAATGGGGAAAGGAATGTAATGTTATTCCTAACCATGCAGATAATAAGCTGTTCCTAGAAAACTTGGTTTCTCTTTTTAAAAATAATTTTCTTTTAGTATTTGAACAAATATTTTCTTCGTAATTTCCTTATATGAACTACAGAATTTCTCTTTATAGCTGGCTAATTCAGAATTTTTACTTTTTATAATCAAATAGCAAAATATATTCTTCTTGCAGATGTTTGTATATTTATAGCTGTTGCTTAAAAAAACAATTGATAAACATATAGCAATCATGCCACTGAGGGCATTAGACAGTAAGTCACTCAGTTTATAGGGAATTGCTGTATATTAAGGAATTACATACTTCCAGTATATGTGTTCTGAAGGAGAATGTCTGGTCTGGTCTAGTCTCTGACTTGACCTGCCCTGGAATTGAAGCAGTTTATGTGAGATTCTGTCTAGCATTTTCCCGCTCTGTGATTTCCATTTTGGAGCAAAATAACAGTATTTTTATAATATTTTTTTTCCTAATACTTTTACATTAAAACAAAACAGTTTGTCTCCTTAAATATTTCAAGTCAAAGGTCATCTTTGTGACCCACAAAGACTACCCTTGCTTCAAAGGTTACAAATGTAGACTGTCACTTATGTTTGGAATGTTCCTAAAATAATTTGAAAATTAAAGAAAAATAGAGACATAAGCTAAAATATGTCGATGCAGTTGAAACCGATTTTTTTCTAGTGCTTATATAGGACAGTATTACATTCTTAATTCAAAGTGCAGGTGGTTGAACTGTCTAAATGTGTTACTATAGCATTCTTTGAACTGTGGTTCAGCTGAGTAATACTGACAAACAAAATAAAACCTGTATTCACTTTCTACTAGTGTGCTGACATAATGTACATGGAAGATAAAAAGAATGAGAATAAATGCAGTTATATGATTTCCCTCTGTTCTTGCCCATGAAAGAACTCTGTGTGTGTTGCTCATGGGAGAGTTTTTGCTCAATGTTGAATAAATGTTCTGTAGTACTGTGTGTGTTCTTGAGCCATAAAATGCGCTGCTATATTTGTCCTATGGTCCTTCAGCTCTAGTGTGCCAAAGCCTTGGCTTGTGCTTTCCTACATAATTAGGTGAATAGGGAACTAAACTGGAGTGATGAAGTCATTGACTAATTGCTAAATAATACAGCAATGTTTTATAAAGAGAAAGAGAAGGAAAAGGTGAATTGAAGAAAACGAGGGAGGCGTGTTGTAACATAGTCTTAACTTGAAATTATTACTTAATATGGTAACTTTTGGAGTAATTCTCAATCACCAGACATACCTGCATAAACATAAAAATTATCATCTACATTCAATATATTCATATTTTGGTTTTTTTTGCCAGTTTTAAAACGTTTTTTTTAAATAGACTACACTTTATCCAACATTTTTGTTGAAAGAAGCGTATCTTTAGGGGACCGTTTTTTTCCATAGAAGATGGGAGAACTGCTCTAACTATAATATTAACATGATGATGATTTAAAAGCACAGAAAGTATTCTTATTTTTAATTACACTTGTTATTTTTGGTATGTAGCTCCTCAATCATGTTATTCTTATTTTGCTAATGCAAGCATACCTTGTGTAGATAAGGAGGAAGGCTGAATGTGAGATCATCCTTAGCTTGCATGGATTCCAAATGTTTTCTTTCAAATGATAGATCTTATAACCAGGACACAGGCTTTTCTGAGTTTGGAAATTATGATGTCCAAAAGAATAGAAAATATGCACCAAACCCATAGATCAAAGAAATAACCCTGCTGGGCTTAGGGCGGATAATGTTAATGAGTAAGAGATCTGTAATTATCTCCTAGAAAAATATAGCTTTGATAGTGGATTTTCAATACATCAAAAGTGTGTATTTGAAAGTTGAAGCCAAGTGAGTTCAAACCAGAAGCAAAGAAGCATTTTCAGAAATTTTATCAGTTAGCTATTTTAACAGTTAGTCTTTGGAACAATCTACCACATGGTGTGTGGTCCCTCTTTAGCTTATTGCGAATTTTGAAATAAAGAGGCCTTTCCCCTTCCTCTGACCTCTCTTGAAAGTTTAAATGGAAAGTTTTCCAGGAGATCACATTAGATATGGCCTCTGTAATCCTTTTATGGCTTTATAACCCATAAATATAACTCAGTGTAAGCCTGAGTAAATGGATGATTATGTGTGACAGAAGGTGTTTGGCTCACTCTTAAAGATTTGAAAATGGAGATGGAGGTTTAGTCCAAGACCAGAGCTTCATCTGCTGTTGCAGTGTCAAGCCAAAACTCTGCCTGGTGTGTGAACTCTGCCTCTGCGCTTCTGGTCCCCGACTGCCCAGCATTGCACGGCCTTTGACTGCCGTGCCAACCTGGCCGTCCACCTTTCGGCTGTGATTAGAACTGGCACGTCCCTGCAGAGCTCTGGGCATCCAGCAGGCCTGGCCCTTGTCCTAGAAAAAAAGAGGAGGCAGGAGAAGAGTTGTTTTTTTGTAGCAGAAGGAAGGTTAGTGGTTGGATTGGATTGGCCATCATCACTTATAAAATGGATTTTGGACATGCACATACATGTCTACACACACTCCTGAACGAAAGCATATACTGATTCTCTGGTACAAAATTGTCATTGACTTTTGTGCATTCTGTGGAAGTCTGAGGACAGTTTCATGCTTCACTTTCATAGTATCTAATTCTAGCACAACTATGAAAGCTGACCATTGTTTGTAATTACCATTTCAAGCCCTGTTTTGGAATACAAATGACAATAACAGATGGGGCTTGAGATGAGACAGTAGCTCCACTGTATGCAATATGTGTACAAAGAGACAGTCTTTACCCTGAAGAATTTATGATCTAAACATGTAAAATGAATAAAAGAAGTCTGTGCAGAGAGGTCATAGTCCAGTATCTGATGCTCAGTTTTGGTAATGCCACATGTGTGGGGTAACTGGTTACCAGAAAAACCCAACCCCAGCTGCCCCCCTCCCCCAAAAAAAGAAAAAAAATACAACTTGAAATGATACTGTATTTTGTATATATTTAGTACAGATTCACTGAATGTCTTTAAAATACCTAACACTATTCTTCTTGTACCCATTAGTAAAAAAATCTCTGATTTTTAACTTTGCAGAGGTACATTGAGTTCCTCTTTTTTTCCGCCTGCCTAGTATTGCAAAATAATGTGGATGCCCCCATGAAATTTCCCGTGACGTTGTTTCTAAATATTGCAGAGCTCAGACCAATAATTAAATTATTTTCCAAGTTTGAAATCACTTTACATTGGCATGCAAATCAGAACTATTTGGAGCTTGTAAAGGTTTTTCATAGTTTTCATGATCAGGAAATAGGCAAAGGTAAAGAAATTGGCATTTGCTTTGTCTCTTTCTTTGAAAGGTCAACTCTGCTTTTCCTCCAAGCCTGCTAACTCCACTTTAGCTATTACAAGTGCTAATAAATATAATCTGATCTTTTTTTTGACTCCCAGTATGTGCTCATGTCACAACATGAAAAGCTGCAATGTTCCAACAAATCATGTTGTCTTTCTTTTGAGATAGTAGTGAGATCTCTGTTACATTCTTGCTCATCAAGGATCAGGTCTTTATTTGAAATGAATCACCAAAAAAAGAGGAAACATAGATGTATCTAGGGTACTTCAATTGATTCTGGGAAATTTATTTCTTATTCTGAGCTATACAAATCCTAGTCTTTGTAAATTAACTTTTCTCCTTTGGATAGTTGGGAAAATATAACAGGTAAGTCTCCCCGCCTTGTTGAAGAAAATCATTGTAACTTGTTTCACCTGCATGTTGTCTGAACAGCTACTACTAAAATACCATAAAATATTTTTGGTTTTGTAATATTAGCACAGGCCTGAAGGACAGAACAGTTTATGTAGCCAGCTGAAATTTTGTTTGATTATCCAATTCAGACACTCTGCAAACAATCCGATCAGGCATCAACAAATTTTTGGGTTTTAACCCCAGAATCAATCTTGTTGAGCTTCACATATTAAGGCTATGAAACAGAAGATTAAACGTTTTATGACTGGAAGGAAAAGGTAAATGAATGGACTTGAGAGTGATTGGAAAGAAGGAGCATGGCCTTAAATGTTGGGCAGTTAGTGTTGTTTAGAATATACAGATTTATACCCTGTGACTTAGGCGAAATGTGGACCACATACGAGCACCAAGTAGTATACTCTCACCAGTCATCTGATCTGTAGAAAACTGCGCATGTTTGGGGTCTCATCTTCTCTATGGCATGTTCAGCCACACTAGTATGGAATAGGGACAAACTCTTAGTTAATTAGGAGCTAAAAGTACAGTGTACAGGGAGATAACAGTATTTTAGTAGGAAGATTGATTCTGACGGCATAAGATTGTACACAGTTAGAAATAAAGAGCAGTTTTCCTGTTTGACCTGAGGAAGCATTACAGCAGGAAAGCTGCAAGCCCATATGGATATTTCAAAGTCCTTAAGTAGCCCAATCACTCGTTTGAGTTCCACACACTCCTTCAGTTAACAATACCTTCATTGATATGTAAATGAAGCCAACACTGAGGTTAGAAATTATTTTCATGTTCCATAACCTCTTCCCCAATGAAGGCTTGGTTGGTGTCTATATTGACAACTCATTACTAAATTTCAGCCGCATGGACGGAGGGCCCTTCAAATTTATTTCTCTTTTAGGAGAGAAATTAAGTGTTTTGTTACCCAGAGTAGACCCAAATGGCTTTACATACACACATCCGTATACATATTCCTATTGCGTGCATGGCTGTATAAGTATTACACTAGCTCAATATTCTCTCTTTTCTGCAAATTTTTCCTTTCATTAAAACTTTAAGGTCACTTTCCATGGGACAGAGTTAAGTGAGCAGAGGCAACATTGTTGATTCTTCAAAGATGACAAAAAGAACATGTAAAATTTAATGTCTCTTCTGTATTAAAATTTAAACAACATAAGGAAAGAAATATCTTTATTTAGGCACATCACTAATGTAACAAGTTGTTTAACACAATACGTTTATTTAGGTACAGTTTTTTATATCCATTCTGTAAATGGATAATCCGATTTCAACCTAATTTATATTTCAAAATTAAAATTGTCTCTCATTTAATTCATTTGTTTACATATTACTTATGCACCAAGAACATATTTTTTGAGAACTTTCTATAGGCTGTGGTGCTGCTTTCACTGGCTGAAATTAAGCCATAAGAGTTTTGGAAATGGCATTTATTTCTTTTCCAATATTAGCTTTTCCATTTTGTAATCAGTGATGATATACCGTCTGTTACACTTACAAAGACTGAAATTATCAGAGAACTTTCTGTGGATCAACATTTCCAATGATACTGGTGCATCTTGGACTTGAACATTCATTCATTCCTTCCACTACACAAATGATCATTTCATGATCTTCTGTTCAAGTATCAGTTGTATTATCTGCTAATGATTTCATAACTTTCAATCACTGTTATTTATCTGATGAAATAGAGAACCTGCATATGATGATACATGAAGTGATACAACCATACTTTACAGACTGGAGTCATTCAGTAGTGTTCACTGATGTACTATAGGACATTCTCCAGAGACTTTGGAAATGCTACATTTTTTACGTAATGTGGAAACTCGTAGGAAATGAGCACAAACAACGACACAATCAGCAGTGCAATGCTGGCAAAACGTATTTTACACTACTAAAACCTGTCAGTAGTCTTCCTTACCTGAGAGGCAGTTTGAATACTGTTGTATATTAGTAGGAAATAAGTATTTAGACATTTGGCAAAACCAGGATGAAAACAAGAGTCCTGGATTCTGTTTTTCGTTCTGTTGTTTGTTTTGTTTAACAAATTATCTAAACTCTGTGTAATAATTACTTCTTAATAATTTACCAATGTCCTTAGTATGCTTTAAAAAAAAACCCACATTTTCCTATCACTTTTTCACCATACCATCTCCCTGTGTTCCTCTACTCCTACACTGTCTTCCTATTAATACCAGGTCTCAGATTTCAAACACAGTTAAGTTTATGGAAGTTTAACATGGCAATGCTGATGGACCAGTGTATGTCTAACATGTGTGATAGTTAGGAGGCTCTGCAACCTAACCTAAAGCATAAAGTAAGAATCTTATTTCTTTGCACTGGAAAATGCAGAGACTGTTTTCACCATCCCTTACTGACAGCTTCTGAAATTTAGCAAACAATATTTCTTAGAACTGCGTAACTGAACCATAAGTCTGAGCTCTGATTTTGTGGTCAAATAAGTCCCGGCTATGCATGGACTCAGCCCATGTTACTAAAATTTTTAAATGTTGCAACAACATAAGTAATGGTATCAACAATGTGATGGTTTTTGTCTTTCTATGAATTTCTGTTTGTAGAAATCAAATTGTGACATTTGGGTCACCCCTAGCAGGTCCTGAGACCCTGCACTGGAACAGTGCAGAGCTTCTACTAGTAATAGGAGAATCAGATATATTGGACTGCAAGCACTGCCTGAAGGAAGACTGGGATCCTAGTACTTGACATTTGCTAGTTCTTTTGTGGCTTTGTAACTCGTTCTGTGTGGGCAGTTCTGTGTAGTGTGATGGTATATTTTCACCGTACTAGTTATTTCTATAGCTGAAGAAATATTTACTTCAGATTTGCACTGAGAGAAATTAGCAGCGAGTTGAAGTTCCTAGTCAGAATTAACCATACTTGTAGCTACTTATTTAACAGTGAATATTCTTGTTCAGATGGACAGAGATTGAGTAATCACTGAAGAATAAATTCTGGCATATCACGGTATTTTAAGCCTAGTTCCGATATTGATACATATTTGGAACTGTATGCTTATGACAGAGTCTTCCCTTACTCACGCTTTACAGAAAGACCTTCTGACTCCAATTTGCACTGAAGTTACAAATATTTTGCAACTGTAAAAAATTTACAAAACTGGGGAATAATCACCTGTATCTCATTCACATTTATTTAAAGAATCAAGTTACAATAAGACTTGACTGTGTAAAGTAAGACATAATTGCATAGTAAAAACATTCTTTTTAGTGGCTGGTTTATATGAGGTCTATATTGAATAAAAACATTGTACTTAATGGTCTTATTCCTGAGAATTTTACTGCTCTGAATCAGAGTCACCTATGTTAATGGCATCGTATCAGTGTTGGAGTAGATTCAGATCATCAAAATTCTTAGGAATAAAACTATTAAATACAGTATTTATGAGTGTATCAGATTTTCTAGTTGCAAAGTACACATGTATTATTACAGCTGTAATATTTCTGTTATGGTTACATTCATTTGTGGTTATTGTTATTTTTTTATGGCCAACACTAATGCTTGTTTTTCTGTACAAACTTTTTTCATATGCTAATATTTTTGCCTTCAATAATCATCAACCGTTTCTTTCTTATGATTTGCATCTTTAGCGGAAATAGTCTTGAATGGCCAATCATCATATTTTCTCTCTTTATTATTTTTCTTTCATACTCTCTTGTGAGTAAAAACCAATCAAGGAAAGAAGTTCAGTTTTCTGTTTCTTGTCTTACTAAATGGTTATGATTTATTGGATATCCTGTGTCATCTCATTATGTAACAACTTAAGTTTGAGAATAAGACCGGTATGAATCAATTAATTAATCAGTTCATAATTACTAAAAGTTATGAAGCTTTGAAGAATACATTTCTCCTGAGACTGTACATGCTATTAACAACCTTCATAGAACCTGCTACTAGTTCTAATCTGAATTCTTTAAAAGTAACTGCTTTGTATGCAAATGAACAAAGAATCAAAACAGCGATATTTTTTTTTTCTTCAAGATTAGTTTTCTGTGACTTCCCTGGTGTTACACTATAGATCTACAAATAAAAGTTTCTTCAATAATTTCTTCATTGAGGAAAAACAGAATCCTAACAAATTTAGGAATTTGCAGCATGCTGACATATATATTTAATGAGCTGCAGTTCTAAAAGTATCACAAGGTCTCCTGTAAAAATCACTGAAGTCCAAGGCACTGCTATAGCGTTACTCTGATTCAGTGGACATTAAGGCATATGCACGTAGCAATACTCTGGAATTTTCTGCTGTCTCCAACAGGTGCATGGATAGAATACATTTACCTGAAGAGAATGGGAAATATTGTGAATATACCATCCATAATCCAGAAGGGAGCTTCCATCAGCTTCTACACGATGATGGCTGTTGTGACTAACAGCCCTTTCTCATCATCAAAGGTAGATTTTCAGACTAGGAATTGCTGGTCACTTACATTTAATAGACTTCTGGAATTTTATCATCATTTACAATCAGCATGTCAGGTTGCAGAAATTCTTATCTTTCATGCTGCTTCAAAGAACATTTTCATGAGCAATTATGATTTGCCTAAATCTCACATACAAGAAACATCAACCTGAAGTATGTGAAGTTTTCGTCTCACATGGATATCAAAACAACCTGAAATCAGAAAACTTAATAAAAAAAATAGTTATTCATAAAATTCCAAATACAATTCTGTTAATCAGTATTTGTTTTCTCCTTGAAAATTCAGTGACGCATACTTGGAAAGTGACCAAGAAACATAATTAGTTGGCAAATTTTGAGACTTTGATCCGAAGAAGGAAGAGCTAGGCATGAAGTTAAAACAGGTTCTGGGTTTTTTTTTGTTCACATACACACTCCCCCGCCTCCATCCTTCCCCTCCTCCCTGCAACATGAGGATCTTCTACCATGTGCATCTGCAGCAGCTCCTTTGGAGATACTTGAAAAAGTCAGCTGGTTTTTACTCAAGTTACCTTCATCTTTTCTGTTGTTAACGCATGAAATGTGTGTTCAAAATGCCACTAAAATAGATAAGGTGTCAGAAGACATATTTGGTAATTACGTGACAGGCAAAACTGACCTGCAGTGGTGTAACTCTGGACAGTAATGGCACTTCGATCACAAATAAGCTTTAAACATTAGAAGGAAAACAAAGGTATTTCAGCTTATCTAGACTTTAAATGTAGGGATTTTTTTTTTGCTTACAGTCTTGCAGTTGGACTTCAAGGGCTGAAGGAGTACTTTGTCAGCCAAGCAATAAACTCTGTAGGGGGGAAGATAACAGAAAGTCACAACTGCTCTAACCATCCAAGCAATACTATCAAAATCCAGCTAGAAACAAGTCGCCAATTTCTGCATCTGTTCTCAGCTTCCACTTTTGTTTTCAGCCAACTCAAAATGCACATTTGGCAGCCATACAACTTCATCTCATTTGGTACTACAGTTCCTCAGTGGGAGTTGGAGAAATGGTTGATAAATCAAACTCAGCCTCCAATCGCTCCATCCACCTATACCCAAGTACAGCTTTCTACAATTGAATAAGAACGACAATTTCCAAGCATCTTAATCAGCTAATTCTCCCCTTCTGAGAAATTACACTCTTTTTACTACAGTGGCAATGGAATTGTGCAGTAGTTCTTGTCTCTCTGTGGATGTTATTGTCTATTCACATCCCCAGTCTCTCTGCATGTGGAACCCTTGAAATACACAGAAATACACGGTTGTTATCATTCTGGGACTGCCTTGGGAGCTCTGGAACATCGTTTTGGAGCTGTGCATCAACCAGTCAGGTCAGCATCAGCCTGTCAGGACTTAGGGAATCTTCATGTCTGGAACTACAAATCGTTGAGAAGTTTGGAAGCAAAAGCATGACACTAAAAGTCAGATAGTAGAATAGCATATATAGCAAGATAAGAATTTTAGCAAAATCAAAAATATTTATTTACTGTTACAGATTCTGTAGCATTAATCTCGAGATGAGATACCTCCCATTTTATGATTAGTGTAGGATTCATTTGGGTTAAACTACATATTCTGAGTAAGACTATTGTAAGTGGAGAAAGTTCTCACCCTTCCGGTTTTGATTCGGGTTGTTTTTTTTTGTTTTATTTCTTCGTTTTTTCAGAAGGCACTTCTTTATACCACAGTGTTGTCATCATGGATAATTTACTCAGGAGACCTGTGTAAAAGAGCTTTTTCTTCTCTGATGGGGACAGAAAACCTAGATTGCTATCAATATTCAAAATAAAAGGTGCTTTTCTGTGAAATGTTAAATTCTTGATTTAGGAAATTGTTTTTTCTTGTGGATAAAGTCACAAAGTCAACTGTACCTGAGTAAAACAATATCAAAGTCTCTGCTGAAGATTTGTTACTTCTGCTTTAGCTTTATGCTGGTGGTAGGTTGTGGGAGGGAAAAATACAACTAAAGCTGCCACACCCTCACTCTTATTTATGAATTCTATAAAATTCTCCCATTAACGATGAAAAAAAAGGCATTGATTTTTTAAGATTTTATTATGATTTCCAAAATGATGGAAAAAGATAACTTCTGAAGATCTTGTCTGTCTTTACCATTTTCAGGACACACAACGATCTGTTTATTGCAATTTTTCTTCCAGTGTCTTAGAGTGAAAGCACCTGTTAACACGCTCCTTCTAAAGAAATACATGTTTTTCTATGGAACTGTGTTGACCACATATGTTCCTCAGACCTCACTGATTATTCATGCTTCATGGTGATAGTTGATGCAGAGTAATTCAGTGAATGAGCAGAAATCACGAGTGTTGAAACACAGAGACTGTTCTGGTTGTCTAGGGTTTTGTTTTGTTTGTATTTTATACTCTATTAATACTAAGAAATAAAAGCACGTGTACTTATTCAGTCTAGCAGAAAACACCACAGTAAGTATTTTACATCTCTCCCTCTATAACATTTGAAAGGAAAGAAGAAAGAATATTATTATTATTTCAGGCAGGTTTTAGAATTACTGATGTTATTAATTTATAGAGATTATGTCTGTATTTTGGTTTGTCACCAGTGGCAGCTCCAGTGCTTTTTTCAGTTTTTGTCCCACCTTCTTCATTGCTTTTTACCATAGTCAACTTCTGTGTCTCTGCTGTGCTCCTAATATTTGTTCTCAGTTGTACTTCAGCATCACTGCACTGTTGTCGTCCTTTTTGTGTCACCACAACATGTCCTTGACTTAAATACACAGATCTATATGAACTGACTTATATCACAGAATAATTTAATGCAGCCACACCAGTATTTTTGAGGTCCTTGTGAAAATTCATCATGATCTTTAGCATTTTACATTTGTATGCATTAATCTCCAGTATGTTCTGTGAATCCTTTCTAGACACAGGCAACTACTACAAAATACTTTATATCTATCTATTGATCTATCAATCTATCTATGTATTTTTTATGTATTTATTTATCTAGTTATTTAATTATTACTAGAATTTTTTTGGTCTGTATTTTCACTCTTGTTTTCTTTAAATATATTTCTATGTTCATGAATGTCACCCAGCCAGTTTATTTTTAATCAGGTATTGCACCATGCAGAAAAAAATAGTGGCATTGTATGCTAATCCATCCTCAAGCTAGGACCAGGGAAGAGGACTTCCTAAACTGTTCATGAAGAAGCCACAGTGTAATGTACATTCTGAGCAATGCAGCAGAAAACATCTTATTGCATGTTTTAAATCATTTTATAAGGAATCATTTTCAGACAGTTTTGTAAAAGTAGAAATTAACTTTACTAAATACATATTTTTATGATTTTTCTTGCCTACAATTGTTGCATGTTTGTTGAGTTTGTTTGGTTTGATTTGCTGTGGGGTTTTTAAATGGACTTTTCTTAACATAGTAGATCCCTCTCAAAATGCTTCTTACCAAATATTTGATTGTGAGAATATATGATTACTGTAAAAGCTATTTAATTTTAAGGATATTTTTGCTTATTTTCGTTACTTTTTTTTTTTTTGTAAACATCAGTTGGCACTCATCTGTGCTTTAGAATGTGTGGTATTAATTATAGTGAAATATATAGTGAATAATACAATGACTTAGAGTGTTTGGGATTAGTATTGGACTGATAAAATTTTCCTTTGTTATCAAATACAAAATAGCACTGCAAATTTGGTATTTATGTAGAAATACCTTTAGTGACTTTAGTGAGGATTATAGACAATTTAACTCTTTTTACAGGAATCCTGTTGGCCATACTGCACAGAAGGCTCATATATACTTCTAATAATCTATTACCTGAAACAGAAAATTGAGCTAGCTGAGTTATCTCTGATCAAATTCAGAAAATCATTGTGAAAGACCTTCAGTAAATGTGTCATTACAGCTATAAGTCAATGTAATTTCACAGAAAGGTTGTGCAAGGAGATGGTACTAAGAAAGAATTTGGCTCCTCATTGTACTTTTGTAATACACAGAAAGGAAGGCCATAGAAAATGTTTTTCGCAAAAATACCTGTTCTTTACTTCTACTCTCTATTGTATGGAGCTACCATAGTGGTTTAGGAGGGCAGTTCTTAGTGAATCAATAGTACAGTATTTAGTACTGTAGCTCTGATTCATAGTCACAGGTTGTTTCAGCACATGTCTTCTCACAGTTTTTTATGTGTCTTCTTAGGAAAATACTTGTAATCAAGGCAAAATGAGAAAAAAGCTTGCTCAAGTCTATGTACATTTTAGGTAGTAATACTGTAGATTTACTGATGCATTATATACTTGGATGTTTGCAATCAGAAGCAAATAATCCATAGGTAAATAATACTATTATTAACAATGTCATATAAAATACTTATGTGTATCTATGTATGTTTATAATATTTATATATATATAAGTACTATTTATATCAAAAAGTATAAAACTGTTTAATCTTTTATTTTAAAGAAGTTGCGTTTTAATCACCTCACAAATTCCCTCCAAAGAACTTTACATTAAATACTGCAGGGTTAGAAATTACACAAAACATAACTAAGTGGTCTTAGTAGCTAATTCTTACCAATTCACACAGGTTTGCTCTTACATTAGAATTCCATAACTTCATGTTATGTACCTATGCTGTGAGGTTTTCACAGGAAACAACATTCAATGTTCTTGAATTCTGATATGGGATCAGAATACTTTTCTTTCCAGACAATTTATGATATACAGAATGCTTTATATATCTGCTTTATGTCAAATATTTTAAGATCTAAATTGTGTATATTTTTCCTGTATTCAGTGAAGAAACAATTGTACAAAGTTAAAAGCTCAGTCACTTAAATATCAGCTGGCACTTGGTGAGTATTTACTGTAAAAAGCAGTGAACTTGATTGGATGTATTTGTAGAATTAGACATTAAAGTACGTTTCAAGTTTAAATGTGATTCAATTAAATAGTTATTGGGTTTTGCACCTTTTTCCACCTTCCTCAATAATGAAGGTAGGTACATAACTGGGTTTTTATCAGGTTTTTTTGTCTAATATGAAAAAAAGTGAAACAAAGTACAGCAAGTTTCACATAGCTACAGAACAAGTAAAGAGCAGAAACTGGTTAAAAATAACTTTTTTTTTCCCCTTCAGGTAATAACTTTCCTTTTCCATGCAATGATAAAAAAGTGATATCCAGAAATTTCTGTTACATTATTGATCATGTTTTTTAACGATTCTTCTGACAATAATATGTAAATAATGAAAATAAATCTATGACTGAATTTGTGTGTTGATCATTGTTTAAGAAAGTATTTCTATTCAGTTTCACAGTTCCATTTTTTAGGGACAGGAGAGATAATGCTAATCCAAGATACTTTACTTTTACATGTATGCATTTTTGTTAACTGTAGCATCAGAACGAGTGAGATCATAAACAGGTTTTGAGTATACAATTCACTATTCCAGTTGTAAGTGGATACATTTTGTTGTTTACCTTGACAATGTTCCTTTAAGCATGTACTTATTCCCTTAATTATAGTGCCTAGAAACAGAACATCTTTATCTATATTTTTTAATTATTTGAAAAAAATTAGAAGTTGCTTAGCTGTCAGTAATAACTTCACCATAGGTGAAGAGATACTTTCAGTCATACTTATCAATGGTGTTTAATATATAAAACATACATAAATATATATATAAAACCTTTCTTTTTCCTGAATCAATGTAAACAGAGCCCAGATGGCCGTATAGAAGTCAAAGGGCAGCATGGAAAATCGTCACTGCATATAAAAGATGTGAAGTTGTCAGATTCAGGGAGATA
The DNA here is from genome assembly GCA_020746105.1 of Trogon surrucura. Lineage (NCBI taxonomy): Eukaryota > Metazoa > Chordata > Aves > Trogoniformes > Trogonidae > Trogon > Trogon surrucura. The sequence goes on along the minus strand of CM036617.1, from coordinate 108,831,237 downwards.
TGACTGTGAAGCTGCAAGTAGAATTGGTGGGCACCAAAAGAGCATGTACCTTGATATTGAATGTAAGTTTTAATATTTTTTTCCTATTTTAAATTTGTTTTATAAAAAAAAAAAAAAGTACATTCTTAATGGAAGGTCAGTTTTTCCTGGTATTTCATGTTTAAACTTGCATAATTTAAGGAAGCATGTCCTACTGTAGTTAGTGATACTGAATTCTCTGGAGGAATCTTGTCTTTTCTGAAGTTGACAATACTCTTGTCGGTGATTTAAGCAAGACAGAATTCCATCTGAAGTCATACTCCAGTGGTATTAACCACTAACTTAGGGCTAAGCTTAGTAATTTCAAATCTTCGGGCTATTCAGTGGGGAAGGATTGATTTGAGCAACAGCTCAGTCTTGAGCTTAACCTTCTAAAATTCAACAAAGTTTTCTGTTTTTTTCCTAGTTCTCTGATTTACTAATCCCCAACAAGTCTCTACCCCCTGTTATAACCCCTCCTGGAGTTCACAGTTTGTGACAATCTCTTTTAAAAGAGATTGTCTTTATTCAAAGCTCTTGAATTTTATCTGAGAGAAAAGGAGATTGGGTTTGGTTATAGAAGAGTTGGATATTTTAGAAACTAGTCAGAGGATTCAAATTTGAAATACACAAAAATTTATTGGAAAATTGTCTCTTCAAACTGTTCTTCAAATTCAGAAAACAAAGGTCTTCCAGAACTGAAAATAGACAAAAGAACCAGTCTTCTTTTATATTTCATCCTTCTTCCATTCTACTAGAGATTTTCTAGATATATTTGTTCTATGTTTCCAAAACTGCTTGAGTGAGCTTGTTTGAGATTGATACTCTGTATTTCCACTGGGAAGACAGAATTTCTTCCCATTTCTATCTGTGGGTTAGAATAGAATCTGTGGCACAGAAAGTTGCAGACCACGGAGTGATTTTCTGAGGAGTTCTGAAAGTGACTTCAATACACAGTTGCATGTTCCATCTTTTTGGCAGGCAAGCAGTGCATTATGACATAGACAATAAATCTGAAAGGAAGATGAGAAACTGTCAAAGTTGTAATTGGATGTAGGGAATGAAGAGATTTGCAAAGCCAGAAGATGTAAGAAATAAATACAGTATTTATTAATAGCATTAACTTAGCTACTGTTCAATAAATTGACATATGAGGGGATTTGAAACTTTACAAAATATAATTCTTCGTTTAGGAGCATGTTAATTAACTATGTTTGTTTCTTTAATGAGTGAACTGGTGCACTTGTAAGTTATTAATCTTATATGTATGTAAAGGAAAAAAAATATTTTACTAGGTAAAAATAAAAGTTCAGTAAAGTTCCTGTCCTGCTTTACACAGTGATATGAAATATATTGTTTGAATAAGATTATACAGCTGTCGTGCTTTAAAATTAAATATTTATACCTTTTGTTTTCAGAAGAGATAGAATACATCATATTTTATGAAGCATGGGCAATTGAAGTTTAAGAATTTATTAGCAGCACAGAAGTCATACTAAAGGGCATACAAAATCTCTGGATTGATACAATACTTTATTACAATGTAGAACACCATTTAGGATGAAAGTTTTAGAACAGATGCTAAGAGTTTAAAATTAACATATTCTCATTATGGTATTGCAGACTTAATTTTGAATATGTGTGGGAACAATCAAATATAGTGTATGAGAAAATGGAATATTCATATTGGTTTAAGTCTGAATTTAAGCCTTGGTAGACACACTTTTTGATACAACATAAAACTTTTTACAGTTCAGAAATCTGAGAATCACAGAATCACAGAAAACACAATTTAAAGAAAACCACATAGAAATAATATTCTATCATCAGAGATATCACACAATATCAAGCTATAGCATAAAATTATAGCATTTCTGAAATCGGAGTTTTCCGTTTTAAAGATTTTAACTGATAACGAGGTGTAAATCAAATACGTATTTTTCCAGTACAGATGTTCTTTGAATAACAGAAGTACAGGTTTCTCCATGTTATTTATGTCACGTATTTTTAAAACACAAAGCCAATATTTTTGGAGTGATACTGTATAGGTCTGTCTCCATTCATATTCTGATTAACAAGCCAGAGAATTTTTTGCTTGCCTTCAAAATGACTTTGCAGTGGTGTATGAACTGAAAGTATAGCTTATTTTTCTGGCCCAGGAGAGAAAACACCTGTCTAATGGTGAAGACTTCTTCTGTTCTTCAAAATAGTGTCCCCAGAAGAAAGTGTCTTCTTTCCAGCCTCATCTCCCATCACTCTAGTCTCTGTCATAAACTTCTGCGATGAAATAGTGTCTTCAAAGAATCTATCAGTATCTCATTACCACCATTTCCATACAATGCTGTGTTGTCGTAAGTCCTAACAGTCCTTTTCTCAACTACAGATACGTTCTTTTATGAAGCAGGTGTCATAGGTATCCTTCATTCCAGTTATTTCCCTTTGTAAGTTGCAGGCTAGAGACTTCCAGCAAAAGGTACGGGTTCAAGAAGCAAACAACAAATTTGTATTCTTGTAGCAAAATTGGAAAATGGGAGGAAATTCTTACGAGATTCTGTGAAGTTGATATTGAATAAATGATTTGACTGACTTTGTATTATTTTCCAAGTGATATTTTTTCAGCATGGTAACTGTAATTATAAACAAGTTTTTTACATTTTTAGCCAAATATTATTTTACCAAATTGCATAAAATCCCTCAAAATATTTTAACTGTCACTTCAGTTATTTTGATTTTTTTCTCTTCTAAACTTATTTTGAGAAGAGTTTTTTTCAGGTTTGGATGGCTTTTGCACAATCACTGGTGAGTCATCTTAGCCAAATTTTTATTATTTGTAATAAAATCCTAATATAAACCTCAATAACTATTTGAAATGAAAATATAAATAAATAATCAAGACTTAATTGTTTATATTGTTCCTTAGTTCCTGGATAGGACTAGTCAATGCATCTGTACCACTCTCTAAGTTAATAACAGAACTACAGCAGTTTTTTCTATATGCTTTAATAAATTTGGCAGTTTATATAGTTAGGAGAGGAGCATGTTCCCATCACATCCTTCAACATCAGTGCAGTTAAGCAGTCCTAATGGAGACACAGAGCACTCTGGTGTCACTGTCTCATCATTTTACTTACTGACCCCTATCAGAGACTTAAACTGACAGTAGGATTGCACAGAGTTTCTGTGCTTTATCCTTACTCTCTGTTGGGCTTGCTCTTGATGATAAGAGCAGTTCTGCAGGACAGGAAGAGATTATCAGGTTTGATACGAAGTGGGCACAGTTAACCCTGCCTTTTATCTGAAGTAAATGCTAGGCAGACATGAATTGTAGGGAACCCAGAGGCATTTATAAGGATTTCTTCCCACAAAGTCATCCTTTCGTTGAGTTATATTTAGTTTTCCTTCCCTTAAGTATAAAAAATGAATCAAAATTAAGCGAAAAATAAAGATTCCATTATGTTATTTGCTAAAATATTTCATTAACTGCAAAATTTGATTATACATACGAAGCCTAGTGTTTATTGAATAATAATAATAATAGAAGTAGGTGACTGAAAATTTCCTATGTGATGCCATATATGATGTGTATTAGGCATTGGGTATTAAGACATGTCTATAGTGACTATCTATATATTTATCATAGATAAATAGCTTTTGCTTCTTTAAATAAGAACCATGATAGAAATAGATAAAAAGTAGATAAAGCAGGAGATAGTCTAAGATGAGTTTTTTCAGAAGGATCTGAGAAAGTTAAATGTACAAAACCCGGTGCATTAGAACTTGATGTGTACATATAATACTGTCAAGTACCTTTCAAAGTTATGGTTTTCCTGTGCAGGTGTTTACATTTCTATATGGTATTTTTTATCTTTCTAGCTGAGACATAATTATTCTGAAAAATGTATGCTGGAATTATAATGGAATGCAAAAAGGCGTAAAACAGACCTCACTAAGAGAAGAAAAATTCTGAGAGGACTTTATTTCTAGGGTTCCACAAATTATTCACTGCAATGACTAGCATTAGAAAATGAAAAATTGTAATTTTGACATGTTTGGTATACTGGATCATCTTTCTTCATAGTATTATTCTTAGCTGGAATGCACCAATGGCATTACTGAGTTGGAAAGGATTTAAACAAGCCAGTTATAATTGGCAATCTGTGGTCCTTGAAAGTGGCTTTCTGCTTGCCCTTACAGCTTTCCCTTCATTGTGTTCGAACTGTCATTAACACAGAAGAATTCACAGCACTTAATTGCACACTCTGAGGCACACACAGTGTGTGAGATGCTGGTTTCTCTGTACCACCAAGTGCAAATTCCTCAGGAGAATACTTCTGTTACTGGAGAAAATGTATTAAGCTATGTTCTTTGCAAAAGTCTCTGGTTTTCCATACACTATCCGGCAAGCATCCTAATTCTTCTGTTGCTGCAATTACCAGTTTTCGCACCACTCTTTTTCAGTTAAAGCTCCTAAACTTCAATACCAATACTGCAGTTATTAGATATGCTGGATGGCCCAAAAATACCTACCTCTTCTCTGCTCACAAAGACTAGAGTTTTGGGATATAATCAACTATTGCAAACTTGTTACATTCAGTAACATGGTACATTCTTATTTGAGACCAGCCATGTGAGTAGTTGACAAATATGATTTCTGAAAAGGCAATTTCTTTGCAACAGATAAATAAATAAATTTTTTAAATTGTCCTGCAAAAATTAGAAACTACTGTTTTCTAGCTAAACCTGAATTTTGCAATTATATTCCATATTAAAGTACCAGGATTCAGTGGTACCCCCCCCTAAAAAAAAAAAAAAAGATGGAGCATGTTCAACATTGTCCTTACCTCTAAAGAAATCTATGCAGTACTAATTATATTATACTACTCTATTACTTGTCAAAAACACTCTTTTTTCTTTTTTTCTTTTTTTTTCCCACCACAATTTGAACTAATTATTTTGATAGGTAGATATGAGGGAATAGAGGCAAGATACTAATAATAGGCATATTGTAGAGTTAAGGATGACAGGTAGGAAGATACAGAAGGTAAAGATACAAAACTGGATTTTGTTCTGAAAATACGACAAGTAGGATAAGAAGAGAGATTTGGCTTAGGATCCTGGTTTGAGAAAGACGCTGCAGTTTTTCACTTTTGTCTATAAGAGAATTATGTAGCCTAATACAAAGAATGTCAGAAGATTGACCACCCTAAATTATTCCACAAATTCTGTCCTGGAATACATGTAACAATTGAAATTTAATACAAATTGGTGCCGTTCAGAAGTAATGTGTCAGTAATTGGCAATATCTGGTAATTTTATTACTAAAATAAAAATTAGTGCTACTGTGAGAGATCTGTAGGGCGAGTTTTCCTCTTCTCGTTCTGATGTCCAGTGTTCTTAGTGATTTACTAACATAAAAAATGACTAATAGATGTATGCAGACAGTTTCATTTCAACATCACTGTTGACAGCTTACTTTATCTACCTATGATTTCTTTATAATTTCTTCTATTTTAGACAGGTTTATCCATTCACAACATATATTGGGTTTTTCGTTTGGTTTGCGGGTTTTGGATTTTATTGTTTTGCTTTGTGGTTATTTTTAAGTGATCAGGCAAACACAATTCCTTGATATGAAATGGAGTTCAAATAAAAATAGATACATTGCATTTCTGTGACATCAGCAGCACTGAGCACCAGAACTATGCATGCATTCATTGCCCACCATTTGTTTAAGGTTGGAGGTGCTATTATCAACAACTTACTTTGCATCTAGCAGAAGGATGCCTTATCTTCATGGTAACTAAATTTTTGTCTCTCTTTATGGAAATTCAGAAATTACTATGGTGTTTGGATATTAAAAATAGTATCAAAGCCAAGGTTATCAGAGATTAGTACTGCTTGCCAGTACTAATCTTACTCTTGCATAAACTGTATAATTAGTAGATAGTCTATTTTACTATTAAATATCAATATTTTATCATAATGCATTTTGAGAGGAACCAAGAGAATGTGGTGGGGGAAAGGAAACAGTACTAAGAATGGTGATTCCTGGTACTTGCTGTGAAAAAAACATGTACCTCTGCAAAACTGCTTAACTGTCTTAAACTTTTTAAATAGTGATCTGGATTCTGAAAAAAAACCCCTCTGCTTTTAGCTAATAATAATGGCAATTTAAATATAGTATATGACAAGTTTCATTTGCTTTTCAATTTGGAAACTTCATATGCAGACCTTGCACATTTTTCCATGCAGCTGCACTATAGTAGGAATATAACTGTGAAAGTTAGTAACCTGAAGCTCTGTAGTTCCTGTCTTCCTTTTTAGGGATGATTATAAATTTAAATCTAATCACTTGGCCTCATTTTTTAAGTTTTTCTAATACTATTTCTTGTTATAAGGAATATGTGACAGTTATTGTACCTGTCTGGGGAGGCTGTTCTTTATCTCCAAGGAATAGCTATTCATTTAAAAATATTAACTATTGCAGAACAGGTATGAGGGAGAAAATACAAGAGAAAGACAGATGGCTGTTGACCAAATTGTGGCAGTTACAAAAAATTAAGGTACTTTCACAGGATGGTTAGGAAAGTACTAGGTTTGCAAGAGGATGTGGTTTATTAAAATCCTTAATGATGGGAAATTTATGCCAGTATTAACCACCTAACAGAGAGGCTTCCAGTAATATGCAACATGAAATGTCCCAGCATCTTAGACCTGACAATCTGTCATATATTTTAATTTTCTGTTCCAGGAAAACAAGTTGTTTGAGGAACAGATAGGCAAAAGTTTGAAAACCTATGTTCTTAAATTAAGAAGTGCAAATCTGATTCTGTGCACCAATTTACTTTTATAGCTGTCTGGACACATGTGCTGAATCAGGTAATTTGCCATATCCAGTTTTGTGTATAACGCTGAACATACACCAGTGCTGGATCTTTGAAGTCAGTAATTCATTTACCTTATGGATGAGACAGATGATGTATTAGTCTGTTCTTGAATTACTTCCTCTTCTTGGACATTATACCTAACAAGGATATCTAAGTGCTAGAGGTGGTTTTCAGGTCAGAGTTTGCTTCTCTTAAAATATCTTGTTATGCAGGTCATTTAGAACCACTTCTAATTAAAGTGCTGGCCTGTCAGTTTCTTTCTTGTTTGGGAAAATGAATGACTTCAGTTTAGCTGATGATGATGTCATAATATTAACTACTCTAGAATACCATTCCAACTTTATAATTTTTTATTAAATCCTACTCTCATAGAAGAGTTTTGCCTAATTTTCTACCTTTGTGATATAGTCTTTGTTCGTTCTGGGCATCTTTCTCATTTGAATTGCCTCCTCTCTCCAAAATAATATTCCATCTTTCTCCACTCAAGCTTATAATGATACTTACGAACTTGATTCCATCCTGGGCTCCTTAAAAGGAAGCATGGTGAACAGATTGAGGGAGGTGATTCTGCCCTTCTACTCACTCTTGTGAGACCCCCCCACTGCAGGGGGGCTGGACTAGATCATCTTTAAAGGTCCCTTCCAACCCAACTCATTCTGTGATTACATGATTTATTGTGTATACTAACTAATATGAACAGCAGCTTTTGAACTTTGCTGCAGTTTGGATTTCTCTTTTTCCATAGAGTACCATAAGGTTCAGTTATAATAAACATAATTAGTGTTGCTTTTTGAAATAATGAAGTGTATTCAAGCTCCTAATTCTGCATTTAACTCTCCAGAAGTAATAGTTTGTCTTAACTGGTAGTACATTATCTACAACAGCTTAAAAAGAACAGTTCATTTACACCCTGAATTGATTTTTTTGTCAGGCATAAATGAATCTTGAGTTACATAGATGCGAAGCAGAGTATTTTTATTTTTTTTTTGGTTATTTTAACTTTCTCACTGATCTGCATGGAAGATTTTTTTTTTCTTTTTATACAGTACATGTATTGCATCTAAGTGTCCTTAACATATGTGAACATATGAGAGGGTCCACCTTTTCATTTTTACTTGGTTATACTTAATTTTCTGTTCATAGAATTTCTTGATAAAAATTCTGTTTATTAACTTCAACTGTTTCATAGTTATTCTAGAAAACTAAAGGAAATAGATTTTGTGGACATGTAGAATAGCCAACCTTATAATTTCAAAGCATTGGCTTTAAGATTTGTTATTTTTTTCATGCTCTCTTTTATATTAAACATATTGTGTGTTTCTGGTTGACAAATAATAATTCTGTAACCACTGAAGCATAATATACTATGGTGAGTGATGAAGAGAAAAACAAAATCTCTTTATAAACCAGTTATCACCTTCCAACTCCTTATTTTATTTTGTGAGAAATTTAAAATGTCTTTTCTTTGTACTATATAAAATTATTTCCAGAGTTCTCCAGGCATCTTAATCTATTCCTGACTCAAAAATCGTCTGACTTAAGGTAATATGTCTGAATCAAGTTATTAGTACAGTCCTCTTCTTTTTGCTGTATCAGAGAATGCAACTGTTGGGGAAATGGCTGCAAAACCTTTTTACCCAGACGTTTTGAGAGAGAAATGTGATGCTCTTTTTCTTTAGGAATGCTTTATGTTTGGGGGTTTTTGATTTTGAGATATGTCTTTGTTTGGTGGACTTTTAGTCCTACTTGTGTTTTACAATGTTAGAACTGTCTCTTAGTATCGCTAGTCATGTACAGATGGCAGTCCATAACTCATCTATTCTTCTAAAATATAAGTCCAAATCCTAAAGAGAGAACAGTCTGAATTGAAACTCCCTGTTCTCCTAAATGCTGGTACCTGCAGTATAGAAGTGTACACTACTTTTTCACATGTAAAACTTCTAAAATGGAGTGTGAGTTTGCCACATGTGAATTTAAATCAACGGAAAGCATCAATCCACATGATGATATTTGGGAAGGAAAATTAGTCAAGTCCAGACAGAACATCTTTCTGTCTTGCACATTCATGCCAGTGTTCATCAATGGAATTAATTTTTTTTCTGAGAAATTGTGCTTTGGAAGACAGTACTTGTCTAAAATTTGTGGTGAAGTGACCACATTTTGTGCCCCATGAACACTCTGATGAGATTTCTGATCCCTATTTTGAACACATTAGGTACAAAACTGTTCGCTAGGCAGAAGTCAGTTCCTGCAATTTTCCTTCAGTAGCTCTCACCACTAACTTCATTTCTGGAGGAAAAGTTCTGACTCTTGGTATTCTGAGATTCTTGGCCATGCTTGACCATAAAACAGGCATATATGGTTTGCTTTTCGTTTCATGGAACTCCACTAGTATGAAGGTGTCACATTCTGAAGTTCTTTGATAGTTCATTCTTTGCATTAAGATGTTTAGATTATGTAACTTTTTTTTTTTAAGGTTTATGAAGATCAAGGAGCATTATAATTACTTATTAAAACATTTACAAAAGAAAGGTGAGCTCCTGTACCTGATAAATAAATCCATAGGGAGAAATACTTTACTTATATGGATGAAATCAGTTGCTCTCCTGCAAAAATAAGGGCTGAAGAGTTACAAAAAGAATCTTGCTATTGTTGAGCAGTGTAGCAGCCTTAATCTGTGCTTTAAAACTTCTACCGATAGCATTTCATTTCACTCAGAGCCTTTGTGCATGCATGCAGCAGCAGCATAATGTCACTAAAAAGTTATGCTTTTTGACAACGGAAATACTAAAAAGCAAGGAAGGAGCTATTTGCTCTCCTTTTTTAGAGACCATTGCACTGTTCCTGCTATCCATAGAAACAGTCAGTAGAACAGATAATTCTTGCCACTACTGGCACTGTGATCTGAAAATCATACTTAGTTTGCCAACCACCAGTTTCCTCTGTGTCAGACTCAGGGTGTGTCTGTATGTTTAATGTAGCCATTTGGAAAGAGGTGTGTAAGGAAGACACACCATCTTTTTGCTTGTCTGTAGCTTGATGATTTCATTAGGAACTATTATAACAATTGTCCTAAATAGTGTACTGATACACACAATATTTTTTTCTGTGGTACGTAGAATATGTTAAAACACTTTGCATATTCTTGTATTGTTTTTTCTAGGTTTATTCAGGCAACAATATCTCTCTTTAGAAAGAGTTAGGTAAAAGATAATTCCACTGAGAAATGGGTATAACTCTTACACATCTATGAAACTTTGGACAGTGAATGTAATTTCCCCATAGCAAAAGAAGACACTATAAAATTAGTGAACAAACAGATTATATATATGTTTCATAGGTCATCTCCCTTTGTCATAGAAGGGTCTGGCTGAAGAGTTTCTCATTCTCAGGAAACAGTATTTTTGGCATTTCTGAGATAATGTCATTCAAGGGCCTGATGCTGCCTAATGCTAACAATAACATTAGCAGGTATTCTCTTTCTGAGAATTCCAGCTGACACAGTTTCATGGGGGGCTAAAACTACCAAAATAAGGGATCAAGAAACTCAGAGTTGAATACCAATGCCTTCATGGTGCATAATAAATTGTTACACAATCAATTGAAACTTCTATGTGAATATGAATGCTTGGATATGGGTATATGGCTTGTTTTTCTGAAACTCTTAATATATTTGTTTATTACTTATTCTTTCCAGATGCTCCAACATTTGTGTCAAATCAAACCATGTATTACTCTTGGGAAGGCAATCCCATCAATATAAGCTGTGAAGTGCTAGCAAATCCATCTGCTTCAGTTCAGTGGAGAAGAGGAAAATTAGTTTTACCAGTAAAAAATACAACACATCTGAAGACCTACAGTACAGGGAGAAGGCTGATTCTAGAGGTAAGGCTTAAAATGGAAATAAACATGGTGATGTTAATTAATTTCTTCCTCAGTTTGACACCACTGTGAGTAATATAGAGTGCATTTAAGGATAAGACTTACAGTTTTACAAGTAAAGATCTTAAAAAGTATTTATGAATTGATTTATCTCGACTTTTCTTATGAACAATTAGAAAATAAAACTCATTTTCATGGCTCATGCTTAGTTTTCCACCTGTAGTGAACAAAAAATGTATCTTTTGCTTCCTTCAGGTAAATACATACATAAATATATAGAAAAATAACCCTTAAGGTTAATACTAAAAATAAAAGTGACTACGTGGTAAGTATTTGGTATATATGAAAAGATTTGTGTGGCTTCAGTCAAGAGCAACCAGAAGGTTAAAGTGATTGTAAACTGCAGCTGTCTTCGATAACAACTTTTTCTCATGGAAACATTGGAAAAAGAATAGCTAAGCTCCCTTCTGTTATTTAAAAGGTATATATAAAAATAAAACCTGAGAAAAACAGAAGACAAAGAGTGGAGCTTAAGTATCAGTATACTTTATTAACTGAATAGTGAACAACTTGGCAGTAGAATATAGCAAATCACAGTCCTTAATTAATCGTTTCGCAACAGAGAGTGATAAGTGTGTCCATCCCTGGTCTCACCTGTTACAGGGATGACATACTGTCTTCCTACACAGGTGTGGAAGAAATCAGTTTTCTCCATTTCTATCTAGTATCAGGTTTATGTCTGAGCAGAAACTGCTCGGTTGCCATGGAAAAAAGTTTGAGAAGCTATGGAGCTAATCAGAGTGGGGGATCTACTCAGATTCCAAGAAAGAAGTGTACAGTGCACTGAAAAAAAACCCATTTTTAAAAAAAAAAAGTCAAAAGAGCTAGCCTCATTTCTTGTAGTGGAGGAAATATATTTAAAGAGACACAGTCTTGCTTGAAGGTCATCTTTTAGTTTTGCCTTTTAAAAAAAAAATTATTTTAACTGAAGCTTAACAACACAAGATATGCTTTAGAGTTTGTGGTTCACTAAGGGCTCTTCCACTCTATGGTCACCTGCACAGTTGATCAGGCAAGCTGCATTCCAAAAGGGCTTTAGATCTCTGGGGTATCTATTATCTGTTCTGTCTTAAATCCTTATTCACCTGAATTTACAGCTGAGCCACTTACCTTGCATCTTCTCGCACCCCTGTCCCACCCCTGCTCTGCGTGTCTGGTTTATTGTGAATCCTGCAAACAATAAAAAGTAAAATATTTTTCCATCATCTGTAGGAACAGGACAGGCTGTTCAGCCTGAAGAAGAGAAGGTTCTGGGGAGACCTTTTAGCAGCCTTCCAGTACCTAAAGGGGGCCTACAGAAAAGATGGGGAGGGACACTTTATCAGCGAGTGCAGTGATAGAACAAGGGGCAATGTTTTTAAACTAGAGCAGGGTAGATTTAGGTTAGACATTAGGAAGAAGTTCTTTACTGTGAAGTGGTGAGACACAGGCACAGATTGCCCAAGAAGCTGTGGATGTCCCCTCCCTGGAAGTGTCCAAGACCAGGCTGGATGGGGCTCTGAGCAGCCTGATCTAGTGGGAGGTGTCCCTGCCCATGGCAGGGAGGTTGGAACTAGATGATCTTTAAGGTCCCTTACAACCCATACCAGTCTATGATTCTGCGAATTATCAATTTTCAGACCATTCATTGCTTATTCTATTAAAAATATCACTTTGTTCAAATAGCATCTGTGAAAAAAAATGTGAAGGTTACTAGTTGTTTCTTTTTTCTTGCTTAAAAGTGAAATTGTAAAGATGAACAGTGTCACCATTTTCCATATCTGATGTCTTCATTTGGATTTGAGAAAGATGAGGTTAGCATGGTAAAGGATGTTTTTAGATCTGTATTTGAAGAACATATTTGCATTTCTGATTTTTTTTTAAGGAACTCAGATATTTGATTTTAAACTAATACTTACAAACTGGTTTTATTTCAAAGATTGCTCCCACATCTGACAGTGATTTTGGACGGTATAATTGTACAGCCACGAACAGAATAGGAACGAGATATCAGGAGTATACACTTGGTCAAGCTGGTAAGTTAAAAAGTTGTTTTCTGTAATCGTTTTTTTCTATTTTAATCAAAATTAAGTTCAGAAACAATTTCCTCTATTCCAATGAAATGTTTGCAGTTGCTTTAAATTCTCAGAATGTCAAGTTTCAAGGTGAAGTAAAATAAACCTGTTCCCTCAGAATATGAATCTTCTTTGAATTTAATTTTAAGGCCTTGTAAAATTTTTAAAAAATGAATTAATCTAACATTTTTCCTTTGACCTTTACTACATCCTACATTTATAACAGTGTATTTTATTTGCTCCAGCAGATACACACATGGTTTTCAGGCACTAAAAAGGAGACAGAATTAGGCAAGTTTCTTCTCCCTGGTATTTTCTTGATAAACGAAAGATGACAGAAGACTAAAATACTTCAGAAAATAATTTTTATCTTCATCTTCAATTTTAGGTATTTAAAAGCAGAATTTGACTCAGAGTGCTATAATTGAATTAATTTAAGCTCTGAGATGTTCTACAACCAATTGTTACAGAATTTTTGAATAATTGAAGGTCCATTTGTTGCTTAGGCAAATATAAAAATATTACTGTATGTTTATTCTTTGGTACAAGTAACTGTGAACTAAGAGTAAATGAGAGTTTCTTAGTGTTTCTTTTAGTTATGTTTTCTTGTGGACTAATGCTTCCTCAGCTGCTTTGAGGTCTCCCAACATTTAGATCTACATACGTAGGTGATGCAAATTGTTCCAGCTTTAATCACATCTGTGGAATAACAATGCAGTTTACGGTAGAAAAGAACAACTATACTGAGAGTTATACACCCCTTGTTATGCATTCTGATGGACCATTTTCACCACGTAACAGTCAGGTCATACTGTGCTGCCAGACTGACTGGTACATACTGAAGAAGACAGGTAGAAATAAGGTCTTGTATAATTTATTTTTAAAAAAAAACAGTAGGACTTGTGTATTTTTTTTAGATCTTGAACATTTCAACTGTAAATTTTGCTTGTTTTTTTTTTTTTAAAAAAAAAAGAAAAGAAACTAATTGGAACCCTACTGGGAGGACTTTTGGACGTGCATTGTTGAAATGTGCACATCCAGACACAGGGAGGTTGTTTTTTTTCAGCCTGGTGTTTTATTTTTTCTGTTTCTTTTTCTCAATAGGGTAATTATTTTCTTTTGGTGTCTCAGGAGTTATAAAACATAGGCTTTTATTGAGAAATTTCTTTGAAGTTGTTTACAGCATTGAAAGTTTTCCTCATTATCTCTGAAGGATGGATTAGTAGCACACACTTTTACTATACTATTTTAAAAAAAAATCTTTGAACAGTAATCAAGAGTTGTGTACTAAAATAGGAAAACAGCACATTTCTGTGGCATAATTTTACATCGTCCAGAAGATCCATTCCCCTTCATGTTACAACTTTTTTTAGGGAAATAGCTGTGTTACAAATCTGTTCTTCCTTTAATAGCTGCATGTCATTAATTAGAACTATATTACTTTTACATGTAACCATCCGTAGTCTCAGATAAGTCCTATTTTCAAACAGTACATTCTTTACTTTCCATCTTAAAAAAACGCTCACCAATATAAGGACTCAATCTAGTTCACACCTAAAATGATTTTATTTTTCATGAAGAGAAATTCCAGAAAAGAACAGTTTGTAGAGTCCCCAGTCATGTTCATGATCATTTACCTTATTGATCACATTTATTTAAATGGAATTACTTGAACAATTGAGTTTCTGTAACAAGTCTAAAATTATGGCTGTAGCAGCTAATCAGTATTACATGTGGCATTAAATATGAAAAATAAATACTCCCTGTAATTTCCAAAATTGAGGTAATAATAGAAAAGCTCTACACTTCATGGGAAAACACTATTTCTAGACTAGCTTTTCTGTCTCTAAGGAATCTCATGACTTGTATGAAGCTAACATTTATCTGGATAGATAAACTATAATACTTTTGCCATCTTTTGATTCAGGAAGTAGATCTAGCCCTCTAAAAAGATTTGATTTTCTAAATATTCATGACTGGTATAGGATTTGCAGAGTTACATTAAATCCATCAAACAAAAAAGGACTGCATGTAACCCTCTGATTTTAGTCAGTTATAGCTATTTATCTGCAGCCACGTGCTTTGTTTTTGGGGCAACACCTGCATCTGTTAATTGAACAGCAGCGCTGCTTCTGCCCGCCCTGCTGGGCTGGGCACTGCACTTGCCTCTGGAGAGTCATCTCTGGGAGGCTTCACTAGAAGGGAAAAACAGGAAAACTACGATGTGAAAGCTGCTATAATAATTACTTAGTTTCCCTCAAAACTAGAAGACTTGCCACTAGAATTCTTTCTGACAGCCATGAATATAAATGATAGAGAAGGGAAGGAAAAATCCCACTCATGCCCCTGATGTCTTACCTCTCTGAACAGAAAAAGATGAAAAAATAGTAAATTATGCCAATGAAAACAGAGGAATCCAAGTTGTAGCTTTTGCTGTGCACTGTTTTTTCATAAAGATATATTCACATATGAGAGCATCTCAGCTGATACTCTATATCTGCAGGATTTTCTCTTAGATTTGCAAAATAGTATCCCATGGTAATGCATGATGCTACATGATGATTATTGTAGCTATGTATTTCTCTGCTGGTTTTATAAATAATTAATTAATTTTCACACAAAGTAATTCTCATTGATTAAAAAACATGATATTTTGATTATGCATTGTATTTCAGCAAATAATTACGTGAGAGCCGCTGGAAATGCAAGTGAGAGAAAATAGCTCCATACAAGCTATAGTTCTGTTTTGGCTTTTTAATACAACTAGATCAGAGATGTTACAGATGAAGGTTTTCAAACAGCTTACTATTCTCTACTTTTGCAGCAGTTTGCTGAACATTTTTCAGTCAACTCTTTAAAAAAAATTGATGAACACTTAAAAGAAAAAGTATTGAAATTATAAACTGAAAGGCAAATTAAGGTATATTTAGTGAATATTTTGTGAATAAAGATTTATGGGAAGTTATTATGTAAAGCATGAGAAATATATAGACATTCTATATAATTATATGAAATGCAGAAAATAGGACAAACTCAGATTTTGTAGTAATAGTAATGAACAGGTATGCTTAATATGAGCTATTTGTAGCGTAGTATGTATGTGGGGCTGGAAATTCTGTTTGGGCGTGTCAGGGCTCCATTATGATACGTGCTTTTTATGGAAGTGTAACACATAGTATTTAATATCCTTAAAGACAGATATTTTTAGCATTTGCATCTAAACATCATGGTTTGGGGGGGGGGGGGGGGGGGGAAGAAAAGCAAATAACAAATGTAGTTCACTTACAAGTTTTGCACTTAAATTAGCATCAGCTGGGAACCAGAGAGCTGGAGGATAAAACCATCATAATAATTACAGGTATAAAATGTCAAATGCAGCTTTCTTCCTGGTTTTACTACCTCTGTTGCTTTATTTTGGTGGATTAGGAGGCATTAATGATGGATATTTTCTGTATTAAAGCCTAAAATACATGTCATACATTTTAATACAGCCTGTGTTTCCTTCTGGCTTTCGTTGTACATACTAGTTCTGGGGTGTAGCCTACCTTCACAATGGCTCTGTCAGGGAAAAATGAATGTTATTTCTAACTGGGAATCAGTATTAAGCAAAGTATGCTGCTAGGGTAAGTTTTGCACATAATGACCTTTTTACTGAATAATTTTCTCTTAGAATTCTGCAGGAATGACTTCTTGTTTCATGTTATGTTCCATTTTTCTGCTCTGCTGGTTTTCAGCAGAATCAAGCTACCCTTTTTTTTCTTAATTTGCTGCTAAATAAAACGTTATCGTACTGTCACAATGCCATTATCTCTGTTTCTGTGTCCCTCCTTAAGAAATGAGACTTATTGATAGTAGAAGATTTCTTTCAGTATTTAGATGCAATTTGCAACCATACCATTTTATGTGACAGGAAAACTATACCTCTTCACTCCACATATACAAATCTACTGAATCAGCCTGAATTCCGGAAACTTTCATTTAAACCTTTCAAAACAACTCAAAAACTGCAGCTTATTTTTCACCCTGAACCGTGCTGGCCGTTACTGGTAAATGCTGAGAGACTTCAGCATTTTTTGAAAGCTTAATCAGATGTGCTCACCAGCTGATTTGTGCTCATCAATTCTTAAAAAATACCACATGGCTGAAATCCTTCTTCTTCATTGCTTAAGCATTTAAATTGATATTTGTGTAACATGTAGAATGTGAAAAGAACCACAGTCTTATTGGTTTCTTGCCACTGCCAATTGATTACTTCACATCACAACCACAACTTTTATTTTAGAAGTCTACTTATAGAGTCTTTTCTTCTCCTCTGTGACAGACTTGGGGGTTAAAAGTTCAGATAAATAGTCTGATTCACTTTTTTACTTCAGTCTTTCTTTCAGTCTTTGCACCTAGAAGAATGCTTTATTTTTTTGATGAAAGTTGTGATTCTAGTCTCACCACATGGTGCCTGGAACTTCATCTCAGCACTGAGACTTTACAGTAACTGAATGTTGACAGGATCAGTGTTGGCAGAAACCATACTAACAGGCGGTGAACACGGTGTACAAATTAGCTTCATCGTACAATTCTGATGATGACTTTCAAACTTGTGGTGCCAAATCATCCCTATTACGTGTTTTGACCAGTATACTATCAAGGATTTTACAGCATTCAGAAGTGATGACATACAATACTTAAAGAAATGAGAGATGCTATATCTGTATCCATTCTGTGATATCATTAGATATTGAGAACTCCCATGCCGCTTTATTTAATGAAATATATGTTAAGCATTCTGTCTACACAGAAAGTCAGATGGGGAATCATGGCATCAAAAGCAAATGAAGGCATGGGAAAGACAATAACTGAGCTTCACAGAAATTGCAGCCTGCAACCTGTTTTACGAAATCAAGTCATGCTCAAAATATGATAAGGTTGATCGATAACAGTTTACTAATCTAGATTTTTGATGTTGGTACCTTGTGCTGGTTAATGGATGTTGTTCTTTTTTTTCTCCCAATATTTGTGTTTTCACACAGACAAAGTAAAATCAAAGAAGTAGGACTTAATTTTCCCTGGAGAATAATGTAATAAAAATATAATCATATATTGTTCTAAGACAATGTTGTTAGATCTTCAAGATTTTTATTTTTTCTTTAGATTTGTTAGGTTTTCTTTCTATAAGTTTTCCTGTGCTGCTGCCAAAATCCCATTTACTTCCACAAAAATATGGGCAGATCTAAAATCTAATTCTCTGTTCTAAAACTTTCTGTCCCCATCTTTAGTGGCATCAGCTAAAGATTTTTTACTAAAAAAAAAAAAAAAAACCAGCAGCAATTTTTCAAGAAGCATATGTGTGAAACTATCAACACAGCAACAGTGTTTTGCTTTGTGTGTGTGTATCTTATTTTCACTTATTATTTATCTAAGTATTTTCTAGCTGTGATCCTGTTTCCTAATTAATTCCTTATTTTTCCAGAACCAGTGATATGGTAAAAAATCTTTTACAGTTTTCCCAAAGCAAGGACATCAAAGCAAGACTCAGTCTGTAGATTTAATACTGATTTTTTTTCTCCATTCTAAGGATGAACAAGTATGAACTCTTTCATGGAGATCTTTGACCCCAAAGGTCTACTCCCCATCTCTTTCACTTCCATGGTCCTGGTACTGCTTACACACAGCATTTAGAGAAAGTTACTTCCAGTCAATATATATGAGAAATATACAGAGACAGAAGAAGCTGTAGAGCTCCACTAGGGACATACTGACAGAACTAACTGAAAGATAAATCTCTGACACCACTACTTACCCTTACATCATCACTCTTTTATACCAGGATTGCTAAACTCTCAGAAGGAAAATTATTTTCTTCCATTAAAGTTATCCAAAAAAAAAAACAGCATGAGAAAAAAAAAAGCCTCAGTGATAAATGGTGGTTATTTATTGAACAGGTTGAGTAATACTAGTAATAGACTTGAAAGAGCATTAACGTATCAGTGGAGATAAATATGTACTCGTAATTCTGTGTGTACTTATATGTCCACTGCAATAATGTTTTTGGAGCCAAACCAGTACTGCATAATTTAGGACAATGTATCACAAAGTTCATTTGTGCTAGCCAGCTTTATGCACTGAGTGCAGAATAAATCAACTGCAATTTTAAACTTGTTATTTAGGGATCTTATTTTATATTTAAGGAATTCTTTAAGATCTGATGTGAATACAGTCACATACTGAACAAAGGAACAGACACTGTGGAAAGGAGACAAAGTTGAATAAATGTCTGACCGTTGTTGGTTTTTTTTAATGGCTTAACTTAAAGGCTGAACTTCTGGTAAATTACCCCTTGTTTTGACACCAGTGTAGCAACAACAAAGAGCGGTGAAAGTTCTAAGAAAGTATACCAGAATCTGTTCTCTCACTGAGTGATCTTTAGCTCAGAGAAAAGAAATCCCACACTTTCCTAGCATGTAGTCTTTCAACTTAGATCTGCTTCAGTACACGAAAGAGTAATCACCACCCATAGCTGAACTCCTCCAAGATTCATTTGGTTTGTGGCTTTTAGAAGGAAAAAGAACAGGAATCATCCACAGTCCTATCCTTCCAGATGCAGACTCTAGAGTACACAACTTTGCAAATCATTCTTCATTCCTGCTAAACATTTAGCCAAAAATCCTTACAATTCTAACATGAATAACATGGCAATATTCCACATAATTTCAGCTGACAGGGGACAGGTCAAATGCTGGAATTTTTAGTTAGATCAGGACCAGAGGGCTGTTTACCTTGCATGATCAAATGCACACTTATTGAATAACTACAGAATTAAATTCAGTTCGTCATGCTGCTAATCATCATCTTGGAGGAAAAAGTTACAGATTTGCCTACTCTGAAAGTGACAGTAGGTATTCTATCTGAATAGGATTGCTAGTATATGTTTCTGATTTTGACTAGGAATGTGTCTCCTGTCATATTTTCTTCAGGTGATTCACTATTTCTTAGGCACTTATGCAGTTCAACTCTGAAAACTGCAAAAAATTACCTACATGTGTGGATTGTGGGATGCACATTTAAAATAGTATTCTGGATGTATTTCACACTTGAATGAGTTTTAAGCATATTGCATTGTGCTAGTTATGCAAAATATTTTAGTGAGTTTTCACAGGAGCTTCATTTTAGGCTTATTACCAAATGGAATCATATCTTAATTTGGCAGAAATCATATTTGAATCTACACTAGGGAACATAAGGTTTTTCCTGAAGCGTATCTTCTTCCCCATGCCATGTTTATTGTAGATATGCAATCGCAGACATAAACACACAAGGAAAAGAGATATCCTTAACATTTTGAAAGTAAAGAACAGAATGGATATGTATATAACAGATTTTTGTTTCATACTATTGTCTAGATAATTGTTTTCATCCAAACTGAAGTAACAGTGAATTGCCTTATAAAAAGAACTTAGAAAAAACAACATAAAAAGAACCTGAGTGAAATTAAATGTTCGTTTAACCTTAAATATTTTTTGTTTCATTTTGAACTCCTTTAACAACAGGAAAGGAATAAAAGTTTTGAAAAACCATTTGTAATATTGTAGGTGTCTACAACAGCTTTTAGCTTGCGATTGGATACAAAGAGCATTCGTCTTCAATCCTGCAGAGCTATACTCATCTTCTGTGGGTTGAGCGTGGTGCTTAAAACACCAAAGGTCGTGGGTTCGATTCCCATTCGGTTCTCACGTGTTGCCTGACCTAGTCGAGAGGTGGCGTCCCTGCCCATGACAGGGAGGTTGGATTAAAATGATCTATAAGGTCCCTTCCAGCCCAGGCCATTCTATGATTCCCAAGTGACTGCTATCTGCATCACTCATAAAGCATCACACTGCTTTACTTTGGCTATATTTGGGGTTTCCTGCCCCTCTCAGAACAGTCATTTAAGCTAACATCTGTACACAGAATGATGTTTAAAGTACTGTCACTATCAGGGGAGAAAAAAAAAATGTTACTCTCAGCTTTAATGAGAATCTGGAGGAGAAGGGACACAAGCTGGTTCTAATCATCATTCTCCTCTGATTTTGGGATAAATCTGTACGTAGCAAGGAGCTTACATAACTAATTCTACCTCCATGTGATTGGAGAAAAGATCTGTATTGTTTTTTTTGAACATATTTTCTTTTTTTTTTCCCCTAAAAAAAACCCCAGCTTTCGGATCAATTTAGAAAACGGTTCAAACCCCAGATTTGTGTTCTTCTGGATGCATAGCATACTGGTTACATTTGGTCATATTCTGCCCAACCATGAATTTTGAATTCATTTCTGCCGAGTAATACAGCTTCAATAAGACAGGTGAAGATTCCCTGCAGTATCCCATATCCCAATGAAATGAATGTTTCCTACAATAAGAAAGAATTTGAAGGTTTGAATCCCGCAAGCTGAGATTTGAATTCTGCTGTCATGGAATCATATAGTTGTGTCTTGTAATAAAAGGTATTAAATTTGTTCATCCATGTAAATAAATCCATGCTTATTCTAATTCAATGAGCACCAAGCATTAAAGGTTTTTCAGAAGACATGAATTCAGAAATGCTAACTGTAAGAATTCAAAGAGGTAGCACTGAGACCCTCAACTCTGACAAATGTTAAATAATTTTTCTGGACAAAATTAGGTGCCTGATTATTAAAGGGTTATACAAATCAGTGCATTTAGAGCAGCTTTGGCAGGTGTCCTTTTTCTGAAAATACATGGCTGAATATGTACTTAAACCCATTCTTAATATTTTACAGACATTTTGGACTCATTTTCATTCAAGTACCAATACAGGGTGAAGCTCAGTTTGAATCTTTCTGTTCCCAACTGTCTGACAGCCCTTGAATAAAGACTACATTTTGTTTAAATGGGTTCAGTACCCACTAACCAAATGATAAGTTTTGGCTCAAATTCCTTTATGTCCTTATAAAAATATCTTCCATACCATGGAGACAAAAGCAATGTCAAATCTATATGCAGGTATGCAGATAAATGTCAGATGTATCAGAAGAGAGATTTTTAATGGTGTTTCAAATGGCTGGTTCTGTCCACAGAGCAAAAATTCTTCCTATTATTTTCAATACATTTTTTGTAATGAAAACACTTTAAAATGTAGTACAATTATATCTTCTTTGTGTTAGTTTGGTCATGTATTGTAAAAGTAACATAATGTTTCTGCTTTTTTAAGCTGTACTGACTCTGAGGTTATTTTTTTGCTTTTTTTTCATATCTACTGTCTTAACACCTACAGACACTTGCTTTATTTTCATAGTTCTTTTCTACTTTGAAAAATATGCACATGCTTTTGACTTCAGAGAACATGTTTCTTTCAATATATTCCACAAATTATTTCTTAAAGTGAAAAGAGAATAGAAACCCTCCATTATTATTCCTTTCTAAGAGCTTGGAATCCAGTCTTTCAAAAAAGAAGAAAAAAAAAGATTCATATTTTCAACTGTATTTCAGAGTTTCATAAAACCATCCAAATTATTTCTACAATTTTTCTTATAATCTCATTTAGAAGAGTTCGGACTCTGTATGATCTATTTAAGCCATTCCTGTTCCTCTTGTTAAATTTGAAGTTTATTTTCTCCCTTACATGATTACGCAATAAACAAACTAATATCTTACACATGCCTATGACAAAATTAGCTATTTTAGAAGTTCATATTATGAAAGAAAGGCGGGAATGGAAAATGTTTTTTGATAACTAACATACAAGAAAGTAAATATGGCTTTCTCACAGCTCTGCATTAGAAAGTCTAAGTTGTTTGTCTAACACAGACATTATTCCATCGTATTCAATATTTATTTTTTCTCCCTTCAACATGCTAAGGAAACTTGTTGGGATAGATTATGAGCTGTTTAGACCTGTCTGGTTGCTACTGATTATTAAATTGATGTCTGTACTTTTTCAGATGTGCCATCAAATCCCTATGGAGTACGAGTTTTAGAGTTGTCACAAACCACTGCCACAGTTTCATTCAATAAACCGGATTCACATGGAGGTGTGCCCATTCATCATTACCAAGTGGATGTAAAAGAGGTAGCCTCAGAAACCTGGAAAATAGTTCGCTCCCATGGAGTTCAAAGTAAGTGCACAAAAAAGAAATGGAAATATTTTAGCTGGAAAGGACATCAAAGGAAGAGAATGCAAATGTATGTTAAATGTTTCTTTGTTACTATAGAATCATAGAATCATAGAATCATAGAATCATAGAATGTGTTGGGCCTTTAAAGGTCATCTACTCCAACCCTCCTGCAGTGATCAGGGATCTCTTTAACTAGATCGGGTTGCTCAGAGCCCCATCAAGCCTGACCTTGGATGTCTCCAGATGGAGCCTCTACCACCCCTCTGGGCAACCTGTGCCAGTGTCTCACTACCCTCATAGTGAAATATTTCTTCCTTCTATCTAGTCTGTATCTCCCCTCTTTCAGTTTAAAACCATCACCCCTTGTCCTATCACCACATGCCTTTGTGAAGTGTCCAGCTTTCCTGTAGGCCCCCTTCAGGCACAGGAGGCCACTATTAGGTCTACCTGGAGCCTTCTCTTCTCCAGGCTGAACAACCCCAACGTTCTCAGCCTGTCCACGTAGGAGAGGTGCTTCAGCCCTTGATCATTTTTGTGGCCACCTCTGGTTGTAGTGAACGCTGTAAAAAGGTCCATACAGATACCTCCAAGCATGACTTGATCTTCTTGGAATCATTTTAGTACAATATCCATTTGAATTGTACAGTACTTTATTCTAAAAACAGTAGAATGGCAGGTAGAAATACCTACAGTCCTTATGAATTCAGTACCACTGTGAAATAGATTGCGACTATTTAGGATCTCTTCTGTGATCCTTACTAAAATTGAATATGCAACTTCTTTGAGGAAAGGTTGTATTACTACCTACATACTGTCATTTTATTTCTATGTCTTCCTTTTGTGCAACTTGCTGTACTTTTTTTCATTTATTCTTTCTCACATCAAAGTTTTCAGGTGGTTTACTTTCTTTCAGGTGTGTCTTTTCTTCTTCATTTCATTGTCCCCCAACTGTAATGCTGAGAGGTTTTGTTGAAAAAACAAAATAGTTCACACTGCTTTTGGACATCTTAGAAATAACTCTTAATAGCGTGTGTTGTCAAAGACTACTCAGAGTAATGACAAAAGCTAGTAAATATGAAAACAACTTGAAAAGTCACCTCTTTCTACAAACAGAAATGCTTAGTAAATAGATAAATATTGGGAAAGTAAGCTTTACTTAGAAGACAGTGGATAATATTAAAAATTAATGCTAGATCCATAATTAATTCATGCTGTTTTCTGAAATCTTCATTTGTATACCGCTACATAGAAAGATCAAGATTGTATATCCTATATTTCTCTGAATTACTTCTGAAAACAAAAACTACTTCAGGATTTCAAATATTTGCTAAGTAGGAGGCATAATTTTTTTGTAAATCATGTTGATGCTATGCTGTGTAATTTGACAGGGAAATCCAAAGTGGCCTGGTTGCATTCATCATAAGGTCTTTCAGATATTCTATAATAAGTTTAAAGCTTGTATTACTTGTGAGGTACTCTAGGGTCAAACCAGAAAAGCAACATGTATCGCCAAAACACAGGTTGAACAGCCCGTAGCGGAAAAAGTCTTCAAGTAGGAGATGTTAAAAAAAAAAGTAATATTAGTGTCGTCTTTTTTTTTTTTTAATGAAAATACTGCTAAATGTAACTGGAACCTTTCTGGGAAAAAAAAAAAAAAAAGAGTCTTTGCTCGTTTCCTGATTATTTTGAGAGTTTCAGCAAGTTTTCTAAAACATCTGTGTAAACTTCTCTCCATTTATGTTTTACCCTACTTACATTATTGTAGTAGAACAACATTGAGATATCCTCTTCTAAATCCCTATTTTCAGTTCCTGAGAGAATTTTTAGAGAAGCTTTTTTTAGTGCAAAGGCTTCTCATTTTTTCTTTACACTTTTTGAGACATTTAGGATACTTTTAAGTCTTTTGAATGCTTAAAAAAATTAAGTGTTTTTAAGACAGATTCTCATTGGGCTTATGTAACTAAGGACTGCTTTCCTAGTGTGCTTAAACATCTCAGCTGCATGAGGAGGATGTTTAGACTCGACACAGTCAGTATTCTGTATTATGATTTATAGTTAGGTCATTATAACTTCCATATTGGTCAATATTCCTTAATGGAAGCAAAATCACTTTTTTTCATCTGTTCACGTTTTAGGGACAGGTTTATGGCTAAGATTCAAATCTAAATGCTGTTTACATGGGGACAGTTGACTGTTTGCACATCTCAAGTAAGGATGCATACATAGTGCATGAGTCTTTATTTTTTCCCATCACCCAGTGATAAAATACACTGAAATTTTACATAGTGTCTTTTTATCAAATTGATTTAACTCATGAGTAATAAAACAGCACTGCAGTATTTTTGTGGACAGTGTAGGTAATGTATAAATTCCAAGACTGTCTTTTAATGGAGAGGCGTAAAAAAACCTACGAACAGGAGAAGGTTTTGCCAGGAGTGCTGTTAGCCTTGCAGTACGGAGACCGTGAAACTGAGTGTTCTGGTCCCTCTCTACTTTGAACAAATACTGTAATTGTCTTCCTACAATCACAGAGAACAGTCATAAATTCATTGTGGAAAAATGCCCACAGACATTAGTTTTTAAATAAAGTGTTAATAAATGACTAATAGATGTTTCAAAAAGTTGTTGAAATGAATTGCTACTAATGCTAACAAGTCATTAATTTTCTTATGATTACAGTCCAGTAGCTATGTATAAAACCTTCTACAAGCAAGATTGTAATTGTCTGATTTTATTTATATGAAAAATATAATAACTGTGTACCAAAGTTGTTAGGCATACTTATTTAATCAATCATCCAGTAAATACAAAGAAGTTTAATTAGAAAAATTAAGCAGTATGAAAGAGATTCTGTGCAAATCTGTTCAAACAGCCTGCATTTCTCTTCATCTAGGATTTCACTGCTGATTTCTTTGAAAAATCCCTCAAAAGGTGGCTTTTGTCTCAAACTGTACTACTTTGAGCTGTTTTCAGATAAAATTAAGGAGAAAATCCCAGAGTCTTGGAGCTGTAGCCGAGAATATGTTTCCCTATTCCCTCCCCTTAGTCTTTTATAATGAAGAAGATTTCATCTGAAAGTCTGTGCTGATTGCAGCTATTGAAGGAGAGCACAGAAACTGAAGCAATCATTATGATACACCAACTTCAGACTATTTAGGGATTTAAAAGTCATAATCAACACAATCATAGTTCACCAAGAGATCAGTGAGCAAATGGTAGTCAGATTTTTCTGCACTTGTTAGGTGCTCTTCTGAATAGAAAAATTGTTTTGTCGCAGGCTACCTGCAAATCTCTGTAGAGCTTCCCTTGACAGTCGGGGTTCAGTGGGGCTCCCTATGGGGTGGAGTCCCAAGAGGAGGTGGGCGGCCAGGGACAGCCAGGGCTAACAGTGCCCTCAGGGCCCAGACATTTATTGCCCTGTCAGTAGTGCAAAGAAGCCCACTAATCTAGAAGTAACAGAAGTGCAGATAAAATTCATGAGGTTCCTTTTCCAAGGAGAGTGCACATCCTTTCAGCCAGAGAGTGGGTAAATCCCCAAGTGTGGGATTTTGCCTGTCTACTGAAGAGAAGGGGTTAACAGCTGGTGAAGAGTGTTTGCCATGCTTTCCTCTGTAGATACAGAAAAAACAAGGAGAGAAGTTTCAAGATACCTGTGGTGGGAAAAATTGTCTTACAGCAATCTTCTGTGCAATTTTATTTTTTAAAAAATGACATTCGCTGATTCAGAGTAATCTGCAAAGATTTCACAAGAAAAAGCCTGCATTATGTTTCCCTTTCAGGCAATATTCAGTTTTCCAGGGAAGAAACAGGATGGACTCTGAGAATGAGATTCAGTTTTTCAGGTCCCTTCAGTCCCTCAGAAGGCACCACTGGTATACCTCTTAATAAAGAAGCCATCAAGGTCTTGTTTTGTCTTAATAGCATTTTAAACATTAGCAATAATGGTTCACAGACAGCAAGTAATGCATTCGTAAGGAAAGGGATTCAGCTTATACACAAACCTCGGCCACTGTAGAGGTGTGCTTGAAACTTCCAAAAAAATACGCTCTCTGAAAACTTGGATGTCTTCAAACTGCAATAAAAAAAATTTGTTCTGAAGTTAGTTTAACTTAACATAGGATTGGTTTGGACACTAAAATTTTAGAAATTTTTCCTTATTTCTTCACAGTTACAGATAGATAGAGAAACATATCAAGAGGCTTTTCTTTTCAAAGCATTATTTATATAAGAATGACATACCAAGGAAAACCTGTGTCTGCGCTTCTACTGCCACTCAGTTTGCAGCACGAACAATACCATAAAAACCCAGTCCTACATTAAGGTTACTGTGGAAATTCGCCTATGGGATATGTGGATGGTTTACACTGCCATTTTAGAGAAAAGGTTTACACATTTGCAGATTTATGTAGTCAATATCCTGACCTTTCTTTGTCCCTTATCTTCCTTTCCTTCTATCCTCCCCCCTTCTCTCTCTTGCTTTCTCTGAACTGCAGTAAGTTTTATTACTTCCTTATCTGTTCCTATCATGAAAGGGGAAAAAAATGCATTCTTCTATTAAGAGGTATTCACAATGTTATCTTTCTGTGCTTTCATTAGATAAAGAGCTTTGTGATATGATATTCATCTCTTACCTGTAACATATTTAATATTTTCTATGTTTGGAAATTCTTAGATTTAAGACCTTTCTTTTTAATTATTCTATTTTAAGCTATTGCATTTTATGATTTTTAGGAAAATACAAGAATTTTAAATTTTAAAATTCTCGTATTTTTAATATTTTTAAGATTTAATTATTACTACTTTACATAACATTGTGTAGTACAATTTGCAATATGTTGTACAATTTAAAAAATGGTGAAAGAATGGATGCAATTTGCAACAAATATAGGTTACTATTAAATGGTACGTAAAAACTACTTTTTATCTAAATTGTGTGTATTCAGCCATCAGTTATTCAGCCATCTTATTCTGTCTCTATACTATTCTTGGCATCCATCCAGCTTAATCTTTGCTGTAAAACTCTCACGTGGATGGAGAGGTTACACTGTAAATGTCTTAAACGAAATTACATAGACGGATTAGAGAGACTGGAAAGTGAGAAGTGTAAAGGGAAAGCTAGGTGTAAATATTTCAGGTTCTTATATAGACCTAAAACATCAGGAGAATGAAATGTACTTTTCACATTCAAAGGTGAATAAATGTCATGGGAAGTGAGGAAAACCCAGACAATTTACTTCACAGCATGGGTTCATAACTAAAAGCAACTGAGTGTTATACAGATATAACCACTGCCAATATCTGAGGTTACTCTTCAATAGCTTGTAATTCTGTGTTTGCAAATGCATTTAGTCAAAGCCCATTGCAAAACATGATTTATGTTCAAGTGTGTTGTTTTTTAAAGATACAGGCTTGAAAATCTATAAGAACAAAGGCAAGATACTTTGATTGCAACATGTAGTAAATATTTTAATAAGCAATTAAATGGAGAGGCAGTTATTCCAAATATCTTTCACCTGGTGTATCTCTTTTGTGGTAACTCCTGGCTACTCCCTATTTAGGCATTTTCAGACTTTTTATGATGGCACATTCTCAAGTAAATTTGTAGCAAACATGCTGATCTGATTCAAATGTCTTGCTGAGCTGGCTTGTAAACGTAAATCTTGTTAAGGAAAGAGTGATGCAATGCAATATTAGGTATGAATAAGTGATACCTTAGATGCATGGTGCATCTGCAAATTTTGCCTTTCAAATATGTATTGTATTCATCTGCATTTATTTTACATTGCAAATCTGCTTACAAAAAAAGGTGAAGTACATTTATGGAATATTTATGTGTATATAAACTTCTGCTGCATTTTGTAATGCAAAAGAGAAAAGTGTTCCTGGAGGCTAGAGTATTTTTCAAGGTCACTGAATGACAAGAGTGGTTATGAATGGAGTTTTCCTTCTGCCACGTACAACAATGAGCAACAGAGAGATAGCACAGCCTTGTCTGTGTTACAGTTCATGATATCATTAAATGAATCTCCTGTTTATTACTTTTTCTTTCTCCGTTGTGAAGAAATAAAGTGTAGTATGAAGGAGTAGGATGGGGATGAGGAAGAAAAAGTTTTGAATGAAAATGACCTGTGCATTTAAGAAGCAAAAGAACTGTTATTGAAATCATCATTCATGTCAGCCTTGAGGTCTTTTCTTTTTCATAGTAGTGAATGTCTTAGAAGACACTTTTGGGGTCACATTTTAGACCTTTTACTTGTCACTGTGAAGGAGTTTATTCTTACCTCAAGTGGTGCTGGTTAGTTTTTTGCCAGCTCCTGCGTTTCGTAACAGAGCAAGTAGAGTCTCTTTTTCTCACACTTCGCATGCTTCAGAGCTGAAAACTGTGTGGGTTACAGGAATGAAAAGCAGAACTCCTGTGTCATAACCTGCCTCCTAGGTAGCTCCAAGACTGCAGTAGCAGAGCTTTGTCATGGGACAGTTAGTATTAATGAGACCTTCCAGTTCAAGAAATCTGGTCAGTGATAACATATAATTCAACAGAAGCAGATTAGAGACTACTTTTGTTGGCATTCAGACTAAGTGGTTTTTTTGGAACATAAAACAGCAAATAAACTTAAAAAAGAGAAGATCATACATTTAATTTTAACAATTAATTGAGTGTTATATTATAGTGCATAATTCTTTGTACACAGGGAAAAGTCAAGGAGATTTTATACACTTTCTTCTGTTTACTACCATTACTGTGCAGAATTATAATAAAATTGATAATTTTGGAATTTTAAATAGCGTTCTCAACTGAGATGCAAGCCTTGCTAACCTAATTTGTCTATAAAGAAAGTTTCTACTTCTCTGAGCATAGCATTAGAAATTTGACTCCTTTTTGTTCTGCAGGTATTCCTTTGGCTTAGCAGTAAGAATTCCTGAATTCTTGACATCTTTCTTGGAGCTTTGTAAGAGTACTTATATATTTGTAGTAACGAGTAAGAAGTAATTAATTTTCTTAGGCATTTTGGGTCCATCTGGTTAAGAAAGGCTATGTCTTGTATCTCTAACACTGTGCAGTATTGTAAAACCATAAAAAAGCTAGTGAATTGCATGATATGTAAGAAAACTAGTGACTTACATGAAACATGTTAAATTTGTTGCAAAGTCTCAAAGGAACAAAAAGATCATTGTAGCTCTGAAGAACTTGGCTGACAATAGGAAGATGGTGCAGCTGGTAAAACTAAACTATGACCATTATTCTCTTAGATTTCAAAGGCATTTTCTGTGAGGTTTTTTGCTGGCTTTTTTTTTTGTGATAAAAAGAAAAGGACCAGTAATGAGCTATTAGATCTGAGTTATACCCTGCTCCACTAAAAGCAGACACCAGAAGCTTACTCAGTCTCTTACCAGCTTCAAATGACAGTTCTATCGCACTCGACTCGATCTTTTTGATAGAGAAAACAACTGAACTCAATCTGTGCAGTCAATCAAGCAGCTCCAACTAGAGTTCTGCACCTTGGCACAAGTTGATGGTCCCCATTTGCCAGTGACTGTGGTAAGGCAGAAGTGTGGTGTCAGCCTTGACTCAAATGGGAGGGCTCACACACCCACCAAATGTCAGCGTCTTGCAAGAATGTTTACCAAGGTCTCCTATATCTGTCTTTCCCAAACAGTAATACAGTCCTCAAAACTACTTGCTACACCATTAGCCAGCGTACATGTGTTTGACCTGATAAATTCCAGATCCACCACAGAAACTACTGTGGACTTTGTGCTTGGAAGATACAAGGTTTGTCTGCTATGAATTGGCATGAGGCCTACCTCACCTCACCTCACCTCACCTCACCTTGCCTTTTTCTCAAGATCTTTTGTTAACCAAGGACTCATGGATTTCCTTTTGAATGTAGGAGACCCTTTTCTACTCCAGCTTTGTGTTGCAAATTTCACATGGGGGTTTATCTCACAATAGGATTTCCAGTGTAAGAATAGTAAAGAAATGGGCAGGAAAAACTAAAATACAAGTAATTCTTTCTGCCATACAAGGGAGTGTAAGAGATTCTGGCACTGAGATAGGATACAGTTTGAAATATACAATTTAAGAATGAGACAAAATTATGTAGCAGACCTAGAAGGAAGGAAGGTATGCATTCATAGCTAACCACTAGCCTCCCTCCTCAAAATATATTCCCTCCTTCAGTAATTCAGGCTGAATTCCAGACCTTGGTAAAAGACAAGATATAAGTAGTGGCATTGGCTAAAATCTGACAACCAGCATGTTCTTTGTAGTCTCCTGATAACTGGAATCCCCACTCCCCTTAGAATATCCTAGTTTATTTTCTGTGTCATCTTCCAGTAACGATTGCCTTGATGGATGTTTAAAAAGAGAAGAAAATTAAGGTAAACGAAACAGCGTAAATGGTCTTAATAAGGGTCTTAGTTGCCCTTCAGGGAGATTAACACAATTATTCCTTTACTATGTATTTTAGTCTTACATATTCACTCAATAAAGTTATTATTTACTTGAAAGACTTAATTTTATTGTCTTCATGTGTTCATATTGCCAAAAGTTTGGGGTTTTTGTTATAGGAGAATTTTAAAACTAGTATCTACAGGAAATAAATTAGATTTGTGGAAAGGTTTAACTTAATCAGATTTTATATTTAGTAGTATAATTTATACGATTAAAATTGCTGCAATTACAGTCACATAAATATTTAACAATGAACCCTCGTGCTGCTATACTGAGAACATTAGTCATATGTTAGAAGGCATTTTGAACAATACCTTCTTTTTTCATTGTTGAGGGAATATCTGGTAGAAGTCCAAATCCCCATTGATTTTACTGTATTACTTTATTGTTTCATAAAAACTTTTGAGCATAGTCATTTTCAAGTGGCTGTCTGTTTCTTCAGGCTTGAATAAGTGCACAACAGTTTTATAGCAGAGGAGGAAACTGGGTTCCAAGAACTGGGGTAGTATTTCCCTTTGATTTATAGAATCATAGAAGGATTGGTTGGAAGGAATATCTGGAGTTTATCTGATCCAACCCTCTGTTTGACTGGTGCCAGTACTGGATCAGGCCAGACATGGCTTTGTCTTACTCAGTCTCAACACCCAAGGATGTAGATTCCTCACCCTCCTGTCTTTGTGTAACCTGTTTCAGTGCTTCATTTCTCTCCCAGTGTTTAAGTGTTTCTAATAGCTGGTCTGAACATGCCAAGCTGCAGCTTGTGACTGTTGCCCTTGTTATGCTATTTGCCCCTGTTGAGAAGAGTCTCACAACATCACTTCTGTGTCCACTGTGAAGGGAAGGTAGGTGAATGCTCAGTCACCCCTTGCTATTCCCTTCGCCAGACTAAATAAGCCTCATGACATCCATGTATTGTTCATGTGCCCGTGGCTCTTCTTGGTAGCTCTCTGCTGGACCCTGTCTGGTTTCTCTTTGTTCCTGAATGCACAATCCCACGTTTCGCCCTATCAGCACTAACTAGAGTGGGACAATAAACTTCCCTCAACCTACTGGCTCCAAACACAGCCCAAGCAGCGAGTTTGCCGTGCTGGTGTCACTGAGTTTTGCGGCCCTATCTGGACATGTCAGCCTGCTGCATGCTATCCATTCCTACATGAGCCTTTCAGCTTGACTAGAAAGAACCTTTCACCATTGCCCCAGAGACCTCCAGTTATCTTTGATCTAAATGAGGTTTCTGTTGGGTATCTCCTTGTTGCCTCCATGGGTGAAAATCAGTGAATAGGGTTAGCCAGATGAGATTCTGCAGTCTCTGCTGCTGCAGTTATCTTTCCTTCATTTGAATTAAAAACCTGGGATTTGGGCTTGTGTGGTTTGAAGTACAAAATGTAATCAGTTCTCCTAAGTTCATAGACCAGTTCACCATTCTCCATGAGATTCATTTCCGTAGTTTTTATTGACTTAAGTTAATGCTTCTGAATTTTAGGGTAATGAAAGATTAGCCATCAATGACATCAATTAAACAAATGTTTAATTTATTATCATATAAATGTCAACACTTCAGAACACTCAGAGTCCTATGCACCCAAAAAAAAAAGGCAAAAAAAAGAAACTAAATACTTCTGAAAAGCTACTACTAAAATAATTGTCTTTTTAAATAAGTACAGTTAAAGTCTAATGAGTACTTGAGGGAAACATGGCATTTTAGAGGTTAGGTTATTCAAAGAGCATTTGTTTGTGAAATGCATTTAAATTGTGTGGTTTTAAAGCTCAATATGTGTTTCCATTTTAGCCTATTGAATTGTGTAAAGAATTGATTTATTAAGTATGTCTTTGTCTAGCTTAACGAGATCTTCTCACATGGAAGATCAACAATTTCAAGCACTGTCTCTTCTTTAGAAGAATCTCTTCTTCTGACCTATCCCACCTATCCTACATCAGGCTAAGGATGTGTAAATACCTTCAAACCTTTTTGAAGAAAAGAAAGACCAAATACAAGAACAGGAAGAATGCAGCTTGGTTATGGTAGGACTAAATAACACAAACAGATTTAGTATACAGGAAACTGGAATTGCAAGGATAGAAAGCAAGGAGAAATCTCTTGGGATTTACAGTGTACTGCAGTACTGTAAGCCAGGAGAATTGGCTGTGTATATTCCTGTCCTTTGGGTTAGGGTATGACATACTATTATCCAATTCAGCTTCACTGGACTAGGGAGGAGAGCAACTAAGAAAGCTACACATAAATGAACTACAGGAACTACTTCGTATTGGCAAGAAATATTTTGATAGTAATTGAAAAAGATTTTGCCATACACTGAAAGCAATGGAGAAGTGCAGAGCATTTTAGACAGCTGTAGGATAAAACTAAAATTTGCATGATTTTGTTTAATTTCAAGTTAGAATATGTGTTTGAAAGGTATGTTTACTTTAATGGTGATGAGAAGAAAAATTCACCAAAACTAGATCCTAGCTGTGCAGGATTGTTGACAAGGTAAGAGGCTAATCAGTACGAGTGACAGAATTTTTTCATTAAATAGTCTATGCTATTGTCGAATTGATACAACACAAAAGTGTGAAGAAAATACCGTGATTATATGAGCTATTTAATCAGTGGAAGTACAAATAACTTTTGTAAGCCTATAGCCTAAAAGTACTACATACAATTAGTAATGGTAATATAATAATTATGCATTGCACTGCAAAGAATGGTCGAAATTCCTAATCGAACTATCCTCTCAGATTTTTTAGATGGTTACATTTGTTTCTGTGTATACATTTGAGGGAATAACTTAAGACTTGATATTGTCTCTGTATGTGTTGATGTAGGCTTTGCTAGTGATTTCACTGGCAGTAGGATCCTCTACCATTATGTTTTTTTCATATAATGCGCAGCTTGAAATATTTCTATTATTAAAGTTGATTTATTTGTGTTAGTTGAATTCAGACATTTATAGCCAGATGTTTGAATCAGTATTTATGAAATTAATTGTTATTTGGGCAAGGCAGACAGATGGAACTGAGACAGTGTAATGTGACCATTTCTGCATATGAACAAATATTTTGCCTGTTCTGTAGCAAAATCCTTTTTCATTTTTTCTTTTTTTTTCCTCCCTGTGGCAATTTCCAACTTCATTTTTTCAACACTTCTATGAGCAACTCTGTGAGGCTCAGCTGGAGATGGAATTTTGATACTCTTCCTCCTACTATGCAAATACACAGTCTAAACAAAACAGCGTTACTCATCCTAGGCAGACAGAGGTTTTGGGAGAAGCTCTTCAGATTGTGTCTGACTTCTCTACAGAAACTCAATGCTGTACTACCATAGGTTCCTCACTATTCCCCTCACGTGCCTTACTACCATAGGTTAGTTACGGCTCTCTTACCATGTCTTTTTCTGCTGTCCTTAAAAGAAAATGAGTCATAATCACAAAAAGAAACCTGTTTAAGCTTTGTAAAAATGCTATTCATTTTTTCCTCTGAAGAAGATTGAAGGATTTATAAGGGAGTCATTTTTTTTCCTTGAGAGTAGTAAAATAATGAGTAAAAGGTGCAGCAAAATGCTGCTAAATCAAAATACTTCACCTATTAACCTGCACTGTATTTTTTTCTGCATCCAGTCTGCGTAGTAAAACATATTCAGACCGGAGGGAAACAAACAGGGAAAAAAACCCACCATGTTAAAATTTGTAATGCTTCTTTGACAGAAATATCACTCTGCTGCCACTACCTCAAATCTGCATGAGTGAAGATGATATTTTAGCAATGATATGTCTCAGCTACTTTGTTTCAAAATAAATTTATATCCTGCTTTAGTTAGATCTGACATCCTCAAGGGATTGAATTTGGAAGAACATTGTTCTGTGCAACAGATAGCTCTCCACTGAGAACAGGCTATTGATGTGGTATTTCTGTTAATTAACCTCATATAAGAGCAGCATTGGGATTAATGTAGTGTAACTGTACTATTAGTTCCCCTAACCTTCCTTGCTTTGGTGATGGTTTATGTAATATATCACAGACCTTAGAAGATTTCTGAGGTAGATTTCCTTTGATGAAAAGACAATTTAATATGCCGGACATTTCCCTTCTCATTCTACTGTAATAAGGTAATATAAACAACCGACCCCTGGACCAGAAAAGCAACTGGACATTTTTGTTTTGTTCTTACTGACTCAGATTTGTGGTACAGTTTATTTCAAAGCAAAGCTTGTGTCAGATATTGTTTTCCTATAGTTCATCTTGACAGCAGTTAAAATCCTGTAATAATAAAAATTTTCTCACTGAAATATATTCACTCTGTATTTGAAATAGTATGATTTTTTGCTAATATATACTGGAGTTCTGTCTAATATATGATTTTTTTGTATTTTTTTCTGTACTGTGTTTGTCCTTTAGTGTTTTAGATGTGCTTGCAAATTAGAAGAATCTGTATATTAAAAAATACAGACTTTATTTTTAATGCTGCTTAAACTTTAGGATTCTGGCCTCAGAGTAGATTAAACTGAATTTTTTTATTTGATAAGGTTTAATTCTTTTTGGGTTTTGTGTTTCTTTTTTATTTCTGTTCTACAAAATTAAAAAAAAAAAAAGCAATAAAACCAACAAAAAACAGTATTCTTTGCATACCCTGTCAAAAAGAACTATTTTGTTTTAACAATTCTATGCAGATAATTAAACAAAACCTCAAAATTAGTGGTAACTTCTTGGTTATGATGTTGTCCATGATGTTAATTGAGCTCAGCATTACCATCGGAGTTCACAGGAGAATCTTCTGTTTTTCCATCTTTGGAGTAGGTCTTTGAAGTCAACTCCTCAATGTAACCAGTAACTATGTGAATAATCCCCACATCAATTATTCTACCACATCGAGTCCTTCAGATAAAGCACGTGGATACTGTAATTAGAAAGACAATATGAAAATGCAAACAGATAGATAGGACAGGTAGAAAAAGACTAAACAGTTTCAAATCATATTAAAGAAATAAAGGAATTTTAGTATATTTGGGACTTAATACATGCTAATGAATATACCAAAGGTGTAATTCACACATACAGTATATAGTTGACCAATTTCTTCGCATTCATGTACTGGAAGTCGTATATTTCTTTCAGAATATTATTTGAAATTTTACAGCTAATTACTTCAGTGATAATTGAAAACTATAAACAAAATATCCATTTCGCCGAGGGCTACGAGCTATGGACTCCTGTAAGAAGAGTTTTGTTTGTATATGGAAAGACGGATAAGTTGAATTAATATTTAAATGACTGATACGTACCTTAAGAAAAAAGTCCGCTAATTCATTATTTTCTTCCATTCTCAACATATTTCAAAAATGTAAAACACTTAGCAGTGAAAGTTTCACTACTCTTAGATTTCTTTTATGCCCTGCGCTTCAGTTACATACTGTGGGACAGTTCCTTCATCTCACTTGAGTATTCTAAATATTCTGTTACAACTGGAGCATTTAAAGTGTTCTGATCGTGAATGACCCTTTTCTTTGTTTTCCAGGAGGACATCGCTGTATTTTATTTTTTTTACTATGTATAAAATATATCCACATTATACCATCGCTGATACCAAGAAGTTTGAGTTTTTGAGGAAGTATTGTGCTATCAGATTTAGTTGGGTTAGTTCTGTAAGTGTATTTGTGAGAGTCATTGTATCTAGACGCATAGTGGTGTGCAGGGGATTCTAAAGTAGACACTGATTTTTTAAATAGTGCATATATGAGTAATTTTATTCATTTAGATAGGCCCCAGGAGTCACTCGAGTGTTTATAGTATCGGATCCTTAGGTTTTATGTAAACACATTCGCGTTTTATTAAGTGTA
Organism: Trogon surrucura; assembly: GCA_020746105.1. Lineage (NCBI taxonomy): Eukaryota > Metazoa > Chordata > Aves > Trogoniformes > Trogonidae > Trogon > Trogon surrucura. Next base: position 108,793,943 of record CM036617.1, on the reverse strand, counting down.
GACTCATAGTCGTGCTTTTATGTTGTTTAAATTTTAAAAACATTTACATTAACACTAATTTTTAGTATGCCCTAAGGTTTATTTTCAGTGAAATTATTCAGCGTTGGAAAGTAGTCATAGCTGAAAGGCAAGTCAAACACTGCTACTGCTTGGTTTAGTTTTGAAATTTCATCGTACCATAACTGAATGTTATATATCATAATCCTTCTCCAAATTCTATTCTTTTTCTCAGGGTGGTACTTTATTTTTTCATGACACAGTTGTGCTTTGTAGTTTGATATTTTTAAGTCTCATGAAAATGATAAAGCTAAAATGTGCCGGAGGACACATAATTCTGCTGTTTTATTTAGAAGAAAACAGTTATCATATTTCAAAGGCAAATTTATGCAAAGTGCTCATAATAGAGTGTGAAATGTAAAAGTTACTGTTTTTCCAAAATTATTTGAATCCCTTTGGCTCTGCATGTAATGAGACTTCTATCTGTCTCCTACAGAAACTAAAGAAATAGAAATTCTAATACATCTGGACTCAAAAGAATAACAAAGAGTACTGACAGAAATAATTTTACTTTCATTAAATATGTAACTTGAAAGCAAGCCTAAAGCAACTATCAAAATATTCCTCTGTAATAAAAAAAAGCTAGGCTTCCCAGAGATTGAGAAAGAGACTACTGGCTCTTTTTCAAGACATTATAATTCTATATCCTCTTGTAAGACAATACAGCCCCTGCTTTTCTGGGCAAGACAAATACTGATGTGCTTCAAGACAAGTCCATTCAATTTATGTTTGTTCCTCGGTATGAATCTGACATCTGGAGAGCTCATCACAGAGCTGGCAAACAACAAGCAGGCAATTGCTGTGGGGACAATAAAAGGAAGCTTTCTTGTAAAGGCAGGGTAATGGTCCAAGAACTCTGCATAGATAGAAGTTTCCAAGTGCATATTCATCAATACTAGTAAAATACAGTACTATGGTAACATGTAATACTGCATAATTCCCATAAGGGATCCTGGAACCCAACAACCTTTTCCTGGATTTTGTTTCTAGATATGTTGCTGTACGGTATACAGCAACAGTATTCTTAGTGCTGTACAATATTCTTTTTAGTGAGTTTTTCCCCGTTTTCTGCTTTTGATGGCATCTCCAGGTAGAATCATAGAGCTAGGTTCAGACTGTGTGAAAGATTGCTGCCAGGGATTCAGTCTAGATTTCTGAAAGCATTCCTAAGTTCAAATCTATTTGCTTCCCAAATAACTTTTTTTTTTTAATTGTTATAACTTAATATGTATTTCCATATATCTCCTTTTAAATATGTGTAAACATGCCTAATTCACTTTCAGGTCTTTAGTAGATAATTCAGAACTCTTCCTTTGATCACCATAGCCATCTGTCATTTTAGGTCTTAAATACATTGTTGAACTGGCAGAGGATAGCACCAGTAATTCACCACTAATGTGCACGTAGCTGCATCTAGAGGGATGCAGCCAAGGATGATTGATACTGCTCTCTAGCAGAAAAAAATTACAAGTTATGAACTTTAAGAAGGGGGCTTGAACATTCATCAGTTGTCCACTAGCAGCTAGGAGAAATGAAACTTGCAAATTTTTTTGCCAAATTCATTTTTCCTGTGCTCATAATCTGAACACATAATATCAATCCCCATCAAGGTCCTTAATTGTTGCCTATGCCTTCTCTGCCACTGACATTACACTCCTCCAGGAGCATAACTTGCTCAGTCACAACAATGATTTTACGCTGATGAAAAAACAGCTTAGCACTTGACTGAGTTCAGAACCACTGGACTATTAGGAAACAGGACTTGCAAGTTGCAAGTGAAGCAAACTAATTATGAAATTGCCTTTTTTTTTTTTTCCATCAAATTCTGTTCCCATATTTTTTCTTTCCTTTCGTTTAGCAATCGTTATTCTCAGCAATTTGGAACCAAATACAACGTATGAAATCAAAGTAGCTGCTGTAAATGGAAAAGGGCAAGGAGAGTATAGCAAAATTGAGATCTTTCAGACCTTACCTGTCCGTAAGTAATACTTGTGCTATTAAGTGAAAATGTCAATGATTATTAGAATATGTTCTTTCCAGATCAGCTATTAATTTAAAGTATGATTCGCTGTGAATAATATGTTTTATATTTATACGTTACATCCTGTGTATAACATCAGTCTTTACATTGTTTCTCAGAAATCATGTTTTATTCCTCTTATCCCTCCCACCTTCCACACAATCACAGAATCACAGAATTGTTGAGGCTGGAAAAGATCTCTGAGATCATCAGGTCCAGTCTATGTCCCAACACCACCACATCGGCCAGACCATGGCACTAACTGCCACATCCAGCCTCTCCTTAAACACCTCCAGGGACCGTGACTCCCACCTCTTCCCTGGGCAGTGCATCCCAATATCTGACCACCCTCTCCGTGAGGAAGTACTTCCTGAGATCCAACTTAAACCTTCCCTGACGCAGCTTCAGGCCGTGCCTTCTCGTCCTGTCACCAGTTGCCCAGGAGAAGAGCCTGACCCCCACCTGACTACAACCTCCCTTCAGGTAGTTGTAGAGAGTATAGGCCTATAGTTCCCCATATTCTCCCTCTGGCCCTTCTTGTGGATGGGCGTCACACTGGCCACCCTCCAGTCATCTGGGACCTCCCCAGTTAGCCGGAATTGATGATAAATGATAGAGAGTGGTTTAGCCAGTTCTTCTGCCAGCTCTCTTAGCACCCTAGGATGAATGTCATCCAGCCCCATGGACTTGTTGGGATAAGCATCCAAGTAGTATGGATAATTTATTTCATTATCGTATTTTTGAGACTTAGACAAATCTTTGGTTTATATTCAAGAGCACAAATCCTGAAAGATATTAGATTAAGGACTTTTTCTTGTTTAGACTCAGGGTATTATACACATCTGTAAGAAATTAAATGGCCCTTTCTGGGGCCAATTATCAAACCTCAAACAGAAATTTTAAGCTGTTGAAAAATGATACTAAATTGTTTTAACTACGATTACATGCAAAGGCTAAAAGCTACAAAGCTAATTCTGTATTTCTAACCTTAACAGGCAAGAAATTAAAATTTAAATATTAATTCCTAAGTAAGAATATTTTTTCAAATTATTTTTAAATAGAAGTAATAATATATAAATTAAACACAAAAGGAGAGGAAAAATAAAGAAACTACTAGATGGTGCCATATACTACCTGAATCAAAATACATCAGTAACTATTACTAGACTACTGTCTCATAAATCTATTGTAACTTAACTGTTTCCGAGTAGGGTGCTACCAGGTATAATTAAGAATACTGGCCCTACTGAAATGAACAATAAAGCCAAACAATTACAAAACCCACGAAATATTTCCATATTATGTTGTGCTTTTATTGATATGTTTCTTCTGTCAAAAAACAGTAACCTGGCAGCTTTCAAATTTCTTTTTTTGGATTAAAGCGTATGCATGTTCTATATATATTGAACAACAGATAAAATAATTGGATATTATTCGTATGGAACACTATATCTGATAGAAAAGTGATAGAAACTGATAAAAATTATATATATCAAAGACAGCTAGGAAAATTCTATGTTGAGATCTAAGTCAATTTATCTTTACTTGGATAAACACAAATACTGCACATATTTTTAAAGGAACTGTGACACCTGGTGAATGCAAATTTACAGATATTTTGAAGATGAGACATTTCAATATGGCAACACGTGCATTTAAAATCGATTTAAAACTTTAAAATAGATATTGCACACTGATAATTAGTCTGTGAATTTTGATTAGCAAAGTGGCTTAAGCTGGCTATTAACCCTTTAATATTACATTTAGCTTTATAATTAATCCTTTCATTACAGAGAAAATTGATTTTGCCTTTGGAAATCTTATTCTTTATGCTTATTCTTGTTGTAGACTACTTTAAAAGTATCTAGTTTTGCCTTGGCACGTATGTCACAGAGTAAATTTACTTAATATCTATGTTGCAGTTTGGATGTCACACATGGGACTAAAGCTCATGCTTAACATTAAGGATGCTTTCCTGTGAAATAGTATTACTCTTATCTTCAGTGTGGACAGCAGCTTACCAGCATGGCTGAATTGATGGCTAAATAATTTCTGAAGTAAATGACATTGGAAGGTGTTGGAGGGTGGAAGGTCTCAAAGAAATTAATATTTCTTTCATACCTCACATAATTTTGCTTCCTTGTGTAAAATAATTAATCTATATTGGAACATACCTCATGAAAAATAGTTAACACACTTATTGTTCTACAGTACTTGGAAGGATCATGTTGATTTTAATAATTTTGATTAATAATATTGTGGTCAAGTTCCCAGCTGTAATTTAAGACTTATCGCTTCATTATTATTATCTACTGTTTTTTCACTTCTTTAGGGGAGCCAAGCCCTCCTTCCATTCATGGACAACCAGGAAGTGGCAAGAGTTTTAAACTTAGCATAACTAAACAAGATGATGGAGGTGCCCCCATTTTGGAATATATTGTCAAATACAGAAGTGTAAGTATTTCAGTTAACCAAAATAGGTGGGTTTTGCTTAGTAATATCTGCTTTTAACATAAAGACTGTTGATATGACTTGAAATGTAACGAAATGGTTTTCATACTACAAAAAGAAGTTATAGTAGATTTTCTTTTGTGACTAGCTTGCTGACGGCAGATTATAAAATGAAATAAAAAGCACTCCTCCTCTCCTCTCCTCTCCTCTCCTCTCCTCTCCTCTCCTCTCCTCTCCTCTCCTCTCCTCTCCTCTCCTCTCCTCTCCTCTCCTCTCCTCTCCTCTCCTCTCCTCTCCTCTCCTCTCCTCTCTCTCCTCTCCTCTCCTCTCCTCTCCTCTCCTCTCCTCTCCCAAAAGGTATAACTGAAAGTTTGATCTAGCAAGAAAACTATATTCTCTGTTTTATTACGTAATAAATGAGGAATACTGGTGTTCAGCTCTCCCAAGTGCAGTAAATTAGTAGACATTAAAGTTACATGATTAAGGGTTGTTTGAACACCAAATTATTAACCTGTTATAAATGCATCTGTTGATAAATAGTTGATAAATAGTGTTGATAAATAGTTATTCTAGAGATAGAAAGCTATATTCCAGTGCTCCATGTTAATTTTAAATGAGATTAATTATCTAAATACGTTTCATATTTTCTATCTCTCTATATTTCAAGATTCAGCTTAAAAAAAGCCAAATTGTTGACAAATTGTTAGGACTTTCATGAGTTTCACTGTACATATCAGTTCTTTAACAACCATCATGCAGAGTTTATTGTGCTTCTGTCAGCTAGGGTGTAATTTGGTGTTCTCTTCTAAGATCTGACAGGCATAGAAACCAGGCTTTTCTGCAATGTGTAATTTATTTTTCTATGAAATAAAAGAGGATATTTTTATTATTAAGGCAGTTAAAATATCCTTCCTTTCCTCATACACTATGTTTATAGATGATCGGGTGAGATACAACTATGGAGTTTACAATAGCAATGAATTTAATTCATAAGTGTGCATTTTCTAATAACTTCTTTTAGGAAGATTATACTACTTTTATCTGAGTAGACCCAGTAACAATATATTTTACCAGAGTGTAACAGCAGGTTTACCTGTCTTACTTTTTGATAATAGTTCTATGATTATCCAAGTACTTAACCTGACATATAATATTATTTTTCTAAACCAAATATAAAGAAAGATTGGTAGCTCCAAGTGAGTTGAGAAAAATCTGATAGAGCTATTAAGAGTAGCCTGAGGTTGAGAGTAACAAGCAGTTATTCTGATATCACTCATCCCTAACTTTTAATTGACCTGCTTAAAAAACTTTTGGTCCAGTGAGTGCAGTTGGCATAAAAGAAAAGTAATTGTAAAGAAGAGAGAAGGTAGTAAATACAATATAATATGTAATACAAGATACAACATAGTTTTGTGGGTTTGAGCTTCCTCATTAGATTACAATGCCTCTAAGTATTCATAATTGAGAAGTTAAGGAAAACTGTTTGACTATAATATGTGCATGCAGTATATGAAATTTAATCTGTGTGATTTAGTAAACTAAATGATGTGTTTTGACTAAGGTAGAATATTGTAGTATAAAAGATCACTTTTCATGTGTATTGTAGAAAGATTAATGTATAGTTTAAGGAGTAACTGGAAATTTAATAGGTTACTGAAGAAGACAGCTTTTACTTGGACCTCAAATCCATATCTCCTTAAGCTTCCAATTGAAAAAGTGATTTGATTAAATTAAAGGTCTTCCTACAACAAAAAAAAGCACAATAATTTTTCAGTGTTTTAATCAGAATGAATGGATGGTATTTAAAGTTCCTAGTTATCTGTTGACTGCTTCTCTTCTATCCTCCTCATTGGTTGTATTTAATTAGCTTTCCTATAACTTTTGCCAGCCTCATTACTAGCACCTGGACCCATATGTTTGCTTGCATGTTTAAAGAGCATATTAGATAGCAGGCTATATATCAGCAGCTTTTTCTTTCCTGTCTTTCATAATAGCTTATGTCTTATGAAGAGTCAGTTCCCTCATATTTAATTTTTATACAGTTTTTTGTGGTTTTGGTTTGGTTTTGTTTTTTAAGCTTGGAGGACAACCTTTAAGATACTAGGGCAATATTATATCCTCATTTAGGGAAATTGGTAAGTTTTGTTTTGTTTTTTTTTTCCTGGAAATCACAATTTCATTCTGTCAAATATTTTTTTCCTACCTTTAATTTATTCTTATTAGGATCAGGTCTTACTAATTATAGTCAGATAATAAGAATCCTCATGTTTTGTTCTGTATCACAGAGTAGGTACTATGCAATCTTTATGAGCAGTAGCCTCAAACTGATTTATGCTGTTGCACAAAGAAAGTCAAGACAGTCTTACAAAGCTTCACTGGTGAAGTCTGAAGGTGATGGTGTACACTGACTTCAGAGTTACTTTAAAAAAGAACAGGAGGAGAAAAACAAGGGAAAACTGTTCTCTGGTAGCCAGCTGGGAAGAGATTCCCTAGACCTGATGGAGACTCCCTAGACCAACATCCTGTCCAATGTGGAAAGTGGCCACCTGACCGTATCTGGCATAGCAACTGTGTAATTTTAATGGGGACCAGTTCAAGCTTCCCTTTGGCTGTTTCTGCTTATCATGTTGTTAAAGTTGGTTGGGGCACACATGATGAGGTGCTGGTGTCACACAATGGATATTAATCTTCATGCATATAAATTACTGGGGAAGCGTGTACTGAATTTGTAAATGGCTAATATCTGTTGTGTTATTTATCAAGAACTATAATAATAAATTAAAAGTTAGAGGAGAGGGTTGAGGAGATTGTACAGACTGAGGGGAAGGTGAGGAGATAAGGAGGTCTGGGAGGAAAGAGTGTTTGCGATACAGGGGAGCGACTACCACAGCAGCTCAGGGCAGGTGGGTGACCAGGCACAGACCAACGGGAGAAAGACAGACTACAAAGTGGACTTTGGCAGGTGTTACTTAGGTTTAGCTTAGCAGCAGAAACAGCATCCTGCAAACAATGTGTGGTCCCCGTACAGAAGTAATCACGCTTGACTCACACAGTCACACACAGAAGTTTGTGATTACTGCTTAAGCGTGCTTTGACCATGATGGATATTCTATAGCTGCACACGTTGCAATTGTGAATTTGTGCTCATAATGTTGCCCACTGTTCTCTGCAAATACTCATCACACTGTTATCCTGCAGACACTTGGTCCCAGCCTTCATTTATGGCTTTGATACCATATCCTAAATTACTTCATAATCATAGAATCATAGAATGTTAGAGTTTGGAAGGGACCTCTAGAGATCATCTAGTCCAACCTCCCTGCCAGAGCAGGATCCCCTAGGGCAGCCACACAGGAATGCGTCCAGGCGGGTTTTGAAAGTCTCCAGAGAAGGAGACTCCACAACCTCTATGGGCAGCCTGTTCCAGTGCTCTGTCACCCTTATAGCAAAGAAGTTGCATGTTGACATGGAATTTTCTATGTTCTAGCTTACACCCATTATTCCTTGTCCTATTACTGGTCACCACTGTAAGAAGACTGGCACCTTCCTCCTGACCCCCACTCCTCAGGTATTTATATACATTAAGAAGATCCCCTCTCAGCCATCTCCTTTCAAGGCTAAATAGCCCCAGTTCTCTCAGTCTGTCCTCACAGGAGAGATGTTCAAGTCCCTTGATTATCCTCGTAGCTCGCCGTGGGACTCTCTCCAGTACATCCCTGTCTCTCTTGAATGTTTAAAGAAAATTTATTGAAATTGGCTTCTTAGTGATTGGAAAAGGTAGTTCTGTTTCTATAGTTTTGAGTCACACGATGTCAATAGTAAACTGAAAAAAAAAAAAAAGGCAGTAGGATTGATTTTGTTTTTCCCTGGGAGGCCAATTTTCCATAAAAAACTTTGAATTAGAATAAAGTAATAAACAAATAAAAAGATCTGTCTTTGAGAATTATAAACATTTTAGGTGAAAGCAAAAAAAAAAATTGAATAAAATCCTATTTTGAAAAACAACAGTATTTAATTTTATGTTATGTTTTTACTTTTACTTCTGTAGTGATGTTTGGAGGAAACATTAGAGGAGCAATTAGTTTTTGAAGCCTAGAAGTTGTTCACCATGTTACCATACAACAGGCAAATATTTTTGCATGTTTAAGTTCACCTTTACTTCAGATCCTTGGGCTTCTGTGCACTTTAACAGTATATATGCTATCAGCCTGTTTGTGCTTTGTTCAGTATTTCCTGTGTTATTAAGACCTACAAAGCACTGTCCCAGTGTAATGAATTCTTGTGAAGTCACTGCTCTAAACTATCAGATTGTTTTCCATAAGGGTTTCTTGATATGTTTCTTCCTACTAGCTTTCAAGATATTGTGGCATCTCCTGCCCTTCTCTTATGACAGGGACCACCATAGTAACGAATCTGTCTGAGGTGAACTTTTAGCACAACAATATGGGGAGTTAATCACTTTTCCTCACTTTTTATGAGTTCCCAGAGAACGTGATCTTGGGCACAATGTAAAATGCCCATTAAAGAGAGGGATGTTTTTTTTCTAGACTAGTAAATACTTAGGTGCCTAAACAATGGGTTAGCTTTACTTCTACGATTGTCAGATGCACTTTTAATTTTGAGAAGCAGCCAACTTATGGTAGACTGGAGTTTTCAGTGCTTTATCTTTTTTTTTTTCTTTGTGGTGGTATTTAGGTGTTTAATTTGCTCACAGATGACTTACAAATCCAGTTCTCAGACACTTCTGAGATAAATTTGGTTGATGCTTATATTTAAAGCCAACACACACAATCGAGAAATAATTTTATATGTGTGTATATTTAATGTCATTAGTCTGTGGCATCATGGCAGGATTGTTTCAACCAAAGACTTATGCTGGGAAGAGGACAATGTGAATCTAAGGCTTAAGATTAATGGAAGTGGGCAGGAATTTTCTTAGAGAATGCCAGTCATTAGTTAGTCTCACAGCAGCTGTGACCTTCTGTAAAGGAGTATTTCTGCATTACATGAAATAAAATTAAATGGAAATAAAAAAAAAAAGTTTTATCTTTGAGGTTGCAGATCTGATTGCAGTTTCTGAAAATGTACATTTGTTGGTAGATATTACTGATACAACTGCTAATAGTAAATGATTACTGAAGACATTTATATTAATTCAGCTCTGAAACTAGACTGTAGTTTGTGATTTAGAAGTTTCATTTGTTGCAGAACACTGTGCCTATGTAGAACTTTCTATAAACTTTAGGCATTATTAATAATAGAACGGCCTAATAAGGTATGAAGTGTTCTTTTGTGGGTCTGGTTTTTGCTCCTTAAGCTACCAATTAAAAAGTCTTAGCATAAACAGGGAGATTTGTAGGAAGATTTAACTGACAGACTCTACTTTTGTTTTCTCATCCCTCTCTTACCATTTCTACACTAATAGTAAAACAAATGTGGACACGTTACTGAGCTCTACTGTGTAAAAAAAATCTTGAAAACACATGTGAAATAACAGCTACACTGAAGTACATTGCAGTTCTTTTACTTTTTTTCTTTAAGTTGCCAAAAACAGACTGTATTCTTGGAGACTTCATCTGTTTATCCTTAAGAGAAGACAGCTTGCTTTCCAGATATTTTCTTTATTCTTCTTTCTCCTAACTTGTGTTTGTCAGTCTTTGTAAAAGGTTTTGTTGTCTTTGAGCACAGGGCTTTGACTTTATTTCATTTATATCAATCCATCCAGTTGGCTTCACTTCAGCTAAGCTTAGGGTGTCACTTCTCTGGCACAGCACGCTGGTGTCCTGTTATATTTCAGCTCTTTCGTTATGCTCCACCTGACCAACCTGTGGAACAACTGCCTTTTCACTTATTCTTATATCTGCCGAAGAGCAGCCTCCTGCAGAAATCTCTATAGTTTTCCTTCCAATCTTAAGCTCCTTCTATTAATCACATTTAATTCGACAGTTTGTTTTCAAAATGCGGTCATATATCTGTTTGCAGTGCTGTCTTTTCCCCTTCCAGGAACCATATTAGCCTGAATATTTATTTTCCAATTCTGAACCTCTTTGGGATTCCTCAGTATATTCACATGGTCATATGTGCACACAGCAAGATCATGTATGGATCTTCTGATTTCCCTCATGTTGATTCTTTGGAATCTAGATGTTTTGGTTTTGTTTGTTTGTTGTTTTGTAGTTGGTTTTTTTTTTAACTCCTCCCAAACCTCACCAATTTAAACAACCATTAAAGTATGGTGCTACGTAACATTGCTACTGCTAATATTACTAGAAAGGATTTGCATATACATATTACAATCAATATTAGTTCCTTTTAGTTTAGCAGTGCTATAGAAAAAATATATTTTGTAGAAGTTGTTTGATAGAGTGGTAATATAATTGGATTCACTCAATGGAATGTAAATATAGGTGGATTCTTAAGGAGCATATCAGGTGATTGCAACAATCCATGAGGATATGGGAAAATATCCTTGACAGAAAATACCAGTTTCACTTTATGAGTAAACTATTTTTACTCCAGCATTTTGAGGGGTTTTTATGACTTCTACTATGACTACTATTATGATGTTTGTCATGGATCTATCTACTGCACCAAGTAGGCACTTTCACCATGCTGCAAATGGTCCCGAAAAGATGTTTTATGGTATTTTAATCATTCCCAGGACTGTCTGTGTGAGTAACAATGCTAGGGCAGGAGAAGAAAGAAACACTTTAATAAAAGGTGAAGTCAGTATGGAAAGACCACCACAGCACAGCAAATAGCTTATTGCAGCAGTGCACATAAGGGAGTTTAATCTGTCACTCGATTTTTTGAAGACATGACAAAAAAATAACCAGGCGTAAGGGGCATGATTGAGCCCTTAACTGTCCAATTCAAATGCTATTTTCTTTGACACTTGCATCAGTCAAGAGCAAGATGCTTCAGCAAAGAGCCTAAATATAAGCTTCTGAGAAGCACAGTAATCTGCAGCAAAAAGTTACACTTTCCTATATTTGAAGGGTTGGGTTTTTTCCAGAAAGCTTATACTTTATACTGTGTCTATTTTGCTGTTTGTATTGGATGGCCAGGATCTGGCCCTTAGCTGTAGTTTTTGCCTCTTTATTGTACCTCAGTGTTCAGTAAGAACAGGACTGCATGATTTCTTACTGTGTTATTGATACTTCTTTGAACAAGATGGCTTTTGTGTTTGGCAGTGTATATTGTTTTATACATTTACCTATTAGTTATTTTGTAATTGTCATTTGTGTAAAGAATAATTGTAGTGGTTTGACCCTGGCAGCCAGGTGCCCACACAGCTATACTGTCACTCCGTGTTCTCTGCTAGACAGGGGGAGAAAATATATCGGAGGGTGCACGGTTTGAGATAAGGACAGGGGGATCACCTGCATCTACCATTCTGGAAAAAACAGACTCAGTTTTGGAGAAATTAGTTAAATTTATTAAAGAACAAATCAGAGAAGAGTAGTAAGAGATAAAAACAGATCTTAAAAAAAACCCCAACACCTCCCCCCATAGCTCCCTTCTTCCCAGGCAAAACATCAATCTCAGTTTATCCACCCCCTCCCCCCCGAGCAGTGCAGGGGGACAGGGAAAGGGGGTTGCGGTCAGTTCAACCGATGTCATTTCCACCACTTCTTCTTCCTCCAGGGGGGAACTCCTCACTCTTCCCCAGGGCCATTGTGGGGTCCCTTTCACGGGAGACAATCTTCACACAACTTTCTCCAATGTGAGTCCTCTCATGAGGAGCAGTCTACCCCAACATGAGTCTGAGGCGCAGTCCTTCAGGGGGAAACTGCTCCAGCATGAGTCCCCCGCAGCATCACAAAAGTCCCACCAGCCAACCTGCTCCAGCGTGAGCTTCTCTCTCTCCATGGGCTACAGGTTCTGGCAGCAACCTGCCCCAGTGCGGGCTTCCCACGGATCACAACCCCCTTCAGGCATCCACCTGCTCCAGCGTAGGGTCCTCCAGGGGCTGCAGGTGGACATCTACACCCTGTCACACCCATGGGCTGCAGGGGGACTGCCTGCCTCACCATGGTCTTCACCACAGCCCGGAGGACTCTCTGCTCCAACACCTGGAGCACATTCTTCCCCCTCCCTCTTCACTGACCTTGGTGTATTCACATATTCTCACTCCTCTCTCTCTCTGCCCCAGTTGTTGTATGGCACAGTTCTTTTTTCCCCATTTCTTAAATACATTTTCACAGAGGCGTTCCTCTCCTATCACTTTACTGATAGACTCAGCCTTGGCCAGCGGCAAGTGTTTCTTTGGAGCCAGCTGGCATTGGCTCTATCAGACTCAGGGGAAGCTTCTAGCAGCTTCTTCCAGAAGCCACTCCTACAGCCCCACCACCACTGAAATCCGGCCAGGCAAACCCAATACAATAATTAAATATGTTATGCACTAAGAAAGGCAATTGCAAAGGTAAGCACTTATGAAATGCAAGAATTAAGATTGCAACTGAAGTCCTCATTTGTTCTTTTTGTATAGGTGTGTAAATAATTATCATGATGTTCCCCAAGATAAACATCAGTATTTCACAGAATCACAGAATCACAGAATGTCAGGGATTGGAAGGGACCTCAAAAGATCACATAGTCCAACCCCCCTGCCAAAGCAGGATCACCTACAGTAGGTCACACAGGAGCACGTCCAGGCAGGTTTTGAAAGTCTCCAGAGATGGAGACTCCACAACCTCTCTGGGCAGCCTGTGCCAGTGCTCTGTCACCCTCACAGTGAAGCAAAGTATAAATTGAAACAAAGTATATTTAAGCAAAGTATAAATTTGGGCAAAGTATAAATTGAATCTCTGTAAATGAAACTTCTTATTTTTTGTGCATCATGTAGATGCATAGTTTAGAGAAACCAGGTTTTGAGAATTTAAACTAATATTTGCTTCTTTACAGAAAGATAAGGAAGACCAGTGGCTTGAGAAAAAAGTGCAGGGTAGTAGAGACCACATCATCTTAGAGCATCTTCAATGGACCATGGGTTACGAAGTACAAATTACAGCTGCCAACAGATTGGGTTATTCTGAACCAACATTGTATGAATTCAGCATGCCACCAAAGCCCAACATTATTACAGGTAAGTTCATATTAGAGTGTTTTCTCTCTATGAATTTTTTGCTACTTGTATTACACTAATGTGTGTAGATGAATATAAGGTAACAGAAGTTTTCTTTAACTAACAAAGCCCGAGATCCAATACTGTCTTATCAGCAAAGACTTCATTCCAAACCCTTAAATGGGACCCTGTTTCCTACTTTTTCTCTTAGTAATAAAGTGATTTGTAAGTACAGAACAAACATTGAATCTTCCACCCAGGTGGTGACAGTTAAAAAGAAATTAGTATTTAAGATAAAAATTTTTAAATTGCCTTGTACCCCACCTATTTGTCTGTTGTAAACAACATTGTTGTTAGAACTCTTGATTTCAGTCCTATCTGTACGTATACCTCAAGACAGACATGTACTAAAGGTGTTTATTCTAGTGTCTGATGAGATAAAAACTTCAAATATTCTTGGTTAGGTACCGTCTTATTGGTGGTAACTCTGCATGGTGAGCATAAATCCTTCTATTATGTCTATTTACAAGCTCTGAAATCTATAGAAATGTTGTTCATATTTATATGTAAGTGTGTGAATAGGAGGATTTGGGTTTTTTTTAAGGAAAACTGCATAGTAACTTTCAGTAATTTATCAAGTTTTAATGCTTCCCAACATGAAGTTATATTTTGGTGCAACAATACAAAAACACTTCATTCAGAATAAACCTGAAATATGATAATGGATATAGTGGACAATAAATCAAAATGTGAACCGTATCAATAGTTGCATTTTAACCTGAACATCTGACTAGCATTGATCGTAATAAAGTAGCGATGATTTTGAATGAATCATAGACTACTGTGTCATCAGAAAAGGTTGAAATAACTGAGTAAGATTTTTTTTTTTCTTTCAATTGCAAGTTTTCTTCAAATATATTTTCAGGGAAGTTATCTCAAGATTTCTGCAACATTTTTTAATATTCCCCAACAATTTGTTCATAATGGAAGCATTGTTACTTACATTCATAGAAAGGAACAGGCATTCATAATTCATTAATAGGTTCAGATCCAATTCTAGTACAAATATTTGGTTTGTCCACTTGAATTGCAATAGTGAGAGTTGATTTGCATCTTGACTGAAATTCAGGGCCTCAATAGGCCCTGTGTACTTGTTTTTAAACAGATAGTGCATTGTGACTGCCATCATTCAAAAATAAAATTTCACATGATCAAAAAAGAAAAGAGAAAAAGAAATTTAGGAAAACTCACTGTTCCAAGGAAATAAAAATACTTATCAAGTAGAAAAATAAATAAAACTTTGTTTAGGTAAATGGAGGAAATAATCAATTTTTCATTTTTGTGTATTTGAAACACAAGTCTTACTTGTTTTGCAACGCAATCTAACTTTAACCTGTTATTTCAATATTTCATTTTATTGCCACAGCTGCTGCAACTGAGAGAAACGTGATATGCCTCCATAAGTAGTAATATAGGTAGTCTCTAGACATTCAAGTAAAAAGCAGTTTAGTTAATTTAGTTTCAGAAGATAGAACATTTTTGTCTGAACATGGTTTTATAGGTATTTAGGGGCTTTTTCCTTTCAGTGCTCTCCTGTAACCTCTAAGTAGTTGTAACAAGTCTGTTAAGCTATTTAACATCAGGTCTTCTTTATATGTATCATTATTCCAGTTACGATTGTGGAACTAATTAGTTTCCTTGACAACTGTTTTTGCAAAGCCTGAAAAGACTGTGAAATTCACATCATAAGAACATTCTGTAGGCGATTTTTGAAAGTATGTCAAAAGACACTTTGAGTCAGTTGAACATTAATGTTCATGAGTTAGTACGGTTATCTTGTTTTGAAATGGCATAATATTATCATTGCTATATGATATATATATGACTTTGTTGCAAAAGTATGAACCTACTCTTTTAAGACTTGAGAGATAATATGTATAAAATGCTGAACTTGGAGTAGAATGATTCTGTCTGATATCAGTTAGTTAACTTGAATGATGCAGTATTTGTCTGCATTGAGGCTTAGATATTTACAGCTACGACTGGGTCCAAAGAAGGTCATAGGAAACAAGAATGAAGTTAGATAGACTTCTGAATAAAATTTGCATCACCTGTTCTGTGCTCACTAAGCAGCTTCTGATGACTGGTTATTCATATAATTATTAGAAAAGTTCCTAATATTCCTGAAGGTGATCTGTATGTGCCCAGATCTATGCCCTTCAGATGAACTGAGTGTTTCTGTCTTGCTCTAAATATAATTAGAAAACAAGATATCTGTAGATCCTATGTATGCAATCTCATGGTTATTACATATCTCAAGAGAACTTTGGGATCCCCTAGGTATCATGATGGTTAACTATATGTAAGATATTATTCTGGTGAAAATATGTGCAAGCTAATGCAATTAGTCAGAGAACTGGAGGGAGATGGAGGCAAGGACACATTTGTTGTCCTTCAGTAGGTGCTCAGCAGGGGAATGAGTGTTGTCACAAGAAATAAAAATTTGATTCTGATTGCTGTAGGAGTTTGCTTATGCTTTCAAGAGCCATTGGATACAAGACAGAAGTAGGAAACCCTGAGGGCAGGAACTGGAAGCCAAAACTCTACTTATGTGAATACACAACTCCTGTGGGCACTGGATCCACAATGGCTTGCTAGGGAAGTGTGAGCAAGTACCAGCTTCTTGCTGGCAGTCAAACTCTGTAATAACACAATATGATGGTCTTCAATTAACAGTCTTTGGTCTAGGAAGGAGCTTGAGGCTGCACATTGCTGTCTGGCATCAGTGAGGTGTATAAGTGAGACAGACATTTCTTTAAATTTTCACATGGTTGACCTCAGCAGCTTCCAACTACTACTTGACTTAGTAATTTCTGTTCCTAGGCCCATAACATGGTCTCATGTTATTCACAAAATCACTCAAATTTGTGATTAATTCCTCAGAATGTGTAATAATTTTAATAAAGGTTCCTCATTTTTCTAGAGGATTTCCATTTATTAATGGAAATTGACGTTGAAAAATACTCAACAAACCAAATGCTTTGCCTTAATTAAATGTATGTGTAAATCTATTCATGTATGTGTATATGTGCATGAATATATAATTAGTATATATTGTATCTAGGTACTTCCTACATTTTTGACTAATTTCTGCAGTCAACATTTCCATCTTTGTATTTCATTTTTTACTGAGGTGTATGAGCGTGTGTTTGAGAAACATGTTTTGAAGAAAGAGTGGCATAGACCTAAATATAGTATTTTATGTATTCCAAAATCTCACTGGGATTGTTAGTTGGCAGTACTTGCAGGCAGGTGCAATTCTAACATTGGCGTACTTGCCTCTTGAATGAAGTCTTTATAACATTTTAAGTACAGATTTGTGATATTTTAGAAACTTCTGTTCTGGCTTTTCTGTACTGTTAAGATTCTTCTAATCCTGTGAGACAAAAGCGGTTTCTCACAGGAGCTGTGTGTCTTAGCTCCTAGCTCTTTATCGGTACTGGAACAGCATAGACTAACCTCTGCAGCCATAACAAACCTTCTGACTGGGTGTTGCCAGGAACAGCCAAACTCCATGAGCTCCCTGAGCCGATGCTACAGCCCATTTGTATTGATCCATTTACTCCTTCTCAGCAGGGCTGAGATAGAGATCCTGACTTTGTACCGTGCAGCTGGTACAACCGTGTCCAAATCAACTGTCATGCTAAACCATTACTATGTCAGCCTAAAAACACCTTTACAATTTTATGTTAAATGAATCCTAAAAGAAGATGAAAAGGAAGGTGTTAAAAGAGGATGCTTTCTGCAAGTGTTAGATATATTTTCAGAAATTAGCGCCAGAAGATTTATGCAGTTGCTGTCTTCCAAAGGCTGTCAGCCAGTCAGTGCTGTTTCTCTAGAAGACCAGTAGATACATTAAAACAGCTGCAAGTTGTGTTTTATCATAAGCTTTTTCTTCTTCATTATAAATTAATAACTTAGTGCAGTAGTGGGAAAATGACAAAAGCATTTGGGGATAATAAAAGACCCTTAGACCCATTTTTCCAGTATTGAGATATTGATTGTTCTAGGGTATTTTTTAACTTCCAATACTGCATGAATTGTCGGAATACGTTTACTAGCATACCTGGAAAAGTTTTAATTGCTTGTGAATCTCATTTACTTTCTTTTTAAGTCCGTGCCTGTCACCAATGCTTAATATCATGTAGTGATACACAAAGAGGGAAAATCTAATATGGTATTTTCAGTCATCATCACTTGTAGCAAAGAGGTTACTCATCATGATTTTTATCAGTAGTTTTTACAAAAGTGCAGCTTTAGGATCTCCAGTGATGTCAAAGTGTGTAAAACATGAAAATAGCTCTTATAAGTGCTTCAGATGTGTGTATATAGATATGTATTTGAATTTGTGCATGCATGTTGTATGATATACTACACAGATAAAATAGGGCTTTTCAACTATACAGGCAGTGTTTTATTAGAATAGAAGCCAGGATAATGAACTTTTTCATCCAGAGAATGAAAATGAGTACAGAAAAATAGAAATGTTTCCTTCATGCCCACAATTTTCTTTCAGGCTGAGTCCTTTAATTTTGTTCTCAAGCAATTCTTTTGCTTTTTTGGTGTAAAATTAAATTCTGTATGATTCCATCTGTGTAGTTGGAGTAGATTTTTGTTCCTGTCACATCTTGCTGCCAAACAGACTCTGTTGCTGCAGTTGCTCTCCTTATCTCTCACATCCCTTCAACACTGACCCATGGGCTGAAAGAGATTCCCTGGGGCACAGAGTCCCTAGCTGTGAAGGGAGACATAACCTCCTTTTTCTCCAGAAGGATTGACCTGACCTTGACGATGCAGCAGCCGAGGGAACTCAAAAAGCAGCCTTCTTCATTCTTGTTCTCTATGCCACTGCAAAAGTACATAACATTTGTTGACTAACCATAATTATGAATCTGTTTCCAGTCTGAATAGTTTTTGTGTCCTTTGAAGAATTTTACTTAGGTTTCAAATAATTTCAGATCTGTTTGAAATTAGATTTTACCTGAATACAACCAATCATCAAAGTCAGTATCACGTAAAAGCGTGCTTGCACAACCAATACCTCTGCTGTCTTTACCATTTGCCTTCTTGGATGCAAGAGCACACAGCTGGCTTATGTTCAACTTGTTGTCCACCATCCTGTTGAGGTCTCTCTGGATGGCTGCACAACCATCTGAGATTTGTGTCATCAGCAAAGTTTCCAAAAAAATGGTCTGCGCTATCCTCCAAATCATTTTTGAACATGACTTGAGGGTACACCACTAGTCACTGATCTCCAGCTAGACTTCACGTTATTGAACAGCACTCTCTAGGCATGGCCGTTCTTCCAGGTTTCAACTCCACCTCACTGTCTGCTTATCCAGCCCGTACATCAACAACTTCTCTATGAGGAGCTTATGGAAGACAGTGTCAAAAGCCTAACTGAAGTCAATGCAGACAATAGGCACAGCTCTCCCCTCATCTTTCAAGACAGTCATTTCATTGTAGAAGGTTACCGAGTTACCTTGGTCAAGCGTGACTTTGCCTTTGCGAATCAATGTTGACTACTTCTGATACAGCAGATCTTCACATGCCTGGAAACAGTTTCCATCTCCTTCCAAGGGATTGAGGTGAGTCTGACTGGCCTATAGATCACCAAGCCCTCCTTCTCACCTCTTCTAAAGGCAGAAATGGCATTTGCTTTCCCCCATCCTCAAGGACCTTTCCTAATCTCCATGATCTTTCAAAGATTATTAAGACTGGCCTTGCAACAACAGCTCCCTTAGCACTTGTGGGTGCATCCCATCAGAGCCCATGGTCTTATGTATGTCCAGTTTTCTTAAGTATTGCCTGACCTGATCCTTGCTCCAGAATTTCTTGATGTTTCCAGGTCCTTAGGTTTCCAAAGGCAATGATATCTCTGTTATGTTTGTTTTCCAATCCCTGTTTACAGCCTTTCTTCTCATAAAACTAAGACAGATTTTTTCCTTCCTCACTTTCACTTCCATAGCAACAACAGCATTCTTGAAGCCAGGTTGTGTTTTAATTATATTTGTGGTATTTTTTTGTCTCTGTATGCAGTCAGTAACCCATGTGCTTTTGCAGGTATAAACTGGTTTTTTAACTTTAGTCAACAGTTCTGTAGGTAATGAGCAAGGAAAAGAGTGTAGTTTTTCCCTCTTAAGCATTTTGCAGAACTGCTGGCAACCAAAATTAGTCATTAATCATATGTAGCTCAGATGAAGAGAAGCCCCTTCCAGGTACAATGTGGTATTTCAGAACAGGACCACATCAGGAGGCAGCGTTAACTATGGGGTCCTTATTCTTAGTTCTAGGAAAAGTTATGTTGCATCATTAGAAGTTAAATTAGGAGAATTGTGAGGATTCCTAGTCATCTTCTTTTGTAGTCTCTTTGCATAGAAAAAGCTAGAAAGGCTGCCAGTAGCTACTAAAGCCAGAACTAAAAGTCATTACTTGTGGCTTTTAAACTGCTGGTTTAAACCTCCAAGATAAGACTGTAGAATTCTATGATGTACCGATTCTTCAGGAATAACATTTTGGCCTGATTTTCAACTTACGGCTTTTGACCACACTCGCTGTCCATGTATGTGTGTATATATACCTGCACAAACATCCATCAATTTGTGTCTTCTGATAACTTTTGCATGCAGTTTACATTTTTGGTAAATTTGCTTGAGAACAGATGCTTCAAAAATAATACATTCCTGTAAACTTTTTCAAAATAGGATAGAAGTCAAATTCTATGTAATTCAGTAAGGAAAATATTGTATTAGAAATTTACACATTTTTAACAATCAGAATCGTTTGGAAAGAGTAGTTGTAACTTTCTGACCCTTGGTCCTTGCACCAGCTCTGGTAGCAAGAATAAATTTAAACCAAGAAAGAAAAGCATTGAAGGAGTCTGAAGATTTTTCCAAAGACAAAATTTCCATTCCAAAGATCAGCTATTTATAGACCATGAAGGATAACATATTTGTACAACTTCGTACATGGTAAGGTTTCTTAGTCTATCTCTACAGCTTTCACTGGTTAGTTTTTTAGTTATATCTAGAAGAAAAAAATGCAGTAGTCAAAAAGAAAAGCCTTTAGGATGTTAATTTCCTTGAAACTCTGTTCGTATTGCCAGGGCAAAGAAAAGCTGCAGCACTACCCTTGTGAATTTACCTGTGTCATTTTCTGATTGGCTGAAGGATATCATTATTTCAAAATCAGAACTTGAAAATGAAGAGTTTTGTCCAACTTTTGTTCAGATCATAATTCTGAGCTAAAACTCTAAAGAAAAGCCTCTGGCATATATTTCTGTATTGGTAGAATTAGAGTATTAGTCCTGAAGAGGGTAAAGAGAAAAGATTAAATGTGTCTTTTACATCTCATGCTTTGAGAATAGGAATCACACCAATCAAATAAATTGATATTCAAAACCTCAGAAAGATGACAGCCCCCACAAAATCTATTTGCTTTTGTTTTACAAGTACTAGAATTTGCTGAGTGAGAACTATTTCTCATCAAATCATGGAGATGAACATTGTTGTAAGTGATAGGGCATATTCTTGCTGTAGGCTAAAAACAGCTGTTTGCTCCATTCTCTGCAAAGATTACCAGTTTTTACATGAAAAGGGGCAGAAATCACTTACTAAAATTGATGAAACTTATTTGACAGGAATTAGGAAGAGAGACAAAAAGACTTTCAGTATGGTCAGAGATGTTCACAAGAAAAAAAAAAAGAAATAAAATGTAATTCTTACAGTATTACTATCACAGAAATTAACTGCCACTGAATACTAGAAAAGCAGTAGAATTCTAGGAAAAAAAAACAAATAACGGTCAAAGTACTATGTATTCACAGAACTTCTGCACCAAAAGGCATTGATTTGTTTGGGGTTTTTTAACCTTATAATTTTAAGTTTGATTATCTTTTAGATTGCTATGAGAAAAAAAGAAAATCGTCATTGCGGTCACAAGTGGTGTGCCCCAGGCTCAGTACTGGACCCAGTCCTGTTTAACATTTTCCGCAATGATTTGGACAAAGGGATAGAATACACCCTTAGTAAGTTTGCAGATGACACCAAGCTGAGTGGAAGTGTCGATCTGCTTGAGGGTAGGGAGGCTCTCCAGAGGGATGTACACAGGCTGGATCACTGGGCCAAGGCCAACTCCATGAATTTCAATGAGGCCAAATGCCAGGTCCTGCATTTGGGTCACAGCAACCCCGAGCAGCGCTACAGGCTTGGGGAGGAGTGACTGGAGAGCTGCCAGGCAGAGAGGGACCTGGGGGTGTGGATGGACAGCCGGCTGAACATGAGCCAGCAGTGTGACCAGGTGGCCAAGAAGGCCAATGGCGTCATGACCTGGATCAGGAATGGTGTTGTCAGCAGGAGCAGGGAGGTGATCATACCCCTGTACTCAGCTTTGGTGAGGCCTCACCTCAAGTACTGTGTGCAGTTTTGGGCCTCTCACTACAAGAGGGACATTGAGGTGCTGGAGAGGGTACAGAGGCAGGCTACCAAGCTGGTAAAGGATTTGGAGCATATGTCATACAAGGAATGGCTGAGGGATCTGGGTCTATCTAGCCTGGAGGACACTGAAGGGAGACCTCGCTCTCTACAACTACCTGAAAGGAGGTTGTAGCGAGGCGGAGGTTGGTCTGTTCTCCCTAGTAATAAGTGATAGGACAAAGGGAAACAGCCTTAAGTTGCACCAGGGGAGGTTCAGATTAGATATTAGGAAGAATTTCTTTACTGAGAGGGTTGTCAGCCATTGGAACAGGCTGCCCAGGGAGGTGGTTGAGTTACCATCCCTGGAGGTGTTTAAGAGACGGGTGGATGTTTTGCTGAGGGACATGGTTTAGTGGTGTTGATAGGGCTAGGACAAAGGTTGGACTCGATGATCTTGAAGGTCTCTCCAACCGAAACTGTTCTATGATTCTGTGATTCTACGATCATACATGTCAAATGTGGAAGTGCTAGGCCACACTTTGCAAGTAAGGTACTCTTATTTCCCTAGAGTATTTGTTAAAAGTAATTGCTAGCATTATATTGCTTTATAATAAAAAAAAACCAACAAAGTGCCAATTAAAAGATTTAATTATTAGATATCTCTAAAAATGTTTTTTAAATGTCTTATTAAAATAGCTATGGAAGTTAATATGTCAAAGTTTGGGGTGTTTTTTTATATGAATATAAGGACCATGTCTTAGTAAAAAGAACTTGTAAATTTTGAACAGTTTAAATAGTCATAATTTCTTTAAAAAATATGTATCATTGAAAACACCACAGTAAAAAATATCTGTGAGGATGAGGTAAAGTCTATAATTTCTCTTAGTCGATATATATTGCTGTCTTTTCTACTTAATACTTACCTACCCTCAGATGTATATTTATGCAAGAACAGGGACATTTATGTTATAAGAGGATAATTCATTGGTTAAAGATTATTGCATCCACATCCAGAAGGAAAGTTTCCCACTACAATGTATTCACAAGACAACTCTGTGATTTAAGGTAAATTTGAGGTGCATTGCAAAAAATCCTAAAAGATTCAAAAACTAAAAGCCAAAAACTCTTTGATTTTGGTTAGCACTTAAATTCCACAGGCCTCGATCAAATATTTGTGGAAAGAGATAATGATTTATCCACCACTTGCCTTTCTAGAGTAGGAGACATACCCCAATATATTTGTGCTAAGGTGTCACAAATCATCCTCTACACTGATTTTGACCTTAAACAGTTTCTTTTGAAGCTTAAGCAATTATAATACTACACAAGATTTTCTGCAATTCAATTTCTTTTGAAGTCTCTTTTGAAACAGTAGTATAATACTGATATTAGTCACTATCCATATAATTACTGTGTCACTGTAGCTGAAAAACACCTTATCTCCTTGACTGGTATCCAGTCAAGGAGATAAGATGTTTAAACATACACTATATTGCATAAACTTTGACTGTATTATCTGTCAAAAACTGAACTTTCAATATATAGGTATTAATAGAAAATTTATATGCAAACTTCATATATTGTACTGAATTGCTTCCAGACATGCTGTGAGGACATGAATGTCTAAGAAGTTGCTTTTTTTATAGTTTGTTCTTTTAGCC
Organism: Trogon surrucura; assembly: GCA_020746105.1. Lineage (NCBI taxonomy): Eukaryota > Metazoa > Chordata > Aves > Trogoniformes > Trogonidae > Trogon > Trogon surrucura. The sequence goes on along the minus strand of CM036617.1, from coordinate 108,770,213 downwards.
TATAGGTGAACATTCGTTGTTGCTTCAAATACATACTCTTTCTGGTAATGTTGCATTGTAGATTCCTGAGTTCTGAGTACCTCCAGTGTGAAAGAAACATGAGAGGTTGTATATAGGTTGGGCTTGACTGAATAGTTATGAATCTCAAGGGAAAATGAGAGTTGGTTGCCTGCTTCAGGTTAAGTGATTAAATAAATTGTTTTAAAGTTGGACCAAAAAGTTTACCACTTTGGGTGCTGTGGAGAACCATATGTTGCTGCTATTAAGTTACACCTTTTCTGTGGTTTGAGTATTTTATTATCCAAATTTTGTCAAAGCACTTCAATGGTTACCATTTCATTCACGCTTTAATTCTAATTTGAAGTTTCTATTAATGTCTTTCGAGTGTTTATCTTTGGCAAAATGTAAATATTAAATTAATTATTTTTTTCTCTTTTTTTTTTCTTTCTCACTGTCACTTCTTTCTTTTTGATACTTTATTTTTCATGTTTTATCAACTTCTTCACTTTTTTCTTGAATTTACTTCTTCACATCCTTGATTTTCTGTAATGATTCTTATTCACACAGATAGATGCTGTGAAGCTACTAGACGTGAAAATGGAGGCCAGTCTCTGCAGCTGAGTGCTGCTGGTTCCGCTTTCATTTTAGTCATAACTTTCTGGTGCATGTTTTGATGGTTTTGATAAGGCAAGCAATATCTTTTCTTTCTTTCCCTATTAATTTTATATTTACAGGATAAATAAACACAGACCTGTATAAAAACTTGTACTTTTCTATATCTCTTCTAAAGTTTCCATTCCTAGTTAAGATCCTAAATAGTGTTATTGCTCCAGTCTGTGCATGCAAAATTCTTCACCTGGCTTTTTGGAAACCTTCTAAGTTCTGTGACAGATTCAACTGGTACACCATCAATTTGTCTTTCATGAGAGTGTTTTGATTCTGTATTAATCCTTTTCACAGAATTGTGCTTATACTAGCTCCTTCCACGATGTACTTAAAACTTGATGCTTAATATAAACATGGTTAGTACTTCACAGTGCATTCTAAAAAGAAAATATTCCCTAATTTACAATCTATGAATTGCTTTAGTTCATCGTATTTAAAAATCATATACTTTATCTGTGCCTCCTCTCTGCAGCCATGCCTCAGCACATAAAACAGGTCCCTACCCACCAAGCTCACTTCTTGTGCCTGTAATAATGCCACTTTCCATTTCACAGCATTTGTTAGACTTGAAGCTCCCGGGGACTCAATTTTGACCTTTAGTAAAAAATGCAGAAAGTAGTTTTCTCTATTTTACACATTAAAAGATTGGCTTACAAACTCTGCAAATACAGCAATGTATACAAAACCTCAGAAGAAAGTTCATTTAGCAGGAGTTCACATAGACATTTGATTGCATATATACTTGATTTTAGAATTTATGTAGTTTACTGGGTTTATGGTTCATTCCTCCACTGCATAAAAATTAACCCAAGAAAGCAATGCACTTCAGAACTAATGCAGAATTAAACATTTATTTTAAAATACTTCCCTTCAAATTGTTACTGAACATAACAGGGATAATAAATTAAGAGTGTATGTTGATTTTTCCACTTTATACTTCATTTCTTTTGGTGTTTATTGCCATTGTCTTATAACTTTCAAATTAGTTGGTCAAATATAAGTTTTTATGTATCTTCACTTGTGTAAGAGGTATGTGTAAGATATGTGTAAGATTGTGTAAGATTATGGTCAATTTTGCCAGTTTCAATATATTCTTGATAGTTTTTAATCTTAAACATCATCAGTAAAACTTTTCATCTAAAACATGTAACAGTCCTTTTAGAAAATTGGCCTATGTCACAAGTAAGATGTCTTCAGAATGCGTGTGTGTGAATCAAAAGACTTAATTTATTGACAGAAGTACTTTTTGAAAAAAAAAATACATATGAAGTGTAATGAAGTAGCTGAAATTCAAGAAAAATACCATTCTAAAAATGTTGGCTTCATTGTAATCTGTAGAAAATCTCTCACTGTGTTAAGTAGGGCCACTATGTCATCCATGACCTTTGCCACTTTAACCTAATGCCGTGCATTTAATTTGAAACGAATTACATATATATGCCTACCATAGTATGGTGAAGAAAGAGAATTTCTATTCCAAATTTGTAAGAGTCAAAAGTTTGGGTTCCTACTTGAGTAAAAGCCTATTCTTCCATGCACTATGTGAATATGTGCATTGACTTTGTTATTTAATTTTATAATTGTCATTCTTTTACAAAAAAACCCCCATTTGTTTAATGCTAAAGTGCTTATCGAACCTATAGACAATAACTAATGAAGAATAGGGATCTTAACATTAAACTATCTTTTTTAATCAAGCTTTTAACTGTGATACAGAGAATTTGGGACTATTAGCTACACATAACAGTTATCAAAGCCTTTTTTGTGTGAGAACACATTTTCAGTTGAGTATAACTCTGACAAGTGCTATTGCTTATGCTAAGTTTTTAGGGGAAGTTATCACCTTGGGCAGAAATTTTTGCAAGAGGATTTATTTTTTTCTAACCACTTGTGAAATCCAGATAGTAAAAATGTTTGTTGCTGTCAGTATTGTCTCTATTTTTTTTTTCCTGTGGTAACAAAAAAACCTGCAAGTACATCTCTACTTACAATCAGTGAACTGACATTTGGCAAATACACACTAAGTAGATGTTGCTTGTATTCCCAAGGGGGAAAAGAAAAACAGCCCTGCCCAAGTCTGGCCTCATTAGAAACCTCTGAAAATCTCAGTTCACGGCTGGTCAACAGTGAATAGTTTGATACCCATGGAGTGTGCTGCAGCACAAGCACACCATGACCTGCTCCCAGGAGGCTGTGCTTAGTTTGCAGGAGCACCGTGATGTACAAACACCGTGGCTCCTTGCTGGAGCAGCAAATTCTTTCCAAAGGCTGTTGCCTGCAGCCAGGTCCCTCCTGCATTCTGATCCCATGGTAAGATAGGGACTGAATGCATATAAGGAAATGGAATTTTCCCCTGTGGACACAAGAGAGACAGAATGCTGTTCTGAATAATAAAGAAAATCAACTTGCAGATACAATAACAACTGGTGAGCACCTGCCACTGGGTTACAAGGTCTTGAGTAAAACTTGGAATCTGTCTCATAGAATTAAACATAAAACAGCATCTCACGAAGGTTGCACAGACAGTCCGATTCTAGTATTTCCATATTTTGCAGCATTTTCCTAATTTACTAAACTTTGAAAACTTAAAACTGCTCTTCTAAACATTTTCTTATATATTTGAGCTGTCATATGCTTGTCTCTGTTCTTTTTTAATAAATCAAAACAGAAGAGTATTGCAGGTATGTATAAAAGTAGAAAAATGAAAGTTTCTAAATAATTTTCTTACTCTGGTTAGACATTTGAAGTACACTTTGCCAGTTATAACTTTATTATTTTAACAAGTCAGTCTAACATTGCAGATAAGTATATAAGAAGATAGGAATTACGGCATGGAGAGTTATCAACTGTGAACTCTGCAAACATACTGTGAAAGAGCTAATGAAAAGCCTTGAGAAATTTTGGAAGCTAAATATACATTATAAATGACAAGCTGGCTTTTATCCTCAGTGTCACAATGCCAGTGGGATAAAGAGGCAAATTTGGATCAGTTATCTTTTTTTCCAGCTGATAGTAGCTTCAGCTGGAAACTACATAAGTTTCCCCTGATAAATGAGAGAAATTTTAGGTCTGCTCCAATTTATATTCCTCTGCATTATGCATTTTGAGGTTATCAGGTACTTTGAATATAATGCTTTTCTTTTGGCTCTACTCTTCCCATCAAAGTCCAAAGAGGGTGAGTTAAGCCAATATTATAGGGATTCTGTGACAGCAGAGCCAGACAGTTCTGGGCAATGTCCCAAAACCTCTGTAATGAGAAAGAAAAAGAGGAAGAGATAATGTCCTTGGGTTGTCATGTATCTCCCAAAATGAATAACTAATACAGTTTTGTTTGTATTTCTCTTTAAGAATGTTTCTTGATCCTAGCTTTAAAAACAATGAGGGCGAGATTATTTTGTAATATCTTGCACAATCTGTGGGAAGATACAGAAGAGTAAAATCATGTCTTCCTACAGATAAGAATGAGGAAAAAGTGAAAAGACACATTTGCAGATTAAATTATAATTGGTAGGTATAGACTGAATAGCTTTAAAACTGTAGTTTAGACTGTATTAAAAGGATATGTCTTCACAAATTGAATTTAATATTCTGCTGTCATTAGTGTTTAAATGTTAGATAAGTAAATTTCTTCCTTTAAATGTAGTAATTGTAAGAGGGATTTTAGGTCTTGTGATTGACAGTGTAAAATGTTACCATTTTTTCAACTTTGTCACATATTTTGAAATGTTAATATTCAGCTGTCTGTAAGACTGATGTCCTAAAATATTCTACACTGAACTTATGCCTTAAATCCAAGTTGGTGGCACAGAAACTTAAAAAGAGTAATGATTGTTCTGTGATATAGCGGTATATCTCTAAGGAGCAGGATTTTTAAAATGTTTTGATTTTACAGCATTTTAAGTCTAAGGCTGACTTCTCCCCTAATCAGATTTTACTTGTTCTCTTTCTTGTTTACAGAGTTTTGACAAGTTCCTAACATTTACAAATTATTCATGAATCAAAGTATTTACAGAGCACAACTTCAAATGCGATCCTTCATTTATTACAGTATTAGAATATAAATTGCTGTCTTGCTAAATAGGAAAAGTATTGCCCATATAAAGGCATGCATACTGCATACATTGGAAATAAATTACATTAAGAGAATATACTATTACTGAGCAACAAAATACCATTCCATTTAATTTTCTGTTGGAAGTATAAGGTCAAGAACTGATATGTTGTGTATATGAAAAATGAATATTTTAAACCTAAACAGACATAGTGGTTCGATTACATATGTAACCATTTGACCAATACTCAATGATATTCTTGAGCCTTACCATGTATTATATTTGCAGCATGCAAACCTCATTAAATAAATTTAATAGCTATGCTCACATATGTATACAAATGTAAAGTTAACTAAATAATCCTGACAAAACAATTTTATATTTTTTTAAAGAGGTAATGGAGGCTCATATACAATTTGTAATTGTGATAATAGTCTCCAATCCTCTAGCCATTGCCCAGTATGTTGATTATTTCTAATTGTTCCTTTTTTTTCAGGATTTTTGGGAGAAAAGGAAAAAATCTATTACATTTAGAAAGTAGTTTGAACCCTATTGAGACAAATGTAGCTTCTAAGGCTTATAATAGTGTCATTTAAAACTTTGCTACATCTAGAGCTCATTTGAGTTTATCACATTGTACTTCATCCATCTCATTTCTCCAGGCGTATAAGGAATCTTCAGTTTTCCTTTGGTACACATTTGTCAGGCTTAATGTATAAATGACAGGAACTCACAGGGAAAATCCTATTCCTTGTAATGACAATGTCCTAATAAAGCAAATGGTGTCAAATACCAAGTGTAGAGCATCTGCCAACTTTGCCTGTAGAAACAGTAGCTGTGTGGAAGCTGTACACTTGAGAGCTATGTTATTTTAGATGTTTTATAAGAACTAGACTGAGCAACTAAAGTAGGAATATCCATTTTTGTTCATTTTTCATGCTCTAAAATCCTGAGAAACTATAGTAGTGATTCTTGCCATCATAGCCCCATTATGTTGTATGTTAGTAGTTCTATATATTTATTTTACGTTCAACATTTTTGTAGAGACAATTTCTAGCAAATATTTTATTCTTATATCATTTTAATTATAATACATGTTAAGTGAGCTGTAATACAAGCAAAGTAAATCCTCCTGAGTGTATGTTTCCAACAGAATTATATTTGAAAATACATACAATGTACTAAAAACTAGTTCTGTGAAAAATATAGCAAGCATTGCAGTTTCTGTAAGTTTATTTATTCAAAAGCAGTATGAAAGGCAAGAAAAAGTCTGTATTTAAAGTAGTTTATTATAATTTGTGAAAAAATAGCATTTTTTCATCTTGTTCATGTTTCACTACCATTTTGCTCCACTGATTTCTTTCATGCATGCAGTACTTGCTGTCATCTCTCTGCTTTATCCCTGAAGAACGTGTGCATAGTGTAAATGTAATGTCCCTCAGCATCTTTCCAGTATCAAGAAATGTATGTAACTTTGTGTGTCTTTCATCTGTTGTTCGAAGTTCTTTTTAGTTTAAGCAACTTCTGTCATTTTTGTAATAAAGAAAACTGACTTAAAGCATTTCTATCTGTATTTTCTTTATTACTGATAAATGCTGTTCTTGAATTTTCTGCATTATGTTTTGTAGTTGAAGAGATTTTTTAATGTTGTATGAGTATTTTTGTTTCAACAGTAAACCTCACAGTATTATCCAATAGTGAATATCAAAAATAACAAGCAACAAACCGCAAACACATACACACAAAAAAAACCCACCAACAAAACTCATTAAAATTAGGATTCCTCAGTTTTTAGTTTGATTCATATTAGGTGGCTAACATACTACTTCACTCATGGAGCAAGTATGTGAAATGTCTGTATAAATATGCTTCCTGAGCACTTGATCCATGCTGATATAATCTGCCTGGTTGAAACAGTTATATCCCAAAAAGACAGGTGTTTTAATACTGGGAGAAACTATATTGATACCTGACACATGTATACCAAGTACAACTCTGCTGGCACTTGCAGTTGTACTAATGTAACTATTTAAATTAAAAACATGCACCGTACACTGGCATCACTTCTCTTTTTGTAGCTAGTGCTATAAAATGATACATTTAAAATATTATTCCAAATAATACTTCTCAAAACTGTTTTGTTTGCATTTATGTATGTCCTGAAAATCTAAAAGAAAGTGCTGACAAACTGGAAATATCTTTATCAATTCAAACATGATACCAACATAGTTCGACTTTTTTTCAGGTCTCCTGACTACAGTGCTCTGGTTACAGCTATCATCCAGTATAAAGATAGAAAAATCTCTCAGGTCTCTGTGGTACATGCACAGTGTGATTTTTGAATTCTCCTAAATAACACAATTAAAATAAATTATCCTTTTATTTAATAGCAGTACTGAAACTGCACACAAGTGTATGTTTGTAATACCCTTGTCAATCTTAATTAATCTGCCCAGGTTCTTAGAATTTTCTCTAAGAGTCAGGTTCAGTAAACCTGCTGTCAGTTTCGATGGAGGAAACCGGAACACGGAAACCTAATAATTTCCTCAAGACCTTCTAAAACCTGGTTACAGAGCTGATGCCACAAACTGCAAAAAGCTGTTGTCATTTCACAGCCTCTTCCCCCTCAATGCACTGGAAGGCTGAGATCTCTCTGCTCCCTTTTCTCTGGGACTTCCCATAGAAGCAGACAATGGTAGAAAATACTCTTTACTACAGTGACTGAGTAAATACATGAAGGAACGGGCTGTAGCTACAGGTACATTAGAAATGATTCTGAAGGCTGCTTAGGGATAGTTTGATGGTGCCAGGAATAATTTTTAGAACTTTGCTTAAAAAAAATAAAACACAAGTCCAGAGAATATTTTCATGACCCAGCACACTTCTTCTAGGTAACATGGCCTTCTTTCCTTTCATTTCCTTTCTTCTCCCTCAGTGGACATGGACGAGAGATTGTTGACAAGAACACTTGAGCTCCTATTTACATTACAACATTTATTTACCTATTTCATTTATGTCGTGTTTAAGACACCTTAATATGAAAAGTGTTGTAAAGGACCAGCAGCTCTGCCATAATAAAGCAAATTCCCTCACAGAGATAAGCGTCAGAAAGGCCTAACATTTCTCATAGATACCATTTTAGACATGCTCATTTCAGTAGCTCACATCTCTGTAATTGATAATCCTGGTGACACTACAAACTTCCTTGGCTATGAAATGCCCATCCCTTCTGTGTGTGGTGTTGCCTGTGTGGTGTTGCCTGTGGTGTACAGCCTCTGCTTTGTGGCTCCCCTTGCTGCCAATGAAACCATTGAAACTCCACTGCAGTTGGGCTCAGATTTCATTGGAGACAGTAGATGATGAAGATATGTCACTTATGGGTGGAAGACAGAGGCACCTTCTCTTTAGTTAGTGGCATCATGATCAATAGTACTGTCCCCTTATTTTTCAAAGCTGTGAGTCAAGCATATCTGTCAGAACATATTACCCAGTCATTGCAGTACAGAGCACATGTCCTCATATGCTTCTACACTGCCCTTTAGCAGTATCTGTCCTAAAAGAAAGTTATAGGAAAAATCACTGAGGAAGAAAAAGCATTAAAATTAATGTCAATCATAGCCTTGTTAGCATCTTTTTGTATTAAAAAGCAGGATAGAAAAGAATATTGCTTATTGTCATAGTCTCTTTTGCATCATGCATTCCCCCAGTAAATGTTGCACAGAATCGTAATTGTGGGTTTTTTTTAAGTTGATGATGCTAGTTTATTGATTTGCTTATTTTATTTGAAGGTAGACATGTAGCTGCTAAGAACTTCTCTAGCTCAAACCCCAGGTTTTATTGGTTTAAATTACTAAAAGCAGCTCATGCAACTCTGGGTGTGGCAGCCAAATTAGTAGAGCTTGTTTGGGTAGGGAGGAGGGATCATTGGTTGTTTGTTTCTTTTTGACTGCCGTGATTTTTATTTCATTAAGGAACAGAAGCGCTTAGCAGTGAGAAGCTCTTGTATAAAGTTAAGAAATGGTTCCTCTTCGAATGAATATAGTCTTCCAGCATCATACCATTGTCGCTAAAAAAAATGTGTAACTTGTAATACTTAGTGGGTGTCACGCAGTCCTTTGCATCCTGATCACCCACAGCAGAGGAGCTGAAGACACAACAGCTCCGTTTAAATCCCACTCAGGTCTGTCCTGTTGGAAAATGCTTTGTCAGGCAAGGAAGATACTTTGACAGACAGTGAGCAAATTTGTGCAAGACCCACAATTTAGATGTATCAATTTTCAATATGAGGAAATGCAAAACAGCAGAACAGCAGTGAGATATAGATATCAGACATAATTATCTTTAAAAGAAGAATGAATCTTTTTAGCTGCTGTCAGTTGAGAAATTATTTCCACTTATGTACAAATTCGAGTGTACTTATATGCCCAAAGAAAAAAAAAACACTTCAAAGCATCTGGAGACAAATGAGTTATTGCAATGATTAAAATGAAGAGCTGTCCTTTGAGTGTTTGCAATACCGTGCCTCTAACACCAATCTCAGAATATTTTATATGTTTTTGTATCTGGAGTGGACATGTATTATAAGTGCATGCTACCTGTCTGGAATTCTATAATATCTTCGGTAAATCCTTTTGGGTTTGCTGTTGTTTTTCTCATTATATGCTTGTTGTTTGGGTATGTATTATTTTTTCTTTTTTTTTTTTTCATCCCCCTCTCTACAGAGAGTAGAGTGAATGGTAGTGAATGTTCTAGCAGTGATCTTGACCTTCTGCTGTTACAATATTAACTTTTAGAAAAACCTCATACAGCTGTTTAACTGTTTTGTACATTCTGATTGTTTGGATGCTCATCAATGGATCCTAATTTATAAGATCTAATTTTTCTCTTTTTAGAGGTTTTGAATAAGTATATACATCTTATAAGCTTTTGATTTAAAGAAAAGTTCCATATCAGATATTAACTCAAAGCCCACATTCACAAGCCACGCAGAAATAACTATAATGGTGGGACGGCCTTCTTAGGAGTCAATACAACACAACAGTTCAAGAAGATGATTAACAAGAGTATGCTTTTTTTTTTCTTCTGTCACTACCCAGTGCAGTGTTTTCAAATTCATCCTCTAGCTCATAACTTTCAACCACTTTAGTTTTAGATCAGTCCTTGTTTTAGCTTCAGACCTACCTGAAAGAAAGGACAAACTTAAGCACAATACCCCTGTACAAACTTAAGCACAATACCCCTGTACACTCATTTGCACCCCTTCGAATGTAACTTTCCTACGCCTGCAAATGTAGGAGAGTGCTTAATACCACTGTTGTGTTTTTTCCTTAAAAATGTAAATAAGGTTAAAGCTTATGTAGAGTCATCTATCTTTCATGTTTCTATATTGGGTCGGGCTGAGATGGAATTAATTTTCCCCACAGAAGCACTCACAGTGCTGTGTTTTTGGAGTGGCAGCTAGAAGGTTGTTGATGACACCCCAATGTTTTGGCTACTGCTGAGCAGTGCTCACACAGCACCGAGGCTGTGGTTTTTCCAACATTCCTCCAACAGTAGGCTGAGGGTGGGCAACATCTTGGGAGGGGACACAGCCAGGCCAGCCGACCCAAACTGACCAGAGAAGAGGGAAGAGGAGGGGCATTCGTGGATTGTGTTTGTCCTCCAGAGCAACCGCTGTGCATATTGGAGCCCCGCTTCCTGGGAAAGAGGCCGAACATCACCCATTGATGAGAAGCAGAGAATGATCTTGGTTTGGCTTTGCTTGGCGCATGGTCTTTACTTCTGTTGTATTAAACTGCCTATGGGCCTCTTGCTATATTTTCCCTCTCTGCCGTCTGTCTAAGAAGCGGGAGTGATAGAGCAGCTTTGGTGGGCTCCTGGCCTCCAGTCAGGGCCAAACCACCACATCCATGCCTGCTAAGGAGGAGGAAAAGGGAAGAAAGGCACAAAAATGTGTTAACTTTGTTTTCAGCAAAACTTAAAATCGCTGCGTGGTTGAGGTTGGAAGGGACCGCTGAAGATCCTCTGGTCCAAACTTCCTGCTCAAGCAGGGTACTTATTATAAAGCCTCAATTATTATTTTATTGTACCACCAACCGAATGTATAAGTGGCATTCTCTAAGAGTACAGAGAAATTCTGTCACACTGAAGGACATACATTCATTTACCGTCAATTTGAATATACGAATGTTGTATAGTAAGTTCTTGTCTCTTTATGGAGAAACAATAGCTTTAGCTTTCCACGTACAAAGTGTACCTGCACACTCTGCACACATGTAGATAGTGGCACTCTCTGTAGACCTGCTGCCCTTTAGAGTACCTAGTATAGGCTCCTTAAAGGAATTCACTCAAGTTTACGTTTGAGGGTTCTGCTTTATTTGCCAAAGCTCTTCATTGCTCTTTCCCATTAATGATTTGTGCAAAAGCAGTCAATTATTTTATTATATATTTATTATTTGTTTATAAGTTAGAAATACAACTTAGTGAATAAATGAGAACTTGAAAATTGCCAATACTTTCCATGATATTTATATAAAGTTGCTTCATTTTCTTTGTTGCATTTCTGAAAGTTTTGTAATCTCATTTTCATAAATATTCATTGATAAGAACTTATTTGAAGAAGTAGATGAATAAATTTACTTTATTTAAAGTTGGCAGTTTCATTATCATGGGAAGGTATGTTGTATTATTTATGCAACTTCCTATATAACAAAAAGCATATTATTTTAAATTTAGCATATTTTGACAAATTATAATTAAAACTCATTCAGAACTATGGAACTTTGACACTATCCCCCGCCTCGAGCAGTGTTTTAAAAGGCTCCATTGCTGTTATATTGCTAAGACCTGATTCTGTAATTAACATTGATATTTGGTGATTTATAATAAGTGTGCTTTCAAGTAGAAGAAAGGTACACAATGTATAAATACTTTATTGTTGTAGAGCACAAAGTGGAACTGGTATTTTGAGTTCATTTGGTATGTACTGTAACACTATAAAAGACATTTAAAAACATTGGTGCTTATAGTATTAAGAATTGTCTCAGTAAAACTAATCCAAATTTATTTAAGGCAAAACTTTTTGACAGCAGAGCGCCTTTCAGAGTTATTTGGAAGACTGTATATTGTATGACATTAACTTTTCCTCCAGTTACAGAATTAGTACTTCTTTTGATGTCATAAGATATTAAGACAAAATTTCACAGTCTTGGTACCATAGATATATTTGGATATGATTTTTGAAAGCAGTCAGGACAGACCTATGTCTGCTTTAATAGCAGTTGGCATTAGTTTTACAAATTACTTCTGCAGAAGCAGATAGACCAGTACAAAGTCCCAGCAACTGAAGAAAGAACAGAGTTACTCCAAAGGTGAATTTTTAAAAAGTTAATTTTGTATATTTTCACTCATATTAAAAATGAATGACAACACAGATACTTTTAAATCCTAAGCCAGGCCAGAAGGCTGATGACAGCTTTGCTCCTCACCCCAGTGCAGGATGGGACCACATTCCCGTCACTCTTCAGGGCATGGGAGATAAAGAAGAGGAATGCTGGAAAATCATAAGAAATCAGACTTTCAAATGTTATGAAACATTTGTATGAACATTTGTATAAAAAAATGCCATTAGGAAAACAAGACTTGGGACAAGTAGAGCAGTACGAAGGGTGGGAAATACTGAAGGGAAAGGAAATTATCAGTCATAATATCAGTCATACAGCAGCAAAACCCAACCCTGAATCCCTTAAAAAAAAAAAGAGTAATAGACTCTATTTTTTCCTCTGCCACATTCTATTTAGTGTTTAAGAAGGTGTAGAAAGAAAAACTTTATTGTATAAGGTCTCTAGAACTGCACTCTATAGAATTAACAGGTCTTACATTTGTTGAAACATATGAGCTTTTCAATAAACTGGAATTGAATATCTATTTAAATCTTCCTGAAAATTCAGACTTGCAAATGAGTGAAGTTTACCTCCAACATTGCTGATGGGGAAATGCATATTTCTTGTTATTTCTAGTGTGTTTTTCAAGGCTGTTTAAAAAAAGTAAAATAACTTTGAAGTAATATTTCTATGTTTATCTGCCTAGCCATCCATGTAAATATATATATTGAATTCTGGCTTATTGCATAATAATATTCTGAAGAACAGTCCTATAATAAAACAACCCATACAGTAGATGGTGAAATCAATTGCATATGAAGTAAAATATTCCTTCTCTTTTGAAAAAATTTTTACTTTTCGATTTAATAATTCTATCACATAAACTAACAGAACATATATTTCTTTTAGTATATATTGATTTAGAAGTCCTCAAGAAAATAATTTTCTAATTATATTTGAAAGGGCAAATAGGCATTTTCTTAAAAATCGGTTAAGCAGAACTATGAAAGCTTAAAGAATATTCTTAATTGGAAAACAGTCCACAATGTATCAGGAAGGTGGAAGAGAAAGAAGAGGAAGATGATAGTAGTAGCCCCATAGAGACATTTATATTAAATGATATCAAATTATGCTTTCATGTTATAACAGTATTCAAGTAATCTGTCAGAAAAAAAAAAAAATCTTACTCTTACTTTGGCAACAGGCATAGATACGACTGCAAATGGACATGTACCACTGCACTGCTGACTCACGCGTCACTTCAAGGCACAGTGACGCTAAGTGAGCAGTGTCAATGTGCAGCACCAACATGCAAAAAACACAATTCCACTGCCCCGTGGAGTAGATCACACAGGGAAATTGTCACTAGCCAATTTCTGTGCTAGACTGATACTTTCTTGAACTACCTGGGTGCATGAACCATTACTGAGGCAGCTTTTGTTTTTCTGCCCTAGTTTATGGGTGAGATACAAGTCTTCTGTAAGGGCCATCTGAGTTCACCAACATTGTAGTTGTTGTTCTTCTGAGAATCACACTGTCCAAAACAAGCTGTAGCATTACTGTCTGTTAAGGAAATGTCAGCTGAGTCAAAACATTACAATATTTTTTCTGAGAGTTATAATGAAGTCAACAAGTAAAATTAGCCAAGCATCAGCTTTCATAATACAAATACAGAAGGCAAGATCAGGTGTGGAATACATTTATTTGAAGTGTATGAATGTATTTTCAAGGTAAAAGACTGTACAAAATGAGGTCCTAACCCTATAATCATTTAATAATATGCATAGGTTTCCTCATACTAATTTATTTAAGACTAAGTGTGTGCAACTGTTTCCAGATTAAATAGCTTGGATTACCTTCTTTGAGGACTTTTTCATTCTACTTTAATTCAAAAAGTGACCTTTACAAGAGTAAACACTGTTTTGGCACTCTCTTAAACCTTTCAGTAATTCTGTTTAGCAGCACTGTTAATGAATTATATTTGAAATGTGGAAAATGACAATTTATATCAACTATTTACTGTGTTGAATATTTAAAATGTTTTTCTTAGCCTGCATACTGATACTCTCAGTCTTAGAATGTTAAGATGTGATGTTATTTGCTATTAAATAATGACATTTATGCCCTGTAACCCTATCTGAAGTTTGGCAATGGGAACATATTATATAGAAAAGCTGGGTTTTGTGATTTTTTTTTTAAAATTGGTTTGTACACATGCTTAATCTTCATAACTGTTTATTTCCATTAATTTCTGCATGGTTCATTTCTAGAGTTCCTTTAGCCTCCTGGTCGACAGCTTAAAATCTTTAGAAAATGCTATTCTTTAAGGTGAATTTTATTAATAACTTAATTTTCTTTCCTTCAAGACACTCTTTTTAATGGTCTTGGACTTGGTGCTGTCATTGGCCTGGGAGTGGCAGCCCTTTTGTTAATCCTGGTTGTGACTGATGTTAGCTGCTTCTTTGTACGACAATGTGGATTGCTAATGTGCATCACCAGGAGGATCTGTGGAAAAAAGAGTGGTTCAAGTGGAAAAAGTAAAGAACTGGAAGAAGGGAAGGCTGCTTACTTGTGAGTATTAATCACATATTTTGGAAACTTCGTTGCAAGAAAAAGTTGGCTCTCCAACTTACAGTAACTTTATGGCCATTTTGTGGTCTGGCAAAGGAAATTAATAAAACTCTTCTGTTACTTGGAAAATCATTCCTCTGAAATGGATAGAATTGTTTGTGGTCAAATATTGCCTTAAAAGAAAAATGGATACGAAAAAGGCATTTACCGTACGTCATTTCCAGATGGCCTCTTCGTGCAGCTTGACACAAAGGAAATCAATCGTAATTCAGTAATAGTTACAGGCACATCGTTGGTCCATGAGGAACAGGTAACAGATCATTTTAACTCCATTTCTACAAATCTATCTTTCAGCCGTTAATACCCAAAAGCTCAGCATACAGTTGTGACAGTGCCAGTAAATCTGGGAGTGAAGGACATGGTATTATAGAAAATCTTTGAAAGAGTTTTTCTTCTCAGACATAGCATTTGATGGAAAATTTTCTTTCTTGACCATAGACTTTAAGAATAAAAAGTATTGTTGATTTTTAAAAATAGGAGTGCTGAATTGGAAGTGGGTGAAGTGCTGGTGAGTATGATTGTTCTTCATAGCAACAGTCAATGATTGCTAAACATAAATGGGGAATAAACAACCCTGATTCTCACAAATACCCTTGTGTAGTGGCTAATTCATCAGACAAATGCGAATGAACTGATCATTTATGTGCAAATATATTCCCTTAAATGATAAGAGCGGATAGTGACATCTCTGGCAAAACAGTTCAAGTACTGATTGCATGAAATAATAGTTCTTTAAAGACCCAACATTTACATGGTTTTGAAAAGTTAAGCTGAGGAGAGGATTACTTACGGTCCTTCATTTTAGGCAGTTCCTTTTTACCACTAAACAAGTTGTTTAATCTCCTCTTTATGTTCATCTGATAGACTTCTTATGCATATACTGTAATATTTCTGAGAATGTTTCATATGGTTTAAGTAATATTTACTGGTCCAATTCCACTGTCCTGTAGCCGTCCTAGTAGTCAGGCCTTGCAGTTCATTCTCTTGCAGATTCCCAGATCCCATCCTTCCTCAGATGCCTGTAGAGCAGATCAGATTTTACAGCCCTCATTATTCACAGCTGTATCAGGCTTCTTCATTGTTGGTAGTGTTGGTGTCTCTTTCTTTGGTTTTAATCCTGGCTATTGGGTGTCTTTCTTAGGTAACTCAATTACATTTCTTGGTAACAACTCTGTAGAGCAAAACCAGTCCTAAGCAGGCAGAGAGTATTTACGTCAAATAATGCTTCTGAACAGAAGTTATACCATAAAATAGCTGATTCCTAATTCTCCACAGCTTTCAGTAAGAGGAGGAATAACAGCATTTTTTTTGTTTGTTTTATGAAGCCAGCATGTCCAGTTCAATAGAATCAAGATCTTCTGACTCTGACTAGCTGTCCTTTCTTATTGAGCACAGCACTTCAATTTGTGCTTTAATTTCCCATTCAGGAAGTGTCCTAGTACAAATGGGTGTGCAGACTCTCCTGAATGGGAAGACCTTAGGGAACTGAAGTTGCAAATGTCACTTGACAGCAGTTTATACCTTACTATCAACATCTCATACACAAATGCCATTCCCTGCTGTCCCAGAAAAGCATAAAACTGGTCACTTAATATTAGTTCATCCATGACACTTCTTTTGCAAGGACAACTATCTTAATTAAATATTATATTTCTTTCCTTGGTCTTCAGCCAGCCAGATCTTAAAATATTTGTGATTGTTCTTGTTTTAGCCTGTTCTCCTCAAAATGAAGTATCAGGCTAAAATTTCAAGACAGGCTTGAAGAGTAAAAATTTGAACTTATTTCATGCCAACTGCTATACCCTAAAAGACACTGACATTTCCCTGTTTTAAATATGTCAGCTTCCATTCTGGATTTTTGAGTGGATTTATGGTATGGTTCTTTGTTGCGTTTTGATTGTAGGATATATACAGTTGTTAGTGATGTTCCACATGTAATGACCATAGACGATGCAATACATGTAACATGCAGCCACCTGGAACAGAAATGACCTAATGCATTTCCTACAGATCACTTTCTCTCCTATGGAATTTTTAATTATTATGCAGTTTGTGCTTTCTTTACAGATTAGTTCCTCAATCCTATGTGAATACTCTTTGCAAATAGTGTCTTGTAGGCTTTTAGTCATGCAATAATGTATGCTTGTCTGTAAGACTGTAGATATACAGAAAAGCCAAGTAGAACTTACAATTCCCTCTGCCAGTCCTACAATAAACCATATTTTTTTCACAGATAAGAAGTAGTCATGACAGTCATGTGCATCATCTACAGAAATAAGCATTGTATTCATTTTGACATCTTAAAGTAGAATTTAACTTGCAGAGATAAATCAGCACATGCAGTTTTTTTAAAAAAATGACCAGAGTCTTTTAGACTTCTACCCCTTAATGCTTCCCTAGTCGACTTCTTGGTGACACATTTTTCTGTGCTACACTCTTACTAACTTAAAAAAATATTCCTTGAGGATACCTACCAGAGGATGGTAAAAGTTTTTCAGGTACTTCCTGAACAGATGGATTATTGTAGTTTAACAGCCTGTGTAGCACTTATCTTTTCAGGAGCGATATGAAAAAGTGAGATGAGAATTAGACAAGTGTTTAACTGGGTCTTTGCTATGGCACATAGCAGTCTGACTGCTCTCTAGAAAATCACAGGTCCAGAAAATAGTTTTTTAAATATAAAAGTGATTGTTCATCTGTAACAGAGTTACTCTGTGTTTCCAGACTGCAGCTGATGAAGTTCCAGGATACAATTCCTGGTCTGATGACAGGAATAGGAACGAAATATTTAAACGGAAAGAGATTTTATTTTGGAAATATCAAATATATCTTAGATATCATTTGATCTGCCTTTTGAAAGTAAAATTATATGCAAGTTAATTAGTATGAATATTGTTAATACTTCTGTAGCAGTGCGCAGCTATTCCCATATCATGGCCATTTTATTGAGAGCAGCCTTGTGGAGAAGAACTTGGGGTTACTGGTGGGTGAAAAGCTGGACAAGACCTGGCAATGCGTGCTCACAGCCCAGAAAGCCAGTCGCATCCTGGGCTGCATCAAGAGAAGTGTGACCAACAGGTCAAAGGAGGGGATTCTGCCCCTCTGCTCTGGTGAGACCCCAATTGGAGTACTGTGTCCAGCTCTGGAGCCCCCAGCACAAGAAAGACATGAACCCGTTGGAGGGGATCCAGAGAAGGTCACAAAAATCATCAGAGTAGTGGAACACCGCTCCTACAAAGACAGGTTGAAAGAGTTGGGGTTGTTCAGCCTGGAGTATAGAAGGCTCTGGGGAGAACTTATTTTGACCTTCCAGTACTTAAAGGGAACTTACAAGAAAGATGGGAACAATCTTTGTAGCAGGGCCTATTGCAATAGGACAAGGGATAATGGTTTTAAACTAAAAGAGGATAGATTTAGACTAGATATAAGGAAGAATTTTTTTTTGATTAGGGTGGCAAAACACTTGAACGTGTTGCCCAGAGAGGTGATAGAAGCCCCACCTCTGGAAACATTCAAAGTCGGGTTGGACAGGGCTCTGAGCAACCCCACCTAGTTAGAGATGTCCCTGCTTACTGCACGGAGATTAGACTAGATGACCTTTATTATTCTATAATATCAACAAAAGCACAGTGACAATACTCACTGCTCGACTTTCCTTACAATTCTTTGTCCAACTAGCACAAAGGTTATTCTTTTATTTACATGTGAATGACTAGTGTTTGTTCCTTCGACCAGTGAAGCAGAAGGGGCTAGATTCTTATCACACAAGGGCTCTTTACCCTGTTCTGGTAGCTGGGATTGTCACTATCTCAGGAGATTAAAGTACACTTCTGCAGTGCGTATATCTATGGCTCTTTACACTGCCAGAAAAAATTAAGGCATAACTAGGCATCAAGTGCTATATTTGTTATATTAGGTTAGAAAAATTTGCATCTATTCCCATGAAGAGGCCATCATCTTATTATTTAATCATAAACAAAATGCTCTTTTGAGATGCTAATCCATGATGTTTGTGGAATTAGGTAAGTAACCATGGATACAGGATGCTTTGAAGACTTCAAGGAATTGTGAACATGCTTTTAAATGTGTCTCAGTGGTGTTAGTCACTGATAATTAGTTCTGTCTTTTCTTTGCTGCCTTTTGAGAGAAAGGATCCTGGTAATTAGTTATCTCTAATGTATGTGGTTAATATGATGATATGAGACGAACACTCTTTTAATAATTTTTAGGAAAGATGGATCAAAAGAGCCAATAGTGGAAATGAGAACAGAGGATGAAAGAATTACCAGTCATGAAGATGGGAGTCCAGTAAATGAGCCAAATGAGACAACTCCTCTCACAGAACCAGAGTAAGTAGTCTGACATTCCCCAGAGTTTCACAGAAGCTCCTCCTCGCTATGAGGATGGACTTGGCTTCCTGCACTCTGGGAGGGAAAACAAATAATTATTTTTTTTAACTTTACAATAACCAATCTAAATCACAGTAACCCACACCCAACAGCTGAGGTTATCACTAGACATTTTTCTGTTCTTTCTGTGACCCAGAGTACAATCACATTTGGATGTCACCCAGCACTTGGAAGGCAAGACTGCAAGAGCAGCAGTCTTGCAGTGTACCTTTATGCTACCACCTGTTCGAAGGTTAGCAAGTATCCAGGGAAAATTTCTGTCCCTCTCTGCTGCCAAGTCCCAATAAGCTCCTCCTGTGCTCTTGGTGAAAACAGACCTTGTATCAGGGTAAGGGGTATGGGTAGACTTGCTCTGCCCTCTCCATCCCCCTGGTTCCCCCTGTCCAGGGGCAAGGAGCCCCACATCAGCTCCAGCAGCCCATGCCCAGCACTGGCCCCAGTGGGACATAGACCCACACCCCGCTGCTGCCCCCAGCTCTGCCCACTGCATTTAGGGGCTGGAGAATGAGGCCAAGGATCTGCTTGCACTCTCAAGCTCTCAAGCTCCCCCAGAGCTTGTCCTTGATGCTCCTCTGCCACTCCTGGCTCACCTTCAAACCCTGTGGGGAACCACAGCCAGCAGAGACAGATCATAGTCCTGCCACCTTCTCTCTCAGCCCCAGCACTCACAGTCACCTCACCCCCTGAGCCCTCCTGCCCCTGCAGTGGTGGCTGAGCAGAAGTACAAGGTGTTTTTTTTGGCTGGGTGCTGCTGATCTTTACCACCTACGCAGTTATTAACCACTCTGTGGGAATTATCTCCTGACTCTCAGGAATGGCCTTAGATCCAAGTCACACACACATCCCCACGCACAGCCTATATCTAGGGCACAATGATCCTGCGC
Organism: Trogon surrucura; assembly: GCA_020746105.1. NCBI lineage: Eukaryota > Metazoa > Chordata > Aves > Trogoniformes > Trogonidae > Trogon > Trogon surrucura. The sequence continues at coordinate 108,750,189 of CM036617.1, read as the reverse complement.
TCCAGAAACCCAGCTCCTCACTGGGTGGGCCCTTGCTGCTTTGTTCATGGGTTCAGTATTTAATTCCACATGATGTAATTGGATTAATACTGCTGAAGGGCAGACACTTTGCTCAGCTCACTCATGCCCCTTCCCATCCCTGCAAGCTGCTCTCAGCACAGAAACTGCAGCAATTCTCACCCAGACTCACAGGCTCCAGCTGCCTCCTGAGTCACAGGGACCAGCCTTTGGCTCAGGGGTCCTGGACTTTGGCAGTCAGGTCCTCTCCTATGTTTTATGCTGCAGTCCCTGAAACAGATTAAATTGGGTAGAGTTCCTGGCATTTTTACCTAAATAGTACTTTTCAAAATCTATGTGGAGGATAAAGTAACCTTTGTGATAAGGTGCAAGCAAGCTGGTATTTTGCTAAGTTTACTGTTATAATCAGAGCTTCTGGTAAGCTTTTTTTTTCTTCTGAAAATTTGGTTGGAAGAGAAACTAATATTTCAATAAAGGTGATGACAGTCCCATCCTTTATATTGAGAGCCCTCCTAGTGTTGTTAAAGGACGTGAACTGATTGCTCAAGAGTTTAATTTCTGATCCTCAAAAGTTGATTGATCTGAAATTATTGAAGAAATCTCCAAGCTTCTTTGGTTTGAGCCCAAAGATTTTCATGTATTGTGAAAATCTCATAACTCATGAGATCTGAAAGCTGTCGGGGTTATGAAGACTCTTCTGCAGTAAATAAAGAAACTCACCTGTTGATTATTTGATGGCATCACAGTTGTCATTTAAAAGGAGGGGTGTTCTTTTCTCTCTCTGAAAATACAATATCTCCTTCCTTGCCATTATCTAGAACTACAAACTCCAGAACCTTTAATATGAAAAAGCCTGTGTTACTGACTGTCATTGACATTTGTGGTAAGGGGGAGGGGAGGAGGGGGGAGAAGGGGTGCAGTTCTATAACTGCACATTAAGCTGTATGCTTCTTTAAAGAACCTGCACCTGAAGACTTCAAACTTGTCTTAATTAAATAATTATGTGGCTTTTTTTCAATGATTAATGATGTATTTGCTCTTCATATTAGAATTTATAATGAGGGACACTGTAGAGAGCCCACAGTTAGGTAAGGAGTCAGGAGAATGCAGTTGCAAGCTTTGTACAAGTCCAGCAGGCTTTGGATGTGTTAGCAGGTAAGGCACCAGGGCCACATTTTTTCATGCTTCAAGACTATTTGTAGCACCAGATCTTGCAAATACAAATGGGATGTATCTAGCAAGGGTTATGATACCAGGAAAGATTAAGTTTAGTTCTTCTTGCTTGTCTCACTCATTAAGAAGAGATGACAAGAGTGAAATATAAGAAAATTAAAATAAAAAATGTTTATTATCATAGGGGAGGGGGAGATAATCAGTCACTGGTAGCATGAAACAATAACTAAATCATAGGAACACCTGATAAGGGGGTTGATGGGTATTATGTTCTTGGGAGGGTAGGACTGCTAAGAGATATTAATAATGGTGACAGTTTCCTTCTCTATACTTTCTGCTCCCACACCTGATGGCAACAGGCAGCGGTCCAAGGTACAGCTGGACAGAGGTCAGCTAAAGATTCAGGACAGTGGCACTTAGGAAACCAAGGATGAATAGAGCATCATGGAATCAGGACATCTGAAGGGAAGCTGGTGCTAGGGGAATGTGGAAAGACCTTCTGCTTAGACACAGGTTATAGCTGATGCAACAGAGAAACAATATAAAGTACAGATGAGATACCACTAAAGAAAAGGGTAACGCAGTAGAGTGGAAGTACCTCTCTCAGTAGCAATAACCTCAAACTACATTGTCAGCAACAGGGGCTGTCAGCCAGAAAGGCAGAGCACAATGGGCAGTCCAAGGATGACCATCTTGAAGGGGAAAGCTTAGCTTGCAGGAAGGCAAAGTTTCAAGGACATTCCAGGCAGACAATGTTAAAACAAGGTGGGATTAATTCTGACTGTTTATGGCTGTCTTAAAGTTATACGAAATAAGCCTTCAGTTTAAACTAGATGAAATATTTTGAAAAATTATTTGAAGTTTTTTGAATAATACCAAATTAAACTCAGAACTTTAAATGCAATTTGAGCATTTGTGGGAAATAATTAATAAAGACATTACTTCCTATTACAATAATAGAATATTTTTGTTATATTGGTTGGCATAGTATTCAGCAGTCTATGTTTTATCTTTACTCAGATGATACTTGTCAAAGCCAAGTTTGGGATCCGTACATGTTGAGTGAGCACAAAGCACTTTTACCTGCAAGTCAACAAGTTTTAATAATGCTTGCAGGCACTAAATTTAAGCTGTGCATTTCATATTACATTTTTGTAATATGATTAAAATACCACATTCAATGTGGTACTATAATTACATTCCTAGTCTGACATTATTGTGTTTCTACTATTGGTTGAGATTTTATTACCATTTATGAAGCTGGGTGAATTCCAGTATCAAAGTGGCTAGGAGCCATTTTCATAAAAATTAGGAAAATAAATATTCCAGTTAAAGTTTTCTGCTGGTAACAGCAGCAGATTGTTGCAGTTAAGCCACATGCAGTGCTAGAGAAAATCAATATTATTAATTATTGTTAATAGCCAGCATCTGTTTAAAGCAAAAAAAAAAAAACTTTTCAAGTTCTCTAGGTTTTTTTTTGAGTTGTTTCTTTTTCTTAGAAAAAGCACTTATTATAAAATATTTTAAAATTTGGAAGGATTAGTCTGCCCAGATGAGAAATATAAAATCATTTCAAACAAATGTAGCTAAAGTAAAATCAGGTGTAGAAAAATTGGTGTAATTAGAATATTTAAACTTCATTTAGTTAATTAAAATAGGATAATGATTGAGTTTATTAATTAAATATGAATTAGTATTTGAAACACAACGAGAGGAAAATTCCAAAGTAACAGTTGTCGCAGTCAAAAAGGAAAATGTCTAACTGTAACTGAACCGATAACTTCACATTACATCCAGAAAAAACCCGCAAATTTTTAAAGACAATAAAGTCAGAGAACAGTGGATGAAGTTTTTGACAAGGAAAGCTAGGAAAATATTTTATGTGTTTGTAGTTTGGTTTGATTTATTTTTCCTTATTTGCATTGAAAGCAGAGCTCATTTTATCACATTGTTTGCATGAACATGGATTTCAGTAATATCTAGTTTCCTTCAACAGCCTTCTATCAAATTTGTCCCATTTCAAATAATTTGAAATTATTTGTTACATGCTTGTAATCCACTTGTCCAAACCCAATTTGTTTAAATTCCCATGCAGTACATTCTGTCAGTTGACCAGCTTTTACTTTGACTAAATATTTCCTCCCTTTCAGCAACATCTTTAGAGAAATTGTTCAAAGCATTAGTAATTTCTCAATATAAAGGAGAAATTTATATAAGCCTTTATATAAAGGTAGATTAAATTAGCTTTTATTTTTTTTCTTTTTTGAATACTAATTTAAGTGCTTTGCATTATCAGGCCTTTAACACAGGTACCTGCTTACCTAAAAAGCATCTCATGAGCTGTGCTTCCTCTGACCCCATGTTTTATCCTCTTTTAAAAATGGATTTATGTTGATTATGCTATTTTCATTCTTTTAGACATTGTATTGTGGGCTGAAATCTTTTTCCTTTTGGTGAAACAGAGAATTACTAGAGACCTCCCTCTGTGCCCAAAGCCAGACAACTGGTATATCTCACATATTTCACTGTAATAGAACAAGTTAGTCTTCTCTTTGACTTAGATACAGGTTGTGCTCATTGTCTAACCTCTAGATAAACAGCATCTTTCTTAGTTCATTTCAGACAGTCTAAATTTCATAAGGCTGGGAATTTGGGAATTGCTTTGTTTCATTTGTTGTTACTAAACACTGTTATTACAAGACATTCCTAAGGGATTCCTCAGCCCAGTTTTGAATAACACATTGCTCTTTGGGACATGAAAGTAACCACAGTGGAAGTTTACTGAAACATTTAACAATTATGAAGAGTAAAAAAGGTATACACATACTATTACCTAGTTAAAAAACAGAAAGCAAATCCAAACTGTACTCATGATTAACAACTATTATGCCCAGGAGACATTATTACAGGAACATCTGAGTAAACCATACAAATTCTTGACAGCTATATTTTTTGACAACTGAGTACTGTCAGCAGGGAATCAATGATTTTCAATATCTTTTTTAATTAATTCAGTGCTTTGTCTTTCCTGTAAAGTGAGGTTGGGGTCTCTTTTGCCATTGGAATTAAGGCTTATAAAACTCTTCAGAGTATTCACTAGGTTAGTCTTAAAAGAGCTGTAAGTTACTAACACAGCTACATTTTGTGATCCAGCAGAAATAAATTGTAGAAGGTTCTAAATAATAAAATAACTTCCATTACCTCCATGTGCTATAAGAAGTTCTTTACCTATGTCTTGACATAACCTCCAATTACAAAATGTCTTCTTTAATATACAATTGAATTTACATTTAAAAACAGACATAAAATAAAAGAGTGTTATCTAGATTCCTCAAAAGGTTCGACTGTAAGTGATTCATGGTGTCCTAGGGAACCCATTCCTCTGTACTGTCTTGGGTCAGGTTATTCAGCATTCTGTTGTTCTTTTGTCCTGTTGAAGAAATTGCGTTTTGGACAGAAGCAATGTTCTTATCATGTACCATTTAGCTTTTTCTGGTGTTATAGAAATGGAGAGTTAATATGAATTTCTTTAAAAGCAAAGAACTTGGGTACTCAAAATAATTATATAATATTTTTAATAAATTCTATTTTTAAAAACACTATGAACTGTGTAAGTAATACATATATCATACACTTAAATTCCAGATTTTGTGTTATTTGTTTATTACCATCATTCCTCTTTTCTTCTGATAGGAAACTGCCACTAAAGGAGGAAAATGGGAAAGAAGCTTTAAATCCAGAAACCATAGAAATCAAAGTTGCTAATGACATCATCCAGTCGAAAGAAGATGATAGCAAAGCATAAGATAATCTACAGCTGTCTGGATAATGCATTTGGATTGAAGTAACCACGTGACCAAAACTTTACAGCTGACCTTAATTTCTTGGGAAACTTAAGCTTGGAATAGTTAGTACATGTGTACATATGATGAAACAGTTTCTGTCTACGGTTCCTTTCTATTTTTTTGTTAATGGTTTTAGGATGTAGTTTTGCTGACATCAAGTCCCATGGTATAAATTTGAAAAATCTGCAGAATACGAACTGTAATTTATTACATAACAAAGTATGTCTGTCTAGAAGAATAGTTAGAAAGCACCCCTAACCACAAACAATACATCAGGTCTCTCCATATCCTACAGTGCAAGCTGCATACATGAAGTGCCATATACTACTGTATTTGTTTCCATTTATAATAAAACAAAAGTTTAGGTTGCCTTTAGAAAAAAAAAACAAACAACAAACCAGTGTCAGTATAACGTTTAAGACCTTAGCACTGACTGACACTCAGTAGTCATTCCAGCTGTGCTTATCACTTGAAGCAAACAATAAAAAGACACTCTTCAACATAGAGCCAGCTCCACCACAGTTTCACCTGGGTTCTAAAAGGATAGCCACGATGTAAAAATTTAAATAAAATATAGCAGTATGTTGGCCTCATCCTAACTACATGAGTGTGACTCTGAAAGGCTCCAGGATTTTCAGTGCTTCAAGTTTTCTGTGTTAAAGTTTGGAGGTGGCATGTGAACTAAAATGCAGCAAAGATGTGAAAAGAAACTCTTTTTTGATCATAACCTTGGCTTCAGGAGAAACCTTAGAATAAACAAACAAGCTCAAGTTATTTGTCCCAATGTATTTATACATATACAATATTCTTTTAGTGCTAATCATTTAGTCAGGGATAAAACTGCATTTTAGTGTAGTAGCTATGTTTTCTCCCCAAAGCAGTACATGAAATATTTAAAGTTGGCCTTATTAAAGTGGCATTTGTTCCTTTATGATTTCATACCCTTTGTCTTAACAAAAAAAAAACCAGAAGAGCAGATGAAAATCAGGGCTTTGAATAAGCATACAGTGAGGAAGTTTAAAATTATTTATTAATAGCATCTTGTATTAGACCAAATACATTTTTTTCCTGTTGAGAATTCCATAAGGTAATCCTTTCTATTACTCTGGGTATCATGCACCACTCAAAAATTTGACTGACTTATTTGATGCAAAATTCATTCATATTTAGTATGATTGATTTAATGGTGCCACTAATTGCAACAATATATTTTGATACCATTCCAGCACAGTGTATCCACACCTACCAAACTCTTCAAAGTTCTACTTTAGAAGAAGTAGGTAAACCGTACAAAAAAAATAGACTGAAAAATTCAGCTTGTCAGGAGTACATTGTAGAGTACCTTTCGGATTTTCCACATCTAAGTCATATGTGAAGTTTAAGTATAGCTTTACTCAGCAAATTATGTCCTTTCCATGCTATATCAGAATTTTTCTCATATTTGAAGTCCCTATATTTCGAAGTTTCCCACAGAATGTCATCAACCCTTAGCTGATATTTTATAGTCATGGCAAAGTGGTTGACTTGTGCAATAAAGCTAAAAGTGAAATGTAAAGGAGTGTCCTTAAATTTGAGAAAATGGAAGGTTAAGGTTAAAGCATGTTAACCCAAGCTTTAGTGCATTTGAAATAGCTGAGGAGGATGTGTTTAATTCATAGATCTTCCTTATTTTTCAAAACCAAGTGTTTTTTGATGGGGTTTTTTTTCAACTTTTCCTCACTTTGGGAAATACCTATAATGTACCAAGTAGTTGAGGACAGAGGCGTACCACTGGTGTGGCTGGGAGAAGAGGCTAAATCCCCACAAAACCAGTACCAAAGTGAAAAGAGTGGATAAGAGGAGATAGCAATATGGGATGAAAGTCATGAAAGAGAATCACTTAAAACTGCTGCGAAGAAATATCTTTAAATGTTAAGGCATTATTTCTGGGTGAAGGAAATATGAAGATATTCATATAGTACCTCTCACTGTTGCTTCCACGTACTGAGCAGGCAGTGCTACCAAATAGCTGCTTGTCTGTTAAATTTCTATTGTTTCTAAGTACACAGTGAGTAGGATTGCCCCCTAACTTATAATTAAGAGAACCAGTTGTCTCATTTATATATATGAATATATATTCTTTCTACAAAGTATGTATTTGCAGCTGGGCTTTCTCCCTCTATCAAAATGCAAGGAAGGGACCTGGAAAATTCCAGCAGTTGAGAATAAGTGTGGCTTGAACATCTGCAGCCCACATCATCTCACACAGTATTTTTACCAGGATGAGGATGAAAGTAGGAAACATCCTTTCTTCTTCTACCTGCCATCATGAAGTTAGGTGGTGCCATACATATTCACATAAGTCAAGTTTCACTAGGGAAATGGCGCTTTTTCTGAAGCCAGCATGATCATTTGCACAACAAGGTTCCTATATGACATGGGCAGAGATAACAGTGTCTAGGCTCAACTGTAGATGCATTTCAAATTTTGGTACTTCTTATCGAGACTTATGCAAAAAAAAAAAACCAAACACCTTCATGGCCTAACATCTATATATTGGGGATTGGGGGTTTTGTTTTGTTTTGTTTTGTTTTCTAATAGGGTCTCTAATTACAATGTGAAGGGATTAGAGAATTTAAGAGGTCTTGTCAGCACATTTTTTATTAATAGACCTGTGCTACTCTTAACAAGTAAAATATACTGCAAAATTATTTCAATATTGGAAGCAAAAGCATTTCTGGCTACATTGGATTACAAATCAAAAGCTATTTTCAGGAGTATTTATTTTCTTGCTGCTGTTAAGTCTCTTGCCAGCTGGGCTATGTGAGAGCTGAGAATTAAACAGTTCTAAATTACTGATGGACTGTTCCAAGCATACCTTTGGTCTGTGGATTAATAGGTTATCTCTTGTGCTTTGACTCTGTGCTGTGCAGAAGAAAGCCAAAGTGTAACTATGAAAGAATGCTTAAAAACACTGATTTTTGCAAATATTTCCAAATGAGGGACAGCACATAGTAATTTGTAAGATATGGGTAGAACTGGAATAACATCGTTTCTTTATTCTCTTTTCCTATTCTAGACTAAAAAAAAAACACAAACAACAGGTATGTGTATAAATGTCACTTTTACTGTCTAAAAGTAATTTTAAGTGTTAGTATGAAATGTCAGAAGAGTTGACAAAATATAACTATTTGTAAAAATAATCTGAATTGTTACACTAACATACTCCAGGGACAAAGGTGGGAGGGAGCCAATGAAATTATTAATTACATGGAAAGTGGCAGTGACAATCTCTTTTCAACAAAAAATAAGGAGCAAAAATAAGTAAAATTACTTAAGTTTCTTGGGTTTGTTTTTTTTTTAATGTGTTGGTTTTTTTTTTTTTTTTTTAGTTTACCTGCATTGTGATTTACCACAATAGTAACAAAAATTTAAGTAATGTTTTACAATTAGTATACAAAGTTACTCTGGAGAGTTTTTTTTTTCTGGTTTTGTTTATTTATTTGTGGGGATTTTTACTTTTTTGTGGTTGCAGAAATATTTACTATTCTAGTGATGCTAATGCCTAATGTGACAAAGATTAATTTATTTGGGCCTCAATCTTGCAGGAAATTTTGTGTGGCTGAACCCATCCCTCATATGGCACCCCACTGAGATCAGTGGGGTCGATGTGAGCAGGAGGATGGATGTACTTTCATAGGAGAGCTTGCAGAATTGGGCCTACTTTCTATCTTTTCATAGATATATACAACGTAGTTACACAGTGACAGTCATCTACAAAGGCTGTTTGACAACAGTCCCTGATATAGTAAATTCCACCTGCTGTCTTCAGCCTCTGAATTGATGTTCATCCAAAAAAGTGGCTTTCTTTTTGTGATGGTAATTACTTTGATTATTTATTTAAGTGCCAATCATCAAACTGTAGTATAATAATCATGCCATTTTTCTGTTTCCTAGACCGGATAATGGAAATGTATTTGTGCCTTTTGATAGCATGCCACACTGCTTTATTAAAGAAAAATCTTCAATAATTTGTCTACAAAGCCTGTTTAAAATATTTGAAAGCTTTACCATGACATAATTTTCTGCTCAAATATGCTCAAATACTCATCTAAAGTAAACTGGAGATAGTATTCTCAATTCACATAAATATTTTAAACACAAAATTTGCAAAAAATCTATTGAGATCACAATTCTAGTGAGGGTCATAGCAGGTGTAGTACTACTGAGAAGATTCAAGTAGATGGAGAACATGGGGGATGTGTAGGGGTGTTTTGACCAATTTATCAAGTTAAACAGTCAGATAGAAGGTCTCTTTAGTTCTATTTAGGTACTTAGACATAAAATATTAAAAACTTTTTTCAAATCTGAAAGAAAATTTGGAGCATCTTCCCACCATTTTACCTCTGGAGTAAAAGTGCAGTGAATATTTGTTTCACAGTCATTTGTGGCCTCACCATTTCCGTGTAAGCTGTCATAAGAAGTAATATCTTTGTAAAGTAATTGTTGTGCCTGTTGGGTTATACTCCTGATTAAAGGGCCTTCAAAAAGGCCATTTACTGGAAAACCTCAAGATCCCTATTATGAATTGATATATATGGAGGGGTGCTGAGAATGCTGCAAGAGGGGCCACAGTGGAATATGGGTCTCTCTGAGCTTTAAGACACAAACTGACTTCAGTGGGGCCTGAATTTCATCCATCTATCCATCCATCCGTCCGTCCATCCATCCATCCATCCATCCATCCATCCATCCATCTCAGCGAGGTTCTGTGTGTCCTTGGCTGACTGAGTCGCTTTTGTGAATTGGACTTCTAGGTCCAATGAATTGGCACTTCAATGTCCTGCCAGGCTCCTGCTAACATTTTGCACAGAGGAGGGATTTTTTTTATCAACACAGATCAGGAAACATTGATAAAAATATCTGGTCACATTTTAATCTTGTACATTACAATATGCCCAGAAATAAATAAAGCATCCCTCTAAATAATTTACGATTGTAATACTTCTTTAGGCAATGATGAAAACATTCTGAGAAATAAAGTTTCTTCTTAAATTTCTTTGTTTAATGTTAGATCAATGCAAAACTACCATGGTTAATTTTCTTTTTTTTTTTTTCAAAAAATGATCCATCCCCTTTTTCAGATTTTTTTCATATCATTTCCTGGAGTACCTAATCCACTTGACAACAGTTCTGTAGTGGTGAGAGGAAACCACTCATTAAGTTTTAAGTGATCTTCAATAGTTCCATGACACATATACATGTATTTTATTTGAACCTAAGCCAAAATTTCTATTATAAATTTGGCATTGGATCAGGTTCTGAGAATTCACAGTTTACCAGTCTCTTTCCTCTTAACAGGCATTGTGACCCTCATGATGTTTGACTTTCAAACTTGAATATTGGCCATTTTTAGCCCAGAGAAATGAAGTAAATATTTATTGCCAAATTTGTATTGGCAGCTTTTAAGTCATAGGTGAGATTGGGAGTGGGCGAGATGACGAGATGTAGTGCCGACAGACTTCAGGAAAGCCACTACCAGAGAGAACAGGTGCCAAAGAGAGCACAGAAACAGAGAACAGGAGCTGAGAGAGGGCTGGGACACAGGGAGCATCTCCTGTTGGCAGTGACAAAGGAAATGGGGAGTTAATGAAACAAGAGAGGCTGCTGGGGGACATTGCCAAAAGGCAGGATGCTTTGGGCTGTGGAAACCAGAGGAGGAAGAATATTAGCCCTGCTATTATCCTTTAACTCTACTGTATAAGCAGGCTACATTTTTAAACCTAAATTCCACGGTATGGGGAAGGGAAAGCAAACCCTCAGAGTCTCTACAGATCAGTGACAAACATATATAAAGCAGCCAGATCCCCGACAGGAAGAAAATTTTTTGCCTCATGGTGTAGAGTTCTCACTAAGAATTTTGAACTGCTTAGACAAGGTTTTAAAAAAAATATTGCTTTCCCACTACAATGAGCACTCGGTATGTATTTGTATGCTGTGTACAGTATAAGCTAAAGCATACCATATATTGTTTTTGTTATTCTACATGTCAACAGCCCACTTGCGATATATACCACCTGAATTATATATTGATAAGTTAGCTACCACTGGAGCTAGTTTGTTTATTGTTTCAAAATCTTATGTCCCTATGAAATGCTGTGTATATATATATATCTCTATACTGTAAAAAGAAGTAATATCGCAGATGCTGGTTTTGTATTTATGAAAGACATTGAAAGTATGGCTTAAAGTATATCAATTATTTGTCACTCTTCACCATTTGTATATTAATAGTAAAGATACTTTTACTTTAATGAAGTGTTGTAGTCACATTTCTTTTTGCTAAGTGTCTTTCTGTCAAGATGTCTGATTCATTAGGAGTTTTATTGCCAAAAGAAACATATCAATTATTTCCCCCCATTATAGAAGTACTGAATGGTACTCAAGCAGCCCTGCAATTTATTATTCCCTTTTCTGTCAAAATACACCACTACTCTTAAAACCTATTGTAGCATCCTGAGTCTCCAGCTCATCTTGAGACCCATTATGATCAGCCCCCTAAATGTTAGTCTTGAAAGATATTTTTCTACAAAAAATACAAGTGCGACACTTTAAAGGTATTTAGTATATGCCAGCAAAAGGTATTATCAGCAGAAGCCACCTTGTTTTGCCAAACTTTGAGCCTTGCAAAAGTCTTGAAACGGTGTTAGCACCACCAGGAACTGGTGGTAACAGGTCAGGCACAGTCTGCAATGAACGGATTTTTACTGCGGTGTGTATTCCACTAAGATGGCAGATGGGCAAAGCCCACTCCACATAATACAGCTCAGCCACTTCCCTAGAATGGCAGAGGAACATCTATGACCTCTTGTTTGCCACCAATAAAATGAAGACTCCTAAGAGACTGAATTCCATCCTGGGTTGTGCATGTGTGTTCATGCCTAAGCATCAGGTTTCTGAGTGCCACCTAAGATCTAACAAACCACACCAGACAAAGAATGGAGGAGCCGTACATAGGAAAATAAATGTTTCACCCAACAAAGTCTTCACAGCTGTATCTTCTTCCTTCCACACATCCTTAAGCTCTGAACCTGCAGTTGTCTTAGACATGTGCTTCCCTAAATGTCAGTGACAGCATCAACAAACAGCAGAAAAGTCTCCTTGTGCTGAAAAACCGAGCCCGAGGGAACTGGTTCAGTGTCCTGTTACCAGCAGTGTGCCACTGAAGGTTTTTCATATGATTACATGTTGTGGTCAGAAAAAGCCAGACTTCACCAAATGATGCATAAATTTAGTTCTGATATCTCAAGAATCAATCAGCTCAGTGCACTGGCCACAAGAAAGGTCTGCCTTTAATTTACAGTTGAGCAATAAATACAACTGTTCCAAATTCCTGATAATGCAAAGGTAATATATGATATTTTCAGAAACATATTCAACTTCTTAAAATTCAGCCTTACCAATATGTATCATGGTCTAATATATTTCAGACATGTTACTCAAAATACAAGAAGAAAGTTACCTAAGTATAGTCGGGTACCTTGATAAGGACAATTTATTTACTCCTGTCACTTCTAAATTAGACACAGATAATGCTGCAACAAAGGAAATAAAATACAAAAAAAAAATGTTTTGCACTTTGTATTATTGGCAAAAGATAATGAACTTTCTCATTTGAACCCTAACAGATTCTGATAAACAAACTATAAGTTGTGTGGAAAATATTTATGTTTGGAGATACAGTTTAAACTTCTCTGAAGATTTGTTAAATGTATAGTAAAAAAAACCCCAAAATCTAAATTGAGCTTAGTGTCCTACTTAAATTTCTGAAAAAAATCTTTATATGACACAAAGATGAAACTACCTTTCAGTCAGATTACACAAAGCAAGGAAACACATCCACGGTTGGTACCAATGTTGTTGGCATGTTGTCAATGATGCTACTGAAAAAGTAGAAGGAACCACATCTGGCCACAGGGTGGTCAGGTCAGGCAGTGACTTTCTAGAATTCATTCAGGCACTCTGGTGATAAAGTGAACAAAGAAAAGCTTTTTCTACTAAGCAAATGCCATCTTTTAAGACTGAACTGCTGAGAGAGAAATTACATTTTGCTATTTTTAAATTTTGAAAGGAGTTTCATCTTCATCTGTGACATGATGAACAAATTTTGGCACTTATTTTTATCACAGAGAAGGGAAAATAATAATCATTTCTGTATACCCAAAGGACTAAATCATCTTTAATGACAAAGAATATGAAGGTACTATGTACTGCTATGTCACTTTCCAAAGCAATAAAAAATAAACATGATTTTTTAAAGAGTTGATTTCAGATGGATTTATGAACTACAGATATCTTTAAAAATAAAAGAATGTGGAGAATGTAATGACTCCTTGCACATAGAATACTGCAAGTTTAATTCACGGAGTGCTTGCAATGAAATTCAAGCTACTGTGTGATAAGTAGGGCAGAATAAAAATGATGATGTATATTAGAGGTTTCCTATGCAAAGCTTTTCACTGTAGACAAGTTTTGTAATGAGACCATTCTCTAATGTGTTGCAAGCATTAGTTGTTGCACTGGAGTTACGGTTCTTCTTTTCTTGCTATTCATGACATGCCCAGATACAGTGTTTTGCTGTATCCTTCTCTCTGTAAAGTATATCTTCAATAGAAAGTAGTATCTTTTGAAAAATTGAAGGCATTTGCTCTGTATAATACGATTTTTGGTTTTGTGAGCAAAGGAAAAAAAAAAAGCACTACTTGCATAATCTGGTGATATAATACACACCTACAATATCACTGCTGTGTACTCTGTCACTTGTTTCTTCACCAAGGCAACATAAACTCCTTAAGCTAAAACACCCTGTGGCCTTCCATGCATTTGTCTTATGCCGAAGGAGGGGGACCTGAGCGTAGTGTGTAAGGGACCAAGCAAAATGTTTGATTATCTTCTGTGAGTTTGACTACAGCATCAGTCCTGGATTTCTGGAGATACCACTCTATAGGCTGGACATGGGCTCAAGACGGAAGCAGTAATGTAACTGAAGCCCTCTGTTGTTTACTGATAAATTTACCGCTAGCTCCACTAAGTAAACCACCAAAAAACATCAAAACAGCTAAAAGTTGCTATTCAGTGTCTCTGATGCTGTTGAAAGATAACCAGTGTCAAAGTGCCACAAGGGCTGGCAGCTCCCTGATGCTGGGACACTGGAGCACACACATGGGGTCTGGGAGGGCTGGGCAGCCAGGATCTCTCCCACCACCCCCAGCCTGGGAGCTGGGCAGCCAGGGGACCAGTTGTGGAAGTCCCAGCCCCGGTGAGTCCATAGGGGTGATGCAGGTCCAAAGTCAAGCCAGGAAATCAGGATCAGCTTGGTCTGCAGGTACAGCTGAGATGGGGACAGGGCTACATAAGGTGCTGCTGGGGCAGCAGATGACAGCCCCAGAAGGCTGATGTGGGGTACTGGGTCATGCACAGGGTGAGGACAGATCCATGGGTGGGCAGGAACAGTCAGGGCTGCCAGGGCCTGATCATAGAATCATAGAATGGCCTAGGCTGGAAGGGACCTTAGAGATCATTTTAATCCAACCTCCCTGTCGTGGTCAGGGATGTCACCTCTGGACTAGTCCAGGCAACATCTGAGAACTGAACGGGAATCGAACCCACGACCTTTGGTGTTTCAAACACCACGCTCAACCCACTAAGCTAAACTGGCCCTCTGATGAGTCAGAGAGAAAATTCACAGAGAGATAATAACTTTACATAGTCTCAGACTTTGGTTAAAGGTTTAGGGGAAAAAAAAAAAGAAAAGGTTTCAGATTTGGGAGTTGGGCAAATGCCCATTGCCAAGATTTTAAAACAATAAAGATGTTTATGATTCAGATGATTTAGGTTAAGCTTTTTTCTCAGCTGAGAAAAGTATAGTGCTACAAGTAGAGTAATCGTACTCTTTGCAGACTGATTTTGTTGTATTTTGTGTGAGATCTTTGGGAGACAATCTCCTTTTAGTTCGAAATTTGTCTGAAGTGAGAGAGCGGAAGACTGACAGAGGAAAAGACTGAAGCGCTGGATTAGGGGTCAAAGGATCCAATTTCCATTTTTGATACCAGTTGCTTGGATTGAGCAAAACAGTTGACGGGGAGAGCAATGTTTCTTTTCCTCTCCTTGTCTATTTTGTGCTAAAGATTTATAGACTCATTTAACTTACTGATTTCAGTGAGACTGCTAGCAATAAATATAAGAACGAGCATAAACTGCAAGATTTAAACCTTGGATTAAAAGTGGGGTTTGCTGGGTCTTGTGGGAGAGAAATCTTTTTGCTGCTGCTTCATGAAGAGTTAGTATGCTTGTGTTTTAATGTATTGATGCATTCAGTTCTTGTAAAACAAGTATTACTGACCACACACGTAGTACTTGAGTTGTTTCTGCTATCTGAGCCTGAGGGCAATAGCCAAATCCTGGGCAGAGGGTGCGTTCTCTGTATGGCATTTGAGTGACAAGCTAGACAAAGTGGACCTATTGTCAATAATCATGTTAATGTTACCCCAAAGAATTCTGAATTATCAAATTATGAGAAACTGAGTGTCTATGCTTAGCCTCAAAAACCTATGTTGTCTTGACAGATTTTGCTGTCTATTGAGACATATTGCTCTGAAGTGGTAAGTTACTTGTATGTGAAAGGGTAACCATGAATTAACTTATTTTTCAAAAAAAAAAAAATAGAGACAATTTTTTCCCTATATCAGATCACCCATATTTCCTTAGGAATACTTAGGTAACACAACAGACAACAAAGAAAACATAAACTTAGTAGTAGTACTTCCCAAAACATTTTTTTTGAGAACATCTTTAACTATCTGTAACTGCAGAATTAACCTCTTTTAGGATTTTTTTTTTTCCTTGCTAGGCCTTTTTAAGGGCAGCACTATAAAAGGGGCTAAACAAGGGCATGTGAGATGTCACTGTTTTGCAAATGGCTGATTCTTACAACTTTATTCTTTCTCAGAGGTAAGTGTGTTTAGGTGTTGTTATAGATTTCTCTCCTGTTTCTAAGGAGTTATTGGTAGAGGGACTATAACAGGCAAAGCTGTTTGTTAAATGACAAGCTTTGCTGTTTGGCTACTGCAGCTTTTGTTGTGGGAGTATCTAAAAACCCTGTGCAGGTTGAGGTGGTGTGGAAACAGAATTACAGATGCAAAAAGTCGAGAGTCAAAAAGAGAAAGTGGAGGATGGGGGAGAAAGAACTGATATAATAAATCAATAAGAAATCAGCACTGGAGGCAAGAATTATGATTTTAATAATTTTTAATTGTATTTTGTTC
Organism: Trogon surrucura; assembly: GCA_020746105.1. Lineage (NCBI taxonomy): Eukaryota > Metazoa > Chordata > Aves > Trogoniformes > Trogonidae > Trogon > Trogon surrucura. The sequence goes on along the minus strand of CM036617.1, from coordinate 108,733,850 downwards.
TGAAAAGGAGTGGGAAGAGTGAGGGAATTAGGAGAAAGACTTTAATAAAATAGTGTAGAGTTAGGCAAAAGATGCATGAGAAGGTTCGTGAGAGAAATAAAAGAGAGTAGGAGAGGTTTAAATGAACCCAAAAAGTAATTTACTGGCAGAAAATAGTGGCATTGTTTGGTTTGGTTTTTTCCTTTAAACAATGAAAAGCAAGTTATATAGAGACATAGCTATCATGCTGAGCAGGATAAGAGTGAAATGTTAGATGGTTACTATAGGAAACCTTATTTTTTGTGTGCTGTGGTGTTTAGGGGGTGGACAGATTGTAAATTATTATTTTTGGAGGGTGTGTAGACTTCCTGATCCATTACTTTTCACTGACAACCTCAGTTAGTGATGAGAAGAGGTTTGCTCTCATTCTTTATAACTTTCTAGATACATCTGATCACTCTATTTCTAATTTTGAGTGAGAATAGGAGTCTTTCATACAGTGTCTGTCTTTCCTGTTAGCTGTTACACTCTTCTGGAGTGTGCACATTGACGACAGCTGTCTCAAATTCTCAGTGAAGTTCTGGTCCTGCCTTACCTTGATATGCTGATGGAAACTGATAGGCCTGCAGTGTGATTTATTGAAAACAGGTTTCAGAAAAGAAGCAGAGGAGTGTAAAACCTGTTTTATCACCTTTTCTATTCTTCAACCTTGATTAATTGTGAAGCCACTGAAAGGTATAACTGATGAATTGTACTAAATTAAGTTGTTCTTTGTGGAGTTCTTTAGTTTTGGTGGGACTTTTTGTTTGATGGTTTGTTTTGGTTTTTGCTTACCTTTTTCCCATATATTCCTTTAGGATTCTGATGTGCGTAATGTGGGCCTATTCTTATAATACTAAATGCAAAACTGTCACTGAAACATTTTATTTTTCCTGTAAACAGTTCATTTCCTTCCTCTTGGGCTCTATTTCACTAATTTTACTGACAATTATGTAGCATCTAGGTGTGCTGCAAAGCCCTTCCTGAGGTGAATTTTCAAATAAGTTTTATTCCCTGCATCTTGTCTTTTCATGCGTTTGTTTTTTAGAGTAGCCTTAGAGATGGATTAAGCTTACTTTATATTATTAGATATTTATCCAACTATGTAAGTTTTTCTCTGTCAAACTTTAATTGTGAAAAAGACAAACATGAGAAGCATATTGCTGCTTCTTTCTTCATCTCTCTTTGCACAGGCCCTTCCTTAGGGCCTTCAACTGTTTGTGGCCTGATTAACTCATGACCCTACTGCATGTCTTCCAATTCCTACCATATTTGTGGTTGTAAGAGCTCCATGACTGACTTCGAAAATGTATCAGGTGGGCAGGTTGTGTTTGAATTTCTGTTTTACTTCAGTCGTTTAGCTGAGCAAGTAGGCAGATCACAGCAGCGTGCTGGACAACAGAATGTATGCATCATTAGAAGGAACTGGTGGTACTTGGATTTTCTTTTTTAGCAACTGCTGCCTTAGAGAGATGTGCCCTCTTAGCTGGGTGGACTGTGAGAGGATGTGATAGTGGACTGCCAGGCTTTGCAAATGTTTGCTCAATTTAAATTTTAATGGAAACACCTGAAGACTACAATACTATATATAGGTTGTCTAAGGGTATGGGCACAGTGCCTCTCTGTGGTGGTGTAAATGAAGAGTCTCTCATACCCCCTCTATTGACAATTCATTTTGGCTGGGTTAAATTGTGCTGTATTGCAGTTAGTTAGCAATAACTGTGTGAGCTAGCTGAGAATTATTTTGATTTTTCTCTAATAGTATGGATTAAGCCTCTAGTACACAACAGGCTACTACTGTGATCTTACAAAACATAATAAAGGGGTTAAATGATTTAATTTGATTTACCATTTCTATTGGAACAAACTTATTTATTGGAATAGGTTTGATTTACTTTTAAATTGATTTCCTTTGATGTGGCTCTTGATAGACCAGCTTACAGAATGACAGTGTAATACATCTATCTTAGAAATCCTAACTCTTTACAGCAGTAAAATAACAGCTTCCTATTTAAAAAAAAAAAATGGCCAGTTTGCAGACCTTTGGTTATTGGTACACTTTCACTGGTTAACCTTCACTCCTATTACTTCAAGAGAGTTCAAATCAGGCTGTGATTTTCTAGAAGCAAAATGGACTGTAAACATCTTCCAATATCCTAAAAACGTTTCAGTAGGTAATGCTGCTAAGAAGGTAATAAAAGTTGCTGCCTCCTTGTAGCTAAGGATGTTTAGAAAAAAATCCAGCATAATTAGTAATACACAATACTCTCTAAAAATTAGTTCCAACTCTCATTAAAATTAATTTCTGTCCTGTGTTGTCTTTATAGTCAAATTGATCACTGTTCATTTGCCTCTTACTGGGAGTCTGTTAATAAGAGATTGTGAGTCCCATGGGTGGGTGCTAGCAAATGCTAATCAGGAATATGTTAGGATACAGCAGAAACTTTCAGTGATGGTTACAGTCTCTTCTCCTTATTACCTTTATGCCACTGCATGACTACACAAGTGGCATTTAGAACTGCAAGGAATGATAATTGTCCATAAAAGAAATTTTGGCTTGTAATTGAAGATATACCATATATCTAGATTTCATAGATTATTTTGGTCAAGCTTAACATAATAGCACTGTAAGTTAACTTTCTATTAGGTCTGAGGAGAATGGACTACTTACAGCCTCTAGGCACAGCTTCTCTTCTGTATTTTTATGTTCTGCTACATGTTACCCTGTCATAATATGAAAAGACAGTATTTTCCCAAAGCAAAGGTTTTCAGCTTATTGAATACAGACAAATATGCATGCCTCACTGTGTTGTTTGGATTCTTTTTTAACAATTTCTTCAGTGAAAAAAAACTGTGCTTGCACATGAATTAAGACAGATTCATCACTAGCTACAAAATACTTCAGAAATAAACATCATAATTGCTTCCTTTTGATCACAATATTGAAACAGCTTGACTTCTTGTGCCAGCCAACCTCCTCAGACCATCTAGAACTGCCAAAACATCTGAGATAATACACATTCAATTACAGTATTATAAAGATGAACCATCTGTGCTAAGGTTTCCAGTGTTGCACGAGAATGAAAATAGGAATACTCAAAATCCCAGATAGGTTGTTATAAGTCCCAACATGACATAAGTGAATTGAGTTAAGTCAGTCTCTAGCATTGTTAAATAGCCATCACAAATTTTACCACCTACAATTAAAACCAAAATTAGAAAGACTATATTCGATAGGCTGTGGAATCCACTGAGAGTGAAGGGAAGTAAATTGCTTCAATGCATTTAACAGCTAGTACTGATTTTATCAAAGCTTCATTTTTCTAAGGGAACTGAAATCAGTCCACATTTAAGGAGTCTGAAAGTAGACTTTGTTTCTGTTTTGCCTTACTCAACAGTCATGGAAAGTATAATGAACCCTGTTCACTATTAATACTTATTTGCCATACATATTTTGTCTTACATCTTGCACTTAACTTCAGTAGGTCTGTCCTTATACAGGTATAGTCTATTCCATATACTGTGATCTCTCTGAGATTCCACTCGCATTGACGGGAATAAAACTGTATACAGAAGATGAAGTGTTATATGCCCCACACTCAGTGCTCTATATCCATTGATATCTATATAAATAGGTCTGCCTCTCAGCATGCAGTTCTTCCTTAAGATTTTTATGTACATATATTTTGAGCTAGGTGTGCTATATTTGCTAAGCTAAAATAAACTTACTAGTATGCAAGAGTTAACATAATAAGCTAATTTAAACCCATTTAGTTTTTTTTAATGTTCCCTAAAATGTTGTTTACCTTTTGTTAAAGGTAATTAACATCTTCCACTTGTGCAGCAGCATGGGGGGCTGAACAGAAGAAGACACATTTTCACTGCTTTGTTAGTTATTAGCCTAATGGTATTCCCTAAGACTTAAATAGAAATGCAGTGTATACAGAATGTTAGCTAGAGATACAAAGTGATTTGTTACTTACATACTGTGTTATATAAATAATGGAGGAGGAAGGCAGAAGGAAAAACCAGATATCAAGCTGCTGGAGAGAGAGTTGTTCATTAAGAAAGAAGTTTTGGGTTAGTGTTGTTTGTTTTGAGTTTGTTTGTGGGGTTTCTTTCAGTCAGAAAATAACCTCCTCTTCTGTGATCCAACATTAGCCCATGTCAGAGTCCGTTTACTTGGTGTGTGATCTCCCGTGGTTGTGGAGAGAGCATGATGAGATGCCACAGTCATTAGATCCATCCCTCTTTGTATGCATAAGAGGACTCTAGGTACAGAGTAGGAGTGTCCCAGCTGCTCTCAATGAGTTTAGTTGAGAGCATGATTGGCTATTTCCACTTCTGTCTCAACCCATTGGCTTTAAGGTTATTGACAAGAATTCCCTGTCTTCTCACCTCAGCACAGCTGCTGCAGGAACTCTGGAGAATACCAAGTTCTTTGCACTCATTCATGTTGAGGTGGTTAATAGCTTCATGCCATCCTGTGATATCACCTCTGAGCAGGAAAGCATCTGAAGAGACTGCATTCCTTAGAACAGGTTGGATTGGAACTAAAACAGCCTCTTCCCAACATGCTTGGCATTTAAGATGCATGTTCCTCCTTACACTGGGTACATTTAAAGCTGGAGTGCTGTGAATCCTGTGTCCCAGGTGTTTGTTCTCAGCCTGCCTCAAGGCAAGGCTTTCCTCCAACCTCATTTGTGATTTCAGCCAGCAGAAGAACATCTGTGGATGTGCAGGGTGGAGAGAGCTGTTCTATGCCCTAAACTTCTGGTGTGTGCTGTTATAGTCCCACCCAAGTCAGTTTGGAACCAGCTGACTGCCTTGTAGGGGACATGCCTTTGCAAGCCTTAATAGCGGCCTTCTGCTTCTCTACCACAAAATTTCATACTAAACGTAGTCCTTCTCTTTCGCTATTGCAGAGAACATAATTCGAATTTTTCGTAGATGACTAGTGGTCATTTATGAAAAGCTAGTTATGATGATGAAGCACAGACTTTTAAACTGGTCTCTATATTTGAAAAGGCCAGTTAATAATGTCTTAGATTTAGTTAAGGATTAAAAGTTACAGGAGTAACATTGAAAAAAAGGAGTTAGAGGAATAATATCAAAACAAAGTTACATCATCCCTGGGAAGATGATGGAGCGGCTCATTCTGAAGGCCATCTCTAAGTAATTGGAAGAAAAGAAGGTTATCAGGAGTAGCCAGGCCAGCATGGATTTATCAACAGAAAATTTTGCCTGAACAATTCAATATCCTTCTACGAAGGCATGACCAAATGGGAAGATGAAGAGAGAGCAGTGGATGTTCAGTAAGGCTTTCAGTACTGTCCCCCGTAACATCCTCAGAGGTAAACTCAAGAAATATGGGATAGATGATTGGACAAAACCAGGAGAGGTGGCTGACACACACAAGGCTGTGCTGCTATCCAACGAGATTTGGACAGGCCAGAAAGCTGGGGGAAGATGAACCTCATGAAGTTCAATAAGGACAAATGTAGAGTCCTGCATCTGGGGAGGAATAACACCAGGCACCAGTACAGATTAGGGGACGTCCTGCTGGAAAGCAGCCCTGTGGAGAAAGGCCTTGGAGTCCTAGCGGGCAGTAAGTTGTCCATGGGACAGCAACGTGCCCTTGTGGCCAAGAGGGCCAATGGGATCCTGGGGGACATTAAGAAAAGTGTGTCCAGCAGGTCTAGGGAGGTTCTCCTCCCCCTCTACTCTGCCCTGGTGACACCACACCTGGAATACTGTGTCCGGTTTTGGACTCCCCAATTCAAGAGAGACAGCGACCTGCTGGAGAGAGTCCAGTGGAGAGCTACAAGGATGATCAAGGGACTTGAACATCTGTCCTATGAAGAGAGACTGAGAGAACTGGGGCTGTTTAGCCTTGAAAGGAGACGACTGAAAGGGGACCTTATTAAAGTATATAGGCATCTGCGGGGTGGGTGTCAAGAGGAAGGGGACAATCTCTTCTCAGCGGTGCCCAGCAATAGAACAAGAAATAATGGGTTTAAGTTAGAACATAGGAAGTTCCACCTCAGCATGAGGAAAAATTTCTTTACTGTGAGGGTGACAGAGCACTGGCACAGGCTGCCCAGAGAGGTTGTGGAGTCTCCTTCTCTGCAGACTTTGAAAACCTGCCTGGACACGTTGCTGTGTGGCTGCCCTAGGGGATCCTGCTCTGGCAGAGGGGTTAGACTAGATGATCTCCAGAGGTCCCTTCCAACCCCTAAAATTCTATTATTCTATGAGAAAAAAACATTATATTAGCTTCTCTGCAAGTGACATATTGACGCTACCATGTTAAAGCACAAGGACTCTGAATAAATTTATAATTCCTCACTGCTGTGAGACTGGAGGTGACAACACAGGCATAGCTCTAGGTAAGGATTTAGAACATTTAGTTCTATTATTGCATTTTTTTTCTATAAAGCCATTCATTCAATGTCTTTTTTTTCTCAGTTAGCTAAATACAACATAGCTGTTTGTTTTCTCAATATCTTACCCTGTCTCTTGCCTATTGTATCTAATAAGATTGCAGCTTTGGATTTCAAGCTTTTCTGAGGTCTGTGTGCAAAACTGAACACAAAAGGACGCACACTTCATCTGAGCTACACTTAAACTATAGTTCAAAAAAACAAGCCAAGATATACATAGTTATAAGTTATTATTATAGATAAGACAGAATACACTGTATGCAAGAGAGGAAAAGACAAAAATTTATTAACCTGACAATAAAGAGACCTAATCGCAGTAATTGTTACTACTAGTCCAGCAATACGTGGTCCAAATTAGCACAGAAAAGCCTCATTAATAATAGTACCATTAAAATTGTTAAATAAGATATAACTTTTTTTTTTTTTTTTGGTCTTGTGTTTGCTCATCCAGTAACTCGCTGGGTCTAATGGTCAAGTGTTTTGAGCTTTCCCCAAAAAAAGAGGTGGGGGCTGTCACAGCCACTCACTGGTGTCTTTACCACGATGAGCATGAACTTTCTGGTCTGCTTCCTCCTCAGTCCTGGGGTATGCTTGTCTTTTGGTGACATGTTTTTCCATTCCCAACTGCTCCCTTCCTCTTGTCCCAGATATGGGGTGAAAGCTGCCCCACAGCCCCAGTACCACCCTGGGGCAGTCTTTGTGTGAGGGTGTGCCTGGGGCTGCCAGCCCCTTCCCCAGCAGCACTCCCAGAGCTGGAGCTCAGACAGGCTGGGCAATGGGCACTTGGCCACGGGGTGCCTGGGAAACCCAGCTCAGCCCTGCTCAGGCCAAGCGCAGCCACACAAGCCTGAGATCAGGTCTACAATGAAGTAAATGCAAAGCCTGTGGAATTTCATTACTAAGAACAAAATTATATTTATTGGGCTTAGCTGTGAAGAAGAGTACTCTTGTCCGAGTTTATGAGGAGGATAGAACCATTATTACTGCTGTGTTTCAGTTGAATTGACTGACCCTTCTCTCTCATTTACTAAAATGTTATTGTAACAGGCACAGCCACGTGCTACTGCTGCCTTAGGGAGCTTTCAGAATGAGACAGTGAACCTGAATATAAAGGTATTTTGAAAGGTGGTTGAATCAGCAGTATGACCCTGAGATACTGAGGCGTGCATCAACATGCAATGGTTAATACTAGTCTCTGAATCTTCATGCAAATCAAACATTGATAGTTCAGGATAACCATCTACATTTATTACATGTAAATGTATGTTCTTTGCTGAAACAAGGCTGACTGCTGAACCAACCCTTCAGTGTTGTAAAATTCACCCATTATGGTGTGATAGTAAACGCTGAGCCAAGCTGGTTACAAAGTTAGTGTTTATTGAATGGAGAGTTTGGGGAGGTGAAATCATACCAGTTCTTTTTCAGACTGATTAAGTAGTTCTAATATAATGAGTGATAACTCCAAGAGTAATAATTGCTCTTCATTTTTTCTCAGGCACTGTTTTGTTTTTCTTTTGTACTCTTATTTACGTTTACGAAAGTATTGTTAATATTTATTTTCATGTCTGTTATTACACAAATTATTTTGAATTCTCTTTATTATCATGCTGTTCTATAATTAATGATCTTTCTAACATCCTAGGACTTTGTCATCCACATATGAAATACAGAATATCTTGCTAATATAAAAAGAAATCTAAACTATGTATGGTTTTAATATTTTGCATAGTAATCCTATTTGGCATTGAACTCTCTTGTGTTTGTTTTAGCTTGGATAGAGTGAATTTTCTCCACAGTAGCTAGCATGGGACTACGTTTTTTATTTGTGTTGGAAACAGTGTTGATACCACAGGGATTCTTTTAGTTACTGCTGAGCAGTGCTTACACAGAATTAAGCCCTTTTCTGCTTCTCACCCCACACCACGAGTGAGGCGGCTGGAGGTGCACAAGAAGCTGGAAGGAGACTCAGCTGTGACTGCTGACCTCAGCTGAGCAAAGGGATGTCCCAGAACATATGACATCATGCTCAGTATGTAAACCTGGGGGAAGAAAAATAAAAGGAGAGGGACATATTTGGAGTAATGGTGTTTGTCTTTCCTAGTCACTTGTATGCGTGATGGAGCCCTGATCTCCTGGAGGTGGCTGAACACCTGCTTGCCCATGAGAAGCTCTCTTCATCTCAGCCCATGAGTTTTCTCACTTTTACCCTTCTGATTACTTGACATTCTGTGATTCTGTGATTCTGTGATTTTCTTCTCATCCCACCTGGGGAAAGTAAGTGAGCAGTTGGGAGGTGCATAGTTGCTGTCTGGGGTTAAAATATGACAATTCTCCATTTGCTTTTATATGATTAACTACTAGTTTATATTTGTTGCAATACAAACTGTTGTACTGAAGAAATAAGATCAAATAATTGCAGTGACTTGGTTCCTTTCATTAACCAGGCGAATGAATTTCAAGTCTCTTTACAACTGCAAAAGCACTCTCATAAAATGAACTAAAAAAACCTGACCGTGGAAGGATATTTCTGTGTACTGTTGGATATGCAGTTTCTGAGTATGTTTCTATGCATCTTTTTCATATGCCAGAAGAATAAGTTCCTTCTTCAAGGTACCTCAGGGGGTATGAAGCAGGAGCAGAAAAGGGTGCTGCTCGAGAGGAGGCAGGCATGTAAGCCAGTGCTGCTGCTGTGAGAATAAATTCTGGACACATACACAGAAGTGGTCAGAATCCTTAATTTCTGAACAGGAGGTTCTCAGCGGGCAGCTTAATGTTAAATGCTTGATACCTAAAGCTTAATGCTTTAAGCATTTCCAGAAATACTACCACTCTGAAGAAATATTTCATGTATATGTACACTTATACACACGCCAAGTGCCTGTACTCACTGACCATTCTGACTTTCTAGTGGGGCCTTTAGTTAAGATGACAGGAATGGCAGGAGAATCTACAGGGATTTTATTGTGTTATTTTTTAACACTCATAGCATAAATATTGTATCTTCCAGCTACCATTCTTTCTGAAAATTCCTTCACCTTCATACACATCAAGAACAACAATATTTTCAGTCAATCATCCCAAAAATTCAGTGCAAACTCAATTGTACAGAACTGTTTCTACATATATATGTTTGGTTTGGGGCTTTTTTGAGATCAACAAGCTTCACATTGAGAGCAGACTTTTCTCAAATAAAATTCATGTTAATAGCAACCATATAACTATAGCAGTTACAAGAAAAGCTTGAAGCTCTGGCCTCAAAAAAATTTTTTTTTTTTAAAAAAATCTGTGTATGTTCATCAGGACCCTGTGAAATGCTGTAGCGAAATATTCTGATAAAGTACAACTAGGCAGAGAAAAACATTGAGAAAAAAATTAAGTACAGCTTACATTCAGGAACATCATATATTTTCTCCTTAGAGAGATCCATAAAGGAAATTAAGTGTTTTACCATGTATGGATGTGGATGGTTTACTACTAAGTGGGTTTGGTCTACTGGAAGAAAATGAATTCTACAAGAATACAAGGGGAGAAAACAAAGTATTAATTCGTAGTGCTTGTTGTCATGACTGCATTGTCAGTCAAAATTTCTAGTTTTCATAATTGTGTTGTGGACTCTTTCAATAAAATAATTTTGAAATTTGCTTATGCTTATTTTTTTACTTATGTAAACTATTATTTTCTTTTCTTTGGTTTGAAAATCTTTGTTGATTCCTGTCTTATTTAGTTGTAGGTCCTACTGTGTACTCTTCCAGCAGACAGGTAGTGCTGATTGTGTAACCTGTCATTAAGTCTGCTTTTTTTCCCTCAGCTTTGTAGTAGTTGATCAGGAAGAAAGACCTGAGGAAATGAGTCTTCATATACATGTGTATATATTTACATACACACACACCTCTGTATGTATGTACATATATATGTGTATTTGTCTACATATACATGATTACATAGTTTTTTTGGTTTGCTCTCACTTAAAAGTCCTGGTCAGCAGTCACACCACAGAAGTCACACATCAACAATTTGGCACAGTCTAAGAGTTTAGTGGCTACTAATGAGCTTTTATGACTTTTAATCTGCAGTATGAGGAAAATAAAAGGAAAATGTATATCTGTACAGCAGTTTAATGGTGAAGTTTTCCTCTCTAGGCTGAGTTTAAGATCATTTCAGAGTACTTATTATATTGTCTGAAATCCGCTGCAAATGCTACTCACAGACTAGATGTGTTTTCCAAATGGCATATTTAAATGCCATTGAAACAAAAGAATGAACAAAGGAGCTTTTGTGCATCTTGCTCTCCCTCTCCACTTTTTAACAGGATATTTAGCCAAAGGTAATTGGCAGAAAGAAAAATAATAGAATGAAGAGTATGTTATTAGGGAAATACACACATATGTAAGTAACCCTAAGCCAAGTGTCTCCAGCTATGTGGCTTAAATTTCCCCATTTATTTGTAAAATACATAAACTCTTCTTTTAATTTGAAGAGTTTCCGGAGACACTTCTAAAGTTTCAAGGCATGCTAATCATAAACGTAAATACATAAGGCCTCTACTTCTAGAACTTGGTGACTAATTTCTAGTGAGTAATTTATTTGATGATTGGTTTCGCTTTTGTGTTTTGAACTGATCAGGTGTACAATAAAAGAACTTCTATTTATTGTTAAGAAATACCATATTGATAGTTTGTGCTAACACACTTTGCCCCGATATAAGCATTTGCCTAGAGCTTACAGGTATTTGATGACCTGGGCTAGATACTAAAAGCAGAACGCATGTTTAAAGCTATTTATAACATATTAAAATGTTGGGTTTCTTTTTTTTTAAGAAAAAAAAATAAATAAATCCAGTAGACATTTTGCAAAACATCATCTAAAATAATAAGAAAAAATTAATTTGGCCTTTTTGGATGTTTTTTTTCTTTCTTTTCAAGATAAAAGCTGATTTTTAATTTTTTTTTTCTTTCTGTAACAGGAATAACAGCTTTTCAGGGAGAAAATACAACAATACAGGAGATGATTTTAAATATCTCTTTACAAATTTTTTTTTTTGTATTTCAAACTCTAACTGTTGTATTTCTTATTAGGTGGTTAAATTTTATTAAATACCTGTTATAAGATTGTTTTTTCTTAATTTCAAAAACACTTGTTGAAATGGCTGCTGCTACCGGCACCAAATCTCTCAGGAGGAGTTAACATGTAACACTTCCGTATCCTGCATTCCTAAATCCAGTTACATACTCTCATGCATGTGTCACAGAGATACAGTACTTCTTTCCTCCAAATGTGGATGATGTTCTTTAATGGAATAGTGATAATTTGTTTGCTTTTTCCAACCTTTAACATGTGGAAATTTTATACTTAACTATCTTAATTTTTGTTCAGTGTTCCAAGCTACCAATAAATGCAGTAAAATTTATCAATAGCATACTGTTGTCATCCCCTCCCCACCCTTGAGGCATCCACCGAGGCCATGTTAGAGACTGTGCATTTTCTCATAGACTATAAGGATGAAATCTAAAAAAATCACATACGTGTACAATTGCTCAGACCAAAGAAGTATAGACAAGAATATGACTGCAGTGATAACATTCTGATGGTTTTCAAGATCTTGAATTTCCGCATACAATAGTGACCAGAAGAACTGTGAGAAGTTACTTTTAATGATGGTTGTTTCAATGAGTCAATATCCTTCTAAATAGTTTTGACTTTCACATAATATTTAGCCCATATACTAAGGCAGATAATCTTTATTCAATTTACACAAAAGTTGCCTGTGTTATTCTATGATACAGTTTTCATATTCAATTCCTCTTTCCTCTACCTGTAGCTTATTTCAGCTGAGCAGTTTCTTTTCGATCTTAAGTATTATCCCAAGTCTGTCATGTGAACAGCTTCAGACAAATTCCATCTGGAGCCTCTGTTCCTGTGTAATTGAAAGTAATATGCTAGTGAAATCTCAACTCTTTACTTGTATCTTTCTCATGTCTTCACACTAAAGTGTGAGAACATTGTTATTTTGCCCAAGCGTTCATTTTCCTTTTTCTATATTTTGAATCTGCTTCCTTCATTTGTTTCTTTTTAACAACTGTGGAGTAGGTATATATTTTGAGGGCATAACTATGGCACAAAAGATACTTGTGTTAGCTTTGAATGAAGCATGATTTCTCCAAATTCTTAAATTTACTGTGTCCACTGGTAGAAATTATGTAGGTGATGGAAATGTGATACTTTAACGTTTGTATTTAAAAACAACAAAACACAACAAACAAACATGAAAGATGTCTGGAATCTGTCATTAAAAACAGGCAAGGAATTGGCTCTGAAAAAGTCGTCTTCACCATGTCAATTTGTAGTTCTACACTAGCTGAAGTGTGTTACTTGACACAGTAACCTTGAATCACTTATAAGATTTTATTGACAACTGCAGCTGGTTGCCAAATCTCCCTTTATTTTTACAGATCTTCTGGCTGTCCTTGTTAGGATACATTAGTGTCAAACTGAGGAATGCTGATTAGGGAAGACAAGTCATGTACCACACACAGGCTCACTATCACAGTCCAATTCAAATGAGGGTGTAGAATTTTCTGGCTCTGTGGAGCAGAAATAATTTTAGAAACCTTCTTCTCCCTTCCTTTCCTCTTCCCCCATGCTCTTTGATTACCGATAGTTTGTTTGACTTAAGTTAATGTTGAAAATTAAATATCTGCTAAGGAAGGCTAAAAATAACAAAGTCTGCCTGGACTCAAGTCAGAACAGCAAAGAATAGACAGGGTGAAAATCATACACCTCTAAATGATTGAGCATTATCTAGAATATAGTAAAAAGCCCATTTGCAGAATTACAGAATGGTTGAGGTTGGAAGGGACCTCTGGAAGTCATCTGATATGACTCCTTGTTCAATCAGGGCCACATAGAGCTGTTATGCACAGGACAATATCCAGATGGCTTTTGAATATATTCAAGGGAGGAGACTCCACAACCTCTGGGCAACCTGTGTGAGTGCTTGGTCACCCTCACAGCAAAGAAAGTGCTTCCCTGTGTTCAGGCAGAGCCTTCTGTATTTCTTTCAGTTTCTGCCCACTGCCTCTTGTCCTGTCACTGAGAACTGAGCCTGGCTGCATCCTCTTTCAGGTGTTTGTATACACTAACTATATCCCCCTGAACCTCCTCTTCTCTAGGTTGAACAGTCACAGATCTCTCAGCCTTTCCTCTTGGGAGAGATGGCTGTACTTCCTTAATCACCTCTGTGGCCCTTCACTGGACTCTACACAATGTGTCCATGTGTCTCTTGCACTGAGGACCCCAGAACTGGAGCCAGCACTCCAGAAGCAGTCTCACCAGTGTTGAGTAGAGGGGAAATTTTCACCTCCTTACATCTGCTGGCAACGCTTTGCCTAATGCAGCCCAGGGTACCATTAGTCTGCTTTGCTGCAAAGGGATATTTCCAGCTCATGAAAATTCCTTCACATGCCTACTTGTTAGTTGCATTTTCCACTTAGTTCTTTCTCCTATCCACACAACTGGAAAAAAAAAAAAATCTGCTGATTTTCTTACTTCTGAAGAATCAAAAGTTCTCTGAAAAAAATCTGAAGCTTAAACCTTTACTCAGACAACACAGAAATCAATGATAAAATTTTGAAGAGGTTTGTTTCACTTTGCTTTTCATGAATAGAAGGTACATTATTACAAATACAATTACAATAAGACAATGTAAAGTGCTCAAATTACAAGAAACGTTAATGTTGTTTTAAAACAAATCTAGAGGTGACATAACCAGACCTCAAAAATGTTCTGAGAAATTGGTTCAGAAAAACATGTGGTTTTGTAGATCTGCTCTTGAAAATTCAGAAGTTTATTGTTGATGGAGCTATTGTGATGTTTGCCAGAAAATTAAATGGCGGAGCAAGAAAATAAGAGAAAGTAGCACTAACCCAATGGCAAGTAGAGCAGTAGTCACCTTCCAAATCAACCTATACCAATGACATCTCAGTGCTGAACTTCCCAGAATAATTCAGACACAGCTTTTCAGGAGCATCTCAGCTGTAGATGAGATGATTGATTGCAACAAACCTTCTGCAGATAGTAAGGATAACTGCAGAAAACAGGATTTCAGTGATCATGGCTTTGGTGCTGCTACTGTGTACTTGGGTTTTGGCAGAAGTGAGTTGCAAATGTGTTTGTGACTCAAGCAATTTATTACTTAAATGTCAAAATATGAAAAAATTCTGCACTGAGTGGAAAACACATATACCTAATATTTATACTTAATATATTTTTTTTATACTCAATATGTTTACTTAATATTTACAGTCTGAATTGGCAACTGTCTACTGGTTGATGCATAAATTACAAGTGGGCTAAGAATTATATCTGTCAGTATTCATTGACATGAATAAGCACAAGTAAATTTGGTCTTTACCTGGCAGGATTCAGCTTTCTTTTTCAACAAAATCTGAAATGTATATTATTTTAAAAGAGTGCTTGTCTTCCTTCTTGTGCTTCAGCCATTTTTTGGTGAGATATAAATGAGAAGGAAAAAAATAATCCCTCACTCCACAAGTAAAATGCCTCAGAGATCCTTCTGGCCTTGTATTTCGTTTACTTTGAAACTAGCTAGCTGTACTCTTTGATCTCATACATGGCACTATCTCTGAGAAAGGTAAACAAACTCTTACGTTATTAGATTCCAGATAATTATATTAATACTTCCAGTGACTGCTAGCTTATATTTAGTGAAGCAAATTCTTAGGGCCTTACGTCCAGTTTGGAAGATTAGCTCCACTTTAGGAAACTGCTCAAGCTACTGTTCAGAAGGGCATGTAGATTATGTCTAAGAATACTCTTGTACTCTTATGTTGGAATATTTCTATGTTGCCTAATAAAAGATAATTAACAGAATATCATATATAAACCTATTGGAAACTTAAGCTTACATGCAGTGACATCAGTGATGCTCTGGTCTGCTGTACAGTAGGAGTTGAGCATTCATACTAGCAAAAAAAAGTGGGAGGAAGTATGAATGCACAGAAACATTTTGGTCAGTCCTTGACCCTATATACTGACTCTAAAATAAAGGCATTTCAATCGAGCAAACATTTTAAAACGTTGATCATGGTAAATATTGAGTGAATAGTATTTTTCTCCCCCACACACCACTTTAATTAAAAATGGATATTTGTGTAGTGCTACAATTGACCATAGTTTTGTTAACTTTGAACTGACTTTCATCTCTGTTCAAGTAAGGTCATCGGGTAATAACATTTTATAGTCTTTCCGAGTTTTCATTTTCACCTATTTTATGAACACCTTCATAACAACGTAAAGGGTTCTTCTATATCAAAATACTAATCAAATACCTCTTCTATTACTAATAAAGCATGTAGGATTTTTTTTTTTTAAAGCTTCTGTGTATATGTGTGTGTATATATAAGACACCTTCTGATAAGACTATCAGGAAAAAGAATAAAAGAGTTTGCAAATCTTTCTACTATCTTGTTAATTTAGTATTTACAAGAATATGAAATCCATGCAGCAAAGCACATAGCATGTGACTTTAAGCATATGCTTATGTTCCTTTCTATTCAGCAGAGTACTAAAATAATGGATTTAAAATTAAATATATATTTAAGAGTTTAAATAAATGCTTAATTGCTGTTCCCGTTAGGAATACTATTTTGACAGGTGGGCTCTAATGTTAAAACATCTTGCTGGATTAGAGTATTGAGCATCTGCCTAATTTAAGCAGTAAATCCTATTGGAGCCAATGAGACTTATCCTGATTAAATCTCTCACTGAGCTAGGGTGAAAGTGAGAGACCAATAATCCCAAGCAACCTTAAAGCCTGGCAAGCAGGCAACAGTGAAATATGAATTACAGCTCCCCAGCTAGATATGTCTATAAGCACAAATTTCAAATGGTGCCAATCTCTTTACTTAGCAGATGGATCACACTGTAGAACAGCTAAAGAATAAATCTGATAAAGTAGCTACATGTAATCTAAAAGAGCAAAAACGTGTTAAATTGATTTTTTGCAATACCTTTGTTCTGCCTTATGAAGAAAGGCTGAGAGAAGTGGGCTTTTTAGATTGGAGAGAAGACCGAGAGGGGATCTAATTAATGTATATAAATATATGAGAGTTGGAAGTCATGAAGAAAGAGACAACCTCTTTTCATTTCTCTGCTGTGATAGGATAAGGGGCAATGGATGCAAGCTAGAGGACAGGAAGTTCCACCTCAACATGAGGAAGAACTTCTTTACTGTAAGGTCTATAGAACACTGGAACAGGCTCTGCGGAGAGATTGTGGAGTCTCATTCTCTGCAGAATTTCAAGATTCATCTGGATGTGTTCCTGTGTGATCTGCCCTAGATTCTGTGGTCCTGCTCTGGCAGAGAGGTTAGACTTGATGATCTTCAGAGGTCCCTTCCAACTCCTAACATTCTATGATGCTGTGTTTTCTTTTCCTGTGCTCTGCAGTTTGACAGGATTCTGCTTATGTGCTTCTTTTCCCAGTCTTCTTTCCTTCTGTCTTTCAACACTGACACAAAATAATCCAGAGAAAATGAAAAAAATGAAAAAAGATAGTACTATGTATGCTTCCTGCCACATGAAGTTGAATGAATCTCTATAAAGCCAAACAGAAATCTCTTTCTTGATATCCTGCACCCAAAAACCAGAAAGTCAGTGGCCTTATACAGGAAGGTAGAGGCAATATGAACCAAATGACTCCATCTGAACACAGGTGGAACTTCAGGAGGTTCATATTCTGCAACCCGGAAAATATGGTATTGCCATTGCTGGGGCATGTAGGGGGCTGTGTGGGGCCTTGGAGGTGTCAGGGCTGCCCTTGGCTTGAGCAGGGCTGAGTTGGGTTTCCCAGGCACCCCATGGCCAAGTGCTCATTGCCCAGCCTGTCTGAGCTCCAGCTCTGGGAGTGCTGCTGGGGAAGGGGCTGGCAGTCCCAGGCACACCCTCACACACAGACAGCCCCGGGGTGATACCCCGGGGGGCTGCGGGGCAGCTTTCATTCCCTCTCTGGGAGCAGGGTGAAGAGTGGAGGCCGAAGTATGAAATTTTTGCAGAGACATCCAAGTGGACCCTGACACTGAAAAGGAAGAGACCCCACCATCAATGTCACAACTCTCCCAGTGACAGCTGAGGACTGCTCACTGCAGGGGCATTGGACTAGATGACCTGTGAAGGTCTCTTCCATTCCAAAACATTTTATGGTTGATGAACATCTCTGACACCTCACATCTCTCTGCTTGGGGAAATCTGAAACTGTTGACTGTCAGATACAGATGGTTTCTGGGAGCATGAGCACAACATAGAAAGGAAGGGCTAGGAAGGTCTTTTTTATTATAACCATGCATAAATATATGTGTAAAAATCTTAATCATAGAGACCTTTCTGTGTTAACACCAAACATTAACTAGACTTATGTGAAGCTGAGAATTTACTATGTGGTGTGATCGCTTTTACACATAATAAGATTTTGAGTGTAACACTCCCTCCCAGAAGGTGTTGAAAAGGCACATTTAATATGAAAAGCTTCATATTCCTAATTCTCAGGGAAAGTGAAACCCTGAGAATTCAGGTTAAAGAAATTGAAACTGAAATATTTGTCCCATTGCCTGGTTTTGAATCTTCTCATCATTTAGGTTTCTTTTTTTATTTGGTAAAGAGGAGTACACTTCAGCCAAAAGCTGTTGGGAGTCTACCACCTGGAACGACATTCTCTGTAGATGTTTTGTTGTCTATTTAGAGTTCTTAGGGAACTTAAGATGTTATTACAAGATACATATTTTTGGCAGCTATTGCTCTCGTTCTTCTGTTCTCAGAATGACATTGACAATTGAGTTTCTTTTTTTTCTGTGTGTAGTTTTGAGAGGTTTAGTTGATTTCTGAAAAAACTCACAACTGGTTTTGAGGGTGGATATGGTGTCTTTTGCAGTTGCAAAATATCTGTGGATGCTGTTCAGAGACCACTCTCACTTAAGTTACCTGGTTTGAAAATTTTCAACATTTTTATACCTGCCTTTTCTCTCCCTAACACAGTAAATAGTGTTTGTTGATTATGGAGATTATTTTAACCTAGATCTTAATGATTTCCTTGATGGTTCAGGTCCAAAAGGAGCTGAGGTGTTAGGAGTTTTCTGTTTAACAGTGAGCTGTGTTCTGTTTTGAACTGTTTATTTATTTTTGCTTCTGTGATCTAGAGTATATGGAAATTCCTGAAAACCTTTAAAAACTGTCCGTTAGGATATCCTTTGTTCCAGCAAGAGAAGAAAATTTTCCTCACCACCTGGACTCAGTTGCTTTAAGAAAGGCCACCTTCTATCCAGTTTTTCTGCCTCAGTGTGTGATGCATAACTGAACACCTGGAGGGACAGCAAGTCCTTTCTCTCAGGTTCAGGTTGAGAACTCTCAGCTTTCTCCCAACAAAAATATTGAGTTTCAAGTGTGTATGTAAGTGCATGAGTTCACCACCATTTCCTTTCAATCGATTGCTCCTCCATTTTAGTTTTAATTAATTCCATTTTTCCCATCAGGTAAATTTAAGAATAGGCCTATTTCTTCTTGAAATTCTGTAAAGATATTAACAGGCAGGGGAGAAAAACCCACAAACAAACAAAAAGCACAGAAAAAAAATCATTGTATCTTTTGAGGAACAGTAAGGGAATAATAATAACAATAATAATAATAATAATCCTGGTAAAAGCTTATTTACGTGTGTTCCAAGTAGGGCCCTTGATGTAACAAAAATATCATCCAAACCATTCAGGCCTATGAAAGTATCTTATATAAGCTTGTTTTAGAATTTTATCATGGCCTAATACTTTACCTATTCACTCTATCTAAACTGTGGAGGTGGTTTAGTATTTGTTTCATTTTTGACATGACAGAGTACAGATATAGGAAGGTAGGACAAAAGCATTGGTTTCAAACTCGAAATTTGGGTAGTTCTTTTTTTCTGCCATAATTGCGTATTGCAAGACACTCAAGCATAGATGAATATAGGAAATGTAAGAACAAAAATATCATCAACTTCCTGGGTCAGCTGTAAACATATCAATTCAGGAGTTAGCTGTTGATTTGCCTTTCTTCAAAAACTGAAATTCAGGCATGTTGATGTGCTTGTTTCCTACCTTGTAACCTCTTCTGGGGGAAAAAGCTTCCTGAAATCAGCTCTTATAGGAGGCTTGCATTTGGATGTCTCACACTGCCTTTGTTTCCTTTGTGTCCTATGAAATTGAATAGTATTTCTCAATTACGACACAAAGAGAACAGCTGAGCTACTCCAGGCTTTTCCTCTTGCTGGATTTAGTAAACAAGGTACTCAATGATTGTAGCAGATGTCTCTGATTTGAGCCTTTTGCCTCTTTCCATGGAGAAAATGTTAGGGATGATCAAACCTGGAGATGAGCCCACAGATACCAGGAAAGATTCATTAGCATGGCCAGCAGCCCTAGGAATTCAGCCATTATTCCCAGCAGCTTAATTTTCTGATCAGCCATGCTGATCCCTGTTCATTTTCATTTTAATAGCATATTCTGCCATTCTATCTCCCAGCCCACTGTTCTCACCCCTCCAGATTTTTTTTCGTTTATATATTTGAATGCATCTTTCCCTCAGTCCCCCGGGGACTTGCCTGTACCCTCAAAATCTTTGTCGGGGACATGGACAGTGGAACTGAGTGCACTCTCAGCAAGCTTGTAGATGACATCAAGCTGAGTCTTGCAATTGACACACTGGAGGGAAGAGATGCCATCCAGAGGAACCTGGATAGGCTTGCGGAGTTGGGCCATGTGACCTTCATGAAGTCCACCAAGGCCAATTGCAAAGTCTTATTCCTGGATTGGGGCAGTCTTCAGTATCAGTACAAACTTGAAGATGGATGGGTTGAGAACAGACTTGCAGAGAAGGCAACTGTGTTCTGGACTACATCAAAAGAAGGATGGATGACAGGTCGAGGGAGGTGATTTTGCCCCCCTACTCTGCTCTGGTGAAACTCCACCTGGAGTACTGTGTCCAACTTTGAGGCGCCCAGCACAAGAAAGACATGGATCTGTTGGAGCAGATCCAGAGGAGGATCACAAAGATGACTGGAACCTGAAAGATCTCTCCTATGAAGACAGACTGAGAGTGTTGGAGTTGCTCAGCCTGGAGAACAGAAGGCTTCAGGGAGACTTTATTACAGTCTTTCAATATATAAAAGGGTCTCGTAAGAAAGATGCAGACATTTTAGTAGGGCCCGTGGTGGCAGGACAAGGGGCAACAGTTTTAAACCAGAAGAGGATCATTTCAGACTAGATATAAGGAAGAAATTTTTTGCAATGAGGGTGGTGAGGTTCTGGAACAGGTTGCCCAGAGAAGCTGTGGCAGCCCCCTCCGTAGAAGTGTTCAAGGCCACCTGGATGGGGCTCTGAGCAGACTGGTCTAGTGAGAGGTGTCCCTGCCCATGGCACTAGATGATCTTTAAGGTCCCTTTCAACACAAACCATCCTGTGATTCTATGACTGTGGTGTGCCATAATGGGGAGGTGAAAGGTTATACTTACTATTAGCAGAATTTGCTGCAACCTTGTTTCTCCCCCATGTTCCTTCCCCATCTGCCCCAAAATCCACTGATTTGGCAGCTCTCCTGGTGCCAAGGGTCTCTGTTCAGAGTGAGAGCTGTGAGAGGTAGGGCTTGTAGGGCTTAAGCGGCACGTTTGTGTTGTTGGGGTGGTGTGGATTTTTTTGTTTGTTTTATCCTTCTGTAGATGTTGTGCTCAGTCTAAGCTTTGGTGAAGTGGTTGTGCCAGCAGGGAAGTGAGCTGAGTGGAGTGATCCCCCAGATATAGCTGCTCAGTGCTTTACTTGTGAGGACTGGACTTCTGCTCATATAGAGGTATTGTTGGATAGAGAGAGGGTAGTTGGGGAAGAAGAAAAGAAAGTGCAAGTGCGTGTGTGGAATACATAAAAGCAAGAGAATTGAAAGCATGACACACAGGTTCAGTAAGTGGTCATGATGGCAACCAATGTGGAAGGGCCAGATTTGCTGACTGAATTTAGTTTGAGTGTGTGGAATTTGTGTTTTATGGTGAAAATCAGAAAGCATAAATGTAAAACTAGAATTTATATAAAGTGGCTAGAGGTCAAAGCAGCCAGTTATCGGAGAAGAGATGCTCATTTACATTCTCTAAACCTTTCTTGCTGGGCCATAGAAGTCTAATCGCAACCTACATCTGCTGTCTTTTTTGATATCTTAGTAGTAACTGTTCCAGTAGCATGAAAGCAGAGCAGATATATTCTTAAGAAACAAAAGAAAATAACATTTTTTTTTTTTAGCATCCACCTAGTGAATTTTAGTCTTCCTTTCAAAGCAGAAAACCAAACTTCCATTTTTATGGCAGATAATCAAACTTGGGAACTTGGGCTAAAGTTGACTCATGTTTCTAGTTAGGCTACTGGCTTTTGTGAGTGAAATGTTGTCCCACTTGCAAAAGAAAGTGGAGACAGAGGGTATAGCAACTAACAGCTGGTAACATAACCCCAGAAGCTTGTGGTGTTAGCAGGTGTAGGAATGTGTTTCATATAACTGATTGACTGGAATGATTAAGGTTGACATTGAATAATTTTACAGAGTGATCTTCAGCAAAGACACTGGTGGATTTTTTTCTCCTAGTAGACCCTTCAGGAAATATGACATTCTATACATCTTAGTACCCACCGTTCATGAATTAATATACAATATAATCATACCAAGGTCTAGCAAGGCAACTCTTCTACATCAAGCAGCACAAAGACTGAGGTGCGAGGTTTTGGCTTCATTGTGAGCTCACACCTATTGCAGGCAGTTCACTGCCAATCTTCTGCTGAGCTTTGCAAGCTGAGATAAGTGGAAGATGACACTCAACTATGTAAAGTACTAAGTATTGTTTTGCAGTAAAAATTTGTTGCAGGTCTCCATTTGTTTATTAATGACATTTGACTGGGTGAAATTAAAAAACTTGTTCCAAATTATTGTTGTTAAGTGTATAACAGCCATTCCCTTAATAGGTGAGCCTCTAGAGGAATGATAAAACTAACATAGAAAGCTCATATGGGACATACGTTTATATTTACAGTACTGTATGAAGACATGTATGCTTTTCTGAAGATTGTTTCCAGTTAGAAACTTCCTGGCTTCTCTGGATGATCTGAACAATATATTATTTTTATTTCTGATCATCAGGCTTTTGAAGTATCAGATTTCCCAGTTAGTAATTATCAGTTGCCTTGAAGGATTCCAAGAAACATAATTTCTGTCATGTTCATAAACTTCTGTGGTTCCTTGGAGGGTATGAACTGGGCAGAAATAATCTAAAGGTATTACTCCTTCAAGGGGCAAAGATAACAAAAATATTTATTTTTCCTCATTAATATCTTGGTTTTGTATTTTTCCTGTTTATGTGCTCCTTGTTGAGTTGTTAGTATTACTGTAGATCACTTTCAAACAGAGAAGTGGGGATATAAGAGAAGAAGAGGAAGTGATACTAGTTATAAAAATAGACAATTGAATTTTAGGTCTTTTAGAGGGAATATTCTTTCTAAGGTTGTTAAAATGGAGAGTATGTGTGCTTCTAAGTATGATTAAAATAGGGTAATGAAATATCCCAGTGTTTGCTGCCCAAGCTCTTTTCCTATGCTTTTTTTTTTTTTCCTTTTCTTTCTGTATTTTTTTTCTGTTTTGATATTTGTGTTTTCTAGGCAAATGACATATTCTTAATGAAGCCTAACAGAATCCTGGAGCCTTTCATCTTATTTTCTAAATTTTGGTTTTTATTTGTTTCTATATATATGGGTAACAGTGGTGACTGTATTGCATTCAGTGACCATTCTAAAGATTATTCTTAGTAGCAAACATAGGCACGAGAAAGCTTTTGTTTTCTTAATTTTCTTTTAGGTTTTATGTTGTGTAAGAACCAACAGCATGTTGGACTGGGAATGACCAGTGATACTGAATATGCTCTTTAACTGGGGAGAACTTTGTACTAAACACAGCTAGAGGATGTCAAAGGGTTTAGATAAAATAGCTGCCTGGTCTAGCATGCAACTATAGTGTACTTTCAAGTTATGTGACCCCTATACTATCACTGTTTTTTTCCCTCCAACCCACAGGTTAATCTGCAGATGCATTAGCTACCTTGAATAGAGGGTTTTTTAGGTAAAAAAAAAATGTTGTTCTTCCCAAGCTGTGGTATGAGATATGGGCTGAATTCATTCAGAAATTACTAGTTTGGAAAATAATGAAGAATGTGGTTGGAAAGCATCATACCACTGGAAGTAAAGAATGTGTTTTCATTACTTCATGCATTGGTCTTTGTGATGTTGAAGGTAAAGGGGAAATAAAACATGTGTTTGAGTGACTTTTGGAGCAGTAATCTGGAGAAAAATTAATCTGGAGTAAGTAAGTAATCTGGAGTTTATAAATTGCAATTCACAGGGATGCCTAGGTGAAGGAACACTGCAGTTGCTTGGTTTTCTTTGCCATGCTCATGACCTA
Source organism: Trogon surrucura (assembly GCA_020746105.1). NCBI lineage: Eukaryota > Metazoa > Chordata > Aves > Trogoniformes > Trogonidae > Trogon > Trogon surrucura. The sequence goes on along the minus strand of CM036617.1, from coordinate 108,709,870 downwards.
TACATATATGCAAATGCTATATTGTCTTGCATAGGTGGTGTTTATGGATGCAGTATTCAGAGACAAAAAATTGTCCTCTTTAGCGCTCTTTCAGTTATCTCTTCTATGGTTTTTAAGCTTTCTTGTAGTTATCACCAGCTCATGAAGTTATTTGTCACAAAACAAAAACATTAATATTTTAAAGTATTCAAGGAACTGAAAGATTCCTTTTTTTGTGTGTGCGTGGTTACCATATTCTTGGATATTTTGCTTATGTGAAGTATTGCATGGAGACACTTAGAGATGCTGACATCTGAGTGAACCTGTGGTTTTGGAGGGTGGGACTTAAGATTATGTTATCCAGAGAGATTAGCAAGTTTATTTGTCCAAACCTGTTTTTAATGAATTCCCTTTAATCCTTTTTATCAACTGTTCTTTGAAACCACAATTCCATTTCAACCAATTTAAATGGAAGGTTTGAGGACACAAAGTTAAGAAAATCTTGGAGGGAAACCAAAACTAACGATTTAATTGATGGAAGGCAATTACCATTTGAGTTCTGCTCAGGAGCAAAAGCCAGCTGGCTGATGAGGGCATGTGTCTTGACCAGGCAGTCTGCATATACAGAGCTCGGTGTTGTGCCTGTTGGCAATGACTCAAATTTGTCCCAGCATACAGGGGCTTAGGGCTGAGTTGGCCCTATTGTGAAGGACCAAAGGAAGAACTCATTGATCTAAATCCACAAAAACACTTTTGATTAATTTTCCATAATACAAATGTTTTCCTTTAATGAAGTTTTCTAGTGCAGCAATAGCTGGATCTATTTTTTAGATAATGTCTTACGACTTCTGTGATCATTTTTGCCTAAAGATGGGGTGAGAGGAGGTTTAGAAACATTATTTTCTTGATTTTGAACATTTCTGTTGGACCTTTTACAAAAAGCTTAATTTTGTTATTCCAACATCATGACTTCCATTAGTTATGGACGCAAGGATGAATAAGTTTAAATAGATTTCATAAATCCATGGCATGTAACTAAAGGAGCTTCTTCTGCTGTAGGTGTAACAAAAATTGGTGTTGGGAATATAATTCTATGGAAACGAATCATTAAGGGTATGTTGTAAAGGATAAAGGTGTTTTTACAACTTTCAAACATAATGTTGGAGCCCAAAGAAAGTTGAAAGATGGTGAAAATGTATCATTTTTAAGAGGAAAATAGTTAAGCCTTCTCTCACTCTGGCATGTTTGAGAAAGGCAAAATAGAAACAGCAGATAAAATAGTAACGATTGACATAAAAATGGTGTATAGTAAAACTTTACTTGATAGTAAAACTTTTTTCTTTTGAAATTACAGGTTAACTTCATTTGCAATAAAATACAAGTTTACTCAGAAGTTTTAGAGTTCTTTCTTGTTTCAAAGCCAAAATAGAAGTGCTTAGAATTCTTTTGTTTTGTGAGGAAAAATGGCACTCTTTCAGATGTATTCGCAACTGTGTGCTGCAGTGCAAGAGTTTGGTCTGGCACATATTAATACAAAGAAATCACGATTGTGATGCTTTTCTTGTTTCCTCAAACCTTTGGTTGAAAAATAGAAATACATTATGGAGAAAAAAAAATTGTTGATGAGGAGCTTTGTAGGGAAGAGGAGTGAATTTTAATGAAGATGAAAATGGAATAATAGAACTATCTGTAATACTTTAAGGAGAAACTGTGCATGTTTGCGTATGTATTCATAGCTCTGAAAGAATAAAAAGTACAGTAAGAAAAACAGGGGAGGGACAAAGAATCTGACATATGAAAAGGAAAGAAAACATAAAGTTTCATGGCTCATTGACTTATTGTCTGTTAGAAATACTTCAACCAAAGAATGAATGTCTTCAAAGCAAATTTTAGCTCCCACTGGCAGTGAATTGTTTTAAAGAGGCTTCTTATTTTCCCCATGGAAGCATATCTGATTTTAATCACTCTTGTAAGCAATTAGTTTCTTTTATGGGCTTTCATTCAGTATGTGTTATGAAACCAAACTTTTCTTCCTCATGTGAATTTTGGTTGGGTGAGGTGAGAGGAATTAAGCCCCAAAATACGATGATACTCATTGTAAGGGGGTTCTAAATCACACAATAAAAGCATTTAGAGGTTCACACTCTCCATGGCATGCATACGTGATTCCTGTAGACATTAATGGAAACTCTTGCCATTACTTTCAAGGTCAGATTTGTATTAAATGCTGAATTGGAGCCCTTAGAGTGTCTTTGCACTTCAGCGGTATCTCTGTGAATTAAGTCAAAGGCAGTTGCTGGTAGATTTATACCTGTGAAGGATGGAAAGTGTGAATTACAAAGGTCAGCTTGAGTGCTGTAGAATTAGGTTGTGTGTAGATTTTGCTCTTAGGCAGAGATCCTTCTGTCACTACTGTCTTTCAGAAAGTGAGAAGAGCTTATGACAATTCCCAGGGATAATTTTTTATTTATGAGATTGTTGAAGCTTCTAAGCAGCCTGTCTCTAGGTAAGATAAGTTGCTCTCATAGACCTTTCTGGTACCAGGTGAATCTGCCTCTCATTCTCGGAATGAATCCAGTGCTCAGCTAAATTAAGGGGAAAAAAAGGGATGGTTATAAGCATTAAGCTTACGGAGATAAAAAAAAATCCAGGAGCTGATGCAGTGAAAGCATTTATTTGGGACTTTTATCATGTGTGTTTTAGGGGAGAAACATGCAGTACTGTCAAGACCAGAGTTCTCAATCAAAATCATAAATGTTATTCCAGGTTTCTGGGATAACAAAACAATGTGGGATATCTGCGGCTGTTGACATTCAGGCTGAACTTATTTATGCTACCTGAATACATTTTCAAAATGTGTTACCTACAATTCACTGGCATTACTAATTATATCCATACTGCTGAAGATGGCTTGTATTATATAACAAAAAACTATTGTACATTGCGTTGTTTCCCTTGGCCTCCTGAGACTAATATCACAATTGAAAATGTGATACGGAGAATATACTTATGCAGTCAAATCACTTTGCTTAGAGGCACAGAATGAAAAGCAGTGCCATTTTGATGGCAATACTTCAGTTTTACACCGGTGTTTCTGAAAAGTCATGTGTCCCCCCATCTCCCTCCTAACCTTCCAGCAAAAATAAATCCTAACAAAATCAAAATTGTATTTCATAGTTTATCTATATATGTGTTTTATTACACTTCAGCAGTTTGAATAAAGGAGAAGTAAGCTAATTTTGGCAATAAACTGAGTGCCTCCTGAAGAGGGTCCCTTCGGAGAGCCAGCCAAGTAACGACGATCTCACCGATACGGCTACAAGTCGTCCTCTCGTTATTGCTCCGGACAGCTCAGTATATACAGTTCAGCAGTGTCCACACGCCTGCCCCTTAACAGAGTTGGTCAGTTACAGGTTTACACGCGCCAGCGTTTTATTGGATAGTACCATTCAACTATGCAGGCCGCTCTCGCTTCCCCCTCTCTCACACCCGGCAAGGCTCTTCACAAAACAGATGCACCTCCTCCTCTCCGTGCCCCAAGGCAGCTCGAAGGACAGAGACTTTATTTAGGCCTAAGCTGGGTTGTCCAAACTTTTAAAGGGATACCACGCCTCTGCTCCACAAAAAATTCCTCTACAGCCTCCCAGTAGCCAGTTAGGAAACCTAGACAAAATGCTATCATTAGTTGTATACAGAATTCATCACAACAGAGTATTTGGACTAGAAGGTAAACTTCTAAAACCAAAAATAGTTTTTCAGTATCTAGTATGCTTAAGAAAGGATTAAGATACTCCATATGCCACTGGCAAAAAATGAGCAACAATGTGTAATTATAAAAAAGACATTTAAAAAAAAATAAAATACATAAACCCCATCTCCCTGCCTACTTGCATTATAACGTCTTTACAGTAATTGTCAATAAGATTCTAAAGAAAAGTTCAGGCTTGAGGAAGGATGATGGAATAAATATTTGACTTATCAGGAAGCATCTAATTAGGTATGCTGCTGGTGAAGAGCTTGGTGCAAATCCCATCAGTTGGAGTTAAGCCACTGTCATTGACAATAGTATGAAAGCTGCACTGTACCTTCAGGAAGATGCAATGTTCTTAATCTAGCTCTTGGAAGTTGACAAAATTTTGCTCTTCAGGTCAGATCTATGATCAAATACAGGAGCAGGAAACATGTTTGTCTTGCACATCTATGCTACCCACACGAAAGGCTGGATGTTTTTCAGATTTTATGAAGAGCAGAGGAGGATTATTTTTGTTAACAATTCCAAATGGTGGTAAGAAAGTCTAATCCCTGCATTTCTTTTAGAGAGTGGTTAAACATGCTTTGAAATAGCCCATCTTTGCAATTCACATTTGGAGTTGATGACATATGTAATATTAGTTATTATTGGATAAAGTCCTGAAACATGACAGAATCTGGATTCAGTAGGATTCAGTTGCTTGCTTTGCTTTTGTGCTGGACACATATTTTAACTATACACAGGAAACCTAGAAAAAAAAATTATTCTGTGGTTCAGTTACAGCAGAGGCAGCAGTACACTGCCTCTGCAGCAGTGTTGTTGACTCCTGAAAATGCTTTTGGGTGCCAAGCCATCAAAATGTTCTTCTAAGCAGGATAAATGCAGATTAAGAAGGATAAATTAAATGATGAAGTGCTTTAAATGTCAGCTGAAGAAAGCACTGCATATACGTTTTGGGATGTAATGTTATTGTGACAATCTGGGAGAAGTATTTATGTACAGTATATGAATTTTGCTTGGTGTTAGAGATTCTGTGTATCAGAGTCAGACTGCAAACTCCATTTTGAGTGTGCATTTTGTTTTCTACCATATCTGTCTTTAGTTTTCATACTGAACTAAATTCACAGGAGATGTCAGAACAAAGTCTTGTACCTGGCATGGAGCTAATGATAGGAGAAATTCTAATTTAAACTGTCTATTCAAATGAAATATGCTTCGGAGAAAAAGATGGCTACTGCCCTTCCTAGTGCCTACATATGGTAAAATTTCAGGTCTGAACTTGAAAATCAAGGTAAACAAACACTGTGTCACCTGGAAGGAAGCTGTATTCTCTCTCATCCTTCCAAAATGTAAGAGACAACTTTGGACAGTTAGGTGTCTGAGAAGTGAAGCTAGTTGGGTCTCTGTGTTCTTGTGGATCTTTTAGAGGTGGAGAGCCTGTGTCAAGGAAGATACCTGAGATTCAAAGACAACAGAGAGGTGGCAGCCTGTTGAGATTGATGGAAACTAGTCAGACATGAGTCTCTGGTGGAATTGTGATAGCACTGGTAATGCTCACCACAAATACATTTGCAAGAATCCTGGCATGCTTTTAGAATAACAAAAATCATTGTGTTCTGACAGATTTTTGTTCTTGCCTTTTTTAAACAAAGGTCAAGCAGTTTGAAAATAATCCCTCAATGTTCAGAGAAGTACAATAGCATGTTAGAGTGAAACTGTAGGAAATAATTTAAAAAAAAACAAACCATAACACTGAATGCCCTGAATTTTCTGCTTATAGAAATCTCTGGGGGAGGGTGGGAACAATGGACTGAATTTTCCAGTCCTTTGATATACATGGAATAAAACTAAAATGTTCTGGTTATTTTAGATTTCTGTCATTGTTCCCTTTTAAGGTATTGATTAGATGAGAACATCTGTGGGTGTTATGTAAGAAAGCTGGGGAAGTTATCTATCGAGGGACATGCTGTTCAACAACAGAAGTGGTCTATCTAACGAGTAATTGAAATGCATACTCCTGACTGTTGTGGAATGACCTTTCATTGGAGACCTGACAAAAACCCTAAATGACAAAATTGGATATGTTCTTAAAAAATAGTTCTTATGTCCTCAGGCTTGCCTGTGACTGTTATCACCATGTTTATTTTAAGACACATAGTGATGTGATTGCAGGCTCTCAGTTTTCCTTTTCAGTTTTATCTTCTTCAGCTTTTATGCTTACTGCTGATCCCTAAGCAGGCTCTATCTGAGCTCCCTGGCTCTTCTAATGAGGAAATACCCTGTCCTTTTAGCTTCCCATTTGAAAAAGCTATCTGTGTATGTAACTAAGCAGTAATCTGATTTCTTGTGCAACTAATGCATCTTATGATGCTCAGAGAGGAGCTATGTGTAGCAGTAAGAAAAATTCAATCTGCCTTTCATCTGACTAGGGCATATGTACCATTACTGCTGACTAGTTTTAACATCATATGCAAATGGTGTAAATTTTGAAGTGGTGAAAAATCTGAGAAGAGTGTTCACATCTCAGGTTATGGATGGCCTTTTAGGGCAGCATACCAAATCTATCCATGTGTAAGGACTTTCAGGATCTGTTTTACATATGTCCAAGACTTGAGAGTGTGTATAAGTCCAAGACCTATGTTGCTGGAGGCTGCTTCTGAGTCCAGTGGGCCTTGGGAATAAGGGCAACCTTTTGTATGGTGGAATTCCAGATGTCATCCTCAACATCTGCAGTATTTGGGGACAGCATAAACACAAAGTGCACAACATTCCTAAAGTCTTAGACAGATCATCTGTTGGATCAGAAACATTGTTCAGTGAGTTATGTATCTGAGTACTCAGTTGGGGAGCAGAGGAAGCTGACAAGATTGTTTCAAATATTCTGCTAATTTCTAGCATTTGAAAGGCCAGAAAGTGCTTGTTTTCCAGAATGTAACATCTTCTAGTGAGCAGAACCTTATATTAGCTGAGCCTTCCAGCCCCCCACTTTCTTCCAACCTGGGATGTCCTAGGAAAGTGGGGTCTCTGGCAGTGGATGAGAGTTTCTGTGCTCTGAGTAGATGGCTGAAGAGGTTAGGTACAATGGGTAGGAATATCTGCTTGAAAATTAGGACTAGTAACAGCTTCCATGATCACAACTGAGTGGTAATTTTCTAAGATTATGTGGTAACATGTTATATTATATTTTTTTTTGCTATTGCTTCATCTTTTTTCTACTTAACTATTTATTGATCCTGAGTAATTCTCTAAAGAGACACCAACCTACCTATGTTTTCACAGTGAAATTGTTTTTTAATGTACTCTGAGTCTTTTATATTTGAACCGCGGTATTCAGTGGTCAGGTACAAAGTATGCAATCACTTTGAGTGGATAAATTCCAGCAACCTTTCTTCAGTAAAACAGTGCATTTCAGATATGAGCTACTATGCTCAAAATCAAGTTGCCTTGAGAACATATGTAAAGTTAAGTAGTCTCATGCATCAGAGTGAAATAAGCTCTACACATTTCAGAATTTTTAAAGGGATCATCAGTTCTGTGACAAGAAACTGTTTATAAATAAGACACGTATATTTACTGAGGGAGTCAGGGGTTGGAATTGTCTAGAGAGAGAAATTGAATTTTTATGAATTTGGAGTAAAGAGTTCTTACTTCCTTTGTGTTTGCTATAGCAGCTGAAGGATGACAGCATGTATTTTATGCATATAAAATATAGGTATATGTCTGTGAACTTGTCAATATAACTTGAAAACTGACTAAAAATTAGGAAGGATAAGCACATGAAAAGGTAGAGGAGCAAGAATTTTCTTATTTATGTTTCAGGAAAATCATTCCTGTCCTCCATAGGATGTGTCTTTAAGGCGTGTATTTCAGATCTGCCTTCCTGGAAGGAGAAAAGAGCATGATATATTTCAGTTACCTGACGTATGTTTCCAGATTAGCTAATCATGTAGGCTCTGCATGATCAGTGGAGAGTAAGAGAGACCCTCAATTGAAGGTGATTCATCCTGTTCTTAGGTAGGTATTTAGTGATAGATAAGTTAGGTGAGATGAATTCCACCCAAATAGTAGAAGAGATCAAACAAGATCTATGGGTAGTGATATTTGTTTAGACCTTTATAAAGACTCCTTTTTACTCTTACACTTGTAGTATGTCACCGGATTGGGAAGCTTGCAGGAAAATGGAAATGTCACTTTTGTGTTTGAAATAAAATAATACGATGTGAGTTAGCCCTGAGCTCACATTTTAAATAAATCAGAATGTTGTATAAATCAAACCTATTGTATTATGCTTTTTAAAATATGCTGTAAAATTATTTAAGTATTGCACTGACACAGACACATACTTAGACACATTTTCTGCAGTAATGTGGCTATTTTTATGTCAGTATCATTACCCCTTTTTCTTTTAAGACTTGTTCTTTACCTGTCTTTTTGTATGTATCTGGGAAATGTTTTGATGTTGTGATTTAGTAAAACAGCTGAGATGATCATGTCTCATATGTATGTGATATCACACTGATAATACTGGCTATAAATTTTACACTTTTCTGTGTAGAAATTGTCACCTCTGAAGTCTAAAAACCCCTGTAATGCTAGAAAATAGAGCAATCACTCTGCACTGAGGTAGAGATAGTATTCAGGCTTTCCTATCAGAAAAGAACAAGTGAAAATTCTTTTACCGACCTTGGCAGGCTCATACAAAGAGCATTGTGCCTTGCCATTTTCCTCTGTTTGTCTGAAATGCTGGAGGTTGCAGGAAGCAAACCCAGTACATGCTATCTTCCAGTTTTCTTGGGATGTTCTACTGGCTCCTGGGGAAAGTAAGTCGGCTCTACTTACAGCAAAAGAAGGACTACTTTGAATTACATCATCACAGTTTCTTAAACATTTTCCGACACTGCAAACCTGCTTTATAGACACTGTTCAGGCACCTTCTGGGAGATGTAGTCTGATGTTTAAATACTTGAAAATAAAAAGAGAAATGTTTTGTGACCAGTAAGATTAATGTAGTCATCACTGGCCTGTTAAAGACTGATGGAGGGCTCTAGAAATGACTTATTTTCTATGTTCTCAAAGGGCATTTGTTCTCACTCCATAGTTAAAGGTAAGAGTTTTTTTAATATGAATATAGGACAGAAGACTTATGAGAGATACAGCATATTTACAGCATGTTTAGAAGTGAGTTGTCAAATACTGAACTGTTTCAACTGTTATTTTATGATAGGTTTTATTTTTTAATGGTGAGTAGTTACTGCATTACTTAATTCTTAACCAATTGCATGTATTACGACTTTTAACTATTTTAATCTACTGCATTTATTTGTTGCTCATAGTGGTTTTGCTTAATTGTAAATAGTTTCTGAAACACAGGGAGTCTGAGGTTTGAGAATCTATAAAAAAAAAAGTCATCTTGTGCAGTATTTATAAGTAGGGGACTTCCAGATAACCTTAGGAAAGATGAATTTCATTAAGTTTACTTCCCACAAATGTTTTAAAATTCAGTTTCCTGTTGATGTAAGAGGCTCTGTTTGTTTCAGATAACCTGGCATCGCTGCTTGGGAGAGCTAGACGCTAGGCCCATGTGTTTCATGAGATTCATCTTACTGATGTAGTGACCCTGCGTTCATTGCTAGACTATTAATTGCTAAAATATTTGGAAGCCTGTACTTCTTGAACCTTTTCATAAGGAGCACAGATATGTATTGTGCTTTCACACACATGTTGTTACAGAAGGACACTCCCTTCTCCCCTCTTATAAGTCCTGAATGCATCACAATTCACTGAAAAATAGCAGAGTATGTATCATCCTGTATTATGTTCCTGAGAAATTAATGAAGCAGAAGTGCTATAAAATGCAAGGGACCACATCAGGCAGTGTTAAGGATGATGGAGGGAGGACGAAGTGGACTATATACATCAAATTTGCAATGTCTTGAGAATCAGGAGCAACTTCAAACCAGTTTCACAAGCTAACATTCTCAGAGGTGCTTCAAAATAGCATAAAACAGCTGAAGTGTTGATATAGCCTTAAAAAAAAAAAAGATAAAATGAATGAGTAAAAATATATTTTGCTAAGTTTGCTTGCATCACTGGCTATAAAGGCTACCTGCTGCAGCTCCTCAAGAGCTGATAGCAGTGTTGCTACATTCAACTTGCTGCAGCACAGCTAAAACATGGGATTGTTTTGTGTGCAAGAATGTGCAAGCAAGCATGGTCCTGAGTGCTCACAGAAGCCCCTCACTGTGAAGCGCAACGTATGTTCATGGGCTACATCCTGCTGGGGCACTCAGATGGGTTTCTTGCATGCCACCTGTTGAATGAGGCAGCATGCCATCTTTGTAGTTACTCCAAAGACTGCTCTGATGAGCTGATGAAGGAATGGCTTTTAAGCGCTTCTCCCCCTCCCCTTTTCTGTTGCATTCATGGCGTGCTGTTCACATGACAGGCTAATGCATGTGTTTTGGTACGGTAGCATACATATTTTGACAGATCTGACACAGTGCTTAGCCTCTTCAGTCACATTACTTGTTGGTATTTATTTCTGCCTTCCTTCTTGTTAAATTTATTAGAACAGTATATATTAAAAGCAAACACCAAATTGTCAGGGAATAGTGATGCATACAAAAAGTGAGTCAAAGCTCACATAAAACTTAATGATCTTTTCTTGGAAAGGAGTTGGCAGGACTCATAGACAGAGCTTTAAACTGGGTATGAAAGGAGGTGGGGGTGAAATCAAGATCACTGAAAAGGAGGAAGGGGCTACAACCAGGTCAAATGAAAACAGTCCTGGGACACACATAGTGACCTCTGAAGCAGAGTCACAGATGAAGTACAATTATACTTTATTGGGGGCTCCAGGCACCTCATCAGGGGCCCAACTCAAATGCCTTTCTATGAATGCCCACAGCTTGGCCAATAAACAAGAGGAGCTGGAAATGCTTGTGAGTCTGAAGCGCTATGACCTGATCAGCATCACAGAGACATGGTGGAATGACTCCTGTGATTAGTGTGTTGGACTAGAAAGGTATAAACTGTTCAGGAGGGACAGGCAGGGGAAATGAGGAGGGGGTGTTGCCCTCTATGTCAATGAACAGCTAGATTGCATGGAACTCCACCTGGCAAGGGATGACGAAAGAACCGAGTGCCTGTGGACCAGGGTGAAAGGAAGGGTAGAAGACTTTACAGTGGGGGTGTGCTACAGACCACTCAATCAGGAGGACCAAGTAGGTGAGGCCCTTCATAAGCAGATAGGAGTTGCTGTTTTTTCACAAGACCTGATCCTGTGTGAAAAAAATGTATTTACATATTTTAGGCTACTTTTACAAGTCAGGATTGGCTGAAAGAAGTCTTATTTTGGCTCTCAGTTTAACATCAAGGTGGATAAATATAAGTCTGAAGAAAAGCTTTCACTGGAGTGTAATTGGGTGTGAGGTTTTCATGAAGATTTACAGCCCAGTAAAACTCACTGTGGGATCCCAAGTAGCATTTGGGTGGGATTGTAACAGCTGTAAAGAGTTTATCGTAATAATTGAGGCAAGGTAGAACTCTAATCATGCATGTACAGAAACTGTTCCTGTTGATCAGATAAAATGAGCAATTTGACTTGGGTAATTGTTTACATCACTCAGAATAAAGGAGACAAAATACTGCAATAATACCTGCATTGATTATTGTTTTGGGAGTCCTGATCTAGATAAGCACATATGCCTTTTATACCCCACGTGTGAGATGTGACTACAAAAATGTTCCAATCGAAACTGTTCTATGACTCTATGATCAGCTATATTAAAAAAAATTATATAAATACAGCAGGAGGATTTGTTTCATCTGAATGATAAAGTACCCATATATGAATAAAAACAAAGTAAGCACTGAACATTCTCTTGCAGAAGCTGTTTACCTTTGTGCTGCCGTACCATATATCAGGTTTCATATGGTTTGCTTCTCACAGGCTATTCTTCCTCTGCTACATGCTGTATCATAGAATCATAGAATCATAGAATCATAGAATGTTAGGGATTGGAAGGGACCTCGAAAGATCATCAAGTCCAATCCCCCTGCCAGAGCAGGAATGCCTAGACTATGCCACACAGGAACGTGTCCAGGCAGGTCTTGAATGTCTCCAGAGAAGGAGACTCCACAACCTCTCTGGGCAGCCTGTTCCAGGGCTCCGTCACCCTCACTGAGAAGAAGTTTCTTCTCGAGTTTAAGCGGAACCTCTTATGTTCCAGTTTCAGCCCATTACCCCTTGTCCTATCAGTGGTTGTGTCTTCAGCCGCTTATACCTGGTAGAGGTTAGGGTCAAGGTGATTCGTTTCGATCGCAAAGGTGAAATTAAGACACAAACGGTGTCAGATGTCACAAAAGTAAAACCCTTTATTGACTAACAACCACTGGAGAGCAATAGGAAACAAAGATAAGGAAAAGGAAAAGCGAAGCAGTAAAATGTTTAGAATAGCAAGAAGTATAGCTACCACCACAGATCCAGCGACGTCTCGCAGGTCCGCCTGTTTCGATTCGGTGGGGAAGATCTCCAAAGAATAGCTGTTCACGGTGGCATTTTACAGTGTTCCAAGAGCCGCTTTGCTTATCCTCCGCCTGTTCAGCGCATGCGCGTGAGGGTCGTCAGGAGCGATCTTCATCCCCCCCAGCGTCGCCTCTGTCAGCAGGGCATGCCTAGGTGTCCGGAGGGCTCATTTTTTGCAGACGTAGGATGACTTGACGGTTTGTGTACCTTCGCGCTTGCACACCGTTGAGTTTTCCTGCTTGCAGGGCAGCTGCCTTATCTGCAGTTACATCGGTGAGCTCACACACCGGTGGGCTTGCAAGACAACAGCTGTAACGGCGGTTGAGGTGGGCCCAGAAGTTGTTGTTCAGAACTTCGAGCCCCCTGGCTTATCAGGGCTGGGCCCTGAAGTTGTTGTTTTAGAACTTATCAGAGGTCCCAGTTTGTAACGGCAGCCTTGTCATTTAGGTTTTAACACAGTCTCTTCTTCACAGAGTCTTTCAGCAAGGATGAAACAAATATTCCTTCATGGGGCATTTTAGCAAGTTTTAACACCAGCAAGGTTGAGGCAAAAGTTCTTAAAACAGTCTCTTACAGGTTGTCACTGAGAAGAGCCTGGCTCCATCCTCGTGACACTCACCCTTGATATATTTGTAAACATTAATGAGGTCACCCCTCAGTCTCCTCTTCTCCAAACCAAAGAGCCCCAGCTCCCTCAGTCTTTTCTCATAAGGGAGATGCTCCACTCCCTTAATCATCCTAGCTGCCCTGTGCTGGACTCTCTCCAGCAGTTCCCTGTCTTTCTTGAACTGAGGGGCCCAGAACTGGACACAATATTCCAGATGGGATCTCACCAGGGCAGAGTAGAGGGGAAGGAGAACCTCTCTTGACCTACTAACCACCCCCCTTCTAATACACCCCAAGATGCCATTGGCCTTCCTGGCCACAAGGGCACAGTGCTGGCTTATGGTCATCCTGCTGTCCACCAAGACTCCCAGGTCCCTTTCCCCTACACTACTCTCTAATAAGTCATTCCCCAACTTATACTGGAACCTGGGGTTGTTCCTACCCAGATGCAAGACCCTACATTTACCCTTGTTATATTTCATTAAATTTTTCCCCACCCAACGCTCCAGCCTGTCCAGGTCTCACTGAATGGCAGCACAGCCTTCTGGTGTGTCAGCCACTCCTCCCAGCTTGGTGTCATCAGCAAACTTGCTGATAGTACTCTCTAGTCCCTCATCCAAGTCATTGATGAATATATTGAATAATACTGGTCCCAGTACCGACCCTTGAGGCACTCCACTGGATACAGGTCTCCAACCAGACTCTGTCCCATTGACCACAACTCTTTGTCTTCTTCCCCTTAGCCAGTTCGCAGTCCACCTCACTACCCGAGAGTCTAGACCACACTTCTGCAGTTTAGCAGCAAGGATGCTGTGGGAGACTGTGTCAAATGCTTTACTGAAGTCAAGGTAGACCACATCCACCGCTCTGCCATCATCTATCCACCTTGTTATATCCTCATAAAAGGCTATGAGGTTAGTCAAGCACGACTTCCCTTTGGTGAAGCCATGTTGACTGTCTCTAATGACCCTCTCATCCTTGATATGCCTTGAGATGGCACCAAGGATAAGTCGTTCCGTCACTTTCCCAGGGATGGGGGTGAGGCTGACCGGTCTATAGTTACCCGGGTCCTCCTTCTTGCCCTTTTTGAAGACTGGAGTGACATTTGCTTCCCTCCAGTCCTCAGGCACCTCTCCCGTCTCCCAAGACTTGGTAAAGATGATGGAGAGTGGTCCAGCAATGACATCAGCCAGCTCCCTCAGCACCCGTGGATGCATCCCGTCTGGACCCATGGATTTATGGATGTCCAGATTGCTTAATTGGTCCCTAACCCAGTCCTCATCGACTAAAGCAAACTCCTCCACTGCCCTGACTTCCTCTGGGGCCTCAGGGGAACGGGGCTCCTCAGGACAGCCTCCGGCAGAGTAGACAGAGACAAAGAAGGCATTCAGTAACTCTGCCTTCTCTGTATCTTCTGTCACCAAGGCACCCACCTCATTCATCAGTGCGCCTACATTGCCTCTGGTGTTAGTTTTATCTGCCACGTATTTGAAAAAGCTCTTCCTGTTGTCCTTGACCCCTCTCGCCAGGTTCAATTCTAGGGAGGCCTTTGCTTTCCTAGTTGCCTCCCTACATCCTCGGACAACAGCCTTATATTCTTCCCAAGTGGCCAGCCCTGCCTTCCAAGAGCTGTAAATTCTCCTCTTGCACTTGAGCTTACCCAGCAGATCCCTGTTTAGCCACGCAGGTTTCCTGGCTCCCTTCCTTGACTTCCTACGTGTCGGGATGCTCTGATCTTGAGCACGGTAGAAGCACTCCCGGAACGCTAACCAACTATCTTGGGCCCCTTTACCTTCAAACAGCCTTGCCCATGGGATTTTCTCGAGTAATTGCTTGAAAAATCCAAAGTTTGCCTTGGTGAAGTCCAGGGTTGCAATTCTGCTTGCTATTTTGTTTCTGCTACATGAGATCCTGAACTCCACCATTTCATGGTCACTGCAGCTAAGGCAGCCCTCAACCTTTACTGCTTCAACCAGATCCTCCTTGTTAGTGAGGATGAGGTCCAGCAGTGCTCCTCTCCTAGTCGGCTCCTCCACCATTTGCATCAGAAAATTCTCATCGATGCACTGGAGGAACCTCCTGGACTGTGGCTGGCTGGCTGAGTTGTCCTTCCAGCAAATATCAGGGAAGTTAAAATCCCCCACGACAACCAGGGCCTGTGATTGTGAGACCGCTCTCAGCTGCCTGTAGAAGGCCTCATCAACTTCCTCACCCTGATCTGGTGGCCTGTAATAGACACCCACAACAGTATCTCTCCTGCCAGCCTGCCCCTTAATTCTAACCCATACACTCTCAACTTGCTCCTCCTCCATGCCTGAATGGTGTTCAAGACATTGTAGTTGCTCTTTCACGTAAAGAGCGACTCCACCACCTCGCCTGGCTGGCCTGTCTTTCCTGAAAAGGACATAGCCACCCATGACCACATTCCAGTCATGTGAGCTGTCCCACCATGTCTCTGTAATTACCACCAGATCATAATCTCCTGCCCGAACCCAGGTTTCTAGCTCCTCCTGCTTATTCCCCATGCTGCGTGCATTGGTGTATGAGCACTTCAGGGAGCAAGCTGAGCACACTGATCTCACCCTAGGGGGATAGGAGGCCACCCGGTCCTCATGATTTCTAGAGCACTGCCCCACTGCAATCCCAGCTATAACCCCATCCCCCTTCATATCTAGTTTAAAGAATGCTCTATGAGTCCCACCAGCTCGTGACCAAGGATCCTTTTTTCCCTTTGTGTCATTTGAACCCCAGCTTGTTTCAGTAGATCAGGTGCCCTGTACATCTCCCCATGGTTAAAAAATCCAAAGCTAGACCGCTGGCACCACCCCTTTAGCCAAGTATTAATCTGCTGCACTTTGTCAAACCTTCCACTATTTTCCCTCATAATTGAAGGAATAGAGGCAAACACAACCTGTGCGCCTGTTCCTTCTAGCATCCGCCCCAGTGCCCTAAAGTCCCTTTTGATTGCTTCTGGCCGTCTCTCTACTATCTCATCATTACCGATCTGCATAACCAAAAGCGGGTAATAGTCCGTGGGTTTGACCAGACCAGGAAGCTTCTTGATAACATCCTTAACTCGGGCCCCAGGGAGGCAGCAGACTTCCCTGTGGGTCGGATCAGGGCGGCAGACAGGGCCCTCTGTTCCCCTCAGGAGGGAGTCTCCAATTACAATTACCCTCCTTTTTTTCTTAGATGAAGAAGTCCTAATGCGTGTATCCGAGTGACTCACCCTAGACAGCCCTATGGGTGAACCCTCCACTGACTCTTCCTTGGCCTGGCTCTCATTGTCTAGAGCCCCATACCTGTTTTGCAGGGGCAACCGGGCAGGTGAGGGAGGTTGGGCAGGGATTTTCCTTCCTCTCCTGGCAATCCTAGCTTTGCTGATGTGAGTCGTTGTAGAAGGGTATGTTGTGCTTTACAAGATGAGTTTTACAGAACATAATTTGATAAAATACATTGTACATAGTTGAAAAGCCTACGGTACACCGAGCTCTTCCTTCTTGCTTTGATGATTTCCTAGTTACTGAGTTTTTGACTGTGTCATGGCTTAACCCCAGCTGGCAACCAAACACCCTGCAGCCATTTATCCTAGCTGGTCAAGGGAGAAAAATGATCATAGTCTGTATGATTTGAGGTGTGGGAACATAAATTACTTATAGCAGAGACAAGAAAAGAAAATAAAATAGTCCGGTCATGTTTTTTTTTCACTCTTCAAGAATAGGATCCCTGTATCAGTGAGGGGCCTCTTGTTGATTATAAGAAATATTGGATTAAGTAACTCATGTGGCGTACTGTATACCTGAATGTAAATTACTTCAGCAGCATCTTGTGCCCCTGTCTGTTCAGAAGCAAAGTTCAAAGTAGGAATTGAAACATCTGCATAGTGATATTTAAAGTTCTTTGAGTTCCGTGTAAAGGTAAATTGATTACAGACTTGATTGTAATAGCAAAGGGTAGAAATTTTACTTCACTTAAATCTACAAGTATGCAAGAGTAGAAAAGATCAAATTTTACCATGGATGTATTAGTCTGTTGGAAATTTAATTGACGAGATACTCCTGAGAGCAAGGTTTGATATACTTTGGAAAAATGTTGACAGTGAGGTTTCATAAAATCAGATGTTAATTCTATTATTAAAGGTATTAAAGTCCGTCTAAAGTTTTTAGAAATTAATGGAGACCAATTTAAATATTTAATTTAGTGACATTGACCCATTCGTTATAAAACTACATGAAGTTATTTCTTTCTTGTAAATAAGTAACTTGTTGGCACATAAGACTCTAAAGCTCACTGGCTCTGAAGAAAAAGAGATTGTACAGGATGTAATGGTTAGAATGAAGATAACAAAATTTAAATAGTGAACTTGTTGATCCAAATGCAGTGAATACTAAGTCTCATAAGGAATTTTGCCTCACTTTAAACAACCTTATCTTTGACCCCAAAGATATGTTGGAAGGGAAATTAGAAATGGGAAAGATGATATGTCTGGCAATACTGCCCTTTGAAATCTAAATTTTTCAGAGAAAAGTACCTTCTTCCCAAGGCCTTTGGGGGGACTCATTGTCAGTCACTGTGAAGCTTTCCCCTAGCTGTGTGCCTGGTCAGACTGGAGAGAAAGAGCTTGTTCCTCATTGCTCTTTTACCGGTGCCTAATCAGCTTCCTGTAAAGACTTTTTTCTTTCTCTCTTAGGGCTGCTGCTGTTTGCTGTAGGCAATTCCAAGCTCCACATAGGACTCTAGTGGCAAGCTTTTCCAATTTAATTTTTTTTGTGTGTGTCTACAGAATGTAGTCAAGAAGAGCTGTAGCTAGTGAGGCTTGTATGTTATGTACTCTCCTTTGTGCACAGGAGGACAGTGAAACACTTGAATCGTCACAGCAAGGCTTCACCTTCTTTCTTTCTTTCTCCTGCTTAATGCAAGGAATTCTAGAAATAATGGTGACTTCTGTTTTCACTCAGTTGAACTCTGCTACACCTCAGAAATCTTTCTCTCCTGAGGCTAAAGGTATTCCAGCCAGGCAAGCATATAGTTGTTACTGTGTCCTAGACGAGACAAAACATTGCTAGTTTTCTTTTTCATTGGCTACATGCAGATGAATGGGTATTTTCTTGGACTCCCTGTGCATTGAGAGCTTAGAATCAATATATCCTGGAAAAAAAAAAAAAAAACCAAACACTTGGGTCTTCATTTTTCTCATCAAGAAAGTTGAATACAGGGCCACATACAAATTTGTGTTGTGTCTAAAATTCTGCACACTTTAAATTGTGATATTGATATAAATAGTATATGACATGAGATTTCCCGAGAAGTTATGGTAGTGGTGATGATATTACATGGGTAACAGCATTACGAAATAAACATAAACTGTTGTATTCACTAAAGAAATTAAATGAAAAACATTGTGCAATAAAAATCAGATGCAATAGCTCAATTTATCTACTGCCTAGAGAAAACATTACAATTTTGGTACAATACTATACTTAAGTCATATTCTATGTATTAGCAGAAGCTTTTTAAAATCTGAAAAGAAAATAAACAATATTTGGATTAGTTGTGGGTGAAGTAGTAGCAGAGTCTCTGATTAAGTGTTCATTTTTTCTCTTAGAAGATCAACTTCCCAAGAGACCTACAACTTATTTGTAAAAGTTATTTCTAACTGACATTTCATATGTCACCTATTAGCTTAGGAGTGTGTAATAAATTATGCTTCCATTAAAAAAAAAAAGAAATTAAGAAGAATATTTCTACTTTATGTTAATTTTAACCTTCAAGTAAATCCCATCCAATATCGATTTACAAATAACTTTCTCTAATACCTTTTGACAGTTTTGCTGAATTGCAATGTTTCGTGGTTTTTTTTTGGAAGTGTGGAAAGGGGAGGCAGCAGACAATATTTACCTGAGGAAATTCATAGTAGTTGTTTTAGTGATACTTCTCTGCAATTCATACATCATAGAATCATAAAATTTCCAGGGTTGGAAGGGACCTCTAGAGATCATCTAGCCCAGTTCCCTCCTGCCAGAGCAGGATCCCGTGGAGGAGCCACACAGGAACATATTCAGGCAGGTTTTAAAATTCTCCAGAGAAGGAAAGTCCACAACCTCTCTGGGCAGCTTGTTCCAGTGCTCTGTCACCCTCACAGTAAAGAAGTTTCTCCTCATGTTGAGGTGCAACTTCCTATGTCCTAACTTAAACCCATTATTTCTTGTTCTATTGTTGGGCACCACTGAAAGAAGGCTGTCCCCTTCCTCTTGACACTCACCCCTCAGATAGTTATATAAGTTAATAAGGTCCCCTCTCAGCTGTGTCCTTTCAAGGCTAAACAGCCCCAGTTCTCTGAGTCTCTCTTCATAGGAGAGATGTTCAAGTCCCTTGACCATCTTTGTAGCTCTCCACTGGACTCTCTCCAGTAGGTCCCTGCTTCTCTTGAATTGGGGAGCCCAAAACCGAACACAGTATTCCAGGTGTGGTCTCACCAGGGCAGAGTAGAGGGGGAGGAGAACCTCCCTAGACCTGCTGGACACACTTTTCTTAATGTCCCCCAGGATCCCATTGGCCTTCTTGGCCACAAGGGCACATTGCTCTCCCATGGACAGCTTACTGCCTAGTAGGACTCCAAGGTCTTTCTCCATGAGCCTCCTTTCCAGCAGGTCATCTCCTAATCTGTACTGGTGCCTGGTGTTATTCCTCCCCAGATGTAGGACTCTACACTTGTCTTTCTTGAACTTCATGAAATTCATCTTCCTCCAGCTTTCTGGCCTGTCCAAATCTCGTTGGATAGCAGCACAGCCTTCCTGTGTGTCAGCAGAGTTTCCTGATAGAATGTCGAATTACATTCTAACATGTAATCAAGTAGCTCTTATTAATAATCTATGCACACAAACATAGATTTTATATATATTATATATGCTTTAGTATGTACATAAACTTATATACACACAGCTGAAGTTCTGCACTGAAATATTTCTGTTTATAAAAGTACGTGTGCACAGGATGTAACATAAATTTGTACACCGTTAAGCAAAAGTATGTAAAAATTACTGATAAAATGACATGCATTTTAAAAGGGATTTTTATACAAATTGATCTAAAACAGTTGCACAGAAATGTGATTCAGACACACAACACTTGTCTGAAGTTATAAATACACGTTCATATGTTTTGTAAATGCTTGAGCTTTGTATTTCCATTCAATATTATTCTCCTAGGAAGAATATTCTAAGTATACTACATAAACCTCATAGGAAGTCTTGACTCATCTGTGTGTTGTATTTTTCACTAGGTAGTAGTTTGAATAGAGTTTGTTTAACCCTCATTCCATTTGCTTTGGCTACTACTCCGAAAATGTTTTTCAAGATTTTTTTGTCATTTATTGCTTAATATTTTTTTACAGTGTTGTACATCAAATGCAAAAAGTCTTCTAACGCTCATACACATTTGTCTTAATTACATGAATTAATGACCAAAGTTATGGCCTGTGGTTTGTGATATTTAAAGGCTCTTGCCTATCACTAGGGTACAATGTGGAGAGGTACTTCAGTTCAAAAGTATAGAATCATAGAATCATTAAAGTTGGAAAAGACTTCTTCAACCCAACACCATCTGGGGAGGAATAACACCGTTAAACCATGTCCTGAAGTGGCATGTCTATACGTTTTTTGAGTACCTTCACAGATGGTGACTCCACAACTTCCCTGGACAGCCTGCTCCAGTGTCTGACAACCCTTTCAGCAAAGAAATTTTTTCCTAATATCCAATCTAAACCTCCCCTGGCTCAACTTGAGGTCATTTCCTCTTGTCCCATTACTAGTTACATGGGAGAAGAGACCAGCATGCAACTCACTGCAGCCTCCTTTCAGGTAGTTGTAGAGAGCGATACAGTCTCCTCAGCATCTTCCTCTGCAAAACTAAACAATCCCAGTTCCCTTAGCTGTTTCTCATAAGACATATTCTCCAGACCCTTCACCAGCTTCATTGCCCTTCTCTGGATCCGCTCCGGCACCTCAGCGTCTGTCTTGTAGTGAGGGGCCCAAAGCTGAACACAGTAGTATTTGAGGTTCATCCTCACCAGTGCCAAGTACAGGGGCACAACCTCTTCCGTTAACTACGTATTTCAAAGGGGCTGATGGTCTTTGTTTCTTCTTGGCAAAGGTGTGTTTTGAGCCACCCTGGTAGCTGTTTGAGGGAGAAGCATAGTGGGGCACAAGCTATGAAGGAGGTTTCTGGAGTACATTGATGGTAACTTCCTGATATTGGTGATGGAGAAGCCAATGAGGGAAGGTGCACTGCTAGACCTGGTGCTCACAAACAAGGAAAGACTGCTTGAGTATGTGGATGTTGGGAGCAGTCTTGCTGCAGTGACCATGGGATAGTGGAGTTCAGGATCTGGAAGAGCAGTAACAAGGGAAATCATGACGAACCTGAGAAGTTTATATGATGAGGTGACTGGCTTGGTGGATGAGGGGAGAGCTGTGGATGTTGCTGCTTTCAGGAATGGTTTTAGCACTGTCTCCCATCACATGATAATTGAGAAAATGGTGGAGCGTGGACTTAAATAAACGTGCAGTGAAGTGGGGCTGAAAGCTGGTGTCATGGGTTGACCCTGGCCAGCCACCAGGTACCCACACAGCCGCTCTCTCACTCCCCCTTCACTGCTAGACAGGGGGACAAAATATTTCCAAGGGTTCAGGGTTTGAGATAAGGACAGGGAGATCACCCTCATTTACCGTCCCGGGCAAAACAGACTCAGTTTTGGGGAAATTAGGTACATTTAATAAAAAGAACTAATCAGAGAGGAGTAGTGAGAAGTGAGAAAGAGCAAACAGATCTTAACAAACAGAACACCTTCCCCCCATCCCTCACTTCTCTCCGGGCTTAACATCAATCCCGGTTTCTCCACCTCCTCCTCCCGAGCGGCGCAGGGGGGACAGGGAATGGGGGTTGCGGTCAGTTCATCCGATGTTGGTTCCACCGCTTCTTCACTCCAGGTGAGGACTCTTCACTCTTCCCCAGGGCCATTGTGGGGTCCCTCTCACGGGAGACAAGCTTCATGCTCTCTTCTCCACGTGAGTCGTCCCACGAAGGGCAATTCATCACAAACTGCCCAACGTGAGACACCTCACGAGGGGCAGCCCACCCCTCGTGAGTCTGAGGCACAGTCCTTCAGGGGAAACTGCTCCAGCGTGAGCCACCCGCAGCGTCCCGAAAGTCCCACCAGCCAACCTGCTCCAGTGTGGGCATTCCTCTCTTCCACGGGCTACAGGTTCCGGCAGCGACCTGCTCCAATGCAGGCTTCCCACGGGCTACAGTCCCCTTTCAGGCATCCATCCACATGGCGTGGAGTCCTCGGTGGACATCTACGCCGCGATCCTCACGGTGGACTTCTGCACCTCGCCCATGGGCTGCAGGAGGACAACCCGCTTCACCATGGTCTTCACCACGGACCCAGGGGCCTCTCTGCTCTGGCGCCTGGAGCTCATCCTCCCCCCCTCCTTCTTCACTGATCTTGGTGTCTGCACAGATTCTCACTCCTCCATCTCTGTGCCAGCTTTTGTGGCGCAGTTCTTTTTCCCGTTCTTAAATATGTTTTTCACAGAGGCATTCCTCTGCTATCACCTTACTGATAGGCTCAGCCTTGGCCAGCAGCGGGTCCCTCTTTGTAGCCGGCTGGCATTGGCCCTATCAAAGTTGGGGAGCTTCTAGCACCTTCTTACAGAAGCCGCCCTGCATCTTCCCCCCTCCGCCGCCGAAATCCGGCCAGGCCAAACCAAAACAACTGGCTAAACTGCTGGGCTGAAAGAGTTGTGGTAAATGGCAAAGTCCAGTCTCTAGCAATGTCCTCAGTGGTCAATGCTGAATCTAATGTTGCTTAATATCCTCATTACTGAGCCAGATGATGGGACAGAGTGCACCCGCAGCAAGTTTTGTAGATAATCCCAAACTAGGACAACAGTGGTTGTGCAGCCTTCCAGAGGAGTATTGACAAGCTAGAGAAATGAGTGAAGGGAGATGTTATGAAGTTCAGTGACAGGAAATATGGAGTCCTGTGCTTGGGGAGGAATAACCTGATGCCCACTTACAGACTGGGGGTAGACAGGCTGGAAAGCAATTTGAAAAATGTTGTAGTGGACCCCAAGTTGCCATGAGCAACCAATGCACCTGTGTAGCAGACGGATATTATCATCCTTGGAGGTGCTCACAATATAACTGGCCATTGTCCTGGACACCCTGCCTTTTACACCGGCTGTCTGAGTCAGGGACTGGACTGGGCAACCTCCAGAGATGCCTCCTACCCTCACCAGTTCTGTGAAGATCCTTAAGTCTGCAGGCTGCCAGCTTTATTTTGTTGATAAGCAAGTTCCTAAATGCTTTCTGATAACCAGAGCCTTGACTGCTGAAATTTCTGTGTCAATGATTGGAATAATAACTTTTCTTTTTTGGCAGTTTCTTCTGAGAACAGATATATTCACATCTTTAAGTATTCAGATGCGGTAGCAGTGGTATCCGTGCAAGTACTTTAAATACAATAGTGCCCTGTGCTCTATTTGATTGCAAGTTCTGTCTTGCTACACCAAGTGTCTACATAAATTTCAAGTGCTTGAAGGAAGAATCTGTTATGAATTATTAGCAAATGTAAAAAGTTGAATATGTCAGTATAATCACATAATTGCTATACTGTATTATTCTTTTTGTCTTTGATTATTTCAAAATTATGCAATCAATAACGTTAATTACAAAGGATGCTTTTGCAGTTTGAATTGAAGTGGTTGTGGCAGGTGCATCCTTCCCCCATTGGTCGGGAGTGCCCCCCCCCCCCCCCCCCCCCCGTGAGTCAGCAGTTGCTAGGCAGATTTCAGAGAATTTTCTGGAAACCTGGGTGGGCTCAGAAATGACCCATCACCCTGAGGGGCGCTCCCAGGAAGTTGGCTGGCAGCAAATAAGAGGCCAATGTGGCTTGATTGACCACAGTCAGCTCGACTGAGACTTTAAAATGGGGTGCTGGCAGCCATCTTGGGGGAGTTCCCTCGTGGCAGCTGGCTCTGGAGGCAGGGGTACTCAATCTCCTCCCTTAGGTGGGAGGACTTTTGTCCCTGGGGTTGAGACTCCTCATCTGTGTAAGGTGAGCGTATCATTCTCGAGATTGAGACTCCTCATCTTTTATAAGGTGAGTGTATTAGGATCCGGATCATTATTCTTTAGTTAGGGTGGGTGTAGTGTAGTGAACTCTTTTCCAATTGATACCCGAACCTTTAACTTTGGAGGCGCTTCTGTTTATTAATAAATCTAATTTAGGCACATGCGTGAATTTATCATCTTTAGAAACATGGGAGCGCTCTTCTCCACTGTCTCCATGACAGTGGTATTTAATAATCTGTGTCACTTATTGCAGTACTTTGTTTCTATGAATAATTTTTATATAACCAGAGGTAAACCATGTGCTGCTTCTTTGTCTTGGCTAAATTTTCTGTGTTGCATTTACTAGGAGGGAGAGAGTACTTTTTTGTTGTTTAACAAATGGAAAGATTAATGATTCTGTGTTTGTTGGTTTAGCCTTGTGACATAGCAAAACTCCATGTGTGGATCATTGAGGAGTAAGGTGCAAAATCACTGGGAGATGAGATGTCAAACATGTGAGTTCAGAGAATAAATGGCTGATATATCTGTGTAAGTACAGAGTAGTGACAATTCAACTGCTGAAGATACTAGGTTGCTCGGTATATTGGTCAAGTGTTTCGGAAACGATAAGTCATCCTGTGCATAGAAGAAGAAAGCTCGTGTTCTGTATTTCTATCCACGGTTTGTCACAAAGAAATAAGGGATAATAGTCACAAAATGCAGGGGCAGGCTCTGAAAGGGGTAATAAGAGATGTATCTTTTTGAGGGTCTGTGGAAAGAGGAGAGATTTGAAAAGGAAATTCTTGACTGTTATTTCCAGTTTTATGTTATTTTAATGTTTTAACATGTAGATGTTAGATGGAAGAGCAGCAGAGAGTTTCTCAGTGAAAAAAAACAGACAGCTGTAAGGTCTGTATCCTCCAAAAAGCCATGGTATATAATTAGGACTCATTGTGAGGAACAGTAATTAATTACTTTGTATAGAAGCACAAAGCAAAAAGTATGTGATATACTTTGGTATTTTGGAGTGAGAAAAGCTTCTGGCACAGTCTAAGTTATGACTTGTTTGATGACAGTAATGGTAAACTAGCAGATATTAAGACATTTAGAGATCAGTGAGATATAAATGCTAATAGTTAATATTTTCTAGGTATTTCACTAGCGTCACAACTTCGTTCAGTTTGTTTTCACTAAATTTCAGAGAACATCAGAGAAGTTGTCAGTGAACTCTAGTAAATTGTCAAACAGAGTTTTGTTTTTCTAATTGAGAATAATAGGTAGATATATTTATCTTCTCCAATATGTTCTGTTTGTCAAGTGTGGAGATCTTTATCCATGCATATAAACATTGCATGCTTGAGTGAACATTTCTAGTAGGTGTTAGGTAATAACCATTTTGACTATAAATTGAAATAACATAGAATTCTTCCCAATGCAATTTTAAATAGCCTTTAAAAAAATAAGCTGAGAGATCTTATTAATTAGTAATAAACACAAATGGGCATCTATCTGCCTGTCAGTATTTCTCAAAGCAATTATTCTCCTTTGAAGCATTACATCTGAGACAAATATGAATTTTCAGACTCTATAAAATACCTTTTTAAGAAATATTTCTGTGGTAATCTGTTTGAAACTACTATCTGATTCATACTTTTTGAAGATAGATGGTTTGAGTTGTACATAGACGCATGAGAATTTCAGAACCTTAGATGCAGTGTTTTAGACGATAATGTAAAACTTCTGCTCCCTGCAGGTACTGTGCTTGGGTTTAAAATGGAGCAGCTACAGTGAATGAAATCAAAGTTCTAGCGTATCTGTTACCTTTGGAGTTGATCAGAAATGGCAGTCTTGAAGAGAATTAGTAGAACACTGCCACAGGGGAATCCAGAGACAAGTTACCAGGACAAAATCATGCCACATAGTGATAGAGAAGTCAAGATCTTCTTACTGAGTGGGATAAGGAAAGCAGATGGATAGCATTTTTTATTCTAACACACTTCTTTCTTCTCCAGTAAAGGCTTCTGGTTTAGTTACAACAAGCACCATTGACTCAGGGGAAGATGAAAGTTACTTGATTGCAGTATGTTGTCCAAGTCCAGTCTGATAGCCTGACTGGTGCTGCCTCCAGACATTCCTCCTGCTCCACTGAAACTAGTTGTTTTCATGCTTTGTGGCTTTCTAACTCAGATGGTTGAAAAAAGCTGCCAGTGGCCTCATTGGTTGTTTGAGTTTGATTTTGCACTCACCTCACTTTGTTAACGTGGTTTACTGTAGAGGAATTTCTTGTGGAGCAGAGGCACGGTATTACTTTAAAGATGTGGACAACCCAGCTTAGGCCTAAACGAAGGCTCTGTCCTTGAAGCTGCCTTGGAACACGGGGAGGAGGAGGTTTTATCTGTTTTGTGAGAGCTTTGCGAGATGCTTGGCGGGAGGTGCTGGCCCCGGGGGGAGAAGGGGGGGCAAGAGCCGCTTGCATAGTGGAATGGCACTGCCCAATAAAACACTGGCGCGTGTAAACCTGTAACTGACCAACTCTGTTAAGGGGTAGGCGTGGGGACACTGCTTCACTATATATATTGAGCTGTCTGGAGCAATAAAGGGAGGATGATCTGTAGCCATATCGGTGGGATTTGTCATTGTCTTGACCGGCTCTGCGACGGGACCCTCTTCAGTTTACCATCATTTTTAGGCTTCTGCACAAAGTATGTCATAGGGTTGAAAAATTGTAGAGTTCGTCTTTGCTACTTTGTTTCTTTTCAATGCCTACCCTGCATATCAAACACAAAGCACCTAACCTCCCAATTCTACTAGAATTCCTTCCTTGCTTTAATGTATACATAGGACCATCTGAAAACATTGACAAATAAAGTTAAAATATTATCATACTTTGTCATGTTAGCTAACATAACAATGCACAATATTGCTAGATCTGTATTAACTATACTCAACCCTACCTTCTGCAGCTACTGGAGAATGAAAAAACGTTGAATTTAAAGACAAATGAAACCTCCTCATAACAATCCTTTGTGCTTTGTATATCTTCCCAGACTACACCAAAATCATCTACATGAGATAGAACTGCGATGATGTATTGTCAAGGTCTCACTTAATTGAACAGTACTTACATGTAGTTATATAATGACAATACATACATGTAGCTGCATAATGGTACTTTCCTTAGAATACTCCTTCCAACCTCCAGGAAGCTGTTGAACTTTGAACTGTAGTTTGGACTTGGCAAAGTTTCAACACTGAAGTGAGGATGTAATTCATGATCATAATTAAGGGTTACTAAAATCTCATTATCTGTTCTCAGTTTGGGTTTTGCATATGTTGTGGAACCTTAACCTAGGGATATGCTGTGCATATATAAATGTATGGTACTGCTAAAGACAAATACAAGTGTCTAGTATATTTTATCCTGGATATTTCTCTGAGACCTTATTGGGATTTTTGTAATGTCAAAATTATATAATAAATACACAGTAGAAAACAATTCATTAAGTTGAAAGCTCTCTTTAAAGCATAAAACAAGCAACATAAAGATAAGCAACCCCTCTCCCCCAGTGAGAGTACTAAAGCTTTGTACACGGAGTACTAGTTACAGCTCTGTAGTCCTCGGTTAGGAAAGATGTGAACTTGTTGGAGTAGTTCCAGAGGAGGGTCATGAAGATGATCAAAGGGATGGAACACTTCTCCTATGAAGAAAGGCTTAGAAAGTTGGGCTTGTTCAGCCTGGAGAAGAGAAGGCTCTGAGAGGAGACCTTATAGCAGCCTTTCAGTACTTAAAGGGGAGTTACAGGAAAGATGAAAACACTTTTTAGTGGAGCCTATTGCAATAGGACAAAGGATAATGGTCTTAAACTAAAAGAGAGTTGATTTATATTGGACATGAGGAAAAAAGTTTTTACAACGAGTGTGGAACAGGTTGTCCAGAGAGGTGGTAGAAGCCCTGTCCCTGGAGACATTCAAGGTCAGGTTGGACAGAGCTCTGAGCAAAGTGGTCTGGTAAAGGACATCCCTGCTCGCTACAGAGGGGTTGGAGTAGATAACCTTTAAAGGTCCTTTCCAACCCAAACTGTTCTATGATTCTGTGGTTCTATGATTCTAAATTTGTCTGAATTCCACTTGAGAACACAAATGAGCCCTCTGAATGATTTCACAAACCGAGATAATGGTAGACTGAAACTCTTTAATCAAAGTAACTGTCAGGAAGATTAAAGTACTTTGATGCATTTCTCAATTTCTTGCAGGTCTGCTCTAAAGAGAGCCTTGTTTTTTCTGCCTTTCTAGTTTGTATTTGAGCAGAAAAACTGAGCATTTTTGAGTATGAAATTGAAAACAGATCCCATGGATGGGTAAACATTTCTGTAATCAGTTCCATCCTGGAACTTCTAAACTTTTTTTAACATACCCTTGTACTGAGGCTGATTTTTTTTTTTTTTTTTTTTTTTTTTTAATATATAGAGGGCATTAAAATCCAGAGTACTGGTATGGAGGAAAGATATTTTTTCAGTGAAGCGTATTTCTCTATTTTTCAGAGATTTAATGTACTTTACTGTTTCTCATTAGAGCTTAACAATAAGATAAAGGCTAAGGAAAATCTCCATCCTTTATTGGATGTGGGCAGAAATACAGTGACAAAAGATGAGGAAAAGGCTGAATGCCTTCTTTGCCACAGTCTTTAACAGTTGTTCTCTGGATACTCATCCCCCTGAGCTGAGAGACAGGGATGGTGAACAAAATGAAGCCCACATAATCCAAGGGGAATTTGTTAGTGACTTGCCACACCACTTAGACACAGATAATGCTATGGGGCCGGATGGGATCCACCCAAGGATACTGAGGGAGCTGGCAGAGATGCTCAGCAAGCCACTTTCCACAATATAGCAGCAGTCCTAGCTAAACAGGGAGGTCTCAGTGGACTGAAGGTTAGCAAATGTGATACTGGTCAGAAGAGCCAGAAGGAGGATCCAGGGAGCTACAGGCCTGTCAGTCTAACCTCGGTGCCGGGCAAGGTTGTGGAACAGATATTCCTGAGTGCCATCACATGCCATACACAGGACAATCAGGTGATCAGGCCCAGTCAGCAACCGTTTATGAAAGGCAGGTCCTCCTTTACTAACCTCATCTCCTTCTACAACAAGGTGACCCACTCAGTGAATGAGGGAAAGGCTATGGATGTTGTCTACCTGGACTTTAGTAAAGCTTTTGACACTGTTTCCCACAGCATTCTCCAGGGGAATCTGACTGCTCGTGGCTTGGAGAGGTGTTCATTTCCTGGGTGAAAAACTGGCTGGAAGGCTGGGCCCAATGAGTGGTGGTGAATGGAGTTAAATCCAGTTGGCAGTTGATCATGAGTGGTTTCCCAGGGCTCAGCATTGGGGCCAGTTCTGTTTAATAACTTTAGCAATGATCTGGATGAGGCATTTGAGTGCCCCCTCAGTAAATTTGCAGGCAACTCCAAGTTGGACAGGAGTGTTGATCTGCTTGTGAGTGTGGCAGACTCTACAGGGGGATCTGGATGGGCTGCAGTGAGCAAAACAAAGAAGCTGCAGCATTTGTCTTTAAATTCAAGATGTTTTCATTCTACAGTAGCTGCAGAAATCAGAATTAAGTATACTTAATACAGATATAGTAATACTATGTATTTTTATATCAGCTAACAGGACAAAAGTATCATATTTTAACTTATTGCTGTTTTCAGATTGATCTATGTAAACATTAAAGCAACCAGGAAAGTCTAATATAATTGGGATATTTTTTATGCCAGTAAGCTATTGAGAACACTTGTGTCAGAATAGGTAAAGTTGTGGTTAAAATCAAGTCAGCATTTAGGCAAGATTTTATTTTGTTAGTGTCTTGCTAATTAGCTATAGATTTCTGAAAGGTGTGGAGCACCTAATAGTAATATAGCTTCATTAATTTATTCTCTTAAGCCACAGAAAACTGACTGAACTTACACCGAAGGCTAAGGTCAAGCTATTTGAAATGATTTTCAGGGGAGAGGTGGAGCAAGAGGTGCAGGAGCTTGCACCAGGATAAAAGTTCCCTGGGGCTGTCTGATATAGGGGGCAATCACAGTGGGGAATGAGAGGCAGCTGTGCCTATGGTGAGGTGAGGATGGGACAGGTGACCCAAGTGGGCCAATCACAGTGATCGCTCCTATGGTGCTCAGTATATAAGGGCCCCTAAGAAGGTCCTTAGGGCTTTTTGTGTTTGCTGTGCTGAAAGGATTGCTATTAGTTGTTCATAATCTCTCCCTTTGCTACTGGTGTTTCTGCCTCCTGTTTTTCTTGCTGCAGAGGAGTACGTTTTGTTAGGACAGGTTTTTTTCCCCCCTGCCTCCTTATGTGGGAGTGGCACAGCTCCTTTTCTGCTTCTTTTAGATGCTCATTGGGACTCTGGGATCAGCGCTCCTGTCTGCTGCTGAGAAGATGAGTACTATTGATATCCAGCCAACACTTGACCTTAATGTACCTTGTACTTTATGCAAAGTTGAAATAACATATCAACTTTCCTGAATTATACCAGCAGGTCTCTTTAAATGTGTACATGCTCTCTTTTTCTCTCTTACTCATAAGAAAGTAATAGTTTCTCATTCACAGCTTGTGGGTGAAGATGGAATATGTATTATCTCACATGCAGATCTGATGCCTGTTTGATCCATACAACACAAATTGTTTAGTATAATCCAGCATGCTTACCTGAAAGAATTTTTACATATTTCTGAAGTCTGGCATGCTGACATTAAATATATGATAAAACAATTGCATTTTGTCTCACATTTCGCTTTTGAATCAAAATGATATTAAACAAACAAATGCCAACAGTCTGGCTTTGACAAAGCTGCATTTTTTCTAAGCATGCCATGTAAAGACAGCCATATCTTGTTTTAATTTTTAGTCCATAAGAATTAGCATCACCTTACTCAATAAGTTAGACCACTCTATACCTGTGCTAATTGTGGGTCCTCTCTCTGACAGCATCTATTTCTGACCTTTGACTTTCAAAAATTTTTTGGGATGGTTGTGTACATATCATGCTGGGAGAGCTCAAATGGACAGTTTATCGGTGTCTGTTTAGGCACAGCACTCTGGGGTGGTAAATGCTGTTGTTGTCTTTAAGAACAGAGGATGGTATCATAGACTACACTAAATAAGTAGAAATAAAGATAAGGTGTCCCAAAGTCATCTAGCAGGCTACTAGACTCCGTGTGGTAACTCCAGAAAAAGGGGGTAGAGCATGAAGGATCTGTCATGTGGCTCATGTTCCAGGACTTTCTTTCCTTATAACCTCACGGGCTTTCAATATTGTAAACCTGAGAAATGGCATTAAGGGAGAAGAAAGATGAGGAGAAACAGAGGATGGTACTTCTGAGATTTTGCTGTTGTGCCTGAGAATTTTTCTTAATTTTATTTTTCTTGGAGATAGAGAAGGTTTGTTCTCTATTTTTATTTATTTGTTTTACAAAACAGGAATTGAGGCATAAAGTAAAATATGAGTTGTTTAAGGGTGCTGGGAATTTAAGCCATTATTTCTTCTCTTTCCTTTGAAAATACCTGAGATTGAGTAAGTCAGAGAAGGTTTTCTATCACTTTAGTACTATTCTATACTAGTACAATTGAAGAAAATTCTTAGAAATTAATTCTATGACAAAATGGACATGAATTGCAAAATGATTTTCTGACTGAATATTAGATCTTGTATCTCTATTTGTGGAAAATGAGTATATCAAGCAAAGATTTTTGCATTCTCTGCTCTAAGGTATTAGCTATTTTTATTTTTTTCAGAGGGAAATAAGTGGGAGCTATAGCTATGTCAAGGTATTTTTTTGCTGGTTTTTTTTCATGTGAACAGGACTTCTATTTCTGGATCTTTCTGCCATTGTGTGTACTGCTGGTATTTATATCTACTGTTTTCCTTGGACTATGGCTTCAGTTACAGTTTTGATTCTGAGCCTCTAAAAAAAAAGTCAATGTTATTTTTCATGGTATGAATAAGACTACTTTCAGTGTATTGTGTACCTGCTTTAAAAATAAGATGAGAAAGATATAAAAAACATGGGGGGCATAATGGAAAGGGAAAGAAAGTGCATAAATGACTGAAAAGACCTTATGAAACAGCTTCCAGAGAAAAGATGAAAATGAACGTGTGCCCAACTTAGAAGTAAAAATGCTGGAACCTTTAGTGCTTATAGGTATAAATGCCACATGAACAGGTTCTAGTCTTTCTTTCAATATAATGAAATATGAGGGAACTGAGAGTGAGACTTTTCTAACAATGCATTTTTGATATAATTAAAAAAAATAAAACATGCCCCCAGCTGTCTCATGTTTAACAGATTCTGCAAAATTAGCTTGGAGTAGTGTGCAGTGAGGGAGCAGGGGGAATGAACAGCTGTAAAGTAATAAACTATTAAGATATGGCCCTAAGTATCAGTTGAGTTTTTGTAGAGTTTGTGTGGTTTTTTTTAATATGTAATATCTGCATTTATGGTTAAGCTATGTCAGGATCACCAGTTATTAGAACAAAATTCCTGGAATGCAGAAGACATTGTCTGGCCTTCTGCAAAGACAAGAGCACAAACCCCCAAGACAACACTGGTATCTACATATTTGTTAAATTGGGAAATATCTTCTTCATGGGCATAGCACTTAATAGGAACTTACTGCAAAAGGGTGAGACTTACTGAGAGCGCAAGATGAATGAGGGAATGAGTATTTCTAGAAAAACTCCTCATGTCCTAACTTTCTTCCCTGGAGTTAATTCGTTTTACTAAAGCTATGTACTGTCAAAAAAGACTATCTTTGAAATACATAGTGAACATATTTTGAGTAACTGTGTAAAATTATTTTGATTCCAAATATAAAAAGAATGTGAAATTAGGAAGCAAAATGTGATACTGCAAACCATTTGCATTTAACCTATTCAGCTGAAGGACTTGAAGTTTAAAGTTTCAGAATCACATATTTTCCTGAGAGGGTGTGATGCTGGAAACTGTCAGGCATGTGAGTTACCTTTTGATAGAACAGTTTCAGATTTGGAGTCTTTGATTGCATATTCTGTCCTGTGCTACGTGGTTGCTAGGAAAAGTTTTTTCTTACACATTTAAAAGATGATTCACCTTTAGCAGAACTTCATTATAATCTTTACTCTTGGAGTTGATTTGTGAAATTATTTGTGAAAACAGTGGAAAAGGCAAATGTAGTACCTTCCAAATCTGAATGCTTCCTTCTCAAAAGTCTTTACAAGGTCAGCAAAAGTATATGCTACTAAAGTTTATAGCTTGTCACTTCACAACTGTATATCCTCATTTATCACAGAATCACAGAATTATTGAGGCTGGAAAAGACCTCTGAGATCATCAAGTCCAGCCAGCCTATGACTCAACACCATCACATCGACCAGACCAGGGCATTAAGTGCCACATCCAGCCTCTCCTTAAATATCTCCAGGGATGGTGACTCCACCACTTCCCTGGCCAGTGCATCCCAATGCCTGATCACCCTCTCCATGAGGAAGGGCTTCCTGAGACCCAACCTAAATCTCCCCTGACACAGTTTCAGGTTGTGCCCTCTCGTCCTGTCACTGGTTGCCCGGGAGAAGAGCCTGACCTCCACCTGACTACAACCTCCCTTCAGGTAGTTGTAAAGAGTGATAAGGTCCCCCGTGAGTCTCCTCTTCTCCAGGCTAAACATCCCCAGTTCCCTCAGCCTCTCCTCATAGGGCTTTCCCCCTAGTCCATTCCCCAGCCTCGTTGCTCTTCTCTGGTCCCACTCCAGCACCTCAAGGTCTTTCTTGCAGTGAGGGGCCCAGACCTGCTCACAGCACTCGAGGGGAGGCCTCACCAGTGCTGAGCACAGGGGCAGAATTACATCCCTGCTCCTGCTGGCCACACTGTTCCTGACACAAGCCAGGATGCCGTTGGCCTTCCAGGCCACCTGGGCACACTGTTGGCTCATGTTCAATCGATTGTCAACCAGTACTCCCAGGTCTCTCTGTTCCAGGTCACTCTTCAGCCACTGCTCCCCCAGTCGGTAGCGCTGCAGGGGGTTATTGTGGCCAAAGTGTAGGACCCTGCACTTGGTCTTACTGAACTTCATAGCGCTGGCCTCAGCCCATTGACCCAGCCTGTCCAGGTCCCTCTGCAGTGCCTTTCTATCCTCTGGCAGATCGACACTACCCCCTAGCTTGGTATCATCTGCAAACGTACTAAGGGTAAACTCAGTCCCCTCATCCAGGTCATCAATGAAGATGTTGAACAGCACTGGGCCCAGTACTGATCCTGGGGGGCACCACTGATCAGCAGACCCCAGCTGGATGTAGCTCCATTCACCACCACTCTCTGGGCATGGTCATCCAAACAGTTTTTTTACTGATTGGATGACCAGTGTTTACTTTATGTAATATATTAGTCTATTTTTATATTTCATATTCTGTTAGGCATTTCACAACTGTGGACTTTGAGCTTACAGCAAGAGCTATGACAGAATTTTGAAATTCCATGCCATAATAAGATACATATGTGACATTGTCCTTCTCTGTAGTTTTGGGCAGAAATGCATTACTGGGGAAAAAAGCAAGCCCTCTACTCATGGAGCACATATTGTAGAATGAGTCATTATCAACATTTACATATTAATTCCTCTCAAGGTCTCAACAGTATTATTTATCACTGTTTACTGATAGTCATTGCATTTTAGCATTCTCAAAGTAAACATTGCATTTAGACTATTTTGAAACACCAGCTAGATTGGAGAAAGTGTAAAAATGAACATTCTTTACAGCGTTACTGGCAAAAGTATATGGGAAATCATGCTGATTTTCCATGAGGTAGATAGCAATTGCCTTTTTTTACTGAAGAGTAATGGAGTTACTGTAGTCAAGTTAATTACGTAATTCACATTTCGCAGTCTCAGGGTCTACTATGGTAAAAAATAATCAGGAAATCACTAGTAATGTAGTTAACAGTTAACCACTTTTCATGGACTATCCTATGTCAGAGGATTCCCTAAAGTTATTTGTTACTCAATTTATTTGAGGTGTTTGGTTTTTTTTTCCCT
Source organism: Trogon surrucura (assembly GCA_020746105.1). NCBI lineage: Eukaryota > Metazoa > Chordata > Aves > Trogoniformes > Trogonidae > Trogon > Trogon surrucura. The sequence continues at coordinate 108,674,826 of CM036617.1, read as the reverse complement.
GGTGAAATTTCTATCAGTTCAGTTCTGCATCAATCTGAGCATGTGTTCAGGAGTTTGTACTCTAAAGTGGCACTTAGCATAGAAAATACAGTATTGTGGCTGTTTTACCTGGGAACTGAGAAAGGTTATTCAGAACTGCCTTGAATTCTTTTTACTGTATGTGGCAGCTGCATCTCAGAACAGACCTGTGTGAGGGACTGCTAAACAGATGTCTCAATCTGGGCCTTTTCCAAACCTAAACTGGCCAAAGCCACCTGCCTGGTGCCTGACCGTGTTGGTGCAGGAGGCACTCAGGACTTTCTAGCCCACGGTTCCATCCATGGCCTGGTGTGGGTGTGTGGAGAGGTTTTGCCCCTCTTGTGAGTGTGTGCAAGTTTTTGGTCATATTTCTAAAAGAAATAGTTGCAAACTGCTGAACTAAGTTGTGCAGTAATATATTCCCATCTGACATCTGAATCTGTGATAGACTTTATTGGAGTGCGTGGTGGTTTTCTGGTTGGCATATTGATTCTTAATAGCCGTCCCGTTTTTGTAGGTGCCTCTGCAACACTGTGCCACGTTATTAAATCCACAAAATCAAAGTGGTTCTTAAAGTATGAAACTGGTTGTACTGTTTTGAATGGGATAGAGTTAATTTTCTTTATAGAAGCTTGTATGAGGCTATGGTTTGAATTTGTCATGAAAACGGTATTGATACCAAAGGAATGTTTTGTTACTGCTGAGCAGTGCTTACACAGAGTCAAGCCCTCTTCTACTCCTCACACCACCCCACCAGCAAGGAGGTTAGAGGTCCACAAGAAGCTTGGAGGGGAGTCAGCTGGGACAGCTGACCCCAGCTGAGCAAAGGAATGTCCCATACCATTTAATGTACTCAGCAATAAAATGTGAGGGAAAAGGGAGAAGCAGGGACATTTGGAGTTATGTGATGTCTGTCTTTCTGTGTGACGATTACCCATTATGGAGCCCTGCTTTTCCTGGAGATGGCTGAATACCTGCCTGCCTATGGAAAGTGGTGAATTAATTCATCTCTTGGCTTTGCTTTCATGTGCAACTTTTGTTTTACCTACTAAACTGTCTTTATCTATACCCATGACTTTTTATACTTTGTTCTTCTGATACTCTTCCCCTTCCTACTGATGGGGGAATGAGCGAGGGGCTGGGTGGACTAAGCTGCCTACCAGGGTTAAACCACAACACACATGATTTCTTTTTTTTTTTTTTCAGAATACATGCAGAACTTGAAAATATTCTCTGGAGCATGCATATATTCCAAAGTGTTGAACACTTAGCTTTGCACAAAGCAAAACTTAGCTTTACACAATACCTGACAGATAGCCAGCTCGTGCAATGGCACAGCTATTTAGAACTGTCCTGTTCCTCAGTTCAATGCTGCCCTTCTGTCAGAGGCATCATCACTCCCACTGTTCAACCAGTAGAGCCACTTCCTTGTGTGTTCTCTAATTTCCTTCAGGCAGGTTAGCTTAAATGGCTTAAACCAGTGATTTAAGCTACACCAAAGTATTAATTAGAAGCAGAAGAGAGAACTCGTGATTTCTTCTGTCATCAGTGGAAGCATGTAGGCGGTGAGTGTGATGGGAGAAGAAATAATTTAGTATCTGCTGCTGTGGTTAGAAGAGTTGTGCTGAAGTTTCATGCCTCTTAAAAGCAACGGGCAAATTTCCATGCTTGCAGTCTTTGAAATCCTTCCATGTAAAATCAATAATAGTAGTTGATGATAGCTTCACTTTTCCCACGAATGGGATGTTGTCATGCAATTAAGGTACAGAGGAACCTACTAATCTTTCAATCTTGTCTAAGTCCATATGACTTTGGTCTGTTTTTATGACAGGATATTAGTGGTTGAAGAACTGACCCAGAAGGTTACTTTAAACATAGTTTTTAATTTTTTTTGTGTGTGTGTGTTGGGACACAGGTAGAAATTACTACAAGAATAGTTATTCTATACTGAATGACTATATCTAACATGAAATTTTATCTACCTTTTCATGATAATAGTAGTTATCCTGCAAATCACAAGCATGCATGTCTGTCTGTGTAGGGGCAAGTGCTAATAAAAAAGTTGGTGTGAAATTATCACAACCACATTTTTGTCTTTTTGTTGATATACATCCTACTTATCAGAAGCTTTACTTATATTAGATAATGTGGTTGTGGTAAGGGGTTGTCAATATCAGTTTACTATTGCAACAGATAATTGAACACAACAAAGGATTAAACATCTTCACTTGTGATTATATATGTAAATTCATAACTTTCTCAAGAGAGATTCCTTCCTATACTGTCTCTTCTGTGTTGTGCTATTCTGGGAGTTTAGGTAGGAAAGTTGGGAAGGAATGAATGAAGAAAACACAATCATGCAGAGGCTGTAACTATATTTTGCCTGTATCTTTATGATGTTTCAGGTCCAGTGATAGAAATCTTTCAGTAATTCAGGAAGCTTTTAATAATCTGCTTTATTCACTTCAATTATTTCTCATTGTATTTATCAGAGTTTTTCTGTTATAGTACTTTAAGAGGTAGCAGTAAAATTTGAGGCACCAAGATTCAGGCAAACTGTGGTCCTTTTATCTAGTCAGGAAAGCGATGGACAGTTCAGGGGAAACATGTTTGTCCCTTGTTTCTCTCAATCTCAGTAGATCTCATGACTATACAAATTGTCCATCATATCTTTGTTTTTGTGATATAAAGCAAATCCAGGAAAGAGTTAAAAATAATTATTGCTTTTGTGTGTGTGTGTGTGTGTGTGTGTACCTATGGACATTTCTCACCTAGATGTAGCTGGAATTGATGTAACTACTTTTGCTAATCTCCTCAAAAGTTCTAGAATATAAAGTCTCCAAGACTAATTGAAGCAGGTGTCAGACATTGAGTGCTCCCATTACAATTACCATGATTCTAATAATGGAATTTTTATGGGGAAGGTTCTTCGAATATACAGAAAGTGGTTTTTCACCTTGTCTGGAATTCCATTGGCGCTGCTGCAGAGACACTTTTGCTGTTAGTAACGATCTTCATGAGTTATTGTGGTCTCTTGGGTCTGACAGAGTATGCATTCACCATCCAGACAAGGTTTATTTGCTATAAATAACTCTTTTGTTTGTTAAAAAAAATATTTTAAAACTCATAGTGAACTGTAAAATGTATCAGATAACTAAATCTCTTATCTTGTATGGTAATACATTGTTATGACATCACACATAAGATTTATTAATTTTACTGTAGTAGCCTTGTCTCAAAAATCTTAATTAATGTCTTTTTTTTTCTGAGCTGCACTTACTGCTCGTTGAACAAATGGTGATACTTTATGAGGAGAGACCTATCCCACATCCTGTTCTCTAAATAGTGTGGTAGAGGCCCTCTCCCGTGGTTTTGGCCAGTATCAGAAACCCTTATGTTCATCATCATCTTGGCATGACTTAGCCTTTCTACAGACATACTTGTGTTTTCTGAATTGTTTACTGGTCCACAGCTACATTTATCTTAATTAATGCTGTCAAACTATGCTATAGTACTTTGAGTAGCATTGTTTAGGTTTTCGGAGATGTATTTTGGTAGTAGAAGTTGAAATTAACTTATTCTTTGTTTCTGCAAAACATTTGGGACTTTCAGATTGTGCTGAAGTTTCAGGGGTCTTGGAAAGCAACAAAAAGGCAAAGTGATTTAGAAATCAAAAGGAAGAAAACAGAAGAGAAAATTAACATAAAATTCCTGTAATTTCAATCATATGCAGCAATTTATACTTTGGGATATAATTGTCACATATCACCTGAATGTGGAATAACAAAAGTAATGCAAAAAATATGCTGCTTCTTTTTTTCTCAAGGGTTAGTGGAGTATGGCAGGTGCCTTCCCCCTAGTCTGGGATGCATCCCATCACAGCGGTTGCCAGGCAGACTTCAGAGAAACTGCTAGAAGTTTCTGGCTAGTGTGGGCCTAGGCCACCAGCCTAGGTGTACTCCCAAAAAGCTGGCTGGTAGCCAGTGGGAGGCTAATATGACTTTGACCACAGCTCAGATTCGACTGAACTTTAAAAACATGGTCTTGCTGGACACGTGTGTGAGCAAGTCCCTTCGGAGGAGCAGGTCCTGCAGTTGGGGCACAGCCTCGCCTTGGTCTTGGATGCTGGCCAGGATAACTCCTTGAGCTTGAGAGTCCTCATCTTTATATTGGTGAGTGTGTGTGCAACATGGATTATTATTCTAACCTTAAGAGTTGGGTGTATTGCAGTAATTGCTCTTCTCAACGAATAGCAAAACTTGTCAATTTGTGTGAGCTTTTATTTTTGTAATATATTCAGTTTAATCACATTTGCGGATTAAATGACAATGGGAGCACTCCTCACATGGGTATAAAAATTTCCTGCAAAGACCAGACAATTTAAAAATGTTGACAACTAGTAGTAATATTGTGTAAAGTAGAAATGCAGTGGAATGGGGAATGGTGCTGCTACATGAAAACTATATTTACTCTTTTAAACTGTTAGTGCTTTAACATGCCACTGAAAGGTCAGTCTTCAAGAGTAATGGAGATACTATTGGACTGAAGGCTAGGAAATACGTTGCAAAGGATGTACTTGAGTGCATTCCTTGTGAGCCCTATCTTGTTCATAAGATGATGATGAAATAGAGGTTAGATTTGTTCATTGTTTGTGTTTCTTTTTGCAATGATAAATCGGAGTCAAACATTTATGGCTTAACATTGTTATAGCATTATATAATGTAACATTATTTGAACACTTTATATCATTACTAAATTGGTCAGTAGGGCAGTAAATGAGAAATTATCATTAAAGTTGATTGTCTTTGATAGAACCAAAATGTTTTTTAAGTTTGGAGATATCACATCTAGTGGCTGAAACTGTTTCACAGTAATCAGATTTCAGATTATAATATCAGTAATTCTCTTCTGTATGTTTCCACATCAAAACTTGAGGGCCATGCGACTTGGCCTTGGGAATTATAGAATCACGGAATGTTAGGTGTTGGAAAGGACCTCGAAAGATCATGTAGTCCAACCCTAACTGGAGTCCAAAAGTACCCAGATATATCCAGTGGTCTTGTTCCACAGCTAAGCAATATTCAATAAATGCATTTGTTGTTTCAGACCAGTAGGCACCAGGAATATTTGTACTCCACTGAATGCTTTAGTCAAGATTTCTTTAACAACATTAGTGTATCGACTGTCACATTTAGCTCACTTTCTTGTTTATGATGAATAAAGTCAAGTATAACTTAACACAATATAAAATTTTCTGAGGTGACCCTCCTTACAAATCTGAAATGTCAGAAAAAATTCTGAAAGCTGCATCTTGAACCTAACAGAATAAAAATTACTTAAATTCTGCACCAGGAGGAACTTTCTATCTGTGAAACAACTCAAGCCTGCTGACATACAGGGAAATACATCCTCCACCATTATGTTAACCTTCTTTAAGGAATCAAATATAGTTTTAAACCATAAAGAAACACTGTATCTCGGAATTTACTATGTTTTACTTGGATTCTGAGCTTCAAAATTTTATTGTTCAGCACTCTTCAGGAAGCTTTCCCATTAGTTGAAAAAGAAGAAAAATTCTAAGTGTGAGTATTCGCCTTTAAAAAATGGGTAAATTATAGTAAATTTTGAAAATAGTGTCCTCCTTTTCTTAATAGAAAAGCTTTCTGGTTTGTAAAAGCAACCACCAGTCCAAGGAATTGAACTGGGGAAAAAACTCACCCGCCCTCCAAACTGCATTAAGTAGGGTTTGTAAGAATCTCCCTGTTGCTGTTAATGCTCTGAGGTCACACATAATTTAAGCTTAAATCATTACCTGTAGAATGTTTTACCTTCATGTAGTTCCAGTAGTTAGCTCTTTTCCAGAGATTGCTGGGAATGGATGTGTCTTTAGAGTCTATTTTCTGACTTCCATCCTAGAAATGAACACCAAATACAGGAACTTTAGTGTATGTCCTGAAAAATAAATATCGTAAGTCTGTTTTGGCAAGAATTCAAAGGTTTAGAAAGTCTGTTCCAGGAAACAAGATGTTTATCAGCGAAACTTCATGATTTATAAAAGTTTAGCAGTATAAAAGCTGGTCATGGCAATGCCATGTACTTTATATATGTGCATTGAATTTATTTTTTCATATATATTCCGTCCTAAATAATCAATGTGTGGAAGACTAATTCCACATGTTTTTTTCTTATTGTTTCTAAAGCCATTTTCACTTAAAATAGCATCAACAGGCTTCACCTTGTAATTTTGAGTTGTATATTAAAATCTGGGAAGAAGCTTAAGACATTCTTTCCTGAAAATGGTATTAAAAGTATCACACATCTAATTTAATGAGTAAAACAGTCTTATGTAACTGCAGTTGTCTTAAAAAACTCATTAATGTGGATGTAAAGTGCATTCATACATACAGAAGGTACTACAGCACAACATACTCTAAAGGTTCAGAGCAGGAGAAGTATGCCAAGAGAATTATTAAAGACCTTATTGGACTTATTTGAATATGTTTATTCAAATTGGAAAAATCTCCTAAATACAGTAGTATATTTTTAGTTGAGTTATGTACTATTTCAGTGTGTAATACTATAAAGAACCTAACCTACTTTTTTTGGTGAAGCTTTGTGTATTGAAGGATATAAGTTCAACCACAGAAATGCAAGCATTTGCTCCTGAAAACATAGGCTACGTTTCACTGAATATAAGATACTTGTTTCCTTCTAAAAAACTTTATTTTTTGCATCCTGTATCAGCAAGTTCTGCCAGATATGTTGCTATGGATCTCTGTACCTATTGTGAAGTGCAGCTCAGACTATGAGTTTTAGTCTCAGACTATGCATGTGGTTTAGCCAGTGCAAAAAAAAAAAAACCTCAAAAAAACCAAACCAAGAATGCGTCTCTTATCTTTCTCAGCACAGAATTTGCATGTTCAGGAACTAGTTTTTACTTTCCAGGCAAAAAGAATTAAAATTGGAATAGGATGATATAATATTATAATTTTTTGTTCACAGTGTACTGGATTTGCCTGCCCAGGTTTTGGTAGCAGGGTACTACTGAGGTGGCTCCTGTGAGAAGCTGTGAGGAGCTTTCCCCATGTCTGATAGAGACAATGCCAACTGGCTCCAACATGGACCCACTGTCGGTCAAGGCCAAGACCATCAGTGATGGTGGTAGCACCTATGATATAACATGAGGACCGGTTTAACTCACTCGGTTGAGCGTGGTGCTGAAACACCGAAGGTCGCGGGTTCGATTCCCGTTCGGTCCTCAAGTGTTGCCTGATCCAGTTGAGAGGCGTCCCTGCCCATGACAGGGAGGTTGGATTAAATGATCTCTAAGGTCCCTTGCAGCCTAGGTCATTCTATGATGATGATGATATTTGAGAAGTTACTGCTTAATTGTACTTAAGAGAGAAAAGTGAGAGTATGTGAGAGAAACAAGTCTGCAAACACCAAAGTCAGTGAAGAAGGAGGAGGAAGAGGTTCTGCAGGTGCTGGAGCAGAGATTCCCTCGAGAAGTCGTGAAGACCCTGGTGAGAAAGGTTGTCCATCTGCAGCCAATGGAGGCCCATGGTGGAGCAGATATCCACCTGTGGCCCATGGAGGACCCCATGTCAGAGCAGGTGAATGCCTGAAGAGGGCTGTAATGCTGTAGGCAGCCCGTGCTGGAGCAGATTCCTGGCAGGACCTGTGGACCCATGGAGAGAGGAGCCCAAAGTGCAGCAGATTTGCTGGCAGAACTTGTGACCCTGTGAAGGACCCCTAATGGAGCAGTCTGTTCCTCAAGAACTGCACACCATGGAAAGAATTCACATTGGGCCATTTCATGAAAATCTGTCTCCCCTGGAAAGGATTCATGTTGGAGAAGTTTGTGAAGAAGTCTCTCATGAGAAGGATCCTGTGTTGGAGCAGGGGAAGACTGTGAGGAGACTTCCCCCTGAGGAGGAAGGAGTGGCAGAAACAATGTGTGATGAACTGTCCACAACCCCCATTGCACACACCCTGTTCAGCTGGTAGGGAGGAGGTAGAGAAATTGGGTGTAAAGTTAAGCCTGAGAAGAAGGGAGGGGTGAGGAGAAGGTGTTTTGTAGGATTTGGTTTTATTTCTCATTTTCCTTCTCTGATTCGACTGGTAATAAATTAAATTAATATCCCCAAGGTGAGTTTGTTTTGCCCATGATGGTAATCGGTGAGTGATGGCATATTTTTCCTCCCCTGTCCATCTGAGGAGAGGAGTGATAGAGTGGCTTTGGTGGGCACCTGACCTCTAGTCAGGATAAAACCACTACACACATACTATAGATATTTGAAAATTTTAGACAGCAGAAAGATTAGTTTTTTTCATTTTCATTTTTCATTCATTGCATACAATGCTATCTACAATGCTACATGTTGCATACACATCATTCTCTTAAGCTGAAAGTAGGATTGTGTTCTGTTTTCACTGGAGACTTCTCTCACTAAACTGATTTGAAACTGTTTATTAAGCTTTCCACATAACTTACGGCAGTATTCTAGTGGATATTCTATATGCAGTATGTGAACCTGCGTATCTCTCTGCAAGTCCTGGTTAGTCACCTATTCAGTGAAATTTCCTAGTGAAACTGAAAACAGGCTCAAGCCTTCATGAAAAGTTTCTTTCATTTCATTGTGTTTTAAATACTGTTCAACCCGTTTCCATCGAACTTTGTTCTGTTGCCTTATATACAAGTATGACTGAATTACAGAATGTATTAATTCACGCAGAATGTCACAAGCCAGTCTGACCTGCTTTTTATGTAAAAAGGTGACCACTAAAAATTACTGCCCCTAGTAGTAGCCTATATTTGTCAGATCCTGTCAGCTCTTATATACGATTAAAAAGCTAACCAAAACCCAACACTAGCAGCATGACAGTCTTGATCATGAAGTGCATGTTCAGGTAGAATTCAGAATGACAATTGTCTTTTGGTTTTAACAATCTATGCTGTTCCTTAATTGGTTCCTTTGTACCTCCCTAGTTACTGTTCTTGAGCTTTTGTGTGGCTTGAGTTAATTATGTATCATTCTAGGAAAAATAAAACAAAAAAAAACCAACCAAACAACCCACAAAGCAGGGAGCAGAAACTCACTTGTTCTCACTGCTTCAACACAGAAATTAGCAGAGAAACCAACCTGACAGGTAAAAAAGCAAAAAGCGACTTAATGTTAGGGTTAATGTCATGCTACACAACATTATGCTTTCTTTTCAATTAAAACTTCTATCTCAATCAAAAGAATTAATATTTTTTATTTTTAGCTCTTTTGAAGAACATGTAGCATCTAAGGCTGATATTACTTTTATATATGCATTATTGTTTGCATATTCAGAGTATTTGTATAAAGAACCACCATGTAACATTTCTCCATACTTTAAGCTCTCTTTTAGAGAAAACTGCAGAAAATTAGTTTGAATTCCAATTCTGATGTATATGCTAAAGTACTGTATGTCAAGGGAGGTGTAACTTGTGGACCTCCATACTAGAAGATTGACAGAGAAAAACTCTTAATTCCAGTGATGTTGAAAGCTTACTTATATTTTACATTTGATTTGCTTACTGCAGTAAGATGACATACACACCCCATTCTTAGTGATGATTACATGTAATATATTAGATACTTTTTGCATTTATAAGTATAAATCTACATGTGTAAATGCCAAAAAATACGAAGGGCCCTGGTATCCCATTGAATGAGATTTGCTATAAAGTGATCCTTAACTTGAAGGCATATGGAGAGGGAAAACTTGTCAAGGCAGATTTCTGTCTGGTGAAATGATGTGCAGTAGAATGAAAATCTTTAGTAACCAGCCCAGCCCCAACCCTTGACAGTGGCAAGAATGCTAGGTATGTGAGTAAAAGTAGAAGGCGGAGACTTAGTGATGAGTCTGACTTCAGCTTGAATAGTTAGTGCTAGATAATCAATTCATAGTAACAGATTTCTGCTTGCACTATAAATGGTGACTGCTTCACTGAGTTGTGATTAAAAACTAAATCAAGAGAAACTGGGCTGTGGCATGCTGGTGATCCCAGATTTGAAACCTGTGAGACTCCCAAGTGTTGTGTTTAATAATTTTTAGAAGTTGCCTGGCTTCTCTATCATGCTGTAGTAGTGGGTTTGGGTTTAGTGTGTTTGCTTTCTTTTTTTTAGGAATGGGAGCTTCTTGCTTATGCTTGCAATTTCTCAAAGAATAAATTCCTTTCACTGTACTTCAACGCTAACATAACAGGACCACAAGTAAGATAATCTCTAACTTTTTATTTATGAACAGACATGCTGAAGTCTGTTTTACCTTAAGCATATACTTGTCTTTTACATAACCTGTGTAATTGTGTGCATAGATGCACACAGTAACTCTTGAATATAGAACATATTCATGGAGTGAAACAACATTAAGTTGCTCATCCTTGTTTATGTTTGTCAGTCTTCACGAAATCGTTTTACAAAGCATGTGTAACTAAACAGCAATCAGATGGTGACAATCTGAAACATTGCTTCTGTTGTTTGATTCAGACCAGTGAAGACTAAGGAGTTTCTGTGGTTGATTAGCAGTGTTAAGAATTTTCATGGACATTGGGAACACCTTTTGTAAGGCCTTCTCTTGTAAATAGAGGCTTTTTTTAATGCCCTCAGCTAGTTTAATAACTTCCTACAGTGATTTAGATATTTCTTTATTTTTTTTTTTCTTAAAAGGGTAAGGGTTAACTGAGATTGTTGCAAGCCTGTATTCCTTTCCTTTTATAAAAAAAAATCTTCATTTTTGTCCTGCTTAGGTATTTACATTATTTTTTTCCTTGTCTGCATTTCAAAGGATGCATATGTAGTTTGGTCTGTAATGGCATAAGACCAAAAGAGTTTCTCATTGCGTAAACAGTAATTTAGAAAGTATTTGTTCATTAGTGTGTTACTGGGTCATAATTTCTTTTATTATACTTAAATGCTTTCAAAAGTATCTGTATGCTAGTTTTCTTTGTACCAGAACAGAATGTGACAGGTATAAAATAGAAATAATTCTTTGAAAAAGATATCTTATGATTTAATATTTAGTTCCTGAATGTGATCTTTAATTATGGAAGAAAATTAAAAAAAAGATGAAAGTTTAAGATAACTTACATCCTGAAATTTTACAGTTTTGTTGTATGGAGCTACAGTTCAAAGTGTGATAAGTTTTTTGCATGGGTGCAATTTCCTTGTGAGTCTCCACTGCGGTAGTAAGAGTAGTCAGGAGGCATTGTAGGAGATGAAGATGGGTGCACATAGGGAAAGGAAAGATAAATTCTCTTGTTCTTTGCATTCTAGCTGCACCTATGGTGACATATTTGCCTTTTCAGCAACAATAAAATTCTCTTCTAGAGACAACAGAAATATTTCACATAAAACAATAGCATTATCAAGTCTTTTTTTTTCCCTTTGAAAATTTCTTTTTAAAACAAATTATGCTTACAATAAATGTTTTAGTCATTGCAAATTGCAGTCCCCCGATTTTGAATGAGATTTCTGAATTTATGATGCTTGTGATGTCTTTTTAAGTATATTTTTTTCTTGATATATTTGCAGCATCTTAGTTGGAGAAATGTGTCAAATTTAAGGAAAATAAATTAGAATTATTTCTGAGAATTTCTGGAAACTAGCAAAACTTACTGCAATACTGTTCAGAACAGGTGAACACTGTATGATCATGTTAACAGCAAAGGATGCCAGGTGAAAGGTAAATTAGAAATTAATGGAAAGAATATGCAGAGAAAAAATCTTCATAAAAATTGATAAAATTGATTTTCTCTTAATGCTGGATTCTCCACTCTGCAATTCTGATTAAGGCATCTAAGTAACTCATAATTCTTGAGAAAAAAACTCATTCTCTTTGGGGTTTTTTTTTTTTTTACCCTAAAATTTGAACTTTAATATAGTCATTTTTATTTATTCAACGGGATTTCTTAGCTTAATAGATGTTAAAGTCCTTTCACAGAGCTTAGTTGTAAAATGTGATGGACTTTTCATATTAGTACATAATAATATAATAAAAAAAATTGATCTGTTTATCAGACTATGCCTTAGAGCGCTAAATCTGTCTAGGTACTCCTCTAAATATGTTTAGGCTGTGGTGGGATGTATGGAATCTATTTCAGTAGAATACTTGCCTTTTTATTTTTTTTAGTGGCTTATGTTATGATGTAGCCCTAAAGGTAGCGAAGCCTATTAACCTTTTCTACAAAATGATCGTCATTTGGATGGAAATAGTTTTTGTAGACACCTTTTTAAGATCTGGGACATACCTGGCAAAACTCTTTGTGTCTGTATGGTGTTACAAAAACTATTTGCAACTAATAGTAATGTTACCTCTAGAAATAATTATAATAACTTTATTATTTGTGGTTTATAAGCCATTACAGGTAGCTGCTATTTAACATTTCTCTTATGTCTTCTCTGAATGCAAAATGGAGAAGCCGTGAAAAAAGCACCTCAAATGAATGTCCTTCTGGCCACACACTGGCCAGGTATGTGTGAGCTCTCTGCTTTCTGAAAAGCCTTAACTAGCATTTTGGCTAAATCCTACACCTTGTGGTAGTATTTCCAGAACTTGCTTCCGGGTTCCCAAGGCACTATTTGATCCAAACTTTTGCACTGCTAAGATCCTATATCGATAGGCATTAACAGGGTTGGATACTTACCACTCTGAGTCAGAAAAGATTTCACAGAAGTATTTGGACCATTTTATTGGCAGTTTATGTTCACATGAGTTTCACTTGTTGAAGATTATTGTGCAGATGTTTCTCTGCAACTGTGCAGTGGTTCTCCTTGAGATTGGGAGAGTTAAGTGTGTTCAATTGGCTTAATGATACGTTGTTGCTCAGCTGCATATACAGAAATTTTAAAAAGCACATAAATACATGTTTAGCTCTGCTGTTGTGCTTTACACATCTGATCTTTTCTGAAGAATATATGTCCACAAAGAAAAGCAAGAGATTAAAAGAAATTAGAGGTAGATGAGATGATGGATCCACAAATTTTAATTTATTTTTAGTGTTGATTTTATTGGTGCAACATGGCTGCGTCTCAAAGAAACTCTGCTCTGTTTTTGACCTGTTCTCCACTTGTTTTTGAGAGCTGATTAATCACAAACCATGAATGAGTATTGGTCTTCATCACTGACACAAGTGTTCATTTGATAGTGACCACAGTCACTCAGTTTTGTACAGTTTTTTCACTCCTTCTCATGAAAGGAAACAAATGGCTTTCCTTATTCTATGGATTGACTTCGGGGCTTCTTATGAAGGTTTTTTTTTCGTTGTTTTTTGTTTCCCCCACTCAGTCCCAAGAGATCTTTTGGTACTTTTTTTCCTTGTCCCTGACTGCCAAGTATGCATTTTCAGCATTTAAACTACTCGGTATTATATCAAGGAATTTAAATAATTTAAATGTTTTGTTTGTTTTTTTGAATAGTAACTTAATGTTTGCCAGATTTGATTACTCAAATCAGTGTTCTCTATCTAGCAATAGCAGAGCCAGCGTTTCCAGAATAAACTTCTCAAGGGAGGCAAAGTCTGTCAAAAAGCGGTGGATTTCAAAAGTCATTTAATAAACTACAAACTTACTGCTAAAACTCAGAAGTAATGTAAATATAAGCATGAGTTAAAAATTGAGTTTTGCTTCCATATCATATAGACTAATTCCATGATGACATGCCAGAGGCTGGAATTGAAGTGTGTCATCTCACTTCTAAGCTGAATAGATGCAGACATACATACCTAAAGTAAAAAGGGAGAGGAGTCTGTTTTTTCAGCAGTGATTTGACTTCTGCTGCATAGAAATGAGAATCTAAACTACGGCCTACTGAGTCAGACTTGTGGACTGACTAGCCTATTTGCCCTTGCCCAGGAGAAGGAGAAGTTGTTTCTCTTGTGAGCCTGCTCACTGTCTGCCTTCCATTCCCTCAAGTCACTTAGCATCCAGGACGGTGTTACGGGAATCAGAGGCTTCTTCCCTCCCTAGTCCATTCATGAACCTGTGGTCCTTGAATTCGTCCAAATGCCTTCAGAACTTGCCATTAGAGCCTGTCTTCACAACCTGACAGAAGCAAGTCCCAGAAGTTCAGAGCCTACTGTGTAATACTACTTAAATCTACTGTTAAGTGCTCCTTACTTCCAGTATTGCAGGATTTGGTTCTAACAATTTTGCCTTTATACAGTATCTTTACGACTTTTGAAAGATGATCATATCCCCTTCAGCTTTTTGGTCTTCAGAAAGAAATCTTTCAGACATTTCTGGCTTTTTGTCATAGAATCATAGAATCATAGAATGTTAGGGATTGGAAGGGACCTCGAAAAATCATCAAGTCCAATCCCCCTGCCAGAGCAGGAATGCCTAGACTATGCCACACAGGAACGTGTCCAGGCAGGTCTTGAATGTCTCCAGAGAAGGAGACTCCACAACCTCTCTGGGCAGCCTGTTCCAGGGCTCCGTCACCCTCACTGAGAAGAAGTTTCTTCTCGAGTTTAAGCGGAACCTCTTATGTTCCAGTTTCAGCCCATTACCCCTTGTCCTATCAGTGGTTGTCACCGAGAAGAGCCTGGCTCCATCCTCGTGACACTCACCCTTTAAATATTTGTAAACATTAATGAGGTCACCCCTCAGTCTCCTCTTCTCCAAACTAAAGAGCCCCAGCTCCTTCAGTCTTTTCTCATAAGGGAGATGCTCCACTCCCTTCATCATCCTAGCTGCCCTGTGCTGGACTCTCTCCAGCAGTTCCCTGTCTTTCTTGAACTGAGGGGCCCAGAACTGGACACAGTATTCCAGATGGGGTCTCACCAGGGCAGAGTAGAGGGGAAGGAGAACCTCTCTCGACCTACTAACCACCCCCCTTCTAATACACCCCAGGATGCCATTGGCCTTCCTGGCCACAAGGGCACAGTGCTGGCTCATGGTCATCCTGCTGTCCACCAAGACTCCCAGGTCCCTTTCCCCTACACTATTCTCTAATAAGTCATTCCCCAACTTATACTGGAACCTGGGGTTGTTCCTACCCAGATGCAAGACCCTACATTTACCCTTGTTGTATTTCATTAAATTTTTCCCCACCCAACACTCCAGCCTGTCCAGGTCTCACTGGATGGCAGCACAGCCTTCTGGTGTGTCAGCCACTCCTCCCAGCTTGGTGTCATCAGCAAATTTGCTGATAGTACTCTCTAGTCCCTCATCCAAGTCATCGATGAATATATTGAATAATACTGGTCCCAGTACCGACCCTTGAGGCACTCCACTGGATACAGGTCTCCAACCAGACTCTGCCCCATTGACCAAAACTCTTTGGCTTCTTCCCCTCAGCCAGTTCACAGTCCACCTCACTACCCGAGAGTCTAGACCGCACTTCCTCAGTTTAGCAGCAAGGATGCTGTGGGAGACTGTGTCAAATGCTTTACTGAAGTCAAGGTAGACCACATCCACCGCTCGGCCATCATCTATCCACCTTGTATCCTCATAAAAGGCTATGAGGTTAGTCAAGCACGACTTCCCCTTGGTGAAGCCATGTTGACTGTCTCTAATGACCCTCTTATCCCTGATATGCCTTGAGATGGCACCAAGGATAAGTCGTTCCATCACTTTCCCAGGGATGGAGGTGAGGCTGACCCGTCTATAGTTACCCGGGTCCTCCTTCTTGCCCTTTTTGAAGACTGGAGTGACATTTGCTTCCCTCCAGTCCTCAGGCACCTCTCCCGTCTCCCAAGACTTGGCAAAGATGATGGAGAGTGGTCTAACAATGACATCAGCCAGCTCCCTCAGCACCCGTGGATGCATCCCGTCTGGACCCATGGATTTATGGATGTCCAGATTGCTTAATTGGTCCCTAATCCAGTCCTCATCGACTAAAGCATACTCCTCCACTGCCCTGACTTCCTCTGGGGCCTCAGGGGAACGGGGCTCCTCAGGACAGCCTCCGGCAGAGTAGACAGAGACAAAGAAGGCATTCAGTAACTCTGCCTTCTCTGTATCATGTGTCACCAAGGCACCCACCTCATTCATCAGTAGGCCTACATTGCCTCTGGTGTTAGTTTTATCTGCCACGTATTTGAAAAAGCTCTTCCTGTTGTCCTTGACCCCTCTCGCCAGGTTCAATTCAAGGGAGGCCTTTGCTTTCCTAGTTGCCTCCCTACACCCTCGGACAACAGCCTTATATTCTTCCCAAGTGGCCAGCCCTGCCTTCCAAGATCTGTAAATTCTCCTCTTGCCCTTGAGTTTACCCAGCAGATCCCTGTTTAGCCACGCAGGTCTCCTGGCTCCCTTCCTTGACTTCCTACGTGTCGGGATGCTCTGATCTTGAGCACGGTAGAAGCAGTCCCTGAACGCTAACCAACTGTCTTGGGCCCCTTTACCTTCAAACAGCCTTGCCCATGGGATTTTCTCGAGTAATTGCTTGAAAAATCCAAAGTTTGCCTTGGCAAACTCCAGGGTTGCAATTCTGCTTGCTATTTTGTTTCTGCTACATTTTGACATGGAGATCAGAGCTGCCTGCGATGTGGGCTCCTGGTTTGTTTTCCCTGTATCCTTTCTAGTGATGCTCAATGTGGTGTTGGCTTTTTTGTCTGCCACCTACACCTACATCTTGATTGAATTATTTCAGAGAACTGTTGGTGGTGACTCCAGGATCCAGAGTTGTCTGCTGGTTCAGAGCTCACCACCACACAGGCATGCTTCAGATCATTTTTTCCTCTTGTGTACAACCTTGCACCTGTTTACCCTGAAACTCATCTGCCATCTGATGCTCGTATACTCAGCTAGTGAGGTACACACCATTGTTATGACATCTGTCTACCTGGAAAAGCTTAGGGTTGTCAGTAGGCTTGGAGATCGGACAGTGCACTTCCTTTTCTGTCATGAATGGTGAATAAAATGAGTCAATTATAGTACTGATGCCTGGAGGGCACCAGGACTTACTCTTTGCCCTGCAAAGAGAGCATTAAGCTCTTCCTTTACTTCCTTTCTGTTAACTAGGTTTTTAATTTATGGAAGAATCCCAAAACGTAGAGCAGCTCATTTTCTGTAGCAGTTTGTTTTATGAAACCTTGTTAAAGATTTCTTGCAAATCCAGATATGTTATCTCTGCTGGATGTCTACGTGGTTATTGATCCCCTTTAAGAGCAGTGGCAGGCTGCTGGACCAGGATTTCTCTTCACAGAAATCCAGACTAGACTTTTTGAAACAGCCTATTCATGGCGCAGCGGCTGTATGTTTTACTAAATTCTCTCTATCTTGACAAAGACAGAAGACAGACTCATCAGTCAGTAGTTCCTGGAATCCCCTGAAAATCCTTTTTGGTAGACAAGGGTTACCCTGGCAAGCCTTGCAGTCCCATGGCACAGCAATATCTTACACACCCTGGTCTGTCATCTTGCAACTGCTTTGTGAGTTCCCTCAGAGGTCTGGGCTGAATGCTGCTATTCCACAACTGTTTTATTAATTTTCCTTATAGAAGGACTACAAACTGATCTTGTTTATCTCCTCTGCCTTCCTTAGTCAATGCATAGGGAATCTCCTGAGCTAAGCAAGGGTAATGCATAAATTCTCTGCTCGCGTCCTTAATGTTCCTCAGGACACCTCCTGTATTTTTGTCAGAGGTAGTCCCGACAGATCCTGTTGGTTTGCTTTTGAACTATTTAAAACACCTTAAAGTCACTTTTCAACTTTCTTGTTGGTGTTACAGGCTGGTGTATCTGTAGACTGTTGTTTAATTCCCAGATCTTCGAGGGAAATGTCCAGCTCAGTACAGCCGAATGGAGTGAGGCAAAGTGCATTATACTGTTACCCAAATCTAAGTATTGAAACGTCTGGAAGCTGCTAAAGCATATCACGTTTTAGATCACTGCTGTTTTCCATTAGCAGTTTAAACATTCCTGGTGACTTTGAAGTGCCGCAGATGATATTCTAGGGGGAAAACAAAATGACAAAAAAACCCCCCTAATAAGCCTCGGGTCTTTGTGCTTTGCTTCTTTGAGGTGGAAGCTTTGGAAGAACTGAACTAGTGCTATAAGGACCACTGTATACAAAATATACACAGGACAGCTAGGGAGACCAGAAAAGCCAATATTACTGATGCAATTTTCAGTATAAAGGATGAAAAGAAGATAAGTCATTAAAACCAGTTGACGGTATACAATCTTTATTATATATTTACTGTTTCTCATGAACAACTTTTAATATATTTTATTTTGGGAAGCAATTTTGGGTTTATATTTACAAATCTTTAAATACATTTTCATGGTTAAAAACTCTTTCTTTCTCCCAGTTTGCATTTTTCTCTTCCATAAAAGCTTTTTATTTACTTATTTAAAGGTAAATACAGGAAATTCACATCAGAAATTCTATGAGCAAACATTTGTCTTGGCATTATTTAGGATGTTTTATCTTCAGTAATTTCCACGAAGCTTTCTGAGACAGATGTTGATTTTTAAGTTCTTTAACAAGTCGCTTCTATGCCTGAAGGAATTCAGACAGAGACCTTATGTTTACTGGGAAATTGATTTCCGTTTCATTGCTCTGCTCCTGAATGTCACAAATACACATTCTACATAAAAACTGTGTAGAATCACAGTATGAGCTGTGAGCTCATATGACACTTTCCAGAAATATCAATTTCATCTTATACAAGTTTTTTCATCAGTTCCTCATCTGGGCAGCGAGGAGGAAAATCCAGAGCAGTTCTTTAAATATTAACTCTTTAATGGCAATAAGACTTAAGACAGTGGAGTCTGAGAAGCCTACATAGTAGTACAGTAGTAGTACAGTGCATCACTGTAGCTGTACAGTACTATATGAAACACCCGTGGAGACATGTTTATCTGTTTTTATTTGATGTACTCAGGATTTCTCACTTACACTAGTGGATCTGTGATACCTTTCACCTGAAACTCAGAGTATAGTTAAGTATCTAACTTCTTGTCTGTACCCCACCTTGTTGGAAAATTCAGGTAAATACTGTCTTGGAGCGGTTGCAAAAAAAAAAAAAAAAAAAAAAAAAGGTTTATTTAACCTCTCTTATATTTACTTTTATTTATAATTATCCTTTACTTTTCATATTTAACAATGCAGAAAACAAAGCTTTTTTTTACCCTTTAGAAATCCTGTACAGCTAAAGAAAAGCCAGCACACTAAGTCTGAGTAGTGGGTCTCCTGTGGCAGTTGCACATTCAAGATGGAGTTGCATTCAGATGAATGTAAAGAGAAAATAAAATTTACCCACATGAGTTCTGATTTCTAGGAAACACTTCACATTTGCTGAGCTGGCACCTGTCACAGGCAAACACTATGTGGTTGATATAGCTAACCAAATTAGGATCAAAGGGGTTTAATTAATTTAGTGATCTATTAATGATGCATAATTAGCCAGCAGTGAAATACACATTTGGGATCAATGTGACTAATACAACAGATGAAACAGAATGCTAAAGACTTCTAAAATGTTAATAAACTTTACACATTCAAAACATCATTTTTCAGCTAATTCTTGCAGTTCAGGCACTCCTGACCCTGAGTGGTGTGGGTCACTACTGTGCACATCCTCTCTGGGTCTGTGGTTGCACACAGCTTTACGAGATGTGGATGCTGAAACCTTCTGTGTGGTTGTGCTGGTCTCTGTCATCTGCCTTAAAAAAAATAGTGGTGCATGATTTTGACATTATTAAGGGAGTGAGTTGGAGAAACATCGGAAGATTCCTGGATTTTGAGTAGATGGCCTTATAGAGATTGTACAAGCTTGTCTCAAAAAAATGAAAGGCTTCAAGCCGAGCTGAATCCTGCATCCTGAACAAATTGTAAGGGAAAATATCAGCTATGATGGTAAGACTTTTATTTTTAATTTCATATACCTCTTCATATTAATTGCAGAGTAACTTTCCAGAAGGCATTATCCAGCAGAACCTTGTGATTCTGATGTGACTGTTGTTCTAGTTACTCATTTTTTTTTTATCACCTCTTTTTACCCATGTCGGTAACAATTTTATGACCTTGTCAGGAAGGAAGAACATCTGTAAGTAATTTCTGTAACTTAAATATAGCCCACCTGAATAGCTGAACTATAGAAAAATAAGTAACTGTTATAGGTCAATGGAACTTTTTTATTTTAGCTCAATTTAGGCTGCTCAAAGTACAAGGCTACTGCTAATTAGTCATTGTATGTAGACATAATTATAGACATTGTAAGTAGGACAAAATTACCTCAGTTTTCAGAGTTCCTAAAGTCTCAAAAACATCATACCACATTATTTAAAATATGTCTAGGGGTTCTGTATCTACAAAAAGTATATTGCTTCTGTGTGATGTGCTCAGTTATAAGTGGCAGAGATATTTTAAATTTATTTCTACCTTTTTATCTGTAGTCTCCCTGTTGTTATCATAACAGCATATTAAAACACACTTTTCCTGCAATTACTACATTTAATTTTAAGTATGCCTTCTGACATTTTCTACTTTTAATACAAAATAACCTCACTTCATCTGTTTGATTTGCTGATGTGAACTACACAAAATACATTGAATTTTCTTATGTGATCTTTTAAATTTATTTGCACATCAAAGAAAACACCTTAAAAATATGACTAGAATAGCCCTGTTTGCTGAAGTGGGTGACAAAAGCTTGAAGACATTTGATTGAAGTGAAGAATTGCATATCAATTGTCTAATTTTAATATTTCTAATGCTGGTATTTCTGATATCCCGCTGCTTAAACACTATTAAATCTGTTATCCTTCATGGCCAAGATAACAGGAGGCAAAATATTGATGTGAAATGGAGTTTTCAGGATGCAATAATGTAGTTTTGGATGCATTTTAGAAACAAGAACTGCAAAGTTTCTGTGGGCCTCTCAAATAAAAAGGATATAAACCCACGGATGACAGTTTAATGTATGAGGCTGAGAAAAATCAAGATAGATAGTAGAAAAAAAAAACCAAAAAAGGATATTTTTAAATTCTTCACAGTAATCCAATTGTCTGATCTTTCAAGAAAGTTCTGGATGACAGATTTACTTATTTTGTAATAAAAAAGGAGGACATTAGGGTCTTAGGTTTTGGAGTTAATTTTTATCTGTCTATTTTAAGAAAATTGCAATCTTTTATGTCATATTCAGATTTTATTAACTTGTCTATTTCAAGAAGATGGTTTTATTAGTGGGTAAGATAAAGAAAAGTGTAATTATAATTATTGCATAATTATTATAATAAGTATTATATATAGTATATAGCACACTTGGTTTTCTTTTGTCTTTTATAGAACTGTATAATCATAGAATATTTTGGGCTGGAAGGGACCTTTAAAGGCCATCTACTCCAACCTCCCTGCAGTGAACAGGGACATCTTTATTTAGGTCATATTGCTCAGAGCCTTGTCAAACCTGACCTTGTATGTTTCCAGGGAGGGGACATCCACAATTTCTCTGGACAACCTGCTCCAGTGTTTCACCATCCTTGTCATAAAAAATTTCTTCCCTACATTTAATCTAAATCTATCATCTTTTAGTTTAAAACTGTTACCATTTGTCCTATTACAACAAGTCCTGTTAAAAAGGCTGCCCCCATCCTTCTTATTAGTCCCCTTTAAGTACTGGAAGGCCACTATTAAGGCCTTTCTGGAGCCTTCTACAGGCTGAACAACCCCACCTCCTTCAACCTGTCTTTGTAGGAGAGGTGTTCCAGCCCTCTGCATTTTTGTGGCCCTCCTCTGGACCAGCTCCAATGGGTCCACATCTTTCTTGTTTTGAGAACTCCAGTGCCGGATACAGTACTGCAGGTGGTGTCTCACATGAGCGGAGTACAGGGGCAGAGTCACCTCCTTCAACCTGCTGACCACACTTTTTGTGATATAGTCCAGGATGTGCTTGGCTTTCTGGGCTGCCAATGCACATTACCAGCTCATGTCTGTTTTTTTCAGTTACCTGTACCACCAAGTCTTTGTCTGCAGGACCGCTCTTAATTCATTCACCCTCCAGTCTGTCCTGATATTGGAAATTTCCCTGACCCAGCTGCAGGACCTTCCTCTTGGCCTTGTCGAACCTCATGAGGTTTACATGGGTCAATCTATCAAGTCTATCAAGGTCTCTGATGGTATTGCTTTCCTCTTACAAATTAACTGTACCACTCAGCTTGATGTCATCTGCAAGCTTGCTGAGGGTACACTCAATCCACCTGTGGTATTAGTGATGTTATGAAATATTACTGGTCCCGGTATAGAACATTGAGGGACACGACTCCTTATGGTTTCCACTTGGACTTGGAGCCATTGAGTGTAACTCTTTGCACTCAGCCACCAAGTCAATTTCTTACACACCTAGCAGCCCACATTTAAGACACGCATTTTTCCAATTTAGAGTTAGGAATTTTGTGACTCAAAGGCCTTATAACAGTCCAGGTAAATGATATCCTTATCTTTTCCCTCGTCCATTGATGTGGTTACTTCATCATAGAAGGTCACTAGGCAGGTGAGGTGAGCAGGATAGTTCAGTTCCATATTTACATTTTTGATGGTATTATGTTAATTGTTAACAATTTTGTATAGTCCAGGGTTATTATAATGAAGTGTAAGCAGTCAGAGTTCAGTCTGTAACCTTCTTGTCTGAGTCAAAAATGAAGAGGATTAAATGCAACATCTTCAGTGTAACTCAGTGAATTGCGTGTTAGAAATTAGTCTTTTTAAATAAATTATGCAGAAGAAAGAAGGTAAATTTGTTATATTGGGTTACGAGGCTCTCAACCTCAGTTCTGGAACAAAGAGTGTTTCATCTCCTTTTAAATTTCTCTTGAGGAAAACAAAACAAAACAAAATGCAACAATGAAAAAACAACCTCAAAACAAACCAACCCTACAGTAAAAAACCTCAAAGATTAGTTAAAATTTGAAGCCACAGGTTGAGTAACCTGTCTTGTTCAGAGTTAGAGTATCTGTTTATGCTACATAATGTATGTCACTGACTAAAGAGCGTTTGAAAAACACTTTAACAAGTAGCTCTATAATGGGTTTATCTCTGTGAACTCCTAAAATATTCTGCATCCTAAAAAGTGAGAGTGATCACTTCTTAAAATAAATACTAAATCTGATTGCTGATGTTGCAATTTGTGAGGGTAGGTAGATATATTTTACAAGTATTAGACCATGTAAAGATATCAATTAAAAAAAATATATCCTTTTCAGAAGGGAGTAGTCTGCTGTCCTCCATTAAAATCAATGAGAATCAGGTGTCCAGACTGAAGTATCCTACACTGTTTACTGACCTATAACCACATACAAGAAAGAAAATCTTACATCTGTCATCACTTCCAGCAGAACCACCTGACTATAAATAGCTGAAAAAAAAAAGTCTGTTTATATTTCCATTTCTTCAGACACTAGTCCTTCTTCAACATCTTATATTTCATTGTGGTGTGTACACAGAAGCATCGATGCTTGGGTAAAATAAATAGCCTTATTTGAAATGTGCATAATTAGGTTTTCTACAGCCAAGTCTCCCCAGAGATCAACTCTGACAGCTGTGTGTCTAGGCTAGACCTAAACCTAAAACTTTGGATCCCTTTTTTGAATCCTTTTTTTTTTGGATCTTATTTCTGGAGAACTACACTTAACTGTCAGGTGTACAGCTGAAGGGGTGGCCCTTCATCAGTTTTGGACAGATGGAATGAAATATCTTTCAAAATGCCTTGGCTTCCAAGGCTCTCCCACAGAAGTGTCTTCTCCAGAAGTGTTCATGCCAAATTGTGCCCTCAGTCTCCTGCTTGCCTATTCCCTTGCCTCTTTCCCTTGCAACACACGGTATGTTCACAGCAATGATGGTGGCCTTCTTGAAATGAGCAAGGCTTTATGTAGTGTAAAGCTATTAAGGAAAACAATAAGGGAAAAAAAAACCCTACACTTACTATTTTTTTTTTAAATAAGGGTGAGGTTTGGGTTAGCCAGTTCAGTAATCCTATTAAAAACAACGCAAAACGGCAGTGAACTTACTATATTTTTATAATGGTGATGTCAAGTCCCATATAATACTTCAGATAAATGGAGGAAGACAAAACATGTTTAAATAAGCTACTGCTATTGCTTAGGAATAACCTCAAAATATTTTTTCCTGAAGTCTGCTAATTTGTGTTTATTCAAATTCTCTTGAGAATGTACCAGAATTAATCTCCTTTTAATGGTTGTTTCATAAGGCAAGCTAAATCAGCATGGTAAATGTCAGAGTGTATACAAAGCAATTTAACTAACTCTTGTAAAGGAACTGTGTTGTAAGGGGATGTAATGATTGCATTTTAAATCTAGCTAGTACCAACTGGTTGTTTGGCATAAAGTTTGAGTATCAAGACTTATTTGGGAGTTGTAAATCATGACTGAATTCATTTCATTAATTGCAAATAGTTCTTGCAAAGGTGAGGAAAGGGAATGATTCCGTGCCTGAATGTCTTCCTTTGTCCACAGTTCAGAGTTATGTACGCAAACTTCTACAGAGCCATCAAACCTTTGTAAACTGTGCATTTTCTACTGACTCATATGGTTGTATTGCATTAATTTACTTTCATTGACATTACTTTCACACTTCAGTACGTTTTTTGAAGCGTTACCTAGAAACAAGACTGAAAAGTCTGGAGGGCTTTTCACTGACCCTACTCTTTGGTTATGCAAGATGTGAAAGTGGAAGCGTATTGATATATTGGGGAGATAGAGCAGGTACTTCTAAAACAAGGCCAGTGCAGTGCTTTCAGCTCATCAGACTGCTCTCTGTGGATGAAGAGGGAAAGATACAAGTATCAATTGCTTTCATATTAGAAATGATAGCAGTATTTAGAAGATGCCAGATGTTTTTTCCTGAATATCCAGAAAGGTATGGTAATGAGCAGTTTGATTTCATTAACTGTTTGGTTTTTTCTTCATGATAATCAGTGTTCTAAACACTTTTGGAATTGTGGCCCCAAAACACTCAATTTCAGTGTTGGTCTCACTTAGCAAAAGTTCAAAGGTATTAGTTTTATTTATTCAAACATTTTAGTAGACCGTTCCTCTTAACAAGATAAGATCTGGTGGTTTGTGACAATATTCATCAGTGAGCATTTAAAAAACGAACGTAATCTAGAGATTAAATGGGTACCATAGCTATGATATAGTGGGCATGTGGTTTGGAAAACAAGCAAACAACAGAAGGGCTATAAATGTAACTTTCTCATCAGTCAGATTTAGGAAACAGTTGCAACAATATTCATGCAAATACTTATGTGAAAATAATAAAATTTCTCTGTGGTACACTAATGAGGTCTAGAATCAAGTTGGCCACCATGTGGTCTTACCATCAGTGATTAATTTTAAGCATTCCTTCTTCCCTAAAAATGACCGTATCATATTAGAGTACAAATTGGTTTCAAGAAGCAGAAAATACTGTCAGGAGGATTTCCTGCCCTTCACTCCTATCTCAAATTCGTATAGGTTTACCAGCATACTTGTTTCCCTGAGTCTATCAATTTATTTGTCTGTCCAAATCATGGCTACGTTTCACGAATAAAGATATGGGAAGGGCTCTACCCACACCTGCTACAAGAGTGCTGATGGCTAAAAAGGCTGATGCGGGATAGGCAAGTCTGGTTGCAAAACGCACAGCAGAAAGTCTCCTTAGGCGACATTGGCAAGGCACGGTTCTTTCTGCATTGTCTTTTCTCCTCGAGACTAATTCTACATGTGTTCTCAAAGGAGGCAGCAGCGTTATGGATGGTGTGTCTCCACATCTCCCGATTGGAGGCCAGAATGGACCACTGATGGTAGTCAATATGGCCAAGACCGAGGTATTGTTTCAGAGAGTCCTTGTATCTCCTCTTTGGGGCTCCTCTGTTGCTGCAGCCGATGGAGAGTTCACCACAGAGCACAACCTTATGGAGGCGGTGATCCTCCATCCTGGAGACATGCCTTGGCCAGCACAGCTGCGTCCTCAGCAGCATGGCCGCAATACTGGTGACCCCTGCCTGTTCAAGAACAGTAACATTAGTCACATAGTCCAGTGGATGTTTAGGATTGTACGGAGGCAGCGCTGATGGAAGCGTTCGAGGAGTTGCAGGTGGTGGCAGTAGATGACCCATGATTCAAACCCATACAAAAGAGTAGACAGTACAATGGCTCTGTAGACACTGATCTTTGTACTTTTCTTCAGGTGTTTATTGCACCAGGCTCTTTTATGGAGTCTTCCAAAAGCTCTGTATGCCTTTGCTAACCTATCTAATCTATCTCTTTGCTAATCTATCTCTTTGTCAATCTTACCATCCGGGGAAATGATACTTCCTAGATAGGTGAATTGCTGGACTGACTTTAGCTCTGATTTGCCTATGGTGGTGTGAGGATGATGGGAGACTTCCTGAGGTGCAGGTTGGTAAAGAACTTCTGTCTTCTTCAAGCTGACTTCCAGCTCAAAAAGCTCGACAGCCTCTGCAAAGCAGGATGTTAAGCGCTGCAGAGCTGCTTCTGTGTGAGCAACGAGGGTGGCATCGTCAGCAAAAAGCAACTCGCAGAAAAGGTGATTTAGGATCTTAGTGTGGGCCTTCAGTTGCCTTAGGTTGAATAGGTTACCATCGGTACAATAATGGATGTAAATGCTGTTATCTTCATCGAGGTCTGTCGTGGCCCTTTGGAGCATCATACTGAAGAAGACTGTGAATAGAGTTGGTGCGAGAACGCAACCTTGTTTCACACCATTGGTTATTGAGAAGGGCTCAGAGAGTGCATCGCCATATCTGACTTGGCCACGCTGATCCTCGTGTAACAGGATAATCATTTTGAGGAACTTGGGAGGACAACCTAATCATTCTAAGATCTGCCACAGGCCTTTTCTGCTCAGTGTCAAAAGCTTTGGTGAGGTCAATGAAAGTTACAGAGAGTCCTTTGTTCTGTTCCCTACACTTCTCTTGCAGTTGTCTGAGAACAAATACTATGTCTATGATACTCCTGTCGGCTCTGAAACCACACTGGCTTTCCGGTAGAAGTTCTTCTGAAATAGATGGTACTAGTCTGTTCAAAAGTATTCTTGCAAGGATTTGACCAGCGGTAGAGAACAAAGTAATATCTCAGTAGTCTGAACAGTCTGATTTTTCTCCTTTCTTCTTGTACAGGGTGATGATGACTGCATCATGGAGATCTGGTGGTAGTTTGCCTTTTTCCCAGCAATGCACAATGAGCTTCTGAAATTTAGCATGGAGTGCTTGTCCTCCATGCTTCCAGGCTTCAGGTGGGATTCCATCAATCCCAGCTGCCTTGCCAGTTTTCACCTGCTGTATGGCCAAATGGAATGATACTAAATGTATATATATGTTTAATATCAGGATTATGAAAACTATTTATCATAGATGCCCAGATCAGGTGTCAAAAATGTAAAAGCTTGACTTGTTCAAGGTAAAGATGGTGATGAGCAGTTTGCCATGCAGGTGGCCATGTCTGTGAAGTGCTGGTTTCCTCCTAACAGAGTGAAATAGCCACAAAATTTAAGCTGCACCTGTAGTGAGGTGTGACTCCAGTGCAGTCTGAAAATTACTGGAAGGCTCAAGGTACTGGACAAAAAAAAAAGAGTTATCACCCTGGGTTCTTCCAGTGACTACAGATTTTGGGTTGTGGCTATGCATGGTTTCGAGTACAGCAGTGTTGATGATTACGTTGCTCTTTACTAAAATCTTCCAAGGGGAAATTACTATTCAGGGTATTTTAACAATCCCTTTAACAAAAAGTTTTGCAATTTTTTAACAATGATTGTGTGTCTGAAGTCACACATGCACGCTCAAACTAGCCTGGAACAGTTCTTCAGCAATACCTTAAAAGCTTCCTGATGCCTAGCTTAAATGAATCCAATTAAGTGTTGAGAATTTACTTCAGCATAATTCAGATGTAACTAAACTTTCTTTTAGTTATTTACCAGATCTATTTTATCTCTGTTCAGGAGAAAATATGAATATGAAACCTATTGTTTAGTAAAACAGTAAAGCACAACTGTGTCTTCTATCTTCGTATTTTTGATTTTAATACAGTGCTAAATAGAACAAAAAAAACCCCTTGAAATCACATACAAGTGTTCTATATTTATCTTAGTTTCCAAAAAATACTGGCATTTTCACTTCGTTGAAAGAATTTCTGTGACTAAGGACCACATAGTCCAACATAGAAGCATTTACTTTAATTCTCTTTTCAAATTACTATTATTTCTGAGGTGACCTTTTCCTTAAGGTTTTCAGATGCCCAGGAGGGTAGTCTGTCACCCAGTTCTGAGAACAAATTCTACGGGAGTGAGAACATTATAAAGGCTGCCCTTATTCTGAACCATTCCTGCAAAATGTACCTAGTTTGGCTGCTCAGAAATACCGTAGGAAAGAAATAAAACTAAGTTACAAGTAGGACTATCTACTATTTTTTATTGTGTATCTGAGAGACTTAAATTTTTATTTGTAGTGGGAATCCTACAAAAATTATATCAATTTATAGTAAATTTGAGAAAACAAAAAAATAAGGTAGATTTTTCAAATGAGATATCCTTATTGGTTCAAACTTAATTGACTTTTGTGATTTGATAATGGAATTGGATAAATTACAGACAAGTTCTAATTTCTTTGTCAGAGTATGTGATCACTGAGGAAAGAATGTGTGGGCTTTTGGAGAAGTGTTTTTGTGACTGATGTTCCTCAGTTGAGTTGAGCGATAGTCTTGTAAGGTTGCTGGAACAAGAACTGTGGAAGTGCTAGTCAAGTAATGAGTGTATTTACAATAGTGTTTATTACTTGAAGTGTAGTTAATAATTTAAGGAATGACAAATATTTTAATGTTATTTACTATTGATGGATGGCATTAGGAATTTTTGCAGTGGGTGGTACTGCTACCTGTGTGTTAAGTCCTTCCTTAGGCCCAATCACAAAATGTCTTTCATGTTAGTTGGTGACTTTACAAAGGAATAAAATTTTGTGAGGCAGTCCAAATTCTGTTGCATTTGGTAGGACAGGGCCCTTCACGCTGTATGTTCTTCTCTAGGTCTTATATATGTGCTTATATAAGTGTGTTTTATATTTGCATTCTTCAAACACTTGCAGCTGGGATGACCATAATATAGCTAAACAGGGGTGTATGTGTTTTCAATAACATTTTTTTGTGGACAAGAAAACCTCAGATTAAAGTGAGTCAAAGCATTGATGCGTAAGTGAAAACTTACTTTTCTGACTACGATGACAAGATGCTTATTGCTGTAGCCATTCAGTGTGGCATCCTGTTTTGCTCCATGGATGCAGAAGATAGCTTGTTTTCTCAAAGATCCTTCAAAATTAGAATTATTTAGCCTGGCTAATCAAAATTTTGATTATTGAAAACAAAAATTCATGGAATGATAAAATTCAATATTTACATGGGAACCCTGAGAGAGGAGGGTAAAAAAAAATTCAAACCCTAATTTCTGTGGAGCTCCAGTGCTGTGTTAAGAACACTTGAGGCTGGTTTCCAGTTTGTGAAGTACAGTTCATGGTCATGCAGTCTTATCAACATCAATTTACAATAAAAAAAAACAAAACCAAACATAAGAAATACTCCTGTCTCCAAAAGCAATATATAAAAATAGAATGTCAATAAAAGGGAAGAAATTTCAGGTCTTATATCTATGTATAGAGTTTCCCACTCTCAGCTTACAGCAATTCTTCAATGTCAATGAGGCATATTCTCTAATTTGGGATGACTCTTTATCAGAAGATAAGAGGAAAATAAAAGTCTCTTATGAATGTTATTTTTCCCCCTTTTATGAAGGTTATCTTTTCCCCCCTTTTTACTGCCCCTCAACTTGCACAGGTAATTATGCAACCATGAGCTACCATTATCATATTTTAGAAACTTCATAACAGTAAAAGACTTTACAAATGCAATACATCTATAGAGTTGTAACACTTGTATTTAGACTACGCTTGCTGTTTTCTGGCAACTTTCTCTTTGGGGAACAGAATTCAGATATAAATAGCATTTAGCCCTCTTAATTGCTGTTATTAATGTATTTTGCAGTTTCATGAGACATGATGTAGCACTTTTATGGAAGCTTAAATCGGTTCTGACATAAAAGAGTAAGTGCATCATACAGTCAGTGGTTTAGATTTGGTGCATAAGCTTCATCAAAACACTCAGACATTAACAAAACTGAGTAAGACGTTGCTCTGTCAACTGCTTTTTACTACATTTCTTATTCTAGAGGGAGAAATGTCTCCGACTATGAAAATGTTTACTTTTTCTGGCATCTGAAGCCGTGGAGACTTTATTTTCATGGAGCAAGTGCAAGGCTAGCAGAGTCATTATCCAGACTCCAATCACCAGCACAGCCGGCGTTTTTTATCGGGGAAGCAAGTGTGTAATTCTTAGTACTGACTCTAGCAGGAGTCTTTTTTTTTTCTCTGGTAAGACAGAGTAATCTCATGCTAGTTTAGCCAGCTTCCTGAAACTTTAACTTTCTCTATAAGCAGCACCACAGGTGAAAAATTTTTTGACTGGTTAGCGTTTTCTTTATGATACTGAGAAATGCCCTACATCTTTCTGAAGTTTAACAGAAAAACAAGATGGTCTTTCACTAAGTTCAAAGTCAACCTTAATTATGACTAGCCAGTTGTGGGTCAGGACCTACATCCAACTGGAGTTTGAAGACCCCTTTGCAAGGGTTGCATTTGACTACGACTAAATTAGGTTTACATTGTCAGCCATTGAACTATTATTCTCTGAAAACATATCAATTTATATAGCCTTTTGTGCTGATTTTGCCTGTGATAATTTCCTACACAGTAGCTAGCATGGGGCTATGTTTTCTATTTGTGATGAAAACAGTGTTGATAACACAAGGATGTTTTTGTTAATGCTGAGCAGTGCTTACACAGAGTCAAGCCCTTTTATGCTCTGCACCGCACCCTTCTTCAATCATACTGTAGAAGTTTTTAAAGAAATCTTTAAATCTACAAAAGTGTCTGACTTTTTTTGGTTCATTTGTATTTCAGCATAATCACTAATGTTATCAGCCTGTTTGCTCCTGAAGAAACTGTTGTAGTCTCAGATTTGGCTTTTAAATTTAAGGGTGTCCATGACTTCAGAATGAAATAAAAACTTCTTAATTGTTGATGCAGAGTCAGTCCAGACCTGCTTTTTATTTTGGGAACTTGGAGGACTGGAGTTGCAGATTGCATTACTGGCAAAGATCCAGATCTCTTGGCAGAGTTTAATGAGTTATATATATATGTGTGTGTGTGTGTATGTGTTTAAATTTATGTATAAAAAGCACCTATCACCATATCAGTAAACATTCTTTGGAACCACTCTCACTTACTGGAACTGATAATTAGGACATCTGACTGCCACTTGGAGTCCTGTGAGTAGTGTCTTAAAGCCAGCTCAAAATGTGAAGTAATATCCTGTATAAGCAGGGGAGTTGTCTTAGCAGGAAGCTTATATGCATAAATTTGAGGAGAAAAGAGAACACCTTTACACACCTAACATTGCAGCTTTATTGGCCATTAGTACAAACTTATTTGTACATCTAAGGTTCACCCCACTTCCACAATTCTTCTGAAGGTCTTCCAAACAAAATTTTTAATCTCATCCAATAGATGTTTATTTCTCTCTCTGTTTTTAAGCATTTCTACCCTCTCACACTACAAATAAGAAGAGTTATACATTAAACTGGATGCAGAAAAAGGCCTAAGAAATTTTAAGAGATATAAGGAATGAACAGTGAAGATCAAAACTACTGGTGATGCACGAGAAGAGTGCAACAGGACTAAACCACTGAAGATGTACCTGTCATATGTATTCTGCATTAGAAAGTATCTACTTTAGGAATTTACCTTAAGGCAAAGGTTTTACATTTGTGCTCTGCCTCTAGTAATGTTTATCTTCGTCTTCATAGCAGAAGAACTCGATCTGTGTTACAAGTAGTGCCTGGCAATATTTCAGTGTAATTCAGGTATGTATAATTGGTTTTAGAAGAACATAGGTGAATTTCATTGTGAATTCTTCTCTCATTTGCAGGAGTGTGTTCACTTTGCTAGTTCTTGTTGATTAGAGTTCCAAGTTGCTGCTCTGTCTGTGGGTGAAGTTGTGGATAATAACCCTCCTTCATTACACACTACACCATTTTAGAGAAGTGATTCATTGTGTGCAGTTTATATGACAAAACAAAGAGATTAATGACTGTAGATAAGAGGTAAATGTAGGAGCATTCACTTAATAATAAGAAAATGTATAATTGTATTTAAAATGAACTGAGAGAAATGCAGTTCGTTTTAACTGAAGGCTAGATATTTTCATATGACATTAAATTCAGCTGAAATTTGTTTATTATTTAAATTGGTGATGGTATTTCTTTAGAGCTCGATTTTCAGTTTGTCCTCAGTTAAAGACAGTTCAATCTATTTGTCCCTACATTAATCTCATATTAATGAGGTTAAGATAACGAGTAACCCAGCATTTCATTATATTAGGTTTATTTGAATGCCAAAGTTGCGTACATCATATTTAATTAAAAAGGTAATTGGGGAAAGGTCATAGGATAGAAATGAGACTGGAAAGGGAGCTTTCCTTGCATTGCATGTGTAGTTCCTAATTTTGGTCATAGAAGGAAAAAAAAAAAAGATAAATTCATCAGTTCAGATAGATTTAATTTCAGTCTTAAACATAAACAAACCAAAAGCTCCAACAAGCCAGCTAGCGTTGCACCTCTGCTGAAGAAGAAAACACTTCTGCTTTGATAAATAATTAGTTTTCTACCTTTGCAAGAAGGAAACGTGTTTATGATTCTGTAGTGAAGAGGACCGATATTTGGCAGTTCCTGTAACAGCTGCTCTCTCAGAGCTCAAGATCATATTTGTAACTTAAACTTTAAGACCTTGCCTTCCCTATCTGATGGCCTTGCAGCCCAAGCAGCTAGTACCATAGTCTTCCAGAGAAGCAAGGTTCTGCTACAGAGATGCCTAGGGTGTTTTGTATGCCGTCCTGAATTGGCCATTTGTTGTATCTGTAGTGGAAACCAGAAGCACTGTGTCCATTTGTATGTTTTGACTGCAGATGTCTGACTCACATATAGTGGTATGATGCTTTTTGAACAAAACAGAAACAGTGGGGATATGATGTTATGCCTGAGATTGCCCTTTTAGGAGGCTTCAGCCTTGAAGGCTAAATTTTGCTTAAATTAGCAATGTATTTGGCCCCACTAAATGAAAGCTGTATCATTGGGGGAAAAAAACACACATCTTAAAAACCTGGCTCTGCAGCATCTGTGAACTATATGAAGTACGTAAAAAAGTATGTTCGCTTTGAAAACTATTAGTTCTTAGGAGGCCTGCGTACAAAACTCCAGTAGCTGCTGGATTGGACTGAGAGCTAAATTACAAGGCTTTCACTTCTGTAGATGGGGCTCTGCATTGTGGTAAGACACAGTGATAGACTGCAGTAAAATATCTAACTGGAAAAACTAAGATATATAGATATGTTGTGAGAAATGTAAGGATTTCTTGCATGAAATCTGTAATGAAAAATTTGTGTGTACTTAAGGATGCTTAGCTCCATTGCTGTCTTGCACAAAATTTTACACGACCATGAGGATTTTGCTACATAAAATGTTCTGCAGAATTGAGATTTGACTGACTGATTTGCTTGGTAAGCCCATAATATTTCAGAGTGGTTCTGTGTCATTTGAAGAATTGATAGGAAGATAATTTTTGTTGTATGACAGCTGTAATGACTACCACTAAATTGTTCATATCACCTGTGCCTCACAGTGACTTCTATGCTTGCCAGTAATACAGTTTTTCTATGGTAAATGGCTTGTAGGCCAGCAAATACTGATTCTTGATAAGTTCTTCTGTACAACAGGTCATTAAGAAGCACAACAAAAATGAATAACTAGGCTTGTCAAACACTAATTAATTTTTCTACCAACGTATGAGGAGGCTAAATTCAATGAGACCAATTTTACAAATGGGAGTGAGGAAACAAGAGTTTAAAAACTGTGAAAGAAACTATCAAAATACACTGATAGTAGTGCCAGCAATAATGACCATAGTCTAAATTTTCAGAGGTAGGTACTTATTAAACATTTGTAATGCTTGTTAAAAAGTGTCTGCTCAGTACTTTCTGTAGGTCGTGAGGAATTATGCCACTTAAGAAAATGGAACTACCTGAAGTCACATCAAAAAACCAAACAATACCTTCTCCCCAAGAACTGAGATATTCCATTTTGTTACTATTTATTAAAACTACAAAAGCATTTTGTCCTTTCAAAATTGGCTATTAGGGAAAATATCATCACAGAAAGGTTTGTCAAGCATTGGCAGAGGCTGACCAGGGAAGTGGTTGAGTCACCACCCCTGGAGGTATTTAGAAGACATGTAGATGTGGTGCTTGGGGATACGGTTTAGTGATAGACTTGGCATTCTTAGGTTAATGATTGGATTCAATGATATTAAGGGTATTTTCCAACCTAAATAATTCTATGAGAGTCCTTGTTATTAATTTTTAAGAAGGACATAATTGGAGCAATTTGAGGTAGGCTATGGTCTTGCATATATAGCTAGATGAGGAAAAATAAACCAAATAATTTCAGACCGAGTTTGCATTACATTTTGGTTAGTATTTCTCCTTCTTTGATAAGACAAGCCCAAAATTAGTACAGAAGTAGAAAAGGATTTGTTTGCTGGTTTTTTTTTTTTTTTTTTTTTTTTTTTTTGCTTGTGGGTGGAATATATTGCCACCCTTGGCTATAAACTCTTTTGTACAAACCTGTCACTAGTATCAGGCCCAACCACGTCCTACAAGAGTGTGCAAGGATCCTCAAGTAACCAGTCTTCCGTCAGGAAATAATTTCGAACATATTGTCATCCCTCAGTTCTCTGAAAGATGATGATGCATGTCCTGTTGGTGATACGAAGATGCTGGGTCATTTTTAAATGCTGGATCCTAACTACTCTTGCTTTAGTGAAGCATTTTGACTAAATCTAGAATTCAGGTAATATTTAGGAGAGAAAAAAACAACACTTGTTGTTTTGGGAGTAATTATTGTTATTTGGTTTACAGCTGCTAGTTACATATAGCAAATACAAGATACAGGTGCTTTGATTCACCTCACCAGAGTACAAATAAGACTACCTTGTAGAAACTGTATGACTAATAATTCATCTAATTTTTTTTATTTTGGTCTTGCTGTCGTTTGGATTGCTTTCTGTGTTCTAAAATGGGTTAAAAC
The DNA here is from genome assembly GCA_020746105.1 of Trogon surrucura. NCBI lineage: Eukaryota > Metazoa > Chordata > Aves > Trogoniformes > Trogonidae > Trogon > Trogon surrucura. Next base: position 108,639,577 of record CM036617.1, on the reverse strand, counting down.
AGATGGAGTATGAATGAAACGCTAGCTTCTGCTTTTTTTTGGTTCCCTCAAGTTATCTTCACTCTCTTGTTTAGCAGAGTAGCCCACTAAATGAAGATGGAAATAAGGACTAAATGAAGTTGGTAAAAAAATTGGTGAAATCTCTTGTGCCTCTTCTACAGTTATATAATCAACTAATGTGGACTGTAATTTGTGACAAAATTTGATGTTTTAATTTGAAACCCATAAAAACTCATTTACTTAAAGATTTCAGGAGGAATGTAGGAGCAGGTAAAGTAGTGAAAGAATAATCCTTGAGAGAATTTGAACTTAAGGATGTAGTATCTTGAGACCTTAAGGTATTAGTGGAGGAAAGTGCAAGCTCCATGATCTCAAAAAATGTGGTTATCAAAAGAGATTAATTTGTCAGCATCTTCCCTTAACACTCAGTGTCTTTGCCAGGATTTCTAACATATATTGGCACATGTGCATCTTGTCAGCTCTCCTTTGAGACAGATTTAAAAGTAGATTTCATCATAGTGATGAAAGAGTGGAGTCCTGAAGTGTCCTTAAAGGATCACTGCTGATGTTTGTTCTTTCCATCACAACTGGGCATCCTCATATTTTATATATAAGGATGAGGGCATGCCACTGGATGTTATTAACCTTTCTAAAAGTCAGCCTTCTACATTTAGCTCCGGGAAATAGAGAAACTTTCTTGCTTGAAATGTTTAAATACCCTACAGTGAGATGCTTTACAGTCAGCTTCTGCTTCTTTGCAGTTCCAGTAAATTTATCTTAAAACTTTCATTTTCACTGTAGGAATGAAATCAATGATTTCCCTTTAAATTTACATATATTAATTCATGCTCTGAAATATGAATACTGTAAACTTAAATATACACACTTAACTTCAGTGTCTTACTCTGAAGATTAGCATTTTGTTTATGGAAACCATGTGGGATTCTTCAGATGTGAGTTTGGTAATGCATGGTCTGTAGAAGAGACTGGATTAATTTGGCAATATTGTTTTAAGCCTGTACATCACATTAATAACTCTTTGTCACTTCCTTTTTTTTTCTTTTTTTTTTTTTTTTGTATTATTGCTACACAAACTGCTTGTGTTAAAATGAAATTGAAAGTTAGGAAGACTGGTGCTGTTTAGTCTTGAAAACAGAAGGCTGAGAGGGGATCTTATTACCATATATATATACCTGAGGAATAGGGGTCAAGAAGGTGCCAGTCTCTTCACAGTGGTGCCCAGTAATAGGACAAGGAACAATGGATGTAAGCTAGAACATAGGAAGTTCCACCTCAATGTGAGGAGAACAACCAGGGGATCAGGCCCAGCCAACTCAGGTATAGGAAAAGAAGGTCTTGCCTGACCAGTCACATCCCCTTCTGGTGACCTTCCTAGTGGATGAGGGGAAGGCTGTTGATTTCAGCAAGGCATTTGACAAGTCTCCCACAGCATCCTCCTGGAAAAGCTGGCAACCCATGGCTTGGATGGATGCATCCTTTGCTGCGTTAAAAACTGGTTGGATGACCAGGCCCAGAGACTGGTGGTGAATGGTGCTGCATCCAGCTGGCATCTGGTGACCAGTGGTGTCCCTCAAGGATCAGTCACAATAACCCCCGGCAGCGCTACCAACTGGGGGAGCAGTGCCTGGAGAGTGGCCTGGCAGAGAGGGACCTGGGAGTGCTGGTTCACAACCAATTGAACATGAGCCAGCAGTGTGCCCAGGTGGCCCAGAAGGCCAATGGCATCGTGGCCTGTATCAGGAACAGTGTGGCCAGCAGGAGCAGGGATGTAATTCTGCCCCTGTACTCAGCACTGGTGAGGCCTCACCTCGAGCCCTGTGTGCAGGTCTGGGCCCCTCACTGCACGAAAGACATTGAGGTGCTGGATCGGGTCCAGAGGAGAGCAATGAGGATAGGGAAGGGACTAGAGGGAAAGTCCTGTGAGGAGAGGCTGAGGGAGCTGGGGATGTTTAGCCTGGAGGAGACTCAGGGGGGACCTTATCACTCTCTACGACTACCTGAAGGGAGATTGTAGTCAGGTGGGGGTCGGGCTCTTCTCCCGGGCAACCAGTGACAGGACGAGAGGGCACGACCTGAAACTGCGTCAGGGGAGATTTAGGTTGGGTCTCAGGAAGCCCTTCCTCATGGAGAGGGTGATCAGGCATTGGGATGCACTGGCCGGGGAAGTGGTGGAGTCACCATCCCTGGAGATATTTAAGGAGAGACTGGATGTGGCACTTAGTTCTGTGGTCTAGCCGATGTGGTGGAGTTGGTACATAGGCTGGACTTGGTGATCCCAGAGGTCTTTTCCAGCCTCAATAATTCTGTGATTCTGTGGTTGTGAAGGTGAGGGAGTACTGGAACAGGCCGCCCAGAGAGGTGGTGGAGTCTTCTTCTCTGGGGACATTAAAAACACGCATGTACATGTTCCTGTGATCCTGCTTAGGCATGGGGATTGGACTAGATTATTTCTAGAGGTCCCTTAAAATCTCTAACATTCATAGAATCATAGAATCATAGAATGTTAGGGATTGGAAGGGACCTCGAAAGATCATCAAGTCCAATCCCCCTGCCAGAGCAGGAATGCCTAGACTATGCCACACAGGAACGTGTCCAGGCAGGTCTTGAATGTCTCCAGAGAAGGAGACTCCACAGCCTCTCTGGGCAGCCTGTTCCAGGGCTCCGTCACCCTCACTGAGAAGAAGTTTCTTCTCGAGTTTAAGCGGAACCTCTTATGTTCCAGTTTCAGCCCATTACCCCTTGTCCTATCAGTGGTTGTCACCGAGAAGAGCCTGGCTCCATCCTCGTGACACTCACCCTTGATATATTTGTAAACATTAATGAGGTCACCCCTCAATCTCCTCTTCTCCAAACTAAAGAGCCCCAGCTCCTTCAGTCTTTTCTCATAAGGGAGATGCTCCACTCCCTTCATCATCCTAGTTGCCCTGTGCTGGACTCTCTCCAGCAGTTCCCTGTCTTTCTTGAACTGAGGGGCCCAGAACTGGACACAGTATTCCAGATGGGGTCTCACCAGGGCAGAGTAGAGGGGAAGGAGAACCTCTCTTGACCTACTAACCACCCCCCTTCTAATACACCCCAGGATGCCATTGGCCTTCCTGGCCACAAGGGCACAGTGCTGGCTCATGGTCATCCTGCTGTCCACCAAGACTCCCAGGTCCCTTTCCCCTACACTACTCTCTAATAAGTCATTCCCCAACTTATACTGGAACCCGGGGTTGTTCCTACCCAGATGCAAGACCCTACATTTACCCTTGTTGTATTTCATTAAATTTTTCCCCGCCCAACACTCCAGCCTGTCCAGGTCTCGCTGGATGGCAGCACAGCCTGCTGGTGTGTCAGCCACTCCTCCCAGCTTGGTGTCATCAGCAAACTTGCTGATAGTACTCTCTAGTCCCTCATCCAAGTCATCGATGAATATATTGAATAATACTGGTCCCAGTACCGACCCTTGAGGCACTCCACTGGATACAGGTCTCCAACCAGACTCCGCCCCATTGACCACAACTCTTTGGCTTCTTCCCCTTAGCCAGTTCGCAGTCCACCTCACTACCCGAGAGTCTAGACCACACTTCTGCAGTTTAGCAGCAAGGATGCTGTGGGAGACGGTGTCAAATGCTTTACTGAAGTCAAGGTAGACCACATCCACCGCTCGGCCATCATCTATCCACCTTGTTATATCCTCGTAAAAGGCTATGAGGTTAGTCAAGCACGACTTCCCTTTCGTGAAGCCATGTTGACTGTCTCTAATGACCCTCTTATCCCTGATATGCCTTGAGATGGCACCAAGGATAAGTCGTTCCATCACTTTCCCAGGGATGGAGGTGAGGCTGACCGGTCTATAGTTTTCCGGGTCCTCCTTCTTGCCCTTTTTGAAGACTGGAGTGACATTTGCTTGCCTCCAGTCCTCAGGCACCTCTCCCGTCTCCCAAGACTTGGCAAAGATGATGGAGAGTGGTCTAGCAATGACATCAGCCAGCTCCCTCAGCACCCGTGGATGCATCCCGTCTGGACCCATGGATTTATGGATGTCCAGATTGCTTAATTGGTCCCTAACCCAGTCCTCATTGACTAAAGTAAACTCCTCCACTGCCCTGACTTCCTGTGGGGCCTCAGGGGAACGGGGCTCCTCAGGACAGCCTCCGGCAGAGTAGACAGAGACAAAGAAGGCATTCAGTAACTCTGCCTTCTCTGTATCATCTGTCACCAAGGCACCCACCTCATTCATCAGTGGGCCTACATTGCTTCTGGTGTTAGTTTTATCTGCCACGTATTTGGAAAAACTCTTCCTGTTGTCCTTGGCCCCTCTCGCCAGGTTCAATTCTAGGGAGGCCTTTGCTTTCCTAGTTGCCTCCCTACATCCTCGGACAACAGCCTTATATTCTTCCCAAGTGGCCAATGCTAACCATTCAGGGACTGCTTCTACCGTGCTCAAGATCAGAGCATCCCGACACGTAGGAAGTCAAGGAAGGGAGCCAGGAGACCTGCGTGGCTAAACAGGGATCTACATTCCGTGATTCTTTGACTGGGAACTTTTGGTTTGAATTGTATCAAAAATTCATTAAATGCTTTAGAGATTTGAAAATGCTGTGTTAACTTTTCTTTCATTTTCCTCATTTTCCCTTTTACCAGTATGGTAAGCAGAAGAGCCACTTCCTACAGTTAATGGTTATTTCACTGGTTTAGTCTTACATATTCTTGTATTCCAATATTTGCAAAATGCTGGTATTCCTGAAGTGATTATACAGACTTTGCCCTCACTGCGTCAAATACTACAATTCTGAAGTTGAATTATTTTCATTACTGGATCACTTGGTTGTTGGTCCTAGATCAGGACTTTATCTGATCTCTACAATCTTTGAAAGATGATAAAATCACCTTGTGAGGACAATGGTGATTTCTTGAACATGCTTGAATGTGGCTTATCTGACACCACAGATTGGAATAGGCCGAGATTTCTGAAGTGATCCTTGACTCAGTGCCCATCTATCACTGGTACTTTCCTTCCTTGAACTTTCACTAAAAACAACTGCCTGGAAGACCTTGTTGTTGAGTACGGAGGCACAGAAAACACTGAGTACCTGATCCTTAGTCTGTCTGTTAAATCATTTGCTCCATGTAGTAATGATCCCACATTTTTCTTGCTCAGCCTTTTAGTACTTGTGTAGTAGTAGATGTTTTTGTTGCCCTTAACACTCAGTGTGAGTCTCAGCTGAAGAAGGACTTTAGTTCTGCTAACAGAATCACTAAATACCTGAGCAGTATTTCTAAATTCCTCCCGTGTAATTGCCTTTTTGCACTAGAAGTCTGTCATTGAGTTCCCTGCTTTAGCCATACTAGTCTCCTCATATGTCTGATTATTTTCTCCATCATGAGGATGAACTGTTCCTTGTGCTCAGAAGTCTTTGAAGACCAGACAGCTTTCTTAAGCTCCTTTTCTGTTCAAAGCTGCCCATGGGATCCCATTTATCAACTCTCTGAATAAAGTGGTAGCTGTTCTCTTAAAGGTGTGGCTCTGTGTTCTGCTATGTGTCTTTAGTTTTGAGGATAGTTGCCAAGGTGCTACCAAGATTACCGCTGATAATCATATCTCCAGCTGTTTTTTCTTTTCATAAAATCAAAGAATGTTTTGCACTGGAAGGGACCTTTAAAGGTCACCTACTCCAACCTCCTTGCAGTGAGCAGGGACATTTTTATGTAGACCAGGTTGGTCAGAGCCTCGTCCAACCTGACAATGTATGTTTCCAGGGAGGCGACATCCACAATTTCTCTGGACAACCTGCTCCAGTGTTTCACCACCCTGGTTATAAAATATTTCTACCTTATATTTAACGTGGATCTACCCTCCTTTAATTTAAAACCATTACACCTTACGCTATAGCAATAGTCACTGGTAAAAAGATTGTCCCCTGCTTTCCTGTAGCCTTCCTCAGGTATTGAAAGGCCACAATAATATCTCGCCAGAGTCTTCTCTTCTCCAGACTGAACAATCCCACCTGTCTCAGCCTGTCCTCATAGGAGAGGAGCTCCAGTCCTCTGATAATTTTTTGTGGCCCTCCTTTGGGCCTAAGTATTATTTTCACAATATATAGAAAATGTATTTTCCTTAATTAGGATTTTTAATGACTCTGATAAGGTTTGTTCTTCTTTCAAGAAGCTCTTACAGCCCACAATGGTCCCCTGCTGTTTTTCTGTGCTCCACCTGCTGCTGTTATCATGACAGTTGATTAGAGGTAGCTGTAATAGGAATATTGTTGTTGAGACACCAGTAGTAGCTACCCTAGACAATGTAATCATCAGGTTGTTAGGAAATCCAGGGCACACTGTATGTATGAGAGCAAAGGTATCCTTTAGGGTTATTCTCAACAGGCACATTTTATTTTCAGAGTGGTATCTGTTGTCTTTCTCCAAAGTGACATAAATGTATTCATCTATTAAGCAGGTAGCAAAATTGCATGAGGCTTGTTGTTGTGGAGCAAATTTTAAGGTCCAACTAAACTTGTTGAGGAAGGTAATTCCTTGCAAACTTTTCAGCATGTATAGGATCTGGCTTGTCAGAAGTACTGCTTCACTGTAGTAGAGAGAGGGAGGGGATTTTGGAGAAGTAATGTACAGCTGCTCAGGATTTCAGCGATTGGTGTTAGGGTAAGAAAACTAGTCCATGGGGAAACCAGCTTTTTTGAGTGGCTAAATGAAAGTAGAACCATAGCAAATAAGTAACTAAAACCAGAAGTATGTATTTGAACTTTAACAAAGTCCTGTTTAGTTATATATACAACTGGTTTAAGTGTGCAGGTAGTTTTCTTGATTATGTTGTAATTATTTGCCTCAAAATTAAACATACGTTTGTTGTTAGTAGAAGAAAAGTAATTTCTTTAAAAGAATTACAACATTTTTTGTTAATATGTTGCTACAGGAACGCTTCTTTTAATGATCTGTTTTATTTTTTTTGCTTTCTTTGTTATAGCCAGTAAATAGAACATTACTGGAAATACATAATTGTTTAGTAAAACATGGTAATTTAGGAGTGAATTATTAGAGTGAAGTGTTCTGTGTTTCATACTATGTTATTTTCTACAAAATCACAAGTTGAAAACTGAAGAAGGCTGATGAAGGCTGTGATGAGTATTTAAAATTCTGAAAATCAACCTGAATTACCTACATTAATATTTTCTGATCATCTGATGAAATAAACATACAATTGAGAATGAGTTACTTTATAACAAACAGAGCTTGCTGAGTAACCTTTGTTACGCGATTAAGGATTATAGGAGACTGCAATCTTCTTTACATGTCTGCCTGCCCCACTGTTTCCAGCCTTTGCACAGAAACAGTAACTTGGATTTTGTAGTCAGCCTGTGACATTTATTTCTGGAGCTACAGAATTTTGATAATTTAAGGCAATTCTCAAATGTGGATTTATTAGCATTGACATGAAATTTTTGTATGCATGGTAGTTTTTTAGGTGCTGTAAATGGCAGTTTGGTGTATGTTTGTGTAAACTCCGAGTTGAGTGTCTGTTGCAGGGCATGACTGTGTCCGTTCCTGGCACTGGAGGAGATTTTAGAATATAAATTGTGTATTTCTGAATTTGTTCTTAAAGTAAAAATTGGAGCTTCTTATTTGTTCAAGGCTTTTCTTTTATTGCTTATCCAATGACAAAAGCCACACAACTGTGTTTTGAGAAAATACTGGATATTTAATATCTACGCCCATGTTTGTATGCTACCATGTCTATTTTAAGAACTGTCTACTAATTTGAAGTCTCATTAGTCTGGGAATATATGGCAGGAAGGATTTTCCAGGTTGTCAAGTGGTGTTACTTCCTGTTGCAGCTATGACATCTTACGAGCCCTTAAATTGACCTATGAAATTCCAAATCCTGCACTGAAAAGAATCATAGAATCATAGAATGGCCTAGGTTGGAAGAGGCCTTAGAGATCATCTAATCCAACCTCCTTGCCATGGGCAGGGACGCCTCTCAACTGGACCAGGTTACTCAAGGCCTCATCCAATCTGGCTTTGAACATCTCCAAGGAGGGGGCATCTACAACTTCTCTGGGCAATTTATTCTGGATTATTGCTAGCCTCATACTGAAGAATTTTTTTCCTAAGATCCAGTTGTCCTGGGTTTAGCTAAAAACCCAGTCCTGTTTAGTGAATTTTACTTTTCAGTTTAGTGTCTTCTAAAAGGCTGCACGTTCTGAAGTCAGCAGCATGTTTTTGCAGACTGTGTGTGCTACTGGCAGTGATAACACCTGATGTTTACAGTCACTGCCTGGGACTGGTATGTAGAAAGGCTCTTGCTTATACTTATTCCTATAGTGACCAAGGCCACTGCTGGCTCTTGTGTGCCACGCTGGGGGTGCTGGGTAGTAAGAGGGGGGCACAAGGAAGTAAAAGGTGGCACCTCCGGGGGGTAACAGACAGGACAGGTGACCAACGAGAGTATTCCATCCCATATACGTCATATTTAGTATAAATTGAGTGATCACGAGAGTTTCAACGCTTTTTCGGCCCTTTTGCCCCTTTTGCCCTTTTCGGCCTTTTCGCCCTTCCTTTCTGCAATGGCCGGTGTCCAGAGAGGACTCCATCTGACCTCCTGATTTTGATCTGGATCCTGAGTTCCCGAGTCCAGCTCCCTGTATCCAGCTCCCGCCGCCGCTGAGCCTGGGGTTTCCCCAGTGCCTCCTGCTCTGCAGCACCAGTGGTGATTTCTATCGGGGGAGGGAGTCGGGTTTGATATCGGGCTACTATCTATAGTTGTATATAATTCTTTACTTTTATCTCTTTACCATTATTCCTATTACTTTCATTAAAGCTGTTCTAGTTCGTTTTTTTTCTTCTCTCATCCGTAAGTCTCTCTGCCTCATTCCCTTTTCTCTTCCCGTTTGAGGGGGGGAAGAGGGGGTTAGAGAGCGTCTGTCCGCCTTAGTGGCCGGCCCAGCCCTAACCCTCGACAGATTTATTGGCGCCCAACGTGGGGCAAGAAAACAAACACCAATCAGGCTCAGACTATTTTACCAGTTATTTAGACACAACTGGGCTCTGATATATTGCCCGCATAGTTTAAATTCCATCCGGCGCATTTGAGAGCGTATCAGATCTTTTCTTTGCGAGTTCTGAAGGGTTAGAGGAGAAAAACCGGACAGCTCACATCATGTTATCGCTCGGTGAAATGTTATGTCATGTTCTTTTAAATGTGGGTTCCTCCCTGGGTGTCAAAATTTTGTCCAAACTCTCGAGGGTGATTTGGTATATCTGTCTGTGGTTTGCCTGCTCTGATTTAAAAATGAGAATTTTCACGGTGTTGGGTTTTTTTGTGTCGGTGTATTCTGCAGTATTTTGGGTGATCGGCATACCTGAATACCTTAAGAGCACAATGATGAATTTTGTTTTTAACTACACCTTCAATTTCACCTTAGGAAATTATACTAATTTGTTTGCTAATCTGAGTATACCAGGTTTTGAGGATTGTGATTGTGAATGCAGTTATTTTAATCGAAAGATTGAATTGCTATTGATTCTGATGTTAATGCCCATGAATCTCTTGGCATTGTGGCGTTTCTGTAGGAATTTGTGCAAGTCATTGAGTATCACTGTGTCCTTTAACACTCAGTGTGTATCAGCAAATGTCGCCCCTGTGACTAGAAAGAAACATCGGAGAAAGTCAATTGCCCTACCAACAGATAACATAACTCCAGGACAAAGTCCTTCTAAAGTAACACCATCAGATGACTCAGATTCAGACTCAGGAAAGAAAGCTGGTATCCCTGTGACTGGGAAGAAACATCTAACAAAGACAAATCACCCAACATCAGATGGGTCTGATGCAGGAAAGGGTCCTTCCCAATCGAAGTCATCAGATAGTTCAGGGTCAGAATCAGACGTAGCTGTCAAACCTTTAACTCTGAGGGACATGCGAGATGTGAGAAAGGACTTTGGCCGTCGTGAGGGTGAATCATATTATAGGTGGTTACTCCGGTGCTGGGATAAAGGAGCCGAGACCATTAATCTGAACGGTAAAGAAGCCAAACAGCTGGGATCCCTGTCTGGAAACGCAGGCGTTGATACGGAACTTGCAAAAGACGACAACAGTCTCAGCCTCTGGAGACGACTCTTGACAGCTATTAAGAACCGATATACCCACAAGGACGATATTCCTATCCACACAACCAACTGGACCAGCATGGAGAAAGGCATTAAGTTCCTGAGAGAACTAGCAGTGAGAGAGGTGATTTACAGCGATCCACAAACAATTTTAAACCCTGATCAAATGCCCTGCCACAAACACGTTATTCAGATGTTTGTGAGGAGTGCCCCACCAGTGTATAAGCACACCCTGTCAACAATGGTCTGGACATTAGATGGAGATGGTCAGGTACCAACAGTGAGTGAAGTGGCCAACAAAGCACGACAGTATGAAGACAGTACTGCCAATCCCCAACAAATTCAGATTGCTGCCATGGAAAAAATAATTGAGGAAAACAACAGATCACTGGAGAAATTAATTGAGAAAGCAATGGAGAAAACCAATCAAGCAATTGAGAAAAATAGTGAATCATTTGAGAAAAACAATCAATCATTAGAGAAGCTGATTGAAACATTGTCCAAGAGAGATGACAGACCTCAATGGAGCCGCGTTGATGCTGTTAGAAAATACAGACCTTCAAGATCAACTAAAAATGATGGTAACTTGTCACGGAATGACTTGTGGATTTTCCTACGTGGATATGGTGAGGACATGAGAAACTGGGATGGAAAACCTACTTCTGCTCTACGAGAACGAGTATCCAATTTGCGAAACACCAACAGAAGACAACAATCTGCCACGAGAAGGAATAATCAGAATGTAAATGTAGTTAATACTGTGAATCAGGTAAACCCCGTGAATCAGCCTCAAAATTAGAGGGGCCCTGCCTCCAGCCAGGTGGAGGAGAGAGACAACCGAGTTTATTGGACTGTGTGGATTCGGTGGCCTGGCACATTAGAACCATGAAAATATAGAGCTCTGGTGGACACTGGTGCACAGTGCACTCTAATGCCATCGAATCATACAAGTACTGAAACTGTTACTATTTCTGGAGTGACGGGTGGTTCTCAACAACTGTCTGTATTGGAGGCTGAAATGAGCCTTACTGGGAATATGTGGAAAAAGCACCCTATAGTGACTGGTCCAAATACCCCATGCATTCTTGGCATAGACTTCCTCAAGAAAGGGTATTACAAGGATCCAAGAGGGTATCGATGGGCTTTTGGCATAGCAGCTGTAGAGACTGAGGACATTGATCAGCTGTCTAGCTTGCCCAAACTTTCAGAGGAGTCTAGTGTTGTAGGGCTGATGAAAACTGAAGACCAACAGGTACCAATTGCTACTAAAACAGTGCATCGACGACAATATCGTACCAACCGAGACTCTGTAGTCCCCATCCATAAGCTGATACGTCAATTAGAAAGCCAAGGAGTGATCAGCAAAGCTCACTCACCATTTAACAGTCCTATCTGGCCTGTGCGTAAGTCTGATGGAGAATGGAGATTGACTGTAGACTATCGTGGCCTAAATGAGGTTACACCACCGATGAGTGCTGCCGTGCCGGACATGTTAGATCTTCAGTATGAGCTGGAGTCGAAGGCAGCTAAGTGGTATGCCACAATTGACATTGCTAATGCATTTTTCTCTATTCCTATAGCAGCAGAGTGCAGGCCGCAGTTTGCTTTCACCTGGAGGGGTATCCAGTACACCTGGAACCGACTGCCCCAGGGGTGGAAACACAGCCCTACCATCTGCCATGGACTGATCCACACCGCCCTGGAGAGAGGTGGAGCTCCGGAACATCTGCAATACATTGATGACATCATTGTATGGGGTAACACAGCAGAAGAAGTTTTCACGAAAGGTAAGAAAATAATTGAGATTCTTTTGGATGCTGGTTTTGCCATAAAGAGAAGCAAGGTCAAGGGGCCTGCACGAGAGATCCAGTATTTGGGAGTGAAATGGCAAGATGGGCGTCGCCAGATCCCAATAGATGTGATTGACACAATATCAGCTATGTTGCCACCAACTAACAAAAAAGAAACACAATCCTTCTTAGGTACTGTGGGTTTCTGGAGAATGCATATTCCTGGTTATAGTCAGATTGTGAAACCTCTTTTTGATGTGACTCGAAAGAAAAACAAATTTCAATGGGGCCCTGAACAGCAACAGGCCTTTGAACAAATCAAACAAGAGATTGTACAAGCAGTAGCTCTTGGGCCAATCCGAACAGGGCAAGATATTAAAAATTTGCTATATACCGCAGCTGGGGACAATGGTCCTACCTGGAGCCTCTGGCAGAGGGCACCAGGAGAAACTCGAGGTCGACCCTTAGGATTTTGGAGCCGAAAATATAGAGGCTCTGAGGCCAACTATACTGCAACTGAAAAAGAAATATTGGCCGCATATGAAGGAGTTAAAGCTGCTTCGGAAGTGATTGGTACTGACACACAGCTTCTCCTAGTACCACGAATACCAGTCCTAAACTGGATGTTCAAGAGTAAAGTTCCTTCCACACATCATGCCACTGATGCTACATGGAGTAAATGGACTGCCCTAATTACACAGAGAGCTCGAATGGGTCATCACAATCGTCCAGGACTTTTAGAGGTGATCGCAGACTGGCCACAAGGTAAAGACCTTGCAGTGCCCCCAAAGGAGGTGGTGACACGTGCTGAGGAAGCTCCACCATATAATCAGTTACCAGATAATGAGAAGCAGTATGCCCTGTTTACTGATGGATCTTGCCGCCTTGTAGGAAATCGTCGTAAGTGGAAAGCTGCTGTGTGGAGTCCCACACGACAAGTTGCAGAGGCAACTGAGGGAGAAGGTGGATCGAGTCAGTTTGCAGAGGTAAAAGCCATCCAGCTGGCCTTAGACATTGCTGAACGAGAAAAATGGCCAGTGCTCTATCTCTATACTGACTCATGGATGGTGGCAAATGCTTTTTGGGGTTGGTTAAAACAGTGGAAGAACAATAACTGGGAGCGCAGAGGTAAGCCTATTTGGGCTGCTGAACTATGGCAAGACATTGCTTCTCGGCTAGAGAACTTAGTTGTAAAGGTGCGTCACGTAGATGCTCATGTGCCCAGAAGTCGTGCCACTGAAGAACATCGACACAACCAGCATGTGGATCAGGCTGCTCAAGTGTTCCAAATAGACTTGGACTGGGAACATAAAGGTGAACTGTTTCTAGCTCGGTGGGCCCACGACACTTCAGGACATCAAGGAAGAGATGGAACATACAGATGGGCTCGTGACCGAGGGGTGGATTTAACTATGGATGCTATTGCGCAGGTTATCCATGGTTGCGAAATATGCGCCGAAATTAAGCAAGCTAAGCGATTGAAACCTTTGTGGTATGGGGAACGATGGCTAAAATATAGGTATGGGGAGGCCTGGCAGATTGATTACATCACACTTCCTTTAACTCGCCAGGGTAAGCGCTATGTGCTCACTATGGTGGAAGCAACTACCGGATGGTTAGAAACGTATCCTGTGCCTCACGCCACTGCCAGAAACACTATCTTAGGCCTAGAAAAGCAGATCCTGTGGCGACATGGCACTCCAGAAAGAATTGAATCAGATAATGGGACTCATTTCAAAAACAATCTTATAGACAATTGGGCTAAAGAACATGGTATTGAATGGGTATATCATATCCCTTATCATGCACAAGCCTCTGGGAAAATTGAACGATACAATGGACTGTTAAAAACTACTCTGAAAGCTATGGGAGGTGGAACTTTTAAAAACTGGGACAAGCATTTAGCACAAGCCACCTGGTTAGTTAACACCAGAGGATCCATCAATCGTGCTGGTCCTGCTCATTCAGAGCCTTTGCATACAGTAGAGGGAGATAAAGTCCCTGTGGTGTATGAAAGGAATTTGTTGGGGAAGACTGTCTGGGTATTTCCTGCTTCGGGCAAAGGCAAACCCATTCGTGGGGTTGCTTTCGCTCAAGGACCTGGAACTACTTGGTGGGTGATGATGAAAGATGGTGAAGTTCAATGTGTACCTCAAGGAAATTTAACTCTGGGTGAGAATACTCGATTTAATCCTGTATGATGTTGTTACATAATACTAACAGTGTTCAATAAGTGTTTTTCAGAATAATAAACCAGTGATGACCAGAGCTGACCTCATCGAGTGACATCCAACAACTGAGCTAGCCTTGTTGAGTGACATCCAGTAACTTCTTTGAAGTGAACCTACAACCTGTGGACACAATCTGTAACGAATCTCACATGAATTTTCCTGCCCTGAGAGACTGCTATGATGGATAGAACCCACGATTATGAACTTTATGAACTTACTGAACTTTTCCTATAAGTAGATCATTAGCTCGTGATCAGTATGACGTAAATGGTATGGAATAAGGGGTGGAATGTCCTGGGTTTAGCTAAAAACCCAGTCCTGTTTAGTGATTTTTACTTTTCAGTTTAGTGTCTTCTAAAAGGCTGCACGTTCTGAAGTCAGCAGCATGTTTTTGCAGACTGTGTGTGCTACTGGCAGTGATAACACCTGATGTTTACAGTCACTGCCTAGGACTGGTATGTAGAAAGGCTCTTGCTTATACTTATTCCTATAGTGACCAAGGCCACTGCTGGCTCTTGTGTGCCACGCTGGGGGTGCTGGGTAGTAAGAGGGGGGCACAAGGAAGTAAAAGGTGGCACCTCCGGGGGGTAACAGACAGGACAGGTGACCAACGAGAGTATTCCATCCCATATACGTCATATTTAGTATAAATTGAGTGATCACGAGAGTTTCAGCGCTTTTTCGGCCCTTTTGCCCCTTTTGCCCTTTTCGGCCTTTTCGCCCTTCCTTTCTGCAATGGCCGGTGTCCAGAGAGGACTCCATCTGACCTCCTGATTTTGATCCGGATCCTGAGTTCCCGAGTCCAGCTCCCTGTATCCAGCTCCCGCCGCCGCTGAGCCTGGGGTTTCCCCGGCGCCTCCTGCTCTGCAGCACCAGTGGTGATTTCTATCGGGGGAGGGAGTCGGGTTTGATATCGGGCTACTATCTATAGTTGTATATAATTCTTTACTTTTATCTCTTTACCATTATTCCTATTACTTTCATTAAAGCTGTTCTAGTTCGTTTTTTTTCTTCTCTCATCCGTAAGTCTCTCTGCCTCATTCCCTTTTCTCTTTCCGTTTGAGGGGGGGAAGAGGGGGTTAGAGAGTGTCTGTCCGCGTTAGTGGCCGGCCCAGCCCTAACCCTCGACACCAGTCTAAGTCTATTTTCCTTTAAATTAAATCCATTTCTGCTTGTCCTATCAGTGGACACTTTTGTAAAAAGTCCCTCCCCAGCCTTCCTGTAGGTTCCCTTCAAGATATTGGAAAGCAGTTATAAGGTCCCCCAGGAGTCTTCTCTTTCCAAGACTGAACAATCCCAGTTCCCTCAGCCTGTCCTCATAGTAGAGGTGCTCCAGCCCCTGCATCATCTTTGTGGCCCTCCTCTAACTTGTTCCAACAGATCTATGTTCCTCTTACACTGGGGACACCGGAACCGGACACAGTATTTGAGGTGGTGTCTCACAAGAGCAAGGGGGGAGAATCACCTCTCTTGATCTGCTGGCCACACTCCTCTTGATACATTATTACAGAGACATGGTGGGACAGCTCACATGACTGGAATGTGGTCATGGGTGGCTATGTCCTTTTCAGGAAAGACAGGCCAGCAAGGCGAGGTGGTGGAGTCGCTCTTTACGTGAAAGAGCAACTACAATGTCTTGAACACCATCCAGGCATGGATGAGGAGCAAGTTGAGAGTGTATGGGTTAGAATTAAGGGGCAGGCTGGCAGGAGAGATACTGTTGTGGGTGTCTATTACAGGCCACCAGATCAGGGTGAGGAAGTTGATGAGGCCTTCTACAGGCAGCTGAGAGCGGTCTCACAATCACAGGCCCTGGTTGTTGTGGGGATTTTAACTTCCCTGATATTTGCTGGAAGGACAACTCAGCCAGCCAGCCACAGTCCAGGAGGTTCCTCCAGTGCATCGATGATAATTTTCTGATGCAAATGGTGGAGGAGCCGACTAGGAGAGGAGCACTGCTGGACCTCATCCTCGCTAAAAAGGAGGATCTGGTTGAAGCAGTAAAGGTTGAGGGCTGCCTTGGCTGCAGTGACCATGAAATTGTGGAGTTCAGGATCTCATGTAGCAGAAACAAAATAGCAAGCAGAATTGCAACCCTGGACTTTGCCAAGGCAAACTTTGGATTTTTCAAGCAATTACTCGAGAAAATCCCATGGGCAAGGCTGTTTGAAGGTAAAGGGGCCCAAGATAGTTGGTTAGCGTTCAGGGACTGCTTCTACCGTGCTCAAGATCAGAGCATCCCGACACGTAGGAAGTCAAGGAAGGGAGCCAGGAGACCTGCGTGGCTAAACAGGGATCTGCTGGGTAAGCTCAAGGGCAAGAGGAGAATTTACAGCTCTTGGAAGGCAGGGCTGGCCACTTGGGAAGAATATAAGGCTGTTGTCCGAGGATGTAGGGAGGCAACTAGGAAAGCAAAGGCCTCCCTTGAATTGAACCTGGCGAGAGGGGTCAAGGACAACAGGAAGAGCTTTTTCAAATACGTGGCAGATAAAACTAACACCAGAGGCAATGTAGGCCCACTGATGAATGAGGTGGGTGCCTTGGTGACAGATGATACAGAGAAGGCAGAGTTACTGAATGCCTTCTTTGTCTCTGTCTACTCTGCCGGAGGCTGTCCTGAGGAGCCCCGTTCCCCTGAGGCCCCACAGGAAGTCAGGGCAGTGGAGGAGTTTACTTTAGTCAATGAGGACTGGGTTAGGGACCAATTAAGCAATCTGGACATCCATAAATCCATGGGTCCAGACGGGATGCATCCACGGGTGCTGAGGGAGCTGGCTGATGTCATTGCTAGACCACTCTCCATCATCTTTGCCAAGTCTTGGGAGACGGGAGAGGTGCCTGAGGACTGGAGGCAAGCAAATGTCACTCCAGTCTTCAAAAAGGGCAAGAAGGAGGACCCGGAAAACTATAGACCGGTCAGCCTCACCTCCATCCCTGGGAAAGTGATGGAACGACTTATCCTTGGTGCCATCTCAAGGCATATCAAGGATGAGAGGGTCATTAGAGACAGTCAGCATGGCTTCACGAAAGGGAAGTCGTGCTTGACTAACCTCATAGCCTTTTACGAGGATATAACAAGGTGGATAGATGATGGCCGAGCGGTGGATGTGGTCTACCTTGACTTCAGTAAAGCATTTGACACAGTCTCCCACAGCATCCTTGCTGCTAAACTGAGGAAGTGTGGTCTAGACTCTCGGGTAGTGAGGTGGACTGCGAACTGGCTAAGGGGAAGAAGCCAAAGAGTTGTGGTCAATGGGGCGGAGTCTGGTTGGAGACCTGTATCCAGTGGAGTGCCTCAAGGGTCGGTACTGGGACCAGTATTATTCAATATATTCATCGATGACTTGGATGAGGGACTAGAGAGTACTATCAGCAAGTTTGCTGATGACACCAAGCTGGGAGGAGTGGCTGACACACCAGCAGGCTGTGCTGCCATCCAGCGAGACCTGGACAGGCTGGAGTGTTGGGCGGGGAAAAATTTAATGAAATACAACAAGGGTAAATGTAGGGTCTTGCATCTGGGTAGGAACAACCCCGGGTTCCAGTATAAGTTGGGGAATGACTTATTAGAGAGTAGTGTAGGGGAAAGGGACCTGGGAGTCTTGGTGGACAGCAGGATGACCATGAGCCAGCACTGTGCCCTTGTGGCCAGGAAGGCCAATGGCATCCTGGGGTGTATTAGAAGGGGGGTGGTTAGTAGGTCAAGAGAGGTTCTCCTTCCCCTCTACTCTGCCCTGGTGAGACCCCATCTGGAATACTGTGTCCAGTTCTGGGCCCCTCAGTTCAAGAAAGACAGGGAAGTGCTGGAGAGAGTCCAGCACAGGGCAACTAGGATGATGAAGGGAGTGGAGCATCTCCCTTAGGAGAAAAGACTGAAGGAGCTGGGGCTCTTTAGTTTGGAGAAGAGGAGACTGAGGGGTGACCTCATTAATGTTTACAAATATATCAAGGGTGAGTGTCGCGAGGATGGAGCCAGGCTCTTCTCGGTGACAACCACTGATAGGACAAGGGGTAATGGGCTGAAACTGGAACATAAGAGGTTCCGCTTAAACTCAAGAAGAAACTTCTTCTCAGTGAGGGTGACGGAGCCCTGGAACAGGCTGCCCAGAGAGGTTGTGGAGTCTCCTTCTCTGGAGACATTCAAGACCTGCCTGGACACGTTCCTGTGTAGCATAATCTAGGCGTTCCTGCTCTGGCAGGGGGATTGGACTTGATGATCTTTCGAGGTCCCTTCCAATCCCTAACATTCTATGATTCTATGATTCTATGATTCAGGAAATATGCAGTTTTGTGTGCATTATCTTCCTAATCTGTTGACATGCATTTTCTTAAGGAGTATGTTCTTCTTAGGAGTGACAATTTGAAAAAAATTTTCAAGTTTCTTCTTTGAGGCAAACTTATTTAAATATAGACAACACCAGGCTGTGCTGAAAGCTGTCCTGCTCACTAAGCATTTTTGGCCTTTTCTGGCTATGACTGACTTATCGTCATGACCCATAACTTTTGTGGGTAGAATTTCTTGTTTCTACATATATTTCTACTAGTGCAGTTGTGACACTGCAGTCTGTGACAAACTTGTGTTTTAAGGTGTGTCCTCACCAGGACAACTGTCAGATGGATGTATGATGTAGGTAACTGAAATTTAGGGTGAAACTCCCAAGTATGACTTCACTTCTAATTACTATACAGATAGAATGTTAATATGCTATTAAAGATTAGCAGAATAAATATGTGGGACATTACTGTGGGAGAATATGAAGGGGCCATGAATCTTATTTGACTCAGAGTCTTTTAGGATTGCCTTGGCACTAGTTTTTTGTGGGTTTACAATATTCTTTTGAATTTTATGTATTACACTTTTTTTTTCTTTTTTTTTGCACAGCTTGATTTGTCATTAAAACTGTATTTTCCTTGGAAAAATCTTACCACATGTGATCCTGTTACTGCTGCTACATCTCCACAATAATGGATCAGTCTACTTTGATTTGGATAAAAGGTAGTCTGTGTATGTCTGTGTGCTCTATTCAAGTAAGAATTAATTACACTTTAAAAGTCAGCAGAGCTCTTGAGGGAGTAAGGTACAAACTTCTTCAAGGAAGGAGAACTTTTCGTAGGAAAACTAATTTTCTTGCAGTCAGCTTGGAGGGGTGCTAGTAAATCCAGTGGCACCTTCACTGTCTATGGTCCAGGATGTGCTAACTATCCTCAGTGCTGGGAGAGCTTTCATCTTTGCAGGAAATGTGACAGTCTTCAGAAGTCAGGACTACAGGCTTGTGGGGCAAAGTATTTCAGCTTTTGTTCTGAGCCAACATGGAACAATCTCCAAATGTTTAGTGTCCTATGCCATGAAACTTTCAGTCTCCTAACCACCTATATTATCAGAGGAATGTGTATTTACTAAAAGCCAGATCTCTTAATATTAGAGTAGCGAAACAAAAATTGCTGGAACATGTTCAGCTGTGAAGACGAAAATATGGTAATTTCAGTGTCCTCAGTTTGTCTAATGCATTATCTTAGATGGAAAAATTCCCAAGTGTTTCCTTTCATAAAGATAAAAATAAATATTTACTTTAATAAGAAGAAAATACAATCTCTGATTTATGCTAAGTGACACCAGCCCTCAAGGAAGGAGCTGATTAATTACAGAGTTGCTTGACAGGGACTTACAAAAATGTTTGCTAGAACTTTGGTCAAGTTTTTTAAGTTAGGGTATGTTTTCTGGCAAACAGTTCATGTTTTGAGGCATACATGCAAGATAGAAATAATTTGGAAGAAACAGAAGGGCGTAGAAAACGAAATGAGAAAGTAAGAGGGAAATATATGTTCCAGAGACTTTCAGTCAGAAGTGAAATGTTATTAAGATTATTTAGATGTTTATTTGCTCCCTGGTAATCTTTTAAGTCCTTAAAGGGTAGAATTTTTAGGATCAGATATTTACAAGGGAGTTTAAAATTAAGTTAGGTTTCAACTGTATTGGTAGCATACAGATTTTTGCATATAACTGTTCGGGTTTTTTGATTTTTTTTTTTTTCTAATTTTTTAAAGAGCAAGGAGATGTGACCTATAAGAACCAAAAAATATTTGATTACGTGAAAATTATATATGCCTGTGTATATATGTGAGACTTTATAGGCAGTTAACACTGAAGCTTAAATGCATAAAATAACAGATATTTAAATGCATGCCACTTTCTCTTTGGCCAAAATAATGATTTTCATAACAAACAAAAATTCTTCCAGTGTCTTCTGTCCATATAAGCTTTGAATTAAGATAACGGGAGTCTAACTCTGTCTTGAAAAACTTAGCTACAGTGGGTTGAACACGGACAGCGACTAAGCAGTCTCTTGCTCATGACACCACTGTCCCACAACTCCAGTGAGATTGGGAAGAAAGAAATCCATGACTTCAACTCTGTCTGTTGTGGTGTTCATTTGAGAGGGGAGAGATGATGCGTCGTGTCAAAGTGCTGGGTGCAGAAGCCAGCTCACCTTGGATCGCTATTGCGCTTAACATGTTCCTTACAAGGCTCATCTTTTACTGATTTGGAGGAGTCCTGCTCTAGTACTTTTCAATGAAATACAGATATGGTGAAAACTCACATCATGGGTTATTTTTCCTCCAAGGTTATTTCTCCTGGAGATATGCATTGGATTTCTCCCTTCTCCCGTGCTAACCATCAAATGCACCTGGGTTCTTGAGCAAAGTCGATCTCAGTGAGGGTGACGGAGCCCTGGAACAGGCTGCCCAGAGAGGTTGTGGAGTCTCCTTCTCTGGAGACATTCAAGACCTGCCTGGACACGTTCCTGTGTGGCATAGTCTAGGCATTCCTGCTCTGGCAGGGGGATTGGATTTGATGATCTTTCGAGGTCCCTTCCAATCCCTAACATTCTATGATTCTATGATTCTATGAATGGCTTTGCTTTTTCCCAAGGAAGGAGTAGTCCACTCTTTCTCAGCCAGTTCCCTATGTGTGTCACAGGAACTGTATCTCCTTCCACAGTATACAGGTGTTTTGTTTGGACAGGACCAGGTGTATTATCAAATCCTTTAGTGTTTAGCAGATATGTGGCTTCCAGTAAATATGTATCACAGTGCTGGAATGTCTCAGTACAGTTGCTCTAAGCGTAGTCTTTCACAGTCCATTACATCACTCAGTCTTCCTAGCAGCTGGTGTGTTATTCACCCACTCAGTATTGTGTTTCTTGGTCTGAATGTCTATGTTTTGGAAATGAGTCACGTCGTCCAATACAGTGTGGGGCTTTAGGTCACCATAAAAACTGTTCTTCAAAGCTCAAAGTGTTTTGGGAGGTTGTATTGGTAACAGAGGATGTTTTTAACTATACAGTAGTCACCTCCACTGCGGCAAATGTGATGTTTACATTGGCATGTTCATGGAAGTGTGATGTAATTGATCTATCAGACTTTCCTGTTTTGGTATCCATCTCAGTCCTTCGTGTCAGAGAGGTGTTGCATGTTTGGTTTGCTTGATTATGGCAACATGTTCTGTGTTCATAGGTATCCTGTGTAGTCAAGTCCACCCCTTGATCATGAGAATGTAAGTTCTGTCTCTTGCTAAATGTTCTGATGTTTTCTTAGGCTCACCAGGCTGTGGGTAGCTCACCCTTATATTCCCAGTCCAGGTCCTACATGAGCCAGTTCAATTCTAGAAGCCGTTGCTTGCTCGGGGGCTGGTGCAGTTGTTAGGCACATAAGCGTCAATGTGATAAACCTTTACAACAAGGTTCTCTACTGGGGCAGCAATGTCCTACCGTGACATAGGATCACCCCTTTTCCTCATGCTCTCCCAGTGGTCATGGAGGTGCAACCACAGTGTGGCACATCATACACCCATGGTTCCCTTTGCCCTGGCTTCATACGACATTTGTGATAGCTGAGACAGCAGCCTGTAGGGGATGACGACTTATTCTGAGTTTCTGGACCTGTTGAAACAGTTTCTTCACAACCAAGACGCAAGTTCGTAGGGCTGAAGAGAAAGAAAAATACTCTTCAATTTACCAGGGCCAACCAGCTTATGCACAATTGTTGCCTCAATGTCTGCCTAGTCCATTATCATCATACTGGCATTGCCAGAAGCACCACTGAGGATAACAAAGTTGCTGCTGGTAGGTAAAGACTGTGTCTGGATTAACGAATAATGTAGTACAACACAAGTGAACTCATAATACAACATGTGGCTAAAGATCTGACGTCTGCATGTTTATGTATTTATGCATATTTCAAGGGATTTACTTCAGACTGGCTCTACTCTAGTCCTGTCAACAGTAGTTGAAGATTTAGATGCTTCTGATGCACAATTTCAGTTTACCATAATTCAGAAGGGATGTAATTTTGCTCTCTGAGACTATTCTGCAATGCAAACCAGGGCAGTGTGAAAGGTGATAAGAGATGTTTGGTTCAAAAGTGTATTCCTGATCTAAAACAAAATGCTAATGCATTTAGTTAAACATTCAAACATACTCTGCTAGAACTTGTGAAAATGAGCTCAACTGAATGGCATCATGCATAACTTACTGTTTTCCGTATATTCTAATAGTAGATACTTACAATGCTGAGCACACTATGCTTGTGTTCCTATAGCGCCTGTCTAGTATAATTCATGTAAACAGGCACAGTATGCTGTTCTCCATGTTCATGAGATTCTTTTTTAAGAAACTCATGTACTTACATGTATGTGTATGAAGCTAAAATTAGATAAAAGAATAGGAATTGTTACCTTTTTTAAATTGACAACATTTTTTGGAAGTTTTTTGTTTCTTCTGATGTTCTTGCTTTTAATTTTTAAATAAATTAATTTAAATAGAATTTCAAGAAAAATAATTTGGAATACACAAACTCTTGTTGAAAAAAAGCGTATTTATATAATGGAAAATAAACAAAGCTTGTGTAGAGGAACCAGTGTTGAAGAGATGTGTGAAACGGTGCAAAGCTTCCATGGAAGTTTCTTATGTCAGAACCATGCATATGTTTTTCTTCATGTAAGAGACTAACCTACATCTATTTCATAATTTAATAATTTCTGACTCTTGACTATTGTGAGTCTGTGTAAGAAAGCTACACTTCCTCTGTTTGGAATTCTGAGATGAATTTGATGAGTTGTGGGTGTTGTTATAACCACTTATTAAGAAGTCTAACTCTTTCATCAAAAATATTTGGTGTTGAACTTTAAATTTCCTTTTTTTATCAAGTGAGTAACAAGAAAAATCTTTCACTTATAAGTGTTATAAAAGTATAAAGATGTGAGTGGATATATTCCATGGGGAAAAATTACATGTTATTGATAATAATACAAAGAAGGCTTACCGTGAAAAAACTATGCTGATAGTTTTAGAAACCAACACTAATAGTGATGATGAAAGATATCCACATGAGTAAAAGGTATTTTCATTTATTATAATAATTTACTTTCTGTGTATTTAGCAGCAGAAAAAAAAATCTTATTGCGTTTAACTTTCGTATACTGTACATGACTAAGCTGGAAATAAATATATTTACATTAAGGTCAGCTTTACTGTTGATTGAAAGAAAATAAATTCCAGAGATATAAAATGATAACCAAGTAATTGTTTGACTCTTGTAATTGAAATTTCAAAAAACACTCTTTCAGTTCTTTCTGACAAATTGTGAAAATCTTTCCATAGGAATTTTGGATAGTGTTACCAAGATGCATATGCTTATTCTTCATTTTCTTTTGGGAATATCTGAAATTACCTCCCATAATCATTACTGAAGTCTGTAATTAGTGTTGTGTTGCTGGTGTATTTTTAATAACAAAACTTCTAAGTACTATTTTTGAAATACGTAAAATGGTGAATTACAGTATAATGATTTTTTTATGGCTAAATATGTATTTTTAAACAGATCTGCCAGGGAGGCAGAACTCTCTCTCGGAAAAGTAAGTGCAGTTTATGAACTTTTTATCCAGTTGTTGTGTGGACTGAGACGGGTTGTTCACTTTAACAGCTGTGTTAAAAGCTAAGTAGGTGTCTGATTGCCACAGATTTTAATAGCAGTTAGGCAGAAACTTGGGACTGCATTATCTTACATTGCAGGCTTTTAGCTAGCACATCAGAGAATGTGCAGAGAATTCTTTAACAAGATGCTTTGCTGTTTAGCATCTGGGAAAAACTCTTATGTTCTGCACATTACATTTTTTTCCACTTTAAATTGGGGACGCATCTACTTATCTTGTGTTTTGCATTGCTTTTTAGTTCCTAAATGCTTAGTTGCAGATATTTAAGTATGATTAGTAATGTCTTTTGATATTACAGTCTGGGATGAATCTTCTTCAAATAATAAATAGGTCTCTGGATTTGTCTTACTGTCTGGGCTGGAAACTTTAGAGCATGCCGGGAAAAAAAAAATAGTGTCCTGGTCTCACTAGGACAGAATCCCACCCCAGGCCTGCCGTGTTGCCATTAGCTGTTTCCAGTTAGCCAGGAGCTTGAGCTGGGAGGGGCAAAAAGCAGGGAAGCTGATCTGACCTGTCTTACAGGTGTGTCCCATCCCATGAATACCCTTCTCATTATAAAGAGGGCAATTTGCTGAGGGTGAGGTCTCCTTCTGCATTTGCTCTTCCTCTTCCTTCTCCTGTTTATTTCCACCCCTAGAGGGGCTCACTTACTTTTCTTCTCCTGAAGACTGCTGCCCTGTTTATTGTGACATCTGTGCATTCACTGAGTATAACTTTGTTTACTATATGTTGGCATTAGTTTTAATTTTGGGTTTGATATTTCATTAAATCTGTTTTCATTTCAACCCATTATCTCTCCTTTTCCTGATCTCCCTTCTTGCTTCAGAAGGGGTCATCAGGTGACAGAACATCTGCTGTAGTTTAGCCTTGGATGTGGTCTAACTGTCGACACCCAGGAAACTTCAGAGAAAACTAGGAAGTAAGATGGTTAAATATAGTTAAAAACATAGTAGTTATGTAATACTAGAGGAATATTCTGTTAACACTTTACAGGCAACCAGTGCAGATGCAGAGTGTATCAATAAGCTGTGCCTATTCACCTGTTTTCAAGACAGCTATGCTTACACTGAACAGAAACTTAGGATGTTTGAATCTGTGTTCCTATACCAACAGAACTTAAGCAGAAAAAAAAATTAAATGTTTTAAGAAATCTGATGTTAACACTGTAGAATATGAGAGATCGGTAAAGGGGAGAGGACTTTGTTAACAAACATTAAAAATAAAGAAATTAATCCATGGCTGTAAGTGCCTCAGAGATGAATAACCACAAATCGTCTGCGCTGTTCTTCTTATCTCTGAAAATAGTTGGTGTAGCTTTTGCTACAGCTATCGAACTGTCTCCAAACAGGCTTCTCAGAGCTTTCCAGTGGGAGTCCATTTCTAGATTGTATAAACTGTTTACTTTTTTCTTGTTGTCAAACCATAGGAAAAGGCATGTTTTGTTGTGCTTCAAGGCTTCTGAGCATCGCCTGTGCCAAGGATGCACACCTGTAATCTTGCCTGGTCACTTAAAATCCTGGAGCTGTGCACAGCTGATGGGTGTGAACAGGTTGACAAAGTTGCAGTTTGATGATACAGCAAGATGGAAAATAACAGCAGTATGGACAACAATGTGGTCAAAATTAAAGTTCAATTTAAATACAGTAATTTGGTAGCTTGATCACTGAAAATCTATGAAAGTAGTCTCCAATACCTTACAAATTCAAAATGTCTGCTCAACTTAACATATAGCAATATGATGTTCTCAGAAGGTGGTTCAGTCACTTTTCAAAAAAAATTATTACTTTAGAAGTTGCTTTGTAGAAATCAATACTGTCTGTGGAGTATAGTAATGAGGGAAGAACCTTCCCGTACTTCTTCATGCTAATTAATTCCACAGTACCTTTTGAGAAATTGCACATTAGTCACGTTGCAATATTAGTCATTCTCCTTGCTTAAATACTCCACTGTTTTGTGAGGAAAATGCATTTTAGGGGTCAGACCATTTTGTTCCAACAATTAAAGGAAATTATTTTAGTAATATCACTAATAATTTAAAACTTTTTCAGAGGAGACAGTGCTTTTGATGATTTTATAATTCAAGATGGCTAATTTTTATGCTTTCCCATATTGTATTCTGAAAAGAGAAAACATTTATGGTTGGAGGTTTTTGAGTTACAGAAATATATATTTAAAAGATTCATGGACAACACAAGTTTCAGAGAAGTTTGGTCAAAACCCTCAAATAACTGCCTTTTACTTATGAAAAAAAAAATAACTGAATGGCAAGGAAGTAATGCTGTTATGTTTTCAAATCTAGTACAGTCACATGCTGGAATAGACAAAAAAACCACAACACCTAGATTTTGGGGGTAAGGGCGTTCTATCTTTTGTATTACTCTTTTTACTCTCTGTGACTTTCTACTGGGGGGGGAGGGAGGGGGGGTGGGAGGGGGGGGGGAATGTAACCAGGACATCTGGTAAGTTCTTATGTCTAAAAATTGTAACTGAATACTCACTAGGCTTTTCTTGTTGAGGAATATTTTGAGTTCTTGTGTTGTTACTGTCCTTATGTCCACCAAATTATATTGATGCTTCTTCAGTTTTGTTTTGGTTTGGCCTGGCTGGATTTTGGCAGTGGGAGGGAGCTGCAGGGTGGCTTCTGCAAGAAGCTGCTAGAAGCTCCCCAAGTTTGATAGAGCCAATGCCAGCCGGCTACAAAGAGGGACCTGCCACTGACCAAGGCTGAGCCTATCAGTAAAGTGATAGGAGAGGAACGCCTCTGTGAAAAACATATTTAAGAATGGGAAAAAGAACTGCGCCAGAACAGCTGGCACAGAGATGGAGGAGTGAGAGTCTGTGCAGACACCAAGGTCAGTGAAGAAGGAGGTGGGGGAGGATGAGCTCCAGGCACCGGAGCAGAGAGAGTCCCCCAGGTCTGTGGTGAAGACCATGGTGAAGCGGGTTGTCCCCCTGCAGCCCATGGGCGAGGTGCAGAAGTCCACCGTGAGGATCACTGTGTAGATGTCCACCGAGGACTCCACGCCGTGTGGGTGGATGCCTGAAAGGGGACTGTAGCCCGTGGGAAGCCCGCATCAGAGCAAGTTGCTGCCGGAACCTGTAGCCCGTGGAAGAGAGGAATGCCCATACTGGAGCAGGTTGGCCGGTGGGACTTTTGGGACGCTGTGGGTGGCTCACGCTGGAGCAGTTTCCCCCGAAGGACTGTGTCTCAGACTCACGAGGGGTGGGCTGCCCCTCGTGAGGTGTCTCACATTGGGCAGTTTGTGATGAATTGCCCTTCGTGGGACGACTCACGCGGAGAAGAGAGCATGAAGCTTGTCTCCCGTGAGAGGGACCCCACAATGGCCCTGGGGAAGAGTGAAGAGTCCTCCCCCGGAGTGAAGAAGCGGTGGAACCAACGTTGGATGAACTGACCGTAACCCCCATTCCCTGTCCCCCTGCACCGCTCGGGGGGAGGAGGTGGAGAAACCGGGATTGATGTTAAGCCCAGGAAGAAGGGAGGGTTTGGGGGAAAGTATTCTGTTTGTTAAGATCAGTTTGCTCTTTCTCACTTCTCACTACTTCTCTCTGATTAGTTTTTTTAATAAATGTACCTGATTTCCCCAAAACTGAGTCTGTTTTGCCCAGGACGGTAAATGAGGGTGATCTCCCTGTCCTTATCTCAAACCCTGAACCCTTGGAAATATTTTGTCCCCCTGTCTAGCAGAGAAGGGGGAGTGAGAGAGTGGCTCTGTGGGTACCTGGTGGCTGGCCAGGGTCAAACCACAACAAGTTTCCATAATATTGTCCACTGGGTGATATGTGGTAGATGTACAAAAACACTCCCAAACTCATGTTTCTTTGTATAGTCGTGTGCAAAGATGTTGTATAAGGTATTTCTGACAGTTGATTTCCTCTAAGGAAAAAGAAACTTTTCAACCTCGTAGGTTTTTATTTGAACTCACTTCTCATGATTCTGAAATAACCTGAAGTGTGATACAAGTATTATTTTAGCTTCAGAGGGCCAATTTACAGACATTTTCTAAACTGGAAGATTGTCTTGCAAAGATGGTAAGTGTTTGGAGAAAAGAGTGATAAATTACAGAAGATAAGGTAATTAGGCCTTTGACTTTTTAATAAAATGTTTCCTAGTCCCACTAGGTTTCTCATTTGTCATGTTTTTTTTATATTTTGTTGATATTAGAGGAAATAAATCATTGACTTATCACTCTACTTTTCCTCATCCACAGGTGCATCAGCATGCGTTGCATATCTCAGTAAGCAAGCACAGGAGGAACTCTCAATCGAGAAGCCTAAGATGCGATATTTTCCTATCTAGCACTTTGATTGATAGTGCCAGAGGTAGCATAGACTTTGTGTTTGCACTCATCAGGCTCAATAAATTTAGAGTAGGCAAGTGCAGTTTAACTGAGAAGTCTCTTGCCACCAAAAGTATGTCTCCTTTAAAAAACAAAACCACAGGAAAAAACAACCAAACAAGAGAACCCCCTCTCACTTTAGGTAAGCTATTGTACCACACTATTTCTGCCAAGTTTTTTGAATGGATAACTCAGGGTCCACTGCACATTAAATTAACAATATGCTTATCTTTTCTGGAGTAGGTGGTTAAAATTTGCAAAACAAATAAAAACCAGATTCAGTTCTATTTTGAAAGCTGTTTATTGTTTTCAGTTTCTACAGCTCATTTTTTTAACAATGTGTTCAAAACCACATTTAGTTATGATTAAAACTCTCAGGACCTGGAACAAGAGCAAAGAATAAAAACTAGTGTAGCAGTATTTTTGGTCTGGGGACTCTAACACTGCAGGTCCGAGAGACTGTTGTGTCTAAATGAAAAGTTGTTCAGTGTAGTTGAGGTCTTTTGTCCTACCTTGTAGGTAAAGAATCTTAATATAGGTAACCTTATGTCAGCTATTCTCCATTGATTATGTGAGCTTTCCCGCTGGTGTCATTACGATAAAGATTTTCATGCAGTCTTCTTGGTTGTAGTTTAAATAGTAATAATAACAAAGGTAATAATTTCCTTTAAGGCTATAATGTGTTTGAGGTTGGTTGAATTTGAATCAGATGGATCTGTGTGTATTTGAAATCCCTGTACAGGTAACTTGAAATATGGTTAGTGTTTTCAGTTCAGGAAAACTTAGAAAAAGTGCTTTAAGGTATCAGGAAGCTGTCTTAGTACCTGCTTTCTACAGATTTGGAGTTCTTAGGATTTTTATGATGTGTTATTTGAATTGCAGTTAGTAGTAAAACACTAAAGATGGGAGTATTCCTTTTACTAATAAATTCTCAAAGATCTCTTCTGTTCTGGGTATTGTATAATCTTAGTCCATGAGATAGGCAAATAGAAGAACTATTATTTCTCTTTTACACTTGGAAAATGGGCTCCTGGAGAAACTAAACAGACCTCCATTTACCACCGATGTGTTTACATATTTTTTTAACGTAAGTGTGTCACATATATGGACTCAATGTAGACATTCTCAAATACAATGCATTAGTTTGTGGAGTCATAGAATTGTCAGGGTTGGAAAGGACTTTAAAGATCATCTAGTTCCAACCCCCCTGCCATGGGCAGGGACATCTCCCACTAGATCAGGCTGCTCAGAGCCCCATCCAGCCTGGCCTTAAAAACTTCCAGGGACGGGGCTTCCACCACCTCTCTGGGCAACCTGTGCCAGTGTCTCACCACCCTCATGGTGAAGAACTTCTTCCTAGCATCCAGTCTGAGCCGATCCATCTTCAGCTTCTATCCATTCCCTCTAGTCCTATCACTACCCGACATCCTAAAAAGCCCCTCACCAGCTTTCTTGTAGGCCTCCTTAAGATACTGGAAGGACACAATAAGGTCTCCTTGGAGCCTTCTTTTCTCCAGACCGAACAGCCCCAACTCTCTTTGTCTTCACAGGAGAGGTGCTCCAGCCCTCTAGTCATCCTCCTGGCCCTTCTCTGAATACATTCCAGCACATCCATGTCTTTCTCGTCCTAGGGTTTAAATATATCATCTTCTATTAATGTATCGTGCTAGCATGAGGTTTTCCAGTTTGGAAGGTGTTAGTTTAGATCTATTGCAAATTTAAAGGTAAAATGTACTTACACATTTGAGTTGAACTCCAGTTTATTAAAAGTTCTTGTGAGTTCTAACGTTCTGTAGAAAGTATGTGTCTTGTCAGAAAAAAGGGTCAGAGAAAT
This sequence comes from Trogon surrucura, assembly GCA_020746105.1. Classification (NCBI taxonomy): domain Eukaryota; kingdom Metazoa; phylum Chordata; class Aves; order Trogoniformes; family Trogonidae; genus Trogon; species Trogon surrucura. The sequence goes on along the minus strand of CM036617.1, from coordinate 108,609,245 downwards.
GGGCTGTCGAGGTTATGCTACTTCAGAAGTTAAACACTCCAGCTTCCTTATTTTTGAATCCTGTTTGGACCTAGCAGTCACTTCAACTTCAGCAAAATACTCAATGGAGTCTGTATTCTGATGAAAATATTTTCATTTCCTAATTTCAAACCAGAGAAAATAAATGAGAACATGGCTACCCACAACTAAAAACTGTGTGTATTCTCTGAAGCCACTCAGATCTACACAGTTCTGATAACAGGCTTTAAAGCAGCACATTTTTATTACTGCAAAATTAGGACGACTTTAGCATATAAACTGAAGGATATCTAGAATGTCAAACAAACATAACTCCCATTTGTTATATTCTTTCACCTTAAGCCATAAAATGTCAACTAAACTCAGAAACTCTTTTATTGTTGTCAAACACTCTTCATAGATGTAGGGCTCAATCTTGTACAGTACAGTGAGCTTTAAACATGAATTCATTTGTTGAAATTAACTCAGAAAAGCTAATGAAAAAAATGGTTATAATCACAAATGATATATCACATAATTACAATTGTCGCCAGTAAATTATTCTGCAATGTTTTAATATGCTTCTGGCTGGTTCTTTTTAGAAATTCCTTTAGCTCAATTTACTTCTAACATATTACAGCCCTCAGGAATGTAGAACTTAATTTCACAAATGGATTTGGGGGTAGTTTTGTATGCTGTTGTTGCATGGGTTCAAAGCAGTGTTCCATTAAAGGGATAGAGGTGTTCCTTTTGGCCTAGGTGTCCTGAGTTATCTAGTCAGTCAAGACAATACAGCAAGTCTGGACAGTCCTCATTTTTTAAGGTGGAGGGACTGATAAACCTTTAGAAAAGGTTGTGTCTATTCCTTGTCTGCAGAAGTAGTTTAGCATAACAGCCTAGCTGGAAACAGCTGTAGAAAAGAAGGTTGATGACGGTGTGTATCTCTTGTGATGGTTCCCTTCAGCTCTACAAACTTCTTTCTTGGTGAACGCTTGGGTTTTCTAACTGTAAAAGCTTTGCTAACTCTCTGTGGCTTACATCTAGTTACGTAAAGGAAGGAAGTGGCTGGTATAATGCAGTTATAATTATGAAATAAATGTAGTCTCCTCGATCTGGGAATATAGGCTGTGGAAAGTAAAAGACCTGCTCCTGCACCTTAACCCTAAATGTTACCAGTGGCACACATCTGGCACACAGCTTTGGTTGCTTGTAGATATCAGCAGAAGGTAGTTCCCATTATAGGTCTATCTTATGGACCTGATGATGAAGTGAGGTAGAATTTTGGTGCTGATCTTATTTTAGAATGTTTAGTCCCTATCACTTTTAGAGACAGTTGAGGACTTTGTGGATTCCAGTATACTTGAAATGTGACTAAGTGCTCTAGTTTATATACAGATGATAAAAAGTATTTGACAGAAAAATAGTTCCAGCCATTCCTTTTTAGTATACCAGTAAATACTCTTGTGTTTACCTATCTAGGAAATTACAGTTACCCTAGGTTGTAGATATAAACCAATGCACAGGCAGATTTTAATCATAAGTTCTTACTATAGGAACTAATTTTTAAAAGTTTGCATTGTGTCTTCATTAGTGGACTCAATAAATTGTATTTGAACATGTGAATTATATTGACATCTCAGGATATATTTGCAGTACTGCATTTGTGGTTGCTAAAACTTTCAATAATTAAGTCGCTTTTTATAGCTAAAACTTCAAGTCCACTTAAGGTTGAAGGGCTGTTTTCGTTTCAACAGCTAGCTTGCCTCCCAGAGTGGCTTATTATCAAAGATAAATGCTAGTTAAATATCATGCCCACAAGCCATCTTCTTTTCCCACTGGCTTGTTCTGAAAGCAATTTAAGCTATATAATCTGTTTGCTCTATTACAGTTTGTTGTTGAAATAATTGTGATTAGAAGTTCTTATGATTCAAAAGGATGAAAAGGACAGCTGTTAGAGTGAAATAATGCCTTCTACCAAGCATGGGTACCATGGGATGATATATCATAAAGTCAGTGAATAAGCAGATATCAGCAGCAAGGAGTTCAACTGTTGTTTTATAGAACATGGTTAACTTTTATTTGCTGATATTCAAAACTGCACTATTTTTCTGTGCAGTTTTACAACTTAATCTATTTTAAATGCAGTACTTGGGTGAAAATATTTAAAGAAACCACAGAGCCATCTTGAATTACAGAATGTTCCAAATTCCATTAATGATTAAATTGTAAAATTCCTAAGATATATTAAACCTGCACTGCATCATTTCTGTGAACATTAGTGGTTACTTCCATTGTACAGCAAGGTGATTTTTATGGGTGATATATTGGAATACTAAAAACTGGGAGAGTAGCTGTTGTCTAAAGATAGCTGTCATGCACACAATAAATCTTATTTTTCATAAAGTTATACTTCATCTTTATTAATCTACAAAAACCTGGCATGTAATTTCAGTCTTATAAAAATGTTTGAAGAGAAGTCCTCGCTCAAGTCATTTAAGCAAATACTTAGAAATATAATGGACAAATATCGATATCTTAGAACATGTAATCAAAGGCACTTGTCACTTAAAAAGATTGCAAATGGTTTGTTTACAGAATCAGCATTTTCTGATGCTGATGTATTGATTAAGCAGTAGATGTGTAATACTTTCAGTTGCTGAATTGTTTTAGAAGGGCGTTTTTTTTAATGTGCGTGAGTAGTTATGGTATACAGAAGACTCTTAGCACAGTTATTTTCCTTGCATAATACGGAATTATAAAGCACTGCAAATGGGGACTGGATTAAAGGCTAAAGGCTGAAGACTCTCAAGTATGGTAGCTCAAACTGCAGGCAGCATTATCATGAATGTAGTATTATCTGACTGTAGTTAGCAATAATAAACGTAAACCTCTTATCGTGTCTACTGAACTCGGAGAAAGAGTTGAAGATAGGATGGTGAGGAGAAACAAATTTTTGTAAGAGATATTATACCTTGTCATGATAATAAGGTGTTGATTTCTATTATCTCAGCAACTTGAACTGAAATCTGATAATAAGGAAAACAAAGCCAAAACATTTATGTTCTTTTTTTAAACTTCGGAGAGTGAGAAGATGGAAGAAGACATTTAATACAACATTTTTGTAGGGAACACCCTGTCAATGCCCTGTTTTCCAGAACCATTGATGCTTGTCATGGTTATATCTTCAGGAAAAAAAATCTAAAAACCTGTGTATACCGTACAATTCATAGTTTAAAGAAAAAACAGTATTTTTTGTTAAAAAAAAATATAAGCTTGCAATTTGGAAGGACTTTAGATCAACTGAAAAAATTCTGTGAAGTTGGAAGTAAAATCTTTATTTTGAGAATCAAGAATCATATGTAAAATTCCCTCAAGGACTCAACAAGAGGATGAATAAAATAAACCACCACATACATGAATGAGTTAAGAACAGGATTAATACTTGAGCCAATCATTTATACAGATACTAAATAGATGGAAAGATTGGAACACTTTCTGATAGATTTTTTCTGTTTTTCCTTTCCTTTTTCATAACTAAATGCTGGCATCTACCTATGCATGAATGCAAAAAAAAAAGCATATATATTTATATCTATATGAATTCAACAAGAGTTTATTGAAGATTTTGTGGGACGATACATACGTTGTTGATATACTCTTTGCTGTTAATGCTGTGCAATTGCTTGCTCAGTTCATGAGGTTTTTTTCCTAAATCAGAAAATTGAAGCTCTTTAAGGGATAAACAGTAATACATTGGCAACATATATTTTTAAATGGTTGCTCATTCCTGTAAAAAACATCCTTAATTATTAAGTGTTAATGAAACTGGAAGGTTGAAGTAGGTGACTGTATTAATATAAACAGAACTGTGACCTCCAACAGAGCAGTTAACAATCCCATTGTTTCAGAGTATTAATAATTTTAATAATTTCTTCCAGTTACTCTGAAATTTAAAGCTACAACAATGGAATCTATTGATACAGATAGACTGCGGAAAGCTGTGGATTAAAACCCTCACTGAAAGGAAAAAGTGCTTAAGGCATAATCTATCCCTGTCTATGCTTCCGGGCAAATAGAGACTAACAGTCAGTGTCCAGTCTACAAAATCGTACGTCTTTAAATTAATGACTGTATTATAAATGTATTTCACTCATCCATATTTGTCATGAAAGTTATTGACAATGTATCCCAGGGACAGTACCTCATTAACACTGTATTAATTTGAGCCATTCTAGGATCTAGTTTGTAATAGGCTGCTCATCTGTCTTCTCCAACCCATGTTGTGGGAAGGCTCCATGTTTCACTCTGCACTGAAGAGGAGCATTTTCCATCCAGCAGTCTCACCTACGTTGCGCTGTGGGTTGTATGTTGTGCTTATACAACCCAGGATTTGTATAGAAAGAGTCTGAACAGAGTCAAGGGTGGAAATTTGAGTTAAAAATCTATGGTTCCTAGGAGATCTAAGTGGCTTCTGGTGATGAAGAGGAATAATGGTCAAGAGAATGGTCAAGAGAAATAGATCTTACTGTAGGCTAGCTGTAGACAGACTGAAGGTTTCTGGTGAGGACAGGACGTGTGTGAGCAGCAAGTCATGCAGATAATTATGTTAATAACCAGCTGTGGTGCTACATATTCAATTTCCAAGTGGACTTTTTTTTAATTTCATGAAGAGAGCACTTTTGCTGCTGAGACAGGCTAACAGGGAAGGTGATAGCTGGTGCAGAATGGGTTATCGGTGATAATCTGGCATGGCTGTTAGACAACGTTAGTTTGACACTAGAGGCTTAATTCTCAGTGCTAAAACAGAGGAAATCTGTGATAAATAATGGTTCAGGGAATTATAGTTTGCTAAACATAACTGTTGTGCCTGAAAAAATAGCATGATATAAAATAATAGGTTTCAGAAGTGATGCTCCAGGCAACTGGTAATATCAACTCAGAGTTAATCCTCTCTTTCCAACAGAAGAGTAATTTTTAAATTTATATCTTCAAATATTTGCTGTGTCAGTGTTCAGTGTGGTCAAGCACAGTGGTGCATATTCTGTGAGGTATGTTAAATCATGAAGGATGAGGACTTCCCTGTTGCACAGTGTCGTCACTCTCTATCACTAAATGATTATCAACTGTTTATATATTTCAGCACCACAAAGATAGAAAAACAGTTGTCAGAAGGAAAATGGATCTGTCTAAACCAAGACGGTTGGCGATTTCACTGTTAAAATTTTATTCACTGCTTATATATGTAAGTTGCCTAAATGAGGGACAGTAAATCATTCCTTTCTTCTCCTTTTCTGATTTCTGTAATTTCAGTGTCAGCAGTGGAATGCTCAAAGCACAGAATGAAGTTGGGAACCAAAATCAAGAAAACAACCCATTTACTCTAAAAGCACACTAGCAATAAGATGATTGACCAATAAGTACTATGTACTGCCATGGTGTGGGACTGCAGAATGCAACTTCTGCTTAAGGGTAATTGGGGGGAAAGTCTGATGTACTTAATACTGTTTTGCTCTGGTCCTCACTAACAGAGTTACTACTGACGTCTAATAGAACAAATGCTGGCGACAAGCTTGTGTCATCCTCAGCTAAGGAAAATCTTTCCTGAAAGTGCTTATGTGAGTTAAAGGTTTTCAAGTTGAGCTTCTTCAACATTGTCCCCAGACATTTAACAAAATTGTGAAATCTGACAGATGTTAGCAGTTGTGTTCAAGAATTTACAAAGGACAAGTAAAATACAAAATGAATAGAGATCAGAAATTATTTTGACTTTTTTTTTTTTTTTTTACACAGAAAGGGAAGAACTAAGGTGCTTTTATTTATCCTCTAAAATACTCAGTAACGTACCAAAAAGAAACACTCACAAAATTGAGCTGTAGACCTAGGACATAGTGAGAATAATAACAGAATTTGTTGAAGAAGGCCATGTTTCAGACCATGTCAAAGCTTTTAAACCAAACAAAAAATCCCACTAGTATATGCTATATATGTAGAGGTCAGCATGACTTTTGTGATCATGCTCTATATAGGATTCCTGCAAGATGAGAATAAAAATATATAGAAAATTCATTAGAACTCCTCACTGTCTGAAAGAGCACATCAAGTAAAGCTCTGTGATGATTTCATTAGCTCTGTTTTGCATTAATTAGTGATCTGGATGAGGTTGTAGAGTGACTTACTACAGTTTAAGCTGATACTGAGCGGGAAAACAGCAAAGTGGTGTACTTTCAGTTTCTTTGCCATCAGGACTCTTGATCTTTAGCTGCACCAGGCTGAGATGCTGTCACTGGTGTTACATTTAAAATGCAGAAATATATGGTTATTAAAAAGTACAAAAATCATGCTAACCTCAAGTAAAGGCTTTTTTTTCTTGCTGGAGATGAAGGAATAGAATAATTAGCTGTTGGAGGGGACATCTGACATAACCTGTTTGAAAATAGGTCTATAAGATGCTTTGAAATAAGAGATCCCTTGATCACTGTATAACTTTCAAAATCAGGCATACTTCTGCCAGAACAAGGCTATCTAGTCACCAAAAGGTAGTTATTGTGTAGACAGTGTGTCTGAATGCCCTGCTGTCGTGGAGAAATCCAAAAGTAAAAGAAATTGAAGGAGTCTTTAGCTATTGGTTCAGTAGCTGCAGCACGTGTGCAACAAAAGCTTCATGTGCTTCGTGAACTGTGGCAATGTAGGAAGTGGCAACCGTGCTGAGCTACAGCTTGTGTGTGTTCCTCTTCATCCTGTATTTGCGGTGAGTACAAAGATACAGTCTTGCACTGCATGGGAGCTTCTGAGGAAGAAAAGGTCTTACCACAAGCCAGTACCATAACAGTAAATGTGGTACAGTGAGTTCATTTAGTCTTGCACTGATCAGGGCTAGGACGTAATTACGTACTTGAAGCTAGCCTTTGTGTTGGTCAAACTCCAGAGTACTGTGGGCAGAGTCTGTGTTTTGAACACTGCTTTGAATAAAAATACCTCTCGTTTAAACACTCCTAAGGCAGTGCCTAACATAAATAGGAATTCCAGAATGTTTCATTTTCTCAAACTCTTCTTTTGTTATTCTGAGTGGCAAACAATGGGAAGCCTTGCTGTAAATCATTCTAGTGCGTGTCTATTCATCGTCTATACTGTTACATTAGCACATCCTATGTCACAATAGACATTGCATCTTTCATTGAGCATAATAAGATATAGTAACCACCTCTGTCAAATTTCCTTGAAATATGGACAGCACTAACATACTGAAGTACCTTGTCACTATGTCAGTGCCAGAATATTAAGAATTGTTTTAAGTGACAACATGACTCTATACTTTGTGGCTCTGCAAATGTATCAAGTAAGTTTTTATGATGTATATCAGGAAACTAGTAACCAATTACAAAAAATGTTTCTATTGAAAAAAGATTTTTTTTTTTTTTCATGTATCATTCCGCTTTTCAAGGGTAACTAGAGAAATATTTGGCCTGATGGTAGTATTTATAGGAATTTCAGCACAGAAACTGGTCTGATCACAGTTTATGAGTTGATATAACCGGTAATCTTCATTCCTTGTTCTGAAATATGTAAGGGCACGTGTGATCGTGTTCATATAAAGGTGCCTTGAATAAGTATAACTTATTAAAGATAGTATGTATTTAAAATATAAGATCAGTCACTTCTATAACATATAAAGTAGCAAAGGCTCAAAATATTTGAAAATGGAGCACTGCGATCTTGGTCTGAGTTACAGATTAAATATTCTTCTGTTGGTGTTAGCTCCCATCCTACTTTATTCTTCTCATTAATTTTTAAGAAGTTAACTGTGAAATATTAAAGGTAGTTAAGCCTACAGAGTACTCAGTGGGATCAGAAACAGAGGTGTTAGTGGATTAGGACATGATGTTTGGGATCATGGTGGTCCTCCAAGTGTCAGAAAAAACCCTTAATGTTTATGAATACTTTTTGGTCAACATTCATTCTGGCGAGCACTAATGGTACTCCTTTGGTTTTTGGGTACTTAAAAATAGCTAAGTATATATAAAGACTTTTTTTAATATAATAGTATAAGAAGACCTTCACAGAACTTTGCAAATAGTCTGAAATGCTAGCTTCAGAACTCTGATTCTGCTCCACTACCGCTTGTAAAATACCTGCTCTGTATGCAGTGTCTTATGAGAATTTAGTAACTATTTTTATCATATTGCTGATTGAAACACCCAAAAAGGATGAAGATATTTTAATATAATCTACTGGGAGCAAAATTATGTTCTGCCTCCCCTTGGTCAATTCACTTTTGTTTATGGATTAATATTGTAAACATAAAGATTGAAAAACTTGACATTCTGCAGCACTAACTAGCCTTAGCCTTTTATTTTCAGTGTTGGCTTTTACAGCAGAACTAGCAACAGTCACTGTGGGCTGCTAGTGTTAAATGTGGCATTTCCTAGATTGTACCTCTGCAAGTGAGATTTGGTTTATCCTTTTTACATTCCTGGCTTCCAATCACTGAAATTTGAAGTGTTATCTAAATAAGAAATTAGGAAAGTTGCTTCAGTTGCCTGTATTTACCAGTGAGCCTTTGACTGTCTCTCTGGAATGCACAGTCTGTGCTGATTTTAACATCTTCATGCAAGTACTTTCCTGTTTACCAGTGAACCTCAAATCTCTCCTGATCTCTTTGTATGTGGTAGACTGTTAAATAGTTATTGTGAAATGGAAATTGTAATGAATTCCAAGTAAATGTATTAGATTGTCAAAGCTAAGTAAAAAGCAGACGGCAGAAATAGTGTAATTGTTTTGAAGTAGGATTTTGGTTTTGCACTCTTTTTTCATGTAGCAGGTGCTTAGGCAGGTGTTATCAGTTTGAGTCTGGTGTGGTTTTGTTGTAAAAGCAGGGGTAGACTTGTGCAAGACTTCCAGATCCTACCTCACCCCCAGGAAGGAGCTGGACCTGCCTCTGGCCAGGACCAGGCCAATCAGCACCTCTGCCATCAAGGTATTTAAGAGGCAATTCCATTGTTCTTTTTCTCTCTTTTCGTTTCATCTTGTTTTGAGCTGTCCTTTCCTTAATGTTGGGAGGTTTTTCTCTTGGAGGAGGGGGAGGTGAGAGGAGGAAAAAAAGATCACCTTGAGAAGGAAAGAGGGGGAGAAGAATCCCAGAAGAGGAAAGGGAGAAGGCTGCTGGAGCACCAGCTTTCCCTGGAGCCCTGTGGTGGTTGTGATGGTAGGAAGGTGATTGTCTGCCAGTTGAGGGGACTGATGGCAGTGAGAATATCCAGGATACGTCAGTACGTGCAGAGCCCCATGTGAGAGGGGAGAGAGACCGAGCATCAGCGGAGGACTTGTCTGAAGCAATCCGTGGCCCTGAGGGACTCAGGAGGAGGAAGATGGTTGCCTCCTGTGAGGTGGACACCGCACAGCATGAAGGAGAGACTGCATGGAGTTCTCTTTTTCAAGGAAGAGCTACCATGGACAATAAGAAATGACCAGATGAACTGCAACCCCTCCCACCCCACCTCGCTCTCTTGCACTGATCGGGGCAGGGGAGGAGGTAGCTGGGAAGATGGAAGTTTTGAGGAGGAATCCCATTTATTGATATATTCTTCTTACTATCCTACTTCCTAAATGGTGGCGGTGAATTAAATCTATGTTTTTCGCCTCAAGTCGCTCTGTTTCTTTACCTGTCATCTTAAATGGTAGATTATTACTCTCCCTATTGTAATCTTAAACCCTTGAGTCTTTCTGTCTCCCTCCACCTCTCTGTGGAAATAGGGATGGATGGGGAATGAGCTGAAGCCCATGTGGTTTCTTGTCCCAGTTGGCTTGAACCATAACAGCAGGCTGGTTATCCAGACTGCTTCAGCTAAGGATAAGGCATAATAATGTCCTGTTCTCTTTCCTTCCTGTCTGTTTACATAGCCTTTTGGAAGGGCTGAAATTTCAATGAGGGGAGTCAAGACCATGTGGAAATGCTGGCCTCTCTGTCTGTTCTCTAACAGTGGATAAGGAGCATCCTGAAGAGACACAGGAAGAATCTGAGAAACTGTCTTAGAAAGATACTCTTTTCTTATCCCTTCCTCTGTTTATTGGCCAGAATGTGATTTCACATCTACACTTAGAAAAAAACTGTTGCTTTGCTTTAAGCATGTTGTTTCTGCTGGGAGTTTTATTAAAAATTGTATAGCCCATATGTGAATCTTTCTTTTGACATTGAAGTCTCTGTTACATAGCAGTTTAACAGTTTTGCCTACCTTTTTAGCTATATGCACTGTTGTCTGATAACACCAAACACACTTCCCCCTGTATCAGAGCAATAAAAGGGTGAAAATATAACTTGAGTTTTAATTTTTTTAGTTAAATATTCTCTGACGGGAAAGTAGTAACAGTGGTCACTGACACAGAACTGACAACATCCCTAGTGGAGAAAAGTTTCCTGAGACCAAGGAGAGGTAAAGCAGTGAAGATTGTTAAGAAGGTGTTGAGAAACACCCAAGCAGTGTGTTCCTAATACTTACAAAATATTTTCTGTTATACGGATTTGTAAAAGCATCACAGGCCATTAAGGCTTAACTTTTTTTCTTAAGTCTTTTTTGTCTGAAACCAGCTGGTATCTGATAGTTATCAAATGTGACTTAAGTCAAAAGGCAGGAGCCAACTGTCTGTTTTCTTTTGTATCTTCACATATAGGAAGAGCACGGAGCATCTTACACCTTGCAAGGCAGGTGCTAGTGAGAAGACCAGTATGAAAAATTATAAATGGAATAAGATAATCAAAAGTTTAGAGAAGAAAGGAGGGAGTGGCAGGAGAAGCAGAGATTTTTAAAATATCTAAGGAGAGAAAAAGGATAGGAGGGCAAGACAATGACAGACAGCAAAACTGAGAAAGGGCAGTGAAAAAAAAATTGCTTAGTAGTAGGGTCTATTTAAGTAAAGATTTCTTTTTTTTTTTTTTTAAAGTAGTATGTCAGAGCTCACCACTAGAATGTTTTCTGTGGCTGAAAATATTTAACAGTTCTGATGAAGAAATCATTGATTATGAAATTTTCTGTAACAAGGCTTAAGAGACAGTATGAATACGGTGGTCTCATTTTGTGCTTAAGTGCATGTGATACACAAGCAACCTACATCTGTGAACTAAAAAGAGTTTTGAATTTTGAAGTTATACATTCATTTATCTAAAAACCTAATTCTATGGTATTTTTTTTTTCCAAATGAAAGCATAAGTATTATTTGTGTTTAGGAAATTGATTTTTAAAGATGTTGTAAAACCTTTTTTGTCACTGTTATTTGATAAATCCTCAAAAGTACGTTAACCATTTTCTTTAGTTTCTAGGTGCAGCTGACAGCCCAACTGAAGTGCCTCTACACAAACGCATGTATCATGGGCATGATGTGTTGGAGAGCAGCATGGGGGAAAGGGACCTGGGGGTTCCGGTGGACAGCAGGATGCCCATGAGCCAGCAATGTGCCCTCGTGGCCAAGAAGGCCAATGGCATCCTGGGGTGTATTAGAAGGGGAGTAGCAAGTAGGTCAAGAGAGGTCCTCCTGCCCCTCTACTCTGCCCTGGTGAGACCGCATCTGGAATATTCTGTCCAGTTCTGGGCCCCTCAGTTCAAGAAAGACAGGGAACTGCTGGAGAGAGTCCAGCACAGGGCAACTAGGATGATGAAGGGAGTGGAGCGTCTCCCTTATGAGGAAAGGCTGAGGGAGCTGGGGCTCTTTAGTTTGGAGGAGGCTGAGGGGTGACCTCATTAATGTTTATAAATATGTCAAGGGGGAGTGTCAGGAGGACGGTGCCAGGCTCTTTTCAGTGATGTCCAGTGACGGGACAAGGCGCAATGGGTACAAGCTGGAACATAGGAGGTTCCACAAAAATATTAGAAAAAACTTTTTCCCTGTGAGGGTGACAGAGCACTGGCACAGGCTGCCCAGAGAGGTTGTGGAGTCTCCTTCTCTGGAGACATTCAAAACCCGCCTGGACGTGTTCCTGTGTGACCTACTGTAGGTGATTCTGCTGTGGCGGGGGGGGTTGGACTAGATGATCTTTTGAGGTCCCTTCCAACTCCTAGCATTCTGTGATTCTGTGATTTGTTTTTTGCTCCTCGTGAGTCATCAAACTGTGTCCTTCAGGCTGATTTTTTGGTCTTACACTCAGATCACTGTGTAAAGGAGAGTGGTCAGGAAAAAGCAATTTAAGTCAAGGAGACAGCTAAAGCAATCTGTAGCTAATTATCTAAGCTATGTTATTGGGCATGTGCACATATGTGTGTAGGTATGTATGTAAAAAAGAAGAATACAGATATTAGAGAGGACAAGAGAATGCCTCCTAGCTGTTCACTTAAAATAATTGCAGATGATAAGCAATTTTGTCACTTTAAAGAATATAAAGGAAATTTATTATTCCTAGAGAAAATAAAAATCAAGAACCTCATGAGTCTTAATTTTTGGAACATATCAGCTATAAATTAAGAGCTAAGTAAGTACAACCTTTAGAAAAAGGAGTTTGCAAAACCCAGACTGCTACACATAATGTTTTCCTTTATATTCAGTCTTGAAAGCTGCTTCCATGTTTCCTATAAGTAGAGTTATGGGAAATCTATGTTTTAGTTGTTGTGTCATAGTTGTTCTTAAAGAAGATAGCATTCTATTTTCCAAATATTCTTAATGAAATTGTTTAGATTTTTTTCTCAACAGAAACGTTTTGGGAAAGTGAATTTATAATAAACACATTTTCTCTTTTGATACATAATATTTATCTAATTTTGTCCTTATTTTTCTCAAAAGTGTAATTTTATATTTATGCTTTTATATTCCCTTCTTTCCACAAAAGTGTAGCAGCCAAGCCTAAAGTCCTTTTTAGTCAGAACTCAACTGAACTTCAGATCAGGCTCCTAATTCCACTTCACTGTCTCTTATTTTTGCTTCCTGTAGGAGCTGGGACTTTGCTGACTTCTATGATCAGATAAATGGAATAATCACTTTAAGTTTTTGTGCCTTGGTTCTCATAAAATACAAATTATAATATGTGCTTCTCCCTATAGTGTGCCTTTCCCATCTATGTGGTTTCTACATCTTTTGGAAAAAAAAAAAAAGAGTCTTGAGAATCAACAAATAAAACCCGATAGAGTGTAAATCTCAGAAGTAATCTCTGAAACTCATGTAGTAAAGTCTGAAGAAAAGGAGGCTGAAGAAAGATCTGAGGAAAGACAACTACCTGAAGGAGGTTGTAGTGTGGTGGGGGTCTGTCTTTTCTACTGAGTAACAAGTAACAGGACAAGAAAAAATGGTCTCAGGTTGTGCCAAGGAAAGTTTAGATTGGATATTAGGGAAAATTTGTCTCCAAAAAGGGTTGTTAAGCACTGCAACAGGCTGCTCAGGAAAGTGGTTGAGTCACCATCACAGAATAATAGAACAGTTTCCATTGAAGAGACCTTCAATATCGTAGTCCATCGTTGTAGGTATTTGAAGAATGTGTAGATGGGATGCTTAGGAACGTGATTTAAAAGTGGACTTGACAGTGCTGGTTTCACAGTTGGACTCAATGGTCTTAAGAGTCTTTTTCAACCTAAAACATTCTATAATTATAAACGGAAACCTAGAGAGGTGGTGGCCTTCCACACACTGAGCTGCAGAACATGTATTGCATAATGGGAACGTCTCCACATTCCTCCAATCATAACGTTCCCATGTGTCCATTATAAAGCTCTGCCCATTCTGGCAGCTGTGAGTTGTACATGGTGTTATGTACATGGTAGCTCAAACTGACTGGTACTTCTTGACTGCAGCATTGGGAGAAAAGTAATTTATTTTGACTTTTGGGTAAGTTTATTCTCTGTATTAGGATATGACAAATTGGCATTATGTATGTGGCATTTAGTAATAATTTCTGCAGAATGGTTTTTAAGCTGTGATTTCTTCAGCTGCTTCCTCCAGAATCCCTTGTTTCTTAGGTCTCTGTTAGTAATCACTTCATAAACTTTTTGAGGTTTTTACTTGACAAAAAGTTTAGTGGTCTGGAGAAAGCACAGAGAAGTGGATTATCACCTGTAAATGTTTTAGGAGGATGGTAGTTCTAGACCTTCAGGGTTTTCAGAAAGTGGTTCCGACACAACTCTGCAGAAGCGTAGTCTTCTTTTTTTTTCTGCTTCTTGGATATGTCTTCTCAGTTTCTTGTCTATATATTTGGGGTGTGTATACCATTTATTAAAGTTATTGCCTTGAATTTTATTGTTTTAAATACACTGAGGCTACTACAGATGTAAAAAAAAAATAAAAAGGAAATTAAGTTGATACTAACCACATAATACATTAATAAAATACACTTTTGAAGACAGAGGTTGCAGCTTGCTTTCTCAGCTAAAAACTAGGAAAGTTTGTTAAATTTTGCTTCCTTTGATTTTGTAGCATTTGCATATAGAAATCTGTTTTGTCACTGTTCTCTATTGTCAAATCTGTTCTTGAAGATACTGCACCTTGGTCCTTCAGTGGAAAGATTGACCTCTTTAATTAATGGAGATTACACAGAAATTAAAGTACAGCATTGATTAGCTGAATGTCATGGGATTCACTGCATAATTTTAGATGGTTGAGAGAGTTTTCCATATGCTTAATAGACATCATGACCCTGTATTAGCTGAAACATAAGTTTGAACAAGGGAACAAGGGGCACAACTTTCCAATTTAGCTACATGAACCATTGTGAAACAGAGATGTGCCTGCTGGAATGGGTAGGTATTAACTTAAAGAAATAGTTAATGCTTCCACTGTTAAATAATAAAAAGACTATCTAGTCTGTATTTAAATATTCTACTAATCCATTTTGCAGATCTAGCATTCCAGCAGCAGTATTTTATATCTTGGTGCTTCTTTAGAGTTGATCTGTTGTATGATTCTGTGACCTTTGTGCCCGGGAAGATTATGAAGTGGATCCTCCTGGAAACCATGCTGAATAGTTAAAAATAAAAAGAAGTGGATTTAGTGTGTAGGAGACTAGGTTGCTGAGGAGTTGAAAATTTTTCTTAATTGGGTTAAACATACAAAACCCATAGATGTGCAGTGCATTTTTCACATTGTAGAAACATCAAAAAGAGCAATGAACTGTAATTTTGGTTTTCTTTTATTCTTTGCATAGTATAATTTTATAGCTAATTCATTTTTCCGTAGTTTGTCCTCACAAATAGTGTTGAATTGTTGATTTTTTTTGATT
The DNA here is from genome assembly GCA_020746105.1 of Trogon surrucura. Lineage (NCBI taxonomy): Eukaryota > Metazoa > Chordata > Aves > Trogoniformes > Trogonidae > Trogon > Trogon surrucura. Next base: position 108,594,064 of record CM036617.1, on the reverse strand, counting down.
AAGCCCGTTATTAATTCTTAACCATGAAGTGAGTACAAGACATATTAGAAAGATGACCATGAACTAATTACAAGACACATTACAAAGATGAATAGTAAAATGTTGTTTAAAAACGCATGGTCTATACTTAATCTCCGCCAGTTTTTTGGTGATTATTCAATACTGTTTTCTCTGCTGCTGTTAACAAAATGATTAAAAAATGAAGAAACATTAATGTGAAGTTTTCAAACCTATCAAAACTGCTCTTTTATGTGAATTCTTATAACTCCAGAATATGGAAGACATTGAAAGTAATCTCTGAATTCACAGTTTATACCCTACAGGTATAGCTGTTTAATGTTGCTTGTATACATAATTCCTTTATGCAAATATTTAAAAGTTTGTGTTATATAATTCAGAATATATTTTCAGCTGTGACATTATTCTTCTTTGTTTAGTTGCGTTGTGAGTTTTGAATTTTATAGATGTGGATAAAATTGAAAAAATGGAGCAAAAATCAGGAAATTCTTGGTTGCTTTGGTAGTGTTCTTTTTGGAAATGCTGACCTAGATTTCTTTTTTGGGGAAATAGAGCAGTTCAAAGAGATTTATCCTCAATAAAACATTTAAAGACACTTTCACAAATGCATGAGTTGCAAACATCTTTTTATGCTACTTCACGATAAAATTGTTAGAAGACTAATGAAGATGAGGTAACCTATTTTATTTGCTCTGAAGAATTCTGCTTACTTTCAGAAAAAAAAGGTGAAGTAAATAAAACAGGAAAGCTGTTCTGTTTTCCCGTGAACTTCAAAGTACTTGTGAATTAAATCTGTCTTCTCTCCATAGTTTCTCACTTTACTTAGAGTCTTTGGGTAACAAATTTTCTTTGTTAAGACCGTGAAGAGTATTCTTCCAAGATCTGTACAATAAATTATTTAAAATTTGCCACAGTATTCTCTGCATTTTAAACTATTTCAGTTTTCTGACAAGGTCAATTGTCCCAAACTAGAGCATAAAATAAAAAAATGTTGACAGTATGATTTTTCATAAGGAACTCATCAATGAGTTTATATGAGCTGAGAAGCTGCTGAGAAGTTAACAGTATGATGTATGCAAGACTCACTAAAATTCAAACAAAGCCAAATGCAACTGAGAAATATATATTATCAGCTTAGTGAAGAGACTAACCAAGAAATCAAATATCGAGCACCTCCTCATGTTCAAACCTGTGGTGCACAAAGGACCAAACAGGGGTCTGCTTCCTCCTTGGCTAGTCTCTACTTGGAATTTAGGGAGGTAATTTGTTTTGATTAGGAAGGGCCAGCTTTGACAGTCATAAATGATAATTGCTTTAAAAATGCTTACTCTTTTTTCCAAGCTGACTTCTCTCCTGATAATTTGGAATTTTGTCAAATTGCAGTGCCTAACCTCCTTCAAACAGCCCCTTTATAAGGCCATAATTAATATCATACCCTAGTTTTAAAAGTATTTTAGTCTATATAAATAATTACTGGGATCCTTCAGTTGTTTGGGTATTTTTTATGACTGTGATTTTTGTTATTTCAATATTAATTGAAAAGTACTTTCTTCTCTAAGGTCATAAATTTCTAGAGGAAAGAATATATCACCTAGACACCTCAGATTTGTTCACCTAGATACCTCAAATTTCTTTCCAGTTCATCTCCCGTCTTACAGGTGGTATTCTTTGTCCAATTATTTTTTCTTCAGTGTTAAACTATACGTCGATACCGTTCAGCAGGGTTTCTGTCAAGGTGACTTAGATATACACAAATCAAGTGAATGATATTTGTTAGTTCTCCATCCAAGTTGAGAAGTGAAGTTTCAATTGTGTTTTGAAATTTTGACTGCAAGCCTTTTGTTTTTTATTTACAAATATTATTAAAAGTGTTATTGCAGATCTTGTTAGCTTGTTCACAATAAATATAACACAAATTTTCTTTACCTTTCTACTATACTTTATGGTCATGGTCCACCAAGCTATGTCTTTTTTAGGATCTCCTATGTTGTGATTGAAATATTGTAAGGTTTTTAAACTCTTATCATTTACCTTACTGTTCCCATCATCTTCCCATAAATGGCTGTCACAGGCTTCTGTTTCCTACATATTATCTTGGTTATCTTGGTCTCATCTAATAATGCACTCTCCATTTTAAATAGTGTAGGTTTATTTTTGGGGCTTATTTTACTTCTACCCACAAATAAGAGATCTAGTTATCTTTGCTGTCCTTTTCACATATCGCAAGTGTATTCTTACCTGTCTACCCATGTAAAAAGGCAAAGACAGCAGTTCTGTGGAATCCTTCAGTCTGTCTTTTCAGGTCACTGACTTTTCTACACTGAACAACAGAATTAATAGATATTAAAATCTGTTCATTTCATTTTCATCTAGTTTTACCCCTTATTGAAATGTCAAATTTACAAAATCCAGCTGCCCAATAATGCAATTTTTGGGGAAGGTGTCTTACCTGCTGACCTATCCAATACTGGTTAAGCAACTAGGGATTTGGTGATATTAGGCTCTTTTTTTTTTAAATGGCCAAATTAAAAGTATGCAGAAGTAGTAAAATAATAGAAGAAAGATGCTTTTAAGGAGTGAAGAAGAATACAAGATAAACTTGGTAGTTTCTGATTTGTTTTCACTTCTAGTCGGGGGGAAAAAATACGTTTCATGATGTGCTGTATAATGTGGATGAGGAGTGAATACTTCTCTGTGTTATGCCTATGGTATTACGTTGTATGCCAGCACAATCGTGATTTAGAGGAAAAGTTTCTTCAAGGTGAATTGATGCAATTTTGCTCCTGGAGAGTTAGCTAGTGCTTAAGTATATGCAAATTATACAATCAAAATATATGATTACTGAATCTTTGGAATAAGTAAATAGAACTAAGGTTAAAATCTATTTTAACAGGGAAATATATATATACACTGTAGGGATTTCCTGTCGTGTGCAATTCTTCTAGGTGAAAAGTCACAATGTATTGTTTTAATATTTTCCCATGTAACCAATGCAGTGCACAATTAATGCCTACCTCAGTGTTGTAGAATATTTCCCAGGCTTAAAATAGCCAAGGTGCTAAGTGCTTTGTGAATACCAAACACTATCTTTGCTCTGTTAAACTGTTGTCCATTGTCTGAAGTCCATTTTGTCCTTGTACAGATATTTCCATGTTGTTGTGTCTGTTTTGATCCTTAAGAACATGAATTTCACCATGTCATGCCTGTGGTAGTAAATCACTATTTTTCTCACTATTCTTACACATGCATTTAAGTATTCTTATCCTCTTCTTTTTTTTTTTTTTTTTTTTTCTTTTTAACTACAGAAATTTACTAAGAACTCATTGAATTACATGCTTGTTTGGACTTCCAAAGTCAGGATTTTCTGTTAGATGGCTCTCATGCTTTAATATTTTCTGTCATTTGCTGTTTCTGGCTTAGTGTAACTTAACTGTGTGTATGCAGACTTTATTCTAAATAGTTTTGCTATGAAAAAAAATAATTTTTTTTTTATCACTATCAACAAATAAGCCATTTTCTGTTGCTCAAAAATCTTATCAAAGCCTTTTGTTCTTTAATATTCTTCCAGAGCTTTGATGAAACAGTGTATTCTTGAGTTTAAAACATGAAACTGGTCCTATGTTTTGCACCATAATAGAGACACAAAACCAGGAATTCAGATAGGTACTCATAGTGTCACGAGAAGTTGTATACTTTGCAGATTAAAAACGAGAATTTAGCCCATCTGTTGTTGCCAGTCTTACTAAAGTAGTTGAATACTCTATATGAATTCTTTTTGTTCTGCTTTTCCAGGACCACAAGCATGGGAAGTGGTAAACACGGAACACGGAAGAAGAGTTTGACATGAGCATGGATTTCCTGAGACTACAAGACCCAAAGTGGTTAGTTTACCAGTTTCTTTAACATGGAAATCTGGTACATTCTGGGAGTATTGAATAGTATGTAAAGTATGCTTTTATGACAGTTGGACTACAGAAATGGTGGTGGCTGTCACAAGGTCTTCAAAAATCCCTAATTGTCAAATGCACATAGAGATGTGTAATTTCTGAGTGAAAGAGGGACAAGACATCAGTGATCATTAAATGGCTGATAGCCATCTCCTTAATTTCTTTCTGTTTCTGCTGCTGCACACCTGAGTCACTATTGGGGTTACAGGCACAGTTACTTCACATTCATTGCACTCTTTCTCCTGCAAAATACCCGTTTAAAAAATAACATTTAAGACAGCTCAAACATCAGCTGTTCTGGGAATATTCAAGGACACAATACTGAAATGAATTTGAAATTTCCATCACCATTATGACTGTGATGGAAGTAAATGACAAGGAAAGTGAATTTTTCAACACCATTCACATTTCTGTGTAAAGTTATACAGCAGAAAAATCCTTTCTAAAGACAGACATTCCTTACATGTTAGTGGAATAAAGGGGGATAGGGTACTGCTTTATTCATCTTAATTCTTAATGTTGCCACAGTTTGATATATTGATGTAGAAAGCTAGTGCAGGAAGGAGGTAAGGGGTCATCATATTGTGCTTCTTCCTCTGTGGATATGGCTGAGCTTTTGGCTACCTCTAGTTGATTCTAATCCCTAATTGTGATTGAAACTAACCAGCAAATAAAATGGTTATTTCATGTTTTAAGGAATTATTTATAAAAGCACACACAAAAAAATCACACTTGCCTAAATAGACTATAAGATCAGCACAAACATCAAGGTATGACAGATATGCTTGAGAGAATTGAACTTACACTAATTTACTTGTAGTCTTGTATGTATTTGTATTGTGAACTGAACTCTGAGTGACACATTGACTGTATGATCAGACAGTGTAAACAAATTCTGACAGAAACGACTTTAGTCCTGCTGTGGTTTGTCTCTTTAACCTCATTGTTTGACTTTGGGTGATGAGATATGCTCTGCTGCAGCTCTGTTTTATCCTTGGAAGCAAAATTAGTTAAAACTCATGATTCAACGTGATTATTTCAGTAAGCAATATGACTATCAAACCTGTGATTACCTGGCAATACTTAAATCCGTTGAGTACCTTTGGTTTCAGTTTATGTTCTCAACAGGGATTTTGGCTTGTGTGCCGTAAAGCAGAAAGCTCCCAGCTGGCTGATAACAGTGGAAAAGACTGCTGCTAGGTGCTGATGTAGTGCGGGAGTACCTGCTGGTGAGCTCTGAACTAGGAATGATCTGTTTTGCTTGTAATATTTCTTGTAACTATCCACTGATGATAGAGTTATGAGAGAGCAGATTTTTTTTTAGCTTACTGTAGTTCCCACCTGAACTACTGTGTTCAGATCTGGGCTCCTCACTGTGAGGAAGAGATAGAGGTACTGAAGAGAGTCCAGAAAGGGGCCATTAAGGAGCCCTCTCATAGAGGGAAGGGCTGAGAGAGCGAGGACTGCTTAGCCTAGATAAGACTCAGTGGAATCCCACTGATGTATATAAATACCTGAAGGAAGGATGCAAAGAGGATGAAGCCAGGCTCTTAGGGGTGCCTAGTGACAGGACAGGAAGCAATGGACACAACTTTAAACACAGGAGGCTCTGTATGAGCATTAGAAGAATCTTCTTTAGTGTGGGAGTGACTGAGCACTGGCACAGGTTGCCCAGGGAAGTTATGGAGTTTCCATGCTTGATATTCAAAAGCTGTCTGGATGTGGTCCTGGGCAACTGGCTGTGGGTGACCCAGCTTGAGCAGTATGATTGCACCAGAAGGCTTCCAGAGGTCCTTTCCAACTGCAAGCATTCTGTGCTTCTGTTGTGGTTTTGGTCTAGCCAGTAACTAAGCACCCCACAACTGCTCACACACCCATCTCCCACAGCAGGACAGGGAGGAGATAATACAACAAAAAGCTCGTGGGTTGAGACAAGGATAAAGAGAGATCATTTACCAATTATGATCATGGGAAAAGTAGACTTGACATGAGGAAAAAGAAATTAATTTGTTAATAATCAAATTGGAGTAGGATAATGAGAAATAAAGCCAAATCCTAAGAACACCTTCCCTCACCCTTTCCTTCTTTTCAGGCTCAACTTCACTTGTTATTTCGCTGTCTCCTTCATGACAGCAGCACAGAGGGATGGAGTATAAGATTTTTGGTCAGTTCATCACACACTGTCTCCACCGCTCCTTCCTCCTCAGGGGAAGAATTCCTCTCACTCTTTCCCTGCTCTAGTGCAGGGTCTCTCTCATGGCAGACAGCTCTCCACGAATGTCTCCAGCATGAGTCCTTCCTGTGGGCTTCAGTTCTTCATGAACACTTTCAGCATGTGTCCCTTCCACGAGGTGCAGTCCTTCAGGAACAGACTGCTCCGGCGTAGATCTTCTATGAGGTCACAAGTCTTGCAAGCAAACTACTCCAGTGTGATCTTCCCATGGGGTCACGTCCTCCCTTGAGTATCCACCTGCTCTGGCATGGGGTCCTCCATAGGCTGCAAGGGGATATTTGCTTTACTGTTATTCTCCAGGGGCTCTAGGGGCACAGCCCGCCATCTCATCACAGGCTGCGGGGGAATCTCTGCTCTGGTGCACCCCCTCCCCTTCTTTCACTGACCTTGGTGTCTGCCTAGTTGTTTCTCTTGCATATTCTCACTCCTCTCTCTCCTCGAGAACTACCTCTGTAGCCCTGCTCCTGTTACCAACACTTTGCCATACAAAACTGATACAACTCTCATATTTTGTTCTTCATCAGAAAAGAAAGTTGTAACCTAGTATTTCAGTAATGTTATATGAGAAAGAGCTAGAATATGACTATATCCACACACACACACAAAATTACTTTAATCCTATGAATTTACTAAATTCTTTCTTTAATTCTGCTTTCAACGTGTGAAAGGTGATACTCTGTGGTTTCTCTGTAGAGCAATTACCTGGTAAGTCTTTTCTGTCAGTAGTATGAAGGAAGTGGCCTCAGAACCACTGACAAGTAAATGTAGCACAATGCCTCACAATTAGCAATCATGCACTCGGAACCAAATGTGATGTGTGTGTTTAGTCTGACTGTTTTCTTGGCATGAGGTGGATTACTTTGACAAACAGTGAACTGAATCATCAGCTGAATTCTAACTAGAGAACATAGGTGGACAGCTTTTTATTCAGCAGCGGAAAGCAGAAAACTCCTTTCTGACAATAAATAAATTATGTGATAGGCATATATGTTTGTGCGTGTATAGCTGCTGAGTGTGTCTGACCATCCTACCACTTTTTGTGGTTTCCTGTTACTATACCATAAAGATACCCATTTATATATCTACCTCTAGTCCTCATCTTCTCTCAGAGAGGTATGGGGCAGTACAGAGTGATGCGTAGTGGCTGCAGATATCTTACAAAGATGCACGTAACCCTGTTGTCCGGTTTATATTAAATCAAAATTTATATGGTTGTCTGATCACCTATCACTCTCAAAAAGAACAGTGTGTAATAAGTATTTATGCCAGCTGTGAACTAGTGGAACATGTGATTTGTACTTTGCTTTACAGACATTAATAGTGTATTCCCACTGTTTCAGCTGGTTGTGTTTCTATCCAGGACATGGCCAGAGGGGATATATTCTCCTGAGTTGCCAGTAGGTTAGTGAGACTTGCCTGGAGTTAAGTGAGATCTGACAATTCTGCATGCTAAGCAAAAATTCTGAAGTTATTTCAAATATAAAGAATCCCTTCAGTGTAAGAAATCTCTCATTCTTTTTGTAGAGAAACATTCCTTCCCTGGTTAGGTGGAGAAATTTTCATGCTAGCTGACTAATTCTTTGTGCTCCAATTGTAGTTGCTACAACACACTAATTTTCTTAGTATCTTAAGTTTCACTCATGTTATGGGAGCACTACACTTTAGTAATATTGCTTGTTGTTGTCTATAACTCCCCATGACTTTCAATACCTGCAAAACTTCATGGGGTTTTCTGTTTCCTCTGTTATTAATGGTGTTTGATTTTTGAACTCCTAGGCAGACTAGTGCAGGCAAAAGAAAGGAGACTTCTGTTCTCCATGTGCATTTTTTAACTAGCAAGCAAGGTCGACTTGTTTTTTTTTCCCTTCCGGTCTGTCGCAAGATGAAATGGGTAGAATGTTGTCCATATCTCCAACATGTGCTGGTGATGAGCTCTACATAGGTTTATTTCTGGAGACTCATTAATGTTTCATTTCCACATGCCTCAAAAAGCAATGTTGGAGGTAGTTCTGCAGTTATAAATCGTAGCAGAACTTCTGACCTGACTGTATGATTACAATATTAAAAATACATTACATTAGCTTAAATCAAATTTTAAACTCAAATCATCATTTAACTATAGGTATATATGTATTTAATTATATGCCTATTTTCTTATCATTAGTAATTTACCACCCTGTAAACAACACATATTTAAGCCCCAGTACAAAATAACTCCAAGCTTATTTTGCTATTGGCTTTTAATGATTGGTTAATCTTTTCTCGAGGAGTTTCAGTTGATGCTAGACTGAAGAGAATGATGTAGCAGTATTTGAACTTGGGAAGACAGTGCTAGGAAATGCAGTATATTTGCAAACACTAATATTGCATACACCCAAGGTAAGGTCATACTAGGAAGGCAAGAAATTTAACACAGTTGTCTACCTATGTTATAAAAAGGAATTATAAATTCCTGGTTGTGTGATTAAACAAGCATACTTACTGGCAAGTAAAGTGTAGGAGTATGTCATAAAAGCCCAAGTTGCTTCTCTTTCAATAGAAATAAAGAAGTGTAGCTTTCAACAGAAAAAAAAAGATTCAGCTTTTATTTAAGGAAGGTTGAAAAGAGAAATGTAATTTTCAAGCGTATTAAAGGAATTATAAAGCTAATTATGTACGAAAATTAAAATAATTGAAAATAAATCATAATTACTTGACAGCTGCCACTCTTTCTAATTTGCTTTGTTATCATATGTCTAGCCAATGCAAGGACTCAAGGCTTAGTTGTCCATTCCACAGCACGGCATAGCAGTCATGAATGCCCTTCATGCAGTCATTCATTAGAGCACCTTCCCAATCACTGCACTCAATTATATGCAGTGTTTCCACTTTCAAAGAATTGTTTCCATAAACTCTGTTAAAGTGGCTGTGTCTTCATCTTCCAGTTGCAATCTTGCTGTCCTGGAATGGGATAAAAATGTAGAAATGACATTTGGGTCACTTAATTTGTTTCATTAGCAATTTTTTTTTGCCATGAAGGAAAAAAACAATATCAGGTCTCAGAGAATACAGTGCTTCTAGGTAGAGAGAAATCAGTGTTTAGTTGAGATTACAGTGCTGTTTTTTCTTAGGCAGAAGCAGTCAAGATTCAAACCACCTTACTCTGAACTGCTGGTTTTCAAAAGCAAAGAGTCTTTTCTTCTTGAGGGAGGAGCTGATGTGGCAGTGCATCTCCCAAGAGCGTAAAGGTAAGGCTTGATCAGAAAGGTCTAAATGCACGTAAAACCTATTCATGATGAATATCATATATTCATTCACATGAACCGAGTTCTTCTGAGGACTACACAGAGCATAACTCTTTCCAAGTGCCTAAGGGAAGAGCTTGCTGATGATTATAGTGGTTCAAAATCAAGTGACAGACCTTGAGTGACTACCCAGAGTAAAAATGTTAGGTGCTTGAGAAAGCAATTCTGGTCTCTAATAATCTTAGTGATATTACAGCTCTGTAACACTGTATGAACTTCTAATTCCTCCTGTTTGTCACGTGTTGTGTATCTTTGTGTATATTTGACACACATACACATCCCAGATCTTCCTATGGATTTATATTTCTGTGTTACCCTGAGTCACAGTGACTCTAGATCACTGACTCAAATAAACCTCAAAGAATGCAATAAACTGATGGGAAGAGAGATGATAGGAGGAAAAATATTCCTAATTACAGTAAAAAATTGCAAATTGTGCTTATGATACAGAACTGAGCAGAATAAGGCTATGCATGCTCTAAAGGCTGGAAAACTTAAACTCCTTCTCTAGGACTCACCTTATAGTCCTGAAAGGTGAGTGATAATATCGTTGTGGACACACGAACTGAGATTCATCTAATTTATCTCATATTTACATTTGAGCTGTCATTGTTTTTCCTTCACATTAATGAGCAGAAAATGTGCACTTTGAGGGCTAAAGGTAGTTTGGGTGTCCTGCACACTCAGTGCCTATGTCTTTCCGTTTATTGCATGCAAAACCTCTAGCAACACACAGAGTAGTTACCTCAACCATGAGGATTTACATGAGTATCCAGAGTCTAGACAGCTCCTTGGTGCTTTCCAAAAATACCTAAATTCTCAAATGAAGTGTAATGTGGAAGTCTCTATTTTTCCAGTTCTTGCATTGAGTGGTAAAACCAAACTTCTATCTATATGACTGCATGGGCATCTTACTCTTCTGTAAATAGTCAGAAAACAGAGGGTAAGCAGATGATTGTTCCCAAAATACATTTTTAATACTTATTGTTTTTATAATAATATAAGGAATTCTTTTTAAGGTTCTGTTTTCCAGATTTTGAAGATTCAAAGTTGGTGAGATTGCTGTACTTAAGACAGATACTTTATAGATAGCTGTGTGGTTAAATATATTCACTCTAAACATTTTCCTTTTGATTAACAAATTGGGAACCATAATTGTTTATTCTTACTTTGCATAATTTATCATATCTCAGATACCCTAGATTATACCTGATATACGCTAAAGAATAAAGTTTTCTTTTGAGTTTCTTCATATATTTAAAAATTTTTAGTAAGCATTTTTTTATTTATTTTTAAAACAATATGTTGAATGTAGAACACTTGAGGGAAATGTCAGTCCTTTGGATTTAGTTACTTAAAAAATGAAGGTAGAAGGATGTTTCTGAATCAACTGATAATGTGTTAATTGAAAGCATCAATTAAATCAGGTGCCATTAGCTTTAAAGAGGCAAGAGTGCATTGTGATCATCTCATGTGGCCACCAATAACTTTGCTGTTCTCATACACTTTTCTTTCTGATCGTGGTATCTTCAGGGAAAAAAATGTGAAGCTTCTATTTGATTACAAGAGAAAATTACTTGAAATAAAACCAAAAAGGTCAAATTCTGAGTCCTGTATTAGTCACTCTCCATCTGCCACAATGCCCCTACAAAAAGAGAGTGTTGTTATTTTTGTAATACCCGTGTTAACACACCTAGGCTTGAATATCTGGACAGACTGATAATTTTGGAGTATTGTCATCCTACTAGAGTTAATTGAAGTCATTGACCATATTTGGTTCCCAAGGTCCTCTTTTTGGATACTTAAAAAAGACATCAATTCTGTTTCAGTTTCCACAGGTTTTTAATAATTTTCTTGTTTAATGTTTTCCACAATTGACCTTGTTATGCAAGAAACATTTAATTTTTTTCTGGTTTTCCGTAAGGGAGAAAAAGGTTTTTTTTACCTCCGTCTAAATGCTGTCTGTATAAATGTCTAAGTTCAGCAGTTACTGACCTGCCAAATCAAAGAGAATTCCATAACTGGGTCTGAAATGGGAATCAAATGAACTTCTGAATATTGTATGCTAATCAGTAACAACAAAAATCCTTAGTGGAAAATGTCACTGAGCAGCAAAACCTGATGTTTTTGTAGAGGTACAAGCCCATGATTTCCTTAGATGTCATTAGTTTCTCACTTCTCTAAGCCGGGGTAATAACCATTTCAAGAAGGAATCAAGGGAGTTCTTAATTTTTCAAGGTTTGCATCAAGGATCTGATCAGTTGAAAAATACAGTTTTCAGCCCAGCTTTTATACCAGGATACTCAATCAGAATGACAGTTTAAATTTACATGCAAAATATACATTGCATACTTTTAAAGTCCTTCTGTGAAATTAGTTCCTGCTGCCCATATAAGAACATATTTTTTCTGTATTTTTGCAGTCTGAAGAGAATTCAAAATGCACCATATCCCTCTATTAATCTGTAGGACTACACTAGAAGTAATCACAGAGAATAAATTTTTCTGTGATCAAAAGTGACTAAATATATTACTCAAAATGAACAGCACTTTTTCTGTGCACAGTCAAAGCAGTACAGCATTTTTGGTGGTTCTAGCTAATGAGATTATGCTTTTTTTTTTTTTTTTTCCCGTTTAAAGTAATTGTGATTTTGGACAAAATCTCCAAAATTTAAGACTTTACTGAAAAAAAATAGCTTATTTTAGTAGCTTCAAACTAGGATATATCCCTTTAATTTTCTTTGAATTTGTTTAAGCAAGAAACTGTTTCGTGTTCTTATATTCTTCTGATTTATGTGCATTGATATGAGTGTAAAAGAACGAAAAGCGCATTAGAAAAAGTACACAAATCCTTGCTTCTTCCTCCATCCTAAATACCTAGAGGATGATAGACAATGTCTTGATTAAGAACACTAAACAGAGGATGACTCATCACGTAGTTTAACCTTGAAGAAATGTAAAAGGCCTTCACTTTGTGCATGTTTCCAGATTGTTTCACATGCTTACAGTGGGCCAGAAGGTGATTCGAGAATATTGGTGTGAATATTTGAAAGGCTTTTAAAGAAGAGTAGCTGAAAACAGAGTTGAGCAAAAAGACAGATGTGCAAATAGGTTGAGTAACATGATTTTCTTGCTTTTACCTAATGAATTGATTTTGTAAGAACTGATGCACAGACTAAAGAGAAGCTGTGATTTGCAATGTAAAAATGAGGGTTATATTTTATTCCTCTTACAAAGCCTAAAACTGTGTTGAGCGTTCTTCAGCAGCCTCTACTGGTTTTGTAATTATTTACACAAAACACTCCTGAAGTAAAAGTTGAGAAAATGAGTAAGAAGATAAAGAACAAAAAATATTGTCGGGTATTTTTCTATCTGCATTTCAATTATGAATTCATTCAAGTTTCTACTTTTACTGCCACAGAGTTATCTGCCTGTGTCTTCTCAGTGCCTTCAAAATGTGGCTCTATCTGGGTGACTAAAGTCACCTTCTTGAGGAGTCTGTGTGTCTATATAGTTTTACCAAGCACTTGCTCCAGAATGTTAAGCAAGAATCTGTTTAGGCAAACACTGGAGTTCTCTCTACACTGATAATTCCTCTGTATCAGGTTAGGAATCAGAGTAGCTACGCTGCAAATGTATGCAGGCTGACCTCCACATCAAAGTGAAGGGTAATGGGACTAAGGTAAGGGCTACAGGGACCCTGCTGCTTTCGGTAAGACTATTCCAATGCAATTAAGCACGAGGAAGATCTAGAAAAGCCAAGTCGCAAAATCCGAACTATTCCATTCCTCATTTTCCATTAAGAAGATTCTTGTGCTGTACTTTGCTCATTTTTAAAGACTATATCTTTTGATTTTTCCACTCTTACCCGAGAAAATCCTTATAGTCTGTGTCATGTTGTGTACGAAAAGCCTGATAAGAGAATACCACTATTCTGAATGAAGCTGCAACTATAGAAGAAACTGCTCAACAAACACCAAGAAGGGATTTTTTTTTGTACTGCTGCATAATTTTTAGAAAATCAAACTGCAAAGATTTTAGAAATTCAGAGGTGGCTGGCTGAGATTCAGAGTTTGGAATGCCACTGAGCTACGGGAGTTTCCCATTTTAAGTTTCTAGACCTTGTTACAGTAATGGACCACACAAGAGTGGATATTATAGGTAATTATAAAATATTAATTTACTCTAGCCACAGACAGATGTGTTCACCGATTTACAAGTATAGCTTAGTGGGAGAAGTTCCCTGAGTCAGAATATGAAATATTTTTCATCAAACTGACAGAAATAAGGGTTGCAAATATAGATCATATATATTTTTTTCATTTCTGCAAAATACAAATGAGTGAATTGTGCCTAGAAGAAAGGGTTTTTTTTTTAGTTTGATTAAAATCGCTGCACCTAGGCATGCATTTCAAACCACTGTAGCAATGATTTTAGTGCTTATTCAATGGGTAACACATAGTTTAAGTAAGGCTAGAATATCTTAGAGGGATTTGTGTATCAAGGAAAATAAAATCAGAGTCTATGTTGGAGAGAGTGTGAAACTAGTCTGCTTTAATATGGGATGATGAGACTTAATACTAGAATGCTAGTGTAGTGGTTCTGTAAAGAGTGAATTGCTCATCACAAATATTAAATCTTCATCATGCTATGGCAAGTGGCAATGAACTGGCAATCTGTTCTTGCCTTCTTCAAATATCAGAATTTATTACTGCAGAAAATAATAGCTGCTAATTTTCCAACCAACCACCTGTAAAGAACAAGTCATTGTACAGATAAGATGTGCTTTCCCCCCCCTACATATTGCACCTTCAGCTAACTTCATTCCCTCTGTTTGAATGAGAGTATATTTCAAGTGTAGGACAATTATATGGTTCTGTGCCTTATACAACCTGTTAAAAACAGTAATTTGCTGGCATAAAATTAGTTCTCAGTTTACAGATCTAACTAGCTTAGAGTAAGAACATTTCTCTCAAATCTAAAATCACTAGGGACTTGGTTGGGTGTGTTGACTGTTTATATTGTTCTTTGGTTGAACATCCATTCTAAAATAGATTTGTCTGCAGTTGATATGGCAATGCCATTATGCATTGACAGTGCAACATACTGCCATTTATTTTTTATAGGATTATTTGTACAAAATAACTTCCTTTATTCTAGATGGGTATAATTCCTTCCATCTGAATGAAGCCATGAACAGTAATTGTACGCTAAGAGAGGAATTTAACAGTGATAATGCACTCCTTTGCTATTTTAAACTTCAGTTAGTAGTTATGTCTTTTTTTTTTCTCCAAAGTATTCTGTTGTGATGTGTAAATGCTTGGCCAACTCCTTTATTATCTAAAAAGACCCCAGACTATCTTTTTTTTTTTTTTTTTGTAATACAGTACCTCTGCATAGTATCTTTTTTTTTTGCCTGTGCTGCAGCTGTGGGCTGTGCATTTGGAAAAGAGCATAGTGTTGGCTTCCAAGCCACATTGTTCAAAACTGAAGGAACTTGTGATATTTTTTATAGTATATCATTAAACTTCACACTAATATCTCTTCTTCAGAAATATTGAAAAACAGATCACTTTTTTTTAGCAAAGTTTTGGTGTAACCTCTAGTCTAGTGAGTGTGTTTTTCTTTTCTGGTTTGACACTTAGTGACAAGCTTGGGTTTATGGAGGAATCTTTGAGAAAGCTATCAGAAGTTATCACAGTTAAGTAATCTCACTTTGGGAGGCAGTGAAGGTTGCCAGCTGTTCCATTAGAGCTTCTTAAGATGGAAAAGCCTAGTATTAAAAGCAGGAGGGAAATGTCCACCAACAGATTTAAGGAGGAATTTTCTTAGGTGAGATATCATTATTAGAGCTCGAGACTCAGTAAGGAGGGGCTCTGACCTTCTGACGAGATGCTATGAATGTACCACAAAGCCTCTTGGAAGGTTAAGGAAGCAGTGGGAGTCATGATAACATTTGTTTTTTTCTCTAGCCTCCCAATGTTTTAATACTAAAAGAAATGTTTTTAATAAGTTCATTGTTAAGTTCCTGCTTTCTTTCCACTGACTATGGCTTTCTCCCCGGAGATGTTTAAGTGTCCAGCTATTCAGATGACTGAAGCTATAAATCATAAGGGAGAAAGCCAGACAGGGAACATTCACCTCAGAAATGGCTGAAAAATTGAGATAGGGTCTATCCTAGCAGGTTTTGAAGCATGCCATATCCCAGTTGGTTTCATACAGTAAACTGGAGACCTTTCATCACAGAATCAGAGAATGTCAGGGATTGGAAGGGACCTCAAAAGATCATCTAGTCCAATGCCCCCGCCAGAGCAGGACCACCTACAGCAGAGCGCACAGGAACGTGTCCAAGCGGGTTTTGAATGTCTCCAGAGAAGGAGACTCCACAACGTCCTTGGGCAGCCCGTTCCAGTGCTCTGTCACCCTCATAGGGAAAAAGTTTTTCCTCATATTTTTGTTGAACCTCCTATGTTCCAGCTTGTATCCATTGCCCCTTGTCCTGTCATTGGACATCACTGAGAAGAGCCTGTCTCTGTCCTCCTGACACTCCCCCTTGACATATTAATAAACATTTATGAGGTCACCCCTCAGCCTTCTCTTCTCCAAGCTAAAGAGACCCAGTTCCCTCAGCCTTTCCTCATAAAGGAGATGTTTTATATGAACCTAAGCATTGTTTCCTGATCTGAAACACACTTTTAGCCTAGCAGACTGATTTTACTACTTTTATATTAGAAAAATGGGGCAGTGAATAATTATCTGTTCGCTTATCTGGGGAAGTATGAGAGTTGTTTGCCCAAGAATATTTATGAAGTTCAGACACTCTATCAGAAGCAGTTTGGGATGAGCACAGATGGTAAATTCATTACTCAAGAATGATGAATCCCCTGGTGATATATGAAGACCATTTTATTTTCAGGGATATCAGTAAGGAGCCACCAATTTCTTGAGGTGATCCTGTTAATTTTGTATGCATGTTTTACGATTTATCTTCCAGGCTCTGAGGAGCAATTAAATTCACCTATGCTCATCAAAAGATTTAATGAGTATCGTAAGTTTTGATGATAATGCTGTTCTTTTCTTCTTTAGGTAGCTTCATTCACTGATGGTGTTATAGACTTAAAGCACATAAATGTCACAACTTTAGAGTGGGATGGCTTTTTTGAAGGTGGCCTTGTTATTTAAGTTCCAACTTCATTTCGCATCCTACGCAGGATGGGTCTTTTCAGGCAGAATGTCAGGTAAGTATCCCTGCTCTGGCTTCTGCAAGTACATGGTATCACGTAGCACCATACTAACTTAAGAAATGGATGCTTTTTGCCTGATACTTTCTTTCTACCTAATATATCAATGTTAGTGAAGCCTTCGTAAATGTATTAAAATACACTATTATATACCATTCTCTAGAATAAAACCCTCTGAGTCTTATGGTAGTATATAACTCATACACATTTTCACAATAGTGGGCTAAAACTCATCTGTTAAATTTAATTGTGAGCGTTAGTATAAAACCCCCCAGGATTATATCCGTTTAGTGTGTAGTAGTGATACTTTTATGTGAAAAACTACTTAATAAGATTCTGTAGTTTGCTGTATGTGTCTAGAATCATAGAGTCATAGAACATTGGGCATTGGAAGAGACCTCTAGAGATCATCTAGTCCAACCTCCCCTCCAGAGCAGGACCCCCTAGGGCAGCCACACAGGAACACATCCAGGCAGGTTTTGAAAGTCTCCAGAGGAGACTCCACAACCTCTCTGGGCAACTTGTTCCAGTGCTGGGCAACTTGTTCCAATGCTATATATATAATGAACACAGTCCGATCTCTTGGTGACACCACACACCTAGATTACTTGTAAAGATTTTTCTCCTGTAAACTTAAGATTAGTTTCTTTTACATCAATATAATTTCCATGCCAGTCAATAAGTGCATAAATGTAAACCGAAATAATCCACATAATGTTTTAAAACATAGTATATATGTCCTCAAAGTGGCCAAATCATTTTGAAAGTTATAAAAATCCAACCTTGTTGGCAATGGTAGTCACTGCATGACAAAAGCCACCAAGTAGCACAATACATCTAATCCTATATCATTTTATCATGCATTAATAGGAATATCAATGTCTGTTATCAAATATTGTAGATTTGGATGTTTTGGGGGCATATCTAGGGATGTGTGCAGGATTTAGGTGCAATTTTATATTCTTAATGAGTGACATTGAAACATCGTACTGGACCATCATGGTTAAGAGAGTAGATAAATGCCAGAAGGATCGTGTGTTTTTTGTTTTGTTTTTTTTTTTTTTTCTTTTCTCTCTGCATTTCAATAGTTTGTGATAAATAAGTAGTAGTGCTTATGCCTACAATCTATGGTCTGCCGTGACCTCAAGGGTGGTTAATACAGACATGGTCATTCATGTAATCGTGGCTTCTTTTCTCCTATCGAGCATCCTAGATATAAAAAAATTTGTCCAGCACAGATGAACAGAAGCTAAATATAATTGGAACAACTCAAATTTTCTCTACTTTTTAAATATATTTTCCACTTCTCCATGATTGTATACGGATACATACATATGTAAACATAAACAGTTTTGAATGATTACAGATTATATTGATTCTGTGATATTTGCTTATATTTCTTATATCTGAAAAGAAAAAAGACTTTTCACATTTCCAGGAGGAATGTTAATATTGGTACAAGACAGAATAGAGTGCAAATTTCTGCCAGCATCTCTGCAAGGAATGATAAACCAGGAAAAATGGAAAAATGTTATTTTTATGGAATTTTGTGAGTTTCAGTGGGCAAAACCTGAATGTTATTGACCTTTCTAGAAGAAATGTTCCCATCTTAGTTACCTGAATGACTTTTCTTTTGAAATCTTTGGTATTTTTAAGTGGTTGACTTAAAAATATCTGTTGAAGTGCTTCTCAATACTGGATGTACTTGATTATTCCCAAACCACTGTCACTTTGAAGCTGTTAATATTTCATCTCAGCAACTTGAACTAGACACATTTTACTCTCTGAAAAGTTTTTATCAAGTATGTTCATTAATATACAGACTAATGTGAAATGCCCATTCCATTGGAGATATGTTTGAGAATGTTGAGAGACTTGTGACTGTATGGCTGTAGGTCGCTGTTGACTGAGTACAGGTAGGTAGATAAAATAACACTTGATCTGAGAGTCATTTGCATCATCAAGGAATTTGTTTAATGGGTATGTTTGAGAAGGGTAAGACTATTTCCTCAATTACTTTGATTTTTTTTTTTTTAGTTTGTTTTGTTTTGAGTAATGGGAATATTAAAATACTCCAAACACTATACAGAATACTAAAGGAGGTTAGTTGTAAAAGCTGCTGTGTCCACTAAATAAATACTGTTAATGATGAATGAGACTTCAGATACAGAGTATTTTGGCAGAACCGTTTATGACAAACAGGTTGTCAGAGAAGCCTTCTACAGCCAGCTAAGTAAGTGTAGGCTTAGAGACTTCCTATTCAATGTAGAATAAATGTTACACATAGCTTGTTTGTTTTTCAGCTATGGTTTAGATAAACATGTGTCAGCTTTCCGTTCTGGATACAAAACCTAGAGCTTTTATTTTAATGTAGATTGAGTTGATTTTGTGGTAACAGAAAACACTGAAGTGTCTGGCTTCTCTAGATACGAATTCTCAGGCTAACAGATTCATTTTAATGACTGCCTCACTCTGGACTATCCTAACAGTGTCCCCAGGATATGATTTCTGAGCTAATTCGGAAGGTGATACTCCAGAAGCCAGGAGTAGTGAAAGTGCCTCTCTCTGATCAGAGCTGATCATACAGTACCTTTTTAGTAAGGTAATGGGGTACTTCTGTGTCCTGCACCACTACAGAAATTTCATGATGCTTTCCCCTCTCTACAACAGGAGCAGCATTTCTGCAAAAAAAAACCAACCCAACAAAACCCTGTTGTTAGGCTTTGGGTCTTTGCCAAAATAAGATAAACTTTTTTTCAAAGAGCATAAACTCTGAACTGTTTTTTTTACTAAATATATATGCAAGTGAACACGTGTGAAAAACAATGCAGTATTTTAAGAGGAACAAATGTGGCAAATATGCTCTCTTCCCTTCAGACTCACACTCCTGTTGTGCCATGTTGGCTTTCAAGTTATGACATAAATACAGTTCTACTTTCTTGTTCGTGAATTTAAATTGGACTGAACCATACTATGTTGCAGCTTATTCCAAGTGTGAATCTGAAGTCCTAACAGTGAATACTGAGTAAAACTTCACAGTTTCTACTTCATGTACACATTCCACTTGTTTCAAGTGTATACTTAAATGAAAATAAAGTCAGGGACATTGTCTATTTTGGTTGCAAGCTGAGCATTTTTGACATTTTTCATTCTAATTTGTTGCAACACTCTAAAGACAAATGGAGAGAGACTGAGGTCTAGAAATGATAGTTGTAAAAATTCAACTATTTTAGCATCCTTTATATCTGCTATTGGTTGTAAATTTGAAAGTAGTAAACTGTGTGCTGTTTAAAGTAGTTGAAGAAGTTTAAACATAGTGAAAATCAGTGTAGGTATAGCATAGGATGAAGACTAGAACAGAGGAAACAAGTCATTTTGATTGCATAAGAAACATGTTTTATCACAAACAAGTATATGTGCCAGCCTTGGTGGTTTTAAACTTCATGTTACACATTTTCACTGATTAGGAAAAAATACACCGAATTTCTTACATTATATGGAAACAATTTTTAATGTTATACAGAGAGTGGGGCAAAAAAAGAGGGAAATGTGTTACATTAATCGGTTTTAAAGTTAGATTCTCTGATTGTCTATAAAATTATCCCTTTCCATCTCCATTTCAGTGTTTTTTTCCAAAACTGATACCCATGTAGATCAAGAATAAAGTCCAGTCTTTCTTAACAGACACACTTTTCAGTATGTTTGTAATCTCACCAAACTGAAAACCTGCCATTATATCAAGATATTTCAAAGAACTGGCTAACAATATTGGTTAAAAAGACATGATGGGATCATTGTTGTATTCCAACAAAGAGATTTGTAACAGAACGATTTATAAATTATTTCAACCACAGGATTTTCAACCATCTGAAATGCCCCCTCCCTTGATTTTTCCTATTATAGCTTAAATTGTTGCCAGCACCCCCAGTGAGAGGATATTCTGTTGAACAGGTGAGCAGCTGATGTATGCCTGTTGTGGGGTGAGGGCAATGCCATATTTTGGCTAGGAGGTGTGAACAAATCAGGAGATTTGCCGTTTAGTCACTAATTATATCAACTTCAGTTCATTCACTGAACAGAGAATGTATGCCTTAATCGGATATTGGATATGGCTACCCTTCTCTTGAATATAAATACTTGTTTTGAAAGTTACTGGAAAGAAAAATTATAGCCTTTTTTTTTTTTTTTGTCCCAAATCAGTTTAGGAATTAAAAAAATTCATTATAAATAGTTGTAATCCTTCATGTACTACACATACCTCTGATACAGGTTTTTACACTTCCAGCTAGGATAAAACTTTCTTTTGACTGTTGAGTTACCAGTATGTTGTAGAGAGTAATGCAGATAATGAAGTGTTACTAATAAACTAGTGATTGTTTTTATCTCTAAGACTTCCATCTTCCTTAGTTGTCATGGGAGCTTGTGATGAACACATGGACTCAAAGAAAGCCTTTAAGTACTCTGACCCGAAGTCCTTCCAAGGTGGAATTTCTAAATATCTAGTGTAGACAGATATTAAGAATCATAGAATCATAGACTGGCCTAGGCTGGAAGGGACCTTAGAGATCATTTAATCCAACCTCCCTGTCATGGGCAGGGACGCCTCTCAACTAGATCAGGCAACACGTGGGGACCCAACAGGGATCGAACTCACGACCTTGGTGTTATCAGCACCACGCTCTAACTGAGTGAGCTAACCAGTCCCCAGAAAAAGATGAAAATGTGTTTTCCCCTCAGAACACTTTCTCTCTCACAGGTAATATGGAGCACCTGCCTGGTCTATATCACAAGCCCCAACCTCTCCTAAACACAACTATCAGACCTCCTGGGTGAATTCCACCTTCTTCAAAGTTTAAAGGGGAATGAATCAGAAAGCATACAGAACTGACAGAAACCTTACTGCTGTCACTTCTTAAGTAAAACATACTAGACAAACCTAAAAACCCCAGACATTAAGTAAGACAAAAAATGCAGATTGCACAGGTCCCTCGTAGACTCTGGATTAGTCATTTTACTTGACTGTAATGAAGGAAGATCAGATTTGATGATCAGAATGATCTCTAGCCGAAGTGGGCATATACCTGCATACATACGTACCTATCTGCATGTGTGCATATGTGTATAAATGTGTATATTTGTATGTAAATCAAATAATTCTCTTGGATTTTTCCTACTGTGGGGAGTATCTCAACTCATCTTGATGCTTCTATATGTGACTTTTAACATGTCATACACCTCTTGTTACTCTTTTCTGTGTGTTGTGATATAAATGAAGCTGAGATTCTGGTGTTTTGTTCATGTGTCAGCTGGGAGACTAAACAGAAAACGAGTTTCTTTTGTGTTCCTTGTGAAAGTGATACTGCTGCATTATGTCTTACTAGATATAGACAAGCTATTCTTACAGTATAAAAGCGGCTTTCGGTTCAATTGTAAACTTACATTAAGGAACAAATTCTCCTTTATTATTAGGATATTTCTTATATTGCTTCCTGCCAATCAACTTTTTTTGCTGAAGCACTATTACGTAACGATTACACTAATGCATCAACATATAAAATGTTTAGATTTCAAATTTGTAATTTAAGATGTTATTAAAAAAGTGTCTTAGCAACATGCAAGCTCTATTCAACAATACAGGGAGTTATGAACATCTGGAAACTTGGTAGAAAATCAGAGTATTTGGTAATAACTTTATAAAATAAGTGAGTTATGAACAAGAGTTGAAATAGCTGTTTTTCCAACTCAACATAGTCATCTATTTCTATTTTTAAAATACTTAAGTATTTTTGTGTCTAATTTTGTAATACATATCAAGGCTATTTTCTAACAGGAGAATATATCAACTGCAGTGTATCCTGTCATAGTCGTGTTTTGAGAGACAAAGACCTGCTTACTCCGTAGTAAGTTTAGTAGACTTAACTAACTTTGTGTGGTTTATTTCATGGATTAAATAACTCTTAACGCAGATATCACAAGGATTTGCAGTATCTATATTAAAGGTTGGCAATGAGATCTGAATATGTTCAATTTAGTGATAAATAGTCCAAGGAAGACATTCAGCATTTATGATTAAGCATAAGCCAATTCAAGTCACATGAAAATTCAGTTCTCTTTACTATCAGTAATTTTACACAACTAATTCATTCTACTAGTTTAATCTATATTCAGTTGTGGCTCAAGTGATTTTGATGTCCAACTCCAAACTATTTCACTCGAAAACCTCTTTGGGTAGCTGAGTTCATGTTTGTTTCACATTGATGGTATAAGGCATCTGGCATAGGAAGGTATTTGTTTTGAACAATGTTTGTTTGTTCTTTTATTTCATAAAAACAGGGAAATAGAGTATGCAGTGCTCTGAGCAATAAAAGGTACATGATACATTGCAGTTATTTGTGCTTCTGTGTTCAAATTAGATCAGTGTTTTGTTTTTTTTTTCTAGAGCTAAGAAAAAGGAAGAGCTACATTTCTGGGGCTAAAATGGTTTGAGATGTATATATTTGTTTATTAGTGCTTGATCCTCTTAACACTGAAGTCAGCCAGAATTTATGTTTAATTTCAGAGTGAGTAGGATCTTGTTCCTTAGAAGTGATAAGAAAACAATTTTCAGGGTGAACTCCCAGTCCTTACATTTTTCTGTAGACCTCTCCCATTAATAACGCAACTTCACATCTAGGATATGATCCATTCCATACTGCATAGGGTACATTGCTAACTTCCTAGAGACATGAGATGAGATATTACATGATGGTGACTTTTCTTCTATGATGAGTTCATTGTGACAAGACTGATTTTACAATAAACATTTATGCATCTTTCACATGTATCTTAAAATTATTTAAGTAGAGAACATTATTTTTCCTGATGTTCTTTAGAAAGCAACATAATTTACTGAGACCAGAGCAAAGAAAGTGTAAAGGTTTTTTAACATAAAGACATAAAGGCAATGAATATATGCTAGAAAATCATATTAAGGAAACCAGACTACTATATCTTATGCTGTGTTTTTTCTGAAAACAAAGGGAGTTGCTAAACAGATTTTTCTTCTTCTTCTTTTTTTTTTTTTTTTTTTTAATGATGTGCTGGAGGTATGTCAGTTTGAATCTTGCTAACATATTTTATTCCTAATAAGATTGTAAGCAGAATGATCATCTCTGCTTAATTCTTAATACGTGAGGCTTGTTGCATGACAGATATATATTATAGGCTTTTTTTTTTTTTCCCATAGTGGCATGCTTAAAGTGGGGTTTGATCAGAACTAAAGCGTGCAGAGGTCACAGCAGGTAATTAACACAGCCCATTTCTGATCCTAAGGCACTTTGTGGTGCCGGAGTGTCTGCAAAGTGCACTATTTTGGTTCAGTGTGTTTACAAATACTCACTGTCACAGAGCATCAGCCATTACTCTCATGCTCCTGTGCTACTAGGAGTTACAAACTAGTCAGGCTAGTGAGAGTATATCTTAAGTGAGTTAAAAGTACCAATCATTGGTATATAACTTACATAATTCTATTAAATGTGGATCAGAGATGAACGTGCTTTGTCCATCTATGTGAACATTTATATCGCATTTGAAGTCTGGGTTAGAAGTAAGATCTGACCTGTGAAGGGAGGATATCTGTTTCTGTTTATGAACTTGAGAACTCCTGAATCTTGAAACGACTGTCTTTGTCATATATGCATGAGTATTTTCAAAACAAAGTATTTGTACACGTTAATAACTGCAGAAATTGGTTGAACGTGCTATTACTCTCCATCCTTGTCTGTCTTTGATTTTGAATTTAGTTAGTGATTGCTTTATGAACTCTAGTTAAACCGGTGTATGTGACTGGTAGATATTATTCTTAAATGCTGAATTTGGAGATACTGATATTTGATACGTACGAGTAACTAGACACCAAACCTAACAAATATCATATACTTGTGACTTTACAGATGTAACACACTTTGAATTTCTTAATGATGAAAATGCTTAGCATGTAAATCGTGTTCCTTATGTTACCATGACTGTGTGATAATGACAGTCTAGGAGAGACTATGTGGTTAAGAACATAGGCAAGGATGTATGGCAGGAGTCAGTCTTTAGGATTGCAGCTGCTGGATGGCTCTTGCCTAGTGTTTTGTTGTTTAGACCAGCAGTAAGCTAGTGGTTTACTACTTGTTAGGTGGTCCGAATGAGAAAGAAAACCAAGTGAAGCTTCTGATGGCAAATCAAATTTGCAGCCAGAGAGGCAAGACACCTCTAGGCAATGGGGAAGACAGACTAAAGGACAAGAGGTCATAGAATCACAGAATGTTAGGGGTTAGAAGGGACATCTGAAGCTCATCAACTCCCTGCTAGAGCAGGATCACTTAGTTCCAAGAAAGCTAAAAATAAGAGCATGAAGAGAGAGATGTTTGGCTGTAACAGATTGCCATATGAGAATTTTATTTTTTTTTTGTATAATAATATTATAATTACCAATGTGCCTGCCTAATTTTAAATTCAGAAGATTCAGTGAAGATGTTCTTGTTTAAGTGTGGGAAATTCCTTATAATATAGTAAAATAATATCATGCATAACATAATTAAATCCTAATTTTAATCTTGTATGTATCATTGACAAATCTTTTGCATTCAAATTTGGCTGAAGCCCTTAAGGTTAAGTATTCGAATCAGTCAAAAGTAGTAGATATATGCCTGTGCTTGTCATTACGTGCAGGAATAGTATGAAATCTACAGGTGCATACTTAAGCAATTACATGTCTTCACAAAATCAGGATTTAATTTTCAAACTCAAGTCTCAGTAGATTTTCTAAAGTTTCTAAAACTAATTCCTAACTGAAAAAATGTTTTAGCTTTCCCTGAAGAGAGTGCTTTACTCATACACGGGTCAGGCTTCAGACAAATTATTTTGATTTGTAAAGTGTGAACAGTTCCTAAAGCTTGTCTCAGATTTCCTTTTCTCAAATTTAAGTAGAAAGATCCTTAATATATTTCTGTCACAGTTATGGCAGCCATCAATACATCATCCAGCAATGGAGTTATAATGATGCATTGCTTATTCTATGTACCCTGACTAGATACGAGTGATAGTAACATGGGCAGAATTCTAAACCGCTGGGTCCTTAATACTTGAAGAAAACAAACATTTGTTAAAAAAAAAGTAAAACCAACCACAAAAGAGATACCTGCACATCACTTTTAGCGAAGAGTTCAGATAGAAAATATTTTTTAACTTGTATCATTTTACTAGTTCTTTTATTTGAGTGAACAAATTTAGAACCAATGCCTTGATCCCAGAGTTGTTTTCTGTTTTCCCCTCTTGGAAGAATGCTGACATTACGATATTGTTTTGAATTGTCAATCTGAGTGGAGAGGAATAAAAAATTCTTGTTTATTTGAAAAGTACAATGTAAATTAAAAAGAATTTTTCTACTTTTTAAAAGGTTCCCGGTTTTCATTGTTGAACTACTCAGTGACAGAAGACTTCTCATTTGTTTAGATTCCTACTTAAACAGGTAGAAATTCTTTTCACAGCTCTTTCTAATCTCTGATAAAGTACAACAGACTTTAAAAAGTGAGAGACAGAAAAATAGTTTTTCTCTATACATTTCTAGCACAAGATAGCAGCTGAAATTGGCCTCTTAAGCATTGTAAAAGCAAGTACTTAAAAATGTCACTTTATATCTGATAAATAAATATATATATAGATATATATGAATACGTTTACACCTTAAGATTCTGTTAATCTGTTCATCAAATTCCAAGATCTCTGTCCTTCAAGGGAATCTACGGAGGATATACTGTGAGTTTGGAGTCCCTTTGAAGACAACTGCAGACTTGGTGACTTAATGCGATCATGCAGTTACTCTAACAGGAGATGAGGTTCTTTCATCTTGTGTGAAACTATCCATATGTTAAACTTACTCATATGAAATGAATTTTAAGTCTATGCATTCGATTTCTGAGTTTTCAAACTTATGTTATGTGCAAGTTTTCTTTACATGGTTTCTAGGGGTCAACTAAATGATTTTCTTGAAAGTTGGTTTCAAAAGTACAACCAAAAATTATCAGAAAAAATCCCAACCAACCACAAACAAAACCTAATCAGCTCCTGGCCTGAAGAAGCACAGTAGTATAGATGTATCTGTAAACCTAAAAAAAGACTGAGAGGTAATCTCTAGGGGTCTGTGCATAAGAAATGTTAGAAGGTTTTTGTTAGTGTTACGTGAACTTCCATGCATTTGCTCTATGTGAATAGACTGAGGTTGGTAGATGTTCCTCAATGCCAGTGCTTACACCACAATTTCATTTGTATTACTGGTTACTGAGCAGTGTTAATTATTGTGATGGCATGACTAGCTTAAGTAAAAATTATTTCATATACCTGGATACAGAGCTTTACAAGTAAAACGGATATCTAATTATTCACAAATGGAGGCAGGAATTCTGAAACAAACTATTACTTCAAATGTTATTTTTATTAACTTCTTTATTTCCTTCTAGTTTCATAACTGAGATATATGAACTTCAGGTGCAACATATATTAATTTAATATTTGACTAGTAATGCTTTTTCTGACACAGGAAGTATACTAGAAAGCAGAGAGTAATAGGTAAATGAAATTTATGGGTTTAATATAACACTTCCTAATTTGGCCTTCAGAATCAAATACAATAACTTGAAATAGAAGGTAATGATAGCTGTGTCTTAAATGCTTTCTCTAATGAGAAATCTTCAAGAATGAGTGAAATATTAATACTAGCATTATTCTTTCAGCTTTTAAGTTGCATGTTTTAATTCACAGTAGAAAGAAACAGTTGATAGTCCATTAATGATATTTTCCTAAAGCAATTTGATACAATATTTTTATAGAAATTTCCTAAACAAAAATCACAGGAAGGAATTTTTATCTAAAATGTGGAACTATGGTATTCCTTTGATAGGCTTAAAATGTCAAAGTAGTATTTTTGTGCATTTTGAAGTTTCTTCAGTACCAATGCTGATTAGTTCTAATGACTGTGTCTTGGGAAGAACTGAACGTTTTCACATGCAGATTTGCTAGGCTTATAAATAATGTGTTTGGAATTATCAAAGCAGTTATTACCATAAAAATAGATATAAGAAATCAGGACATCTTAAATTCTGTTTAAGCTAATAATTACATTAAAAGGAAATAAGGTCTGTGGACCTATTTTATGCAAATATGGATGAATATACTTATTTATATTTAGGGTCATAAGTCAAATGAACTTCAACCTTCTTTAACAGTTTACAGAACTGAAGTCTGAATGTTTTGGTCAATACCAGTTAATATGAAGTGTGGTGACATACTTCAGAAGAAGAAAAGGAATGTGCAGTGAATATCTGGTCTTTGCAAAATAGGTTCCACATGCAAAGAAACAAAAGGGGAGGAATAACATCTGCAGAGATCAGTTTTGTGATCAGTCTTGTGAATACTGAAATGAAAGTTTACATATTTGGGTCAAATATCTTGTTTATAAATTTCATCTTGTTCCCACATAGAATAGATTAATCTGTTTCAAATAAAGACTTGAGAACTTTGTTTCTTTTCCCAGTCACCATTTAAGAAATCTTATTTTATAAGAAAACACATGTGAAACACAGTAACTGCATACCATGGTTACTGGGCACTATCTAAATTTATTGCTCTTATCAAATATACTCCCAAAGACATAAAGAAAAACTATTTCCTCCTCTTTTGGTGATACTGCAGAAAGTGGTCTTCAAAATGCTGAGGCGATCTGACTGATAATACTAGTTTAATCCTATTCAGTCCTATTTTTTTGCTGTAGACAAAAGTAGACCATTAAAGTAGGGTGCCACATGTATCAGTTTGCTTACTCCCAGAAGCTGTGCGCTTTCCTTTTGTGAATAAGCAGATTATATTTTAGTTGATGATCTGTTAGTTCTTCTACTTGCTGGGATATGATGACAGCCAGAATTTAAGTATCTCCAGAACTGCCTGGAATCTTATTGAAGTGACAAAACTTAGTGATACAGAGATGAAACTAGAGCACCAATTCCTGCTAAAAATGAAGGACAGACCTGGGCAGGCTAAGCTGTCTGACTCTTTTGGAGATCTGGGGAGTGCAGCTGCAGAGATCAGCATCCACCTCCACTGCCATCAATAACCACCCAGCACGGCACATTGCACGCGTTGCTCGCAGGCAGGTGGAAGCGTGTGATTTTGCCTGAGGTGAACCAAGAATTGCTCTTAGAACTCCTAACTGAAAAAAAAAAAAAAATTAAGACTAGCCTTGGTCAGTGAGAGGCTGAGGAAGGTCTGGGAACAGCTATTTCTGAAGAGGACTATTATTTTCTGAACTAAACTTCTGTCTATTTTTGCCCATTGCTTTTTTATCCCGTATTTCTTTATCATAGAAAAGATCATCTGAGTACTGTAATCAGACTGAAAGTATTAGTACAGAAAATTTAAGAAATACCTGGTGAGAAACCTCCAGACTGTGTGTATCTGGCCAAAATCTTTGGATTGTTTTACACATATATATTTTTGTACGCACATATAATAAGAAACAACAGCACGAAGATACTAGCAACATTCTAAACAAAACAAAGCCCTCATAGCGGAAAGGCAGAGTGACAATTCATAAGCTTTGTTCTGTCAGACAAGTGAAGTCCAGTTTAAGTCCAGCTCTAGGATTAAGCTGTACTCTTGCCTCAAATGCTAGAGTGTGATTGTACTTGGGTTGTGTGAGAGAGTTTTGATGCTGTTGTAATTCTTTGACATATGACATAGTCTAATACAACCGGTCATCACGCCAAAGGTGATTATGTCCTAGAGCATGAATGCCAGCATTAGTTTATTAATGTTGTCAGAAAGACAAAGATGTTACTGAAGAACATTTAACTGCTCAGAGGATTGTGTTTTTCAGCACCTGAGGGAAATACATATTTGAGCACTTGTAGCTGTGTGGTGATAGCAGAGATCTTGTTACTTGTGAATGCTTAAGGATTCATTTAGACCACCACCCTTGCATGGCAAATTTCAACCCCAAGCAATTTGTACTTGCAGTGAGAGCCTACCTACTGCCCAAAGGATATATGACAGAGCTAATTAAGGATTGTTGGTTGTTTTTCTGTGATATAACTTAAGCTCTGTTCTTAAATTCTCTGGTTTTCGAAGATTATTGTAGTGGTTTGACCCTGGCTGGCAGCCAGGTGCCCACACAGCCACTCCTATCACCCCTCGTTCTCTGTTAGATAGGGGAAGAAAATGTAATGAAGGGCCCATGGTTTGAGATAAGGACAGGGAGATCACCCATATTTACTGTCCCAGGCAAAACAGACTCGATTTTGGGGAAATTAGCTAAATATATTAAAAGACAAATCAGACAAAGGTAGTGAGAAATAAAAACAGATCTTAAAAAAAAAAAACCCCACACCTCCCTCCCACTCCTTCCTTCTTCCCAGGCTTAACATTTATCCCAATTTATCCACCTCCTTCCCCCAAGTGATGTAGGGGAACAGGAAATGGGGGTTGCAGTCAGTCCATCTGATGCCTTTTCCACCGCTGCTTCCTCCTTCAGGGGAGGACTCCTCACTCTTCTAGTTTAAGATATCTCTAGTCTGTTGCTTCAGCACTTCCTTTAAAAAGAATTTATGTAGACAATGTCCACAACTGTGTATTTGTCTTTATCAAATGCAGCAGTTTGGTCTGTAAGTTCTCAAAGTAAGAAAATGTCAATGTATTTGTGTTTATCTAAATATATATATATACACACACATATGTATGTATATGTAGCCTAACCAAGGCTAATTCTA
Source organism: Trogon surrucura (assembly GCA_020746105.1). Lineage (NCBI taxonomy): Eukaryota > Metazoa > Chordata > Aves > Trogoniformes > Trogonidae > Trogon > Trogon surrucura. The sequence continues at coordinate 108,563,558 of CM036617.1, read as the reverse complement.
CATATGTATGTATACATATATGTAACCTAATTAAATATACATATATTTAATCATATGTATATGAACATATATCAGTGTATATATACATACATATGATTAGCTAGACAAATGTTTCATTAACAAATCAGATTCATCTGGAAGAGAAATGGTTATATCTTCTTTTTATGAGCTAGAGTTGTGGGAGATTTATGTGAAAGTATAAATACAAAACATGAATAGCAACTGATGGTTTTTCAAATAAATATACAACACAATTACAAGGGAGATTTTTTTTTAATACAAAAAAAAAACCTTAATGAAAAACTAACTTTTTCCATCCAGGTGCACTCATTGCAAAACTTTGATGACATTCTAGGATAGCTCAGGTTAGGATTGGTGCTGAAATGACCAAAGATAGTCTTACCCTTCTTAGACAAGTGAACTCCATCAGCACCCAGTAAGACAGGTTTCTCAAAGCAGTCCCCATGGTTTATGTAGCCAGACCCCTGGCTGTGGTACCAGTCCCGTGACCAGCTGTTCATTTGCCAGATTCAACTGTCCCTTTCAAGCTCCTTCCCTTTGACTGGGAGGATTGATGAAAAAAATACCTGTGGTTCAGAGACCCTTACCACTGCTCTCAGGACTCTCTAGTCCTTCTTGATGCTCCTCAGACTGTTCCTGGCTGTATCACTGGTGCTCACACGAAAGAGCAATAGCAGATAATAGTCAGTAGACCATATGAGGCTTGGCAGTCTCTCAGTGACATCAGTGACATGCCTGATAGGAGCCCTCAGTAAGCAGCACACCTCTTTAGAGTGTGTCAGGTTGGTGGATGGGTGCCTCTGCCCCTCTCAAAAGAGAGTCACTGACTACTATCACCCATTGACTTTTCTTAGTTGCTCTGGTTTTCACATGGGGAGCAGCAGACTGGACTGCCTTGCTTGGCTGCAGTGTCTCTCCTGATGTGACAAGTCTCTCCTCTTTGGTCTGAAGAGTATTGTAGGAGTTCTGTAAGGGCACTTCAGGCACTAGGGGAAATCTCTTCCTCCTGCAGGTCCTTGCTTGTTGTGAGATATGTTCTTCTGCATTATTGGTCACCCTGCCTCTCATTTGTGTTGGTGGGGGAGTTTTCAGAAGAGTCATAGAAAAAAGTAATGGTTTGCAGTGAAAGTTGTGAACTAGGAGTTTGCTACACGACATACTAAAGGAAATTCTCCGGAAACAAGAGGTTTTGATTTTTTTTTTCTTTAATATTTTTGAACTTAACAAAAAGGTAAACTTTACATTCAAACCCTAATGGATATGGATCATTATAGTTAGTGTGAAAAAAATTGCCAAAATATTCTTTGAAATACTGAAATAAAATTATTTTTATTAATTTCTATATATATTTTGATGCTGCATCAGACTTATCAGTTGGTAATTTCCTGATTGGGGGCCACAGATTTTTAAGGAATGATTTCAGCTTCTGAACAGAGTTTTTCATTTTTTGTGTCGTTCATCTCAGAAAGACTGGACAGTAGAGTGTGTGTACATGCTCAAATGCTCAAATGAGAAAAGAATGCCTAACCTGGAGACCAGAATGACAACGGGTTGAGAGGATGATTTCGTTGTCAAATTAGTGCTTTGTTACCTTTCATGAAGTACCATTATGCTAATCTGTAGTAGCTCTTGGGTACTTCATCTTTTTTTTTCTTCATTCCCTACGATAATATTTTCAAGGGTTTAACAAAATCTGTAATGTTTTACTTAACTGATGTCCCAATTTTGACTGGGCTAGAGTTAATTTTGTGCCTAGTAGCTGGTACAGTACTGTATTTTGGATTTAACATGATAATAATGTTGATGACACACTGATGTTTTAGTTGTTTCTAAGTAGTTCTTCTTCTAAGACATGAATTTTTCAGTTTCCCATGCTCTGCTGGCAAGAAGCTGCGAGGGAGGATAGAGTAGCTGACCCAAACTGACCAAAGGGATATTCCATACCATAGGGCATCGTCCTCAGTAGATAAACTGGGAGGAGATAGCTGGGAGGGGCTGATTGCTGGTCAGGAACTGGCTGGGTGAGTAGTGAGCAATTTCCTTGTGCATCACTTGTCTTGTCTTAGCTTTAATTTCTCTTTCTGTTATCTTCCTTTTCATTGTTATCATTATTATTAATAATTATTGATTTTATTTTGTTATGTTTTATTTATTAAACCGTTCTTATCTCAACACACAAGTTTGTCATGGGTTTGCATCTGACAGGGTTTTGGGAGGTGGAAGGAGAGCTCTGTGGAATGACTCTTGGAGAGCCTCCCCCACCCTCAAGTAGGAGTTGGACCTGCCTCTGTCCAGGGCCAGACTAATCAGTGCCTCTGCAATCAAGATACTTAAAAGGTGACCTCATTGTTCTTTTTCTCTCTTTCAGTATCCTCTTATCTTGATCTGTCCTGTCTTTGTTTTGGGGATTTTTTCTGCTGGAAGAGTGAGAGGTGAGAGGGGAACAAAGGAATGTAATCCTGAGGAGAAAGAAGGGCAGAAGGGTCCCAGAGGAGAAGTAGAGGGGGAAGGCTGCGAGAGCAGAACCTCTCCCTGGAGCCCTGTGGTGGTTGAGATGTCAGGAAGGGGATTGTCTGCCAGCTGAGGAGATTGATGGTGGCAAGGATGTCTGGGATGTATCAGTATGTGCAGATCCCTATGTGAGAGGGCAGAGACTGAGCATCAGTGGGGAACATACCCAAAGCGATCCTGAGGGCCCTGAGGGGCTCAGAAGGAGGAAGAGGATTGCCTCCTGTGAGGTGGAAACCACCTGGCATGAAGAAGAGACTGTGAGGAGCCCTCCTCTCAAGGGAGGAGCTGCCATGAAGATGGGAGGGGAGGATGTGGAGAGTGTGTTTAAAATCAAGTCATATTACCAGAAGGCTGTGCTGCCATTCAGAGAGACCTGGACAGGCTGGAGAGCTGGGCGGGGAGAAATCTTATGAAGATCAACAAGGGCAAGTGTAGAGTCTTGCACTTGGGAAAGAATAACCCCATGTGTCGCTATAGGTTGGGGACTGACCTGCTGGAGAGAAGTGTAGGAGAAAGGGACCTGGGGGTTCTGGTGGACAGGAGGATGGCCATGAGCCAGCAGTGTGCTCTCATGGCCAAGAAGGCCAATGGCATCCTGGCGTGTATTAGAAGGGGAGTAGCAAGTAGGTCAAGAGAGGTCCTCCTGCCCCTCTATTCTGCCCTGGTGAGGCCACATCTGGAATATTGTGTCCAGTTCTGGGTCCCTCAGCTCAAAAGGAACAGGAAACTGCTTGAGGGAGTCCAGCACAGAGCCACAAAGATGATGAAGGGAGTGGAACATCTCCCTTATGAGGAAAGGTTGAAGGAGGTGGGTCTCTTTAGCTTGGAGAAGAGGAGGCTGAGGGATGACCTCATTAATGTTTATAAATATATCAAGGGAGAATGTCAGGAGGACAGAGACAGGCTCTTCTCAGCGACGTCTAATGACAGGACAAGGGGCAATGGGTACAAGCTGGAACGTAGGACGTTCCACAAAAATATTAGAAAAAACTTTTTCCCTGTGAGGGTGACAGAGCACTGGAACAGGCTGCCCGGGGAGGTTGTGGAGTCTCCTTCTCTGGAGACATTCAAAACCCACCTGGACACGTTCCTGTGCGATCTACTGTAGGTGTTCCTGCTCTGGCAGGGGGGCTGGACTAGATGATCTTTTGAGGTCCCTTCCAATCCCTAACATTCTGTGATTTATTGACGTATTCCTGTCACTACCCTACTCCGAGAACTGAGGTGGTAAATTAAATCTCTTTTCTCCTGAAAGTCTCTCTGGTTTTTTCACCTGTCATCCTAAACTGCAGATTATGAGACTCCCAATCCTTGAGACTTTTTGGTTGAGTTTTCTCCCTTCATATCCTTGTGGAGTTGGGGGGTGAGAGAGGAGTGAGCGAGAGACAGTGTCATTCTTTGCTGTCGGCCAGGGCAGTTGGCTTGAACCATTACAAAATTTTAGAATTTTTTTCCCAGTTCTCCTCCCCATCCCACTGAGAGGGTGGAGGAATAAGTGAGCGCCTGCCTGATGCTTAGTTGCTGGCTGGGTTTAAACTGCGGCATCTGGACCTTTATGAACACATAGTCACATGAATGGTGCACTATAAGGGATGGATATGTATTTTTTAGGAAGCAAAGCAAGAGAGTTGAAGAAAGAAGCTGCTCTGCGTGTGAGAGAGCATCAGGAATGTATGGAGCTCTCCCAGGCAAGGATGGCAAGCCAGTGGAGAACAGGTGGGTCAACAGACTATGCCTCATGTGCTGGTTTGTATCTGCTGTCAGAAAACATCTTAACTTCTGTAATAATCACTAGTGGAAAGCTGTAAAAATGGGGCTTGAAGTCTTGTTGTTTTGGGGGAAATATTTATTGTCTTCCTTAAAAATCCCAATTTTAACTTTTTTTCTTTTCCCTGTGACTTTGGTTCTGCAAGTATTAAAGCAGTATATAGATTTGTATCATTGGTTTATGAATGCCCAAATAATTATGACTTAATTGCCTGAAAATATATTTCAGGTGCACCTTGCATGAAATTTTGGTATATATGAATTTGGTGCCTTTGAACAGAAGCAGCATGTAACTCTTATTCAACAACAGAATAAGCCTTAAGCGATGTCTCAAAAAAATAGATGTTTGTCAGTCAGCAAGCATGAAAAAGTATTACTCTCACTCAGTCATATTGCTTTTTATACAGACAGTTAAGTCTAAAGACATTTTAAAGTCTAAAGACATTTTAAAGTGTAGTATATTAGGAGGAGATTGATACATCCCTTGAAAAACCATAAGATGCATGAACTTGGATCATCATCTTATTGTCATTCTTGACCCTAGATGGTTTGGTTAAACAGCAAAACTTGATCTGTATTGCCTTCATGGTTGCTGAGACTGACTGACAATAATATTTTTCTTTAAGTGGATTCACTGGAAAAGGAGGGTTTATTGGATTAAATTGCTATTTGTGATGTACACTGATTGATAGCTTGAGCAGTCTGCCTTCCATGCCACCTCAGATTTTCAAAATAGAGTAATAGTAACAATATTCTACTTTCTAGTTCCTCATCTTAGATGTAAGAAAACATTAAAAAATAATTTAGTGTCTTTCTGGGTATTTAAAAAAAAATTTTAACATCAAATTTTAAAAAATACTCTTGATAGTCCTAGGAAGAACTCTTCCCTGAAATTCAAAGTTCTCTGAAATCATCTCTAAAGTTCAATCTTTGGTACAGTTTAGAGTATTTTAAATACATTGGATTTAAATGTTCCAATAACATCAAAATTATTTATGTGTACGTATGGTCTGCCTAAGTCATCTATTTTCCTGAAGAATCAACTATTTTTTCTTTCTGATGCCATGTTTAAAATTTATTTACTTACTTGGCTTTGTTCCAGTACTTCAGACAATTACGCAAAGTCTGGTTAAAATAATCCAAATACAATAGTTTAATTAGGAGGCTAATTAATGCATTAACATTCTTTATCAAAACAGAATATGATGATAAAAATTATGTTTAATGAAAGTGGATTTTTCTGCATTTTAATTCTTCATTTTTGTCCTTAAGGCTGGAAAGTATATTAATTCCCTTTGTAAATTCAAAATAATATTTACGAAGAGAAATGCTCGCATGTGATAGAAAAGAAAACAAATTAGGCATATCTTTCAGTTTATTATATGTGGGGATTTGAGAAAGCTACTCCTGTTATTTCTATTAAAAAAATATTACTAATTCTATATGCAGCACATTGAAAAACATTTAGACTTTGGTGCTACGCTGTGAATGTTCTGCTGATGTTTTGTGAAGTTTGAGAAAGTTAAATACACTTTTTACATTGTCTTTACCATATTGTTGTCTTAGTGTCAGTGGCAAATAATCATAATGCAAATCTTTACTGTACATTTACTATGACACTTAACTGCTGCATATAAATAGAATCATCCTGAGGGTGTGAAGACTTTTTCAATATTTTCAAGGCTTTGTTTCCTATATCTCCTCCATTTTCAGCATCTGTCAAGCCTGAAGGGATTTCGTCTCACCTTTCCCCTGCTCTTGAATTAGTGAAGTTATTCCTGTGGCTTCAGCTTGTGGTTTGTGTTATTGGTTTCTAGTAGTGCAGATGCACAGTCACTGTGTGTACAAGCTGCCCTTGGCCAAGATTTTTCTTAGCATCCCGTACAACAGGTCTTCAGATTTCCCTTTAGCACTCAGTTTTTAATTTTTTTTTTGATCATGTTCTCTTGCAGCCCTTTGCACATTAAAGACAGTAACACAACAACCTTTTTCTCATGTTTTTCATTCCTTTCTACCTTGCCCACTGCTCTGATCAGATTTCCCTTCTAGTCACGCTTCCATTTTTTGCTTCACACCAAGAAATTTTCTCTGTTGCTTCTGTCAACATTGACTAAGCATCTGTTTTTCATTCCTGTGCTAAAATGTCTGGAAAAGACATGTGCTGCCTTTTTCAACGTGTGAAGTCTCATAGTAAGATTGTTTAACGGCTGTAGTTATGCAAGGTGTAGGAATCCTCTGTTGAAGCAGCTCTTATGCTACACTCTTAACAGAGGTCTTGGAATTCTTCTCAGGAACAAAGTGCTCCATTCTTCTTTACTGTTGCTGTGCAAATGTCCTTAGATGCTACTTCAAATGTCACTTTATCTATGAGATGCTAACAGAAGGAGTGTTACAGCCAAAAGACTTCTGTGTTCCAGTGTGAGTGATTTCCTTTTTGTTAGATAGAAAATGGATGAGGTGAGGTCTTTTCTGGTTTTTTTTCTTTTACTTAACTCAACTTTCATCCTAAATGAAGTATCTGAGATGAATGCTTGAGTATTGTAGTTCGGCATAATGGATATATTAAGCCCTGGTGAGAAGAGAGAACAGAGCAATACGTAACACTGAAAGAAGTTAGAGTAACTTCTTTTTTTTTTTTTTTTTTTTTTTTTTTTTTTTTGTGTGAAATGACTGCAAAGGATAGAAGTGATCTTCATTTACTAAAGCTTTGGAACAAAAAAACAATCCCATATTGGAAAGAGCCGGATCTGCTTACTTGTCATTGGTAGCAGAGTCAAGATATGGTTGAGGAGCTGTCTTGTTCCTACTGCAGTTCCTGGCCCATTTGTGACAGATTTGTTGTGGATGCTTGGGCCCTTCTCAACAGAAGTCAGTGTGACTCAGAAGTTGTATCTTTCTGCTGTATAGCTTATTTCTTCTGGGAGAGTTTGTGGGAGTTGTTAATCACTATTCTAAATAGGTAGTTACTTACCATACCACCTTTTCAGGTGTGAAATAGTATTTTAAGAATAAGCAAATATGTCATAACATAGTTCTCCATTTCAGGTGTCAATTGCCTTGAAATAAAAGGAACAACAACTTCTGTCCTCAGTAAATATTTATTTTATTATCTAGTAGCGAATCCAAAATTGGACAGAATATAGGAAAGTGAGACGGTGAACTGTGCTAAGTGATTATATGAAAATATATCATAACCTTCATAACAGTAGCATAATAAACTTACCATCAATAAACAATTTCCCCTTTGGTCAGTGCCATATGTTGCTTTTTCATTGCTAAAACAAGTTTGAATATTTTATCAAAAGCATAGGGGAATTATTTAACTAAATTTCTTTCATTTCTCCTGTATCAGAATGCTATTGCATGAGGTATTTGCATGAATTGGATCAGAAGAAACAATAAATCCATCAAAACATAAAGGAAGATTACAGCACTGCAGTTGTAGCTTAAATATCTAACAGTGGTGTTAGCATCTCAGAGACAGGTTTTATGCAAACTCACTATGTGGTCAGAAAGCTTGTTTTCAAGCCTTAACACTTTTATGTTTGCTGTATGTCTAAGATCCTGGTTGCATTACTTCTTGTAACAGATGATGTGAATGCAAAGAAAAATAATATTAAAAAATCAGTAGTATTTTGTACATTATAGATGCTGCCACTTTGTACAGCTGCTCAACTAAAGACCTGAAGTCCTTGGAGATTATCCAGACTTGATTCTTCTACAGCAGATGCTGTAGATGCTTCAGGACACACCTTACCTCAGGCTTATAAATAACAAACTGATGGAAATGTAATTTTTGGTTACTAGGGGAGTTGAACTGAAGGTAAATTTTCATATGCAGTAGAAGAGGTTGAAATTACTCTGAATTTCGGTGTTTGGAGGCTCCTTATCTTCAGTCATTTAATGTCGTTTTATTGGTGTGCAACACCAGGAACACAGTCAAAATGTGTCGGCATGAGGTACAATACACATCACTCTCCTTCAGTGGTCAGTTCCAGGACTGTAGCTGAAAACATGAATGTAGTTCTGCACTTCAATGCAAGGCAAATGCAATAGACTCTATTCTCTTACATGCTAAAGGTAGGAAGAAGAGTAAATTTATGGACTAGGTAATATTGAAAAGGAAAATCCCCACTTCTGGCATTTGACCTCTAAGCTTCCAGGGCTCTAAACCGTAAGAAAAACATTGGTCAGTGACATCCTAAAAAATGGATTTAATTTACCTACAGTAGTATTTAACAGCAGCATTTCTGGTAAAGGAATGATAAGTAAACATACAATGTCCAAAATCTGTAGTGATTAAAAGGAGATAAAGTATGAATTTACTTAAGGAATAATAAACAGAAGTTGTTGAATAGCAAACCCCAGCTGAAAAAGGACTCCATCTCTGTGGTTAGGAGATTCTCGGTAAGCCTTTTGAAGTAAAAACAGGGCATATGAACTCATTAGTCTAATAATTATTGTTTCTGAAAAAAACCCCACATTTTTAAATACTTCTGGTTTATAATAAGCTGACTGAAACTTGTCTTTAGCATATACACACTGACAAATGCTTTGCCTTCTCTTAAGAATTTGACAAGCCTTCCTATCCAGGTTTGGAAATTAAGTATTTGAGTATTTACAATTCATGCACTGAGTTTTTAAATTTAGACTGCTTTAACAAAAATTGTCAGAAAATTCAAAAATGTACTATCTTTTTGAAGGAGAAAAAATAATTAGGAGATTAGGAGAAATCTAGCTGAATGTTACTTTGCAGACAGGCTGTGGAGTCTCCTTCTTTGTAGAGGCTTAAAACCGAACTCGACATGGTCATGAGTAACCTGTTTTGCCTGACCCTGCTTTGGGCAGGGGCTGCCTCGCTGGAGGGTAGGGATGCCATCCAGAGGGACCTTGAGAGGCTGGAGAGATGGGTCCAGGCCAACCTCATGAAGTTCAACAAGATCAAGTGCAACATCCTCCATCTGGGTGGGAGAAATCCCAAGCACCAATATAGACTGGGCAGTGACTGGCTTGAGAGCAGCCCTGAAGAAAAGGACTTGGGAGTACTGGTAGATGAGAAGCAAAATATGAGCTGTGAGTGTGCACTTGCAGCCCAGAAAGCCAATCATGTTCTGGGCTGCATCAAGAGGTAAGCGGCCAGCAGGTCGAGGGAGGTGATTCTCCTCCTCTACTCCACTCTCATGAGATCTCACCTGGAGTGCTGCGTTCAGTTCTGGAACCCACGACACAAGAAGGATATGGACATGCTGCAGCGTGTCCAGAGAAGGGCCATGAGGATGATTAGAGGGCTGGAGCACCTTTCCTGTGAAGACAGACTGAGAGAGTTGGGGTTCTTCAGTCTGCAGAAAAGAAGGCTGATTCTGTGACCTCTAAGCGTGGCACCTTCCTGCCTCAGCTGTTGCAGTGCTCTGTTTCACTGGACCTCTTGGGAGGCACACAGAGTGATGTATGTAATTTTTTTCTTCTGGTCCCTAATCTTTGACATGCAGACTTTAGAAAGACCTTATGGGTGGTTAAACTCTGCATTTCATGTCCTACCTTTGTTTCTCACCTTTTTCTCGAGGTTTTGCTGCACACTTAACAGGACCTGCAACTAGGAACGCGTGAGCATCATCAGTGACTGGAACTGAGTTACCACTAGACATGTGGAACTAACAAATTTCAAATTGAAGAGGGCCTTATAACCATGATATATATATCTGTTAATGGCAAAGTCAGAAGTTACAGTACAGTAATCTAGTTTTGTTCAAAGTAGTACTTTGAGTATTTAAGTACACTGTGTGCCCTGGGAATCCTAAAGCAGGCTTTTCAAGCTCCTATTTAATGAAAGAATATTGTAATCCTAAAACCATATTTTTTAATTCATCAACTGGTGAGGATTTTTTTTTTTTCTGTTAAAATTTTGCATTTCTTAGTTTAGTGGCTTGATTCTGAACTTTGCTTAGATCTCTGAGACATTTGTATTATGTAGGTTTTATTTCTGAAGAAACCCTACCTGGTGCATGCAAGAAGGGGTGAAATCTTTCCTTGTATGTCTTGACTCAATGTGCCTAGTAATTTAATGGCAGTTAACTTACTAAATGGATGTAACCTGAAACATGAAAGCTGAGGATGAAGAGTAGTGGACAAATAAATGTGTTAAGAACTCACTTCATAAAAATACCTGAGGCTTTCAAGCATTACAAAGTAATAGTGTGGTAGACCAATATAACTTAAATTTTTCTGTAACTACTTGTTTTCTGTTTCTCCACTAGCATCACAAATGTTTAAGACACACCTGTGGTGTGTTGGTATGATCAATTGCCTCACATTAAACCAGTGTGCTATCAGTTTGGTTTAGAGTTTGTCTTGTACTTATTTCAGTAGATTGAGGCGCATTATGGGGAGGAAAGGGAAAAAGAAAAGGAAAGGGAGAAGGGAAGGGAAAGGGGAGCCATCTGAGTTAAGATGGCTTTGTATGCTATATATTTAGTCTTCAGAAGTGAAAGAATAGGTACGAGCCCCATCTTTCTTTCTGCCTTCAGTAGAGTAACATTTTTTTTTCAAACAATAGTAAAAAGAACCTGTTTCCACTCTTTTCATGGAATAGGAGAAGGCATGAATTTACTTATCTCTTTTGAAGTTATGGAAGTAATAATGTGAATCTAAAACTTGGATGTTGAGCACATGCATGACTTTTACGTAAAGATCATTTCTTGGCAGATTTTCTTGTGCTGACACAAACTGTGTCTCTTTTCAATGCTCTAGTTCTCAGTGGTGTTTTTCTCATTTCTTTACCTTACACGTAGTCTTATACATGTGTTTTTTTTTTTTTTAAATTGAAAAACTAGTATTGTCTAGAAAATGTCTTTAAAAGGATACGTGAGATATTGGCACAGGAACTCTATCTGTTTTGAGCTGATGTTAGGTGAACATACAGATGCTCTAATGAGTACATTAATCAACTGGGCAGAAAACACGATGTTGCATAATTTCATAGGTATTTTGATGTAATGCATGCACTGATACTTTTATGCCTTTTGTAAACATAGTGTACCGCATAGATGGATGCAGGGCAGGCTTATAGTTTTTGTCCTCTTGAAGAGAAGGTGCTCAGAAGGGAGCAGCCAGCTGCAAGTGAAAGGCTGTGAGTGAGATACATGCATGTGTTTAACCGATAAGGTTTTATTGCATCATGAGTACTTCTCTAAATTAAGCTTTTTTTTTCTTCCCCTTTATGTTCAGTTTACAAACAACATAAGTAGATTTTCCCTTAAACAAAAATAAGGTGTAGAAAAAGGATGCAAAACACAGTTTCTCAGACCCATTCCAAGAACATTAATAGGTATAGTAGTATTAAACTGGGTAGTTCAGCCTTCAAAAAATGGCTCAGCCTGTATGCCAGATTGTTGTGTTCATATGTATAAGAAAGATCTTTGTTCATAAAATATAGCAGGGAAATGTGCTGGTATATCAGTTAGGTACACGTGAAAGACTTTTACGTGTTTCTGGAATTGAAATACAGGATGAGAAAATGATGGACTGCCCTTTAGGTTGCCTGTGTGAAAGTGCTCTTAATAGTCTCGGAGACTATTTCTCTTTTGCTCAGTACAAAGAAGTTGTCTGCTGTCAAATTTTGGATGTTCCAGTATTCCTTAGTCTGCAGGATAAACTGCTATACTGGCAATAAAGGTAATTCAGCATCAATGCCAGTCATTCAAATACTGTCATCTGACCTCTTTTTGCAGTGTGTTTCATCCAGTCTCCTAGTGTTTGTTAAGTCTGTGAACAGTTTAGAGTGGTGTGTTGTAAACATTTGGTTAGTTAGTGTTAGTTTACTGCAATTTTTCAAAGGTAAATAAATTATATGGACATATTACCATAATCTTTCCAAATAAAATGTAGTTTTCTTCATTTTTTTTTTTTGTGACCAACATCCAGTTCTTTGTCATTTAACCTCTTACTGATATTGCTTAATTTTATCAAATATGAGTCCTCATTTGATTTAAAATTATTAAAGGTAAGGAAGAAATAAATTAAAATCAAATTCTGCTGGATATACAAAATCAGTGTGATGTTCAACAGAAGTCTGAGTTTTGATACTTGTGAAATAAACTCTTTCATAGAATCATAGAATGGCCTAAGTTGGAAGAGACCTTAAAGATCATCTAATCCAACCTCCCTGTCATGGGCAGGGACGGCTCTCAAGTAGATCAGGCTACTCAGGGCCCCGTTTAACCTGGCTTTGAACACCTCCAGGGAGGGGATATCCACAACTTATCTGGACAATTTATTCCAAAGTCTTAAAACAAATGTGTACTCTTTCACTTGCAGTTGAACTTAGCAGTGCTTTCTCTGAAATATTTTCTTTTATACAGCAGAAATCCTTTTTGAGAGGATTGTGAAATTGGAAAAAGCTGAGGAGAATTAGAAGCCATTTTTAATGCTTTTCTTGTTTTTCAGAGCTTAAAATATATCTAAACTATATCTGTTGTCTGTCCCTTCCTGAAAACTACCTTAAAATAAGCGTGAGCTGATTGTAACATATGGGTCTAAGTTCTTGCACATACTAGAAAATTTGTTCAGTGACCTAGCTGTTCTAAAATGTTTGTCCCTCAGTAGTGCTGACACGCACCTGCGAATAGATGTTTGCCTGTAATGCTGCAGGATAAGCTGAGGGAGTGAAACTCTTTTTTTTTCTGTTTGTTTTGAATTGAACTGGAAGTAGTTCTATGGACACCTCTGCAGGAGCAAGGGATTTTCATCTGGGACAAGGAGTGTCAGACTGTTTTTATAGCTGAAGAAAAATATGTTGATCTTGTAGGTCATCAGTGTCGCAGGTTCAAGAGATCATCCTTTGAATTCACTTCAGCACAGTGCCAATGAGGACAATATTTAGATTTCAGCACTGTTAATTTATCTCACCCTGAAAGATATTTTTTCTGATATAAATTCTACAGAACTTCTCATAAAGCAGTGTGGGATACAAAACTGCCTTCCCACCGAGGAGAGAGCAAGCTTTGGGTGTTTTGAGCCTCATAGGAGAGAACTGGCCTCAAGAAACACAGAGAAGTCAGCATGTGTGATCATTTAAGTTTTGAAATTTTTTGAAAATTTACTATGAAATTAACCTTATTTCTACTAGTATAGAGAAAATTATGGATACCTCTCCTTTAGGCATGATCTATTGAAACTAGGCTGGGTAGATGCAGTGATTTAAAACGGTAGGTTGGAAAAAAGGCTACTAACAAGCCTCTGTGGAGGTCTGGGAATTCAGAACACTTAAAAACTATCTCTAACAGTTGAAATACTACCTGTTGAAAACTTTAACTTACACAGCATTGCAATGCAACCCGAATAAGTTATTAAAATACACACACATCTGCATATATATATATGTATATATTATACATATAACTGTATGCACATGTAAAAAAAATCTAGATGCCTGTATATATAGGCATACAGATAAAAAAAAATCAATGCAAAAAGAGTTGTAAACCTAGTTTACAACAATCTCTAAATATAATTAAATCAGTGATTTGTAAAAGGGTTTTTTATTTTATACGTTTAAATTTTATTGCTTCAACTGCAAGATAAACTGCCTTTTAAATTACAATGAAAAAGCTGTTATTAAGTAGAATAATAACATCAGCGCAATTTTTAAAATCTCAGCTTCCAAATTTTTATTTCCATGGTTAATAGCATTCTGTGTGCCTAGTTCAGCATTAAAATTATTTAATCTAAACAATTGGAAAGCTCTAAGTATGCAATACCAAGTACAAGAAATTAGTTTTAGAAAAAAAATCCTAAATACTATGTGTTTTACTGTAGCTAAGCTATTATAATTTGTCCTTATGGAAAATAAAATGAAAGTATGCAATAACAGTGTATTATCCAATCTTCTTTATTTTATATACTCCTAAAAGGAAAAAGCACTAAATACCACTGTCTGAATTACACGCACATGAAAACACATTGCTCTAAGCTGTAGAATTGTATTTCTTCACTATTTTTTAAAATATCAATGTGTTAAATTTTTTTACTGTCTTTTTTGCAAGATATAAATTGGACTTTACAGAGAGGCCCTTTAGTAATGTGAAGTTGGTCAATGACAAATCTACAAAGGCTGAATATGCAAACATTGTCCCTGTCTTCGCATCACGCTCATAACTGAGGAGATGTGCCACTACTGTGGCATTCTAGTTTTATGGTGGTGGAGTGGTATAAAGTAGAAATACATGATTAATCCTCCATACGGTCCATTTTGTTGCTGAATTAAGGCAAACTACCAGTAGGAGATACTCAAGCTGGTTTAGTCTCTACTTAAAAAACATATTAAGAACCACAGGATATTGCAAAGCAGCGATGTTATCCCTCTAGCTACCAAGTCAAAGGATCTAGTAAAGGAAATGGGCAAACCTAAGTCACAGCTACATGCTGGCAAGTGACGTTCAAGACTGCCATATTACTTTTGGCCTGATTATGGTGGTGCCCTATCAAAGTTTAAGGTACCTGGCTCAAAGTAGTGTACGATTTACGGACCTGTAGGAAAGAAGACAGACTGAAAAAAGTATCTACCAAGAGCTACCCCAGTTTGCAGTCCAGACTACGAGTAGAAACACATTTCCCCTGGCCAGTATACTTCAGTGTTAGGGTGAGAATTGAGGGAACTTGTTTGTGGTGGCAGGGGCAGCAGTAACCACCTCGGATGGAGTGTCTAGGCAAGTGGGAGCCGTAACGTGTTAAATGACTGCTAAAATGCTTAAAGATAGGTTAAATTAATTAGAATCTGTCTGTCAAGGTTCCTGGAGCATTCTGAGATAGTCCACGCATACCTGAGCTTGGTCTTTTGTTCCACTTGCCTCCTAACAGAGCTGTGTCTTGACCCATTAGAGATTTGCACTCCAGGAAAAAGTCAAACTGCTAATGCAATAATAACACCAGTAGTTCCCTGAAAGGAATGTTGATCATTTTATTGCTTGTTAGGAGCTGGTCATCTAGCAGTCTCAACAAAATTTTTGAATCCCATCCCATTGGAAGAAAACGTATTGCTTTTAAAGTTTAATTGCTGGAACTATGCTGCGTAAAATAGCATGTGTATATTGCTAGGTAACTGTTGGATTATTAAATACAATACTTAGAGAAAATCAACAATCTCTGATAGTAATAAACTTCTGATAGATTTTCTCTTCTTATGTTAATAAGTATTTAAAGTAGAGTAAAAGTGCAATTATTATCATCTTCCTCAAGTGTTTTGTGTGAGGAGTCCCTTTCTATGAGGAGTCCCTTTCTATCATGCTTTGTAAATGAAAATAATATGTGTTTTGAACTTCCATACAGAAGAATGGTAGAGCAATGCTATTCAGTTTGTACTTATTCTTTGGTTTATAAATATGTAATTATGACATTCAAGTCACCTAGGTCTATTTATCTGTCAGTTTATCTGAACAGATTGTGAACAAAAGGTTATGTATCTTTATTAAAGATTACTCATGTGAGCAAGGTTATACCGAATGATGTAGTGGACTGACATCTTCGTTGTTTCATACAGATTGCCCACTGTTTTCCCACTTTCCAAGTGTTTTCCTTAGCGAGTTTCTGTACTGCAGAGACTACTAGTATGTATGCCATGACTCAGTGTGGGATACTACCATCTGAAGTTTATTCATTAGGATTTCATGCTCCTTTCACCCCACTCTCTGCCTGTCACTTCTTTTTAAAATATTCTCAGAAGACACCTGGATTTTTTTCTACCTCCCAGGGGAACAGTTTTGGGTTTTTTTTTCCAGAAATTAGTGTGTGGGGTGCATTTTTATTTTACTAAAAGGTTGAGTGTAGAATGTTGTTTTTCAGCATGTGAGAATAACATAAAACCCCAATTACTTGGGGAAAGGAGAAGGGAAAGGAAGCAAAAGGATACGACTGGTTAGCTTTGTGAATAGAAACAAAAGCAAACTCAGTACATATTTGGGTTCAGGGCCACCCTCCCACAAGAAAAATCTTCAGCAATAAGTCTCATTAAAGATAGAAGAAAGAATGCTCCAGCACTCACATCTCATAGTAGGAAGGGTCAGCTTCTTGTAGTACAATTATCCTGCTTTATCTAAACTCCAGTAGAGCAACAAGGTAAACTTAACTAAACACATATTTTCAACATACTAGACAATTCTCTGTGGGAACATTGTAGGGACAAGCATCAGAAAGCTTGGGTCAGGCAGAGTGTTTTCAAGACCCATTTGAAGTTGTACATGTGTTAACCTGTCTTATTGAATGAAGATGTTTAGCCAACAGAGTATGAAGAAGGCAAAAGACAAGGGAATGTTCCAGTCCTGCAGAAAGAAAATGATATAGGGACTTAGTGAAATATTGTGTAAAGACACCATCATTGTTTTTTGTTCCTGTATTATCTGCCAGTGAAATGAAAGGGCTCAACATCACCCTTGCTTTGAGTTGCTTGTATATGTCTCGTTACGTACTATTTCTTCTGTATTATTTTTTGTTTAAACAGATCTAGTCACTTAAACCTTTCATCATATAGATTTGAACATCCAACCGATTTTTAAAGCTCAAATGTGTTAATCCACAGAGGGATGGAGAATTGTACTTAGTTTTTACCTGTGAAAATACTGAGGGTTCACCAGAATGTAAATCAACTCATGTCAATTAGCTGCTGAGTATTGCCATACAAAGAAAAGCTTTTTGAGCGAGCCATGGGAAATTGAATGCTGTGGTTTTATACAGGACACATGCCAAGGCGTCTGCTGAGATGGGGTGAGTTTTTTGGCAACCAGTTAGGAAAGGGAGGAAAAGCTGATTATTTCTATTGAATTTTACTTTTCAATTCATGTAGCTGAGAAGACTCTTTTGCCCCTCTTTGCTGTAGCACTGCAGTGTTAGATGCTAACTGACATACAGATTTTGTTTTAAAATAAACAGACACGGTTTTGTTAATTATAAACTGATGAGATTATAAATGTCTTAAAAGAATTTTCATATGAGAATTTTAGGAAAGCCACACTTGTTACAAAATGGAATTTTCTAAAACGGGCCTGAGCAGTTACAAGAAGTTTTTGCAGCAAATATTTGGTTGCTTATCAACAGCAGTTAAAATAGTTTGTTTACAATGCTTGATCTCTTACACAAGAAGAGTCTGAGAGTCTACTGGCTCATGGTGAAGTGGGGGTTGCTGTTAGATATCTGGGGAAACGTCATGATTTCCAACTGCTTCAAAGACTCATGTTTTCTATCTGTATGAAAAGAATTCTGGAAATCAGAGAATGTCAGGGGTTGGAAGTGACCTTGAAAGATCATCTAGCCCAACTGCTCTGCCACAGCAGGATCCCCTAGGGCAGCCATACAGGAACGCGTCCAGGTGGATTTTGAAAGTCTTCAGAGAAGGAGACTCCACAATCTCTCTTGGCAGCCTGTGCCAGTGCTCTGCCATCCTTACCCTATAGGAAAGAACTCCGATCTGATAATGTAATGCTAGCAAGGAGATAAGGTCCTTTCTTGAGCATACTTGATTTTAGCATTTGGACCATTTTTTTAAAGTCAGCTGCAGCTGGCTTGTGTTATGATTTATGCAGATGGACCAGCAATAGCAAACTCACAGCTGTGTATGATTGGCATGGTAATTTAGAGATCTGTTCTTGATGGCTAGCCAGGGTTTGACAACAAATACCTCTCAGATGTGGGTGTATGGAAGGCAGTATACCAACAGTGACCACTGTAAGGTGTGTTATAGTGCTTTATTGTAGTAAGTTTGTTGGTGTAGAGAACACTTGCTTTCTGCTCAAGTCTACTCTCCTTCACCTCCCTTCCCTCTTCCCCTCCCCCAAATTCTGGCTAAGACTGTCGTAATTTGCAGCTCATGTGGGTGAAAGCTTTGATCAGGATGGTGTTATGCTCGGTTCTACTCTTGTGTAAAGCTCTAGGTTACAGCCTAAATATTTTTAAATGTATTTAGATAGATTGTTTTTTTCAGACCTTGAATTACTTATATTTCATTTGTTTTATTTATTTGTTAATTCATTGATTCGTTCATTCATTCATGGTCCTCTTCTATTTTCACTGTTGTGCCTTTGCTGGCAGGGAGATGTGAGTAGATCCTATGAAGCTGATATGTAAAAGGCTAACACTGAGCAACTCTCACTTAGAGATATTCAGATCCTGAATGCTAACTGCAGTCAACACAAAACATAGACAAAAAGATATCAAAATAACAACTCTGGTTTATCAATACTTATGTCACATCATATGATTCTTTGCGGAGCATTCCATTTTTGCATAAGGTATTTCAATTGACACTATATGCCATGAAAAAGCTAGTAATTTGTATTTCATGATGAATTCCATCTAAATCCGTGGTGTAAAATCAGTTTAGATTTTCATATGCTTATTGGAGAGGTGCACTAAAACATCTCAGTGCCCGTGACATGATTTTTCAGACGGGTGAGCCTGGGTGTTTTCTGACCTATCCAAAGAAAATGTGTACACTCCCACACTTCTTGGCTATTCCTCAGCATGCACTCAGACAGAAGTGCTTCATGATATTCAGTTAAAAAAGAGTAAATTCAAGTGCAGAGAGAAACAATACAGGAGAGAATTAAAATAAAAAAGGGGGAGGGAGATGAGCTGTACTTTTTTTTTGAAAGTTTTGCAGTTGTAAGGGAAAAATTCTGAGAACTTGGTGATTGTTGTGTGTCTTCCTTTAACTATCTTGGTTCTTTGACAGGTAAGTTTTCTTCAGCATTTAGAAGGGAGGATGGAAAGGAAAAACACGATTTTTTTTCTTTTTTTTTTCACTTAGGGGTTTTCAAACTTCAATCTGACATGAAGCCAAGTCTTAAAAGTAGAGTTAAATTTAGGCTGAGCAGATACAGAGACAATAAATAACTGCATCTAACTGGAGATGCTGAAAAGGGTAATCATGCTGCCCAAGTAGTCTGTAGGAAGAGAGAGCCCTCTCCAGGGAAGTATCAGAGCAAGAGTCCCTCAGGTGTGTGAACAAACAATGAATGGATGGATGTCAATACAGGGATAAGCAGTAGAGGAGGGACCTGTCCCAGCTGGAGGAAAAGGAGGACAAGAGGTATGGTTCACAGAAAGGAAGGCAGGCTGAGAGAAGCACCTGAAATTCATGCTGCTCCTGTGCCAGAAGAACGGGACAGGTCAAGCTAGTGGTTGGGTCTTCTGATGACTCACTTGGCACCAGATTCTTTTGGGGTAGTAGTAGTTATTTCTCATCATTGCTGTCAAGGTGTTGCGGTAATATTAAATCCTCCAAATGTGGGCAGAGGAGAACTGCAGGCAGCTGTTGGCATTTTAGTGGCTATTTTACATGTCAGGCAAGAACATTCCATCGTGCAGCTTACAGTCCTGATCACCTGGTGCATGCCCTGACTGTTTTGCCCGATGAAGACTTGGGCTAGCACTGGTCTCCTATGACTTATGGTTTGCTTCGAAACAAACGTAGGATCATCATGATTGTGACAGGAAACCTAATATGCTATAAATCACTGGGACTGGATGACTAGGGTACATAGCACTGGCATGACTTATAGGCTGCTTTGTTCACAGTGCCTGTGAAACCATCGGAAGTAAGAGAGAACTGGAGCATTGAATGTACTTGCTTGTCTCCAAAATAATTGCATGTGTCCTAGTGATGACAGTTTGGTGACTGGAGATAGGATTTGTTGCTGTGGAATTTTATGATAAGTATGAGGTTGAAAATCTCTACATACCCAGCACTACTCAGAGAGTTACTAGCCTGCTTCGTTCTAAACATCTAGAGCTACAGGGGAGTGAAAGTTCAATGTCTAGGTGAAATGGACTGAAACCTGTCTCTAAGGCCCAAAAATTTGTTTCATAAAATAACTTTAATCCATTTTATTGTTTTAGTTTTGTTTTGTTTTGTTCCCCCCCCCCCCCCCCCCCCCGCAATTTACTTTCTAACTGACAGAACAAAAACTCTTAATTCTTTGAAACACAAAAAATCAGTCAAGAGGCAATACAGTGAAATCTGGCCGTTTTATGGTCTGAATGTGACTTGCTTTGTATTTTACTGTTTATATTGGAGCTTTCATGGCTCAGTTTGACAAGGCTGCTACTTTGTGCTGGAACATGTAGTGAACAATGACAATACTCCTAAGATGTTAGAGAAATTTAGTGTCATGCTTCTGGTCAAGTCCTCCAAATAGGACAAATGATCAAACCAAGGTACATTTGCAAATAGAATGTTTTATTCAGCACAAAACCCCACAAATGTGGCAGACACTACTCCTTAGGTTTTTATGTCTAGATGAGGCTTACCAATCTGTGTTAAACATTTGGAGATGAGTATTTAGAAAAGAATGTAATCTCTCAGAAAAATAAAATCTTACAAGAATATAACAATAAAAATTTGTCAATGAAATAAACATGGCAGTAGGACCATTGTAGTAGTAGTATGATATACCTCAGAAAACAAAGCATGTGCTAGTTGAATAGTATGATAATGAAGATACATAACATGTTAAAGTTGTGAATTGGACCGTGTGTGGCTTGTGTGATTAGATGTATTTAATCTATTTAATAAGACGTGAATTATGTTGAGCTTTTCAGATGACAGGAATTTTGTTAAATTAATTGTGAAAGTTCAGTGTTGTCACAGGTTAGGACTGGGCTGGCCATTAAACAAGGTCAGATGCTGTCTAACCCTCTCTTCCCCAAAAAATATGGGAAGGAAAAAGGAATGAGGCAGAGAGACTTACAGGTTAGGAAAGAGAAACTAGAACAGCTTTAATGAAAATAATGAAAATAATGGTGAAAAGATAAAAATAAAAACCTATATACAACTATATATAATCCTGATATCAAACCCAACTCCCTCCTGATAGCAATCCCCACTGGTGCTGCAGAGCAGGAGGCACTGGGAAAGCCCCAGCCTCAGCAGTGGCGGGAGCTGGATACAGGGAGCTGGATTCGGGAACTCAGGATCCGGATCAAAAGCAGGAGGTCAGATGGAGTCCTCTCTGGACACCGGCCATTGCAGAAAAAAAGACAAAAGAAGGCAGAAACTCTCATGATCAATCAATTTATACTAAATATGATGTATATGAAATGCAATACTCTTGTTGGTCACCTGTCCTGTCTATTACCCCCCCGGAGGTGCAACCTTTTACTTCCTTGTGCCCCCTCTTACTACCCAGCACCCCCAGCGTGGCACACAAGAGCCAGCAGTGGCCTTGGTCACTATAGGAATAAGTATAAGCAAGAGCCTTTCTACATACCAGTCCCAGGCAGTAACTGTAAACATCAGGTATTATCACTGCCAGTAGCACACACTGTCTGCGAAAACATGCTGCTGACTTCAGGACATGCAGCCTTTTAGAAGACACTAAACTGGAAAGTAAAAGTCACTAAACAGAATTGGGGTTTGTTTTTTTGCTAGAACCAGGACAAGTGTGGAAGAGCTGCAGGTAGATGCTTGCTTAAATAAGATGTCTCACAGTGTAGCTGTATAAATTCTGTAAATGAGAAAAAGTTTGAGGAATGTTGTGGGAAAATATTACTCAAGAGGATATCCCACACCATTTGTTTAATCAAGACAAAGATATACTGGAATAAAAGCATCACAAAGTTTTGCTCTATGGAAATATGTTTTTGAAAGTAGTAAAGGCTTAAGTTTACCTGTTAATTCCTCCTTAAGAAAATTCGATTTTTTTCTGGGATAGATTAAACTCTGCCTAGCCCTATAAGCTTTCAAAACGTAACAATAATTCACTGAGTCTTATCTAACTCCAATCTAAGCTAATGGTCAGTGTGGGAAATGTATTTTTGTTAATCATATTATTGACAGAGAGTAGCTTTTTAATGTATCCTAAAGCAGTAAGTAAGGTGGACACATATTATGGTTTCCTAAGTTATTATTTTCCTTTCTACAACAGTGTCTAAAGCATTTTAATTTATTAAATTAAACTTGGTAAGCTGTATTCTAGGCATATACCTTTAGGTTTAGATAACATGCTGTCTCCATTTCTGTTTCTCATTCATGTGTATTTTTTATAATTTACATCATGATTAAATACAAAAGGCAAATTCTTTGGCTGCTCTGTCAACATTCTCTAACAAAACAGTAGTTTTCTATAAGATGTCACAGCAGGAATTTCCTCTTTCTAGTTTTACAACACCAAAGGGTAAACCTCCTACTGGTTAATTTATGCATAAAAACTGCTTCAGTTTACATGTTAAGTGATGCTTTAGCACTTAAGGCTAAATTAATACTAATCATATTTTTGTAACTATTGACAGTTGTTATGACCTCTGGCTTAATCTTTAAAGAGATACATATGTTTAATCTTCAGCAGCAGATTTTAGTTATTTGCAATTAGGGTTAAAAATGAATTATAAGTCATTGGGGAGAAACAACCAGGAGAACAGGACTAATGACACCTTCCCCTCCCCAGAGAATGGAAGAATGAAGGGTTAACTCTAGGTGGCAGTCCGGCTGTATTTTCAAATGTGTTTCTAAATTTTTAAAAAATGGAAAATAACCCCATACCCAAGTTAATTTTTTTCTCTCATTGAAAGCAACCAGTGAAATCCTTAATGAACTAGGTAGCAAAAATATTTCCACTCATACAGGTCTGTTTATTTTTCCACTGAAGCAAGGCTGAATTTCGATACATCTTTTCCAGGTGACTGGGGGGAAGTTCTCTGAATTCATACTGAGGAGAGAGGAGAACCATACAATGGAAGATCAATAAGTAAGGTGAAATTTGTCATGATAGTGGTTATCCTTGGAATCTTTTTGTACATCTGTGAAATTCGTATGAAAATTTGATGAATTTGGAATGAACCTTCCTTGGAGGAACAGTAAGACTATTTCTTCTAGAAGATTATGACTGCAGTTTATAGAAGGATTTTTCCTCAAGAAGAAAGTTTATAATTTGTGTAAAACTCCTTCCTTCCCTCCCCCCATAACATTTCTAATAAGAATAGAATTCTTCATATTACACACATCACATTCAAATAAAAGATATATATCTTGAGAATACATTATGCAGTATGTAAGATATGTAGTTTTGGAGGTAAAGCAGAATCGCAGTGACTGATCTGCCCCCCACACCCCAAACTTCGGCTTTGTCCCACGCTGTGGGCAGGGAAATAATCTGGGAAGAGTTAGTCTGTCATCACCTTTGAAAGAAATGAAGCTTTGTGGACACTACTGCCTACAGCTGTACTGAGGAACAATTCTCAATCCATGTATGGTGGAACAATATCTCACTTTGAGTTTTTATTATCCCTTTGACCAAGTTTTCTAATCAATCCAGATATTTTCCTCAAAAAGTGTATGTAAGCATTTCTGTCCCTACTATCCAATAATATAGACACTAGTTATAAAAAAAAATAGATCTATCTCAATCAAGTATCTCTAAGTCATTAAATGTATGAAATTACAATAGCCTTAACATCATAACCTTCATACATTTCAAGTGACTTTTCAGTGATGGCCAATGACCGGACAAGGGGCAATGGGTTCAAGCTGGAACATAGGAGGTTCCATAAAAATATTAGAAAAAACTTTTTCACTGTAGGGGTGACAGAGCACTGGAACAGGCTGTTGTGGAGTCTCCTTCTCTGGAGACATTCAAAACCTGCCTGAACGCGTTCCTGTGAGCTCTACTGTAGGTGATCCTGCTCTGACAGGGGGTGTGGACTAGATGATCTTTTGAGGTCCCTTCCAGCCCCTAATGTTCTGTGATTCTGTGTGACAGTTTTTTCTTAAAGTATCACTGTTGTTTTAATGATTTCTTGTAAAGTCATTTATTTTATGTGGCTTCAGGGAGGTGAAATTTATTATTGTTAATGATGTTTCTGTGATTACATGAAGGATTCTTTATTGCCACCAATTAATTAACCTATCAGAAAGTATACTTCCTTGTAGAATAGATGATGAGTGTTTTGCACAGAATCATAGAATGCTAAGGGTTGGAAGGGACCTCGAAAGGTCATCTAATCCAACCTCCCTGCCAAAGCAGGATCACCTGGAGTAGGTCACACAGGAACGCACCCAGGTGGGTTCTGAAGGCCCCCAGAGAAGGAGACTCCACAACCTCTCTGGGCAGCCTACTCCTTGGAATAACTTCCAGAGCTTTCTGTTCTTCTAAATGATCTTCATAATAATGCTTTCATAAGTAGTTCTGCTTTTTTAAAAACTTCTTCCCGCTGTTCTCCCCATTTTGCCTTTTCACTTGCCTCATTGCCTGGTTGTCTGACGCTGCTAGATACCCTTTGTGCTGACTCGTTATTTGTCACACTACTGTTAGGTTATCTGATAAAGTCTACCTCCACACTCACAAAGCAGCTCAGAAAGACAAGGACAGGAGGGAGAGCCCAAATAATACCCTTCTGGGCTGCTTTCAGGCCATCAGATGGGCATCAGCCCATCCAAGACCTGTCTGCACAAGCCTCAAGGAGCACAGGAATGCACAATGACAGGCTAACTGTGAACTCCCGAGGAAAAACCACCTCCCAGGGCTATCTCAGCCATCAGCCCTAGCATCCAGGCATGAAACTCATCACAATGAGAAATCAGGTGTAGTTTTGCAAAATACCTTTCACACTAAGAGGATTTTGCTGCCTTAGGGGTGGGACACATTGTAACATGCAAGGGAAAAGCAGTTTGAGTTAACATGGGATTAATTAGCGTGTTTAGGGCAGGAATCGATGGTAGGAAAAGGGGGGGGGTAGATGATTTGGGGAGGAACAGGGGATGGAAAACTAGAGAGAAAAAGGATTAAAAGGGGCTATTGCATGTAAAAATTTCAGTCAGTACTCCTGTCTGGCCTTGCCTTCCACCTGATCATCATAGTTTGTCCTACTTGGTAAACTTCTTTTCAGCTCTTCCCTGGGTAGTTGCTTTCTCTTCTGTGTGTGCAGAGGTTCTGTATGTAGTAACCATAGTCAGACCACGGGACGGAGGATCTGTGTGTCCATGGTGTCCATGGGACCTCAAAGATCATCTAGTTCCACACCCCCTGCCATGGCAGGGACATCTCCCACTAGATCAGGTTGCTCAATGTTTCATTCGGCCTGACCTTGATTTACATGATTGTAGTTGATGTGAAATGCACAGAGGTGAGTCAAGGAAAATTTCTCAAGAGCTATGAAAAGCAAAGTGCTGTTGCCTCTCAGAGTCATAGAACTTGGGAGGACTACAAGTATGTTGTGAATTTATGTAGGGAGAAATTAGAAGGGCCAAAGCCCAACTAGAAGTTAGTCTGGTTACTGCCATAAAAGACAATAAAAATGTTTCTATAAATATAATAGCAACAAAAGGAGCGCTAAGGACAATCTCCATACTTGGTTGGATGTGAGGGGGAAGCATAATGAGAAAGGATGAGAACAAAGCTGAGGTACTTAATGCCTTCTTTGCCTAAGTCTTCAACAGTAAGACCAATTGTTCTCTGGGTACCCAGCACCCTGAGCTGGAAGACAGGGATGGGGAAGAGAATGAAGCTCCCACAATCCAATGGGAAATGGTTAGTGACCCACTGCAACTCTTAGATGCACACAAGCCTGTGTGACTGGATGGGATCCACACAAAGGTGTTGAGAGAGCTGGTGAAATCATTTACTAGCAGTCCTGGCTAACCAAGGAGGTCCCAGTGACTGGAGGTTAGCAAATGTGACATACGTCTACAAGACAGGCTGGAAGGAGGATCCTGGGGAACTACAGGCCTGCCAGTCTGACCTCAGTGCAGGGGAAGGTTATGGAGCAGATCATCTTGAACAGGTCATCACATGGCATGCACAGGACAGCCAGGTGATCAGGCACAATCAGCATGAGAGTCAGGTCCTGCTTGACCAACCTGATCTCCTTCTGTGGAAACGTGACCTGCTTAATGGATGAGAGAAAGGCTGTGGAGGCTGTCTACCTGGACTTTAGTAAAATTTTGACACTGTTTCCCATGGCATTCTCCTGGGGAAACTGGCTGCTCATGGCTTGAACAGGCATTCATTTTGCTGGATGAAAAACTGGCTGGAAGGCTGGGCCCAAAGAGTGATTGTAAATGGACTTAAATCCAATTGGTAGTTGGTCATGAGTGGTATTCCCAGTGTTCAGTATTGGGGCCAGTTCTGTTTGATATCTTTAGCAATGATCTGGATGAGGGGTTTGAGTGCCCCCTCAGTAAGTTTGCAGACAACCCCAAGTTGGACAGGAGTGTTGATCTGCTTGAGGGTAGGAAGGGTCTACAGGGATCTGGATGGGCTGCAGTGAGAAAAAAAAAAAAGGGGCTACAGCATTTGTATTTAAATTCAAGGAGTTTTCATCTACAGTAGCTGCAGAAATCAGAATTAAGTATATTTAATACAGAGTAAGTGTATTATGTGTTGCTATGTCAGCTAACATGACAAAAGTGTCATGATTTATTAAATTTGCTTATTGATTTTTTTTCAAATTGATCTATGTAAACATTAAAGTAAGGAGGGAATTCTAATATAATTGGAACATTTTTCGATGCCAGTAAGCTATTGAGAACACTTGTGGCATAATAACAAAGCCAAGCTCCAGGTCCTGCACTTGGGTCACAAAAACTGCAGGCAACGTTACAGGCTTGGGGAGGAGTGGCTGGAAAGCTGCCTGTTGGAAAAGGACCTGGGGGTGCGTGTTGACAGCCGGCTGAAAATGAGTCAGCAGTGTGCCCAGGTGGCCAAGAAGGCATCCTGGCCTTTATCAGAAACAGCGTGGCCAGCAGGAGTAGGGAAGGGGTCAGTCCCCTGTTATTGGGGGATGAATGCCAGCAAACGCAAGTGAGAGTAGTGCTCAGGTAGGGTAACAGGTCCGAGTGCCAGCAACTGTAGTGAGCATAAACCCCAGGGGCTCAAGGTGTCGGCTGCTGAAAGAGCCAGTGTGCTACTCCTGCTTGTGAGAGTGTTGTGCCTTTTATGGATCCTAGTAAAGGCACTATTCTGTCTGTGTTGATCTGTGTGGTTGCTCGTGTCTGTATACCTGTCAATGTATATGTTGAAAATCTGTGGCAGCCTTGCTGCTGGCTCCTGCTGAGGACCTGGAACCACAGCTGAGTTAAGAGGAATCCTCTTGAGTCCTGAAGCCCATCAGATTTGGCAACCTATAATATTACGTCTTTTTGAAAGAAAACTAAGTGAATGCATTCAAAATGGCTTCATTATAACTGGTAACTCTTTTATTTTTGAGTGTCCGGTGTGGTATGTGCATGTACTATTTCATTTTGTTAGACTGAAACATGATTTAGAATAAACATCAAAGTTTGGTACAGAGCAACAAGTACTAATGGTTTTTAACCTGCCTTACTGTGTAAATGGGCTCTCATTACCTTCCTATGCTGATTGCTAGAAGGAGACTTTCTGAATAGAAAAGTCATGTAGACTTAATTCAAGAAAACTGTAATACAAAAATTGAGCTTTGCTCACAGGAAAGTATAAAATGAGGATTCCTATAGAGATAACAAATTACCTCAGAATAATTTGGCTAATCAGTGAGACATTGAAAGTAGTGCTCTATACTTTAGTATTCTTCCAGCTTTTGTGCATGTTTATGTGTTTTAATTGGAAAAAATAGAGATTTTTGCCACCCGGTGTTTTTTACATGCTGCTTAGCTGTGGGATATGAATAGATTGCAATTTAAGGACTAATAACCTAAATAATAACATAGCTATTAATTCGGTCATATTGTGAAAAGGAACAACACAACTTGAATGTACTGACTGTATTCCTGCCTGCCTTTCTCCTGGAGTTGTTAATTTGCATATAAAAGCTATGTTGAATTACTGCTTGCAAAGGACGAAGTGACTGTGTAGGGGATGATGCTATTACTTGATAATAGTGGTCTCTTTAGTCTGCTTAGGCACGACATAACAAGATCCAACAGCTGGAAGTTTAAGTCAGTCAAGTCCAAACTGGAAAGATGGTGAAAACTGCTGGCAGTGAGGGTAAGCAGCCATTGGAACAGATTACTAAGATTAACAGTATTTTTTTTTAATTTTTTTGTTTCGTGACTAGCTCTCTTTCTTGGGAACATCATCTGATTTGTCAGAAACTGAAATTCTAAGAAGGTGTTTTATAGCTATATAATGCTTATGGATGAAGTAATTTAAGAGAAGAAAATACTAACTGTAAATGATGACTATCTTTGTCTAAAATATCTGGACAGCTACAAAAATACACAAAATACAGCTTAAAGATTCAGTGGACTAGTGAATCCCAATGTGACAGCAGTTAGCTTAAGTAACTTCTCATAGTCTATACGGCGATAGAGAGGCATATTTTGGTGACAGAATTTAACTAGGAAGAGTATGTGACTGTTATATTTATCACTCGCTACTGTTACTTCTTACCAGAGCAGTGTCTTGAATGTCATGGGATAGATGTTGCTGCTCACAATGTAGTTTTGGTCTTTTTTGTTCCAGGAGAAGTTACGTCCTTGCATCAGTTACAGAATTGTGGATGTTGTTCAGACAAGCTAGGATGAAACAATATGGTGGCATTTGTTGCTTTGCAATCATGTGCTGGAAATCTGCTTTTATGGCATCTAATCAACCTTCTGAACGATGTGGAGGAAGAAGGCAGAGTACTGTCAGTGTGTTCTGCTGGTGGTCTTTGTTTTGGTTATGGACAAATAGCCACGTATGAAAACATCCATTAACAAGGGATGTAATTCCTTTCAGGAGGAAAGAAAGTTTCTATTCGATTTGTGTCTTCAGGGATACCTTGGCCAGTTTAGAGATTTACTTAGTTCCATTGTGATTTAGAAGGTTCCTGGATATTGGTATGAATTATATAGGTTCCTGCAGTAGAGTAGTTGATTCTATTAGAAATGGTAAAACTTCCTTTCAGGAGGATGATGCGATGGATGTTTTTCTAACCAGACATCCCACATGAAGTATAGAACTGTAGAATCTGAGTATATAATCAAGAGTTTATATTATGTTTGGATCTGCTCAGTGCATATTAGTTTGTTACTTTTGTAAATGTTTAATAAGTTTCTTAAGGAATAGCTCACATATTTTTCAGAAGAAAACAAGAAAAACATATCATGAAGTTCCTTTTACTACAGTTAATGACAATGACTAACATAAAATAAGCATAGATTACTTTTTTATGTAAATTGAAGCACAAAAAATAGGGAATAAAAGCAAGTGCAGTGCTTTTCAGAAATGGATAACAGAGAAACTGTAATAGGAAGAAAGAATTCAGTTAAATTACATGCTTGAAAACACAGGGTTGATAGATGGGGAGAGATACATAAGTTACATTAATGCAGATCAATAATTGATCTTTGCAAAGAAGGATAAGAGACAAATGTTTGCCATTAATGAGGAATTAAATACAGTCAAGAAGTCAAAAGCATGCATCATCAAATATGAAGAGTGATACTGGGTATTGAAACAAATCAGACTTCCATTCAATGTGAAATTTTTTGGTCTTGCTAATGGTTACTCTTAGCTTTATCGGGAAAGAAAAAGAAAAATAACTTTTTTAACATGAATGTACTTTCATTTGAAAGTAGAAAATTAATAACTCTTTAAAATTGAGAACAAGTTATTGTCTCTGAACATAAAAAGTTATTTGTTATCTAATGCTTAAATGTCTAAAGACGATGAATATAGAATGTAGTTAGCAAGGAATTCTGGACAACTATAAATAGAAAAATAAAATGCAACTGATTTAAAAAAAAAAGAAGAAAAAGAAAGAGGAGAAGAGGTGAGCTGGGAGATTTAAAACTGACAGAGGAGAAAGTCTGGTGCAGGTGTTGAAAAAGATGACATCTTTCTTTCACTGGATTTTTTCTCTTGCACAAAAGGAAGACTGAAATGGCATAGAATCAAAGAAAGTCAGAACTGCATCCTTTGTGAATAACGAAGAATTGAAAACCAGAAAAAACTCAGTGCCTAGAATGGTGAGGATTTTTAAGTGGACACCTCTATAGAGGATCAGAAGAGAACAATAAGAAAAAAAGCAATTTTTATACACATCAATACATCAAGCAAGGAGAAATTATTGACAGAAAAGCAAAAAGGAAAAGTCGTTGCAGTACAATTAGAAGTAGAAATCGTTATCTCATTTCTATGAGTAGCAGTTCCAAATTTTTATTGTAAAACATGGTGTACATTTAAAATTTTACAGCTGGTGTAATAGTTTGTGACTTGGAGGGTCAAACTCATAGCAAGGTATAGTATAATTTGTCTGGGTTCTCTTTTGGAACTTGTCAGATTCAAACTCTTGCTTCTGCTTCCGCCAGACATTGGCATCTGGCCCACGTGTCCTGAGCATTATAGTCTTCGGGATTCTGTGATGCATCCTCCTGCTAAGAAAACTTTGGAATGTCTTGGTTCCAGCCCAGTTCCCCTCTGGAAGGAAAATACTTGAGAAGTATGAAAAAGTTCCTGGTTTGTTTTCAGCAGGGAATTCCAACCCTTGCAGTTCCTGAACACTCCCATGCTACTCGAACTCACAGTTTTGTTGTGTTATGGTATTGAAGATGAAAAAAAAAAAGAGGACTAGAGCTTCACCAAGATATGGTTTTATGCTGATAATAAGGATAATGCTTACAGCTCCTCAGTAACTGAATGAGGTAAATTGGCAGGACTACATCATTACAAGTGTCCATAATGCAGCCATTTCCTATCTTCCCATGATAATTGCAAAGGAATTGTTTGGGGGGGGGTGGGGGTGGTGGTGGAAGTAAAAAACAGGATTTCATCCAAAGTTCACTGTAAGTGGTGAATTATCAACAAATTCAGTATTAAACATTTAGCTTGCCATTTTTACATGTTGGATTTCTTTTAACAAAATGTTATTCTTTACCTGATCTGGGAAATTCTTCCAAATGTCTTCACTCTGGTAACTCATTTAAAATTTTATAGATCGATCTCTCAAATTACATACTCTCTGGAAAACTAGTATAACCTTCCCAGAATGCTGATGTGCTTTTTCTCCATTTATACAGTGATAACCAGTTTATGGAAAAGAGGGCAAGAGCCATTGTAATGTCTTGAAGAGTACATTATTTTCCCTTTGAATGAAGACATGTTCAGGGATCTGTCTTGTAATAGACCTAGTTTCCTTCCCATTTTTTAAACTTTTTTTTCCTTATTTGAAGTTTATCAGATCATTGGCTTTATCACCTTCACCTGTCTTCACTTGCCTTTTATCAGGTACTGAGTGCATAAAGTGTAGTGCTGAAGAGTGGATGGTGTTGGGGCAGTTAAGAGTTGGAAACACCGAGCTGCCTGTTTCGACCTGGCACAAACTCTTGAATATTCTTTCTTTTTCCTCTTCCAGACTAGGGTACTTTCCATACTTCAAAATACGAAGGTCAAAGTCAGTTTACTGTGCTGTTCCTGCCCTTAGAGCCTCAAGCTATGAGAATTTATAGTAAATATTCCAACATTCAGGATGGCTATGGCTTATATTTTAAGTTTAGGTTATAGTGAAAATTCCTACATTGACAGGCTTTTGAACCTGCAGTTGTTGTTGTTGTCTTTTTTTTTCTCTGTTCCCCTCTGTGTTGGTGTTCCCTCCAGTTGGTGTTATGAGGAGCTGTTACTAAAATTAATCAGCTATGTACAGCACAAGCATCATAGAATCATAGAATCATAGAATGTTAGGGATTGGAAGGGACCTCGAAAGATCATCAAGTCCAATCCCCCTGCCAGAGCAGGAATGCCTAGACTATGCCACACAGGAACGTGTCCAGGCAGGTCTTGAATGTCTCCAGAGAAGGAGACTCCACAACCTCTCTGGGCAGCCTGTTCCAGGGCTCCGTCACCCTCACTGAGAAGAAGTTTCTTCTCGAGTTTAAGCGGAACCTCTTACGTTCCAGTTTCAGCCCATTACCCCTTGTCCTATTCACTTCAGAATGCTTCCTACTGGGCACCATCAACAGACATAAACAGTTCTGAGTAAATAAATCACTGGTTTCACTTATAATAGTAGCTTTTGTGTTGTGGACACCTGTCCACTGTATACTGGACTGAGGGCAGGAACTCTTTTGTGCCTGGATCAAAGAACGGAAGCTAATAATAATAGAAATTAAATTCTGAGCTGGATTTGAGTCAATGACTGACAAATGATGATCCAAGTCCTATGATTAGTGGGGAGATTTCTTTAAACAAGGTTTTAATGAAATTCTCTTTCTGCGTTTGCATTGTCATCTTCATCTCTAATTTTCAGAGACCATATCTGAATAGGAGATACAAAGTGGATGCAGAGTGTTTGGCAAGAAATAATAGAGGGAAGAATTTAAAATATGTTTTCATTTTGTGCTACAGCTGTATATCCAAATATATTTCATACAGAGTTTTTAGGATGAGTCTGAAATTAAAATTTAATATCTGAGGTGGTTTTTAGGAGCAATATCACATTTGATAGTAAGAGGAACAGGGTAGGTGAGAATTGAAAAAGGAAGGAATTGTTAAATACATGGGATTCTGTAGTATAACTAACAATGTTTTTTTCTCCTCTAACAATTCTATTTTCACTAAAAAAGTGTTCTGCCCAGACGGATAACCTTTTGATTCTATTGGAAAGTAATTTTTTTGGTTAGTATCGATAGAAACCAGTAATTTTCACATATTAAATGAAATACTGTCTGAAGAATTTCAGCAAAATAAGAATTTTTATAGTGATACAAGAGGAATACATAAACCCTTTTCTAAGGATGCAAGAAGTAAATAGCAGAAAATGGAGATAGGAGTAAATGATAGTGAAATTCAAATACAAGATTTTAAGAATAGCAATCATAAAATTCTACAATCTGTTGTAAAAGAAAGAAAAAAAAACCCAACAAACAACCAAACCAGTAATCTTTAAGTAGTTTCAGAATATACCTGGATGTAGTAATCAGTATCAAATTTTTCTGGAGTTCACACTTAGAGTAGGTAAACCGCTCATTTTTTTATGGGCATACAGTAGATAAATGGACACTTTTCATATTTGAACCGTATCAGCTTAAAACCACGGTAACACTTTCTGTAATTATCAGCATGATTATCACCAGGAAAAATTAAGAGAAAGAAAAGGAAAATAAATAACCTTCTAACCTTCTATCTTGATTTAATCTTTAGAAATTTGCCCCAATTTTACACACTACCCGCAGGCAGCATGTGTCTAAATGTGTTATCAGGTCACCCAAGACAGCAAAAGTCCTGTTTAGAAAAAGTAAATATGACATATTTATAATAAAATCACATGAGAGAAATTTTGTAGGGCTGGCTAGGAGCAGAATGCTGACATTTGTTAGGAAAGTAACGTTGCGTGAAGAAAAGCTCTTCTGAATTACAAGCTTGGAGAAAAGCATCTAATGAGCATGGAAGGTCGTATTGCACATGAGTGCACAACTGGCTTTTCAGTGCAATGAAAAGTATAACAGAGGTCAGCAGCAAAAGCACTACATCGCTTTTGCATTCCAGGAGTACGTGAAATGAAAGCTGTTCCAGCATTTCTGCATGTTGCTTTACGTGTTTTGATTGATCCTGAAAATTGCTGGCATGCTGAACGAATTCCCTGCTGTGCATATTACGACATGCTGAGTATTCCAAAAGGAGCTTTTCATAACAGTGTAATAGGAGAAAACTCTTAGCAGTTGTCTACTACTCTTTTCTTCTTTAGAAGGCAGCCTGAGAGAGAAAATGTTTCTGGGGCAGAAGGTGCGGGTTAAGGACAAGCTGATTATGAGACTCAAGTAATCCAGTTTTCCTGATAAGCTTTAATAATTACTATTCCACAATTTTCCTTTGACCTTTGACTGTATTTTGTTATGTGTTCCTTATCACCAAATCAGTGTGATACTCAGGACTAGAAAATAAACTAATTAACATGAGTGCTTGGGCTGCACACATGGGAATTGTGGTTTTGTTTTCTTTTTCCTAAATCATGCATAAAGTTGAGATCCAATTTAAGGTTTTGGTAAAGTAATGGGGTCTTCTGGTTGTTTGTTTTTTTTTTTTCTTTTTAAACTCCATGTGTATATTAATTGTAAAATTAACACGTTTTTATTAGTCAAGATGGAGGATGGAGCCAGGCTCTTTTCAGCGGCGTCCACTGACAAGACAAGGGGCAATGGGTGCAAGCTGGAACACAGGAGGTTCCATAAAAATATGAGGAAAAACTTTTTTACTGTGAGGGTGACAGAACACTGGAACAGGCTGCCCAGGGAGGTTGTGGAGTCTCCTTCTTTGGAGACATTCAAAACCCGTCTGGACACGTTCCTGTAGGTGATCCTGCTCTGGCAGGGGGGTTGGACTAGATGATCTTTAAGGTCCCTTCCAACCTCTAACATTCTGTGATTCTGTGATTCTGTGATTCTGTAAAATATTAAAAAATCTCACCTTCCCTCCCAGCACAACTATTATTTGTTTAAAAAAAGAAAAGTGTGGAACAGGTAAATCGAATTTAATTATTTTTTGTTCATCTCTTGATTTGATAGTTGAACTGGTAAAAGGAAAAGTTATCTTCTTGTACAGTGATGAAAGTGAGACTTCCCTTGACCTTTAAGGTGTGTATCTCTTTTCTATCTAGAATAACCAAAGTTTTGTCATTTTCTTCCATAAAAATTATAATTGTGTTTGCAAGGATTATAAAGTGGCAGTAGCAGCAGCAATTGTTCTTTCCCTGTGAAAAACTAACACATGGAAGACAGAAAGTCTTGAAGTACTTACAATATCTGTAGTTACTCTGCAATAGGTGACATACTCTCTATCAGGTGTGGTTTCTCCTCAAGGTACACAAGTACAAAGGAAATAAGACAGTGCTAGAAATTAATTTGTTTTATCAAGGGTGAGACAAACCTGTGTAGAAAATCTCAGTAGTGCTATGTTGCCTAACTCTTTCATCCATTTTGGAAAAAGAATACGTGGTGAGATCTTAAGGACATGATGTTACTTGTTACTGGTGGCAGGCAAAACGGATGGAAAATACGTAGAAGAATTTTGTGGGCTTTTGTTGTTTGCTTCAATTTTGTTGAATCCTCAGAAGACTGTGCCATAGGATCATAGAAACATAGGATCATTTAAGTTGGAAAAGTCCCTTAAGATTGAGTCCAATCATTAACCAATCACTGCAAAGTTCACCTCTAAACCATGTCCCTAAGCACCTCATCTACACCTCTTTTAAATACCTCCGGGGATAGTAGCTCAACCTCTTCCCTGGGCAGCCTGGACCAATACTTGACAACCTCTTTTGTGTAGAAATTTTTCCTAATATCCAGTCTAAACTTCCCCTGGTGCAACTTGAGGCCATTTATTCATGTCCCATTATTTGTTAATTGGTGGAGGAGATTGATCCCTACCTTGCTACAACCTTCTTTCAGGCAGTTGTAGAGAACAATAGTTTCCCCTGAGCCACCTTTTCTCCAGACTAAAAAAACTCAGCTCCCTCAGCCACTCCTCATCACAGTTCTTCTCCAGACCCTTCACCAGCTTTGTTGCACTTCTTAGGATATGCTACCGCACCTCAATATCTTTCTTGTTGTGAAGGGCCCAAAACTGAGCCCAGGATTCAAGCTGTAGCCTCACCAGTGCCGAGCACAGGGGAACCATCCCTTCCTTACTCCTGCTGCCCACACTGTTTCTGATCCAGGCCAGGATGCCTTTGGTCATCTTGGCCACCTGGGCATGCTGTTGGCTCATGTTCAGCCGGCTGTCAATGACCAGTTCTCCCAGGTCCTTTTCCACTGATCCCTGCTTAGCTGATTCCAGCAGGTAAATGCAATGGAAATACAACTGTCACAGTGAGTATATTCATATCATATTTCTGTCTGCCTTAAAAGTGATTCACTGAAGCCAGTGGATCCTACCTCCAGCTTTCTGTGTTGGATTAAAATTTCCTGTTCCTGGAATTTCTGCATGTGTCTCCCTTGTCCAAATGCCTTATGTCATACTGATTCAGGGTTCTCGTACCAACAAATTCACTTTAAAAAATGAAGTAAATTTTATTTCCCCTTGACTTTTTGGGTGAATGTGTTGTTTGCCATTTTAAGTTTTATGAAATTTCTTTTTGTTATGGAAATCTGAAAGTGATTGTTCACATGTTGTCTTAAAATGTAGTTAGTAAACACATTTAAAGACTTTTGAGATACTCTGTGTTCCCCTGTTCATCTTAACTTTTCCGTTGTAACCTATCCTTGTAGCTAATGCTTTCTGCTACTTAGAGAGATCTTAATTTTCTTTTGGTTTCTTGGTCTAATTTGATTTACTTGCAAATTCATGAAGAAAATACTAGCCTTATTTTATCCCTTGCTAGACTTTTGCAGAAATATAACTAATTTCTTAAATATTTTTCAACACAATTTTATGTAATTAATCTTGCTGTCCATGAAGAAAATAGTATACATTTGCTGTTCTATCAACTGCAGAATTATATGGGTAGAAGTTACTCAGGGGAAAGACAATTTCTGACATCTTCACTGACATTGGTTGAAGCTGAGGTCAGGTCTCTTTTACACAAATTTATTTTGATGTAAATTACGCAAGTAAATTTATTTTCATGGCACATGAATGCTAAGCAATCTGCAAAAAAAGTACTTTGTATTAATGTCAGTACTACCTTTGTACTGTGGAATAACATCCCCAAAATTCTTGTTACACAAGGGAAATGCTTGTCTCATGCTCTGTTCATTACCTCTCCATAGCCTTCCTGAAGGGTGACCTTAAGGTCAATGTGAAATATAGAAAATGAATGACAAGTTTTATAAAAAAAATGGCATTCTTATTCTGAAAGATAATGAGTCAAAGTACTGATACTGAGTACATTGCTGTATCAAAAGCTGCTGAAAACAGCTTTTAAGACATGAATGTTTTAGTCTACCATGTTCAACTGGAAGAACTGTGCACACTTGTTTGGTGTAATAATACTTAAAGTATACATTAAAAATTGAATAAAAGTGCTCAATATCGGCAAAGATATAAGAAGCAGACAATTTCTCTTATTTTAGTTAGCCACCTGAGTAAATTATTACTTTAAACTATCTTATTCTCTGTGTTCAATATCTAGAGCAGTAACCGTATTTACTCCTTACCATTACGCTGTGCCTTTCTACAACATAAATAGAAGAAATGTTCCACTTGAGGTTTATAGATCCATCATTCCCCTAAAAGGTAGAAATTTTCATCTGATATGTGCTCTTCGTTCTTGTACGCATCTGTAATAGGTTTCACTGAAGTGGAATTTTGTTCAGGATCAGTGGCCACATGATTTGTTGGGAATAAACTTGCATGACTCCTGACTATTTGACTCAAAATAGGTTTAGAAAAACAAAACTCTGTAAGAAAGCTCATTGAATTCAGAAGGTGATATATATACAATCATGTGTGTAAGAATCTTAAAATAGGGATTAAACTGCTAAGTATGTGAAATCTGACTCTTTTTGGAGAACAGAAGATAACTATACAAGACCTAGACTAGAGTCGAGTCTGTGGGAGGAGTGACTAGAAAATGTATGCAAAGTTTAATATATTCTCTTAGAGTAGAAAGAGGCTAAAAGTGGCTTTTTCAATTTCTCCGTGCTGTTTATTTTTGTTTCAGTGTTGTATACTAGCTTTTAATCTGAGACACTCCGAGCATCTTCAGTATCTCTCAAACACACATCTGCAAATATGTGAGTACACAGGCAAATTGATGAATATGTACCTGTCAGCCTAACTGAATATTAAAGCTTGATAAACGCTTGTTCAAAAAACAACTTAGGGTTATTTACTTGCTTTTGAAAACAGTAGATTTCCATAAAATGTTAAAGTTTACTGATGTAAAAATGAGAAATTGCTTTGAAATAAGGAGCAGTATATCAAAAAATAATTTTCTGATACTGATTTGGAAGTTTTCCATTGCAAGCTTCAGTTTTGTCTTTCATCTTAAAAGGATTATTGATACAGTGAATTATCTTCAACTGAGAATGAGAGAAAAATCATCATTACTCAAGAAAACTTATCTAGCAGGAGCCAAAGGCTTTTCATTACATTATAGCTGCTCTGAACTTTCCTGCAGTGAGGAACACATCTAATTAGCCTCTGTTTTTTCTTCTACTGTTTTTAAGTATATGATTAGAAGTACTTAAAATGTTTAATATTATTAAATGTTTAATATTCAGAACTTCAAGATATCTTTTATGTTCTAGAATAAATAATTATTCAGAGCAGTTGTAATGACTTCCTATTTCATGAAACTTCTAGAAAGGGCAAAACTCACAAACTTGTTTATTCCTCTCATGGAACATCTTGGGCAATGCCTTGCTCTTCTTTTTTGAAGGCACTGGGGATGAAAACAGGATATACATACAGGAAAAAAAACAGAAAATGCTATACTCCGTCAGAGTTTGTTGACATACATGGCCCAGGTGACCAAAGTATGTAATGGGTATCAAGGAATGAAGAATTTATGTAGTCCTAGAAACTGTGCTGGGAGTGCCTGAGAAGGTTTTTTGTAGTGAGGGGGCTGCAAGAAGTATGGCTTCTGTGAGAAGCTGCAAGAAGCTTCCTCTAGGTCTAGTAGAGCCAATGCCAGCTGACTCCAAGGTGGACCCACCACTGGCTAAGGCTGAGCCCATCAGTGATGGTGGTAGCACCTCTGGGGTAATGTATTTAAGAAATGGGAAAAAAACTGTGGAAGCACAGCAGGCAGTGAGGAGTGAGAATACGTGAGAGAAACAACTCTACTGACACCAAGGTCAGTGAAGGAGGGGAAGGAGTTGCTCCACGTGTTGGAGAAGAGATTCATTCCCCTGTAGCCTTTGGTGAAGACCGTGGTGATTCAGTCTGTCCCTCTGCAGCCCATGGGTGTTAACAGTGGTGCAGATATCCACCTGTGGCCCATGGAGGACCCCACACCAGAGCAAGTGGATGAGCCCAAAGGAGAATGTGACCCAGTGGGAAGCACATGCTGAAGCAGTCCTGACAGGACTTGTGGATCCATGAATTGAAGACCCCACGCTAGAAGAGGTTTGTCATCAGGACTCATGACCCTGGGGGGGGCCAGCACTGGAGCAGTCTGTTCCTGAAGCACTTCACCCCATGTAAGAGATGCACGTTGAAGCAGTTTGT
This sequence comes from Trogon surrucura, assembly GCA_020746105.1. Taxonomy (NCBI): domain Eukaryota; kingdom Metazoa; phylum Chordata; class Aves; order Trogoniformes; family Trogonidae; genus Trogon; species Trogon surrucura. The sequence goes on along the minus strand of CM036617.1, from coordinate 108,524,217 downwards.
GAAGAACTGCAGCCCATGAGAAGGACTCACATTGGAGAATTTCATGGAGGACTGCCTCCCACGTGAGGAACTCCTGACTAATTTCCCCAAGTTGAATCTCTGTTGCCTGTGATTGCTGAGTGATCTTGCAGTCCTTATCTCAACCCATAAGCTTTTCGTTATATTTTCTTTCCCCTGTGCAGCTTAGGAGGGGAGTGATAGAGCTGCCTTGGTGGACACCTGTAATCTAGTCAGGGTGAACCTAAGATAGCAACAAAGGCTGATTTTAACTTATTTTGCTAAAAATTGTATTGTTTTCTGTCATTAGTGTTGAGAACTGTGACATTGTCTTTTCTTACTTTTAAGCACTTACAGGATTTTAATGTCTAGCTTTTAAAGCTGGCTGAGCAATTGATTACCTGAAATTCCACAAAAGGAGAAATGTCGATATTGTTAAAAAGCTATTTCTATAAATAGGAAAGCTTTGCATAAAAATACAAAGTAATTAGGAGAATGAATGGATTGAGAAAGGTAGGAAGGAAGTTTTTCTAATGCATTTTTAATATTTTTTTTTCCATTTTAATGCTTTCTTGACAATGGAGGGGGGAGGGCTACTTAAGTGGTCTGCTAATTACTATTGAGGGTTTGATTTTGCCATTCATCCATCAAATGGGCACCACTTAATGGTAATTTTCCTATTAATAGAGCCTCATTGTTTCATGAGAGTTACTAAGATGATGCGAGGCCTTAAGACTTTTTTTTTCCTTGTTATTTCCCCATATCGTTTACCAGTTCACACTTTCTCTGATATAGAGCTAATATGTTGACATACCACTGTAAACAAAAGATGGAAGTGTAATACCTTAAGTAGGCTTGTCAAGAAAACTATAGCATTAATTTAATACTGTAGACTGGTAGAATGAAGACTAATACAGACCTAACACAAAGAGTGAGCGGTTTCCTCTTTAACCTGGAGTTAGAAGCTTGACTGCGTAGTTCACTGAATGTTTTGTAAATGTTCGTGACAACTCCAAATATATCTGGTTAAATGGGAACTGTGTTGCAACAGAAAATAATTTTATCCTTTAACTTTTTATATTTTCAGTTCCAGGTCTAACTGAAGCAGGTAATATATCTCTAACTGAACAGGAATAAATATTATGGGGTTTATCAAAAGTAGAACCAATTGTAGTTTTTTGCTGTTATGCCCTTGAATGTTTTATGAATGTTACTCTCCTGGTTGTATGAAAGTCTTGCTTGAAACCCCAGTTCTTACCCTGGACCAAAACAAATCAATTCTGGTATAAAGCATATCTCTAACACAGGAGATATCCTACTTGTGCAGCCTGGGCTTTCAGTTCTGTCCATAACCTTGACCAAGCACGAGGAAAAGTAGTTAGTTAAAGTGATGACTATTAAGTACCAGAATATACCTATTTGTTTATGTTATGGAGCAGGTTTTTTTGTTTGATTTTGTTGGGTTTTTGTTGTTCTTTTTTTTTTTTCCCCTGGTGTGCCTGTGTGTGTTTGATAGAAATTTAGCTTAAACTAAGGCAACTTTAATAAAGGAATATATTGAAGTCTAATTTGTCTATGCTTTCAAAGGCACATTTTCATAAAAATTAGCCATAGTACTAAATACATGCCCAGGTTTTTTTTTTGTTTTATTCCTATATGTACATGTGCACACACAGAACAACCAATTTCTGAACTTAACGGACTAACATAGATATATGACAAGTTGTAAGTATTTTTTAAAAAGGAAAACAATTTACATTTTTCAATGTGGTATCAAATTGTCAGGTTATGCTTTGTTACAACATTTAAACTGACCTTAGTGTTTGTTTTTGTAAGGTAGGAATAATTGTGTAGTAGGTCATGTGATTCAAGCTATGTTTATTTATGAAGAATGCAAAATGTCATAAGGAGAAATGTAGACTTGGTAATAAGTAATAAAATCAGTCTGGCTTACTCATACTTATATTAGATCTGAATCATGCTGGAAGAACAAAGGCAGAGATCTTTAAAGTAATTCAGGACATGAAATCTTTGAGCTCTGCCACAGGTTTTATGTGTAATCTTAAGCAAGATGCTAGTTTAAAGAGCTTAAAAATGTGATTGTATGAAAGAAACAAACAAAAAAAAAAAAGGAAAGAGATATCTGCGAGTTATGTACTGTCTTAGCCAAGTGATTGGTTCAAGAGCAGCAAGCAAAGTTGTGCTAGAAGTGAGTGGCAGCTGGAAACATGCTCACTACATGCTATGCATAAATTTTGGTGTGTGATAGTGTGTCTGTCTTCCAAAGCTGTGAGCCCAGGCGTAGCAAAATACTGTGCTCCAAAGCTGCGAGCCCAAGCACACCAAAATGCTGTGCTAAGTTTTGTGACTAAGATTAAAATAAAAAAAAACCCCGCTGTTTCTGCTGTGCATTCTAGTTCACAGGCAAGGCTAAAAAAAAGGAAAATATTTTTATTAAAGGAAAATAATTTTATTAATAAAATATTTTAATAAAAATAATTTTATTAAAGGATTTTTTTTTAACTTTGTGTAATATCCGCTTCTTATTTTCAACACTCTTACTTTTGTAGTTCTACATGCTGTACTCTATGATATCCTATAATCACAGGTCAGGTTGGTTATTTGTGTCATGTTAGTGTTTGTTTTAGTTTGGTTTTAGTTTGTGTTAAGACCATCTACATACACTTTTTAATACAGTTAGATTTTTTTTTTAATATAGTTGGTCAGTTTCAGTATAAGGTTAAAAAGAAGAGGACACATCAAAAGTCATTAGAGATCATATGACAGTATAACTTTCTTACTTCCATGATGCTCAGGTTTTACTCAGATTTTTACTCTAAACCAGGAAAAACTAACTTTAAGAGAGAGCTGTATTGCAATGTAGTGGGTGGTAAGTATTCATGCTAGGGCAAGTTCAAATCATCTTCCTTAATATGAATTCAGAGGTGTATTTCATTAATTAGTTTAGTTGATGAATTTGGAAATTCTTTGAGGCAACTGAGAGATAGTTCAGGACAACATGTGAAGTACTATTTATTGCCTTCAAAATTTATAAATTATTCTTTATACTCTTTCTCATTTACAGAATGAGTTATCTTTATCAATAATCCTTTTTATGATTCTGATAAGTATGCGTCACCAAACAAGGTGAAATTCTGGCTTCTCTAAAAGCAGCAGCTCTCATTCTGACAAATATTTCACTATTCCCAGAGTTTTATTTAGTGTCTTGAATGCAAGTTTTAAAAGATGATATATAAGCCAGAACTACTATATCTTGTGGTTGATATGTGTCTCTGATTTGACATGACATACTGTAATGAAATATGACCAGAAAAGATTTCACTATGAAAATGATTTGTGAAGAAAAAAAAAGCAAATCAGAGAATCATAGAACAATTCAGGTTGGAAAAGACCCTTGGGATCATCGAGTCCAACCATTAACCCTACATTACAAGTTTGCCCCTAAACCATGTCACCCAACACCACATCTAAGTGACACTTAAACACATCCAGGGATGGTGACTCAACCACCTCCCTAGGCAGTCTGTTCCAGTGCCTGATCACTCCTTCTGTGAGGAATTTCTTCCTAATGTCCAGTCTAAACTTGCCCTGTTGCAACTTGAACCCATTTCCCCTGGTTCTGTCCTTAATAACCTGTGAGAAAAGACCAGCACCAACCTCTCTACAATGTCCTTTCAAGTAATGTAGAGCATGATGAGGTCCCCCTCAGCCTCCTCTTCCTTAAACTGAAAAGTCCCAGCTCCCTCAATCGCTCCTCATAAGGTCTATTCTCCAGGCCCAGAAAAGAAAGTAACAGCAGTGTATGTGCAAGATACAAACAGAGAATTATTTCTAATAGTACTGATAAGCCTTTATTATTTGATATTTTTTCTTGTATAGCTTGAGGATACTGATACTTGAAAGTCAGATGCTGACTGACCAGCATGAACACTTGGTTATATATATGCAAGTGATGATGTATCACAAGGACTAGAGGGGAGCAGAAAATAAATACACCACATTTCATTTTCCAGCAAGACTGTGATAAGTTTGATGTATTTTTATACCAAGTTTTATTTTCTAACCATTTCAACTTCATTTTTTTTTGAGCTATCAGTGACAAGCCAAAAACCATTTGCTTCAGGGAGGCTCCCATGTCTGGTAGCCATGCAATCTGGAAGTTTCAGTGCCTTTTGGCCACTGAAGACCTTCAATGAATCCAGAGAAAATAAGCCTTCCATCAAGTTTGAGGGTACTGATCATGGCACACAAAATGATTAGGAGCTCAGAGCAACTTGGGGTCTTCAGTTTTGGGGCTAATGATTACTGTAAGGTATTGTAGATATTACTAGTTGGTGTCAAAATATTTGCAATTCTGAAATCTGATTTGTAAACCAACACATTAGCAAATACTTTCCCAAAAGGTTGAAATAATTCAGTGTTTTTATTAGTCCTTTTATGGTGGAGTACAATATACATTGGCCTCTATTTGTTCTGCATTCAAACTACTGAAACATTTGCCTTGATCGATATTGGTCGTCTAATACTGTACTTTAGATGGGCATTCCTAACTGTTCAGTTTTACAAATCATTTGTTGTGAAAGTACTCCACAGTCGTTTTGAAAATGAAGATTTTGCAGTGAGTGTAGTTTTCTTTTAAGCTTAAAATTACCACCATGAGGGAGGTGACTGTCCATTTAGTCCAATGATTTGTCCCCAGCAATACCCAGCAGCAAAGGCAAAGCATGTAACACCAGAGCAAACTGGTGAAGCCCTTCCCCCTTGTTTCCATCAATAAATAGATTAATGACTTTATTAGCCAGAGGCTACATCAGACCACTGTATTTAGTGGCTATGAATTGATATCTGTTCCCTGAACTTATCTTACCCTCTTATGGATTCGTTTATTCTTTCAGTCTCTTGTGAATTTCACTATTTAATCAGATTTTGTGTGGAGAATGTAATTCCTTCTGATGATTTTAAATTGCTGACTGTGGTAGCATCATGAGTTTCTTCTTCTGTGCTTTGAAAAGTAAGGAATAATTGTTGACTGTTTAACTTCCTCTATACTGGTTGTGATGTTCTAGACATATGTTGAATTCCTCTACAGTAGCTTTTTTTTCCCCCTCCAAAGCTGAAGAAATATAATTTTACTCATTTCTAAATACAGAAACTGTCCTGTATCTGTCCATTCTGTAGCCCTTCTCCATCTTTTTTTTTTCCCCCCTCATTTTCTACTTGACCTGTTCTGGGAAGAAAGGACCGTAAATCCGTGCAGTATTAATGTCAGGGAGTGTTGTGTTCCATGGATTCTGGTATTAGTACAGTCAGGATTTTTTTTATCCTTGTCCTCAGTTACTGATAGCTCCTCACCTCCTACTGGCCTTCTCAATCTCAGCTGAACACTTGCTGCACTAAGCTGGATGAGAAACTTAATTTTTCTTTTTCTTTTTCTTTTTTTTGTTTAAAAGATAAATTCCTTCTGATACTGTCAAGTTTGATGAAATTCTGTCAACTTTCACAGAAAATCCTCAAGTCAGACCAATAAAAAGTTTAAAAGCTTCTCAGCAAATAATATTGCATCATTTATTCTAGAGACATTAAAAAGGGAGAGGAAGAATTGAGTATAAATTTTAAAAAAACAAAACCCAGCTGTCAGACAGAATTTGCCATTGACTGCAGTCTAACACTCAGTGATATAGTGTTAGGAGTGAGACCTGCTGAAACACTGAGAAATTTAATGAAATCATTCACAGTTTGGGGCATGAATGTAAGGCAACAGGCTAGATAAAAATTAATGCCTGTCATATAAGTTGCTGTCAAGTAGATCAGTGTGTATGGATGGGAGAGTAGTGTTTTGCATTCTTTGGCCATTGGAAATCATTGGCATTTTATCACCAACATGCTTGCATACTTTCATAATTTAGGGTGAAAAAAATGAGCTCCTTACCACTATAATGGGACAAACCACTGATTCTCTTCTGCTGAGTATTATATTTGAACCACATGGCTGACTGTTTCAGCTTCGTGAGGACTGATTTCTGCTTTCAAAGGGGCAGGAAAACCAATGAGAAGGAAAGAGAAAAACAAAGATGAGAAGGACAGGTGGACAAGAGAACAATTTTATTCTGTCTCATTCTTTCCTCTTGGTATACCTAGTGGGGTATGCAGCTGCTACCTCTTCCTGAAAGTCAGCACCTAACGACTTTGAAAATAATTGTTAGATTTTTTGTGAAAATCACAGGAATAAAGTAACTTCAGAAATCTGGTGAGTGCAATGGGTTTAAAATAAATGGATGAATAAGAAAATTGTGCTACCCATTACACACAGTGGATATTTTATTGTGTTTACTCTCAAGCCAGAAACTTTCCACAGTTCTTACGACTGTAAACGAATTCCATAAAATTCTCTAAAAATGTGAATACTTTTCATGGTGACTAGGGCATTTCTGCATGCCTGCTGCTTGTACTTCTGAGGCAGGTCCTGGTCGCTGCGTGTGCTGCAGGCTCTTTGCTCACAGTCCATTTTTCTGCCTTCTACTTTCTAAAAAGAGCTTCTTGGTCTCAGCATGTTCACGGGCATTCTCCTGATTTTAGGTATAAGGCTTTACTGTGCAGAAGACATAACACCTAGTGGGGGCACAAGTAAATTATATGTTCTGATAATTAGTAGGTTTGCATAAATAGCCAAATGGTAATTTTGAACTTCTTGTTATTGCAGCATGCAATATATACATATTCTGTCCTTAAAGTAATCTAGAAGACACACATATCGGAGAAATAGTCTGCCATCTCCAGAATTATTATTGCAGAACAAGTATAAGAATCTCTGTGGTTTAAATTTTATGTTGGTGTGCTACTGGGTTTGGGGGTTTTTTATATACTAGGACAGAAAATAAAGTGGAGATATTGAATAGAATCCGATATCAAAGTTAAGATTGAGAAATACAAGGAAGTTATATATATATATATATAAAGCATATATTTTTTTTTCATGTTCTTTTCTTGTCTTTGTATATCAATCTTTCATTTGAGCCTTCAAGTTTAAAAATAATGTCCCTTTGAAGGTCTTCCTAAATTTCCCTTCAATTTTTATTTAGAGAATCATAGGATACCTTTTTCCTTGATGAAGATAGCTTCAGTTAGGATGTTTCAAAACTTTCCATTATGAGAAAATAAATTAAAGGGTTTTGTACACCTAAGTGGAATACAATTTGAAGGAATAGGGGCTCTTATCTCATCAGGGATTTAATTTCAGGAAGGTATGAGTTATAGTCAGTTCAAGAATGTAACTAGCTTGGTTGCAGGAGGAGAAAAGAAGAAGACAATTTCTGGTAAATCACTTGCAGGGAAGAAATTTATATGTAAGCTGTTCTCTTAATTTTGCATCAGAATTCAAAGTACTGTATTTGAATAGAAACTAAGTGTTGTTGAATGGCTGTGTACTTTTATTTTCAAATCAACAGTGCTATTTTACAGTGTGTCATTAAATTGATCATTATTACTAAATTATTAGTATATATAAGTATGAAAATGTGTGTATATAGTCAGCAGCCTGTAAGATTGCTATGGAGAATCTTTTCTTAATACCTCATCAGAACATCACAAAGAAACATCATCAAATGATAAGCACATGACTGGGAAAGAAATGAAGCAAACTTATGCATCTCTTTTAAATAAAGCTAGCAGAAAAACTTGATGTCTGATAAATTTATCTCTGCAAGTATAGCTGGTGAATGTCTTAATTCTTCATTTTAAAAGAAAGTGTTTACAGTGAATTAATAAATTCTTGATATACAAGTACGATGACCATTTTTTCCCCTATTCCTTTCTGCAACATAGTTTCACTTTCATCTCTTCTGGAGAACAACTTACAATTTAATTATTACAGAAAGTCAAGAGGATTACTTAATGGAAGAAATAAATCAGCAATGTTATTAGAGTATGAAATCAAGTATATTTGATGTAAAACAGAACCCCTATATTATATTTAGCTCACATGAGTAGACTTGCCGAAGTCAGTGTAAAGATGTGCATAAATAATACTTTTCAGAATTAAGTCCTTGAATGACTGTATCTGGACATAATAGCCATACAGAAAATTCAGTTTTATAAGAGCAATGATCAATGCTCTGTTGCTATTTTCTTAATGTTTAACATGGTTTATCTGAGCTGGTTAAATCTTCCTGTGTAGTCTTATTCAGCTAATTCCCAAAGTCTTTGCTTAAATCTGTATTGACAAACTCAAGAACTGCTGGGTTTACCTGGGCTGGAAGACATTTTTGGGTGTGTTCTTAATTTATGCATCTTAGTAAGGACTGTGGAACATAGGCAAAGAAACACTAGTAAGTCAGATGTGTTCTGAGTAAAGCAGCATATTGATGAAGAATGGGAGAAAGTCATAATTACATACGTGTAGCTAGATTTATGAGGAAAAAATCAGCAGTAATTCTGTAAGTGTATCTCCAATAAAGAAAATATGTATAAGAAGGAAAGTTGATGTTTTAAAATTTTACAAGCTAAGTACATAGGAAATTATATAAAACAAATGAAACAAAAAAAAAACAAACAAGGAAAAAAGGTTGGTTAACTAATTCTTTGTCCTAAGCAGCTGCATTTTTTTTAATGAACTATATATGTTCTGATACTCTTGCACTGCTAGCTGCAGTAAGCACAGTACTTATTCCATATATAGTCTTTTGTAAGTCAATACACGTACATAAGTAGGACCATGCTGTTCACCATGAAAAACAATTCTAGCAACAATATGGGAATGGATTAATTGGTAATCGTTTTATTCTATCTTGATTCCTTTACTAGAAAATTCTATTTCCTGTATGCAGTAAGTCATTTCACAGTAGAGATATATCACCTGGAGCACGATAACATACTATAAGCCAGAAAGAAATTTTCAGATATGTTGCTTTATTGACTTCCCAGTGACTGAGATTAGATCTCTGTATCTTCATTGAAAGTATTTGAAAAGATATACCTGACCATCTTCCTTGGATAAAAATAAGGTATAAACAAATGGATAAGAGAGTAAATAGCCCGTTTTGTCTTAAATTCCTCATATTTGCATAACACCTTTCCTTAATATATTTTATCTCTTTACCATATTATTCATTTTTCATAAGGTTCAGTTTATTGTTTACAGTATTGTTTAGTAGTAGTTTAGCATATTTCAGTACATTTTTGTTTTAAAGCAGTGGTCTTGTTAGAGAGCTGGAACTGATAGATATTTGAACGTTGTGCTTAATTAGAGTTTGGCAGATTCTTATAGTTTCTCAGTATTTTAACGGTATTTTTTTTTCTGTTGCTGCATTCCAGGTACCAATGGACATAATTTCTAATGTTTTAATATGTGACATAAAAATTTCTGTGTAAACTTGAAGACTCTACTGAAGTAAACACTTTTTTTTTTTTTTATTGGAGCACACTGTGCTCTGTTCTGGTGTGTATGAGTTGTGTAGTTAGCTGGAAGGAAATGTATAACTTGCTCTTGCTTCCCTAAGTTGCAGTAATTCTACCTAAAAAACAACATGAATGTTATTCGTTGCAAATGATTAGCTAGCAGAGTTCAAGCTATTTGAATCATAGTACCATTTTTTTTCTTTTCGTGTGCCTTTGATGTAGTATTGCATCATTGCGTAATCGTGAATTGTTATCCCATACATTTCCATGGCTTTTGTACAGAGTGGTCAGAAGTTGGGTTATTTTTTTCCCCTGTTGTTATATGTCTGCAGTGACAACACTATATGATGCAAGTTATCATAGGCTATTTTTATAGTCTGGGAAGAAAAATAGAGCATGATTCATTTGACCTGTTTCAGCCACTTATTTAGAGTTAGATAAATTGTGCCCAGAGGTTACATTTTCCTTTTTCTGAAGTGAACTTAGATGACTAGCTTAAATTGTGATGTCTGTACTGTTAAAAATCTGAAATTCGGTGAAGTGAAACCTGCCCAGGATTTCTTCATGCTGAATGATATAATTTAAGCAAGGCTTCGTGGGTGGTTGTGGTCTAGCACTTTGAATTACGAAGTCTTCTCTTTTCCCTGGCTAATTATCTACATTTTTTTGTGTATGTAAACAAGGCAACAAATCAGATAAGTGAGGTATGATATTCTTAGGAAAATGGATTGTTGGCATCTGTATAAATGACTTGAAAGGATTTAGCATGTGTAGTTCAAACTCTGTTGTCCCCTAGACTTTTCAGAGGAAGAGGTCTTCATTTAGAAAATGTGCAGAATAGCAGCTTTACTGTTTGTAAAATTCCAGCCCTATGAAGGACTGTTTCCAACGTGCCTCACTGTATTAAACTTTCACATAGGATACCTGCAGTGACTGTGTTGACAAAGATTGTCATCGCACTTGCAACAATAGAGAGAAATATAAAAATGTGGTTTGAGGAGTAGGGATGAAGGAGACAATGTGTCTGTATCAGCACGTACTCTCCTCTATGCCCTCTGTGCTTACCTTTGAAGTGGTTATTTTGCTTTTAACTCTTAGGTTGAGTCCAGTTAAGAGCTTGGACATACCCCAAAATGATCAAAGATGTGGAAGTCTGAAGAGAAACCTCAAGAATAATAATGAAATTGCGGATCCAGTTTTGGAGAGTTGGTAAGTGACGCAGGGCATTCCTTCATGAAAGTAAACTTCTGTATATATTTACACTTACTATTATCTGTTCTGCTTAGGAAATTGCTGTCAAGTTTGGGACAAAATTGCTGTAAATTGCCTGAAAGTGCATGCGTTATTTCTGAGTTTTGTGTTAAGGGGGGAAGCAGGGGGGAAGGAATAAGCAAAATCTAACCTAGTATGCTGGACTATAAGGGTTGTATGTGAGGGAAGTAAAATCAGGAATACATAAATATTGAGGAAAGAGTTTGTTCATATGCCTTCCTAGTCTCTATTTCATAAACACTAATAAAATTAATTAATCAGGAGAAAACACCCCAAATCTATGGAGTATGTGCTGAGCAGAAGGGAATTGTTTACTTATGCTAATATAATTTACTTCTGAGGTTAGCGAGTGAAAACTCAGCCAGGTTGCAAAACGAAGCAAGTCTGTTTGCATTGCAAGTTGTGAACTTCCAGGAATATATGGAAAGATAAGGCTGTAGCTGCTTGCAAATTCTCTTGTAATAAATAGTTCATCATGAACTGATACTTTCAATACTTGTAATAATACTTTTTGATTTCCTCCAAATATTATAAGCATTTACAAAGCACGAAATATTGTCAACTTCGATATACTTGAGTCCAAAAAAGAGAAATAAAACTATTAGTATAAAACCTGAATTTGGCATTTAAAGTGTGGCAAGGAGGAAATCGGGTAGACTCGGGAGTGATGCTGTGGTGGTACAGCTAACGGCTTGGTGCAAAGCACACATTTAACTGGAAAAGGGTCAAATTTGCAGACAAGTTTAAATGACTATATTTGAGCCCTGAAATGCTCAAATTAAGGAGTGAGCAAATTAAGCAGGCGAGCTTAGACTACTTGAGATAAACTGTATCTGAGATGCTCTATGACATCTGTAGCAAAAGTATCTTGAAGTAAAGACATACTAATAAGAAATATTCGAATTTGGAGCAAAAAGAGACTGTTTTGACAACATGTAACAAACCATCGGATGCTTATTAATTAAGACCACACTCCTGTTTCTTAGAACAGAGTTTCCTATGTTTCAATAAAAGAAATTTGTTTATTGAATGATGGGAAAGGAAGGAAAAAAGAGACTAAGTATTGTGAATAACTAAACCAAAAATATGCAAAAAAGGGCAGTTTAATCATTAATTCACTACATTGAGTCTGTGCAAAAACTGGAAAACCTCGGGTTTAAAGTGTTTTGACAATGCATTGCATTTTGCAATACACTGTTGAATACTGTACTATAATTTTGTAGTAGAAAATCCTATCCTCACACACGTGTGCAACTACTGTTGCCTTCAGTGCAGGCCAGCATGTCTATAGAAGGAGACGGTGACATCGCTGTGGTATAATATTGGCATTTCATGACTCCCAAACACAGTGCAACCACTCTATGATTAAGGGATCCAAAAGCTGACATTAGCAAATTCCTGGAAACATAGGGTCCAATAGAGATAACAAAAGGCAGAATTTGGGCTTTTTGAACTACTCGTGGGTTTTTTTCCAAGCATGCATTTTTTTTAATGCTTTTTTTTCCTTGAAGCAAATGAAACTGGTTTTTAGGGAGTACAGAACATGGGAGAAGATGATTTGCTGCAGACATCACTAGTTGTGAAGGCTCTAGAAGCACTTTTTTTTTGTTTTTTTTTGTCAAACATTTAGAGTATGTGTTGGTACACTGACAAACTTGAGATGTGAAAACCTGATCCTATTGATGTTAAAGTTTTACACACTTTTAAAAGAAAGATTTTTAAAAGTCTTGACAAATTTAAACTTTCTTGGACAATAAAAAATATTGATGCTGCATCATGCTGTTCCTCATAATCTGTATTTTTTTGGTATAGTATAGCTTCATTAGGTGTGTTTTTCTACCATATGTTGCAAATAAGAGACACCTAATTGAAAGTTAACTATGGTAGTTGGATAGATTTAGACTGAAAGCAACAAATTATTCTGAAATGAGAATACGATAAAAGTTTTTAATTATAAATTCTGCTTTAAAATAGGCAAACATAAGTATGAACAGGTTTTTGTTATATAGGATGCCAGCAATGATCTAATTTCTGGAAGTCTCAAGGTATTCCAGCAAAAAATTCATTTCTCTTAGACTAACATTGACTCGTATATTTTAATTCAAATGAAGGCATTGAAGATGTATTACAGAACTCCAAAACATTTGCTACACACTTGGGGATATGTATAGCAGTTTGTCTTGAGAGTACCATACTCCACAAAGGGAACCAGAGTTGACATATATTTATCTCAGGGCTTGAAAATCCTAAAAGTAACCTAAAATCACATTTTCATCCATTGTTCCCGTCTTCATTTCCCACAAATGTCGGAACTACTCCTCAGTATATAATGGTCATGTAGATACTGAAACAAATTGCCATCTGAAGAAGTAGATTAAATTGGTGCTTAAAAAGTCTCCTACACTATTTTTAGACATCTTTAATTTTAGCTATACTAAAGTAAAGAAGGATCTAGGATCTGAGGGAAAAGCAGAAGGAACAGACAGGATAAAAAATGAATGTCACACTTGACGTTTTTCTGCAGGTTAATGCAATTGTTCAAAAGGTGTTAAATTAGAGTTCCACCCATGTGACAGCACTTTGAGTTGAGTTCTAGAGTCACTCAAGCATGCACCAATGTCTTAACATGTTGGAACCTGCTGCCTCCAAGTCCTCTGTTATCCCTGTTTCCTCTCTCAGGCTATGCACTCACTTCTAATGCGGGAAAAAAATGGAGCTATCTATTGCCCTCTATCTGCCAGTAGGTCATCAAACAAGAAAGCTAAGGGTTCTGTGTTACAGTATTTTGGGAAACTTAACTGCAGAGTCATACAGGGTGATATAAATGGGCACCAGCTAAGGTTCACATTCAATCTCAAATGAGTTGGGAGTCTAAGAAACAGAGTGTTACCAGCTAAGATGGGACTGCATTCTCCGAGCACCAATATCATCAGGTTAAATACTTGGGAGAAGAAACCTCTCAATGGATGTAGGCCAGTGGATGAGCTTCCTGGAAGGAGGAAAAAACTTCTGAGTTAAATCTCCATGGAATTACAGTCATCTGCAAGATAACATTAGGGAAACCCTATACTAGCTTCTCCTTCAGGAGCCTCTTAGGCTGACGTCTAAGTTCATCTGAGTCAAGGAGACAGCAAGTTTTGACTTCATGTCTTGGGATTATTTTGTATAGTAAGGTAATGAAGAAAAAACATTAAAAAAATTATGTTCAGAAAATTGTCTTTTTGATTTTGCATGTACTTCTCAGGAACATGCTGAGAAGCAATTTAAAGTGTTCATTAAAAATGCCTCACAAAGCAATAGAAGATTTTAATTGAAAATTATGTTTTTATTTCAAAGTACAAGTGTTTCAGGCTTTGGTCAGAGTCTTTGTCTTTTATTGGGCTACAGGGAACCTTGTGAAAATTGAACTTCAAATACCACTTGCCTCTGTTTTACTTTGGTCTCCAGCTACACTTTGTGGTACTGTGATATTGCTCCTCATAAAAAGCCAACACGGACATATTCCCTTGAGAAACTGCAGTAAAAAAAAGAGAAATGTTAGATTTTTTTTGTTTTCTTTTTATAATAGAAATTTCTTTCCTTGTTCCTAAAGTATGGTGTACCCTTTTCTCTTTAAGCCTTTAACTTTCTGTGATGTGTTTGTGTCTGGCTGAGTATTTTGTTGTTTGTTGGTTTTTGCTTTTTTTTTTTTTGTGAGGGGGAGGGCACTGCAGGTCTGACTCCTTTGGAGAAACTTCAGAGCATTTCTAAGCCCAGGAAGCCAGCTGGACTCATCCCTGACTAAGTTCAAGCCAATCAGTGCCTGTGTGAATCAATATATTCAAGAGGGGAAGCCTGATGAGGTAGCTCCCCTTTCTCCTGTCTTTAGTGTTAAGGACTCTTACTTCTTTTGGAGAGGAGAGGGAGGTAAGAAAAGAGCAAAGGTGCTCAGAGGGAGCATGGGGAGAAGAGCATCAGAGAAGAGTGTTTCCCAGAGGCCTTTGATGGTTGTGGCAGCAGGCTGAGTCCCTGCTGGCCAAGGAGGCAAAGGTATCTGGGATGTGACCCATGGAGGACACAAGGTTAGGACAGAGAGAACACAGGAGTAGAGGATGCACCCAGAGCAATCCACGACTCCAGGGAGTGCTCCAAGCCAGAACAGCTCAACTGCAGCTTGTGTGTGGATCCCACAGTGGTGGGAAGGACTCACATGGAGAGGAAGGATTGCCTCCCATGAGAAGAACACCACATGGTGACAGGAAAAGGCTGCGAGGAGTCCTCTGCCCGAGGAAGATGGGCAGAGACCACACTCCCACCCTCTCCCACCCTGTGCCACGGGGGAGAGAAGGTAGTCAGGGAGGAGGGAGAGGTAGGGGGAAAGGGTGATTAAGATCTAAATATCTGCTTACTCTCCCTCTCTATCCTGCTCTAATCTAGTTGATTTGGTTGAACTCAATTGAATTTATCTTTGTTTTCCTCCCCAGTCTGCTCTGTCTCTTTGCCTGTGACCATAAGTGATGAGTGAAACCCTCCCTGTCCTAATCTCAATCCTCTAATATTTTATTATATTTTCTCCCTCACCATCCCTGAAGGGAGGGAGGTGGGGGTGTGTGAGTGGCTGCATAACTGTTCCTGGTGGGGTGCATTCAAACTATAACACTTTCCCGTGATTTGGTCTGCAGAGCTGTGGAGAGGCTTTCCTGATCTGGTGGCTTGGGGGTTTAGGACTAAGTGCCTGCTCCCCAGCACAGAATGTGAACACTGCCTCCTCCCTACGGGAAGCACAATAAGGTAAGAGGCAACTGGTTGTGGTGCTCTTCTCATGCTATGAAAGCTGTCTTGCAAGATAATCAGCTTTTGAACTACTGATAAAGCTAGCAGTGGTGATTGGAGCGTACTGCTTTTATGTCTTTCGAAGACTGTGTGCACATAACTCCTCTGCACAGCTTCACAGAAAAGGTTTCCTTTCTGAAGAATGTCTGGCAGGAAGCCAACTCTTTGGTAGGAAAAGCAAATGGACTCATGATTTTCCTCAGGTGACCTTAAAGTAGGAGTGTATGGAATGTATAATGCTCAGTATTCATCTTGAAAATTTGTTTTCTTTCCATTTTCTGTATCCAGACAGTTAAGACAGCTGTCTAGTTTATTTTTACTTAACGAAGGATCAACTAGTTTTTCTTTAGAGAAATATCTACTTCCCCTGAGTATGATGATGTTGGAAGGAAATGAAAATTCATGCTATATTCAGCACAGGTGTGTATAAATAAGCTGGAAAAAAATAGATGTCTACCAGTTTCTTTCAAATGTGTCAGCCTGTGTTATTTTTTTCAACATTCATAAATATCTGATTATTCACAGTAGTTCGTGATGCAGATTTTTCCATTGGGTTGACTCTCTGTGTGCTATGGATGATGGCTAGGAATTTCTAAGTCAGAAATTATTTAATTGCCAGTAATCAGCCTGACAGTCTTCATTCTCCTCAAAAAAAAAACCAAAACCCAGAGGACTGTTGGGAATCCAGTCTTAATCACTGTAAGGAATTGGGATACAGTTGTGAAAATGTGACTTACAACTCTTGTTCCTTGTCCGTTAAAGTGCCTTGACCTTTCTCTGTAGTACTCCATTGCAGTCCTCCCTTGTCAGGGTACCTTCAGTATAACAGACTAATTTTTGTTTTCATCATTATCTTCTCTCCTGCCATGCTTTACCTTCAGCTTGTCTGCAAAGATGTCTGAAGCACTGGAAAATTTTCTCGATGTTTTAAAGATGTTATCTGAACATATTCCCTTATTAAAATAACACATAGTGGAACTAAATGAGTGCATTAAATAATGCAATAACCTTTGAATCAAATTTTTGAATGACTTTTTGTTTTATAGTCTGTCATTGACCATGAAATTGTGGAGTTCAGGATCTCATGTAGCAGAAACAAAATAGCAAGCAGAATTGCAACCCTGGACTTTGCCAAGGCAAACTTTGGATTTTTCAAGCAATTACTCGAGAAAATCCCATGGGCAAGGCTGTTTGAAGGTAAAGGGGCCCAAGATAGTTGGTTAGCGTTCAGGGACTGCTTCTACCGTGCTCAAGATCAGAGCATCCCGACACGTAGGAAGTCAAGGAAGGGAGCCAGGAGACCTGCGTGGCTAAACAGGGATCTGCTGGGTAAGCTCAAGGGCAAGAGGAGAATTTACAGATCTTGGAAGGCAGGGCTGGCCACTTGGGAAGAATATAAGGCTGTTGTCCAAGGATGTAGGGAGGCAACTGGGAAAGCAAAGGCCTCCCTTGAATTGAACCTGGTGAGAGGGGTCAAGGACAACAGGAAGAGCTTTTTCAAATACGTGGCAGATAAAACTAACACCAGAGGCAATGTAGGCCCACTGATGAATGAGGTGGGTGCCTTGGTGACAGATGATACAGAGAAGGCAGAGTTACTGAATGCCTTCTTTGCCTCTGTCTACTCTGCCGGAGGCTGTCCTGAGGAGCCCCGTTCCCCTGAGGTCCCAGAGGAAGTCAGGGCAGTGGAGGAGTTTGCTTTAGTCGATGAGGACCGGGTTAGGGACCAATTAAGCAATCTGGACATCCATAAATCCATGGGTCCAGACGGGATGCATCCACGGGTGCTGAGGGAGCTGGCTGATGTCATTGCTAGACCACTCTCCATCATCTTTACCAAGTCTTGGGAGACGGGAGAGGTGCCTGAGGACTGGAGGGAAGCAAATGTCACTCCAGTCTTCAAAAAGGGCAAGAAGGAGGACCCGGGTAACTATAGACTGGTCAGCCTCACCTCCATCCCTGGGAAAGTGATGGAACGACATATCCTTGGTGCCATCTCAAGGCATATCAGGGATAAGAGGGTCATTAGAGACAGTCAACATGGCTTCACCAAAGGGAAGTCATGCTTGACTAACCTCATAGCCTTTTATGAGGATATAACAAGGTGGATAGATGATGGCCGAGCGGTGGATGTGGTCTACCTTGACTTCAGTAAAGCATTTGACACAGTCTCCCACAGCATCCTTGCTGCTAAACTGCAGAAGTGTGGTCTAGACTCTCGGGTAGTGAGGTGGACTGTGAACTGGCTAAGGGGAAGAAGCCAAAGAGTTGTGGTCAATGGGGCGGAGTCTGGTTCAAGGCCTGTATCCAGTGGAGTGCCTCAAGGGTCGGTACTGGGACCAGTATTATTCAGTATATTCATCGATGACTTGGATGAGGGACTACCAAGCTGGGAGGAGTGGCTGACACACCAGAAGGCTATGCTGCCATCCAGCGAGACCTGGACAGGCTGGAGAGCTGGGCGGGGAAAAATTTAATGAAATACAACAAGGGTAAATGTAGGGTCTTGCATCTGGGTAGGAACAACCCCAGGTTCCAGTATAAGTTGGGGAATGACTTATTAGAGAGCAGTGTAGGGGAAAGGGACCTGGGAGTCTTGGTGGACAGCAGGATGACCATGAGCCAGCACTGTGCCCTTGTGGCCAGGAAGGCCAATGGCATCCTGGGGTGTATTAGAAGGGGGGTGGTTAGTAGGTCGAGGGAGGTTCTCCTTCCCCTCTACTCTGCCCTGGTGAGACCCCATCTGGAATACTGTGTCCAGTTCTGGGCCCCTCAGTTCAAGAAAGACAGGGAACTGCTGGAGAGAGTCCAGCACAGGGCAACTAGGATGATTAAGGGAGTGGAGCATCTCCCTTATGAGAAAAGACTGAAGGAGCTGGGGCTCTTTAGTTTGGAGAAGAGGAGGCTGAGGGGTGACCTCATTAATGTTTACAAATATATCAAGGGGGAGTGTCACAAGGATGGATCCAGGCTCTTCTCGGTGACAACCACTGATAGGACAAGGGGTAATGGGCTGAAACCGGAACATAAGAGGTTCCGCTTAAACTCGAGAAGAAACTTCTTCTCAGTGAGGGTGACGGAGCCCTGGAACAGGCTGCCCAGAGAGGTTGTGGAGTCTCCTTCTCTGGAGGCATTCAAGACCTGCCTGGACACGTTCCTGTGTAGCATAGTCTAGGCATTCCTGCTCTGGCAGGGGGATTGGACTTGATGATCTTTCGAGGTCCCTTCCAATCCCTAACATTCTATGATTCTATGATTCTATGATTGATACTGTTATTCAATGGTGAAATTAGAATCTATATATTTTCATTTTGCTATTATATATTAGGAGGTGTGGGTGTTGTTTTAGTAGAAAAATGGCAGACCTTGGTCTCTCTGAAGAAGGCTGTGTGACCAGTGAAGCAAAACCTTTAAGTTGGAAAACCCTGGCCTAGTTTATTCTTGGAAAACATGTCTGGGAAAACCAGCTAATCACACTAAAAAGACCTAGAGGCCCCAGAACATGGCACTGTTTATTGAGACAGATTAAACAGATTTAAATACACATTGCAGTTCCTAGTGTGAGAGGTCTCTTCTTTCAGTCTTCTATTTCAGAAAATGTATCTTTCTGGAGCAGATGATTCCACACAGTCCTGTCTTGATGTCTAGGAAAGTTTTCTTGCCCTCACTTCCTACATGTGCCAGTTGGTTTGGTGTCTGTTACAAGAAAGCCTTTTGCTCAGTCTACAAGTCAAGTTTAATTTGCAGGTTGTCATTTGGGAATGTTGCTGCATGGGGAACACTGGCTGCCTTGAGGTCAGCAATAGCAATCCATGGACACTGGCTGGATGGTCGCACTCAAAGTGTTGTGGTCAATGGCTCGATGTCCACATGGAGACCAGTGACAAGCAGTGTTCCTCAGGGATCTGTTCTGGGTCCAGTGCTGCTCAACATCTTTGTCAGCGATGGACGATGGCATTGAGTGCACCCTCAGCAAGTTTACTGACGACACCAAGCTGTGTGGTGCTGTGGACTCACTTGGGGGAAGAGATGCCATCCAGAGGGACCTTGATAGGCTTGAGAAATGGGCAAGTGCAAACTGCGTGAGCTTCAACAAGTCAAAATGCAAGGTCCTTCACCTGGGTCGGGCCAATCCTAGGCACAAATACAAACTGGGGACAGAGTGGGTTGAGAGTAGCCCTGAAGAGAAGGATTTGGGGGTGTTGATAGACGAGAAGCTCAACATGAGCCAGCAGTGCACTCATGCAGCCCAGAAGGCCAACCGTATCCTGGGATGTGTCAGGAGAAGCGTAGCCAGCAGGTCAAGAGAGGTGATTCTCCCCCTTTACTCTGCTCTTATGAGACCCCACCTCAAATACTGCGTCCAGTTCTGGTGTCCCCACCATAAGAGGGACATAGAACTGTTGGAGCGCATTCAGAGGAGGGCCACAAAGATGATCCAGGGACTGGAGCACGTCTGCTATAAGGATAGACTGAGGGAGCTGGGTTTGTTCAGTCTTGAAAAGAGAAGACTTCGGGGGGACGTAATAGCTGCCTTCCAATACCTGAAGGGATCCTACGGGAAGGCTGTGGAGGGACTTTTTACAAGACCATCAAATGATAGGACAAGGGGATGGGTTTAAGTTGAAGGAGAATAGATTTATGTTAGATCTTAGGAAGAAATTCTTCAGTACGAGGGTGGCAAGACTTTGGAATAAATTGCCCAGAGATGTTGTGGCTGCCCCCTCCCTGGAGGTGTTCAAGGCCAAGTTGGACAGGGCCTTGAGTAGCCTGATCTAGTTGAGAGGCGTCCCTGCCCATGACGAGGAGCCTAGGCCATTCTATGATACTATGACATTTATAGGGGTAATACACAGGTTAGGTGAATTCCTGTGAGGGCTTAGTTTTGTGTTCGGTGCCTCAGTGAAGAAAAAACAATGATTGAGTCACTTCTTCTATGAGGAGTGCTCCTAAAAGAACAATGCTGATAATGACTTCTTGCTGTTTAAGAGTTGGAGATTCAGGATCTCCAAGCACTTGTTTCCATGTTTGGTGATGGGTGACGACAACTGCTGTCATCAAGGGGTCCAAATAAGTGAAATAAATCGAAATACCAGTATCATGTAAATAATTCATGAATTGAGATTATCTCAGTTCACAAACTATTTCATTACTTATTTGACTTGAGGTAACACTACTCTGTTTTTCAAAAATCAGCCACAAATTAAACATAGTACTTAGATATAGGTGTCATGGAAGATACGAATGAAAGAATAATTCTGAAATTCCAATATTATTCTCTATATATTTTTTTGTGTATGAATTCATAGTTTAATACTACATATGTTAATTTATGATACATTTTTTGAGTCTTCCGCTAAAATAAAAATAAAGGAAAAAAGCTTTTTTTTTCCTGTCTATGAAACTAATTTTAAAATCAGAACTGGATTAAACCTCTTGCTAGTCAGATCATTGTTGCTTAAACAAAGTCTTATGAGGAGGGCAATATTCTGCAATCTCTCCCTATCTTCTCTTAGAGTGGATGTTAGTTTCAAAATACTGCAGAAAGCACAATGAATATTCAATGAGAAGTCTGCCTGTGACACCTGTTTTTTCTGTAAGGCTTTAAGACTGACTTTAAAAGTTGACAGAGGAATGGTATTATGCGCCCGTAAAAGCAATGAGTTTCATTTAAAGAGATATATATTAAAGCTGTCGTGAGTGGCCTGATTAATGTTGCACCTCAGTGAATTTATTATTTCCCGAGAAGCAGCACCAAGCAGTATTTTATGTTAAAAACATGTATCAAGATTGATCCTTCTGTTAAAACCTCAGTTTTATAGCTAATCTTCTGATTCTGTTAGCAAAATGGATGTCATTTTTCAGTTGTTTTTTTTTTTTGTTGTTGTTGTTGTTTAAAAATACGCATAGGATTGAAGTTATGTATATATTTGTATTTATGACAGAATTACGCTGTAACTAAGAGAAGAACATGGTGACTTTTATCAGGAATTAGTAAAGTTTAGATGTGCAGCTACAAAGAAGAAAGCAGATAAACTGCACGTGTGGAATCCATTTAATCATTAGGATTTTTCAGAAATAGGTAAGTCTGATATCTATCACATACACAAGTATTATCAATCAACTGCAGTGCCGTACCAAAGAAAACCAGTGCAATCTAAGAAAGCAATATGTTAGAAACCATTTAGTAACTGGTTTAGCACACAGTGCCAGGAACTCCCTGTACAGCAGCTGGAGCTTCCTGTGAAGCATCCAGTGTGTGTACGTATATGCACACTTGCAAACACATTTTTATATTCTTTTTCCTTTTCCTAGAAGAAAGATCAGATGCACAAAGTCCACACAGACCCTACCAGCTTGGTAGGTGAGGAAAAGATTAGTGGGGCAAAACATTTCATCTGCTCAAGAGAATTAGCTAAACTGCTTTAAACAAAGAGTGTCACGGGCAGAAAGGAACTTGAGAACTGCTGGTAGCTAAAGAATTTCATTCCTTGGATCCAAGTTTTAAGACCTAATAGACGTAGTACTTGGGGTCTCATGCAGCAGCACCCTAAACAGAAAAAGAGTCTGTTGGATAACTCATGGTTATTTACAATGTTAACTGGGCTATTAAAGATAAGAGCTCCATGTCTTCAGTGAAAGTCAGTGAGCTACACATACTGTAACCTGTTGAATTTGAATAAGTGAAAAACTTAAAAGCCACAGGAAATTGTCTTTTCTCTCAGATTCTTGTTCGCTGCTTTGGTAAGCTGTCTGCATTCCTCTCTCAACTGTAGTCTTAGAGAAAGACTCCACCTCCCTTGGAAAACAGAAGCAACTTAATTGTGGAAGGATGGAGTGGGATAGCTTCTGGTCAGGAGGACAGGTTAGATACACTCTGCTGGCTTCCTGCAGGTGTGGTTCTCTTCCTTCTCAGACCTGATCCATTGTCATCTGTTGCTGTGGTCAGGGAAGGATGCAGAAGAGAAAATAAGTGTATTTTTTTAAAGCCTTCTTCTTGAATATGGAGTTTAAGAAGATGAGGGGCATTTCTTTTGGTTTGTTCAGAAGCTTCAAAACTAAAAGTGTGTTCATGTTTTATTTATTTATTGTTATGATAAGGCACCGGAAGATGACTTATTAGAGTGGAACTGCTAGTGTAGCCTCAAGTATACCTATAAACATAGTCATGTGTGCATGTTCAGGGATTACATGCCTCTTTCAGTAAGCCCTCAGTAGCACTTCTGTGAAATTAAAATTGTTTGTTCATTGTACCTTTGAGAGCACGAAGAATTGTTGGTGTGTTACGGAGCAAAAAGGCTTTCTGTTTTCTGTCACTGCCCTGTACATGTGTATGACTGGTGTTTAGCTACTGCCAAAACCTCATGTTCCAGTCTAAAAAATGACAGGATGAGTTTTCATTTAATGTCTGAGTGCACGTGGCCATTGAGGGAGAAAGGACTGAGTGGTTTTAGGTTTCACCCCAGCTGGCAACTCACTCCCCGTTCGTGTCATGGGGGAGAGAATCAGAAGCGTAAAAGTGAGAAAACTGGTGGGTTGAGATAAAGACAGTTTAATAGGTAAAGCAAAAGCCGTGCATGCAACCAAAGCAAAATGAGGAATTCATTCACCACTTCCTATGGGCAGGCAGGTGTTCAGCCATCTCCGGGAGAGTACGGCTCCATTACATGTTTAACAGTGACTTGGGAAGGCAGCAGCCATCACTCCGAACATCCTTTCCTCCTTCTTCCCTCAGGTTTACATGCTGAGTGTGACAACATACGATCTGAGACATCCCTTTGGTCTGTTGGGGTCAGCTATGCCAACTGTGTCACCTCCCAACTTCTTGTGTGCCCTCAGCCCCCTCACTGGTGGGGCAGCGGGGAGCAGAAAAGTGCTTGACTCTGTGTAAGCCCTGCTCAGCAACAGCTAAAACATCCCTGGGGTATCAGCACTATTTGCAGCACAAATCCCAAACATAGCCCTATACCAGCTACTATGAAGAAAATCAACTCTACCGCAGCCAAAACCAGCACAATATTCTTGACATAATTTGATAAATAATAGCTGTGAATATAGTTCTGCTATTTTTTAACATATAGTTTTTTAATATGTAGTATCTGTAGAGTAGTGCTTCTTTTTTGACTTACAGATAAATACTTACAAAAAGGAATTTTTTCATATATCTGGTATTACCTTTTTTTTGCTCTAGGAGAGAGATTACAGTGAGCAGATAAATTAAGACTGGTAGTGTTGAAGTGTCTTCAGTGTTTTTTTACAAAAGAGTTAAGGAACACATAGAAGGACAGTGCCTTCTAGCTCAGCATGAGAGAGATTCTTCATAAGTATTTCTTAGCTTTTCTTTAGAAATATTAAGACAGTTAATGTTTTCTACCAATAGCAAACAAAAGAAAATAAATTAAGAAAACTAGACTCCCAGGGAACGATTTTAACTCAGAAAAATCACCCCCTACTTCTGTGTTTGTAAGAAGTGAGAATAGTTTAGAAACAGTTTGCAATGGAAGTAGCTTGTGAGTTTTTGTTTTTTCTTCAATTTAAGCTCCACT
This sequence comes from Trogon surrucura, assembly GCA_020746105.1. Classification (NCBI taxonomy): domain Eukaryota; kingdom Metazoa; phylum Chordata; class Aves; order Trogoniformes; family Trogonidae; genus Trogon; species Trogon surrucura. Next base: position 108,500,176 of record CM036617.1, on the reverse strand, counting down.
CTTGCTCTATTTCCTCGTGCAAGAAATTCCAAGAAGACATAATGCAAGTAGCTTCCAAATTCTCCTCTTTCCTCAAGAATAGTTAAATTGCTCATGTTTTTGTGCCTTAAAAAAAACTTTTAGAACTACAGAGTCCAGACAATTGAATATACGTTTTGAAAATACAGTTAGAATGTGCAGAGTCTAACACTCTGAATGTCATAATCAGAAAAGTATTTTACTCACTTCAGGCTTTAAGAACAAACATATTCTAGCACTGAGAACAGTCAAGAATACACTTCCATTGAGGTTATGAAGCAAACATCTTAGCTGAACTCTTTTTTTTAATGAGAAATACATTGAATTAATTCAGTGTCTTCAGTATAGTGCTTAACAGTGACTATATCTGCCTAGATTATACACTTGTGTAGAGTCCAAAAATAATGTTAACAGGTTTCATATGAATAGATATATCTGAAAATTTAATGGTTATCTAGTCTAAAACTATGTTGGTTTTCATTCTGCTCTTCTACATTTTTTAAGCATTGTCTTTGTAAGGATCTGAGACCGCATCTGGAATATTGTGTCCAGTTCTGGGCCCCTCAGTTCAAGAAGGACAGGGAGCTGCTGGAGAGAGTCCAGTGCAGAACCACAAAGATGATGAAGGAAGTGGAACATCTCCCTTATGAGGAAAGACTGAGGGAGCTGGGGCTCTTTAGTTTGGAGGAGACTAAGGGGTGACCCTACTAGTGTTTATAAATACATAAAGGGTGAGTGTCACGAGGATGGAGCCAGGCTCTTCTCGGTGGCAAACAATGATAGGACAAGGGGTAATGGAATCAAGCTGGAACATAGGAGGTTCCGCTTAAATTTGAGAAGAAACTTCTTTTCAGTGAGGGTGAGAGAGCACTGGCACAGGCTGCCCAGGGAGGTTGTGGAGTCTCCTTCTCTGGAGACATTCAAGACCCGCCTGGACGCCTTCCTGTGTAACATCATCTAGGTGTTCCTGCTCTGGCAGACACCATCAGTGTCTGAATTTCATGAGCCTGCCACAATGAAAGAAAACAAAACATATGGTCAGAAATATGACATATTTTCAGTTTATATAAGAGAAATCTTTTTCCTTTACCTTGCTATAAAATCACACTAGAAGTGTTTCAAGTGAAAAGAGTAAACTTATTTAATACCCAGTGCAAACATAACTTCTTATGAAAGTGTTTCTGCTGATGTATATAATGTTTCAAAAATTACAGGAAAAAGCAATGGCTAAAGAGGAATGGCTTTGAATTTTCATAATGTGCTGCTTGTAATTTTCTTAAAAGCTTCATTAGTAAAAATCACATTTCTTATCCATATGTGCAGAGGAAGAATTGTATAAAGGAAATAAAGTAACTTTTTTTGGAAGGAACTATCCTGTAACCTAATTCTTCTGGCAAGCTGTCATGTATAGAGGTACACTGCCTGGATTTGTTCTTGTACTGAAACATTCAAGCAAGCTGCAGTGTGCATACATAAATGCATGTAAAGTCACATTGTGCATTCTCACTACTTACATCCTGCCTTTCTTCAGGTGGTATCACAGGCAGCTGTAGCAAAGCTGTTCTTGCTTTTTGGACTCTGTGTATGGCTAAGGGGGAGAATGACAAGAACAACTCCCTTGGAATAAACTTTAAAAGCGCTTCAGTGATGTAAACAGGCTTGGCAAAAGGTGTGGTGCAGGCTGTTTTCCAGCCAACAACCAGTTGTGCTGACTGTGTTTTCACTCCCTGTGTCTTGTGGTTTGCAGTGCGGGTTGCTTTCTGCAAGTGTCGGCTATATTGCTGTGTGCATGCAGATAATGGTGAGGATACATTCCAACCCTAATTTAACCTTAGCTGGAGAAGCAGAAATCACCCCTGAACTAAGGAATGGACAATTTTATTGCTCTTTGTTATAACATGTGAAAGCATAGAAGCCAGATATATTCATGGGGACTGCCTGAGAACAATAAAACTCATTCAGCCTCATAAGTTATGTGAAACTTAGTCATTATCAGCACGTGAATTAATGGTGCTACTAACAGAAGAGATAATTTTTTAGGTTAATGTACTGCTCTACTCTCCTCTTGTAATAAACACTGCACATCTTTGGACATAAAACCATACGATATTGTACTATTTTCTCATCACAATCATCCTTTGGTATTTTGGCTCACTTTGTTCATAGTTGATTACTCTTGTGTTGAAATGAGAAGAACAAGTGCCATTAGGTGTTGTTAGGATCATGAAGCATTTTCGGTTACGGAAAGGAGAAGAGATTCTTTTTGACCTGTTTCTCAGAACTGGAAGAAAATATTTGGGTAATTCTGTACTGACCTAGAACAGAAATTAAAACCAATAGTGAGCAGAAAAGCTTTCTACCTACTGATGTCTGAGAGGAACCTTGATTACTAGGTTTTTTTATATGCTTTTAGAAAATTTAGACAGCATAAAGATGAAGACAGTCATCTACTTGTAGATGTCAAATGTTGGTACATATGAACTGAGTATGTTGTGTTCAGTAGGCTGAAGAAGACTTCCAACTTAACAAGGTGAGCTTGATATTCAAAGTGGAGCTTTTCATTTATTCAAAGGATCCTTTCTCATCATGTGGCTGCCATTGACTTCTGTGGGGTGACACTGACTCTGGGAGAGATAGCTTGTTTGTAGCTTATTCATTCCTCCTTATTAACAGTGAATAGGTACCAAATGTAGAAAGGTGTCAATTTTCTCTAAGCTATAGTGACTTCCTGAATAAATGTTAAATGAAGAGAAGGGAATAAAAATCTCAGAAGCAATAAAGCTTAGCTCTTTATTTAATCGATGTTTATCTTGGAAATGTTCTGAAGGTTTTTTTATATTTTGCAGTATTTGTCTTGCACCTGGGTTATGCAATACATAGCAGCCACAAGTGTTAACAAACTTGTTGCAGAGTGTTGCTTACACTTTCTAAATAACCCTGCAGTACCAATTAAAATAATATTAGATTATTTGAAAGAAAGACAGAAAAACTAAACCACTTTCCCCCTTGCTTCCCAGGCTCAACTTCACTCCTTCATCCTCAACTTCTCGACCTCCTTCCCTGCCCCAAGAGGCACAAGGGAATGGACAACGGGGAGTCATGTGTTGTCTGTAACAGCTCCTCTCCGATGCTTCTTCCTCCATGTTTTTTCCCTGCTCCAGTCTAGGTTCTCCATGGGCTGCAGCACTTCAGAGCATGTCCACCCTTTCCAGCCCATCTCTTCTGGAGCTGCAGGGATCCCTACTCAGGCACCAGGATCTTCTCCTCCTCCTCCCCTCTCCTCTTGGGGCTGGCAGAACTGATTTTCTCCCTCATTCCCCTCTCTGACTGCTGGGCAGCGTTTTGCCCTTTTTTTCCCCCCGGCTTTCCCCTGGCTGTGCCACCATCGTGGCTGTGGGACCCAGCCGCGCCCTGCGGGGGGTCAGTTGGAGCCAGCTGGAGCCGGCTGTGTCCAGCCCTTGGCAGCCCTGGCTGCTGTTCATAGGGCCCCTCCTGCAGCCCCTGCGCCCACACAGGCCCCGGGTGCCCGCACACTGGGTACAAAAGTGGACGCTTTTGGTTTGTGAAAGGTAAGAGTGAACTTTCTGATATTTGACCTTCTCCACTTCCCTCTGGGAAAAAGTCCTCATACACCCAGTACACTTGCAGACAGGAATATCCATTCTACTCACATAAATGGAGAGAGGAAGGGGAAAAATGTGTTGCTGTCAGTCCGGAAACTTTGCTGTTTTCTCTCAAACTACCCCAGGTAAGTGATGCTACCAAGTAATCAACATCTCAAGATAGCTAAAAGGTTTTTTTCACATCCATATAATTAGCAAGAAAAATGCTGTGTTGCCCGCAGGAAGCATTCCTGCAGTTGAGCTTTGCTTTGAACAAAGAACAAACAGATAGCAGTAGGAATGTTAGGTTTTTAAGGCACAGTGCTTAAAAGAAGATAAACAAAAAATAGCTTCAGAGAGGTTGGGACTCCGGCACCAGGGGGAGCCTGGCAGTCTGAAGCTGGGTTGACTTGGGGTTTTAAAATGGAGATCAACTCTGCTTAAACAGTATAAAAAAGAAAGTTGTGAGCTACTGGAGAAGTGAGCTAGAGAAATTAGGATGAAGCCAGGCCAAGTGCACGCAAATATCCAGCACAATTGAAAAAATGTGAATTAGTAGCTTATTTGCTGCAGCAACTCCTCCAGGAAAGTCACAGCTCTGATCTAAATGGAGGCTCCGTGCCTTGCAGCTGCATCACGCGCTGCATTGCCAGTTACCATTACCAGTGCTCAGGTATACCTGCTTGTGCTTGTGTTCTGGCCCTTGCTCTGACTTAGTATTAGTAGAGACATTCTCTGAAATCTTAATGCTAAATGCACCAAACTAGTCCTGTGTATCAACTTCCTAAAAACTTTGTCTCATATATATGGCTGTATTTTCCCAACATGAATTTAGATTGATAACTCCTGAGTTTCTATGGCCTTAAGATAAAGGTGAAGATCTGTATTGTAAATACATCAAAGACATATATATATATTTGAATACTCACATAGTTTTGTCTCAGAACTTTAAAGAGTTCAGGGGTTTTTTTTTATTATTTCTTTACTACTGTGCAATATCTTTTGTGTTTAAAAGTGCATGCATATATACGTGAAGGTAAAGAAGTAAATTTGTTGTTCAATTTAAAATGGGATTGAAGAAATTAAGTTTTTATATAGCTGGTGTTGAATAACCATATGAAAATTCCTGAAGCAGAAGAAAACATAAAATCAGGATGTTATTAATGGTGTGCTGGGGTTAAACGGTTAAGAAAGTTTTGATATTAACTTCCTAGGTGGCCTATATGTCCTAAAAGAAGGAACATAAAAGTCAGTGTCAGACTGTAACAAGAATGCTGATTGTGCAGGACTAAGAATCACAGCTGGAACAGATGTGTCAGCCAACACCTGTTTCAGGTAAGTTGCTTCCTCAAGTCTGCAGCTTATCGATGTAAAGCCAGACTCTATAACTCTTCAGTTACACCAGAAAATCTTCTTGGTCCCATGTGTGGGAACGGTGGAAAAGCATAGGACAACACCTAATCTATACTCTTACTTAGCTAAAACAGTTATCTTGCTTCTTTGCCATCTTGCTTGTGCAGGAACAGACTCCTATTTCTCTAGATTGTTCCCAAGTGAGTATTATAATTCATATCGAAAATAGTAGGCAATAACAACTGTGTTGACAGGTGTCATTCAGCACACAGGGCTTTGAAATTGCCTTATAATTTAATTTTTTTTGTTTTAACTCTTGATGAAAGAAATCAGACTGGTTTTAACCTTTCCTCTAGGAATCAATATGCAAAAAGAGATATACTAGGAGAAGTTATTACAGTCCTTCATTGACAGAAAATTTTATTACACTTTTTACTGATTTGCTGCCAGGTTCATTATCGCTGCTCAATAGTATAACACAATTTTTCGTAATTTGGGTAGCTGCTTTAGTAAACTAGTAGAATAATGATGTTATGGAAAATCCCATTCATATTAGATAGAGGGATGATGACTGTTCTGCTAATGGGACTATTATGAGGATATTCTGGAAGTAAAATACAGCCATATTGAAACTTTCCAGATTTTTCTACCACATTTTTTTCCATGCAGTATTATGGCCCTTCTGTGTTTACTCTTTCTATTCTTAGAAATGCTGTTATTAACTATTCAAGGTCCATGTTTTAGTGTTGCCTTTTTTTTTTCATTATTATTTTTGGTAGTATTTATGAATATGAATGAAGCTATAAGAAAAAAGATTTCCTGTTATCTTATCAAAGCTACTGATTCCAAAATGGTTGTGTTTGGTTTTTTTTTCAAAAGCCCAGTGGAAAAAGAAAAACAACAAACAAATTCTCATTGCATACAGATGTTTACATTGTATGTATTGTCAGTTATGTCATATGTAATATACTCTGTGAAGACCAGTGACTCTCTCAAAAATGTTCAGAACTGCAGAAAATTAAGAACAAGAATAATTAAGGCCCTGGAAAACTTCCAAAATTAAGTACAGCTGAAAATGTTTGCCTATTTTAGGAAAGAGACAAGAGTATTTAAAACATGATTACTGTATATACAGCCTTCTAACCAAGTTTGGTGGCCACAAGGGTATCAGTTCATTGGTCTTTAACTAACAACTCTTCAAGACCAAGAATCTGGACAAAGTGAAACATAACTTCTTTGATTACTCCATGAGCTATTTCTTCTTGTTTGCAAATGTTGACTTAAATGACCTAACAAAGCAAGGACAGAAGAAAGTGGGAAGGTGAGAAGATGAGATGTCATAGGCACTTTTCTGAGACTTGTGGCTTCAAGATTTCCTCTTTGATTTGGTGAAGCAACTGCTGGAACAAATTGGCTTTTTTTGCCAAGTGCTATTAGTACACCCCTCACAGTTTGTGTTTACTTGGCCACAAAGCAGTTTATGTGCCTCACTGGCACAAAACAGCCTCAGCTCAGCCGTGGTTGATGCTTCAGCATGATCTGCATGCCAGCAACCACAGCTGGCAGCTTCCTTAGCTCTTGTAGCTGCTCTAATACTTCAAAGAGTTTTGCTATAACAGGATACATCAGGGTACAGGATTGCAGAAAAAAAATAACACAAAAAAACTTCATGCCCAAGAAAAATTTTAAAATGCACTCTCATGGTATTTAAACACAGGATTATTGCACTTAGGCTCTGTAAGTCACTGCAAAACACTAGGGTGACTGCAAGTGCCAGAGGTAGTTCAACCTACCTGTTCCACCCAATGTTACTGCAACTAAATAATTTCCACTTTGGACAAAGGTAGTTTTAACGGAACATAAAAGTAAGTTAAAATTAAGTTTCATTCTTGCCCGTTAACTGATACTTTTATTCAGCTTTTTTTTTTTTTTTTTTTCCCCCCACCAGTTACCAACAGAATGGAAAAAAATTACCATTTCTGTTGGCTTGGCAAAACTTTGCTTTTAGACCTCTATTATGGTCCACATGAGTATGTTGTTTAAAATACCTAATATTCAAAATTAAATGTAAAATATGTTGAATTTCAGATTCCTACATTTGCTAAAACAAGAAAAGGCACATCTTGGAATTGAAAAGTAGCAAATGAATAAAAAGAAGTATGTTTATTTAGGATGCAATTCAATCCAAGAACTGAGCAAAAAAATTAAGTTGAAAAAAAATGATACACGTATAAATAGGAGGCATTATTGGAGTTACTAAGTATAACTGGGTTTGGAAAAGCTGTTAACGCAAATGCCTTACACTTCAGTCATAGAATCATAGAATGGTTTGGGTTGGAAGGAACCTTAAAGACTGTCTAGTTCCAGCCCCCCTGTCGTGGGCACGAGCACCTCTCACTAGACCAGGTTTGCTCAGAGCCCCATCCAACCCTGCCTTGAACACTTCCAGGGAGGGGGCTTCCACAGCTTCTCTGGGCAACACATGCCAGTGCCTCACTACCCTCATCACAAAAGAGTTCTTCCTAATATCTAATCCGAATCTACCCTCTTTCAGTTCGAAACCATTACCCCTCATCCTCTTGCTACATCCCCTGATAAAGAGTCCCTCCCCATCTTTTCTGTAGATTCACTTTAAGTACCGTAAGGCTGAAATAAGGCCTCCCTGAAGCCTTCTTTTCTCCAGGCTGAACAACCCCAGCACTCTCAGCCTGTCCATGTAGGGGAGGTGCTGCAGCACTCCAATCATCTTTGTGGCCTTCTGTGGACTTGCCCTCAATGTGTTCATGTTCCTCTTATGCTGGGGCCCTCAAATCTGGACACAGCACTCCATGTGAGGTCTCATAAGAGCAGAGCAGAGGGACAGAATCACCTCCCTCAACCTACTGGCAATGCTTCTTTTTGATGCAGCCGAGGATGAGATTGACCTTCCGGGCTGCAAGCGCGCCTTGCTGGCTCATGTCCAGTTTTTCATCCGCTAAGCTCGCTTTGCTGGCTCATATTCACTTGCATATTCATGTTGCTTGTTCGTATTTGTGCAAGCTACCTGTGATCTCTAATTATAGGCAGTCTGCATGATCCAGATTATCCCATGCTTACTACTTATATTCTTGTTTCTTCTTCTGAAAGGTTTTGTACTGGCTAGTAATTCAGTATTCTTCCACTGAAAATGGTCAGTTAATAGTTCAATGTGTGAAGCACTGTATTTAATAACTCTTCCGAAATTGGTTAGTTTCCTAGATTTCCTACGTTCTTTGGCAATTCCCAAGGAACCTAAATTTTCAGGACAAATCAGCTATATATTTGTTCTCAGAGGCTGTTGTAAAGATGCAGCTGAATGTTAAGCTTAAGGCTTATTTGTATACAAGAAGCTAGTGCTAACATGGTGTTGTCACTCACACTACCTCTATCCCTGGGCAGGGAGGGTAATTAGTTGAAATCACTCAATACAGAACACTTACTGAGTTGCATAGTGGGGTCCAAATCTAGTCATGTGTATAGCTTTAACACTTTCCATCCCTCTGGGAGGTTTTTTTCCTCTTGTTCTGTGGGCTGCTGCTGAAGATACTTGAAGTTAATAAGGAGCAGAAGCAGGAGACCTCTTTTGTTTGATGGTTTCAGGTGTAAATCAGGCAGCACACTGGACAGATTTCTTCTCTTGGGTTGTGCCCTGAAAACAGAAGCTAACAGAGAAAATCCCAACCATTAAAGGAGAGATTTATTTTCCCCAACTACTCTACTTGTGGTAACTTAATCGAGGTTTCTTGACAAAGAAGCAGTTTAAAGTTAATAATCTCAGGAGCAGATTGTCAGCTCAGGTTTGGCAGGTTAATTATGTCCATGCTTCTCAGGTACCCCCCTCCAAGTTATAAGTCAGTAAAGTATCTCTGCATGCAGCCAGTAAAATGTGTTTAAGTTATTTGCTAAATAGAGAGTAAGTGCTGAAGTAGTCTATGTACTTTTAATTAATTTTGGCTGATGGTAGGAACCATTGACTTGTAAAAGCTCTCAATGCCGTGGACTTTATTAATGGTACCACTGTGTTCTCCAGATCAGGAACCTTGATTGATCATCCTGATGTTGGGTGAGATGGAGAAGGATCTTGCTGCAACCTCACTGAAAAAAAAGTTAGAAATGTAAAGATGGAAAATTCCCAAAGTATGCAACAGCCACAACAACAAAGAAGGTATGATCCTATGCTCTGCAAGGATGAAAACTCAAATGGGTGAGAAAGACATGAGAAGTTCCCTAGGCTTTTCTGTGGATCACAACACTGTTGTTAAGTGTTATGGATCCTGTTCAAAATGTAGCATTGCACATCTCTGCTAGATAAGGTAATTTCATGATTCAGGTTTGAAGGTTGAGAAGCGTTTTTCTGCACCAGTGGACCTTACATCAGTGCATTGCTAAGAAAATTAAAGAATTTAGGATTTGTTGTTGTGTCTAGACCTGTCTGCTGTCTCATGCCTAAGAACAACTGTTAAGAAGCGTTGCTTGCACACATATTGTACAGCTACACAGTTTTCCCAGGAGTTAGTATATGGAGTAAAATCCAGTTAAAGAGCATGAGGATAGCTGCTTCTCCCATGCAGCAAACTCCTGAGCTGAAGGGTTTCAGCTTCTAGAAAAAGGAACTTTGGCAAAATGAGTGCCTAGATTATGTTCAGACCCTGAAGGCTGAGCTTGGAATGACTTAGTGGTTGAGTCAAAATGATGTATATGCCAGGTAGATGAGCATGTGCAAAGTACTTCTTTAAAATGAATTCTTGATAAACACCATTACTTTCTTCACTGAGCCATGAGACTCTGTTTTCTCAATTTTTTTCAACGATATTGAATCCTCATACCATATTGGTGGCTGAAGACAGTGTGAGACTGAGATCCGTTTGGGGTGTCTCTGGGCTGTTTATTAATCAACTGGAGAAGTTGATTTGAGTGATGTGAAACGACTCTCCAACTTTTGCTCTGCCGGTGAATGTGTTGCCCTGAAGTGTACTTGTCTTCTCTGGCCTGTGAATATAGGAGAATATAAAGATGATTGAACTTGTTTTTTGACAAAGTCTGGAAATATAGAGCACTTCAAGTAAGCTTCTGGTGTAGTATTTGCTCACATTTTTGCTGTTCCCAAGCATTAGCAAAATCTCAGCTCTAAATCCATCTTGAGCAAATATAAAGCAAAAAAAATAACAACACCCCAAACCATGCTGCCTTTTCTAGATTCGCAGGAAAACAGGGGGAAAAGACAGACTACTTGTCATTATTACAACCTTCCCTACGTGTTGCATCCCCCTTGTAACTAAAGAGATTTCAAGGTAAAAGAGTTGCACATACGGTAACACACTGTTGTACAACTTTACTGTTTTATTTTCCTTTTATTCTGAGCGAACTTGAATTGATCATGTTGTAATGAAAATCCTCTGAAAGGAAGGCTATTTCAAAAAGATACCGAAGTCCATGAAGACTTCAATTAGTTGAGTTATTTAGGGAAAGCTGTGTTCTATTTTGTGCACAAGTGCCTTGCTAGCTGAGAATAAAGTTATTGGTGCAATCATTTGGAGTATTACAAAGAAAACACTTAGCAAAAATTTTCTGTTTCCTAGAGTTGAAAGAGCTGCCACAGAACCACAGAATGTCAGGAGTTGGAAGGGACCTTTAGAGATCATCTGGTCCAACTCCCATGCCATATCAGGTTCACCTAGAGCAGGGTTGCACGGGATGGCATCCAGGAGGGTTTTGAATGTCTGCAGAGAAGTAGCCCTTTGTTTTGAAAGAAGTATAAATCTAAGAAGCAGTTGTGAAAACATCTGAAATAAGCAATAGTAGATCAGTCAGACTTAGAGAAAGTAGATATTAAATACTATATAATTTATTTCCTCTGTTCCTGAGATTTCTCTGTTTCAGAGGAATGGTCTTTTTCTATCATGTAATTCGTGTGTATTTTGGCATACATATTTCCATTAAATACCACCTATCAGTATAACCCTGTATTTGAACAGATGTCCTGAGAGAACAATTATGCTTCACAGAGCTATCCTAGGCATACTGAAACTTAAAATACATCCATTAGGATTGTATTCGAAATAAGATTCAAAACAGCTGAGACAAAAAGGACGACTTAGAAGGACTTCCACAGTTTATTCGTAACCACTTTTTTTTTTGTCTTTTCTCTCTATTGACTGCTGTCAGCCATGTGAGCTCCCTCAATATTAAGAGGCTGTTCTACTGAAAGATTACTACAGTTAAGAAAGTTTTCAAATAGGCTGTCACTAGTTTATTGTTATCTACTTTTAAAGTGATGTGGTGTTTTCTCTCTCTTTTCCCTTAACCGTACAGCTTGGAGCAGCAACAGAGACTGTAAGATGCATCTGAGTATGCTGTAGCAGTCAGTGTTCCTGTCCTGTTGGGCCGACCCAGAGTAGAACTCCAGATTTAGATGAAGTGATTAACTGGACCATACTGTATTTGTCAAAACCCCAGATACCCCATAGGTACTATGGCAATTTTATTTTATTATGTTTGTAGTACTAGGTTCCAGGTTTGTGTGGCAGCTCAGCAAGGTTTTGAGGATCTGACTTTCTACATTAGAGAGTAGCAGTCCCTTAGTACATTTGCATTTTTATGAATCCTAGCCCTGTGTACAGCTTCTCATATTCTTTTTCAAGGTATCTGTCTGCATCATCAAGTTCCTAAATATGTTTTATGGCTTTGTTCTTTTAGCACAGCTCAATTCTTTCTTTTTTTTTTTTTTTTTTTTTTTTTTTTTCCCCAGTGGGAGACAGGCGATTAAATCCCTTAGGTTTCTTGGAAAATCCAATTTAGAAAGTGCTACAAACTTCAGTGGTCTAAGTTGAGCTTTGAAGTAAAATCTGTTACCAGCGAATTACAGTCAAGGGTGTCTGAGACCTGCATGCATGTCTAGCTAAGTTAACTTCATTGCAAACTGCAACATATCCAGAATTTTGATGACAGAAGGTTGTTTTTATGATTTAAAAAAAATATGCAGAATGACCTAATTGCTGTATACTTTCTGCCTGTCTTACGTTTTTAAATAGTTAAAAATCAGGTGTGGTAGGAAAGTATCACTATGCAGTAAGTAATATTCAGAAAGAATGAGAAGTGTTACATTGTTATTTTCAGAGCTGTGAAAAGGCAATTTAATACTGTAACACTGACAAATGTTTATGTTTTAAAATGTGCACAGAAAACTGAAAGTGAATGCTGCATAAACATTTTCTAATTTGGTGAGCATAAAGTCTTCAACACCTTTGTATTGCAGTGTTTTTTTTAGTGTATTTTCATCTCAAGATTACATACAGAGTAAATTCAATTTTCTCTTTAAATACACTATTTGTATTGTATTGCGCAAGTAGTTCTCTCGAGAAATGGTGTAAGTTTTATTTATATATATTATTTTCCATTGTGCTGTAGGACTATTTCTGAAAGGTCAAATCTCATAAACCACACTCTAATTTTTCTCTGTGATTGACTTTAATCTTTTAGATTCAATACTACTTATTTGTAGTTACTGATTTTCAGAAGAGACTGATGAACGATGTTTCAAGGTTGAGAATTTGTTGAAAAACTGCACTCTTTCAAGCTGATGTTCCTACCTTTCATTATTTATCAGTAATGGAATTATGATTAACAAAGCTTATTTGAAGGTACCCATCCCCTTCCTTCATTCTCAAGATAGTTGAAGGCAAATAGTTCATAGAATCATAGAATGGCCTAGGCTGGAAGGGACCTTAGAGATCATTTAAACCAACCTCCCTGTCATGGGCAGGGACGCCCCTCGACTAGATCAGGCAACACATGGGAACTGAACAGGGATTGAACCCGTGACCTTGGTGTTATCAGCACCACGCTCTAACCGAGTGAGCTAACTGCCCCCCAAAGTGAGCTAACCGGCCCCCTAGTTCTTACAATAGAATTTTTCACCCTTACTTAAGGTGTCTTATGGAGAGACAAAAAGGAGAAATAGGATGCTCACAAGTTGTCCATGTAGCAGAGAAACTCCTTGGAAAGATATTTTGAAAGGCACTACTTCAGCATATGGCCCCATGACAGAAGAGGTCTCAACAAGCACAACTAAATGGGAAACTTTGTCATACAGACAAATAGGTTGAAAATAGACATTCCTCCTCAACACATTTGTGAAAGTCTTTTCACAAGACCTCTGGAAGTTTTATGCAGGATATTCAAAAGATCTATTACATATATAAAAAAAAACCACATAAAACAGCATAGAATCAAAGAGCAATGTAGGTCAGAAGGGACATTCAGAGGTCTCTAGTCCAAACCTCTCCTCAAAGCAGACATATTTTAATGAAGTTGATCAATATTTTCCTGTCAAGCTTTGAGTACATCCATGGATGGAGTTCTCATAGGGTCTCTTGGCAACTTCTGCCATTTGTCAGCCAACTTCATGCAGAAAATAAATGCCTTTAAATCGAGTCTTATGTTGGGGCTCCCTTCTTTCCACTGCACATCTCTGAAAAGAGTCTGGATCCTTCTTCACAGCATACCCCAGTTGTAGGGAGTAATAACTTCTTCCCTGAGCCTCTTCAAGCCGAACAAATATAGTTTGTGCCTTTCTTTGTACAGTGTGAGTTCCAGTGCCCAGTTGTTTTGGTGGTCATCTGCCGAACTTGCTCCAGTATGTCAGTGTCTTTCACATACTGGATAGTCTTAAATGAAATACAAGCGTAAGGGAAGAACCCCTTCCCTGGAAGTGCTGGCCACACTTTTGCTAATACAGACCAATGTGTGCTTGGCCTTCCTCATTGCAAAGGGACACTGCTGACTCCTATTTGTCTTGCTGTCTGCCACAACCTCCACGTTTTCTTTTCTGAAAAGCTGCTTTCTAAAAAGTTATCTAGAATTACTTTAAGTATCTCTTGTTATTGCTGACAAGGGGGGATCAACCAGTTACTGATTCCAAGAGTTCACTTTTTCCACTGGCATTTTGAATGTTGAATGAGTGTGTTCAATAAAGACATGGAGGATCAGAATTGTTTTTATGTTATTACTTTAGGCACATTATATTTGTCAATACTCTTGACTTAGATGATGGTTAGATCACATTTTATGACAAATTAATGCAGAACACCATGAAATTCAAAAGGTTCACATACTTTTTTTTTGTAACTGTGTATCTGCCCAGATTACTAATTGATATTTTGGGGGGATTAGTTAGGTTTATGCCTAATGCAGGATGTACATTCTCATCCTGAAGTGCAAAAGTTATTTAACTGAAACTATAGTTTTGGTTGGTATGTCATAATTAAGCATTAACAAAGTTTCATTGGTAGGTATATATGACAGTTGATATGATTGGCAAGGTAACAAAAAGTCATGTCATACCATTTCAATTTCCCTTTAAGGAGACGTCTCTAAGTGGCATATAAAGGTCTCCTACGTAAACCTAATCATATCCCTGGCTTTACAGTGTTTCAAGCAGTGGAGCATACAAGCTACTAATGCAAAATCTTAGGACAGAAAAAGCAGAGAATAAGGAGTTACTTTAAGTTAGCATAGCTTGTTTTCTTTGAAACAACTTCTGTTTATGAAAAATTAATAATATGAGAGCATAGCAGCCCAGCGTGCTAGGAGCTAATTTAACTGATGACTGCAGCACAGTTCCTGACATGCTGGTTTTCAGGGTATGAAAACTGCAGTTGGCTCTGATTTTGCGGTTGATGACAAACATCAAGTGAGGCAGGAGAATTTTATCTCATACTTTACAAAAATAAAAATGATGGAAGAACGAGTGACAGCTCTTTGCTGATCCTGTGCTTAAAGCTGTTAAAGCTTGCTCTCATGAGACTGTAGTCATAAGATGTTGTTGCATACTGTTAGTGGCAGTGACCATTAAATATGCACCAGAAGGAAAAATAACATAACCAGGGCATTGGAAACTCTATTTCAGCACATTGCAAGTTCATAGCTAGGAAAAAGATTGCAATCATACTCACAATGAAGTGAAAGATTGAGTTCTCTCCAACTGAAATGTACAGAGCTGAGGACAGAGAGGTTAGCTGATAATCATAGAAGATAAGGGTAAGAGTCACCTCAAGAAGTTGTTGGCTCTAATTCCCTCCTCCAAGGCAGGGCAAATCCATACAAATCTTCTCTTACCTATTTTGTTCTTAAAAATTACAAGTAATGGGAGATTCAAGAACCTCTAAGTTTTTACTTTTGGATTTTTTTTCAACTACCATCTAAAGTGAAAGTTCCTTAATACAGTTTTCCTTCATTACTTCTTGTTCCATTTTGAGTGACTGTGGAGAACATAAAATGTCTTTTTATTCTGTAAGCTTTTATCATATATCAGGTACAGTTATCACGTCTCCCTGATCTTCACATAAATCTCCTTTTATAACCCACACATCTTTTTCTACAGACCTGCTTTTTCATAGCTAAGTGCTTGTATATGCACAGCTGATTATTCTTACTTAATAACAATTTTCTCTTCCCGTTACAGAATTACACCCTACATAATTCAGGCTATTGCTTCAATTAGTTGAGCATTTTTTAAATCGCATGTTTCCTGGCAGCACTGAAATCACTTTGTGTACCTCTCTCCTACCTCCTGTATTCATTCATATTGACTTCAAATCGAAGGAAGGACCTTTTTTTATCTAGCTAATTAATGAAGGTCATAGAGTCATAAAATGGCCTGGGCTGGAAGGGACCTTAGAGATCATTTAATCCAACCTCCCTGTTGTGGGCAGGGAGGCTACCTCTCGACTAGGTCAGGCAACACGTGAGAACCAAATGGGAATCGAACCCGTGACCTCTGGTGTTTCAAGCACCACCCTCAACCCACTGAGCTAAAGCAGCCCTCGTATTGAGGACTACTGAATGCAGGATAGAGACTTGGCTGATTTCATTTAGCACATTTTTCAGTTTGCTTTATTTTTACTGTGAACCTTTCCTAACTACTCTGGTCCTGAGTTTTCTACAGGATATGACTCCATTTTAAAACTACTTAATCTACAGTGGTTTCTCAGAATGTCACAAGACCGTCAAAGCTTTGTGAGGCTGAAGAGTCATAGTACCAAGATAATTTTTATTTGTAAGGCCTGTTAAGATACTTTAGAAAAAGTTAATCTTCACTCTCATTCTTGTATTACCTTTTAGTTGCTCACAAACAGTTGTTTGGAATACGTGTCCCAGGATCCTTCTGCACGCTGAAGAGCAGAAGAAGCAGAAGCTGGTGCTCCTGTGTATCTCATTTTGTGCTGTGATTGTCAAGGAAGGAGTTTGTAGTTAGTTTATTATTTCAACCTTTTTTTATTTATTTAGAGATCTATTCCCAATGTGTATTTTAAGTATTAAATTCTTAGTTCAGTTAAACATGTTTGTTTCTTGGAGCAGTTCTACGCTATTGAGACTGTTCTTTCTATTCCATGACTTCTAGAACCCTTTCCAGGCAAAGCATTTGAAATACAACACGAAAGAGACTCACAAAACTTGGAGTGGCTCATTATAAACAGTGCAATTATAGTATGGACTTCTGTCTCTGTTTTATGTGTTAATTTTTGGCTGTCATTTCTTTTGGCAAAGCAAAGACCATGGAAATAATGACGAAAGACTGAAATTCAGGGGTTTGATATTTTTTTTTATGTACTGATCACACACGTCTACGTTATTTAAGTACTGGAATGCAGTTCTTCAGTGCTTTCAAAAATGGGTGTCTATTTTTTTTTTTTAAAGACTCTCAAGAGTTTAAACAAATGTATTTCTGTTTCATTTGGGTTAGGGAAGAAATTCAAATAATGTGCACTGACATGGGAAATGTATTTACACTATTTCTGATTGAACTTCTGCAGTGTGCACTATTGAACCACAGACAAGTGAGTTGTAGACGTGTCTAGAGGTCTAGGTATTAAGATACCATGAGAAAGTGAACTGAAAATGGAAATTATTCACTTGAAAAAGAGACAACAACACAGAGCTCTTGTTAGGAAGCTGTTCCCTATTTATTATTTAAGAGGCATTCAGGCCACACTAAATTTTTAAGTGGAGTAAGCTATAACCATTGAAACAAAACTGAGCGTAGGAGAATGTGCATGTCTTTTTTTTATATTGTATCTATTTAATCAGATCTCCGTTGGAAGGTTCTTGAATAGATTTCAGATTGTGGTCTTCATTATGTTTGTCTTCAGAACTTGGCCTTTAATGAAAAATAACTAATTATGTAATCAGTTTTTTTATTTTTTGTTGTGTCTAAGGAAAACTACTTGAAATAATTACCTCATCTAATAAAAGATTTAATGAGTTCTTGATAGGAAGAAAGCAAATATGATTTGAATTGAACCATAGGCATGAATTAAGACTGTTGTTATTACACATATTCTGAAAAATAATCAAAGTAATCTAAAAGTAATCACTTTTCCAAACAATTAATTAAATAATTTCCCTGTCATTATTTATTTTATCGACCCTTTTTATCAGTAATCTGACTACTTTCACTGCTAGAGGACTGACTGTGAAGCTGCTGGAAACACACATAATGGTTCTGTCAGAGCCAATACAAATTTAGTTGAAGAGGGAAAATTTAGCTGCAGAAGACTCTATATTCATATTTTTTTGTCTTTCTAAAAGTTGTCTTCTGCTTAATTCAGATTAAAATATTTATTTGATATAGTTTTAAAGTGTGTGATGGTGCGTGTTTTGAATTAAAATCTCTACTGCTTTTCTCTGAAAGGTAATGGTGAATTAAAATAAAATGGTTTGCTGTTCACTAAAACTACAAGGACACAACAGTGCATTCTCTTCAGATGATTTATGTGAATTGCTTTAATGCTTTTGCAAACTTTTATGTTTAATTTAAAACTTCTTAAATTCAAATGAAACCGATGGATACTCTGATAATTCCAGATACTGTCAGTAAATTTCACTTCCTTCAGCAGTCTCATCTACTTATATCTGCATTTCTCCCTTACTCCCCTGCAGATTTCTACTTAACTGGGTCATAATTCTCAAGCAGAATTTGCTGTGTCTTATGCTGCCCTGATCCTGTACTATATCCAACTTCTAATTTTTTTTTTTTTTCAGTCAGCCTCATTATGTCTGACTTTGACTTCTCATATCGAAAGAGGGAATCGCGAGCCTTAAAACAAAAAATAAAAATAAAGAGCTTATAAACAGACATAAACGACACAAAATCAATGAGGATATGATTTATCATCTTTTTTGTTTTTCTTTCTTTTTTTCTCCTTTCAGTTCAGTAGAGACAAAGTTATCACATTTCCTCTTTTGGTCCCTTTAGCCATCATAACTTGGGTAATCCACCGGAGGATCTTTTGGGTCTCTCACAGTCTGTAGAGGGGAAGGAGGCTGATGTCAGCTCCAAACATTACATTAATGCTTGATATCCATTCTAGGATGATATGTCTTTTCATTGGACCTTATTCTGGTCTGTGCTTGTTCTTTGAAACATTTTAGTCTGCATTTTTACTGCATGGCTAGCTTAGCTATTTTGGAAGGAAATTAGAAGAGAAAGGTGGAAGATAAAGATGGTTATATTGTACACTCACCAGCTATAAAAGGGCTATTATAGATGGGTGACTAGTAGAATAACTGCTAGAAATTCTCCAACTAAATAACTTTTTCTCAGTATGAATTTGTAGAGCAGTGGAAGAACTAATATATCTAACTACTTGTAAAAGGTGAGTCTTTGTGACTTTAAGTGTAATTACTTTGATATACTACCATGTTGGTACAAGACTATGGGCTCACTCTATATTTTTGCTGTGATATGTTGTTGCTTCAGGTAAAAATCCTTGATTCCCAGATTCTAAAACAAGTGAGGATTGTTCAGTTTTATGCATGGAATAAACTTCCATACTGCTTTTTATTTCATTTAGTGTCTTACTAATGGAAATTAGTGAGTGACAAATGATAAACTGTCTAAATTAGTTTTATACGTGTAATGTATACAAGTAACAACATCCCAACTAGAGGTCCGTATAATGTTTGAAGATGATTCCTACAACATTTAATCCTAGTTCATTGTAGAATACAATTGTTATCTTTTAATTTTGTTTGCCTCAAACACAATTTCTCTGTTATTCCTCACCATAAAATGAGTTGTCTAGCATGCAATTCTCTAGTAAGATAGGAAGGAAAAGGATTACTGAACTTGCTTGAGACAGTAGCTATGCAAAAATTACTTTTTAAATTTTTTTGTCACCCACTATTGATTATTCATGAATAATGTCTTTACCTGACACTAGCATAGCTGAGTTTTTTTTTGTTTTCTCTTTATCTTTACCAAACAAAATAATCCTTCTCCTCAGACAACTTCTCTTTTAATTTACTTAAGGGATGAATATCAGGGAAGTTCAAAGAGTAAGTTACCAGTTGTCTTATGAATTACTGTTTGTTGTGGTTTTATCATAGTATTAGTTACAGGTTTTGAAATTAATTTAATGTTACATATCCTACTGTGGAAAAGGGAAGAGAACAGAACAGAGATTAGCTTCAAATCGTTTTGCATTTGTCATTTGTAAATATGCAAGAATTTGTTACAAATAATGATACATAAAATACTAAAATCAAGATAAAGAGAATGCTACTTTCACTTCTACTCTTTATCAGCATCTGTCTTTTGATAGATTCTCAAATATTCTTTGCCAATTTTTTAACTATATGGTACTTTCTGTACTTCCTCAACTCTGTAAATACAATTTGCTTCACACTGCTTTCCATTTCTTATGGAATGAAAGAAAAACTAGCAGCATGGAGTCTGTTCTGTAGACCTTTCCTTAATTTTCCTGCTTTCAATTTTTGCTTTATACATGAAATTACATTTTAAATCTTTTTCCTTTAGTCTGAAATAGGTATACCATGGGTATTGAGGCTGACAGACTATGTGCTTTTGTTGAGAAATAGAAGCAATGACAAAGCAGGTATTTGAAGAATTCTCTTTGTTTTACTGTACCTTTGAAAACTCTTGAAATGTCGGCGTTTATGAACCCTATATATTATACATGGTACAGATCAGGTGTGTTACCTTATTTAGTCTGGAACAAGTTCAAGACAAAGGGAAACAAAATGTTGATTTAAAAAGTCAGTAGGGGAGCAAAAATGACAGAGGAGAACAAAAATGCAAATTGACAAAACCACTAAGAATGGAAAAATACAAATCCCCTGTTAGAGTTATTTAAAATTCATCTAATGACTTCTGCCATAGTGATATGACTTTTCAGTGTTGATATGCTCTTGGTGTTAACTATGTAAGCCACTATAGGACAAAGGTTATACGATGCATGAAAAGGATGATTTATATTGAAAGGGATTGCAAATAAGAATTAATGACCTTTCTTTTGAGTGTTTTGATTTCTTCCCTAATGGAGTGGGGCAGAAGTAGCAACCACATAGCAACAAAGATACTTATTTATTCATTTTCTATTTTTGCAGCAATTCTTCTAGGAATATGATGCTGCTGTGATGATTCATGATATAGCTGGTATTTGTGATGAGATTGAGATACTGGTTAATAGACAAAATTTAGTTTTGCTAATCTTTAAAATTCCTTCGGTATTGAAGGGAAATAAATGTCATACAGTAGCTCAGCTTGCAGTCAGAAGTTTTTCTCACTTTGCAGTAAAATGTATGGGTTTGTACCTGATCATACCTACTGTTCTGTATTAAGGATAGATCAGTGCCAAGTGTGTTCTAGAGCATACATTTAATTTTAAATCCCTATTCACAAGTGCATGAACAAAAGATTGATATTGCCTGATAGTTGCAACCTCTAGTCTTAGCAGAGTGTCTATAAAGCCTGCTGGCTAGAAAGCTCATGAACTAGTAGACCTCAGCACTAGTAAAGCTATAAAACTGAATAAGCAGTGGTTTGGGAGAGCTGGGGAGGAGGAACTTGTGGTGACCAGATGTACTAACTTTTACAGGGAGACCATCAGACAGGTAATTGGGGAAATGTGATGGTTTAAAACCAAGTAACCAGCAATCTTCCATTTTCAGTCAATTCTTCCTTCATCCCTGTCCAAACTGAAATGTAGAAGGAAGTCCACACAGAAGTTGAAAAAAAAGTATCTGTGATACAGGGAAGGAAGGCCCAGAGTTTTCTGCGTGGAGCATAGCAGAGGCATGGTTACCTGCCATGAAGGATAATGGCATCTGATACATGGTCCTCACTGACTTGTGCCCATGTGATTCACTTACAGGAGCTCAGGAGAACAAGTGAGTACATTTTCAACATACAGTATTACGTCGCAGTACACGTTTACCTCTAAATTCTATGTTATAGTAATAGCTTAACTGCTAATCAGGCTACTGTAGTGGGTAGATTTGATTATTAGATGTTTCTGTGTATACCCTCAGGTGTTACTGAGGACAACTTGAGGGCTTCCTCTTGGTTAGGAGGTAATTGCCATGACCCTGTGTATCAGTGAGATAAGGGGAGGCAGGAGAGAGGTTCTGGATGCAAAATTTAAGCTGTTAAAGAGCGGATAAGATTCTCGAATGTTGTTTCCTTCCCCCAAAAAAGGATATAAGGGAGAAGATTTTCATTTTATAAGAAACTACATTACTTTTTTTTTTTAATGGAAACCACATAGAAAAGAGTGACCTTGTATAAACACAGTGATGCATCAAGCGATAAAATCTATTAGTTATAAAGACTTAAAGACAGTACATGAGGATAGAGGAACAGACAGTTCAAAATGAGTCCAATTCAACAGATAAATCTAGTGAAGCTAAAAGTCCTCTTCAATATATTTATAAGTTACTTGGAACAGTGATGAGCAATTAGGTGACAAAACTTAGACGATACAAGATGATATATAGTACAGTAAAATCAAATCCCAACTTCAAGGAGCTGCAGAACGATTTCCAGACAAAAGAAAGGCAATCCTAGTCAGTACATCATTGAGAAACTCTGTATTAGCCTTCACTACTCAATGAAAGAGATCTTAGTGCCGTTACAACACCAATTCAGTGCTCAGAGGTTGTCAAACAGCGTGTAGGAATTTTCTGGAATAGCTGAATGGAAAGGGAAAACCAAGAAGCACTGTTGTAAGAATGCATATTTATCTTTGTGATACTCTTAAGTCTTGGATACTGCTTTATGTTCTGTTCCCCTCATCTCAAAGGCAATGTAAGAATTTGGAAAAGGTGAGAAGAACGAATACGAAGACTACCAGAGGTATAGAAGATCTATAAGAGAGACTATAAAAAAATGAACAAAGATGTATAGACATAGTAACATTTATCTTGGATAATGGTCCGAGGGGCCATATTTAAATAACTACACCAAAATCATGAGAGAGATTATGGTAAAGGATTTTTCATTCTTAATTATAAAACAAGAAGTGGAAAGTATCAAATGAAATTATGAGAGGTTTTAAAAAGAACAAAGGGAAGTGCTGCTTCAAACCATGCTTAATTAATCTGTGGAATTCTGTGCCAAAGAATGCTGTGGATGCCAAAGTATAAATTGGTTTAAAAGCAATTAGGGAAATTCATGGAAGAAAAGACCTTCAGTACTTATTAAACACACAGATAAGTATACAAACACTGATTAATGAAGTTTCTAAACCATGGGATTATATTTTACTACATCAGGGGAATACCTGAATTTAGGTGGATTTTGGCCACCAAACAGAGTAACAAGAGCAATATGTTTTCTTAAAAAGTGTAGCCTTGTTTACAGTGAGGTCTCATGGAGACTGCTACCCCTTCATGTGGAGACTGAGAATGCAATGACGGTATGGTAACCAAAATCCCAATGAGGGACTTGAACCACTTGCTTCCTTGTTTGTGGGACAGTAAAGCTGGGCAGAAGCAATTCAGGAAGTTTCTGAGTATATGGATGACAACTTCCTAGCAGAAGTGATCAAGGAGTCAATGAGGGGGAGGTGCTCTGTTGAACCTGATTCTTACAAAAAAAGAAAGAATTCTTTAGGGATGTGATGGTTGGGGCCAGCAGTCTTGGCTGCAGTGAATACGAGGTGATGGAGATCGGGATCCTGAAGGGAAGGAACAAGACAAAAAGCAGGATCACAGTCTCGGCATTCAGGAAAACAGACTTCAGCCTCTTTAGGATATCCTTGGAAGGATACTCTATGATAGTGTATTAGCAACAAAAAGAAGGCTAAGGAAACTATAGGCACACTACTGAATGGGGCAGGGAACCTGGAGACAGAGCACGTGGAAAAAGGCCAAGGTACTCAATGACATCATCACGTCGGTCTTTTTCATTAATAGCCCTCAATAATTGTGACTCCCGAAGACCTGTGGAAAGTCTTGAGCATGGAAGATTTGTTCGTGGTGCAGGAGGATCAGGTTAAAGAGTGTTTAAGCAAACTGATGTATGTAAATATCTGGGACCTGAGAGGATGCACCCACCAAGTGCTGAAGTGTCACTATGAGACCACTCTGGATTATCTTTGAATGATTGTAGTGATCAGAGAAGGTTCCTAAGAAATGGAAGTAAGGAAATGCTGCCTCTGTCTTTGGAACAGATCTGAAGTAGTACAGGCAGGGAAGGTGATGGAGCTCATGACTCTGGATGCTATTTCCAGGCAGATGAGGGACATGAAGGTGATTGGGAGCAGTTATGATAGGTTATTTAAATAGAGAAAATTGTGCCTGAACAATCCAGTAACCTACAATCTGATGACTGGATTCATGGGACAGATGTAGACGCTGGCCATCTTGAATTCAGCAATGATTTCAACACTGTCTCCTATGATACCATAAATGATAAACTGGTGGAGTACGGACTAGGTAAATGGCCAGTGAGGTGGGACTGAAAGTTGAAAGGGTTGTAATCATTCACACAAAGCCCAGCCAGGCCTCAGCCATGTCCTCCAGTGGTTGATACTGTGTCTAACGTTACTTAATATCTTCATTAATGAGTTGGACAATGGGACAGAAATCAAGCTTGCAGATGAATCCAAACTCGGAGGAATGCTTGATAGACCTACCAGATGGCTGTGCAGCCCTCCAGAGGTGCCTTGACAGGCTGGAGAAATGAGCAGAGGGCTTTGTCATGAGTTCAACAAGTTCTGTACCTGGGAAGCAATAATCGGCAGGGCCATGGCAGGCTGGGGGCTGGCCTGCTGGAAAGAAGCTTGGCATCCTGGTGCATCTCATGATGTCCGTGTGCCCTCATAGCAAAGAAAGCCTTCAGCCTTGTGGGACACCTCGGGCCTAGAACAAGCTAATTTAGGTACTTGTAGTAGGGAGGAGGGGGAAAAGCAAAAAAAACCTCGAGAAAGAAGCATGTCTACAGAACTCTGCATCTTTAAAGATATTTTCTTCTTTCTGCACCCTCTAAAATACCATGTCAAAACCTCAAGGTGTGATCACTTGTGTATTTGTGTACTCGCATTCATTCTCATTGAGGTCAGACTGGGTCACTGCTAACAATATTCCCCATCCTCTACATCTGACTTCTAACATTTACACCTGTGTTATGAATGGAAGAGTGTACTTTATGTGCAATTTTAATACAGTCTTTTATTGCAAATTTGCAAGTACTGTTACCATTACATTAAAACTGATTTGCTTCTGTGAAACAGTCCTCCTCCAGGATAATATTACTATTTGTATCATGGAGGATTTTTTTTATATTCATATCATATTCTTTTTTTAATCACAGTGTCCTCTTATTTGTTAATTACTTCCCATATTCCATGGCCTAAAGCATACCCTGAGCAGTTCTTTCTGCTTGGTTCTTCAGCCTAAATTGAAAAATACGTTGTCTATATTCCGTTTTTTCCAGAATATAGATCAATATTAATCTGTCATTCCTTCCCCAGTCGGTCACTTTCACCTGATGGGCTGTGGTGGATAACTTTTGCTCTTTTGACAAATTCTCTTTTATCCCTCCTGGGAAGAACTTTACTTGTCCTGGAGATGAAATCTGGAGAGGAGCCCAATCTCATTTGCTTGATTGAAAGTGTAAATCTCTGTGAGTGAAAGGACATGTTTTACTCAGAAATAGGTGGAGGATTAATTTTCGGAGTCTTTCACTGGAACATGCTTTTCAGAGACACAGGCTTGAAAAACAAATAAGAACTAAATCTCAGGGAGGAGTTGAAATGATGTTTGGAGAATCAAACATAATACAGTCATGCATCATCTGTGGTTGCCAAGGGAACCAGCTTTGGGATCTTGTCAGTGGGATTCTTCAAAATCATCAGAGGAGACACCACTGGTGTCTGCCAGTTAAGCCACCTACTGTTGTAAAGATCAATTTCTTGCTTCTTTTCTTAGGGATAGTCAATATTTTAGTTTTCTAAGAGAAAGAGAAATATCATCAGAAAACTATTACCTCTGCAAGGTGGCTGCAATGCCATCAGTCCCAGGTAGCAGCACCTACACTCCCATCAGAGCAGCAGTGAGTGAACAGATACAGCACTTGCTCTGCAAAGCCGTCAGTTCTGAAAATATTTCAGTTGTGTGCCTGACTTCATGGATATATGGTCTTAAAAAACGTCATTGGTATGGTCTCCAACTGTATAGGTCGTTGATTTCCCCTGATCCCATCTGCCTTTCTCTTATAACTGTGTATATGAGCTTCTGTATTGAAAATTCCATATGCTTGGTTTTTAAAAAGATAATTATTTGGCAATTTTCCTTTTTTTGTTGTTAACTATGCCTGGGTTGTTTAGCTGTGTTTAGACTAAGTTTGTCTGCTCACTTGCTACCAACTAGTGACTTATTCTGCTGTTGTCTTCATTGGTGTCATTCATTGAACTTTGCACAATCCTGTGTCACTAACCTGCTCATCAAGCATTACTCTTAATGCCACATTTCTTCTCAACTCATCGCACTTTCCCTCTGTTAACAGCTTTTATTTTTCTAGTAATCTTCTGATTTCTTCTTCCTTTCTTTTCCTTTCTTTTTTATTAATATATTTATTACATGTCTTGATGGAGATCATAGGCGAGTGTGAAAGAGGACAAAGGGAAAGTGAAAAGAAGGACTATATAACATTTGAGGGTGATAACTGGACTGCAGAAAGGTTAAGCAGAGGCTTGGAATGACAGAATTTGAACTCTTCTGCATTCTTAGGTAGGGTAAATGTACTATGGAAACACGGGTTGCTTTGGGAACCAAGACAGTGTGGTACCAAACAAAGTGTTCATTTTTGGTACAAGCTCTTGGGTGAAATTCCTTCTACTGATCAGACAAAGAATAGCTTGAGCTGAATGTCCTCTCAAGAGAACTTCAAGGTAGGTCTTTAGTTATAATGGAGCAATTAATTTTTTATAAATCACTTACATAACCTGAAGTTATCATAGGATGACTTTCTAGTCTGCTTCTTAGGACAATAAGTGCACTCCTATGGGAAGGTATCTTCCTCCTAGTGTGAATACTTTAATTATCTTTACTAAGTGAAGCAGTGGTGAGGAGTAATTGAGATGTCTAGCCATCCCCTTGTCTTTCTTCTCTTATCTTCTGTGGTAGTGCTTAAAATGGTCTCCTGGAAGAAGTGACATCAGCTGTCCTCAAGCGGAGGAGAGATTAACCCTGATTTCCCATTTCTGTGTGAGTGTTCAAACACCTAATCTATTGAAGAACATTACCTCTGCCCTTTTAGCAATTACATGAAGTGAGTCCTGAAAAAACATTTTTAGGATGACTTGACAAATTCTCCTCCAGAGTTTCAAAGTGAGTATGAAAGAAAGATCTGCTCTGAAGTTTGTGATATCTGAAACAAACTTTTTGGACATGTGGGGGAATTAATTTTCAATTAAAGATAAGAGACATAAGTAAACAAAACAGAGAAACATAAATTGTACCTGGCCCATCCAGGGTAAGTTTCATTCTTTCATTGCTCCCATCTACTTCTACCATCTGTTCTTGGCAGTAAAGGTGTAGGAACTGAAATTTATTTTCATTTACCTTTAGCCGCCTTTTCTGCACTTGGATAGTACAACAATGTTGGGAGGAAGGCTAGTTTGCTATAAGGTGTTTGAAGTTGCTCCAAGTTATACAGGCTTACATAGGGTTCTTTTTCTCTGTTTCTGATCTTGATCTGCTCCTGCAAGGCACAGGTTGAGGATGGAAGAGTGGATGGATGGATGGATGGATGGATGGATGGATGGATGGATGGATGGATGGATGGACGGATGGGTGGATGGATGGATGGACGGATGGACGGATGCTCCAGACTTCAGATCATATTCAGGATCTCAGAGGGAACCCAAAATGTATCTTAATGTCAGCTCTCACCTTCCAGATGTTATTGCCTGAATTGTTTATTTTTTTTAGAGTGAGTGAACTTGGCATATTTTTTTAAGTAGACAGTAATTGCAGCAAGACTAATGAATTTTAATAGGCTGTTCAGAGCATGGTGCTACCTGGTGTAGCTCCTAGATGAGCTCCGTGATGGACTGAACCTACACATAGCTAGAACAATTTTTCCCCCATGACAAGTAGTGCCGTATAGATTGATGTTATAATTATGATACAGAGTTTAGATGTGTTAATAACTGATCTCTTCATTGGCGGAATGTGGTTAAGAATAACAAGCAAGAAAATGGATGTTTATCTTTTCAGAAAACCTGCACAGTAGAACCATTTCCGTTTCGTAGGCAGGACCTTAGAGGAGTTACATGTGCTTTAGATTACTGGAACTGAACAGGAATTTTCTGTGGTGACCCTGTAATAGGAATTGCAGTGTCTGCAAAAGTAAAATCTTCCTTAGGGAAATACAAAATATCATGATGGGATGCATTAAAATTCAGTTGGAGGGAAACCCTCATGACAGTTTTTCTGAGATACTGCACACTTGTAATTTTTCAAGAAAGGACAAGACTGATGACTTCAGGCAGGAATAAAGACAAAGAAAGAAACATTGGAAAGAAATTGAAGGAACTGGTTTACAAAGCAAGGCTGAAAGCATGCCTTATTTATCATAAGTAAAGCAAGAACTATAGATATGGTAGTTGTCTTTAAATGAGGAAGGGGAAATGACAACATAAACTAATGATAATAGCTGCTTTGGGTAGATTTAAACTGGAAATTCTGTCACTGAATGATATGGAATGGATCGCTCAAAGAGAGATAAGACGTGTTAAAGATGGTGACTACTGTAAGGTAAAGTTTAATGTTAACTATTAATAGGAACTACATAACCAAATGTAGTCAATCCAGGATATTAAACATATTTTATTTTAAATAGATTGAGGCCTCTCAGGAGTCAATATAGTTGAAATAAATAACAAAAATATAGCAAAATAAAGTAATATATTTTTTACTCTGAAAAATTTGTGATCTAAAATGAAAATCTTAATGCACCACCTTTTTTGAATAAAATGTTTCTTGAATTTTGTTGTTATGTGGCATTATAGATATATAATGTATAAATACATAATTATGTGTATATTAACATACATGTGTATCCATTTATACCAATAGCTGATGGAAACCAATATGAAGTATCACTGTTTCTGTGAAGCAGAAAATCCAGTTTCCTCTAGACTGTAAAATAATTGCACAGTATTTATGTGACTTGGGCATCAAAATTATCTTGAAGTTATCCGCCTTTCAGTTGCTAATAATTAGCTATAGGTCTTTCTTGCTGTAAATGCTGCTGATCTGTAACTTTGAAAGTTTCTTAGCAGAACCTTAGAAAGTGGGAGCTAAAGGTTGTTTAAATTTTCTGACTTTTCTGACAAGTTAATAACATATTATCAATACTTGTACATGTAGGTTCTATTTAATTTTGTCAATTTGGCATGGCCTTAAGAATTTTTCAGTCCCAAGTGGAAGAGAAAAAGAAGCAATGATGACCTGTAGCCTGAAGGTTTTTCTTTTGTTTAAAATGAAACAAACAAACAAACAAAAAACCCTTAGTAACAACAACAATAAAATAAAGCAACCCAAACCAACCAACCAAATAAAACCTCATTGATATAGCTTATTATATACCATAGAATCATGGAAAAATAGAATGGCCTAGGCTGGAAAGGACCTTAAAGATCATTTAATCCAACCTCCCTGTCATGGGCAGGGATGCCTCTCAACTAGATGAGGAAACACATGGGGATTGAACGGGGATTGAACCCGCGACCTTGGTGTTATCAGCACCACGCTTTATATTTTTCGGAATTATCCATGGTATTGTGGGTCCTGCTGTAGGATGTGTTTAACAAATGTCCATTATTTTTTAGGGTCCAAAACTCTATCCAACTGAATTATCTCATTTTTTGGTTTGTTTTTTGTCTCATTTAGATTATGACAAAGACTAAGAAAAGAACTAAACAAATACGGACTGTAATAAGCATGAAAATTTGTCCTGATTTTAATGAGTTTACAAGAATATTCAGAACAGTTTGAAATATTTGAATGGCACTTAACATGTGTGCAAACATTTAAAGTCAAAAGTAGTAGATAAGTCGTGCATGAGTAGTAAGACTTGTCAATGCATAATCCTTGGTTTACTGTTTGTCTGTCTGTTTAAATCCCTTTTGATTACACTTTCTTAATCAGTTCATTGTTAAATTAATGATTTCCCCATTGAGTCTGACCCTTCTGACTTTTTCCATTGGTACATAATTTTGACTTGTCCGTATTGTAATTAAAATATGTATGAAAATGTCATAATTCTGCATCACCTAGAACTTTTTCTAGGGAATGAAATATCTAACAGACATGCTAGGAGGTCTCTGTCCTCATTTATTTTAAGGAACAGGTAACCACAGCCAGGGGATTGCGATGAAAGTAAGTCAGGAGTGGAACAGGACTACCTACACCATGTATCACTGCATGGTTCACAAGCTGCACAAATTAAGTTTCAGGCCACTCATAAAAGCCTAGCATTTAGCCTGTTCCATGTAATATCATCAGAGAAATTGTTTCTTGCCTGTGTGCACTTACACTGAAGCAAAGCACGCAGTACAAAACATGTAATACATTTTGTGGTTACTGGAGAAAGGAAAAAGAGAAGGCAGGTAAGTGAACTGTCAGTCAAACAGAGGCAGCAAGATCTGGCCGTTATTACTTTTGTTACTGATACTGTTATATCTGCCAAGTTACTCCTGTTCTTTGTGCTCACTCAAGAGTGAGGGCACTTTAAAATGAAAATTAGAATCTGGACTGCATATTAAAAATTGCATATTTATATGCCTGTTTGTGGTTGCCTCTTCTGTCCCCTATTGCTCTTTCTTCCTTGCAAACATTTCTCTGCATATTTTTACCAGCAAGTTTTGGTGAAAGCAATGACAGAGTTTATTATTGCGCTCCTTCTGAAAAGCAATGGTTATAGCTTGGAGCTAAGTAATTTTCATTGCATCCTGTTGAAAATGTTTAATTAACATGAATCAAAATAAACAACAAGGCAAGTATATGGTGTTTTATCTGCTTAGACTCATGTATATGCTGTTAAGTTCTACACTAGAGCCGTATGGGAAGACAATCTAAATAAAAAGGTATAAAATTGTAAAAGAAGAGGTAGCTACTTGTGGCATGGGTTTTTGTGGGTTTTTTTTTTTTCTGAAAAAGATCACGCATATAGAAAAATATGTTAATTATGATGATTGTTTTTGTTCTTTGCGCAGTATAGGTACCAGACATTCACTCTGACTTTTGACCAAAATGCTTTTATTTCGATGGCAGTGGCACAATGCCCTATATTTAGTGTAGTACTACAACTAAATGTGTCGCACTGAAAGGTACGGGACAGTTGGGAAGTGAAAGCAATCTAGAGGTTGAGAGTAATTTAACCCAGGAGAGGCTCCTCACTATCTCATCTGAATAATTTCTGGTACTTTAGTTGGCCTTCATAAGCCTTAGTTAGTCTTAGTAAGCAAACTTGAGGAAAAACATGCTGCTTTTTTGTTAGTTTGTTGGGTTTTTTTCTTTGTGAATCTACTAGATGCTGTCATCTTGGACTATTTAATGTTATCACAGTTTGTAATATCACTGTATTGTATTACAGCATGATCACTTTTTTCTTCTTATGTCCCTTGTTCATTCCTATCTTCATTTTATCTGTGACAGGAGCTGACCTATTATAATCAATACCATGCGGGAGTGTATAGATGTCTTTGTGATAGCACAGTAGTTTTCTTACAGATTTTTCTATTTCACTTGTATAATGAATGAAAGAATGAGCACTTTCTTTGCTCTATTTTCTAATTTTTCATGCTGAAGATTCATGCAGTATGCTCTTTCAGGCAATTTTCTTGTGGTCTTGCCTCTGTTTTCAGTGACACTGTTGGAGATGATACTGTAAATGAGGCTCAGGTGGCTGCTGCCAGCATGGAGACTGGGGTTACATCATAGTGTATGTTTTCCCATAGTTTCAGTGGGTTTTGTAATTGGAAGTAGCTTGTTATGTTTTTGGGTAACTTCATGTCATAGGACGCCAGTGATGTACAGAAGACCACCTGAGCTGCTCTTGGACGAGCCTGAGAAACTGGAGGATGCCCCAGTGCAAGAAATTTTTTTCATCTGGTGTGACAAACCTTTGTTGTCCCATTTCAAAATTTAGTCACTGTTTTCTGCTGTGACTTCAGTGCAATTGTTCAAGTCCAAAGCCAAACATTTGATCCGCTCGCCCCCAAGCCCCAAACTGCACTTAGTGTTCGTAACAATACAGGCATTTTCTCCACATTACTCTTGATAGCCCTCAATATTTCTCATGAAACCAGAGGCAGATGTTTTCCTGTCCTGATAGAACTGCTTCTAGGCAGTGAAGAACCCTTTCCTCTGGAAAGATTTCATTTCACGGCTCAGAGAAACCCTTCTAAAAGTTACACCATGTGTGAAATATTCTTATTTAAACTCTCCAAAATAAAGCATTAGTCCTTTTTAACTTTGTAGTGATAACACATTGGAGGCTGTTTTATGTTTCTCTCTTGGTTTTTCTTAATCGACAGTGAATGTTCAAAATCAGCTGGGGTATTTGAAAGAAAGCTATTGAAATGAGGAATGTCAAACATGCAAAACCAAATATTTGTAGTACCAGTTGTTGTGCATGCACCGAAACAGCTTATGCAACAAATGCCTTGGGTTTTCTTTTTTTTTATGAGTTATATCTTCTGTTTTGCTAATATTAAAATAACATTTTGGAATCTCATGGGTAGTTCTTTGTACCTGTAGCCATAATAAACTGAGAATTTTAATGATCGAATTTATTACTAGATTGCTACATACATTTCTTGTCCACATGCTTGGGCTACTTCATGCTTATTGTTGGATGCTTGGTTATAAATGGAAACTGTGGTGCAATAGACAAATATTAAAAAGGGAATGGGATTATTCTGGAAATGAAAATGGGAAAAACTATGTGGTTATATTGGCAAAAACTATGCTCAGAGATCTTTGTCTTTTCAGTTAAGATTTATGATAACTGAGTAAAGAAGCTCATGTGGAGAGAACAGTGTAAAAGAATAGAGAAAGAGAAAAAAACATGTTTTGTCAAAAAAGCCTGCATCAATCTTACTGTAATTCCCTTTTAGCCTACTGATCATACATTAATAAGACTTTCCAAGCTGACTGTACAAGCTATTTGACTAGAGATGCTTTTTCTTCCTTTATAATAACCAGGTATTTTCACTGGAAGTAAAATTACAGCTGTTGAACCAATAAATCTGTGGGAGAGAAGCAAAGATGGTTTTCAAGGTTTTTC
This sequence comes from Trogon surrucura, assembly GCA_020746105.1. Lineage (NCBI taxonomy): Eukaryota > Metazoa > Chordata > Aves > Trogoniformes > Trogonidae > Trogon > Trogon surrucura. The sequence continues at coordinate 108,467,584 of CM036617.1, read as the reverse complement.
CTAAGTAATTCTTAGCATCTTTTAAAAGAAGGGAAGAGAGGAAAAAATTTTGATAAGAAGGTGGTAGAAGACTGGTGGATGGCAAAAAGACAAATGCTAGCACTGTGTTTGGATAGTTGCTTATGTTCAATTGAACACAACACAGGTTTCCTAAAACTAACTTCTAGTTTGGCTTTTTTTTAATTTTCTGACATAGTTTTGCATGAAAATGCTGAGGGTGAGATGTTATAAGAAGCACTGTTATAAGAAGCACTGTTATTTTTTCTGTTGCCATTTGGTTTAGCTTTGCAAGCTGAGCGCTTGTTAAAACTGCAACTGTTATAATTGGCAGTTTCCAGAAGAAACAGTGAATATCTGCAAAAGGTGGTAAAATAAAAGTTGCTTGATTTTAGTGTATCCTCTCCCCCCCCCCCCTCCCCGAAAAAGTTTATACAGGTTGATATTAGAAGAGCATTTGTTTTAAGGCTACATTCAGTTTCATGCTGAACATTTAAGAGCTTATTTTTTTTCTGTCTGTGTCTTTGTGCCTGAACAGATTTATTTCTTAGAAGAGACAGTTGTATAAATATAGCATCAACATGTTTTTGTGAAGTACGAAAAGGTATATCCTCTCCTGATGTATGTACTTCCATGTATTTCCAACACAATCTGTAGTCTGTAGTCTTACTAGTTATTGTTCCTGACTGTTGGTTTAAATGACAGCTTGGTGGCAAACACAAATGATTTTTGTTCAGTCTCATTAATAAACTGGAGGTAAATCTTAGCAAGTAGGAAAACTTATCTTTACTCTGAAAGTCAGATACATTTAAAAAATAAATTTGATTTTATGTTTTTCAATGCAGTGAAATTCTGTTCAAGTCAATGTGTTCCAATGAATAGCAATAGTTTTTATTTTTAAGGTGTTGCCATTAATTTTTCTTACCAAGTAGGGTTGTAGGTTTCAAGGACTGTAATATTACGTAACCAATTACTCTTTATTAGCTAGCTCTGTGTGAAAGACTTTTTAGATGGAGTACAATGTATAAGCTGCAAAAAAAAAAAGAAAGAAATAAAGCAATATGATCATAGTAATAAAAAACTAGCATGAAAACATCAGAACAAGACAATTATAGTGTAATTTTTAGTAACTTAGTGTCAACAATAAGTTATTTAATGTTCATCAGAAAATGGACTGAGCATCATGAAAGAAATATATATAGTCATCAAAGTAGAAAATTGCAAAGAAAATGAGGTAACTATATATATGTAGGAACATTTCATGAAGAATCACGTTATATCTGCTCTCTGGTATATAGTCGTGTAAGCTAACCTTACTTAAAAGGAAAGGAGAGTTCTAGTCAATAGAAAAAGTGTTCTTAAAAAAATTTGAGAAGTGGCATTATTCGGTAACAAAAGCATTAGTTCACGTAGATACTGAAGAAGAGGTGGACAAACCTATGAACCGAGTACTAGGACTGACCAAGATCTACTAACATTTTAAAGGCAATAAATGTTGTCAATTGTTTTAAGCTTTTAGATAAAATTTGCTACCCAGAATACGCAAAATATTTTTCAAGTTTGTCTATGTCCTGTGTCCTTGCAAATTCCCAGAAAGTGCTCAGCAACGTGCTTGCCTGCGCACTCGGTCTTTGTTGACTCAGCTTCACAGCCACTCAGAACAGAGGGGCATGGCCACCGTGGAGGAGATGATGAATCTATACAACTAAAGCTTTATGTTTATGCAGTTGCACTCATGTGAGTGAAACATGAGAGATGGTACCCTATGGTACCTCAGAGCCCAGTGTAAATTTTCTGCTGGACAGGAGTAAAATTGTGTAGGTCTTTGCATGAGCATAAGCAAAGGAAAGTGAGATGATGTTCCTGCAAGCATTCTTAATTTACTGTTAGGAAGGCTGCTTTTTGGTTTTGTTTTGGATTTTTTTTTATACATTTCTAGATTTCCTGCTTTGCTGGTGAAAAAGGATATCCTACATATTTTTTCAAATAATTATAGTAAAATATTCCTACAAACACGTATCAAATTTCTCTCGCAGGAAATGAGCACACTAAAGGGTGGCATTGTAAAATACAAGAGCAGTATATAATTTTTTATTTGCATACCTTCCATCTGGAAGTTTTACAATTGAAATAAAAATTGTAAATGACAAAAATCACAGTAGCAAATAGTCTTCTAGGCTTTGGGGGAATCCTTTAGTGTAGGCCTAAGATTTTACAGACTTTTGGTTTGTAACTAAAAGAATTAGCAAAGAATCAAAGAAGTGGTGAAGTTGCAAAAGAATTTTACCAGAATGAAAATGGTCTTGTTGATTTGTGTTTAGGGAGACACAAATTAAACTCTAGGGATTCCCATACAAGGAGTGAAGTGAGAGAATATTTTCATTCACTTGCGGGTACAACACTGAAAATCTGAATTTTAAATACAGTACATCATTCAAATCAAAGTTGAACATTATCTTTCAGGTTTCATCTCTTAAAAAGAAAGAAATTGCAGTACTTCAAAAAATATTTTATAATAAAATATTAAAAACTTTCTTTTAAATATTTTCAAAGTGTTTGTTACTGAAAGGATACTTATGGTTAATTAAACAAATGTGAGGTTTTGGTTTTCTTACAAAACTTTTTTCATAAATGAACTTCTATCAAGGAAAACTCTTAAGAATGAAGATTGGTAAGTTTCAAAGCCTCATTTTTACAATAAATTATAGGTGACATAGTGCACCTAGTATTACCCACTGCTTTACTCTTTTAACATAGAACCGTGTGTTTTCATAAATGAAGTTTGGTATTGGGGTGCAGAGAAGAGGCAGACTATGATCAGTGATGTCATCTGTTTACACCATACACTATCCTCTTTGTTCTTTGAAGTCTGATGGATTTTCCGCAATCGCATATACAAGATGCTTTAAAATATGTTATGTGGATCTCTTTAACATATTCCAAACTGCACATTCAATTAAAATTAAACTGAAGCAATGAAGTCACGGCTGCTCTGCTGCCTGAAATAAAACCTAGAAAATTACTGAGCTAGAGTTGTTCACATTTAGGGGATGTATGTATAAACAGAAGAATCCTATCTGCTGTCTCTGAATGTTCATATATCTTTTGTTCATCTGCAGGCCACAGTGAATACTAATGTTGAAATCAGTAATTTGTTTGTTTCAGATACAGTCTTCATAGTTCTGAAAAGGTAAGAATTTAAAAAGAGAGGAAATAGATTTGTGTCAGATACATGCATCTCCAAGTTCATGAATTCCATTAAACTGACACCATGCATATAAATGAAACTATTTAGAAGAGTCTCCAGTTTTGTGTATAGATTTCTTGTTATATGTGAGGAGATTAAATATAAATGAGCTAAGATGGCAATATTTTCATGAGTCCAAGTGAAGCTAGATTCTAGTTAACTGTTTCAAAAGTGACCAAGGGCTAAATCATTAAATGCTGTGTACATGTCAATCGTTGTTTTGTACAAGCAGGTATTCAGAGATAATTAGACACTCAGCATTTGATAAAATGCCCTTACATGACTGGCATTTATAATGACCTATGCCCTGTTTATTTGCAGTATAAATGTATAAAGCTGTAGGGATATTTTTTCAGCTAGTTATCTGGGAGAATGAAGACATAATAGAGGAAATATTCTTCTGTTCCCAGACACTGCATTGTTACTATTTTTATTATTAACTTAGTTTTTTTAGTGGTTTCACTGGCCCAGGGAGAGGGCTGTCCCCAGGAAGGTCATCACTACTCCTTCTCCTGATGCAAAGATGGCAGAGACTCTGCTGGTGTGTGTGCTCTGGTGCTCCAGCAGACATGGTGAGAGATGAGCTCACATACCAGAAATCTAAATTACCCTCTTCGGAGGAGCTCAGTGGTGACAACACTGGTGGCCTGAGGCTGCAGTACCTGGTGGAAGGGGCTTATGGGTCGGCATTTTTCCATCCAAGTAATTTGCCACTTTGGTCTGTAAATTTTTTTGAGACCAGTTCCTCTCAAGAAACAGTTACTAAGTCCCTTTTGTAGGAATCTAGCCTGCATGTTACATTTTGTCGTATTGTTGTTAGTGGTCTGTTAACATATAATAAAAATGAAAGGTAAGTGACTTGACAGTTCACCACGTGCAAGGAAAACTATAACGATTACAACAGTGCAAACACCTCTTCTCACATGTATTGATGTATTTTATAGGCATATTGAATTATTCAGTGAGTTAACCTTCCCCTACTGCACACGTTTGAATCCTGCCAGTTGCATCATTGAATATCAGCAGTCAGTTTTTCACGCTTAAATTGATCGAAACACATCAACACCTGTGCACTTTTTTTTTTTTTTAATAGTGGCTGCATAGAAAAAAAAACTTACAGAGTAAAAAGCAATTCTCAGTCACACTGGACTCCAGGCTTGTCAATTAATTTTGGCATCCCTGGGGAATATTCTAATGTCTTTCAGCATAAGACTTTGTAATAAAGCTCTGTGTCAGCCAGCAAGTTACAAACTGTGCATGTCTAACTGACAAGACCCTGTATCTGCTGACTCTACTAGCTATGGGTGTTTTATGTGAAGGATGTAACACAGAAGTCAATACAATGTGTGTCATACTGTTGTACATAAAAGCTTTACTCTGGTCGCAGGACCATGTAGTGGCACAGACTTCACGTATACAGAACCAAATAGCCTGTGGTGGCTTTGAGAATTATGATTAGGTCCTTCCTAGTGGGACAGGAGAAAAAAAAAAGGTGGCAGTGTGTTTTTTTTCAGTTCCTACCTCTGTGGGCATAGCAATCGTTTCTAGTAGCAATGGGTCCCTGACTTAGAGGTACCCCTGTCATGTTTGTATAATATTGCCTTTCTGTCAGCTGTTTGTAGCTCTCCTTATCACGATAAGACTTTCAGTTGCAGGCGGTTCTGCATCTCAACAATTCCTTCTGTTTCCCTCATTCTTTTCCATGAGCATAATGAAATTGGCCAGCCTTCAAAGAACAAACATTTTTAAAATCCATCTACAAGGAACGTAAGTTGGGTTTTTTTTACTGATTTTTTTTCCCACTATCAGCTTATGAAGAGTCCAAATATAGCTAGTATCCAGTTCAAGACCAAGGTAAGGATGGTAACTATTCATTTCCCCTTTGTTTAAGCTGAAGTTCAATGTGAAACCTTTTGCTTATTTTTATCCCAATTCTCATAGCACATAGAATGTGAACAGAGAATATTTTAATCTCTTTTTTCGCCTTAATACTTCTCTCTAGAATGAACCAATTTTGTGAAAAATATTTTTAAAAACTTTTATGACTGTTCTTACATTTTGCCATTACTTGTTGGACTATGTACTCCTCTTGAGGTAGTGTCTATACTACTTTGGCTTATAACCATTTGCTGAGAACTTCTTATCTTCTACTGGCAAATATTTTTTTATCCTTTTTGTTTTCTGGTACTGATGATAAACATGTAGTTACTGGGACTACCAAAAAAACTCAATGTTGTTAAGATCCTTATCATTGATTTGGCATGTCTTCTCTTCCCCTCCTTGTCTTTTTGCATGTTTTTGGGCAAAGTATTGACTGTTTTGACAGACAGCAATGACTTTGGATTTATGTTGTTTTTTTTTACTACAACTTAACCATTATTTATCTGTTTTATCTTGGTGGTGCTAGTCCATCACCTAAACAGCCTGGTCAGGATCCGACATTTGAATAAGATGAAAGATTTACAACTTAAGATTTGTCCTGTGCTTCTAAGATCTGTTTAGTATGTTCAGAAATTCCTGGGTTGCATGTTTTTTCATTCCTGTTTCTGGTCTGATCACAATTCATCCTGGATTAGGCTCCCATCCACTAAACTTTGGGAGACAGCTTGTGTCTACATTTTATGCTAAATTAAACATTTTTAATTCCCTCTATAGTTAGTCAAAAAGTGTTTTACAAGTCTCTAGACAAAGATTGTGTTCTCCTAAATCTGCATTTGTTGGCTCTGACACAACATTAACACTTGGAGAATTTAGCTTTACTTGGTGAATTAAATATAGGTATTTAACAATTATGAGCAACCTGAGAGGTGTCCCTGTCCATGTGTGAGATTTTAACCCACGGAGTTAAGGATGCGGGTGTCTGCTTATCTCTTGTGCAGACACTGGGAATGGAGATCAACAAGGCCTACACAGAGAAACACCCAAAGGAGGGAGTTTTGTGGTGCCAGGACCATTCTTTTGGCTAAAGAATGTGAACGGGTGGAGACTAATGATGTCAACACCACCCTGAAGGCAGGCAAGTTGCTTCAAAACAGAATTCTGAAGGCCACAGTGCCCAGATTTAAACCTTTTGCTTCATTATCCCTAAGATGTGTATTAAAGTTGACACCCCTGTTTATGCTAATGAGCCTAGAGAAGTACATGCTAAAAATCTATGACTATAGTACTTGGTTCTCCACCAAAATCATGCTAAACGTCACCCCAGCGGGATGAAATAAACAGGGTTAGCATATAAGGAATATGGAGGGAACTCGTCCCTGGGTGGAGAGAGGACCCAGAAGAGGCAATCAACGGGCTGTGCTCCTCCTCCTCCACCCAGTACAGTGACACCTTCTTGGTAGGAATTGTGCTTTCACCTTTCAGTGAGAAGTACGCAGGGTAGTATTTTGCTAGCAGCATTTTTACCATATATTAGTGCTACTGTGAATTTATCAATGGCAATCCCAAATCTGTTATATCTGCCACTTTAATAAATTACCTATCCTTGCAAATTGTCACAGGTTAAGTCCTTAATGGACCTCTGAAACAGTCAAGCTCTTAACCCAGTTACATGCCTCCCACAACCACATACCTTTCACACAACACCCATGGCAGGGGGCTGGAACTGGATGATCTTTAAGGTCTCTTCTAACTCAAAGCATTTTATGATTTTATGATTAAGCTGGTCACATCTTTGCCATACACTCTCACATATCTGCTTGGCACCTCTGGGAACTGCTTAAAGCTCCTCCTTCCAAAATTTTGTCTATGTAATGGTTGTCTGTCCAGTAATTCGGTGCTTCAGTGTCTTGTGTGGTATTTTGTCTGCTGTTTTCCTAGTGGATTTTTTGTCTGCTTGTTTTTTTGGTTTTCTTTTTGTTTTGTTTTATACTTTGGCTTCTTTACAGTCAACTTGAAATGACTTTGTTCCATTGCTTGATTGTTGAAGGCTTCTGGTAATTTCTCTTACTGTGTTTTGAATTGCTTTCTTAAATATAATTCATCTGCTCTACAGTAAAAAAAATCTGTTATCACAAAATGAAGTTTTGAAGTGTTTTCCAAACATCAACTCACAGGCTTTTTAGCATATCAAAATTAGATTTGACTTCGTTTGGGGTTGGAAAAAAAATAATTAATGTTTTCTCTGGATATTCATGGACTTTTTTTCATAGGTAGTTTCAGCCACTGCTGCTGTTATTTCAGACTTCCAGCAGTTGACCACATGTAACTTTCAGTGCTAGTGATGATCAGGACATTGTTGCTGGCTTTCCTTTTTTTTTTTCTTTTTTTTTTTGATAATTTAATCAGGCACCACTTAAGAAGGGGACTCCCACAGATCTTTTGTAGAGAGATTGCACTTGTAGCAATCTTTGTAGAATGTACAAATAGTGCTGCTCCTGTAGTAAAAGGGAATAAGGGAGAAAAGATTTTTTTTCCTCTCTACATTCTGGCCTAAATAAAAAGCTTTCTCAAACAAAATTGAATGAGAAAAAATCCAAACCCCTTCTGGGCTTATATTTAATTCATCATAGATGAACTTTATACAACTTCTTATACTGCTGAATTGCACATTTTTAAATTTTTAGTTCCTGTATTTACAGTTGACTATATTGCTACTTATTGGAAGAGAGTCAAGATGATTGAAATGAACATATTATGATATTATTTATGATTAGCTAGCATGCTTTTAAACAAGATAGAAATGAATGTTTAATATTAGACTTCCATGTTAAGGCTCTAAATTTTACATCAGTTGCATGGGAATGTGTGAAATGTATGAACATAAATACTGGCTAAAATATACACCAGACTTGTAGTTTTAAGCAACTAAACCCTGTCTTTGCTAAAGTTTACATGTACTAAAAACTGCAGCAAAAGATAAATTCTGCAGACAAACTCCTGCTGGAGAATTATGCAAGCATTCTCTATCTGGTTCACTTCCATAATTTCAGACACATTGCCAGATTTAGTTACTCCTGTTTCAAAATATGATTGAATGTCCAGGCATTGATGAAATGGGGAATTTGTACGAAAAAAGAAATATGAGAGTTTATACCAAATTCATTTATTTAATCATGTTCTGGAAATTTGCCCATTCAGAACAGATGAAATCTCACATTTTTTTCTGCAAGTCAGGAGAAGTAGCACTATGTATCTCTACTATTAATTTCATTTAAGCCATTTTGGACATGCAATATATTTTGACCAAATGTTTTCACAGGCACTCTTCCTTTCTGATGCAGTCCATTTGAAGCAATATGCCATCAAACCTCAGTATTTACTTTTAAAAGTCCTTAGAAGAAAAGCAATTCATGACATAGCTATTATTTTATGATAGTTCCTGTGCTGTCTGAAGTGATAATGTGATTCAATTTCAAAGCATATTATACATGAGCTGGTGATTGCAGAAAATGTAATTTCTTTTTGATTCGTGAGCATAAAAGTATGCATTTTTCTTATAGCCTTTCACACTGTTCTTTATAGACATGATAATTTTACTAAATTTTGGTTAACAATGCTTGGCTGGATATGGCCTTCCATTTTCAACATAACTTGGAAACATACATGATTACAGATAGGAAATCTGCAAAGTAAATGGTGGAGCATTATGTCAGTGAGGTACCTTGGGGGTGTATCACCTACACTCATACTGGAGTACATTAACACAAGTCAAACTTGTCAAGGTTTATTACAACTGAGCGTATTACTACTTACTGGGAGAGAATCCAAGATGATGAAAACCATATTATTTGTTAATAGCTAATGCTTTTAAATGAAAGAAATAAGAAGAGCCATTAAGGAAAGTTCCATTTTAAAGTCACTAATTTAAAGTTGAGACATGTTCATTTATGTCTATATTGTGTCCATATCCAAACTACTATGAATATATGAGGAAACTACATCTGAGTATTTATGTCTGTATTGTGTCCATATCCCAACTGCTATGAATATATGAGAAAATTACCCCTGTAATCTTTTATCTTTTACGTCTTTGCTTGTGAGGACACATTCAGACAAAGAATTTCAATGAAGTCCAAGATATTTGACATCTTACAGTGGGGGCTTGCAACAGGTTCCCATAGAAGTAAATGCATGTCCCCAAATTTAGTTTCATTCCTGCCCATAAGCTTAAAAAGCAACAATTGTGAGACACTGTAGTGATTTCTGATGAACTCTTATGTAAGGTATAACAATGTGTAATAGAAAATTGATTTATTTAATTATTATTTGGATATGAGTGAATGACAGAGTACAATGTCTAATTAATGCCAGTTGCCTAAGTAGACAGTCTTCTGTTTGAACACTAAGAAAGTTGGTTTCCAATTTATGTGAAATTACATTCAAAATAGCACAAATACAGATCGTATTCACAAAATGCACGTTTTGTTTCTCTATGTGTTATGTATAAGTCTGTAGCAGAAAGGTTAAAGTGAAGCAAGATTTTGGGAGAAACTAATTTATTTTTCTGCTCTTAAAATACCTAAGTTGCAGTGTGTCAATGGTGCACACTGCAACCATACAGAAACTGTATGATTTGCAAAAGCCAAAAGCACCAGTAGTTCTTGTTGGTCTTGCTGACAGCAAAATGTGCTTTTGCGTATTCACTGCCCATGCCTTACTCTTAAAATAAATCTTCAAGCACAGTAAGTATTTGGAGATGACGAGAAATATCTTGGCGTATCACCAGTACTCCACCTTCACCCTCTTGTCTTTCCCTCCCAAGCTGTAGTTTCCTTGGCTTCCTTTCCTTCTCCTTACCTCCAGGGATAGGGAGCCAGGGGTGCATGCACAGACTCAGAGGGTGCTCTCGGGTGGTGGGAGCTTCTGGGCAGCTGTCAGGGGCCATGCTGAACATGAGGCACCCAAGTTAATTGCAGCCTTTCTTTCCCTCACTGTGGACACTTTTCATTCTGTCCAGCTGCCAATTTTCAGAAACATTCAGAAATGTAGCAACATTTTAAAATTTGTGATGTGTTCCTTTCCATCACAGCTGCTTTGAAATTGGGGTCAAGAAGTACTGTGGACAGAAGACCACCAGTGGCTGAATAAACAGCTCAGGTGCAGGAGCCTATTCTCAGGATATGAAATGAATGAGTAAAAACCCATAGCATTTCAGTTCAGAGATATTCCTAGGCAGGAAATTCAAACACAGGTTACAAGGCGTGGTCTCTCCAGTCCTGAAAAACAAACAAACAAAAAAAGAGGACAGCTTACACAAACTGACAGTTAGAAACCTGTGGTTATGGAGGCATAGAAGCTGGAGATCCCTTACAAAACAGATACGCTCCAAGAAGAGGCAGGACTCTGTGCGGTGTGGACCATGCTAACAGGAAGATGTCCTCACAGAGTTAGATGAATGAAGAGGTGTGATGGAAACATTTTTTTCTCTCTTTTCTTTGTAGTGTATATTTTATTGTGTATGTGTACATAGGCATCTTTGTAAGTGATAGTAAAAGTTCTTGCTTGAGTAAGAGGGTACGAGCTGCCCTCAAGAAGAGACTGAACTGGACCTCAGTACACATATCTTGTCAGAAGTGACTTCAGAGACCCTCCTCTCACCACTTGCTGCAACCGTGACAGTTGTCTCCTGGTTATGCACCAGTCAGGTGACCTCATCATCACCAAAATGAAAATGGTGTCCCTTCTTAACTGGAGACAGCCTAAACTGGAGATTCCTGGAATTGCAGTCCTTGTGCTTAGTGAGGTGTTTTTCAAGTCTTCATTTTAGATGTAGTCAAAAAAAACATAATTTAAAATGTAGCAGACATCTATATTTCCTACTTACCAATTAAAACAGCTGTTGCATAAGTTCTGGTTACAGACTTTTAAACAAAAAAGAAACCAAAAAAAATGCCATCTTTGCTTTACCAGCTGAGGTTTGTCTGCATGCGTGAGAACTCAAAAATCAAATCTGTACTGCTTAAACTGCCAAATCTACATGTGCTTTATATTTTGCTGAAATTATGGTGTAGGTAATGTCTCTTGAGAATACAGTACATTTTATTCCCAGGTGAAACTTCTTATTCCTATTGCCAGAACAACTGCAGAAAGGATAGAGTCAGCTGCTCCTGATTAAAATAGAAGAGGTAATTAAAAAAGCATTCCATCACCAGGTTGGTAGCTATCCCATTAGTGAGCCTTTGCATGGATATACTGATGTCATGTGTCTTTGCTAGAAGATGGAAGTAGTGCTGCCAGAGGTATGTCTGCTCTTCCAAACCTGGAGCACCACAGTTGAAAATTAAATGGGAATAAATATTGTGTCCAGGAAGGAAAGTCGTAGTGGGTTTGTCTCAAATCAGAATTTGTTTCCTGGCTTTGTGTTATACAAATAAGTGGCTTCTTGGAGTATTCATATGTTCAGGAAAGAGCTTTCTGAAATTATGAGTGTGTTTTTAAACACAAGCAGAATATCTACTCCTGAAGACAAAGGGTGTATTGCTAATCTTGTGACAAGCGCTGAGCTATCATGCCTTAGAGAAGCCTCCCTCTTAGTGACATTTTGAAACATTGCTTATTAGAAGATCTTTTGTTTAACCAATCAATGGGATAAAAATTGTATTGAAACAGAGTGATGAGCAAAACAATCATAAGTTCTTGAGGGGAAATAATTAAAACTTTCTAGAGGAAAAGTACATATTGTGTATAAATATTTGACAGTTAAGGCGGACATCTTTTGTACAGTTCAGAGTTAATTGCTTTTAGCTGTTTATGTTGCAGGGCAATCTGACAGTTATTAAAACAAGAAGAACTTTATGAATCATTGAAGGTAAGGGGTGCAATTTCTATTACTTTGCTGGATCTCCTCATTTGCAGGTTGCTGTAGTATAAGGCAGATCACTGCTAAGTTGTTACGCTGTTACAGTCGGCAAAAGTATTTTCCATGAATAATAAAACAGGAGTTAGCAAAAGTAAAAGATTTAGCAGGAGTAGAACATTTCTAGTATACCTCTAAAAGCTTCTTGAAATATTTGGGAGACTATCATAAAGGATCTTAAATACTGGGAGTTTTAGTAATAAAAAAAATATTTACTGATATTAATTTGAAGGTACTGAGAAAAAAGTACAAGTTAAATTTAGTAGACAATTTCAATTTATGTAAACAAAAATACTAAACTTTTCAACTCCTATCTTTCCAGTGAGTGCTCCAGTCAAATATGGACTTGAATTTTAATAAATATTTAGGGTTTTTTTCAAACAAAAACACATTGTACTTCAAAGGAAAAAAGTCAGATCTGTAACCTTACTATTTTGTCTCTTCCGTATGTGTAGATTTGCTCTGAATATTCATATTTATTGTCTTTTTCTTTATTTTGAATATACAATGTTATAAATTAATTGTTGAGTTTGGATGTGCAGGAGTCATTCTCTTGGATAGGTTTAAAATAACTTGAAAAAATACTACATGGTTCTTTGTTAAGCTCTTAAGTGGAGAAAAGTGCTAAAATAGCCTTGTTAACTGTTTAACTGTGTTATATATAGATATAAAATAACAAAACCTCAGCCTTGTGATATATAAAAATATTCTTTCATAAAAAAAACTAAAATTAAAAAAAAAATCACAAAAATCTTAAAAGCTAAAAAGCAAGAGTGAGGGAAAAAACAAGTTGTCATTTGACTGTCTCATCTGAACCTGATATGTAATTTGATTCTTTTTGGATAGAAAAAAAAAGATATATCATCAATGTCCTTTGCAGTGATCCTTTGCCGTCCCATTTCACACAGTTCAGAAAGAACAATACCATAGGTTCAAGTCCATCATATCGTAAGCTGGGGTAACACCCAAATGGCTGAACACAGGAATGACACCTTCAGCAAAGCTAGAAAAGTAACTGTAGAGCTATTGTGTCTGTAAATGTACCGTTTCTCACCATTTCTTCACCAAAATGGTACAGGTAGGTGGCCTTTTGCAAAACCTGCATTCAGACTCACATTTTTATCAAAGATCAAGTAGCGTATTACCTTAGTGGTCCATTTATCAGAATAGCTCAGACTATCTTAACGCGTTGTTGTTGTAGGTGAGGGCACTGCTGAGCAGGCGGTATCTGTCTAGACCAACACTGTGACCTCCACAGCACACCAGAAAGATAAATACGAAGCTGATATACTGTTATCTTCTTCAGGAAAACCAAATTTATTCTTCCCTAAAGATGTCATGGTGATTGCAGGGATCAACTGGGAGGAGATGCTTACAGCTAGGAGTTGTCACAGGGAATACTCACCATCCTCTGCGGCTTTTGTTGTGCTTAAAGGGGCAAGTACACTTTTCAAATGGTTAACCAAGATCCTAGGTTCTTCAGGGATTAAACATGGCTTTTTGTCAGCGTTTTAGAGCTCTCTGTGCACTTGCAGTGACATGTAAACAAATAGTTACCTGAGATCAAGGACTATGTAGTAAATCTGGTCATAGACTTCCCCTTCTTCCACACAGAGTAACAGAAATTGCATCCTGTCAGGTTCTTACAAATAATTTTACAGTGTTATGTTTCAGTCAAGATTTGGCTGCAGACATCTTGTTAAAATAAAGCAATAAAGCATAGCAATCATAAAACAAGAGAGCTTGATTAAAAAAAAAACCTAGGGTTTGGATAGCTGAGGTGCAGAATAATTGAGTTCTAATGCAAGAGTTTTTTAGGCTGATGCTTCAAATTCATCCACTGTCTCTGTTTGGAATTTATTCCTTTACTAAATGCTCAGTTTTCCATTGCTTTCCTACCACAAGCCCTAGTACTATGAGGAGGGGAAAAAAGGCAGGAAAAAAAATAGATTGCTTTTCATTGGAAATCTACACATCATTTTCATGCAAATGTACCTTCTCTGTGCATTTTTGATGAACTATTTCCTTCACAAAATCTTTTTCCCTTAATTGTTGTATCTGCCACTTACAAAATCTGTTTGCTAAACTTTAGTATAGTCAGCCTTCACTGTGGGTCTACTGCCAACCACTTCTTTCACAAAAGACCTTTTTTAATTGTTTTATCTACTGCTTGCTAAATCTGCTTGCTAAATTATACCTTTCACTGAACTTAAAACCTTTTCAGGGAACCATTAGTAGTTACCGACATGCAGACATAGCTTGTACATTTTGGGTTTCATGAGAGGGTCTGAAATATGGGCGTATGAATAATGTATCAACCATAGGACTGCAACAGAACAACACCATGGGGTTTTATATGGGGATGTCAAAATTGGTCTAGTATTGGTTTAGAGAAATGTACTTGGTGTTCCTTAAGCAGGATGTATGCATGAAATGTTCAAGTGAAGACCAGCGACAACTGGTGTTCCCCTGGGGTCTGCATTGGGACTGGTGTTTTACAACATTTTTGTTGCAAATGTGGACAGTGGGATCAAGTGCATCCTCAGCAAGTTTGCCAATGACACCAAGCTGTGTGGTGTCATTGACACACTGGAGGGAAGGGATGCCATTCAGAGGGACCTGGATAGGCTTGAGAGGTGGGCCAATGCCAACCTCATATTGTTCAAAAACGTGAAGTGCAAGGTCCTGCACCTGGGTTGGGGCAATCCCAAGCACAAATCCAGGCTGCATGATGAGTGGATTGAAAGCAGCCCTGCAGAGAAGGACTTGTGGGTGTTGGTGGTTGAAAAACTGAATATAAGCCAGCAATGTGCTCTTGCAAACCAGAAAGCCAGTCACTGCATCAAAAAAAAAAAAAAAAAAGCATGGCCAGCAGGTCGTGGAAGGTAATTCTGCCCTTCTGCTCATGTGAATCCCCAGCTAGAGTACTGCTTTCAGCTCTGAGGTCCCCAGCAGAAGAGAAACCTGAACCTATTGAAAACAGTCCAGAGGAGGGCCACAGAGATGGTCAGGAGGTTGGATCACCTCTACTATGAGGACAGACTGAGAGAGTTGGAGCTGTCCAGTCTGTAGAAGAGAAGGCTTCTGTGAGACCTTATAATGACCTTTCAGTACTTAAAGAGGACCTACAGGAAAGATGGGGAGGGACTCTTCATCAGGGGCTGCAGTGATAGGACAAGGGGTAATGTTTTCAAGATGAAAAAGGGTAGATTTAGATGAGATATTAGGAAGAAATTATTTTTTGTGAAGGTGGTGAAACGCTGGTACAGGTTTCCCAGAGAAGTTGTGGATCCCCCTTCCTTGGAAGTGTTCAAGGCCAGGCTGGGTGGGGTTTTGAGCAACCTGATCTAGTGGGATGAGTCCTCGCCCATTGCAGAGGGTTTGGAACTAGATGGTCTATAAGGTTCCTTCCAACCCAAACCATTCTATGACTATGAAGTTTGTATCATGACAGATTCTAGCACCCCTGTTCATACCCACCATGTCTCACTGCTATTATTGCTGTTTGCATTGTGATCCCACCTGAAAAATGTGCCTCTGCAAGGATAAAACCGGGAAATGTGTCACTCCAAGATTGGTCTTTGGTTTAATGCTGAAAAACAAAAGTCTTCGAGTTGATGAGGAAATTTTTAGTGGGCGTATTTTAAAAGCTGTAGTGCTGTCATAGGTCACTTTTTTATCCCATGGGCTACAGACCTCTGGGAGAAACAGAACTTTGTTGTTCATTACAGAGCTCAGGTTCTGGATGTCTAGATACTGCTGCAAGGCTGCACCTCATATTTGGACCACGCAGCCTATCCTTAGAGAATATTTGGTAACCAGACCCTGAGTCTGGGCTTGTGTTTTCCCTCATTTTCTAAATTGAATCTACTTGTACCAAATAGTAACTCTTGCTAGTTAAATCTAAAGAGTGCCCACCCTGTCTGCACGTCTCCCTTCATTTAGATACTTGCACTGAAGCTGCACTGTACATTTAATTTTCTGAATAGATTTTTCGGGATTAGAAAAGACAAATTGTTAGACTGTCATTGCTGCAGTAATGCCAATAAAAGACTGCAGAGGGCAAATTTCAGTAGAGCATCTTGCAAATGAACATTAAGCTGACAAGTCTCTTGCTTCCAGGGAGTAACTTCAGCACATCAATGAAGCAAATATTTATATGCATGTGCATGTGTATAAATAGATGAAGGTGGCAGTACATGAACGCCAGACACTACTTAGATTATCAGACCAGCTCAAATAACTGTTAAATTCTTTTTTATTTTCATGGGAAGTGGAACATATTCTTCATGTAGCAGCATAAAATATAAACATATGTTGAGGAGGCAGAGAGAGATCAGTCACATAACCAGAGGGGAAAAAATACAGTTTTGGTAGTTAGAGTGAAATTGTGTTTTTTTTGGGTCCACAAATTCTTCACTGCGGGCATGTCTTAAATTTTCATCTCAATGTGTAAGATTCAGTTTGCTAATCAGGATTACAGAAATATCTGATTCTAAAACATTTCAGCTTTGGAGATCTTGTAGTGGTATTAATAATTGCTTGGGTGAGAAAAATGGTTGTTTAATTATCCTGGAGTTACATGGAAAGGGCACAAGTAATGGACTACTTAAATAGCAAGGATGATGGCAATGTTAGATTAGTAGAAGATTAAGATTTTTAGGTACGTCTAAAAATGTATGTCTTCCTGTATAAATATTTTTGTCTAACTCCACACTTCATTTTTCAAAAACAAATGCATCAGCTGCCACATACACAGATTATCGACTGCTCTGAATGCTTAGAGCAGTAATATCAACTCAGTCTTATGAATGTAATCAGACTAAACTGACTGTATTTCTTTAGTGATTTTTCTTTGTCTATTGCTATTTTGTAGTCTTTTATTCTAGGTGTTACCTGTGTTGCACTTATTTTAAGGGGATTTTTTTTGTTGTTGTTCTCAAATGTGTGAGTTTTTTTTTGTGAAAAGCACTCTGTTTCTTGTATGCAAGCTTTGTCATTGCTTCTTCTGAGACCTGTTAAGTTTCATCTCCAATGGAATCTGACAGTGATATTTTTCTGCATTCTGTGGTGGCAGGGAGTAGGTTACTTGTGAGTTCTAAAGATCTTAGTTCAAGATTTATAATTATGAGGTAAAGAGAGAGGTCCAGTTTCTGGAGTAGTGGCCATATTGAAGATAATGGAAGTTTTACATTCAGTACTTATGGAGCTAAGACTTCAACCAAAACTACAAAAATGTGAAAGAAACTCGGGTTCAATTGTTTTAAAGTGCAAAGTGTGGACGGGTTGTCACAAGATTATCCCAGGTTTAGAATTAGGATTATCCCAGAAGAGCTCAAATGAGGTGTTTGTAGGAAGGAGCTAATATAAGCAGACTTGGAATTTATCAATTAAAATGTCCTGAAATTTTCTTATTTTATCATCTGTAATTGACACTTAACAAAGCAGCTGTGGGGTTTTTTTTATCCTATGGGAGATACAGGAGGAAGAAGTAAATATATCTTTGTTTCTGTCTTGAGTAGCTCTGTAGTACCAAAGAGGCACAGTCTGTAATGCAGGGTTTAAGAGATTTTGGATCCTATGTTTTATTGGTTTTATTTACTTATATGGATCCTTGTACCAGGCACTGTAAAAGTGAAGAACCTAAATAATTCTGGGATATATGATGAATGTCATACTCCTATTTTAACTTTTCAAGTGATGCTAATATCCTGTAACCTCTGTGGTAATAAGATATTATACTTTTGAAGAAAGAAGATGTTAGAGACTGGGTTTAACATTTATTAAGTAATGCATGAAATTAAATTTCATGCTAAAAGATTTTAATTTTTCAGTATCTGTAAACCACAAGTATGAACATTTTAAACACAAACCAAAACACTGAGACTAAACAACCATTGAAATGGGATGAAAGCAAAGAGACATATTCTTCGTTTATGTCTCAAAAGATCTTTTTAGGGAATCTAGTATCTGCTTAAAGCAACAACAAAACCCAATGTACATTGTTAAACTGGCTTTTACACATGGGTTTGCTAGTGCGGTTCAGTTTTCACCTGTAATGATCTGCCTTGTAATCTTTTGCCAGTTGTGCCACAGTGAATAGAGACTGATGATAGGGTGAAAAAACATTGATAGGAACTAGAATGAAGTGGCAATTTAGTATTTTTTTTAGGAGTATTTGTTGCCTCTTTCTTCCTTCTAACCACCTCCCTGGACATTTTTTAAAGCCTGGTATCATTGTTTAGCCTCATCATGAACATAAAGCCCTGTAGACGGATCCCATTTTGGTTTCTGCTTTCCTTTCCTCCACAGCACTTAGCACAACATTCTCTCTCAGCAGCAGCTATCAGATAAACACTTGTGCCTGACAGAGTACCAAATCACCGACTCGACAATTTTTATTACAGCCGCAACAATGTCAGTGATTTTCCCTTTCCTGCCAGAAGAGCATCAGCGCTGCAACTGCGGTGTGAGCGGTCAGGCTCTGGCAGCCACGGGTGCCCTTAGCGCTGATTGCTTTTGGCCCCGGTGGACGGTGGCTCTCGAGTCATTCGAAAAGAGAGGGCAGTATGAAAGCATGATGCTGCCTCTATCAGGCCAGGGATCAACTAAGAATTGGAAATAAATTTGTCTACTTGTATTGTATGTTTTCCTTTATAGACATAAGTTGGGTTTCTGGTTTATGTATATTTTGCTGTGATATTAACAGGACTGCAAAAACAGTGAAATTTAGGTGCAGCTTCTTTTGGGTGGTTTTATTTAATCATCCCTCCAGTTGCTACTTACATAAATAACTCAGTTATTGTGAGTGGAGGAAAATAGTAAGATTGTGTGGTGTATACGTTCTCTATATACTGTAAAAAGGGACCGTTTTCTATGTAGTGGTTTCAAATAAATGTACAGCAATTATATTCTGTATTAGAGCTGCTCTTAAACTTTACTCTGGTCAGATAATAACATGCAGTGGTTAAAACCTCCATTGATCCTAGAAGATGCTCTTAGTTTTAAGTCTGTGGTCTGACCTTGGGCAAGTTGTTACTGTGTGTAAAAGGATGCTTCACTAAGTAAATTGCGCAGCTCAAAATCTGAGCATAGCTTCTGCCAGTAAAGTACACAAAGTGCTTAATATTTTGTCTCCGACCTTCACATTTCTTGATGTTCTTTTGTCTTGTTCTTGGCTGAGCAGCATGGTATCTAGTTTATATTTAAGCCATGTGGAAAGCTACAAATTGTGACCAGAAATAAATCCACTACCTTATGCTTGGAAAAACTCAGTCTGATATCTATGCTTAGTATACCTAATGTAAGTCAGTATAACTTCCCTGCAGTGGGTAGCACTCTTGTTCAAAAAAGGTAGCTAGAGAATATGAAGAGCATTTTCCCTTCAGATCATTTCCTAAATGTTTCGACGTTCAGTTAGGATGTAACTCGCTTTCCTTTTCTTTTTGTCCATGTTTTACACTTTAAAGGGAGGAGAGAGTCAGGAGACGATTATAGTCTTTGTTTTAAAGGTCATTTATGTATTTTATTTGTTGTAAAGTATGCTCAAAGTCTTCAGAGCAGGTGCTGAAAGACAGGCTTTCCTCCCATAGATGTAGAATCACATTCTCTTCTTCCTTTTTTTTTTTTTTTTTTTCATCAGGATCTTGGCCTTTGATTCTCCTCTTCTGCAAAATTTAGCAGGTTCAGCAGGAAAGCTGAAGAAGGCTCTCATCCCAGAACAGCTTCCTGGTGGAAGAAGTGGAGCAGTCTCCTACTAGTGGGGATGTGAGAGCTGAAACCCAGGGGAAGGAGCAGAGAAGCCAAGCCTGCATTTCCAATCATTGACACAGGTACTGTGATCCACAGATTAGCTCGCTCCCTCCTCCACGATTTTCTTATGCTGTTGACTTTCTTTTGTCAAATACCTTAAAAGAAAAATGAAAGTTTGTCACTAACAGTTCTTTGTAAATAACCTTAGTTAAGCTTTTACTCACTATATCAGCCGAATCCTAAACTAGTGAAGGCTGAGGATGCCTTGCTTGAGTCAAAATGTTGCTTGTATGAAGGCAAATCTACAATATAGAGTGAATAAGGTCTTTATCTCACAAACTTGAGGACAAAGGCATCAAAAAGTTGTGATACATTCACATAGCATCATAGGAAGGATATATTTTTATTTAAGAGCAAATGTACTTTTTGGAATAGTTGCTATTCCATTTATTTTTGTTTTATTTTGACTTTGGGAGTTCAGCACTTAGATTCAATGTTGTGCAGTAAACCTGTGGCATAACACTTAAACTTGAAATGAAGGAAGATGGTAAGATTGCCTGCCTCTGTATTAGGAACACCAAACTCAAGATTTTTGTACTGTTGTTAACACTGCAAATTCCACAAGAATTTTTATATTTCAAAAAATACTGGCTCCTAAAACACTGGCTGCATCAACTATGTATATATATACATACAAAAAAAATGAAAAAAAAAGAAGATAATTTCTATGTGAAAAAACATTTGCATGAAGGCCTTTAGTTATATCTCCCAGAGTGTAATGGTTGCATAGTAATTATCAAGGACAGACACTTGGGAAACATTCTTTAATCAAAGAATTTTGATTAGTCTAATCACTTCTCTACAATGACTATGCAAATGTTAATTCTGGTGGTGTTTTTCTAATTTGAAACCATAGGTTTCCTTATTAAGGAACACAAAAAAGTTAGTAGTGTTAATAACACTGTTGTGGCTACAGCATGAAATCTGCAAAACAAAAATGAGGGGAATATAAAATAGCAAAACACTTCCAGAATAAAAACATTATTTCAGACATTTGGCCAGAAACAAAATATGTTTTTCACTGCTAGCAGATGCCCAAACAAAGCTGTTCTTGGTCTGATCTTCTATTCTAGCAGAAATGAATCTTTTCATAGGCTAATCACTTACAGTTGTTTTTGGGGAAAAAGCATTTTCTGTGTGCAGCCATTCCAATTTGAGATACTTTTAATAGAAAACAGTGTCAGCAAAATTATGTTCCTTAATGATTTTTCCATCATATTTCTGCTTGAATTACTGTTGATTAGGCAAGTTTGAAGTTACAGCTTAATACTTGAAAGTATTTGTGTAGCCAGAGATGTGCATTCAGGGTTCATGGTGTGAGGCCTTAAGGACTGTTAAGAAATGTTCTTGCATCACCAGAGAACTACTTTCATTTTTTATAGAACTTCTTTAAAGAGCAAAGACTTCCAGCCTCAGGATTTTTCTTCTACATATGAGGTTTTGGGGCTTGTATTTTTTTTTTCCCTCAGATATACTGTCACTGAAAACAAGTAAAAAAGCAAGTAAAACTAAAGGATCATAGTATCTCCGGAATTTAGAAAATTTCACCATTATCTCAGCATTAAAAAGAGAGAGACAGCAGTATAGAAGCAGTGCAGCATATTCCTATGGGATATACCTGAATCACTTATGAATACTAATTAAGCTTCCTGGTATCATGAGTTTGGAAGCAGTAATGTTCTCATGTAATAGTGTATTTGCAGATTTGTTTGACTTATTAAGTAGAGGAAGGATGTTTGTACACACAGATTTGCAAGATCGGGGTTTGTATGACAACTCAAAGCTTAGTAATGATAGCTGCTATTACAGTACTCAACAAAATTAACACTGATGTACAGAAATTACTCCTACAAGAGATGAAACAAATGAGGCATATGTGTAATTCGATAATGTCAGTTTCATTTCATAGTTGTCATCTATTTTTAATAAAAAGCTTAAATAATTTTTGAACATGTGGCATGTAATGTGTAATTTTAAAAAAGGTTGAGATATTGTATTTGGACTTAATATTATATCCATGCATTGTGCTAGTGCCTTACTGTAGCTGAAATTCAGATATCAATGACTCCTAATAAGGGGAGAGCTGAGCTATAGTCTCCATAAACACAAGTGTGTCCCATGATGCAGGGACCCAGGCGACCAGAGAGGACCAAGTACAGTGAGATAATTCAGTCAGAAGAGAAAACGAGAGGGCTTGAGGTAAATCTGTGGCTCAGGTTAAAGTTCAGCAGACTAAATGAAGTACAAAGGAAGGAGATCTAACACTAAATAGTGAGTTTTAGCTATGAAATATCTAGTTATGAATATTTAGCTGTGAAATATGTGAGAGGGGCTGGGCTGGCACCGTACCTCTGTTCTGTGTTTGATGAGTGTTCTCAGCGTAGTTGTTGTCTTCTTGCCTTTTCAGGCCTGGAAGTGGAGTCTTACCGCACTTTTTATAGTTTCTGGACAATTTATAACAATTAGCTCTCACTGTTAAAACATTTAAATTTTTATAACTTTTTAATTATATTTTGATATCTTGTTATATTGATTTGATATCTAAATGCCTTCCTGATATTTGAGCACCTAAATAATAAAAATACTTTTTTTTTTCTTCTGCAAAAGAATGAGCCTCTGTAAATCCCTGAATTCTCTGAAACTTTGAATATTTTGTGATCTTAGTTGTTTACATGTTTATAAAATTTTGAAATTTCTCTCCCATATTGGGTTTTCTTCGTGAATTTATAGAGATACATGTTCTGTTCCTTTTAAATGAATCACAGAATCACAGAATGTTAAAGGTTGGAAGGGACCTTAAAGATCATCTAGTCCAACCCCCCTGCCAGAGCAGGATCACCTACAGCAGAGCGCACAGGAACGCGTCCAGGCGGGTTTTGAATGTTTCCAAAGAAGGAGACTCCACAACCTCCCTGGGCAGCCTGTGCCAGTGCTCTGTCACCCTCACAGGGAAAAAGTTTTTCCTCATATTTTTATGGAATGTCCTGTGTTCCAGCTTCCACCCATTGCCCCTTGTCTTGTCAGTGGACGCCGCTGAAAAGAGCCTGGGTCCATCCTCCTGACAAATGATTACTCTTTCAGGTTTGCATGGCATTTGAATTTTGGGTATTTCATGGTTATGGGGTTTTTTTTAGATATCTTTTTTTTTTTTTTTTCTGTAAGGTGTAAAACAGCCAGGATAAAATTTTGATACTATTTTAACGTAGAACAACTTTTACTGAAAATACCTGTGCATGCACTTGATTTTGTTTACAAAAGCAGCTCCAGAGATAAGCAGTTAGATTTTTGCTGTCCGAATGACTGAAATGAAAGCTTGTTTAAAGTTGATGTTTTACAGAACACTCTGTGTCATTTCCAGGTATCATCAATATTTTTTCTCCACCCAGAAATACAAAGGTCAATGACTGAGTCTTATCCCATCTCTGCTACTCATTGATCTTTTTTGTTTGGTTTTTTTTTGTTGTTTTTTGTTTGTTTTTTTGTTTGGTTGGTTTTGTTTTTGTTTTGGTTTGGGTTTTTTGTTTGTTTTTTTTTCCCTCAGGACAGAGGGAAATGACTTTTACAGAAAGTCATTATTTCTGTCTTCTTACAGACCATGCTCTGATATCTTTTTCATGCCTTCTGGTTTTTAGAAATCACAAATAAGATATTAGATGGCAAAATCTGACAGTAAGAACATGCCAATTGTATCTGAGAAAATGAATAAGAGATCTGTAAGCTGGATATGGAGGTAGTCCTGGTACACAAATGCAGCCAGCTCTCATTATCCATGGGTAGCTTATCTGGGTTGCAAATTACCAGTGCTGTGGATGCAGAGACAGGGAGGTGCTTCCATGGAAACCCTCAAGTGGCGCGGTGTATTAATGGGAGTGCAGCACCATGCAGGCATAATTACATTTCTTCCAAGGGCTACTCAGTAATACAACCACTCTTTAAGCAGCACCACAAGCTGATAAGCTCCGAGCTCATTTACAGTTTTTCCCTAGACTAGCATCATCCAACCACTTTATAAACTTACTTTCTATAGTAAAAATTGTTAATGATAATATTAGAACAAAAAACATTCCCTTATTAGTATGGGAACAAAAAATCCTCTCAGGCACTTTAAACTGACATTTTTTATCGTCTCTGGGTCAATAGTAGACCTGCCAGGTTGGAATTCATTACATAAATACCTAAGATTAAGGTAGTAACTGTGGATGCCTTTTTATTATCAATGAGGAGGAGTAGAAACCTCTGGCAGAAGTACCAGACTAGTATACTGTCAACACCCACTCATCTGTGCAAAGAGGCTGACATAGGCAACTTGCACTAACAGACTGTAGCAGAATCAGCATCGTGGCAAATCACAGAATCACAGAATGTCAGGAGTTGGAAGGGATCTCAGAAGATCACCTAGTCCAACCCCCGTGCCAGAGCAGGATCATCTAGAGTAGGTCACACAAGAATACATCCAGGCGAGTTTTGAATGTCTCCAAAGTAGCAGGCTCCACAAAGTCCTTGGGAAGCCTGTTCCAGTGCTCTGTCACCCTCACAGTGAAAAGGTTTTCCTTGTGTTTTTGTGGAACCTCCTATGTTCCAGCTTGTATCTGTTGCCCCTTGTTCTGTCACTGGACATCACTGAAAAGAGCCTGGCACCATCCTCCTGACACTCCCTCTTGACATATTTATAAACATTAGTGAGGTCACCCCTCAGCCTCCTCTTCTCCAAGCTAAAGAGACCCAGCTCCTTCAGCCTTTCCTTATAAGGGAGATGTTCCACTCCCTTCATCATCTTTGTGGCTCTGTGCTGGACTCTCTCAAGCAGTTCCCTGTCTCTCTTGAGCTGAGGGGCCCAGAACTGGACACAAGATTCCAGATGTGGCCTCACCAGGGCACACTAGAGGGGAAGGAGAACCTCTCTTGACTTATTAGCCACACCCCTTCTAATACACTCCAGGATGCCATTGGCCTTCTTGGCCACGAGGACACATTGCTGGCTCATGGTCATCCTGCTGTCCACTAGAACCCCCAGGTCCCTTTCCCCTGCGCTGCTCTCCAGCAGGTCAGTCCCCAACCTATACTGGCACATGGGGTTGTTCTTTCCCAGATGCAAGACTCTAAAATAACCCTTGTTGAATTTCATAAGATTTCTCCCTGCCCAACTCTCCAGCCTGCCTAGGACAGCCAGTCTTCATGTTGAAGACTGAGAAAAAGAAGGTATTAAGTACCTCAGCCTTTTCCGTATCTTCCCTTACTATGTTCCCCTCCTCACCCAACAAGGAACAGAGATTTTCCCTGACCCTCCTTTTCTTATTAATGTATTTATAAAAGCACTTTTTGTTATTGAATGGTACTGATCTGAGTACTGACCCCTGAGGGACTCCACTAGACACAGGCCTCCAACTAGATTCTGTCCCATTGTCCACAACTTGCTGACTTCTTTCCTTCAACTAGTTCACAACCCATCTCACTGCTCAGTCATCCAGATCACACTTCCTCAGTTTATCTGCAAGAGTGCTGTGGGAGACAGTGTCAAATGCTTTACTGAAATTCAGATAAACCACATCCACTGCACAGCCATCATCTATCCACCTGGTTATGCACTCATAAAAGGCTATCAGGTTGGTCAAACATTACTTCCCCTTGGAAAAACCATGCTGAGTGCTCCTAATGACCCTCATATCCTTGATATGCCCAGAGACAGCACCGAGGACAAGTTGTTCTACCACCTTTCCGGGGATGGAGGTGAGGCTGACCAGTCTGTATTCACCCTCCTTCTTGCCCTTTTTGAAGACTGGAGTGACATTTGCTTTCCTCTGGTCCTCAGGCACCTTACCTGTTGCCCATGACTTACCAAAGATGATGGAGAGTGCACCAGCAAAGACTTCTGCCAGCTCTCTCAGCTTCCCCGGGTGCATCGCACCAGTGCCCATGAATGTGTGACTGTTCAGATTGTCTAAATGATCCCTAACCCAGTCCTCATCAACCAAGACAAACTCCTTTGTCCTCACTTCCTCTGGCTCCTGAGGACAGTCTCCAGCAGCATAGACAGAAACAAAGAAGGCACTCAGTAACTCTGCCTTCTCTGGATCCTCTGCCACCCACCTACATTGCCTCTGGTGTTAATTTTATCTGCAATGTATTTGAAGAAGCCATTTCTGTTATCCTTGACCTCCCTTGCAAGGTTTAATTCCAAGGAGGCCCTAGCTTTCCTAGTTGCCTCCCTACATTCTCTGACAACAATCTTATACTCCACCCAGGTGGCCAGCCCCTCCTTCCATGATCTATAGACTCTCTTCTTCCACCTGAGTTTGCCCAGCAGTTCCCTGTATAACCACATGTTTTCCCTATATAACCACTGGTCTTGAACTTGGAAGAAGTGGTCCTTGAATATTAACTGTCTTGGGCTCCTTTACATTTTAATACCCTGTCCCATGGGATTTCCCCTAACAATTACTTGAAAAGGTTAAAGTTGATCCTGCTGAGATCCAGGGTTGTGATCTTGCTTGGTATTCTGTTCCGACTGCACAAGATCCTGAACTCCAGCATTTTGTGATCCCTGCAGCCAAGGCTGCCCTCAACCTTCACCGCTTCAGCCAGACCCTCCTTTTTGGTGGGATCCAGCAGCACTGGTCTCCTAGTTGGCTCACCCACCATTTGCATCAAGAAGTTATCATCGATGCACTGGAGGAACCTCCTGGACTGCAAATGGCTGGCTGTGTAGGCCTTCCAGTAAACATCTGAGTAATTAAAATCCTCCATGAGAACCAAGGCCTGTGATTGCAAGGCTGCTATATCTGCTGCCTGTAGAAGGTGTCATCAACTTCCCCATCCTGATCAGGTGGCCTGTAATAGACACCTACCACAGCACCACCCATGCTAGCCTGCTCCTTCATTCTCACCCACAAACTCTCAACTCGCTCCTCATCTGCCCCCGGACAGAACTCAATACATTCTAGTTGCTCTCTCACATAAAGAGCAACTCCACCACATTGCCTTGTTGGCCTATTTTTTCCTTTTTTGGGACACAGCCATCCATGACCACATTCCAGTCATGTGAGCTGTCCCACTGTGTCTCTGCAATTGCCACCAGTTCATAATCCTTGATTGCACACATGTTGCCCATACTGCGTGCGTTCGTGTACAGGCACTTCAGCTGGGCTGTCAGCCATGTCACCTTCTTGGTGGAATACCCCTTAATTCCTTTGAGGTGCTCTGTGGATGTTTCCCTGTTGGCTCCTACTACCTCAGGAGCCTCTGGTTCATCTCTGTAAGACTTTAACTGTGTTGTCCCATCCCCAGCTCGCCACAGAGTAACTCGTTGAAGGCCTTTAGTAGCAACCTGTTCCTCTAACCTTGGTGTGTTATCCCACAGCTTGTCACAGACAAGCCTGATAATGTTATCCTCCTCCCCCTTTGCAACTAGTTTAAAGCCCTGTCAGTCAGCCCTGAAATCTCTTAGGCAAAGACCCTCTTCCCTCTTTGGGAAAAGTGACTCCCATTTGAGGCTAAAAAGCCTGGTGCTGTGTAGACCATTTCATTTTCAAAGAACCCAAAGTTGTGGCGGTGACACTAGCCACGGAGCCATGTATTAATAGTCTGGATTCACCTGATTCTCCCAGTGTCACTACCTACAACTGGTAGAAGAGATGAAAATATAACCTGTACCTCAGATTCCCTTACTAACCACCCCAGGGCCCTGAAGTCTCTTTTAATGGCTCTTGGACTACAAGTTGCAATTTCATCTCCACCTACATGGAAGACAACTAATGAGCAATAGTCTGAGCACCTTACCAAACAAGGAAGTTTTCTAGTGATGTCCCTAACCTGCGCTCCAGGGAGATAGCATACTTCCTTATGCTGAGGGTCTGCGTGGCATATTGGACCTTCAGTACCCCTCAGAGGGGAGTCACCTACTACTAAAACCCTTCTTTTTTTTTTCCTTATGGATGTGGTTGTTATATAGGCAGTGGGCTTAACTAACCGGTTACAAATGGTATTGTGGTCTGGAGATTTTTAAGACGGTATGGAAAAACGAGGGCAAAACTGTTCAAGTTGTTGCTTTGGCTCTTTCTGAAACTCAGTGCAAAAAAAAAAAGATTGTTATTTGAGTGAGTATAATAGGTGGCATGCCTGCAGATGTCCAGAGGGCTATCTCATGGGTGCCAAATCCTAAAAAACTTGAGCTCATTCAGACCCTAGTCAGTACACTGACAGCACTTTTCCACACACCACATATGTGATAACCATGGAGGTGTTACACACGTCGCTTCTTCTCCAGGGAGAAGCCATCATCAGCTGTGATAAAGCCCTATGTTCTCGGGTCTGGGGTTTTCAGGAGTGTGTCCATACCAATCCAGGAAGAAAGCCTGTTCAGTAAGATTCTTCATCTCAGTATCCACTGACAACAGTGCAAGTCTCAAACCAAAAAAAAACTGCAGTAAAATGCAGCTAAATAGATTCTCTGCCATACTGTTGCAAGTAGCCATGGCCCTCATATTTTGTATGGATACATTTTGTGTAGACAGTGGTAGGGTTTTTTCAAGGCTTATGATGTATGCAAGTAAACTAAGAAGCACAGAAGTATTTATCATGCTGAACTCAGCATTTCCTTGAAGAGGAAATGTTAAGAAAATCGAGAAGCAAAGAAGAGTGAATGACAGGATCAATATTGAAATATATTGGATTACTGTTTTCTTGCAAGTGAGATTAAAGAGAGGAAAAAACAGAAATCAATTTTCCTCAGTTCTTCTCATATAGAAGTATATTCTTACTTAAGTAATATGTACCAGTCTCAAATTTAAAAGAAACATTGGGAGGATTTGACCAGATTAAATGCCACCCACCAGAGCTGAATTCCATGCTGGAGCACAGAAAACTTACTAGAGTAAGCAGACTAAGTATAGAGTACATCTAAAAGTTAGTAATGTGGAAATATCACCGTGGATGAGTTAAGGAGAAAAGCTGGTGTTTAGAAATAGGGGGCCAATTCTATACTGGTGTAAATGTGGACTAACTTGTTGAAGTCAGGTGAATTACACCAGGGTGAATATTTAATTTAAAATGTTCAGTCAGGTGCTTTACTCCTTTTAATGTTGCTACAATTTCAGGTTTATGCTGAAATAAATCAAGGTACTGCTGTGGAGTCAGAATCAGATCCACTGTATTAAATAACTGCTGGGAACTTGTTTATGGAAATTAATTTCAAATATTATGCAGAAAAAAAGCATAAGAGGTACATATTAATTGTGACTCGTGCGTGCAGATTTGGCTGAATAACTCCCATTAACAATAATAAGAGTTGCAGAATTAATTTCCTCCTAGGTCCTGCTAAAAATTTACCCGAGGACATTGTGTTCTGTACATTCAGATTCAGTCCTCTTTATATTAGCAAACAAAAATGTCCTTATGCAATCATTGCTGGAAGAGTTTATCCTGAATAGAGATTTATTTTAAAAAATGGACTATTAAATTATAACTACATTGGCAGTTTTTGGTCTATCATTTAATTGTTTTCAAATCTTCTTTCGTTTTTAATTGCAATTAAACAATTAAACAATATTAAGCAATTTTAACAGAAGAATGCAAGAAGAGAGGAAATTTTCAAAAATCTTTTTTAAGCTAAAATTATTTCTGTGCAGAGGAGAATTGTAGACTGGGTTCTTGAACCAGTTTGCTTGCGATGTAAATTCTTAGGCTGAAAGTGGCTTTCCTTTACACAAACAGCAGCCCTCTGCCACTTGCTGTGTTCTACAATGGGTTGTTTTTTTTTGAAGAGAACGGTATTTTTACCTTATTTCTAAGATCAGACTGCAGAGGCCTGTAAAACTGTTGTGTTTTGTTCATGCGGGCTACAATCTATACTTAATTTTGAATCAGATGATAAAGTCACCATTGGTGTGGCAAAGAGATCTGCTGATTTCTTGTTAGTTCACCTCCATGAAACACCACCCTTATTAGAAGATCTCTCCAATCCTCCCTGAAAATAGGCATGGTGCAGCAAAGAAGCAGAGCGGAAAGGGAAATTGTGATTGCAAATTCATATAATCAGGCTAGCCAAGCTAACCTGTAGCACAACAGCCAGCTTGTACACATCAGTAGGTGTTCTTTTCCATTTTATTTCCATCAGCTAATTCGTTGACTGAAATTCAAAATTTAATCCTCCAGGACTCTGTGGATTAGTTCCTAAAGAACAGTGGGTTCATAAACCTATGGGCAGATTACTAAAAGAAAAGCAATGCCTCCTCTGATGACAAATAAACTCTTGCTCCAGTGCTTTTACATACATGAAAACTGCACTAATTTTTCACAGACCCCAAAGCGCTGATGTTTCAAAATATACAGTCTTTAAGCATGAGAAAGTGAAGTGCTATTCATGAAATGAAAGCTGATGCTGTCATAATTTCAGTCTTCCAGGGTGAGTTTAATGGGCAATAGTTTTTTAATTAATTTACAGCACATGGGGAAGTATTATAGAACAGGAATTGCTTAACAGAAGTATTAGATGAAGTTGCAGCAGCTTCTTGATGCATATTGGGATGGAAATGAAAGGATAAATGCTTTAGGATTAGGGATGAATCAAAATGATATCAGATTTCTGAGTCAAAATTAGTCCCGACTTCATAAACAACAGGCACGCGCATGCACACACACACTCATGCCTGCAGGAGTACAGCTACATTTGCCTCCCTGTGAGGTCCTGACTTTAAGCACAAAGGCCATATGCATTTTGTCTCCTTTATTTATTGTTTCCTATTTTTTCAAAGTCCTTACTTGCTTATATGAATGATGATGTTCTTTAGGTTTTGCAAGGGATTGAGGTAACTTTAGATTCTTCTCGCCGTTATGGGATTTGAAGTAGATGAGTGGCTTTGAAGAATCTACGAACTGTTTTCACTGTCATCAGCAGAGGCATTATCTTGTTCACTAACGTCATCATGTAGCATAGGGGGAACAAATTGAAGTCCTCTTATGGCAGAGCATTCTTCATCAAGATCTGCTAGTAGGAATAACCCCATACGCTGTTGGCCACCAGGTCTGAGAAGCAGATGCTCCTGTGAGAAGCACGTGGAAATTTATGCATTCTTTGAAGTTCAGAGGTTCAACGTCAACTTGTGTTTTGGTATCAACTTTACAATGTAGAGTGCTAAATTCTAGATGTCAGAAACCTGTGGTTGAACATCAGGCAATAAAACTAGACAGCTTAAATTAGTTACAGCAGAAAGATTAGGTACTTCATACTGAGCTGCTTAGTCAATATTACTGCAAGAGACTGGTGCTTTCAAAATGAACTATGCAGTGGAGGCAATTTAAAATACTTATATACTGCTTCTACCTCTGAATTGCAGTCCCAAAGTGAATTCCACTATTTGGTTTTTTTATTTGTTACATAAAAAGAGGCAACACAGTTTGGCAGAAGCTAAACTCCCTTGCAATCCAGCTTGTTCTCAGATATCAGAGGGGCTGGAGGCAGCTAGGCTTGAATTCTGAGTGATGCCCAGTTCAGCGTTAATGTTCCGGGCTACTGACGTGCCACACCAATGTGCCTTCAATCTGGCAGTGCCCCTGGACTCACACGACCAGTCTTCATGTGAGTGGAGGCATTCCCTCATGAACTCACACGGCCAAACTCAGCGTGCCAGTGCCAACAGGGACTCACACGGCCAGATCAGAATTAAATAGTTTCTTGAATCAGCAGATACACAAATTCTTTTAGATTGCCAGTGATAGGGACTGTCTGCAAAGCATGTGCACTAGTCGTAAATGTGTTAGATCATAAGCACCTCTATAGGATTTCCTAAGCATCCAGGGGCAGCACTTGGTGAGACCAAGTGTTTGAATCTTACCCAAAGGTGCCCCTATGGGGAAGAAGAGAGGCTCAGCCCATCAACTAATCCCAGGAGTCAGAGTTGGTCCATGGTGGTATCTTCCCCGACATTTCCCCTCTCTTGGGCCTTTTTATATTATTTGTTACCTTTCAGGTGGAGATTGAGTGACTGTAGTCATGCATATCTTTATTGCAAGTGGTGTAAATCTTCCTCGCTTTGCTTTTAAAGGTATAAGACTAGAAAAATTCAGGGCAAAAGCTCAGTGAGGCGTGGTTGCACCTCGGAGTTGGGTAGCTTTTGGGATGGAGGCGTGTTTTGGTATTATAATGAGATTATAATGAGTATAGTTCACCCAAAGGACAGTATCTATCATAAAATGACAGACTCTTGGTCCAGGGTAGTAAATGTGCAGTTAAATGGCTCCTTGATGTGCTTATGGAGATTGACCTCGGTATCTCCACTCCGTTCCACGCTCTGTGTAATTTTCTCTTAGAGTCAGAACATCAAACTCCCTTAATGTTACCAATCTTAAAGATTACATTGGAAACCTTTGTGGGGAGAGCTTCTTACATATCAGTTGCACATTGTCCTGGAAACTTTTTCGATGTTCTGAAGTGTGAACAATGCTATATAGGTAATTAAGTAATTTTGGACAATTATCCCACATCACACAGTGTGAGAAATGTTAATTTCTAAGCATTAGATGCTCTTGCAATGATTCAACAAAGATGGTCACCTTGCAGTAAGAACTAAAGTCTAAGCAAAAGTGTCTTACTTCCACAATACTTTACTGGGAAACAGAACTGAAATAGACACATTTCAGAAACAGCAGTTTCGTGCACCGTGAATCACGTGATCCAACTCCACACAGCATGGAATGAGATGTTTTGATTCTGAGAAGGTCTGTGATGGCTAATCCAGACTAGGATTGCTGCTAAACATTTTGTGATTGACTATTTGGTTATTTCATCAGACTTTGCCAATGAAAAATAAAAAAAAATTCTTTGATTTGGTGTCCTGGTTTGAGCTAAGCAAAACCAACTCCGTTCGTGATTTTTACTTCTCAGCTCAGTTTCTTCTAAAAGGCTGCACGTTCTGAAGTCAGCAGCATGTTTCTGCAGACAGTGTGTGCTACTGGCAGTGATAACACCTGATGTTTACAGTTACTGCCTGGGACTGGGAGGCAGAAAGGCTCTTGCTGATACTTATTCCTATAGTGACCAAGGGCACTGCTGACTCTTGTGTGCCACGCTGGGGGTGCTGGCAATTAATAGAGGTCACAGGGAAGTAAAAGGTTCCACCTCTGGGGAGTAATAGACAGAACAGGTGACCAATAAAAGTACTGCATTCCATATATGTCATATTTAGTATAAACTGAGTAATCACGAAGAGTTTCTGCCCTTTCCCTTTTCTGCAATGGCTGGTGTCCAGGGAGGACTCCATCTGATCTCCTGCTTTTGATCCAGATCCTGAGTTCCCAAATACAGCTCCCTGTATCCAGCTCTCGCTGCCGCTGAGCCTGGGGTTTCCCCAGTGCCTCCTGCTCTGCAGCATCAGTGGGGATTGATATCGGGGGAGGGAGTCAAGTTCAATATCGGGCTTATATATAGTTGTATATAGTTCTTTATTTTTTATCATTTCATTATTGTTTCCATTATTGTTTCATTAAAGCTGTTTCAGTTTTCTAACCTGTAAGTCTCTCTGCCTCATTCTCTTTTCCTTCCCATTTGCGGTGTGAGAGGGAGTTAGAGAGCATCTGTCTGTGTTTTAGTGGCTGGCCCAGCCCTAAACCATGATATTTGGTAAAAAACTCTCTCCTGTAGTAATGAAATTGGAGAGAAAAAAAGACTTAAGATATTTTGATAGAAAACCTTTTTTTTTTTTTCTGAAAGTAGGAAAATTTGAGGTTTAGTTTTGACATTGCCACAGTATGATAGAACTGCTGAGAACAAGACTTTACATACATGAATTGTTGACATTTCCTGCATTTCATAGCACAACCTTGACAGAAAGTAAAAACGATCCTTTCACATGTTCCAATGTCTCCATATCAGTTTGGGAATATCTAAGCATAGAAAAAAGTCTGAAAAAGCCCCCAACCTCTCCCCCCAAACAACGCTTTAAGAATTAAACTCATGAACCTGAATGAGGTGAAAAAGATTATAGAAACTGGGAGTTTTCACAGTGTAAACAAGTGGATTTTGTTGGATTATACTGCTTGGTCTACAGCTTTGGAAAATGTTTCATAGTTCTTAATAATCTTCAATAACCAGTGCCTAGGTGGGATATATAAAAAAGCCAGAAGAAACTAAGTATGAAACATGATGCTAGTTTATTCTTATGCAGAGTATTTGACCTGGACGTCAAACTAGTATCATGCTTGAAAGAATAAATTAGGTTTTGTGCCTCTGTATTTGTCTACATAGTCAAATCTACTCACCCTTTGTAACTCTGATTTCATCAGGAAAGCATAGCTGATGATGTAAGTCATGCTGGTGTTTAGGTTGAGCTCAAACGCTAAAGATACAAAAGAAAAGATACCAGAAAAACAATTCTGAGGAACATCTCAGCAAATGAGTGGTGTCCAAATCCTGTAGCAGCTGGTATTTTGATACCAGTCTGTGAAACTGCAGGTGCCAAGTTATTAAACTTTGTGATCTATACTTCCTCGTGAGCATAGAAAACTAAAATTATTCAGCCTGTGACACACGAGGATTTTGCATTGACTATCAAACCAGAAAAGAAGATTTTTGAATGCACATTGTTTTTGACACCCCAAGCTTCCACCAGCTTTGGATTTTCATTTGGAAATGAAAGAAATGTCAGCAGCCTGGCTGCCTAAATTACCTCTCTAATGCTGTACCTTCTTACATAATTTTAACCTGATATTTTTTGAAATTTCTGAAGGCTGATGTAACCTTTGTGGCAGTATGCTTAACTGGTATGTATGTAAGAGAATTTTGAGACATGGGGCAGGATAAATAAATACACATATACGTACTTCTGGTATCTCCAATGTTGTCTACAGTGTCTTTTGAGTATTAAGTAAGAAAACGTGGGCTGCTTTGGATGGTACTGATCAGAATATTTTCTTTCTATGTGTGCGCATTCTTCCTTCCCAGGGCTGAAAAAAAATTATACATCCACTGCCAAATTCTGTTTCAGCATGAATTTGTGCTAATTAGATATATTTTAGATGGGGAGAAATATAACACATACCAGAGAAAAGTTTTGGAAAGTTGTTCTAATCTTTCAGTCTGTATTTCAATTTCTACAAATAACAAATTAGTCCCCATCTCCAACCCCCCAGCTCTTCTGTTGCCTGTGTTTAAAATGCGTGATTTACTTGAAAAGTTGTTACATTAGAAGTTGCTAGAAGACTCTTTGTGGAAACCGGGAAAGATGCTTACGACATGGCTTGCTCAATTCAAAGGTGCTCTTTGCATTAAGGGAATAATTGTCGTAACACACCACCGGTGAATGATACATTGCTAGTGAATTTGCTTAACTCAATTTGGAATTGTTTTTACTAAGTCTTCTTAAACTGAAGCATGAAAATGATGTGTGAAAGTAGTTAAAATAAAGAAGTATGAGTCTTTTGCAATTTTGTGAGTGCAGCCCAGCTAAAAAAAATAAATAAATTATCAAACAGCTGTATTTAGTGAAGGTTCTGTTTATTGGGTGTTGTTTGGAAACAAACAACAAAAAAGTGACAACTAGCCTTATTTAACCACAAGATTTCTCTTCATTAGCTTGGCTCCTTTTCACCACTCAATAACATCTTAGAGTGCCTGAATAAGAGATTTTTCAGCAAACACTTAAATGATCATTCCAGTGCTACATCTGTCAACATCTATGCTCCCATCCAGCTCACACAGCTGTTCTGACAAGGCTGAGAGCTCAAATCAAAGGATTGCTTACAACTCTCCCCACCTCTTCCTCTTTCTCAAACAGGAGGCAACTGAGTTGAATGCAATTTTCTTTAAAGGTAATGCTAAAAATTCTAGTCATACCCGAGAATGAAAGCCATCTTCTGCTGTCCAAGAGCGAAAGAACAACGATAAATTTAAAGTCAAATCAGATCAATGTAAGCTTCTTTAATTGCAGTATACTTCAAAGCTTATAAAGAATATTTTTTTTTTTAGAAGAATTTGCTTTAATCCTTTGCGGAACTGCTTGGGCTTTGGTAAAAAGCATTCTTGACAAATGTATTTTCAGCTTAAGTATCAGCAAAATTGGAAAATAGCAGGCCTGAAGCCCAGAGATCAAGTCTTAGTGGTTCAGCCATACTAATTTCCAAAATAAGCGTGGCAAATTGATTAGTCGTGCTGTCTCTAACCATTTGATATACTCTTTTTCTCAGAACAAAATACTTTTCTTGCTATTTTGCTGCTGTCTAACCCAGAATCATTGATTGGGTTCAATCCTCTTTTCATGGCTCATCACTGTTTAAGGGGAAAAAATTTACTCCTGCCTAACTGGAGGTTCAATTCTCATGTTGTCATTTTTCATGGCAGAGTTTACTTTTATTTTTAACTTCTTTCTAATCACAGAATCACAGAATGTCAGGGATTGGAAGGGACCTCGAAAGATCATCAAGTCCAATCCCCCTGCCAGAGCAGGAACGCCTAGATAATGAGGGACTATGGAATCAAAATAAAAAATGTAGTAACCACCTAATGCATTAGTGGAGTTCCTGAAGTCATGACAGCTTAGATGTGACATTAACTGATGCCAAAGGGAAATAAGGAGACTTTTGACAGAGGGAAGATTGGAGGACAGACTTCTTTCTGGACTTTTTCATAAAGTCTTTGAGGTAGTAGGCAAGGCTTTATGAGCACCTATCTCAACCTATTTTAGATATTAAAGAATCAACTTTTGCTGGGTTTTCAGTACCATGCTTTGCCATCCCTTTCCAGATGTCTATGATGTGATTTTGATATATATGTGCCTGAATAGTAGAAAGATAACAAATATTTCACCAGATTAAATATGTTTATCTTAAATTTATGAGAATACATTGATATGTGAAGCGATTCTATCTTATATTGTTCAAGGGTCATCAAATTCGTATTATAGCTGTTAAATGACAGTGAACATACCTCCTTGTTAAGCTAGTTCATAAAATATTGTGCAATAGATTTTTTTTTTTTTCACTGTTAGAGACTTCTTATTTTACTGTGCTTTGAGGAGGTATACTGATGACTTGGTGGCCCTTCAGCCATTTTACATCCTACTCCTTTGTAGTTCCTATTTCATTATCTCTGAAACATGTATGGGCATCCTGAGGTACAGGCTCAGCTTCCTACATGTACCTGAGCTAATCAGGTACTGATTATCTAATTAAACACCAAATGTCTTGTCCTGGTTCAAGGTCACAAGGATAAAAGTTTTTAAGTACTGCCTGAGCCATGTTTCAATCATGGTGCGGAAGGAGGGGCAGCTGTTCCTATGGGGAGGCGAGGATGGGTCAAGTGACACAAATGGACCAATCATGGTATTCCTTCGGACCCGTAAAAAGAACCCTGGGGAATTTAGTGCCTGCTGTGCAGGAAGGATTGCTATGGGCAGTTTGTCAGCTCTCCTTATGTTGCTGGTGTTTTCTTCCTGTTTTCACGCTGCAGAGGATCACTCTTCATTGGAACAAGTTTCTTTCCCCTGCCTCCCTGTGTGACAGTGGCACAGCTTCTTTTTTTTAAGACTCTTTTTGGGACTCTGGGCTTAGGTGCTCATGTCTGCTGCTGAGTCCAGTCTGGGAGGTTTGTTTTTTCCTACTAGGGACCACGTTGTCATCCAGAAAGCACCAGTTCCATATTAACCATATCTTGGTATGTTTGAATATACTTGTATATACTTGTACAATGTCTGTAAATAGTTTAACATCTTCATTGTTATTGTTAGGATTATTTTCTTTTTCATTAAGCTGGTTCAAGCCTTTTTTTCAGCCTCAGAGTCTCTCTCCCTAGTTGTCTTGTTGTCCTCCCATGGGAGAGTGCTGTGGGGATCACAGAGAGAGTCTGTCAGAGTTTAGTGGCTGGCCCAGCTTTAAACTTTGACTGTGCAAATACAGATGATCACTTTTAAAGAAGTATGGAAACATTGGTTATGCTGATCAAAAAGTTTTGAAGATATAACAGTTGCCTTAATAATAATAGGGGTTTTAATGTTTACAGGATATTAAATTCCAGGAAAACTGCATCTGAAGTTATTTTTTATTACTATTTTATTTTTAGTAAATAATAGATTTCTTGTGGTTCTTCTGTGTTTTGTTCTTTTTCTTCCAGCTGCTCAAATCCTGAGCCTACCATCCTTATTTCTCTTCCCATAGAAACACATCTACTATTTCTGCATTTATATTTTTATTAGCATTGGGATAGGCTTATGCTCTCTATTCTTGTGTAGAAAGTATTTGTAAACATCCCTTCTATCCCTGTGCTTATGGTCCTAAAGAACAGAGCACAAAACAGCTGAGTCCAATAGACCATCTGTTTAAGTGTGAGTGTGAAATTGAAGGACAAAGGGTAGCAAAGATGGCTTGTTAAGAAAGATTTGAACTCTGTTAGAAGGAATATGCCTTATTGTCTCTGTCATGAAAATATAATACTTTCTAGCATTTATTTTAATAGATCAATATATGTAAGTGAATTAAGTCTCATAAAAAGGATGGTTATTTTTGTAATGACGGACATTTCAATAACAGCTCATATCTCGCAGCTTTTATTCTAAAAAAACATTATACAGTAGACTATTGAAATGTCTGGATAGACAGTAATGAATACAGCTATTGCCAACAAATAAGGCAACAAGATTTTACATTTCTTCTTGTGTTTGAGAAATCATCATTTCAGATATCTTTGAGTGCCAGAGAGTGAAAACATCATTAGCATAAGGAGGAGCAAACTAGAAAATGGACATTTACTGTACGTGCAGCTGAAATATATAAGCTTATTTTCTGAATAACATCCCTGAAGAACTATCCTGACAATAGCCATTCTCCATTCCTCTTCTTTATAGTAATTTCTTAATCCATTTTGGAAATGGATCTCAACTACCACAAATTCAGAGAGATCATGTTTTAGATGACGATCGTCTTCAGGATGAGGAAGTTACAATGCACAGTGGTCCAAATATGTCACGGCTTTTTTTCTTGCACTGGAATACAAACTAAATGTAGGTTTGCTTTCTAAAATATGAATGGTTTTATATGATAACTCTATATACAGCATATATGCTAGAAGTTTTCCATGTACTTTGCTGGAGGAAAGAATCTCTTTGTTGATTCTTCTTCCAAGAAATTATTTATTGAGTGTCAGGAGGTTTGTACGAACAGCATTTTTTTCTGTGTTGATAGCTTCATTCCTTTTCTAACATGATCACATTACTTCTTAGCGTGAGGTACAGCGAGTCTTCCCTTTGAGCTAATGGAACAATCAAAGCTGACATCTTGCTCATGAGCCTGACTGGTGGTGAGGAATGGGGACCAAAGGCACTCCCCATGCATTTTTTTCAGAGTGTGGTGGCCACATAGGTATAGACAGTGAGCTCAAATTATATATTTAGATTCAAAACTGTGTAAAATTAAACATTTATGAGATAAAAATGGATGGCCTTAGAATTTTAGACCATTATTCATATCCTTCCTTAGATTGGGAGACCTAAATTCAAAGTCCTTAGGTAAAATTTGGCTTTATCATCTCCCCAGTAAGAACGGATCAGATATTTGTGGTTGAACACTTCCTCTTCTGCTAGAAGTTCCATTCTTGATCTCAGAAATCTGCTAGATAATAGTTTAGTTGAATAGATATATTTTTGGAAGGATATCACTTGGGTAAATTGATATTTTCAGAATCTACTGCATATCCCAGACTAATCCAAAGCATATCAAAAGTAGCTCACTTTTGTAAATTAACCAAGGATTCGTGTCAAGAAAACTTTTTTTTGTTTAGAGAACTTCAATACCCTCAGTAGAATTGTCTCCATGTTCATAATATAATAGGGTACCACAGATTTAATTTCCTTACTTACAGGGCTTTATTGAACTAATTTTATTAACTTCAGTATCTTAACAGTTGATTATTTCTATTTACTGCGTTAATGGAAGCTGATATCTATCCTTTTAATGTGGAAGGAGTCCATAGGGGTAGTTAACTAAAAGTTTATCTGTGTTTTCAGTGAATACTTAAAACATTAATTGCAGTTTCACAGCTGCTAAAAGTTTTAGAGATACTATCTTTTCTCACCATGGAGAATACAGGTATATGCAGCTATTGCTCTGCAACTTCAATTAACTTTTATATGATTTTCCAAAGACTTGTCTGTATTTTCTTATCTACTTTCTTTTTGAATTCTTTAGCGAATACATTTAACAATGCCTTTTATTTGCATTTCTTACTACTGCTTGAATCTTTCCTACTGCTCACTTGTGAAATTCTTTGCAGCTGTCACTGCAAAAGTGAACAAAGTGGGCACTTTGGGGTGATTATTCTGAAGTATTTTTCCTAGATTGTCTTTCTTAGACTGTTTTCAGTCTCTCAGTTTTGAGTCCATGTTCCTCTTATAGAATTGCACTGAGATGCAAACTTTTGCCAGTGACCTGCAAACAGTTGTCCAACAAATTGTCCGTGGCAGCTGGAACAGTGAGCAACTTGGCGTATCCTCAGAATGCATCATAAAACTATAGGTTCCATAACATTATGTCAAATCTCCTGTCCTGTAAATGGAATGTGAGGGGCGTATTTCCAAGGGGTTTACTTATCTTATCTGGAAAGGGAAACAGCTGCACCTTTCTTAGGAGCTTTGCTGGAGTCTCTGTTGTCCCATAACACGTGCCTCTGCTTACGGCTGACTCCAGTTCTTCCTGTGCTACTGGCTTTCAGTCAAAGCCATCAGAAGAGAAGATGTGGAGGTGCTGCCAGGAGCTCAGCTGCTTAGGCAGCAGAAATACCCAGAACATGTGCAGAAAGATAGAGGTACGTGTCTTGTATTTTAAAATTTTTTTTTTTACAAAAATCCATTTAGATGCAGGTCTACCTGTATGAGTGAAATCCAATTTTGACTTTGAGGCAAGTGTCAAGACCAAGTCCCGAGCCTTGCCTGGGTTGCAGAGCAACGCTGAGGGCTGGTCAGGGCACTCAGGCAGCTGATTGCTGCTCTACTCATCTCCTTGTCCTGGTGCCTTGCCTGTCTACACTCTGATGGTGTTATTCTTTTGTGTCAGGAATAAATTTGTTTTAGTTCAAGACACAACTCTGAAAGGACTTTAATTTATCAATCAAGTTCTTTTCTTTTTTTGCCTTCAATATTCTGTAGCATGTCTTTTAATCCAGTTCTCTATAAGCTGTATCATGACAAGGATGTCAAAGGCAAAAGTGAATTCTTCTGTATTACCATTTTAGTTATGTCTATAATAATGTGAGTAGTTATTAGTGAATATAGTAAGGCCATGGACAGTGACTTAGGAGGTTATAACCTGAAAACTAGTGTTTCAGATGCAAATTATGTTTATTTTAGTTCCTTTGCAGCTTTTTGTGGATGTAGAATAAAAGATGTGGGTTTTTTCCATAGCTTAATAGCATACCTCTACAGAAATTACTACATTGTAATAATATGTGGAGGGGAAAGAGATACTGAAAAGTCTAAAGTGCGTTAAAGAGGAATCTACCACTAAACCTTAACAAAATAATACATAGATTTGGAACTACAGCTCAGTTTACATATCTGTAGCATACTGGGATAGAGTTATTAAAATATTAAGGAAAAGTATGCAGCTTCTTTTTTCTTACAGTCACAAGCCACTTACATGGGCCTATTTTCTCATCTAGATACTCTTGTAACATGACAGAGGTACAAGCAAGCAGCACAGCAGAATTTCTCTGGGTGAGCAGAGGGGCAGTCCCATCAAGTCCCAGATCCCATTCCTCCTTCCTTAATGCTGACTCTCATCAGTTGTATTTGTTATGTCTGGCTCAGGTGGAGGGTATGATTAAGGCAAATGAATGAATCAAATGAACTAAAACTTGGAATTAAAGCTCCATAATCTTTTCTTTTACCATGACTTTAAAGCACCTTCTTTCTTCCTCCCGAGAGATACTTTGCAGCAAAAC
Organism: Trogon surrucura; assembly: GCA_020746105.1. Taxonomy (NCBI): domain Eukaryota; kingdom Metazoa; phylum Chordata; class Aves; order Trogoniformes; family Trogonidae; genus Trogon; species Trogon surrucura. The sequence goes on along the minus strand of CM036617.1, from coordinate 108,425,818 downwards.
AGGCACATTCTTTGCCTCCCTTGCCAGTGCTTTGCGTCTTCAATCCAGTTTATTCCTCTTACTACACATTACTGTAGGACTTGGCTACTTGTCACATCTGGGAACCTCAGGAATACTTCTACTTCCTGGAAAATTACCATAATTTTCCACATTCCTCATCTGTTCATCTGTAGGCAAGTCTTGTCAAAAACTAAGCATAATCCTCTGTCTTCTAGTGTTTCCTCTGTTAAAAACATAAGGGATTGTTTGCAAATGCCATTTTCCAGCCCCTTTTGTAACGTCCCAACATAAAAAATGCTTCTAGAAAATTTTTCTTTTCACTGTATCAAAACAGTGAAGTAGGCTTTATTTTTCCCTTACTTACTAGTAATAATACAATTCAGAGAAGTCAAAATGTTATTTGACTATGGTGGTAATATGCAGTAATTAACACAAATGCTAGATATTTTCCAGGTTTAAATGACGATTGGAGCACTTGGTCTGAAATTCTTCTAAAAAGGAGGTTTCTTTTTTATTTATTAATCTTTGTTATTTCGAATATTAGTCGTGATGCCTGTCTTGGCCTAATGCACAATTTTTGGGAACAGAAATTGGAGAAATATTACTTGTGGAAATGGACATCTTCCTAAACCATTTGCATTTTCTAATTTGAGCATTTTAGTTCTTCATGGAAAAGTTTTATTCAGGTAGAAAAGAAAAGGTGAGAGAGTAACTTTCCAGAGGAGCAGACAGCACAGACTTACATTGACTTTGACTCAGGAACCTGGGAAACAGGGGAGAGGGTTGAATCTAGTAGCAGAGTAATCTCTCCATATCCAACTGATTTGCAAGTTAAGACTTTATCCTCAGTCCTTTCAACATGGAATTTTCCATGGAAGAGTTCCTGTAAAAACTAGTGAGAGGACATATCCAAACAATCATTATGATTAAAATATTTATTTTCATATAGTCTGTAGAAACAAATTTAACTGTCTTAAATCTGTGCTAATTTACCAGGTTAAAAATCACATGGACTGAAAAATTAACTGTTATACAAAATTGTTTCCACTAACATATTTGTCTACTGAAGTGTTTGATTTTCTTGTGAAGACTGCAAAATACACTACAGTTTTTATCTTTCAGCCACTTCAAATATGTACAAATATGATACACGAACGTATTTTTGCTGCAAATAAGCTCCATCTAAAACATCAACGTACAAATAGAATTGCATAAGCTTGTTTCCAACCTGCATAGATTCATTTATTCCAAAAAAGAACAGATGTGCACACATATTTTACAGTAAGGTACTCTACTGGATCAAATGGATCATGTATTAGCAATAACTATAAAGCCAAAACACTACTTGGTTAATCCAGTTTGAAGCAAATTACCAACATTCACACTGTCAGAAGTTTCCATTGCTTTTAAATATTTGTCAACACATCGTGAAGTGGGACGCTATTTAAAGAAATCTGTGTACCTTCATATTTAGACTCTATAGAACATCTTAGTCAGAAAACATTCTTATGTGATAAATGTTCAGTGGACATCTGACTTAGTGTAACAGATATTTTCTCAAGCCATACAAACATGATCGAAAGAGGAACTTCCTCATAAGGATGACACCTTTCTTCAGAGGAGTCTTCAGAAACTGTGTCCATTTGTATGCATGGCATCAGGAGACACGATAAGCAAATTGACTTTCTTCTGAAGGTCTTCAGTGGTGTCCTGGTTTCAGCCCCGGGCTCAGCGGCGGCGGGAGCTGGATACAGGGAGCTGGATACAGGGAATTCAGGATCCGGATCAAAATCAGGAGATCAGATGGAGTCCTCCCTGGACGCTAGCCATTGCAGAAAAGGGCAGAAACTCTGGTGATCACTCAATTTATACTAGATATGATGTATATGGAATGCAATACTCTTTTTGGTCTCCTGTCCTGTCTACTACCCTCCGGAGGTGCAACCTTTTACTTTCTTGTGCCCCCCTCTTACTACCCAGCACCCCCAGCGTGGCACACAAGAGCCAGTAGTGGCCTTGGTCACTATAGGAATAAGTATCAGCAAGAGCCTTTCTGCATCCCAGTCCCAGGCAGTAACTGTAAACATCAGGTGTTATCACTGCCAGGAGCACACACTGTCTGCAAAAACATGCTGCTAACTTCAGAAAGTGCAGCCTCTTAGAAAAAAATTAAACTGGAAAGTAAAAATCACTAAACAGAATTGGGGTTTTTAGCTAAAACCAGGATGGTAGGGTTAATTTTGTGCCTGGTACAGGCAGTAACTGATAAAGTGCTGTGTTTTGGGGTTTAGTGTGAGAATAACAATGGTAACACACTGATGGTTTAGCTGTTGCTAAGTAGTGCTTATCCTTAAGAGAGGACTTTTCAGTTTCCCATGCTCTGCCAGCAAGGAGGTGCACAAAAACTGGGGGGGAGCATGGCCAGGACAGCTGAAACAAACTGGCCTAAGGGATATTCCATACTATAGGCTGTCATGTTCAGTATAGAAACTGGGGTAGTTGTCTGGGAGGGGTGGGTCTCTGCTAAGGCATCATAGAATCATAGAACAGTTCAGGTTGGAAAAGACCCTTGGGATCATCAAGCCCAACCATTAACCCTACACTACAACCATTAACCTTACACTGCAAGTTCACCCTTAAACCATATCACCCAACACCACATCTAAGCGACACTTAAACACATCCAGGGATGGAGACTCAACCACCTCCCTAGGCAGTCAGTTCCAGTATCTTACCACTCTTTTCGTGAAGAATTTCTTCCTAATGTCCAGTCTAAACTTTCCCTGTTGCAACTTGAACCCATTCCCCCTGTTTTGTCCCTAATGACCTGTGAGAAGAGACCAGCACCAACCTCTCTACAATGTCCTTTCAAGTAATTGTAGAGCATGATGACGTCCCCCCTCAACCTCCTCTTCCTTAAACTGAAAAGTCCCAGTTCCCTCAAAAGCTCCTCATAAGGTCTATTCTCCAGGCCCAGAAAAGAAAGTAACAGCAGTGTATGTAGAAGATCTATTCTCCAGGCCCTTCACCAATTTTGTCGCCCTCTTCTGCACTCGCTCCAACACCTCGATATCCCTCTTATACTGAGGTGCCCAAAACTGAACACAATACTCAAGGTGTGGCCTCACCAGTGCTGAGTACAGGGGGACAATCACCTCCGTACTTCTGTTGGTCACAAAATTTCTGATACAAGCCAGGATGCCGTTGGCCTTCTTGGCCACCTGGGCACACTGCTGGCTCATATCCAGCCAGTTGTCGATCAGAACGCCCAGGTCCTTTTCCGCCAGACAGCCTTCCAGCCACCCTTCCCCAAGCCTGTAGCGTTGCATGGGGTTGCCGTGACCAAAATGCAGGACCCTACACTTGACTCTGTTGAAATGCCTGCAGTTGGCCTGGGCCCATCGATCCAGTCTGTCCAGGTTGCTCTGTAGAGCCTTTCTACCCTCCAGCAGATCGACACTCCCTCCCAGCTTGGTGTCATCTGCAAACTTGCTGAGGATGTACTCAATCCCCTCATCTAGATCATTGATGAAGATGTTAAACAGGAGTGGCCCCAGCACTGAGCCCTGAGGGACACCACTCGTGACTTGTCCCAACTGGATTTAACTCCATTGACCACAACTCTTTGGGCCCGGCCAGCCAGCCAGTGTTTCACCCAGCAGAGTATGTGCCGATCCAAGCCATGGGCAGCCAGCTTGGCCATAAGGATATTGTGGGGGACAGTGTCAAAGGCCTTACTTAAGTCCAGGTAAACTACATCGACAGCCTTCCCCTCATTCACTAAGCAGGTCACCCTGTTATATAATAAGAATAGATTGGTCAAGCAGGATCTGTTCCTCATGAATCCATGTTGACTGGGCCTGATCTCCCTGTTGGCTTTTAATTGTTCTGTGATGGCTCTTGAGATTATTTGTTCCAGCACATGGTGATCCTCGCATATCACTTGACACTTCTTGGGGTTTACTTCACTTTTTATTACATTTTCTTTTCATTATAATTATCGTCATCATCGTCATCTTAATCACATTTTTATTGTTATATGTTATTTCAGTTATTATATCTCTCTTATCTCAACCCATGAGTTTTACTTTTTCCCTCATCAGGAGGTGGGAGGTGCATGGTTCTTCGTTACCAGCTGGGGTTAAATCACAACAAGTGGTTTCCCACTGGATTAACTCATAAATTAATTAAATTACTGTAGGCATTAACATGAAGCTTCTTCAGTTATCTTTCTTCTGTTCGTCTGGGGCAATGTTCATTGTACACAAACCTCTTCAGGCAGCTTTAGAAGAAATAAAAAGCCATCTTTAGAGAATATCCTGATAATATTGAATACAATTAATGTCTTTGGATTTTTAATATGCTACAGAATTAATATCTGGTTTAAACCTGTCCATGCTTGTCTGTTAATGTTTGGCTTTTGGCATATGGCCAGTCGAAAAGTCTTGTTTGCAGGCTGGGCATACCTGAAGCCTGTATTGTGACTGCTCTCACAACCCACTCTGCTCTCAGAAGCACAACAGAGTACATCTGAGTATGTTGGGAAATTACCCAGGAAAATCATGACTCTAAATGCTTTGAAGGATTCGGGGACTGTAGGCAGATTTTGTGTACCCTCAGGAGGAATGCCGTTGGGAGTGTAGTGTCATTATATGAGCAAGAACACTGGCAGGAGATTGGAGGAGGGTAACACCCCACCGAGGCAGTGCTGAGAGATCACAGAATCACAGAATGGCCTAGGCTGGAAGGGACCTTAGAGATCATTTTAATCCAACCTCCCTGTTGTGGGCAGGGATGCCACCTCTCGACTAGGTCAGGCAACACGTGAGAACCGAATGGGAATCGAATCCGCGACCTTCGGTGTTTCAAGCACCACGCTCAACCCACTGACCTAAACTGGCCCTCAATGGTAGGAACTAATACAGAGCTAGGTGACATCTCTCTATCTATGCCTGTTACAGGGAGATTTGGTGGGTAGAAAGGTTTGACTCTAAAAGATTACATGAAATAGAGGCCTTAGGGACTACGAAAGAGTCAAACCAGATGTTGGTCTGTTTAGAATTGAAACCAATGTGGAATCTACAGAGATGAGGCTTTGAGGAGGATGAGTTTTCAGAGATGTATGCAATTTCTTTTCTGGTAGAAGTTTGCGCTGTGTTTTTTTTATGAAGGAGATAAACTGCATTGTGGAGTCAAGAATAGGGAATGCTTTTCACAATAACTACATCATGGTTTAAGCTCACCCAGCCAACAACAAAGAACTGTGCAGCTGCTTGCTCATTCCTGCCCACCTCCTATTTGAGATGGGGAGAAAAATCAACAAAAGGCTTGATAACAGAGATTAAGGACAAGGAGGTCTCACTCGCCACTTACAATCATGGGCAAAAAACAGAGCAGACTTGGGTAGATAAACAACTTAGTTTAGACGCAGAACCACGCAGAACCTGTTTAACAATCAATTAGATCAGAGCAGATTAGTGAGAGAAATAAATACAACCAGATCTTAAATACACCTTTCCTTCACCCCTCCCTTCTTCCCAGCTACCTCCCCCTACCCACAATGGCACAGGGGTCAGGGGACTGGGGTTGCAGTTTGTCCATTACTCATTGTCCATGGCAATCCTTCCTCCTCAGGGAGAGGACTTCTTACAGTCTTCTCCTGCTGCAACATGGTGTCCCTGGGACAGCAGACAGTCCTCTCCAAACTCCTCCAACATGAGTCCATACATGGTTGCAATTCTTCCTGAATTGCTCTGTCACAGGTCCCTCCCACGGGCTGCAGTCCTCTCAGTGATGGACTGCTCCATTGTGGGCTTCCCTCAGAATCACAGCAAGCCTCAGGCGCAGCCCTCTGCTCCCGTGTGAGGTCCTCCATGGGCTGCTGCATCCGGGGCCATTCACCACAACTAATCTTCTCAGTCAACATGGGCTCATTTTGTCATCTCTTTTCTGCTGTACTTCTTCACCTTCTTCCTCGCCTACCTCAGTGACTGTATGGTTGCTCTCCTCACCTCCTCCCCTCTGAAACAAAACACTCTTGAACACAAAGGAATGGAAGTTGCCCAACATGTTTCCCTTCTTAAATACCTTGATGGCAGAGGCATTGATTGGTCTGGACTTGGCCAAAGGTGGGTCTGACTTTTACAATCTGTGGGGGGAGGCTCTGGAAGTTTTGCAAGGAGCCACCCCCACATCCTTCCCCCTGCCACCAAAAAATCCTGTCAGACACAAACCCAACACACTGAACCAGAAGGAATAGAAGTAAGTTAGAATGAAAGTGTTGGAAGAAATGCTATCCCAGGGGGAAAGAGTTTTCTGAGGTTTGTTTCAGGGTTTTTTGTATTTTGTTTTGTTGTTGTTTTTGTTTTGTTTTTCAAAAACAAACAAAACCCCCTAAAACAAACCCCCAAACCAAAACTAGAGACAATTGGTCATCTGAAATCCTATAGCTGGCACTTAGATGGAGTGAGGAGTGCCACAGAAAATGCATCCTATAGGTGGTTTAACTCCTGCAATCCCATAAATGTCAAAAAGACTAAATGACTGGGCTGACATTTTGATCCTCTGTATTTACAATGTAGGGAATAAAATCATTGTAGCCCTCCTTGGCTATTTGATTTCAATGTAAAATATTTGGATTTGACTGTGTTTGTAGCCTTTATGCAACATTTTCCATTAGTAGCCCAAGAGTTCAGATTTAAGCAAATAGAAATGGGACTGAAAAGAAAAAAATAAAAAAGTACTGGTAAGGTAAACAAGTTCTTAAGAAAAAAAATATATTGAAAATTTTTTGATTCACCACAGCAAAAGCGTAATCATTTGCTCTGTTCTCACAGAAATGTGTTTCCTAGACAATTGGTGGGTTGTGGGGGCATATAAATAGCTTAAGAAGTAGACTTTAAACGTAATCTGTGTCACACAGTGACTTTAATTTAAGGCAGCAATGCCAAGAGAAATCTATTCCATTAATTTTTCAGAGGCTACTGTAAAGAACTCTGATAGACATAAGATGAATGTTATTGTTCCTGGCAATGAGTAATTATGCCAAAGCATTTCATATTCATTTACTTTAAACTATGCAAAAGCCTTGTATATTAACTCAATACAACTAGAGGTCTGAAAATGAGTGAAAAAAATCTCAGAGTCTTTCAGGCCTTCATTCAAAGTAGTGCACATTCACACATACATGTGTGTTTGGCCTACATCCTTCTGTAAAAACCTGCTCTATTTAACACTTTTATCGAATATTGAAACAGAGGAAATTTTTTCTGCCTTAGAATCTATTAGCACATTTCCCAGTCCTGTCCAGTTATTTTAGAAAAGTAGTTTCATATATATATTCATTTCAAAATAAAAGCAAGCTGAATAAGTAACAAAATTATTAGCATATATTTTCTCCAACTGAGCTACAAATTTATGTGCCAGAAACATCTGCACTAGTGAATTTAACCTACAGATGCTGCCATCTATCCCCCTAGATATTAAATGCTTGCAAGCAATCCAACAATCACAGAATTGTGATTCTTTTTTTTTAAAAAAAATGGTTTTAAAAACATTTTTTTCCAAAAATAATATATGTTTCTGTTTAAAAGTGAATATACCATGGAGAAGTAAAAATGTCTATCCTGTGAATATGTGGGAACTGCAGGAATACGTATTGGTCAGTAATATCCCCTTTTGGATGACAGTAAGTAATTTATATTGCTTTTTTTTTTGTGTTTTGTTTTGGTTTTGGGTTAGCTTGTTTGGTGGTTGGGGGTGTTTTTTGTGTGTTTTTTTTCCCTCCCAGAAACATTAAAAGTATTTTCAGTTCTTGTATGTTCTAAAAGCAGAGGGGGGTTTTAATGTATTTTGTCAAGGAGTCACCCTTCACTGAAGATTTTTAGATATCTCCAAACACTGTAGAATTGTTTTATCAGGCTTAAGACTACAAATGGTTAGGGACTTAAAAGCATCAGAAGTTAACATGTAGTTTTTCAGAGGAAAATCTTATGCTTGAATTTAACAAATGAAAATTAAGGTCTTTGCAATTCTGTATTTAAAATTAAATGGAACAGTGGAGGCAGAACACAGGGAACAAGTATGAATACAAATCATTGTGCAAGGGACTATTGTGGAGGTGTGGAAATACGAGAAGATTGGAGTGTAATTAAAGGATGGTGTGAACATTTTGGGTGGAAGAAGTTAGAAATAATTTCAATTCCATTACAGAAGCTGTAGTGAATGCAAAATCTTTGTTACTGGCTGGGCAGCAACAGTGAACTCCTGAAGATTTCCAATTGATGTGGGTGTATAAAAGTCAGTTGAATAATACTAATTCAATTATGGCTATTGTGAATTTCAGCTTGCTACATTATTGAAAAAAAAGGACCATGTGGAGAAAGAAAGAGGAAAGACTAAAACAGAGAGTAGTTTGGAACACTAACAAACCTTAGGATGTCATAAATATTTAATTGCATGAACTGAGTAAGATGTGGCTGTTGTCTACAGTGTACAATTAACTAAATGAAAATGACTGATTAAATTATGTGCAAACGTACCCTTGTGAGTGTGAGGTAAGATGAACTTTGCTGTCTTTGCTGAGTTTTGCAGGCTGCTTCAGGACTTCCCCCAACGCCTGACTCTCAACTGGATAGACATGAACTCTGTAGGCATGGTCCTGGGCATCTCTGGAGTCTCCTGCTGCTCCTTGGGTGACATTAACACAAGGATGCACCAGAACTTGATGTGTCATCAGGAAAAGTTTAAAGAGCAAGTGTCACAGTGTGCATCACAGCATAGCGTTCTTGTGCCCCTTTGCCAGTCAATTCAATGTAGCCATCACCTCTGAAAGCATCTGTTTCAGGCAGTTCACTTCTTGCTTGTCACCTCTGTGCTGAATTTTTGTTAGTGTCTGAGTTGTATGACTTTTGAAACATGGTACACGTGTGTAAACTGACAATACATATCTGCACATTTCTAATCTTAATTTCAGGCAAGATTTTACTGGCTGTTGAAGGGCAAACACCTCAGTTTAGACATCTCCCAAAGACTGAATCCTTTTGTTTCTTCTTTTCACAGACATTTTGGTGTCAGTAGAGGGCACTAACTCTGTCTCCCTGCCTATGGGGAGAGGAAGGCTTTTTCTTTGAAAAGTGTAGATGTTGTAAAACTTGTTTCAGTCTCCTACTGTTTTGCAGACCTACCTGAAGAGGTTCTTTACTCTTTGTGTTTCTATTCCTTCCATACGCACAAGAGACTTTATCTATATCTTGCTACTAGAAGACAACAAAGAAACCTGTGGGCTATAGGACAACAGATGTTACAGTAATGGAGACCATCTACTAGCACAACATCATGTGTAAGTTGAAGTCTTATAATTTTTTTTAATGCATTTTGAAGCATATCTGCTCTGGAGATTAGTCCTACAATAAAAGAGAAAGATATAACAAATACCAGCACTTTGTCTAAAAGCCCATTAGCAGAGCAAGAACAGTCCTTGGGAGTAATTATGCCTGCTTGTCCCTTTCTTTCAGTCATTTTGTCATTAAAAAGAAACAAAAGTCAAAGCAAAAAACATCTGCTCAGTGACACCACTTCACTTGTACTGCTATCAACATCAGCATCTTTGTTACTATGCAGAATTTAGTTTAAAGGTACTGATTGTGTTCTCCTTTAAGTTACAGAAAAACTCCCCTTAGCAGATGTATAGCTTAGCATGTTGGCTATTTCCTGAAGAAGAAATAAATAAAAGAAATTGCGGTACAAGATTTAAATAAGAGATAAATGTTATGAAATACTGCATGTGAGAACAAACAGATTGAGGTGCTTTACTGAACTGAATGCTGTGTCCTACTTCCAAAAGAGAGTTTGCTAGTACAGGCCAGTGGTCTGAAGGAAAAGCAGTGCTATTCTCTAGCACTATTAGTTCTGATTTCAAGTAGTGCCTAGAGCTGTATGCATAAGAACAGAGAAATGCATATTTGTGGTAATGATCCAGCATATGCTCTCCTCCACATGCACTGAAACATGAGAATTTCCAATATTTGACCACTGTCTAACCAGCAGCATCATATTCATCTCCGTCCTTTGCAGTTGGAAAGTCCATTTTGTGTGGGAATAAATTGCTTTTCTGACTATGACTGAAACTTCTCCCTGCACATTTTAATGTATATTAGTTGTTCTGGTCTTCACTGATTTGAAAATAAGGAGAAGTGCAAAGTCCATGAAGAGCGAGTGTATTGTACATTCAGAATTTATTTCCTGTCTTTCTTTTCAGCTATGACTTTGATTCAGTGAAATATGTAAGCATGTGCATAACAGTAAAAACTTGACTGTTCCCTTTGATACCCTTAAACTGTAGTTGTGGCTCTTGTCCTACTAATTTTAGGAGCTTTCAGCATACTACCAAGCCTCATCCTTTTATGAGATTTCGTACAGTACTATATGAATGTCACTTGGAGGAGGAGTAAAGATATTTCAAGAGCCACTTGTATTTTTCTACTGTAGCATTAAGCATATAAGATGCTCATAAATATGCAATCAATTATCAAGTGCATAGACCCTGGAAATGTCAACTACTCATACTGCTCACTTTAGACAGAACTAAAATTTTGGCATTGGTATTAATCACCGTAACAATTCTGTTGACAGGAAGTGTTTACCTGTGACACACTAGCTGAAGAGTATGGGAAAATCCAGTAGTGTTGTGCAAGGTCATAGAGATAAGGACAAATTCTGAGTTTTGTTCACTTTTTAAATATACTACTTGACTGACCTCTCACTGAATTTACTACAAATATTTGCATTGTGTATGCACTCAGACTCTTGCTTGTATCCTAGTGCTACCTATGTCATAATCAAAATTTCTCCTAGAATACTCTCTAAGCATTCTATATTACTATGTAGCACAATGAAAATACAGTTGCAAGCAAAGTTTTCTTTTTTCAGAAAGTGGAGACCACATCCATTTAAACAATAAAGGTTTGAACAGGGCCAGCAGGGTTGTCTGGCATGATTTTTGACATCTGATACAGTTTTGCTATGAGCAACTTTATTACATGAAAAAAGATATTATTGTGGTTTTTTTCATCTTTCTTTTCATCAGATATGCATCATCTTTGGAAAGTTCCCTAATGCTATTTGTCTTTAATTTTGAAAACTTTTTCTCACAAGAAAATTAAGAAGTCAAAAATTCTTGGAAAAATGTCAGTCAAGGAAAGACTGTTCAGGCTTTGTACAGAACACAAGTTCTGATGGTAGCTTTTTGCAAAAGAAAAATTTTGATACAAAGTTTTTTATTAAATTACATAAAATCGTATAACTTGATATTACCGTAATGTCGCAGGTTAGGGCTGGGCCGACCACTAACGCGGACAGACGCTCTCTAACCCCCTCTTCCCCCCCCAAAACGGGAAGAGAAAAGGGAATGAGGCAGAGAGACTTACGGATGAGAGAAGGAAAAAAAACGAACTAGAACAGCTTAAATGAAAGCAATAGGAATAATGGTAAAAAGATAAAAGTAAAGAACTATATACAACTATAGATAATAGCCCGATATCAAACCCGACTCCCTCCCCCGATAGAAATCACCACTGGTGCTGCAGAGCAGGAGGCACTGGGGAAACCCCAGGCTCAGCGGCGGCGGGAGCTGGATACAGGGAGCTGGATTCGGGAACTCAGGATCCGGATCAAAATCAGGAGGTCAGATGGAGTCCTCTCTGGACACCGGCCATTGCAGAAAGGAAGGGCGAAAAGGCCGAAAAGGGCAAAAGGGCCGAAACTCTCGTGATCACTCAATTTATACTAAATATGACGTATATGGGATGGAATACTCTCGTTGGTCACCTGTCCTGTCTATTACCCCCCGGAGGTGCCACCTTTTACTTCCTTGTGCCCCCCTCTTATTACCCAGCACCCCTAGCGTGGCACACAAGAGCCAGCAGTGGCCTTGGTCACTATAGGAATAAGTATAAGCAAGAGCCTTTCTACATACCAGTCCCAGGCAGTGACTGTAAACATCAGGTGTTATCACTGCCAGTAGCGCACACTGTCTGCACAAACATGCTGCTGACTTCAGAACGTGCAGCCTTTGAGAAGACACTAAACTGGAAAGTAAAATTCACTAAACAGGACTGGGTTTTCAGCTAAACCCAGGACACGTAACAAGAAAGCTTTAAGATACTTAATTTTGTACTATAATTTTGGTTCATTTGATTGCCTTCATATTTCATTGACATGTTCCTCAATATAAACATAATGAATAATGAATAATCATGTCATATGACACAAGAGCTATTGCTCAAAACTAATAAAAGCAGAACAAAAAAAAAATATCTTTCTAGTCAACCTTGTAATACAGAGCCAGGAGGAAGAATTGTGTTGTGTTTGATCCATTTGACTGGAGACTCAAAGTATGAACAGCAAGGATCACAAGAAAAACCTGAGTATTCAAGAGTTCTGATTAACAGAAGGTTACTATAAGAGGAATTATTCTCTTCATATGCATCTTATACGCAGTGTTCCCCAGTGATTGAAGTTTAAAGATGAAATACATATAAGTTAATGTCATTTTAATATCATTCATTTCTCTTAAAACAATAAGTAGTTCACATACTGAGAATTTCATTTCGGTAAGTGTTCACTGACATGTGTTCTCACCAGTGCCAGCAAGTTAGAAAGAAACATAGAAGGCTTCTGTAATACAAGTTTAAAACCATCACTGTGGGATAATTCTGTTTGTAGCTTGATGAAAATGTTTGCATTGACTTTCTAGTGGTGCCACAGGTAGAAATGATCTGTTCTAGTGGGAGGTGTCCCTGCCCATGGCAAAGAGGTTGGAACCAGACGATTGTTAAGGTCCCTTCCAACTGGAACCATTCTATGATTCTATGATTCATGTACAATCACTTTCAGTTTGATGAAACTTGGCGATAGTCTTACACCGAGATTTAAGTGTGCTTTATTTGGTTTTTTTTTCCCTTCTGCATTTTGGTTAATGTTTGTGAGTGCATGCAAGAAAAGCCAAAGAGCAGATGGGGTGCAACACGTCCCACTCAGCTAGTGGACTCTGCAGCTGGAATCCTTCTGGGGCATGGAGGCTACCTACAGTCCCCTGAGATCCACGTGCTCCGGGAAGCTTCTTGCTTTCCAGCTGTGAGCTGAAATCTCTGCTGCCCTCTTACTTCAATTAGATGACTTCATAAAATTAATGAGACATGTTTTTACAACCTTCTCTCAGACAAGGCAATAGTAATTGTTGTATTTTATGTGACAGAATGTTTACACTGTCAGTATGGGAAAAAAATACTACAAGTCGCGTACAGTAACTATTAATCTGAAAAAAGCATCAAATATACACAGTTAATAAACAACAAATGAATAATTCATTTGACATAACAGAGAAGGAAAGACAGATGTTAACAATTTAATCCACAGTTACTCTTTTTCTTTAACAAGTTATTATTGAACCACTAGATTTTTAGTTCTGCCATGTTTATCCAAAGCCTTGCAGCAATATGGAGATGTGTAATGATCTTAAATTGCATATTAACTTATACAAGTATGTACTACAAACGTATACAAGTATGTATTACATATTAATGTATACAAATATCTGAGGGATGGGTGTCAAGGGGAAGGAGACAATCTCTTCTCAGTGGTGCCCAGTAACAGAACAAGGAATAATGGGTTTAAGTTAGAACATACGAAGTTCCACCTCAACATGAGGAGAAACTTCTTTACTGTGAGGGTGATGGAGCACTGGCACAGGCTGCCCAGAGAGGTTGTGGAGTCTCCTTCTCTGGAGACTTTCAAAATACACCTGGACGCCTTCCTGTGTGGCTGCCCTAGGGGATCCTGCTCTGGCAGGGGGGTTGGACTAGATGATCTCCAGAGATGACCGACCCCTGACATTCTATGATTCTGTGATTCTATGATAAGTGAATATGTCTTTGTCTGTATATGAGTGCCTCATATAAGTAGATTATATATAAAGAGACTTTTTCTACTATTTGTTTTTAGTCATTCAAATGATAGCAGTTGGAGGAAGTTAGTGGGATTGTAAACTAACACAGGCTCCCTAAAGAAATATATTTCCTGAACTACTGCTTTTTTTTTTTATAATCTCAAAATTCCACAATCTTTGTGCACATGTACAAGCTAGTCACTCGTAAAACATCCAGAGTTTATATTTCTGAGGAAGTTTCAACAAAATTTAAAAGATCTTGATGTAGTCCCTCAAATAATGTTTCACCATGAATATTGATTTGTCAGTAATCCAGAATTGCCAACACTCAGCATTCAAAACTCATGCATCAGTCTTCCAAAAAGTTTAAAAAAAAAAAAGAAAAAAAAATCAGATTATTACTTTTTAATGATTACTTGTGAGTTCTTTGTGTCTGCCTTCTGGTTTTCAGCCTTTAGATTCAATGCTTTCTTTGTAACCCAGAGGAACAGAAATTGGTGAAAACTAAAATTCTTATATTAACTTCTGGCCTTAGAGGATTGAAGTTTTAAGAAAAATACCAATAAGTCTTCTGGTAAAGCCAATGGAACAGTGCATCACTGTTTTCTGTGTCTTGGTTTATAAAATATTTTCCCTTTTATTTTTGTTTCTCACTTTTTAACATTTTTTAATATTGTATTTACTATCATGGCCTGCCCAGGGAGGTGGTGGATTCACTGTCCCTGGAGGTTTTTAAACTGAGATTGGACATGGCACTTAGTGCCATGATCTAGTAAACGGACTGGAGTTGGACCAAGGGTTGGACCTGATGATCTCTGAGGTCTTTTCCAACCCAATTGATTCTATGATTCTATGTTTTCCTAAGGTAAGCATTCATTGGGTAGCACACTCATGTTCATTTTGAGCACTCTTAATTATATACTCTTAAATTAAGTAATGTCAAAAAGTTTATCTCCTAGGACGATCAAACCTTTCACCAATTCTCTTTGGATTTTCAGATTATTTTAAGGCGGAAGGACTGGTTGACATCTTCAAGACATAGGAATTTCATCCTTATTTTTTCTACAGGAATAAAATGGTAGCCTTCACCAGCCTGAAGAATAACTATCTTTTTCTTTTTCTCTCCCATTAGGCAGATAATAGTATGCATGAGGTAATTAAAAACGTAGAAAGATCTCATGGAGACTAGAAATGCTGATTATACTTTTTTTATGATATGGCATATCTATGTAAAGAGAAAAAACTGTCTCTAGTAGGGACAAAGTGTGAAAAGATACATCATTCCTTCATTCCTTTTTATTAAAAAAAAAGGAGAGATCAATTTGGAGATGGCATGAAATCCTGTGCTCTTACTAAATGGATTTTTCTAATGGACAAAATAATCTGGTGTCATGAATGTAATCTTCTTTAACCTAGCTTCATTTTAAGGAAAATTAGGAAACAATGTGATGTTTTTATTTTTTCATGGTCTCTCCCTGCATTTTGAGAATGAAGATGTAGTCTTTTAATTTGTGGGCCCTTAGAAAAAGAATTACATTTTTATTTTTTTGTTTTCCCTACTTGAAGCTTTGAACTTATTTCAATATTTCATTCAGGAGAAGAGCATGAACATCATGCAGAGACTGAATATATTGAGATCAAACAGAACAGTATTGGAATAATTCAATTTTTCCAACTGTTCTGCTGATTGTTTCTGGAACTAGTTAAAAAAAATCTTGAGGTAAGGTATTGCCAAGGAAAATCCTGTGCACTATATTTTCTGAATCAGAACTTGAACAGTCATAGTGTCCATAGAAAATAAGAAAGCCAATACATTGATGCATAACCCTTTTACTGATATAACTTTTAAGTCTGAAGAACTTAAAACCAAGACTTCAAGATCTTTGGAGCAGGAACTATTCGATTCACAGCTGCTCAACCTTTGGAGTTTACTGGTGTCCTAAACACCAGTACACTAAGGAAGTATGTGAAACAAATCAAGAGCTGAATTAACATTTCTGCTTTATTCTTAAATGGCAAACTTGCACAGCTTAATAAACTCTGAGAGATTTTTCTGCTACAGTGATGAGAGAACGCCTACAGACATTTCAGTGATATGAGCTGTACAAAGGTTTTCTAAGTACAACGTAGAAAAGAGCAGCAGTCGATTTGCCATTAATATGAACAACAGAAATAAGACATGTAGTCTATATACCTTATCTGTGTTCCTGAAACACACTGGTTACATATCTAGGAAAGCACTGTAAAGTCTTCAGTTACTTTAATGTACTTAGATGACAGGAACACAACAATCAGTGCAGTTTCAGATGGACTGAACGGTTCAAAAACCTCAGGCAAAACCAGATTGCATTTAACAACATCAGCTTTTTTCAGAGCGATATCTGTTGCTCAAGTCCAATTCGTATCTCCAATCAGTTCCATCTTACTACACCTTTGCTTTGTTTTGTCTTCTGAATGGTCTTTGTGATATGAAGGTTGTTGAAGCAAGTAAAATCTCCCTTTAAAACGTCCTGATTTTAGGTACTGGCAGAGACGGATTTTAAAAAAAAAAAAAATTATACCCTTTTATTGCTGAGCACTGACCAGTAGTTTTGAAACTTGTGCAGAAGGGACTTAGAGATGAAAAAGTTGTGACAGCTTTCTTTTAGTATCATCAGTAAATCCTCAGAGGAGCTACCTGATGCTAGATAGACCAGATTTGTGCAGGTGACTACAGAATGGAATAAATAAGCACTTAGGAATGCAAGTTGAATTAATGACAGCCTGTGTATCCCAGAATGTGATGAATTATAGTTTGCTGCTGGCAGCAGGAACTATTCAAACAAATATCTCTGCATTAGGACAATTTCTTAAGGCTTCTACAGAATTCACGTATAATGGGAAAACTGCCTACAGGGAAGATTATTAGGAAACTTAGATTTTCATTTTGTGATTGCAGCAATGTCTGTAATTATCAACATAGCCTATCATTTACTAAGTGGTTAGTTCTATGTATGAAACCTTTATCTTGTACTGTAATTACAGTATATAGAAACAATATACTTGTTATGGGTGACTGCACATAAGTGGGTGGTTAAATGTCATTAAAGTTGGTTTGGAATATATCTATTCATGAAAAAATATTTTTAGTTTTCCTTCTAGAAAATTGTATTGAATGACCCTTAGAAACTGTCACAGTTCAGAGCTGACTGGGACAAAAATATCACGTGGTCTCCAGCTCACTGCTCCCCCTGCCCCCATTTCCACAGTGATATGTAGGGAGACAATTCAACTAAAAAGGCTCAAGGATTGAGATTAAGGATATCAAGGTAATAATCTACCACTTAAAACGACAGGGAAAACACCAGAGCGACTTGGGGAGAAAAACATAGATTTACTTCACCACCACCATGTATGAATTAGGGTAGTGAGAGGAATACATCAATAAATACAACCTGATTTTACATACACTTCGCCCTCCCACCCCCTAAATAAGAAGTTTCTGTACAACAGCAACATTAAAGTATGTCTTGCTAACCACGTTAGTAGCTCTACTGATAAGATTTTAAAATTAACCATAGACAAACCGTCTTTTTATCGCTACCTTTTATATCATGTATCTTTCAAAGCTCCTTCATGCTCACTGCATTTTATTATTATCTATTGCCCTCATATTTTCTTTTCGTTTTTGCTTAAATTCAGAGGTTTGTTTACACCAATTTCTTATTGTCAGGAAAGCACTACAAATATTGTTCTAGTATTAATGCGGACAATAATAGGACTTTAACTGAATGCCTATAAACTCAATATTTTGACTTGATCATCCTTCAGAATTTAGGAGGAAAGACCTGGAAATTTGAAATTAAGCTTTGATTTGTTTGGGAGTTAGAATTACCAGAAAACTATCCAAGCAGGCTCCATCCAACAAAGAGGACATTGAAATAGTGATGCAAGGTTAATTGCATTAATTTGATTAAAATTGCCAGTATGGATCTGCCAACACTTTTCCCTGTAAGGCTTTGCAAACAAGCAAGACAAACCTACTGCTACTTTAACATAATTAACAGCACTGATCAGAGAAACTTCTCTAAATGAATGTACTTGATATAATTATCTTATACTGAGCTCTGTTACGTTTAACTGCTTTATATATTTGGGTTTTGTTACAGACACTAGCATCTTCTATTATCTTAATATAACTGCTATCCTTTATACAAGTAGAGGATTTTAACAGGGGAGGTTGTGATCTGTCCCCATGTCTTCTCTTGGATGTCCTCTGTATGTGGTACAGGGAGGGGAAGGCAGCTGACAGACAGTGGTGCCTTTGGCATCAGCAGCCTTACATATGGATCTGTATCCCAGCTGAAAGGGCAGACTGGCTCTCTGCTAGACAGCTGCAACCAGAGCATAAATATTTCAAGTATTTCATGTTGTCTTAGCGGTGCTAAGTGTACAGAATAAACTGACGAATCCAGTCAGTACATTTTTCCAAGGAGCGAATCATGGGTAGGTTTCTCTTTCATAAATGAAGATTTATTTGCTTAATCTAGTGTAATATTCCAAGCCTGCTGTAGACCACATCTGATATCCTTCCCTGCCGTGATTAATGAAATATTCCCACAGTGATTAATGTTCCATGGAGAAATGGATCGTTGGTGCAAGTAAAATAGCTGAATTCAGCTTTCTCTTTCCTGAGTGATCTGCAAGAGGATATAAAACTCACTAACACAGAAAATGGGTTCATTAAGTATACAGATTTAAAAAAACAAAACAAAAAAACCAAAAAAGGTTTACTCTGTTGTTCTTCTTTCTGAAGAAAGTATTTGTATTTAAACTTGACTGTTTGAGTCTCATTTTTGTTACAACTTAGCCAGCCATTCACCAGGAGTGAATGTTCCAGTATTTACTGACTATGAAGCAAAGAGAAGGCTCACCCTTTCCCAGCCAGTGGAACAGTGTCTATCTGCAAGTGCACAGATACATGCACTTCTGCATATATGTATGTGTACAGACATAAAAATGTTTAAAATAATTATATCTGTATAAAGGCAAAAAATAACAGTTGGCTGTAAAGTGAACAGCTGTTCTCACCTTCCCTGCATATCAGAATGCAATGTTGAGAGATAATTACACAAGGAACATATCAAGGACTTCATAAACATTTAGTGTACATAAATGTCACTTTTGTTCAAGCATTACTTGCTTTGTGTTTGGCAGGCATAACCTGTAAAAGAAAATACAACTTTCTTTTTTTTCTTTTTTTTTTTTTTTTCTTTTAAATGTTCACACATTTCCTAAAAGAACAATCTGGAAGAGCTCCACAGGTGCCACATCAAAACTAGCTGTCACTTGTTCTGCTTGGCTTCTAAAAGCTGTACAGCTCCATGCGCAAGCTGATGACCTCTTCTTATCTGGCAGATGGATGAACAGCAAATGCAGCATCTCACAGGTGCAGCTATGACCTCCTGCAGTGTATCACAGATACCTGAGGAATCTCTGCAACATGCCATGTTTTGTAGCTGCTAACGTGGCTCCTCTGAAGAACTTCGGAAGGCAATTGCTATGCGTTGAAACAGACGTTAATTTATTATTTAACATAATTTATTAAAAATATTCAGAAGAATTCAGTATTTGACCATTGGTAGCAGTGACCAAATCTGGAAAATCTCAGCCAAGCGCAGGGTTTTTACACAAGTTCTGTACTACATAGATAATATAAGAATACATTTTAGTGGTCTTAGATTGAGAGTTGGAGTTTTTTTAATTTTTTTTGAAACATATTCTAAAGTCACAGTATTTTACAGTCCATTAGCACAAAACTCTCCAAATTCTGAACATATTATCTGTAGCAGACTATTTTTAAAGATGGTAAGTTAAAAGTTAAGAAAAAAGAGAATAATCACATGAAATTATCCAGAGGGATTCAGATATTTAATGAACATGATTTTTTTTTTTTTCTCATAAATGAGATTTATGAGAGATGGCTATACTTGTAGGATAGTTCACGTTGCTACATAGAGTGGAAGCATCTGTTTTGTGCTGAAAACTGTCATCTCAACTCACGGAAGGTTAAACATGGATGAATTCAAACTTTCTTGATATTTATTTTAGTGCTTGTGGTTGATCAGTACTATTATTATTGACTGTAGCTGGAGCAAAGATTTTGGATATTTCAGTTTATTGTTATGCTGAACCTGTGCTTCTTGAATAGCGTTATGTTTGTCTTTGGGAGTAGCTAAAAATTGGGTAAAGAAAATGTAATCTCAATTCTTTGCTGTTACGAAAATGCCATGATATGGGACTCAACTTTGAAAAAAATATCCATTTTATGACCAAATTGTCAGAGAATGCAGGCACTTTTTAGCATTTTTAACGTTTCAGTTAATGAAGAGAAATATATTTAAAGAAGAATTAATTTATTTTTATGCTTTGCCGTTGTGCAGACAAATAACATTTCTCTTGCTTTCATTGGCTAAACCTTCAGTAAGCGCAATGTATTATTTTTCCAAGAGTCTTCCTGTAGCTATTCAGATGTCCTTTATGAATCTGTCCTTTTATTTCCTTTTAATAAATAAGTTGCCTCTCCAGATAGCTGTCTACTCCCAGCTTTGACTGTATTATTTGCTTTGGGCTACAGGGTCAGGCAGGAAAGGACAGAATGGAAAGAACAAATTCAAGGCTGTCCTCAGAGGGCAGGTGATGCCCAGGGCTGTGTGTGCTGCCCCATGTCCCGGTCTGTGACGAGGGCCAGGGTCCCCCTGAGCCTGATCCTGCCTCCCCAGTGCCCCTCAGATGGAGCCTGGGAAGCAGCCCAAGTGGAGAATTGGAATGAAGTGATTATTTTCCTGAATATTTTCCCAGTTTCAGGCAATAAGCAAATTGGGGAAATTCTTCAGTGGAAAAGAGAAGAAGGGTTGTTGCAGGCTTGTAGGATATTTCTCAGTGGGATGAATGGTATCAGTCTTATTTAAGCTGCTTTGACAAAAAAGTTGGTTATTTACTGAGGCGTGGACAAGAATCACTTTCATGACATATCTCCGATGCCATATGTCCACAAGGCATCTTAATTTGACTTACTGAGTATTTAAATACTTGAAAGTCATAATAAAGAGGAACTAAGACTGATTTCAGCCTTTGGAAAAGAATGTTCTGTGTAAACTGTAGATTTTGGTCTTCTCAAAGAGATGACAGAGATGAAACTTGGATGTCCCATGCACTCAGTAAATGGATCGAATTTATGTGTTCTTACAGAAAAAAACAATAAAGAAATGAGGTTATTAGTGTAATCTCCTTGTTTTGAAGTTTTAAAAAAAGATTTCTCTCTTTTACGATAAAAGTTTAAAAAGTATATTCGTACCTTAAGTGTAAAGGAGTATTAATTTGATGTCCGGTTTAGCTCAGTGGGTTCAGCGTGGTGCTTGAAACACCAAAGGTTGCAGGTTCGATTCCCGTTGTACTCAGTATACTCAGTTCATCACTGTCTGGTTTTTTGTTTTTTGTTTTTTTTTTAAAAAAACCCTTCAATAGCTATTTACCCATTCTTAACATAAAAATGGAGGATTCTTTCTGAGGTTATTAAAATTTGTGAAATGCAAAAAAAATAGGACAGAGGATTTTGAAAGTTTTGAGGTTTTTCCACTTCAAATCTTTGTGGTTTTGTTTGCTGGCCAGTACCTTTCTTCCCACAGTTTCGTGAGGCTGTAAACTGTGTGGAGGGGAAAGACAGGGCAGCCAACATTCAGAATATTGAAAAAGTTGAGGCAATAAAGCACCTGTCACAGACTGTATGAGATATTAAAATTCTGATATTTACTTTCAGTGACCATAGTTTCAGAGGAAGGAAGACAATGGTACAACATAAACTTAGCCTCCTGAAAAATATTACAGTGAAAATAGATGTGGGAAGAAAACTTGAATAATTCTTACTGCAATTTCAGACTGGTAATTTCATAGTTTTCAGAGGGTTTTAAGTGATGTATAAAGGAAATGCATGCAAACAGAATGCAAAATTCAGCTCACTAAAATATGTGTGGAGTAAGATAAGAATATTATAGCTTTCTCAATCCATAGAGCTATATTTCAGTCTCTCCTTACTTCCCAGAAAGAAATAAGGTGAAAGAAGTAATTCACATCACCAGGGTGAATGAAGTTTTATTGCCTTTGTTGTTCCAAAGTGTGTGAGCACTGCATAAAGCCTTCTCAAGCCACTTATAATGTCACTTTTCTTGGAAATCCTCTGGAGTCTAATAATGCCACGTGGCTTAGGCAGTCTCAGAAAACTTTTATTCTGGTGCTCTCAAAGGAGGACAGCAGGTTGGTTTCTACCTCTAATTCTTAAAAAGACCTAGCAGTTCTTTTTTCTCCATATTCTTTTATCAGATGGAATATATATACTTTGAAGATCTTTTCCTGTGTTTGTTTTTTTGTTTTCCATGGGAGGATGCCCTTTGAACTGGGGATACCTTAGGAAAAGTATGAAAAAGGGAGAACAGACAAAAAAGACGTATGAAGATAAATCCAGTTGGACCACAGGACTCAGGAGGAATAAACCTCAACACTACCATCATGACTTTCCCAGTGAGACCTGGGGACACTGGTGACTCACCGTGGTGTCCCCAGTCTCTCATCCTGCCATCCAGAGGAGTTGAGGGAGGGTAGGTGTAACATCAGAGGAAAGAGTTAAGTTTTCCCCGATTTTCTTTCATGCAGTTTTAAAAGTGTTACTAATTACATGGTCTTGTATTCTTTTTGAGCTATTACTTTTTAATTGTAATTAGTTTAATTAAATTATATCTCTTGTTATGATTTTAAATAGGTTGTAAAATTCTTGGCTCCGTGACTGTCGTGAGTTCCTTTTCCCCTTCAACAAGATACCAAAAGGAACTATATAAAGGTGAGGAATTGAAACCACAACCCATGACCCAGGAAAGGATATCTTTGCCATTTGGCTGTTGTGTATTTTGGCATGGAGTTACTATCAGTCTTTCTTTTGCATACTTGTTTATTTTCAATTATGAATTTGAAAAGGACTCTCCATCATCAAAGATGAACAGAGACCTAACTCTTGTATACTTTCTATCTTTTTCTCCCCATCAAAATTCATATTTTATTATTACTTAAAGCATAACAGCTTAAAAAGGATAGACTAGTGAATGGCCTCATAGATGGGACTACTCCCTTGTATTCAAGTATCTGCCTACAAATTACTTTGGTGCCACTTCAGTCTGGTTCTCCAGTCTCTAGGGAACACTAGGGGTAATGGAGTTTGTGTACTTGAGGATGGGGATCATTATTCCATGAGAAAAAAAAAAAGACTGGTGCTAACAGCCTCATTCTAGGAGAGATTTTCCTTGAGAAGAAGCCCCAGTAGGGGCTGGTTGCTTTCCCATTTTCTTCTTGGCTATAATGGCATAAGTAAAAGCAAAATTTTTTGTTTTCCCTTCATGTCACCTTATTCTACTGGGCTTTAGCACTATAATTTCCTTTGGGTTTGCTTTCATCCATTGATCCGTGAGTTTTTTCACTTCTGCAACTTGTCTGTTCTATTTTGACAGGTTTGTTGGCCCCAAGCTGTTCTCTCTCATACTGTACCTCACACAAACTTCTGAGTAGTTTCTCCTTTTTCCTGAGTTAATTTGGTGTCTTACTGATGAGAAGCTTCCCAATAAGCACTTTCCATCAACTCAAACTCTCCTGTTGAGCAACAAAACTGAAAACCGTTGAGATCGCTAGTTTAGACCTTTAAATTCAGAGCATTAATAACTTGCACAACCATCTTTCCCCTTGCATTTCTTTTTGTTTTTTTGGGGGGTTGATTTTTTGTTTACTTTTTGGTTTTAGTTTTTGTTTTAGTGGGGGTTTTCTTGGTGTTGGTTTCTTGTGGGTTTTTTTTTTTTTTTTTCTGTTTAGTTTATAGCAGATTTCACTTATATGCTGATGTTTTGCCAAGGGCAAAGAGAGAGAGAAGGAAGAAAAGTGCTTTCTTGGATTTTCTTGGATTTTCTTTTTTCCCCTTCAGGTTAGTAGCTGGCCAGACTTGTCCAGCACAGCTGTTTTTGTTTTTTTTTTTTAAACTCCAGCTTTCTTAGTGATGCTATAGGAACAGTTGTATTGCAAAGTAAGCTGTATGTTCAAATAATTTTGCCCCTTTTCACATTTTTCTCCTTTACTTACTGAACAGACAAGTAAGATAGTTCATAAATAACTGTTGTGCAATATTTATAGTCAATTTTTGATAAATAAATGCAAACTGTAGATAGATTCTATGGCATTTTATCCATCAGTGCACTTGTCACTATTTTCTGTAATTTTTATCTTCATCTGTCTTTAAAAAGCAATGTGGTCTGGTGATGTAGCTTGGGGAAATGGAGGGACTAGAGCTCATCTTAGTGATGACCTTGAAATGGTTTGTGACTGTGACCAAGTTTATATCCCTGTAGGTTGCATCTCTGATTATAAAAATGAGGATAAAGCCTCCTGCAGACCTCTGGGATTTTGTTTTGCACATTTTATCAGAGAATCACAACTTCAAAAAGTCTTTATTCATGTAACTGATTTCAGCCCTTTGACTAAACAAGCTAAAGGAGTATTCGCAGTTCTTTGCTCCTTACACTTACGGGGCTCACACAGCGATATTCTCCCCCTTCCCATGCCACTTTAAAATATGTGTTGGAAAAAGGTCTTGTCTTACCCTACCAAGAACCCCAACTGCTCATATAGTCATAATGATGTCATAATACAGATTATTAGTACTTGGATAGGATGCTGCATTGTGTAGTTTCCATAAAGTTGAGTTTGTTTGCATTAATTTGTTCATGAACTGGACTAGCTTGTGTCAATATTCTCTGATGTAAAAGTTAAATGCTTTTTACTCTTAGACCTGCGTGATCCTCAGGCAATGACAGCAGTCAGGGAGCTGCTAAGCATGATTGCAAAACCTATCGCTTTCTCTTCTGTGCTTAGAATTGATGTCTGTGTTATCACTTAACGACCTCGTTCAGCTTTAAGTAATGACAATGGGAATCTCTTGAAGTGCATCAGTAACCATGTGCAGATCTTAATTAAACATGATTTGAAATATTACTCATCCTCTGTTGATATACAGTATTCATAGTGTGTTATGCCTTATGGAGTTCTGTGCGGTTTTAGCCCTTTTAGAAATGTTTTTAAGTATCTCATAAAAGCACTTCATTGATTTTTAATTCTGTGAATTTCAATCCAGTTTCTAACTATTTTACTGCTTCTTTGCCCTCCTAATTCTCTTTAATTTATTAAACTCTTATTTCCCATTAATTTTCCTTGTTGAAATCAGGAAAGATTTCTTCCCAGCTCTAACTAGTTTGTTTCACTTTAGCAGCAGCTTCCAGTCTCAATACTGGAGAAATGTTATTTTTTTCCCCTCCAATTTATGTTCTTGAGAATGAAGAAAATGTTTGTTACTGAAGTTTTTATTGCACTTTCAAAAGGAGAGAATGAAATGTATTTAGATAAGGTTTAGGTTTATTAATCTGTTTCAGGATGTTCTATCTCAGGGTAATAATAACATGGCTAATGGGGAACAATTTTAATCAAATTGTTGTTGTTTGGTTCATATTTATTTGAAAAGAACATTGATTGCCATCTTTTTGTCTGTATTCCTGCTACCTACAATGCCTAGAATACCCTTTAATCTAATGACAATGAATGATGCAGTCACACTGATACAGAATTTAAACTCGAATACCCACAACTCTTTCTACAAATTTTGTTTTTGATTTCCTGAATATATGTTATGAAGCTTGTTTTGTACATTCCTTAAGTAGTCATTTTCATTTTGTATTAAAGATGAAGTACATTTCAAATAACTGAGCTTATATTTGGTTGAAGTAGTCTTTCATCCAGTGCAAATACAGTGGAACAACAAACACAGCATCAAATATTGCAAGCCAATGGCTGGATTTTTATGGTTTAGCCCAACACCTTTTTATACGATGAATACTAAAGTTTCTCTTAACTTTAGTGCAAATCAGAATGTCATATTTGATGCTTGACTACAGGAGCAGGCTTCAAGTCAGGAGACAAATTTATCTAGAAAGGGTAAGCAAGTAAAGATATCAAAAAATATATAATGTTGTCCTTTGCTATAATATATGCCTGGCTAAATAAAATCTCTAGAATGTTGAGAAAAATATTAATAAGTTTGGTTTTTTTCCTTAATTTGACACATCATCAGGCCTGTAAGAGATAATCTTTAAGGTGATGATTTTGACTCTGTTTTTCATGTCTTAAGGACCCTAGGGAATCTGTAGGAAATGATCCATTCATTACAGGATTTTTCGCTGGACTCTTTTATTGTATTTACCCTCACCATTGTGACTACCTAAGCACTTAAACAGAAAACTGACCTTTACAAAACAGCCCAGCAGGCCACTCTGATGAATCTCTAGGTACAGATTACACAACACTGAGCATTTTTCCATTTTAGTATTTTCAGTTTATGTAATATTCCATCACACAGAGAGAAAATCTCCCTCTGAATGTTAGAGCAGTAATTTTCATTAAAGGGTTCCTTTGTCTGTTCTGATTAGCAGTAACACTTCTGTAGTTAAAAATGTGGTTTGCCATGACAGTTACATGTGATGAACAAGCTTGTTTCTTGCAAAGTCTCAGGATGTCACATCATTCATGCATTTTAAATAGCATTTTAGCTAGCATTGTTCATGTGGAAATTCATGTCTCCTTTGAAGACATGTTTCTTTCTAACCACCTCAGTTCTGACATCCTTTTCTCGGCATTACAGAAAAGTGAAAGCAAGTATTACGCTCAGATGGATCATGCTTCCAGTTCAGAGAAGGGAAATGAAAACAGAATTTAAATGCCCAGTTTGGGTGACTCAGTTTTCTATGATTCCAGTAAGAAAAGCACTCAGATTCCGTGAAGGAATTTTAAACACCGTTTATTAGAGCTAAGAAAAAATAGTGTAGACAATCCTATGTTCCTTCAGATGCTGGGACTCCTGAGCTGTGCAGCACTGCAAGTGTCTCTGGTGAGAACTCAGCACACTGTGCAAACCCCATCCCTGTAAGAACCTCCCTGGTTTGTTCCTGTGAGCTCTCCTGTGATTTTTTTTTTTTTTTTTACAAGAAAAATGGCAATATTCATCACTTCCAGGATTTGACAGAAGAATGTTCCCTTGGTCACGATGGAGGCAAGCACAACTAGGTAGCTCACCTGCTGCAATGGGCACACTGGTAGTAAAGTCCTCAGAATCGGATGCAAAGTGGGAGCTGCCTGCAGTCTCCTCTGCTGCAATCAACCAGCAAAGTTTATCCTTCACCAGAGGGATATGGACAGCACAACACAGCCTGAAGGCCAGGCTGTCCTCTCTGTGCAGCACAGCACAGACTCTGTTCTACTCAGGTCTAGTGTGCTGTGCATCACTGGCTCCTTAGTGGGCAGGGTGGCTGCGCCCCCTTGCCCTTAGGCACTGTGTAATTCTCCTGTGAGGTGTGTTCTGCTCAAGGTGAGCAATGTGACAGGCCTAGGAGGTATCACTGAAGGGCAAATGTGTGTTTTTAACAGGCTTCCCTTCAAACTGTAAGGGACGCATGCCTACCTAGGCTTACACTGCAGCAGATATCACAGTCAAAATCTTCCTCTTTTTTTGCCAAAGTTGCAGGAAAATGGTGGTTAATCAGACTTAGATTCCTCTCAAATAATATTTCTCATTTAGCAGTGCTGCTAAAAACACCTGAGAACCCTCAGCATGAAACTTTTTTTCATATCAGATTTGTCCAGCTTTAGTTTTACAGCTTGTCCTAGTCTACTAATTGCTATGCAAATTGAGAGAGTTCGACACGCTATGTACTTGCACCAGCAAGGGACCACATCTCACTGGGCTCTCAGAGTTTTACTTTAGACACGTTGTACTCTGGCTGCAAGGAGAGAAACTGATTCTATGTTAAATCACAGGAACGTGACTTAATCTTTTTGGCATCAGCTGCATTTGGGAGCTCAGTACTTTGGGGTATTTTTCCTAGAAAGCCTCCAGCTTATTTTGTCAGAGTTTTACCAATAGCAAGAACTCCTATTTGTGAAGGCCAGAGTCTTCATGGATGTCTTCTGGCTGTGTTTCAAGATGTGTAAATCTAAATTGTCTTTGACTTTATTCATGCAGCCTGAAACAAGACACCAAGTGTAGCGCAGTTTCAGAATACTTGCACAGTCTTTTTAATGTAGGAGAAATTCCTATCCTAGCAGACTAAGCTGCTTGGTGTATATAAAGTTTGTTAAATCAAAATGTAAGCTAGTATAATGAGTCAGTATAACGAACCTTCTAAGGAAATGAGAAGGTATTCAGTAATTCCAACTGCATGTGTGGGTCGCTGTGCCCCCAGTTCTTGGGTGCTAAGAGATGCTTTTCAGTATGCAGTGGCCTGCTCAGGCACTGTTTAAAAAAAAACCAAACACAACACCAAAACCAAACCAAAACAAAAACCCAGACAAAGAAATAATTGGACACATTCGTCCTCTGATTTGCAGAGCTGTTTGTGGTTTGTTACTGGCCAGAGAATGGTCAAGACTGTACTTAGCATTTTATCGAAAATCTATACCAACATGATGCTCCTCTAATTAGAATGTCTCTGGGTCGTCTGTACGTGTGTGGGCTGGGGGTGGTGTAGCAAATAAAGTCAGAAGCGTGAAGCTCTTCAGTAGTCCAATCTGCCTGTTTAATATTCTCTAAGCTTCTCTCTTGATGTGTTATGCATAAGAGATGATTAAACAGATCAGTTATTAGCCAATTTAAAAAAGATAGGGAAGTGTCTTTTGTGGACTAGGCCCACCTGCAACATTTCAGGGACAGTGTTAATAAGCCATCAAAGCACACAGGTTGTGGAAATTCAAACTCCTAACCTGTGTAACTCCTTGATGTTTTGAAATCCCTAGAATTGAGTTGTGATTCGCTGAGATGATTATTTCAAATCCCCCCCATTTAAATTAGATCTTTTATTAGCAGCTCAGATTTTAAGTGGCTTTATTAAGAATTACAAACATTAACTCTTGTCTTTTGTATAGTATATGTAACTAAATTAGGAATATGACAACAAAATCAAGTCAATGCCAGTTTCTTGCAGGTTCCCAGGCTTGGTCTGTTTTGGTCTTGGTTTTCCTTGTTTGTTTGCATAGGTTGAAGGCACTTAAAAAAGTGCTTAGATTATTAGAATAATAAATGTAAACTATTGTGGCTGATATTTTCTTAACTTGTAGTGATGGGTCCAGACCATTTCGCAGTTTTATTTTTTTCTTGTCAAGATAAAATAATTGCTTCTTTCTTTCCCTCCAGTATCTTCTATTGTACCTGTTCAGTGGTTTACATTTCTGATTTTATTACCATTTTTTTAAGTCTCAAAATAATTTCATAGTTTAGATGTGATATTCAATGGCACAGTAATTAATATCAACACATGCTCTTTGTCATCATTTAATTTATATCTTTTTTTTTAAAAAAAAAATTTGAATTCACTTTCTTTTGAGTTTTCTGAATCTGCTCCCGCATGCAATCCTGTAAGCTAAAGACAATCACCTGGCATTTAGAAGTTCTGGAGAATGTCTTTATTGTGTGCATGATTTGAATATGTGGACTTTGTCATTCCTATCTGGTAAGCTGCTGAAAAATGTTTAAAATTCCTAGACTTCCCATTTTTATTCAGACAAAACTCCTACAACTTCAAGTGGGGAGCTTCTGTTTTAAACTAGGCTATTCTGATTTCATGTGAACTGCTCTAAAACAGTCCCTCTCCAGGTCTGTGTAAGAAACTGACAGGATGTCTTGAAATTCTGGGCCTTTTCCAAATCACAATTGGCCAGAGCCGCCTGCCTGGCACCTGTCGGTGCTTGTGGCTAGTTGACTTGGCACTTTTCTGAGCAAACTGCCCCATCGGTGCCCTGGTGGGGGTGTGGGGGCAGGCAGGGCTTGGAGCTGTGGCTGCAAAAGCAGAGAAGTCAAGCCGGGAGAGAGAGGAGTAATCACCCTCAGAGACCCCCACCATCCCCCAGATCCATTGTCAGGAATTTTCCACAAGGGGTAAACAACACCGTGGGGCGGGGACTGGGCTGTATGAAAGGGGGTAAGCCCGGCAGTTAGGTGCACTGTCACCCACCACTGGAGGATTGATGTGTCTGTCATCATCCTCGAGGAATACAAGGGTAGTGATCTCTTCTCTCTCTCTTTCCTTTTCTTTCGATCTTTATTTTCCTAATACAAAATGGTTATCTATGACAAGGATTGTTTACACAGGTGCTTCTCTGTTGTGTATCGTGTTGATGTGAGCGCTAAGTGGGCAACTGAGGCCCATCCTTGTCAGCTATTAAGATTTATTGTTGCTGATAAGTACAAGTGATGTTCGGGTCTCTGCTGTCGATTCACTTTAATCCTGGCCTAGGAATGGGCCAATCTGTGATTGTCTTGAGCGCTCCAGGCGTGATGGTGAGCTGAGTAAATCCTGAACAGGAGACATTTGACTAAGAAAATTTGAGATCTGTGTTAGAATATAAAATCTATTCATGGTGACTGAAAATTTTGGGATCCATTCCTACTATGTACAGAAAAGGACATCTCTATTTAGACAGATTTCCTTAACTTCAGATAAAATTAAGAAGGCAACTTTAGTGAAGTGAGAAGTAGTTTCACTATTGGATGTGTGAATGTAAAAAATGATGCAGTTACATCACTTTAAGGCAGAGCTCCTGTGAGCAATTATATCAAATAAACTTTTGAATACATGAAAGGAATGTAACAGAAAACAACAATGAGATTTTTCTAATGAGTCTTTTAAATTTTGTTGTTCAGAGAAGTACTTGTAGTTAAAAATGAAAAGACGTTTCAAACACTTGGAAACCTTATTTATGTTGAGAATAATTTCTCTTAGAAGAGTTATGTGTCTTTTTAAGAGATGAAATGTGTCTAAATCCTCTGCAACCAAAGCCCACTGAATCATAAAGCACTGCTTTACAGATGAAATATCCATTAGCAAGACAGACTTGTGGCTCCAAGAGCAAGGTTTTGTTGTTACAGGTACAAAAGTGTTTCTTCTTAAAGCAGCGTGTGCTGCTGTTTTAACTAGCAGATGTTTGATTTTAATATATAGTGATTGCTGATGATTATTTTAAGGGAAACATGAAATTCCCCAAAATATAGTTGGACAAACAGTAATAGCTAAATAATGGGATCTGCTGTCTTATTTCATTTTTGGACTCATCCTGGCTGAATGTAACTGATTAGGTTAGCAGTTTAAGGGCATGTGTGCCAGCAGCCTTGGTGGTTGCAAGAAGGGAGGAAAAGTCCTGTG
Organism: Trogon surrucura; assembly: GCA_020746105.1. Classification (NCBI taxonomy): domain Eukaryota; kingdom Metazoa; phylum Chordata; class Aves; order Trogoniformes; family Trogonidae; genus Trogon; species Trogon surrucura. The sequence continues at coordinate 108,394,567 of CM036617.1, read as the reverse complement.
GTCCAAGTTAAAGGTATTTCACTCTCATTTTCATGTGTGGTTTTTTTTTTTCTCTCTTCTTCTTACTGGGAGGTAAAGTTATGAACTGAGGAAGATGTCATGTTCACATAGAAACCCCTATGCCAGGCTTGATATATCTTTATTAAAGCCCAGTGATGCATGGAAAAGTAACTAATAAGTATCTATTGTCCTGTTATAGAGGAGAAGGAAATGAAGATTAAGTAACCACATAAAAGAGTCTAGACTTCAGAAAATTTGACATTGATCAGGCAGGCATAATAATTTCTGCCTTCCCAATCCTTACGTAGGGGAAAGTTATTAGGGTCAGGTAATAGTCTTTAATTGCTGATAGCATGGCAGTTAGAAAATAATGGAGAAATCATTTCTAAATAGCCGTATGCTGTGTTTAAGTCACATTACACGTGTCTTGTCTTGTTTTGTTCCTCATGTGTAAATCTCATTCATTTAAATGTTAATATTTTAAGGTCAAATTTATCAAGTCGCAGGAGTTGCAAATAACTTCATTGAGTTAAATTCAGTGAAGTGTTTCCCATAAGTAAATTGTATCAAATGCTGCTTATGTGCCTTGAGTGTAAAATGACGTTAAATGGAAGTCATTAAACACGATTACAGTAGGATTACTTTCTTCTTTTGAGAAGTGGACAAATACTCTACTAGTTGGTTTTCATGTTTTCTGTCATGTGTGCATTTTTTATTGTCTACACTGGTTTAAAAGTCCTTTCAGTCCAAATCAGAAAAATCTAACCGAAATTATATAACCTGGGGACTGGGATAAACTGGTTATCAGCAGTGATGTCTCTGAACTCTTCATATGACAGAGCTCTTCAGAAATTACCTACAAGGTCTTTAATCAGAAAGCAGGTATGACTGTTCAGATAAGCTGGTATTAGTCATTTGCTTCCTGGAGAATACAGATGGTGTTGGGCACAACATCAACATGTGATACAGGGACTCCTTGGCCTGTGAGGATTTTCTGTCCACGTCTCCAGGAATCCTCTTCTCAATTAATCAGAACAAAGGTTTAAAAAGAGTTTTCCTCTCTAGAAATAGTAGGGGCATAAAACTGAACTGTTTCAGGAAGAAGAAATTTGCTTTTGAAGGATAGTTTGTCAATGCCTGAGAATGAAAGCAGTTGTCAAGTATTTATATGGAGTGCTATGTTGAAGCATACTAAATGTTCTCAGCCTTTTTTTGTGTATTTGTCTGTTTAGTATGACTAAAACCCAGTTATATCATCACATGGAAATACAGAGAGACTTCTTAAAGAGCAACATAGTGATATGATTCTTGTACGCATAGGAGGTTTTTGGAAATAGCCATACTGAAGTCCTAAAGATCATGTGTGAGGTAACTTGTTATACAGCATGTTTTGGTGGCCCAGATGAGAAAGGTGCAGATGGAGCAATGTTGGTGTAGTGCTGTGCAGCCCTTGGCATTCTTTTTTCAGGAAACATATTAGAAACTAAGACATAATCTGAGTAACATGATTTAAAATTTCAGATCTTAAAGTTTACATCTCCAGTCGTCCTTAGATTCTTCTGGTATTTTGGTTATAAATCCAAAATCAATCAAAATTCTACTTTAAGGGGCTGAAGGGTACAGGAGACTACTAACACATGAGTGAACAGATTTATGCAAGGTGACCTGCTGGAGATTATATTCTGATTGCAGAATATATAAATTTTTTTTAGTGTGTTCTGAATAGGCATTTGGGGTAAATAAGTACATGTAATTTTGTAGACAGTTACTGCATTTCTACCACTGTGATAGAAAAAAAGATATTTGAACTGAAGCTGAAATCTAGCAGTGTATGAGTGAATCCTTGTCTTCATAGTTCTTTTTTTTTAAAAAAAAAATGTTTATTTTCCATATTTTGAGCATAAGGACTATCAAATAACTCTGCCAAGGTATGACAGGAATGCAAAAGCAAACCATAACAAAAGTTACTGAACAACACAAAACTCATCATAAAGGAGAATAACTTCTTCCTTAAATGTTAACTTTGTTTTATTTTTCAACCTCTGTCTTTACTTATGTGCATCAGTTACACATTCTGTATTTGTAATAAAGGTAGGAGAAATGAAAACTTTAATATCTGAGGGTCCTACCCGTTATTCTGAGTTATATCACACTTTAAGTACTTAATGTTGCAAAATGTCCTAGTTTTAGCTAAAAACCCCAATTCTGTTTAGTGATTTTTACTTTCCAGTTTAGTGTCTCTAAGAGGCTGCACATTCTGAAGTCAGCAGCATGTTTTCGCAGACAGTGTGTGCTACTGGCAGTGATAACACCTGATGTTTACAGTTACTGCCTGGGACTAGGATACAGAAAGGCTCTTGCTTATACTTATTCCTATAGTGACCAAGGCCACTGCTGGCTCTTGTGTGCCACGCTGGGGGTGCTGGGTAGTAAGAGGGGGCACAAGGAAGTAAAAGGTTGCACCTCCGGGGGTGTAATAGACAGGACAGGTGACCAACAAGAGTATTCCATCCCATATACGTCATATTTAGTATAAATTGAGTGATCACAAGAGTTTTGTCCCGTTTCTGCAATGGCTGGTGTTCAGAGAGGACTCCATCTGACCTCCTGCTTTTGATCCGGATCCTGAGTTCCCGAATCCAGCTCCCTGTATCCAGCTCCCACCGCCGCTGAGCCTGGGGTTTCCCCAGTGCCTCCTGCTCTGCAGCATCAGTGGGGATTGATATCAGAGGAGGGAGTCGGGTTTGGTATCGGGCTACTATCTAGAGTTGTATATAGTTCTTTACTTTTGTCATTTCACAGTTATTATTTCCATTATTGTTTCATTAAAGCTGTTCTAGTTTTTTCTTCCCTAACCCGTAAGTCTCTCTGCCTCATTCTCTTATTCTCTTTTCCTTCCTGTTTGGGAGTGGAAGAGGGGGTTAGAGAGCATCTGTCCGTGTTTAGTGGCCAGCCCAGCCCTAACCCACAACACAAAAGTAATAAAATCTCAGAATATATCAATTCTTATTCACTATATGTTCTCCATTGTAATGGTAATCAGGAAAGATCCTAACAGGAGCAGGTATGTGTCATTGCTACTCTTTTTTCACTTGGCAAGGTTAATTGTCTTTCTTCCTTATGTGTAAGAATAGGCAAACGTGCTAAAAAGCAAAGCAACATGGGGAAAATGTAATTATAAACCTGTAAATTCTATGTTTTATTTTATGAAAAAATACTTTCAGAGGTAAACCCCAAATTAACCTGAAACCAGAATAACTGAGATTCTAAATCAGTTATGTTCCTTTATTCTTTGAAGTTTTAGTTTAATGAAAATGTCATAATTTTAATACTCCATTAATAAAAAAAGCTGCTTGCTTATTCTGTGTTTAGCAAAAACTGTGCTTATTTTTTCTATGATGCTTGAAGTAACAGCATCTGGTAATGAAACTTGTAGTTTTTTAGTAGTGAACTAATGTTAAATCCAAAATAAATCACTCTAGTTTATATCAGTTAAATGCACTCTCATTGGTCAAACTAGACAGGGATACACTATGTAAAAGTGCAGTATGTAATCGTACTGTATAACAGTACTTTTTTTTTTTTTTAAAATAAAATGCATGCCAGAAGAATCCAGCTTCTTTTCCAGGTAGCTGAAAAGAGGTTTGCAGGATCTGTGAAGTGAACAAAAATTAATATTTTGCAAGTCAGATCTTAAGTGAACTTCTTAGTCATTTGTGTGCTCTGGGAGAATCTTTATTCCTTGACAGGTATATGGCTTATGTAGTCTCTTTTTGCTACTGAGAATCTCTGTCAGAGAACTGATTGATGGTGAAAAGAATATATAAGTATTACATTTTTTTATTGCTTTGACACACAGTTCTCTGAGTAATACCACATTTAAGTGTATATTCAGAAGAGACAGAAAAGACTAGATCCTCCCCCCCCCCCCCCCAATATATTAAAAATTAAGCTAACAATGCTGGTTTATAATTAAAGGTACAGAAGGCCAACAAAATGAAATACAACTTGCTGCAAGATCTGTGGGCGTATATGGTGTTTTCATGAGGGCATAGTGAATCATAGTGGAATAAGCAAGGGACAGTAAATGAAAAACTGGAGATTATTCCTGGTTCTACCAGCAAGTCATTGTGTGCTTTGAGGCAAAACATATGTAGTAAGATCTTACAAAGCAACTGCTGCTTTCTAGAGGAGCTGCGAGTCCCTGAAAGCTGCTTCCGATTGACCTAACTGGGGACCCCACATTGGAGTGCTTACACACACACAGAGCTCCCCCCCCCAAGCCCTCGCCCCACTTCAGCTCCAAGGACTATGGTGTTTGTTTCCAAAGCGAACTTTTCAGTGTTTTCATTCACGTGCTGTGCTTAATCACGGGTGAAATAAATTTGTTCTCAAAAGTGTGTCTCTCCAATGGCACAACTCCAGTAGTGCTTATCAGCACCACACAAGTGAAGAAGTGGTGATTATATGACTTGTCCACTGATGTTTGGACATCATTCTTTAATTTTGAAGGGAATACTTAGGAGGTCAGTACTGTGGTGTTAACAGCTACTGGCACTTGTACAAGAATACTGTAGCAGACCTCTCTGTGAGATTATTTGACTAATATATAAGCCTGAGTGCAACACCCCTTTAGGTGCCATTTGGAAGAGCCGTGTTTTGTCATTCACGCAATAAATTTAGAGCTCTGTCTAAGGGCAGGGGGGGGTTGTGCTTTTTCCTTTTCCTAACTGGGATGTTAAGAAATGCTTAAAAAAATATTTTTAATTGTACTGAAATTTCAAAGATATTCAGTCATTACTGGGGAACCTGGATTGCTTTCCTTGCATTTAAATTTGTGATTATAAGTGCAGAAGCATGGCAACAAGATAATGGAATTTCTCAAAACTTTGAAAAGAAATTAAACTGTCAGCTTAGACAGTACAACAACAGCCACCACAGTACTGTTGAAATTAAATTTACATCATTACTTATTAAAGTGTAGAATATCATTGCAAATTTTTTTTTCTTCCAAAATAAATGACAAACAAAATGGTTCATCACCCATTTTTTCATACAGTCTTGCAGGAATATTGCAGCTATGTATTTGGGAAGCCTCTCATAGTATAACATGTGCTTAAATTCAAGTAATTGTTACTACTACAATTTTTGGAGTCGTGGGAACAAGTTTCCTGGTAATGACAGAAATAATGAAAATTATAAGCATGTGTGATTTAACTACAGGATATATTTTTTTCTAGTCTCTTAAGAGAGATATGCTCTCTGGCTTACACAAACCCAAAAATGCAAATCTTTGCAAAGAAACATTATTGATCTAGCAGAAAAGGCAGTTTTTAGTAAGAATATAATTTTCTTTACAGGAAGCATTGAGACTGTATGAGGCAGTGGCTGCAGCTCTCTTTCTCCGAATGCAGAGTATTTCTAACTTGCCGTGACTTCCTGTATGTGCCACTTTAACAACTTTAAAAACCTTCACTGAGATCCTTTCCTTGAGGTTATGAAAGCACCTGCACTATAAGACTTTTAAAACGAAAATATGACTTTGAAATTTCAGGTTAGCATTTTAACAGGTCTGGTACAGACACGGATCTCTTGCATGCGTGGCTCACTGAAGTAGTCTCTCAAAATGAAGCAATAAAATCATAAGAGCAGTCACATCAAACTAAATTTGAGCAAATCCATTTTCTCTTTCTAGTTAGTGGTATGACACTGGACAGTAACATAATTTAAAAATGATGATTGGGAAAGTGTCTAGTTTCTATAATGCAGAAAAACAATTGTCTAATTTGTATTGAAGAGATGGTATTGATACATATCCGATATCTAAAAGTGGGTTATCATTGGATACACTTTCTTCTCAAGTGAGAGCTTATGGATGACTGCAACACTCTAGTGAAGAAGTAAAATATTTTAAAGTGTGTGAACTTTCTTGTATTTTAGCTGTTGATGAATGATGAATCTGGTGAAGGATACTGTCCAAAAAATGCCCTGTATGTGTTTGTAGGAGTATGTAAAAAAAACATTACAAGGAGAGATTGAAGAGAAGATTGTTAAAAGTACATGAAAATCATGGTTTTGAAAATAAAAAAGTAAGGAAACACAATTTGTTCACAGCTGGAATAATACAACCCAGTTTCTGTTAACAGCTACTTAATATTTTTTTTTTTAGTGTATCTCTTATGTTCAGATGTGTCTAAACCTGTGAAGTTTTGAAGTGCAACTGTAAGCATGAACTGAGGAAAAAAACTCTGCTTTAAAAGAGAAATACTTATGCCCTTATATTTGTAGGAAAATTCTCTTTCATTTTTTACTATTGTTCATTTTTTTTCTAATATAATACTGCTTTGATTTTCATCTTTCATAGCAGCTTATGCCAAATGGTTTGCAAATTAAATGAAGTAATTATAGAATTAAAATGCCTGTCTAACAATAGAGCAAATTTGCGAGGGGTTTGAAAAGGTACTGTTTTCCATAGAGATTTCAATTGAGATTCAGAACCTGAGAAGTGAATAGTCATTAAAGGACTGTTTTAGATATCAAGAGTTGCAAATAAGAAGACATTCATATACCATCACTACTAATTCAGTGATGGAATAAAATAAGAGAATGAGCGTTTGCTTGATTGCTTTGGAAAATGAAAGGATGTAAAGTTTAGGAATGCAAACACGTGTTTTTTTTTAAAAAAAAAAAAAAGAGCAAAGCCCCAACAAACCTAGTGAACAACAAAAGAAGCTTAGTTTCTTTTTAATTTTCCTTTTTCCCACTTTGAGAAGAACTAATTTATTTGTGACTGTAGACTGTCTTGTCAACTCTGCAACAACTAAACCAGCTTCAGTGGTGGCTGTGTGAGGAGGTAGGAAGCAGCACACTTGCAGATGGGGACCTAGACTCAGCACAGACAGAGAAGATACGACACTTCAGAATTATTTGTCTGAGAATGTCTTTGCAGGATGGCCTCTTATAAGAGTGTCTTCCCTACAGGTATGCAACATGGAAGAAAGTGTGAAAGAAAATAAAAACCAGCAAAAGGAATCAGGAGGGAATTGAAATAAATAAGCTTGAAAGCAACTGGAAATCTGGCAGTGGAATATTTCTTTGAGCTAGTGAAGGTCCATCAATCTTAAGAGAGGCTGGTCCAGGACAGGATAGAAATGTACAAGTTGATGGTGTGAGGACACATATCCGCTTCCAGTGAAACCGGTTTCTGAGCCCTTAAACCATTCCTCGTCACGATTAGTACTGAACAGTGTACCATCTTCTCTCCTCTGCAAAGGAATGCTATTCTTCACTGCAACTGGGGCACAGTTGCCTGTGGTGGCAGAACAGATATATAATTTAGGCTTCTCAATTTCAGCTTTAGCTGTATGCTGACAAAAGTGCTGAAATCTACTCCTTGCATATAAAACTTCACTTTTTTTGTGTATTTTCTCAGAGAATGTCTGTTTGCATTTCATCAGTTCTGCCCATATCATACTGAGATGGAGAGAGGAGACTAAATTAATTACGAGAAGTTTTTGTGTGATTTATGCGTTATGCGAACATTCTTACTACAGTTACTGACGAATGTGCTGTATTGTGGCAGGATCGTTTTAAATTTTGTGTTGCTATTTTGTATAAATTTGCAATTGATATTCATACAAAACTCACTAGTTTACCTATAATCAGGAAAAATTGGTATTTTATTTGTAAGAACATGTCATCCCACTAACTTAAAAAAACCCTAAAAATGAACTATTTACATTCTTGAATTAATATCATTGCAAGAAAGACCTTCACTATAGAACTCTTCTCTTGTAGTTATTTTTTTAAAAATAAAAATATTACCCTTGGGGAAAAAAATGCTATAAACCTAGAATAATTAAGCCATTAAGAGACCTCTTGAAATCTCTAGTCCAATATCCTGCTCTAAGCAAGGTCAGGTATGAGATCAGCACAAGACTTTGTCCAGCTGGGTCTTGAAAGCCTCCAAAGATAGAGACTTTCCAGATTCTCTAAGCTTTCCCTCATGCTGAAACAAAGTTCTCATTATATCCAGAATGAACCCCTCTTGGTTCAGTTTACACTTGTTGCCTCTACCTTTATGTGTTACTGGCTCCATCTTTTCAATGACCCCTTCAAAGGTACAGGTAAGCAACCACTAAGTCTCTTCTGCGGTTGTTTCTTCTGCAGGCTGAAAAAACCCACCAGTTCCTCCAGCCCCTTCTCACAGGGCAAGTGCTCCAGCCTCCCACCAGCTTGATGGTCCTTCCTGAACCTTTTTCCACTTCCTTCAATGTCTGTCTCGTATGGGAATCCAAAACTAGACACAATATCTTGACATAGTCAAGCCACTGCCAATTAAATAGGGATAATCCCTTCTCTTGATCAGAGTATTGAGCATGCCCTTGGCAGGCTTGTGTGGTACCTGTCCTGAAAATGCAGCTGCTTGGTGCAGAATTTTCTTTTCTGTTTATTTGGGAAGGGGATATGAGCTGTTTAGGAGTATACTGGCTGTGTTTGTTTATATTCGGGAGGCCCAGAAGTGTGTGATGTCTGTGTAAACAATGCCCGTGTTTGCCATGGAGATGGATATCAGTGTGACATCTGCTAGCACGCATTGAGCCTGCTTAGCCTGCAAGTCAGCACAGTATCAGACCATTTGTATTGTCCCTGTTTATGCAAGTGGTGTTCGTGGGCATGCAGTGCCTTTAAAAGCACAGTTCTCTTGCCTTCATACATCTGTTAAAACCTGGCAGTGTCTGTGTCTGCATTTTGGAAATGAGAGCGCAACTCTAGCAGGCTGCAGGGAGAGAGGTCCCCTGGAGTCCCAGAGTCCTCCAGCTTCGTTGACTCCTTAACATGCTGTAAGCAGTTCTGGGGTGGCAGGTCCGTTTGCACATAATCCCAAAGTGCTAGAACTTGTGACCAAACAGTGTAACATTCACTTAAAGGAATATACTCAGCATCTTTAGGAAGCAACAGAATAATAGATGAAAACAACAAATTGTATTGGCTATAGAGGGAGCAGAAAGCCAAGGGAAATAAACTAGTGCTGAGCTCTCTACAACCTCTTCCTTGAACATGTGCCAAAATGTAAAAAAAAAAAATATCTGGATATCTAAAAAATAATAATGAAATAGAATCACATGCAAAATTCAGGCTATGGTAAGAGATTAATGTAATTTTGTGTAAATGGAGACATGTTTTTAATCAATGACAGATCTTCAGAAAAATGTCCCAAAAAATACACTAATTCAATGGCTTTAGTAGATTTCTTTTAGTTTGTTTTATAGGATAATTCTCAGAAGAACAACAAACTGAAGAGGTGGAACCAATGGGTAATAACACAGATGGATGTCTGGTGAAAAGTTGTTTAAGAATAATGGTTAATGAATTGGGAAAAAAAAAAAAAAAGGAAACTGACTTAACACCTTAATACCAACAGAGACTTCTACTCATGGAGATGTTCCAGGTTGAATAGCTAAGGTAATTATTACTAATTACAATCCTTTGTTATTTTTGTCTTCCATAGGTAGCACAGAAGAACAAGTAATTCCTTCCAATCCCATGGGTATTGTTAATGTTAGGTTGCTTAGCTTTGCTTTGGCTGCTTTTATTTATTTATTTCATTTTATTATCGTATATGGGCAGGTATAGTTTTATCTTTCTTTGTCAAATTTGTCTTCAACACTTATCATTCAAATGACCTTTTGATATCATACTTCAATGCTCACAGATATTTGCAGGACCCAGAATCAGGTATTTTGCACCCTGAATATATAGTTATAAGTGCAGTACTTCAAGTTAACTGTTTTAGTGTCTACAGTCTTCTGGATGATGTTCTAATTTTTACTGAAATATTAAAATATTTAATTAAATGATTGTGGTCAAAAAAATAAATGGTATATGGAAGGTAAACAGTATATCTATTGCATTGAGCCCTAAATCTATAGGAAGACTGACCAGTAGTACTGCAAGGAGTTAACATCCTTATTTGTCTCTTTGAGGTCCCAGGTCCTACACACTCAGCACCAAGCACTTCTTTGTTGAGTAAAGGGGAATAAAACTAAAGACCTGCTTTAATTATCATCAACTGAATACTTTGTATCCAGTCACAAAAGGACAATGAAGAAGTAGGATGGAGAAGAAAAAAGGCTTATAGAGACTAGTGGAAATGAAGTCATTCTGATTACGTGCACAGTCTATTCTAGCAAAATGTTTTTGTCATGTTGTAGGGTTGTATCTTCTTTTATATGCTGTTTGGGAAAATAGAACATTTGCTCTGCCTTGTTGATTGTTTTGTCTCATGCATGACCATGTCTCTAGACTTGCCTCCCACAACCTCGACAGCCTCTCTACCTACCATCATCCTCATTTTTTTTTTTCATATTATGTCTGTAGGGCAGACACAAAAGCAACTGCATAGAGATACCTGATTTGATCTGTGATGTCTAGCTCACATGCTAGTGGAATTCTGGTCTTGAGACAAGAGCACAGATTCATGTAACCTGCAGCTTGGCTGAGTTTTACAGCCTGTGCTGTGTTTCATGCTGCCACAGCCAAATTGGTACAAATATTTAAAACAGATATGTTTGCAATATATCTGGGATATTTTTGGACTAACTGTAGTCACTGGTATGACCTCAGAATTGATATACCCTCATTTACAGCCTATGTATTCAGTCACCGTTCCATTTAATTGTTCTGTTAGGCTTTTTGTTTTTCTTTTACATACCAAATAATAAATTACAGGTTTTCTCTTATACTTGCTATTAGATTTTCCTGTTTGGTTTGCCTATTTCTGTATTATCTACTTCACATTGTCAGCCCCTTACTGCTGTAAAAGTATCAAGGGTCCTTGTTTCCATTGACAATTCCCAGTACTTAAGAAGATGCTAGAGAACGTATTTAAAATCCTTCCATTTTTTAAAAAAATAATATTTTGGTGTCTCTTAACTTTTTTTTTTTTTTTCTCATCTTTATGCCAGGGCCAATAATTATTGGATTTGAGGGAAAACAAGCGATCCAGGGAAATGAATTGGCGACAAAAATGTACTAAATATATTTTCAGATAATGAAGCAAGAAGGAAAAGTACAGAATCAGTCAAGAAAGCAGAAGCACATAAATGTTGCCTTGCCCACTCTGGGAGAACTGTTACATAAGGGAAGGGAGAAGCCAGTGCATTGAATTAAGTTTATTCTATTCAGCTGATCCTGTACTAGCTGTTGCATGTTGCCTCATAATGGAGTGAGACTAAAAAGTAAAGAAACATAATCTTTCATGACAAGTTTATAATAATATACAAACAATTTCTTGAGTAGTGTTGAAATTTTTTACTTCTAAAGGTAATGCTTGTTTACTCTTCCAGGATGAATTCACTGTAACATTCAAATGCGAACAAAGTGCAAAGGGTCAAGAAAACATCTGAGTTATAATACCATGATTCAGTTTGTTAGGCAGTTGAAATACATGCAAGAGAAAATAAACCTGCTCAAGAAAAAGTACTGTGAAATTATAGTACAGAACTATCATAGTACAGAACTATCATTTTTATCATGTCAAAAATATAAGAAGGACTTTACAATACTCAAGGTAAGAATTCTAAATAGGTATATAGGTAATGGGGGGGAAGTAAAATTGAGTAAAGTTTACAGTTCTAAATGTCTCTTAGATGTTTAAATTTCTTCAAATATCTTCAAGAGAACAAGTAAAGTCCATGAAGCTCATTTAGATGTTTTTCTTGAAAGCTTGCTTCCCCTGGGAGTTGAATATGCCTCACAAATACTCCTGATTTTCCAAGGTTAATACAGAAAATAAACATAGTAAATCCAAGAATAAATTCAAGGAATTAAACTTTAAAACATAACCGCTTCTGTAGCTGTTTATCATTTAGCAGACTGAATCTATTGGATACAGTACAAATAGATTGTACTGTCAGTGTTTGCAAGGGGTCCTTAATGTTCTCTGTACTATCCCTTTTCTCCCAAGTCATGCATTTGTGATCATTTGTGGCCACAGAAACCCATTTTATGAGGCAATGGGCAAGAATAGAAGTGTTAAAATCTATTCCCTGTACTTGTAGGTGGTGATGGTAAAAAAGTAAAACATAACTGGAAAATAAAATATATAAAGATCCAGTGAAACTACTATTCTACTTAAATGCCATGAACATTCATGTTATAATAATTTAAGGCCATATTAAATAAGACTGAAACTCGTTAAGACGCCCTCTAGTATTAAGCAGGAAAGGACACCAACAGTGGCTGGGTTCTCTGAAGAATTAAGAAATGGGGTAAATAGCTGAATGATCTAAACTATTAGCAGTACACTACAGGAGATAAAAACAGTCACACCACCATAATAGTTCCTGCCTCTATTTGCTAACCCAAGAGTAACTTTATTCTTAACCGCAGGGAAAATGCACAGAGGTGGTTTTTTTTGTATCTGTAGGAACCGCCATGTGTCCCACATGTACCTGTTGTTTCACACGTGTGAGTTACAGGGTTAATATTTTACCCTTTTCATCGTATAATCTCAGTTCTCAGATTTAGGAGTTCTGCAGCTAAAATCTGTAAATAAAATGGTGAGTAAATGAATAAATAAGGAGATCTCCCAAACTTCATTTTCATTTTCAGATACATGGTTTCTTCTTCTAGGTTGCTTAATGGGCTCTATTTGAACTTTAAGAGGTTGTCTTCTACAATCGGTATGAAAAGTTTACATGCACTGTGTTTCTTCTGAAATAATGGAAATTCAAACAAAAGTAGAACAGAGAGAGACAGAAAAAAATAAATAACTAATTAAAGGCTCCACAGGTTTAAAATAGAATGTGTCTGAATGACAATGTAGATTTTGACTTTTTGCTAAGATCTGGCTTGGAAATCTATCTACTAAAATATTATCAGGAGATTAGTCTGTCTGAGCCAGAGAAGAATAAAAGATAGGAGCACACAAAATTACAGCTTTGCAATTTGAAGGTAATTTAATGCTGTTATATTTCAGTTTTTCAGAAAAGTTTAAAAAATGTTTCATCATGCCAAAAATGATTATACACATGTATTTTTCTTTAATGGAGACCATGAGGTCTTAAAATTGTATTCTCTTGTCCTCAATATGAGCAATATAATTTCTTCTTTGAAAAATACGAGTTCATAGAAGAATTTTGTCTGATATTCAGATAATACTCCATTTATGCACATATGCCTGAATCTGTGCACAGGCGGACAAAGTGTGCTGACCTTTCTTTTCCATATATTGTGTTCATCACAGGTGATTTCCAATACACAGAGTTATCTGTAGAATTATTAACAGCCTGACATTTATGGATGAGCAAATCTGAAAATCCTTTTTTGATACATACCCAATGGCTGACACCAGTTAGGTAGCTAAGTAATCCATCTAAGGGTTTATTGAGCAATAGAAAGGAAACATGAAAAAACACGGTTATGTTACCTGTTACTAACTTTTTCTTGGCCAGTTTCATGAGTAACCAACTAACGCACTTACCAAACAGCAGTAAAATCAGACCTTTCTTACTTTGTTATAGATTGTGATTTTAAAATAAACATATGGCAAGTTCTTTTAATGTTAGACCAAGATCCTTTGAAAATTTCACACTCACCAAGATGGTGAAACTTGATACTGCACCCAAGCAAATACAACACAAGTAAGCAACTGACTAAGCAAATATCAAGAACACTTGTTAATGAATTGAATTTACCATTTATATGGGTAATCTGTATTATTATAGTATATCTCTTCTATCATAAGACTTTGTATTTAGTACTTAGGCCACTTGGAAATGGCTTGAATGCATGAGCAGTAATCTGCTTACAAACTGTACTATTTGTGACCCATAGAAAGTGATTTGTGTAGTATTTGGTAGTTTTCATATTTTTTTATTTGCTTATTTTTAAACAAAGCATATTTTTTCACTCAGTAGAACTCTAGGCAATGCTGGCTAAAGATTATAAAACATAATATGAGAGGTTTTGGAAAAAGTTACGTTGAGTCGAAAGAAACTCATTGTACTTCTAATCTTTTTTTTTTTTTTCAAAATGCCCTTACAACCTACCAGTTACTGTGCAGCCATAAAGCTTCAAACTGTATTTTTGTCATCAGTGGTGCTGTTGTTAATACATATTTCAGGTCTTAATAGTGATTGCCTTGAAGCATTCAGCAGAATAAATGGGAATTTTCCAAATATTACTTTCCTTGCAGGCTGGCTACATGTATGTTGGTCTCCACAGGCTTTGTTATACACTCACCTCTGCCTCTTCATCCTGACAAATATTTACGTCTGTGATGATCATATGTACCACTAGTAACTAATATTTCAATTAAAAAGTGAATTTAATAGACAGGGAGAGGCAAAGGGAGGGAGTATGTAAGTTATTTGTCTTAGAACATCTTTCTCTTTAGGAATAAATGTTCTAAGGATGTTTTAGTTGGAATTTTCCATCCCTTGCTGCAATAAAAACTACTACCTGCATTGAAATGAGCATTTTGCCTGAAACTCCTCAGAAACAGAATGCTACTAATGAGGCCACCTTTTTCTAACTATTTGGCTGTTTTAAAAGAAGCATCAATTGACATATTATCTCATGCACCGTGGAATTTAATTGTTTGTTATGTTCCTTTTAAAAAACAATTCTGATTTGATCATGGAGAATCCAATGAATAAAAGAGTTGTTCTCACCTGGGTGAAATTGAACTCATCAGAGGAATAACTTCCAGATTGCACAAGGGAAAGTATGAAGAAGAGAGAGATTTCTGAGAGGCACAGCAAGCAAACAACTACAAAAACAACCTAGGGATCAGAAGGACTGTCTAGAGCATGCTGCGACTGCTAAAACCACTGAGCTAACGGAAACTGAGCCTAGAAGCAAGTAGCTATCCTGCAGGCTAAGAACTTCTGTTAGTGTTTACTCACATTTTATTCAATATTTTCTTACTACCAGTGAGGGCACATGCCTCTGTTCTTTGACAGCGTTATTGCTCAGACAATCCAGAATTGGATCAGCACGGAAAGCATAAGATACAGACCCAGAGATTTATTTTTTTTGTGGCCTCAGGAAGCTCTGAGGAAGCCCTGCCAGAATTTGGAGAGTACTTCTGTCATATCTTGCTTAAGACCTGAATTTTGATGATTATGCGTTCTTCAATACTTCCTGATGCTTTCTTGAAAGATGTCTTTGGATTATTAATACAGGTTACATGTGAAGTCTAATAATAAGAAGATTCATAATAGATGCGCTTCATATGGCGAAAGTAAAAGGTCTGTGCTTTTCCATATATTTGAGCTTTTGTTGGGGCTGTATATTAGCTGATAACATTCTTGGACAATTTATACTGTGTGGAGAAAAAAAAAGAGAGCTCTTGCCCATGGGCTTAGGTAACTGACCTAGTGGAAAGGCTCTATTGTTCTGAATTTAGGAAGTTTTTATCATTTATTCATACAGAAGTAAACTGTAGAGGTCATGTCTACTGGGTGCAGGTAAAACCTTTTGTACTGTTCTGTCATTCATTATGAAATTTCATATTTTTAGATATTAACAAGTTGACAGAACTTTGAACTTTTGAGGTTTTTATACATTTTTAAATATATTTTCAAGCAATTTTGTTCACTTGTGTCACATGTACAGGAACTTGGATTTCTTCAATGGTGTTAAATGTTGGCACTTTTTACCATCTTGATTTTTGCTATATTGAACTGCATTGGGTGCTGTGTGATTTCTTCCTTCTCCACTAGAAGGAAGTATCTGCTAGTACCTTTTTGTTTTAATTTGTAGAGACACTGGCACGTACTTTAATCATCTGTCACTTTTCTGTTTGATAATCACAATAGTTGGTGTTTTTTAAAGGTCTTTACTGTGAAGAGTTATCTACAGCCTTTTAAAAAAGTGTATGTCTCTTTCCAATACCGTCTACAAAACTTCAAAACTAGATGTAGTATTTTATCAATTGTATTTATACCTACCTGAACAAAATTTTTCCTACCTTTTCCATCAGCAAACTGAAGAATCATGGAAGCTCTCTTGCAAAAGCATATTGTGTAAGTTCATGGCCAAATGCTTATGGACCAGAATCCTTAGGTTTCCTTCAGAATGAGGGCATTTTTAGGATGCTTACCCATCTCAAAGCATGGTATTACCCTGTGGTTTTGGTGCTTAACTTTATGTTTTATTTAAATGAAAACATTTCTCAACGTGGTGCAGATTTGTCTTTAAAAGTCTCCTGTCCTTGAAATCCATGACACTATAGAAATGATATCAAGACTAAGAATTTGCATCAAAAGGTAATTATTTAAATGTGGTTGTACAATGTAGCTTCAGACTTGATGCTATACTACTAATAAAATTAATAAAATACACTATTTATATCAAGATCTAGTGGAGGGAAATACAATTGGACTATTATGAGAGATTGCGTTTTCAGCCTTGCTCACTATTTTACTACAGTAACTCTCAAGTATTTTAGAGCTTTTGAATCATAAGCAATGTGTCCTTCATATGAATCAGAATTCTCCTCCAGCATTATGAAACTTCTACAATTTGCTATGATAGCATACTCTAACATTTAATTTATCCCAGTCTTCATTCTGTTTCCTCTGAAATTCATGTTAGTGCTCAGTTTTAGTTTAAAAAATGAACACAGAAAAGATCTGAATGTGGATTTCAGACAGATTTTTAGACAAAACAAAATACATTAACTTTGCAGATGGCTACTTTTGCTCTGCCTATCTTTCCAAAAACAGTGAATTGCAGAGTTAATGGGAGTGGAGTTGTCTTTGAAAGCAGCTGTAGATGTTGGGATATGCTTTTGTATTTAGCAGAAGTGATTGATTTTCTGTAATTTTTTTTTGTGTGTGTGCTACATGTAACCTGTCCGTTGCTTATCTACAGTAATTAACATTTTGCATTTGTCTATAAAAAGTTAATGAAAGATGTGATGTATATCGAAATCCTATGTATCAGACAGTTATTAAACAGAAGGTAAGTTTTCTCCTCTCCATAACAAGCAGTACAGTCTATCTGTGCAGCATGTTGTGAATTTAATTGTACTTTGGATATTTTAGGGATTTTACTCTAGATAAAGTTATTCAAACAGAAAAATGAATCTACATACTGAAGAGAGTCAGTAAGCTGGTGTCATTGAAAACTGCTCTCTTTTTATGAGATTAGTTTTCAGGCTCATCAGTCCCATGTTTTGTGTCTTCAGAGAGCTATGTGAATGCTAATGCTGGTACAGAAAGCAACAGACAGAATACATCAAGTGTCAGCTGGGCTGTCCTTTTGGCAGAAAAAAAACCAGAAATCATTGGTGAAAGTAGCTCATTGTGTTGGTTTGGCCTGGTCGGATTTTGGCAGGGGTGGGAGGGGGGAGCTGCAAGGTGGCTTCTGCGAGAAGCTGCTAGAAGCTCCCTGAGTTTGACAGAGCCAATGCCAGATGGCTCCAAAGAGGGACCCGCCGCTGGCCAAGGCTGAGCCTATCAGTAAAGTGATAGCAGACGAACGCCTCTGTGAAAAACGTATTTAAGAACGGGGAAAAGAACTGCGCCACAACATCTGGCACAGAGATGGAGGAGTGAGGATTTGTACAGACACCAAGGTCAGTGAAGAAGGAGGGGGGGATGAGCTCCAGGCGCCAGAGCAGAGAGTCCTCCGGGTCTGTGGTGAAGACCGTGGTGAAGCGGGTTGTCCCCCTGCAGCCCATGAGCAGGGTGCAGATGTCCACTGTGAGGATCACCGCGTAGATGTCCACCGTGTAGAGGACTCCACGCCATGTGGGTGAATGCCTGAAAGGGGACTGTAGCCCGTGGGAAGCCCGCATCAGAGCAAGTTGCTGCCAGAACCTGTAGCCCGTGGAAGAGAGGAATGCCCACGCTGGAGCAGGTTGGCTGGTGGGACTTTTGGGACGCTGTGGGAGACTCATGCTGGAGCAGTTTCCCCTGAAGGACTGCGCCTCAGACTCACGAGGGGTGGGCTGCCCCTCGTGAGGTGCCTCACGTTGGGCAGTTTGTGATGAATTGCCCTTCGTGGGACGACTCATGTGGAGAAGAGAGCGTGAAGCTTGTCTCCCGTGAGAGGGACCCCACAATGGCCCCGGGGAAGAGTGAAGAGTCCTCACCTGGAGTGAAGAAGTGGTGGAACCAACGTCGGATGAACTGACCGTAACCCCCATTCCCTGTCCCCCTGCGCCACTCCGGGGGAGGAGGTGGAGAAACCAGGACTGATGTTAAGCCCGGGAAGAAGGAAGGGATGGGGGGAAGGTGTTCTGCTTTTAAGATCTGTTTGCTTTTTTCATATTTCTCACTACTCCTCTGATTGGTTCTCTTAATAAATGTAATTAATTTCTCGAAAATCGAGTCTGTTTTGCCCGGGATGGTAAATGAGAGTGATCTCCCTGTCCTTATCTTAAACCCTGAGCCCTTGGAAATATTTTCTCCCCCTGTCTAGTGGAGAAGGGGGAGTGAGAGAGTAACTGTGTGGGTTCCTGCTGGCCGGCCAGGGTCAAACCACAACACTCATGTAGGAATTATACTTGAACTGAGTTTAGGATATTTTTAAAAGTCATGATTATTTTTTCTAGATTCACATATAACTTTTCGGTACACTGACGTTGGCCAGTTCTCAGCTGCTCTCTCCTCTCCTCAACAGCAATGATGGTGGAAAAAAATAATATGGAAAAGCATGTGGGTTGAGATAAAGTAAGGTCACATACCAGTTATTGTCACTAGCAAAACTGACTTGACTTGGGGAAGGTAATTTAATGTCTTACTGATTAAAAATAGAATAGAATGATGAGAAACAAATCCAGAACACTTTCTTCCCAGGCTCGACTTCACTCCTTTCCCAGGTCCTATGCCTCCCTATCACCAAAGAGCACAGGAAGATGGGGAATGGGATGTTGTGGTCAGCTGTTCCCTGATCACTGATCAGATCAATTCTGAGTATGCAATGAACACCTGAAATCGTACACGGCGACTGAGGCTTGTCTGGCACGACAGACTGTGGGTTCCTGTCAGTGTGTGTAGGCACGTACATGCAGAGGTCTCAACTCTGAGCTCTGCTGAACTTCTTTATTGGAGTTCGGTTGCTGAAAAGGGTCTCCAAGCAGACTCTGCATGAAGATGAGCGGGAACAATTCTGTTTTGACATAATCCAGTGGCCACACAAGCAGTCTTAGAGAGACAAAGGCAGCACAAAGCCTTACTCCAATACTTCCTTTCTTGCTTCCCAATCAGTGCATCGTAGATGCGAGAAGTGCATACAGTCCTTGACAGAAAAACAAAGAGAGTGCCCTTTGTAATATGTTCATCTTGATGGTAACCCGGTCATTAGAGCTTGTCCTGGAAACTCCAGTTAAGTTAAAACACCACTGCTGACTTTTTATGTCAACATTTATTCAAAAATCAATGGTAGATGATGTAAATTCCATTATGATGTGCAAATTCTGATTACATACAGACACATGGTCACAAAGAAAAGATGATGTCTACAGACTCAATAATAATGCACGGTTCTCCCCCCTTCCAAGTCAAACAGAATCTGTGCTGAAGCCTATTACAAACAAAGGCACAAGTTTAAGAAAGAGTCCTACAAAAGAGATGACACCCCTAAAAAAACAAGTCTGTGACATATATGCAAGAAGCAAGATGAAGAAAGAGACTTTCTTCTTGTCTTACATAAGACCTACTGGAAGAGGAAGTCTTTTCAGCTGAACAAAGCTCATAAACATGTGGCTACAGGTTGCAGTTTGGCCTGAAAAATTCATTACTACCACTACTTCCAATTTACACACAGTCTTCCTTTCCTTATGTGTACCACATGTCCAACTTCCAGTCTGCAAGTCTGGACGATTACCATTCCTCTTCCTCTCTTCTTATGCCTCCCTCCTATTTTCAAAGCTTTTGTTTCTGCTCGGAGATTCCTTGGTAAGAGGTGAGCTTTTTCTAGCCATATTGTCAAATGACTTGAGATAATGCCAAAGCAAGTTCAGACATATTTAATCCACGGGTATCATTCAGCCAATATGAAAGACTGATTTGTGAAGTAGTACGCTTACTTGTTTGTGACAGAGCACAGCTGGAGTCCGGCTTTCTGAGCTGGTGTTATATTTTCCAGAGGTGCTGAAGAGAAGATATTCCTGAGGAAGAAGTCAAAGTGATGGTTGCACGCGGGGGCCAAAAGTATCTTTATGACAGACACTGTCCAGCCAGAGAGCAACGAGCACAGTTTTTATTAAAGAGCCAGCAGATCTTAGGCATGCTACTGCCCCACCCTGACACTCCCACTATAACCAGTTTGGAGGCGGCTTCCATGCCAGAAGCAAGGCAGTCAGCTCTTAAAATGTAAGAGTCAAGGTAGAAAGAAAATACATCTGCAGCCTAAATACACTCTAGGTCTCAATTCAGCCTGGTCCTGCATCATCTTTGCTACAGTTAGAAGTGTCAAGGGGGGGGGGAAAAAAGAGGTGTCTCAATTATTCTGGTAATTCCCACAGTTTGCACACCGTAGGAACCTTCTCTGCAGCCAGCACCCAGGACTGTACTCTCCTCACCTCCAACAGAGTTGCTCTAGCTGCAGCGTTAGAAGCTTCGTGTGCTTCACTACAGATGTCTAGTCTCACTATCACCTTCCCACCAGAGAAATTAATCCAGAAAGACACTGCTTTTACAAAAAAATACGGCTAAAAATAATATGCTTCTACCTTTGCAAAACCAATCTAAGTGTCATGCAAGGAATTAGTGGAGGGACAGAGTTAAAAGACTGGCAGAGCTATTTATTTCCAACAACTCTTGGAGCAACTCTGAATGCTCACCACATGGCAAGACATTTTTTGCTCTTGCACGTATAGGTTAAAATTACCGTAATTTTCCATTTCAGTTTTGTAGTTGACTTGAGAAGTGAGTAAACCTGCTAGAACAGAACTGAAAACAAGCCATATACCAAAGTGTTGGGTCAAAAGAAAAACACTCGAGCGCTTTTCAGCAGAACATTAAAACTTTTTAAAAAATACAAGACCTTGTGGCACCAGAGAACCTACTCAGCTAATAACCAAACTAACACAACCTACTTTCCACTAGAGGGAAATTCCCTGCCCTTCTAAGAAACGGCCTTCCTACATGTGAAACAGGGTCAGCTCATCTAACACATCGGCACCCAACACTATTTGCAAGCACTTCCCATGGTGCCTTCTTTCCCCACCTTCCTTCTGTAAAACAGAAAGTTCTCCCTGCGCTCACTTGAGCTACCAGGAGTGCTTATCTTGGCCTGTGAAGGTCCCAGTTTGAAATCCTTATCTACTGTGTGCTTTTATTTCTCATTATCCTATTCTGATTTGATTGGCAATTAATGAATTTCCCCAAGTTGAGTCTGGTTTGCCCACGAAGGTAATTGCTAAGTAATGTCCCTGTCCTTATCTTGACTCACAGTCCTTTCATTGTTTTTTCTCTCCCCTATCATCTGAGAATGGAAGTGATAAAGTAGCTTTGGTGGGCACCTGGTGTCCAGCTAGGATCAACCTACCACAACTAAGTCAAGGACTCTGCCTTGTCTGTTGTGATACCTGAAAGATTTTCTGAAATTGTTGTGTTCTCGTACACAGTAACATGTTTTTTTTCTGTAAATCTTTATATGTTCCACATTTCTTCTGATTTTTTTGAAGAAAATAATGAGTGTATCCCCAGCCTGTGTGCTGCTGTCCAGCCGCTGTCCCCAAACAGTCCTTGCTCTGGACCTGCCACCCAGGTGGTTCTCTTATCTGTTAAGAGATTAATTTCTATGAGTAACAGCGATACATGTGGCAGGGCCCTGAGGGCACAGGCAGCACCCACCTACCCTCATTGCCCCCAGATCTTCCTGCCTCGGGCCCAGGAGCCTAATCTTACCTGCAGTCTTGTCAGCAGCCCATGCCTAGACTTGGTCCCTGTTGGACGTGGGTCCATGCCACTGCCCTGCCTCCAGTCCTAGCCCCGTCTCCAGGTGGGACGCCTGGTCCGACCCATCCCTTGGAAGTACTCAGGGCTGCCAGCAGGCCCTGCTGCTGCCCCTGGCTCTGCCTGCCCTGCTCGGTCTGGAGATTGAGAGTGGAGCCCTGCCAGAGCCTGGGTCACCCCAACTCATCAAAACACACCCCCTCCCACCAAAAAAAAGTAGAAGATTCTTTCACTCATGTTTCAGGTTTTCTGTCACAAAAGTTGGTCAAGACTGGTGAAAAGGAAAATGATATGGAGAAACATCTTCAGAAAACTTCAGAAACTTGTGTTCCCAGCAGTGAAACTGTTATAGTTTTCCTATAGGTTTGCATTTCATGCATTTCAGAGGATTCTATAGCAGTAAATTGTTGTTTTAATTTAACTTGGACTGATATAGAGCTATGATCTGGTTTGATGTTTAGGATTCATACTACTATAGGCTGGTGGCTAGAGTAATAATATATTTCTGTTTGTAAATATTATAACACGGTTTATGTCTAAAAATGTTTTTTATTTATTTGCAGTAATGTTTTCTATTTTGAATTATAGAGGAAGTGAAGGGTTTACAGTGTTACTACGTGTTACTACATATCACACATTTCTGGACTGAAGTATAGTCCTAATAGATATGTATTTGAATCTGATGCTGCACTGTAGATATAGCAGAAACCAAGTGCTACATGAAGGGACCCTGTCAAAAATTCAGTGGGACAAGATGAAAGAAATTTATTTTTTAATATATTTTATTATATTTTTTTAATATGGTACTGATTTATTTCTGTTTCAGTGACAGACAATATAAATCACTGGATAATTCTACTGTATCCTTATCCTCTCCTATCAGACCTTTTTTTTTTTTTTTTTTTCCACAGAGTACCATAAATACTGTATACATAACAATTCTATACTTAATTACAAATCAGCCTGGTTGTGGAAACAACATCTAATCTCTTCCTTTAATTTAGGTTAAATAAAACTGTACACAGCAGCAGCTAGACAGATTAACTTGCCTAATGTACAGGGTAAACAACCACAGAATTAGACCAGAATTCAGGTCTTGTGGCCTCAGTCCTCAGAAACTGATTTAGTGAAAAAAAAAAAGTAATAATAAATACGAAAATATAAGCATAAAGTTCTTGCCGTCTGGGCTGGATATAAATCAAAATTTTGTGTGTTTTGGTGAAACTTTTACAGAAATAGCAATCTTGTGGCACTCATGTTTACTTAAGTGTTCTGAAAAATTCTCTTATAAGTAACTGTCTTGAGTATACATATAATCTCAAAAATCTCTTTTGTGGTTAAAATCATACAGAAGTATTCTTTAAATGCTATTTTCACTTTGAGAAGAAACCTGGTTAAAAAACTGATTTTTTAATTATAATGTCAAATGTAAAAAGAGTGAGAAACTGAGAACGGAAGAATGATGGACTGTCATCATCATAGGGTTTTACAATATCACTGATTATTTTTTAAAGCATTTATATCATTAAGCTCTGAGAGATAAAATGTCATGCTTTTTGTTATCTATCAAAATAATAAGGCATCTTTATTGATGCTGTATCTAAGAGCAGGTTGTTGAAGAGGAAAGAAATATATTTGGTATTTTCCACATGTAACTCAAATACCAAAATGTTTTACTTGTGGTGCTCAGAATTCATTTCAAAACTGTACTGTTAATATTATAAATCTGGATCTTTCTGTTTTATCATTTCAGTTGTCCCAACTTGTCTGGTTTTAAAGATTTGAGGTTAACAATTAAAAAAATCAGCCAAATAATTCAAACTATTTTGCAAATATTGTGTAATGAAATATTGTAGTTAAAATCATATGTACTGAAAGTGTGTGTTATGTTTTAATTGACATCTTTTACAGTAAGATATAATTCTTGTAACAATGTTTGGTCTGAAGAATGGATGTTCCTAGCCTGGTCATTTTCAAGTCAATAAAATTCAGTTTCATTCAAACATAAATAATAGCTAAGCTGTTGATAAATGTCATCAGCACACAAATATGCTTTACACAATCATGCAACAGAATTGTTTGGGTACCAGAGACAAAACCAAATTGTCGCAGGTTATGTAGCAAAACCTGAACCCAGTGAACTTCACTGTAAGAATTTGTTCTGAACATAAAACTTTAACCACTTTTCCTGAAAGACTTCCCAGGTTTTGATCCCTTCAGGTTTGGGCATTCTGGATGTAAAGACAGGGGGTTCTGACTTATTATTTGTAATTTTGCAGGATTCAGAGACTTGCCTGGTTTAATTCAAAATCAAGAAATCACTCAAGACTCTTATTGACTTTCATGTCAGGTTTCAAAGTGTGGCTGTGTTCTTTTGACTCTTCCAATGTGAGACTTGAGAGGTAGGTGTTCCACTGGCAAGTATGAAAAAAATGCTTCTGAGATAGAAGTAAGAAAAGCCGTGACTTTGAATCTCTTAAAAGAATAAGTCGTTTGTGGTGGTGGAATAGGAATCCTGCTCGACAAAGACCATATTCTCATGTACTGATACAATTATGTTGTGCTCAACTACCTGAGAAGGAATTTTGTTACCTTAAAATACAGAAATAATTTCACAAAAAAACCTTAATCTAATTTATATGTTCCCAAGACAACATTTTTTTTTCTGGATGGAAGAGGTTTGTTGCTTGCTTTTGTTTTGTTTCTTTTTTTTAATCAGTTGTCCATACTCCTCTGGTGCCCCTGAAATTTTAGAAATACATTCCAATCTATGCTATCAAGAAGAAAAATAAAAATAAAAATTACATTTGGAAATATTTTTTAAATTAATTATGAATTCTTTTCACTTTCCTCATAGCTCTAAGCCCTTGCAGCATAATTGAATCCTCTGAAAGTTCATTTTTCTTGAAACATGTAGTGGAAAGATGGAACTAATCATTTGACTAACTTTGGTAAGTCTACAAGCAAATAAACAGAATGAAACTCAATAAAATTCTTCAAAAAGCACAGGAAGAGAAAACAAACCCTTAAAAATAACTTAGTTTCGTAGACTCTCTCTAGTTCTCCAACAGTGCCCTAGCAGAGACACTGGAGACGGAGGTCTTGTCTACATTAAGGCCAAATCCAGATGTAAGGTATAAGTATGTAGGACTGCACATCCCTGAAGTGTACCCCTCTCTAATGCCTTTTGTGACTGGAGGCAGAAGGTTTGCAAATATGGTGTTTAGCCACTAAACTCCTTTTGATAAATCTACACTTGATCTACATTATAAAGTACAGTTGGTAGACCTGTGTAACTTAATCTTTATACTAGCAAGAGCCTGAGGTTAAAAAATGAAATATTTTTTTAACACAACTCACCCCAGTATATTTTTTTTCAATACAGGAACTACAATATAACATAAAGATAACCATTATAACTGTATCAGTAGTAGGTTACTTAGCAGAAAAATTTATATGTAATAGGAGGAAGAAAAGAAAGTCAGCTGAATTTTGTAAAGATGCAAAAGACACAAAAACGTTTTCTTTAAATTTTGTTCTTATTTTGGAGCAATGACGCACAGAGATGAAGCATAACTAATTAGATGAGAAATACTCTGTCCATTTGTTTTTGGTCTCTTAAGATCCTTTTTATCAAAGGCAAATCGGATACATGGAAGAAAATACAAAATAACAGCCCTTTCCACCATCCTTTTTATGTTGTATTCTTTGTGAGGAAGTGCTGGCTGGCTATGTCAATATGCCAACTGGATTCCTCTGGAGGAAGTTAAACCAGGTACTCTTTGAGAGAACATCAAATATTGTCAAGCCTGTGACAAAACGTAAGGGTCTGAAATAATGACTGGTCCTTCAAGTGGTTGCAAGCCACGTGCCTGTTGAGGTGTATAATGTTGGCGAACTAAACAGGTTGCCATGAGAAGTTGTGGATACTTCCTCTACCAGGCCAGTCATTTCACCACTGAAGTCTATCAGCTGATCTTCCCTTTTGTAAATCTTTGCTGACTACTACTGATGACTTTCCTGCCCTTCAAGTATCTGGAAATGGTTTCCAGAATTAGTTGTTCTTTCCATTTCCCAGAGATTGAGGTGAGCCTGACTGGTCTGTAGTTAGCCTGCTGGACCCTCCTTCCTGCCCTGCTTGGAGATAGGACAAGCACCTACTTTTCCCAGTTTTCAGGTGCCTCTCCCAATTGCCATCATCATTCAGAGATAATAGTGAGTGGCCTTGCAATGACATTTGTCAGCTCGGTCACTACTCATGAGTGCATCCATCCCATCATGGTCCATGATCTTGTTACTGTACTCTGGCTTTAGCACATTCAATTGTTGTCTTTGGAATTTTTTTGAGATGATTTGAAAACATGCATCTTGACAGTGAGTTCATGCTTTAAATCTGTTGTGAATTATTTTCTTGATATCATCCTCTAAAATCTACCTTTTTAGTAGAAATCTAGATTTGTTAATTGTTAATTTTGCATAGAAGTGCTCAGTGCTACAGTTTTCCAAAGGCTTACAGGTTGAAGGTTGAATTTCAATTAAACAGAGGCACAATGTGAATGGGACAACATGAAGAAAATTTCAAGTGTTGCATGAAAGTCAGAGTCTATTAAAAAGTGACATCGGGAAAAGTAGTTTACAATGACTTTATAATTTTGTGTGAAAAGTTTATCATTGTGCTGTATAACCCAAAGTGTATACAGCCCACTAACGATTTGATTGCATTTCTCTTTCCTGTCACATGATCCTGATTAAACAAAATGCACATAAGCTCCAAGGCAGATTAACATTTATGGGTTTTTTTCCCCCTCAAAGAACTAGAGATGTTATAAAAAGGCATTATGGTGAAATCGGTCATCTCATACAGACCAAGCTCTATCATCAACCTGAAGATTGTCACCAAAAACATCTTATGTTATCGGACCAAAGGAATTTGTAAGTTGAAAGTGGGGAGAGACAGAAGGCTGGATGATAAAAAAATAACAGTAAGAAAAACAATTTAAAAACTTTTTTTTACAACCCATTATGAGAGAATGTCCCCCAAGACATTGCTGTTCACAGTGATTTACTGCATCCACTTAGTGCATTGGAAGTGCATATTTAAAAGAGATTGATTCATATATAGTAATCAGGACTCAATTTTAAAGATGAGTAGGTAAAACAAATTAATTAAATGTATATTAACACTAAAATCATTCACAGGTAATAATTTAATATCCAGTAGAACCTATATTAATTAATTTCAGTGGAGATGAAGATAAAAATCCTAATACCTTTTTTATAATTTTTCCATGGCCTGAGATGAACATGATTATTACTCAGAGGACATGTTCCATCTCTCTTTACCCTACTCCACAGTTTGCTTGTGTAGTATTACTATGAGAATAAGCCACCAGGACTGGTGTTTAGTTCTGATTTTTCTTGGAGAGTGGGTCACCCTGTAAGCTGCTGTTACTACTGAGTTGTCGTCTCTTTTCAAAGGATGATGTTGAAGCACAAGAAAACTTATAGTAGGTATTTAGTAGGTTCTCTAAAGCTGTTTACATCTTCATCCACAATTTGCAAGATTGAGTCTTTGATATGTATGAAATAATTCAGTCACTACAGAGTTGTTATCACAGCTGTGGACTTTTTGATCATTACATTTGTATTACACTATTGGATTTTTAAAGGTGAATGATAATTTTTTTTAACAAGTGAAAGGTTGTAAGCTGTGTATTTTGCTGTCTGTAAACTTGTAAAAAGTCAGTTCCATGTCTGTCTTGTCTATAAACATTGTTACTATCATCTTTTCTTTATGTGGGAATGTTATTGAACTTTTTTTTTTTTAATTAATCTCCACTTTCCCACTGTCCTCGTTTGAGCTAAACAGAACGAATTCTGTTCAGTGATTTCACTTTCCAATTTAATCTCTTTTAAGAGGCTGAACTTTCTAAAGTTAGCAGCATGTTTTTGCAGACAGTGTGTGCTACTGGCAGTGATAACACCTGATGTTGAGAGTTATTGCCTGGGACTGGGATGCAGAAAGGCTCTTGCTGATATTTATTCCTGTAGTGACCAAGGCCACTGATGGCTCTTGTGTGTCACGCTGGGGGTGCCAGGAAATGAAGTAAAAGGAAGTAAAAAGTTGAACTTCCAGTGAATATCAGACAGCGCAGGTGACCAAGAAAAGTATTCCATTCCATTTATGTCAAATTCAGCATAAAGCAGAGGGATCATGGGGGTTAAGCCCTCTTGCTCTAATGACTGGCATCCACTTTTTAGGAAAACAAAATATTCTGGAGTGTGTCCAGAGAAGGGCCACGAGGATGATTAGAGGGCTGGAGCACCTCTCCTGTTAAAACAGACTGAGATTAATATTTTGCAGCAATATTTTTATCAAATATACTGAAATACATATATATTTAAAAGAAATATACATATTTCTTTGAAATGGCTTAAACTAAGGATCTTGTGGAGACATGACTTCAGACATTCCAGTGCCCACATGCTCCTATTTCAGTCTTGCTAGCTGACCTCAGGGTAACAGGTCAGCTGGGTCTGTCATCCAACCAGTAATAAAGAGACATAGTAAGTAATGTTTTTACTCTTCACCTTGGTAAACTCCTATTTAGATGCAAAAGCCAGAGATTTTTGAAAAGTTGCCTCTACCAAGCTTAGAAAAGTAGATGCCACAGTGGAAAATTGCTTAGTTGCTCTGTGGAATTTGCAAACAACAAAGGGAAAGGCCATTGCATCAAGTTAAAGAGGATAGAATTACAAAAAAAATAATTTGAGGGTACATTATTGAATTATTATATACATATAGAGTGTGGAAATCAGATTTCCTTAAGCCTACTGTACTTGAATTTGTAACTTTAACATTCTTTCAGTGTATTTGTTGAAAAATATGTCTGCAAATTATTAATCAAAGCAGATTTATGATAGAAAGTACTTGTCCAGAAAAATACTTCTTATTGCATTTGGAGAACAAATATATTACACACAAAAAGATTCCCCCACAATGAAAAAGATATTTATGGAAAAAAGAAAAGCCAACATGTATTTTAAGGAAGTATTTACATTTGCAGTTAGGTATCTAGCAGCATTTTAAACATCCTAAGGTATCCTGACATCCCAAGATGCCGCTTAGCAGATCTCCCATAGATCCTCTTTCACATACATCCTCTGTCACATTGTGGCTTGGTCCAATGAGTGTGGTTAATGGAGTTAAATCCAACTGGTGGCCGGTCACAAGGGCTCAGTGCTGGGACCACTCCTGTTCAACATCTTTATCAATGACCTGGATGAGGGGATGGAGTGCACTCTTATTAAGTTTGCAGATGACACAAAACTGGGAGAAAGTGTCTATCTGCTGGAAGGTAGAGAGGCTTTTCAGAGCTTTGGACACGCTGGATCACTGGACCAAGGCCAATCACATGAGTTTCAATAAGGCCAAATGCCGGATCCTGCACCTTGGCCACAAAAACCCCCAACAGTGTTACAGGCTTGGAGAGGAGTGGCTGGAGAGCTGCCAGGCAGAGAGGGACCTGGGGGTGTTGGTAGACAGCCGGCTGAAAATGAGCCGCGGCGTGCCCAGGTGGCCAAGAAGGCCAATGTCATCTTGGCTTGTATTAGGAATAGCGTGGCCAGTAGGACCAGGGAAGTGATTCTACCCTTGTCCTCGACACTGGTGAGGCCGCACCTCAAGTGCTGTATGAAGTTCTGGGCTCCACAGTACAGGAAGAACATTGAGGTGCTGAAGAAGGTACAGAGAAAGGCAACCAGACTGATTAGGAGACTAGAGGGTAAGTCTTATGAAGAGAGGCTTAGGGAGCTGGGGCTGTTCAGCCTGGAGAAGAGGAAGCTGAGGGGAGACCTCATTGCTCTCTACAACTACCTGAAAGGCAGCTGTAGTGAGACGAGTGTTGGCCTGTTCTCCCTAGTGAATAGCAACAGGACAAGAGGGAACGAGTTCAAATTGCACCAGGGGAAGTTGATTGGATATTAGGAAAACTTCACCAAAATTGTGGTGAAGCACTGGAATGGGTTGCCGAGGGAGGTGGTAGAGTCACCATCCCTGGGCATGTTTAAAAAACGGCTGGATGTGGCACTTCAGGAGATGGTTTAGTGTTAGGGTGGTGTAGGGCTGTAGGTTGGACTTGATGATCTTAAAGGTCCTTTCCAACCTTTATGATTCTGTGATTCCATGATTCTATGAATTTATATGGCAGCTCTAAGCAGATGTCTCAGGTATTCTAGGACATCTAGAATGGCTCTACATAGATATGTTAACACATTTTAATGTCTTGCTACATTGAGACATCTAAATTTAATTGTCTGCAGTGTGGTATTGAAGGACTTCATAAGATACTCAATTCTGTGCTGGAGCAGTTGCAACTTGTCTGAACTATTTTAGAACTGCCTGCCAGGCTGGGATCAACCCAGTCCTAAAATTCTGGTTTTCTTTTGTATTTTATCACTAGAGATGGCCCTTTGGTTGAACTGAAAGATCATTTTATCTCATGAGTTATAATTGCATGAATAAATGCTGAATTCCTTATTACAGTATACATAGCAGATACACTTGTAAGTATATATCTACATCTTATTGAAGCCTGTGTATCTTTCAGAATCTCTTCAAAACATAAGGACTACCCAATTGTCCCATGAAAGATAATGTTGCAGTAGGTCAGTGCAGTACCTTGAAGAAAGATTAAAGTACAACTGATTTCAGTCTCACACTCACAGTCTCATACCCTCAGAGGTTCAAAATGGCCACTCATGGGTGGCAGGCCCATGCGTGCTGTGAGCCATGCCAGATGAGTGTCTTGCAGAGGTCTCCCCTGCTACGAGCGAGCAGACCCCACGAGGTCCCTGATGGTCATAACAACTGGGACATGATGGTGCATGTCTGGGCTGAGCGTCCTGCCTATGATGGTCATTTCCAAAAAAGATGATCATGCGGAAGAGGATGGGGCTGTGAGTTGTGATGCAGAAGAGCAGGGAAGTGACAAGGAGACCACACCAGTTTTGAGGGTTTGATAGCCAAAAAATTCACTGGAGAGCATCTTGATACCTGCGGATGTTCCCACCATGCTGGGTACAACAGGTATATCTAGCATGGTTTAGCGTGGTGGGAATTTTGACTCCATGGCATTGCAGACGAGGCAATGGGACTGTGTACCTTCAGTCACAAGGAGTAATAGCCACAGAATTCTTTTTGAAACAGGTTTTGAAATAATTTATTAAGCACAGGGACAAAAATACTTCCTCTTAGACTACTACCTGATGGTCAAGGTGCTGATAAATTCTTCTTTCTATGACATGAGCATCGACAATATATGAATATGGTTTCATTTTTTTATTGTAAGTGGTAAAAAGTGTATAGGCTTTTCAACCAGAACTATTTTAGGTCTGCACAATGTGCAATTTGTTACAGACTAAGATTGTTTGTGGTTTGGAATTCAATACCATTGTCAGACTGATAAAATATCTGCTCTCTGCAAATAAGCTTCCTAGTGGTATATTGCAATTCTCAGCAAGGTCTGTCTCTGTCAATTCATACAACAAGCTCAGGTAGGCAGACTGGAACAAAATGAATATTTTCTGGCGGTGAATTAAATTTTCTTGTGGGTAGTGGGGCAGGTATGTGTGGACAATAGAAGTTTTGCACATATCTTTTTTTCTTTAAAACTATGTCTGTAACTAGCACACACATCCCACAGAAGGAAAATTTAGAATGCTTGCTCAGTTCAAGTCAGTAAACAAGTATTTTGTACTGATGAGATTTAGCATGGAATTTCATAAACCAACTAGGTTGGTTGTCAGACATCTATTTATGTAATAAGAGATTTGGGGGATGAAATGATGGCTAATGGGATTCTGCAAACAACAAAAAAAATCAAGTGGTTATATTCCACCTATGTAACTTGCTGCCACTTTTTAAATCCTCAGTTGACAATGTATTTTGAATTTTTGAAGTGCAATGATTTCTCTAAAGTGACTTTAGTACAAAAACATTCATAGAACCAGAATGAAGCAGACTTTATGTTAGATCGAGTTGTATTTGCCTACCTGGCTACACAAAGAAAAGATGCAATGAAATTAGTCATACGCATAGCATCTACACCAAGAGAATTAGCAGCAAGCATATTGAACTCTGAGCCTTAATCTGTATGGGATTCAATGCTTGCTCAACCTGAGCATTTTCTACTCCTAGGAAACCAGTTTAACTGTTTCATGGCACGTTTTCTGACATTCTACAGGCCATTTTCCGTGCATAAACTCTTTAGGTACCACCTGCTCATCTTCTAGGACATGATAGATATATCTTCTTTTACTTTGTTTTCTATTCGAAATTGGCAGGATTCACTGGCATTGAAAAATACGGCAGGTTGCCTACACCCTTTAAAACCAGAACTTGGCTCTACCTGTTTCTACATTGATCTTTGGAACTAAGATGAACAGAGAATGCTATCACAACACAGATTGGATGGGCCACTACTGACCTCATATTTAGAATCTCCCAGCTTCTCGTCAAGTTAACCATGACTTTAGCTTGAGACTTGAAGATCCCTTACCCTAATTTTGTTATAAATTATGCAGTTCACATTAGCTTACTTGACTCTTGCATTAGTTAGGTAAGGACTCTTAAATCTGTTTTGTTTTTAAATCAGTCTGATATAACTTTTTTTGCTTAAGGCAACCTATGTCAGGCTTAGTGGTCAACACAGAAGAGAGTAAAATCTATGGGAAAGAAAAAAAATGTGCGGAAGAAATAGGTGAATTTCTATTGAATGGAAATGGCAATACAGAAAAAGGACAAGAAAAGTGGGAGTAGTGTTTGAGAGAAATGAAAGCAATAGCCAAACACTAAAATTAATGATTTTTGTGATGTGGAAAGTACAGTGAAGGCAACATAAAATTAATGTGTACAGGTCCCAACGAAGGGGCAGTAGATGAGCAAAGTATAAGCCATATGGCAATTTACCAATTATGAGAGATACAGAAAATAAGCATTTAAGCAAATAATGACCACTTAATCAGAGAGAAAATTACACAATAATATGCAGTATTTTATGGCTTCTACCTGTTCCATTAAATTGAGGTAGAAAGAGCCTTAGCTTCTCATTACATACAAAAGGACTGAACCTCAAGTTCAGTGCTCATTAGGAAACAAATACTAAAGCAGGGGAGTCAACCTAAGATCCTTTAAGAGTAATACTCATTTACAGTAAAAGAAACAAACAGAATGAGCTCGTAACAGCTGATTTAGTTTAGGTGAGTTCTCTCCATTTGTTAACAACACATTGTTGGGATTAGGATGGTGAAGCCTGTGGTAGATGAGAGACGGTAAAACTCATTATTTTATTTTACAAATACTGTGTGTACTACTAGAAAGCATGGTAGAAAAAAAAATTGTCTGACTGAAAGGCTGAAGTTTCTCAGTTTGATGTGACTATGATTATAAGTATGAAAGAAGTAGTTTGCACTTATCGTAAAAGGTCTTTCAAAGCCTTTCAAAGAACTTGCTGATATAAATACATTTTTTTCCTTCTGAGTTCAGCGATTTGGTATGTATTTGAAATATTGAAAAAAAAGCTTTATTTAAAATTTATTAGGCTAATTAGCCTAAATGTATGATTGCCATCCTGTCCATAGAGTTGTTATTTTAAAATTACTTGGACAAATGACTTTGGAAAATACAATCATATGAATTAGTCACTTATACTTTTTTTTTTAAAAAAAAATCATATGTAAATGTTGTTAGTACCTAAAAACATACATGGGATAAAAAGTATTGGAGATATAAAGTGGTAAAAGTAAAGAATCAGGATCTGCTACACAACTCATTTCATGTCACGTGAAGCCAGATAGCATTTCTTTTAGTGGTAATATGTTAATATAATTTACTATCAATCACATGTCTGTTTCACCTGGAGTTACTTTCATTAAGTCACAAATCACAGCAGTCATGACAAATAACAAACCTAGTGAATATTACATTTTAAAATAATCTCTCTGTTAAATCAATTTTATGAGGGTGTGTTGTTGCCATAATAGATACTCCAAGTAATATGGTTTAGATAAAATGAAAATGAGAACTCAAACTAAGAATGTTAGTTACAAAAAAAAAGTTAAACTCCTTGCATGATTATCTTTCCTGCTCTGCATTTGTCAGCTGAACATATGGAAAAGAGGTTGAATTCAAACAGGGAGGATGACTGGTCCAGGTATATGCTTGCAATGAGAAACAAAGCCAAAGGCAAAGAATCGTTGAGTAGCTGACTTACAATAATTATAGTTGTCAAATTTGTCATGCTTATTTCTATTTCAAGGACAGGACTACAAAACCCAGAGCATAATAGTATTTAGTGTTTCATTTTACACACGGGGAGATACGCCTAGCATATTTTTGCATATATTTCATGGCAGTGAATTCCTTGTCAAAACATTAATCTCAAAGGTCTGAAGGGCAGGGAGGATTTGCTTTGATTCCAGTCACCACTGCCCAACCATTTATTCGGTTTCATAAAATTGAACCCTTAGCACAGACTAATAAAGCTGAAATCTGTAGAGCAACTTTTTCCCAATTTAAAGCAAATTGTTCTAGGGAAATTTCAACCTAGTGTTATTTTAAGCTCGGACGTATGGATAGGTGGAATTGAAAGAAATTTTCTTTTTAAAAGTATGGAAAAGCTTGTTTCTGAAGGTTAGGTACTCAGTCAGGGCATGCTGCATGAGAAAGAGAAGTCCACACCTTTTGTTAATTAATATATAGTCTGAGCTGATTGAAACAGAAAACTCAGAACAGCAGCAGTGCAACAATATGCTGTTCAAAAATAAGTTGGAATAATCCATTGTGGCAGTAAAGCATCTTCCTTCTGTGTTCCTCAAAGCATATCTAAACCACTGAGGAACTTCCTGGCACACAGGGTCACATAATTGTTGAGACTGGAAAAGACCTGTGAGGTAATCAAGCCCAGCCTATGACTCAACACTCTCACATCGACTAGACCACTGCACTAAGTGCCACTTCTAGCCACTCCTTAAACACCTCCAGGAACGGTGACTCCACCACTTCCCTGGGCAGTGCATCCCAATGCCTGATCAGCCTCTCCGTGAGAAAGTGTTTCCTGAGATCCACCTCTTGCAGCCCAGCATGATGCTCTGTGGTCCTCCCACAGAGGTCCAAGCAAGTGCAGTTCTGGGTAGGCACAGCAGCTGAATTTGCAAAAGCTGCACAACTGCAGTAACCTGGCCTCGTGGTTATGCTGATTAGCTGGGTGTCCCAGCAGTGATAGTTAACTCCACAACAATATGACTCTGCTGTACTTATTGTCATTAGCACTTTGGCCCTAGCTGAGTTGTCCACTTTATAACACAGAACCTACTCTTAATTTCTATAATCTCCAGACAAAGCATGTGTTATAATATTTGGAAAGTCAGCACAGGAATAAAAGGCAAGTCACTAAACCTGTGAGAGCTTCAGTGATTTGTGCAACTTGCAGATAAGTCTACATGTCAGCTCTGTCCTGACAGTGGTCTTAGTACTGGAGCTATGTTTGTATGTTGATAAGGCCAGTATAATAATGGATGAGAAAAGCAGAAAATGGAAGGCTACTTTTTTGTTCAGGCAACAGAGAGTTTTTTGTAGTATATACAGATTGTTATGGTAACATGCTAATATCTTACTTGCAAATAGGTGTTTCTGAGGAGGTAAATGGGTGTGATGATGGAAGTTTTAGATCAGTTTCTTAAATCTTTAATAATTTCTCTGCTTCTCAAAGGATTTTCCCACATTTGGGAAAAAGCAAAAATAAAAGAATATATGTCATATATTTAAAAAATAACTTTATCCACTGAGCTATAGTGTAAAAATTATGGCAGCCACCAATATTCATACAATGTTATTTCTAGATAGAAAAGGACATGAAAAAGTTTTGCATAGGTGTGTATCAGTTTTCAGTATTAGCTGCAGTATGAATTTCCCCATTAAAAGATACTTCTTTTTCTTCTGGTGTGCTTTTGTTTGTTTGTTTTCAGTACTGAAGCACTGACAGGTGCTGATTCTTTGCGCCTTTTTTATTACTATCATTACATTAATATAACTAAATTTCTGTGTTGCAAACAACAGATAAAGACAACAGGTAAGTAAATACCGGCACTTACATAAAATGTACATTATGTATTTTCCTTGTCACAAATATTGCCAGAGATTAATGTTTTAATTTTCTGTAAATGTGTATCACAATAATTATTTAGGATTTACAGGAAAGATTTATTATTGGTCTAACTGGGAAAACAAAGCAGGAGTTTTTTGGGGGGCTAAGCTAACACTAAATACTATTTGTAAAAATCTCTCCTGTCCTTTCTCACTGTGACTGCTTTTTAAAAAAATAGAAAAGGTAAAAATATGCCAGATGAGATATGCAAGGTTTCATTTGTGTACTTATTTGTAATTGTTATGCAGTTCTGGTTTGCTGTTGTATGATTAATGATAATACTTTGAATGTCTGAGATAAATAATGCGATAAAAGTAGAAAATGGTTAACTATTATTTACTCCTTATGCTTTACTGCACATTCAGGTAGGTAGTTGTGACATTTACATCTGCCCTGACAAAGTTCCACCAAAGACCCAAGGATGGCAATTAAAACCTGACAACTTTGCTTCAGGTGTTTCCCTTGCCTTTGGTGTGTTGGCTGATTAGAATTGACCACAGGTGAGGCTTTACAAGGGTATAAATGGGCCCTGACAGAGAGCTGCTATGAAGTAGTTTTCTTGGGAGTAGTGTGTCTGTAGTTGGGAAGTCTTCCCTGGGATCAGAATGTTTGAGTTGAATGAGCCATTACTCCTCCCTTGTGAGTGATGCTGTTGGACACATCTGTGAGTGAGTACTCGTTCCTGTGGGTGAGTTATCCTCTTTTCTAGATACCCCTGAGAGGGAAGTTTTTACCTTCTGTGAGTAAGCCAGTGTGTCTGCCCTTTGGATCATCTTTCTGAAAGGAATATTTACAAGTCCTTAAGTCAAGATATATAGTATAATATGCCCTATTGGCATCCAAACTTGTGATATACTTTGGTCTGTCAGAGTGCTGGGTAGTATTCTAGTTGAAATAAACCTTCATTTGGAGCATGTCTGTTTTGTGGGTGCCTCAACAACAGTAGGGTAGTGTGGAATTAAGGCACTTTTGCCTAGACTTCAGGTCTAACCACAAGGCAACTATATTAGCTAAATCATTGCAAGAGCGCTTGACCCTCTCAAACCAACCTTTCTCACATCATTTCATGTGAGATTGTTGTCTAAAATTACTTAATTATCTACCTTGAATTCTTCACACATCAGAACATTAAGAAGTTTTCCAGGACAATGTGCAACTGGTATTATGGGAGCTCTCCCCGCAAATGTTTTCCAAAGCAAACTTAAGGATGGTAGCATTAAGGGAGCTTGGTGTTCTGACTCTAGGAGAAAACTACACAGAGAGTGGAACAGAGTGGAGATACTGTGGTCAATTTCTGTAAACACAAAGGAACCTGGAGATGTCAAGGAGCCGTTTAACTGCACATTTACTACACTGGTCCAAGAGTCTGTCATCTTATGATAGATACTGTCCTTTGGATGAACTATGCTCATTATAATCTCGTTGTAATACCAAAACATCTCCATCCCAAAAGCTACCTGCCTCTGAGGTGCAACCATCCCTTACTGAGCTTGAGCATTCAATTTTTTCTAGTCTATACATTTAAATGCGAAGTGAGAAAAATTTACACCCATCACATATGCATGACTAGAGTCACAGAAGCTCCACCTGAAAGGTAACAAATTGTATAAAAATGCCCAAGAGAGGGGGGATGTCAGGGAAGATCCCACCATCGTCAGAGGTGATACCACTACGGGCCACCTTGGACTCCTGGGATCAGTCGAGGTGCTGAGCCTCTTTTCCTCCCCATAGGGATGCCTTTCAGTTAAATCCAAACATTTGGTCTCACCGAGTGCTGCCCAGGGATACTTAGGAAATCTTAATAGAGTTGTGCGTAATGTAATACCTCTAACTTTTGCACGTGCTTTGTAGACTTCGTAGATTTAGCTTCTGCCAAACTGATTTGCCTTTTTTTTTGTTTTTTTGTTTTTGCAACAGAGATTGTTACCTCTTTTCCGCAACAGCAATTGTTGTCTCTTTTTGCAAGAGAAATTGTTGCCTCTTTTGAGAGGACAGAGATTGTTGCCTCTTTTTGCAACAGAAATTGTTGCCCCTTTTATTGCAACAGATGGTGATTTTTTTTTAAAAAAAAAATACTTACTGTAATTGAAGTGCTGGTTTAGGTATCATTTTGAAAGACTCCCACTTGAGTTGTGTAGTGACATGATTTTGAAAAAAAATCAAATATTTTAAAATACTGTGTTATGAAGCTAAAGCCAGTTATTAAATGGTGTTATTTCACTGAACACACATGCTGAAGTTTGCTGCATGCCTTTAAGCTAGCATTTGTGTGTGTACGGCTGTGGGGAGAGTAGTTTCTTATTTTAGATCACTTGGTTAGAGAGTGGTGCTGATAACACCAAGGTTTTGGGTTCAATCCTGTTTGGTCCCCATGATCTAGTTGAGAGGTGTTCCTGCCCATGACAGGGAGGTCGGATTAAATGATCTCTAAGGTCCCTTCCAGCCTAGGCTATTCTATGACTCTGTGATTTTTTTCTATCGCAAAAGGTTTAGTTCTGTGCGGTGATAGCTAGGCTGGCAGAAATACTCAGTGACTGCAAGAAATCTTGTGCCTCTCCATACATGCATTCGGTTTGTGTGCTAGGCTGTCAGTGGATATTGTTTTATTGCTACTGCAAGTCACCACAACACTTAAAAGACTGAGTTCAAAGAGTTCATAATATAAACTCAACATTAGCTCTGTGATAGTAATTCTGATTAGGAAAAATATATATTAACCAATGCAACTGAGGAGAAATTATGCAGAATAAAGCTTTGATGCAAAATGTGAACTTTAGGAAGGGACTATATTTTTTGACGTGTCAGAAACTATCAAACATAGGGTTAGTAGGAGTCTGAGAAGGCTGAAATATGATTAAAATTATGGAAGGATAGAAAGACATAAGGTGATAGTGTATTAAACTCAACTTAGACCTGCATGAGAAACTTGGGTTCTTGAATAAGCCATTTAATTCCTTGGTTTATTATAGGTAGTCTGAAAATATTTTCATATTCATTAGAAGTCAGTGGCACTCAAATATCCTGAGGCTTTCTGAAACTCTTTAAGAACATTTAGGGTGAATTGCATTCAGCTGCTGGAAATCTGTGAAACAGATTTTTTTTTTTTTTAATTTTTGAGAGGTTGATGCTAAATTTCAATCAATTTGGTTCAACGTGGAATGAATTATCAAGTATCTGTTCTGCAGAATGAAAATGCCTAGAGAACTACGGTTTATCCTCTAGGTCATAGTGACAGAAGACTTCTAAATGTTTTACATGGAAAAAAATAAGTTTGTGATTTCTTCTCTAGGAGGTAGAAATTTCATTTTGGAATCAACATGGTGAAGAAGTAGAGAAGATTAGATAAACTATTGAAAGTTTATATTAAAAATAAACCAAACATGGAATTGTTAATCGAGCATCCATAGCACAAATTTTGTTTGAGAGATTGATATATGGGTCCATGAAAAACTCAAAATGCTCTTTGTGAATACCTAGCTACACTTCTGCTCTTCCTCCTCTCGTGTGAATATTCTATTTTCTCTGATTTCTCAAGCTTTGAGAGGAATATGGTATTAAACATATAAGTTTATTCAGCATCTTGCCCTAATTTTATAAAACCAGAGTGTACCATACAATTAGCTCTGCTGGTTGCAACTGTTCTTTTAAAAAAAGTCATTAGCACCTCACAGTGATCAGAACATGAAATGTTTAATTAATCAAATGCAAAGAGGAAGGAATGATTATGGGCCAATTAGTAGGTTTGAATATCTTATGAAACATTTTGATGTGTGTTCTTATGTATATGCACAAGTGTATGTGTATATATGTGTATACACTTTATAGACTAAGTAGGGAGATGATGCACTTTGAAGCTGGAAAACTAGAATTAAGGTCATTTAGATAACTGTAACTCAAACTCTTCTGTTACAGATTTTAAAGGAAGAGAGAAGAACTAATGTGACCTTAGCTTGCTTCTGTTACAAGATTGTTTTAAGCGCTTCCTGTTTTCTTTGTGTGCATTTGTCATTAAAAAAATGAGCTTATAGCTTGATGTAATACCTTCCTTGCACCAATAGCTGGAAGAGTTGTTAATAAATGGTAGCGAATGATTGAACAATTAGTGGAAAACTAATGCATGGGCATAAAAAGGAGTACAAGGGCAAGTAGAACTATTGGGCAAAGACAGCTACAATTGCTGTTTTTCTTCACTGGTGCCTGCTAATTTGAGTTCTTATCTCTTGTACATCTGTAGAATATATCTTTAGTTTCATTTCAAATATGGCTCAAGAGACTTTAGTGAACTATTGATCTTCATTCCTTTTTTCTCTTGTCTCTTTGCACAGCTCAGATTTTAAAAAGTCTCTTGACAGCACCTTTACATCGAAATGGACAATAACTGATCTTAAAGTACTCTAGCCAAGAATTGCCTAGTTCATGTCACTGAAGATCCACCACCAGGTGTACTCTGTTTTTCAAAAGCAGCATAAACTCTGGGTGCAAGACCTCACCTCAAATTATGCACACAAACATTCAAAGGATTACTCAAGCATTCGAAGTTTTCCACCTAAGTACAAAGAAGGAATTTTCTCTGCCTCTTATGTTCTGTTAAAAAAAAAAAAAGAGAAAAGAAAAATATGTAATTAGTTTTGTTTGTAGACATATGGCTCACACTAGGTAGATAATCTTACTCTTTGTTTATGCTTTCTTAATGATAAGGACCTTGCATTGTTCATTGAGTTTCCAGCTCTCTGGAGATATTTGCTGGTCATCTTTCTTTGCTGCGTATTGCCAACACTATCAGGTGTGTGTCTAGAACAATTTGTACGTAAGACAGCTATCATGTCCAATCACACAAACACACAGAAGAATGCTGTTGGGGTTGTCATGGAAGAAGGGGACATTCTGCTCAACATGTCAGAAAACTGCTGTGAGGGTTATTTCAAGGAGATAGTTACTTTTAATGTTTTCATATTAATGAAGAGTCCTGTTTTTTACAATATTAAGTAGCTGTGTAACCTGCCTCTACTGAAGTAGCACTACATACACGGCATTAGGATGGGAAAATAGAAGCTTGTGTTTCTCCACATGCAATGTGATCTCACAGAAATTATTTTCCTTTCCCTTTAAAATGTAATTTGTTAATTAATTTCTTTTATTCTGATTTCGAGCAGATTCAGGAGGAACACTGTTCAGAACAAATGCTTAGCACACTTAAAGCCTCAGTGCTATGTAAATCTGGATTGTAGAGACCCTAATAAGCTCTCACATATCAAATACTCATCTTTACTGCAGACTACATCATTCTGTAAGCTTTAAATGTGTCACACCAAATACTGGGGGGGAAAAAAAAAAAAAGAATGGAACAAGATACTAATCCTACAATGAGGACAAGAGCTAGAGTGGCAAAGATTTGGAGGAAAAATAATTCAAGAAGGATATCTCTGTTTCTTCTATTAAAGAGGATTTATGGTTTCAGATTATATAAAGAGAACTCATACAACTGGTAATTGTATATTGCTGATATCAGATTGTTACAGAAATACTTTAAGCAATTGTCCTTTAAACTTTTTTTTGTTAAGACTAGCAATATAGGAATGCCAATACGCTCTTACTTGTCTACTAGCGGCACTGAATCTTCATCTTGTCTACACCAGCTCTGTCAATGATATCTGTGTGTACTATAAGGTTGTACATAAGCATTGCACACAAGTAATAATCACAGTATGCCAGAATAGGATGGTACACTGTAGTAGTGCTTCAGAAAGGGGTCCTGGCAGTTTAGATGGGGGAAGATTGGTATGAAGTTAGGACATATCTTTCTCCCTTTTCTCCCAAACAAGTACTGTTAAATTTTGAAAAGTCCTATTTGATTTCAGCTATGGATATGCAGATATTGATACACTTACACAAATCTGGATGTGCGAGTCCATATGCAAACTTATAATAACAGAGCATTTGGAGTAAAGCTTGATAAACTTAGCAATTGCATGCTTTTCACTAGCACAGCAACATTAATCTACAGCAGCAAATTGATTAAGCTGATCAAATGAGGTGGTCTGAAATCTCCCACCAGACCATTATGATGGGCATAACTTGACAAGTAATGAATAATTCATAAGGGCCAACACGTTGGCATGTTACTTAATTGCACTGTTAATGCAACCTTGATACAAGAACTTCAGAAGGCAAAAATGGATGTCTGAAAGAGTATGATGGTTATCTAATTCCATATAGCAAAAATGTCAGAGATTGAATGGCAATCACTCTGATACAAATAGAAAAAGTAATGAACAGCACACAGAGTGTGGAAAAGATAAGGGAAAATGGTAAAGATAAGCATGATGATGTGTTTGACAAAGTAGGAACAAAAAAGTACTGAGACTATGTAGAGGAATTTCTTGTGGAGCAGAGGTGCGGTGTAACTTTAAAAGTGTGGACAACCCAGCTTAGGCCTAAACAGAGGCTCTGTCCTTGAAGCTGCCTTGGAACACAGGGAGGAGGAGGTTTTATCTGTTTTGTGAGAGCTTTGCTAGATGCTTGGCTGGAGGTGCTGGCCCCGGGGGGAGAAGGGGGGGCGAGAGCCACCTGCCTAGCTGAATGGCACTACCCAATAAAACACTGGCGCGTGTAAACCTGTGACTGACCAACTCTGTTAAGGGGCAGGCGCGGGGACACTGCTTAACTGTATATATTGAGCTGTCCGGAGCAATAAAGGGAGGACGATCTGTAGCCATATTGGTGTGATGATTGTTATCTTGGCCGGCTCTCCGAAGGGACCCTTCTAGATCTGGCGCCTGAACAAGGGACCCTCTATGGACGCTTAAATGCGGGAAGACTCCGAAGCATCGGACGTGAGCCGATTTGGGAGCCGGAGAGCTGGAGGCAGGAGAGTTCCGGGTGTGACCAAAAGGGCACCGGAGACCAGAGCTTGAGCGACCAGTCAAGCCCCTGCCAAGGTAAGACCACGATGGAAACGGACGCGGCAACTCGCCTCCTTAGTATACTCTCTAAGAGAGGAGAAAAAGTAAAGGAGCGAGATGTATTAGCCCCATGGGCTCGGAAACGGGAGAAAATGGACGACCCGCCATTAATCTTTAGTTCCACGGAATGGCGTGAAGTAGGAGACCTTTTGTGGGACTGTACTCTAGAGGGAGGAACAGAAGGAAAGGAAGCAAAAGAACTCGGAACGGTTTGGAAAACCGTAATACGCACTCTAGAAATCATGCAAGCAGAAAAGAAAGTTGCTGCGGCAGCGATCGAAGCGTTGGGGGGAGGGCAGGAAAGGAAAAAGGCAAAGGAAGGAACTCCCTGCTCGTCCCGACTGGGTGGAAGAAAAAAAAAAAAAAAAGAAAAAGGAGAAACTGCACTGCGTTGCAGAATTAAGACTTTCGTCCTTGAGCTGAGCTCTTTTCTAAACAAGTGCATAACTCTTGCTTGCTAATTATGAAAAGAGACCCTGACCAGCCAGGTACAGCTCATGTTGAGAGCTTGACCGTGAGAATGAAGATAAGACGCTTCTTGTACACCAGATGTGCATGGGAGTGAACGGGAGAGTATGATCAAAACAGACCTGGGAAATTCTGCTCTCCCTGTGTGATAACAGCGTGATTGAAGTAATACTTGAGTTAATAAGAAAAAAAAAAAAAAAATAAAAAGGGGGAGGGGAAGAAGGAAGATCAGGATGAACCCCTGAAAGACATGCTGAACAAACTTGCTGAATTATCAACTAGACAGCAAGAAATAGAAGAAACCCTTAAACCAGTTCAGCTCCCCCATTACCATCAGCTCCCTCACTCAAGCCTGGTTTTCAAGCTTGAACCATAAAGGATCCTTTGCAACAGCGATGGAGCGGTGTCATCAGAGACGCTATAACAGAGGGAGATTGGGAAGCAGCCAGTTCGATTGCGTGTTCTGTTATTATTAATAACGGACAAGGGACCTGGGAACCGCATGATCCTGCATGATGTGGCTGTGCAGCATCCTGTCACTTCAACAGCACAGCAGCAACACGAACGTGCACTGGGCCTGCCTGTTGAACCCCTCTGTTTCACCCAGTGACGTGATGGGACCCTGAAGTACCGATGACCAACGACGACATGGGTTGGACTGGCAGAAGATGCTTACAGCTGATGGCAGAGCAATTATGGGAAAATGTGACTGTTCTCAATGTTACCTGTTGTATTAATATGTATCCTCTTTGCGTGACTAACAATTGTGGATACCCTACACTTTAGTTAGCTGTGCTGGCAGCACTGCGTTGCAGAGTTACGACTTTCGTCCTTGAGCTCTTTCCTATACAAGCACATAACTCTTGCTTACTAATTATGAAAAGAGACCCTGACCAGCCAAGTACAGATCGTGTTGAGAGCTTGCCCGTGAGAATGAACAGATAAGGTGTTTCTTGTACACCAGATGCGCATGGGAGTGAACGGGAGAGTATGATCAAACCAGACCTGGCAAAATCTGTTTTCCCTGTATGATAACAGAGTGATTGAAGGAGTACATGAGCTAATAACAACCCTGGCTGTATAGTCTGATCTCTTGTTTGTAACCCAAAAATAGTGCTTCGTGCTAGTAGGTATAAATATGTGTGCCTGCTTGCAATAAAGTGAATTCCGTTTTCCATCATCTCGGAGTTCGTGCGTGCTTCTCAACAAATGGCAGCCCGAATCGGGACTTCATCATATCCAAGAGAAGTACCCCCCAGTGAGCCGAACGGGGTGATGAATTAACTGACGCGTCCATCCTCGCCCTTCAGGAAACAGGTACGAGGACCGCGGCCGGGGGACAAAAATGGGGCAAAAAGCGACACG
The DNA here is from genome assembly GCA_020746105.1 of Trogon surrucura. NCBI lineage: Eukaryota > Metazoa > Chordata > Aves > Trogoniformes > Trogonidae > Trogon > Trogon surrucura. The sequence continues at coordinate 108,349,648 of CM036617.1, read as the reverse complement.
ATCACAACAACTTCATCATGATGTACTGATGTGCATTGCAAAGGAACGCAGTTATAAGATTAGCTCACAGAAAGTGACTCTGTTACTTTTATGGATCGGTTGTAATTGCCCCTGGTATCCTGAAACAGGATCTTACAAAATTAAGGATTGGAAATGTGTAGGCGAAGAGCTAACTAAAGCACAACATGCTGGTCATGACAGTTCGCCTGATAATATAGAGACATGGAAAGCGTTGTTTGCGGCGTTGCGCTCACTGAAACCAGGCGCTGCTGATGCTAGTTCTGAGAGCAGTGTGGTGAGCACTGCGGGCTCTGTTGCTACAGACCTCACTAATGATTTAATTGACTTAGCACCTACGCGGCAGACAGAGACTGCAAGTCAAACGAGTTGTGTAAACCTTTTTTCCTCTCAAACTGAAACGGTGGTACAGACTAGCCAGATTAATCTCACAAGTTTGCAAGAAGGATTTATGAGTGGCTATGAGGGAATTGCGCTGAGAGCTGGGGATCCGGAGGAGGGCGACCCAGAGACACAACCCAACCTCTATCCTCCGCTCACGCCGAATAGAGCCATGGTGGCATCTGCACCTACTGCTCAGGACGTTTTCTCGGGACTTTCAGAAAAAGGAAAGGGGCTGTCAAAATCTGGTTCGCAACTGTGTCAAAATAAGGGTCAGATGAACTCTCTTGTTCCACTCAATTATCGACCCCCACCCTATGCACCCCCTCCCTTATCTTCTCCACAGGTTTGTCCAGCACCGCCTTCTGTTACTAGGGTTCAGATTTCCTTGACGGATATTTTAACCGATCGTGATGAGCATGGTTCCCTTAACACTGACTTTTTTCCTGAGGTAGTTAAAGCTATGCCAGTAGTCATGCATACGTGGCCGGATGGGACTCAGGCACCAGACCGTCAACAGATTTCTTATAGCATGCTGAAAGAGTTGCGGCGTATGGTTGCTGAATCGGGTATTCAATCATCCTATACTGAAAATTTAATAGAGACAATGAAAGAGGCTTTTCTTATGGTTCCTCATGATTGGAAGGTGGTATTTAAGTTGATTTTAACACCCAGCCAGTATACAATTTGGTATGTAGAATACAGGGAGTTATGTATATCCCATGCTACAGTAGCTCAAAATATTAATGCTCCAATTAACCTGGATCAGCTGTTGGGGGAGGGTCAGTTTGCGAATCCACAGCTTCAAGCTCATTTTACTACAGAACTTTTACAACTCGCTGCACAATTAACAACAAAAGCTTTAAAAAAGATTCCTGACATGAAAAAATCAAGCAAACGTTTTGGCACTATCAGACAAGCTAACCATGAACCCTACCTTCAATTTATTGATCAATTACAAGGAGCTATCGAAAGAGAGGTAGATGTACCAGCGGCAGCAGATGCATTATTACTGCAGCTTGCTGTGGAGAATGCTAACGCGGACTGTAAAAGAATTCTGGAGATGCTGAGATCCACTAACAAAACAGCTACTGTTCTGTAAATATTGTTGCTGATTCACATTATATATATGGCCTTTTGTACAGAATTGTGTTTGCCTTTTTAAAACATGTGTCTAATCGTGTTCTTTTTATGTTGTTTCAGAAATTAGGCTTACTTTGTAGTAATCGGATACACCAATACTTTGTGACACAGATTCGTTCTCATTCTAATCTGCCTGGCCCGTTAGTCTAAGGTAATGCTCGGGCCGATTCTTTGGCTGCTATGGCTGCTGTTCCTGATGTATTAGGACAGGCTAGACTTTCGCATACTTTTTATCATCAAAATAGTAAGGTTTTATCCAAAGAGTTTAACATAACATCACGACAAGCTCAAGATGTTATTTTGTCATGTCCAGATTGTCAAGCGATCATGCCACTGAACTCTATTATAACAGCAGTCCCTCGTGGTCTTGCTCCCAATGACGTATGGCAGATGGATGTTACACATATTGTGCATGTTACTGTAGATACTTTCTCATCTTTTATTGTTGCCACAGCGCACAGTGGTGAAAAGTTTAGAGATGTTCGACTGCATTTGCTACGTGCTATTACCACATTAAGAGTGCCATCACAGATAAAAACGGATAATGGTCCAGCTTATGTTTCTAACAATTTTAAAGTATTTTTGCAGGAATGGGGAATATCCCATGTGACGGGGATACCTTATTCACCAACGGGACAGAGCATTGTGGAAAGAGCACATCTCACGCTGAAAAGAATGTTACAGAAACAGAAAAGCACTGTTGTTGGAATGTCTCCACACGAGAAGTTGTCTAAAGCAACGTATGTGTTAAATTTTCTGAATATATCCAGTTTTGATATGTTAACTCCTCATCTGAGATCTCAGAAAGAAAAACAGAAAGACTTGCCAAAGCCTAATGTACTGTATAAGGACATTCATACTAATGAATGGAAAGGTCCGGTACCTCTGTTGACGTGGGGAAGAGGTTATGGCTGTGTTTCTTTATCCACAGGACCTTATTGGCTGCCAGTGAAACGGATTAAGCCATTTAATGACCATGATTTGGTTCCTATCCCGCATGATGTGGCTGTGCAGCATCCTGTTACTTCAGTAGCGTAGCAGCAACACGACCGTGCACTGGGCCTGCCTGTTGAATCCCTTTGTTTTTCCCAGTGACATGATGGGACTCTGAGGTACCGATTACCAACGATGACATGGATTGGACTGGGAGAAGATGGTTACGGCTGATGGCAGAGCAATTATGGGAAGATGTAACTGTTTTCAATGTTACCCGTTGTTCTGATATGTATTCTCCTTGTGTGACTAACAATGAAGCTTATATTGGTTGTGTAGGACTGTCTAATCAAAGCCACATAATAGGTGTTAAGGTTTATGGTACTAACCAGCAGAGTGATCTTTCTTTAGCTAAAAGCAAGACGGGGAAACCAGCTGCCTTTTGCTTCGTTAGAAGTGTGTGATTAAGGATCAAATTGATAGGGAGACTCCCTTGCATTCTTCCTTCAGCCCTGGCCAAGCTGTGAGAAGAATTCAACGGAGCAAATAACACCAGATGTTCCCGCACTCAATGTTATGTAAGGTTGTTTATTTAATAGTATAAATGCTGGACCCTCTTGCAGCGACTTCAGAAACCTCACCTACGAGTGGACGCACTGCGTAGGATTTCCCAATTGTCGGGAGGGTTCTCCAGAAACGTCGCTGCAACAGGGGCTCCCCAGCACTGCGGGTCTGGATGATTTAGGGATTTGTGTTTAATAGAATTTGTTGTTGTGGGAAGTGTTTTGTTTTGTTCTTTTTCATTATAGTCAACGATCTCACCTGAAGTGCTGCCCAAGGGGTCCGAAGAACTGAAAAATACATCTTATGACTTTGATGGTGATCCAAAAAACAAAAAAGGGGGAATTGTGGATACCCTACATTTTAGTTAGCTGTGCTGGCAGCACTGCGTTGCAGAGTTACGACTTTCGTCCTTGAGCTCTTTCCTATACAAGCACATAACTCTTGCTTACTAATTATGAAAAGAGACCCTGACCAGCCAAGTACAGATCGTGTTGAGAGCTTGCCCGTGAGAATGAACAGATAAGGTGTTTCTTGTACACCAGATGCGCATGGGAGTGAACGGGAGAGTATGATCAAACCAGACCTGGCAAAATCTGTTTTCCCTGTGTGATAACAGAGTGATTGAAGGAGTACATGAGCTAATAACAACCCTGGCTGTATAGTCTGATCTCTTGTTTGTAACCCAAAAATAGTGCTTCGTGCTAGTAGGTATAAATATGTGTGCCTGCTTGCAATAAAGTGAATTCCGTTTTCCATCATCTCGGAGTTCGTGCGTGCTTCTCAACAAACAATGAAGCTTATATTGGTTGTGTAATCAAAGCCATATAGTAGGTGTTTAGGTTTATGTACTAACCAGCAGAGTGATCTTTCTTTAGCTAGAAGCAAGGCAGGGAAACCAGCTGCCTTTTGCTTTGTTAGAAGTGTGTGATTAAGGATCAAAGTATGATTTAGGGTGATGGGTGTGAGAACTTTGACAGGATGAATTAAGAGTTTAGTTAAGGCATTTTTGGTTATTGCAGTTTTAATTGTTATAGGCTTAGTTATGTTTAGTTGTTTGATAAGTATAATCAAGAAAATTATAAGCAAGCTAGTGGATGAAGCCTGGGTTGTCCAAAAAGAAAAAGGGGGATATGTAGAGGAATTTCTTGTGGAGCAGAGGTGCGGTATAACTTTAAAAGTGTGGACAACCCAGCTTAGGCCTAAACAGAGGCTCTGTCCTTGAAGCTGCCTTGGAACACAGGGAGGAGGAGGTTTTATCTGTTTTGTGAGAGCTTTGCTAGATGCTTGGCTGGAGGTGCTGGCCCCGGGGGGAGAAGGGGGGGGCAAGAGCCGCCTGCCTAGCTGAATGGCACTACCCAATAAAACGCTGGCGCGTGTAAACCTGTGACTGACCAACTCTGTTAAGGGGCAGGCGCGGGGACACTGCTTAACTGTATATATTGAGCTGTCCGGAGCAATAAAGGGAGGACGATCTGTAGCCATATTGGTGTGATGATTGTTATCTTGGCCGGCTCTCCGAAGGGACCCTCTTCAAGACTATGCTATGATTGTCTTAGTGCTGCCCCCTTAATCATTCACAATCTGCTGCAAAGAGCTTGGTTAAATTAGCATGCATAGGAGTGAACAAAAATATTCAGGGATATAGTAAGCAAAGCAGTATGGTATTAATTAAGATTGACTTTCATGCTGACATTCCTAGCATCTGAGACAGATACCTCCTGTAATTAACTTGAAGTTCTTACTAAAGGATTTTGTATTTTTTTCAGTGACTATAGATTATATTTTGCCACTTAAACTTCAGTAACTAACCTTAATACATGCTGGGGGAAGCCAGCTCACTTGGTTGAGCACGGTGCTGAAACACCAAAGGTCGCGGGTTCAATTCCTCTTCAGTCCTCATGTGTTGCCTGATCTAGTTGAGAAGCGTCCCTACCCATGACAGGGATGTTGGATTAAATGATCTCTAAGGTCCCTTCCAGCCTAGGCCATTCTGTGATTCTATGATTATAAATTATTTGATATTAAGAGAGAGAGTTTAATAGAATAAGAGCTATCACTGTTCCTAATTGAGAAACAGAAAGCGGTCATTCAAGACTTTACTATAGGAAATAATCTCTTATTAACCACACTAACAATACTCTGGTAGTCTTTTGGTAAACCTCCATAATCAAGAGTCAGCTATTCTCCATGCAAGAGGCACACTGTGTTCATGGTGCAGTCAAAATACACAATTTCAGTTTCTTCCCTTTCAGCTGCAAGGTTTACCAGTTTTGTTTGGATTCAAATTCAAATTTTCCTATCATCTATCAAATCATAGAATAATAGAACAGATTCAGTTGGAAGATACCTTCAAGATCATAGAGCACAACCTTTGTTCTAGCCCTGTCAACACCACTAAACCATGTTCCTCAGCACAACATCTACTTGTTTCTTAAACACCTCCAGGGATGGCAACTTAACCACCTCCCTGGGCAGCCTGTTCCAATGACTGACAACCCTCTCAGTAAAGAAATTCTTCCTAATATCCAACCTGAATCTCCTCTGGTGCAACTTAAGGCCATTTCCCTTCGTGCTATCACTCACTACTAGGGAGAACAGACCAACTTCTGCCTCGCTACAACCTCCTTTCAAGTAGTTGTAGGGAGAGAAGGTCACCCCGTAATCTTCTCCAGGCTAAAGAGCCCCAGATGCCTCAGCTGTTCCTAGTATGACACATGCTCCAAATCCTTTGCTAGCTTGGCTACCCACCTCTGTACCCTCTCCAGCACCTCAGTGTCCCTCCTATAGTGAGAGGCCCAAAACTGGACGCAGTACTCACAGAATCACAGAATCACAGAATGTTAAAGGTTGGAAGGGACCTTAAAGATCATCTAGTCCAACCCCCCTGCCGGAGCAGGATCACCTACACTAGAGCGCACAGGAACGCGTCCAGGCGGGTTTTGAATGTCTCAAGAGAAGGAGATTCCACAACCTCCCTGGGCAGCGTGTTCCAGTGCTCGGTCACCCTTACAGTAAAAAAGTTTTTCCTCATATTTTTCTGGAACCTCCTGTGTTCCAGCTTCCACCCATTGCCCCTTGTCCTGTCAGTGGACGCCGCTGAAAAGAGCCTGGCTCCATCCTCCTGACATTCCCCCTTGACATATTTATAAACATTGATGAGGTCACCCCTCAGCCTCCTCTTCTCCAAGCTAAAGAGATCCAGCTCCTTCAGCCTTTCCTCATAAGGGAGATGTTCCACTCCCTTCACCATCTTTGTGGCTCTACGCTGGACTCTCTCAAGCAGCTCCCTGTCCTTCTTGAACTGAGGGGCCCAGAACTGGACACAATATTCCAGATGTGGCCTCACCAGGGCAGAGTAGAGGGGCAGGAGGACCTCTCTTGACCTACTTGCTACTCCCCTTCTAATACACCCCAGGATGCCATTGGCCTTCTTGGCCACGAGGGCACATTGCTGGCTCATGGTCATCCTGCTGTCCACTAGAACCCCCAGGTCCCTTTCCCCTGCACTGCTCTCCAGCAGGGCAGTCCCCAACCTATATTGGTACATGGGGTTATTTTTTCCCAAGTGCAAAACTCTACACTTGCCCTTATTAAACTTCATAAGATTTCTCCCCGCCCAGCCCTCCAGCCTGTCTAGGTCTCTCTGAATGGCTGCACAGCCTTCTGGTGTGTCAACCACTCCCCCCAACTTCGTATCATCAGCAAACTTGCTGACAACATTCTCTAATCCCTCATCCAGATCATTGATGAATATATTAAACAGCACTGGCCCAAGCACTGACCCCTGAGGGACCCCACTAGACACAGGCAACCAGCCAGACTCAGCCCCATTGACCACAACCCTCTGGCTTCTTCCCTTCAACCAGTTCTCGACCCACCTCACTACTTGGTCATCCAGACCACACTTCCTCAGTTTACCTATGAGGATGCTGTGGGAGACGGTGTCAAAGGCCTTGCTGATGTCCAGGTAGACCACGTCCACTGCATGGCCACCATCCATCCACCTGGTTATGTCTTCATAAAAGGCTATCAGGTTGGTCAAACATGACTTCCCCTTGGCAAAGCCATGCTGACTGCTCCTAATAACCTTCTTATCCTTGATATGCCTAGAGACAGTGTCAAGGATAAGATGTTCCATCACCTTTCCAGGGATGGAGGTGAGGCTGACCGGTCTGTAGTTACTCGGGTCATCCTTCCTGCCCTTCTTATAGACTGGAGTGACATTCGCTTTCCTCCAGTCTTCAGGCACCTCACCTGTTACCCACGACTTACCAAAGATGATGGAGAGTGGCCTAGCAATGACTCCCGCCAGCTCCCTCAGCACCCGTGGGTGCATCCCATCAGGGCCCATGGATTTATGAATGTCCAAGTGTTCAAACTGATCCTTAACCCACTCCTCATCAATCAGGGCAGACTCCTCCTTTGTCATGACTTCCTCTGGGACCTCAGGGGACTGAGGCTCCTGAGGACGGTCTCCAACAGTGTAGACCGAGGCAAAGAAGGCATTCAGCAACTCTGCCTTCTTTCTGTCCTCTGTCTCCAGGACACCCACCTCATTCAACAGAGGGCCTACATTGCCTCTAGCGTTAGTTTTGTCAGCAATGTATTTGAAGAAGCCCTTTCTGTTGTCTTTGACCTCCCTTGCAAGTTTTAACTCCAAGGAGGCCTTAGCTTTTCTGATTGCCTCCCTGCACTCCCTGACAGCTGCCCTGTACTCCACCAAAGTGGCCAGCCCTTCCTTCCACAATTTAAACACCCTCCCTTTCCACCTGAGTCTGCCCAGCAGATCCCTGGATAACCAAGCAGGTCTCCTGGATCTCTTTCTTGATTTCCTACCTGATGGGATGCACTGATCCTGAGCCTCAAAGAAGTGGTCTTTGAATGCCAACCAACTCTCTTGGGCCCCTTTACCTTGCAGCTCCCTGTCCCAAGGGGTATCCCCCAGTAATTGCTTGAAGAGGCCAAAGTTGGCCCTTCTGAAGTCCAGAGTTGCGATCCTGCTTGGTATTCTGTTTTTACCGCACAGGATCCTGAACTCCACTATCTCATGGTCGCTGCAGCCAAGGTTGCCCTCAACCTTCACTGCTTCAACCAGACCTTCCTTGTTGGTGAACACAAGGTCCAGCAGCGCTCCTCTCCTGGTTGGCTCATCCACCATTTGCATCAAAAAGTTATCATCGATGCACTGGAGGAACCTCCTGGACTGAGGATGGCTGGCTGTGTGGGACTTCCAGCAAACATCTGGGTAGTTGAAATCCCCCATGAGAACCAGGGCCTGGGACTGAGAGGCTGCTGTCATCTGCCTGTAAAAGGCCTCATCAACTTCCACCTCCTGATCAGGTGGTCTATAGTAGACACCCACCACAGTATCACCTAAGCTAGCCTGCCCCTTAATTCTTACCCATAAACTCTCTACTTGCTCCTCATCTGCCCCTGGATGGGTCTCAATACACTCCAGTTGCTCTCTCACGTACAGAGCAACTCCCCCACCTCGCCTCATCAACCTGTCTTTCCTAAAAAGAACATAACCATCAAGGCCCACATTCCAGTTATGTGAGCTGTCCCACCACGTCTCTGTAATTGCAATAAGATCATAGTTCTCCAGCCGAACATAGACTTCTAATTCTCCCTGCTTATTCCCCATGCTTCTTGCATTGGTATACAGACACTTCAGAGATTTAATGGAGCATCTGTTACCGTTGCTTGTGCATTTTATGCCTAACCCTGGGATACTTCCGCTTGGCTCATGTGTAGAGGCTCGGGTTTTATCCCCTTCCCCCTTCCAACTTAAAGCCCTATCTATTAATCCCGCCAACTCTCCAGCAAGTATTCTCCTCCCTCTCTTAGACAGCTCTACACCATCTATATCTCTCATGCCCAGTACTGCATAAACTTCCCCGTGATCATAATACCCAAAACGTTGCTGGAGGCACCAGTCTTTGAGCCATGTATTAACTGCATGTACTTTTCTTTTCCTTTCACTATTCCTGTCACCTACTAAAGGGATAGATGAGAAAACTACCTGTGCCCCCGATCCTTTGATCGCCTGGCCTAACAACTTAAAGTCCTTTTTAATTCTCTGAGTACTTCTATGCTTGATCTCATCACTCCCAACCTGGACAATCAACAATGGGTAATAATCAGTGGGACTCACCAGCCTGGGAAGTTTTTTAGTAATGTCCCTAATCCGAGCTCCAGGGAGGCAACAGACTTCCCTGTGGACTGGGTCTGGACGGCAAATGGGACCCTCTGTTCCCCTCAGGATGGAGTCACCAATGACAACTACCCTCCTTTTCTTTTTAGTTGAACTAGTCCTGATGCATGGGTCTGACTTACTCAGCAAAGTCAACCCTATGTCTCCACATTCATTCACCTCTTCTTTTCCATGGCTCTCCTCTTCCAGAGCACTGTACCTGTTCTGTAGAGGCAACTGAGCAGGTGAGGGAGGCTGGGCAGGGACCCGCCTTCCTCTCCGAGCCAGGACTCATTTCCATTCCCCCTCATCACCTTGATCCCCTCCTTTGACCTCATGGCCAGAGGGGAGGGGATCCCCTGTTGCATGTGGAGAGTGCTGTGTGTGCATCAGGGACCGGCTCCACCAATCTATCTCTCTTTCACACTCCCTAATGCTCCTCAGCCTCTCCACTTCTTCTTTTAGCTCTACCACAAGATGGAGGAGATCATCCAACTGACCGCACCTCACACAGGCACTGTCAGATGCAGCCTCTGGGAAGCACAGGCTCAGGCACTCCCTGCAGCCGGCAGCCTGCACAGCTGCGTCCTTGTGCTGGAGCACTGTTTGGGTCCCCACACTCCTCCTCGTGGTGGCTTTCTGTCTGGTGGCAACCATAATGGGAAAGAAGAAAAAAAGGAAAGAAAAATGATCAAAAAAAAAAAATAAAAAAAAATTAAAAAAAATTAAAAAAAAATAAAAAAAAGAATTGACCAATAACCACTCCTTCACCTCTTATGCCCAGGATCTGCGGTCCTCGCCCTCCCTGAGCCAGCAGTAACACCCCGCTGTGCCCGCGGATCACCAGAGTCCAGCAGGTCCTCCCCTCCCCCACGCTCGCGCCGCTCTCAAGAGTCAGACGCTGAGGCCGCTTTTGAGTTTCGCGGGCTGCCGGCTTCCTCCTCGCCTACGTCACTCGCTCCCGCCTCGCGAGATTCCCTCTCAGTTCCGGGTCCCGCTCTCTCTCCTCAGCTTCACCGTCCTCGGCAAAGCCCCCTCTCGCCTCAATCCGCCCAGAAATCGGAGAAAAAAACCGCTCTTACTGCAGCAGCTGCCGCTGCCGCTGTCCGCGCAGTCCGAAGGAGTCAGCCGCTGCTGGAGAGCAGTGTAGAGGAAAGGGATCTGGGGGTCCTGGTGGAAAACAGCATGACCACGAGCCAGCAATGTACCATCATGACCAAGAAGGCCAATGTCATCCTGGGATGTATTAGAAGGGGTCAAAAGAGGTTCTTCTCAGCCTGTGGTCACCAGACTACGGGCGCAGAGGCACAGAGCTCCGAGGTGGCAGTTGTCCTGCTGGCTGGGGGTGCCTCGCCATGAGCCTGCAAAGTGGCATCTCGGCAGCAGCTCAGCTCTGCAGCCATGGTGTGCTGATGGGAAAGCTGTCGTCAGCCTCCGTGAGGCTCAGGGAGGGTCCTGAAGCTGCCTGTCTCCACTGCAAATCTGATCTCCGTGCAGATGTTGGTCTGGAAGGCGCCTGTCAGCTGGAAGGTGCAGCACTGGGAGGAGGGCAGCACGGTTAGCTGGCAGTGCTGCGACTCAGGTAGAAGCAACCAGGCTGCTGGGACGAGGCGCTGGGCCCAGGTGGCAACCTTGTACACGTCTAAGCAGGAACCCGTGCAGAGGGTGCAGAAGAGGTCGGAGCTCCTGTCCCGCAGCAGCTTGTCGTCGAGATGGTGGAGAGCACACATGGTCTCCCCCAGCAGCTGCTCCCTTGAGCACAGGCACTCCAGCAGCACACGGATTCTGGAGCGCCTTGCTGGCAGCTGCCCCGTGGTGTCCTGCTCGAGGCTGAAGGTGTGCCCGGCAGGTGGCTGCAGGAACACAAGCAGGTGATAGATGATGCTGCTCTTGTCAATGCTCCAGGCTTCATGGATGCCATCTGTACCAAGAGCTGGGTGCATCTGCGGCATGGAAGTAATAGTGGAAAGCATTTGGCAGACCCCAAGCAGATCCATCACCAGCTCCCGCAGCACCTTGCACCTGTCCGGCAGGCCCGACACTGGTGATGGGATGGACGCAGGCAAGGAAACAACACCACTGTGTGCGCTACTGAGGTCCTCTTCATCGTCTTCATCCACTTGATCCTCTTCATTGTCTTCATCTCCTTCATCCTCTTCATCCTCTTCACCCTCTTCATCCTCGTCCCTGTCAGAGCTCTCCTACTCAGCACAGTCGTGTGAGTGAAGCCACCTGTCCAGGACCAGTGTGAAGACCACAAGGACGGCTCCCTCAACAAGCCAAAAGGGCCAGTCATTCAAGACAGAGAGGAGCGTGGATTCCTCCAGGCACCTCCTCTGCTCAATCTCCTCCAGCAGCCGAGTCATCTCCCGATGGAGATACTCCTGACGCTGCTGTATCCGCTTAGCCGCAGCCACATCCGTCTGCTCGCCGGTCTTCGACCCGTACTGGAGCGCCAGCAGAGCCAAGAGGAGGGCGACTAACGCAGCCATGGCCTGGAGAAAATGAGAGAAGAGGGAGCTCAGCAGGGCTGGGTGGGAGGGACCATGGCTCTGGAGGAGCAGGGCAGGAGCCGGCTGGAGCTGGGGGCCTGTAGGAGAGGGGGTGAGGGAGGCAGGAGGGAGCAAGAGCAGGGTCTGTGACCAGTGCAAGGCTGGGAGCCAGAGGCTGTGCCCGGAAAAGCTGTGGCCACTGGTGTTGACAGGCTTGAAGGGGCCGCAGGCGCTGGCTGGGGACAGCACGGGGTCCCTCCTGCCCAATCCACCCTGATGACCGGCCCCTGTCTGGGTTGTGCCACCAAGATATCAAGGCCCCCCGAGAGGAGTCTCCTGTGGCCCCAGCCCCACTACACAGCAGTGTCCCATGAAGCCACGAGCACCCAGCATGTCCCCAAAGGCTCTGGGGGTACCTGCTCTCAGTGGGAGGCCCCAGCACCTCTACTCCAGCCCCAAGGACTGTACCATGCCCTGCCCTGAGGGGCTCGGCTCTCACCCTGGGTTCTAAAGCCCCGGGGCCTCTGCCCTGTCCCCCACCCAGCCCAACTTTCGCCGTGCGTGCTGCACTCACCGATCGCCGAACTCCAACAGCAGTGGGGCTGCCTCGTGATAGCCCTGGGTACAGCTCCCATTGTGACGTGTCACCCCTGAGGTCACAGCCACCAGAGCTGCATCACCTAGGCGACGAGACCCCGCCTTTGTCCCTGAAGTGCTGGGGCCTCAACCGTAGGCCCTGAACTAACTTGACCTATAGGTGAACCTCACAACCCAACAATATATCTCATACATACGGTATTAATCACGATTACAAAATCACAGAATCACAGAATGTTAGAGGTTGGAAGGGACCTCAAAGATCATCTAGTCCAACCCCCTGCCAGAGCAGGATTACCTACAGTAGGTCACACAGGAACGTGCCCAGACGAGTTTTGAATGTCTCCAGAGAAGGAGACTTCACAACCTCCCTGGGCAGCCTGTGCCAGTGCTCTGTCACCCTCACTGTGAAACAGTTTTTTTCTCATATTTTTGTGGAACCTCCTATGTTCCAGCTTGAACCCATTGCCCCTTGTCCTGTCAGTGGACGCTTCTGGAAAGAGCCTGGCTCCGTCCTCCTGACACTGCCCCTTTACATATTTATAGACATTAATGAGGTCACCCCTCAGCCTCCTCTTCTCCAAGCTAAAGAGACCCAGCTCCTTCAGTACTCAAGGTGGGGCCTCACCAAAGCTGAGTACAGGGGCATGATCACCTCCCTGCTCCTGCTGACCACACCATTCCTGATCCAGGCCAGGATGCCGTTGGCCTTCTTGGCCGCCTGGGCACACTGCTGGCTCATGTCCAGCCGGCTGTCCATCCACACCCCCAGGTCCCTCTCTGCCTGGCAGCTCTCCAGCCACTCCTTCCTAAGCCTGTAACACTGCTGGGGACTGTTGTGGCCAAGGTGCAGGACTCAGCATTTGTCCTTATTGAAACTCGTGCGATCAGCCTTGGCCCAGCGATCCAGCCTGTCCAGATCCCTCTGTAGAGCCTCCCTAGCCTCAAGCAGACCGACACTTCCACGCCACTTGGTGTAGTCTGCAAACTTACTAAGGGTGCACTCTATTCCCTTATCCAAATCACTGATAAAAATGCTAAACAGGAGTGGACCCCATACTGAGCCCTGGGGGACACCACTCGTGACAGGCTGCCATCTGGATTTAACTCCATTGACCACAACTCTTTAGACTCAGACATCTAACCAGTTTTTCACCCAGCAAAGCGTATGCCCGTCCAAGCCAAGAGCAGTCAATTTCTTTAGGAGAATGCTGGAGACAACAGTGTCAAATACCTTAGCGAAGTCAAGGCAGACAACATCCACAGCCTTTCCTTCATCCAACAAGTGGGTCACTGTCATAGAAGAAGATCGGTTTTGTTAAAGAGGACCTGATCTTCACAAACCCATGTTCACTGGGTCAGATCACCTGGTTGTCCTGCATGTGTTGCATAATGGAAGTCAGGATGATCTGCTCCAACAGCTTCCCTGGCACTGAAGTCAAGCTGACAGACCTGTAATTTCCGTCCTTTCTTATCGATCGGTGTTATATTGTCTGACTTCCAATCAGCTGTGACCTCCCCAGTCAGCCAGGACTGCTGATAAATGATGGGCAGTGGCCTGATGAGCACCTCTGCCAGTTCTCTCAGCACTCTAGGATGAATCCCATCCAGCCCCATAGATTTGTGCACATTGAGGTGGAGCAGCAGGTCACTGACCATGTCCTTCTGCATTGTGGAAAGGATATTTTGTTCCTGGCCCCTGTCTCTTGGCTTGGGGGCCTGGCTTCCCTCAGTAAAAGTGTTTCGGTTGCTAAAGGCTGAGGCAAAGAAGGCATTAAGCACCTCAGCCTTATCCTTGTCTTTGGTTACCATATTTTCTTCTGGGTCTAGTAGGGAATGGGGCCTCTCCTTGGTCTTTCTTTTGTTTTTAATGTATTTATAGAAACTTCTTGCTGTCCTTTACTTTTGAAGCCAGATTAATAACTGGGCTTTGGGCCTTCTGATGATCTCCCTGCATAACTGAACAGTGTTCTTGTACTCATTATGGGTGGCCTGCCCCCTCTTCCAGAGGCCTCGAGCTCTCATTTTTTTCCCTGATTTTCAGCCAAATTTCACTATTCAGGCAGGCTGGTTGTCTTTGCTGCCAGCTCATCCTATGGCATGTGGGGATGGCCTTCTCCTGTGCCTTTAAGACTTCCTTCTTGAAAAGTCTCTGGCCTTCCTGGACCCCTATACACTTCAGACGGTCTTACTGACTTCCATTAGTAAAGACAAATGTTAATATACATCTTGTATCTTGTGTTATTCCTACTTGAAAAATTTTTTTGCATTTTGATTGGTAAAATTATTTAACAAAGGTAAATTGTAAAAAGTTACGTAACTATAACTTCATTTTGTCTGCCTATGAAAAACAATCTATTTTTAAGTGCTCATTTTAATAATATGCACCTTTGATGTTCTAAATTCTATATTAAAGGTAACATCTTTAGTAAAGGACAAAAATATATTAGATTTCCACTTGAGCTCAAGCAGAGCTACTAATATAAATCCCCTGTGTATTATGAAAGTAGCTTTTAAAGTCTATGTGGTGTTTGCTGGATGAACTTGTGAATGACTTGGTATGTCAGTACTTACATGATCAACACACTCGATAGTTTATTTCTTTGCAACACCTACAGTAGATATTGTGAGTACAAAAGAATTAAACACATGACAATAGCCTAAAAGAAAAGTTCCTATGAAAATAGCAAATTCAGATTTAAAACTGTTGTGATTTTTTTGTAGAAAACAAAAAATATAATCTGAATGTAAACTAGAAAAATAGTAGAGAAATAAGACACAAAGTTGTCCAAAAAAAAAGACAAAAACAACAACAAAGAAACAACATCAGTCATCTCCTCATGTTGATAAAATTTCTTTTGAGGACTATTCTTCTTCAGACTGAGCAGTCCCAAATGTCACAGCCTCATCTTGTATATCAAATGCACCAACTTCCCGATCATCTCAAGCCTCTCAAAGCAGCCCTTTGCAGGATCCACTCATTATATCCCCGTGCACGTCCTACAGTCCTATACCTGGAGAGCTGCATCCTCCCGTGGGAACTCAGATGAACCAAGGTCTCCAGTATGCTGGGTAGCTGGAGTAGCGGGGCCAACTGCTGCTCCGAGGGGTCCTGGGGACCATGCCCTGCAGAGCATCACCATGACTGCTGAGTACGCAGACAATCTCACATGTTGCTGGAGCTCGCAGCCTCCTGTAGCTATCCTCTCCCAACAGAGGCAGGGGCTTTGGAGGTCTTCAGGGGTTCCCAGAGTGTTTCAAAAATTCCAGAACTTGTTCCCAGGAGGTCTGGAAAGGAGCCTCAGAAGCTGTTGCTCAAGCAGTGCAGTGGGCTGCCTCTGTTAGCTGCGCTCTTGTCTAGCATAATGCAAAAAGGGTGTAGGCATATGCAGTAGTCCGTCGGCCAACGTGCTTGAGTATTTTCTCATGTCTCTGTGTTTTTCTCTTCTATAATTCTGCTCATGTATTATGTATAGCTAAACACTCACTGAACCGAAAAAGACAGATTTTCTAACTAGTGTTAAGGGTACATGACTGCTGCAATGATAATTTATTTATCTGCAGCACAACAATGGAGAGGTATGGTTATGTCAGCCACAGATTACCAACTAACAGAATTAAACATGGACGTTTCTGTGATCAAAGTACCCTGTATCTACTGCCCACACATAATTTTTCTGTAGCCAATTAGAATTCACACATCGTAGAAATCCCATGTTTCTTTATGGAAAGTCATGCTAGAAACTTTCAGTCATCAGTCTTTCTTAGGTACCTTAATGTTTGGTTTTTGATGGTTTGTACTTGAGAAGTTTTAGATTTTTTTTTCTGAAGGAGGAAAGAGATAAGTTATTGCATATATTAACGGAAAAATAGTGTTAAGTACTGTATATCATTCTCCTAAAATACTTCTTTAGGAATCCAGCTTCTGAAGATCATGTAATAATGAAGAGACTCCATATTTTTTAACTGACACTATACAGCATTTTCCTTCAATGTACTGTTACATATGTTTTTCTTTTGACATTATTTTTATTTTCCAAATAATTTTAGAAGAGATAAAATGAGGAAAAAAAGTGGTTTTTTGTTGCTATTACACTCTGGACCTTCTCCTTTTGTATGTGGGAAAAATATAGAAAAAATTGTAGTGAAAACTTAGCATTTCAAATGTGCTTGTAAGTTTTTATGATTCTATTCTCAAGTAAGCATGTAAAATATGTGGATATTACCTCAATTTCACAGACAAGAAAGTGAAAATAATCATTTAAGGGCTATGTCCGGCTCACATTAGCATAAATGGAACCAAGTTTATGACAATGAAGATTTGTGTGTTACAGTCTCAGGCTTGTGAGCATACTATGGAGAAAGTTTGAATAGTCAAGACTGGAGCTTAAGTGCCATCATCATATTGAAAAATGATTTCACTCTCTTGTTACTTTCACGAGATTTGTGAATAAAAAACAAAATTAGTGCAATTTCAGGGTAATGTGTCAAAGCAAAGAATAGTACAAAATGTAATGCCTGCATCCCCATCCAAGCTGCAACAATCCAGACTGATAAAACTTAGGTCTAGAAAGACTTTACTGTAATACAAATGAATACTACAAATTGAAGGTACTAATCAGCAGTTCAGAGATCCTACATCTTTTGACACAAATCTGTGGCTGACTTTTTCTCCTTAGTGTAGTTTAATATATTAAACCTCAAAATAAAGAGGATGCCTGCATAAAATCTGAATTTTGGCTTCGGATAACATGAGCTGGCACATGTCATTATTTTCTCTTAGAGCCAATCAGGCTTTGAGCTTGAGCAAAGCATTTATTAGTTTATTGTTTAGAGGCATATGGGACATAAAAGAATCCTGAACATAAACACATTTTTAAAAAAAAAATCTCCCTGCTGCCATCACATGTAGTATTATAGATGCAATAATATTTTTATTACTTGGAGTAGTATAAGGGAAGCAGAACTAAAATAGCCCTTTTGTGGATCTTTTGAACACTTTAGATTATACTCATAAACATCAGCATATACAACAAGTTTTATAGTAAATGTGCATAGATAAGGTCTGGCTTTATTGGTACACTAAAAGTAGTGAATTTGAGACTGAGAAAATACAATAAACGTAAAACTCTCATCAGCCTTGCCTTCAGCTTTGTGCTGCAGTTTTTCCATGTGACTTTCCTGCTGGACGAGGTTACCATTATCAGACGAAGCTTAACTCTCTGTAACTGCTTTACTGTCTCCTGCTCTCAAGTCTGCATATCAGGTGGGTGCTGCAATAATTTCTGAACCATTGCATCACATGTAAGTTTGTTCATTTAAATACTATGTCTTGACTAAACTTTTTATGTCTTTTCATCTCCCTGCTTATTGTTTCCTTTGATTCCTCAAAATTCAGCAGGCATGTACTTCTAGTTTTGACCTTGCATCCATACATTGCACAACTGTCCCTCTGGCAGACATTATGGGTGAAAAATGCCTAGAGGTTTGGAAGCAATTTATGATTGAATCTAAATTTACTCAAAATGATAGTGAATGCTGCAGAAAACAGAAGGCCTCTGGATGGTAGGTGAGGCTTAGATTTACTCAGAAAGTTCGTTTTCCTTCTCAGTTTCTGTTCCACTGGAGCGTCTGCATCCAGGTGAGCAAGTGCTCCTTTATTACTTGAAGCTTCTGAGTGTTGAAAAACTAGATTCAGATTCATTTTCATTGGCACAAAACTAGAGTTGATATGTTCACATCTTGCTGATCACATCTTGTAGGTGTAGGTCTTAGTTTTATTAGCATAATAATTTGAACAGAGTTGTCAGGGTTGTCTAAGGGACTTGACTTCTTGTTCAATTAACAGTAATTAACACTGAAGTAGATACATGTTGTTTTTTTAAAAATAGTAGATAATTAAATGGATTTTTTACAGACGTTTTACTTAAACTGTCACATTTTTCTTGAGTGTAAACAAATGCTTAAGAAGAGTAGTTCTGACTTAAAATTAAAACATGCAACTGAAATATGTTAAAAAAGCACTATTTCTGCACCTTAATCCCTTATTTAGAAAAACTGAGACATATGTTGTCTCTGTAGTAGTTCTAGGATATGCTAATCATAATTATGTGCAGCTAATTTTTGCTTTATTTAACAGTAGTCTACACAGCAACACTTTTAAAAATTATTTTTAGTTAAAGGATGGGGAGCTCAAGATGTGGTGTTGTACAAATACACTTGCATGAACTTGTAAAATTAAAACGCTGTCTGTCGTATCTTAATCTCAGAACAAGATTTAATATAGATTTTTGATGCAGCAGTGGTTCAGTAATATCCTGAATCCCAGAAAAGTCTAATTAGACACATGATTATTGTGCCCCTTTTAAATGGTTTCATCTTTATTATCCTTATGACCCGGTGTCTAGGGTTAGGGCTGGGCCCACCACTGAATGCTGGCAGATGATCTCTAACCCCTCTCCTTCTCCAAATGGGAAAGAAAAGGGAATGAGGCAGAGAGACTTTAAGACTGGAAAAGAAAGCTAAACAGCTTTAATTAAACAATAATAACAAAATACTATATACATATATACAAAACTGATATTGAACCCAATTCCCTCCCTGATAGGAATTGCCACTGATGCTTCAGCCTCAGGCTCAGCAGTAGAGAGGAAACTGGACACAAGAGCTGGATTTGGGAACTCAGAATTGGGATTAAAGGCAAAAGAACAGATGGAATACTCCTTGGATACTGGCCACTGAAGAAGAATTTAACCCCCATGATCCCTCTGGTTTGTATTGAATATGACATATGTGGAATGGAATACCCTTGTTGGTCACCTGTCTGTTACTCACCAGAGGTGCAAAATTTTAATTCCCTGTGATTTATTTTACTTCCTGGCATCCACAACATGGCACACAAGAGCCAGCAGTGGCCTTGGTCACTACAGGAATAAGTATCAGCAAGAGCCTTTCTGCATCCCAGTACCAGGCAGTCACTGTAAACATCAGGTGTTATCACTGCCAGTAGCACACACTGTCTGCAAAAACATGCTGCTGACTTCAGAAAGTGCAGCCTCTTAAAAAAGACTGAGCTGAACAGAGTAGGTTCTGTTTAGCTCAATCCAGGACACCTGGTAAGTGTTGTTATTGTTTTCTAAAGTCTTTCTGGTGTAGAGTTAACAGGTGTGTCTTTACCAGCTGTTCTCAAGCTGATCAGACCCTGACCCCAGTTCACTTCAATTTTCTGTCATCACTCATTTCTCAAATGTGTCACCTTGAACTATACAAAAGATATTTTGCATCAACGTTCATTATAATTAGACTGGATTTTATTAAGCTTCTTTGTGGTAGATGAGTAAGTGCTTCTCTCATAAATACAACGTTGTTGCAGCGTGTGTATCAAAGTACTGACACACTGATGGTTTTATAGATGAGGTTTGTATCCCTAATTAAGAAATACTGAAGGGTACAATCTATAACGGAAATGTTGGTCTCAGTGGTTTGTTATACTAGAAATTCTGGCCTTTATGTTCAGCTATACACAGTATCTATTTTTGTTTCTGGTTTTGGTAGGTTTGTTTCTCCGAAGAAGGAACTGCTAATGTTCATTAGCACTAGAAAAAGTCATTCACTATGGGTTCTCAGACTGAAAATTCAGATTTTTTTCCATGTTTACTTCTGTATCTTGGAGTTCCTGCAATTCTTGATCTGTAGGAAGCCCATGTTTAGTCACAGAATGGCAGTTAATACATTTTGCTCAAACATTACTTTGAGTGTTCTTTAAAAAATCATCCTGTGTTTCATCTCACTTCTTGGTACAGAGGTTGGAGAAAGAGATGAGTAATAATATTCTGTTTGACTACAACCTACTGTTAGTGTACTGTATCTTTGTTGGCTTTGCTTTTGCAATTGTCGTGGTTTCAAGCAAGTTGGCAGAAACTATAAAAAACATTGAATGGAAATAAAAATAATTCAACAGACTGGGAACAACAAATGTGCTTTTTGTAGAGCAAGTCATTGCTTGCAAGTCTCTTAATGGTTTTTTACTGTGGTCAAAAGCATGCTGGTAGGAATGATACAGTAGCTTTAGTGTACTTGGCCTTTCAAAATTTTATAACAATGGGTCTTATAGAAATTAAACTCTCTCAGGCTAGATGGAAAGGTTATACATTAGTAACCAGACAAAAAAAATAGGGGGAAATTAAGAATATGTGGTTGTTTCCAAACCAGAAATGCTATTCAGTGTTATTTTCCCTCCCCAAGAATTGTCTGGTTATTTTATTAATAGTCAGCTACAATGAAAATATGCAAGGAGGTGCTCTGAAGCATAGTGCCTTCTAAAATGGTGCCTGGGAGAGTGAGTTCACCTTCTTGTCTCTCCTGTCCCCTGAGGGAATATGCACCGGCTTTGCCTGTGCCCCCATCTCCCAGGCGAGTTCCTGGATGGAGCCTCATCAGGTGCAGAGCTGTAGCTGTCTCTGCCTCCTGCAAGCTGTGCTGGGCTCCAGGGAAGACCCTTCCTAGCCTACCACAAAAGAATTTTGCAGCATTTGTACAAAAGCCACTCTCTGGATTCTCCACACAGTCTACATGTCATCTGCTGCTGCTAAGTATTGCCAGTTTTTAATCTTTCCCTGCCATTTCACTATTTGAGCTGTGCTGCCATTAATTAACTCTGCCACTTTTCACCTCACTATTGCCATTTGATTAACTTTTCCATTGCTGCCTTTTAGGTTTTGGCCTGTTTTTAATTCATTGCTGCCATTTCATTAACTCAGTCTGCCATTTAATTTAACTTTTGTGTTTTGATTTACTCACTGTTGCCAGTGGATTTAACCTTGTCTTACCAGGCAGCCTGACTTTGTCCTCCAGCTCCTCCCCTAATCCTTAACTCTTCCTACTAATAGACATTTCCATAGTTCCCTCAAAAAGGCTCCACAACCTCTTCTATCATATTTCTTCCCATTTTTTTGGTCTTCCTTTGATCGTTTTCCTTTGACAGTTGTCTTTGGAAATTTCTACATTGCCATTCAGATATGTTTTAATTTGATATGCCTTGGGCAAACTGTATTACATCAAAGGAAAGCAGTCCTTAGAGACAGGATTGTTTCCCTCAAAGCATCATGAATATATATCCTGTTTGTAAGGAAAGGTAATTAACTGATTTTTGGAGATCCTAGGATATACCAAAAGTACTCAAACTGCATCTTTTTAAAACATCACTTTTTAATTTTTTTGCCCTGTCCTCTTACATCTATATATTCTCCTTTTTTTTTTTTTTTTTCCCCAGTGGATCATGCAGTAAATAAGTAAGTCATAAATATGTTTCCTTCTTTGTCACTTCTTTGTCACTTAACCATTAATGTGGGCCAACCTTACAATCTGTCCAGACAAAAAAACCAAAACAATACATAGACAAGGCAAAGGAGAGCAAATTACTTTTGAGCTTAGAAAGCGTTTGTATTATGCCACTGATTCTTCAGGAAAGATTGTCATTCCAGGAGCTAGCATTACATTTGAGAAGTTGAAGGATGTTTCGTGAATATTATGGTCATAGGATGATTGATTAGACAATTCTATATTGATCTTCTGTAGAGATTTTTGAATCTTCCTGGGATTTCAGAGGTGATGGTGAAGAATGGAAAATATTGAAATCCTGTTAAGAGTTAATCTTTGTTATTTATTTGTTAACTTAAACTTGCTTAGCTTACTTCCTTTAAGTTTCTATGGTTATTCTGAGGATTATGGCTGGATCAATATCTTCTGGAGTGATTTGTAAAAGTCTTTAAACCTGTGTCTTCCATACCTCCAGTTTCTTTTTCCTTCACATTTGTATTTTATTTGCTTATCTCTCCAGTAAATTTCTTTGGATGTGAAAATGCCCTCTCTGGTGCTGATACCTATCATTGCTTGTGGTGAAGGTGTCTAATGAGTCCAGTCCCTTCCCATCAGATGTACCCTTGCTGACATTAGGGAAAACACTTACAACCCCCTTCATCCCCCTAGGCTGGAATGTACATCAGATTCATTTACAGGCACAAAAGGGTTCATTTTCCTGTTCCACTGTGCTAATTCAACATCACACTGCCTGACAGCCCCCAGACTGTCCAAATAACACTGTTTGCTACCCTTTAAATACCCTTTTCTTCTTTTCAAGTTTTTATCTTTTAAAATACTCTTGCCTTCCCAGGTGAACACCTCATTCCTTGCTTATTTTATTCTTACACTTTTATTCAGTATGTATGGCGTGGTTACCCTGGAAATTACTACCTTGGGTCAGCAACTCTGTGAAGCTACCACCCCAGTTTGTTCTTTCTAATGTTTCCCATTTCTGCTCTTTCTCACGTTGTTGTCAGTGCAGTCCTGACCGGCTCTTGCACTCCTCTTTGCTCTCTGTAATGCCTTGTAACTTCTCATGTTTTTATTTTACTAGTGTAGCTATGTGTAAAGTCTTGACACACTGCCCTCATTCCGTATTGCTTCCCTTTGCACATGTGTTAATATGTGTTAATACAAGAAGGAGCTGTGTGACCCCTCCTCTCTGCAATAGAGCGTGCACACATCTCCTGTGGTCTCCTCCATAGGCTGCACAGGTTCTACTGGACATTGCCTGTAGCACCATGGTGCCAAGCACCTGTAGCCTGACATTTTGAAGTCAGACTTTTTGGGCTCTTCTGTGACTCACAGAGGAGACGCATGATCCTTAACAGCAGTAACACCACTAATAGTCTGTTAATAGTCTAATGCAGCCGTACTGGTTGTGTATAAAAGCGAGCTCTTTGGGCCTGATGGCACATGACCCCTGGCAGCAGGATGTCAGCAGCTGGATGGTGGTACTTGCACTGTTGCACAAAATTTTATGTGAAATAAGGAACCTTTGCAGTGAAACAGGTAAAAAAAACAAAGAGTGCTCTTTTGCCAGGCCTCTGAATCCAACTATGAGCTTGTTCAGCACTCTCCGTCCTCTTGGCCTATGTGAGCTGTTTAATATGTTCATTGTAAGTGACAGTTTGAGGGAGAAGAGCTATGATGGAAACAGATATATCTTCAACCTAAGTCTTCAGCACAGTGTGAAAGTGCTCATCTTTGTGATATCAATTAGTCTGGGATGAGACTTACTCCTCCTTCTCCCATTCATTCCCAAATGTAAACAAATTTTCTTCTTTTTTTTTTTTTTTTGTTAAACAAAATTGATATTTCTGCATTTTGCAACAGGAGAGGTGGGAGCCTAAGACATTCATCACTTTGCAGTGTTTAGAGCTCAAACTGGCAGCAGTCTGAATGTGTAATCACCTGAAATCCAACTATGAGGAATAGGGGTTTAATTTAGGAAGAGAGCCACGTGACAATAACATAATTCACCTAATTCACCTTAGTCCTTAAAGCTGTGATCCCACATTTGGATTGGATCTCACATTTGGAAATTTGGATTGGTTTATATGCTTTAATGAAAGAATAATAAGTAGGAAAAAATATATGTAAGGAACATGGTGCTGATCTTAAAATTAATGGATAATTGCAGGAATATGTAGAATAAAAGGATACAATGGTCAGATCAAGGGAAAGACTGAAGCAGAATTATAGTATCAATGAGGTATGTGTGTACAATTAAATAATCTTGGAACCGCATATTAGTGTAGAATGGGGATTTAATGTCATTAAAGCTGGGAAGTGTTGATTGAGTCATTCTTACATGAAAAGATTAAAGGAAGATACATTTATGCCTTACTAGTGAAGATAACCTGTTTTATATGAAATATTGTTCCTAGTTTAGGATGGAGTCATCCATTCTGACTTCAGTCTGACAAAGGGAGAGTAACGAGAGCTTTCAAATTAATGTGTGGTAAGGAACTGCACAAGTACAGAGAGTTCAGGTGATTTTGTTTAATTGATATGTCACTATCAATCTTCAGGTTTTAAAAATCACTGTTACCCTACCTTGCTCTTACCCTCCCATTTTTATTTTACTCTTCCCAAATCTTACTTAGACAAAGTGGTTTTAGAGTGGTGCTAGGATTTGACTCAGTCTCGTGTCTTCCAGCAGTAAGTCTGAATATTACCTCCTTAAAATCTGAGGTGCTTCTAAAATTGGATGATACTCTTTAGTTTCAGGGTAAAGCAAACTCTTTATGACAATTTATTTTTATTTTTCTTTAGAAAAAGAACCTGAATGATAGATGAATAATTGCTCCAAACCAAAAGAGGAAGGGGTTCAAACAACCTGTGCTTTGTTTTGGGGATTTCTCTTTCCTGTGACTACAGTTCTCTGTCAATAAAAGAGTTGAACCAGAGTTCTGGGTCTCAAGGTTGATCTCTTCTGGCAATTGCTAGGACTGTGGTGTGGTTAATTATAAGGATGGATACCTACTGCTCTGACAAGAAAAGGAGGAACAGACATTTCAGATGTTGCTGATTGTCAAACAACATGTTGGTGGTCTTGGTAGAAGACTTCTTACTTTTCCAAACAACATTTCTACCTTAATCAGTTCAATAATTCCATATGCTAGAAACATTAATAGGTTTAATCCTCACACAGGGCAGTCGGTAAACTATGGTAAACACACTACGGTAAACAGACTCGTAGCCCCTTCCTGCTACTGCTATTATAGGTGTATTTCTCCTTAAAGTCAAAATGACTCCATATGCTTGCTTGTGCCAGTAATCTCTAAAAGGACAAATTTGGAAAAGAGGAAGCATCTTGTGTATCTTCACAGTGTAGTGTCCATGTGTACAACAAGGAAAAAGATGTCGTTTCCCAAAACCCCACTTGATCCTACTCTTGTACATTTATAGATTAAGAGACTGCTCAGGATCCTAGAATTTGCCTTTTAGTTTTGAATGCGTTTTTTGAACACAGTATCTGTGTTGATAACAAACTCTGTTTTTAATAGCTTAAGTACCTCTGAAATAACATGGGATGATAAGTCAGTCATTCCATTACACTGCATAAGATCAATGTACAGCTAACCAAGTACTGAGAGGGTCAAGACATTTTGTAATGCTGAATTTGTATTGATTTACCAGAATTAATGATCTAATCACAAAATACGTATTAGCAGCTTTCTTAAAAAAAATAAATAATAAAATAGAAAAGTGTCTTCCTAGAAACCCGGTTATACACATGAAAACAATACCTGAAAGACAACTTGTACCTTCCGACTTGATGACATATTAATTCTTCTTGGACATTAAATTGTTCTTGCTGTGTTTGTAGAGCTGTGAGTTGGGCAACAATGTGGTTTTGGGTAGCAAGATATCTTGCGATTGCTGTTTGATTTTGCATAGACATTTCTGCATAAGTTAAGGTTATGCTTCAGAGATCACATCATCTATTTCTTCTCCCTCAGCTTGTGTTGTACGCAGATATGGTTACAAAGTAAGGGGAAGCAGGTACATGTACTCAATTAACCTGGGGATTTCTGCAAGCATTCGACTTTTATAAATGCCTCTTTGGCAGCCAGAAAGGGACAAAATTTGAATGTTCTTTGTTAACATGAGTCAGAGCTTTATAACATTGCCTTAGTAAGCTGGATTAATTCCCGTCTTTACTGAAAAAAAAAAAAATCAGCTTCACATGTTTTTTTGAACTTCAATTTAGATAGAGTTCCAAGGGTTCACAAAGGTTCATAAGTTCTGTATTCTTCCTGAATTAACTTAGCCAGTTGCACATGCTCTGCAACTTTCAGGAATGAGTCATGATATTTAACACTGTCTAGTCAGTGCAGTATCTGTAGGAGATGGATTCATTGTCTTTGTACAATTCAAAAGACATTAAAAATAAACAGCAAAAATGCTGTAGATTTAGTTAATTTCATGTTTTTAGCTGATGCAAGTGGCAACAATCCAGTTGTATTATGATTGTTTTGCAAAATTATATTTAGATCTTGTTTTTTTATTTTGATGTCTGTATAATTAGATCATAATCAAATAATTGGATTTGAATGTATTTCTTATCTCAGTTCCCAGTGAACACTACCGTTGGGGCAGAAATTGAGCTATGAAATATACCATGTTGGTGAGAGCAGGTTCACTTCTGAGATAATAGAAAAACTGTATGACCACTCAGGGTGAGGTCAAAGCCAGGGATTACAATAAAACACAACTATCTGCTGTTTGAGTGATTTGTTATTGAAAATATTATTGCTTGTACTCTACTGTAGAAAAGGAGGGGTTTCAAAAGTGTTCACTGACTCAGCAACTGCAGTGTTCTTATAAACTATTGCAGAGGAACAGAAGGCAAGGGTAAGTCTTCTGAAGACTTTTATTATTATTATTATTATTTTTTGTATAGCAAAACCTGAGGCTTTTCTGTATTAGTTTGGCATATGAACGTTAGTTTTATTGTAATTTGTTTTAACAATTTGTATTTTCATTAGAGTATTAAGATCTTACTTAGGCCACCACTAATTGGCTGCCTTTTGGCAATAATAAGGTTTTGAGCCTAACATAAGTGACACAATGAGCTTTCTAGATTGTACTCCTCAACTATTTTCTAAAGGCCACTGACAGGGTGCTGCTCACAGAAGGGTAAATATAGAAACTCAGTGACCTAAGGCAGGTTCGCCAGTGACATACTGAATTTGATTGTGGTTAGATGACAGATGAGTGGGGACTTGAGTGTTTGGATATCGAATTCAGGTTCCTCAGTTCTGCTTTCCTCCTGATTTATGTACTGGCAGTCAATAGAACTGCTATTGAAACCAGCTTTTTGAGTCATTCTAGGAACTGGGAGTGTTTTAACCAACAACTTGGAAAACAAGTAACATCTGAGAGCTCTTTGCCCATCACTTTGTTAATTAGCAATCCAATGAGCTCTACTGAAAACTAGTAAAGTTTGTAACTTTCAGATGGGGGTGGTTTTGCTCTCAGCTCATTTGTTATTGTTTCTCAGCTACTATCAATGTTCTAAGCATTCCATAATAACAAAAAGTGAAAATAAATGATCTTTTCGTGTGTTGAAATAGAAATTCTAATGCTGCCCATTGCAGAACCTAGGTCTCATTAGATATCAATTCAATGCATGCTTTTTTTTTTTTTTCATGGAAGGTTTAAAAACAAAAACAAACAAAACTTCAAGGCATATCAGGGATAAGAGGGTCATTAGAGACAGTCAACATGGCTTCACCAAAGGGAAGTCGTGCTTGACTAACCTCATAGCCTTTTATGAGGATATAACAAGGTGGATAGATGAAGGCAGAGCGGTGGATGTGGTCTACCTTGACTTCAGTAAAGCATTTGACACAGTCTCCCACAGCATCCTTGCTGCTAAACTGAGGAAGTGTGGTCTAGACTCTCGGGTAGTGAGGTGGACTGTGAACTGGCTAAGGGGAAGAAGCCAAAGAGTTGTGATCAATGGGGCAGAGTCTGGTTGGAGACCTGTATCCAGTGGAGTCCCTCAAGGGTTGGTACTGGGACCAGTATTATTCAATATATTCATCGATGACTTGGATGGGGGACTAGAGAGTACGATCAGCAAGTTTGCTGATGACACCAAGCTGGGAGGAGTGGCTGACACACCAGAAGGCTGTGCTGCCATCCAGCGAGACCTGGACAGGCTGGAGCATTGGGCGGGGAAAAATTTAATGAAATATAACAAGGGTAAGTGTAGAGTCTTGCATCTGGGTAGGAACAACCCCAGGTTCCAGTATAAGTTGGGGAATGACTTATTAGAGAGCAGTGTAGGGGAAAGGGACCTGGGAGTCTTGGTGGACAGCAGGATGACCATGAGCCAGCAGTGTGCCCTTGTGGCCAGGAAGGCCAATGGCATCCTGGGGTGTATTAGAAGGGGGGTGGTTAGTAGGTCGAGGGAGGTTCTCCTTCCCCTCTACTCTGCCCTGGTGAGACCCCATCTGGAATACTGTGTCCAGTTCTGGGCCCCTCAGTTCCAGAAAGACAGGGAAGTGCTGGAGAGAGTCCAGCACAGGGCAACTAGGATGATGAAGGGAGTGGAGCATCTCCCTTATGAGAAAAGACTGAAGGAGCTGGGGCTCTTTAGTTTGGAGAAGAGGAGGCTGAGGGGTGACCTCATTAATGTTTACAAATATATCAAGGGTGAGTGTCATGAGGATGGAGCCAGGCTCTTCTCGGTGATAACCACTGATAGGACAAGGGGTAATGGGCTGAAACTGGAACATAAGAGGTTCCGCTTAAACTCGAGAAGAAACTTCTTCTCAGTGAGGGTGACGGAGCCCTGGAACAGGCTGCCCAGAGAGGTTTTGGAGTCTCCTTCTCTGGAGACATTCAAGACCTGCCTGGACACGTTCCTGTGTGGCATAGTCTAGGCATTCCTGCTCTGGCAGGGGCATTGGACTTGATGATCTTTTGAGGTCCCTTCCAATCCCTAACATTCTATGATTCTGTGATTCTATGATTCTTTGTGAAATTAGGCTTATTTATGGGAAAAATGAGATGGGAGCTGCACAGATGAATAAAACACAAGACATTCTGAGAGTAGTCTTTGTTTATAAACAGTCCTTAGCTGCCACAATGCTTGTACTTCAGCAAAAAAGTTGAACCACAAACACTATTTTCTATCTTGCGTGTTGGGATCTCTGTTGTGTGACAGAGTAGAATTTACAGTGGTTTTCCCCACTTACAAACCTATACACTTTTCCATTGCACCGTGCGACAAATTTCATTTAAATAAATAAAACATGCATTAAAAATTTGAAGGGGAAACAAAGACCAAGAGTTGTGATAAATATAATTAATATGTTTTACAACAAACCAAATGCTATTGCTCTCTTAGCTCAAAAGATTTATGTATAGGAAAAATTTTCTTGCTGAATCTTCAATTTTTTCTGAGAAGAATGTTTCAAGTGTGTATTAGGTAAGTAGCTAAGTATCTGTGCAATGAGAATATGATCCCAAATAGTATTAGAAAATCATTTTTTCAACTATTGAAATAGCCAACCTTATTATCTCAGATGCTTGAAAACAAAATTGATATTTGGTTAAGCATATATTGAAATTATGTTTGAGAAACTTCACATAAATAACGCTTTTAACTCCCTTATTTTCACTTTCCGTTTGAGAAAAAAAGCCTTTAAAGAAAGTTAGATCCTAAGCAGGTTCCTTGCAGTTACTGAATCATCTTTTATCTGCTTGCTGGCATGAAATACTACTTTTTAATCTAACATGTTCAAGATTGCAAAGCTGTATGGCAATACTTAATATCGTTCTTGTCCTCGTGTGTCTTGTTTAAAAAACCTATCAGGAGGAAAGAAAGGACAAAAAAATATCTGACTTCTGTGATCTGTGATAAGTGACAGACATTGAAGGACAAGTATATAATGGAAAGAATGTCTTAATTAAAGACAATTATGGAAGTGCCATGGGAAAGATAATGGCTTTCCCTGTACAACCTCAGAAAGTACATACTGCACTCACTAGACAAATGCCACTCAGTCAGTGATGAGATAAACTGCATTCATAAATGTCTTATTTTGTTCTGCTCCTTGCCTTTCTCAAAGTCTCATGAAGTCTGTTTTGTTTCAGCACTGCAGTTCTGGGAGGTGATGGAGAGGGTGAAACACGTTCTGGGCTGCTCTTTCATGGGGCACAAATTTGCCTTCTGAGAATGTCTTTAAAAGAGTCTTAATTCTTATGATTGCAGCGGTTTCAAACTGCAGTAATTTCTCTGTTTCAATACCTGTCCTTTACATATTTAGCTTGTCTATTTTTTTAGCCCTGTATTAACAAAAAGACAGGTGAAGTCTCTCTTCACATCACACCATGCAGCCATACTACCATCATAGGAACATTATCTTTTCCATATCTTTTGCCTTTTAGCATTTCTACATGTTCCATATATTTCTTTTCAGATTTTATTCATTATTCTTTACTCATAGTTTATTCTCATCAGTTTGTCAAATTTTGGTGTTCTGTTAGTACCATGTTTTGTTTAGTGTACACTTGTGTTAATTTTAATCAGGGTATGCACATCTCTATGAACTTAATGACTATTAATCTTTATATAACTTATGTGTCTTTGTCAAGCTTATGCTTGTATTCATCCTGAGGTGATACTTTTCTGTAGATATTATGTCTTTTCTAGCCCTTGTTGCTGTTGTCAGGAGGGCTAGTAAAAATGTTTAGCATGCAGAGATATGCGTCTTTTGAGTTACAGCCTGTTAGGGCTTTTGCATCCTATATTTTTATCTTGAACCTGCTGTGACCATCTTGTAACATTTGTGCAGCTGTTTACAAAGTTCTCCTATTCCCTATTCTTCTAATATTTATATGATACCTGGCATTAAATGTTGAATGAGATTCATTTATCTTTCCTGTCCAGAAAGACAATTACTGTTCATGATGAAAGGTGAAAAAGCCATCCTGAAAACACTGTTATGGACAAAAATTACTCTGTATGACTCAGAGAATACTAACAAGCTTTTTCTTGTGTACAACTTATTGCATGGTTATTGTCCTTGACACACTCATAAGCACATATTTAAATCCATTTCTGCATAGTACTTAACTGAATTCTCATTTTTAAGAATCAGTTCAAATTCCATTGTCCTCCTGGAAATCCAGTATAAAGGCTGTGAAACTTTATCTATTCTTTGAGGACTTTCTGTGGCCTTGTGGGAGTTAGCCTTTTAAGTTTATTCTTTGAGGATACCCAGTGCATGTTGCACCATAGAAAGCAAAAAGATAGTATCCTGTTCTGATTGTTTCAGCCTTTTCTTAATACTACTGAACTATTTTCTTCTGTAAGACCTTGTGGTGTTCAGTCACGCACCTTTTTGTGTTTCTGGGAAAGTATTCACTTTGACAGATGCCCTGAACTTTAATTCAGGATAGTCCTCTCTTTCTTTAATGGAGTGAAAAAAATACAACATGCCAAACCTCAAAAACCCCACCAATGGCTTTAATCTACCTGTTCCTCTACACCACAAGGTTCTTCTACTCAATTGTTTTACTTCAGTTTAACCGCTAAACACCTATCTAAGTTTCAATTTATATTCATTATTACTCATTGTTACTCTTGTATTCTTTTTGAGTTTTCTCTTTTACCTAATCAGAGAAATCTAAGTAACAACAGTTTTTAGACAGTGAAACTGATTTTTTTTTTCAGCCTGTGACTTTTAGCTCTTAACCGGAGGCATGCTGATGTGTAAAGATTATTCAGGCAGAAAGGTACTTTCAAACTATTTCTAGATGTACTTTTACATATTACAATTTCAGATCATGTGATGTTGCATGTATAATTTATGTCAGATGCTCCTAATCACTGTTGACTAAAGTTTAGGAAAGTTCATGAATAATATTTCATTTTGGTTTTAGTTATTATTTTACCTTGTGTGTTAATCTTCTCTGGTGTTTACTTATTCAAAGCAGTTCTAAGACATGTTGATATAAAATCAGACCATCTCAGACATTTAACACAACAAGGACATTATTAATTCATATCGTAGTCTCAGGAGGCTATCTTATCCAATTCTGTAATTTTCTATTTTGGTCAATTCTTCTGAGGATGACGTGCTCTTGAGTTATATGACTAATGTAGAAAATAGCAGAATTTGATGGCCTATTAAACTTTCTCAGTATTCGCAAGTTCAAAACCAATGTTTTTATGTGTATTTGGGATGACTCAGTATTCAGCAGAGCTTTCTTACATTGAGCTTGCATGCAGAAGACAGATTCTCTTTTAATATGTTCTAATGCATTTTTATTTTTTGCATCAGAGTCGCTGATTTAAAAATATTTCAAATGCCCAAGTATGTGTAGTTTTCTGCATAGCTGGGTTATTAAAAAAATCTTTGTTCCAAATACTTTACAGCTTTAACAGACAAAAGGTAGTTATTACAGCAAAGAAATGTAGGTGAACTGAGATTAAGATAAATTATGCAGCTGATATTAAGGTAAATTATGCAGCCATCTGTTAGCTACACATAACTTGGTAAAGAGTGATTTATTTCAATTTACTAATAACAGGTTCTGAAATCTACCCCTTGTCTGGGTCAGATTGGTGGATCTGAGAAATGAAAATTAGTTAGCGTGAAGCACTCTGCTTCTTTGAAAAGAGCTATATCTGCTTACATTGCTCAAGCACCTGGTCCTCCTTTTGGTCGAAATCAGTGGAGATACTCCCTGCCATTTATATATAATTTAAAACTTTCTGCACCACAACAGCTCTTTCTCTGATATTCCATTTTGTCACTGTGAGATTGTGGATCTGAGGCAAGAGTAGACACTAACTAGAAGGAGAGGTCTCACCCATTACCCTCAGTTCCTCAATGCTGCTGCTCCTCCAGTCCCAGAACTGACCTTATGGCCTTGCGGCTTGGTTGTTTCTGAGGGACAGTTTTCATCTTCGTCCCAGCTCAGTTCACTGCTTGGTTGCACAAAAGCTGCTGCTGCCGCCATAAAAGAAGATGAAGAAACAGGAGGGACAGTCACTCATTCTGTGGCAGCTCCTATAGC
Source organism: Trogon surrucura (assembly GCA_020746105.1). NCBI lineage: Eukaryota > Metazoa > Chordata > Aves > Trogoniformes > Trogonidae > Trogon > Trogon surrucura. The sequence goes on along the minus strand of CM036617.1, from coordinate 108,316,918 downwards.
TGTTGGATTGCTCTGATGGTGTTAGTGCACTTCGAGTATGTTGGACTGAGTGGTTAAAGCAAGAGTTCCATGAATGAAAGCAGTAAGATAGTTTAGGTTCTTTGTGTTTTCTTGCTAGTTTTGTTCAAGCAAACAAATTTAGTTTACTGCAGAAATCAGAAAATACATCTCTGAGATTTTAGTACCTAAAGTTAACTTGATGATGACTTAACTGTATAAAAATTCAGGACAGGGTTTTGGTGGTTTATTTAGTGTTTTGGTTTTTTTTCTTATAAACGTGAAGCTGTGTTTCAGTGAATTTCTTCAAAGACTACAGTTCTCAGTTTAGCGTGCAATGGAGGTGCTATCTTTTGTTACTGCATCCTGTAAGTTTTGAACTCTTATTTATCATTTCTCTGATGTTTTTGTTTTTGTTTTGTTTTTTTTTTTTAAAAAAAAGGAAATAGCCATAAAGATGTCAAGGCCTCTGCTATCAAAGCATAGCTCTGTAGACAATATGCAAACAAGGGGAAAGAAAAGATGGTCCTTTTCCCATTGGGCTTGAAAACTATGCTTCCCGCAGAAGTCAACGAATAGGTAAAAGAACACATGCACAGTAGAGACAAAGAATCGCTACAGTATTTTTTGCATATAATGAAGTAATCTTACTTTCCATTTTTCTTGTGGTGACAGACTATAGAGTAAAACTCTACAGGTAGAGTGAATGGTGCAATCTCTGTAGCTGGTATGCAGCACAAGTTTTGGTGGAGAAAAGCATGCATTCATAACTACCCTACTGAAAGGTGTTAGTTTTGAACTATTAAAGGTTTTTTATATCAATGTTCTTGTCAGGATCATGCATGTACCAGCAATCTTTGATTGTCCTGACCATCCTGTAACTCTTTGCGTAATAATATCCTGCAAACTCTCACAGTTCTTATTTTTTATGAAAAATATAAGGGCCCTACAAGGGAGATAGAAAAGTGCTGAATGCTCCCTGGGATACTCCTCCAAGGCTGATAGTTTAAGGTGCAACAAGTTCACTGATTAACCCGAAGGACACTTTGTTTCCTGAGAGCCAGTCAGTACAATGGTCCTATGAATGAAGGTGTTTCCCTCCGCTTATCAAAGGTGCTGGCAAAGTCACAGCAGGCAGGTGGCGGTGTTACTGAAGAGGGCTGTGTGGCTGGGGCAGAGGCATGGTCCAGGGCTGCAGACAGTTTAGAGTAGGGCTGTGATTTGGGGATGTCTTGCTTAGCACAGCTGTGTTGGGATTATCATCCGTAGGTGGCAGTATTGGTGGCAGCCCCTAGACCCTCCTCCCTCTCCACCAAAATCCAGAGCAGGTTCTTGCCCTCAAGCTTTGAGTACCAATTCTTACAGGGAAACAAAGGTAAAGATTAGGCTGTACTTCCGTGACCAGGACAGTCTAAAGATAAGGAAGAGGTAGGGAAAGGTTGCGAAGAAGGATCACAGGGGAAGATATTTATAGGTCGATAAGCCCACTGGTGTAACGACGGTGCTGATAGTCCCTAATGCTATGTATTTTCAACTCTTCAAAATTTATTTTTTTGGGGGAACGCGAAGTCTTCTACTGTTTTAATTGAAAACATTAAAGAAATGGAATGGTCTGCCTTCTGCAAAAGTAGCTCTTTATACATCACTCAGACTTTCTGAAGAACAGATGACTGTATATTAGTGAGTCATAACAAGGATTGTCTTGGAATAAACGTGTATAATTTCAGAAGGAGTGAATTTAGCATTTAGTCAGCCTTATCCAAGAGTTTCTAGATAAATCACCTACTAGCTGTTTGGCTTCTAAATCATAAGACTAAATCATGACTAACAGATGTTTCATGATGTAGGGTGACTAAGAGCTAAGTATTTCTATGAGGTCTGAATATTTTAGACCGTAACTGTATCCTCAGTAGCCAGGGATAGTGATGACTGCCATTCTTCCTCCTGCTCTTGAGGAAAGGACTATTTCGTATGGCTATCATGGCCCTTGCTTCTGATTTTTTAACATCTCCCTGTAATTTTGTTAAAGATTCCATTTTTACTCCCTCCTTCTCCCATGTTCTTCAAGAAGCCTGCTTTGGAAATATAATCAGTCCTTCAGCATTTTTATTTTGTTCTGCTTTGAAACAAAAGCACTGTAGATCACCTAGGAAATACTTGCCGTGGAAAAACATTTCCCAGCAGATAGAATTCACCCGCTGACAATCACTTCTCTCCACTGCTGTGATAGATGCAAACTTTGCTTTGTTACACAAACAATGGCTTTGTTTTGAAATGAAAAAAAAATTGCACTGGCCTTCATTATCTTGCTTGACTTTCTAGAAGACTGTGAGAAGGCTAAAATCATTACTTAGAATTATGTGCCAATCTTTTCACAGCTCCATTCATATGGTGATACAACCTGAAGAGGGAGAGCTACTTAGAGATGTGAAAGGCAGAGTCCTACTGAGCACAGTTTAGGCTGTAGTACCCTGATGATAACGAAGAGTCAGACTTCCACTGGTAAAAAGTAATGTAGGCACACTGACTTCAGTTAAATGTTTGTACCAAGGAGGTTTTCCTTTGTATATTTTCCTCATCTGAATGTTTTTTAAATTTCTGTGGCTCATTATACTGATTCTAGTACTACTTAGACTAGATCATAACCACCAACAGAAAAAGCGTATTTTGAGAACTGTCTTTTTAAGAAGTAGTATTTTAACCATGATAATGGTATTAGCATCCACTGACTTGAACTTCAAGATTACAAATTCTTTGGTGTAGAAGATATCCTATGGGTACTTAGCTCAGTTATTGTACTGCCACCAAGATGGGATTCAGGCACCCGGTGTTCGGAAGAATGGGAGTCAGCTATGCCTTCATCACTGGAGACTGGTCCTCTAGAATGAACAACTTATAGGCCCTCATGCTATAATGATGGAAATCAGTGTCATATAGTTCAGTCAATTTATGCATCATGTAGTGAATTAATAGTTAAAAGTAAGGAAATCTTAGATTAGTTATCCATTATGTGGACACTTCTTGTTTTCATGCTCAATGTTATGCACATAAGAAATGTGAAAGTAATGTTACACAGCAAGTGTATTTCTCCTGTTCATTTCACTTCTATAAGCAAAAAGGATTTATTGACTATTTATTTGAAAGTAATTCCTGTTTAATAGTAAAAAAAGCAATGGAGTCCCTAGTGGTAGAATAATTTGAGTGATAAAAATTAATATATTTATTTTAACATTCTAAAAAGTTGAACGATGTCCAAGTTTTGCAGTAATTCCATTTAGGATAAAAAGGCAAAATCTATTTTCTAGTCTGGAAATCTCACACGTAAACAACCCATTTGCTTATGGGTGTGCGATAAACCATATAACATGGATATTTGTGTGAAGTATATCTATATATGGAAAGTCTAGTGGAGCATCATAACTTTAGTGCATCTTTAAATAGTTATTTAATGCAATTAGGTTACTCTAGAGCAGGCAGCAAAATTCTAATGGGCATTCACCTTCTAAATTTTACACTGGAAATGGAGCTTTTTAACGACAAGCACTGTGGGCAGAAAATCTGGAGAAAGTAATGTACCATAAACCTGGAAAGCAGCTTGTCTTGAAGCATTTGGTTTTCTACAAATACTGCTTCATATGCATACAGAAAAAAACTGGAAAAGTACATTTTAAATATAGTGGGTTAATAACAGGTTTTAAAAATCCACTTGTTACAAATCCATTTTTACAATTTCAACTTCAAGCCATTTCCTAAATAATAGTTTCTCACAGAGAAAACATCTGTGAGATAGAGGTAGCTAGACTCAAATCCAATAGGCCTATGCTAATTATCATATGCTTAATGTATTTATTAACATATGGTACATTCTACACATGCTATTCAGAACTTAGAGCAATGATGGTTTTTTTTTTTCTTAGACAAACGTAAGTACACATTTTATGGAGTTTTAAAATCATTAATAAATACAAATTAAGAATTAATATTAAACTTTTTTTTATAGAAAGAAAGTTATAAACAGTTACAGAAATTCTTCTTGCTGCTACCATCCACTTGTAACTACAGTACCTAATGTAATTTTTCTCATAAATGTCACTTAAATTGAATTTTATTGCCTTCAGATGCAAAAGAGAACAATACCTTTTAATTTTATTTAGTAATTTGCTTTAGTCTGAAATTTTATTTAACATTTATATAGAGTCATACGACATGTGTGATATACCGTTCAGAATGTAGAGCTATAAGAAAAACAAAACAAAACAAAGCACAAAAATGCAGCAATAATTTTAGCCGTGGTAATGTGACTTCTGATGCAAGATTTGTGGTTCTAACAGGTATTCTTTACTGTCCATTAGTGTCTTTCATCATTCTACTCATAAGAAGCCTATATCTCCTTTTGGTTTTATTTATTAATTAATTGCAATGCCATTTTTTTTTCCCCACATAACTAATCTCCAGGTATATGGTGCAGTCATCAACTAGAAGTAGAGCTCTTCAAACTTTCCTTGTGTTCCCAAATGCTTTAGCTGGTGGAGAGCAACAGCATCTTAATCTCATTTTATCCTTCAGTAGGTTGGCGTTCCTATTACAACATTTGATCACAATAAAAAGATATGAGAGACAGTAGGCCAACTCGTATTTCTGTGACCACTGACTTCTGAAAGTCAAGCAGCAGGTGTCCTCTGTCAGTGTGAGAAGCTTGTCACTCAAAAGTGTTTGCTGGATACAATAGCAGAGCAATAGTGAGCTGGATAAGATACCACAGCAATCGTGATCATGCACGTTCCTGGCTATCATGATTATGCCATGTGGTTATGAAGAGGCACATTCAAGCTAGTGAGCAGTATGTGTTGGCACACCCCAGACTTCAAAATACTTGGAGAAATAGCATGTGCTCTGTTGGCATCCTCAATCTTTTAGAATTTCTGAGATCTGATTAGGCTCATCTTTCTTCACAACCTTTCCTTTCAGGAGCATCAAGTGTGCCTCCTTTCCTCAAGAGCATCCAGCAATGTTTTTCTTGGGAATAGGACCAAAACTTTAAGAAAGAGACCTAGCCAGGGTCTAACCTATTTGCAGTTTTGATGTAAAGAAAAGTTGAAGTGAGGCTTTGAAGATAGTTGTATATACAATTTTAGGAAAACAGGATGTATTGCAGTTTTGTATGGTTTGGGGTTTTTTTGGGTGGTTTTTTTTTTTTTGCTGTTAGTTTTCACTGTATGTTCAGGGATATTCAACTTTTCACAGCTTAAGGCTTGTGAGGCTTCATTTTGAGATGGTAGTGTTACCTTATCTATTTCTTTTTTTTTTTGTCTTTTCTTCTAATTGTTCCTAGTTAAACTTTGAGCAGTGTTCAAAGAAAGCAAATCTAAATACTCATTACACTTGTTACAGCTCATTAAACTTCTCCGAACATATATTCTTTTTGATTTCTTCCTAATATTTGTCAGTATATATCGAGATTTCAAAGAGGTTTTGGACATTCCAAAATTCCTTTTGTAACTACCAAACAGTGTTTTACAAGTAAGCACATGAAGAATCCATGTTCTTGCAGTGAGCAACCTGGAAGCAGTCAGAGAATGCCCACTATTACTAAGAATTGTCTGTGTAAATATTCACTGTGAAGTACGATTGTTTCACATCAAAACAAGTTGTGTGGTTTTTAACAGGGCAGTTTCCACAAAGAAAATCTCTATACATCCATCCTTAAGGTCACTAATATTTGTCTTGTACTTTCAGCAGACTTTTGAAAAGCTAGAGACTTTTTACTTGCACTTTTTATTTTTCAGCTCTGTGTTTCTGTCTTGCAAGATTCTTTTTTTATTCTTTCAGTTTGCCCCAAATTTTCAATGGAACTTTGAAAACTCCATACAAAGCATTCCACCTCAACCACTGCTGTAGTACATAGCGTGGCTACAGCACTTGCATTTGAAAGTTCATCTGTTGGAACCATGAGAGAACCATCACATATATCAATCTGTTCATAGATAGACAAAATGATTCTCAATTTCCAGAGGTTTTCTATTTTTCCTAATGACTGGTAAATCTCTCAGATCATCTGGGTTCATATTGTAAATTACGGACTAGTAGAAAAAAAGTGCAAAATGGTCTAAAGGAAAGAAAGGGGTACTTTTTTGAAGGCTTAGTTCAAGCATTGATCTCCTACAGATGATTTGAAGAGTTGATGTGATTTAACCAACTTTTCAAAAATTGTATGAAGTGAGAAAAATAACCAGAGTTACTTTTTAACGAATTTACAGAGAGATGTCTTAAGCAGAGCATATAGCTCTTGGTGCAGGAAGAGAAACAAGTTTGGACAGAAAGGCTGGGGACTCAGTTTGGTTTTACTTCATTGGATGGAATTGCAGCTGTGGAAAGGTCAGGCAAGTAAGGATGAGCAGAGAAAAGATTCATCAGTATTGCCTAATTGAGCTTTGTCCAACTCAAAGTGGAGGGAACCAGTAGCTGCACTTGATCTTCACTGGCTGGGATTATCAGAGATCTCATGCATGATATTCTGTCAGGAAGACTTTGGAAGAAGGAATGAGGGACAGATGACTTTCCCAGAAGTTAAGTATGGATTATCCTACCTATGGAAGTTCTGAATTGGAACATATCCGAGTGCCTTTATTCTGCGTTCCTGAAATACAGTTTTTCTAATGTGATGTTTCTGGTCATGTGTTATGTGTCCCTTCCCAAGGATAAGATGTTGTCTGTTCCCATAGATGAATTTGGCTAGGTGCTTGAAAACAGTTTAAATGTGCCAGGACATTAATCATGTCTTCCTCATAACAGTGAAAAGTGTGACATTCATGGCATTGACTGTCGTGTTGCTGAGAGTTCCCAAGACTTGCCTTTTTGGTCTGTCACAGGTAAAAATGGTCTGGAGAGTCTGGAGAACAGCACGTGGTTGAACCCGTGACATTGCTGGGTCATGATGATCCTTTGACCCCCTGAAGATCTGCTCTTTGTGGAGAACTATCCTTTCATTAAACTTTTCATCTAGCAAGCACATAAAATGACCTTTTACTAGTATGACAGTCCTACTATCTAAATGTGGGACTGTTACCTCTTGATGCAGAGTCAGGAGTGAAAAGAGTAATTGAGAAAAGTGTGTTTAGGAACATGATTTCCTAAGGCTGGGAAATAGTTCAGTAAGTACTATTCCCTGCTGTCTCCACTTAAATGGCCAATCAATTTCTATTCCTCGGACTAGAAAACAATCAAACATTCTCCTTCCAGAAGGGAGCTGTGATAGTTGGGATAAATGTTTGGAGTACTGTACTGGGAAGGAAAAGAATATCTTGTGGGCCTGTCCTGAGAGCATCTTGCAAGCTTCAGGCTGTCCAGCTGCCCAGTTCCAGTTAAAAGGGAGCTGAATCATTCAGGATGGATGCCTACTGTCCAACGTACTGCCTATGGATTTAAGGGGAAATAACTGATCTGGCCTTAGGGTCTTTCTTTGCAACTGAAAAGCACCTGGCTAATTTGGGGAACTGCCTTTTAGCTGACTGATTCAGAGGAGTTGATTTTGGACTCAAATTACTGAAAAAAATATTCTTTCATACTGATGGCCTGGAGGTAGCCTCATAGTTAAATAGCCATCTCTGATCCTATGTTTTGATCTGCATATAATTTTAAGAACAAATTATAAGAATTTTTTTAATTTACTTTTCTCTCTTAAAATATTTAGAAACTGAAATAATGGTTAACTAAAAAGGTAATGAAAAACAGAATGTGGAAGTCCTTTCTCAAAAGAAAGTTTTTCCGCAACAGCAATAATCAAGGAAGGGAATGTTAATTATCATGAACACTGTTATTGAATTCTTTATTTTTTTTTGCACAGCTGTGCTGAGACAAACTAGAAGAAATTGCTGTGGGTGGCATCATTCCGCAGAGGCAAATGTTCACAGTGATACTTGCATTATGTGAGAATCACATATTTGCCTGTAAATATGAAAGACAACAAGATTTTTTTTTCCTTCCTGTAGGTGTGTTGCTTGAAGCACAGAGGTCTTAGCTGAGGTGTCCACGTTCACAACAAATGTAGAGACTGATGTAAAAACTCATTGATTTTTATCTCAGGTTTTTCCTTACCAGGACTAATAGGACCTTTGGTAGCAGTTCAAATCCTCCAAGCCTCCGGGCATGCTCCACTAACTCTTCAAGAACTGCCATCTGGGTATGGAATTGTTTCCCATCCTTCCCTTCCCCTCCTTTTCACAGGAAAGGACAGAAAAAACCTGGATGAGCAGGAAAGCAACACCGTTGACACACTATGGGACACACCTGTTCTTTAGGTAGATATATTGTTGTCTCTCTCTTCTGCACATAAAGCCAGTTATTTAGTAGCCTATTTTCCCTGTTTATTTGCAGTGAAATGGATTCAACCCAATGCTTCCCTTTACTGAGTCACTTCCTCAACGATACATGAGGTTTTTATGTGACTGTACAATTAAGATCTCAAGATCTAAAAGTAAAATACAAAAAATACTCCCTTTTCACCCCCTTTTTTTTCTTCAAAAGGTATCCTGTTCAGATATACACTGCAGACTGCCCCTCTAAATCAAGCTTTCCACAAAGAAAAAATGATGTAGTGTTATTTCTGAGGATTAAAGTGGAAGCATCATTCTATTTAACCTTAGCTTCAGTTCTACTCTTGTTTTTCTGTGGTTTTGGTTAATATTAAGAAAATACAGAAGAGAAAACAACAGGTAGTAGTGCCCTGGGAAATAGTGTGATTGAAATAACTTTATTGACTTCACAGAAAAGGATGGTTTACTACAGGTTTCAAGTGTCTCTGCCTAGGTTTTTTTTTATTATTGTGCTGTGTAGCATAGTCTAGGCATTCCTGCTCTGGCAGGAGGATTGGACTTGATGATCTTTCGAGGTCCCTTCCAATCCCTGACATTCTATGATTCTATGATTTCAATAACTTAGAACATTTTTATTTTTTCCCAATTACTTCTTGCAGAAATTATGATATAGAAATATTAACAACAAAACTTTGAAATATATATAGTCCAAATGGCTTTTACTAATAAAACATTACACAATACCATTTTCCCCCTTTAGTATGTGAGGGTTTATAGTGTCCTGCATTAGTAAATAACCACACAACAAACGTCCTTTGTTCTCTAATAAAGAATGAATCCAAAAAAAAAAAGACCAAGAGAGTTAATTTGAATAATCACAGAAGAAATGGTAAAGTTACTGGTTGTTTCCTCCATTGTCAAGTTATTCTTTTGTGTTAAAGTTCTAGTTTTCTATTCTCAAGAGGCAATGAGCAACATAGCAATTAAAAATTGTTCATCATTTCTGTTCCTTAAATAAAGAAAAAGATGAATCTTTTAATCATAGAATCATAGAATGTTAGGGATTGGAAGGGACCTCGAAAGATCATCAAGTCCAATCCCCCTGCCAGAGCAGGAATGCCTAGATTATGCTACACAGGAACGCGTCCAGGCAGGTCTTGAATGTCTCCAGAGAAGGAGACTCCAAAACCTCCCTGGGCAGCCTGTGCCAGTGTTCTGTCACCCTCACTGAGAAGAAGTTTCTTCTCGAGTTTAAGCGGAACCTCTTATGTTCCAGTTTCAGCCCATTACCCCTTGTCCTATCAGTGGTTGTCACCGAGAAGAGCCTGGCTCCATCCTCGTGACACTCACCCTTGATATATTTGTAAACATTAATGAGGTCATCCCTCAGCCTCCTCTTCTCCAAACTAAAGAGCCCCAGCTCCCTCAGTCTTTCCTCATAAGGGAGATGCTCCACTCCCTTAATCATCCTAGTTGCCCTGTGCTGGACTCTCTCCAGCACTTCCCTGTCTTTCTTGAACTGAGGGGCCCAGAACTGGACACAATATTCCAGATGGGGTCTCACCAGGGCAGAGTAGAGGGGAAGGAGAACCTCTCTCGACCTACTCACCACCCCCTTTCTAATACACCCCAGGATGCCATTGGCCTTCCTGGCCACAAGGGCACACTGCTGGCTCATGGTCATCCTGCTGTCCACCAAGACTCCCAGGTCCCTTTCCCGTACACTGCTCTCTAATAAGTCATTCCCCAACTTATACTGGAACCTGGGGTTGTTCCTACCAGGATGCAAGACTCTACACTTACCCTTGTTATATTTCATTAAATTTTTCTCCGCCCAACCCTCCAGCCTGTCCAGGTCTCGCTGGATGGCAGCACAGCCTTCTGGTGTGTCAGCCACTCCTCCCAGCTTGGTGTCATCAGCAAACTTGCTGATAGTACTCTCTAGTCCCTCATCCAAGTCATCGATGAATATATTGAATAATACTGGTCCCAGTACCGACCCTTGAGGGACTCCACTGGATACAGGCCTCCAACCAGACTCCGCCCCATTGACCACAACTCTTTGGCTTCTTCCCCTTAGCCAGTTCACAGTCCACCTCACTACCCGAGAGTCTAGACCACACTTCCTCAGTTTAGCAGCAAGGATACTGTGGGAGACTGTGTCAAATGCCTTCCTGAAGTCAAGGTAGACCACATTCACCGCTCTGCCATCATCCATCCACCTTGTTATATCCTTGTAAAAGGCTATGAGGTTAGTCAAGCACGACTTCCCTTTGGTGAAGCCATGCTGACTGTCTCTAATGACCCTCTTATCCCTGATATGCCTTGAGATGGCACCAAGGATAAGTCGTTCCATCACTTTCCCAGGGATGGAGGTGAGGCTGACCGGTCTATAGTTTTCCGGGTCCTCCTTCTTGCCCTTTTTGAAGACTGGAGTGACATTTGCTTCCCTCCAGTCCTCAGGCACCTCTCCCGTCTCCCAAGACTTGGCAAAGATGATGGAGAGTGGTCTAGCAATGACATCAGTCAGCTCCCTCAGCACCCGTGGATGCATCCCATCTGGACCCATGGATTTATGGATTGTAAGCACATGACAAAGTTCAATAAAGATGTTAAAGATAAGTAAATAAAGTTATCAGACTCTTATGTCATTCAAAGAAAGGTATTAAGAAGACAAAACATCAGGTATAGAACATTAAGTATGAAGATGCGCAATAAGGACAAATGACAAAGTGGTGAAAGCAGTCTATGTGCATGTTGCAGACTTGGTGGAAATTCTTCTGAAACAAGATGAAGAGAGATATTGTTCAGAGAGGGTGCCAGTTCCCATACAGCCCCCTTGCAGTGTGCCTACACACCTCACTGGGTGAAGGTGTTGCTTTTTAACAGTGCCTGCCTGGTTTCGCCTTACAAGGACAGAATTCTAGGGCCGTTACATTACTCTTCTCACAATATTTCCATTTATGTAGTGGATTTTAAGAAAATGGGGTATCAAATGACAGCATGCTGATAACTGTCCGGGCTTTATTCTGCAATTTGTACATTAGGAATGTAAAAGAGAAAATTGATTTGTGCTCTAATGTGGCTGCATAACAGAACTTTTTTGACTAAGTGGGCATTTTCCACAGTTGTCTTCTTCGTGGAACCTCATTGTTCGTGTTCTATGTTTGTTATTTCAGTTACATGATTGATCTGAAACATCTAATCAGCTTTGTTCCTTTCCTTATTGACAGTTCTCAAGGCCCATTGTGCTGGAAACTGCTATTTTCTTTGTGCAGTTGTGACAAAGCATGGTCTGACACCCACCATGGAACTGCAGGAGCTAATAAACCAGAAAATTTCAAAAACAGTTTCTGCATCTTTTCTAGTACAGAAAGTGACTGATTGAGATACTCATCAGCTTCCTCCATGCAGATAGAGATGTAGGGTCTGGAGCTGAAGACATGGACATTAAAAAAGCCTAAAGCTGAAGTGAGAATAGAGAAAATATTTTGGAGTACAGCTGTCAGAAATGAATCAGAAGCACGTATTTCGTACTGTGAAGTGCTTGTGATTAAACACATGAATAAGTGGGTGAAGCTCTCCAGGATGCAGATGGGTCTGAGTACTTTTTTCTTTAAAAGACACGAAGCTGCACAAGTCCTGTTAAACTGTAAACTGAAAAAAATTTCTGCCTTCTCAGATTCAACCAAATGCTAGCCCTGCAGCAGAAAGTGTTGCTGCGAAATTAATGGCTGTATCTTTAGAGTGCACCCCACAAAAAAAAAACCAAACCAAAAACCCGACTTAAATACATCATTCTTCTTTGCAAGTCTTTCAGATAAAAACCTGGCTATGAAAGTAAAATGGGAATTTTGTCATTGATTTCATTGGGGTAGGATTTCAGCCCTTGTTTTTGTGTTATGAAATGTATAGATCGAACATTCTTTTAATACTTTAGGCTTTGAGTCCATCTCTATCACAAACACTTTTTGTTCATAGCACTTTTTGTTCTGTTCAGGAAAGATCTATGCTCCTGAGTGAGATTTTTAGCTGTTTTTCTCAAAAAGACAGAATGAGCAATGGAGATGAAGCACCGGTTCAGTATTTTTGTGCTTCACTAAATCTGGGATATTGCCAAAATAGTTCAGTGCCTAACGTGAATTAGACCACTTGGGAGCTCTGCCTTTTTTTTTTTTTTCCAGATCTCCAAAAAAGATCCCTCTTATTTTTCAGATTATAAAACTGATATATTGAGAGATAAAGAATGCAAACTACTACTGGCTGGTTTCCAGGTGGTCAAAAAGGCCAATGGCATCCTGGCCTGTATCAGGAATAGTGTGTCTAGCAGGAATAGGGAAGTGATCATGCCCCTGTACTCGATACTGTTGAGGCCACAGCTTGAGTACTATGTTTAGTTTTGGGTGCTGGAGTATAAGATAGACATTGAGGTAGGTCCAGAGAAGAGCAACAAAACTGGTGAGGGGTCTGGACAACATGTCTTATGAGGAGAGACTGAGGGATCTGGGATTGTTTAGTCTGAAGAAGAGGAGACTGAGAGGGGACGTCGTTGCTCTCTACAACTACCTGCAAGGAGGTTGTAGTGAGGTGAGTGTTGGTCTCTTTTCCCAACTTACTTATGACAGGACAAGGGGAAATGGCCTCGATTTGCTCCAGGGGAAGTTTGGATTAGATATTAGGAAAAATTTCTTTATTGAAAGAGTGGTGAGGCATTTGCTGCCCAGGGAAATGGGGGAGTTGCCCACCCAGGAAATGTTCAAAAAACATATAGATGTGGCACTTGGGACATGTTTAGTGGTCGTGGTAGTGTTGGGCACACAGTTGGACTAGATGATCTTAGAGCTCTTTTCCAACCCTAATGATTCTGTGATTCTATAGTGGAAGACAGCCAGTAGGACCAGTATTGTTCTGGATATGGCATTTAAAAACATTTTCAAGCCCAAAATTGGAAGTGGCATGTATGGAATATCCTGGCAGGAGAAAGGTAATAGACATGAGCACCCAGGGAAAAGAATAGAGAGCACAGAAATTGAAGATTACAAGAGAAAATAAACCTATTTGCAGCAGCAGTGCAAGAAAAAACATCTTAAACTAGTGAGCAGAGACAGAATTCATGGAATATGGGGGCAGTTCCATAAGTAACATTTTTAATAAAAACCTATGTAGTGAGTCTATTTAAACAGCACACATTTAATATTGCATACCTTCAAAAGGCTATAGTTACAGGTGCTTACCAAAAACTTAGATAGTATTCATTCTCCCACAAATGACAGTGAATAAAACTATTTCTGAGTCTGTCCGCCATAACCTCACTATATTGCAGCTGTAGAGTGCCCACACAGTCCTTCATTGCTACAACTGCAGAATACGCATCATTTACTTTCACTGCTTCTAGTGTGCTTTTGGTTGTGCTTGTTACGTCACTAAATCTGCCCTCCATAGTAAGTTCAAATGACAAAGACAAAATCTACTTGGTAATTTGATGCACGTGCTGTGTGCATTAAATGACACTGTGTTTAGTTGAGTTTAGCTGCAATCCACATGAATTTAGAAGTTTTGGTGTTTTTTTTTTCCACAGAAAAGTTCTATTTTTTTTCAATTAATTTAATAGGAACACACTGAGAACTACAGAGAAGGAATATTAAGTAACTATTAAAAATATATTGTGTTTGTGTTTCTTTAATTTATTTCAAAATCTTCATGACTGCAAAATAGCAGAAAATTCTACAGAATTTTGAGATATTTTTATTATAAACAAGAAATACTGTTCTGTACAGTAAAATACACTTTACTGAACTACTACTAAACATTTTACATTTACTTTTCTGTTCGATGTGGTAAATGCAGGTGACAGCAACAGTATGTCACTAGATATACACTTACAGAGAACAGGACAGAGGGGAACTGCCCCAAGGTGAGACTCAGGACCTGGAAGCTGGAGCAAACCACGGACTAGCAGAGCTCTGCCCTCACCCTTCAGCCCTTAATTTGTATTTTTGTTATCTTTGGCAGCATTGTGAAATTGAGGAATAACTATTACAAAAAAATGTTTTACTTTCAGCCTTTTCAAAACTTTGTTGACTTAACAAGATTCAAAATTATGCCAACACAGATTATTTTTTCTGACTAATTTCTTAAGGATATTTTGCTACTCTTCCTTTTACATTGTTAGAAGTTTGAAAAACAATTGTAAGAATACTAAGGTAGCAATGCATAGTATTACAACTGTGATGATTGCATAGGCACTGAACAAATATATTTTCATGTTTTCTTTAAAACATGAGAAGAACTTTGTACATGTTGTAAGATAGATGCTTAGTGATACAGAAGTAGGAAGGTTTCTGAATTTTTCAAATAATTGTAATCACAAAATTTAATAGAAGTACTTAAAACATTGACAAAATATATAGTAATTTCATGTATTTTAGCTGTTGATACACACACACCGGTTTCACACTAATTCACAGTTTGACAGTAACACATCAGTTGTCTCAAAAGAAGATATATCTGTTTGAATTTTTTTCAGTGGATTTAAAAATGCTTAAAATGCGTACATTACTGAATATACACTCACTTTTGCAAAATAGTGTGTAGAATGGTAGCTAGATTTCCAAGATAGTACTGTTGATTTTACATACTAAGTCATATGAAGCCACATCCAAAATCAGAAAGATAGGAAGATGTCATTTCCCTCTGTAGTGTCTTTCCAATAACATTCTAACCAGTGAAGTTGTAGAAAAGTAGAAATCAAAATGTTGGACTTGCAACCAAATGGCCATGCTTAGCCTCTTTCTAAGCCATGTAAATATATAAGAACATTTAAATAGGTTTATTTTATTTCAATCTAGATTTAAAAAAAAAAAAAAAAAAACAAGGAAGCAAAGTACTTTGAAAAAAAAACAAGTAAATTCTTGAATTTTACCTTTTGGAACTTGAAAACCCTTATAAAAGTATAACTTATCAAAGTAAGACCTGGTTTTGAAAATGAGGAACTTCAAATAATTTGTACTGATGGGTTCTAAATGGCTGTCAAAGCAGAAAGTTGACCTAGTGATTCTTTACATTTTGGGAACCAGTTACACCTATGAACAAGATACAAGAACTATCCTTATTTAAAAAGAAAAAAAAAAAGAACATATCATAGAAAGCAATATTTCTGAAAGCATTTAATATATCTATCTGCATACGAGTTCTTAGTTTGATGCTGCTATAAAAAATTCTGTATGATGCTCCTTTGTACAATGAAAAAGGTTGGGTTAAATGATCTCTAAGGTCCCTTCCGGCCTAGGCCACTCTATGATTCTATAAAAAAGAGGAATTTGGTAGCAAGACAAGTAAGTTGACTTTGTAATAATGTTTGCCTGAAATGAGAACGGAATGCATAGGTTTGGTGTCTAAATTTGAGAAGGGACTAGAAATTATGGTGGATAAGAATGATACAAGTTATTTAAAAGCTGGAAAAAAGTCTCTAGAGAATTTTCATTAGCTTTGAATAATCAAAACAAGATTGAGAAGTCATTTGGTCTGATTACCAAAATATCTTTCACAGAAAAGCATTGAGTAGTTTTGCTGAAGTTCAAGAGAGATACATTTAAATAAAGAAGCAGAAGGATAATAGATATTTTAAAGCCAGGAGGAATAGATAAATTAACCACTGTAAAAGTCTATATACCTTTAATATTCTCAGATCAAGACATAAAGCATTCCTAGAAGATTGATTCAACGTAGCACAATTTTGTAAGTCAAATACACCAGGATCAATGCAGTAAGTGGATGAAAATCAACATCCTGTAGACTGCAGAAAGTGAGAGTAGACACCCATAATTATCAATTTTCAGTTCTATATTAGCACAATTATTTCCTGATAACTCTCTTTTATCTTTGAAGTGTTTCAGTTGTGCAGTGGAACAGATCTGGGCACTTTAGCCCCTGATGGCCTCCTGAAAGCTCTTTTAGCTACAGCAGCGTAAGCAAGGATTCCCAAATCTGCTGCCAGTTTCTTTATGCCTCAGAAGAGAAGCAGAGTAGTATTTCCAAATGACAAAAAGAGATGTAAAAATATGCCAATATATGAAAGCTACATATCTGTGTGCTTGCACAAAGTATTTGCTTTCCATATTTATGAAAGTCTGATCCATTTGGCTGTGAGTTTGTGACGTCTGTCAGAAATCCCAAACACAGAACACATTGAACAGGGTTAAAAATACGCAATAGGCCATAGGAGAAATCCTGGTGGGCCAAAGTAGTTGCTGAAAGGCAATTTGTGGGAGAAAATTAGTTTTCTGGGAAAAAAAATAGGAAATTGATTCTGTCAGTGGAAGACGATCTGATTGTTTGGGTTTGGGGGTTTTTTACCCTTTGTTTTGGATAACCCTGGGTGTTATGAGTGATGTTAGCTATGCAGGCTCCATCCAAAGTAAGAGGGAAATGAAAAAGGACATTATTATTTTTATTTTTTTAAAAAAAAAATGTATATATTGAAATGTTTCTCTACAGTCACTAATTGGCAGTATGTTCTGTTTAGGGCACAGGCTGTCCACCCAAGCCTTGTGAGATATAAGAATTAACAGTTTTCTTCACAATAGACTACTAAATTTTAAAGACTTAGATGAAATTATAAAAACTGTTTAAAGAGGTATCTAAAACCCTCTTTATAAGCCTTTTGAATAATTTATGTATAGGCCATGGTCTTGACAGTAATCTCTATCTGTTTAGAAATTGCTCACATAATACGACTCAAAGATCTATGTAATTGTATATATAGGAGTTCAGCTTTGTAGTGGAATAAGGAGTTAGATTTTTGTTTTGACAGTTGCTACATTAATTCTAGATTGTTGTATTTGTAAAAGCAGATTTGACATCTGTTCTGTTTGTAGTCCTTTAGTTTCTGGTACCACCAGGAATCGGGAACGGAGATGAGGCACAAAACTTAAACATAAAATACAAAATGAAAGAATCTTTTTTTTTTTTTTAATGCAAATGAGGTTAATTTTCATCCAGCAGCACTGTTTGCTGAGTGACTTTCTGGTTTTGTGGGATTCTTTCCCACCTCAAAACACTCTCATTATCCTAATTATTTCTACTGAAACCCTGGGTAATCGGGAACTGCATAGTTATTTAGAAAGCTCAGATTTTTCCTAGGAAACACAGCTTTCAAAGCATGATTAAACTGAACATTGCCAAATGACAAAGAAATCTAAAAATCTTGCATTCTAGTAGTTGTGGAAGACATCTTGTGAACACCTACTACAGCTATGAAATGTACAGTCATGTTCTGAGAGGTTTTTTGTCATAACTCAATCCAAGATCTCTTTGCAGTTATTACAGATTTTTGTTTTCTCATTCTTCAGTTAGTAGAATTTTGGTACAAAGTGGAGAGTGATCGAGAAAGAAAACAAATATGTTTCTACCCAAACTGGTTTATTATCCAATGAATTTATCTGCCACGTGTGACATACTGGTTTTGACTCTCTGACCTGATCAGTTAGAACAAGAACTTGAGTCAAATTCTCTTACATGACAGTTAGTACTACAAAGACAAAAGTGCTCGCTAGTGTAGACTGGAGGAGGAATGGGTTTATGTAGATGAAGAAAATGTAAAGCAAGTTAAAAAATCCCGCAGCTAAAAGGTGTAAGATGTCATCAAAGAAGCATTTCAGTGAGGGAAAGAATGAACATTACTTGGATCAATTTCTCATGTAGCTAATTCTTTTAGAAGCAAGAAACCTGTCAAAATAGGGCTTTAAAAATAAATGAAGCTTCCAAACGAACAGCAACATGGAGGATTCTAAAGACAAGTGGTGTAATTTGAAAGATATGTCAAAGGTGAGCGACTGCTAAAAAAAAGAAAGGAAGTAAACAGATCTATAATAGTTACCATTTAGATACATGGGAGAAAAGCAAGACTGAAGTGCATGTCTCATTAACTCAGTCTGCCTCAAATCCGGATGAGAAGGCAATAGAGATGTTATCTTTCACAAATAAATTGATGTGGTTGCTGTAATTATTTTGCTATTATTTATACAAAGGAGGACAAGGGAAGGTGAACACAGAGAAACAGAAGCAATGCATTGCAGGACTATGGCATTCCAGGCAAAATAATCTAAAGATTAGAAATATTCATAAGGTACCAGAGTACCTAAAGTCACTACTGGTGAATAATCCAGCACAACTTGATCAGTAAAGTGCATTGAGAGGAACAAGTTCATTGGAAGACAATATAAAACTGAAAAATATTATAATGCATCTCAGTGTGATAATATTTCTAGGTTGCTAAGTTATGGTCTGGAGACATGCACGTAAGGAATCATAGAATCATAGAACGTTTCAGGCTGGAAAAGACCCTTGGGATCATCAAGTCCAACCATTAACCCTACACTACAACCATTAACCCTACACTACAAGTTCACCCCTAAACCATATCACCCAACACCACATCTAAACGACACTTAAACACATCCAGGGATGGCGACTCAACCACCTCCCTAGGCAGTCTGTTCCAGTGTCTGACCACTCTTTCCATGAAGAATTTCTTCCTAATGTCCAGTCCAAACTTTCCCTGTTGCAACTTGAACCCATTCCTCCTGGTTTTGTCCCTAATGACCTGTGAGAAGAGACCAGACCAACCTCTCTACAATGTCCTTTCAAGTAATTGTAGAGCATGATGAGGTCCCCTCTCAGCCTCTTCTTCCTTAAAATGAACAGTCACAGCTCCCTCAATCGCTCGTTGTAAGATCTATTCTCCAGGCCCTTCACCAGCTTTGTTGCCCTTTTCTGCACTCGCTCCAACACCTCGATATCTCTCTTATACTGGGGTGCCCAAAACTGAACACAATACTCAAGGTGTGGCCTCACCAGTGCTGAGTACAGGGGGACAATCACCTCCCTACTCCTGCTGGTCACACAATTTCTAATACAAGCCAGGATGCCGTTGGCCTTCTTGGCCACCTGGGCACACTGCTGGCTCATATTCAGCCGGCTGTCAATCAGAACGCCCAGGTCCTTTTCTGCCAGACAGCCTTCCAGCCACCCTTCCCCAAGCCTGTAGCATTGCATGGGGTTGCCGTAAATCCAGCAGTCCTTTGCAAATAGTAATAATAATAACAATAGTAGTAGTAATAATAATAAACAACTGAATGAAACTGTATTGGTTCAGATTCTGTCCCCTTCATCAACAGAGTTTTACTGATTTCAGATTCATCTTTTAAAAATACATTCCTATGATAAGATGCTGTTTCTTTTCATGCTGATCTCAGTGTCCAAATGCCTCTAATTTTTCAGTTGTATTTTTTCATTTGAGTGCCTTTCATTTGCAGATATAAATGATCTACTGTGCTTTCTGGTGGCTACCCATATGTCTATGCTGTATATGCGTATTCTGGAAAATCTGTCTCTGAAGTGTGAGTTGATAAATCATTCATATGCCTAACTTGTAGCACGCTGTTGCGAACATGCTTTTAAAGCTTCTACACAAGCAGAAGACCTCTGAAAATCAAACCACAAACTAAGCCAATTTAAATCAACCTAGTCTAAAATAGGCAACTTGGAGCAAAGCTAATTTAAATGTGTATCAGTGAGATGGTAAAAAAATCTTATAAATTCAATCAGTGAAAAATAATTCTAAGACAAGTTGAAACCCATGAGAAGCATTAAAATACCTAAGCTATTCTTTTTTATTTCATTTGGACTTCAGAAGTCATTTGGTCAATGAGATTTGACAACATCCTCTTGGAAGAAAAACATACACTTGTGTTTTTCAGAATCAGTCTACAAGGAAAAGCAACATGCAAGCCTATTTTAGTTGAAGTGCATTATTTTTATTTTAAAATTCTTTCTTGAATTCCTTTTAACATTTTTACTTACTAAAAAATAGCAGTAACTGATGTTTTACTGTCTTTGCTGAGGACCAAGTAAATTTTCTGTAACCTTGAACATGGAATAGAATCCAGATTATCAGGTTTGGGTTTGACTTTGGTTTCTTATTTTCCACTATGTAGCAGTTCAGTTTTGAAGATTTGAGTATGCAAAAATAAAGGTCAAACCCCACACCAATGTGTATATACAGGTTAGGATAGTAAAGTCAAAGCCAATGATGAAGGGGCTAAAAATGTATTTCTTCTGTCATTTCAGTTTAGAATTTCAAAAAAAAAAAAATGTAGGGAAAAACTTATGAAGAGTTCATCCCTTCTCAAAGTAAATAGTTAAAAGAAATCAGATAGATTTTGTTTTAAAAAGCCGTTTATTCCCATTGACCTTAAAGGAAAAGTAAACATTAAGCAATATGCAGCTATGAAGGATCACCTAAAATTGTCATAATTTTAGTAACAGTAGAGACATAGAATTGTTGATTGAGTGCTACCTGTGGATGTCATCTCTCCAAACCTTCTGTTCGAATCAGGTCTATTGCCAACACTAAATGAGGTCACCTGTAGCTTTATCAAGTGAACCGTGAAAGCCTCCAGAGATAAAGCTTTGTCACCCACTCTGCATAAACTCTTCCACTCTTACTCTGCTAGTAAAAAAGCTTTTCTGATGCCCTGTCTGAACTTAAAGTCACAATGTGCAGCTACTGCCATTTGCCACTGCCATTTGCCATGGATTTCCTTTAGGTTTTTGGTTTTGTTGTGTTTCTCTTTTTTTTTTCTAGTGTATAAAACTGATCCTAATCTTTATGTATGCAAAGTTGTTCTCCCAAAGATGTTCCAAACGTAAGTGATACAGAGCTATCTCCCTGAATGTTACCAACAAAAAGCTGTTTTGCAGAGTATTTATTTTCTTCAGACAAAGAGGTGTTTTGAACTGACAGGCAATTTCTAAACCCGGGTAATTCAGTTATCAAATCTATACTGAGCGTCATTTTTTAAAAGTTAATGGGCTAAATTTTTCAAAGGCTGTGCTGAACAAGCATGACATTTGACAGGAACTTCATTCTGAAAATATTATTTCTTTCTGCTCATCAGTAAACAGTGTACTTTTTGCTTTCTTGTCACTCAGTTATGTTTTTCTAGTGGTACAGGAGGTAATGAGTAGTAATAATATACAGTAAATGCTTTAGTATGGAGATGTATATCATAGACAAGTAACAAGGGTATCACATTTGACTGGTACGAGAGAGAAAATATTTGGAAAGCTGTTAGTTACTCCAACTTTCAGTCATAAATCTGTTCCTTAGAGATTTTAACATGTAAGCAAGAAGAATTACTGGCAGTAGTTCTAGATATATTTTATCTTTCTTTCATTCACATCCAGAGGTAACACTGTTTTGTGGGGTTTTTTTTAGCCAAATAACATGTATTTATTGTTTTTACAGAAAATTTAGTTCATCATGATAGTTTGTAGGCAGGTCTGTAGGATAATTTCACTGACTTCTTTTTATTCAACTTGCATGAATTTCTGCTGTTCAATACATGTGCTTCAACACTTTTCTGTATAAATTTAATGTACAAGGAGAGAAAGAGTAAGTGTGTATTTTAGACATCAGAGAAGTCAAATATAGATAACATTTGATATATTCTATCCGAACATATTCTAGCTAGACATATATATAATATATTTTATATATATATGCAGAATATATTCTATCTAGACATATTCTATCAGAATATAAACAATGGAAAGAATTCTGGTTTAAATCATGCAGGAAAAAAAAAAGGGGAATAATGTAAAAACACTCCTAGCAAATAATTTGTAAAAACTCATGATAATTCTGGTTTGGTTTTGTCCAGGTCCTACAGCAATGACATCCAGGATCCTAGATTCACTAACTTATGTTGTCCATGATCATGAGTTTTGACTGGGATTTCTCTAAGGCATGCACATTTAACTTCAGCTTGTAGGCAGTGGTGAACTTATTTTGACCTAAAGTTTAAAGACAATGAGGTCTAAACCTAAGGCTATAGAATTTTTAGTATCAAGAAAAATGTTTCAAATACTCACAAAGTAACTAAAGTTGAGTGTCATGCTAAATAACTTCTCAAGTACTCATTAAGTACATTGTGCCAATATGTGACTAGCTTACTGGTAGATGGCTTGTATGCTTCTCTTGTTAGTACAGATGATGATGAAATTTATTGGTAAGAACTACAATATCTTGGAGAACATTGTTCTTTGATGTCTAAGAGACTTCTGTGTTTTTAATTTCCTTCCTGCTTGTGCTAAATTATATTTCCTTAAAAAGCTTATTCAATATCATCATCAACAACAACTAAAAAGCTAAAACTAGATTTGAAAACCATGTCAGAAAATGCATCATTAACAGGCTATGTCAATTATAATGCTGTGGCCTGGTATCTTATGAGCAAATAAAATTTGCCTGTGACACAGCATATGATAATCCATGATCACACTCTAGTCATGCTGAAGCATTTTATTTTCTTCAGTTAAAAAAAAATAAAAATGAAACAAAGTGAGTGTTGATATTCTTTTAGTGTGTGTAGGTATACAGGTGTGTTAGTATATATTATTCAAAACAATAATAAAAAGCAGTGGACGTAAATATTCCATTTGAAGGGAGCAATGTTATGAAGAGAGGTAGAGAGAGGATAATATCTTGGTTCTGTAAATCCATGGCAATGGCCAAGATACTTAAGCTAGAAGAGAAGAGGAAACAATGTGTGCCAAATGGGCACATAATCGTTCTCCGTTTGAGCAAATGAGAAGTAACATCCAGAATGTGAATCCAGGAATACCATCCAACGAATAGGTCTCTAGTTTCACTTCTGTTCCAGCTGCACAGCTGTTTCCATCTCTTTTTAAAGTGGTATCACGGGTATTAATAAAATATTTTTTTCCCACAGCAATAACTTTTTCTTCTCTCCAATAATTAGGGAACACACTGTCATGGGTTTGAGTCTGGTGGGGTTTTTGGGGAGTGGAGGTAGACCTTTGTGGGATGACTCGTGTGAAACTTTGAGAGCCTCCTACATTCCCAGGAAGGAGTTGGACCTGCCTCTGGCCAGCACCTCTGCGGTCAAGGTATTTAAGAGTTGACCCCACTGTTCCCTGTCTCTTGGTTTCATCTTGCCCTGATCTGCCCTGTGTAAGGGATTAGATAGATGTCTCAAACGGTAAACAAGCCAGAGCGCCTGCCTGGCGCCTGTCTGTGTTTGCGTGGGGGTGATTCAGCGCTTTGCTGAGCCCCTGCCCAGACCTGCACCGGTGGAGCTCTGGGGGTGGACAGGGCTTGGAGCTGTGGCTGCAAGAAGCCGGGAGAGGGAGGGGTAACACTCCCCTCAGAAGCCCCCACCATCCCCCAAACCAGTTCCCAGTCTGTGGAGGGAACTTGACTGTATAAAAGGGGATCACCCTGGGCAGTTGGGTGCTCTACACCGCCACTAGAGGATTGCTGCGAGTGCCATGGTCGTGGCTGGATCCAGGGGCGGTGATCTTTCCTTTCTCTGTCACTTTCCTTCTCTCTCCCTTTCTAGTTGTGACAGGAAGCTATCTATGGCAAGGCTGGTTTCTTTTACTTATTAATAACCCGTTGTTGTGAAGCGTGTTGATTGTGCCGAGTGGGCAAGGTTGTTGATAAATAAATTGCTGTTTCAGATCCTTGGTGTAAATCACCTTAATCCTGGTCTTGGAATCAGTGAACCTGGGTCAACGTCCTGAAAGGTCAGGATGTGACATCCTGTCTTTGTGTTGAGGAGCTTTTTCCTGCTGGAGGATGGGGAAGTGAGAGGAGAACAAAGGAATATAGTCCTGAGATGAAACAGGGGAGAAGGGTCCCAGAGGAGAAAGAGAAGGAGAAGGTCACTGGAGAAGAACCTTTCCCTGGAGCCCTGTGGTAGTTGAGATGGCAGGAAGGTGATTGCTTGCCAGTTGGAGGGGTCGATGGAAACAAGGATGTCAAGGATGTATTGGCACGTGCAGAGCCCCATGCAAGAGGGAAG
The DNA here is from genome assembly GCA_020746105.1 of Trogon surrucura. NCBI lineage: Eukaryota > Metazoa > Chordata > Aves > Trogoniformes > Trogonidae > Trogon > Trogon surrucura. The sequence continues at coordinate 108,292,719 of CM036617.1, read as the reverse complement.
AGTGACTGAGCATCAGCTGAGGACACGCCCAAAGCAATCCATGGCAGCAATGGATTCACAAGGAGGAAGAGGATTGCCTCCTGTGAGGTGGACATCATGCAGCATGAAGGAGAGACTGCTAGGAGCCCTCTTTCTCAAGGAGAAGCTGCCATGGACACTGAGTAGTGGCCAGACAGACTACACCTCCCACCTCCTTCTCCCCTTGCACTGATGGAGGAGGAGGAGGTAGCTGGGAAGATGGAAGGGGTGGTGAGAGGGTGAAGTGTATTTAAAATTGGATTGTATTTATTTGTGTATTCCTCTATCCTGCTTCCTCAAATGGGGGTGGTAAATTAAACCTATGTTTTCTCCCCAGGTCTCTCTCTGGTTTTTACCTGTCATCTGAAATGGTAGATTATTACCCTCCCTGTCTTTAATCTCAGTCCTTGAGTTTTCTCCCTCCACATCCCTGTGGAGATGGGGATGGTGGTAGGAGTGAGCGAGTGATCTCACAGTTCTCTATTGTTGTCCCAGGCAGTCAGCTCTGAACCACCACAGACTGTAGCTGCATCTAGATTCATTATTCAAATACTAGTTTATTGATAACATGAGGTTTTCTACATCAAAGATCAGCAAAACACATAGAACAACATGGTACATGGTACAAACTTTGGTAGGAAAAAATCAAATTACAGTTCTTCAGCTGTTCCAGTCCCTTGTAGTGACATCAAATTAATTTCCCTAGGTATTGATTATTTCCCTTCTTAGCTGATGAGACAGCAGTAAGCTCAATCTAAGCATTTAAATTTCTTCTTGACTGTTCTTAGGCACTTTCCTATCACAAACTAGAGTAAATTTCTACGTATTTATAAAATTAAAAGGGCTTTATTCACGTAAATTTTTAGGGAGAGTACAGATCAGGTTTTCATCAATACTTTCCCCAGGCACAATCCCTATATTGGTCTTTTTCACTGTTACCTTCATCATATTCGAGCTCAAAAATTGCAGCCCAAAAAATCAAACTTCTGCCATCCCATCTGTTAATGGACACACTTCTCCCTTTTTGGTGTTCCTTAAGCTAGGGGAAACATACCTATTTTGAACTTTGCACTAGTAATTCTGGTTTTGGAAGTTGTTAGCTGTAAGCATGCAGAAATTAATGTGATTTTTTTTTTTCAAACTGGCTGTAAGCTGAAAATTATAAATTAAATAACTTCTGCTATAGATCTTATTCTCAGGAGTGACTCTTTCAGACAGGAAGACTTTTACAAAATGATATTTTGTAAGCATTAAAAAAATGAAATGACAATGCAATTGCTGTAGATTTAGTGTCAGTGTTTTCCGAAGAATGCGTGATATGGCAGTCTACCCGTTACAGTTATCTGCTTACTTTCAAGTCACCTTTTATAATAACTAAACAGAACATTATTAAATGTATATGAATGTATATGAATGTATATGAAGTAATACTGCAGTATTAGGTTGTTGGTAATACTCTTGGTAGTACTGAGAGTACTGTGTAAGTCAGATATATAGATATACAGTATCTATATGCTGAGTTGAACATAAATCATGATCACCTTTAATGCTTCAGGAACGTACTTTAGGAGATGGACTGTCTAAATTATTATTGGGAAAGAAGGTAGTTACCTTGTACAAGTTGAAAAAGGCTCCTTTCTCTGACAAGTTTGTCTAAACAAACAAACAAAAAAAAGCACATATTCAAAGATCTAAGTGGAATATGTACCCATAACAAGTGTAACTGTATAGCAAATCCAGTTTCACCAAACTTTCTACATCAAACAGTGTGGAGAATACAAGCAGAATACTGGCACTTGCTTCTGTCTTTGGCTGTGACTTCTGTGGATAGTTTAAGACTCACAGAAAAATTCATATTCTTGTTGTTTGTAGTCAGTCAGGTGGAGGAGCAGGGAAAGAAGTTTATTATTAACCATTCCTGTTAAGTTGCAGTAAAGCAAGGGAACAGCATATAAATGTGGAGAAAAGGGAATACAATAAATGGGAGGGATTCTTGCATTTATGATAAAGGTACTGACTAAAACCCAAGGTATGACTAGATGATGAAATGTTTGTTTTCAGTAAACACTCACAAGCCTCAGCCTTGCGAACAAGTATACTCCTTTTTCCACTTCAATGACTGGCTTGACTGGCTTTTTTACAAGGCATAAAATGTGAATGGGTGTCAAAGGACTGGACTGAAATCATATTATATGTGCGGATAGCTAATGATCTCTTGTTGTATCTATCTTGTTGTATCTTCCATAGAAGCATTAGGAAGATTCTAACCTAAAACTACAATGCAGATAGAAAAGTTGTTAGAAAGTGAGGTAAATAAGACCAATATATTGTAGTTATTATTCAGTAACCCACTGCTAATCATAGCATTCAATGTTAGATTAGCGGGGGCTATCCTGACCAAATGAGTGAGGAAAGCTAAGTACAATAACACTCATGCAGCGTTTTTTTACTGTTCAGAAATGAAGCAATGGACAAGCAAAAAGGAATCACCTAGGAATTTCAGGGTAGCACATCAGATTTCATCATCATTAAGCAGAAATTACAGCTGCTGTGATTTTCTGACAACTTCTATGGGAGGAGCTGAAAATCTGACCAACTCTCCTATGGGTGAATTCTGTGGTTCTTGGTAGTTTTCTCTATGGCTTTCCTTACAATGTAACCTCATGTTGCAACTTTAAAAAGATTCATTATATTTTCCCCCTTTCTTCTAATAATCTAACAAATTAGATTATTAAAATCTTCTAATATTATTTTAATAAAGAAAAGAACAAGATGCATGCATCTTGTTAAACCTAACAGGTTTCACAAATTGAAAATCCATGATTTATGCAACTTAACTTCAGGCTTTAACTAGTGTCTATGCAAATGATTATTTCTCAACTTTATGCCCCTCTCCAAGTTGTAAATGCAGCTTCTGATGAAATTCTCAGCCTACAATGTCTATGGAAGAGAAGAAGCATTCCGGAGTGTCTATAGCCCGTGGATACTCAGACATCACTAGTAGCTAGCTCCTATCCATGCCTGGCAAAGTGTGCTTCTAAGGAACAAAAAGACAATGGAGAAAATAAAAGAACAGCTACAATTTTAGTATTTGTTATTTTTTATCAGAACTAATACTATCTGTAGAATTATTTGACAAAATGTTTTACCTTTATTCTTTGTTGTATCCTGTTATGTTATTGAAGCAACACAAAATGATACACAACAAAATTTAAAATCCATGTTTTATTTTATTGTGAATTAATTTTGGGGAACTAATTGGGAATTAATTGGGGAATTAATTAATTAATTGGGAATCCCTTTAATGAACAAAAAATGCCTAAATCATAGTAAGTGGAAATGTGGGTTTGTGGCTGCAACATATCACTTGTATACTAGTAACAGTATTCACAATAAATGTATCTGTGACATTAACATAATCACTTTAAACTCTTGAGCACTGCATTGTTATTTTTCTAGGTCTTGGTTTGTGAAAAGCTGGAGACAATATTCTAAATTCAGAATGAAAGCCCATCCCTCAGATAGTGTAATTTTTTTTTTCTTTCTTTTGCAATGTCCTGGGTATCCTAAACCTCTGGAGAAATGAGCTTTTAATGGGGTTTAATCTTCAATTAATTTAGTCTAGTGCTTTTTGGCTGCAATAAACCTCTGACATTTGCAAAAAGTCTGGAGCAATGAATTCGACAATTTAGGTGTACGCTGCATGAAAAATATTTTTCTGTGTTTGTTCTATAACTCCTATTGAACAAGTTCATTTTCACAGAATCACAGAATGTTAGGGGCTTGAAGGGACCTCAAAAGATCATCTAGTCCAGCCCCCCTGCCAGAGCAGTATTTCATGCATTATGGGAAAGAGCATATCACCCTTTGTTGGGGGGTTGAACTAGATGACTGTTAAAGGTCACCCTCCAACCCAACACATTCTATTATTCTATGTTCATTTTACATTCCATTTCAGTTAATACTCCTCATTTGACCCATATCTGGAACACTGATACAAATCAAGAAATTGTGTGCACCACCCTATTTCATACATTAGGATTGATGACTTATTAAAAAAGCAAAGTAACAATCACTCAAAAATCTGGGTACACAATTTACTACTCATAATGTAGCACAACACACTTCTCTCAGGCAGGACATGATGCCCAGTGTTAGTGACAGTAACATGACATTCCCTGTACTTTCTCCCTCTTTATATCTGTCATCACTACCGTTAAAAATGAATACTTGATGAGGAGAGGAGAGGGAAAGGCTGACAAATAGACAGCTCACATTGCAGAAACTTCTTGACAAACTCTCAGAGGGGCGCTGTGTCAAACCTCATGTCATGATCTGCATCAGTAACCAATGCACTAGGAGACCAGGAGGGGAAGCAAAAGGTCATATTCATGGAAGTGGTGGAAGATTTTTGTTTTACTGTCTCCTTGTGTCTTTCACCAGGATGGTGGATCCAACTGATACACCTTATCTTACGATTAAGAATTTAATACTTCCAGGGAAATTTTTGTTCCTTTTTGTAGATTTCATTTTGGTGTTCCTTCACTGCCTAAAAAAGTGAGGACTGATCATATGAATCCTGGATCACATGAATAATAAAATCAAGGAAATTGATGTGTTACACATATAAGTGCTCTGTCAAAGATATTTCCCAGTTGTTATGTCAAGTGACATCTTGTGAAGCTGCAGGCTAAAATCTTTTTTAAAAAGAATGTCCTTTTTCAAGGACTGAGTGGAGACAAATCTAAGACCTAATCATTGTGGAGAAAGAACATATTTTTTTGAAAACTTCAATAAGTTTCCAAACGCTTCCTCCCACCCAGGTTTTCTGGCACTCTACTCCCCAGACCTGTCATGAGGGTCTTAGAATTTTTAGTTCTCTATATAGTGTTTGACTCTTCAGAAAAGTCTTCTTTAAAATGATATCAATCCTCATGAAGAAATGGAGATATGTCTGGACTTTATCTCCATTTTTTCCTCAACTGTTTTTGTCGCAAGATGAAGAAAAAAGATGCAATTAAACAGAGCACAGTTTGCTAGTTTTCTTTGCAGAACAGCTGTTCTGTTACATGAATTTCAATGCAGAACAAAACATTTCATCATGTTCTTCATTTTCTGAAGAACTGATGTGATTCCATCTTGAAACAGCTTGTCTGGTAAGATTTAAGAAAACAAAGATCCTTGTATGATACAGTCTCTGCATAAACTCATCGTTTAAACCTGTCATATTCTCCTGCCCCTGCATTTTGTTCTGACAGATATAGCCAATAGTTAGGAAAAGTAATATGTAAGAGTGTGTAAGAGCAAAGCTCTTCAGGAATATTCTCTCTCTTATATTTACATTTATTTAGGTAGATTTATCTTCCATGGTTTGCAGAATGTCCAGTAACATCTTAATGGTTATTCAAACCCAGAAAAGTATTCTTTGCTACCTAACACAGTAATTATTAAAAGGATTTTTTTTTTCCCAATAACTGTGCATAACAGATAGACGAAAGGCATTTCTCACTGAAATGTTTCCAAAGGCAAATACAATCTAACTGCAAAGTGGATTATTAAAATGTTAGAAAGATATGGTTACCTGGCTAGGTCCATGAGAGGCAGCCTTGAAACTAATCAAGTCTATGCCGATGTCAATATGGAGATTCTGAAGGGCTATCCTTAGAAAGAACCTAGTAATAAAATATCAGTACAAGGAATATTGTAGTTAGTCATTACGGTATCTTGCAACAGGTATTTTATGATGAATTTTTACAACCTGGGAAGCAAGAACTTCTAATCCTTAGAGTTACTAGAAATATTTCTTTTTGCTGTGTTGTTGTACTATGCATTCAGAGCTCTCACTGAAAACTTATCTGCTTATTGAAACAGACATTATTGAAATGAGAATTTAAATTCAAACTCACATAAAAAACAATTAACTATTTATAAAACTATATATAAAGAAAGAATATAATGAACCATCAGTAAAAGTGAACGTGACTGCCATGACTTCTGGTCTTGTTAATGTCACCTGTGCAAACAGAATTAAGATTGAAGATGTTGGTGAGGGAAAATAAGTCTTAGAGTATTTGAAGGATAAAGAGGTGAATCTAGAAAATTGTGTTAGCCAACTAGTGAGCTTAATACACGTGGAACTGGGGCAAAATTTACTGGTTCATGACCAGTAGGAAATGATCACCTTTGGATTCCTAAGCAAACTCTGCAAAGACAGGACTCAAAAAAATTAAAAAAAAAAAAAAAAAAAAAAAAAAAGAGAAGACTAAAGTGAAAGAGAGTTTGATGAGGAAGAGATAAATGCTAAAATCAAAAAAACCCCACAGTATAACAAATCATCCCCAAAACTAGTTGGGAGCGTTAATATCTGCATATTCTGGTTATCTGTGAAACCTCAACAGAAATGGATTATGCAGAAATTGCAGTGTGACGACATGTATAGAGTTTGCACTACTGGCTGAGAAATTAATTTCTCTGGCAGAGGCCTTTTTTGCTTGGTTGTGTTTCAGGTATTTTGTGTGACCCACATTCTGTTCTTCCTTGGGGGTGCAACTGAGCAGGTGCACACCTTTTGTGAGTTAAAAGTGTGTGTGGTGATTAATCTAGCATTTTCCTAAGGGCATCTGGTTTTACACATAATGAGACAATTGTCCAGGCATTTGTGAAAATGCCAGTTGAATTGGGAAGCAGTTTAACCACTTCCCCAGGAGTCAAAAGCTCCATTTATCTGTTTGGGAAAGCATGTAGCTATGGTCACAGTTGCTAATATTTTCCAGTTCTCTGTATGTCACCACACTGATAATGGGGCCATTTCACTGTGCTGGGTATCCACATACCTTGAGATAAATATATAGTCATATTAGCTGAATGCTTGCTTTGAAGCTACTTTTGAAATGAGTCTTATGTCTCAGTAGTGTAAAGCCTTTTTTTCCACCAATATGTGCTACATTTTGTTTGCTCTGAACTGGATTAGCTGCAGAGTTGTTTGTTTGCTCTTTTTTTAAAAAAAAAAAAACAAAAACAAAAACAAACAAAATCAAAACCAGCTCTAACTGAAGATTTCTTTGAGTTCAGGTCTGTGTTTTTATGCACTGAAAATTCACATCTTAAGAACTGCTTGCAGTTCTATTTGTGCTTCATGAAGGACATAGCAGAGGTAGAGAGAAGGTACAGGAAAGTATATGAAAGAGCATTTAGCATGGAAGGGATGGAGTAGCTTTACAATGTGAGATTGAAACGTCTTGCTTAAGAGGGCATATGTCTCAGGTGTATAGAATCATGAAGGTAGTAGATAAGGTGAATGCCAAACGATTACTCACTAAATCCCACAACACTTTAGAATTTTCAGAAAAAAAAATACTAGTCTGAGATTAATTTGAAAGCTACTTTCCAGGCTTGTGCTGATACTCCTCAGGATGTCTTGAGAGGGTGACTGGGCTAGGCTTGGCCCGAGCTGGATTTAGCAGCAATCTCTGTGTAACAGACAGCCTCCCAGGGTATGTGGGGTATGGAAATGGCAGCCTGCACCTCCGATCTAGAAGCAGGGGCAAAGCAGAATGATGGGTAAGAAAGTACATAAAGATGATCCATGACTGAGAAGAAGGAAATCCCAGCATATATATCATAGTTCCTCCTGACAAAGACCTAGGGATGACAATAACTTGTCACAATCCTTCCTCACCTCAACCAGTTTCTGAGGAAGATTGATACTGTCAAGCGCAGGATACAGAGGGACATCAGAAGGGCCATCACAAAACCAAGGAAGAGAGTTGTGCACTAGGAAGGGCTTTAAAAAAATAAAACCAATTTTAACTACTATTATTAAAGATTTCCTGATTTCAATATTTCAAACTACTAGAAAGCTAAAACATTAATTGAACTGTTTCTAAATTATTGGCTCCTTATATGAGTCTATTTTGCTCATTTGGGGATTTTTGCTGTGACACTGCCTCTCCTCCTGAAGTCATATGTGGAAAGGATTTGAGGGAGGGTCTGGTGGTAGGAGGTGCTGTCTCTGTCAAATGTGGGTCATGTGCACTGAAGTGATAAAACTTGCAGCTGCAACCCTCGTCTTTAGATACTGCTAAAGGCTTTTTTCGTCTACGTCCTCATGGTAATTGCTGTAGTCTTGATGGAAGAATGTTCCAGCAGATGTGTTTGATTCTTCTTCTTGATGTAGGAAAGGTGGTGCAGGAGAAGAGCCTGTGCAGTTAACTGCTGCTTCTGCTGCTGTTGTGCTCAGTGAGGCCTTGACACAGGCCCAGAGAAAATAAGAAATTGGTCCGTCTCTCCTCTACCCTTCGTGTAGGTTCCGTAGCGTGTGTGGGCATGGATAAGCTGACTTAGCCAGGCTGACTCCTAAGAACTGGGAGAACAGGCTGTTCCTCAGAAGTAGCTGTATCGTATATGATGGTAGAGTTGTGAGTGCTGGAGACAAGACCAGTGTGTCTGGGTAGTAGTGCATTTCTTACGATTTTGCTTCGGTTCATAATTCCTATAAATTTCATGAGTGCAGTACATAAAGATACATTAAGTTCATTACAGGAGCTAAAACAGACAATTATGCCATCTGCTATGATGATGTCAAAATACAGATTATTAGCTATAGTCTAACTGGCCTGGAAAAATACTTTCACCAAATAAGTTTTTTAGTGCAAAGTCTGTGTTTCCTTCAGTACATACACAAATGTTTCTTAGAAAACAAATTACTGAATGCATTCAGCTGAAGCTTGACAATTAAATGTACTTACTACGAAATTAAATGTATTACATTCTAAAACTATACTTGAGCTGTCATGTTGGTGTAGTTTATATACTAAAATCATACCTTTGGCATGTCAGCCATTTCCATGAGAATTAATTCACAACAGGAGACCTCCTTAATTTTGTGAAGTAAAAGTTCTTAGATTCGTGAGTATAGTCCTTGGATATTCTTCATGTGATCTACCAGTCATTTATTTGTTTAATTAATATTAACTGTACCCTTAGTTTCTCTTAGGCAAATCTGTGGCAAAATAGCTATTGGGTGGACACTGAAATTTTTAATAAAGTGGTTGTCACATGCAGTTGAAGAAGTTTTGTATATTTGTCATATATATAAACACAGGAATACACACACACAGATATACATATCCACCTATATCCCTACATATAGAGAGATACAGAAACACAGAACATATTACTTTGTTCAGAAAAACTTGGTTGATTTTCTTTTTTAAGTAGAGTTAAATTGTGGGGATCACACTCCCAATAGGGAAAGGAAACAACTGTCTGCTTTTCATTAGCCTGTGAATATTGTAGCAGCAGAGCAATGAGATAAAGCAAAGTCCTTGCATCACAATGTTATTGTAACTATAAAAAAACCAACAAAAAACATTAATTGGGAGATTAGCATGTGTAGATACCACACAATGCTCATATTATACATGTTGTAGTGACATTTATAGCATGTATTTCACCAGTGCTGCAGTTTTTGCTTGATTTCTTCCATTACAGAATGTGTACATATGGTTTTTTAGCTGTGTGAAAAATATAAGTGTCCTAGAATGTAATAAAAGTGCTTGTGAATTGAGGAGAACTGGTTATGAAATAAATGCTGATGATTTATCAATAAGAAAGGAGGAGTAAATCAGATGATGTTACCTTTCTTATCTCCATATAGCCTGATGGGAGCTATTACAGATTCATTTTTCAGTTGTTGCTACCACAGTTTCTATATGCTTTCACTGCTTTCTTATACATTTCCTAGCTGTGGTAGGAGCCATTTTGGCACCTTTATTTATTTTTTTTTTCTTCTTTGAACTTCAAAACCACATTTTGGAGAACCTTAGACTAACAGTCTGGAAATTCTTAACAAATTCTTTCTTAAGCATTGAAGTTTCTACATCTGTTAAACCATAAAAATCCTTTCCCTTCTACCCATTTTTTTTTTTTTCCTTCTAGTCCTAACATTTGCAGAAACATTGGTATTTATATTATTTTTAAACAGCAGAATGCAAAATATGTAAAAGAGAAATGTCTTGAGAGTGTAGACAGTGCTGTCATCTTTTAGGCAGAATTTATAAACTGTATGTGGTTCACAAAAATATTTCTGTGAAATTCTGTGTTAACCTTTATTTCCATTGTCTATACTAAAGAACAACTTTTCCATTGGACAAAAGAATTTCTTTAAAGAAAGCCAGTCATTCACCCTAAATCTACTTTATCCATTTTCTTAACGACAGTTTTAATAGCTAATCATATCTTCATGTTTTAGAAGCAGAAGCTTTGTAAGATTATTTATTTAAGAAAAACTTGTACTTAAGTTCATAAAATGCGTGAACTCAGGCAGACAGCCCATATGAAGTTACTTTAGATACTTTCAGACACCCAAAGAGAATGAGTCTTTAATAAAAGACCTGAACCAGCCAGGACTGGGCACGCAACAGTCTCTCTCCACCCCCTCACTTTGAGCTAGAGGAAAAAGACATCACTCAACACTTCAAAGGATCTCAGGCATTGTGGATAAACAAATCAGTGGCCCAGATCTGCCCCTGTACAACTTAGGGGAAGGAGTCAGGGATATGTTTCTAAAATGACAATTTATTTAAAAATTCACTGTTTTCATATCCTAATCTAAATGACGTAGGCTAGAAGACAGCACACGTCTGGTCAAATTAAGTTAGAATTTCAGCTATGGGAGACACCTACCCTTTCTTTTTTTCTCTCATTCATGTGACTTACTAGAACTCTAAATTTTGTGTTTGTATGCTCATTTTAAGTGTTTCCACTGACACTTTTTTTGTCCCCGAGGCAATACTCTAAAGCTCAATGCAGGTCAAGCATTTTTGAGCTTCACACAGATTTTTATTAGTTTGTTTTCTTCAGTGTCTTTATTTCATTGTGATTAGCATCTTCTAGTTTTAGAAGAATGCATTATGAGTACCTAAATGAATCAGTTGTAATACATTCCCAAGACCTAACTTATTAATGACAACTTTAATTTTGAAAGTTCTCAAAAAAAACCCACAAATAAACCCAGCTCTCAGCTGTTTTTCATGCTACTCTCTGTTTTCAGGGTGTTTCTTTTGGGTGTGCAGGGGGGTGTTTCCTCTTGTCATGCCCTTGGGAGCACTTCTAAGATATCTCGTGCAGCCATTTTGCAGTCAAAGGATACTGTAAATTGAGACAGCAAAATATTTAAATATGAAAATACTGATGTAATCAATAAGCACTTCTTCCTCAAGTACTACTTATTCAAAAAAAAAAAAAAATCTACTCCAGCAACATAGTAATTTATGTAAAAGTACACAATGTCAATCTGGGCTATATAACAACACTTGAAGTGCATACTAAAAGAAAACTTAATTCTGTGTGACCATGGGGAAGCAGATTATGCAGCTTATGAGACACTGTAGTTTATATTCAGAAATCTAAGAACTAAGCTTTTGCAGTTGGTGTACCCCAAGCAAGCATAAATTATATCCAAAGACTAAATAACAAAAACTATCTGTCTATAGAAAGAACTGTTAAACAAAATACATTCTTCTTTTTACTGTTAGCTACAATAGTCTTTATCATCATTTAGAATGTATTTGCTGCTTTGTGTTTGCAGTCTGTCAACACCAATTAATAGTCTACAAACTGCAGAACACAAAGGATTTCCCTCTCATGGTGTACCTTAACATCTGAAGAAACTGGCTTTTTAATTTTTGAAATGAGTGATGTTTTCTGTATGGATACTTATGCAAGACTCTAATAATATATTAAAAGGGGAAAATTGTAATATTCTTCATAGGAGCATTAATATTTATCCCAAGATGTTGGATGTTTCGTATGATGATTGAAATGTTTATTAAATATAAATAATTAGTATAGTTATTGATATTAACTGAAATCAAAATGATGCTCTGACAAACAGAAATGTTGTCTTAAAAGAAAGCATGCATTAATATTTTTCATTTTTCCTTCCTTCTTTTACTTTCTTCAAGAAACAATAGGTAGAGAACAAAAAATCAGCCTGAGAAAGAATTCTCCTCTTTTTGCTCAGGGATAAAAACCGCAAAATATTTACCTGAAATTACTTTTTCTCTTTTTTTTCTTCTTTTTTTTCTCCCTTTTTTCTCTTTTTTTTTTTTCTACTTTTTTTCTCTTTTTCTCTCATCATCATCATCATCATCATCATCATCATCATCATCATAGAATGACCTGGGCTGGAAGGGACCTTAGAGATCATTTTAATCCAACCTCCCTGTCACGGGAAGGGACACCACCTCTCTCCTCTCCTCTCCTCTCCTCTCCTCTCCTCTCCTCTCCTCTCCTCTCCTCTCCTCTCCTCTCCTCTCCTCTCCTCTCCTCTCCTCTCCTCTCCTCTCCTCTCCTCTCCTCTCCTCTCCTCTCCTCTCCTCTCCTCTCCTCTCCTCTCCTCTCCTCCTCTCCTCTCCTCTCCTCTCCTCTCCTCTCCTCTCCTCCTCTTTTCAATGACAAAATGTTCTTAATCTTTCTTGCTTGAATTTTTTCTTTCTTATGGTGCAAAGGAAAGAAAAATAACTTTTTTTTTTTTTTTTTGTAGACTGGTACAAGCAATATCCTATTTTTTTACATTTTTTCCTGGAATTCAGCAAGGTTGTATATAAAATGATCTTTACATGATATATTTTCTCCCTATATTTGTCTGCTTTGAAGATCAGACTGACTTTCAAATTCAGAAGCATAATATTTAATAAGATTATTTTTTTAAGGGACAAATCATCAAGGTTATAAAAAGATCACTAGAATCAGAGAGTGACATTTTATAGTATACATTTACTAGCTTTAACCCCAGATTTCACTGTATGCAATTGATTTTGCAGACACTCATATGAAAATTTCAGGTTATAGACATGTAAGAGTGTTAGGGCAGAGGCATAATAGGAATCAGTTTTTAACCTGTTTTGGCATTTGAATATTCATAGAATTATAGAATCAGAGAGTGGCTTAGGTTGGAAGGGAACTTACAGGTCATCCAATACAACCTCCCTCCCATGGGCAGGGAAACCTCTCAACTAGACCAGATTGTTCAAGGCCTCATCCAACCTGGCCTTGAACATCTCCAGGGAGGGGGCATCCACAACCTCTCTGGGCAATTTATTCCAGAGTCTTGCCACCCTCTTTCTTCCTAAGATCCAATCTAAAACTATTCTACTCCAATTTAAATACATTTCACCTTGTCCTATTCACTGGATACTCTTGGAAAAAGTCCCTCTCCAGTCTTCCTGTAGATTCTCTTCAGGTATTAACAGGCAGTTATAAGGTGCCTCTGGAGTCATCTCTTTCCCAGGCTCCACAATTCTAGCTCCCATACTTTTTTATGGTATTTTATGAATGTCGTTTTATATGAATCTTCACTTAGAAAAGTCAAAAAGAAAAAATATGCTAGTTTGTTCAGCCAAAATGTGTGAATTATGTCATAGAATCAGTTTTATGTCATAGAATCAGTTTTAGCTAATAACAAGGTGAAAGTTCAAGTGACAACAATAATAATATAACCCTAATAATGATAAAAAATGCAATGGAAGTGACTCGTAGAAATAGAAGGGACCTTAATGTACTACTGTGGTTGACAACTGCTTAAAATGAGTTTGCAATGTAGATAAAATGAGATCTGAAGACATCTAACAAGTGGTTTTCCTTCAGAATTTTCCCCAGTGTAATGTTTCTGGATACTTACCTCCTCTGAGATAAGAAAAGTGCTTTCTTTATAGCAGGAAATGACTAGCTTTTGTGAACTTATGCCGTTGTAGCTACACGCACTTCATATTCTCTCTGTTGTGCAGAACTGAAGGACTGTTGTTTTGGTTTTTTTTTTCCTGATTATTGTTTCATCTTATTCAGATTGTATGCCTTTTTTTTTTTTTCTTTTCATATTTAATTTATTTTGCCAGCATCTTGCTGCTTTCCATTTGCAATAGTATGCTTTTTTTTTCCAAATCCTAGGGAATTATGTTGGCCCCAATAACGCTCTTTTGCATGTTTGCATTCAGTAAGCGGGGGAAAACGCATTTAGCTTTGAGCAGATACATTTCAAACTACTTAAAATAATTTGGATGATGCTAAAGGTAAACTGCTTACTGCCTAATGAACATGCAATCTGAATGCTGTCTTCAGCTTAGCTGAAATTTTCAAGCTAGTAAGTGGTAGATCTTATCCATATGCGAATGACTATGCAAAGATGAAACTAGTAACTAATACTGGATTGTAACTTCATGCATTTAGGTTTCATTCTAGAGTTAATTCTTTGTAAATGTTTAGAACTTGATTTTTAAATCAGTTTGAAAAATAGTAAATGGAGTATTTGCTGCCGCTTTTTTGAAGATGGATTTCTCATGGCATACTGACATTAGAAACTGGTGAAGGCTTTGAACCTGGTACCACAGAAATTGGTGATGAGGTTCCCAGTAATGATATGATGCAAACCTATGGATACTGAACACAAGAAAACTAATAGGAAAGGTGGTGGAAAAAAAAAAAAAAAAGCTCTGAAGATGGAAACTCAGCTGAAATAGAACCTGAGGTTTGAGTTTTGAAGCTCTAGGGGTCAGATAATATTTTCTACTGAATTCTGAAAGCAACGATACAGTAAATCTGACATTTTAAACAAATCTACACAATGCCACAATGACCAGAAAGCAATAAGCAAAGATGTGTCAGTCTGACCATAATGATATGCAAGACTGAAGGAGAGATTTTAAATTCACATATAGTTGAAGAAATTAAGACCAACTGACTACTTTACAATACCCTGGCAAAAGCATTTATGTAACTCTGTAAAATATATTATTGCCCAACTAAGTCTATTTCAAAATTGAACAGATTCACTCAAGGAAATAAGTAGAAAGGATAGCCTTTTTATGGTTGGAAAATATACAAATACACCTCTTTTTTTTTTTTTTTTTCTATATAGCAAAAAAAGAGAAAGATATTTTCTGTCTGCTATATGCCGGATAAGGAGAAAGTGAGATGAGGAGACAGAAACTTGTTAAAGGAAATTATTAACACAAGAGAGGAAAATTAATTAAATTAAGATGAAAATGAGTACAGCTTTATAACCACCAGGGCAGTGAGACCTCATAGTAATTGTCTGTAAAATAGCACTTTTAAAGTTAGACTTTTTGTGTAAAGGATGATATTATGTGTTTTTGTGTAAAGAATATTTTTGTGTAAAGGATGATATTATGTATTTATTTCTGATAAGGAGGGGAGTGATTTGTGAAGGAGGGGTGACAGGGTATTTATTTCAGTTCTACTTTTTTATATGTCATGGAGGGACTTCAGGGTCTGCTCTAGCAAGTTGCTGATATGATGATAAGAGAAAAATAAAAAAAAAAAGGAAAGATATATTTTTAAGACCCTTTTTTTATTTGATAAATTACAGATATATTTGCACCCAGGTTTGGGATACCATCAGGGTATGCAATAAATAGAGGATCTGTAAGGTGTTAGACAACAAGCACATTTTAACAATCTTTAACAACAAAAAAAACATTTCCAAATGATTCACCTTTACTATAATAAACTTGGAAACTAGAGGATAGTAGCTGGATTGTAAATTTACATTTGTTCTAGTCATATGCGACCATTTGTTCTGGTCATGTATGATCCGTTATTATAAACAGTTTCCACCATTTCCAAGGAAGAATTCCTGAGGATAGGAGAGTACTGAATACACTATGCAACTATTCTTCTGCATTCTTCTGTGGCACAAGTCTGTTTGCTCTTGCATTTTACCAGACTCACTCTGAAACTGCATATAGAGTGTGAGTTCCATTTTCTCCCTCCGGTTTTTCCTATTTGATCAAATATACTAATTTATTCATCTTTTTTGAAGGAAATTATGTTCATTATCTTAAACTGAACAGGCAGAGTGTCATAAGTTGTTTTACAGTAGCTTAGTAGAAATACACTGTTGAATAGACTTTTAAGAGGGATGTTAAATTCTACTGCCATTTCTAAGCCTGATGCTTTTTGAGCAGCCAAAAATTATAATTGACAGAAAATCTGATGCCATCAAAAGAAGTGATAAACATTAATTTCCTTCAGTAAGAAAAAGTCTGGTTGGGTTTTTTTTATCATCTTCAGTATGACAAACATATTAAAATAGGCATTCTTTAAAGCTATTTCTCACCTCCTTTATTATTTGACCATCAAAACAAACACTTTCATGTCTAAGATGAAAGCAAAGTATGCTTCTGTTTAATCTCTGTGAAGAGCTTTTCTTTTTAATATTTAGGCTTTCAATTACTGAGTACAAATATTGAAATTTTCTTCCAGTCAAAAGTCTGAACATCTTGGGGGGCTGCTAGTGAAGCTTCAGGCTTTAACGACATCCAGTAACCCAAGGCAGTACTAGCACCAATGATTTCTCGTATTTTTTCACACATGATCAACAGACTTTTAGATGACTAGTGATATGTACATACAGTTTTACATTCCCATAAGGAATGGCTTCTAGTGAGAAGCCAGGGTAATGGACAAATGACACAAGTATTTCCAGTTGCATTACTCCTTGAGGCTTTTCACAGTTCCTCATGTTCAAGGTCAAAAAGTACAAAGTTTTAGACTCGTTCTGCATACTGAAGATGGAAGAGGAACTACAAATTACATGTTAGCATCCTGCGTTGGGAAAGGCGTCAATATAGAGTGCAGTTAAACACATATCTTATCTTGTTGCTCTCAGTTTTAAAGTTAAGCGCGTTTCTGAATACCTGATAACAGGGTAGGGCACATGAGAACCATTTCTTGTACATTTTAAATTTTAAACCAGATGTTTTAGTTTTATGCGAAACTCTTAGTCAAGGTAGTTCCACAATATTCAATATTACGCTGACCTCTTTTCCACTAATATCAAAGATAAACTACATAGTTCCTCTTTGTGAGTAATATAACTTTTTTCCTAATGAGCATGAGATGAATGTAAATAGAATTCCAGTATTAACTAAAATTAACAGAAGAAATATACCTAAGTAGATATGTTGAATTCATTTTTTTTTTCTTTTCATTATACCTACATGGCTGCCTAAATACATATTTTATGTAATCAGCAGACCACTAATCAATTAATTTTGCAAAGACTCATGCTCAAGAATCTACTTCCATTCAACCTATGGTATGTAGCATTAGAATTTATGTGAGTTGTAGGTACACGAAGTAAAGACAGTAAAATACATATTTCCTTAGTTTTGATCTGCTCAAGTATTGTCCAAGAAGCATTGAAAATTTTGTCAAGGTTCACTAACAAAATCACAGAATAAAACATCAATGTAAGATTTTCTGTTATTAGAGGAAGCAGTACATTATGCTGTAGTCTAGATATATGTCAGTAGTTTTCCATGAATTTTAACTTGCATTCTTAGTAAAGTAGTTGCAAATTTACTACCTGCTGCAAATTCCTCATGAAAAAAAGTGGTGTGACGTCACCATCTTTAAAGAAGACAGCAGTGTTAATGCTTGTTATGATGGCCTGACGTTTTAATTTTACATACTTAAAAGTGTAGGAACTGCATTTCTTCAAATACTATAGGACTGAAACCTGTTTTGTTTGTTTTGTTTTGTTTTATTTTTTTCATATGAGAAATAACAGATATGGATGAATAATATTTTCTGACAATTTCTCCCATAGGTTATTTCAGTTGTTAAAATCCTATCATGATACAGTGAGCTGTAGTCTCAATAACTACTCATTTCCTCTGAAAAACATTGCGTATAAAAAAACTTTAACCAGTTTTTTTTCATAAAAACATTTATAAATCTTATTTGGCACAAGATACCAATCTTGATGGACCTGGAAACCAAATAGTGAACTGAAACAACTCTATCCATAAGTGTACTAACTGGTAAAATTTTTCTAATCCCTGTTATAGCCGCTTTGTGCTTTATTCCTTACTTCTCTTTGATGGGATACAGGTTGGGTTTTTTGGAAAAAAAAAAAAGAGAGAAAAAACAAGCTTGGGTGACTTTTGCATCCGCTCAAATGTCCTTCAGTTCTCTGGGACTGGAAGTTGGATGCTACTCACTGCTCTCTTGGCACCTTTTCCTACCCATTCATGTTCTAAGGGCTTTTTTCTTTTGCTAAGACACATTAAAAGCTTCATCAACTTACAATTGTTATTGCATGGAACCTCTACCCTTCTGTCAGCACATGTGAACTGTATGTTTTCCTATTTGGAGATGTTTATTTTATCTTGAGAGTCCCAGAAGAAATTTTAGTAGTTGACCCTTCAGACATGTGTGACTCTAGAAGAATAATAATTCATAGGAGGCCTGTAGCTTTTAGCTTCATGTGACAATACAAAAAGGTTAGCTATTTGTAACTAACGTTTCTGAAACTAGGTCGTCAGAGTATAAACTTGAACTTCAATAGTAATTAATTGGCACTTAAGCAAATATTCAACAATTCCCTTGTTAGTCTCATAAAGGCATCAGCTTTGTCTGTAATTATGAGAGCAGTCTTATCCTATTCTGATAAATTTGGAAGACATAATGCATGATGAATGTTTTATTATGATTTTAACTCACTTAATAATGTAGCGGAGAAGAATTTCAAAGGATTGGATAACTTTTTTTTTTCTATTTTAAATTATTATTAGTAGGTCACATTTTTTTACTAGATTCTAGTCCAATATTCTACCAATCTCTACTAAAGACCTAAAAATATTATAAATTCTTTAAAATTTAACTCAGGTTTTAGTATATTCTGCCTGATTCTTTGGAGGCACAAGAGAAACAACCACCCTAGCTATTATTCAGGAGTCATTACATTATGCAAAAATATACAGTTGTTCTTTTTATTCATAGGACAAGATGTAGGGGTTTTTTTGTTGTTTTTTTTTTTTTTTCCTTTTTTTTTTGGAGGGATCACTAAGATTGTGAGCAGAAAGCAGAATTGTATTAACATTATATTAATGTTAATTAATTTGCTAACTACAGTGGTGTTAAAATCATGTTTTGCCATTACTACTTGTGTGTAGTGTGATCAAATAAACAACCTGCTCAGGCAGATAGTTGAAGTGAGGGAGGAGGTGGAGAGATTAAGAAACATCAGAGAGTACGAAAGTGAAATAGTTTGGTGGAGCAACACTCTGAGACAAAGACAGCAGGAAGAGGCTCTACAAGAAGTGGGAGACCCTCTCTCCTCCTGTCACCAGGCAAAAGGAGATGACCTAAGAGAAAAGGGAATGGAGAGAGGTCCCTCCTGGGAGAGGCAAGCAAAAACCCTCCCAGCTCTCCTTACCTTCCCAGTTGCCCTTGCACAATAGGTCTGGGGCTTTGGGACTTGAGGGCCAGGTGAATGGAGACAAGGATCCATCCAGTGAGTGACCCAGGGCTTGCCACTCACCACAATGCCTTAGGACTTCATAGAATGGCCTGGGCTGGAAGGGACCTTAGAGATCATTTTAATCCAACCTCCTTGTTGTGGGCAGGGATGCCACCTCTCGACTAGGTCAGGCAACACATGAGAACCGAATGGGAATCGAACCCGTGACCTTTGGTGTTTCAAGCACCACGCTCAACCCACTGAGCTAAACCGGCCCTCAACTTCTTCAGTTAAGAAGAAGATGAGGGTAATTGCAGTGTGTGACTCTCTTCTGAGGGGAACAGAGGGGCCGATTTGTCTACCAGACCCATCACACAGGGAGATCTGCTGCCTCCCAGGTGCTTGAGTTGGAGATATTAAAAGGAAAATCTCTGCTCTGGTGCAGCCTTCTGATTATTACCCTTTGTTAGTTATCCAGGTTAGCAATGACGAGGTTGCAGAGAGAAATCCAAAGGCCATTAAAAAGGACTTCAAGGTGTTGGGGCGATTAGTTGAAGGCTCGAGTGCACAGGTGGTGCATTCATCAATTCCTCAAGTGGGAAGGAAAAACACTGAAAGAGGGTGGAAAACACACCTGATTAATGCGTGGCTCAGAGACTGGTGCCACTGTTGGATTCTTTGTTCATGGGACAGTTTATATGGCACCTGGTCTGCTGGTGACATTTGAAGTACAACTGTCTCAAAGGGGAAAAACGATCCTCACACAGAAGCTGGCGGCGTTTGTTGAAAGGGCTTTAAATAAGGCTTGAAGAGGGAAGGGAATAAAAACAGGCTCACTAGAAATGAGCCTAAGGACGGCCTTCAGTCTACTGTCCCACTCTAGGTGGATAATGGTGATATTTGTGATGAACGCAGGACTGCTAATATTCGGAGTGATGTACCAGTGTTGGAAACAATATCTGTACCATGGGTCAAGCGCACATATGTCAATGACTGTAGCACGGGCAATAAACAGGAGGACTTAGAAACTATTGTGCATCAGGGAAACCATGATATAATTATCACCACAGAAATGTGGTGGGATGATTTGCATAGCTGGAGTGCTGTAATGAATGGCTACAGACTCTTTAGAAGCGACAGGGAAGGAAAGAGAGGTGGCGGGGTAGTGTTATATGTTAAGAAGTGTTTTGACTGCCTAAAATTCAATGTCAGGTACACCAAGGTGGAGTGTTCATGAATAAGGATAAAAAGGAAGGCCAATGAGACTGATATCCTAGTGGGAGTCTGCTACAGACCACTTGACCAGAATAAAGACACTGACAAGACATTCTTTCAAAAACTTAGAGATGTCTTACATTCACTAGCCTTGGTTCTCGTGGGGGACTTCAATTTACCAGATGTCTGCTGGAAGTACAACACAGCAGAAAGAGGGGAGTCTAAGAGGTTTCTAGAATGTATGGTTGGTAACTTCCTGTTGCAACTGGTCAGTGAGACTACCAGGAGTAGTGCCCTGCTAGACCTACTGTTTACAAACAGGGAAGGGCTGGTGGAAGATGTGATGGTCAGAGGTTGTCTTGGGCACAGCGGCCACGATATGATAAAATTTTCAATACGTGAAGTTAGAAGGGTCATCAGCAAAACCTCCACCTTGGACTTCCAGAGGACTGATTTTGGCCTATTCAGGAGAGTCCCTTGGGAAGCAACCCTCAAAAACAAAGGGGCCCAGGAAGGCTGGACTTACTTTAAGAATGAAATTATGAAGGTGTAGGAGCAGGGAGCACCGAAAAATGAGCTGGTGGGGAAGAAGATTGACCTAGTTGAACAGGGAGCTTTAGAAAAACTCAGGAAAAAAATAAAGAGTACACCAATTTTGGAAAAAGGGGCAAGTGAATCGAGAAGCATTTAAGGATATTGTAAGGTCATGAAGATAGAGAACGAGACATGCAAAGTCCCAGTTCGAACTTAATCTGGCCATCTCTATAAGGGATAATAAAAAGTGCTTTTATAAATACATTAATAACAAAAGGAGGGTCAGGGAAAATCTCCAGTCCCTCTTGGATGAGTGGGGGAATACAATAACAGAAGATAAGGAAAAGGCTGAGGTACTTAACACCTTCTTTGCCTCAGCCTTTAGCAAAAAGACTGGCTGTCCTTGGGGTAACTGGAACCCTGAGTTGGTAGACAGGGATGGGGAACAGAATACCCCTCCTGTAATCCAGGAGGAAGTAAATAGTGACCTGCTGTGCCACTTAGATCCCAACAAGTCTATGGATCTGGATGAGATTCATCCTAGGGTGCTGAGGGAGCTGGCAGAAGAACTGGCTAAGCTGTTCTCTTGATAGGGGGGAAAAAGCATCTAATGAGAGGCACCCTCTCAGGCTCGTTAAGACGCAATCAATCAGAGGTCTCAGAATAAGGAGGATGAGCTTGTTCAGTACCCGTTGTAAAAGAACATAAAACAAAGACAATTTAACAAGGACACTAGTGATAAGGGCAACTAACAAGGAACACCTGGTAATGAACCCCCTTGTGTACTTTGATAACAAAACTTCTTGTGAAAAAGTACTGAGAACAACTAGTTTTGGAACAAAGGTAAAAAGTTCATCGTGAGGAAGACATATGGCCTTCATCCCTGAAGACTCCTGCCCAAGACCACCAGGAGGCACCATGCAAGCATCAAGAGGAGGAGCTGCTGACCACTGGAACTGAGTGCCTTTTTCGGGATAGCTCATGAATATGTATAGACATCTAATGAACATGTAACTTTCACTGCATAGGACCAAGGTAGCTGCGTGGTTCAGTTGTGCACGTTTATCGGAGGCAAATATTCCCCTGTGCACCCAGCGCTGATTAAAAACATAACTACTTTATAACCTTCTGGGTTATAGAGTCTTTATTCCGCATGTCACTTTATCATTTATCACCAATCCTGGCTAACTGGGGAGGTCCCAGATGACTGGAGATTGGCCAACGTGATGCCCATCCATAAAAGGGCCGGAAGGAGGATCCGAGGAACTACAGACCTGTCAGCCTGACCTCAGTGCCTGACAAGGTTATGGAACAAATCATCCTGAGTGCCATCAAGTGGAATGTAGAAGACAACCAGGGGATCAGGCCCAGCCAACACGGGTTTAGGAAAGGAAGGTCCTGCCTGACCAATCGCATCTCCTTCTGTGACTGGGTGACCCACTTAGTCGATGAGGGGAAGGCTGTGGATGTGGTCTACCTTGATTTCAGCAAGGACTTTTACACAGTCTCCCACAGCATCCTCCTGGAAAAGCTGGCAGCCCATGGCTTGGGCAGATGCACCCTTTGTTGGATAAAAAAACTGGTTGAGTGACCAGGCCCAGAGAGTGGTGGTGAATGGTGCTGCATCCAGTTGGTGTCCAGTGACCAGTGGTGTCGTCCAGGGATCAGTACGGGGCCCAGTCCTACTCAACACCTTTATTGAGGACCTGGATAAGGGGATTGAGTCTACCCTTAAGAAGTTTGCAGATAACACCAAGCTGGGGGATAGTGTTGATCTGCAGGAGGGTAGGAAGGGACTGCAGAGGGACCTGGACAGGCTGGGTCGATGGGCCAAGGCCAACGGTATGAAGTTCAACCAGACCAAGTGCAGGGTCCTACACTTTGGCCACAATAACTCCCTGCAGTGCTACAGACTGGAGGAGGAATGGCTGGAGAGCGGCCTGACAGAGAGGGACCTGGAAGTGCTGGTTGACAACAGGTTGAACATGAGCCAACAGTGTGCCCAGGTGGCCAGGAAGGCCAATGGCATCCTGGTCTGTATTAGGAACAGTGTGACCAGCAGGAGCAGGGATGTAATTCTGCCCCTGTGCTCAGCACTGGTGAGGCCTCCCCTCGAGTGCTGTGTGCAGGTCTGGGCCTCTCACTGCAAGAAAGATCTTGAGGTGCTAGAGCGGGTCCAGAGGAGAGCAACGAGGCTGGGGAAGGGACTAGAGGGGAAGTCCTATGGGGAAAGGCTGAGGGAGCTGGGGTTGTTCAGCCTGGAGAAGAGGAGACTCAGGGGGGACCTTATCACTCTCTACAACTACCTGAAGGGAGGTTGTAGTCAGGTGGGGGTCGGGCTCTTCTGCAGGGCACCAGCGACAGGACGAGACAGCACGGCCTGAAACAGCATCAGGGAAGGTTTAAGTTGGATCTCAGGAAGCCCTTCCTCACAGAGAGGGTGATTAGGCTTTGGAATGCACTGGCCAGGGAAGTGGTGGAATCATTGTCCCTGAAAGTGTTTAAGGAGCAGCTGCATGTGACACTTAGTGCCATGGTCTAGCTGATGTGATGGTGTTGAGTCATAGACTGGACTTGATGGTCTCAGAGGTCTTTTCCAGCCTCAATAATTCTGTGATTCTGTGAAGTTCAGAGGCTGTGAGCTGCACTACTTGTGCAGGTTCTGGAGTCTGTCAGGGCTGCCCTTGGTTGAGAAGGGCTGAGCTGGGTTTCCCAGGCACCCTGTGGCCAAGTGCCCATTGCCCAGCCTGTCTGAGCTCCAGCTCTGGGAGTGCCGCCGGGGAAGGGGCTGGCAGCCCCAGGCACACTCTCCCCACAGACAGCCCCAAGGTGGTACAGGGGGCTGCAGGGCAACTTTCACCTTCTCCCTGGGAGCTGAGGGAAAGAAGAAAATCAGGGTAAGAAGGTATATTAAAGTTGTCAAATGTAGAGTGCAGTGGGCATTGGAAGGGTGAGCACAATAACAAGGAGAAAGGGTAAATGTTAGGATGAGGTTTTTAAAGAATATAATTTAAACTGTACTGTTGTAGAAAATTTCCTATATATCATAACATGTAGTTTTAGACTATTAAAACATGAATTTCATCATCATAGAATGGCCTGGGCTGGAAGGGACCTTAGAGATCATTTTAATCCAACCTCCCTGTTGTGGGCAGGGGCGTCACCTCTCGACTAGGTCAGGCAACACGTGAGAACCGAACGGGAATCGAACCCGCGACCTTTGGTTTTTCAAGCACCACACTCAACCCACTGAGCTAAACTGGCCCTCTAACAATATATTCTTGGCTCCACATTCATGTGGTGTGTTCCCTTCTGGTCTTTGCAAGATACCATGCACAAAAATGTTATGTGTACTTCATTAAATTATGCTCTTGGGAAGATGTAGAATTTCTCTGCCGCTTATATTATGTAAGATGCTGTCAGTATACGGTGAATAAATAGTCACAGAGGCACAGATGCATTGAGAAATCCTACTGAAATACATGGCAAATGTAATTTAAGGAAATGTTTGAATTAAAACTAATTTATATGGCAAAATGAAATGATACTCTAAGTTATGTGATGATAGCACTAAGAAAAGGTACAAACACCTTTGTGGAAAAGAACAACCTTATTTCTGGTTGTAAGATTGATTTTTAACCAAGTAGTAAGGACTCAACTTCTGTATTGTGGCTGCAGAGTGTCATTTGAGACTCTGTAACATACAGTGCCTGGTGTCCAGTGGCTGGTCTGCCATAGACACGTGTCGTGGACACACATCAAAAACTCGGACCAGCTCAGGCACTGCATGTTCTGGTTTGGTAGCTGGACCCTGCAGAGGGTAACGAAGATAGTGCTTCACTTAAAATAGTAGATGAACAGGACCTCAGGGAAGCATCTTATTGGACAATATTTCTCAGTAAGAGTCATATTCTATTTAAAAGTGTTTGGTTGGAAATATAATTTGCCTTTGCTCATATTAGCCAGTCTCTAAAGAGACTAGAAAGAATCTCAAGGGGGAAGAGATTGGATGGAGAAAGCATATTCAAAACAAGAACAATTAAATACACGTTATCTTTCAATACTTTTTTTTTGCCATACTGGTCACTGAGCTAAGTACTTCGTGTAATTAATTATTCCAGTATCTCTGGTAGGCAGCCAAACACTTCTATTCTTCATAAATTTGCTATGACTCAGGAGCATCCAATGAGGCTTATGGCATGAGAAAATGTGGATAATTGTTTTTTCCAGCTCTTTGACCACACAGTGTATTAATACTAATGAAGTCTCTCAGATTCATCCCACTGATGCAAATCCGGAGGGATACAGTGCCTTCTTCAAGTCTGCCACCAGCATGAGTTTCAATATTTAATAACACCAGAACTGAAGTCAATCCCATGTATCTTTCCTGACAGTCATCATTGACCTGAAGAAGCTGAATTATTTTTTTGACATTTTAAATGCTTTTGTAAACCACTTCTTTTATTTGTAAAGAAATATTTCGAATTTTTGAATATGTAGTTCATTCTCTGTATAAATGCACACTTTAGTAAATTAATAGAAGTATCCAGTTACTATGAAGCTTATGTAGTATCACCTAAACCTATTTATACTCGTGTTTTGGCATCTTTAATGTCCTATTCTGACTCTTAGGTAAGAGGTGCAGGCATCAATAGGGAGACTATTCGGTCTAATTTCCTAATTTTATTAGATTACAAAATGGTTTTGGGACATCCTTTGGGACACATGTCACTGGTATTACAAACATCTCCAGGTTTAAGCTGACCAAAACTGGTTTTTTTACAAGTATTGAAACAGAATTGTTAGGCATAAAGGATCAGATAGTTTCATCTAAAAGTCTGTTAGATCCTAGTTCGTGCTTCTAAATCAACGGTTTAATGCTTTCAAGATTCCAGCATATATTTAAGAGTTACCAACTCAGTAGATTATTAAAAAATTGGTTAATATCACAGACAAGCTTAGGACAGAACAACAACAACAAAAAAAAAAAAAAAAGAAAAAAGAAAAAAGAGGCATGCAACTAAGATTTACATTTTAAAATAAGGTCATGCTTGGTCATACATTTCCATGAGATTTAACATCAAGCTTTTCCTTATATATGCACAAGAATATAGGAATTTGGTTTTTTTCCATTTTTTACCAAAGAAAACTATTCAGGCTTTGAAGTATGAAAAAAAATCTCATTTAGCATGAAGACATGAAAGTATCTATGAATAAGTACACATAACTTGTAAATCTGACATTTAGAACAAAAAACACTATTCACTGTCTTTGCATAAATCGATCAGTGTGCGAGTCCTTCCTGGGGGGAAGGAGGGGAGAAATAGCTTTTGGTAAGTTAAAGAAATTTGCTGGTTTTAAAAAAGAGTTAGCAATAAAAAAAACAGTGAGGATGAAGAAAATTGAAGTTAAGCTGTCTGATGACAGGCAGAACCTTCTGTTAATATTCACTCTCATTGAACATGAACCATTAGCCACAGCATCTGCAGAAAGTACACATTCAGCTATCATCGAGGATCCTGGTGTTTTAGTCCCACAGACTCCTTTTCGCAGAGCCTTACCAACCAACTGTGGTTAACACTCACGTCTGTAGTTTATTTGAGCAAGAGAAGCTGTGGATTTTTTTCCTTTTCTTCCTGATTTTTTCTGTTTGTGCAGACCCAAACTGAAGGATTATTTTAAAATAATGGAGGAACTGTCTATTTACCTTACAGTCTGCCTCTGGTTTGTACTACCTCTATGCACTCCTGTTTTCTAGAAGCTATGCTCTTGTGGAGTTTTTATGAGAAAAAAATATGAGAAAGCAATTACATTTTCAGTCATGAGATGTGTTCTTTTCTTTCTTTTTGAAATATTTATGTGAATGGAACTTTGTTGAAAATATATTTATAACTTCTATTACAGGAAGGGTTAATATTTACATAACATAAAAAATCACTTTGGCGATAACTAGTGTTACAATTTTTCTTCTTAGAAATGAATTTTTTATATAGAAGAAAACTGTCTTTGAATATGCTGAAGCTTATTTCTTCTGACAGAAGTAATTCTGACAGAATTACTTTGATATAAGCATTTCTAACAATCTACTGCTTTGAAAACACCAGTTAGTCTTAATGCAATGTTATGGACACTGTCTACACATTTATATTTTGTTACTACCTTAACCTTTTTTGCTAAAGGTTTGCACTTGGTGATGTTGAAGGATGTTAAGTTGTTATTAGAGAAAAATATCTTAACAATGAAAGACAGCTAAATAAAATTATATAAAGGATGGAAAACATCTTACTTCTAGAATAATATTAATACTCTGACTTCAATTACAATAGAGGAGTATGTAAGGTGCATGCTCACATTCACGATTAGTAAAAGCTGGGGTTTATCATCAACCTTCAACAACCCATTATTTTCACTGTAAATCATTTGGATTGTTCACAAGTGTCGGCATATATACTTAAATATGTCTGTGCAGAGGACTGCATTTCCTGTAGAGATATGGGCATTAGATTTGCTCAAGTAGCCAGAAACAATCTGGCTCTGACAGCCTGGAACTCAGAGTGGTTTAATTTACTTGCAGGAACGTGCATTGCCTATTCTACTTTACATATAACATGCATAGTATACAGTATAAATTAGTAATAGCTAGTTTGGGATATATGTCTGCAAAGAGGTTAATTAATATTTTGAAGACAAACAGAGAAGCAAAATGGATGAGGAAAGGATGGGAATAAGATTCAATATCTTACAGGGGATATCCTTCAACATTTTGAAAAGAACTAGAGCAAGTGTAATGCCTTATGTTCCTGTTTAACAAAGCTTTTACTATTGTACCTATCTTACACTTTCGTTCTGGGACATCAGTGAGTTTCGGACTGTACAACGTATTTATTTAAAGCAGTACTAGCCTTAACCACCACCAGTGGTCCACCCTGGCCTCCAATCGGGAGACGTGGAGACACACCATCCATAACGCTGCTTCCTCCCTTGGGAACGCATGTAGAATTAGTCTTGAGGAGAAAAGACAACGCAGAAAGAACAGTGCCTTGCCAATATCGCCCAAGGAGACTTTCCGCTGTGCCTTTTGCAACCGGACTTGTCTATCCCGCATTGACCTTTTTAGCCATTAACGCTCTTGCAGCAATTGTGGGTAGAGCCCTTCCCATATATTCATTTGCAAAGTCTAGACATGATGATGACTAGCCTTAAATAAATGGAATGGAATAGCTATGGAAGAATCATGATAATTTCTTTCAGTGAGGTATCAAACTTCATAGACATTTGTGGTGTGAAGTCTGAGCTAAAACTCAGTTAAAACTCAGTAAGAATTAAATCTAGCCAGGGAGATCAAAGGAAACAGCAAAAGTTGATACAGGTATATTAATGACAAGAAAAAGACTAGGGAAAGTCTGGGCCCCCTCAGAAAGGAAATGGGTGAACTGGTGACAAGTGATTTGGAGAAGGCCGAGGTTTCCAATTACTTCTTTTCCTCTGTCTTTACTGGCAAGGGCTCCAGCCACACTCCCAAAGTCACAGAACGGTAGGGGTTGGATGAAAGAGCTGCCCACTGTAACCAAGGATAAGGTTTGTGACCATCTGATGAACCTGAAAGTGTACAAGTCCATGGGACCTGGTGGGATACGTCCATGGGACCTGGTGGGATACATCTATGGGTACTGAGGGAACTGGTGGATGAGGTTGCTAAACTGCTCTCTATTATGTTCCAAAAGTCATGGCAGTCCGGTAAAGTCCCCACTGACTGGAAAACGGGGAACCATAATCCCCATTTTCAAAAAGGGAAAGAAGGATGAACCAGGAAACTATAGGCCAGTCAGTCTCACCTCCGTGTCTGGCAAGATTAAGGAGCAGATCCTCCTGGTGGCACTGCTGAGGCAGAATAATAACAAAAAGGTGGTTAGGTATAATCAACATGGCTTTACCAAGGGCAAATCATACCTGACAAACCTGGTGGCCTTCTGTGAGAAGGTCACAACATCAATAGACAAGGGAAAAGCAACTGACGTCATTTACTTGGACCTGAGCAAAGCCTTTGACACTGTCCTGCATGATATCCTGGTCTCCAAGCTGATAAAATATGATTTTGATGGATGGACAATTCAGTGGATAAGGAACTGGCTTGATGGGCACACCCAAAGAGTGTCTGTCAATGGGTCCATGTCCAAGTAGAAGCCACTGACGAGCGGAGTCCCTCAAGGATCAGTACTGGGACCAAATTTGTTTTAACTTCTTCTTCAGCGACATGGATGGTGGCATTAAGTGCACCCTCAGCAAGTCTGCCGACGACACCAAGCTGTTTGGGACAGTTGACAACCTGGAGGGTAGGGATGCCATCCAGAGAGACCTCGACAGGCTGGAAAGGTGGGCCCAGGCCAACCTCATGAAGTTCAACAAGACCAAGTACAGGGTCCTCCATCTGGGTCAGAGAAATCCCAAGCACTGATATAGGCTGGGCAGTGATTGGCTTGAGAGCAGCCAAAGGACTTGAGGGTACTGGTGGACGAGAAGCTCAACATGAGCCGTCAGTGCGCACTTGCAGCCCAGAAAGCCAATCGTGTCCTGAGCTGCATCAAGAAGTGCGGGGCCAGCAGGTTGAGGGAGGTGATTCTTGCCCTCTACTCCACTCTCATGAGACCCCACCGTCCTGCTGCGTCCAATTCTGGAGCCCACAGTATGGCTGTGCTGGATGTGCTGGAGTGTTTCCAGAGAAGGGCCACAAGGGTGATTAGAAAGCTGGAGCACCTCTCCTGTGAAGACAGACTGAGAGAGTTGGGGTTCTTCAGTCTGCAGAAAAAAAGGCTCCAAGGAGACCTTATTGTGACCTTCCAGTATCTTAAGGAGGCCTACAAGAAAGCTGGTGAGGGGCTTTTTAGGATGTCGGGTAGTGATAGGACTAGAGGAAATGGATTAAAGCTAGAGATGGATCGGTTCAGATTGGGTGTTAGGAAGAAGTTCTTCACCATGAGAGTGCTGAGACACTGGCACAGGTTGCCCAGAGAGGTGGTGGAAGACCCATCCCTGGAAGTTTTTAAGGCCAGGCTGGATGGGACTCTGAGCAGCCTGATCTAGTGGGAGATGTCCCTGCCCATGGCAGGGGGGTTGGAACTAGATGATCTTTAAGGTCTCTTTCAACCCTGATAATTCTATGATTCTATGATTTTCAATATTGAACCTCGGGGAAGACAATTCCTTAATATATTCTATTCTTTTATTCTTTTATACTTTTGTCATTCTAACATTGGAATTTATCTTAAATAATCTGTTGACATACAATCATTAATAATTTGTTTTGTCTGTATTTAAAGGCTATATACATAGACATATACGGCATAAATACATGACCTATTGCAGATAGATAGATAGATAGATAGATAGATAGATAGATAGATAGATAGATAGATAGATAGATAGATTATACACACCATACTAAATACTTAATGAAATTTTGTTTAGCCATTTTCATGGGTTTGTGTCTGGTCAGGAAGGGATGTGGGGGTGGGCCCTAGCAAATATTCCAGAGCTTCACCCCACCCAGGTAAAAGTCAGATCGGTCTCTGGCCAAGGCCAGGCCAAACAGCACCTCTGAGACCAGGATGTTTAAGTGGGGAAATACATTGGATCAGCCTTTTTGTCTCTTTTTCACTTTGTGTTCTCTCTTTTGTGTTGAAGAGTTTTTTGTCTGAAGGAGGGGGAAGTGAGAAAAGAGGTATTTGTTTTCTCTCACTATCTTATTCTGAAACTGGTGGTGATAAATTATTTTTGTTCTTCTCCACAAATCTGCCATGGTTTTTGCCTGTGACCATAGATGATTAACCTCCCTGTGCTAATCTCAATCCTTGAGTCTTTTTTGTTGAATTCTCTCCATTCCTATCCCTAAAGGAATGGTGTTGGGGATTGAGTGAGCAATGGCATAGCTCTTGTTCCCAGCAGGGCAGGCTCAAAATGTGACAGCTATTTAATTCTTCTGTCTTGAAAAAAAAACAGAACATGTAGGTCCATTGTCTTATGTGAGGTCTGTTAGAACGGGCTGAATTAAAAAAAAAAATAAACTAATCTCTAAGGCCTAACTTTAGTGTGAATTCACAACCTGCATTTATATAAAAGAAGAATAAAATCTAAATTTATGGTCTCAATTTACTCTAAATTTATCTGTGCAAGCCAGTGCTAAAGAAAACTACCAATACGAAGCTCAAGCTTTCTGAAACTAAAATTAAAGTTGGCTTCATTTTGAATTCAGGATGAACACTCATGTCTCCCTGCCTCTGTGCTCACCATTGACTCAGTCTTCCTGTTCTGTATCATCACTAGACCATTTCATTTTTCACTCTCATTAGTCTACCCCCTTGAGAGGTATGCCTGGAATTACCCATGGGTAGATGAGTTTCTTGAGCAGTTCATTCCACAGCAATTGCTTATAGGATGGTGTGAATAAATTCTGAGCAATACCTGTGGGCTCTGGCTAAGGCACAAAGACTAATAAAACCACCACAGTTGCTTCGATAATATAGAAATGTTGTACTGTAAGCAGTGTTGTCATTGTCTCACACTTAACACGGGGCTAAATGGTGATATTTTATAAATGAAATGTGTAAATGCTAATAGCCATATCTTCAACAAATGTAATTCTAGAGAAATTCACTGTATCTGAGTTATATCACTGTTTTGGGAAGATGCTTGGTCAGGTGGGATTTTAGCAGCCCTTTATGGTTTCTCTGAATCACATGTAGGCATCTGAAAACCTCTAAAGTAATTCTTTATATTTCACTGTTGGGCCTTAAGTGAGCAAGATGTTTATACAGATATTTAATCTGAAGAATCTTTAGAATGCCGCTAGCTTCACTGGGATTTCTCTTGTGCTTGAGATTTAGGTATGAATTTGAATTACTAAATGAAAGATTGATTGAAAAACAGCTTTAAAATATAGTTCATTAATAGATAAAATTCCACAATAGCAGTATCCTGTAGTTCCAAGCCAAAAAAGCATAACATTAATTATGTGGCAGGTCCTGTGCAAGGAAATATTTTTAAGAAAAGAGGTTTACTTAATCTCTTTTGTCCATATTATTATAACTGACAGATTATTTTTACACCTTGCAGACGTCCCTCATTGAAAGGAGTATTTCATATATTTTCATATTATATACTGACACAGTATGTAAATCCCTCAAGAGCCTGGAATAATTTTCTTAAGTCTTTAGAGCTATGTTTAATCTCAGCACATACAAGTGAGTCCAACAGAAAACAAGGGTGATTGCTTGAGAAAAAAATGTGACAAAGAGGAAAAGTGTTAGACAAAAGAAAGCAGTCTCTGTAGCAAGATATTATGGAAGTTTGTTTGATTTTGCTGAGGAGTATACTGAAGAAGACTAACTGAAAGTCTGAATGAAATCAGATAGATCTAATAAAGGACAAAGGGATGATCTTTGTTAGTTGTTACTATTTCAGTTTTATTATTTTGAAATGGCAAATACATCATGACTTGATGAGAATGTAGGAATAGTACTGTAAAAGATACAGATGTGTTACATTGTGTGAGAAAAGGCTGTTCTCTGTATATGTGTTTTATCCTGATAAAATGTATGTGATATTTAAAAAAGGAAAAGTTGCAGGTTTCGAAAAAGTTTTCCCGACTTCGGAAAGTCTATCGATACTAACTTCAATACTAACTTCAATATTTTAGCTTTATAGAGTTTTAAAAGAGCTGTATAAGGATAAGGAAGAACAGGAAAGATGAGAAGGCAAAAACTATAGCCCTAGTGGTCACACATTACTTGAAATTAATCCTTTTATATATGGTTTCAGTAATGGATCACAGATGAAACCAATATTTGCTTGGAATTCCTCACAGGAACTCCACTGACCACACCCAGACTAGGAAAGCTATTTTATCTGGGGAATCCAGATGCAGAAACCTGTCTAATATCCTGCATCTATGTCACAGTGAGACCCCATCACACATAGACCCCTGCCAACTTTATTATTTCTGCACAAAGGTGAGCCAGGGAATAGCTGAGGCAGAGCTCAGTTGTGTTCCAGCAAGAATTTTTTCAACAGTGATTTCAAAACACAAATTCATTCTTGGATAAATCAGTTGAAAGCATGATAGATGTCAGTCAGCTGGTGACAAAGAGTAAAGTCTCTCAATATTTAAAACGTTCAAGAGACGTGTGTGGTTTTTAAGGTGCTTTAAATAAGAGGTACTGACTCAATGCTAGTTCTCTGAAGATGTGGAAACTTCCATTTGACAAAATATTTTTGCTGAGATCTGAATATTGGTGTATTCATAGACAGAAAGGATTATATTAAACACAGGCAGAACCCATCTGTTGTTAAGCAAGGCTATAAATGACATGCTTTATCCTGACTTGTAATTTTCTGACTGTATAACTTTAAAGAAAAGGAATGTATTTTACAAAGTGAAAAGAAAGAGATAGAGATCTGACTCAGGACACTGGCTTGAGGAAATACCTTGCAATTTTCCAAATATGCCTTTTATGTCAGCATAGATCTACATTCAGTGCAGTTATTAAGCTGATGTATATTAGACACCTCACACATACCAATATTGCATATCATCATATGCACCAACTCTGTGGAACTTTATGTTTTAGATAAAGCCTTAAAGGTTGAAAGACTCCCGAGCTGAAGAAAAAAAGCTAAAATACAAAATCCTGCAAAATAAGCTTTGTGTTAAAATACTACCCTCATGTTACTGAAGTAGCATATACTCTTTGTCACATAAATGATGCATAGGACGCTTGTGTGGTGTAGGCTTCGTTTCAGAAGTGTAGCGATGAATTTATTTAACAAGGACCATTTTGGGGGGAACATTCATGATGATCTATGTTTTGCTAGCTCTGATTGAGGACAGTATTGTGTAAAAGTTTTGGAGTCTTTACCCAAAAATATCTTTTAGTAGACATGTGTAGATAAAGTTTATCCTATATATAAAGTATAGAAATTTATGTGAATATAAACTGCTTTATTTCCCCAACATATTAAAAATCTTCCTGCTTCCATCTTTTTGATGCTCTTACTTAGTGTTCCTAGCAGCTGATTAAGCACATATCAGAGTTTCTTCTCTTTGTCTCAAGACACATCAAATGCTGCTGAATCATTATTGAAACAACCACTTTCAAAGGTCATATTGTTAATTCATAACTTCCCATGGCTAACTTTTCACAAATTATTAAGAACAAAAACTAGCCGGTGTTTAAAAAGTAAATTTTTTACCTTCCCTTGCTGTCAAGTCAGCTTGTGGCATCTCGGTTTTGTTAATAACTTCAGTTTTCTAATGAGTTCAATAGCTGATTCATCACTCTGCAAAGCAGGCTACTCAACTCTGATACCTTTGAAAGCTAGTAGGGTTTCTTCCTTTGTCCTTGGTGTATTTTGTATCAGACTTTGCTCTTTTTAGACTCTTATTTTTCATTTTTATAAGCATGTTTTCTCTGTTCCGACAGAAGAGAGTATAACAGAAAAATATCTTTCTAAAACTAAATTATTATTGTTTCTTCATAATGAGAAGTATAACTAAGAGTGATCTGAAACATAGAGACCTAAAAGAATGTGTTCTATAGTTTTTTAATTACTCTTTCGTTGTCTCAAATATTTCGGATATAGTCATTTGTGGAAAAAAAAATCTATCCTATTTGGAATTTAAATACCCATGCTTTTGAAAAAAATAATCCAATTCACTGTCAGATATATTGATAATAGTAATGGATAGAGATAATAAAGCACTGATAACATTATTAAAAAGAGGACTATTCATCTTTAATTTAAAATTGACAGCTTTTAATAGTTTAAATCACTAATGATTTATTTATTTCTTTTAATAAAAATAGTATTTCTGAAATAATGAAGTGTTTTTTACTTTTGGCTAAGTGTAAGCATGTAAATCTTATTGTATTTGCTTTAGCTGGTATAGAGTTAATTTTGTTTATAGAAGCTTGTATGTGGCTATGGTTTGAATTTGTCATTAAAGTAGTGTTGATAACACAGGGATTTTTTTTGGTTACTGCTGAGCAGTGCTTACACATCAAAAAAGGCCTTTTCTGCTCCTCAACCCACCAGCAAGGAGGCTGGAGATGCACAAGAGGTTGGGAGGGGACATAACTGGGACAGCTGACCCCAGCTGATCAAAAGGATGTCCCAGATCACATGACATAGTGTTCAGCGTATAGAGCTAGGGGAGGAAGAGGAGACAGATGACCCTAACGACCAGAGGGATATCCCAGACCATATAGCGTCATAGAATCATAGAGCAGCTCAGGTTGAAAAAGACCCTTGGGATCGTCAAGTCCAACCATTAACCCTACACTACAACTATTAACCCTACACTACAACCATTAACCCTACACTACAAATTCACCCCTAAGCCATATCACCCAACACCACATCTAAGCGACACTTAAACACATACAGGGATGGTGGCTCAACCACCTCCCTAGGCAGTCTGTTCCAGTGTCTGACCACTCTTTCCGTGAAGAATTTCTTCCTAATGTCCAGTCCAAACTTGCTCTGTTGCAACTTGAACCCATTTCCCCTGGTTCTGTCCCTAATGACCTGTGAGAAGAGACCAGCACCAACCTCTCTACAATGTCCTTTCAAGTAATTGTAGAGCATGATGAGGTCCCCCCTCAGCCTCCTCTTCCTTAAACTGAGTAGTCCCAGCTCCCTCAATCCCTCAATCGCTCCTTTTAAGGTCTATTCTCCAGGCCTTTCACCAGTTTTGTCTCCCTCTTCTGCACTTGTTCCAGCACTTTGATGTCTCTCTTATACTGAGGCGCCCAAAACTGAACACAATACTCAAGGTGCAGCCTCACCAGCGCTGAGTACAGGGGGACAATCACCTCCCTGCTTCTGCTGGTCACAAAATTTCTGATACAAGCCAGGATGCTGTTGGCCTTCTTGGCCACCTGGGCACACTGC
The DNA here is from genome assembly GCA_020746105.1 of Trogon surrucura. Classification (NCBI taxonomy): domain Eukaryota; kingdom Metazoa; phylum Chordata; class Aves; order Trogoniformes; family Trogonidae; genus Trogon; species Trogon surrucura. Next base: position 108,256,739 of record CM036617.1, on the reverse strand, counting down.
TGGCTCGTATTCAGCCGGCTACCGATCAGAACGCCCAGGTCTTTTTCCACCAGACAGCCTTCCAGCCACCCTTCCCCACACCTGTAGCATTGCATGGGGTTGCCGTGATCAAAATGCAGGACCCTACACTTCGCTCTGTTGATGTCTTGTTCTGTTGATGTCATGCTCAGCATATAAAGTTGGGGAAAGAAGAAAGGAGGAGACAACATTCAAAATTATGACATTTGTCTTCTCAATTGTGAGTTCATTTGTTTCTAATCTCCCTGACCAGTTTGACTATGGCATGTACCAGACTGTTCAGAGCTGTTATATATCTAGTATTGTTCTAATGGTATTTCAATTCTGGCAACTTTAGGGGAACAAAAGAATGTATTGTGGTTTAAAGTGTGGAAGTCTTTAAAGGCCAACATAAGGCCAACCCTTGGCCAACACAAGGACTGGTACCTTTAGAACATGGAGTTTCATTAAGTTTCTAATTGTGTTAAGGCTTAGATCCCACAACGAAAGAAAAAATAAGGTAATACTTTGACCAAGATTAATATGCAAAAAAAATTCTGTCATTTTTTGCCTAGAAATATAAACCAAAGTTTGTGTCCTTGTTTTCAACAAAAATAAAAATTTTCTTCACAGCTTTATTTCCTACCAACAATCTGTCATGTTATTTTAAGTAAACTGCAAGAGAAATTAATGGTGAATAGATTTCTCCTTAATCAAAGAATCACAGAATCATAGAATGTTAGGGATTGGAAGGGACCTCGAAAGATCATCAAGTCCAACCCCCCTGCCAGAGCAGGAATGCCTAGATTATGCTACACAGGAACGTGTCCAGGCAGGTCTTGAATGTCTCCAGAGAAGGAGACTCCACAACCTCCCTGGGCAGCCTGTGCCAGTGCTCTATCACCCTCACTGAGAAGAAGTTTCTTCTCAAGTTTAAGCGGAACCTCTTATGTTCCAGTTTCAGCCCATTACCCCTTGTCCTATCAGTGGTTGTCACCGAGAAGAGCCTGGCTCCATCCTCGTGACACTCACCCTTGATATATTTGTAAACATTAATGAGGTCACCCCTCAGTCTCCTCTTCTCCAAACTAAAGAGACCCAGCTCCCTCAACCTTTCCTCATAATGGAGATGCTCCACTCCCTTAATCATCCTAGTTGCCCTGTGCTGGACTCTCTCCAGCAGTTCCCTGTCTTTCTTGAACTGAGGGGCCCAGAACTGGACACAGTATTCCAGATGGGGTCTCACCAGGGCAGAGTAGAGGGGAAGGAGAACCTCCCTCGACCTACTAACCACCCCCCTTCTAATACACCCCAGGATGCCATTGGCCTTCCTGGCCACAAGGGCACAGTGCTGGCTCATGGTCATCCTGCTGTCCACCAAGACTCCTAGGTCCCTTTCCCCTACACTGCTCTCTAATAAGTCATTCCCCAACTTATACTGGAACCTAGGGTTGTTCCTACCCAGATGCAAGACTCTACAGTTACCCTTGTTACATTTCATTAAATTTTTCCCCACCCAACACTCCAGCCTGTCCAGGTCTCGCTGAATGGCAGCACAGCCTTCTGGTGTGTCAGCCACTCCTCCCAGCTTGGTGTCATCAGCAAACTTGCTGATAGTACTCTCTAGTCCCTCATCCAAGTCATCGATGAATATATTGAATAATACTGGTCCCAGTACCGACCCTTGAGGGACTCCACTGGATACAGGCCTCCAACCAGACTCCGCCCCATTGACCACAACTCTTTGGCTTCTTCCCCTTAGCCAGTTCACAGTCCACCTCACTACCCGAGAGTCTAGACCACACTTCCTCAGTTTAGCAGCAAGGATGCTGTGGGAGACTGTGTCAAATGCTTTACTGAAGTCAAGGTAGACCACATCCACTGCTCTGCCATCATCTATCCACCTTGTTATATCCTCGTAAAAGGCCATGAGGTTAGTCAAGCACGACTTCCCTTTGGTGAAACCATGCTGACTGTCTCTAAGGACCCTCTTATCCCTGATATGTCTTGAGATGGCACCAAGGATAAGTCGTTCCATCACTTTCCCAGGGATGGAGGTGAGGCTGACTGGTCTGTAGTTACCCGGGTCCTCCTTCTTGCCCTTTTTGAAGACTGGAGTGACATTTGCTTCCCTCCAGTCCTCAGGCACTTCTCCCATCTCCCAAGACTTGGCAAAGACGATGGAGAGTGGTCTAGCAATGGCATCAGCCAGCTCCCTCAGCACCCGTGGATGCATCCCGTCTGGACCCATGGATTTATGGATATCCAGATTGCTTAATTGGTCCCTAACCCAGTCCTCATCGACTAAAGCAAACTCCTCCACTGCCCTGACTTCCTGTGGGACCTCAGGGGAACGGGGCTCCTCAGGACAGCCTCTGGTAGAGTAGACAGAGGCAAAGAAGGCATTCAGTAACTATGCCTTCTCTGTATCTTCTGTGACCAAGGCACCCACCTCATTCATCAGTGGGCCTACATTGCCTCTGGTGTTAGTTTTACCTGCCACGTATTTGAAAAAGCTCTTCCTTTTGTCCTTGACCCCTCTCGCCAGGTTCAATTCTTCGCCTTTGCTTTCCTAGTTGCCTCCCTACATCCTCGGACAACAGCCTTATATTCTTCCCAAGTGGCCAGCCCCGCCTTAATGGTGGGACACTCATCTACACTCCTGATGTTAAACTTGTGCACATGCATATCCTCATTTCTTAAATGTCAAAAATATGATAGAATTTGCCAGATTTTGAAATAAACCACTGTAGTATCTGTGTTTTGAGTAAAGGATATTCCCTGTATTCCGTGAAAGAATTATGACCTTAGTTATCTAATTCATTTTGGAATATGTAGAGAAATAAAGTGATCAGTTTCATGGCATTCTTCACCCCCTCACTAGTTGCATCATTAACTTTAGTAACAAACTAAGCCAATTGAGCAGCTTGCATTTTTTTCACATCATAAATCTACAGTTGCTATAATATTTGCATTGGTTTGTTAACTGCAGGGAAGAAAAGCCTATCAAGATATGTTCTTCAGAGTATTCCCTCTGTGGTCAAAATCACTTCTATGGGGTTTTTTGATCTAAAAAGACGTTTGTGAACTTAAAGGAGACAGTAGTCAGATCACCAACCTTTAAATTAAAAACTGAGAATTTCTCTGTACAGTGACAGCCTTTCCTAGGTCACATCTGAACTCTTTTGGAACCTATGCTTTTAGCTTGAAATTTCTCTGATTATCTAAACCATTCAAAGGGATTTGTATAGATATTTTTTTCTGACTGATTTTCTTTTATTGTGAAATTTAGTGGGCTTTGACTGACTTTATGTGATTCTTGGATACTTAATATAGAGCACCTATATACAAGCCATAGGTACTACTACATGTGAGATTGAAATATGTTGTGTGTAGCTCAAATTATTTTTCATTCTAAACTGAAGAAATATGTGGAATGTTGTGGCTTGGTGAAGTCTGCTATGAAGTTTTCCCATTTATAATGAGATAGTCATAAATACTGCAAATGGGAGTTAGTTTAACCTCAGAGTACAAAGTTCTCAAAAACCTAGTAAACGTACCAACCTTAGGAAGTTTACTGAATTGTACATGAAACGCTTGTAGCTGCCGGGAAACTAGCAGACTTCTAGTGTTGCGTTTAGAGCCTTTGAAGAATAAAGATACAAAAGAGAGAAAATCACTTTTGCAGTGTGTATGCAAGACTATGAAATGTTGTCTTTGTTCTGAATTGATCGGATGTAGAAGTAAGTAGAGGAAGAAGAGAAAATTACTCATCTGATAAAAACCCCAAGCAAACAAACAAAGAAACAAAGCAAATTAAACAAAGCAAATAACTCAACTAAATCCAAGAAATCTGATTAACTGATGTGACATATTTCTTATGGATTTCACCCATCTGTCATGAAGATTCACTGTTGTTTAACTGTCCTACCAGAGAATTCAAACACACAGGGAAAGAATGGAAGTCTGTAATAGTTTTACCTGTTCCTTAACACATTGGAAATACTGTTTCTCTTTTTATTTGTTTTGTGTAGCAAGTTGCTGCCTTTGCCATGGGTGAGTGAGTCACTAATTAAATATAGGACCCAGATCATCAGCTAACAACAAACCTTGCTCATGAAACCACTAGACCAGCAAAGGATCCGGTATCTTATTATTATGCACTGCTACTGTATTATCTCTAGTTACTGTAATAAACAGATTGGGAGGATGTTTTACCCCTCTGTCATATTGCCAATATATTCAGCCCAGCTCTTGGTAGTTGAACAGATTAGGGAAAAAAAGTATGTAATGACTTGACTGATGAGTATGTGTATTGAAGCGTGTAAGTGAAAGTGCCTGACTTACACCTGGAGAGAATTAATCAACCAAAAGCAATGCCAAGTAGGATATTATATGTTTGCAAAGTACATACTCAAAGTGAAGTGAATGTTTTATTAGGAGGTTATGATTCAAATGTTTAGTTTGATCCCTTGTTATTGCTTCTCACAGCAAATATAATTTTTTCTCTTCACTTAACCACTTCTCCCTGAAATCCATCTATTATTAGGCCATAATTCTGGCTTCTGATTGTATTCTAATGAATATTGGTTCATTTTAGTCCTTGTGCTGGTGACTTTGTATGCACCTATTGCTAATGTGGGTTGGTAGTCCAGTACATTTAATGCTGTTTCACTGAACTCTACTTGCACAGCTAATACTGCACAGTAGAAACTTTTGAGTGAAGTGAATCTTGACCATTTTACTATGCTTTTGAGATGTACGGAAACAAAACTGACACCAAGGACTTGAAGGTGTCATGAGTTAGAAGCACAGCAATCAGAGCTGAAGAGTAGAGGAAATGGTGAGAGGATGGAAGAGGTCTAGGGAAGAACCAGGAGATGTAAAGCGGTAGCAACAATCACTGAGGTCTGCAAGTGCAATAGAAGAGGATGAAACAATTGTAGTAGGGAACAGTCTGGCTCAAGAACAGCCATGGTTCAAGACCTTAGAGGAGGAAAAGAAGATTGATTGTGAACTAGGTGAGAGGAGCAAAAAAAGGAAGAGCAAGGGAAGACAAATAGTTGTATATGAACTTTGGGATGTTTGTAATTGTGGAATTTATTGCTATTGTTTTAGTAGCACTATTGATAAAATAATCTAATTAAATGTATGTTCTTCATTCATAGAATCATAGAATCATAGAATGTTAGGGATTGGAAGGGACCTCGAAAGATCATCAAGTCCAATCCCCCTGCCAGAGCAGGAATGCCTAGACTATGCCACACAGGAACGTGTCCAGGCAGGTCTTGAATGTCTCCAGAGAAGGAGACTCCACAGCCTCTCTGGGCAGCCTGTTCCAGGGCTCCGTCACCCTCACTGAGAAGAAGTTTCTTCTCAAGTTTAAGCGGAACCTCTTATGTTCCAGTTTCAGCCCATTACCCCTTGTCCTATCAGTGGTTGTCACCGAGAAGAGCCTGGCTCCATCCTCGTGACACTCACCCTTGATATATTTGTAAACATTAATGAGGTCACCCCTCAATCTCCTCTTCTCCAAACTAAAGAGCCCCAGCTCCTTCCTAGACAGGATGGATGCTAAGTACTATCGATAGTGCCATATGACAGGATAACAAGTAAGGTAGTATACAAATTCAGTTGAAATTTCTTTTTCAGGAAAAATTATGATAACTCAATCCCCTAAAATGTAAAAGTCTCAAGCCAGTGTATTAAAATGCACTTAATATCATGCATCAAGTTGAAAATACTACTTATAGTTAGCACTATCTGTGAAATAACTTTGACACTAAACTATATTCTTCTGTTGAAAGTTCATTTAGCCTTAAACTCTTTGGTCAGGCAACAGTGCAATTCAAATTACAAAAATGTTAAATTATAAATTATAGAAAGGATTGCTCACAATATCTGTAAAATCCCAGATTCGCAAAAGGATTTAGAAGCATGAATTCATCCAAGGGGAATTAATTGCATAACTGCTTATGTTAATCTCTGTTTTCATAAACATTTAACTGTCCAAGCAAGGTATTTGATGAAAAATTCAAGGAAGAGAACAAGCTTATAGAAACAACATTTTTTTAAAAAATTATTTTCAATGAACAAAACATTTTACTAGCAGAGGAAGTGAATCACTTTCTTAGGATATTAGCTAAGAATAGCTTTCTGCAAGCCTTTGATTTTTTTAAGATCATGCTTCTTTCTTTTGCCTTTGCTGTTACTTACTCAACACTTATGACCTTGTCTACCTACAGATACCATACCCATTAAATCCTGTTATTACACTCTTTATTCAGCTTCATCAACTTCTGCAAATGGAGTTGAGAGAACGGGAGAGGGTAGAAATATGAAAGTCGATTTAATAGGGATAGATAGGGATTCATGGTGTTTCATAGATACCATTAAGATAACAAACAATGTATTCCCGATGAATAAATAGGGTTTTATAAAAGCCTTCCAGCTTGCTGCTGGTGATAGCTTTTAATGTATCAAGAACTAAAGCACACATTTTCTTCAGTCAAGGTTGTACTATGCAGTCGTGGGGACATTAATGTTCTAAGGGGCTCATTGAATGTATGTCAGTCTTCTTTTATACTCAGTGGATTTATCTTTCTTGGTTCATGAATTGAGAATAGATTATGATTTTTATGAACTTGTTCTGTTTGGTATTGTTCACTGGATGTTTTCAGTGACCCTGTTGACTCTAACAAACACCAGTCATGACAGGATTGTGCAGGCATAACTGAGGGAAAGTTGATATAACAAGTCAAATACAATTGGTATAATAAAAAATATGTGTCCCTTTGGATATCTGAGATGTATTCCAGTTGCATTGTGACCAGTACAGTAACTGTTCTACTTTTGTAGTGCTTGTGTGCTTGAAACTACCTTGACCCCCATCCAAGTTCATATGGGTATTTATGATCCCATTCAATAGAGGAAGTTTCAGAAATGTAAATGTTGTGTAGGAATTCTGTAATCTGGGTTCAAAATCTCTATCTTGGACCTACCTCACTTCTGTCTAAAAGTCTTGCCAATGAATAGACTAAGGAATAGCTATTCTTAAACCTCTAATGTGGATCCTCTGACTTCTTTTTCACTCCATTCCCCCTTATCCTCTTTGCATCGTGATGCCACTACCTCCTTCTAGATAATACTGTCTTTTGATAGACTATCTAAGCTTCTTCAATCTTCTTAATGATCTTAAAACAGTATATAGGTTGGGGGGCTAAAAATCTTATTCCCCAAATTAATACAATAGGCTTTACATAGGATTGTGGAAAAGGTTACAATTTCAACTGTATCTGTGATTGAAGATTGAGATGCCTTGCTGTATATATTTACCTAATAAAAGATCTCTTATGAAACCCTGTATTTAACCCATTTTTCCTTTTTTTTTTTTTCTCTAATCTTCTAGCGTCAGACATAGGAGAGGTTTCTATTCTTTATAGAGTCTGAGAGACATTATTACTCATAGCGGATACAGTGCTTTAAAGGATCTTTTATTGCAAAATGAACACTTGAAATATGCTGCTGGGCATAAGGGATGGTCTGGATGGCAATGGTTTGTAGTGACAATGCAATTGATTGTAAACCTTAGTTTATTGTAGTGAAACAATTTATCACTCTCTTTGTCAAAATGAAGTTTGACTTATCTTTCTGATCCGCAGAGCTAGGAATACCAAGGTGAGAGAAAAATGAAATAGTTTTAAAAGTCTATGGTTTTGATGTTTGCTTGTTTCTTTCTCTCCAAATCTACATTCCTAATACTTTGTATAATCTTGTGTATTAAAAGAAAGTGAAACTTGCTGGAAATTTAATTCAGCTGATTCATTTTGGAGAAACCTAATAAGAATAATTTTGATTGGTTTGTATGAGATATATTTGAACCTCTCCAAAATCTACCTAAATCACTTTACAAGTCCATATTTTAAAAACCATGCATTAGACTTTGAAAGAAAAAGACTGGAGCAAAGTGATTATGATCTCTTAGGAAGCATATTTTCCTATTCAATACAATTTCCCTTGGTAATATGTAACTATGTCTCATTGGAAAAGCAACGAGTGAGCTTGTTTGGCATTTTGTTCATCATTAATAAAGGATATTTCTACTGATGTTATAACTGTTCATAAGATGTTTTTGAATGTATGTAAACATGTTTTCTAGCTTGCACTATGTGAGAAGGCAAACAACATAGTTGAAGAAACTAATCTGTGTAATACGCATAATCTGTGTAATACGCATAAGTGAGCAGTAAAATGAAAAGCATTTAATATTTTGAATCCTCCTGCATCGAGGGAATGAGTCTACATTTATCTTTTGTTGACCTTCATGGCATAAAATGTAAATCTATGTGGAGTTCATGGATGTGTCAACAGTGAAAGGTATGTATAAAACACTGATCTTAAAACTATTTGATTGATTTTTTGGAAATAGTTGATCTAAGGAAAGTAAGATCCATAAGGCAAAATATCAGACTATTGGTAGACAGCTGGGCATAAAAAATACTAGTAATAGATTAAATAGATAAGTTATTACATACATTGAAAAGACTTTTACCCATTATTGCTGGAGAAATTTTAATATTTTAAAGAATTCATTGTCACTTTGAAGAACGGATTCTTTTTCTAGTCTGGGGCTGTATTCAGCAAAAAAAGTTGAATTCGATATTACACTTGCTAAGGGACTGATGTGTATTATCTACTTCAGCAGTATTTATAATTAGGGACTGCAGTTGGTAGATGGTATGTCAGATTACAGACTGTGTCAAAAAGTAGAAGGCTCTTTCCATTAGCCAACTGAAATGCTAGACTTCATATTCACTCAAATGGAATTTAATTTGTAATAGAATATGTGATGATGAAGTGTTCTTTTGCTGTATGCCTGTCGTATGCATTAAATAATCTCTTACAAGGTAAGCTGTACAGCTCTACCATTGTAAGTCTGATTAATGTGGAAAGCCATTAAGAATGCCTGTGAAGGGGTGAACTGATTCTGTCAAGGGTCAGGTGGAATAAACTATGAATAAAAACACATTGCTTTTAAGAATCTTCATTCTCTCATCCCTTGCTAGCTAACTTAATACTATTTATTTTATTTATTTAGGCTTTTTGTTTGTGTGGTTTTACATAATTAGGAATAATTAGAGAACAAATGCTAAAGCCAATGCTATAGGCAGCTATAGCTAACAGGACATGGACCTCTTGGAGCACGTCCAAAGGAGGGCCACAAAAATGATCAGAGGGCTTCAGTACCTTTCCTGCAAAAAACAGGCTGAGAGAGTTGGGTCTGTTCAGCTTGAAGAAGAGTAGGCGTGAGGCAGACCTTATAGTGCCTTACCAGTAGGGGGACCTACAGGAAAGCTAGGGTGGGACTGTTTGCAATGGTGCGTAGTGATAGGATGAGGAATGGTGGTTCTAAACTAGAGCAGGGTAGATTTAGATTAGGTATCAGGAAGAAGTTCTTTACTATGAGGATGGTGAGACACTGGAACAGATTACCCAGAGACACACATAGTAGATTGTCCAGAAACAGCTGGGATGGCCACGTGGACTGGGACACTGTACCAGGACAATGCTCTGAAGTGATGAAATAGAGAACCATAGACTTCGTTGAAAAAAATCTTACTCTGAACTTTCTTAGGAGCTGTGAAACAAAACACAATAAGTCTCAAAAGTGTCTTATTTCAGGGTGTATGGTACAACTTTCTTTGAAAGTGATTTCATTGTGTTTATATTTACTGTTTGCCATTTATCCTGAACGATCATCACTCAGTTTTGCCAGAAACCTTGCAAATTTCTAATATATAAGAAAGAATTCCCTCAAAAATCCTAGCTTTTGCACACATTGAAGAAAAATCTAGTCCAAAAATAAGATTACCAAGAGGAGAAGGCAGGGAAGACAACAGAAATAGCTGATCAGTGCGATAAGCTGCAGAGACAAAACAAATGCTGAGTAGCCACTCACTCATTTTTAGAGGAAAAGAACCAATAGATTTATTCTGAGTACTGCATATTTGCTGATTTTTCTTACATATACTTAGATGTACATATTTAGGATTTAACAAAGTGAAAACTAAGGTGTTTTATAATGAAAATAGCAACATTAACATTTTATAGTCTTCTTTTATAGTATATTTTGCTCTACTTACAGCTAGCTGGGACCTGTCTTACATACATTCATGTGTTAACTTTCACAATTTTTGAGCTCCATGAGAATTTACTATCAAAATCCTATGCTTTAGAATTTAAAATTACCCTGGGGGCCTGCCAATAAATGAAGTATAAATGTTTTTATTCTTCTGTGCAATGTTGAACTACTATCTTCTTCACCACTACCTGATCAGCTATGTTTCCCTGTGAATAATTCCTGTGTTTGTGAAGATCAGAGGGGAGAAATACGTTAATTTCTTAAGAATATTAAGACTGAGAGAGAAATATCTTTTTTTTTAAAAAAAAAAAAAAAAACAACAAGAAAAGAGGAAAACCTCCCTCAGGCTTTTATGTTCTGAAATGCAGTGTGTGATGGGCTACATTACTAGATTTTACTTCTGCAGTGCACATTTTTAATGTCTTTCAAAAGTACAATTAGTTGCATTTGAATGATAATAAATAGGATATATTGCAGAGATTTTCAAGTCAACAAGAAGATTTGAAACTGTCCATATCTTTCCTGTCTATTTAGGAACATAACAAATCACACTTTGCATGATCCAAGTCATACGTTTTAATTACAGACATTTTTACACAAGTATTAAACTCAAAGCACAGCTGCTGATTGCTGTGACCCATAGTCTCCAAGCACTTCAGTGGTCACAGTGTAAATAGTGCTTGTCTGTCGTCAGGTTTGTCAGACAAATCCTTGCTCTTAATGATTTGGTGGTGATTGCTGCACAATGCTGAAATGATCAGCTGAAGTGATGGAAATGGTGATAAACTGGAAAACTTACATTCTGTGTGTAAAACATTTTCCAGTTCCTCGGGATATAGTTAAAATTTGTGGGACAGATCTTATGTCTCTTTAAAGGAGGTAAAATAGTTGTAGGTAAGATGTAATTGTTTGGAATATGTTTTCATATTGAGTAACGGTAATTTTTCTTGTTCTCCTGGACTGAGATCCCTTGCTAAAAGAACAAAAAATATCTAGCTAGGGTATTACCAACAAGGAAATAGAAAATCTTCATAGAGCTGGTTTAAGATAACATTAGGAACACTTTATGTTGTTGAAATAGAATTAAATGTCTAAATGGTGACATTTAAATAAATATCCTTTAAAAATTGAATATTGTGCATGGATAACATCAGTTTTTTAGCTTAGTAATGTCTAGAGTGTATTGTCTCTTTATTAAACTATTGAAAATTGTTTATTATTTTTGAAAACTAAACTTTTTTTGCTTAGCATTTAAGAGAAATTATATCTCTAGTACTTGAAGTTTTTTGTAAGTTTATTGTATTTTACTTTCTCTAAGGACGTCTGGTTGGAAAAATTCTCTCTTAAAATGAAAAACCCTATCTTTTAGTGACATGAAAGAAGAGCCTAGATAACAAAATGTATAACAATTCTGACCCTGCAAGTAGTATTTTATAATCACAACTGTAAAACATTCATTTAATTTTGAAATCACTGTAAGACTGCAATCACAGGACATCCAAGATGAAGAATGAGCTGTTAATGTACCTCCGACTCAGAGGGAAGTTAAGCTAAAGCTACTTGTTCTCTAGCTTCCATTTCCACAGTGCATGGCTCAGTTGCATCTTAGAACAGGTCTCGTCGTTGACTGTAGGCCCATGTGGCATGTCAGCATGGATAGTGAGACAAATTTCTCTTTTTCACTTAAAAGTGTACAGGTAGTGCAAGTACACAGTGTGTATTAACACAGTCCAGTGCTTTCTAACAGACTATTTTACTGATGTGATCACCGTATTTGGAAAAATTTTTAGATTTTGCCCCTCAAATCATAAGACCAGAAGCTTGTTACAACATCTTTTAGTAGAAAAGAAAATGCAAAATGTTCAAATCAGTGAGATGTTTTCCTGTAATACATCCATATACTTATATGAAACAGTGATTTAGAGGTTGTTTCTTTTCCTGTACCTTTTCTCAGGAGCTAGTCAAGAGTAGTCCCATTGTGCTTTATAGAAAACTGCGTGTTCTAACTCCTATTTCGATTGTTTGTCCCTATATTGGTTCAGCCTCAAAAGCTAATCAAATCGTTTGGCTCCCATTAACACCATGTCTGCTATTGTGTGGTTTCTATGACCCATCACATCAATACAGAAGTAGGTTGATTACAATGTTGTTTTCCAGAATCTGTGTAATCAGTACTGGAGCAGCTAAATGAAGCAGTTGCCTAGCAAACAATAAATCAAAATCAATGCAAACCTGTTAAATGTTTTCATGTTACCAAGCTGTGCATTCCTCTCAAAAAACATTATTGTGAAAATATTTCAGTTTAGTTTTTCAGCATCAGATACTTTTATTTCATATCAAATGACCTTAAAATGACCATCATACAAGTACAACTTATGGTATCGTATTTAAAGAATAATTATATATTTTCATTCTTTATATCTAAACTTAAGTTTCTTGTAATCAAAATGAGATTTTTTTTTAAGAGATTTAAGACCTAACTATTTATAAATTGTTTTCAGATAAATTTCCTAAAAATTCTTTGGTTTAAAAGTACTTCATATATGTACTTAAGCATATGTTTGTACTTGACTTTTGTATCCTTAGTATCCATGTTTCTTTTAAATACCTTTGGAGAAGAGTATCCTGACGTTCCTTAAAAAAGGAGAGTTTCTGCTCTTTGAGAACAAGTTTTTGTTAGGTGTATGCTTTTTTGGCAGTTAGTTCCCTAATAATAGTCTTATTTTTATAATTCTTGTTAAATTGTCAGTTAACAATTCTTACTACATCATGACAAGAAACACTGTAGTATGGACCTGTTTCTGTATTTTGAAACTAGTACATAATGTAAAAGGAATACAGAAGTCCAAGCATTATACTTTTAATAACTGAGACAAAAAAAATGAAGGCAAAGGTAACAGAGAAGTTCCACTAATCGGCATGAGTATCTAATTTAATAAAATTAGCTATGAAGAGGAAGGGCGTATCAGCTATGTAGCTCTCAAAGCATCCTGTATAGCAAAGGCAGTTTATTACAACAGAATATTGCCATGGCATTTTTTTGTCAGTGATGAGGTATATTTTGATTTGCCCCCAAAGGCAATTGTGTGGTGAAAGTTAATGATACCCTTTTGCTCTTAAGAACATACAGTAATGTGCTTTATTGCCTCTTTACACTTTCCCTGAAAAGCCGTGTGGTAGCTGCAGCAATCATCATGGCTTGAAATGAGAAGAATAAATGGTGGAAATCAGCTCCAAATGAGGGATTAGGGTCAATGACTGCACAGAACTCTCACCAGCATTTCTGATCATGGATCAGACAGGCTTTCCTGGTTTTGAACACAAATCTAGCAAAATACTTACACATGGGAGATGAAGCCAAAGAAACTCACATGTGTAGAAGTGCTTTGCTGGATCAGGACCAGAGAGGCTGGCCAACTTTTGCTTACTACATTGATTTTGTGCTAAGTGTCCATATGTTTATAGAGAACTATTCTTCTTGGAATGCCCCAAAACTATTTTACATTACAAGCTATATAGAAAGAAATTGCTTCAGCTAGTTCTGCGGTATATTTGTCATGTAGTATGCTGCAGTGGTTAATAGAGCACATCCGCACTGTGAAATGGCTTAGGACAGAAGCATAAGAATGCTGAATCTAAAAACGCAGGGAAAAATGAAGCAGGCAGAGTGTAATTACCTGAGATGAAATTTAGCCAGGACATCAGAATTAAAAGCTTGTTCTTAGGAAGCTTTCTTGACTTTCTTAATACATATATCAGAGGTACAGGATATTTCTAAAGTATTTGCTTGTACATCTTCACTTGAATTTACGTTGAATTCACCCAATGCCCTCTTAGCATTAACATACTGACAAACTACAAGTGAAGGGTTACTTAAATGCATAATCTTTACATGGCAAGGAGTTATGCCTGCAAACAAGTTATTCACATCTCAAGTACTGTATTTCACATGGGGTATAGAATGCAGTTGGAATGCAGGGTGCTCAAACCCCGTTAGAATCTTGGCATGGAAATGAATGAAAATGTGGACAAAGATAGTATATGCTCTTCAAAAGCAATCCAATGTATGTACTCATATTTGTAGGGGGGTTTAAGTTGGAGATTTGAAGCATGGGGGTGACATTGGATTGAAAATGGTATGAGGCCATGAGATGGACCGTGGTCATGATCTAGCAATTGGGTTTAGAGAGCACTGAAAAGTTCTCTGTAGAAGAAGTCAAAAGCTGTGTGTTAATGTCCAGGAATGGGAAGTGGGTTAGTTTTTTGAAAGCATGAAGAATGTGGATTCTTGTACAGCAGATCTTAACTTAGATAGCCATGAATATAATCCTAGTTTGACATTTAGGAGGTCCACAAAAGACCATCTCACCCACTTGTCTCTAACACGTAGGACCTCTAGGCAGCCTGTTCCTCTTTGCTCTCCTCTCCAATGTCGGAAATAAAATTGCCACTATATTTTCCTCTTATAGAACAGAGTACACTTCTGAGTCTGTTAATCAGAGATGCTATGGTGTCGTAACCCTATGCACTCATTGACTTCAGTGAGAGGTGAGAATTTAGATACGTTTGCAAACCTTGAAGCCCTAGAACTAACTACTGTGACTTTCAAGATGAATGAGAGCTGTTTTGTTACCTCCTGTGACTAACAGCAATTAAATATGAATTTTAAACATCAAGTCACAAATACAGCCAATAAGATACTCATAATCAATTTACAGATCAAAAAGAAGAAAGTTTCCCCTGTCCTGGTCTATTAAAATTAAAAAAGGAGTTTCTTCAGGGAACTTGAAATTAGTGTATAGACCATCCAAAAGTATAACAGAAGAATCTACGATTTATTGTGACTTATTCTCTTAAGGATTTAATAGAACAAATGAAATTGTTTATTTGCTTTCCTATATTTTTGTTTTAAAGTAAACCTTCTCTGCTTAGCAAATAAATAAACTTCCATTTCAAAAGAAAAATGAAATATTTGAACTTAAAATGTATATGGAATCTGTCAAGAAATGTATGGTTTTTGTCTGATATGTACAACATTTACAGGGATGAATTAAATAAGTATTCACATAGTCAGAAGTATCTCTAGATGTTCATATTTAGATTTTTTAAATAAAAGAGATTGAGTCAAAAGTATTTGATCTACCTAAACTGGCTTTCAATTTGTCTGAGGTTTTCTTGAGAGTGACTCATGGAGAAACTTGAAGCTGCTATAAAGCTATATGTACACATTACTAGCAATGACTTTAGCCTTTGTTCTACTCTGACAGTCCATGGCATAGCGAATAAATGAGCATTTTGTGATATGAAACTCCCTCCTGTGTCCAGCCAGCAGAAGAGACTAAATCAACCAACTGTGACTTCCATCCATTGCCAAGGTCACTGACTTCAGCCAATATGAAGGCGACAAGTAATTATTTTCAAATGTGAGTCTATTGCCTACAGAAAGGATAAACTCACCAGGATTCAGTGGAGCAGTGCTGTTTCTATTCATACTCCAGCAGCTCACATATGAGGAACTCAGCATAAACATGCTATAAAATTAAAAAAAAAAATAAAATCAATATCACAGTAAAACAGCAAAGTGATACTTCTTTAACTACGAGAGAGGATCACATTGCTGCTCAGTTGCATTCGACTTACATATTTTTCTTTTCTTATGCAGTGTTTTGCTTTAACATTAGAAGGAAAGAGAACACTGATACTTTATGAGAAGTGATTTATTTTCAGTAATAGTCAAAGAAAAATTGTTGGGTTTATTTACTTTTTAATGAAAATCTTTCATGGGAATATTTTTAAATTATCCGAATATGTGTCAGCAAAAATAATTTTCCCAGTGCATTAGTAAATATTTTCAATTGTTAATGACCTTGTAAATGTTACAGTCATTATTTTCTCTTTCAATTTGTACTTATTAAGTGAACATTTGGAGCAGAGGATTTAAGGAACTTGAACTTCACTTTTGTTTTGGTAATCTTTCTAGAAAATATCTTTTTTAGGTAACTAATTCAATCTTTAACTTCTACATCCAGATTATATATTAGCAATTAATATGTCCAGTAAATTATTAGAAATGTGGGTGGAACATTTTTTTACTATTTTTCCACTGCAGTGTTCCTATTGTGTCTGATGAATACATCCAAAATAGAAATGTACTGTCTGCTATAAGAGGAAAATGTAGTGGCAATTTAATTTCTGATATTGTGGTTTTCTTGGAAACGTGGTTTTCCAAGCAAGTTATGAACAGCTATGAAATAAATAGAATTCTTAAAATAATTGATTCATGGCCTGAGATGGCAGCTGGTTTGTATCACTGTAGAGCTCATGACGTGGTTAGAGAGGCAGTGATTTAGATTTATGGTGGATTAGGTTCATTGTCCTTAACTGAGAGAAACATCTATAGGGCAATCAGCCTATTAAAGATTTGTTGTAACTGACAGGATGTAGGAAAGCTGTGGAAGCACTATTCAGAGATAGTTAAGACATTTTTGCGCTATCATGACCATTTCAGCCACAAACCTGAAACACAGCCTCATACTAGCTGCTGGGAAGAAAATTCCCAACCAAACCGAGTGCAAGGAGACAAGGTGTTTGTTAATCCAGGAGTAGAAAGACAGTGAACTGTTTAACAAACCTGATCTCCTTCTATGACTGAGTGACCCGCTGTTCAATGAAGAAAAGGCTGTGGATGTCATCTACCTTGACTTTGCTAAGGCATTTGACATTTTCCCATGCCATTTTCCTAGAGAAATTGACTGCTCTTGGCTTGGATGGGCATATGCTTTGCTGGGTAAAAAACTGGTTAGATGGCTGAGTCTAAAGAGTTGTGGTCAATGGAATTAAATCCAGATGGTAGTCGGTCACGAGTGGTGTGCCCCAGTGCTCAGTTCTGGCGCCAGTCCTGTTTAATATTTATATCAATTTGGACAAGGGGATAGAGTGCACCCTTATTAAGTCTACAGATGACACCAAGCTGGGTGGAAGTGTCAATCTTCTTGAGGACAGAGAGGATTTCCAAAGGGATCTGGACAGGCTGGATCGCTGGGCCAAAGCTGATCACGAGTTTCAATAAGGACAAATACTGGGTCCTGCACTTTGACCACAATAATCCCCAGCAGTGCTACAGGCTTGGGGAGGAGTGGCTGGAGAGCTGCTAGGCAGAGAAGGATCTGGGGATGTGGACGGATGGCCAGCTGAACAGGAGCCAGCGGTGTGCCCAGGTGGCCAGGAGGGCCAACGGCATCCTGGCCTGGATCAGGAATAGTGTAGTGAGCAGGAGCAGGGAGGTGATCATTCCCCTGTACTCAGCTTTGGCGAGGCCTCAGCTCAAGTACTGTGTCTAATTTTGGGCCCCTCACTACAAGAGGGATATTGAGGTTCTGGAGACGATACAGAGGTGGGCTACCAAGCTGATAAAGGGCTTAGAACACAAGTGGTATGATGAAAGGCTGAGGCATCTGGGGCTGTTTAGCCTAGAGAAAAGGAGATTGAGGGGAGACCTCATCGTTCTCTACAACTACCTGAAAGGAGGTTGTAGAGAGGCAGGAGCTGGTCTGTTCTCCCTAGTGGAGAGTGATAGGACGAGGGGAAATGTATCCAAATTGCACCAAGGGAGGTTCAAGTTAGATATTAGGAAGAATTTCTTTACTGAAAGGGTTGTCAGCCTTTGGAGCAAGCTGCCCAGGGAGGTGGTTGAGTCACTGTCCCTGGAAGTGTTTAAGAGATGGGTGGATGTTACGTTGGAGGGAATCGTTTAGTAGGTTGATAGGGCTGGGACAAAGGCTGGACTCGATGGTGTTCTAGGTCTCTTCCAGCTGATATGATTCTATGATGCAAAAGTTCCTAAGTTTATCACATTCTGCACAGTCAGGCTATTATTTAAAATTCAAGGTAGTTTTTCCCTTCCTCCTAGAGTTATGTTTTAATGGTTGAGATTTGTGCTATTCATTATGGGTCACCGTACTGTATCATCTTACATGGGTGTCGGGTTCTGGTGTGACTGGAAGTGCACTTTCATCATCTCTACCTTTGACTGGCATTTAAAGTTCGCAGAGCACACAGCTAGCATGAGGCATTTCTTTCCTATCTCCTTCTCCCTCTCCCCTGCCCCCTCTTCTCTCTTCTGCCTCCCTCCACTGCCTTTTCCGATATACCCTTTGGATAAATCCAACTCTGCTTTAGATTCACCATGAAGCAGAGATACTTAAAAAGGAACACTCTCCTCAATCTCTGTTTATAACTTTAGATGGCAGAAGGGCCAATTGCCCAGAAGCTCCTTATCTACAATTACTTACTTAGGGCCTGAAAGTTCATGGCATGTATTGCAGCTTAGGAAAATAAATCAGTTCTATGAGCCAATTATGGATTTTATAAAGGAAAAGCATAAGCAAGCAAATATTCACTTAATGAGACATATTTCTAAGATAGTATGCTACAGTTTTATTAGCTAATTAAAGATGAATAGTACAACGATCAAATAATGGACATGTTAAAAATTGAATCAATAAATCAGCCGGTTCCAATTATTCAGTCACTAAATTATTGCATTGAGTAATCAGCTCAAGTCATGAGTTTGACGTGGCAAGGAACTGCTCAATGTTAGCTTTGTCTTGGGAGAATTTAAGAGGGATCTAGTTTCCTTTCCTTCCTAGAGCCCATACAAATTCTTGCCAACACAATGCATATTCATTATAACTTTGAGCCTTAAACCTTAGATAAGCACCTAAACTGAGACTAAGAAAGAACTCGTTACATTCGCAGATGCGATCAAGTAAAACTTTCTGCCAAAGTTCAGGGAGCATCTAGACAACGTTCTTAGTCATATAGTTTGTTTTATGTAGTCCTGTGAGAAGCAGGAAGCCGGACTCAAAGATCCTTATGGGTCTCTTCCAACTCAAGATATTCTATGGTTCTATGATTTTTTTTTATCTCCCATATACCTGAAAGTCTGTAGATAGCTGGTTTTGCCTTGAAAGGCCTATATAAAAAATTAAAAACTGTTTTCAATACACAGAAAAGATGTTCTGTGTAGAGCACCATGTGTTTAATCTTCCTACCCAGATCTCAATATTACATAGGATGAAAAATGCCTGTGGAAGAGTTAAATGCATGTCTTGCACCTGCCATGAAAAGTTCTCCAAAAGTCAGATGCTTTGGCTTACCATGAGGCTGTAAAAAAAAAAAGAACGCAAAATTCCTGAAAGAAAAAGTAACAAAACAGTTGAATTGTGTAGCCCAGTAAATATGATATTGGCACTGCCCCAGGATTGGCAGCTTTGTGTTTAGGTCAGTTGGGTCAGGTCCTGGGGTGGTCGGGGCTGCCCTTGGCCTGAGTGGGGCTGAGCTGGGTTTCCCAGGCGCCCCGTGGCCAAGTGCCCATTGCCCAGCCTGTCTGAGCTCCAGCTCTGGGAGTGCCGCTGGGGAAGGGGCTGGTAGCCCCAGGCACACCCTCACACACAGACGGCCCCGGGGTGGTACTGAAAGGGCTAAAGTGTGGCTTTTACCCCATATCTGGGACAAAGGGAAGGGAGCAGGTGGGCATGGAAAAACAAGCCCTAAATCAAAAGAGGAAAGGACTTCCACTAGGAACATCGCACTGCTCCAGAGAATGGCTTGGGATGCTAGTGACTCTCTGTGACACTCCCCACCCCAAAGTCTACTCGCAGAGGTTTTAAAGGTGAAACTGTCAACCTCAAGACTCAGGGTAAGCATAACCACCATTACTACCCCAGAGGAAGGTAGGCAATAGAAGTCATTGAGCAATGGGTTTAAGAATATTAACATTGAGGTTTTTCTGTATTAGATAATTGGACTGCTATTTATACAATAGTTGTATTATTGGACTGCTGAAACACTAATTAATACATAATATTTTCGCTTTTATTCAGAAAGAGTTTTTTTGGTGTAATATCGGCAATGAAGGAGTAGGACTTGAGCTCCTAACCTCATTATTGCTCATGCAATTTGACACCCTATGTGTAGTATAGAAATACTCTCTTCCCTATAAACGTTTTGGATAATATTGCCTTAAATGAGAGGAATCTAGTGGTTCATTCAGTGACAGTTTATTACCTAAAAATAGTAAAAGTGTAATTTCTCCCCTTATACATACTTCTCAGGAGATAGTCCTTATTTAATTTCCTTCAACATATTTTAAACAATAACTCATTCTGAAAATAAATGCAACATTTAGTTTTTTGTAAACCACAAGAAGTTTTCAGAAACTTGATTGAAATTGTAACAAAATTATAAATATGGTGAGGTAAAATTACAGAATCACAGAATGTTAAAGGTTGGAAGGGACCTCAAAGATCATCTAGTCCAACCCCCCCTGCCAGAGCAGGATCACCTACACTAGAGCGCACAGGAACGCGTCCAGGCGGGTTTTGAATGTCTCAAGAGATGGAGATTCCACAACCTCCCTAGGCAGCCTGTTCCAGTGCTCAGTCACCCTCACAGTGAAAAAGTTTTTCCTCATATTTTTCTGGAACCTCCTGTGTTCCAGCTTCCACCCATTGCCCCTTGTCCTGTCAGTGGACGCCGCTGAAAAGAGCCTGGCTCCATCCTCCTGACATTCCCCCTTGACATATTTATAAACATTGATGAGGTCACCCCTCAGCCTCCTCTTCTCCAAGCTAAAGAGATCCAGCTCCTTCAGCCTTTCTTCATAAGGGAGATGCTCCACTCCCTTCACCATCTTTGTGGCTCTACGCTGGACTCTCTCAAGCAGCTCCCTGTCCTTCTTGAACTGAGGGGCCCAGAACTGGACACAATATTCCAGATGCGGCCTCACCAGGGCAGAGTAGAGGGGCAGGAGGACCTCTCTTGACCTACTTGCTACTCCCCTTCTAATACACCCCAGGATGCCATTGGCCTTCTTGGCCACGAGGGCACACTGTTGGCTCATGGTCATCCTGCTGTCCACTAGAACCCCCAGGTCCCTTTCCCCTGCACTGCTCTCCAGCAGGGCAGTCCCCAACCTATATTGGCACATGGGGTTATTTTTTCCCAAGTGCAAAACTCTACACTTGCCCTTATTAAACTTCATCAGATTTCTCCCCGCCCAGCCCTCCAGCCTGTCCAGGTCTCTCTGAATGGCCGCACAGCCTTCTGGTGTGTCAACCACTCCCCCCAACTTCGTATCATCAGCAAACTTGCTGACAACATTCTCTAATCCCTCATCCAGATCATTGATGAATATATTAAACAGCACCGGCCCAAGCACTGACCCCTGAGGGACCCCACTAGACACAGGCATCCAGCCAGACTCGGCCCCATTGACCACAACCCTCTGGCTTCTTCCCTTCAACCAGTTCTCGACCCACCTCACTACTTGGTCATCCAGACCACACTTCCTCAGTTTACCTATGAGGATGCTGTGGGAGACGGTGTCAAAGGCCTTGCTGATGTCCAGGTAGACCACGTCCACTGCATGGCCACCATCCATCCACCTGGTTATGTCTTCGTAAAAGGCTATCAGGTTGGTCAAACATGACTTCCCCTTGGCAAAGCCATGCTGACTGCCCCTAATAACCTTCTTATCCTTGATATGCCTAGAGACAGTGTCAAGGATAAGATGTTCCATCACCTTTCCAGGGATGGAGGTGAGGCTGACCGGTCTGTAGTTACTCGGGTCATCCTTCCTGACCTTCTTATAGACTGGAGTGACATTCGCTTTCCTCCAGTCTTCAGGCACCTCACCTGTTACCCACGACTTACCAAAGATGATGGAGAGTGGCCTAGCAATGACTCCCGCCAGCTCCCTCAGCACCCGTGGGTGCATCCCATCAGGGCCCATGGATTTATGAATGTCCAAGTGTTCAAACTGATCCTTAACCCACTCCTCATCAATCAGGGCAGACTCCTCCTTTGTCATGACTTCCTCTGGGGCCTTAGGGGACTGAGGCTCCTGAGGACGGTCTCCAACAGTGTAGACAGAGGCAAAGAAGGCATTCAGCAACTCTGCCTTCTTTCTGTCCTCTGTCTCCAGGGCACCCACCTCATTCAACAGAGGGCCTACATTGCCTCTAGTGTTAGTTTTGTCAGCAATGTATTTGAAGAAGCCCTTTCTGTTGTCTTTGACCTCCCTTGCAAGTTTTAACTCCAAGGAGGCCTTAGCTTTTCTGATTGCCTCCCTGCACTCCCTGACAGCTGCCCTGTACTCCACCCAAGTGGTCAGCCCTTCCTTCCACAATTTAAACACCCTCCCCTTCCACCTGAGTCTGCCCAGCAGATCCCTGGTTAACCAAGCAGGTCTCCTGGATCTCTTTCTTGATTTCCTACCTGATGGGATGCACTGATCCTGAGCTTCAAAGAAGTGGTCTTTGAATGCCAACCAACTGTCTTGGGCCCCTTTACCTTTCAGCTCCCTGTCCCAAGGGGTATCCCCCAGTAATTGCTTGAAGAGGCCAAAGTTGGCCCTTCTGAAGTCCAGAGTTGCGATCCTGCTTGCTATTCTGTTTTTACCGCACAGGATCCTGAACTCCACCATCTCATGGTCGCTGCAGCCAAGGTTGCCCTCAACCTTCACTGCTTCAACCAGTCCTTCCTTGTTGGTGAACACAAGGTCCAGCAGCGCTCCTCTCCTGGTTGGCTCATCTACCATTTGCATCAAAAAGTTATCATCGATGCACTGGAGGAACCTCCTGGACTGAGGATGGCTGGCTGTGTGGGACTTCCAGCAAACGTCTGGGTAGTTGAAATCCCCCATGAGAACCAGGGCCTGGGACTGAGAGGCTGCTGTCATCTGCCTGTAAAAGGCCTCATCAACTTCCACCTCCTGATCAGGTGGTCTATAGTAGACACCCACCACAGTGTCACCTAAGCTAGCCTGCCCCTTAATTCTCACCCATAAACTCTCTACTTGCTCCTCATCTGCTGCTCGATGGATCTGAATACACTCCAGTTGCTCTCTCACGTACAGAGCAACTCCCCCACCTCGCCTCATCAACCTGTCTTTCCTAAAGAGAACATAACCATCAAGGCCCACATTCCAGTTATGTGAGCTGTCCCACCACGTCTCTGTAATTGCAATAAGATCATAGTTCTCCAGCCGAACATAGACTTCTAATTCTCCCTGCTTATTCCCCATGCTTCTTGCATTGGTGTACAGACACTTCAGAGATTTAATGGAGCATCTGTTACCGTTGCTTGTGCATTTTTTGCCTAACCCTGGGATACTTCCCCTTGGCTCATGTGTAGAGACTCGGGTTTTATCCCCTTCCCCCTTCCAACTTAGTTTAAAGCCCTATCTATTAATCCTGCCAACTCTCCAGCAAGAATTCTCCTCCCTCTCTTAGACAGGTCTACACCATCTATATCTCTCATGCCCAGTACTGCATAAACTTCCCCGTGATCATAATACCCAAAACGTTGTTGGAGGCACCAGTCTTTGAGCCATGCATTAACTGCATCTACTTTTCTTTTCCTTTCACTATTCCTGTCACCTACTAAAGGGATAGATGAGAAAACTACCTGTGCCCCCGATCCTTTGATCACCTGGCCCAACAACTTAAAGTCCTTTTTAATTCTCTGAGTACTTCTATGATTGATCTCGTCACTGCCAGCCTGGACAATCAACAATGGGTAATAATCAGTGGGACTCACCAGCCTGGGAAGTTTTTTAGTAATGTCCCTAATCCGAGCTCCAGGGAGGCAACAGACTTCCCTGTGGACTGGGTCTGGACGGCAAATGGGACCCTCTGTTCCCCTCAGGATGGAGTCACCAATGACAACTACCCTCCTTTTCTTTTTAATTGAACTAGTCCTGATGCATAGGTCTGATTTGGTCAGCGAAGTCAACCTTACGTCTCCACATTCATTCACCTCTTCTTTTCCATGGCTCTCCTCTTCCAGAGCACTGTACCTGTTCTGTAGAGGCAACTGAGCAGGTGAGGGAGGCTGGGCATGGACCCGCCTTCCTCTCCGAGCCAGGACTCGTTTCCATTCCCCCTCATCACCTTGGTCCCCTCCTTTGACCTCATGGCCAGAGGGGAGTGGATCCCCTGTTGCATGTGGAGAGTGCTGTGTGTGCATCAGGGACTGGCTCCACCAATCTATCTCTCTTTCACACTCCCTAATGCTCCTCAGCCTCTCCACTTCTTCTTTTAGCTCTACCACAAGATGGAGGAGATCATCCAACTGACCGCACCTCACACAGGCACTGTCAGATGCAGCCTCTGGGAGGCACAGGCTCAGGCACTCCCTGCAGCCGGCAGCCTGCACAGCTGCGTCCTTGTGCTGGAGCACTGTTTGGGTCCCCACACTCCTCCTCGTGGTGGCTTTCTGTCTGGTGGCAACCATAATGGGGAAGAAGAAAAAAAAAAGGAAAGAAAAATGATCAAAAAACAACAACAAAAAAAAAAAAAAAAAAAAAACAAACAACAACAACAACAAAAAAAAAAAAAATAGAAAAGAATTAACCAATAACCACCCTTCACCTCTTATGCCCAGGGTCTGCGATCCTCGCCCTCCCTGAGCCACCAGTAACACCCGCTGTGCCCGCGGATCACCAGAGTCCAGCAGGTCCTCCCCTCCCCCACGCTCGCGCCGCTCTCAAGAGTCAGATGGCTGAGGCCGCTTTTGAGTTTCGCGGGCTGCCGGCTTCCTCCTCGCCTACGTCACTCTCTCCCGCCTCGCGAGATTCCCTCTCAGTTCCGGGTCCCGCTCTCTCTCCTCGGCTTCACCGTCCCCGGCAAAGCCCCCTCTCGCCTCAATCCGCCCAGAAATCGGAGAAAAAAACCGCTCTTACTGCAGCAGCTGTCGCTGCCGCTGTCCGCGCAGTCCGAAGGAGTCAGCCGACACTACTTTTTTTTTTCTTTTTTTAATACTCGTTACTGTATTATCATTTATAAGTACACCTGTGGAAAATATAAAAGCTAAATTTGCCTCATCACATGTTTAGGCACATATTTGCCTTTAAATGTCTAAGTGGTGTGATGTGCCTCTTTTTTTTGTGATGCTTTGGTTTTTTTTCTGATGATATCTATTCCAGCATTTCCCTGGAACAGCATACTACTAGTAGTTTCTTGAGATACCATGCATGCTGAGCATTTAAGAGTGGTATTCTTAATCAACACTTTAAGAAGCATGAAATAATTTTAGGTATTTGGCTCAGGCTTTTTTGGTTGAAATCTTTTGTGTTCTGGGATGTATGTCAAGCAGAGTCTTTAAAAAAACAGAAAAACAAATTCTGGCTATGGAACATTTTTGAGCCGAACAAATTGTCATAATTGTCATAGATTGTTCAGCTATTCTGGTGTATTTTTCTCACTGTTCATTATTATGTAGCACATATTCTCAGGTGTAAACTCTGTCTTCATACTCCGACATTTTTTTTCTAATTTTTTTTTTTCTCATTGGATAACTTAATCTGTACATGTTTATCCTGATTGTTACTCCTTTTCAAAACTTCTAATTAATTTTTAGCTAGAGACTTCAAGTTTAATGGGAGTACTCTATTTTAATTCAACCTAGCGGTAGTTTGTTTTCTGTAAAAGAATTTAACTGCAGAAAAACCCCACTTCATATATTTATTCCTGTTTCCTTGCTTTCTTCTAGTGTTACTGACAGTGTGAGAATTAGGTTGCTTATGAATCACTTAAATGTACTTTAATTCCAGTCCACAATGCAACGTGAGTCTGCTCCTGTGTCTTCTCTGGTTTGAAACATTAATGACAGTGCAAGTGAAAAGAATATTTTAACATAGTTAATGTAAATATGTCTATACATCTATGTATATAAAATATGTGTGTATAGCTATTATGTGCATAAAGTATTTCCTCTACATATTTGACTAGAAAAAACATTTACAAAGTGGACAATCCCTCAAGGAGGAAGCTATTTATGGGGTATTTTCAGACATTTCCTTTAAAAGCCTTCTACCTCCTTCTGTCAGAATTAGGGAACAACATAATACGGAGAACTGCTGTAATCTAGGTTATGAGTTCTGGTCTCACCACTACCCTTGAATCATCTCAGATATGTCTGCTAAACAACATCCTACCAGCTCTAGCAGCCCACCAGTCTCCATAGTCTCTTAATGAATCCTGCTGAGTACTGTGTATCATTTTGGGAAAACAACAGATCAAATTTCATTAGAAAGAGTAGTAAAACATCAGCCAAATTTATTAATTAATATGATCTTATATTTTACAGAAACATCAATTTGGGAATACCTTCCTCCTAAGTGAAATAAAAACATACTTGTCTCATGGGATAAATAAGGCCTCCTAAAACACACAGCAGGAACTGATGTTAGCTCAGAGACATACTTCATGCTTTTTGACACTTCCAATTAGCATGGATCAGTAAAAAGAAAGGTGTTGGATCAGGCAGCTTCCAATGATGCATTAACAGTTGAAAATTAAATTTCGATAGGCTTATTCATAAAAGAAATGAAGAGATTTAATGGCAGCTGCCACTTGCAAAAGGACCAATCATTCATGACTGAGCTGAGCATCTGAGACACTTTTTGGTACAATTTGTTTGTTTGGTGGGATGTTCATTTACAGGGTTTTCATGCTGATCTAATTGATTTGCAGGAGGGCTAACAACCCTATTTCCTGCACCTGGTTTGACAATTGATACCATCTGGTTCATTGGATTAGCAGCTGTAGTTCACAACTTCTATCAATTCAGACATGTTTGACAAGAGTTCTGCATCTTTGGTCTCTTCCAATTCATTTTCCTCTCTATATGCTGAAATCTGCAGAGCTTCTTCACTGCAAATCAAAGTTTTCTTAATTTATAGCACAGGGATAATGGTATGATGTTAATTATTATTCTAGTCTAGTTAGTTGGAAAAAAAGCAGTCATCATGTCTACAGCAAACACAAGGGGATGAATTAACATTGAGGGTCACATCTGCATTTTATTTACTTCAGTGGAAATGGAGGGTGCTCAGTATCTCAGAGGAGCAGAGCATTCACCGTGAAGAATTTAAATATAATTATCACATTTTAGAAAATAGTATCAGACCTACACGTTTCCTTGTTAAATGTCTAATCTGCTGTAACATGATGACTTCCCAACAGTTCAATGAATGTTTCAGTATATCTCTTGTAATATAAGAAGCTGGGGTAAAAACAAACCTGTGGTTTCTACCCTGCTCTAGGTACATACCAAACTATCAGGAGACTTCACTTCTCTTCTGCATGTGCAGTTATCCTGTTGTTCTCCAGCTTCCCAACCACATAGCATAGTGAAAAACAGCCATGCAATCGTGACTAATTAAATTGTGTTTCTAGAGTAGTATAAATAAACTAATTAAGGACTCTTTTATGATTACCATGGAATGGTGCCAATTGCGGTGGATTATTCACCAATATAATTTGTGGTGAACTATGGCTGATTACCTAAGACCTGGGAAGACCATGGTGGAGGGGGATATCATTGTAATCATGTTCTGTTCTCACATCTTCTTTGCTAAACCTTCTATCTTCTCAGTCTCAAGAGAAAAATAATCAAAAAAGCTGATGAAAAACAGACTTTTTTTTTTAAACTAGATTATTCTTACATGGCGAGACACTGGAGCAGGTTGTCCAGGGAAGCTGTGGATGTCCCCTCCCTAGAAGTGTCCAAGACCAGGCTGGATGAGACTTTGAGCAACCTGGTCTAGTGGGAGGGGTCCTTGCTTATGGTAGATGGGTTGAAACTAGATGTTTTTTAGGGTGTCTCCCAACTCAAATCATTCTATGATTCTATGATTGATTCTATGGTTCTGATGTGGGGCAAATTTTGCAAAAAAATATCTCTGTTTAACTAGCTGAACACCACGTAGGGCTTTTTTTGGTCAATGGACTAAGTTTTGTCTCACTTCTGAGATCTTGCTTCTCTCAGTGTATAATTTTATGACAGCTGTATAAATACTGATGAAGCAGAGTCCTCTACAAAATGAGGGTGGAGAGTTCTGTCATACAGTCCTACATCACTGTTTCTTAAGCGAACAAATGAATATGTATGAAGGACATATAGTATGCATGAACAAGTTGCTTTTCCTTTAAGAAAGTGAACCTACATCTCATTCATATTTATGTCCATGATTTTTCAAGCCTTGAAAATATCTCAGCCTATTTTACAAACTTGATATGCACTTTGGGTGTCTCTGTCATGATAAGGTATAACAAGAAGTCCATCACTCTTTACCATGTGTACAGGTGTACAAAATTCCCATGCTCTAATACAAAAATACGTATTTATATTGGTATATGAATGCATGTATATGGAACCTTTAATGGACATTGCCTTGGGAAGCGACTGAGCTGAAAATATGCCAACAGAAGGTGCTGTGATTGAGAAAACTGCAATAAATATTTCAACTCTATCCATTTAGCTGGGTTTGCTATCATCTATGTGATACTAGTGATCAGTCTTTGATGTACAAAGTGTAGCTTTAATATTAGCCAATTAAAACAACAATGTTTGATTAAAAAATCGTTTTCCTAAAGTATAAGGTGTTTTACATGACTCATTAGCTCATTAAAAATATTTAAATTAATGTTTTCCTATCACCGAAGAATAAATTTCTTAGCAAGGAAAGTTACCAGGGCTGAAACCTTTGCAATATATCTTGTCTCAAACAACAACAAATTGAAGTCTTGTGAGTGCAGGTACCTAGCAACCTTCTTCTGCTTTTGCAGCTCACTGTCAACAGTCTGGTTTTTGAAAACATGTTAATTAGCAGTACTGCTATTTCCTGGGAGAAAAGGCTATCTTAACTGCCAACTACTATCCAGAAAACCATTGTTTCAGAACTACTTCAATTAGAAAAAAATAAGATAAACTGAAACTCAGGTTTTCCCATGGTGTCTAGATATTTTTCTATTGAAGAATTTTATAAATTACAGCAGAAAAATCTCTATTTCAATCTGATATTTCTTACTTGTAGCACTTTCTACAAATGCAGATATTTATTTTCCATATAATGTAAACTCAGTTAGGAGAGGGAGCATAGTCCTTCAGAGTTATAAGATCGATACATACAAATATTTTTATGTATGTATGTGCATGTAGGTATGACATAAAACCGTTAATATATATGTGTATATATGTATGCTTTTTATATATGTGGAGAAACAGTTGGTAATATTTACCTTTTATTTGTAATGCAATACATTAATAAAATGAAATTTAAAAATTAGATTTTCTACAGTTTTGGTTTCCTGTTTATTGTATATTTACAGTAAATATTGACCCACTAGATTTAATGATGAATCATGGAAGTTTTTTCTCAGACAGAATAAAATTTGATCTAAAGATTAGCATTTAAAATCTCTTTAGCACTCCTTACTATAATTTTACCTCCACTGTAGTTTCTAAATTAATGCTTATCAAAATTGACAATAACAATAAGATGTTGCTGAAGCCAGTAGGCCTAGAGGAAAAGTAGCAATTACTGTGAAATCACTATTCATTTAATGTATTTTGAAATGCAGAAATGCCTATTCACAAAGACCGCAGACATTCTGGTATATTTGTATATCCAATGGGATTTTAACAGAACATTGAAATCGAAAGGTTCTTCCTCATATGAGTTTAAAGATAACATTTGTTTGACAGTGTTTCTTGCAGGAAAGTGCTATTACTTTCCTCACTCTGCAAACATTTGTGAGAGTGGTATAGTGGAGTCCAAGATTTGTGCCAAACCGTGTTATTCAACCTGGAATTAGTGTCCTGATCAAGACAGAAGGCTTTCTTTCAGTCAGATGCTTCTTACATTCCGCAATTTGAAAGATTTACACTGGAATCTGCCCAGAGTATTGATATACTCCAAGCACACCAGTAAGATCAATATATATGGGAGTTGCCAGTGGAAGAAGAATGGATGAGCAAATCCAGAATACATAGCTTAGCAGTAGAATTCATAATTGCTGTGAGTGGCAGGAATTTAGTGTGATGAGGAGATTTGTAACAAAATTTTCTGCTGTTTTATGAAAAATCCAAGTAGTCTTTTTTAATCTTTGAGAACTTCAGAGTCTTATCAAGTGTATTTTTTGGACTAAATTATTTCTGGACTACTTTAGAGGAAACCATTAGACTATAGGTGGTTCACAGACAATTGACAGATAACTACTTTTGACAATCAATATGTCTAATTTTGATTGGACACATCAATTCCTCAACTGCAATAAATTAACTTATAATTTGCCCTGTGTAAAATCATAATACATTAATCTAACATGCACTTCCCATGCACGTTCTGTAATATTAATTTAAAACATATTCTAGCATAAATATTCTTTTCAGAAACTTAGTTTCCCATATGCTTTCTAAAAATAAATATAGGAATATATGACCAAACAAGTTATATATCTTGTCTTTTCTAAAATCTTCCCATAGCTCTGGTAATAAATATCTGTGTATAGTGACATCCTTTCAGAACTTAATTCATGCATGGTTTGTTTTGAAATTATTAAGACATTTTCTTTTCTTCTTTTTTTTTTTTTTTTCCCTAAATGAAAATCTTTGGAACATTGCAAGGCAAATGTGCTTTACTGCAGTGTAATTAAAAACATATTAAGTTATCAAATTAATAACTAAACTAGAAGGATTGTTATAGGAACTGTGGGTAAGTGTGTTGTACAGTACCCGACTGAAATAATTTGAAATCGTTCACTTAAATGAGATTACTGAGAAGCAACAAAGTAATTTCATTTATTGTTTTAAGTCACATTTACATTACTGTTATCTAGTAATTTTATTTAATTCAGTTCAAGATGCATTCATAGACTTACATTTAAACAGGGGAAATAACTCCACAGAGCTACAAACTATAAATTATTTTCTACCTTCTTTTTGATCTAGAGGGTAAATTTAGAGAATTAAATAAAATGTTCAGTCAGTAGCTGAACATTAAGAGAACTCCTGAAAATGGCAATGAAGATGTTTGGTCAAAATATTCACTTTTCCTTTAACATTGAGAGACCACCAAACCAAAAAAAAGAGGAATATTTTGGGATGTTAATTTCTTTAACGATTTCCAAAACATTATTTTTAAAAGTTCAGAATAAACATAAACTTTGGGGTAAAAAACCTTTCCAGGATCCAATTACACTATAGACAAGATGAATCTACTGTTACAGTGATTTACCAAAGAAAATTTCTGGGCTTGAACAAAAAATGAAATTATAATAAACTTAGAGGTAGAGACCTCAACAACCCTCATTTTATGTTATTATAAAATGAGAATAATTGTATTAATTCGGTACTGATTTATAAAAGAAGAAGATTAGGGCCAATGTTTTATTTCTGGCCTCTCTTCAAGTGCTATGATCACAGATGTCAACTAATTCTTTCCTCTCCTCCCTCCTAACATATCTCCCAAGAAAATATTTTTTAAAAAAGAGTCCTGTAAAGATGTCAGTCCGCAACAAGTCACAGCAGAGGACACTTGAGCACATTCTCACCTGCTTCCGTTCCCTTTTCTTTGAGAAAGGTTCAAAAGCATATTTTATTGCCACAAATTGTTCTAGTAAAATCAAAGGAGCTAGTTGTGTTGGAGCTACTAAGCAAATGTCTGTTGGATTGGTTACCAAACAGTGTGGCTGTTACTTGTTATCTAAAGGTCATCTTTTCTAGAGAAAACCTTGTGTGCACACGTAGAAGAGTATGAGAGAGACTGAGACAGTGACATTGATAGATGGTCAGCACAATCAAAAATGTGCTTTTTGCAGCATTGGTCTATTGCATTTACAAATTTAGATGCTTCAGACTTTATGATCTGTCTCATAGATAACTTTAGTAGTAGTTATGAATATAAGCTTAAAGGTTGTGTTTACAGAGGTGTGGATCTCTTAATGAGACAAACTTCAGTCTAGGAAACAGCAAGCACATAGATAATCTGTAAGTATCGTACATAATTGCCTTTTTTCAGCAATCAAACCTGAGCAATGGACAGATAATAATCATCACACCCATTTGAAGGCTAAACTAATTTTGGTTTGGAGGTTCTCTCTGTAAAGGGAAAACAAAACAACTGAAGGTAATGAGTATTCAGTCAAATCCTCAGAGCATACCCTGTCATTGTTATCTCTTTGCTGAGTAAACCTCTTCTGGCCATATGTTCACACTTCAGCTGTGCAAAAGAGTTCAACAGCAAAAGCATAAGCAAATCTATTAAAACATTGTTAATAACAGCTAAAAGAGATTGTTATAATTATACAATTGGATTTAGGAACCAGTGCTGTTTGTCACACCTCTGGCTTTCTGTACAGCTCTGTCTTCCCTAAGGAGGACGAGACACTGTTTCAATTTTTTGTTTTGTTTTGTTTTGCCAGCTGTGCACTTCATGAGCCTGACACCAGTGTGATTTGGTTTAAACCAAAGTCAGCACTGTTACTTCAAACACTCAGAAATTACATATTGACTCAATTTCTCCTACAAATTATAAACTTTAATAAAAATATCACTTGGATTTTTAGAAAAATAGTTCTGGTTCCTCAGTCTCTAAGATGTACTTTTGAATGTGAAACAAAGTGATTTAGAACTGGTTGCAATAAAAATGATTTTTTTTTTGCATTTTCATAAGCCATTTAAGCACTTCTAAGTTTGAATTTCAGGTAAAGCACCAAGCTATGAAGGAGTCTCAGTAAACCACAGAGTTTTAGCAATACTATTTTCACAAAATAACTTCTAACACGTATTGCAATTTCATTATGTGTGTATGATTTGTAAGCACAAATGTTTCCAAAATGCAGTGTCCACTGGATCTAGACAGGCTGGAGGAGAGAATTGCATTAAATTCAAGAAGGACAAATGAAAAATTCTTTAGCTAGGAAGGAATAATAATATTTTTTTTTGGTAACACAGCCTGGAGAATATCCAATTGGGAAGCAGCACTACTGTAAAGGCTCTGGGAATCTGGTCTAGGAGCAAGCTGAGCACGAGCCAGCTGTGAACAGACAGTGGACTGAAGGCAGGGATTATCCCTGTCAGTTCAGCACATTGCATGCTTCATATCTGGGCTCTGTAGTACAAGAAAGACATTGATAAACTCAGACAAGTGCGATGGAAGGCCACTAAGATATTTGGGGAAGAAGCACTTGCCCTATGAGGAGAGGCCGAGGACCTGGGACTTGTTAAATCTGGAGAAGAGAGAACTTTGGGAAGTACCAGCAGCTTCCTGACTGTCTGTACCTAGAAAGAGGGTACCAAGAAGTCTCAGAGACACTCTCTGAAGTGATACCTCATGGGATGACAAGAGGAAATGGGCATAAATTCAAACTGGGGACATTCTGACTGGATATAAGGAAAAGTTTTTCCAACCAGAGGGCATCAAAGTATTTGAGTTGGCTGCCCAGAGAGATTGTGAGATGGCCCTGCTGTGGGCAAGAGGCTGGGCTTAGAGGCCTTCTCAGGGGCCTTCCAGTCCAGGCAGTTCTCAGGATCTGGACTTGTGCACACGCGGAACTCCCCAGCATTGCCGAAAATACTGGTAGACATACAATCTTTCAAAATTACTATTCATTTCACTTTGTTAGAAAAAAAACACATAAACACTTAGGAATTTTCCACTCGATCTATTATGGCCAAGATATTTCTGAAGTGCTGCTTCATTACATGTTAAAATGCTTGGGCAGAGTGGTGGAAAACCATAAGGTGTTTTGCTGGGACTGGGAGGAGATCCAAGGGGAATAGATGGTGATTTCCCGATTGAGAACTCATCTAAATCTTATTAAAATCTTAAAAATATTAATTAGAAAGGAGGACTGAACTGATAGCTAGGGTGAAGTTGACATTTATTCATTTGACATCCGTTATTATATTTATTTTAGTTTGGACTTTTTGTTGAAATTCCGGATTTCTCCTATCTGATGCAGACTGAGATAATGCAGTTCATCCAGTAGTATGGCACTTCAAGGCTGAATCTCTGTTTCTTGCAAACCTAATGTGACCTATATTACATCTGTCATTTGTGAGGAATTCTCTGCAGGAGCCTTCGATGGTGCAAATTTGTACTGACATGGAAAGAGAAACTATAGAACAAACAATTGTATATATAATATTTTTTCTGGAGTAAATAGCAGAAGCAGCAAAGAGTAATAGTATTTCTCTACATTTCTCCTTACCTACAAATCTTTATTTCAATATTTCCTTGCATGATTTTGTGAGTTTGTCTTGGCTGCTCTACTTCTTCTCCCTTATTGCTTTTGGAGAAAACAGACTGTCACAGCATGCTCTCAGCATGTTCCTTCTGTCTCCTCATGCCTTTTTGTGTGCCTGACAGCTTTCACTGATACTCTCTGGGTGATCCAATCTCCTCTAGCCTCTTTAAAGTTCAGGAGTTTTGACGTCATGCCAGGCTCGTGGGAGGCATGTAGTTGTCCTCCCCAACCTTGTTCCTTTGAACATTTCTTCCTCACTGATACAGTTCTTTTTTTGCTTCTTCTATATCAATCTTATTTAACCCCTTACAGCCAGAGTCATGTCAGGAATGTAGCCTTCTCTCCTGGAATTTGTGCCAAACCATATATTTTTGCAGTATCTGATGCTGTAAGTCCCGGAGTCGTAACAAGCCATAAAAGATTAGAGAATAACCATTCCTTCCATATAGATCTCATCAAATGGCAGAAGAATATTAGTGATGTTTATGCTCCTGAACACTTCATAAGTGTTCTCTTTAACATGCAGAAGCTACGTGTAACACTGAGGTGTTACTGTGAAAGCACTCAGTGTCTGTCCAGAGTCCAACTTTATCAACTTTCGCTGATAGAAAACATGTGCCAATTTTACTTTATTTAATCAAGAAGGGAAAGAAAAATGAGTTCTAAGCTGGGCTCTAAGATAAATCATTTTGGCAACATGATGCACAACAGGACAACATACAAAAATATCTTTGTATATATCTAAAATAGTGAAAGTGAAAATATTTAAAATTAACAGTGTTAGGCATCTTAAGCTAGTACAATTGCCTACCATGTTCATATGATAGAGACAATGTATCTGACCTTTGAGGGGAAGGTATAGCAGGTCTTATGTAAAAATCTATGCTAACCCCTTGATCTAAAGTCAGACTTATTCCCTAAGTATAGAACTGGAATCCAGAGAGAAGGCGCTTTCACTTGCAGAAACTGCTGTAAGATGGTGTGGGTACTCCTGTATGATGTCTGGTACTCACCCTGCTGACAACAGCAGCAAAGAGGCTTTGAAAGAACTTTACCTTTTTAGGGTAGGGACATAGACCACCATACTTCTGGATGGTTTGGCCTCCACCTTCCCTAAGCATCACAATTACTTAATTACAGATGAAATCTGTTTATTCATCAGATGTTCTTCTTCGCCATAATCATCATAATTTTTAGGTATGGTAAGATTGGTGTGAAGCTGACATACATGTGAACAAGAGTCTAGCCTGATCATTTTCACTACGAAATGTAATTATGGATTTTGTCTTACAAGGTTAAAAGGTCCTAAAAATAATATATTGCAGGAAAAATGCAAACACTAGCACTGTAAGATGAGAAATAATCTGAATTATAGGTGAGACTGAGATTTTGATCTCGTATCAGGAGGTCAAGTGAGCAAAACTCTTCTGATAGCTGGTTCAAACAATGTTTCTAAGTAGCTTTCTGGGGCCTATCAAAATTAAATAACAAGACGTATCTGTCAAGCAGAAGAAATCTACAAAGACAGAAAGAGGACCATCTACTTTTATCAAAAAACCCACAAAAACCTAGCAGTAAAAATGGCATGAAATTTTTACCTGCAAGGAAATATTTTGGCAGGGTGTATAAAAATCACCATCCAAAAAAAAAAAAAAGTAAAATTTATTTAGTTGTAATATTAAGATATAAAATAGTGTTATATTTAGTGCAGTCTTCCATGGACCAGCATTTAGGAATTCCTCTTAAAACACCAGTTTGATGTTAATTTGGTTTTAGGCCAACTCACATTATAAAAAGTTTGGTTACTGAGTTCATTCCTGGGCCTACTGAGGACACTGCCAGATTCAATGGTTTAGGCTACCCCCTTTCTTGGAGTATGGGAATCCATATTACTGTTGCAGCATTGAAACTATAATATGTATATATGCCAATACCTTCTTTCCCTGCTCTAATGCACATCACATTTAAACCATTTTTTTTATAAACCATTTTAGTAAAGCTGATATCTGTTAAAATAGGTGTTTTACCTAGTAAAGAATATTCTAAGCTATGAGCAGTCATTACTTCAAGTAGCTCACTAAAAGCATGTAATTTTCCTAGTACCTGCAACTAATCATTGTTAGTAAATGTATTTTTCTCCATAAGTATTCTATCTCTATTGCCTAGGCTTATTTTCTGCCACTCGTGTGAAAATGCAGAGGCAGCAGTTTACGTGTGTAAGAGGTTGAGGCAGATATAAGTCTCCAGGTATGAGGGTTACATGTCATGCATTTTCAGAAGTGCTTTGTGTTGCTGTTTTTTTCTTCTTGTTCAGAAAAAAACCCCAAACAAACAAACAAAAACCAAAATCAACCTGGGAACCCTCCAAAATAACAGTGTCATGCAAAATTAGTAATTGACATAACTTTTTAAATTGACAAGGTATAGGGTTTTTTTTTTCATCTAAATATTGCATATGTGTTGTCACTATCCTTGACTTTATGGTGGTGTGAAAATGGATAAAGACAATACATGAGGAACAAGAGCATCATAAATCTTCATTCAGAAGTCTCTTCTATCTCCCAGTATAAGAAGAAAAGTGAAATGAACAGATTGCACACAACTAGACAGAGCTGTATTACTTCACAAAATTAAATGATCAGCATGGTATTGTGTCAGTTCATGCTGTTACAATTTACAGAACACTTTCAAAATGAACAGGTGTGCCATCAATAAATTACTATGTCAAATTTCCATATGTTTATAAGGCTGTCTGTGATCAGATTAAATTAATGTACCTTCCATCCTTTCCATGAAAACGAAAGCTTGTTTATGACTTCTTTTTTTGCCCAAAAATGTGAAGAAACAGTGCTAGAATGGAGTAAGCAATTAACCTGATTGGGTTAAGTGTGTTCTGTAGTGGCATTTTGTCATGGAGAGCTGTCTAATTGCATAAACTGTATATTAATTTCACTGCATTATTCAAAAAATAACTAGGTCCTGTAGTGACTATAGAACTTAACTTGTACTACATTTATTTTGTCAACAGGACTACTCCAGTGAGAAAGCAAAAGAAAGAAGAAGCCCCCACACAAGTAATGTAATGTCTAAAAATGTTGCCAGTTTTTCAAGTCTGATGGAATGTCCTCAGGAAACAAAGGCATCACACGCTGATTTGAGATCAGTTGCTAATTTAGGAGTTTTCCAAGCTGATTTTATTATGCAACAGGTAGACTTAAAATTGAACAATTTGATGAGTTGTAAAATTACAATTTGTGGAGAAGATTTGATCAATGGCTCCAACTCTTGCACTGTTTTTATGACACAATAAAAGTTGATCTCGGAGATCTCTACCAAGTGATTCTATTGAGCCCAATGCACATAAAGAAGGAAAGGAGCAAAGGGAAAAGTGCCATCTAAATCTTCAAATGCATTAAAAGGCCAAGAATGGCCAAGCAACTGGCATCTTCAAAATAAAACACTAATGTATATAAATATAGTCCCCTTCTGTGGAATTCAACTGTACATACAATCACATTTCTGAGACCCAAAAGTCCCTTGTGGGACCTTTTTATTAATATAACCACCATACAGGTGGAAAAAGGAGTCAGGCAGAGGATGAAGAGTACAGTTGCACAGCTGTCATAACATCTTTGATGAAAAGAAGACTAAATTAGGAATTCACATTAATGAATAATAGACCATAAAGAAAATAATTGAAAGCAAGAAACTTTACAGAGAAAAATAACACAGATAAAGAATTCTGTAAAATGCACAAGAACGGGTACATATACTTTCTGACCTCAATATAAGGAATACGGTGGCTAAAACATTGAAAATTATCAGTTTAAAAAGAATCACTATGTGATGTTAAGGGAGGAAAATTTCATGAATTCACATATATGATGATCTGTTTTGGTTTGAACCTACCATTCAGCAACAGAGAACCACTTAGCTGCTCCCTCACTCCTACCCCCCTCCTTTTCAAGATGAGGAGAAAATTCAACAAAAGGTTCAAGAAATGAGATTAAAGGCAGGGAGGGCTCAGTCACCACTTATGGTCGTGGGCAAAATACAGAGCAGACTCGGGGAGAAAAAAATCATCAGTTTAATTTAGACAACAAAACAGCCAGCAGTTTAACAATCAATTAGAACAGAGTAGGGTAGTCAGAAAATAAACACAACCGGATCTTAAACACACTTTCCCCTCACCCTTCCCTTCTTCCCAGCTACCTCTTCCCTGACATTAGTGCATTAGGGCAGGGGATGGGGGTTGCAGTCTGTCCATTACACATTGTCCATGCTGGTCCCTCCTCCTCAGGGAGAGGACTCCTTGCAGTCTTCCCCTTCTCCGCTGTGGTGTCCCTCTCACTGGAGAAATTCCTCTTCAAACTTCTCCAATGTGAGTCCTTCTCACACGGTTGCAGATCTTCCCAAACTGCTCCAGTGGAGATACCTCCTGCGGGCTGCAGTCCTCTCAGTGGCTGACTGTTTCAACATGGACTTCCCTCAGAGTCACAGTATATTTCAGGTATCGTACTCTGCTCCAGTGTGTGGTCCTTTATCTGCTGCTGTATCCTGGGCTGTTTGTCAATATTAATCTTGCTGTGCAGGACCTCAGCTGTCCATCTGCCCATGGCCCTCAGAGAAATCTCTGCTCCAGTGCCTTTCTCCCACTCTTCCTTGCAGATCAAAATGACCTCATGGTTGCTCTCCTCACCTCCTCCTCCCTCTCCAAAAAAAAAACCAAAACACTACCCAACACAAAGAAAAAGAAGTTGCTCAACAGGTTCTCTCAAACATGTTGATCGCAGAGCAGCTGATTGGCTCAGCACTGTTCCAGAGGTGGGTCTGACTTTTGCCTGGGCTGGGTGAGGCTCTGAAAGCTTCACAAGGAGAGCCTCCCCACTACTAAAAATAAAATTACACCAGAAACTAACTCATCACCCTGTTGCCAAAAGCAGCAATGACAAAGAAAGAACTCTCTAAAATTTAAAGCAAATATTTCAAGTTTGCAAAACAAATGAAAAAAAACCATTGATGAGATTATTTTACTTAACTCTGGAAAACTTTTCTTAATCAAAATTCCTTTAAAACATTTCTAACATGTTGTTCTGTCCCTCCTTCTTCTTCCCTTTCTTCTTTCTGTTTCCTGACTCCCTTGCTTCTCCCCTCAGATTATGTTAAGGGATAAAGAAGAGGAGAGGAAGGGTTCGTGATTCAAAGGGACTTATTTTGAAATTACATCAACCTTTTGAAATCAGAGTTTTCTCCCAATTTTACCCCCTCTACTTATCATTTCAACTTCCTAAATATTTTATTAACATAATCTTTAAAAAAAAAAGCCCTCGACCTTTAGTTAGTAGTTATATTTTATTTCTTTATTATTTTCTTTCAGAATATTTTTTAGAGTGAAATTTGCTTCTTTCAGGAATTATTATTTATTCCTCACTCAAGAAAAGTACTGAAGAGTAAATTCCAAGTTTGTGACTTTTTTCTTCAGACTATTCTTAATGTTTGCTTTATTCATGGAAGACTCCACATCTTATTCTTTTTCCCTACATGTCTGGCTAAAAAAGGGCAGTATTACATGTTTGATGGACCTTAGGCTACATATTTATTTATTCTCATGTATTTTTCCTACTTTTCCCTTTGGAATATTCAAATTTTCTGTTTCTGCTCTTCCACTTGGTCACAAGAATTCTCAGATTCCTTGAAGGCCTTCATTATATTAAAGGTTTTAAATAACTGGTTAATATACTGAAGTGACTTAGCTAAGATGATGAACTACTCAAGAGTGAAGAAATTTCTTGCTTAATTTCAAATTCACATGTATTTTAATGGAAGGGAGAAAAGACTAATGTGTTGTTATTTCACACAACACTGATACAATATAATGACAGGAATGACAAATAAAGCAGATAGGTCTTCACTGAAGAAATTATTGTCTGACTGTAAACCTTTCCTTAAAGTTGCCTCATGTAGAAATTATCTTAGTTTAAAGGCTGAAAGCAGCTATTTTATATTCTTGAATAGATGGAATATTCCTATATAATTTTTGTCTTAGATATTTCAGTTCCATCTGTTTTCACTGTCATCTTGTTAGACCATTTCAAAACATACAATCCTTTGGCATATTGCATCTGCATGGCCTTTAATTTCTTCTCCCTTTGTTCTGCTAAAGTTTCCCACCCCTTCAAGAAAGAGTTATGAAACTTTTAAGAAACTTAATTTACAGATGTATTCCTTGCCAATACTTAACAAGAGTGTTCTACTTGTCCATAATTCTTTTTAATGTTAACAGAATTTACAACTGAAAAAAATAACTTCAAATCAATAGAATTATTATTCCATCAGGCTTTTGTATTCCCTAAGGACAACAGACAGAAACTTAAAATATTGTTATTAATAATCATAAAATACTAAACTGAGTTGATTGAAATGCAGTAATACAATTGTTGGACATTTACTCACTAGAAGTAACAATCATCATTAGTAATTACCAGAAGAATAAAATTATGTTTTATGAGGTAAAGGTTGAAGCTTGTTTTGATGAGTGCACTTTAGTCCAGAAGATAAGGTGAAAACGTATCATGTGGAAAACATAATAAAA
This sequence comes from Trogon surrucura, assembly GCA_020746105.1. Lineage (NCBI taxonomy): Eukaryota > Metazoa > Chordata > Aves > Trogoniformes > Trogonidae > Trogon > Trogon surrucura. The sequence goes on along the minus strand of CM036617.1, from coordinate 108,215,911 downwards.
TAGAACAGTGATGATAAACAGTACAAAATATACCACAATCAGTATCTTAAAAAAAAAAAAAAAAAAAAAGCTAATCCATTTCAGAGAGAATTTAAGAAACGTCCTTAAATTAAATACAATTCTGCTTAAACTATTTTCTGGTTTTTATACAATGGTTTGTATACAAGCTCATCACAGAACAAACAAACTTTTCATTAAAAAAAATCTGTCTCCTACAAAACTAGTTTATACAGTGCCAATTCCTTCCACTGGATTGGCTTTCCTTAATGAACACCTACTGTAGTTGAAGATTGGATAATAGACTTCAGCATCACCTTGGTGCATGAAATATCTGTGGTGACTTTCCTTCTTCCTGACAGAAAAACATGCAAGAGAAGGAACCAGAAGCTGTAAGGCAATGAGGGATTGTTGAATTCTGACTTTCCGAAACCTAACCAGAAACCTAACTAAACTTCTGAAATGCATTGTGTTGAGCCATTTCTGCACAGTAGAACAACATCATCAAGTGCTTCCCTTGGTGCTATGTGTGCTTGTAGAGTCTGTAATATATACATCATAAACACTTCTTGCAGATGAGCATTTTAAATCACTCAAATCACTTGTCATAGGATCCGAATTTAGGATCCTTCTCTCCACTGAATGAATAAAATAAACATCATTCAGAATAAAAAGGTAACAATATATTTTATTGAGACAGAATGATAATTTGACAGAGTTTAATGAATTTGATGGAATTCAAGAAAGTTTACCAGAGATTTATCAAGGTTCAGTTTGATGGCGAGTTTTCCCTTATTAATTACTGCATGGAAAAAATACACAAGGGAGAACTGAATTAGACTTGAGTTAGGATGATTTATAGAGAGACTGCAAATGAAAAGGGTAAGGGAAACCTTCCTGCTGGGACTGAGATTCAGAATGGACCCCCTTGTTTTCTAAACTCCTTCTCAGAGAGAAATCTAGGTGTGGCTGAATCCAGATATAGCCTCAGACTTTCAATGGTTTATGTCTATGTCTCAGGGATTAAATTGTATATTTTTCAACAACACTTAAGTATTAGTCAGCTATCAGGGTGGTACATTCAGTTTCACTATAATCAGCACAGCAATTTGGTTAGATTCAAGAATGGCAAGATTCACATCAAACATATAACGGAATTTCCTAAATTAAATTGTACACACAAAGACATATACACAGAGACACAGAGATTGAATCACATATACAAACACACACATGCACACAAATACAAAAGATAAATTATACACAGATGCACACACATACAGATTAAGAGGTTAACCTATGGCCAAGATGTTCCTCCTACTGTGCTTGCAGCATACCATCATGAATTAGTTTTCTCTGTCGTTTGCCACTGGGTGATAGTTGGTACCTCTGGAAATCCTGCCCAGGGAGGTGTCCCAATGCCAGGGGAGATACCGGGCCACAGTCTGCTGTGATCTCTGAGAGCTCAGAGTGTCTCACTTAGGATTGGTATTTATAGGGTGACAAGATGATTGGCTTTGGTCAGTACTTTTCCGTTGTGGCCATCATTCCTGTCACGCAATCTCAATACACTTCAGAGTGGGATATGATTGAGGCTAGAGTAGTTTAGGATATGTTTCCTGGGCAACGGGAGTTTCAGGAATGGCTAGGGAGTGTCCAGTCATCCCAACTCACCGTACTTGTACTCAAGAAGATACCAGGTTATCTTGAGTTACTGCTCCAGTATGCAAGATCAAAGGTGCCAGATTGTCCCAGCCTGTTGCACTTGTAACTAAAACAAAAATGCAATGTTGACTGGGGCTGACATTGCGGTGTGTCTGTGCCACCACAACATTAGAGAAAGAACAACTGGAGTCAGCTATCATGCAAGTTACAGTGTACTTGTTACTGTCACTTCTTATTGCTCAAGGTGCTCTGCAATGTGTTCGCTAGACACACTGTAATACCAGCTATATCTTCTTCCCAACATTGTAGTCATTCTATCCAAAGTAATCTACAGTGCTCTGTTAAACCAACTGAAATAAAAGCAAAACCATGTGTAGCAATTGATTCACATCGTGTAATTGTGTCTTCTGTATTTGAGAGGAGAAGAAAGAAATTACTTATAAAATCAGAGTTTATCTAAAAGAGAATACACTTTGTTTTCTCAGTCTAGTCTCCAGTTACAAATGTGCAGCAAGTATAGACTCCACTACCAGACTGCTGCTGCTGACCTTGATAGTGTCATTCAAGCTGTTTTTGAAGTTCTCAGCAAAAGAGCCTCTGAGCTGTTTGACAATTAGATTTAAAAGGCACAGAGGAAATAACAGTCCATAAAAGTGTATGACATTCTCAGAGAGACTCTACTAGCTTTTTTTCCTCTCAATGGAGAAACAAAAGGATGACTAGTGAGAAAAGTATAGCTGTAATTAACTTGTCATTTGTATTAATAATAATTATACAGCTTCAAGACTGTGTATTTTTACAGTTAAGGTCACAGACTAAAATGCAAGTTCAATTCTTACTTCTTTTAGGCTTCTCATGCAACACTGCACAATCATTTTATCTTTAATTGCATTTATTCATTTTACCGAAAAAAGAGAATATTTATATTTAATTTTATCCAGTCATTTGTATGAATTTATAGTTCTGGTTTAGTCTTTTTTATTGTAAATAAAAAATTCTTTAGACCATTCATCAGCTTCTCTTTGTACACGCTATACATCTGCTATGGATCTCAGAATTTGATGCTTAAGTAAGGGAACAGGAGTCAGTAATTTGAGTGTTGGAGACTTCATTTCAAGTGTGTCCCAGGGGAATTTTTCAGATTTTTAAGTTCTTTGTAAGGTAACTGTGCACACCTCAATCTTGTCCCTTCTGCTTGTAAGTAACCATTGACTTTGAGGATAGCTCTCAAAGCAAAGGAATGGTTTAGATTTATCACCATCTCTACTGTCTAACAAAATTTGACAGCATGAAACTATGAAATGGATAGAATGATTAAAATTTAAATCCAACCATACCTACAGTAGGTTTAAAAGTTAATGCACTTTCTAAGCCAAAAACCATTAGAAAGAGTTAAAGCAGAAGCACCGAACCTTTTGGGGTCCATCAATTTCAATTCATTTGCTCTGATTTTATGGATCAGTACTTGGTCTCTTCACTCTGGTGTCTATGACATGTCAGTCCTTCAGTGACAGCTTCTGAATAAAATGACCTGCATATGTAACTATAATTTCAACACTTTTCCAGGGTTCAAAGATTCAACCACGCAATGTGTGTCTGTTAGAATTAGGTTGATGCAGTGGTAGAGTACAGATTGCTTTTTTTTTCGCCTTGACATCGTTAAGTGTCATAAAAAGCTGTCTACTTCCATCACACATTTTTTGTATAGTCTAAATAGCTCTGGTTGTGCAAAACAACTATGGTTTATGTCTTGCTGTGTATTTTTTAGGAAGTATATATTTATATACTACATGAATAGCTGAATTTTATAAAAGACATAATAATTATATTTTTTAAACAGCTGAAATTAATGTACTAGCAATGTAACTATTAGACACCATTGAAAAAAAACCCAACATAATAAACTAATTAACAAATTATATGTTATATTTGTTCATCACAACTAGAACACAAAATATAGATTATTCACAATTCTGAACCTGACAGTTTAATTGTGCAGGAAAGATTGCCTACTTTTCTGTACAGATAATACTTTTAATAATGTCTAAAAGTGGTGTGTTTTTTTTCTATAGAATGAAATAGTGTTAGACTATAACTGTTCTACTACATCTAATGAGAAAAAAAAATGTCAATAAATAAAAAGTCAGACTTTGAAAGATAACTTTATTTGTAACCTTAACAGTTTTCTCATATGCATATTAATATATATGCAGGTGCTTCAGTGATACATGTGCAAACAAGTGTACTTGTTCACATGCAAAACATGGTTCTTAAGGATAGTAATATACTGACGTTTTAAATATTTTGTTCATCAAATTTTAGAGACAGAACTGAGAATGGAATATTTTAAAATTCATTGATTTTTATAGGCAAAGCAATTAAAACAAATGCACAGTAAATGCATTTCCCCCAATTTCTTAGTAAGGCAGGCAGTTTCAGGATGACTTGTAGAGTTGTTAAGCAGCAGTCACTACTGATCATGGAATCACAGAATCGTAGAAACATGAAGGTTGGAAAGGACCTTAAGATCATCAAGTCCAACCTACAGCCGTACACCACACTGACAATAACCCACCTCCTGAAGTGCCACATCCAGCCGTTTTTTAAACACGTCCAGGGATGGTGACTCCACCACCTCCATCAGCAACCCATTCTAGTTCTTCATCACCCTTTCAGTGAAGAGGTTTTTCCTAATATTCAATCTAAACTTCCCTTGGCACAACTTGAACCCGTTCCCTCTTGTCATAGAATCATAGAATTGTCCAAGTTGGAAGGGAACTTAAAGATTATTTAGTTCCAACTCTCCCGCCATGGGCAGGGACATTCCACACTAGACCAGGTTACCCAGGACCCCACCCAGCCTGGTCTTAAAAACTTCCAGGAATGGGGCTTCCACCACCTCTCTGGGCAACCTGTGCCAGCGTCTCACCACCCTCATGGTGAAGAACTTCTTCCTAACGTCCAACCTGAACCGATCCATTTCCAGCTTCAGTCCATTGCCCCTAGTCCTATCACTACCCAACATCCTAAAAAGCCCCTCACCAGCTTTCTTATAGGTCCCCTTGAGATACTGGAAGGCCACAATAAGGTCTCCTTGGAGCCTTCTTTTCTGCAGACTGAAGAACCCCAACTCTCTCAGTCTGTCTTCATAGTAGAGGTGCTCCAGCCCTCTGATCATCCTCATGCCCCTTCTCTGGACAAGCTCCAGCACGTCAATATTTTTCTTGTGCTGTGGGCTCCAGAACTGGAAGCAGCACTCCAGGTGGTGTCTCACAAGAGTGGAGTAGAGGGCAAGAATCACCTCCCTCAACCTGCTGGCCACTCATCTCTTGATGCAGCTCAGGATACAATTGACTTTCTGGGCTGCAAGTGTGCACTGAAGGCTCATGTTGAGCTTCTCATCTACCAGTACCCCCAAATCCTTTTTTTCAGGGCTACTCTCAAGCCAATCACTGCCCAGCCTATATCGGTGCTTGGAATTGCCCTGATGCAGATGGAGGATCCTGCACTTGGTCTTGTTGAACTTCATGAGGTTTGCCTGGGTCCACCTCTCCAGTGTGTCAAGGTCACTCTGGATGGCACCCCTACCCTCCAGGTTGTCAGCTGCCCTACACAGCTTGGTGGTGTCGGTAGACTTGCTGAGGGTGCATTCAATGCCACTGTCCATGTTGCTGATTAAGATATTAAACAAGACTGGTCCCAGTACTGATCCCTGAGGGACTCCATTTATAACTGGCTTCCACTTGGACATAGACCCATTGACAACCACTCTTTGAGTGTGGCTGTCAAGCCAGTTCTTTATCCACTGAATTGTCCATTCATCAAACCCATATTTTATCAGCTTTGGAGACCAGGATGTCATGCCGGACAGTGTCAAAGGATGTCATGCAGGACCATGTCCTATCGCTATCCATGAGGGAGAAGAGGCCGAAACCCATCTCATTACAGCTGCCTTTCATGTATATGTAGAGAGCAATAAGATCTCCCCTCAGCCTCCTCTTCTCCAGGCTGAACAACCTCAGCTCCCTAAGCCTCTCTTCATAAGACTTACTCTCTAGTCTCCTAATCGTTCTGATTGCCTTCCTCTGTACCTTCTCCAGCACCTTGATGTCCTTCCTGTACTGTGGAGCCCAAAACTGCACACAACACTCGAGGTGTGGCCTCACCAGTGCCGAGGACAAGGGTACAATCACTTCCCTGGTCCTGCTGGCTATACTCTTCCCAATACAAGCCAAGATGTCATTGGCCTTCTTGGCCACCTGGGCACACTGCTGGCTCATTTTCAGCAGGATGTCTACCAACACCCTGAGTCCCTCTCTGCCGAGCAGCTCTTCAGCCAGTCTTTCCCAAGCCTGTGACACTGCTGGGGGTTGTTGTGGCCGAGATGCAGGACATGGCAGTTAGCCTTATTGAAACATACTATTGACCTTGACCCAGCGAGCCAATCTGTCCAAATCTCTCTGAAGAGCCTCTCTACCTTCCAGAAGATTGACACTTCCTTCCATCTGTGTCATCTGCAAACTTACTAAGGGTGCACTCCATCCCCTCATCCAGGTCATGGATAAAGATGTTAAACAGGAGTCATCCCAGCACTGAGCCCTGGGGGACACCACTTGTGACCAGCCACCAGCTGGATTTAACTCCATTAACCACAACTCTTTGGACTCGGCCATCCGACCAGTTCCTAATCCAGGGAAGTATATGCTCATCCAGGCCATGGACAGCCAGCTTTTCTAGAAGAAGTCTGTGGAAAACTGTGTCAAATGTCTTGCTACCAGGTAGCTATCTGGTTGATCCTGCCAGTAGCACATGCTTGTCTCAAAGCTTAAGCCATGCATGTCTAAGTACACATGGCCAGTACAGTGAAACTGTGAATGGCTCATTAAATCAGTATGGTTCTTTTGGTTGCTCCTCTCCCACTCCTTGGATAACTATGGTAATTCTAGAGCTAATGAAGAGGCTTACACAGAACATATTTAAAAGTTTCATTGTTCGTCTTTTAGTTTTATAGTTAATTATCTTTTTTTTTTTGTAATGTTGAAACCATTACATAACATGAGGAAAAGTTAAAACTTACATCTCATTTAATATGATCATATATACAGAAAACATAATAAAATGATATCTGTAAAAAAAAAAAAGAAGCAGCAGCTTATTTAGCAAAGGTCATTCAAAAGGGAGAAATACCGTACTATAACCAATTTTTTATTGTGCATAAGAAAAATCCATTAAGAATTTGCAAACAGGAAAAGTGACTCATCCTCATTTTAAAGGTTAAGTCACCCCATCAGGAGAACGAAAAATTGATATGTGACATTAGTGATCTGGCACATTTTGTAAATAACAAGCATGAAATGCCAGATCAGTATGTGGGAGAGAAAAATGTGGAATAAAATTTTGTACAAATTATACTGAAGTCTGGTGGATACAAATACAAAAGTTTGTAGCAACCACTGTTTGCTTGCACTAGATCAAAGAAAATCAGCAGTTAGATTGTGCGCTGGGTGTCATTGTAGCTTTAATATAATTCAAAATTTTATTTATTTTTGAAATCCAGATAAGTTTTACATCAGATTTTTCCAAAATAGAGAAACACTGCAGCCAGTGATAGACAGTATTTCTATTTCTGTTAAAAATAACTGGTTGTGGCAAACCTAAATTTGTGAGATATATGCAATAATGTACAAAATTCTATGCAAATGCAATGAAAGCTTCTAAAACCACTTTTCAAATAAGGAGAAAATTCTAAGAGAAGGAGGTTGTAGGCCTGTAGAATAGTAATGCGCCTGGTAAGTCAAATAAAAATAAGATTATGTTCTTCTTAGTAAAACCAGGGGTAAGCATAATAACCATATAAGCATTTGCTGTAGTGAGTCTTTATCCTTTTAATACCACTTACTTATTTTGTCTCTATCCATTATATGTTGCATTTGTTTAAAAATTCTAACAATCAATTCTCAATCTGCCCTGAATTAGCACAGAAATTAGTAGAAACTCCTGGAAAAATGCATCCCATGGGATGAACAAATATTGCATAAATAAAATGATACCGATATTACAGGCCACAGAGTCACAGAATCACAGAATGTTAGAGGTTGGAAAGGACCGCAAAAGATCATCTAGTCCAACCCCCCTGCCAGAGCAGGACCACCTACAGTAGATCGCACAGGAACGTGTCCAGGCGGGTTTTGAATGTCTCCAGAGAAGGAGACTCCACAACCTCCCTGAGCAGCCTGTGCCAGTGCTCTGTCACCCTCACAGTGAAAAAGCTTTTTCTAATATTTTTATGGAACCTCTTATGTTCCAACTTGCACCCATAACAAGAAAATAGTTAATGAAAGACACTCTTAAAAGCCAAACAGGAATGAAACTTCATCTTTAATTAATTTGTGACTTGTATCCCAGACCTGGTGTGTTACCCTTGAGTGCCAAATATGTCCTGTACAGCTCAACAGATATTGGTACAGGGTTGACTTAACAGGATTCCACCAATGAGTAGAATCCGTGTCTTTGTGTCACTGACCGATATTGACGGACAAAATCTTGACTGTTTTTAGGGCAATAAAAGTCTTGCCATGGCTTTTCTGGTGGCTTAGGTTTTATGCAATGTCTCTTTAAACCTGCCATTGACATGACGTTTATTGGAGGTGTCGACCCTGAATTTTGCCATTGCATTTATAGACATCCTAACAATCCATAGCTGAAAAGGGTTGTGGAGTAAAAGTTCATCTACTATGTATTCCTGACCATCTTAATGGAATGTAATGTCACTGTACTAAGGCCTTTTTTCAGTACAATGATAGATATATTCATCAGCAGTGGCGAATGTCATATACTTTTAGCAATTTTGAATACATTTGATACTTGTAGGAAAATAAAACAAAAAAAGAAACAATTGATTTAAAGATTTTTAAGAATATGACTATTTTATGCTAGTTAAAATAGGTAGGTTTTGATTGTTTTAACAAAAAAATGAAAAGAGTAGAACTAAAATCTTGCAGCTTTCTTTTTTTTTTTCTTTTTGTGGAAGATTCTAGAATCCCTTTCTTCTGTCTCCAGTCCACTCATCATTTGATGTTTAACGTTTGTGTCATCTGTCAAAACATTCAGTTATCATTGAACAATTCCTGGTGCACAATCATTAGCAGTGAAGTATGGAACCTTAATTTTAAGATTTCACATGTTAAGTACATTGGTTTTGTGTTTCCCTGATATTTTCTAAGGGCTGGTTTCATGTTCTCTGTACCCTAGGCAGTTTAACAAGGAAAGTAACCATCCTAAGACTAATAAGATTCTTAAAAGGCCGGCAAGGAGAGAGGAAGGTATTAGAACAAATCGGGGTTTTTTTCATTCTGCATTAAAGGTAAATATCTTCCCAGTCTCGTAGATGATCAAGAGTACTCATTATAGCACTCAAGAATCAAACCTGGGAAAGTTCCAGGGAAGCATGAGTCATCATTGTGCTTGGGGGGCACGGGAGGGAGGAGAAATCCTTCTTAATTATTTTTTTATGTTGTTTTAATTGCAGTTGCCATTAGTAATGTATCAAAACACTTGGCATAGTGTGTTGATTTGGTCCAAAATTTTAGAGGATATACTCAAAAAAGTGCACATTCATGCTTTGTCAATATTTTTAACCATCATGTATGCAATAAAAAGTAAGAAAACAGGCAAAGCAGGACAGAAACTCATTCACCCATTACGCTCATTCTGCCATTAAAGTTCACTGACTAATGGATTTCTGATGCAGATGGAAATTTTTGCGCAACTGAGACATTGCTTTGACAGATCAGGCACAATAGCTGTGACTGTTAGTCTTTCAAGCCTGCAGAGTTTTCTTTCATGGCTTCAAGTGAAGCTTTTCCAGAGCAGTGAGATATTCACAGCAGCCAACTTTTTAATAAAAAAAAAAGAAAGGAAAATGTTGTTTTCTTTTTTTTCAGTTATGAAGAACTTAATAAGCACGCTTCAATGCTTCAAGAGTAAATCAAGTTAATTAGACAAAAATAAAGAGAATTTCTTAAAGGACAAATGAAGATCCACCAGATCCACATAATGAAGAGTCATCTTAGAAGTAAAATGTACCAGCAAGTTGAGTTATATTTGTGAAAATATTAGAAAGATCTAGTAAATGTTAATAAACAATACCAAAAGCTTTCTGAGTTTGTAAGTTGTCACGTATTTTAACTTGATAGAAAGAAATAGAAAAGTGTCTTAATACACTATTCTTAAGAGAAATAACCACAATTAAACACATATTACTGACCCCTAAGAGAAATATCTATAAACATGGAAAATTTAACTCCACTGTCTGAATCCTTCTACTGTCTTCAGCTGACACTGAATTATACTGTGAGGACCTTCCTTTAAATGCCAGCATCTTCTCTTACCATTTTCCCTACTCTTACTGCTATTTATTTTTTTTATTTTAATTGTTGTACAATAGGAAATTTGAAACTCAAAGAGAAATTACTTTTTGTTATTACTCTATTCTTCTCTTTGAAAAATGTATTTAATTTCTATGGACAACATTGAAATGTATTGAATAAATACTACACTTCAGTCCAAAGGAAAGGCAACTAGGTGCACTGGTGGTAGGAAGCTATATAAATTGGCATATCACTATTAATAGTCTAAGTGGTGGCACAGAAGGCAGTGAAACATGTTCTTTGGAGTGGTAAAACATAGGAAAATCTAGTATAATTTAGAAGACTGGTGGCAAACCTTCTTGAAGATTGTAACAAGTGCCTAACTTAGGAGCAAGACATATTAAATAAAATCCCCACATAGTAAATAGAGAAAGGCAAGTCCCTCTAAATAGTTACTCTGAATACAAAGCTAAATGCTTTAATGCCAGTAGGTCCTGTAAGCCTCCAGTGTCCCACTGTGTTGGAGGTAGAACAGGGCAGCAGCATCTACTGCTTCACACGGCCCATCTCAAGGAAAGCACATTTAAGGTCTGGAGGACACACGAGAGCCGGCCTAAAGCGAGTTCTTGACTGATTGTGCAAGAGATATGCAGATGGGAGGAAGTGAAGGTGTTTGTGTGCTCTGGGGTACGCTGCTGCAGGACAGACAGTCTGCTGTCTACACAGGCAGCACTGGAGCCTGGACTTCACGGCACTGTCAGTAAAGCACTTGAGAGTTTTCCAAGCTAAGAACTGTGTAATTAATGAATGTTGCTCTTTTTCAGCAGTTATTCTTCATTAGTTTTTGACCTCATTGCTCTCTTTTCTTTATTTTTCTCAGTTTGTTTCACATGTCACTCACAACACTTGAATTGCTTAAAATTATGAATGCTGTAATTATTTCTTTTAAGAGCATAGAGCATGGTATATCCATTGCTTGTACAGCATCCCTTTTTCACTTAGTGGGCCAAGCAAGATTTTTCTTTTTATTTTAAATACTCATGTGGCAAAATATTGCTACTGGTACTTACCTTCTTCTCAATAAAATGCAGCCTTCTTTTGTTCAGGTTTGTGCTTATAAGGGTACACATACTGGCTTCTGCATCTATTGTCATTGTTTCTTCAATGGTACGCTCATCCCTTGCCCTAATATCTTGCATAGTGAAGCCTTACCTTCTTTGTCTGCTTTAGGCAAGTTATTGTTGCCTTTTGTGAATTATCATGGGAAATATCTCAGTCTAAGCTCTGTCTAAGCTTTTTCATTGTTATTTATAACCACGAAACTCCCCTATCTATATCTGACCAAATGTCTGTCCCTTTTTGCATCTGAGATTCTCTTTATGGAGACCATGGTCAGATTTGGATATTAAATTTCCATGTTACCTTTTAAAAGAAAAACTACAATTAAATATGCCATTGTTACATTCAGTCCAAAATGTTATTTACTGAAACTCTTTATATATGATTTTTTTGTGAAATGAGCTAAACTAGTATATTTGCAGTCCAGTCTCCTGACTAGAACTACTCTACATGCTTGGTATGACATTTGCTTTGCTGGAAATGTAACTTTAATAACAGAAATTAAGTTATTACTTTTAGGGTACTTTAATTGTGTACAGATATAAAGGACTAAGATCCTTTAAGTAGATAATGAAAAGTAGGGCAGCCTTGACCACAACTTGCACTTGTTTGGTATATTTTTTTTGTTATTAACAATATTTTACTATTTGTTCTTTCACCTCTGTTTTGACATCTAGACCAAATCTATATATGTGTGCTAAATACAGGGTTGATTAGCCTTTTACTAGGTGTGCATTATTCTGCTTTTTGTCTAAATTCAAGGATTCCTCACCCAGTTGCTAATTAACTTTCACTGGTCTAAATAACTTCTAAATAAATAAGTACTAATGAAAATAATGACAAAATTCACTTACTAACAGACCATTGGATAAGAAATTAATGGGAAAGAAATGAAAAATTCAGTATTTTATTTGAAAAAATGCATTTTAAACTTTTAAGTTTGCCTTCTAATTTTGTTTAGATTTAGAGTGACTCTTGTTCATTTCTGTTGGAAGTTCTTTAACTGTTATTATTTCAAATTTGGCCTTATATAATCCTTACTCTGTATTTGAAGCATTCAAGTCTCTGAAAGTCACTCCACTTGGTTTGGTCTACTCAAACAAAGCTTATGTTAAAAGTTTAAAATATACAGTCGTAAGAGCAAGCTCATTCACTTGCAATAAATAGTAGGACTAACATTGAGGCTATGCTTCTAGCCTCAAGTTCAGTTTTGGAGAGGTAAAAGTTTCTCCAAGCAGGAGTATTATTGGGGTGAGTGGGTCTAGGAAAATCCTCTCACGCTACAGAGCTGTTGGCTGTTACTGTTTTCTCCAGGAACCATTGCTACTACTTCTAACTCTTGCAGTTGAACATGCCAAAGGCAACAAAGGCAACACAATTTCTGTGTGCTGTGAACAAACAAGCAGTATGAGCACCAACCAGAACAATGTCCGCATTCATGATTTGGCTCAATGTTGGCCTATTTCTATTCTATTAATTCAGAGCTAGACATGCAGCTCTATAGCTTGTGCAAACTTCAGCAGGACAACCTTTTTTTTTGTCACAGGACTTGTACCCTTCTAAACATAATACCTTCAGCTGTATCATTCAAGGAATGATCTGCTGAATTAGATGATTTTAATCTTAATGATAAAAGTGAACAGTTCTGTTTTCTCAGGCCCACTCTAACTACCTACCCCTCAACAGAAAAATGCAGCTTTAATGCATTTACTTAATTAATGCACCTTCATGACATCGGCATGGAAAGTAAGTGCAATCAACTCTGTTGCAGCTTATCAGGTCAATGATCCTTGATCTAAAAGAGATTTATGTAGAGCCTGTAATGAAGTAGTAGCAGTTGTGTGGGGCTTTTTTAGAGTAATTTTTCACCTCCTGTTTTCAACCATAAAATATTAAGACCTTCAACTGAGTTGAGTAGAGTCAAGGAAAAAGCATAACATTCCCAAAGGACTCATTAGATTACAAGGAGTAAATAATGTGAGTTTGCCAACTATGCATTGGTGTAGAATAATGCACTGGCTGAAAACATTTTTGAGGGCCACAAATATCACAAGAGCGTGCTCCAGTCAAACTTTTTGAATGCGTCAGTTTCTGTGGTTACTTCTTTTACTGAAAGTCCAAAACATATTGCTAGAATTGCACTACATTTTAAAGCTTGTTAACAAAGATAGACATCTGCACTGAAAAACTCCCAAATCGAAAACAGTGAGAGCAGCGTAAGAGAAAGGGGTTTCCAAATTCTTTACTATGGGAATTTATAATGCTAAGGTAGAAGATGTATAACTTGACTGAAGTATAAAACCAAGATTGACCCTGTAATATATTTTAAACTGCCACAGCACTAAAGGGAGGAAAAGATGAGATTATTAATCTTTACGTAACAGGAATGTCATGGAATAACGGTACTAAATAAAAAGCTTCTATCCATCTGTAGTATGCACTTAAATTAAAAAATCTTTGTAACCTGCTCCTACTACCTCTGATGTTTTGTCTGCTTTGTTTTACTGGTGAACAACTAGCATGTGTCAAATCCCTTATAACAACTCAGAAGTTCTTTATATTAGTTCAGAAGACCTGACTCAAATCCGTATATATATACATGTCCATATGCCTCCAAATGATGTTGTTCTTTTCTACGACCAGTGAATATACCTTAATGTTTGTGTGCTGTTGAAGGCAGGCAGCAAAGGGTTACACAAATCACTCCTGCAATACAATGATAACTTCATTGTTACAATTACAACAATAACTTTTTTTTATAAATTCACCTGTATTTTTATCTTTTCAGATTACAGTTCCAATGCTCTTTTCAGAAATTGAATTCTTATGTTGAAACACAAGCATGTCAGCACCAATGTGACCAAATTTAAATGTGATGCTGTATGTCTAAGCCAAAGAGAAATTGTATTTCTCTGAGATTTTTCTGCTGTTGTTTATGTCGCTACGGGCATTTTGTATAGTTTTCATACTTCTATTTTATATTCAGTTGAACGAAGGTAGGAAAATAAAGACTCTTACCTTAACATAACTCCCAGTTGTCTTTGAGAATATTCAAAAGTATAATGGAACAGACAATAAAATTGCGAGACTTAGAAACACTGCTGCCACATGTCAAGTGCAATCACTGAATGAGCCTTCCGGACAGTTTTATAATCTCTCTTCCACTTTGGTTCCATTTATCACATTGACCCTCAGCCGGCTTAGCTTCCTGCCAAAACCAGTTCCTCAAACTGTTGCCACTTTAGATTTTTCAGCTTACTGCTTGAGAGATGTCTTTCTGAGTAGTTATTTTTCTCCAAAATAAGGTGTCACAGCTGGAAGACTTGTAAGTATAAGCCATCTCTACAGTGTTCACAAGCTTTGTTTTCGTGCTAACAGGACATTTAAATTGTACTGCTTGGTTGCAGATTCTCACACTATGCTGTTGTATTCAGAAGCCATTATCACTGTAGGAAATAATAAGAAATGGATACATTAATTAGGAGTCCTACACAGTAATGATGAAGATAAGGTGTATCTACATCTCTCTGATTCAAAGTTATGTGAATCAGAATGGCTAAAGAATTCAAGTAATTGCATTTTATTGTAAAGAAACTCATCTGCTAAATAATATGGGCTAGAAAGATAAATTTCAATGAGATTATTTGGCACTGAAGTTCATATGACAGACTTACTACCTCATAGACTTTAGACAAGTCACTAGTCTTTGTTTCTGCATCTCCAAAGCAATACTGAGGGTAAAAGTTAATAGTTTCTCAGAGAATGATGATTAACAAAAGTAAAGGTGTGGTATCTAACCACTTAACACTATTATCGCTAAAGTTTGTAGACTCAATTTAGAAAGATAAGTGGCATCATTTAAAAGAAAATGTAATGGTGTAAGGCTGTTTAACATTAACAGTTGATCCTAGTTGCTTCTGTCATTTTTAACAAGCTGTTGTTAAAGAAATGAGAAAATATGAGAAAAAGAGGGGAGTGTAAATCTAAAGACATTCTAGACTAAGTTCGACAAATTTCAGAAAGCTTCAGATTTTTTCTTTCATCAAACCTGTGACTCTTTGCATGCAGTTTCCTCAGACACCTACTGTATCTTTTGTACTGGACCACTTTTGCACAATGTAGCCAACAAATAGCATAAAAATTACCATAATTACTCATCCACACGTTTTGCAATAATGCTGCAATGGGAACTGGAATCTTCCCTTGTATGTGAAATCTGAATAAAGTCAATATAAATTCTGCTTATATTTCATTTGAAACCGGACAGCGTTTTGCATCTAATACAG
Organism: Trogon surrucura; assembly: GCA_020746105.1. NCBI lineage: Eukaryota > Metazoa > Chordata > Aves > Trogoniformes > Trogonidae > Trogon > Trogon surrucura. Next base: position 108,200,475 of record CM036617.1, on the reverse strand, counting down.
AAAAGATAGATTGAGCTATGTGAAATGAAACAGGATTAACATAAAGTCTTAAATATAGCTTGGAAGAAACTTCTCTAGAATTTTACAAAATATTTGAGATTCTGTAATGGAAGTAGAAGAAGAAGAGGCCTTTTCAAGACATTAGTTATTGAAACGTTGCTGGAGATAAAATCAACTTGAAATGTTGTCAGAAACCAAGTCATTGTACTTGTAAATACATATACATGTAAGTATGCCTGTGTTTTTTCATTTGTGTGCATCTACAGGAGTCCTCCTCAAATACAGCATCTCTGTATAGTAGGATTTTTCTTTCTCATCCTTGGTTCACGATATGTTTAATACAGAAAAATCAGGTATGTGAGAGACACAGAATGTCTAGCGTTTTGCCACTCTGGTTAACCAACAGATCAGGACAACAGGAAAACATCTGTACCACAACAGCACTCTGTGAAAGCCTGATGATGAACAAGGGAGGAAATAATGTAATTGCAGATGACTGTGATTGACTGTGATTGTAATGAGACTTGAAAGACAAAGGTAAGAAAGCATAAAGAGAAGGATGAACACAAGGCTGGAAGCAGGAGGATAGGGTGCAATGCTCTACTGAAGTGGCCTTTTGTGAATACTACTTTTTAATCGCACACATACAGCTCACAGTGCCTATTCCAGAATTTAGGAATACCTGATTTTTTCTCTTTCTTTTAAGTCTGGAATAGTATAAAATGAAATAATTGTAATGGTTTTCCCATAACAGTGATGAAAAGTGTAGTTCTTCCCAAGAATTCTTTAGGGCATTAAATGCATTCTTAACTGGTAGTTATATGAGACAGTAATTAAACCCCACAAAATGTAAGATATAATCCTGGAACGACATAATGAGTTTAAATGTCAGTTGTCTCTTTCAGACCTCATTTGTTGTCCCGACTGACAAATTATACAACAAACTTTACTGAGAAACACAACATTTTTAAATGTGGGGGGGTTTTTTGCAATGATAAAGACACAAAACTTAAATTGCCTTTTCTTTAAAAGTGCTTCACATGAAGGCAATATTCACAACTTGCACTTCAACGTTTTTTTTTGTATCAAGCCTCAGTCCTACAAGCTTTTATGCATATGTTTAACTTTACACACCAAGAGTCAAATAGTTGATTTCACCTTTCCAGTTGTGTCGTATTACTAGTTCTCGCAGCCACCAGGCATTCAGCTCAGGTTATAAAAATAGCCATATGTACAAAAAATGCAATGAATCTGCAGCACTTAAGATAACACAGGGAATATAATAAGGCAAAGTCATTTATCTATAAGATTTCTTGCTTCCTGATTTGCATAAATATAGCAATATGGAAAAGTGCTGGCTCATGAGAATTGAAAAGTCTCTGAAAATATTTTCAATCCTTCTGTGAATGCCAAAAAAAAAACCCAGTGAAAACTCAAAGCATTGGTAATAGCTAGGGTGTTTTAGAGAATATATTAGATAGGAAGGATACTAAAGAAATGGTCCAAGAGAATACGGATCATTTGCTAGCTTTTACTATGAGACCAGTAATTCCCTGCTGTTGTCTCCACTGCACATCTCTCAGTAATTCCACAGTGAATAATTCCAATTTGTAATAGAGTTCTTCATGAACACATGTTTAGGTTGGAGCTTTGTATTATATAGTCATGAAAATCTGAAGTGTTTAAAATGTGCAGGAAAGGCAGTTGTGCATACATGGTAGAAGCGTTCAATTAAGGATCTATGCTGAAAGGCTTATCCTGCTGCCCTCATGTTTGCACTATTTTTATTAAGCAGTCAGTGTAGCAAAGGCTGGAACTTGACCTTTTCTGTCCTAGGAGAGATCCTGTGCCCTAATCATCTGTCCAGATGTTAAAACAACCTTCCCTTGTTTGTTATTATTCCAGACAAAATATATTTCTTCTTCAGTATCATCCCTGTAACCCACTTCTGATTGACAGTTACATCATGCTCCTACAAAAAAATGGAGGTCAAGTCCCCGCTATCATTTGGGTAAAAGTGGGATAAAGTTCCAGCAATGTGTATCTTCCTGATCTTTCCTCAGTTCTGGTGGAATTCAGATAAGGTCACAGTAATAATTACAGAGGCAAGGGCAAGAGCAGAAATTTGGATATCTGGTGCAATAGTTCTTGCTGTGAATTCTCAAGAATTATTTACTTAGATTTAATTACAGTAATGACAAAATTTCATAAGAAAAAAAAGCATTTAATGTATATTACATTATTTTATGGGAAACATTGATGACTAGATCTGGAAGAAAATATGTCTGCATGTATTGCATGCAACATTGGTGAGTAAAGGAAGAGCAACTGACATGATCTACCAGGGTCCTACCACAAACACCCCCTGCAGAACTACAGACTGGGGGAGGAGAGGCTGGGGAGTGGCCCAGCAGAGGAGGACCTGGGAGTACTGGCTGACAACCGGTTGAACACGAGCCAACAGTGTTCCCAAGTGGCCCAGAAGGCCAACGGCATCCTGGCTTGTGTCAGTGTGGTGGTTTGGCCCTGGCTGGAGGCCAGGAGCTCACCAAAGCCACTCTATCACTCCTTTTTTTTTGGATGGACAGGGGAGAGATGAGAGGTAACAAGAAGCCCGCGGGTAAAGATAAAAAGCAGTTTAATATAGCAATTGCCGGGCGCAGAAGCAAAGCAGAATGGAACAAAGATCATTCTCTGCTTCCCATGTCCGGCCTCTTTCCCAGGAAGCAGGGCTCCAACATGTGTAACGGTTTTTCCGGAGGACAAACACAAACAGCAAATGCCCCCCACTTCCCTCTGCCTTTTCACTTTCATATCTGAGCTGACGTCATATGGTATGGAATACCCCTTTGGTCAATTTGGGTCAGCTGGTCCAGCTGTATCCCCTCCCAAGGTGTTGATCACACCCAACCTACTGTTGGGAGAACGTCTCACCACAGCCTTGGTGCTGTGTGGGCACCGCTTAGCAGTAGCCAAAACACTGGGGTGCTATCAACACCCTTCTAGCTATCACTCCAAGAAACACAACACGGAGACAGCTGCTGTGGGAAGATTAACTCCACCTCAGTCTGACCCAACAGCATGGCCAGCAGGAGTAGGGATGTAATTCTGCCCCTGTACTCAGCACTCAGCAAGTTTGCTGATGATATCAAGCTGTGTGGTGTGATTGACGTGTTGGAGGGAAGGGATACCATCCAGAAGAACCTTCACAGGATTGAGAGGTGGACCCATGTGAACTTCATGAAGTTCAGCAAGGCCAAGCACAAGAGCCTGCACCTGATGTCGAGGCAATCCCAAGAACAGATACAGGCTGAGCAACGAATGGATTGATAGAGCAGCCTGGCAGAGAAGGACTTGAGGGCGTTGGAGGGTGAAGAACTGAACATGGGCCAGCAATGTGTTCTTGCAGGCCAGAAAGCTAGTTGCATCCTGGGTGGCATCAAGGGAAGCATGGCCAGCAGATAGAAAGAGGTCATCCTGTCCCTCCGCTCATGTGAGAGGTGTTCAACTCTGAGGACTTCAGTGCATGAAAGTCATGTATGTACTCAAGTGGGTCAAGAGAAGGGCCATGAAGATGATCAGGGGTGGAGCATCTCCCCTACAGGGAGAGGCTGAGACAGTTGGAGTTGTTCAGCCTGGAGAAGAGAAGGTTCTAAGGAGACTTTATAGTGGCTTTTCAGTACCTAAAAGGAGCCTGCAGGAAAGATATGCAGGACTGTAGTGATAGGAGGAGTAATGTCTTTAAATCAAAAGAGAGTAGATTTAGATTAGATACTAGGCAGAAATTCTTTACCCTGAGGCTGGTGAGACACTGGAATGGGTTGCCCAGAGAAGCTGTGGATGGCCTCTCCCTAGAAGTGTTCAAAGCCAGGTTGGATGAATCTTTGAGAAATCCAGTCTAGTAGAAGGTGTCCCCATCCATGGCAGGGGGATTGGAACTAGACGATTTTTAGGGTCCCTTCCTGCACAGTCTCAGTAATATTTTGTAATTAAATACAATGTGTTTGCACCAGTTTCCACAGAAATCAATGTTAATCCTGTTTGACTTTATGTCACTCAAGCATACATGCTGTTTCAAGATGTAATTTTCCCTGAAGTCTTTGTCATGCCATTCCACAGTCGAATAGATCATTCACAGTGAAAAGACTTCTTTAAGCTACTGTGGGATAGGAGTGATATCTAAATGAAAAAAAAAAAAAAAGCAATAAAAATATATTATCATTTATTTTAGCACATAGAATTTGTTGTTTGGCAAGAAATAGACTTCTGTGATTCATGGATTTAATATCAAATTACATAATAGAGACTTGTCTTAAATTTTGAAGATACGACCTTTACAATTTTCCCACAAAAAACCTCAATATATTTTCTTATTTTCATCAAATCAAGCTTCTGTATATGCTCAAATGTGAGTGCTTGAACCCTGCAACTCAAGGTTTTGGAACTGAATATTTCACCCACTAATAAAAGATAGTTTGTCTTGCCTAGTATGGGAAAACTAAGGTAGTCATAAATTCACCGATGAAATATATCTGCCTGTATGTATTCCACCACAGTTGAGTCCAGGATAACATGAAATTCAATATTCATTCAGAAAGTACAGCAGTGCTCATATAATAGTGTGCTATATAGTTTTTAATGTTTGGTGCTATTCGACCACTCTTAACTTGTATTTAGGGGCTCCAGTCATTTGATTACACACAACCCTCCCCCCCACATTTCTAGTAAGAGAGAAAGATAGTTAAAAAATTATCCTAATTCTTCCCATGCATGTGAAAAGGACAAAAAATTGCATTTTTAGTTAATTATTCTCAGGTTTGGTTTTAATTGTTTGTTGTTTTTTTTTTAATTCAGAGGTCCTGAATTGTATTATTGGAATGTTTTGTGTTTAGAACACTGTCTATAGCTTTTGGGTCTTTTTTGATTTATTGACTGAATATTAGGCCTGCAAACTGCCAGCATCACAGTTTTAATAGGAAAGATAGAAGATTGATTTCTTTGGCATTTACCTGACACTCTGATGTCATGCATTTATGTCTGAAAGGCATAAAATTGCAATCAAATTGGATTATAAAAATAAGAATGTAATCAACAAGAAATTAATTCTAAAGGTTTTATTAATAACTTAGATGGAAATGAAATTTGAGCATTTATACTGTAATTATATTCTGCTCTCACTGTCTAGCCACTGTTATCTCAAAGCTGACTTTTGAAAATTTTTTATATTAACTGGTTCTCCCACCAGAACTAATTACCCTTAATGAATACCAACTCTTTGCTTTTGTCACATTGTTCCCCAAATGCATAGTAATCAAAAATGCATGCTGTAATTTGCTGCTGTTTCAAAATAATTGAAGCCATACTGCACACTTTATTAAAAATATTCTTCCCATATGCATGTGTCGTTGAGGGGGAACATAAACTGTCAAAAACAAAGCAAACAAAGGCATTTTGAAAATTCTGTATCATAGCTTTTTGTTATAGGAGTTTTTTCATGATCTTGACTTCTTTCTTCTCTGAAGATTGTAAGCAGGGAACATTTCTAGTAACATCACTGAAGCATTTTGCTATATTAAGGGCCCTCAAAATTGATAAAGTAAAAAGAAAAATATTGTGAAAAGGTGCAGGCAGTCAATATCTTATCATACTGTAAAAACTTCAATGATGGTGACTGAACACTTTTGTCATATTTAGCCCATAGTTTTTGTTGTCGAAATACCCTCAAAAGTACTTTAATAGTGTACAGTGAAATGTATCTCAACTTTCTAGCTTTTCTAACTTTATTTTGTTATACCTGAAGAATTAAATTGCTCAAAACATATCTGGTAAAAGACAAAGCATAGGTTAAAGAATACAAAGTGGCTGACAGGAACGATTACCACTACAGTCTTTACAAAAATTATGCGTTTATCTGCAGTAAGGACTGTGCAAGCACCAGTCCAACTTCCTAATGAGGTAAGTTTCAATTTGTAAAAAATGTGGTTCACTACAATTTATTGGCAGCCCAACATTTCAGGTTTGCAGCTCTATCAGTGGCTAGAAAATCTGGAATAGAGCCTTTCTGCTGGTAGTGTTCAGAGTCAGAGAGAGAAGATAAATCTGTAAATCCAAAATCTGTCTTAGGCACTGCTGATAAATGAGATTACAGCATGCTAATAAGAAGGGTTAGAAAGTAGTTGTGGAACTATTAACTGAATTATATGTTGATCATATAAGGATAAGGACATACATAAGGACATAAGCATACAGAAGCACAAAAACTGAGGTTGTTCGTTTGATTTCAAGTTCAACAACCTGTGCATTGCAGACAGTAGTCAAATAGAGTATTAGTAAATACAAGATGAAAGTTTAGTTATATATTTTTTTATAACTGCTAAAAAGCGTAGAAAAAAAAATTGAAAATAATCAATCCAGACCTTTTCTGTCCCAGAAGCTCTTTGGTAATTAGAAAACAAGTGAGGTCTCATGACAGCTCCAGTTCCAGCTAAGAAACTGGGAGCTGAACAACCAAGTGGAAAAAATGTCTTTTAGGAGTTACAGAACAGCTACCATATATATGTCAAGAAAAAAGCTCTATCAGATCAATTTAATTTCCTTCTTTGGCACGGCAATAAGATTTGTGGACAGAGAAAAAGCAGCAAATGTCATTTTTTCATGCTAGTGAGTCTTTTGACACATGACATTCTTAGGTGAAAACGAGGAAGCATGGTCTAGCTGAAAAAATTATGTATTAGGTTGTGAATTCATTGGAATTCTGAATTACTCTCAGTGGTTTAATAATAACAAGGAGAGATAATCAAGCAGAATCGGACTTCTGTTGTTTTCAATACTTTTATTAACAATGAGAATGATGAAATAATGCTTACTCAGAAAGTACATCACTTTGAAAGAGATTGCTCGAATTCAAGAAAGAGAATTTGGGACTCAAAATGATCTTGAAAAATTGATGATATGTGACATGAAAGATGCATGATGTTCTTTAACAGAGGAAAGGGCAAGGTGCTGTCACTGAAAAAAAAAAAAAATGTGTAGCAAACAAGGACTTTTTAAGTAGCAGCTATCCAGTAAAGGCATCAAGGTGTATCACAGTATCACAATATCACAGTATGCTAGGGATTGGAAGGGACCTTGAAAGATCATCTAGTCCAATCCCCCTGCCAGAGCAGGAACACCTAGATGATGTTACACAGGAAGGCGTCCAGGTGCGTTTGGAATGTCTCCAGAGAAGGAGACTCCACAACCTCCCTGGGCAGCCTGTTCCAGTGCTCTGTCACCCTCACTGAAAAGAAGTTTCTTCTCGAGTTTAAGCGGAACCTCTTGTGTTTCAGCTTGATTCCATTACACCTTGTCCTATCATTGTTTTCCACCAAGAAGAGCCTGGCTCCATCCTCGTGACACTCACCCTTGACATATTTATAAACGCTAATAAGGTCACCCCTTAGTCTCCTCCAAACTAAAGAGACCCATCTCCCTGAGTCTTTCCTCATAAGGCAGATGCTCCACTCCCTTCATCATCTTAGTTGCTCTGCGCTGAACTCTCTCCAGCAGTTCCCTGTCCTTCTTGAACTGAGGGGCCCAGAACTGGACACAATATTCTAGATGGGGTCTCAGCAGGGCAGTGTAGAGCGGAAGGAGAACCTCTCTCGATCTACTAACCACCCCCCTTCTAATACACCCCAGGATGCCATTGGTCTTCCTGGCCACAAGGGCACACTGCTGGCTCATGGTCATCCTGCTGTCCACCAGGACCCCCAGGTCCCTTTCCCCTACACTGCTCTCTAACAGGTCGTTCCCCAACCTATGCTGGAACCTGGGGTTTTTCCTGCCCAGATGTAGGACCCTACACTTTCCCTTGTTGTATTTCATCAAGTTATTCCCTGACCAACTCTCCAGGCTGTCCAGGTCTCACTGGATGGCAGCACAGTCTTCTAGCGTGTCAGCCACTCCTCCCAGCTTGGTGTCATCAGCAAACTTGCTGATAGTACACTCAATTCCCTCATCTAAATCGTTGATGAATATATTGAATAATATTGGCCCTAGTACTGACCCTTGAGGCACTCCACTAAACACCGGCCTCCAACTAGACTCTGCCCCATTGACTACGACTCCCTGGCTTCTTCGGCCAGTTCACAGTCCACCTCACTACCCAATCGTCCAGCCCACACTTCTTCAGTTTAGCTGTGAGGATGCTGTGGGAGACTGTGTCAAATGCTTTACTGAAGCCAAGGTAGACCACATCCACCGCTCTGCCATCATCCATCCACCTCGTTATTTCCTCATAAAAGGTATCATCAAATCACAAGTCAAGGGTGAATCAAGAATATCTCGATGTTCTAAAAGAGAAGGATCTAGTCTAGTTAGTGACCAATAGATAATCAAAATGGTAAAAAACTGAGGAAAGGAACAATTGGGAAAACTGTGAATAAAGAAATGTGCCTTACAGTTCTCTGGACTGCTTTGGCCACATGTTATGCTTCAAGCAGATGTATTGCAGAGGTAAGGAAATTTATTATGTCCTGCTTTGTGTCTTTTAGTTTAAAAAAACCCCAACAAACAATGAGAATGGACATGGTGCAAATCTCCAAAAACTTGAAAATGTTGCTGTGAGAAAGAAGACCTGTAATGACAGGATATCAGTGTACAGTTTTCTACTATGGAAGTCAGTAAAGTGGTCTCCACCCACACAAACCTTGAAGAACAAACTAGAAAAGATCCTGGCAAGACAGTTATCATCTAAGTTGCCAAGGCCTACAATAGGGGAATACACTTTTTGATCTCTCACAAATATATGATTCTGTGACTTCAAACTTTTTTTACTTGTATTTGCTTTATTGAGTGGAGATTAGTCAGCTTTTCATCCTTCAAATTTTTTTTTCGTATATCTTTAAGATGTCTCTTTTGAGTTGTATGTGTATGCATTACTTTCTAAACATTTCCCTTTTGCCTCATCCAGTCATTACAAGTGGGCCACCAAGATGTAAAAAGATAAAAAGATTATTAATGAGCTTTTTTTTTCTTCAGAAGGATTTTGCATGAGTAATTTTTCAACCTGCAATGCAATTAAATATAAGTTTTACCTCGAGAATACGCATGATTAATTATTTTTACATATAAGTAATAGAAGTCTACATGACTTTGAATTCCATCTGTCATTGTTGGCTTTTTGTTTGAACTGGTTTTGTTGTTACATTAGTTTTGTCCAAAGCCAGTATCTGATATATGATATATATGACTTACACATCAGATCATTTTGGTAGGATATTATAGGAATAGCAAAGAATAACATAAAAATAGACCATGCACGTTTTTATTCCACTTTCAGATGTTAATCATTCTTTCCAATTATTATGTAGTCTGTTCACTAGCAATACCTAATTTATATATATAAATTAGTTCTATGCATATATTTCTCATTGACAAGTTCACAGAATGTATTGATGACAGGAAAAGATATTCAGCTGTAACAGAAGTAACAGATAAAACTTGAGCATTTATCTGTCAGATTTTGTAGATAATAATTTACAGTCTCTCTATTTGTGAGTAATTAGCTGCTGATAACATGATGACATGACAGAAGGGAGAGGAAGAGAGTACTGCTGTGCTATTTTTATTCTGTAGCTAGACAGCTTAGAATAGCATGTTTCATTCATTCATTTAATTAACACTAGATCACATTTCTTCTTATGGCAGGTGCAGTTTTGCAGTCCTAGTGTTTCCGTACAGCAAGCAGCAGAATTACTAATTTCAGTGCCAGTCCATGTAGAATTTTGCTAAGTCCTAGTCTCTTTACCATCTCCCAAATCCACATTCAAGACACAGTCCACAATTATCTTCAAATTAGTTTAGTTTGTTCAGTACTTGAGCATCAAGCAAGTATGAAATGGTGAAACGTCGTAACAGGATACTGCCCTGCATCTTTCATCATTAACAGGACCTTTTACCACCATGGTTAATCTTCTTATTGACTCTTTGCTTCAAAGAAATTATGCAATATTTTGTATAAAAATTAGAATTACACAGCCCTCTTCACTGACATCTAAGCTTTCTGTTGATGTGGAAGGAATCAATCAATAGCATATACCAATTTTGCAGAGATCGAGTGACCAATGTATCTGCTCTGTGGTAGGCTTTTTCTGTAGCTGAGATTATCTTGTGGTAGATACATTTCTTTGCAAATGTACAACAAAGTAAATGAACGCTCAGAAAGAGTGATTCCAGAGAGCTGTCTAGACTTACAGTTTTGTCATTGAGAAAGTACAGATAATTTGGAAAGATTTTTTTGTATACATTAAAAATACTGCCTTTTTTTCTGAATGTAGAAACTCTCTTCTCCCCTAACAAACAAACTCTAAGAAATTATGCAGCAAAACTAAGAAAAAAGCTCAGAATTTTGGGTAGAAAATAAAAAGATCCTGAAAGCTTGCTGGTAGAGAAGCCCTAAATTAAGAAACTCTTGGAGTACTTGGATTAAAAAATTTATGCGAAAGTGTGCTTATCTCTAGTACTCCTTGTTTCATTACACAGAAGTAGATGCTTACTTGCCTTTATGTAGGTTTGCATTATAAGTTTCTCTGTTCTCTTTTTCTGGATCTAAAAATTTCTTCTTATGTTTTAAACTCCATGGAGAACAGCTTTTATGTCACAAACAATATCTAAAATCTTGAATTATGTTTCAAAATGCTGAGAGTTTGAATTCACAGGTCCTTGACGCAAAACCAGATTAACTCATTCCGGTTGATATTTGATATTTCAGTTATTAAAACCAAAGTTAACATTGATCCATTCCAGGAATAATATTTATAAACACTAGATGAACATTTAGTTTAAAAAATCTGTTTTGTACTAGGAATAAGTTAGGAAGAAATAGAGGTTTTATAATTTAAACTATGCTTCATTTTTTTTTTATTAAAAAAACCCAGCACAATGTTATGATCTCCTCTGTAACTGGAGTTTTGCTTCACTAAAAATATACTTTATGAAATATTTATTTGCAAGGTAAACAGCAGAGAAAATTGAACTATGCTTCATCTTGATTTCAGCTGGAGATCCGAGGATTGTAAGAGCAATATTAGAATTAATTTTTGAGAGTATATTTTTTTCCCCCACTAGGCCATTTAGTCTAATCAAAGACAAGAAGAGGAAAAAAGACAGCAGTGACTGAGCAGGCAAGACCACAAGAAAAGGACAGTGTGATAATCAACAGTTGGCTTGACCAGAAACACCTACAGGAGAGCATGGCAGGATGAGTCTGACCCCAGCATGGGCAGAATTGATGCAGGCCCTGACCTCACTCTCCAGTCCCTTGGTGGGCAGAGCCGTGTCAGGCATTGGGCACCTTGGCAGCCCTGGGCACTGCAAGGGCAGAGACTGGGACTGGGGCCTGACCAGGAGATATCCTCCATGGACAGAGGGACATGTGGCTGGGACATGGTTATAGCTTGGGTCTGAGAGGCACCCGCTAGAAACCAACCTGCAAGAAATCATGCCTGCATGTCTTCTTCATGTTTTAAAGGGTCTCCTGGGCCCATGGGCAGGAATGTGCATCTAGGTTCCAGGTAAGGCCACTCACAGCAACTAAGTCCATCTGTGCCCTCACAACCACTTCAAGAAAATGACCAGTCTCAAGTGGTGTTCCTGAGGGCTCAGTACTGGGGCCAGTTTTTCTTAGTATCTTTATCAATTATCTGGATGAGGGGATTGAGTGCATCCTCAGAAAGTTTGCAGATGACACCGAGCTGGGTATGAGCATTGATCTGCTGGAAAGTAGGAAGGCTCTCCAGAGGGACCTGGACAGGCTGGATCAATAGACTTGAGGCCAATTGTATAATGTTCAACAACGCCTAATTCTGAGTCCTGCACTTGCATCACAACAACCCCAGGCAATACTATAGGCTTAGGGGAGAGTGGCTGGAAAGACTCCCAGTGGGAAAGGATCTGTGGGTGTTGGTCAACAGCTGGTTGAACATGAGTCAGCAGTGTGCCCAGGTGGCCAAGAAAGCTAAAAGCATCCTGGACTGTATCAGAAATAATATGGCCAGCAGGACGAGGGAAGTAATTGTCCCTCTGTACTCAACATTGCTGAGGTTGCATGTCTAATCCTGTGTTCGGTTTGGGGTCTCTCACTACAAGAAAGACATTTTGGTGCAGGAGCATATCCAGAGAAGGGCAGTGAAGCTGGTGATAGGTCTAGAGAACAAGCCTTATCAGAAGTAGCTGAAGGAACTGGGGTTGTTTAACCTGGAGAAAAGAAGGCTGAGAGGAGACCTTATTGCTTTTTACAATTACCTGAAAGGAGGTTGTAGCGAAGTACGTGTTGGTCTGTTCTCTCATGTAACAATCAATAGGATAAGAGGAAATGGCTTCAGGTTACACTGAAGAGATTTAGACTGAACACTAGGGAAAATTTCTCCCCCAAAAGGGTTGTGAAACATTGGAATAGGCTGTCCATGGAAGTGGTGGAGTCACTGCCCCTGCAGGTATTGAAAAGGCATGTACATGTGGCACTCAGTTACGTTGTTTAGCGGTGGACTTGGCAGTGCTAGGTTTGCAGTTGGACTTGATGATCTTAAAGGTCTTTTCCAACCTAAATGATTCTATGATTTTACGATTTTGTGTACAGGTTTTCCAAAAGCTAGTTAATTTGATCTGTCTTGATAACCCGTGAGTCAGGAAAGTGCTTAGGTTGCAGTCATGCCAGGTTTTTCTGGAAGAAAACTTCAGGGTGGGGCCGTCAAAATCTGAAAAATCGTTAATGATGTGATGGAACAGGAAAGAGCAGAAGCTGCATGAGCAACTCCAGAAGTGTAGACATCTTCCAGCAGGAAAAAAAAACAACAAACCAAAACAAACAGGACTAACAAAAATGATGGAGTAGAAAAAGGTTTCATCTTGCAGATGAAAAGAAATAGAACAGCAAAGTGAAAATAGAAAAAATACATGAGAGAAGCAGACAAAAAACATGCTAGAACCATAAAGCAAACAATGCTGTTGATGTACCAAAGACTTAAAAAATGCCTGTATTTCTCACATTTAGAGAAGCAGGAGGTAGGGTGATTTGCAAACTCTAAGGAGAACGAAGTGACCTAAGACTATTACAGGTACCAGAAGGCAGTAGTTTGATGGTTGGAAGCATTTTGACAGGATAAGTAGAGAAGCCTGTCACTCAGGAGGATCTAGGGAGAAGATAAATCATCTTCAGAATCCAATATACAGATGTTTCTCTATGTGAAAGAGGCTTAGCTAGAAATCTGTCTTCAAAAATTTTAAAAAATTAAGAAATTGTCCCTGTATACCTTATAACAGTTGTGGGTTTTTTTCCTTAGCATTATTAATTTGGTAGTTAATCATAACTAATCATATATTCTTGACCAACAAATGATTCCAGCAAACATTTAAAAATAAATTGGTCTGAGACTGTTGCTTCTTTTAAGTGTTATCTTCACTTGAGCAAAACAACAGATCAATAGGAATTTTGCTTGCTGACATAGCCCTGAGGTTATTTATCTTCTAAAGAGAGAACTCTGCCTTACAGAAAATGCTGCCTTCAGTCCAGCAAAACACTGATTTTTGTTCTGGTAATATCAGGATTTCCTATAAACAGTCAAATACTTATTTTTATGCTCAAAATCTTGTTTATATGCAAAGAGGAAACATATTTTGCATATGTATTTGTATATAAAGCCAAGGATTTATTGTTAGTATGACTGAATTCTTAATAGTGTAATTCAAGAATTATGAGTCTAGATCTAATTGTTACAGGAAAAAAAAAAAAGACAGAGAAATAATGCAGTTAAAACTGTTATACTTGTTTTAGGTTTTACTCCTTCTCTGGGAGCTATGCTCACCCTCTGTCATGGATTGGAGTCTGATGGGGTTTTTTGGTAAAAGTGGGAGTAGACTTGTGTGAAGATTTAAGAGCCTCCCTCACCCCCAGGTAGGAGTTGGACTCACCTCTGGCCAGGGGCAGGCCAATCAACGCCTCTGTGATTAAGGTATTTAGGAGGTGACCCCGTTGCTCTTTCTCTTTTGTTTTTGTCTTATTTTGAGTTGTCCTGTCTTTAACGTTCAGGAGTTTTTCTGTTGGAAGAGGAGGAGATGAGAGAAGAACAAAGGGATGTCGCCCTGGGAAGAAAGAGAGGGAGAAGAGTCCCAGAGGAGAAGGAGAGGGAGAAGGCTGCCAGAGCAGGACCTTTCCCTGAAGCCTGTGGTGGCTGAGATGGCAGGAAGGTGATTACCTGACAGTTGAGGGGAGCAATGGGAGCAAGAACATGCAGGATGCGTCGGTATGTACAGAGCCCCATGCGAGAGGGCAGAAAGACCAAGCATCAGTGGTGAATGTACCCGAACCAATCTGTGGCCCTGAGGGACCCAGAAGGAGGAAGAGGATTGCCTCCTGTGAGGTGGATACCACGTGGCAGGAAGGAGAGACTGCGAGGAGCCCTCTTGCTCAAGGAGGAGCTGCCATGGACAATGAGCAATGGCCAGATGGACTGCACCTCCACTCCCTGCCCCTCTTGCACTGTTGAGGGGGGAGGGAGGAGGTAGCCAAGAAGATGGGAGGGTGCTGGTGGGGGGGAGTGTATTTAAACTAGGGTCATATTTATTAATATATTCTTCTCACTATCCTACTTCGTAAATGTTAGTGGTGAAATAAATCTATGTTTTCCTCCCCAAGTCACTCTGATTCTTTACCCATCATCTTAAATGGCAGATTATTACCCTCCCTATCCTTAATCTCAAACCCTTGAGTCTTTTTAGTTGAATTGTCTCCCTCCACACCACTGTGGAAATGGCGGGGGAGGGGGGAGGAGGGGGGAGAAGTGAGCTGTAGACCTCTTGTTTTTTGTCCCAGTAGCTTGAACTACGACACCCTCCCACTGCTCCTCTGGGTCTTAAAGTCAGAGATGCTGGTGCTGGTTCTGAGGGAGGGAGTCTGCTGCAGAGTCTTCAGCGTCTGGAATCATCAACTGGTGGCATTATTATGCTGAAGGCGATCCCTGCTTCTTCCTTGATTTAGAATTCACTTTGGATTATTTTTCTCACATTTCGTAACACATTTTATGCTTTTCTGCTTTTTCACTGGTCTGCAGTTCCATGTTACATCCAAATTTACAGGATGTGTTGCCTCTTACATATATTAAATGCTACTGCTTTATGGTCTTTATGACTCCTAAAACCCATTTTGTCCAGGTCTGTATTTCTGTAAGAGACCATAGGTGAGCTGTGTACAGCCACAGGGTCTCCAAGGCCACCTTGTGTCCCGTCTCCCACCATCCTATGCCTGTGCACTTTTGCCCAGTATCCTGTGCTGCATTTCTCAAGGCCTCTGCTGTTGTACGAAGACTGTTTCCCTATATCGTGTTTTTGTGTTAGTTGCAAGCATCTTGTTCTATGCAGAGTAACTACCTATTTCAAACTTGTGCTTGCATCACACAAACACAAACACAAGTAAACTGACCTAGCCACGGACACCTGGTCAATTAGAGAAACTACTGTCAGAGATAAACAAAAAAAAAAAATGAAGCCACAGGCAGATCAAGCAAAACTAATACAGAGCAAGACTGGCAAACCTCAGTCCTTAAGCCTTGCAAACTCAATACAGTACTTATGGTCCCTTACTAGCATTGGCAATGCCATGCTACAGGGTTACAGGTTTATCTTGTACAGACAGCAAGCAGAGGGGGCAAAGAGAGGATTCCCAGGCACTGAGCTTTCTGATTAAAGCATGTGCTTAAATTTAAGTGCATGAAACAGTGTTTCTTATTTCAGTTCTAGCAGTGAAGTGTTCGCTGACATCAAGACATTGTTTCTGTGCCTCAGTAAATGCTGCTATGTCAATGACATTGGCATTCATTGCTGTAATTGAAATCAGAAGCTTAGGTTTAAGCATATTCTTTAAAGGCTTTTTGAAGTAAAATTAAAGTACTCAGTATAATACAGCATTAAAACTGATGAAAAAGAATATCCTCACAGCTTCTCGTTAGTGCACAATTATAGTACTAACTTCTGTGAACATGTTGAATATTGTTGGTTGACTAGGGAAAAACAGTTTTCATGATGTGAAGGTGAAATTTGTCACCCCTTTGGAAAGATCTATTTTCGTAGTGCAATTCTGAAACAGTATTTTCCCAAAAGACTGAGGTAAATTCTTTCTTTTCCCTCCTTTCCATTTACATTCTCTGAGGATTCGTTTGTCTAACAGGGTAGGTTTTTTCCTCCTAAAATTTAGTAGGGAACAGGTAAAACATGACGTAATTAAAAATTAAAAAGTATTAAAAAAGTAAAAATTATTAAAACATTTTTATTTTTTTCTTTTAATAAACTAAAAGAGACTCTACTTGAAAAAGAATCTCTCTTTAAAAATATTTTGAAAAACAATCCAAAAATTACACATTTCAATGTCATTCTCTCATCCCACGGAAAAATCTCATTTTTCATTTTAATAAATAAATTTGCTGCTTAAATGGTGGACATTACTTCAGAAAGTGTAAAATATAAATAATATTGCAACTAATGGTCTTCACTTATATAGTATAGAATTATTTGTGATATTTAAGGACCAGCTTTCTTTCTAATGGACATATGAAATGCAAAAGAGTATATAGATATATATAAACACATATATATAATGCATATGTGAGGTGAGAGAAAGGGAGAGAGTGAGAGATCACACAGACTCCGCGTGTCTTCTTCAGAAGCTCTAAAATCTTTCTGCTAGATGTAATAAACAATGGGGAGGAGTATCTGTGGTTTAAATTCTCTTATTTTATACATATGGGAAAAATTAAAATGAGTGATTACAAGCAGCATCAGAAATTTAGAAAAATGGGCCACCTAAACTGAAAGGTAGCAGAAGTATTCACAGTTAAGAATAAGGTAAAATAAGAAATTTTATTTTCTGTTTCGAAACTGCCTGGTTTTCTGTTTTAAAACCACCTGGTAGATTGTCCTTAAATTCTAACCAATTGGGAGAAGGGCTGCATGTACAGAATCAGCTACTGTTTAACTGGAGGCCTAAAAAACGTAAGATGATTAACTACTGGTAGCAAGCATACACTACTGTCCATGGCAGCTCAAATGCAAATGCTGGAAAGATAAAATACTTTGAAGAATGCCAAGGACTGAGTTCTGTTGCATTCACTTAGAGCGAATAATTAGAGAGTTCCACTTAGCTCACAGAAAAAATTCTGTTATACCTTTCAATACATGATTTAAATAAGCTCATAAAGCAGCCTGCTAAGCTGTTGTTGACATTGAGCAGAATGTGGTTTTCAGCAAGTTATGTTTCCTTTGCCTATTTATACATTCCCCGCATGACTGAAAGATACATGAACTGAAGTTTATTATGGTGCATATTAAGCACAACCCTACAAATGGACTAACACACAAATACTGAAAAATACTTGCAAGCTAAGAGAATTCTCCACTGAAATTACTGGAGTCTATCTCACATTAGATTGACATTTAATGAAATGAAAGTTATGTAAACCCTTAAGTCTCTAGAACAAGAGAATAAACCCTGCAGTTTAAAGCAGAATTTGACAGCTGTTTTACTGCTGGATTTGGAAAATTTCCATCAAGAAATATACTATTTGTGCTGTATGCTATTTTATCTCAACTTTTTAATGACAAATCCCACCTAAAATCTTCTGAGCTGTTTTAGCAGTTAAACTGTAAATTTATCTCAGAAACTAATTCAGAGTCTGTCATTCTGCTCAAGTATCCCAATAGCTAGGAACAAGTGAACAAGTTGAGAATAAGTAAAAATGCTCAGTGGTGACATGGTTGAAAGGTGACACATGTTAAAGTAACTGGATTGAATAATAGACTTACAACAAAATTTTGATTCATAACTAGACCTATATCCAGACATGTTGAGTGTTTAGATGCATACACTCTCAGGGCAGTAGGACTCCAAAATCTTTTGTTGATTTAGGAATCATAAAATGTAAAAAGGAAGGATACAGGGTTCCCTAGAAACCAGAGTTGCCCATATTGTTTCTCCAAATCTGTCTCTTGAAGCCTACTTGAGACATTTCCTGAAGTGATCTGGACCTTGCCTGTTGTTGAAGTCTGCTTGATTCTTTATTTTTCAGATCCTACCATCAACAATAGGATCATAGAATCATCAAATGCATTGAGTTGGAAGGGACCTTTAAAAATCATCTAGTCCAACCCCCAGATACAGTGTATAAGGTTTCCACATTATACCACATGTGCTTGATCAGACTGCCAGCAAAATACCTTCTTCGTACAATACAGCTTAATGTCAAATCTTCTGTCTGCAGACATCTGCCACTTTCTTTGAACCCATTTGTGTATCTTATTTCCTCAAGTACAGTCACACTGCCACTGGTGTTCATGGAGTCATGTAAATGTGTGATTCAACTGTTTTGACAATGTGTTCCAGCCCACTTTGGCTTCATTGTTGACAATTTCAAATGGATCTGAGACCACAGATCAAGGAGCAAGCTGACGTCTCACTACTCCCTTTTTCAGTTCTCTTACCAGAATATTTCCCAAGGTTGGTCTCCCCTAGCTGAGCGATCAAGATATCGGCTGCTCTTTCTGGACGAATCAGGAATTTATATAACTAACTGAAGGGACCCCAGAGAACACATGACAATACTGTAGGACCAGCCAGCAGCAGCCTTGCGCATACCTAAAATAACTTATACCAGAAAAGAGCTGCAAGAGCCAGAGACATGTGATATATGATGCTGGAATCTTGCTAATAAGGCAGGTTTTCCCACTTCGTCATCCAAGTAGAAATGGATGCACAAAACTGCAGTCTGAATTCCAAAATGTCCTTAAATTTGAACACAACATTGTTACAGACATTAGGCTATTTGTTTATTTATTATAGGTGAACTCAATTTAATTAACACTCTGAGTCAGTGATCAAAATAATCCGTTTACCTGGTTTTAAATTCTCTGTACCAGAAAATCACTGTTACTAAGAAGAAGAAATATTACCCAAAGTAACATATGCTGGATAATATCTATACTCACCCAGGATTCTTGGCCACCTTTCAGGACAGTACTGACCTTCAATTTGTGCTTTGAATTCCAACTCTATTACATTTGAAAACTTTTTCCCTCCTTAATTCTGAATACTGCAGTACAAGCACACCATGTCCAGCCCAAGAAGCAAACTCAGATTTCCAGGTCATATTGCACAGGTTTACCAGCTTTTTCATTTGTCACAGAAACAGTCTCAGTGGCTGGTTCATATTAGTCTTCTGGTGATTCTCTCTTCAAAACACTCATACCCCAGCAGCACTTCAGCATAACATAAGAGTTTCTCCTTTTATCAGCAAAGTTGCCCAAAGACTGTAGTCTGACAAATACAATCTTCAATTCCTTTAGGAAGTGCAGTTGCCAGTCGCTGTTCTACTTTTGTCTGAACTTCAGCATATTATCCTGTAGAGATACCCTTTACACGTCTATACTAATATTATTGTGCAAAACCCAAGTATTCTAAACTATAGATGTTGACTGGAGAAGAGAAACTGTATAAAAGGTGGGAAAAAAAAATTGAGTACTGTGTTTTGGTATTGCTTCTGAAACCTCATGAAACAGTTGTATCAATAAGGAACAATTTGTGAACGAGGAGGAAAGGTAAAATGTCACAGTGTGTATTTTTTTAGCAGTCTTTAGGGACAATAGAAAGACAAGGATGAGGGTGATTAAGAAATACATACTAAATATAAAACATCATATTCAACATATTTGTCCTGAAAACATGAAGTTTCACATTAGTCCAAGTGTGTTCCATTAGTGAAATCTCAATTAATTTTCTGCCAGTGGAAATTAAATGATATGGAGTACACATGCACAATTCAACAAAGCAACACCACAAATATGAAAAGGAATTGACAAACAGAAAGTGGCAGAAATCAATAATATTTTCTAATGCTAGGAAAAGCACCCAGTTTAATCTTTTGTTTTAGTAAGTCAGCTTTTAATTCTGTACAGTGAAAGGCTTTTTAATAGGAGTACTCTGTTATGGCAAAACTGGGTAAGATCTCCTAGAGAGGATATAGATGCAGCTTTTCAAATATTTTTCAAGGTGGAAAAAGATTGAGAGGAGAAATATTTCCTTATTAATTAGCCTAAGAAATATAACAAACCCTTCCAGAAAACTAACAACATTTCTAAATCAACTCATGAGGGCTCTACAATTTCTTGTCCAGGGGGGCAGATTGATGTTATATTCACCAACACTGTCAATGGACAGGGTATACCCTTTGCTCAATGGTAACAAGAAGGTATGCTTGTAAGGGTTATCTCTAGCAGAGCTGTGTTCATCTGCTGGTGTAGCTTCAGACAGTTCAAATGTAGGGCTGGCAGTCACTTTATAAGACACTCTAAATCACCTGAAAGGGATCCACCTTTTCTGCTTGATCAGAGTAGCAATTATTCTTTCAGTATCTGTAATCTACTCCCATAGTAAGTACCGTATCCTAAGACTTGCTTGAAAGTACTGCCTTCATTTACAGTAAGTTTACCTGGTGAAGTGATGTGAGCAAGGTTAGGAAGCATCATCTCTACAGAGGCAACAAAGCTGAGTAAGATGATAGCTCCGGTACAGTTTATGACTTGTATTACAAGATGTTTCTGAGGAGTGCAGATTTTAATGAGTGCCTTATGTTGGGCCGTGTATGATGTGATGCCAAGTCTGAGGAAGGACTTTCCCCTCTGGCAGGTACAAGCATACGTCCCTGCCACAAGGAGAAAACAGATGAAGGATAATTTCCGGCTCCAGGCAGAGCTGTCCAAAGGGAATTACTGCATTCTGACTGAAATAATCATGCTTTTCAAAAATGCCATATGGATATTTTGTCTTACTCACATTAACTCTGATTGGTTGACAAACTCTGTAACTAACAGAATGAGGAAAATTTGCATAATTACACTTTTTTTTTTTTAAGTAGCATACAAGGAATATGCAAATCTTTGGTGTCTAGTATAACTTTGCTTTTATTGGTTCATCTTTTTATATATTCCATGCTGTTGCCCAGCAACAAAAATATCACATACATCTAGTGGAAATGTTAGTCCATAAGGAGACAAAATAAGTTATCTGAAAAAATCTTTCCCATTCTAAATGAACTATCTATCTAAATGAACTATCATTCTAAATAATCTAACTATCTATCTAGCTATCTATCTAGCTATCTTCCATCCATCCGTCCATCCATCCATCCATCCATCCATCCATAGTCAGCTGTTACTGGCTTGGGTTTTTTTTGTTTCTTTTTCTCACATCAGCTGTGCTCTCCATTTTCCACTTCAGTTATTGGATACATTTAAAGGAGATGATGATGTCTATGCCTAGGAGATTAATAATGTTCTTAATGTTATTTGCTGTATTATTTCATGAAAGTAGAGTGGAAGACAAAATGAAAAGAGGTTTGGATCTGAAAAGCTGATCACAAGTTCTGTGCCTAGGGTTGTTTACAAAATAAGCTTTTCCTTTTCATGTCCCAATCTACACAATTTTGAGACATGAAAATCTGGAATTTACTTAAATCAAATACAAACCCTAATTTGAAAGTGTTAATAACAGTGAGTCATAATGTCAAAAAATGATATTGACAAGAAAGCCTGAGACGAAGACTGATTAATGTGAAAGTCTGAGGTAACTACAGACAGGAATCTTACGCTATAACTGGTATGCAGTGCACAGTTATAAGCATTTTTACTTTAAGGATGGTTCATTTTAATCAGAACTGATATTCAAAGTGGAAGACATGCTTCATTGTTACTGGTCAAAACGATTGCCTCTTTTTTTTTTTTTTCCCCCTTGTGAAGTAGGAATGACGTCAACAAAATACTATTGAAAAATAACTTGGTTTCTATAGAAGGAGAAGTTTTAGGAAGGACTTAAAGGGTGATATGAACTCATCTACATTCATGTGGAAGACAAATACTTCATGTTTAAAGACAATTTTTCTATATGAGTATTTGAAGATTTCTGTTAAGGATGGGCAGTGTGTTTCACTGCTGCTTTTTACATGTCCAAGGTGTTGTAACAGTCATTCTTAATGAGTAGGTTAGAAAAAGCAAAAAGAAAAATATCGTTGCTGATTTCACTCCTGTGTGCATAGTTACTCCTCTCATACCCAAAAGATACTTTTTAATCTTGTCTGATCATCAAGCTTTAAAATATCTGTTAGAGACCGTTGGCCAGAGGTAACTTCGTGTTGTTTAATTTGTATTGTTTTTTCGAGGGGGATAAGAATTTTCTATCAAAAGCAAATACATAAAAACAGAAATAGATGAAAAAATGCGTGAATTTACAATTTATCTGATTTCATCCTTTAGAATACCAGTTTCCAGCTTTCTATTGAGATATAAACAGGCCACACAAAATTTCAGCATAGTATATCACTATTAATTTGATTTAATTGCTTTGTCATTGTCTGTGCTGCAAGTTAGTTTATGAAGACTTTAATATTAGCCTCAGTTAAATTATGGTCACCGGTTCACCTTTGTCTCCTGTTTTCCAAAATAACAAGTTGTAGGTGCTTTGTAATGTACATAGTGGTGTTCTTACGAGGTTGTGCTTATCGAAGTGGCATGACAGTGCTATTCTTGAATTAATTCCTAGTAGAAACACAAGAAGGGCAACATAATATCATCTCTTTTTTGCATGATATGTCCTTGAACTGAAGGAGAATGTTGAGGAGGTAACGGAGGAGAAGCAAAGAGGAGAGGGAAGAAGCAGAACAAAGAAAATTTTTAAATCTTTAAAGTAAAAAATTCATAAAGTTAGCATTAATTTTAAAAGGTTTAAACCCAAGTTTCTTTTGAAAGCTTTAATTTAATGCAATTAATTATTTTTCTAGTGGATTTAACTCATAACTATCTCCCCACCTTGACATAAGCACATGAATATTTACATACACAGTTATCACCTGCCACCAGCAGTTCTCCCTGTCCTGCAGGCATCTTTTTATACCACATAATATTCACCAGAGTAGTGAAAAAAAAAAAAGTTTTATTATTGGTGCTCCATTTCCCTGCTAGCTATTCCACCTCCCCTAATTTTAATCATGGTTCCTTACCATAACGTAAGCAATATCACAAAACTTCTGAGGTGCCAGCACAACGTAGCTCACTCCCTGGCATGTCCTGCTCTCGCTGTGCTCTGTAACCTAGGGAAGCAGCTCCTGGGTTCTCAGACATTATAGTGCTGCCTTGCAGAACTCATATTGGCAGTGTGAATTCAGGTTGAATCATCATGCCAGGGCTCTGGACTGTTGTCATTCCATGTTTTATCCTGATAATGGCTTAGGATGCAATTTTAACTGTGGGGGAAAATAAAAATCTCAATAATGGAGTATCTCTCCCCCCTCCTTTATTACTATGAAAGAAATAATATATATCTGCATTGCTACAGCTACAATGATAGATCTTTCTGATTGTTTCAGTATGAGGCCTTAAAGCCTCAAGAAAACTTTTTGATGTAGTACACCATCAAAGCCATAAAGTAACACTGGAGAGTAAATGGAGGACTACATGGTTCAACATAAATGTAAAATTTGAGTAATTTAAGATTGTATCAGGGATAACTTACTGCTAACGTTCTTGCTTACTCAATGATGGCAAGAGCTAACCTCATAGGTTTCTTTGCCAAAGCTTTAAAATTTAAGGTCTGTTTGCCTTCCATTACATCATCTGTCTTTCCTACAGTTATGTGGTTAAATACGCTCTTAGAAAAATACATTTATGTGCATTGGCATTTCAGTCAATTGTCTGGTATAAATTTGCAGCTCTAATCCAAGTGTATAGTTAAACTATAATTGAAACATTTTTCAGTGATATGAAAAAAGGTATTTGAAAAATTCTAACAGTGTTTATAGTTCAAGATACTTGAAAGTTGAGTATTTGCCTATAGACATATTTGCAAAATCCTAAAACTTCTAATATTCTGAGTATTTTCTCTAGTATAAATGAAAACCTCATTTTCCAGTCGCTGTATCACTACAATAAAATGTGTCTAACATTCATAACTGTTAAATGCAGTGAACAGATACTTGCTCTAGATTTCCACCTATGTCGTGATTTTCAGTGACACCTGAGACTGATTGATGCATTTCAGCAACTTAGATTATAACTTGTTGGACTGAGCAAGACCCTTAGGAGTTTCCACTTCATCTTTGACTACACTGGACTATATAATGCAACCAAGGGACCACTTGACTAGGACATCCAACTTTCTCTCCGTAGTATTAATAAAATATGCTAACATAAATTAAACTTTTAAAATGTACATGGTTATAAGAAGCAGGTCTCCTTTTGAAAGGAGTTGTTAAATGACTCTAAGGAGAACCTTTCATACACATTTCCTTCCCTTAAGTGTGCTCACTGAACCTTCCTATGCACATTGAGCTACATATCATTGTCACTGTCATTCCTAAGAGAACATTATAAAGAAGTCCTCTTAGAAAGGGTTCTGATACAAAAAAATCTGAACAGTTTATAAAATGATATTGAAACCAAGTGATAAATATGCAAATTAAACTTGCCAGGTGGCAGAAAACTTTCAATGTTCCTTTTCACCTTTAGATAGAGTATGAAAGTCTGCTGACAGTCTCTCAGTCTCAAAGTGAGTCTGAGGAATACTTTATGAGCAAATTTTAAATTGAAAATATACATTTTCAATGTCATTCTTACAGATTAAATTAAATTCTTCAAGAAAAAAATTAACACAGGTATGAACATTGATAATGATGAGAATGACAAGAGCAAAGGAAGCAAAAAGCGTATGTAAGACTGGAATCAAAGGGCAGAAGTAAAAGAAGAGTTATAACTACACAAAATCTTATGAGTTTGTATAATGAGCCAGAAGGGTTATCCATTTCAGCATGTGTTCTTCCCTGACTGCCCAGGACTAGGACAGAGAACTCCAAATGAACCTTCAGCTGCACAAGTTCTTTGCATAGCTGACAACAGTGAAACACCTTACTGGAAAGTAATATGAAATAATGACTGAAACAGTTTTAATGCAAGTGCGGTAAGCATGGCAGGTGAGATTACATCATAGTGATAGTTTACATCAAATACTGGGAAAAACCCACGATGTTGAAAGAGTACTTACTGTGACTACATTTGGTTTGTCCAAGGTTAAATACAAATGAAACAAGTTAAGCAAACAAATATTTTACTGTTATTTTCAGTATTGTTACCGCTTTGCTTCCAAACACATAATTTCAACTGACTCTGTAAATTTCATAAGAGTTTAAATTGTCATTAAATATGTTTGATTTGTTCAGAACCAGCAATACTAATAATGCAGAACTAACAAAAATAGAAGAGGCACATAGTATAAAATAACTACTTCTTTTCATTTTCAGTGGGAACAGGAAAACAAACCTGAAACATATACCTATATTAAGGGAAGCAATAATTGAACTACTCCTATATTATATCTAATCATCTAAGACTTCAAGAAAGTTGGAATATATCATTTCAAGACTTATTTCTTTCAAAGTGAGAATTTTGCTAAATTAATATCCCAAATGTTTACTTCAAACAGAGCTTATCTCACAAATATTTTCAGTGTGCTGCACTAGTTTCTTCTTCCAGTCTTTTTAACTGTCTTCTTAAACGAAATGAATGTCTTCAGATGTGCGGGTGTGATAATGATCTGAGGCGAAGAAAAAAAATCTTATTCTTTTAGTAAGGCATTATCTTTATGGAACTGTCTGTTTTCAGGGGTCAGGATTCATTTCCTGTCAAATATATCACACAGGCATCAATAGCAGTGCCTACATAGCCTTGTTTCTTAGACTCTCTGCACAGGAATTTTCCACATTAAAGAGCAGTCACAGAATACAACTACAATTTAGAGAAATTTTTTCATGTTCTAATCAATACAACTCATAGTCCAATGGATATGGTCATTTTGAATTATGATTGGATAAACGATCCTGACATTTTTGTGCCCAACTCATGGTTTAGTTAGGCACTTGGCAATTTTTCATGTTTTTCCTGAAATTTATTTTGCTTCTTTACAATCAGATTTCACATAGCTTGCTCTTACTTTTGGAAACTGGAATATGAGTAGTCTATTTCCTATAGAAATTTTAAATTTTGCCAAAGAGGTAAATTTTTTTAGCTCATTCCAGGTTATAGAAATAAAATATTACTGTACTATTGCATATAGACCATCATTTTATTGAGACATTATTTATATCTTTTGCAGAAATCTGAATGATCTAATCCCATGTTAACAATTCTGATTTCTCCCTCATAAAACCAGACTAGAAACATTTCTGTGTATCTCTCTACAAGTAGTGTGTGATTCTCTCTTTCTATATCAGAGTCTATCTGGCATCAGTTGGGACTTTAAGGAAATTAAATTATTTGATGTTAAGGCAGTAATTATTAATTCAAGACTTATTTTACTGGAGCATTATTGCAATTGTAGAAAATACTGAAACTCAAAGAAAATAGATATTATAGCTTTCTCCAAGAATAAACTTTATTCCTGTCATGCAGATGTGATATTGTATGATTATTCATGTAACAACCTAGATGTGTCTAGTATAATAACACAAGACAACAAGAACTGATGAAGTGGCTACTGTCTATGCAATCATAAGTGAAAGGCTTGAGATACAGATTATGTACATGCATTCTGATGAAAGACTCTGCAAGAGATTTGTTATCTAAATTAGTTATGAAAACAACAATGAAATAAAATCTTGTAAATGGAATAGGAAAATAAGAATCATTTGAAAATAAATATTAATCTGTAATAATTAGTGGAAAATCAGTCTCATGGAAAGACAATTTCACTAATGAATAAATGCTGGTAGGCAATAACCTCTACTCTTCTCAATCTCTTACAGAAAAATAAATCTTTTCTGAAAAGAGGTGAAGAGCTAATATCTGACAGGAACCATCTCTGATTTAACAAAACGTGATAAATAGAGCAGAGGCCCAGGTGAAGGCTTAGGATTTACTAGGCTGATGAAGGTCTCTCAGCCCATCACTATTCTTAAGAAGGATTTACCTTCCAAACACAACTTTAATGTTTTGGGTTTTAGTGTTTATGTCTTTCATGAGTTTATTTTAGTGTCTATTTCTTTCATGGGTTTATTTATAGGCCTTTTGAGGGTAACTTCTGAACCTTTTTGATTATAACAGAGTTCCATTCTATTATACATATGTCTCTTTAAATGTTGACCCTTAAGTTCTCTAAAAGCTGTATAGACACTAGATAGTCATAGAGAATACCATTATCACTCCAAAATGGTGAACATTTTCTAAGGCACAATCTATTCCCCCAACCCCAAAAACTCCATTTAAAGATAAAAATATACCTTAAAATTGAGTCCAAAACAGAATCACTGCGTGTTTTCCCTTTCACACGTAATATACCTAGTACCTCTTGTGTACAGATAGAAATGGATAACAATACTTGCAAAAGTTTGGATCTCATGTGAAATGCACAATACTGGATTAAGGTGGTGCATAACTCAAAATCATTAGTTTATTTCCCCTAAATTTATATAATTATAGAATAGTTGGGGTTGAAAGGGACCTTTAGAGGTCATCTAATCCCATCCCACTTGCAATGAACAGGCACATCTTCAGCTCGATAATGTTGCTTAGACCCTCAGGCAACCTGACCTTCAAAGTTGTCAGGCAGGAGGCATCTGCTCTTAGTTTAAACCCTCATCCCTTCACAGAATCATCATAGAATCATAGAGAAGCTCAGGCTGGAAGGGACCTTAGAGATCATCTAATCAAACCTCCCTGCCATGGGCAGGGACACCTCTCCCTTGTTCTATCGCAAAAGACCCTGTTAAATAGTCTGCGCTTTTCTAATAACCCCTTTTTAAGAATTGTAAGGCAGCAATAAGATCTCCCCAGAACTTTCTCTTCTCCAGGCTGAACAACCCCAACACCCACTTAAGTAGGTCTATGTCTCATGAGAGTAGAGCAAATGGGCAGAATCACCTCCCTTGAGCTGCTGGCCACACTTCTGATGCAGGCCAGAATGCGATTGGCTTTCTTGACAGCGAGTGCATATTGCTGGCTCACATCCAGCTTTTAATCCACCAGTATGCTCAAGTCCTTTTCTGCAGGGCGGCTCTCCATCCCATTGTCTCCCAGTCTCTTGATATCAGGGTTTGGCCCCACCCAGGTGCAGGACCTTGCACTTGGCCTTGTTGAACCTCATGAAGTTAACACGGGCCCACTTCTCAAGCTTATCCAGGTGTCTCAGGGTGATCAACAATTTTCATGGTAGAATATATTTTTTTTTATTTATGAAATATGTAGGTATGATTTGCTCAAGAAACACACAAAAATAAGGCCAGAATATTCGATTACATTATGTTATATGCAATTTGTTATGTACAAGATATGCATTGCACCTCTTCACATAAAGCTAAGCTGCCACAGTAAATCCATTTTATATTTCTTTACATTCGTCTCTTCAATAATTCCTATCACACAGTAAACACATATGCTTCAGTGCATTCATTTTCCTCCTACATTTTAATTAAGGACTAAATGGTAATTACAGGTAGGCATCACACTGTTAACTACTACCTCAGAAGACTGACACACTACTTGCCAAATATTTCATCAGAGAACAGGTTTTATCTACTTCTTCTAACCATTATAACTTAACATTGCAATCTAGAGTAGCACCCGGGCCAGATCAGGTTTGTGAGACAGTTACGTCTAGTCTATTTTTCTCCTTTGAGGATGCAAAGAAGAGCAGCAAATCCTACCCAAAAAAACAGAAGTGGCTCATCTATATCTGCTCACAATCCAACATAAAGAAACAGTTCAAGCCATTTTTAAAAAAAAAATCTGGCCCACTCTTTTTGTTCTGTATTGTGAAGTCTCTATAGTCTGTAGAGATGCAGGCATATATTATAGTCTCTACAGACAGCAGAGATGAGTGTACTTTTGTGGTCTGGGTGAGAAATTAGCCTGATTTCACCACAGCCATCACAGATGCAGATTCTTCTGTTTATTGTGACTATTTTCCTTTTTTTTTTGCCTTTTGTTCTGCTGATATAGCTGAAGTGGCTCTGACAGCATCACTACAACCACCAGCTCCGGCAACTCTGCCAGCAACACATGGACCATAATAGCAGTTTCCCATGCTGTGGAACTAGCATCAGATAGCTAATGATTTCCCCAAGCACATTTCTTTAAGTGTTCATTGGCCCACTTCTTGGAAAACCAACTCATTTTTGCCAGCTCTTGAAACAGCTTTTAGGCACTCTACTTTGACATATGCATTAGATGCCAGTCCAATAGAACTGATCCTGTAGGAGTGTTACTTGAAATGCTGAATATTGGACTGTGATTATGTTGCTTCTTATTCTGAAAGATTGTACTGTATGGGCATAGAGTGTGTGTGTAAGTGCCCAAAATGGAATAGCTTTAAATTGTCTACAATTTGAAACCACACAGGAGAACAAGGATTAAAACTGCATAGCACACATTTACTTTTACAGATTCAGATGCCTATTTCCTTCTTGAAAGGTTGTTTTAATCTCCTCAAAAGCTGTTCAACCTTTTCTCCTTCTCTGTGGGATTTCATCATCAATCATGACACCCTGAGATGGCATGCTGCCACAAAGGCAGAATAGTCAGTGCTGCACCGTCAACAGAAAAAACTGACTTGACTAGTTTTCCATTAGAATATGGCTGGACCCAGACCTCTGCTTTTTAAGCTGGTGTCTGGGCCAAACAACTTAGCAGCAGGATCCTCTAGTGTGTGTACAGTCTGTATACAATCATTAAGAGCTCTACAATCTTTGACTTAATGCAGTCTCTGTAGGCAGAAAATTCCATTGTTATTAAGATGCAAATCCAGATTTCTTTATTATTGATTCAAAATCAAGAGCTATCACAGGAAAGTTGCTTAAAATAAGCCAGCAAGGATCTGTGTAAAACAAACAAACAAACAAAAACAAAACAAAAAAGTCAATCCTCCCTCGCAAAAACCCAAGCCAAATCAAAACGCAAAGCTTCTTCTAATTTTCAACCATGGCAGCTCTAATGTCCCACTTCAGCTCAGGACCCTCTTCAACATGCCATCAACAAACACCTTAGATTTGTGCAGAAACCTCTGTTGGGACCTTCATCATGACAAAACCTCTAACCAGCCTCTGTGTCTACCCTTTGACCCTTTCTTTAAACAGCCTGTCTGCAAGAAATTTTATCAAATGCTTTGTTCAGACTGAAGACTTCTTTTTAACTTTACTTACAACAATATTTTTCATATAGTATGAAAATGATATCAAATATATATATATTCCTGTCTGTCTTTATAACTATAGCAACAAAAATCAAAGACTTATGTGCATGCTACCAGTCAAGATATTGGCACTAGCCAAAGCAGCAACTCATGTTAATGACCTGGGTGTCAGTTGCCTGCTTCCGTGGCTGTCCTATTAGCAACATAAGCACAATATCATACACCCGAAGACTTGTGGAATCTTAAGGAACCTTCTAATACAGCAAACTGCATTACATAAGGGAGTGCACATAAAGAATTAACCAAACCCACACATACACTGGATCGTGTCTAACCAAACATCTGGGAGTGAGAAGGTCTCTTACAGCGATGTCTCCAACAGGAGGGTTTGGAATTTCTAATTACTGTTTTTATGGAAATTGCAAAGTTAATATAACTGCTAAGACAACTTCAGATTATTTTTATAGCCAAAGTGTTTTACATATGGAAATCCTGCTAGGAAGAGACTATTAAAGGGCAGAAGATGGAAGGAAAACAAGGGCTGCAATGGTCTTATTTTTTTCCTAATATTCTTCCGGCATGATATGCTTCAAAGGGCTTAGTTTGGTTTCTGTTAAAGCTTATCTCCTAAACTACAAATTCAGAAAGTGCAATCTGCTGTTTTTATTGACTTACACATTCTGGGAGTTCATTCTCAGTTTAGTCCTAACAGTTTGTATAGCTCATCATTAATCATTTGTATATTTCATCATCATTACTTACCCTTCTTAACTACTGCCCCCTCATTTTTTATGAAAAAGGACTTTTTAACAAATTAGTGTTTAACATCAAAGGATTATTTTTATGCAGAAATAATAAAAAGCTCTGACAATAAGTAATTTCTAGGAAAATTGTGAACCCCTCCAGTACAGCTGACCTATTTGAAGCTGCCATTGAAGTTAAGCTAACAGATTTTTCATTTCTGAGGTAATTTAACTGTCTCACTACTGCCTCTTTCCCATGTATTCAGTTGTGTTCTCCTTTCTCTTTAACTACAGAAAAAAAAATCATTGAAACTAAATTTTAGTGAGGACATAGATAGTGTTAGTTTAAACTAGAGGTAGAACAACAGAAAAAGCTTGAGTTTCGATACCATTAGCTACAGAATCATTTGATATTAGTTAACGGGTTCATTAAATGATACAAAAATTAACTGTGTTCAAGCCCTGCACAGTTCTTCTGTCATGCTGGAAAAAGTTACAACAAATGATTCTGAGGGAGAGGACTGACGGTATTTACTTTTACCTTACATTTTTTCGGAAAGCCAAAAGATTTTTTACAACTTCAGATTAAGAGAAGACCAAACCCTCATGTTTCAGACAAAGTAACTACATTTGCCTTCAGGATATTTCAAAGTGAAAGTGTCAAAACAAGACTTCCTCTGCCACACACTATACTCCCTGAAACAGACTCTGACTAAAGGAAGTCAATTTCATGAAGAATTTCCACTGACACAATTTTCTGCTTTGACAACATATGGTTCCACTGGAGTTTACTGCATCAGCTATTGTCAGCCTTCAGGGAAGGAAAACAGCTAGAATAAATTAAACTAACTTATTGCAGAGATGGTTCCATAGCAAGTGACTTTGAAGACCCAAATCACACCAAGACAGAAGGAAAAATCTGACTCTTTTTTTCTCTTCCTGGAAGTCACAACCCACCATGTTCTAAAGTGGAAATACGACCTCCAAGAAATCCAAACAACTATGGACATGAACTTTTCCAGTTTTCTTGATCTTTTGCAGTGTTGAGTAACTTTCTCCCTGCTGAACAGCAGCAGCACCTGCAGAGACAAGCTGGGCCAGGTCAGCAGCCATTTGAAAGGCAAAACGTGCTCCTTATGGCTGCCACCTCAGGTTTTGACTCTACACCACATTTCTTGTGATTAAAGGTGTGAAGATTTTTGGGCTCAAAGAATTGCTGTTGTGAGCTAATTAATTAAAGGATTGATTAACTACCAACTATCAAGCACTAGTTACACCGAGCTAATTAAACTGTTCCTCCTACACACTAAGCAAAAACCTGTTACCAATTGCTAGACCTAGGTAACATATGTGGTGTCAGATACCTGGAGTGAATATCTTTTCCTGTTTTTTATCAGGACAGCAGCTGTCCTGGACAATATCTTTGGATAGCAGTTAAATTTTCTTACTCAATCTTATTTTTCCAGCTATATTTAAGTAGCTAATTCTTCTGGTTTCTGCAGATGTTCAGCAGCACAAATAACTCTGAATAAATCCTGTTCTCTCCCTTGTTGTGTTTCTCTGTTTATCCACTTCTCATGAAAAGAGTGTTACAGAAACTAGAATGGTTAACATCACATAAATTGATCATTTTCTCAGTCATTATTGTGTCAATTTTTGTGTTTTGTCTCAAACCAGGAAAATGCCGCAGGCATTCAACTGGAATATTCAATATGTAGGCTCAACACTCATAAGCAGAAGCTTGTTACATCAGTATGAAGAGCATTTCAAGGGAATCCCCCTAAAATAAACACACACAAATACACTACGCTTGTTAAAGCAAAGAGCAACTTTTGTTATGGCTTCAAGATAAAATGATTTTTTCTTTAAAACACTACAATAATAGAAAAGTATCAAATAACTTTTAATCTCACTACCAGGTCCTTAACAACAGGGAGGACTAAGTTTCTGAGGGAAGATTATATTTAAAACAAATTACAAGATCAAGGATGAACCATTTCTCAAGATAAGAGTCATTTCTACTGAGGTTTAGAAAACAAGTTTTTAAATTTATTTACCTAGTTAATTTTTGTTTAATATTGTTCTTGCATTTATATCATGCTTTGATCTTTATTATTGCAACAAAACCATTATTTTTTTTCTTTAAAGAAAACAAAAATAATTTAATTATTTATTTCTTAAAGCCAGAGTTTTTTGGGTATAACAGGCCTGCAAAATACTGTGACACAAACTTTATTTTTTTTTATATTTTGAAGGGGTTTGGGAGTTGGTTTTTTGTGGTTCTTTTATTTGTTTGGGGTTTTTTAGTGGATGGCAAAGCATAACAGGCTGCTTTTTAGACATACCACAGATTTTATTTAAATAATAAGCAGTTGTTTCACACTGCAACTGTCACCCAACATGTAAGTCATATGTCAGCAAATAATTCACAATAAATTATTATAGTTTAATTCTGTTTATATTCTTCTTGTGAGTAAACAGCTACTTAATGGGTGAATTTCATAAAAAAACCCAAAATTATCTGTGTCTGTAGTACACATATAAGCCACTACCTTGTTATTTGATAAAAGGTGTGCACAAACTCCTGATCAGTAGCTTTTAAAGTACAACTAATTTTGAACATTTGTATTTGGTAAGTCTGGTTGTTTTGACTAAACACAGTCATAAAATCTATTTATTTTATTTAATGAAAAAGACCTTATTGCGGCCTTCCAATACTTAAAGAGGACTTAAAAGAATCTTTTTGCAGGGCCCATTACTATAGGACAAGGGGTAACGGTTTTAAACTAAAAGAGACTACATATAAGGAAGAAATGTTTTAAGATGGCTGTGGTGAAACACTGGAACAAGTTGCTCAGTGAGGTGTTAAATCTATGGTTCCATGGTTCTATGATTCTATGATTCAGTTCTGAAGTCACAGTGGATTAGGGAATACATAACACTACAAACCCCGTCATCTTGGCTGCTGACAGAATGGTGCCCTGTGAGAACTATTGGCCACCATGTGACTGGTGCAGCAGCTAAGCAAGGGCTCATCAGAAAGGCACTCATGGTAATACCCTCCTAAATGGATCCGGAATGACAGAAAGAGAAAACAGTTCAAGATTAGATGGGAGCCTACAACTGGAAACAGGAGGATGTCTTCTGCTCTCGCGACTAAAACCCATGAATCTTTTAATTATTTTGATATAGCTAGCCCCCTTGGAAAAAAGACTTTAGAGAGACACCTTTGTATATGCAGTAGTTAAATAGAAGGACTGCTTCCTTTGAGAAAGGAGTAGTGCTTCCAAGAGGCTAGATTTGAAGCAGAGTTTTATCTGAAAAATCAAGCATGAGGTTATTTACACCCTAGAGCCATCACTTTTACTGGAAGGTAGCACACAAAGACACCAGGTAATATTTGGGTAATGCAGCACAATTCCAGCTCACAGAGAACACCAATAAGTAGTGCAGACCATGTATCACACCGTACCATCGCACAATGCACCTGCAGGTTCTTGGGAAAGAACAGGCTCATCTTCCCACTGGGAAAATCGCAACTCATCAGCAGATTTCTTTTGCCATTGAATCTCTACTATAAAAATAATTTTGAGGTATCACACCTTTTTCACTTTCAAAAAATTACACATACACTCAAAAGTCAAAATAGTGTTGCACACTATACAAAACACATGTGAAGAGAAAGTTAATTAAGTGGATGAGGAAAGACCGTATTTGTTAATTAGGTATCACTGTATTTCCTGTACATTTGTTAACTGCTGTCAAAACCATAACAATTATGAACTTGTACTAGTAGCTTTGAATATGAATAGCTGTAGCGAAAAGGAAAGGACATTATTAGCATGTCACAGAATAATGATGGGAAATTACTTACCTGCCAGACAGAGTGCCATATGCTGACTTGAGCTGCCAATGAAAATTTCACTTTTATTTCTTCTTGCAACTTCTAAAATGTAGTTCTTAAACACTGACTAAGATCTATAAATTCACACACATATAAGAAAGTGTAAGTGCACCCTACACTTGAGGCTAGTCTCCCTAGCCACATGCACACAGTCTATTTTCACTCAATATGTGTTTCAAAGTGAATTGAAGGGTGGCAGAGAAAGGGGAGTATAGTGGCCTTATTGGTAAGATCATTTCTGTTTTCCTCATCATATAAATGGGTATAACACCCTTTTTTTTTTACTTTTTACTTGAAGTGTGGGCTGGACAATAGGGTAGCGAGGTGGACTGTGGACTGGCTAAAGGAAAGAAGCCAGAGAGTCATAGTCAATGGGGCGGAGTCTGGTTGGAGGCCGGTATCTAGTGGAGTGCCTCAAGGGTCAGTACTAGGGCCAATATTATTCAATATATTCATCAATGACTTGGATGAGGGACTAGAGAGTACGATCAGCAAGTTTGCTGATGACACTAAACTGGGAGGAGTGGCTGACACGCCAGAAGGCTGTGCTGCCATCCAGCGAGATCTGGACAGCCTGGAGAGTTGGGCATAACTTGATGAAATACAACAAGGGAAAGTGTAGGGTCCTACATCTGGGCAGGAAAAACCCCAGGTTCCAGTATAGATTGGGGAACGACCTGTTAGAGAGCAGTGTAGGGGAAAGGGACCTGGGGGTCCTGATGGACAACAGGATGACCATGAGCCAGCACTGTGCCCTCGTGGCCAAGAAGGCCAATGGCATCCTGGGGTGTATTAGAAGGGGGGTGGTGAGTAGGTCGAGAGAGGTTCTCCTTCCGCTCTACACTGCCCTGCTGAGACCCCATCTAGAATATTGTGTCCAGTTCTGGGCCCCTCAGTTCAAGAAGGACAGGGAACTGCTGGAGAGAGTTCAGCACAGAGCAACTAAGATGATGAAGGGAGTGGAGCATCTGCCTTATGAGGAAAGACTCAGGGAGATGGGTCTCTTTAGTTTGGAGGAGACTAAGGGGTGACCTTATTAGCGTTTATAAATATGTCAAGGGTGAGTGTCACGAGGATGGAGCCAGGCTCTTCTTGGTGGAAAACAATGATAGGACAAGGTGTAATGGAATCAAGCTGGAACACAAGAGATTCCACTTAAATTTGAGAAGAAACTTCTTTTCAGTGAGGGTGGCAGAACACTGGAACAGACTGCCCAGGGAGGTTGTGGAGTCTCCTTCTCTGGAGACATTCAACACCCACCTGGGTGCCTTCCTGTGTAACATCATCTAGGTGTTCCTGCTCTGGCAGGGGGGTTGGACTTGATGATCTTTTGAGGTCCCTTCCAATCCCTAGCATACTGTGATACTGTGATAATCATCATAGAACATTTTCTTAATCTTTTAAAATTTATCCTAGTACCTAAAAATCGAAAGACAATGACGCCTCTGAAAATCAAATTATACAATCAAAAAAACACCGACATGTGCTTTAGTCAGTTCTTTACAGAACATCTTTATTGTAGTATTTGATCATTGTAAGGTCTTGTATATATGCATGTTTATAACTATGACATAGTCAACTACATTTACCATTTTATAAATGGGAAACTGAGTTCCACAGAAAAATATTTACACACAAATTATATATGGTGGAGAACATATTTTCTCCCTTATCTCAGGATTTAAACCAAATAAAATGTTTCAATGAGTTGTTCCTTAGTAAGTTTATTTCTCAGACTTTGTTTCTCCCGTTAGCAGTTCTTGCAGGAGTATATACATATAAGGTATAAATCTCTAAGTAAATTCTATAAGTTCTTTTCCAAAAGTGTAGTTTATTGTTGCTTAGAGAATGAGGGAAGGCAAACTGGGGAAAAAAGAGCAAATTCATGAATGTGTCAGTAAACACCAGCTACAATAACACTAGTAATTGGGAAGTGCTTATATCTGAATGTGATTGGGAGAGAGCTCAGGAAAAAAAAAAAAAAAAAAAAGACTTGATCCAGACTGTGATTCTCAAAAATCATAGGGAGAAAATTAGAGAATATTACAGTGTATGCTGATATTGTCACCCATTTAGAAAAATCCATAAGTAGACAGTGACAAATATTGTGAGTAAAAATCCACTAGATGTTATAGTTTGTTCTAAGAATATTTATACTGTGGTCCACCTCCACAGTTGTGCATCTTAAAATACTGTGTTTGACTGGGGGGAGAAGCACAGAATTTGATGCAAGTGTGTAGCGAAGTGGAAACATGATAAATGAGACCAGACACAAGAACCATGCAAAACTGAAGTGAGGTAAGGCAGGTTGTTAAGACCTAACAAAAAGACAACAATCTGTGCCAGAAAATGCAAGATTTCCTGAATGGGGGAAACAAAAGTGGGTGGCTCTTGCTGAAGCTCTATTTTTTTTTACTTTTGTATTTAATTCATTATATTTGGTTTTCAATCCTCTATGTAGGGGAAAAATACAACTTCAGAAATGACTCTTCAGCTACTTCAATCTTGGAAGATTTCCTATTTCAGTCAAGGTCCTTTTTACTTCACGTGGGTAACGAAGTATATGACCATTCAAACAAGAGAGCAAAATACATAAAGAATAGAGATATTTAAGGAGGCTATATAATGAATAGAGACAGTTCTCTGTGTCAGATCTTTCTGGTTTTCTCTAAAGATTTTTTTTAACTGAGGAACGTGTATGTTCTTGCACATATGTTTGCGTGGCAGAAAATGGCTGAGTCTGTGTATGTGATGAAGGAGAACAGACATACTGAAATTTTATTCTTTCAAACCTGGTTTTATTTTTTTTATTTGTCTGAAATACCAGATTGTAAGCACAGAACACTCTCAGCTTTGGAGTTGGCAAGAGGTACTTCTAAAATTGAAACCCAAATTGGACAGTTGAAGGCAGTTGGGCTATTAAAAAATATTTTTAGGAAGCTCAGAAATTTTTATCTGAGTTTCAGTCAAGAGATAGTCCCACAATGTATTCAGACCAAAGAACTATGACCAAACTACTATGAACAAAGGGTTCATTGCGTTGATTGAAACATAACAGACAATTTAGTGCTCAAAATTGATGAGCAGTAGTAAACCTATACCATGAATAAAAATAATACTTTTAATCAAGATTGTTTCTTCAAATTTTTCACCCTTCCAAATGTTATTTGAAGGAATGAAATCTGTTGAAAACCTGAAATTCTATTCAGAGATGTTATGGAAACTACTATTTTTATGTGCTGATGAATAATTTTAGACAAATACTATTTTTATATTGGCTTTTTATTTTTACATTTTTATATTGGAGAATTGGCTGATGTTGTGACTGGGCCATTCTCCATCAACTCTGAAAAATCATGGGGAACGGGAGAGGTACCTGAGGACTGGAAAAAAAACAGTATCATTCCAATCTTCAAAAAGGGCAAGAAGGAGTACCCTGGCAACTACAGGCTGGTCAGCGTCACCTCCATCCCTGGGAAGATGGAGTAGATCATTCTGAAGGCCATCTCTTATCAATTGGAAGAAAAGAAGGTTATCAGGAATATCCAGCATGGATCTACCAAGGCGAAATCTTGCCTGACTAATCTGATATCCTTCTACAAGGATGTGACCAAATGGGTTGATAAAGGGAGTGCAGTGGATGTGAAATATTTCTACTTCAGTAAGGCTTTCGATATTGTCCCCCATGACATCCTCAGAGGTAAATTCAAGAATTGTGGGATAAATGATTGGACTGTGAGGTGGATTGTGAACTGGCTCAGAAACAGAGTTCAGAATGTTATGATCAGAGGCACAGAGTCATGTTAGAGGCCTGTGGCCAGTGGTGTTCTCCACAAATTGGTACCGGGTTTAGTTTTGTTCCATATTTTCATCAACAACCTGGATGAGGAGATAGAGTGTACCCTCGTCAAGTTCTCTGATGATACAAAACTGGGAGGGGTGGCTGACACACAGGAAGGCTGTGCTGCTGTCCAATGAGATTTGGACAGGCTGGAGAGCTGGGCAAAGGGGAACCTCATGAAGTTCAATAAGGACAAGTGTAGAGTCCTGCATCTGGGGAGGAATAACACCAGGCACCAGGACAGATAAGGAGATGTCCTGCTGGAAACTGTGTCCAGTTTCGGGCTCCCCAGTTCAGGAGAGACAGGGACGTACTCGAGAGAGTTCAATGGAGAGCTGCGAGGGTGATTAAGGGACTTGAACATCTCTCCTGTAAAGAGAGACTGAGAGATCTGGGGCTGTTTAGCCTTGAAAGGAGACAGCTGAGAGGGGACCTTATTAATGTATATAAATATCTGAAGGGTGGGTGCCAAGAGGAAGGGGACAATTTCTTCTCAGTGGTGCCCAGTAATAGAACAAGAAATAATGGGTTTAAGTTAGAACATAAGAAGTTCGACCTCAACATGGGGAGAAACTTCTTTACTGTGAGGGTGACGGAGCACTGGAACAGGCTGCCCAAAGAGGTTGTGGAGTCTCCTTCTCTGGAGACTTTCAAAACCCACCTGGACGCTGTCCTGTGTGGCTGCCCTAGGGGATCCTGCTCTGGCAGGTGGGCTGGACTAGACGATCTTTTGAGGTCCCTTCCAACCTCTGACATTCTATGATTCTATGATTCTGTGATTATATTGGACAAAGAAGAAAACATGTTAAATAAAGTTTAAACGCTAGTAGTTAAAACCCCTGATTATAATTGAGATTATTAATTACTAAAACACGAGATTATAATGGAGCCAATAAGCAGCTGAAACAACTTACCACAGAAAATAACTATTTTAAGAAGCCAATGTAATCAATATAGTGTATTCACACATATTTTCACAATACAATTATAACATCCATCAAAAATAGTTATAAACAATAGGCACACCTATATGTATATCTCATGTAAATTTTCAATTTTGTCTGATTTAATTTGTATATATATATACGTATAGATATTGTATATATATACATATATGCATATATATACATATATCATTGTTTGATGTAATTCCAGCTTGGAAACTACTGTTCTGGTTGGTCATGGATAGATGTGAAAAACTCGTGATTGAGGAAAATCATCATCAAAGGTACAATTACCAACTTCATCTTTCACTAAATCTTGTTCATTTTTGAGACAGTATATGACTGAAAATACAGTGACAGAGAAGTTTACTCTATAAATCCTATAAAACTTCTCTCTTGAGGTTTGACATAGAATAGTTTTACACCATAAAGAGTTGTTACAATATAGCATGAATCCTGCATTACCTCTATATTGTTGTATCGTTGCATTTACTATAATATATGGTGCAAAAGAAAATTTGAGGCAAGAGTGCTAGATCCATTCGCACCAAGGAGTCAGAGATTTTAAGGCACAGTTATTGTTTCTAAGAATTTGTTGCTATCGAGACCATTCAACGTTTGACCGAGCCAGAGGATTTCAGGGGTCTCATTTTATGCTTCTCTTTTGCAGCCTGTAAAAAAATTAATGCGAAATATGTGAGATCACTGTAATGCAATAGTATTTTATCCCTCCATCACCTAGCTGAAGGTAGAAGTGATGCAGGATCAAGACCGTGTTTTCACAGATTGCTCTGTCATAGCCTACTAACCACTCTAATTTAGGATGTCCCTAAGAAACCTGGAAATGTTACAATGCAGAGTGTTGGAATTAAAACCTGACAAATTGAGGACAAAGAAAGAAAAGAATATAGATATCTTTCATTTTTTCCTATGATGAGGGTAATAAAGATGTATGAAAGTGTGTATTAAGATGTATTGCTAAAATTGATTGTGTCAACTTAGAATTTATTGCAAAGGCAAATATGAGTGTATTTTTAACCAAAAGCTTGAACTGTTCAAGGCTTCATCGCATTGGAGGAAAGTTAGTTGAGACAAGATTAAGCTCTACGGATTCGTATTCAGTGTAAATTCTCATGAAAATATTCTCATTAAAGTTTAACGATTAGAACCACCTTTCAATGTGTTTATGCTACTTAATTTGTGTGGTGGTTGACTTTGGCTAACAACTAAGCCCCCACCCAGCCAGCTGCTCACTCCCTAGTGATCCAGAAAAAAAAAGTTATGATCTCTTCATCATTAAGGGCAGGGCTAACCTGCTGCCTGGAAGTGATAAAACTGTCATTGTGCACCTCTGGAAGACACTGTTTATTACGATATGAAACTGAAGACTAAGATGTGCCTTCAACTGTATAACAGAATGATGCTTTTGAATCACATAGTTTAACAATATTACCTTCTTGCTTGATTTCTTCCTTATTCTTTGAACTCATGTTTTTTTTCTCCTTCAATAAATACACCAGGAAAAAAAAAGATTTTATAACAATCTTCTGTAATGATAATGACTCCTGTTGAAATAAATTGTACTTTGGTACTAAAGGCTTATAAAAGACTACAGCTAAGAGACAGAGAGAGATTGTTTAATGCAACTTTCCTGGAATTTTTAAACTACAAGATTTTTACTTTTCTGGTAAATGCCTGGCAATGTTGATACTAAAACAACAGATGTCAATGGACCTGAAGAGTTAATAGGACTCTGTAAGCTTGTCAGCAACTATGAGAGATGCAGTCTAGACAGATATCTAAGAGAAAGATGGCAGGGTGTGGGAGCTCAATTGACATTCTGAGTTAGAGTTCATTAAATTTCTCCAGCTCCTCTTATTTTTCTTTATTTTTGACTATCTGTCTTTACCCTCAAAACTAATTACAGTCTGACTATAAGCAAGTCCATTTATAACTACATAGAAAATAGACATATCTTGGTGTCTTCATCTCTTTTCACAAACTGAAGAAAACAACCTTCCCATCACAGTGAGCAGTTTCAATGCTGCATCATCACCAATATAATGTATGACAGCACTGCAGAATTGCAAGACACAGCACAGACTAGTTAGACACGTGATATTTTTTTCTCCTACTTGCAAAGGCAGCCATACAGAGACAAGTTTTGGTTATCTGGATATTTTTAGTTTTCTCCCTACCAAAATGATCTTTTACTCACTCTTATAGGTGAAAAAAACACCTTACACTGTGAGCACCAACAGATGGCAGATAATTGGATATATGTGGAGAGGGGTGGAGGTAGAGAAGTTCAAAATTGAATTTTTGAGCTCTCAGGCAGAAGCCTACTGCTGACTGGCAGTAATAGATATGGACTATTTGTGAATTTTGTAAGCACCTGTGTTAAATAAAAGTGGCATTCCCTGAATCCTTCAATTGATAAAGAAACATAAAACAGAATCACTAGTTAAGAGCCTGGTCATATGTTGTGCTTCAGTGTATGGACTGTTTAAATAGGGAAAACAGGAGAATTGAGGATTTGGAAACAAGGACTTGCACTGAAAAGAAAGATTCAAGTAAGAAGTGATCTTGGAAAGAAGGTGAACCTGAAAAGGTGAAGATCTTAGCTGCAGGAGAGATACTGGATGTGAAGGACGATCTTGGAAATCAGAGAGCTGTACGGAGACAAAAAAACTAATATATGTCTGCAAACATTGGCTGGCAAGACCCAAGATGGGTAATGACGAGGGGCAGCACAGAACAAACTGAGACAATTTTCTGGAGACTTTCCTGGGCTGGAAGTGACCATTCTGCAGTGAACGGATGGCAAAACCTAGGGAACATAGTGCTGCAAGGAAGTGAGTGAATGAGCACTTGAGAAAATAAAGCAGGACAAAAACTCTCACTGCCCTTGTTCTTCTCTAAACTCCAGTGTCTAATTCCACTCTGGCCTGACATTTGCTCTGTCTTGCCTGTGACACTTGTCACTGGTTTTCCACTGTCTTTCTCTTCTCATTTCGCAATACTTGCAGTGATTTTTTTTTTGATATTTTTTTTCCAGTAGAAGTAATAGTAGCTGTGGCAGAAACCTGGTCAGCCCTGTTTGCATCTCTTTGGCCCTAGCTGAGAGCAATTCCTGGGGTAAGCATCCCTTTCCTCTCTCTCTGGTCCTGTTTGAAGAAGTCATTACATTCTTCAGTACAATCATGCCCTAGCCATTTGCGTGCATTATTATCAACCGATGCATGAACATGCCACATATCTCTTACTATGGAGAAAGAAAGTAAAGCATGCAAAGGTAATTTTCCACATGATGATAAAAAGCATAATGTGTTTTTGTTCTTGTTACCCTGAAGTGAATCTATAATCCTGAGTTTTTTGTTTCAAAGTGAAGGCCACGTGGATAAAAACTATGAAACCATTTGTAGCAAATAACAAAACTCAGTGTGTTTTAACATGGACCGTTTGTCTGAGCAATTTTTTTCAGCAATTCTGAATTACTGTCGCTTTGAGAGAGTCCTGGCACACGTTTAAACAATATATACGTATCTGTTCTGTGCAAATAATATAACTGGCTAAAGTTTGTGCTTCCAGTGGTGTGGCAGTGACCTTTCTTGCTAATACGTGTACTAATGGCGATCATGGAAGCTACACACAAAGAAAAATAATTTAAAAATTCAAATAAATCTACTAAACATCTGATTTTTTACATTTTATACATATAGAAGGCAAAATAAACTGTTGTGACCTTGCAAGTCTCAATTTTTTTTTCTCTTTTTTTTCATAGCAGAGTTCTACAAAGCCAATACTTAAATTCCATGGCATGTCACATTGAGAACAACATGGAACATACTAGCAAAAAGCATCTGAAATGAAGGAAAGAGCTTTGTTTTTCTGTTTTTAAATATACTCAATACTGTAATAATACCAGGCTGACTTTTGGCAGGGTTCTGCATTTTGGTGCCAGCAGACTGCAACATGAAGCAAGGAGAGCACAAATTTTAAGTTCTGTTTTTTATGCAAGTATCTGTCAATACTGTTTCCTCACCCAGCTTTAACACCTGGAACACCTGTAGTGGGGAAAAATAGAGTATGTGGGTACATCTGTATTGTGGGCCACAAAGCCTTATGAGATGTGATAAAACTCTACTTAATATCCCCTCCAGATATCTTGCTTCTGAGGCTCGAGATTGCTAGTTCAGGTACAGTTTCAAAAACAGTGTAGTCTACATAGTACTAGTATCCTTATTTTGATATTTTCACTTGAACACTGCACTAGGAAGAAAACCAGAGTTCATTCTTTGTCTCTCAAGCCTAAGACAGAAAATAAAATGGATGGAGCAAAAGAATACAGTATTCTTATTGGAAAAGTGAAACACGGAAAGTTGCTATGAGTTTTGCTTCCCAGAAGACTGCTCATTCTGAAGATGCCTGTTTCTTCAGACAGACTGATAGTCTGTCCTTGAATTAAACTGCAGTTTATGTAATAAATACTTCTAGGAACCTGCAAGCATGATCCAAGCCATTCTGTTTCACAGAAGTTATATAAAGCAATGACTACGACGAACATTTCCTTCCACACACTTTCTGGCATCAAGTCGTTTAAAATAGCTAATCCAGCACGCATTGATTTAAAGTGAAGTGCCATCACACTCATCTAGC
This sequence comes from Trogon surrucura, assembly GCA_020746105.1. Lineage (NCBI taxonomy): Eukaryota > Metazoa > Chordata > Aves > Trogoniformes > Trogonidae > Trogon > Trogon surrucura. Next base: position 108,156,140 of record CM036617.1, on the reverse strand, counting down.
TCATTTTGTCCAGAAAAGCAGTACATGTCATTTGGAGAGATCGATGTCAGAAGGTGACTTTGAACCTCAAGCTGCCTGTAGTTCTAGTGTCCGCACTGACTGTAATCTATTATCAGTAGTTTACAACATCCAACAGCAGCCTAGGTGCAGGGGGAAAGTAAAATAAAAATGTCGAAAAATCTAATTATAGTACAATTTTTAATGACATGAACGTGGGCTCTATGCCTATGCAACTTCTGAAATGAAAGGCTATTATATGAATAGCCAATATCTGAATGACTTTTGTAGTTCTTTTAAATCCGAAGATAAAGTTACAGATGTGAAACTCTCATACTTACAAAATGGCACCTAGTCAGAATCTACAGTAACAAGCAAAAAAGACTATGCTGGCAAGATGATATTAAAAACTTGAAAAATTTCATTCCCTCCAACTATACACATCCTTACATAATTACAAAACAAGTATACAAATTTACTGAAATAATTGGTCTTTATTCCTTCACCAAAGACTATAAACAACATCAAAGTATAAAATTTACTAAAAAAGCGTTGTTAAAACTACTATGCACATGTATTTACCAAGATATGGACACAAGCATTACAAGGTATGTTTGGATTCTATACAGAATTACACATAAGAAAATAAATGATGGTGTATATCTGTATTGGAAGTTCAAAGAAAACCTCATTAACATCTTGTTGATTTCTAAAAGGCTGTTGGTAAAACTCAGTATGTCAGATTAATACATATTTTTGAATACATAATGGTGGCATGAAATATGCAGCTAAAGAAAACTGTGTACTTGGGGAGAAAGCAGCAATACAAACAGATTGTGAAGCTGCTAAACAGTGTGACAGAAAGAGAGATATATGCCAAGGTCGCATACTTTATCTCTGTAACTATTCAACACAGATGCAGAAAGTATAACAATCTGCAGGAGAATCAAGAACATTGTAAATGAGACATTTGAATGAATGAAGTGAATATTAACAACACATCATGTACTGGTGACCTTGTTTGAATATCATTCAGTAGATCCAAATTCAGGAATTCTCTGTGTACAGTACCAGCAAAGATTTCAGAGGAGTGAAAAATGTTAAGAAAACCATGGCAACAACATGAAAAAAAACCCAGCTCAATATAAACAAGAATAGAAACTCCCACATCTTGCTGGACTGACTGAGTAGGTCTCTGTTCAAGGAGTTTTGTGATAGATAGGAAGTAAGTTAAATAAAATCTTATTAACATAAAAAAATAAATTGTTGACTTTTAAAAGGCTCTGCAGTGTAAAAAATTTAATCTGCACATTTTCTTAAGATTATCGTTGACCTTCTTATTTGCTTGTGAACACCAGAACTCATTACAGACAAATGAGAACAACTGACCGTTCTTCTGACAGTTGTGTTCTTTAAGTACCCAAGTTAAAAATAAGTATTTGTGGAAAGTTAAAATGAAGGTTTTGATTCCTGAGGACTAAGTATCCAAATGTATCACTAAGAATCTGAACACGTTATATATACTTTCCAGTAAAGACTTTGTTGTTCTGTGGATAATAATTACTTGTCATTCTCTTTATTTTCCATATGGGTTCATGACCTTATCACCTTTTCTTGTCATCCACCTTTTCTCCCCAGGCAGTAATCACCTTTTGTTTCAAATTGTCGCATCAATTAATACAATCAAACTAAACAGTTGTGTTTAACTTGAACATAATGGTTACTGATTACTGTGAATAGCAGTTCAAGCCATTTCAATACGCACAAAAGTCAATTAGCAATTTTTATCAATTAATTTGTTTTATACATTTTCTGCTGTTGAAATATTTCTATCTCAGTTGGACTACTTTTGGATGTCACTGCTCTTGTCACCACTGTCCTCTCTATTGCTGACGTCCTTAGCAAAATACTTTCTTAGAAACTCTATCATTCTAATAGCTCTATGATCCAGAGTTTGAAATTTTGAACTAAAAACAAAATTGAAATCTCTAATCTTGTAGCCACCAAATCAGGAAGTTTTGAGGTTTGTTTTGATTTTACTGTTTAGTTTTGTTTTGTTCTAATTATTTTGGTATTTATGTAATTGCTCAGTTATTGAAGTGGAAAGCAGCTTTCTCATGAAAACTCTTCAAAGGACAGTTCTCCATCTGCCTCCACAGTCCTAAACCTGCTGTTTAATGCTGCCGGAGAAATATCTCCTGCCTTCCGTTTGATATCTGCCTTATGTGTTACTAATACTTAATATGGACCCTTTGAAAGTGTTCATATTCACCAATTACTTTCCTTATTAATCTATGCAGTTCCACTCATCAGATGGAAGCTCATGTCTAAATAATCAGAATTCTCTTCAAACTGAAGTTCAGACTAAAATTTTAAAATAATTTAAATGTCATTAATACCATCTTCATACAGTCCAAAGCCCTACAGTAACTAGCATAATAAAAATCTGTCCGTACTCAGCCTAAAGTTTTCCATAAAATAGCAGTGAATGAATACTAGTTATATTTATCCTTAGTGTAATTTGTAATTAGGCACAGCCATAACTAGTGTAAATAGCAGTTCAGACCATTTCAATATGCACAAAATTCAATTACTTTAATTTATCAACATGGTGAGCCTAGGAGCCACAATTTTCCAGCTTTTATTATGGTCCAAATCAAACTTTAAAATTTAGTTGTTTGAATATTTGCAGACACAGTTTCATTTGTATTAGCTTGTTTGGCTGAAAATGTATGAGCTGTAAAAATGTTTTGTTTTTTCTTTTGCCAAAGCTAGACGAAAAATAATACTTCCACCAACAGCAATTTTTATTAATGAATTACACAAAGATCAGCATTACTAGATTGAAAAGTATTGTTGACTTCATCTTACTGAAGAAGTAAGGGGAAAATGTTTATTAAGGCTATTGTAGATAAAGTATATTGAAACAAAAAAAAATCCTATGGCAAATTCAGATACAAATGAGTGCTTTAATTTCAAACAATTTTCATCTGAACGTCTATAGCCGAACACAATTATTGCCTTATTATGCAGTATGTTCAATTTTTGCAATGAATAGATTGGCTTCCTGCAGAATGAATCAGGAAATGAAATTTGAGTGTGGGAGAAAATAATCTTATTCCAAATTAAAACAGCTATTCAAGTACTTCTTTGGAAAACCAAAGACAGTTCGGGTGGTGGGGGTTTTTTGTCCTCTCTAGTGTAATAAGTGAGACAGTAAAAGTAATCTCACCAAGTAGAGGTGGACATAATCAGAAGCAACTTTGAAAAACCTGTTACCAGAATGATATAATTCCCACTTGTTCAATTTCTAAAAGGTAATTTGTGAGGTTCTGGTCACTTTGTCTTTCAACGTGGTGCATATTGTAAGGAGGTACTCTGTAGTCTCTAAAGGTTGAACAGCAAATTAGGAAGGAGCCGTTCGGTGTATCCATATGTAATAAGGAAGAAACTGGTTTTGGTAGGGGTGTAATTGTAATAGAAGTGGGGAAAAAACACAAGTTATTTTAAAATGTGGTGTTTTGTGTTCAAAGTCTGCTTTTATTTAAACATCACACATTGTTCAAGATGATATCTTCTTTAGTTTGATATTGCCGAATTTGATGGAATTAAGACATTATTCTAGTGCGTTTAAAATACAAGTCGCATATTTGCATTTGATTCCCAAGGCCTGTTAATGCAGCGACCAAACAACTTTTAAAAGTAGTTGGAACTGGAAATGGAAAAGTAAAATAGAAAAAAAATCCCATATAAATTAGTTTTAAAAGCCCTTTAAGCGAGGTAAAATTTTTAATCCACATTTTTCAAGTATGAAATGGAGTGATGAAAGACTAGAATTTTCTAAGTGATCAGGAGCGTATTATGTTCTACAAGTAAATATTCCTGCAGATTAATACACAGTTTCTGACAAAAGGGGTGGCTTTAATTTAACTGAAATCCCAAATTCGGAGCACAAAACACAATGATTGCGTTGAAGTTGTACTCACTACAGGACGGTACTACAATTTGTGATAAAATGAAAATAATTTTGCAGGCAGTGAATCATTAAGTTATTTTAATCTTCATCCTCTAATGCAGAAGAAAAATATCTGAGGCAGATGGATTTCTTCTCAGGTACTGAAACATTTTAAATGAACAAAGGAATTCAGGTTTAAATGTTTTGGGGGGAGAAAAATGAGACAACAATGTAAAATAATGTGGAATACCAGAGAGAGGAAAGAAAAAAGCAAACAAACAAAAATACTGGCAACTTCCTAACAACAAAATAATACATTAAAATGTTAAGAAGTAGTACTAGCCAAGAAATAAAGAGGAGTGTTTTGGAGAGAGGTGTCTCTGACGAAAATTTATTTTCCTTTCTTCTTTTCATTCCCAGTTGAAGGAACATTGATTTGGGATTGAGATGCTTTTTGTAAACTTCTGCAAACACTTATGTTAGGGGTATCAAAAGTTGATAAAGTCTTTTTATTACTTTCTAATGAAGGGATTTCTCTTGTGGATTCTGGTTTATGGAATTAAGCTGATATATCTAATTCCCTCATTGTCCCTTTACATTTTTTGAATAATACAGTAAATTCTCACGCATTCTATAATGCCCCAAAAGCAGGGTTAAATATACAAGCTTTCAGTTATATTTTATAGCAAATTAGAATGGAAACATCAGATGGATAAAGCTTCATGGTGATGCAAGAGGAAATGTCTTGGTAATGTTTTTATTACTGTCTTTGTTTTAAAGTCTGAATGGCTTTAGAACATTCACTCTTTTCCGGATTTTGCAGTTACTCCTTCTTCCTCCACGTTTCAGACAGCAGTTGCTACATTTGCAGGTGACATTATTGCTTGTTATTCTTTAATTAATTGAATCCTGAGAGACTTCTGGTAAATTATCTCATTCAACCCCAAAAAAATTTATTTCAGTAACATAAGACCTATAACTTGGTCTGCTCCTCTATAATTTGATTTGTTTCCCCCTGTAAAAAAGAGAACATGATCAGGTGAGAAGCCAGCTAAAGACCAGGAATCTAGGGGACAGCAGGAAGATACTACCCAGGGGAGACGGCTACAGAATGACCAGACACTGGCTACAGAATGACTTGACACTGTTTCTCTTCCCAAAATACAAAAACTGAAAATAGAAAAACACAATGAAAACAATCTTATAAGAGATTATGTAAGAGTTGTGTAAGATGATTGCAGATGTGACTAAAAGAGTGTAGGGTTTTTTTTTAATACTGGAAATTCACATAGTCATGTGTTTGAGTACGATGGAGTTTTGGGGAAGAAGGGGTAGAGCTGTGTGAATTGACTCATGTGAAAGTTCGAGAGACTCCCCCACCCCCAGGTAAGAGTTAGACCTGCCTCTAGACAGGAGCAGGCCAATCATCACCTCTACCATCAAGATATTTAAGAGGCAACTCCATTGTTTTCTGTCTCTTTCGGTTGAGTCTTGTTCTAATCTGTCCTGTCTTTTTGTTGGGGGTTTTTCTTCCTGCTGGAGGAGGGGGAGGTGAGAGGAGAACAAAGGAATGTAGTCCTGAGAAGAAAGGGGCGGGTCAGAAGGGTCTCAGAGGAGAAGGAGAGGGAGAAAGCCACCTGAGCAGAACCTCTCCCTGAAGTCCATGGTAGTTGAGATGGCAGGAAGATGATTACCTGCCAGCTGGGGGGATCAATGGCAGCAAGGATATCCAGGATGTGTTGGTAAGTGCAGAGACCCATGCGACAGGGGAGAGAGACTGAGCATCAGCGGGGCACGTGCCTGAAGTGATCCACGGCCCTGATGGACTCATGAGGAGGCAGAGGATTGCCTCCTGTGAGGTGGACACCATGCGGCATGAAGGGGAGACTGCGAGGAGCCCTCTTTCTCAAGGAGGAGCTGCCATGGACAATGAGTAAAGTGCCTCCCTTGCGCTAATGGGGGGAAGGAGGTAGCTAGGTAAATGGAAGAGATGGGTGGACAAGGTGTATTTAATGTCGGGTCAAATTTATTGATGTATTCCTCTCACTATCCTACTTCCATAAAAAGAGATGGTAAATTAAATCTATGTTTTCTTCCCAAGTCTTTCTGGTTTTTTACCTGTCATCTTAAATGGTAGATCATTATCCTCCCCGTCCTTAATCTCAATCCTTGAGCCCTTTTTTGGTTGAGTTTTCTCCCTCCATATTCCTGTGAAGATGGAGGTGGAAGGAAGAGTGAGCTGGAGACCTCTTGGTTCCTTGTTGTTGGCCTGGGCAGTTGGCTTGAATCATGACATCATGTCAGATCTTCTGTATTTTTATTTTCTTTTATTTCTTTCTCTAGTATAATAAAGTCAAAATTTAGAACATCAAGTTTGCAGTATTTAAAATTAACAAATTTTTTTTTTTTGCATTTTAGATATTAGACAGAGCCATGTAATTTTATGCACAACAAACTCACACCTAATAGCCTTATGCATTTTTCTTCTTATATAATAATTAATATAAAAAGTCAACATCAAGTTAACACTAAGAATATATATTAGTCAATGAAGTGTAGCTATTAGAACATGTTTTAGCTAATGTTTTTATTTGTGTATTAGTTTAGGAAGTAAAGTCTTTGATAAATCTATGACAACACCCTACTTTTTCCACTCCCAATTGCATTAAAAACTGGCTTGATGGCCAGTTAATGCAAAACGCTGATTTATTTTTCAGATACAACCCACATAGTAGCCTTAACTCAGGGGAGGGCATTTCTCTGCCAGACAAGGATTCCCGAATGGTCTCTGTATTAAACTAATAACAGTAAGAGCAAATAAAAGAATAGACATTTATATTTCAATTTTGATATTGATATTTCTATATCAAAACAGAAACATTACTCCCATATTTACAGTATTAATATATAATAAAATCCACATATAAAATGATTCCTATATAAGAAGATACATGAATGAAAATTACTAAGACATATAGATATGCAAAGCTAGAGTTGAAGTTTCAGCAAATGACGCTACACAAGGTATTTTTTTTAATTTGATATGAAGAAATCTTTCACTTCACATTTTTTAAACCACTCGAAATTAGTTTAAGCAGTTGTTTACCTCTTAATTAATCTGTTGTGTTAAGATGACTCAGTCTATTCACCTTTAAAAAGAATGAAACTTTGGAAAAAATAGTATTTTTTATTCCACACAAAATTTTTAGTCATTGTCTCAGAGAGAGAAAAAAAATGAAATTTAAAATCAGTTAAGATAACAATCTAAATATTTTTATATATATGTAATATGAATCATGTTAAATATTACATTATATTGGCCTTTGTAGTAAAATATCCATAGCTGGATAATTTGTATGTATAGCACTTCACCTTTTCCAAGGCAGAATGCAGAAGTGTCAAATCTTTATGGAGCACTACTGAATAATACAGATATTTTTTCTTTTTGTAAGTGACAAAGACTTTGTTAGCAAAACCTAATACTCCAAATAATACAAAGAAATATGATGACTCATATCATAACTCATTTTACAGAAAAAAAAATAAAATAAAAGTCATTAACTAGGCTCCTTTCACGATATTTTCTCAGAACTCGGTACAGGTTTGAGATATATGTAATCTTGCAAAGATGCTGAAAAGATAAAGAAGGAATTGAGAACATTAGAAATCATCTATACATCTGTTCCTATTTCCTATCTGATTGGTTACTACCTCTAGAGATTTAGTTAAACATATCCCTTGTGATTCATTCCCACCGAGACAATTTAAGAGCAAAAAAAGGTGTTATCAGATAAGGATATTAATGCAGAGTTTAATTAAGTCATAAATTATAACTAGTTTGTGATTTTTACTTCAGTCTCTTCTTTCACTTAGACTTCAGAGATACTGTAGCTCATTTTTAATGATGAAATGGTGAGATCTGATTGCTTTTCATTGTGACTTATCGAGTATATGAAAAGGGAATTAGCATATGTATCCAGGGTCAGTTCTATTTTGGAAGGACACATTTGTCAGAGTGCATCCCTGCTACTTGACAGTGTGTGGGTTGTACTATTAGCAAAATGAAATATAAGGTGCATTTCAGTGTAACCTCCAGCCCTCTGTTAAAAGGAGAGAGGAGAAAACATTTTTTGTAAAATAGGAAAGTAGAAAAGAGTGTGAAAAATGAACTGTAGGCATTTCAGAAGAAGATGGAAAAGTATTTTATCTCTTTCCTGAAATCACTGATACATTAAAAGGGAGAGGGAGAGAGGAATGGATGGATGGATGGATGGATGAATGGATGGATGGATGATGTATGAGAACTTAATGATTTTGTTTCTCTATTTTTTTTTTTTGCAATGAGTTTGGCAATTTTTAATCATTTGTCTGTCTTCTTTCACTGGAAAAGAAATATCATGGTAAATATCTGATTTGTTCCATCTGCATGGTAGAGTAAATTTAGAACAGAAGTCAGCAAAACAGTAATAAGCAAGAGGTAAGAGATTCACAAAACAGGCAGCATCTCAGGAAACTACTGGAGTTATAAGTCAAAAATTTTGTATTTATGGGCTGGAATCAGCTTAGAAAGAGGATGAGAGGGAAGAGCATCTTATGACTGAAACACAGTAGGTTGTTCCTGAATACTTTTTCAAGTGTCTTCTTGAAATACGAATTCTGAAAACACATGAGAAAAAGAAAGCAGTTAGCAATCATGAAAGTAATGGTGTGAAGGGGGAGTAAAAATCTACTTGTCGTAGATGATTTGCTTCCATCAGATGGTCAGGGCTGTATATGTGTGAGACTTTAACTCGAGGGGTTAAGGATGCCGGTGGCCACTTATCTTTTGTGTGGACACTGGGGATGGAGATCAACACAGCCTGCACAGAGAATAGTTAAAGGAGGGAGTCCTGTGGTGCCCAGGATGGCCCTGTTTGGCTAAAGAACATGAATATAAGGAGATGAATGGCTTCAGCACAATCCTGGAGGTGGATAAATTGCTGCAAAACAGAATCCTAAAGGTCACAGTGCCCGGAGTGAAACGCTTTGCTTCATTATCCTTAAGATGTGTGTTAAAGTTGACACCCCTGTTTATGCAAATGAGCCAAGAGAAGTACATATCACAGAATCAAAGAATCACAGAATGTTAGAGGTTGGAAGGGACCTCAAAGATCATCTAGTCCAACCCCTCTGCCAAGTAGGACTACCTACAGTAGAGCGCACAGGAACATGTCCAGGCGGGTTTTGAATGTCTCCAAAGAAGGAGATTCCACAACCTCCCTGGGCAGCCTGTTCCAGTGCTCGGTCACCCTCACAGTAAAAAAGTTTTTCCTCATATCTTTATGGAACCTCCTATGTTCCAACTTCCACCCATTGCCCCTTGTCCTGTCAGTGGATGCTGCTGAAAAGAGCCTGGCTCCATCCTCCTGACATTCCCCCTTGACATATTTATAAACATTAATGAGGTCACCCCTCAGTCTCCTCTTCTCCAAGCTAAAGAGACCCAGCTCCTTCAGCCTTTCCTCATAAGGGAGAAACCCCACTCCCTTCACCATCTTTGTGGCTCTACGCTGGACTCTCTCAAGTAACTCCCTGTCCTTCTTGAACTGAGGGGCCCAGAACTGGACACAATATTCCAGATGCGGCCTCACCAGGGCAGAGTAGAGGGGCAGGAGAACCTCTCTCTTGACCTACTTGCTACTCCCCTTCTAATACACCCCAGGATGCCATTGGCCTTCTTGGCCATGAGGGCACATTGCTGGCTCATGGTCATCCTGCTGTCCACTAGAACCCCCAGGTCCCTTTCCCCTGCACTGCTCTCCAGCAGGGCAGCCCCCAACCTATACTGGCACATGGGGTTATTCTTTCCCAAGTGCAAAACTCTACACTTGCCCTTGTTGAACTTCATTAGATTTCTCCCTGCCCAGCCCTCCAGCCTGTCCAGGTCTCTCTGAATGGCTGCACAGCCTTCTGGTGTGTCAACTACTCCTCCCAATTTTGTATCATCAGCAAACTTGCTGACAACATTCTCTAATCCCTCACCCAGATCATTGATAAATATATTAAACAGCACCAGCCCAAGCGCTGACCCCTGAGGGACCCCACTAGACACAGGCCACCAGCTGGACTTTTCCCCATTGACCACAACTCTTTGGCTTCTTCCCTTCAACCAGTTAGTGACCCACCTCACTAGTTGGTCATCCAGACCACACTTCCTCAGTTTACCTGTGAGGATGTTGTGGTAGACGGTGTCAAAGCCCTTGCTGATACCCAGATAGACCACATCCACTGCACGGCCACCATCCATCCACCTGGTTATGTCTTCGTAAAAGGTTATCAGGTTGGTCAAGCATGACTTCCCCTTGGCAAAGCCATGCTGACTGCTCCTAATAACCTTCTTATCCTTGATATGCCTAGAGACAGCGTCAAGGATAAGATGTTCCATCACCTTTCCAGGGATGGAAGTGAGGCTGACCGGTCTGTAGTTACTCGGGTCATTCCTCCTGCCCCTCTTATAGACTGGAGTGACATTCGCTTTCCTCCGGTCTTCAGGCACCTCACCTGTTACCCACGACTTACCAAAGATGATGGAGAGTGGCCTAGCAATGACTCCCGCCAGCTCCCTCAGCACCCGTGGGTGCATCCCATCAGGGCCCATGGATTTATGAATGTTTAAGTGTTCAAATTGATCCTTAACCCACTCCTCATCAATCAGGGCAGACTCCTCCTTTGTCATGACTTCCTCTGGGGCCTCAGGGGACTGAGGCTCCTGAGGATGGTCTCCAACAGTGTAGACAGAAGCAAAGAAGGCATTTAGCAACTCTGCCTTCTTTCTGTCCTCTGTCTCCAGGGCACTCACCTCATTCAGCAGAGGGCCTACATTGCCTCTAGTGTTAGTTTTGTCAGCAATGTATTTGAAGAAGCCCTTTCTGTTGTCTTTGACCTCCCTTGCAAGTCTTAATTCCAAGGAGGTCTTAGCTTTTCTGATTGCCTCCCTACGCTCCCTGACAGCAGTCCTATACTCCACCCATGTGGCCAGCCCTTCCTTCCACAATTTATACACCTTCCCTTCCACCTGAGTCTGCCCAGCAGATCCCTGGTTAACCATGCAGGTCTCCTGGATCTCTTTCTTGATTTCCTACCTGATGGGATACACTGATCCTGAGCCTGGAAGAAGTGGTCTTTGAATGCCAACCAACTCTCTTGGGCCCCTTTACCTTGCAGCTCCCTGGCCCAAGGGGTATCCCCCAGCAATTGCTTGAAGAGGCCAAAGTTGGCCCTTCTGAAGTCCAGAGTTGCGATCCTGCTTGGTATTCTGTTTTTACCGCACAGGATCCTGAACTCCACTATCTCATGGTCGCTGCAGCCAAGATTACCCTCAACCTTCACTGCTTCAACCAGACCTTCCTTGTTGGTGAACACAAGGTCCAGCAGCGCTCCTCTCCTGGTTGGCTCATCCACCACTTGCATCAAAAAGTTATCATCGATGCACTGGAGGAACCTCCTGGACTGAGGATGGCTGGCTGTGTGGGACTTCCAGCAAACATCTGGGTAGTTGAAATCCCCCATGAGAACCAGGGCATGGGATTGAGAGGCTGCTGTCATCTGCCTGTAAAAGGCCTCATCAACTTCCTCCTCCTGATCAGGTGGTCTGTAGTAGACACCCACCACAGTATCACCTAAGCTAGCCTGCCCCTTAATTCTTACCCACAAACTCTCTACTTGCTCCTCATCTGCCCCTGGATGGGTCTCAATACACTCCAGTTGCTCTCTCACGTACAGAGCAACTCCCCCACCTCGCCTCATCAGCCTGTCTTTCCTAAAAAGAACATAACCATCAAGGCCCACATTCCAGTTACGTGAGCTGTCCCACCACGTCTCTGTAATTGCAAGGAGATCATAGTTCTCCAGCTGCACATAGACTTCTAATTCTCCCTGCTTATTCCCCCTGCTTCTTGCATTAGTATACAGACACTTAAGAGATTTAATGGAGCATCTGTTACCGTTGCTTGTGCCTTTTACGCCTAACCCTGGGATACTTCCCCTTGGCTCATGTGTGGTGACTCGGGTTTTATCCCCTTTCCCCTTCCAACCTAGTTTAAAGCCCTATCTATTAATCCTCCCAACTCTCCAGCAAGTATTCTCCTCCCTCTCTTAGACAGCTCTACACCATCTATACCTCTCATGCCCAGTAACACATAAACTTCCCCATGATCATAATAGCCAAAACGTTGCCGGAGGCACCAGTCTTTGAGCCATGCATTAACTGCATGTACTTTTCTGTTCCTTTCACTATTCCTGTCACCTACTGAAGGGATAGATGAGAAAACTACCTGTGCCCCCGATCCTTTGATCACCTGGCCTAACGATTTAAAGTCCTTTTTAATTCTCTTAGTACTTCTATGATTGATTTCATCACTGCCAGCCTGGACAACCAACAATGGGTAATAATCAGTGGGACTCACCAGACTGGGAAGTTTTTTAGTAATGTCCCTAATCCGAGCTCCAGGGAGGCAACAGACTTCCCTGTGGACTGGGTCTGGGAGGCAAATGGGACCCTCTGTTCCCCTTAGGATGGAGTCACCAATGACAACTACTCTTCTTTTCTTTTTAGTTGAACTGGTCCTGATGCATGGGTCTGACTTACTCAGCGAAGTCAACCCTTTGGCTCCACATCCATTCACCTCTTCACTTCCTTGGCTCTCCTGTTCCAGGGCCCTGTACATGTTCTGCAGAGGCAACCGGGCAGGTGAGGGAGGCTGGGCAGGGACCCACCTTCCTCTCCGAGCCAGGACTCATTTCCATTCCCCCCCCATCTCTTTGGTCCCCTCCTTTGACCTGATGGCCAGAGGGGAGGGGATCCCCTGTTGTATGTGGAGAGTGCTGTGTGTGCATCAGGGAGCGGCTCCACCAATCTATCTCTCTTTCACACTCCCTGATGCTCCTCAGCCTCTCCACTTCTTCTTTTAGCTCTCCCACAAGATGGAGAAGGTCATCCAACTGACTGCACCTCACACAGGCACTGTCAGTTGCAGCCTCTGGGAAGCACAGACTCAGGCACTCCTTGCAGCCGGCAGCCTGCACAGCTGCATCCTTGTGCTGGGGCACTGTTTGGGTCCCCACACTCCTTCTCGTGGTGGATTTCTGTCTGGTGGCAACCATGATGGGAAAAAAAAAGAAGAAAAAAAGGAAAATGACAAAAAAAAAAGAAAGTAGAAAAGAATTGACCAGTAACCACTCCTTTCACCTCTTCTGCCCAGGGTCTACGATCCTCGCCCTCCCAGAGCCACCAGTAACACCCCCCTGTGCCCGCAGATCACGAGAGTCCAGCAGGTCCTCCCCTCCCCCACGCTCGCGCCACTCTCCAAGAGTCAGATGGCTGAGGTCACTTTTGAGTTTCGTGGGCTGCCGGCATCCTCCTAGCCTACATGCTAAACATCTATGAGTATAGTACTTGGTTCTCCACCCAAATCATGCTAAACATCACCCCAGGCACATGAAATAGATAGGGTTAGCATATAAGGAATATGGAGGGAACACATTTCTGGGTGGAGAGAAGACCCTGAAGAAGCAGTCAACAAGCTGTGTTCCTTCTCCTTCACCCAAGACAGGGACACCTTTTTGGTAAGAATTGTACTTTCAGCTTTTGGCGACAAATCCAGGGTAGTATTTTGTTAACATTATCACCATATAATAGCACTATTACAGTGAGTGAATTTATCAATGGCAGTTCCAAATCTGTTGTATCTGTCATTTTAACAACTGAACTTTCTTTGTTATCTTCCAGATTGTCTCATGTAAGTCCTTAACAGGGTTCTGAAACAGGCAAGTGCTTAGCTCTGGGACATGCTTCCCACAGCCACATACCTTTCACATGAAAATATGTCCAGAGAAGCTATACAGTCTTGTCTCTCCTTTGAAGATCACAGCTAAAGATGAAAACATTTCTCTGGGAAATGCTGTTTTTCAGAAGAAAGATGGGCAAAGGTCTTCTTTATACACATTTTTAAGACTTGTGCAACGATATAATACTGGTCAATAAGGTCTTCTGCAATTGACTGATATTGTCATAGACTTTAACCTGTCCATGTGATTTGGCCACTGCTGTGTCTGCGTAGCAGAAAAGAGAACTATGAGTCCAGGTGAGTGCACCTCATGTTTCTGGAAGCTAAAGAACTACAGAATATGTTGGCATGGTGATGACTTATGAAACATCCCATGCATAGTTATGGAAATACATGATGACCCAGATACCTGTGTTGACAGGTGTGAAGGTGAGATTATGATGTTTGGTATGTCTGTGAAACTACAGAATCACAAAATATTAGGGATTGGAAGGGACCTCAAAAGATCGCCTAGTCCAACCTCCCTGCCAGAGCAGGATCCCCTAAGGCAGCCACACAGGAACACTTCCAGGTGGGTTTTGGATTTCTCCAGAGTAGGAGAGTCCACAACCTCTCTGGGTAGCCTGTTCCAGTTCTCTGTCACTCTCACAGTGAAAAAGCTTTCACTTATGTTTACATGGAACCACCTATGCACCAGCTTGCATTTTTTGACCCTTGTCCTATCATTGGACATCACTGAAAAGAGCCTGGCTCCATCCTCCTGACACTCCCCCTTGACATATTTATAAACATTTATGAGGTCACCCTTCAGCCTCCTCTTCTCCAAGCTAAAGAGACCCAGCTCCTTCAGCCTTTCTTCATAAAGGAGATGTTCCATTCCTTTCATCACCTTTATGGCTCTGCGCTGGACTCTTTCAAGCACTTGTGAGTGTTCTTTGCCATGATTTCTCAGAAGGTATTTATTGATTGGTTAATAAAACACATTAGGGAGTGTTAGGAGGAGCTGGGTCATCTAATCAGTTTTATAGGAAGTGCGCTGCAGAGTGCTGGAAACTGAGACATGTCAATGAGTCTCAAAATGCCCCCAGAAGATGGAGAATTTAGCTTTGGGGACATTATAGATATATTTTCGATGAAACAGAAAGCACCAGCTTGACCTAGTAGAAACTGGGTGTAAAATACAGGACAATGACAAAAATAGACATTTGAGAATATTAAACAATGATTAGTGGGAAAAAGTTTTATTTTTCGTGGGATTTTTTACATTTCAAAAAATATTCTGCTCTTCAAGTCTGAACTTATCTGAATTTGTTTTGTAAACATCACAAAATAGTTTTGCATTTCTCTTTCAGTAACTGATTACCTCTGTCCTTCATTTATCCCACTTGAAACATATAGCTCTCCCATAGCTGGTCCTAAAAGAATTTTAGGAACATTTTAATGACATTTTTTCTCTCTTCAAAAAACTCTCTAAGGGTCTCCAGTTCATTGTTATTACCTCAGAGCCTCAGTCCACTCAAATACTGTGTTTCTGTAGGTGTTTCTCATCCTACATATCTTTCCACTGGCCCTTGAAATCCTTCAGTAATTTCTCACACCTATTTAGATCTTTTCCAATGACACCACAGAATCACCTATTCTAGGCTCTCATTTTCTTTAGACTCTTACAGACATCTCCTAGTTCCCTACTCCCTTCTAACACATACACATTCTTCTAATAAAGCTCATCTGTGACAGTAAGCCTGGCGAACCCAGCAAGTATGTGTTGTATTATTAAGATCATTATTTCTGGGGAAAAATTGAGCTCTCTCACCTTAGGGCTTTTCTGAACTGGTTCATTTCTGATATAACTTCCACAGAACCTGAGAGACTCAAGTGTTAGAGACAACAACCCACACATTGTTGAATGTATTTATTTTAAAAAACTTGGTCTTGACTTAGAAAAAACTTTCCTATTTTTAAATATGAACTCAGTCTACTAAGTGTAATTGGACTAAACAGGTTCTTGTAATTAGACATGTATTTTAATATCCTGTCAAATTTGTATATCTGTCAGAATTATTCAAGATAACGATTTATTCAATCCAATCTCTTTTATGGATTCAAAAAAAGAGAGACAATACCACTTGGTTAGGATCTCACTCAAGTGGTAAATAAAAAATTACAACACATGGAGCAAATCAAAAGAGAAAAAAACCCACCATCTTCCTGAGGTTATTTAAAAAATACAAAATTAAAACACACTTCTCATAAAAATCCCAAATTAAAATTTCATATTGTTTTTCCTGAAACTGGCTTTATACAGATATTTGAATTAATATAATACCTATATTCAGATTTAAGCAAATATTGTTATTAATGCATAATTTTAATCAAATTCCAGCTTAACTCTATAGAAAAACATGAAACCTTTTGCAGACTTTCTGTAGATCAAGACTGCTTTTGTTGAAAAGGGCACAGTAGCTGCCTTAACTTGTCTTTAGAATAGTAAAGTTACTTGAGTAGCTGCACATTTGATTACTATGTGCAGTTGTTCTGATCACAGTAGGATTCTTAGTCACTCACTTTAAATTAGTGTTACCAATAAAAGAATTAGGGCATAAGCATCAAGTAGTAGCAGTCTGAAATCTGGAGACAGTAGTTAACAGCTACCTTTCAGTTTAACTTTCTTTCACCCACTCGTGCAAACTTAATTGGATCATGTTCATTTCATTTTCAAGACTTGCACAGATGGTACTACTTTAAATTAAAAAGTAGCAAATAACAAAGTAGGGAAAAAGAATTGAGGTTAATTCTGTTGCAGGTAGAGACAGCTCTGAGCCACTTTGGCAGCATAAAATAAAGTTTGTAATTATTTTAGCTAAGAAGTACAGAATTCCTGAAACAGACAATTCTATTGGAGAGGCTATAAGCTCACACAGGAGTTCTGGACTACTCCATGTCTGAAAATATTTTTAAACATATGCCCTGGATCCCTTATCCTTTTTTGACACTGTTTCCCACAACACTCTCCTGGAGAAACTGGCTGCTTGTGGCTTGGATGGGCATATCCTCGTCTTGCTGAAAAACTGTCTGGATGGCTAGGCCCAAATTGTGGTGGTGAATGGAGTTAAATCCTGTTGGTGGCTGGTCACAAGTGGTGGAGTCACCATCCCCTGAGGTATTTAAAAGACATGTAGATGAGGTGCTTAGGGACGTGGTTTAGTGGTGGACTTTTCATCATTAGGTAAGACTCAGTGATCTTAAAGGTCTTCTCCAGTATAAGTTACTCTATGCCTGACTAATCTTTACTGACGTTACAACCTCTCTGGTCTGCTTACAGTTCGAAAAAGACCAAAACTCTTTATAACTTCAGGGTCAGGAATTGCAAGGAGTCTCCTGCGCTGGAGCTATGTTTTATGTTCTTTAGCTATAGAATAAGATTGCATCTATTAAATAAATATATATAAAAGATTAAGACATTATTTTAAATCAGTTATGCTTTGGGACAGAGAAGGAGACAAATTAAAAGAAAACAAAACCACCTAATTAAAAAAACTTTGAAACAATTTTTTAAATTATATAGGTTCATACCTATTAAAAATATATAATACCCTAACTTGGCCTGAAGAGCTTATCACATTAACAGTGTGAATCCATCTTTATTGTAAGATCTGAAGTTTTCATCATTTAATGTATTTATTATCAGCTTTCTTTTAGAGCATGCAAGTATTATGAACATGTTTACAGAAAAACACAGGTACACATCTTGTAAAGGACTTAGAACATGTTAATTAATTCCCAAATCAGTTATCATTCTCCTTTTTTTCTTTAAAATATATACCATAAATCCCCTTTTGCTTGTGGTATAAGATTACCACATCTATGGCTCTTAGAATCAAGGATTGTCTTCTCTTATTGAAGTGATTTCTTATACAATTAAAAAAAGAGAAACACAAGGGGGATGCATGTGCAGGTTTGACTGAATGGGTACGAACTGTGGTCTGGACACTCCACAAACACAACAGACAGAAGTACACATGAAAACAGTACTGTCCTACTTGTCTTCACAGGAAAGAGAAAAAGGAAGAAATGCAGTGCAAGACTGATTAGACAGATCTTTGAAATTCTTGTTAGAAGAGGTGAATAGTTAGGTAATTACCAGAACTCAAGAGATTATACCTATACGTATTTTTTAAATCTTCTCCAACTCTTAATGTTTCATGGCCATAGGCTAAAAGTCAGTAAAGAGTACTCTCCTAAATTGCTTCCGGAGATGTGAGATGTCATTTATGCATAAACTAGCTCTTTACCATTAAAGCAGTGGGCTTCCTCCATATTTCATTTTTCATAGACGCCTGAAGCCATGGGTTATTCTTTTTTTTTTTTTTTTTAACAAAGAAATTGGAAGGAATTAAAGATGTTTGAATGAATTATGACCAGTTCAAGCATTGAAAGGAACCAGTGCTCTGACTGTAGCTGCGAGGAACTGAGTCTGTGAGGAGTTCATCCTTTCATCTCTCCAAATGCATGACCTGCTGGATCAGTATGCAAAATGAGACACCATCAAGGCAAGACTCCAGTTCATGAGCTCATGGTAGACAAGGACTCATAGGTTAAGTATTATTGTGGTTAAAGCTCAAAAGAGAACTAATATTCAGCACATGTCACCCAAAACAGTTAGCTTATTACTGAATAGCATTTAAAAAGTCAGAAAAAAAATTGGAAGGTGGGGTGTTAGAAATAGGAAAAAGTTAGAAGCAAAAAGATAAAAGACCAAGAGACACAGATAAAAAAATATTAGTGGTAACTTCTCTAGTGTTGATAAAAATGTTAGAAAGATAAGATAAAACCTAGTTTTAAAAACTAATTAAAATGATATATCTAGAAAAACATCATAAAAACCTCAAAAAGAGATAGTTGAAAGCTGTACTACCAAAAATGTTATTGCTAACTACTCACTGATAAGGTGCAGCTGTTGTCAGGACTCAAAAAACCAAAAATATTACAGAAAATCAGAGGGAACAGATCCATATATGAACACATTCATTGAGTAGTTTTCTGTACTTCTGACCTTTCCCTCTTCATTTTAAAAATAGTGATTTTTAAAAGACTTTTAAAACTTCTGAGGTTCTTGCTTATAATATGATTCAAATTTCTAATTAAGTTAGATGTGAACAGTAAGTATGGTACTTAAAAGGGGAAAAAAAATACAAATTCAAATGTACAGTAGGATAA
The DNA here is from genome assembly GCA_020746105.1 of Trogon surrucura. Lineage (NCBI taxonomy): Eukaryota > Metazoa > Chordata > Aves > Trogoniformes > Trogonidae > Trogon > Trogon surrucura. Next base: position 108,137,147 of record CM036617.1, on the reverse strand, counting down.
AGTCATACAAAAAAGTACTTGGATGTGCTTGCTTTTTTTTTTTTTTCCCTTCACATGGAGGTAGAGTTATTAACAGTGAAGTTTTGTTTCAAGAAAATACCTTGTATTTCCATGTCAAACATCTATCAGATTTCAAAGATTTTGACCGTCAAGTCAGGTGAACACAGCAGTAAGATTACAATTTTTACTGAATTAACATTGTTCCTCTCTATATAAAATCTGAATGCCCTCCTTACAAAAGGATTTTAGGGAAGTCTTGAATCCTAAGTATTTTAAAAAGGAAAAAAAAAAACCAACAACAAAAGAAGAGGAATCTAACTGCATGCTTTTTTTCCAAAACCACAACTGAATGTCTCTGACTGAAAAGTACTACATGATATTTGATGGTTCAATTCAGTTTTTAGTGGTTTAGAAGTTAACAATTATTGATGTTGCAGTTGTAAATGAAAACTTAGGAAAATATTGGGGTCTGTTCTATAAGGTTACAGGAGGTGATGACTCTCACAGGTAACAACTTTGATTCCTCAGAACTGTCCAGAGGACATCTAGACTGGGGAAAGGAACAGGTGGACTTTACCCTTTCAGTGCATTAGTAAGTACAATTTGTCAATGTGAAGAAGGAAATTATTTGTTTCTGATGGCAACTACACCCTGCAGAACTTTTCATACCCACTTTATCTTACTGAGGTCAGTGTGATTTGGAATCTATCTATTTTGTGTTTCAAGATATAGTTATTCTCTATACACAGATCTATATAGGCATTAAGCAAAAATTGTGTACTCTATTGAAATCTCTGACAATGTCATTTTTAGAAGTTGTTATTTTGCTGTGAAAGGGTTAAGATTCTAAGCAGCTTTTTGTGCTTTGGGGACTGATATAAACTATTTACATTTAATGCTCAGTAAAAAGTTGAATGACATTTTACAAGTAGAGGGATGAAAATTTTGTAAGGCCTTCTTGTGTTAATTATAGCCCATACCTTGTCATTCTCATCTGCAACTGAGACTAATTATCTGCCATATAAAGAGACATGTTTATTGATTTTGTAAAGGCTGGAACAGACTAAGCTGTACTCTCTTTTTATTGATATAAAAGGCATTGCCTGCCTGTATTGATTGCTTACCCCACAGAGCAATAGCAAATTGCTATTGTGGAAACATAATGATGCTGAACATTTGTTGCACAGATGATAGGGTAATGTTTAAATGCTGTGTGTCCTGCAGATTTAGTAATAACATCCTTAATCATTCCTCTTCAAAATACCATGAATCCTGGAGCAGACGTTAACCTAATGATACAACATCATTTATAGACCATAGCATTTCACAAATTCAGAATGAATTAAATGAGATATTTTTTCATTATCAACTAGACTGGATGCCAATTTTGTTTAATATTTTGCAAGGCTTGTGTAAGAATGAAATAAATTAGCTATAGCAAGACTTTCTCAAGTCCTTTTCAATGTAGTGCTTACTTGACATCTAGTCCCACTGAAGGCAGAAGACTTGCTTGAAGAATTATAAATTGCATACTATGAAAAAGACAGATCCAGTCTGGTCCTTACTTCCATATAAGAGAAAGTTCTGTAACATCTTTTTCTTTATTTACTTGTTGATGATAATGTGTTCTGATTAAATAAAGTTTGAAAACATGTATAAGTGATAGGAATTTTATGTAAAAGAATGTTATTTCCTAGTTCAGGAGTTACAAAAATTAATTTGTACTGAATAAATAATTAAGAAAAGAACTATAAATTTACTAATGTTATTACAAATCAATCATGTGAAATCCATGCAAATTTAAGTTGGTAATTTTTTTGACAAAGGTAAAGAATTCCTTGCAGGGCATTTCCAGCCAATACAAAATCCTGATAGAATAAAGCAGTTGTTTAAGTGGTTTTGTTTGATTGATTTACTTCCTTACACAGAACACAGTCAAGGGTGCTCCTGCACTTCACTCCCTCCCCTTCTTCCATGTAGTAATGTGTTTAATCTCATAACATTGCTGTTGGTCCACACTTTCACATTTTTCTTGAAATACATCTTAATCTGAAAGAGTAAGATACACACCTGCTAAAAAGCCCAGTCCACTTTGAGGCAGGGGAAAGCAGACCAGAAGGAAGACTGACAGAAATAGCAAAAGTCACCCACAGTTCTCCAGTTGAGTGCTAAATATTAATCTTTAATACTTTTTTCTTTTTTCTTCTTCTTTTTTTTTTTTTTTTTTTTTGTCATAGCCTTCTCCCACATTGTCCTGGTTTGAGCTGAACAGAACCAGTTCTGTTCAGTGATTTTTACTTCTCAGCTCCCTGGTCCAGCCCTAACCTGTGACACACATATTGAAAAATATGAAGTAAATTTAAAGCCATTTTCAAGGCAGTTTACAAATCATGAGCATCCATGGTGCTAAATATAGGAAAATGTAGCAAGGAAACTATCTGTTCTAGATTCTTAGTATTCCCTGGACCAGACAGCACAGATAAGAGAGATTTTTCACTGAAATGTTGAGTGATAAGAAAAAAGCTAAATACTGTGGAAGTGGAATTGTAGTGTTAGGAAGAAAGACATGAATTAAAATAGCAAAAAGAAGATGAGAAATAAGAGCAGGAGGAGGGGAAGAAGAGGTGACAAGGACTGTGAAAGCATTGTTCTCTGATCAATGGAAAAGAAAGACGCTCCATCAGTGTTTGGATTCTAGCAGACTGTGTCACATAATTAGTTCATGTGAGAACCTTTAAAGATGATAACCCTTCACAAAATAAACAAAGAATCATAAGCATCCACTCTATTTCCTGATTCTCAGACTGATGTAGGATGTAGATTTTCTGAGCATCTCACTAACACAATATTGTTGTACTCTGAACTTGTGCTATAAAATACTGAGCTATTTGAAATATCCAGTCATACTCTTTTCAAATGGTCCTCCCAATAAACGGAAACATTCTGACCTTAATCTGTACTTCACATTTGTTCAAGAAAATGGGTACTGCTTTTTCTATTATGGAAATACATATATTAATGCCAGTTAAAAAGTTCTGAGAAGAATCAAAAAAGATAATCTGAGAAACGGACTCATTTGGAGAAAGATCATGATTCCCTGTAGGGCTTTCTAAATCCAGGAAAAATATGCAGGCAGACATATAAAATTACAAACTAAAAAAGTATTATATACACACCCAATCAACAGTGACTGTCTATTTCATGTTCTATTTTGCATAAGAGACCATAAAAACATGATGTCTACAACAAAGGAAGTGATCTGGTGTTCCCTCTCTTTTGAGTGCTTGTCCTTGAAAGCCTGACATTGTTTTGCGAGGGTTTTTTTTGAGGAGGTATGTGTTTACATTTTGGGGGGATTTTGTGGTTTTTTTTCGGTGGAGGAAGAATACTAGTGACTTATTGAAATAGGAGCTGCAGGTGGGTTCTGTGTGGTGTAAGAGATTGTATGGAAAGATGGTGTGAACATTTGTCTAAAAATTGTGAAGACAGATAGCTTGAAGGTATTTTGATAAGTTCAGCTGGATATTTATTAATTTATAAAATCAACATACCATGAAGAAAACATTAGGTTTCTTATTTTTCTTCTTCCCTACAAAACATCCTTCTGCTATCACAATGCATGTTTTTACTCTGAAGTCAGTATATTTTCAAACCAACCAGCCTGTGTTGATTCAGTTTACTCTGCAGATCTGCTCCGGGTCACATCTTCCTTCAGAAGTGTTTCAGTAAAGAAAAATCTCTGACATCTGCATAACCTTGCACTAAGTACCATATCAGTGTAAAGGAAAAAAGACTTACAGTCTATTTGATGCTTAGTTTACCCTATGGCTCTTTCTTATGGTGACATATATCAGCCTTATCTAAAGCATGGGTGCTCTTAAACAAACTACAAATTTAGTTCTGTTAATGCATGAAAGGTTCAAGGCAGTTGTGCATCGCGATTTCTTTTCATTATGGGAAAGAACGGCAGGCTAGATAAAAGGTAAGTTGAGATGGAGAACAACAAAATCTTCACAATATTTGGATGTTTGTAATCTATATGCAGCAAAATTCAACAGCCCAACCCAGTGAAGAACTTCAAATCACTTTGCTTCACGTTACTTCTACAAGTATGTGTTTTTGACAAATTAAATATCTGTATCAGGATGACTATTTCAGATCCAGATCTGGTCATACAAGCAGTGTTACACATATGTTTTCTTAGATATGAATTTCATCTGCTGAAGCAAGTTCTATCAAGGCTTTTAAGAACCTGTGCTTATATGTAACTTAAGGTTTTTCATATTCTCCATGCCACATCTTTAGACAGGATGAATTTCACCCTTTAAGCTAGACAATATGTTCTGTGCTCTCTTATTTTTTAAAGTAACAATTGCCATGACTACTTGGCAATTAGAAATAAAGCTACCTTTTCATGAAATGAGTTAATAAACTTAAGAGTTTTTAATTTTTATTTTTTTTTAAGTTTCTAAGAAATTCTTTTCTTCTTCCTTTGTATTTGGTTTACCTGGCCAGACTTCAGTGGCAGGGGGGACTGCAGAGGTACCTCCTGCAAGAAGCTGTTAGAAGCTTCCCCTAAGCCTGATAGAGTCAATGCCAGCTGGCTCCAAAGACAGATCTACCGCTGGTCAAGGCTGAGCCTATAAGTGATGACGGGATAGGAATGCCTCTGTGAAAACATATTTAAGAAATGGGAAATAATAACTGTGTCACACAACCGGCAGAGGCACAGAGGAGTGAAAATATATGAAGACACAAAGGTCAGTGAAGGAGTGGGGAGGCGGGGAGGATGTGTTCCAGGCATCAGAGCAGAGATTCCTTTGAATCATGGTGAAGACCAAGGTGAAGCAGGATGTCCCTTTTCAGCCCATAGGGATGATGGGGTGTAGTTGCTCACTTGCAGCCCGTGAAGGACCCTACCGTGGAGCGGGTGGATGCCTGAAGGGGGCTGTGACCCCGTGGGAAGCCTGCGATGGGGCAGGTTACTGCTAGAGCCTGTCGCCACTGGAGAGAGAGAAGCCCATGTCAGAGCAGGTTAGCTGACGGGAATTTTATGACACCGCGGGAGACTCACCCTGGAGTCCCTGAAGGACTGCACTCCAGGGAGAGACTCACCTTGGAGAAGTTTGTGACAAATTGTCTCTTGTGAAAGGACTCACATTGGAGAAAGGTGTGTGAAGCTTTTCTCCCGTGAGAGGGACCCCACAATGGCCCATGGGAAGAGTGAGGAGTCCTCACCTGGAGGAAGAAGCAGCAGTGGAATCAACATCGGATGAACTGACCACAGCTCTCATTCCTTGTACCCCTGCGCCACTCAGGGGGAAGAGGTGGATAAACTGGGATTGGTGTTAAACTCGAGAAGAAAGGAGGGATGGGGGGAGGTGTTATTTTGTTAAGATCTATTTTTATTTCTTGCTCTTCTTCTCTTATTTTTTCTTTAATAAATTTAAACTAATTTCCCAAAAAATTAAGTCTGTTTTGCCCTGAACGGTAGATGTGGGTGATCTCCCTGTCCTTATCTCAAACCATGAGCCCTTCGTTATATTTTCTTCCCCTGTCTAGCAGTGAAAGGGGATGATAGAATGGCTGTGTGGGCAACTGGCTGCTGGCCAGGGTCAAACCACCGGATCCTTCAAAAAATCAACTTACTATCTGCTTAAAGAATTTATTTCTAAACCATTTTTCTAAATTGCTTTGTTGCTTAGTTCCTAGTAAGCTCGACATTGTCTGAAACCTTGAGATAAAACTTATTTTAGACTATAAAAGTTAAAATTGACAAGAATAGTCATTCTTTAACCATCAAAAGTGTTTTCTAATTAATTTATGCAATAATTTTTTCACAATACTTTTGCCTTCTTCATGGGTTAAGGAAAGGGCAGGAAATTAAGCACAATTTTTCTACATTTTTTTATATTGTGTGCATATTTTCATTCCTTATTATTTTTCCTCCTTTTATGTCTATTTTCACTCAAATAAAATTTTACTAACCTGAATTAACCTAAAAACCATTTATCTCTGTCTCTCCAGCGTTACTTGGTTTCATTTGGTGTGGTTTGGTTTGTTTGGTTTTTTTTTCCCTTGGCACTAAAAGGTGGTGAATGAAATTAAACAAATCATACCACACCATCACTTCTACATTTACAGTTTAAAGCCTAAATTTCATAGAAGATAAAAATATGTGGAAAATGCACGTGAGTGATAAATTATCTTCTTGATTTTTCCTTCAGCTTTTAAGGTTGATGTTTAGACAATATGTTATTGCTTATGTACATGCAATGCATCTCTCGTCAGCAAGGTCAGCTGGAGTTTTTGTCTTCAAAAAAAGAAATTAATCTTGAAGGGAATACACACAAGTGAGGATTACCATAGGATGTGCTAAGAATGTTTTCCTCAAATTATCTATTACCATGATTTCCATTTTGTACTGAAAAAGAGACTAAAATATTAATAGTATTTGATCATAGTAAATCAGTATTGTTTCAATGAAAGTTTGGTGGAAATGCATTAGACTTTTGAGGATGTAGCTCAGTAGGTGCCATTGATTTCTAGTAAACCCTCACTTTATGTTCAATAATATTTATTCTCCAACAAGAAATTCTTCTGTATTTTGGGTCTATACAGTGAGTATACAGTGTGTGGTGCTGACCTGAAACTTTCTCCTTCATAAATTCTTGACTCCCTAAAAGTTAAGATATAGAATCTATAATTCATTGTTAAAGAGTGCATGCTTACCAGTGCTGATTGCACCTGAGACCATCAGTAATTTCTTATTCTTAGGAGTTCCTAGAATGTATTGATTGATGTCATGCAACAGGCTTGCAATGTTCTAAATGTTTTTTTGAGGACAAAGCCTTTTTCCAAGAATTTAATTTTCATGACATAACTTCTATATTATTATTGGTCAGTTATTATTTTCTGGTTTGTCCCCTCTTGCAGGGAAGAAGGGAGGCAAAATAATTACCAAGATGGATATTTCCATTGGGAGTGATAACCACTTTAAAGTAATTTTTAAAAATTATAAATACAAGATTTATTCATGATGATTCCCTTGAAACATAAGATTAAAGAAAATGCAATCACTTTGCCACTCTTCTTATTATCCTGGTTTTCTTTCACTAGTACCTAATTAGTGTGTTTATTTTGGGGTTAATTAAATCAGTTAAATTATTTCAAATAACTTCTAAGAAGTGATTTATGGATTTTTTAGGAGTTACAGAGAGCAATTTATTTCATTACCTAGATAAATTACCATTGCTTTCAACTGAGATATGATAATGATACAATAAACACACATACTAACTCAAAAATAATATTTTTTATATTTTACATTATATTTACATATAAGAACACAATGCAACCCTATAATAACTTGCATATGATCATACTTATTTTCATTTAAATATATTGGGGGGTGGAGGTGGAGTATTTGCTACTTTGGTGGGTAAGGAAATAAGGAAGTGAAAAAGTACTTGGCCCTAAAAACTGTTATGTATCTTCAGCGTGCAGAAAGAATACTACATTATGGATTTAGATTTAAGTATAAAAATGAATTGATCTTTGAACAGATTATTCTTAAACCAACATTTTAAACTAATGACTCCAAAAATATTGAAGTTAACTTCTTCAGACTGTTTTACTAGTGAAAATGGAGAAAAAAAGACTTCCATATCTTCATAAAAGAAACGGGGTTAATAATTAGCAATATGATGTTATATTTATGTGTCATTTATCAATTTGAGTAAAAGAGTTACTAGCAATGCAAAAAAATTAAAAATATTTTCCCATTTCAGTTGACCTACTTTACTGTAATTTGGAACTACTACGAAAACTGGTAAGAGCAAATGTTTCTAACATGAAAGGAAGAAGAAACTGTGTACAAACGTATACAGTTTTACCACTTCTTGATTGTGAGAGGAGTAAAATCTCATTATCCAGACAATAGATCTGATAAAGAAACTTGAAAGAATGTTATTGTCAAATATGTCTTTCTGGGATAGTAAAATTAAAGAATTACTTCGGTATTTTACTAGTAAGTTGGAAATTTGCTTGGAGGAGAAGAGTTTTATTTTTGAGTGACTTCCAGAGAAACAGGAAATGCTAACAAAACAGAACAGGCAGAAAGTGTTCCTTATTTAAAATATAAGGAGTCTTTAAGTATTAAATGAAGCAGGATTCTAACATAATATTTGTGTACCATGAGAGTGGGGATTGCACTACAATATCTGAAGGAAAATTATCTCTCTAAAACTGTAGGCAAAACCTTAAACATGTACTGTTCCTCACAATGTATCTAGAAAATTTTCTTTTTAATTCAAATTTCTTTGGGATTTTCATAGTAAACCACATAAAATAGAATCTAGTGATACAATTGTCTAACAAACATCAAAAAAAAGATAGGATAAAACAGTATAAAAAATCTTGTAGGTTTCCTTTTCACTACGTTTAGAAAATATTCTGAGGAATGAAACTGGAACAAATCCAGATAGTATCTTTTTAAAAGGAAATATTTTACACATTATCTTCCTTTTTTTAACTTTTACCTTCTTGTAACAAAATTAATCTGGAATTCCAGAGTACTTTGCAACAAATAATTAATGCACTATTAACAGTACTAATAATTTGGTGCTGTAATGATAATTTCCTGAAGAACAGTGAGTATACTTCAAATGTTGTAGCTATTTAAATGAGTGCAGTGGGTGCTCAACACCTTCCAGAATTTTACTGAATAGTACAGAAACCCTCTATATACTCTAAATCATCTTGTTAGATCTGGAAACCCATGTCATTACAACATCACTGTTTCTAGATCTTACTATTATTTCAGAATGTTTATTTGAAACTAAATTTAAAAGAATAAGAATAAATCCTTATGAGGATATATTATTATATAAGAGTGCATTATTATATAAGGATATATTATTATATAAGGCTATATCCTTAAGAATATATTCCTGTGTGACCTACCCTAGGGGATCATGCTCTGGCAGGGGAGTTGGACTAGATGATCTTCCAAGGTCCCTTCCAACCCCTGACATTCTGTGATTCTGTGATTCTGTGATCCTCCTCTGTCTCCAGGTGCTGTTATTGAGATGAAGTAAAATTCCAAAGACTGGATCAAGGGAAGAATGAAATAGATTGCACAACATAGTCACGGATATCATGACTGATAGATCCAGTATAAATATAGAAATATGCTAGATGAAATAAGCCTTCTTGAATCTCTCTCAGGAGAGAAAGAAGAAACCAGAGTGCGTAGTTTCCTTGTATTGTATCTGACAACAATCTCAATTCAATCTGTCACACAAAGTGTATTGCAGATACTTTATTAGTGATCTTTGTAGATAGTGACTTTGATAAAAGACCTCCCAAACTGAAGAAAGTTTATTTTCTTTTAGTTTTTTCAATGGTATTTTTATATACATTTTTTTTCATTTAAGGTTACATATAAAGAATAAAGATTTTTTTTCTCATTACTGATATATATGGTTTGCTCCAATTTATTTTGCAATAATTTATGTAGGCGTTTTTCACCTGTAAGACTACCAATTGATTGCCCTTTAACCACAAAATTACCTTACACACAGATCTAGGTTTATTTTTCACCCTTATTATTGTGAACTACAACATAAACAAATCACTGAAATATGAAGCTGATCACACGATGCAGATCAGTTGTATGACCAGTTAGTCTCTCTCTACTTTGGGCTGTGCTGTTAACCATATTGCATTCACTGTTAGGCATTGAAATGTAAGAAGTACTTCTGTATACCTACAGCTCTTACATAGTTTTTAGACTGGTGCTTTATGCGTAGCAAGTTCCTTGATTTCTTAAATCTATTAGAGGCTCCCTACAACTTTTACGACACGTCGATTAAGATACAATCCCTTTTGGATGGATCTGAACATGCCTCCTGTATTTCTGTCAAGGAACTAGTTTTTCATGAAAGATGATTGTCCTTTTTTCAAGCTGGGCAATGTAATCACAGAATTATACCTTATGTAACCCTCTTTCATGTTCATGGTCATTTACTCACATGACTGCTCACACTGAAGTCACTAGGATGTTTTATATAAGTATTTGTCACTGTGAATTCATGTTGTACAGTCTTGGCATAAAAAACAGTATGTAATATTTCCTCTACTCACTTGTAGAGATTTCTTTATTTTTCTTCCTAAAAAAACACCTTCTGGCTGACTTCAGAGCTAGGTAAGATAAAAAAAAAAAAAAAAAAAAAAAAAAAAAAAAAAAGACTAATGGCTAATTTACATTTTCCAGAAACATACAGTTGCCTATTACAAGGCACAGTTTCACAGTACATGTCTACACATAGCATTCCATATAGATAACACAAGAGTTCTAAATTATAATACAATAAATATAATAAATGCCTCTGTGATAACTATGTTAAACAGCAGCAATACATATGGTAAAACTCTTAATATCATTTCCTTTATATCTACAAAATTAGCTACCAACAACAACAAAAAAATAATAGCATCAAGTATTTAATTTTTAAAATGTGTTTAGTGTTAAAAAGCTGCACTTAAAGGAATGATATTGCCTTTCTATTATGAAATAATTGGATAATTGATTTCCCACTACAAATTCACTTTATTGATTCATTCACTTTGTTAATTCATTCTTTCTTTTCAAGACAAATGTCAAAAACCAGTGTCCTTTTTTTTTGTCTTTAGTGCCCATATGCAACTTCTGATTAACAAAAAGGAGAAAAAGGAAATGTCAAATGTCCCTTGGCAGTTACTGAACATCTAGAACAGCCTCTTCAGAAGCAAACAACTGCAGAAATAAAAAAAAAAAAAAGAGAAACAATGATAGACTACCTGTAAAATATTGTACATATTTAGCAGTCTGCATTATGTTCTTTCCACCTGCAAGTATTTAAAAATGAAGCAGCTCAGATGCAGAAATATTAAGTCTATTTTCCTGACTATTTTCATCACCAGTGGGTCTCTACTGATGTCCTAATAAATCAGCAGAAATACAAGAAGCCAGTTCAACAAATTATTATTATCTACCTCTACACTAAAATCTTCTACTACACAAGTCTTTACTGTGTCAAAGTTTTTGTTAGACAACAGCTGCATTATCTTCCAGGTGTGCAGTCATGGACAGAGAACACTAGTGAATACTAGGTAGTTACTCACAGAGGTGCAAATATTGCTTCTTGTAGTAATTTGTAACACTCATTTCCTCACTTGGAAGTGGCCCTCATGGCAATCAGTGTCAGTTCTATATGTGTTTTCTGAGTCTGTGTAATTGTTCTTCTACCAACAGATTGATGGGATTAGGTGAAACTTGCAGGAGAGAGAGGGAGATTTCTCCTGTCATTCAGAATCATTTGATCCTGCTCAAAGAAAATAACATTTTACAAAGAATGAAGGAAGTGGCAGGTAAAAGAGATTTGCAGGAGGGAGCTGGGAGCCTATAGCTCATATGAGGATTGAGAAGCTTTTGAAACAAAAAGGGAAGTAGATCCACAACCAAGCCTCTGCGGCTACACAAAGAAAAGCTTCCTATGAACCAGAGGAAATGGGAAAGAGCTTGCAACAGCTCTCAGTGGCATTGAGTTGAGTGAAAACAAGGTTGCAAAACAGGACTTTTCCACAAGGACACAATGAACAGGATGAGAATATTGTATAAATCACTTTTTGTTTCCTAGTCAGAATGAACTGATTCAGTTTCAAACTTTCTCTTTCAGTTTCATCTCTGTAAATAGCTAAATATTATAGCCTATACTTTAAGAAAAAAATGTTTTCTTTGAAGTTCAAAGCTCTTTAGTCTTAAGATAGGAGTTTAAGCAGATGCTTTCAGCAGATTGCCCTCAAAGCTATGGTTATCACAACATTCAATCTAAGGTTGAAGAGACATGGAAGAAGCTGCAGAGACAGGAAAAAGCTGTCTTAGCGTAAGAAGTTTCATCACATTGTGACAAAATGAATTTCACTGAATTAAGAGTTTCTGATTCTGGCTTCTTTCCTGAAGGGTATTTCAATGGTACATTGGGGTGAGTCCAAGTCACACCATTGTGCACCCCTGCATCAGTGAGTTCACACAAAGTAAAAGCACATGTATTTGCCTACAATAATTTACTCTTAACAGCCCTCTACAGTATACTCAACATTAACATAATCTCTTCTGATGTTTTTTCTTTCTCTCTGATCTGCCTTTTTGGACTAGGAGAGTAATTTTGACTCTCTAGAAGGTAAATGTGATTAATTTTCTCTCACATCTCTGTAATCGCTCTGCAGGATTACAGAAAGTATGTATGCAGTTCTACATGGATAGTAGAATATGTTTAGACTCTTACCAATAAGCATCTTATATGTCTGTCTGTCACTAGAAGCAACCATATTCACTACTTTGAAAACAGATAACAAGTTTGGCAGAGAGATGTATCCATCTGACAAAAGGAAGAAAATCTTTAAGCAAGCTTGCAAAGCATTGACATGCATCAGACTCCAAAAGGATTTTAAATATTTAAAATAGTTCTTATAATAATAACTTTCACCTATGATTCCATTATTTCTGGACTGCACTAACATTATTCATATTCTACAAAATTTGATGGAGAAAATATACATGCATTGACCTGCAGATCACATTCCATATAAAAGAGATTTCTCAATGTTATCAGTGTTCCCCAAATAATTGGAAATGTACTGAAGAAAAGAACCAGCTGCTGGGGGACAAGAAGCTTTTACCAAAGCGACCTTTAAAATCCATGTAACAGTAATATAATAATAAAATATTTAAACATAATATTTCATGTATATCATCTATATTTGCAGTATTCATACAGTTACAGCTATATGTTTGCTCTGATAAAACTTGTGGTGTAGCATTCTGCTTCTCATTTCCACAGTGCATGATGATTCCTTTAGTATCTGTTAGTTTTCCCTTGTTCAAAACTCAACAGTGACAAACTTGTATTTCATATAGGAGAAGCAGCATTAGAAATTTGCAACAGGCTTTCTTTATATATTCAATTGTAATTTTTTTGTATACATATAGATTGATGAGTGGATCATTCATTAACACTCATAACCCTCCATGTAAGAAATACGATTTTGCTAATTTTCCAGTTGGGGCTGTCTTATGGCAGTCTCTTGTCTGAGAACAGTCAATGAAATAATGACCCTTGATTTCAGCAGATTTTCAGGGAACTGATAGGCAGGAAACAGTACAAGGCAAAAGGAGAGGGAAAGCTTTCTGGTTATGAGGGACAGCCACTGCAGATAATAACAAACCGTTCCAATAATAAAACAGCAGCAGAGGAACAGTGTCACTGAAGCTGAAACTCCTAATTAAAATGAAGCACAAAAAAGAAGTTCATCAAAAACAGAAGCGTCGACAGGCTAGAGCTGAGTAGGATTATGTAATCATTATGTCTCTGTGTGTAGAGACTGTTCGAATTTGAAACTGTTGGCAGATGTATTACCTTCCAATTCATGTTATGGGTGAAAGGAGAGCACTTTATGTGTGGATCTAAGAAGTTACTGGTAGTTAAATTTAAGAGTCTGAATAATAATGTAAATGGTTACTGTTAGTTTATTTACTGTCCTGGTTTCAGTTCACTCTTCCAGTGTCTCTCTGATTCCTGACACTGGAGGTTTAAGCCTTCCTTGAGAAGGCTGAGTGGCAAAATTCTTTCAGCTTGAAGGATTTACCAGAGTGTGAGGCTCATGGAAGTTGTCCCTTCCTTGTCGGTCTTGAGGTCTGCCAGAGGCTACCTTTATGTTTCCGTCCCCTAGCCTGCTCCCTTTTCCCTGCTCCCAGGGAGGGGGTGAAAGCTGCCCCGCAGCCCCCAGTACCACCTGGGGGCCGTCTGTGGGGAGGGTGTGCCTGGGGCTGCCAGCCCCATCCCCAGCGGCACTCCCAGAGCTGGAGCTCAGACAGGCTGAGCAATGGGCACTTGGCCACGGGGCGCCTGGGAAACCCAGCTCAGCCCTGCTCAGGCCGAGGGCAGCCCCTGGAATCTGAAATGGGCAGTCCCAGACCTGTGTCCATCTGCTAGTAATGGCAAAACTCACATTTACTACATTATAATGCTCTTTCTTCATTGGTTCTTATCTAAGGCATGATTGTCTTCAACTCTTGGGTGTTAAACTGACACAATAGAACCCTTTAGCTAAACTCATTAAAGTTTTTTTTTTTTTCGTTTGTCAGATCCTTGCAGTATTCACAGAGCTAAGCTAAAATAAGCTAGGCAATAGTCAGCTGACGGACGTGTAGTTACTAGCACGGATAAAACAGCCTAAAAACAGTAGAGTCTAAGGCAGGTCCACACAAGTACTGAGACCTTGTACTATCAGGTCAACACAAAACCTTGATCTAGGATCTTCCCTTTAAGCTATCACTAAGACAGGAAGGAAGCAGGTAAAGAAGATACTGTACTATACTGTACTATACTATACTGTACCATAGATACAGATAAAAATATATAGAGTTATGTGCACATATGTATGGACACATGCATTGTTACACTTTTAAGAATCTTTAAATGTTTATTCAGATGTTGGATATTGTAAGTTAAATCATGCATAATATTACATAATTTGATGAAAATTTATGGGGATGCAAAATAACCTGAATAGTGCATTGAAACCTTTCAAAAGAATCGTGCATGCACACCTGGGGTGCTAATAAAAATATTACAATAGCAACACCATAGTCTAACATTTATGTCATTCGAACACTGGAGAATATTCAATTAAAAATGCATGTTTTTTTCAGCTGTGACAGGAATTTTCTCGATGTTTGAGCAGACTGAAATTCAAGTGACACAATGTAGGAATTTGCCTCTGGACATGCTGAAATGCCAAAAGCAATTTGACTGTGGTTCAGAAAACTGGATAATAATTCTGGTTAAAATTTGAAGCAATTGAAATAGAATTGTATTACAGGTATTTTTTTCAATTAGTTTCCCAGACATTTTTGTTACCAAAGTATTCATGCACCTTGACCGATAGTTAGGATAGTAATACAAATAGTAAATAAATTTAAATAAAAAAATATAATTATACTTGGTATGTTCCTGGAGAAAGATCAACCTCAGTATTTTTTCCATAAATTCAGTGTGGGAGATACAAAGAAATTTACGAGGACCAAAAACAATTCATGAGCATGAATAATTCATTTGTTATTGACAAAAAATTATATGGTGACACCCCTTTGTACATCTGAGTTCAATCAAATTGGCTGTTGATATATTGCTTTACTATGAAATAAAATTTAGTATTATAGAGGAAAACACCAGCTAGGAGTCCTGTTCTGAGTTATTCAAATTATTGACATACCTGAGAACATGATTCATGGCAAACTTTGCTAATTACTCGTTACAATTTGTAGGCATGATGTAAAATGTTTTCTCGCTTATATAAAACTGGAAAATTAATCTTTGTGTTTTCGCTGAATCTGAATAATTTGACCATTAACTTCCTAATTGTTCTGTGGTCAAGACTCTGTGTCATTCTTTAGTAATTAACTCTTCATTTCTTTGGAATCTAATCATTAGTTACTAAATGCATCACTTATTAAAAAGTGTTTGGTTTTGTGTGGGGTTTTTCGTAGCTGTATGTCTCAAGAACAACTGTGAAGAGAAAGCAACTACTTTCTAACTGTGGATTCAAGTTTTTAAATGGAAATCAAAACACAAATCTTCCCAAGCAAAACAAAGTAACTGTATACTGCCAACTGCTGGGAACTTCAGTAGCAGAACCAAAGTCAAAAAACCAGCTAAAAAAAGAAGAAGGAAGAGACTGACACACTGTTCAAATGGTAACTGTGCATGTTAACTAGAAATAGCAACTGCCTATGCATTTTAAGCCTCTTAAAAATATTGTCTGCAGAGGGATGTCAGAGATATTTTAGGGGGAAAAAAATCCTCCAATATTTTTGTTATATTGCTATAAATCAGCTCCCAACTCTGCACAACCAGCCAATCAAGGGTACTAAAGTGATATCCTCGGCCACCAGCTGTTCATTTGGGCCCAGGTCTTCCGGTTTGGACTTTGTAGAATCATAGAACAGTTTGGATTGGAAGGGATTTTAAAGATCATGTAGTTCCAATCCCCCTGCAGTGAGCAGGGACACCTCCCACTAGACCAGATTGCTCAAAGCCCCATCCAATCCGGTCTTGAACACTTCCAGGGAGGGAGCATCTGCAGGTTTCCTGGGCAACCTGTTCCAGTGTTTCACCACCCTCACACAAAATAATTTCTTCCTAATATCTAATCTAAATCTACCCTCTTTCAGTTTGAAACTGTTATTCCTTATCACTACATTCTGTGATAAAGATTCCTTTCCCTTCTTTCCCCCTCTTTAAAGGCCACCGTTAAGTACTGGAAGGCAGCTACAAGGTTTCTCCTCTAGAGCCTTCTCTTCTCTAGGCTGAACAACCCCAGCTCTCTCAGTCTGTCCTCACAGAGGAGGTTCTCCAGCAACCTGATCATCTTCTTGGCCCTCCTACGGACTTACTCTAAAAGGCCTGTGTTCCTTCTACATTGGGGACCCCAGAGTTAAACATAGTACTGTAGGTGGGGTCTCACAAGACTAGAGGATCACCTCCCTCAACCTTCTGGTCATGCTTCTATTGATGCACCCCAAGATGCGATTTGCTCTCTGGGCTGCAGGTGCACATTTGCTGGCTTATCTTCATTTTTTAATCTACTGGTACTCCCAAATCCTTCTCTGCAGGGCTGCTCTCAATCCACTCATAGCCCAGCCTGTATTTGTGCTTGGGATTGCTCTGACCCAGGTGCAGCATCTTTCACTTGGCCTTGCATGAGCCGAACTCTCAAGCCTGTGAAGGTCCCACTCTGTATATCTCATTCTGCATTTCAGCCGTTCTGCTTTCCTCAGGCCCCAAAATTTACTTCTCTTCATTCGAACTTTAGAATTCCCTTTCCCACAAGTATAACATTGGTATGATCATTTTTAAGTACTAATAAGAATTGTAAAGAAACAACATATTTGGTTCGTTCTTTAGCACACAGACTATTCACGCAGTCCTTGGGGGAGAGGAAGAGGAGAAAGGAGGAAAATGGAAAAGAGATAGAGGAATGGAATGGTACTGGAAAGCTCTAAAGCAATAATGCTGTTGTGCCAGTATCACCATTTGAACATTTTTTCTGTTTTTAGTTGGCTCAAATAGCTGTGCTTGCAGCATGGCTGGGCCCAAGAGCAACGCTGAAGCTGGCGGCAGCCATGGTTCCTGGGCAGCCCCAGGGCAGGCCTCTCCCTGCCCGTCCCCTCTCAGCTGCCTGGGATTGGCTGCAGGGCTGCAGGATGGTCTCCCTGACTCCATCGAGACCAGCCTGGCCCATGGGACAGGATGCGGAGAGGAGGCGATAGCCCAGCAGCTGCCTCTCCTGCTGTCTCGGCAGTCTCTGCCACTCATCATCAGCTTTCTGTTCCAGCACTGTTTGCCTCTCATAAGAAACTCTTTTCTCATGTCCATTTCATCCTTAAACCTCCTTTCCCTGGTTTCTGTCCTTCATGTTCCTCGGCTTCAAACTTCCTACCTTCAAATGCTGCCTCAGTGTTTTGGGAGGGCAAACTCAGCTTTTCTTCCACATGTTTCTTGTGAAAATCATCTCTCCTTTCCTCCTGACTTCTGTCATCCAATTTTAATCCTCTATATATTATAACATCCTATTTCCTTTCGCTTTCCAACTGTACCTTTTTGTTTGGTGTTTGTTTTGTGTGGTGGAGCTGAGACTGCCAGTTGCAGCCTCAGTCTTTACTTCTCAATTCTCACTCATCCTCAGGTCTTATTACAGGCCCCTGAACGACTCCTGGTTTTCAGCCTGTTCTCCTAAAACCTTCCCTGCAGCAGAACCTAGTTCTGGTGGCATCTGCTCCAAGCAGTTTCTTTTTCCTTTTGTCTCCATGGCATTATCTAATCTACAGTCACTAAGAGGCCAGGAGACTCTGACCCTGTGTTCTCTTTTGACTCAAGGTTTATGTTATAATTTGTGCAACGTAGGATGCTGCATTTTTTCCTGAAAATACTGACCCATGACTTTTATTTGACACTAGGAAAATAAAAAAAAAAAAAAAAGCAGCAGCAATATAGCACTTGGCATAATAGTTCTTTTAACTGACTACTGATACAGTGTGAAGGGCTTGAGATTAATTTCCCTAAATGCATATATTTCTAAAATAGAGTCTCTCAATGCTGTGAAAACATACATATCATATCATATGGAATGCTTTAGAATAACAGTGATGACAGCTTAAAGCAGAATATAAAAATGGAAGTAAAAATGGTTTAAGGCTCCAAGTCTGTCTCTGGATATGTATATGAACCTACTACCATAGTTAGTTAATTGGAATCATACCTAGAAAATGAAGAGGAAGTTTCCACCTTCACGTGTAAGAAGACAATATAGGGAAAACACCAGACACTATACCTACTGTATATGCTCAGACATTAAGTTTCTTTCTCAAACATGTTCTAAATTTTCGGAGACTCCTCCAAAGCCCATGTTCCTGCAATATCGGATATGAGCTGCATAAGGTCTTCACATTAGCCAGCTGATGCAGTAGTGGTGATACTGTTTTAGAAGTACTAATAGGAATACCCTGATAAGCACCACAAGCACCAAATACATATTGAATATCTCAGCAATGAAAGCATGCTGATACCAGCTAATGCTCAGCTTGTAGATGGGAGGCTGCTCCTAAGCATGTTCTTAAGAAGAAGGTTTTTAAGTATTTTTCAGAGTCCCTTAAAATACATACACTATTTTATCTTTTTAATTTTGGGATTCATAAATTACTGTTAACATTGGTGATAAAATGCATGTAGCTCCCTATAGCATTCATTTGAACTATATTAAAGTACTATCAGAAAAAAATAAGATATTCCATGCCAATGTTAGTAAAGCGAAGTACAAATTATTGGCACAACCAAGCAACAATTTTATTGCCTCTGCTATTCTGTTTACAGCAATAACTTTAGGACACTGTCAGGTATATTTTTGTCAGATAATGTATCTTTTTATGCTGGATTTGACATATTGTATAAAGTCCATTCTCAACCATCTTACTGAATGTAATATGGTTTTACCCCCAGGTAAAAGTAAGACCTACCTCTGGCCGAGGCTGAGCCAATCAACACCTCTGTGATGAATATATTTAAGAGGTGAAACCCCCTTTTGTGTTGGAGAATGCTTTGTTTTGGAGACGAGGAGGAGGAGGAGGTGAGGACAGTAGTCATGTGGTCACCAGGGTCGGGGAGGCAGAAGAAAGGGGAGAAGGGCACCAGAGCAGAGATTTCGCTGAGGCCAGTGGTGAGATGGTCAGCTGTGGCCTTGCACACCAGGAGATTATGGTGGCAAATGATCCAGATTGCAGCAGCACATGGTGGACTCCATACAAGAGCAAGAGACCGCACCTGAAGCATGCCATGACTCCAAGGGAAGTCCATACTGGACCAGTCATTGCTGGGAGGACTACAGCCCACAGAAGGGAAGGACTCCCATTGGAGAAGTTTGAGAAGGATTGTCTTCTGTGAGAAGGACACCACGTGGCAGTAGGGGAAGGCTGTGGGGAGTCCTCTTTCTGAGGGGGAAGGAGCGGCATGGAAAATGTGTGATGGACAGATTGCAACCACTATGTCCTGCCTCGCTGTGCCATCAGGGGAAAGAGGTAGCTGGGAAGAAGGGAGAGGTGGGGGGAAGGTGTATTTAAGATCTAATTTTATTTATTTTCTCACTATGCTACTCTGACCTAATTGATTGGCAAACTGGTTGTGGTTCTGTTGCCTAAATTAAATAGACATCAGGTCTACTCTGTTTTTTGCCTGCTACCCTAAGTGGTGAGTGAGCCCTCCCTGTCCTTAATCTCAATCCTCGACCCTTTTTAATTGAATTTTCTCCTCTCCAACCACAAAAGGAGAGGGGTAAGGGTGAGCAAGCAATTTTGTAGTTCTTTGTTGACCACTGAGTGGGTTCACACCACAACACTGAAACCCAAGAATTTTTAATCTGGTAAGAATTAATCAACATACAGTTCATCAGAAAATCATGACTTTTTGTTCAAAGCAGTTCCTCCATTTTTTCACACAAAAAATTATCTTTCTTAAGAGTGAATATTATGATAGAAATGAGGCTATATGAGCAGTCCTTTTAATACCTTCAGCTTTTCATTGGTCTGGATCTTGTGCTGTCATCTAATAGCTTTGTCTTTTTTTTTTTTTTCTTTTTGCTTGTACATTTCTTTCTGTTCAAAACAAAATCACACACAACTTACCTCAAAACTTGTTTGCTTCTTTCCAGGTGGAGCCTTGTAAAAATGCTATCAGAATTGACTAAATCAGCATTGATTTTCTTCCATTTAAAAATATTTGTTTAATTCATTCTCAACTCCATGAGAAGACTACCACCACTCTGGTTGTGAAGTCTACAGTCAACTGACTAGGAAGAAACTGAGAGCATATATCTTTCATTAATATGATACAAAGAAGCAAAGCAGCGTGCGACCATGGCAGCATGAGTTCTTGTTTTTCAGTCACTGTTTAATTAACTCAGGTGCACTTAGTGCATTCAGATACACAATGAAGTCCTAAACAGATTTGAGAAGAATAGGGTTTGAGAACATTTGTTCACTTTCTTCTCACTTGCCTGTAGTCCTTTTATCTAGCTTTCTGCTTAGTGTTTGTTAATTTAGCCAATGAAAATGAATCACATGTTTCACCAGGCTCGTAACCAGCGTACCTTCTTGGGAACAAAGTGTGCAGACTTTAATACAAGCTTGTTGTCAATTTTAAATTTTATTATTGATATTTGAGAGTGACTGTTTTGGGACTGGAGCTTAAACTCTGTCCACTAGTTTTTTTTCCCCCTAACTGAAGCAAGTTTTAAAAAGTTGGCTGCCCCTCTCCCCCCACCAGCAAGTGCAGTGCAGCGTGAAGGAAGTATGGAATTAGTATCTATTATGACAATTACAATAGAACAAGAGTTTCTTCAAAGATTAGTAATTGCTCTGCATACTGTAAGAACATAGGAAGATATGAACTAAGAAACACTGCAAAGTGAATAAACAAAACTCTGCAAGTAGTGGAAAATATTGATGGAGGTTTTCTGCAGAAAATAAACACAGAGAAAACAGATAGCTAGAAATCTTATTGCATATTACCATAGGTACAAAAGCTTATAATAGAGATCTAGAGAAATAAGTGATGAAAATGCCTAGCTACTTCCTGTTAACAGTTTATTACAAATGTGATTCCTGCAGACAACAGGAATCAAAGAGTACTGTCCTTGCCTAGTAAATCCACTTTATGCATGGGAGAGAATGTGGATAGAAGTGTTTGTAAAAGCCAAAAAAAGTGAGGAGTGGAGAAATGTATATTGCCGCTGCTTAGCCACACAACTGCTTCTCAGTGCTCGAAGTAAGAAGCCAATCTACTACCTGCCTGCCACCCCATTCCGAGTTGTAGCAAGAAAAGAAGAAAAAATAAAAATGAAAATGTGCCACAATGGCCAGTGGCTCTCCTATGCCAGGGCAGTCAGGGCCCTTTTCATCCTTCCAGCCAGGACCAAGGCAGCTGAAGGGCACCAGGGCAGCCTTGTAACAAGTAATTTGTATTTGCCACAGTAATACTGACAAACAAATATGGTGCACACACATCCATACGCATATTTCAGTACCAAACAAGTATTATTTTGCAGTTTCAGTGCCACTTTGCACTTATGTTCTCACTAATATCTTTTTCTACTGTACAAGTGTCTAACTTTGTATATGCTAAAATTCAGAATTATCATTAATCTAGTATAAAACTCCACTAGATTAGGAAGAAGCAACAATATTTCAAAGTGAAAGTAAAAAAGACCACAGACTTGTGCAATTTGAAATTACATAATTATCGACAGGCCAACAGAAGAGAAAAAGATCAAAGGAAGATCGACTCCATCTTTTCAGAAAGGAGCTGAGTCAAAACATTTAGGACTTCAAGAATTTTTAAGAAGCCAAAGGTGATGCTAGCTAGGAGACAAGATAATTCAGGGGTGAATTGGAAGACTTTTCCATTCAATTCTCTACAAATGTGGCCCAGCTCTTGAAAAATTTTTAAAAGCTTACATCTAATTTCAGGTGGGATTTAACTACCTTTGGGAACTGGAGACTTAGTGCCTATTTGCAGAATCAGATGCCTAAATATGTATATATATATGTAGTCCTAAATGATACAATTCCAGAGTCAGAAATAAAAACAGATTGCTATTCCTATGTTTTAGGTGAAAATTCATCTCTTCTTCACATTTATAATTACAGAAAAATAATTTCTGGCCTCTTACTCATATAGGTTATATTGTGTTTTGTTGACAGTATAATACATTCTGGAGTGAGGAAGAGAAAATGAATCAATAACAATGCCATAGTTGTGATGAGAGAGGGAAAGAAGAGTGGAGTTTCGTCATTTCCTTAGAATGAACAGGATAAAATCAGTAGCCTTTGAATTCTATCTGAGTATTTGCTGACTTGGTTTTCCACATAAATTCACGACTTTGAGCATACAAATTAACGGTGTGACTCTCTCTTGGCATCCTTTATGAAAATAGATGTTGTCCTAAGATTCAGCAGAGTTCTCCTCCCATTCTTTCAAAGGCTTTAACAACTCCAAGGGGCTGTTCTTTGAAGTAATTCAGGAAATCGGTATTTATTAGATGGACATTAACATTAATTAAAAGGTAATTAAAATCTTGTAAATATGTGAAAAATGTAAAATGTTCATTTTTTATGTGCGACCAGTCATAATACTCTCCTGGGTGACAGGTGCACAGTAAGGTCTGTTAGGATCAGATTAGAAGCAATAATTGTAACCCAGACAGCTACACAGATCTAGAAAAGTTCCAATAAAAACTAAAGAGGTTAAGTGGAAGGAGTGCCTAAATCTAAAGTAATTCAAGACTATATTTAAGATTGTCTTGAGAACTGCAGTGAGAAATGCCATGCCCATTAAGTAAGAGTTATAGCTGACTAGAACACGGGTTAACAAGGTCACCTTCATTTTTCAACCATTTTGTGCCTCCTTCTTCCACCTTACAGAATCAAGCTAAGAGTTTCAAAAAATCACGTAGCAGCTCATTTGGTGAACTGCCACTTCATGTGATTTTTCTCATAGAGAGTGAAAAAATTTAAGACATGCATGCTGCTGGGTTTCCCCAGATCCCAGCAGAGAATTGTTAGCTATTATGGGTACAAATCATAGAGTAGAAAGCACAAAAATAGGGAATTCTGTCTCCAAGGACTACGTATAGAATAATAATGTTTGGAAAAGACCTTCAAGATCATCAAGTCCAACCATTATATAACTCTACCAGGTCCACTTCTAAACTGTGTACCTGAGCACCATATCTAGATGGCTTTTAAATACATCCAAGCATGTTGATTCAGTCACCTCCCTGGGTAGCCTGTTCCAGTCCTTGATAACCTTTTCAGTGTAGAAGTTTTTCCTAATGTCTAACCTAAACTTACCCTGGCATACTCTGAAGCCATTTCTTCATGCCCTATTGGTTGTAACTTGTGAGAAAAGACCCACATCCAACTCTCTACAAGCCCCTTTCAGGTAGTTTTAGAGAGCAATAAGGTCTCCATTCAGCCTCCTTTTCTTCAGGCTAAATAACCCTAGGTCCCTCAGTGTCTCCTCATAAGACTTATTCTCAAGACCCTTCATCACATATATGTTTTAGAGATGGTCAGATATTTTGCTAAATCTAGATACTACTGAATAAAGAAATATGATGGTTCTCCAGGAACAAAGTAATAGGATCTGTCTCCTCCCTGACCTCATCCAATCTATATTCACAATCTGACTACCTTTGAATTTTGAAAGTAGTATATTTGGATTGTGGCAGCATTACTAATCGGAAAACAGAACTTTGTATGTCAGAAGTGATGTACACTATTCTTATGATGGCAGTTTTATACAACACCCTTTTTTTTTTGGTAGACATAATGAGTACTTCACGTGTATGCCAATATAAACTGTGACCAAGTATTGCATATCAGATGAGTTACCTTAATATGAATGAGAACACAGGGCCCCTTCTGCAGTTGCAACATGAACACTATTTCGGCTATATATTAATATTCTGTTCATGAAGTTTAATTACTAAGAAACACAGCTGGAGAGTTATTCATTATGACCAATTGTTACTAATTGTCACCAAGGTTTCCTAATTACTCACTTTGGCTGGAAACTAATTTGTTTTGTGCCTTGTTCGTTAGCAAAGAAATGTATTTTCACCCATATATACAAAGAGAGAAAAAGAGAATGATTATTTGGAATCAAATTTTCACTTTCATGAAAGATATTTTATTCAGAAATTGCAAAACTTTTACTTGTTAAATAAAAAGTGATGTGTCTTGAGGAAAGGAAGGGGTAGTGTTCTCTGAATATAATAAACAGATACTGCATTTTTCATTTCTCTTTATTTTTGTCTTGAAGATAAACTCTTCTTATGCAAGATAACAATCCTTATCTCCTTTCCCGTCTTGAAAACATCAGTTATTCAAAGAGGAACTATTGTACCAGGGCCTTTTTAGCTCCATGTTGGATCATGTTGCTGTCTCTCATTTCACACAGTAGTTACCACATTTCACGTTTTCCTAATTTCATTTTCTCATCACACATGGATTAGGTTTTGTTAAATTAACAGCTGGCCACTTATCTAAGTTCAGAAATTAGCTAATTATTTTAGAACGCTAAATTCAAGCAAAATCTCAGTTTGTTTTGCAGGCTCTGTCCACATCTGTATTTCCTTTAGAGAGCATGCATCTTAGTAACTTAACTCAGAGCAATAATTGGTTTTGATGAGAATCCCTTGTGATGTTTGGTTGCATTCTGTTTTTCTCTGTTCTCAAAGTGCATAATGTCCTGTGTGCCCCTTACCTATGAGCACACATTCCAACTGAGCTACACGGACAGCATAATATGATATGAGTCATCCTCAGCACTATCACAAAGTAGTGTGCTGTAGCTCACATCTGTAGAATTACAATTTCAAAAATGTATGTATTATTACATGTAAATTGATGTTAATTACTTGTCCTGTAGCTGTACCAGACTGTGCTACCACTTCAGACTTGATGTGGCTAAAGATGACAAATGTTTCTTAGTGATCATAGTTATCCTCTGCTATACTTAGTAAGGCTATGTTGTGTTCTTTGCAGAAATTAAATACGAAAAGTATCATGACCAGATGCGCACCATCACCCAGAAGCTGCGTACATAAGCAAATAAATTTAAGCAATTATTTCCTCATCATTCCCACTGCCATGGGCAGTGTAAGAGCAGTCAAGCTATAAGCAGAAGCTAGGGACCATCTCCTTAATTTTTCATGTTAACAGTTGGCAGCTCCAGCTTTAGAAGGTATTTTAGTGAAAACAGATGTACAAGAAACTCCATCTAAATTCATCTTGTCTGTGAGAGGCACATAAATGTCAGAAGGTCCAGTAATGTGCTATCCAGGCTAAGCTTTACTGTTATATGGGAAGGTATAAACTAATCAAGTTTCAGTCACACAGATGGCTACTTGAGAGAAGACAAAGAAAGAATGAGTAGAGGTTAATTAGGTCTCATTCCTCCCAGAACTCAAGAGCACTATTATCTTACCTACAGAAAACAGTAATTCTTACTACCTTGAGAGAGGCTGAGCCCACCCAGTGTTGTATGAAGATTCACTCTGCCAACAAAGAGCAAATGATGGAGAGCTGTGCTGTTCAGCGTTAACTGATATTAGTAGCCCTGTTACCAGTTGGGACAGTGTGTGCCATAGTCATTCAGATGTAAAATTTCTGAATATGTCTTGTCAGTTATAAAAAAAATGAGGCTAACTGTATCGAGTTAAAAGAAATCACACATCTGCCACCAAATAAACTAGGCCAAATCAAACAGATTTCTAAACATCTCTGCCCCTGCCTTCCATTTAGCAGCAACACCCTTCAAATCCTCTCAGGGGAAAGCTCCAAAACCACCTGTGCCTCTGGATTCATACTCATTCACCTCTGTTCTCAGACATACTCTACTTGAGAGGCAAGAATCTAAATATTTACTTCTATGTTGGAAACCTTGCATAATTTTGCCAGATGGTAATTAGATCCACAGGCTGTTCTCAGCTGTTGAAGGGCCCATATTCCCTGTTACAACACATGCTTGATGAGTACAAGTTTGACAGAATGTTTTGTATTCTTTTGGAGACTGAGGTTTTTTTCAGAATTACCCTTCAAAACATCAGTAAATGCACTTTAGCTACTGATTCTACGAGTCTTATCTATTTGCATTGCTATAATCAACTACCTGAAAACAAATTTATGGAGTGAATGATTGCATTTAGATTTGGACTAAATCTGATTTCTTTTCCCATTACTTATCTTACCTAAATACTTACATATTTAAATATCTCCTAACTTTTTAACCAACTATCTCAGTGACACTTTTTCCTTTTAGAGCTTCTTAAATTACTTCTTCAAATACCTTACATGTTTCATGTTCAAATATATTACTAGGAAGAAGTACTGCAAATAAAATGGTAAAAACTGCATTTTTTTTTCCCATTTATATTTACTCACTTTAAGATCTGGCAAGGGCCCTTTTCAGTTCACAATAATTTCATTTAATGTAATTGTTCTCTCCCTTTTCTCTGACAGGCGTGAATCACCCATTGATTCTCAAAGAAACAGCTCTAGACCTTTGAGAGTTCCTTTTGTGGTTCTGCCAGATGGGGATCAGTAAAATTTAGAGAAGCATGGAGCTGGACCAAATATCTGCACAGGAATCAGTCCCTGTTTGAAAATCAATTAAATCACTGTGTTAACATGTCGTTCCGAGACCATGATACACTAACCATAGATTTATAGAAGTACCCTTGGAAAAATGGAAGAACCAGAAGAACCAGAGAAAAATGTAGCCGTTCTCAGTGTAGAACAGGAAGAAGGTTGGGGCAGAGTCTGGCTGGATGCCTGTGTCTAGTGGGGTCCCTCAAGGGTCAGTGCTTGGGCCAGTGCTGTTCAATATATTTGTCAATGAACCGAACGAGGGATTAGAGAATGTTGTCAGCAAGTTTGCTGATGATACGAAATTGAGAGAAGTCGTTGACACAGAAGAAGGCTGTGCTGCCATTCAGAGAGACTTAGGCAGGCTGGGTGGCTGGGCAGGGAGAAATCTTATGAAACACAACAAGGGCAAGTGTAGAGTTTTGCACTTGGGAAAGAATAACCCCTTGTGCCAATATAGGTTGGGGACTGCCCTGCTGGAGAGCAGTGCAGGGGAAAGGGACCTGGGGGTTCTGGTGGACAGCAGGATGACCATGAGCCAGCAATGTGCCCTCGTGTTCAAGGAGACCAATGGCATCCTGGGGTGTATTAGAAGGGGAGTATCAAGTAGGTCGAGAGGGGTCCTCCTGCCCCTCTATTCTGCCCTGGTGAGGCCACATCTGGAATATTGTGTACAGTTCTGGGCCCCTGAGCTCAAGAGAGACAGGGAACTGCTTGAGAGAGTCCATGGGAGAGCCGCAAAGATGATGAAGGCAGTGGAGCATCTCCCTTATGAGGAAAGGTTGAAGGAGCTGGGTCTCTTTAGCTTGGAGAAGAGGAGACTGAGTGGTGACCTCATTAATGTTTATAAATATGTCAAGGGGGAATGTCAGGACGGAGCCAGGTTCTTTTCAGTGGCGTCCATTGACAGGGCAATGGGTGGAAGCTGGAACATAGGAGGTTCCATAAAAATATGAGAAAAAACTTTTTCAGTGTGAGGGTGACCGAGCACTGGAACAGGCTGCCCAGGGAGGTTGTGGAATCTCCTTCTTTGGAGACATTCAAAATTCGCCTGGACGCGTTCCTGTGCGCTCTGCTGTAGGTGATCCTTCTCTGGCCAGGGGATTGGACTAGATGATCTTTGAGGTCCCCTCCAACCTCTAACATTCTGTGATTCTGTGAAGATAAAGCAGGGACAGTTTTAACAGGAACACCTGATTATGGCAACCATTATAATTCTATGTTTTCTTTAGTGGATTGTCCCAGAGTGCTGTTTAACACTTATCTAGCACTGACACACATGCATGTTTGAGTGGGGTTCTCTAGAAAAGTTACCTATGCATTTGAATTTCCATTTTATTTCCTGGACACTCCTCTTTTAATCCTAACTGTGATATTTCTGTTATTACATATGGATAAGAGTCTGCAACAGATCTAAAATGAACATAAAATCACTGAGTATTTTTGGAAAACATCTTTTTTTCCTCTTCTGAAAACATTCTTTTGCTAATCTCATTTTTAATGTTTTTTTTTTTCAATGTTTTAACTATCTACCAGACTAATACTGGACTACATTACAGGCATTCTCATCCACAGTTACCCTTTGAAGAAAACATATAAGACTGATTGTCACTGAAGAAAAGTCTTTAAAAGTAATGGACAGTTGTGAAAATATTGGTACTTTTCTTCATGTTTGTTTGAGAAAGGGATCAAACTGTATCTGTTTTCATCAATACAACTGTCAGTTCAATGAAATATGAAAATTTATTAATGAACAAAATTGCACTTTAACATGATCAGCTCTATTAAAGAAAAAGATGAGGTATTATACTGTCATCATACCATTTTATTCACAGTATACAAAGAAAAATCACAGAAAAAAATCCAAAACATACCCCAAAAACCACATTAGTAATTTTATTGATAACTTTCTTTTTAGATTTCAAGTAAATCTTAATATGAATAAACAAAGTAACAGAGTAGTTAAGAATGTCCAAAAGAATATTAAGGGCAAGGTATTTGGATAAATCAACGTTAGCAGATTCAATTATATACTATTCTTAATAATTATTCTACTTCTACCTTGTTTAAGTCTTTAATTATACTAATTATTATTTTACTTCAAGAGCACTGAATATACACTATGTTAAGAGCATCTCGTGTATGTCCTCTTAAGAAATTTGTGTTCTGTTGCAATTAAGCCTACAAAAAAAGAGTGAGGCCTTAGAATGGGTCTTAAAGTCATTTCTTCCAGGTTTCAATTCCTGTAACTGATTTTAAATTGAACATCTGATTAAAAATCCTCCTGAATAATACAAAAGTTTTGTATTAGTCTCTTGAGAAGGTTTCCATGCAGCTGCCTTAGCTGTAGAAACTGCTTTATGCATATAGATTGCCAAAAAGGGGTATATTATAGCAATTCTGTAAAAGACCAAAATGAAAAAAGGAAGAAAAAATGATGACAAAGAGAAAAAAAATTATGATAAATTATATTGTTGAAATCAAACCATCAAGTAAGAAACAAAAAATGAACAAATATATACACATTCTGCAATGAAAATATTGAAGCAACACCTGACTTCTTTTTAATCACTCTTTCCATTGTTAATTCACTTATTTCTTATCTGTCTTTTCAATCACATTTTCACTTTCTCCTCATCTTATTCAGTCCTAGGCTTTGCGGAATTAGGTTTGTTTTTTTTTTTTTTAGGGAGAGATGAGAGATATTAATACTCTACCATCTCTGTATTTTTACATTATTCTTTCTTTCTGTTTCCTCTCCCAAATATTTATCTAGATTTAACCACATATGAGGTAGGTAGGTAGGAATTACAAGTGAAACGTCAGACTTAAAAAAATGTAATACCACATAAATTACTTTCTCCATCTGGGCGTCACATTTCTATTTTATATTTATCCTTTTTTTTTGTCTGTTTCACAGTGTTCCACTGAATACTAAGTGATTTCTTTTTTTTTTTCAAAAAGAAAATAACAAAAAGATAATTCTCACCAATATAGGTCTCTTCTACATAAACCGCATCTGTGACTTTTGTGTGGAATTTTAAAGTAATTCTGAACTTGATTCAACGGGATAACTAAGCAAAATACAAAATTTCTGCATAAATGAAAGTTATTTTAAGGTTTGGATAACAATATGAGAGCATTCCTTTAAATATTTGCCCATGAGATTTACTTTTAATCTACTTGTTAACTTATTAAAAAGTAGCATTTGCAATGTTTGTAATTCTGAAGTCAAAGGAAATTTGAAAATAAAAACAAATAGTCCTAACACTTTCCTCCTCATCATCGTCAAAATTACAGGTTGAAATTCTGGTAACAGGAATGTTATTGAGAGTTCTACCATTGGATTCAATGTATTATGATTTTACCCACAAATTTTCTGCAGCCTCATTTCCCACAGTTATACACTTCTTTTTTTTTTCTTTTAATAAGCTTAGGAGACAATCTCAGAAATAAATTCTACCATGACAGTTTAGGTTTCTGAATCCTTGAATATACCTTAACAAAATCTTTTCTTTTAAACACAACATAATCACCGAAAATCTTGCCAAGCATATTTCTGTGTCTTTTCATGTAATTCAATTTTACTTCCTCTGCACAGATCCCAAATGCCTAGGCTGGCAGTACAACATTGTTGCCAGAACACTGTATGCACACTGAAAGACAGCCAAGCCACAGGAATCTGTAAAACATAGCATTGGGAGATTTTATACTTTGACTTCACGGGAGCTTTAGTCAGCATCATGACGTAATATCTTAGTACTTTAGATGAAATGCAACATTCAAGTACAAATAGAAGTGTAGTAGAGCAACTGTTTAAAGAAATGCCGTTGTTACAGTAAATATGCTGTCATGGTTAGAGCTGTCTGCTTAGGGCAACCAAAAAAACCTCAATACAGCCACATTTGCTCACTTCTCCCTCCAACATGATCCACTTAGGGATGGAATGTGAATTCAACTAAAAAGGTTCAAGGTTAGAGATTAGTAGAAGAAGGGTTCATTCATTATTTATAGTCATGGACAAAAAAAAACAGAGCGGACTTGGGGAGTAAACATAAATTTAATATACTGACACCCGTTATCAATTAGATCAGAGTAGGATAATGAGAGAAATACATAAACAAATACAACCTGATTTTACACACATTTCCCACCCCCACCCCTCTCTTCTTCCCAGCTACCACCTCCCCACTCATTGGCACAAAGGCAGGGTTAGGGGATGCAGTCTGTCTGATCATTATTCATTGCCCATGGCAACCCTTCCTTCTTACGGAAGAGGGCTCTTTGCAATCTTCTCCTGATGCCATGTGGTGTTGATCTCACAGGAGGCAACGCTGTGCCTCCATGTGAGTCCTTCCCACTAGCGTGAAACCAACCTCAGAGTTGTGGGTCACTTCAGGTACATCCTCTATGCCTGTGGGGTCTCTCTCCCCCCTGGCATGGGATTGTCCACATGTCACTGCATCCTGGATGTTCTCGCTGGGATCCCCTCAGCTCAAAGGCAATCATCTCCCTGACATCTCACCCACCACAGGACCCTGGGGAAATGCTCTGCTCTGGTGCCTTTCTCACCAACTTCATTCCTTTGCTTCCCTCCCACCTCTCCCTTCTTCTAGCAGAAAAACTTCCCAACACAAAGGACACGACAAAGAGACTAAAAGAGACAAAAAGGCTAGCCCTCCAGGCTTCCCCTCTTAAATACATTGATCACAATGGTGCTGATTGGCCTGGCCTTGACCAGGGGCCGGTCTGACTTTTACCTGGGGCTGGGAGAGGCTCTGGAAGGTTTGCAAGAGTCATTCCCCAGAACCCTGACACCCACTACTAAAAAACTTGTTGGACTCAAATCCATTACTGATGTATACAATGTTTAAATCAAAACAAATCTCTTTTTAAAATAAATAAATAAATAAAGTTTAAATGGAACTCAGTGAAACTACTTGCACTATTCACTTGCTTACCTGTTGTACTAAACAAGTCTCAAGACCACACATCATACACGAGTAGGATGATAAAAATTAACTGTATCAATGTGAAAGGAAAAGAGTTGTTATCTATGCTGAAGAATTGTTTCTGCTCCAATCTACATAGCTACACAGAATCCTGAAGCATCTTAGATCAAATCTTCATAGACCACAGTAACACAGTGATGTAGAGCTAGTGTCAATGTAACTTGCAACTGAAAAAAAGTTACCTCTCTCTCTATATAAAAAAAATATTAATAAGTTACAGCTTTTGTGGAGAGTTTTACATAGGTCTTTTATTTGTCAGTTACTCAAACAGTGCTGAAAAATCCCAATCTTCCAGACTATCCTTACAAACAACTAGTAAAGCCCCAACCATTATTTAGTTTGTATTGGGATTTCCACAGGTATTTCAGAGCAATCATCCTGGTTTTGCTGGAAAAGGACCCCAGCTCAGCTCTAGTATCCCTCCTTCAACAGCTTCAAGTCAGGCAGGAGCTTTAGCTGTGAAGGGCAAAAGCCAGGGCAGCTGAGCTGAGCTGGCTACAGGTGTGTCCCATCTCATAAACGTCACCCTTGTTATACAGAGTTATCAGGTCTGTAGGGGTTTCTTTACTGTTCCGCTCCTGAGGACTGCTTTCCCATTTGTTGTGAACTCTGTACATTCACTAGGCTGAGTATAAGTTTGTGTATTGGTCTTACTACTAATATCAGTTTTGCTATTTCATTATATCTATTTTCATTTCTATCTATGGGGCTCCTCCCTTTCCCTGATAACCCCTGATATTATATAGATATAATGAAGTAGCAAAACTGATATTAGTAGTAACACCAGGGGTTGATGAAACAATTGCAGTAGTTTAGCCTTGGGTATGAGCTAAATGAAGACAGCAATAACTGGAAGTGACCAGCTTACAACTCAGATGTCTGCTAGTGCAATCTTCTGTGTGATTCTTTTAGGGAAGTGTAGGAAGCAGTTTAGTATGTCACTTTTTACTCTTATGTGTGTTATTTAACAATGATATGTACATTTCTATCAGGTAAGGACTTATGACCAAAACCATTTCTTTATAAGTTAATGTTATAAAATAATTGATGTCTCCTCTGGTCTTTCGTATAAAATTATCGAATATGGCTTAGCAATTCATCTTCATGCGCAGAGGATCCAAGACGCTTCTTAAGAGCTACCCCTTTTTAAAACAGCTTAATTTACACATTATTGCAATGTTTTAAGAGAAAACAGCAGGCTTTTAACTTGCAATCACTTTTCATAGCTACTTAAAATTCCAGATACCTTTAACTTTTGCTGACTTGCTCAGCAGGAACTCTAATGCTCATTTTGTTCCTGTTCCATTAAGAACTGGGAGCTGCATTAGCCCTAAAGCCTAAGCAAGATGTTGGCAGACAGATAATACAAGTTGTCTGTCCTTGGGGCATTAAAGCTTCAAAACAGTGAAATCCTCCTTGGGAAAAAAAAAACCAAACATGTAGATGGTAACTTCTTCAATAAAGAATCTGAAATAAAATATTTTCAAAACAAAATTAAGTATGAGAAATCTTACAAGCTTTTTTTTCTTTGTAATTTATTCACAGGTCATTAAATCCATGAAGTTGATTTTCTCTAGATTTGGTATTATGAATGATTTCCTGCATCCTCACAAAATGCCTTTTAAACTCGTTAAATTAATGTGGTTGGTTTTATGCTTGTTTTAATAGTATAGTGCACTTTGCGATTGATTTTGAAACATTCATAAGTAAGAGTAATTAATTAAATATTCTAAAACTTAGTAAGATGGTTGTTTTTTCCTAGTATGCCTGTCAGTCAAAGGGAACTCAGCATTTCAATGAATGTCCTTAGTAACTGAAGGTTTTTATAAATGTTCATTTATTAATTTACATGTTTGCAACACTAAGCATCAGACACACTTGGACAAATGGGGTTTGTTCCTATGGAAAGTCAATGGCAAAGCTCAGTGGCTTCAAATGAGGGAGATTAAGAGATTTCCATTTATAAGGCACTTTATCCTAAATTCTGAGTGAATAAGCCAATAATTGCTTAGAAAATGCATGTCAATGGTTTGTTTCATAAATATTCATAGTAGATATTGGTCTGTCTCTTGTTAGATCTCCATGGCTTTGTCATGATTTCCACAGCAGTTCTTCCTCCAGGCAATCCAGACCTGCATTTCTTCTAAACTAAGTAGATTTTTCATTGACGTGAGCAAAAATTTGATGCGGTCTCTAATAATTAGCTCAAATGTACATCTCTAAATGGGACAGGGCTTGCCCTTGTTCAAGAACTTAAAATCCTCTTAGGCTTGGAGCAGTATTTTAACTGCTTCTTTAATGAATCTTACATGGACTAGTTTTTCTTAATAAGACCCACAGAGATTCCATGGTTCAGTGAGTTCTTTATCATGTCTTTATCTCATGCCTAACTCCATACCTATGTCATACTGTCTAACTCCATCTCAATAAAAGTCCATTTCTTTCCCTCATAGCTCCTAAAGGAAGTGGTAATTTTCCTAGCTAAATCATGCTGATATGAGTATGTCCAATTTTTAAATATCCTTAAGTGTTTCTTTCCCACTCTCCTGGATTTTTTTTCCTTTTTCCAATTCAGTGCCCAAAAAAGAGGCATTGTATTTTACTTTAAAATGTGACAGAATACTGAGAATAAATATTTGGAAGTTATTGCTAAAAAAAAACCTGCTTAGAAATAAGATACAGTTATTTAAGAAGGATAGAAATTAACAAACAGAATAACTTAGCTAAGGTTAGAACACATTTTTCTATCACTTGTATTAATTTTTAACAGACTCCTTTCAAAATGCTAAAGCTCACGTACAGTTTCTAGTTTATATACATGACATCATATAGATTTGATTAAGACGTCAGATCAAATATTCATGGTGTTCTCTTCTAGCCCTCAAAAGACCTGTAGGCCAAATATGACAGCACTGTATACCAGTTTATATGTAATCACATTTATTTGTATATACAAAAACTGTACACAGATATCTCTTGCATTCAAAGAAGAGCAACAAAGCTGGTGAAGATTCTCGTGAACAAGTCCTGCAAGGAACAGCTGAGAGTACTGGGATTGCTTAGCCTCGAGAAAAGGAGGCAGAGGGGAGACTTTATTGCTCTCTACAACTGCCTGAAAGGAGGTTGTAGTGAGTTGGGGGTCAGTATCTTCTCCCATGTAACAAGTGATAGGACAAGAAGAAATTGGCTCAAGTTATGCCAGGAAAGATTTAGATTGGATATTAGGAAGAATTTCTTCACTGACAGGGTTGTGAAGCACTGGAACAGGCTGCCTGTGGAAGAGGTTGAGTCACCATCCCTGGAGGTATTTAAAAGACATGTAGATGTTGTTCTTTAAGACATAGCCTAGGGGTGGACTTTGCACTGTTTATGATCTTACTCTATGATTTCAAATGTCTTTTCTGTCTTAAATGATTCTCCAGTTCTGTGTTACAGATGTATAAGTAACTTCATTCTAAAAATACTGATGCTGTCTCTCATAAAATATTCTGAGTTTATCTGTGCTGGAGGAGATGAAGTTGAGAAGGAAGAGGAAAACACTAGATCTTTACTTATGAGCAATCAATATATAATCATAGAGTTTGCACTGTATGTATAACATATAGGTTGTGTATATAAGAACATACACATGTATAATTATACAGACAATATATATAATTATAAACAATATTTTCCATTTATAAAAACCTTTTGAAAAAGAAACAAAACAAAATATGTTTTGAAATTCAAGGGAAGGACTAATTCTTTTTAATGGTTCCATATAATAAATACTCCAGTCAAGGGTTGCTTATTTTAAAGTTCATCAATAAAAAATCTGGAAAGAAAGAGTCATTACATTAGAAGAAGTTAACCAACATGAGTAAGTAAGAACATTACTTGAAAGCAAAATTTCCAGTCAGCAGTGCAGAGAGTATAGATGAGTTTGCTGTGCAAGTTAAAACAATCCCTAGGCCAGTTTTGTTTAAGTGATGGTAGTACAAAACTACTACAAATGGTTTTAAGGGTGCATTTTGTGCTGGGGCACACCTCAGATATTTCATAACTGCAAAAAAAATATTGCAAACACTGAAGCACTATAAGGCACATTCATTTTTTATGTCAAGATAAAGATGAAATATATTGCTAAAAAAAAAAAAAAAGAGTACACAGAGTGTTCTATTCTTTAAATTCTAAATTTGCTGTGGCAAAATGTGAACATTTTCCTGATCCTTACGGTGATTCGCCGTTGGCATAACAAAGCACCCAAAGTAAACAGAAGTATTAACTCAGAAAACTAGTACTTTTGAAGCAAGTTCAAACCATGCAGAAATGGGAAGTCCAACTTTTCAAACATGAACTGTCTGTGTACCTGTCAGGCATTTATATATATGAAAATTTTTTTTTTCACTTTTAATTATTTGTCTATTTAACTGGCTTTAAGACAAATATAAATACTCTTCCTTGTATTATTGACTCCCAGTGTCTCATGATATGAAATCTGTCTGTCAACTGGATAACTTTAGTTTTTTCTGGACTGTCACTACCAATTATTTCTTTGACAGCATTGTATACTGGCCTCAGAGAATATTGTGTACTTTTTGTTCAAGGCACAAATACACAAAGTCACATAGCTAATAACAGTCTTGAATAATCTAAATAAGTAAGACAGGAACCAAGAAGATGCAAACTAGGACTAAAGGCATCAATCAATCAATGGAAAGAAGAAATTTTATATTGTTTTTTTTTATAAGAGATTTTAGGCTTGATTCTGCCACCATGTGGTTCTTGGAGTCCTGCACGGATGAGGTAATCCAAAGCCTCCTGAACTGCTTGGGGTGTGGGGGTCTATATGAAAAACATTGTGTGTGTGTGTATATATATATATATATACAGACACACACATATATATGTATGTATAAAAAGAAACGTAAAACCAACAAACCAAACATATTCCACCAAAACTCAAACAAACAACTGTATAACAACCACCAAAATAAACCCCCAACAGTTCTGAACTGCACAGGCAACTTCCTGAAGATGGCTGCCATGAAAAAGATTGTTTGGGACCATGGAGTCTTTCCTGCCTGCGTCCACTGTTTGCTCTCATGCTGAGCTACTGATTCGCCTGATCTCAGCTGAACACCAACATTTGTTGGAATCTAAGGAAATTCTCAAATTAGGAACCGGTGGAATCCTAGATTGTGTTAAGTCAAGATTAAAGACAAAAAAAAAAAAGAAAAAATACAGCCTTCTCAGAGATCATTAGTTTGTCCAGCAGCCTGAAGATCAGGAACTCAGAGGGTCAACCAGCTGATGATAACTGGGCCCAAAGGTAAAACAAGAAAGATCATGGCCATACAGATGGAGACAAATACTAAATATATTCTTTAAGAGTGAGGAAATAGGTCTGTAGAGGAAGAAATGAGGAGGGACACATTCAGGACTGAAGTTTCATCCAAACAACACACTGAACAGAGACAAGGGCTGCTTTACAGACTGTGAGCGATCTGCTCAGCCTGGTGGTTGAACTGAAGGAGGAGGTAGAAAGGCTGAGGAGCATTAGGGAGTCGGAGAGAGAGACAGATCGGTGGAGTCACGTCCTGAATGGCGAGCAGCAAGCTCCGCAAAGAGCTGAATATCCCTCCACCTCTGGCCATCAGGCAAAAGGGGGGGACCTAAAGGATAGGGAAGAGTGGAAGCAGGTGCCTGCCAGGAGAGGAAGGAAAATCCCTGCCCGGCCTCCCTCACCTGCCTGGTTGCCCCTGCAAAACAGGTATGGGGCTCTAGACAATGAGAGCCAGGCAAAGGAAGAGTCAGTGGAGGGTTCACCCATAGGGCTGTCTAGGGTGAGTAACTCAGATACACGCATTAGGACTTCTTCATCTAAGAAAAAAAAGGAGGGTAATTGTAATTGGAGACTCCCTCTTGAGGGGAACAGAGGGCCCTGTCTGCCGCCCTGATCCGACCCACAGGGAAGTCTGCTGCCTCCCTGGGGCCTGAGTTAAGGATGTTATCAAGAAGCTTCCTGGTCTGGTCAAACCCATGGACTATTACCCGCTTTTGGTTATGCAGATCGGTAATGATGAGATAGTAGAGAGACGGTCAGAAGCAATCAAAAGGGACTTTAGGGCACTGGGGCGGATGCCAGAAGGATCAGGAGCACAGGTTGTGTTTGCCTCTATTCCTTCAATTATGAGGGAAAATAGTGGAAGGTTTGACAAAGTGCAGCAGATTAATACTTGGCTAAAGGGGTGGTGCCAGCGGTCTAACTTTGGATTTTTTAACCATGGGGAGATCTACAGGGCACCTGATCTACTGAAACAAGCTGGGATTCAAATGACACAAAGGGAAAAAAGGATCCTTGGTCACGAGCTGGCGGGACTCATAGAGCATTCTTTAAACTAGATATGAAGGGGGATGGGGTTATAGCTGGGATTGCAGCGGGGCAGTGCTCTAGAAATTATGAGGACCGGGTGGCCTTCCACCCCCCTAGGGTGAGATCAGTGTGCTCAGCTTGCTCCCTGAAATGCTTATACACCAATGCACGCAGCATGGGGAATAAGCAGGAGGAGCTAGAAACCTGGGTTCGGGCAGGAGATTATGATCTGGTGGCAATTACAGAGACATGGTGGGACAGCTCCCATGACTGGAATGTGGTCATGGGTGGCTATGTCCTCTTCAGGAAAGACAGGCCAGCCAGGCGAGGTGGTGGAGTCGCTCTTTACGTGAAAGAGCAACTACAATGTCTTGAACACCATCCAGGCATGGATGAGGAGCAAGTTGAGAGTGTATGGGTTAGAATTAAGGGGCAGGCTGGCAGGAGAGATACTGTTGTGGGTGTCTATTACAGGCCACCAGATCAGGGTGAGGAAGTTGATGAGGCCTTCTACAGGCAGCTGAGAGCGGTCTCACAATCACAGGCCCTTGTTGTCGTGGGCGATTTTAACTTCCCTGATATTTGCTGGAAGGACAACTCAGCCAGCCAGCCACAGTCCAGGAGGTTCCTCCAGTGCATCGATGAGAATTTTCTGATGCAAATGGTGGAGGAACCGACTAGGAGAGGAGCACTGCTGGACCTCATCCTCGCTAACAAGGAGGATCTGGTTGAAGCAGTAAAGGTTGAGGGCTGCCTTGGCTGCAGTGACCATGAAATGGTGGAGTTCAGGATCTCATGTAGCAGAAACAAAATAGCAAGCAGAATTGCAACCCTGGACTTTGCCAAGGCAAACTTTGGATTTTTCAGGCAATTACTAGAGAAAATCCCATGGGCAAGGCTGTTTGAAGGTAAAGGGGCCCAAGACAGTTGGTTAGCGTTCAGGGACTGCTTCTACCGTGCTCAAGATCAGAGCATCCTGACACGTAGGAAGTCAAGGAAGGGAGCCAGGAGACCTGCGTGGCTAAACAGGGATCTGCTGGGTAAGCTCAAGGGCAAGAGGAGAATTTACAGCTCTTGGAAGGCAGGGCTGGCCACTTGGGAAGAATATAAGGCTGTTGTCCAAGGATGTAGGGAGGCAACTAGGAAAGCAAAGGCCTCCCTAGAATTGAACCTGGCGAGAGGGGTCAAGGACAACAGGAAGAGCTTTTTCAAATACGTGGCAGATAAAACTAACACCAGGGGCAATGTAGGTCCACTGATGAATGAGGTGGGTGCCTTGGTGACAGATGATACAGAGAAGGCAGAGTTACTGAATGCCTTCTTTGTCTCTGTCTACTCTGTCAGAGGCTGTCCTGAGGAGCCCCGTTCCCCTGAGGCCCCAGAGGAAGTCAGGGCAGTGGAGGAGTTTGCTTTAGTCGATGAGGACTGGGTTAGGGACCAATTAAGCAATCTGGACATCCATAAATCCATGGGTCCAGACGGGATGCATCCACGGGTGCTGAGGGAGCTGGCTGATGTCATTGCTAGACCACTCTCCATCATCTTTGCCAAGTCTTGGGAGACGGGAGAGGTGCCTGAGGACTGGAGGGAAGCAAATGTTACTCCAGTCTTCAAAAAGGGCAAGAAGGAGGACCCGGAAAACTATAGACCGGTCAGCCTCACCTCCATCCCTGGGAAAGTGATGGAACGACTTATCCTTGGTGCCATCTCAAGGCATATCAGGGATAAGAGGGTCATTAGAGACAGTCAACATGGCTTCACCAAAGGGAAGTCGTGCTTGACTAACCTCATAGCCTTTTATGAGGATATAACAAGGCAGATAGATGATGGCAGAGCGGTGGATGTGGTCTACCTTGACTTCAGTAAAGCATTTGACACAGTCTCCCACAGCATCCTTGTTGCTAAACTGAGGAAGTGTGGTCTACACTCTCGGGTAGTGAGGTGGACTGCGAACTGGCTAAGGGAAAGAAGCCAAAGAGTTGTGGTCAATGGGGCGGAGTCTGTTTGGAGGCCTGTATCCAGTGGAGTGCCTCAAGGGTCGGTACTGGGACCAGTATTATTCAATATATTCATCGATGACTTGGATGAGGGACTAGAGAGTACGATCAGCAAGTTTGCTGATGACACCAAGCTGGGAGGAGTGGCTGACACACCAGAAGGCTGTGCTGCCATCCAGCGAGACCTGGACAGGCTGGAGTGTTGGACAGGGAAAAATTTAATGAAA
Source organism: Trogon surrucura (assembly GCA_020746105.1). Classification (NCBI taxonomy): domain Eukaryota; kingdom Metazoa; phylum Chordata; class Aves; order Trogoniformes; family Trogonidae; genus Trogon; species Trogon surrucura. The sequence goes on along the minus strand of CM036617.1, from coordinate 108,096,753 downwards.
TACAACAAGGGTAAATGTAGGGTCTTGCATCTGGGTAGGAACAACCCCAGGTTCCAATATAAGTTGGGGAATGACTTATTAGAGAGTAGTGTAGGGGAAAGGGACCTGGGAGTCTTGGTGGACAACAGGATGACCATGAGCCAGCAGTGTGCCCTTGTGGCCAGGAAGGCCAATGGCATCCTGGGGTGTATTAGAAGGGGGGTGGTTAGTAGGTCGAGAGAGGTTCTCCTTCCCCTCTACTCTGCCCTGGTGAGACCCCATCTGGAATACTGTGTCCAGTTCTGGGCCCCTCAGTTCAAGAAAGACAGGGAAGTGCTGGAGAGAGTCCAGCACAGGGCAACTAGGATGATTAAGGGAGTGGAGCATCTCCCTTATGAGAAAAGGCTGAGGGAGCTGGGTCTCTTTAGTTTGGAGAAGAGGAGGCTGAGGGGTGACCTCATTAATGTTTACAAATATATCAAGGGTGAGTATCACGAGGATGGAGGCAGGATCCTCTCGGTGACAACCACTGATAGGACAAGGGGTAATGGGCTGAAACTGGAACATAAGAGGTTCCGCTTAAACTCGAGAAGAAACTTCTTCTCAGTGAGGGTGACGGAGAACTGGAACAGGCTGCCCAGAGAGGTTGTGGAGTCTCCTTCTCTGGATGCATTCAAGACCTGCCTGGACACGTTCCTGTGTAGCATAGTCTAGGCATTCCTGCTCTGGCAGGGGGATTGGACTTGATGATCTTTCGAGGTCCCTTCCAATCCCTAACATTCTATGATTCTATGATTCTATGATAAAGAAGAGAAGCCATCAATCAAGATATTATCTAGTCCTTTCTCAGATGGCCAAACTTATCTGCTTGCAGTAGGCAACAAGATCAAAGCATCACAGAATGTTAGGGGTTGGAAGGGACCTCTGGAGATCATCTAGTCCAATCCCATCAGTGAAGATAATGTCACTGCACGGGTATGCTCTTAAATAGGTGTTACATGGCACTATATAGGGCTCCTTTATACATCAAGTGGTTGAACAAAGTTATCTATGGAGGACATCAAGGATTCTGTCCTGACAACAACTTGGTAGTCAATGTAATTCAGTTATCAAGATCAAAATTTTCCTGTTTTCAGAAGAGATGAGGACAGCTTGTTAGTAGCTCATATGTTTCCTTCATACGCAGAATGATCTGTGCTTTCTGGCTGTGCACTGGAAGTAATGGAAAGTTTGAGGCTATTGCTAAGATGAAAAGTGAGATAATGATGTTAGAGGCATCAACTTGAAACTGAACAACCTAGGTTTGTCAACAACAGCAGGAAGCTTGGCAAGTGGTGCATTACTAAACTGAATTTCATTTAAAGAGAATATTGAACCAATAGATGAGTGATTCTGACTCATCAATTAATACTAATAGTGGTGGGACAATATTCTTAGCCCTGCACAAATTCAGTTATTTCCAAATGTTGAAAATTTCTGCTAGAATGCAACATAAAATACGAAGCAGAGAAAAACCCAAAAGGATTCATTGTCATGTTTGGAAAATTTACACTACTCAGGATTCATCAGCATAACCTAACATGGCAAAAAAAAATATTACAGAGTCCTTGTTAGTATATCTGCTTTTGGCTTTTTAATTTAAGTGAAAAATTATTTTGTAGTGATTTGACAAGCCTAAGATGTTACCAAAGAACTTGAAGAAGGACAAGCTATTTTGTACCAGGTAGTAACAGCACAGTAATACATTCAGATGCATTCTCTTTTAATCACCTTTGTTAGTTAATCTTTTTACCTTTTTTATTTCTATTGACTTTAACAGGAATTCAGAGTAATAAAGGAAAACATATCATTTCTTGCTCTTCATAGAAGTTGTATCTCTTTTCTAAAGTTAAGATTTTCAGTGCAGAAAGAATGTACTATCATTAGTTTTCTGAGGTTGCCGCACAACTTGCAAAGTTTATTTTTAGTTCTGTTTGAGTATTATAAGACAATTCATATTTGAAATAAAAATGCAGTTGTCTAAGTCTTACAGGTATGTGTACATGTCTATGTGGATACATATGATACCACACTGAAAAAATGCATATAAAGCTCTGGAATAGATATCACTTGGCTTTCAACAAATTATTTTCTAAGTATTTGTGCATAGTGCACTAAGTGCTCTATTTCAGCACTTAGAAGTGAATCAGTTGTTAATATATGGGACACATTAGTATTGAAATTGTCAGCAAAATGTAACAGCTGTGCATATTCATGGCTATTAAATAAGTGTTTAGCTATGGAAAAATGGAATTATCAGTATTCATTTGAAAGAATTACTATTAACTAATATGAAACCCCATCAATAAAATATGTAATTGACCTGGTTCAAAAAAAGTATGGTTAGGAAATTTCCTACAACTTATATTGACTCAACAAAATTAATTTTGGGGCATGTTCTAAGAAATTAAATAATTAACCTACAAAAGACAGACTGCAATATTAGGAAGTCCTGCCTAATAAATATGATGTGCAATGCACTCTATTTATGTTTTTGATGAGACTTTTTGTATTACAGAACATTTCAGTAAGACTACCCCTCCAGTGATTTCCATCTACCTTATTATGGGTACTGCATAACTGATTTTTTTCTTCACTTATGACAGTCTGGTAAGCAACCACTCAATCTTTGTTGCAACCCACATTTTTAGATGCCAAGGCACCTTTCTAAAAGCACCCATTTTTATCCATTAGCTTTAATTTTCAGTTTTACTTTTCTTCTTTGGTACTAGACTTCCATGTAAGCCACTTTTCTTTGGTGGTGCACAGCAAGACATGTAATAAAAGCGTTCAGAAATTATATTTTCCACATTTCCTCCATGGATAGCAGATTTTTTCATTCATCTCTCTGCTTAGTTACCTTCTTTTCCTCTTGTAAAAATTTTTGTTGTAGATTAGAATGTTCTTCGTCCTGCCAGAAACTAGGTGTTATGTAGCTAATAAATTGAGACAGTGGGAGATGGTCAAAAGTCAGCTTCTCCTGCATATTTACCATTTTGGGACTGTAGAACAGCTTTGAATAATGCTACAAGGATCCACATATGTGTATGCATATACAATATACCATAAAGGAGATTAATAACACAATTTTGTGCCTGAAGGCAGTTTCCCAGCAAGTTCTCTTGACTAACGTCCTGAAAAGCTGCAAGTTTGCTTTCCTAAAATTCAGCCCTGACTTTATTGTTTGCCTAACTCATATCCCTCAGGACTGAACTCCATCAGCATGTGATCATTGCAACCCAGGTTGTCACCAATCTTGAGGTCACCAATCAGCAGATTTGTATTGGTAATCATCAGGTTTCCTCTGTTAGAGCAATTTCCTGTCTTAATAAGTTAATAAGCACAGCTCACTGTGCTGCTTTTTGAACTCATGTCAGGATGGTTGAAGTCCTCCAGCAGGATGAGAGGCTGTGAGTGTGATGCCTCCTGAAGCTGAAGTAAGAAGCTTTGGCAATAGGCTCCTGTTGACTTGGCAGTCTGTAGTAGACACCAACCACAAGGTTCCTGTTGTTGCCTTGATCTTTAATTCCTACCCATAAGTTTTCAACCTGCTCATGGCTATTCTAGAGGGACAACTTTTCATACTCTTATCCACTTCTTGACATAGGGGACAATACCTCCACCTCTCCTTCCTCACCTGTCTGTTCTGAACAGACTGTAACCATCAACAGCCATGCTCCACTAATGGGATTTGTCCCACCAAGATTTAGTAATGGCAACCAGGTCATAGCTTTCCAGCAGCGCGGTGGCTTTCAACTCCTGTTTGTTACTCATGCTGTGTGCATTGCTGTGGAGGCCAGGTGAATACCACAGTAAACTCCTGAGTCATGACCACCAGTTGAACTCAACTCTTGATTTGGTATGGGATGTCTACGTCCTCCCCGCCCTACCTCTAACCCAAATTGCCACCCCATCGCAGGTGCTCCCCAGCCTGGGACAGCTGTGGTTACTCCAACATCACCCTGGTCTGACCAGGAACTCCTGCCAGTGCTCCTGGCTCTAAGCAGGTCTTGCTGCTCCCCGGCCAGGCTCGGCCTCGGGGAAAACCCCGGTGCCTCCACATAGGCCCAACCTGGATCTGCTCCCCTCGAGCTGTGATGAGCTATGTTTTCTCGCAGAATAATGGAGTTTTATAGACATTTAAATAGTAATTCTTTAAAAGCAGTTAAGATCGTTTGACACTTTCCATTACAAACTCTTGTTTTCAGATGATCACAACTATACAGATCATAAAGTACTTCAGCTGATGTTTATCATTTCAGATGTATAAGATTGATTTTTATTTTTTTTTATTTCCAGGCAATAGATTCAATCTTTTCAAAAAAAAAGATGAGAAAAAAAATGCATTACTTTGTTCATATCAATCAATGAATAAATCTTACAAACATGATTAGAAACTGTGAGACTTTGTCAATGATATTCGAGCTTTGCAAGTAGTCTTGTTGAGTGTTTTTACAGACTTGCCTTTTTAATTTCTGCTAAAAGATATCTAGATGTACATTCATACTTGCCTAGACTTACACTGATACATGTTCATAGAAACAGTTTCAAGTTTCCTTATATCATTAGATATTTATCAGAGTTTACTATACAGCTACTCATTTGCCATCTTCACAAAGCCATTAAACATGAGCAAACTGTCCACAACTCCCACTCTCTGTCCCTCTGTGCCGCTGGAGGGCAGGAGATAAATAAATTAGGAGGGAAATTGAACCCAGAAGGAAGGAACAGGTTGGATCAAAATGTTTTAAAAACTGGTTTTATTTCTCCTTATTTTCTACTATGATTTAATAATAATAATAATAACATCAACGACAACCACTACTGATTTCCCCAAGTCAAGTCTGTTTTGCTCACAATCATAATTGGTGAATCATTCTTCCCTCTTCTTATTTCAACGCGTGAGCCTTTTGTTATGTTTTCTCTTCCCTGTCCCGGTGAGGAGGGTAAGTGACAGAGCAGCTTTGGTGGGTATCAAGTGTCCAGACAGGGTTACATAATCTCAGGCTCTAACAACACTAATGTTGGATATTGCTAGTGAGAACTCAGTACATATCACAATCTGTGCTGCTTGGACACCAGGTCAATCATGTCTGAAGGGATTATCCTTGTTTCTCATCAAAATATTCCAAAATGAAGGAAGCTCTAATGAACATAGTCTGCTGTAGTTTGGAAGTCCTATAAAAAAAATGAAGAATGTGTGAGTGTATCCAGGAAAGAATGATCCTTTTACATTAAAATTTAGCAATCCATTGTTAAAGAAAACACAGTTTTGAAAGTTTACTGAAAAAAAATAATTTGAACTTCTATATAAGTTTTTTTCATCAATTCTAATCATAATAAGTTTTTTTCATCAATTCTAATCATAATAAAATTTCAGGCCATTTAATTTTGAGGATTTGTTGTCATACGATATTACATATTTATGTTTCTGGACCATGAAAACATGCTTATCTGTTGTATATAGTTCCTTGTGCTATGGCTGCCTGCGTTACGGTACCTGAATTACAGGGATGTGGAAAATGGAAGTAGTAAACTTCATTTCCCACTACAGTGTGAACACTTTTCAAAATCAAGAAATAGCAGCTTCAGTGCAGTGTCCTCTATTAATAACAAGAGTGATTTACCTTTTGTAGCTTTAGAGTGAAAAAGTGCAGAAGAAATTATTTTATTTGTTCCAGCTCTCATAGGTCATATTGTGAAACTAGGAGCATTGAAACATACTATTGAAAAAAGCAGTTCTTACAGGTAATATAACAACAATTCAGACAGTTAAACACAGTCTAAAGAAACTTAATGCAGGTGTAAAGTTCACTCATCAGATAAAAAGTATCTTTCTTTCAAAACATTTTATACATAAGTGTAGTCTCATAAAATGTACTTCTCCACTGCAAGTACAAACATTACTAATGTGCAATCAAGGTATTTTTAATAAGTATCAATATTTATATATCATTTTTGCTAGGAAAATATCTCTGAATCTCAAAAATCCTTTGTATCCCTTATGATAAAACGTTTCAGCGACTTAATATTGTATTCTATAGTGTTTCAACTGTTGATACAAATTCACTCATGAATCTTCTGTTGAAGTGTGTGATCTATACAGTTCTTCTAAAATATATGCCTGTATTAGGGCAGAATATAGTTTTCTCATTTTTCATAGCGTGTAGTATAAAGATCGTTTATCTGAAGTAACAAAACATCGTGTAAGTACTCCTTGAGGGAAAGTATTGTACTTAAATGGCCATTTTGTTTTCAAAAGACAATAATATTAATAATCCTCAATAAATCATTCAAAACTTCCTCTCTGAACTAAAAAGCGTCTTCTAAAGCCATTAAATAACCATATTATGGCACCTAGTTTTCAGACTGAATTTCTACAATAACTGGTATTTTCTGCCTTACTTGTCACATTTTTTTTCTTTATTGGTGTATTAGCTTCAAATGTATCAAATTGTCATATTCCTGAACTAAGTCTTCAGACCGCAGAATGGCAGCTATCAACGCAAAAATGTTTTTAGAGTTATGAGAAAGGTGAAGAATATTTTTGTGCAATCCAATTTTAAAAGAATCTGGTTTTGTAGAAAATATTGCTAAAGACTGACTAAAATAAAATTGTGCTAAAAGCTGGATTACATTAATGATCGTAACTGAAATTCAGTGCACTAAATAAGTCCCTATTACTATTCATTAAAAAAACCCTACTCATAATACCTGAATATTTTAATTACATTCTATGATTTATAGCCAATGTGTATTTTCTTTGTTGAAGTTAGTAGAAACTGAAGTCTTTGTTCTGACATTTTAAACAAATGCAAGCATCTATCTGGCATTTAGACTGTATAGAATTTGTTTGGATTTGGGCAGATAGTGTGTACTGGAGTTAGCTTATAGAATTCTGCCATATGTGACATGTTACACGTGCAAATCTCAAACATAATCAGATATTTTTCCCTTCAATTTTGTTTTGCTCCCCAAAATACAAATATCAGCTTTCTGCTCTTATGCAACTCAATGGAGAGAAATGAAGTATTTGTAAGAGGATAATTTCATTTCAAGAAGGACAGGGAGCTGCTTGAGAGAGTCCAGCGTAGAGCCACAAAGATGATGAAGGGAGTGGAACATCTCCCTTTTGAGGAAAGGCTGAAGGAGCTGGGTCTCTTTAGCTTGGAGAAGAGGAGGCGGTGACCTTTTGTGCAGACTATTATCACAAGTAACAGAGTAGCTGTGCAATAGCTTTCAGACATTGTTAGATAATTAAGTGCAGCTATCAAGAAAATACATGTATGAAATATCATCACCTAAAAAAAAATGAAAAAAGAAAGAGGGGAAAGGGAAAGAAGAAACACTGCATTGTGGGGTTTATTTTGGTGGTGTTTGGTTTGGGGTTTTTTTTGTGCTTTTTGGTTTTTGTTTTGTTTTTCCATAGGAAGAAAAAAAAGAGATTTTGGTCGTAATTGCTAACTTCTGATAATACTGTAATATTACAAGTCAAAACTTAATTCAAGTAAAATTATTTATTCTATTTTACATTTTTCTACATGAATGGAATATCTTTCTGTTCCACATAGAAGCTTAATGCCTCATATTTTCTTAAAATTTTCTGTTTCCTCTAGATACAAAAGAAGTACTGCTAAACTGAGAAGTTATTAAGCTCCCTTATAATTATTATAAGGTCTGTTCAGCACATCCCATTAATAGTGAACATTTATTGAACAATGACCTTTCATTTTTTTTCCATGAAATGTAATCAGTTGCACTCATGATGAAACCAATGTTGACAGTACAACTATCTAATAACCAGGAAGGAAAATAAATGTCTATTACAAACCATAAATTAAACTCACTGATACCAGAGCTTAAGCAAAAGAAAAAGAAAACCTACAAAAGTGTGAGATGTCATTTATGAAAATATACATTTCAATAACACAGACAAAAATACGAAATGAAATAGAGAATCTCTTTCATATTAGAAAAAGCAAAACATATAAAGCTCTATGCTCTCCAGATAACAGTAATTTAATTGCAAAAATGACAGGAAAACAAACCAAAACCTAAACTTGTTAAAAGGAGATATTCTGTGACTGAAAAAGAGAAGGATAAAAGTACCTTCCAAAACTAAAATTAATATTTCTATGTTGTCTGTTGAATGGGATACTGTCCTTCACTTATCAGTTTATACACCTTAATGTGATGGAGCCATAGCAGACTTTAAACTGAAATTACTTAACACTATGTGGCTGATTTTTTGACTAAGAAAAAAAGCTGAAGGGAAATACTGATTTTCACTGAAAAGTCCAACTCTTCTTCAAAAAAAAGGTGCAAAGATCTTTTTCTGATTTTTTTTTTGTTTTAAAAAGAGTTGAAATTTTTCACGAAGGGGGAAATAAGGCAAAAATATTTTCTAATAACTGAAAATATGCTTGAGTTGAACCAATGAGAGTAAATACTTTAGGGCAGAAGTCTTTTGAAAGCCAGAACCCCCAATTCAGAAGAACCTGCATAAATAATGCAGAAATACAGCATTCTAGATATATTATACTGCTGAAAAGGAAAAAGATGGGATTTTCACAATTTTTCAGAATTGATTATTAAAATTTTTTTCTTAAGTTCTCCAAATTATCATCTCTGCTTAAATCAAATCTAGCAACTTTATAACCCCAAAAATGTCTAAAAAGGTCTTCTGACCTGAAAACATATCCTGAGATGCTTGCTACATATATGATGTACAGAAAATAATTATAGCAATGTGTACACACGTGTCTTCTCTGACAGGCAGTTGACCAGAATCAAAGCAATTTTTTATTTTTTTTTTTTTTTTTAAAAAAAAAAGTGAGACCTTGGCTATGCATTATGTTGAAGTCCTTTAAGTGAGGGTGGTTTTATATTGATTTATATAAGTGTACAGAGTGTCACATGTGGATGTGATTAGTCTGAACTTTTAACTTACCTAGAGCTTCTGTTTAGTTTTTTCGTGAAACAGATATTGCACTTAACCTGCTGTCAGAGCATTCAGAAGATACACTACACTCATTTGGGCAGCCTAATATCTGTAGTACTTCTCTGTATAGACAACAATAGATAAAACCCAGGGACAGACATGATAGGGAGTAGCTTAAAAGGTCAGGGAATGTTATTTCATTTGTACAATAACAAGCGTAATTATGGCAAAAAAAAGGACAAAGATGGGTATATACCCTGTAGAGGAAAAAGATGGAAAGATTGATTGGTTAAAATGTTTCTGTTAAAATAATTGGGAAGAGGACCACACAGGAAAAGTGGAACTTAAAGCTGGTCATGGATCATTAAATCTCCAGAAAATCAGATTTTAATCAAAGCAATCTGTATGCTACCTAAAGCAATAAACTGGAGTATAAGTCTGGAAAGGCACTCATGGCAATTCTTTCTATTCACTCAAAATTTCCTTTCTCATTTAAATGATTTTACTGCAGAGTCACTGTAGATACCATGTACTAATACACCTAATAGCAAGTATTTAGAAATTCTCCCAAATTACTAACAAATAATAATAGGATAAGATACCTTGATGATGCAATTGGACATTATTCCTTTGATTTCAGTGAAAATATTACAATTCGTAACAGCTGAAGATCTGTCTAAGATTTTTTCACATGGAAACACTAGGATAAGTAAATTCCAAACTGTTCTTTTTTTTTTCCTTTTGCTTTGGTCTGAGGAACCCATTAAAAGTGAGTCACTTCACTGAGCAACACCATATGATTAGTAAACAAATGCCTAAGGCCAGAAAATATTTTTCCACTGTCATCAGATTCCAAGTCTCTTTGTCTTTGATTGACGCTGAGGAAAAACTGACCTGAATGCTAAGCAAATTGAATGTGCCACAGTGTCTAAATTCTTTTTGACCTTTTCTCCATATCTGTACAATAGAGGCTTCTAGGAGAGAAGAGAGAGTTTTAAACTCACTGAATTAAAAAAAAACCCAAAAAACAAAAACCAAAACATGTTTGGATTTGAGTGTTTTGCCCTACTCTAATCTCCATAGAAAGTTTGTTACATGTAAAAGATACTTTTCTTCTTTTCAAAAAGTTTAGATGCTGTCAACTTTCATGATTCGTTTTCAGAATTTCTTCTTCTCATTTTTGCTGTTTTTCAGAGACGTGTCCATGTGAATTCATCCCCTTGCTTTTCAGCATAGCACTCCCAACAAACACACACATATATCTGTCTTTTGAACATCTCATAATATATATGGTCTAATATTCTTATCAACTTCAATAGTCTTCTAAGAAGAGTAAAACCGAGTAATGACTGAATGATCAATACTATGTGTTCTACTGTTTGTAAGGATGGTTTTGTTTTTCTTTGGTGGTTTCTTTTTTCCTCCTTTTTTTGTTTTGGTTTTTTTTTTTGTTGTTTTGTTTTTTTCCTTAGTCAGCCTATCACAGGTAGCTATGATATGACCCACATGATAACTGAAGCTGAATGCATCACAGTTTTGTATAACACCAAACATCTCTGGGATTGATACGAGCAGTATTATGCTCATTTTGGATAGAGCAAATAGAGGCCCCAAAATGGATTCAGACACCTAAAACAAGATTTCAGCTTGCAAATCTCCCCTGGGCTGTGATTTTGACACACAAACTGTTCAGTAGCAAGACTGATTTAGAGCACTCCTGTTCTTCTCAAGTGTTTGTTGCCACCTGTGCACTGCACGTCACCATGGAGCCAGCACAGCGGAGCTATTTCTATGGATCTGATTAGGGAAAGACAGCAGCTTAAAAAAGAAAAAAGGAACCAAAAAAGTATATATTTTTTGTACTGTTTGACTTTCTTTAGATAATTTCTTGAATGCCTTTGTCAGTGTGTGACAGAACATGTGAAGAAAGAGCAAGACAAAGGGGTCACAGAACCATAGAATCAGAATCCTTTAGTTTGGAAAAGACCTTTAAGGTCATAGAGCCTAACCATTAGCACAACACTGCCAAGTCTACCACTAAACCATGTCACTAAGCATCACATCTACACGTCTTTTAAATATCTTCAAGGATGATGACTCCACCACTTTCCTGGGTAGCCTCTTCCAATATTGGTAATGTCTTCAGCGAAGAAGTTTTTTCCTAATATCCAATCCAAACCTTCCTTGCTGTAACGTGAGGTCACTTCCTCTTGTCTTATCACTTGTTGTTCAGAGGAAGAGACCAGCATCCACCTAGCTACAACCTCCTTTCAAGGATGGGAATGAGCAGTGAACTGCTATGAAGGCAATGCTCCAAAACTAGTATTGTTGCAGAACATTTCTTATTATTAAACACAGCTTCAGCTTCTAAGATTAAGTTTTCTGAGAGGAAGTCTTACTTAAACATACAACCACACATACCTTGATCTTGGAAAGTCTAAGATGCCCAACATATATCTTTCACCTAAGTCATCCAATAATATTTAAACTGAGATGCCTTTATTTTGCCCCCTTTTTAGTAAGCATTTTTAGGGCATGACTGCTGAAACAGGATCATCACAAAATAGAGTGTAAACTGTAGTTTTCATTGAGGAGGGCTTTGTAAAGAAAAAACCAAACCAAACCAAAAAAACAATCCCCTGAATGAACTTGTGGTAAGAATATAGAAATATTATCCTCTGAAGTGTGTTTTGGTCTATATAGTTATAATTACAAACAATGTAAAAGGTGAAAAAGTAAAACAATTCAAAAGTAAGACGTACCATTGGTTACAGTCATCACAATTTCCTTCTAAGAGAAGTGGGAATGTTTGCTATAATATATCTCTCACAGAGCATTGAGGAATCTAGTCTAGTCCTGGTAGCAGGAAAGCTATACCAGCACAGAACCTTCTGTCAGACAGAGTCAATTAGGATACATTAAGGAGTATGCAGTGTGCCGTGCTGTACAGGTGCTCTGCCACCAGCATTGGTATGATGTTGTGCTGTGCTGCTATGCCAGACGTCCAGAAGCAGTCTGGAGTTTTGACATGGTGCTGGACTGAGTAATATCTTCATGCGACTAGTGTTTATTCAGTGCTTTAGAACTGTAGCTCAACAGGATATCTTAATATTTATTTTTCTTTTACACTGGTTCACAGAACAACTGTGATGTAATGCATGAAGGGAAAGCAGGGATTCATGAATATGCCAGAAAACCTAACTCCTTTTAGATTGCAGCATGGCAGAGTTTCTCTCTCTTTTAGATGTGTTCCTAACACAATTCCTAATAGTTAGTGGTAGTGTCATCATAATCATGGTGACATCTTGAAAACTTTCAATATAGAAAAGATATCTTAAGTAACAAGAAAAAAAAATCTAGTTTAAAGTTTGTATTTGAATGAAACTTGCATTGTCCATGAGTACATTTGTACACCTTTGTTACCCATAGTAAAACTAAGCAAATAGTAAACTCTGCAGCAATTCTTAAACACTCTTTGAGCTGATAGGCATACTTATATGGAAGGAAAATTGTTAACCATCAGGAAAAGGGAAAATGACCTTTGCTTTATTTTGTAACCAGAAATACACTCTGGTATCAACTATTGACTAGATGTACATTGACCTGATTATTACTAATGCAGCACTTTTTTTTTTTTTTAAACCATTTTTATGTTGTTTTGGGTTTTTTTTTTGACAAAATAGTCAATAAAGTCTGAAATTAAAACCAGTGAGCATAGAAAAAAGGTCTTTCAAATGCTTAGATTGATTTTAGAGGAGACTATCTCTCTCTTGACCATTTCCCATAAAGCAGGGTGAATAATGTGTCAGAGTAAAAACTCTCATGGAAGGAAATTCCATCTTGTGTACAAGGCACTGTGGTGTACTTGTTGAGAAAGACCAATATATGCATGTAGACACACTAGTAAATTTCCATTTTGATAATTCTTTGCTATGTGCCATTGAGAAACTCAGTTTACTATCTTTGAATATGTATTTCTGTGTCAGAGACTAGGTGGAAATGGAGAAAAACTGTCAACTCATGAGTCCAAAGGCAGGAGAAGAGATCAGAATTAATTTGTTTTATAGGGAGGTAAAGATTTATACAGGATAGTGAGGAACTCTTGGTTTGAATAAAGACCTGATTTCAGGTAAAGGAAAAAACAGGGTAAAAGCTAGATGAACACCTGAAACTCCCTTCTGAAACATCTACAGAATTAATCTAATGAGTACTCAGCCCACGTCACAACCAGGAAAACTTGAAACCAATTTATTTTGAAAGGTGATGAAGGAGCGGAAAACCTATTTTATTCAAAGCCCTCAAAATAGGTTGTGGCGTGGGTAGGAGTGTGATACAGGACACAGATGATGATTGGTGGAAGAATAAAGATGTGACAATAATATCTGTCTGGGCAAATGGTAGTCTTGTAAGCAACACATTTTCTAGAATGAAGTCTCAGTAAAGTCAATTGTAAAAGAATAAATTTCAGACCTCGTTTCTAAGAATACCAGGGACAAATCAGATAATTCATAGCTTATACTCTAGCTAATTTTCTCCTTCTTGCCTTGAAAGTACAAACACAGTGAGAAAATGCAAGTCCTTCACAAAGATAATCATATCTAAATTAATAAAAAAGGTGAAACTCAGGCACTGCTAACTCAAGAGAGAAATAGATTCAGCCAATGAGTACTTGAGATTTGTCACAATTCAGTTTTGAATACTTACATAAGAGATAAAATTCATCTAGTTAAAAAATTACTCCTTTTGGCTACACACTGACAGAGTCTGGTAATAATTTCTTAACAAATGCATGCATTAAAACCACAATGACTCTTATAGTTCATTAGAACAGCTTCTTTTACTCAAAATTTCTTCTTTTCCACAGAATAGCAGCAGGGGTTTTTGTTGCTTTGTTAAAGGATACCACATTTTATTATAGAAATTCATCCTTAAGGCTGGCATGATTTTAATGAGTCAGTTTATAAAATATTAGAACATTTGGTATATTAGTTAAGTCTCCCTTAGGAGACAAAGGTTCATTTTTTGTAGTCTTTCACAATTTTAGTCACCTTAGCAGACAATTTATATGCCCCAGTTCCTCCCTCTGAAATAAGACACATTCTGGATTATTTTTTCCCATGTTTTCTTTCTCTGTTTTGCTCTTATCTAATAGTAAATGTTACAAAGGAGACACTCGCTTTCGGTATCTGTAGAATGCTCATTATGATGAGACCTGAAAACTTAATTGGAAACATAATTATTAGGACATATTAGCAGCTATTATCAGCAACATTTTAGCAGTGTTACATTTTCCTACATAAGCTTTTTGTTTACATTTGCTGACCAAATATGCACAACTGAAGTAGATAAAAATGGTTAAGTTTCAGCTATGCATCTCATTAATTTCAAGACTGACTTAAAGAATTCAGTCTGCATGTATTATCAGAGAGCAGTAAGATCACATTTACACTGATAACCAAGGTAGTTTTAATAAGGTTTTCCCAACCTGACAGATGATGAAAGACGTTTTTCAGTTTTGTCTTTTTTTTTTGAATGAATGAATATCGATTTAACCTCCAGCACATTAATTTTCTTCTTACCAGTATGCAAAACTATGTTTTATTAGCTACAAAGAAATGTCTAGTCAGAAGACTAAGTAAAATGTTTCTCAAGCTTATTTCAGGCATAATTAATAATTTAATTCTTAAAATTATGAACTCACATGTTCATGAGGACTCATATATCATCCCAGATGTTTGTTAGCAAAAGTGGCTTATGTCATTAGAGAGAGGCTGATTTAGATCAGTTTGGGGTCTGATCTCCAGAGTACCCCTTAAAACGCAAGATTTTTGGACAAATGTCCAGAACCTGGCAACCATGAGAATAATTGCCCCACAGAGGTTAAAATAGCATTTGGGAACTGTTGGAATGTCCTAATCTTTCACTTGGTTTCTCTTTTTATTTCTTGTAAAGCTCTTTCGCACTCATTGGGGTTCCACTACTGATACCATCACCGGGTCTTTTGAGTGCCAGCAATGTGCCTGTGTTCTGTCATACCTAATATTTCATTATTAAAGGATGGATTGAATCTGAATGTTGATTAAATTGGTGATAATGTTCTAGTATTCCACAAGTAGGAAGTGTTCACATTATAGAAAGATATTCACAGTACACAGCTAGATTGGGTTTCTTCTACTCTGCCCCTTACGGTGTGCTGCCTCACACTTGCAAAAGAAGGCATCACAGTGCTGTCTCCCAGTTGTCCTGTGACTGAAGTTTTTATATATTAAGCCACAAAAGATCGTGGTTTACTTCCCACTGGATCCTGCTAACTGGTTCGTAGTAGAAACAAACATCTCTCCCTGGCTATCTTTGCTTGCTTTTTGTTCTGTCACTCTAAAAGGAAAAAGTGCAGCATCATGCCTTCACCCACAGGAAATTTTCTCAGATGATTTCTGTGCCTCCATACACTTTTCAAAGCAGGGAACTGAATCCCATCTCTTTATAGTAACCTGGCGAATTTTACATTTCATTTCCCACTTATCTTGAGAATTAAAAGGCCTGACAGGTTCTGGTTAATTATAGATAACAATAAAAATAAAACCTATATGGCAAAGAAAACAATCTAACAGCAGGCTATATATATATATAGACTAATATTCTTAGGTGGGATTGCAGAGGTTGTTGTTCTCCGGGTATAGATTTCTCGAAATTTTGACTAGGATGCTGTATAGGTATAACTTAATTTGCACTGTAACTGTCTGGAGTAAACAAACAAACAAACAGAAAAAAATGTGTCAGATAGAGCAAGCAAATAATCTACTTTACACTGAAGAAGATCCGTGTATTGAAGAGGACTGATATTTGTATATTTGAATGCTGTGTTGAAGGTATATTGTTTTGTTTGTAGCAATGATTATGTTTGTGTTCGTCCCGTACTTAAGACATTAAACAGCTTCTCTTGTCCATACAGTCCCCTCTTCTTAATATGATTCTTTGTAGTACATTTGAAAAGTATCTAGCATCAGATTATACATGAAGTAATTACAGCATTATCTTGAAGATGACCACTAACTCCTTTCAGAGCTTGCTCTTCCACTAAAGTTAAATCCAGCTCCTTGAGACTAAACAATACTGGGAACATTTAGGGTACTACTGTAGCTCATAACTGAGAACAACTTAAACCCCTTTGTTATAATTCAGAATATACTTATCAGACAGGATAAAGAGAGGTAAACCTCTTCTCCCTTCAATAAAAGATAAACAGATATTTTTTAAAAAGATACCACTATATATAACAGAGATATCCACATCCATATGATAAGAAGGATTAGTAAATTTGTTTACTATTGATCTCTACTGCTGACAAATTAGTCTTTGAAAATACTAGGAAATATAAGAGAAGAAAGTACTTCAACTAATCTATTTTCTTAGACCACATATATAGCCTGTTACGAGTTCCTTGGCATTTTTTCCTTGAATTAAATGACCTTAATTCTCATTTTATATTTAGCATGGACAATTCTCATTTTATGTTCAACATTGGCACAAGCCAGACCAGGCAAAAACCAATAAACTTGACAAATGTCTCTGTACTCTCAGGTTCAAGTTTATGTTACATGCAAAATTGCTCAGAGAGAGAGAACTGAAGTTGTTAGCTTTAAACATGCACTCCAAACTGAAAAACAGCAAAAATGAAGGAGTAGCTATGAAACTTATATTACAATTAAGTGTAATATGACTTCATATAGACATGAAAAAAACGTATAGGAGGGGAAAAACAATCACAATTTTGTAGGAAAATTTTCAAGTTTGGTTTTGTTTTGAAGATTTTACTTGTTTGTTTGTTTTGGGGTTTTTTCCCCCTACAGAAAGAGAACTTTGCAAAGACCAGATTGGGTAGCCCTCCTTTCTGGTATCACAGATCATCACATCAAGTAATAGGTTTTTTAAGTGGTTCACCTGATAGTTGCAGTTTAACGTAGCTAAGTATTTTTTCCAATCCTGTGCCACTTTTCATCTGCACTTCTTCAAAACCCCTAGTGAAGTTACAATGCCCCAGTGCCTCAAGGCAAAGATGTATGGCAGGGATATCAACAGCCTACATGGGCTGACACCATCAGTCATGAGATGACAGCGTGAAGAGTCGAGCCTGAGCTCTCCTCAGAGCTGGCAAACGAATCAAGCTATTTGTCAGGACAGGAAGGGACAAAAACAATGGTTTTCTATGGCAGCGAACAAAAAGAATTGCAGAAATGCCAAAGGTAGATGGCACCAGGATGAGCAAAATGAATAGCTTCAGTTAGTGGAAGATAAGGAAAACGACAGGTCAAAGGAGATTCTAAAGTGTGTAGGAGTAAGGCATGAAGTCCTGAACTACCTCAAGCAGATCCAAAGAGTTAAACCGACCATTTTTGTGCAGAAATTGGAGTTCTGAACACAAGCTTTTCTTTTGTTCTCTGTGTAAGAGCATATGTATTTTGAAACAGCTAATGAAAGGAAGATCACTGGCCTTTAAAACTCAATGTTCTGAGTACTTTACCTCATTAATTAGCAAAATTATATCAGAAGTTGATAAAAATATGGGTAAGCAGTTTTTGCAAACTCAGTAAGGAGACATCATAAATTCTTTCTTGGTCATTTAACAGATTTGTAGAAGAGCCCTTTTCCAGACTACTGAAGTTGAAGACAGTAAGCCACCTGGCAGCCCATGAGTACAAAATGCCATTGAGTGGTGAAGTACATTAAGACTGTACCTGCTGAGGCATCAGGTGCAAGAGAAAGCAGGGGAAGTGCTGCTACCCTACAGTGTCTGTGAGAGAGAGGAAAAAGAAGACTAACTCTAAAGCTGGTGCAGAAATTCTGTCATGGACTTTAAATTTGAATGCATCAATCATCAACGCATACCCATTTGGTTTTGTGTCTTTGGTCTTCTATGAGATGCAACCCATTTCTCTCTCTTGTGTTAATCCTTCAGTCTAACATGTGAGCATGGTCTTCCACATCTTCACTTTACTAGGCTTACAAAACTGTTCACAGAAGTCTATACAGCAGAGGTCCCTAATGCATCTCCACATGTTGTGAATCTGGCATGGGCTCCCAAGAGAACAATGTTCTGAAAGACAAGTACCTTCTGAAAGAAACTAATCACAGTAGTTTCCCACCGCCCTGGGAAACTGAAGTATGTCTTGGCTGTGCCTACTGGCCAGCTCTGCTCTTACATTATAGAGGCACCACAGCCACCACTCATAAGGCAATGTCTTCATCTCTTCTGCTATTCCTAGTAGGCCATCTCTGTTACTTAAAAGAAAAATAAAAAAGAAGAAAATCTATTCAAGAGTTCATCTTTTCTACTGTACAGTACAAGTTTTAAAGCAGATGAACTGTAATAATTGAATTTTTAAGACAAGTCCAAAATTTTAGATGTGCCTCTTATGAATGCCTAAGACAACAAATTTGCAAGTAAAACTTAATGATGTACTCTGTATCATTATGTATTTTATTTAAACTTTGCCATACTTATTAACAGATGAATTATTTCCAGAACCACTGGGCATTTGTATAAACCCGTGGAAAGTAATGTATGACCTTCCTCATTTAGATTGCTGCTGTCGGAGGCTGACAACTGGTCCAATCCACAGAAGTCACTATAGGTAGTCCCAAAACTTCTTAGTTTTTCTGTTTTCTTAAAGTAACACAAAACCATGTCAGTTTTTGACAAACAGCACTTGTGACATAATCTCCATTTTTCTCTGAAGCTGACTTTTATTTCTGTGAAAGGTTCAGACTCCTCATGTAAACCTTTACTAAATGTCTGCTGCAGAAAGTGCTTGCCTCCTTGTCTCAGAGCTTGAAGACTTAAATTCCTTTTTAAGCACTAAAGTCTTCAGTTCAGAATCTCATTTTATGTGCCTAGAAGTTTTCAAGATTTGAGAATATATTTATGGAAGAGAAATTTCTTGTTTACCAGACACTAAGACAGGAAGCAACACTTCTCACAAGCAGGAGGGGCATGACAAGAGGGATTTCAATTAAAAAAAAAAGTGAAATGAAATCCAGTGGTATACTTCTGAAATCAGAAATATCAAATCTACTACACATGACCAGATTTACAATGTATGTAGAGAAAATAAAAAGTGTTTTCCTTCTTTGACATTTGTATGCCATGTTCAGTTTTACAGTAGGTGATAAATAAAAGCACACAACGCATATTATAGGAAGCATAGAAAAGAAATTACTACAATTCTCCAAATGAGTTGTAGATTCTTCTAACATTAATTGTATAAACTAAAGCAGTGCTCTAGCTGTACTTTTATAAAAATCTTAGATAGCATGATGGGACCAGTGTTTGCCATTCCTGAATGATCTTCTGCTGTGCTCATTTGGACAGAATGCATACCTGAAAATTAAAAAATAATATTTTTTAAAACATAGTAGGATATAGGTTACAAGAAGAACTGTGTTGCTCACTGTTTAGAAAATTGGTTCCTCTACCCTTGCCCTTTCTAACAGCATTCAGTTAAAGATGATGTAGCTTTTGCTTCTTCAAAGCAATATCTGAAAAGAGAAAGAAATCTGTCCAAATGCATGTTTTAAAGCTGTCCTATGTGCTTTTGATGCTAATTGTACTTCATATAAGTAACTGTAAGAATCAACATTTGGCCCAGTGCAATATGAAAAACTGACTTATCTTCCTTTTATATGGAATTTCATTTCTTCTAACCCACTGTGTGGGTTTATTTTATTTCTCACAAAGCCCTACTTTTATTATTGTCATACTCTTCATATACTGTTTTTAATATTTATAACATTATGTAGCTGGATATCACTGTACTAGTTCATGTGTGCTTTCAGTAGAAAAAATACACCAACAATTATTACATGTAGTAATTACCAGTTACAGCACTTGTAGAATATTGTAAATATATCCTTGTCATGAATTTGTCACAAGTCAATGGAGTTTTGTGGTTCTTCTTACTTCTCCTGTAGCACAGACCCATTCTTCACTATCATTTTCAGGCATTACCAGCATGTCTATAATCTACTTCTGTTGCTTTTTCCCACAGCGAGCATTATATATTTTAAACACATGACTGTTTTTTTCTCCAACATTCTAGTCATGTCTGGAAAGCTTCAATATTACTCTACAAATACTGTAAATTTACCGATGAATCCACCAACTCTGGTATAAAAATCAGATTATTCTTCCTCTCTTGGTCCCAGAATATATCTTTTTCATAAATATTTTTACTCATAATTAACAACAATATGCAGAAACTAAACAGAAAGAAACCCATATTTTCTTCAAAATAAGAGTGAATGTAGAGCAGCTGAAGCAAAAGTGTATTGCTGAATAATTACTTAGTTCAAGCTGATGGATACAAACCGAAAATACCCATATGTCTGCAGGTTCAACAAAAAAAACTTGTCAGCTAAGCCATAGTGAAAAACTCTGCATGCATTCTTAGCTTATTCCTTTAATTCATTGTTTTAATTTAATCCATTTATGGTCTTTCTGTACTCCTCATCCACGGGTTTAAACTAATTCCTGTACAGTCCATTTGAATCACGGGAGTTTTATTGTTTTAATCAGTATTCTGTCTCCTTAAAACCTGAGGAGGTAAGTCTGGCCTTCAGTTAGCTCTGCCCATAATACATGAGCTTAAGAAATGAGAGAAAGTATCGCGTAGTGTAACAAAGGGGTCAGCTTTCTGCAGTGCCAGTGAGATCTGAGTTAGTCGAAGGAACTGACTCCTTAATGTAACAGAAATTAAAGATTCACTGGTAGGAATTTATCTTTCTAACATGTCTAGGCAGCTACTGAAGACAAACAAAAAACAAAGAACAGGCAAGAGAGAGATTCCTCCAGAAAGGGAGCATTACATAGCTCAAGAAATGAGACACTGGGATCTGAAGATCTCCAAAAATCCCAGGTTAGAACTTAAAAAATGTATAGAAAGGGTTTTTTGAATTTACTCCTCCTGTAAATTATTGTATGAGGAAAAGAGCATATGCAAATCTGTGTTCTTTGAAATAAAGTGTGGCAGGTTCATTGTGAAATCAGATTCCTTGTTATCTACCAAGAGAGTAATTCCACAAATATCATATATTGTTTTCTTTCCTCACAGATGCTATGTCTGTAGACATTTGTACATATGAGATTAAAAAAGAATATGCAACAAAAATAAGACGTAAGATTTCTCTGGCAAAATTATCCTTATCTCATTATAGATACAGACTAGAATGAGGCAAAGTCAATCTCATGAGAATTTATTCTTTCTCAGGAAGCCTGTAGTTCACAAATGAGCCAGCCTTTCTGCCTCCAGTGGGGCATCTCAGCCTTCACTATTGAGTATTGTGGCAGGCAGAACAGCTCCCTAGTTTGGGCCAACAGCAGTACTTGTAAGGTATAACTAAAAAACCCCGACTATTTCACATCTGTAAATATTCATTCTATTTCTGTATATGCAAGCTATGCTGGAAGCTGTTAATTCTAGTACAGTTTTAGTGAACTTAATATAATAGTCAACTCACAAACACTTTTCTTACTCTTGCTTCTCTGCAGCACAGCCCTGATTCCAGGATTTCCACTGCCATAGACACTTCAAACTGTTATCCCTGTCTGCAACACTTATGTCTAAGGAGGAGAAGTAGGGGGACTGAAAAAAGGCCCAGAAATACCCATTTCTGATGCGAACTTAGCAGGTTGTTTCTGCTCCTCTTTAAACTGCTCAATCTCAAATATGGAAATCATAGAATGGCCTAGGCTGGAAGGGACCTTAGAGATCATTTTAATCCAGCCTCCTTGTCATGGGCAGGGACACCTCTCGACTAGGTCAGGCAACACAAGGGGACCGAACAGGAATCGAACTCGGGACCTTGGTGTTGTCAGCACCACGCTCAACCGACTGAGCTAACCGGCCCCCTAATGATGGCAAAACGGAAATTAACGGGAGGAGAAATCTCATGCTCTTGTATCCTACTTCTAGATCAGTTGTTAATTTAAGTGTAATACAGTTTTCTATACTTGTTGAGTTGTTTATTTACCTCATTATTTGTCGGGTATACTCAAAACACTGATGGGAACAGTGTTTTTTCCACTAAGTACATGGAGAATAACTCAAATAACCACGCTGATATGCAAATTGAGATATTTGCTATTCATAAACACTTATTCTGATTTCAAATGTTTCAGCAAATTGCAAAGCATAAACAAGACCACATCATTTTGACACATCAAACACAAAAGAAAAATCAGACAAGCTATAGTCAAAAGTAGGTTTGTTTCAAGCCATTATGAACAGTAGCTACATTCATACGAATCAGCTTGATCAGAAAGTGGAAAGTGGATGAAATTGGTCACAAACTCCTTCTTCAAAATAGCTTATCCATCTCTAGTTTATGGAAAAGAATGAGTAAATGTTTGTTAAAAGTTTGATACCACTAGCTCAAAAATATTTAATATCATTTATATTTGACTACTTGACTCTTAAAAACTGGAATGCTCAACTAGCTTACTATTTTTCCCCTAATTGACTAATGATGATAAACCTTAAAAACAGTTAATACCTTAAAGTCATGACTCTATCATGTAACCATGATGATTTCTCATCTGTACTTCTGTTAAAGTGTCTGTACAACTATTTTCTTTGCTTTCTTTAACACAATTTGCAAAAAATCTTCATTACTTATTTGATTCAAATTGTGTCATCAGTCCAAACTACTAATTTTCTGAAATATCAAAATGGATTATAAAGGTTTCTTTGAAATAGTCTCTTTTTTTGACCTTTCTGTCATCATTTTATCTTTTGCATAATTTTTCATTTTGAATTCACAAACAATAAACACTTTGAATACTTACTGCTTTTTATTTTAAATAGAGACAAATTTACATATCAATAAATCAGTCTTTGAGCTCGTCTAACTGATTAAGAACAACTTTTCAGTGGCAGGTTAATTTGTAACTTGCCATATTGCTCTATACACTTTATAACTATATTTGCAAATTAATTATTTGAGATTATTCTTTTTTAAATGCTCAGACAATTTTCCTGCAATAAAAGAGAATGCCATCCTGGGATCCAGCATGAGTCTTTGTACCCTGTGCATTTTTTATGGCACTCTGTGGCATAAAAAATCTAACTTATATCAGATAGCCTTTCCATGGGATTTACATATAATATGCATAGTAAATCCTGGACTTAAAATGATCACTGAAGTTTTTAACATTGTGTAAAAGCATTGAACAAGATGCCAGGAGACCTAGAGCACATGCCTGGTGCATAGAGATTGAGAGCACTGGGTTTGTATAGTACAAAAAACAGGAGGTTAAAGATTGTTTTGAGGGCAGCCTTCAGCCGCATGAAGGAGTTCACAAAGATGGTGGAAACAAATGTTCCTTCGAAGTGACACCCCTTACAACAAGGAGGAATGCCCACAAATCGAAACAGAACAGGTGCAGATGGGATTAGACAAAGCTCCTTTGCTAGGAGAGTGATGCTTCAATGGAGTAGATTACATCAAGAGGCCAAGGAATCTCTATCATTGGTGTTTTTCCACATTTGACCAAAGCTGTGACTGACTCAGTCTAGCATTGGCAATAATCTTTCTTTGGAAATGACACTGGACTAAATGGCCTCTAGAAAGCCTTTCCAAACAGAAGTTCTGCAATTATGACTTTCCAAGTCCACTAAATGGAAATGATCAGAATGCAACCTATTTTGGCTAAGCCTTCTAATGAATCATGCTTCACTGCAGTTTCTGTTTTTCGGGGATGCTGGAGGATACAGACATGAGAGCTAATTACATTGTGTTGAGGAAGACTTCCTTACATCAGGTAAATTTGCAACTGCAAAACCATAGACTTTTCTTTAACGTACAGCAAGATCAGAAGTCTCCAGTGTCTCATAGAATAAATTTCAGATACAGGTTAGAGGAACACATTTTAAATGCAAGTAGTTATGCAGAAAAACTCTAATTTATAAAGGAAAATATTTCAATCTTAACTATTTCTTCTTCTCCTCAAACTAAACATAAAAGATGTCAGAAGCTTTTATGAAATTTTACCGTGTGTTCATTTGTAGCGAAAGAAAGGAAAAATCACATTGCCGTAATCTTTCATTTCAGTTCTAATGTGTGGTGCTGTACTGCAGTGAAGAAATCGTGTTTCTCTAAGCCTGACTTTAAACCCAATTTTGATATTCAGCATTTACCATAAGTTAAACTCACAATACATATTTCTATTTATACGTTCTTGGAAGTGCCTGTTAGCTTCTGAATTGTCTGAAGGAAATTAATGTGATTTCTCTTTAAAATACCGTACAGCATATGGTATCTGAATCATCTGTCCTGAATTGCCAGCTGTGTTTTCTTTTTTACTTTAACAGAGTGAAGTCCCTCCAGAATGTTTCAAATCAACACGATGTTGAAGTACCTTGGCACATGAATTTACAAATATGCAGACATGTCCCTACTGAGACATGTCCCTAATGGTTTCACATGTGAGGCATCTGCTAGCTATCTAGTTACTCCGATTAAAAGTTAGAATATGTTTTACCGTCTACTCTGTGCAAGGTTTGAACTAAGCATGTGGATGGAACAATCTTATTCAGTAAGAAAATGTACTCTCCTTTAAAGGAATCTATCAAACTTAATGTGGCAAACGTGTAAGAACGCATAAAAAATATCCAGAGACGAGCATTTTTCAAGATTAGGGAAATGTTAATAAGAAATACATAAAAATCTCTCTAAATGAATGCTTGAGAATTGTTGGTGTTTCATCTAACAAAATAATTCCTTTCCATTGCGGACAAATAGAATATTCATTTTTTTTAATGGCTGCTGGACATAGCTCTAGACAACTCAGTGGAAAAGTGTTGAAGTAAAAAGGAACACTTTACTCCTTGAGAAGAATCTCCAACTGTCCTTCATTCTGACATACATCATGGAAGAGTGTAGGGAGAAGCACAGTGCATTCCTTAACCCCAGTGTTGTAAATCATAGAACCTATAACAAAAATTAAGTCCTTTATTGTCAGGATCATGCAGAAGGTGAGATTCTGAAGGCGAAACAATTTTGTCAGTCTTGCTGTCTGAGTTCCAGGTTTTCAAATTCATAATGCACATGGTTACTCAAAGTTACAGGGAGAAAACGAGTCTGAAAATGGAAAAACAGAGAAAGATACAGAAAGACTAATTAGAATAGTCTTGAATCAGTTCTTGGAACAACTGCTGAGATTTTCAGGAACAAGTTATCCTGAAAAAAACAAATAAACAAACAAAACCCACAAAGTGAGTTACAGACAGCTGAGGTGGACTGTGAACTGGCTAAGGGAAAGAAGCCAAAGAGTCATGGTCAATGGGGAGGAGTCTGGTTGGAGGTCTGTATCCAGTGGAGTCCCTCAAGCGTCGGTACTGGGACCAATATTATTCAATATATTCATCGATGACTTGGATGAGGGACTAGAGAGTACTATCAGCAAGTTTGCTGATGACACCAAGCTGGGAGGAGTGGTTGATACGCCAGAAGGCTGTGCTGCCATCCAGCGAGACCTGGACAGGCTGGAGGGTTGGGCGGGGAAAAATTTAATGAAATATAACAAGGGTAAATGTAGGGTCTTGCATCTGGGTAGGAACAACCCCAGGTTCCAGTATAAGTTGGGGAATGACTTATTAGAGAGCAGCACAGGGGAAAGGGACCTGGGAGTCTTGGTGGACAGCAGGATGACCATGAGCCAGCACTGTGCCCTTGTGGCCAGGAAGGCCAATGGCATCCTGGGGTGTATTAGAAGGGGGATGGTGAGTAGGTCGAGAGAGGTTCTCCTCCCCCTCTACTCTGCCCTGGTGAGACCCCATCTGGAATATTGTGTCCAGTTCTGGGCCCCTCAGTTCAAGAAAGACAGGGAAGTGCTGGAGAGAGTCCAGCACAGGGCAACAAGGATGATGAAGGGAGTGGAGCATCTCCCTTATGAGAAAAGACTGAAGGAGCTGGGGCTCTTTAGTTTGGAGAAGAGGAGACTGAGGGGTGACCTCATTAATGTTTACAAATATATCAAGGGTGAGTGTCACGAGGATGGAGCCAGGCTCTTCTCAGTGACAACCACTGATAGGACAAGGGGTAATGGGCTGAAACTGGAACATAAGAAGAAACTTCTTCTCAGTGAGGGTGACAGAGCACTGGAACAGGCTGCCCAGGGAGGTTGTGGAGTCTCCTTCTCTGGAGACATTCAGGACCTGCCTGGACACGTTCCTATGTAACATTATCTAGGCATTCCTGCTCTGGCAGGGGGATTGGACTTGATGATCTTTCGAGGTCCCTTCCAATCCCTAACATTCTATGATTCTGTGATTCTGTGAAGGGAGACGCTAAAAGTAAAATAGTTTGAATAAGTATGTTGGAACTACTTAAATAAAAACACTAGAATGATTGTACAATACAACATTTAGATTAAGATACATATCAGAAAAATCAATTTGGATTATACTTGTTTAACATTTACAGAATGGTAGTAAATTCTTCCACAATAAAGCCACAAATGAAAGTAGTGTCAGTGGACCAAACTGCTGGTTTTTTTTTTTTCCTAATCCTATACTTAGACTTTGATGAAAAGCCTGACCTTCTACTTACTCCATCATTATGTCTACAAAATGATAGTTATAAAAGAATCCTTGTGTTACAGAAGATTCATAATCTGATATTCTGACTCATGCATGTTCGGGATTGTCAATTCTGTAGCCAATGTATATTGTAATCCATTCACTGTACCTTTTCACTATCCCAACCTAGTTGTACCTGAACAATTTTATGAAAAGATCCACAAGCATTCTGCAGTGATTGGACTAGCTAGCTGTGGAGAGAAAAAGATATATATAATTAAATTAATATTATTATTTATGTAGACATAATTCACAAAAAAATACTGAAAATCTATAGCTCTTAAAATTGTTAATAAAAATATCAGTCTCCTTGAACCAAAGTAGTGAAATAATCTGATACAACATATATTTAAAGAGAAATCTTGCAGCAGTGGTTTTGGTTTTTTGTTTGTTTTTTTTTTGAGAAGATAACATTTCAAGTATCTGAACAGACATTCCTCTGTAGTGCCTTAAGAGACCACATCAGAGAAGATATTTCCCTGCAGCCTGCAGAAGAGCCTAAGCTACAGCAGATGCCACACTACAGCCCATGGAGGACCCCACACCAAAGTAGGTGGTTATTCCTTTAATCACAGGATCACAGGAGTTGGAAGGGGCCTCTAAATATCATCTAGTCCAACCCCCCTGCTACAGCAGGATTCCTTTAAGGAAGATGTAGCCCCTGGGAAGGACCCACAATGGAGCAAGCTTATCCCAAAAGACTGCAGCCCATGGAAAGACCCCTGCAGGAGCAGGGGAAAGGAGTGAAGAGGAAGGAGTGGCAGAGAGGTGACATGGATTGACTACAGTCCTCGATCCCCATTCCCCATCATGCAGTATGGCTTAGGGCAGAGTGAGGAGGTAGAGGAGTCAGGGATCATCTTTAAAGGTTCCTTCCAACCCAATGCATTCTATGATTCTATGAAGGGGTGGACTTGAACTTAGAGAAAAGGAGGGGAGCTGAGTGGAAGAGTGCAGCTGTTTTCATATTTGTATTTGTTTCTCACTACCCTACTCAATTTTTTTCTTGACAAAAAAAAAACCAACCTAATTTTCCCAAGTCAAGTCTGTTTTTTTCTGTGGGGAGGGGGAGTGAGGGGAGTACGAGAAGGCTGGGTGGGCATCTGGCAACCAGCCAAAGACAACTCCACCACACTTTTAAAGGAAGAGACTGGATAAATGCCTCTCAGAAATCATTAGCTCTTAACACGGAGGTGACAAAGACAGTAGTGGAAGACTTTTGACATTAAAAGATCAGGTGTCAAAAAACTGTTCTTTCTCAAACTGAAGGTTAAAAAAAGTCAACTCAGCAGATGTCTCTAGCAAGAAAAATATATCAGGTACAATTCATAATATACTGTGCTTAGATTATTTAGATATTAAATCAAGAACGTTGAAATTTCACAGAATCACAGAATGTTAGAGGTTGGAAGGGACCTCCAAGATCATCTAGTCCAACCCCCCTGCCAGAGCAGAACGACCTACAGCAGAGCTCACAGGAAGGCGTCCAGGCGGGTTTTGAATGTCTCCAGAGAAGGATACTCCACAGCCTCCCTGGGCAGCCTGTTCCAGTGCTCTGGCACTCTCACAGTGAAAAAGCTTTTTCTCATATTTTTATGGAACCTCCTATGTTCCAGCTTCCACCCATTGCCCCTTGTCCTGTCAGTGGACATCACTGAAAAGAGCCTGCCTCTGTCCTCCTGACACTCCCCCTTGACATATTTATGAACATTTATAAGGTCACCCCTCAGCCTCCTCTTCTCCAAGCTAAGGAGACCCAGCTCCTCCAGTTTTTCCTCATAAGGGAGATGCTCCACTCCCTTCATCATCTTTGTGGCTCTCCCATGGACTCTCTCAAGCAGTTCCCTGTGCCTCTTGAGCTGAGGGGCCCAGAACTGGACACAATATTCCAGATGTGGCCTCACCGGGGCAGAGTAGAGGGGCAGGAGGACCTCTCTTGACCTACTTGCTACTCCCCTTCTAATACACCCCAGGATGCCATTGGCCTTCCTGGCCACGAGGGCACATTGCTGGCTCATGGTCATCCTGCTGTGCACTAGAACCCCCAGGTCCTTTTCCCCTGCGCTGCTCTCCAGCAGGTCAGTCCCCAACCTATACTGGCACATGGGGTTATTCTTTCCCAAGTGCAAAACTCTACATTTGCCCTTGTTTTTCATAAGATTTCTCCCCGCCCAGCCCTCCAGCCTGTCCAGGTCTCTTTGAATGGCTGCACAGCCATCTTATACCTTTAACAAGACTTGTTTAAATGTTTGAAAACTAAATTTAGAAACATATTTAAACTGAAATAGAAATATATCAAACAAATGAAGTATGCCATCATCACTCTCTGTATTTCACAAGTTTACTACCCACTTCTGTACTTATAATAAATCTGAAGAAGATCAAAACCCTGGGTGATACAAAATGAATTCCATGTCCTCCATATCATAGAGCAGAGTGTGTTCTGTCCTTCAGAATTATACCCAGAATCCAGCAGTGGTAGAAACTTCTTTTTTGGATAATATTCAGTGAGCATTGCCTATGTTCAGTGGAGGTAAACACAGAGTTCATATAATTTATTTGGCTATATTTTTCTACTCTGCTCCTATTAGTACATGGACACAACACTGGACTACAGGGAATAACTCTTCCTCAAAAAAAATTTAACTAGATCACACCGAAGTTATTTTCCAGTCACTAGCTCTCTTATCAGAGGAAGAGTGTAAACTTGAATAGCTTGAAATTGTGATGAAACCTGATTACACTTTTCTCTCTCCATTTCTTGTTTCAGTCTAGTGCTAACTCTGCTCTAAAGAGCAGAACATATTTACATCATTAATGAGGATACCTTCAATCTCCCTGAGTCAGCAGTGTGGAGTTAAGGACTGAGCAATGGGACTGCTCCCAGATGTTGCATCAATAGCTATCTCAAAAATGTCTACAAGTTCAGCAGTGTCAGCACAGTAGGTATGAAATAAAAGCTGCAGCTCTTCCTTTATCACTGTAGTCAAGGCACTGTAAGCATCTGCAAAACAGTTATGCTATTTCAAGATACTTTTGTCATGTTATCTTTCATAGAATCATAGAATCAATTGGGTTGGAAAAGACCTCAGAGATCATCAAGTCCAACCCTTGGTCCAACTCCAGTCCGTTTACTAGATCATGGCACTAAATATCATGTCCAATCTCAGTTTAAAAACCTCCAGGGATGGTGAATCTACCACCTCCCTGGGCAGGCCATTCCAATGCCTGACCACTCTCTCTATAAAGAATTTCTTTCTAATATCCAGTCTAAATTTTCCCTGGCAGAGCTTAAGCCCATGCCCCCTTTTCCTGTTGCTAACTGTCTGGAAGAAGAGACCAGTGCCCACCTGGCTATAACTTCCCTTCAGGTATAGAGAGTGATGAGGTCACCTCTAAGCCTCCTCTTCTCCAGACTAAACAACCCCAGCTCCCTCAGCCTCTCCCCATAGGTCTTGTGTTCCAGTCCCTTCACCAGTCTTGTTGCTCTTCTCTGGACCCGCTCCAGCACTTCAATATCTTTCCTGAACTGAGGGACCCAGAACTGAACACAACACTCCAGCTGTGACCTCACCAATGCAGAGTACAGCGGAAGGATCACTTCCCTTGTTCTGCTGACCACGCTATTTTTGATACAGGACAGGATATCATTGGCCTTGGCCACCTGGCCACACTGTTGGCTCATGTTGAACTTCCTGTCAATTAGTACCACCAGGTCACTTTCTGCCTGGCTGCTCTCCAGCCACTCTGTGTCCAGCCTGTAGCGCTGCAGGGGGTTGTTCTGGCCAAAGTGCAGGACCCGGCACTTGGCCTCATTGAACTTCATCCCATTGGAATCAGCCCATTTTTCCAGTCTATCCAGATCCCTCTGTTGAGCCCTCCTGCCTTCCAGCAGGTCGACACTCCCCCACTAACTTAGTGTCATCAGCAAGTTTGCTGATGATGGTCTCAATCCCCTCATCTAAATCATCAATAAAGATGTTAAACAGGATTGGATCCAACACTGACCCCTGGGGGACACCACTAGTGACTGGCCGCCAGCTAGATGCAGCCCCATTCACCAGCACTCTCTGGGCCTGGCCCTCCAGCCAGTTCTTAACCCAGCAGAGTACACTTGTCCAAGCCATGGGCTATCAACTTTTGCAGGAGTATATTATGGGGGACAGTGTCAAAGGCTTTGCTGAAGTCTAGATAGACCACAGCTACAGCTTTCCCCTCATCCACCAGGTGGGTCACCTGATCATAAAAGGAGATCAGGTTGGTCAGACAGGACCTGCCCCTCCTAAACCCATGCTGGCTGGGTCTGTTTCTATCTTTAATTAATTCTTGTGTTATATTTACTCTTGATTTTATCTTATCATTTGATCAGATAATATATTTTCACTCGTACTTTAAACCTTTCTTTCAACCAGTTCATTAAATGCCTGACAACTCCAGACTAGTATCCACTACATAATGGGACGTTGTAGCATCTCTTTCAATCCTCCTCAATGTCATCATACTCTGTGGTGACTTGAACCAATGTCTCAGTTGGAGACATGCTTTAGTGCTCTCCTTTTCCACTTCAGTAAAGTTTGGGCTGTTTCTGCAGCCCAGAGGAAGCCCTGGTGCTGACAAATGCAGTACCAGTGCTGCTGCACACCAGGAGAGAGGACATGAGGAGTCCTTGACATCTCCTCCCTCTCAACTGAGTAAACCGGATGGTAAATTCAAATTTATACACAGTTCTTAACTGAAAGCTTCTCTTCTCCTTTTCATTCAACCTCTTTTGGCATCATATTATATTAACTTCTGTACCTGTACTATGTAAGAGTGACAAAGTCTACAGGAACATGTTCTGTATGAAATACGATGCATAATATTCTTACAATTGTCTAGTCAATACAAAAAGAAATATTTTATTTCTGTGTCACAGATAAGAGACTTATTTGAATTAGTTGATTACTGACTTAATATTTTATTGTCGGAGCACATTTTACAACTCAAAAACAGGATTACTTCAAATATAAAATAAGATTGCACATATAATTTAAATACTTAACTGTAAGAAACAGGTCATCTGTTTTGAGATTTTACCACACATCAAATATCTTAACAGCACAGAAGTGTAACTAAAAGTCTCTCATTTAGTCATTTACTGGCACTAAGAACAAGATTTATGCACTGAACAGAAGGTTTTATGCAGCCGTCGCCACAAAAAATCAAAACCCAGAGGAGCAGCAGCATCACATCAGTGCAGCAACAGTATTTACAACTGATTACATTGAAAACTGTGATGAATTAGAGAAATGAGAGAAAAAAAACAGGTCATAACTTGCACAATAGACAAAATTTATGAATAGAACTCCAAGTAGGTCACTTGTTTAAAATCTTGCTTTAGGAAAAGAACTCAACTCTTTAAAAAATATTTGTTTCATTTGAGGTTCTGAGACGGGAAGGATGCAATTTAAAGAAAAAAAAAAACAGAAAAGAAAGCATAAAGATTTTACAGCAGAGAGAACTAATAGCAATATTTCAAAACTGACTTCTATATTAAAGGAACTCTTGTCTTTATTGGGCTTTTTGAACACATCCTGAAAAATTCAAAGCATTACAAATCAACTTGATAGAACTGCAAGAGAAAAACCAGGAAACAAAAGAATGGTGCTAATACACTGACACAGTCACAAAAAGAGTAGCTGCAAAAAATCAGGAAATCCCAATGATAGGGGAACACTAACATTAGTTCAGCAAAGACAATATTCTTCATTTTTTCATATTTCAATTCTAGCATGCTGATTAGACTAAGGAAGGCAAAATAAATCTGACACAGTTATACAATGTAGATGTAGTCCTTCAATCACTGTGAACTTGCTTTCAGAAATGACAAAAAACCAAGTATTCATTCATTTCCAAAAGTCGCTTCCTAGAGGGAATGTAAAAAGCACAAAAAGATTACATATAACCAGACTCCGTCATATTAGAAAACATTTTACAATAAACCAGAAGTACATTTATGACCAACAATATGAATGTTGAGGAATATTCTGTACACTGCACCTGTCCTTGGAAACAGATGAGCCTGCTATCTACCTTATTTTCTTACTACTTGGTGAATTACAAGAAAAGTAATCTCTGTTTTTATCCCATTCTGCAGAAATTTGCACACCCTGAGGATTTTGGTCTGCATTCATATGACACAGATGGAATAAAGTTTTCTTCTTCCAAACTTTTCTCCTTGCTGACATGATCATAGGTTTGGGTTGGAAGGAACATTGAAGATCATCTAGTTCCAGCCCTCTGCCATAGGCAGGGACACCTCCCACTAGACCAGGTTTCTCAGAGCCCTGTTGAACCTGACCTTGAATGTTTCCAAGGACAAGGCTTTCACAACTCTGGGCAACCTATTCCAGTGTTTCACCACTTTCATTGTAAAAAATCTCTTCCTTGTATGTAGTCTGAATCTACAGTCTTTTAGTTTGAAACCATTACTGCTTGTCCTGTCACTACACTCTATGGTAAAAAGCCCCCTCCCATCTTTCCTGCAGGTCCCCTTCAGGTACTGGAAGGCCACTATAAGGTCTCCCCAGAGCTTTCTCTCCTCCAGGCTGAGCAACCCCAACTCTCTCAGCCTGCCCTCAGAGGGGAGGTGTTCCAGCCCTCTGATCATCTTTGTGGCCTCCTCTGGACCCATTCCAACAGGTCCTTCTCCTTCTTATGATGGGGTCCCCAGAGCTGCACAGTGTACTGCAGTACCACCCCAGTACTGCTGGTGGGATCTCACAGAAGCAGGTTATAGTGGGAGAATCATGTATCTTAACCTACTGTCCATGCTTCTTTTGATGCAGCCCAGGGTATGTCTGGCTTTCTGGGCTGTGAGCACACATTGCTGACTCATGTCCATCTTTTCATCCACAATGATCTTTTCCTCTAATAAAAACGGAAACATAAAAGTTCCATTTCCTTCTTTTTTGACATTACAATGAAATGTATACAACATTATACTTCCTTTTTTTTTTTCTCTCTTTTTGTCCGTTTACCTTCCTCTATCTCTCCCATTCCTCACTCTTTGTCATATGCACTGAATAATTTAAAATGAGGATTAATCAAGGTCACCTTACAATAACCAATAGAAACTTCTTATTTTTCATTAAAAGGGCACCAAGACAAGAAAAATAAGGACATGCTTTAAAGGTTTTGGAAATATCTTAATTTTGGTTTTTTATCCTTTTTCCTTTAAGTTAACCATATTTTATGGTTTTACATTTTTCCAGTTTCCATAAACCCTAGTTTTCTCCTGAGGACTAACTCTGTGTTAGGATACTTTTAAACTTTTTATGACTTTCTTGGATTTTGTATGAGTTTACTACCACTTTTCTGTACTACATCGTTGCATCTGCTCATTCTCTTCCAGAATGAAACTGGAAGGTTTTTGAAGTAAAAAGAGAAATTAAAAAAAAATATTTTATATGTGGTGTGGGGTAGTTGCAAATTGTAAACTGAAGTGTAGGGTTCTTTGGAGCATCTGCATCTGTGAACTCAGAGTGGCTCTACACACAAGGAGCTGGGATGCAGTCTCCTAGGAACAGGAGAGTTTACTTTTGTTTGAAAATCCCACACACATATAAATATTGATAAAATGACAACAAGTAGGAATAATGAGTTATATTTATTTTGCAGCTTCACAAAGCCTGATTAGTGCCATTAAAATAATTGGTTTTACTGCATATTATTATGTTTATACTTCATACTAAGCAAAAATATCATACCGTCTCTATGGGAGATGTTACCAGCTGAGCTGCACCAGGGCCACATCTTGCAGATGTTTCTCCAGAGATCTGAGCTGCATTAACAGCACGATACACGAAACTGCCATATCCTCATGGCCTAGCTTATGAATGTGATTGTGAGTCCTTACATATATTCTCTACAGTTGGCATAGAAATTGATCTGGTAGTGAAAAATCTATGATCTTTCATCTCGGGTTCTGCATGAGAATCAGTCCTTTTCCTTTAACACAACCTCCACCCTCAAACCTTCAAGTTCATGTAGAAGACCAATAGTCCCAGCCTACTAACACTGAGTGAAAGAAAAGTCTTTGTCCAACTCAAGAAACACTGTTTTGTAACATGGTGTTATACCTGTCATCCCACCTTCAAATCTAGAAGAATATTGCTAGAAGTTCTGATTTTTCTTCCTTAAGAATCTATCTTCATAAAGTTTTTCTTCTTTGGAAATATCTATTGCATGTTGTTCTCATCACCCAAATAAAATTTATTTTGCTTTTTTTCCATTTGGATGGTTTCTTTGTAAGGCATCAAACTTTATTTTTCATGGCAACACCATCTATCTTTGTTTCCGAAATACTGAAAGTACATCTACACTGCTTTTCAAGCTCAGATGCAGTTGAACACGGTGATGGTAAATGTCCGCACTTGAAGCCAGTTGGAAGCTAGCCACTTTCAAATCTGAAACAAAGCAGATACACTAGGTAACATCAAATCTGAGCTAATAAGCTGTGATGAGAAACAACATGCATTAGCTAAGGTTCATTGTCTGACACACAGCTTCCAGGCAGGTTAGTAAACTGACAGAGCAAATTCACATCTGCCTGCAAAACATTGTATGGACATATCTTTCATTAGAGAAGATAAGAGAGATCTCATTATGAAAGACTAGATGAAACATGAGATCTTATCCCCCACTGTGGCTATCCCCTCACATAGAGCCTGATCCAGTGGGAATTCAGCCAACAACGAATCCTGTTAGCTTCAGCTGACATTTTCTAGTTCATTAAGCTTGTCTTGCTATTTTTCTCTCCTACAATACCATCCTGCTCAGCAAACTCATTGGGATGTGTCATGTAGTACTGGAAATTTTGTTCTACTTTGAAAACCAAGACGTGAGAATTCCCATTTTTGGAAAAGGGCTTCTGTAAGGAAACATAATTTGCTTGGTACTGGTTATGAATATTAAGTTAGCAGATGTGTTCATCAGTCAATAGATTGCAGATTACATCGTTGACATTTCATCTATTTTTTTAGCATTATGAATTCAGTGTTACTATTTCATAAAGCCCAGGTCAAGTTCATGCATTTGTAATGCTTCCAACTTGCTTGAGCAGGTGTGCTCCCATCTCTGTTGGGTAGTTTGGCAAACTACATCGCATTTGTAAATTTTCAACAGATGTCCTAGCTTTCAAGCATATGTATCATATAGTCTATAGACTGCGTGAAATAAAATGATCAGGACACGACAAATTTATGAACTGACTTGCTGAATTTTTGACTATCACAAACCAGCTTTGTTGGATGTTCTGCTGCATCCAGACCTAAAGAGACATAAAGCAATACCACTGCTGTGTTGTCGTTTTTTCCAGAGCTATATGTAGGCATTTTCTAAAAATGGCAATGCACCAGGAGACATTAGAACCCAAATTCGTTTTCCTGTGAGCTAACTGGCTGATTCTGGTAAAACAAAGGTGTATCTTTGCATACAGCCTCTACTTGAAATGACCTGGAAGCTATTTGGCCTTGATAAATAGGAAAATGTCTTTTTTTTTTTTTTCTACTTCATTTTAATTTAGATTGCAAATGCATTTTTTCTTGGTTCTGCCATTATCCAGTTAAGATTAGACACAAGACACAGGAATACCACAAGGACTTCTCATAGTATTTGCTGCCCAGATTTTCAGATCCAGAAGGTTTAAATAGTTAGGCTAAAGCTGGATCCTTGACTTTTTTTTTTTGGTAGGTTTTTTTTTTATTTATTTTTCTTTTTAATATCCCATAAAAGTGTTTAGCATTAAAAGCTATATAACAAGGTTCTGGTATATGCAGCCTTTTAACATTAATACAATATAGATAATTTTAATAATATTGTGTTATACATAACACATACTTAATATGTTTGGATTTCCTTTATATTCAAAATGTTAGATGTGGTTTTCAATATAACTTCAGAATGCAACCTTAGTACAGTTTAATCTCCTCCAAAATCTAAGCTCTCACCTCTTACTCGCAATTAAAGAAATATTTGTTGATAAATATTAAAGGAAAATAAACTGTCTAACAGTTTATGCATTAAATGTATTTCTCATCTTATTCAGTAAGCATATCAGATTTGGCTAAACCTCAATTTCATAAAATGTCAATTTTTCACTGTCAAAATTCAATTTACTGGTAAAAGGACAAAACATTTATAAACAAGCTACTCTTATCTTTCCTTACAATAGTGCTCCCAACTTAATAATTCGATTTTATCATTGTTTATCACTGTGTGAGGGAAGAAAAACTACTATGAGAAAAAAAAACAAAAACAAAACAGTATGTACTTCAGGCTAGAACATTATCACACATATTTTAACTTCCAACCAAGTTATCTGAATTAGTGATTATTTAGCAAACAGTGAGGCACTTTCAAATGCATTAAATCACTGAGAATGCTGACATGCTCCATATACCTTACCAGGGAGCTCACTGAGAAAACATAAAATTTACTGCAACGTCTTCTCAGGTACAGAAAGATAGAAGGATTCTCCATTACAAGTTTTGTCTGGACTCCAGCAATGTTGTCTTTGGCTGGCTGACCATTGCCCACAAGGGTTCAAGCAGAGCATCTCTGCTGTTCCCACCCCACATGCCAGGTGCATCTCTTGAGTCAAGCCAGCAAATCTCTTCCCATGGCTGATGTTGGTTTTGTTCATCAGAGCTGGGGCTGCACAACAATTTTCACCTCTTCAGTTTCTGAGAGATGACAGATGAAACTGGCAATATTCACATCATACAGCATCTAGTTTACAAACTGCTGAATTTCATGTTTCTCATTCAGCGTGTATGTGATGTGTGATTAAGAGACGAGACCTAAAAATCAGGACTAAATTGTATTTTGTCAACTGACTGTTCCTCTGCCCACAAATCCCATTTACAGTGTATTCATCTTTCTGTAAACTAAATATAATTTGTGCTGAAGAGTTGATGTAGAATAGTATTTATGGGTATCTTAAAATTTAAAAGATTTTTACTTTTGTTAGTGAGCCATTACCAACTTTCACACGTAGGGAAACAGTCAGAAATTAACTTTAGCTGAGAAGTATGAAATACTACTTAGTATATGTCATATTTAAAAGATTAGGCCAGCTCCATTTGAGATTATCAGTGACAGAGAAGCTAATGATTCTTTTTTTTCTGAAATTATTTGATAATGACCATTCCATTGCACTTTTTTTCCCTGCAAATATGGTTTGATTGAATGTGTCTGCTTGAATGAAGGTTAGGTCTAAGGCATGTTCCAGAAACACTGTCAATGTTGGAAAAACCTTTCCAATAACCGCCCCCCCCCCCCCCAAAAAAAAAAATGTTCCCTTCAATTTAGTAACAATAGTAAGAAACTGTGAAACTATATTAATCCAGTATAGGCCATGTGAGTACAAGTTCCATGAAAGTATTTGATTCGTAAAAAATCCCATTTACTCTAAAATGGTACCGTTAAGTACTCAATTCAAAGACCAGAATACAGCACTTACCAAATTTAAAGTCTACTTCAAATCTACAAATCCTTGTGTATTTTTTCTAAGGTGAGAGATATTTGGACTATTATATTTTTACGATGTATTTGAAGAATTAATTAAGTGTGAATTTCAATTTACTCTCACATACTTACGTGCTTTGAAATTAGTATTCTTAGGGTTTTTTTATACATTCATACATGTAAAACAGAAATGTTTCCATGTAGAGAGGGATTGTAGGAATGTTTCTTTGGGAAACATTCAAAAGGAGTAAAGAAATCCAGCTGAGCACAACTGAGCTCCCTAAGAGAGAAAGATTTCCATTAACCTGAATAAGATTTGGGATCATCTCAACAGATAACCTTGTATAAGACACCTCACAGCAACAAAGCTATAGACCACTGTGACATTTTACAGCAGAGAAATATTTCTTTTCCACTGGCAACACCAAGATGTCTGCAAATCTCTGATGTAGCCCTCTCTGCACTGCAGTTTCACTGTTCCTGGAAGAAACATATGCCAAACAACATCACCTGCTGGGGTTCAGTGTGAGTGGCCTCTGTGTATATGCGTGTGTGTGCACTGAAAGTAGGTGGAAACTCCTGCTGAATGAGTGTCAAGACTCCTGCTGAATTCATCATTGTGAGTTCAGAATCATACAGCAGAAATTAAATAACTTCTCGACGTTTTGTCTACAAGTCCTTAGTGAAGTGTCTGAAACAGAAGTAGCATCTTTCCCTCCTCAAACATTTAGAGTGCCACCAGGGACCCACCGACTGAGTTCACTCAAGGTCAGCTGGTAATCACTTCTGCTTAACAATGACATCCTTGATTTCTCGCCAGTTGAACAAAGTCAGTCAAATGTGTTTTGGCACTGACCCTGACATGCTGCAGTGGCAAGGCAGCAAACAAAATTTGTGCTTTATTGTAGAGTTGCTGAGCAGTGAACAAGCCAAGAAATTAAGAGTGCTTGGAAATAGATATCTTGAAAGGTGAAGCTTATGTTAGCTCATATACTCCTATGTTTTGGAACCAACCCATCCTAAACTGGCTTCTGTAGCAAGGCAGATTTCAAAATAGTAACCACAAAGCAACTTTAGACGGGAGTTATGCAAAATTGATTTGACTGGGATTGGAGAAAATATAGTTTATTGACAAGGTGTTATTGGTATAAAATTATGTATCTCCAGTTTAATAGTAATGTGCAGAAAATCAAATTTTTTAAACAGGAAAATATCCATCAACAAATGATCCCCAAATTATACAGTTCACTTATACAGCAAAAGCACTGACAATGTTGTCTTTCAAAATCTGCCAAGATGATAGCAATTTATTTTATTATAAAACATTATTTTTCAGGAGAGATCCATACATTTCTCCCCATCAAAATAGAATTTTAATGTACACTGCTGCAAAGACTGCAAGATTTTGATAGTGAGTTAAGACTGACGAGTCCAGACTGAAGTTTTCTATTTATTTTATAATTCTACTTATTACTTTTCTAAGATCTTCCTAATATGAAGACAAATATTCTACTTCTAGAAATCATATAGTTAACTGGTTTACTGTGAAAATTTAATATATGAAAATGCACATACTGAATGGAAAACAAACTAAAAAGCCTAACGAACTATCTCAAACAAGACTAAAAAACCATAACAATGTCTGTAAAGTTCAGTGTGGAGTTCCTCATTTATCCATTCCTAGTGCAAAGCCTAAAAATCTTAAATTCTTGAGTTTTTAGTACCTAACCTACTATGATTACCCATGAGTCAAATTATGCTCCTATTATATTTTGTCAATGCTGTTTAAGACCGTTCCTTTAAAGCAATGATGTTGCAGGGATGTGACTGAAACATATAAACCATCTTACTAATTCCACTAATTAATTATCATCATAATTTTGACTATTAAAAAAAGAGATGGATCTTTGAACACTCCACTCAGTGAACTGGACTGTGCATTATATTGCTATATGTCTGGATTTTGTGGATAATCATAGGAAAATATATACTTTAAGACCCATAAAAGCTAATTTTTAAATGGTAGTCAAAAGATAAACATTGGAGACTCACAACTAACCAGCTAGCTTAACAATAAATTGCAGCTATTATGTCAAAGGAAGAATTTTAGGAAGACTATTCATGAAACCCTATAGATATTTCCATATTTATCATATATCTGGGAAAATCGAAGATGTGGGAAGTTATGGGATGACTCTGATGTTATAGGTCTTAGAACTGTGCCTTAACAAACAGCTTTAAATAATATCAAGTTTGCATTTGTTATAGCCTAAGAACTAAAAAATTAATAGCTACTGAAATTGTGTTGGTTTCTTGAACTTAAATAATTCTTGACAGATTGTTAGAAGACAGTCTGTAAAGTGCTTTAAAAGTGAAAAGAAATGCATTATGTTTGGTAAATTAGAAGGAAGACACAAACCAAAGTTAATATGGTCAAAGTGACATGGTAAGAACATCAATAACCACAGCATGGGTGGTATAACAGTGTGGATCAGTGTTTGTAGTATATTCTTTTGAACCTTAAACAGTTTTCATATTAGATATTCATCAGCTATCACTATTAACACTAATGATCCTAACTTATCCAAATTTAAGAGTATTTCAATGTCTTCTGTATGTATGTATTTTTTATGGACAAATAAACTCATTGCATAGTTGATCTTGGAAAATACTAAACTCCTTTCCTTATCCTATAAAGTTATAAAAAAGGCCTCGGCAATCTAAATCACATCTGGGATATTAAACCGACTTTCATTTTCCTGCGGCTTACAGGAAAGAACAAGTTTTACTGCTATTTCTAGTGAAATGACCAAATTACCTTATATGTGTATATGCTTAACAACTGAAAGTGAAATACTTCACTAAAATTTTAATTTAAAAAATCAAATTTTCAAATAAGCACTTGGACAGGCTAACTAAAAAAAAAACCCATAATAATCTTTCCACTACAAAGATACAGAAAGAGATATTCAACATTTGTTTCCAAAATAAAATTAGTAGCAGTCATAAAGCAAGAGCAAGCATCAAGACTGCACTGCAAAATAACCTTTGGTTATGAAAATGTTGAGAATGACAAAATATTTTTGCTTATTTTGAACAGCTAAAAAATTGAACTGCTGTATCACTGAACATGAAACAGTTGAGCATGTTTTCTTTCAATAGCTTTATTCAAAACGTAAGAGAGTATTCCTTTTCTTGGCATTTTGTTGAAGAATCATTGTTCCTGCTTTAGAGATTGAGGAAACCAGTCTGAGAATTTCGTATAAAGGCAAACATACAAATAAACTCCAAATATTGGATTGAAGACATCTTCCCATGTCATTCAGAAATGACTCCTACAAATGAATGTGAGACCTGTGTTTTTGAATGTGTCCTGGGTTTGGCTAGGATGGGGTTAATCTTTCACTAGGAGCTGGGAGGGGGCATAGCAGGGATAGCCAAATCGAACTAGCCCCTGCCAAGGAGATGTTCAATACCATCCTTACATGATAAATGATGCATATATAGAGGGAGCTGGTCAGTACAAGGCCATCTTGGGAATTCGGCACACAAGAGCAACAGCGGCCAGACGGTCGGGTCCCAGGTGGTCAGATACCTGTGTTACACATCGCTCACATTGCAAGCTATCTAATCAATATTATTGTTGCCACTGTTGCCTTTTTTTTTCCCCTTCCTTATTTTTTTTTTTTATGTTTTACTATTAAAAACTCTTCTTAACTCAGCCCCACAAGGTTCTACTTCCTGCTCATTTCCGAGCTCTCCTCCTCACTCCCCGTGGGGGAGGAGTGAGTGAGTGAGTGAGTGAGTGACCATAGGGTTCCCACTTGGCATTTGGCCCTGAACCACAACAGAATGCTAACATGAGAATGATTCCTGCAACTGCTGTGGGACTGTGCTTCAGCTGCTGACGTTTCAAATTTGCTGGCAGGGACAATTTTATACTTTATGGCTCTGTTAAGCCATTCATCTTTCTATTAAGTACTGCAAACTGAAGTACATCACAATAGATGTAAACCAATCTGTCAATAACAGCATTGTGTCAACTACAAGTGAAAATTCTTAATGAGACATTATTAAAGCCGATGCTTTCTCCTTATAATACTTCCATTATTATAGGCAAGCATACAATTATACCTGTAAAGTGACCATTTACTACTTGAAATTATGGAGACAATTGTGCTTTAGACATATATTTTAGCTAACTATTAATGGAAAATTTGAAAACAAATACAACTCTCTTTTCCTACTTATGAATCTTATCAATAATCTCAGTGTAAAATACGTCAGTGCATTTGAACTGTTGCTATACAATTAAATGACAGGGTTAGGACAGTATGATAGAAAAAATACTTTATTCGATTGTCAAAACAGCATTACCAGATATTTCTGAAGTGACACTGGCTCCTGTTTCAAGATAGTGGTTTTCTGTCAAGGCCACTGTTGCCACTAGTTTCCAATGTACACGGTTTACTACCAATGGACTTCTGTAAAAACGGAGACCAGAATGTGTACACTGTGTCAGAGGCATATTTCTTAGAGTGTCTCAAGATTTTTTGCTAGTGTTGAAGATCTCACATTTTGTTCAGTTAGTGACACGTCAAGAATGACACATCTAGAGAATTACTAAACCAAAAAGAATCTCTCATAATCCTCAAAGACAAACTGTTTTTACAAGCAATGTGAGTGTCAGAAGGAAAGGGTGTAGATGAGCAACATCATTTACCAAAATCTCAGTTTCTCACTTGTTTAAACACTTGTGTGTATGTTTAATATCATGAAGAATAAACAATTGCAGGACAAAAAAACCAAACCAAACTGAAAACCAAACAACTAGATTACAGGCATATTGTGTAAAATGTCTTTTCTCTACAAATGCATACATGACCCGCACACACATTTTATACCACAAGTCTACAGCATTTTGTTGAATCAGTCTTGCAGAGGCAACTTTTTTTTTTTTTTCCTTACAAATGCTCTTCCAAGGCAATACAATTTCTGTGTTCAGAAACTGTCTTGCAAATAGATGGCACTAACTGATTTACATGTATCCAGCTACCAAGTACTAAAGCTGCATTCTCAAAGAGTTGCCCTTTGTAGTTTTTACTTCCTTTAGGTTGAGATTTGATTGCAGCAGCAGGAACAACAGCAGATCTTCAAACTGTAATCATATTTTTCAGTGGTGTGCATCACTTATTAACTTTTATTTGATTTCCCTCTGGCACCCACAGTTCCAACAAATGTTATCTTCTTGTTCAGTTTTGTCAAGATCACAAACCTGGCAGCAAGTGCTGCAGCTGAGATTCTCACTAAATAAACAAACCCTTTAACTGTGCTGTAGCTGCTCAGGTGCAGGAAATGTCCTGTCCCGCATTAGAACGTCAAACTCAGAAACCAGAATGACTGAAATAACCTCTCCTGGTGATTGCGAGCCACGCAAAGGAGAAAAAAAGAAAATCCTAATCTATGAATTGCATCAGAGTTTGCATTTAGACTATATCTTTTAATTCACATTACAAAAGTTTTCCTTTCTCCTACATGGACAAGAGGCTTTACTTGATAAAAAGTGGGTGAGAAGGAGTTTGCCCGTTGCATTTTAGTTTGAAGAAGATATTGTACTGGCTTGGAAATATTTCTTCTAGGATAATGTCCAAAATCTATTAATTATCTGTCTTTTCTTTTTCTCATTAGTGTACAGAAATGAAAGATAGATTGATAACCTAAAGAGACAGATAAGATTTGCAAGTGTAACCAATATTTCATTAACTAAGTTTCTGGACAAATTATATGAATTTGAAATGAACATGACTTTCAGGAGATCAAACTTTTTCAGACTGAATCACCTAAAAATCAAATAATTCTTAGAAACTTTGGTCTTTCAAGTGCATTCAATAAATGGAGAAATATTTTATTGAATTAATTTGATTTGTTT
The DNA here is from genome assembly GCA_020746105.1 of Trogon surrucura. Lineage (NCBI taxonomy): Eukaryota > Metazoa > Chordata > Aves > Trogoniformes > Trogonidae > Trogon > Trogon surrucura. The sequence goes on along the minus strand of CM036617.1, from coordinate 108,052,724 downwards.
TTCTACTCGGACAGTGCCTCAGAAAAGGCTTCTCTTTCATTACAGTTTCTTTATTAGTTAAATTTATTATGGTTGGGGTTTTTTTGCTAGGTTGTGGAGTTTTTTTCAAGCTATGGATGAACTTAGGAGCAGTTCAATATTAATATTCATCCTTCAATATATTTTAATTAAAATATTGAACAATTTGGTATGAATTATTTGAAGAGCATGGAGTGCTTCATTTTCACTGACGGGATAGATCTTCTATCCAGGTACTTGCCCATAAAAATGTTTTGAATTTAAAGTTGTCTGAAGAAAAGGACTAGACAAGAACCAAGACTAAAGCCATGCAGGAACTAGCTGGCACTCAGCTTATAAGAAAGAAATCAACTCTGTGAATTTGAGCAGATTTTTGAAACACATAATGTTCTAAATAACTGCAGCCCTTCCTAGAGATGTTCCTGTAGGGCCCACGCAAAATGGTTTTTTTTTTTACAAAGTGATTCCTTAACTGGTTCAAAGACTTAGCATTCTCGAGTATTTTTCCAAAGCAAAGTTTGGAAGTGATTAGGTATTTTTTTCTGTATAAATTATAGACTACTTGGACTTCTATGCTTTATTCCCTTCCTCTCCCCTGCTCTTCCCTCTCCTTCTACTTAAAAAAAAAAAAAAAAAAAAAAAAAAAAAGTAGTAGAATCTAATATGCTCTATAATATGAAAACAAATGGGGTTTAGGTTTCATTTGCTGCCATGAGTAAAATTTCAGAAATGTCACAAAAATACCACTAAGAGTGTTAGTACTATATTATCTTTTCTGGTGAAAGTATTTTTCACATACTTTCTACAGACAATAGAAAATAAACTCACCAAAAATATCATCATTTGAAATGTACTCAGAGACAACCCCCTGTCTTGATCCACATATTCAGCTATGCTTAAGCAGAGATGCCTGTTGTGTAGGATTTCTTGGTTTTTGTTAATTATTTTCCTCCAGTGGGAAATTAAAATATACAGCAACAGATTAAAAAATATAAACAATAATATGATGAATAACAACATGAATTTGTGTTACCTAAAACTGAAAATTTAGGTTAAAGAAGATATTTGTGAATGTATACCATATCCTTTACACTAGCTTTCAAACTATGTTTTGTACTACTACATTGCAATACCATGTATCCCAACTGGAAACTGTAGTGGTGACTGAAAGATATGATGCAGGTGCAGTGACATTTTCAATATATATTTAATAACTGTATTAGGAGTAGCATCTTACCTAAAATAGTTGCATGGCATGTCTCACATTCAGTGTATTTGAATTTATGTCACCTATTGGGGAAGTCATTGTCTGCAATCATAAATGAGAAATGGCTTACAAGGCTGCCCCAAGGAGACTGTATCAAGCCTCTTAATAAATGAATAAAACTGCAAAAGAGCAGTGATTAATGATTTTTTTTAAGTTACAATGCAGGAGTATCTGAGCATGGAATGAGGAGATTGAAGACTAACCTTTAAGCCAAAGTTCCCTGTGGCTGGATAAATAACAAAATAGTCAAAGAACTCGTGTGATTCAAAAAACTCGTGTATATATTTTTCAGTTCTGGTAAGAGATGAACACAAAACATCACATTTTCTTAGCACTTCTAAGGCAATTAAGAAATCAATGATTGTATCAGAAAGTCCCCTGACATAGAGTTAACCTTACAGCTGCACCAAACTTTAGAAAGGAGTTCAAAGCAACCACATGTAAGAGAGGCTTTGTCTAAGTCCTTTCTGTTCTTAAAAATAGATCTGAAGGTATGGTGCTTTCTGTGTCCCAGTATTGGGGCCAATAAAAAAGCAGACATAGCCTTCATAATATCAGACTACTGTATGTCTCTTTCTTTCTTTGGCTCCTCTTTTTTGGCTTTAACTGTTAGAGGAATGAAGAGAGAAAACCATAAGAGTAAGAAAAGCGTCCTTACCTATCTTTCTTTTGAAAAATACATCCTTTGTAGCCCAGTGATGAATATATGACTTGTACTCACAGTTATCAGAGACAATTAATTTCATCATATTTTCTCACCCTTTTTATTTGGATGGGGCAGAAACTGATTAAAACCCTACAGTTTCAGGATAAATTTTAAGGTAAGTGTTTCTGTAAGATTAGTACCTATTTGAATTAGGTATATATGCTGCATAACCAATAAGTTTTAAAAATCAGCTGATTGGACGTGATTTTCCACAGTTCCAACATAAAACACACCTCCAAATCCAAAACGACTGTATTAAACCAGTCTTACTACAGAATAGAATGGATCTTCTTTTAAATAGGGTGAGCTGTTTCCAGTGGTGAAAGCAGTTGTGACTTGTAGCTATGCCCCGTTCAAGAGACTGAGAGGACTCTGGTGTCTGAAAGATAACAAGACCAATTTAATCTTCAGCAGTATTATTTGTCTTTTTCAGCAAAGACAAATAAAGTCACAAAAAGTGAAAATTTTCGTTTTTTCTATTTCTTGCACAAAAATTGCCAACTCTTTCTCCTGAAGCTCAGCCCCTACTATCTCTCTGATAGTGTTTCCTAAATATTTCCTGACCTAAGGTAAGCTGTTCTGCTTATGGTGCTGTGCTACCTATATCTTAATTAAAATGTTATATTTAAATACAGCAAATTATAAATAGAGTAAATTATCCTTAAACTGTCAATGTGGAGGCTCTGGCTTAAACCTGAATTCTGTGTCTTCAGCTCTCAGTGCTGTGAGTTCAGGTGAGCATGTTGAGCCCATCACTTGGACATACTCAAGGTTGACCATCCCAGAGGAAAACCCATAGTGTGAGTGTGGGCAGAGAGGGGAGAGTGATGTAGAATCACAGAATCATGCGAGTTGAAAAAGACCTTTAAGATCATTGAGTCCACTTGTTAATCTAGCACTGCCAAGTCCACCACTAAATTATTATCCTAAGTACATTATAGACACATCTTTTAAATATCTCCTTGTTTGAGCATGCATGATTTCTGCAAGGACCTATTAAGAGAGATACATTTCCTCTTGCTCATAATTCAAAGCAGTGTTCCCACCCTTATTGCTTCAATTCAAAAGCAGACCCTACATGAGATCTACCATGCAAGGTGCAGCATAAAATCATAGAATCACAGTATATGTTGAGTTGGAAGGAACTTTTAAAGGTCATCTAGTCCAACTCCCTGCAGTGAACAGGGACATCTTTAACTAGATCAGGTTGCTCATAGTCCCATCAAGCCTGATCTTGAATGCCTCCAGGGAAGGCACCTCTCTGAGCAACCTCTTCCAGTGTTTGACCATCCTCACTGTAAAGAACTTTTTTCTAATGTCCAATCTAAATCTACCCTGCTCTAGTTTAAAACCATTGCCCCTCATCCTACCACTACATGCCCTTTTGAACAATCTCTCCCCAGCTTTCCTGCAGCCCCCTTCAGGTACGAGAAGGCCTTTATAAGGTCTGCCTGGAGCCTTCTCTTCTCCGGGCTGAACAACCCCAACTCTCTCAGTATGAGTGCTCACAGGTTAGGAATAAAACTGGGCGCAGTAGTGGTGACAAGGGGCCAGTAGGGCACGCAGCAAACATGGACACAATTAAAACAAACAGGTGAGTTAAAGCAGATATTTCATTTGATTACGGAAGTGTTTCAGGCCCACACTGTGATACAGATGATAAAATTGACATCTTCCTGTGCTGCAGAGGTCATAACAGACACCTAGAAAATGTACCTTTGTGACTGGATCAGAATTTCTTAGGCTTCATTTCACATGCAGGAGATGGAAGAGCAACCTACTTTCTGAGATTTAACTCTCTTGCAGAGGCAAGATTTTCTCTACTTTTCTGCTAGTAAGGAAAGTAAATATCTACAGGGAAAAAAGAACCTCATTTCTTGATATGGTTTTATTCCAGCTGAAAATATTCAGTTCATTAGCATCTGGAAAGAAGCCTTGCCCAAATAATTCATTACTCTGCATTTTTAGAGATTGGTGTGTGTGGAGACTTATTTATTTATTCCAGACAAATACCGTTCTACCAACACTTTTTAATTTAATTTTTACTACTACTACTTTGTGTTTTGATGTTACAAACATTTCTCCCTTCTTTTTTCAAGTTAAATTTTTTAGTATCACATCTTCTAGACACAGGCATCTGAGGAGAAACAACTGATCATTTGTAATCCTTGCCTATTTCTACATTGTCAACCCAAAGGTTGTATGACCTTACTTTCTAAATACTTTCTTTTCCTCTGCACTTAATGTAGTAACTTCTAAGCAATGCGGATACATTTCTGTGCATCTGTAAAGTTCCCCATGTGTGTTAATATACACATAGTTCATGGCAAAAAAAAAAAAAAAAGAGCAAGTGTAACATCTCAAAAGAGTTTCTTTTGCACTTCTCACAGAAAGAATAATAGATCAGTCAAAAAAAAAGACAGCAAGTTTCATCTTGAACCTTATGGAACATACATTCATTTGTCTCTTTGTTTTACAAATGTTACATCAAATCACTTTTGGGCTGCTGCTGGCTACAATGACACGTATTATATGAGGACAGATAACAGTCATTCTTATACTGGGAGTCTAAAACATCACCCAATGCTTTCCCATCTTATCAGTAGCCTGGTGGCATGATTGGTTCTTTGGAGACAGTCCTGACAGATCTGGTTTTATTTACTTGAACAATTGACTAAAACCTCCAGTCCAGGTTTCCAAAACTGTCATCCTTCTTGAAACGTCTTCCAGTTTGGATTTTCACAAGGGGAGATGATGACAAAACATTTAGTCTGACAGTCATGCACTACATATGCTTATTGGAAGCTATTCCTCATAAACTTATTTTCTATATTTGTTATTTCCAGTTTTTCAGTTTATTAACAGAAGTCACTGCTCACTGTCCTGAAAGGTAATCACTGGGGTCCACTTTGGTAAAGTTCTCAGGTTTCACACAAAAAGCTGTATACCTCCCTTTTCACTGCTGCTAAAGGTCTTGTAGGTCGTAGTTAAAAGTTTAGCTAAGTAAAATATGCTCTATAACTGTCTTTAAATTATCATGTATACGCTTTATCTGGAATTCCTAAAAATAAAATGGATCAAATTTTTAAAACCCTAGCTTAAAAAAAAAAATAAAAAAAAAATCTGTTCCTTCAAGACCTGTTTGCATATTTTATAATCATCTCCATATGAAACATTCCCCAGATAAGATACATAACAGTCATTTTGGACATGTACCAGAAACTACAGTGACTCTTCTGTGACTGCCCTAACTCATGTTTGAGAGACTTGTTCTCTGCCTCTGAATCCCTAGGTATTTGCTGCCATGTAAAACAGTGTCAGTAACAGAAAATGAGTGTGCCTACAGCTGTCTAGTCTTTACTCCGGTGACTACAGAGTTCTCCCAAGAGACAAGAGGGATTTACTGACATTTACCATGTTGCTGGAGAGGGTAACACACAGTCTGTTATTAAGTAGGATACGACTTTGCTGTATCTTAAAATAAAGTCCCATTGTTATGCAGTTTTCAGAAAAAATGGTCAAGCTTCTGAGACCTGAAGGGTTCAGGCCTCTGCATACTGAAGAAGGCTTTTCTTCCTATTTATAGTGCCAAGATGATGGCAAGCAACAGGAGTTAGGGGACACCTATGTCCTCAGCATTTCTGGAATATTTTATTTGGAACTATCCTGCAAGTTTAAGCACTTAACCGCAGAGGTTTACTTGGGTAACATGATGGACAGATGTTCATAATACTTGACAGGGATACAAGTCAAAAAAACAAAGGAACCATTCTGGAAATTCTTTTTTTTTTTTTTTGTCTAACTGACACTGATTTTAGCCTTCATACTGTCAGAGTTATACAAGAAAGTAGTCATGGCTCTATTCACCTTAAATTCAATCAAAAATAGTGCCAAAAATTTCTTACTATACTTCAGACATGAATTAAATTATATGTATTCATCTAATAGTTTCTGTAAACAGTGACTCCAGGAATTAATAAATTACTTTTATTCCTAATAGATAACAGAATGACAGACACACTGCTGTAGGCATATTGCAGCCCTCCATTCTCTCAGCCACTGGAAATCCTGGCTTTTATTAAAAACTTGGGTAAGGGTAATGCCAGAACTAGCCCACAGGTATACTGCATACACAGCTGGAAGAACAAGCATGTGAACCTTCTGGAATTTCATAGAATCATAGAATCACAGAATCATAGAATGTTAGGGATTGGAAGGGACCTCGAAAGATCATCAAGTCCAATCCCCCTGCCAGAACAGGAATGCCTAGATTATGCTACACAGGAACATGTCCAGGCAGGTCTTGAATGTCTCCAGAGAAGGAGACTCCACAACCTCCCTGGGCAGCCTGTGCCAGTATTCCGTCACCCTCACTGAGAAGAAGTTTCTTCTCGAGTTTAAGTGGAACCTCTTATGTTCCAGTTTCAACCCATTACCCCTTGTCCTATCAGTGGTTGTCACCGAGAGGAGCCTGCCTCCATCCTCGTGACACTCACCCTTGATATATTTGTAAACATTAATGAGGTCACCCCTCAGTCTCCTCTTCTCCAAACTAAAGAGCCCCAGCTCCCTCAGCCTTTCCTCATAAGGGAGATGCTCCACTCCCTTAATCATCCTAGTTGCCCTGTGCTGGACTCTCTCCAGCAGTTCCCTGTCTTTCTTGAACTGAAGGGCCCAGAACTGGACACAGTATTCCAGATGGGGTCTCACCAGGGCAGAGTAGAGGGGAAGGAGAACCTCCCTCGATCTACTAACCACCCCCCTTCTAATACACCCCAGGATGCCATTGGCCTTCCTGACCACAAGGGCACAGTGCTGGTTCATGGTCATCCTGCTGTCCACCAAGACTCCCAGGTCCCTTTCCCCTACACTACTCTCTAATAAGTCATTCCCCAACTTATACTGGAACCTGGGGTTGTTCCTACCCAGATGCAAGACCCTACATTTACCCTTGTTGTATTTCATTAAATTTTTCCCCACCCAACGCTCCAGCCTGTCCAGGTCTCGCTGAATGGCAGCACAACCTTCTGGCATGTCAGCCACTCCTCCCAGCTTAGTGCCATCAGCAAACTTTCTGATAGTACTCTCTAGTCCCTCATCCAGATCATTGATGAATATATTGAATAATACTGGTCCCAGTACCGACCCTTGAGGGACTCCACTGGATACAGGCCTCCAACCAGACTCTGCCCCATTGACCACAACTCTTTGGCTTCTTCCCCTTAGCCAGTTCACAGTCCACCTCACTACCCGAGAGTCTAGACCACACTTCCTCAGTTTAGCAGCAAGGATGCTGTGGGAGACTGTGTCAAATGCTTTACTGAAGTCAATTTCATGGTGTTCTGCCTTCATTTGTCATAAAATGTGATCTAACCATCATCTAAGTCAAGAGTATTGACAAATAAAATGTACCTAAAATAATAACATAAAAACAATTCTCATCCTCCGTATCTTTATTGAACACACTTATTCAACATTCAAAATGTTAGTAAAAAAAATAAGCGAATCCTTGAGTTGACCTCAAAAAAGCTAATTGGAGTCAAGTTAACATGGAGTCTTCTTAAGAAAATTAGTTTGGAGATGTGGGCTAGAGTTACAATGACTGATAAAAACCACTCAAACTTTATGAGTTTGCTCAGATGTATGCTTATGTGAGCTATACCTTGCCAAAAAGTTTTCAGGAGATATATGACCAAGAATTGCTGATTTACATAAAGTTGGAAAGGGTTACAAAGTGATTTCAAGGACCTTAGAAATTCATCAGTGTACAGTTAGTCAAATGATCTACGAATGGAGACACTTTGGGACTGTGACTACTCTATCAGGAAGTGGGCGCCCAGGCAAAATGACCCCATCAATGACTCATCAATGAGGTAAGGAAACAACCCTGAGTGACAGCCAAGGAGTTGAAGGCATCATTAGAACTGGTTAATATCTGTGTTCATAAGTTTACAGTACATAAAACATTGACCGAGCAGGGCATCTGTGGCAGGACATCACAAAGGAAGCCTCTGCGTACTACACAGAACATTGTTGCATGCCTGAAGTTTGCGAAAGAGCACATCGACGCTCCACAAGAGTGTTGGCCAAATATTTTGTGGACTGATGAAACAAAGGTTGAACTATTTGGAAAGATCACGCAGCACTATATCTGGCATAAAAAGGGCACTGCATATGATGATGAAAACATCATCCCAACCGTAAAGTATGGTGGAGGAAACATCACGATTTGGACCTGCTTTGCTGCATCAGGGCCTGGCCAGCTTGCAGTCGTTGAGGGGAAGATCAATTCTCAAGTGTATCAAAAAAGTCTTCAAGATGATGTGAGAATGCCTGTACATCAGCTGAAACTCTGTAGACGTTGGGTGAGGCAGCAGGACAATGGCCCAAAACACCTCAGTGGTCAAGTCAGAGCCCAGACCTCAATGCAATCGAAATGCTCTGGAATGACTTGAAGAGAGCCAAACACATGAGACATCCAAAGAATATGACAGAGCTAAAGCAGTTCTGCCAGGAAGAATGGGCTAAAATCCCTCTGAAGGATGTGCAGCTCTGATCCACAGCTATGGGAAGCACCTGACTGAGATTATTGCTGCCAGAGAGGGGTCAACCAGTTATTGATTCCAAGGGTTCACTGACTTTCTCCACTAGCATTTTAAATGTTGAATGAATGTGTTCAATACAGACACAGAGGATCAGAATTGGTTTTTCATTATTATTTTAGGCATATTATATTTGTCAATACTCTTGACTTAGATGATGGTTAGAACATATTTTATGACAAATTAATGCAGAACACCATGAAATTCCAGAAGTTTCACATACTTGTCCTTCCAGCTGTGTATATAGATACACATATATAACCTCATTATCAAGAAGTAGTGTATGTGTGTGCCAGGACTATCAGCTCCTTTCATGTGTTCACACAGTGTTTCCTGATCCATCTCCTTTTTTTCTGAAAAATAATTAATGTGCTCATGCACTTTCTTTAGAGCATTCATCAGTGTATCAATAGTAGCTGATTGGTCAATACCATAATTGCCTCTGAAAAAAGTCACCAAGGTCAACAATGTTTTATTTTTGTTTTGTTTCTTGCTATTACTTTGCCAAGTTTAGATGAGGCATGTTTACATAATTTTCTACATTTAATTCAGCAAGCACAAGGAACTAGAAATAAAATTTTTCGATATTATGAAAGTGTATCAAATTTATCATGCAAAATCAAACATGCAGTGAGCAGAAAAGCGGCAAATATTTAAATGGCCTAGAATGATTTTGAACTTGATTAGGAGAATTGCACTTCTTGACATTTAAGACACATTCATCGGAGAAGTACAACAAGCTGCCACTGGTACATAATCCCAATTTTTATATACAATTTTTTATTCTTTCTATAGATGGACTATTTCTGGAGACAAAGCTACTGTTTATTGACCAGGTACACAAAAAAAACCTAGGAAGGTTTTCAGCAATGGGATTACATTTTCAGAAAACCCTGTGTGATATATTTATGGTTTTTTGTATTTTCAGAAAAAAAAATAATATTTGTGTACACAGGAATTGAAGTCCTCTGTTTTAATTACAACTTATATACTTTTTTCTTATCTAAATAGATGTTTGCATTGGAGCACAAAAGCTGTCACTGTCTGTCGTAGAAGTAACTTGATCAGGAGTTGATTAATTCATGGCTGATTATTGGATAATGAATTATAGGCAAAATTTAAATTTGATTATGATATTAAATATAAAAATTTCATGTTAGGGTTCCAAACAAAATAGAAATGAATAAAATTAATGACAATCCAGAACTGCTGCTTAAACTCCTATAAGTCAGGGGATCTTTGCACCTAATAGTAAACACTGGAACATTTTCCACTAACTTTGACTTTACTCCTGACATTACATTAAAAACAGTGTCTTCAATTAATCCAATACAACATCTCCACTAAGGCTTGAAATCAGTAAAACCTCTAAGAAGGCACCTAAACTTCAAAATGTTTTATTTCTAACAAGACATTTTAGGCAGTTAATAAACACTGTCAAACAAACTCTTTGTGTTGTCCTATGAGTGCTGATACTCAAATTTCATCTTGTTCCACTGTTCCCATTTGTAGGATTTCTATCTAAATATCACTTTGAAGAAGTGTGAGATTTTCCTTGAGAAATCTTGCTTTGAATTACTGCAAGAGATTTTCATTGTAAATACAAGGTCCTAGATGGGAACAAAAAATAAACGTGCTTTTTTGTTGAAATCGTGTATCAGAGCTGGCAACCAATAAGTCGTCTTTGAAAATGGAACAGAGTACTCCAAAGATAGTTCTATTCAAAGACAGATAAAAGGCATATTCTTTTTCTGCATTCAGTACAGCAGAGAACTACAGTTCTAGTAAGACCATTTTGTTCTGAAGTACTCTCAATCTTCTACATGGAGAGTTTCAAGTTACCAAGTAGAAATTGTTTTCTTTTTCTCTGATTATTAGATGAATCAAATTACAGATATTCTTCAGTTTGTGATATGAAGTTTAGATGGTTGCTATTTGAAAACACACTCCTTTTTTGTTCCTGAAAGGTAAAGAAAGAAAGGTGGAGCTTTCAGCTAAATATAAGTTAGTTTTTAACATGGATTATGCACGTGTGTATAATTTTTAAGTCTGTCATTTCTGTAGAGAACGTTTTCTGAAAATTAAAATATTCACTATAAGGTCAATTTCATGCAGAACAAACACCTATTCATTAATTCATGCTTTTCATAGATGAAAGTACATAAAGAGCATGCTTTGGTATGATTAAGTCATCCTGAGACTGAAATATCGTGCTGATAGTCAAATGCATACATCTGTCCATCTTGGAAAGAAAATCATAAAAGCTATTTTTGGTGTTAAGAAAAGAAAGTATAATAACCTGAAGTGAAGATTACATATGCTTCTCATTTTTCTGAGCTGTAGAGGCGATTTCAAGAAATTGAAATGGACAAAAGGAAAAGCCTAAAATCTGATAAGAAGGTGCAATAAGATTATCCAAATCTTTGTTTTAATGTAAACAGGAAATTAATTTTTAATATTAAAAGTTCTGCTACATACTGAATGACAGAAGAATACAGGAAAGAATGTTTTTGAATAAGTACATTCTATGCTTTTGATAGATAAGCATGATGTAATCTGAAAATATACTAATGAAAGATACTAAACTGAAGATTAGTAAACCAGAGAAGAAGAAGAAAAAAGAAAAAATATTACTGTTGTAATGATTAGGTCAAAAAGGCTGTCTTTTCCTCTCTTTGTTTGCAGTTGAGTTGCAGTTTTTCTTCATATTGCCTATGCAATTTGAAGTGCAAAACCTGATATTATTCTTTATGTTTGTATCCAGAACAAACTTTGAGAGAGTCTGGAAAGATTGAAATATTTACAAACGCAGGAGAAAAGCAAAAACATCAATCAATGGAGGAGGTTTTGTGTTCATTTGGGGTTTTTTTTTGGAGGGTTCTTTGGTTTTGTGTGTGTGTGTGTGTGTCTGGTTGGTTGGCTGGTTGGTTGGTTGATTGGTCGGTTTTCCCTCTTGAAAAGCAAGGATGTATCTGAGATCCATAAAATAAATGGGAATTTTCCAGCTACAATTACTGGATCTATGCTCTTCTGTTCACATGTAACAGTCTCTGATCTCTGTGTCCCTTTCATCAATATTAGCGATAAAATTCTTTGATACTCCCTGAGTATTATTCTGGATGACCAGCTTTGCACATTGCACATTGATCCCTACCATCTTAAGGGGACATTCTTATAAACAGAGAGCTCTGCAAACACTTTAAATTTTTCTTCAGAGCTGAGGTTTGAAGATGAATATATAAAATAACATATAAAATAGCAGTACAAATCACATCAATACATCGCAAAAAGAGATATATGAAAACAGTAATATGTTCAGAGAAAAAATAAATGTGAAACAGATTCTACATGACAAAACACTGAGTATCCAAAGCTCCTGAGCTTAAAAAGAAAAGATGTAAATGGATACAATTCAATTCTAAAAAATCAGGAAGAGATAAAATAATCCACTATTCTCTCCCTCTTCTAAGAGAAGAGAAAAAGGACCATGAAGAGAAGATTATAGCAGTTTCTAAATAAATACAAGGTTGGGCTTTTTGTTTGGTTGGTTGTTTTTTTTACGGAACAGGTGACATCATCCTTGAGGAATTTGCCATTGTGTGTCATAGATGCAATCCATAGACGCAAATACTAGATCTGTTTTCAGGCTTTTCTAAATGTCTGGTGATGGTTACAGCTGGAGGCAGAACAAGGGGCTAGATAGACTCTCATGTGGCTGTTCTTGCATTTAGTTTGAGGAAACAAGACAGAAAAAAAAGTGGTCAATCTGAGGATACAAAAATCCAGCTTTATGCCTGACTGTATCCAGGCAGTATAGAAAAGCAGTCTAGGTGTCAGGGAAACAAACCTTTCTCAATATTTATTTTTACTACTTAGGTAATATAACATTAAACATTTCATACAAGATTTCATTCATTCACTCAAGGCAACATGTTCAAATCAGGCATGAATTTGACAGCTATTCTTGACTTAAGAACTATAAATGATAGGTTAAAATTCCATCTTAAAATGGTATACTATATTTTTCTATGTTGCATTGTTAGACATGACAGTACTCTTTTCTTTCAGGTCTAAGCACCATGATACATTCACATTACCCTGTTCTTACTGTTTCTCAGGAAATATGTATATACTATTCAGAAGCGCATCTGACTGTAAACGGGGCGTACAGAGTTGTTGATGTGGTCTGTCAACAAGACATGTGTAGACATCTCAGTTGATTCTGTAGCCCACGCTGCCTTCCCTTCTGCCATGGTGGGGCTGGGCACTGGTACCCAACCAAACCACACTGAAGTTTTTTCTAACTCTGCACCTGTCAGATTAAAACACAGTTTAAAAGGCACTGAAGATGGGTCCAGTAATTACACTTGCTCTTTAAATTTTGCATATCCAAGCTTGTGTCTATTCTTCCATTTTGTTTTCTCCTCATTCCCTCAGTATTCTGCCCTCAGTCTAAACCTTCATGTTTAAAAATTGGTTTCTTCTGTTGACCTCTAATTCTTCTGAAAACATACTTTTTTTCAAGATGCCTGGTGCACAATTTTATAATGTGAACTGTGACATTATAGTATACATATGAAAAACCAAGGAATAGTGTATCCAGAAGAGGGCAACCAAGGTGATGAAAGGCCTTGAGGTCAAGACTTAGAAGAGTGCCTGATGTCACTTAGTTTGTTCGGCTTGGAGAAGACAAGGCTGAGAAGCAACTTCCTCACAGTCTACAGATTCCTCAAGGAGGGCAGCAAAAGAGGAGGTACTCATATCTTCCTTCTGGTAACCAGCAGCAGGACATGAGGAAATGGAATGAAGCTGCATCAGGCAAAGTTCAAACTGGACAACCGGAAAATGTTCTTCACTGAGAGAGTGATTGGTCACTGAAACAGGCTCCCCAGTGAAGTGGGCATGTCACAAGGCCTGTCAGAGTTCAGGAAGCATCTGAACAATCCTCTTAGTCATACAGTTTAGTTTTAAGTAGCCATGCAAGGAGCAGGGAGATGGACTCAATCCTTATGGATCCCTTTCAACTTCAGATATTCTATGATGCTATGATAACTGTGCTAAGAAAAGTAAGTGGAATTTACAAAAAATACATGAATGCAATCTGAAGTTGACAGTCTTACAATTATTCTTTGGTAGGATTTAAATTTTTGAAATGTAACTTGTACCTAACAACAACTGTCAGGTTTTAGCTACAGGCTACAAGCCACCTGTTCAGCCAGACTTAAAGGTATTACTCATGATAGGTAACACTTTTCTGAGCTGACAAAATTCTGCAGAATAAGACGTATCTTAACTGTTCTGCAGATGTCTGCTGTCAGCAAGCATATGGCAATTATAGAGTTCTTTTCTGTTTGTGTTCTTTTTGTTTGGTTCGGGTTTTTTTGGAGTCTTTGGTTTGAGGTTTTTTGTAAGTGGAAACAATGGGTCTGTATTTCCCTTTAGGCTGACATTCTTCCACTCTTCTTTCACATCACTGACTCCTTCCTGGTTATTTCTCCTAGGATCCACTCTTAAGAGATCTTTTTTTCTGGTATTAATATTTTGCTGTCCCAATTCTCATGGCTCTTTAGCCTCTTTCAATCTGTCTGTTAGTATCCATCCTATCTCCCACTACAGATGTTGTGTTCAACCATTGACACCGATACACTACAAAAGATTTTATTTGGCAAAAATGGTAAAATATATTTTTAAAGATTTTTGCTGTCAGCAACATTGAAACATCCTTTTTCTCAGGTTGCTTAACAGCTTATTCAATAAGTTGTTCCATGTGAAATGAAGATTTTCAGCAGCAGATAATAATCAATGTGAATAAAACTTAAGAACACAGCCCTTCATCAGAGCATGAAGACATTGAAAAAATCATCAAGCCAGACAGTGAAATGCATGTTCATTTCATAATGTTATGACAGGATAAGAACATATTTAGTGATTACTATTTAATGTCTTAGGAGAATTTATTGCTAAAGTAAGTTGAAAAGAAATTCAAGTTGAAAAGGGTTCACTTATTTAAATCAAAATTATTTATCGTTGACATGGATATAGCTTATTTTAATATCTAGTTAGAAAATACAAATTCTCAGGATTCATTGATTCATGAAATTGTTAGTTGCTGTCAGTCAAAGTTGCCAATTAATATATCTTGGGATTTTTGAAGGCCAAGCAGTACTCCTCAGTAAGATGCAACAACAAAAAGACATGAATAAGCCTCCTGTACTCATAATTTTAAATGTTGCCATACGTCATAACAAGAAATTGTATAGTATGGTTATTTAGAAAGAAAAGTCAGTTATTGTACAAAATAAATAGCTCTTCTGGATATGTTTTAGAGAGAGCAAAGAAAAATAACTTCCAAAAATTGAAATACTTTTTTCCACCGTGATTTATTTGATACCTCTAGATGCAGTGAAAAACTGACCAGAATTTAATCCAAAAAATAAATAAAATATGCTCTAGAAAATGGAGACTTCCAATTGCAGTGGAAACCAGGTAAAAAAAAAAATGAGACATTGCTGATAACTTTGTGAATTCACATTCACTCTTCATTGCCCCACCTTTTTTAGTCATTAGAGGAGTAATTTTTGTATATTAAATAATAAACTGAAAAGGAAGCTTAATTTAAAAAAGAAAACAACTGTAAAATCTCCTCTTTGCATGCAGACCTTCCACACAAGTAGTCATAGAATCACAGATTCATAGAATCACAGATTCATAGAATGTGTTGGACTGGAACAGACCTCTAAAGGTCACCTAGCCCAAGTCCCCTGAAGTGAGCAGGCACATCTTTAACTAGATCAGGTTTCTCAGAGCCCCATCAAGTCTGAGTTTGAATGCCTCCAGGGATGGAGCTTCTACCACCTCTCTGAGCAACCTGTGCCAGTGTTTCACCACCTCCATAGTTAAGAACTTCCTCCTGATATGTAGTCTAAATCTACACTGCTCAAGTTTAAAACCATTGCCCCTCGTCCTGTCACTACACACCCTTTTAAACATGAATACATACAAACTGATGCACCTCTAACCACTGCTCCATCTTCTTTCCCAAATGTGGTCCCCTTTTTGCCCTAGAAATATCTGATCTTGTATATCAGTAACAAAGAAACATTTGTTTTCCTATAAAAGACAAATGTAAGTAATGTCTTTACTAATTCTCCTAAACAGCGAAGATTTACTTTCCTTCAGAGGTACATTTTGAGATGAAGCTCTATAAGTAGTACCAAACCAGGACATTCTCCAGGAACACGCAATCTCTAGGGTGAGTCAGAAGAGTCATGGCTGTGGGATGTCCTGCTGAGGCTGTGGCCATGTGTCCCCTCTCCTCTCGCACCAGCTCTTAAGCAGTGTGCTCCGCAGCCAGGCAATATCTCTCTGGACCTAGTTGTTTCAGTCATGTATTTCCAAGGTAATGAAAGGACAAACTGTGTTTAGTAACATTTCTATGGAGACAGAGAGACTTGTCTAAGCTGTGCTTGTTTCTCATGCCGATGGAGAAGCATATTAGTTTTCTGGTATGAATCAAGCTCCATGCAACTCTTCAGGGTTCAGTTGGTGCAGCCTATGTTAGCCAGAAATTTGAGATGGGTTTAACTAGGTCCCAAAATGACTTTAAACTGTGAAGTTAACTTTATTGGACAATCAATTTTCAAAACATTTGAAAAAACTTTTTTTTTCACCCAAGGATTCTTACAATACAGAAAACATTGTAAAGAAATATATCCCTGCTCTCTGTGTATTCACATCTTTTCTTTCAAGCTTAGTTCCAAATGATCAGCTCAGTTACTTTCAAGGTTCTTGAAAACTGTGCACAGTCCCTGTTTCTCTGTTAAAAAAATATCATATTAATATCTCCTTGCTGAGCTGCTTGTATATCTGTTCCCTGTTTTTTTCACAGTGTCTCTGTTCCTTTATGTGATACATCAAGGCAATAAAAGTAGGGCTTGGTTATCAGAAGTGAGGTACATGTAAAACTACTTTAACGAAAAACAGAATTATGATAATGCAAATGAACATGACATTCTAAGCTATATAGAGAACATAAATATGGGGTGGAACATTCTATAAGTCTTTGAAAGTGTCTGTTCTAGAAGATGAGAAGGTTCCAAATGCTATCTCTATATGGGCTTTGAGGATTATTTTGGAAAACGTAGATAGGTGCCCCATGTGTGCCTACCAAGTTACTTAGCATGTTTTCTTGAACCAGACCAAAATAAAGTGAAAAAGAATGGAAGAATCTTAAGTTGGAAAAGTAAGGTATTTTGAACTTGCTCAGTACTCTTGTTTTAAAGGACAACTATTGAAAATTTCTTATAAAACTACGAAGGTACTGGGAAAAATGGATAAAGCACATAAAGTTCATATAGTTTATTATGTAAAAGATGCTGTTGAAAAGAAAAAGTATTGTAATGGTTTAAAACTGTCTGGAAAACAAAGCTAAGACTTCATATTGAGGCTCAAAATCTTATTACTAAGCAGGCGAACCCACTACATTTGTTTTTAGAATGATATGATCATATTTACTAAACGTTGCTCCTTCTGTGAGTTGGATTCACAATAAGTACAGCTGCAAATTATTTCCTCTTTCAGGATCATTTCTGTTAATGTTAAAAAGCAAAAAAAAAAATTAGCAAATTACTCTATGAAGAATGTCAGAGGACCTACTGTAATGGGAACCTCATTACAAAGCAAGAACACCACTACATTACTTAAAATAGCATCTGATAAATTTTCTTCAGGGAAATAAATTCAGAAAGCTGTCATCAAATGTTCAGTAAGATTGATTTTACACATTTAATAGATAGAATCATATTTCTGAGTTGCTATAATGTGTTATATTTGATTATGCGATATAAAAAAAATTTGGTAACATAAAAATGCAAAAAAAAGGGTAGTGCATGGGTAGAAAAGAGAAACACCGCTGCTACCACATCATCCTAAATGGAGAAAAATACTATTGCTGATGCTTGAAAGACGAAAATCCGCACATGGCTTTTTCTCCTCTGAAAGAGAAAAAGGAGTCTGACCTCACTGCCCCACAGAAGGAAATGAAATGTGACTGGACACACAGGCAATCTATGTGCTGTCCTGTCTTGCCATCAGTCTTCATGCTTCAGACACATTTAGCATGAGTCACAGTGGAAATCCTGTGTATGCAGACTCAGGGTCTTCTCTGCAAAGCCTTATCATCTTACCTTCACATCTGAATACAAGATAGTGAGAAGGGACATTTCTCAATGAGTGCAAACTGCTATTTGCACTCCATCATAAATACCTAAATTCTTGTTTTCTATGTATTTCATCAGAAGTCCAATCTCAAAATTCTCTCTAAATTACAGAGCAATGGAAACAGGAATTCAAAGTGCAACTGTTGATGGACCCAAACTCTTTGCAAAGTCTGCACAGCAGACACAGAGGAATTTCTTCCTTCAATTTGTACTTAGAGAATCATATAAATCATAGAATGTGTTGAGTTGGAAGGGACCTTTAAAGATCATCTAGTCCAACCCCCACGCAGTAAGAAGGAACATCTTTAACAAGATCAGATTGTTCAGAGCCCCATCAAGCCTGACCTTGAACGTCAGTAGGGATGGAGCTTCTACTTCCTCTCTGGGCAACCTGTTCCAGTGTCTCATGACACTCATAGACTTCTTCCTAATGTCTAAAAAAGTCTATCCTACTCTAGTTTAAAACCATTGTCCCTTGTCCTATCACTACATGCCCTTGTGAACAGCTCCTCACAAGCTTTCCCATAGGTTCCCTTCAGGTACTGGAAGGCTACTGGAAGGTTTCCCTTACTTCTTCTAAGGAAGTTACAGCAAGAGGGGAAAAAAGCAAATCTCAAACTGAAAAGAAGGAAACAAATAGGGCAATCTTGCTCCATTTCAATTACTTAAAAACTATTTGTGTTTGTATTTTTTGTTTCTCATTATTATGCATAACTCCTTGCCTTTTTTTTTTTGCTATACTACTTCTAACAGAATGCAAGGAAATCTCTCAGGGGTTTAAAAGGCCAATAAAGCAACCAGTCAATGTTGCTCAGCTTTTAAAACTCTTTAATCCCTGTCAGAAATCTTCGTGAGAAAGATTTACAAGATAAAGTCAGCAGCAATTAGCTTCCAAAGTGTTCCTTTTTCCAAGTGGTTCACATCGTGCTTATCCTGCTGAAATTGATTAGGTGCATCATACTGGAAAACCTTTGAGTCTCAACACTTCCGTGTTTAGGACATAAATTGTTCTGAGGCAAGCTGTTTTGTTTGCGTTTGTTTGTTTTTTTTTAATAAGGAAAAAAAATCAGAAAGAATTTTCTTGTTAGTAAAGAAAATCTGTTTTCTGGTAAGACACTTGCCTAAATTGCAGCTGTTTGTTGCTGCGGAGATATTTTAAACATCTCTCTTTAAAACATAAATCTTTAGATGATTAATGATCTTTCTGACATTATCAAAAGAGAATAATATACTGGTTTATAATCCTTATCTCCATGTTATGAAGTGGGTATTTGTAATATATTGATGTAATATGAAGGGCCTTGAAAGAATTTGAGATTTAAGAATATACACAGGAATAAGAATGAAAAATAAAACTTAACATACAAATAGATGTTCAGACATTTGCAATAAATTGGAAGTGGTATAAATTTAATATCTCCTAGTTATGCTCATATCAGGGAGAATACTTAGGTAGGAACTGAAGCTGAAAAAGTCCCACCTACTGGGATTCCCATTGAGATCACACATATGCAATCAGAAAAACGCATAGCATCTCTAGATAAATTATACATCTGAATAAGTAATCTGAAGAAGTTATTAAGAGCTTGATTTGATCTGCTCAATTTAAGGATCAAAAAATGACATAGGAAAATTACTTCTGGTTTTCAGGGAAGGGAGAGAAAAATGAAAGCCAGAAAAAATGCAAAAGGATGCAACCCCCTACACCCCTTCAAAGCCATCATCTAACACAGTGTAAACATTTTTTTAAGGCTGAAGATGCATAGTTAATCTATTAAACACTGTTTTCTATAAGACATTAAACAAGGGTGTGCAAATCACTTCTTCGGGTGAGTTCTCTCATATATGCTCTTCAGACAAGTCAGGTATTTAAGAACAGAGAACTAATATTTCTTCATTTCATTTTTACATTCCTGCTGTATACACAAGTCTCTAAACATCAACATTTCCAGTCTGATTCCTGGGCCAATTTAGAGCTCTCTAAGCTATAGAAAATAAATTGAATAAACTACCTTCTCTTTAAAAAGAATTATGAAACTTGCAATCGAACTGTTCAGATAAGTGATAAATCTTATGCTCTAGTTCTAGCACACAGCTTCAGCTAACCTTTACCTTTTGGATACTGTTGATAGTGGAAAATTTGATTTTTTTTTCATGTGACACTAACTACCACGTGGCTTACCAAAGCATCCAACACTCACATTTTCTCACCAGTAATGCGCAAGTGCTAATGAGCAGAAGAATAACATTTAGGGCATACAAATACCTTACCACTCTTTCTTGTTCAGTGCAGAGCCACACTGAACTCTGGGGTACAATGCCTTAAAAGAATTTTTTAAAAATTTGTTTTTCCACACAACTCCATTAACCTCAGTGAAGAATCATTTCTAAGACCCGTTCCATTCTATAGTAATACAAATAAAAAAATCATAGATGAACAGATTTACTTAACTCTCCTTCTCATATCATGTTCTTATTGTACCATTCAATTCCCTGCCTGTTGTAAAATGTTGGTAACCTACTTAGTTAGGTATTCCTTAGAGGAAGACTGTCCAATTGTTATTTTAATTTAAATATAACTTCAAAGACGACATAATTAAACACATTTCATCATTACATGGAGCTTGTCTTCTCTAACTTGGGTTATCAAACATCATTACATGGAGCTTGTCTTCTCTAATCTGGGTTATCAAACATTGGAAGAGGCTATTCAGGGAAGTGGTTTTGCTTCTTCTGAATCAGTATA
The DNA here is from genome assembly GCA_020746105.1 of Trogon surrucura. Taxonomy (NCBI): domain Eukaryota; kingdom Metazoa; phylum Chordata; class Aves; order Trogoniformes; family Trogonidae; genus Trogon; species Trogon surrucura. Next base: position 108,032,167 of record CM036617.1, on the reverse strand, counting down.
TTCAGATGGAAAACTATGTCTTAGAAAAAGGACTAATTTTTCGATTATTTTAGTAATTTTTTCTTTCCATATACTGCAACTTGTAAGTTTTTCAGATCATTTAGAAAAAAATATTGAAAAAAATCTTTATAGAACTCACTTTCTGCAATTAAACATTCTTGGTGCATTAACTGCACACTATAGGGCAGAAGTATGACAAAGCTTTTATAGGTTCCCAATTTTTTTCAACAGAATAAACTTCACAGCAGTCTCAATTTGACTTTTAACAGTCACAGGATTTTTAAATAATCTACTAAGGATGTGATATCGCAGTTTCATCAAAAATTGTATTTTTTTCTTTTTATTTATGTTTTTCATAATTATCATTAACCCAAAACCCAAGGTAGATCTCAATAAGTCACCAGGAATGGATAACATTAATCCATGCGGTCTGGAAATATTCAAAAGAGGAACTGAAGAACTTCCAGCCAACTGCAACTGCATTGCACATGGTCACAGTGCAAGAGGTTTCCTAGGCTGCCTTTGTAACACCTGGTTAGACAAGGAGAACTCTATAATACCAGAATATACTCCAGGATGTCTATAGAGTAGGATCCCATAGAGTATTCTGGGAAATGCAGGCTGGTGAATCTGACTTCCATCCCTTGTGGGTTAAAAGGATTTGTAACCAGGAACATGATCATCCAGTCTGTGAATAATATCTCTCAGGACATGGACAGTCTGGTTTTTATAATGGAAATCCTGGCACATTAACATGCTGGGATCATAACAGAAATCAATAATGATGTGGATAAGGAGTAACAGATAGAAAAAAATACATATAGGTTTTCAAACATCTTTGAAAAAATCATAGAGGAAACTGTTGCTTCCTTTGTAAGAGATGCATTTCTTTTTCATAGATATAGAAAATTCCTTAAATAGGAAGAAAAGTCTTAAAGATCAAGTATTGTGATAAGGACAAATAAGAGACTAGGTCACCAGTGGATCAGTTTTGGATTTGGTTTTATTCAATATCTTTACAAAAAGGCCTGGACAAGGCAGTACAAAACAGAATCACTGTCTACATACGATTAAATTCTTCAAGGTAGTCAAGTGTCAAACCAACGGTGACAAATGGCAGAAAGATCTTACAGAAGAGAACACTGAAGCATAAATTTGGCAAATGAATGTAAGGTAACACACATAGAAAAAAAAATCTAGACCATGTCTATATGATGTTGAACTCAGAACTGGCATTCTCAGTTCTGGAAAATGATCTGTCAGTTTTCTAAAATAATCTGCTCAGTATTCAGTGACAGCCAAAAGAGCCAGCAAAATGTTAGGTATCATCAGGAAGGATATTGAGAACAAGACAGATGGTGTAGTTTTGCTGCTGTATAAAGCCTTGCTACATTGACTTCTTGAATGCTGCATACATTTCTGGTCCCGTTACTTGAAGTCTAGTAACTGGCAAAAGGGAATGCACCACGTATACAGAGCAAAGAGTGTATTGTTTTAGCAAGTTCATATTATTTAATTTTTGCAGGAAATCCTCATTAGTAGCACAGCTAAAACTGTTAGACAAAAATCCTTTCCTTTCATTCACCTCTTTTCTCTAGTGCTGTGTTTACTCTTCCAATGTACTTCAGGTGCTAATCTTAACAGTTTCAGTCTTCTTTCCAGAAAAATGGGGTGGGGGAAATCTACAACAAGTCATCAATTTCCTGAGTTTGTGGGGTATTGGGGTATCCTTGGTATTGTTTGAATGTGTAGCCTGGTAATTTCTAACTGCCGGTCTGGACATATGCCTGATAAAGACCAAAAAGACTCTTTTCCAGAAGGCCGTTCTTATTAATGCACCCATGTGAAACACTTGTTTCCACAGGATGCTTGGAATAAGCTGGTTAGCTTTTTTATACTTCCATTTAATATGCTGAAGATATTGTTCAGATTCCAACTACTTTAGATAGGATTATTTCTAAAATGTTCCAATCCTTGTTCTAGTAAAGAGGAGCAAAGTAATGTTTACTTTCAATGTTCAATGTACCATTTCAGATCTACATTAAATGGATGATTTCTTAATTTAAAAGTACTAAGCCCCAAATAAGCCTCACCTTTACTTCAAAATCCAGCATATCTACAGCTGGGGATATATAAGACATATGCCACTTACTGCAAATTTACTTTTCACTGTCCTTTGTGCTGGATTTTGGTTTTTTTTCCCTTTTCTTGGACTAGGGAAACTGAGATTGTTTTGTTTTCATTGCATAAAGTAGCAGAGAATGCAAAAGTTGGATATTTCCCTCTTTAGCTGTTAAAAATAAATGAAGATGCCTGGAAACTGAGAGCAATGTGGCACATCAAATGCCAGTAGCATAAGTGTCCAGCATAAGAATTTAATTTATCAAACATGTTTCTGAAATGAATACATACCTTGATCACGTTTCTAAGGGAGGGTGGGGAACCACCTGGGGTTAGCAATGTTTCTTAAGTGCTTTGTGCTATATTTCACTAAATTGTTTGGTAAAGCACAGAATAAAACTTATTCATCAGTAACTGAAATGCATAAAAAGGAAAGGAAAACAAATCGATCCATTGAGGAATCTGATTCACCACTTTACTAGGGATTGATTGTGATCTTACTTATCCAGCTAGTCTGTGAGGAGATAAAACCATCCTGGGAAAACATTGGTGTTGGACAGAAAACAAGCAACCCAGTTTCTTATCTAATTTTGTGTCCATGTATTCTTTTAATTTGTTTTGGTGGTTTTTTTTGTTTGTTTTTTGTTTTGGTATTTTTATGCTTGGATTTTTTTTTTTAAGATGCACCAAGCTTTGTGTTAAAAACAAGTGCTCTATATAACATTCTCCGATTAGTAACATTCGAAATAGAGAATGTTATCCTGTCTCAACATCACATTATCAATATTCATTTAGGATTACAAGGAACTCAATCTTTCAAATACTTTAGGATGTTCTCACCTTTATATATGTGAGAAGATTCAACTCAAAGACTTTAATGAGCATATAAAGCAAAGAAGCTGTGGGAACATTCCTAGGACTGGGGCTCTGTTATCAGGAAAAGTCAGACGGCACTGTGATAAGGAGTGTGAAGCTGAAAAGGTAAAATGACACAAACTACATCATGATGATAAATTGTTAAAATCATGCTAGTGCTAACAATAACATCATACCAAATACGGTCTGTCAGTAGTTAGAATTCTTTAATGTTGTATGTTTATGAACATATACATACTCCCTAGGAAAAAAAAAAAAAAAAACACAAACCACCCTTCATTGCAATACTGAAGATATAAGCAGGCTTTATTAGAGTTCTTTTGCAAGCCAAGCAGTTTCATGAGCACCAGAACTAATGAAGCTTGGTTTCCTATCGATTTGTGTCTCAGGGTTGATTTGTGAGCCCTGACTGATGAATTCATTGAAGATGGGAAGCATTAAAGAGCTTTGTTGGTGTGGATTCTTTCTAGTCTCATGAAGAGTGAACTCCTGTCACAAGCTTTTCCTGAGTTGGGCAAATATGTGACAACATACAGGATCATCTCTTTTGGGCGACTTCTACAGCCAGAAGTTGTTGAAGCATAATATCAATGAGATGTCTACATATTTCTGAGAGTTTGTTTGAACTAAATTATTGAATTTAAGTGGTGGAGCATGAAGGGATAAAGATAACTGCTTTTCCACACGTGCACATGAATATATTGTAATCAAAACAAGAAAAACCATGTCAATACCTTCCATTGTGTTTCTTTAAGTATGTGCCTGTGCCAGTTAAATCAATTAATCTTATGCAATATGCCCCGTTCTTCTAAGTCTAACATGTTTCTCTTTTTTTGTCCATTTAGACACAAGCTATATATTATTAGTGGTTAGTGAGAGAATTTGGGTTTCATTGTACGATGTTTTCTAAAAAATTAAAATATGTACTTTACTCATACAAAATAAAGACTGCAAATGGCTTTATCAGGCAATGTTTAAAAGCAAAAGAAAAAATCAATGGTCTGACTGGCACTTATCAATTCAGCTTCTGAAAAAATCACCTTTTCAGTGGAGTGTGTTAACCTACAGTAGCAAATGGTGGTGGGGAAAAAGTGGAAGTGTTGCAGAACTTTTATATACTTGTGGAATTTCATAATTCTAGTATATGACAAAGCTTTGTTCTTTATTTATTTCTCCTGTGTTGAAATACAAAGGAAAAATGATACTGTTTCATTTTTGCTTTACAGCTCAGGAGGGAAGAAGAGTGTTACTGGAGAGGGAGTTGTTTATTTTTAAGCTAAAAATTAATTCATAAAACAAACCAAAAATCCACCTGGAGAATCAATGTCCTGAAATCTTCATAGCAAAAATGTTATTTTCAGATTTTTCCTTAAAAACTCCTGAGCTAATTCTGTGTGAGTATATCCACACCAGTCCTGAACTACATGCCTTTGTAACTGATTTCTGTCTGGCACTTGTTCAGGCATTTATTCCTGAGATGCACAGATTTCCAGCCACGTTTGCAGCTAACAATACCTTGACAAAAAGCTGAGTAACTACTTGAAGAATTCATAAAATTTAATTAATTGAGTCTTTCATATATGTGACAAAAACAAGACTGCATTCTATTCATGTTCTGATTCCTTTGTAGAGACGATGATGATTTTTCCATACTGTATGAAATGCGGTGCTGCTAATTTGCTGCAGGAGAGAAAATTTGAAACCTCACAAAGAGAAATTCATACTCAAAAGGAAAAGCTCTATAATTAGTAGTTATTTCTGAACTGTTACACCACTTCAAAGACAAGAAAGCATCACCATATTGTGCCTTTCACCAATGGCATTGTATAACCCTGCAAATAAAAAAAAACAAACAGATTTATACAAAATATCACTAAAAGAAACACAACATATCTTTGATCTCATGAGAAAAAGTAGTGATTTTTAAAGGCCTTCCTTACCTGTGAAATATTTTTTTTCTAACCTAATGAGCAGGCTAACAGAATATATACATGTGCAGATATGGGAGTCAGGTGGAATTGTTTCTTTTTTTTCCCTTATCTCAGTGGTAGTCAACTCTTGAATAACAACTAGTAACATATTTTCTTTCTTTTTTGTGTGTGTTTGTTTAACTTATTTTGTTCTAGTATGAGACATTTGGGGAAAAAATATATATGAACCAGAGGATGTGGTTTTAATTTCCATTCTCTGGGTTTGTATAATATTTTGATTATGATTTATTGTGATTGAATCAGAAATCATAAATTTACTCTTCAAATAAATCACATTCTTTGCAGATTGGTAATTCTAACTCTTGTGTGTCAGGTTTGTCTTAAAGTCTAAATGATACCGTAAAGACACAAATTATTTTGGAAGAAGCTTAACCTTCCCATTCAGAACTTTGAAACTCTCAAAACCTTTACTTCATCTGAATGAGGCAGTGCAGCTAGAAAACAAACAAACAAACAAAAAAACCCAAGCAACACAAAAACCCTCAGTTTTTTTAAACATTGTAATCTCCATTTTTATCTATAACTACTCCAGATACAAGCCCCGAAGTGTCACACAGAAAGCAAAGTGAACTGTTACATTTTACGTTATATTTAACTTCAGATTTTGTATAAAATACTTTAAGGTAGATTTTTTTATAGTAGTTTATCAGTGCGCTAACCCATTCCTATCTTCCTAACAGTGGTCAAGAAAATTTTTAACTTTTTTTTTGAGAAATACAGTTGTTGCAGATTTTTTTTTTTTACATAGTTTGATATTCATCAGACTTACTCCTATCCAGGCTTTGTATCCAACCAAATTATTTTTGGACATCATTTTTCCTGTATTATATCAAGAAGCATCAGAGGTGAGATCAGTGAATTCAAGCGATCTCTAGAATACTTCCTCTGCCCCAAGGAAACATTAATTAATTCTGAATCAATAGTTTTAATTAGATGAATAAGCAGATTGTTCAGTCTCTTACTTTAGTTTGTTAAATTCTGAATGTGTGAGGTTGCTGTTTCAGTGCTTTGTAGCCCTCAGAGAAATTGCTTATTGGGATTATCAGAATATGTTTGCAGGGAGATGGTGGAATTAATTACAGTTTTTTCTGGTTTATATGAACATACTTTCAACATCTTCAGTTCACAAAGTTTATAAATCTTATGGCCTGGATTTGTTTGGGTTTTTTAAACTAATTAAACCTGAGTATTAGCTATTTAAGTCAAAAATAGGGGGGTTACAATGTTATAAAAACCTAGGACATTTTTAGGTTTTCTCAGACAGTCAGGATATCTGAGCAAACACACATGCACAGTATTACTGCACTGAGCTGATTTTTTTTCTCCTTTTCTAGCTTTTTGTGAAAAACAATGTTCACGCTAATCTGCAGATAGAGGTGTTTGGAAACAATAATAAAATGAATGCATATATTCTTCAAGAGATTCTTCCTTTTGCCAAAATTGCTGACTGCTTGTTTACACTAAGCAATGGTTTGCAGCACAGAAATTTCTGAGTTACCCTCTGGCAGACTACCACATTGCTGGACTCGGCATTCACGCAGCCACATTCACTGTTCCAGCACTTGCTTCAGGGATCTTAGCTTGTAAGTTGCTGCTTCAGGGCCAAAGGAAATCCAGTTTGGATTGGAGGGAGGAAGAGCCTGCACATCTTCATAACTTTAACATCACACAACCAGGAATGAGAGCTGACCTTGGTAATGCTATGTCCTGGATTTAGCTAAAAACCCAGTCCTGTTCAGTGATTTTTACTTTCCAGTTTAGTGTCTTCTAAAAGGCTGCACTTTCTGAAGTCAGCAGCATGTTTTTGCAGACAGTGTGTGCTACTGGCAGTGATAACACCTGATGTTTACAGTTACTGCCTGGGACTGGGATGCAGAAAGGCTCTTGCTGATACTTATTCCTATAGTGACCAAGGCCACTGCTGGCTCTTGTGTGCCACGCTGGGGGTGCGGGGTAGTAAGAGGGGGCACAAGGAAGTAAAAGGTTGCACCTCCGGGGGGGTAATAGACAGGACAGGTGACCAACGAGAGTATTCCATCCCATATATGGCATATTTAGTATAAATTGAGTGATCACAAGAGTTTTGGCCCTTTTGTTCATCTCTTTTTCTTCATTTCACCCTTTTTCTGCAATGGCCGGTGTCCAGAGAGGACTCCATCTGACCTCCTGCGTTTGATCCTGATCCTGAGTTCCCGAATCCAGCTCCCTATATCCACCTCCCGCCACTGAGCCTGGGGTTTCCCCAGTGCCTCCTGCTCTGCAGCACCAGTGGTGATTGCTATCGGGGGAGGGAGTTGAGTTTGATATTGGGCTACTATCTAGAGTTGTATATAGTTCTTTACTTTTATCTTTTTACCATTATTTCTATTATTTTCATTAAAACTGTTCTAGTTTTTTCTTCTCTCACCCGTAAGTCTCTCTGCCTCATTCCCTTTTCTCTTCCCGTTTGGCGGGGGGAAGAGGGGGTTAGAGAGCGTCTGTCCACGTTAGTGGCCGGCCCAGCCCTAAACCGCGACATGATAATAAGGGGAAAAAGGGGAAAGAAGAATGATTTCACTAGTCCCCTGAGGACTAGAGGAAATCTATGTTTAACGTCCTGTGAGTAGACAGAAAGACTGCCCTTATATATCATTTTTCTTTCCACTTTACCAGAGCACAAGCCCTGACAATACCAAGAAGGAGAATTCCTGTTAGTCTCGTCTGCTTTGCAGCACAAGATATTGCTGGGAGGAAAATGCAAAATTAGGTGAGGAAAAAGAAAAACACAGAACAAAACAATTCTGTCACTTAAGACTATAAATTGAACAGTACATGTGATCCTCTTTCCATGCCTTTGTCAGAGAAACAACGTATGTCCCCTGTTGAATATAATTGCAATAGACTCACTGCTTTTGAAAATTACCATGAAGTACATTGTTAATAGAGCAGAACTGCAACTATGATCAGCTATTAAGAGGAAAGCTTTCGTACCTTTTCTAGGAAAACAACAAAACTATGTTTACCTCTGAAGTGCCTATATGCTCACGCATGCAACATAGGGAACACACAGGACAAATTAGAAGTCTATATCTAAGCTACAGAGCTATGATCAGATTGGATTTACAGAGGTGTGGCAGGATAGTTTGCACAATTATAGTGTTGCCATGGATGGCTACAGGTCGTTTAGGAAGAACAGGCCAGGAAGGTGGAGAGGACAAGCGGCCCTCTATGTGTGAGAGCAGCAGGACTGCACAGAGTTCCGCCTTAGGATGAGTCATGAGTCATCAGAGATCTGACGGGTGAACATTAGAGGACAGATCAGTGTAGGTGACGCTGTGGCATGTGTTTGCTACAGTCTGTTCAGGAGGAAGAAACAGATATGGGCTTCTTCATATAACTGGAAAAAGCCATACATCTGCAGTCTATTCAACTTATGGGTGACTTGAATCACCCTGATGTGCTGGAGGGGTAACACAGAAGGGCACAATCTCTCTCCACCTGGCTGAGCACAGTGACTAAAGGGAGAACAGGCAATCATGGCAGGTTCCCACCCAGTTCTCACCTTTCTTCTATGAAGAAAGGTTGAGAGAGCTGTGAGACCTCAAGATGGTATCTTATCAATGTATTTAAATACCAGAAAGTATGGTTTAGAAGCAGATGAGCTCTTTTCACTGGTGTCCAGTGACAAAACAAGAGGTACTGGGCACAAACTGAAACAAGGAAGGTTCCGCCAGTATATAAGGCTCAGTGAGCACTGGAGTAGCTTGCTCAGGGAGGTTGTAGAATATCCTTGCAGGTATTTAACAGCCATGTAGACATTGCCCTGTGCAACATGCTCTAGGTTATCCTGCTTAATCAGAGAGTTGGACCAGAAGACCTCCTGAGGTCCCTTCCAGCTTCAACCATTTTGTCATTCTGTGAACAACTTCAAAATCTTTGTTATGCTTGATGAAGACATCTGAAGATGTCTTCATCTGAAGAGGCATCTAAAAGTTAGGGACTAGGTTATGCCTATGAATGATATTTTATTTTTTCAGCCTTTTTCTTCCTAAGATGTATATCATTTTGAAGAACTCACATTTCCCTCAATCTTTAAGAAATTCTCTAGAAACGTTGTGAAAAAACAATGTCATAAATATAGCAAGACTGAAAACACAGAAATATTCACATGTATGCATATATTTGTGTGTAGAAAAAGTACACGTCATAAATAGATATGTATGCATATATATGCATATATATGTATGTGTACACACATTTATATATACAAATGTTTAAATGTGTTTGTACACATATATATGTATAGAAACTATATTTAGGGATCTAAGAATTCAGTCAGAGGCTACTTTCAGAGGTTTTTAAACATGAACCTGCATTTAGGAATCCAAAAGTGAAAATGTAGGCCCTTATCCTTTAAATGTATTCATCTGAGGATTTTCTCCACATTCCTTAGATAAATGAGTATCACCTACTTACAGCAATATCACTGATGGCTTTTAGGATGTCTGACTGTGTTCTGTGCTTGCAAGTACAATTTAACTGCAGGAGAACTCAAAGTCTTGTAGTACTCTGCAAAAATATAGAGGATTTTCAGCCGTAATCACAGAAGAAAAATTGAGACAAGGGATGACACTGATGTGTGTTTCTGCTTAAAAAAAGTCTGTGATGGTACACAAAATTTGTAGGTGAAAATAAACCAGTAGAAAGACATAAGCAAATTAGCCCTTTTTCTGCATTAGTTGTGAAATCCAAGTTTTGCAGAAGGCAGACAGGATAAGGGGATAAAAATATGATTCTCTTTCCCAGAATATGGGGTAACAGTAGGTCAATTTCCTGGGAGGAAGTTATATCCTGAGGGTTACTTGCACAGAAGTAAAAATGTTTTCAAGTGCAGCAGTAGGTAAGGATTCAATCCATCAGTTATTTTCCTGATTATCACAATTGCATTGCAGAGATTATTGCAAGTATTTTTTGTTTTATTTTGTCTTCATTTCATTTAAGATAGTAAATATTTTAAAAATGAACATTTCTTGAGGTTTACTAGAAGACTTACAATAATTGCCTAATGACAAGAAAGATATTTGACTGACCTGTTTGTCAGTGCTACGGTCCTTTCTATTACATACAATTTTACTAACATAGGATTTTTGATAGCAAAATATTAAATAACATTTTAAAAGTATAGATAGTTTTGAGGTAATGACTTCAAAGTTTCTTTCAAGAATCCATCTGGACCAACAGCTTTACTCTCTTGCTGTGTCTTTAAAGCCATTAATTATTTCTGGTACTGTTATCATGTTGCTGTTTAAAGCAACACATTATTCTGAAGTCAATTTAGCTAATTTTAGATTTTAACCTGTTTCTATGTTCGACTGTTATTGAGATGCTGGTAGCTATATAATGATTTGAAAAGGGAAATGAAATCTTATTCATCTCCTCTCTATTCTCTAAAATAATGCTACTAAGTTTTTTAAGTGCAGAAATTATCTGTCTTCCCAATCTTCATCATCCAAATAAACACTTTTTTACAACACAAATCTCTTAGTAATAGGTTGTCACTCAATTCTCTATTGCTTCTTACGTATTATTCAAACTGATTTTCTCTCCTAATTCTGCAATATTTTTAAAAATGCTCCTTGCATTTTGTTTTTAAAGGTGTACGTATCTGTATTTTGCTTTAGAGGAAAGGTTATGTTATGGTACATTACGTTACACTATGTTATGTTATGTTACTTTGTGTGTTATGTTATGTTATGTTATGTTTGTTATGTTGGTAGAGAGGCACATTTGCCTCTGGATACTCTTTATATCTGACAATAACCACAAACACTTCCTGTAAATCAATATTATTAATATTATAATATTATAACATATTATTAAATATTATTAAGAATCAAAAAGGAATTATTTGCATGGGCACACAGGCAACTTTTTTAATGAACATATGATACATGAACATTGACTGAAACCTAAAGCAGCATGGGAATATAAGATAAACAAAGTAATAACTATAAAGTCATTCCCGTGATGGCTTCTCCCAAATCTCATGTTAGAAACATACTCAGTAATATTTTTCATCTACCCATTCATCAGTGATCATTAATTTGTTGAAGAAAGGAGAGTACTTTAGTGACTAATATTATTTTGTCTTCATGAAACTTGAACACAGCGTCATCACGTTGCCTTTTTTTTTTTTTTGTCAGAAATAGGTTCACTACTGTGGTCATAAAAATAATGGTGATATTTGAACTATCATTCATGAAAGAATTATGAAGAAAAGACTTCTGAACCCTTTAAGCAGACAACTGGAGCCACTTGAAAAAATGAGGCACAGGTAATTACACTGTAATTACTGCTGCCCTTGATGTTGATAATGACAGTGGCGCACAGATTGCTATAATGACAAGAAGAAAAATTTCTGTCTTCCACAATTACTCATCTGACTCTGATGTCAATCAAATCTTACACGGAACAGCTAGAAAGATGCTGAAAAATCTGTATCAGACTGTATGTGTTGAGATGCACAGGCTCAATTTATTTTTCCTTCTGCTACCAGAAACATCGCTGCAATATTTTCAAAGCTCAGACCAGGCTGAAACCAAAAGGTTCAAAGGCCAACCCTGCCTTAGCACATCATAATTTATTGTGAGGACAACTGCCTGCCATGACTACATTCATCCAAGACGAAGCTGTCTCTTCTCAGCTCCCCGGTGTGAAACTCCCAGCAGCAAGCAGTGGCTTTAGGGAGAAACGCTTCTTCTGTGAGTGCAAATACAATCATTTTCCAATGGGGCATGAAAGTTCACTTTGCTTATCAGAGTGAGCAATTGGTTCCTGTTGAGTTCACTTTGCAGAGCTGAGCTTACTTAAACACTTTTAAATGAGGTTATCGGCAGCAAAGATACCGGATCCTCAGACTTCAGTGAAAGGTCGGTATGGCTCCATCAGAGATGGAACAACTTGCCCAATGACGAAAATAGCCCTCATACCTTTAGCTTATGAACCTTAAAGTATCTGGATGGAAAATGGAGCCCTAAGCAATAAAATAAGCATTGATCATCCAAGGTAAGCATACTGCCTACAGACAATTATGGTAGGAAATACACTTTCATTTTTTAAAAAAAGCATTTCAAAACTCTTTATTTTGAAAAAGGATCTGTCAACCTGATACAATAAGTTAAAAAAAACCCATAAAATAACTGCTCACAGTCAATGAGACTTAGAAATATATAACTCTATTTTTGCTTGTCCAAGAGCATACAGAACAAAGATATTAGGCTATATCAAGATATTTGTTGCCCATTCAAATATTTTCCTGGTAGCATACATCTCGGACAAATGCTACAAGAAAATCTTCAGGTGATAAAAACAGTTTTCCTTCCAGACATACCAATTCAACAGTCTTAATAAAGTGGTTATATGCCAAAAAGAAGATTATTATGTTTAAATTAGATGAAACTGTTTGGACTTGAAGACACTCAATACAGAAGGCCAATATAGGTGGGAGCTGAGAGTGCTCAGCACTTAAATGATACCATCCTTTTAATCAAAGGAAGCTGTAACTTTATGAGATGGATTTATGAGGAAATTGTAGAAATGTCCAGCACACTTGACTATATAGTGGAGATCATTTCACAGTAAAAAGACGTTTTGAAAGCCAAACACACTCTTTGGGTGGCTGAGGGGCTGAGAACAACCTTTCCAAGATGCCACACAGCATCATCTGTGCGCTATAGCCTGACAACAACAGCACACCAAAGAGAATATACTTTTGCAGGGAAGGCCACATATGCAATGTTTTTGGGATATTTTTCCCCTACACAGGGAACCACATGAGTAGAAGAATCGCTAGCTGAACAGTACAGACCTCTTTCCCTCCTCTTTCTCCCATCCAATCTCCAAGTGTAGAGAGTTAGTGTGCTATTCACCATCCTTTCAGTGGTCCTTGCTGTGACATGGCTGATTAAGACTTCGGTTGCCAAGTGAGTAAATTTAAATTGTAACTATAAATTTTGTGTGCTTCCTTTCAAAACACAGCTTAAAGAAAGGTTAATGATAGTGTCCATTTGCTCTCCTGGTGTTTAACAATTTAGACATTAGCCAGCGGGAAGAAAAAGTTGTGGGCTGAATACACTTTAGTCTGAGCTTCCTATTAAGTGATTAGTTAAAGATTACTCTAAAGAGCCTAGAATGTCTTCCAGAGCATACTGAAACACTGAACCACATGAGTGAGGGGTACCTGGACTGGCAGGGAGAATTTGTCCAGTTCTCAAGAACAATTTGAATGAGAAGGTATTCGGTACCCAGCTGAGTAATGCTGACAGGAGCCAGCCCTGACAGTAGTGGAAAACAGCATTTGCTATTCTTGATAAACTGTGTTGTCTCCAGTGTTGGCACCCTCAGAGAAGAACAGGAGAGGCATAACCCATGCAATCCTAACTTGGTCTGAAGCTCTGATTCAGTCATGCACTTAGGCATCTTCTTCTCTGGAAGGCCATGTATAAATCTCGCTGAATTCAGCAGGGCTTAAGCACATTCTGAATTGTTTTTCTACATTAGGGTGTTAGGTGAATTGTATGAAAAAAAAATAAGTTTAAAATGTTCACAGCCCATTAATATTGATGCTCCTGCCCTGGATGGGCCTGCATTGTTGAAAAGACAAGATTCATCTTATGGGTTCAGAGTCATAAATGTTTATAAAAATTCTACTTTCTGTAGAATATCTGTTGTAAATATCTTAATTCTCTGTAATGGTCTTATTTTCTTATAATAATCATTAAGAGGAACAGATGGAGGTTTATTTCCAGTTCTTTATACGAGAAATAAAGCATACAGACATTTAATTTGCAGACCAATCTTCTTCCTCCTAACAGGTTTACTGATACACGTTGTCAGGCTTTACTTCTTTCTCCTCCTCCTTCATCCACATAAAGTACTCTGAGTGTGGCTATTATGAATGTAGATGTTCAAGGGATATTGTACTGTGGGAAAGATAATGTATTCTCTGCAGCAGCTTTTGTATCTGGTAGGAGATAATCTATATGCAAATAGCTAACACTGTTAACTATTGTCACCTCTGTTAAAAGAAACAATAGAACAGAAATGCTACTTCTATTCAAACAGATTTAGAGGAAACCCTATCCCAAAACTGCAAATATGACCTGAATCTCCAAGAATTGCGATTTTTTCATTTTTTAACGTTAGCATATGGAATGCAAGTTCATTTGAGTTCTGAGAAAAATACTTAATATTTTATCCATCAAATAGACAGCCTTTGTGTTATAATCTTTTGACTCATGAAAAAATCTTGAATACTTGTAACAGTAAAGTAGAAAACTTGATACTGGATGAAAAATTAAATAACCATTGTTGCCTAGCAAGACTTAATCTCACATGAAAATGTACATGATGACTTAAAAGTATTGCAGAGTGAATAAAAAAGAGACAAGTGCCAAAATTAATTTAAATAAGAGGACTTATGACTTGTAGCAACAAGTGTAACTAACATTTTTGACATGGATGAAAGCAAACATTGCAAATCCACTGAAGTTTAAAATACAAGAAAGTACTCACTGAGATAACTAATTCAGGATTAGAAGGTAACAAAAATAAAAAGACAGTAAATGAGCACATTCAAACAGGGCAAAATTTTCCAAAAAAAAATTTAAAAAAAGGTAACATGAAACTTCCAGTATTTCACCTGAACTTGAAAGATCCTAAGAATATGTTGTGATTTATACTCAACATGGAGAAAGACCTATCATTTAACCTCCTAAAATAGACCAAATAATTCAAGTGATCATTAATAAGAATCCAAATCAAGACATAAAACCCTAAGAGGTTGCTAATGTTTGCATGAAACCTGGTACCAGGTCAAGGCAATTGTAACGGAGTTTGATGAAGCAATCATTGGTTTATATGCTGTATGTACATGTTGATCTAGATGTAGACAAAATCATTTGACCAAAACTTCCTTCATAATGAGCAAACTAGATTCCACAAAAATGGGGTACTACACCTGAAAATGTTAAAATTAAAGTTGGTGGAGTTGTGTTTGGTTTCTTTTGGGAAATGTATTTTTGAAAAAATACATGCTTTGGAAACCAAAACTTATTTGTTGTTTGTTCTAAGTAGTGGACCTGGGTTCAGCTTGTTTGTCCAAATCAACCTTGTATCTCAGTTCTATGGAACGTGTCCTAATTGATAGAAGCATCGTAAATAAATAATTTACTGCACACTGGATCAAAGAAAAGTACAAATAGCACGCAGCTCTGTAGCCCAGTGCTTACACTCCCTGAATGATCATAAACCTGGATCAAAATCCAGCTTTCATCCAGTGACTTTTTTGGTGTAAAGTACATGAGAAACTATTATTTTATTTTATCTAATATTCTGTGCCTTAGTTTCCACCTATAAAATGAAGATGGCCAGTACTTCCTCATGTTATGGAGTTGTTTTGAAAATAAACTATAAATACTTGCATAAATTCATACAGTTTCTTCATATAAAGATACAACATTTCCTCTCAAAGCTGTTAAGCAACATTTTCTGTGTGTTGAGTAAACTGTTTCATTGACTACTTTAAGTAATATATGCTACTCTTTTTTTCAATGCTCCAAATGTCATAGAAAGCATGGGGTAAATAAATACATATTTAATATATAAAGGGAAGAACTACATAGATTTTACTATGGACTTCATAATTTTAAATGTCTTAAAATCCTAAATGTAGTTTCCCAGATTATCTGCAAAGGCACATTCAGACCATAGTCTTGATTCTTCTGTGGTAAAGCTGTTCACAAACCTTTTATAGTGATGGATGTAAGAACTATCAGAAGCTCTTTTCCTCACGTCCACAGGAAACGTTTATCATACATACAGCTTTTTGGTTTAATTGAACTATGAAAAAGTTATAGCTGCTTGATATTTTTTTAGGAGTTTGTACAATATTTTTAAAACTAATACAGAGCACAATGACAAATAAAATGTAACAACCATTTTAACTCAGGTATATGTAAATGAATTAGAGTTGTAGCAGAGCTGCTCACCAACTCAGTGAGGTTAAGGTTCTTAGCAACATGAAAAACTTTGAATATATCACCCTGTCATGATGCTGCAGTGTTGAGCAGAGCTTTGGATACACAGCTCATTCTTGACTCTGATGAGGCCAGAATTTCTCTTCCCCAGTGTAAAGTGTCCTCAAGTCAGGCTTGTTCTACCTCACTTTCCCTGTGCAAAAGAGTACCGAACATATTCCAACTAACCATTTCAGATATACCACGCTTGCAGACACCACAGCTGTTCCCTCAGCAACTCATTTCCTCTGTGTGTCTCTGAGGGAATATTGTGGCTGTATGCCACAGCACCTTAGAAATCACCTGAACAACAGCTCATCTCACCCGTCAGTGTGAAAGCACTTCCTCCTTTCCTTTTAAGAGACAAATCTCAAATATTTAGGATAAAACAGGGGTGCACAGAGACAAGTATGCTATAAGAAATTCAGAAATTGTTGTGCTGTAATCACGTTTGCGAAAAGTGGAGAAAAGGAATGAAAATATTAAGGCAGATTACCATTTTGCCACTGCAAGGGAA
Source organism: Trogon surrucura (assembly GCA_020746105.1). NCBI lineage: Eukaryota > Metazoa > Chordata > Aves > Trogoniformes > Trogonidae > Trogon > Trogon surrucura. The sequence goes on along the minus strand of CM036617.1, from coordinate 108,015,608 downwards.
TGTGGTTTACACAATGAAAACCCTTAACTAAGGTTGAAATGTAGACACCTGAGCCAATTAGTCCACTGAAAAAAGTAGGAACACAGAAGACATTGTCCTACTTCTTTTTTAAAATATATATATATATATCTCAACTACAATTTACATCAAAAAAAACCCTTGATTCCACCCTCCTTTAGTCTAAGTAAGCCTTATTTTAACCTGCATGAATTCAGAAGGGAACTGAGATGAGAAGACCAATTCATTTTACAATTTCTCCAGACATCACAGCTGCAAGAGGGAAAGTTTATTGCCTGATATCAGCATATCTCAATATCTCTACAGAGATCATCATGGTGAGGCAAATGGACAGGAGATTTTCTAATCTGATAAAGCAGGTGACTTCATCCTACCCTCATTTTGTGTGGGTTTCTTAGAAACAGGTCGATGAGTAAATGAACTGTTTTATTTTTCACAGTTTGGAAGAAACAAAAACCAAAGAAACCAGAATGAAGACAAAAGAGCTGGGAAGAAAGTATCCACTCTCGTAACTATAGTACACCTCAAATTTGAGAGGAAACAACCAGGAATAATAACTAATATTTCCAGTTACAAAACATACTTGAAAAAGAATGCTGGGAGAACTCTATTAATATTTTGCTTTTAATTAATTATTTTCCAGATCAAGATGAGAATTACTGTCATCTATCCTGGAAGTCTGTTAAGTATTGTAGTTACTAGCATATTGTTATTTAACATATAAGAGAAAACAAATTTTTTTTTCTTCATTTTTTTTCATTCATACACTTGCATTATTAACAAGACAGGCAGAAAACTGATAGCTTGAATTAATGAAAGTAGACATAGAACCAAAAACATAGAAAGCATAATATAGCTGGAAACATACTGTTCTAGTATGTAAGTTATTACAATATTTGGCCTTTGTTAGTCCCTTAAAATACCTTTTTGAGACAACTCACCCTCAGAAAATAGCATGCCAAGAAATTCAACAGGATACTCTGCAAAATTTTGTAAAAAATTTTGGCTAATATGAAGATTAGGAAAGCAAAACTCTGGTATGGATTCAAAACATTTATGTCAAGATAAAATGAGATGTATATGCATATGCTCTATTTTTTTAAGGAAAAAAAATCTATAATAAAATGTGTTTTACCCTAGGACACTCTTGGAGAAAGAATTCTGGATCATTAATAAAATATACTTGCAACTGTTGTGTTTAAAATACCTAAACTAGCCTTATTTACATAACACGTGTGTGTCCCAGGAGATGTAATTAATAATAAATCCATCTTTCACCATTTGGATGGTTCAGTTTTGTACCTTTCCCCTCTTCTTATCAACATCCTCAAACATCCTTTGAAAGAAATAAATAGGGGTCAACCTGTAATTTCTGAGTAAAAATTTAAATGAGACTGTGAAGCTGCAAATCTATATGAATATGTAAATTGCTCTCTCTGCTTCCTCTCAACAAAAATGTAAAAATAGATATTCAATATTTGCCATTAATCAAGAGCCTTATATATTTTCAAATGTTTGAACTAATTAAAATTATTTATAAGAAGTTAAACACATACTGTTGATAATTGCAAATATTTTTACTTCAGTTATTCCATAGATCAAAGATATCCCTAAGTCTAATTAGTCTAAGTCAAATCAGCCTTGATAGTTGTGGCCCAGTAAGCATGGTTATGCTTGCCACCATTGTCTGAGCTTCAGCTCTGGGAGTCCCCCCCCCTCCCTAGGCATGCTCTGACTTACAAATGGCCCCCAAGTGTTACTGGGGTGCTGTGGGGCAGCTTTCACCCCCTCTCTGAAAGCTAAGGTAAAGGGAGAAATCAGGGGTGTATGAAATGAAAGGAAAGCCTGGGGGGGGGGGGGGGGGGGGGGAAATACACCAGGACTGAGGAGGAGGGAACTCCACCACCAGCACCATGCTCCTGTCAGTGAGAACTCAGGGTGGTGGCCATGGGAATGATGTGTTGATCCTTCCCAGCTTTTTCTATAGGAGACAGAATCATCAGCCTCAGACTCAGGCTGTGGGGACACTGGACCACAATACCAGAGACAACCTGTTGGTACTTGGAAGTTTTGCTGGGGCTTGGTAATGATTTTAACTGTGCTGTTAGTAAAGCTTTGTCCTAATGGAATATAAAGGACTGTTAGAGACAGCAGAAACATTACTGGGGCTAACAGTGAATACTTGACTCTCTATATACAGTACGTTCCCCATGGCCTGCCAGAAGAGGAGCGTGGTATATTCACTAACATGCAAGGGTATGATGTTCTCATCAGGCTCAGGCAGCTGGCCTTAAAATATTAGATCTCAATTTAGATGTCATAAAATAGTGCTGCACAGCAAAACTAGAACTCAGGTTTCTGAACCCATAAGATGTGCAATCTCATTTATACAGTGTTGTTGTCATACATAGGATTTAAGTGCCTGATATTTTCCAATCTTGTATGCTACATGATATTTTTAAAAGACTATTTTTTTCAGAATATATTTAAGTCAAAATTCATATGGTGATTAGTGAAACAGTGTTAACTGATCCCTGTCATGCCATACTTTTTAAGGGCTTTGTTCTACTGCTTTTACATAACACATGAAATATAAATAAAATAAGTTTCCACATATTGTATACTAACTATAGTACTCATGATGTTCTCTCTTTGATACCACCTGTCCTTCATATCAGTTTTGTTGGATAATGGTTCCAAATTATGTAGTCTAAAATGGTTTATTATGAAATAGTTTTTAATTAATTTCTTTCTCATTGTCACAATTATTTGTATTTCCTGATCTTTAAAAAATGTAACTCAATTGTAGTACGTTTAACTTCGTTTATAAAAGAGTCAGACTAAATCTCTACATTCTCTTAGTTTTGTCAGCGTTTTTTTCCCCAACACTCATGTTACTTATTATGAAGGTCAATAGGTTAAAGTGATAGTGATACCTCCAAACTGCACAGAAATGTGAAGCTTATTTTGTCAGAACAAAAGTACCACTATTCTCCATGAAAGAACTTTAAGGAACAGGCATCCTACATTCCACATGGAGATACTTATATTTATTAAAATTTTCACGTTAATTATCTAGCAGCCCTCATTATGAAATCTCTGTGAAAAGTTTCAAGGTTATTTCAATTAAAAAAAAAATCTGTAAAAAAAATTTTTTTGTAAAGACATTAATTTGTAAGCAGGGTATAAGAACTACTTGACCAATTAGCCTCTTAGGTTCTTAATCGTGTCCGTAACTGGTCTTATATGATGAAACTTAATAAAGTAACATTCCTGGAGATTCTGTACCAGGGCAGATTCAGTGAGTTAGTAAAAAATGCACGTATAATGGTAGTCAACAGAAAAAAAAAATAAAATTCAAAGTTACTTGGAATTTACATCAATCAACATATCTACTGATATATAATTTGTCAGATATGACATCTTTTCTTAACACTTTTCTAAATAAAATAGCTAAGCCCATCTCATTGTTATAAATCTAACTATGTGCATTTATTTTTTTGCACTGTGTATGCCAGTCCCACCTGTTATGAATGTAAGACAAAACCCTGCAAGACCTCACGTTAAATAGAGGTTCACAATGAGTGAGAGGGACACAAAGTAGACAAGGATTTGTGAAATCAAGCAACAGCTTTTCTAATTTTGATGTATTACTTCTATTCTGGCAGATCTGCAGAGATAGACTGGCAGATTCATATCCTTCTCTTAAAACAGAGCCTTGTGTCATTCTTCAGACTGATGCACGGTAAAACCTCCTCCTAGGAGATGCTGGTGTCATGTGAATCAAGTACAACATCTTGCAATGCGTTACAGATACAAAAATGGATTCTGCACAGAATACTTGAGAAAAAACTCTCGTTATGTGACTGTTTCTGAGATATGTAGGGAAAGTGACTTGTGAAGCAGGGGTTGATCTACACTTTCTTCCTGAATTTGACCTCCTCAGCTTTGCTGCATGTAATAGCCTTAAGGAAACCTCACTGGCCGAATAAGTGACTTCTTTACAGAGAACAGTTAAGATTCCTGGGAAATATATACTGGTTTAGTCAATGAAGTGGAAGTGCTAGATGTATCAGACTGAGATGGGATGGAGTGTTTTACAGTGAGGAGAAGCCAGAAGTTGAGTTCTACAAATTTTCTCCGGTAAGAAGCTGTTCCATATTATTATTATTATTGTCTAAAGAACAAAGCAAGAAGCCTCTGCTTTCTGAGTCTTATTCATAGAAACGTAGAATTATTTGAGTTGGAAGAGATCCTCAATGATCATCTAATTCCAAGCCCCCTGTCACGGACAAAGACGTCTTCTACCAGATTAGGCTGCTCAAAGCCCCATCCAACCTGTCCTTGAACCCTTTCAGGCCAGCTTCTCTGGGCAACCTGTTTCAGTGTTTCAACACCATGACAGAAAAGAATTTCTTCCTAATATCTAATTTAAATTTAGCCTCTTTGAATTTGAAACCATTATCCTTTGTCTTGTCGCTATAGGCCCTGGTAAAAAGTCTTTTTCCATCTGTCTTATAACCCCCTTTAATTACTGGAAGGCCACTAAGATCTCCCTAGAACCTTCTCTTCTCCAGGCTGAAAAATGTCAGATCTCTCAGCCTGTCCTCACAGGGAGGTGTTCCAGCTGCCCGACTGTTTTTATGGCTATCTTCAACACCTGCTCTAACAGGTCAATGTGTTTCTTGTCGTGGAGCTGAAGTCCAGGTGAGGTCTCACAAAAATGGAGTAGAGAAAGGACAATTACCTCCCTCAATCTGCTGGCCACTTTTTTTTTTTTTTTTTTTTTTTTTTAAATGCAGCCCAGGATATAATTGGCTTTCTGGGCTGTCAGCACACATTGCCAGCTTATGACCAACTTTTTTTTCACCAGTATCCCCAAGTCCTTCTTTGCAGGGGTACTCACAATCCCTTCATGTTCCAGCGTGTATTGAGACTGGGAATTCCACCAACCAAGATGCAAGACCTTGCACTTGACATTGTTTCACTCTGTAAGGTTTGCATAGCCGTGCTTGTCAGAGTCCCTCTGGATGACATTTCTTCCCTCACGCAGATCATCTGCATCGCTTAATTTTATGTCATCCACATATTTGCTGAGGTGACACTCAATTCCACCATGTCACTGCTGAAGGTATAAAATAGTATTGGTGCTGGTGTGGACTATTGAGGGATACCACCTGTTACTCACTTCCACTTAGACATTGACTAATAGACATAGACATTTCCACTTAGACATTGTCTTTGGATGTGACGATCCAGCAAATTCTTTATTTGTCTGTTCCTTGTCTGTTCCTTATCTGTTCATCCATCAAAATCATATCTCTCCAGTTATGCAGGAAGAACATTGTGTGGGACTCTATCAAAGACTTTATAGAAGTTAAGGTAGATGATATTCACAGCTCTTCACTTGTCCACTCCAGTATAGAAGGCCGCTGGATTAAGCAGGCACAGTTTGCCCTTTGTGAATCCGTGTTAGCTGTGCCTAATCACCTCCCTGAGTTCCATGTATTTGGACACGTCTTCCAGAACGATCCATTCCATGATCTTAAGGACATGGAGTTAAAATTGACTAGTTGGTCTTCCTTACCTTAAGATTAATACCAATACCTGCAACTCCTTTTATTTGAACTAGGAGTTCTTTATGAGAATGTCATGAAGAGTTAAAAGGAAAGATCTTCCCTCAGTCACTGCAAGTCACATGAGGATGACACCCAGTCAATTAAGAGGTAAAACCCATTCCAGTAAGCCTAATAAATGACAGCACAGAATTCACAAGCTGAACTGTTATTTGTATGTCTGTATTATCAAAATTGTCAAGGATATCTCTGACACCATAAATTCCTCCTCTATTTGCTCCTCTACAAGTCAATCATTACTTCTTTTATCATTTGGTGGAAAGATTTCAATATCTAATTCTCGTAACCAAACCCCAGGGTCATTCTAGGAGAAAGGGACTGACAAATAACTCTTCAGTTATAATTTTATGTCTTAGAATGTATCTTGTTGTTTATATTAATCTACTTTCCTGTTGACCTAAAAAAGCAAGTGAAAAGCAGTTGTTTTGAATGAGAAAATTGCTCAGAATCCTCCGGTGTCCACTTTGTAGATCCTACAATATGGTGTAAAATGGTGGCATATACAAGATATTTAAAAGTCTTCTTGAAGGAAGATAAATCCTCACAAAAGCAATCATTAAGAGCTGTATTAATTTTAATGCCAGACAGGTTAGTCAGTTTCACAGAATCACAGAATCACAGAATGTTAGGGATTGGAAGGGACCTTGAAAGATCATCAAGTCCAATCCCCCTGCCAGAGTAGGAACGCCTAGATAATGCTACACAGGAACGTGTCCAGGCAGGTCTTGAATGTCTCCAGAGAAGGAGACTCCACAACCTCCCTGGGCAGCCTCTTCCAGTGCTCAGTCACCCTCACTGAGAAGAAGTTTCTTCTCGAGTTTAAGCGGAACCTCTTATGTTCCAGTTTCAGACCATTACCCCTTGTCCTATCATTGGTTGTCACCGAGAAGAACCTAGCTCCATCCTTTATATATTTGTAAACATTAATGAAGTCATCCCTCAGCCTCCTCCAAACTAAAGAGCTCCAGCTCCCTCAGCCTTTCCTCATAAGGGAGATGTTCCACTCCCTTCATCATCCTAGTTGCCCTGTGCTGGACTTTCTCCAGCAGTTCCCTGTCGAACTGAGGGGCCCAGAACTGGACACAGTATTCCAGATGGGGTCTCACCAGGGCAGAGTAGAGGGGAAGGAGAACCTCTCTCGACCTACTAACCACCCCCCTTCTAATACACCCCAGGATGCCATTGGCCTTCCTGGCCACAAGGGCACACTGCTGGCTCATGGTCATCCTGCTGTCCACCAAGACTCCCAGGTCCCTTTCCCCTGTGCTGCTCTCTAATAAGTCATTCCCCAACTTATACTGGAACCTGGGGTTGTTCCTACCCAGATGCAAGATCCTACACTTACCCTTGTTATATTTCATTAAATTTTTCCCTGCCCAACCCTCCAGCCTGTCCAGGTCTTGCTGGATGGCAGCACAGCCTTCTGGTGTGTCAGCCACTCCTCCCAGCTTGGTGTCATCAGCAAACTTGCTGATAGTACTCTCTAGTCCCTCATCCAGATCATTGATGAATATATTGAATAATACTGGTCCCAGTACCGACCCTTGAGGGACTCCACTGGATACAGGCCTCCAACCAGACTCCGCCCCATTGACCACAACTCTTTGGCTTCTTCCCCTTAGCCAGTTCACAGTCCACCTCACTACCCGAGAGTCTAGACCACACTTCCTCAGTTTAGCGGTAAGGATGTTGTGGGAGACTGTGTCAAATGCTTTACTGGAGTCAAGGTAGACCACATCCACCGCTCTGCCATCATCTATCCACCTTGTTATATCCTCGTAAAAGGCTATGAGATTAGTCAAGCACGACTTCCCCTTGGTGAAGCCATGTTGACTGTCTCTAATGACCCTCTTATCCTTGATATGCCTTGAGATGGCACCAAGGATAAGTCGTTCCATCACTTTCCCAGGGATGGAGGTGAGGCTGACCAGTCTATAGTTTCCCGGGTCCTCCTTCTTGCCCTTTGTACTGGGTTCAGCTAGGATAGGGTTAATTCTCAGTAAAGAAGCTAGTCGCTAGTCAAAGGGATATTCGATACCATCGTGATGTCATGCTCGGGTTGTACATATATATATATATATGGAGCTGGTCGGGGGAGGGTGCTCTCTTTTCCAGTGCTCGGGCCGGGCGTGTGGCTGGGTTTCCAGGTGGTGAGATCCGCGTTACATGTTACTCACCTTATATTTGGTTAAACGTTACTGTTATTTTACTGTTATTGTTACCATTTATGTTCACCTTTAAAACAAAATGTTTTTATCTCAACCCCACGAGGCCTTTGCCTGCGGCTCCTTTCGGGCTCTTCCCCTCACTCTCGGTAGAGGGGAGGGAGCGACCACGTGGTTCCTTTGTTTCCTTCCCGCAGGTAACTCGGTTCGAACCACCACACTCTTTTTGAAGACTGGAGTGACATTTGCTTCCCTCCAGTCCTCAGGCACCTCTCCCGTCTCCCAAGACTTGGCAAAGATGATGGAGAGTGGTCTAGCGATGACATCAGCCCGCTCCCTCAGCACCCGTGGATGCATCCCGTCTGGACCCATGGATTTATGGATGTCCAGATTGCTTAATTGGTCCCCAACCCAGTCCTCATCGACTAAAGCAAACTCCTCCACTGCCCTGACTTCCTGTGGGGCCTCAGGGGAACGGGGCTCCTCAGGACAGCCTCCGGCAGAGTAGACAGAGACAAAGAAGGCATTCAGTAACCCTGCCTTCTCTGTATCTTCTGTCACCAAGGCACCCACCTCATTCATCAGTGGGCCTACATTGCCTCTGGTGTTAGTTTTATCTGCCACGTATTTGAAAAAACTCTTCCTGTTGTCCTTGACCCTTCTCGCCAGGTTTAATTCTAGGGAGGCCTTTGCTTTCCTAGTTGCCTCCCTACATCCTCGAACAACAGCCTTATATTCTTCCCAAGTGGTCAGCCCCGCCTTCCAAGATCTGTAAATTCTTCTCTTGCCCTTGAGCTTACCCAGCAGATCCCTGTTTAGCCACGCAGGTCTCCTGGCTCCCTTTCTTGACTTCCTACGTGTCGGGATGCTCTGATCTTGAGCACGGTAGAAGCAGTCCCTGAACGCTAACCAACTATCTTGGGCCCCTTTACCTTCAAACAGCTTTGCCCAGGGGATTTTCTCTAGTAATTGTTTGAAAATGAAATGAAGTGAAATTTCAATGAAATAACTACCCAAGTCATAAAATATGTTGCTGAGGTATTTTACTTCTAGGGCCTTTAGTAAGTGCCTCACATTCTTGACTCTAAAAGAATGGCAAAAAGTAAATGAATTAGGGTTTTCTCTTTTGTTAGAGACAGGTAATGGATTAGTAAAACTTGTCAAGATGCTTCTGGACTAGACAGTCCACCTTAACCTAGACGATTTCAAAGAAATACAAAATCCTGAATTTGCTGTTCTAGCAGCAAATAAAACATTTTCAGTTGAACCGTTTCGGTAATCAATATCTAATCTGCACTCACAGCATTTTTATTTTAGTTAAAAAGTAAAAGGGTGAAAAGGTGGAGTGTTTTGTAGCCAAAGATGGAGCTTTAGCTTCGGTAGTTCGCTACTGTTTTTGCCACAGAATGTTCCAGTTTCATGTTTCTAATATTGACAAAATAAGGCAATCCATCTTTTTCACTGAGTTATTTCTTGCTTTCTAAACACCAGCCTTATTTTTTCAGGCCATTTATTCAATTTTCATCTGACCCCATTGACCATGCCATAGGGTATTATCCTTCTTCCAATGACTGTTGGCATTGTAAGTGCATCTCAGATATTCAGAAGTATTTGTACCTCTCAGTCACACTTTATACTCTGTATTGCAGCAAATACTCATAAGTGAAACTGGAAGACTTGTCCCTATTTCTACTCTAAAATACAGTAAATTGAAGTAAACAACACTCTAGTTTAAATGATAAGGCACTTCGTAAAGGTTACAGTTAGTCTATGGAGGTAGAATGCTTTCCATTAAGCACATTTTCTTTTGTCGCTTTTAGAGATCCAAATTAGATGAAAGAGGAAAGAGACATTTTTCTATTAGGAAAATGATTGTAAACTGAACCTCATAATTATAGATAAGCATTTCAGGATCTACTTATCTCCTGTATGTGCACTGTATCATATTTAAGATAGTTTAGTATTTCAGAATCTCCATACACAAGTTGAGATCATATAAAAACTCATCTCCAAATGTCTGGGAATTGTTATTTTTATTCATTTACACATTCATTTATTTTTGACAGAATAAAATGATTAGCCTTTGTTTTGCACTGTCAGGAAACTGCTGTTACTATATTTTTTAAATAAAATAAATGTACACGCAGTAGAACTTTGCTTACAAACATCTTAGAAAAGGTTTTTCTTACATTCAGACTTCACAGCCTATTTACAAATGAGAACTGAAGTTAATAGCTGTTACAGCAGTAAATGTATATTAATGAAGGTGAAAAATGCACAATATGCAACACTCCTGCCTAGTTATAACTTAAGCTTTTGTCTGTTATCTTATCTGAGAGGTACCAGTGTGATTTAAAGTTGCTATTTAAGGACTACATACTTTGGATCAGCTACAAGAAAAGTTTTCTAAAGATGCTGAAAAGTGACTTGAATATTAATGTGAGATCCCACAAAATCAAGGGAAGAATTCAGACTGTAGTATAAAAATGTAAAATACTAACAGAATGTATATATAATTGTTACCATAGAGCAGTGATGTCAACCCATAGCAATACCTACATATTGTAAGTTACTTAATACTACAGAAGAGGAAATTTTTAGTAGGGAATGCTTACACCTTAAGCTTCCTGCCTGGCTTTTTTTGAATATTCTTGAAATGTCTGTTCATGACTAGAGATTGTTGCTAAAACAGTTAACTTATTTTTAATATTGTTTAGACACTGTATCTGTACAATTTTTTTACACAGCAAAACAAACTTCTTGTTACTATAATGGATTTTAAGGACATAGACACTACATTGCCTTTATATAGAGATCTACATGGATAGTTTTAAACCAACAGTGATTACCTGTGATAGCTATTTTTATACTAATATTTGGAAAACAGTTATTTTTTTTTATTTAAAATTGATTTTAAAATTAAAATACTAGTATTAGGAATACTAATATACATACATATATATATATACAATATACATATATATATATACAATATAAAAGAAATATTTTGTGGAATGTTCAGGAGTATTTCAAAATTAAGACAGATTTATCAAAGATCACAATTGGTTTTGGTATATTTCCCTGGGTTGGTTTTTTTTTTTAATACTGTGATTTGCCATTCCTATCTTTTTCTTTTTATTAATTTTAATTTATGTATAACCTGATGCATTGTTTTCTGGAGCAGAGCTGGTGGATAACTTTTTTTACAAGTCTTAGTAATTATACATAATGAATATAGAGCTCACTGTAAGATCCTAGTCATGGATGCAACCTGAAAACAACTATTTATCCAGTATTGCACAAGAAGATATTTTAATAACTTGTTGCTATTAATACCAATAATCAATATTGGATTAATTCATATATAGGATGAATTTATATATGAACGTTTTACACATTTGGAATTGCCAAACTCTGAAAAAGCATTTTCAGCAGAAAAGCAAATCAATTTAATACTATTCGTAGAGTAGAAACTGCATATAGCTCAAATTTGTCTAAGCTGCAATCTTATTGTATAGTCACTGAACATGTAATTACACCATCTATTATTATAATTGCTTTGTCCTCCGAAGACATCTGAAAATAATTAATAAGACTGAGGAAAAATTGTACTTTGAAAACTCTTGCATGGTACATCGAGTGAAGGAAATCCTTCCTTTTTAATACTTAGACAATAGTACTGCCTTACCCATTTTAGTACAGGGGATGTTATAATCTTGTGAGCAGTGTACTGAAAAATATTTCTAACAAAGCCGGTTTTAACTGTTACTAAATAAAATAAATAGCCTATTGAAAATTGTATCAAATTTGCTGATATTGATAAAGATCTGTCAACCTCATAACTTTTTTAAATGCAAATCACAATGAGTTTTTATTGTGTTGGTATTAATAGGGGTTTGAGACATTTTTGCTTCACTCTTCATTCTGCATTCATTTTTATTTTCAAGTATCTATTGTTACTGTTGAGGAAACCTAGAAGATTCAATTTGTATCATGAATGTTTTTCTGGTTTTTACCTTGTTTTTCTACAGGACATTTGCATTTCAGTAGAAAACGTCATAAACTTTTATTTCTAAAGAGATATATGAAGAAGTAGTCTTCATACTAACCTTACTAACCTTGATATTTTTGATTTTTAATTTTCATTGTTAATCATTAAGGGATATCAAGTTCTTATTTTTTCAACTATGTACTAAAACTGTTACTGAATCATTCCACAGAATGTGGAGTAATACTAAAGGAATCCTGCCAAATATGGCTGTAATAAGTGGCACTGAAATGCCATAGACTTCTATTGACCCTTATCATCTTCTATTCATTGTGTTACATTGTGCAATAACACTGCCATTAACCAAGATGTGAGCTAGTTTGTGCGCAATTTATGTTCCAATAGTTGCAATAAAATAGGCACATATTTTCTGATCCAATGTACTTATATCTCATACATATGCCAAATGATTATAATAATACACATCAATGATGATCTTCACATAAATATAAATTTAGCTACAACTTTGATATTCCATTAGCCATAAAAACTTCTAGAGTGCTGAGCTATCAGCTACCACTGGGCAAGCAATACAGCAGTCTACCTTCGGGGGGTAGTTTCAGCAAATCATTACCAGCTTTACTTTTGTTAACTCAGTCAAGCAAAGATCAACAATCATCTTGGTCTCGCTTTGCTGAGGAGCATTATAACCCATGATAAAAGAACTTAGTTCACTCTTATAAAGTGTACACTATGTGTATGCTAGAATGATTGTGACCTTATGAAGTTTCTTCCTGCCATAGCAGTGTCACCGTTTGCTCTTGCAGCAGTTTTTATCTTAGAAATTCAAGGTTAACCTTTTCAATAATTAGCTACATGACCTGCAAGTTGCTCTGTTATTATGAGCTCATTATTGAACTTATTGCCACCTTAATATACCCTGCTATTAGTATGCAATAAGAAAATGTGTGAATTCGCATTTACCATCCATGAAACAACATCCATCAAAGGGAGAAAAAAATGTACACTGTAAAATACAATGGAGACTTTACTCAAACTCGTGTACTGTACTTTCCTGATAAAGTACTCTAATAGCATTATTCAGGTCTATTTGTTTGTGAGCTGGACTTTTTCAATAGTCAGAAGAACTTTACTATTTTATTTGTTTTGGCATACGTCAGAGGATTTATATCATCTCGGTGTATCATAATAAAACAATTGCAGCTTCACTTATGCCAAAATATTTCATTATAAACCTGATTGACTATCCTATATTCATCTCAAGTACAGATTTCAGACCAGACAATGTTAGCAATATTACTTTTGGTATACAGTTCTGTTAGAACTTTCTAAAATTCCTTGACTAGTAACTTTACTATGTGCAAGCTGTTGCAGGAACGTCAATAAACTGATAGTTGGTGTCTGATTTGCAACTGATTCAAGTGAGAGTAGATAGAGGAAATCAAGATCCAATTTATCAGTCTGACAAGAAAAAGAATGGACAATGTACACAGCAAAGAGAAACAACAAATTGATAATTAAAAGTTGAGAATAACGTGCTTGGATTTTGCTAAGCAATCCTCCTCCGAATTTTGCAGACTGAAAAGCTCAAACTTGCTTATATTGTACAAACACTAAAATTTAGCCAGTGTCTGATGGTAGTCACTAGATGTCTGTATGTTTCTTCCTAAATTGGTATTAATTTCATGCAAAGGATACACAGTGCAATATCACTCCATTAAGTCACATTGCTAAGTCATTTATAACTTGTTTAACTTCAGTGTCTGTTTATTAATGGAATATTAGACACACTCTTAGGAAAACTCTTAGGAAAATAGCAGCGTAACTGACAAGATACTGTAGCTGTATTGACTCTCTTCCAAATGTGATCTTATGATTTGTACATAGGAAAAATAGTTTACACTCTGAACGTGCAACTAATGTGATGTGTTAGTTTGTGGCAGGGGCAATGAGCTGATGAAGGGGAATCTTTTAGCATCATGGGTGACACTGTGCCACCGTGAGAGAAGGGAAGGGGCCCTTTTCTTCTGGGTCACAGAGTTTGGGAACTTGTCAGGCCGCCACCTCCACTGCAGGTCCTCCAGGTACATCAGACGCCTGTGGTCTTGCTGATGTGCAGGAATGGAGCTGCACAACCTTCTAGGTCACTTTCCTCCCCATCTATGTGTGATTGTTAAGATGAACACAGAACACCAAACTGGTAAATGCTGCTCAAGCATCTTGCTGCTATATACTTCTGAGTGTTGACTTCTCCAAAGTAAGTAGAGTCGGGAAAAAAATAGACTGTACTCAGTATCACAGAAAAAGGAAATGAATTAGAAAATTAGAGTGCTGGGGAGACAGGTGGTAACATAACACCAACCTGTCGTGACTGCTAATTTGCCATTAAACTTCAAACACTGGGAAAGAGGTTCTTTCGCCTTGGCGAGGTCCTCATTCATGTCTGTGTAACAGATGTATCTTCCTTAGGTCGTGAAACTGCTTTTCTCCTAAAATGGATGTTTTTATTTTAACAACATAAAGTAGTTTATATATTCTTTCTACTATATTTATCATTTTACTGTGTACATATGCCTCAGCCTTGTGTGGGTGGGGGGGTTGAGGGGAGGCCCCTATGAGGAGTAACTGAGGCTGCCCCGTGTCAGACACAGCCAGTTCCACCTGGCTTCAACTAACCCCTCCGCAGGGTACGTCTGGGCTCCACAGCCATGATGGCAGAGCAGCCAGGGGAAAGATGGGAGACAAGGAAGAGTAAAATGATGCCTGGCAGTCAGAGAGGGGGACGAGGGGAAAAAGTTTGAGAAACGTGAGAAACAGCTCTGCCAGCCCTGAGGGGAAGGAGGAGAAGGAGATCCCGGTGCTCAGCAAGGATCCCTGCAGCCCTGGGAGAGACTGAACTAGAGCAGGAGAAAAGTGCAAGGAGGCAGGAGTGGCAGAGATGAGCTGTTATGGAGTGACTGCAACCCTACATTCCCCATTCCCATGTGTCACTCCGGGTGGAGATAGAGAGAAGTTTGGGTGAAGAAGTGGAGTCTGGAAAAGGGCAGGAAGAAGGAAGGTGTTGTTTTAATTTGTTTTTTTTTTCTTTTCTGCCACCTAAATCTATTTTATTTTTAATAAAATGTACTCTTTTCCCCCAAGTTGAGTCTCTTCTGCCTATGGAGGTAACCTCCTTTTGGAGATCAAAAAAATCAAGATTCTGAGAAGATGAACAATTTCAAAATACTCACTCCAAAACGAATGTTGTAAGACCCCTCTGTTACTAAACATAGTGGAATCCCGGATGACGAATGAGTGAATCTGGATATTATAGACACTGTGGGTATGCTAGGGAGTACAGAGTACAGAGAACTAAGTCTCAAAGTAGAGGACCAACATTTGCCATTTCTCAGCAGCTTGACACCTGTCTTGCTGGATGTAGCCTGGCTCCTGCAGAGTCATGTCAATGTTTGTGACTTATGCTCCCTAGTGTTTGCGTCCAAGAGTCTCTGCTAGGGCACACCACAGCAAGGCATCCAGCTCAACAGACACAGTATGAAGCCTACTCAACACTGCCCAAAATGTACCCTCTGGGGTGAGAGCCCTAGAAAAAGTAGGACAGAGAAAAGCTGCCTGGAGGTAGCCGAGGGCCAGGCACATCATCACTTCTAAATGGAGCTGGAAAGTGGCAGTGCTGCTCTGCTGGCCCTTGAAAAAAAGAAGTGCATTCACTCAACAACATGCCTGAGATAACAAATCCTGCAGGATTAAAGCTGATTCAGAGTAAAGGCTGTCTGCAGGTCATCATGGATAGACCATCCATACATGAGTGAATGCTCTTTAGAAAAATACAGTGACTTTATTTTTCTTTTAATTTAAATGTGAATCTTATCATCATGTTAATGAATAGACACTGACTCTCTGCAAAGTGTTCTGTAGTCACTACTCTTTATCTACTTCAGTAGTAAAAACTACTGCAGTGTCTCAGAGACACTTCAGACAGCTGTTGGAGACAGGCAGGTAGAGACAACAAATACTGTGTGAAATTCAGACATGGAGTGAGACAAACAGTGCATGAGTAAGGAGGAATGAAAATGTAGGTGGGAATGAAATGGTGTGAAGGGAGCAAAACGAAAAATAAGGAAAATGTGTCATGTCATGTTCATTAAATATGTATATTTGAATAAGAGCAGTCTTCTTTCTCTGAGTCAAAAGCTAAAATGTAGCAGTGGATTTTTAGTTATTTTTCTCCCCCAGACAAACTATACAGGGGCTACCTGTGTGTTTACAGCCAGCTGCCATGCTTAATTTACAAAAAAAAAATAAGGCTTTGATACTGCGTGTTCAACATCAATGAAATGTTTTACTTCATGTGAATACCACCAGAGCGTAGGAAGTTAGAAAAGAGCATACGGAGAGTTTGCAAGTGTTTTTAATAGGAGGTACCAATTTACTGATCAGATGAGTTGCATGGGCCTTGGAAACTTTCAATGTTTCACATAAATCCCAATAGCTAAAAACATGGGTAGACCTACAGCTGATCTAAACCACTAGAGTGCCATGGCCACCAATTGAAAATTTAGCCATAAGTAGTGGACAAATTTTTAAAGGCATAATTTTCCTTAACACCAGTAAGTAACATATTATAGACTGAAGGTAGTATTAATTATATTGATAGCATAGGGCTCAAGAACCTGCACATATTTTATTGTTTTCTCGTTATCACTTTATTGTTTTCTCTTTATCTTTCTCTTTGAAATGTAATCTTGTTTTTGGGCTGTTGAGACTAAATTAACTTAGAAATGCACTAGAGGCAAAAATAACTTAGAAAACCGTAAATCTACATGTGATTGACAAAATAACTCCTCACTCTGAAGAACAATATTTCTGTAGTTTATAAATAAATCAGTTCAGATTCTCAACATTCTCTAACTGAAGTACCTCAGAAGCTACTCTGGAGTTTGACGTTTTGATTTTAAGCTGAAGTGCAGAAAAATAGACCATGTGTGAAGGTCACTGACAATTCAACTAAGAAATTAAACATTATAAATTGTCTAGCAATATTTCCTATATTCTTTTGTTTATGAAGGAGCATCATACATCTTATAATAAAGTTTTAAAATATTCCCTGAACAAATAAAACTAAGAAAGGATTTAAACATTAGATAAACTAGAAGCTAAACTATATAGCCATCTGGATTACTTGTGTAAAGGCATTACTATCACCATTTTTAGAAATAGGTAAGTTAAATGACAATGTTTTTACTATTTTTTTTTCAACCAGTTATTGGTTAATTTTCTTTGTGCAGAGGTCATCTAATTTTTAATGGCATATAACTTTCTTCATTAAGAACATTAAGTGGTTTTTGTTTTGTTTTGTTTTTTTTTTTTTAAATAGCACAGAAAACAACAGTTTCTGTTGCAGTTTCAGTGACTAAAATCACAACGTATTATAAAACACATAAAGAGCTTCTGATTTTGGTTACCTACTTTCTTATATGCAGATGTGTAGGATGGCTTCAGAATTGCCATACACATATACGATGTCCTAAAACTGTACTTTGGGTTTCTCTAATAAGATCAGGCATTTGTCACACAGAGAATAAATGAAGATCAGCATATGTCCCTTCACATCATTAAAAGAGGATGGGATTCTGCCATAGGACTAAGGTGATCCTGTCAGAAATCTTCTCCAAGGAACCTTAATGTGACTCATTTTTTTTTATTCTAGAGGAATTCTAGAGGTTGCAGTAATTTGGAAGACTCTGCAGCATCAGAATAAACATTCTCAAAAGAGACAAAGAGTAGAATAACTCAGCTTTGTTTGTAAATCCTAATTCCTAATTCTCCTGAATATCTTAAGATCCATGGTATTTATGTACTACTCTTGGGATATAGGTAAATTTTTCAGGTCTTAATATCAGACTATCATCACAGAACATTCATTTTTAAAATTCTCATTGTAATACAGAAAATTAAAAAAAAAAAGTAAATAAAACCAACAATAGTGAGGAAGCTTAGATGTAGAACAAGAATAAATTTTTGAATCTAGGTTATTTATATCACAAAATATTAATGAATAATAAAGCATAGAAAAGAGATAAACCCTGAAGAAACATGTTCTCTCTTAGCTCTAGAATTTGTGAACAGGAAGAAACATAATTTAACAATCTGAAAATTTGCTGACTAGAGTTAGTACTGCAAAAGACAGATAAATAAATTCAGATAAAAACATACTATCCCAACTAGCATAAGCATTTATTTTAAAATGAAACAATGTTTTGTTCTTGTATAATAATTACAGAAGTAACCTGATCAACAAGTTTCATCTGAAATCTGTTACTTCATTTAGAGTTAATCTAATATACCTATCTAATCTAAACCTAAATTCCCTGAAATTAAATCCTCTCAAACCATAACAAACAAGCTTATGTATGGCAAACACAGTCTCAACATTATCTGTGGTCTCCTAAGTCACATGAAAAGAATGGGGCTCTCACATCACATTAGATTTCTGTATCAGACTGTGCAAACTCTAATAATGTTCAAGAATAAGGAACAAAAATTAAAAGTGTGTTTTACCTCTCTGTAAATTTCACTGCATTAAACTCTTTGTGATTTGAGAGATGCAAGAATCAGCTTGGTATGCTTGCGATAGTGGGGTCCAGAGATTTTGTCTGCAATTGGTCTGTTAAAAAGTCAAGTAACCCGTAAGTAAATCTGCAGATAGTTGAAGAGATTATTTTATTTTTACTATATTACCGTATGATGGTCTAAAGATGAAAATCAGAATTTTGTCATAACAAAGTACCTTTAATCCCCACATTCATTAAATAGAATACACGTACACAATATATTTGGAAGTTACTAATTACAATACTTTCTGTGACATAAAAGGTGATAATTGAGACTTATTAAATATAAACTTTCTTCAAAGCAGAACCGTCTATTTCCTCTTCTTGGCATGCAGGTAAGTTAATACATTATTGAAAAATCAATCTAGGCTGTTTTTATTCCATAAATAATTAAATGTACTGATTCAGAATTCCATCTTTTTACTTATGAACTGCAGTTTGTTATGTAATGTAAGGCCTTACATAACTTGCTTGTTAATATTGCTTTAATTTCCAAATATCAAGAAGTAAACCTTCAGATGGTTCCCAGGCGTGCATTGCTGGCATTCCCCTGTGCAGTTCATTGTAAATTTCATGAAGTTCGTTATAATCCCCTGACAGATTACTGTCTTGGGCAGCCCTTCTGTGATGAATGAGCACAGAAATGCCAGTATAGAGGCTGTTGAGGCAGACAAAAACTTCCAGTTTCATGGTTTTCAAATTACTCACTGAACCGTAGAGAGTTTTGTATAGTTTCGTATACTCAATTTAAAACTCACAAGGCTAAAGTTTGCACTCAGACTATGATAAGACACTTCACAGTTTACAGATACAGAAAGATCTACAGAAATATTGAATTGATAATGTTTTGGCAAAATATTTTTATTTCTGATCCTTTATTCAAAAGTAAAATAAAGACAATTATTATCTGTTTAGCTCAGTGGGTTGAGCATTGGTGTTTGAAACACCAAAGGTCGCCGGTTCGATTCCCGTTCGGTTCTCACGTGTTGCCTGATCTAGTCAAGAGGTGGCGTCCCTGCCCACAACAGGGAGGTTGGATTAAAATGATCTCTAAGGTCCCTTCCAGCCCAGGCCATTCTATGATTCCATTCTATGATCTGTAAGTAGAAGAGGTCACTAGTCTAACTTATGCCACCTGTTGCCTACATGTCCAGGATCAATAATTATGTCAAAATAACAACAGATATGAATCTGGATGCTGAATCTAATCCCAACATTGTTATTTACTCCAGAATTTGAAATTTAAAAAAATAATGCAATTAAACCAAATATCTAATATCCCAGGGAAAATTAATGTTAGAAATACAGAAGATGTGTTTGTGTTTGTTACAATAATTGCAAGGAGTTGCTTTTTGTTCGTTATGTTAGGATGCATTTAAACAATATGTACAAAATTTCATGTCAATTTAATTAATAATTTTTTTAAAAAAAACATTTTTCTGCTCACCAGTTGAAGTGCCATGATCATTTAAAAACTGAATGGCATAAATTCCTTCTGGCCTTCTGAATTTCTCTGCAATTTCTTTGAAAGGTTTTTCCAAAGCATACTATCTATACATTTTGGGACTATAAACACTACAGAAAATTTTCTTGAAATCAGGTACTGTAGGTTTCATCCCTGAGACTTGATCATGTCTTGGAGAGACATGTACAACATGTTATATAAGTGAAAAGTCTAAAGTTCAAAAAAAAGGATCTTTTTTTTTTTTTAACTCTTCTTTAAAGTACGATACTCTTACTGAAAATCTGCAAGATGAAAATATTTCACAAAACAATATATGTGATTTGTAGTTCACTGCTGGTTGGTTTACTGAAAGAAAGAAAGAAAGAAAGAAAGAAAGAAAGAAAGAAAGAAAGAAAGAAAGAAAGAAAGAAAGAAAGAAAGAAAGAAGAAAGAAAGAAAGAAAAAACATAACCATGAACAACAACCATGACCAAAACCAAACCCAACCAAAAAAAAAAACAACCCACCCACAATGTTTGTTATTCGATGACTGAATTTTAGAAAAGAGCTTGGTTAGTGACAGAGAGATCTTGTTTTCACGAAAACGCTTGGAGAAACAAGATTTTCCCAGACAATTCATAGACTCTTAGAATCATAGAACCATAGAATGCATTGGGTTGGAAGGAACTTTTAAAGGTCATCTAGTCCAACCCCTCTGCAGTGAGCAGGGACATCTTTAACTAGATCAGCTTTCTGAGAGACCCATCAAGTCTGACCTTGAATGTCTCCAGGGAAGGAGCCTCTACCATCTCTCTGGGAAACATGTGCCAGTGTTTCACTACCCTCATTGTAAAGAACTTCTCCCTAATATATAAAAAGTATGGAAAGCTTCACAAATTTGTTTGTCAGTTCCAATTAAAAATAACTGCTCACTATGTCTTGTCCCTCCCTGGCCTCTTAGACTCTTCTTGGCAGTGAAGAGAATAAATGCTATTCACTTCTGCCACACAATGTGCCTCTGGCAATACTTACACAAAAAAATGTGAATCAATATATTTACAATTAAATTATTGACACATTCTGGTTTTGTTCACAACACTGTAAAATGTGAACAGCTCTCCCAAGGCCAATAGAAATATAAGCCTGTAAAAATAAAATTAGGGACATTTTTATTTTGTAAACATTGGGTTTTTCAGATATCACTGTCCAGCATAGTATCTTCCATCATAATGTAACATGTAAATAATATCTCTTAAAGTTTGTTAACCCTTTCAGAATGAAAGATCCGATGAACTAAAAGTTGGCAAAACTTCCAAATGAGGTTTTTTTTTTCTAGTGAAAGTATAATAGTTTCGGTGAGACAATGCACGCCATTCTAAAGGAAGTATGTATTTCCAGAAAAGAGTATTTGAAAAACTTTTGAAACTTCTGGTAACCCATCCAACACTCAGCTAGCTGCTTTCAGTATCTCTAGACTGAGATGTTATGAATATTCCAGTCTGATTTGAATAGAGTATGATTTAATGGAACTACAAAAACTAATATTCTGAATAAGGCCCAGACTATACATATTTAGATTAGTACATAACTGTATATACTGAAACCAACTTTTTAATAAAAACATCTCTTTCAAGACAATAAAATACTAGATGATATCACTCAAGTAAGTTGTAGGAAGACAGAGAGAAAGACAAAGAGAAATACAACAGAGACAGAAAATTTATGCAAGCTGAAGAGAAATAATTCTGAAAAATTTCTTTTTTTTTTTATTTCAGTCAATTTTCCTATTTGCATGATGGTTGCAAGTAGTTGCAAAGTGATTTCTTTCCCTCTCTGACTCACTGTGACCCTCTAAATGCAGTACAGCCACCCAAAACAAAGTAAAATCAATAATACCTCTATAAGGCATAGAGCACTTGTGGAAAAGTCAGAGTTTGGGGCTTTGATAGTACACACAATAATTTTAACATATTCCTACTTTTTTTTTTTTGTTAGACATTTGCCGTTCTCTCTAATCCAAATTCACAGAAGTGCACTTCAAATGATTTTAATAATTATTCTCTCTGAATAGAATTTAGCAGAAATTAAAGCTTAGGGCCTCATTGTGCTATGTCCTGCGCGCACGTGGGATGAAAAGATTGCCTCTCCACTGGAGAGCTTATCATCTAAACTGTTAGAAAGTGTGTACTGTTACAGAGATGATTCAAGCTATTTGATCAAAAAAGCTGGGATTTTCGAAGGCAGATAAGAAATTTCTATCTGTGCTGAATAGCATAAAGTATTCATGAGATTTCTCGCATTACTCGCATTTCATCAGTTATATAAACCACTGCCATACATTCATTCTAGACAGACTAAAAATGACACCCTTGATCAATTAATAAGTATTAAACAAAACTTTTAAAGAGCAATCTTTATTCGTCCAGTTGTCTGACTCTAAATTCTAAATACTAATGCAGGGGATATTGCATAAGAAGACAATAAAACATCAGTCAGGATCCTTCCAAAACACTTTACCCTTTGAAAAATCGAGGGTCGGTTTAGCTCAGTGGGTTGAGCGTGGTGCTTGAAACACCAAAAGTCGTGAGTTCGATTCCCATTCAGTTCTCACGTGTTGCCTGACCTAGTCCAGAGGTTGCGTCCCTGTCCACAACAGGGAGGTTGGATTAAAATGATCTCTAAGGTCCCTTCCAGCCCAGGCCATTCTATGATTCTATGACAATTTCATGACTTCGTAGAAATCCATGGCAGTCTGCAATTAACTGAGTCCTGGAACTGAGTTTAAATTTAATTTACAACTACTGTGACTACAACAGTTTCTAATATAACTCCCAACAAAATATTAGCTGGAACAACTTTTGTGTTGCATGCTTCAAGGGAACAGATGCAACATGGCTGCTGTTGCTGAGAAATGCCTCAAGATCAGCACTAAATTAGTGCTTGCATACCCAAATTTCCAGTAGTGGAATTAAATGACACTGTGAAAGCTCGCCATAGCACTCTATGCTGACAGTATGACTAACCTAGTCCTACCTAGAACAGGAGAAGTGGAACTTCTGAGCTTTCTGTGTTACCTCTTTGGGTAGTCTGCCCTCCACATATCTTCTCTCCAAAGTATGTGACCTATTACTGTGCTACACGTCTGATTTTGGCATGTAGAATCAGGGGTGCTGACACACTGTGTGCCCTCCGTGGAATATTGTTGCAATATACAGTCCCTTCGCATCGTTCAAATATTATATAGTTTCAAACAACCATGGGTACAGCACTAGTGGCTTTCGGCCTGAAGTTCAACAGTCAAGGCAAATGATTTGCTGTAAATGTGTCTCAGATTCAGCTCAGGTTTTTAATCTGAACTTGCTATCTCTAAATTTCAGACATAGTTCTAAAAAGTCACCTGAGTCCCATAAGGATTGAATTAGTAAAGTTGAGGATATGTATTATTTTTATCTGGGGTTGCATACAAGATAGGTTTTAGAAGAGTTATTAAAAATGTATAATAAAGATGCAGTTGTTGGTCCAGTTTAGACATCCGTACTTAAAAGAACATAAAGAAACAGCCATCTGATAAATTATTTAGGCAAGCACTGGCATTTTTAAGGCACTTCTTCAATATACTTTAGATGTCCCAAGTTACAAAAGTTTAATTTCAACTCAATATTGATTTTCAGTCTTTATTAAATTAAAATTGTAAATTGTGTCTGCAGAGTTGCATATTTTTTCTTTCTGGAATATTTTACAGTACTTTCATACTTTAAGATCTCGTATGAAAGGGGAAAAAAGAAAATCTTTTCCAATACATTCTCTTAATTCTAAAGAATTTGTTTCTTCATTTACTTGAAAATAGTATCTGAATTTTTATTGTTTAAATGAATTTTGTTTTTTTTTTTTCAAGTTTGAATCCTGGATTGTCTTTTCTCCTACAATATTCTGTTTCTTAGAAACAATTAGGAATAAAATCATATTCTGCATATGAGTAAATAACTGTAATTTTACCCTAAAGGATTATTATATATGCCAGGCTGAAAGACAATAAATTAAACAGTCAGAGAGAAGCCATAGAGGATTTTGAAGCGAATTGGATTCTTGCCTGAATGCAGATACGTATTGCAAACTTGACTAAGGTGTCTCCCTATATTAAAAATAGATATATCTAGCACATAGGACCTTGAGTATCAAAATAAAAGATAAGAAATGGCATTAGTTAACATAAAATCTCAAGAGTTAAAGTGAGAAAAATTATGAGAAAGGCGAGAAAAAGAGATGGTAAAATAAGGCGGTTGTTGTAGAACTGAGGCACTTTTGGAGACCAAGACCCACTTTTCCGCAGTGGAAGTGTCACAACCCATAAATAAGCAGCTCAACAACAATTTGCAAACAGAGGAAGATGCTCAACCATGACCATGACTACCCGATCAAACAAATAAGCCTGTATTACGTAGATCAGAAAACATGAAATGTGACGAAAAAAATGTGATCAAGGCTCTCCTCCTCCATCCACTTGTAGAGCAGGAGCAATATCTCTGTGCAAGTGCAAATTAACTCTCAGTGCTCCACTGTCCCAGCAGAGCCAGAGCTCTGGGGTGGAGATCCCATGGCCACATGTGGTAGTCTTCGGTAGGTGGACTGCAGCTTGGAGGACTGCAGGAGGACAGTGAATGTGTCTGTCTTTGGGACTGACAGTCAGCACTGCAGGAGTCCTGGTCGCTGTCCCAGTGTGAGGATGATGTGATCATGCCATGGTCTGGACCATGGCCAAAGCCTATGCAGACAAGCTGGAGTTAGCAGTCAGGGGCTGTGGAGAAGCCCATGCTGTCCCGTCAGTGCTGTTTGCAGTGCCCAGGCTGGAAAGCTAAAGATGTCTCCACGCTCCACATCATCAGCAGAGGGGGTTGATGAGGATGTAAAGATTTTTGCTTGGTGAATCTCATTGTAAAAAGTAGTCTTAACAGTACTTCCTCTCTAGCCAGAAAATTTAGGTAGGTAATAGCAAAATAGATCTGAAAGGAATGAATATTTTCAATGTCTTGATAATGCAACAATTCGTAACTTGGGCATATAATTAATCATAGCTAAAAATGAAGAAGCTTGTGAGCATGGCAATGATGTTGAAATATTCATAAATATATGATCTTCTGGAAGTCATTACAGTAATAAGATCAATGAAAGAATTAGGAGAGTTTCCTAAATGGGTCTTAATAAGACTACTTCATGATATCCAAATTCCTGTGTTTGTTTATACAAGACTGAAGAGTCTATACACTTTAGTTCTCCATTCATCCTAAAAATAAATAATCATTTTATGCCTGATTAATGTATCTTGGATTGAAGAGTGCTACAACTTAGAAAGCTCAAATATGAATTGGCATGAAAATGTAAATTACACTGTTTATTACATTATCTAGACATGTATGTTTGCGGCAACAATCATTTAGTAGTTAATGTTACCATGTTTTTAATCTGTTACTACTGGCTGAGATCATCTATAAACTAATTTTCTCCCTTATCATTCTATTAATACATCTTTTTCCTTTGAAAATTAAAATTAAATGTACATGGTAGAAACATGTAAAAAGATTATTATGGAAATAAAAAAGAAGTTATTACATATCTGAACACTGTTCTTGTATCGCAGTCAGCATTAGGCTTTTGATTTTCCCAGTCTGTGTTTGCTGAAGCTCTTTGGTTAATTGTGAAAAACCAATAATAGCTATGAAGATTAATGTCATGATAAAAGATATCAGGATATAAATGTCGTTCAGATTAACTTCACATTTTGCCGGACTTCTTACCATGATATAAATTGTTACTTCAAATCATTTGCTATAAATCTCTTAGAAGAAGCCGATGAATTTATTCTATGATACACTCCGAATAACTTGGAAATAAGCATGGGCATTGGAAGTGTGAGATAAAAAGTGTAAGGGAAAGACAATGGAAAACATCAGAACAAGTAGAAATACACCAGTGACCAGAAGTCCAGAAATTTTACAGAAAAATAATCTGCTCCATATAGACTGAAAAAAACCCATAAGAATATATGCTTTATTGTAAAAAAAAAAAAAAAAAAGGGAAAAAAAAGAAAAAAGTAACAGGGAAAAAAGGAGAAAATTTAAGACTAAGAAAAGGCCATAATGAGAGGAAAGAAGTCAATCTATTTTCAGATAAATAACATCAAACAAACAAACAAAATTAATATTTTGGAAATAGCCCTTATCTTTATTTGAATACAGTCACAGAATTCAACTCTGACTTGTTTTCAGAGATGAGCAAGCCAAATTTTTGAATTTTGTTATTGCCTGCAATTTTTTATTCCACTCTATCTGTACTCCTTGTTCTGTGTTCAGTTTTAAGCAGGTCAGTGGAAGAACGGCAATTATTATGATCGAGTTTCTACAATGGAAATTTTTCTGTACAGTTTGTTTTAAGCATTCTTTTACAGAAATAATGAGTTTGTCACTGAAGTCACTAAATATAACAGATTCAGAGTGTTTACTATGACAACTTATATTTTACTGTGATGTCTTTGCAATAATGTTTCATAAATTATATTTGCAATGAGTTGTCTTATGTTTTCAGGATTCTCTATCTCTTCTCTTTCTGACATTTCACACAGTCCCTCAGCTAACTTTGTCCCTCTGTTCCAGTTAACTTGAAATGTTTGTGTTAAAAATACATAATATGAAACCAAATTTCCTAAAATTGTTTAAACTTTGAATGAATTTGATTCCCTGTAGAATTTTATTTTAAATCTAACAGTCTTGGACCAAGAGTCATCCCTAGCTTACATGCAGTCATCCTAGGGTGACCTCCCTAGGTTTTTCTGGGCAGTCACAAACATTGTCAAAGTCTTCAAAATATACTGCAACAAGTTTAGATGTGTTATACTGGTTACCCACTTGACTCACCATCTTCAAACATTTATGTGAGGTCCTTCTGCTTTTTCTTTCCAACTTCAAGCAATCCATGAAACCAGGTTTGACAGCTACCTCTGTACTGCTCCTATTTCATCATGCAGAAGGGATGAGGTTAATACTTCTCTATGATCAGATTAGCAGTGCTTTTGGGATTAACCAATTCTGTAGCTGATCAAATCCTTCCCTTTTAAGCACATCTGCATTTTGAGAGAGACGAGGTGAGAAACCACAACACTGCTAGAAACATTCATAGTGGAGACGTGATCTTTTTGCTTGCTCAGTGCTTATTTCTTGGAAATAAAAGTCCTGCTCTGGGAGTGGACCTTGAAAATTATTATTTTTTCCTAACAAACTGAGTGGCATTTATACTTTTCATTCTTATATGGGAAATGAGATTTTTCTTCAGTTTAAGGATGTAATGTATCTATCTTTTGCCATGAATTCGAATGTTTGTCCTCGCTATTATAGCATCCCAAAATTTAAAAGGAGTCCAGAAAAGTCAGATACAAAAGAAACTCCACCAGGGAATTTGTTGTTGATTTTATTAGGAAAAGGCTTAGAAACTTTGCGATAGATGACAGAAAACGGATGGATGGAGGGATAGATAGGATCCTATAATAGTGTATATTTCTATATATAATATAGAGATAGTGTATATAAATAGTATATAAATAGTGTAATTTCTTAGCTTCAGAAAACCTACAACAAATTTATAAAAACTGAAGTTGTATCCCTGGGTTTTCTGGTTTGTTTTGTGATTTTTTTTTTGAGTTCTATTCCAGTATGTTAGATTTAGTGTGTATGTAATAAACATAAATAAATAGAAAGAAAGAAAGAAATAGAGCCCTGACCATGCACAGTTGCAGAAATGAGAATGACTTTAGCAGAAGGGAGGAAACAAGAGTTAAAAATTCCCACTGCTACTACTGCAGGCGTCTTGGCTGAGAGCTGACACTAGGGCAGATATCCAAACGTTATCACAGAGAATGTACTGTGAGCCAATTTAAAACATTTCTGTACTATTTTTGACTCATATTTCCTCAATAGTGTCATTAGCTGTAAAGTTTCAGCTTCTGCACTCAGCAGTGGTATCATTTACAACTGCTGCTTCTGCAATTGACTGATGAAAATAAAATGCACTTAAAAGCATTACCAAGAACAGATTTGCAAAATGTTGATTGTAGATTGACATTACCATGTGAAACAATATTGATTTGTCATATTAATTTATAGGGCTTTTTCCATGAAAAATTTTTGCTGTTATTTGAAGGAGGTGAGAAGGAAAAACCCCAACTACATTTTCCTTTAAAGATTACAGGTGGATCTAGGAAGCACTAGACTTTTTTGATTTTTTTTTTTTTTATGCCTCCATTTGAGGGGGAAAACCTAATACCCTATTTAGAATTGTGAGTCTCAAATTTACCAAAGAGAATGTCATTCTGCAAATAATTGAGGGTGGGAGAACGGCTTTTTCTTCATCTTTCTGGAAATAAACAGAATAAGCATTCATAACCTTTTGCTTTACTTTCACCCATCTCTACTTTGTGCCAGAGATCTTCCTTCTACCTTCTCCCACTATTTCTTCATCTAGTATATTGAATAGCAAATGGAGCTAAATGAGCTTGCAGAGCAAACTCACTATTATGTCATTAATGTTTAAACTCCTGTTAACTTTCTAGCTAAAAATTTCAGCATGAAATTACTCAAAGTGGGCTATCAAAAATTTCTCTTTCAAGTGCCATTTTTTTGCATAATTCTGGCATATAATATTATTATTGTTATTATTACACATGCAAATTAAAACAAAGGTTTTCTAGCTGTTGATATTAAAGGTTATTTCTTTAATAGTGTGGTGGCACAGAAAACCATATGTATGTGTTTATAAATAGCAACCATTAACTTACTTGCAATGCAGACAGTATTACTGTGACATTAAATAGGATGTTTATTAGTTAAGTCTCATTATCTTAATAATTTCAGAAAGAACAAAAGCATTGAAAAGACAAGACAAGTCTTCTTGTGCCTTAAAGCTGAAATAGTAAAGATTTTGTTTCATCAGTCACATGGTGTCTAACTATATCCCATGTCATGAAAATATTGTTGGGTAACCATGTTGAAATTAAACATATTCTACAGGGATCATTGCAGGTAAAAAGTTGTTTTGCAAATTAATCTCACAGTTTAGGTGTAAGCAAAATATCATTCCTGAAGTTAAGCTGACCACATTAGTTGGAGGCATGGCTCCAAACACTCCTAACCAAAACTGCTTTAGTCTTATATTTCTACCAAATACTAGATAGACGAATAGCACAAAAAAGAGTATATTTTTCAAGAAAATGGAACATTTTTTTCAAAAAGAGGAAAGGTGTAGAATTTCTTTATCATATATGCTATTGCACATCAATGCAAACACCGACTGTTGCATTTACTATCAAACACTGTTAAATTGTTTTTATATCAATAAACATATTGCTACTTCTCTTACAAGTGAAGTATGTCATACCCCCCACTATGTCAACAAAATCATCTGAGCTTGTCTTAACTAATGTTATGAAAGTTCCAAAGACTTAGAGACCATGCATAACAATATTAGCTTTATTTTTCTGCATATCATCAGGAGTGCTGTTGATCATTGAAGCAGTGAAAGAAAGCTTCAGTGAAAATGCAACTTAAAAATCCATGGAATTCAACCAGCTTATTTATCTGAATATTCTTTCTTCTCCATTCATGGTTTAAGAAGTAGCATCCAAGCTTGTAAAATGCTCTAAATAGCTGATGTGTGAAAGACATTTTTGAAATAAAGACAGAATAGACTGGGAATGAGTAAACTGTAAAATCTTATTTTAAAAAAAAATGTTGCTTTCTATATTATTGAAGAAGATATTTGTATGTGTTATCTGTAGACACTAGAAGAATTTCAAAGACTCTTCTTGTAAAAGATTTAAATGTATCTCATTTTAGACTTTGGAATGTGACCATATCTTTAAACATCACTTCGAATGAACACAGTATCTATAGAAGTTTTTCAGTGAGTAGATAGATATTTTGAAAATATATTAAATGAAAACGTTGTGAATGAGTATTGCTATATCTATCTTGATAAGAGAATTAAATTCGCATGCCCTAAACTAAGGCAAAATGTATCAGAAAAATGTTCACATAGCTGGATTTTCTGTTTCAAAAAACAAATTAGAGTCAATACAAAGGGGAAAAGTTTAAAATACATTTGGTAGTGCATGAATAATAAACCAAAGAAAAAAAGCCATGTAGCCAACTGTCTCTGCTACTGCATTTGTAGTCATAACTCTTAAAAGTAGTAAAATGTTATTTTTGCTTTCCTTTACTCAGCTCAGTGCTACAGAATCACTTGACAAAAAGAGGTTAAGTAAAAGACAGCCTATATCTGAATAAAAGTCTATTCTTTAATAGTTATATCATGCCTCGCATTGTTTTAGGAGTAGGGTGTGACCACATTAATAAAGACTGTATTTTGTAGAGACAAAGGTTGGTATGGAAGAGACAGTGTGAACAAACTGAATTGCTGCCTATCTTCTTTTTCATGTTTACTTAAATTATTCTCATAATATTAGCTCATGCTTATATACCAATGGTTATTTTGCATTTATAAAACATGTACAAACATATTGTATTGGGTTTGCCTGGCCAGATTTTGGGAGGGGAGGGGGGTTGTAGGTGTGGCTTCTGCAAGAAGCTCCTAGAAGCTTACCCTGAGTCTGATAGAGCCAATGCCACTGGCCAAGGCTGAGCCTATCAGTAAAGTGATAGGAGAGGAATGCCTCTGTGAAAAACATATTTCAGAAACGAGGAAAAAGAACTGCACCACACAACAACTGGCAGAGAGTCAGGAGTGAGAATATGTGAAGACACCAAGGTCAGTGAAGAAGGAGGAGGAGGAGGATGAGCTCCAGGCACCAGAGCAGAGAGTCCTTCAGGCTGTGGTGAAGTCCATGGTGAAGCAGGATGTCACCTTGCAGCCCATGGGTGGGGTGTAGATGTCCACCTGTAGCCCACAGAGGACTTCACACCAGAGTGGGTGGAAGCCTGAAGGGGGCTGTGGCCTGTGGGAAGCCCACCCTGGAGCAAGTTGCTGCCAAAACCTGTAGCCTGTGGAAGAGAGGAATGCCCACACTGGAGCAGGTTGGCCGGTGGGACTTTTGGGACGCTGCGGGTGGCTCACGCTGGAGCAGTTTCCCCTGAAGGACTGCGCCTCAGACTCATGAGAGGTGGGCTGCCCCTCATGAGGGGACTCATGTTGGGTAGTTTGTGATGAATTGCCCTTCATGAGAGGACTCATGCTAGAGAAGAGTGTGTGAAGATTGTCTCCTGTCAGAGGGACTCCATGATGGCCCTGGGGAAGAGTGAGGAGTCCTCCCCTGGAGGAAGAAACAGCAGTGGAACCAACGTCGGATGAACTGACCGCAACCCCCATTCCCTGTCCCCCTGTCCCTCTCGGGAGGAGGAGGTGGAGAAACTGGGATTGATGTTAAGTCCCAAGAAAAGCGAGGGATTGGGAAAGGTGTTATTTTTCTTTTTTTTTTTTTAAGATCTGTTTTTTTATTTCTCACTACTCCTCCCTGATTAGTTCTTTTAATAAATGTACCTAATTTCCCCAAAACTGAGTCTGTTTTGCCCGGGACAGTAGATGCAGGTGATCTCCCTGTCCTTATCTCAAACCTTGAGCCCTTCAATACATTTTCTCCCTCTATCTAGCAGAGAAGTGGGACTGATAGAGTGGTTGCGTGGGCATCTGGCCGCTGGCCAGGGTCAAACTACGACAATCTTTTTGGTGCCTCTCCAGCATGAGTCCCCTCAAACGACCATACGTATGCAAATACATGTTCACATAACTTCCATTATTTCTTTTCATAATTTTAGCAGATTTCCAGCTATCGACATCAGGTAGAAAAGTTGATCCTGATGTGTGCTGACTCCAGAAAGGTCTCATTTATTTCAAGTGGATCAGCTATCAAATGAACTAATTTTTTGTCTTTTTGGATTTTGTCTGACTACCTGTCTAAAAATAATGACAGTAAAGTATTCCGTGTCTTGATAGACATGGGGTCAGATGAATGTGTGATGTCTCATTAATTTTTTCAAACTCTATTTGCAAGTAGGCTTCATTTTCATAGTACTTGCATGCCATGTGTACTAACCTAGCTGGAGAATTGATGAAATGCATACCTGTCAGCTACTAGCATATAATTCGTAGTATTTAACACCAAGAAGCAAGCAAGCAAACAGAGAAAAATAATTTAGCTATACAAAGATGTAACAGCCAGAAAATCAAATCATCAGAAGCAAACTGGTAGCCAACTTATACTGAATTTCTGCAGTGTGAATCTAAAAAATAGAACTCTTCAACATGTGCGGAATTTCTCAAATTTAATATGACTAAGAACACGTTTTTCCATACTTTAAGAGGCATTAGGGTTATTTAGTGTAGCTATTTTGACATGGAGAAGAACAATTTTTCATATGGATATACTTTTCGTGGGATTCCTAGCTAAAAAAGACAATTCATAGGGACACTGAGATGCTGACATTACTCCTTGAAAAGCCAAAGTGACGTAACAGTAGAGCACATATGTCATTATTTGAATTGCCTGGGTTTTGACAGTATTATCTACCTGATGAAATGCCTACTAGGGCAGACAGAGAATGACGCAATAGGGCAAGAGGTTAGAGAATTTCTAAGTGGCAGGAAAAGGTAGTTCTAATGGGATTTATTATTTCTACAGAGTGGGAAAACTTTTTCCTCAGCTAAGTGACAATGGCCAGGTAGTTCAGGTAGTCACCTAGAATGTGAGGAAATGGCAGTGTAGAAATTGAGGTGCAAATCTACCACATCTCCATTAAGCTATTTTCTACTCTCTAAGGAAGAAACTCTGTCACCTGATCACTGTCTCTTTGCCCTCACTAAATTTGCCAAGATAGAAAAATTTTCTATAAATAACAACATTAAAGAGCAACCTTCATTTTCACCCAAATGCATCAGAAGGGAGGGAAAGTTAAAATATTGAGAAGAGAGATGGACTGGAAAAATTGTTTCTTATCTATTATGCAAAGATCTACAACCCTTCCATCTGCAGTAGGCAAGGCAATTCCCTTTTGGCATGCTACCAAATGACAGCTAAATTTATCTAGTTCAGTGGATGGGCAAGAGATGGGTCAGTGGTATGAAGACAAAAATTTCATTGCCTTGGAGATCCCTTTTGTTTTGAAAGACAGAGGCATTTTAATTGACTGGTTTTAACACCAGTGAATTTAAATATATCAAGATACAATACAACAGGGGGAATTTATTAGGACAATTGTGGACTTTCTGTAGTTACTATGCAATTGTGCTTAATCCTCTAAATCATGTTCTAAATCGCTTTGGGAAAAAAGTTATATTAATTCTGAAGTTAAAAGCAATCAAATAAGATATTACATAGTAACAGGTATTTTCAAAGTTATTTTCTTTGGAATTAGCTAAGATCTGTAAAAATTGATTCAAAAGTATTACAATTTTGTTGAGTAACCTGTCATAAATACAAGAAAAACTTTGTGTCCTTCTGTTGACCTTTCTTTCCTTATGTATGTTGGCTGAGCTGATTGCTAGAATTTTTGTGAAACGTTACTTAGACCTTGAGACTTTTTTTCTGCTGAATATAGCAACAATCTTTGTCCTACTGCTTGGAGTTCCACTGCTGTTCTCCTTTTCTCACTCAGAGTTGTGTCTTTTTACCCGGCTCTGAACTTTACAGCTCACGTAACATGGCACAAGAATTTTACCCATGGAGACACTGGTATTGCAGAAAATCATTAACCTGTGAACATTTCTGTGTCCACTCTGTGTCTGTGTGACTTCTGTAGGTAAGTTACAATAAGGATTGTAGGACCAGGTATTCTGAAATAAAGACTTACCTGCAAATCAGTTTATAGGAATTGTATAGCTGCTTCTTACACAGATGAATAAGATGAACTTTGTCTGTCTACTCTGTCTTCTCCTATTCATTGCTGGAAGTGTCCACTCAGACAAAAAATTTCCTTCTCAAATAAGAAATTAGACTGACTGAGACTTTAAAAATCAATGTACATAAAAATAAGTGTAAATTTATTAAATATATCTGCTAAAAGAAGCTCAGAAACAGTTGCAAGAGCAGTTTTCATGAAATATTCTTTAAAATTATGAAAAACATGGGTTTTTCTAGACAATACGAGCCCAATTACTACCTATCATTTGCGGAAACTTCCATTTCCTCTTCTGTTAATACACAACCTAAAAAAACCCCACCTCTCACTGTGTGAAATTGAGACGAATTCCTCTGCAGTTTCCATCTCAACTTACTCAGTGGGCTCAAATGACATGGAAAGTGTCAGAGTCCTTGGCAGACTAGTCTTTCTGCTAAGTTTCACCCAGAAAACTGGCATTCTCTAAAATTAGATATCTGTAATTTGGCTTTCTCTGAAATTAGACAAGAATATTTTATGGAGAGTGCTAAGAGGTTTCAGAGGATGAGTTAATAATTCAAGTGAAATAACAGCCCTGGAATTTACATCACTCAAACACCTAGTACACATGCAACACTCCTATACAAAAAAAATTACATCAGTAGAGTTGCTCCAGCATAAAACCTGAGGAATTAACTGGTAAATCAGTCTCCCTAATCTCAGACCTACTTCTCTGTTTATGCATGATTTATCAATATGGTACCAGACTAACTAATCCGGCAAATCTAATTTAATGGGTAATTTTTTAGTAGGTTATAACACACAACAACAACAGCAAAAAATATTTAATAGAAGTCTTCCTTTATCTGAATACAGTTTACTTTCAACAATAATGAAATCCAAATACAATAAATACAGTTCTTGTAAATTCCTCCACATTCATTCTGAGAAGTAAAATGATTGATAACAGTCACTTAAAATGAACTCTTAAAATACTGTAATATACCATATACAACAAATTCTGAAAATGTGGTGTTCCTTGTTTATAACTGATTCAAATCAGAAATACAGTTTTTAACCAGAAATATGTCACACAACACAAGAATTCAACTCAAAAAATGGTAATTGTGGGAAAAAAAAATCTTAAAATAATCTTTTAAATTATTTTTTTAAAAAGAAATTTCCAAAATTATTCATTGTGAATTTTTAAATTCGAGCTTCATTCATAAATTCGTAAATTGGAGAGTGGGAAAAAATAACTATTTTGTATTTTTACAGTTTTAAATACTAAACAAAATTTTAATGGAAGGAAATGTCAGTCAGGACACAGTACCACCTGCTTCAAGCTATTCAGATTTGAGGTTTCTGTGAGTGATATGAGCAGGCATGGATCTTCTCACTTTAAAGTGGTCATTTAAAAATATTCTACCTGTTTTGATCAATATAGTAGTGAATCAAGAAGGATAATGCCCATTATTAAGCATCACTACATGAAGAGTGTTAAGTTGGAGGGTATTGACAAATATCTTCACCACAAGATTTTGTGTGATTATACATTTCTTCCTCATATTATAAAAACCTTCACAGGTGACCCAGTAGTTCCTTCTAGTCTTTATCTTACCCTAAAGCAGCACGTTTTTGTGGCTGGTGGCAGAAATCGCCTTCAGAATGTTTGATGCTTTACTATGGGCAGCCACAAGGATGAATGATTTTGTCACTCTTAACCAACTCTTGCACTCTTGTATTGAACACAGGGGTGTGCCCAGCTTCCTGAATGTATAACAAGAATGCCTCAGACAGCAGAATTAGAGAAAAAGATACACCCTTCGCAACAGTAAGAGGGCAAAACCTGGAAGATTAATAGTTAATGGAACTTAGTCAACTTCAGAAGTGTACTTTTGATTTTCGAGGTGAGCAAAAGAACAAGTTGGAAAATATTTCATCTTAGCAAAGCAGCTAACTCAGCTCTGCAGGGCAATAAGGCTACCTGTTCATCTATTATGAAATAGTCAGTGGTAGAGGTCAGAAAAAGAAATTAGTCTAAGGGTGTTGATTCCTATTTTTTCAAAGTATAGTTTCACTCAAAAGTGGTCATCCTAGGAGGAATGAGACTTAAACCGCTGACCTTTTGAACTAAGTACATGGTGAGCTAGATATGTGAGTGTTGAACCATAAAAACATAGCTGAACCATAAAAAGCAAACAAAAAAACCCCACAGAAACTGATCCAATGTTCAAAAAGCTTGTCATAGGTCTATATTATAAAGTTGTGATATCAACATTTTTTTTTTTTTTGGCTCAGTGACTTGTATATCTATCTACGTGTTTGATAGTTCCATAAAAATTATAAATTCCACCGTGTGAGCTCATCCAAGAGTATTATTTTTTATTTATATTTTGTGAAAGGAAAAAATATGTGAAATGGTTTGTTTATTAAGGACAGTGGGAATCTTTCAAGTTCTCAAACCATCTAAATTAAAATTTTCTTTCTTCTGTTCAGAGTGATTTTTTTTTAGACAATCTGTTTTTTTCGACATTATTAATATATGAAATGGATTTTAAAAAAATCAAGAAAAATACTGAATAATATTGCAATGAAATTTTTACAAGTGAGACACTGTAGCTCCCTTTGAACAAAGCATTAGTTGTGGTTTTGTTGTTGATACAAAGCCTTAATGGAATTGTCAATAAAATATTAGTTTCCTAACTTCAAATTTGCTCAAACCTAAAGTTATTATCTTTCCAGTTTCATTTGCATACAAAGCTGAATCTCTGAAAGAGCCATAGTGATACTATTAGTTAGCACACGTATTTTTAAAAATCAAAATATTATGGTAAGTAAGGTATGCTTGTTCATTTTCTCAACATTAGGCATAGAAAAAAAATTGATGTTTAATATTAAACTGATTAAGAAAACCCAATCAGCTTATATCACCTGACATGTGGGATTTTTGGTTGATTAAAATTAGAGTGTCTCTCCTGAAGTCAATCGAGCTGAATTTCAATAGTTATTCATCGGATGTATTATTTCTAAAAGCGCAGACTGGAGGCTGTAAGTTTGAGGAAGGCCTAAAAGTTTAACTAAACCTGTTCGTCTGTCCTATTTAATCTAGCATGCACTTAAAGCTAGTCAAGAATTTATAGAAGTGGAGTTACAAATGAAAAATAAACATACTACTATTTGCTTCATAATAACTCGGACCAGAATCAACAACATTTTCAAATTTAAAACTTTTTAAACCAAAGTTCTTAAAGGCTTGAATGCCAGATAGGAATACAAAACCAAGAGCTTGGCTGTACAGGATCTGCCTACACCTACGTATGTCAGGATTAAGAAACTAAAATGTTCTGTATGATGGATAGGAAGCATGGTAGCTGACACAAAAAAAGGATTAAAAGAAAAAGAGTTGAAAACCAACTATTTTCAGGGCAGCTCCTTATATCTTACTGGCAGGTGGAGCACAACAGAGAAGAACCCAAGTTGCACATGATGCGGCTCACTGTGATCTCAGGGCTGTACATCCATATCACATCCTTGACCAGCAGCAAAGCTTGCACCAATGGCCTCAGGCATCTACAGTGCATTCTTGTAGGACTGGCTGTGAAAGAGATTTGCTTTCCTGCTATAAGCAGGACTCTCCGACAGGTCCCTCCTACGCTTGATGAAGTCAAGCATTCCTTCAGCCTTGGTTCCCCCAGGAAGAGAGCTCTGTAAAACTCACCCATTGTGTTCTCAGAGGGATCTTGTGAGATTCTTAGTACACACACGAAATTAATTTGTGCCAAAAAAAGGAACCCTCCAACACTAAATTATCAGGGCAGGCACACAGCGTGTCTGCTGCAAGGATTCATATAATGACCCAGTGGTCAAACTCTCCACCTTTCATTAAAAGTGAATTTTTCATGTACAGCTGACCAAGGGTTGGTAGTATGGTAAGAGCACTCACACAAGACACAAGACATCCAAATTCTGGTCCCTTCCCAATCACCTTTTTGCGTTATAAGGGAGGCTATCCACTACTCAAGAATAGGATTCACCTTGCTGCTTGCAAATAAAACATTCAAAATTCCTGTGCTCGTAGAGTTAGAAAATGTATGTATTTGTATATTTTATTGGATAAGGTCCTCAGGTGGTAGGATGGTTTCTTAAGTTCTAAAGATTGTTGCAAGAAATCAATTCATTCTTCTTCATCACAAATACAGTTTTCTAAAGCAAGAAGGCCTTTTGGCTTCTTATGAGAAGAGGCCAGAACAAAAATTCGTACTGGTGATGGAGTGCCTTAACCAGTAGAGGTAGAGCTGCTTTCACCTCATTGTTTTGCATCCTGGGACAGATAAGATAAAAGCTCAATTCCACTGTCAGGGTGACTGAAGGCTAAATTTGCCTGTGGGTATGTACTGATCAGTAGGATGTAACAGGCAGCTGACATTACAGACTCTGCTGTGCATACCAGGCATGTTCAACATTCACCTGTTGGATCAAGCCTTTGGGGAATGGTGACCCATTTCTTTCTAATTCCTGGATCCCAGAGTGGCTTGAAAACATATTAAATTCTTTGCTGCTTGCATGAGGAGATTTTTGACATGAACAGGAGCAGAATGCAATCAGATACTGAGGTTTAGGCGCCTCCAGGCATACACAATTGCCAAGCAGCCTCTGTCGATCCTCGTTTTGGAAACGTTTGTCCATGCTCGCCTATGCCTTTTTTTCAGATGTTTTAGACAATTTTTAGAACTTTCTTTACTCTAAAAATGTTTTTTGTTCTTGTTTGAATCAGATAATATTAACTAATATTTTGGTTGCCCTCATCATGAATGATTTCTGAGTAAAAAAAAAAAAAAAAAGACTGACATTTTTACATTATCAAGGTGCACTTGAAATTAAATTTTAACAACTGAAAATACAGAGGGTGATGCATATTCATTTTATTCTTCACTTCTCAAGTGTTCATATCATTAAGGTTAACTATGCAGCAATTTCAACAGCGAGTGAACACTGCCATCTTCTGACTTTCACAGCTGAATATACTGCTTTGTTTGCCCTTCTACTGTTTATCATGGGGCTCCTAACTCGAAAAAACCCTCAGCCACATCTTGATGCTGTTGTCTAAAATACTGCAGCCCACCCAGGGATTTACCTTCACAGTATGCTGCTCCAGCTCTGAAAGAGAAACATTTCTCTGTGAAAAATAGTTCTTACAGAGTTTTCTGTTTCATATAATTTCTTCCACACTTCCAAAGGGATATTTTCTATCACCATCAAGTAATTGATCAGTTGACTATATTCTTAGTAAGTTTGGGACTAAATGGCTAATACTATGAAAACATAGAGCACATAAGCATAGTAGAGGTCTACCTATTGTTACAAATCAATAGCATTCTTGCAACTAATACTAGTAACTTTTAGAATTCTGACACAAAATTTTCAGCTATCTGGCATGCAAACTTAAAAAGAAGTGTCACATATTTAATCAAACATGTCAAGCTGTTCACTGAATTAAACTGATATAATAGCAGGTCTGCAGAAAATGGAACAGATGTATGTACAAACATTTTGCCCAACTGTCACAGGTTTGTTTGTGACTCAAGCAACAGACTGATACAAAACAAAAAGTGTCTTTTAGCAGAAGGAAAGCATTAGAAGCAACATCTAACCACTGTTATTTACTGCAAATTTATTAGTATTTAAGTCCCTGGCATGCTGCTGACAGAAAGTACAGGCAGATCACAAAGTCAAGGTGTGGAAGTTCCATCTCTGAAGCCTGTCATAACTCAGATATCACACATGGAAGTACAATCTCTCATAACAAGAGTTTGGTGTACCTACCACTGACACAGAAGACCTGCTGGTATAGACTCAACAGGAAAGCATGTTCTCCACTGCTGAAGATACTGATATTCCAGCAGATTTCCAGGCTGAGAAGGAAACCTTTTGGCTACCAAAGCTCTTCTGATGTTTAGATCACTTTTTTTCTGACGTACAGCATCTACACTTATGCATTCTCAATGTGTATCCTTCACAACTAATGAATCTCACGTACAGCCAGATCAAATTCAATACTCCACAATTTGATCAATAGTTCTGAAGAGTAGAAGAGTGAAATAGAAGCTGTCATCTGGGTAAAGAAAGCAGACACATACGTTTGCATCTGCTCTGTTACTTCTGCCCTTATGTTAAGGAAAATCTTTCTTCATGCGCTTCATTACTCTCAGAGTGTTTTTATCTCTTTTAAATAAGTACTTTCAACTTTTTCCTGAGGGAAAACCTGTTACTTAGAAATACTTTATGTCATATTATACAAGCTCAACTTTTGCATTAATTCATTTCAGTGTATTAAAGTGCTAATCCAAGCTGTAATTGAATGTAGGAACATGTGCATGTGAATGTTTCTGTGTTTATGGAAGAATAGATAAATATTGTTCATGCAAAGTATTCAGTCATCCAAAAAAAATTCCCACTGATTAACCATTATAATCAGGATTCTCCCCTCTTCTCTCCACAGCTTTTTGATGTCCCTGTTCAAACATCAGGTATCCAAACCACCAGGTATCTATTCAGTCCTTTTGGAGGAAACCCAAAAGAACAGGTGGGTCTTTGACACCCCACCTAAGGTCTAACCGTGTCCAGCTCTGGACTCCTCAATACAAGAGAGACAAGGATGTACCAGAGCAAGTTCAGAGAACAGCCACAAAGATGAAGGGACTTGAACCTCTCTCTTGCAAAGGCAGGCTGGGAGACCTGAGGCTGTTCAGTCCAGAGAAGAGAAAACTCAGAGGGATCCTATCAGTTTGTGTAAATAACTGGGGAGGGAACTGAAAAAGAGGGAGCCACGTCCTTCTCAGTGACAGGATGAGAGGCAATGGGCACAAATTTCCTGAAATACAAACTGAAATACAGGAAACTGTGGTTAAATATAAGGAACATTTTATCTCATTATCTGAATGCATATTAGTTTTACATTGCTTTAGGGGGATACGTGCAGCTATCTGTAGGAAAATGTCATTCTATCAGAAGAACTGTGTAAATTATTTTTTTGGTTCAGCTGTCAAACTATAAATAGGCAAAGAAAAAAATGAGTTAGCCAAGTGACCCTTCTGGAAATCCTATAAAAGCAACAAGGATGCTTGCCAGCAACATGTTCATCTGGAGGGCGTAGTGTAGCTTGTATCATTTCACACTCCACTGTCCTGTTTTTTTTTCATACTGTTTAAAAAAGTGAAATAAGATCACGTCTAACAAGGCCTTTAAAGTTTCCCAATATGTTATTGTTGATATTATAGAAAATTATTCAGAATGAAGATTATTATAAATGAGGAAGTTTAGGGTCCTGGTACTACTTCAGAGAAGGTTTAGTGATTAACACAAGGTAAATTAGTATCAATAGTACCCCAGCCCAGAGTATGTAGATTCACCTTCAAATGGAATGACACAGAAAAGAACTATCACTTTGTTTCCAAATTCTTAGAGTAGGAACATTGTGCTACATGTAAAGATACTTAATTTTAAAACCCCAACCAACCAACCAACCAAAAAGATTACATAAGTGTAATCTTTTAATAAGGGAACTGGACAAAAATAAATTGGTTTTTTGTTCTGACCAGATGAGAGATGGGTTAGTACCAACTTTAGCCTTTCCAAACCTAAAATTAGTTTATCTAATGAATTTCAGTTCAACAGAACTTAATAGATAACTCAGATTTATTTTCACAGGATCACAAAATCACAGAATCATTGAGACTGGAAAAGACCTCTGAGATCATCAAGTCCAGCCTATGACCCAACATCATCACATCAGCCAGACCACTGCACTAAGTGCCACATCCAACCTCTGCTTAAACATCTCCAGGGACCGTGACTCCATCATTTCCCTGGACAGTGAATTCCAATGCCTGGTCACCTTCTCCATGAGGAGTGGGTGATCACACAGATACTATTTCAGTCCAACAGCAGAATTATAAAATCAGATTTTTTAAAAGTATTATTTTTTAAATTTGAAAGCAAATAATCCATTTTGATCCCTAATGTAGTCTAGTCATCACTGAAAAATCATCTTGGCATAATTGGCTTATACTTCCTTCTTAGAAGACAGAGAGAAGAATTACCAGCATCCACAGTCCTGACCATGGCATATCTGGCTTCCAGAACACAAACAGGTGCTAAATATTCCAAGATTTCCAGTAGCAAAGGTAGCCTTCTCATGTTTCATACACACAAAAAAAATAACTTGGGTTTAAAGGATTATGTAGAAAATCTTGGACAATTCTGCTCTTTAAAAATTACTAAAGAAAGGTGTGGCATTCTATGCCTATTCCATGAATCTGTGTTTAAATATTTCAGGGTCCAGGGCATATCTTAATAGCTATAAATATTTCATAATTTAGTTTCCTGCTTAAAGCATTACATTTTTACCTAGAATAATATATTTATGATAATAAACATATTTAATACCTTCAGCTATAAGGATGATTAGGATTAAATAGGAACCAAAACTGGAACCATCTATCCAGAAAATCACAGAATCACAGAATCACAGAATCACAGAATGTTAGAGGTTGGAAGGGACCTTAAAGATCATCTAGTCCAACCCCCCTTCCAGAGCAGGACCACCTACAGTAGAGCGCACAGGAACGTGTCCAGGCGGGTTTTGAGTGTCTCAAGAGAAGGAGATTCCACAACCTCCCTGGGCAGCCTGTTCCAGTGCTCGGTCACCCTCACAGTAAAAAAGTTTTTCCTCATATTTTTATGGAACCTCCTACGTTCCAGCTTCCACCCATTGCCCCTTGTCTTGTCAGTGGACGCCGCTGAAAAGAGCCTGGCTCCATCTTCCTGACACTCCCCCTTGACATATTTATAAACATTAATGA
Source organism: Trogon surrucura (assembly GCA_020746105.1). Taxonomy (NCBI): domain Eukaryota; kingdom Metazoa; phylum Chordata; class Aves; order Trogoniformes; family Trogonidae; genus Trogon; species Trogon surrucura. The sequence goes on along the minus strand of CM036617.1, from coordinate 107,972,987 downwards.
GGTCACCCCTCAGCCTCCTCTTCTCCAAGCTAAAGAGATCCAGCTCCTTCAGCCTTTCCTCATAAGGGAGATGCTCCACTCCCTTCACCATCTTTGTGGCTCTAAAATAATTGGACTTTAGGATCCGACCCAAAATAATTGGGTCCTAAAGTCTGACATAGCATTTGTTTATGTGGGTATCTTAACGTGACATGATTCAAATATGTTCACCTCATAGATTCTAATTTCACTTTGAATGTTCACTTGCACACTGACAGAAATATTTTCAAACAGACAAAGTGATTTTGAATTGCTTACAGACATTAAACTGCAGCAACAGGAAATACATTGAAAATCTTTACGAAATCAAACTGTATAATTTCCCAGTGCTTACACATGGTCCATGAAGATGATCAAGGGCCTGGAGCATCATCCCTATTAGGACAGACTGAGGGAAATGAAACTGTTCAGCCACCTAATAGTTGCCTTCCAGTATTTAAAGGGGGCCTTGAAGAGGACATGTAGTGATAGGACAAGAGATAACAGCTTTAAACTGAGAGAGGGTAGATTTAGATTAGATGATCTTAACTATGAGGGTGATGAGGCACTGGCACAGACTGCCCAGAGAAGCTGTGGATGTCCCCTTCCTGGAAGTGTCCAAGGCCAGGCTGGATGGAGCTTTGAGCAACCTGGTCTAGAGGGAGGTGTCCTTGCCCATGGAAGAGGACTTGTAATTAGATGATCTTTGAAGTCCCTTCCAACCCAAACCATTCTATGATTTTATGATGTTGGGAATATTATCACTCCTTTGTCCAAAGCGAAAGCTTATGTTCTTCAGAAAATGAATGTTAATGAATATTAAGACACGAAACACCTGTTAAAATGTTTCAAAGTTACTTTATATTTCATTTAACATCTTAAACATTTTCCTTTTTTTTTTTTTTTTATAAAATTGAGAGTAATGTCTTGCTGTGCTGAAAAACATGTTTGAGAAGATTAAAAAATAAAAAGATAAGGGGCAATGGGTGGAAGCTGGAACACAGGAGGTTCCAGAAAAATATGAGGAAAAACTTTTTTACTGTGAGGGTGACCGAGCACTGGAACAGGCTGCCCAGGGAGGTTGTGGAATCTCCTTCTCTTGAGACATTCAAAACCCGCCTGGACGCGTTCCTGTGCACTCTACTGTAGGTGATCCTGCTCTGGCAGGGGGGTTGGACTAGATGATCTTTAAGGTCCCTTCCAACCTTTAACATTCTGTGATTCTGTGATTCTGTGATCTTCTTTCATATTCACATAATAGTCACATATTCACATACCACACACTGTCTTTCCAGTTTTGTAACAGTCATACAATTTGCTAGCTAGCATCCTGAATTGATTAACTATATTATGTCAATGGGAAAAGCCTCTGGGAATGAAAAGATGAGCTAGAGCAAATACAAACAGAGAATTCACTTCTTTTTGCAGTTACCTTGGTAATGGATTGCATTTTGGTTTTCACTTTTTTTCCTTTTTCTTTAAGTATCTTTAAATTTAAGCAGTAAGATTGGAAAATGTAACAAGCAGTTTGAATCCTCTGTAATGTTGAGATATTTGAGGAATGAGGTGAATTATGAAGTATCTTACTGTGAACTGCATTTAATACAACTGTCTTCAGCTACCTAATGGGGGACAATAAGAAAGACCGAGCCAAACTCCTTTTAGAGGTGCACAGTGAAAGGATGAGACCGCAAAAAGGGAAATCCAAGAGAGATATAAGGACAAAAGTCATTAAGAGGGGCCACACACTGTCAAAGGCTCCTGGGCAAGTTTTTGAGTCTGCATCCTTGGAGATTTCCAGAAGTGTACTAGAGAAGGCCCTGAGAAACCTCATTTGACTATGACAGCACTCAGCTTGGGACAAAGGAGGTACAACAGAGGACCTTCAGAAATTCCTTCCAGACTACATCGTTCTATGACTCCATATCATACATTGTGTGTAAATTTTATCTCGTCCTTTAATAGCACTGTTTCTGAGGTAGTCCAACAAGCTGTTATAGTAGAACAGACCTTACTGTCTCATAAGTGAAACACTTCGAATTTGTTTTGCGCAAAACTGGTTGAAAACAGCGTAGTGGAACTGGTTCTATCCATTTGTCTGCAGAATGCCTCTTGCCCTCTCTTTCGCAAATACTACCCTTGCTTGTAATTTTCAGCACATCCCACACTACAGGGTTGATGAAGAACCCTGTGATTATTTATGTCTTTGTATTCTTCTAGGGGTGAGCTAACTTTTTCAGATTTCCACTGAACTAGGTGGTTGTCAAATCTCGAATCAGTTCTTCTTATTTAAATTTTAGTTTTATGGAGTTTTGTAAAAAGGACATTATAAGGAAAAAGAAAAGAGTAGGAAAATACTCAAAAAAATATGTATGAAACCCAGAAAAAGTTTTGACTTTTATCTTTAGATACTAATAGCCTTCTAGGTCAGTTCTGGAAATTTTCTTACCAGAAATATGGTTTTTAGTTTAATTTTTTTTCCTTCTTAATTGACTGGCAAAACTGTGATTGTTTTTGGTACGATAACTTCAGGCAATTATTCTCAAATTGTTGTAAAGGCTACCTGAAAAAGTGTATTGTTTTCACTTTTTCTTATACGTCTTCTTTAAGGATGTTGTCAGTGACGGAAATTGGCACACTCTAAAATATTCAAGCCCTCAAATTTTAAGACATTCCCATAGTGTTATATTTGATTGCAAAAATTGCCAATAGTAAGCAAAGAGATATTGCAGCTGCAAAGATCACAACTTCAGTGTAAATTATGTAGATTACTCTTTATTAGAAACAATGTCTTCTTAGAATTTATCTATATAAATTCCTATGTGTATGAAGAAATTCACAATGCACGCAGACAAGAAATAATCTTCCCTGATTTCATCTCATTTTGCATGGATTATTATGCACCTAGATTCAACACAACTATAATTGAATTTAACTAAATTGAAATAGAGTCGTCCTAAATAGAGACACGTAATCTGAGGATTCTTTTTCATATCGTGTGCAGGGCCTGAATGCAATGCTTTTGGAGTTTGCTTTTATTAAAAGATTAATGTACGTTTACTAATGTAGATTTAAACATGGCCTTAATTCTTAATCAAATATATTTCAGCAGCAGGAGGGCCAACATTCAAATAATGATTAATTGAAAACTTAATTAAATACTTGAAAATACACATGAAAATGTTCAGATAAAGTTTCAGGTCATGCACTTTGCATCTGAATCTCAGTAATGAAAATGAAGGATTTGTCCAAAAGCTTTTATAGTCAGTAACTGAAATTACCCCAGAGGTGCTGAAGAACATCTAGCTTTGAATATTGGTAATGAGGATTTCTGGAGAAGTTTATTATCATATGTAATATACACATAAATTATCAGATTCACCGAGCTGTTGCAAATTTTTGAAGCTCTGTGTTTCCTGTACTGTGAAACACCACTTTAATAAACTTTATCCAAAACTGCCAGAAAGATATTTTCTCACTCTATTTGGAACTGATGCTAAAGGATGGAAAGATTGTTGGGTTTAAGTAAATAAAATTTTATGGTTTATGTACTTTGTTCTGTATGGTTAATCACAGCATACCAATGTGGAGCAACTCACGCACTCACTAAAAACTTCCAGATTGCAAAAATGCTCTAAAACCATTCACAAGGGAAAACATTTGTTTTGTCATTCTCAATTTATTCCACATTTTTTCCCCACCCACAGGTGAGCCATCTCATGTGATATAACTTTGGTTTAACACCGTTTATGGGCATTCTGGTGAAGAATTCTGGTGAAGAATCCTTCATTATGGAGGGATACATTAACATTGAGAGTCCTGCATATAATTATGATGAGATGTAACCTTCACTACACAAAATCCTCACGACGAAGATTCATTTAAGTCACAGAAAGTAACTCCAGAGGCAGATAATGTAAAAAGGGAAGATACAGTAAGACCACTACCAAAAACCTTGTCAACAAGTAAAACACCTAAGTCCATAGTCTTTTGCTTATCTAGACGTTGGGGTAACTGGCAACTGGAGATGCACCTGTCTGGAGATAAGCAGGGATGGGGAATGGAAATGGGGAGACAGCGAGCATATGTGTGTTTGCTATCTTTGGGTACTCGAAAGAGAGGAACTAAACTTGTAGACTTGCACAGAGACAAATCAATAGCTATTTCTTGTATTTGTAAGGTTATTATTTTTAACAGTTGAGAATATTTAGGACTGAAAATTGAGATAGTGGGCTGCGAGTTGTTTCTGCCTGCTGACAGAAATAAGACTGACACAGAGCAATTCCCTTATACATGTGTCTGGAAGAGTGAATGAAACACAGAGCAGTGGCACAATGCAGAGGCTACCATACAGTTGAATGAGGGGAACACCACCTCTGGGCTAACCACCAGACTCATGAAGAGTCAAAAAGAAGTTGTGTCATTATTTGACTCCATAGCTATCTTACTACAAGACACTAAAGTGACATCTGCATGGTGCTATTTTGTGGACTGCAAGTGTAATCTTCAATTCTTCACTGCTAGCAGCATTGCTTCAGCAGAACAGATAAGGAACATCTTCTTTATGCACAGATGGGCAACACTGGCTATCGTCATGGAAACCCAAAGATTAAAATGACTGAAAAAGTATTAGTTAAAGGAGGTCATACCTCTTGTCTCAGCTGAATTTCTTTTTAAATGGAAGAGTCACTAAAATGCACCTTTGTTTTCTCCTATTTGCTCAGTTCATCATTGCTGGGTTCCATATTGCCATTTAGAGAGGTGGAAAGGAAATCTAAAATACTTAATAGGATCAAGTAGCAAGCTATGCTCACTTTAGGCTAACACAGATTGGACAGACCAGCTGTGAAACAAGTACCAGGACACATTGTTTTCCCATAAGAATTTGTGTTATTTGAGAAAAAAAAACAGTGAATTGTAGGGCCTCTGAGAGCAGTAGCTAATATAAATGAAAAATAAATTTCATTTTCTTTATAGAAAACTAACAAGGAAGACCTATTCATTCCTACCTGCTGAAGGCAGTTCAGGAACGCTCATTACACAACAGTTCTATGTGGAGCAGAGCCGGTACCCCTATGCTTAAGTGTTACCTGTGGGCATTTGTCCATCACACTCTGCCTGGCTTGGAGGCAAACACAATTGCTGGTAGATTTGGTGATCTGCACACTCATCTGTCTAGCTAACCCCTGTCAGCCCTGGCGACAAGCCCTTCTGGCCTCACCAAGTGAGATAACTGGTCCACAACCACAACCAGTAACCCACAAGAAAGAAACTCAGCCAGATGGATCTTGTGTCACAGCTCAACTTCAGCTGCTGAATGTTGATTTAAGGGGTAAGAGAATTTGGGTTGGAGATGGGAGATAATGGTGGGAGAGAGTTAATTTAACATGATATTTACACTGAAAAAGTAATTATTCTCTTATTAAGAATGTGTATGAGCCATGGTCATTTTTCATGCTGTGGCATTTTTCAGAATTATTCAAGAAAAATTCTTTTCCAAATCCCTTTTCTTGGTATTCATTTTAAAGTGATTATTAATCTAAACAAATACAGAAATAAAATCTCTCTGCCATCACTGTACAGGCTCTGTTGGTCATACAGAGAACCTGAAAGTCTTCCTGGTGGCACACAGCCTTCCACAGCCCAGCTCACTTCTGTTTTCTAAAGTAGCATTATGGCCCATTTATTATATGTCATATTTGTTAGGACACATCAATCATCCTCGCCAGTAGAAAACAGTACAAAAATATGTTTTAGCAGACTGCCAGTGTCATATGCGGTCTGTGCCCCAGCAGGCTTACAGTGCCTTGTTAACGTGCATATGAAGATGGCATATGTCTCCCTGGTGGCTGCTAGTAAGGTCAATTTCCTAAATATCTATGGACTTTACTTTTCCGACTCCACTAAGTATTTCACTATTGATTGATTGATTTCTTACTTTTGTCTGGTTTTTGCTTCTGGATGCCTAGCCATTTTTCTCTGAAGAGTAGAAAGGAGATTATATGACTAAATAAGGAAAAGAGGAGTACCATAGCTTGACTTCCGCTGCCAGCAGCAGCGGCATCTTGTAGAGCTGCATCTATCTAAGCCACATTTATGAAAATAGAGAAATCCGTACTTTAAATAAAGAGCAAAACTCCTCAACTGTATAGCCTGCCCTTCAAGATAATACATCACATTCTGGTTACTAACAAGAAAAAGCAAAATAGAAGAGTAGCCTGTAAATAGATTTTCTGAGGTAAACCTGGCAAGTAGACAGTATCCTTCAGTCATATACAAGAGTCCCTTAATATTTGGTACAATGCATCCTACCTCACTTTTTATATCCTTAGTTATACTAAAGCTCTAATTTAGCCTTCCCTATTTTAATGATAATAAACTCAAGCACAGTGCCAATTTAAGAAGAAACAAAAGCCTAGAAAATATGGAGACTCTTATTATCAACTTTGTCTATTCATCAAACTATTCAAACTTTTTGCTTTCATTGTCACTGTTTTTAGGAGTCACCACCAAAACATGTATTTCTTTGTACTACTGGCCTCATAATGGAGCAATTATCTCCCTGAATTCAGTGTTTCCATATCTTGTTCCAATCATGGTCTGTCACCTTAGAAGTGCTGACTCTATGGAATGACCTTCAGCTATAAATCTGATAAAAAATCAGCCTCTTATTAGATTGGGCTCTGCCCATTCCAGCAATCTGACTGCTTTTTAAAAGCACAAGTTTAGAAAACTGGAGTGACATCACCTTGACAACCATTCAAACCATCCCCAGTGGAGCTGTTCTTCACTCATTTCCTCTCTGAAGTGTCGGGTTGCTGAGATTTCTGCAGCAGATGTTTTAATAGGCTGTGCCTATGCTTATTCCTCTCTTTAGCTGGAATAAACAAAGCATTTATAATACGTAAGTGATTGCTGTGATGGACTAGGAAATGATAATTTAGTATAAAACAGGTTTTATCCAGTTTTTGTATCATCTCCTTTTACCTCCTCTCCCGTAAAACTATGAAAATCTAGGAAAAGTGAATGTAAAAAGCATATATTTTTGTCTCTTTCTAAGCATAAATTCTGGTTGCCTTGTGCCTACTTGTGGCAGGCCACCCTCTTTTTTTTTCCTTTGCTAAGCCAGTAGCCAGGAACACGTACCACTCTGACACCCTCCCCTAAGTAACCTCATCAATGGTGTCGACCATGCCACATTCCTGTTTTGACTCTGACACCATGAGCAGTGGTAAGAGCCGTCACACTGCAAACACCTATCATGAGTGTTTTGCTTTATGTCGGCTTGGTGTCCTCCCAGACAGCCCACTGCCCTGCAACCGCCATCCCCTCCATCTGAATCAGCGTACACAAATGTTCAGTGTCTTTATATTCACCAGAGGTTGCTGGTAGATTGATCACTCTAGGACTCCCAAACATCAAATAACTCTGATCGTTGATTTTCCAGACTCTCCAGGGATCTTGAAAAAACATTTACCTTATGGGTACTTGTCAGGTACATCATCTCACATGAGCTTTACTCAGACTTGCTCCTGGTCTGTCTGAGTGTCTGTTAGTGAATGCAAGGGCAAAAAACAAAAAGACATTTACTTTTTTAAAACTGTTTTCCCTTGTTTTAATGACAATTTTGCACACAATATTCAATGCAGGATTGAGGCAGTCAGATTGGGGTTTTTTTTTGAATGCTTCCTTTTGTTTCTATTCATAATATACTGATCTTTGGCTCGTAAAATCTTTATTTCATTAAATTCTGGGATGATGGTCTGTTATGGTTTGACCTAGCTAACCGAGCAAGCAACAAAGAACCATGTAGCTGTTCACTCATTCCAACCTCCTGGAATGGGGAGGAAGAAAATTCAACAGAAAAGGTCCAAGGATTGAGATTACGACAGAGAGAGTTTGTTCATCACTTATGGTCATGGGCAAAAAAGAGAGCAGACTTGGGGACAAAACATAAATTCAATTTACCACCATCACATATCAATTAAAATAGAGTAGAATAGTGGGAAAAAAATACATAAATAAATACACCCAGTTTTAAATACACTCCCTCCCCACACCTCCCTTCTTCCCAGCTACTTCTTCCCCTCATTGGTGCAAGAGTGGTAGGCGGTGAGGGGTACAGTCTGTCTGGCCATTACTTACTGTCCATGACAATACTTCCTTCTTGAGATAAAAAGGGCTTCTCGCAGCCTTTTTCTGAAGCCGCATGGTGTCCATCTCATGCAAGGGCAATCCTCTCCCTCCACATGAGTTCTTCCTAGCAGTGTGGTTCTGATTTCAGAGTCATGGGTTGCTTCATGTGCAGCCTCTGTTCCTACACAGTATCTCACCCCTCTGGTGTATGGTCCTCCACATGCTGCTACATCCTGGATGTTTTGACATTGTTGATCTCCTCAGTTGGCAGGCAATCATCTCCCTGCCACCATGGGACTCCAGGAAAATGCTCTGTTGCATCTCCTTTCTCCCCTCCTTTCCTCACAGACCTGTGTTTCTTTGCTTTCCTCCCACTTTCCCCCCTCCTCCAAACACAAAAACTCCCTGAGATACTAACAGAACAAGTTTTCTCACTTAAATACATTGATTGCAGAGGCAGTGATTGACCTGGCCTTGGCCAGAGGCCAGTCTGACTTTTACCTGGGCAGGGGGAGGCTCTCAAAGTTTCACAAGGAATCATCCCCCACAGTGCTCCCCCTGCTACCAAAAACTTCACCAGACTCAAACCCATGACATATACAAAATGCAGAGATCACTACATATGCTAAAAAACCCCCGGCAAACATGAAAGAAGCCTATATGTTTCTGCCCTTGTTGTATTTATCCCCTTTCTTAACCCTCTCCCTAACAGTTACCTGATCTTGTACCTCTTCTGGACTACAAATAATTCTTACATTCAATCTTTTGCCCTAATCCATAGGTGCCTTATGAAGTACCTAATTCAGTATCTTTGTTTCTAAATTTGAGTGACTTTATTGAGTTGATTCTTTTCAGAGTGGTTTCCATTTTCTCCATTTAATCCAAACTGCCATCAGAAAGATGGTCAGAAAAAAGCTTTAGTCTTGTCTTGTTTAGTTTGTCATTTGAAATCTGAACACTGACATAAGCTTGTTTCTTCTGGTTCTTCTTTTTAGATAAAGATTCCCCTAAACATGTGTTTAGGCTAAATACCTTGCTGCTACAAATACTTATCTTCCAAACAAACAATTTTTAAACTTCTTGCTTTCTCTTTCAGAGCACTATGAAATCTCACAGCACATACACCCTTGTTTTAGTATTTTCCTTCTGCCTCCCACTCCCCTTTCGTACCTTCAGTCTTTGACTGTCAGCTGTGACCTGAAAGCTTTGGATGTCAGGACAAAGAAATGAAAATACATTCTGTTGCATAGGGAGGTAGAGGAGAAAGTGGAGCACAAGGCTGTATTTCCACTGCAAGCTGTATTCCCAGCCAAGAAGATTTTTAAGTTTTGTACTTAATTGTTTCTCTTATATTTCATATGCCAGATTTTCAATTTTTCCTTTACCTATCTTTATTCATCTCTGACCTTTGTCAAGTACCGTTAGGAGGATTCACTGTGTCTTTTATTGGGATCAAATTAAAAAATTAGTATAATCAATTTTTGGAATATCAAAACAGTCCTACTACTGAACTCCAGTTTCATTCAGAGAATGATAGTCCCTTGTAAATTAGATTGCAATACTTTTTTTTTTTTTTTTTTTTTTTTTTTTTCTGTAAAATAAACAGCTCATCTTCAAATCAAGCCTGGAACAACTTCATTTTCTTGTTCTTTGAAATCTCTAGAGTACAGAGAAAAGCAGACAGCTTCCCAGTGAGTATAGCCGCTACAGAACTCTCTGCAATTTGCAACAAAGAAAACATGCCACTCTTAAAGAAAAAGTTTAATTTGTTGCTGCTTATAAAGCAGTGTGTAAGTAGTAAGGGTTATTCTCATGTGTGGACAACAGTTTTACTCTCCAATCAAGGCAGATCCTACCTCCTTTTAAATTCAGATCAGAGCATTTTTCCTATGTTCTGGAATATTAATGCTTATTTTTGTGCTGATTTTTCTCCAGTGGAAGGCCTATGTTCTTGCTATATTGAAAATGTTGAAGAAAAATAAAGAAACCAAAGAAACATGATACAGTAGGAGAGATAAAGATAGTGAGGTTATAGTGCTATAGTTTTATGTTTTGATTTAATGGAAAAGGCTCTGAGTCATTGCAAGATGGACATATGTAGACAGTGTGTGAATATACTGCAGTGTACAGACTGCTGTAGACAGCTGCAAAACTTCATGGCCAGCATAAGCCACAATTAAGACCTCAAAGTCATAAGGGGAATTGTGTTATAGAGTAAGTTAAACAGCTAGTCACAAGAAAAAAATATACTACAGAGCAAGGGACTGATCTTATGGAAGTACACAAAGGACTCACAATTTTTCCTCTGAAAATCAGCCTTTCAGAAGCATGTTCTAGGAAATGCCAAAACCAATAGAACCTCACAACAAAGTAAGAAAAAAACAGATTCCTTAACTACAATTGTATGAAGGCAAACTCAGAATTTTGAGAAGTCTGACTACTCCTTACGGTATAGGGAAAGGTCTGACTCAACATATTTTTGTCCTTGTATCAGTTAGCTCCTCTGAGTGCCAAGAGTGAAAATATGGAACAAAAATATAAATACTTACAGTATTTTTTCTTCTATGGTTAATCTCACCATTGTAAATTTATAATAGATTTTAACATTTAAGCAATATGATGACACTACAGCAAAAGATGAATTTACGCACATCTACCATAGAAACACATTTTATTAAGAACAGGTGCATATACCTTCCCAAATTTTCAATAATTTGATATATAAAACTTCTCAAGAGAAACTAATTAAATATTGTAAAATTTTCTTTCCATTTTAAGCTTCATGACTGTGTCCTGCAATGCTTTTATTCAGATCACTAGTAGGTTTTTTTTGCATACCTTCGTATTTTGTGGAAAAAACAAGTCTGTCTAGATCCACTCAAACTGACTTGTCCTGGATTGAGCTAAATAAAACCAATTCTGTTCTGTGATTTTATTTTTCAGCTCAGTCTCTTCTAAGAGGCTGCACTTTCTGAAAGTTAGCTTAATGTTTTTGCAGACAATGTGTACTACTAGGAGGTATCATGGCTGATGCTTATAGTTATGCCAGGGAGTCCACGAGCCAGCATGTGCCCTTGTGGCCAAGAAAGTCAATGGTATCCTGGGATGCATAAAGAAGAGTGTGGCCAGTAGGTCAAGTGAGGTCATCCTCCCCCTCTACTCTACCTTCATGAGGCCACATCCAGAGGACTGTGTCCAGTTCTGGACTCCCCAGTTCTGGACTCCCCAGTTCTGGGCTCCCCAGTTCAAGAAAGACAGGGAACTACTAGAGAGAGTTCAGCAAAGGGCAATGAATATAATTGAGGGACAGCAGCATCTTTCTTACGATGAAAGGTTGAGAGAGCTGAGACTTTTTAGTCTGGAGAAGTAGAAGACTTACAGATCATCAATGTCTGTAAGTGTCTAAAAGGCAGGTATAAGGAGGATGGAGCCAGACTCCTTTCAGTGGTGCCCAGTGACAGAACAAGGGGCAATGGGCACAAGCTGAAACACAGGAAGTTCCAGCTAAACATGAGGAAAATCTTCTTTACCCTGAGGATGACAAAGCACTGGAACTGGCTGCTCAGGGAGGTTGTGCATTCTCCTCTGGAGACTTTCGAAATCTGCCTGGATGCAATCCTGTATAGCATGCGCTAGGCAATCCTGCTTTAGCAGAGGAGTTGGACTAGACGATCTCTAGAGATCCAACGATTCTGTGATTGGTATGCAGGAAGGCTCTTGCTTATACATGCTCCTATAGTCACCAAGGTCACTGCTGGATCTTGTGTAATGTGTTGGGGGTGCTGGGAAGTAAAAAGGGTCTCAAGGAAGTAAAAGGTTGCACCTTCAGTGAGGAATAGACAGGAAAGATGACCAACAAGACTATTCCATCCCATATATATCATATTCAGTATAAACTGAGGTGTCATGGGGGTTAAGCTCTCTCCTTCAATGGTCAGCATCCAAGGAGGACTTTGTCCATTCTTTTGCCTTCAATTCCAATTCTGAGTTCCCAAATACAACTTCTGTATCCAGCTCCCCTCTGCTACTGAGCCTGAGACTTCCCTGGTGCTCCCTGCCCTGCAGCATCAGTGGTGATTTCTATCATGGTGGATGTCAGGTTAGATATCAGTTTTGTAAATATTTACATACATTTCATTATTTTAATTATTTCCTTATTAGCACTATTATTGTTTTATCAAAGCTGGTTTAGTTTTTTTTTTTTTTCTAATGTATAAAACTCTCTCCCTCATTCCCTTTCACTTTGGGGAGGGAGAGCAGTTAGAGACCATCTGTCAGCGTTCAGTGGCCAGTCCAGACTTAACCCTTGACACTTGTTTTTGCCCTTCTTTCTAATTTGGAAGTAGATCCTAATTTTTTTTATGATAACATTAATTTTAAAGAAAATATTAAGTCTTTTCATTTTGGTGATCTTTTTTTTTTGCTTTCATCCAAAGCAGCTGGTCAAAAATTTTACGTGAATTCTTTTCAAGCTGCTGAATTTCACTTTACAATTTGCACATTTCTTTTACAGTGCTTAACAGTTAGTCTTAGATGGATTTCCCTGTAGTGGTTGAGAGATTAAAGGACTAAACATTTTCTACCGTAGTGGTTAATTCATCTTAGCTTCACCATTTTTGTCTTGTTATATATAACGTCCTTTCTGTTTCCTTTTTAAAATTTCTTTATAGAATTTCCTTCAAAGAACATAGTTAGAGTGCTACCTACTTTATTCAACTGCACTTGCCTTAAATAAATTCCAAATGGAACTAACCTAGAATAACTGTGCTCAAAGGAATTTGGAATTATTTCAATGTGAACATTAAACCGTTTTCTCCACTTAACATGCTGCGTGTATAAAAAGAAAAATGCAGACCAGTCTCACCTCTGACTCATATTTACACACACTCTTTATTAGTATTTATAATACAAGATGCCTTTAATAACTCATGTTATCACACAACTCAACATTAAATGTGATGGATAAGTTCTTAATTGTAAATAATTCCAAGAGTATTCAGAAGAAAAAATGTGGATAAGGGTTACAGCAACATGTTTGTTTATGTAATGGATTTGTATCTACATTATGAATAATTTTGCAGTGAAATATGAATGGGTAATCACTATTTCATATTGAGGAAATGACCACCAATGCAGTTCATGCCAAGAAATTCCTGGCAGTCCTTAATATTAAAGCTATATTAAAGAATGAGATACTTAGCTCTAAGAACTCTGAACAATGCAGTGTAGAAATATACATATGTGTGTGTATATATGTATTTTTTTGTACTATGAGTAGAATTATTTAATGTATATTTAATTGTAATTAATCCCTCACATCTAGTAATAGATATCTTCACACATCCTTGCATCTCACTATGAAGTTATATTTTAAAAATGCGTATCTATTTTTTAAGATGAAACAAAGTTATCAGTTTTCTCAAAATGTGACTATGTTTATATGAGATGTTTTTTGTTATATTCACTATTAAATATATATATGGTTTTCACATATAAAATAAAGTGTATCTAACAGGTTTACACAGAGACCTTAAACACAACTTATCTTCAAACACATTCAAGTCTAAGCAATTTTACTTTGTGAGCTCAGTGTCAAAATGGTGCATTTTGGTGATTTACTTTGGGACAGATTTTACTCTCAGCACCAGATAAGGAGAAGGTACAACTATACTACATAAAAAGAAAGATAAGAAGATGACTTGTTAAAGTATGAATGTAATGTTTCAAAGTTCAGTTAAATACAGTCACTGCAAAAGACAGTCCTTTTTTACCATTCCTGACCATAGAAGGAATTTGCACAGAATCTAAATAGTATGGTTTTCCGGTCCAGATGCAAGACAGACATTTTTAACCTGACTTCTCTAACCTGACTTCTCTAATATCAGGAAAACCTATCAACAAACATGTCTACCCTCAAAACTGAAATGTGCATAGAGTTTATTTTTTGAGAGAAAACATGCAAAGCAAGAAGGACATGGACGTCTTAAAGAGGGTCCAGAGAAGGGCCACAAAAATGGTCAAAGGGCTGGAGCACCTCTCCTACAAGGATGGGCTGACAGAGTTGGGCTTGTTCAGCCTGGAGAAGAGAAAGCTACAGGGAGACCTTACAGTGGCCTTCCAGCACCCGAAGGGGGCCTATAGGAAAGCTGGAGAAGGGGCTATTCCCAGGGGCATATAGCAACAGGACTAGAAGCAGTGGTCTTAAACTACAACAGGACAGATTTAGATTAGACATTAGGAAGACGTTTTTTACTATGACCATGGTGAAACACTGGAACAGGTTGCCCAGACAGGTGGTAGAAGGCCCATCTGTGGAGACATCCAAGGTCAGGCTTGATCAGGCTCTCGACAACCTGATCTAGTTAAAGATGTCTCTGCTCACTGCAGGGAGATTGGACTGGATGACCTTTAAAGGTCTATTCCAACCCAATGCACCCTATGATTCTATGATTCTGTAATGTTAAGTGCATTGATTAATGTATGTATGGAAGATCCCTTGATGTTACAGTGTTCAAAGAGATATAAGGACTCACATAGAAAGTAATTTCTTGTTCATTGACACCTCTATGATCTTATCCATAATACTTTTCACTGGGTTATTTTTTTTATTATTTGTTTATTTATTTATTATTCATTAAGGAGTACACCTCATGGATTACAAGTATATCTTACCTACAGTCTGCAGTGCACACAAAGCTGAATTCAGTCATCTGAGCTTTCTTCGAGCTCTGACGCCTTTGCACATGTATGTTTTAAAAAACCTTTAATTTTGTCAACTGTGACAGTGTTCCATGCACACCAAAGTGAGAGTGGAGAACATGGTGTTGCCTCCATCTCATTACCCTGAACATGCTCTATCTTCACTACAGGTAACACATTACTTTTAAATACAGAATCATAGCTTTGGAAAAAATATTAGCCTGTCACTTTTCACCATATTTTTCATATTTTATCTGTCATTTGCTTGAAATTACTTTACACCTGTGTTCACAGAATCACTGAATCACCTAAATTGGAAAAGGTTTTTACGATCATAGAGTTCAACCATTAACCTAACACTGACAAGTCATTAGCTAAACCATATCCCTAAGTACTATGTCTACACAACCCTTAAACACCTCCAGAGTATACTCCACCACTGCTCTGGACAACTCATCCAATGCCTGATAATCTTTTCAGTAAAAAATTTTTCCTAATATACAATCTTAACATCCCTGGTGCAACTTGAAATCATTTGGCCTTGTTGATCAAGTCTGTTTAGATTCCTCTGCAGAGCCTCCCTACCTTCAATCTGATCAACACTTCCACCCAGCTTGGTGTTGTCTGCAAACTTACTAAAGGTGTATTCAATCCTCTTGTCCAAATTTTTGATAAAGATATTAAACAGAACTGGCACTAGTACTGAGCCCTGGGGAACACCAGTTGTGACAGGCCATCAACTGGGTTGAACTCCATTCACCATCGCTCTTTGGGCCTGGCCATCCAACCAGGTTTTCATGCAGCAAAGAATATGCCTGCCCAAACCACGAGAAGCCAGTTTCTCCAACAGAATGTTGTGGGACATGGTGTCCAAGATTTTGCTGAAGTCCAGGTAGACAATATCTTCAACCTTTCCCTCACCCACTAAGCAGGTCACCTTGTCACAGAAGGAGATAAGGTTTGTCAAACAGGACCTGCCTTTCATAAATCCGTGCTGACTGGGCCTGATCATCTGGTTGTCCTGCATGTGTTTCTTGTACAGGATCCACATTCCATAAGAGAAAATATATCAGTGCATCCAATTCTAAATTTCTTCCTTGTTGTAATTTTATTCAGTATTTTAGGAATGCAACAAATTTCAAGATTGCTTAGTACATTTTCCTGTCTACATTTTGAAAAGAGACTAGTTTGAAGTTTGCATTTTAGGACTGATGGACCAAGCAGATCTATGAGCCTTCTTCATGAAAAATTGCTATTACAAGGAATGTCTGCCCTAATGAAGTTGTGGGAGTTTTGCTGTTGCATCTAAAGTTGGAAGGATTCAACAGTGAAAGCTGTTTTCATGAAGGACTTGAGAGATTAGTCTAAAGTTCTTTCTACTTGATTGCTAATAACATCTTGATTTTTTATTGTAAGTCTTCCTGAACAGCATGGGAGCCACATCTGTAAATTATAAAATCTAGCTATTATGAAGTCATTAATTTTAATCCCCCCTAGAAAGGAGTAATTACACTAAAGTTAAATCACTGAGTCAAGCTTTGGTTTGGTAAAATTAAATCTCCAATAAATATCTCTCTTGTGGTTTAACCTTACTTTAAATAAATTTAATTCAGACTGATTATATTCCAGGAAAAAAAAAGTGATACACATGAACTCGGGCAGGACAGTACAAGACGAAGTACAAAAAAAATCCCCACTAATATGAAGATGGCTTACTTACATCTCTGTCTCTAGCTTCCTAAAATCCACAAGCACTATTATGTGTATATTTAAAAAAAACCCAAAAAACAAAAAACAACAACAACAACAAAAAAAAGAGCAAGGATTGCAGCTAGGACTTCTGTCATTCCTATATAGATGAGAGACATATTTTCCCTTGTAAAACTTAAGCTTTTTTTTTTTTTTTCTGACTGAAGCAGCAGCAACATGGCAAAGGGTAAATTCAGCGTTGAGGCTTGCGCAGAAATGAAGCCAGCCCCTCTTTGTGTTGTCCCAACATGCAGTGAACATGTATAAAGGTTCCTATTCCTATCATTGCCTACCTAGTGAAGTAAGGCAGCCACACCTCCTGTTAGTAAATAGGTTTTAGTACAAACTGCACATAATAACCTGTGTAGGATTATAAATACTGAAATGAAAGTCTTCAGAGGTGGAGGGTGTGCCAGGGAAGTTGTAGGCAGTATTGTGTACCTCTTCAAACCAGATCTTCTGCTCCACCTATTGCCCCCACAGAGCCAGACCCTCACCCAGACCCAAAGCATAGTTCCACAGCTTCACAGTCTTATCCTACGCCAAAAGGTTAAGAAAGTGAGGGAACAAATCCTACATTCAAACTTTTTAAAAATGTGATTTAACATATTTTTCTTCTCAACTGTGTTCCAGGTAATTGACTTGTTTTCCCCTCAGCAGTTGCCTCCTGCCCTATGTTTTCTTATTCTTTCAGAATGAAAGTCCCCCGTAATAACAAGGGCTGTCGGTTTTGAAACTTCTGCCAGCTACTTGTAGAATGCTTCATCAGCCTCTCCATGCTGGTTGGGTGGTCTGTAACAGGATATCTGCCTTGGCTTTTCTTCTCATCTGTACCCATAAGCACTCAACCTTACCTTCACAGTCATCAAGCTCTTCACAATCAAAACACTACCTAACATATAGAGCTACCCCATCACCTTTCCTTCCCTGCCTATCTGTTCTGAAGAGCTTGTATCCAACTGTTGCAGCTCTCTAGTCATGCCAGTTGCCCCACCATGTTTCTGTGATGGCAACTATGTCATAGCCATGCTGCTGCACAATGGCTTCCAGTTCCTCCTGCTTGTTGGTCACACAGTGTACATTGGTGTAATAATGTAAAAAAAAAAAACAAAAAAAAAACTTAAGCTGGGCTATCGAATTCACATCCAACACTGGGATGGCACTCCTTGGCTCATCTGTAGTGAGCCTGATTTTATTTCCTTGTCCCCTTTGAACCTCGTTTAAAGCCCTTTCAGTGAGTCCCACCAGCTCATAAGCAAGAATCCTCTCTCTTGGAGACAACTGTTCTCCAGCTGTTACTAGCAGACCCAGTGCTGTGTGAAACTCCCGATGATCAAAAAACCCAAAATTTCACTGGTGGCACCAGCTTCTGAGCCACACGTTAATCAGATGTGTCTTCCTGAGCATCCAAGTTATCAGTGTGCAAAATTGTAGAAGCTATAGCTTGGGATTTTCAAAGCTAATAGGAAAACAATTCCACAGAAGCCTGAATTTCAGCAGCAAACCAAACGTCTATCTATTTTAACTGGCTTTATAAACACCAGGCATGATGCATAACATTTATCCTTAGTTCTATTTTGGAAATGAATGCTCGTTTAACTCTACTTCTGAAATACTGTTATATTTCAGTTTCCACAGCGAATTAAGAAAAAAAAAATTCAGTCAATAAAGACAAATGTAAATTTAACCTCCCAACCAACTACAAGTTATGTGTTTCCTGTCCTATTTACAGATGTGTCCAGAAATCCTACACTGCAAAACACTGACAGAAATCCACACAAAATACCTTTCAGCCATATCATGCCTAAGTAGAATTTCTCCACACTTGATTGAACTTAATGTGTTTCAGAATCCACATTTACATATTTTGATTTCAATACATAGCATTTAATGTTCCTAGCAGGTATAAATAAAATAAAAAAAAAAATCCTAAATTGCTTTACTCATACTTTATTTTTTTTTCCTTCCCTGATACATCTGCACAGTTTTAAATCAGAGTGGAACGACTGATTGGTGATTAGATGGCAGTGACCCAAGACAGCACTTATCTCAGCAACATTAGGAGTAATACACAGAAATTATTTTCACAGGGATGAAGTGTTCTTAACCAATTTTGACAACGCATTAGGCTCAGACTGGTTTTTCTTCAATATCAGGCATGGGGTTTTGCCCCCATATCTCTGCAGAAGTGAGACAAATTCTGAATTCCATTAGAGAATTCAAGTACTGCTTCATTTAAAAAGGAAAAGCTAAAACAGCTTAGTGGAAAGATGAATTACAACTACAGCATTCTAAGCCATAAAAGTTATCTGAAATGAAAGAATTGTAATTGCCTGAGTTGCTTCAGGCACATATGTTTGGGAGGTTTTATACCTTATGCAACTTCTTCATTAAATACATTCATAACGTTGTGCTGACCAAAACATAAAGTCTGAAATTAGAAATATGTCATTTGTTTTAGGGCAATTGCCTACAAAAATGCTTTTTAGATGTAGTTTGTTTTTTTCAGACATTCAAACTACAATCTATACAAATCTATTCTTTCCTATTGACACTATCACTAGCAAATTTATTCTGGTACTACCCAAAGACGTTTCAGAAATATTTTTCTTGAACTATGTGCTGCACTATTATCATTAAAATTATTGCCAGTGTAACCAAAATGTGCTAGTGTTAGGGGAACATCTCTTCTATTAACTGCAGTAATTGTAATTTGCACGATACATTTTACTTTCATATATTACACAGAATTGACTATGGTTCACTGAGGTTATAAGACAATTTTGTTCCAATTATCATGTTACAAGTGCATTCAAGGGTCCAAACAAAGATCTGAGTATAGATGCAGAACACACATAAAAAAAAAATAGAGTTTCTTCGCCAAGGAACTTCCAGACTATAAAGGAGAGAGAGAAAAAGGAAACAGAGAGACAATAATGGAACAAAAGTGAACAACTGCATTAGCGGGACAGATTCAAGAATAACTTCCAATATAACAAGAATAATCCCCAATACCAGACTCTGTTAATGTTGCTCCTGTCAAAAAATAAACTATGAACTGCAGCCTGTAAAACCACATTTGTCCTGCCAACACATAGAGGTATACACATTTAGAAAACAGTATGTTTTTTACACACTCATTTATATTTTCTGTAGAGAATATTCTTATTAGCTATCTTTAGACTTCATGTAGCTTTCTTCTTTTTACCACACCCAATCTTTGACTTTCTGAAAGGCAGATGTGGTGATAGGAACATGAGATATTTTTGCCTTCTAATGATGCATTCTCTTTATCTTCAAAAACCCCACACAGATCAGAAAAGTCAAGGTTCCTCAAAAGAGTGGTTAATGACAGTATGACATACAATAACTTATATAACTGCAGTCCAATCAGGCTTCTCTTTGAAAAACCCCTGCAACAAGTAGTCCTATCAGTTATCATAAAAATAAAAATTCTCACTATCTCTCACACCTAGTATCCCACTGCAAACAGAGGAAATGAAAATAAGATATTCTACTTTCAGAAAATTCTGACATTAGGAATAATATTTCATAGAAAAAAAAAACAAAACTAGACAATATTTTAGGCTTTCATATTATGCAAAACACTTGAACAAAAAGAACATTTTTCAAAGGTAAACTGTGTCAAATCACTTTCAGGGACATAAGCTATGGGTTATTTTCTTTCTAGAAAATAAACATCTTGAAGAAATTATCCATTTGAATATTTAATGACATACACATTGCATACAGGTTTATGTTAAGCACTGAGACTTTATTCCTTTTGTCCTGGTGTAGCTATGTAACATACATAACAACGATTTATTATGTTGTATTTCAGAACACTTAGAACACTTTTTTAGCTTTGGAAAAATCTTCATGGATTTATAGGCACTAACTGTGACAGGTTTATCTTCAGGTCAGGTTTATCTTCATCAGTTTCATAAACTGATAGGTCTATTTTTCTCATAAAATAAGTTTCCAGATTGGCACGGAGGAGACGCCAAATTCAATATTCCTGAAAACATTTTCTCATTTCCAGATGATGCTGGCAATCTTGCCATTACATTTCCAGACATAACTTTCAGTAATGTTCTTGTTAAGTCTACCCAGTTACACAACCTTTCCAAGTACAGTAGACATGAAATATGTTGTGGGGAAACTGAGTCTGTACCCCTTGGCAATGACTAACTCAGCACAGAGATCTGTTAATTCCTTTCTTCTTCCTCATGGAAAGCCTTATTCACATTGTCTACATCCAATATTTAATTTAGGGGTATTTCAGGGGCAGGATTTGAGACCAGAGTTACTGTATCACTTTCCAGAGATTTCAGGGACAGGTAAACAAGTCTCTTCTGGAGCAGAAAACTTCACCTAGCATGTGGGAGCCCACATTAGACTGCAGGAACCCCTTGCATCCATGGGTATCAGGGACGACGTTCATGCAATACAAGTACCTTTATGCTAATGAGACATTCTAGAGAGACAAGTGTCCATGTGAACCATGTGGACACCATAAATCCTAGGCACCAGTCTTGGGAATACTCTCTAGAAAACTATTTCTCTGAGAAATGACATAGACATATTAACAAAGTTATTTCTACATTAACCACACCAAAAGAATTCTCAGGTCTGAAGAAAAACATTCAGAAAATCAGATAATTTTTAGGAGCACATATCTTTTGAGTGATAGTTTTAAATTTCTTACATTGTTAACATACAAGAGAAGACTTCTGGGAGACCTAATAGCTGCCTTCCAATACCTGAAGGGGTCCTACAGGAAGGCTGGGGAGGGACTTTTTACAAGAGCATCCACTGATACGACAAGGGGAAATGGGTTTAAGTTGAAGGAGAATAGATTTAGATTAGATCTTAGGAAGAAATTCTTCAGTACGAGGGTGGCAAGACTTTGGAATAAATTGCCCAGAGATGTTGTGGCTGCCCCCTCCCTGGAGGTGTTCAAGGCCAGGTTGGACAGAACCTTGAGTAGCCTGATCTAGTTGAGAGGAGTCCTTGCCTGTGACAGGGAGGTTGGATTAAATGATCTTTAAGGTCCCTTCCAACCTAGGTCATTCTATGATTCTGTGAGTCTATGACATAACCATTACATTTTCATTGCTTGAAACATACCTTTGAAACAGATATAATTATAGAAAATCAACACATTAAACACATTTCTGTACAACAGCTGTTGTAATATGTTCCTTAAAAAAAGCAGTGTAAGAACATCTGTTAGTTTAATGTATTGTATTTACTTAGAAAATTGAAATATCTTGATCAATCTGGTTACAGAAGCAAATTCTTATGAGTTCGAGAATTTAATTTTTTTATGTATCGCTTTTCATGTATTTTAAGCTAATTAAGAAAGAAATCAAAAGTTTCAGACCTAATTAATAATATGAATATTCCCAATGAACTTCTACTATGTTATTTAGCACAGATGTTTCTGTAATTGCAATATATCAAGAGAATTTTGTGTTAAATTGGCCTCAAAATTTTTCATTTTTTACCTGTGGAGAGGTAGATAAAACCTGGCCCCAGGGGGAAGGCACTCAGGAAACTGCTCAATCTGTTTCAAACACTGACTTTTCCCATCACAGTGATCTAGCTCCTCAGCTACCTTAAACTATCAGGTTAGGGATTTGTATATTGGAAATTATATATGTGAATCTCATATACATACTTACATAGATACACGCACAGAAGCACAGATGATTTCTAGAGTGGAAGCAATCAACAAAAATATCCATGATTTTAATGACTCCACCACTTCATCATCAGTCTGCCTGGGGCTTGAGAAGAGGCTACAACACACAGACAGCTGTTTGTGGCTCTGTTTTGGAAAAATGAATATGTGTTACACCTTGCATGATAAATAGTGTAACTATACAAGTACAACTCGGACTTGCCCAAAACACATGGAATTCATGACAGGTCATTGACTTTTACTCATTCTTTGTTGAGATAATAGTAAGTGGTGTAGTCATGCTACAACACACACTTCTGAGCAAACTTGCAAAACGTGTCCCTACTAGACTCCTTCACTTCTTTTTACTCCCTCTCCTCCTTTCCTATCACATAGGCAACACCACTCCACATAATTTAAGCTCAGGACCCTTTCTTGCTGATGTCTCAGTTCTGGATCTCCTAAATGTAGTTCAAGAAGGAGGCCAAATCCATTGCACAGAGAAAGAGGTAACTCCTCACCTTAAAATAAACTGAAACTCTGATCCTATGACTGATTTCACATATATTTCCTTCAGAAATTGGTAGGGGAATCTCCAACACTATAGTTTTCTCTATCAGCCAAACACCTTTATTTATTAAGCACTATCTAACCGGGAGTCAGATACTGAAACATTTTAAATAATGAGGTGTTCTCACACCTTATTGGGTTATCACATCAAAAACCTCAATTTGGATTTGTAGCAACTGATAACATTTTATTCCTACTCTCCCCATTATTAGGAACGCAGCCCAAATTCTGAAGCTATCAGCTGTGGTAACTAAGCCAGTTTAACACCAGTGTCAACAAACAAATGTTTCTGGAACACCACTCAGTAATTTCTTCAGGTAAAAAAAATAATAAAGAAATTAGGGCAATAATTGCATATCAATGGGATTAATTAATATTTGCCAAGTAGTACTTAAATGTTGTGTTATTATTCCATTTCTGTCTACCTAGATAACTATTCTGTTCAGCCATTCCAATGAATAAGTAGGATCATTTTAGACTTTACATGTTGAATTGCAGAGTTTTATTTGACAGAGACTGCAAAGATAATTTAAAAAAAAATTATTAACTGTTATTGTAATTAAATAAAAAGATTACCTTCATCCATTCAACCAGAAATGGAAATACTATCAACACACCAGTTCAAATTACACTCCATTGTCTTAAAGTGTTTAAGAAAATAAATCAGAAAATATTTGTATTGGTCTTCAGAAATAGAGACAAACTATAATTAAAAAAATAAGAAAAAAAAAGACTGTGGGACTGCAGATATTAACTTTATTAAATATTGCTTCGTCTGAAGTTAGTTTATATGTAAAATTCCTTAGTTAAATGGGATTACTTTTATAAATTATTTGTAGTTTAGAACTTCCGAATTATGGTAGCAACTCAATAAAATTTAAATTACTGCTGTCATTCTCTTTACCAGACTAATATTCACAGATAACTGCAGAATCGAGTAACTGAGACGTTACTGTATGCTTATAATACTCAACAGAATATATTCCTCTCAATTTTAATATGGATGCTCTTTGTAAAGAAGATTATATTGAAAATATAGCAAAAATCTTCATCTTAAATTCTGGCCATGCTCACAATGGAGTAGGTACAGAACAAATATAAGAATAATACATGTGCTTTACTATCTAAATAGGGCAGACAAATCATAAACAAAAAAACTATTCAAGGGCAGAGAGGATTAGTCAGTGTCTGTGCTCTTAAAAAGGCTTTACCAGCCTTTGGTGCCTTCATGACAGTGTTGGGTGGAGAATGATGTATCCCAGTAATGGGGTGAGGCCTCACCATGGGAACATCTGTATTTCTACTGCTCTGGTGCAAGTGCAGTGCTTTGAAAGATGCATTTCTGAATGATCGGGGTGTTCAGGGCTCTCATCCCTCCTGTTCCTGCCTTAGCTCCACCTGCAGCTCTTGGAGCCTCTGCTCTGTGTTAGCCTGTACCTGAGCCTCATGTTGGCGATGCCAAAGGAGCGGTCAGAGTAGAACCCTGGTCTGTACCCATGGTCCTTATCCCTCGTGCAGATGATGATTCACTTGCAGAGTGTGATGTCCACCTCCTTGGGACTGCCCCCAAGAAATGGGACCAGGGTCTCTGGACTTGATTTGCCCTGAGCTCCCCGGACACCTGCTTCAACCTCTCCCATGCACAAGAAGCAGCAGGTAGACAGCTACATCAACAGCCAGTGGAAGTGATCAGCCAAAAATTTGCCCATATCCCTTGCTTCAACAGTCTTCATTTTTCTACATCCTCCTCCTATTTGTGTTGTACATAATATACATCCTTTCCACGGGTCCTACACTTAATTCTGCTGTCAAGCAAATTAAACATTTTTTTTTTCTTTATATGATAACGTATACAGTAACAAGGAAAAAAAAAAAGTCTAAGAGCAAAACCCTCCCTTCTTTTTCCTTACTGAATCTCTACGAAGTACAAGGAGGCAGGAAACAACTTCCACAACCAAGATGGTGTCATCAGCCCTGCGCAACTTCAAAGAAAGTTCTTGAGACCCAGCTAGTATGTGGGAGCTATGCCAAAGACACTGAAGGCCACACCACTGGATTACAGTGCCTCTATTCTGAATTTAGCACATTTAGCTCCTTGTGAAATTGGTATGTTATATTGCTTTGTCTAGCTATTTTCAAGTCTTTCTCTTTATTAACTTGACAGAAGTTTAGAGGAACCAATGAACCTGCCTCAGACAAACATATAACACAGGCAGGACTCCAGCCTTTTGTCTGCTGCAAGTCAGAGGGATCAAACTGCAGTATCTCCCTGCCCACTGGAGATTCACAGTTCTGAGAAACTCAGGTCCTCGCTGGGGCTTTGGAAAACATCTTTTGTACACTCTTCTCAGAGATATACTGCTGACAGCAGAATAGCCAGTGGAGACAATTATTACAGAGGGGATTCCTACAGGAAATTCAAGTCAGTTAAAGCGTTTGCCACAAAATATTGGCAATAGATGGTAGATAATACTTTACCTCACTTTTTTCTTCACAATATGAGTTATTCACCTTTCAGACACTTGCTTTTTAGGAAATTTTCGCTGCAATCAGCCTAACATACACTGGTTAGAAAATAATAAAATCTGGTTGTCAATTTTTTTTAAAAGTTTATGCCAAGTAATCCATATCAACAAGTTTCTTCTTTCCCACTCTCTCACTGTTCTCTCCCTCCCACCGGAAAGAATAGGTTTCATATATCTTCTCTAGTTATGTCCTATAGATTTTTCCTTCCAAAAATGATCAACAACGTTATTGCCATTTATCCTGACCAAGTGACCAAACAGAATGGAAATTACCAACCAGTCATAGCAGCTCCTTCTGTTCCTGTATCTGTCAGGTACTAACCCAGAACCCCAGGGATGCTGTTGCCACAGTTGTGGTTGTTCTTACAGTTTCCCACAGCAGCAATGGTGCTCTGCCTCTTGCCCCTGCCATAACACGCAGTCTCATGTGTTGCCTTTGCTGCATGTATTTTGGATCAGATGCCAAATTTAAACAGCTTTTTGCTCTTCCACTGTTTGGTCATGTTCTGATATTTTTTTCCTTCTTTCTTGTGTATTTGCAGAGATTGCTGGAGGATGCAACAGTCAGAAGTAGACATCTACATGAAAAGGAAAGAGAGTAGCTAAAACGTCACAATCAGGAAATACAAATTATAAGTAAATTTTAGAATAAAATCACAGAGAGTATTGTGATATTTTAGCCTGAGGGTTTCAAACTTGCTGAACGCAGGTGTTCGCTTATCTGTTGTGCAGACCTTCAGAATGAAGGATAAAAAGGCCTACACAGTGAGAACCAGCCGAGGGAGGGAGTCTTGTGATGCCAAGACAGCCTTGTTTTGGCTAAAAAGCAAGGCTGCACAGAGACTAACGGTGTAAACATCATCCTGCAAATAGATAAGCTGCTGCAAAACAAAATCCTGAAGACCACAGGGCCCAGAGTGGAAATTTTTACACTAATACCCCTGTATGACTATAGTCACCCACTCTTCGCTCAAATCATGCTGAATGCCACCCCGGGGAGGGGGAAAGATAGTATATAAGGAGCGTAGAGGGTATGTGTCGTTGGGAGGAGAAGACCCCAGAAGAGGAAGAGGCAGTCGACGGGCTGTGCTCCTTCTCCTTCACCCAAGACAGGGACGTCTTCTTGGTAAGAATTGGACTTCCACCTTTTGGTGTGTAATACCCGGGATAGTATTTTGCTAGCATTATTATCATATATTAACGTTATTGCAGAGAGTGAATTTATCAACGGCAACTCCAAATCTTTTTTCTGTCACTTCAATAAATTACCTATTGTTGGTTACCTTGCAAATTGTCTCAGTGAAAGTCCTTAATGCGGCTCTGAAACAAGCAAGTGCTTAGCTGGAGTACATGCTTCTCACAGCCACATACCTTTCATGCAACAAGGAGAAGATAAAATACTACTAAGTTTCTTTCTTCAAGTTTTCTGTACAAATTCAGAAATGATTTGCAGTGTAACCCTCTAACAAAGATTGTATCTCTTGGCGATTGTCCAGGGAAAGCAATTACATTGAGTACAAAAATCTGAGTACAAGGGCTTCAGAGATATGATTTTAATCCATAACATTACTAAAAGAGGACAAAAAATACACCCAGAGAGATAATGGTGTGTAGAATACTTTCAGATTTATTTGCAAACTAAGAAACATTGCATGAAAACTGACACTCAGCTTTACACTGTTTGGAAAATCAGAGCTGTTATTTCAACTGCTGTTTAAACTCCAGGAAATATTTTCCAGTAAAAAACTAGTCAGAGCAGATATATACATATTTTTAAAAAAATCTAAATGGAACAGAATATGGGTGAATTTATTGCAGACTTCTAGGAAGAAAAATCTCTAAACCTACACCCTAGAAACCCTCCAAGCAACACATTACTTTTCAGTGCACAAATTCACTCCCGTAACACGAAATTCAAGCACCATATAGGCAAGAAAGGTTTAATTAAAATTAAGGAATAAACCCTGTACACTAAATGAAACAAAGTATTCAAATGCATGCATTTCTCTCTTTTTTTTTTTACCTTTAAATCTTTCTGTTTGTATGCAGCTTGGACCAAAATCAACAAACTTTTACAGAAAGCAGACAAAAAATATGCCTCTAAACATTTGCCCAATTTTGGTCTAACAACACTCAACTTTTTATTTTGGAAAGCAGCCCAAAGGAGGAGGGGATCTACCTGTAATTAAGTGCTAGATTGAGTTTAAAGTCTGGAAAAGTAAGGAAATATCCAGAGCAGTGGAAGACTGTGACAGATGCTGTTTGCTACACATGACACAGCTTTAGCCCAGAAACAGCACTCAAATTTAAGTCAAGTTTAATATTCCTATCAATACACTGATATCTTTTTAGATACTGTCAGGATAAATACAAGTCAGGGTAGATGTTAGCAACAGCTGTCTTTAGGAAGCAGAATGAAAACACTCAACTCGCATGTTTCCTACTCAGGGACAAATTCAGGCCCCAGTCTTGCATCAAACAGGTCTTCCGAGGTAATCTGTTTCAGGATCTTGTGTACATAATGAGACTGAAACGTTTACAAATAAATTAATTTCAATAAAATGCTTTTCCACTGTATTTTATTAAAAATTCTAAAATGTAGAAAGATGCATAAATATGAAAGCATAAAGTATAAAGTGTTATGGAAGATGTTAAAATAATATTACATTTGTTAAACTACTATTGATGATCAAAAGTATCCCAAATGGCTGAGTATGTTTCATATATTAAAAGGTATATGTGTAAAAAACAGACAGTACATATCTTAAAGATTCTCCAATATTAATTCTGTGGGATATATTTATTCAAGATACATACATTTTATAAATGTGTCTGCCCATGTGCCTGACATGCTAATGTGTGGAACCAGGCAAATTATTTTAAAGTGTCGTGGAAAATGTTTTTCTTTCCCCCAGTAGAAAATTAATCCACTAGTTACACCCAGAATTATGAAAAGAACTTGAGCTACATCAGTCAACTGTATAGTTTTGGAAAGGTCATATTTTCATGGACTATAGTCTTTCAAAATGGATTGGACTAATATGAATTGAATGGGTGACAGCACTTATTAAGCCCATTGTCTTGGGTGAAATCCAGCTTGTTCTGCCAGCTTGTTTCACAGTGACATCATTGCTTTCAGGGTACTGATAAAAAGTCTAACCTACTAAGTGTGATATGAAGCATTTTTTTATATTAGAATGTATTTTCTTTTGTCTTACAACTAAAGTTAGAGTATTTCAGTTTCCTTATATTTTAGATAAAATTGTGTATCTAAATTACTGTTCTATTTAGCTGACAGATATTATTAAATATTATATATTTTAGTGAAAATTTGAACAAATTTAACTACAGAATTTATATTCTTAATCAGTATTTTACTTGTTTATTTATAAAGAAAGGAAAGAAGGTTGCTTGATTTAGAGGAACCATAACTGAAAGTTTACAAAATTTGTCCAAATGAAGACAAAACATCATAAACTAGTCAATAAAAAGATCAGTTTCTATTTGCCAATCTAGGTATTAATTTTGTTTCTGAGAAAACGAGTAGAACCTGACAGTACCCAAACACTTTTATTTAAAAATTAAAGTAGCTGTGGCTTAGACCAGATGCAGTACTTACTCCTCAGCTTCTGTGGGAAGACCCCATAGAAGGTCCTAAATTATTAAAACACTTGCCCTAAAAAACTGTGAAAATGAAACATTACTCTTCAGATGCATCCTTCTAAACAAACAGAGTATCACAGGCTTAAAAAAAAAAGGCCCCAAGCACTTCAATATATCTATTGCAATCCATGACTAGGATCCAGAAGACAGGTCTCTGAAGGACTCAGGTTGTTGATATTCCAGCCCACAGAAATGAAATCGAGGTTAATTCTCATACTGAGGTGGAGAATAGTAATGATCAAAACAAAAGTACTTCATTCAGACATCTCTGGTTCTACAAAACATTGCCAAATACAGCAGAGTTTTCTGATGGATTAAGACTGAGAGCCAAAGCTTCTCTCTTGTGGTGATAGAACCATCAGGATTCGAAAATCATACTGAACCTGGATGACTCTCCCTAGCTCAATGCAAGCCGTACTCTTTGTGTTTCAGTTGGATTGTTTTGAGAGGGGTTTATAGAAAGATGTCTTCAGTCTATTACTTCAGCACTACTTTGGGGAGTCTCAATGTAAAGCAACTAAAGAAGTGTCCCTTTCCTCCTTACTGTGGTAGAAAACACCACATAGTTACACCTTCTTCGTGATAGGGATTTTGGTTCCTCCCCCTCTAATGAAATTACTCACGCATCTTCGTCAGAAACGTATTTGTTGATGATCATAGAATCATAGAATGTATTTCATTAGAGCAGACCTCTAAAGGTCACCTAGTCCAACTCCCCTACAGTGAGCAGGGACATCTTTAACTAGATGAGATTGCTCAGAACCCCATCAAGACCGACCTTGAGTGTTTCCAGGGACAGAGCTTCCACCTCCTCTCTGGGCAACCTGTTGTTGTGGAGGCACACACAAAACCAGACAGGGCTTCTACAAAAAATCAAAATTTATTCTAACCTGAAAACCATCACACACTACGGCAAAGTATATCTCAGATTTGGATGTAAGATGGGAATTATCACAAAAAAACTTAATTTAGGAACTTGCGACTATTCTTCTATGAATATAACTAAAAATATGCACACACTCACTCACTAAAAGGGGAAAAACCTCTCCCTCAAGGTGTGATATTTTAGCTTGAGGGTTTCAGACTTGCTGAACGCAGGTGTTCGCTTATCTGTTGTGCAGACACTGAGAACGGAGGAAAACAAGGTCTACACAGTGAGAACCATCCGAAGGAGGGAGTCTTGTGGCGACAGGACGGCCTTGTTTTGGCTAAGGAGCAAGGCCGCACGGAGACTAACCATGTGAACCATCCTGCACATAGATAAGTTGCTACAAAATAAAATCCTGAAGGCCACAGGGCCCAGAGTGGAAATTTTTATGCTAATATCCCTATATGACTATAGTCACCCACTCTTCACTCAAATCATGCTGAATGCCACCCCGGGGGGGGGCAGGTGAAAGATAGTATATAAGGAACATAGAGGGTATGTGTCGTTGGGAGGAGAAGATCCCAGAAGAGGAAGAGGCAGTCGATGGGCTGTGCTCCTTCTCCTTCACCCAAGACAGGGACGCCTTCTTGGTAAGAATTGCGTTTCCACCTTTTGATGTGTAATACCCAGGAGAGTATTTTGTTAACATTAGTATCGTATATTAGCATTATTGCAGAGAGTGAATTTATCAACGGCAACTTCGAATCCTGTATCTGTCGCTTCAATAAATTACTTATTTTTAGTTACCTTGCAAATTGTCTCAGTGCAAGTCCTTAAACGGGGCTCTGAAAATTCAGTGCAAGCCCTTAGTGGGGCTCTGAAAACTCAGCGCAAGTCCCTAACGGGGCTCTGAAACAAGCAAGTGCTTAGCTGGGGTACGTGCCTCTCACAGCCACATACCTTTCACACAACATAAGGGTACCCAGAAAATAAATCACTCACCCACAAGGGCTCTCTCAGGAATAATTCCAGAAGCCTCGCTCATCAGTGGGAGGCGGTGAGTGCTCTCAATCCCAGAAGATTTCCTTAGACAGCTTCCCTATCCAAGACGACTGTCCCTGACTGCAGACCCACTGTTCCAATTAGACCAACTCAAATTAGCTTTCCATCACTGTCCTTTTATACCTAAATTGGGTCTGGCCTGTGATCATTTCCTAATTAGCTCAGGAGCCAGGACACAAAAGTAATCATGCCTCAATGATCATCCTTGACAGGTCCTTGGGGCAGGCCTGTTATCAGATCTTTGGGAAGGCCTGCTATCAGGAAGGATGCCACTGCCATACCTTTTCCAGTGCCTCAGTACCCTCATAGTAAAGAACTTCTTAATGTCTAACCTAAATCTAGTCTGTTCTGGTTTAAAACCATTCCCCCTTGTTCTATCACTACATGCCCTTGTTAGCAGTTCGTCTCCGGCTTTCCTGTAGACCCCCTTCAGGTACTGGAAGGCCGCTATGAGGTCTCCCTGGAGCCTTCTCCTCTCTAGGATGAACCACCCCAACTCTCTCAGGATGTCCTCGTAGGAGAGGTGCTCCAGCGCTCTGATCATCATTGTGGCTCTCCTCCAGACCCTCTCCAACAGGCCCACTTTCTTCTTATGTTGAGGGTTCCAGAGGTGAACATAGCATTACAGGTGAAGTCTCATTCACCAGAGCAGAGCAGAAAGGCAAAATCACCTCTCTCGATCTGCTGGCCATGCTTCTTTTGATGTAGCCCATGATGCGATTGGCAGAATGGGCACCCCAAGCCCTGAGCACTCAGGATGTCCAGCCAGCCAGCACCAAGTGACCTGCACTCAGCTGAAGGGCAGGATCCTGGCTCCTGACTATCATGCTGCAAGTGTTAGATCTCATTTGATTGCCCCCAATGTTCTCCCACAAAAATGGAAGGAAAACATCTTGCCCAATTAGTTGTGATGCTGGATCTAGTCTCAGGTTTGTCTCTAGCCTGTTCCTGTAACTGGATGGATGGACCTTCTCAAATGACTGCTCATTTCTGAATGCTATTTCCCGACCATGCATTCTTTTCCTCCTCCTTTCATATGTTTTAAAGGGCAGAAAATAATAAAAGTGAGCTTTCAGAGTACAGAGTGGGTCCTTCAGTCTACAAAACCTATTTGAGAAAAAGTGAATTTATTAAAAACATGTCTCACTTTTGGAAAATGGCAAATTGCAATGAACTACAATTTTTTTAATATATATCTTTCAAAAACCTGCTGCCTGTCCAGGTCAATTGCCTGTCAATGACCAGTTTGGCACAGACAACTGGCCAAGTAAAAATTTTACACCTGAAGCACATCGAACAACAAAGGTGTCTTCATAAGCAAGTATGAATAGACATGTGAGTTGTTTTTTTTTCTATAGCTAGAAGTTAAGTTTCCCAAATGCAAGTTATTTGTAATCTGGAAACTACACAGGTCACTTCTACATCCAGACAAATAAAAGAGACGAAGGAAACAGATGCTTGAACATTGCTCCACACTGATGATAATATTGACAGTGTCGTGGTTTGACCCTGGCCGGCCGCCAGGTACCCACACAGTCGCTCTCTCACTCCCCCTTCTCCACTAGGCGGGGAGAAAATATTTCAAAGGGCTCAGGGTTTGAGATAAGGACAGGGAGATCACTCTCATTTACCGTCCCGGGCAAAACAGACTCAGTTTTGGGGAAATTAGGTACATTTATTAAAAGAACTAATCAGAGAGGAGTAGTGAGAAGTGAGAAAGAGCAAACAGATCTTAACAAACAGAACACCTTCCCCTCATCCCTCTCTTCTTCCCGGGCTCAACATCAAACCTGGTTTCTCCACCTCCTCCCCCCGAGTGGCGCAGGGGGACAGGGAATGGGGGTTATGGTCAGTTCATCCGACCTTGGTTCCACCGCTCCTTCACTCCAAGGGAGGACTCTTCACTCTTCCCCAGGGCCACTGTGGGGTCCCTCTCACGGGAGACAAGCTTCGCGCTCTCTTCGCCGACGTGAGTCGTCCCATGAAGGGCGATTCATCGCAAACTGCCCGACATGAGACAACTCACGAGGGGCAGCCCACCCCTCATGAGTCTGAGGCGCAGTCCTTCGGGGGAAACTGCTCCAGCGGGAGTCCCCCGCAGCGTCCCAAAAGTCCCACCAGCCAACCTGCTCCAGCGTGGGCATTCCTCTCTTCCACGGGCTACAGGTTCCGGCAGCGACTTGCTCTGATGCGGGCTTCCCACGGGCTACAGTCCCCTTTCAGGCATTCACCCACATGGCATGGAGTCCTCTGCACGGTGGACATCTAGGCGGTGATCCTCACGGTGGACATCTGCACCTCGCCCATGGGCTGCAGGGGGACAACCCGCTTCACCATGGTCTTCACCACAGACCCGGGGGACTCCTTCTGCTCCGGCGCCTGGAGCTCGTCCTCTCCCCCCCTCCTTCTTCACTGACCTTGGTGTCTGCACAGATCCTCACTCCTCCATCTCTGTGCCAGCTGTTGTGGCGCAGTTCTTTTCCCCGTTCTTAAATATGTTTTTCACAGAGGCGTTCCTCTCCTATCACTTTACTGATAGGCTCAGTCTTGGCCAGCGGCGGGTCCCTCTTTGGAGCCATCTGGCTTTGGCTCTATCAAACTTGGGGAGCTTCTAGCAGCTTCTTGCAGAAACCACCCTGCAGCTCCCCCCTCCCCACTGCCAAAATCCAGCCAGGCCAAACCAAAACAGACAGTCAGCTCAGGACAGCAACAGGGTGGATGGACATCTGCAAGTATCTGTACAGGTTGACAGGTGTGGTGAAATGGAGGGAAAAGGTAAGCTGTGGTGTAAAGAGTGAAGGAACAATGGCTGGAAAATATTTTAAAAAAAAATTTGCAGAAAGAGAAAGGGGTAATCTGGAGTGTGAATAAGGAAAGATGTTACTAACATGGCCTGTAGCCTCAGCTATTCAAAACAAGTACTTATCAAATAGATGGGAATATGGAGGTTGCTAACAGGCAGCTGCAAAAGCAAAGAGTTTTGAATTCTAACTGATCTAACCACTCTTTCAGTCAAAAAGATAAATCTCCACATCTCGTCCGTAAAGTTTTAGAAATGTCAATGCTTTTAACATACCCTGATTTATAATGGAAGACTGAAATATGTTATCAGTGCATTACGGAAGGAAGAAATATATGTTACAAAAACACCTTTGAATATACTAGACGCATGCAAATATCAGATGCAGTCATGGCACTGAAAATCTAGCATATCAAGCAGACTAAAAAGTTCTTACTGAATACTTATCACTTTAACAGAAAAATCAATAATAGTAATTAAATAAGGACATATATAAGGAAAAATGTGCATCCCTGCTATGCAATTTCCCTTTAACTCTTAAGTGCTTAAGTCTTCACAATAACAGACTGCTCTGAGATACAAAACATAACATTAAATTACACAAGACTTGTACAGCTTTGTTCAGATCACTTTGTCACTTTTGTCTCTCTAGTTTTTTACTTTTAGTTCACATTATGCCCATCTTTTCTGCTTGTATTATAATCTTTCATGACAAAGGGTTTGTTTGTTCACGTTCAGGATCTGGCACAATGGGGCTGTCATCTCTACTGCATTACACATAATACAAATAATTATTTCAACCCTATCTTTTCTATTTATTTTTCCCTTTATAATCACATTTGATTTAAACCCTGCTAGCAAAAATATTGACTCAGACAAATAATGTCTTCAATTTGCCACTCGCTCTTCTTCTCTCACTGTCTATGGTTATCTGAATGAGATTTAAACAAAAAACATAATCACCCCATATATAGAGATATAAGCAGATGCTCTTCTACTTCAATGTCTTTTGCTTTCCTTTCCTTTCTCCCCTTGTCAATAGTAATCACTCCTTTGGTATATGATAATGTGAGGTAATTCATGCCCTCATCTCATTTTGAAGACACAGTTCTGATAATTTTGGATTTTTTCCTGTTCCTTCCCTGAAATCAGTCAGTGTTGTCTGTCATCATCCTGCCCACTTTCCTGCACTCTATCCCACAGCTTTCAAGGCTGCTGTCAATATTGCCCTATAAAGGGTCCATTCAGGGATGCTGGCACTCCAGTTGTCCAGCTATATCTCCTTCTACACTTTCCTATGGTGATACACATCATAGGTTCCTGTTCTTTTTCCCTTCTGGAACCATGCTGTTGGTGGTGGGTTGGGTTTTGTTTGTTTGTTTGTGTTAGTTTTTCTACTACTCTTTCATGCCTCTATTTTATAATAAATTTGTTTTGACAGAGAGACAGATGAAACAAATGGTGCTATCCTTCTGCTCTGAAGTAGTCTGAAGTAGAATATACAGGAGAGTGCAATTTGCAAAATAATGACCGATAAAAAACACCTCAAGAAATGCACTTATAATCATAATAACCATGTTTTTTTCCTGTCTCTTCCTGTCTCTGCTGATGTTCATCTCAGGTTATTGTATTTCCTACAGTCTTGGTATTACAAAAATTATTTCATAACAGTTGAGCACAGGAAAGACATGAAACTGTTGGAGAGAGTCCAGAGTAGGGCCATAAAAATTAGCAGGGCTGGAACACCTCTCTTATGAGGAAAGGCTGAAAGTTGGTCTTGTTCAGACTGGAAAAGAGACGGCTCCGGCAAAACCTTATTGAAGCCTTTTAAGGCTTGCAAGGAGCCCATAAGAAAGATGGGGGCAATCTTTTTTTTTAGCAGGGCTTGTTGCCATAGGATAAGGGCTACTGGTTTTAAACTAAGAAAGGGTAGTTTCAGATTAGGTATAAGGTAGAAATATTTTATGATGGGGGTGGTGAAGCACTGGAACAGGTTACCCAGAGATGTGATAGAAGCCTCATCTCTGGAAACATTCAAAGCCAGGCTGGATGGGGCTCTGAGCAATCCTATCTAGTAAAATTGTTCCTACTCACTGCAGTGGTGCTTGGACTAACTAATCTTTAAAGGAGCTATTCGACAATGAAGCACTCAATAATTCCATATTGATCATGGTAAGAACAGGTTGTTCAGCAATTTTGTGGACAAGACATTCTAAGACGTATAAAATGTGTTCAGGAAACCTATGGTAAAAAAGTGGAAGAGGAAAAAAAATGTGGTTTTTCTCATGCTGATAAAACCGTAAGACCTTAAGTCATAAAACACAGAATGGTGTCATCTAATATAAAGCAACATTTTTTCTAACTTTTTCACAGTCATCATCTATCTGATATTTAGTCTTTCTGGGGAGGTAGGGTGAGGTAAGTAACATTTTTATTTCAAAAAGCGATGAAATTACAAAGTTCTTTGAAGAAAAATCTTATCTGTGTCTGTAGCTCTTTTTTTATTCATCATCTGAAAACATACCATTCTTCAAAGGCTGTATTATTATGTGCAAACACAAGCAAGTTGACACTGATCATGCTGTCTTAAATCAGGCATTTCCTAAGCTTGACTGTTCTCTCTGACTTAATATACTTGTCATATTTTTGCATTAAACTCAAAGCAGGTCATAATGAAATTTAAAATTTGTAAATGCAGTCCTGACACCTTGGAAAATAAACACACCTCCTTAGCATCTTAAAAGTACAGAAAGGAATGAACTTATAAAAAAACAGTATTGTAAAAAAATCTTGACAGTATCAAATCACCTTAAGAAACGAGAGCTAGCATTAAGCTTTTGTGTATTTGCAGCAGAAGGAAATTATGTCATGGAAAAATAAATAAAGAAAATGCATTTTTAAATTTAAATATCACGGAAGAAATTCTGTGACACTCAAAGGGTGACTGTTTTATACTGATTCCAAGAGCAATATTGTTTGGTGAGGAAATGTTCTACTGAATTTCTTGAAAAATTGGGTAGAAGGAATATGCGATAGAAAAGGTTGAAAAATTGACATATTTTTATCCAGAAGTTTGCAATATACAATGCTGTTATGTGAAGGAAATGTATCATTGTCATGACCATGAGACTATAATTCTTTTTAATCGATATTAATTGTCAATTGTTATAAGAAGTATTTTTAAAAAATATGTTTTCTTTCATGTTGGATTTGGTAGAGTGAACTTACAATTTGACTTTCCATGAACTCTTGTGTTTCATAAACTCAGATACATAAATGATTCTAAAAAGCAGTTAAATACAAACACAAGCATGTCTCAAGCAAATTAATTGAAGAATTGATAATGAAAATTAATTGAATACTCTCTACTGGTGAAAAACATCAAAGTCAAGGTCAGCACGTGTTTAAAAATCTTGGACTTTCATATTCATTCTTTTTGCAATGCTTTAGCACTTTTCAAAAAATATGAAAACCTTTAATTAGAAATATTACAGAGCTGTACAATGTTGCTAAATAATTGAGAGTTGCTCTTCAAATTGTTGTCATGATAAACTCTTTTGTCTGAATTAATTTGTTCATCTCCATGTTCTATTGACATAAAGAAAAATGAGAGGGAGAGTAAACCCCTCCACCCAGTTTCACAAAGCAAACTAGAGCACAGTAAGTTGAGACAACAGAGATTTGTTGAGACAACAGGAGATTTGCTTCAAAAAAGCACTTCTAGTCTAAACTGATAAACTAATCCAGGTGCTACCAGGAAATGGTCCCTTAAGATCAGGGAACTGAAAAGATTTCACTGTGATGTGGGAACCTATTTTGTTGATGGAAACCAAAACAAGAAGCAAAGATTTGCCTTCAAGGGCAGACAGAACTTGAGGACTGCTGCACATAAACCCACATCTTTTTCATGCATGTCAGACCTTGTCACTCTGAATTTTGAAAAGTCTAATTATTCTAATGAATTTTAAAATCCTTTTGTCCTTTCTACAGAAGAGATCTAAGCAAGCCCACCTCAAATCTCTGGCTGTCTGGAAACCCAATCCCACTTACACTAGCAGCTGCTATTGGCGTCAGACAGAGCCAGGGAGCTAAAAGTTTGAACACTGAAATTGTCTGGGTACAATACTTATTATCGGGAAAAAACAGCAAACTTCAGCAAGTCTGCATATGTCATTTATAATTTGATATAAAGAACTTTACTACATTTGCATTTCTGTAAACTCAAGGGCATAATCTTGTATACATACATCCTGAGTATCCAGAAATAGATGCAAGGGGAAAGTTTTTGTAAAGTAGAACACTCCACTGCTCCACATACACAAAGACCACATACTGGGATAGAATATTCTAGTACGTTTTAGAAGATTCCTACTTCCTCCTCATTTTTATCAGTTACAGTAACACTGCCCATCACCAGCAAGTATTGCAAACGGCAAAAAGCTAACAGGGCTAAAAGTTGCCTCTGTTAGAGTAGACTGCCAGACATGGGGTGAAGGAGAAGCTCTGATATCACAGTATGTGCTCTGCTGGTTTCCTTTGCAGTGTTTACGATTGTCTCTTACAGCTTATGCCTGTACAAACTGCCCAGGAAGAGCAAATTCCTTTACTAATCAGAAAATAAGAAACAAGCAAAGTATTGTAAAGTCTAGTAAGATTGAATTTTTTCTTCAACAACCCTTTGCTGCTGATGTTATAGTGTAAGATCTAAATTAATTGTGCACACTAGTAGCACACTGTCAGCTAAAAATGGCTGGTGGGAATGTACAGCTAGATATAACTCTGTCCTGACACTGTCCCATCCTCTATATACTTTCTTCTACCTACAATAAAAGACTTTCCAATCATAGACATTGCTTCAGCAGTGATGGACTCACAGTCCTTTGTTCTGTCTATAAGGAAGGTATTGTGCCCTTCATGTCCAGGAAACGGCGTGTCTCAAAATGTAACATCCAGAGATGTACCATCATCACCACCCAGAGAAATTCAACACTACCACTAAGGACAAGACTTCAAAATAGGGAGAAATAAAACAAAGGACAAAGCTATATATTTTTTCCCATTTGTGTTTTCTTCAGAGGCCTTAGGTGAGAGAGGAGGGTCACAGCAATTGTCACTGCTTTATAGTTTGAATGCACCCATTTCCACAGGCATTTCACCCACAGATTGGAAATTTATTCTTTTAAACCTTCTTGGGAGCTTGTTTACCACAGTAACTGTGGTTTGTTTGTCTAAACCCATTTTGTGTAGCTTTGTCGATTTTACTTGAAAGCAAGGATCATCATTCATATTCCAAAAACTATTAAGAGTCAAGGAGGATGTTTTACCCTTTTATATAAAACTAAAGGGGAAAAATGCATGAGTATCTACAGCAAGGCTTTACTTTTTCTCATATCAATATACAAGGGAACACAGAAAGGAGAAGAAAGCATACATGTGTTTAATTTTTGGTTTGAAATTGTGAAATAACAATTAGCTTCTTTGCTTTAGAAAATAATTATTAATTTGCAAAGCATATAAAAAATATATCAAAACCATATAGAGATAAAAACCGGTTTTCACAGAAGTCACTATGAAAATAACAGCTAGCTGGTAGTATCACACATCATCAACTGAGCAAAAGAAAATTTAGCAAAACTTCAGTTTCTTCAAATGAAGAAAACAACAACCCATAGACACATAAAAAAATACACAAGAAATATGGAGCAAAAATATCTAATCAAAAATTTAGAAATATCTTTTATAGTAACAAAAATACTTCTTGTAGCAGTGGAAAATACCATAACCCTTAACACAGTCCTGACTTCTCTCTGAAATAGCCAGATATTTGTGTATGTGCTAGTCTTTAACCACAGGGGGATGGTGTAAGACTCAGTTTTTATTGTTCTCCCTCAGTTCCTATTCAGGCTTTTTGAAATGTTTTACTGACTGGTGGCTTCATCTTGTCGTTATAAAGTAACTCTGAACAGCAAATAGTTCTGCATATGTTGCAAAACAGGTCAAAGCCATTTCTCTTCTCCTTCTCCAATTCCAATGTCTCATAATAAAGTTGTGCACAGCCTACAAGACTGTGTTCCCATTAAAAAAAATTGCCTGTTTATCAAGTGTTCCCTCCACAAGCGAAAACTATAAATGTGAAAAGCTTGTAATGTTACAGCTTTCATCCATTCTATCTCATCAGGATTATCTCTTTCTCCAGATGTTCAGAAACAGAACATCAAGGTCCAGAAAAAGCCTGGGATGTCTCTTCAACCAGTTTATAGATACAAGAACACTTTTCATAATATTTTTGGGTAACACTAATATTTTATTACTGACAACAGCCTTTGAATGATTATCTGAACCCAGAAAAGCCATCCCTTTTACATGATGTAACAAATTGCAAACAGATCTGAGTTCAGGTTTTTATTTGTTTATTTTTCAATGTGATGACGTTTCTACATTCCTCTCCCCCATCTCCTTTTTTTGTTTTAAAGAATGGAAAATTTAAACCAATTCTAACATGATTGCAAATGAAAATTGAGCATTAGTATTATTGCCTTGTGTGTAGAATGCTCCACTCTTTACCTCTTTCTCTTTGGTATGTAATGTGATTTTGATGCT
The DNA here is from genome assembly GCA_020746105.1 of Trogon surrucura. Lineage (NCBI taxonomy): Eukaryota > Metazoa > Chordata > Aves > Trogoniformes > Trogonidae > Trogon > Trogon surrucura. Next base: position 107,932,611 of record CM036617.1, on the reverse strand, counting down.
ACTGATTAACACTGCAGTAACACTCCAGTTAGCATTTGAAACTGTTGTACCCACAGAATCATTCTTCTCTCCTTTAAACATTTTGTAACATTTTTTCCCTTTGACTAAACAGTACATTAATTACTTTATTTAAAGAACTCTTTCATTATGAATAAAATGTAATTAGAAAATGTAAACCACTGACCTTTCCTTACTTTTACACGTATTTTCTTTTATTCTGGACATATTTTTAAATGATCATGCTCAACAGCTACTTAGATACTATCATGCAGCTGTGAGTTTACTACTTAATGGCACATTAAAAGACTTCTCCGATTGTTGCTCCTAGACTCAGTATATTCCTAGTGCCATATGATTATTACATTGTATTCCTGTAGTCTCATTAAAAATGTTAATGGTAAGACATACAGATAAAATATTTTGGCAGAAATTCGAGTACTTCTCTTTCAGAGAAAGAGGTAAATAGGTTCACATTCTTATAAATAAATGAAAATTATTTTCCAGAAGAATAACAGCTATTTGTAACTGTGAAGAATTAATTAAAGACTTCATGAGGAAACTGCAGAGGGAAAAAAAAATAATGTGTGAATTGTATTTAGTAATTAGCTAAAAGTCACATACTTTTTGGAATGCAAAAATAACCTATAGTCCAACGATATCTTCCAAAACAGTTATATTAACTTCTCATTCTGGCCATTAGCATTTATTTTTGCTGTTTACCAGCAGATCTCAAGGTCTTTCAGTTACCGAGGTCAGACAACTAAATACTAGAAGGAGATTGACAATATCATTATCCTCTACCAGTCTTTCCTTCCTCTCAGAGGAACCTGAGAATTTACTGGTATGAACCTCAGGGACTGCACCTTTAATTTTCCTGTCAAGGGAACTATGATAACAGGAACAATAAAAACTGATGTGTCCATCAGCCCTGAATGTCATGAAGCCACCATGTCACCTAAAGGTCTCTTGTAATAAGAGGAATCAAGGAGTGCTGCAAACACCAAGTGACTCTTTCAATGAATGTCGGATATACCGTCCTGGCTGGAGAATTAATTTCCACAGATTATTCTTCCGCCCTCGTTTTCTGCACCCTGATCAACAAGGTAAAACTACAACATACCTTCAAAAGACAGGTTCAGAAACCAGAAGTAATTCATGGTCTAGACACAAAAATCAAGGATTAAGAAACAATATAATTCTATTGCGCATACTGTATTTTTGGAACTCACCACCAGCTGACCCTTCACTTTGAGGGTGATAAAAGGGATGTTTACCTATGTATCTCATTTACTAGAGACAGTAACCTTTTTACTTCATCTTTTGTTAACATCTCATCAATAGAATTTATTAGCACAAATAAGAAAACCCAGAGATATTCTTTCAAACTTGAATTGAAGATATCAGTACTTACACATCAGTCTGAATAAACCAGTGTAGTGATTTGATTACACCACTGCAAATGGAGCAGAAAGGCAACCTTCTTGCTTTTTGTACATTCTCTGACACAGCTACAGAGACTTTTGAAAACCTTAGATTTACAAAGCAGTCTGTAAAGTTTTCAGGACAGTTTAATTTTTCTAGTCGCTGCATTCTGTTCTATGTAACAAAGATCCTCTGATCATTGATTCAGAGTGTTGGATGTAAGAAGGGAATTCAGTGTGCTAAGAACTTCTAGGAAAGGATTTACAAATTTTATTCTCAACCCTCTGAATAAGGACTTAAGCCAATTTCAATGTTCATTTATAATGGCTCTAGAAATATGATACCAAGAGTATTTGTCTGTCTTTACTTTCACAAACAGATACTTGTTAAAACACTTTTTTTCCTGCTGTTACTCAATGATGTTATCATCTGCAATGACATATTTTATCTACCTAATTTCTCTCAACATCAAGTTTCTAGGAAGTACTATAAACCCTGATGAACTATGACCTGTCTTCTAGTTATCATTTAAAGAGATTTTCTACCTCATAAACTGCTTTCTGATTGCATTGCATTTTCAAGTGCTATTTGTATCGAAATAAAAGGTCAGTGTTACAGACCAGATAAATAATAAATGGTATGAGGTCACAAGCTGGTTAGAGAAACTTGGTTTGTTTGTCAAAAAACAGATAAGCCATCTATGATTTCAAAATTTCAGCCTTATTGAAGCAGTTTTCAGTCACTGATACTGCAGTTAGTCTTTGGCTCCCAAGGGAGGCTTGGCCCAAGCATTTGTTTCAGGTCCTGTTTTGCTACACAGGTCAAACAGCCATAGGGTAGATGGTCTCCAAGACACAAAAGCTGAATAATCCTGCTCAGGTCCGCCCTTGAGCCTTCAGGTAGGCCACATACCTAAGGTAATATCATCATTTCCTGGGATTTCATTCGAGATTTAAAATATTTCTGTGCACGTTATTTCTGTGCAACTTCTTAAGTGCTTAGTGCCAGAATCATTCTGTGCAGTGTGAAAAAATAGATCTATAATAACTGTCACTCATTTGTCAATGTCAGAATGAAAATGAACAAACTACTACATGGTAAGGGAAGATTTGCTCCTTTTGAGGCTCAGATTCAGCTGGGGTAACTTATTCATCAGTAAATGTGATATCATAAAAAAAGACACTAAAGAAGAAGCTACCAGTCCTCCATGCTACACAGAGTATATTCTGTGGCAAACATGAGAACAGCTGATTTTCTGCTGCCATCTTTTCCCTTGCTGAGGCCAATGTATTCCAGTATCCTGGGGACACACTTTGTGCAACGTAGAAGCTCCTGTGACCAGAATAAACCACCAAAGTGGTTGCAAATTGTTGTCTTCAGTGAAGTTGTGCACATTCACTGACCAGAGAAGCACACTTGTCCAATGTTGACCTGCCAAGAGCCTTACTCAGCTTTGGAGGCAGAGTGCAGGAACAAGCCACCACAGACACTAAACACAATCAGCACCACTCCTTTGTGAAGTGCTCTAAGGTTGGTCTGCATTCTCCTCTTCACAAAGAAATTACCACAAGATGACAATGCTATGTTCACTCTATGATATTTGAGTGGCCAAATCTGGATTAATCATGAGGGACTGAAGGACTGGGACTACTGAGTCCCAATTAACTTTAGGGACTTCATTTGAAACTTCTTTGCTGCAGTACAGCATACTGGTAAAGTATTAAGTAGAAGGAAAACCCAATTGTAACCTCATCCCCTGTTTCACCTCATTTCGTATTTAATTAGATAATTGTGTGCATTTTATGTTATACAGAGGTTCAAATGGCCCACTGTGCACATGTGCATGTTGAGAGAATACTACAGCTAGAAATCAAACTCAGTTGGCCTAACTTCAGGTAAATTTTGCTTTCATCTTCCTGAGGCTCTTAGGATCAAGCGTAGTAAATTAGAAACTGTTCAAATAGTTATAGTTCATGAACATCCAACTTTTTTTATCACTAATGAAATGTCAATCCCCTGTGCTGCTTCTGCCAGGGAAGCTCAAGTAAGAATATGCAAGGACAGCAGGGAGTTGATGTTCCGTCATTTCTGTTCATGCCATTATTGCAGTGAGAACTAAATATTAGAAACCAGCTACATCTTATTTACAAAACAGTTGCTCCCTGCTGTAATTTTAAGATGTAAACCTAATTTTGCAGAAAAAGTCATTTTCTATGCACATTTCATACTGCAATAGCACAATACTTTGCAACAGATAATGCAGCATTTGCTGTAAGACAAATTCTATAATTATTCTGTTAGCTGCATGACAATGAACCAGGGGAAACAGTGAGAAACTAACACCAAATTCATTGCAAAATTTATAAGTCAAACTGCTTAATTTAAATGTGTTTAAATTTTAAATTATTATTACTCTTACCGCTACTCTTAAGAAAACATATTCAATGAGATCTTCCTATTAAGGTGATTCTTCTATATTTTATGTGATTGAAAAAGTTAACAGTATTCTGATGGATATGCAAATAACACTTTTTTCCTTCATCCCATCCCTTGCCACTGATAATCACATATTTTTAAATTATCATTAAAATATGTATTCATCACACAATCTACAATCTTCACAAACTTCGCTTAGATCAACAAAACAAATTCCTCACACCAAAATCAAAATAACGTAATCACGACACTGACAAAACTGGACCATTTGCACACACTCCAACACTTGTTCTTTCACCACAATTACAACTGCCCTATTCACTGATGGATCTTACTGCCTTGTAGGAAATCATCATAAGTGGAAAGCTACTGTGTGGAATCCCACATGACAAGTTGCAGACGTAGCTGAGGGAGAAGGTGAATCAAGTCAGTTTGCTGAGGTAAAAGCCATCCAGCTGGCTGTAGACATTGCTGGACAAGAAAAGTGGTCAGTACTCTGTCTCTATACTGACTCTTGGATGGTGGCAAATGTTTTCTGGGGCTGGGTAAAAGAGTGGAAGTGAGTTAACTGGTAGCACAGAGGTAAGACTATCTGGGCAACTACACTGTGGCAAGATATTCCTGCCCACCTAAAGAACTTAGTTGGGGAGTTACATCACGTAGATGCTCGTGTACCCAAAAGTCATACCACTGAGGAACATCCAAACAACCAGCAAGTAGATCAGGCTGCTAAAGTGTTCCAAATGGACTTGGACTGGGAACATAAAGGTGAATTATTTCTAGCTTGGTGGGCCCAGAACACTTCAGGACATCAAGGAAGAGTTGGAACATATGGATGGGCCCATGATCAAGGGGTAGATTTAACTATGGACACTATTACACAGATTATCCATAATTTTGAAATATGTGCCGAAATTAAGCAAGCTAAGTGATTAAAACCTTTGTGGTATGGGGAAAGGTGATTAAGAACTAAGTATGGAGAGGCCTGGAAGATTGATTACATCACACTTCCTCTAACTTGCCAGAGTAAGCACTATGTGCTCACTGTGGTAGAAGCAACCACCAGATGACTGGAAACATGTCTTGTGCCTCGTGTCACTGCCCAAAACACTACCCTGGGCCTTGAAAAGCAGATCTTATGGTGACATGGCACTCCAGAAAGAATAGAGTCAGATAATGGAACTCATTTAAAAAATAATCTTATAGACAATTGGGACAAAGAACATGGTATTGAGTGGATATATCACATTCCTTATCATGCACCAGCCTCTGGGAAAATTTAACTGTACAATGGACTGTTAAAAACTATTCTGAAAGCTATGGGAGGTGGAACTTTTAAAAACTGGGACAAGTATTTAACACATGCCACCTGGTTGGTTAACACCAGAGGTTTTATTAATCATGCTGGTCCTGCTCATTCAGATCCTTTACATACAGTAGAAGGAGATAAAATCCCTGTAGTGTATGAAAAGAATTTGCTGGGGAAAACTGTCTAGGTATTTCCTGCTTTGGGAAACAGTAAACCCATTTGTGGGATTGTTTCTCTCAAGGACCTGGAACTACCTGATGGGTAATGATGGGAGATGGTGATGTCCAATGTGTACCTCAAGGGAATTTAACTCTAGGTGACAGTACTCGATTTAAAATTGCGTGATGTTGTTACCTGATACTAATAGTGTTCAATGAGTATCTTTCAGAATAATCTACTTGTGATGACCAACCTCATCGAGTGACTTCCTTGAAGTGAACCTACAACCCATAGACATGAACTGTAACAAATCTGACACCAACTTTCCTGCTCTGAGAGAGTGCTATGAGAGATGGAACCCATGATTCTGAACTCAGTGAACTTGCCGAACTTTTCTATAAAAGTAGATCATAAGCTTGTGATCAGTATGACCTAAATGGTATGGAATAAGGACTGCAATGTCCTGGTTTGACCTAAATGAAACCAATTCTGTTCAGTCATTTTTACTTTCCAGTTTAGTTTCTTCTAAAAGACTGCACTTTCTGAAGTTAGCAGCATGTTTTGCAGACAGTGTGTGCTACTGGCAATGATAACACCTGATGTTTACAGTTACTGCCTGGGACTGAGAGGCAGAAAGGCTCTTGCTGATACTTATTCCTGTAGTGACCAAGGCCACTGCTGGCTCTTGTGTGCCACGCTGGGGTTGCCAGGAAGTAAGAGGGGGCACAAGGAAGTAAAAGGTTGCACCTTTTACTTCCTTGTGAAAGACAGGACAAGTGACAAATAAGAGCATTCCATTCTATATATGTCATATTCAGTACAAACTGAGGGATCATCATGGTTTAGGTCTCTTTTATTCTCTTCTGCAATGGCTGGTGTTCAGGGAGGCCTTGGTCCGATCTTCTGCCTTTGATCTGGATCCTGAGTTTCTGAATCCATCTCCCTTTATCCAGCTCCCGCTGCCACTGAGCCTGGGGCTTTCCTTCTCATTGAATGACAGCACAGCCTTCTGGTGTGTCAGCCACTCCTCCCAGTTTTGTGTCATCACCAAACTTGCTGAGAGTGCACTCATCCAGGTCATTGATGAATATATTGAATAGTACTAGCTCCAGTACCGACCCCTGAGAGACTCCACTAAACACTGGCCTCCAGCTAGACTCTGCCCTATTAACAACTCTCTGACTTCTTCCCTTCAACCAGTTAGTGACTCACCTCACTACTTGGTCATCCAGACCACACTTCCTCAGTTTAGCTACGAGGATGTTGTGGGAGACAGCGTCAAATGCTTTACTGAAATCCAGATAAACCACATCCACTGCACTGCCATCATCTACCCACCTGGTTATGTCCTCACAAAAGGCTATCGGGTTGGTCAAACCTGACTTCCCCTTGGAAAAAACATCTTGACTACTCCTAATGACCCTCTTATCTTTGATACACCTAGAGATGGTGCTGAGGATAAATTGTTCCATCACCTTTCCAGAGATGAGGGTGAGGCTGACTGATCTGTAGTTACCTGGGTCATCCTTCTTGCCCTTTTTGAAGACTAGAGTGACATTTGCTTTCCTCCAGTTCTCAGTCACTTCTCCTGCTGCCCACAACTTATCAAAGATGATGAAGAGTGGCCTAGTAAGAACTTCTGCCAGCTCCCTCAGCTCCTGTGGGTGCGTTCCACCAGGACCCATCCCACAGCATCCTCATAGGTAAACTGAGGAAGCATGATCTGGATTACCAAGTAGTGAGGTGAGTCACTAACTGGTTGAAGGGAAGAAGTCAGAGAACTGTAGTCAGTGGGGCAGAGTCCAGTTGGCAGCCTGTACCTAGTGGGGTCCCTCAGGGGTCAGTGCTGGGGCCAGTGCTTTTCGACATATTCATCAATGACCTGGATGTTGGATTAGAGAGCACTGTCAGCAAGTTTGCTGATGACACAAAGCTGGAAGGAGTGGTTGACACACCAGAAGGCTGTGCAGCCATTCAGAGAGACTTAGACAGACTGGAGGGCTGGGCAGGGAGAAATCTGATGGAGTTCAACAAGGGCAAGTGCAGAATTTTGCACTTGGGAAAGAATAGCCCCATGTGCCAGTATAGGTTGGGGACTGACCTGCTGGAGAGAAGTGTAGAAGAAAGGGACCTGGGGGTTCTAGTGGACAGCAGGATAACCATGAGCCAGCAGTGTGCCCTCATGGCCAAGAAGGCCAATGGCATCCTGAGGTGTATTAGAAGGGGAGTAGCAAGTAGGTCTAGAGGGGTCCTCCTGCCCCTCTACTCTGCCCTGGTGAGGCCACATCTGGAATATAGTGTCCAGTTCTGGGCCCCTCAGTTCAAGAGAGACAGGAACTGCTTGAAAGAGTCCAGTGCAGAGCCACAAAGATGATGAAGGGAGTGGAACATCTCTCTTATGAGGAAAAACTGAAGGAGCTGGGTCTCCTTAGCTTGGAAAAGAGGAGACTGAGGGGTGACCTCATTAATGTTTATAAATATGTAAAGGGTGAGTGTCAGGAGGACAGAGCCAGGCTCTTCTCAGGGATGTCCAATGACAGGACAAGGGGCAATGGGTGCAAGCTGGAACATAAGAGGTTCCACAAAAACATTAGGAAAAGCTTTTTCAGTGTGAGGGTGACAGAGCACTGGAACAGGCTGCCCAGGGAGGTTGTGGAGTCTCCTTCTCTGGGTATATTCGAAATAGGCCTGAACACATTTGTGTGTGATCTACTGTAGGTGATCCTGCTGTGGCAGGGGGTTTGGACCAGATGATCTTTCAAGGTCCTTTCCAAGCCCTAACATTCCATGATTCAGTGACTGAGTGGAATAACTGTGGGAAATTTTTCTTTAACGTATAGACAACATTTTAGCAACTTTAATCTAAAAGCTTCAATTTCTTGATTTGACTTTTTATTTTCTCTGGCAAAACAGGGTTTTAGAGACATGGAAAAGACTATCTGAGAGACAGAAGTGTATAAAGAGAGGAATCTACAAGGATTTTAACTTTTAAATCTCTGTTAGACTTCCACTTCACAGTTCAATTTTACAGACTCTGTATTTAGGAAGATAGCAATAGCTGATATATTCAAACCTCTTGACCTAATGCAAAATCTCACTGGTGATAGAACATAAAAGGAACAACCCTGCTCAGTGTGGTCAGTGCTACCCCTGGCCTTGTAAGGCAAATGCAAGAAGTGGTCAGAAATAAGGACTTATAAACCTTTTGGGGTTGGTTTGTTTGTTTGTTTTAGAGATAATATTGAATGGCATCAACCCAAAATCTGGTGTTGTGTTAGTGTTGAAACATGCCAGCATGCAAGCCTAGGCTCTGGTTCTATGTAATTTTCTAGGGCGGTTGCAGACTTTGAAGAAGGCTGAACAAGCTGGCAGTCATAGCATGGCACAGCTCATTTCTTGGGAAGGAAGGTAAAAGAAGCTTCCTCGAAGGCAAAGTTGTCAAGGGTCAGTTAGGTTCTTCATTGTGGGTGGATAAAGTTGAAGTTAGGAAATTCAAACAAGTGTAGTGCACAGGTGTTTCTCAGAGGTAAAAGACACAAACAAGGTAGAGAATTGAGCTTCATAGAAAGGGGCAAAGAGACTCAGCTCTAGAGGTCTAACTCTTTATTTGTGAGGCAGCTCCTAAATGGATAGAGCAAATTTGCTACCCCCTACAGCAAGGGTTACCTAAGTACACAGGTATTACAGGTCATGGCAATATATTGAACACATACTATGTCTGATTATGATCGCGGTTGTTTCATATGCTTGCCAAGATGAGGTTCTGGCCTGCTTTAAAGACATGCTGTACATCCCTCCACTTTTTGCCCATTTTTACAAACCAATTACTTTTTCTTTTTTTTTCTGATTAGTCATTGTTTGTGTTGAGTATAGCTTACAAATATCCCAAGTTGGTTTTGATCCAGAAATTTAATTGGAGAAAAATATCTACTGAACACTAATTAGTGTGGAGGGCAATATGAAAGAAACCTCAGTGCGAGAAATTACTTTCACCCCAAAGTGATTAATTATTTTCATGTCTAGTCTCATTTAAGAGCCCATAGTGAGATGCACACAATAAACTTGCTTAGATATTTGTCACATTTTTAATATACAGACTGACACAGTATGAGGGCGATGAGAGCTACAGTCCTCAGAATGACAGATTGCCAAAAAAGGAAAGAAGGAGAATTTTACATTATGTTAGCCAAGAAATTGTTTAGAAACTAGGTGAAAACAATAGATGACTTCTAGTATAACAAAGAGAATTTTGCCTAGAACAACTCTAATGTTAATGAAGAGCCTAAGGACAGTCCCAGGCACAGGGAGAGAATAGTGACTTCTGGGTGTAAGAATGCACTGATGTATTCTCTTGTTCCCATCATGCAAGAGGATTTGTCTAACATAATCCCAGAAGAGTACTGGAAGCATAAGAAATGTCTGAAACGTCTGAGACTTTCGTGATGCAATCTTCTTCTGTGAAGTGACAAGATTGCTTCCATTTCTTCATCCATACAACTCAAATTTGTAACTGCTTCAGATATGATGAATGAATTCACATTTCTTCTTCACCTAGGTTCAATGAAATGTGATTAAAAATAGCCTTATTTCTAAAGAATTTGTAGCCTCAGTCAATTGTTATTTTTCACTGTTCCTTTTTTCTTAAGAACAAAATTCACTAAAACCAGAAGACAATTTGCCATGAACTTGTTCTGTAAAATCCCCAACATTTTATTGTGTCGTATGAATCAGAAGGACAAAATAAGGATCCGAGTAGCACAGAAGGAATACATTTTATGTTGCTAACTCTTTTCAAATGCTAGGGAAGAAAATAAACATTTACAAAATTTTCTGACAAACCACATAAATGTTTTCCTTTTAGATGGCCCAACGTTTTCCCTCTGTGGTGGAGCATTATTTTCTGAAGCAGTTTCTGCTGCACATGCTTTTCTGTGATTATGGTTTTACATTTATTTGTGGTTTGGGAATTCTGCTCTTCTACTCATGAGAATCTTACACACTCATTGGAAATAAAAGTTGACAACCAGCTCTCTACAAAAATATTTGTAGTTAAAAAGATAAAGTAGAATGTTTCACACTAGCATCTTTTTGCAATAAAATATTTGTTCAAGAGTTTAAATGGTTTATGAGAACATGGGTTTTGATATCAGAATAGAGAAAAATGTTTGTGGGGTTTCAGAACTCAATTTGTAATTAATTCTTCTTAAACACAGCTCTTGAAATTTAGAAAGAAAGCATTGAGGAAAACCATAAAATTCCATATAACCGTGTCATATACACAATATTTAACTGATTTTCCCCATGTCTAAATGTTATGTAGCTTTAGAGATTAGTCCTTAAAGTTCTTGTCATAATCTCAAGAAATTCTTAAGCATAATTTCAGAAGACATTATTTGGTTTTGTTCACTTCACTAGTTTTATAAGTAATTCTGAGATACTTTCCAGTTATTCAACATGAGAAAGCTATGGCTTTTACCAAAGTGTGATTTTATGTTTTCCTTTCAAATGTATGGAACAAGAGCTCAGCTAAAAGACAAAACTATGAAGACTTAACTAGGTCTAAAATTTCTCATCTAAGGGAAGTGTATCTTTCACCTTATAGAATTTATTGTGAATTTCATTGTGATGAGAATATTACTGAAGTCAAAAAAATTAGACTGGTATTTGTCATACCTGGAAGTAGATATCATTTTTCTCTTGAACATAAAGTTCAGAGAAGCACAGAAATGCAGGTTTATAAGAAGGAAGTTTAATGTACAGCAGGTAAATCGCTTCTTACTTTGGTAAGAAATGTTTACACTTGTTCGGAATAAATTTTCTCATCTCTCTTCAACACTTAAAAGCTTTAAAGATGAGATAAAGATGCGTTATTTCCCTGAAATAATTTTTTAAAAGAAATATCTCTATGATTGTGCAACCAGAAACTTTAATTATTCTCAGGAAGCAGGCCTATGAATTTAGTTTCTAAATTTAGCTTCTAAAAATGCATGGTCTCAGTCCCATTGTTGAGCTTCCAAGGCACTGAGAAGCCAATGCAGAAAGGCACAAATGTATCTGAGGAAGATTAGTAACCACTAATTAACTTGTATGGTGTGATTTCCATTCACTAGTTATAACGCATCCTGTCAACTTGGAAGCTAATCAGGAACATTCTAATCCTATATTACAGTTGTAAATCACTGCTTTGTTGGAAGAGTCTGCGAGAAAATAATTTTAACAACTAATTCTGGGGAGTACTGTGCTGGGAGGAGGAAAAAACCCAAATTTGTTTCAGGGGAGCATTGTGACTTTCCCCCTTGGCTTATTTTTTTTTCTGAATTTAAGCAGAGATTCTATTTGTAGAAGCAAACCTTTTTCTTCAGTACTTGTATGCCTCATGACAATGCCACTGCTATTTTGCCTCTCTCTGAAGTCACACGCTGCAGGGTTATTCTACAGATACAGTTCACATATACGGCAAGGAAGGCCATCTTGGACTGTCCAAGCAGTCAAAACCTGAGGAACTGGCTCTCAAAACTTACACTCAGGAACATTTTCCTCATATGAAATTCCCTCTATTGTTTCAAAAGTCTCAAAAGACAGGCAGCACGAAAAGCGTTTTCTGTTTCAAGTCTTACAAGTAAATTAGACATGGTCATGAGAGTCTGCGGGAGTGCTGACTAACAGCAGAATTCAGTGCTTTGTCAGAGTATTCTTATTTTCTTATGGACCTGCGCTTTAAGTCAATTAGAATCTTGTTAGCATTTAAAGAGAGTTAAATTACATTAGTTATTTTTAATTATTATTATACTAGTTAAGAGAGCTAAGAGAACTCCCAGTGGCTTTCACTCCTCTCAGCAAACTGATCTGAAAAACGGAGAGAAGTTGAGAGAATACTTTGATCTTCACCATGGTTTATCTGCACGGTACAATCGTACATATTTGCAATAGATTCATCTGAGCTAATTTCATGGAGGTCAATTTCAAAACTTTTCCTAATGGCTTTGTTTTGGACTAACAAGCGCAGTTATGTAATTTACCCTTGTCCACATATTTGGATGTTTTCATTTATTTTGTTTCCTTATGAAGTGTTCTGAATTGCTGTCCCAATGTGTAAATTAGAAATCTTTCAACTTTCAGTTCCTCAGGTTTATATTAGTCCTGGGAAGCTTATTACAACAAATTCCACTTCGGTCTGCTGGTGCAATACATTTGTTATTCATTCTTCTGCTCTTCTTCCTCATTGTCATCTTTCTAATAAGCAATCAAAAAAATGTCCTTGATGCAATTTTCTGAAGCTAAATAGTTCTTACAGAAATATGTCCATATGTGAAATAGGGATAATGATATTCATCTCCTTTGTAAACCACTTGAGATCTTCAGATGGAAAGTACTAGATAAGTATCATCATAATAAGCATGTCTTTCATCGAAACCAACAATCATAACACAAATTAGATTCATTGTTAAGAGAAGTAAATAATGATAGCCTTGCAAATACACTACCTCGTTGCATAGCACTTAAAGATACAGATGGCAATTATATGAAAAGAAGGAGAAGATATTCTTAAATAAAAATATGCTGAAAGTTTAGAAAAAAAACCTAAAATACATTCTTTTGACTCCTTTCAAACCATCAACTTTTTTTTTCTGATAAAATGAAGAAAGATCCTTCAAGAAATTTAGACTATAATACTCTGTTAGTTAGTTATTCTCCCACAAGTTGTACTAATCTCTATTCAATATACATTCTGAAAGATCTTCAAGCATGTTTTTCCATGTATTTTGTTTTAATAAAATAAAATTAAATAGCCTAAAATATATCAAGCAATAAATGAACCAGAAAAGTATCTCCGAGAACACTTGGTTTGGAAGCATGTCTCCTTATGAAAGGTAATATTCAATGGAGTCTCTATAATGTGCTACACAATTCAACTAACATGCTGGTTGTAGGATTATGTAAATCAGGGCAAGTTTGATTCAAGTTAATTTAAACATGAAAGTAGGAAAAAATCAATTTTTAAAGAAATAAATAAAATCCATGCATTTCAATTTTTCCATTGACAAAACAACTATGAGTCACAATTGCATTATCCAATTGCGTTGTTCACCCCTCAATGTATTCTTTGGTTAATATGTTGGCTATTATTGTTTCTTCTCTCCTTGTGCTGTCTTAATACACCGTGCTTATGCCAGCCCACAAGGTTTTATCTTTTACTTCTGATTTTCCTTCCCAGCCCACTGGGGACAGCAGTGAGGAGTGAGTGAGCAGCTGCCTGGTGCTTCGCTGTTGGTTGGACTTAAACCACGGCAACAGCATATGAGGAAAGGCTCAGAGAACAGCATTATTTTCTTTATGTTCTACCTTCTTTCATTATCCTTTGCAACCCTTGCCTTCTCTCCAGATTCTCACTGCTGATTCAAAAACCCCCTTAGAGATATAGATTTGTCTCCCGAAGCTGAACATTCCAGGTTTCTTTACTGGTTCCAGAAGTTTGTGTTCCAGAGGCATGTGTTCATATGTAGCTCTTTCTTATAGTAGAGACACTACTCGAAATTTCTCTCAACTACATCTCAGTATACATTTTCAACAACGTCTGAAGAAACTGAATGTATTTCAGACCTTGACTTTTCTGCCTTACTTGGCAGAAAGTGGCTGAGAATGTTTAAACACATTTGGAGACAAACACACACAGAATGATCACAAAATGTTATTTTATAAAATCACACATCTGAAATGATGATTTAATTCTTTCCATGATTTACACCTTATTCTGAGAAAAGTTTGTCATCTTTAAAGAAATACCTTTTACCTGTACATATTTAATCAAATGATACAACCATAATTGAAGAGATTTCTTGAATTTTATTATCTGACATTAGGTCTTTGTCCTATGTAATTGAAAAATTACTTTAGAAAACCAAGATTGTATCAAAAGATTTAAAAGAAGCTGCAATACCTCTCAATCTTTGTGCTGCATTTTTTTTCCTTGCTTGGTGTTCATATATCTATCATGCTTTTTAAGTACTTGTACTCTTTTTTTCAGACTTCAGCATCAAAGCATCAGCATGAAAAAGAATCAAATGTGATATAAGTTCATTATAGCAACTACAGATATGAAGGAAGCAAATATCAAACAAATATAAACTCCCAAAAGAGATCTGATGGACTAAGTGAAAATCCTTCCGGAACACAAGTTCTTCCAATAGTAAAAATCTGAACCTCTACTTCAGAACAGGTTTGACGTAGGTCAAGAAGGCTTGCTTTCTGTGAAGGATCATTTCCTTATTTTGCCTTTCCATTTTCTTTAACCAGAAATTCAGTTCAAATGCAAGATGGGATAATAGAAAAAAAACAATAATCATCATTAGAGGAATCAACATGAAATCAGAGCTATTAGAATGTACACCTAAGTCTTGCTCAGTGTGGGTTGGAGCATACCCAGCTCTATTCTGTGCATTCAGATATTGTGCAGGGCAAGTATCACTATATACCCAATGCAGTAAAATGAGTGCATTAATCGAAGAAGCACGGCATGAGTGGGCTGCAATGACCCAGGAGACTAGGGTGGTCGCAGTACTTGCATGGGCCATACTGTCACCACCAGTTTCTGAGCAAGAATTAGCGACAGAAAGCAGGGTCCCTCCTGCAGCAGGATGGTGGCCACAACAGACACACAAGGTGACATAGCTGATCCATCTGGAAAGGCCAGTGAGTGATCCAGGTGAGGCTGAAGCCACAAACAGGCTCCTGAGTTCCTGGGAGGGGGGGCATGAATGTGCCACAATTACGTGGAAGCTTACTTACACTAAATGGTTGAAGAATATTTTGTGTTACATATATTGTACAGGTAATATAACTACTGAGTCAAGTTTTAAAGGTTGTTTTCTGTAGTTTAAAGATTCTTTTGTATGGCTATTGCTCTTAAAGAATTAGCATATATTTCCAGTACTAGCTGTGGAAGTTAATAAGAAAGTAAGTAAATAAATAAATAAATAACAGCCATTGGAGACATCTCTATTGTCTTTCAAGAAGTGGTTACCCATGGTTACAATTTTACATCTTAAGTACTGCAGATCATTTGCAAAACACATAGGCAGCAAGTTTGACATGCATTAGATGAATGTACCGTTAATGTGAGAAAATATAGGTCAACGGGAGGTTATTTTTCAGGAAAACAAATTGCTTTCCATGGAGCTGATTTATGAAGTAGACCACAATGAAATGCAGAAGAAACAATTGCAATACAGACTGATGATGTTAAGTTACATTAGTGTCATACACCAGCTTAGTGTTTGCCAAACCATGTCATAGTCTAAGTGAAATTATTTCAGCTTTTCACAAAAATTAAAAAAGGAAATCAAAAATAAGAAAAACATTTATAGGTGAGTGGAAGGGAGATGAATATAATCTAGCATTTGAAAAAGAACTGACAGACTGCTTATTACAAGAACATGATAAGACAATTTAAGGCAGGAATAAAAGTATTTTCCAGTTCATTTAGTTTAGATGGAATAGGTGTTATTGAGCAAAGGTAGAATAACAAATTTATCTCTGGAAAATATCAATTTCGGTTGTAGTCACTGCAGTAAAATTTATGTAATTAGTTAATAACTACATAAAACTGCACTGACAGTACATGTTACTAGTACATGACAAAATAACATTATGATTATGTGAAGAATTAAAGACAAAGCTTCATTAGACTTCACGAAAAACTTAACATGTGTTGTGAAACACGTTAATAATTTCTTTGTTCTCCTCCCTTCCACAAAATTCTAAACTCTTCTAAAGTGACTTATGAACAATGTTTTATTTTTTTTTTACGTTAGGACATTAGTATTATTACATTTATAAAAAAATATTTTTTGACTTCGTTGTTACTTTTTTTTTTTTTTGAGCTACACCCTCTTAGAAAGGTGATTATGGTAACAGGTTGTTTTGGTTTGGTCTGGCTGGATTTTGGCGGTGGTGGGGGGGAGCTGCAGGGTGGCTTCTGCAAGAAGCTGCTGGAAGGTCCCCGAGTTTGATAGAGCCAAAGCCAGATGGCTCCAAAGAGGGACCCGCCGCTGGCCAAGGCTGAGCCTATCAGTAAGGTGATAGCAGAGGAACGCCTCTGTGAAAAACATATTTAAGAACAGGGAAAAGAACTGCACCATAACAGCTGGCACAGAGATGGAGGAGTGAGAATCTGTGAAGATACCAAGGTCAGTGAAGAAGGAGGGGGAGGGAGGATGAGCTCCAGGCGCTGGAGCAGAGAGTCCCCCGGGTCCGTGGTGAAGACCATGGTGAAGCGGGTTTTCCCCCTGCAGCCCATGGGCGAGGTGCAGATGTCCACCGTGAGGATCACCGCGTAGATGTCCACCAAGGACTCCGTGCCATGTGGGTGGATGCCTGAAAGGGGACTGTAGCCCGTGGGAAGCCCGCATCAGAGCAAGTCGCTGCCAGAACCTGTAGCCCGTGGAAGAGAGGAATGCCCACGCTGGAGCAGGTTGGCCGGTGGGACTTTTGGGACGCTGCGGGGGAGTCCCGCTGGAGCAGTTTCCCCTGAAGGACTGCGCCTCAGACTCATGAGAGGTGGGCTGCCCCTCGTGAGGTGTCTCATGTTGGGCAGTTTGTGATGAATCGCCCTTCGTGGGACGACTCACGTCGGCGAAGAGAGCGCGAAGCTCCTGTGAGAGGGACCCCACAATGGCCCTGGGGAAGAGTGAGGAGTCCTCCCCCGGAGTGAAGAAGCGGTGGAACCAACGTCGGATGAACTGACCGCAGCCCCCATTCCCTGTCCCCCTGAGCCGCTCGGGGGGAGGAGGTGGAGAAACCAGGATTGATGTTGAGCCCGGGAAGAAGGGAGGGATGGGGGGAAGGTGTTCTCTTTGTTAAGATCTGTTTGCTCTTTGTTACTTCTCACTACTCCTCTCTGATTGGTTCTTTTAATAAATGTACCTAATTTCCCCAAAACTGAGTCTGTTTTGCCCGGGATGGTAAATGAGAGTGATCTCCCTGTCCTTATCTTGAACCCTGAACCCTTGGAAATATTTTCTCCCCCTGTCTAGCAGTGAAGGGGGAGTGAGAGAGCTGCTGTGTGGGTACCTGGCTGCCAGCCAGGGTCAAACCACGACACAGGTCTTAAAGTAACAGGGCTCAGTTCCGTGTCTCTCACTTGCATGGAATCTACTTTCAAGTTAATGTATTTAAGCCAATTGATATGAATTTTGCTCAAGCCTGAGATTTAATCAATGCCCTTAATTAGCTTATAGGAATACAAATTAAACTCTATAAAATATCTTCCTTCCTACTATTTTTCATTTAATTAATTTCAATTAAGTTTCTACAGTCAAAAAATAATTCATACTGGAGTTGATAAGTGCTGATAAACTAGAGAATCTTAAGTTTTAGGGGTTTGTAAGGCAAATCTTTGATATATAGGATTACTATTTAATGTTTATGTGCAATATTTTTTCTGCTGAAGATAAAACTGACCACCTGCATAAAACTCATATGTGAAGCGAAAAGCTGGAAGAAGGTGGCAAATATCTGGTGAACTAATTCAAAACCAGGATTCCGTTCTTGGTTTGTTGTTTTTTTTTAAAGAATGTAGAGTAATAAACAAACAAGATTCTAGCTTTGAATGAATTCAAAAGTAGGTTTCAAATACATATTAAAAATGTTTTTAGTGAGAGAACTCAATGCTAGAAGCTTTTCTGAAATGAGTTCTGTTGCAAATAAATCACCTCTTTGGTTGTCTCAAAATCAGATTGTGTGCAGACTGCTGTGTATAAACACACAATCTAGATATTAACTCAAAAATTGATGTCTCTCACACATGTTCCACTAAGGTCTTTATTAAAAACATATTGTAAAAGTAGCTTTATCAAATCTTTCTAAAACATATCTTCAAATGCTGATGTCCTTTTTCCCTGACCCAACAAAATGAAGGGTTGTTTTTCATGTTTTTCATACATTGAAGATACATTTTAAGAAGTTGTGCTCTTGACAAAAGGGTAGCTTGCATGTAACTTCTAAGATTAAGCTCAATATTTTGAATAATTTCCTCTCTGTATTTTTAAATTAATGTCAAAGACATCTAGAATATAGAGTGGTTTTTTTCCCTCCAGAATCTATTTTGTGTAAAATAGCCACATCTTTTGTATCTCTTTAACCAAGGTTGTCTCAAGGTAGGAAATCTGTAACAGCCAAAAATAATTTATTTTACTTTGTGTTAGCAATATTGATTGTCATTTACTCTGCCTTTCTAGGGTTTTGCATAACTGTTTGGTTACCATTAACGTTAATAAAACATCTTTTAACAAACAAATCAATACTTACGATTGCCACAATATCCTTCAACTGTCTATTATTTTAAATGCCATTTTCATTTTTTACTATATTAGGCTATTTAATAATGAATGATGATTATTATCTTTTTTGTCTGTATCGTCCTTTAATAGCATAAAAAAAATCCCCTGTGCTTTGAAAATACAAAGCATTATTTTTATTTGACAAAATCATTAAAATTTCTTGACAGATTTTTCTAATATCTTCACCTCCAGGGAAGAGAACTAAGCTGAAATTGCTTTCTGTTCTTTTGCTAATTCCCTCATATCTGTTGTAAAGCTTCACCTTTGGAACTCCTAAATGAGTGTGTTCAGAGTACATGCATGACCACAGTCCTAGCTGTGTGTCAGGAAACACAGATACTAAGGTGAAGGCATCCCTCTCACCTCATCTTCTCCACCTCCTGATATCCTACAGATATCGTAGCTGTTCATTTACACCCATTGCATCGATGTCTTGCAGATATCTCCAACCCTAGGCCCCAAGCTCCCATCTTCACGAAGCCACCTAGACTGGAAAAGACCTTTAAGATCATCAAGTCCAACCATTAACCTAACACTGACAAGTTCTCCACTAAACCATATCCCTAAGTACTATGTCTATATGTCTTTAAATACCTCCATGGATGGGGACTCCATCACTGCCCTGGGCATCCTGTTCCAGTGCCTGATAATCCTTTCAATAAAGAAATTCTTCCTAATACCCAATCCAAACATTCCTTGGTATAACTTGAGGCAGTTTCCTCCTGTCCTATCACTTGTTATTTGGTTGAACATATCAATCCCCACCTCTCTACAACCTCCTTTCAGGCAGCTGTAGACAGCCATAAGGTCTGACTCAGCCTCCTTTTCTCCAGGCTGAACAACCCCAGTTCCCTCAGCTTCTCCTCATGAGACTTGTGTTCTAGATCCTTCACCAGCTTTGCTGCCCTTCTCTGGACATACTCTAGTGCCTCGATGTCTTCCTTGCAGTGAGGGGCCCAAAACTGAACACAATACTCAAGATGTGGTCTCACCGATGCCAAGCACGCCTTTATAAACTGTGACTCTATCCATGTCCATCTGAGGAACCTCTTTGACTTCATACTCACTACTGCATCCTGACCCGGTTTTTTGTTACAGCTAACACCGGGAGGGCTAGTCCAAGCTCTGGATGGATTTCTGCTGGTGATGTGAAGTGTAATTGACAGGTTGAAAAGCAAAAATCAGTGGTTTATGCTGCAACATGTTGTGTCTAATTAGCTGATTGACATTATTTCTGATAATCCGTGTAGTCATAATTTCTTGAATGAAGGTACTTGCCAGTGGCAGAGACAGTTATATCAACAAAGTCAGAAGAAAGTATTGCTGCAGGCTGCAACGGATTTAAGAATTTAAACGTAGGTCAGTACTGATCCCTAATGAATTAAGCAGTATTGAAAAAGAAGAATTTATCTATCTGAAGAGATCTCGTTTGATTTTTTTCCTGAGTTCTTTTTTTTTCACTGTCTTGGCTACAAAATTATTTGGGAAAGCAAAAATTACGTGTTGTATACTTTTTTTTTCACTATAATAGTGAACAGTAGCACAGACTTTTTAGTCACCTTTAGTATACCGGTTAAAGCCAATTTGGGATAGGCAGTAGTAATATGAAAGTTTTTCCTGCCATTACAGAATAGGTTTTGCTCCATTACCTCTTTACCTGGAACCAGCATGGAGATTTGTGATGAATACTTCTTAAGATAACACTACAATTACAGTATTAGCCTGTATGTAATATTTGTTCTTCACAATCAGCTTTTATTTTTTACCTCCGACATGCTAAGCCATATATAATGGTGTGACTCAGTAAAAAAATTAATAGATTTTTAATTTATGAGGAAACATTTGGATCATATAATCCACATGTCAAACACACATATCTAAAGGCACTAGAATCTCTTCTTTAATATATTTGAATGCGCTTTTCTATTTAAAATTTTTGTAGCATTTTGACACAGTTGTTCTCTGATTACTTAAATACTAGAAAGTGGTTTTAAATAATATATTCTCTACCTCTGGTGCTTGCAAAAAGTTTTGGAAATGAGAATGTAATATTTTTATTTTCAGTTAATAAAATTTCAATGTAGCAAAATAATTACTCTTATTGGTACTTAGCTAGCTGAAATCAAATGGGACAAGAGTTGCCTGTACGAATCTCTTTAGAGTGTAATGCATTTAGATATCTACGAACAGTGGTTTCCCTATTTAACTTTGTTGTTCTTAGGAAAAAATAAAACTTAGTCAGATTCAGACATTTCTCGATTTTTTAAATGGAAAGGGATCCTTGGAATGTTTCCATGTCACATTTCATGGATTTTTCTCTCTTTCCCCATTCTTGTATTCTTCATATAAGTGTAAATATATCAAATGTTTCTTCTTCTAGCTATTACAAAAAATACCAAAACAAGAAAAACCCACATGATGGTAGCACACCAAAGGAGCAATATCCTGCTGAGCTGCAGTTCTCCTTTTCAAGATACGCTTAAAAATTTCCACCAAAAAGAGCAATTTTGTATGAAAACTATCATCACCTGAGATTCTCCTGTTTTCCTTCTAGGTTAACTTATTCTTGTATGCTCCTGGTGATATGTTTTTTTTTGTTTTTTTTTTTAAATCCTCATATCTAAGCTTTGTACTATTACTGTATATTCTTCAGGAGATTAGAAGATTTCTTTGTAATATGATTCATCAATATTCTAGGCTGGATCAGGGATGACATATTGGGAAACTGGCAAAAAAATTTTCTGAATTCACTTTTGCAAGGCAACTTTCTTTTAATAATTAGTAATCTTGATATTTTGATAAATGATCAATAACTATACAAAAAAAAATCAAATTGGAAAAAAATACTTTTGCTCTCAGTATATTCTAAGCTATTTACTGCAGCTATCTCATAATTATGCAGAAGTTTACCTCAGCCTTCCTTGAGACAAAAAAAAAGAATATTCTGGACACTGAGGAAGCTCCCTTCTTGACAGCAGCTGTGCAGCTGTTGAGACCTTGTGTGAATACCAAAACAAAGAAACAAAGAAACAAATATTATATGTTGGTGTGTCCCTGTAGGTGTACAACTTGTGGCCTTTATTTAAGTGTATCTTAAATTCCAGAAGCAGACAAAAACCTGTTTAATGCAAGTATTGTTATGAGACTACATGTAAAATATTGCATCTAGGTAATGATGAAAGATTATGTATATTTTTTTAGATTATAATTTCGGAAGCACTAATCATGATTTCACATTCCTGCAGTGGGTTGGTCTCTGTCTCTATGGCTTTAATGGATAATCTTGCGGTTTTTTTAATTGACTAGATTAAAATTATTAAACAAAACACCTGTATGCAGTTCTGTATCTGTTTCAAAGAGAACAAAAAATCCTATGCAAAACATGTTTTGCGTGGAATACTTTGAAGGAAGAAACAAAACCAGTATCACTCTTCAAACTAACTGAACCTAAATTAGATGCAAATAGATCAAAACTGCTGTATCCAGGGGTCATTTAAATGCTTTTAAATCCCTGAATATTCAGATAATTCTTTGTTCAAATGATTTGTTAGCCACACATTTTAGAAAATTGAAATTCTACATAAATTTTATAGAGCAAAGTTGAATAAGGTGTTAATTTCAAAGTTTCCTGTACCTCGTTTGTGATGGAAATGCAAACATGAATAGTGAATGTCTGCAGAAAGATGCTTCAGAAATGTGAGCCATTCCATAATATAAACTAAACCTTTGTCAGTTGCTCAGCGTTACCCATCACAAATTCCAGTCCCATTATATTTTACATCCATTCTCAAAAAAAAACTTTTTTTCTGCTTTTTTAGCTGAAAGAAATCTTGACTATTCCTGTCAAGAACAATGACATTTGAAAGTGATCTGAAATACATTTCCTTGATAAACTGAGAGATATAAACTGTGACTATAATGAAAATTCTGTTATTTCTATTTTATAGAAGTAACATGCTAACAAAAAACCACACATACGTGAATAAAGCTTTTCTAAAACTGCCACTGCCTATTAGCTGGCAGCTCTACCTCTGTAATCCAACCTGAAGAAGCAAATTTTCATCTAGAGAGGCTGGTTCCAGTCCCTGTGAGACAGTATCTTAGTTGAATTTTTTCAATACAGATTCTGAATAAATACTCCTGTATTTGAAATGCAGTCTTTAAATAAAATAAATAACTAAATAAATAAGTAAACCCAAACATTTCTTGGGTAAAGGTCGCATTGGTGTTTTTTCCCCCAGCATTTTAAGATGTGATCTTTTGCCTCTGAAACACATAAGACTTCAGGCAGTAAGAACATATTATAGTGAAGAATTCCTTTGTTCGGCAAACTTGATGCCACAGATCAGGTAATACTTTCTTGTTCTTCTAGTATTTTTAAATATCTAGTATAATTTATTGGAATTTAGAAACCTACAGAATTATTAAAAGTAGGTATAGACTGATTCTTATCTTAAAACATTATAACTAGATGCTCACAATTATCTAAACCTTAGTGGCAGGTGTTTAATATAACATAAAAGAAATTACCAAGTTAACTTCAAAAGGACTAAAAATAGATTCACAAATTGCTTCTCAGCGAAGACAAATAATTATAAATTTTAGGAAACATACTGTTGAATTGACACAGTTGTAATGACATCTCTGTAGGTGGCTCATATCATGCTCTGTTTTATACGCTGCTAGGAGCATAATGACAGCATTGGCACAATAGGCCTACGCAAGGATGAGGTAGCATAATTGCAGCATCACTGAAGCATGAATACAGACTAATTAACAAAATTGGAACTGCTGCACTCGCGCTCACATTTCATCTATCTTATTTCATTTACTTTTGCATGCTGTTGTGGTCACAGAATTGCTGTGTTTGTTGCCTGAATATTGCAGATAATATTGTCCATTTGCTGCCTCCAACTTTCTGCTCACTTTGAAGGTATCAGTAATACAAGCAGGAATCCATTTTACATAGTGGTCTCCTTTAATATTTTGTTTCATTTTACCCATACAAGGTCCGTTTCCCCACGCATATGCAGAATGTTTGTATGGATAAATACATGTGTGTATACACACATATATCTATACTCATACACATCTAAATATGTCCATATCTCTATATATTCTATCTCCATGTTTTGCCATTGACCTAGTGATACTATAAAACCATTGTTTCTATATGTATGTACATATGCAGACATACATAAAACCTCTTACATGAGTCAGAAACTGTTTTCTGTATGTTAAAACACATAAAGTTAAGGCAATATGTAAAGATTATTAAAGAAAGCAAAAAAATAAAAGCCTATACAAAATTTAATCCACTAGTTAAAGGTTAGACAGGCATTTGAACAAAAAAAAAAACAAAACAAAAAACAAAAAACCCACAAACCAAATATTCTCTTAAGAAGAAATGGTGATGCACACAATAGGTGGCACACAATTTCTGCTCATGCTGTGGTAGAAGAAAAATGTTTGCTGCTGATACTGCTTCTGCAAATGAACACTCTGAGAAAAAATGTACCAGAGAATGACATTCCTGTTCTGCAGGTGGAGAGCCACATCAGTCTCTACATATGTCATTTATTGTCAACCTGGGGAAAAAGATCAAACAGGGATCTAAACATTCAAAAATACATTCCTAGAGTCCTGTTCTTTAATATGCAGATTGCAAGGTGTGCTAAGCTGCATGTGATGTGTAATGTCTAAGTGTCCTGTTTTGAGCTAAACACATGGTACTAAGCAACAATTTCTGGTTTTGTCTGGTGTTTTTTTTCTCAATAAACGGTAAGTCAACACCAAAGTCATTGCCAGATTTCTAATTCGCCTTGGGGACTGTGAATGTGCATCATCAGCAGTTAGTAGAACTGCAGTAATTCGTTGTATGTGTTTCAGGTTTCAGCAGAGACATCAGCATTCACTGCTCTTGAAGGAAATAATCAGTTCTAGGCATCAGCTTAGATTCAGCTCTCAGTCGGCTGCAGTTTTCTGTCTGAAACTTTTTTGAGCAAAAAAAAAAACACTCAATGAATGTCTGCAACATTTTGGTAACAAATTAGGTCAACAGAAAATTGATTCTTGCGGTGTAAATGTTAAAAAGATAAAGAAAATGAAGAAGAATTTCAAAGAAAGCAAAGAAAAAAAACAAACAGTGGAAGAAAAAAAACAACGCTTTAAAGGTACCAGATTAATGGCAGCAATAACAAAACCATTACAGCTTGTTGGAGATGTCAAAAAATACTGATATGGGGGAAAAAATGCTTCCCAAAGGTGGGAAGCAGGTGGTGTTTCTCACTGAAGGCACAGAACAAAAGTGTCATTTTTTTTTTTTTTTTTAAACTGCTGAACTTACACTAACTGAAGAAAAATAAAATTAAACAATCACAGCTGAAAAAGTGAACTTAATATAGAAGATCCAATTCATAAATCTATGTAATTTCTATTGTATTGTCTCGATCAGTAGGAATAAACAGCAGAATGTGCATCTTTGCATTAGTGATGCTGACGAATCCAGCCAGAGTAACACTGTATGCAACTGCAAAAGGCACCTCTGAACATCACTGACAATTCAATTAATAATATCATTATGCATCCTTTAACCCTGTTAATATTAATTGTTAATGATCCTAACACCTGGGAAAGGCAGCTAGTTACACCACACAAAGTGCTTCTGGTGTTGGACAGAGTGTGTTGTCATGAAGAGATTTATCTCAGGTCACAGCCCTGAGTTAGGACACAGGCACCTCACACCCTGAGCCTTGCTCAGATTTTTCTACTTTGTTATTTGCCATGGGTTAATTTTTGCACTCTTGAATTGTGGCAACAATTGTGTGCTGTACATCCCTGCTGATGAATTCTTCCTCACATGCCTCACATGCCTAGACCCTGTAGAACAGGGCAGAGCAAGGTTGAACTAGTTTTCCTGACTATACACTCTATAGATTCTCTCATTCTAGATTTCAGTCACCATCTGGTTTCCTGTCAGGGATTCAGCTTTCAATAATTCTGAGAGCCTTAAATTAAGCAAATTCTTCTATTTTAATTTTTCTTTTAATTTTATATTTCAAAATCTTTTTTTTTTGACATCTTACTTTATGTGGAAGCTAATTTCTATACTAAAAATACATATATTAAATAATAAGCTCTGTATTATTTTGCGGGGATTGGACTAGATGATTTCCAGAGGTCCTTTCCAACCCTAACATGCTGTGATTCTGTGATCTTCTTAGTGTAATTGTGAAAAAATGTCTGCTATAAAACCAGCGGTCGAAGGAAATATTCTCTTTTCCTTTCTGCCATCAGCATTAGTCATCAATTTCTTATAAACATAGAGTGAAGCTTCCTTTAATCTTCTCTGATACTCTATTATATATTTAAATTATTTTTACTTTTTTTACTTTATGAACATTTTTTTATTCTTCTACTCTACTAATGTCTCAGTGAGTATTTTATCCAGGATAATTTATGTTTAGAAATCACTCGGAGTCAAGTAAGATTAGTGTCAACCTCAGTTCGTCATAAATTGTGTCTGATCAGTAGCATAATGAAAGTTTTGTAAATAATCAGTCACTGCAAAAGAATGACAGATTTTCTTCCTTAGTTTTACATAAACTACAGAACTAGTTTCTAGGCAAAAAAAATTGCAAGAACAGGAATGATTTTATACTTGTAGCTAGGGCAGTCCATGCCGAGGATTTTGAAAACATTAATTGTAAGTGCTTGAACATAGGCAAATATTTACAATTTTATTGATCTTTGCATGTATACATCTTAAGGGTAGCAAAATGGTTCTATTTAGTTCTTATTTGTACGTCATGTTAAGGTTTCTACTATGCATTAAAAATATTTTGAAGTTGCACCACAAAGATAAAAGACACAAATATTATCATTGTGGACATATAATTAATGATTAAAAATAAACAGCTTTTGGCCAGCAAAAAGTGAATCAGTTTTCCAAAAAGCACTAGTTCCACAAATCTTCCTTTCATTGTTTTTTAGGACACCAGAATTTTGCTTTATCTGTCAATGATATTTCAGAAGTAACAGGTACCAGTAAAACAACATTTTCTTAACAGTGAATGCTAACTGATGTTGGTCCGTTTGGATATTAGAAAAACAAATAATGGGCAAATGACTATTTTCCCTTTGAAAGTTATGGGGCTGGATAATACAACACTGCTGTGAGGAAATCCATGAAAACTGCAACCTTCTTAAAAATCTCTTAAATTTCACCTCTCTTTTTTTTTGGTTTTATTTTTTTCTTTCCCCCACCCCGTTTTTTTTTGTTGCACAACTCATTCAGGTAGTCTGGATAGCTGGGAGAATAGCCCTTAGTAGCATGTTGGGTCGACATCAGCCAGCACGTAAGCACCACACGGCTGCTAAGCACAACAGAGTTGCTCACTTCCTGCCAGCTTCCAGTGAGACAGGAGAGAGACAACAGGAAGAGTCAAAGTGAGAGAACTGGTTGGTTGGGATAAACATCAATTAATGAGTGAGGGGGTGACAAAAGCAGTGCTAAGGCAGTCTCTCACCATCTCCCACAAGCAGATTGATGCCCTGTCAGTCTCTGAGCCTTGGCTACCTCCCAGACCAGCTTCCCCACATCAGTTTATACTGCTGAGCATGATGCTATACAGCATGGAATGTCTCTCTGGTCACTTTGGGTCTATTGCCCAAGTTTACTTGGACCTCTTGGCCCCCGGGAGTGGGGCAGAGAGGGCATCGGTGCTGCATGTGCACTGCTCAGCAATAGCCACAACACTGGTGTGTGATCAACACTGTCTTGGTCACAAAACCAAAGGGCAGTACCACATGGGCTGCTATGAAGAAAGTTGAGTTCATCACAGTCATATGTATATGTAGTAGCATTACAAAGAAAAAGTGTTTCACTTATAGCTCTTTTTATGAGATAACTGTTATTAAAAACACATTATAATTTTTAATCATGGCTGACTGTTTAGAAAAAAGGGAAAAAAATAGAACACCATATATATTTCTAGGTAAACTAGTGAATGTATTTTGAGTTTCTGAAACTGTCACAAACATATTTTCAGTACTCTTTCTAAGACTTTGTTCCCTACATCATTATTAAATATTTTATTCTCAGTTTGTATAAGTGAGAAAATCTGATTTGGAAACCTTTAGTGATCTGTTCTTCCAAGTACAGCAGCAGTGAAAGAAAAAGAGCAAAGCAGAAAGTACAAAGTCCCATTGAACAGTGAAATACGTAAGGCTGGCAAACAGCATGATAATTCTATGCTAAAGAATATTATCAGTGCTTGCTGTAAAAACAATAAAGCAAAATTTCTTCAGTACTCAATATGTTGAAAAGAGCAACCAGCTTTCATTGGCATCTTGCTCAGAACAGCAAATAGTCCCTCCAAAGCAACAAAACAGAAAATCCGAATGACCCATAATCAGTATCTACATAGCACTATTTCCTCACCTAAAGATAAGTCATTTCCTACTCAAAAGAGCAATCAATCAAAATTAAAAGACCAGAAATGCTACATATCACAACGAGCAAGACAAAACAGTAATACTCTCATTGTGAGAGGACCATCACAGCACAGTGACCTGTGGCAGACTTACGAACCACAGGTGAAAATCTACAAGGAACAGGTACAGTCTTAACCAAGAGCAACACGTAGACCTTCAAGAAGACAGAAGAAAAACTGGGACAAGCGGTTTACTATCTAGGTAACTGTCTCAAAAAGCAAAACAAATTGAACAAAAAAAATAGGAAAAAAAGCGAATGTTACTGTCTTTAATGGGAACTATGTAAGATATATGTTTATGTTTATGTTATGTTCATGAACAAAATTCCTGTGATATTGAATACACACACCTTTTTCAACTCACTTCATTTGCATGATAAATGTGTGTACTAGATTACAGTCATCACCTAAAACTTGGCATACTTATAAAAAGCAATGCAAGGGGTTATTAAAACCTAACATATCTCTAAAATAGCTTGCAAGGTGAATGGGATCTTACTCCATAGAACAAGAAGTTAACTGAGATAGAAATCAGTGGGAAGGGATTTAATCTTCCCAGCAAAACAGAGTTCTTTTTTAAAGGAAACTGAGTAATAGCAAAATAAATTCCCCAGGCAAATTCTAATCTCTCTTGAACTACATTATGTGAAGGTCAATCAGTAGAGAAGGGAGGAAATAGAAGTGTGGTTTATAGGGGCACATAGACACAACTACAGTAGCCTTGAAAAAGACAATCTGAAATTGTAGCCAGCTATTTAGGTCACAGCAGTAGAAGAGAAAAGCTTGACTTGAAGAATCAGCTGCAACTTACAGCAAGAACCATGATGGATGAGGCCTAGTAATATTATGAATACACTGTTTAAAAAGCCTTTCAATGTCTATTTTTGTCAAAGGAATTAATTGATAAAAGTCAAATTATGCATCCAAAAAAATAAACCACATGGCTCCTAGTTTATAATCTGATAGCATCAGAAATGTGGAAAGTGAGTGTAGCATATCTGTCAAACCCTTTGATTTGCATAGGTCATTATGTAAAAAAAAAAAAAAAAAAAAAAAAAAAAAAGTAAAAAAACCCCTTTAAAATACTATGTTTCTTGTATTCTCCAGTTACATATTTTGAGCATCACAATGGAGAGGTTGATATCTATACTGTTGATATCTTTCCAGTGCTATCTCTGTGAATTATCTCCATCTCTCACAAATATTCTTCCAAAGCTCCTTTTCTAAGAGATTGTCATGAATCACTGCAGGTTTACCCTGATTCTCTTGAGTACATACCAACTATTGTTCTAGAGCAAATCCCAATGGATTTGACACCTGCTTAGGAATACCAAAATAAGAAACAAGTCAGTTAACATTTAGCATTCATGCCTACTATCTAACTTGAGCATCACATATTCCCTCAACAGTTAAAAAGATAGACTTTATGGTTGCAGTCTTTTTCTGCCCCTGAGAGACAGAAAAGAATGAACCTGTGCTCTCTGCATCTCTCCCTGTAACCCATTAATTTTATTTTTAGGGCTTGTCTTTCAAGTATTGAATCTTCTTCTTACCAATTTCTTAGAAAAAATACTCCTCAACCTGAAGATATCCTTCCCCAGTCCTGTATGATATGCCAAATACTGTTTCACCATAGACAATCATAAATAAATGAATACAAACACTGCCCACCAGAAGAAGGTGTAGCTGCTGTAATTATCTCTATGGAACAAAGCATCAGGAATTAGCTCTGTAATAACTATATAGAACAGGCAGCACCACAGTAATCACCTGAGGAAAGGAATCTCAGCTCTATATATAACTGACAACTACCAAACCAAAGTTTTCCATCATTGACACAAATGCTAATTTGCAACATTTCCCCCAAATTTACTTAGGTCTCAACACAAGATGAATACTGTCCGAGAATACGTAAAAATCAACTATTTTCCCAATACATACAGTCTTACCTTGACCAAGTGTTTAATGTGTCTGTATAATTTCATGGTCAATATGAACAGAATATCTCAAAAAGAACTATCTGCATTACTACCAGGGGAGTACAAAAGTAAGTGGAGACTCCCAATGGTGTCATTCATTAAATATCTTCGTTGCTTCATTTTGACTATGCAATCATTTTTCTATGGCAAGAGTTAACCTTCTCAGGAGACCATTAGAAGATACTAGGTTCATAAATTATTAGTCTGTGAAGTTATCAGTACAAGTAATTTTTTATTCCTGCATTGCTTCTTCATTGAAATTACAACTAACACACTGTAGTACTCAAAATACGTTTATGGCATACACAGGAAATAATAAAATCATAGCTGTATGAGGTTTTAGGGTGTTAAAGCATAAGTATTTAGCCCACCGCCATGCAGGAAAACATTCTTTCACTTAGATTTCAAGAACGAATTTAGTCTAATGTTGGACTTGAAAAATTCATCTCTGAACATGCACACAGGTTTAATGCAGTGTGAGTCTGTATGCTTATTTACAGTGTGCTGCCTATGCCCACAATCACTTCATTGCAGTAAAATACAGATATTTTTAAAATATTATTTTTAAGTATTGCTCGTATTGCTTTGCAAACCAACCAGCTCAGAAAGCACTGATATGCAGCACATCACATTACATTCAGTTCTCAGTCTACTGCTCAGTCCAGCTCCACCTCATTAAAAACGTGTGCATCTGTGACACCGGTACACCATCCTGTGACCATCTCCCAGGCATCTTAGCTAATAAGAGTACTGAACAAGGAGGCCATTCAACGTTGTATGAACATAAATAACAAAAAGACTATTAAACTTTTAGTTGGAGGGCAAAAGTCTCAAGCAAGCAGAACTCAAATTACTAAGATGTTACAGAAATAATGTGCTTAGTAGGTTTGCTTGGTAGGTCTCCTACTCTTTTCTGTTACTCAGTAGTACATTTAAAATATGTTGAATCTTCTATTTGAAGCAATTTTTCCTAAAAGACCCTTTCACGTTAATGTTCTAGATGACAATACAATAGTCCCAAATATACTGTCAGTTTCTACCAGTCCATTTCCATAGTGGTATTCTTCTTATACCCATGAGACTTTTTTCCTTGTTTATAAGTGGTAAACATCAAGGTGGGTGACTTATTAGAGAATATGCATGTATTAAACATATCAAACAGCCATAACTAAGGTTATTGTGGTGTTTTAAAAACCAATAAATTAACATACAATCTATTCCTGCACCACTATACACCACAAACATTATTGTCCTAAATAAAGTTAACATTTCTAAATAAAATCCCAACTCATAAACAATTCCACATTTTTTCTTTTCAGTCTCTTTTTAAAATCATTTTCACATTGCTTTTATGTAATGAACCCTCTTTTTAATGTGAAAGAGAGACAAACAGGACTCACCATTAATAAGGTTACAACTTTGATGAAATGTGGTCAGTTATTTTGTGATGTTCTAGAGGTTTTGTCTTTGGTGTATAGCATTTGCTTTCTCTCCTTTTTTTTTTTTTTTTTGGTCAGATTATGTCTTTTGCTAGCAAGAAGCATAATGCATCAAGGATAATTTTGAATTTATCCATTCGCTCCATTATATAAAGCACTTTGGGATCCTTCCTAAGACAGGATTCTACCTCAACCTCTATTTTAAAGCATGAATTATTATCAGGTCCTCAATATGGAATTTTTACAGCTTTACTAGTTTTACACAGAAAGTCCTGTATCAATTTAGAGATATAAAAGCAGAAACTAGGTTACCAAAAAAACTTGAAAAAATCATGTCTTTGCAAAGAAGTCCTTGCCACAACCCAACACACTACAGGCACTATTCTGCAAAGTACGTTAAACTGAAACGTCATTACAAGTTTATACTCTCTCACTGCATATGACACAGTATCAAACATGTGCGATAACATAATCAATTCCCTTTATTGCTCAGATATTGCATAATAAAATTAATGGGATGAGGACAGTAAAAAAAAAAAAAAGGTGGGAAGACATGCATATTATACAGTTAAAGATACTGATAATGGAAAAGGTCCCATCTCCACCTTCTCAAATGTTGTCATGAGTTTATATTCCCAGGCATAGGAGAACAAATCTCAGCAAGGCCAAATTAGCCACAAATTTAGTTGAATTTACCACTTCATTTCCCAAGAGAGAGACTATAATCCTTTCTTGTGCCAGTTAGAGTCCTGACTTCAGCACTACCTTACATTGAACCACCACTTTGTTCGTGACCTTACAGAAAGGTGCAGTGGTGCCTTGCAGGTAAGAGTGGTAAAGACAGCAGAAATGAGCTGTCGACAAGTAGCCTCTGTGAAGAACAGCACATGTTCAGGGAAGGAAAGGGGAGACCAGGCAGACCTGATGTGGTGGTTTGACCCCAGCTGGCATCTGAGCCCCAGCCAGCCATTCCCTCAGGCCCCTACCAGGGGAAAGCATCGCAAGGGCAGAGGTGAAAAACCTCATGGATCGAGTTTATGACAGGTAAGACAGACATGACAGCTTAAATATGATCCAGTAATGATTTAGTAGGAGATACTAAAGGCTTCCAGACTGCTACCTTTGCCTTTGAAAAAGTTTTCTTATTAGTGAATTATGATGTTACTTCATTATCTCAAACCTGGAAGTTATTTCTTCGAGAAATAACTCCAGCATGCACACAAAGAAACCATTTTAAAAGTATGACTTGCAGCAGTAAAGATTCTAAGTATGAACTCCCTCTACTTTTAGATTTTACAAGAACTGAAACAAAGACAAAACCTGTTTTAAAACTAGATGATGCTAGGTTGTGGAAAAACCTGTATTTAGGTATTTCAGACATTGAAGATAATTTTTATTATTATTTCTGATACATTGTAGAGATATCAGTCTATGGTCTGCTTCAGTGATATGTTACATCACCCAAAACTTTATGATGCAACATGTCAAAATTGAATAAAAATATTTTTTTCTCTCCTGCAAATTAGTTTCTTTAAACACACACAAAAAAGAAACATATATAAGATCTTTGTTTTAAAATTAAACTACTTTAAGAAAAAAAAAAATACTGGGCATAGAAAACAACATCAAGTTGGCATCCTTTCATATGTATGAATGCTTTTTCTTCTTTGAGAGTGTTATTGGATACAATTTTTGTAAATGTCTGGAGAAGATAAAACTGAGCAGTTGCTAAGAAGCATTATAGGAGTTATCATTTTTCTACTATTGTTAGTTTAAAGTACGATACTGCTGAAGTCAGGACTCTAAATGGCACATGAAAAACTCTTATCACGTTCAACAGTCCTATGCAAATGTGCATGCTATGAAACGCCAGTTTGCTGTACGCTGATGATGTGTGAGATAGAAAGTCCTACATTCCTGTCTCACTGACCATATTTCACATTTTCAGCTGCATTCAATTCTTCAATGTATCTTTTGTTAAACTAGATTTTTAAAAGCAAGCAGTAAACATATTTTTCTTATTCTTTCTTATTCTACCGCCTTTTACACTTCCTGATTTTGAAAAAAAAATGCAACAAATCATTTTACAATAAGATTGAATATTTTTCTTCTTATTTCTAGCCATTGTAGCAAAACTTATGAGTTATGTCATTTGCTGTTGTAAATTAATATCACTCCTCAGACTTCTCATGGAAATATGTATGATATATGCTGGAAGAGCTGCCTCCCTAAACTTGCAGATATATAGTTAATTAAATAGGACAACCGAAAAAAAAGTTACATTATTCTAAAACCTCTCTCTGCTCAAATTTGCACTGTTTTCAGCTAAACAATATATTGGAACCACAAATCAGAGAAATCACAGTGAAAAATTATGTAAGCAATCTAATATAAAACAAAACACACACACAAAAAGTTTCTTCATGTAGTTTTGCATTGGTTCAGCTAAACTAGGCCTAGAGTTTTGTTCCTTCTTTCACTCCTACTTTTACATTTTATTAAGGCTACTTGATGCAAAATATTGTCACCTATATATCACTTTTCCAGTTAGGAGTCTTGTTCCTTTAAATGTATTTATCTTCCTCTTAGGTGTCTCTTCCCTGTACAACACCACCTTTACCTCTGTTTGACTCTTGAAAGTGGAATTTCTTTCTGACAGGTAAAAAATCCCTAAACTGTGGAAGGGCACATTTTCAAACCACACCACCTCCTCACTCAACCTCACTCTCCTCAACCTCCTCCTCCCGTGTTTTAAAAGACGTGACTGAGTGTGAATCTGTGATGCAATTACTCACACCCTGAGTTTAGAAGATCATTTGGATATCTGACCATAAGCTGTGATTTTCGAGGCATACACAAGCTACAGCCTGAAACAGCTAGGTTGATCTGAGGTTCTTTGTAGAGGTGGCCCAGATTAGTCTGTACAAAAGTTGTTGCTTTGTATATCTGTCAGGTCAGAATCAGAATCAGCAATAGACCATATAATTTTCTTTAACATGGACACTTGCCATCAACTAGATTTTTTATCTTCCACATGACCCTCTGTTGCTGGAGTAAGATGCTAAAAGGAACGTACAAATGAAGGATAAGCAGCAGCATAGTAACTCTACTTTCATTTAAAATAATTTAATAAAAAAAAAACCAACCCAAACTTAAAAAGGAAGGAAATGAGATTCATCTTTCTGTTACGGCGATGTCTAAGTTTAAAGAAAATAAATCAAAAAAAGCACTATCCAGGACAGAAGCAAGACAAAAGTGTATTCATTTTTATTTTGGCATCTTGCAGAATTTTATCAAGGATTGAACATTAAGCTGGCAGATTTTAAAACACGTGCTCTTTTTCTCTTGTGAATATTTAATTTCTATTTTATTTTACCTAGAAATTGCATGATTTTGAACCTTTGGCCCCTAGCAGTGCCCAGTGGTCCTAATAAAGGAAACTTTCACCTCCACCTCTAAAGAAAACATGACAGCAACTCTGAGAGTCATGAAAAAACTGAAGGCTAAACTGTCCCCTTTCAGTCTGCAGAAGGATTAGGGAGTACTTTTACAGACAAAAGTAAACTAAATGCTATAACCTGCTTGACCATGAAATAGTTTGCATATATTATAAGATGTCACTCCATCCATCGTTGTGCAGACAGATTAGCAAAGGAACGATGGGATCTAAGTAATAGCCCAGAAAAGCTCTATAAAACAGCAAGTTACAGTGAAGTAGAACACTCTATTGAAAATACAGATGATGTGGTGGTTAGTTAATGTTGGCAAATGGCCAAATGGCCATCCAGCCACTCATGCTCTCCTGCTCTTCATCAGGACAAGGGCAGAGAATAAGGTTGAGAAGCTCATGGGATGAGATAGATGGGGAAACTGCTTACCAGCTACCACTGTGGGCCTAGCAGACCTGATGGGGAAAATTAGTTTAATGCCAATTAAAACAGATTTGGGTAGTGAGAAACAAGAAGACAAACGTTTAAAAAACATTTCCCTCTTTCCCATGGTTAACTTCACTTCTTCACTCCTGACTCCTCTGTCCCACGTGTGAGTGGTGCAGGGGCAAAGGGAGGGTTTGTAGTCACTACGTGATGATTTGTGTCTGTCCTTCCTCCTCACACTTTGCCCTGGTTCCAGCATGGTCCTCTCCATGGGCTGCAGTCCTTTAGAAGAAAAAATCTTCCCTAGTATGGGTTCCTTACGTGGCTGCAGAGAATATCTGTTCCAGTGTTAAGGAGCATTCCTTCTCCTTCTCCTTCTCCTTCTCCTTCTCCTTCTCCTTCTCCTTCTCCTTCTCCTTCTCCTTCTCCTTCTCCTTCTCCTTCTTCTCTCACCTTGGTGTTCCCTGTGCTTCTTCTCATGCTTTTTTTGTTTCCTCTTCCCTTTTCTCTGGCATTCTCTGCCCTTCCTTTTCTCCCAGGTTTCCTCTGGCTGCACCTCCATCATGGTTGCGAGGCCCAGCCATGTCCTGGAGGGAGTTGGTTGGAGCCGGCTGGAACCGGCTGTGTCCGGCATGGGGCAGCCCTGGCTGCTCCTCACAGGGGACCTCCCGCAGCCCCCTCACAGGCTTGAGTCTGCCACACACCCTACAGAGACATTTAGAAAGAGCGTAACTTTCTGTCTCTGGAAAATTACGCTACAGCGATTTCAGAAACAAGATCTCATCTAGTCATCTGAACACACAGGCCCAGTGCTTCCATTTTTCCTCAGACAAGATTTCCTGTTGCTGCCTTTTTGTTCTCGAAATTTCTATCAGCTGGAAACAGGCAAAGCAAGTGAAGAATTTTCAGGGAGGTAGAAGAGCTTCTTCAGATACGCATTTGGTGTAATTTTGACCAGAACAGGTGAGAAAAACTCTCAGGGAAGCACAAACAAAACAAATCCATATAAAGATTTAAAAATGAAGAGGCAAGATTATTTTCAATAAGAAGATGAAACAGCATGGTGAATTAATATGCTTAAATTTTCTATATCTGTATCCTAATGCAAAAAAAGAAAAAAAAAAGGCACGACCTTATAGTAAAGTAAAACAAATTGGGAAGTAAACAGAAGGAGATGAGAGAGTAATTTTGTCATCAAAACCGCTATTTAATTTACCCAAGAGATTAATCAGGATAAAGATGTGACTTGATTGGTAATTTTAAAGGGCAGCAGTTTTTTTTTTTTTTTTTATGAAGGACAAGAAGGGGAGAAAAAGGAGTTTCATTAAAAATCAGAGACATATTCACATTGTGGTTCAGAATAAGTGGGAAGACTGAAAACTGACTGGTTGCCACACTGCTGTGATCTGTGATAGAAACCAAATCAAGAAGATTTGGTCATTGTGAAAAACTAGCAGAATCGTATAAAGTACAGAATTAGGTGGACAAAGAAGACTAACTGCCTAGATGTCAAAAAGAAGGGGAATACAGGACAGTTCAGACATTTCTTATAATTTATTGATAAGAAGTTTAATGTATAAATGTGAGGCAAAAACCTGCAAGAGAAGTGGATCAAGATTCAAGTCTCTTTAGTAAGCAAGAGAATATGGAAGGCAATGAGTGAGACTGAGAATGAATTAACACAAAATATATTTTTTAGTAAAGGAAGACAACCATAGCAAGATAAAATACAATGGACTTCAGGGAAGGACAGTGCAGCAAATCATAAAATTAGTAGAAAATGACCTGTTGGAAATGAATGTAATCTTTTCTATTTTTATTCTTTGCAGCACATAAGGACAATCTCGGTTCCCCTAGATTCAGCATGACTACTTTGATTTGAGCCCAAATTCACCTGCCCAGAAAGAGTTAGTCAGTCAGAGTGTTCAATGATCTATGTCTTCTCCTTGGAAACGAGTAATCAAACCATCAAGTGTATTAGAGGAAAATATTAATGAGAAGCATTAAAAGAAATGAATGAACATGGAAGATCTGAGGACAGCTAGTTTTGCTTTGATGTTGGGGCATGATGAGATTATTTCCTCTGATGCCTTTAGGCTCCACTTGCCATATTTTTAAAATTAGATTCTTGAAGAGAAGGAAAAATATAGAGGCAATCCCGGAGTAAATGTTCTTCTAAAAAGAAATAAAAATAAAATAAAATAGAATAAAATAAAAGTAAAATAAAATAAAATAAAATAAGAAAACCCTTCATAACATTCCTCTCAAGTTAGGAAGAATATTGTGGTAGATATCCGACTTCTTATATACAAAAATTCTAAGCTAACATTTTACTAACATATACAATATCCATTTTTTTTACAGTTCTTTTACTTTAACTGAACAGATCCTTGTTTAGCTCCTTAGTGATCCTGTATTTGCATTTATCTTTTAATGCTTTATCATCTATAGAGCTTTGCTGAGATTTTGTTTCATCTAAATCCTTTGAGGTAAAAGCTCAGCTATCCCTAATGCTTAGAGGCAATTAGGCAAACGTGGCCACATGGCTGCTAAAGAGATTACACATGAGAACTTTTTACAATTCATGGTAATCTGTCACTATACGATAATCCATATATTGTTGCATAGACATTCAACAGTGAAAGGATCTAACCATACTCTTAAAATGATGCAAATGGCAGAAATAATGACTGAAGATGTATACAAAAATTATTCTTTCCAGTTTTAGAATCAGCCTGCCAAGCTAACTCACGTTGTGGTTTTTTGAACTAGACTGCTCTGGAGATGGTTGACTCTCAAGAATTAATAAGTTGCTGTCACTAATTTCAGATAAGAAATGATGGTATTGTGTACATTTTTCTTTTGATAGCCCCCTTAAAATGAGAATACATGCATAGGCAATGATTTGTTTCAGAACTTTTTTTTTTTTTTGTAAACTCTTCGTGAGGTCTGCTTATTAAGCACTAATCAGCAAGTGAGCTAGCAGATGCTTAATTGGTCAAAGTTGGAAACTTCCGAAAAAAAGAAGTATGGACATTAGTCAGAAAAGCTCAGCAGCTTCGAGATAAGCAGACCCAGCTGAGGAAATCGGAAAGAATGAACTCCATAGAAGATATAAAGTGAAGTTTTATAGTTCTGTACTGAAAACAACGTCAGTAAAACCTATGTTCCCATTCCATTACTTATTTTTATGACAATGCTTATAATGAGATCAGCAAATCGTAAGCATGAATCAATTTTCATGGTTAGGAAGAAAAAAATTTTATTTATTCCCTTAACTTTCATCCTGGTTCCTTGGATGGCGTACAGTCATTCAGGAATTTCAGCTTAACTCTGTGGACCAGCTTGTGTGAAGCTGAGTACAAGTATTTTGCAGGATTCATGGATATATATATATATATGCAAAAAAAATTGAAAAAGCAAACACAAGTATACATACAGGAATTCACTTCATAAGTTAGGAGTGCATATGTAGTTTTTGAAGAGGGTAGGGTTTTTTTTGAGAGAGGGTCTTTTTTCCACATTTTCATCTAATTCTAATAAGACTTAAAAACTCATGCTGGAGTATGAATTCTGTGGATCCTATTCATTATTTCAAAACCATATTTTAAAATATGCTTCATATTAATCAATTTGCAAACCGAGGCAGTAATGAAGTACAAGTTACAGAATTAGGTTGAGGGTTTTTTCTTTGCTTATGAGGGGATGATGGATAGTCTTATTTCTTTTGACTTTGTTGTTCAATGTGTCTCTTTAAATAAATGCTGAATAAAATAATAAATTCACATCATATTTAAAGAACCTCTATTCGAGAATGAAGGTCGTTTGGGTATGAGACTACCAACAATTTTGAGAAAGGCATTCTCTTGTCTGGATGCCAATTAAACTGAAATATATCAATTAGTTTATGTAAAATATGGATCCATGCTAATCTGGTACAGAAACGAATGTCTACTTTCTGAAATACGGCTTTATGAAAGGAGTCAGTTCATGTTGCATAAATATTTTCCATAATTTACACTGCATTTTTTGGCATGCCACTACATTAACCTTTTAGTCTTATCAGTGAACACTAAAACTGTTGCTTCCATTAATATCAAAACCATTTGTCCTTCACTGTCAAGGAAATAGTATAGGATCACCTTGAATTCATGAACCGACTTACAAGTCAGCCGTAAGTCTGGAATATTCATTATACATACAGAAATGTACTTGGTTATGAAATCCTAATATGATATCTGACACAACACTACACTGTGGAAGCCCTTACCTTGCCCTGATTTTAACAAATATTGTCTCAGGTCAAAATGTCAAAGAAAGATGTCTCTGATCTAATAAGAAAAATGTTTTAAAAGAATACGTAATTGTAAGATCAATTTTTATTGCAATACACAAAAAACCCTAAACAAACCCAGACATGATGAGGCAGACAGTATGTCTTCCAACCACATGAGTTACCCTTTAAAAACAAAATCAAGAAAATACTTTTAGAGTCATAATATCTCCAGTGTTAACACACTCAAAACAAAAGCCTTCTTACTAGGCATGCATTAATGTTTTTTTACTGAAAGTTCCTAATTACTTGGCATGCCAGAAATGAAATGAAGCAGATTTTCTAATTTTAGGTAGTGTATAGACCCATAGCAAGATATGCATGTGGGGTGTGATGTGAGACACGAGAGAGGATTTTAATTACTTTAAGCATAAGAGTTGCAACTATGATGTTGGCGATTTTATACACAATCATGGCATGAGGTTCTGGAAGGTGGGAGATACAACCTGGAAATATCTATGCGTTATGACTCTTTCTGTGCTAATATTAAAAACTCAGAGCGACATCCGTACTTGACTTACAATGTCATTAAAAATCAACTTTCTCACATAGCTCTTGGCTCGTTTCTCTCAACAATGAAACATGGTCTGTATGTCTGGAGGATACATTAAAATCAAAGTCCTACAAAGAAAGCATTGTTGCAAGAGGTTTTGACTCAATTCAGTATCAAAGAGCTGGAATCAAATATAAACATCAAATATAAACAATGTATAAATAAAACAAATGCAATTTTTGCATATATGTGGTTTTAAGCATGCATCTATCCTGAATCTCCATAACTGAATAAATTTGTGACAGAGGAGCCTTGAGATGATAGATCAATAGGC
Organism: Trogon surrucura; assembly: GCA_020746105.1. Classification (NCBI taxonomy): domain Eukaryota; kingdom Metazoa; phylum Chordata; class Aves; order Trogoniformes; family Trogonidae; genus Trogon; species Trogon surrucura. Next base: position 107,892,001 of record CM036617.1, on the reverse strand, counting down.
AAGCGTATAGTTTCTGCAAACAAGCAGGAAATAATTTGAAATATGGGAAATGCCTAAACACAACAATTAAAAAAAACCTGCTTATTAAACCCATCCATGACTTTCCAGTTACTTTATCTTTTCATGCAGCTATTGCAAGGTCAGGGAAGACTTGCTTATGTATGACTCAGAATAAGCAGCCAAAGATGTTAAACCATAATCTTTGGTTTAAAAATAAAGGAAAGAACTTTATAAATTTGCTTCATTTTGATGTTATAATTTTCTAATATAATTTTAATTATATTTCTCATAAATATTAAAAAATACTTATTTATACATGTACATGCAATCACAATATTATTTTGTCTGTGGAGAGTTGAAATTATGTTTGAGATCTTCCAGCCCATTAATCTCTAGCAGATCACTCCTGAAACATACTACTTTAATGATGTTTCACATTACAGGCAACTCCAAAGACCAGCTAACCTTGAAGTAAGTATTTTCTTTTGGGTTTCTTCTTCAAATTATTCTGGAATATTTTCTTTGCCTCTTTGTGTTCACTTTGCTCAGAGGGATTTTTGTTTCTGCTCAACATATTTCCTGTAGAACTATCTCTCTTCTGCGAAAGAAAGAAGGATAAGGGGGAACTTAGGTTCTGGTTGTGGCATTTTTTTTGGGTTTTTTTTTTTTTCTTTTCAGTTTAATCATATCTGGAAAATGTAAACATGTGAAAAGAAACTTTTTTTTAAAAAAAAAGGATTTGTTTATTCTGCTAACAATTACAGCTTGTTGTTAGCACTCTAGCTTTATGAAGTAAATAAAGCTACAAAAAAATGATTAATAAACCTCAAGCAGATTCAGGCACAACTATCTCTGATTGAATTGTGGCTCAATTGTTGCAACTGCTGCAGCTTTCCAGAGCTGTTGAACCAGTGAAAAGAGACTGTAAAAATTAAGAAAATGGATCACTTAAATCAGTGATTCTGACCATTTCTGTTTGTTTTTCTCTGTGGGAGCAATTGGCGTACCTAGGAGCAACAGTAACACAGAATGACTTTGCAAATAATATATTTAACACATATATTTTGTTATTGTAGAGAAATAATTATTCTAAATCACATAAATAAAGCCAATGACCACCTGAAGGATTGATTCTGATCTGGAGACTTGAGATGCATGTTTCCATACACTGCATGGGTGCTTATTTCAAGACTGTACAAGCCTCCACAAACAGAGGACTTAAAGCAAGGAGGTGTTACTGAATATAGGTCTGTCCTGTGAGGTCACTTTGCAGAATATTCTTAACTGAAGTCTGAGCAGTTGCAATTTGTTCTAGTAGGCATTGAAGTCAGGAAAGAGTTGTTTGGGTTTTTTTTAAAGATGTTTCTCCCTTGCTTAAGGAAGGTAAGTATGAACTGAAACAGATTAAATTACCTTTTTTTAAGGTAAGAAGCTAAGCAAATGAGTTATAAATCAATCAGACTTTTTTAAATTATTTGTTATTTGTGCCTGTTTATTTCATATCAAAAGTGGAGGTAGTTCCAAGGTCTCAAAAATTTAGCAATTTAATTGCAGGTATAAACTCTCTCTCTTGCTATTACCATCTGAATTCGAGTGGAAGTCTATTTTCAGGCTATGAGGTCTGCAGCACCCTCACAAGGGAGAGAGTATTTTGGCATATATTTATAGACCTTAGAAATAGATGTTTTATTTAGGATTTTAACAGAGCATAACTAAGTTTGATTTTTGGACCCTGACTAATGATTTTGATTTTTTTTTAATATATTGTGCCCTATAAAATGTTTCAGTTTGCTTTGACCTCAACAATCTTGCTACAGGGGGCAGTTTATAAATATTCTATGGCAACTGTAACAAAATAGATGTGAAAGCATTTGCATGATTTCTGAGACACTGGACTACCTAGGATAATTTAGGACATTTATTAAAGAAAGTTTCTCCGTTTATAGATGTTTTATAATTCATTTTTCTTTTTATGACAGAAGATTTCTTTATGTAAAACCGAGCACGTTCTATAGTAAAGGTTCTGCTCAACACTGAAAAATAACACTATGACAGTGGTAGGTCCCTAACGTCAACTCTGGTGGATAGATGTAGGTCTTTGTTGCTCATGAAAAAGAGTAATTTCTAGAATTCTATTTGGTTTTAGTAGTTAAAAAAATATTTTCCACTATGAGTGTCTCAGTTTGCAACATTTTCCCTTCACATAAACAAATGCTTTAAATATATAAAAGATGTAAACTCTTTAAAAAACCGCAAACAAACCAACCAACCAACCAACCAACAAACAAACAAAAACTCAATTGTTAACTTCCCAATTTTAGAGAAATTGTACTATCTGCAACAACTCCAGGCAAAACTTTTGACTGCATTTTCAAAGGACATCGAGTTGCTTTCACTGCTTCTGAGTGTAACTGAAGCTCTTCTTCCTTTCAGACACCATCTAGCAGTTTTACAGAGTAACTCTGAAGCCCCTTTAGACAATACATTCTCAGCTCCCAGAATCAACAACCCAGTTTGTTTGCTTTTGCCACCATTGTGACACCAGTAGTTTTAATTTCTGTTTTACAATCATCAGTCATACAGGGCAAGGAGGAGGAAAGGAAGTAAGAGCGAGAAAGGTCATTCATACAGACTCCTGATAGTTGTTGGAACTACCAAAACTGTTATTAAAACCTCATGAAAACCTTCATCTCCTACAACTTGCTTCCACTTTGTCATGTAAACCCCTAATTTTTTTATGATTGAGAGGTTTTTCCTTCTCAACATAGATTTCTCATGACGATATTCTTATATTTTAAGAGGCATTAAAAGTAACAACAACAAAACAGAGGTTCTGGCTCAAAGGGACATTGTATATTGATATCCAATAAGCTTGTTGCAGGGTGGTTGCATTTAGTTTTCTGTGCATTTCCTTTTCTCATAATAAATCCAGTGAGAAATATATCAGTGGTGCTTAATAATTCTATCGTTTCCAAGATGAAGACTACAACAGGCCCTATCGTAATTAGATATCAAGCTTAATTTAAAAAAAAAAAAAATCAGAAAGAAAAAACTACATAGTAATTATGAAACGTTAGAAAGTGAACTGTTGGTCTGCGACCTTCATAGCACATTCTGGCAACAAACAACATCAGCAAATATTTTCACATTCCCATACACACAGAATCAAAGTCATTAACTTAATGTTGGTTGAGTTTAATTCCTATCAACGGCATTAGCAAAAAGCAAGGAAAATCAAAATGTTGAGCTAGTCTAACTCCAAGTTTTCTTCACTTCGAACAACAGTAAAAAGGGAAATGCTCACCTGTTTTTCCCCTTACCTGTATCTCCTTATTTTTGCTAGATGGAGCTTGGTAGTACCTGAAGGTCTAGGTTAAGATACTATTGATTTACTAAGCAAGATACGAATAGCTTTCATAGAAAGGTAAGCATCAGCATTTTACTTCTAACTCAACAAACTGGAGACAAAGTTACAACAAGGTGAGGAATATAACATTTAGTTTACTATGCATAAAGAATAAGAAAGATTGATAAGATTCAGTGCTTAAAGCAATTATATAGAACATTGAAAGGGACAGTATGAATTTTTTTTTTTTAGTTGCCAATTTTTGTTTATTGTTTCTGAACTCTTCTAAAATCAATTTCCTCCAAACATCCTTTTAAAGGGAAAATATGGATAAGCACTTTCTGAGCATTTGCACCAACATCATCCCACTATGAAAACAAGAATGATGTCACGGGAAGAGCGGGGGCCATGCACCTAGAGTGAGACCCATGAGTGGCTACATCAGATTGCCCTGTGCCAGTAAAAAGGATTTTCGTCAGAGTTCAGCATAAAATGAGAGTGCCACCACCTTTTAGGCAGAGGTCACTGTGGTCAGGGAACACAGACTGCTTCAACAACACAAGTGGTCACTCACAGGTTATAACAACCTGTACTCTACTGCAAGGCTGCGGTCAAATTTCATCTCCTTCCAGACTTTCTGAGCTCCTGTACCAATAATGCAAGTTCTTGCACTAGCAGAGGAAGGGGCATTTTTATGTCAAATGTGCAAAAAAATGTGTGAGGAGGGAAAAATCATATTAAGTTGTTCTAACATGCAAACTTTTCCTGTATTTCAAAGAAGTATCAATCAACATTTATTAGTGAAATATTTAAAGGACTATAACATTAAAACCTAAAGAGATGATATTACCAAGTGTTTGGTATCTGAATATTCAATAAAACTAAAAGGTTACAATTCTCACGGCAATAAAAATGTATTTTGAATTAATATAGAACACACATATTTTATTATTTCCAACATGCTACTCTGTTAATCTAGAGGATAAAGTTATTCAACTGAAGAAATACCAAGTGGATCCTTAAGGAACATATATTGATAGATTTGCTCCACAACATCAACTCTTTGTACTGGAAAATCTTTTTAAAAATAGATAGGAGACCATTTTATATCAGCTGCAGTACCCGAGTTCCATCAATATGTAAAATTTAAAGATAATCAGATTTGATCAAATTTGGAACCTGAACTTTCTCACAAGTGACAAAAAGAAAAAAAAATGTTTCACACAGATGTATTAAATCTCATTTAATAAAACCCAATTATTTTCAGTAATTTTAAATCACTTTTCTTCCTATGTAGACTTTCTCTTCTTTCAAAAATTCTCCAACATTTTTTAAACTAGTTCAATTCAATTTAGCTTTTGACTACACTTTCCATTGTAACAAATGGATTCTATTTCCAAAGACAACCCTTTTTTTGCATAGGCCTTTTGTTAATACTACTTAGACATCCATTCTAAAATCATAACTTAGGACTTCAATAAGTGTAAAAATATATCGACTTACTGCAGTAGTCAGTTGAGGAGTCATGATCTGGGTAAGCTCTTTCAAAACTTTGGGATGCTGTTGTGGTAAAAGAGGCAATGATTTCCATTGCAGAAAAGAGACAATAATTGCCATTGAGGAAAAAAAGGGGCAAATCAGTTTGGCAGAAGCTAAACCCCCTTGTGTTCCAGCTTGTCCTCAGATATCAGACAGGCTGGGGGCAGCTAGGCTTAGGTTCTGAGTGATGCCCAGTTCAGCATTACTAATGTGATGCACAAACACACCTTTGATCTGACGGCGCCCCTGGATTTACAAGGCCGTCCTTCATGAGGGTGGCAATATACTCACACAGCCAAACTCTGTGTGTCAGTATTGAGACTCACATGGACAGATAGGAATCAAATATAGTTTATTGAAACAACAAATACACAGATTCATTTTGATTGCCGATGATAGTGAATGTCTGCAAAGCATGTGCAAAAGTTACAATTGTATTACATTATGTGCAACTCTTTAAAGATTTCCTAAGTAGCCTGGGGTGTACTTGGTGAGATCAAGTATTCAGATCCTACCCAAAGGAGTCCCCTATGGTCTCAGCCTGTCAACTGATCCCAGGAGTCAGAGGTGGTCCGTGGTGGTATCTCCTCTGACGATGGTGAAATCTTCCCTGACATCACCCCTCTCTCGGGCCTTTTTATACCATTTGTCACCTTTCAGGTGGAGCTTGACTCTAGTAATGCATATCTTTATTATGATTAGTGTAAATGTTACTCATTTCACTTTTAAATGTATAGACTAGAAAAATTCAGGATGCAAGCTCAGTGAAGGGTGGTTACACCTCAGAGTTGGGTAGCTTTTGGGATGGAGATGTGTTTTGGTATTATGATGAGATTATAATGAGCATAGTTCACCCAAAGGATAGTATCTATCATAAGATGACAGACTCTTGGTCCAGGGTAGCAAATGTTCAGTTAACTGGATTCTTGATGTCTCCAGGTTCCATTTTTTACACGCAGAGCTTGACCATGGTATCTCCACTCCGTTCCACTCTCCATGTGGCTTTCTCTTAGAATCAGAACATCAAACTCCCTTAATGCTACCAACCCTTAAGGCTACCTTGGAAACCTTTGTGGGGAGAACTCTCTGCATATCAGTTGCACATTATCCTGGAAACTTTCTTAATGTTCCAATGTATGAATAATACTATATAGGTAATTAAGTCAATTCGGACAATTATTCCATGTCACATGATGCGAGAACGGTTCAACTTGCAGTTAGAACTAAAGTCTAGGCACAAAGTGCCTTAATTCCACAGATGCTTAACTGCTGAAGCAAACAGTGTTGATCTAGATAGTTCTTTCTATTCTGTACAGATTTTTAAGGCTTTTAAAACTATCCTTTCATGCTACACTTAAGAAAATAATCTAAAAGGTTGTTGGGTTTTTTTGTGAGAATATTAGAATAATTTCTGAAAAGAATAAAGACATGGCCTTAGAACAAAATATGTTCAGGATAAATGTGGTTTTATCACTATAATCTTTGAAGATAAGTGTAACCATTCAGGATTTTTTGTTTTCTGCTCTTGTTCCTATGTGAGAAAGTGAGTATAAATCAGATTCCATTTTATAGTTTATGTGGCTGTTTCTGTTTCAATTAACATGATCTTCTGGTATCATTTCTTGCCAAGAATGCTATTTTGTGAAGGTGTTGTATTTATTTATTTATTGTAACCTGTTACATATTTTGACATCCTGGATGTACCCCCTTTTGGTTACAAAAGTCTTTACGAGGAATTTTTTCATGTAGAATTTTTGGCATACTGGAATGATCAGGGGTGACTGACGTGATAAAGTCTAGAGATTCAAGTGATACGCTTTCCAACAGAAAAATGGCTCTTGTGGAGTCGAAGGCTGCCAAGCAATTGAAGTGGCATTTGTAGCCTAGTTAGTTGTCATGTCACCTTGTGAAGAGGAATGATGCCATCTAGGCAGATGGTTATAGTGCGTATTGATGCCCAATGATTATATATGTACAACAACTGGAATGCGGAAGATTTCACTCTCTACAGCCACAAGGATCAACCCATCCAGTGCCTTCATGCATAAGATTAAGAGAATAGTGTTTCACTTGTGCTTCAGCTCACAGCTACTCTGAATTAATCTTTTTGTCACTGTGTTCTTTTCCACAGCAGGTTTGTAAGCCAGTTATCTGCTGGCAGTCTAGTTAAGCATACCAGGTGGTAAAAAAGTGTGTCTACTAGATTTGTCAACAAAGAATGACCTTCCAAGGAGTGTTAATTTGAATTACAGAACCAAGAATGATTCTGAAACAAACAAAATCTGGTTTATTTTAGATTTACACAAGAAGCTCATAAATTAAGCAAAAGCACAGACCGTTGGCAGAGAACATTCCAGTGTGATCTAATTTCAGTACAGTGGAATGTCACAAGTAAGAACTACAGAAGAAAGTGGCAATGATAGAATCAGTCATGCATTTAAAAAGACCATATTATAAAGATCAACTTATCTGATTTTGCTGACGGGTCTTGGTGATGCACATGTACATATGCTTATACTAATACTGCTTTTTGTCTCATGAGACCAAAGATACATTGTTCAGAAAGACTTGAAAACTAATGGAAAGCTATAGAAGACAGAGACATGGGAAGAGCAGATAGAAGACAGAGTCCAGAAACATGTGGAAGCTTTTGAGCTTCACAGACCAATATAATCTTTTGTAGTACACAGAAAATTACGTCCTTTGGCAGCTCTTTGCAGAAGAAGGTAAGACTAATGTTACCGATATTTGAAGAGAAGGGAAGAAATACAAAAGGAAAACAGTGTGATCAAGAAAGATGTATGCTGTATTATGACTGCTTTCAAGAGCTTGCAAGAATACTAAAGGTGAATGATGAAGAACTAGGTAAAACAGTGCAGCTGCGAAAAAAACCACCACAATCAAAATGGTAGGCATAAAAAGAGTGCCATTAACATAATTGCCTGTAGATTTGATGATGATACCATTAATATTACTAAGATAAGCACCTAAAAGATCAAAACTAAAGTGCATATATTTACAGTTTGTTAATGGGGAAAAAAAAAAAAAAGCTAATTTTAGTAGCATTCCATAGGCTTTGCTTACTATCTGACTGCAGAAAAGACAAAACAATATCTTGACTGTTTTGTGTTTTAGAGACAAGAAGAATGATTAGACATCACAACAAAGAACAAACATAGTCAATAAGAAGAAAATCAGAAAATTCAGAAAGAAAATCAGATCTGTTTTGACCGTGTTGGCTTTCTGAGACTGTGAGAGAGTTACTGAAGACCCATAAAATATGACATTGGACATGAAGAATATGAAAGATTGATAAATTTAAGATTAATTTGGCTAGAAGTGGAGTTTAAATTCATATAAAGAAGTGGGCTCATTCAGGGAGGACTTACAGAATTTAAAGACACAGTAAATAATTGATATAAAGATAAAAGAGAACCAGAGTGAGATAGAATAATAAAATTCCAGAGAGTATAGGATATGAGTGAGGGAAAAGCAATGATTTTATCAAAAATTGAGAAAATTAGAATTGATTATAATCTTAGAAGCCTACATGGGAAGAAACCTTTTGAGACATTGCTATGATAAATTTTGATGACATAAACAAAGAGATAAGTTTGTCTTGATCATTAAACACTGACTACTTTATAATTAGCCAGTAATATCAGTAATCTCAGAAGACATTTTTCCTTGACTTTTTTTGGCTGAGTGAATAATAGTTTTAAAAATGTTGCTTAATATCTTTTGAAGCTACATGTTATGTGGCTAAGTGTTGTTTTAACTGCTCTGAAGAAAACAGGAAACAATATTGCTCTAAAGTAATTAACAATATATTAATAAACTAAAAAAAAAAAAAAGAAAGAATTGAAGCAAGAGAGACATTTGTAGTGAATCAGGGATGAGTGAACTTCTCTCAACCTGCTTATGGTGCAGTTAAACTTATTCTGAGGTAGAGCTCTAAAATACACTTGACAGAACAAAGCATGAAGTACCAATTTCTTTCTGTTAGCTAGACAAGATGGTCAAAATTTGTTTAAGTCTAGGAAAGTAAGATGTAGATTTGTAAAACTAAGTTAGAAGAATTTCTCCATAACTATTTACAGCTCTTTTATCCCACCCCAAAAAGTAAATAAACAAAAAATAGTATTTGAAAATTTAAGGAATTAAAATTTCCAGAAAATCTAAGAGACAAATAACCTATTCTACATTGTTAACATAGATTTTGCCACAAGCACATCAGAACAAAACAGCTTTTCTTTTTCTTCTCCCCCCTCCCTCATATCTCTTTAAGTAACCCATTTTAAGAATCTTTATGGGAAAAAAACACTTGGATCCAATTTACTCAATTTGCAAACATGGTTATATTTAAACAAAAAGGATTGCTCTGGCTACTGAGGTGAGGAACTTAAATAAGAACTTTCAATAGAATATTTGAAGGGTAAAATACCATTATGGCATAGAGCCATAATGTTCAGTACCAGTTGCATACAATGGTCAGCAAAGACCATTCAATAGATAATCAAAGACTCAAAAGGAAAAGTTTTGTTCTCACTTTGTAGCAAGAAGTTGAAACATTCAGATTTGAAAAGCGTGTAGCTTTTCCTCTACATCCTTCTTATTTTTTATTTTTTAAAACACATTTGAGGCTAACTCTGGAACTGGACAGTAATTTTATTTAATTTCAGTTTAATAGGTCAATTAGTCAAACAATGGAAGCACAGAGTTCTGAAGACATAAAATAACAATCCAAAGAAAAATAACAATGGATGATTAAACTAAAAATAATACAGATATGATGAGAAAATATAAGAAAAATGGTATAAAGCATATACCGAGTTATCAAATAAGGTTAAAAAATCATAGGACAATAAAGGGAGTATTAGAACAGCAAATATATAGATGTTAGGGTATGTTAGTTGGTTTTTTTTAAAATTTTGTTCATATACAAATTTCCAGAATATTTCCCTTCATTACACAATATTATCTCCATAGATGACATTTTTATTATTGTAATGACTAGGATTCTTATTTTTGTGCAGGATAGTTTTGATTTGGTCATCGCAAGATAAAACAGAAAAAAATGGAGAATGGAAGTCACGCATGAGGAGATTTCCCAAGAAATATTAAGGGAAACATATAAAAAAGCCTGATTTACACATGAACTTTCTACCAAAAGCCTAGGCAATTCAGCTGGTCTACAAGATTTGAAATTGCAGATTATAGTTTCTGCCAGTATTTCCTCCTTCCTCAAACTAGTAAAAAAAATATTCTTTTTTGTTTTTTTTTTCTTTTTCTTTAGAATATAAGCCTATAGCTTTTCTAATACTGTATAATCAAGCACGAAAGGAACAAATTGATTAAAATTTTCAGATTTTTTCTGTTATGAGTTAGGGCTGGACCAGCCACTAAATGCGAACAGACGCTCTCTGAACCCCTCTTCCTGCCCCAAACAGGAAGGAAAAGGAAATGAGGCAGAGAGACTTATAGGTTAGAAAAGAAAAACTAAAACAACTTTAATGAAACAATAATGGAAATAATAGTGAAATGATAAAAATAAATAACTATATACAGCTATATATAAGCCAGATATCGAACCCAACTCTCACTCAATATCAATCCCCACTGATGCTGCAGAGCAGGCGGCACTGGGGAAGCCCCAGGCTCAGCAGCTGCAGAAAGCTGGATACAGGGAACTGGATTTGGGAACTCAGGGTCCAGATCAAAATCAGGAGGTCAGATGGAGTCCTCTCTGGACACCGGCCGTTGCGAGAAAGGGAAATAAAATCTCGTGATCACTCAGTTTTATACTAAATATGACATATACAGAATGAAATACTCTTGTTGGTCACCTGTCCTGTCTGTTAACCCCTGGAGGTGCAACCTTTTACTTCCTTGTGCCCCGCTCTTACTACCCGGCACCCCCAGTGTGGCACACAAGAGCCAGCAGTGGCCTTGGTCACTATAGGAATAAGTATAAGCAAGAGCCCCAACTTCAGCATAAGTTACATTTGCTTTTAACTGCCCGTGAGTTGTGAAGACTCTCTAGAAACATAACTTTTTGTGCATTCCTCTGTTTCTCACTGGTATGTCTTGAGAGTGGTTTTGGTTGAAAATGTTATCCTTCCATAGATTTACGATGTAGATACTATCAGAATAAGTCAGTAATAACAAAGAATGATTCAAGCAACTCAAGATCAGAGTACACATAGGACAGGATGAGAAGAGATGAGGTGCAATCTATTCTTTGTAGTTGTTTATCCACCAGAGTCTGAGAGGCACAAGGACAGTTTTACACCAGCAGCTAAACTATCACCTGTAAGTAAAACTTTCCTGATGGAAGGTCTTGTGAATCATATACATGGGGTATCCTGAGTATAAGGTATAAAATAAAACCAAGGAAGATGAGATTTTAAGCACTGCAACAAGAGAATATGAGAATCGGCTATATAGGGTTAGGTTTTCTTGTTTGTTTGTTTTCTTTGAGGAAACCTAAGAATCTTAATTGCCTTAAGGTTAAATTGAAGTCAAGGACATCTAATTATCAGACAGAGAGGATAAGATACAAGAAGATGAGACAGTACTAGAATCCTTATTTCTTAAAAAGAAAAATGTATTTTCTCAGAAGAAACAGGAAGCTTTTCCTCATTTCAGGTACTGGTTATTAATATACAGCAGAATTCTTTCTTCCGAAGCTGTTTAGGTTTTCAGTTTTCATGTATCTGCTTGAAATCTGGTCAATCTTTTTCTTTTGACATATTTAAGCACTCTTCATGACAAGTAAATAATATTTATATTTATTTAGCAGTGAAGCAATTATGTGATATGGGCTGATAAATACTGAAAGAATATTTATCAAAACAGGAATGAAAGTTTGTAGGTTTGTTTTTGCGTCAGCACAAATTATTTATTCTGTTTACAATAAATATTTTTGTCCCAGTCACCTGGGAAATCAGACCCAGCCACACATCAATAGTCTGAATAGTGGTTCTAAGGAGAAAAAAAACTCTGTCTCTCTGATTGATAGTCACCAGCATAAAATAGACCATTTTGGACAATATTAAAATCTTTCTTTGAAAAATTAAAGAACTTGCAGATACTACTTTGTTCTTTAGAAAAATTGTTTAATAATTTTACGTTACATCTTAAGGAAGTTATGTCTTAGTTCTGTTGCAAATTGGACTAAATATAATTCCTCGTATAAAGATGACAGAAGATCAGACAGAAATGGATTTAACACTTATTTTACTTAAAGCGGAATCAGCAGATATGAGCTATAATTTCTGACTGGCCTTAGCATACTGTCATGGATTTCTGTTATAACTTCTCTTTTAATTAGGTTTTGAAGCTTTCATATAAGCTGATATGAGAACATAGTTGGTTTTTACTAGAGTAATTAACTCTGATTTAGGTATGTTATAAGTAGTGTCAAAGTACAGGACACAGGTAAATCAGCCATGAATCTTCAATACACAAATCGAACACGACATTCCATTAAGACATAAGGAACAGTTAGAAGAATCTTACTTGCTACAAAGATTTGATTTTCCAGATAAGTGTAATAATTGTTATTTAATAATCAGATAACATGAAAACATTTTTTCTAAACTTATTTTCAGAGGAAAAAAACCTGCAAAATAACTCTTTCTTTGGTTTTCACGAATCCATGAGAAAATCCTTAAACTTTGCTGCATGGGAGGACAAAAGAAGCTGATCTCTACTGTCTTTTCAGGTTTTCACTCCATTAATTTGCTGCTTCAGGAGTGTGGTAACATTTCAAGATATTTTTTCTTTTCTTTTTAATTGAAATGCAAAGTACTGTCTTATGTACTCTTAATAGGATTAAAGGGTTCATCATTCCCTCCTGCCTAGATGGGTAATTGCACAGATGTACGTTAATTAGCTGTGTGTCAGTGTTGTCTCTTCCACAGGTTTTGCTTTGTTTACATGCCTGGGTGTTCTGTGTACTGAGTTTTGAGAGGGGGAAGTGGTTCACAGGAATCTTTTATTGTAAGCCTTAGAAATAACAAAAATATTTAAAAATCTGTTACTTCAACTTACAATAATTTTCCTCAAAACAGTAATTCCATGCAAGTAAACAAGGCTTTACGCAATGTGATATGTCTTTATACATGTAAATAGAGAGATTGATGACTACGTATATTTTGTGCTTTTGTTTTTGTAGCTGGATGGAGTAAGAACTATCAGTCTGTTGAAGCAAATCACTTTCTCATTCTTAGGGTTTTCTTTTTATGTATACTGATCTTGAAAAACAGATCTTAAAAAGAAAGCAAACACCTTCCCCCCACCACTCCCTTCTTCCCGGGCTTAACATCAATCCCAATGTATCCACCTCCTCCCCCGGAGCAGCGCGAGGGGACGGGGAATGGGGGTTGAGATTGGTTTATCCGACGTTGTTTCCACTGCCCCTTCTTCCTCGGGGAGGATTACTCACTCTTCCCCTGGGCTATTGTGGGGTTCCCTCTCATGGGAGACAATCTTCATACACTTTCTCCAATGTGAGTTCTCTCACAAGAGACACTTCTTGACAAACTGCCCCAAAAAGAGTCCTCTCTGTAGGGTGCAGTCCTTCAGGGGAAAACTGCTCTAGCGTCTGTCCCTTGCAGCGTCACAGAAGTCCTGCCAGCCAACCTCCTCTGGTGTGGGCTTCTCTCTCTCCATGAGCTACAGGCCCTGTCAGCAACCTGCTCCAGCGTGGGCTTCCCACAGGACTACAGTCACCTTCAGGCACCCACCTGTTCCAGCGTGGTGTCCTCCACAGGCCACAGGTGGACATCTACACCCATCATCTCCATGGGGTGCAGGGGGACAGCCTGCCTCACTATGGTCTTCACCACGACCTGGGGGACTCTGCTCCAGTGCCTCGAGCACATCCTCTCCCCTCTTCTTCACTCACCTTGGTGTCTTCACCAAGACACCTTGGTGTCTTCATTCACTAGAGTCCGTGGGGATCAATTACTTCTTGAAAACTAGTCACATACTTCCCATTTATGCTTTTTAATTTTTTTCCCATTTCCATTATCTACTTGTACTTCCTATTTTTCCCCAAGGTTTTTATTGTTTTATTTCTACTTCCTTCAGCTCACTCCCATGAATGATCAGTGCTCAACATTTCTGTTCACTTTCCTATTCCTGTATAGTCTGAGTTATATGTTTCACTTTTTCTGTAGCAAGCAATCCCTTACTAAGACAATGCTCATAAAATTAGGCATTGGTTTAAATCTCTGAAAGTCTCGTGGAATTACAAAAAAATATTGCAGAAAATTTAGCCTGTCCTTGGCAGGAGATTAATATCTGTTCAGCCTAATCTTTGACCTTCAGGAAAATGTTTTTGATCAATGGTACGTCTTTAGTTAGGAATATTTTTGTCTTAATGAAGAATTATTTTTGTAAACATTTATCCTCACTCAAGAGAAAATAATATTAAGTAACATATAAAGAGGATGATGATTTAAACTACATTAATTCACATATGCATGACATGAATTCATAATGAAAGTTTACCTAGTGTAGTTTAGTTAATTCAGGAATGAACAATACCAATATTAAAGCATGTCTTCGTGAAGAAATGTAGAAAAGTCTGAGCTCATTGTTATTAGAAACAGTCACTACTAGTCATGCAGTTGGGCTTTCTGACTGAAATAATCTGTTCTAAACTGCATAGCCACATTAGTGTGATATTATGTCTGAGTCTTCTGTATCTCTCCCATCTCTGATCAACTCAACACACAGAGAAAAGAATTTAAAATATTTTTAAAAGTTAAGGATAGTAAAGGTCTTTCAACAGGGTGAATATATATGGCATTTCTATTCATGGTGTCAAAAAGGAAAGACATTTATAAAAAAAGTGCAGAAAAAAACCCTCAACATTAAAGTGTTGTGATCTAATAAAAAAATCGAATGTTATCTATAGCTTTATTTACTTGATATGAGCAACAACTTGATGAAACAAGCCAATTTCAGTATGTAATATTTAAATATGATACAGCTGAAAAGAAAAATTTATAAGCAGAGGGACTTCTATTTGCTCAAACCCTGAAATATTTCTTAAAGAACATAGTAAGTAGGATCACTAAGGACACAGATATACACAATTCATAACAGTAAGATCAAAAATTCTCATTGAAAATGAAAAAAAAAGTTGGTTTTTTTTATTAGTATATGCGAAAAAAAGCAACCAAGATACGGGGAGAAGAGCAGCTGAAAGGTGCTGATTTGTTTTGTTACAAGTGCTAACCTCACCAAAATGGTTGTCTGACAAGAGGAAAGTAGTCACTCGCACTTATTCTGTCTCGCATCTGTGTTGAGGAGAGAGAAACTTCATCAAAAGACTTTCCTTTTGCAGGAAGGATTCTGTGGCATAACACAGAGCTCAGTCCAGGAAAGCCTGTTTGTCCCAGTTGTTTTTTGCTGCCTACAACAAAACCTGCGTTATATGACTGAAGAGGCGTCTCTGGAAAACTTAGTTCAAAGCTTATACACATGTATGTACTGCAGCCTTAGTGCATGGAAAGCAGTCTTTGCACTTAATTGCTATGGAGAGACCAGTTTGCTGTGCTCTCTTTACCTGTATATGCTGCCTAGTGATTAAAATCACATATATATGTATATCCATACAGCTTAGTATATTCTGTAATACTTTTAGAAAGACATGAATACCAAAGCAAATTAATTGGAATAGAATCATATAACCATAGGATCATAGAGTGTGTTGGGCTGGAAGGAACCTTCAAAGGTCATGTAGTTCAATCCCCTTGCAGTGAGCAGGGACATTTTTAACTAGATCAGGTTGCTCAGAGCCCCATCAGGACTGATCTTGCATGTCTCCAGGGATGGAGCCTCCACCACCTCTCTGGGCAACCTATTCCTGCTTCACCACTCTTATAGTAAAGAACAACTTCCTAACATCTAATCTAAATCTACCCTGCTCTAGATTAAAACTATTGCCGCTTGTTCTGTTGCTACACACCCTTGTAAGCAGTCCTCCTTCAGCTTTCTTGTAGGCCTCCTTCAGGTACTGGAGGGCCATTATAACGTCTCCCTGGAGCTTTCTCTTCTCCAGGTTGAGCAACCCCAATGCTCTCAGACTGTCCTTATGGGGGAGGTGTTCCATCTCTCTGATCATTTTTGTGGTCCCAAACTACGTTGTAACACACCTAAACTGTAATTTACTACACAGCTACAATGGCATCACAATGACTTTCCTGAATCAAAAATGTGTTTTCAAAGTATACAGGTTTGACTTCTCAGTTTTCCATTTGATGACATTTACTGTCTGTATTTGCTTGTTTCTTCAGGTCTGCTATGAAAGCTCCAGTCCATTAATTCTGAGCAGCCAGAGCTAGATTTAAAGATTAGATCTTTGAATTATAATAATGAACTTACCTTAGTGAATGTAAGTCATTAATTATTGGACTTCTTTCCCTACCAACAGATCTCTGAGAATGATCTAATTATTTCTCAAACCTGGTAAGGTGCTTTTTCCCCTTAAGGTCTATTTACAGTTAGATACAACTTTAGAAGCTTCAGTCAGAGCTAAAGTGTGTACAATAATGATTCCTAGAGTTAATTCCTCAGTTAAACAAACAACTTGGAGGTGAAAATTATAGAAGTTTAGTCCTACTCCATCTCAGGCATTATCTGGCTACAAAATTTACTGAAGCTTTCTGGTTAAAAAAAGTCAAATTGCCACTGAAACATCTGTCATCACTTGAAAATACATGTAGAAAGACTGATGAATACAGAAATTGCTACGTGATTAACATATTTATCTGAATGTTTTAAGGAATAAAATTATTTTTAAAAGATGAATTGTTGTTTTAAGACAAAAAATATATTTCCTTACATTTGCAATATATAGATATATTTTTCCAAGGGTAGTAAGGTGTCTTCATTAAGTCACTTGGGCTAAAAAAACTAGTGTGTGATCTTATTTAATATGGTCTAAATTCAGCTTTATGACAAAAGGACATGTGCACAGTTTTTATTAAAATCATGTTTCTGGAATGTAAAAGCTGAATCTGTTTTTAAAAACAACACCTCAGTACTTAATTTATTTTTTCCTCCAAGTATATCTTAATGAAGAAATATCCTTTGTTAACAGAGTGGATACAGAAGTAACAATTGTCTTTAGTTTGTACTTCATTGTTTCAATGACACCTGAAGCAACTAAAGAAACATCTTCATCATACATCGTAGAATTTTTTTGTTTGATTGTATGAATATCCTGCAGACCTAGTGTAAGGGACTGTTCTTGTTTGAGAAAAACAGGATGAAATGGGGCAGCAGGGGACAGCTGTGCCTATGGTGAGGAAACAATGGGTTAGCTGACCTAAATGCACCCGTGGGAGGGAATGCTGTGATTGGTTCATTATCAGTAAATAGCTTGAGTACTGTGTTCAGTTTTGGGAACCACAGTATAAGAAAGACATTAAGGGTCTGGAGCGGGTCCAGAGCAGAGCAACAAATCTGGTAGGGGGTCTAGAGAACAAGTCTTATGAAGGGCAGTTGAGTGAGCTGGAACTGTTTAGTCTGGAGGAGGCTGAGAGGAGACCTCATTGCTCTTTTCAACTGCCTGAAAGGAGGTTGTAGTGAGGTAGATGTTGGTCTCTTCTCCCAAGTTACCAATGATAGGACAAGAGGAAATGGACTCAAGTTGAACCAGGAGAGGTTTAGATTAGATATATAGGAAAAATTTCTTTATTGAATGAGTGGTGGGGCATTGGAACAGGCCGCCCAGGGAAGCGGTGGAGTCACCATCCCTGAAAGCCTTCAAAAAACATAGAGGTGTGGCACTCTGGGACTTGGTTTAGTGGTCATGGTAGTGTTGGGTGGACAGTTGGACTAGATGATCTTAGAGGTCTTTTCCAACCGTAATGATTCTGTGATTCTAAAAGTATCATTTACTGTGTTTATTGTACCGGTGTTGGAGAGAATCTGATTACCACATGGAATAACATTCATCTACGACTTCCATAGCCACAGAGAACAACTTAGTGCAAAGTGATTTTTTTCTCTATATCACCATTTATTCAGATTTATTTTTTTTTATTTTCCCACTAAGAAATAGTATCTTAAGCAAAAATAATAACCCAAGATTTTAAGAAATTCTTGAAGGGATATACATTTTTGATCATACACATATTTTACTACACATATGCTTTGCAAAATAAGAGTGCCTAGCAAATTGCGTACTCAATAATAACTGTCCAATGGCCTTAGTTCTTATTTTAAGACTAAGGGGATGTACTAATGTTAAAAATATTTCTGGTTCTGAGCAAATCATTCTTCTCTTCTGACAGAGTAATACTATTAGAGTAATATGCCCCTGATGCCTAAGCTGCATCTAACTGAATACTGCTTATTACTGTCAAGCAAAGCAGAAATCAAATATATATAATTTGTTTCAGCTCTGTCATCTAATGCAGTATGAAATACAAAGTTATTGTCTAATGTGGAAAATGTTAGTTGGACTATAAATAACTATTTTAAAAGTAATTTATGTATTGAACAAGTACAGAATTTGCATTAATATCACAGTGCTGTTAAGCAAAAAAAGAGAGAATCTAATTACATAGAAATATGCCATTTGCAGATAACTTTCTTCAGCTTTTTTATGTGAAGTTTGAAAAGGGACAAACAAAGCTGACATAGCCACTTTGTATGTCAAAGCCTTGCCACAATCTGTCTGTATGTTGGTACAAACATCAAAGTCCTAGCATCAATAAAATTCAAATCTCTTTTCCATTGATTTTCTTTGAGGTAAGACTTCACTTGTAAAAAATCACTTCACCTGTAAAAAATCATTCAAGGAGTTGCTGCTTGTTCACAAGCCCTGGTCCTCATGGGGGATTTTAACCACCCCAACATCAGTTGGAAAGACAACGCAGCAGGGCACAAGCAATCCAGGAGATTCCTGGAATGCATTGATGATAACTTCCTCCTCCAAAACACAGAGGAACCAATGAGGAGAGGTGCTATGCTAGACTTCGTTTTCACAGGAAGGGGATGGTGGACAATATTAAGCCCATGGGCAGCCTTGAATACAGTGACTGAGATGGTGGAGTTTAAGATTCTAAGGGCAGCGAAGAAAGGAAAGCTGAGCAAGCCTGAAACCCTTAACTCCTGAAAAGCTGACTTTCGCCTCTTCAGGAACCTCCTTGATAGAGTGCTGTGGGACAGAGCCCTGGAAGGATTGTGAGCCCATGAAAGTTGATTCACGTTCAAGGACCATCTCCTCCAAGCTCAAAGGCACTGCATTCCCAAAAGGAGGAAATCAGGCAAAAACACCAGGAAGCCTATATGGATGAACAAGGAACTCCTGGCTAAAATCAAATACAAAAGGGGAACACACAAAGCATGGAAGCAGGGACTGGTAGCCTGATCAGAAACCAAGTTAGAAAAGCTAAGTCCCTGACTGAATCAAATCTGGCCAGAGACATTAGAAATAACAGAAAAGGATTCTACATATGTGAGGGGAAAAAAAGGAAACTAAAGAGAATGTGGGGCCTCTCCGGAGGGATACAGGTGACCTGGTTACTGAGGACATGGAGAAGGTGAAGTAGTTGATGATTTTTTTGCTTCAATCTTCACTGGTAGCCATTTGAGATACACCACCCAAGTCACAGAGGATGTTGGCTGGGAGAATGAAGAACCACCCATGGTAGGAGCAGATCAGGTCGGGAAACACCTAGAGAATCTGAAGGTGTGCAAGTCCATGGGACTTGATGAGATACATCCACAGGTCCTGAAAAAAAATGACAGCTAAAGTTGCTGGACAACTAGCCATCCTATTTAAGAAGTCATGGCAGTCTGGTGAGGTTCCCACATATGGGAAAAAGGGAAACATAACCCCCATTTTTTTTAAAAAAAAGGAAGCAAAGAAAACCCAGGGAACTACAGATCGGTCAACCTCACCTCTGTGCCAGGTAAAATCATGGAACACATCCTCCTGGTAGCTGCACTAAGGTACATGAAAAATTGGTGACAGCCAACATGGCTTCACTGAGGGAAAAAATATTTGGTAAACAGCTGGCACGAGGTCTTGAATTATGGGAGCGCCCCTCAGAAAAGCTGATGCTGCCACAAGTCACCTATGAAATGTCAGGAGGCAACCGAGAACTAGGTCAAGAACGGAAAGAGGCCATCTGCCAAACTGCTGCCAGAGCACTTGGCCCTCAAAAAGATAACCTTCTATATGGCATTTGATCTGGGATAACTATCTCGAATTACATAATTGCCTGCATAGCATTGTTCACACCTGGGAACATCAAGAAAGTTTCCAGGACAACGTGCAGCTGATCCGAAAGGAGTTCTCCCCATAAAGGTTTCTAAGATAACCTTAAGGCTCAGTAGCATGAAGGCAGCTTGATGTTCCAACTCTAAGAGGAAATCCCATGGAGCACAAAACAAAGCAGAAATACCGTGCTCAAGCTCTGTGAACACAAAGGAACCTGAAGACATCACGGAGACAGTTGACCGCACATTTACTACCTTGGGTGAAGAGTCTATCATCTTTTGATAGACACCGTCCTTTAGGTGAACTGTGCTCATTATAATCTCATTATAATACCAAAACACACCTCCATCCCAAAAGCTACCCTCTTCTGAGGTGTGACCTCCCCTCTCTGAGCGCGCACATTGAGTTTTTATAGCCTCTACTTTTAAATGTGAAGCGAGGGAAGTTTACGCCAATCAAATAAAGATATGCACACCTAGAGCCACTCAAACTCCACCTGAAAGGTAACAAATAATATAAAAATGGCCCAAGAGAGGGTGGGATGTTAGGGATCCTGGGGTGTATTAGAAGGGGGGTGGTTAGTAGGTCGAGAGAGGTTCTCCTTCCCCTCTACTCTGCCCTGGTGAGACCCCATCTGGAATACTGTGTCCAGTTCTGGGCCCCTCAGTTCAAGAAGGACAAGGAACTGCTGGAGAGAGTCCAGCACAGGGCAACTAGGATGATGAAGGGAGTGGAGCATCTCCCTTATGAGAAAAGACTGAGGGAGCTGGGGCTCTTTAGTTTGGAGGAGACCGAGGGGTAACGGCATTAACGTTTATAAATATATAAAGGGTGAGTGTCACAAGGATGGAGCCAGGCTCTTCTCGGTGACAACCACTGATAGGACAAGGGGTAATGGGCTGAAACTGGAACATAAGAGGTTCCGCTTAAACTCGAGAAGAAACTTCTTCTCAGTGAGGGTGACGGAACACTGGCACAGGCTGCCCAAGGAGGTTGTGGAGTCTCCTTCTCTGGAGACATTCAAGACCTGCCTGGACACGTTCCTATGTAGCATTATCTAGGCGTTCCTGCTATGGCAGGGGGATTGGACTTGATGATCTTTCGAGGTCCCTTCCAGTCCCTAACATTCTGTGATTCTGTGATTCTGTGAAGATATCACCATCGTCAGGGGAGACATCACCACGGACCACCTCTGACTCTCAGGATCGCTGAGTATCAAATTAAAGTATGTCGTCCTCAGTAGAAGCGTTATTGACACTGGATTTGATGAAGTACTGACCTATGGAAGGACTTTCTACCTATATACTAAAAAAAGATAGACTTTAATTTCCTACCTGGTGTCTCATCCCGAATTGTACTCGGTCAAATTACAATGATCCCAGAGGTGAGATTAAGACATAAACAAGGTCAATGATGTGTTTTCTTTTGAGTATTTATTCTTCAAGTGCAGAGAGAGACAGAGAGACAGAGAGAGAGAGAGAGAGAGAGAGAGGGAAGGGGGGGGGGGGGGCGGGGATAAAGAGAAAGGCAAAAGAAGAAGAAGAAACCAATACCACCACGGAGTCTAGCGGCATCCCGCAGGTCCATTTTCAGTGGGAGAATGTTGCAACTAGGTGCTGGTCTGCCCTTATTTCATTGCCATTGTCCTCGCCTTTTCTCCACCTTTTCACGGGAACCAGGTGTGATAAATCTCCTCCTCCTTCTGCATGTGCGCTGCCATCTGGTGGTCTCTGGTGGTCGTGGGCCTGGGTCTTCTGGAGGAAGGCTCGTAGTCTTCCTTGCTGTGTCCTTTTCCCCGTTAGCTCAAAAATGCTGAGCTGGATGAGCTGGTGGCTACAAGGCTGCTTTAGACCAGATGGCCCAGTGACTGCTCTCTTACTGACAATGGAGTTCATGTTTCGTTGCCTCGGTGCTCATTAGCAGTCCCTGTTATCCAGACTCCTTTGCAACAGCGTGTCAGTTCCTTGCTGAATTATTGCTGTGCCCATGATGCTTCACCATATTCTCTGGAAGACTTTGCAGCAGGTCTCCTGTAAAAGTCATGTTCAAGGCCTGGCAGTTGTTAGTCACTGGTAATGTTGCAGAAAGTTGGTTAATGACTACGGGAGCAGTTTGGTGTGAAAAGCCTTGCAGTTCCGAACTACACGTCCTCGCAACGTTGAGACAATCCTTTTCTTTCTTTGAGTTCCACATTCCACCCCATGACTCAACATTGCTCCATGGCAGCAGAAGTTGGAAGCAAGAAGACATAGAGAGGAGAAAGGAATAGAGAGAGAAAGAGGGAATAGGGAGTAAAGAGGGAGAAAATATAAAGATGTTACTCTTACCTGTTTTTTTCCACCTGAAGATGCAGCGGTTACAGATTGCACAAGCAACCACATGTCGGATCAGTCGAATTAGCCATGGAGTAATACATGGTAGAAATATGACTGTAGCCAATCTACATAATACATAGAACAAAACTTGATTACCCAAGATTAGAATTGTTACCCAAGATTAGAATTGTCCTCTTCTGGCTTGAATGGAAAGGAATATTCCACCATACTTCCTCTGATACTTCAGCACAAGGGCAACACAAAACAAAAGTAATAACACAGAAGCAACACACACAAAAAAAAAAAAAAACCACAAAAGTGTGACATAACAAGTCATTGGGGATTTGAATCCCTAACTAAATCAGAATAAATTCAATCAGACCAGAATTAGAGATTGCAGAGAATATATAATTCGGGCTTATTAGAACAGACTAGAACTACAATAGGGACCCTTTTAGCCTAACTTTGCATAGCTTGCACTGCATCTTATGGTCAGGTGACCAGACTAGAAAATTTAAAATAATGCCTTTAGAATTATGGGGGAGCTTACTCTGAGCTCTTTGGTCCGAGGGTCGGAGGTTCTCTCCGAGAATCGCTCGGTTCTGGCTGGAGGTATCATGACCCCATGGATCCATCGAGGTTCAGGAGCATTTTCTCATCTGGTGTGCCAAAATGATACCGAAAGCATCAGTCAAAGAAACTCTCTAAGACTCAATTTTGGAGTTTTAGAGAGCAGGCATTCTTTATTACAGCAGTGGATGTGTAGGGGATGGGAATAATTCTTCCTGGCATGCATATCATCATCCACAGTAAGAAAAGCTTACCTTTTTCTAAAACGTACATCCTCCCATTATTTCCCCAAAATTACCCACACAGTGTACACTCCTGTGTGCATGTGCTGCCAAATGGGTTGGTGGTCTGCAAGATGTTTTGGTGATGGTCTTCTTGGCTTCCCCCGGCTGAATTCTCCCTCACGTACGTGTACTGTGGGTCATTGCGGATGGCTCAGCTCCTCTCTGCCATCCGGCCCCAGACTGGTTTGTGTGAGTATTAATTGCCAAACACTTCAGTGTGACAAGAGGGTTTCCATTTTGGGTCTCTATACATGCAGTAACTAGTATTGATAACTGTAGAGACTCCTCCTCATGAGGTTATGTTTAATCAATAGAGAGAGTCAAATATTATTGATCGTTTACAAAACTATAAAGTGGGAACTAGACCCAAACTGCACATGTGCTTTGGGTTGGGGATGTGGAATTCTATTTTCTTGCGGTGTATACAGACCCCCACTCCTGCGGCAAAGCAACGTCAACTACAACCAGCCTGCCACTGCAGAAAAAGCCTAAGATGGACACCGAGATGGTCGTTTTTTTTTCTTTTTAGAATGGCCTAGGCTGGAAGAGACTTTAGAGATTATTTTAATCCAACCTCCCTGTTGTGGGCAGGGGTGCCACCTCTCGACTAGGTCAGGCAACACGTGAGAACCGAACGGGAATCGAACCCGCGACCTTTGGTGTTTCAAGCACCACGCTCAACCCACTGAGCTAAACCGGCCCTCATTAGCTAACGTAGAATCTTAGAATGGCCTAGGCTGGAAGGGACCTTAGAGATCATCTAATCCAACCTCCCTGTCACGGGCAGGAACTCCTCTCTACTAGATCAGGCTACTCAAGGTTCTGTCCAACTTGGCCTTGAACACCTCCAGGGAGGGGGCAGCCACAATGTCTCTGGGCAATTTATTCCAAAGTCTTGCCACCCTCATACTGAAGAATTTCTTCCTTAGATCTAATCGAAATCTATTCTCCTTCAACTTAAACCCATTTCCCCTTGTTGCTTTGATCACAGCACCTTCATTTGCATTGGGATGTTCTTGTTTTTTTACTGTGGCATTGTGACGATGATTTGTGGGATTTTGGTAGGAGGCGATTTTGTTTGTTTTGTTTTGGCAGGCCACAACCTTCTCCTGATCCTAATCGCCCAGTGTTAGAAACAAGCACGTAAAGCCGGTTGGGGATATGCTTCAGTTTTGTCAATGTCAATGGTTAATGTTGGGAATGTTACAGTCAAATATTGTGAAGATCATTCATGTTAATAGTTAGCGTAGTTATGGTTAAGCGTGATCACCATTTTAATCATAAAACTCTGGTGGGAAAGATGATGCAAGGACACCTGTAAGAAGAAAAACATTTCAAGGAGAGGATTGCTCACACCGAAGAAAATGAACAACATCAAAGGACCGTGCTGAAGAAAAGGGAGGACCCGAAAGATTGCCTTCACTGCAAGAAAATGGAGGACACCACTGTTGGAGTTCAAAACAAAAAGGGCATTTGGACATCGTTCTTGGCATGTGTAAGCTGATGTTCTTTCTTGTGTTGTGTGTCAATAATTCTTAAACTGTTTGACCGGTGTTGTTTTACCTTACTTCAGTGCAAGGTTATCCTGAATATGGTCGTAGGTCCTAACAGGAGGGAGGCTGTCCTAAATGACTCCTAAAGTTAAAAATCCGTAGAATAAAAATATAAAGTTAGTAATGGCAATAATAATTTTGGGGTGATGGCATTCTCGTTTTTGTCTGTGGAAGTCAGTGTTCATGTCGATCTTCATATTCAGTCACACAGGCTCTGTAAGTAAGTAGCCTTTAAAGCTTATTAATATGAGTAGTATTTAGCGAGTATAGAAAACAACTCATAGAGACTTAAATTACCTTTCCCTTTATGATTATTTTTTTTTTTTTTTTTTTTTTTTTTTGCCAATTTTTGTTTGGGAGTAGAATTCATTCATTCTGCTTTAACGCCTGAGTACAGCCTACAAGAGGCGTGATATGCCCAGGCTACAGATAGTGCCTCAGCTAGTTGTTTCACAGTTTTAGCAATAAAATGGGGTTGATTGTCTGATCAAACTGCTAAAGATACACCAAATCAAATGATTCCTTTCAAAGTTTTTGACACTTTCTCATGCCTTGTTGGTGTGACAAGGGAAAGTGTTCAAAACAGAACAGGTAGCCCCTGTATGGGCTAGAAATCCAATGTCTTTGTTTCCTAGGTTTTCTTTAACCAGGCGCTCTGCCAGGACAGATTCTTTTGGTCCTCTCTGGCAAGACAACAGATTTGACAGACCTCCTTGTCTTTTAGCCCTGTCCGCCGATTTTATTAGTTACCTGAGCTTGTTGCAGTTGCATTGCTGCATGTTGGGTTGTGGTGGTTTTTTTTCCTTGTCACTTTTCTTCTTGTTACTCTAAACTTTATATGCTCTCCTAATCAGCTGAGATACTGCGTTCCAGGCATTCTGTAGTCTTTGCTACCCATCCTGGGTCTTCCCTACATGTGCCTGATCTGTCCTTCCAAGCCTTTCAATTTGATAGTGAAAGCAGCCCCTTCACCCCAACTGGTCCCAAACCCTTCTCCTGCCTGTCTGAGCGGGGCTCGTAAACTTTCCCTTCCCCAGGACTCTCCGTGCTTTGTTCTGTCAGCCCTCTCTTTGCACCCCCTTGCAGCCCATGCAGGCGCTCCTCCTTCTTCCTGAAGAAAGGGTCTAGGTAGGGCCCTTCATTCCGTTTTCCTTCTCCCCAGAAAAACAACACAAATTACAACGTTGTCGCCTAATTTCAAGTTCTCTCAGTCAGTTGTTCCTGAAGCCCCTCTACCAAACTGGGCAGTGAGTGAATCCCTTGTTCAGCCGAGCACACCTGTCTGCCCACTCCTCCAGAGCTGCAGCCAGGATAGCTCCTAAAGCAGCACAGATAACTGCTTTCCCTTTGCAACCTTCTTCTTGGATTCCTTTTGCAAAGCCGACATACCACCTCCTATGCTCTGCAGGCTGTATCCATTTTCTTCTGCCTCAGTCCTGCCCAGGAATCAACGGGCCAGCGGCACGGCAACTTTCCAGAAACTTCAAAAGTCCTTCTGACAAGTTACGGCGGCAACTTTCCATGTTAGTGGCAAACAACAAAAGCAACAAACAAAACTCACACCAAAAGGACAACACAAAACAGACAGACACAAAGCAAAACAAAGGACCCAGGCGCTCTATTTCAGGGGTCACCATAAACATCTCGGGAACACTTTGCCGAGAGGTCCCACTTCAAGCAGTTCGGTTACGGTTCAAAGCACACAACGTCGGGCAAGGTGGGTCCCAGGGAGGTACCCCTGAAAACAGTTTCAAATGGCTTGAAGAAAACTCACCAACCAGGAATTGCCCTAGCGTCCTGGGGAAGGTGCCACTTCAACCAGTTTCAAACAGCTGCACGTTAAACAACTCAAAATAGACCAAAGTGAGGAAAAATACAACACTTGCACCTGAAGGATCCCCTGCTTGTCACCAATTAAAAGTCTCGTCCTGAACTGTGCTTGGTCAAGCTGCAATGATCCCAGAGGTGATATTAAGACACAAATGAGGTTAATGTTGTGTTTTCTCTCGAGTATTTATTCTTCAAGTGCAGAGAGAGAGAGAGAGGAAAGGAGGGTAGGGAGAAAGGGGAAGGCAAAAGAAGAAGAAAAAAACAGCACCTTTCCTTCTCTGAGTCCCACACCTGATCATGTTGCTGCTGTAGTTGATACATGTGTAGCAGAAAAGCTGCCCTTGCTGGTTTGAGCAGTGTCTGTGTCCACCCAGCCCCATCTCTCCCCTAAGAGTGAAGACAAGGACTAAAAGGGAAGGGGGGGTGGGGGTGGGGAGTGGTTGCTCCTCTGGTCCCTTTTATGTCTCCCAGAGGTTTGCTCTGCTCCTTTTGCAGGACATTGTGGGAGGGAGGTAGGGGCATGGCCTGGGGCTGTGGAGCCTCCGCCTGGGCTTATCCTGCTCAGGGGCTCGTCACGTCACGTCAGCGTTTTGCTGTGGAGACCAGCTTCAGGGCAGGTAAGACTGCGCTGGGGAAGGGATCTAAAAGCTGACAAAAAGCTCTTGGGGGGGCTTTTTTTAAGCCAGGCAGGCAAAGGAAGAGACAGGTGGATGTTCATCCATAGGGCTGTCTATGGTGAATCAGGCAGCCACAGGCGTTAGGTCTTCTTCGTCCAAGAAAAAAAGGAGGGTAATTGTGGGAGACTCCCTTCTGAGGGGAATAGAGGGCTCTGTTTGCTGCCCAGATCCAACTCACAGGGAAATCTGCTGCCTTGCTGGGGCCTGGGTTAAGGATATTACTAAGAAGCTTCCAGGTCTGGTTAAACCCTCTGATTATTACCCACTTCCGGTTATGCAGATCGGTATTGATGAGATAGCAGAGTAACAGCCAGAAACAATCAAAAAGGACTTTAGGGCACTGGAACGGATGCTTGAAGGATCAGGTGCACAGGCTGTGTTTGCCTCCATTCCTTCAATTACAAGAAAAAATAGTGGAAAGTTTGATAAAGTGAAGCAGATTAGTACTTGGCTAAAAGGGTGGTGCCAATGGTCTAGGTTTGGGTTTTTTAACCATGGGGAGATCTACACAACACCTGGTCTACTAAAACCAGATGGGGTTCAAATGACACAAAGGGGAAAAAGGATCCTTGGTCATGAGCTGGCGGGACCCAAAGAATGTTCTTTAAACTAGATATGAAGGGGGAAGGGGTTACAACCAGATCAAATGAAAATGACCCTGGGATACACATAGTGACATCAGAAGCGAAGTCACTAGCACAGATGAAGTACAATTGTGCTTTATTGGGGGCTCCAGATACCTTATCAGGGGCCCAACTCAAATGCCTTTATATGAATGCCTGCAGCTTGGGCAATAAACAAGAGGAACTGGAGATGCTTGTGAGTCTGCAGCACTATGACCTGATCAGCATCACAGAGACACGGTGGAATGACTCCTGTGATTAGTGTGTTGGACTAGAAGGGTATAAACTGTTCAGGAGGGACAGGCAGGGGAAACGAGGAGGGGGTGTTGCCCTCTATGTCAATGAACGGCTAGAATGTATGGAGCTCCACCTGGCAAGTGATGATGAAAGAATTGAGTGCCTGTGGACCAGGGTGAAAGGAAGGGTAGAAGACTTTATAGTGGAGGTGTGCTACAGACCACCCAATCAGGAGGACCAAGTGCATGAGGTCCTTCATAAGCAGATAGGTGTTGCTGCTTGTTCACAAGCCCTGGTCCTCATGAGGGATTTTAATCACTCCGACATCAGTTTGAAAAACAACACAGCAGGAAACAAGCAATCCAGGAGATTCCTGGAATGCATTGATGATAACTTCCTTCTCCAAGTGACAGAGGAACCAACAAGGAGAGGTGCTATGTTGGACCTCGTTCTCGTCAATAGGGAAGGGCTGGTGGGTAATGTTAAACTCGTGGGTATCCTTGGCTGCAGTGACCATGAGATGGTCACCGAGAGAGAATGTGGGGCCTCTCCGGAAGGATACAGGTGACCTGGTTACTGAGGACATGGAGAAGGCTGAAATATTGAACAACTTTTTTGCCTCAGTCATCACCGGCAATCATTCGAACCACACCATCCAAATCACAGAGGGTGCTTGCTGGGTCTGGGAGAGTGAAGAACCACTCAGGGTAGGATCAGATCAGGTCTGGGAACACCTAGAGAATCTGAAGGTGCACAAGTCCATGGGACTTGATGAGATACATCCACGGGTCCTGAAGGAACTGGCAGCTGAAGTTGCTAGGCCACTGGCCATCATATTTGAGAGGTCCTGGCAGTCTGGTGAGGTTCCTGCAGATTGGAAAAGGGGGAACATACTCCCCATCTTTAAAAAAGGAACCAAAGACAACCCAGGGAACTACAGACCAGTCAGTCTTACCTCTGTGCCAGGCAAAATCATGGAACAGATTCTCTTGGTAACTGTACTAAGGCACATAAAATATAATCAAGTGATTGGTGACAGTCAACATGGCTTCACAAGGGGCAAGTTGTGCCTGACTAATTTAGTGGCTTTCCACAACAAAGCTACAGCGCTGGTTGACACGAGAAAAGCAACGGATGTCATTTTCCTGGACTTGTACAAGGCATTTGACACTGTCCCACATGACATCCTTGTCTCTAAAATAGACAGACATTGATTTGACAGATGGACCACTCAGTGGATAAGGAGCCGTCTGGATGGTCGCACTCAAAGAGTTGTGGTCAATGGCTCAATGTCCACATGGAGACCAGTGACAAGCGGTGCTCCTCAGGGGTCTGTTCTGGGCCCAGTGCTCTTCAACATCTTTGGCAGCGACATGGACGATGGCATTGAGTGCACCCTCAGCAAGTTTGCCAACAACACGAAACTGTGTGGTGCCGTGGACTCACTTGAGGGAAGAGATGCCATCCAGAGGGACCTTGATAGGCTTGAGAAATGGGCCAGTGCAAACTGCATGAGCTTCAACAAGTCAAAATGCAAGGTCCTTCACCCAGGCCGGGCCAATCCTAGGCACAAATACAAACTGGGCACAGAGTGGGTTGAGAGTAGCCCTGACGAGAAGGATTTGGGGGTGTTGATAGACGAGAAGCTCAACATGAGCCGACAGTGCAGTCATGCAGCCCAGAAGGCCAACCGCATCCTGGGATGTGTCAGGAGAAGCATAGCCAGCAGGTCAAGAGAGGTGATTCTCCCCTTTTACTCTGCTCTTGTGAGACCCCACCTCAAATACTCAGTTCTGGTGTGCCCACTATAAGAGGACCATAGAACTGTTGGAGCGTGTTCAGAGGAGGGCCACAAAGATGATCCAGGGGCTGGAGCACCTTTGCTATGAGAACAGGCTGCGGAAACTGGGATTGTTCAGTCTTGAAAAGGGAAGATTTTGGGAGGACCTAATAGCTGCTTTCCAATACCTGAAGGGATCCTAGAGGAAGTCTGGGGATGGACTTTTTACAAGAGCGTCCACTGACAGGACAAGAGGAAATGGATTTAAATTGAAGGAGAATAGGTTTAGATTGGATGTTAGGAAGAAATTCTTCAGTACAAGGGTGGCAAGACTTTGGAATAAATTGCCCAGAGATGTTGCGGCTGTCCCCTTCCTGGAGGTGTTCAAGGCTAGGTTGGATGTGGCCTGGGCAGCCTGGTCTAGTTGAGAGGCATCTCTGCCCATGGCGTTCATTAGGTGATCTCTAAGGTCCCTTCCAGCCTAGACCATTCTATGATTCTATGATTCTGTCTGAACACAGTTACATCTGAACACAGCTACTGTTCCTGAAGAGGAAACCTGGTTTACATAGTTATTTTTTTATCACTTATCTTTATGGGTTTTTCACAGAGTCACATAGAATCACAGAATTTCCTAGATTGGAAAAAAGCTTTAAGATCACCAAGTTCAATCATTAATCTAACACAGACAAGTCCTTGTCTAAACCATATCCCTAAGTACTATGTCTACCAAACTTTTAAATACCTCCAGGGAAGGGGACTCCACCACTGCCTTGGGCAATGCCTTCCAATACCAAATAACCTGATAAGCCTTTCAGTAATTAAATTCTTCCTGATATCCAATCTAAACGTTCCTTGGCGAAACTTGAGGCAATTTCCTCTTGTCTTATCACTTGTTATTTGGTTGAGCAGACCAGTCCCCACCTTTCTACAACCGCCTTTTCAGGTAGCTCTAGAGAGCTGTAAGGTCTCCCCTCAGCCTCCTTTTCTGCAGGCTGAACAACTCCAGTTCCCTCAGTGGTTTCTCATGAGACTTGTGCTCTAGATCCTTCACCAACTTTGTTGCCCTTCTCTGGAAATGCTCTAGTGCCTCGATGTCCTTGCAGTGAGGGGCCCAAAACTGAACACAGTACTCAAGCTGAGGCCTCACTGGCACCAAGTACAGGGAGGCAATCAGTTCCCTGCTTTTGCTGGCCACACTATTCCTGTTATAGACCAGGATACCATTGACCTTCTTGGCCAGCTGGGCACACTGCTGGCTCGTGTTCAACCGGCTGTCCATCAAGAGCATCAGGTCCCTCTCTGCCTGGAAGCTCTCCAACCAATTCTGCTCAAGTCTGTAGCATTGCATGGGGTTGTTGTGGCCAAAGAGCAGGACCTGGCATTGGATCTTTCTGAAACTCACACAAATGGCCTCGGCCTATTTATCAAATTTGTTTAGAGCCTTCTGCAGAGCCTCCCTACCTTCCATCAGATCAACACTTCCACCTTACTTGGTGTCATCTGCAAACTTACTAAGGCTGCACTCGATCCCCTCTTCCAGATCATTGATAAAGATGTTAAAGTTAACTCTCCTCAGTACTGAGCCCTGGGGAACAGTACTTGTGACCAGCCACCAACTGGATTTAATTCCACTCACCACTCTTTGGGCCATCCAGACAGTTTTTCACCCAGTGAAGAGCAATTTCATCCAAGCCAGGACCAGCTAGTTTCTCCAGGAGAATGCTGTGGAAAACAGTGTCAAAGTAGTTGCAGGGGTTGGATTGGACCTCTTGAAGTCTTCCAGTAGAAGTCCCCAGCTGAAGCAGAACTGCCTATGACCAGTTGCTCAGGACTATGTCTAGACAGTTTTTTGATGCTTCTGAAAAGGGAGACTCTGCAACCTCTCTGGGCAATCTGTGCCAGTGTTCTGTCACCCTCACAGTGAAAACAGTTTTCTGCTGTTCACAGGGAAATTGCCATGTTCCAGTTTGCATCCATTTCCTCTTGTCATTGAGCACCACAGAAAAGAGCCTGGATGTGTTGTCTTTACACCCTTCTTTGAAGTGTTTTGATAAGGTTCATCTCTGTGCCTTCTCTTCTCTGGACTGAAGAGTGTTAGCTCTGTCAGCCTTTCCTCACTAGCAAAATTCTTCAGTTCCTTCATCATCTCTGCTGCCATTGGTTGGACTGTTGCCAGTGTGTCCATCTCCGTCTTGTACTGGAGAGTCCAGAACTAAACTGAGCACTCCAGCTGTGGTCTCATCAGTGCTGAGTGAAGGGGAAAGATCACCTCCTTCCATCTGCTGGCAATACTTCTCCAAATGCAGCCGAGGACAGAATTCACATTTTTTGCAACAGGGTCAAATTTATGACTAACACTCAAGCTGGTCTCCACCAGGACCCTTCTCTGCCAAGCTCCTTTCTAGCTGAGTGACATCTTCAGTTCTTCCAGTGAAAGCACTAGCTAGCCATAGCCTGCAGATCTGAAACTAGTATGTTCAAAAAAGACAGCTGTTGCAGTAATGGGGAAATTAACATCGTCTTCCAGCTCCTGAAGACTGAAGAACAAGAATGGGAATCTCCAGCGGTGGAGAAGATTGCGTGGAAAGAGACACCCTATCTGCAGCACAGGGCCATGAGCTCCTCAGCACTTACTCTGAGATAAAAATACGTACAAGGGTTTTCAGTAATCTGTAATTCCTGCTTTAGAAACTTGGAGAGTGTGGGGCTGCCATAAAGGTTCTCAGATGTCCAAGTGGGAAGCCAGACTTTAGTCTTAAGGTAACCAAATTGCAAGCTAGCCTTAGTAATAAAGTCCCAGTGTAAACCTACCTTTAGATTGTAGATATTCCTGAGTCCCTGCCAAACAATGAAAACTCACTCGCACTTTGGAAAACTAATGTCTGAATAATAACAGCTTTTAATTGTTTTGTCACAGTATTCTTGACCAACTCCAGTTATTCTTGTGAAATTTGCCCATCTGCTCTTGACATTTAAAGAAACTTGATATTCACCTTTAAATACGACCTTCTGAATATTCACAGAATATACATTTAAGAAGTTTAATAGATATTCCTTTATGACATTATCCATCACAATTATTGCATTGCACTTTGTAATTATATCTTATAAATTTGATTGCATGTATTTATACTAATTACACAATTACAGATAATTTCATGAATTATGGAAACAGAGTGACTAAGGTTTACTGAAGGAAAAGAAATAAGAAAATCTGAAAAAAAAAACCCCAAGTGCCCTTAAGAAAGCATTTAGAAAGTGAAAGGATTCTATCCAAAGTTTCTCAAATTAAGCATTTCCTTTCAAAATACCTCAGTATAAGCAAAACATTACACTAGCTGTATTCATAGTTAATGAATACATGAATTTGCCTCACTTACTACATGAATTTGCCTCACTTACTACAACTACTGCAAGTTCTTCTAGACAGTCTTGCAGTCATATGGTTTGTTAGGAAGAGCATATGTTACAGTCAGGTACACTTTAATTCTGTGGAAATTTCATTGACACTAGTTAGGTACCTATGTTCTAAGCACATGTACAGTCATACTAAATATGAAAACTTACTACTTAAAACCTTTAAAAGGAACTGAATATATAATTGGAAAGCACAGAGCTCCTAATCACGAGGTGAATTCTCTATCCACTCACATCTCCTGTAGTCAATTTAATCTTTTCATAACAAATCAGAAGATGGTGAAAAATAAGACTAAAATGATCATGGCAATAAATCTTATACAGCGAAATGATAGCAATGTCTATAGGGAAAAACAGTGCCATTAAAGTTTTTTAAATTGAAAAAGATTATGTTCACTGCAATAACGAGAATATATCAAATAATCAAGTCATTTGTGCAATTCGTGAACTGATTAAGAAAATAACATGATGAAAATCTGAGAAGACCCTTCTCTGAATATTCAGTATTTCTTTTCATGCGCTTGTCTTATATCAACAAATAAGTTGATTAAAGGTAAAAGACCCCATAATGCAAAAGTATTGTATATATGCCTATTGTCCTCCAATTGGATTTAAGGGTATAAATAGATTTAAGTAAATTGAGCCCACATTTTCAAATAATTATGCATATGCTCATGCATATGCCTATGCATATGCCTTATTTATTTATAATTGTATTATTGTAATTATACTGCAAGATGTCCAATGGAAATTCTTAAACCTACTCCTGATAATATAGTCTTCTACAGTGTAACATTAATTCCCAGAAATTTATTTAATGGTACAAATACCACATATAAGCGTTACATTTCCACATTTTACAAATAAGTAAGCATGAACATAGACAGAAGCTTGGCAGATAGATAATAATGAAATTATCATGGATGGTTCGTATTTAATAATGTGCTAAATCTATAACTGCATCAAAAGAAGGTTGTTTAATTAGATATTTAATTTTATGTGCCACACCCGCAATGACTTTGATAAGGAGCAAATGTCAAGTAACACAGTAGTGGGCCAGATCCTATGTTTATAACACACATTTTTTAATATGACTAATGGACTTTTATGGTGATGCAAAACCAAAAAGATAATATAAATAAGCTACATATTCATGGGGTTATGCAGTGTGCAGAAAACAAAAATTTGAATAATTTTAAAGACATTAGAGTACTGGGCAATTGTTAATGGTAAGCTTAAAAAAAAAGCAAAAAACTGAAAACTTGTCTTTTAGAATTTTAATGAATTATCACCACATTTCACAGCTTTCCGCATGGGACATGCTAGAACAGGTCAAGAAAAGTATTACAAAATTATTGAAAAGCATACAAATAACACCTGTAGGGAGTACTACAAATGATACCATGAAAAGTTTTTAAAAAGTGGAAGAAGAAAAAAAAAATCATCATGGAAGCAATAAGGAAACTTTCCAGTCAAGCATCATACTAGCAAAGAAATATCCAATTTGCAACAGGAGTGAATTGAAGTTTCCTGAAAGAATATGTCCAGAGACACTAATCCGGGAAAAAAGAAATGATGCTGCTACTTCATCTACTAATGCATGTCACGTTTACTAATGCCTAGTCTTGAAGGACTCAAGTAAGTAGATATACCAAATAATCAAATCAACAAGCCTGCCCAGGTACCTCCATCTTCTGTTTCTTTACTCTGTGCAGTATTTTAACATTGGAAAATAACAGTTTGAAGTTTTCTTATGTGCTGAAATAGTAGGAATTTACAAATAGAGGCTAAGGAGATGGAGAACAAAAGGATATTGGTGAAAGACATTAGAGAAGGGTTTAAATCACAACCAACATCCTTTTGTTGACTCTTAGAAGAGGTTCTGAAGAAGTGGAATAATGGTGTTCACCAGAGTATTATGGCATTCTCTTCAAATAGGAGTGTCTTACTGCAGAAAATAAAAAATAAAATAATGTCTGGTTCAAGTTTAGCCTGACTTTAACAAATCATCAGCACTTAGGGCCAGGAATTCTTTAATGAAACATTTTTCTCCCTGTAAAGTACCTCTGTTCTCTAAATAAGTCTCTCACCACAATGCATTGGCTTAAATTTACTTCTGACAGATCAAACAAGGTTTTGAGACAACACTACCTATTAGATTTCTGCCCAAAATTCTCTTGGTTACCTCCACAGCTGCCTTCCCTGCCTCTTTAGCCTATATGATTGCTGCTGATTTAAGAACCTTGGAGCCTGATATGTTTATGACTTGAGTCAATACATACTGCGGTCAGCTCTAGGCCAACAGTTGTATGCAGGCTTTTGACCAATATGTGGATGAACAAATAAAGCCCAGTTCAACAGTCATCCCAGGTGTATGGTTGGACTGCTTCAGGCTTGCCCCTGTTTGACTTCAGCTAATGAGGTCGCTGTGACTGTTTACAAACCTTTTCAGTGCTAGGCAGCAATGCAAGGCCAGAACAAATTGAGTCTCAGTAGAAGCCACTAAGTAGTCCAAGAGATAATGTTTCATTTCACGAATGTACAAAATATTGTATAGATTCAGTCGTAAAATTTTAAGATTTTGCCATTCCTTCCCAAATTCAGAAAAAAATGCAGTTTGAAATCTTTAAAAATACTGTGCAATAGACTCTTAATTTCCTGGAAATGTCTAACTGTTCTTCAAGTGTGATAGATGAAACGCAGGAAAAAAAAATAGCAAAGAAAATCCAATCACCCACCATCTCCCCTCCCCCTACATAAACAATTCCAAGCCTGTAATACAAAAAGAAAATGTGATCGGGTCTTAATAACACACTGAAATACAAACATTGCAGCAAGGAACTGGAAATAATATTGTCAGACTCCAGAAACAATGAAATCATATGTTTAAGACTAATAATGCAATAGTTGCCAGGGCACTGAAAGCTGATGTGTCCATACTGCTGCTGCTACGGAATAGAGATCCTCACTGAATTGGAGACTTGGTTACCTGCTGTAACGAACATCAGAACACTACTACCTGAATCAAGATGCTCAGCATGAAGAATGAACATCTTTGCTCCCAGTCATGTTCTTGCCAGATATTGTATGCTTCAGGAACAGAAATGTAAACTGTCTACTGTTGCATTCATGATAGGCCTGCAGTCAGTTAACTACTGTTGCAACTCATAATGTTCTAAGAAAATGCATTTTGAGAGAGTTCATTCATGTGTACAAGGAGGGATGGAGTGATAAAACACCTTCACTTGCATAGAGTAAATGTGGAAGAGATAGAATCTAACATTACTCCTTTGGAAAGACAAAGACAAATGAAGCATACTGTTTTACTAAAGTGAATACCATGGCAGGGCTGGAGGACCAACTAATGCTGTGAGATAATGCTTGCTGGGTGAAGAACTGGCCGAAGAGCAGAATTCAGGAGGTTGTGTGTGGGGCCAACTCTGGTTGGCAACCAGCCACCAGTGGTGTTCTTCAAGGTTCAATTCTAGAGCCAGTTCTGGTCAATATATTTATTAGTGATCTGGATGCAGGAGTTGAGTCCACCATTAGGACTAATCCACATTAGGCACAAGTCTAAATCGGGAAAGGGGTGGCTGAAGAGCAGCCCTGCAGAGAGGGGTCTGGTCAACATCAGGCCTCACATGAGCCAGGAATGTGCCCTGGCAGCCAAGAGGGCAAATCTCATCCTGGGGTGCATCAAACACAGCCTGACCAGACGATCAAAAGAGGTGATCAATCCACTGTGTTCAGCAACGATGTGGCCACACTTGTAACACTGTGCAGTTCTGGGCCCCACAACTCAAGAAGGATATGAAGGTCCTTGAATGCAACCAGAAAAGGGCAACAAAGCTGGTAAAACTGCTGAAAGGCATGTCCTGTGAGGAACAACTGAGGACTTCGGGCTTGTCTAGTTTGGGGAAAAGGAGGCTGAGGGGTGATCTCATTGCTCTCTACAGCTTCCTGAGAAGGGGATGTGGAAGAGGGAGGTGCGGTGGGATTCAGTGATAGGATGTGTGGGAATGGTTTAAAGCTCCATCAATTGAGGTTCAGGTTAGATATTAGGAAGCATTTCTTTACCAAAAGTGTGGTCAAATCCTGTAACGGGCTTCCTGGACAGGTCGTCAATGCCTCAGATCCATCAGTGTTCAAGAGAAAGTGATTGTCCCCATGCACTTAGAAGTGGTGAGGCTCTACTTCAAATATTGTGCTCAATTTTAGGCCTCTCACTACCAGAAGGACATTGAGGTGCTGGATCTTGCCCAAAGGGCAAAGAAGCTGGTGAAAGTTCTCAAAAACAAGTCATATGAGGAGCAGCTGATGAAACTTGGGGTTGTTTAGCCTGGAGAAAAGGAGGTTGAGGAGAGACCTTATTGTTCTCTTACAACTACCTGAAAGGAGGTTGTAGTGAGATGGGGGTCGGCGTCTTCTTGTGGTCTGTCTGGACACCAGCGAGGCATTTGACACCGTCTCCCACAGCATCCTCACAGGTAAACTGAGGAAGTGTGGTCTGGATGACCAAGTAGTGAGGTGGGTCACTAACTGGTTGAAGGGAAGAAATCAGAGAGTTGTAGTCAATGGGGCAGAGTCTAGTTGGAGGCCTGTGTCTAGTGGGGTCTCTCAGGGGTCAGTGCTGGGGCCGGTGCTTTTCAACATATTCATCAATGAACTGAATGTGGGATTAGAGAATGTTGTCAGCAAGTTTGCTGATGACACAAAGCTGGGAGGAGTGGTTGATACACTAGAAGGCTGTGTAGCCATTCAGAGAGACCTAGACAGGCTGGAGGGCTGGGCAGGGAGAAATCTTATGCAGTTCAAAAGGGCAAGTGTAGAGTTTTGCACTTGGGAAAGAATAACCCCATGTGCCAATATAGGTTGGGGACTGCCCTGCTGGAGAGCAGTGCAGGGGAAAGGGACCTGGGGGTTCTAGTGGACAGCAGGATGACCATGAGCCAGCATTGTGCCCTCGTAGCCAAGAAGGCCAATGGCATCCTGGGGTGTGTTAGAAGGGGAGTAGCAAGTAGGTCAAGAGAGGTCGCTCCTGCCCCTCTACTCTGCCCTGGTGAGGCCACACCTGGAATATTGTGTCCAGTTCTGGGCCTCTCAGTTCAAGAGGGACAGGGAGCTGCTTGAGAGAGTCCAGGGCAGAGCCACAAAGATGATGGAGTGGAACACCTCCCTTAAGAGGAAAGGCTGAAGGAGCTGGGTCTCTTTAGCTTGGAGGAGAGGAGGCTGAGGGTTGACCTCATAAATGTTTATAAATATGTCAAGGGGGAGTGTCAGGAGGACAGAGCCAGGCTCTTTTCAGCGGTGTCTATTGATAGGACAAGGGGCAATGGGTGGAAGCTGGAGCGTAGGAGGTTCCACAAAACAGAGCACTGGCACAGGCTGCCCAGGGAGGTTGTGGAGTCTCCTTCTCTGGAAATGTCTAAAGCCTGCCTAGACACGTTACTGTGTGGAACTGTAGGTGGTCCTGCTCTGGCAGGGAGGTTGGACTAGATTTTTGAGGTCCCTTCTAACCTCCAACACTCTGTGATTCTGTGATTCTCCGAAGTCATAGTACAAGAGCACACTGCCTAAAGTTTTGCTGGGAAGATATAGATTGGGTATTAAGAAAAAATTCTTCCCTGAAAGGGTTGTGAAACATTCGAAGAGGCTGCCCAGGGAAGTGGTTGAGTCACCATGCCTGAAGATATTTAAAATACATGCGTATACGATACTGATGAACATGCTTTTGTGGTGGACTTGGCATTTGCTTGTGTTTGGACTGGATGATTTTAAATGTCTTTTCCAACCTAAACAATTCTATGATTTTATGATTCTATGAAAAAAAAAACTGAATAAAAGTTTACATATAACATTCTAATCAGAAAGAAGATTAGCAATGAATGGCTATTTCTCTCTTTTAATTAAAAATATTATTTCTCAGAGTTTTTGTTCTAGCTGAATGAAATACTGTTAATTCTGAAAATACTCTGGCTATATTCTTTAATTCTGTCTAGTGCTACAAGATAAGGGACTAATGACCTGCTTATTCTTTAATCCTCAGTATCTCTGTTAAGACAGTTATTTGATGCTGCCAAACGTGACTGGTATACACTAACATAGCAAGGACTTAGCATAAGAATTAAAAAGCAGAAGATAAAAGAGTATTTCTTAATAACGTCATATTTTCAGAGGGTGAACTGCTAAATTCTGGGGCAAGTTGGCCTCATATAGTGTCCATTACAGAATCCTGGCACAAAAGACACAAGTAATTCTAAAGCATGTGTGGGATCACTAGTAGCTAACAGAAAGTCAATCTTTTGTCTTTTCAAAGAAAGCAATGTATAAAATGAAACCGAATACACCTGAAGCAGTACATCCTAAATATAAAAAGCAGGTGACAACATATACCAGAGAACTGAAAATATGATCCTCACCATGTTAACCTTTTCCTACTAACAGTAAAAAATTAAAGGAGTGAATGAAAGAGATTCCTCCACCTAATATCCACCGACAGAAACAAGAAAAAAAACGCTGCTCAGCTGTGAAGTATGATTTGTAGCAAACACAAAAAGAAGTGAAAAGAGATATATGAAATGCTTGGGTATAGATATTAGCAGTGCTACCAATTATATTGCAATAAACTAAGGTAGTGTTGCTTTGGCCATGATGGTCTAGCACCACAGGCAAGACACGGTTTACCAGGAGAGGTAATAGTTTTTGTTAGACCAGCTGGTGTAGTGGAAAAAAGAAGCAGACAGGCCTGAGTAGTTCTGTGCTGTTTCTAACCGTATGAGTTGGGTTCTAATGAAATAACCTGTCTCTACCACCTTGTCTTGGGAAAGTATTAGTCCACCAGCTACAGAACCATACAGAATTGTTTCTGAAACCTTCCACATCTCCTCCTATATCTCAGAGCTTGAGCTTATTTAAAAAATATTCCTGGTGGTTACTGAATTACCATGTTTTTTATAGATTTGAAAAATGACAACTAGCCTTTTAGAAGTAGAATTCTAGTATGTTTTACACAGGTTCTAAAAGTACAAAGAAAAATATAAACAATACATCTTTGATGAAAGCATGCATAGGGCAGGATTTATCTGAATGTTTAGATGGAAGTTCTCTCTGCTCTTCGTAAAGGTCTTTAGACTAAAATGAGCAATGAGGTTTTGCTGCTGACCTACTTTAACTGTTTTATCACCCTTATATTAAGAAGCAAATGTATTTAATACCAGAAGTATTTGCTGCCACAGAAGCATAAGAGGTTTTTGAAGTTGCTTTGAATCAGAAGCTGTAGAAAATATTAGTAAATAAAGCAGCTTAATGAAGCCTCAAGAAAGAACCTCAAGTTATGCAAATCAGTAGTGAAATTACTTTTTAAAAATGAATGTATGCTCTAGAACATACATCTCTAGAACCTATATTGTCTAGTGATATATCATTTGTTTCAAAAGTTAAAAAAAAATTCTAAAGCTTGCAAAAATTTTAAAAAAATACATATATAATCCTAATAATAGTCAACTATGGGATATAAGGAGTATTTATATAGTATTAACTGAAGGAGAACTAAGTTGCTAAATTTAAAATAATCAAGAAGCACAGAAATTGTTGCCTTGAAACACACATCATGTAAAATAGCAGGCTGTCAGGAGACAAATCTGTGATAGCATTGAAGGACATGGCAATAAAATGATAGCATGGCCAAAGCTCACTTATAATTGCCAAATTGAGTTATCCAATTATTGATGCAACAATGGTCACTGTCAGTTTATTTTTCCCTCAGCTGTCACTCTCTTAACAGAAGTAAGGATGAGAGAAACTGACCCCTGCCATCTTTTTGATGGTAGGAAGACATTAGCAAAGAATAATTACAATGTTTGTACAAATCATTCAATTCAGGAATCAAATATTTCTGTTTGTTCTGCATAGAAAAATAAATACACAGGAGAAGATTGCTGAGGAATTACTTACAGCACCTTTACTTACTGAGACAAAAAATGCTATAACTTCCAACTTTTTATTATATTTTTCTGTTTTCTGAGATCAAATAGTTTTTTAAGTATTTCCAGTTTATATATTGTTTATGGTATTGGTGCTATAAATATATATTTAACACAGAACACATATATTCTATTGTAAGCTTCAATTTAAAATGCCAACTTCATGTTAAGTGCACAGAAAAAAATTACTACTGTTTATGTCATGTTTATTGCTTTCCTCCTTTTTAGTGTGGTGATGTCTGTATTTCAGATATTCAGTGGAAATAACAGTGGTGGTAGTGATGTTCCCTTAGGTATCTACCTGATTCTCTGTAATTTTTCATTTTAATCAGTATTTAAAACTTAAATTCTTCACATGCTTTTCAAATAATGTTAATTATCTAACTCTGTCCCATTCAAGCAAACTTACCTTTGCATCACTAAGACACGAAAGTCAGTCCCATTGCTTCCAGAGATTATATACACTCATAACTTGGACAGTGTCTCATGAAGCATTTGAAACTAACTGAAGATTTCAAAAATGAAACACTGATTCCAATGACTTCTGTTCGTAATGGTACTGATCAATGACCCAATCAGAGTCGAAAGGATTCAGCAGAAAGAACACAGTGCCTGCAATATGCATTGTCTTGCCAGATCAATACATGAACCATCTGTTAAAGTCCAGTACCGGTAGGTAGAAATTGCAAGATATTATAAACTGAAGGCAATTTGATGAGTGATATGGAGCTGATGGAAAATCTCAGTGCCCAGCAGCTGTGTTACAAGTATCTATATAACAAAAGTCATCATCACAATTGGCCTTTCTTCTGCCATTTCGAGACATCTAAGAATGAAACATACTG
Organism: Trogon surrucura; assembly: GCA_020746105.1. Classification (NCBI taxonomy): domain Eukaryota; kingdom Metazoa; phylum Chordata; class Aves; order Trogoniformes; family Trogonidae; genus Trogon; species Trogon surrucura. The sequence goes on along the minus strand of CM036617.1, from coordinate 107,849,747 downwards.
ATGCTGGAGGCTTTTAGCTGCAGCAGATAGTTTTTCCTTTAAAGTTCCCATGTCACTGTGATTAACATGTCTTCATCTCTGATCAATTTAGCATAAAATGATTGATGTTACATTAGCTACTAAAATGGTTAAATCTACTTGTTCTTAATGCTTTGCTCTCACAATGTGATCCTTCTGTGAACAAAAAGAAAAATCAGATAGCATGGAAAATCACCAGTCATTTCTATCCATGATGTAACTTCCTAGGGAGACACAAAAATGATAATTTTCAGAGTCATTAGTGAGCACAAAATTTGTTCACATAAGCTGTATAATGATCCTTCCTTAGGGTCTTCAAAAGCACACATGGAACTAACACTAACACCAACTACTGACTATCAGATTATAGAATGTCCATCTCTTTTGTCACTTAAAAATATTTATGCCGTGTGCTTTTTAACGTGGTGAGCCATTGCTCAATTTCCACAAAGTTAAAATACTGCAGCACTAATGCAGTAACAATTTTCCCTACAAACACAAGGAAAGGATAACAGTGATGGCAACATGGCCAATATCATATGAACATTATTTACCTAGACTAAAAACTGTATGAATTTCATACATTTGATGATTAGTACATAAAAAATTTATGAGTATATCAGAAACTAATCCACCCATAACCTGTGGTTGTTTATACAGTGTTCTGATGCTCAGATTCTCTGAAAACTCTGAATAGCAGCAGTTGTTGCAGAAAGATTGGTTGTGCATTAACTGATGGAATAGATTTCAAGATACCATAGGAAACCGTGATGATTTTAAACTGGTCTATAAAGATTACAGCTGGATTGTAACTGTGAACAGGAAAAAAACCCACAAAACAAAACAAAAAAAGCTAAGTGTATTTCAAACACTGCATACATTTTGCACTTTGTACAAATCTGACAGAAATCCCGTTAGGTCATATATATTAGGAAATATGAAATAAAATGAAACTGTTGGATCTGTCAAATGTCCAGAATTTCCTCAGACACAGTAGATTTTCAAATTTAGAATTCTTGTTGCACAGTGTTCACATTACTGAGAAGTGGTCCAAAGAACAGCTTTGTAATAGGGTTTTTTTTTGGTTCAGTTTCAAACCAATTTAGGTACTTAAAAAGAACTAAAACAGATTCATGAGAAAAGCATAAAATTAAAGGATGAGCACATGAGACCTACAAGAATACATTGGATTTTTTATTATTCTTTTAATAATTGAGAAAAGAGAGAATTAATTATGAAATTTCCTCCAGAGCATACGGTATCTTGATGCCATTGCTGTCAGTCACAGAATAGGATGACTGGTATAATTTTTTGAAATTAGTCTCTATGCAGTGAAACCAAATCAAAGCTTCATTTTCCAATTATTGTCTAGGAATTTTTATATAAATTAAAATAGTCTCGGATTTCCTTGTGCAATGATTGTCAGAAAATGCTATTTTTATCCTCACTTCAAGAGTATGTGCTTTAAAGTATGAAGTTTTAATAGTGGTACTTCTTTCCTGATTTTTTAGCTCATTCAGTTGAGTTTGATGCTGAAACACCGAAGGTCACGGGTTCGATTCCCGTTTGATCCTCATGTGTTTCCTGATCTAGTTGAGAGGCATCCCTGACCATGACAGGGAGGTTGGATTAAATGATCTCTAAAGTCCCTTCCAGTCTAGGCCATTCTATGATTCTGTGATTTTAGTTGCCAAAAAATATTGCTGTTGTACTAGTTTCTGCAATAGAAGTCACATTAAAATTTAAACAAAATTTAAATTTGAATGATAAAGGTATTTGAATTTGTATTGACATTAATGTTGCCATCACATGTGGCCAGTTCACTGGAAAAAAATAAAGTCTAAAATGGAAAAATTATGTTTAACAAATCTCCAGAAAAAAAATAATAAAAGTTTCCATTAACAGCAGGAAATGGTAGTAATTTGTAATTGGACAGTTTGACCTTATTTATACCATCTTATGAAGCATGCAATGCAGTTTCTTCCAACTCAATGTAAAGAGTTTAACCTGATTTCATCATTGCTATATTTATTGTGTCTTTATAGTTACTAAATGGAGGACTTTTAATGCAAAACTTGAGAAAGCTCTAAGTATCATATTTATGAATACAAAATACAGCTTCCCACTTTTTATACCTAAGAACACTGCTCCTGGACCTTTTGTTGAAGATTGTAATGGTTTGAAAACTGAAATTACTGTTGTTCAGAAATGAAAGACCAAATATTCCAGTATGGAAATCGGCTTATAAACAGAGGAAGATGAAGGCCACATAGAGGAAAACGGAGCATGACTTCCAACTACCTTGCAAATATGTACATAGTCTCACAATAACTGCGGCTACCAAAAATATTTTAGTCTGTAGGATTTTCTCAAAAAAACTAACACAGTAACATTAAACTCAGACAAATTATTAAATAGTAATGTACATGAAATTTTTATTTTAAGATAAACTAATGGTACACTTTTGAACTCACTATTTTTTATTATTCTGAAAGTAAGAATTTTGCAGCCTATCAATGCATTTATTTTTTTAAGGTGGTGGACATTGTATGTTCTTTCATAATTTCATTTACATTATAAGCTTCCCAGAACAGAGAACAGACTTCTACAAAGTGTTTTGTCTACCCACTGTTTAACAACAACTATTTTTCTTGTGTCCTTTCTTCTAATTAATTTTGTAAAAAAAAAATATGCTGAACACTTATCTTGCTCCTAGAAAACATACAATTAAAGTTTAATTGATAGTACTTTTTTTGGATATACTAAATGCTTAATTACTAGCAAAATTATCTCAATTAATCGCTACCTGAAGACATTCGTCTACAGACTCAGTACATAAAAATACCTTTAGTCTGTAAAGCCATGAATGAAAAAATTAAGAAATGCTGATTCATATTTTTAATCGAATTTGACTCTTCTTTTATATCCTTTCCTGTGCGATGAGGAGTCAAACATTATAGTCACAATGTTTTCTGTGTAATTCAACATTATGATGTAAAGCTAATCACGCACAGGCACAAGGACAGTTGCTCAGTCAATGCAAAACCTACCACGTTCTAGGTTTCAAGGGCTTAATTTTGCAGCTCTCGTCATAAACATTGAATGAAGGCTTCCTATGCAAACTCTTCCATTATTTCATTAGGGAAAATGTAACATATTCAACATAAAACTTTCCACAACAACAAAAAGACTTGACCCACTTCATCACCAGATCACAAATGCCTATTGTTTAGCTACGAGACTGCCTACCAGAGGCAGTGGAAGATTTTCCCATACCAAGAAATATGTTAGATGAAGAGATGCTACATTTTAAGATATATGGGATGTTCATAAGGACGTGGTCTTATCTGGTCAATGAACTAGAGGAAAAAGAGATCTTCTTGCTCCAGAACAGAGAAAAAAAAAAAAAAATGTTACAGAAGGAAATCATGGCTAAAGTGGTAGTTGTGAAGAGAAGTCCAAGATGACTTTTCCTCAGTTTTCCTACAGCAAATCATGTAGCTTTTTCAAGGCAGTACTTTCTTCCAGTGCCATACAACATATACTGAAATGCAAAACTGCTTAAGCAATTAATTTTGCTTTTTAGCAAAAGACCACTGAGTCTAAAACTCAACAAATTATTTTGGCAACTTCATTGTCTTTTTCCCTGGAGAGAAAGAAAATTTTTTTACTGCACTGAACTCAGGTTAGCTGATTTTTAATTTCATGTAACGTAGAATAAGTAATTTTATGTCAGAGATGTCCTTCTGATAAATATCAGACACTTATACAAACAAGGCAATAATATTCCTTAAAAAAATGCAAATAATTCTAAGATGAAGTTGTAGTAAAGATACATATTACAGGTAAATAATAGCTGTTTCCACATTACTTTACCACCAAGACTGATTAAGCACAGGATTATTTTAGAGAGATTAAATACCAATTTGTATTAATCAGTCAGGCAAATTTATATTATATTGATTTGAAATTTCTTTGCAAATTATTTACAAATGTCTAACAACTAGAGATGGAAGTTATGCTAGCATAATAATTTGCTATCTTATTCATGCAGAAGACATTTATTAATGACTTCCATTACTGCAGTTAAAATGCATAAAGTCAATCTTATTTATGCATTTGAATGTACTTATTTTCCAAGTTTAAGTTATCATACATACAAAAGCAATGGATGAAATTTGTTAACAGAAATATGCTTTAGAGTATTTAAAATTACAAGAGGATTGTAACATTGCCGAGAAAATAGATGCTTTCTAAAACACCTGCTTATTATAATTTCATTGCTATCTTATTAATCTAAATGTGGAAGCAGTGTTAAAAAGTATTCTTTTCTGGTAAATGCTTGGTTACTCTATGAGATCTTGAACACGACTCCTACTACCTGAAGCATGCGTTTCTGTGCTTCATCAGAAACTTCAACATTACATATTCAACTACCTCTCTAACAGCATCTGAACGAAGTTGTTTGTTGTTTTTTTTTCCAAAATAGGGAAAAATTATGTATATCACTCTCTATTTAACTCCATCCAGTTCAAGTGAAGCTGTTTTTTTTCAAATCTGAAATAAGACAACCTTGCTGACTGAGTTGCTGAAGTCAAGTAGCTTTTTTTGTTTTCCCAATGTGTCAGAAAGAAAATCGATTTAGCTCTGTATTTGTCTGTAACTAATTTTAACATTAAATTTAATGCGCCAATACTTTCTCTGACCAACTTTCAGATTCTTGGACCATTGAACTTGATTACATATAACTACAAATTGTGCAAAATGAAAGAAAGGTATTTTAACTGGATCTATTTTTAGAAAGAAACATAATATGGCTAAGTTTAGTTTTGATTATCCCAGGGTGCCTAAGAATTCATTGCAATCAAATGGATAACCTTTAATTCCAGTGTTTAAAATAAGTTCAGTCCCTTATATGAAACATGCCAAATCCATAACAGTTTGGGGTATTTTATATGTAACTGCTCTTCCTTCTCAGTATGACCTTTCAGTATTAAACACCTGACTATTTTTTAAGTTTACTTGCAGAAAATATTTTCAACCATGATCTATGTGAACTTTATTTATATACTTAAAATTGATACTTAGTATTGAGCACCAAATAATCTCAAATATAAGCAACTTCAAATCTCAATTCTCCATTGATTCCTTGTTGGAAATCTTTTTCCTCACACTGTGAAAAATCAGAACATGCACAGTGGCAAATATTATACATAACATTTATTCATCTACATTGTTATCTAACGGTCTGCCACATTTTGAATATAGAAAGAAATTATTTACAGAGAAGATTCTAGAGTACAGTTTCAGATCTTGCAAAAAAATGTCTTTGTATGTCTCTAGCATCTTTTCCAGTCTTTTGCAAACAATCATGTCTGGTTCAATGCATAAGGGGAAAAATAAAAAATTATGCTGGTGACTTAAAATAGTATCTTAAATATTATACAGCTACTTACTAATAAATAAAAGTGGTAGAGCCAAATTGTTGCATAAATGATGATTTCGAGGGAAGTTTTTGTTTAAGAATTATATTACAAGCATTCTATTCTGTTCATGTTCTTCAAGGTTATTTGAAAATGACTGGTTGTCATAGCAACTCAAGTTTTCACAAACTCTGGCCTAATTTTCCACCAAGAGTATGAGGATTCTAGCATGGAATCAGTGTAAACCAAGATCAGTATCAGGGAACCACGGGTGTAAAATTTCCAAACACAAAGGTCTGACTTTTCAGCAAACTGTTGACTTTTACAAAATTATAGAAGTGATGATCAGTTATATGACAAGGCAAAAATAAACGTGTGAAGAGCCATTGACCCTTAGTGACCCCAGAAGCAAATCACTCAGATTAGTGACCCCAGAAGCAAAGCACTCAGATGAGGATATAATTTGTCCTTAACTAGGTGTATGTCTGGAGTAACACAGCTACAAGGAAACATTACTTATTTATAACAGAAAGTTATTACAAGGCAATAGGGCAAAATAGGAAAAAAAAAGAAGACAAAAGATGGAAAAGAAAGAAACTGTTAAGGTAAGTTTTGAAGAAAGCACATCAGCTCATCAGGAGGGAAGAATTTGGATAGATCAGGGACATCAGATGTTAAAATAATCATTAAAAATGAAAAGACATCAAAAACTTATATTTCCCAGTCAGATGGCTTCAGAGGCAGAATTCTTTCAAAATGAGACGTTAAAAGATTGAATTAAACAATTGTATAATGTATATAGCAAATTAGGAATATAGATTTTTAAAATACTTGTGATAAGCCACAATTCTCAAGCCAAGATGAAAAATATATACCTTTAATTACATATTCAGAAACATCAAAGAGAAGCTTGAATGACAGGAGTGCTGGAATATGAACATAGCAGTAGAATTTAGTAAATGCATTTTAAAAAACCGAAGTGTTATGCCAGCCACCCACCAGTAAAAAACACATAAATTATTGACCAGATGTGCTTGCATAATTAACTTTTCATTGAAAATAATAGATTTATCTTCAGCTAAAATATTGAATGTAAAAAATTTGAGTATATATTTAAAAAAAAAAATCACTGTGAATGCCATTAACTTTCCTAAGCAACAACATCTGTTGATTGCATGATGACATACCGTTAAATAGGTGTATTAGGTTTGTGTTGTAAGGTTTTGGTAGCTCGAGGGTTACAGGGGTAGTTTCAGTGAGAAGCTTCCACCTAAATCCATCAGAGCCAATGCCAGACAGATCCAATACAGACCCCCTTCTGGTCATGCTCATCAGTGATGGTGGTAGCACCTCTGGGATAACTAGGAAGGGGGAAAAACAAAACAAAACAAAACTGTACACAGCAAGTGCTGCTAGGAGAGAAGAGTGAGAATATTTTAAAGAAAAAGCTAACAGACACCGATGACATTAAAGAAGGAGAGGGAGGAGGTGCAGATACTTACCTGCAGACCATGGAGGATCCCACATCAGAACAGGTAGATACCTGAAGGATGCTGTGACCCTATGGGAAGCTCATGCTGGAGCAGTTTCCTGGCAGGGCCTGTCAACTCTTAGAGACAGAAGTCCATCCTGGAGCAGGTTTACTGGCAGGACTTGTGATCCTGTGTGAGACCTATGCTGGAACAATCTGTTCCTGAAGGACTGCACTCCATGAAAACAACTCACATTGGGGCAGTTCATGAAGAACTGCAGCCCCATATGAAGGACTCACATTAGAGAAGTTTATGGAGGACTCTTTTCCATGGGGGGACCCCACACTGGAGCAGTGCACTCCTGCACCACTCAGCAGGAAGTTGTAGAGAAATCGGAAGTGGAGCCCTGCATTTTAGTCACGGCAACCCCATGCAATGCTACAGGCTTGGGGAAGGGTGGCTGGAAGGCTGTCTGGTGGAAAAGGACCTGGGCGTCCCCTTGAAACCAGGGGGAATGGTTTCAAGTTGCAACAGGGAAAGTTTAGACTGGACATTAGGAGGAAATTCTTCATGGAAAGAGTAATCAGACACTGGAACAGACTGCCTAGGGAGGTGGTTTAGCCACCATCCCTGGACATGTTTGTCGCTTAGATGTGGTGTTGGGTGATATGGCTTAGGGGTGAATTTGTAGTATAGGGTTAATGGTTGTAGTGTAGGGTTAATGGTTGGACTTGATGATCCCAAGGGTCTTTTCCAACCTGAACTGTTCTATGATTCTGTAAGATCTAATCTAAATCTATTCTCCTTCAACTTAAACCCATTTCCCCTTGTCCTATCAGTGGACACTCTTGTAAAAAGTCCCTCCCCAGCCTTCCTGTGGGTTCCCTTCAGGTATTGGAAGGCAACTATTAGGTCCCCCTGGAGTCTTCTCTTTTCAAGACTGAACAATCCCAGTTTCCGCGGCCTGTCCTTGTAGCAGAGGTTCTCCAGCCCCTGGATCATCTTTGTGGCCCTCCTCTGAATGCGGTCCAACAGTACTATGTCCCTGTTATAGTGGGGACACCAGAACTGGACGCAGTATTCGAGGTGGAGTCTCACAAGAGCAGAGTAAAGGGGGAGAATCAGCTCTCTTGACCTGCTGGCTACACTTCTCTTGATACATCCCAGGGTGTGGTTGGCCTCCTGGGCTGCATGAGCGCACTGCCGGCTCATGTTGAGCTTCTCGTCTATCCACACCCCCAAATCCTTCTCGTCAGGGCTACTGTCAACATACTGCGTGCCCAGTTTGTATTTGTGCCTAGGGTTGGCCTGACCCAGGTGAAGGACCTTGCACTTAGACTTGTTGAAGCTCATGCAGTTTGCACTGGCCCGTTTCTCAAGCCTATCAAGGTCCCTCTGGATGGCATCTCTTCCCTCAAGTGAGTCCACGGCACCACACAGCTTGGTGTCGTCAGCAAACTTGCTGAGGGCACTCAATGCCATCGTCCATGTCGCTGACAAAGATGTTGAACAGCCCTGGACCCAGAACAGACCCCTGAGGAACACCCCTTGTCACTGGTCTCCATGTGGACATTGAGCCATTGACCACAACTCTCTGAGTGCGATCAGCCAGACAGTTCTTCATCCACTGAATGGTCTATCTGTCAAATGCGTGTCTCTCCATTTTAGAGACAAGGATGTCGTGTGGGACAGTGTCAAATGCCTTGCACAAGTCCAGGAAAATGACATCCGTTGCTTTTCTCGTGTCAACCAGAATTTTAAATAGATATAAGCAAAGGAAAGAACAAGCTATTAGATATTCTCTCATATTCATGTAAGAAAAAGACAGATCCCTTGGTAAATCCAGTATAAATGTGAGGACTCATTAAATCTTCAATGAGCAACTGTTATTGTAAGAAATTTGCATCAATAATAAAATCAATTTGTAATTTAAGAGTAAAAAATGATCAACTGAATTTTAATATTTTGTGTATGTATTTAAAAATGGCTAACGGAGACAGAAATTAGTAGATAACATAACAGATGCTAAATGATTCTCTTTTTTTTATAAGACATTTAAAAAAGACAAACAGAATTAAATGTCAAAATGATAGAGCTACTCTCAGTTCAGAGATACAAACCTCCCTGAACTCATTATACTTGAAACAACAGCCAGAACAGGTGTTCATATAAGTGCGATTTAGGTTTACATTACTGAAAAAAATTAGTACTTTTTCACATACTCAGATGTTCTAGTATGTCTGTTGTTTTCCTCTTAAAAATTAAATATGCATTATATTCTGTAGGATATTTTATACTAGACTGTTTAGCTCATTATCTAAGTGATTGATATTCCAGCTTCTTATCCATCTTTTACCTAGACATGAAGTTCAGAAGTAAAAACGTGCCATCAGTTATAACACTCCCTTCACCCCAACGATGAGTAAGAAAATTATAAGTAATATCAAGAAGAGAAAACTAAGGTAATGCATCTACATTTTCTCCTGATCCATATAACACTACTGTAATCATGCTGATTGCACAGGTAGAACACAAATGCAAATACGTTACACAAATTAGAAACTAACTAATATTTTTTTTTCCACTGCAAAAGTGTGGTCTCATCATAGTTGAAAACAGGTGTTCAATTTCTGCTGGGTTCCATAGATCTTGCTCTTTAGTTTTACACCCAAATATCCCATAAAATCAAAGAACTCTAGGTTAGGGAATACATCAAGGTATCATCTTCCCCTACACTGAATCACAGACATATGTAACTTGTTAATTGATTATGTTCTGTTTATAGCAAAGGAATTTATTCTTAACAGTATGGGGGGTATATATGTTAACAGCTCATCTGGATCTAAAACTAAAAGAATTTTTTAATGAAAGAAAATGTTATTTAAATTACTAATGACAGGTTAAGATTAAAACACAAAATATTTTTGTTAGTGCATGAGAACTAAAAATGAAAGGTGAAATAATCAAAATATTAAATGAAGAAACTGATTGTACTGAGCAGTTTCTATTTGCTCTAGCTCATGAATCTGCACTGACAATTTTATTTTTTAATTGATTATTAGTATACAGTTTAAATTTCTTTTATACATTAAAACATTTGTTCTACTAAAAAGTAAAGAAAATAAGGAAAAAAAACTAAAAAAAAAAAATTGGCCATTTGAAACCGCTGAATTTTGATTAGACATTACAGTAAAACCCCTGCAATTTCTATTTCACAGAACTTAACATTTTTTACTGACCAAAAGGGTAGTTTAGACCAGAAATATTTTTTTAAGGTGTCAAATAAAATTTCAGAAGAGAACAAATATTTCTCTTATTTAGACAGTTGACACTCATCTATACTTAGAGAATTTTTTTAATGTATTTTGAATGTTTTTTTTTTAATTAAGTCCTGTTTCTCATATCACACTAAGTCATTCCAATCCCTAACATTCTATGATTCTATGATTCTATGATTCTGTGATTCTATGATTAGATGAACACTTAGGACTAAGCTTCTCTTCTATTCTTGAGCTGTTATATTTTGTTCAAATAACGTAATATTAACTAGTCCTCAGACTGAGTAGTTCTGTCACAGAGTGATTTAAAGTTCATCTATAATAGAAGAAATGTGATCTCAAGGTACGGCTTTGATGAGTTTCACAGATGCATACAGAGCATATACTCACTCACTGAACAGTCTTATGCTCTTCCTTGTACAAAGCAGGATTTCCTCAACCTGTCATATAATTAAAAAACCCTTCTCTACAGTTTATTTGCTGTAAAGTCTAAGTACTCATTTGAACAACTATGGGTCCCATTTGTAACAACACCTACCTTTCATGTTAGAGTTGTAAGTTACAGAAATCTGTAAATCTGTTACTAAGGCTTGTATGGTATGAGGGTAAAACAGAGGACCTTAAGTTCACGTTTTCAAAAGCTCTCAAAATACCTGGATGACTGATTCTGGTTTAAAGTTGATGGGACTTGGAACTTTGGAAAACAGAAGAGCAGTTATGTCTTTGAAAAATGTCTGGTCAATAGGACAACAGATTTTCAGCAGTCCTTTTCCAACTGACAACTCACTACTCACTCAGTTCCAAGAAAAATTTATCTGTTTTGAAGACTGACTCAAGGCTCTCTAACCTATGTTATAAAGATTTTGAACAGAGATACAGGAACCTTATGCAGATGATGCAAGGTCAGACAAACAAAGCTATCGAACAATTGATAAATAAATATTTATATGCATATCATAACATCACTGACTATATAACATGGTAAAATAGAAAGCAGTTATTATGAGCTAAAGTAGATTTACAAAAAAAATCAATTACGTATCTAAAAGCGGTTCAAGATATATAGTGAAGTGCATCAAGCTGACTGCCTGACTACGCAATTAAAAATCTCAACAAAGGAAATTATATGGATGAAGGTAGTGAAAGACTGTTTCCTTTAAAATTTTGCTTTTGCAAAAGTCATAAAAATATTTCAATTCTCTTTTTTTTTTATTTCCTCCATTTTAATTGTAATTAGTTTTAATGTTTAATACTCTAAACCAACAAAAATTATACATACATGAGAATTTGTCAATAAAAATATTTACAAGTATGCTGCTTTAAAATATTGTTTCTTGTGATTTTGTGAATTTTTTTTAGTCATAATTCTTTTTTCAAAATCAAAAATTGCTAACATATTGTGAACAATCAAGGTCAAACATTCAATAACTCATTGTTTTTTATGGGCAGAAAAAAAAATCACAACCTTCTTCTACGGCCTTGGCAGGAAGCTACAACACTCAGAAGTACATTTAACTGTTTTTAAGGTTTTCAGTTAAACCTGCTTGAGTGAATTAAAACTTTCCCCTCCACACTTTTTTTGTCCTTTGTGAATGTGCATGTGCGTGTCAACAGAGGCTGAAATGTCACCTGTGAAGCTACATATGTTCCAAGACAAAGGATATGGCATTTCTCTCAGACATAAGACTGAGGCATAAGTCTTTTTCCTAAAATTTGCCAAATAATACATGCCCATTTTTGTGGCTCCTCTTTCTTTGATCTTTCCTTTTAATAATAGGCTCCTTTAAGAAGGGGAATGTGACACCTGCTGCAGTTTGAAGTCAGTGAGATCCAGCTAATAGTCAGGCATTTTATGATGATAAATTGCAATTATAAAACACTGGTATTTCAAACTATTTTCTAGTGTAACCAATAATTTTTATGACTTTTACTCAGTAGACAGTCTGTGTTCTTGCACAAGTGCAAAGCATATATGGAACTAATTCCTGTCCATCTGCCATGTACAAGGAAAACACATGAAAAGCTAGGTCAAAATAGTAGCCAACTGGGCAAGTGGATTGTTTCATCTATGATTGTTGAGGAAAAAAAAAACAAGTAATCTGTGGTATAGTTTTATTTTTCATTCTTCTAGTCATGCAATAGTGGACCACTGCCTTGACCTTCCACTAGTCTTTCAGTTTTGGTAACACAACTGAAGTGCTGTGTGATAAAAGAGAGCAGTAAACTGATCTATCCTAAAAGACATTTACTTTTATTCAGAGTTTTACCCTGGATTAGTTTAGTGACACAGTTGCCACACGATCTTGCAAACAGGAGTGCTCAGAAATACATACGTCTACCTCTGTGGACATGGGAAGAACCATGGTTGCTGACTAGTTGTGGGTGAGGAACATACCGTGCATATGGCATACTTTGATTTTAGTAAGTCTTCATGTCCTGTAGCATTCTACTTTGGAGAATGAAGAAGTACAGACTACCAGTTGCACCAAAATCTGAATGTTCAGCTGGCAGGTGGCAATGAGAAGAGTACCTCAGAGGTTGGTTCTGAGGCCCACCCTGTTTAATATCTTCATCAATGACCTAGATGATGGCAATGCACCCCCTGACTGCACTAAATTATTGTGAATGACTGAGAATAAACAACAGAACTTCAGTTCACAGGGACGTTGGTAGATCTGAGAACTGAACTAGTGTGATGAAGCTCAGTGTTGAGCAATGCAAAAGGCTACACCTGGGACAGAATAACCCAAGGAAATGTACAGAGAATTCCCAAGAGTGAAAGAAATGTGCAACATTCACATGGGAATAAAGGCAAACTGTCTGCACTGTAAATGTAGTTCCTTGAATGATTCAAACAGAAAAACGTATAAAGCAAACAAAATAGTTAAGAAAAATGAGAAAGGAAAACTATTCCCCACAGAAATCTTTTCCATTACAAAATGACCAATCATTATTTGGATATATGCTTTAACAAATGTTTTCACTTATATAGCTAACCTAAGATGCTGTAAATATGTAATGACATTCTTATCAATTCCCTGCTTTTCCATTTTTTTCTAAATGTATTTAAGATTATAATTTTAGTAATACTGTTATTAAAAAGAAAATGAAAGTAAGCTACATATTAGTAATGTTTCAAAATAAACAACTGCATGCTTTAGGAGTATGTACTGATAATAACTTAATAATTGCTGTTGCTTGCTTAATATATTCTAATTAAGTGCCTGAAACATTTGTTAAAAGCATTAATGTACTATTAGGAATTTAAATCTGAATTTATTTCTTATTTAAAGTTGAGCTAAGGGTTGAGCAATTACAATAATCAATCACTTGCTTTACTTCAGCAAGTGCTCACCAGTATATATGCAGAGTGTGCTATTAAACAAAAATAATTGCTTTCTAAGAGTGTGACATTTACCAGTTTTATATAGATACATATGCACGAGAAATTTGAAAAATCAGTCACAGGCTATCATTTCCTCATTTGTTCCTTGTTTCAGAACGCCCTTAAAGAAATAAATTGAGGTAACATTAAACATGGTTGCCAAGCTTAAGTTTCCATATAAGTTTTGTATATATTTTGCCAGATCTTAAAACTTTCTTTTTAGTTAACGAATTCAGTTGAGTCACAAACCTTATATAAAGCGGACAATATTTCCACAAAATTCAGGCAAATATCTTAAAAAACTTTATAGAGACACATCTTGATTAATACATCTCCCGAAAAATCTAAAATGGCAACAAACAATTCACAAAATTCAAATCCGTTTTGTTTGTGTGTCCAGAGAATGAAGTAGTAGGGATTAGTCTGCCTATACCCACAGAAAACCCTAGACAGAATAGCTGCATATGTGGTGCAACTAAAACATAGTCACCAACTCACACTTCCTACTGAACTGTTGTTCTTGTGTTTAGGTACCCACAAAGAGGAAATCATATGCGTTTAGAGAAGGAGGACACTCATGATATCTCTACTACATTTAGTAGAGATAAATGTCAACTAAATGTAGTTGACACAGTTTCCATCCCACTTAAGATGTTCACCTTAAACGTACAAATTGTTCTGCCCACAGAGTTGGGAAGCAGAGCTAGTCTGAAGAACTAGCAGTGTCCGTGAGGGCACGGCATCCCTCTTGCCCTGTCACTGAACCCAGAGGTGCAGAGGAAGACCCCAGCACCTGCACTAACCACTTCCACCTCCTCATGGGAGCTGGGATGAATAGTAAGGGTTGAGGGAGTCACAGACTGGGCGATACCATCATGGCTCCCTTATCAACTTCTCAGCTAACTTGGCCATATCAAACTCCTATACTTCTCCCTGGTACAGACTTAACAAATCGCATTGGGATTGTCCAGCTTCATCACAGAATCATCATGGAATCACAGAATGGCTTGGGTTGGAAAACACCTTAATGATCACCTAGTTCCAAACCTCCTGCCATAGGTGGGGGCATCTTCCGCTCGACTGGGCTACTCAAAGTCCCAGCCAGCCTGGCCTTAAATACTCATAACTGCTAGCAGAGTAGTCTAGTCACCTTCTTCTGTATTTCTACCAACACTAGTTTGGTACAACCAAAAACTATTCAGTTATTTTTTCTTAATATAGCACATCACACCTATTTGTGAGAATCTGATGATGTACACCTTACCTATAAGGTTTTTACATAGCCTGTGGTGCTCTGTCCCCTGAAAAAAAACATACAACTTCAAGTGGAAGATCGCAGGCCTGGGTCTCCCCAGAGGATCTTTCTTACAAGCACTTTAACTCCAAAAAAGAATGTAATATTTCTAACCCACTTTTAGGACTTGCACTGTGACAGATGTTACAACTCCCGTGTTAAGGCACCCAACACTCATGATTTTAGGACACTATGGAGAAAAGAATGCCTTGGCCTAAGGCCACTTTATTGGCCCTAAATCTTTGACCAGGTTAGATCAAATGAACACTTGAGGAAAGGTAGGACAGCTCTTTCTGGAATCCCGAGCTTTGTATACATAATCAAAGGCATCTAAATCACTGTTTTCATAAACTAGAGCCATTTGGCCTAAGCTGTAAGACTTGACTGTACACTTCTTTCCTTCAAAAGTATCATGGAAACACACAGGCGAGGTTGACACTGAAAGCAAATTGTAGAACCGGAATGAGGCAATTTTAGATGATTTAAAATATCTTTTCATTCAGTAATATGTCACATTGAGACTCAAACTATTTCCTAATGTTTTAAAATAAAAAATTGAGATTTGGCAGACACAGTCCACAGTCCAGATACTTTCACGTAACCTTTAAGACAGAAATACTGCCATTAAAATCTCCCTAAATTATTATGCTATCAAATGTTCATGAGCAATGAAACTATATGAATTTCACATTCAGTGACTGACCTAGAAAACTAGATATAGGACTTTCAGTTGCAAAAATGGACTATTTTGACATGAAAAACATTTTTTCTAGGTCTTGTTTCTAATATATTTTTTTTTGTATTTGAATTTCAAAGACCAAGTGTTATTCTGGAATTAAAAACCTACATATTAATCTATGAAATAGTAAAACTAAAAGAATAAATCTTTTCCTTGCTTTAGGTTTTTCTGTAAAACAATGACAGCTGGATTTGAACTTAATTAATAGGTATTTTTTATTAAAAATATTTTAGCACATAAATTATTGAGTATTTTATTTATATTTATCTAATAATATATCAATGTCATTTAAAACAGAAAGGTCTTAATCCTTTATTGTAAACTCAGTATTTTTAAAAGTTAGTTCTTTGAAGTGACAGAAACGTTATATATCTAGAGGAACTTTGTAAATATTTTCATAAATATTTTATAGTATATCCACTTTTTTATACTTTCTTTGAGCTTTAGTTTTAGTGGAAGGCCTAGGGGGATGCTGAATGAAAAAAAAAGCACTATAGGTATATAGTACCCTTAATCTCTCAGTCAGGCAAACTCTTTGTAGAAATACTCATGTCTTCAACTGCTATGCTCTCAAATCACTCATTTTTTGTAAAGAAGACTCCTCAAAAAGAATAAGCAAGGCTTTAATATTATTTTAGCTTTTAAAATAGATTCAAAGAGAAAAAAAATTGCAGTATCAAGGCAATAAAAAGCAAAAAAAAAAAAAAAAAAGAGCAATCAATTCTTGAAGCCCGGCATTTACAACAAAACACAGACAACGGTTTATTCAAACTTGGAAAAATAATAGTGATGGATAAAAAATACGGTTTAGCATACAGAAAATTCAGGCTGATTTTCTCTGTGATCCTACTTAGAAAGAAAGACTGAACTTCAGCAGGATGCAAATCATATTGTACCATAGTTACATTTCTTAGATTTTCATAAAAGTTGATTTTTCTTCCTAATTATTTTATCAGGCTTATGCTCGGTTAATTACACAGTTTACAGGGTCCCTCTAAATCATGCATTTTTGAAATGTGGTAGAAAGCGTAATAGTTGATCTGTATTGGTTATTTAAAATATCCCATCATCAACACAACTTTGTGCTTTCATATGGATTATATATTTGAAGTATTTGAACCATATTTGCTTACTAGTTTTGCTCTACTCTTATCTATTATTTACATAGGTTTCAATTTCCTGTGTGAATTAAACAACTATTTTACCAGAAACAAAGCACAAGAAAGAAAACTACTATTTATAGCAGGTTTTCTTTCCTAAACACCTCAGAAATTGGAAATATCACTCATAATATTAATATTTGGTGTCTTGTATGAGATCTTTCACTCTCTTAAGGTAAAGCCCAAACAATAAATGACAATATGAGAAAGATCTTTTATTCCTCTAATTGTTATAGAGAAAGACTTACAGGTTTTCCTACTTTTTCTCTGCCTTTACACTACTGAACTGACTCCTTGTGTTTGGTATTTTTGTGTTCTAGTTTGAACATAAGTCCATTTTGTTACAGAAAATAAAGTTCTGATCCAAAAAGGCAGCTCTCAAGTTCACAGATTTGAGGGAGTTTTTTACAATTGCAGCTTTTACAAACAGCATTCCAATACAATGAAAATGGTGGAAATAAACATAAATCTCAAAAATGTAGAAAAAGTTTCAAAAGAACAAGAACTCCTGCTCTTCCAATACCTGAAAGGAACCTACAGGAAGTCTAGAGAGGGAGTTTTTATAAGAGTGTCCACCAATAGGACAAGGGGAAATGGATTTAAATTGAAGGAGAATAGGTTTAAATTGGACCTTAGGAAGAAATGTAAGAGTGTGGCAAAGCTCTAGAAGAGATTGCCCAGAGAGGTTGTGGATGCCCCTTCCCTGGAGATGTTCAAGGGCGGGCTGGATGAGCCCTTGAGCAAACTGGTCTAGTTAAGGGTATCCCTGCCCATGGCAAGGTGGTAAGATTAGATGATCTCTAAGGTCCCTTCCAACCTAAGACATTCTATGATTCTATGATTCTACTTCTAAAATTTGATTGTTCAGAATTCTGTTTAAAAGTCAAAACAAGCTTTTGGTTTATATGATGCTCATACATTTCTTTTGTTTTTTTTTTTTTCACCAGTTAATCCTTCGTTGTGTAATCACAATGACTCTACAACCATATATTCATTGAATTTTTTTAATCTTTCCTAGATTTTTTTTTTTTGTTCCGGTCAACAAAATTTGATTTTCCCCTTGTAGTCTGTCTTTGAAATGCGTAGCTTGAGGCAGAGGAAGTCTACATCACAAATCTTCAAACCTGCATTTTTGGTCTATGCCAACAGGTTAATAAGATTTTACATTTAGCATTTCCTCCTCCTGTACAATATCACCTGATGGAAGTACCAGTTAGAACTTCTCATATATTTAATTGCCAACCACTGCATGCTTATATAATGAGGGGATTTTAGAAGAGACATTTTTATATAATTAACTCCATATCCAAATATGTTACAAAATATTGTGAAATCACCTAATGAAAGCCTTTCTTGTAAAATTAATTTAAATAATTTGAAAAGAAAAAAATTAACTGATTAACATACTGATAATGTCCAGTAATATTATAAAAGTTAAACAAATTCTTACCTTCTAATGGTTAATTAAATGTTCAAAGCATGTATTAGTTTATTTCAAAATATCATCTAGTATGTTTAGTTATAGAGTTAAATGCATAGAAAGGTTCATTTTTAATGTTGCTGCAGTACATTTAAGATTACTACTGTCTTTGTTCTCTCAGCAGCTACAAGTGCTCTATAAGGCAGCTAAAAACGCTCCATAGAGTATAAAATTAAAACCAATGTAACACTTTTATCTTCAAAATTTACAGGAATAGCTTTTTAATCCAGCTCAAAGATAAAGATTGTTTTGGTTTATATTTTTTTTAAAAAAATATATTTTCAAAGGAGAAAATAAATCACTTTATCTAGCTACTAATTACCTGAAACTTACAGCAAGCTTGTAAACTTCTTTATTTCAAAGTAATACTAGTCCCACTGAAGGAATCAGAATTGCAAACAGAGTAAGAAGAAAAAATTAAAGATGAATTTTCAAGAATTTAATTTTCTTTCTCCACAGCTTGATCAGCTCTTTTATACTACATCAAAGATTGTTCATAGTAGATAGCAAGCATAATGCAGAGTTACTTCTTTGTTAAGTTATTGAGACAAATCACTCCTTTAAATATCTGTTTTTGTGGCATATTTGTAGAAACAAGCATAGTCACTTGTCATTAAAAACATTCTGCAGTAAGAAATCAATGTATTTTTGCTATTTGCCCTGAATATTGCTATATCGGCTGTCTAGAAGGACCCTTTTATGAGGAATCTGACTGAAATCAGTTACACTGACCAGGTAGGATAAAAAGATTCATTTCAAAGGTGTGGCAGAAGTTGTGCAAAGGAAGATAGCATGTTCAGCAGAAAGCATCTGCTATAATAGAAGGGACCCCAGAGCTCCACCAGTATGAGAGAGAAGACTGATGCTGGGGAAGTGTTCTGGCTTCAGCTGGATTAGAGATGATTTTCCTTCTTAGTAGCTAGAATAGTGCTGTGGTTTGGATTCTGGATGAGAAGAATATTGATAATATACTGATGGTGTTAGTTGTTGCTAGGAAATGAATGAGCTTTCAACATGTCGTGTTTTGCTAGTGTGCAGAAGCACAAGAAGTGAGGAAGGAGTATGACCAGGACAGCTGACCTGAACTGGTCAAAGGGGTATTCCATACCATAGGGTGTCATGTTCAGTATAGAAACTGAGCGGAGTTGGCCAGGGAGGGGTGGCTTCCTGCTCAGGCATCAGTCAGTGGGTGGTGAGCAATTGCCTTGTGCATCACTTGTCTTTTCTTGGGTTTTATTTCTCTCTCTTTTTGTTATCTACCCTTTCATTATAATTAATTATTACAACTATTACAATTATTACCATTATGATTGTATTTTCATTCATATTTTTTTTATTAAACTGTTCTAAACTTTTATTATTTTTTTTTTTCAGTTCTCCATCCTGCTGGAAGTGGGGAGGAGTGAATGAGCAGCTGTCTGGTGTTTAGTTGTTGGCTGGGATGAAACCTCTGTGGGAGGGTAGGGGAGCTGTGCACCTGCAGGTTTGCGGGTT
The DNA here is from genome assembly GCA_020746105.1 of Trogon surrucura. Taxonomy (NCBI): domain Eukaryota; kingdom Metazoa; phylum Chordata; class Aves; order Trogoniformes; family Trogonidae; genus Trogon; species Trogon surrucura. The sequence goes on along the minus strand of CM036617.1, from coordinate 107,830,004 downwards.
GGCTGCTCTCAAGCATAACCCGTGAGTGTGTTTTGCCTGTCCTCAGTTTCCACTGTTCACATAAGCCTTGTTTCCTTAGGAAGAAAAAAGATAGTGTTTTCAGTTGGTGTCTCATCATGCCACTTAATGATTTTTCCACGACTCCTAGGAGACAGACTCCCTCTGCTCCTGCAAATTAGCGAGCCAGGCAGGGGGTCACAGTAAGACAGTATGACAACCAAGAAAATTTCTCCCCAGGATACTATCGGAATTAATCTACTGAAGCTCAGAAGGCAGATGGTTACATACTTTGGTATGAAGGAGAGACATAGCTCTATTTCAGTGGTGATCCTCCTGTTGCCCTTCCAGTGTGTAAGCGGGAACATATGGTGCTTTAAACACTGCTATCTTTGGATCCATACTGTGCCTGCCTCCAAAGAGAACTCAGGAGGAAATAGAAAGTTTAAATCAGCGGCAATATTTCAGCATCTTCTCTCCCAATGAGAAGGCATAGGGGACATTGAATAATGAGCTTAAATGCAGATTAGTTCAGCAAAGAAAAGGTCAAAGTCCTGCACCTGGCAAAGAACAACTCCATGCACCAGTACATGCTGGGTACCACCTAAATGAAGAGCAGCTCATCAAAAAAAGGCCAGGGGGTCCTAGTAGACACTAGGTTGAATGTGAGCCAGCTGTGTGCTCTTGAGGCAAAGAAGGTTAATGGTAAATTGTCAGAACATGGCTCTGGGCAACCAGCTGCAGGTGGCCCCACTTCAGCAGGGTCTTGGCCAAGAAGACCTCAAGGGGATCCTTCCAAACTCAATCGTTCTCTGCCTCTTCACTACTGGGCAGTGTTTTCCCCTTCCTTTTCCCCCAGCTTTCCCCTGGCTGTGCCTCCATCATGGCTGTGGGACCCAGCTGTGCCCTGCAGAGAGTTGGTTGGAGCCAGCTGGAACCAGCTGTGCCTGGCATGGGGCAGCCCTGGCCACTCCTCACAGAGATCCCCCACAGCCTGGGCCATGGACACCCAATATATCATGAAAGTTTTTTTCCAGTTACATATTTTTCTTCTACTGTTTAAGATTTTAAGCTATGTACTTATTACCATTTTGTCCTCATCTATTTTCATTAGTGAAAAGATGCAGGGTAGTTTTTTTATAGATGAAAAACACAGTACAAAGTATTTTTGGAAGTTCTATGTATTATAAATGGTGGTAAATGAAGAGGAGCTGCTGTTCAAGCTACATTAGAGCTGTTGGCTCCCAGGGTCTCAAGCTCAGGTCTGTATCTATGCTCGTAGCAGCCAAATACAAATCACTAGAGATTTAGCAACCAGTGAATTCTGCTTTTTCACAAGTAAAATCAGATAATCTGTCCAGCAATGAACCAGCAGCATCTCATAGTGCTGGGTGAAAAATCCAGGTTCCCTAAATCATTCAATCTCTGCTTTCTGTGAAGAAAGAAACTCGTTACTCGTCGTCTTTAGCTTACCTCGGTTTCACGGAGACAAGTGACTGGAAATGCCTTTTCTCCCTAAAGCTCTTCTACAAGCACAGACTAGCAAAAGATTAAAAAAAAAATCATTTTCACAACATTTCAAGAACATTGACACCTCATTCAGAGACAGAAAACTCAAATTAAAGGCACCATTTTCACAGGATTTTTCTTCCATATTCTGTGTATGAAATGTTGGTGAAAGCAGAAATTTTTCTGACTTATCAAACCATGCTATTAACTTCCGAACATAAGTAGAAGCATATTTACAAAAAAAAAAATCTGTCTCAGAAAAGATCAATTATAAATTTAAATACTTATCTGCCTATAAAAATCTGTTCACTCTTTTTTTGTGCAAAACAACTTCACATTGAAGCACAAGCTATGCCAGTGATCAAGTCACTGAGTTTCGTTTGCAGAGTTGCACACATAATAGCAAGAACATGATTTAAGATACAGACATTTCTATCTAGAAAAGGAAAGACATTTAACCTTGTCTTGTCTTTGATCCTAAGGGAATGCAAATATTTCCCTCCTTCAGGAGATGCAAGACAAACACCAGACCCTTTCACTATTGAAGAGATGGATAGTAAAGCAGCTAGCGAGGACAAAGAGACAGTGGACTCATGCCTCTCGCATTGCCTCGGTAGCCAACCTGACAGACCAAGTGCCAGCCTGCTGCACTAGTGCTGCCGCCGGAATCACCTCTGCAGCGACGTGTGAAAACAGAGCGTGGTTCACCACCCATTCTGCTGTTGCACCCAGGTGCTGCCTTTCTGGAAGATACTGATTTCAGAAGTAAGATAGACTTGCTAGACTTCCCTCTTACCACAGCAGCCATCTTTGCGGAAAATGACAAAGCCTGCAGAGAAAGAGCTGGCAATGGCCAATTAAGGTCACCATTTTGTTAGGGTACCTGGCTCAGTCACAGTGGCTCCTCAGTACAGAATCATTTTCAGCAGCTTTGTGTACCAGTAGTGTATACACGCAGATTAAGATCTGTAATTAATGTAAATCAGTGCTGACATTAAAGGAACCTCCATGCAGATAGAGAGAGGCAATAATAAAACAAACAAACAAAACCCTACAAAACTTTCTTGGACATTATTCAGTCCTCTGAAAGAGTAAGTAAGAAAAAAATGAATCTTCATTTCACATTCTGAGAACTATGGGGGGGGGGGAAAGGAATATTTTTATAATTTCATGTCGTATATGGATTTAAATCTTAAATGTTATTGTGAATATGGATGTATTTTTCTTTTAATGCACATCAATATTAATAGCCTAGATATACAGAGCACACACTGAGATGATAATTTGCCCCTTAAATGTGCAAATCCTATTAAAATATTTGTCTAAAGCCTGGATTAATATTGAGTTGGTGCTTTTGCTAGCTCATCATAATTTTATCAGTGCAAATACTTGAACTATGAGAATGCTAATGACTTACACAGCAGGCACTACATGTTATAATGGAGTCCAATTACTTTTGACTATTCAAATATGTTGCACATTTCAAAGGCAGTTCCCATGTGACTACTTTTCCAAGAAAATGTCAAGTTACTAAGACTTCATTTACTTAAGAAGGAAAGTTTTTAAAATGCTAAGTAGTAAACCATGTTATCTCATTTCCTTTGTACCTAATTGGACTATAACAATTTTTCTTTCATTTTTCACATCATCTAACTCTTTCTAAATAAATTTCTTACAGAAAAGGATCCAGAACACCTGTTATTTATTTGACAATTAATTCCACTTTTCATCTTTGGTTCATAGTCAATCTTATAAAGGATTACAAGAAAAATTTCTCTGTCAAGATACTTTTCTGAAGAGTATCACAAATTCACCTTCATTTATCTACACGTTTCAAGAACTTATCTATCCATCGTGTTTACTAGAGCAGGTAACAAGTCTGATACTAGTTTTATGACAGTATCAGATGGCTCAAGAGCTGACAGAGACTTTTAAAGGCTCATCTAGTCTACGGATTTAAACTAACATATGTAATCCAAGCCTACAGCTACTTAACTAACAATCAGCTATATCTAGGAGTAAAAAAAATGATGAGGCTTTTGTGATAAAAGTGAGGACAGAGAGGATACGAAAAGCTTAATTCCAGTAATGTTCTTGTCATCTTGATGAAACATATTATATATGAAATATCAAGGACAAGATTAACTCAACATATTTAGAGTTTAAAAAGAAATCATTTCAATATGTGCAGGTAAGTCACGTTTCTGAAATTTCCTCACAGTGTAAACAGATTTATTAATGAAAATAGACATGATCTACATACACTACTTCAGAACATCTAAGCATGTAACCCTTTATTTCCTTAGTCACGTTAGTAATAAAGTTTTTGAATCAGTTTTTAAACCAAAAAATTTTCAAGACAGCAGAGCTACCTTTCTGGAGATTAAATCCTGCATGGTGCTTGAGCCTTCTGCACTCTCCTTTCTAATGATCTTTGCTTCCTTTGGGAGTCATTATTTACTGTGTTCCACATAACAGTCAATGATGTTTAGTTCCTTAACAGGAACTGAGTAAGACCTGAGTAACATCTATCAATATAGCTCATTTTCTTGACTCTGTAAACCTTCTATAGCCTTGGCCAGTGATTTAGGATGATATCACATCTCAGATGAACCTGAAGCAAGTTTTTCTAAGCCAGTACGGAAAAATTCATCATCCCTTGGCTATAGTTCTGCTCCTCTCATGCAGATTTCTCAGAGCTCTGTTTCTTCTCCTCCTCACACCGAAATGGTTGCTGACTAGACTTCTGATACAATAATGATGGGACCAATCCAAGTACAAATATTGTTCACCAAAAAAAAAATTGTACAAGATACATTCAATAACACCATAGTTAATTTGAAAAAAAAAATATATACCAGCTGGCACTGTCAATAATGCAAAAATCTTGGGATGCAGGGCAGAGATAGTCCTGGTGCTGAGCAAGCACAGTTATGGCAATACAGTACTACTAATCGGCAACTGATCATAGTCCTTGCACCGAAATTTGCACTAACCTGGGTCCACTATCTTCACTACCTTACACTGTACATCATGATACATGTTGAACTAACATTAGTTTAGCTGTGTTTTTTAAAAAACTGCACAGAGATGCACTTAGATACTGTATGTCAGTAAAGTCAGATGTTTCCAAGTCCATTTACTTGGCAAGATTATGCAGGTGTCTAGGCGTGTGTTCATAGGACACAACCAGCCAATTCACTTAAGTCGGACGTGGTTACTTAGACTTTTGTGGTGCTATACCCATTTGCACCACCTGATGACTAAGACAAAAAGGCTCAGATTTCTTGTTCTAATTCAGTCTGGATGTTCAGATACCTTTAACTCTCCTTTAAGTATTCTCCATTTAACAACTCATTACTAAGCCAGATGGGTCTTCACTGGCTGTTAACTCTCATCTACTAGAAAGACTCTCTTGCATCAAACATTCCAGAGTAATATATCTATGAGTTTTATATCTTTGTCAGAGTGTGATTGACATCTAGGTGAATTATTACAAAATATATTCTGAGGAAATATAATTATTCCCTCACTTTTTATCTTGTCATATTCAAAATTAAAAAAAAAAATCTGAATATTATACTGGTGCATTTTGGACTTGCATAAAAATGTTACAGGAAAATGATGTGAAGATTGTGAAGTCAAGCATTTCAAAATTACAAACCATCAAGATTAGGATCAGTTTTACAATTTGGTTTCAGTTTTTGTTTGTTGACATTTTGATGTCATCTTTGACTAAGTGCAGACTACTTTTTGTTGACTTTTCTTCCCTCTAAGTGAAATGTGCTCTTTACTCTATGCAGGCAGAGGGCCATCCTACGCTGTGACAAGTTAGAAATCCAGAAACACAGACAAAATTCTACGTCTATCGTCACGAGACATACACACAATATATTCTGAACCTGAACACAGATCTGTGCTTAATCCCAAAGTTGCTGTATATCAAATAGCAGTGACAGGTATACCTGCATTTAGATGACCTCATAAGTGCTCACAGAGGAGAAAGTTTGTGTCAGTGCAGCTGAGCACAGCCCCAGCAGTAGGACTGTGGGACACAGGAGGACTGCCTGCATCCTCTGGGCCCTATTTGTTCCCAGGAAGGGGGGTGAAAGCTGCCCCACAGCCCCCTAGTACCCCTCCAGGGCTATCTGTGTGTGAGGGTGTGCCTGGGGCTACCAGCCCCTTCCCCAGCGGCACTCCCAGAGCTGGAGCTCAGACAGGCTGGGCAATGGGCACTTGGCCACGGGGCGCCTGGGAAACCCAGCTCAGCCCTGCTCAGGCCAAGGGCAGCCCCGACACCTCCCAGGGTCCCTGCCCACAGTGGTGGCAAGTATAACAATGCTTATGACACCACCTACATGTGGTGTCATTACCCTAAGGGACAAAGTAAACATTTCTCTGTATATGTGTATATATATACATATTCTAAGACATGCTTCATAAGACATGGACCCACAGTCCCTACTATTCATGCTTTTTTTGCTCATTTATATAAATGACTGAAGTAAAGATAAATATTTTTTTGTAATTATGACTTGGCAGATTTTGGGAGGCTTTTTATGGTTTGAAGAGTAGACCAAAGACAGTCGAATACTTATTAATAGGGTATTAAATTAAAGCAGATATTTTTTCACTTAAAGTACAGAGGCTGGCCAATGATTTTGGCAATGAGAAAATCACTGCTAATTCCTTCATTAGACAGTAAAAGCTAGACAGCAATAGCACAGTGAAAGGAACAATGACTTCTGAAACTTAAAAGTGAAGTGTACATGAATTTGGTACATTGAATGAAAAGTTTCAGATGACACTCACATGTTTTCCTTAATAATTACAGTAGAGTATCAGGTCTCTGTAGCATATGAAGAAAGCTCAGGGTTTTATTTCTTTAGTGGTAATCTCTTTAGGAGGACAGTTAGCTTGTTTAGAGGCACATTGCTGTGTAGGCATTTAAAGTTGCTAAATGGGAAGCATCAGAGTATCACAGAGAGAAGAACATGTCCTCTCTCCATACTTCTGGTATTCTTGTTAGCATGCTGTGTTTGACATCTCAGAAAAGAGTCTTTAAAATAGCCAGAGCAGTGAAATGATCGTTTATGAGGAAAGTTTCTGAATAAATATTTAACTGAGAGGTAGAAGAATTTCTAGTATCTGCAAACATTAAAGTAACATTAATACTAACATGTAAACCAATCCCTTCTTCAGTTAAAAAAATATCATAATAGAAAGGGAATATCCTTATAATTGATTAAGGAACATAAAGAAAAACTGAAACAAAAAGTAAAAATCCTCAATGAACATAAAGTATTACACTTACTATCAAAACTGAAAAATATCCTGTGGAATGTATCTTTTTCCCTCTGTGAGTGAGCCTGACACTATCACTAAGGGCTGTAAACCTCCATGCAAAGGTTCATTTTGTTGCTGACTTTGAATCTCTGGCTCCATACAGCAAGCAGCACAGGAGCACTGCTGAAGCCTGAGGTCAGTCTGATGTTAACATTAAGGTCTGCTGGAGCAGGAGGAGAACCAGACTGCACATTGGACTCTACTCACAGCTGCTCAAGGTGGAGAAGTCCTTCACCAAGACAAAAGAGAGACGATGGCAGCAAGCACAGGGCTGAGCCTTCCCTGCATTTACTTACAAGGGATCAAATCCTTTCCCCACTCTGTATTGCAAGACCTGAGAATTAGATTCTATTAGTCCTGTGTTTAGTTTGAAAGGTTAATTATAATTTGATTGGACTGTTTAAGGACTAAATGGCTGATCTGACTGATGAGTGAGGATGTATTTCTAAAATTAGCTAAGAAAAAATACTCAGAGAAACAGTTTCTTAGTTACACATATATTAGACTGATTAAAATTCTAGTCTGTGAAAGATGAAATCTTAGCGTACTTAGATCTGCTTTGTTATTTCTGACAGTACAGAAGGATTGTATCTGCCCTTCACATTGTCCATGTAGAATATAAGCCACAAAATCTTTACAGGGGACATGAGATGTGGTAATTTCCATATTAGATGTGAGCATTAATTCTCTGAAATGTGTTTTCAATAGCTATTTCCCATCTAAGTAACTGACTCTATTATTAAAGTATACAAAATAAACTTCATATTTTTAAATATCTGCTTAGTATACACTTCATTTACTGGCTCACTAATGAAAAGGGTTTTTTTTAAAAAAAAGCTATTCCAGTTATTACAATCACTTTCTCTGGCTTATAGTTTCAGTAGTGCTGTCAAAGGTGGCTGAAAACATTGTGGAGCCTGCTTTCTGACCAGCATTTTTATACAGAGAGAAAACCATTTATTTGTTTACACTATGTAAAAAAACAGTGAGAACAAGGAAACACATGTCACTGTATTTACTTTCCTTTACAGTGTGCTGGAATTAACAGCAGGACTGATGTTTAAAATATTTTCTCTATGGACGTTAAAGATTATGTGCATTAAATAGACATGATACAAATTTAATAAGCATAGAAATGGTAGAAAGGGCCTATCTCCATCCTGTGTTCCTGAATTTTAAAAATTAATTAACAAGATTCAAATCTAACTTGCTTACCAATCTAACTGTTCTCTGAAAGGAGGAAAAAACAAGCCTAACTACACATGCACTGAATTAAGCATGAAGCTATTGTTAGCTATTGATCCATTAGTGTTACCCTTTGTAACTCTATCAAGCAAGTATTAATTTAATACTTCAATAATTTCCCCATCCTCTGCCATCCTGTTTCCCATCTCATCCTCCAGAGTTCTAATTTCCTCCCTGATTAATTCTTTGTTTTGATAATAATGAAAAATCTTTTGAGTTCGTTTTCATTTCTATCTATAAGAATTCACATTCTTCCTTCTACTTATTTCATATATTCTTTGATTACGTTCTTAAGCAACTTCTAATTCTTAACAATGTTTACTTCCTGTTTCAAAGTTGATATTAATTGCTTTTTTTCAGATCTATTCCTTGGTTCTATAAATTATAAATATAAGTAAGTGGTCAACTAGGATTTCTAATTTAATTCCCCAAACACTTATAAAGAAAATGTAAATATGGGTTCTTGGCATAAAAATATGAATTGACGCACATTGATTTATATTAAGAGGATAACAGGTTACCATATAGTATTGCAAAAATATCAACAGGTCTTTATTTATTTTCTAAAGACATTTAAAAATCTATTTCTTAGTTTTTAACTTGGCTCTTAAAAACTTCAGGCTAAAAGCTATTCAAGTGTAAATTTATATTTTGTGGCATCCATCTAAAAAGCTGTCTCTAGTTTTGCTCCTTTTATATATATATGTGTTTATATACATATACACACATATATATGTAGTAAGGCTTATATTGCATCAGAGTACAAAAGAAAAATTGGGTTTTCTCTTGTTTTGTTCCCCTCCCAACCGGAAATGTCATTTTAAAGGAAAAAATAGATTTGTAAACCTATGTTTTCAGTGGAAAAGCAGTGACTGGCACTCTTTTATCATTAAAACCATTTTGCTGCTACCTTGTCTATTGCTACCTCTAAATTTTTTAAATGATCTCTCTTCACAAGACATTGTGTAAAATGTAATACTAGAGAGGTAGCAAAGGCCAAACAGATGAAAACATTAATACAGAACTCATCTTATTTAAAACAATAAATCAGATAATATAGAATTGCTAAAACAGATCTTCCTCCTCAGACAGCAAGAGATATCTTTCTGTATCAAATGGTTATAATATCTGATGATATCATTACAGTTCTTCTGGACAGTTGTGAGAGATGCTTGGGAAAAAAAAAGAATAGAGGATCAGTGTTTTTATTTCTTTGGGCTTGGACACTCTGTTTACAACTCTGGCTCTTCAGTTCTTTTTAGTACACTGGGTAGTAGAGAAACATTAATTGTACTATGATAGAATCATAGAACAGTTCAGGTTGGAAAAGACCCTTGGGATCATCAAGTCCAACCATTAACCCTACACTGCAAGTTCTCCCTCTAAACCGTATCACCCAACACCACATCTAAGTGACACTTAAACACATCCAGGGATGGAGACTCAACCACCTCCCTAGGCAGTCTGTTCCAGTGTCTGACCACCCTTTCCGTGAAGAATTTCCTCCTAATGTCCAGCCTAAACCTACCCTGTTGCAACTTGAAACCATTCTCCCTGGTTCTATCTCTAATGACCTCTGAGAAGAGACCAGCACCAACCTCTCTACAATGTCCTTTCAAGTAATTGTAGAGCATGATGAGGTCCCCCCTCAGCCTCCTCTTCCTTAAAATGAACAGTCCCAGCTCCCTCAATCACTCCCCGTAAGGTCTATTCTCCAGGCCCTTCACCAGTTTTGTTGCCCAGTTCTGCACTTGCTCCAACACCTCGATATCTCTCCTATACTGAGGTGCCCAAAACTGAACACAATACTCAAGGTGTGGCCTCACCAGTGCTGAGTACAGGGGGACAATCACCTCCCTACTTCTGCTGGTCACAAAATTTCTGATACAAGCCAGGATGCCGTTGGCCTTCTTGGCCACCTGGGCACACTGCTGGCTCATATTCAGCCGGCTGTCAATCAGAACGCCCAGGTCCTTTTCCGCCAGACAGCCTTCCAGCCACCCTTCCCCAAGCCTGTAGCGTTGCATGGGGTTTGTTAGATTATTACCCTCCATATCCTTAATCTCAAACTCATGAGTCTTTTTAGCTGATTTTTTTCCATCCACTTCACTGTGGAAATGGGGTTTGGGGAGAGGAGTGAGCTGGAGACCTCGTGGGTTATTGTCTCAGTCAGCTTGAACCATGACAATCTGTAAACTCAGAATTGCTTCCAGAATGTTCTGTTCCATTTTCAAAGATAAGAAACTTTGTCTGACACCAGAAACAGAGAATAAATTACATTATTGTAAGCAAGCAATCATTATGACATATGCTTTAGCTTTTGAAATATCATCCAAGTACTGTTCTTGGTAAACCCTAGCTGAAAAATAATTTATTACACTGTGATAAATTAAATGATCATTGCTTTTCTCAGAAAGACGGATTACTTATAGAGCATTCACAGGTCCTGGCATATGAAATTACTGTAAATTGTAGTGTATAATATAGTGGTCAGTAGCCAATAGAACTGTTAATAACTATCAATCTTCCAACAGAGTTACCAATATCTTCTAATTGGAGCCACCACTTTTTCTTACACCTCCTGTTTTTGAAATCACATTATGCTGCTCAAAGCTCGAATTTACATAAAATGGTTCAGAAAGAGGAGTACAGCCATCTTAATGAACTGATCTCTCTGTTTTCACTCTTAACAATGGCATCAGGACTGGTTATACTTCTGTTTGGTTTTTTATCTCGATGAATTCAGAAGAACTTGTATTGGTAGCATTCTTCCAATTGATATGAGAACTTACGTGATGCCACTCTCCAGGCCACTTGCCATGCACAAATTTCTTTATACGATTAAGGTATATTGCTCCTTCTTTCAGGAAAAAATGTCTAACTATAAGGTTGTTTAACATACAATAAGCATATCATGCAGTTAATTTTGATTTAACAGTTGGGAAATATTATTTTCAGTTAAGCTCAAAATAATTTTCAAGCATGCTACCTTTCACAAAAAAAAAAAAAAAATTCCTGGTCTACTCTCACACATCAGCAGACAAAACTCGCATTTCTATGACCTAAGTTAGCCTATACTGTCTAGAGGTTATTTTGCCCCTCCAGAACTGCTATTGCTCAATGGTCTTACCAAGCTTATCCAAGTAGAAATTTGTCTTCTGTCTCAGATTGCCTTATCTGATCCTTCAAACAAGAACCCTGAAGAAAATTCTTCATTAACAAACTCATTCAATCTTACTTACTTCAATCTTACTTCATATCCAGTCTGAGGTTGAACTTTAGAGCAGGGACGGAGTGTTGGAGCTTGCAAACCTCCCGTCAATCAGCTAAAGCTGTGGCAGGATACCCCTTAAACTGAGTTTCTTGTCTCACTCCTCCTCTTTGATTTTGCCCTGTGCTCTCATCCCTCTTACCTCCTGCTGTGTTGTGGGCTTGCTGTCACCTACATCGTGACTACAACCTATCTTTTAGTAAAGCTATTTTATACAAACTGGCAAGAGGTTTTACATTTCTAGAATGAAAAATCTTTACTTATGAAAGGGGAATTTCCAGGGAGAATTGTTTACTTCTGTTTTGGACATCCCAAGATTTCCTCTACAGAACCCAAATATCACTAAAGCTAGCAGTTTTCATCCTTGTGTCTTTGCCCCCTTCTCTACTACGAAAAAGAAGGACAAATAAGCTCACTGGTAGTTATTATCTTGTTATCTTGCTTTCCTGTTTTGTTCCTATCCACTCCTGCTTTATGTCAAGTTTGTCTAAGCTCCACTGATACATTTGAAGGTGAAAATAACCTCCGTTAAACCATAACATTTTTGTTAAGGACACTAACAAATATATCTATATATATCTATATATCTATATATCTATATATATCTATATATAATCCAATATTATATCTCATTGACCACTTTCCGGAAACCTCAAATGCATCAATTCATATGTACAGTATAATTTGGTAATTTACTTCAATTAGAACATTCAATAAAATATTCATGAAAGTAACCTCTTGTTGAGATAGCCCATCCATTTACTTAAAGATAGGGCTTCAGCACTCACAGGTATAATCCATTAGGCAAGCTAATTGACATTTGACCAATAGATTTTTCACGACCTCTCTCCATGAATCTTGACAAAGGCTACTGGTCAAAGTATTAATTCTCACACCTACTGGGTGACAACTACAAGTAAATTAAATGTATTTTTAATAGAACACTCTGTCTAAGTGACCCTATCTCAATGACTAGACACTGCCATGAATATTTATTTACTACTGCCTTTAATGGAACCTAATACTGAGGGACATCTACATTACAAAGAAGTCAAGCCCTATTAATTATCCTAAACCACTACTTATAACAGATAGCTAGGAAAAATAATTTTTCATACAGTTTACCAGATTTTTGTCTACCACCTGATGATTTATTGCTATTAGTAAAATGAACTACATGCCAATTTTTGTGGTACAAACATAAATTACAGGTATGGCAAATTTCTTACCTGAAATTAGATCTTGATTCAGCAAACTTTTCCTCCTATGCTAATCTTTATGAATATGCAGCCTCAGAAATATCATCTATGAAAACACAATAATGTCTATACAAATGAATAGAATTAACTGAATAGTACAAAATCTTAGTGATATACTTGGCTGTACTCCTGTAGGTATTATAAAATAATCCATATATTCAATTAGAAGGACAGTCACCAATATCTATAGAGTGGATAGTCTTAAAAAATATTTTCTCTTAGTCTAAACTCTTTATAACACCTGGCTTTCTTTGCCAAGAATAAGAAGGTATCATTATTTCTGCACATATCTAGGAAAAACTTTGCTGAAATTGCAATGGCATCTCTTCCTCATTGCTACATATGCCTTCTATGCCTTATTATTCCCTTCATCAAATGCTTATACAGAATCCAGATATTTCTCCAGGGAATACTCTACAGGAAAATCTTTCGACTTAAAAAACTAAAGATTAAATTTTTGTTCCCATAAATCGTTTTTAAAATGTGGCTAGAAGTTAGAGCAAGTGTAAAAGAATAGTCTTTCTTAATCCTAAAATACAGGGGGTAGTGCAGTTCTCCAACACTCAGTATCATTGTTCATTTAAAATTATGCTGAAAATATACACTTCCTTGAATTCATATTGCCTGATGAAATATTACTACTGCTAGTGCATGCTTTATCAAGACTACCAGAATGTATCTTTCTACACAGAATCTCATTTCCCCAATTACAGTATCTTGTCGGCATTTCCACTGGAGATTTATTTCTTGTCTTTTTAGATGAGATAACGGGGGATGCGCGTGGGGAGATGATTCAAGAAGTGCTTTACTTTGCAGCCACAGAAAGAATAAGTATGTTATATGCATGGAACAAAACTTTTTACTATGTTCAATTACATGGACCATCAATTATTAAACTACTACTACTATTCCATATTAAGAATACAATGAGATCATTTTGATCTCATTTTATTAAGGAACCCTTAAAAGAAACATTAAGAGATCAGTAGCTTGAATTTCACTTACATAATGAGTTTCTCAAGCACGTGGTAATAGTATATGTTGGAAACACTACATCTTCCTTTCCCATGTTACTAAGAGGGAAGGGAAAAAGAAAACGCAGCTCCGATGGAAGTCAGAAAAGGGATTCACAGTTGGGAAAGGAAGAAGATCCCTCCATTGGAGGAGTGAATAGAGAAGAAAGAGGATGCTGGGGTGCAACAAAAATGGTTTGAGGGCTCTAGAGAAGAGAGAAAATTAGACATAGTTGAAGGAAAAATATGAGCCTCAGCTACATTAAAAGAAATGGAATGATATAATACCTGTGTAACAAGCAACATTTCACAAATATAAGAACAAACAAAAAGAAATACCCAGTTATTTGTGTTTTCCAAAGGTTATAAGGCTTAGGTGTCTATCAAAAGTTAGAGTTGCACTTTTTCTCCAGTATCCTGGGATTTTGAAAAGAAACTGTAGCTGAATCCTGATAAAAAAACTGTCTTAAGACTTTACAAATGAAAAAAAAAAATCATTTGTATGGAGAAATGCAGTCCTAGAACCCTTGATAACATCTTATCCAAAGGGAATGTTGAGACCATGGTGCTCTGACAGTCTTTTCGAAAATAAGGTGGGTGCTAATTTACTCTCATACACCAGGTGCAAAACAGCTGTCAGGCGACAGTGATGAAAGAATAATTTGTGCCTGGCTGCTCTGTGGCTTTCAAAACTACCCACTCAATAGAAAATATTGATCATAAAGCATGTCTTTAGGTCAGCCACTGAAATTTAAACCATGTTTCACTCTTTGTATTGCATTAGACTAAAGAACCAGAGACATATTTTTATGTGTTTGAAGCCATCTAGGGATCCTTCTGTCCTGATCAAATTAGCAAATTATTTTTGGCAATGAAACACATTCAGTATTTCACAACTATACTTGACAGGAAAAGAAAAACAACTTTTCTGATCATAAGCTGAAAAAATCTTTAGATGTGTAATTCACTGCTCACTGTTAAGTTCAGCTATATTACTTTTGAAAATACAATTAATATTTGCAAAGATAAATTGATAGAAAAAACAGAGGTTAAGGCTTACATTCTTTCTTTTTATACAAGGCAGCAATGAATTTTATCTAATTTAAAATTCAAAATGTTTGTAAGCTGAACTGTTACCAGGAAGGTTATCACATATAATGCTGTAGAAAAAAAAATAAATTGTTTGATTAGTTTCAGCTGAAGTACAGCTATTTCCAAAGTTTTCATAGCTTTTCAGATAATTTTCTAAAAAATAAAAATTATTGAGAAAGCAAATATTTTTTTTTGAGAAATAATTCTCCATACACCCGTATCCCAAAGACATTTTGGCTAAAGTATTTAGTCCTTTCCAAGTTTAAGGAAATATAGCATACACTTTCTTGATTTGTGAGGCATTTAACTGTTCCATTTTACCTTTTATTGTGGATATCCCATGCTGTCACTCACCTCTTACTGCTGAAACTCTGACACCATTAAGTCTCAAATGCTGTCCAAAGGTTTTCTTGAACAGTATCGCTGATACAATTCTCTACCTCGCACTGCAACTGCCAGCTGGCTCAAATGGACGTCTTTCTAAAATATTCCAAAGAGAGAACATCAAAGGACAGTCCAAAGTGCCTTTTTTTATCCTCTGTCTTTTGTGTGAAGAAAGATCTGCCACTTATCAGATGCCTATATAAGTCAAATTATTAGAACTAGATTACAAGTCAGATAGTGTTCTAGCAATAAAAGTATTAAAGTGTATGTGAAACTATATAATTGACACTAAAGGCATCACTCCATCTATTACCTGTCTAGTTTATATACTTACACACCTTTCATGGTATCTGACTTTGCATTTACACCAAACTTTTTTTTGGCTTTGTTTCGTGTTTTTGTTAGGCATCAGCTTATCCTAATAGTTTAAACAGTATGCACTAGAACTCCCAAATAACGGTATCCTACAACATGGGTTATTTTATTATCTTTTTGTAGTGGTTTGACCCTATCTGGTAGCCAGGTGGCCTCCACAGCCACTCTATCACTCCCACTTCTCAGCTGAATGAGGAAGAAAATATAGCAAAGGGCCAATGGTTTGAGATAAGGACAGGAGGATCACCCCCAGCTACTATCCCTGGCAAAGCAGACTCAATTTTGAGGAAATTAGTTAAATTTATTAAGAAACAAATCAGAGAAGGATAATGAGAAATAAAAGCAGATCTTAAAAATATCCCCCTCACCCCTCCTTTCTCCTTGCGCTTAACATCAATCCCAATTTATCCACCTTCTTCCCTCGAGCAGCACAGGCGAACAGGGAATGTGGGTTGCGGTTGGCTCATCTGGTATTATCTCCACTGCTCTTTCCTCCTCTGGTGGAGGACTCCTCACTCCTCTCCTGGGCCATTGTGAGGTCTGTCTCACAGCAGACGATCTTCACACACCTTTCTCCAATGGGAGTTATGAGAGAGTTCTTGACAAACTGCCCCACTAGGAGTCCTCTCCATAGGGTGCAGTCCTTCAGGGGCAAATTGCTCCAGCGTGTGTCCTCTGCAACATCACAAAAGTCCTGCCAGCCAACCTGCTCTGGTGTGGGCTTCCCTCTCTCCATGTGCTACAGGAGCCTGTTCCCGTATGGGCTTCCCACAGGGTCGCAGCCCCCTTCAGGCATCCATCCACTCCAGTGTGGGGTCCTCCACCTGCCACAGATGGACATGTACACCCTGTCACCTCCATGGACTCCAGGGAGACAGCCTGAATCAACCTTGGTCTTCATCACAGAATCATAGAAACAGGTTGGAAAAGACCCTTGGGATCATCAATTCCAACCTATAATCCTACTCTACAGAGTCCACACCTAAACCATATCCCCCAACACTACATCTAAGAGACCTTTAAACACTTCTAGGGAAGGTGACTCAAACACCTCCCTGGGCAGCCTATTCTAGTGTCTGACTACTCTTTCTGTGAAAAATTTTTCCTAACATCCAGCCTAAATCTACCCTGTTGCAGCTTGTGGCCATTGCCTCTAGTTCTACTACCAGTTACCTGTGAGAAGAAAGCAGCACCAACCTCTCTACAATGTCCTTTCAGGTAGTTGTAGAGAACCATGAGGTCTCCCCTCAGCCTCCTCTTTTTCAAACTAAACAGCCCCCTGCCCCGCCACTGACCTTGGTGTCTTCACATGTTATCACTCCTCCCTCTCTCTGCCAGTTGTTGCACAGTTGTTGCCAGTTGTGGCACAGTTCTTTTTCTCTGTTTCTTAAATATATTTTCACAGAAGTGTTCCTATCCTATCATTATTGATAGGCTCAGCATTGGCCAGCAGCGGGTCTGTGGAGCTGACTGGCATTGGCTCTATCAGACCCAGGGGAAGCTTCTAGCAGCTTCTTGCATATCCACCCCTAGAGTTCCACCCCCCCACACCCCACCCCAAAAATCTCACCAGGCAAACCCAACACACTTTTACAACAGTTAAAAAATGAAATCCCTCAAAGTCACAGTTCAAATGATGAAACTCTCTCAGAGCATTTTTCACAAGCTATCCACTTTTCAAAGCAATTTACATATAAAAAGAATCAAGTTGTAAGTAAGACTCATATTTAGATAGAAAAATAGAACCAGAGTAGAGCATTAATTAACAGAACAGGGTAATGTTTGTGGAAGCATAAATGAAGTCCAACGTTAATATTACATCAGTTTCTCATGACTAATTTTGTTCCACTAAACACCAGACAATAATCATCCTTTAAGAGTGAAACATCACTTCAAACATTCACGAGATTTTAAAATACACATTGAGTTTCTAATTTTTCACCCTAACTTTGTAAGGACCACAGAAAAAGAACTTGTTCCCATCAGTTTGGTATGTGGGTGAGTGCTTTTGTGATGCTGGATCAAGTGGAGATCAGGTATTTCAGCCTGAAAAAAACAACTCTAGCCACTTAATTGTCCTCTCCCCGGTTTCTGATTGTGTTTTGTAGAAGAATTAAAGGGGTCATAACCACTGCTGTGCTCAAGAGTGTGTCCTAGCAGCACTTTCCTAAATAATTTCAAAGCAGTCAATGCAGCACATTTTTAGAAGACTTTATTTCCCTTTTCAAGATCTCAAAGAAGAGAGGATATTATTAATCCACAGAAGTAGATGCTTTATTTGGGACTAACCATTGATTTGTTCTGCCATTCCACTCCTTGAAGGCACAACTTCATGGTTCGGATACGAGAAGAAATGTTTGTTAACAGATGTGCTTCACCAGTGGATTAGCTTGGCATACTTGTGTATCTGTGGCATTAGACTGGAAAACCAGACATTTCATGTATCTATCCCTCACAGAAAAGTACACAGACATGAAAATATGTCAAGACAGAAGGACCGTAGACCTCACTTAACTCTGTGGACATATCATGTCAGCTGTGTACTAATGAATCTAAGTTAGTCATCAGATCTTGTATTCCCCTTTGATTTTTTCACTTGGGTTTTATGAGAATGCTGTTTCACAGTTACTTGTAAGTTATTTTAGTTTCTGCTCTTTCATTGTGCAATTCAATGGAGTCACAATTCAAAATGGGATCTTGTATACCCTACTGTACTAGGATGCTTGGAATTTATAAACGTAATACATAGGCGCTGCAGTAAAAGGAATATTTCATTAGGACTGTACATGTTTAATTAGTAATGCAGGATTGAAGTATTCAGCTGACATTGATTTCCTTTAAAACAAATAGAGCATCTTCTCTCAATTGAACTGAAAGGGAGTTTTTTTGCAAAATTGTCACTTTGGAAGAATATTTTTATTGTCTTAATTATTTCGTATAGTTGACATTTTTTTAGGGTTTTAAAAATGTTAGGATGTTAGGAGAAAAGTTTGCCATCATAATTATAGTTTTTTTTAAAATTCAAAACTTAGGTTTAATTTAGGCTTAAAATACAAAATTTAAGACAATTTTCAGACTTGAATAGAGTGTTTCTGAAATATTACAAAATATTTTTCAGATTATCAGAAAACAGGAGGTTTGAAAGTTGTGAAAATTTTCAGAAGAATCCCTGGGCCAGGAAAACTTTTGCCTTCTTACAAATATAAAATATGGTATGATGTGATCAATATTGCCATAAGATAATATAATAAATATAATTAATATAGTGTAATATAATTAATACAATAAATTACTGTATAATACAATATAATACAATATAAAATATTGTAGCTGATTTACATATTTAAAAACTGAAAAAAGAATACCTAAGAATATTTTTAAAGAATCAAATATCTTCCCTCCAAGTATACACAAAGTATATGAATAGTAGCCTCTAATGGTATTTGTGTTAATAAATCAACAATCGAATACAGTTACTGTAAAGTTTCCTTTACATTAGATTTAGTGAGCCTTACTAACATTTTCCATTGAAGTATACTGAAGACCGCCAAAAATGTATTTTATGAGACATCCTGAAGATTATTTTAATGAAATTTTCATTATAATGAATGTTTAATATATATTCCAAATAAACTTTTATTTTAGATACCCAGTATAGCTCTGTAACTAAAAATACATTTAAATGATAAAATTAATTATTATGTCTGAATGTCTAAAGAGACTTTTAGAATAATTTACTTAAAAATCAAGCACTTACTGCTTTTGTAAGAACAAAGATTACAAAGAGGTTGTGACAACTCTTAGAATTTACACTTGTCATTTACTTGGAAGATGTGTGTCCTCTAAATACTGTAGATAAAATCCATTTTAAATTTTTCTCAAACAAAAAAAAAAAATCATATTTACTGTACATCAGGAGCAAGTTATAAGTCAAGCACCAGGTTTGTCTACAGACAGAAGTTTAAAGCCTGATCTTCTGGAGCCTGACTTCCATAATTTATCACCACTGTTCCTACAGAGAGAAGCAAGTCTCAGGAGGATTACATGACTTGCTCAGAGCTGTGAAGACAGAGGAACAAAAAACTTGAGACAGCTCAAATTTTCCAAAGCTAACTTCATCCATTTTACAGCACTTGGAGGGGAAGGAGAGCCCTCTGGCAAAGTAGAACAAGAGTAGTCCTGCACAGTACATGCTGCAGCACCTAAACCTCTCTGCTGATTGGAACAGGAGCTTCTTAGGGCTGGTTTAGCTCAGTGGATTGAGCGTGGTGACTGAAACACCAAAGGTCGTGGGTTCGATTCCTGTTCGGTTCTCATGTGTTGCCTGACCTAGTAGAGAGGTGGCACCCCTGCCCACAACAGGGAGGTTGGATTAAAATGATCTCTAAGGTCCCTTCCAGCCCAGGCCATTCTATGATTCTACTTCTTGACAGGAGAACTGATTTTTTTTTTGTGTTTAGCACCCGGGGAAGTTCTTTGTTTGTTCCTGAAGTGGTGTTCCAGTCAAGCCTTGAGTCATTCTTTCTTCTTGGAAGAGTTATTCTAGTCCTTTCCTACCCACCTTTAATCTTGCTCTTTCTGACCTTTCTCAGTGTATTATGCAAGTCACACAGCCTTTATAGATCTGACACTAAATCCTTCTGGCAAGACAGGCTAGGACTTAACATATTTCAAAAGATACTATGGCATACAGTAACATACATGATTTGTTCGAGGTGACAAAAGAAAGCTCAAAGCCAAGACGTGAAGTGACATTTTCTGAGTAAGAGAAACTTATGTGGAAGAAGGTCTTCTTTCAAAAAAAACTGCTCGAACTCCAGCAACCTTCAAAAAAGCCTTTATGCAATTCACATACATTAAAAAAAAAAAAAAAAAAAAAAAAAGTCTAAAGAAGCTAGGGAAATAGGAAAAGATAAGAACCCAATTCATGGGATTTAGGAATTAAATATTTGGAAACAAAATCAGGGAGATTTAAGTCTACGAGATTTAACATACCCTTTTGACATCTAATTCATAAAAACCTTTTTTCTGTCTTAAATTTCATTTAAAAAACATTCCTTGCTCCTTTCATCTTGCAGTCAATGGAAACTAAACAGATCAGGTATTCCTCACAAGATATAAATTCCCAGTCCAAAGGAACATTTTTCTTTCATTTTGACTTTTCCCTACACTTTTTCCTCTTTGCCACATTCTTTCTCTTTTTAATTTTTTTTCTAGCAAGTTTAGAGAGAAAAATAAAACAAAATCGACGTCACGTCTACTAAGCATTTAAATACTTATTAAAATAGAGTAATTACAGTATTCTTAGAAGAAATATGGATTTTTTGGGGATTTTTTATATGTACTGAAGTAAATTAATGTTGAGCATTGAAATTCTGTTGCAGTACTTCAATATCATTGAAATACATAGGTGCTTAAAAGCATTTGCCAGGCTGTAGTTGTGGTAAATGTTAAAAGAGATGGAGAGCAAGACAAACTCTGCCTTCAGAAATTTTGAGTTCAATTATCTCTGGAATCTATATTACTCTCAAGGCAACCACAGATTACTGGGGAAGCCAGTGAGTTTCTCTCTATTCTTTCTCTGTACTGCCCAATCAAATATGTTAGAGAACACGTAACACATTGGTGGCTGTTCTGTCTTTTTCTGCATATGCTTTAGGTCCAACTCCTTCATTCCAGGTAATTGCATCCACCTCTATAGTAGAAAAAAAATAGCTGAAATTTCTGCAGAACAGAATACAGATTTACCGCTGAAGAGCACCTTTCTCATTTTTTCATGCAAAAAATACAAAGTCTAGGAAAATATATTTTGACTGCTACTCTTTTCTGGGTGTGTTATCCACCTCCACAAGTTTCAGAGAGCTACGTGGTGTCTCGGATGATGACTGCCTGAGGTAGGACTGTGCGAGCACTTTCCGCAGTGATTGTGTTTTTCAGCCTGCTTTTATTTGAGGAACCAATAGATGTGAAGGCATAAGCTTTGCACAGAGAGAACACTGACAGAATTACTTGCTTTGTCTTCTCTGAAATTATGGTATTTATAAACTCAGGTGCATCTCTAGATAACACATATACATTCAACTGGAAAACGTCTGGGCTTCTTGCAAAACAAAAAAGAGCAAAGATGGATTGAAACACAAAACGATCTCCTTTTGCTTCTAGAGACAGTCTCTGCATCTTTTCCAAGGAGACTAAAAACCAATTGCAGGCAGACTGCAATGGAGAGCTGCCTTAAAACATATGCAAACACAAACCAAATGGTCTATAGATTACATCCTAGACAGCTTTTGTAAAAGGTAATAGAGCAGAAAGATTTCTGCTTCATGTTAAAAGGTACTTAGCCACAGCAATTTTGTTATATGTGAAAAGGAACATTTACAGAAGAAAAAAACAGATGAAGAGCAAAGACAATTTGATTGAGAAAGTATTTAAGCTACTCAAAACATATAGATTCCCTTTCTCTTAAAGCATTCTAAACAGCGCATTTCTGTACAGTACATCTTCAGCTGAAATTCAGCTTGTTGTTGGAATAGAATCAATCTTTCTATTAAATAAACAAACAAAACCCATCAACAACAGACACAAACACAAAACTACCCAAATAATCAAACGCTCCATGTTTGCATGAGGGGAAGATGGGAAAAAAACGAACAAAAATAAAGGTAATTAATTTTTTTTCTATAAACTGAACTACCCAGATGCGTTCTTTAACATTTCAGAAAGCTGGAAAGCTGTATAGAAGCAGTTGCATGTACACAGCAGATAGTGATGATACAAAGCTTAATTACATCATTGAATATGATGTAAGTACATTCTCCTCCCTCAGGACTTGCCCATTTCCTGTCTCAAGAGCAAGAACAGGGATTTCTAGTCTCTAGTTCAGAGCTAGCTGTGTGCCAGCAAGCTGGTGTGCTGAATTACACCTCAAGAACAGAACTGGAAAGGTGTTGAGGTGCCCCGCCTTTCACAGGAATTTTGTAGTTTAAGGATCTCCTGGCTTGGATGAACACTGTATCTCTGACAGAAATTTTTTGATAAAGGAGAGACAACTAGCCACCAAGATCAACTATGCTGCTTTCCGTTAGGTGACATTCTTGTCATAAACAAATCATAATATAATAAACTAAATTTACTCAATTACTGCTGAGCTGCTTTCGATGATTTTTTTTTCCATTTCAGGTCCAAAAAGTCTTCAAAAATTAAGATACTGACTGGTAAAATAATAGTTAATCTAATTTTAGAATTTAGCTACATTTAATGATATCAGAAATTTAGAGCTCCTGATAAGACTTCCCCAAAAAAAATACACTCCCTGCAAATAAACCCCAAACTGACAAGCAACCCAGGAAGAGGCTATAGAACTCTGAAGTTGAGAAGAACACAAAAATACTGTATTTTTCTCACAGAGTGGATGAATTTGGATTGTTAAGTGAAATGCTTTAGTACTTATTTCCAGTTTCTTGCCTACTCCCAATGAAAAGTAGGTTGCTTATATTGCCTGTGATGTCAGTTTTCAGACCATTACCATTAAACTAGATGATTCTTTCAAGCTTAATAATATTGATAATTATTATCAGTAATATTATTGCTGCCCAGTTAAAAAGAAGTACTTTTGAAAAAAATCCTTCTTCTGTATCCTGACAATTTTATTTTTCTCATGAATACTTAGACAACGTTCTAGATTTTGATGCACAGACATCCTGATGTTTCTTTACAAATGAATGTATTTCAGCTAGGTCAGTAGCTTTATGTGCTTCTCATCTCAAGTTGCACGTTGAAGCTACCCTGAAGTGAATACTGTATATTGCGATGCTCTGTACTTCTGTTTCTTGAGTTATCTGCATCTGACAAGAAGATACCAAGGATATGTGTGACACGTGGAATAAAGACTCTGTAACCCAGAAGGTTATAAAGTCGGTATGTTTTAATCAGCGCTGGGTGCACAGGGGAATGTTTTCTCATAAAACATGCACACCTGAAGCATGCAGCTACCTTGGTTATATGCAGTAAAAGTTACATATTCATTAAATGCCTATACATATTCATGAGCTATCCCAAAAAAGGCACTCAGTTCTGGTGGTCAGCAGCTCCCCCGCTTGACACTTTCACAGTGCCCTTATCAAGTGGGAGTGATGACTTCCAAGGAAGTCTCTGAAAAATAACCAAAGACAGCTTTTTTCATAGTTTTGGGTCCTGGAGGTGGCATACTGCAAGTTGCAACTGCTGCGGTTGCCAGTTCTATAACTGATTCTACCATAAATAGGATTCACTTAAATTTATCTGGGCTAGATCATGGCTTTTCAAAATGCCACTCCCTAGCACAGAAGTACCAGAAACACTTTGACCCAGGACCCTTTGGAGTTGATGGAAACATCCAAAGTAGTGTCCACTAGCTGAAGACGAGGACCACTGACTCTGTAAAGCATTTCAAAGTGTTCTAGAGAGATTCAACAGAGAACAGCTTTAAAAGTATACTTCTTTCAATTTATTTCCAACTCATGCTGAAAAATCACATTATTTAAGGAAAAAAAAAAAAAACACAAAAAGAACTAAGCAAAAAAGGTAAGAGTGTTCTTAGGAGACTCCTTATCATTTCATGAAAATGAAGTACTTGGCTGAATTATTTATATGATGGATACAAATTGTGGAACAGAAGATTACATCATTAACACTTCTCACTTACACTGAATGAGAAATAAACTTGATAAAATTGCGTTTTAGTTGGCTCAGAACACAACAGGTTCAACAAAATTCATAATACTAAACCTTCCAGTTGAAGAGTTTGCTGCGTATATGCTGATTGATGACTGTGAACCCATTTCAAGCTGAGAGGATTAAAAAAGAAATAAAAATTTAAAAAAAAAAAGAAGAAAAAGACCTTCGTAGTATCAAGCAGTTGACAACTATGCAGATCAGTCAAAGCAATAACTCCTTTCTCATGAGACAATAGTAGGAACTGATGTTGTATTTGACAGGTTCACAAGCATCAGCTCTAATAACCCCACAGCTTGGTGTAAGAATATTAACCAGCAAACTACACTGGTGCCTGTTTGCAGATCCTGGAGACATAAAATGTGATAAGTGCCACAGGGCATAGGGCAGATGGGTTCTGAGAAGTTGCAGACAATTCTGACATGCTTCAGCTCTTGAGTAATTTTCCTTTTGGCAGTTGTGTTTGAATGAAAACAAAATTGTAATGAAAAATACTGGACCACCAGAAAAAAAATCAAATCCTCAAAAAAACAACACACATAAGAAAAATGAAACAAATATGTTGATGAAGAATTGGTCCAAATTGAGTAAAAATTATCTGCACAAGAATTCCAGCTGGTGAAAAATATTCAAATATATGGTAATATATGACCTACATAATAGTTGTTATTTCAGCAGAGGAATTGACTTTGAAATTGCCAAGATTTATAGGTCGCAGGAAAAAGAATTCTAATTTACAAGGTGAATATCCTTAGAGAGGTTTAAATAGCTTTTAAAGCGGGTCATTATTATTATTTGTTATCCATATAGCATCTCACCATCTGCCAGAAGGCTCACAGGCATATAATAAACCAAAGGAAGTGAGGTTAACTCATACTCTTTTTGACAGGTTCAGCAATAACACAATAGGATGAAGGAATGAAGATATTAAACTATAATTCTATTCTTCCAGTTAGAGGAATACCTTTATCAAAAATACAATCATAGAATCACAGAATCATAGAACGATTTGGGTTGGAAGGGATCTTAAAGACCATCTAGTTCCAACCCCCCACCAGGGGCAGGGGCATCTCCCACTAGATCAGGTTGCTGAAAGCCCCATCCAGCCTGGCCTTGGACACTCCCAGGGAGGGGGCATCCACAGCTTCTCTGGGCAACCCATTCCAGTGCCTCACCACCCTCACAGTAAAGAAATTCTTCCTAAAATGTCACCTAAATCTATCCTCTTTCACTCTGAAACCTTTACCACTCCTCCTATCTCTACACTAGCATTTAGCAGCAGATTTAGAAAACTGAAAGTTGTGGCCGGATAGCTGTATGACATTGGTCTTGAGAATAAGAATAATTTGTAGATTTCAAAGGTGTGAAATTTCCATTCACTTTGTGAATAATATCAAAAGTACTTGTGCATGTACAAGGAAATGCATGTTTTGAACTTTCACAGAAGTTAAAACTGAAGTTGAAAAAAAAAATCATACATCCTACTATTGTGTTTATTTCCATAGTTATTACTTAGTTGTAACTGTTTAAGACTTTTTTTATCATTCTACTCCAACACGTGAACTTTTTTCTGTTTCATAAAAAGTAATGATGCCTAGAAGTATAAAACCGCTTTATAGATCTCTTCCATTAGAAGTTTGCTGAGGTGCTAGAAGAAAACAGTGGTTACTATTTGTGTATTATGATGTCAATGGATCAGAGTAGTTTCATTGGACACACGTGAAAAACACTCTACTGTTGCATCATTTAGGCTGAAGGGAAAGATTACGCTGAAACACTTCAAGAGAAAAAAGTTACTAACAGTGGGGGAATATTTTGGTTTTAGACTTTTCTCTTGAAATTCTCCACTATCTTTTGTTTCTGTGGAGTTCTCTTCCTTTCTCCTCCTTTTCCTTTTGATGTTTAGGATGTTTCTGCAGAAGCTTTTAATCTTAATAAATATTTAAAGTAAATGCTTTCCTTTAGCAAACATATCTATTCATCAAGCAACTTCTACGTGCAGACATCTTTAATTCTAATTTTTTTTTCTATAAATTATGTTTGGCTTCTTGAACAATAAATTGACATATTTGCCCACATAAAAGGCATATGGATACAGGCACTTTGTGACTTTCAATCTTAAATAATTTTTTTTTAACGCTGACATCTCCTATGCCTTTTTCTCATCCAACATCCTTATTACAGAAATTTAATTTTTAATATGAGACAATGAAATATTAAAAAGTATCACACAATTTCTACAAGTCATTATTACTTAGGATATACAGACAGTCTGAACAAACATCAATTTGAATGGAACCTAATTAAATTAGAGATAATACAGTTCTGTTTCTAAGAAACAAGGGAAAAATCAGAAGCAATTCTCACTGAAGTTCAGTTTACCTCTCTATGATTCTGATAATTTTTAAATACTTAATTTTAATCATTCACATTTATAGTGGAATATAAAGTTGTTGTTTTCTTTTTTTTTATAAAAGAGGGTTCATTACAAGTGCAACTTATACTTCATTATAGCATTAACAATACCTTCATACTTCACTATACCTGAAGAGTTTAGTTTCTAGCAGTTAACTCTACAAAGGATTACCTACTTATTATAGAATGGGACAGTGGAAACTCTCTTTTGCTCCTACAATATGTTTCCAAATCATTCACTCTGTAGTGAAGTATTTTCTCATAAGTATTTTCTCACACAAGTGGCTGCCAATCAGGCATTTAGACTGTGGTTTCATTAAACGGCATTTTCTGCTCAGAAAGTCCAGAAACATCCTTTCAACACATAATTCTAAGATTTTTTGAGGTTTTTTTTCTTGATCTTTATCTCCTCCTTTTTGGCTGACACACAGGAAGGCTGTGCTGCCCTCCAACGAGATCTGGACAGGCTGGAGAGCTGGGCAAAGGGGAACCTCATGAAGTTCAGTAAGGACAAGTGTAGAGTCCTGCATCTGGGGAGGAATAACACCAGGAACCAGTACAGATTAGGGGACATCCTGCTGGAAAGCAGCCCCATGGAGAAAGACCTTGGAGTCCTAGTGGACAGTCAGCTGTCCATGGGACAGCAATGTGCCCTTGTGGCCAAGAGGGTCAATGGGATCCTGGGGTGCATTAAGAAAAGTGTGTCCAGCAGGTCTAGGGAGGTTCTCCTCCGCCTCTACTCTGCCCTGGTGAGACCACACCTGGAACACTGTGTCCAGTTTTGGGTTCCCCAATTCAAGAGAGACAGGGACCTACTGGAGAGAGTCCAACAGAGAGCTATGAAGATGGTCAAGGGACTTGAACCTCTCTCCTATGAAGAGAGACTGAGAGAACTGGGGCTGTTTAGCCTTGAAAGGAGATGGCTGAGAGGGGACCTTATTAACGTATATAAATATCTGAGGGATGGGTGGGTATATAAATATCTTAAGGGTGGATGACCCACCTAGTGGATGAGGAGAAGGCTGTGGATGTGGTCTACCTCGATTTCAGCAAGGCCTTTGACACAGTCTCTCACAACATCCTCCTGAAAAAACTGACAGCTCATGGCTTGGACAGGTGCACCCTTCAGTGGGTAAAAAACTGGTTGGATGACCGGGCCCAGAGAGTGGTGGTGAATGGTGCTACATCCAGTTGGCGTCCGGTCACGAGTGGTGTCCCTCAGGGCTCAATACTTGGGCCAGTCCTGTTTAACATCTTCATCAGTGATTTGGACTAGGGTATGGAGTACACCATCAGTAAGTTTGCAGATGACACCAAGCTGGGTGGAAGTGTTGATCTGCTTGAGGGTAGGGAGGCTCTCCAGAGGGATTTGGACAGGCTGGATCACTGGGCCAAGGCCAATTACATGAGTTTCAATGAGGCCAAATGCCAGGTCCTGCACTTCAGCCACAACAGAGGGACCTGGGGGTGTTGTTAGACAGCTGGCTGAACATGAGCCAGCAGTGTGCCCACGTGGCCAGGCTGGCCAATGGCATCCTGGCTTGGATCAGGAATAGTGTAGTGAGCAGGAGTAGGGAGGTGATCATGCCCCTGTACTCAGCTTTGGTGAGGCCTCACCTCGAGTACTGTGTGCAGTTTTGGGCTCCTCACTACAAGAGGGACGTTGAGGTGCTGGAGAGGGTACAGAGGCAGTCTACCAAGCTGGTAAAGGGCTTACAACACAAGTCATATGATGAAAGACTGAGGGATCTGGGGCTATTTAGCCTAGAGAAAACGAGATTGAGGGGAAACCTCATCGCTCTCTACAACTATCTGAAGGGAAGTTGTAGAGAGGCGGAGGTTGGTCTATTCTCCCTAGGGTAGAGTGATAGGACTAGGATATCTCCCTAGGATAGAGTGATAGGGGAAATGGATTTAAATTGCACCAGAAGAGGTTTAGGTCAGATATTAGGAAGAATTTCTTTACTGAAAGGGTTGTCAGGCATTGGAACAGGCTGCCCAGGGAGGTGGTTGAGTCACCGTCCCTGGAAGTGTTTAAGAGACTAGATGTTGCACTGGGGGACATAGTTTAGTAGGTTGGTAGGGCTGGGACAAAGGCTGGGCTCCATGATCTTCAAGGTCTCTTCCAGCTGTAACTATTCTATCATTCTATGATTCTAAGGGGAAAGAGACAACCTCTTCTCAGTGGTGCCCAGTAATAGAACAAGGAATAATGGGTTAAAGTTAGAACATAGGAAGTTCCACCTCAACATGAGGAGAAAGTTCTTCACTGTGAGGGTGATGGAGCACTGGAACAGGTTGCCCAGGGAGGTTGTGGAGTCTTCTTCTCTGGAGACTTTCAAAACCTGTCTGGATGGGTTCCTGTGTGGCTGCTCTAGGGGATCCTTCTCTGACAGGTGGGTTGGACTAGATCTCCAGAGGTCCCTTCCAGCTCCTAACATTCTATCATTCTATCATTCTATGATAGAATGCATCTGAATAAGCCAGAAGATCACTTCATGACAGATGTGAAATAAGTAATTCTTTTGTCTTATTTGTGCTTTTGCAAAGAATCACAAATTTCACTTGGTCTTTTTTTTTCTCTTCTGCTGTAGACAAAGGTGACTGAACAAGTAAAGCATGTTGCATATCATAAGAAAATGAGTCTGAATGGAAAACATCTTCAGATGTGAGTTTTGGAACATTTGCTATTATTTGAGAGTTATCCTTATGAACTATAATTACAGTTTAAAAGTATATGATTTCATGATTTCATTGTAACATGTAAAAATTCCATTTTTTTTTTGTGTTTTTATGCTCTTCCCAGTTAGGTTTAAGTATTTGTGATAATTATTAATCTGAAGCTCTGGAGAGTTAAGGCTCTTGTTATCTACAAAACTGGCTTAAGAAATGTAGTATGTATAAGGGCAGTATCACCTCTTTTTCCTGGGTTCTAGAATAGTCTTCGTAACTATTTTTCATAAAATTTAAATTAAGGGAACAATCATACTCTAGAACTCCTTTTCTGTTGTGGACAGTGGACCAAATTATGTGATGTGATACTGATCCTGGGCTGAAATCCAGTCAAACAGACAACAACCGTTAAGGAACAAATCAACTGACCCCAGTTCAAATAGCAATTACTAAGTAAAATGCAAACTTTTGACTGTTGAATTCAGATACCTCCAAAATATACCTGACACACTGATACTGCTCATTTTTCTGAAATGGTTTTTTGGCCATTTTTACTACATCACTTCCTCATTTCCCTATTTGGACTGCTTTATAACTTGTCTGCTGCTTAAAGTCAGTCAGTCAGTCAAGTATTTTTAGAATTGGTCAGTATTTTTCAGGAGATGCACAGATTTTATGAGCACAAAACTGAAACATTCTGCTTGAACGCAAATCATCAGCCCATGACTGTTTTGTCATCACCTTTTCTTTTGATTTTCTTTAGAATTAATTTGATTTAGCACATAACAAACATGTCGTCATACCAGAGAACTGTTACTGAATCATCTTACCACCTTCTAAATCAGATATGTATAACTGACAAGTTTGTGATTACCAATCCTTTGAATTTCAGTTACACTTCCCTACTCAACATTAAATTTGTTCCATTAGTAATGCAGCTTATTCCCTTAGTAATGCAGCTTATAATATACACTGCTAAGAGTATATTACCAGCAACGAGGCTGGTGAAGGGACTAGAGGGAAAGTCCTATGGGGAGAGGCTGAGGGAATGGGGGTGTTTAGCCCGGAGAAGAGGAGACTCAGGGGGGACCTTATCACTCTCTACAACTGCCTGAAGGGAGGTCATAGTCAGGTGGGGGTCAGACTCTTCTCCCTGACAGCCAGTGACAGGACGAGAGGACATGACCTGAAACTGCATCAGGGAAGGTTTAAGTTGGATCTCAGGAAGCCCTTCCTCACGGAGAGGGTGCTCAGGCATTGGGATGCACTGCCCAGGGAAGTGGTGGAGTCACGGTCCCTGGAGGGGTTTAAGGAGAGGCTGAATGTGGCACTTAGTACCGTGATCTAGCTGATGTGACAGTGTTGAGTCATAGGCTGGGCTTGATTACCTCACAGGTCTTTTCCGACCTCAACAATTCTGTGATTCTGTGAGTGCAGACTGTTGTGGGAAACATAGCTACTTACAATCATACAGGACCTAGATATTCCTAACCATAGGTAGACAGAATTCCTTTTTTTTTTCTGAACTCTTTATAAGATTTTGTCTTTTTTTTTTTTTTTCTGTAAAAGCAGAAAGAAAAAAAAAAGTAAATCTGCCACACGTAGTGATTACAAATTTGTCATGGGCTAGGTTAGCAAAACTAGAGTGTCTAATATGTCAGGAAGTAGATGGACGTGACTTGATTTTACTTTGTAAGCTTCTGCAAAAGTGGCTCTGAACGACAGATCAGTCTATATGTCTTGTACTTAATACTTCAAATGCATGTACTAGACAAAACCTTTCCAAAAGAATATAAAACATGAAGGCTTATGAGAACAAAGCAATGTTTGACAGTTCTGGTGATAATTAACTGCATTTTAAAAGCAAGAATGAAAACATGTGTCTGCTTTCTATAAGAAATTAAGATTCAGATCACTTGAAATTTGAAATTTAAAGGAGCAATGAAATTAGAGTTTTTTATTGAAGTGACTTTCAAAACTGTCACTTAAGATGTTATCACTGTGAGATTAAATCTAACAAGTATTTATCACTATCTACTTAGAAAAAAACCTTCATTCATATTACCCATGATAATAGAGAATAGAGAATGTCATATACGTAACAAATCAATCAGAGAACCGTAAATATGACTGGAATGTGAAAGTGTTTAACCTCCTGATACATTCTCAAGGTGCTGTCTACAAGTTCTGCTCTAAATAAGTCACTACAGCTCAGCCGTTGCCTAAAAAACCCCAAACAATTACTATGACTCCAAATATTGCCTTTTTACTTTTACTGTACTTGATTGCCATGAGCAGCATTTTATTCAATTGTAGCTGAACTTTTCAAGGATTTAAAAAAACAAGAAACACTTATCAAATTTGTGGCATGGGTTCACAATAGACAACTTAGAAATATAGCACTTTTTCTTCCTTTTTTTTTTTTTTTCAAATTATAACTTCTTTCTAATCATTTTTCCTGTTTATGTTTCTGCTCACATGTTTTTGGCATTCCAGGAAAATTTGCCCTCAGAGAGCACTTCCTAATAGAAGACTTCCCAATTATCATTGTAGAGTCGCATACATAGCACAAAAATAGTCTCTGCTGCCAGGGAAACATTTTGGGTTCCTTCTCTTTTCCCTGCAGAAATCAGTGTGATTTCTACTCTGGCAGAAGCAACTGAGAATCAAACAGCTTATTTTTTCCTTGTGAACTGTGTTTTTTTGCCGAGATGAGGTAAAAACAGCAAAGACCAGCTTTATATGTTACTTGGGAAACAAATGGGTAAAACAAACAAAAGTAAACACAACACAGAAACAAAGTGCCAGCAGCAGACTAGCAATATTCACCATGTCTCTGATGGTTATAATCCTTATTTGTAGGTTCACACCACTACAGTCTTGTTCTCATCTATGGTCTTCCCCAGCATGTTCACTCCAACATTTTTTTCAAAGTGCTAATCAAAACAACATAGTAATCCTCAGCCTGGATCCCGATGCTGCCTTTTTGTAACATAGCTCCAAACGACTGAAGTAGGACTTAAGGTTTTCAATTCTGCATATATATGAGGAAACATGCATTTAAATGTAAATACATGTGTTGAAAATGCAGCTCGAGACTGGAAATTTCATGTTCTACAATAAAAATAATTTCACATTCTAAGCCAGCATTGCCTAGACTGTGAGCTATCAAATATTTTGCTTAATAATAGCAGAAACTACTTTTCACCTTTTTACAGTATGATAAAATTTGTGCCTTTTTTTAGTGACATGCAATGCCAAGGTATCATAAAAAGTTACTACATAGAAGTGCAGTAAGCAGTCATACCCACATCGCTTAGTGTTTCCTAAAACATCTGAATTTCATTTCCAAAAATGATAATTCCTGAAGGAAGGTACTTAAAAAGAGAGACAATTGCAAAATGCTGAACATCATGTAGTTACAGGGCTTTGCATAGTACCCTCTCAGAGTAGAATACTGGTTCATTCAAATGTCAAGGAGAGACAACTTGGGAAGAATTCTCCCATACAAGCCCATTGAGCTTCCCATTGAGCTTTATGTCTGAAGACACCAATGGACAGTGTTCTACTCTTGTAGGAATAAAGAAAAATCATTAATTTAGACAGACAAGAAGCTTGTTTTCATATTTCTAAGTGATTCTGTTACTTTTACAATGTATGTAAGACAAAGTTAAATACAACGTATGTAGCAAATAGCAAACTAAACTATATAAATGAAGACACTTGCTCTCTAATAGTTCTATTACATGCCACATCACAACTTTGACATATAAAGAGGTAAAATTTCACTTATATATCCACAATATATTCACAAAATTGTATTTTCTGGAAAGAAAATATAGAAAACTTTAATCTTCGCTTAAATAACTGTTTAAGACTGACCGAAGAAACATAAGTACAAACCTGCTCTCAAACATTCATATATGTGTGCATGTGTGCTCAAAAATTATTACACTGTTGGAAAAAAGCTTGATAAAACAATTGTTCTTTACAGAGTTAACTTTAACGTAGCATCACAACTTAAGCTTATTAAAAATAAATAAATACATATTACTTTTCTGTTTTCAAATGCCATTTCTCACTGAAATCTGAGTGTATACAAACACAAAGAAAACAAAAAAACTCATTAAACAACCATATTATCGAGACTGGTATTCTACTTTCCATATAATTTTTGAACAATTTTGGTTACCATGCAGTTATCTTCAGCAGCTATATTTTCCAAATCCTTTTTTATATAGAAAAGTGACAAGTTTCTGTGTTCTTAGAGCTTTTCTTGGAGGTGTTCTCAGAAAACTATTCCAACTGTATTCATTCAGGAACTGAATGAGTCCCATATTACATAATCACTAAACGTAGATTACAGACTTCCTAACTTTTTATATATCTTTTCTTGACTTTGAAAGCAGCTCATAGCTTATAGGATTTACTGAAAGTTGATAAATAGTCAGAAAAACATCATCACTCTGGGGAACATTAAAATAATTTCCACTGATGCAGTCAAAAGTTTCTTAATTCTCATAGAATACACAAAGTAGTTAGTAAGAGGAAAAATAAATCTCCCTTCTCAGTAGGAAAATGTCCAAATGGGTGAGAGCAGATTTTTTTAAAAACAAATCATATAAAGAAATAACTGTTCTCTGCTCAAGTCAAAGCTATTTTGAACAGCAGGTTGCAACCCGATGGTAGGGCGAAACCACCATTCTCTGATCTGCTTGAAAATATCTGTGCTTCAGGAAAAATCAGGCATGTAATTCCTCCTCCTGACTTCTCTACTCACAATTCCTCTGCAGGCCCTGGTAGTCTCCCACAAGTGCTCGTCTTTGCAAATGAGAACACACTGAGAACAGAGGACTGTCTGTTCACCTCTGACCATGAATTCTGAAGTGGAGCGTGATGATTGCACAGAGTCTGTTTCACTGCATTCAGAAACTTCCTTAATGCATATTAGACATTCATTAACAGAGCTGTACACTACACAGGAATACTACAGTGAAACTACTTATCCTCTGTTTATGCTGAGACACGTAAGAAAGGTATGAGCAAATAACAATTGTTCCAGACCCTGAATAAAAATGGGACCTCATCAACATCCTGATTTTATGTTTCACATATACAAAAACAATTATGAATATTGAAATGACAGTATTCTAATGCTTAAAGTATCAAGGT
The DNA here is from genome assembly GCA_020746105.1 of Trogon surrucura. NCBI lineage: Eukaryota > Metazoa > Chordata > Aves > Trogoniformes > Trogonidae > Trogon > Trogon surrucura. The sequence continues at coordinate 107,795,541 of CM036617.1, read as the reverse complement.
ATTTTAAAAATATTATTCTTCTTTCCAGAAAACAGAAAACTATATCTCAGATAGTGTACGAGATTGTAAATTAAAAGGAACAAACGTTGTAAAATCTTCAAATCTGCACTTCATTCATCAGTTTTCTGTAGAAGTAAACCAAAAAAGAGATATCCCTGTTCGATCCCCATGTGTTGCCTGATCTAGTTGAGAGGCGTCCCTGCTCATGACAGGGAGGTTGGATTAAATGATTTCTAAGGTCCCTTCCAGCCTAGGCCATTCTATGATTCTATGATTCTATGATTCTATGATATGAAGCTGAATTTCAAAGAGGAGCACCAACACCATTAAAAACAACAAAGAAAGAAAAAACATAATGTTCTGTTCTATACTATGTACTTAAAACTTACATTAGCTACTCATGTTATTTTACTTTTCAATCCGCAAATTATTCTCAGACCTTCCATTCTTCTATAATGTTTCACTTCAGCAAAGTTCCTTATAAGCAGGATCACCTGTGTTTCTACTGAGTGTTCATTCTGACAGAAGCTGATCTTGAATAACAGGATTTGTACCCAGTCAGAATATATTAGTAGGAATGCTGGCTGTAGGCCAGATGTACTATTTTTATATACTCATATTTCTAAAATGTTTCTGTATTATACACTAATTTTGTGCAATCTACAAGAAAATGCATTATTCTTCATCACATGGGTTCAGAATTGTCTTAGCTAATAAGCCAATTTCTCTGTAACAGTTCAGAATGTAAATCCATGTACTCTGGCTGAAGGCTATTATCAGCCAGAATTCAGGAATTTACATAAACATTATACAATCATTACAAACACTGATTATGCCATTTGTTATGATCTGATTGGCCACTGTTCTCAGAATTTCCCACCCAGAGACCCCAAAGTTGTCTCTGGTTTATTCTCTGTTAATGTCCTGTAATCACACCAAAGCTAAGAGGCTAAACGAAACATAATATAAATAGAGAAATACTTGTGTATCTTAATAAGATTCCCCACTAACTTTTATTAGAATATCCTGTTTTCAGTTGCTAACAATGGTGCAAAACTTAAACTACTAACAGTTTTATATAGTAGTCATTCAGATGGGGTTGAAATTCTTTTGCTCTAAAGGTCTGCTATTCCTAAAAGAAATAATAATATAAAAAAGAAAAATCACCTTTGTAGAGATAGGCAATGCAAAACTTCACCATTAATCATAGAATCATAGAAAAAACATAGGGTGGTCTCAGTTAGAAGTGACCATAAAGATCGTTTAGTTCCAACACTCCTGCCGTGGGTAGGGACACCTCCCACTAGACCAGGTTGCTCAAAGAAGCTACCTACACTGATTACGTACGAGTTGAAATTCAGAGGAACAAGACTTCACAGTCTGTTGTACTGGGATTTTGTGGCCAGGTTTTGGTAGCAGGAGGACTGCAATTGGAGATTCTGAGAGATGTTTACTCCATGTCCAACAGAGCCAATACCAGCCGGCTCCAAGAGGGATCCACCACTGGCCAAGGCTGGGACCATCAGTAATGATGGTAGCACCTCTGGGATAACACTTAAGAAGCGGGAATAAATCTGCACAACAGCAGCTGGAAGATAAGAGTGAGAGTATGTGAGAGAAACAACTCTGCAGACAAGGTCAGTGAGGAAGAAGGGTGTCGTGGGTTGACCCTGGCCGGCCGCCAGGTACCCACACAGCCGCTCACTCACTCCCCCCTTCACTACTGAACAGGGGGAGAAAATATCTCCAAGGGCTCAGGGTTTGAGATAAGGACAGGGAGATCACCCTCATTTACCGTCCCGGGCAAAATAGACTCAGTTTTGGGGAAATTAGGTACATTTATTAAAAGAACTAATCAGAGAGGAGTAGTGAGAAGTAAGAAAGAGCAAACAAATCCTAAACAGAACACCTTCCCCCCACCCCTCCCTTCTTCCCGGGCTTAACATCAATCCCGGCTTCTCCACCTCCTCCCCTCGAGCGGCGCAGGGGGACAGGGAATGGGGGTTGCGGTCAGTTCATCCGACGTTGGTTCCACCGCTTCTTCACTCCAAGGGAGGACTCTTCACTCTTCCCCAGGGTCACTGTGGGGTCCCTCTCACGGGAGACAACCTTCACGCTCTCTTCTCCGCGTGAGTCGTCCCACGAAGGGCAATTCATCACAAACTGCCCAACGGGAGACACCTCACGAGGGGCAGCCCACCCCTCGTGAGTCTGAGGTGCAGTCCTTCGGGGGAAACTGCTCCAGCGTGAGCCACCCACAACGTCCCAAAAGTCGCACCGGCCAACCTGCTCCAGCGTGGGCATTCCCTCTTCCACGGGCTACAGGTTCCGGCAGCAACTTGCTCTGATGTGGGCTTCCCACGGGCTGCAGTCCCCTTTCAGGCATCCACTCACACGGTGTGGAGTCCTCGGTGGACATCTATGCGGTGATCCTCACGGTGGACATCTGCACCTCGCCCATGGGCTGCAGGGGGACAACCCGCTTCACCATGGTCTTCACCACGGACCCGAGGGACTCCTTCTGCTCCGGCGCCTGGAGCTCATCCTCCCCCCCCTCCTTCTTCACTGACCTTGGTGTCTGCACAGATTCTCACTCCTCCATCTCTGTACCAGCTGTTGTGGCGCAGTTCTTTTTCCCGTTCTTAAATATGTTTTTCACAGAGGCGTTCCTCTCCTATCACCTTACTGATAGGCTCAGCCTTGGCCAGCGGTGGGTCCCTCTTTGTAGCCGGCTGGCATTGGCTCTATCAATCTTGGGGAGTTTCTAGCAGCTTCTTACAGAAGCCACCCTGCAGCTCCCCCCCCGCCGCTGAAATCTGGCCAGGCCAAACCAAAACAAAGGGGTAGGAGGTGCTCCAGGTGCCAGAGCAGAGATTCCCCTGCAGTCTCTGGAGACGACCATGGTGAGGCAGGCTGTTCCTCCACAGCCATTGGAGGACCACAGTGGAGCAGATACCCAGCTGCAGCCCATAGAGGACCCCACAATGCAGCAGGATATTATATCCAACTGAGGCTGTGAACTCACAGAAAGCCTGCACTGGAACAGACTCCTGGCGGGACCTGTAGACCCTTGGTGAGAAGTCCACAGCAGCTTTGCTCACAAGACCCTGTGAGGAATCCATGCTGGAGCAGTCTGTTCCTGAAGGACTGCACCCCATGGAAGGAACTCACATTGGGGCAGTTCATGAAGAACTGCAGCACCATGGGAAGGACTCATGTCAGAGAAGTTCATGGAAGTGACCTCCTACTGAGGAGTAAGTAGTGGCAGAGACGACATGTGACGAACTGACCAGAGCTCCCATTCACTGTCCACCCCTGTCCCTCATGGGGAAGAGGTGGAGAAATTGGGAGTGAAGTTGAGCCCAGGAAGAAGGGACAGGTGAGGGGAAGTTTTTTTAAGATTTGGTTTTATTTCTCATTGTTCTGCTCTGATATGGTCAGCAATAAACTAAACTAATTTCCCCGAATCGAGTTTGTTTTACCCATGACAGTAATTGCTGAGTGATTTTGATGTCATTATCTTGACCTATAAGCCTTTCATTATACTTTTTCTTCCCTGTCCAGCTCAGGAGGGAAGTGATAAAGCCGCTTTGGTGGGCAACTAGTGTCATCATAGAATCATAGACTCATAGAATGGCCTAGGTTGGAAGGGACATTAGAAATCATCTAATCCAACCTCCCCACCTTGGCCATGGATACCCTCAACTAGACTAGTTTGCTCAAGGCCTCATCCAACCTGGCCTTAAACATTTCAAGGGAGGGGGCATCCACAACCATTCTGGGCAATATATTCCAGTCTTGCCACCTGCGTACTGAAGAATTTCTTCCTAAGATCCAATCTAAACCTATTCTCCTTCAATTTAAATCCATTTCCCTGCGTTTTCTTTGCTTCTCTTTCTAAAAATGGGGGTTATGTTTCCCTTTTTCCAATCTGTCGAAATTTTGCCAGACTGCCACAACTTCTCAAATATGAAAGCTGGTGGCCTAGAAATTTCAGCCGCCAGTTCCTTCAGGACCTGTGGGTGTATCTCATCAGGTCTCATGGACTTGTGCACCTTCAGATTCTCTAGATGTTTCTGGACATGATCTGCTCCTACCCTGGGTTGTTCCTCACTCTCCCAGCTCTAGCCAATGTCCTCTGTGACTTGAGTGGTGTGTCTGGTCAGGGTCAACCCTCCGCAGTTGTTTTAAGTCAAACATTAGAAATGAATCACCAGATACATCTCAGATATTCATGGAAGAAACAACTCGGATACAGAGACAAAAAACTAACACCACAGACATCTATGAAAGAGGAGGAGGAGTTCTATCACGGAGATTAGTCTGAGATGAAAGACCTATATCAGAGTACTAAAAACCTGCTTGTCTACCACCAACAACTGTAAAGCAGGAGAGAGAGAGTAAAACAGCGTAGGGATTCACAGATGAATGAAGGGGCTGGTAGAGCTGTCGAACATTGAAATACGAGACTGGACTACATAGAGTTGACTACAACTGGCTTTGCAAAAAGACTGGGGCAGGGGAGGGTGGGCAGCAGAAGGGTGTTACATTGAAGTATGAAAGAGAAACAAGCAGAAGTGACTGAGCTGAAGTCATCAAAAGCAGAAACAGATTATGAAATGGAGGAAGGAGACGAAAAGAAGGATAATCAAAATGTATGATGAGGAGCTACTGGACTGAGACTAAGTGCTGATAGCGAGGAAGAGCAAATGGGAATGGTGAAGAAAGGATAAAGACTAGGAGAAACAGACAGACTCTGCATTTGCTGGAGTTTACACTCTTGGGAACCAAGCCTGAGGCTGAAATCTGCCCCCTCAGCAAGCCATGTCCAGCCAGTGGGGCAGAGCTGATTGTGAGCAGCCTACAGCTGCTGGGTAATGAACCACAATGGAGTGACCTCATTGAACGTATTCCTTTATAGGAATCATTAAAAACCTAAAATTTTCTTCAGTTTTTCAGTTCAACACTATTACCTAGCAGGAACTGCATTAATATTGTAATTAATAAATTTATTAGGACCGCCCAGTTCTGCTCTTAGATTTCAGCTATGGTTGCAATGTGTTCTGTATCTGTCACCTGCTTGTTGCTCCTCCAACAAGCCTTCTTCTACAAAGGGTTACAGAAAAAGAGTGAAAAGCAATAGCTTGTGACAGTGTAATTACTGGGAGAAGGCAGTGTCATGCTTATAGAGATACATTCCAAATAGAGATCAATGGATAATGAAAAAGTTGGATTTTATAGCAGCTAGCGAATATAGAGAATGCATATTGGAACAGAATAAAAATAATGGGTTCCTCTAAAAAAATTGAAAGATTTATTCCTTTCAATAATTTGAATTGGAAAAAAAAAAGTATGCAATTTATTTGTGTTTTACTTCCAGCCAGCAACTCAGCCCCATGCAGTCACTTGCTCACTCCCCTCACAGTTTGATCAGGAAGATAATCAGAAGATTAGAAGTGAGAAAATTCATGGGTTGAGATAAAGACAGTTTAATAATAGGTAAAGCAAAATCCATGTGAGCAAGCAAAGCAAAACAAGGGATTAATTGACTTCCCACAGGCAAGCAGGTGTTCAGCTATCTCCACCATCAGGTCTGGTAATGACTTGGAAAGACAAATGCCATCACTCTGAACGTCCCCCCCTTTCCTACTTCTTTGCCCAGCTTTATGTGCAGAGCATGATTTCACACGGTCTGGGACATCCCTTTGTTCATTTGAGGTAAGCAGTCCCAGTTGCATCCCTTTCCAACTTCTTGTGCACCACCAGCCTCCTCGCTGGTGAGGTGGGGTGAGGAGTAGAAAAGGGCTTGACTCTGTGTAAGCACTGATCAGCAACAGCTGAAACATAGAATCATAGAACCATTAAGGTTGGAAATGACATCTAAGATCATCAAGTGCAACCATCAACCCAGCACTACCATGACCACTAAACCATGTCCCTAAATGTCATGTCTACAAATTTTTTTAACAATTCCACAGATGATGATTCCGACACTTCCTGGGGCAGCCTGTTCCAACAATTCACCACTCCTTCAGTAAAGAAATTTTTCCTAATATTCAGTCTAAACTTTCTATGGCACAACATCCCTGTGCTTCTTTCCAGCACAAGTCCAAAAGAACCCTGCTGTAGCTACTGTGAAGAAAATTAACTCTACCCCAGCCAAAATCATTCTTCCATCTTTTCCTCAATGACTTTTTTTTAAAAACAAAATAATTTCTAAGTCACACCAGTGACACCAGGGTTAGAAGATGAATAAAGGAAGTGTTTCACAGAATATGTATTAGATAACAGAATATGTATTAAATGTATTAATTACCCACAAGATTCACAAATTTCACTTATATTCATTCTGGTAACTATTGAGACATAAAATAGGAAAATTTATAGAGTATGGGACTGATGTAATTAAAGGTAATATAGAATTCAGTGGGAATGCTCAACCATGATTTCTCGTTACTATTACTTGAATAACTTGAGTGGCCAGAACATGTCTTTTAACTCATTTAAATATTCAATTTTAACAGTGACCCCTGTTTTAAAATGATTGTTTGTAATAGAAAGTATCAAAATGATGGTTCACTTTATATTCAAATATGACAGAACAATTGCTGTTGACATTTCTTTAAATAAAACACATAGAAAATTTGCTGTTAAAGTTCTGCTGTCTCTATCCTTTCCACTGAAAAAAGATTTCATACAATTTCTCAGTTTTTACAAGTTCTCAACTACACAAAGTCTCTCTTTATAAACAGGATGATATAATAAAAAATACTTGTCAATTGTGCCTTTATATTTTTCCAAGTTAGCACATAATGAACTTTCTCATTTAGTTCCATATTTATTCAGTTGAGTGTCCTCTCCTCAAGAATGTGATGGTCACTTTAAGATTAAGCTGTGAAGTCTTACCCACGGCACTATTTTGTCACTTGTGTGTTGCAGAAAATGTCCTTCTTTTTTCGGCCGTGGTATTGTCTGTCACGTAACACAAATGAGGGCAGAGGAAGGAAGCAAAAAGTTGGATCCCGAGGTCTCCACCTGACTCATGGGCTCCTGAAGCCCAGAGGCTACAGGAGCTTTCTGTGGTGCTTGGAAGAAGCTGATAAGCAAATGACTTCATTACAAGCAAAGGAGATGCCCAGGGTGAGATGTCTACTTGGCTTATCAAAGACATTTCAGTGCTAACCTGAAACCAAACTAATTCTGGCTTTTTCCATAAGCATAGTATCTTCCTTTGAAACAAATATGGTTTCAGAGGGATTTGGGTAATATTTTAAAAATGACATTTTTTTCAGATGCACTCTCAAAACTTAAATGATGCTGATCCCCTCATGATTTAAGTTGGCACGTCATTGCAGCCAATAAGGTTGTTTGATTTACACCAGTAGAAGATCTCATCCATTTATCTTCTTTCTCAATTTAAGAGCAATTTGCATATAGTTGGAAGTAAAAGATTAATCATTGGTTATGCCTTGACAAGCCTGCCTGAATGTTTATAAAGCACAGATGTATATGAGTTTATACATATACATACACAAATACATGCAGTTACAATTACTACTGTCTTACCTTGATAGGGGGGAGAACCTCAACAATTAGAGATTCAGGCTTCAGGAACAAAAGCAGCAAAACCAGGAATCTATCAATTTTTACTTTAATTTTATTTGTGGTATGACTTTTTTCTCCATTGCTTTCTACACTGACTACACCTTCGCTCAGCATGCACTACCTTGATCCGTTCTTGCAAAGATCCAGCTACTAAACAAAAAAAACCTGTGCATCTGTGCCAGGGAAGAAATGGAAATAATTAAAATTTTGCCAACAGCACACAGTAATATAATGTTCAAAAAATCAAAATAATTCACCTGTACAGCCCTAGCCTGGCATTCTGCAGTCACAACAGTTCTCTCAAAGCTCATTGTTGTGTTTCTACATTGGCCAGAGAAGAGAGGACTTTGTCCTCTTGTCTTTAATTTGTGGTTCACCTTCTTATGTACTCCTTATGAACGTCCTTTGGTCTCAATTTTGTTAAATCCTCAGAGAAGCGTCCCAGCACAGTTCCTTATGGAACCAGCAAAGTTGCTGCCACTGTGTCACTCACGGAACATGCGCTGCTTCACAGCATAGCTGCTGTACTTGGGTTGTTTTTCTTACGTGGCAAAGGTATTGGTCAGAGGTCATCCAAAACCGTGTTTACATCAGTGCTGAATATTGGTCCTTATGCACTTGTGTAATAAATGTGATTTATAAACATGTTTAACATTGAAAATGTTCCTGTTGTTCAGGCTTCTAAGGCTCCATTTATTCCTTTCTATATACTGTACCTCTTGATGTGTTTTTTAACTTAAACTGTTACTCATCACAAAAAAAAAAAAAATGGGAAAAATATAAAACGTTGTTGTTCCCAGTAGAATAGCTACAGTATTTCAGAGACTTTCACCAAATAAACAATGTTCAAAATTGCCTGTACATTCGCTGTTGAAGGGTTTGGGTATTTTTCACTGCAGAAGAAATTGGACAGGTTTGTCTAACTAATAGTCATTTTTTGCACACAGCTCTAAGAGATCACTCTATTGTATGAAGCTCCAGAAAAAAAAACTAAAAAGAATGGATCTTTGTCATTACTTGTACAGAGGTAAGTAAGTTGAAGGTGGTCTTTGGTTTTTGTTTTTATTTTGTGTTTTTTTCTTTCTTTTGTACCTATTTTTTCAAAGAAAAAAAAATGGAAAGATCCTCAGATGCTAGAATATTTTTGTGAAAACAGGCAGGCAAGGTTCAGTAGATTAATATACAGAAGAAAACAAGAGGAAATAAAAAGCATGGCAGTTAAGCAAATATTTGTAATGGAACTGAAAAATAGCAGTAAAATGAAGAAAAAAAAAGCGGCAGCAAACAGCAGTAAAATATGAAGGTGTATTCAAAGGATGGGAACCACAGTTCTTGCAGAGAAGAGATACTTGTATTTGGAAGGCTAACAGAATTAGGATTTTCCAGAAATTAAAGGAATAGAGGCAAAGATCCAACAAGATTTTTGTTGCTGTTAAGAAAGCGAAAAATTAAATAGTGAGTATTGAAGAGGTACTAAATCTTGAAGATGCTGGAAAAGAACAAATACCACTCAGGCAAAATCTGAACATTATTCAGTACTCTCAGCTAGATTGCTATGTTAAAGAAATGGTAAGAGAAGGCAAAGGAAGCTAGAAGAAATCATCAGAGGAAGAGGGGAAAAGACAAACAAAAAAATCAAAATCAAATCAACCAGAAAACATTAAGTAAAACATCCCAAACGAAAGTGGATCTCAACTATCATTATTCCTCCAGTGAAATCACTTCAGAATAGGTAAGCTTATTCCGGATTTCATATGGGCATGTGGAGGGGTGGGAGGGAGAGGACACAGAACTCGGTCATCTGAATACTAAATACTTGTAGATTTAGGCAAAGGTAATTTACAGGCTCTTCTTCTGAAAATACGGACCCTACGTACAGAACAACAATGAAACTGATTATGAGTTATTTCTCAGGTATGCAGTTTCCACACCATTATGCAGCTGATACTATGAGAAATACCAGTGTCCTATTTCACTTTCTGTAGAATTCATGAATTTTGCAAGGTATTAATACTCACTTGAATTTTTGAGTGAATTCATGCTTGAAAGCATTTCTCATCTTTCGAAATGTCAGGTCTCAGGTCTGAAGAAAAGCAGAGCATGAAGCTTCCACCTGAACATGGCAAAATGCACTGAAGAACAACAAAGTCCACAGACAGCAAGTGGATGTCTGTGCAGAAATCCACTAAAGAATATTCCCAATCATTATGTTACTAGGAAGTACAAACAATGCATGCATTGTTTGTCAAATGAGTCTGAAAACGACATTTCACTGTTTTCCTGCAGTCCCCAGGTATATATAGTTGTTCAATATACGTTGCTCTTTCAGTAAAACTAAACAGACACTCTCAGAAGCAGTCATGAAAAAAATTTGAAACCCGAAACATAGTGATATTTTCAGGTAGAATGCTTCAGATCGTTTCTATATAAAACTCGGTCTTATAAATAATTATTTTTCTTAGTTATTTTTAAAAAGAACTTTTTCGTGTTGTCCCGAAACTTGGTTTTGTCACATGGTATGAAAAGAGCCAACCCACAGGCAGAGCAGAGGTATTTCCTTTTATTTCATAGATATGCATGTACAGGTCCCTGTCCCAAGACATCACATTGAATCTTCAAATTATCAGTTATTTATACACAAAACATTAACATATTTAACTGCCTAATACGTATGCATTGTTATTCTGTTAAATGATTGGTTAAAATCTCTTCACCTATCATGTAAATTAGTACAGTCTCTTAGTCCTTCTCCACATCCATCCTTTGAGTCAGTGGTATAATTGGGGTAGGTGGTCCGTGAGTCTATAGTCACAACCTCCTATTGATATAATTACCTTTCCCCTAGTTTCTTACGTTATTTAGCAAATCTAAGCAGCTTGTCATGGATTGCTGAGTAAGTTAAATATTCAATATTTTAAACTTCTGCTTTAGACATATCCTGCTTATCAGAAAAAGGTACATTGTTTAAGACTCTAGTTTCACAATTTCCTTAAGCCTAGTGATTTCTAACCTATACCATTTTGACATCATTGGGACAATGATAATTTAGAAACTATTTTTGAGATAAGAAATTAGCTGAAATTGATTCTTCCCCATGAAGAGTTCCAATGAAACAGAAAATTCCACTAAGAACTATTAATTCCTTATCAGCTGTCTTGCAAAATATTAGTACTCATATTCACACTTCATATTAAACTACTGATTCCCCTTCATCGAAAGGCTGTTAATGACCACAATAGTAATGAAGAAAGAATATCCTATTATTTTTTTTCCAGAAGGAAACATGAGAAATGGGCTCGCACAAAAAAAAATTAAAATGGCTTCTGTACAAGTAATCACTATATTTATGATTGGAACTGAAACAAGTTGCCCAGAGAATGTCTCATCCCTGAAAGTATTCAAAGTCAGGCTAGATAGATCTTTGAGCAACCTGGTCTGGTGGCAGGGGGGTTGGAATTAGATGATCTTTAAGGTCCTTTCCAACACAAACCATTTTATGATTCTGTGATTCTGTGATTCTATGTATGTAGAACTCAACAAACCCTATTGTTAGTAGACAGCAACTGGAAAAATACATTGGTTTTGTGTTCTGTTGTGTTACTGGGCCCATCTGATACAGTTCTGAACAGTGTTACCTCTGAAAACCGCAATGAACAGCAAACAAAAATACATTTCCAAATATTTCTACTGGAAGTGAGACCAGGGATAAATCTAATGTTATTCACGTGATTGCATTACTCAAAAAACCCACTTACATAAAAATGACAAAGTAACCTGAAAACGGGTAATGAAGTAGCTAGAGTACACCTGTTGTAAAGCAGAAAAGGTAGCAAAACCAATAAATATTTCACCAAAATGCCACAGAAATCTTAACAATTTTTTTGCCATGGGTGACATGTTAGAAATCTTCCCAGAGTGCTGTAAATATTTTTATTTTCATATCTTTTTGTGTGTATTATATAAGGTATGCTTATATATTACAGTACTGACTTCTGCTTTTCTTAGACACAGGAGAAAGGTCTTGAACTGGCTGTAGTTTTAACAGCAAAATAGAAGGACATCACCTCCATCCCACAAGATGCTCAAGGTGGATATTTTAATGAGCACAGGTGTCCTTCAGTGTCTTTTTTTTTTACCACCCACCTTACACACACTTTTGAAAGCAATCTCTGATGCTATATCCATGAAAACATAATTAGCCTGGTTTAGAATAAGAAGTCATAATTTCAACAGAAACAGAAATCACAGCTCTGCAGGAGTGGGTTGGGGAACGGTTGTTTATTTCGTTTTTAACAGAGAAGATAGATCTGTTATGTATTAATGCATTGCTCTGCTTTTCTTAAAACATTTTTGAAATATCATTTTTTCCAAATGTTTGATTTATTACAAGTTAAGAAATTTGAAATTGATTACATTTGTCACACATTAGAGCCTTTTTCTTTGTCTACAATATTTTGTGAAGATTTTTAAACAAGTTTGAAAGCGTTTTGTGCTTTCAACTGCTTTAACTTTTTTTTTCCTCTGTCCCCTAATTTCACTGCTTTTTAAACAACTTGCACATCCAAGAAAGGATGTGCAAAAAATTACTTTATTCCCTGCCCTGTGCTTAAGTTGAAGATGTTACATAGTCTTTAACTCCTTGATGTAACTGAAGCCAGAAAGTGTTGCAATGATAATGAATTGAATTACATAATCAAAATAATATAGGATGGAAGGCCAGGCATTTTCTTCTTTTTTTAAAGTTTATATTATTTCAATTAAATGAATTGTATTTTTTTAAAGGAGAGTACATTTATAGTTCTATTCTTTTTACTCTCCATGATTTAAAGGAAATAAGCACAGTGACAAGTAGAACTGGAAATAAATTATTTAATCTGGCCAGGATATTAATTTTTGAAATGTTAATACAATAGCTCCTTGAATGACTGAAGATTTTCTAATGTTCTTAGAATTATGGAGTTGATTTTAATGGGGTGGATATTTTAAACAAGTTTTTCATTCTCTTGTAAAGATTTATAAAGGGATTTTTTTTTCCCCTCTACATTTTCTGGTGATAGCCTCATCCAGACACTGAATGTGGAGCAGAGATGTGCAGTTTCAATTGCAGCAGAACAGGAAGCAATTTATAGTCTATTTGACTGACAGGAACCGGTGAGAAATGTGCCATTTGCAAACCATTTCTTTCCCCCTTGAGCTTTGTCCAAGAATGTCAGAGATTCCTCTCAACCCACCACAGGCTGAGGCTGGGCCACAAGATCTGACAGATACGGAGTGAGAAAGATTATGGTGGAAAAAAACAAACCAAAACAAAAAGATGGTGGCTTTTACTCCTTCAAATTAGCATTATTTGGTTCTTATTTTCCAAAGTAAGTTTTATATAGTTGTTGTATATAATTAATTGCTATATAGGAAAGGTCTACAACTTCACTTCTGAAAAATGAGGACAAGTGGTGAACTTCTAAACAGACCTTCCAGATGTCAATTTCTGTACTGGCCATGTTGAATGGTTGGTTGTAGCCGAACAAACTGGAATGTAAAGAACTGGAATTTCTTACCGGTTTTGTTGACCGTCGATTCTATTGTGCTTTGCTTGGTGACAGATACCATAAAATATCATTGCTGTGATAGATATTGCATGTCAAACCGTACACAACATGGAACATTGTATTATAATTGCAACTGTTTATACCTGGGTTTATTTATTAGCAATCTTTCAGGGTAGCTGACAAATAAAATGAAAAGGATATAATAATACATCGTGTATTTCTGTACAAGATACTCTTGACATTCTCACACTACGAAGCTGTATCTGAAGGAGCTCTGCAATCCTGTTTCATCAGTTATAACACGATGCTTTCCTGTAAAGGGACTGTCTCCTGGTTTGAGCTAAACAGAACCAATTCTGTTCACTGATTTTTGCTTCTCAATTCAGTCTCTTCTAAAAGGCTGGTGTTACAGGATATGAAATTCAGGGGGACATATGGATGTAGGGCGGCATTTGGGGTGTATCAAACTTTGCTGTCACCACGTATGCACTGCCAGAACCATCCAGGGGTTGATGCAGCGTGTGAGACATCTCTGCAGGATCTGGATGGTGATTCAGGACTGTGACACTGGCCACAGAGGCCATGACAGCCAGGAGGGCTGCACGGGAGCTGCAGCTGGATGCTGCTAGGGGTCACTGTGGGGCCACTGGGGTTTGAGGGGCTTTGAAGGACCTTGTGTCAGGTTGAATATCCTGCCTGAGGCTGCTGTAGGGCAGCCCCAGATGAATGTGTAGTGAGGTGGGGCAGCCCCAGCTCATGATGGGCAGTCCCATCTGACTCTCCCTTGCAGTGGTGCTCTCCTGACATCACTGTGGGACATCCCTCCATCTCCCCACAGGTCTGGGTGTGGGTCTTCCCTGAGGGGACATGCAACCACAGTGTCTCTACGCTGCCCTCCAAGTGGGGTGCCTTCCACCTTGCTGTCCAGGTCTAGGTATTAAAGCTGATGTGGGGCAACTGTGAAGCAGCCATCAGGCAGTACCCCTCAATCCCTGCCATCCTCCCACCCCCTCCCATCATCATGTCCTCCTAGCAGCACTTCTACTGCAAGTGAGAAGAAAGGTTCATGACTGGTGATGGGCCAGGGACCCAGACCTGTGGGGCATCGGAGGGTCTGGGGTGAGTGTGGAGCATGTGGGGGCCCTGGGGGGGGGGGAGAAACTAGGGTTAGGGGGCATGTGGGCTACATGGGAGGAAGTTTGGGGGTGCTAAAGGGGGCTGTGGACACATGGGAGGGCTGTGAGGTACATGAAGGATGGTGTGTGGAGTCCCTGGGGGCCTGCAGCACACACCAAAAGTGAGAGGCCCATATCCAGGTGGGCTATGGACAACTGTGGGCTGCCCCCCACCTCCATGACCCCAAGGCAGTATGTGATTGAGGTGCCACTTCCACTGCCCACTCCAGAGCTGGGCCCGGACAACATCAAAGCTCTCACTGAGCGGGTCTGTGCCACCATGCTGGAGGCCTTTGTGGTGCTCTCAGCCAAGCTGTGCCCCCCAGTGCCACCTCACCCCCACAATGACCCACTCCATGGCCCTGCCCCTCAGCCACCCACTTCCCCACAGTTCTTCCCAGGTCCAAGGCATGTTGCCTGGTTGCAGAACAGGCCCCACACCCTTTCAGGAGGCAACACAATGTATTTATTGGGTAATGAGTCAGGGGGTGGGACTTTGAGAAATTTCTCTCCTATCCCTGGCTAGGGGACCTCTCACTTTTAATATTCCCACCAAGTCATGATGTCATGTTGGTTGAGTGATGATGTCATCAGGGGAAAGGGAATGATGTCAGCGGTGAGTCTTGTAACCGAAGCCGTTCCTGCCACCCCCGCAGTCACCTGGAGGACATGTGGAGATTAGGGGGAGGGCAGAGGTGTTACAGAATGACTTCAGGAGGTTCTTTTGAGGCCATGGGGTCCTTGAAGTGTCCCATGAGTGTCTGGGGGTGCCCCAGGGAGGTCCCAGGTGCCCCTGGGGGTCATAGGGTGCCATAGGGGTCCCAGGTACTCTGGGAGGATCATGGGAGACATGTGGGGTGTCTTGGGGGACATGAGGGTCCCAGGGCTGTGGGTTGACTCAGTGGATTCCCTCATGCCTAGGGGATATGGGAGAGGCACTCACAGGCCCCCAGCCGCTCCTCCAGGTCCATCAGCTGCTCCCCCAGAGCCTCCACCCGGTCCAGGTACTGCAGTGGCCCCCCCAGCGCCTGGCCCACATATGGTGGTGTCAGGGGGGCCCAAATGCACCCACGCTCTGTGGGCAGGTGGGAGTCCCTCCAGCACCCACTTATGGGACATGGGGGCCCCAAACCACCCCCTGTTCCCCTCTGGGCCCACCTGCTCCAACATCTCCAACCGTTCCTGCAGCATCTTCAGTTGGGCTGAGAGGGACTCTGAGGAGGGTGCTGGGGAGGGGCAAGTGACACCATGGGACCCAGGCATACCCACTATTCCTCCCAGCCTGTTGCCCCTGGAGGGGGGACCCAGCTCTCTGAGGGTTCCCCAATTCACCCCCCACCCAATGGACATAGGCATGCAGGACATCCCCCCACCCACCCAATGGACCCAGGTGTCCAAATGTCCCAGCTCCTTCCAGGGGAGGCCTCCCTCCTCCCACCCATACCCCTGCTCACCCCGCTGGCAGAAAAGGCCGGGCCGCAGAACCCTCCGTTCTACCCTCCGAGAGGCCACCTGGTATGTTGTGCTGTGGGCACCAACATGGGACCCAGATGTCTGGGCTTCACATCCCTCACAGCAGCCCCAGGCAGCCAGGACCCTCCCACCCCACAGGGACTCAGGTGTCCCTGCTGACACCTAAGGCACCCAGTACATGAGACCCTCCCCACATCCAGGGACCCCATGGGCACTCCTGCTAATATCCCTGATAACACCCCAGAGTCTCCTCTCCCCATGAAGTCCCCATGTCCAGCCCCATGGGACCCAGACATCTGTGTTCCCCCCACCCTCAGGGACACCCTGGGGCCTCCTACATCCTGGGAGCCTGGACCACTCTCCCCATGGGGACTGCGTGTCCAGCCCCATGGGACCTAGGAACCCAAAATATTCACCCTCCAAGGGCCCACATTCTCCAGACCTCTTACCCCATAGGGCCCCCCCCAAGTGGCTCTTGCTCCTTCACCCCCTCAGAGCCCCAGATCTTCAGACCTCCAACCCTCAGGGACCCCTAAGGCACTCCCACCCACCTCTTTCAGGGCCCCAAGTCCCCAGAAGCCCAATCCCTGTCATGTGGACCCCCGTGAACATCCCCATGCCCACCCCCTGGGGAGGGTACCGATACGTGCTGCAGACGCGGCCTCCACAGAGGGTCAGGTAGGGCTGGTGCTGAGCCTGGGCAAAGGTCTCTCTGTGGCTCTGGGGCACCCACTGCAGGCGGTGAGTGCAGCCCTCTCTGCTGTGGGACAGGTCAGTGGAGGACACCATGGGGGACCTCCTCCATATGAACATTCAGGGACTCACTCAGGCTGCCCCATAGGGGTTTCCTGGGACTCCCCTGCCTCACAGGGGATTCCCCTGTCCCCAAGCCCCCCTTTATGGCTGTCACTCAACCCAATCCTAGGCGCACTGCCCCTCCAGCACTCCTTACCTCTCCAGAGTACCCCCCAGCAAAGTAACCCCCAGAGCAGCTCCCCACAGCAGGGTGGCCAGCATGTTTCTCCCAGAACTCAGATCTCCAGGAGTGCCCAGTACCCTCCTCCCTGGGGACGCAGGGTGGCTCCTTCCCCGCCCCTGCCTCCAGCCCCACAAAGGTCCCTTGTCTCCCATATGCAGGGGCGGCACAGGGACTGCTTTGTGTTGAGTTAGACAGGCTCCCATCTCGAGCCAAGGGGCCCCCAGGCCCTATGGGGACAGGGGGAATGCAGGGCATTGCTGTGGGGCACAGAGGCAAGGGATGTGGGACACAGGGTATGCAGCTGTGGAGTTTGGTCTCCCCTCCACTGAAGCAATGAGGATGAGGCAGGGGTGAGGAGGAGATTGACACATTTTGGGACAGAAAAGGCATTTTTGTGTCCTTTGCTGTGAGCACAGAAAAACTTCCAAAGAACAGCCTGAAATGCCCAAATTCAAGGTGCTGCATTGTGACCCAGTGCAGGGGAGTTGGGGGTCCTAACCCCAGCTCCAGCCCTTCAGCAGACTTTTTTTTTTTCTCTCTCTATCATCCCAATTTCATGGAGATTTTTGTGTCAGCACAGCTGGATCTAGCACCAACATTGGGCCATGGGACCCTGATCTGCACTGAGAGCCCCACCCAAGACCCCCACCCATCCTATTTCAGCCCCACCCAGAGCTTTGTTGGTTTTCTTTCTTCCCAGGGCTTTGGGGGAGCACCAGGCTGTGCAGGGACTTTGAGTCCGTCCCCAGCATACCCCTTCCCAGCCGCCCAACAGCCACAGCTCCCGGCAGTGGAGTGTGGGTGTGTTTCTCTGTGCTAATGTCCCACAGGGATCATATAGCTGGGGGGCTGGGGGGTGGTGCCGTGAAAAGCCAAGATCAGAACTCAATGCTCTTGGTGACTATTAAGCAGGTATTCTTTATTACGGTGTTGGGTGCAAGGGGATCTCTCCTCAAAGCTTGTACACTATTTTGACAAGCAGACAAATATTTATTACACAAAGGCATACATATTCATGGATGTAGGCTGGAATAGTTCTAAGATAAGCATGCTGGCCCTCTTCCTCTTGCTGCATGTGCAGTGCCATCTGGTCTGGTGGTCATGGACCAGGGTCTTCTGGCGGAAGGCTCATAGTCCTCATCACCGTCATCTTTTGGTGAACCGTAACCTGTATTCCCTTGTTCTTGCTGACAAGCAAGATCTGCAGTCTTGAGACACCCTGTGCCTGTTTATCTCATAGTAGCCTTGCATTCCGTTCTTGGAGAAAAGTCTCCCTCAAAGCATGACAATGTGCGTACGCACCCATCTCACAATGCAACTGTTACATAGTTCATTGCTGCTGCTTGCTAGAAGGTTTTTGGCTAGTAAATTTCCATCAAGCCCTTACAGACAATAAATTTCATGTCTATATGTCCAATAGCAGTTCCTGTTATCTGAGTTCTCTTGCGACAAAAGGTTCTAAACTATTTGCAGTGTTAGCGGGCTTGACTATATGTTCACATTTCACTAAACTATTCGCTGCTTTGGGGATGTCTGACTAAATGTTTTTACTTCTCTGTATCAGGGGGACCCTACTGGGGTGCATGGGGCTGTGTTGTGGCATGGTACGGGTAGCAGCATGTGTGGGGTTTGCAGGTGAGGCTGGGTGTATGTGTGAGATGCAGGAGTTTCAAGGGGGTAGAGGTGGTAGAGGTGGGCTGCTGTCAACAGCAGATAGATTAATTTCTAATTCGTCTTTGGTCCTTATTTTCTTGCTGAATAAGCTCATAACATCCTTGTAGTCCTCCTGAGTTGCCTGCACCTTCCTCCAAAGGTCATAAACTGAGTTCCAGCCAAATCTCTGTTTAGCTGAACAAGTTTTCTTCTCTGCTGGCTTGTTATTCAACACATGGGGACAACCCGATCCTGCACTTTTAAATTTCCTTCCTGAAGGATGTCCAGCCTTCCTGGACTCCTTTGTCCTTCTGGTGTGCCTCCCAAGGCACTCTCTCAGTCAGTCTCCTGAACAGGCCAAAATCTGCCCTCTGGAAGTCCAAGGTAGCATTCCTTCTGACCCCCTCCTCCTTACTTCTCTGAGAACTGTAATTTCGTGATCATTATGCACAAGACAGCCTCCAACCTCATCACCCATCAGTCCTTCTCTGTTTGTAAACAGCAGGTCTAGTAAAGCACCTCCCTGGTAGACTCGCTTACCACCTGTGTCAGGAAATTTTTCTTACACACTCCAGGAACCTCCTGGACTGTCTCCCCTCTGCTGTGTTGTACTTCCAGCAGACATCTGGTAAGTTGAAGTCCCCTACAAAAAAAAGGCTATAGATTGTGAGACTTCTCCTAGCTGCTTAAAGATTATTTTGTCTGCCTCTTCGTCCTGGTTGGGCAGTCTCTAAAAGACTCTCACCATGATATCTGTCTTGTTGACCTTTCCCCTGATTCTTACCCATAAACACTCAACCATATCATGACCATCATCAAGCTCTAGACAATCAAACAGTCCCTAAGACACAGAGCTACCCAACACCTCTCCTTCCTTGCCTTTTCCTTCTGAAGTGTTTGTAGCCATCCACTGCAGCACTCCAGTTGTGTTAGTCATCACACCACATTTCTGTGAAGACAACTGTGTCATAGTATTTCTGCTGCATGATGGCTTCCAGCTCCTCCTGTTTGTTGCCCGTTCTGCATGCATTGGTGTAGATACATTTCAGCTGGGCTACTGATGCCACAACCTTTCTGCAGTGAGCAGCTCTAACTCCTACATGAATGTTCTCCAGTGCTCTGTGGCTTCTAACATATCAACAACACTTTGGTCTTTGCTGCCCATTGGGTCCAAACAATATTCTATTTTTTCAAATATACTTAAAAATGGCTCTCCCTTCTTGTACACTGATTTATTTTTTTTTTGTCATTTAGGTCAGTTTTCTATAAAATTTCATTTGGTGCCTGTGAACAAGGGAGTTTCTATATTTCAAGACCCAAGACACTTGAGAGAAAATATTCAATAAAATATTTTTTTTTTGTGAAGTAGAACATGTTAAGCAACTAAGATTTATTTAAAATTAGTCCTTGTTTTGTCAAATTTTGTATTCCTTATTTTTGTTGTTGTAACTGCTAAGATCTTCCATTTTTTAAAACTTAGTTATAATGAATTCACAAAATAGCTCAGCCATTGTCCAACAACCAGTAATTCCATAGCACTTTCTGACTGACAACAGTAATTTCTGACATTTTACCGGTATTTGAATATCCTTTAGTATTTCAGATGCTGATAGTTTTGCTCCGAAAGAAGGGAAATATCAACTCGACAAAACCATTCTCAGTGAAATGTCAGTGTTCTAACTTCTTCACTCAAACCATTTTTTTCTTTTACTTTATTTTGCTGGATTTCCTATCCTCCTCTGTACCCCATCAGAAATTCAGAACACACTGCTGCTTAATTGTTTTACTTTTCTTAAAAAAAATAAAGTAAAATAAAAGTGGTTTGTAAGTACTCCTAACTTTAATTAAAACCCTTCTGATCTGTTTGACCTGCACTCCGTATGTTTATATCTACCTTTCCTTCTTTGGCAGTCTGTTTAATGCTGGTTGATATTTTTCTTTTAAGAGCAATAATGAGTTTCAAATAATTAAAAGATTCTGAATTAATATTAGCAGAAAATTGGAGTACTGACTTTTGTTTGTTAAAATGCTGAATAAATATTTTGCTCATGAGGTGCAGAAGATTTGTAATGAACCATCTCTATGAACTTTCTCTAAAGAATCTTAGTGAGTCTTAGTGATGAGGAATTTTAGGTTTTCCTCTTTTTTAAAGCATAAAAAGTCAATGTTTTTTAAATGTCTCATGCTTTCCATGAAGCCTAAAGCAGTTGAAAAAATATTTATAAACATAATCTTATGAAACACATTATCAGAGAGAAAAAAAATGCACAGAAATATCCACAGAGTATCAAAATGTGTAAAATATCTCCATCAAAAATAACATGTACTGCCCTTTAGTATCTGAGATTCTGCTTAAGACATACTACAACTGTAACCTTCTTCTTCAGTAACAGAGAAACACCTGCTCTGGAATTTCGAATTTGCATTACCTAATGCCCCTTGCTATAGGTAGGAATCCTACTGGATTAATTGGAGGGAGACCAGACTAATCTTAATTTGTAGGTCACTTCAAAAAAAGAGAAAGATCTTAAAGCTTCCTGTTCTAGAATCGTATCTACCCTGGCGGGTTCTTGGCCAAAATCAATGTCCATTGGTCTTCCACTGACTGCCACTCAGAACTGAGTCTCAGTCATAACTGGTAATAGCATCAGTGTCTGTTACTAAGTTAGAGCAGGAGGGTCATCTAACTCAGCTCTTGAGGTTCCTTTGGCTCTTGTATTGACAGCACAGTGAATTGCATCCTACTATCCCAAAGAAATATAGTAATTCCAAAAAACACCCTTAAGTCATACCAATTGAACAAATTTAGGACACTTCCTTTCAGTTTCTGAGTGTGGTATGTGAATGCACAATTAGCTTCAAATGAGTAAGATAATAAAAATCATACAAATCACATATATGGTTGGTAATATTTAATTCATAGTTGGCCTACTGCAGTCTAAGCATCACTGGTTATACTTGCAGATATTTATTATTCTGAACACATACATAGAATCATAGAATGGTTTCAGATGGGAGGGACCTTGAAAACATCTAGTTCCAACCTCAGTGCCATAGGCAGGGACAACTTCCACCAGACCAGGTTGCTTGTATGAACAATATATTTTTGCCTCAGTTTTTATCTCGGGTGTCCCCATAGCAATTTTCTTCCACATTCATTTAATGATCATTTAGTGTGTAACAAATGAATGGAAAAATGGAGTTCTGAACCTTCTTCTTTCTACTGTTAACAAACTTGATAAATATATCCTTAATACTTTAGTATTGAATCAGTGTTTAAATTCTGAATTTATCTTAGTAGAAGACAAATGAAAAATGTGTTAAGTAGTTAAGAATATGTTTTTAATTCCTCTCTATTCAGCCTTCTTAAAAAATTTAGGCTCATTTTACTTTTTTTTTGCCCCTGTGGACAGAATATTTTTCTAGTTTTATTTGCAAACATAAACATTCTAAAATTCTTCAAGTTAGGCTCATATACAGAAGCAAATATCAACTTGGACATCAGTCTTAAAATGTCAATAATTTTTCATAAGGAATTTAAGGAGAAAAAACCTGTATAATTTTGTATCTCCGTTTCAAAATAACAAATGCAGAAGATATAGCTAATGCACTACTTTCCCAATTCAGTTGCACAGTATATGATTGCAGAAGATTTAAGCACACAGAATTACAGAATCACAGAATGTTAGGGATTGGAAGGGACCTCGAAAGATCATCAAGTCAAATCCCCCTACCAGAGCAGGAACGCCTGGATAATGCTACATAGGAACATGTCCAGGCAGGTCTTGAATGTCTCCAGAGAAGGAGACTCCACAACCTCTCTGGGCAGCCTGTTCCAGGGCTCCGTCACCCTCATTGAGAGGAAGTTTCTTCTCGAGTTTAAGCGGAACCTCTTATGTTCCAGTTTCAGCCCATTACCCCTTGTCCTATCAGTGGTTGTCACTGAAAAGAGCCTGGCTCCATCCTCGTGACACTCACCCTTGATATATTTGTAAACATTAATGAGGTCACCCCTCAGCCTCCTCTTCTCCAAACTAAAGAGCTCCAGCTCCCTCAGCCTTTCCTCATAAGGGAGATGCTCCACTCCCTTCATCATCCTCGTTGCCCTGTGCTGGACTCTCTCCAGCAGTTCCCTGTCTTTCTTGAACCGAGGGGCCCAGAACTGGACACAATATTCCAGATGGGGTCTCACCAGGGCAGAGTAGAGGGGAAGGAGAACCTCTCTCGATCTACTAACCACCCCCCTTCTAAGGATGCCATTGGCCTTCCTGGCCACAAGGGCACAGTGCTGGCTCATGGTCATCCTGCTGTCCACCAAGACTCTCAGGTCCCTTTCCCCTACACTGCTCTCTAATAAGTCATTCCCCAAATTATACTAGAACCTGGGGTTGTTCCTACCCAGATGCAAGACTCTACACTTACCCTTGTTATATTTCATTAAATTTTTCCCTGCCCAACTCTCCAGCCTGTCCAGGTCTCACTGAATGGCAGCACAGCCTTCTGGTGTGTCAGACACTCCTCCCAGCTTGGTGTCATCAGCAAACTTGCTGATAGTACTCTCTAGTCCCTCATCCAAGTCATCGATGAATATATTGAATAATACTGGTCCCAGTACCAACCCTTGAGGGACTCCAACGGATACAGGCCTCCAACCAGACTCCGCCCCATTGACCACGACTTTTTGGCTTCTTCCCCTTAGCCAGTTCACAGTCCACCTCACTACCCGAGAGTCTAGACCACACTTCCTCAGTTTAGCAGCAAGGATGCTGTGGGAGACTGTGTCAAATGCTTTACTGAAGTCAAGGTAGACCACATCCACCGCTCTGCTGTAGAGGAATTCCTTGTGGAGCAGAGGTGCGGTATAACTTTAAAAGTGTGGACAACCCAGCGTAGGCCTAAACAGAGGCTCTGTCCTTGAAGCTGCCTTGGAACACAGGGAGGAGGAGGTTTTATCTGTTTTGTGAGAGCTTTGCGAGATGCTTGGCGGGAGGTGCTGGCCCCGGGGGGAGAAGAGGGGGTGAGAGCCGCTTGCATAGTGGAATGGCACTGCCCAATAAAACGCTGGCGCGTGTAAACCTGTAACCGACCAACTCTGTGAAGGGGCAGGCGCGGGGACACTGCTGAACTGTATATATTGAGCTGTCCGGAGCAATAAAGAGAGGACGATCTGTAGCCATATTGGTGTGATGATCGTTAACTTGGCCGGCTCTCCGAAGGGACCCCTCTTCAGCTCTGCCATCATCTATCCACCTTGTTATATCCTCGTAAAAGGCTATGAAGTTAGTCAAGCACGACTTCCTCTTGGTGAAGCCATGTTGACTGTCTCTAATGACCCTCTTATCCTTGATATGCCTTGAGATGGTGCCAAGGGTAAGTCGTTCCATCACTTTCCCAGGGATGGAGGTGAGGCTGACCGGTCTATAGTTTCCCGGGTCCTCCTTCTTGCCCTTTTTGAAGACTGGAGTGACATTTGCTTCCTTCCAGTCCTCAGGCACCTCTCCCATCTCCCAAGACTTGGTAAAGATGATGGAGAATGGGCAGTAAATATGAACAGAAACTACAAAAAAACCCAAGCATAAAGTAAGTACAATCAAATAGGCAAATTACTGTAATCAAAGGCCTTACGACTATGAAAAAGAATAATCTATTTATATTTCCAAAAGTATTCAGAATTGATCACCTGCAGGAATAACATGTCTCTTCTTGTGCTTGATCACATGTATCCTTATGATAGGGACATACCAAATGCCATTGCTTTAGAATTTTATTCCAAAGATAATTAATTGCATTTTAGAATGTTTCCCTTTATCAGATCACATTATCTCCATTCCTGGCTTCTTTAATGAGCACTACAGTAACCAAGAATGCTAATATATGTCTGATAAGTATCAGTCCAAACAGTTGGAGCAATCTATATTTCTCAGAAATCTTTTTTTTAGGCTTAAGGTAGAAGGCTTTTGCTATGCAGCCTGACTACAAAGTGTCATTTCACACCTATGAACATCTAAAATGTAACAGCAGTTGCAACAGGTGAAATTGGACCATTTAAAGAGCAGGGAGCCCCATCTCTCACCTCATTGCCCGTGGCAGGCTCCTACCCCTGTCCCGACAACTGTGCCGGCCTTTATAAAAGGCTTGTTTCAGGCAATTGTCAATAAGATGTGGGGTTTCTCACTTCAGTTTGTCACTTCCTAATGCATTCACATAATTGCTACGTAAAATTCATGTCCTGCTTCATCAATGTCAGGACTTTTCTGGTAGCTGGCATGAACAGGTTTGATAGCCTGTCTCCTGCTTGAAGTGATCCACAGCTTACTACTGTGTATTTCTGAAAGAAAAATACCCAGAAATCAGCAAAGGAAAAACTGAAGATTATGGTAGGATTTTTTTTCCTGAAATTGGAGCAGACTGACAGACTCTTGTGCCACCACTTCCTGTGCTACTGCTGTTCCATGAAAATGTGTCTGGATATTGGAGCCACTGAATTTAATCAAGCACAGAATTTAATCAAAATTATTTGGAGAAATAGACAGAGACAGAAAGTAAACAGACTCATAAAATTAAAGCAAAATAAAGAAGTAACTTCAAAATACCATTTTCCCCTTCCTCAATTCCTTTCCTTTGTCTTTCATTAATAAGTTATTTGATTAAATCTTCTTTGTTCTCTGCACAGCTATTTTCTTCCCAGGGCTCTTCTATGATTAAGACTTACTTCAGACAAGAAGCTAATGAGGCTGGCAGCAATATTAAAAGCTATGTGGAAATACGAGAATGCATCGTTTGGACCACGGGTCCTCAGCAGACCAAATTTCAATGCCTGTTTACACCATCACTTGCAGTAAGCATTGGAGAAACCTGGTTCCCTATGTTCATAGGAACAAACCTTGTCTTCTTGGAGATGGAGTAACTCAGGACTCCCCAAAGAAGAGCTGTAAGCTTCACCCATCCGCTGCTGAACTAAAATGCTCAAAGAACAGGGACAAAGTATTAATATGGGGAAGGAAGAAGTTTAGGACAAGGTTTTGGCAGGAAGAAGGAGGAAAGGGAGAAACCTGTCCCTGTCTTTTAATATTTCAGGCAGAAAGAGAGAAAACCACTCAGGTTTTAGAAATGCAACAATCATATGGGCCCAGACTTAGCAAACATCCATATCTTAAAAGGCCAATAAAACAAGTACTTAACTTGAAGTCAGCTGGGACCTAGAGCCTTCAAAGTGTGCTTACTTCGCTTATTCCCTTCATAAACTGCGATTGTATTTTTTCAGTTTGTCTGCTCTGTCAAGGTTGACACAGCTTCTGAAGGGTGAGACTATCAGTGCTAGTTCATATGAATTGCTACAAAGCTGTTTTACTGATACTAATATCATAGAATCATAGAATCTGTTGGCATTCCATAAAACAGTAGTATAAGGCTTACTTTTTACTATTTTATCATTTTCAACCTAAGATACTGTTTTGCAGATTTAATCTCTGAACATTACACAAAAATCAATCATCTATGTATGTTAACTGTTATGTGTTGTTCCTTGGGTCAGTACAACAGCGCTGACAACAATTAAGTAACCATAATGTCTACTTTTTCATTGTCTGTTAGTTTTACTAAATAGCATATTCAGAGGGCATTTATTACATTTAGATTCATTGGCTCAAAATACTCTCTCGAGACTGATCTTTAAAATAATATGCATATTTTCCACACGCAATTGTAAAGAAACACTGCCCTCTTCTGTCACAATAGGATGAACCTCTGTAGAGGCAGGCTTTACTATGGATAACCAAACTGAATTAGAACAGATTAAGTAAAATATTATTTTTTGTAAAAAAAAAAAAAGACTGTGCTATGCTCAAACAGTGTATTTAAAAGTGTTAATTTTCATTATTTGTTCTTTCTACCTAGTCACTAATTAGTCATCTCTTTTCCCCAGTTCAAAGAGATGTTTCAGAGCATTTACAGACATGGAGACACATTGCAACAGCTTTGTCTAATAAATAAATACATCAAATGCTTCAGTTACTTTCTTGTGTGAGTAGCTTTACGTATGACAGCCATTCCAGAAACTCAAGTTCTAATTTTCTTTTTTAGAGATTTATGTACTGCACTCCGATATATATAGGTATGTCATTTCTAGAACCTTTATCCATTCAAAAATGGAGTAATATCAATTTTTCAATTAAAAACAGTATTTCAAATCTTGAATCATTATATTTCATCCAATCTGCCTTGAATATCCACTGTCTAAACTGTGCCACTGCTATCATTAGGTGATTATATTTTAAACTAACTGGTCTTTAGTATAGTGATAATACCCTT
Source organism: Trogon surrucura (assembly GCA_020746105.1). NCBI lineage: Eukaryota > Metazoa > Chordata > Aves > Trogoniformes > Trogonidae > Trogon > Trogon surrucura. Next base: position 107,768,800 of record CM036617.1, on the reverse strand, counting down.
TTAAAAACAAAACCCAAAAATATCAGAGACACAATTTCACAGAAACATATGCAGTGACACATGCCATGAAAAAAACTGAGTGCAGCTTCTGCAACTGGACAGACTTACCCTTTAAAACCTACCATTCTAGTCTGTTCCCTTACTGTGGAAATTGCTGTTCTCTCATTAAAAAAAAAAAAAAAAAAAAAAAAAAAAAAAAAGACAGTAGCTTTTCACTGCTCTGCTTTCTAAAAGGAGAAATCAAATATACCACCGATAAACTTTCTGAGTTTCCAGGTTATTTTTGGTCTACTCTTTTCTGCAGTTGTTAAGAAAATTATCTCTGTGAGAGTAGGATATGCCTTTGCAATTAGAACAATGAGAACAAAAATTACCCAGTCATAATTTTCTCTATTTAGAAAGACAAAACCATACCACCCCCCAAAAAAAAATCTGAACACCTAATGCTGTGGGCCTATTAGGGCATTTCAATAACAGAGTTATCACGACAGTGGCCAATGCAAGTAGAAAAAACACCTGCACTGCTTTTGCTGAGGAAAATAAATAAAACATAAAATATCTGTACCTAACATGCCTCTTAAAAATTGTAAGATAGACAAGACAATAAGGAAAAATCTAATTAAGTTTCACAAGCAGCTATAAACTGAAAGCTAAATCCACTCCAGGGTACTTCGACATATAACTTCATAATTTTCAGTGCGGCAATTTCCCCACATGATTGCACCGAGGTATTTTTGATGCAGTTTGTATCCAATTTCTTCAAAGAGTTTGAATCTAACTTCACTTAGTAAGGTCTTTGAGGCATACTTCTTTTGTTCAAGATAATCTAACAAAGCACCTTGCTTTCTCCAAAAGAGATGTTTTTTATCATCTGTATCTTTCTCTAGATACACAAAAATATTGCCTGCCCACTTCAGGATTAAGTTTTGGAGATTTAAACAGAAGATCAACACAAACACTCAACTCTCTACTACAGCACATTTTAAAAATTAGACACTGTAGTTAATATTTCACAGTAAATTTTCAGTAAATGTCAGTATTCGTGCTCCAATCCTGAATTTGGCCACTTTTTCAAACAAAGGTGAGCAAAAGAGATTAAGTGAGTATCCATTTAAATGAGTCACTTCAGGCTGCTCTAACATGCACCCAGGGAAATCCATTTCAATGTGTTTGGCTTTTAGCGTGGGATCTACTTCCAGGAAATTTCAGTCTACCTAAGGTATATGAACAGAGCAACAGAATTTCCCTCCTGCAATTTTTTTGTCTCCATATAATTGTACAAAGCTCTATCTTTCAGGTGCTCACAAACCCCCTGTGAATGGCAGATTACAGACTTTCAGAGAGTTCTACAGTGAATAAACACAGGATGAAGGATGTCTTATTTCTCTGGTCTTTCTCTTGCTGTTCTCAGCAGGCGGTGGGGCTGTATTTTAGTTCTTATACTTTCACATTGGCATTCATTGCTGGATCTGAACATCCCTTTGCTCCCTCTTCATTGTAGTACTATAATGCTACAGGGCTATATGAGGCCATGGAAACTAATTCTGGGCAGGATATCATATTTGCTCTTCTAAAACTTGTCTCCCATTAATCACATCCATTAACATAAAAGCTTCATTAACCTGATGCTCTAGCAGGACACTTGCTGCTAGCAGCCAGCAAACAAATTATGACAATGGCCTGAATGAGGATAAAAGCAATGCAGTTATCATCCGTAACTGCACCTTCCACTTTGGGCACAACAGCAGATGATGGTTACAAGTTAGGCTTGAAAGGTGTCAGTAAACCACAGCCTTATGTTTCACCTTAAAAAGACCCTGATGAGTCACACAAATAGGGTAAGAGACTGGTTACCAAGTCACTGGCTTCCACAGCTTTACCCCCAGTGCTCCTCCCTCTGTCGTCTGAACTTCACCAGAGGCGCAATTCAAAGAAAACCAGCGAGGTCCTACCATAATCCTGCAAAAAGATCTTCAACTCTTCTACAGAATTCTAATGCTTTTAAAGAGATTAGTGTGAAGTTGATTTTAACGCTGAAAATAATTGCACGTGATGTTTCAATGTTTCTGAAGAAGAAAACCACTAGTATTCCAATCAAAATTCCTAGGAAAGAAGTGCTACCTTCCACATAGTGCACTTCAGCTTTTATAAGATGTAAAACAGCATAAAATGTTCTGGTTTTTTTTTATGAAAAGCTATTCTTTACAATGCATTCCTTGAAGAATATGTTTGAATCCAGAAGAACCAAATGAGAAAAGCAAAAAATAAGGACTACGAAAGCATATCAGGGAAGAAATAAAATACATATATTTTGTTAATGCAAAGTTTTCTAGGCAAACTTTTATGAAAAAGAATAATAGAATTGTAATACATGTTAATAATGAATAATAAAAGAAATGGATTTGAAACAGCCAGAAGAAATATGTGCATGATCAGAGAAATGAGGAAAAATAATACTGAAATAGTGAGAGAGATGAGACAGCATTTAAATTCAGAAAAGTCTCAGATTCCAAGCTGAGAAATTATTTAGATATTTGAGAGACTACAGAGCACATAGACTGTCTAGTTTTTTTTTTTTAAACTGTATAGTGGTTTCAGGTTTAAAGAGCAAGCAAACCAGGATGTGTCCAATTACCTACCAGTTAGCCAAATTCCATCCATTGCAGGAAAGCAGACGGGGGGGAAAAAAAAAGTGCAGAAAAATAGGTAACACTAAAAACAACAGTACAAGAGATCATGCCCTTGTCAGATTTAATATAACGGCTGCTACAACTTTCAGTAAAGTTGCTCTCCAGTGTGATAAGGTTTAAGACATGACTGAAGTTTGGTTGTTTCCCTGCTTTTAAATGTCAGATTACAGTAACAGAAAGACCAATTTCTATCAGACAAGGAGACTGGAAGTTAGACAATGAACTAGCCAATATAAAAAGGAAGAATTTGCAAACCCTCTCTCAGGAACAACCTGTCTTTACATCACATACCACACAGAAGAACAATGGTAGCACACAAATATAAAGTCATTATTTTTAATAAGTCTCATAAAATTACTGTATCACATAGATCAGCCATTTGATGACTATAAAATATAACTTAGATATTTAACTGAAAGTTTCCTTACCAACTCAATTGAAGATATTGATACCAAAGATCTTTTTAAATTATGGATATTATTCAATTACACCACTTTTTCTAGATTGCCTTAAGACTGCACACTGTTTTCCTCCATTAGAATTTCCAATTCAGAAATACGTTCTGATATTTGTGTACAGTATTTTACTCAGAAAGGCTTCTAACCATAAAGAATAACCAGAATACAAACAGTGATGCATTTCTTAGTGAAAAAATGTATTGAATAACTTATGAAAATAGTTCTTGGTCTCAAAGTTATACAAAGTATTTAACTATTTTTAAATGTCCATTCATCTTGATTCGATCAGCCTCTCTTTCTGTTGCCCAAATGATTAAAGATGTTCCTTCTATTTAACTTACTCTTCTACATTTATATTATCAATATTTTCTCAGGAAAAAAAATAGGTAAGGGATAGCCTTTCTACAGAATACCTCAAATGTGATCAAAATATTTATCATTAAATAGTTTGCATATCCCATTTAAGCCAGTTATTTGATACTGGACATATAAAACTGATTTTTTTTTTTTTGAAGAATGTGCTTGTATTATAGAACATTGCCTTTGCTATCTTACTTCATTACCTGCTCTTCTATTTATCAGTATTTCAAATCTAATTTTGTAGCAATAGTATAGCTAAAGAGAATTCAACATGTATCTTGCCTGACTCTGTGCTCAGACAAAATAAAAGTAATTCTTCCTGTTTTCTTCATGGTTTTCTGAGAGGCCTTGTCACACAATCCTTATCCTCAGGGAAAGGCAATGAAACAGTTAACTACAGTAATTGCAAAACATAAGCAGTGCATGCACTGCAAATACATATGCAGAATAGCTGGGTTTTTTTCCACAAGAAAAATGCAATTATCACTCAGAGACAGTGGCTAAAATTTTCAAATTCCAAACATAAACTTCAAGTTCCCATTGAGATAGAAAGGTAGGAAGAAAGCATGTTCCTGATAAGAATGTTTTAAGTAAGTTGTTGCAATTTTCTTCACCTATTCTTCACAGACTAAAAATATTTTGGATGGCTTATAGAAGCAGAGGAAATCTGAATACAGTGTCTTACAATGCACAGTCAGTCCATAGCAAACCACAATCTGCACTATTCATGCAATGTTTGCTTACTTACAAGGTCATCTTGCAATAGCTCCACAGAGAGAAACAAAAAAAGGTTCCACAGAGGTGAAAGGTTTATTAGTCAAGTATCTTAGCAAAACATATCTCCAGTGATGTATGAGATTAGAATATTGCCTGTACTGAGATTTAAGTTAGGCCTAAATTTTAATTTGAAATATTCCTGACTGAGAGCTTAACTGAAAGACCATGGCCAATCAGACTCAACATTTATGAAATATTTTCTGTTGGAGAACTCCCAAGGCTGCCCCTGGCTTTAGTGATTAGGTCATTCCTCCTCAGAACACACAGCACAGCTCTCTGCAGTGTCCAGGACCACAGCAGTGGACAACATCCTTGGGGCCCCTTCCAAGAAGTGAGGTTTCACGGTGACCCAGTGAAACTGGGTTAGTCCAGCAGCGAGAAAACTTCCTGGACTACAGTTTCATGACTACACAGGTGGCTTGAGAACAGGAAGAACCTCTTTACTCCTCTTCTGCCACGAAGTGTTGGCTGTAAAGACAGTCTACTCTGTTCAAAACATCATCTTGTCAAAGGATAAATGATGCTAAGAAGAAAAAAAGTGTCTCCTTAGGTATGACTACGTGCCCTCCATTTCCCTTGTCAGGGGCGTTTTATTCTCAACAAACTGCTCTTTAGACTATCACAATTAGGTTTTCAAGCAATTTGTACGCATAAGTTGAAAATATTACTTCAAATTAACTTTCAGAAGCACTGTGGTGCAATCAACAGGGTGCTAGATTGGGACTCAGGGACCAGTTTAATTCTGGTTTTGCTATTGGCCTGATGGGTAACCTTGAAGAAGACACTTCACGTCTGTGTACTCCTTAAATCTTTTAATCTGTTTAAATTGTTAGGTCCTGGGGAGGGCATTGTCTCTTGCTTTGTGTTTGTATTGTATTTAGCACAGCAGGACCTGCTGTAATATGCTGCTGCTGTAATTCATAAAACTAAACAGACAATTCAAAAAAAGCAAATAGATCTAAGAGAACATACGGAGTTTCACAATTATTAAGGACAGAACCAGAACCAAAGGATTATTAGGTTTCATTGTTCAATGAGATTCAGACCAGGTATTCAATAGGCAAAGTTAAACCCATCTGAAAATCAGTTTACAAACATGTGGTCTTCTTATTAACATATTATTAAAAATAATAATAATAACAATCACAGAAAGCAATGTGATATCTTTCTCCTTTTATTTTCTAAGCTAAAAAAGCAAAAGATCCCATCTTCCTCCTGTCTCAACCATCAGCCTCAAAAAGCCAAACTGGAAACTGAAGATCAAATTAGAATCTTTCTGATTAAAAGATGATCAATACAAGTAATGACTGCACTTTCAGCACACTTGACATGCAGTCTACCACTGCTAATCATGCATGAGCTAGAAAACAAATTGGAGACTCTACCATAACAACTCTGTACTGCTCATAGCAAAATGATACTAGAACAGAACTGGTAGGGAGGACTTGGTTATTCCTCCACTGCTGCACATGCTGCTGTCTCTGCAAGGGTAGCCAAGGAGAGCTGTTGGCCCGTATGACAGAAATATATTGACAGTGAGAAGCTGCCAATTTTTATATATAGGCAAGTCACTTTTCTCACATATCCAGAGTTAAAATTAGTATGCTTAGTATACTTAGTATAACATAGGTTGAATGTAAATGATCGCAGAGAAGTCCCTCAGGTCAGGCTTGCTTTAGGCAGAAAGCACGCAAATCATTCTCGACATGCTTTCAAGTCTAACTGCTTAGTAGCAAGTATGAAACCACACTGTGAAACCGAGTAGTCAAGAGAACCTCTTAAACAGTATAAATGCATTTATTAACAACAGATTTTCTATTTTGATATTAATTCATCAGGGTACTGAAATGTTGCCCATCCATTCACTGCTGTAGTCTTATCTAGAATATCCACTCTTACTAAAATGGATCTTTCCACTCAATTTGAAACAAAACCAAATATGAGCTTATCTGAATAAATTGAATGGCGGTGCTAGATGAAAAAGTACTTACTGAAAAGAAAGCACTGAAAGGATAAAAATTAACATGTTCCAGGAACACAAAATCCATTTCTGGCAATCTCAGTTTTGAATTGCTAACAAAACAAATTTTGCATATATATTCTTTCTGAAGTGATACCATAAATCATTAATTGCAAATCAAACAGGTTTGTCCCTGACATTTTTTGTTAAATGCATGAAACTATTAAATGCAGAGTAATTTGGAAGCCTGTTTAAATTACTACTTTTTTTAATGCTAAAGAATATTTCTCATACTCTCCCGAATCTTCTTAGGAACAGTGTTTAAACTTCCTAGGGTGGGTTTTATGGAAATAGTGATCAGTCATTTTCTACATACAATGCCAACATCTGCCAGTTCAGTTTTGCCCTCTAGTTTGCCTACTAGTTTGATATCCAAAATCCTTAACTGGATGAACCAAGATACAGAGGGGAAGAAGGGAGAGTAATTGAAAGTGACCAACAAAATAAGAGACAAGCTTTACCATACAACTACCGAGTATGGTAGCAAGCTAGTATTCCTATGAGACTCTGTCGGATTGTTTCATTGCCCTTATTTCTTCCCTTTTTACCCCCAATTTGTCTTTACTTCACACTTAAGTGTTTGAATATAGTTTTCTTAAGGCTTAAATATTTAATTTTATCTTCAGGTATCACTTTGTTTTCCATGAAGGATGAGTAAAACTCGATAGATGGCTACCTTTTCTCATGTGATATCATCAAAATATTTTTTTTCGCTATTTGAGTATTTAGATGAATTTTTTCTAAGTTGATTTCGTTTTACGATTCTCTCCTCCAAATGCTACCATGTTACTAACCGTAAAGGTACATCAGGAATAAATTACCTTTAATAAAGCTCATTGTTTACTATTACACACCAATCTATTACCCACCTTTTAAAGGCTGTAAGATAGTTCAGCATAAAAACTATAGCCTTGTTATATTTTCTTTCTAGCTAGACATAAAAATGTTGTTGTTGAAAGTGACCTCTGGATGTCCTCTGGTCCAAGTGCTGCACTTAATCAGGGCCACCTAGTACCTAGAGTTGTCCAAGGCCGCATTCAGATGGCTTCTGAATGTCTCCAAGGATGGAGACTTCACAAGCTCGTTGGGTACCCTGTTTTACTGCTCAGTCACCCTCCCAGTAAAAAAGTGTTTCCTGATGTTCAGAGGGAACCTCCTGTGCTTCATTTTGTGCCTATTGCCCCTGATTCTGTCACTGGGCTCCCATGAAAACAGCCTGGCTTTGTCCCCTTCACACCTTTCCTTCAGATATTTATACACATTGATACCAAATAGCCCCCAAGATTTCTCTTTCCCAGGCAGAACAGTTCCAGCTCTTTCAGTCTTTCCTCAGAGGAGAGATGCTCCAGTCCCTTCGTCATCTCAGTGGCCCTTCACTGGACCCTTTCTGGTATGTCGCTGTCTCTTGTAGTAGGTAGCCCATAAATGGACCCAAAACTCCAGATATGGCCTCACTAGTGCTGAGCAGAGGGGAAGGGTTGCATCTTTGCATCTGCTGGTGACATTCCTCCTAATATTGTTTGTAATATTTTTGCCCCAAAGTACTCCACTTTCTGTAAGTTCTGGAAGTATAAATAATGTATATCTTCAGAAAAACTACCACCTTATGAGATTCAAAAAAGCTCAGATTTCACACACTCACTGCATGGGCTTGTCGAGACTTAGGGCTGGCCTGGCCACTAAAACAGCAATTAATGTTCTCCAGCTCCTCTGCCTCTCTAAACAAGAAGGGAAGGGGAATAAGGCAGAGAGACTTACAGATTGGAAAGGAATATTTAACCAAGCTTAATAAAACTATAATAGTGTTAATAAGAAAATAATTAAAATAATGAGCTATATACAAATATATACAAAACCAATATCAAAACCAGCTCGCCTCCTACACTGCAGTAGCAATCACCACTGATACTGCAGAGCAGGCAGCACTGTGGAAGCTCCAGGCTCAGCAACAATGGGGAACCAGATGCAGGAGCTGGATTCAGGAACTCAAGACTGGGATCAAAGGCAGGTCAGACAGAGTCTTCCTTGGATGCTGGCCATTGAAATAGAGAACTCAACCTCTGTGATCCCTCAGCTTACACTGAATACGACATATATGGAATGGAATACTCTTGTTGGTCACATATCTTGTCTGTTATTATCCAGAGGTGCAACCTTTTACTTCCTCGTGACCCCTCTTACTTCCTGGCACCCCCAGTGTGGCACACAAGAGCCAGCAGCGGCCTTGGTCACTGTAGGAATAAGTATAAGCAAGAGTCTCTGAATACCAGTCCCAGGCAGTAACTGTAAACATCAAGCATTATCACTGCCAGTAGCACACACTGTCTGCAAAAACATGCTGTCAACTTCAGAAAGTGCAACCTCTTAAATAAGACTTAGCTGAAAATGTAAAATCGCTGAACAGGATTGTTTCTGTTTAGCTCAAACGAGGACAGAGCATTATTTATTACAGTGGATTTATGTATGTACAGAACAGTTCTGAAGATAAGGCCACGAAGCAAGGATTTTACAACCTATTTACTTATTCAAGCTAGAAATTGATTCTGGTGCAATACCGTCAGCTTGTCTTTGCATCAGGCAATTCAACTCGTGCATGGTAAGTATGAAATTCAAAGAAAAACTCCTTGTTTAAACTTCAGTGATTTTAAATGTTCTAAGAACATAGTTTGTAGTATTAGAAATGCTATTATTCTGCAGTGTATGTGCAGAATCCTAAGAAAAATCCCACAAAACCATTCATGGTAAAAAAAAAAAAAACTGATTATTTCTACTAAATTATATACTTCTGAACTCAGGCTGGGGTTTGAAGTGAATGTATTTCAGTAGCACTAAATACTACACTTGCTAGGTAAACAGTTGGCACATCTTGAAAGGAAGAAAGGAAAGAAAGGAAAGGAAAGGAAAGGAAAGGAAAGGAAAGGAAAGGAAAGGAAAGGAAAGGAAAGGAAAGGAAAGGAAAGGAAAGGAAAGGAAAGGAAAGGAAAGGAAAGGAAAGGAAAGGAAAGGAAAGGAAAGGAAAGGAAAGGAAAGGAAAGGAAAGGAAAGGAAAGGAAGGAAGGAAGGAAGGAAGGAAGGAAGGAAGGAAGGAAGGAAGGAAGGAAGGAAGGAAGGAAGGAAGGAAGGAAGGAAGGAAGGAAGGAAGGAAGGAAGGAAGGAAGGAAGGAAGGAAGGAAGGAAGGAAGGAAGGAAGGAAGGAAGGAAGAAAGGAAGAAAGGAAGGAAGAAAGAAAGAAGAAAGAAAGGAAGAAAGAAAGGAAGAAAGAAAGGAAGAAAGAAAGAAGAAAGAAAGAAAGAAGAAAGAAAGAAAGAAAGAAAGAAAGAAAGAAAGAAAGAAAGAAAGAAAGAAAGAAAGAAAGAAAGAAAGAAAGAAAGAAAGAAAGAAAGAAAGAAAGAAAGAAAGAAAGAAAGAAAGAAAGAAAGAAAGAAAGAAAGAGAGAAAGAAAGAAAGAGAGAAAGAAAGAAAGAGAGAAAGAGAGAAAGAGAGAAAGAGAGACAGACCCTGAAAGTTGCTGTTTATGATTTTGAAAACCCAGAAAGATTTAAAAAAGAGCTTGGGTAAACTTCAGATCAACATCTGATCTGTTGGGTGCCTATGCACTCTGAAGCATTTGACCTTTTGCTTGTCATTAGATTATACCATCTTCTACCACCCTGGGAAACAGCAAGGTGCCTAAAAAAACTTCCATCAGTAGCACTGAAGTCATTCCCTCCCCATGTGATTTCTCTGATTTAATGGCCATGGAAAGTTCCATAAGGTCATTAAACCCCTGTAGTTTCTAGCATCCTTCAAATGCCACAGAAACCAAGGTTCTATGGACCAGTAAAATAGTTACCCATTATCCTCAACTTCTCTGCTACTCATGCCTTGCTACTGACATTGCTAGGATGATAGAAAATATTTTTTTCTGCCCGAAGTCACCTTTTTGTACCTGTCCCTGAAAGTTTTATGAAGCCATCCATTACCATCAGTTCATACAGATAAAACCTCCTCCTCCCTGTGTTCCAAGGCAGCTTCAAGGACAGAGCCCCTGTTTAGGCCCAAGCTGGGTTGTCCACACTTTTAAAGTTATACCGCACCTCTGCTCCACAAGAAATTCCTCTACACTTCTGGCCTATATGAGCTCTTTCTTGCTCACAACCTGCATCTTCTGCAGAGCCCTCAGGATGTTCTGCAAGGGCACTGCAGGCAGAGCAGTTCTTAAGAGAACATGCTCAGTTTTTTTCCTCGGGCAGAGACCTTTTGCTATTGACCCTGCTCCACATCTCCATCTTCATTCACCCGGCCCTAAGGTGCCAAAGCCCCATACCTATTGTGCAAGGGCAATGGGGAAAGTCTTTGGTCACTTTCTTTATCTGGGTAAACACTATTGCATAGGTCTTCTCAAAAAGAGATAGAGATATATATACACTAAAATAGACCAGTAATACATTACATACACAAATAATACTAATTAGTTGCTTGATAGAGTCCAGCACAGAGCCACAAAGATGATGAAGGGAGTGGAGCATCTCCCTTATGAGGAAAGGCTGAAGGAGCTGGGTCTCTTTAGCTTGGAGAAGAGGAGGTTGAGGGGTGACCTCATTAATGTCTATAAATATGTAAAGGGGCAGTGTCAGGAGGACGGAGCCAGGCTCTTTCCAGAAGCGTCCACTGACAGGACAAGGGGCAATGGGTTCAAGCTGGAACATAGGAGGTTCCACAAAAATATGAGAAAAAAACTGTTTCACAGTGAGGGTGACAGAGCACTGGCACAGGCTGCCCAGGGAGGTTGTGAAGTCTCCTTCTCTGGAGACATTCAAAACTCGTCTGGGCATGTTCCTGTGTGACCTACTGTAGGTAATCCTGCTCTGGCAGGGGGTTGGACTAGATGATCTTTGAGGTCCCTTCCAACCTCTAACATTCTGTGATTCTGTGATTTTGTAATCGTGATTAATACCGTATGTATGAGATATATTGTTGGGTTGTGAGGTTCACCTATAGGTCAAGTTAGTTCAGGGCCTACGGTTGAGGTCCCAGCACTTCAGGGACAAAGGCGGGGTCTCGTCGCCTAGGTGATGCAGCTCTGGTGGCTGTGACCTCAGGGGTGACACGTCACAATGGGAGCTGTACCCAGGGCTATCACGAGGCAGCCCCACTGCTGTTGGAGTTCGGCGATTGGTGAGTGCAGCACACACGGCGAAGGCTGGGCTGGGTGGGGGACAGGGCAGAGGCCCCGGGGCTTTAGAACCCAGGGTGAGAGCCGAGCCCCTCAGGGCAGGGCATGGTACAGTCCTTGGGGCTGGAGCAGAGGTGCTGGGGCCTCCCACTGAGAGCAGGTACCCCCAGAGCCTTTGGGGACATGCTGGGTGCTCGTGGCTTCATGGGACACTGCTGTGTAGTGGGGCTGGGGCCACAGGAGACTCCTCTCGGGGGGCCTTGATATCTTGGTGGCACAACCCAGACAGGGGCCGGTCATCAGGGTGGATTGGGCAGGAGGGACCCCGTGCTGTCCCCAGCCAGCGCCTGCGGCCCCTTCAAGCCTGTCAACACCAGTGGCCACAGCTTTTCCGGGCACAGCCTCTGGCTCCCAGCCTTGCACTGGTCACAGACCCTGCTCTTGCTCCCTCCTGCCTCCCTCACCCCCTCTCCTACAGGCCCCCAGCTCCAGCCGGCTCCTGCCCTGCTCCTCCAGAGCCATGCTCCCTCCCACCCAGCCCTGCTGAGCTCCCTCTTCTCTCATTTTCTCCAGGCCATGGCTGCGTTAGTCGCCCTCCTCTTGGCTCTGCTGGCGCTCCAGTACGGGTCGAAGACCGGCGAGCAGACGGATGTGGCTGCGGCTAAGCGGATACAGCAGCGTCAGGAGTATCTCCATCGGGAGATGACTCGGCTGCTGGAGGAGATTGAGCAGAGGAGGTGCCTGGAGGAATCCACGCTCCTCTCTGTCTTGAATGACTGGCCCTTTTGGCTTGTTGAGGGAGCCGTCCTTGTGGTCTTCACACTGGTCCTGGACAGGTGGCTTCACTCACACGACTGTGCTGAGCAGGAGAGCTCTGACAGGGACGAGGATGAAGAGGGTGAAGAGGATGAAGAGGATGAAGGAGATGAAGACAATGAAGAGGATCAAGTGGATGAAGACGATGAAGAGGACCTCAGTAGCGCACACAGTGGTGTCGTTTCCTTGCCTGCCTCCATCCCATCACCAGTGTCGGGCCTGCCGGACAGGTGCAAGGTGCTGCGGGAGCTGGTGATGGATCTGCTTGGGGTCTGCCAAATGCTTTCCACTATTACTTCCATGCCGCAGATGCACCCAGCTCTTGGTACAGATGGCATCCATGAAGCCTGGAGCATTGACAAGAGCAGCATCATCTATCACCTGCTTGTGTTCCTGCAGCCACCTGCCGGGCACACCTTCAGCCTCGAGCAGGACACCACAGGGCAGCTGCCAGCAAGGCGCTCCAGAATCCGTGTGCTGCTGGAGTGCCTGTGCTCGAGGGAGCAGCTGCTGGGGGAGACCATGTGTGCTCTCCACCATCTCGACGACAAGCTGCTGCGGGACAGGAGCTCCGACCTCTTGTGCACCCTCTGCACGGGTTCCTGCTTAGACGTGTACAAGGTTGCCACCTGGGCCCAGCGCCTCGTCCCAGCAGCCTGGTTGCTTCTACCTGAGTCGCAGCACTGCCAGCTAACCGTGCTGCCCTCCTCCCAGTGCTGCACCTTCCAGCTGACAGGCGCCTTCCAGACCAACATCTGCACGGAGATCAGATTTGCAGTGGAGACAGGCAGCTTCAGGACCCTCCCTGAGCCTCACGGAGGCTGACGACAGCTTTCCCATCAGCACACCATGGTTGCAGAGTTGAGCTGCTGCCGAGATGCCACTTTGCAGGCTCATGGCGAGGCACCCCCAGCCAGCAGGACAACTGCCACCTCGGAGCTCTGTGCCTCTGCGCCCGTAGTCTGGTGACCACAGGCTGAGAAGAACCTCTTTTGACCCCTTCTAATACATCCCAGGATGACATTGGCCTTCTTGGTCATGATGGTACATTGCTGGCTGGTGGTCATGCTGTTTTCCACCAGGACCCCCAGATCCCTTTCCTCTACACTGTTCTCCAAAAGTGCCCAACCTATACTGATACTTGGGGTTGTTCTTTGCCTGATGCAAGACTCTACACTTGCCCTTATTGACCCTCTGGTTGCTGTTTGATGGTTTTCATGACCCAGATATATTCGTCTTTGATGTGGGCCTCATCAGTACTTGGCATGATTAGTGTGAATCCAGAGTTTGGATAGCCCTAGAGACTGAACTGATGACTCACCTGTGGATATATGTTATGATAAAGTGTTTCAGAGAGAAAGCTATGGTTTGCACTAGAAAATTTTTAGTCAGGCACTTCTAGCACCTTCTATAACACTAACCATGATACCAAAGTGATCCAGGAACTAGCCAGACAAGGTACAGCACCACTCTTAATTTTCCAGGAGGTTGGCAGTGAAGGCTTCCAGAAGTTCTTCCTCTGTAAAGGACTTATTTCCAGGATGTTTTTGATCAGTTCATATGGAGGATCAGATGGACTTTCATTTACACCCTCCTGTCCAAACAGCAGAAATGTACGTCAGCAACACAGCCTGTAGAAACTGAGATCACAAAACACAGCATTGCTTACTTTACTGAATAACCATGAGTTATATGGGTATTAGACAAAAACTAGAGTAATAATCAAAACACAGAGCTGCCGGTTCTCACCTTTTCAACTTTGTTTCCCTATGTCTTGGTGTAAGCTGAACACAGAAGCTGTTCTGGAGGATGATGATTCTGCTTCTTGCACACTTCAATATGATCCGTCATTTAACAAGATGCATCCATGAGGAAAATTAGCAGAGCTGGCTCTTCTCACAGCTTGGCTTTCCGTAAACGTAGCAGTGCCATGTGTCTAAAGTCAGCTTCACCTTCAGCATGGCTTCTATCCCTGACTTGTATACAAACAACTGTGTTGCTGAGACTTTCTAAAGGGGACAGGAGGATGCTTTGACTTCTTGGCAGTACGATGAGCATTTTGCTACTGGTACGACAGTTAAGATTGACAGAGATCTTGGCAATTGGATGCTTTTTGGAGATCCACACCACCATTGTGGCTCAGATTGGAGACGGATTTGACTCTGAAAATTCTTGAACAAGTGCTCAAACCACTAGCCACTGCTACACACAAGCAGTAGACATCCCCATGTTTTTTTAAGAACCCCAGTTCTGTACGTATGCATCCACTCCTGCTCTGCCTAGAGAAGCGTGGCCACCCAAATCTGGGTTAGCTGGTGCAGTGGGTGAATGGCGCCTTGCCACTGCCAGCCAGAACCAGCAGGCAACAAAAGACTGAAGACAACCAAGCCTGACGCAAATTTATGTTTAGAGCCATAAACTGCTTCTCAAGAGATGTCGCAATCCTCTAGACACAACGTTATGCACAAAGGCACAAAAGACAATGCCTCTGAATGGCAGACACAGGGTAAAAATGATGTCTGCTGGAATAAATGCCTAGCAAAGCCAGCGTCAGCAGTCGCAGAACATATCTGCCTGTTGCTGGCTGGGTGGAGAGAGCTCAGACCTCAGTGGCCTGTGTTACATACACGTGTGCCTACCAGAGTGATGAGAGAATTTCCAGATCCAACACATGCTTGATATGCTTGGATTTCAAAGATACCTAGGGAGAAGAATATTCAGTCTCACTGTATGCAGCACCTGTCGACTTACTCTCACATAACAATTTCAGGTGGTGGTCCCTGCTGTGGCGTGCTTCAGGCTTTACAGAAACTGCACCATTTCAAACAAGGTGCTTGGTTTCTACTTCAGAGTTAGTTTAATGAAAACATTCTAGCCAAATACTCAAGGAATCCTTGAGGAGATGAAAATTCCAGTTTAGAAAACAGTCACAACTTTCTCTTTTGCTGAAAACAGCTCAAAGGGGACCAAAGCTGGGAACAGGAAGCAAATAACAAAATAGCTTATAACCGGCTTCTCAAATTCACTAGACAGTGGAGTGTACTCACACTATTTACTTACCAGTACCTCATGTGGGTGTAAACAGTCTGTGCAGAGTACACGATGGTCTAATTTCACAAGGAATATTACACAAAAAGCAGCTTTTGAAACAATGTAGATGCGCCTGACAGAAAACTGCCCACAGTATACCTCAAAGCAAACGCTAAATAGGAGGGCAATTAACTGAAAGCAGAGCCTTGTGGGGAGGTTAACTGTATTATCCTGTCCTGAATCAGTTGCTTTGCTACCGTAAAACTTCACCTACTTTTTCCACTTACGCACAAGCTGCCTTTCAAGAAAACACACATCTGTCTTCAGTCTCCAGGAAGGCATTTTGGTGCTCTGATGGGATCTTTGAAATTGTCCTGGTACCGAAATACCCAGGTCAGATGATCTGGGTCACACAAGCATAAACCCAGACTGATTCAGACTCAGCTGCCCACTCACAATAAATAGATCGGAAAACCCTGCTGGGCACTGAGGCAGCTCCAGCAGTGCCAAGGATCTCCGCAGCCTAATGCAGGTGACTGCAGAGCAGACAGGCTTTTTAGATCCCTTCAGACAAGGCACAAAATTATGACAAAATTCTCTTGTGCTGTCTAACAAAATTGACCTGAGAAAGCTTCAAATTTTGTTCTTTTTGGTTTGGGTTTAGCTGGGTGGGTTTTTTTTTTTGTGCAGAATTTGTGTTGTTTATGGATTACAAAAGTGAACCCCAGCTCACATAGCGAGATGTTCATGCCATGATCTGGAGCAGCGTTCAGTGCTCATGGGCTCAAGTTCTTTATTTAAGCACATCCAGTTAACAAGGTTAACATAAACCGCGCACATAAATTCTGTTCTTTGTTTCAGTTCGCACACTTTCAGCTTTCATTAAGTTAAAAAAGAGTCCCCGCTACTTTGTGGCTAAGTTTTATGAGACAGCTATGGACAAATATTGAACCTACACTAAGTTTATGACTGAAGCGAGGTCCTTGTTTAAACAGGCAGATGGCAGATCTGACACGCTAGATGAGGAAACTCTCATTTATAGCGCAATATTGCGGTGTACGTGAATCAGGTTATATAGCATTCACCTTCTGAAGCTGGCATATGACCTAAGAGCGGTAGTAAAAAGAAATTATTTAGCCTCTCCTAAGATTTAAAAGCAAAAGATCACTGATACAAAAAGAAAACAATGGAAATTCTGTGGCTTGTGGGTTTGTTTCTTGTTTAAATCCCTCCACATCCCCTAGTGTGTTTTTGCTTCCAGTTACACGGAAACACGACCTCTGCCCTGCAGATAGGATCACTATCTCTCCAACACTTGACTCATGCTGTGTCACTGGCGTTGAATGACACGCCAAGTTGTACTACAAGTAAAACATACAGAACCAACAGTAACAAATGAGGTGCCCTTAAAATACTCAAAAAAACATCTGCCATGACATGTTGCTTGCAGTAAGGTTTTTCACAGCTTGCTCTCCTCTCCATTTTTGGGTTTCATCATAGAGAAATACCTCCAATGCTCTGAAAACTTGCATGCCTACAAGAACTTTTAGTGAAGACAATTTTCTTGTTTCACCTCTCCTTCCCAAAAGACCTTCTCATAACTCATAGACAAACACTCAGGTGTCCCTTCCTCAGCAAAACACATTTAAAACCAACATTCAAGGAAATAAGGAAGAATCTTACCCCAGTAAAAAGGCACCTGGCACTTTTTGCTACCTGACTCTTATATGCATTAAGAAAAAGGCATACACAGGATCAGCTATATACAACACCTTGTCTCTGAAAAACCAGTAGTGGATTTGCAAATTTTCAGACCAATTATTTTTTGATAGTTACTTTTGACTCCACTGATTTTAGAGTCTGCTACAGGAATAGCACTTTTTTTTGTGCTTCATCAAACAATGACAAAAATTTCACTATCCTTTCTTGTTGATCTGCTACAGGAATCTCCAACGACATCTGCCTCCGATCTTGATTAGGGGAAAAAGAAAAAGCAGCATTCCATGTCACATGGAAAACTGTTTCTACACTCTGTCTGGATTCACACCTAATTTTTGTTCTTAGATCTGTTTACCTCAAAGAGGGTGCCTTGCACTTACTGCAAATGCAGACCTCTAGCACATTTCAGCTCAATGGTGGTGCTTACTGTAAAGTACATAGCTTTAATACACAAAATGAAAGTGAATTATTAAATAATTAACATCAAATATAATTTTATAATTAATGTATCATATATAATTACATTATTTAATTGAAAATAATAAAGGATAAAATAAAATTTAAAAAGCATTTATTAAAAGGAATGCAACGATTTTGGCAAGCCAGGTTCTTCAGCAAGGCTATGAGACTTACTCTACCCGGGAATACCTTGCTTTGTATCTTTGGAATCCCTACCACGATACAAAAAAAAAAATCTTCTTTTCATTCTTTTTACTTACGTATGTCAACTCATCCTTCCAACGAGCACACTTAAAAATTACACCCATGATAAGAGACTGGTGCCCTACTGAGACATACCACAGGAGAGCATCGGGATCCTGCCCTAAAGCAGACCTTACCTGTTGGATGCTGTGGTTTTGCAGACACGACTGGAGAAGCAGCTGCTAGAGAGCCACTGGAAATAACTGCAGTGACAAGAATATTAGCCAACATGTTGGTCACCGTTGTGGTCTAACAGGATCTCCTGGGTGCCAAAGCCTCTATCTACAAAGCTTGTCAAAACTCCTTCATGCACTACTTCTCTCCGGTTGAAAAAACCATCCCTGTCGTGCAAATCCTTAACCTTTCTTCGTTACCCGAGGAACTAATTCCACATCCAACTTCACTTCAGTGATCTGCATTTTGACATTTGGTGATGTCTCCCTTTCCATTTTCTGTGGCTCGCTTTGTGCCACTCTAAGAGTCACCCACGTCAGAAGCCTTTTCTCTGCCCAGGCAAACACATCAACTGAGTGATACCGCTGCCTGAGCAGGAGAATCTCAAACACGTGTGCAAACTTTGGGATTGAGCGCAGTCACTGCTAACAGTGGCACCGGAACAATCTCCTGGATTCATGTCGTCAAGTCGCAGAAAAGAAACAGGGCCACTCCTTCATGAGCCAGTATTTCAAACACAGCGGTGACACCAGCTGTCAGTACAGCAGACAGTGAGGAACTGAACAAATAGCAAAGACTCCAAATTTTGTCATGCGCTCCCGGGGACTAAATCAAAATGTGAGATTGGGGTGAAACCAGCCTGGATGTATCTGTTAGATGCAGGGCTCTATTACTTGACTGCTGGCAGCCCAAGGAGTGGGAGTGATATAACTCTGCTTCAACAGTTTCATTCAGCTTGCTTGGAGTGACAGCCAAGAGCTTTCCTCCTACGTGTCACTGGTGTTTGGTGCCCGGAGAAAGGCTACAAGGGGCATTCTCCGTAGCAGAACAGCACGTGAACTTCACAGGGTGGAATTCCCCAACATCCAGGTAATATAACATGGGGAAGAAGTCCCAGAACCACACTGGGGAGAGAGAAGCAGCTTGGAGTGAGCACTGCCATGTGGCTGGGCAAAGACTGCCTTTTGGTCCTGACACAGGGATGCACTGCCCACTGCGACCTGGTTTATCTAGCTAACTCCATATGCCTGCTTACCGGGTTCCACCACTGACTACTGGGGTTTCTCTGCTTCACAAACCACAGCTTTCCTGCAGGGAAAGTGTTGCTGAGGCTCAGGGAAAGAAGCCTGGCATCCCAGTGAGGTTTCCCAAGCACAGCTAGAAGGCCAAGAGCAATACTGGGAATAAAGAGCAATTCTCCTCTCTTGTATTTCCACTACAAAATTGTTATTTTTTTCTCTCAGCACATGTACAAGGTGTTTCGAGTGCACTGCAAATGGAGATGATTGGTCTTCTTACTGAAAGAGAAAATACTAGGCCATCTTGAAAGGATGCCCTTGACCGATCCTCCTTGAGAAGGACCCCTGGAAGAATTCCCCAGCCCAACAGCTCCTCACCCAAAATTCATTTCTCCTGAGAAAATAGCACCCTATCTAGCCCTGTTCCAAATGGTTCCCATGGCTATTTTGTCAGCTTTTTGTTGATCACTTGTGGCTGGTCTCAGGTGAGCTGACATTTCAGTGTGACATTGACTCCTGTTTGTTGGCAGATTCTTGAAACCAAAGATTAGGCAAGTGCTCAGAGTTGAGTATGGACAGGTTTTTGCTGTGCTTTTGGCTGAGGAAACCACAAGAAAGAGACTAGTGAATTGTTTTGACAGGATCCCACAGAGTCTGGATGTAAAGGAGAAGCTGAAACTGCCGTTTGAGGCCTTGACAGGGAAATGCCGGACAAACTTCTATTACTTGTATAACCTTTCACTTGGGACTTGACTGGCAACAAGGGCTGAGTTGAAATCCCAGGGGTCACTGCTAAATACAGATGCTCATCCAGAAGCCTGGAAAAATTAAAATTAAAACCAACCTTTCTGGTGCTCAGCAAGCTAATTTTCTTCATTTGCAAATGTGACTCTGTTGATTTAATAAATAATATTTTATTAATGGAGGAAAAAGAAAAGCAGATTGACAGCACAGCAATCAATATTGAACTCCTGGTGTATTACTATTTGACAGTTGTCTTTTTTGGCGAAGCTGATTTGCTCGGTTCTCAGTTGCTTCTCTACCTCCTGCAGCAACATCCCACTTCCAGCTTGGATTGGTCAAATCCCGCTGAGCAGCAAGGTCTGATCCAGGTTGTGGGCTCCTTTACTGTTCCCCTTCACCAGCCCTCACTCTCCAGGCTAGAGTTGGAGACAATTTCTGCTATTTCCGGCTCTTCAGCAAGACCGCATGCAACATCTCAGATTACCCCTGTCCCTCGTGCACGTAGGATACCCTTCACCCCATTCTTGTCTCTTCTGAATGGATTCTGCCCGGATTTACTCTTTAGAGAAAACTTCTAATCAAAGCCTTTTTCTTTTGTCTCTCAGCCATTTTGGTTATGGTTTGTTGTTTTGTTTTTCTGAGGTTATAAATTTTGCATTCCAGTTCCACCCTGGTGAGGGTGACCAACTCACCCCAGGGACACTGAAGTTTAGCTCTTTGGCCCAGACGTCTATCCCTTGTTACCATTACCAACATTCCACCACTTAATTACGCTCCTCTTTTTATACCAGAAATGCCTCCCAAACATAATAAAATAGTATGTGGAAAGTAAACATGTCTCAGGCGTGCCCATCAGTTCTTTTCATTTATCTCTGTTCTTGTCTACCAGAAGTCATTTTTTTTTGCATTTCTTTGGGGCAGTGAGGCCACTGCTCTCTCTTTCATGCTGCTTGTTAAAGCAAGGCTGACAACTGTCAAATGGAAATAAAAAATAAAAAATCTCCTAACAACACATTTGCAAACAGGATTTCACAGCCAGGGGTAACTTTTACTGTTGGTCAGATAGCTCAGGTCAGCAGCATTTCTGTGTAGAAGGCTCGGCATTTCTGCAACCTGCTGAACAAGCATCTGTCCAAGCCTGCATCTTGTATGGCTCTGGCCAGTAGCAAGAGCTGTTCCTAGTTATTATGCAGCAATCTGAATGCCCAGCACTTAAAATTACAGCATATTATACATATCTAACTCCCAAGAGAGTAATGAAAAGAAATGCCTTAATGATTCCGAGATACCTGGTTTACCAGATGTTGAAGACAGGCATATCTTAGTGAAAGACAGAAGGAATTTCAGTATGCAGTAGGTATGTAAATCTTTGTTTCGGTTTCTTTTTTTCCTACAATAAAACCTCCATATTCTCCTGTAAAAAAAAAAAAAAAAAGTAGACTTGAGAAAATGCACTTGTTTTATACCTTACTGTACACTTTCTTTCTTCAAGGTCTGGACCAAGCCAAAGAACACACACCTACTTTCATGCACCCACAATTAGTCAGACTATGCCTATGTTTTGGAACAGGTTACTGTTAAGAGTTAAGCGCGGCAATGAAACACAGCACCCCAGCTTCATGCTACCAAAAGAAATGCAATTACCTTATGGTACTGGCTGGATGGGTACCAGCACGCTGCTTTGGAGGAGGATTAGGTCTGTACCAGACAAGGGGCATAAAGAGTTTAGTGAGAACCCCCACTTTTTTTTTTTTTTTTTTTTTTTTTTTTTCTGTAGATATCCTGCCAGGTCACCCAGGAACAGAAGTAGTAGGTCCTGCCTTTCCTTAGTGCAGTGTTTATCAGAAACAACACTGATGGCTAGCTCTGTGCATACTCCTTCAAACTGAACAGCAAACTGAGGCTCTTGAGAAATCGGATGGGAAGGTCTCAGAGTGCTTATTTTACTTATGTTACTCTCAGTACTACAGGCTAGGCTCATGGATTTTTCCACTATGCTACCTAAACATTAGCATGTAATTTGGGATATGTGAGTATTACCTCCATTTTCCACTCCAACTTGCAAAATCATGTTGTATTAAAATAATAACTTTATTTCAGAATTTCTGATTTTGATCAGGAAAATAACCCATTTTTCTTTTGGGAACACTCATGAGAATTAAGTCTCTCACTTTGATTAGCCTCTTTCTTAGACATACAACCCAGCCTCTGTGTCTGAACTTGTAGAACGGGATATGGGATATGTTCAGATCTAGGCCAAATTGTTATCAAGATGACTGCTTGCCAGATTGCTTGTAAAATCCACCTGACATTTACAGGTACTGGTTTTGCCAAGAGGAATACTTCAGTGTTCCTCTCTGATGCCTGCTGTACTCACAGTGAAGTGGTAACTCATTTACTCTTGAAGTTAAACCAGGCATGTCGATAATACAATATCAATATAGCAGAGTAAGATGTCTGAACAATCTGGTTTGTTATCTGGTATCTTCTTATGATTTTTTGATCAGTTTGGATTCTACTGGGAAGAGCCACAAATCTCAGGGAAAGCTCATCAGATGTGACTGGAAACATGCTGTCACAGGGCTCAAGCTGTCTTGCAGATCCAAGATGACAGAGTATTTGGCACTCCAAAAGTCTGGATGTGAAAGAATGGAAGACAAGTAATGCATACTGGTATTCTGCATATTGCTGAAGGAGTAGGAATTGGCCTGCCATGGGTGATGAAGTCCTCCTATCAGCCAGCCAGAATGTCTGATGCATTGCTGAGATTACAGCCATAACACAACACTGCAGACAACGCAGCCTACTAGCTTGGAACCTCACATCACAGTCAATTTTCAACGTTCTCCAAGTTTCCAGGTCTCTGATGTGGCAATTGGAAGTTCCTCTGAGCTATTTCCCATCTGGATGCGTTTACGGCTCCTGATAGTTTTTCAGGACTTCTTGAAATTTATTTCCATTAGCATTTATGGATCTGTCTGGTTGTCTGACCGGCATGTTTGCAGCTAGCCTATCTGTCTGGGAAGGTCAGGATTTCTCTCTGAATGGGTCATAATTACAAGGCCCAAGCGCAGAGATACAATACTCTTTACCTTCCTGCCAGGTTTGGATTCAGTTAATTAGAAAAGCTTCTTATGGGAAAGCTAAGTTAAGAGATTTTCTTTTCCTTTCAGATGTAGAGATCTGCAATTGCCAGAAGCTTTAAAATCATCCATCTCATCTCAGTTGTATGTCTGAGCCTTTTCTTCCTCGGATTTCACTGCCTCTACTTGCAATGCCGTGTTTTTGGGCTACTCCAGGCCACCCTTCCCTTGAGTCATACTGCTCAAGTCCCCCACGAGGTGGCAGAGCGGGCAACAAGACTTCTTTCCTGACGAAGAAGCCAGGAAAGGATCCGTGGCTGAAACTTGGAAAGAAACACTAGAGGGATGTATTCCATTCATTTTCATAGGAGATATATATCTACATACACCCTTGGCACGGCTTTCAAAAATGTCATCCAGCAGCAATGAATGCCATAGGTGAAAATGTCTTGCAGACAAGGTCAATGGCTTTAAACAATTTGCTTTCTGTCATGAGGAAAAGCACATTGTTAACCCTCCTACAGCTACTGCTAATGTATATCCATTCCTCCTGGCAGTACCTGGCTGCAGCTTTGTTGAAATGAAGGGCTACGCAGGCCCTATTGTGAGACCCAGTAGATCACAGAATCATAGAACGGTTTAGATTGGAAGAGACCATAATGATCACCCGGTTCCAGCCCATCTGACACAGGCAGGGACACCTCCCACCAGACCAGGTTGCTCAAAGCCCCATCCAGCCTTGGACACTTCCAGGGAGGGGGCTTCCACAGCTTCTCTGGGCAACCTGTGCCAGTGCCTCACCATCCTCACAGTTATGAATTTCCTCCTAGTAGCTGAACTAAATCTACCCTCTCCCAGTTCTAAATCGTTAACCTTGTCCCATAACTGCAGTCCCTGATTAGAGTCCCTCACCAGTTTTCCTGTAGGCCCCCTTCAGGTGCTGGAAGGCCTTCTCTTCTCCAGGCTGAACAGCCTGTCCTTGTAGGAGAGGTGCTCCAGCCCTCTGATCATTTCTGTGGCCTCCTCTGGACCCGCTCCAACAGGTCCATGCCCTCCCTGTGAATGGCTTTTTGCCTTTCTCCCATCGGTGTTCCCCTCTGGCCTGGCAACTAGTTACTACGTCACATAATGACCTTTCCAAGTTAAATCCAGCAAGTCAGCACCACGAGAACCGGGAAGCCCTGTGCTGAAGCTCACAGACACCAAAGACACTTTGCAAGCTCTCCTCCCTCTCCCTTTACTGATCTAACAGCATATCCAACAGCTTTCAGATCCCTGGCAAATTGCAGAGCCCTGCAGTGGTGGGCTCAGCCTTCAGGTACTGTTAGATTTCATGCCCGACAATTACTTTTTTAATTCCAGTTTCTTGTTGCTCTGAGGGGCCATCATGTCGAGGGTGACGACTCTGAATAAATCATAAACCCCAACCCCCAGCTCCTTCCAGCCGACCCCAAAGCGCATCCTGGTTGTGCAGAGACGGAGAGAAATGTCGGAGAAGGCCACCAGCACCAGGCTTGGGGTAAATCACATCTATGGATGCGGGGCTCTGCTAACACCCGGGCTAGGCAAGACACTGCTCTGACAAAGCCTTGTGAGGAAGAGCTGAGGTGGCAGCCTCGTCTGCCGGGGTGCAGACAAGGTGCCCCTGAGGCACTCCTTATCTACCGCCCTGCCCTTATCTCGCCCTCCTCGTCTGGGCACCGCAGCACTCGTTTCCACCCCAGCACTCCCCTCTCCCACCATGCCGGCAGGCAAAGCCGCCAGCCGCCCTTCCCCGCCTCCGCCCGCTCGGCCGGGACTCTGACCCGCCCCTCCCGGCCCCCGCGTCCCCCCGGCGGCGTTACGGGTCCCGGCTCCTCGGTGGGCCTCGCCGCCGCCCGCGGTTGCCCTCTAGCGGACTCTGCCGTGAGGGGAGGAGGGCTCCTCCGCGGCCGGCGGGGGGAGCTTGCGGCCGGCGGGAGAGGCGCCCGGCGGGCGGAGTAGGGTGTGGGGGGTGAAGCTTCCACCTCGTAGTGAGATCTCTGCCTGCCCCAAAATGCTGGTGTCTCTGCTCAGGCCTGTGTCTTTGAGTAGCCTCTCGGGAACAGGACAACTCGGGCCGGGCTCTGAAAAACCCCTTTCTCTTGTCAGAGCCTCGCAAAACCCAAACCGAACGAGAAGGGAGCTGTGCTGTGCCCGGTGGGCGTCAAGTTCTGCGGGCAGAGCCGTGATAAGCACAGGTGTGTGACTCGGAACTGTGGGTGACCTGCTGCTTTCACCGAGGTTTCCTTTCCCCTTAGAAAGGACCCATAAACAATTCTTTTTAAGCACTGTCCATCTGCACGGTTTGTGTTTTAACATTTCATCCAGAGGCCAAATGGGTGTGGTGACAGCCCAGATTTTTATGTTCCCAGGGCCTGTGTCCATGACAGTGATGGCCTCCGCCTCCTTCCCCCGTTAAGTCCCTCTACTCGCCACCAGGGAAAAAATAATTCCTCCTTCCATCCACCCCGGCTCAGCCATTCTCTGGGAATACCTGAGTCAGATGTTTGGTACCTAAACCAAATACCTGAAGAAGGTGGGGAAGAAGGAGACAATTGCTGGAGGGAGACACACAGTTACTAAACCAGCCTAATGTAAACAAGATCTAAAGCAAGAGTTCAAAGTTATTAAAACTAGGGGAAAATGCCAAAGAAGGAAATTCTTCTCTGTTCAGTCACCCAGCTCCAGAGCCAATGAAACCTGCTTCACCATCCCTGAAAGATGGTTTATGAGCATGTTTTTAAACTGCAGACAACAATAACAACAACGTCCTCTCTTCAGGACCTCTTTCTTAAAGAGCATCCAGCCTTCCTGAACTCCCAAACCCCTCAGTACTGATTCCCAAGGAACTTTGGCAATAAGAGTGCTAAACAAGTTAAAATCAGCCCTGCTGAAGCCCAAAATGGCAACTTTGCTGCACCCCTTCCTGGCATCTCCAAGTATAGAAATCTTTATCAGTTCATGGTCACTGTGCCTAAGACACCCTCCAACCATCACATCGCCTACCAGATCTTCCCTGTTTGTAAAGAGCAGGTCCAGCAGGGCTCCTTCCCTGGTTGGTTCACTCACCAGCTGTGTCAGGAAGTTATCCTCGACACATTCCAGGAACCTCCAGGACTGTTCCCTCTCTGCTGTGTTGTAGTTCCAGCAGACATCAGGGAAGTTGAAGTTCTTCACAAGAACAAGTGCCAGCAACTGAGAGACTTCACTCAGCTGTTTATAGAAAATCTCATCCATCTCATATTACTGGTTGGGAGTCCTATCATAGACTCCACCAGCCACATCAGCCTTGTTGGCTTTGCCCTTAATCCTAATCCAAACAGACTCAACCCTCTCATCACTATACTCCAGTTCAGCACATTCAAAGTTACTCTCTATATACAGGGCCACCCACTCACCTCTCCTTCCTTGTCTATCCCTCCTGGAGAGTTTGTAGCCATCAATTGTGGCACTCCAGTTGTGTGAGGCATCCCACCACGTTTCTGTGATAGCCACTATGTCAAAGTTTTCCTGTTGCATCATGGCTACAAGCTCCTCTTGTTTGTTGCCCAGGCTGCGTGCATTGGTATAAAGGCACTTCAGGTGAGCTAGTGATCCTAACATCTTTCTGTGGGAGCAGGTACTAATTCCTACCTGAACCTTTTCAAATGTTTCCAGGGTTTCTAGAACATCACTGCCTCTTGCCCCTTGGTTTACCATTGCGTCTCCATTCCCCATATCTAGTGAGATAGGTGGAGTGAGAGTTTTTGCAAGCATGCCATCCTATAGATTCCAGCTTGTTTTCCCTGGACTTATTTTCAGTGGGCCTAGATTTAGCACCTTCCCCCTTCAAATCTAGTTTAAAGCTCTGTCAATGAGCCCTGCTATCTCCTGCCCCAGGATTCTCTTCCCCCTCCGGGATAGGTGCATCCCACCTCCTGCCAGCAGACCTGGCGACTTAAATACCAACCCATGATCAAAAACCCCAAATCCATTATGGTGACGCCAATCCTGAAGCCATGAGTTGACCTGATGACTCTTCCAGGTAACATCCTCATTCATCGCTGTCATTGGAGGGATAGATAGGAACACAACCTGTGCCCCTGATCCCTTGACTAACTGCCCCAGGGCCCTAAAATCCCTCCTAATCGATCTTGAGCTTCTTCTTGTATAGTCATCACTACCCACCCGAAAGACCAGCAGTAGGTAATAATCTGAAGACCTTACAAGGGTGAGAAGACTATCTATGAGGTCCTTTGCCCAGGCACCCGGGAGACAGCAGACTTCCCTGTGAAGGGGGTCCAGTCTGCATATTGGTCCCTCCGCTCCCCTCAGGAGGAAGTCATCCGCTACAACAACCCGCCAGTTTTTCTTTTCAGGGCCAGTTTTGATGTCCAGTCTAGGGCGAGAGGACCTGGGTGGCACTTCTGTGAAGAAGGGTCCCTTCGGAGAGCTGGCCAAGTTAACGATCATCACACCAATATGGCTACAGATCGTCCTCTCTTTATTGCTCCGGACAGCTCAATATATATAGGTAAGCAGTGTCCCCGCGCCTGCCCCTTAACAGAGCTGGTCAGTTACAGGTTCACACGCGCCAGCGCTCCATTGGGCAGTGCCATTCCACTATGCAAGCAGCTCTCACCCCCCCTTTCTCCCCCTGGCAAGGCTCTTCACAAAACAGATAAAACCTCCTCCTCCCTGTGTTCCAAGGCAGCTTCAAGGACAGAGCCCCTGTTTAGGCCCAAGCTGGGTTGTCCACACTTTTAAAGTTATACCGCACCTCTGCTCCATAAGAAATTCCTCTACATATCCCCCTTTTTCTTTTTGGACAACCCAGGCTCCGTCCAGTAGCTTGCTTATCATTTTCTTGATTACACTCATCAAACAACTGAACATAACTAAGCCTATAACAATTAAAACTGCAATAACCAAAAATGCCTTAACTAAACTCTTAATTCATCCTGTCAAAGTTCTCACACCCATCACCCTAAATCATACTTTGATCTTTAATCACACACTTCTAACAAAGCAAAAGGCAGCTAGTTTCTCCGCCTTGCTTTTAGCTAAGAAAGATCACTTTGCTGGTTAATACCATAAACCTTAACACCTGTTATATGGCTTTAATTAGACAGTCCTACACAACCAATATAAGCTTCATTGTTAGTTACACAAAGAGAATACATATCAGCACAACAGGTAACACTGAAAACAGTTACATTTCCCCATAATTGCTCTGCCATCAGCCGTAAGCATCTTCTGCCAGTCCAATCCATGTCGTCATTGGTAATCGGTACCTCAGGGTCCCATCACGTCACTGGGCGAAACAAGGGGTTCAACAGGCAGTCCCAGTGCACGGTCGTGTTGCTGCTGCGCTGTTGAAGTGACAGGATGCTGCACAGCCACATCATGCAGGATCATGCAGTTCCCGGGTCCCTTGTCCGTTATTAATAATAACAGGACACACAATCTAACTGGCTGCTTCCCAATCTCCCTCTGTTATAGCGTCTCTGATGACACCGCTCCATCGCTGTTGCAAAGGATCCTTTGTGGTTCAAGCTTGAAAATCAGGCTTGAGTGAGGGAGCTGATGGTAATGGGGGAGCTGAACTGGTTTAAGGGTT
The DNA here is from genome assembly GCA_020746105.1 of Trogon surrucura. Lineage (NCBI taxonomy): Eukaryota > Metazoa > Chordata > Aves > Trogoniformes > Trogonidae > Trogon > Trogon surrucura. Next base: position 107,740,433 of record CM036617.1, on the reverse strand, counting down.
TCTTCTATTTCTTGCTGTCTAGTTGATAAATCAGCGAGTTTGTTCAGCATCTCTTTCAGGGGTTCATCCTGATCTTCCTTCTTCCCCCCCTCTTTTTTTTTTTTCCTTTTTTTTTTCTTTTTTTTTTTTTCTTTTTTCTTATTAGCTCAAGTATTACTTCAATCACTCTGTTATCACACAGGGAGAGCAGAATTTCCCAGGTCTGTTTTGATCATACTCTCCCGTTCACTCCCATGCACATCTGGTGTACAAGAAGCGTCTTATCTTCATTCTCACGGACAAGCTCTCAACATGAGCTGTACCTGGCTGGTCAGGGTCTCTTTTCATAATTAGCAAGCAAGAGTTATGCACTTGTTTAGAAAAGAGCTCAGCTCAAGGACGAAAGTCTTAATTCTGCAATGCAGTACAGTTTCTCCTTTTTCTTTTTTTTTTTTTTCCTTCCACCCAGTAAGGACGAGCAGGGAATTTCTTCCTTTGCCTTTTTCCTTTCCTGCCCTCCCCGCAATGCTTCGATCGCTGCCGCAGCAACTTTCTTTTCTGCTTGCATGATTTCTAGAGTGCGTATTACGGTTTTCCAAACTGTTCCTAGTTCTTTCACTTCCTTTCCTTCTTTTCCTCCTTCTAGAGTACAGTCCCACAAAAAGTCTCCTACTTCACGCCATTCCGTGGAACTAAAGATTAATGGTGGGTCGTTCATTTTCTCCCGTTTCCGAGCCCATGGGGCTAATACGTCTCGCTCCTTTACTTTTTCTCCTCTCTTAGAGAGGATACTAAGGAGGCGAGTTGCCACGTCCGTTTCCATCGCGGTCTTACCTTGGCAGGGGCTTGACTGGTCGCTCAAGCTCTGGTCTCCGGTGTCCTTTTGGTCACACCCGGAACTCTCCTGCCTCCAGCTTTCCGGCTCCCAAATCGGCTCACGTCCGATGCTTCGGAGTCTTCCCGCATTTAAGCAATCCGCATTTAAGCGTCCACAGAGGGTCCCTTGTTCAGGCGCCAGATGAAGAAGCGTCCCTTCGGAGAGCCAGCCAAGTTAACGATCATCACACCAATATGGCTACAGATCGTCCTCTCTTTATTGCTCCGGACAGCTCAATATATACAGTTCAGCAGTGTCCCCGCGCCTGCCCCTTAACAGAGCTGGTCAGTTACAGGTTCACACGCGCCTGCGCTCCATTGGGCAGTGCCATTCCACTATGCAAGCAGCTCTCACCCCTCCTTTCTCCCCCCGGCAAGGCTCTTCACAAAACAGATAAAACCTCCTCCTCCCTGTGTTCCAAGGCAGCTTCAAGGACAGAGCCCCTGTTTAGGCCCAAGCTGGGTTGTCCACACTTTTAAAGTTATACCGCACCTCTGCTCCACAAGAAATTCCTCTACACTTCTGGCCTATATGAGCTCTTTCTTGCTCACAACCTGCATCTTCTGCAGAGCCCTCAGGATGTTCTGCAAGGGCACTGCAGGCAGAGCAGTTCTTAAGAGAACATGCTCAGTTTTTTTCCTCGGGCAGAGACCTTTTACTATTGACCCTGCTCCACATCTCCATCTTCATTCACCCGGCCCTAAGGTGCCAAAGCCCCATACCTATTGTGCAAGGGCAATGGGGAAAGTCTTTGGTCACTTTCTTTATCTGGGTAAACACTATTGCATAGGTCTTCTCAAAAAGAGATAGAGATATATATACACTAAAATAGACCAGTAATACATTACATACACAAATAATACTAATTAGTTGCTTGATAGAGTCCAGCACAGAGCCACAAAGATGATGAAGGGAGTGGAGCATCTCCCTTATGAGGAAAGGCTGAAGGAGCTGGGTCTCTTTAGCTTGGAGAAGAGGAGGCTGAGGGGTGACCTCATTAATGTCTATAAATATGTAAAGGGGCAGTGTCAGGAGGACGGAGCCAGGCTCTTTCCAGAAGCGTCCACTGACAGGACAAGGGGCAATGGGTTCAAGCTGGAACATAGGAGGTTCCACAAAAATATGAGAAAAAAACTGTTTCACAGTGAGGGTGACAGAGCACTGGCACAGGCTGCCCAGGGAGGTTGTGAAGTCTCCTTCTCTGGAGACATTCAAAACTCGTCTGGGCACGTTCCTGTGTGACCTACTGTAGGTAATCCTACTCTGGCAGGGGGTTGGACTAGATGATCTTTGAGGTCCCTTCCAACCTCTAACATTCTGTGATTCTGTGATTTTGTAATTGTGATTAATACCGTATGTATGAGATATATTGTTGGGTTGTGAGGTTCACCTATAGGTCAAGTTAGTTCAGGGCCTACGGTTGAGGCCCCAGCACTTCAGGGACAAAGGCGGGGTCTCGTCGCCTAGGTGATGCAGCTCTGGTGGCTGTGACCTCAGGGGTGACACGTCACAATGGGAGCTGTACCCAGGGCTATCACGAGGCAGCCCCACTGCTGTTGGAGTTGGGCGATCGGTGAGTGCAGCACGCACGGCGAAGGCTGGGCTGGGTGGGGGACAGGGCAGAGGCCCCGGGACTTTAGAACCCAGGGTGAGAGCCGAGCCCCTCAGGGCAGGGCACGGTACAGTCCTTGGGGCTGGAGCAGAGGTGCTGGGGCCTCCCACTGAGAGCAGGTACCCCCAGAGCCTTTGGGGACATGCTGGGTGCTCGTGGCTTCATGGGACACTGCTGTGTAGTGGGGCTGGGGCCACAGGAGACTCCTCTCGGGGGGCCTTGATATCTTGGTGGCACAACCCAGACAGGGGCCGGTCATCAGGGTGGATTGGGCAGGAGGGACCCCGTGCTGTCCCCAGCCAGCGCCTGCGGCCCCTTCAAGCCTGTCAACACCAGTGGCCACAGCTTTTCCGGGCACAGCCTCTGGCTCCCAGCCTTGCACTGGTCACAGACCCTGCTCTTGCTCCCTCCTGCCTCCCTCACCCCCTCTCCTACAGGCCCCCAGCTCCAGCCGGCTCCTGCCCTGCTCCTCCAGAGCCATGCTTCCTCCCACCCAGCCCTGCTGAGCTCCCTCTTCTCTCATTTTCTCCAGGCCATGGCTGCGTTAGTCGCCCTCCTCTTGGCTCTGCTGGCGCTCCAGTACGGGTCGAAGACCGGTGAGCAGACGGATGTGGCTGCGGCTAAGCGGATACAGCAGCGTCAGGAGTATCTCCATCGGGAGATGACTCGGCTGCTGGAGGAGATTGAGCAGAGGAGGTGCCTGGAGGAATCCACGCTCCTCTCTGTCTTGAATGACTGGCCCTTTTGGCTTGTTGAGGGAGCCGTCCTTGTGGTCTTCACACTGGTCCTGGACAGGTGGCTTCACTCACACGACTGTGCTGAGCAGGAGAGCTCTGACAGGGACGAGGATGAAGAGGGTGAAGAGGATGAAGAGGATGAAGGAGATGAAGACAATGAAGAGGATCAAGTGGATGAAGACGATGAAGAGGACCTCAGTAGCGCACACAGTGGTGTCGTTTCCTTGCCTGCGTCCATCCCATCACCAGTGTCGGGCCTGCCGGACAGGTGCAAGGTGCTGCGGGAGCTGGTGATGGATCTGCTTGGGGTCTGCCAAATGCTTTCCACTATTACTTCCATGCCGCAGATGCACCCAGCTCTTGGTACAGATGGCATCCATGAAGCCTGGAGCATTGACAAGAGCAGCATCATCTATCACCTGCTTGTGTTCCTGCAGCCACCTGCCGGGCACACCTTCAGCCTCGAGCAGGACACCACGGGGCAGCTGCCAGCAAGGCGCTCCAGAATCCGTGTGCTGCTGGAGTGCCTGTGCTCGAGGGAGCAGCTGCTGGGGGAGACCATGTGTGCTCTCCACCATCTCGACGACAAGCTGCTGCGGGACAGGAGCTCCGACCTCTTGTGCACCCTCTGCACGGGTTCCTGCTTAGACGTGTACAAGGTTGCCACCTGGGCCCAGCGCCTCGTCCCAGCAGCCTGGTTGCTTCTACCTGAGTCGCAGCACTGCCAGCTAACCGTGCTGCCCTCCTCCCAGTGCTGCACCTTCCAGCTGACAGGCGCCTTCCAGACCAACATCTGCACGGAGATCAGATTTGCAGTGGAGACAGGCAGCTTCAGGACCCTCCCTGAGCCTCACGGAGGCTGACGACAGCTTTCCCATCAGCACACCATGGCTGCAGAGTTGAGCTGCTGCCGAGATGCCACTTTGCAGGCTCATGGCGAGGCACCCCCAGCCAGCAGGACAACTGCCACCTCGGAGCTCTGTGCCTCTGCGCCCGTAGTCTGGTGACCACAGGCTGAGAAGAACCTCTTTTGACCCCTTCTAATACATCCCAGGATGACATTGGCCTTCTTGGTCATGATGGTACATTGCTGGCTCGTGGTCATGCTGTTTTCCACCAGGACCCCCAGATCCCTTTCCTCTACACTGCTCTCCAGCAGCGGCTGACTCCTTCGGACTGCGCGGACAGCGGCAGCGGCAGCTGCTGCAGTAAGAGCGGTTTTTTTCTCCGATTTCTGGGCGGATTGAGGCGAGAGGGGGCTTTGCCGGGGACGGTGAAGCTGAGGAGAGAGAGCGGGACCCGGAACTGAGAGGGAATCTCGCGAGGCGGGAGCGAGTGACGTAGGCGAGGAGGAAGCCGGCAGCCCGCGAAACTCAAAAGTGGCCTCAGTGTCTGACTCTTGAGAGCGGCGCGAGCGTGGGGGAGGGGAGGACCTGCTGGACTCTGGTGATCCGCGGGCACAGCGGGGTGTTACTGCTGGCTCAGGGAGGGCGAGGACCGCAGATCCTGGGCATAAGAGGTGAAGGAGTGGTTATTGGTCAATTCTTTTTTTTATTTTTTTTTTAATTTTTATTTTTATTTTATTTTTTTTTATTATTTTTTTTATTTTTTTTTGATCATTTTTCTTTCCTTTTTTTCTTCTTTCCCATTATGGTTGCCACCAGACAGAAAGCCACCACGAGGAGGAGTGTGGGGACCCAAACAGTGCTCCATCACAAGGACGCAGCTGTGCAGGCTGCCGGCTGCAGGGAGTGCCTGAGCCTGTGCTTCCCAGAGGCTGCATCTGACAGTACCTGTGTGAGGTGCGGTCAGTTGGATGATCTCCTCCATCTTGTGGTAGAGCTAAAAGAAGAAGTGGAGAGGCTGAGGAGCATCAGGGAGTGTGAAAGAGAGATAGATTGGTGGAGCCGGTCCCTGATGCACACACAGCACTCTCCACATGCAACAGGGGATCCCCTCCCCTCTGGCCATGAGGTCAAAGGAGGGGATCAAGGTGATGAGGGGGAATGGAAACGAGTCCTGGCTCGGAGAGGAAGGCGGGTCCCTGCCCAGCCTCCCTCACCTGCTCAGTTGCCTCTACAGAACAGGTACAGTGCTCTGGAAGAGGAGAGCCATGGAAAAGAAGAGGTGAATGAATGTGGAGACATAGGGTTGACTTTGCTGAGTAAGTCAGACCCATGCATCAGGACTAGTTCAACTAAAAAGAAAAGGAGGGTAGTTGTCATTGGTGACTCCATCCTGAGGGGAACAGAGGGTCCCATTTGCCATCCAGACCCAGTCCACAGGGAAGTCTGTTGCCTCCCTGGAGCTCGGATTAGGGACATTACTAAAAAACTTCCCAGGCTGGTGAGTCCCACTGATTATTACCCATTGTTGATTGTCCAGGTTGGGAGTGATGAGATCAATCATAGAAGTACTCAGAGAATTAAAAAGGACTTTAAGTTGTTAGGCCAGGCGATCAAAGGATCGGGGGCACAGGTAGTTTTCTCATCTATCCCTTTAGTAGGTGACAGGAGTAGTGAAAGGAAAAGAAAAGTACATGCAGTTAATGCATGGCTCAAAGACTGGTGCCTCCAGCAACGTTTTGGGTATTATGATCACGGGGAAGTTTATGCAGTACTGGGCATGAGAGATATAGATGGTGTAGAGCTGTCTAAGAGAGGGAGGAGAATACTTGCTGGAGAGTTGGCGGGATTAATAGATAGGGCTTTAAACTAAGTTGGAAGGGGGAAGGGGATAAAACCCGAGCCTCTACACATGAACCAAGGGGAAGTATCCCAGGGTTAGGCATAAAATGCACAAGCAACGGTAACAGATGCTCCATTAAATCTCTGAAGTGTCTGTATACCAATGCAAGAAGCATGGGGAATAAGCAGGGAGAATTAGAAGTCTATGTTCGGCTGGAGAACTATGATCTTATTGCAATTACAGAGACGTGGTGGGACAGCTCACATAACTGGAATGTGGGCCTTGATGGTTATGTTCTTTTTAGGAAAGACAGGTTGATGAGGCGAGGTGGGGGAGTTGTTCTGTACGTGAGAGAGCAACTGGAGTGTATTGAGACCCATCCAGGGGCAGATGAGGAGCAAGTAGAGAGTTTATGGGTAAGAATTAAGGGGCAGGCTAGCTTAGGTGATACTGTGGTGGGTGTCTACTATAGACCACCTGATCAGGAGGTGGAAGTTGATGAGGCCTTTTACAGGCAGATGACAGCAGCCTCTCAGTCCCAGGCCCTGGTTCTCATGGGGGATTTCAACTACCCAGATGTTTGCTGGAAGTCCCACACAGCCAGCCATCCTCAGTCCAGGAGGTTCCTCCAGTGCATCGATGATAACTTTTTGATGCAAATGGTGTATGAGCCAACCAGGAGAGGAGCGCTGCTGGACCTTGTGTTCACCAACAAGGAAGGTCTGGTTGAAGCAGTGAAGGTTGAGGGCAACCTTGGCTGCAGCGACCATGAGATAGTGGAGTTCAGGATCCTGTGCGGTAAAAACAGAATACCAAGCAGGATCGCAACTCTGGACTTCAGAAGGGCCAACTTTGGCCTCTTCAAGCAATTACTGGGGGATACCCCTTGGGACAGGGAGCTGCAAGGTAAAGGGGCCCAAGAGAGTTGGTTGGCATTCAAAGACCACTTCTTTGAGGCTCAGGATCAGTGCATCCCATCAGGTAGGAAATCAAGAAAGAGATCCAGGAGACCTGCTTGGTTATCCAGGGATCTGCTGGGCAGACTCAGGTGGAAAGGGAGGGTGTTTAAATGGTGGAAGGAAGGGCTGGCCACTTTGGTGGAGTACAGGGCAGCTGTCAGGGAGTGCAGGGAGGCAATCAGAAAAGCTAAGGCCTCCTTGGAGTTAAAACTTGCAAGGGAGGTCAAAGACAACAGAAAGGGCTTCTTCAAATACATTGCTGACAAAACTAACGCTAGAGGCAATGTAGGCCCTCTGTTGAATGAGGTGGGTGTCCTGGAGACAGAGGACAGAAAGAAGGCAGAGTTGCTGAATGCCTTCTTTGCCTCTGTCTACACTGTTGGAGACCGTCCTCAGGAGCCTCAGTCCCCTGAGGTCCCAGAGGAAGTCATGACAAAGGAGGAGTCTGCCCTGATTGATGAGGAGTGGGTTAAGGATAAGTTTGAACACTTGGACATTCATAAATCCATGGGCCCTGATGGGATGCACCCACGGGTGCTGAGGGAGCTGGCGGGAGTCATTGCTAGGCCACTCTCCATCATCTTTGGTAAGTCATGGGTAACAGGTGAGGTGCCTGAAGACTGGAGGAAAGCGAATGTCACTCCAGTCTATAAGAAGGGCAGGAAGGATGACCCGAGTAACTACAGACCGGTCAGCCTCACCTCCATCCCTGGAAAGGTGATGGAACATCTTATCCTTGACACTGTCTCTAGGCATATCAAGGATAAGAAGGTTATTAGGAGCAGTCAGCATGGCTTTGCCAAGGGGAAGTCATGTTTGACCAACCTGATAGCCTTTTATGAAGACATAACCAGGTGGATGGATGGTGGCCATGCAGTGGACGTGGTCTACCTGGACATCAGCAAGGCCTTTGACACCGTCTCCCACAGCATCCTCATAGGTAAACTGAGGAAGTGTGGTCTGGATGACCAAGTAGTGAGGTGGGTCGAGAACTGGCTGAAGGGAAGAAGCCAGAGGGTTGTGGTCAATGGGGCTGAGTCTGGCTGGTTGCCTGTGTCTAGTGGGGTCCCTCAGGGGTCAGTGCTTGGGCCGGTGCTGTTTAATATATTCATCAATGATCTGGATGAGGGATTAGAGAATGTTGTCAGCAAGTTTGCTGATGATACGAAATTGGGGGGAGTGGTTGACACACCAGAAGGTTGTGCAGCCATTCAGAGAGACCTAGACAGGCTGGAGGGCTGGGCGGGGAGAAATCTTATGAAGTTTAATAAGGGCAAGTGTAGAGTTTTGCACTTGGGGAAAAATAACCCCATGTACCAATATAGGTTGGGGACTGCCCTGCTGGAGAGCAGTGCAGGGGAAAGGGACCTGGGGGTTCTAGTGGACAGCAGGATGACCATGAGCCAGCAATGTGCCCTCGTGGCCAAGAAGGCCAATGGCATCCTGGGGTGTATTAGAAGGGGAGTAGCAAGTAGGTCAAGAGAGGTCCTCCTGCCCCTCTACTCTGCCCTGGTGAGGCCACATCTGGAATATTGTGTCCAGTTCTGGGCCCCTCAGTTCAAGAAGGACAGGGAGCTGCTTGAGAGAGTCCAGCGTAGAGCCACAAAGATGGTGAAGGGAGTGGAACATCTCCCTTATGAGGAAAGGCTGAAGGAGCTGGATCTCTTTAGCTTGGAGAAGAGGAGGCTGAGGGGTGACCTCATTAATGTTTATAAATATGTCAAGGGGGAATGTCAGGAGGATGGAGCCAGGCTCTTTTCAGCGGCGTCCACTGACAGGACAAGGGGCAATGGGTGGAAGCTGGAACACAGGAGGTTCCAGAAAAATATGAGGAAAAACTTTTTTACTGTAAGGGTGACCGAGCACTGGAACAGGCTGCCCAGGGAGGTTGTGGAATCTCCTTCTCTTGAGACATTCAAAACCCGCCTGGACGCGTTCCTGTGCGCTCTAGTGTAGGTGATCCTGCTCCGGCAGGGGGGTTGGACTAGATGATCTTTAAGGTCCCTTCCAACCTTTAACATTCTGTGATTCTGTGATACTAGGGAAAAAGAACTGACTCAGTTAATGTGATTAGGGTCATGAAACATCTGCAAAACAGTCACATTATCCGCACTTCATGTTCAGAATTACAGCTGCTTAATTTTCTAACAAGAAATGGCAAGGAGCGTTATTTGGTTGTTTTTACTACTACTGCCTATTCTGTGGAGACTATATAAACTTCAAAATGAACAACTATGCAATAAAACACCAAGTCCAGTTCTTTTTATAGGAAGACCTATACAGGAGAAGTTTGTTCAAGCTAAAAGCACTTAAGGCTCTTCTAGATGAAACATAGTTCCACTTGCTACATAGGTACAACATATAACAGGTAAAATGGTACAATTTCTTCCCATCACCCATATGATTGCTTTCCATAACTCCTTCCACAAGGAGACTCTCGTACAGCTAACGCGAAATATTTTACAACGCATTTAGAACTGGAAATCTTCTAGTACTAATAGAATCATTTCCTTTAGCTACATCATATTTATTTTCTCTTAGGTGAGACTATAGAAATCCAGGAATTGTAAGATGGAACTCTATATGAACTTTCAGGAATATACATTTACATAGATGAAAAATATGTAAATGAGATACAGATGTACATACACAAATTTTCCTTTTCATAAGCACTGAAAACATATCTGTGTTGTGTTTAGTTGCTTCTAAAAGTGCAATTGACATCAGAGTACTAGACAAATTCAACATCTGCAGGCAGGCATATTTTTACAGGGGACCCTGCAACAACAGGAAGCTCTTAAAAGCATTTTGCTCAACACAGTGATGCTAAACATTGTTTATAAGAAAACATGCAGCGAAAACATGCAGCAAAATCATCACAAGTTTCTAATGCAGAATACAATCCTTTATTTTTAAAGTGACTTGACCTTCAAAACTTGAATGCAAACCATTTAACCTATTTCAAATTGTTAGGCGTATAAATGGCTGAAAATGCAAAGAAGTCAATTCATATAAACCATAATTCTGGTGGGAAGATGAGACAAATTGTAAATTGTAGAAATAGTACTTTGTCAGTTTTCCCTTCAATAATATTACTACAGGAAACATGCCGGTTTGCTTTAATAGACACCAACAGTCATAAATTATCATTCTTCTATTACTAAGAAGTCAAGCAATCGAGTTACTTTAAGAAAAAATAAAAATATAAGATTAGATGAACATATTTTAAAAGATAATTCTTTAAAATGAGTAAAAATACATTGTGGTACTGTTGCTACCTTGCACCGTACAATTTTCCTCTCTTTCACAGGATCCTTGCCCTTGTCTCATCTTTCAGAACATCAAAGAGGCAACATGTACACAAACATCTGAAAACGGTTATGCAAACTAGCTAAGGCAGCTGCTTGGCAACACGATTATTTCAGAGATATTTCCACCAGGAAAGGAGAGATATTTCTATCAGAAACAGGAGAGCAGCACTATGCTCTCCTGTTGTGTACTTGGATGAACAGCTCTTTGGGGAGTTCCCCACTGTGTGTGCACTCAAAAGAGGGGTTGGAGGCAAAGTAGCATTTCTGAGGCTTCTTCCATCTCCCTCTACTGCATCAGGCAAATGCAAGGGAAGATTAAAATAATTGTTTGAAAATTTCTGCTACAAAACACATTTGAAAATTTGCATAGGACCCCTATCTATGTCCTATGGTCCATTGTAGGGGTTTGTTCAGTGAGTCACATTCCACCTGGTGGGGTTTAGGTCAGTCATGCTCTGCTGTTTGCACAAGCTTAGCATGCACCTTCTTTACAGAGAAATACTGTTTATTAGGATGCAATATAGGATTTTCCTACATATTTTACTATCAGCTAAAGTTCTATTTGTCTTGTTTTACATTAGTAGGTTTCACAACAAATCAGTAAATTTTCATGACCTCGCAGTGAAAACATGCTTAAGCTGTTCTGGAGCGAGAGAGTGCTGCTATCTAATGTTGTCATTTTTTCCACTCATCACATTAGAAACTGAATGTATTTTTCTATATTGCACATATTGTTCTTTATGTGTGGAAGAAGATACGTTATTTTAATCCTGTTTTTCCTCTGCAATGAAAAACATCCTTATAGTGGTCCGGAGATTGACTTGAAACAAAAGAGGTAATTATCATAAGAGACTAGGACTTTCAATTATGCTTTTAAAAATTATGTATCTTACTATCTCTCTATCTGCCTCCTCTTGCTGTATTCCAAGTTGTGATTACTGGCAAAATTCCTCAGAGGACACTGTCAGCCTCATAACATCAATCACCTTAGTAACGTTTCAATTATTAGTAGCGTTTTGGTTTCAGCCTGCGGAGACAAGCCCTAAAACTCTAATTGTAAGCATGCAGATTTCTCCTAATAGCACACGTACAGAGAACTTGTTGTCTCAAAACGTAATAAAAAAAATCCTCACAAGCTGCATGAAGCTGTTTAGGCTAGTAATGGAAAATACTGATCATGAGTCTACATCTGAAAATACTTGTATTGCCCTAGAGATTTTATGAAGGACTGCAGGAGCCTAATCCTATGTGTTAAGAGACAGAATAGCTGCACAGAGGAAAGACAGAGTCTCATCGACACTAATATCTTAAAAGAAAATAAGCTGGGCTTTGGTGTGAATACATGTTAAGAACACATCCTCTCCCACAGATTAGTAAGAGTTTTTTCTAAGATTTCACTTCTCATAGACTCGCTTTGCACCTCCCTTTATTTTTCCTGCATTTAGTTTCTGTCAGTAAGGATGTGTTCTGACAAAACTGAGTTAAACCATAATACTTATAGCTCAACTTAAGTTAACTTAAGTTATTTATGGCTTAAGTTCCTCTTAGTTAGTGTTCAACCTCAGGTGATGATCAGTACATTGCCAGAGGTTTTGAATCCATCAAAATTTTTCTGATAATAGATTACAAACACTTTATTACACAGAAGAAAGAAGCTCAGGGCTGTCTGTCTTCAAAACGCAAAGTACAGAGCTAAACACCAACATCATTACAGAAAAAAAAAAAAATCGACCATCCAAAAACCCCCATAAACTGTGTTGCAACCTCAGTTTAAAAGTTGATTATGAAAATAGTCATTCTAGGAAACCAATTGTCAAATTTGAAATGGCAATTTATTTCAAAAAATGTGAATGTCTTGAATTCCTAGCAGTAAGAGAGAATATTTAAGACCCTGAAGAAGTAATATGCTGACAAAAAAAATCATGTTACAGAGAAGTGTCTTTGTGCAAATGACCTAGTGAAAGGCAAGAAACTCTAGCCTCAGCTCTCTCCTTTCATTTTCATAAAGGTCTTGACATGTAGACAAACTGTTTTACAAGGCTGGTACTGTGACATGACAATAGATTTCTCATTAGAGCACTTGTTCACCACTTGGTTTTCCTAAGTCTCCCAAGATGTTTTGCATAGTACACACAATGAGCTTTAAATTGCTCATAATATTCCACTATTTGTATTTTGCATGATACAATGATGTGTGCATACCAGTGTTCCACCACCAAGAGATTCAGTAGCATACTCAGTTAAATGCTTTAATGTTAAAAGAAATGGAAGACAAGGCTACCTTATTGCACCCTGGATAACAACCTTTTATTTCAAGTACTTGTCATATTTATTCAAACACACACACCCCAGTGCTTCTCCCAGTCGTGTAAACCTTAGTTACAGTAGACTCAAGCTACAATCCAGATTTTTTTTCACATTTGAGAAGCAAGAACCCTGGGAGAGTTAAACTGAAACAATGTCTTGGCCCCTTTTTTCTTATGCAAAATTTAGCACCGTGATACTATTACAAAACTGTATGTTTTTGCGGTACAACCAAATTCAGAAGTAGATCTTGTCTTTAAGAAATCTCGATCCTAATACTCAAGAATCTAAACCGACTGCTAAGGGCAAGCTCACTAAGTACCTGCAGCAGACAAACAGGTGGTTGATGCATGCATCCTACATGTCGTTTAACAGTGAATAAGTTGAGAGTTACACTCTTCTGTATGTTGCTTGTGGAGGCACCAAATGTATGTTGCCTTTTTACAAAGGAAGAAATATACTTTTAGTCATATGAAATAAAAGAATAACCATTACATATCAGTGCCTGGACATGCCAAAATATTACTTATAGTAGGGCATTTATGACTTACTCCTTTGCTGTTCTGCAGTCTTCATAATTGTGATCTTACATGTTTTTTACCTCTTCTTACATCCCCAACTAATTCTTATTTCCAAAGAATGTGGAAGTATTCCTCTTTTGTTCTCTTAATGGTGAACAAGGTAAGATTTAAGGCATTCTTACTTAAGGAAATATACACGTTCATCTCAATCTTTTTCTCTCTCACACGTTATTCCTGCTTTAGGGCAACAGCTACTGAAACCCTTAAGTGACACTGGCTTGTATGGTTAAAATTGAAGTTCAGGATGGTAAAAGTCCTTGTACTGATCACTATACTGATAGTCAATTGTAGACAATTCTCTTGATCTCCAGAATGGCATACATGTTCATAAAATATGTCTTAACCAGCAGATATCTTTGTTGATATTCATTCAGTGATGCATTAAGATCACAGAACTTTAAAGCTTTAAAGTTCAAACAAAAAACAACATATATCCATCACGACCAGATTACTCCACCTCCCATTAATGGTAAAACAGACATCTACAAAACTACAGGATATATCAATTAATACAGAAAACAAGTATTTTGTTTAAACAGAAGACAGTTCACCCAAGGGTATTCCGATGACAGCTTTTGATGTGAATTCTCATACCTTCATCCACCTCAGTTCTGTCCCCCATTAAGATCTGGCTGTAGCAGCTCTTGCAAGTGTACTTCTGTCATACCTTAACCAAGAAGTGCTGGTTGCACAGGTACAACTGACCTGCTGGGTAAAAACAACCCCTGCCTCACCCCATTTCACAGCCTCTGGCAACAAATCCTATCTGGTCCCAGCAGGCTCAAGGGCCATTTGCTCTGGAAGCCACTTCTCTTCTTCCAGTCACATGATCTGATGTGTTTGCCTGACAGGCCCCTCATGTCCCCTCTCCCTCAGTTTCCCCAAAACTACAGAGCCTTGTGCCGCCCTGCGCTCCTGCCGCCCTGCTCCTCTGGGCAACAGCCATTTCTTGGCGCTGCCACGCTCAGGTGCTCTCAGAGAGCCCTGCAACTGGCTGGTGGGACAAGCCATCCCTCCCGGTGTGCCCGAAGCACATCAGAAAGTGAAGATCCCCCATCATGAGGTGCATGGAGGATGCCATTTTTGCAAGTGTCATTCCCTGTGTGTTTTCATGGTGTGTTGTGATTGGCTGGCAGACATTTCTCGACTCTGTCATGCCCACATATTCTCAGACAATCCTGTGATTGTCTGTCCCTTTCTTTGGACTGCAAAGTCCTCAGATACTAAAATATACACATTTATGTATTATGCAAACATACACAACCAAGCATGCATAAAGGAATATACAAATATGTATAAATATATATTTTATTCATATACACATAGAAACATCAATTTACATATTCATATATAATTTATATAATTTATAATTTTAATAATATAGCTTATATTATACATAATATATGTAAGTTATATCATATATAAGCTCTTTTATCACCACCATCCTGCCTGCTACACCGCAAATACAATCATGGTCTTTGAATACTAAGTTCATTTGCTTACTCTTGCACCCCCAAAAGACCTTGCTTAGCTGTACTAATTAGTGACCTTGTTTGTAAGCGTCTGTTTTGCTCCATATCCTGTGAACAACAACTGTGGTCTCAACAGTAGAGCTAGCACTTGCATGACCAACTCCACGGCATCCGCGAATCTTTTCTCATAGCACCGCTGCCAGCCCTTTCATTACTGGCATCCTGCTGACTACTCCTCTGCATCAGGTAATAATCACGGTCTTTCAAGAGCAATACCCCATTGCTCTGACTGATGTTCTTACTCTTTCTGCAGTAGCGGTGATGTCTGAGCACACAGGGCTTGTGTGGTCAACGCACCAAAGCCCAGATCTCTGTGTTTTTTTTAACGATCAGGACAGTCTGACAGGACAGTCTTGATTGCACACTCTGTGTCTTGTTTTCAGCATTGACCTGAGGACAAGGAAACAAAAACAGCAGCAGCTGACAACCTGCAGTAGTCTTGTAGGTAGCTGTAAATATGTGGAAAGGAAGCTCCCAACCGTAAGATTCCATCTAGAATAAGAATATTAATTCTAGTGAGCAGCTATAAAGGGGCTCTGTATAGAGCTCTCTATAGGGCAATATACATTCCCTACTGTAGGCAGACATCTTTCATGAGATGTTTATACCATTAGTTTTTGTGAGAGTGCAGATATACTGATGAAATCCCAAATCTGAGCCCTGCTGCTCTAGAGGACTGCATTAGTCTTAATGCATATTTCCAATAAACAGTAAAAGATCTTGAGATCTGCCAAAAAAAAACCCCAAAAGCTCCAAATATTCAATTATCAAATATCCCTCATATTTTTAACTTTCCTCATGCTTTAGTGTCACATTTCAAACTCTTTACCTGCTATGCAAAAGGTCTAAGTACATATGTAAAAGAGGCCTAAAGACATAAAAGGTAAAACCGAGGTTCTTGAGCCACTGGAAAAAGAGGAATAACCTTCTCCTAGGAATAATGACTAAGAGACAGGACCTTGGAGCAATTTCTTGCTGCAGATGCATGAACAGACTTTTGGTTTTATATGTTATTTCTACTCTGAAAAAAAAAAAAAAAAAAAAGAGGAAAAAACAGAACAAGGGCCCATAAGCTTGTAGCAACAGATAATGTAATCAGCCTGTCAGTTCTTCCCTCAGAAAACTGTTCCAAGTTCCAAAGTAGCTGCAATCAGATATAAACTCTGGCATGTGGCAAAAACTCCTTCAAAGTCAACAGACTCGTTGGATGATCCTTGTGAACCTAGCAAGAACACCCTCCTCCCACAAACAACTCTCATATTTTGTAGACCGAAAAGCATAATATAAGAAAATGGACAAGATATGTAAAAGGAATCTGATTTAACAAACTATGGTCTCAAAAAGCAACAGATAAGTCTTTCCTGACATGATAAGAGCAAAAGACATTTAAGACTTTTATTTGAGTAGGTTCCTTTCAATACTGTCAGGGACTCACAAGAAATGTGAGATTTTTCCCACTGTTTTATTTTAACAAATAGATAGATAGCATGCTTTTTTCAAAAAGCTACTTATTTCTAGGCTACTCCTGCTATGACCTTTTGTAAGGATTTTTCAAAGCATCCAATGCTAATAGAGGTAGTAATACCTAAGTCCTTAGAAATGCTATCATCACGTTCCATGGTTGTCCTGATTTCAGCTGCCTTTTCTTCCTAGTAACTGGTACAGTGCTGTGGTTTGGATCTAATGTGAAAATAATGTTGCTAACACACTAATGGTTTGATTGGTGCTAAGTAGTCCTTATCCTAAGTCAAGGACATTTCAGTCCAGCAAGGACATGAACAAAAAGCTGTGAGGGAGCACGGTCAGGAAAGCTGACCTGAACTAACCAAAGGGACATTGTATACCATAGGGCATGACATTCAATATACAAACTGGTGGGAGTTTGTTGGGAGGGGTGGGTCGCTGCTCAGGCATCAGTCAGCACGTGGTGCGCAGTTGCCTTGTGTATCACTTTTCTTGGGATTTATTTCTCTCTTTTATATATATATTCATTTTAATTACAAATATTATAATTTATTATAATTACTATTATATTTTATTTTAGTTAACAAATTGTTCTTATCTAAACCCATGAGTTTTACTTTTTTTTTTCCATTTCTGCTCCTCTACTGGTGCTGGTGCTTAGTTGTTGGCTGGGGTTAAATTATGATGCAGGTCAAAGTGGGAGTCAAATGAAGTCAATAGGAAATTGTTGAATGTAAACTTTTGACTTCTTTACATAGTCTTTTTTTGACCTTTGCAATTTTTAGGTGACTTTGGGTTTTTCAAGTTTTCTTCATCTTCAGTTGCTGTTGAAAAACTTTTCATATTACCTTTTCAAGAGTGTTCTGTATGATTGCAGCAATTTTACAGAGTGACATTCATGATGAAATCAGTAGCTTCAAGAAGAGTCACTTTCTAATCACTCAGCTTGCTCACATATTCTTTTTGGTTTATCAGAATGCTTGTAAAGAACAGTAGGACAGAAGTAGCATCTCTTTAATTAAATATCTATTGAAAAACAGAAAAGATACTTGGTTCCACACTTTGTGAGTAGGAAGGGGAGCAAAGGGAGGAGGAAACGTGAGTTGCATTCTTACAAAGACAAGGCAAACCTGGGAATCAATATCCTTTATCAATAAGTTTAGAAATATAACTTTCCTGTAGAATTCATTAGAACAAAAGCAGATTTATTGCTTCAAGTATTACATTAGAATTGTTTTCCAGTTATTTCAATTCCTTCTTGAACACCTTGTACCTAAAAAGTAAAAGTAGCAGTTTAACCAAAATATGTTTTCACTTTAGTCCTACTTGAGTCTAAAGAATTAAATGTTTTGTTCACTTACACATAGAAATGAGGTTATTAATTGTAAAATACTTGTCCCAGAATTAATTTTTGTGAGAATTCTAGTACAAGTAGGTTAGCATTTGAAAACATATTTTTTCCCCACTTTTCTGACTATGTGCCTTCAAATTTTACATAGGGATTTTTTTTTTTAATGGCTTTTATTGACAATAACATAGTGACATGTTTCTAATGAAAGTATGTCTTTCTAGTCTGAAGATAATCAGAAAGATTACAGAGGGCACTCACATGTCACAGGGCTAGCATCCTTGCTTATGTTGGCTGCTTCCTACAAGGGTCCTAGACTGCCAGCATTTGCCTACTGTTTAGTTTCAAGAATTATATCCAGCCCAGGCCATTCTATGATTATGGTGTGGCAGAGGTTACACCATCAAAAGCCTCTGTATGTTATGAGGTCAAAAGTATACTCAGAATGTCATTCTGCTAATCTATTCGCAAATGTACCTGTTTTTTTTTCCTCTGCTAAGAAACCTCAGAGAAAACACCACCCAAACTAGGAGAACAACCAGCCTCCAAGATGGGCTGATCTCGGCCAGCTGGCTCCCACCCACCTGCTCCCTCTCCTCAGACAGGACAGAGGGACAAAATAAGATGAAAAAGCTTGTGCTTTGAGATAAAGACAGGGAGATCACTTAATGATTGCCACTATGGGCAAAGCAGGCTTGACCTACAGACATTTAATTTATCAAAAAGAGGGTTGGCTAGTGAGAAATAAAGACCTGTGCTCTTCTTCTTCCCAAGTTCAACTTTATTCCTGACCCTTCTTTCTCCTCCCCTCAAGATGAATGTGGAACGTGGTCACTCTGCAACAGCTCCTCTCTGCCACTTGCTCCTCACACTTTTCCCCTGCTGCAGTGTGGGCTCTTTATGGGCTGCTGTCCTTCAGGACGAACCTTCTCCAGCACAGGGCCTTCCCTGGGCTGCAGCTTCCTTCAGGGCATGTTTTACTCCAGTGTTGGGTCCTCCACAGCTGCGGTGTGGATACCTGCTCCAGCCTGATCTCTCTGTTCAGACACGGGGATCACCCCCTCCTCCTCCCTTCTCCCCTCAGGGCTTGCAGGGTCTTTTCTCACACATTTCTCTCTCATTCCCCTCACTGACTGCCAGGCAGCATTTTGACCTTCCTTTTCCCCCACTTTTCCCCCGGCTGCCCCGCCATCGTGGTTGTGGCACCCAGCCATGCCCTACGAGGGGTCAGTTGGAGCCAGCTGGAACTGGCTGTGTTTGGCACGGGGCAGTCCCGGCTGCTTCTCATAGGGGTGCCTCAGCAGCCCTTGCACCCACACGGGCCCACAGTGCCTGTACACTCAGTACAAAAATAGGCACTTCTGGTTTGTGAAAGGTAGGAGCGATCTCTTCTGATATCTGACTTGCTCCACTATCCTCTGGAAAAAAAAACCTTGGAGAGATTGTCATGTAAAGGAGTCCTACGGAAGTTTTACTCTGCTAAAGAGAAGCTGCAATGACATCAGATGATGCTCTGATTGCATTGCTGAGAGGAATAGTGTTCCTGTGCAGTGGGATTATATGCTTTATTTTTTTTTTTAATTAAAATCTGACGTAGTTGGACAACATTTTTCTTGAAGTAGCTTATTTTTTTCTAATAGTTGATGCTGTGGTTGGGACAGGCTATCTCATGAACAAATTACAACTGAACTGAGAGGAAAATATTTAAAATGTACACCATCCCCTCACCCCAATTCCTATATTTCTCTGAAAGAAACAGTTATCTTAATATTTGTTTGCTTTAAGGAAATGCAATACATGTTGTGCCGCCTTTATAAAGGAATGGCAGAGAACATAGTGTGGTGCCCTCACAGCCCCAGATTCCCATGAGCTTCTGTGAGTTTGAGAATTTACCTGAGAAACCAGGACCTGTTCCTGTCTTTTCTCAATTCCTAATGAGTATTTCGATCTCTATCTTTTACACCCAAAGACTGTATAATTCAAAACCCCTTACCTTATAATCTTTATAAATTTCACAACTATTTTTATCTGATACTGATGAAGCATGTTTTTAATCAGAAAGTCTAGAAAAAAAAAATTAACTCCCACTTACTTCCCTCTAACCCCAAGATACTAGTTTCTGGCAAAATCAAAAAAATCCTTATTCTCACATGACCCCATGTTGTTGCTTCTCTTAGGTTTTTTTTTTGTTCACAGGCCAAATCACTTGCATGTCTGATCCTAACAACAACAACTTGCAATTTTATGTTATATTATGAGGATACATTGAAGAAACAAAAATTTCAGGTTTGTTTCAAGAAATGTGTGCACATAGCACAATTAAATACGAATTCCAAACCACAAACAACTCCTCCATAAAACACAGTTCAAATCCTTGTGAATGTGATCTCTTTTTATTCAAATTTATGCTGAAATTGACTTCTTTCAAATAGATGAATATTGTGCTTACTGTTAAATGGACATAGATGAAGACCTCTAATGTATTTTTGTTTCCCACAGCACATAGGACAACAGTTTACTTCTCATGCACTTCTTGCCTTGTAGTGAAGTTGCTTCACTATAATGCTGGCAAACTTCCATCCTCAGAAGGATTTTTTTTTCAACACATTTTGGTTTTTGTGTTGTTGTTTGGATGGTAGGTTTGAATAAGTCTTCTTCAGAAACCCTGGCAACTTTCTTGCTATGCAGAGGCCCACTGCTGGGTCAGTTTCTTACCCAGTATCCATTTTCCTCTTCCTTCACGACATTCACACCAGCTTCGGTGGTGAGTTACAGACCTGGCTGCAGGCAGTTTATCATTTGCAAATGATCCCCTGAAGGACAGTAACAAAAACTGCAAGTCAGTTTTCACCTTCCCTCGAGCTGTCAGCCTCAAAGTCTCAGCAAAAATACTGAAGCTAGCATATACAAAGAGCAAAAACATTGCAATAGTAACTATCAACTCAAGTTTGCAATCTCATGTCCAGAATACAAGGCAAAACTATTTGTATAGAAAAATATGCAGTCTGTACCAGCCAGTGTGAAAGCTTCTTTATTTATCATGAATAAGAGGAGCTATAAAAAAGTATATTAAAAATCAGAATGGTTCTACTAGACTACCACACTTAGTTGTGGACCTCTTCGTCTTGCATATTTAGGACAGACTTCAAGGTCAGAAATAAATACTCTGTGCAAAAATTTTGTACAACACTGCTTCTAGAGGTGTAGGACTCTTCTGGTGTTCCTGTGCAGGAATAAACGTCTAGAACCAGAAATTTATATCAGTGCTTAGCATTTTCTGCTACAATAGTGTAAGACAGTCCCAAGGTTTGAGGCTATAAGCTTCCACACTACCATTTTTCTCACCTAGGCCTGAAATTTCTTCAGTGTTCAACGGTCATTAAAACAATCAAGACATTGCAACTATGTTCTACAAAACCAGTATAATTGCATTATAATGTGAACAGTATGAGATCTATACAAAATTAACACTTTCATGCAAATTCCACTTTAGTTTTTTATATTACCCTAAGCATTAGCTCTGCCTTAGTGCTCTCCCACGTGAAGTGGGATTCCTCTTTGTACTGGGTCTGAGATAGAGGTATTCTTCCCCACAGCAGCTCTCACAGTGCTGTGCTTTTTATTGGCAACTAGAAAACTGTTGATAACGCATCAGTGTCATCAACAGCTGAGCAGTGCTCACAACATCAAGTCTACCTCTCCAATGTTCCCTCCTCACCAGTAGCCTGGTGGTGGGCAAGATCTTGTAGGGGATACAGCAAGGACAGCTGACTCAAACTGACGAAAGGGATACTAGATACCATATGACATCAGCTCAGATATAAAGGGTCAGAGAAAGGGGAGTAGGGAAGGGGATATTCATTATTTACATTTGTCTTCTGGTGCAATCACTACCCATACTGAAATCCTGCTTCCTGGGAAGTGGCTGGATGAGGCCTGCTGACGGGAAGCAGAGTTTAAATCTTGTTTTCCTTTGTTTCTCCACGTGTGGTCTTTGGTTTTGCTTTATTAAACTGCCTTTATCTTGAACCGCAAGGTTTTTTCCATCTTTTTTTTTTCCTCACATTGTCCTGCTGAGGAGGGGAATAAGAAAGATTTGGTGGGCACCTGTCACCCAGCCAAAGTCAGCCCACCACACTCTTTTACTCCTTTACCTCTCCTTGCTTTTCTCACCTGGTCTTGATTAAAAAGACAGAGTTAGAAAAAACTATTTTGTCAGAGGTGAACTAGTTCATTAACTTGGGGATTACATTTTGAATGGAAGATTAGGTAGATTATTGAACATTTAAACTCATAGTTCAATATGGAAAACAAAAAAAAAGTATACGTAAATAATCTATATTTTGGCATATCTATGCTAAAACAAGACTGAAAGATAAAAATATAGACCAAAGTTTGTTATTCATCTAACAGTCACTATTTGTTGATCATCATGCCATAATGCAAAGTTCTTCTGTAAGAAATACTGTCAGACAATGAGAAATGTGCTTAAGACAGTGTAGGAGCATCTCAGTACAACTTCATTGATGTACACAGAGCCAATAAAAACCAAACACACAAACTCCCTACCCCCAAAGTCACACAAATCAAACCACCACAAAAATATCCAAATTCTCCCCTCATTCTCCCCTCCTCTCATCCTCACTCTCCAAATACCTAAACCCTGAAAACCACTGCACATGAACATACTGCTAACTATTTCCTGAATTTGTCTTGACAACAGTGCAAACTAAACAAATTTGTGCTGATACTTTATCATCATCAGATAAGTCTTGATTTCACACCCAGAGGCTGGGATTTATTTTCTAAACAGAAACTTTGACACTAAAATCTTTCACAGATAAGGCCCAAAATACATTTAATTAATGATTCTGATAACTGATGAGGCAACCCATGAGCTCTGAAGTTAACTATCTTCTTCAGAATTTATGTGATTACAAAAAACCCTATGGGCAGAGGTGTTGCCAATCTAGCTAATGATAGGCTATTTATCACAAGCCTGAACACATGCAGACTATAACAAGTGAGCTTTTTAAAAAATATATTGTGCAGAGATAAAGCTACTACAGTTTAAGTTTGAATTGAAAGAATGAAAAACCTCCAAAATGGAAAGAAACAATTATATACTCAATAGCACTCATGTTAGAAAAACCAAACATGAGTTAATGCATTAAAAGTGAGACCTGTAGAACTGCATATATTACTCAATTGCTGTGATGGAAAGGGTAATGTAAACACAATAATCCAGAAAGAGAAAGAGAAAGAATTTTTTAGAAAGGAAGGTTGGTCAGACTATGGGAACTCATGTTTCAGATATATGATGAGAATTTCCAGTACAGATCAGTTTATTTTTTTAAGGAATACGAGCAGAAGGTTCTCGAGAGTGCTTAAATTAAGATAGTCACAAATTAACGGCTCTTCAGGTACAACTCACTCAAATCTGTAAACATACACTGAAATTGCAAAGAGTCATCCTATAAAAACACCATGTACGTGGTCCTTGATGCTGGGAAAGACAAAACTTTTTTATAAAGCAAGTCAGCTCAAATAACTAGATATACACACAAAACATACTTATATATATTTCTTTAAAGAAGTTCTTTCCACACAGGAAAAATGTAATCATTGACACACGTAAAGTGAGCGTGCACATATAAAAAGAAATCAGTCTAACTCATCACACTTTTGCTTATCAGATTCTCTCTGGGGTAAATGTGGAAATGTTCCCTGGAGGAATACAAGGCACACGAGTCCTGTCAGTACTGTCAAGAAGCTTTCAAACGAAAAAGAAAATCTTAGTTTTAACTTACTTATTGCTGAACACTGAATAAGGGCGAGTGAAAGTATTTTTTTCTGTTTTCATCCATTCACCTTATCATGTGCTCTAACATCCATCTGCTCTCCTTTTCACAGTGACATGCTGCTGGTGCTGGGTTCTCTTAAAATCTGCTACTGTTTTCTAATTATCTTCACACTTAATGACCTTTTTTTTCTAAATTTCAGAAAGTACTACACATTCTTGAGAAACAATAAGCAAGTTTGTCACTGAGCTCTTTTTAGATTGAAAGTATTAAATGTGTTGATGTGTCCTGTTTGGGGAAGGAATCTTTCATCATTCCCTAAAGGAGGAACTTTGGGTATTTGGACTTTTTTTTCTGGAGCTCAGTGACAAACTTGCCTATTGTTTCTCAAGAATGTGTAGTACTTTCTGTATTTCAAAAAATGGAGATTTATAAAACAATAAATTAAAAGTGAACAGAAATCATTAATTAAAAAAAAAGAGAAGTATTACAAGTGTCGTGGTTTGAGCCCATCCAGCCAATAACAGAGCCATGCAGCTGCTCACTCACTCTTACCCATCCCGTTTTTTGGGATGGGGAAGAAAAATCTAATAAAAGGCATGAGGATAGAGATTAAGGACAGGGAAGGCTCACTCACCACTTTTGGTCACGGGCAAAAAAACAGACCAGATTTGAGGAGAAAACATCAATTTAATTTAGACAATAAAACCACCACCAGTTTAACCAATCAATTAGATCAGGGGAGGATAGTGAGAAAGTAAATACAAACAGATCTTCAAAAATATCTTTCCCCCACCCCTCCCTTCGTTCCTGCTGCCTCCTCCATGCTGATGGCACAGCAAGGCAGGGAGGGCGTTATGGTCTGTTTATTATACATTATCCATGCCACTCCTTCCTCCTTAGGGAGAGGACTACTCTCTGTTTTCCCCTGTTGCCATGCCGTGTCCCTTTCATGGGAGACAGTTCTCGAACTTCTCCGGTGTAAGTCCTTCCCTCAACTGTGGGTCCCTCTTCATGGCTTACAGTGCTCCCAGCCACAGACTGCTCCAGCACAGACTTCCCTTGGAGTATGGCATGTTTCTGGGTCATCTTCTGCTCCAGTGTGGGGTCCTCCATGTGCTTCTGGATCCTGGGTCATCCACCACGGTTAATCTCTTCAGACTGCTCCAGCTGGTGATCTCACCATGGGCCTCAGGGAGATTGCTCTTCTGGTACCTTTCTGCTCCTTCTTCCTCACCGACTTTGGTCACCTCATGTTTGGTCCTCTCATCTACCCCTCCTCTCCAAGACAAACAACTCCCCAACACATAAGACAGAGGAAAGAGGCTGGCCCAACAGGTTTCCACTCTTAAATACATTGACGGCAGAGATACTGATTGGTCTGGCCTTGGCTAGAAGCAATTCTGACTTTTACCTGGGCTGGGGGAGGCTCTGGAAGCTTCACTAGGAGCCACACTCAGAGCCACTCCGCTACCAAAAAGTTCTGCCAGACACAAACTCATCATAATAATTTATGCATTTCTTTTATTAATTGAGTGAATGATTGTCTAGGAAGTTAACTGTTCCAAATTGATTAAAATACTCTTAACAAATATGTACTGCCTGGAGTACAGTGATTCTGAAATAAGAGAATATGAGCTCTTAAAAATATTAATGAAAAAGAGACAAATTGCATCAGTTTGTAACACTAAGCAAAACAAGCAGAATCCTAATCACAGTGAATATATTCAGAGCCAGTGAGTGAATTCAGAGTCAGAGAAGCAGA
Source organism: Trogon surrucura (assembly GCA_020746105.1). NCBI lineage: Eukaryota > Metazoa > Chordata > Aves > Trogoniformes > Trogonidae > Trogon > Trogon surrucura. Next base: position 107,715,475 of record CM036617.1, on the reverse strand, counting down.
AGTCAAATCACACATTCAAAGATGTCTGAAAGAAGCAAATTATTAAATGACTTATATTGTAATGAGTTTCATCAGAGAATTGAATCAGGTATGGAGGTAAGATGCGATTTTATGTGCACTTTTGTTACTATGCATCAGTTTTAAAGATTCAGATGCCCTGAATAAAACAGGAAAACTTAAGACTTTGGAGACAGAGAAATATTTGTAATAAGCATCATGAATGTGTTTTATATCTGATAATAGAAAAACAGCTGATTTTTTTTATAGTTATCTAATCAATAAATGTCTAACAATAAGAGAGTTGAAAAAGACATAGAACCCTAGAAATGTGATTTAATCTTCCACTATCTTCTCTGTGTTTTCTTTCCATTCCATGGGAAATCTAGCAAAAGTTGGCATTTGTATTTTTAAAGAGGAAAAACCATAAGTATTAAATAATACAACTTAAAGTTAGAATTAAATTTGACAGTATATTTAAGGTGCCAGTTTATAAAGCACCTCAGGATATAGAAACTCCTGCACTAAAAAATTTTGATAGAAATGGTAGGACAGGGAAGACAAAACTCAGTACATCCTTGGTAAAAAAAAGATAAAAGTAATAAATTTTGTCTAGACAAAAAAAACCCTACTTATCCTGCAAATTAAAAGATTATATATATTTAAATCTTTGTAGCTGAGCCCAAAGAGATGGTGAATGGAGTTCAATCCAGTTAGCAACTGATCATGAGAGGTGTTCCCCAGGGCTCAGTATTGGGACCGGTTCTGTTCAATATCTTTACCAACCATCTGGACAAGGGAATTGAGTGCACCCTTAAGAATTTTGCAGAAGTCATGAAGCTGGCTGGGAATGGTGATCTGCTGGGAATGGTGATCTGGTGATCTGGAAAAGGATCTGTGGCTGAACATGAACCAGCAGTGTGCCTGGGTGGCCGAGAAGGCCAATGGTATCCTGGCCTAGATCAGAAATAGTGTGATCAACAGGACTAAGACAGAGATTGTCGCCCTGTACTCAGCACTGGAGAGGGTGCATCTCAAATCCTGTGTTCGGTTTCAGGACCCTCACTACAAGAAAGACATGGAGGTGCTGAAGTGTGTCCAGAGAAGGGCAATGAAGCTGGTGAAGGGTTTAGAGTACAAGTCTTATGAGGAGCAGCTGAGGGAACTGCAGTTGTTTAACCTGGCGAGAAGGAACCTGAGGGGAGACCTCGCTCTCTACACCTATCAAGTAACAAGTGATAGGATGGGAGGAAATGGCCTCAAGTTTTGCCAGGGGAAGTTTAGATTGGATATTAGGAAGAATTTCTTCACTGAAAGGGTTGTGAAAGACTGGAACAGCTTGCCCAGGGAAGTGGTGGAGTCACCATCCCTGGAGGTGTTTAAAAGACATATAGATGTTGTGCTTAGTGACATGGTTTAGTGGTGGACTTGGCAGTAGACTTAATGATCTTAAGGGTCTTTTCCAACCAAAATAATTCTATGATTCTAAGAAGAAAATCATAACAGTACTGTGAAACATCTCTATCCTTAAGTTATAGGAGAGTTAATTTATCCTCAAACACACAGTAATTTGTTGTTACATTTGTGAACAAAAGGGACACCAAAAGTACTGATCAAAAGCTTATCTATATCACTTTTTCTACAGTTAACAGCAATTAGTCCCTCCACACATACCTTCAACTGTTACTACGGAACTGGATTTCAAGTTAAAGTTGAGGAATACTCTTATAGTTTTACAGAAATTAGACATTACTAATGAATAAACATAGGCTCATAACTCAGTAGGACTACAAGAACACTAAAGTGTTCTTTGATTTCTTATAGGTCTGTTGAAAGTTTGTTACAAAGCAGCTTTGCATACTCTCTATTTGAATACAAAGTTTTAGGTGGAAGATACTTTAGCAGGGATTATTTACGAGGATATTTCTGAAGAGGTAAAATGTGTTACAGTCAGTACGTGTTGAAACCAATGTAATGTGAAAGAGGTAGATTTTTAATCATTGACTTACAAAAACATTAATAGTTTATCTAGGATTTTCTTAGCATTTACATTTTCTGGTGTTCATAATTTATAACTGCAGTGTTATAACAAGAGATAGTGATTATTCTCAAAAAAAAAAAACAACAGCAGTTTGAAAATTATTTATATTGCTTAAACTCCCATGTATAGCTTTATGAAATGTAACCACAACTAGCTACCAGCTGATTCCTCAGTGCAACACTGAGAATATTCATGTACAAAACGTTGGCATGAGTACAACTATATTACTTACTGCTGGAGATATGTATCTATATTATAGATCAATTATACTGATATTTATACAAGTTAAGTTTCCTTCTCCAAAATCAATTGACATTTCACAAGCACACTAGAGGGTGGATTGATAGTCATAGATCAAAGCACATTTCCACAGACAAAAAACATGTGAATAAAAACATTGATCACACTTACACTGATAAAAACACATACAGTGCATCCATTTTTCCCAGCTGAGAGAAACTTATTGATTCGCTGTGAATATGGTTGACTTAGAATTGTTAAAAGGTCATGGAGTTTTCAAAGAATTAAAAAAATATATTTAATGTGTGTATTTATCAACAACCATACTAAACTATAAAAACACAATTTTTACTGTGATTGAGTGCTTCATATGAAGAAACTAAAGTTTCAGTTCTGGTTTCTGATGGGAAAATTATCATAGTATAAGGAAAAATAATAATTTTACACTTCACCTTGGTTAGGTGAAATCACATGTCTTCTCCCTGACTCCTATTCATGGTCATTGTACTGCTATTTTGATACAAACACAGAAACTAATCTAAGTTCAGAGTGAAAAAGCCACGCTGATTGCAGATTTACCTAACTAAAATTTTAAACATAGCTACCCTATGATCTGTAAAGCAATTCTCAATCAATTAAGTGTTCTAATTACATCAAATGTTTTTATAAAGAAGGACTTAATTGCAATATACTTCATATCTCCATTGGTTTACACATTCCCATGAAAATAGAACAAATCTCATGGTTAGCATATTTGGATCATATGGCAAACAAAGATGAGGTCTGAAGCACAATGATGTACACAAAAATTACTCCCATTGCTAGTTAAGGAGATTGGAAATTAGATTTGAATTTGGTGCAATTTTATTCTTGTTCTGGCTATATAAGGATATTGTTCTGATATTTCAAGGGTAAGTCATGAACAGAGTGAAAAAAAAAATCGGTCAGGTTTCAGCACACAAAAACTTTTTAATGAATGATTAAAAGAAAATCTGTAATGTTATAAAAGTCTTCAAAAATCTTTTTCCCAGACAAATATTTCTTTTCATCTGTGATGATACAAGTATAAGTTCCTCTTACTATACAGCTTCTTTTTTATTATTTACATCATCACAGGATCATTCATTTGTAAGGAACAGACAGAGTAATACAAAAAATGGACTACATACTCCAGAAATACCTGGTACACTGTTCCTGTTATCAACATAAAGAACAGAGTAACAAACTCTGTCTTCTCTACTATGCTTCTGCACTCTACTTCTTAGTATCACCAGCTTTTTAGCAGGTTTCACGTGACATGACAATTGGTTGAGAAATATAGATTTATTTTTTTTTGTATTGCTGCTGCTGAAAAGTGGATAGTTCAAGATTGAGTTTACCCTACAGTACTAATTGCAGTATGTGGAGATAGCCATTTGGAGGTTCAACTGTTTTGCTTAGCAGCTACCAAAACCAAAATGGTGTTCCTTTGGCCTTTGATCACCAAGCAGCAAGATGGGAAAACAGTCACTGGTGAAAACACCACACTGATGGAACAGAAACACCAACAGGTGAACAGAGAGAACAATTGATCATTATCATCATCAGTACTCAGAAGAATGTGACTATGAAGAGATATGGACTGTGTAAAAGGCCTGGGAAATTTTTCTTGTCCAGTTAGGATCCACTTGCTAAATATATATACTAAAGACGTAAGAGTTTTCACAGTCTGCAAGAGAAGTGAGATACTTAGTGGAATGATGGTAATTTAAGTTGAAAGATACTTTTCTGCAGTAATTTGTTTCCACTGATGTTCAGAGGAACAACATAAAAATTATTAAACCCTAAGTTGATTACGTAGTTTATGTTTTAAACCACTGTGAGAAGCAATTTTTTTCTTGCTATATGTTATGTAACCATTGCTTAATGAAAAACAAATCTTGAATCTCTGTGTGTTTTACCTGATTTCAACATTCAATAATATAAAAATATAGATAAGATTTCATCCCACTCTAAATTTCAAAGATGGATATATCCAGCAGCTGATGCAATTATGTTCAGAAACCTGCCTGTCATGTTTGATATTATTTAGAGATGTCAAATTTGTGAATGTGTAACGTGTGCAGGGACAACTATAAAGAATCCATCTCTTTTTATGTCTACTGGAGTTTTGTCTGAACTGCATCTTTTGTTAGTTAAAACGTTGCCATGTCAGCAAAGCGCATTTTTTTCCTCAGTCATTTCCAGTTTCTCACATAGCATGGATCTTTCTACCCTCAAAGCACTCTTTAGGCTTTTATCCTTTCACAAGTTCAAATAAAACAAGAAGTTTATGTTTCCTTTACACAGACTCAACCCTAGTATCCCAAAACATCCAAAAGAAGGGAGTCCCTTTCTCCCGATATTTTAAATTATTCTCACTGATGATGTGCTTTCAACTCAGGATGTAACTATACAGCCACCAACTTCTTTGACTTTAGAAGGAGCATGGTCTCATACTCCCTGCTGGCTCTGCCAACAGCCACAGACTTCTGCTTGTAGCCATTGCACAAGGCAACTCTTATGAAATGCTTCAGATAGAGTTGCAACATGTGTAAAGGTGGAATATATTAAGAAAAACTCTATCACCAATCAATCCTCATGCATCACTTAGATCAATATTAGTTCTATATGTTCTGCAATTTTAAAACACATAATCAAAACAACAGATCCTTTAATCTTCTAAGAAACAGAATACTTATCTCTAATTTAAGAACAACTATATTCATTTGCATGTAGAGGGAGGAATGGCAGAGTTCCTCTGCACCCAACCATCATTTTTGCTCAACATTTTCATAGTTACTGAAAACGTATAGAGCCAAATAAGATTAACATCCATTTCCAGGTGTTCTGTCAGGAGGTGTAAATTTGCCAGGCCTCTGCAGGATTTTCAAGAACAGACAAGTAACAAGAAGATAATCCAATGATGTCCTCATGAAACATACTTGAAAGAAAGTTTTAACTTCTGAATATGGTTTCAGCGGCACAAAGAAAAGCAGATAGTGCGTACTCATGAGTTCTGACTTTGCAAAAAGCTTTGAGGTTGACTGACATTTTTCTCAATCACAGGCAAAGATATAATTTCCTAGAAGTGTTGCAGCTCATATAATTTCTTCTTCCCTTGTTTATACAGTTTTTCTGTTTCGAAAGTCACCCAGAATATTCTGAGATAGTGAACTGTAAACATAGCACTTAGCTGTTGAATTGATGTTTCAACCTCTATCAATAGAGAAAGCAGAGAGTTTGAATTCTAATCTGTGAAAAAGGGCTTTATGTCCCAGATAATTTTTCATTCATTGCAAGGCAAACTGTTAAGTTCCTTTTTTTTCTTCATAGAAGGAAGAAATTTCCAAGAGATTCTTTTAGACTACCTGTTGTCACTTTTATTTTGTTCATGAAACAGTATAAAAATTTAAATTTCTAACGTATTTTCATTTTTATAAGCCTAGAGCAACTTTATACAGTTTTAAATGAAGCAGCTTAACATTTTCAGTACCTCAGATAAGATAACTCTTGTTTATCAGAAAAAAACTTTAATACATGCAAGACTTGAGAAAAATTAGTCCTCTGTATCTCTTGCTCCTATAAAGAACTAGTTAGTTTGTAACTCTCCCTGGAAATCTCATCGAAGACTATCAGGTTGTACTTTGAGTAATTTCAATTTTTTGTTCAATTCATTAATCGGAAGACTATCTTACAAGAGCTGTTTTTAATACCATATTTACACAATTTTACGTTGCCTCCAAATTTTTGTGTTCAGGTGTTGTAAAAAAGTAGAGTCCTTGCCTTCTCTGTTATTATTATTGTATTGAAAAGGAAGTAGGAGGTAGCAACAGACAAAAATGAGATGATGTTGTGAAATGAGATGATGTTGTGAAGACCCTGAATGTTACTGTGGCTTCACTAATGCATTAAACATGATGTAATTCAGGGCTGATTGAGCTTGACTGCTTGGCTTTTAAAGAAAGACTTAGTTTTGGTTGACTAAACCAGCTCAAATACAAAAAGGTTGACTCTTCATTCTGAGTCACGGGAAACTTTATATTCTAGGTTTCCAGATATTAGTACATCGGTTGTTATTAAAACGGAATTACAAGAATTCTGACTAAAGACTAATGTTTGTCTAAAGGAGACTCAAAAGCACAAAATACTTTCTTAATCTTACCGCTGGCTAATGTCATGCCCAGACTTTGAGGTTCTATTTCAAAGGTTCAAAGAATGTGAAATAAATCATTGATGTATCTCTTACCAGTGTATCTCTTCACTATCATTTAAACATAAGAGATTACTTATTGGTTAAAATTGTGTATCATACTTTTTTTATGTAATTTAACTAATTTTTGTCAAGTTACAGAATAGAGAGCACAGAGTAGATGGACACATTACTTGATCCTTTCAGCAACAACTGTGTTTACTGTCAGTATACAATTACTCTTCACATGTTTCCAGAATTCTTTTTGTATTACAAAATACAAAAAAGACATGATGGGATTTACAACACTTCGAGTAATTTACTGATACTTACAGTATGATGTACAATTATCCACTTCGAGCATAATTTACCTTAAAATTCTATAAATTCAGAAGTTTCAGTTTCACTGTGATAAAACAGATACATTATTATTTTGTTTAAAAGGTTCTTAGAAAATAATTTTATTTTTCATGTTTTTCTCCTGCATAGCATTGAGACCAGCTCATTGCCTACATAAAAACTGCAAAAATTACAATTACACGGGAAAAGTCTGCAAAGGAAATAAAAAGTTAGAATTTCACAGGAAAAGTCTGCAAAGGAAGCAATTCACTAGAATAAATTGTGAAGAGTGCCAGGGCAAGCTATGGGAAAAAAAAAAAAGTTATGTAGAGATAGCAGGCTTTGCCCATAAGCTAGGAAAAGATGAACCCAATGGATTTACTTTCTCAGGTATCTGTATTGATACTATTGAATTAATCTTTCCCACAGGGTCCACATCTGGATTTGTTGAGATACTTATTTATAGTAAGAACCGCATTGAAACTGTCAACATATCAGTTGGTACCTTTACTAGTTTTCCAGACTAAAACTGACAAGGTGTGGAGAACAAAGTGCCACTTCAGTGTATATATTGAGAGAGAGAACCCACACCACACTACCGAGGTTTTTGGAGAATGTGACTCTATACTAGAAAAGGAGAACATTTACAAGATTTGCTTTCCCAGTAACTTCTGTGGTTGAAGATGTTGCAGAGATGAGGTCTTCATATCGGGCATCTAAAAACCAAAACATACTTTTAAGTCAGGAAGAAGATAATGTCTCAGCCAGTTAGTTTTTTGTTACATATTTATTCCACATCATTAAATGCTTCTATTCAGTTGCAGTAGAGTCTTACTGACTTTGGTTGAAGATAAAAACAAACACTCGTTCAAAAAACATACACAGTGCTAACTTTCTGAATACAAATGAAGAGTGAGGAAAAAGTAATCTAGAGAAATTATTTGAGTTACAGCTTGAATACTAAAGCAAAAAAAAAGTTATCTCATTTATCTCCACAATTACAGAAGCCACATATAAAAGTAAGGTAAATCGGTTCATTTGGTTTATATCGCACAACACCTTTTACATGGAGTCCGGGTTCTTAATATGTGAGCATAAATAAAAAAGAAAGGAAATGCATCATGCTTCAAAAGCAAAGTTTTATATAATTGGTGCAGTAGTGAGTATTCCAGCCACAAATACTTGATTACTTTTTTCTATCCAGAAAATTAAGAAATAGAGATTTAATTTCATTCATTTGCCACAAAAGTGAATTCTTTATAACATTCAGTTAATCAAATATAAGATGATAAGAAACTTTTCAAGTCTGTTTTTTTTGATGGGGTAACATATGTCCCTCTCACTTTTTCTTTTATTAGTAGGAGAAACTTGTCAGATGACATACATATTCTAGCACTGATAAAATACTCATTTTCACGGTCTATCACATGCAGGATAAAATCCCCAGTACAGTGATGGACATCACCATTCTCACAATCACACTGTTGTGTCAGCTTCAGGTTTAAGCTGAATTTGACCCTGAAGTACCTAATGTATTAACATTTGCTTTTTTTCTCTCCTTGCTGCTAGTCAAAGACACAGATCTGCAGATCTGGACACTCAGGCTCTCAGCAGGGACCTGGCCTGTATTTCAGTTCTATTTTCAGAAACCATACCAGCCATGCAGGAGCAATCTGGTTTGCTTGTGCTTTTGACTGAAGCACAACTACAAGGTAGAGTCATCCTGGACAACAGACGAGTAACCTTAAGACCCTGAGATGCTTAACTTTTCTTTTGGCTTTGGTAAGAAGTTATGCCCTAAAGCAGAGACAAAACCACAAGAAGAGTCTGTCACAAAAGTGCACTTGCCTGATGTGGAACAAGGACTTGAGTGATCTCCTCACCCAAAGCAAGTTCTCAAAGGATAATGGCAGCACTCATATGAAGTCATCCTCATATTGTGGTCTAATTTGTCCACTGCAAGAACCAAAAGTTAAATTCTTACACAAAGAAAAAACAGAGGCTTGACTTCTTTTTTTTTTTTTTTTTGCTGAAGTTATTGGCATGTCTAGAGCTTTGTGGCATAATCAAAAATTCAAAGGGCACAAAAAATTTTATTTTAAATATACTTAGGTGTTTAAAAGCTCTATTTTCAATTCATTTTTAAATGAAGATGCTGCACTGACTATATCAAGAAATAAACAAACCTTTTTAGATGTTCAGTAAGACTGAGAGATGATGATTTGAAGTATTCACCATACAACTGTCTTTACTCTTGCAGTCTTAAATATTTATTTCTGTCTTTACACTAACACATATGCATTGTAGTTTTCAAGCTGAATGCACGCCTGAAATGCAAATAAACTAATTCTGATGGGCCATGCAGGATCTTGTATGGATTAGAACCTCAAGAGAAACAGACAATATGATAAAGGAATACAGAGCAATCAAAAAAAAAACAAAAACAGTTAGCAAATGTAATCTTCTGCAGAAACTTTATCCTCCTTCTAGAAGCATACTGAAATCCTTAAAACTGCAGTACTTAATTCAATGCTAAATGCTTTAGAAAAGCCATGTTCTCACTGCCCAGCTCTTCACTTCCACTCCAGGTTGGAGGAAGGGGGCAAGAGTCTGAAGACAAAGGCTTTCAAAGCATGAACAACACAATTGGATGACAAAATGTTTGTTGAGCAAACGTAGAGGACAAAATACCCAAAATTTCCAATAGCTTCTGTCCTGCTTTTTAAGTATGTGCTAATACAGACGAAAACACGAGACTATAATTTAATCCTGCCTGGAGACAGTTGCCCAGGACCAAGGCCAGAGTATATTTAAATATGTCCATAGTGGGAGCTTTTATACTATTATTACCTTGGAATATGACCCACCCTTCAAGTGTAAGTAATTTTTTCAGTGAGTGTAACCAAGTACTTTCCCAGATCCATAGGTGGTCATGATTTTAGTGATGTTTGGATTATTCCGCTCATTAAATTAATTCCTACATAAGTTACATCACATACTGATGAATCCTGATTACTTTGTCTATCCAGAAAACTCAGTATTTCACATTTATTTTACAGGACAAGAGTCAATTTATGATCTATCTTACTGTATATGAAAGAAGTCTGTGTGTAAAAATTTCATGCTGTAATTCTATATAGATCATAAACAATGCTGAGTGCACTTTAGGAAAACAACTTGCAGGAAACCTATAACAAAGGAGACAAAGATGTTCTTTTCATTCTATAGCTGTCAAAATTAATGGGGAGGTTTTCAAAATTTTCAGCTCATTAACTAATATGATTATGATCTCAAACCATTTCCTTGAATCCCCTTTGACAAGGAGAAAGAAAGACTTCTGGAATATCAAGAGTGACATAACATAGAGAAGAAACAGTGAGTACTAGAAGCTAAGTGTGCAGAAAATGTATTAACCTGATTAGTTAAATAAACTGACATTAGATTTGTAGCTGATTATACTGTGGTTTGAGAGGATTCAACATGGGCAGGCTACCTAACTTAGCATTTGCCTTTCTGACAATCATGTTCTTTTTGCTCATGTTCTCCAGCACAAGAGTTCATTTCTAGTTATTATACATAATTTTCACCAAGAATTACTCTACTGTATTTCTGCTATAAGAGAACAGAAGGCACACAGTAAAATAAAAACTTAAAAGCAGTATTATAAGTTACTTTGCTTACTGATTATTGATGAAAGTCAGAAGTCAGAGTTAAATTGGATTCCCTATCCCAAAGTTATTCAACATGAATGCCTAGAAAACCTGTTTACACATGAGCAGCTCTCATTAATTTTGCTATGTTCTTTTGTAATTTGTATTATAATGATTTTTTTATATAATTGTAGGCATTAATTTAATGAAATTGAAAATGCAATAACTGTCACATTGTCTACACACTGTCATTTTTACATATCTTCTTTTCCCTGAACTTCTCCTGAAATATTTTTCATGACATTTTTGTCTTTACATTAAAAATATTTTTTGATTGTTCTCCTCTGTTCCTGAAAAATAAATCTTACTTTAATATTAAAAGTTTTAGCATATACACATCAGGCAAAGTAGGTACTCAGAAAAGATAGATCAGATTTACTTGCTTGTCTATGACAAATTGCTTGGAAATAAACCCTTGACTTTTATGTCTGAATCAGTGTCGATGTTACTAGTGAAGAAAATCCAGGGTTCTACATGTATTTTTAGGTATAATACTTACAGATCACTCACACACCTTGTGCAGTTATTAATGTTGTATAAACACCCTCATGAAGTATTTTAATGTTGTTTTGATACATTTTTTTCCTTTTCTTTAGCTGAGTAAGAAAACATGCAACTCATTTTTTCTCTCCCTCAAAAGGGAATGTTTTACAGTGACAGTACTTTAATTTAATGTGTAAAGGATCAGCAGAGTTTATAAGAAATAATGGATTTGGTTTTGAAAGGCTTTGAGTACGTTTAAAATTAAGTTCCTAAGCAGCGATGCGATTTAAAGAGGCCCTCTGGTCAGCCCTGCACCAAGGCAATATTAATCCCTTTCTTTGTAGTCTCAGAAAAACAAGATTAGGTCATTTCTTTCTTTCTTCCTCTCTTTTCCTCCCAGACAGCAAATATAGGCTTAATTTGCAGACATGTACCTCCTAAAACTCAACAGATTACGTGTGAACTAGTCAATATGAAACACTATGAAAAATGGTGTTTTAGAAAGCATGCTAATGACAATTTAAATACATGAAAAGGAAATACAGAAGACAGTGTGATAATGTGAAGGTAAGCGAAGCCTCTGTGCATCAAAAAAAAAACCCCAGAAATACTATTCAGACATCTGTCCTCAAAATATTTCAAGTTTAGTGAAACAAAAAAAATATACTAACACTGTAACAAAGTTATACTACCATAGAAGTAACATATAAATTAGAGCTAACAAATTAATTTACTTTATAGTAATTTATTTTTTAGATATGTTGTCACCCATATAATGATTTTTAGGTGTTTTCATTAACATTCAGCAACAGCAGAGACCTCAAGAGATGTCAATTTAGCTTTTTTACTGAATTTTTTGAAGGGCAGAAATTTCAGTTTATAAAAGCTGACTTTTTTTCCTCCTCATATATCACACTTAGTTTCGATTGAAACAAATCCTGAGTAAATTACACACTGAAAATCTGCCTCCATTTCTCCCCTTTATTCATCCCAAAGTTGGGTACATATCTATATAATTTCAGGCTTTTCAGAGTAATTTTAAATGTTTTGCAAGAACGTGACATAAAAACATTTCAAAATGTCAGTTTCACTTAAAAATGGTTAAAAAAATATTCAACGTTGTCAGAACATAAAAAAGTTTCCCTGAAAGCTATATTCTGATGAGATTACCCAATACTTTCAAAGAATGTTTATTTCTCTTACAGAATGGAGAAAGTTTATTGTTCGCGTCTACTTCCCCTGACAAATCTAGTCTAATCTTCCTTCAGTCAGGTCCTATCAACAGAATAAAACTATTTGTAGTAAATCATTAATTTGATGGTGTTCGATGACAAAACTGGCATGATCACTTCCCCATGCCACAGTTTCTGTGTCAGTGTCATCAGGATGTAAAGATTTAGAGACTCCAGGTGTGTAAAATTCAGCCTGTCCCTGTCTGCTAACTAATTTGAATTTGCATTCACTTTTGACATTTATCCATGGTCAATGAGACACGCTCTCAGAACACATATATTCATGCATGATTTTGGATGTCTTAGAGGAAAAGCAATCTTTCTAGAGCTTCCTTCTGTTTGACCTATTGGCTATATTGAGACTCAGAAATTTATAGGCTTTGCTAACATTCTTCACCTGTTTTGCAAACTAGCCAGAGTTCCTTTTTTCGTTAGTTGCATATTCATACTACATATATATTACACTTTTATAGAGACAGATACACTTGCTACCTAAAATCTGACAAGACTTATAAGTCCCATAAGTTCCAATGTTGTTAAAAGCTACACAATCTATTAACTGGTTTAACACTATTTAACAGATAATTTAAAGGTACCTCAAACACACACAGAAGTCACAGGGCATAGTAATGAAAAAGTACCAATCAAGAGTTGCCATTTCAAGTACTAATGAAAAACTGCTTCCTAGAGCAAATGGTCTAGCAACTAGTCCAATTTCAAGAATCAGAAATAAGACTGCCACTACCTCCCACTGGGAGTTGGTTCTCAAGTCTACTTTTTTTCTTCTTTTTAAAGAAATGCTCCAAAATTGTTTTCATCTCCCCTTAATCTTTCTTCCTATACAAACATCTCTCCCCCTCAGCCATATGGAAATCTGAATCATTCCAACAATTCATTTTCTAATTCAGAGCATCAACTGCTTCTTGTGGGTACAGTTTGGTTTGGATGGTTTTGTGACAGGTTTTCTCTGTCTGAATTATATTTGAGACCACGAAAATTTTGCTTGTGCCCCTTCCTCTTTAGCCTCCCAATAGCCCAAGACATTCCATCTTCCAGCATCTTACTGAAGTTATGCATTCCAGAGACTTCCATGTTATTGCCAAGTCAAGAAACATTTATGTTGATAGAAAGAAATATCAAATATATTTCCTTTCTCTTCTATCCATTAGATATCCTTTTACAAATTTCAATATTTAGAAATGATTTTTTTAAAAAATTTGGAGTTCAAATCGAAAACAATTTGAAATCTGTAGATTTGAAATTTAAGAGAATACTTTTAATTTGACCGGTAACATACACTTAGCTTCCACATTTATGTTAAATCATTCTCTTAAGGTTGCAGTTATTTTAACTGTGCCAGGTCTGGTTTTGGTTTGTTCTGGATGAATTATATTGTTGACATGTATCAGTGAATTATCATGTGATTAAAGGTTGTCCCAGAGCAATTCACACTAAATGCTATAACACATCCAACTGCATTCCTTTTTCAAATTTTTTCATCCTCATTGATCTGAATTTTTACCTTAAACATAGTCTACTGCTGGCTTAACTATACGTGGTGTGTTCTTTAATTTCCCTGAAAGTAGTTCCAAAATGTTCAGAGTTTTGCAGGCAGGTGCCAACATGATGTGCAGAAGTCTTCAGCTATTGGGAGCAATCTACCTCCAGCCTTTAACCTTACAGATATATTAATGCATCACTTTAATCTAACACAACCTGGTTTTCAGGAAGTCACCTTGGCTCAGCGTTATACTCCTGCATTATCTAACGCCTAACCAGCTAAAAAGGTGGGCACCGATCTTCTGATGAGAGGACTGCACATGAATTTCCTTTGGCTCTCTCAGAAGGGATCATATAGCACTATCTATAACCTCCTTTGCTTAAGCCATCTTGCTTGGAAGAGTGTGTAGAATATCTGTCTTTCATATTACAAAGCTTTTTCCTATTTCCTTTCCTGAAGTTTTTGCTTTGCTATATGAGTGACTAGCTATAAATGTGATTTGCCTTTGGTGACCACATGATTTCAGCATTAATAGCTTTCAATATTTAATCATACTTAAACTTTTACTCTGAAGAAATTAAATGCTTGTCAAAATGAGGTTTTATTGTATCAGTGGACTGGTTAGTGTCTTCCAGAAATTCTCAAACTTCTGTTGTTTCCTATTTGGATGTTTAGCGGATAATTTCTGTCATCTTTTGGAAGTTTCAAAGACCTGCATGAAACGTGTGCAGGAATTACTCTCAATTTCTATCTAGAACCGATTCACATAACCTTTTAAAGCACTTTACACATGTATTGATCTGAGTTGTATACCCACAGCACTCAGAAATAAATGTCAGGAAAACTAATGACGTTCAGCAGGCTATAACCACTGTAAAACTTCAAGTAGCAAACTGATACAGTGTGGTATAAAGCATTCTATGGACTTGATAAGTAAAAGGAGAAAAATATCCAAAGAATATACCACTATGGAAAAGGAAAGCAACCATTCCTCGTAAATAAACAACCACTTTATATTTTAAAAACATTTTTTTACTTATATAGTCATGCTAAATGTCAAGCATGAAATTTATACATGCTGATTACAAGGTCAACATAATTTTCTTAGCAAAGTAAAGAATTTGCTGTTTGTCACCAGAAGCTAAAAGAGTGTAATCAAAACACACTAATTTGAAAAATAGTTCTGCACATTCTTTGAGCTCAAACTAGAAAGTACAAGATTTTGCATATTCATAGCCCTCAGTAAGTACTGCAGCCCTTGATAAGGCTTGAAAGCAAATGACATTGTAACATCAGAGTTTATTTCATCCTTATACGAATGCAAATTATCTTACACGTTTCACAGGAAATATATAAGCATCAGGAGTAATAGGAAAGGACCAGGGAAAGGCAGTTCGTCAAGACTTTGGCTAATGTAATGGAAGATCTCTAAAAGGTCAGAAAGGTGGTGGCTCTGCCTTCTGAGTAAATTCATTGTCATACAATTTAGTGAACATTAACAGCTTAACTGCTCAGGCAGCATTTGTATACAACTTCAGTAAACAGAAATCTGCAAAAATATCTGATGAAAAATAATTTAGTTCATTAGTGTCACTGCTATAGTGTTCTGATTTTATTTATCCTTGATAGCAAAGTGTGCTGGTTCCATTAAAAGTAGAAAGACAGGTACTTCAGTTACTCCACGGAATTCAGAACAAGAAAAGAATGTCTGTTATGGCAATGTAATTAATCTTCCAGTCAAAAACTTTGTAGAGCAAGAGATGGCTGAACAAACACTGTTTGCAGAAAGCAGTATCAAAATAAATCTCAATAACCAGAAGTGCAGCACTAATCGTAAAAAGAGTATGCACTTTGCCTGAACACACATGTTATAAGTCCCCATCAGCGTTATGAATGCCATAGTGAGAAATTAATGTTATTAGATGCATAACATGAGGAAAAAAAAATAGCATGGTTTTTAAATATAAAAGAAAGAAAAAGAGAAATACAACACATGAAACCTGCCCTAACTAATGACTAGTATGTTAACATACTGCCTAAGCATGAGCTCCCTTGATCTTTAAAATTTGCATTCATTTGCATTTTGACTTAAAGTTAGCTTGCTCACTTTCACGCAAACAAATGACAGCTTTCACTGACACAGTGAAGTTTTCTAAAAGATATCGTGCCTCCACAAAGAAGGAAACAAATTTTTCAGGAGTAAGTTCCTCGGTAAAAAAAATGAGACTAAGATCCACCTGAATTGTACAATACAGCACTTGAGAGAAGAAAGATTTGTAGATCAGAAAGTACATAACTTCTTACGGGGCCTAGCAGCAAGCATGTACAAGTTCTGCTTATGATCCAAAGGAGAGTGGAACTGGGAATGTGAAGGCTCTTACACTGATGGCCACACAGAGCCTTTCAACCATCCATCATTAGTCAGTTTTGAAAGAGATACTTTGACTACTCTGTTGCTCCAATAATGAAGTGATTGTTTATAGCCAATAGTTCAATTCTGTTTGTGTACGAAAAAATATGCATATGTATACAAATGTGTGTGTATACATACAGAGGGAAAATATGTTTACACTTCAAAAATTGCACAGAAAAACAAGCACAAGCCATCAGATTCACACATACAACCGCTGTCAAAATAAGTAGAGCTTTAGTTATTCATGATCTTAAACCAATATAACCAGCAAATATACAGCGAAACACATAAATGGAGAGCCAGTTAAACTACCTAAGTTGTAAAGAGGTGGGGAATGTAGCCTGTTTGGTGTTTAGCTCTAGGACAGAAATACAGAATGGGGCAAGTGCATTTTTGAGATAACGTAACAAGTACAGCTTTTTAGCACATGCTAATGAAAATTCCAATTACTTTAAAAATAATTCTTGTGGATTTAAAGCTGAGCATCATATTCCACTCTGCCATTCATTCTGTCCTCTCACATCTCCAAGTCTCTTTCTGTTATTCATGCCCTAATTAGAGGCAGAACGCACAGGAGTGTGAAAAAGTACAGATGGTAAATCAAGCACAACAGAAACTTGAAAAACTGCCCATGCAAAGCAAGTCATATTAGCTCATGTTTAAAAACTGTACAAAACAGAACCATATAAATAGTACTTTTTGCCCTATTTATGGCTGTATAACTGATCCAATAAAATGAAATTTCATAAAAAACCTAGATTATAAGTGAAAGAAGTTGAAGCTTGTAAAAGAGGATGGCTGCAAGACTTATAAGGTTGGTTTCTTTCTGCAAGAGAATTCTGAAGAATACTGAGAAACAAGAGGGCCCAAAAATATTTAGTGTTTACTTTAGGAAATGTATGATTCAGTTCAAGCACAGACCAATGTAGCATATGAGATGTGGGTGGCTTTCTCTGGAATTAGAGGAAAAGAGAAAAACTTCCACTAGATTATTGGCTGAAGAAGAACATTATTCAAGAAGGGACTCATAAAATCATAAAGGTTGGAAAGAACCTTAAGATCATCAACTCCAACCTACAGCCCTACACCACCCTAACACTAAACCAACTCTTGAAGTGCCACATCCTATCGTTTTTCAAACACGTCCAGAGACGGTGACTCCGTCACCTCCTTTGGCAACCCATTCCAATGCTTCACCACCCTTTCGGTGAAGAAGTTTTTCCTAATATCCAATCTAAACTTCCCCTGGTGCAACTTGAACCTGTTCCATCTTGTTCTGTCACCGTTCACTAGGGAGAAGAGGTCAAAACTCATCTCACTACAGCTGCCTTTCAGGTAGTTGTCGAGACCAATAAGGTCTCCCCTCAGCCTCCCCTTCTCCAGGCTGAACAGCCCCAGCTCCCTAAGCCTCTCTTCATACGACTTACCCTCTAGTCCCCTAATCATTTTGGTTGCAACAGAAAGCACTGAAAAGTACACTTTAGGCTAAAAGAGTAGCCCTCAATTATCCAAAAATCTCTCTCCCCTCCAAAAATCTAGAGATAAGCAGACCTGTATTTTCAGTTTTGTCTAATTTTAATCTCAGGGTCAGAGATGCTGTAAGTGGAAGACAGGTGACTTTGCAACAAGCACACTGGATTCCATGAGTAAACACTGTATTAGTTAAACATTGTATTAGTTGTGAATGTCGGGAGTGATCACTAGAACCAAAGTATTTGAGATTCCTCTCATACTTAAAATAGACAAAATAGTAAGTTAAATCAGTGTAGCCAGGTCTGAGATGGTGATGAAGCAGAAGTTTTAGTTAAACATCGTTTTATGATCTGGTGCTTACTCAGTTTTTAATTCAGACTACTGTAGCTGAACAGAGTTTGCAAAGGTAAAAATTGGGAAAATTATAGAGGCATAAAAATAAGTTTAGGAAGACCTAGTTCCTTGTAAGTTTTCCACAGCAATCTCTGTATAATGTAGACTCCAGATTATGATACAGACTTCAGTAGTTTGTTAAAATTAAGAATAGCAAAAAATCTTGAAAAGTTGGAAAGAGAGCACACCTATGTCATTTTCTAGTTCCTGTCTTTAATCCATTTTTTATTTAGGATAAATGCTCTGTGGAAGCAAAGCTAAACTCCTTGTTATACAATCGCATGATGCATATCCTGTAAAAAAATAACAAAGCTATGACCTCTGGGACTTACAGAGAACAGACAAAAAACAAGACACCCCACAAAAATAATGTTAATATGGCTGTTTATCCCTTCAAAATACCCTCTTGTATTTGGTGAGATGAGCTAGGAATGCATCTTACCATGATGAAAATTGCCTATATAATTAATGGTTTTCTTTTTAATGATTATAAGAAAAAAAATACCTGTAAGACAAATTCTTGCCCAATTCACAGGGCAGAGGCTGAGTGCAATAGTCTCTCAAGGCTTTTTAAGGATAAAAGATTATGAACTTATGTTAATGAATGTAGTTATAAACATTTTTAAAATGTATGCTTTATGTTTACTATGTCTCTGAAGTATCACATTCATTCCTTGTTTAATGCATAGATTAGCCACTGATATTTTTGTTATTTCTATATATCACCATGAAACAGACTACAGACTCCTATGACCTAAGTGTCAGTGATTGTATTTAATAGTTGTATTGTCAGGCTACTAAAACCTAGACAGTTTTCAATAAATAAAGACTAATACCTGTCTCTCAGGAAATTGTTTTCATATTTCCAACACTTTTACCTAGCTGAAAGCCAGCTATTAACAGCAGCATTCTCTTATTCTGTACTAGGTCCTTGGCACAGCAACAGAAACCGGTAACACAAAATCCTTTCACGAGTCAATATCAGAATGTAAGTTTTCTCATCCATTTTATTTAATGGTTAGTTGACCTTCAAAGGTAATAATGTCCTTCAGAATATTTATTCCATGAAGTTTATAAAAAGTAAAAAGAAAATAAATCTGACACTGTTAAGGAGATAGGGTGCTTCTCTGTATAATGTTATGTCTCCAATAGAAAACAATTTGTGCGATCATACAGTACATGCAAAATATCAAGAAAGTCTATAAAACATCCAATTTCAACCATGTAATTTACAGCTATAAAGTCAAAAGGATTGATAGCATATAATTTTTATATACCATAACCCAGGTTGTAGAATCCCACTGCTCTGTAGCCAAAGAAATCATAACACAAAAGACAGTAAATTTTATTTGATGGGGAAAGATATATACTTTATTCTTAATTCATCTAAATAATTGAAAAAACTCTGAGATTGAAGTTATATCATTTTATTTACATTAATTAAGATTCACTTTGCATAGCTTTTATTTTGATAAATTCATACATGGTACAGGGGAGTATTTTATTTATTTCTAATAAAACCCAAAAGCTTTATTGTTTGTAGGCATTCTGCATTATTATTTTTACCCCTCACACTAATTTGCACAGATCTTTGTGTGCTTTGCTTTTAATATCACAACATCACAGAATGCTTGGGTTGGAAGAGACTTTAAAGACCTCCTAGTTCCAACCCTCCTGCCATAGGCAGGAGCAGGTTGCTCAAAGCCCCATCCAAATGGACTTGACACTAACCTGTGTTGTAAAACTGTAGAACAGGAACACAAATGCTGTTAGCAACCTCTACTAATATAATTTTTCTCCTTTTTTTTTTGTTTTAACCATTTTTTGTCAATCAAAGAGAATGTTAAAGATAAATGGAGTACACACAGCCTGACAATTACATTCTTTTAAAGTCTTTTTCTAGTATTGATCATTTCCCAAAGATCTGTGACTAGTTCCTGAAACTAGGAAACAAAACGAGAAGAAACATATGAGGTAACACTATCATAAGTAACCCTTATAGTCTAGGCAGGAAAAAGAAAACTATTTCCTTCTGTTAAGAACAGGGAAGAGATGAGGTAGTTAGTAAGATTTCACTGGAGTAAGAACAGACGTCACATTTAATTTTCTATGGAGTTGTGTTAGAATTTTATTTCCATGAAAGAAATGACATGCTATAGTTATAAAACACACTTTATTATGTCTTTTGACCAACAAGTTTGACTCAATGTGAGAAGTGTTAGAGAGAGGGTGTGCTGGTTGCCACACCAGCCCTGTGAGGGCTCCAGCTACTTCCTCAGCGCAGAAAGGAATTCGGTGCCTTGGACACCTTGGGAAAGAGTCACTGGGCTCACAGCAGATTCTCCAGCCCCAGCAGCAATGACACGTGTGGCAGCCTTGCAGAACAGCACGGTGGTTCCAGGACCTATCCAGTGTCTCTTACATTCAGCCTCTTTGATTTCACTTCATTCTATATTGTTAGGGATCTCCAGGACATACAGCTGTAATAAATTTGTGCAGATATTTACTCTCTTTCAAGATCTTACTCGGAATATCACTCATCTCAGATAAACAAAGAAATTTCACAACCACATTCATACAAGAAGGATCTTGTTCGAGTATCTGTGAATACTTTACAGAAAAGTACTTACAGTTAATCTCTATGAAAATTGACTGAATGAAACAGAAGTGTCCGATTTGAAATACAAACTAAGGGAAAACATCAGTTTTTAAGACCACAAAGGAACTGAAGCTCTTTTGTTATCATCTGGGATAGATGGAAGCCATAATTTAGAACACATTGAAGAGAATAGACTTAAAGTACTAAATGTTTATGACAATAATTTATATTAAAAATATTTCTAGACCAAAAAATAGAATAAAATCTATTTATAATTAATTTGATATTTGGACATAGCCAAAAATATTTTTTTAAGAGAAAAGAACTTCAAAAATATTCAAAATATTGTTTAAAATTTCCTTTCCTGCACTTTAATACATATGGGAAAGCCCACATGCAGCTCAGAAGTAGGTTGATAAAATAACAAATCTTCCTATGGCAGCTTAAGAAAGAGAAAAAATTGTCCATACTTCCCCCCATATTAAGACAGAAGAAAGATCTTTCTAATTTTTAAAGTCATTCAGAAACAGTAAAATTTTTGAAAGTCTTTCTTCACACACAAACATGCCTTTTCCTCATCTCTAAAAAAACCCTGTACATACCAATACCATCCTTTGAGCTGCTTTTTGAAGTGATTCACTTAGGTTTGTTCTTGATGTGTGTGTTTGCAGTCAAGTTGTGAAATAAGCTTGTATTTTATTTTCAAAAGAAAAGAATTTTTGTTTCATTGGAGGAAAACTATTTAATCTGTTTATGATTTTGGTTTGCTGTGTTTGTCAGTATGTGCTCTATTATACTATTATGGGATTAAGGCACCTTTGCCTAAACCTTAGTTCTAACCTCAAGGCAACCACCTTGTCTAAAACTAACCTCAAGGCAACCACCTTGGCTAAAACAGTGTCAGAGTGATTGACCCTCAAAGAATTAACATTTGTCATGGCATTTGATGTGGGACAATTATCTAAAATTACCTAATTACCTACATAGCATTGTTCACACATCAGCAGATCAAGGAAGTTTCCAGGACAGTGTGCAGCTGGTGTTTAAGGAGCTCTCTCCACAAAGGTTTCCAAGGTAACCTTAAGGGTTAGTAAGATTAAGAGAGCTTGATGTTTCTGACTCTAAGAGAAAATCTCACAGAGTGTGGAACAGAGTGGAGATACAGTGGTCAAGCTCTGTGCACCCAATGGAATATGGAGATGTCAGGGAACCAGTTAACTGGACATTTGCTATCCTGGGCCAAGAGTCTGTCATCTTTTGATAGATGCCGTACTTTGGGTGAACTATGCTCATTATAATGACAAAGGAGGAGTCTGCCCTGATTGATGAGGAGTGGGTTAAGGATAAGTTTGAACACTTGGACATTCATAAATCCATGGGCCCTGATGGGATGCACCCACGGGTCCTGAGGGAGCTGGCGGGAGTCATTGCTAGGCCACTCTCCATCATCTTTGGTAAGTCGTGGGTAACAGGTGAGGTGCCTGAAGACTGGAGGAAAGCGAATGTCACTCCAGTCTATAAGAAGGGCAGGAAGGAGGACCCGAGTAACTACAGACCGGTCAGCCTCACCTCCATCCCTGGAAAGGTGATGGAACATCTTATCCTTGACACTGTCTCTAGGCATATCAAGGATAAGAAGGTTATTAGGAGCAGTCAGCATGGCTTTGCCAAGGGGAAGTCATGTTTGACCAACCTGATAGCCTTTTATGAAGACATAACCAGGTGGATGGATGGTGGCCATGCAGTGGACGTGGTCTACCTGGACATCAGCAAGGCCTTTGACACCGTCTCCCACAGCATCCTCATAGGTAAACTGAGGAAGTGTGGTCTGGATGACCAAGTAGTGAGGTGGGTCGAGAACTGGTTGAAGGGAAGAAGCCAGAGGGTTGTGGTCAACGGGGCTGAGTCTGGCTGGATGCCTGTGTCTAGTGGGGTCCCTCAGGGGTCAGTGCTTGGGCCGGTGCATCTGGATGAGGGATTAGAGAATGTTGTCAGCAAGTTTGCTGATGATACGAAGTTGGGAGGAGTGGTTGACACACCAGAAGGTTGTGCAGCCATTCAGAGAGACCTAGACAGGCTGGAGGGCTGGGCGGGGAGAAATCTTATGAAGTTTAATAAGGGCAAGTGAAGAGTTTTGCACTTGGGGAAAAAATAACCCCATGTGCCAATATAGGTTGGGGACTGCCCTGCTGGAGAGTAGTGCAGGGGAAAGGGACCTGGGGGTTCTAGTGGACAGCAGGATGACCATGAGCCAGCATTGTGCCCTCGTTGCCAAGAAGGCCAATGGCATCCTGGGGTGTGTTAGAAGGGGAGTAGCAAGTAGGTCAAGAGAGGTCCTCCTGCCCCTCTACTCTGCCCTGGTGAGGCCACATCTGGAATATTGTGTCCAGTTCTGGGCCCCTCAGTTCAAGAAGGACAGGGAACTGCTTGAGAGAGTCCAGCGTAGAGCCACAAAGATGGTGAAGGGAGTGGAGCATCTCCCTTATGAGGAAAGGCTGAAGGAGCTGGATCTCTTTAGCTTGGAGAAGAGGAGGCTGAGGGGTGACCTCATTAATGTTTATAAATATGTCAAGGGGGAATGTCAGGAGGATGGAGCCAGGCTCTTTTCAGCAGCATCCACTGACAAGACAAGGGGCAATGGGTGGAAGCTGGAACACAGGAGGTTCCAGAAAAATATGAGGAAAAACTTTTTTACTGTGAGGGTGACCGAGCACTGGAACAGGCTACCCAGGGAGGTTGTGGAATCTCCTTCTCTTGAGACATTCAAAACCCGCCTGGACGCATTCCTCTACTGTAGGTGATCCTGCTCTGGCAGGGGGGTTGGACT
The DNA here is from genome assembly GCA_020746105.1 of Trogon surrucura. Lineage (NCBI taxonomy): Eukaryota > Metazoa > Chordata > Aves > Trogoniformes > Trogonidae > Trogon > Trogon surrucura. The sequence continues at coordinate 107,692,017 of CM036617.1, read as the reverse complement.
AGATGATCTTTAAGGTCCCTTCCAACCTTTAACATTCTGTGATTCTGTAATACTATAACACAACTTCATCTCAAAATCTACCTGCCTCTGAGGTGTGACCACCCCTCACTGAGCTCGTGCACTGATTTTTTCCTAGTCTATACCTTTAAATGTGAAGTGAGGAAAATTTACATCACTTGCAATAAAGATATGCATGACTAGAGTCACTCAAGCTCCAGCCTAACAGGAACAAACAATATAAAAATGGCCCAAGAAGGGGGGAACTTTACAGAAGATTCCACCATCAGGGGAAATACCACCACAGACTACCTCTGACTCCTAGGATCAGTTGACAAGCTGAGCCTCTCATCCTCCCCACAGGGACACCTTTGGGTAAGGTGAACACTTGGTCTCACCAAGTACTGGCCTGGGATACTTAGGAAATCTTTATAGAGCTAATACACCCGTAATTTTTGCACATGCTTTGCTGACAGTCACTATCACCAGCAATCAAAACAAATTTGTGTACCTGTTGCTTCAATAAACTATATTTGATTCTGATCTGGTTGTGTGAGTCCCTGTTGACACTGACACACTGAGTTTGGCTGTGTGAGTATATTGCTACTCTCATGAAGGATGGCCTTGTACATTCCAGGTGCGTCATCAGATCAAAGGCTTATTGGGTCATTACATTAGTAACTTTGAATTCGGCATCACTCAGAATCTAAGCCTAGCCACCTCCAGCCCCTCTGATATCCGAGGAAAAGCTGGAACACAAGGGGAGTTTAGCTTCTGCCACACTGATTTGCCTCTTTTTTTGCAACAGCGGTTGCCTCCCTTTTAAGGTAACAACTATCTAGTCAAACACATTATGTAAATCTAGTGTAACTAAGTAAGTCTAAAAGTATTCTTTATTTAATAGCTAAAGCCTGGAAAAGGGGAGTGGGGGGAGGGGCAGGTGGAGATGAGACCAGAGGATTCAACAGTCTTGAAATATACAAAAGAAAGCATTACTGAAAAATTGAAAAGGAATCATCTCTATTTCTTCAGGAGGCAGACACAAGAGCAGCCAAGGATATTTAAAGTTTAGGAAAACCTACCAGACTAGGCAGGCAGCAAAGGCTGCATGAGAAGAGGTTGTGTGCCAGAAGCTTTAAATAGGCATTGGAGAAGTGGAGCTGGTTCTTGTGCAGGTGTTACAGTACAAGAACTTTTCAAGAGATTATAAAAAAAAAATATCCAGTTATGTGCAGAAGCCAACAAAATAAACTGACCAAACTATGCCTCTCCATCAGTTTCAGTAATACACTGTGCCAAACCAAAAGAAATTTCCTAGTAAATGGGTAGGACATACCTAGACACCTTTGTTGTGAAACTCATCTTCCATAAAAGAGCATTGACAAAAATTCCATCAGGAAGACATGAGCCCAAGACTAAAGCCAACAGGAGCATTTCAGCATTTGTTTCTGGCTTGAGAGGAGCTTCCTCAACAACTCCTTCACTTGTGCTTTTGAAGATATTTCAAATTTTTCTTTTCCTTTAAACCTTCCAGGTTTGGAAGATAAACTCTAACGTGAAGCCAAAAAAGCTGTTCCAACAGTATCAAAAGGAGGGATTGGCAGACAGCATTAGGATTTTACTGTGTATCTGATCTTTTTTTGACCCCTAGTTTGCTCCCATCTTCAGCTTTGTGGTTTCCCCTACTTCTGGCACTTTTCAGCTTTACTATGACCTTTTTTAAAAACACATTGTCTTCCCTTTGCAATAGTAACAATAAGCACTCTGGATGTATTTTGTCCAAGTGTTTTGACAAAACACAGTTGTTCTGATGTAAGTTGATAACACCAAAGTAAGGATATTTTGCTATTCTTTATTCAGAGTATTTTGATTTAAAAGGCTTTTGGGTTGATTTGAAGATTATTTTTAGTGCTATAAATCTTTTCTTTTTCTCAGCAGTTTTCAACCCAACAAAGTTAATCAGGCTCCACTTTCATTGTGGATTCTAAAGTTGTCTTCAGACTCTAGAATCAGTCAAAACAGTATATTGAATATTAGACTGCATATTATACATACATGTCTTAATTAGAACAAGTTTTTCAAACAATTGTTTTACACATTTTATCTTCAGTTACTGCTGCGGACATGAATGCCAGTTTGAAATGAAAGAAGTGTTTCAAGTAAGTTTTTAGGAAGTCAGACAGAAGTTCAGCATCTCATGAAGTTGGCATATTCAGAAATAAGAATATTAACATTTTTAAAACTAGGTAATTTCTAAGTAATTCAAGGAAAGCCACTGAAAGAACCAAAGCCTCTGAGCTGCTCATTATAACCATTATGTCATATTCCATCCAAAGTGTTTTCAATCAAACTTTTGGAAAATGTTTCTAACAAACATTTTTGAATCTCATACAATACACAGGTAGTTAAAATTGACTTGTAATAACTTTAACTTATTAAAGATTGTTTAGTGACTAAATTATATTTCAGTAGCAGTAGAAGTTTTCTGAAGGGAAATTACTCGAAACATGACAAAAGAAGCTGTTATAACCACTTAATGTGGAAATCTCAAAAGATTAATACTTCGCCACTTGTCAAAACTTTTAGTACTTCTATTTGAAGACCACAGTCAATCTTGCAGGAAAGACGTCTTATTTTGGTTAAGAGTTCCATTTTTATTTTAATTTTAGTGTAAACATGGGAAGTAAGGATCTTAGCTACTTCTGTGTGTTTTACAACAAAACAAAAATAAAATAGAAATAATAAGTTGATGCTTAAGATAGGATATCATTTTAGTTTATTGCTTTGATGGAAACACTAAATCAGTTGACTATGTGACCTTACACTAAGATTATTACCTTTCCTTCACAAAATTTACACATGGCATGTAAAAAATTTTAAAATTCCACACCAAACAACCAGACACTCCATACCTATAAATCATACAAAAAACAAGTATTTATCTCATAAAAAACCAAATCTTTCACACTTATACAATATTTTAAGGGAAATTCACCCAAAAACTTGATTACCTCTTAAAAAAAAACCCAAACAAACAAGTTAAAGAGATGTAATTAAAATTTATACTATTATGGAATATAGCAGTTCACATAATATTTTCTGAGTTTCTATTCAGACAATTGTGGAAGTACTGAAATGAGTATTACTTGACTGGAGAGGAACAAATGTATCTTCATGCCTTAAGAGCAAATTGTACTGAAGAATTCTTTCCTTTTTCCATCTTCTGTGCATAAAATAAACATGATGAAATGAGGAACATGATGTGAAGAAAACAGTACTATGCTTGTGACACTTGCAGTGAAAAGGTACCATGAACCATTTTGATTTGCATGGAAGTTGGTCTTGACTTCTCCTCCCAGAAAGCTTTTTCTTTCACTGACTTAGAAATTGTTTGAAATTTGGTCATTCTATCTTTTGATAGAAAAGTAGTCAGCAATTGGTTTTCTCAGTGTTTCACTTTGCATTTTGAACGACATAGGCTTTGTTATTTGTAATAGAAGCCACTGTTGCCTTAGTTATGCTTTGCACGTAAACAATAATTTGCATCAGCTCTAAGAACTAATGAGATTTTCATTTTTTTCTTTCCAAGCTCCAAGGTTGGAAAACAGCTTTCAAGACAGATCCGTCGAAGAGTATTTAACTATATAGAGGAAATATGTTCTGTAGTGTACCAGCTATAGTTGTAGCTTTTTAGACACAAGTAAAAGGGTAGAATTGTGAGTGAAGGGGCACTTTCTCTACTTAGTTATTTCAGTAATTCTTCTAAGGCCTGTAACAGACAACGTTAGAACAGTTTGGAAGTGTATTGCAGGTCTAGAACGGGATGATATGAGCAAACAAAGATGCTGTAGGAAATAAGAACTCATATATTTGGTGATTTGACTGGTAAATAATGTTAGTCAACATAGTCTTCCATGCTCTTTGTTGTTGTGTTGTTTTTTTCTCCTCTCTGCTGATATCTATAGACATTCGAGCAATTGTCTGAGCTAGTTACTACACATAAACCTCTACCGAATGGATAAAACAATTGATAGCTACTGGAGTTCACAGAATTGTGTTTTATTGGTGGAAGTAGATAAGCAGAACCTTCAGAGTCATGCAAAAACCCCACACATCTAGATCAGACTGATTTGGTCTCTCTGTAAGTACAGCTGCAAGTACCTTTAGATATCATTCTGTAATTGCATGCTTCATGAGAGCAAAGGAAGCAGAAATACTGTGATTTATGCCCAGTCTATTTAGATTCATCAGCAACACGCTCAGTCTCTGGGAACACACACACAAAAAAAAGCAAAAACCCAAGCCTCTTTTTCCCTTGAGAAGCTGTTAACATTTCAGTGAAAATGTTAATACCAACTTAGATTACTAATGCTGATGTAAACCTTATGAATGCTGCTGCCTTTTGTGTATTGAGAATAGTAATCTCTAATGACTGTTTAAGATTGAATGCATTTTTTTTGCTGATATTTTATCAAAACAATAAAATGATATGTGTATATATATAATCTCAGGAGGCTATTAAAAGCCATCCAAAGGTTTTATCACTGGAAAAAAAAAGCAACTGTTTACCAAATCCAGAGGGACCTGAAGATGTATGAGCAATCATAATTATTTTCCAAAGCAAAAAGCTCTTTCTGTTATTGACCATTAAATTAAGTTAATGGTGTCTGTAGAAGCATGTTAAACACTAACATTGAGAATTGTTTATTTTCCCAGTCAATATCAACTTAATCTTCATTTGTTCTATTGAACTTGTCATCTCATCCAAGTTTGTTACCAAAGTCTATGAAAGAATTGCAGCTGCATATCCTTGTCATCCACACACTATGTAAAGCATGGAAGTTCTAATAAATGGAATAATCCTATAGGAAACCTTGGAAAAGGTGCTGAATTTAAATATTTAAGCAGCAGACAGGGGACATAATTTCAGGACAGCTTAGATTCTCCCCCACAACAGTCTTACAAGACATAAGAACATAAGGAATAGACCAAAAACATAACAATAGACCATAATCCCAAACACCAGTGAGACACAATCCGTGCAGAAATGAAGACTTCTAATTGGTTTTGTGACATTTTGGCAGGTGCAATGATAAAGCTGGAATCATCTGTGTTGCACATAAATACAGACTAAACAATATTGATAGATCAAAATAGAAACACTGAATGAATCACAGCCCTCTACTCCTGTCACATCAAGTAAAGGGACTGCCATGTTAAAGAAGTCACGAAAAGAAGGCCTGTGTTAAAACAGAGGAGTGAAGTGCTCCACCAATAAACTACACTGTCTCTGCATGTGTACTGGGTTCGGCTAGGATAGGGTTAATTCTCAGTAAAGGAGCTATCTGGGCATAGGAGTCGCTAGTCAAAGGGATATTCGATACCATCGTCATGTCATGCTGGGGTATATATATATGGAGCGGTCGGGGTGGGGGCACTCGCGCTTCCCGGTTTTTCCGGTCCGTTCGGGTGGTGAGATCCGCGTTACATGTTACTCGCATTATATTTGGTTAAACGTTACTGTTATTTCACCGCTATTGTTACCATTTTATGTTCACCATTAAACTGTTTTTATCTCAACCCCTGGAGGCCTTTGCCTGCGGCTGGTTTCAGGCTCTTCCCCTCACTCTCGGTAGGGGGGAGGGAGCGACCACGTGGTTCCTTTGTTTCCTTCCCACCGGTAACTCGGCTCGAACCACAACAGCATGTAAAAGCAGTTATTCGTACCACATGAAATAAAGTTCACTGATCATCCTTTCACCAACTGTTATTTTTCACGCATTTGAGGTCAATTGGTTGCCAACTAATTAAATATAAACTGTGCTTGTAACACATGAAACTGAACCAAAGTATCATCATGTATTTCAGCTTTATGCGGATGGTGCCAGGTTTTTAAACAAGAAGAGGTTGAAAGAAACATTCAGAAATTTAGAAAGAAACTGAACCACGTGGTTTTCCAGGCTGAGAATCTGATATTAAAGTAGGTTATAATTAGATGCTAGAACAGCATTAGGACTGAGCAGGTGGTGGTAGAAACATCTTCCCAAAACAGTAAGAGTTCAGTGAAGTCATGAATGTAGTATATAAAGAGGAGCAGTTCTAGTGATATAGAGATGAAAGAATCCAAACCAAAGTGTTGAAGATGAGCTTCAAGGGAAAAGGGGACAGCAGGAGTAATACACATTGATCTCATGCTATGATAAATGCTACAAGTGCAGCACTACATATGGAAGGAGGCAGAGTGGAGAGAAGAAAGGAAACAATTCTCTACATAATTTGCGTCATTTTGCAAAGAAGATGCCAGCTGCACAACTATTATTTTAGAAGAAGTCTTCACATTTTTTTACAGTTATTTTTCATACAATCTGTGAAAAACAAAACTATCAGTTTGAAAGTAAGTGGAACATTTCTGAATGCATCTCTATCCAGCTGACAATCTTGTGCCACCAGCGGTACTTGAAGGTTAAAGGAAGTTAAAAAAGGCAAGTCCACAACAGCTCCTTTCCCATTGAGTGAAAACTTGAAGTAAACAAGTAAATAATTGGCAAACATTCTCACCTCCATAGTAGTCTTTGACACAACTGAAAGAAGTGTCAGAGTGACATGCTGCTTTTAGAATGATTTAGCTCATGCTTAGAAAGCAAACCAGAACCCCAAAGTGCAGCGTAGGCTGACTATAGAACCTTACAGCTTTCACCGAAAACAATAAGGTGTGCAACAATGTGAGACTGAGCACACATGTTAAACAAAGGCTCACATTGTACAATGCTGATGAATTAGAACTCGTACAACAAAGAGGGCTCATTCTAATAGGAGTCTCTTGGCTTCAATTGGAAACAGCTAGCTCTTCATATTTAAAAGTACAAACAAAATCAAAACTTCCTTAAGACTGTAAAATACAATTATGTTCCAAGGTAGTTCAAAAAACAAACTATAGAACCATACAGATGGCATAAGTACTAAAAAAAAATATAAAAGTATCTTAAAACGCCTTTTACTGATTTTGTTTCATATATAGCTGAATTTTCATTTCACCAATGTTACTTACACTAGTACTGGACGAAGATTGAGTCAGTTGAGAAGTATCAACCCAGTTAAGTCCAAGGCAGGGTGGGATGCTTCTGACAGTTCTAGGAAAGCTGACTGATAGTAATGAAAGGGTGGTCTCTCTCATCCTTGAAAGAAGAGGCTAGAAAAAGTTTCGACAATTAAATTTCACCTATCTTCAAAAATGACAAAAAGAATACCACAAGAATATATAGGCTGTTCAGGCCTTTAACTACTTTTTGCCTTCCTAACACAATCAGTTGCTGATTTGTAAACATGTGATTTAAAACTTGCACAGCTGCTCCCTAGCCCCCATAATCCATTCTTTCATTCTTAAGAGAACAAACAGCAAAAACTCCTCCTGCAGAAATTGCTGAATTACCTCCCTGTTTTTGTTTGCAAGCAGGTGGCACCACTCACAGGCCTAATGAATTCAGCCCCATTCCGGAATAAATTATAGATGTGAATAATCCTGTTTTGGAAAAAAAACCCAAACCCCTCATATTTTACTACAGAACCCTCACTGTCAGAAACTTATTGATGTTATCAATATTTGAGTTATTATTTTTAGTACTGCTGAAATTTTACCTTATTGGCCAAGTTTTATTCTCACCACACTCACCTGGTTTTAAAGTTGGCTTCTCAACACTTAATTGCGTAAGGATACAGTGGAATAGATGTTCATAGGTGTTCTCTATGAAAAATAAGGGACTGTCTTCACCTCACCCAAATCGTCAAACTGTAAAGTTTCTACAGAATATTCCTTTGACTGATGAAGAATGACAGTTCATTAATACCTAAAATTTTCTGGCAGAATGCAATTAACCCAGGTTTGCCATGCAGATTACATTGCTCCACACCTGCCACATTTTAGCCCGTGATTCCAGGATGCAAGGAACTTGTGACTTATTGGCTTGTTTCTCTGTTTTTTTTTCTTGGGTTAACTATTTTTCTTATTTCAGAAGCGTGGACTGTTATTTGCCCCTGTGAAAATCCAGCCTCTCATGTGCGTGAACTTGCAGGTATAGCTGTGTAAACATCTGCCCCCTGAATACAATTAGAAGAAGTCCTAGTACTCCCAGTCAAGGAGTTGTTTTTTCTTGTTGTTACTTTTTCAGGAAATGTTCTTCTCACATCATGAAATACTAGTTGTTCCAGGCTGTCTGTGCCTACCCCACCTATCTTGATATGTACACATGACCCCATCTATCTTGATATTTCTGTTACTTGACTTAGCTGAGCACCATGTATGAGTTGCATCACTTTTAACAAACGCATTTATCTGGAATAGTTCTTTGAATCAGTCTTTTATCTAATACATTCTCCATTACTTGATGTTTCTTCTAGGCCTGTCTTTCTCAACGAAGGATTTGACAAAATAAAATAGAATCATAGAATTAATTTCTTTGCTTCAAGTGTTGGAATGAAATTGATTCCTCTGCTATAAACCAGCTGCATCCATTAGCCCTGTGCTTTAGGAATGTTTCTAGTCTTATATTGCCTTAATAAACTAACAGTTAAGCATATTTTACCTGTCACATTTGTTCTAATTGTTTAAACTGATCGGACTTTGTTCAGACCCAACACTTAAATATAATGAAGTGAGGGATTTGAAAGAGAATATTTTTATTAGATGCCAGATATTTCTTATTGCTTTGTAACTCATCTTTTTCCTATCTATTTTATAAAATAACCACATAATTAACAATGGCTATTCATATTTTCACCCTTTTCTTCACTCCCACAAAATGATTAAAATCATTAAAATGATAGCGTTTAAAAAGCTTTTCCCACTGATAAAATCTCTGGGCACCTACAGCTCTGAGTTTGTTAAAACTGTGGTACTACTCCAAAATGCGAAAGATGCTTAAGCTAATAAACTCATTAACATGAAACAACTATCAAGAGATAAGGTTCATAAAGTCACATTTTATTTAATTCTTCTTTTTATTGTGATAATATGAAGTTGAATTGATTCCTAGTACTCTTGATAGCAACTGATAACAACTTTACAATCTATCCACCTGAAAAAAATTGCCTAATTCTTAATTTCTCCTGCAATAGTTCTTACTATTTATTACCTACAGTGTGAACAACAACTGTAAGGGACTGCGACACAGATGTCTCAAACTGTCTGGGCCTTTTCCAAACCTAAGTTGTCTAGAGCCACCTACCTGGCACCTATCTGTGTTGGTGCTGGGGGGATTCAGCACTTTTTAGCCCACAACCCCATTCGTGCCCTGATGGGCATGTGGGGGCAAGCAGGGCTTGGAGCTGTGGCTGCAAAAAAAGAAGTCAAGTCAGGAGAGGGAGAGGTGACTTCCCATCACCACCACCCCCAGATCCATTCCCAGTAATTTTCCACAAGGGATTATCAACACAATGTGGCAGGAACTTGACAGGGTAAGAGACTCTCACCCTAGGCAGTCAGGGAGCTCACCTGCCATAAGAAGGTTGCAGCTGTGCCATGGTCGTTGCAGTCTCTGAGGGTGGTGAGCTTTCCTTTTGTTTTCCTTTCATTTTCCTTTAGCTTTCCTTTTGCTTTCTTTCTAGTTCAGCAAAAGGGTTATCGATGGCAACGCCAATTCTTTTGTTTCAGCTAATAGCTCTTTAATGTGACACATGTTAATAGCAATAAGTGGGCAACTGAAGCACATCAATAGGACAAAAAGGAACGGGTTCAAGTTGCACCAAGGGGAGTTTAGATTGGATATTAGGAAAAACTTCTTCACCAAAAACGTGGTGAAGCATTGGAATGGGTTGCTGAGTGAGATAGTGGAGTCACTATCCTTGGACGTGTTTAAAAAATAGCTGGATGTGGCGCTTCAGGAGATGGCTTAGTGTTAGGGTGGTGTAGGGCTGTAAGTTGGACTTGATCTTAAGGTCCTTTGCAACCTTGATGTTTCTATCATTCTATGATTCTATGATGTTAGTTCCATGTTGCTGGTAAATAAAAAATGGTGTTAGGATACCTGGTGTTGATTCACCTTAATCCTGGGCTGGGAATCAGCGAACCTGAGTCATTGTCCTGAGAGCTTGGGATGTGACAATAACATCCACTGATATAATTAGGCAATAAAGGCATTTTTATTCTTAACCTACTTTTACTGACACTGGATCTGTTGCCCATGAATAAATTGGAAAACCCTAATATACAAACCAATTTTTCAGATACAGTAAATAGTGGTTTCAGTGTTTTCCTAAAGAATTCTTGGTGAAATCATTTAGATTAGTTGCATGTTTCATATCACATGCTCCATAATCTGTTTCCGATATGTTTCGCAATATCCCATTTGAATAATACGACTGTGCTTCAGAATCTGTTTTCACATCAAGAAGGCAGGGAAGATACACAATACACACATATCGAACCTACAGCCATACAAATAACATGACTCTACACATAGATTGAAAAAAAACATATGTCTTGGGGCACTGTGGTTTACCATATTCCATACTGTCCATTTTTTACATTTTGTTTACATTTGACCAGCCTAAATCGGTCAGCCTCACGTCTGTGCCCAGTAAGATCGCAGAGCAGATCCTCCTGGAAGACATGCCTAATTATGGAAGACAAGGAGGTGTTTAGACAGAAACAACATGCCTTCACCAAGTGGAAATCATGTCTGACTAGTGGCCTTCTGTGATGGAGTAACTGCATCACTGGACAAGGGAAGAGTTGCAAATGTCATTTACATTGACTTCTGTAGGGTCTTTGACACGGTCCCACACAATATTATTGTCTCTGGAGTGGAATTTGAAAGGTAGACTATCTGACAGATAAGCAATTGTTTGGATGGCTGGATCCAAACAGTGATAATCAATGATTTGATTTCTTAACAGGAAAACAGTATGTAGTGGTGTCCTTTAAGGGTCCTTACAGGGACAAATACTATTTAATACTTTCACCAATGAGGCAGACAGTGAGATTGAGAACATCCTCAGCAAATCCACAGATGATGCCAAGCTGAGTAGTGCAGTTAATTTGCTTGAGGGAAGGGATACCATGCAGAGGGACCTGGAGAGGTTTGAGAGGTGGGCCTATGCCAGCCTTGTGAAGTTCAATAAGACCAAGTGCAAAGTCCTGCACCTGGTTTTGCGCAACCCCCAGTATCAATGCAGACTGGGAAATGGATGGACTGAGAGCAGCCCTGCAGAGAATCAGTTGGTGATATTGGTGGACAAAAAATTAGATGTGACCCAGCAATGTGTGCTCACAATCTAGAAAGCCAGTCACATCCTGGACTGTATCAAAAACATGGCCAGAAGGTTGAAGGAGGTGATTCTTCCTGTCTACTCTGCTCCAGTGAGACCCACCTGAAGTACCACGTCCAGCTCTGGAGACCTCAGCACAAGGAAGACATCAATCTGTTAGAGCAGATTCACATGAGGACCACAAACATTGTGAGAGGTCTGGAATACCTCTCCTATGAAGAAAGGATGAGAGAGTTGGGATTCTTCAGTCTGGAGAAGATAAGGCTCTGGGGAGACCTTATTGTGACCTCTTAATACTTAAGAGAGACTATCTGCCTGGGACTGTAATGACAAGACAAACAGTGGTGGTTTTAACCTGAAAGAAGTTAGATTTAGATTTGACATTAGGAAGAATAAGTTCTTCACTGCGGATGGTGAAACACTGGCACAGGTTGTCTGGAGAAACTGTGGATGCTCGCTTCCTGGAAGTATCCAAGGCCAGGTTGGATGGGACTTTGAGCAACCTGGTCTAGTGGGAAGTTTCCCCGCTCATGGCAGAGGAATTGGAACTAGATGACCTTTAAAGTCCCTTCCAACCCAAACCATTCCATAATTGAATGGTTCTGTGATTTTCCAAGTAACATCCATTAGTAAGCCCTGATTACAAGTAAAAGGCTGTTATCTGAATGTTCCTTGATGTAAATGCATGCCTCCTCCTTGTATATAAACATCTAGTGCTTCAATAATGTTAACTAAGACAGCAAAAAAATACACCTGATTTCCAAATAAATGTCTCATTCTGAAAGAATTTCATTAACTTGTGGAAGAACATACTATATGGCAAACGGTAGCGTGATATGAATTAACAAGTTACCAAGAGACTAAATTAAGTGAGAGTTCACAGCTTATAAACTAGTTCATGTACTTATGTGTGCATATTCTTATATTCTGATCTTAGCGTAAATGGATGAGAGTTCACTCCAGAGGTTACCTCAGGTCAGATTATTCATGATTTATAAAGAGTGTCATTAGAGCTGATATTATATGCCACCTTTCAAGTCTATGTTGAAGTACATGGCACCTTAACTAACACATTATAAAATATTTATATAACAAGAAAAGGCAATCTTTATGATAGGCATAGTTAACTATATGTTTTAAAAACAGCTTGCAGAAATTAGTATGCCAGACGCTGTTGCTCTACCAGGACCAAACCAAAATCTTAGTTTATAGTAATGTACAACTTCTTGGTTACAGGAGATGGATAAAGAAAATGACTGCAGACATTTGCTGCTATTTGTGTACATGGGTAATATACATGCATAAATGTACAGATATGCATAAGTAAATTTATATGGGGACACCAAAATTTGCCAGCTACAATGGTGATCAAGTTAAATTTAGACAACATCTCAGAGACAGTCATTCTTAAAATACCTGACTCCTATAAATTCATAGGTATTGAAAAGTTAAACAATTATTGCTCCAAGGATCCAAAATTCCACTTCTGCCAATGACTGAAGTTAATATCACTTTGTTTAGCAGCTTTATGTACACTCAAGAGGAGCTGGGATCTTAATATTAAATATTCTATTGGCTATGATAGTAATGTAATTCAGTAAACACAGTAATAACATTGGTAACAGGCCTAAGGTCTTGTACAAATACTCAAGACTGGGTTCTGAGTGAGTAGTGAATTCATCCACAACATGAGAAATCTGTTTTTTGTGGTGATGATGCTAGTTTCTTTTACCTCCTGTTTCTGATCGAAAGACAAAAAACAGAGATTCATTGCTCTAGAAAGAGAGAACCAGAGAAGATATAGCTGGATATTATACATAACTGAAAATGAGGTTGTAGAATTCTGATCACTACTTCAGGAACTATTTAGGTGTTTTGCAAAAAAAAACCACATTCTTTGGATAGAAATATACAAATACTAAAAGGCTGAAAATTCTGCAGTAGGTTTATCTAATAACTGAAAAGGCCCTTCAAAGTGGCAAGCACCCTCACGTAAGATGTCATGCAAGCCCATGGTATGTGATACAACGGCTATTTTGGAACATAGATTTTTAGGCAGAGAGGAACACAAAACTTATATTGACATGATTTCTGACTGCGGTTGAGGAAGGGCAGTAAAAGATAATGTGGTGTGTTAACCTTGGCCAGCATCCATATGCCCATGCAGACACTCACACCTTCCCCTTCCTCAACAAGACAGGAGGAGAAAATAGGATGAAACACCTTGTGGGTTAGGACAAAGATGGGGAGATTGTTTGCCTGTTACTGTCATAAGCAAAACAGAATTGACCAGGGGAAAATAAATTTAAATTATTGCCAATGAAAATATATTTGGATGGTGAGGAAGAGAAAATAAAATAAGACACCACCTCCCTCTATTTCCCATCTTCCCAGGCTCCAGTTCACTCCTTCATTCCTCCCTCTTTTACCTCCTCCTGAGCAGTGCAGGGGGGACAGGGAATGGAAGGTTGTAGCCAGTACATGGCTGCTCCTCTCTATCTCTCCTTCCTCCTCACACCTTTTCCCTGTGGTGTAGATACCTGCTCCAGTCTGGTTACTCCAGGGGATCCCCGCTTGGGCACCTGGATCTCCTCCTCTTCCTTCTCTTCTCTCTCCTCGGGGCTGGCAGGGCCGTTTCTCACATGTTTCCCCCTCATTGCCCTATCTGACTGGGGGGCGGTGTTTTGTCCTTCCTTTTCCCCCAGCTTTCCCCTGGGTGCTCTGGTATCGCCATTATGGCTGTGGGCCCCTGTGGGGGGATCAATTGGAGACGGCTGGAACCAGCCGTATCCGGCACGGGGCAGCCCCGGCTGCTGCTCATAGGGTCCGCCCCCCCACAACCTCCGCATCCACATGGGCCAGGGGCGCCTGCACACCCAGGACAGATAACCATCGCCTTCATTGCATGGAAAACTAAAAATTACATTTTATGTACCTTTACTGAATTGAAGGAATGTAATAATGAATTGGTTTCGAATTCAGACTGGAAAAACACCGTAATCATGGAAATTTTTCCTACCTGCTCATATCCTCAATATTAAAAGAAAGTGAGAAAAAATGGGTTCTTCCCATTAATATCTTCAGTAAAAGATCGGAGAGTAATTTTTGTATTCCCTTTTTTATCTTACTTCCTTTTAAGGGAGACACTGTATCTTATGTTTATTACTGCAGTAACCAGCTCTTTCACATCGCTTTCTAAATTAATGATGAACTGCTTCCATTTTCAGAGCCATCCAGACTTCTTAAGGGCAACCTTATCTCCTCAAGGAAATGAAAACACAGCTTAAGTGAGTAATTTTAAATTTAAATGAATAAAACTCCTCTATAGTTAAGATGGTAATATGCGCTACATCTTTAAAATGAACCATAGGCGATAGTAAAAACCACAAACAAAAAAAAAATTGTAAAAGCTTCAGGAAGACACTTCTTTGGTAGTAGATGAATGCCAGAGTGTCTTTCAAAATTAAATGAAAGCTCCTGTATTCAGCAGTGGCAAAAGAACAAAAAAAAAACCAAACAAACCCTGTTGTTATTAAAACAGGACTCAAAAATATAAATGGATGCAGATGGATCCTCACATGTACTCTGAAGTGCCTGCACATAAGCCAAGGTGTTACAGTTCCATCTGAATTGTAACTTTTTGACTTCTTTCTTTTATTGGTTTCCATTGCTGATATTTTTCTTGTGTATTTTGGGGAAAAACTTGCAAAATTTTATTTTATATTTTACCTATGGCTGTTGTACAAGTTACTTTGACTGCTAGCACATGTACATATTTGCTCTTTGAAGGTGTAATGGAGTTTCCAGGCATGTATTTTTTTTTTTCTTTCATTTGCTTTAAGTCAATGCATTTTTTTTTTTATTTAAATGGATTAAAAATAAGGAATCATTAATTATTTTGTAGTGAGCTTTATGGCATTGAAACTAATGCCATGTTGAGACTGGAACATCAGTTTACCTTGAACACCTGTAGTAAGCCTACAAACGATATTTTTTAAGATGTGTTGGGCTTTGTCTGCTGAATTACATGGAGTGGACTTGGCGGTGCTAGTTTAAAGTGGAAAAGACAAGAGGTAATGGAGACAAATTGCTCCTTGGGGAGATTGTGATTGGACTCCAAAGGAAAATTTTTCACCAAGAAAGCAGTTAGACACTGGATTAGTCTTCCAAGAGAAGTGGTGGACTCCTCAACTTTAGACAGCTTTAAGACTCAGCTTGACAGGATGCTGGGCCATCTCATTTAAACTGTATTTCTTTATCTTAAAGGGTTAAGCTAGATGATCCTCGAGGTCCCTTCCAACCAGGTGTTCTATGATTCTGCGAACATTTGGACTTGATCTTAAAGGTCTTTTCCAAGCTAAACGGTTCTATGATTCTATGAATATTTCCCTCAGATTTCAAAGTTTCAGACTCACATAATGCATTTTGATGAAGTCATCCTGTCTGCCACGTCACTACAGTGACTGTTGCCACTGTACGACATTAGCTACCTTTGAAGTATATGGCAGGAACATCTTTACATCTTTAGATATTGACTGTTACAATTTCTCCTGCCTAGATTCAATATCTTGCACTTAAGATGTATCTTATTTTCTCTGGTTATACATCAAATATATTTTGCATGTATTTGCAATTCTGATACTGTTTTCTTCTGTGTTACAGTCTATCTCTGGTTGCTGTTCTCACCGGTAATTCCTCAAACTAAATATGTGATTTTTTTTTTTCTCTTTCCAGGCACTTAGTTTTCCAAAGAAATAATTGACAATTTTCTTTTCAGAATCCACCTATTGCTAGATTTCTTTCTCCTAAACTTTTAAGAGTTTTATGGAATATGTTTATAATAATATTTTGTTAGAGTATTATTGTTCTACAATATATTATTTTGTTAGAGTATTCATTATTTTTTGTCTTAAGATTATAGAAATACTTCATTTAAAGGTAACCCAAAAATAAATCTTTCCACAGAGTCAGAAGCTCAAAAATTATGACAAAACTGAAATTCAGTCTATAGCTTGAAAACAAAATTTTTGCAGGTTTTTTGATTTTGGGGAGAAGGATATGTAGCACATGACAGAAGTTATTCTTCACCTTCTGTTTGCATTTAGGAGGTTACATGTATATAATAATTCAGTTCTCAGTCCATCAGTGAAAGTCCATCAGTAAAATGAGTCTGTTGGGAGATCACTAAGATGGTAAGGTGTGGCAGGAGCACATGGTACATGGTAAATAGATCAAGAGAGTTGACTTCTTTGGCTTTTGGAAAAGAAGGTTAAAGACAGAAGTCTAATTGCTGTCTTCCAAATTACTCTCACAAACTGCAGCAGGAGAAATACCTTGGACATTGAAAATAAAATACATTTTAAAAAATCACAGTGAGAGAAGTTAAGCGTGGGTGCAGGTTGCCTAAAACGTTCTCCATCTTTGACAGTTTTCAGAACTAGATCAGGAAAGACACTGAGCAACCCAATCTGACTTTGAAATTAGCTCTGCTTTGAGTCCGGTCTGCACTAAATGAATTCCTAAGATCACTTCCAACCGAAGTTGTTTTATGTTTCTAGAGTGCTCACTGTAATCTGATTCAAATAATTTCATATTGCCTCATGGAAATTACAGATCCAATGTAACAGAAAAAATAGAGGACTAGAAGTTTCCTTTTATTTCACAGAGCTCAGCATTTGCTCATAAATGTCAGAATCCATCTTCAAACCATTCAATTTCTTGTCCTTGATATGCTTATTAAAAAAATCTTGTTTGTTTTCCAATTTCAAGTCTAATTTTTTTAGCAACAGAATCGATCCATTCCCTCTTATGCCAATAATGTAATTTCGTTATCTGTTAGATGAACTGCAAACCTATCTCCTTCCTCCTCAGCCGAAGATATTTTGTGTGAGAGAATGACATAAAGATGCCCAAACTAGCTCTGAGTTATCTGGAACATTTATACAACTTTATATGGAAAGATAGAGCCAATATGTCTGTACTGGCATCATCTAACAATCAGTATAATCACTCTTGCTTGTCATCAATTAATTAGAAAAAGTGCAGATGAATCTCATCCTCTGTGACTTATGTGACCACATCTTTTTCCTCCTGTCACTTCAAGATAAAGCGCACACCACTGTACATTAAAAATTTTCATTATTTGTCTCTATGACTTCTATTTGATGAATTTCATACTCCTCTTCCTGAATTACTTTAATAATTTTTTGTCATTTGCTAAGTTCTTTCAGCTTGTATGCCAAATTTGTTAATGAAAATATTAAATATCGTTGAAGAGCAGTCTGTGGTACTCCACTTATAAAACTCTCCATCTATGTTCATATTTCAGTACAGCGAACCTCCTCAGTGAAACCTCTGTCTTATGGTGAAACCACTTTAGTCAGCTTATAAATCCACCTTATGCATTTCACCCTTTTCAAATTATATCATATTCTCCTCCATCTTGATTTAATAATTCCATCTGAGCCTTCATGTGAAATTAAGATTGGATAAATTTGAGTTATTGTATGTCCTTGTGTTCAGAAAATTAGTCATACTGTTTAGACAGCAAGCTTCTTTGGAATGATCTATGGGTTGTTTTTTTTATAAAGTTGTATTTTTTTCCCTGCTTTTAGGTATATATAAGTTGAAAGATTAGTGTAAGGTGCTGACATAGAAACTCAGTGAGATGTTAAAATGAAAGTTGTACTCTTTTAAGGGTATTTGTAGAGACATGACTTCAAAAGTTTAACAGGTAGTACTGTTGTGCCAAAACCAACAGTATTTTGGGAACTATAATGGAAAGCATGAAGATTAATTGAAATAGGAATGTTAATCTATTATCTTAATTATTTCATCACATTCTTCCAACATTTCATCATGCCAAAAGGCTGTCCTGATGCAGAATAAAAATGTTTCTGCAAACTATATCTTGAGTTTACCTATTCAGATTTTCTAAGACGTTTTTGTTTCTGATTCAAGAATTTAGATTTACAAAATAATCTGTGTTCTTCCTGTTTCTATGTGACTAGAATGTATTTTGTCTTCAAGATTAATCTAAATTAATTAAAGCCATTACATTAAAAAATGTTTTTAAAAACTCATTAAAATTTATTCTATGAAGCAAAAAACCTACTGGAAATGTAGTTCAGAATTCTAAAAGCCACTTTTTTTCAATTTGTTTTGCATTAATTCAAATTAGTGTGGCCTAATTGGTAAGAGTACAAGTAGACTTGTTTTCAGAATTAATCAGTTATTCAGGATGACCAAAAATAATACATCTCTTTCTTTTTTTTCTTTTTTTTAATTTTAACATATTCATTCCACAACTACTTTCATTGTTTCCTTTATCCTGACACATAATAAGATGCTAAAAAGTGAAAAGAAAAATAAAATTCAGCAGCTTTTCTGACATCTAGAAAATGGACAACACATGCGCTGCAAGCAGTACCTACCTGATCTTCAGAAGCTTCATGTAAGACCTGTACTCTGACACCTTCTTTTATCAGGTTATATTGTTGCAGAGCTTAAATTCCATGGAGAGTTATGTAGGTCAGCCATTGTCTTACTGTCAGACTTTGCTGGTGTCGGTGGCTACTCTGCCTTGCAGGACTACAGCTATAGCTGAAAGACAAGCAATTAACTTCTCAGAACATTGGAGTTAAGTGCTCTTTTTGGCACATAACAGAAACCTAGGCTCATCTGTTGAAAGAACCTGAAAAGGCATCTAAAAAAAATTTCAATGCTATTTTACTGTTGTTCTACATATATAGCACACATTTCAAAATAAAAATTCAACAAGACGTTGCTTTTATGGCCTTTGCGTTCCTACCAAAAGCTATGTCAAATACTTCAGCATATTTTCAACAAATACACAATAAGGAAAAGCAGCTGGACATACGTACTGAAAGGTCTTCAAAAGATACAGGGAAAAGTAATTTCTTTTTCAAATGATTGACAGTGAAATTTATTGTTTGCTTGTTTTGCTGGCAATCCAAAGAACTCAGAGAGAAAAAAAAAAGAATGAGAAATATGCCTTACCCTTGTCCTACTTGGTGTTTGCTGCTTGATCAGAATATTATTTCCATTTTGAAAGCTTATAAAAACGTATCCAAGAAATCAGTACCTTGCATTTTGAGGGGCAGAGCAATAGTTACAATACTGTGGAAAATCCAAGACACTTTTTTTGCAGAACTGAATGCTACTAAGTTCAGTGCTTAAACTTTATGTAGAGCTACTGAATTTTGTGGGTTTTTACCTGGGTGCAGGAGTCCATCTAAAGATTAAGTATCTTAGTTCTAGGTTCATCTATTAAACAAGCTCCAAAAGTAAGAATTTAATCATATGCATTGATTTGACACCTCACAAGGTATGGAGCACCTTCTCTCTCCATTAAGTAGCAAAAAAGCATAATTTATCAGTCAGGTAACTACAGTTAAGACAGATTTGTCCATATGTATATCTTATAGTATCTAGAAATGCATTTCCATGATTTTCAGTATTGTTATTGCCAGTATATCGCAACATTATAATCTTTGCTGTAACCAGATAAGACATGAAAGGCCGACGAGGAACCAGCTACTTCCAATACCTCATAAAGTCCTAGAAAAACAATGCTGAGGAGTAGTCATTAAAAAACATATTGAGAAAATGATCAAAATTATGATATCCGTAGTTGTTGGCTCTCACTGTTGGAAATCTGCTTCAGGAAGGGCATTGATATATTCAGCTTTCTGGAGCCAGAAGTACTATCCTGCAAGTAACGCATTTTTCCTCTTATCTGAACAATGACAAAACTTCACCTCAGATCAAGCCAACAAAGTTGTACATAATTTCAGACAAAATGGAAAGATAACATCACTAGTTTTGAAGCAACCAGCATGTGTTTTGGAGTTTACACATGTATCTATGTGGTAGTAACAGGAAATGAAAAACTATCTCTGCAAAAAAGACAGTGCTGCTGCTTCCTACTATCCAAAAGATTTGAAGTAAATACTTCTATCCTAGGAGCTGTTTCATTTCCTGAGAGCTGTGAATACACATTCTGCACTGCAAATAATAGTAGCCTAGAGGCCATGATCAAGGGCACGCTTAAATACAACACTACTTATCAATGCTTTTCATGTTTCTGTAACTTCTATAAATTAGTAAACAAAACCTGAAGTAGTGGATGTAATTTGACATCCCAAATAACCATCAGAAACAGAGAGATTTTCTTTTCTTTGTCTCTGCAGGAAAGAATCCATGCAGAATAAAAAAATTTTAAAAATACAATAAAAATGAGGAAGGCTGGCCACCCGTTCACAGGTGTTTAGATATTCTCTTAGGAGGAGAAAAAAAGGAAGGGGTCTTGAATTAGAACTTCAAAACCTTGAGCGTGAGTGCCATGAACAGAGACAATGGGGTATAAGAGGTATCTCAATGTGACTTCAGAAAAAGCTAGGTCCTAGAGAATCTATTTTAAGATGAAATCATTTGACAAATTTGGTTTGCATTGATGAGCAACCTCTGAACAACTGCCGTCACATTTCTGGGTAGTATCTGAGTCACCTAAGACATATCTGATAGTAAATGTACAAGTTCTTACTGTAGTTACATTTCTGTGTTTTGGGTTTTTTGTTATATAATGCTTGTTGCTTTCATCATGCAGATCCAAATTAGTATCTTTTGGGGTTTTTTGTTTTTTTTTTTTTTCTTTTTTTATCTGATTGAATTTTACCTGCATTTGGTGAAAAGTTACATGGAGTTTCATACCCTCTAAATCATTCTTGTCACAGCAATCATGCTGACCGCTGACCCTGTATATCACAGTGTTTTAGCTATTCGGAGGTTTCCAGATTTTTAGCAGTCATTGGCCTATTTTCCTCATTTCTCTGCCTACCCTTTCATTCCCTCTCCCATCACTATGCCATCCTCTCTTCAAGCTTCTGAGGAGCTGTTCACTACTCTCTCACACACTGGAGCGACGCTGGGCCCCAGCCCAAGGTGGTAAATGCAGGCACACGTCCTCTCCCTGCACTCACTGCAGCAGCTCTAATACTTCGCTAGCCAGAGCTGCTGAGATAAAGCTACCTTGGCAGCAGGCATGAACTGTGAGTGTAGAGACTTGCAGCTGTGGGAGGGAGAGACGCGCTGCTGCTGCTTTTTGCATAGGCAACGGTAAAGTAAGCTCTAAGGAGTGCACTTTCTTGTGTTCTGTTTGAACTGTGTTTTTCTTGCTAAAAGGATTTCTCAGGAATGTATTTCTTGGGAAGCATCACGCAAGCTCCTCCTCTCACACAACCAAGAGTTCAGGTTTAGTGCTGCATTCTTCAGCCTTAAAAGAAGCAGTTTTTCGTCTTCCATGATAGAAAACCACATTTCTGTTTCAGTTTTAAGTTCTTGGTTTTTTTCAGTATGGAAGAAGATAATTCAACTTGTTTACTATAATTTTGGATGTTTCTCTAGAGTTGGTGGGAAGAGGAGGCTATGAAAATGTATCTGAGAGTGGTATATCTTTTGTATGATGCAAATCTTGTAAAAAATCTTGAGATAAAATATTTGACTTTCTTATCTATCAATATGAAAACATACTCTTGGAGTTCAGCCATCTTTACACTTTGCGTTTGTAACCTTTCACAAACATGCAGAGAAGACTTTAGATGCAGATGAGTACTGATTTCAAGCATATCTCACTTGTTCTTGCTAGACTGCTTTTCCTTTTAAGAATTCTTTGGAGTTTAAGGTATTGTGATGCAAATTATCAAACTAAAAAAAAACCACAAACCGTTTCGTTAAAAGTCTTGCTTCAAGTAAAAGAGTACTTGTACTTAAAGGTGACCTTTAAGTGACAACACTTCGAAGTGTTCAACAGTAGTGGAAATTTTATTTCTATAATGAATTATAAAACATGAATTATGAATTGTGATAAGCTCATGGACTTCATGAGCTAAATAAATCTATCACACATGAAAACTTAAGAAATATAGGAGACTGGCATAGGAGAGAAAGGCACAGTACAGTAAAGCTTAGAAGTCTATCTACTCTTCTAGGGCCCAGGTCTGTACCATTGAATCTACTAGGCAGGATCACAACCCTGTGGACATGTGCAAAAAATCTATTACAAACAGTCTCTCCCTGTCCTTCATTTAAGTCAAAGCAGGGTCTTTCCACCTGTAGAGATGTTCATGGGTAATTATGGGTGATATCCTTCTCAAGATTAAAAAATCCCTATGTATTTCTATGTTTTATAAAAAAGGCAAAAGCTATCAATGTATTCCTACTGTTAAGTAATAACTCATGGTTTAGTTTAGCCTATTAGATGGGCCAAAAATAGCTCATCGTGATAGAAATGGTGTTAGAATTTCCCAGAATACTGTCATAAATGTAACCTTTTCATAGATTCCTTTGAAGCAACTTCTCATTAAGGTTACACCTTCGTGTTCCTTGTTTCACAGTTCGAGCAGTGTAGCATTGCGCTGACATGAGATGAAGTTTCTGGTTGCAGCGCTATTGCTCATGAAAACTGCTTGCAACAACCTGCCCCAAAACCTGAACTCCTGCAGAAATTTAAATTCTCTAGTGCCTAGCCAGGAGATTTTTAGCAACTAGACAACTTTCTGAAACAAGCTGGCCAACTAGAACTGCATTTAAGATCCATAGCTAGAGGGCAAAAAAAATCCCCTTCTCAAAGTCTATACGGGCAGACAATTCTTAACAGAGCCTCCTCTTCTAGTTATTGTAATCATTCCATATTTTCTGCCTTCCTAATTACCACATTTCTGGCTGATAATGGATTTCTTCATGTTGTGGTGAGCTATTTTTAGTCCTATGTAAATATTCCTTTAAGATATAAATAAGCAAACTCCAGTTTGTGACAACACAGACAAAAAAAAAAAAAAAAAAAGTCCTTTCAATCCAGGCAAACAAATAAAAGCTACATTGGTAAATGAAGTCAAGCATCTTTTAAGGAAAATACAGAATGTCTGATGTCACACATTATGTAGTATTTAAAAGGAAATATTCTGTCCTCAGTGAAATAAACTGTTTCAACCTCATTAAAACTAAGGGAAATATTTAAAAAACAAAACAAACCAAAAAACAACAACCCAAAGTTCTGGAACACTGTGATGGCTCCTTAATGAACTGGTTTAAAAATTCCATTTTGCTGTAACTGACATTACGACTTCTTGTCCTTGCTTAAAAAAAAACCCCAGTCTTCAAGTACATGATTTTTTCACAGAACTTGTATTCATTTGATCAGCTTGGAATTTTTGTCTTTCTAAATATTATGGCCAGATCAAAAGTAGGTTATCTTTTTTTTATTGCTTCTAGAATATAAAATCTTATCTTAAATATAAGCTTTCTAAACAATTTATCAGTAATCAGACTATGTCCATAACTACTGCCAAGTTGATTGTCTTTGTTTTTTTAAACAGAATCACTCACTCATTCTCTCTAGTGTCTGATACTATTGTAAGCTGTATTCCAAGTAACAACCAGTACAATACTTCTTACCTAGTATGGAAGGCTCTTTAAAAGAGACAGTGAAAAGCAAAATCAGAAACTTGGTACATACAAAACACAGTACTGAGAAGTATAAATTACAACAGATGAATAATAATTAAATGAATTTCTGATAACAGTATTCACTAATATGAATTTCTGCAGTAATTCCTTTGTCTACAGGGATCTTCTCAGCATTGTGAGTTACTGTTACAAGCTTGTTACAGATAGCTCGGTGCGATTTAACATTATGAATCATACTTGTCACAATGTAATTTTTAAGCTAAATTTTCCTCCAGGTAATAAAAACACATTGTGGTCAAAACATTCAAATGAGAGACATTGTGCTACTGCAGAACAGCCAATGGGAGTTAAGAGAATTGCAAATATTTTCTGAACTGTGTAAAAATTTAGTTTCCTGCTCCAGTTATTATATATTGTAATAATTAGAGCAATGTTGTGTGTAACCCTGTAACCCAGTAGTAGAGAGACCTAGAGAACTGGATTCAGAAGATATCTATAGAAGAGTGCAGGCATGGCATCAGAAGAGATGGGGCACAGCCTGTTCTCCTCCCTCCTTCCCTGAATTGAAACAACTCGGCCATGGACAGTTAAAAAAAAAAAAAATGCAGACTGAAGCTGGAAAAACCTGGCAAACCCAAGGAAGACAAAAATGTAATTTAAGATGTAGATATTTGAATATAATACAGAGCTAACAGAGCACTGGAAAAAGAGCAAAGCATAAAAGCATGTTAGAAAACAAAAAAAATAACCCCAGATGAACCAAAGATGTGTGAAAGAAAAAAAGGATGAAGGAAGAAAGAACAAAGAAGAAACCACTAACAACAGCATCATATTCTGTCTCAGATGCAGTCATGAACTTCACTTGTAAGAGAGATTCAGCAATATACTTTATTGATAAAAGTCAATGAGTTAACAAAGTTCAGCGGTAAATGTGACAGTAGCTTAACAAGATTCAGTGGCAAGGTACACTTCATTATTTACTGCAGAGGACAGGATCCGGCAAAATTGTCAGGGAGACCCTCCCATTGAGTCATGAGCTTCAGAAAATACCCTTTTACCTTCTAAACTCCTCCTCAGAGCAGAGTTCAGGTGAACTCAGACTTAGTCCCAGACTTGGTAAATAGTTAATGTCTAAAGATTATATATGTGCACAATCAATTCTTTATATCACTTAGGATTTCAAAGTTTACCATGCTATTAATCACTTACCAAGGATCTGCTGTGGCAAGGAATCTCTCAGCCTCGAGGAGAAACCTTTTGAGAGGTGTCCCTATGCAAGGGGTCATCCTGGCATGCAGACATTGGTGTACAGGAGAGCTCAGTGGGCCCTGGGCTGTCCACTATTTACAGATGCCCCGGTTTGAGCTCAAACCAGGACAATGGACTAAGTTTATTGACCTACAGTCGTGCTTGCATACCAGCAAGACATCTTCCTCACCATTCCAGGCAGCCTTTGACTACCATGTTGCCATCCATCCTTTAAAATCCAGAGTAAGCTGGATGCAGACATCACAACACCCAACCATGGCTTAAATGGGGGAGGCCAGTGGGGGACACCACACCACCACACATTCCTCATGGTGAAGGACTTGAGAGAGGACTCCAAATGCTCCCAAATCACTGTAGACCCCACCTGCTACTGTCATCACTGGACTGAAGTTACAGAGATGAGGGCTCAGAGGAGCAGTGGAAGGATGAGAATAATGCCAGGAAAAGGGTTGTAAACAATTTTAAATTTGTTGTTTATTATTATTAAGACTTTTTTCAGTATTCATTTTTTCTTCCTTCTAATAAATCTGAAACACTCGTAATTCTGTCTTATGATTTCAGCAGCACTAACAATAAATGCTTGTGTTTACACAATATGTCTCCTTTTCACCCATAACAGTATGTTGAGGGTAAAAAAAGAGAAAAGAGCTGGTACAACAGTCACTCAGGATTTTGGAAAAGAGTAGAGAAAGGACTTGGGTACCATTTTCCCATATGAGAGAGTTTAGGTTGTTCCGGGCCCATCACCTGGAAAGGTTTCGTTAATTGCACTAGTCAAGTATCTTTTTTTCTGGTTTCTCTATTTAACCAAAAAAAAAAAAAGCCTTTCTGAATTCCACTACTAAATCTATAAGTGTATTGCCACTCATGGAAAACATAAAGTGGAAAATAATAATGAAGTGAGACACTCAATATTTTTTTCTGCTGTTACCAGTCAGAATTTGCAAAATGGATTTAATAATTGTTTGAAACTGAGAGACTTGTTTGATTTTTAAATGTTAAAAGCTACTGTAAACCTCTATTGTTTTGTGGAAACAAAATCCTTCATCATTCCTCTTTTGTGTTTAATACTGGCATGCTGAAATATATTGCAATGAAAAGCAACCAAAAAAAAGTTGAAAACAAGCACAATAAAAGCCTGTAGATATCTAATTTAGCAACTGTAAAGCTTCCTCACAGCTATTTACTTTTAATCACTCACAGATAATAGGAAAACCTTGCTGTTAGACTTATGAATTATTCATCCAGAATAATAATCCTCTATGATTATGTATTACTTACACATTAGTACTTTGTGCTATCAGTCATAGCAGAAATCAGGTAGGGGAGTAAGAGCAACACAGAGAGGTGAACTAAGAGAAAACATTCACTTTTTACTAAGCAGATATAATTATTCATCACAGAAAACAAGTGTCAAGGAAGTCATTTGCACCCCTTGTCAGAGGAAAGATTGAAACAGAGGTGATTAATAATAATAATAAAAAAGACTATGGTAGAAAATGCTTTAGCACTGGAATCTAGTTAACCAAGAGGAAGTGTGAAATTATGATTGTTGTATACATAGTGCATGTGTTGAATCAACACTGTACCTTACTGCACCAGCCACTAGATGTGGTTTCAACTTTCTTCCCAAAAGTTTTTCACCAGTGCTGGGCCTGACTCTACTCTTATTTTCCTAAGTAGGTAGGAAGTATGATCTTTTAATTTTAACATGTTGTAAGACACCCCAAAACAAATCCTACGCATACCACACTGAACATGCCTCATCTATGCATTTGGAAATGTGTGCTTTCTGCCTTTAATCAAGACTACATTTTGTAGTATTAAAAAAACCTAATAACACCCCTAAAATCATTACTGTAGTCATTCATGAGAGATTGCATGCAGCTTCCTTGTTTTACTCTGTGAAGACAATTCACTGCTAACCAGTAATTTTGTGTGGGTTTTCTGTATATATACACCATCTCATTGTCATCACACAGGGTGTCTACGAGTAGAATGCTGCCAGTGGATGGGTACAGCTGTTTTAAGAATGGCAGGAAGTTGTCCTTTATGTGAAAGAGCAGTGGGAATGCTCCCTGGGGATGATGAGAGAGCTGAGAGCTGGGGGGGTCAGGATTAGAGGACAAACTAATGTAAACAAGGCTGGTGTGTGTCTGCTACTGATTTCTTAATGAAGAAGATGCAGATATGACCTTCTTCTTCATTAAGTGGAGGAAGTCCTGTACTTGCAGGCCCTTGTCCTTATGGGGGACATGAACCACCCTGATATCTGCTGGAGAGATAACACAGCAGAGCACAAACAAAATGGAAGGTTTTAGGAATGTATTGATGATGGATCCTGCATATAGGTCATTAAGAAGCTCTTGAGGGGAGATGCTCTTCTGGATCTTTTAATTAGAAACAAGAAGGAACTGTCTGGGTATTTAGGGTCAGGGTTGACAACCTTGAGTTCAGTGGCCATGGGACAGTAGAGTTCAGGATCCTGAAAGGAGGGGGAAAAAAAAAAAACAAAGCATGCTCACAACCCTGGACTTGAGAAGATTGGATTTTTGCTTATTCTTTGGAAAGATCCCATTGAATATGGTCCTACAGAGAAGAGGGATCCAGGGTCACATCCTCCAAACACAAGGATGGTCCATCCCCCTATAGAGCAAGCTTTAGTTGATAGGAGGTCTGCTCGCGTGAACAGGGATACTGTCTGAGTACCTGGAATTGGATCTGGTAAGGTATCTATGCAGGTCAACAAGAAGTGTTTTATAGGTTTATCAGCAGCAAAGCAAAGACTCGAGAAAGTGTGAGCCCACTGTTGAATAAGGCAGACAAAGGGAACAGAAAATGTACTTAATATTTTATTTGTCTTTACTAATAAGACTGGCCTTCATGACTCTTAGACACCCAAGGGAAAGTCTGAAGCAAGGAACACTTACGCTCTGAGGGGGATCAGATTAAGGAACACTTAAACAATCTGAATGCACACAGTCCTTGGGATCTGACAGGATGCAAGTACTGAGGGAGCTGGCATTTATCACTGTGAGGTCACTGTCCACCATATCTGAAAGATCTTGGCAATTGAAAAAATAAAATGTCATCTCTGTCTTCAAGAACAAGAAAGAGAATCCCAGGAACTACAGGTATCCTGTTTTAAGATAAAATAGAATTAGTTCTGTTCAGCGATTTTACATTTCAGCTCAGTCTCTTCTAAGAGGCTACACTTTCTGAAGTTAGCAGCACGGTTTTTTCAGACCATGTCTGCTACTAGAAGTGGTAACACCTGATGTTTACAGTTACAACCAAGGATTGGTATGCAGAAAAACTCTTGCTTGTACTTGTTTCTGTAGTGACCTAGGTCACTGCTAAATCTTGCTTAACATGCTGGGGGTGCCAGGAAGTAAAAGGACCAAAAAGAGATAAAAAAGATCACACCTCCAGGGAGGAATGGACAGGACAGGTGACCCAAAACTGGCCAACAAGTTATTCCATTCCATGTACATAATATTCAATATGAAGCTGAGGTATCATGGGGCTTGAGACCTCTTTTTCTTCTGCAGTGGCCAGCATCCAAAGAGGACTCTGTCCACTCTTCTGCCTTTGATCCCAATCCTGAGTTCCTGAATCCAGCTCCTGTATCTGGTTCCCCTCTTCTGCTGAGCCTGGGACTTCCCTGGTGCCACCTACTCTGCAGCATCAGTGGTGATTGCTATTGGGACAGGAGTCAGGTTCAATATTGGTCTGTATATATTTGTATATAACTCATTATTTTCTCATTGGCACTATTATTATTTTATCAAGGCTGTTTTAATTTTCTTTTCCAATCCGTAAGCCTGTCTGTCCTATTTCCTTTTCTTTCCTGTTTGGGGAGGGAGAGAAGTTATCAGAGAATATCCTTCAATGTCCTTCAATGGCCAGCCCAGCCCAGCCAGCCCCTGTTCTTTAGAACAGACCAGTCAGCCTCAGCTTGATCTCTGGAGGAAATAATCCTGGAAAAGGAAAACATCTCCAAATATAGGACAGACAAGAAGGTGACTAGGTGTAGTCAGTATAGATTTATGAAGAGAAAGTCATGCTAACTAACCTGATAACCTTTTACAATGAAACAAATAGCTCAGCCAACGAGGAATTGGATAGTGAATTTCATAAGGCTTTTGACATTGTTTCCCATAGTGGACAATGACATGAACTGAAAACTGGATGAAGTCATAGGCTTAAAGCATTATGATCAGTGACTTGAAGTCCAGCTGGAGGCCCATCCACAGTGGTTCATCCCTTGGGTTGATACTGGTTCCAGTACTGTTTAATGTTTTCACTAATGGCCTGGATGGTAAAACAGAGTACAACTTCAGCAAATATACAGACCATAGAGAACTGCGACAAGCTGTTTACAGGCCAAATGGTCATTCTTCTCTTTAGAGAGACTTTGACAGGCTGTAAAAATTGTCCAATAGTAATCTCATAAATTCAACAAAGGGAAATGGAAAGTCCTGTATCTGGGAGGAATAATTCTATGTGCTGGTAGGTTCTGGGAGCTGGTTGTCTGTAAAGCAATTTTTCAGAGAGGTATCTGGGGGTTTTGGTGCACCTCAAGTTGCTCATGATTCAGCACTGAACCTCTGTGGTAACAAAACCAACAGTATCCTGTGTTAGATTAGGCAGTGTAGCCAACAGGTTAACAAAGGTGATCCTGCCTCTCTGCTCTGCACCGGTGAGGCACATCTAGTGTGTGGGTTCAAGTGCTGGGCTCATCAGGACATGACAGACAGGAATGAACCATAGCAAGTCCAAAGGGCACAAAGATGATTTGGCTTTTGAAATATCTTGTGTAAGAAGAGGCTGAGAGAGCTGGAACTGTTCAGCCTGGAGATGAGAAGGCTCAGTGGAGTCTTACTAAGGTCCATAAATATCTGATGGCAGGGAGTAAAGCAGAAGGAACCAGTCTCTGCTCAGTGATACCTAATGATACAGGAGACAGTGGACACAAACTGAAGTACAGAATATCCTAATTAAACTTAAACCCTGTAGCAGGATTCTTGCAGTCGTCAAGTCTCCATCCTTGTAGATATTAAAAACCTGGTTGGTCACAGCCCTGACCACTCTGCTGAGGCCAACCCTACTCTGAGCATGGAGCTTAGATTAGGTGATCTCAAGACGTACCCTCCTACCTGGTGATTTTAAGGTTCCTCTCTGTTCCTGCTTGCTTAACTTGCCTCATTTTAATGAACATTTTACTCCCTTGTCTATGCCCACTTGGTTACTCTGTTAATTTACTGAGGAAGAACAGAATTTCTCAAACTCCCAGCCTCCATACTATAAAAGAGGAGAAATTAGGTCTTTTCCTTCTTTTCCTCCCCACTTTGTCTTTTTTTTTTAGTTATTTTCTCTTGACTCTTTCTTTCTGTAACCTGCTTCTTTTTCCAGAAGTATTTTTTCTTTCCTTTTTCTTATCACATTTTTTTCATGTTCATTTCCCCCTTTTTTTTTTTTTAGTTGCCTATCAGGCTTAAGTGTTTGTATGACTCAGCCCAAAATCTAAACACGTCTCGGTCTGCTTCTGTATTTTTGGTATTGTTAAAGAGGCAAGTATTTTCAGTGAGCATGAGACTGGTATATTAGAATAGCCTTAAATATTATTCAACAATTTTTTGTGTGTGTTGAAATTGTACAGTGTTTGATATAATTTAATTTGCAGGGAAAATGATTTCAAAACATTAGAGTTTTTATTACTTTTGACTTTTCTGCTTAAGGGATCAATGTGCTGTTATTAATCCTCTTTATAAAATAATCAGATAAACCTAAAAACGTAGAATATACCAAGATGAAACATTTCAGTTAGCTCAAACCATATTTCATCTGGTGATTTTCTTTTATTAAAAAATACTTAATTTATCATTTCAATTAATGATGGAAAAATATCTGCTGAAGTCACAAATATCATAGCACAGAAATATCTTACCTGATCAGTTCTGCTACTGCTGAAATCATATATTCATAAGAAACTACAACACAGAAAATCTGATTGCAAGGGAATACAGCAACTGAGAATGTAGTTTTAATTCTCAGACTAGAACTCTATAATTTGGATCATTCTTTAATATGAGAGAAGTTCATGATTCCTTAATGATTATTTCACCACATTTTATTATTATGCCTCCTCATAGACCACCTAAAGAGGTCTTTTCTGTAGTATAAGAATAATGAATCTGCCTCCTGAAAAATTTCACAACAGCATATGCTCCACTGACTGACATTTTAAGACATTTTGTTCAATATTTAATTCTCGTTAGGTACAAAGATGGTATTTAAATCTTTGCACCCACTGAGTATATCAAAGTGCTGTTTCAGTGTAGTTCCATCTCAGTACCAGTTGACAACTTAGTTAACAATTCTAGTCCCAACTTAATGAACTAGCAGTGCCATGGTATTTAAGAGAGGTCTTTAACTTTTGCTGTCCTTCAGAGATCATCTTAGGCTTGACATTTCTATTTTAATGAGATATTCTAAATTTCTGATTCCTGCTTTAAGCTGAAGGGAGGTCTAAAAGCAGTGAGAGGTTTATTTTATTCTTCTCCCTAATCTAGGGAATCCTCAGAGAAAGAAAAAGGGTTTTTTTTTCCTTATGATCATTGACCACAGAAAACATTTTTTTTTCCAATTTTTAAAAAGGATTAAGGCATTGGTACAAGAAAAAAACCCTTAATGAGTATCATATATGCAAGTTAAGACTTGAGGCAGTTAATGTAGTCTGTTTCCTGGATCACTCCACTTCTTGTCACTATGTAGGGGTCACTTCCTTTATATCATCACAATAGGCATCACTTCTTCCTTTGTGTGAAAGGTCAAATAAACATAAGGGTGTGCGGGAAGAAAAGATTCTGTTGAAATTTTTGTCCTAAACTTCTATTTCTAGCTGTGCTTCCTCTTGAAAGCCACTCTTGACCTCAAACACTGCAGCAACACCCATAAATCCATAAGACCAAGTTTAAGAAATATTTGAAAAATGTTTGTAAATCTATTCTAGAAAGGGGAAATACCCCAAAATTCCCTGTGGTTCCTATGGCAATACAATAACTGTTGACTACATGCAATACTTAAAATGAGTGATCCATAAATGAGCAATGTCCCTTATGTCCCAGAATTCCAAAGCTGATGAAGCAATCTAAGGCTATATATCTCACTGTCATTTGATAAAATGTGTTCCCATTCACAATTCACTTCAGAGAAAGGTTGGACATGTACTTTTATAAAACACTTGAAAATTTCTGGGTTTGACCTTTAGCTCTATCTTTCAATAAATGAGAGTATATTCAGACCCAGAGGATTTGGATTCATAGGTTGACCACTGTTTATTATTAACTATGAGACAGAAGCTTTGGAAGGCAGAAAAACCTTAATGAGACAGCTTGAATAGAGAATACCTCACAAGAAGTTGGCAATTGTTTCTGCCAGCACTGTGTGACCCTTATGAATTGTGCTCTCATCTACTTTAATAATTTATAATTACTCACTGCACAAAAATGTATCATAAATCATCTCCCCCGTAACGTGCTAATTGAGATACAGGTGATGAAAGTAAAGGTATTCCGTGGCAATGAATATTTCATCATTATAAGATCATTCTTTATTTCCTCCAAATGTTCCATGTTCAATGTGAACCTAGACAGCATCTTATCAAAAATATACACAACTATAGGAGTAGAAAACATTAGCTGAGAAATGCAGCTCAGATTTTAATTTTGTAAATATTAATGCTTATGTGCAATTAAGAATCTAATAAAAAAGCAAAAAAAAAAACACACCACTTTTCAAGGCATGGGACATGAAAACATAGGTGCTCAGTAATTAATAACGTCATCATTTTGCATGACATTTCTGGGAGTGTTAAAACACTCATTGCATAATGAGGAGGGTTGGTCTCAGCTGGCAGCCCAGCACCCACTTACCCACTTACCCACTTACACGGCAAGTTAAGCAAGTTAAGACCGGCACCACATACCCACACACAACTCTGCCTGGGATTACAAAGAACATGAGGAATAATGTGAGGAAGAACAAAAACAACAAAACTCATGGGTTGAGATAAAGACAAGAAGATCTTTCAATGGTTACCATTGCCTGCAAAACAGACTTAACTTGAGGAAATTAATTTCCTGCCATCACATATGTGTATATATCTAATTATGCTTTTGAGTATTGGGAAGCAAAAACAAGAACAAAAGGAAGGAAATATTTACACACTTAGGAAAAAGACACTTCTCCAAGCTCAACTCCACTCCTTCACTCCAGACCCCTTTGCCCAGTACATGCAAGAGTATCATTAATGCACTAAATGCTCATTTAATGTATTATAGGTCGTGAAAGTTTATATTGTGCCTCAGCAACCTCTATGTTTATACGTCAATAATGATTTAACATCTTCTTCAGTTATACTACATATCACAGAAGAGTGACAGAATAAATAACATTAAACATAGTATTTAGTAAAGAATTCAAAACTAAGGAAAGAAAGGGCTATAATCTCACCATGACAGAGAAAGACATGTCTAGAAGTTTTCTGATGGCTTCATCCATACTACCTTTCTTTCTTTGGATAGACTTTTCATACAAATGCAATATATTACCTTTGCATCATAGCACCATAACAGAAGATATCAGAGAAAAAATGAGAGTGGATGTAAACAAGTAAATCAACATATAAAAGAGAGAGATATATGCTAAATTTCAAGGGAAACACAAGAGGAATGCAGTAAGAGCAAGCAGGAGCAGGAAAATGTATTAGAAGAAACAAAAAAAGGACAGAATACTAAAAAAAAAGGTGTTGTCTGAGACTCAGTTCAATAAACATAAAAGAAAGTTTAAATACTGCTGCAGGTTAGCTATTGTTTCCCACTAGAGTTTATGGAATAAACAACTGCTTAAATGACTTACATCATTTAAGATATCTTTCAGCACACCAGTTCAAAACTGAAATGGATTAAGTTGAAACACGGTTAAAATAAAGGGACAGTTGTTGGAAAAGTCTTAGAAGAGTGAAAAGTAAAACATAGTTTGGTGGGAAACATAGAGACAGACATATGGATAGACATATGGTCTGATTTTAATTTTTTTACCATGGGTGTAACTGATCTCAGTCTCATGTTCACTGAAGCAAGCAGCTTAAACCAGCTGGCTACAAGATAGGTCACAGTCTTCTGTAATTCATTGAATCCATCTTGCCTTTTTGTATCAGGATGCAATTATACACATGCTTTGCCCCCATCCGTGCAGGATCTCACAATATTTTTGCCTGAACAGTACTCTGGAACAAATTTCTAGTCTGCTTTCTGTGAGATGGCTGACATAGACTGTGTCTATGCTTTGATTTTGATTTTGAGATTGTTCAGCATGGAGAAGAGAAAGCTCAGGGGAGACCTTATAGGGACCTTCTAGTACCTGAAGAGGGCCTACAGGAAAGCTGAGGAAGGAATATTTACCAAGTAGTGTAGTGATAGGACAAGGCAAAACGGTCTCAAACTGGAAGGGGGTAAAATTAGATTAGATATTAGAATATTACTGTGGGGGTGGTGAGACGCTGGAACAGGTTTTCCGGAGAAGTTGCGGAAGTCCCCTTCCTGGAACTGTTCAAGATTTGGAACTGTTGAATGGGGCTTTGAGTTACCTGGTCTGTGGGAGGTGTCCCTGCCCATGGCAAGGGGATTGGAACTAGATGGTCTTTAAAGTTCTTTCCAACCCAAGCCATTCTATGACTCTATGCTAAGCTGAGTGGCATGATGGCTACTTTTGTTGTTGGCAAGTCTGACTGATTAGTGATAGGGAGAAGAAGTGACCATCTACAAAGTCTGTGCTGATGCTACACATGCTAGAGAGTGGTGGACAAAGAAGCTCAGTAGCTCCTACATTGCTGTAAGCACTTCTTATTGGAGACTGTCTTCTCTTTTGACCATCACATGGTGGTTGGGTTCATGGCCTTGCTCTCTCCACCTTCCATGTGGTGGTGCTTCAATATAGTGAGATCACTCTATCTCTCTCAGAGCTACTGATGGTATCTTCCCCTCAGTGTAACTTGCCCAGTTGCCTGGAAGCAAAAATAGCTTTCATGTTCTAAGCCATTGCCTGCTTCTAGCCTGTTATCCTGCAAAAAAAGATCAGATTGTATTAGGCCATTTACGACTAGTTCAAGAGCTAAGTGTGGAATTGTCCAACTGTGTAAGTTTTTTTCACAAGCACTCACATCTCCTATATCACATGTATGTCTGGCATCTGCTTTCTGAGAAACCAAAACTTGTTTGTACTGTGCCCAGCACTTTCCTTTCACCTTCACACTGCACAAAACCACTGTCATCCCTGAGGCTTTGTGTCTTGTGTTCATGGCTAAAAACAGACTCCATATTTTTTTCAACCAGCCTATGAGTTCCTGTATATTGGTTACGATTTGTGAATACTTAGATCAGATATTTCACTGAAAAAAATAAGAGGCTTTAAAAGATAAGTAGAATATCACCACAATATCATCAATATACAGGGCTAATTCAAGGGTTCTAGCATTCTCAGAGATTTCAGACAGAGCTGAGGAAGGCTTTTTGCACTCTGTTACCTGTCAGGAGCTCTGCTCCTACAAGTACTTCAAGCTTGGCATTTCATGCTCGGAATGCAAGAGCTGCAGCAGTGCCTGCTCAACGCCACACAGACAAAATGCCGCCTTAGCTGGCTCAGTCTCTTCTCTTTTTTCTTCCTTGACAGAGTCTGTGTGTCCTTTCTTGTCTCCTCAAGGTAATGAACGCATAACCATGCTTGCCAGCAGGCAGAATCTGTCCAAAACAGTCTTACCCAAGGAGGCCTGTCAAGGATGCTTGACAAAGCATTCAGGTTCTGCAGATTAAAGTTTTTCTTATCTTTATTTTTCAGCTTCCTTGGGTTTCAGCCATTGTGTCCAAACCTAATATTAAATAGATAATTACTTTAGTAAATTTTCCTCATAGTTTAGATATAAATACTCCTTTAATGGAAACACAGTATATAGAAAAGTACATACATACAGATTTTTCAACAGAAAAAAAAATGTATTTTTACTTCAAAATGAACCCCAGAAAATCAATTTGGATAGGATACTAATTACAAAAATGTACACTTTAAAATTGAACTACTTCAGAAATGTCAAAGCATCCTCTTTTAACATTTTGTATTTGAACTTCTGAGCTGTTAACTTTTTAAAAAGCTGTAGTTCACATCTCATCAACCTTTTCTTCCCTCTCCATTATGTCACAGTGAACAGAAAAAATCTGGTATTACCAGCTGCCAAACAGCTGAAAATCCTTTTTCTACTAAATTCTAAACTCAGTCAAGCTCTTTTTACTTAGGTACTGGAGTAACATTCAAAGAGTTCTTCAAGCATGAATTCTTTCCTTCTTCCTTCTATAGATTTTACTCTTATTTGTAAACAAATATGCAAACATGGCTACTTACCCAAAAATTATTTCTACACATGAACACTGACCATATAATCATAATGGACTCTTTGAAGAAGATGGCTCAGTGTTGTTCCTGTCCTACTCAGAGACGGTGGAGAGAAACATGATAAAGATAAATGTATAGCCATATTGGATGATGTGTTAAAGTTGACCTTTAAAATTACAGTTGGCCTTCAAAGTTGGCCTTTAAAATAACAAAGGTCCTCAGTCAGATGTAAACAAAAGTATCCTCAACAAAGGTCTGAAAAAAGTGGAAGCACAAAGTCAAAATTTAAAGAGAGATGAAAAAGAAGAGGAAACACGTCAGAATATTTGTAAGTTGATTTACTAATGTTTATTACTGAAAATAAAATGGAGACTAGAAGTATTAATAGTCCAACCCAGATGTATTAATAGGAGACTAATACTATAAATTAGCTATTTAAAAAAAAAAAAAAAAAGAATTATTCCAACTAGAATATTTATACTGAAATATAAACATTATTTTGAAATGTTGGTGGGGCTGTGCGGGAACAGTTATTTTTAGATAATGCCTCCCCTTGATCCAACTATCAACATTGTTTCTGAGTTATAACACAGAAGAAAAATGTCTTTATTTTTGTGCTGATCAGTGACTTACTGTATATCAAGAAAGTTCAGGTACAGATCAGTATCATTCACATACTGCTTAAACTTTATACTATGAAGTGCATAAATCTTGCACTGATGTTCTGCATAGGCACGAATTTCCTCTAGATGTCCAGAAGGAATTTACTTTAAATTTTAAATTTACTTGATTTTCTAAAAAAAAATCCTTAAATAAATAATTTTCTTGACTTAGAACATGTTAGGCATAGGTGATGATGGAAGAAGGGAGATGAAAACTAAAATCATTAAGGAATGAATGTAGATGTGAAAGAAATCTGATTTCTGTGGAAGCTGATTTTTTTTTGACAATGATTTCAATAACACAATATGAGACTCCTAAATTCTTGAGAAGATGCTAAAACTATTTCAGGTGACAGCTAAGATGAAAATACTCTTGTTCAAAGAGAAAGACACACACACACAAAACAAAGCATATCTTTCAAAGTTTTTCTTTTGTGG
This sequence comes from Trogon surrucura, assembly GCA_020746105.1. Taxonomy (NCBI): domain Eukaryota; kingdom Metazoa; phylum Chordata; class Aves; order Trogoniformes; family Trogonidae; genus Trogon; species Trogon surrucura. The sequence goes on along the minus strand of CM036617.1, from coordinate 107,654,455 downwards.
GGACTTGAAGATTGTATTTGAACACTAAGTCTCTAAATTTTCCAGGTCATTCTTGGACTTTACTTTAGACTTCAGTGAATAAAAACTTACTATGAAAAATCTGTAGGTTTTTTCTGTTCTTTAAAATTAACATTTTCCATGAGGCAAAAAATCCCAGACTCTTTTGTATCAAAGCCCAAGTGGAGATCAACACAGACAAGAACGAATATATAAACTACTGAATATTTTTTTTGTCATGAGTAATTTCATTACAGATAAAAGGGATATCAGGAAAAAAATAAAAAAGAAACTGTTACTTATAGACAGTTTTTAAAGAGAAATTGTTTAGAAGATAATGATTGTATTTGTAGGAACAGAATAACAAAAAAAAAAAACCCAGTTTTTTTTCATGGAATTACAATTTCATCCAAGATGGTTCAAAGTAGCTGTGACAAGTTAGATCTTATCTAAGTTGCATGATCCAAAATGTAGGTGAGAGAACTTGCTTTGCCAGTTAGTGACTCCTAATATACATAAGAACTATTGTTTCAAGCAGAGTAGTGTGTAAATGTGATATTGCCTCAGAAGCCTGAGTGAACTCTGTCAGAATTATCTTACCTGTCTCTGTGCAGAATTGCACTGTACTTTAGAGACATTTGCAGAGGACACTACCAAAAGCTCATTTTAAGAAAATGCTGAATGTTAACATGATAAATGTCTCTACAAAATATCCTCATGTAATTAATTTTTTTTTTTGTATTAGAGTACATTTAAACCAGGTTTTGTTCATTGTCAGGATGCTACCTCCTGACCTGGCAGCATGAGGTTATGCAAGTGCCCTGCATTACAGGCAGATACTCCAACATCATACATTCCCCTCTCTGTTCAAGTGCTCCTTGTGAGTCTGGGATCAGAGATGTGGAAAACATGTACAGGGTGAATCTTTTGAGGAAGCCTGATAAGATATTCACAAATCCATCTCCTTGGTATATTGAAGACTGTGTCACATGAGTGGTTTACATGGTTTACAAAGCTTTTGTAGTCAGATGAAGGTACCAGAAAGGAACAGAGTATCCATTTGCCATGCCTGCCTTATTCAGGGGTCCAGAGCACAAAGTCTGGATATTTTTTTAATCTATGTCTCCCAGTTGGTCTGCACAAAGGAAAAGAATTTTGAGAATACCTTTGGTAACCTTAATCATAGCTTTGTTCTCGGTGGACTTACCCACTCCCTACAAGTAAGCCATTCCTGCTAAGAATTAAGAGGTGTGAGGTTACGTTGAGCGATGGTCACTCTCTTGAACATGGATTTTGGTTCCCAAAGTTTGGCATGAACATGGCATTAACACATTAGCCAATATCACATGATCTCTACTTTATCCCTTGACATCCAAATATTTTGGAGCCACTGTTGGTTGCACAGTGTCAAAAAGGCAGTCCTGGGCCATCAGTCCGTATTTGTTTATCAGGTCTAGACCTTCCAGCTGAGCTGGAGCTAAGCAGTTCCAGTGACAAGGACTGCAAAAAAAAGGTGTGAAAGAAAAAAAAACAATCTGACCTGGTCAGAGAAACTTTTGGGATTTCCCTTGCAATATCTTTGCATACAGCAATGATCAATTCAGAGTCAGCTTAGGCAGCAGGTGTAATGGCATCCCTTGGAAATGAGCAGGAGGACTAAGAGAAGAATAAGAAAGAAGAAAGAAGAAAGAAGAAGGAAGAAAGAAGAAAGGAGAAAGGAGAAAGGAGAAAGAAGAAAGAAGGAAGAATAACAAATAAGAAATAAGAAGAATAAGAAGAATAAGGAGTAAGGAATAGGGAGGAAGAGAAATGAGGGAGAAACATGAGCAGGAATTGAAACCAGGCTCGTGAGTTCTGGTGGCAGTGTTAAAGTCATTGACGTTAGGTAGGTGGTAAAAGGTCTATCTGGAATGTCTGTAGACCTTCACAAGACCTACAGTCATGAAAACATAGGTCTGTGGGAGGACTTTTCTTCAGACTCTTTGAACCTCAATTTTTGAAGAGTATTCCGTACTTGGGAGCAGACTAAACCTAGTCAGACAAAAACCCTGAATAATGCTCACAGGTTACATTTAGGCAACTCAACACCAGCTGCTTCAGTTTGCTGATCCAACTCTACTACACCACACTGTAAAATAATGTGGCCCTAGTCACAGTATCCAACTCGCTCATCAGCCAAGCTCTGACAGTTTTCACTAGCAGATGTTTAGGAAAGCTCGGTTATAAAATAGCCCTTTAGAATACCATTCTAGTTTCTACCAATCACTCATTAAGTAGCATTTCTATGATTGCTTTTAACAGCTGTCCTTATGTTTTCTATGAATTTTCCTTTTTGAATCCAGTCATACTTTTGTCCTGCACAATATCCAGTGAAAATAAAATCTGACTTCATGAAATGGCCTCTACTGATCATTTTGAATAAAATATTCATCATTTTCAATAATAATTCAAGAGTTTAGTACAAAAACCCCTTAAATTTCAATTTGAATTATTGATATTACTAGTTATTTATATATTATGTTTAGATTTAAATTTTCATGTGTTCTATATTATGCATTAAATCACTGTGTTTTACTGAGGAGACTTGTTTGGATATTAAAACTGTTATGTACCAGAGTCTTGTAACAAATTTTGAAGTTACTTTTCTCCGGGCAAACAATAAAATACAGTGACCTACATTTAGATTGCAATTTTATTTTTTTTTTTTAGGCTCGAAACTGCTGACTTACTAAAAAGCCTTGTGGAACAACCTTAACTTTTATTGATGTACAGCCAGCAAGCAAAACAGTAATTATCATCTGCATATGTTGGTACATTGACAATCATGGCTTTGTAAAGTAGCAAGTGGAGATTTTAATTGACCATTTACCAAAAAAATAAAATAATTATGACAATGAAGAAGGAAAAAAGACTCTCTGTTTTGCATCAAGTTGTGAAGATTAATTACATCACTCCCCTTCTTCTCATTGTGGATTGGTACTAGAAAAATATTAGAACTATTAATAAAATTAATGCCCACTGTATTTTTACCTATTGACATAGGATAAGTTTCAAAATATAATAGAATCATAGAACGCACAAAGTTGGAAGGGACCTCCAAAGGTCATCTAGCCCAACTCCCCTGCAGAGAGCAGGGACATCTTTAACTAGATCAGACTGCTCAGAGATCCATCAAGCTGACTTTGAATGTCTCCAGGGATTGAGCCTCCACCACCTCTCTGGGCAACCTGTTCCAGTGTTTACAAATATTAAATGAAAATATTTGACGAACTCATTCAAAAATTATCAACATGAAGTATTCAACTTTAGTAAATAAGTTGTGTCCCATTCCTGAGAAAAGTGCATGCTCTAACTAGCCTTATCTCTTTGCTCACGGAGGAAGGTATTATATATCCTGAGGAGATACCTCAAAAGTTTTAATAGATTGTAATAGATTCAAGCTTCTTCCTAAGGAAAAGTTCACAGGCTTGATTTATTCAAAATTAATTAGAGGAAAGAAAGAATAAGCAAGACTCTTAACAGAGAGGGCAGAGGAAGCAATTGGGAGGTGTTGAAATGAAAAGACATGCTGATAACTAAAAGTACCAGCAGTTATTGGAGCTCTCCAAGCTAAAAAAGTACTTGTCCATTCCCGCTGATCCTTTTAACTGGAGAAGCAAGAGGGAATTAGCAGAATAAACATCTCAAAACATATACCCAAAGTGATTCTTTCTCCTATTTATTAATTTTTCAGAGAGAAAATAAATACCTTACACCTCCCCAGCAAACAAAAATTATTCTCTTTCTCTTCTGTTTCTGATGAAACCTAGCAGTGACACGATTGGCTTAACCAGAGTTGGTTCTTAGCTGGTCTGCCTTTTCATAGATTCATTGCATCCCCCTCTCTCCGTTACACTGGTACAAGTAACAGCACAAATTTTACAAAATGTGTTAGCTGATACTGCTAGTTAAAAATGAGTAACCAGTTAAGATTGATGGAATATAAAATTGGAGGTCTTGGGTAATATCAGGGGCATCTCACGCAAATCTTATCTATCCAGTTTGCTCTCCCTAAGAACAGGGTTCTTTTCTCTTAAATATGGGCTATAATAACGTATTAGAAGAAGTTCTTAAATAGGCAATGGTTTAAATAAATCACATTAAATATCCTTTACTGTGAGTTATATTAGGGCACACGCAGGCTGAATGGTTGGCCAGGTCAAATAAAACTCCATTAGCAGCTCACTGTAAGTGCACAGAAAACCTCGTAGTTCTACCTCTAACTGGTAGTGCCCACTCTGTTTTGATTAATACCATGCCCAAATGATCGCTGCTATAGTGTTAAAACATCAGAAAGTTCTTCCCAGAATGAATTGACTGCAGTTTTTTTTTCCCAGAGGAACTGCCTCAGGTAGTTCTATATTAGCTATTGTCCAAACACTACATGAGATTTTCTGTCTTTTTCTTACTTTACAAAATAATGAGAGTATATGTTTCAGCACTTTCTACCTGTGGTTCTGAGAATCAGTAGTGTGGATTAAAGCACTTACCCCCACCTCCAAATCCTTATTTAGCTGGGTTTTGACCTCCAAATATCTGCAGTATGATCGCAAAGGCTCATTCTTCTTTTCTCTCCTCTGTTAATATTTTCTCAATTGTGCTGCAAGAACAAAAGAGGAAATAGAATGTGACATATTTCCGATGTGAATAGAGTTTATTCCAGAAACAATTGTCTTCTAAAATACTGATTTTCACTTAGAGCTGTTTTTTTCAGAACACTTTTCAAAGAACTTCGGAAGAGTTATCTGAAAATTGAGAAGGCTTTATTGGCCATTCAACCCACCAGTTCAACAAGCTCCAAAAGTAATGCCAGTTTTTGAGATAGGGCTTTTTATCTTAGTGCAGGTACCAAGTGCAACATCTAATGTGCTTGTGCTTTTAGTTTGAGCACAACACTGCTGGCTAGTGTACACATTTTAGATTTAGAGCTGAAGAACTCAGCAGCACTGTGGCATGCTGCAGCAATACCCTTGCTTCAGTGTTTTAAAGGCTTTCAGTATGATTGCAGAAAGAGGGTGCTTATAACCAGTGTTCCATGGAAAATATCCATAGTTGGACCTTAAAATTATGGTTTGTAATTCTCTTAATTGTCACAAGAACAGGATACATGGATCTTCCCTAATGCTTTCGGAGTGATATGGTGCTACTATTATTTGCCAAAAAAAAACAACTGTCCAGCTATGATTTAGTATTATTTTACAACAGAATATTTTTTTCTATGATGTGCTCCATATTTCACATTAGTCTGTACACATTTTAACGTGTGTTGTTTGAATTATTTCTAGTCAAAGTTATAAAATGTCATGAAATATTTGATGTGTGAGATATCTGAGGAAATAAGAGAACAGTATGACTCAAAAGACTATATTATAACAAAAAAAAATCTTTAGCTGAGGGCTGCCTGATCAATTTACACCAACCAAGTACTATCTCCTGCTAGCAGCTAAGCAGATAAAAGGTGTGAAAGAAACTAGAGTAGTCAATCAAAAACCCTTCACATATAATCCATTTAGAAGTAAAATACAGATGCAATACTGAGGACAAAGACTGAATTAACTTTGCACTTCATAAGGAAAATTATAACTTTATTAAGGTTATCAAGTTAAAAATCAGTGATATTACATTTTAAAAATGTTGATTTGCCTCTTTTCTGTATTTATTTAACTATCCAACTAGTAAATCACAAGAGACGCAATTGTGTGACACCTACACTACAGAAGACTTCTACCCTAAGAAGAAAACATGAGAGCCTCATTCATATTATGATTCAGTTATAGGAGCCCACATCTGGGGACAAAGACACTGGCAAGCACTGTACAGTTGTCTGCTCTCTATAGCAGCGAGATAAATAAGGGCCAAAAATGAATTAAAGAGGATCCTCCAAGCTAGTGACTCCAAGTGAGCTGGTATGATATGTTTCTGGCCAAGATCTTGGGTGAATAATGTTTCACACTAAGAACATGTTTGAAATTTAGAGATGAAGAGTATACCAGTTGGAGTTATTTTTCACTGTGGGTAGAATTTTTAAACTATGACAACCTGATGAAAGCAAGTGCACTGGGACTTCAGATTGCAAACATGATACTTCATGCAGTATGACTGGTAGTTTGAAAAAGAAGTCCTGTGTTATAAGACACCATGATGAAATTGAGCATAATGAATCAAATGCGCATCACCTATGGATGAACATGCACACCACCTCAATTATGCTGAAGTGTGATATGCACAGTATAACACATGTACAGTAAGCAGTAAGATCCCTTCAACAGTTTCGAAGTATAATAGTGTTTATAAGAAATTAAGCCAAAGGTTCAGGCAACCCAATATTCTGTCTTGGCAGCAGCCAGTAAGAAATTTTAAAACCAGCAATGTAGCAGGCAAATTGTCATAAAACTAAGCTAGTTGAGGGCTGGAATATATACCTTATGAGAAGAGGCTGGGAGACAAGGACTTATTAAGCTTGAAGAAGAGCTAGCTTTAGGAGGAACCTAACAAGTGCTTGGCTGTACATGCAGGCAAGTCAACAAAGTGGCAGAGCCAGGATCTTCACAACGGCACATGGCAGGAGGATGAAAGGCAATATAGTGAAGGAACGGAGTTCAGACAAGACAAAGGAGAAACTTTTTAATGATGGGGACTGTCAAGGAGTGAAACAGATGGCCCAGTAAGGCTGTGCAGGTTCTGTCCCAGGAGTTTTCAAGAGCTGTGAAAAAACATCCTGAGCAACCTGGGCTCATTCCAGACTTGGCCCTTCTACAGACAGGAGACTGGGCTTGAGACCCCAAGGGCCCTTCCCACCTGGTTGTACTTCCTTTTCAGTGTCAAGAAAGTGTGAATTTGAGCATCTCCCTCCTAAGCAGGGAAGTCTTTAAGATTCCTTGGTGGATTTCTTTTTTTCTCAAAAACAAATTAATCTCCATCCCCTAGGAGAGATTTACTCGCCCCACTGCTAGTATTCAGTGTAAACAGGGACCTCAATTATTTTTAAAGATTTTATTCAAGGACTCTTAACACCAAGGCCAATTTGCCATATTAACCTAATCTCCCAAGTAACCCTAAATTAATTTCCACTCCAAGAGAGGACATAGAGATATTTTATCTCTTAGTCATTATTCTGATGACATGTTCCGGAAATCTATGAATCTTCAAAATTTCCCCCTTCATTTGGATGGGAATAACTCCTTGAACTGTATCTCGGTTCACCCGAAGTTGGAGTTTTATATGGGACTAAGAATCTCTGGAAACTTCTGAGAGGATCCAAACTGTTAAAATTATCTCATATTCTATATTCTTCCTCAGAAGTCAAGAGGGGCATCTCTGAATATGCTTACAGAGGAATACAGTGTTGTTGAGTTGCATTAGGTGCAGCCAATAAATGATCAATGAAAATGACACTCAGCCCCCCTCCAGCAGAATTAGTATATACATATGACTGTTTTCTCATACCTAATCACAACAACAGTCTTCTCTCTTTGAAATCAAAGAGCAAATCCATGCTTTTCCTCCCACAAAACATTATGCGTAGACTGAAAAAAGGGGAAAAATGACATTCAATGTCTGGAGAACGTTTCAAATGTTTCACACCAAAGGTCTACCTGAATGAGGAAATGTATGCCATCAAAGAAAGTGTAAGTAAGGGGGAGAGAAAAGCACTTCTTTCAACAGTCATTCAGCTTCATCGGCCTTGAATGACAACTGCAAGCCATCATAGATATGTTGCAATAAACTCCTTCAGTGATGGAGTCGCCTACCCTTTAAAGAAGATCTCTGAGACTGGAGGGCGTTGAAAGTCAGCATATCAGTGCTGTAGAGATCTCAAGTTGTATAGAGGATTTCTGTACACAACCCACCCTGGCTTTCCTGCCTTAAATTTGCATTACCTCTAGTTAAAATTGGAGAACACTGACCTCCATGTCACCATGAAGATCTTACTCCATCACCTGCTCTATAAACACACACACACAAACACACACATCTCAGCTGCACAACTCCACTTCTTTTTGTGTTGTTCTATCATATATTTCTGCACCTTGACTGAACTCCGTGCACCTAGCATAAACTACATCAGCAATTGGGAAAGTACAGGTTTAAAAACTTTTCAATGTTCTTAAAAAATTATATTTTGTTTATTATTGCAGAAGATAACTTGAAGGCAAAGGAGTACAGTGGTGACAGTGGTGGACAGTGTTTTTAGTATACTGTGAAAAGAAATGGTGCAAGAAAAGTTTTACTGGATTACTTTGCACTGAACTGTATTTTGTGTCTGGAAGAGCATCAATGCTTTAGAAAAGTCACATGTCTGTGTCTTTGATGGAACATGCAGAAATACACAATGTAAATTGGTAGATTGAATTACAAACACCCTTTCTATTTCCCTCAATATGTAAGTTTGTTGCTTTCTTATCTGTTCAGAGATACACTAGTGACAAAACTAACTTTACAAAAATCTCTCATTTAATTGACTGATGAATTTTAAGTGCTTGGATATAATGAAATGAGTACAAACTGGTGTTTCACGAGATCATCAATAATATTCTCTGTCAAATAAAAATATGGCAAGACTTATGATATGAATGTGGAATGCTTTGTCATTTTACAACAGTATTATATGTGACATCAGATACAAAAGACAGAATTTTCTTTGTTTCCACAGTATGTCTAAAAAACCTGCAGTACAGGAAAAGATTTTGGGCTAGAAAGAAAGTGATTCCAAAGAAGAGCTACACCTTTGTTCATGATTTAAGAAGGATGAATAGCTTCACAGTACCTTAGCCTTTTTTAAAAATGCAGCATGGGTTGAATTTGCGTATGCAAACTGAAATGTTAGACAACATAATAGTTCCTTTGTATGTTTCATACTTTGATATTGCTATAGTGAAACATTTTTAATATTGTTAAATAATTGCAAGATGAGTCTTTAGTATTTTACAGTGTTGTGTTCTATCGAAGAAGAATCTCAGATTCTGTGAAGGAATTTAATGTAAACTTTACACTAAAGGGATACGGACAATTAAAATTCTTGAACACTACCATATCAGTAGAATTATTCTGGTTTGATTTCCCTCACTTACATTTTAACATGAGAGATTTTAGAGACTCAGTGTGTACAAGTTTGTTTATACAGTATTTAAAATGCTTCTAATTTTAAATAAGTGAGTGTATTTTCACCTATAAGGATAATCAGTCCTACAAGCTAATCACCAACAAGGCTAATCACAAGCTTGCAATTAAACTAGCCAGTCACAATCATAAGTTTCAAAAGATTAGTATAGAGAAATTGCTCTTGGAAGTTTATAAATAGCACTTGTCTGTGAAAAACACATTTTCAATTGGTGGTGCATTCATCACACGCACTCTTGCACAGCATAGCAACGCATTTTATGAACAGATATCTTTACTGATGTGTGGTATAGACAAACTACGAATGATCTCTTGAGAAGCCAGTTCTGGTTCTGATAACAGTCAGATCATGGCAACAGGAAACTGAAGGACAACCTCAACACCTGACTAGTTGCATCCTTTATAGCCCATGTTTAACTCGTAAGCAACCCACCACTTGTGTATACAAGAAAAACATCAATAAATAAATGATATGGTTATTATGGGCAGACCGTGAGCATTAGCATCTTTTGTAAGGAGGGGGACATGAGAAAAAAAAAAAAAAAAGTGTCTATACATGAAGTTTCAGTGGATACCAGAAGAATAAAGCAGATCTGATTACAGTGCTTCCTTTGAAAGGAATACTGATGCACTGATCGAAGACTAGTATAACATCTAGCACAAGCAGTCAGCTCTGGCTCCGTTTTAGCAAAGACACTTTGTTAAAACAAATGGAAAGTCTCTAACCTCTAGGAGATTTTTAGAACTTGATATTTACACATTTAAATTACACGTGTTAACCATAAACAAGTAGTATATTTACATGGTTAAATTAAACCAATTGCATTAAAAAATCTGCTAAGGGATCTTACAAAGCACTTCTACAGTTGTGTGCATTTCTTCTCTAAACAACAGAAATCAAAAATTATACTGATAAAAATATACAAAAGGATGAAAGTTGATACAAATCTTCAGTGCTAATACTTATTTTGTATAGTATATGTCAATTATGCAAAAATTGTTAGAATTTCTTAACTTTATCATGGCTTCTGACTATATGTTTCTTACACTACTTCACATTCAATATTTAAAATAGACACTACGTTGTTTTATAGACTGATTTGAACTTTTGATTCACACTGCACTTTTCTTGCATTCCCCAACTTTCTTCAAATTCTCATTTTCCTAATAAATAGGACGTTACAAACTGTGTCTGTAAAATATAACATTTAAATCTTCTTTTGAATAGCTTTATGATACAAAAAGTGCTCAGGGTTCAATTATGATACAATATTTGAATTCACAAGGAATTATAAACTCTCTTTGGATTTACATATTTCTGTTGGTTGCAGGTCCATGCAACCAGTGTTAGACACATGATTCTTGCTTTTTCAATGGGTATATCCAGCACACACTTGAAAATCTAATCTAGACAGACATTTCATAGAATCATAGAATGGCCTAGGTTGGAAGGGACCTTAGAGATCATCTAATCCAACCTCCCTGTCATAGGCAAGGACGCCTCTCAACTAGATCAGGCTGCTCAAGGCTCTGTCCAACTTCGCCTTGAACACCTCCAGGGAGGGGGCAGTCACAACATCTCTGGGCAATTTATTCCAAAGTCTTGCCACCCTCGTACTGAAGAATTTCTTCTTAGAATCGAATCTAAATCTATTCTCCTTCAAATTAAACCCACTTCCCCTAGTCCTATCAGTGGATGCTCTTGTAAAAAGTCCATCCCCAGTCTGTAGGATCCCTTCACATATCGGAAGGCAGCTATTAGGTGCCCCTGAAGTCTTCTCTTTTCAAGACTGAACAATCCCAGCTCCTGCAGCCTGTCCTCGTAGCAAAGGTGCTTCAGCCCCTGGATCATCTTTGTGGCCCTCCTCTGAACACGCTTCAACAGATCTATGTCCCTCTTATGGTTGGGGCACCAGAACTGGATGCAGTATTCGAGGTGGGGTCTCACAAGAGCAGAGGAAAAGGGGAGAATCACCTCTCTTGACCTGCTGGCTATGCTTCTCCTGACAAATCCCAGGATGCGGTTGGCCTTCTGGGCTGCATGACTGCACTGTCGGCTCATGTTGAGCTTCTTGTCTATCAACACCCCCAAATCCTTCTCGTCAGGGCTACTCTCAACCAACTCTGTGCCCAGTTTGTATTTGTGCCTAGGGTTGGCCCGACCCAGGTGAAGGACCTTGCATTTTGACTTTCTGAAGCTCATGCAGTTTGCACTGGCCCATTTCTCAAGCCTATCAAGGTCCCTCTGGATGGCATCTCTTCCCCCAAGTGAGTCCACGACACCACACAGCTTGGTGTCGTCAGCAAACTTGCTGAGGATGCACTCAATGCCATCATCCATGTTGCTGACAAAGATGTTGAAGAGCACTGGGCCCAGAACAGATCCCTGAGGAGCACCGCTTGTCACTGGTCTCCATGTGGACTTTGAGCCATTGACCACAACTCTTTGAGTGCGACCATTCAGCCAGTTCTTTATCCACCCAGTGGTCCATCTGTCAAATGCGTGTCTCTCCATTTTAGAGACAAGGATGTCATGTGGGACAGTGTCAAATGCCTTGCACAAGTCCAGGAAAATTACATCCGTTGCTTTTCCCGTGTCAACCAGCGCTGTAGCTTTATTGTAGAAGGCCACTAAATTAGTCAGGCACGACTTGCCCCTGGTGAAGCCATGTTGGCTGTCACCAATCACTTGATTATCTTTTATGTGCCTTAGTACCACTACCAGGAGATTCTGTTCCATGATTTTGCCTGGCACAGAGGTAAGGTCTGTAATGGTCTGTAGTTCCCCGGGTTGTCTTTTGTTCCTTTTTTAAAGATGGGTGTCATGTTCCCCCTTTTCCAATCTGTGGGAACCCCACCAGACTGCCAGGACCCTCAAATATGACGGCTAGTGACCTAGCAACTTCATCTGCCAGTTCCTTCAGGACCCGTGGATGTATCTCATCAGGTCCCATGGACTTGTGCACCTTCAGATTCTCTAGGTGTTCCCAGACCTGATCTGCTCCTACCCTGGGTGGTTCTTCACCCTCTCAGACCCAGCCAACACCCTCTGTGATTTGGGTGGTGTAGTTCGAGTGGCTGCCAGTGAAGACTGAGGCAAAGAAGTTGTTGAATACTTTAGCCTTCCCCATGTAGTCAGTAACCAGGACACCTGTATCATTCCAGAGAGGCGCCACATTCTCTCTCATTTTTCTTTTTTCTCTTACATACCTGTAAAATCCTTTCTTGCTATTTCTAATATCTCCGGCCGGATTTGACTCTGTCATTTCATCTGATAATTTTCAGTCTTAACAAATGTGTACCCTAAATTTAAAAAGTGAAAGTTGCTAATCACTGTTCACTTCTTCTAAGTCTAGATTTTGCTACAGAAAATATAACCTTATTTGGTTTTAGCATAAAACTTCAGTGATATACACAGAAAAAGTGTTGGCTTTCAGCAAAACTTCATTAAACCAACCTACTTCTTTTCATCAGCCAATCCAAATTTTAAAAATATTATCCCAGCACATTTAAACTTCATAAAAACTGAAATGAGTATAAACTATCTTTTTGTTGTGGTTTTGGGTTGGGTCAGCCACTAAATGCAGACAGATGCTCTCTAAACCCCTCTCCCTCCCCAAACAGGAAGGAAAAAGGAACAAGGCAGAGAGATTTATGGGTTAGGAAAAAAAACTAGAACAGTTTTAATGAAACAATAATGGAAATAATAGTGAAATGATAAAAAATAAAGAACTACATACAACTATATATAAGCCCGATACCGAACCTGACTCTGCTCCACCCCCCCGCCCCAATATCAATCCCCATTGATGTTGCAGAGCAGGAGGCACTGGGTAAGCCCCAGGCTCAGTGGCAGCAGGAGGTGGATACAGGGAGCTGGATTCGGGAACTCAGGATCAGGATCAAATGCAGGAGATTGCACGGAGTCCTCCTTGGACACCAGCCATTACAGAAAAGGGAAAGGGCAGAAACTCTTCGTGATTGCTCAATTTATACTAAATATGACGTATATGGGATGGAATACTCTCGCTGGTCACCTGTGTTGTCTATTACTCCCCAGAGATGCCACATTTTACTTCCCTGTGACCCCTCTTACAACCTGGCACCCCCAGCGTGGCACACAAGAGCCAGCAGTGGCCTTGGTCACTGTAGGAATAGGTATCAGCAAGAGCCTTTCTGCATCCCAGTCCCAGGCAGTAACTGTAAACATCAGGTGTTATCACTGCCAGTAGCACACACTGTCTGGAAAAAAATACTGCTGACTTCAGAACGTGCAGCCTCTTAGAAGAAATTAAACTGGAAAGTAAAAATCATGAAACAGAACTGGGGTTTTACCTAAAATCAGGATGCTTTTGCACCCTGGTTCTCCAACTATAAATATTTTGAGGGTACTGTATTGGATACTTCAGCTTTGGTTTCTTCTCCCATGCATGTGTTTTGTTTTCTTCTATTGTTGATGATGACCTTCTAGAATGATTCAGTGGAATGAAGATAGTGGCAAAATCACTTTGATAACAATGAAATTTTCTTTTAAATGATCCTTACTGCAAGTTTTCTGAGTGCATGTACTTACATTTTGTTTCCTTTTGCATAAGTAAACCTTTAAAATGGAACAAAATAAATGCTATTATTCTGTCTATTCAAGATAACGAATTATAAATATCAAGAGCAAAACACTTTTAAATGTTAAGATATTTCTGGTAATATGAGTTGCACATATTTAACTATGTATTTCAAAACAGAACTGTGTTTGTCCCATTTTCTTCAAACCAATATACCGATGGCTGTTTCAGTGTCAAGAGGCACTTGAAGTATAGTTTTATATGACAAATTCATTACAACATTGACAAAATACCTGCCTTTTACTATCAATCCCAAGCTCAGATTCACTGATCAGAACAGCCAATATGTAAGTGTGGTGTGCAGTGGGTTTGCCTCTGATCCTTACGTCAGTGAGTAGCAAAAGCAAGTTCAGAGGGAGGTCTGGGGCTAAGGCTACTGTGAAGGGGACAGGGTGGAAGAATCATCTGGAGACTAGGCCATCCACAGCACAGGCCTAATGTTCACCCAGGGAGCAAGACTGGTGACAGGGATGAGGATAGCTGTAGTCACAAGAAAGACCTTTAAAGGGACAGGTGTTCAAGCCTCAGCTGAAACGGAGCCTGGATGTGGGTACCAGGTGAGGATGATCAAGGCAGTGGCTGTCTGCTCATGGCCTCGAGGCTTGGACATCTGAAGACAGCCATATGTGAAAGAAACTGAAATATTGGAAGTACCATATCATGACTTCACTTCAAACCTCTAACTAACAGAGTTTACTGTGCACTCGAAAAAAGGTACTAATCACTGTCCAAAAAGGAGTTTGTCTGGTCATGGCTGTGTGGAGCTAAACTGAACAATTTGCTGTCTCCATTAACACTCCATGTCACATTTTACAAAGAACTTTCTTAAAAACTATCTTTTTTTTAACCCTTACATTATCAATTGTATACTGGAAGAGCAGAGGTGCTAAGGCAGTGGTCTACAGAAAGAAGTCTGGATGCCATCCAGATGTAAAAAAGAACTAAATGCTTTGGATGTGTTGATATCTTTGTTCCAGAGAAGTATAAATTTGTAGTCAAAAAGGCATGTGAGTCAATACTTTCTTTTAAAAAATTCAGCTAGCATATTTTAAACTACTGTACTACCTAGACAGTGCAGCAGTGTCAACACAGAGTATCTGAATACCTGATCCAATGTATTAATCATATTTCATAAACATGATAATTTGCTTTAGAATATTGAATTTCTGAATGTTTAATAAAACAAAATTTGAAGCATCTTAGTTGTGCAATAGTTAGTCTTAGCACAAAGGAAAAATCTTAAGAGATTAACTATCCCATTCTACATATTGCATTTATGGAACACTCACCTTTCTCTGCTGAACTCACTGCACTAAATGCTTTAGGAGGTAGTCAAGAAAAGAAACTGTGGAAATACAGCCTGTTCATGAAGTTCATTACTCTTTTAACAATACGAGCCACTAGAAGTATTTGAATTGTTAAACAGCTTTTTTTTCCAGCATTACTATTCATCCATTTTCTGAGAGCAGGTTATTTTCCTGCGAGGAAGATAATAGGGCTTTTTACTTTCATATACCATTTAATTTTAGAATGCACTGGAATAATTTTAGCCATTCAGAATACAGTAATGCTGTGAAATTTTTGACCTATAACTATGAACTAATTTCCTAGCAATAAGGTTTAGTTTGTATTGTCTGAATAAAAGAATGTGACTTGAAAACCAGCAGCCTATTTTTCCCTTTCAAGTAAAGGAAGCAGCTGGATCCAATGACTAGGGGTAAAGAGAGGAGACAGAAGACTTAAATTACTTTTGACACTTTCTGCTTAGCTTTGGAAGACAAGCTTGTTAACATGGAAATAAGTGGCCACTCTGGCTTAGTGATATTGCTGGCCTTAAAGCAAAGCAACTGGTAAAAGGCAGTCCTCAATACTTCTTTACTGTACTGAAAAAAGTTTTACCTTGTGGTCTCCTGAAAGTAAAGGTGGCAGGACTGAACCTATAAGCCACATCACAACTTTAGTAAAAGTTTCATAGTGGTAATGTCCTTTGATCATTACTGTTGTCTGCGTAGTCGTGCAGGTTCTACTTCTGCAATAGCTGACAGTATGCAATCAGCAGGAAAGCTGATGAACACGTACTGTTTACAAAGTTAAGATTGCCCAACACTCCTGCCTGCTCAATCTGGAATCCACTAATGTTTAAAAATCAAAACTAATTCATATTGAAATGGTCTCTTATAAAATATGTTTTAATTTGTTTCCAATTCACCTGGTTCAAAACAAATTTTCCTTCTTGATCAAATTTACTTTTAAAATGAACATTGAGTTATTTTCAAATTCACAGACACATTAGCAAATTCATCCACAAATCCATCAGTGTTGTCTTATTTGATTATAAGCTTTATCCAAAGAAAAATTTGCCCAGGTAGGTAGCACTCATATTCAGTTTGACAGAATTTAGACCTAATTCTGTCTTCAATTTACATCCCAGTCTTACTTTCTCAACAGAATTTCTACACTGATCAAATCAAACTGAACAATATCTTCTGAACAACAGTAGTGGGGTCGTATATATAGGGTACCTTCATCCATGCTTCAAACTGTCCGAGAGAAATACTTTTAGCTACACTATGTTATGAATTCATCAGTAAATATCACATATTTTAAGAGTAAACATACAAGACTATTTAGAAAAAAAAAAATGTATTATATATGTTGGGTGTAAGTTTCAATGAGTTGGCAGAAGAGTGTGTCTTTTGTGAGCAGAGGCCGAGGGCTGCCCCATGACAGCCAGGCACAACAAATCCACTGTAGGACACAGCTGAGCCTCTTGGCCAAGTTGGTGATGCTTCTGGGAAAATATATTTAAGAAAGGGCAAAGCACTGTGCAACAGTGAGAAAAAAAAGACGTATGAGAAACAGCCCTGTGGACACCAGAGATAAGAAGTAGGGAGTAAAAGTGCTCCAGGCTTAGGAGCAGAGATTTCCCTGCAGCGTACAGAGAGGACCAGGGTGGAGCAGCTATCCACATTGCAGCCTGTTGAAGGTTTCCACACTGGAACAGGTGAATATTTCCTGAAGGAAGCTGAAGCACTTGGAGAACCCATGTTGAAGCAGGTTCCTGACAATATTTGCAGCCTGTGAAGATGCTCCCATGAAGAAGTGGCTTTTCTGCCAGGAACCTATGATGGAGCAGTCTTTTCCTGAAGGGCTGTAGCCCATGAAGGGGGCTCACATTTGAGCTAAGGAAAAGTGTAAGAAGGAGGAAATAGCAGATGCAGAAGGAGACCCCATCCCTAGCAAACTGCCCCCTGTATAATGAGGGTGACATTTATGAGATGGGACACACCTGTAGCTAGGTTAGATCAGCTTCCTCCCAGATCAAGCTCCTGACTGATTTAAAACAGCTGACGTCAGCACACCAGGGCTAGCTTGGGCTGGGATTCTGTCCCAGTAAAACCAGGACAGTTTAGAACCGTAACACTTCAGATCTCTAAGTGCTCAACTTGCTATTTTCTTAGCTTATGCTAGTTCCTTAATGCCAAATTATAAAAAAAAATATACTGAAATGATACCAGAGTGGTGAAACTTTTAGTAGAGAAAATATTCAAATCTTTACATGACATGTTTGAATCCTCTAGAATGTTTTTGTCGTGGCTGAAAATGAAATCACATCTTTTAATGAACTCAGCCTATAATGCTGGTATTTAGATATTGTTATTCGTTGATTCTGTAGACGAAACTGCTTAGAAAGAGAGGTAACAATTTTCCGTAACAGCAAAATTAAACACAGATCTAAGAAATATATTTTTTGACGGTGTCTCATTCCTATAGCGACTGAGAAGCTGGAAGCTCTTCCAAGCTGTTGAGTTCTATAGTGTTTGCATTGCTTCCACTGCATCATAACAAGGAAAATAAAAGAAGACCCTGAAAAAATGGGTTTAGATTATATACATATATATATATATATATAAACAAACAAAATATTTATTTACCTGCAGTTAAAGATAGTGGAATAAACTCTAGTAATTCAAGAAAACAATCTTTCTAAGGATATACAATTAAAAAGGAAATAATCCAAGTCACTAGAAGTATACAAAACTAAAAATATCCTCAAAAACCCATCTATATTAAAAAATTGGAAACATATAGATAACAAAGCAGAAACAGTTTCTTTCTTTTCTATTGCAATAAGCTTCTCTTATTTGCTCATTTATTTCTGTACTATGCTGAGCTCACAGAAAAAAATTACAAATACACACTTTTTTATTGAAAAGAAGTAACGTTATAAGACTTATCTGTAATCTTTAAGTAATGTTTGTGTTTTAACACTTTCCTAAATTTGGGCCCTCTTCTACAGAGGAATTAACAATTTCACTAGTCTAAACAAACATTATTTTGGTAAAATAATAGTATTTGATATACCTGACATACAAGTCTCCTTAGAGATAAATATTCTTTATTGTGTGTGTGTTTGTGTGAACTGTACAAGAGCAAAGAGTGCGAGACAGAACTGTGTTACAAATCCAGGGAAATATAGGACTTGGAGACCTTCGGGTCTGTGTTGTTGGTGTTGTATTATACATTCAATTTTGTAAGTGTTATGGGCTCCACTTTGAAAGTAGTTTTGAATGTTTCTATTGGTCTTCACCACGACCTTCTGATTTGGTTAAATCTGCAGAAACATGCTGCTTTATGTTCTAGGGATTTCTTTCTAACATCCAAACAGATTTTATTTACCATCAGTTTCTAGTCCCTTCTTTTTGTGCCAAGATGACTTTGGTCTTCTTCCTCAGAAGTTGTCCCAGAAGGCCAAACACCTTGGGGCTGTGTACAAATATGGTATATCCTCCCACTCCCCTCCAGGTTGGGATGTGGGTGCATGCTTATGGAAAAGACCTGGGAGTCCTGGTGGACAACAAAATAACCATGAACCAGCAATGTTGCCTAGTGAAGAGTGTGGCCAGCAGGTTGAGGGAGGTCATCCTTCCCCTCTACTCTGCCCTGGTGAGGCTACATCTGGAGTACTGGGCTCTGCAGTTCAAGAAGGACAGGGAACAGCTGGAAAGGATACAGCAAGGGACTACAAAGATGATTAAGGAAGTAGGACATCTCTCTTAAGAAAAAAAAGGCTGAGGGATTTGGGGCTTTTAGTCTGAAGAAGACTGAGGGTGGGATCTTATCAATGCTTATAAATACTTAAAGAGTGAGTACCAGGAGGATGCCTCTTTTCAGTGGTGTCCAGTGACAGCACAAGAAGTAATGGGCACAGGCTCAAACACAGGAAGTTCCGTCTAAACATGAGAAGGAACTTTTTTACTTTGAGAGTGGCAGAGAACTGTAACAGGCTGCCCAGAGAGGCAGAGGAGTCTCCATCTCTGGAGACTTTCAAAACCTGCCTGAATGAAATCTTCTGTAAACTGCTTTAGGATAACCTGCTCTGGAAGGGTGGTTGGGCTAGATGATCTCTAGAGGTCCCTTGCAACACCTAACATTCTATGATTCTGTGATTTTGTGATTCTGCAGCTACCTCTCTGAAATACCTATACATCAACACACATAGTATGGGGAACAAATATGAAGAATTAGAGACCTGTGTGCAGTCACAGAGCCATAACCTCAATGTAACTGTGGGGTAGCTCACATGACTGGATTGCTGTCATGGATAGATGCATACCGATCAGAAAAGATAGGCCAGCAAAATAAGGTAGTGGAGTGGCTCTATATGTGAAACAGCATCTAAAATGTATCAAGCTCTGCCTTGGAGAGAATGAAAAACCAGTTGAGAGCTTATGGGCAAGAATTAAGGGGCAGGCTAACATAAGTTACATTGTTGTGAGTGTTTACTACAGGCCACCTGATCAGGAAGAGATCAATGAGGCCTTGTACAGACAGCTGAAAGCAGTCTGACAATCACCAGCCCTGGTCCTCATGAGGGACTTCAAAAACCCTGATATTTGCTGGGAAGGCAGCATAGATAGACTCAATCAGTCCAGAAGATTCCTGCAGATCATTGAGGATAACTTTCTGACACAAATGGAGGAGGAACCTATGAGAAGCGCACTGCTAGATCTTGCATTAACAAACAAAGAAGAACTTCTTTGGGATGTGAAGGCGGAGGCAATCTTTGCTGTAGTGACCATGAGATGGTGGAATTCAGTGTCCTCCTTGGAAGAAGTAAAGAAAAAAGTAGGATTACAACCCTGGACTTCGAAAGAGCTAAGTTTACCCTCTTCAAAGGTCTACTCAGTAGAATACCATGGGTTAGGGTTCTAGAAGGTAGAGGTGTTCATGAGAGCTCGTCAATATTCAAACACTACTTCCTGCAAGCTCAAGATCAGTACTTCACTATGAGTAAGAAATCAAGCAGAGAAGGCAAGAAACTTGTATAGATGAGTAACAAGTCTTCTGGAAAAACTCAAATGGAAGAAGAAAATTTACAGGATGTGGGAATCATAGAATCACAGAATGTCGGAGGTTGGAAGGGACCTCTAGAGATCACCTAGTCTAGCCCCCCTGCCAGAGCAGGATCCCCTACGACAGCCACATAGGAACACGTTCAGGCGGGTTTTGAAAGTCTCCAGAGAAGGAGATTCCACAACCTCTCTGGGCAGCCTGTTCCAGTGCTCTATCACCCTCACAGTAAAGAAGTTTCTCCTTATGCTGAGGTGGAACTTCCTATGTTCTGACTTAAATCCATTATTTCTTGTTCTATTGCTGGGCACCATTGAGAAGAGACTGGCATCTTCCTCTTGACCCCCACCCCTCAGATATTTGTATATGTTAATAGGGTCCCCTCTCAGCTGTCTCCTTTCAAGGCTAAACAGCTCCAGTTCTCTCAGTCTCTGTTCGTAGGAGAGAGGTTCAAGCCCCTTAATCATCCTCGTAGCTTTCCCTTGGACTCTCTCTAGCAGGTCCATATCTCATTGGATAGCAGCACAGCCTTCCTGTGTGTCAGCCACCCCTTCCAGTTTTGTATCATCAGCGAACTTGATGAGGGTGTATTTTATCTCCTCATCCAGGTCATTGATGAAGATATTGAACAAAACTGGACCCAGTACTGATCCCTGGGGAACACCACTGGCCACAGGCCTCCAACTTGACTCTGTGCCACTGATCACAACCTTCTGAACTCTGTTGCTGAGCCAGTTCACAGTTAGTAGTGGGAAACGAGACTGGCCAGTTGGGAGGAATATGGCAATGTTGTCAGAGAATGCAGGGATGCAATGAGTAAAGCTAAGGCCCACATTAAATTAAATCTGGCAAGGGTTATCAAAGACAACAAGAAGGGGGGTTTTCAGTATATCAGTAGAGAAAAAGAAGACTATGGAAAATGTGGGCCTGTTGATGAATGAGGTGTGTGCTCCAGTGGTGGAAGACACAGAAAAGATAGAGCTATTGAATGCCTTGTTTCAGTTTTCACTGCTAAAACTGGCCCTGGAGGTAAGACAAAAGGTCTGGAGAAAAAAAGACTTTTCCCCAGTAGAGAAAGACCATGTTAGAGACCACTTAACCAAAGTGGACATCCATAAATCCATGGGTCCTCATGGGATGAATCTAAGAGTGCTGAGAGAGCTGATAGATGTTGCTATGCCACTTTCCATCATCTTTGAAAGGTCGTGGAGAACAGGAAAGGTGTCTGAGGACTGGAGGAAGGCCAATGTCACTCCAGTCTTCAAAAACGGCAAGAAAGATGACCCAGAAAACTACAAGCTGGTTAGTTTCACCTCCATCCCTGGAAGAGTGATGGAACAAATTGTTCTGGTTGTAATCTCTAAACATGTGGAAGAAAATAAGGTTATTGGGAGCAGTCAACATGGATTCACCAAGGGGAAATCTTGCTTGACCAATCATTTCTGGGCCCCTCAGTTCAGGAAAGATATTGAAGTGCTGGAGTGGGTCCAGAGAAGAGCAACAAGACTGGTGAAGGAACTGGAACACAAGACCGATGGGGAGAGGCTGAGGGAGCTGGGGTTGTTTAGTCTGGAGAAGAGGAGGTTTAGTGTTGACCTCATCACTCTCTATAACTACCTGAAGGGAAGTTATAGCCAGGTGGGGACTGATCTCTTCTCCCAGGCAGTTAGCAACAGGACAAGGGGACACGGGCTTAAGCTCTGTCAGGGGAAATTTAGGTTGGATATTAGAAAGAAATTCTTTATAGAGAAAGTGGTCAGGCATTGGAATGGTCTGCCCAGGGAGGTGGTGGATTCACCGTCCCTGGAGGTTTTTAAACTGAGATTGGACATGATACTTAGTGCCATGATCTAGTAAGCGGACTGGAGTTGGACCAAGGGTTGGACTTGATGATCTCTCAGGTCTTTTCCAACTCAATTGATTCTATGATTCTATGATAGTCTTTATGATGTCATAACTGGCTGTTTAGATGAGGGGAGAACAGTGGATGTAATTTAGGTTGGCTTCAGTAAGGTCTTTGTCACTGTCTCTTATAGCATTCTCATTAGGAAACTCAGGAATTGTGGAATAGATGAGTGGACAGTGAGGTGGGCTGAGAGCTGGTTGAGTGACAGAGCTCAGAGGGTTGTGATCAATGATGCAAGGTCGAGTTGGAGGCTCACAGCAAACTGTGTTCCCTGGGTCTGGTCTTGTTCAATATATTCATAAATGGCCTAGATGAGGGGACAGAGCGTATTCTTAGAAAGTTCAATGATGATACAAAACTCAGAGTTGCGACTGACACACTAGAGAGCTATGCTACCATTCGGTGTGGTCTGGACAGTCTGGAGAGTTAGGCAGAGAGGAACCAAATGAGGTTCAACAAAGGCAAATGAAAGATTCTGCAGCTGAGGAGAAACAACCTCATCAGTATAGGTTAGGAGTAGACCTGTTAGAAAGAAGCCGTGAAGAGAAGGATATTGGAGTCCAAGAGCCAGCAATGCACCCTTGTGGCCAAGAAGGCCAACGGTATCCTATTAAGAAGAGTGTAGTCAAGGGAGGTCATCCTCCCCCTCTACTCTGCTTTGGTGAGTCCAGTTCTAGGCTCCCAAGTTCAAGAGAGACAGGGAACTACAGGAGAGAGTCCAGCGAAGGGCAATGAACATGACTGAGGCACTGGAGTACCTCTCTTATGAGGAAAGGTTGAGAGAGCTGGGACTGTTTAATCTGAAGAAGACTGAGAGGAGACCTTATGAATATATATATAAATATCTAAACGGTGTGTGTAAGAAGGATGGAGACAGACTTTTCAGTGGTGCCCAGTGACAGTACAAGAGGCAACAGGCACGAGCGGCAACACAGGAAGTTCCATCTAAACATGAGGAAAATTTATTTACTGTGAGGGTGACAAAGCACTGGAACAGACTGCCCAGGGGTGTTTTGGAGTCTCCTTCTCCGGAGACTTTCAAAACTCTCTTGGATGCAATCCTGTGTAATATACTGTAGGCAACCCTGCTTTAGCAGGGCAGGGGTTGGACTAGATGAGCTCTACAAGTCTCCAACTCTGACAATTCTGTGATTTTGTGACTCTCTGAGATTTGCATAATATTGCTACCATGCCACATTGTATATACACACGTGTCGTGGGTTGACCCTGGCCAGCCGCCAGGTACCCACACAGCTG
The DNA here is from genome assembly GCA_020746105.1 of Trogon surrucura. NCBI lineage: Eukaryota > Metazoa > Chordata > Aves > Trogoniformes > Trogonidae > Trogon > Trogon surrucura. Next base: position 107,631,160 of record CM036617.1, on the reverse strand, counting down.
CTCTCTCACTCCCCCTTCACTGCTAGACAGGGGGAGAAAATATTTCCAAGGGTTCAGGATTTGAGATAAGGACAGGGAGATCACCCTCATTTACTGTCCCGGGCAAAACAGACTCAGTTTTGGGGAAATTAGGTACATTTATTAAGAGAACTAATCAGAGAGGAGTAGTGAGAAAGAGCAAACAGATCTTAACAAACAGAACACCTCCCCCCATCCCTCCTTCCTTCCCGGGCTTAACATCAATCCCGGTTTCTCCACCTCCTCCCCCCCTGAGCGGCACAGGGGGACAGGGAATGGGGGTTACGGTCAGTTCATCCGACGTTAATTCCACCGCTTCTTCACTCCGGGGGAGGACTCTTCACTCTTCCCCAGGGCCACTGTGAGGTCCCTCTCACGGGAGACAAGCTTCACGCTCTCTTCTCCGCGTGAGTCGTCCCACAAAGGGCAATTCATCAAAAACTGCCCAACAGGAGACACCTCATGAGGGGCAGCCCACCCCTCATGAGTCTGAGGCGCAGTCCTTCGGGGGAAACTGCTCCAGCGTGGGCCACCCGCAGCGTCCCAAAAGTCCCACCAGCCAACCTGCTCCAGCGTGGGCATTCCTCTCTTCCACGGGCTACAGGTTCCGGCAGCGACTTGCTCTGATGTGGGCTTCCCACGGGCTACAGTCCCCTTCAGGCATCCACCCACATGGCGTGGAATCCTCAGTGGACATCTACGCGGTGATCCTCACGGTGGACATCTGCACCTCGCCCATGGGCTGCAGGGGGACAACCCGCTTCACCATGGTCTTCACCACAGACCCGGGGGACTCCTTCTGCTCCGGCGCCTGGAGCTCATCCTCCCCCTCCTCCTTCTTCACTCACCTTGGTGTCTGCACAGATTCTCACTCCTCCATCTCTGTGCCAGCTGTTATGGCGCAGTTCTTTTCCCCATTCTTAAATATGTTTTTCACAGAGGCGTTCCTCTGCTATCACCTTACTGATAGGCTCAGCCTTGGCCAGCGGCGGGTCCCTCTTTGGAGCCGGCTGGCATTGGCTCTATCAATCTTGGGGAGCTTCTAGCAGCTTCTTACAGAAGCCACCCTGCAGCTCCCCCCCGCCGCCGAAATCCGGCCAGGCCAAACCAAAACAACACGACAGTCAAGTTTCTCTGCAACACACTGGACTAATTAAAACACTTCCATTTACTCTTCCTGTATTATATACACTCTTCTTTCTCTTGGTGATCCTTGGAGAAATTTCTTGCTTCAGTTACAGTTAATCATTCTTAAAAACAGCTAATCAAAACTCTGCAGTGTTCAAAATAAGGTCAGTCAGTGCTTAATACAATAGAACTAATAATTCCTTAACTCTGCTAAATATACCTGAAATGACATGACTAGTGATCACATTTGCTTTTATCATGAATGTGAATTCTTATTTTTCTGCAAGAAAAGGACTTCAGCTTTCATTGCTGTTATTTGTAAAGAAGCTGCACTTTGTAAAATGTCCAGTGCTATATAGTTCATTAAGAGAAGAAAGCCTGTTCCTTAGGAGGGAATCTTTTATTTAAACTTCAAAGCTCTAGCATTAAAAAAGAACTTTAGCATATAAGATACTGAGCATCTGAAGAGGCTCTGTCATAAACGATATCATCTGAGCATGTTTAAATTACATTTCAAATTCCTTTTTTTATTCCTGGTTTGGTTTTTCTTTTTTAGTTTGTGTGTAACTGTGGTAGATCTGAGCTTTTGATTAACTTCAAGTACAGATTTAAAGAAAAAAGAAAATACTTGGGACTAGCCTCTGATTCCACTAGTATTTCCTACCTTTTTCAGGAGCAAGATTGATAGAATGTTCATGACTTTCCTGGAAAGATAAACTGTCACAATGCTGTGTCCTACATTTATTTGCATGATGAATAAAGTAACTGTTTAAAAAATATCACAATCTGTTTTCTTGATATTTCAGTAGCATAATTGCTGGCAAAGTACCATAAACACTCATTGCTTGTTGAGTTTTGGGTGCACTGTGATGTCAAATAAGTAATAAAAATCTGTCTCTCTGTTCCTTGCTGTCTCCCAAACAGGTTGTCGCATTTTAAACTCAGTCAGCAGCTCAGCCCCACGCAGCTGCTCGCTCACTATTGGGCAGTGGGATGGGAAGAGAATCAGAAGAGTAAAAGTGAGAAAACTTTTGGGTTGTGATAAAGACAGTTTAATAAGTAAAGCAAAAGTCGTGCATGTAAGCAAAGCAAAACAAGGAATTAATTCACCACTTCCCATGGGCAGGCAGGTGTTCAGCTGTCTCCAGGAGGGCAGGGCTCCATTGCACATAATGGTGACTCGAAAAGACTAACACCGTCACTCCAAACATGTCTCCCTCCTTTCCTTCTCTTCCCTCGGGTTTACATATTGAGAATGATGTCATATGGTCTGGGACATCTCTTTGGTCACTTGGGATCAGCTGTCCTGGCTGTGTCCCCTCCCAGCTTGTTGAGCACCTCCAACCTCCTCGCTGGTGGTGTGCGATGAGGAGCAGAAAAGGGTTTGACTCTGCACAAGCACTGCTCAGCGGTAATAAAAACATCCCTCTGTTATCAACACCGTTTCCAGCACAAATCCAAAACACAGCTGTTTTGAAGAAAATTATCTCTACATCAGCCAAAACCAGCACTGAGATTCAAGACAGTCAGTATACTGGGGACACATTCAGAAATGCCTTCCAAATCACTCAATCTGACCATGTACTTTATGATTCCTTCTTTTAATGAAGTACAAGTTTATAGGTAAGAGCCTGACACTTTTTGCCACAGAATGGCATCAAGGTAGATTTATTGTACAAATTTCCTGAGGGAAGTATAATTTTAATTAATTAAAAAATTATATTTTCTGAGTCAGGTTATTTGCAGCCAGAAGGTGAGAGGATTTTACTATAGCATCCAAGTGCATTAAACATTCATTCATTTACTGTGACATAAATGCCTGGTGCAATTCAAAGTATTATTACTCTCATTTTAAATTAGGGAACAAGACACAACTATCCTTGTCTAACCTAATACAGAAGACACTTCAAAAAGACATCTATTGTCATTACCCATCTATTAACTGTTGCATACATTAAAGCCGTGTGTTTGACTGTTGTCTGCATTGAAAGCATTTGCTGAAACACATTCCTCCTTTCCAGGTGAGACGAGTATTTGTCTGGTTCAAGACGAAAAGATAGAGCAAGACTTGCTTAAAAATAGAGTTCTAGACGAATTCTTTGGCATGAGACTAGAAGCCTAAGAAATAGATAAGAGGAACATTCCCCCACAAAGATTTTGCAGTGAGTGTGAAAGAGAAATAAAAGGTATGAACTTGTTATGAACATTAGAATAGATCATGCTATTGGAGAAGCAATTATTGGTATTGAAACAATCTTACAGTTATGTATTGTATATACTGTGCATATTTTATATGGTAATTTTTATTATAATATAACCAACATATGTGGTAAAAACATAGCAATCATGTCAATAAACAACACAGATTCACTCCAGACTGAAACAAGGAGATTAATGAGGAAAATGCCAGCATTATTTCCCTATAATGACATCGTTATTTAAAACATGTTTAAGAAAACTTCTGGGAAATTATGAATATCTCAGATAATAGTTCTGGTAGTCTAGTGTTAGAAGTTATAAAGGATAGGAGTAACTATCACCTGAATAAATATGACTTGTGAAAAGTAAAACCAGGCTTAGCAAAGGGTAAGGGTGCCATGAAATAGGGAGAGATCTTCTCTGTCTACCAACTGTCCGCCAGCAAAGGTGCGAATGAGTAGATGTGTCTGGGTGGCGGCTGCTGTGGTGGTTTCCTGAAAACACTCAGCAGGATCCCTCATCAAAAGAAAGGAAGTTGTCAGTTGAAAAGAAGGAAAGGCCTAATGAAGAAAAAATAGTAGGTAAAAAGTACAAAACAAAAGACTGAAATAATGTGGGTTTGGTTTTTTTTTCACAGAGGAGGGCAAACACTAGGCAAACACTCGCAGAGAGCAGTTATGGTCTGCTGAAAAAAGTCTACTAAATCTTAGATGGTGTGGAGAATGAGTTTTTCTTATGCGGGATCTCAAATGACACAAATGAAACTAGAAGGTAGGAAGAGCAAGAATAGCATCATTCCTACAGAGTTTTGGAACTCTTATCTTCAAGGGGCTATAGAAATTAGAAGTTTTTATTAGACTGGACAGGTTTGTACAGAATAATCCATCTGGGATTAAAGACAAAGACACCTCCAAGGTGTAGGCGGATTTCTTGTGGAGCAGGGGTGCGGTATCCCTTTAAAGGTGTGGACAACCCAGTTTAGGCCTAAACAAAGGCTCTGTCCTTGGAGCTGCCCTGGGGCACGGAGAGGAGGAGGTTTATCTGTTTTGTAAAGAGCCTTGCCGGGGGGAGAAGGGGGGGCGAGAGCTGCCTGCACAGTTGAATGGCACTGCCCAATAAAATGCCGGCGCTTGTAAACCTGTAACTGACCAACTCTGTTGGGGGGCAGGCGCGTGGATGCTGCTGAACTGTATATATTGGGCTGTCTGGAGCAATAAAGGGAAGACGACTTGTGACCCTATTGGTGTGATGGTCGTTACTTGGCCAGCTCTCCGAAGGGACACTTCTAGACTGAGGAAATATTTTCTGAATTAAAACAAACAAACAAAATCAGTATGTTTTATTCAAATTCAGATGTTATGACAGAATTGTTTTCCTATTTCATTGAAACATTGTATAGAGAGATGGTAAGTATAGTAATTGATGATATTGAGATAAAATCAAATGATACAGATACATAGATCATTTGTCTATTTGCAGAGCTGGATATTTTTTCAGGAATGAAGATTTTTTTCTAGAGAAAATATATTTTCTGGATTGGATGGATGCTTTTGATATACACTTTCGCATAATCTACTTTTCTTCTATCAAAGACTTTTGTTTCCGTGTCTGCTTAAAGAGTACATCCATTAAAAACTGCCTCAGAAATGACAATGTAATACTTCTTTCTCAACTATTTCGACATCAGTCAAGAGTATAAAATTTACACCTCCAGCTTCTGTCCATTATAAAATGATGCCCCCCAGAAACTCGTAGAGTGGGTAAATGCACACTATATGCACAATAACCACGGAGATCTAGCATTAAAATCTCACATTAGTGCTACTTTTGTTGTTTTATCTTTCTCTCCACTGTATCTCTACCTGCTTTCTTCCATTTTCTCTTACTCCTTTAATAGTGCAGACTGCTATTTGTTGTCTTGTCTGCTAATTGTAGGGTCAAAACACTCTTTCAGACAGGGTCAATATTCACATATGACACTTGACTTCATTTAAACTGGAGTTTGCTTACTCTTACAGCAGCGTGTTTTCCATGTTAACATTCAAATTCATCTGTCTCCTGCTATAGTTCATACAAAAACTGATAATTGAATATATTTTCTATCATAACCCTAGGTCATGTGAAAAGAGATTGGAAAATTACTCTCAGCATCAGTTAAACAACTGCAAAATGTGAGGAAAAAAAATAATGTCAATTAAAACAATAAGGTTAATAGCATGGAAGAACACTTTCTTTCTGCAGCAGGGACCACATCTGGAAGAGATATCACATTGGCAAACAATGATAGGACAAGGGGTAATGGAATCAAGTTGGAACACAAGAGGTTCCACTTAAATTTGAGAGAAAACTTTTTTCAGTGAGGATGACAGAACACTGGCACAGACTGCCCAGAGAGGATGCCGAGTCTCCTTCTCTGGAGACATTCAAAACCCGCCTGGACGCCTTCCTGTGTAACGTCATCTAGATGTTTCTGCGCTGGCAGGGGGATTGGACTAGATGATCTTTTGAGGTCCCTTCCAATCCCCAGCATACTGTGATACTGTGATACTGTGATACTGTGATACTGTGATCTCTAATCATACAATCTCTCTCCTCAAAAAAAAAAACAAACCCAAAATACTGCACAGATTTCCTGGAAATAAATGCTACACAGAATTAGCACAGCTTCTGAGTTTATGGTGGATTTATGAAAACAATTCTCCACGTTTTGAAATTGAATTAAAAATGTATATACAGTGATGTGGCATGTCGACCCTAGCTAGCAGGTAAGCCTCACTCAGTTGCTTGCCTCCTACAGCCAGCAGGACAGCGGAGAGAATCAGAAGGGCAAAAAGGAGGAAAATTTGTGGGCCAAGATAAAGACAGTTAAATAAGTGAAGTCCCATAGCATGTGCAAACAAAGAAAAATAGGACATTCATTTGCCACTTCCATCAGCAGACAGATGTTTGCTGCTACCTGGAAAACGGCCTCAGCATACATGGTGATTACTTGAGAAGGCAGTTCTTGTAACCCCAAACGTCCCTCCTTCCTCCTCATTTCCCTCATCTCTTAATTCTCTCCACAAGGTTGTATGGCATGGAATACCATCCCTGTTGGGGTCTGTCCTGCCTGTGTCCCTCCCCAGCATCTTTCACCCCAGCGCCCTACTTCCTATGGGGGCAGCGTGAAAATTGGAAAAGACCTTGGTACTGTGTGAATGCTGCTCAACAACAGCTAAAACATCAGCATGGTGTCAACCATGGGGCTAGTTTAGCTACAAATACAAAACACAGACCCTTATGGGCTGCTGTGTAGAAAATTAACTCTATTGCAGACAAACTCAGAACAATCTCCACCCCTTATTCTGTACCATTTATATTGTGTGCTGCAGTGGGTCCCACACTATCCAATACACTCTAATTAAACACCTTCTCCCTCCCTATCCTTTGGTATACGCACAGTTATCATTCCCTTAGTCTGTGGGCCACCCTTGTAAAACGTCCCTAGAGTGTCCAGAGTCCACTTAGTCCATGACCTGGGTTCCACCTCTTGTGGTGGGTGCTCAGGAGAGCAGAAGTGGTGTGGTGGTGTGGTGACCTATTGGGCACCGAAACCAGCTCTGGCTGGGTCCCTGCTGCACTTGCCTGGCTTCTTGTAATGCTCATGCACCAACTCTAGTACTTCCTATAAATACAATTGAGATTGTAGGTTAGAACAACTGAAAGGTATATCCATTGCAAGTGAATATATAACTTATTTTTAAATTGCTTACTTTTTTTAATTATTTTTTCCAATGCTCATAGGTGTTTTATCTTCTTTCCCTCTCTAACTAAAAATGGCCATGGTCTCCCTCTCAAATGCATCTATTTTTTGTTTGTTTACCTAATTGGGCAAGATAGACTTATTAGTATGCTCTAACGTACATTTAGCACAATTTAGCTGCAAAATTCATTTCTGCCAGAGCTTGTGTTTACTAAAACAATTATACATTGTGAAAATAAGCAAATATATTCCTTTCTGCAGGAAAAGCTCTCTAGCATGATCTGAAATTGTATGGAAACTACCGGTGTAAACTAATTAAATTTCTGTTGGCCTGCTACAATGTCCATGTTCTCTGTGTTAGCTTCCAGCTCTGTAGCTGGAGTTGTCATTTGATACTTAACACTAAAATTCCACAGCAGTGCTTCCCTCCACATGTTTCTCTTTCTTACCTTGTGATAATAGAAGGTATTCTTTTACATAATTCCTCCTTCCTTCCAGTAAACTTGAGTTAGTAGGTGTCAGACACTGGAATAAATTTACATTATGTTTATATAGCCTATTGTTTCATTCAAGGTCACTGAAGTACAAAACAAATCATATTACACTGTTTCCTTACTTGAGGCAGCTATCACTAAGACTAGGAGTATCTTTCTGTCTGCTTCCAGAGGACAAGATAAACATAAATGTGACTCAAAAAAATTCATTTAGAGTTGACTAGAATTTAGAGTTAAGTCTTGTGTTCTTATTTGCTCCCCTGGTTTCCTGCAGGGAAAAAAATCTGGTTGCCTTTTATTCGGGTTTCCACCTCTCATTTACTTTTCAAAAGTAACACGTTTTCTTTTTGAAATTTCTCCTCATATTGCTGCTGGTCACAATAACCCTTTATGAAGAGAAAAGGAGATATGATTAAAATGTCCCTTAGTGGGCTTGATGAAGACATGGTAATGGCAGCAATTTCCATGCAATTTTCATAAAATACCTCAGCACTTACTGAACATCTAAGTAACTCTTAACTACTAGAACTTTTAATCTACCTTGTCTAATTGTACACATTCCTATTAAAAAATGTTCTTAACAGTTCTTGCAAAAAGCAGAATTTTATAGCACTAAATACTGGAGGCTGTGCAATATGCTTATGAAAATTGAGTAGATTCTGCTAAACCACATGTGTGTGTGTGTGTTCATGTACACATGTAAAGATCACTGCTTGCAAAGAGAAACTTCTAACCTTTCAAAGAATATGATGTAAAAAATGAATTCGGAACTTGTGCCAAAATAATTTTTTTGACTGAACAAACTCCATATATAGCTGCTTTAGGTTGATCGAAGTAATTTGATATAGACCTTTTCCATTGGCTATTATTGTATATCTCTGAAGCATGCTGAAGAAATAAAAACTTACTATTGATGACTTTTCAAAAGGGATTCTTCACATCTGAATTACAGATTGTATTATTCTTATTACTTTTACTAAGCACCTGCAACAAGAACTAATCTGTCATGATATTGGAAAAAAAAAGGCAGTGAAGAGGAGGAAGAGCAATAATTCATTAGTTTGACTCATTTATGTTGATTGTACTTGTTCGTACATTGGCTCACATTTTCATCAAATACATTAAACTGCAGGTTTTTCATTGACTTTTGTACGAGCTAGATAAGAATTTCCAAGGGCAAAAGCTAGTAAGTGTAACACGCATTATTAATGTGTTTATGTCTCCCTTACTATATTTATTATAACCACATTAATGAAGATGCCATGAATGTTAGGGTTGATTTATAAGAATGAGGTACTGTTTACAACCAGATTACTGCACACTGGAAATATTTTATTTAACTTAACTATATGCATTTACAATTTATTAAGACACTTGTATCACTCCAAAGAACAGTCTCTATTAAGAAGATCAACGACCTGCAGGTTTACAATGCTTTCTTCTGAACCTCAGTGTTGAGGGGAAAATATAATTCCAATTTTTATTGACAATCAATTTCTATGCAAGGAATTTACCAAATAATACAAATACTCTCATAAGGTATATCACAACCCGTTTCAAGATACTAAAATAGAATTTAATAACTTTAACATACATGCAGATAAAGCACGTAGGGCCCGAATCAGTTCTCTGATAGGCACCACCTCTTCTCCACAATCTGTATAGGAAACCACAACCTTGCAGGGATACAGGGGATGTGTCAGGTCTTCATACATTTCTCACAGAAGTTATGGCACTGCTGTCTCTTTGTTCATATACACCACTTGTCCATTCAGCATTGGAACATCTGGGGTCCTATTTACAGTTTTATCCTCTATTCTTAATGTTAAGTCAGCTTTATTTGAGAACAAGTCTAAATGTTTTAAGGAACCAGGACACCATTCCACAATGTATACATATATGTGGATTAAATAATGTCACATATATAAACACATATGTATATATATATAAAACCAATCTTACTATTAAACAGAGAGAAGTATAAGATGAAGTAGAAGCTAAACTGGCAGTTGAAAAGTAGGTCCCTTCCAACTAAAAATATTCTATTCTATTCTATTCTATTCTATTCTATTCTATTCTATTCTATTCTATTCTATTCTATTCTATTCTACTCCACTGTACTCCACTGTACTCCACTGTACTCCACTGTACTCCACTGTACTCCACTGTACTCCACAGGAAAGTGCTACAGGTAGACATACAATTTTCAGGAAATTTCGGTTCTAGGGCTAGCAGCAGCATCATAGAAGGTACAGCCCAAAGAGATGTGGCCTTACAGAGGTAAATACAGATACAAGAGAATGAAATTACATTTTCTAGGAACTATGACATCTGAAAATCCATATCCATGCTCTGCAGTTTTTAGCAGAACATTATATTTGAGTATCATATAGTACTAAGTGGGAAATTAAATTGCTGGAAAAAAAAGACATCTGTGAAATTTTCCTCAAGTTGCTATAGCATATCAGAAACTGCAAAATGTCTTTTGAAATACCTGCCCAGAAAAGTCAGTAGGGAGAAACCAGTGAATAACTGAGTTTGTGACCAGGAACGTATTGTTTTTCTTGACCTTATTTTAAAGACAACGCAAACTAGATTGAAGTAGCTCTGGAGGTTACTCTAAGACTTATGAAGTGTGGGTCAAATGTCTGTGATGAATGTTATGAAGCCTTGAATTGATAGAAGAGATCAGTTTTGTGTATTACTTAGGAACTTATAAAACATGACTGCTAGTGTTAGAAAGTTGAGGGGTGAAAACAACAGAGAACAAGGTCCTGACCTAACATCATGAGGGATTAGCACCAGTACAACAGAAGTGGTAGTAGAACCTAAACTCCCCTCTGTGATGAATGAAATTTTATGAAATCTTACTCAGCATGATCTGTTTTTATTTGTGTTAGACATACAGTGAATTTGATGTAACCTACAGCTTCTGATGAAAAGGTTGCACCATAAGTAACATAGCTCAATCTCTTTCCATTTTGATGTAGTATGCTGTGCTGGGATAATTGACTGCACTCTACAAAGACCTCCTCTCCCATTTCCTTTGAGAAGCTTCTGTAGAATGGACCCAAGCTATCTTTCACTCAACAGGCAGGCAGCAAACAGAGTCATGCGTACATCTAGAGTGTTCCTCTGAACTACACGGACTGGAGCACCTCTGCTACAAGGACAGGCTGTGGGAGCTAAGATTGTTCAGTCTTAAAAAGAGAAGACTCTGGGAGGGCAACCTAATAGCTGCCTTCCAACACCTGAAGGGATCCTACAGGGAGGCTGGGGAGGGACTTTTTACTAGAGTGTCCACTGATAGGACAAGGGGAAATCGGTTTAAGTTGCAGGAGAATAGATTTAGATTAGATTTTAGGTGGAATTATTCAGAACAAGAGTGGCAAGACTCTGGAATAAATTGCCCGGAATGGTTGTGGATGCCCCCTCCCTTGAGATGTTCAAGGCCAGGTTAGATGAGGCCTTGAGCAACCTGGTCTAGTTAAAGGCGTCCCTGCCCATGACAGGGAGGTTGGATTAGATGACCTTTAAGGTCCCTTCCAGCCTAGGCCATTCTATGATTCCATGATTCTGTAATTGAAAGCAGGCCGTGAAACATTCTGAAAAAGACAAATGCATCCCAGGAAACAGGTACAATTCTCAGTGGAGAGACTTGTAGCTAAAGGATTTCAGTTTTCAACATGTGCCAGAAGTACAACTTTTCTTCAGAGACTGTAAACAAAAAACTGTTCTTGTCAAAATTTGTTAAATTCAAAATAATATTAGAAAACGCAGGTGTTACTTGTCAAGAAAAGAAAAACTTTTTCTGAGAGAAGTTGCAAGAACATCTCCGTATACACAAAATGTTCTCAGTGCATTTCCAACTTGTACTGCACATCTGCCTGATCTTTTTTATTATGTCATATATTTACAATAAGTAAATAAGTAAAATATGTATGCTTCAATCTCCAGTACTTACACTAATACCACCTAATAATTTGTCGTGGTCTGATCAGAGGCCCAATGTAATGTATTCATCATTTCAGATGGTTACCATCTCATGGTTGTCAAAAATGAGCTACTAAATACTGGGATTCTTAATCTGTGTATTAGAAAACAACATAATATTCAAAATGATCAGTACATTTTAAATGACACTAAGGAAAATCACTGACATGCATAATTTTTGGATGATTGGTTAATAAGTAAAATTTAATTTAGATTTTAAAAGCAGAAGACTGGTTTGGGATTCCATTTTTAACAAGGAATTAAAAAGGTAACTGTGAAAATGGGCAAAAACTGCTGTGCTTTTTGCCTATATTCAAATAACCGAATGGCACAGGAGCTAGAAATATGACACTAACTGCAGAATATGTTTCATAAAGCTTCAAGGATACCATCAGAATCGTATTTTATAAGGTGCAGAATTCAATCAAATATTCTTATATTTTAGTCTCATTGACTAAAGTTTAGGGAATAATATCATAAAATCATAGAATCATAGAATGTTGCTTTTTCTACAGTCATAATTAAAAGATCTTCAAATTTTTTTAACTGTCTTCACCCTGCTGCAAAACACCTGCAAGTTCTTTACACAATTTTTGATAAGATACCCATTTTCATGTAAACAGTTGTTTTTTGCATAGGTAAACACTTACTATAAAAGTAATTTAATCTGTTAGATGAGCAGCTCCCAAACTATGGTTGGCAAACTAATCAGTGTCCCTACGAGTGTTATAGATAATTCTGAAATTATATCACCTTTAAGTTTAAAAGACTATTTTAAACTTGTCTACATTAGAACTGTTCTCATTACTTTTCTACTTCATAATTTTCTTTTCACATTTAGAAGCCTGTATTGCTATCAAATACTGCATGTGATTGATTTGTGATTGATGACTACATTTTAACCAGACTTCTTAGTCATCACTGACCACTACGGTCTGGTTTGGGAAACAAGCAGATTCCAGCAGCCAACTGATCTAATTGCTAAATCAGTTCACTGCTTTTAGAGGGGAGAACACGTTGCTTCAAAAGCATGAACAGGCAATCATGTGCTTCTTTAATAATATCGTGATACAGTTAAAATAGAAACAAAGAGGTTTTGGTTGTGGGCTGTTGTTTGGGTTTTTTTTCATCACAGGCATAACTTCAAAGCCTTTTTTATGGAAACCATACATATTATGGGTAAAATTCTTGACCCACATTTTGTAGGAAATATGTTTTATTCTATTTTATTCTATTTTCCTGTACTCTTAATTTCTTCATAAAGTGTAATGTTTAATTGTGTTTAAGGAAGCAGACACAGCTGTGTTAAAGCCAAAGAACAAATTCTGGTGGGCTATAAATAATTAAAGATATGGAGAACATGACTAAATCATGAACAGCCTCCCTGGGAGAGGAAATTTGCTTTACGAATTCCACTAAACTGTGCATAAAAAGTTATATCAAAGAAAATTGAGAAACTTTGTATGCCTGATGGGGGATGGTCATTGCATGAGTGTACAGAGTAAAGGAGGAAGTAATGAGTTTGTTCCAGATTGCTTAGTTGTTACAAGAAACGCCCAGATTATATTTCTTGCAGACAGGGGATTTCTAGAGGTCCTGTTTTTTTGTTAAAATAGAGTCATGGAGACTATGGAAAGGCATGAAAGGAAGATAACGTTGAACTTCTTTTTCAATAAAGTTTTGTGAGAAAATTATCAGGCACACTTCAGACAACTGGACAGTTGTTATGGTTTCAATATTAATAAATAATAATAATGCATTATAATAAAAATAATAAAAATAAAAAATTAACAAAAGTAGTAAAATAATGAAATAATAATAATTAATAATAATAAACAAAGACAACAAAAAGAGAGAGAAATAAGATACAAGAAAAGACAAGTGATGCACATGGCAAATGTTCACCACTCGCTGACCAATGCCTGAGCAGTAATCCACCCACTCCTGGTCAAACTGTTCCCAGTTTATACACTGAGCATGACACCCTATGGTATGGAATATTCTCTTGGCCCTTTTGGATCAGCTGTCCTGGCCATGTTCCCTCCCAGCTTCTTGTGCACCTTCTCATAACATCCAACAAAGCAGGCTGGGTCCAAAAGAAATCTTCATCTATAAAGAGGTCTTGAAGAAATAGACCTGTACTGAATTGGACTCCTGTATTTTAAGTCTTTGACTTACTACAATTTTCGTTTTAGGAACCTTGCAATCCTCTATAAATGGTCCTGATTTAGAGCGCTTTTTTTTTCTGAAATTCGTTTAATTTTATTCCTCTGGATGAGTAAAGGAATGAAGCCATGAAAATGGAGAGATGAGAAAGTTGATTTTCAAGATAAAAAGCTGCCTCTCCTCCCTATACAACAGCATCTCCTTTCTATGACTAATTGCAAGAGATTATCAAACACATCCAAGTGGCCAAAAGACAAACAACTCTGCACAACCATATCCTACAGATTGAATCTATTATTTTGATGGGGCATGAAAAAACTTTCATAATTATTCACTTGACTGACAAAGCCTGATCTCTAAAAAGACTGAATCTACTAAGCTGGGAAAGACACAAATGGGAAAACTTAAGAGTAGAAAGTTTTGCTAGTTTTTATTTGAGCAGGTTGTGCTACAGCAATAAAAGTCAATTGACCAATTTAGAAAATGGAAAGAGAGTCACTGCATCATGTTGGACATTTATTGAAAGTAACAAAAGAGCACAGATGTAAAGCCCTCTAAGCCTGATGCTTTACCATTGGATTAGCTTGGCAGAATGGTGCTTCCAAGTGAAGGGACAAATTCAGATTTTGTAGTCTGTAACATGAATTTAAAATGAATAAAATTGTTGTTTTCTGGAATACTAAAAAAAAAGACAATCCACACTTGTGTTTTCTGTTCAAAATCCTAAGTTCTATAGTGCAGTAGCACACTGTCCCAGAGCAGTGAAAATACATTGTTCTGTAACACCAGGCATACCAATCTCATTTACTGAAAAAAAAAGCTATGTTTTTTGATGTGTAAAATCAATCTTATTCAAAACTTTGCCTGAACAAAAGCATGTGAGTAAACTGTAATAGTCCAAGATGGTTAAAGTCCATTTAAAAAGGTTCATGGTGGCTCATACACACGAAAATATGAGAAATACATAAAGAATGTCTGTTATAAAATAGAGATAAAAATATCTCCAGGATTTGAAGAGAATCCCATCAGAAATAAAATCCTTGTTCTTTCTGAGATTTTTATGCAGACTTTAGATCACTGACATCAGTTTTTAAAAGGAGAAAAATTGTATGGAATACCCAAAAAAAAAGTTACCAACTTGCATAGGATAAAAAAATAACAGCTGAAGTGGCCTAATTCACAAAGACCACAAGTTTATATGATTTCTCTAAGTGCTCCCACAATCATGTGAAATTGAAAAGATGGATAAAAGGTGGTAAAAGTACTATTAAACCTTCACTTATCTTCAAAAAATTAGCTGGAGATTTGACTGCTGCTGCAAGAGCAACAATGGAGCCTCCTGGGGGGGGAAAAAAAAAAAAAAAAAAGGTTGCACACACACATGTACTCAGACAGGGAGATTAGCATAATTGAAAAAAGGCACTTTCAAACCAACAGATGACCTTACCTGGGTATACTCAAATCAGTAAAAGCATATTATTGTTTAATAGAAGGTCGAAGCCTGGGAACGACAAGCTGACTACTGCCCATGAATTTCACCGAATTCTTAGATAAAATGGACTTTGATATTTTGGTGGTCAATACTATCTGTAGCACCAAAACTGTGCTGCCAGAACAATGGAAGGAATTAATGCGTGCAGGGTGTATAAAGGAATATCTTCTTTTGGAAAGCATAATGAGTATTGTTGGAGACCTTTTTTTTTTAGCCCAAAATGAACTAACATCAAACATCATCATTATATCACAGGCACTTCTAAATGTGAGACATTTTTAAAAAGAAGTTTATACTTAAGATTTCAGAAAATGTCAAGAAGCTGGAAAACCTATGCCAACAAATTAAATGTGCTTGTAATGACATGATTGCTTAAAAGAACCTTTTTTTTTCACTCTTACCTACCATACAGAACATAATTGGTTCTTGCTACATGTTTACATTTTGGAGTATGCTCAGAAGAAGAAATTAAATCCTATAAGACAGATACTTGACTTTACAAACACAGTTAGGTATCTTTGCATAGTATGTCTACATTCCTCCTACACGCACAGTCACAGACTGGTTGATCTGACACTTATACAGGTGTCAAACACCCAATCTGCAACTGCAAGGAAAATATCTCAGGTTACAGAAGTGTAAGGACCTCAGATGGAGCTTGAAGATCACATGCTCTGAGCTCTGTCAGATGAGGCAATAGACCAGCTTTCTGGATTTTATTTAATTTGTTTAAAGCTTTAGCTAAAATGGCTTTGATGGACTGAGACGAGTTTGGAGTGCCCCTTCCTTCCTTCATTTCAGACAAACGGAATCTTTTTCCTAGAACAACCCTGTTGCTAAAAAGAACTGAAATGTAAACTGTTCTGGAAACGGATTTTGAAGAACATTCAGATGAAAAAAATAGAAGGTGATGTATAATAGCGTATGAATGGCGGGAAAAAAACTTACTTGAGGGATTTAATAAAGAAGAAATAGGTGATACTTTATAAAAATGACAAAGAATAGATAAATCTGATTAAACCCAAAGATTTTTACATGGAAGACAATTAATTTACTGTATCAAGATAATGAGATACAAAAGAAGCATTTAAACATGATAAAGATATTTACATTTCTATACTCCACTATATATTATTTCATGGAACAACTACCTAATGTTAATACAGAATAATAATGTATATTCCTCTTTACGTTTCCTGACTATTTTAAGATATCATTGACATTTCAAATTTTCTTGTAACAGGAGCGTTTGTACTAGAGCTTCAGTGTGACATTTCTCTGTCTCTAGATGACTGATTTTAAAATTTTAAAATTTGGACTGAAAATTTAAAATCAAATCATTCCAAAATCCGTATCATTCCGAAATCCAAAAAATTTTACAGAAGTACGGGTAAGTAGAAAATTTAAGTTCTAATGCTAAGATATTCCTGGTAAGTATATTTTGTTCATGCTTGAAACTCTAGGAGAATAAAAAGAGGGAAGGAAAGAAGAAAGTGGGCCTCTTAAATACTCATGGCAGCAAATAACTGCTGGAATACATATTATTGATCATAAACAACCAATGTAAAGCAGTTTCTGCAGACTTGGCTTATTCACTTACCCTGGTAGTCTGAACATTTAAAATACTTCTTCAACAATGAAAGTTCTAGTAACAAAGTTCCCTGCTGAGAGCATTTAGTTGAAACTATTAATATCTTGTCTTTTAATTTAAAAGAAAATTATCTTTTTAGTTTCTTTATTTTATTCTTTTTTTTTTTTTTCCTGGTCAATGAGTCAAAAAGAAAACATACAAGCTTGAATCAAAGAGGCAATATATAATACTGGTCCTGAAAATGAATCACAGAATCACAGAATCACAGAATGTTAGGGATTGGAAGGGACCTCGAAAGAATGTTAGGTTATATGTACTATATTCATTTTTATCTTTTAAATGAAGAAAAAAATATTATTATCAATAATGGACTACCTTTCAGTTCAAAGGTATCTAGAAGTTTCATTGCAACTAGCTTGTCTCTGTGATTCAGATTAACTTCATGAAAGTAACAGGTCCTTAAGAAATCACACTTTGAAAACTACATGTGCAAAAACTGAGATGAAGTTATAGGAAATAAGTTTTTAAAAATAAGTACTTTTCAGTTCTAGAATTAAATGCCATTTCTATTTGAAGATAGTACCCAGAGTTTTTTTACAAACATTTGAATCCAGAAGTGTCATACATTGGTAAAACATGCAACAGATTTGAAATACAAATTAATAAACAATCCTAAACAGATTTTGAAAGTGACCTCTCTGACTTAGAAAAAACATGTTCTGTAAAGCCAGAAGAATGTTCTTCAAAATAAAACATACATTAAAGATGGTACTTTGTATAAAAGTCATTTTAAATTTCTACCCAGTTTCACTGCTTCATTTCAGTCTTAAAACATCCCTTGTCACCACTGCAATGGGTGGACTTAGATAACGCCTTAGTGGGAGATCTTTATAAAAACAGGTCAGCTGTCACATGACTAGTAACCTTCATATGAGAAAAAATGTCTGAGGTCACTGAATTGAACATCCTGCTTATTATACATTAAAAACTCATGTAGTGATTTAAAGAATATATGGAGCTTTATCTTAAAATCCGCGAAGTTTCAAGCTCCTGCAGCATCTTTGAATTTCCCCAGGCTGTTCCAGATCCTCACTCCACTGGTTGCTAGAAACTTCCTTTAATTTCCAAACCAAGTTTATTAATTGAAAATTCATGTTCCTTTGTTATCATGTTTACATACTTTCTTTGCTTCGAACATTTGCAGTAAAGACATATCCTTATAAATCAGTGATATTGCACTCAGCCATTTTATGTTACACAATGTAAGTTAGCTTGTTTTCTATCCTCTCCACTCATGCTAATCATTATTACAAAGACATTTTTGAAACCAAAATGGCTCTAGTATTTCAACTTCAATTTATTTTTCTTGTAATAGATAGGAAATCATTTACGATATTTGGAGTGGGAATGCATCACTACTTTACATAATGCTAATAATAGTACACTCTTACATGTAATAGAAATATCGCTACTGCAAAGGGCAATAAAGGTTTAAATCTTCAAAAATCTCCCTCTTGGATTTTATTATCCTTTAAATGGTAATGACAAAAGCAGGAGTGCCCTCTTACATTAATATAGGTTTTTTGCCTACATCTAAAATTTGTTTCCCATGCAAGAAAAAATTACAAAACTAGCCAAAACTACACTGAAGTAGTAATGCAGTGCTTCAAAATCACTACTACTTATTTTCTTACACCCTTTGGAAGCTCGCACTACAGTACGTAAAATTACTCCAATTTTAGTGACCATTTATATTTTTTTCTATTTTAAGGTGATTGATTAATTTGATGTGGCATGATGGAAGAAAAGTTTCTTCTTTGCTATAATACAGATAGAAAACACAAAATCCAATTATCTTCATGTTCAATGGAAAGAGATTCCTGAATGACAGTAATTTATGTAACACATGTTTTATGTAGGTGTGTATTGCTGAGTGCATGCAATAAGCATGCGCATGTGAAAGGGGAGGTGTTGCATTCGCAAGGAAAATGAATTTGCCTTATGCTAGCTGTCTAGAAAATAACCATAAAAACTATATTCAGAAATGTAAAATGAATGTTTACAGCTGCCCTGCATCTCACCAAAACAAAAAAGGAACAGTATCTTCTGACTATGTGATATTTGAAAGAGAGTTACCTGTTAAAAATAATTTTTCAAAAACTCTTTTCCCATAGAAAGATTTGCATTTTACAGTGACAGTCCATTTATCTCACTGTCTATGAAAAAAATGAAATTGCATTCCCTGCACGTCGCTCTTACTATTGAAACATGCGAAGGTTTCTGTAGACTCTCATGTGGAGATTCTGCACTGATTTCCTTTGTATTTATAAAGTTTAGAGGAAAATAGTCCTGGCAGGAGGAGAAAGAGGACATGAAACATTTTGCTTCTGGTCTTTTTATTCCCTCAGTACCTGTTGGAATGGAAGAAACAGTACATATTGTGTCAACATCCATTATATCTTCCAGCAGAATGCTATTAATGGAAAAAAAATCCACGATAATATTCCCAAGGGAGTACACTGCAACACACTCGCACATTTTTATAAGGTATTTTACATACTGTATCTGTCAGGTCTTGTTGATATAAACCAAGGATGACTCATTTTATGTAGTAGCTTGTGATTCTCAACACTTTTCAGACTCACAGTTTAAAAAAATAACAGTCTGACTCTGAATGTCCAAAACGTGTCTCACAGAAGTCATTGTCAGTCACTGAATGTGGGATTAAAACTAAAGACAAAGAAGCAATTTCATGGGAATGCATCCATATATTACAAATAAATAATTAGGTAATAATATTACTAAAGAATCTATGTGTTCAGGATGATTTTAAAAACTATGGTTAAAACGAATAAAGACAGATTTCCAACAAGGTTAGCTAGTTATCCTAGTGCATTTAGGAGTAGTACCTGACAGAAGCTCTTTGTGATTTGGCACTTTGTTCCAGAATGGAGTTTTTTTCAAGTCTGAGCAATGTATTTCTTTAATATCAGAAGAAAAAGAAAAAAAAAAAAGAAAAAAAATCACCTGTAGAAATAGGGCGTTTCAAACTGACTTTGAAAAGTGCCTACACATAAAGTGAATTTTATAAAATCAGTGGCAAGTTTGGTGACCTTTAGTGAAAACATGCATTCATAAACAGTAAGATTAACCGAGGTTATAAAGATCACAGACAGGAACAGAAACAAATGCTGCCTTTGGAATGCACGATGGTGCAAAGACTGAACAAGGTGATTATGCCATGGATCATTTGGAAGGACTTGTCACCTTCAGCATGTCCCCTAGCAGTTCTCAGCAAGATGACTGCAGCTTGAGCAAATTCAAAGATACCATCTATCCTGCCCAGAAAAAGCGAACCCTGATGCTTTGCTGTGTCTCCCTCACATGTTCCCAACATTCAGACAGATGGTAAACGCTTGGCCTCAATCTTCCTTTTGAGGAATCCACAGGCCTCTGGATTCACAGGTCCTCTCAGTGCACTCTCCAGCCTTTAGTGATTCACGGTTTGTGGGTTGGTGGATAGTCTTTGGCTGGCCTAAACCCTGTCCTCTCTTATAGAAGACACCAAAGAAAAGGAGCTGTGAAATCCCTGAGTGTGAGAGAGTGATTGAATAATATTGCCAACTGTGACTCCACAGAGAAGAAAAAGCAGTGACGTACAACTGTCAGTTCACCACCTGCAAAGATGAAGGTTTTCTCGACAAAAGCTCCTGGTTAATGAACTCCAAAAAGCTGTTGACAGATATAAAAGAATCAGCATGGTTATCTGTTATCCGACTATAATATGAGAAATCTTCAATCAGCGTGAGCAAACTAATTTATTTTTCATACTCACATCTAAAGCAAAATGGAATGACTCTACAACTGCTTATGCACAACCTGCTCAGAAACTTCCCTCCAAAAATAAAGATCAGAGTGAACAGCAGAAGCTGAAATTGTCTTTACAAAATCAATGTTGTTGTTCTGTTCAGTTGGTTGTTTTTTTTTAAATGAAGCCAATAGCTACATATTTATGCAACACTGGCATCTTACCTGCAAAAAAAATTAGTTGAGAACTTTTTGAGTATAATGGAGAAAATGTTAATTTGTACCACAATTATTCATAACTTCCTTCTGTTCTCTGATACCAAAACAGACTACAGTTTCACTGACTGGACATTTAGTTTTTGAAGTTTCTTTCTCTTAAATCTCTTCTGGATAATCTATACACTAAACTGTTCTGCTATGTCACCAGATTTGTCATTTCTTGACCTCAAAAGTATCCCAGCTACCTTATTTAATTTCATATGACGCTATAGTGTTAGATAAAATTATTAGTGGTTTTATTAACAGTAAAACAGTAAAGCAGTGTTGCTGTTCTTCTATTCTATTCTAATTAGTGGATTTACTAGTGGTTTTATTGTTAACTGTAAAACCATATTGTTAACTGTAAAACCATATCTTGTCATAGTAAGCTCAATTTCTGTGAGCAAAGTTAGAGATATTATAATCTCATATATAGGGAAGTGTCATTCAACCTTCCTCTCAAATACGTATGAAACAACAAAAGGCAAAAAAAAGGGCAGTTTTTAGCTCATTCAGAAGAATGCATTATCTTTTCTCAATCAAAAGCAGCATGCGCAGAAACTGTCAAATAATTTATTGCATACAAAGCAGATGATGAGATTACTCATGGTCATATGGAGTCACAGTAAGTAAATAAAACATTTACTGGTATGTCTTATACAGCTATGCTTTATCTTACTATAAAGTTGAATTATCTGCCTATATTACGGTCATCTGTTTAGAACACCAAAGCACTGTATTTCCTGCATTGAATTGCTATCTAATCTTTTCAAGACATTAAACCAAATAACAGAACTGTCTAAACGATATGATAAAATTTTACATTTTCATTTTGAGGATTACATTAACAGAGTATACACTTCCTGTGTTACCCTGTTTCCAAAAATCATTCACCTGCTTCAGGTGTTCCATTTGACAGAATAAGGTTTCCGTAAGACATCATCCATATAGCTAGAAGAAAAAAGAATACACGTAAGTTATTAGAAGTTCCTTTCCTGTGCATGAGTTAAAGGGCTTCTTTCTGAAAAGGAACTGAGCAGACGGATCTGAGAGGTACCATTGCAGAATATCTCTAAGATGAGAAAAACCAAAGAATTTTGCCATTTGCTCATTAATTCATGCTACAAACTTTGTCCTTCAGTGTTCTTAGGAGACCTACCAGTACAGTCAAATTTACTATGATGAAATATAAATGTCTTTATCTGAGAAAATTATGATTATCTGCTACTGAGGCTTTTCTGAAGAAAGTGTCAGGTTCAGTATTTCAGGTTCTCCTTTAAAGAAGCATCTTTACGTGGTGTTAAAAATTCATTTCATAAATCTGAAAGATGGACAAGAACTATTGTAAATACTTTGTCTTTTAAAACTGTTACTATGCCTACAGGGACTATCAAGTTGTCCCAAAGAGGGAAAAGGATTCTGGGGAAGGAGTTGGCAGGGATTATTGATAGGATTTTAAACTAGATTTGAAGGGGGAAGGCATCAATAATTTCATGCTTGCCTGTGGCAGCGGGGTAGCACATCAGACGCAGAGGAATGGAGTCCTAGTAAGGGCTCTCAACTTGTTGCCCTGAGGCAAGCCAGGGACAGTGCACTGAGACACCTCAAGGGAATCAAGGGAATTATCACAAGAGGGTGACACAGTCAGCCCAGCTGAAGTGCCTCTGTGCAAATGCACGCAGCTTAGGCAATAAACAGGATGAATTATGGGCCACTGTGTTACTGGAAAGCTGTGACATCGTGGCTGTAACTGAAACTTGGTGGGATGATTCCCATGACTGGAATGTGAGGATAGATGGATACAAGTTCTTTAGGAAGGACAGGCAGGGTAGGAGGGGAGAAGGTGTTGCCCTCTACATCAGTGACCGTCTAGAATTGATGGAGCTCCACATGGGGAAGGTCAATGAGCCAGGTGAGAGTGTATGGGTTAAGATTAAAGGGAAGACAGGGGAAGGTCATGTTAAAGTAGGGGTCTGCTACAGGCCACCTGACCAGCAGAGCCAAGTTGATGAGGCCCTCCGTAGGCAGACATAAGTGGCTTCGTGCTCACAGACCCTGGTCCTTGTGGGGGATTTCCAACCACCCTCACATCTGCTGGAGGGACAACACAGCAAGGCATTAGCAATCCAAGATGTTCCTGGAATGCATTGATGACAACTTCCTCCTCCAAATGGTAGAGGAACCAACAAGAAAAGATGCTCTGCTGCACCTTGTTCTCACCAACAGGGAAGGGCTAGTGACCAACGTGAGGCTCAGGGATAGCCTTGGCTGCAGTGACCATGAAGCAATAGAATTCAAGATCCTCAGAGCAATTAGGAGGGTGTGTTCCAAGCTTACAACCCTGGACTTTAGGCATGCAGACTTTGATCGCTTCAGGGAAAGAATGTTAGGAGACCTGCCTAGATGAGCAAAGAGCTCCTGGACACACTGTCACACAAAAAGAAACTTCACAAGGAGTGGAAGATAGGACAGCCAGAGTGGGGGCTATATTAGGAAGCTGCTCGAGTAGCAAGACACCAGGTTAGAAAAGCAAAAACTCAGTTAGAAATAAATCTAGCCAGGGAGATCAAGGGAAACAGCAAAAGTTTCTTTAAGTATATCAATGGAAAGAAAAAGACTAGGGAATGTCTGGGCACCTTCAGAAAGGAAATGGGTGAACTGATGACAAGTGATTTGGAGAAGGTCAAGGTTCTCAATGACTTCTTTTCCTCTGTCTTTACTGACAAGGGCTCCAGCCACACTGCCAAAGCCACAGAAGACAATGGCAGGGGTTGGATGAAAGAACTGCCCATCATAACTGAAGCTCAGGTTCGTGACCATCTGATGAACCTGAAAGTGTACTGGACTCGATGGGATACACCCACGGGTACTGAGGAAACTGGCGGATGAGGTTGCCAAACTGCTCTCTATTATATTCCAAAAGTCATGGTAGTCCAGTGAAGTCCCTACTGACGGGAAAAGGGGAAACATAATCCCCATTTTCAAAAAGGGAAAGAAGGATGAACCGGGGAAGTCTAGGCCAGTCAGTCTCACCTCCGTGCCTGGTAAGATTAAGCAGCAGATCCTCCTAGTAGCACTGCTGAGACAGAAAAATAATGGAGAGGTGATTGGGTACAGTCAGCAAGGCTTCACCAAGGGCAAATCGTGCCTGACAAACCTGGTGGCCTTCTATGAGAAGGTCACAACATCAATAGACAAGTGAAGAGAAACTGACATAGTTTACTTGGACCTGAGCAAAGCCTTTGATACTGTCCTACATGATGTCCTGGTCTCCAAGCTGATAAAATATGAGTTTGATGGATGGACGATGCAGTGGATAAGGAACTGGCTTGATGGGCGCATCCAAAGAGTGTCTGTCAATGGATCCATGTCCAAGTAGAAACCAGTGACAAGTGGAGTCCCTCAAGTATCAGTACTGGGACCAGTCTTGTTTAACATCTTCATCAGTGACATGGACAGAGTCGTTGAGTGCACCCTCAGCAAGTCTGCCAACAACACCAGGCTGTGCAGGGTGGCTGACAACCTGGAGGCCAGGGATTCCATCCAGAGTGACCTCGACACACTGGAGAGGTGGACCCAGGCGAACCTCATGAAGTTCAACAAGACCAAGTGCAAGGTCCTCCATCTGGGTCGGAGAAATCTCAAGCCCTGATATAGGCTGGGCAGTGACTGGCTTGAGAGCAGCCCTGAAGAAAAGGACTTGGGGGTACTGGTAGATGAGAAGCTCAACATGAACCGTCAGTGTGCACTTGCAACCCAGAAAGCCAATCGTGTCCTGGGCTGGATCAAGAGGTGCACAGCCAGCAGGTCGAGGGAGGTGATTCTCCCTCTCTGCTCCACTCTTGTGAGACTCCACCTAGAATACTACATCCAATTCTGGAGCCCACAATACAGGAAAGATATGGGCGAGCTGGACCGTGTCCAGAGAAGGGCCACAAGGATGATGAGAGGGCTGGAGCACCTCTCCTATGAAGACAGACTGAGAGAGTTGGGGTTCTTCAGTCTGCAGGAAAGAAGGCTTCAAGGAGACCTTATTGTAGCCTTTCAGTATCTCAAGGGGGCCTACAAGAAAGATGGTGAGGGACTTTTTAGGATGTCAGGTAGCGATAGGACTAGAGGGAACGGATTGAAGCTACAGGTCGATTGGTTCAGATTGGAAGTTAGGAAGAAGTTCTAAATCATGAGGGTGGTGAGACACTGGCACAGGTTGCTCAGAGAGGTGGTGGAAGCCCCATCCCTGGAAGTTTTTAAGGCCAGGCTAGATGGGGCTCTGAGCAGCCTGATCTAGTGGGAGATGTCCCTGCCCATGGCAGGGGGTTGGAACTAGATGATCATTAAGGTCCCTTCCAACCCTGACAGTTCCATGATTCTAAGTTTCTTGCCAGGATTTTCATTGTTTATTATGATTAAAGAAAATACATGAAAGAAAGTACATTTGAATTTTAACTCTTTCAGAAAAAAAAATATATTAAAAATATCATGTTTTAAAATGGTTAAATTTCAAATCAATCAGTATATACCTTCAATTCTTGATCTTACACTTCCATGTACGTTTGAAGAAATTTTATACATACAATGGGAAAAGCACTGGTGCATGAAAATAGTGTTCAAGAAAAAGCAAGTCCTATCAACTTCTCTTTATTTTATTGGAATACAAAGTAGGATACTGAACTTTTCACAGATATTAGGACTTGAAGAAAACTCTAGAAATCTCTTTCACATTTAAAATGTAATGTTATGGAACATTCATATTGCAGTAGCCAAATCATTGTTCATCACTTCAGAGCAAACTCTCTGATGAGGTCATGAATTTACTCTTGGCATTACTATGCGTTATTAGGCAAACTGCCTCCCAAGTGGTTATTTTTCTGGACCAATAGTTTGGAAATTGCTCTAAGCACCCACAAATGTCGTAGAAATAAGGATGTGGCTTCTTATTTCTAAACACAACCTGTTAATGTCAGTGATGGCAGCAGCAGCAATGGTCTCCTACAGGAAAGATCTCACCTGCATGTTTGCTGAAGCTCACGTCCTCTCCATACCACCCATCATCACTATGCATCTTTTACAGTGGATTTCCTCTCCTGGGTGGCTCTGTGCCCTCTTGGCATTTGAACTCACCCTTTAACCTCCTTCTAACTGTCCGACTCCTTCAGATATTTTTCTTCAAACTAAAAATTTTCTGTTTCTCTAACTAGCTTATTGCTTAATGAATTGATTAATTCATTAATCATTCACTTAATGTGTCTATTACCTGACTAATTAACTAGCTAACATAATCTGTGATTTATATACTCTGAATTATCTGTTTGTTTGCCTTAGTCTTTGATTCCATGATTGCTTATTTCATCCATTGTTCTATTGCCTCTCTCCTTGATCACTGGTTTACAGTTAATTACCTTGATTTCCTGCATAAATAATGAACTACTTCAGTATCTATTTCTTCCATTGCTTCTCATTTCTAAACTACTATGCTCATGACATATAGCAACTGTCACATCTTGTCTGCAATAACTTTAGTCTCTTCACATCCACAGATGTATTCTCCCATGTATTACTTTCCCCTCACAGAAAGAGCAGACCTTTCTATGAGATTTGCTCAATTACAGCTTGCCTGTATGTTTCAATTAAGTGTTAATATCCTCCAATAACCCTCTAATGGAAAGGGGTCAGAAATATTCAAAAATGTTTCTAATATCTCGCAGAAAATCTGAAGAAAAGACAGGACTGAAACCCAGCGGTTCTTTTCCATGTATTTATGGAAGACTGATGTCCCTATGTATATACTAATCTGTCTCCTTTTCCTTCTACTTCTGCATTCTTTAACTTTTTTTCCTGTGGTTTATTTTATTTGTCTGCTCCCCACATCCTTGTTCTGTAGCTTTCTGAAATTAAAAACAAAATGAAACAGAATCTTAGGCACCTGCACAGCCTAGATTAGACCCTTGTGATTTAGCAAAATTCTGACAAAGCTTTTAATGCTTCCACTGAGATAATATAAAATTTAATGTGATTTTGTAAGACTTCAAGTCTTCAGGCCCAAAAGGAGTACTCTAGATCTTAATCATCTAAAGAGGCAGTATATCCTGTCATCTTATCATCTGTTACCACCAGTTTGCTAGAAACGGAGTTACTAAACCTAGAAGTTTTTAATTGAGTTCCCAAATACCTGTGTTGTTTGCAGGCTAGTGGAGAAGTGATTTCTATCTATGGAAATGGAAGTGAGACATATGTCATATAAATATTTATTCCATTAAATGTAAATAATAAAAGTGTCTGTGCTGCTCTAAGAGAGTCTGGAAAGACCCTAGTGCCAAGGTATGAGGTTCAGACTGGATCCCCTTGCTTTTTAAACTTCCTCATAGAGAGGATTCAAGGTGTGGCTGGATCCATTCTTAGCCCCCTACTGTAAAGAAGAGTTCAGACCCTAGGTGCTGCCCCAGAGTCAGCTTGTCCATCATCCCAGAAGCCGGCAGAGACAGTGCCTGTGTGCAGTGTGACCAGGTGAATAATCTGCTCAGCCTGGTGGGAGAACTGAAGGATGAAGTGGAGAGATTGAGGAGTATTAGGCAATGTGAGGAGGAGATAGATTGATGAAGCCACTTCCAGGGGCAAAGTCAGCAGGCAGAGGCTACACAAAAAGTGAAGAATCACCTCCCGTCTTGCCACCAGGGAGTAGGAGGGGACCTCAGAGAAGCGGGGAAATGGAAACAGATCCCTTCTAAGGGAGGCAGGCAAATCACCTCCCGGCCTCCCTCACCTCCCCAGTTGCGCTTGCAGAATGAGTATGTGGTCCTGCAGGAGGAACTGACTGTTAGAGAGGCTGATGGTTCACCCAGACCAGAAGTGCCACCAAGACTAAGCATCACAACTGGTTCCAAAAAGAAAACCACATGCATGAGAGTTGTGGTTGACTCTTTCCTGAGGTGGGCAGAGTTCAATATGACATCCAGACCCACTTCACAGGGAAGTCTGCTGCCTCCCTGGGACATGGATTAAGGATGTGTTGGGCAAACTTTCCACCCTAGTAAACTCTTCTGATTATTACGCCCTTTTGGTATTTCAGGTGGGTAGTGAAGTAGCCACAAGAAGCCCAAAATCAATTAAGAGAGATTTTAGAGCCTTGGGGCAGCTGCTCAAGGGATCAGGAGTACAAGTTGTGTTCTCTTTTATCCCTCCAGTGGCAGTCATTCATGAGGGAGTTAACAGAAAGAGTCATCAGACCAATTCATGGCTCAGGGATGGCTGCTATTGACAGGGCTTTGGGTTTTTCATCAAGGCCTGCAGTACAAGACATCTGCCCTGATGGCAACAAACAGAATGCACTTGTCCCAGGGAGGGAAAAGGATCTTGTTGATAGAGGTTTAAACTAGATATGAAGGGGGAAGGGGATATAACTGGGACCAGTAGGAATAAGCCCAAGGGAAACATGTCAGGGCTTGTAGGTTGGTGTGCTAGTGAGGACTCTCGCTCTACCATCCCAGTGAAGATGAGGGATAGATGTATAGTGGGAAATGAGGGGGCAAGGGGTTTTGTTTATAGTTTAGAAATCATGGAAACACCTGAGAAGGGTTTGGTAGGAAATGGGACCCATGCTTACAAAAAGATGTTGTGATCAATAGTCATCTGAAGTGCATCTATACCAATGCTTGCAGTTTGAGCAACAAAGAGGGAACTTGAAGACGTAATGCAACAGGAGAACTATGACATAGTGACTATCACAGAAATGTGGTGAGATGACTCATATGAATGGAGTGCCACAACTGATGGCTGCAAGTTCTTCAGAAGAGATAGACAGGGAAGGAGAAGCAGTGGAGTGGCCCTGTATGTTAGGAACTGTTAGGAATGCTCAGAACTTCAGTATAGTGACACTGAGGTCGAGAGTGTCTGGATTAGGTTAAGGGTCAAGGCCAATAAAGCTGATATTGCTGTGGGAGTCTGATACAGCCCTCCCAGTCAGAGCAGTGAATGAAGCATTCTATAAGCACTTGGGAGAAATCTCACGGTTACTTGCTCTTGTTCTCGCGAGGGTCTTCAATTTCCCAAGTATCTGATGGAAATACAACACAGCAGAGAGGGAGCAATCGGGGAGGTTCCTGGAATGTGTGGAGGATAATTTCCTCACACAGCTGGTAAGTGAACTGACCAGGGAAGGTGCCCTGATGGACCTCATCTTTGTGGTTTAGGCTGTTTAGGGAAAAGTGACCATGAAATTATTAAGTTCTCTATTCTTAGAGATGTTGAGAGGGGTGACAGCAAAACTGGCACTTTGGACTTCCAAAGGTAGGACTTTGACTTGTTTAGGAGGTTACTTGATAGAATCCCTTGGGAGTCAGTTTTGAAGCGTATAGGAAACCAGGAAGGCCGGACGATTTTTAAGAAGGAAGTTTTGAGGGCACCAGAGCAGGCCATCCCCACATGCCATAGGACGAGCTCATGGCAAAGAAGACGAACCTGGTTGAACAGGGAGATTTGGCTGAAAATCAGGGAAAAAAAAGGAGAGTTTATGGCCTCTGGAAGAGGGGTCAGTTCACTCATAACGAGTATAAGAATATTGTTAGGTTATGTAGGGAGATCATTAGAAGGTCCAAAACCCAGCAAGATATTAATCTGGCTTTGGAGGTAAAGGACAGCAAGAAAAGTTTCTATAAATATATTAACAACAAAAGAAAGATCAGGGAGAGCCTCCATCCTCTACTAGAACCAGAAGGAAATATGGTAACCAAAGACAAGAATAAGGCTGATGTGTTTAATGCCTTCTTTGCCTCAGGCTTTAGCAACAGAAACACTTTTACTGAGGGAAGCCAGGCCCCCAAGCCAAGAGACAGGGACCAGGAGCAAAATACCCTTTCCACAATCCAGAATGAGATGGTCAGTGACCTGCTGCTCCACGTGGATGTGCACAAATCTGTAGGGCTGGATAGGATTCATCCTAGAGTGCTGAGAGAACTGGCAGAGGTGCTCACCAAGCCACTGTTCATCATTTGTCAGCAGTCCTGGCTGACTGGGGATGTCACAGCTGATTTGAATTCAGCTATAACACCCATCTATAAGAAGAAAAGAAAGGATGATCCAGGAAATTGCAGGCCTGTCAGTTTGACTTCAGTGCCAGGGAAGCCGATGGAGCAGATCATCCTAATTTCTGTTATGCAGCACATGCAGGACAACCAGGTGATCAGACCCAGTGAGCATGGATTTGTGAAGAGCAGCTCCTGTTTAAAATATCTGATCTCCTTCTATGACAGAGTAATCCACTTGTTGGATGAAGGAAAGGCTGTGGATGTTGTCTACCTTGACTTTAGTAAGGCTTTTGACACTGTTGCCTA
Source organism: Trogon surrucura (assembly GCA_020746105.1). Taxonomy (NCBI): domain Eukaryota; kingdom Metazoa; phylum Chordata; class Aves; order Trogoniformes; family Trogonidae; genus Trogon; species Trogon surrucura. The sequence continues at coordinate 107,600,946 of CM036617.1, read as the reverse complement.
ACAGCATTCTCCTAGAGAAATTGACTGCTCTTGACTTGGATGTATATACACTTTCCCAGGTAAAAAAAATAGTTAGAGGGATGAGTCTAAGGAGTTGTGGTCAATGGAGGTAAATCCAGCTGGCAATTGGTCACGAGTGGTGTCCCCCAGGGCTCAGTACTGTGGCCACTCCTGTTTAAGGTCTTCATCAATGACGTGAAAGAGGGGATGGAGTGCACCCTCAGTAAGTTTGCAGATGACACCAAGGTGGGTGGAAGTGTCGATCTGCCTGAGGGTAGAGAGGCTCTACAGAGGGATCTAGACAGGCTGGATCACTGGGCCAAGGCCAATCACATGAGTTTCAATAAGGACAAATGCTGGGTCCTGCACTTTGGCCACAGCAACCCCCAGCAGCGCTACAGGCTTGGGGAGGAGTGGCTGGAGAGCTGCCAGGCAGAGAGGGACCTGGGGGTGTTAATAGATGGCCGGCTGAACATGAGCCAGCAGTGTGCCCAGGTAGCCAGGAGGGTCAATGGCATCCTGGCCTGGATCAGGAATGGTGTTGTCAGCAGGAGCAGGGAGGTGATCATGCCCCTGTACTCAGCTTTGGTGAGACCCCACCTTGAGTACTGTGTCCAGTTTTGGGCCCCTCACTAGAAGAGGGACATTGAGGTGCTGGAGAGGATACCGAGGTGAGCTACCAAGCTAGTAAAGGACTTGCAGCATGTGTCATATGAGGAATGCCTGAGGGATCTAAGTCTGCTTAGCCTGGAGGAGACTGAGGGGAGACCTTCTCTCACTCTACAGCTACCTGAAAGGAGGTTTTAGTGAGGTGGGGCTTGGTCTGTTCTCCCTAGTGGCGAGTGATAGTACAAGGGCAAATGGACTTAAGTTGCACCAGGGGAGGTTCAGGTTGGATATTAGGAAGAATTTTTTTACTGAAAGGGTTGTCAGGCACTGGAAGAGCCTGCCCAGATTGAGTCACCATCGCTGGAGGTGTTTAAGAGACAGGTGGATGTTGTGTTGAGGGACATGGCTTAGTGGTGTTGATAGGACTAGGACAAAGGTTGGACTTGATGATCTCTAAGGTCTGTTCCAATTCAAACCGTTCTATGATTCTATGATTCTATGATTCTATGATTCTGATTCTATGATTCTATTATTCTATTATTCTATGATTCTATGATTCTATGATTCTATGATTCTATGATTCTATTTCAGCTCAAACTGGGACCCTCTGAGAGGGACTCTGAAAAAGAAATCCTTGGACAATTACGCCCTTACAGGCTCAGTTCACCTCCCTTTACACGATGGTTCAGTCCTATAGTAATAGTTGGGTCTCTGAAGCCTTCTTGTTCTTCACTGGATCTCTTCTCTCTCTCTGGGTGGGCATCCTTCATCTCAAGGATGTAGTTTCTGTTGATCTTATGTCTCTCAGTTAACATTGGTTTCTGGGCCTTTTCTTCAGCATAGGCTCATCCGTATTTAGGTAAAAGTCCACAGTCTGTGGCCGAAGGCTTGAGTAAATCTGGCTACTCACATTAAGCAATGTCACTCGTAAAACAAAACGTTCCAATTCATAGTAATTTTAAGTGATCCCACAATTAATTCTAATACTCTACAAGTAAACTATTTTAATCTCCAGCACACCCAAGTTACTGACTAGTCCTGCACATCACTGTGGGAAACTTACCTACATTCCGCCATCTGGATGTCAGTCCACACATCTCTGAAAACATTTCCAGAAGACTGTCAATTTCAAAACACTTACAGACAAAAGTGAAACATCAATTTGAGACCTCAGCATTTTAAAGATTGAATATGATAGCTTTTAGGAAATCAGTTCATGAGCCACAGCTGTATTTTTGAACAAACTTTGGTCATACTCAGTCCTCAGGGAAAAAAAAAATAAAAAATTAAAAATCCGAGTCTCAGGCAACTCCCTGACACTAATCCTTGATTAATTTACTACCAGCCATTTACTTCTGAATATCTTCAGGAAAACACTAAGTAGCTTAAAGAAGATGCAATGTATCTATTACTTGTGTAAATGGGTCTTTCTGTTCTACTGGTACTTCTTATAAACCTTGGATTTTGTAGATGCACTCATTTAAAAAAAAAAAAAAGTTAAATATAAATTATTTCTCTCTAACTGACACACACAAGCACTCTTACCCTTCATGTTTAGTTGCTGACATTATCTCAGTCTGCCAATATCTCAGACAATACACAGAATGACTCAAACACAGTTGCCTTGTCTTTCCATTCAGGCTGTAAATTTTTGAATGCATTCTTTCACACTGAAAAGTTTTATGTGTTTTAAGGCACAATGGGGCAGAATTTCATTACACCAGCAGCTTGGGACATGATTAATGCATCAACAAAGTGATATTTAATGTGTCTAATGGGAAATGCTAAAACTTCAGGGTTCTATTTTCATGATATAAATCTTAATCTTTCAGTAACTACTCAACATTGAACTTCTTGTTTATCTCAAGCTACAAAATAACTTTAACAGGCTTGTCATAAGACAAAACAACATGATCCAAGGTTCATTTGGTTTTACACTCATTAAGTCTACAACTTGTATAAGAAAATTAGGAAAAATTCAGAGAAAGGACAGAAACAAACCAAAAAGGCAAAAACATTCAACACTGTTACGCTTCACAAAAATGTTTCTCTAGCTGTAATTTTCAGTGTTTCCTGGTAGACTTCCTTGAAAGCAAACCCTGAATGAAACCAATGTGATATGGAACTCGGTAATCCTTTGTGAGAAGTAATGCGTTAACACCAGCAAGGACATTTCAGATCCTATGAGTTTAGACACGGATCCACAGACCTATTATTGTAACTTGATCATATACAGGAACCTAAATATCTCAGGGAGTCTAATTCATCCCTTTTACTTTATGAGTTAATCCATTAAACATAGTGGATCACAAAGTGATCTTAATTTTTGCCATTTTTCATATTATGAGCAAGTACTGAGAATCATAGAATCATAGAATCATAGAATCATAGAATGTTAGGGATTGGAAGGGACCTCGAAAGATCATCAAGTCCAATCCCCCTGCCAGAGCAGGAATGCCTAGACTATGCCACACAGGAACGTGTCCAGGCACGTCTTGAATGTCTCCAGAGAAGGAGACTCCACAACCTCTCTGGGCAGCCTGTTCCAGGGCTCCGTCACCCTCACTGAGAAGAAGTTTCTTCTCGAGTTTAAGCGGAACCTCTTATGTTCCAGTTTCAGACCATTACCCCTTGTCCTATCAGTGGTTGTCACTGAAAAGAGCCTGGCTCCATCCTCGTGACACTCACCCTTGATATATTTGTAAACATTAATGAGGTCACCCCTCAGCCTCCTCTTCTCCAAACTAAAGAGCCCCAGCTCCTTCAGTCTTTTCTCATGAGGGAGATGCTCCACTCCCTTAATCATCCTAGTTGCCCTGTGCTGGACTCTCTCCAGCACTTCCTTGTCTTTCTTGAACTGAGGGGCCCAGAACTGGACACAGTATTCCAGATGGGGTCTCACCAGGGCAGAGTAGAGGGGAAGGAGAACCTCTCTCGACCTACTAACCACCCCCCTTCTAATACACCCCAGGATGCCATTGGCCTTCCTGGCCACAAGGGCACAGTGCTGGCTCATGGTCATCCTGCTGTCCACCAAGACTCCCAGGTCCCTTTCCCCTACACTGCTCTCTAATAAGTCATTCCCCAACTTATACTGGAACCTGGGGTTGTTCCTACCCAGATGCAAGACCCTACATTTACCCTTGTTGTATTTCATTAAATTTTTCCCCGCCCAACCCTCCAGCCTGTCCAGGTCTCGCTGGATGGCAGCACAGCCTTCTGACGTGTCAGCCACTCCTCCCAGCTTGGTGTCATCAGCAAATTTGCTGATAGTACTCTCTAGTCCCTCATCCAAGTCATCGATGAATATATTGAATAATACTGGTCCCAGTACCGACCCTTGAGGGACTCCACTGGATACAGGTCTCCAACCAGACTCTGCCCCATTGACCAAAACTCTTTGGCTTCTTCCCCTCAGCCAGTTCACAGTCCACCTCACTACCCGAGAGTCTAGACCACACTTCTGCAGTTTAGCAGCAAGGATGCTGTGGGAGACTGTGTCAAATGCTTTACTGAAGTCAAGGTAGACCACATTCACCGCTCGGCCATCATCTATCCACCTTGTTATATCCTCATAAAAGGCTATGAGGTTAGTCAAGCACGACTTCCCTTTGGTGAAGCCATGTTGACTGTCTCTAATGACCCTCTTATCCCTGATATGCCTTGAGATGGCACCAAGGATAAGTCGTTCCATCACTTTCCCAGGGATGGAGGTGAGGCTGACCGGTCTATAGTTACCCGGGTCCTCCTTCTTGCCCTTTTTGAAGACTGGAGTGACATTTGCTTCCCTCCAGTCCTCAGGCACCTCTCCCGTCTCCCAAGACTATAATCATTGAAAAATAAGATAGTAGGGTCTTTTTATTTTTACTTCAAAGAATTTGGAGAGATGAAATGTTACTTGCTTTTAACTAGCAAGACAAATGTCGGATTTAAAGTACTGTAGTGATGTTTATCAGATGGATATTTGTAGTTATTCAGTGTTAGATTTCTTTTCATGTGCTTAATTTAAAGTGCATTTTTATCCTTTTAGGGGAAGCTAGAAAAGACAAGTGAACACTTTTTTTGTTAGTTTCTTTGTTCCTTTTTTCTGTTTGTTTAATAGATTTTCTTTCTTAGAAAGGGACGTTTATTGCTATCCAGTCTTAGATAAGACCATTAATTTGGCTTATTTTTGGATTATTACATTTTTTTTTATTGTTATCCATTTCTATTTTAACTTAGGGCAGGCAGAAATCTCTATTTCTGTCTTGTTGTTTTATCAATAAACTCTATTGATTATTGATATCTGTCTTTTATCAAAAGACATATATATTCAATAGCACTTGGAGATACTAAATGTTACTTTAATATAGTAGAAATTATAACAAGTTCGAAGTTAAATAACATTGGATGATTTGGCATCTCAGGACCCTCACAGAAGAATATATGTTTATTTACTGCTTATTTCTTGTAGAGCAGGGATGTTTATTTCAACAAAACATTTTCTGTCTATGATATGTACAATCTCCAGGATTAATAAGCTGTATTTAAAACATTCCCAGCCTCAAATGAAGAGGCAGCGTCTTACATCACAGGACCAGAATACACATTAAATTTGTATTTCACCCAGTAACTTTAAAAAAAAAAAAAAAAGAAAAGAAAATCTGAAGAATTTAACATAGAACCTAACAATAACATTGTTTTGTACCAGATATCTACTTGTTTTCTGTATGATGAGCTGGATGTGTTATTTCAGGATTTATAGAACCTTATGAAATATCTTTGATAGTTAAAAAGTAGAGGAAAGTAAAATACTCAAAAAAGTTTGTCTTATTGTAACTGTCCTTCTTTTTGCCCATATTTTCCCATATCTATCACTGTACTCTACCCGCTCCAAACAGTTCAAATTTAGTTGGTTCCCTTTCTTTGACAGAGTGTGTGCAAGATATTTTCAAATTGAAGGAAGCAGATTAAAAGTAACAGAAGTTCCTGCAGCCATAAAAAGAAAAGAAATGCCGCCAGCTACCATCACTACACTGTTGGTCTCCATCAAAACTGTAAAACAGTGCAGTGCTGGTTTTGTAATGCTTCTGTTTTTCTCAGATTCCTCAAGTTCTCAGGACTTTGGATTCTGATGTCCTCCACCCTAGAGGAAAGCAGCTTTAAAGTGATAATAGTGATAAAAGCAATAGAAGTGACGAAAGCGGTAAAGACTACTCTCTCGTCTGGGCTCCCACTTACTACTCTGTCATTGGAAAGATTTATCAGCTGATGCCTCTAAGTAGATAATAAAGTGTGTTAATGCTTGGCCAGGGGATGACTCCTCAGAACATCTTAGCTCTATACATAGCTGTGCTTTCAATTACATGTGTAATTCAAAGCAATTTCTGACCATGTTGCGGGTTAGGGCTGGGCCGGCCACTAACGCAGACAGACGCTCTCTAACCGTCTCTACCCCCCCTAAACAGGAAGAGAAAAGAGAATGAGGCAGAGAGACTTACAGGTTAGGGAAGAAAAACTAGAACAACTTTAATGAAACAATAATGGAAATAATGGTGAAAAGATAAAAGTAAAGAACTATATACAACTCTAGATAGTAGCCCGATATCAAACCCAACTCCCTCCCCCGATATCAATCACCACTGGTGCTGCAGAGCAGGAGGCACTGGGGAAATCCCAGGCTCAGCAGCGGGAGCTGGATACAGGGAGCTGGATTCGGGAACTCAGGATCCGGATGAAAAGCAGGAGGTCAGATGGAGTCCCCTCTGGACACCGGCCATTGCAGAAAAGGGACGACAGAGGTGAAAAAAAGGGACGAAACTCCAGTGATCACTCAACTGGCTAAGGGGAAGAAGCCAAAGAGTTGTGGTCAATGGGGCGGAGTCTGGTTGGAGGCCTGTATCCAGTGGAGTCCCTCAAGGGTCGGTACTGGGACCAGTATTATTCAATATATTCATCGATGACTTGGATGAGGGACTAGAGAGTACTATCAGCAAGTTTGCTGATGACACCAAGCTGGGAGGAGTGGCTGACACACCAGAAGGCTGTGCTGCCATCCAGCGAGACCTGGACAGGCTGGAGGGTTGGGCGGGGAAAAATTTAATGAAATACAACAAGGGTAAATGTAGAGTCTTGCATCTGGGTAGGAACAACCCCAGGTTCCAGTATAAGTTGGGGAATGACTTATTAGAGAGTAGTGTAGGGGAAAGGGACCTGGGAGTCTTGGTGGACAGCAGGATGACCATGAGCCAGCAGTGTGCCCTTGTGGCCAGGAAGGCCAATGGCATCCTGGGGTGTATTAGAAGGGGGGTGGTTAGTAGGTCGAGAGAGGTTCTCCTTCCCCTCTACTCTGCCCTGGTGAGACCCCATCTGGAATACTGTGTCCAGTTCTGGGCCCCTCAGTTCAAGAAAGACAGGGAAGTGCTGGAGAGAGTCCAGCACAGGGCAACTGGGATGATTAAGGGAGTGGAGCATCTCCCTTATGAGAAAAGACTGAAGGAGCTGGGGCTCTTTGTTTTGGAGAAGAGGAGACTGAGGGGTGACCTCATTAATGTTTACAAATATATCAAGGGTGAGTGTCGCGAGGATGGAGCCAGGCTCTTCTCGGTGACAACCACTGATAGGACAAGGGGTAATGGTCTGAAACTGGAACATAAGAGGTTCCGCTTAAACTCGAGAAGAAACTTCTTCTCAGTGAGGGTGACAGAGCACTGGAACAGGCTGCCCAGGGAAGTTGTGGAGTCTCCTTCTCTGGAGACATTCAAGACGTGCCTGGACACGTTCCTGTGTGGCATAGTCTAGGCATTCCTGCTCTGGCAGGGGGATTGGACTTGATGATCTTTCGAGGTCCCTTCCAATCCCTAACATTCTATGATTCTCTGATTCTATGAATTTGTACCAAATATGACGTATATGGGATGGAATACTCTCGTTGGTCAACTATCTTGTCTATTACCCCCCGGAGGTGCCACCTTTTACTTCCTTGTGCCCCCTCTTACTACCCAGCACCCCCAGCGTGGCACACAAGAGCCAGCAGTGGCCTTGGTCACTATAGGAATAAGTATAAGCAAGAGCCTTTCTGCATCCCAGTCCCAAGCAGTAACTGTAAACATCAGGTGTTATCACTGCCAGTAGCACACACTGTCTGCAAAAACATGCTGCTGACTTCAGAACGTGCAGCCTCTTAGAAGACACTAAACTGGAAAGTAAAAATCACTAAACAGGACTGGATTTTTAGCTAAACCCAGGACAGACCATTTATCTATTTGTTCCCTACTACAAAACTAACAGTGTGAATTCTTTTGTTGTACAGCACTTTAATGCTTTATGAGTTACAAATATTATATGACTGCTTATTTTTAGAATGTTGATATCAAATACATATTTACATTTATTTTCTTTCTTGTTATTTTCATGTACATATTTAAGTTGGAATTCATAAGTGCTTGTTTTACTCTAGTACGTTCAATGTATTTCTAAGCAAAGGGTTTAGTACTTTTTCTTTTTTTAGTATGCAAATTCCATTTTGACAAGCCAAGCTCAAGTACCTTCTACTTACAAAAGAAAACCCTAAATAAAAGGCTAGTGATATCCATAGAGGACACTCTTGGTATTCATACAGAGTGCACTGGCACACACACACATGTCTGAAGCTCACTTCCATTAAAAGTGATGCAGCTACATATGTAGCATTTTTTGAGGATTGTCCAGATTCTTCTGACACAATTTGACTAGATTTTGAACTGGTGCTATGCCAAGTCTTTTCCTAAAGGATTGTATAGCCTTTTAACTATGTTCATCAATCAAATATTTTGAAAGGTTCTGCATACTGACATAATTAATCATCTACAAGACTGATTGACAAAACTGCAAATGCTCAATCCATTAATGTATCATATATGTATGTCTTTTAACTTCACTGCAGTCCGAAAAAAACCCACAAAAAAACAGCACATAAATTTGTCATTAAATCTGTCCAGCAGTTACTTTTCTCTTTACATTCCACACACAATTTATATTTCACTAAGCAGTTTATCATAGAAATATTCAGAAAGGCTTTAAATGCAACAAAAGAGGAAAATTTGGTCTGCAGTCATTTGAATCTCACACGCTTTCTGTGATTTCTTTCTTACAAATGGTAAATTTGGGTTTTTTTCTCATTTTGTCTTCTCTCAAACCAGAAGAAAATAGACAGCATAGATGAACTTTCTTAACATTCTCTATGGACTCACAAATCTCATGCCTAAAATTACATTGTTAAATAGACCATTTATTAAGGCAGTATTAGCTTTAGGAAAATGCATATTTTTGACTTGATGTTTCTCCTGAAATATTAAATCAAAATACATTTTAAATTAAACCTAAATTAATTACACTTTCAATATTAAACCCACTACAAATATAGAGAAATTCCCTTCTGGATGGGAAGTCAATGCATAAGGTTTAACTTTCCCAAAATGACCAGTACTTAGATAAACCTAATATGACATATTTCTCTGTATGTCAGCAGTCTCTGCTGTTTTGTAAAAGGAAATCCTAAACTCCCTCTATGCACAAACCCAGATTTCCTTTATGTTTATATTCTTCCCAAGTATGACAGTCATTAGAAGAGGAGCATCTCTGCATTTTAAATTCAGAATATCATCAAAACATTATGAAATCAGGGGTAGCAATTTCACAGGCTTCTGTGTGGTCTAGATTAGGTCAAGAAGACAATTAAGTACTGAATATCTGAATTCCCTGACTGCAGATAATGTCATTCTCATGTCAGAGATTTTAATTCTAAAACTCTTTGCTCTTTATGAACTACATTCGGAATGTAGTTCATGAATAACAAATCTACTAAATAAATAGGTAAACGGGAAACAGAACATGTTTCAAGGAAGCCTAATCATCAGAGAGCACTATTCAGGAAAACATTTCAATGCCTTTCTACTCGTTATAGTAAATTAAACTTTATTTTTCCCTTAAAGAGAAGAGCTAATGTACTTAGAATCATAGAATCATACGGTCATAGAATGTTAGGAGTTGGAAGGGACCTTGAAAGATCATCTAGTCCAATCCCCCTGCACAGAGCAGGATCCCCTAGGGCAGGCCACACAGGAACACACCCAGGCAGATTTTTAAAGTCTCCAGGAAAGGAGACTCCACAACCTCTCTGGGCAGCCTGTTCCAGTGCTCTGTCACCCTCACAGTAGAGAAGTTTCTCCTCATGTTGAGGTGGAACTTCCTATGTCTGAACTTAAACCCATTATTCCTTGTTCCAATGCTGGGCACTACTGAGGAGAGATCGTCTTCTTTCTCTTGACACCCACTCCTCAGGTATTTGTATACATTAATAAGATCCATCTCCTTTCAAGGCTAAACAGCCCCAGTTCTCTCAGTGTCTCTTCATAGGAGAGAGGTCAAGTCCCTTGATCATCCTCGTAGCTCTCCCTTGGACTCTCTCCAGTACATCCCTGTCTCTATTGAGTTGGGAAGCCCAAAACTGGACACAGTATTTCAGGTATGGTCTCACCAGGGCAGGGTAGAGGGGGAGGAGAACCTCCCTAGAGCTGCTGGACACACTTTTCTTAATGCTCTCCAGGATTCCATTGTCCCTTTGGCCACAAAGGTACATTTCTGTCCGTGCACAATTTACTGTCCATTAGATCTTTCTTCATGGGGCTATTTTCCATCAGGACATTCCCTAATCTGTACTGGTGCCTGGTGTTATTCCTCCCCAGATGCAGGACTCTACACTTGTCCTTATTGAACTTCATGAGGTTCACTTCTTACCAACAATTCATCAGTATTGTTTCAAAACATTGTAGTTTAAAGAGTTGTGTCTGTGATATTAAAGCATCTAGAATGATTTTTTTCACTTTTTTATTAGCAAGACTTTCCATGATCTTCATGTCATCTACAGCAAATGAGGTATTAGTAATCATGTGGACATCTTTAATGAATTACTTCGCTTTGCATTTATTTGAAAAGCAATAACTTATCTCATCTCACTCTAGGAAATAAAGCATAAGGTCAACTCGTCATACATTTATATGGTCACAGCTCTGAATAAGATTGAATTATCTTAAGTTTATGTGAAAGACTCTAGAAAGTCACAGAAACATAAGATTATTTCAGTATTGTTTAAATGACACAGTGATGTGTATACTTATAGTTTGTTATCAAAAGCCATGTGACATCATGATGTTGAATGGGATCACCACAAACTGAAATGATTTCTAAGTCATTTTAGAAAACCATAAACATAACTCTTTCTCTCTTTTCTCTCATGAGACATGGACTTGACATGCACACACATATGTCTATAGGAGATGTAGAAATAGACCATTGTGTTGGTCCAATTCTGAAATTTTTTCTTCTCTAGATCAGTAAGGTCTTTGTGTCATAAGAAGACTTTATTCTTATATACCAAAAAAGCAAAGATTTGTTAAAAACCACTGAAGGATTCCTAAAACTAACCACTGGATACTGCAATCATGCTATCAGTAATCACCTAGGAGGATGTGGAGCCAACAAAATTGCTGCAGACACTGAAACAGCTTTATTGTCTTTTTTTATTACTGTATTTAAAAAAATGTTTAAGGACAGTTTATTATCCTCTGTGTAAAATGTAGTATGTTGTGGTTAAATAGGTTAATGCAATTGCTTTACTTAGTAATAGCCATCTGTATTACCAGTTAATAAAAAGTATCTAAAGGCTGACTGTCTTTGGGAAGAAAGTCTCCAGTCTGCTCATACATGAGTGAGGGCAAAAGTCAGAACTGTATTCGTAACAACATGACTTGAGACAACCTAGTGGAGCACCAAAGAAATCAAAAACTGAGTCATTTATGCATACCCTTAGCTTACCAGGCTGACTCCTGGTTTTGGTGTCCTTGGCTGAGACTGAAGCAAACCTGGTTCCCGATTCTTCTACAGATGCTAAAACACTAGCTCTCTCAACACGTTTTCTTCTCAATCAATTAAGCACTCTCCACTTCTGGGACTTTGTCCAGAACAACTGATCTCATAGCTCACAGTTAGGCTTCTGTGGTGATGAATGCTAACTGTTAGAGACAAAAGAATTTTCTTGAGAGTCTGTAGCAAATATACCACCAGATAATCATCATTAATAAGCAAGCAAAGCCCCTGGGTATAATGCTTCTTTTTTCTGTAAAAGTGCATGGGGGCCTGTTCAGTTAAGGAAATTGTGTGTCCCATGAAGGTTCCTTCAATTCTGACTGATGAGCATGGATGGATCAAGGCAGGGAATGGGTTGGGATTCAGCGCTGCATTTCTTGTTGCTTGATCTCAGCAGGTTATGGGGCTGCAATTCAGAGAAAACCATCTCAGAGAGAATGCCAGGCAGTTGTGCCAGCTCAGATGGTTAAAGGAGCACATGACAGACTTATTGGGGAAATGCATCCAAATTGAACAAACAGGCAAATAAATAAATTGTGAAAGACACAGAGAGTTATTTTAGCTTGCAGTAGTTCCCCAGTTTTGTGGCCTGCTTTTTTCCCAAAGAGGTAGTGCAGGAGCATTTCACTTTGGTAACACGGACCCACACTCCCACAGCTGCTCCCACCTCCTCTGGCGAATTCCCTACCCAGGAAATAGGGGTTGTTACTGGGATGGGACTAGGGGAACCCAATTTTAAGGTCACAGCTAGTTTTATTGGTTTGGTAATAAAGTGTAACTAGGAGGCAAAATGGTGGTAGATACTAAAAACATAATTTTGGGGTAGGAGTCCCTAGGTACTAAAGTCTGTATGAGCAGGAGTATGAGCAGGATATGTTAGCTGTGAAGAGAGTTTTTGACTTGTAACAGTCAGCGAGATATCAAGAATGTTTAATTGCAAAATTTCCTGTAAACAAAGGGATATTTCATGCCCAGGAATATTCACATTTCAGTATAATTTCCCTTGTAAATTTATAGCAATTCAAAATATAAGTTAGTTTTTATTCACACTTGTAAAAACAACAACAAAACTAATTTAATAATGACCCAGGCAAGTGAGAAGAAACCAGCTAATTAGTGCCTTATACGTGTCATGTTACACAGAGCTGAGCCAAGATATGCACAAAATACCAGCAGGGATTTTTTTAAGATCTTGAGTGACCCACTAGAACAGATGGTGCTCTATAGCTTAGTTTCCCTTCTCTGACCTGCTGCAGATGACAAAATTATCATTCTAGAAGACAAAACCAGAAGAATCTTTCAAGAGAGATAAATCTGGCTTGGGGAGCTCTCTTTTCCAGCTCTCTACAGTTTCAAAATGAGATTTCAAAAGTGTACCTCAAGAAAAGGAGTGAACAGAAATCATCTTGCCCCAGGAAACAATGGTAGAGAACATTGCTACATGGCAGAATTGCAACTCCTCCACTTGGGGATATGAGTGGGGCTGGCACACAAGGCAACCTGAGGTACCTGTTGCAAATGGTCTGTGGTGAGCTGTTTGATCTCTTTTAAAGAAAGGCAATCACCTCCTGCAGAGAATGCAACACTGGACTTCTGTGCAAACAGACACCCTATAACTGATAGAGCAAATTCATTTTTAATGCTGAGGTAATCAGGTCTCACAACATTGTTATGATGTAGAACCAGATCTTAGGTAGTCCAAAAGCAGCAACATAAATGTGCACTCAAAAGGAAACGAACTAGGTCGCTTTGTTCTCAGTCTTGAGCACAAGCACCACAAAAAAAAAAAAAAAAAGGAAAAAAAAAAAGAAAAAAGCTGAAAACATTATTTATCTTCTTGTTTCTTTTTCTGCTCCGGCTGCACAGACATTCATAGACACCGTAATAATGTAAAGGAAACTTTGCTCTTTTTTTCATTCTCTTTCATTTCTTGGAAAAATGATGTGGGATTTAAGGTAGAAGTATGACAAATGTTGCTCCTAATCACTTGAGCCATACATATTACCCAATCTGTTTTAAAAGGAAGAACAGATTTCAACTGTTAAATGTTTTATTTCAAACAAGAACAACATTTTAAGAAAATCGGAAAAGACTGAAAAAGCACATTAACTTATAATTAGAGCTCAAAGAAATTCAAAGGCTCCTGTCATCTTCCTGTTACTCATTTGCAAAGAAGACCTAGGAACCAACAAAAAAGGGGCTAAAGTCATTACTGAGACTTCAGTCTGCTTTCCTGAAATAGTGTTATAGGTCATTTATGTAATGATGACCAGTGGAAGTTAAAAAATTGCAGAAAGTACTAGTGAGCTAGAAGTAATCTACTTTATTGTTCTATATACACAGTTATTCTACAAAACCAATTATTTTCTGTTAAAAAATGCCAACTATTAAGCAATTGTAATCTCACTTTTACAATTTTTACATGAGGTGCCCATTTATGTCCCTCTGTTACCCCCTAACCTTAAGTACATCTAGTCAGGAATGTAATTCTTTCATATGGGAAAAAAAAATGTTTTAAATAAGAAATAAAATACACAATATTTTGCTTTGAGACTATTACAATCATGACTGAGCGTTTTTCTTGGGAGCTAGAGGTTTTGTTCCTTAAAAAAAAAAAATGTTGCTGTTTCCCAGATCAGTACAGTCCTTCCCTGGAACGTAAAGCTATAGAGGAAAATTTTCTATGATCACCTTACAGTGGACCCAGGAGTGTTCTTTTTACCCTGAGTCCTTTTCAAAGGAAGCAAACACCTTGCTCAAGGATTTTAGTCCTACAGCCTTAACACCTCTTCTTGGTAGAGGTGATCCTCCTATCCTGTTAACACACAAGCTGTCTATTAGAAATGACACTCAGGCTCACCGAAGCCACTTTTTAATTTCCTTTACATGGTAATTTTTAAGGTTTTGTGTGTGTGAAGTTCATATAAACATACTATATACTTCTCCAATATCAAGCAAGCATATCACTGATTTTTTTGGGGACGTATGAAAACGATGAACAACACTCAATAATAGCAATTACTGATTTAGATCTGGTACCTAATGGTGAGAGGTATATCTGCCTTTATTTTACATATGTTATGGAAAGTCAGACTGACCTTGACCAGGATTTCATTTTGAATTTCATATTTTTATTAGAAAAATCTTCATATTACCAACGAGTATAATAAGTAATTCAGGAGTAGATTATAAAATAAACTAAACAAAAGAATTTATCTGGATGGTGCATTTTCTACTGTTCTAGCTTTAACTCCCTCAAAATTGCTAATATAATGGTCATAAGAATTCTACCAGTGTTAGAAGCAGTCCTGAACTGACAACCTCATAGGCCAGATCACCCGTAACTGTCATTTTTCTTCCAGATTGAGTCAATCTGTCCACACCCATTATTATACACTATTCAGAAACAGTCTCAACTCATCTTTCAGAATGAAACTCATCCTGGGGCTTGCATACTCCTGATATCCACTTTCTGAGCAGTTCTTGTGGAACAGAGAAGAGGACAACCTTTCATTTCTCTAAGTGAATGCAACAACTGCCTCAGATTGCATTTTACATGACAACTTGTGCAGCTATTTCCAGTTTTTACAGTTGGCTAAAATAACGGTGGAAGCTTCTACTGAGGTTTGAGCCCTGACTATTTTCTAAAAGCAGGAGAAAATCACGGGGATTTTTGTTTATTTGTCTTGAAGTTAATAATGGTACTGGATAATTGTTATTTACCTAATAATAGGCAAAACTAATAAGACTGTATATATGTGTACACATCTGAACAGAAATAGCCTATGGAGCAGGTCAGAGGACACTGTCATCTTTCTTCTCAATTTAGTAAGCCTTATCTATGTGTTATGTGAAAATGTACTCTGGCTGAAGACAGCCCATTTCTGAAAGCTCATATACTGCACTGAAAAAATTTCATATTAACTTTTTTGGCTGTTATAAATTTAGCAATCTGTGATTGAAGAAGAACTGTTAAGAAAGTAGAAAAAAAAGGTATTAGAACTTGACAGAACTGTCCAGTTTGTTTTGTTACCACAAGAAACCAGTGACAGCCAATGTACTTTTGATAGACAAAAAAACCCCACAACTGTTGGCAAAAAATAAAAGAGAATGTTCTTGCAAATGAAAACCAATACTTTAAAAAAAATCACTTGCGTTAGCAAACAGTTTACAAGCATAAAAAAAAGCCGTTGGCTAACATTTATCAAAAGAAACAATTAAATTATCTCTATTAACTCACAATAGTATTTGCCTCAGGAGATTATGGACTGAGAGGGGTGAATTTCCTTTTTATCATTCAAGGTCGTGTTTAAAGATATTTTCCAAATGATTCTGCAGACAAGTAGAAACATTCTGGAAAAACTGCTTATCCATACAGCTGTAAACTCATCACTTACCAAGTTATACAAGAAAATCAGTTGCCTCCCTTATGTTTGGTGCCCACGACTGAAGCTTAGACAGTTATTCATTTAGATGTCTTGCAAAAATCTTATCCTTAGTCTTGGGAGAGTTTCATAGATACTACTGTGAATCTTACAGTGCTGAAGTCCTATGTAGCTCTACGTAGTAACTGCTTTTCAGAAGTATGAAGTAATGGTATTGCTGTGAACTGCAGAAGTGTGTTATGAATTCCCCTTTCTTTTTAGATGCCCTCAAACTACTTTTAAAGTTTAAGCACATAAAGGAACTTTGGGATAATGACCCAGGGTTGAAACAACTCAGACTTTACCAAATTCTCTACAGCCAATTCCAGTGACAAATAGAATAGATCTTGCAAACTACCTCCCACGTATAATGCTTTTGAATTGCTGGTTGTGCTCACTTGCAGAGGTGAAAGATTCATTTTTCATCTTGCCCTTAAGGACATAACCGCATTAGTTTCTCCTGCTCTAATCCAATCTGTGGCACTGCTCCTCTCATGGGCAAATGGTCACATTGTGCTGCTCTCTATCATCATAAACAGGACTTCTGAAAGTTTCAGAATTTCTGTTTTCTTCAGTAGTCTGCTTTCGTGACTTTTAGGAAGACCGAGAGAGAAATGCATGTTAGGTGAAGGAAGTTGTTTGGTAAAGAGATTGTTTATTTTAATTTCAATTCCTGAGTATTTGTCTTAAAGCTTCATTGAAAAGCATAGAGATAGTGATGAGTGGTTAAAACTCCAAAACACATCTACAAATAACTTGACAAGTAGAACTGGGTGATATGTACTTGGGGTTGGTTTCTCAAAGGTCACTCTCACTTTTTATCTCAATTTCACGCAGAGGTGTCCATGCTTTGTTTACCTTCTGTTCACCACAGGGAAGATGAAAACTGTCCAGATACAGTATTTGATGGATCAAAATCTTCACTCATATGTGCACATCTGCCTATTTGTATAAATATTACAAACACCCACGTTTGTGTTTTATATACTTACATATATGAAAGATATATATATGGAAGATGATAGGGTTTTATTGCCTGCAGTAAGCTGTGTAGGTTGAAGTATTCCAAGCAATTTTACCAGTCAGATGTTGCTCACTCTTACCCAAACTTGTCAAAACCTCCTCTGGAAATATAGGAGAGAAAAATAACATCGAGGAGCAATCAAGATAGGAAACTTATACAAGAACTGAAAAAACAAGTGTATTTTGAGAAGTAGTTTGTCTTTTATAATAGTTACTCAGTAGAAGACTCTAATCAAAGTTTGAACCCAAACCAACTTCTGGAAAATAACCTATTTTGTATAACTATATTAATACATGCATTGGAATATGTTACATGAAAAATAGGGAAAAATAATAAAGTCATATATTATCTTGTTGCCTTTCACCTGAAAGTATCAAGAGAATAGTTGTGCATTCCATAAGAACGAACAACTCTGAGCCTAATTCTTATATTTTCCTTTATCTTTATGCTTCATAGTTTTAGTGTCATACATAAAGTAAAATTATTAGGCCTTTAGAATATTTGGTACCATATTTCACTGTTATCACATATAAAAAAAATATATGGAAAAAAATATATTTTAAAGATCCTTATAACACAAATTGCATATTTGATCACTTTTGTCCTGAAACCAATCTTCCTAAGCATATGACTCCTTGTGTTTTACTGAAACAAATGTGTGAAGGAAGTGAAATTTGAAGAAACATTCCTAACAACTGTGGTTACCAAACTTTCTTTCTTACTGTAGTGTCTCTAACAGGATTTACAGACTTGACTAGTCAGAGAATAGAAGCAAAAATATAAGATGAAATCTATCAATTCCAGCCTCGACAGAAATGAACTAATAATGAATGGTTACAGAAGATTATTTTGAGGTCACTTCCTTGGAATAAAATAACTTGTATTATAGAGAATTATATACCTCCATGTACACTACAATTTAATGCCATCTGGTCACAGATGTTCTCCAAGGTGGAATAAATGTAACATATTTCTATATTTTGTTACATAGTTATGTATGCTTTATTTTATTTCTTTTGAGTAGTACAGCCTCACAAAAAATGGTGTTCTCTAAAAATGAAATTTTATTGTAAATTCCTCTTCATCTTTCATTTTCTTAAGAACAACGATCTCACCTTCTGCTACTTCCTACATTAGGAAGAAATAAAACATAACTAACCTCAAATTATATTAATATTTCCAAACACATAATTTTATTCTCAGAGACTATTCATGATTCGCAGTAAACATTACTTACAACTGAAGCAAAAAGTATTTTTCTATGAAATGAAAATAGATTTACATTAAATCTCACTGCTGACTTCAGTGAAAATAAATTTTCCTATGTTTATTTGCAACCTGGACATTTTATCCAACATGTTTATAAAGAAACCATGAGAATACAAACAGAATAGACAATCCAAGGGTTTGTGAAGACATTTGATTAGCTACACATCCTTATACTAATTAATCTCACTATTTTATCATTTTTTTTTAAAGAAAATCCCTGTCTTATGCCTACTGTAAGATTTAGTTGGCTAATGTTTGTACAAGTAAAGAAGTAAACATTGTTTCTGCAGTGATAATGAGCTTACTTGTGCACGTCAGAGATTAAATAACACATTTTAACTAAATTTGGTTTGCACCTTTTGTGTGACAGCAAATGTTCAGAAATTCCTATTTCCTCTTCTTTGCGGGAAGGAAACAAAACACAAAGTTATAGACCTTTCCATTTTCTTTTTGTGCAATAATCACAGTCAATGCCCTAGTGTTTCTTTATGCGAAGATGATAAAACTTGAGTGCAAAGTCACAAAGTAGAGAAAAAAAGGCTATTAAAATTTTTTTATGAATTCTCTTTCTGATGTTGTCATTGTTATCAGTAACTCCACACAAACAATATTCCAAGTTTGGCTTTAGGAAGGTTTGCGTTTTTATTATTGAATACAGATTTAAATGAAGGTAAGCATTTACAAACTAAGGAAATATGTTACATCATTGCAAGCTATACCCAGAATTTTAGAATTGGGGAACGCTTAGAATTTATGTGTGTATTCCTGACAAAATAAGGGGAGTACAAAAAGAACAAAATACAGCTAAAGAACTGAGCAAAACATGACATGTATCAAGGATTTATTTCCTGAGCAGAGATTAGATTATATACGTTTTTTTTTCCTGAGGGTTATATGAAAAATATATATTAATATATAGTACAGTGAATTTAACAGGCCAGACTGTCACAGTTATAAAGAAAATTGATATAATATAAAAAATAAATGGACTTTCTTTTTGAAGCACTTCCCAGAACCGTGCTGAATTCCATTATTTTTATAACTCATTTTTTGAGTTAATTCTTGTATACTTTTGATTATATGACACATTGTTTTGTGACCTGTGTGTTAATATAAACTTCTGCCTTAACAGTAAAGACTTTTTTACAAAGACTGTTTCAAAAATTAGTTTTATTTCTTGACTATTTCCAGGAAAATTAACACATGAAATTCTTTTCCAATGGTCCTGTTGAGGATTTTTCCATGCAATTTAGCTCCTTCAGATAGTTTTGGAGAAATTTGTCTTTTGGCTCTTCAAAACACAGAAAGATGTCAAAGCTTTATCAGAGAGATTAAAAACGGGTAAGATAGAACTCAATCAGCATTTGACTACTACTGTAAATTTGAGAATTTGTAAATCTCACTGTGAAGCATAAGAATACATAAGACACTTAAAGGGCCAGTCTCTCCTGAGGCATTACGAGACTTCAGGGACAGAACTCCTGGGAACACCAAAGGACAATTTTCAATCCAAAATGCACATCCACAATTTACGAAAAGTTATGAATCATTTTTAGAGTAATTAACTTGTATTCTTTCAGACTTCAATATCAGGAAAGGAACAACCTAATGCCATTTCCTGTCACTTGATACTGAAAAAGAAGTAGAAGCCCTTACTTTGTGAAGGGTATATAGAAAATGCTAAGTATGTTTATATTATGGAAAAAAAATCTTATTTGTTAAATAATTTTAAATTAATTTGTAAATAATTGTAAAGTAAAATAATTTTGTAAAATTAGTTTGTAAAAAAAAAAGAGTTTATTTGAGATTTTTGAGAGGTTTTATTTTTGACTTCTTTTTCCACGTGATTTTGTTGAACCACTGTACTACAAAAAGTTTTATTTCAAATTCTGCACCCTCATATCCTCCATCCTCACCCTCATTATTATTTTTTTATGTGCCTAAGGACTGATTTCTCAATCTTAATTTGTGAACAAATTTCCCTCCTCTAAAGCAGACTAAGTGATTTTTTTGAGCATTTTAATTTTCTCATGCAAGATGGAAGGTGTACATTACTAATTTTAATCTAGGTCTAGAAGTTCCACTGTAGCTCCTGCTACAGTTATGAATACTGCATGAACAATGTGAATATGTATTTTAAGTTTGGTGCACGAATTCATAATTCCTTGAGTTGATTAGAAATCAAGCGAATCATCTTTCTGATTCTCATAGTGATATCCAAAAGTTATTGAGTTTCAGGTATGTAAAGATTGCAGAATATATTCTTTAGCACTCCACATTTAACAGGAATCTTTCATAGCTGCTTTCCGAGAGTTGAGAGACAAACAATCTCTCTGATCTAAAAAAAAAATAGTTGAATTGGTTTTGCAACATGGTCAGAATATCTCTACACCTGTGTGTGCATGATACTTAAACCATTTCAGAGGTATTTGAAAGCAAAATATGTTTTTCTCTGATCTTAAACTTCTGTAATGTCTCTAAGATAAAAATAAACTCTGAACAACCCACGTAGAAATCTCAGTTTTGCTTTTGAATTTAAGAGCCTCTTTGTTCTGTGTATCGTCTCGGTGACGTAGAGTAGCTGTAAATTGTTTTCAGCCACTCAGTGTTTACAGATGTCATGAACAGCTTTTTAGTAGAGGTCAATCAAACTGATTAGAGTATATTGATATGTGGTGCTTGAGCTTACCACATGCAACTTACTTATAATTACATAGCACGAACTCCTTCTGTTTTAAAAGGAGCGAACGAATGAGCCTCTCATCAATAATAGCTTCATGTATCACTCAGTCATGTTTCTTGATGGAAAGAAGAAACAAAACAAAGAAAAGAAGGAAAATATGCTAATAATGAAACAATATCTGGCACTTTGTACACAATACCTTCATATAAAGAAAAGAGAAAGGTAAAGTCTGTCAAAAGACGTAACTACCAGAACTGTAGTAACAGCACATTGCTTAACTGCATGAACCAAACACTTTTTTGATCTAAACACTAAATCAGTGATTTGAATGAATGAACTCCTTCCCCAATACCAAAACTTTGCCATTTACACCAAATGAAGAAGCCTTTATTATGTTAATAATGATGCTATGCATGTTGTAGAAAGGGCTGTGAATGCAAGTCAGATTTTTGTCACAAGCAATAACACATAATATGTAACCATTTCAGACTGTGGTAAAACAGGTGATGGGAATTAAACAGAGTCATCAAGTACCACATGTTTAACATTTTTAGTCATTTTGAGATGGTACTAAAGGATATAATAATAGTCAGCAAATCACAGATGAAGTGTTGTGATCAAATGCAAAAATAACAACGATGAAGATGTATGGAAATGATGGGTGAATAAGGGATGATAAAATGAGAATTCATTTAAGTGTAAAGTTTGTGAATAATTAGTTCATGTAAATCTTTTCCTGTCTATAAATCTTTTCCTGTGTGTAAACTTCAAGGGGGGCACAGCATAATAAGAAAAAAAAACACATATTGCATCTGTACTGAAATATTCTTGAAAAATAGTAGTAAGTATGAAAATACAGGGATAACAGACGGAAAATATAAATGAAATTTTATCAATGGTCAGGTAGCACTAGGAAAAGATATCTGGTTTTGAATATACTAGTTCTCCAGACTACTAAAAGAAATGAAATTTGCTTCTTTCTTTTCTTGTGACATTACTTTCTTATTTTCCGGTAGACACTAAGAGCTCAGAAGAAACCAGCACATTTCCACCAGCTGATCATCTTCTCATCTAGCCATCTTTGGCTGAAATTGTCATGTTTATTTGAGAAAATAAAGCTATCTTCATACATAAAGTCCCCCATAACAAGTGCTTGAATGTGAAAATCAAAAACCTAGGCGCTGGAGTCCTCAGCAATGAACTTCTGAGTTTCTGTGGTGTCGTTCTCACAAAAAAAAAAAAAAAAAGAAGAACACAGAGAAACTAATTGACTATAAATTTATTTTATAGAAGGAGTTTTCCTTGGTTTACGGAGGACTTTTTAGTTAGCTATTTTATTTCACCTTAAATAATGACTTTGTTCAAGTATCCTTGGTATTGAAGATTAATTTTCACTAACTTTGACAGGGAAATATGGCATAGCGACATGATTAAATGCCGAGTACAGATTTTATCAGAATAATTGAGAAATTTCTTACAAGTACTTGCCCTTTATGGAATTCATGGGTATACCTACCTCTAGGACATAATCCTCATTTTCAAACTACTTGATTACTTAAGTAACTCCTATCTGGAGAACAGTATGGTTTTTGGCTTGTCAGACTGGATAGCAGTAGTATTTTTCATCAAATGAAGCTGAAACCACTGCACTCCAAAGGAAAAAGATTTGTGGCTAACTCTCTCTGGAACACTGAAGACTTAAGGGACTAAGCAAGGTCTTAGTCATCTTGTTAAATTCAAAATCATTATTAATGGAGAGACAAGGTCCTTAATAACCCTCATGGTGCTGCTATATGTTGTATCTACATATATATTTTCTTTTAAAATATTACCTATATTTGGTGCTGAATATGAAAGGGTAGAAAGAGTTTTAACACTGTATTTGAGAGCTGTAATCATAAGATAAAGACTTTTAAGTTGGAAACTTATATAGAAACATTGAAATAGAATATAAAATTAGGAAGCTGCATCTGTCTTGAGTGTTATTGCTAGGATTCATTAATAAAGATGCCACAAGCCTTGTGTAGGGTAGGACAATACAAAGTAAATCCCACTGTGGGTATGTGAACTGAGAATTTAACTGGCACATCTAGCAGAATTTGCTCGGAAGAGAACTGCATCTCTGGTACTGATTATTTCAGAAGAAGTGCATTTATCAGTTACTTCATGTTACATGAGAAGGTGTTTCTATTAAACCAAGTTAATGGATAATTTGGAGTGTTTTCCAAGGAATTTGTACTTGTAGCACTTCATAAACATAACTGGCAAAATTTCATCCTCTAGACAACCTCAAAGAGAACAGAAGTGTAATTAGCTGCCCCAGGATGGGATCCGTAACACCCAGGGTACTCACTTCTCTCCACAGATGCAGCTTCCATTACACTGCACCATAAAGGCTTTTGCAAGAAATGTTGAGCCCAAATGATTCCAAGAGATCAGCCCAGCTTCAAAGAAGAGCTGGAGTTTCACAGATGAACCAGAACTAAATGCAGGCAGGGAGACATCACACCCTCTCAAGGAAGACTCAAGTGAAAGATGAAACTGTAGGGATATCCAGCACTGAAATTACAACCTGCACTGTTCTGGTAGCTATACTGAGCACATAAAATAAGTAAGTGTTTTTTAAGACTGAGTGTGGTCCATTAGGAATTAAAAGCAGATCAGCAGGCTTACAAACATAGCTTTGTAGGTAACAAATTTAGATAAAAATAAAGAGCGTATCAGACTGGAATAAATGTGTTTTTTTTTTAATCAGACATTAAAATACAGACACTTGCAACAAAGCTACTGAGAAGTATGGACTTCTTGCCTTTTACCCTGTTTAGATAATCAAGGGACTAGTCTTACACAGCTTCCAGGCAACTGTTTTATTGCTTTTTTTCCTGCCTCACTTTGAGAGTACTGAATTTTCTCCTCCTCCTTTTGAGAATCAGCAGTACCCATGAGTACCAAGAAACCTGTCATCTCAACCTCTAGCTTCTGTTTGCTTTCACTAATGGAAGCTATATTGAATTAACGCAGGCAGTCTGGGGAGAGCTGCTTTTTGTCTGTAGCAATCAACTGCCTATATGAACCATTTTCATCCTCTTGGAGAGCATTGAAGCTGTAAGCATCTGAAGTATTAATACAGTTAGTGGATGGAACTAATTTAAAAGTTTCTATCTGAGTAAGTGTGATTGTTGCTATCTCACATGTACTCAAATGATAGTCAGTTGTAAGAAAGTGAATTGGAGAATTCCAGTTATTGAACTTTATCTGTAGATTTTTATATCTAGCCTAAGCTATACTTAGGCTTTAAAAGCAGTCAAAAAAATTATCTCAATAGTTTTCAAAATGCAGCCATGGACACCTGTCTTTCACTTAGGCATGCACATGTAATACGAAGGAACTCAGACACAGATTGCGTATGACACAAGTATACATCAAGGAAAGGATTTCAAAGTACTTCTGTAATTTTTGTACAGAAAGATTCCAGAGGCCAAGGGAAGTCATGGACAGAAAGTCAGTTACGAATTAGGAACATGTCAGCTTTCCTGACTTCAGATTCTGTGTTTAACAACCGTGCTCTCCCACTCCCTTGTCTTCTGAATTTGTTTAAACTTTTTGGACCAAACAACAGGAAGGAAATCACATCAGCATTGAAACACAGCTGAAATCAGAATAAGAACATCCACTGTGATTTGTTTCAGAGATTCATCCCTCTGCCACATGAACTGAAATTAAGCCTTAAAAAGCACTTTTAGGGCTGTAATGTCTTTTCCAAGCACTATGAGGTAACACAAACTGCTCAGTTAACTTGTATGTTTTTTCACTTGATGACTTTGACTTAAATGTATGAAAATGTACAAATGAACTTGACCAACTAGGGTAGGTCAATTATCATGTTTATTAGCTTTTGCGAGGAGCAGCTTGGCACTTGTATTTAGAGAATGAGTGCCTGATATCTGCATTTGGAGTAGAATTTGAGGAAATACTGCAGCGAGACTGCCATTCAGAACCCCCCACATGTGCATGTAACCATTAGCTGCAGGCTCATGGCCCAGGTAACCCAAACCTGATGACAGCGGCTACAGTGTGAAGCAGGGCAGGTAGCAGCTCCCTTTTGCCTCAACAGCTTTGGTGCAATGTTCATAAAATCAGCATCGAAGGTGATAAAAAACAGCTATTCATTTAGACTCCATGGGATGATGGGAGTTAGCCTGGGTAATTTTGCCATTTTTCTGGTTACCAAAGCGGTTCAGGCTCTTCAAGCACTTTTGCGGCCTCCTTTCCTCCGCCTTCTTCTTTGCAATTCCCTCTTTTTTTTTTTTGTACAGTACTTGCGCATTTTCTTTGTTTTACTTGCTAGAAACATTTGACCTCCCCTCTCTTGAAGACTATGGGCATTCTAAAATACTCTTAATTTGCTACTTCTATACATTTCTTCCAGAATCTCCCACTTTCTAGTCTATAATTACCACTTGCCTCATATCTATTGCAGATTTATCTTTAAATTAAATAATATTTTACCAGCAAATACGTACCAATAAACATGGATTCTGATGTCCTAGAGTTCATTTTTATTGCCTTCAGTGTAGCATATTGATGTTTTGCCTGTTAACCCTCACTCTATATAATATCTGCAGTTGTAAAACTCAGAATTGTTAATTTTTATGCCTCTTACAAGATAAATTATTTGTATAACCTCTCCTTCTTCTTTCTTTCTATGTTCTTATTTTCTTTTTTTTTTTTTTTTTTTTTTTTTTACACAGAGAAAGTCCCAGGAACTTTTTATCGAAAGCATCTTCCCATTTGTGTCTCATGAGCTGTGAAATATGACTTAGATACAAGGAAGAAGATAAATAGTTTTCATTTATAACTCACAGAGAAATGGTTTGTTCTGCTCTGTTAACTGGTAAATCTAAAAAATACTCTAACATAAATTCTATGTTCTTTTTAATAACAAGTCATATAAAGGGATGACTGAGCTTCTGTAACCTTCCTGTTACGCATGAAGTCAAATCCTATTAAAGCTTTAATGCTACCGGCACTTAACATTTCAAAATTTTCTTACCTGTGGTATAAAAATGTCTGATATGCCTTTAACTTAAAACAAAGAATTAAAAATATCATAACTGTATATAAAGAGCTACCTGCTATGCTTGTCTTTCAGACTGGAAAGTATGGTCTCATCGTTCTCTATAAGCTGCTGTTATATATGAGGTATTAATTACATCACTTCTACAGTTTTTTGTGTCATCTACATTCTTCGCGTTATCCATTTGTTAATTCTTGTTCTCCTTTTTTATGAACACTTCATAGTGTTTATGAATTTATCCTCTCGATATACAGAGAAAAATTAAGATACCTTTTACAGATCAGGAACTGAAGGACAGAAGAATTGTGATTTTCTAGGAATCAAGTCAGATTATAAATCCATTTATTGAGTTTAAGTCTGGTGTTCAAAACTCATTTGAAAGAATATTGGTAATGTATTAAAAATTGAGATAAAAATGGAGACATACTCTTTCATAGTGGTTTTAAAAAGTGTAAATAAAACCTTTCTACTTGTAAAATGCCTGTTTTCTGAACTGATTGGATTCAGAACTGGTTTTATAAGTCTTGGAATCTTGAAGATGCTATTAAAGCACAATATAAACCAAAACAATTAGCAGTGTAAGTAGAATTAATCTTGGATCAGTTCAGAGAATTCCAATCATCTCTCCTAAGAAAATCACTGAATAAAAGCCTCATGACAACAACTGCAAAGTATTTTAATGGTTTGGTATGGCTGTGTGGGATTGGTTGTTGTAGAAGACCTTCATTTTTATGAAAGTGAACTCAGTTTGACATTAATATGGAACTTTTGAGCAATATGTTGAGTGATGAAGACTGTTGTTGAGGACCACTGAGAAGCCAAAATTTCTCATCTTAGGAGGAGTTAAAATTAAGAAGTCCTTGCAGAAATTGTGGAAATCTACAGCAGGCAAAATAAAATAAAAAATAAAAATTAAAAAAAGGAAATATCAGTGTGCTGATAAGGAAAAGAGTCAGAAATATATGTACAGGAAACTCATCCATTTAGTTTTTTCAGCATAAGACAAGAAACTCTGTCTTCTTCAGAAAGGGAAGACACAGCAATTAATCCTGATTCTACGTTTATAAACTCCAACAAATATTATGTGAGAGGACAAGGCACATTTAAGCACTTACTTGCAGCTAGGAAATTAAAGAGACAGTTAAATCAGAGCTTCTTAATTATTTCGAATTCATATACACAGAAAGTATTCTAAAATTTTTTGTTCTACTGTTATGGAAAAAAAATAGAACTGCTTTAAAGTACATCATCAGCTTAAAGTAACAGGTAAAAAAGTATCTGAAATTACAATGGAATGATTTGAAGCAAGACAACATAGGGATTTCAAATTTTTCTGCATAAAAAGAACAGATGAAGAAGCTGAACTATTTACAGTGATAAACTAGATTTCTAAGAAACAAAAATGAGTAGGTAGGAATTAGTCATTATGTAGTGTGTATGTGTATATGCCAATCTTGGTAACTTTTTTTAACAGACTGAAGTAATAATTTTAATGAAAAGAAAGTTGACTAATGGAGTTCCTCAAGGGAACATCACCAGCAACTAATTTCCAAAATTCTTCTAAATAGTACAGCATAAAATAGTGGTGTTTTTCACTTCTTTTCAAAAAAAAATTTCACAATTGTTTCAATGTTGAGACCCCAAATTATGCAGGCAAGTGCATCACTTTATACTTAGCAAAAAAAGCATGTTCCAGCATGACTAAGAATGGCTAGTCTGCAGTTTTCAATATTGAAACCTGGGAAAAAAATAATTTCATAAATATCTTAATTATAACAAATTTCTACTAAATGTTTCTATTGCAGTAGCTATGCCATACAAAGAACCATCATTTGTGTGTTCTTGTCATTGTACAAGCATATGGAAGTTAATTGCAATAAAAGGTCCTTCGTCTAATTGGCTCCCAGTCAGAGAAAATACACAGTGGACTAAAAGCTGTGCTCTTCTTTTCTCAGTGCTAGTCCCCTGTGCTTTTCAGTGTCCCATGAATAACAATCCAATGGCATCGATATATACATAAGTAGCCCTAGATTAACAATTCAGTAATGAATGTTTCCTAATATATGGTAAACATCTTTAAGGCACCAAGGTATTTTTACAGTGAGAAAAGAACTATTGTAGAACGTTACTTCACAAAATAGTGAGGATACCAGTAAGTGGCACAAAGCAACTAACTGCAAAACTGGAAACTGTACTCAAGATAAAGATTCAGAAAGTATTGAAATCTTTTAACTCCCTGCAGCCAAATTCTGCGCACTTCGTCCTACAAGAATAACCCATCTGTGTTTAGGAATAGTCATCCCAATAGGTTGTATGTTTTGATTATAGAGTATTTTGATAGTACTATCATTAATACGTTTCTGATTTAGTAAATCACACTATTATCTATATTGACTAAGATTATAAGACAGGTGATTAAATATAAACCAGTGTTCACATTTTGACATCCAATGTCCTCTATTTAGACAGATTACTGTCACATTTATTAGTTGAGAGGCCCATATATGAGCATGATAAACCCTCCAAGATAAACTAAATAAGCAATTAAAGCTGGAGACATGAAGATCTCAGTGGCTAAAACCTTTAAAGTGATCAGTTCCATATGGTAAATTTATTTCTAAAGGGGCTAATACAGCATCAAATAGACTAAATGCCAGTGTTTAAGAAAGCAATCTGGTTACTAACTGGATTATGTGCTCTTTTTACATGGAGATGAGAAAGTCTTAGTAACTAGAGACTATCTGAAGTTTTTTGAATAATTGATGGAGTAGATATGTCATATTTTCCAGTTTCATGTGATTCCAAAGTATTATCCCACTATTACACATCATAGTAGAACTTTTCTTACACTGAGAGAATCAACTTA
This sequence comes from Trogon surrucura, assembly GCA_020746105.1. Taxonomy (NCBI): domain Eukaryota; kingdom Metazoa; phylum Chordata; class Aves; order Trogoniformes; family Trogonidae; genus Trogon; species Trogon surrucura. Next base: position 107,572,110 of record CM036617.1, on the reverse strand, counting down.
TTAAAAACATTATTTTGGTTTAAAAATATTACAAGAAAACTATTTTTTATTTACTAGCAATTCTAGAGTTATCATGTTTAGACTCAAATATACAAAAAAAACAGATGCCTGGATTATATTTGAAAATAACTTTTTTAGAAGATTATTCATAAGAGTGAGGATAAACCATTTTTTGAAATGTAATATGAGCTGAAAGACTAACGTATCACCTTCTGTAGGTAATATCGTTTCCAAAAACAAGCTTATTCGTGCCTTCAATATTTCGACAGCTGTCTACGAAACAAAATATGCTTATATTTATAAATTATTTGCTATCCAGTTGGTTACTTGATATAAAAACTCCATAGATACTGTGTTTGTAGAAACTCCCTGAGAAGTTTTCCAATGACCTACAAAATGTTGCAGTAGGGACTATTGGCATCACTGTTTGAAGATAAAGCTCTCTGTTTGTACAAATATGAATATGCACAAATATAGATATGATGACTTCAGTCATAGTCTAAAGAATCTGAAAATCTAACTTAAATATTACCTCAGAAGATTGTTTTAAACAAACTGAGTGCACTGCTGGCAATATCAAAACTAACCAAGGTTTACTGACACAATGGCTTGAAACTCAGAGTCAGTTCAAGGTTTGTGAATTGTGTAGAGAAAACTCAGTTCTGGTGGTGGAGCAGAATAAGACTGTAAGGCTGAACTGAGGTTTCTAGCTGAGCAGGGGGATAGGGGGGCTTATTAAAGCTGGGACAGTAGCTAGTCTGGGAAAACAGAAAATTTTGGAGAGAGATGAGAGTCTCCTGGAGACTTCAGATGAAAATTTACTTTTCTTCACTCCCATAGATCACTCCTCCCTCTGATTACCTCCTTTTTTTTCTTCCCCCATGATTCCCACTCTTGATGTCTGAACAGTTGATTCACACAGTTGATGATGTCTGAACAGCTCATTCCCATAGCTGATATCTTTTTCTGGCAACCCCAACCTCTGAAATCCTTCCTTGCCATTCCTGTCACTAACGCCTACCTGCACGGACACCGTGCTCCTCCTCGTGGTAGCCACCCTTCTGGGGGCAGCCTGTGCAGGCAGTGGACACTAGCCTGTTCATGCAGAGCCACCTCTTGTCTGGCAAGTGCAAAGGATGCAGACTTCCACCTATAAAAGATTCTTTTGCCACCAGCAGGTAATTCTGATGGCAAATATGGTTAAGGATATACCTTCCAGGATGGTATAGTGTGAAGAAGACTAATAGGCTTTCCTGCTGATCTCCAAAAAAGATCTGAGTCTCTGTCAGCATCTTCTTACTGACCTTAGACAGAAAATAATGTACTCCACAATCGTCATTGCTTATATAAGGTGGTTGAATGCAATAGCCAGAAACACTGATCCACAGTGGATCCAAAACCACAGCTTCAGGTTAAGCATTCTAGTAGGCAATATTCTTCAAAAGAATTATAAATATTTTCAGAGAAGTGTAGTATGTAGTATACTAGATCATATCTACAGGGCTTTGCAACAACACTAGCTAGCATGCTTTCACCCAAGTTTGAAATAGAACAACTGAAAAAGTAAATAGTCAATAAATTTATCAGCCATACTGAAGCAAATAATGTCTCACTCCAATAACTGAGGAGCAAAAATGAAGTAATCTTATTTTGGAAAACAGTTTGAAATAGCGTACTTGGTTTCATAAACTTAATGCCAGAAAAATTGACAAAAAATGTGACAAGAAGATTAAAAAAAATAGGTAAGTCTTTAAAAAAGAAGTTACTTACAAGATCACATTTACACAGCTACATAGTTCCAGTGGGAACAAATTAAACACCAGCTGCTTAAAGATAACAGAAGTTTTCCAAGTCTGTGAAACAAGGCAGACAATATCCCACTCTCCTTTTTTCATCCATCTTTTTTCTGAACAAAAATTTTTAAAAAGCAAGTAAGCTAAGACCACAGTGAATTGATTCTTATTCCCTGAGAAGAAAAATAATCTCCAAGAATATATTTTTCTCTGAAAAAAAAAAAAAAAAAAAGAGAAAAAAAGAGAATTATATTGCAAGGGCTAATACACAAAAGCACCACTATCAGAATACAATGTTATCACCTAATATTCTTGAAGCATCCGTGAGTGAGGAACAAGCCTTGAGACATATTCAACAGGGCATCGCAGTCTGAGCTATGGAGACAGAAAATGTTGTCACTAGAGAAATCCTTGTACACTAAAGAAAACCTGTAGGCTTCCTTGAGTCACTCTACAGATACATCTGCATCACAGCTGGAGGCAGTTTTAGTTGTCAGCTCTGGCCCGAGATAAAAAAACATGGTCTGAGTAATAAATTAAAACAGATTTGGTTTTGTCACTGCTACAAGACAAAGAAATGCTCTTTGTCCCTACAGTTTTGTTATTTCATTAAAACATCTGACAGCTAGAATTGGGCAGATGTCGTTGAAAAGACTGCTGTGATTCAGGTAATTGCATTACGTGTACTTTGCAGACTTCAAAAATTCTCTCTTAGGAGTCTAAAAATCCTGAAAGTAGTAAATATCTCAAAAGGCATTTCAGCTGCTCATTTCTCTAGGGAAGTGCAGTCATATCCCTTCCAAGTTGTAACATGCATTGAGAATCTTTGGAAGCCACAAGGCTACTGGAAAAATTGCAGCATCCTCAGGCAGGAAAATTGCTTCTTAGACACCTTGCAGGGACACCAGCCGCTGAGCCAGTGGACCACCAAGCTCCCACGGCTCAGACTCATTGTGCATCTGCTCCTGTTTCCATGACAGGACAAAATATACCAGTGGTCTTACCACCTTCCTTTCTTGCAGACCTCCTCCCCAGCTCCCACCCTCAACACAGGTATCTGCAAGAGGCCAGCAAGAGTCTGCGGAAGAAGTTTTTATATTGGGATGTCCTGGATCCCAGGACACAGCACAGCCTACAGTTCATTAACGTGTAATGACTTACCAATATCCTCATCTATGACAGTTAGAAAGGAAAAATAAATACACAGAATTATGTACTTATTGAGAACTTCCCTAATCATCTAACTTTTGCCTTATGTTAACTGAGATCTTTAAGTTGAAGTAGTTCAGTCTTCCACTGAAATCAGTTTTTATTTTGCATAACAGACAATACTTCTGTTCTCACTGCACGAGTGTATCAGTAGCACCACTGTGTATTTTTCTCCGCGTGTCATACTTACTTGTTTACTTCAGTAGTGATGGGGTAAAAAGTAAATAGAAATTTTCTGACTCTGGTCAAACCAATATAAAAATGTGTGCTCATATTCGCGAAAATCACATTGCACCTATCTATTATAAATTGCTACAAGATGCATGCATATACATATACATTTCTTACTGAAAGGAATTGAAATATTTCCCCTGTTCTAACTGTTAATTTTTCAATAATACATTGTCTTTTCTTCACTCAAGGGGAAAAAAAAAATATTTTACTAACTATAAATAGAACGGAGTTCTGAAAACTATCCAATAACTAGATTTCGTCCTTGAGACAAACAAAAAAAAAACCCAACAGAGCAACATCCCACAAAAAAAAAAACACAACAGGAAAATAAAACAAAACCTGTTCAGTAACACAAAACCTGTTCAGTAACAGCCCTACCTTCTCCTTGTACACTGTTACTAATAAACACCATGGGTGCAGCACCAAAACCTATAGACAGAGCAGTTTAACAAAACACAGTGAGGTACATTGTCTGATCCAAAGGATACACAAGCTCAGCAGTTAAGTCTCCAGTGGGATCAAAGGGATGTTTGACAGAGAAACCTCTCTTCTGACAATATTGTTTGATCTATGTCTCAAGGACAGAAAAGAAATGCTATTTCTATTTTCATGCTGACATATAGGAGCTTGCTAGAAGGACGTTCTCATAAACAAAGTGCTGCAGACCATGCTATCATCCAGTTTACATTTTTTTCTAGATTTCAGAGTAGGTGTAGGTCATAGTACACCAAATCTTCTGGTGAGACTGGGGTGTAGACAAGCTCAGTAAAGTTATAAAACTAACTAAAACCTTAGGAGATACTCAGCAGTTACAGCAACTTGCTCCTCCTGGAAAAACAAGACATTATATTTTTGAAAATGCCTGATATTTTTTTAAACCTAGCTAGCCCTTAGTTTTTATTAACCATAGATGGAATCAACTAAGTAATTTATTATAATGAAGTTTTCACCTTTCATTTTGATTAGTAATGTGATATTAATATAATGATTTTAGCAACACATTCAGAGATGGTTTAATCATTCTGGTTGTTTTAACTGTTAATTTCCTCCCTTTGTCCCCCCACCAAATTGACCAATCACATGTATATTTATTTTTCTCATATGCAGTTTATGGTCAGACAGTGTATTACCTTTCAATGATGGATAAAACAAAGTCAATCAAATTAGTACTTTCTCTTTAAAATGTAATAGTCCATTCAGAGTCGTAAATCAACTGGTAGCTTCATGATATGGAAGATTTGTAGGCAAAGTCCCTTCTCTAGATCATTCAGGGCCCATTCTCATTTCCCTTTCCCCTCTTCCTTCTTATCATTTTTGTTAAAAATTTTATCCTGAACCTGACAAGACTTTCCATGTGAATGTTTCATCAACATGATGTCTTTTCCTGTAAAACTGGTATTTTATTTCAGTAACTGGTATTTCCTATGATAAAAAATACTTTGTTGAAAAATTCTTAGCAGCTCTGTTACTGGATTTCAGTTAATCAAACTCTTTGATTAAGAATAATGCTTAGGAAACTAATCAAACTTAAATAACAAATGTGCAGATGAACTAGGAGAGCTGGGTGAACAATTCAGGGCACATGTAGAAAGTTGATTAATTTAGCTCTTAATTGTTAGTAAATTATTCACAAAGTAGTGTTGATTTTAGACTTGGGTTAATGGTTGGGTTTTTTTTTCATTATTCAGAACTATGCAGCAGTTAAGTCATTAGAGAACACAGTCTACCATATAGTTTTCTTTCAAGATTTTAGTACAACCCATCATGGCCAGAAATAATTCTGTGCTCTACCCAGATTCTTCTCGCTTTTTATGTTCCTAAGAATTATGCAAAAAGGGCATAAAAATAAGGAGAAGTGATTTCTGGAGAAATCACATTCTCCTTCTGTTGTTTTTTGTTGGTTTGGGATTCTCCTTGTTGCCACTCTTTCCTTTGTGTTTCCTTTTTTGGATTTTCTTTGTGGTTGCTGTTGTTGTCTTTTAATATTTGTTCTGCAGTGCTATCTAGAAGACTTGGTCACAAGCTGATTTATTTATGAAATTCAAAGTCTGTGTATTAAAAGCTGAAGACATATTTCAATGGAATAAATTTCTTCTAGCTTGCGTCATATCATCCAACTGTAAAAGGAAGAAAGTCAGGAGATTTTTGTTAAATCTACTGCCTGAAAAAAATGCAGTGTATAGAAATATATTCCTAATATAAAGCCAGCATGACACAGTGGGTATCATCATCCAGAGAGCTACATGAAAATTATTGTTGTGTAATAGGCTTGAAACCAGATACTCACCACAAAGTTGCATTTCTGGAGTAAGTTACTTCTCCTGTGTGCAGCTTAATGAAACCTGAGGTACCTGTAAACCAGCACATATGAGTATGTGAGCACATATTGCTGTCAGTTTGTATACGTGAAACATAAAACCTGACAGAACAATGAAAAAGTGTTGTTTTTCACAAACAGAAATCAGTGAAATAAAGTGTTCTGCAGAAAACATTAAGTAAAATATTTAGGCAACTGGTTGCAAGACTGCTGTATGGTACACGTTATGCAAGTCATGTTTTGGAATTTTTTGAGTAACTAGAGAGGCAAAGTACTTTTTCTACAGACTTTTGTGAGAATAGTATCACACCCTACATGTAAATCTCGTACCCTCTCAAATCATAGAACGGCCTAGGCTGGAAGGGACCTTAGAGATCATTTATTCCAACCTCCCTGCCATGGACAGGGACGCCTCTCAACTAGATCATGCAACACATGAGGACCGAACGGGAATTGAACCTGCCACCTTTGGTGTTTCAGCACCACGTTCAAACAAGTGAGATAAATCGGCCCTCATCTCAGGACAAAATTATCCTTCCCCTACTTGGAACTTGGAAGTATTTGGTTGCTGGGGTGTTTAAAATGTTCAGATATTTGACATAGCAAGTACTCTATAAACCCTGACAAAAGGGGAAGAAATATATTTTTCATTGCATTCATCATTGCTTGCTTGAAATCAATGTTCTCAATGGCTTTCCAACAGTTTCCTAGAAAGAAAAATTTATAACAGTGCTATGCACTCCTTCCAGCAACTATATTAAATTCAGAAGATATGCTCCCTAAGTTGTAGTGTATCTGAAAACATGGTTGGGGACCTTATGTAGAATCCCTTGCAAGCTTAGACATAGCAAAGATCCAATCCTGTATTTGGAAAACCAAGGAAGAACTCAGTTTGTTAGATATTTGTTTCTGTTCTTTTTATGAATGACCTATTAAAGTTTTGTTTACAAATAACAGTTTACTAATTGCTATAACCACAATTTAGGCCTCACAATTGAGCTGATTTGTAATGTCACAGGAAAATTAAATTAAATCCTGAAATGTATTGAATCCCTTTTTATTCTTTCCCCTTTTCTTATACAACTTTCATCAGTTTTGGTTAGCAAGGAAGACTACCAACCACAACCTTGTATAACCGTCTTTTTTGTTCTGCTAGTTTTCCTAGAACATAAGTATTTGCCAATAACAACCTAGATTGTATTATTCTGTTACAATTCTGTCATCTGAAGACTCCTGGCTGTGTTTTAGAGGAAGAATCGTAGAACCATAGAATCATTCAGGCTGGAAAAGACCCTTGAGATCATCAAGTCCAACTATTATCCCTACTCTACAAAGCTTTCCCCTAAACCGTATCCCCCAACACCACATCTAAATGACCTTCAAGCACATCCAGGGATGGTGACTCAATCACCTCCCTGGGTAGCCTATTGCAACATCGTGAAAATTTTTTTCCTAATGTCCGGTCTAAATCTACCCTGTTGCAGAATATCCTGTGAATAATAACCAAATATATTGGAATTTTGGATATAAAATTATATTCTTTGTCAGCAGTTTAGAAGCATTTTGTCCATCCATCCATCCATCCATCCATCCATCCATCCATCCATCCATCCATCCATCATCTACAACACTTGGCAACACATTCTCTAGTCTAAGATATGTCAATATGAGGGTAGTGAGACATGTCTGGCAAGAATCCTGTATACCTACAGCATGTTCCATTGTCTGGTTATGGCAACAAGGCATGTTGTGCTACAATGTGTTCTCTACAGGCAGCTGAGAGCAGTCTCACAATCACAGGCCCTGGTTGTCATGGGGAATTTTAACTTCCCTGATATTTGCTGGAAGGACAACTCAGCCAGCCACAGTCCAGGAGGTTCCTTCAGTGCATCGACGAGAATTTTCTGATGCAAATGGTGGAGGAGCCGACTAGGAGAGGAGCACTGCTGGACCTCATCCTCACTAACAAGGAGGATCTGGTTGAAGCAGTAAAGGTTGAGGGTTGCCTTGGCTGCAGTGACCATGAAATGGTGGAGTTCAGGATCTCATGTAGCAGAAACAAAATAGCAAGCAGAATTGCAACCCTGGACTTTGCCAAGGCAAACTTTGGATTTTTCAAGCAATTACTCGAGAAAATCGCATGGGCAAGGCTGTTTGAAGGTAAAGGGGCCCAAGACAGTTGGTTAGCGTTCAGGGACTGCTTCTACCGTGCTCAAGATCAGAGCATCCCGACACGTAGGAAGTCAAGGAAGGGAGCCAGGAGACCTGCGTGGCTAAACAGGGATCTGCTGGGTAAGCTCAAGGGCAAGAGGAGAATTTACAGCTCTTGGAAGGCGGGGCTGGCCACTTGGGAAGAATATAAGGCTGTTGTCCGAGGATGTAGGGAGGCAACTGGGAAAGCAAAGGCCTCCCTAGAATTAAACCTGGCGAGAGGGGTCAAGGACAACAGGAAGAGCTTTTTCAAATACGTGGCAGATAAAACTAACACCAGAGGCAATGTAGGCGCATTGATGAATGAGGTGGGTGCCTTGGTGACAGAAGATACAGAGAAGGCAGAGTTACTGAATGCCTTCTTTGCCTCTGTCTACTCTGCCGGAGGCTGTCCTGAGGAACCCCGTTCCCCTGAGGCCCCACAGGAAGTCAGGGCAGTGGAGGAGTTTGCTTTAGTCTATGAGGACTGGATTAGGGACCAATTAAGCAATCTGGACATCCCTAAATCCATGGGTCCAGATGGGATGCATCCACGGGTGCTGAGGGAGGTGGCTGATGTCATCGCTACACCACTCTCCATCATCTTTACCAAGTCTTGGGAGACGGGAGAGGTGCCTGAGGACTGGAGGGAAGCAAGTGTCACTCCAATCTTCAAAAAGGGCAAGAAGGAGGACCCGGGAAACTATAGACCGGTCAGCCTCACCTCCATCCCTGGGAAAGTGATGGAACGACTTATCCTTCGTGCCATCTCAAGGCATATCAAGGATAAGAAGGTCATTAGAGACAGTCAACATGGCTTCACCAAGGGGAAGTCGTGCTTGACTAACCTCATAGCCTTTTATGAGGATATAACAAGGTGGATAGATGATGGCAGAGCGGTGGATGTGGTCTACCTTGACTTCAGTAAAGCATTTGACACAGTCTCCCACAGCATCCTTGCTGCTAAACTGAGGAAGTGTGGTCTAGACTCTCGGGTAGTGAGGTGGACTGTGAACTGGCTAAGGGGAAGAAGCCAAAGAGTTGTGGTCAATGGAGCGGAGTCTGGTTGGAGACCTGTATCCAGTGGAGTCCCTCAAGGGTCGGTACTGGGACCAGTATTATTCAATATATTCATCGATGACTTGGATGAGGGACTAGAGAGTACTATCAGCAAGTTTGCTGATGACACCAAGCTGGGAGGAGTGGCTGACACACCAGCAGGCTGTGCTGCCATCCAGCGAGACCTGGACAGGCTGGAGCGTTGGGTGGGGAAAAATTCAATGGAATATAACAAGGGTAAGTGTAGAGTCTTGCACCTGGGTAGGAACAACCCCAGGTTCCAGTATAAGTTGGGGAATGACTTATTAGAGAGCAGTGTAGGGGAAAGGGACCTGGGAGTCTTGGTGGACAGCAGGATGACCATGAGCCAGCACTGTGCCCTTGTGGCCAGGAAGGCCAATGGCATCCTGGAGTGTATTAAAAGGAGGGTGGTTAGTAAGTTGAGAGAGGTTCTCCTTCCCCTCTACTCTGCCCTGGTGAGACCCCATCTGGAATATTGTGTCCAGTTCTGGGCCCCTCAGTTCAAGAAAGACAGGGAAGTGCTGGAGAGAGTCCAGCACAGGGCAACTAGGATGATGAAGGGAGTGGAGCATCTCCCTTATGAGAAAAGGATGAGGAAGCTGGGGCTCTTTAGTTTGGAGGAGACTGAGGGGTGACCTCATTAATGTTTACAAATATATCAAGGGTGAGTGTCACGAGGATGGAGCCAGGCTCTTCTCGGTGACAACCACTGATAGGACAAGGGGTAATGGGCTGAAACTGGAACATAAGAGGTTCCGCTTAAACTTGAGAAGAAAATTCTCAGTGACCGTGACGGAGCCCTGGCACAGGCTGCCCAGAGAGGCTGTGGAGTCTCCTTCTCTGGAGACATTCAAGACCTACCTGGACTTGTTCCTATGTAGCATAATCTAGGCGTTCCTGTTCTGGCAGGGGGAATGGACTTGAAGATCTTTCAAGGTCCCTTCCAATCCCTAACATTCTGTGATTCTGTGATTCTGTGACTGTTGACAAAGATGCCCTGGGATTAAATTACACGACACACTGTAGAAAGCATGAGGAAGATGTACCAGTGGCTCCACGACTCTACTCACAGAGGACAGCAGAGCAAACCACCAGTGGGAGATTAAGCTTGCAGCTGCTTGTGGTAGCAGTGATTTATGTGAGTTATTAACTAATCAAGCCCCTTACCAATCTTGTGTAATATTTTTAATCACGTTATGGCCCATAACAGTGCAGGGGAAGGAAGAAATTTCCTTCAGGATTTTACTTCTATGATTCTATGATTCTATGATTCTCCGTATCATTTCAGAGGAGTGAAGAAAACTCTGGCCTTTCTTTGCATATGAAAAGGAAAAGAAAATCACAGTTCAGTTGCAGATGTCTTGGGTACCCATCCTTTTGTCACCATTCAATGACAGAAAGCAAAGAATGTTGTCATAGCTTATAGAAAAATTAAATTTGGTCAGTTTACACAAGTGCTTTGGTCTGAAGGAATGCAGGCAGATATGCCCTTTTTTTTGACCTCCTCAAAAGACAATGCTGTCCAGGCAAGGGACAAGGGAGACAAGATGTGTCACTTATCTCTCTTTCTGTGAACTGTGCGGGGCAAATCTATCCAGAAAGGTTTGCAGTGTTCTTATCTACGCAGCTACCAAGGATTTTCTCATCAAGCTTAATATCCACAGTGCCAAATACTCTATATTCATGTTGCAACAATCCTGTAGTGTCCTTCTGAGCTAAACACAAGGAAACTGTCCACTTCCCCATACTGCCAGTCCTTACCTTGAAATCCATTTATAGGGATAGCAGGGTGAATGTAAATCAAGCCAGGCTTGTATCAGGAAAAAATCTTCAAAATGAACTTTTCAAATACGTTCGTACATTGACCTACAAACTACCAAAAAATAGCCGTGACTTGTTGGGTGAGGGGCAGGAGGTAGTGATGCCTCTGCAGTACTCTCAGCATGACGGATAAAGGCTGCCATCTATTGCCTTTTGATGTTGTACATATACCATCCCTCTGACTTACTCTGAATGAGTTCACATCTCTCTGCAGCTAAAATCCAAGGAACAAAGCTCTTTGCAAGTGCATTTTTTCTTCAGGTTTCAGGCTTTTCTGTAAAAGACATCTAGCAGACTAACGTACTAAGGCAGAACACATTCCTAGCATCTGAAATCTTTGTTAATTTTTCAGCACATGCATTTTTTTTGTAGAACAAAGCCTTACGGGTACCTTTCTTGGGGTGGAGGGTGTATTCCTGAACTACATAAATAGTACCAGCAAGAAAAGAAAGTTAATTTATGTTTCAGTCATCTGTAAAACAGGCATGAGGAAAACCATAATTGAGAATTACATTTTCTCAGTACGTTAATAAGAGATTACATGTATCATCTGGATTTCTTGAAATTAAACCTGAACGCAACCAACTCAAATTCAAACAGCAATTAAAACACAGCTTGCTGGGGGGGCGGGGAACATTGCAGATAATTGAGCTCTGCAGTATTCATTTCACGGGCCAGATTTTGTCCTAAGGAATATTCAAAGCAAGGGAAAAGATACAAACTACCATTAATTCCCCATAGACCCTATTTACAGATGAGCATGTAGCTAAGTAAGGAGACAGGGCAAAGGAGACTTGACCATTGCTAGTGTCTCTACAATTGCTTTTTGGATGACTGAATTGTACCTACCAGCTCAATGAGGGAGTTTTAACAAGTGGTTTTCCCTAGAAAGAGAGGTCATACCACACACTGTGAGAGTGTCAGCCAGGCCAAGAAGTCCTGTTGGCACCTGTATAAGCTACGAACCTGAGTGGTTTCATCTACCATGTAGTAATGCAGACATTTCACAAGGGTGCCGTGGGCTTGAAGTATACTTCCTCGATAATTAAGTAGTGACATGAAACACTACTTAGATGTAAAATAGCCAGATGCATGGTACAAGATCATAGCATTTCGCATAAGCTAAGGACCAGGTTCCTTGCCGTATGTTGGCATACCTTTGCTGAAAACTCTGAGCTTTCATACAATATCTGAGAACTTGTCTCAATGTCTTGTAATCAAAAATAATACCGCTTATCCCACTGACTATAAGTTTAATTAAATATTGTCAGACAGAACATGTATAAATCTATGCATACATATGGCCAATACATTGTTTGCAAGGCATGCAAGTAGATTTGTATAACAGGGACACAAATACCAACAAGATTAAAAAGGTCAGTTTACTCGTACCTGTAAAACAAACACATAGCAAGGGTCGATTTTTGTTTCTCCTCCGACGTCAGTGATATCATCTGAAAGAAGAATATTTTTTTATGTTTTGCTTTAAAAAGTTCTGCCTGTATAAACCCTCAAGTTTTGGGGCAAGCAGTGTCTAGCATTCAGTTTTCACTCATTGTTTACGCTATGTAGGACAAAACACAACAGATATAATACCCTAAATATGGACCAGGGTCCCACTCTGTTGACTGCAGAAAGGACAATTCTTGTACGCAAATGCAGTCTGTGTAGAAGATAAAAAATTACATGTAGATGCAAGGAATAAGTTAAGGTCAATGAAAATGCCTTCATAACAGTACCATTGGTACAATTTTGTTCTTAATGGGTTTTGAAGAAAAAAATGCTGTGCAGTCTCATTTCCAGCACGAAAATATTTGGAGTTTAAATTCCAGATTTTCAAATACATAAGTGAAAAGCTTTATCACATTAATAATCTCATTAAAAAAACATGGCCACATTAGTTATTAGACTAATTCTTCATCTTTTCAAAACCAAAAGAAGTACACCAAGACCAGATAGTTGTGCAGGTTGTGTAAGTGATAGTAGTGCAGAACTGACCTTTTGCTGATATGTTATGATAGGCATTGTGGTAAAATATATTGCATATGCAAGATCAACATGAACTTTGTTTTGGAAAAACTGAGACTAAAACTTTTTCTATTGGCATTGTCAACAGAATTTATTTAAATCTGCAACTAAACATGGACAAGCGTTCTCTAACCCCCTCTTTTTCCCCAAAAAACAGGAGGGAAAAGGGAACGAGGCAGAGAGATTTACAGGTTAGGAAAGAAAAACTAGAACAGCTTTAATGAAACAATAATGGAAATAATAGTGAAATGATAAAAATAAAGTACTACATACAACTATATCTAAGCCTGATATTGAACTTGACTCCTCCCCGATAGCAATCCCCACTGATGCTGCAGAACAGGAGGCACTGGGAAAGCCCCAGGCTCAGCGGTGGCGGGAGCTGGATACAGGGAGCTGGATTCGGGAACTCAGGATCTGGATCAAAAGCAGGAGGTTGAACAGAGTCCTCCCTGGACACCGGCCATTGCAAAAAAGAGAGGAAAGGGCAAAAGGGACGAAACTGTTCAAGATCACTCAATTTATACTAACTATGACATATGTGGAATGGAATACTCTCGTTGGTCACCTGTCCTGTCTATTAACCCCCTGGAGGTGCAACCTTTTACTTCCTTGTGCCCCCTCTTACTACCCAGCACCCCCAGCGTGGCACATAAGAGCCAGCAGTGGCCTTGGTCACTATAGGAATAAGTATAAGCAAGAGCCTTTCTACATCCCAGTCCCAGGCAGTAACTGTAAACATCAGGTGTTATCACTGCCAGTAGCACACACTGTCTGCAAAAACATGCTGATAATTTCAGAAAATGCAGCCTTTCAGAAGAGACTAAACTGGAAAGTAAAAATCCCTGACCAGAACTGACATTTTCAGCTAAAATCGGGACTTTTGGTTTGTTTCATGCTTTTTTCTTTCATTAGTCATTGTACCAGCTTTTTTAAAGTCACAGTTAATCCCATCATTATTTGTTAAACTCAAAAAAGTTTTTACCAATGTAATTGCCATAGCAATTTGGAGAATTCAGAGTTGACTGCACACACATTTTGTCTTTTTTTCTAACTTTATCAGCAATAAACCTAAAAAATACTTATTCTCAATCATTTGTGGTTAACAGAAAAATAAATCCATTATTTCTCCTTGAAAACGTGGTCTTATTGTGTAGGTAGGTATTAGAAAGTGGATGCTTTTCCCTTATTTTCCCTTATTCTTGCAATTTCATTTTTTTCTGTGGGTTTTGATTTTCATGTGTACATGTGTATGGCCACAGAAATCCAAACTTTGTTCTACAGCAAAATCAATGAAATGAAAGCAACCACACAAATGTGAAGTTTATGAAGAAGAACAGCAAGAAAACAATTACTGAAACCTTGATGAAGAGCAAAATCAGGCCATGGAAGAGTGCCTTCAAAATCTGCTACAGGAGCTAGTTGCTCCCTGTTGCAGGAATGTTTGGAAGGGAGCACTTCAGTGCTGAAACGAGCTTTTTGTGTGCTATAGTTTTTATTAAGTATTCTATCATTTGTAGAACACAAATGGATTGCTGGAAAAAAGAAAGGAATACAGGAGTACTGTGTTCAGCTCTGAGGCCCCCAGTGTAAAAAGTACATAAACCTGTTGAAGCAAGTCCAGAGAAGAACCTCAAAGATGATCAGGGATCTGGAGCACCTCTCCTGTGAAGACAGGCTGAGAGAGTTGGGGTTGTTTATCCTGGAGAACAGAAGGCTCTGAGGAGACCTTATAGCAGCCTTCCAGTACTTAAAGGTGGCTACAAGAAAGAAGAGGAAGGACTCTTTATCAGGAAGTGTAGTGATACGAAGAAGGGTAATGGTTGAGGGTAAAATCTTCCCTGGCACAACTTGAGGCCATTGCCTCTCATGCTGTCACTAGCTGTGGGAGAAGAGACCTACCCCCACCTCGCTACAACCTCTTTTCAGGTAGTTGTAGAGAGCATTGAGTTGTAGAGTGTTCTTCGCTTTTTCTTCTTTTAGTCTCTGACAGGCTTTTCTCTCTCTCTCTTTTTTTTTTTTTTTTTTTTTTTTAGGTGAATCATATTCACAGATGCTTCCAGTTTAACTTTTTATATTCTATTTCTATTTCTGGTTTAGTAATTGCACTACATATACGAGAGGGGAAAAAAAAGAAAAATGAAATATTTCTGTGGTTCAATTGCTTTTTGTAGTGAAGTTTAGCATAGTCTGTTTGATTTATTTTACTGTAGTTAAACCTGAATCTACTAATGCAAAAAAAAAAAAAAAAAAATCTGACCAAAATCTTTAATAAGAAATTTTCTGTCCCTTCTGTCTCTTTTCCTCACTTTCTTGCTATATGATCCTACATGGAAACTAACAAATGCAGATACCTCACAGCAGTCTTTCCTTACTATCTCATGCAGAGTACTCATCAAATTCGTTCTGTTCTCAGCTGAACATTGCTTTTGTATGCAAGACTTCCTTCAGCAAAAAGGCCCAGGAAAGCTGTGACAAATCAGCTAAGCCTGGAAGTTAATATGCTTTGCTTTTCTCCCTCAAAAATTAACTAAACCCAATTTAGATTCATTTCACTAATGAACGACCATGTCCATACTAGAGGCTAATGCACTTTCATGTACGTGAGCTACATTCATATCTTCAGCTGATTACAAGAGCCTGAGACTCCTTGAGCAGAGGAGTGTTTAAAGACCTGCAGTGCCCATTTCACTGATAAATGAGATTCTTAAGAGTGGGCTTTCCTTATTTCTTTCTTGCACAGTTACTGTTTCCCCTAAGTACAGCTACATCGATGGTTTCTTCTACTATTTCTCTCCAGGTATTCCTAATGTCCTTAGAAGATTTCAGTTCCAAAACATCCAAGTACTTAGAATTCCAGACTGTGTAAAACAAACAAACAAACAAAAATCAAGCAAAGAAAGCCCCTAACAAACAAAACACACCACAACACCCCCCTACCCCCACGTCCCCCAACAGTTTTTTACCTACATTTAGTTTTTCCACTAATTCGTTTGACATTAGATTTCTCTTCTTAGAGATCAGAAAACAGAGATCTGGTAGCAATGGTACAACTTGACATAATCCTTGGCCTTATCCCCAGGCAATACAAACTCTTCTTGATCCATTGCTAACAGCTGTTTGTGTAACTGTTCTTAAATAACCTTCTAAAGTTGATAACCCTTATAAGCAATCTATTTTAGTACTTTACAGTAGAAATATGAGTATCTTCTCCTCCACATCACACTCCTGAAGTCTGCTCTTATTTTCAGTGAACCCAGATAACAAATTATTCCCCCATTTTTTTATGTAGAGTATCTAAGTCTCTACTGATCCTCAGTTTAAAAGAACAGTGCTTTCACTTTTTCTCACAATTAATTTATTATTTTTTTCTGCCATATTGTTCCTTACATTGCATACAGGAAGGTACACAAAACTGTACATATTACTTCTGCTTAGGCATCACCAAGGAAAAGGGAGCATACCACTGCCTTCACAGACTCCCACAGTGCCTCACGTCCACAGTGCTTACGAGACAGTTTTCAGCAGAACTGCTACCTCATCACTCCGTCCTTCAGCTTAACTAAGTCAAGCATGACATTTTGCATATTTCCTTTGATGAATTGTATCATATTTACTTTGAACAATTTATCCAGTTTGTTTAATTTCATCTGCTGAAGTGGGGTTTCCCAAACACTTTTTTTTCCCCAGAGATGTTCCACTTAGCAAGTGGGACACCCCACCCTGCATGACAGAGCTTATCAGTCAGCTGATATCTTTCTCCTCAATATATACACCATGCAAAGCTTTAATTATGTCAGGTTAAAGAGGGAGAATTCGACTTTGTGAAAGACCACAGAGTCAACTTTTACTTCCAGCTGCTTTAGAAGAAACCAGAAGAGAGACAAAAATATAAGAAAATAGGTAGAATTCACATTAAAACTGAGGAAGAAGGTCCAGGGGAAGAGATAATAATATGAAAAATATAGGAGAAACACACAATGCAGTTTTTTTGTGACCCTTGCTATATTGCTTTTAAAGTATATCAGAAAACAAATGTCACCATCTTGTGAAGGGCAAGGCTTCACACTGACTCTCCTTTCTGAAAAAAAATATTTTTTCTTGATTTACCGTGACCTGGACAGTAACTTTGACTTCCTATTTCAGTAATGAATCTGTTAAAATTTCTTACTTTAGAAATACCTATGACTGTACCTTATATTGTAACATATTTTGTTCAAAATAAATTCTGATCAGCAGATTGATAAAGCCTTTATTAAGAGTTAATGTTCTGTGATGATAATAAAATCACCTTCTAGAGGAGATTAGCATAGACAAAATGTTTCACTGTGAGGTAATACTGATTTGAGTTGTCAGTTTAATTTGTTACTACCTAAGTTTCATATCGTTTGTTAGAATCATTTCTATGAATTTTGCGTGTTCTAATGTATAATCTTTAATTGTCATTAATGTCTAATTTAAGATTATGTACATCCGTAAGAATTTTTTAATCTCATTAACTTAAATAATTTATCAGAAATAAATTATGAAACTCTAGTTAATTAAAGAATTTAATGAGTAAGTACAGCTCTGTGATTTATCATGCTCAGGAGAGTATCCCATTAGGATCAATGGAAATACATGTCCATAATATAAATAATTCTGTGAATATGAGTAAAAGTTTGACAACAGGTAGGCATGTTTGCATTACAGATTGTGATCCTAGTGGATCATCTTTCTTTTATATTTAACTGTTGTAAACCTGTGCTGCGTATTACTCTCATCTTCTTGGCATATCTAGCACCATCATATTTTCTACCTTGTCAACGACCTAATTCACATCACATTACTGTAAGTGATTATGTTATTTAATTGTCTTCGGTGATTTCAACTTACAGTCAAAAAAAGATATGTATTGTGAAATACCACTGGAGAACATAATGCTTTTGTCTAGATAAATTTATGGGGCTTTCGGAGGCAGCAAGCCAGCAGGCATTATCTGATTATGTGAAATCCAGCACAAATGTGATTTTCCAATTCACAATTTCCAGATGAGGTAATGGGACTTTTACTTTACTTTGCACTTTAATAAATATATAGCTTTACTTTGTATTTTGCACTTTATCTATATCTTGGCTACTACATACTATTCCTTATGCTTATCTTCTCACATGAGTAGTAGTATTCCTTAAGCAAAGATTGATATAAGTAAAACTGATACACTAACATATTGCCACAGGTGTATATTTCGGTATTTCAGTTCTTTAGGAAAACATAATATTCGGTCAAATTTAAAAATCTGTTTTGGAAAGTCATCATTGAATTACAGTTCAGATGTATGAAATGATTACACATCTGTCCTGGTTTTGGCTGGTACAGAGGTAATTTTCTTCCTAATTGCTGGTACAGTGCCGTATTTTGTATTTAGGATGAGAATGATGTTGATAACACACTGATGGTTTAGTTGTTGTTGAGTAGTATTTGCACTAAGTCAAGGACTTTTCAGCTCCTCGTGACCTGCCAGTGAGAAGCCTGGAGAGGCACAAGGAGCTGGAAGAGGATGTGGCCAGGAAAGCTGAACCAAAGTGTCCAAAGGGATATTCTATACTACATGATATCATGCCTGGTATATCAACTTGGAGGAAAGTTGGCTGAGGGCTGCTGCTTGGGAACTGACTGGGCATCAGTCAGCAAGTGGTGATCAATTGCATTGTGCATCACTTGTTTTGTACGTTCTAAATATTTTATTATTACCATTATCATAATATTTTTATTATTGCTACCATTATTTTTATTTTCTTCTTTTTTTTTTTGTCCTAGTAAACTATCTTTGTCTCAATCCATGATTTTTACTTGTTTAAATTTTTTTTTTATTTTCTCCCTCATCCCCTCTGCAGGGGGAGTATGTGGCTGTGTGGGTCTTAGTTGCCAGCTGGGGTTAAACCATGACAGTGTCCTAGAGAATAAATATGAAGATATAGAGATATAGACGAAGTGCAACAGGATTAATTAAAATAAAAGCATTTCTCAATGATGGTTATGACAAGCCAAATCTTTACTTTTTTGTGTGCCAGAAAAAATGAGAACTGGAACCAGCTGAATATAAAATTAATAATCTCATTATGTAACATTTCTCTTTGTGAAAGGTTTAGCAACTAAACTGAAAGCGGTGAATTTTCAGAATCAAGCTCTAACATTCACAACTAATTAGTCTGCTACTAACCTTTCAAATGTTATTTATCCATTGTACAGCAAAAGGTGTGTGGTGGGATGAGGGAAAAGGGGAAAAGTGCACACATGGCTACAGTAGCTAGTGTAGGTCAGTGGGGGAGAAGACATATGGGCAAAGTCCGATTTTGCATCTAATAGTAGGAAAAGGTGCAGTGTCAAGATCGAGATTTTTCTGCTGGGAAGGGCAGGGTGTCCTGGTGTTTGCTGAGCTGGCATCTGTTAGGGGTCTTCTGCATTCAGGAGAGGCAACCTGCCTTGCCCTGCTCAGAGAAACGCACCAGGGACAGCCGACCGCCTGGGCCTTGGCTCGGCAAGGCAGCATCTCTTGCTGAGGTCCTGCAAGCATCCTGAAAACAGCCATTTCCCCCCCTAAAAAAGCAGGACATTGTAAGACCATGCACCACCAAATAACATCCCTCTTCAAAGACTACACGGACAGGAATCTGCCTAAGGGAACCATTGAAAAGCAAAGCTTGCTGTGCAATAACAGGGTTTGCAGGGAGGAGGGGTAGAAAGGAGGGAAGCTATATTTCAATTTCATAGTAGCCTAGGGCATAATATAACTCCAATTTGGATCAAGTGAGAAATAAATTATTGTTCAAAATTCAATGTTCAGAGTTTGCAATATTTTGAAGCAGAACAAGTGCTGTGATTAAAACTGTACAAAAAAAAAAAACCCAGTTGTATGGCCCAATGCTCTAACACCTTTTCCATACTTAATAGTATTTTTTAGGAAGCAACATAAGTGGAGTAAGCATGGAATAATTTGACTCCCAGTGAATTAACTCTGGTTTCTTCTTTGCTTTGGAGTCTTTTAAATGCCTTGTGAATTTTTTCTCTTTGACAATAAAAGCACTGTGACCACTGTGATTAAATGCACAGCATTTCATGTGATAACTTACACTAAGGATTTCAAATTAGACCTGTATGATTTTTATCAAGATGTATATGGGAATGTGCATCTCCTCAGCAGTTAAAAAAAAAAGAAAAAAAAAATAAGAAAATATAGTATCTCTTAGTAATATGGTTTAACCAGAAGAAGGAACAATACAGAGGTGAAGGCATTCATACTTTGACTGTTTTAGGACCACAATTGTTTAGCCTTGCCAAACTCCAAGGGAATTCTAACAATATGCTAGGAAAAAAAAATCTATAGTAGAAAAGAGACCTTCAAGAGGCACAGGTAACGAAGTGGTCAGCAATGCACTGAACATATATTTGTCTTGCAGACAGAAGACAGAATGCACCTTTTTACCCCCTATTCTACCTTTCAGTACCTTCAGAACTAGAAATCTTGCTTGCCTATCTTACATCAGAATGACAAGATTCCATCCCTCCTTCCTTTCTCTGGCACACACACACATACACATACATGCACACACACACTCTACTGGCTTTTTTTTTTTCATGTTATGGGTATGTGGCAGGTTTTCCCCAGCCAGCAGCTCCCCACACAGCTGCTCTTTCACTCCCATCCCCAGCAGGACCTGGGGAGAAAAAAAAGAATAAAAGCAAGAAATGTCTTGGATTGAGACAAGGGCATTTTAATAGATGACAGAGATAGAGACAAAAAAGGACAAATGACAAAAAAACAAGCAAAGCAAAAGAAGTTGCTCACCCCCTCCCACAGGCAAGGCAAAGCTGAGCCGGTGTCTGACCAGCCACCACCTTCCAACTCAACCCTCCCCTATTCTTCTTCATCTACCCCTGTTTTTATTGCTGAGCACAATGTCATATGGTATAAAATATCCCTTTGGCAAATTTGGGTCAGCTGTCCCAGCTGTGTCACCTCCCAAGCTCTTGCCCACCCTCTCCCTGCTTGCTGAGATGAGAGGCCAGAGTGGGACAAAGAGAAAGCCTTGATTGTACACAAGCACTGCTCAGCACTATCTAAAACATTGGTGTGTCATGAACACTGTTTGATACCCAAATCCAGAACATAGCATCTTACAGACTGCAATGTAAAATGTTAACTCCACCCCAGCCAGACCCAGTACGGAGGTAAGAACTCTCAGTCAATCTGTTTTGAAACAAGTGTTACAGCTGTTCTGTGTCTTGTAGATGTCACATCACATTATATGAAACATTTCATGATTTTCAGGATGTTTCTAGCATGACAAGCATGACAAAGATGCTCAAGACTTAGTCCGAGTAGATTTATTTATATAAGAAATAATAATGTACTTGACATTATGGTTTCTAGGCAACAAATGTGAAAATGAAAAGATGCATCAAAACCATTCAGAAAACAGTTATCTTTGAGCACTTCTTCGTCTTGTCATCTGCCATCTAACTATTGATTAATTATTTCACTCCTACTTTTAAAATTTCCATTCATAAATTAGAAAAAACACCATCCACTTTAAAGGAATAAGGTAAAAGTACATGAATTGGCTTCCATAATATCGGTCAAACCTCAAAGTGGTCTTCAATAACCACAATACTTTGTGAATTGCAATGGGCCAAATCCTGAAACAGGGCTTCCAAGCCTTCAGCACATGTCAGAAGCAGCTCACCCCGTGGAGGGAGAGCAGCTCTGCGTGAGGTGCAGCACATTTGTGGAGAAAGACTTCCAAAACTTCATCTCCCAGAAAATTTAATACACAAAGAGCTTCACTGGATTCATTATACATATACCTAATCAAATGAATGAGCCTTTAATGAGGCTCTAACCTATTGCTCTTAATAAATTATGGACTAAAGAAATAGTTTAATAAAATTCTGAAACTTTTCTCATGCAAACATTCAGATTAGATGCTCTAGTAATTCTTTTTGCTTTAAACAGAATTCCAGGCATAAAGCTATACCATTACAACTGTTTGCTCTTAACTCAGCTCTCTCCACAGTGCTTCAGCAGCACACAGACTGTAAAAACAACTTCAGCAGGTTCTGCCTATCAGTCATCTCCTTATTTGCATTTGTGCAAAGGCACACAGGAAAAACTTTGCAGAGATTCCACTTACTCCACTTGCAACTAAAATTTATGAAATATAGTTAACAGAAATCACTATGAGTAAGAGAATAAAATTCGTTCTCTGTTACGGTACAGGTTTATAAAGTTTTAAAAAGTAGCTTCTTATTTCTGATGCGTCCCCTCAAATGATTCTGAATAAGCTAATTGTAAAAGACTAGAACAGCATAAGCATTTTTTCCTTTTCTTTTTTTCCTGTGTAGAGTCATACCAAAATCTCTCATTAGATGCACTGATTAGAAAGCTAAACTAATGTCTACAAAGCCAAAACATCTTCTATGCTCATTGCAGTGAGATATGTCTGCATTATTTGGAAAAAATAAAAAACCTAAAAACAACAACAAAAAAAACCCAAAAAAATTAACAGATCTTTTGGGACAAAATATTGCATTGCATTAATTATAATCGATTTAATGACGTATTTGTAATTCTATCTCCACTCATAATGAAAATTTTTAATTTAGCCCTATGTCTTAGCTGATTATTTGTGCAAAAAGACTGGTCTATTTAAACCTATTTGGTGCACCCAATTGAGAAGTGAGATTCTGTGACTGAATGCCTCGTTTGAATGATTCTGAAGCTTTCTCTTTTTTTCTAATTACATTGTATAACTTCTTTGAAGACCCTCAGTATTACATCTATTCTCTGGATTGATGATCTAAGCTGCCTCTCTCTATAAATTTTCCATAAACACTGAAGTTGTTTGAGGAATCTGTCCTCCAAAATGCAGAAATATCATTTCAAAATGGCCAATACAGAGCCCTTCTGTCAACACATCTGTCTGCCATCAGCCTCTACGTCGTGCTACCAGCCTCAAATCCCCCAACAGAGGATAAAGCACTTCTGAATGAATTAGAAAAATTTAGTTCCATAGCTGTTGTACATGTGTTTCATCAGCAGTCGTATTAATACCAATAAGGATGTAGAGCATATTTGACTTGATTTGTTGTTAGTTCTTTGACATGGCAGATGTTTTGCCTTTTTGTAAGATTTCAGGATCCTTTTTTCCAAAACTTTGCTTTCAAAGCTAGAGAAGGCAATTCTTACAACAATTGTGCTCTTCCTATTTTTTTAAGCTGCTGAATAACAAAACATCTGCTGTGACACATTGAGAGGAGTGACCAAGAGCAGCAAAGCCTGTCCTCTCTCTATTGCTTTAGGCTGTGCTGTGCCAGTTGCTCCAAAATAACATACCCTTGCTGTTTCCCCTGCTGTGAGAGCATTCCTAGCATGAACGCCTTACTGACTTCCTAGGATGATGGTGTTGTGTGGCCACTGAGCCATAGGCTGGCTAGGACGTATTTGATCAAGAATACAGAGATTTAACACAAAGATACATACCTGTCTACTATGACATCTGCCTCAGGAACTCATCTGGGTTAACTTCTGTTATTCACTTAATCAAGCAATTTCTGCAAAAAAAAACATTTAGGGTTTGCACAGTGATGGGTTTGGGTTTTTTGGGGGAGGGGAGGATAAGGAAGTGCTTCATATTATATTGTAGATTTATTTGTAGAAAAATGAATTTTCAGATAAATTCTAAACTCCAAAGAAACTGCAGGTAGAAAGTGCACCAGTTATAATGAAGGATGTTCCATCCTGTCACCCAGCATCCTGGACTCTTATTAAACCAGACTAAACACCCTTCTTAACATAAAAGAAATTGAATCTTTTAGCCTGACCCACGCTTCCTGTCTGCCTTTCTCCTGAAGGAAAGAGTAAATGTGTACTCGTAAGTCTGTTCCTGACATGCAAGCCAGAAACAGTAATTGTGCGTATCCATTCTGAGAACAGGACAGTGCTCCTGGGTTCTTCAATTTACACATGCCCATGGTGTGCCAAATAGATTCGTTCACATGAGAGCACATCGTTAGCAGGGGTGAATCTATCACTCTACTGTGTTGAAAGGTATTGCTTATTTTTACACACACACATGAAATAACAAAGCCTAACTACCTTTAGTTTATATCTATGTGTTGTGTTCTGGTTTTTGGATAAGTGCAGCTACTTGTTGAGAGCTTGATTGTATTAGTTACTCAGATTAACAACAGAAATGAAATCTCACCCTAGTACTTTTCATCACACAGTGCCACTCCTCAGTTTGCCCTTACCAAAGGGGTCTGTGCCCAGACCCCACTTTATTGTTTCTAGAAAGGTCTTTTGAGACCAAGCAGAGTTCTGGTTTGTTTTTAAGAGTTAAGGGAGGTTGGAAAAATTCTTGGGGCATGAACATGTAATGAAAATCCTTCTTCTTGCTCAGGGTCATTCCTGTGGTGACAGATAAATAACTAGGACTCTATTTTGAAATAGCAGTATTGAACTACTCTTATTGCCCAAAGGAATAACTCGTAAGGGAATATCAGAGACACAGACACATTGCTGCTACTCCATTAGTATTAGAAGAGTGGAGAAAAGTCTTTCTTCGCATACTGGACCTTAATTCACAGTGGGATTCTGCTCTGATTCTGCACTTCTTTACATTTCTATTACAGTGACCTCAGCTGAGAGAGTCACTGAGGCTTGTACACTAACTGCAGGAAGGAACTTTCCCTTGTATAGGTAGTTGAAGGGCCATATCTTCAGCAAGGTAAAGGTGGGTCTGACATCTGCTGCCAAATTCCATACAAAAACAGAATTTACTTTTCTCTTTAATCTCTTCTCTTTCCGAGATCTAAGCTGTGTATCAGCTGTCCTTCTCTATCAAAGATCAGACCGTGGAGTTCCAATGCCCTTGTTTCGTTTGGTGTTACGGAATTCTTCAGCATTCACAGAATCACAGAATGTCAGGGGTTGGAAGGGACCTTGAAAGATCATTTAGTCCAATCCCTCTGCAAAAGCAGGATCACCTACAGGAGGTCATACAGGAACATGTCCCTCTAGTTACATCAGCTTTCACTCTGTCCTAGTAGTTGAAGACCCAGAAAGGCATAAGACATGTGACTATTTAAGCTACTTTTATCTGTGAACTCAGTGAACTGTCCCTGCCTTTCTCTGCAGTTCAGATACACCATGATCCTGAATATCAGAGAAGCCGAGATAAGGCTGAAGTCACACAGGCAGAAAGGTCTGCAATGCACAGGCGCTCTGCAGGGGGATGGCTGAAAAACATTCAAAGCTTGCCTGAATGTAAATCAGCATTTAAGCCATGTAAAGAAGGAATCATCTGCAGTAAAGTATATATTTATTTCAATTTTGCAAGCTTGTGGGCTTCTAGGTATCAGAAGGGGATCAATAGAAGACTCTTATGATCAATGCTTCTTTTAGTGCTAAGAGACGTACGATTTTTCTGCCTATGTGAAGCTATTTCTGCCTTCTGGATAGTGCGTTCAGTATCCAGCACAGTTCCTGTTTGTCAATATCATCCTTCATTGCTCTGTGTGTGGAAGAGACTGGGGAAAGCACAGCTTTCTTCTCAGAAGAATGGGAAGTGAAAATACATCTCTCCAACCCTTTTTTTTTTTTTTTTTAATGAGACTGCTGAAATAACTGGACCTCATCCACAAAAGAGTGGAAAACACAGAAGGGAAATGTGTTGCACCCTAGGATGTGCTGACTCTAGAGCAGAATGCATATGTGCATGTGTCTGCATGTGGAGAGATACTCAGCTGGTCTCCATGACCAAATCTGGAACCACACCTATATATGGATTATTTTCCATTAGCATTGTAGAAACAAATAATTTTAATCTTAAGTAAAATATTTTAAATATATGAATAGCAATTTCAATATTAGGCACCACTGTATACCCCATTTCTCTACAAGTGAAACTAAAAATGTTTGGAAGCTTGGTATAGATAACACAAGGCAGTCTGCATGGCAGCAACTTTGGTGTGAATGCCAAATGAGCTGGATTGACATAAGTGTCTATGACGAGCTAGGGCATGAGTACTGAGCTCAGGTTTTGCAGGACTGTGATGACATGGCTATAATAGTTCAGGATTCGAGCTGGTGCTCAGTACTGGCCCAATACTATAATAGTGGTGCTCGTATATTTCAACAATATATTGTAAAATATGAAGGAGCCCATAGGTTCTCCAAGGAGCACATATATTTCCTTGTAACCTCTCAGTGAGTTGATCCTTTGCTTCATGAAGGAAGATATATGACTGCAATGAGGTAATTTGGTATGTATTTTATTACAGCAGATTCTCTTATGTTGGTATCTTATGAAGACCCAGCTCATTGCAGTACAGAAGGTTTTCATTTTGAATGCCTAGGCCTGTTTCCCATGTCATTTTATTTTCCCCTACAAGCATATATTTGGAGAAGATAGTCTTTTTTACTTATCCTTGCATGTACTTTCTCTGTGTGCCTGCAAATGGAAAGGACTACCCTGTCAGACATTGCAATACCACAGTGATTGAACTTGACTTCAGATACATCAGAAAATCATTTTATTATAATGGATCACAAGAGGAATCAGGAGCAGAAAAAGTTAACTTCTGTTAACTGATCAAACAGTATTCAGCCTCCATGTATACATAAGTCACAGTCGCTCCACAATCTTTGTTCCACAAGAGGTATCATGTCATGGAAAAATTAGTCTATTTGAGGAACCGAGCTACTGCTGATCATGAGCTTTTCATGCTCTATAGTACATTTATTTTAGCAGCACTCTCGGTGCTGTGAAATCTCTTGCAAAATTAAACTGGGTAAAACTGCTACCTGCCCTCTGTCATTTCAGTAGGAAAAAAATGGAGATCTGCACTATCTCTATTTCAAATCTTCAAAGCAAAAAAGCCATTTTTCTTTCTGTTGTTGTTTTGGTTTACTTTGGTTTTTATGTTTCACAATCACCTTAATGAAAGGTTTGAGGATTTTGATTTTTCAGTTAAATAAATAAATAGGAAAACCATTTTTCAACTAGGGAAACATTTGATTTATTAATTTTTTTTAAAAAAAATAGATTTATTAGAATCATAGAACCATTCATTTCAGTTGAAAAAGACCCTTAAGGTCATTGAGTCCAACAACAAACCTAGCACTGGCAAGTCCACCAAATGTTTCTAGAGATCACAAGCATGACTTAGAAGTCAAATTAAAATGGTAAAGCCTTCTCACATTATTAACTGAAAAGCATTCAGGAAATGTTTTTTTTTAATATATCATTTGATAATGGAATAGGTTAAAACACTTAAACTACAAAGAATCTTCTTTTCAAGGCAACAAGAAGTAAAAATACCCCACTGCAAGAAAATTCTTCAGCTCATATAGTACTAAAATACATTATAACCTTTCAGATGATCGTCTTAATCTAGAAGAATTGATTTTTTCATTTCGAAAAATGTAAGAATGATTTAATCTTGTTAAAAGTCATTTAACGTGAGAACACTTATTTATGTAAGTGAGAATGTAATGAATTTTTCAGCTAGATCTAGTGTACGGCAGACCATAACAGTTCTTTCAGTACCGCAAGCTTTGAGGTCACTGATCGACAAACTGGTGTCGAGAATTGTAGATTAAGAAACTTTCCAGCATGCCAGTGACAGGCATGGCCCATGATCTGTCTGTTCCAATGACCTCTGCTACAACTGGCACCAACTGCACAGTCACATGTGAGGGAATGACACTTGCAGGGACATTCCCCAGTCCTTGGTCCGTACAGCTGGGCTCTGCATCCTCTTCTTTCATCAGCACAAGGGAGGTTGACATGAAGATTTGCATGTGTGCATGTACGATTACATACACAGACATGTATTTATATAATAAATAAAAGTATCGTTTTAGAGGAGCCCTTAGCTAGGTTTGTCCCTGAAGATGAAAACCGGTTTTGTTCTTATGAGGTCATACGGAGGCACAAGAGTCCAAGCTGCTGGACAGATGTACAAAAAATACCCTTTTTCTCTGGCTTTGACACACAAAATCAGTAAATCAACCTACTTTAGGCGAACCACCAAAAGGACAAACAAAAATACAGAAAATAGTGTGGGAACCAAAAAATCTTCAGGAAAATATTTTTAAATTCTCCCTTCAGTTTGAATAAGTGAGCTAAGCAACATCTAAATTGCTTTGGCTGAAGAGTTGTGCTAGAGCAATCTATGCATATAATCTAGAGATATTTTACAAATTTCATTTAGAATATGTTAATATAACCACTTCTGAACTTGACACTAATTGTAAAGTAGAAGTGCTACAAAATGATTCACTGGAAAAATATGCTCAAAATATATTTCATTTGTTTTCTTTTTCTTAAATGGGTCATCCTCCCTCAGTGAGCCAACATAACTCTAGAAATACAGATTACAGCATATGTGGACTATGGAATACTGTTACCACTAAGCATAATTAAACCCCACAGAGAGTTGAAGATGTATATCAGAGAAATCAGGGATGCGTTTTTAAAAGAAAATCAGTTATAGCATTTTTCTATGTCATCATATTTGATAATGTTTATCATTTCCTACAAAGGCATTGGGGTAAGCATTTTACAAGGTTCTTTAGGTAAAAAGAGGAACCTCTCTACGTTATCACATTGCACAATTCAAATATTTCGAATAAATAGTGATAAGTGGATAGCCAACATAATAAAAGACGAGGATAGCTAGCTGAGTAACAGTCTTTGATTTTCACTTCAGTGAAGGGAAGGGTTGTCATTGGCCTTTAGAGGAAATTTTAGAAAATAGCTTTCTACACTCACAGATAAAAAGAAATATGTTCACTCCTGTAATTAGTCTCAGGAGGTGACAAAGAAACCTGTGAGATCCTTGACCACGAGTTTAAATCAAGAGAGAAGCAAGCAGAAAAAACAGAATGGGGGAAGAATGAGAGAGAACAGTTTGAATACTGAGAGTCTGAACTACTGAGCCTGAAAAGAATCTGCTTTTTTGAAGGAAATCAAAGTCATTGAAAAGAGACATTGTGAAAGTTGTCTTGGTGCCTAGTAATTCTTCCGCAGGGAGGAGCATAGGAGAAGCAAGAAGTTGTTTCTTAGAGTATGAGGATTTAGAAGTTAAGGCCATTAGTTAATTTAAAAACAAAAAATAAAACAAATACACAAAAAAAACCCCAAACAACAAAGCTACATACAAACAGGAAAAATAAATCAACTACAAGCCAACTCAATCTTCAATAGCAATAAGCCCTGTTAAAATGTGAGAGGAAAGTCAACTGCAAACAGAATTTCTTTTCATACTAGATACTTTCAGTGTGCATATGGTTATATCTGTATCAAATACCGAGATAAGTAATCGTGAAGGGTTGAATCCTACTCTTGGTATCCCATATTCTCAGAATAATTTGCAGAACTGTATTCTAAATCATGGACATGATGCACCAAGTACTGGTTCCAAGCAACTTGTACTTGATAGGGAAGTGCAGCATAGTTAAAAAGCTGTTAGAACAGTAAAAGATCATCTTAAGAACAGTGTTACAGGCAACCAGGGTAAAGCTGGACATCTACTAAGGAAGGTATGGTAGTATCATAGACGAAAAGACAATCCAAGCGTGAAATAGAAGCTCAGCAGGAGATAAAAACGGGGTCAGGAATTCTGATTGAAAATCTTGATAAAATGTAGTAAATAAAATGGTTCTGAGAGGAAAGAAGACTGAGAGAATACATCCATTTTACCCTGTTATACAATTTTCTGCTTTTCATTAACGTGCATAAAAATGGAAAAGAGTATCAACTAGTACATTTTCAAAGAGACTTTTTTTTTTTTACCTTATTTTGATCCAAAGCTATTACTACAGAGGCAAAAGATGAATAAGCAACTTGGCAATTTCTTGTCTGTTTTTTAATACAAACAAATATTAAAATGCCTAGGAAACTCAGTCGTGTTTCCTCGTACTTTTAACACAAAGTCTTCTCCATGTCAGCTATATCTTTGTCTACTTCAAATTTTCAAAGAATTTACATCATACAAACTTCAAGTAAACATATTTGGTTTCATAAAAAAAAAGATGAGAAGTTATTGCTATAAATACACAAGCCTTTAAGGAGTGTACTTGATCTAGTTCCCTGTCCCCAGGGTTAGGGATTGCTAGATTCCTTAATGAAATTACCAAGAAATGCAGCCAGAGTAAGACAAGAAATCTTCTGTCTACACTTAAGAGCATTATTCTAATCCTGACACGTAGAATGACAAGGTCGATGTACTGAGATAAGCATTTGTAAGTCCTCCAAACATTTTTGCTTGACTGATTTTGGGTTTTGTTAGGTTTTTTTGCATTTATTGCTAATTCTGAATACCCTTTCTATGTGAAAATTTTCTCCCCACAAGAAATGCAAAATGGCACTACTTTTTGCTTTATAGGACACTGGTAAAAAGCGTGAGGAACATGGAGTTGTTTGAACTGTCAGTTTCCACAATGTGGAAGACTGCTGAAAATACGATCTACATCCATGTAACCTTACACTCACAGAGTTGTGAGTCCGTATTTCCCTCCTTACTATTCAGTCAGCATCAGACTAAGGAGTTAAATGTATTATTAGCAATTATCCTAGACAAAGTGTAGCAAATCTTCTAAATGAGAACAGATACAAATTTAGTACAGATCAGTATGGACTGCATGTACGAGCTAGTACGTTTAGCTTCTACTCAGTTGTCGCGGGTTAGGGCTGGGCCGGCCACTAACGCGGACAGACGCTCTCTAACCCCCTCTTCCCCTCCCCAAACAGGAAGAGAAAAGGGAATGAGGCAGAGAGACTTACGAGTTAGAGAAGAAAAAAAACACTAGAACAGCTTTAATATGAAATGAAAATAATAGAAAATAATAGTAAAAAGATAAAAGTAAAGAACTATATACAACTATAGATAGTAGCCCGATATCAAACCAAACTCCCTCCCCCGATAGCAATCACCACTGGTGCTGCAGAGCAGGAGGCACTGGGGAAACCCCAGGCTCAGCGGCGGCGGGAGCTGGATACAGGGAGCTGGATTCGGGAACTCAGGATCCGGATCAAAATCAGGAGGTCAGATGGAGTCCTCTCTGGACACCGACCATTGCAGAAAAGAAGGGCGAAAAGGCCGAAAAAGGGTCGAAACTCTCGTGATCACTCAATTTATACTAGATATGACGTATATGGGATGGAATACTCTCGTTGGTCACCTGTCCTGTCTATTACCCCCCGGAGGTGCCACCTTTTACTTCCTTGTGCCCCTCTTACTACCCAGCACCCCCAGCGTGGCACACAAGAGCCAGCAGTGGCCTTGGTCACTATAGGAATAAGTATAAGCAAGAGCCTTTCTACATCCCAGTCCCAGGCAGTAACTGTAAACATCAGGTGTTATCACTGCCAGTAGCACACACTGTCTGCAAAAACATGCTGCTGACTTCAGAACGTGCAGCCTTTGAGAAGACACTAAACTGGAAAGTAAAAATCACTAAACAGGACTGGGTTTTTAGCTAAACCCAGGAAATCAGTGGATCACCATCACATCATTTGACCTGATGACACGGTGCATTCTTCATCCTCTGCATCTGATGCCCAAGTTAAACCAATCTTTACTTTGGTTTATTGTATGACTTGGAGTTAAATTAAAATAAAAATCTAATGACTCTATAAAAAATAGAAACAATGTGCATGTGGTTACTGCAATGGTTATAAGGACAGAGGTTTATATACCAGAATCACAGTTTTAGCCAAAGGTAATTCCTTGGGAAGAGCTTTGCAGGATCAAGGGAACATTCCTTAAAATAAAGAGTATTGTCTTAAAATAAGGAAAAATATATTTAATGTTTCCTATATAAGATGCACTTGTGTGATTCTTTCGTTCCTGGAGTACTGCTGGTGTCAAGCTTTCGAGATGAGGAGTCATAGATCATTTCTCATTTAATGTGTTTTGAACAAAAAAAACATCTACACACATCTTTTGGATAAGCTTAATATGCTGAGGTAGAATATTTTATTTTGTCATTTGTAACTGCCAGAGAGTTGTATGTTAGTATCTGCAAAATCACATTAAAAAAAAATATTTCTTAGTTCCCTCTTACCCTACAAAGAGTCAACCAAATTTTATGGAAAAGCAGCAGACAATTCTGTTGATGGTCTGCCCATTTGATTCCAGACCATCCTTTGGTGCAACAGAGAGCTATTATTCCTGCTTGGAGAAGAAAGTTTTATATGGCCTAATGGGGTACTGGAACTCATCAAGGAGATCAGATGCTGTCATGGTCCTGTTAGATTCTATGTTTCTTTTTCATAGTTTACCAACAAAGAAAGGAAGTGTCAACTGAAGACAGTAACTTGTGCAATACCAGCAGGAAAAAAAAAAAAACTAGCTCAATACTTTCAAAATAATTTGAATGCAGAGAAAAACTTGGTGCAGTGGGTAAGGAGGGAAGAACTATTTATCCTATGATAACAAAAAGAGCAGTACATTACTCTCAAACTGAGATATCATTTTATGTTACCTTTATGCATAGAAATAATTCTCCAAGGCTATATGCTGGACATTAGTCAGTACAGTGTTTCTTCTAACTTTGCTACACAGGACTATTTACAATTAATGGTTCTAAACTATTAAAGAGGTAACAACTTGCTAAATACCTATTGTCTCACTACACAATTATTTAGTATGTAGAGCGGTATATGGTCCTTGGTGACAAAGAGAGATTAGAGAAAAAAAAAAATCGTATGTTAAAAGCACAATATTCTAAATATAATGCCCATAAAAGCCCTAGGACTTACTGATATTCTGTTATGTTGCAGGTCTTGTACTGCAAAATGAAAATACATGACAGGTACTCTGGTAAAACTGCAGTAAACGAAGCTTTAAATAATAAAAGGAGTATCATCTACCGTTTTTGCAGTGTAACTGTTCCTCTGAAAATTCTATAGCCAAACTAGTGGCAAGATTGAGTTTAGATCTACATCCATGACTAGGGTTAGATTAAATTATGACTTTTTAATGTAAAAAATTTAAGACATTCTAGAGTTTTTAATTCTGACCTCACCTCTAGTACATGCCTACTGTGGAGTTCCCTAAGTGTATACATTGTTATCTTTTAAAGGCAAGATTGTCTCTCATCTTCCACATACTCTGGGGAGTAAAAAAAATATAGAAGACTTTTAATTCTGTACCGACTTGGTTATCTGTAAGGATTCATATAGGACAGAAGAGATATAGAGCAGTCTCTTTGGAGACACTTTTGTTCCTCCTGTTTGCACTGGAGGGCAATAAAGAAACAACAAAGAGAAATATGGAAAAAAATCAGTTTCCTTTTATTGTGTCAGATATCAGAAACGGGTAAACATGAAGGAGGAAGTCATCTGCTACTAGAAGTAATGTTGGTTTTTTTTGTCCTGAAGTAGACAGGCACTAAGTAAATGTACTGTGATTTCCATCGGTATGTTTTTTACTGGTTTGCTTCTGGGCAGTAATGTGTTGCTCCTGGCTAATGAGATATTCTGAAGCCTTTCTCTCACAATGTCCAAATGTGCCTGTTCTGACAGTCAAAGAAAAATTTCTAAGTCTGAGTGGGATTAGACTGGAAGGGAGGAGGAAACACGTGAATTCTGTTTCATAATAAACAGAACAAATAAATAAATGATGTTATAAAGATTAGAAGGTAAAATATGCTCTTAACTAACCCAAATTTCACCAGAGAACAGACCTTGTAAAGGACAATTAATTTTTTTACTGTGTTCTCTCTCCCTTCTTGGACATCATATCCGTGGGAGTGTAAGACTGACTGAATGCACTTCTCATCCTCCTACTGAAAATTTAAGGAAACTTACAATGGTGAAATGAAATTTTAATTTCAAGTAGATACAAATATTTTTTCTTTATTTATTCTAATTGTAAGCTCAAGATATTGATCTCCATGTTACATATCTCTTCATTTACAAGGCAGATTTAACTGCCCTGAACATATGTTTATCTCTGAATGTGTTTTATCTTATCCAGTGTTTATCTTTTCAAACGGGTAAGCTTTGGTCTGTTACATGGGATCAGAGGAACATCTATTTCTATTTAACTTTTAGGTTTTGTTGGGCTTTGTTACTACCACGCTCCAGCCTAAGTGGCTTAGACCTAGTGTGAGCACCTGCACAGAGTACTGCTTCCCAGTGCATAGATTTGGCCTGAAGCCACTAATTCTATCCTCCCTCAAGATGCATAATGATCAAATAAAGATATAAGACATGCAGTCAACTGTAATTTTTCAAGATGCTGAGACAGGACTCCAATAGCTGAAGAAAGCCTTTGAGTTTCTACATACTGTATATAACTAAGCCTTAGTCACCCTATATTCTGTGTATCTACCCTGAATGAGTAACTTACCTAACTTACCATCGACTTCCCTCTTCTATTCCTAGCACAAGACAGAATTCTTACCACATTGAAGAAAAAGTGGGGTTTCAAAGGGTAGTGATTTAATCTATTTCTTGGCACTCAGCCTTTTAAAAATATTTCTACATCTGTCTCCTTACCCAGAGCAAAATTGTGGTTGAAGATGCATAAAACATCAGTCTCTATTCATAGGCACTAAGAGAAAGATAAAGGATAAATTCAGGAAGTATTGTAGAACTATTTGTTAACAAAATGAATGAAAATATAGTGATGTCATTCTTTTAAAGAATCTTGCTGAGTTTTTCAGTGCAGATCAATACCATAATGCATTGTAATGGCTTTCATAAAATCGTTATGGCACTTTTGAAACTTCCCTACTGTCCATCACTTACAGACTGCCCATACCAATGCCTGTCTGGATTACTTGTCATCTGATGTGCTAGTGCTAAGAACCATTTACTGTACAGAATACAGCCATTTTTCTTTATTATGCCAGCTACTACCAGGATAGACTGCAAAACTACACACTTCATCTCAGAAGTGACACACACTACTCTGTGTATTATAGTAG
The DNA here is from genome assembly GCA_020746105.1 of Trogon surrucura. Lineage (NCBI taxonomy): Eukaryota > Metazoa > Chordata > Aves > Trogoniformes > Trogonidae > Trogon > Trogon surrucura. The sequence goes on along the minus strand of CM036617.1, from coordinate 107,537,453 downwards.
TGCCCAGGTGCCCTAGTTGAGATCAGAGGTGAATCTTGTTCAGCATCATAGGATCACAATGGGAGCCATAAGCAGCTTACTAACTGTATAAACGAGGAGAGAGGACAAAATTAAAGGAAATAGATGCACAGGGAGACAGAGAGGCTGGACCATGGTGGCATAGCAACTAAACAGCACTGAAGACGTTGTAAATCAATTTTCTTTACACTGTTTGCTGCTGGACCAACATTTCTCACTCACTGCTTCATGAGTTGCTCTTAACCTACAAGACACTGGCAGGAAATCCACAAAATCAAGCTAAAAAGAGTATAACAGCAATTGTTTATGCATTCCAAATAAGAAAAACAAGAGTCAAATAGAGATTTAAAAAAGGAAACATTCAATATTTAGTTTAATTTTGTCCCTGTGATGGGACACATCTCCTCCTCAGGAGCACGTAGTCTCCTTTCCCTCCCAAGGGAAAGGCACTACAGACAAGAAAAATACATAACTGTTATTGGAGTTGTAAACAAAGATCACACACTATGGCAAAGCAATAGACATGGCCCTTGGATATTTTTAACCAAAAATATTATGGCACGTCTTGGGCTGGAGAAGGAGCAAAAATTACTTCCCCAGATTCTTTCCAAAGTCATGTTTAAACAGAGTGTAAACAAGCTGTGTTTTATGTTGTATAAAATTAAATTGCATATTCTAACGATTACGCGTCATTCCAAACAACATCGCTGTGTTTCAGATGGTTTAAAACACGAACCTGCCCATGCCACGCTGCTGACTGGAATACCCGTGCAAGCAGCAGGGCTTGCAGTATCTCTGCTCAGCACGGGGACTCCTCAGAGGATCTCTGGCTGACACTTTCATGATCTACACCTGCGAGACACAAACACAGAAACAACACCCCTGTTTAGTCAGTGGTTGTAGTCGCCTCCTGGGTGCCCTCCCTGCTTTCTGCTAGTTGCAGTTTGCAGCTAATGGTCCAGGCTACGCTTCCATCCCAATTGGGAGCCAAATTGTCCAAGTTGGGCATGAATACACCTGGCAGACATTCAGATTTGGCTCCGGTAGTTGATTTATGGCCTTTGTTTCTGCAAACAGTTGATCCTGGCTTTCCTGCAGCAAATCAAGATGTTAGTCATGCACTGTCTGCGGGTACCTTGAGAAGAGCTTGGGGCTTTGTTTCGGAGTAGTTGAGATCCGGACACAAAGTTGCAGAGAATAAATGGATCACGTGTTGAAAAATAAATGGTCGTCTCATTTAGGAAAATAATTATTATTTATTATATTACATTATTCTTTATATTATGTACTATAATATTATTTCATATTTTATCATACCATAATATTCTAGGAAATATTATATTTTTATGATAGACTTTTAAAATTGTCCATATCACACATGATGCCTTGTATTTTTTATTCTGCCTGAACCATCATTGTGTTGTGAGTGCATTGTCCCTACCAAGTGACAGAAATACTCAGCTTCAGAAGGAGAACACAGCCCCACGAAAAGTATTCTGCAACATCTGTGAAGAACCACAGCACTTCAGACAAGCACATTGCAGTGTCATATCTAACAAAAAACAAACATTGCTGAATATATTTCCTGAATTTTCAGTTTCTTTGAGAGTGCTGCCTCCCTCTTGTATTTTTAATTTCTCAGGATAAAAAAATGGAGAACACTCTTTCCATATCAGACTTACTTTTTGGATAACACACATATGAAATGGTCTTTCATGTCACTAAAATAGATCTTTTAAAAATGTATAGACATATTCTTTATGAGTAGTTTATTCACACAGAGAATCACACAGAATGTTAGAGGTTGGAAGGGACTTCAAAGATCATCCAGTCCAACCCCCCTGCCAGAGCAGGATCACCTACAGTAGATGGCACAGGAAGGTGTCCAGGTGGGTTTTGAATGTCTCCAGAGAAGGAGACTCCACAACCTCCCTGGGCAGCCTGTGCCAGTGCTCTGTCACTCTCACAGTGAAAAAGTTTTTCTCATATTTTTATGGAACCTCCTATGTTCCAGCTTCCACCCATTGCCCCTTGTCCTGTCATTGGACATCACTGAGAAGAGCCTGGCTCCGTCCTCCTGACACTCCTCCTTGACATATTTATAAACATTGATGAGGTCACCCTTCAGCCTCCTCTTCTCCAAGCTAAAGAGACCCAGCTCCTTCAGCCTTTCCTCATAAGGGAGATGTTCCACTTCCTCCATCATCTTTGTGGCTCTGCCTTGGACTCTCTCCAGCAGTTCCCTGTCCTTCTTGAGCTGAGGGGCCCAGAACTGGACACAGTATTCCAGGTGTGGCCTCACCAGGGCAGAGTAGAGGGGCAGGAGGACCTTTTTTGACCTACTACTCTCAAAGATCTTAAAAAAACCCAAACCATAAATGAGAAAATTATTCTCACAAATTGCTCTGTTGGTTACTAGACCTGCAGATAACTTAAAAAGACAAACTTACAGACAGTTTAAGTCATTTCCAAGATTTGTCTTCTGACATGTTGGATGATTGAGATCCAGATCTTAATAGCTGGAGAAGGATCATAGAAATAAGTCCATACAACCTGAGTAAAATGTGGCATCCAGTGAAAGTGATACATTTCTGGTATCTGTAGGATGAAGCAGATTATGTAGTCAAAACCACTCACATTTTATTTTACTATCTAAAAGGTGTCTGCACAGCAGCCGTCAGTGTTTATAAGTGCTTAACAGTCATAAGTTGGTGCTTATAGTGTGGAAAAGGTGGAAAAGAGCTTATTTTATCTTATTTTTGGTTTGTTTGTCTATGCTTAGGAAGCTAGCAGTGGCACAAGTGATCTCATCTGATTCATGAATCAGACTGCATTTTGTCTAAATTTTATACAGATGTGGTTAGACTGCAACCAGCAAAGAAACAAGCTAGTTGAAAATTTGCTCGGTTATATCATAGAATCATAGAATCATAGAATGTTAGGGATTGGAAGGGACCTTGAAAGATCATCAAGTCCAATCCCCCTGCCAGAGCAGGAATGCCTAGATTATGCTACACAGGAACGTGTCCAGGCAGGTCTTGAATGTCTCCAGAGAAGGAGACTCCACAACCTCTCTGGGCAGCCCTCCACCATTTGCATCAGAAAAGTATCATCGATGCACTGGAGGAACCTCCTGGACTGTGGCTGGCTGGCTGAGTTGTCCTTCCAGCAAATATCAGGGAAGTTAAAATCCCCCACGACAACCAGGGCCTGTGATTGTGAGACCGCTCTCAGCTGCCTGTAGAAGGCCTCATCAACTTCCTCACCCTGATCTGGTGGCCTGTAATAGACACCCACAACAGTATCTCTCCTGCCAGCCTGCCCCTTAATTCTAACCCATACACTCTCAACTTGCTCCTCCTCCATGCCTGGATGGTATTCAAGACATTGTAGTTGCTCTTTCACGTAAAGAGCGACTCCACCACCTCGCCTGGCTGGCCTGTCTTTCCTGAAGAGGACATAGCCACCCATGACCACGTTCCAGTCATGGGAGCTGTCCCACCATGTCTCTGTAATTGCCACCAGATCATAATCTCCTGCCCGAACCCAGGTTTCTAGCTCCTCCTGCTTATTCCCCATGCTGCGTGCATTGGTGTATAAGCATTTCAGGGAGCAAGCTGAGCACACTATCTATATTACAATCTTTTCTGAGGGGAAAAAAACAAATAAAGAAAAACTCCACACCATAAAACAAACTCTCAAAAAACCAAAAGCCTTAGTTTTGTGGCAACACTATACATTGTATTTTTCTAAAGGTGACTTATGATATGTCCTTTTAATTATTTTATGTTGCCAAAAACTAAATACCATGTTTACATGGTTCTTTGCTTTAGTATTGCAAATTAGAGTGTGAAAACAGGCAGAAATTATAATTGTCAATGACACCCTTGGGATGCGGTACATATAGGAACTGAAATAGTGGTTGAATCAAAATAAAAGATAAAAGCAAAAGTCGGACATTTTGTATGGTTCGTTATCTGTTATGTTTTAATTTAAATGCAGATTAGAGGTAATTTCAACATTAAAATGGATAGAGTAGGTTGTTTGAGCTATTCTTAAAAAATATTTTGTGAACGTCTACCTCACTGAACAGAAAACAGAGATTGGAGAAAAAAAATCTGACAAAAAATAGCAAATGTAGCTATCAGTTTTATCAGAAATTTAGAGTGCAGCCATCATCTAAAGAACAGACTGAGGTCTCATTGAAAACTTTCCAGCTCTCATCTTTACCCAGGGAAATTTCACCTTTTAAAAGTGATGTATGAGCACTGCTGAAGGTTATTTGTGTTTCTAGAATAGTCTGAATTATACATCTTTAATAGAACATAGAACAGTTCAGGTTGGAAAAGACCCTTTGGATCATCGAGTCTAACCATTAACCCTACGATTAAAAAATATTTTTTCTCCCTTATACTATAGTGTAAATTTCCTAGAAAGATTTTTTTTAAAAAATTTTCTCAAACATTTATGAAATCTTCACAGATGAAATTTTTAACACTTAATGCATATTACTGAAAGATAAAAAAAAAAAAAATATACATTTTAACTCCTCACAGGCATTTTAATCCTTCCAAACTACAATATCGCAGTGTATTTTACATACTTTGCCAAAAATATCATTCTCTTACAATTTGGTTTTCTTGCTTCTAGACTGAGGATAATAGGTATTGTTAAATTCACTATAGATACCTTGCAAACATTTTAGAGAAAAATACAATATATGAAACAAAATCTGTCCTTTATTAATGTAAAAAGACATAATGACCAACTCAACTTCATTTTTCATTCATTTCAAAACTTGTACTGAATTTCTTAGGGATGAATAACAAGTTCTTGAGGGTAGACGTATTAGTGCTGCTGTAGATTCCTATTTCCAATATCATGGATTCAAGAGAGTGAGTACTTACATAGACTTAATAGGCTAAATATCCCAGAGGAACTGTTTCCAGAAAAGCTCCTCCTCTTACTGCAGTACAAAATAATTTTAGTAGATACACTTTCATAGCTTCTTTATCAAATCCCCAAATCTACAGGCATGCTTGAAGTAAGTTTTATTCCTTCAATATGCTTTGAGAAATAAGTCCAAGTCGATTCTAATCATGAAGCAAAGAGAAACAAGAGACAGCTACAAAAAAAAGAACTTCAACTATTTAATGGTCTTAGCAGCACATCGCTTTTTCCATTCAAGTTCATTAGGAAATTACAATTTTGTCACATTTTTTACTGGCATTCGTTTATTTGCTTTTTTCCTTTTGCTTCTAAACAAACCTCCACTTATGTTGTTGATTTTTTAGGGAATGATTTCTGTCCATTGATCTTCCGATAGAAAGCCAGAGATTCTAGTCTAAGAAGAATGATTTCTTCATAACTTGAGAAGTTGTGATGCCAATACGGATTTTGTTTGTTTGAGGACTTGTGGTCTTTACTTTTGAATTTCAGAAAACCATGGATTTCAGCGACTAGCTGCAATCACCCCAATACTACAAACAAAATTCTTATTTAATCTTGGCCATTTTTAAAAGTTGTAGAATGAAAATGAGTGATTTTTACAAATATTTTTTATGCCCTTAACTAACAACTTCTGTCTCACACTGTTGCTCATTACCCAGGGAAAATCATTGGGTATTTTATTTCCTAAATTATAGGGTACATTTAAAAAGAGGAAAATCTATCTTTCTGTAAATTTCACTGAAGCCTTCTACTTCTCTCTCCTTAAAAGGGATTTTGAAAAGTACCATGGCATTAAGATAGGTCCATCAACCAGATATGAGTATATGATATTATTTCCTGAGAAGCAGAGAGTCAAGTTTTCCACAACTGTGCACAACTTAAAATGTTTTAGGGTAGACAGTCTGTTTTAATAGCCTACCAAGCTGATAGAAAATCACCTACTTTGGTGAACAGATGAAAGAATTATCCGTGAACTCAAAAATATGGAAAATCTTTTTACACCTAGCTTTAAGGTATGAATATGGATAGCAGAGGATCATCTTTGATAGCATCAAGTTTTCCTCGTTTACACACATTAACAAATGGAGTTCCTGGGAATGGAAAATGGACGTAACTGAAAGCCAGTATGACAGAACTGGTACAGAGAAAGACCAACTCTATCATCTCTCATCCCTGTGTTCTCTCTACAGAAGTATTTTGTAACTGTATGTCCACCACAGTAATGACTGTGACTACTTACCTCACGTGGTCTCTAGAAGCTAGCAAAGAAAAGCATCTCTTGTCAGTAATTAATGTTTTGAAGAAATGGAAAAATGTACCTCCTACATAAATTTAAGGATGTGCAAATTCAAGAAGACTGACAAAGGACTATTTTCCTAAAGGAGTCAAAGATCTCGTTTCACAGGAGCCGTAGTACAGAACTGAGGATTGCCTATGTCTTGGAAATACAGAATATCAGAATGCCCTCTGAAGCAGCTCAACTTAAATGACTGGAAAATCTCTACAGCGTCTGTAACACAAACTCCAATGCTGGCTTAAAATAAAAAGTCAGCGCAGGCACTTAATTTTAGTATTCATTCTTCTACATGGTGAGACATACATGGCTACCATATAAGTACTGCGCTATCACTGAACTCAGAGCTGAAATTTTTTTCTTCTCACCTTATGAATAAACATGCAGCTATGAAATAGTTAATTGTTTTCATAGCTTCAAGCTATATAAAAGTCTTTGCAATCACTTCTTGGCTGTTAAATGGTTCTATGGTAATTGTTTGTTCTACTAATACATTAAAAAAATATGCAGTTGGGTGGGAAGCACAACATACATCTTCTATAACTATTAATGAAATTTTTAAGTCTAAATGCTTGCATGTACCTCCCTGGAAACGTATTTCAGGAATTGTTACTTTGTATCCTGATGCAAATTATTAAAACCATCTGAGGCCTTGGGTGAACAGTATGCCCATGTAATCTAAAATGCTAATGTATCTTTGAGGAAGCTGGAAGAGGCAAGAAAGTGGTTCTGGCAGCACATATTTGTTCTACCTTTATGAAACCCAAGAGATTTTTCAGTAATTTTTCTATGATTTTTTCCTTGCTCAGTAGAATCACTTCCTTCCATTTGAGGTTTTTAATATGCTTAGGCATGCACAGGGAATAAGGGTCAGCTCTATTCAAGAGAGATTCTGAAAGCTTGAGGAGTGATTTAGATTAAGTGACACAAGTTATACCACTGAAAGATTATATATTGCAATTCAAAGTAGTGTTTTTCCACAACTGTTTTTAAAAGTCAATTCACTAGATGATGTCATTGCCTAGGAGACTTGTCTTCCATGTTGTTTTCTTTATGCCAGATTTAAATTTTAATCTCTTCATGGTTTTTCATGAAGAAAAAAAAAAAAGAAAAATCACCCTCCTCTTCCAGCTCAGAACCTCTCTGGCCCCTTACACACACTGTCCATCCTGTCAGACCTCCTTGGGGAAAAAGCATGTTTCACATTAAATTATGGGACCAATATGAGTTAACTCCCCGAGGCAGATGTCTTTATAGGATTGGATATACTAATTCTAAATCAGAGCACAGGAGATTCCTAATATCCAAAAACGAAAGAAGTTGATTAACAGAAGAAATTAAAATCCATGCTTGAAAATGTTGAAGTTTCTGAAACATTACAATAGCTTGCCTTTGAGTCTGAGATTACAAGCAGAAACAGTCGGATATCATGGAAAAAAGGTGACCTTCTAGTAACTGTAAGTCTAGCCAGTGCTAAAAAGCTGTGGTTTTCTGACCAAGCCTCTTGTCAAGAGACTTAATTCAGTCTTGACTCTGAAACTGAGCTTTCACAGTATCACTGAGTCAAGAAGCTTTAACAGAGTTGGCTTGGAAGTTATAAGCATGTTTTGCTAATTTTTCTTTAAAATATGACATGCCGTGGAAATGCATGTTTCTTGTAGCAAATTGAGAGATGTTTTAATTTCTTCACTTCAAGTTAATTGGAAAGAAACTTTCACCTGAAAATTGGCATACAAATTACCTTTCTTATGAACAATGACTTTTCATTTTGAAGCTGTGTTTCGTAAAAGTGTTAAAACAAGATATCACTGACAGAAACAAAATATTTTGTGATAATCTTGGGTGAAATAATTTGATTAGCTCTTCCCCTCCTCCCCCCAGTTTCTTTAATTTTTCACCCTGTTTTTAGGAGGAAGAATAATACACCCTTCAGAAGACGAAAACTGCGTTTTCCTACATTGTGTATTACTAAAACTTACCTGCTATCATTAGTTATTTGATTAGACAATAAACCAATACTAAACTAAAATTTAGCTTAGTGGTGTATTGAACACATGGAACCAACAGATGCTTCAATTCATTTTTACACTGTTTTCATGGAAGATCAGTTTAATATACTGCATGTTTATTATTCTTTCTAGTCAAATATGTTTATGTGCTCTTCATATCTATTATTTTCTTTCTGGATTCCTGTAATTTAAGGTTTTGCCTGCTTTCAATTTATTAACTGTTAACATGGACAATGTGGATTTGGAGAGCCATGATTTTCCTGTTATGTCAATCTCATGGTTATATTTATAATATTTGATAGAATGTCTGATGGACCTTTCCCTGCATCTGAGGTCACATGATGTGGCACAGCTCACATTCGTATAGTTGAAGTCTCTTTTCTTCCTAGCCTCCTTTCCTCCAAACTAGACAAGGCCAAAATTCTCAGCTGCTTCTCACTGGAAATTCCTTCCAGTCCTTCCACCAGCTTCATTGCCCTCATCTGAACACATTGAAGGACCTTCACATCCTTCTTAAATTGTGGGGCCAAAAACTGCACACAGTGCTCCAGATGTGGCTGTACCAAGGTGGTATGATCACATATTTTGGTCAAGTCCAGTTTGATTCACCCTCCCGTATGGTGTTTGCCCACCTGGTTGCCAGAGCACACTCCTGCCTCATGCAGAGCTTGTTGTTGACCAATATCCCCAGATCCCTTTCTGAAGGGCTGCTCTCCATCCACTCTTCTCCCAATTTAGACTTCTGCCTAGTGTTACTCTCTGAGGTACAGAATGCAGCATTTGGACTTGATAAATTTCATCCTATTGATGATTACCCAGTGCTCCAGTTTATCTAGACTCCTCTTCAAGGTCTCTTGTCCCTTGAGAAAGTCATCAGCACCTCCCAGCTCAGTATCATCAGCAACCTTGTTAATAGTGGATTCAACTCCTGCATCCAGATCACTGATAAATATATTGAACTGAACCAGCCTTGGAAGTTGATTCTGTGTATTACCACATGCCAAACATGCCAAGGGAAATGATACTAAGTTTTAAAGAAGGGATAATTATGAGATAGCACTGAAATTCAAGACCTCAAAATTCTTAGCTTAAATAAGAATAAAACATCCCTGGAGTCCAAAGTTATTTCTAAGAAGGTAGAAAGTGTAGATTAGTAAAGCAAAACTACCATCAGGGGAATTACATTCACCATACAAGCATTTCAGAAAAAAGTTGACAGGCAAGGGTCAATTCTCAAAAGCCTGTAAACGAGCAATAATTTGATATGTCAGCAGTAGCCTGAGCATGTTAGATTTATGAGATGTTTTCTTAAGCTATTTGCTAGATTCTGTCACTCTCTACCCCTGACCTGAGAAAACATAGGTGACCATAACCGCAACGCAGCACTTGCTGTTTCTCAGAGGTGAACAAGCAGGTGGCTGTATCCTGAGCTTTTAAACCATGAAGACACTGAACACAGTATAAATTTATAAGATTTATAATTTAAACCCTTGTAATTTAGAAGGGATAAATGGGAATATAAACTGGTAATTGCAACCTACCAGGGATACCCATCAGCCTCTAAAATCCTTCTAGACAAGGACAAGCTCCACCTTCCAGCCATCACTAGTACCACTAAACAAATTTTGACTGTCCAAAATCAAGGTAATTCAAATAACAACCCCCAAGCAGCATCTTGAGGTCTGTTGCAAATTACCTTGTCCACAGAAGACCTTTGATTTTACTGCTAAAATCCCTCCTCAGCAGCTCACAGCCAAAACAAAAACATTTAAGATATGTACGATATTGATTCTATCAGCAAGTATTCACTTGTACATGCAAGAGGCAAACAGCAGCGGAACCAAACTGCCTTTTCTTTTAATGTCTCCTGACTGTAAGGAGAAGTCTGTGTGTTCGCCCATAGATTTAATACATGTTTATCCCATCCCAATGAGTTGTAAACACTATAATAAAAAGAAAAGTAGCAGTCTAAAACGGGAGTTCTACAATTCCCATCTTTCTGTCTGTGCCCTTACATACTGCTATCTTCTGATTTGTGGAAGTTTCAGTTAATAAACAGGCAACACAGTAACTTCCTTTCTATTTCCTTTGTGAAAGAAAATGGTTTCCAGAAGTATTCTCACAGTAAAGGTGGTGACTTTTAATATTTTGCAAGTACATAACCATTACACAGTGGAAGATTCCTATCTGTATTCATGTTCTTGGGCTCCCTTGAGAGCCTCAGCTGTCCTTGTTTGCACCACAAATATCTGGGGGAATACACTGGGAATAGCACATAGCTCAGTATTGAGTTGGAGCTTTGCCAGAAGGTGTAGGCTTGCCATTTCTGCAGTCTGAGAAGTACAGAGAGAGAGTGGGATAGTACAGCCCTTGCATGAATGCTCATTCTTATTCCATGAAGGACTGTGCAGAATTCACACAAAGATAAACCAATCCAATCTGACTGTAGGTACTTAGGGGAATGTCTGAAAAATGCATTCTGTCAGGATGGCTAAAATGTATTAGAATATTTATGGCTTGATGTATTTTATTCACTCACATTTCTCACTGGAATAAGCATGAACCTTTACAAGATTTAGAGGACACTTGCAGAGCTAAATCTTGACCTTTTGTTCAACCTTTTCACCAGCTGCAGGTACCAGGATATGATCCTGGAAGAAAGCCCATGTTATGCTGCAGGGCACACCATATCCTTGAGTCTACAAATATGAAATTTGCAGACTATAAACATACACAATGATTTGACGTTAGTCATTCCAATTTGAAACTCCTCCTCTGCTATATAAATACACTTGAAGGATATTCCCTGCAGAAGAATAACCACTCTGGCAGTCAAAATCAACTTCTTTATAGTGCAAGGGCAATAAACCAAGAAATCATTACCTTGTTTATGGGAAAATAGAGCCTAATCAAGACTATTGATATGTATACCTGATGCTTTCTAAAGAACTGTTTGTCTCGCATGCAAGCATTTTTTGAACCACTTAAGTGGATGTGGGGATTAAGTATTTAAGTAACACAAAAAGTGTAGGTGATTATTTTGAAAAATCTTTAAACAACTATTAGGAAGAAAGGAAGAGTCTCATTAATCCTCTGTTCAGTATTATGTAGAAAAGATATAAAATGTACACTGCAATGAACAAAATTCAAATTTGGTCAAAAACTCTATTCTACGTGTATGTAAAGAAACACACAGTAACAGCATTCTGTGGAGCCATGAATTGGTCACCTCCTTTCTTTACTTCCCTTTTGTCATGCTTTCCTCAAACCATGTTAATATAAATTCTCTTAATACCAGTTTGGGGAAACAAAGCACTGTTTCAATTTTGTAGAGATAGCAAAGAGTAAATGTAAAGCCCAGGGTTGCAGATGATGCCTGTGACTGACACAGGTAATGGAATATGGTTTTCAGAGTTTCAGATCAGTGCTTTATTCACATAATAATCCAGTCTCCTAATAAAGATTTGTCACCAGCAAATGAAATGCTGTTGGCATCTGGATAGTTGTTCTTTTCACTTTATAGATGGTGGAAAGATCTTTAAAATGTTTCAGGGGCATGCATATGAAAACTTTTGAATTACAACTTACAGAATAATGCACCTCTCAAAGACACAGAGCAGTACAGTGAGTAGCATTAAAAGTTATCAGAAGAGAAAGACATATGGACTTAACAAAAGCTTGGTGCTAAGCATAACATATCACATCTGTCCAATTTCTTGACAAGTCCTCAACTCCTTTATAGTCATTCATGCCAGACCTGGGCAGCAGATAAACTTCACATTGTGTGAGGCCAGAAACCAGCTCAGGTAGCAGGCAGAACTACACTGGGGTCAATCCAGGCTTATCAGGCACCAGCTGGGCAGCCCTGCAGCACACTGCAGCTCAGCTCTAGCATAGTCCAGCAACAGTACATCAAGGACCTTGGCATTAAGGATGCTCCAGAGGGACATAAAAGGCTGGCAAGCACTTAGTGCCTATTCACAGAGTGAAAGCTGGATCTGAGAAGAAGTTGGTGTCTGCTGAGGCGGGTTCCTGTTTGGAAAGCAGCAAGCATTGCCCAGAGGTCTGGCTAGCAATCTAAACCTTTCAGCTCCAGGGACCAACAAAAACAGACAAGGAGAAATGTGCTAAAGAAAACTAATATGCACTTTGCCTGGAGTATCCTCAAGGCAAAGAGCACATATTGTATTTTAAAAATCTCTTCATATATAAGCTAAACTCAAATATTCTCCCCACACAGGACACTAGAAGTAGTGTCAACCACAAATAATTCAAAATCAAGCAAAACCAAGATGTGTCCTGGTTTTGTCCTGCATTAAGATTAGTCAGAAAATTTGTATTTGTCTTCTATTCTATCAAAGTATGAAGTCTTGAGAAATAGTGAGCATTTTATGAGCTTTCTTCAAAAGGAGTTGTAGGTGGTGCCCAAAATCTCTTGGAACTTAATTCTGTAATGAAATAAAGAAAACAAAGCTCTGTATTCATTTGCTCTATATGAGGAGCAGAAAGCTTGGTAGCATGTAAGGGAGAATACGAACCCATTTATCAAATCCATATTTAATATGATAAGTAGAGCACAACACATAGTTTATGTACCCTCCATACAATTTCAGCAGAAAGACCAGCTTATTTGTTCTCTTATATAAGCCCAATTTGTATTTTATAAATCATGTTATGTATTTCCTTTTCCTTCAGCAGACCCATTGATGTTGCTATAACATCGTTTCAACCGAAACATGAGAAAATACTTCTTTTTCACTGTGAAGGTGACAGAGCACTGGAACAGGCTGCGCAGAGAGGTTGTGGAGTCTTCTTCTCTGGAGACATTCAAAACCCACCTGGAGGCATTCCTGTGTGACCTACTGTACGTGATTCTGCTCTGGCAGGGGAGTTGGACTAGGTGATCTTCCAAGGTCCTTTCTAACCCCTAGTGATTCTGTGACTTTTCAGTCCCTCCCCAAGTCTTCCACAATAGTAAAGCCAGGAAAAATCTGTTATTTGAAAAACTGAAATCATCCACTCAGTTGTTCCATCCTGTAAGTTTGGTTTGGAACAGAAGCTGTATTCTTTCCTCTCCTCACCTCACAGTTATAAGAACAGATTACATGTGAAAGAAATGTTCTCCAGTATCATTTTCAAGGGCAGAAAGACTGCAATAGCACCCAGAGCAATGTGGCTGATATAAACAAAACCAAAGACAAAAATGTCAATGTGCTGTTAATGTGAACATGGTCGAAGGGTACAGAGTTTTGTTTTCATGCGTAGGTCCAGAGGATAAAAGGACTATGTTACCATCATGTTTCAATAAAGACAGGCCTCCAGGGAAATGGCTCAAGTACACAAAGAGGGAAGAAGCAGGCTGTGCTGGGACCGTCTTGAGTAGGAAAAAAATATTCTTTCCATTTTGACTTGCCTTCCATTTAGGATAATACGAAAACACCTTTGTTGCAGCCAGCACTACTATATGACAGACCAAGAAAGCATGTTCGGTCCAAGCAGTACAACATAGCATGCTACTGAATATTTTCTTCACTTTCTTTTTGTTTTCCCTCAGTCTAAATAACCTCAGTGGCATATATACCATGGAAACTTTCCAAAGCATAAACCAATAAGGAAAGTCAACACTGAATGCATGACTAAAGTTACATAGCACATCAGAATATTCATACTGAAGGCAAAAAAAGTGAGCAGAAGCACTAGTAGAGTCTAAATATATGTTTCTAGCACAAGAAAAGAGAATTGAAGATAGAGATAAAAGAGTCCTACTTATGATATGTGGCTTGGTTTAGTGACCAAAGTGTATAGTTAGAGACAAATGTGCAAAATAAAAGATGTGTACAAATTACACAAATCAGAGAAGTACCAAAAACTAACCAGGATATTGGAAGTTCCCAAGGACTCTGAAACTTCTTACTAACAATATTTTATCCCCTCCCCCCCCCCAAAAAAAAAAAAAAAGGAAAAAAAATAAGAGCAGTCTTTGGGGAATTGTTTTGTTTTCCTTTTTTTAATGCTAATGACAAAATGGGAAAACTTTGACTGGAAAGTAAATGAATCTTTAATATTTTTTTGTCAATAGAAATTACGTTAGTGCAGAAAAAAAGCACATCCAGACATTCTCACTACATTCATTATGCACAGATACTGACTGAAACTTCATTTCGGGAAACAAGGTTTACATCCTTGTTTCACCTATGAGCTGGAGCAAATCTCTTGGGTGCTTCAGCTTTTCCATCTCTAAAGAGAAATGATCAAATTTTTTTAAGTAGTGACTGAGACAGTGATGAAAAGCAATTCATGAAGACACAGTGTATGATGTCTAAAAGTGTAATACATGTAAAACACAAAAATACATTTGGCACCAGGTAACTTGTTGTTTATAATGATTCACATGCAGTAAGCTTATTGATGTGACCACAATAGTGGAACTACATGGTAAGGGAGAAAATTAACCCAATAGCTGGAATGCAATTAAGTGGTTACATAACAAGGAAAGAGCAAATTTTCTATCAAATACCACTTTGATCAATGAATTGTCAATTGCTTATTGGAACTATTTGGAAATATGTTAATTATAATTTTAAAATTATTAGAAAATATAAAATTAACCAGAAGAAATTTATTGCATAGGATTTCACAATGATCCATACAGTGTCTGGTAAGATTCACATTTTGATTCCTAAAAGAAAAGTAGAGAATAAACTTACTAAATACACAAATTACTCCAAGATGAAGGGGCTGCATGTACCAAGTAGCCCATGACAATAATTCAAAATGTTTTAATTGGAGCTATCACCTGGAAAATGGGTAATGTAACTCAAAATACCTTGATTGTATAAGGATTCAAAGTGAGGATGAAGGATAGCTATTCAAATAATTGTTTAAAGAAAAAGGACATCAGTATTATAAAGCTGCGTAAAAGTCAGCTCTGTCACACTGTTACAGAAGAGAAGACAAATGCTCGCAAAATGTAGTAAATGCAGGTTTCTTTGTAAGACATTAAGTAATTCTTCAGACTTCCTTGGTATTTGCTGCTTCCCAAAGTATTCCATGTTTGGATGTTGTGTTTCAGGGAGATATGAATCAAATGTAGAGAGCCCAAAGATAGGTACTGAGAAATAGCAAAGGTCTGGAAAATCTGACTGATGAAGACACATCAAAAGCATTGTGGTAGGAGACACCAGTCTGCAAATATCTATAAAGAAGTTACAAAGAAAAAGTTAATAAACTCTTTTTCTTGTCATGTGTGGGACGAACAGAGAATAGCCAGCTGAGGTTGAAGACCCAGTTTATTGAAATTAGATTCAAAAAGGAAGGGAATTACTTGAAAAGAATGCCAAAGAAATATATGCAATTTTGATTCTTGCACCTTTAAATCCAAACCAAAACAAAGCCCTGATTTGATGTAACAGATCATGGTTCTGAGTTGGAAATGATCATCATGACACCTTGAGGTAGTTACCACACCTGTAATCTGTGAGTTCTGTGTTTATAATAATTGGAGAGACCTGCAAGTCTGAATCAGCACTATTAGTCATCTGAATCACTACGGTTTTATATTAATGAATCTGAAAACAGAAACTGGCCTAAAACACCCAAAGGCCCCCACACTTGTTTCTTCTTGTTTCCAAACTGTTTGTCTCTCCTGAGTCCACCGGTATCTTTGCTACAAACATGTACTTCTCACTCTTCTGTGCTACTGCCTCTTGTTTCAGCAAGAATCTGTAGGCAAGAATCTGTACAAATTGCAAGAACCTGTAGACATATGCTGTGTGCCTGGGGAAAAATTGAGGTTTTTTACTGTATTATGCACTCACAAACAGTAGGAGCTGACAGTTTTGATTTCCCAAATATCTGGAAGTGGATGGCGAGGATCAATGACTGTTTAACCTGCAACTTCAACTCACTTCCAGGCATCAAATGGTTGAGAACTGAAGCACCTGGGAGCCCAACTTTCCTTTTCATGGGTGGGTCAGGAAGCCTAGACACTGTCACCCAAGTGTGTCCAGCGGATCTCTCAATGGATTGCTAGATACAATACGGACAGTGTGACCGTGAAATATTTTCTTAAGGTGTTAATGACATCTTCTATTTCTTT
The DNA here is from genome assembly GCA_020746105.1 of Trogon surrucura. NCBI lineage: Eukaryota > Metazoa > Chordata > Aves > Trogoniformes > Trogonidae > Trogon > Trogon surrucura. Next base: position 107,521,084 of record CM036617.1, on the reverse strand, counting down.
TAATCTGCTAGAGACTGGTTTGGAGAAGGTGTGATAAACAGCACATTTTTTTTTTCCTCTCTCCACAACACTCTCCTGTGAATTCCAGGCACACAGCACTGTTTTCAATCAAAATCTGATGGAACAGAAACTTAGTAAAATCTTTTCTTGTTCTTTTTGTTATTATTTACTTTCATCAAGAGCTCATGCTTCAGTTATTAAACTTTTTGGAAGGGAGGAAAAAAAAAATCCAAGAAAAGTTGTGTTGCTAGATATTTCTGGTTTTAAAATAAATTTCAATAGACATTTCTAATGGAAAGATTAAAAATATGATCTGCTGCCAAGGAAGCACTGTAAAATCATCTGAAAGCAGCTGAGACAGAAAAAAATATTAGTGTATTAACAGAAAACCTGCACCCATCCAACTTTTACTGTCTGAATAAATCTGTCACAGGAAAGTGTAGGAGGATCTCACTGAAATGACAGCAATGTCACACAACCTTAAATTTAATTACTTCAATTCAAAACTCCTTTGGTCCAAATGATAATTGACTTTAATCACGGCAGAGTGTACAATTTTTTTTACATTATGTCTTTGTAACTTTATATATGGTAATTTGAATGGAGCAATTTTCAGCAAAGCACTCTTATAAGCTTTTAAAATGCCTTTTTTGGTAGAACCTCAGCTATACTGCCCTGTTGAAAGGCAGACTGGGACGCATTATTAGAAATATTTATTTCTAATATTTATTTCTATACCAGAAATATTTAAAAAATTGTATGTCCCAATTGACTTACTATACCTAAAATCTACTTTTTTTTAAAGGTCAGATTATTACCCCTTACCAGCAATATAGTATCATCCTGAAATATGAGAGAAATGTTTGCTGAAGCACATCATACTCTGGGTTCTCCCGTTACTAGATAAACAGAACATAACTTCTGCTGTTCTTATACTGGCTTTGAAAATTTTTACACTTGGAAGTTTAATTAGTAAACTTAAGCCTTTTTCTGAAATGCAATTAACCGGATTGACATAGTTTACTTGGACTTCAGTAAGGCCTTTGACACTGTCCCCCACAACATCTTTATGGCCGAGTTGGCTGCCCATGGCTTGGATCGGCACATACTCTGCTGGGTGAAACACTGGCTGGATGGCCGGGCCCAAAGAGTTGTGGTCAATGGAGTTAAATCCAGTTGGCGGCAAGTCACGAGTGGTGTCCCTCAGGGCTTCGTGCTGGGGCCACTCCTGTTTAACACCTTCATCAGTGATCTAGATGAGGGGATTGAGTGCACCCTCAGCAGGTTTGCAGATGACACCAAGCTGGGAGGGAGTGTCGATCTGCTGGAGGGTAGAAAGGCTCTACAGAGGGACCTGGACAGACTGGATCAATGGGCCAAGGGCAACTGCATGCATTTCAACAGAGCCAAGTGTAGGGTCCTGCATTTTGGTCACGGTAACCCCACGCAACGCTACAGGCTTGGGGAAGGATGGCTGGAAGGTTGTTTGGCAGAAAAGGAGCTGGCCGTTCTGATCAGCAGCCGGCTGAATATGAGCCAGCAGTGTGCCCAGGTGGCCAAGAAGGCCAACGGCATCCTGGCTTGTGTTAGAAATTGTGTGACCAGCAGAAGTAGGGAGGTGATTGTCCCCCTGTACACAGCACTGGTGAGGCCACACCTTGAGTATTGTGTTCAGTTTTGGGCACCTCAGTATAAGAGGGATATTGAGGTGTTGGAGTGAGTGCAGAAGAGGGCAACAAAACTGGTGAAGGACCTGGAAAACAGACCTTATGAGGAGCGATCGAGGGAGCTGGGACTGTTCATTTTAAGGAAGAAGAGGCTGAGGGGGGACCTCATCATGCTCTACAATTCCTTGAAGGGACATTGTAGAGAGGTTGGTGCTGGTCTCTTCTCACAGGTCGTTAGGGACAAAACCAGGGGGAATGGGTTCAAGTTGCAACAGGGCAAGTTTAGACTGGACATTAGGAGGAAATTCTTCATGGAAAGAGTGGTCAGACACTGGAACAGACTGCCTAGGGAGGTGGTAGAGTTGCCATCCCTGGGTATGTTTAAGTGTCACTTAGATGTGGTGTTGGGTGATATGATTTATGGGTGAACTTGTAGTGTAGGGTTAATGGTTGGACTCGATGATCCCAAAGGTCTTTTCCAACTTGAATTGTTCTATGGTTCTATGATTCTATGACACCTTCTTATTTAACAGATTGTTTTGTGTATTCAATTCATAGCTATCTGCTATTAACACTCATTCTCAAGCTCTTCCCTTGTTATTGCGAAAAATTTTTCTTTGTTTAAAATCCTGGGACAATATCCAAGTGCTGTGTTACTCTTATTCCCCATACAGAAACTCCAGGAGAGTTCAGGCCTCGTGACCAACTGCTGTATTTGCAGAAGAGAGCTCAGGTAGTCTTCTGGTAGAAAGAATTAGTTTACTGGACTATTTCCTAAGTTTATAGTATATCTTAATGGAAAAGACCCACACAGTACATTAGCTTCATAGTCCATTTTAACTAATTAGAACATACTACAGTTGTTGAATGGAAGTGAAAACATTTCTCACTATTAAAGCAGACAAATATTTTTCGTTCTTAGACCTATCTTCCCATCACTTACAACTTAATTAAATTTAGAGTGTCATATAGGGTTATATCTATTAGGCTTGGGTTTATTATCTTTTGTGATGTGTTTCGGTCATTTTAGACACCACCACCAAGTAAAGATACACTTTTAGTTCTTTACTGAAATATTAGAGATATTTCTTTTTATATGGCTCTGTAATTATACACAGACAAGAGCTGAAATTTAGTAGGGGATCCTCTACAAGTCATAGACATTTCTTTGGATGTTTTATGGTAAAATCTGCTCCAGATTTGCCTTTGGTAAAGGCAATTTGTGCATGTTTGGTAGAAAGTGCTTAGACTTCCTGCTCACACATGAGCATGAGCTAACTGAGAACTTCGCATTCTCTCCACTTGCATCTCTGAGCATCTACAACCGGGAACAAAATTCAGAATCTTACTTTGTTCAATTTCATTTCCAACGGCTTCATATTTTCATGAAGGACCAGAGGGAATTACAACCTTATCAGCTGTAATCAGAATTACTGCTTTATCAGCTACTGTATTAGCTCAAGTGACAGAAATATATGTGGTGGATTAAAAGCCTCAGCAGCGCTGTTGATTCACCTGGCTGTTAGCATAATTCAGTTTATTTAAAAAAAAAATCAACCCCAAAACAAAACAGAACAACTAAAATCCACAAACAGAAACCAAAACAGAGAAATTTCACATGTGCATGCATACACACAGATAACTTGTATTGAAAGAATATTCTTAAATGAACAAAATTAAATTCATCACATGTGGGAAGAGCCAGAATCGTGACTGCATGTGCACAATTAATTCAGCTCCTCCTGTAGATTAAAACTGTATATTTGGGGAACTTTTTCTAATGAGACCCAGAAAAAAAAACCCCGTGATCATACAGAACAGATCAGGTCTAAGGATGTAACATACCATAGGAATCACAGAGATTACACAGAATGTCAGGAGTTGGAAGGAACGTCAAAAGATCATCTAGTCCAACCCCTCTGCCAAAGCAGGATCACTGCAGTAGGTCACACAGGGACATGTCCAAGTGGATTTTGAAAGTCTTTAGGGAAGGAGACTCCACAACCTCTCTGGACAGCCTGTTTTGGTGCTCTGTCAGCCTTATAGTGAAAAAGATTTTCCTTTATGTTTTTGTGGAACCTTCTACACTCTAGCTTGCACCTGTTGCCCCTTGTCCAATCACTGGACCTCAGGAACAACTGGGCAATGAAGGGGTGGGCTGCCGCTGGCATCCGAGCTCGTTCAAGGCAGGAAGGAGTAAACATGTGCCGAGGGCTGTTGCTGAAGATCACTCCAACGGTATGTTCTTTTTTTTATTTTTTTTGAGTCTTTGCCTTAAGACATCTGCAGCCTAAGTTGCAGAGCTGCTGTAAACTCATAGCTGCACATGAAGCCATTGTGAAGTGGGCTGAAATACGTGAATGCTATGCCATGTTAGAGACAGACAGAATAAATCCCAAATGCTTCAAGCTAAACAACTTAAAAGTTCTTTAGACAATAACCCCTGTGCCTATTAGTCACCATCTGTTCAGGAAAGATAGAAATAAAATCTTTTATCATAGTGTTGTCAGAACACAGACATTACTGTTTATGAACCACTCATCTGTGAATATGACAAGCCCTAAAGAAAAATCCATGAGGAAAATCAGCTTGGCCTCTGTGGAAGTAGAGGGTATTGAGCCAACACTACATAGTAAGGCTCATTAGGGCAGCCTTGTGCATTCTTGCATAAACCCTGTGCTACATACAAGGGTAATAACGACAAGAATAAAACGGGATTAACACGCATAAGCAGAACAGACATAAATCAAGAGAACCTCTGCTTTGACTCTTATTTACCTAAGTAATAAGTAATTTAATTTACAATGTATTGGTGTTATTCTAATGTGGATTTATTTTCTATGTGCAACCTGTAGGAAGGTAATGTTATACAACAGAAATTTTCCTTATTTTTGAGGTTTATTTTTAATGGCAGACTACTGTTGCAGGAAATTAGTATCCCATTATCTTATGGCTCTTCGGTGCATGAATCCCTCACATACTTATAGAGTTAATGTGTGTCTCACAGTCAGAGAATCAGAGAGACTGTTCATTGTTAAAGTCACCTAAAATATCCTTGGATGTTGAATCTTGTAATTTTATCAAACTTTTAAAATTTGAATGCATATTTCTTTTTCCAGGTTCTTGCAGTTTTTTTTTTTCATTAAGTTTAAATAATTTCATTTATTTTGCTGAACAATAGTTTGAAACATGTTTGTTCTTACTGTCTAAATTGAAAGAAATATTTTGGAAGAGTGATAAAGCCCCTATATAGCTCATTCAAATTGAATAGTCACACACTTGTTCCCAAGAACATCCACCTTGATATTAGGTTTAAAATATTTAACCTTGTATTTATGTGGCATTTCATTACTAACTCTGTGTAAAGAAATAACATTATACATGTAGTCCTCTCTAGCAAGACTATTTGCAAGACAGTTTTTAGCTCAATAAATTACTGCAGTGATCATGCACTTAAAACAAAGTCCGTTCTTGGGAGGATTAGAAATAGTTTGACAAATCATGTCTCCATAGGCAAGCTGGAAGTCTAGAGAGTTTTCCTCCATTTCCTATAACTCCATTAATCTTGCTGGATTCATAGAGATCACTGGACAAGTGGACAAAATACGTTCATGCTTTCACAGCGCAAGGCTTTGTGTTATCAAAAATTCTTTCTGAACAGGAATCAGTGGTTATTATTTAATTGATACAGGTCAATTCAGAACAAAATCATACAGAGAGGCATACTTAACATTCATGTCAATGTACCGTTATAATGTTACACTTTCTTAAACATATGCTGTTTCTCTTTCAGATGGACACGTTTATTATGTCAGAAATCTCCAAGGTTTCTCTTTTGATTATTTCAAAGAGAATACCCAAAATAATTCTGGTAAAATTCTTGGTTTGGTTCTTTCTTCCCTGTTTTTTTTTTTTCTATGATTTCATCAAATATGTTTTGGAAAAAACAGCTTAACAAGATTCAGAATTCCCAATGACAAGGATCAGGCACTGGCAAAGACACACATTCTTTATTTTATGACACAAGTTTTAAGTCTCCTCCAAATTGTGTACTACAAAAAACATCTCATAAACATCATAGAATCATAGAATCACAGAATGACCTAGACTGGAAGGGACCTTAGAGATCATTTAATCCAACCTCCCTGTCATGGGTAGGGACGCCTCTCAACTAGATCGGGCAACATATGATCTAGTTCTTTCAACAACTAGTGAATACTCAAGAAACATTAAGAAGTCAGAGAGACATAATATACTTTCATCAAAATACATCTGTAAATCATGCGTATAATCAAACAGTACGAACGCTGCTATCCAGCGCTCTTATTAAAGAAACACTCCCTGTGAGTCTGCATTATATGATTTCCACAATAGCTTTTCTAGTTGAACAAACCACTTAACATTTTTAACAAAGTACTTACATTGTGCTCTAGATCTTACGAGGATGAAAGTTATCCAGTGCTTTTTGTGATTCTTGTGGGGAGCAGTTATCTGCTAAGTCTAGACATTAATGCAGTTTTTACAAATGAGATTCACTAAATCTTTTTGGTTTAATGTTTTAATTATATGGCTGACACTTTTTCTGTGTGTTTTAACCTATCCAGCAGCAGAGAGTGGTTGTGGAAATTCCTAAGTATTTCAGGGTGTAGTATTGACCCTTTCTTTTGGTTCATTTAAAATTCTTTTTCAGTATTCTCAGGTGTGTTGCAAGTAGGCTGAAATAGATTAATAAATCACTATCCTTCTCACCCTCACTACTGCTTCTCCTTGTGTGCTTCTTATAGACACTGTCATTGTTGTATCATCTCATATTTCAGGTGGAAGCTCTTGCAGGCAAAGGTCATGACTTCCTGAAAAGTCCAATCCCCTTCTTTTCCTAAAAAGTAATAAAAAATGTACTAAGGAAGCAGAAAAAATAGGCTTTGCCACACATTACTTCTAAATACACATGCAGGAATCCAGCTTTCAAGGAAATTAGTTTTAACTGGTTAGGATGAATGAGAGACATACTGTAGATGGTAACGAAAATCCTGTAAACTCAGAGAAAGGACATCAGTGAAGATGGGAGAAGTGCAGCTGACAGCTCAGGAACAGCTGACCAGGATTGGAGCTCAAACACGATGTTATTGTGACAGGGGTGCTGCCTGCAGCAAAGGCAGTCCTCTCCCCAAGGGGAGAAACAGAGGAGGCAGGTGTCCCCATCACCATGTCATTCAGTGTGGGGCGCAGTCATCCTGGGCATAGCCATGGCATGATGGATGCCTCTTTCTCCTCCCTGGTGCAGACCAGGGGTGGCTTCAACCCCAGATACAAAGAAATCTATGGTCAGTGGGGCAGAATCTAGTTGGAGACCTGTGTCTAGTGGAGTCCTTCAGAGGTCAGTGCTGGGGCCAGTGCTGTTCAATATATTCATCAATGACCTGGATGAGGGATTAGAGAGTGTTGTCAGCAAGTTTGCTGATGACCTGAAACTGGGAGGAGTGGTTGACACACCAGAAGGCTGTGCTGCCATTCAGAGAGACCTGGACAGGCTGGAGGGCTGAGTGGGGAGAAATCTTATGAAGTTCAAAAAGGGCAAGTGTAGAGTTTTGCATATGAGAAAGAACAACCCCATGTGCCAGTATAGGTTGGGGACTGTCCTGCTGGAGAGCAGCACAGGGGAAAGGAACCTGGGGGTTCTAGTGGACAGCAGGAAGACCATGAGCCAGCAATGTGCCCTCGTGGCCAAGAAGGCCAATGGCATCCTGGGGTGTGTTAGAAGGGATGTGGCTAGTAGGTCGAGAGAGGTCCTCCTCCCCCTCTACTCTTCCTTGGTGAGGCCACATCTGAAATACTGTGTCCAGTTCTGTGCCCCTCAGTTCAAGAGAGACAGGGAACTGCTTGAGAGACTCCAGAGCAGAGTCACAAAGATGGTGAAGGGAATGGAACATCTCCCTTACTAGGAAAGGCTGGAGGAGCTGGGTCTCTTTAGATTGGAGGAGACTGAGGGGTGACCTCTTAAATGTTTATAAATATGTCAAGGGGGAATGTCAGAAGGACGGAGCCAGGCTCTTTTCAGCGGTGTCCATTGACAGGACAAGGGACAATGGGTGCAAGCTGGAGCATAGGAGGTTCCATAAAAATATGAGGAAAAACTTTTTCACAGTGAGGGTGACAGAGCACTGGAACAGACTGCCCAGGGAGGTTGTGGAGTCTCCTTCTCTGGAGACGGAGACATTCAAAACCCGCCTGGATGCGTTCCTGTGTGACCTACTGTAAGTGATTCTGCTCTGGCAGGGGGGTTGGACTAGATGATCTTCCGAAGTCCCTTCCAACTCCTAACATTCTGTGATTCTGTGATCTTAGAAATCAAACCTTGAAGCACCACGCTCTTGCCACAATACAGTACCTGCCCAAGAACACACTGTTACATGGGCTGGTTGCAGGCAAGGAGGCAGATTCCCTGCTTCCCTGATAGCTTTAAACTGCTAGCAATGGTCAAGTTCCTGCTTGCTCCAAAATCAAGTATATAATCCTGCTAGAGGGAGGGTAAAGTAATAGATGGACCTAGCAGCCAAGCCATAGTTGCTGGTTTCTTACACAGTCAGTTAAGTACTGCTACTACAGATCAATTTTAAATATAATTATCTAGTACAGGAAGACTTGAGCTCTTAAAAAGTTCTGTTCTAAAATCAGCTAATCTCGAATGTAGAAAACGTCGACATGAACAAACCAAGAGCAAAAAAGCAATAAAATCCAATCCCGTTAAGTGAAGAAATTTAATAGAAAAAGTAATCTGTACATATGTTTCTTCATATTGTAGAATCAAAAAAACATGTCCTGTACTTTGAAACAATGAAGCATGGCAGGTCAATTTTAAAGTAGCAAAGCTACTAAAGAACGCAGCTAAAACAAAATTCAATTTTAATCAAGTTATAAAGAAGAAGATTCCTGGCTACGATTCTCCACGCTGATGTTTTTGGCACTAAAGCTTTAAAAAAAAAATTGGAGGAGATAGGCAGTTTATGTTTAGGAAGACATTTAGAGACGAAGCAGGCTCCTGCCACTTCTTCATTTATTGTGAATGTATCAGAAGCTAATTCAATGGGCCAAAACTTCCAACGGCACTATAATAATGTGCACTGTACAGCAGAATGGCTACAGAACATAACATGAGAGTGAGAGAAGGTAGTATCAAGTAAATATCAGCACCTTCTATTCAGTTTTCCTACTAATAAATGGTTGTTCTTCAAAGTACAATTTCAAGTGTTTAGTTCAGTTTAATTTTGAATGTCTGAAAAGACAGATAATTCATCTATTTTCTTGAGACTGCAATCCACTCCCTTACAACATGCCGAGAATCTTTCCTTGACATTCAGCCCGTATCTCAGAACAGAAACAATCAAGTTTGTCTCACAAGACTTCCTTTCATCTGCCCTTAATGCCCTGTGATTGTTTATCCAAATTGCAAAGTCAAGAGCCACCCCAGTACAAAGATGCTTCTAAAACAAAGGAAAAGCCTTTATTCTAAGACCAAAAAAAGAAAAATATTTTATTCTTATTTTATTACTTCGGTTTTCAGTGAAGTTGTAGACCTTGACTTGGAATATAGTGAATTGTGGTAAATGTGGCCCTATTGGGCTCCTTTCCCAAAGACGATTTTAACAACCAAGAAAGAATAATTTTTGTTGAAGTAAGTGAAACTCAAGGATAGATCTTCATCTGATATAAAACTTCTTGCATGCATTAACTTGAGTGGAGCTCAGCCAAGTTTTGATCTGAGGATTTGGACCATCGAGATTAGTACAGTCTTTTGTATGGGGCAATCACCATTGATTAAACATTATCATTTGTATTATATACATGAATCTGGATATGATTTTTACTGCACTTTCCTTCTCTACTTCTCTTAGTGATTTTGCATTGTGAAAGGAACAATTTTAGATGAAAGTGGCACTACAATGGTGAATTTGCGTTTGTTCATGCTGGCATAAATATTTTGACAGTGTAAGTTTTTGGATAATGCTCATGAGTATGTAAAAATCACTGCAGCCCTTTTTTGGATAATGGCCAGTCTCAAGTTCAGACATGAAATTCCCTGCAATATATCAGTCTGTGAATAATCCAGAGAGGTCACAAAACTAACAGTTATAATTTATGACTCCTGGAAAACCTGAGAAGAAATAACTTTCAATCAGATTTAGAGTCTTAATAAATAGTTATGGAGAATCAGTAGCTCGGAGCTAAGACTTATGCATCTCTTAACATCACTTAGATCAAGCAATGAAGATCAAGTAATGAAGATCAAGTCAATGAGCAACCTGGAAAAAAGAACTCACAGCTGTGTCCTTGAACATATATTCCTTACTTGAGCACATATTCTTTACTTGAACATCTCAGCAGAAATGAAACATCTCTGGGCATGAGTCTGATGAGGCTGTTGTGACAGAGAACTTTCTGACTGACCCTATAAATTGGCTATTTCTGTCTGCAGTATGGTGTAAGAAATGAGCTAAATAAAAGCCTCACAGGAGACAGGTTGCCTTGATAAAACTGCTTGTTTTCCAGAGTTCTTGTCAATGTGACGTTACACAATTCTTCACTCTTGTATCTCAATCGCACCATCTAATGCAGGCAACAGAGTACAGTTTGTGTGATCCCCAAGACATTGCAATAGCAAAGCAAAGCCATACCATCTGCTTAAACCCATGCATGACCAGTGGTTCTAAGGAGTTCAGTAAGACCCCTTGTTATAGGTGAGCACAGAAAAGCACAAGTCTTTATGCTATAGGAGAGTTATGATGGAAAAATTACTAGAGCTTCAGAGCTCCAATACAAAATAGCAGCAACAACAGCAAGAGGTATTTGTTAGTGTAACCAGACTGACAGATAATTTGACTTGCACAATAGTTCTTAATGCATTGATTTTACTTTTGAGTCAGCCACTTAAGATACTTTGTAAACGGTAACTTATGAGTTGCTTCAGAATGGAATTAATTTTTGCAAAGGAAAATCTTCAAAAAATAAAAACCCATAAAAAACACTGCAACAAAACTTTAAAACAAAATGCCACTTGAACCAAGAGTTACATTTCATAAAATAAAAAATAACAGGCATTTAGAATTTTCTAAAGGATTTTTTTTCTGAGAGAAACATTAATGATTGCTAATCTAAATAAGGAACTAAAAGATGAGTTAAATATGGTAAAAAATTAACAAAATATTAAAACTAAAAAAATACCTCAAAACATTGAACTCTCTTCAGAAATTTCAATGGAAGTATAGTGTTCCTTTCTCACAGAACAGCTTTGGGACCATGTATTAGTTATCTTGCTTTATATTGTATATAAACATCACTATGAATATATATGTCAGTTAAGGAAATAGAGATTGTATCCCTATTTATGGAAGGGTCAACGGAATATTTCAAAATAATTACTGAACAAAAGAGTAAATTGGTAGTTCTCTGATCCAAAGACTTTCAGATCCAAAATGAGTAAATTCAGACAGGAATCCACCTCCAATAGTGGCAAAGTGCATCCAGAAGATGACCAAAGAAATGATCGGATGAACCTCCTTTGGACCAGAAACTCCTGAAGAAATGTAGAAGCAGGAAATGGAACAAAAACAAGGGCCCCATTTTGTGGTTTTGGATACTATGCTTGAGATACGAACAAGCAGTGAAGGTACTATTGTAATGACTTTTTTTAAATATGTGACCTACGTGGTTTAAAAAGGTAAAATCTAAAATGCTTGCCATCTTCAAAAACTCGACATCAGTCAGTGTGTACAGTGTGCACAGCATCGTGCATACAGCTGTTTTAGAGCTACTTAAAATCATAGCAAATTCTCAGTGATCTTAGATCAAGACATCATTGGTAACCAAGTATAGATCAGCTGTTTTATGTTTAAGAAAGCAGTAATTCTGATAACTTCTACAGTGTGACATATGAAAAATAGTGTAAGGGTTCTCAAAAGATATTTATAATAGGAATGCATTTTTATTACCTGTCATTTAAGATATGCATATGAGTTATTGATATCACGGTTTTACAATCAGATAGAAATTATCAGAAGATTTGGCTTGTGAGTCTCTAATAATAAATTCCACAGAGTGCCTGAACTTTAAATTTGGCTTTGTAATATTAATGTCATCCGGTAAAGTCCTACTTTTTAGCAAAGTTAATGGACAAGTGAAAGGTTATTTTTTCATAGCTATAACGAGAAAAAAAATACCAAATTTGTTTCTTTAGAAAAACTACGTTCCTTTATTTCCAGTTACTCTAAGGACTAAGCTTTACAGTTCTGTTAAACTATCTCAAGTCCTGTTTTCATGACTAGTGTCATATAACAAGTTTAATTGTGAAAAAAATAAAAGAAAAATTAATGAACTTTGTCACACAAAATTGTTCACTATAATTCCAAGCTTTCAAAATATTGATGTCCTAAACTTAATACGGGTCAGATGACATTTACCACTATTCCTAATTTACCATGTCAGAAATGTAAGATCAATTAGCATTCAATCTATGAGTTATGGTCTAGCTGAAATATTACTTTTGAACATATGATTATTGCAAATCCTACCACCACCACCTCTTCTTTTTTTTTTTACGTTTAGCAACTCCGCCTTATGTGCCAAAAATCCTTCAGCCGTCCTTCTCTTAAATCTTTAACCAGTATATGATTTGTTGGCTCAAGCACATGCTAAAATGATACCATCCAGTTTAAGTAACCTTGATGAATTTAGATAAAAGTTATTCATGTCATCATGATACTTAATGTGTGTGTGTACTGAAAGAGAGACTCATCCATCCCACACCGTTAGCTGTGGTTCCTTTGTCCTGTGATATGATCAGAGCTGGACATCACTCACTCCTGTCTAATCTCTGAATACGGCACATACCTCCAAAACTATGCGTGCATACCCCATTTAAGTACTTTGCACGGATAACAGGGCTGCTTTCAGTGCCTAGTGTGCAGTTTTGTAAATAGCAATGTGTTAGAAAATGATACTTTTGAAAAATAAAAGTGAACTCGCTTATATTCACCTCATTCAGTAGCGATGGTGCAGTTCATATGTATATTGCACAAGAATTTAATGGTACCTAAAGCAGTTTATTGATGATTATAGTAACAAAGTTTATGACCAAAGGCAGGATTATGCTATAAAATCAGGTTGTATTTTTCATGTACTTATAATTTGCTTTGACAATGAGAAATGTCTAATTTCCCTAAATTTCACAATGCCAGTAAATGTGATTTTCCAGCTCCTTCCAAAGCTCTATTTCAATCAAATGTCAGCACCTATTAGATTAACCAACATGACACTAGAGACAAAGAGGTCAAATCATCTACCCAGATGTAATGTGACTTGGTAAGTAAGCAGTGGCTAAGGAATCACAGAAAAAAAAAAAGCATGACTTCAAGCTGTCCTAATGTTTAATGGAGGAAAAATTACATTTTTTTCTGATTGTACTGATCAGAATTCTGATTCAATGGATATTTGAGGATAGTCCTTTAAGTATCACAGCAGGAGTTTAGTCTAAATATAGTCTGAACTTCAGTATGTCCTCTTTTCAGCTGATGCTAATATTAAGAGGCAGCTGAAGGAGGAAAAAAGACAAAATGTCAGAAGCAGAACAGTGTCTGAAAATTTTAAAGTTTCAATAACTAGTTGATGAAAACAGAACTACTTGCCTTAAAATAAATAGGTAGTAAGACTCCGAGGTAAGTCAAGTCTAACCACCCACTTTCTTAAACAACCAATACATTTCTTATTTTAACGTTCCTGACATCATAGCACCTTTTGCTGTCCTATCCAACTGATGCATAGCTTAGTGAAGAAATTTGTGTCTGTTTAAAAAAAAAATGCCAGTTGATAAGGAACCTGCACTGAAGACACTGAGGTACACAGATGAATTTTGAGGTTGGAGACTATCGCGTTGTGCTAATCAGTCATTTTGGTTTTCCTACAAAGATACATACGTACCATGGTATTTTATCTGATTTGCAGAGGAAAGTTCCACATAATAACAGAGTATGGTCTTCACACAAAAGCTATTTGATTTAGGAACAATCAGATTTTTTGGACGTGGTACATAATTTGTCAGGGCAACTTTCTACTCATTAGAGTGCACATTTACTTAGCCTGGTGCCTAGATCAATATTTAGAACGTGATTTCAAGCAAGCATAGATGGAAATAAGGACTACCGTTATTTTTCACTTGCTGTGTCTGTTTCAAACTCATCTATTTTTTATACTGAAACTGTATATTTTTACAGAGTCAATATCCAAAGAATATTTTTTATCACAAATTCTTCCAGTTAACATTGCTGGTACCAGCCTTTACTATAGCATAAAAGCTTTCATTCTGGTGACAGTGAGTCTGGCTTTTGTACGTACTGAAATGTAGAAGATCTCATGATGTATGGGCGAGTTCCAGATTGCTTTGTTTAACTCTGTGGCTTGTCCAATTTTCTTTTTTATGGTAACTCATTTCCCACTAAAGCTCATCTTTATTCTTCCCAGTTTGTGTTTCCTCAGTAGGAATTCATGAGAAAACTTGTATAATTTTGGTTTTTTTAGTGGCTAAGATAATAATTCTTTTTTTAAAATAATACATAGTACATATGCAGTTAATGCTTCAGCATTTTACTTACAGCTGAACCTGAAATAATTTAATATCAGCCACAGAAGGAGGTATGGAACATTTAAGCTGAACTTTATTATGGTTAGTGGACCATGTTATTAAATATATATTGTTAAAGAGACATATTTTTCAAATTCTGTTGACTGTTAGGTTGCAAGGAACACAATGAATATTGATTTAATTGCATACCACAGCTTTGACCTCGACTTAAAATCATTAACTGGAGTAACTAAATGACCAACATAAACACAAATAGTGTTTACATCACTTCAAAATAACAAAAAAAAATGAATGAAACGGTAGAACTTCTTTTTCCGAGCAGGCAATACCCATTTCCCTGCTTACTTCATTCACCAGCTGCAGAAAGTCTTACTTTGGCTACATTCATATACCTGATATATATTTCCTGCTCAGTTAGGCAGTCGGCTGAGGACAAAGATTTGAGGTAGAACACCTTTCCTTGCCCTTTTGGCAGTTGGATTAATATGAAGAATCTCATCTCTGGGAAATTCAGGAGCATCAAACAACTAACTCATATATTCCTTCTATGCATAAATTTCACCCTCTGTCCCCGGAAGATGGGTATAAAGGGTTATCTAGGTGAATTTTTCTCCTTAAAACTCTGTGGTGCCTATGGAGAAAAATTAATCCATATTCTGACCAGCTGAGAAACACACTCTTGTACGAGTAGGAATGGAATATTTAGACATTATAAATTCTGTATCTTGTGATTTTCACTTTGTTTTGAAAATGGATCAGTATCACATTACTAACTTCACTACAGTACAGCATCTTATTGTTCAGATCCATTTCTTTGAAAATTTGTCACAATTGGTATTAGAGCTACTGACAGATAAAGTTACCCTGTTTCCTAGGATGGAAAAAAAAAAAACCACCACAACAAATATTTGCCTAGGATGTGGCAGATTGCTTCTGAAAGAGAAGCGAAACAAAGACTTCTACTTCTCAGTACTCTGCTACTATTTCTACATCTATTCTTAATTATCCTCTCTGTGAAATAAAAATTCATCCTAAGTAGCTTTTTCTTCATGCATGCGTCAAAGTATCAAAATCATGATTTTCATGATTTTCATGATTTTCATGTCAAAGTATCAAAGTCATGTTTTCTTCATGCATGTGTCAAAGCATCTGTGACAAAGTATATATGGACTGTTTTCCGTATAACTTTAAAGAAAAATCTTTAAACTGCCGTGAAAAATAAAATGCCAATGCAAAAACCAGAGGATTTGACAAAGAAAGAGAAATCACATATAATATAACATTCTGCCACTGCACAAACCATGATATATATTGTATCAGGACACTTGCTATTTCAGCCTTTGTGGTAAATACCAGAGTTTTCACCCGGAACTCTGAATTCCTCTGTCATTTGCTCCCATAATGCAGAGAAATACAAATAATATAGATGAAATCCTCACACTACTGTAGCTGTGTGAAAAAGTAATATTGGCTTCAGAGGGTCCGAGACTTTGAAATTGAAGGATAAAAGAACATAATTATATTAGAAGGAGAGTAAAGAATTATAAGATGGGTCATTATGAAAATCTCCACCCTCACATCTTTTTTATATTCCTGTAAATAGAGCACTTTTGAGCTCTGAATTTATCATTTTTTTCTTGACTTCTCTCAATTTCAACACAGTGAGAAATGTCTGATGTTCTGCTATTAAGTACATGATTAACTTCTGGGAGAGATTCATAACAAACCAACCTTACTGAGTTGAAGGACACAGTAACTGAAAAGCATCTAATGATGACTTTTTCCAGAAGAAAGCAAACTAAAATTCAGCAAGAGTAATGAATTTAGGAGTGACCATGAGCTGCTAAATGATCACAGGTGGCTGTTTCCACAAGAAAGCTATTTGTAATAGACTTTAAATTAGCAGGAGGGAGATATAAACTTTAAATACTTTTGAAATCTCACAAGTGTGAAAGACTTCATACATCATACTGAAATAAAAGAAGGTGATTAATAATTGTCCTTTACGTAAATGAGTTGCCAGATGCACTGACTCTCAAGTGTAAAAAAAAAATAAAAGGTAAAAAAAGAAAAAGTCATCTGGAAAAGCTAGATATTCTTGATGCAAAATTCCTCACAGTTCTTCCTGTTAACCCTAGCAAGTTAAAAGTGAGGAATTCTTCAAAGACCACTTTGTAATAAAAACTCCAGCAGGGAATCATAGACATGCTTATGGAATTCTAGGATTGAAAGATGGCTGGCTTCACAGGTCTGTCTGGTTTGGCTTCTACACTGTAGCATTTATGCAGTCAGGCATAAAAGCAATACAGAAGTAATAGTATTGTTCTGAATTCAATTTTCTCATATGTTTAAATAATTTGCTGAATTCAGATGTTTACATTTATTACCTTAGTATAGAAGGAAATTTTATTCTGTTACTATGTGTAGTTTTTCAATACTGTGATGTTTTAAACTGGATTAGCTGCCTATATTCAGGTTCCTTGATTTCCTTTATCCTCTTAAAATCCATTTGGAGAAATTTCCCCAGATTTGTGTGGAAGAAGGTTGGAGAAATAAGTCTCCCACTCAACAGATAGAAACAGATGACAGAGACAATCCGGCAGCTTCAAGGCAAGGCTGACTATAACAGCAAATAGAGATTGTTAAGGTACAGAAATCATGGCAGGGAAAGAGTGATGTTACAAGAGAAGGACTGTGGAGTTAACACAAATTTGGAGAAATAAGAAAATACTGTGTAGTGCCCTTGCTCCCTAAAGCTCCACTTTGTGACTGTGGACATGACAATTTTCTGTATCACTGCTCCAGTGGAGAAATCTAGTTCAAAGGCATGGACAGGAGATCAATGGTTATGAGAGTATTAGGCTGCTACAGTAATTTTCTTACAGTCAGGCGCACACAGAGAAACCTCTGCCTCACTTCTTGCCTCCAAAAATTGTCTTCTATAAAAAATGAACATTGAAAGATAATCTGTATCCAATTTTTCTTTTCTTTGGCACTATCTAACAGTAGTTTTAAATATGGAAATAGATTTTTGCACTTTGAACAGCAGAAATGTTGTGATATATATATATGTTCAACCACTTTACGCCTCTTACTCACTCAGATATTGCATATTTTGTTATTAGTGAAGTATCAGACCACTCAAAAGATTAAAGAGACATTCGACATTTTGTGGAAATTCTAAACACACATACAGATAACAGTACAATATTTGTTTCTTCCATGTCCCCTAGTAATGAATCTCTGTACTTCATTAATGATATGTGCACTAATTGTACAAAATACCAACATTTAAGTAAAATAGATTGATCCACTGTGGGCTTAATATGTATTACATTTTTCTTTTGGTTTCAGGTTTATGATATCAATATGTCTTCAACTGTGATCTTATTTAGCATGTGTTATCCTATGTCTCCTGAATTGGTGATAATGCCTAAACAAAGAAATTTGTTGTCAAGTAAAAACTTCCACTTGCTGACTATATTTTTAGCTTATTTCCTTAACAGGTCTTTAAACATTTTAGGCTAAACTTTATGTAAATAGTATATGGGAAAAGAAATGCTCGTGTTTTACAAAACCTTTAATGCTAAAAGTATCTGTTAGCAACATTAAATTTCATTACAGTTTTCAAACTGATATATATGTCTTCTCAAAACCAGACTGTGTCAAGGTGTTGCTTGTTGAGTATTCAGCTCAGCTTGAAATTTACAATGGAATAATCAAAACACTGATTTTCTTTACATTAGTAAGAACTGTCAAGGACTTTCATCTTAATTAAATACACCTCTTATTATCTGTCTCTACAGTTTGATGTTCTGATAATATTAGTGTTAGCATGGGGCTGGACTGAATGATAGTCTAAGCCAGTGTAGAACTTTTTTTTTCTGAGTTATCCATTGTTCTAAATTAATATAATTTCATAGAAAACACTAAAGTTTTCTGCTGAGTGCTGAGAAATGTTACTCCATTCTGTAATTATGTCTAGTACTGATATGCTCTGACAGCTTTTCTTCATCAGATTTCAAATTAACATCTCTTAACAGTTTTGCAGTTATCTTCAAATTCACCTTTTTGAGGAGAAGGTACCAGGCTTCAAGCTAATTTGATTTTTAAAAATTATCTTTAAAAAAATGGAAAAACACCAAGCATGTAATTTTCTCTCTTCAGGACACACAAAATATTTATTCTACAACTGGATACAGACAGAGCAGAGATTTTTTTAATGAAAGAAGTCTGCTATACTTGATCTGTGACTACCAAAGGACATTTTAGAGAGTGGCAAGTTCTTCTTCACTGCTGAAGGCTTTAATAAACTCTCCAGCTGCAATAACTTTTCTGTTTTCAAGTAACAAGGAAACGGATAAAACCATTGTATTACATCTTACCTTAGGAATATTGTGAAGTGTCTATTCCCTAATCTTCTGCCTATTCCTTCTCCTCTGTGCAGTTCGAACAGGGGTTGTCTAACCTGGCTGTGGTCCACCAAAGTCAAGAACTGGCTTCAGAACTTGCTGCAAAAAAAAAACATTCCCAAATGCCTTTTCAAAAATTCATGCACATGTCTACTGCTACAGTCTTAAAATATTACTGAAAATATTTCTTGACACGTTCTTATAAAAGTTTACTAGGTAGGGACACTACTTCTAGAAAAATAGTAATTTAAAATAGTTGTGCCTGCTTGGTTTCACTACTGCTATGCAAACTTGTAGTTACTAAAAGATAAATTCCCTTTTCTCACCTACCTCCATTAAACCTTCTCAGAATACTGGTCCTGTTAAAACAGAAAAGATTCTGATAAGACTGAAATTTTAGACTCATATCATCCTGTCTCAGAAAAAAAACTGTGGGTAAACCACCCTGGCTGACAGGGATAATCAGAGAATCACAGAATCACAGAATGTCAGGGATTGGAAGGGACCTCAAAAGATCATCAAGTCCAATCCCCCTACCAGAGCAGGAACGCCTAGATTATGCTACACAGGAACGTGTCCAGGCACGTCTTGAATGTCTCCAGAGAAGGAGACTCCACAACCTCTCTGGGCAGCCTGTTCCAGTGTTCCGTCACCCTCACTGAGAAGAAGTTTCTTCTCGAGTTTAAGCGGAACCTCTTATGTTTCGGTTTCAGCCCATTACCCCTTGTCCTATCAGTGGTTGTCACCGAGAAGAGCCTGGCTCCATCCTCGTGACATTCACCCTTTATATATTTGTAAACATTAATGAGGTCACCCCTCAGTCTCCTCTTCTCCAAACTAAAGAGCCCCAGCTCCCTCAGTCTTTTCTCATAAGGGAGATGCTCCACTCCCTTAATCATCCTAATTGCCCTGTGCTGGACTTTCTCCAGCAGTTCCCTGTCATTCTTATCCTTGGTGCCATCTCAAGGCATATCAAGGATAAGAGGGTCATTAGAGACAGTCAGCATGGCTTCACCAAAGGGAAGTCGTGCTTGACTAACCTCATGGCCTTTTACGAGGATATAACAAGGTGGATAGATGATGGCAGAGCGGTGGATGTGGTCTACCTTGACTTCAGGAAAGCATTTGACACAGTCTCCCACAGCATCCTTGCTGCTAAACTGCAGAAGTGTGGTCTAGACTCTCGGGTAGTGAGGTGGACTGCGAACTGGCTAAGGGAAAGAAGACAAAGAGTTGTGGTCAATGGGGTGGAGTCTGGTTGGAGGCCTGTATCCAGTGGAGTGCCTCAAGGGTCGGTACTGGGACCAGTATTATTCAATATATTCATCGATGACTTGGATGAGGGACTAGAGAGTACTATCAGCAAGTTTGCTGATGACACCAAGCTGGGAGGAGTGGCTGACACACCAGAAGGCTGTGCTGCCATCCAGCGAGACCTGGACAGGCTGGAGGGTTGGGCGGAGAAAAATTTAATGAAATATAACAAGGGTAAATGTAGAGTCTTGCATCTGGGTAGGAACAACCTCAGGTTCCAGTATAAGTTGGGGAATGACTTATTAGAGAGTAGTGTAGGGGAAAGGGACCTGGGAGTCTTGGTGGACAGCAGGATGACCATGAGCCAGCACTGTGCTCTTGTGGCCAGGAAGGCCAATGGCATCCTGGGGTGTATTAGAAGGGGGGTGGTTAGTAGGTCGAGAGAGGTTCTCCTTCCCCTCTACTCTGCCCTGGTGAGACCCCATCTGGAATATTGTGTCCAGTTCTGGGCCCCTCAGTTCAAGAAAGACAGGGAAGTGCTGGAGAGAGTCCAGCACAGGGCAACTAGGATGATTAAGGGAGTGGAGCATCTCCCTTATGAGAAAAGACTGAGGGAGCTGGGGCTCTTTAGTTTGGAGAAGAGGAGACTGAGGGGTGACCTCATTAATGTTTACAAATATGTCAAGGGTGAGTGTCACGAGGATGGAGCCAGGCTCTTCTCGGTGACAACCACTGATAGGACAAGGGGTAATGGGTTGAAACTGGAACATAAGAGGTTCCGCTTAAACTCGAGAAGAAACTTCTTCTCAGTGAGGGTGACGGAGCCCTGGAACAGGCTGCCCAGAGAGGTTGTGGAGTCTCCTTCTCTGGAGACATTCAAGACCTGCCTGGACACGTTCCTGTGTAGCATAATCTAGGCATTCCTGCTCTGGCAGGGGGATTGGACTTGATGATCTTTCGAGGTCCCTTCCAATCCCTGACATTCTGTGATTCTGTGATTCTATGATTCTTGAACTGAGGGGCCCAGAACTGGACACAATATTCCAGATGGGGTCTCACCAGGGCAAAGTAGAGGGGAAGGAGAATCTCTCTTGACCTATTAACGACCCCCCTTCTAATACATCCCAGGATGCCATTGGCCTGTAATGACATATTGGCTCAATTCACTACTGTTGGTTTGGTTTATTATCGGTTGCTTTGGTTACATCTTTTGTAGTGCTTGCCAGATGTTTGTGGCTTCATAACTATACACAGTCTGAAGCAGACTGGCAGTTATTCCAGTCTATATTGACACAATATGGCCCAATAGGTAGGAATCGGTGCTGAGGATCTAACATCCATACCATACATACTCTGGGGATTAGGGGTGTGTTCCTTTGCACTCATTGTGAACTGAATTTACAGACTGAAGACCCATCTTCTGGTTTAACTACATCCCAGACACGCACTGTAGTGTAAAAGAAAGCACAGTGTGGAAGAATGACTGGGAAAATTTTATAAAGAATAACCCTGATCTCAGCTAAGATATCGAGTCAGATACACACATATTTCAAAAGGATAAGAACTAAAAACAAGGACTGGGAAAGGAAATTTTTCTTTTCTTCATTTCCAGGGTATATTTTAAAATATAACAAAACACCTATGTCTTGCTCTCGTATATCACTACACAACTCATGGAACATGCAATCCATGGACCAAAAGGACATTCCTGAATTTTATGTCAAGAGCAGGGACAAAAAAATCACTAGGCAATAAACAAAAGTACATGTCAGCATTACACAAGTGGAGAACTTGAAGGATTAATATGAATTCTTAACCTCAAACTCAACTTCAGTAGTTCTTTTCCTCAGGCACATTTAAATACATTAATGTCTTTACTGTCAGTGTTATATTGACATGAGCAGTTAGTTTCAACTTTTGATGTCTTGGGAAAGGTATTTGATATTTTAGAATTGAGTGTCTAATGGTGGAGCTTCAGAATATGTGACTTGACTTTCAGAAGTGACAAGTCAGTAAAATCTGACTTTTGTAAATGAGGATGTTTATTCTGTTAACTTCAGGAGGAGTGGACTATCTAACTTTTAATATTTTGTTTTGGCAAATAAATTTATAAAACCCACAGTATGTCATACTTCAAAAAATAATTGCCCAATTAACCATCAGTATCAACCCCAATGGCTTATTAATATCAAACCTATTAGGGAGGAATTAAAATTCCTCAACAGATCAAAATCATAATAGCAACTAATCACAGAATGACCTAGGCTGGAAGGGACCTTAGAGATCATTTAATCCAACCTCCCTGTTATGGGCAGGGACGCCACCTCTCAACTAAGTCAGGCAACACGTGAGAACCAAACGGGAATCGAACCCACGACGTTTGGTGTTTAAAGCACCACACTCAACCCACTGAGCTAAACCAGCCCTGATATATACTCCAGTCCAGTCTGACCATTGGAGTAAAAGCATGCTATCACAGAGAGAGTCGGTTCAAGCTAGCAATGCAAGGCAAATTAAGGTCAAAAATCTAAAATCACAAACTTTATTTTACTAGGAAGCCTAGGTGATCTTATCTCTATTACCACTGTTAAGTGGAATCTGATGATGTTTTATGACAAATATGGACTGAAAGCACTCATGAATGTGTTTGTTTCTAATGTAGGAAAGAATAGTCATAAAATAAATAACAGTCACTTAGAATTTTAAAGTATAGGTGCCAGTTCTGAATATATGAATAGCATTATTTCTTTTTTTTCCTTTTTTAATGTTTTTAATACCACAGTAGGTTGATGTGGGTTTTTTTCTAGGTACAGCTGCATGTGGCATGCAAGTGTCCCAGTTAGTTAGCTACTCTGGTCAAGGAAAGCCTTCGGGAGTATAGAAGACTGATTTCAGGTTTGCAGCATTTTTGTTTGTTTTTAATGTTTAAAGATCATAGACCTAAACTCAGGTTTAAGCATTTCTACTATATTCTGGGAGAAAAACCTAGATAAAAAATAAATACCAAAGTTAAGAAACAGTCAGGTACTTTTAACCACTTCAAAATAAGATTTAAGATATTTTATAACCTAGATTACATGTCTAGCCAGTTCAAGGCCTTCAGTCAGAAAGATGCGTTTAAATTGTGTTTATTTTGTAAAAGCAATTTTGCCCTTAGTATCACTTCGTTTTGTTCAGAGTAATAGCAGTGTTCAATTAATTCTTTACCAAGATGTTGATATTAACTGGTCATGAGGTTATTGAGCTGTTCACAGTAATGAAATGACTTATATTAGAACTTGCTTACTGTTTATTTAGGTGGATTAACATGAGAAAGGAATAAATCACTCTTTATCTAGAATGAGTGTTCATTCATTGTATCATCACAAAACTGCTGTATTCTACATTTACTCTTTGTCTTAATCCAAATACAGCCTTAGGTGTTGACAAACAATTCTAAACATTCTTGATGTGTGTTGTCATTCTGCAAATAACATGTGTTTTTTCTGTGTTTATTTGAGCCAGATACCTCCATACGCTTTAATACATTCAGAAAAAAAATCACTTTCTATTTGGTCTATGCATTCTATCAAGACTAAAAAATACACCAGAATAAAAAAAAACAAACATGAAAAATGCAGAAATCCGACTCGCCCGCATGTAAACCAGGGCACTTAGACCACACATATTAATCAAAATCATCTTTAGAACTTCACATTTCCAGTTGTATAAACATTAAACATTCAAGTTCTGATTAGCAGAGACATATCTTCCAATACCTCAATAACAGGTGAGACCCAGTCTTCATTATATGAAAATTGTACCAGGAAAGTGAGTAGCAAGTCAGTATGAGAGAAGGTGACAAGAGAAGAGTATTGAAGCGAATATCAGTTTCCTCCAGATGGTAATTTCAGGGTAGGAAAAAAACCAAACTAATTAGAAAGACAAAATAAACACAACACTATTCACGCTTTTTCAGTTGATTAGAACATTTTACCAGAGTCAATGAACAGATTTGTTAAAAACTGTATTGTTTGCATAGTAAAAATATTGAAAACTTTAATGTCCTCAAATTTAGTTAGTTAGCTAGCTAGTTACTTAATTTACCCTGGAGGTGAGGAGGAGGGCAGGGGAAAAGACAGAAAAATCATTAATACTGTCTTCTCTCCAAACTGATTTTTGGGGGGAAAAACCCAACACAACAAAAAACAAGGCAACTGCTTTGGCTTTGACACCACTTTTGTGAGTTTTAAAAAAGAAAGAAAAAAGATGATTCACTGAAACTATTGTTTTGCTTAATCCATGTCTTTTTTTCTTCCAAACTTACTTGATTCTTTTCTTCACTTAACTGAAATAAAAACCATTACATTCAAGGCCAAATTTGCTGTCCTACACCCATCCAAATTTTGACTGAAGTCTATGTAACTTTAGACAATTCACAAGTCTGACACAATCGATTCAAAATATTGGTTAAATTAATAGAAGAACAATAATGTAAGAAAATTGGTCCTGGCCTTAACTGCTAGCTGAGGAAAAAAATTCTCTCTTCCTTGGAAGATCTCTCTTCCATTAGAGATTGTACTGATCATACTGGTGTTGGCACCTTTGGGAAAGTATAAAAAAAGACAAATATCTTTCCCATTATTGAGGAGTAAACAAAAAAATGTGAGAAACAGCCCAGTGAGCACAAAAGCGAGAATGGCCAGAACCCCCCATTCATTATCTCTCTGTGCTGCTCAGGATGGGAGGAGGCAGAGGAGTCAGGAATGAGGGAGAGAGGTTGAGCCTGGGAAGAAGGAAGGGTGGGGAAAATGTGGTTCAGGTTTTGTCTTTGTTTCTCACCATCCAATTCCATTTTTAATTGGCAATAAATTAAATTAATTTTCCCCAAGTCAAGTCTGTTTTACCGGTGATAGCAACTGGTAAGTCATGTCCTTGCGTTTATCTCAACCCATGAGGTTTTTTATCTTATTTTCTCCCCTGCCCCATTGAGAAGGGGGAGCAAGAGTGGATGGGTAAACATCTGGCAGCCTGCCAAAGTCAACCCACATCACAAAGATATGAGAGGCAAAGAAATACTAGATACTTGATCTACATAGCACGTATGCTGAAGAGCATTATATATTGCAGTGGTTCATTCTGTTTTGTAAAAACGTAGAAGCAGAATACATAAAGACAAATTGTGCAGCTGATGTAATTAATTGATGCAGCTGATGTAACTAAAAGGTATAACATTTAAAGTTTTAAAAATTAAAGTGTTTGACATGATTCTAGTGAATACTTACATTTAGTGTTCTTTGCTCCCCAACCTCTCTCTCTGTTCATGCATTCATCATCCATACTATCAAACAGCTCCAGTTGCAATGCACTGAACTGGCATTATATCCATGGTTTGTCATGGCAATGAATACACATTCCATCTCAAAAATACATGGTTTTCATTGTCTGGTGATAGCTGAAAAGTACATTTTATGAGCAATATTGATATGTCAGTCTATATTGTGTCTTCACTACTGTGCAATTTATTTAATGCTGTTTACAAACCTGCTCAGTAATGCTTCTTAAATTAGGAATCTCTAAAGATGAGGCATTACAGGTCACAATTCTATGAAAGAATATGACTAAAGAATAAACATATATAAAGGTAAATATTTCAGTAGAGTTCAGGTCATGATATTCTTGTGTTCCAGAAATCCCATAGCATGCTGTGGGTTAATCTTTAAAACACATCAGTCTGGATCTTGTGAATCCAGATCAGAGTACTGGGTATGCCAGCTTCAGTAAGAAGCTTGGCATCTGTCAGTTTCTTTAGCAGATTCTTTATGCACCAGGTCTCCCGTACAAACACAGCAACAAAGAAATAGAACATCAAACAATCGTTCAGGTTCTGGTTTGTACCCCATCGTAGTAGCACTGCCTTTCCTCAATCATCGAGCATCCATTATGTTCACTCAATGGCTTGTTTAGGGTTCAAAACACCAATGCTTTCCTTTTTACTTAGGCAAAATAAGCGCAGTCTGTGACACTTCAACTCACACAGACAAAAGGACCAGGAACAATGTCAGCACTGACGGCTGTAGGTGCAGTCAGTGTTATAATTGTTGATAGTGTCTAGTTACTAAAACCACCTACAACTGTTTATATCTTTAGTAGGTCCACCTTTGGCATAGCTAAAAGCATGATCTGAATCATCTTTAGTCTAATATTTTTTCCCAAAACAAAAAACTCAGAAAACCTCATTTATATCTGGTTTCTTTCACTGGAGAGAGAAATGAAATCCTTCAAAAGCTGGAAGTGTTGATTTATAAACATCTCTGGTTTATATATTTTTTTGTAGATACTGTTCTCTAGAGATCAGTATTTCATCAGTACAGAATAGAGACATATTTACAGATTTTTCTGTTTGTCTATTGCAGTAACAGGAAATTAAATTTTAACAATTGCTCCTAATAAAAGTGCAGTGAAGAGACAATGGTAGCCATAAAACTTTGTAATGTTTGATCAGATGATAGAATTTAAAAAAGTAACAAAACCTTATTGAGTATTCAAATAAAATTATTTTTCATAAAGTTATCTATTTTCTCATTATCCAACTCGGTTTTATTTGATAACTGGTAGTGGTAAATTAAGCTTATGTTTTCTCTCCAAGTCTGCTCTTTTTTTTGCCCATGACCTTAAGTGGTGAACGAACCCTCCCTGTCCTAATGTCAGTTGTTGAGGATTTTTGTTGAATTTTCTTGTTCCTCATTCCCAGTGAGGAGGGAGTGATCAAGTGGCTGCATGGTTCTTTGCCAGAACAGGCAGCTGGCTCAAACCGCAACACTAGCCTTCGTTGACAGACAGCTTTGCATCGTTATAATTCCACTCGCATGCAATTAGGCAGAAAGTAACAGTAAACACTTACATAGGCTTTTGTTAGTCCCTTATCCAGAAAGGCACTATTCTTTGTTTTCATTATGAGAATCATTTCACTGAAGCTTATATGTTAAATTCTCTGCAGCACCAAGATTTTAATTTGTGGAGTAATCAGTTTGTTGCCAAGTAAACTCAATTCTTAATAGCTGCTCCTATTGGACATGTCACTGTGTTCGGAAGAGTAGGAGTGGGGTTTACTTCACTGGAGATGAGCTGTGCATTAAGTAAACCCACATAAATGCTTTCTATCCATGAACAGAAACAAACTTAGCTTTAGGGGTATAACTGGCCCTGTTGACTTCAGTGACAAGGTGTATATAAACAAGTCAAGCACAGATCTGTGGAATTTCCCAAATCAGGCACAATAACATTAAAAATCAGGAGACAAAGCTTATAAATCCATGAATAATAATAAAATGCAAATGGTTAAAAGTAGATTTTTAAAATGAGTGGAATTGTATTTTCCTTTGCATAAGAAAATACAGATTTTTTTTTTTTTTCCTGTGGAATATCTCACAGTGACAGTATTCTATTCTATCGTACACTTCACTCAACAAGTCAAATATATATATAGTCTGCTGCCACAAACTGCTATAATGTGAAAGAGCAACAGTAAGGTCAGAAACTCAGGATGATGACATTAGCAGGCACGCTCTCAGCAGGAAATTTTCAGTGACATGGGACTGAGGAAGGTAAAATATTAAAAGACTTTATATTAATTATTTGCAAATCTTTTTGCCTTATAGAAAGCATGTAAATAGGTAAAAGATCATTTACCAGATTTCACCACTGCAAGTCATTTGTAATCTCTGAATCCATGCTAAATGCACAGAGTTCTTCAGTATGATACTTGTCATTTTGCATGCAAAGAAAAAGCTGAGATTGCTGCCATTCTAACGCAAGGACTAGTCTCAACAATTGCATGTTTAATCACACATCCACATTAATTTGTAAGATTCTGACCTATAATTTAAAAAAAAATAAAAATAAAAAAGGAAATTAATGTCACAATCTTCATCCTTCCAGGTAGTTTTTTTCTGCTTTGTGTATATGCAAAACACATCAATGACTTCCTCTCAAGTAAAGTACAGCGTTTTGTTTTCTGACAGAGTTTACTATTGCTGCACTGACAATCTGTTGGATTTTTCTCTTACTATAATATATTCTTATTTGACCACAGTCTACTGTTACTTTTAGTTAGGGTGGTTTGTTGTTTTTTTTTTTTTTCCTCAAAAGCTTTTCAAAAGCCAAATGAGTAGTATAAGTACCACAATAATAAAGTACTGTTACTGAGGTAAGTTTTGTAACAGGTAGAAATCACCCATCTCAATGCAAATGTGTGTCATTACAATGACATTCTATGCTAGCTACTAAGGGTGAATTTGCACTGGACAATAAAGTAGGGGATCACCATTTTTCTTAAAAGACACTTGTATATTGTATAAATTGTGTACTAAAGAAGAAGCCCCACGGAACCAGAAATCATGTTGAAAGCTCACAGAACTGTTGCAGGGATCTGGACATAATCACAGCTTTAAAGAGTAGGCAAGGTTGCATATACAAGTGCTCAGATCCTTCAAGCCTGTCACAGCTGACAATATTTAGCTTCCTCCCTTTTTTTTCAAACTTCTTTCAAGATAGAAATCAGCTTAGAACCAGAATTTTTCTATGCTATATTATCTTTTTCACTTGCTTGACCCTTTATCTAGTCCTAGTTCCAAACTATTACAATTCAGAGTTGATCATTTATTTGAACTTACTCATGTATTCGCAGCTGTTGACCTTTCATGAGAGACTTTGCCTGCAATTTCAGTCACCAGGTTTTAAACACCAAGTTATAGAATTTGTTACCTCCACTCTACATCAACACCCTTTCTCTCATTACCTCCAGAATTTCACTTACCTTCTGGGTTTTTTTTTGTTTGTTTCTTTTTTGGTTTGTTTTGGTTTTTTACATCTTGCTCTTACTTCTTTGGTGGGCAGTGCAGCTTTCTCAAATTCCTGGATTCTAGGAGCACTGACACAAGAGTGTCCGGACACGCACAGGGTAACAGAGAGAAAAGTTCACCATCAGGAAGCTCCAGAAACCAAACATCCTAGGATTAAACAGTAGAAACTGTTGTTGCAGAAAACTATTGCTAACAAAACCTTAATTGCTGTCTTCCATGTTTAAAAATCCTGCGATGGGACATAAACTCATTGTTTGTACTCTTTTTTTTGATAAACAGGAGTCGCTAAAATCTGACTGTTGAGACTGGAGACTAAAAAGTGTATTTTCTCAATTCTAAGGAAGAAGTGAAGGAGGGGGGTCTTTAACCAGTACACAAGGATAGACATGTTGAAAGGAAGTTTTATAATTGGCCTCAGGGCTGAGGTTCATACATTGGGGAATAATTAAGTTTCATTGTTAAAATATGTAACAGGCCTCAAGCTATTAAAATAATTAATGTTACAAACATGCTTGAGCTAGAATTCATAATCAAATAGACAGCATTTTAGAAGCCTCTTTAGGCACTGTAAAGTTTGGTTATATTTGTGAGGAATTTGATGATTTAATGATTGACCAGCATTTATAACTAGCTTGTTGATGTTCTGACACTACTGACTCATTCTTCGTTTAGTTAAATATTAACCACAGTTCAACTCTGGGAACGTATTTTCTTGATATCTTTAACTTATTTTAAAAATTCCAACATACTGTGTAAAACGACAACACAAATGTTTAAGAGCACAAGATTTTTACAAAATTTTATCCGAGGTGATACAGGCAAATGATTCCAAAAACGTAGATTTTGCACTTCTTTTCGTAAGATGATTAATAAATAAGGTATTGGTTTAGGTTTTAGAAAATGGTTGACAATGTAGAGAATCAAGGCAAGAGGAGGGAGAAGGAATTAACATTTTTAGCTTTTCTGTTACAACTGGCTGAGAAATAAGAACAGACAAATTTGAGCAATTCTAGAAAGAAAAAGTAGCTAAAATTTTGATCTAGAGTGTTCATATAGAGAGTTCATATCCTTTTAATGTTGTGGATCAACTGTAATGATTAGATAATAAAAGTGGGTTATCTGGAACATCTGATCATGTAACCTAACCATTACTTCTTACAAATATCAACTATTCCACTAATTTCAGTCCACTATGAACAAAAATGATACTTGGTCTTTAATCATCTGGAATCATACTCTGCTTGTTCTTTCACTTTGAAATGTGTTGGATTTGCTTTATATATGACATTATGAATCCTGTTTTTTGCAAGCACTTTTTCAGTTTTCTACTCATGCAAATTACTTTCCAGCTGAAACACTAAAACCTCTTGTAAAGCTTATAGCTAATGAAGAACTCTTGACCCTTTCATAAACATGGAGTTCTGTGAAATATGCAATAGAGAAACAAGAAAAGCATTAAAATATTAGAGAGGTAGAATACAAATTTTTACTTCCTAAAAATAGTAATTTCCATTTACAGACTACTGTAAAATTAATTAGTTTCATAACAATCTACAGTGCAGTAAAATACCAAAATTGAAGTGCTTGTTCACTTTTCTCTCATTGCTACAACTTTTGGTAATAAGCTTATAAAATTCTAAACAATTTATGGAACAAAGAATCTCTCTAATGTGCCTATAAAAACAGAAAAGCCAAATTCTGCACAAGATAATATCTTTTGATTTAATATTATTTCTTACATGCTTAAATCTGTTTTATCAATAAGCTAATTGCTTCAAGATTGCCCCTGAATTGTGAATGCAGTAGGAAATGCTTTGCTTTTTTTCTGGGTTCAAAATCTGAACTAATTTTTCTGTTTCTCATGTGAAATCAGCAGAGTAACACCCTCACATCAGAAAACCAGTGCAAGAAATAAAAAAAAGAAAAGCACAACAGTCAGGCAAAAGTATAGATCGAAGAGCCTGAGTTAAATAGCAATATATTTTTCCAATCATGGGAACTAACAGAGACACTATAATGAAAGGACACATTCAGAAAGAAAATATAGATCCCGGTTATTGATTTGAAATCTTTCTTGTTTTGGACAAGAAAAAAGAACTGACAATGCAAGTGTGGAATAGTGTCTATGTCAGGCAAGAAAAAAAGAAAGAGCTTAGACAGTCGAGTGTGAAAATGTATGCCAAGCCACTAAGCGGCAACTTTTATCCCCATCCTCCCAAAACACACACACAAAGTATTTCAGAAATGGATTTCAAAACTAACTCAGGTTCAAAATAGCTCTTGCAAACAGCTCCTCCCAAGCACCTCGCTCCTTTTAAGTACTGGTGTTGAAGAAAGAAGATTTTACAAAGCATTTGCAATGTCCTCGAGAACAAGAAAGACAAGCAGTGAAAAAAAAAAAAAAAAAAAAGACTATAGAAGACCTTGAAAAGTATACATTTAAAAAAAAAATAGGCACATAGCTTCCAGTGTATAAGAGAAAAAATGTGCACAGGCAACAAGGATGATACAAGAGGGAAGGAAAGAAAGAAGATCATTTACCATTTTAAATAGCTGGCATTCCACTTTATATTAATCCATATCCCTAGACAGTGTTATAAGAAGGTCATGACCCTATAAAATTACTTGTTTCTCATATTACCTTACCAGAT
This sequence comes from Trogon surrucura, assembly GCA_020746105.1. NCBI lineage: Eukaryota > Metazoa > Chordata > Aves > Trogoniformes > Trogonidae > Trogon > Trogon surrucura. The sequence continues at coordinate 107,489,626 of CM036617.1, read as the reverse complement.
AATACATCAGCTGTATTGAAAGCAAGTCACTTGAATACTTGAATGGTTACCTCCCAGCCAACATCTAGCTGCAAAGTTTGCTAAGTACACAAAAAGGTCAAATTACCTTTCTATGGAGGAGAATCAGCTCTTCTCAAAGCTTCTTCACTGCCTTTGAACTACTGCTGTTATTAAAAAAAAAAAAAAGTTGTTTTTTTTCAGCATCCTTGACAACATATTTAGATTATATGTAAACTCAGTTTTAAACATTTTTTCAAATTTAAAGTTCTTTCTTCACCCTTCTGTGGTCTGTGGGAGACACAGTGAAAAGTACAAAATAATGAAAAAATGTTTTTTCTTAAACAGAATTTTCAGAGATAATGTGGCAATTGTCAAAAATAAAACTAAGATCAGATGACCACCATTACCCATTAGTATGGATTTCCATTGCTCCCAGGGACATTTCTTTTCAATAACTTAATCATTTCTACTCCTCTGTTGGGGCCTGAGCTGATTTCTTTTTGTGCCTTAGAACTACAGATCTTCATTATGTCAAAAATTTGTCCTACCATCAGTAGTTAAACCTCACAGAGGTCTGCTGACACAAACTGAAGAAATGTCATAAGTCATTCATGGTGACGGCCTATGTTTTTGGTTTTCTTTGAGTTGCCTTAAATCAGTGCACACAGGCAGCTCAGTGGTCTCAGGCTGCCATGTAAAACAGATACAAAAATGAAGCCTAAAGAATGATTTGATAAAAAGGGGGAAACCACCCTCCTCCTCGAGTAAAAAAGGTCTCATAAAAGCAGCATGGTTAATGGATTTCTAATGTAGGTGGAAGGTTTTTAGTCAAAGGGAGACAAAGGTGTGATTGACAAGAAAAATTGCACCTCTGAGTGATATTCTCAGAGCTGAAGGGATGTGATGGAAACAGTTATTTCACTAGTCCTGCCTCTTATTGTCTGCCTCCTTTTATCATTCTGCAGTAAAGGCTATATTTATCTACATGGTTAATTTATATTTACTGCTGTTCCAGTACTTTGCATATGTTTTGATAACACTAAAAAGTTTCAAAAATTCATTTTGCTGCAAGGATGCTGGAGCTGGAAGATGAAATATAAAAGCAGTCATCGTTTTTTCCAGCTGGCATTCAAGTTCAGCAGGAAAACAAGAGAGGTCATTTGCAGTGGCTTAAGCATAGTTTACAGAGATAACATGTACATATCACAAAAATGTCTTTCTGCACAAGTGGTTGGATAGATATTTGCTCTTTTAAAGCAGTAACTCCAATGGCATAGCACAGCGTGACATGATAATGGTCTCTCTCCCGTTACAAAAATGCTAGATCAGACAGCTTGTCTTATGGAACACAAAGCAAGATGATAATTTACCAAGTGGGAGGCAAATATCTAATCTGACAACAGAAAAATACAAAATAATTTATTTTAATTAAGCTCAGTGTTAAATAAGAGCAAAGGTTCAAAAGCAGAGGACTCAACTTTCAATATGTGTAGGTGCTGGTACAAAACAATCTCCTCAGAAAGCAATATTTCTAGTTGTTTTAAGGAAAGAACTATGATACTCGGGATGTAAATCAGAAGACATTTTATTTTAAATGTTCTGCTCTGGCTGAGTATTTGACAAGGCAGGAAAATCCAAGCAACCATTTATGTCTCTTCCCAACTTAGCATAAAAATCTTGGTGTGGAGACTCCCCTCCTCAGAAGCTTTGTGGGCCAGAACACCTGCCTTCTCATTTTTGTCACTATGACACTGAACATAAACACAATCTCCAGAAATTTGGAAGAAGTGGTTCCCAAACCTGTTTTCTTTAGATGCACTGTGCTGAAATACAGCATGTATGGGATTATTTTAAGTATTGAGGATATAGCTGGTATACCTCCTTAGGTCCATGGGTCTAGTATAGTCCACTAATATAGTACAGAAGATCTCCTATCTCAGTTTGAGATTACTAGTTTAAAATATGTCCAGGGAAGCTACTTAGCAAAATGAATATAAAGCTTTCCATGTAAATTCAGTTGATTTTTAAAGTGCACTGCTTTAACATTTCTGCATAAGCTGGAGCTTCAAGTAAGCTTTTGAAAATTACTTCTATTAGAAGCTCAGCAATTATGTCAACCTTCAAAAAAAATGAATATGACATAGGCTGAACAACAATCAAATAAACTTTACACTTAACATCAGCACAGACTCACTATAACCTGATATGCTAATCCTAAATTTTGTTTACAGGGAGGAAGCTGGACCAACTTTACTGAATTTAAAGTAAACTTAAGTTTCAGGATAGCTGAAGGCCCACTGAAGGCAATGAGAAACCTAAGGTGCTTAAAGTTCAACGTGTTTAAATCATAGAATCATAGAATGTTAGTGGTTGGAAGGGACCTCTAGAAATCATTTAGTCCAATCCCTCTGCCAAAACAGGATCTCCTAGGGCAGGCTTTCCTGAACAACATTGAAGCTGGGAAGACTTCACTCTTAGAGTTAACAGGATCAAAAAGTATGTAAGCATGTCATTGGCCTGAGATGTGTTAAAGATCTCTGATGAAGACCTTATTGTGAATGCTCAACACCATAACTAGTCATGTTGTCTCAGAATATAATAACCTAAAATTAAGCTCATACTACTTCTTCGTGTCTCAGCTTGGAAAGAAAGTAGATTTTACTTAGGATTTTGTTATTGAGCCCAACCTAATATCAGTCATGCCTGTGGTCTATTTAACTCCTCCATTTTAAGCTTTTCCAAAGTATTTTTTATGTGTTCAACAACATATGCAAATCTCTTGTTCTAAGCAGGTGTATGAAATACCAATTTCCTACTGGAAGAAGATGAAATCTCATTCTTGGAATGAAATACTCATTTCTTCTCATAGGCTGACCAACATTTTGCAGCTATGCAGTGGTGGTTTTGTTACATATTCCTAGAATCATAGAATGGTTTGAGTTGGAAGGGATATTGAAGATCACCTAGTTCCAACCTCCTGCCATGGGCATGGACACCTTCCACTAGACTAGGTTGCTCAAAACCTCATCCAGCCTGACCTTGGACACTTCCAGGAATGAGACATCCACAACTTCTCTGGACAACCTGTGCCAATGAATCAGAGTTCTGGAGTTTTAACATGCAATAAACTGTAACTCAGTTGTCACTACAGGAAAGAAACAAGACCGCCTGCCTTTCTCATGCTCCCGCAATTAAAGTTGGTCAGCCTTTTACAATTTCCAGGCTACCAGGATATCCATCTCTTTTTATTCCAGTTACTTTGTGGCAAATGTTACATGAAAAAAAAGGCAAAAAAAAACTACAACCATCGACTGAGTTTGCTAGTTCTTCCAAAGCAGACCCCCAGGCAAGCAACACGCCTTGCCCTTCACTTCATCACACACCAGTGTGCCCAGCACAGCTATGTCTCCTCGCCGTTTCCATATGCTGAGACTCTGTAACCACCGCACACTGGAATGGGTAAGTACGAGGCTCCAGTATCAATAGCCCAGAGGCATTCTATTGAGTTAATAATGCAGCAAGCTTGTGTTATCAACAAACAAATAAAAACCATTTGTATGTTTATTCACCAGTAATTCACTAATAAAATGCATTGAAACCTGCTAATTAAATAGCAAGCTGTTAATTATAAATTGAAAGCAGTTGAGTTACTGCAAGTGAAATGTTAAGGTTTCTGATCTTAGAAAATTATTCACTCTATTTAGAATGAACAATTTCAGTATATAAAACAATTTTTAAAAAAAGTTTTCTTTATTTTTGGGGAGGTAAGGTCAGGAATTTTAAAATATTAATGACACTATAACAATCTTTGCTGATTCTACAGGTGGCAGCTGAGAAAGAAAGTATCTGTCACTCCAGTAAAGGAAGCACTCAAACCTTACTAGCAATATCAAATATTACTTGATTTGCCTCTGTATCTGGAAAATGATTCTATAGTTTGTGATTTAAATATATATTTCAAGAGCAACACTGTCACAAGTCTTATTACTGTTCTCCAACCTGGGCTAGTTTATGTTCTTAGTTTAATTATTATATAAAGAAATAGATATTAGAAATATAATTTGCCTCATCTTCACTGAGGAGAGGGATGGGATGGTAAATAAAGACAACAGTTTAAAGTATGTGATATAGAGACATAACATATACAGTGCAGATACCTTCCTCCCAGGATACTGGCCAATAAAAGTGAGTATCTACAATTTTTCTTCTTTTAGAAAACAATCATATGAGTATATAAAAAAAAAATTGAATAGTACATTAACACATCGGTAATGTAATTATAAAAATTATCAATGTCAAATTACAGTGTTCAGTGTTTAGATTTCACTTTATGTGAAATCTATGTTGAACTTGGTTCTGCTATCTTATGAATACAATGTTCCTTAGTTGTACAATGATGTATTTTTTATAAGATCTCAGGATCACAGGCCACACACCAAAATGTGCATGGTTTTCTAGTAACAAGGTTTTGCTTTTCCTTTTCTCACCAATGTCTTTTCCAGTGTTTCAGGAGTAGCATTTCTTCCACAAAGAAAGTCAAGAAAAATTAGTCTTAATACTGGAATTTGTGGAAACTCATAGCAATCCATAGTGCCATAAACCCTGGACTGAGAGAGGATCTGTGCAACATCAGCAAGGACAGTGACTATGAGGGAGGTGAGGGGAAGGGGTGGGTTTCATGGGGACAGCCAGTTTGCCCAGATGTTGAGAAGATCCCATATGAAATCACCAAAGTTCTCAGAAGGCAAGAAAATATTGGCAGGGTTATAGCTAAAGGTTTCTTTTCTCTCTCTCTCTCTCTCCCCCTTCTCTCTTTTTTCTTTTTTAACCTTTATCTATCTTGTTCCAGCTGAAGAATTGAATGATGGTTTTGGAGTCTTATTCTACAAGGTCTGTGCAGTCATTTGCTGCAGCTATCAAACATCTCTGACTGGTGATAGAAAGCCATATTGTCCACAAAGTGACACTGGACAGTCTAATTTACATGTGTAAGTTAATGAGCTGAGAATTAGTCCTTGATTCTTAAAGCAGAAAGGCCCCATTTCTGTTAAGCAGCTGCATTCAAACCCTGAACACTGAAGGTCTGCCAAGGTAAGTGCGGTCAGGCCCAGAGAAAGTTGGATGCAGTGATACTTCATGTGTCGGAAAGCAGCGTAGCTGCACGTACTGCACATGACACGGGGACAAGTGGCTGTGTAACAGGCAGGCTGGCTTCTCTGGCTGATACCACTGCTTAACAGTTATACCATTGCCTAATATTAGAGCCACAAGGCGCTAATAATACTTTTTCTCTTGCCTGCAGTACAACAAGTCGTTTAGTATGCTATATTTGTATCTATATTCAAGTGTACTCACCACATTTGGATACGGAGCTAATGCCAGTGTTGACAGCAAAATGTAGTCATAGAAGTTAATAAAGAATTTTCTTTACAGACTACAGAAGCACATTAAATATTTCTGTTCCTACAATTGCTCCAAAAATTAAATAAATAAGATTTTTTAATTATTAAAATACATTGTAAACTATATTAGCAGGATTTGTATGTCCATTTTCTTTAATTATTACACAAGGAAAAAAAGCCTTGGGAATTAAGCATAAGAATTAGTCTCCACTGTTATATATTTCAAAGAAAGTACAGGATTTTCTTCAAATCAAAGATTTGATCACCAGTAGCAGTGAGTTAACCGTTCTGGATTTATAAAAAAAATATTTTATCACAGAAACAAAGAAAACCGAGGCACCTCACTCATAGGGTGGTGGATAGATTCCATCTTCTAACACGGTTAGAGAGAGTCAGTACTCTTTAGAAAAGCTAAATGTGTGTTGTGGTTTGAGCTCACCCAGCTAGCAATAAGCCACTCACTCCCTCCTACCTCCATCCTTTTCAGGATGGGAAGGAGAAAATTCAGGAAAAGGCTTGAGGATCAAGATTAAGGACAGGGAGGGCTTACTCACTGCTTATGGTCACATGTAAAAAACAAACATCAATTTAATTTAGACAGCAAAACCACAACCAGTTTAGCCAATCAATTAGATTAGAGTAGGATAGTAAGAAAATAAACACAGCTAGATCTTAAATACACCTCTCCCCCGCCCTTCCTTTCTTCCCAGCTACCTCCCCTTACGGTCAGCACAAGAGAGCAGGGGATGGGATAGCAGTCTGTTCATTAAACATTGTCTATGCTGCTCCTCCTCCTAAGGGAGAGGACTCCTCAGTCTTCTCCTGCTGCTGCCTAGAGTTCCTCTCATGAGACACAGTCCTCCATGAACTTCTCCAGCACGAGTCCTTTCCACGTGGTTGCAGATTTTCCTAAACTGCTCCAGAGCACATTTTCCTCAGAGTCATGGCATGCTTCAGGCACATCTTCTGCTCAGATACGGAGACCTCCACATGCTTCTGGATCTTGGGCCATCCACCACCTTTAATCTGCCGGGGGTGGAGGACCTCAGCCAGTCATCTCACCATAGGCCTTAGGGAAATCTCTACTCTGGTGCCTTTCTCCCCCTCCTTCCTCCTCGCTGTCCTTGGTAACTGGATGGTTGTTCTCCTCATACCCTCCTCTCCAAAACAAAGAGCTCCCAAACACAAAGGAATAAAGTTACCCATCAGGTTTTCCCTTTTAAATACACTGATGGCAGAGGCGCTGATTGGCCTGGCCTTGGCCAGAGGTGGGTCTGACTTTGACCTGGGCTGGGGAAGGCTCTGGAATTTTCTCAAGGACGCAGCCCTGTAGCCTGCCCAGCTACCAAAAAAACCCGTGAGATGCAAACCCAACACAGTGTGGTAGGGAAGAAATCTTGTAAGACTACAGACGGGAAAGTACAGTGCCCAGTCTCAGATTGACCCCTATATATCCAGAGATAATGTTTTCATTTCAAAATGACAGGGCTAGTTGCATTTCTGACATCTTCTCCATACTGAGCTCATCCCAACCTGCCGTGGACCCTGACACTTTTCCTTTGGCTGGGGCTGCTCTTAGTCAGGGACATCAATTCGCAGCAGCGGTCCAAGCCCACCCAGGAAGATCCTGACAGGCTTTTTTTCTGACAGTTCTCATCTTGAACACTATGATGTCATGAATGAAGGTGAACCTCATGGCTTCAGGTGGTATCAAAACAGGCACTGTTTTTTTACAACAGCAAACTTTGGTCCCTCCAGAAGAGGGACTTCCCCTTCGATCAATGATTTCCAGAAGTCTCTGGGGTTGAGGACGGCAAAGGCAGGTCTGCATGTGCAGTCAGGGAGTCTGGTACAACCTCTGCACTTCCAGCACACTGGGAAGAGATGCCTCGTTAACTCCACAAAAACAGGTAGAAATTGAAATATATAACTGGGTTGCTGGGTTCACGTATTCAAGGGTATCAAATAAGATCAATATGACTTAACCCTATACCTGAATTAGTGACTGTAGAGGGCCACAGAGGAGAATCGCATGGCCACAGAAAACAAATACAAAATCTTAAGAGAATTTAGGTAGAATTTGTTGACATAACATGTTTACATGAGCACCTAAAACAAACAAGCCATCAGTAAAAAACAACCAGTTAAAATAGAACATTTTAGAAAATAGTGAGTGAAATATTTAATGAAAAAGACAACCCTGAGGAGTAGTGACTTGACCCAAATAAAAGAAAAAGAAGTCATGAAGGTTCCTCACCTCCCATTTGATGAGAAAGTGATTAGCATTGCTGGTCCATGATTCTCTCCTATCTGATGATATGTGCTAATAGCCTGTCGTTGCTAAGGGATGTTGCTAAGCAAGGTACGGCATAGAGGAGGTCAGCCACCTCTTCACTGACAACTTCTAGCATCAATTATTTTTGTGAACTACAGAATTCATTTTTTCTCAATGTTCCGTACAGTTTTTAAGATAAAAGAAGATTTATGGTTATAATACAATCCAAACATACGAAGACTGAAATCTTCTGGAGTTATCTTTTTTCATTGAAACCTCATTTCTGTTCATCAGCATTACTGTGCACTCATCAGAAGGTAATAACCATAGCCTGACCTAGTTTTGTTCAGTTTTGAACAAATTATGTGAGAAATTTTGGTATTCTTTGTAAAGAAGCATTTTTATTTTTATTTAAATTATTTTGCCAGTCACTACATTGTTTTATTTAAAGGATGATAGTTATTTTTAATTGGAAAAAGCAACAGGAAAAAAAAAAAGTATTGTCTTTTAAGAAAGCAGAACATCAAGAGCCATTAGAAACATGTAATAGGAAAACATAGGCAATGTAACTTTGTATTGAAAGACTATCAAGTAATCTATTCTAAATTTACATTTATTTCTATCTACATTTATTTCTATCTAAATTTATTACTATCAAGTAATTTATTCTAAATCTACATTTATTCTAAAACTTACTGAATTCCAAGTTCAAAAAGGATGTTTTTATCTTATTTTCATTTGGATGAGCATCTCAGCTAACAGAATATGTCAATGTGTAGCTGAAATGAATTAGTACTATTTCTAAACATATATTAATATAGGGACATGTTCTTCTCAAGTTTTTTAATGGTGAATGGAGTACTTTATACTCTCAATTCCACTTTCATGAGTGAAAGTCAAAAGGTTCCCAAATAATTTAAAAGGGGGAAAAAAATATAAAATTCTCCTTGTTTTTTTTGTTGTTGTTGATTGCTGTGAGTCATTTGAAGCCTCACATGAAGTGGTTAGGGTCACTGCACTGTCAACAAAGTGGTTTTGAGCTGTTCCATCAAACAGCCACTTCACTACATCATTATGAGCATTACTGTTCTGTGAAAGGTAGACAAGTTTAACATATGTATCAAACACTAAAATTTGTTTTTTCTCTCTTTTAGTTTTTAACAAAGCTGTGTGAATAATAAGCTCCTAAGTTTTGTTTCTCCAAATCACGGTGTATCTGGCTTTTTCAAACTGTTCTTGGTAATTTCTTTTGTAGTCTAAACTAGAAACACTATTTTGTGTCAACTTGCGCTAAAGACATTCAGTAGACCAGTGAGATTTTTGTCTGGTAGATATAGAGAATTATTAGAAAGGAGATTAGAAATTTTTTATATTTTTCAGTGATTCAAAGAAATATGTCCAAAAAAATCTTTATTTCAGTGGGCTGCAGTTAGGCAAAATGACTTGAATGGATCATTAATTTGCTAAGTGTTTCAGGTGAACAGTTAGGTGTTTGCAGTTTGAAAGTCTTGATACACTTAATCCTTGAGGAAAGCAAGTGAGAAAATTCCTATCTCTCGTGTTCTTGTGGCAGGATTTTTTACCTGAATTTTCTGAAATACTATAAATTAAATTTCTTTTGTATCACCTTTTTAACTCTCCATTCATCATACATGGACATAGGTATCTTGCTGAGATTTTTGCTAGTACTACTATATTACTTTCATATTCATATTAGTATTTTCTGCCAATGAATAATGACACTAATTGATTTTGGTCAGGTGGAACATGTCATAAGAATCTGTAACGGTACCGCATGAGCAATGAAGAATTGAATTGTGGTATAACCTGCCTGAGGGATCATTTGTTATCAGTTTAATCTAAAAGAGAAATTATAATGGTGGTTGCCTATGAAGGTGATGATCTACAAGTCTTTAAAAGGTTTCATGCTTTCAGAGAGTTTTATATATCTTAAATTCATTTTGACTTTCACATCAAAGGATTTGTATCTCTCCAGAAAGGACTGTCTCAACACATATGTAGCATCTAGGTTTTATCCTTTTCTGATGTCTTGTTTTTACTCTGTACAAATGTGTGTTTGTACTGAATTTCCCTGATCACAGTTGAGGAACCTTTTTATTTCTGACAGATAATTAGGTTTTTAAATGATAGTGGTAGGGTGCATATTAATAGCCTGTAGTACCATAGAAAAATAAAAACACGAAAAAAATATACAGTCATAATATGTATGCAGTGCAGTTATAAATCCAATCTAAGTTATAAACAACAATTTCTCCATCTCTTCAAAAAAATGTGTAAGATATTAATTACAAAATATTTACTGGAGACAGAGCTGTGTGGGGAAATTATATTTTTTCTTTGGAAAAGAAATACACTTTTTTAATATTACACAAACTAACAATGTTCCAAAAGCATTCATATTAATTGTTTCCTTTGGTTTTACAAAAACGGACATTTCAGTGAGAAATCAAGAAACAAGAAAATAATAGCAAGTAACTTACAGCAAAATGTGTTGGAAAGAACAGAAACATGCACTTAGCTAAGAAGTTTCGACAGCAATCACTCACACTGTTCTTCTTCATAGAAAAATAAAATAAGGTAAATCAAATTTCAGTCTTTGTAACAGACTACTCAGGAAGGGAACCCACTGTCCAAAGTAAAATCCTAAGTGAACAGAGAAATAAAGTGGTCTCAAAAGGAGTGACTCTGTGGTCTGTATAGTGTATGTTTGGACCTCTAATTATAAGAGTGGGGCAGAACTGCTTAAGCCAGAGGAGAGCTCTACTAAGAAAGATGGAACAACAGCCATATCTGTAATCATCATCAGAAGTATTTTATGTAATCAAGATGAAAGAAAAGTATCTTTATATTGAATATATTTTTCTTAAACTAGATTTCACAGGAAAAATATTTTTTTCTAAATTGTCTCAAATAAAATAAAATAAAATAAAATAAAATAATAAAATAATAAAATAAGATAAAATAAATCCATTTAAAGTACAGACACACGAAGGTGTTACTTTTCCATTATACCTAGTCCTCACTTCCATCTCTGGTCTGCAATCTTCCTTCAAAATACATCTCATCTAGTGCACTACACTCAGGAAAAAAACACAACACACTGTCCTACTGAAAAGTGTGAGAAATATGTTATAATTAATAGTCTTACTTATAAGAACACTAGACATTTGAAGAACTCATATTTAGTTTTCTAAATACAGTGAGAGTGTTCCAGAAGCTAAATGTTCACCTATCTCATGTCTTGTCCTTTTAATGTAATCTTCTGGAGAGACCTTTTTTCGCTATCTAAAAAAAACACCCCAAAAAGTATCCTCTTTCAGTATCCACACTCTTTCTTGCTTTTTTTTTTTCTGACACTTACTCTTGCATTTTATTGTTTTCGTGGAAACAGTGTGGTTTTTATCTTTCAGTTCCTGAAGTAGGAGATATTACTTTTGTCCTACATTTAAGAGAGTGTACAGTATGATAAAATGCTAACAGAGTTGTGTGCATTAATGTATTTTTACTATAATACTAATGTTACCAATGGGGAAGAGAAGGGAAAGGATTGCAATTGTCATCTTGTACTACTTCAAATAAGGCTCACTCCTCTGTGAAGAGCAGAGGACTGCAGTTACTTGCAGAAACTGACACATTGGAAGAAAACTGCAAATGCAGTATGACATTTCTGACATTTCCGTGAAGAAAAGGAACCATCTGTGCTTAGCATAGGCAAAAAAAAAAGTGGCACAAGAGGCAGTAGGAAAAAATTAGAAAGCTGTACACACACACACAGGCACACATACGCACCACCCCAAAAAAAAAACCCAAAGAATGAACTAACTATGGAAAAGACTAAAACTATCTTTTGGTTTTTTCCAAAAAGAATAGTTAAAATAAAAGCATTTGATAGTCTTTCTTCTCTTTGGTTTGTTTTTAAAAGCTTTTCTCTTGTGATACAAACATCGCCTAGAGCAGGCTTCCAGATAGGCAGTTGACATAAATGTCTCCCTTAAAACAACTGACTTAGTTCTTAATAACAGATATATGCGATGAGATGATTACACATAGGAGATACAACTATTCAAAATCTCACTTTAGGGGTTTAGCTGCTAGTCTACATTTTGAAAGAAATAATGGTAATCCTGCCTTCTTAGGACTGCTCTCTTATTTAAACACTCCACTTACCTAATGAAATTGTTTAGACTTAATATCATGATTTTTAAATGTAAGAAAATTGTGCCACTGGTGGATGCTTGTTAACTTGGCTAAACTGACATCAGCTTTAATGTCCTAGGAAGACAGGTCTCCTGGTATTTTAGAAATGCCCCTTCGGCTTAAAGTTTTTTAATTACATTTATACAAAACAAGTATTTATTAATAATTACTTTCAAATGTTTTTCAGGATTCGATTTTGCAGGGTTTTGGTAGGGAAGTTTAGATCAGTTTGCTGTCGCTTAGGATTTATATATATGCCAATGCCTGAAGTATGGGAAATAAACAAAAGGAATTAGAAGCTATTGTACACCAGGGAAACGATGATATAATTACCATCACAGAAATGTGGTGGGATGATTCGCATAGTTGGAGTGCCACAATGAACAGCTACAGACTCTTTAGAAAGGATAGGGAAGGAAAGAGAGGTGGTGGGGTAACGTTGTATGTTAGGGAGTGGTTTGACTGCCTAGAATTCAATGTCAGGCACACCAAGGTGGAGTGTTCATGGATAAGGATAAAGTGGAAGGCCAATGAGACTGATACCCTAGTGGGAGTCCGCTACAGACCACCTGACCAGGATAAAGACACTGATGAGGCATCCTTTCAATAACTTGGAGATGTCTCATGTTCACAAGCCCTGGTTCTTTTGGGGGAGTTCAATTTACCAGATATCTTCTGGAAGTACAACACAGCAGAAAAAGGGCAGTCCAGGAGGTTTCTAGAATGTATGGATGCCAACTTCCTGTTGCTGGTAAGTGAGACTAACAGGGGTAGTACCCTGCTAGACCTACTGTTTACGAACAGGGAAGGGCTGGTGGAAGATATGGTGGTCAGAGATTGCTTTGGCCACAGCGACCATGATATGATAGAATTTTCAATATGTGGTGAAGTTAGGAGGGTCGTCAGCGAAACCTCTACCTTGGACTTTCGGAGGGCTGACTTTGGATGAGGGGAAGGCTGTGGATGTGGTCTATATCATTTTCAGTAAAGCCTTTGACACAGTCTCCCACACCATCCTCCTGGAAAAGCTGGCAGCCCACGGCTTGGATGGATGCACCCTTTGCTGGATAAAAAAACTGGTTGGATGATCGGGGCCCAGAGAGCGGTGGTGAATGGTGCTGCATCCAGCTGGTGTCTGGTGACCAGTGGTGTCCCCGAAGGATCAGTTCTGGGCCCAGTCCTGTTCAACATCTTTATTGATGACCTGGATAAGGGGATTGAGTCTACTCTTAGTAAGTTTGCAGATGACACAAGTTGGGGGGGATTGTTGATCTGCTGGGGAGTAGGAAGGCATTGCAGAGGGACCTGGACAGGCTGGGTCAATGGGCCAAGGCCAACGGTATGAAGTTCAATACGACCAAGTGCAGGGTCCTACACTTTGGCCACAATAACCCCCTGCAGCACTACCGACTGGGGGAGAAGTGGCTGAAGAACACCCCGGCAGAGAGGGATCTGGGAGTGCTGGTTGACAACCAGTTAAACATGAGCCAGCAGTGTGCCCAGGTGGCCCAGAAGGCCAATGGCATCCTGGCCTGTATCAGGAACAGTGTGGCCAGCAGGAGCAGGGATGTAATTCTGCCCCTGTACTCAGCACTGGTGATGCCTCACCTCGAGTGCTGTGAGCAGGTCTGGGGCCTCCACTGCAAGAAAGACCTTGAGGTGCTGGAGTGGGTCCAGAGGAGAGCAACGAGGCTGGGGAAGGGATTAGGGGGAAAGTCCTGTGAAGAGAGGCTGAGGGAGCTGGGGTTGTTTAGCCTGGAGAAGAGAAGACTCAGGGGGGACCTCTCTACAACTCCCTGAAGGGAGGTTGTAGTCAGGTGGGAGTCGGACTCTTCTCCAGGGCACCAGCGACAGGACTAGAGGGCACGGCCTGAAACTGCATCAGGGAAGGCTTAGGTTGGATCTCAGGAAGCCCTTCCTCATGGAGAGGGTGATCAGGTGTTGGAATGCACTGCCCAGGGAAGTGGTGGAGTCATGGTCTCTGCAGGTGTTTAAGGAGAGGCTGGATGTGGAACTTAGTGCTGTGGTCTAGCCTATGTGATAATGTTGAGTCATAGGCTGGACTTGGTGATCTCACAGATCTTTTCCAGCCTCAACAATTCTGCGATTCTGTGATTCTGTAAGTATCTAAAGGCTGGGTGTAAGGAGGATGGAGACAGACTCTTTTCAGTGTGCCCAGTGTGCCCAGTGGCAGGACAAGGGGCAATGGGCACAAACTAGAACGTAGGAAGTTCTACCTAAACATGAGGAAAAACTTCTTTACTGTGAGGGTGACAAAGCACTAGACCAGGCTGCCCATGGAGGTTGTAGAGTCTCCTTCTGTGGGGACCAGGGGCACCTGCACACTGGGTACACAATTGTGAAAATGATGTATATGTCTTTTTAACTCTCCTTTGACACACATAGATACCCAGTTAGAGTATGTTCTTCACATAAATATATGCATGAAATAAAGGGAAAGAAATTAGCACAAAATGCACACACCAGGAGACTTACCCCACAGAAGTAATTTAGAACTCAGAAACGTGATTGGGGAAAGATAGATGAACAGTCATTGAACCTCTTCCATGTCATAGCTCGATCAGTGGCATCCCTGAGCCAAACTGACGTGAGTTTATGTTTTTATAGTCTGGTTCTGTACCCTATGTATTTGTACACAGTGACAGTTTAGGTACCTTGGCAGAAAAGGTTCCAGTTCTTTGTCAAACACATGCCTTTAGTAAAGGTTTATTTCTTATATGAACGAGGTGTGAAATTAAGAGTTCTGTTGAAAGAGATCACTCCAGGTGATTACCTCCATAAATTCCGTTTTTAGCTGAACATATTTCACTGCGTTCAAAGTCAGAACAAAGCCAAAATGTCCTACCAAGATGCCTCACTGGTATTTTGCACTTTATGAACTGTCAGTGTGATATAATGTAAAATCAGAAACACATATATAACTATATCACAATCCAGCGGGATGGAAAATCTGCAAAGAAAGCACTGGGAAAAAAATCAGCGAGAATGACAGGAAATATAAAACTGAATGAAGTATGTTGCCGGTGATTTTTGCTGTCGACCCAAGCTTATTTCTACTCCAACTAGTTTCCTCTCTCTCTAAAATTAAAAGTAAGTCTGTTACTGACAATAATTTCCCTCCCACACAGCTCATTGCTGGATGCCATGAATTAGCATTAGACTGAGTGTCTCAGGTCTCCTGGAAGTCGAAGACTTCACATTGCTCTGACAGCACAGACCTAGGAAGTGGTTCCCTTTCTCCATACGGTGACTCCTCAGTGCCCAAGGGCTTTCCACCCGGTAAAAAACAGACATAAAAGCCAGCTGCCCAAGTATGAGTGCTCTCTGGGCTCATACTTTTACACGGGGCTGTGCTTGGGACAGCTCAGTATATTGGCAAATTATGGCCATGCGTTTTCTAGAAGATGGCTCTAGCTCGTACGCTTCACAGGCTGTTTTAAGCTCTGCCAAGCCCCAAGGTCACTGTAACCCCGGCCCTATAATCAGTGAGCCATAACTAACACCTCCACAGTCCCACTCTGCTACATCCAGAAGATATCAGGTGAAGTAAAAAATCTGTCCCCACATTTAGACAGCATAGTCTTTACATCAGTAAGCATAAAGATTTCCTGAAGTACGATTACATTTTTATTCTTATGTCAGTTAAACATACTCCCTTACAATCCCCTGAAATAAAAGTTTGTAAAGTCTTCTATTAGAAAAAGAGTATTTTTCCCCCTCTCTTCCAACTGCAGAGCCCCGTACATTCTTTTATTACTTGGTAGACAGAAATAATACTAATATTTTCCGATGGTGGACTATACTATTCTAGACTGCAAGATATGTGGTATTTTTTTTGTCAGTCACCATATTCTTGTAATGGTGCTTTTCCCTAATAGGAAAAGAATATAAAGGCAGACTGGATGAGTTTACAA
Source organism: Trogon surrucura (assembly GCA_020746105.1). NCBI lineage: Eukaryota > Metazoa > Chordata > Aves > Trogoniformes > Trogonidae > Trogon > Trogon surrucura. The sequence goes on along the minus strand of CM036617.1, from coordinate 107,473,796 downwards.
AGTAAGCAAATGTGTATGACTTAAGTCACAGTGATTTCTTGAAGCTCTTTGTACATTTTCTTCTTAGTAGGAGAAAATAGCAACGGCTCTGAGAGTTCTCATTAGTTCTACACTAACGCTTGACTTTAAAGTCTATATTAGCAAGCCTTCTTGACTCCAATAAAAAACAGTGTGGAACTAGGAAAACATGAGTAAATATTAGCTGAACACCTATGTTTTGAAAGCAAAAGGACATTTTATCTTTTCTTTTTGATTATTTTAATTTAAACATGTCAAGAGCTGAATTTATACTCTAATACATGGTAATTTCTAAGAAGCAATTGTAGAACAATGCAGAATATTAACAACATACACACTCAGACACATGCACTTATAATGCATATTCTAGAATAAAAATTGAAAGGAATCATGTGGAGAAGTCTACTACAATGTTTTATATACATAAAGTGACATTCTTAAATGCCATGCTTCACTTTCAGGAGTCCGTACAGCAATTTAGATAGCTTCTCACTTTCCCAGTCAGCCATCATGAGTCATGGATCCTTGAGCTCCACAAATCTCCTTAGTTCCTCTTTTATCCGCATCATCCTTCTCTTGTCAGGAGCTGGCATCTTTATAACCTTTTGGTTATTTCATTAAAAAGACATAGAATTTTGACCTTCTGGCATTCCTTTCACTTTTAAAGAGACACTTTCACTACATCTTCAAATTAATATTCAAGGAGACTAACTTTGGTGAGATGAATTTCTTACCTGTTGGCTGAATAAGAAGCTCAGGCTCCTAACTTTCTTTATCAAGCTGCATGTATTCCAAATGGTCAAATAGGCTAAAATGTTGATAATTAAAAATGTTCCTCAGCTGCAGGATTATTCAAAAACTGTTAACACATGCATAATATTCAATTATGGTCTTCATAAAAACACAGAAATTCAAATACCAGTAGATTAAATGTTTTTTTAAAAGTTCCCTTTTACCTCCCAGCATAAAAAGCGTTTTCTTGGTATTATTAATGTGAGAGAAATACAGGGGACTGAAGAAATTACAGCATTCCTCAGGTGCTAAACCAAACAAAGTCTGCAAAAATTACAGTAAGGTTTCAGGTCCTTAATAGGTCAAATTTAGTATACTTCAAATTTATCGGTCAAATTTAATATACTTCAAATTTAGTATACTTCAGATTTGGTATACTTCTGAAAAATAACAAAGACATATCATTCTTATTTCTTTCTAACATAGTAAATTGCTATTTTTGTTTAACTACTCTTGTTCTGTTATTCATTCTTCTGTATAGTTTCACAGTATAAACACAAGTGAAGAGTGATCTCAAAAAACTTTCATACAGTATGTATTGTTGACATATTTTTCTTTAATCTCTTCATACCTTGCAGTAGTTTATTTTGCACATTGGCAGAAACAGAATAAATACAAAATAAGAGAAGTAGTCTGTAGTATTTGTATTATCTAATGTAACTACCTGTATGGTATTCTCATAAATCTAAACTGTCTACTATTTTGTACTGTTATTACAGTAGTTGTAAGATGATGGTGATAACTACGAATGACATAGTTTTTTACTCCATTGTGATATCTAAAAATCCAAATCTGAAGGCAAGAAAAATTACTGATTTGTGAACTTGGTATGATGACTTTGCGCTCTAAGCTCAAAAAGTAGAATATTTCTGAAACTCAGTGACATTCTATTTCATCTTAAACAGTTAAGCCTTTCCATTTTCATAAGACTTGTTCTTAAATGCATAAATAATAAAATTGCTTGATTTTTGTGCATGGAATGTGGCTATGTTACTCAAGCAGGAAGGACAGAATATTTGTTCCTGCTGAAAGCAGCGATGATTCTATATTAACTATAAAGGAAGCAGACTGCTGGTTTTGAAGTGTGGTGAATCTTGGCACTATGTTGTTCAAGCACAATGAAATCTTCGTCAGAAGAAAAAAAATTCTTTTTTCTCCCTCCTGTACACTCTTGAATAAAGATCTGAACAGCCCTGAAGACACACTTCAGACATAAAACCCTCTAGCAGGAGCCTCTCCTTTCTTTTCTTCATTAACTACGGAATGAGCTTGTGGAAATTAAGGAGTTGAAAAACACATATAAAGTTGGAAGATATCCTTCTTTCTTCACCAATGCAAGAATAAACCTGAAAAGAAACAAAAAGAAAAAGAAAAAAAAGTGTTCCTCACTAAGGTTCACACACAGGGATGCTCTTTTCACAGATACAGAAATTCTCAAAATGATTGAGTGATAATGCATGTAAAACATCTCATCTCCTCTCTGTTTTTTATGACCTAGTTATGCACCAACTTGTTAGTCATGATCATATTTTAAAGTCTGCCTGAGGAGGATAAAATCTTTACTTCTTTTAAGGCTCTTTAATGCTCTTGCAACACAAAATGACCTAAATGAACCTTTATCACCAGTTAAGAATTTTTGATGCAGATATGGAAATCTCCAGATGCTATCAAACCTACAGCTTTAGTGCCAGGTCTCTGCCTGTTCTCAGTAGCGTGTTGGCCTTGCTGAAATGGCTCATGGTCTGAGGTGAGCAATGCACGTTTCTGGTCAATGGGTAAATGTTTCTGCAAGACTTTATCAGTACATGTTTGTCGAAGTTTAAAGCTGGTCTGATCACTAAACTCTGACCGATGGACTCTGTGATCCCCCCCCCCCCAACTCTCCCATGGGAGGCTAACAGAGGAACCAAGCAGAGAATGTTAGAGATTAACATTATGATCCTCCACCACCACATTTATGTAGAATTCAGCTCCACAGTTTTAGTGTGTTGTGAGAGCCCTCTCTCCCAAAGTGAGTAATGGCTCTCAGTGTTCGATGAGCATACTTTTCCACATTTATAGTATTTTAGACCTTTGAAAACCATATTGTCTAAAGTGTTACTTACTACAGACAGCTGAAGGGGAGAGAAAAATGAAATAACAAATTATGTCATTCATTTTTAGGCTCTGTGGCAATACCTTCTCTACACATTTTTTCACGATGTCCCTTCAGTGCATTTACACTGTTGCTACAGTTAACTCACTTATTTGGGGATATTTTGGCAGCAACTGATTTACATCTAACAGACCAGGCAGTACTTTACAAAGCTTTTCCAAACATTAATATGAAATGCATTTTACTTACTACTGCAGTTTTCCTTCTAGGCAGATTAGCACAAAACTTAGTCAAAGCTAGTTTATCTTCTGCAACTCAATACAGAAGGGCTGGAAGGTGATCCTGGTGTAGATATATGACAACATGTTAAGAAAGGGTAACCTGATTGTTAACATAAAGCAGATTTCGATGACAAGCAGACAAAGTGCCTTGGAAAAGAAAATTTTAAGGGCACATTATATCACCTTAGCTTATTTTGTTTTTTCCTTGTCTGAAATCCAGTTTAAAAGCAGCACACAAAAAGAAATATTAAACACTTTCTATATTAACAGAAAATCTATGTTAACAAAAAGTACTGTGTCCAGTGGTGGACTCTCCAGCCGTCTAGACATGGTCTTGGGCAACTCTAGACACTGGGTGGCCCTGCCTGAACAGAGTGCTTAAACCAGAAAACCTCCAGGGGTCCCTTCTAACCACAACCATTCTTAATTCTGTTATCTTGTAAAATGCTGCGGAATTGAACTAGACATTGCTAATTTCCAGTGGTGCATTTTTACCTCTGCTTTAAAGAACTTAGAAGTAGACTTAGAAGCTCTTTGAGTGGAAAGTTGTCATTTTAACAGGCTACTCAAAATTCTTGTTTCATGTTTCAAAGAAAACCTCCAGGGGTCCCTTCTAACCACAACCATTCTTAATTCTGTTATCTTGTAAAATGCTGCGGAATTGAACTAGACATTGCTAATTTCCAGTGGTGCATTTTTACCTCTGCTTTAAAGAACTTAGAAGTAGACTTAGAAGCTCTTTGAGTGGAAAGTTGTCATTTTAACAGGCTACTCAAAATTCTTGTGTCATGTTTCAAAGAAAACAATTACAAAAGAAGAAAATCATGCATGTGGCTCTAATGACATATAAGCTTGTAATTACAGATTTTTTACTTTCTCTGTAGTCTTAAAGAAACAAAGGTCTTTTTTGGTACCAATCTCACTGTGAGGCTACAAGTAATTTACATTTCACAACAGTCAACCCACCATTATGCAATAGACTAGTGATTTCTTATTTGTTAATTTAAGAGACACAGAGCATTAGGTTTCTCATAACACAGGATGACAATGCACACAAAAAGAGTAATTTAGTTTAAAAATACTATGTTTTCCCCAGAACTCACATGGAATCAGTTCTTGGGTAACAAACTGGCACATTTTGTATAACAAGGTTTCCAAAGGACATCTAGCTGAATCTGTTAATCGCAGATACCCAAGGTTTGACTTGTGATAGGACATCAAGCAGAAAACTGGTGGGAAAGAGTAAGAGTTTTTAAGCTTCCCTGACAGGGTTAATACTGTCAGATCCCTACCAGTTTAAACAGTAGCTTCTGTGCGAAGCATTTTTTTGTGCATTTTTAAATGAAAATAAAGAATCCACCACCATCGGATCAGATAATGTTTGAACAGCTTTGTTTCCCTCTATTCCTACCTGGAAACTGAAAAACAGTGAAATGTTTCTGACTCAAGCTAAGTGAAGTAAATCAATATCAAAAAAACATGTTGTTTTCCAAACAAATGTCTTCAAGTATTTTAAGATACAGCCTGCAAAGAATTGAAGAGCCGCAAGTAGTGTGTAGTCTATGTCTCCAGTTCCACAACAGCATTAGTATAAAATCTGAGCTTGTATTTCAAATCAGCATTTGTGTCAAAGTCTAGAAATAACAGATTAGATTCTATGTGCATTCATTTTACATTCAACTGAGTGCAAATAACAGCAGTACATTTCCAAAAGCATTGAAGTATTATCTCACACTAATTTTCTTTCTTGGCATTTTAAATATAAAATTTCAATAGCTTTATGTCTTGTTTGAAACAGAATTTTTGAGATGTGATAGTGAAAAACTATGTGAACATTCATATAGTAAAATCCTTCTGTAATTTCATAATGCTACATTAAATATTAGAATAAATTCTTTTGTTTACACTTTATATGATATTTCTTCTTTTAAAAAATATTAAATTTTAATTAATTTTTGTGTTATTTTTTCTTGCAATTCTTTGAGATACTATCACAAGATTCATTATTCACTGAAATGAATTAAAGTATATTCTTATTTTTATTTATATTCTAAAATTTCTGATTTCTCACTGCTCACATGATGTTGTCATTAATTTCTTTCTTTTACTCATATTCATACAAAAAAACCCCCAGTATTTCAAAGAGTTAAATATGTACTTTTATAATTTGTGAAGGACTGTTGAGTGTTGGCTGGGGTTTTTTTTGGAGGGTGTACTTAATTTGTATGCTAGAAAAATGCAGAACCTGGAGTTCATTCTCTAGATATTCATATAATTGCTTAAGATTTCCACATAATGAGTTTCAATACAGCATTCTTTTATAAGTTATTTAACATTGTCTGCAATTTAAGATGTACTCCTGCACCAAGGAAAGAAATAAATACAAAGCAACTTACAAGAAGCAGATCAAGTAACAATTCATTGGATATTAAAACTTCTAAAAAGAGCTCAAGAAGCCACTCCTATTAAAAGTTTTTGCATGTTTCTTCATATTGTTCTTGCAGCTTTATATTGGGCACCTACAGTTTTAAACTTGACGTGAGCAGCTTTTCAAAACACACTAGTCATGTGTTTTCCATCAATCTCCCCAAATACCTGCCTCTACCTTTTGATGCTCCTTCTTCCCTGTCTTCTCCTGTAACTCATAGGATGTGGTAGAAATAGTTCAATAAACTATGGAATTACCTAATCGAATCATGCTGAGGCCAGTCATGAGTAGCACCACAGATCTTGACTCAGGTACCCAGAGATTTAAATCAGGACAGGAAAACTTCAGTCAGCCAAATGAAAAAAACACCCTTTCCATCTCCAGTGGCACTAAAAGACTTTGGCATTCTTAAGTACTAAATGACGAACACGTAAGTGAACACTGCTCCACTACATTTCAGAGGGTTTTTCTCAGAATCGGTTTAGACTGCCTTTTTTGAAGAACTGTTCTCTTCACAGTTGTACTCTTGTAAGTACTGGTTATGCACTATGCATTTACCTCATATAGTTTCATTTCCACATGTTCTCAGCCTGCTGCAGTTTTTGAAGTTTGAAATAGCCTTTAAATATATGCTATAACTTCAAGCACATTCACCTGAAAGCATGAATTGGGGAAAATCTTCATAAACAAAAAAATACTGAATTAACTTTGCTGGTTTCCAGTGGGTTTTTTTTTTCAGTTGAAATATTCTTGCTACATTAAGATTCCTTCTGTGGTTTTTGAAATAAACTATCAGGTACATGGTATACCTAGAGTAGATACAGTTCCCTTCGGCATCTGGAGAAAGTTACATACAAGTAACAGTAGGGTATAGAACTTCTGAAGTAGCAAGCACAGCCTGGTTAACAATGATTTTTCCACAGCCTTTGTTGACTTTTTAGAATCAAGAATTCCTCTCAGGCATATGTTGACTTGAAAGAGAGCAGAGGCTTTATCTGGTCTTTGATGCTCTTTTTCGGACTAACAAGAAAAGAAGAATTCCTAAGAATAACCAGAAAACAGATGATTGAAAGATATAGAACTGTATTCATATCTGTATTTCACAGGTTAGAAAAACAGATTAAGCCTGTATACCCTATGAGATATGGGAGAACTCCTGCACTGGGCAGATGGCCGATTTTTCTGAAGGGGAAGAAGTGTTCATCTTGGCTTCTAGCTTCTTTCTCTCGCTATGGAGTGTCATGTATTCATCACAACCCAAAGCGTATTCCAGAAGTCTCAAGAATATGTATGTATGGTAGGAGAACTACTTCTATACAGCAATTGTATCTAATGGAAAAAGTAGATGGTGTCCAGAGAGAGATGTTTCACCAGGTGAGGAAGCAGTTGCAACAGCATGCCACATCTGCAAAACTGTAGAAACGAATGTTTCCTAAACCAAGTAGTAAGAGTTGTGCTATTTCAACAAGCAAATCTGGGATTTTTCTGGTTTGTGGTTCACACTGACACATTGGATCACAGAAGAAAAGTCTACAAACCATTAAAAAATTGGTTTGTAAGAGTGTGATTATTTATGCTGATTTTTTTTTTTAATTCAAATTGCTAACTCCAGAATTACTTTATTAATATTTACAGTTCCTCACACCTATGTGGGTGACACAATGCAATGAATAGGATTTCTGGAATGTATTATAAGCCTTAAACGGAAGAAAAGGAATGTCATATGGATGCAATGACGCACACCAATCATCACAAAAACAAAGTATGCAAAGATATAAATAGACATATTTAGGATACAAACATAAAGGTAACAGGGTCCGTAAAATAAAACATGTTAAAAAGAGAAATGGGAGCCTCTTAAGAAACATTCATGGAAGGACTACTTTTCTAATAATGCTGTTTCAAAAACAAATCAAACAGATGGAATGCAGGTTAGCATTATATCTAGCGGCATTTACCATTCTGAAAATAGTAAAGTTTATTAATAAAAGATGTAGCAGGTTTTTAAGATGAGCAGTGTATTTACTTGTAATTCTTTAATATCTACAATGGCGTGTTATACCAGGATATTATTGTTGGGTATTGTTGAGATTAACTGATGAATATATAGTAGGAAGCAATTTATTTTCTTCTTTGTTCAACTGTACCCTGGAAAACAACTGAGCTCTCAAGTAAGGAAAAAAAAAATAGTATTTTATAATGTGTTATCTCCAAGGTTTTTTCATAGGAATATAAGAAGAGCCATACTGGGGTCTGATAGAAGTATCATTCCAAAGCTATAAAGAGTATTTGATTGAAAGTTAAAAAAAAATATACTTGTTCCTTGTCTCTGAAAAATTCGTGTAAGTCTCTAGACATTCCAACACAGACATGAAATACATACAGCTCATCATTCATTCTTTTGCAGCCTAATTTCTAAAAGGTGGAGGCTTGTTTTCCTCCTTCTTTCGTGTAACTGTTCTGTGCAATGGCCTCAGTGTTGCACAGTGATGTCTACACCCAATAGGTGCATAAGAATCTGTTTTGGTTTGGCCTGGACGGATTTTGGCGGCGGGTGGGGAGCTGCAGGGTGGCTTCTGCAAGAAACTGCTAGAAGCTCCCCAAGTTTGATAGAGCCAATGCCAGCCGGCTACAAAGAGGGACCCGCCGCTGGCCAAGGCTGAGCCTATCAGTAAGGTGATAGGAGAGGAACACCTCTGTGAAAAACATATTTAAGAACGGGAAAAAGAACTGCACCACAACAGCTAGCACAGAGATGGAGGAGTGAGGATCTGTGCAGACACCAAGGTCAGTGAAGAAGGAGGAGGGGGAGGATGAGCTCCAGGCGCCCGAGCAGAGAGAGTCCTCCGGGTCTGTGGTGAAGACCATGGTGAAGTGGGTTGTCTCCCTGCAGCCCATGGGCGAGGTGCAGATGTCCACCGTGAGGATCACCGTGTAGGCGTCCACCGAGGACTCCACACCATGTGGGTGGATGCCTGAAAGGGGACTGTAGCCCGTGGGAAGCCCGCATCGGAGCAAGTCGCTGCCGGAACCTGTAGCCCGTGGAAGAGAGGAATGCCCACGCTGGAGCAGGTTGGCCGGTGGGACTTTTGGGATGCTGTGGGGGACTCCCGCTGGAGCAGTTTCCCCTGAAGGACTGTGCCTCAGACTCACGAGGGGTGGGCTGCCCCTTGTGAGGTGATTCTGTGAGGTGTCTCATGTTGGGCAGTTTGTGGTGAATTGCCCTTCGTGAGACCACTCACGAGCGAGAAGAGAGCGTGAAGCTTGTCTCCCGTGAGAGGGACCCCACAATGGCCCTGGGGAAGAGTGAAGAGTCCTCCCCTGGAGTGAAGAACCGGTGAAACCAACGTCGGATGAACTGACCATAACCCCCATTCCCTGTCCTCCTGTGCCGCTCGGAGGGAGGAGGTGGAGAAACCAGGATTGATGTTAATCCCGGAAAGAAGGGAGGGATGAGGGGAAGGTGTTCTGTTTGTTAAGATCTGTTTGCTCTTTCTTACTTCTCACTACTCCTCTCTCATTAGTTCTTTTAATAAATGTAATTAATTTCCCCAAAATCGAGTCTGTTTTGCCCGGGATGGTAAATGAGAGTGATCTCCCTGTCCTTATCTTAAACCTTGAGCCCTTGGAAATATTTTCTCCCCCTGACTAGCAGTGAAGGGGGAGAGAGAGAGAGGCTGTGTGGGTGCCTGGCTGCCGGCCAGGGTTAAACCACGACAGAATCTCATGACCAGCCCTCCTCCTGGGTAGAGCATGGCAATGGAAGCATCATGACATCAGGGAATCATGTCATGGTTATTTGATGTTACCAGTGGTTTCATCTACTGCAATGTCAATTGGTGTGCATAGATATTCTTTCACTGATGTCCAAAAGCCGCTGGAGAAACTTCTGTACTTTATTCCCCTAAAGGGATCAAATTCCACCCATTCTGTTCCAAATCATTTAAGGGACAGATGTACTTTCAGAAATACAGGACTATACTTATTGTTGATGTTGGTTCTAACTTACGTCTGTCTACCTTCTGCTTTCTGAAATATAGATTTCCGAGAACTGGATCGAGGTTATGGATCTAACTATTTTTGATTGGCTCAGTGGTCACTCCATGGTATTACATAAAAACAAACAATCAGATGTGGTTAGAAAAATGCCAGTTGGCTACTGAAATTGGTGAACTAATGTCAAACACTTAACTTTATTCAGGAAAAGGCTAGGCTGGGTGCTATTCCTGCTGGATACATTCAGTTATACCTATCAGACTCTGTTGGTCACCGGTGATATTTTCAGTATATTGCTAGCCAGTGAGAAGAAAATTGCTGCCAGATGGACATGAGCAAACAGATGGTGAACCACAGGTCGGTACTTTGTCATAAAATGATAATAGTAAAGTCTCCCATGCCCCTGAAAGATGATACTCAATAGACTTCTTTCTAAGTTTCTTGTGATCAAGTATTTTTTTAACTGTTGAAAAAAAATTATATATAATTTCATACCTGTCACCTTATTTGTATCTCTTCCTTTGATTTTGATGGTTGGATGCAATTGTCAAATGCTTTGAAGTTCCTGCAGCATTTCTTTTGTTTCCAAATTTCATTTTTAATTGACTCTTCAGTTTAAAATGTTCATTGGCTTATCACTGTGTTTCCCAGCTTGTAAACAGAGTCATGAAAAAATAACGCTATACTACTTTCACAGTAAACAGGAAAAGGAAAATGGATCTTCGTTTATTTTCTATATCTAAAATGTAAGTATTAAATATAAGGAGATTAGAGTTACTTAAGGATGTGCAATTAACAATCTAATGTTCTTAATTCTCTTTTACTGTTCTGAACTTTAATACTAGAAATCCTTTTTAAATTTTCCATACAACTAGCATGATAATGTTGTATTTGCATATGGTTTACATACAAATTAAATACAGGATTTACACACAGATAAAGCTTACGGAACACTGCAGAGGAAAATTTTCAGAGCTTTAACACTGTTCCATGTGTAATACTAAAAGTGTAAATGTAAGAAGTCAAGCCTAGATGTAAATAAGGAAGCTGAACATGCCAGTATTGCTAAATCTTCATTTGCAAAATGTCATTAAAACTATTTGTCAACTTTCAAATGGTAAACAAATATTCTTAATCATTCTTTGAATTACTGTAATGTATATCTTGACAAACATCCATTAATGTCTCAGAAAAATGTTCATTTGCCTGTGCAAAAGAAAAACTATAGGAAACACCACAAGGCCTGATTTTTATACCACTCACACCGCTATAAATTGGTAATCCTAATAAATCAAAGAAATAATGCTGATACAGATGCAATGTTGGTAATACCTATCAGGTGAACAAGTTTAACGAGGGTTTATAAACATAAAATTGTTCTTCATTATTTCAGTACAAGTAGAGGTCAGAAAAGACAAACGAAGAGCAGAACTGCATCATCTCTTGTGTGAGATGATGATTAATCATGAACATTTTGGCTGAAGCATCAGGGACTTCAGTTACACCACTGTGGTTTGTCTGAGTTTCAGAAGAGGGAATTTCCTCTATGCTTATCCTATTTTAAAAGTATTAATTAGATGATGAAGACTTTTATTGTATACCTCTATGTTGCAATAGAAATAACAGTAGTAAATAACGGCCTAATAAATAATTTTTTGATTAATGTTCATCCAATCTGTGCAATTCCACAAAAATACAGCCATAGAAGAATATCTAGCACAGAGGTATAATCTAGCACTGAGATATAACCACAATCTAGATGGTAGTTGAGAAGTGTTCCTTTGCTGTTCTTTCCTTACTAAAGGTGCTTGACACCGGCTGCTGGTCTTCTACCTCCTCTCAGTTCAAGCTATGGAAGTTAACAAAAAATAAAATTGGAATGGACCCACAAGTGTCATTTTATCCAACCCTGTGTCATGAAGAAATCACAATTACCTTTTGTTAATCCTGAAATGCTTATCTGTCATGTTTTTAAAGTCTGTGAGGCTGACTTTGCAAGTTCTTTCTATTCCAGCATTTAATTATCACTAGAAAGCTTTTCATCAGGCCTGTTTAAATATTTCTTGTTGATTTTCAAAGCCACCATTTCTCTTTTTATCTGGCACAGAAAACCAATTTTGCTTTTACAGCAGTCTTTTTAGGTATTTGAAAATGGTCATGACACAACAGTTCTCTCTCCTTGAAACTTCTTCTCCAGCTTCATTTGCTCTATTTTCTGCAACTTTGATCATTCGTGCTTTTCTCTGGATGTTCTTCAATATGTGCACGCCTTTCTTAAAGTAATGAGTCCTAACAGTGTTCTGGGCCTCCAACCAGAAGGATTACTTTGTGTGTACACAGACTGCAGTCCTTTTTATACATCCCAGAATATCTGCTTTTCTGAACATCATCAGTTTACTCAAATTCAATTTATGATCTCCGTTATATTGCCTTTGTCCATACTTATTCTTGTTTCCTGTTGTTTTCATAACTTGTCATGGATATTTCTAGTTCTGTGTCATCAACCATATTTGCAGTTCCTCCTGTCTTTTAATCATTTACAGACGTAGTAAAAGTATTCCGTCATCCAAGTGGCTACTGAAAATACTGAGCAGAACAAATATTGTAGAACGAACATCTGAAAAACTCTAGTTAATACTTTCTTCTAGAATGAACCATTGATAATTACTTTCTGAAGGAAGGTTTTCTTATTGGTTTTTCCATGATAGTTCCATCTGTTTACATTCCTTGGTTATGAAGTTATAATTTCAAACAGTAAATAAATTATAATAATTTAAAAAAAAATCTTACCAATGCAAAGATACACGATAGCTGCTGTTTCTCTTCTAAATAGACAGGACCTTATCCTAGAGCCTAGAGCCTTCTAAAAGCTTGTTTAAAATGCCCTTTTCACCTTTCAAGTGCCTGCGATTATTCAGTTGCAAAAATTTTGAACAGGGGATAGAAGGACAGATTTTTTCCAATAATTGAAAGGTTAGCTAAAAATGTCTAATTTTGAATTGCAGAATCATAGAATTGTTAAGGTGGAAAAGACTTTTAAGATTATCAAATCAAACCATTAACCTAGCAATGCCAGGTCCACCATTAGACCATGTCCCTAGGCACCACATCTACATGTCTTTTTGAATACCTCCAAGGGATGGTGACTCAAACCCTTCCCTCCGCAAACTGTTCCAGTGCTTGACAACCCTTTCACTGAAGAAGTTTTTGTAATTTTTTTCTCTTGTCCTATCACTTGTTACCTTGGAGAAGAGATTGACCCCACCTAGCTACAACCTCCTTTCATGTAGTTGTAGAGAGCGAGACTATCTTCCCTCACCCTCCTTTTCTCTAGGCTAAATAACCCCACTTCCCTCATCTGCTCCTCACAGGACTTGTTCTCGATACCCTTCATTAGCTTGGTTGGGTTGTCCTTCTTCGGACCCTCTCCAGTACCTCAATGTCTTTCATCTACATTGCCCACCCTCTTTTTACAGATACACATTAAGTTTTCCACTTTCTATTTTTCTGCTCTATCTCAAATGTCTACAGTGACAAGTTACTAGCAGTTCCAAATTGCTTCAGTCATTTTTTGAAGTACTTTAGGATAAGTTTTCTAGACCAAGTCAATGTGAAACTTTTACTTTCTTTAAACCTCTCACCTGATCTTTTCCTGTTTCAGGGTGAACAGGACTCAATACTGAAAAAATGCATACATGCTTTTTTAACAAGGTCTGATAGAAAAGGTATTAGATATTTCAGTTTTCAGCATCAGCTTTCTCTTATTGCTCAGCAGCAGATCGACTTCTTGGTTCTCATCTTGGTACTAACATAAATATTTCTTGACATGTTTGATATGTTTTATTGATTGCATCTAAGTTTGAGCTTTTGTATTTTAGTTCCACTTTTTCTTTTTTACTTCTTTATATTTATACTTTGTAACCTGACCTGATTTCTGTTTGCTGACATTATCTTCTTACATCTGAGCTTGATATAGACTTCTCTGTTCCCTTAAGTTGATTTCTTAATACATATTCTCCCCTTCCTCTGCATTAAAATAATTTGTGATTATGTTCTCACTATCATTTATTTTACCAGTTATTTAGACACAACTGGGCTCTGATATATTGCCCGCATAGTTTAAATTCCATCCGGCGCATTTGAGAGCGTATCAGATCTTTTCTTTGAGAGTTCTGAAGGGTTAGAGGAGAAAAACCGGACAGCTCACATCATGTTATCGGTCGGTGAAATGTTATGTCATGTTCTTTTAAATGTGGGTTCCTCCCTGGGTGTCAAAATTTTGTCCAAACTCTCGAGTGTGATTTGGTATATCGTTCTGTGGTTTGCCTGTTCTGGTTTCATGACAAGATTTCTCACTGTACTGGGTTTTTTTGGGTCGGTGTATTCTGCAGTAATTTGGGTGATCGGCATACCTGAATACCTTAAGAGCACAATGATGAATTTTGTTTTTAACTACACTTTCAATTTCACCTTAGGAAATTATACCAATTTGTTTGCTAATCTGAGTATACCAGGTTTTGGGGATTGTGATTGTGATTGCGAATGCAGTTATTTTAATCGAAAGATTGAATTGTTATTGATTCTGATGTTAATGCCCATGAATCTCTTGGCATTGTGGTGTTTCTGTAGGAATTTGTGCAAGTCATTGAGTATCACTGTGTCCTTTAACACTCAGTGTGTATCAGCAAATGTCGCCCCTGTGACTAGAAAGAAACATCGGAGAAAGTCAATTGCCCTACCAACAGATAACACAACTCCAGGACAAAGTCCTTCTAAAGTAGCACCATCAGATGACTCAGATTCAGACTCAGGAAAGAAAGCTGGTATCCCTGTGACTGGGAAGAAACATCTAACTAAGACAAATCACCCAACATCAGATGGGTCTGATGCAGGAAAGGGTCCTTCCCAATCGAAGTCATCAGATAGTTCAGGGTCAGAATCAGACGTAGATGTCAAACCTTTAACTCTGAGGGACATGCGAGATGTGAGAAAGGACTTTGGCCGTCGTGAAGGTGAATCATACTACAAGTGGTTACTCCGGTGCTGGGATAAAGGAGCCGAGACCATTAATCTGAACGGTAAAGAAGCCAAACAGCTGGGATCCCTGTCTGGAAACGCAGGCGTTGATACGGAACTTGCAAAAGACGACAACAGTCTCAGCCTCTGGAGACGACTATTGACAGCTATTAAGAACCTGTATACCCACAAGGACGATATTCCTATCCACACAACCAACTGGACCAGCATGGAGAAAGGCATTAAGTTCCTGAGAGAACTAGCAGTGAGAGAGGTGATCTACAGCGATCCACAAACAATCTTAAACCCTGATCAAATGCCCTGCCACAAACACGTTATTCAGATGTTTGTGAGGAGTGCCCCACCAGTGTATAAGCACACCTTGTCAACAATGGTCTGGGCATTAGATGGAGATGGTCAGGTACCAACAGTGAGTGAAGTGGCCAACAAAGCACGACAGTATGAAGACAGTACTGCCAATCCCCAACAAATTCAGATTGCTGCCATGGAAAAAATAATCGAGGAAAACAACAGATCACTGGAGAAATTAATTGAGAAAGCAATGGAGAAAACCAATGAATCAATTGAGAGAGCAATGGAGAAAACCAATCAAGCAATTGAGAAAAATAGTGAATCGTTTGAGAAAAACAATCAATCATTAGAGAAGCTGATTGAAACATTGTCCAAGAGAGATGACAGACCTCAATGGAGTCGTGTTGATGCTGTTAGAAAATACAGACCTTCAAGATCAACTAAAAATGATGGCAACTTGTCACGGAATGACTTGTGGATATTCCTACGTGGATATGGTGAGGATATGAGAAACTGGGATGGAAAACCTACTTCTGCTCTACGAGAACGAGTATCCAATTTGCGAAACACCAATAGAAGACAACAATCTGCCACGAGAAGGAACAATCGGAATGTAAATGTAGTTAATACTGTGAATCAGGTAAACCCTGTGAATCAACCTCAAAATTAAAGGGGCCCTGCCTCCAGCCAGGTGGAGGAGAGGGACAACCAAGTTTATTGGACTGTGTGGATTCGGTGGCCTGGCACATTAGAACCACGAAAATATAGAGCTCTGGTGGACACTGGTGCACAGTGCACTCTAATGCCATCGAATCATACAAGTACTGAAACTGTTACTATTTCTGGAGTGACGGGTGGTTCTCAACAACTGTCTGTATTGGAGGCTGAAATGAGCCTTACTGGGAATATGTGGAAAAAGCACCCCATAGTGACTGGTCCAAATGCCCCATGCATCCTTGGCATAGACTTCCTCAAGAAAGGGTATTATAAGGACCCAAGAGGGTATCGATGGGCTTTTGGCATAGCAGCTGTAGAGACTGAGGACATTGATCAGCTGTCTAGCTTGCTCAAACTTTCAGAGGAGTCTAGTGTTGTAGGGCTGATGAAAACTGAAGACCAACAGGTACCAATTGCTACTAAAACAGTGCATCGACGACAATATCGTACCAACCGAGACTCTGTAGTTCCCATCCATAAGCTGATACGCCAACTAGAAAGTCAAGGAGTGATCAGCAAAGCTCGCTCACCATTTAACAGTCCTATCTGGCCTGTGCGTAAGTCTGATGGAGAATGGAGATTGACTGTAGACTATCGTGGCCTAAATGAGGTTACACCACCGATGAGTGCTGCCGTGCCGGACATGTTAGATCTTCAGTATGAGCTGGAGTCAAAGGCAGCTCAGTGGTATGCCACAATTGACATTGCTAATGCATTTTTCTCTATTCCTATAGCAGCAGAATGCAGGTCGCAGTTTGCTTTCACCTGGAGGGGTATCCAGTACACCTGCAACGGACTGCCCCAGGGGTGGAAACACAGCCCTACCATCTGCCATGGACTGATCCATACCGCCCTGGAGAGGGGTGGAGCTCCGGAACATCTGCAATACATTGATGACATCATTGTATGGGGTAACACAGCAGAAGAAGTTTTCACGAAAGGTAAGAAAATAATTGAGATTCTTTTGGATGCTGGTTTTGCCATAAAGAGAAGCAAGGTCAAGGGACCTGCACGAGAGATCCAGTTTTTGGGAGTGAAATGGCAAGATGGACGTCGCCAGATCCCAATAGACGTGATTAACACAATATCAGCTATGTTGCCACCAACTAACAAAAAAGAAACACAATCCTTCTTAGGTACTGTGGGTTTCTGGAGAATGCATGTTCCTGGTTATAGTCAGATTGTGAAACCTCTTTTTGATGTGACTCGAAAGAAAAACAAATTTCAATGGGGCCCTGAACAGCAACAGGCCTTTGAACAAATCAAACAAGAGATTGTACAAGCAGTAGCTCTTGGGCCAATTCGAACAGGACAAGATATTAAAAATTTGCTATATACTGCAGCTGGGGATGATGGTCCTACCTGGAGCCTCTGGCAGAGGGCACCAGGAGAAACTCGAGGTCGACCCTTAGGATTTTGGAGCCGAAAATATAGAGGCTCTGAGGCCAACTATACTGCAACTGAAAAAGAAATACTGGCCGCATATGAAGGAGTTAAAGCTGCTTAGGAAGTGATTGGTACTGACACACAGCTTCTCCTAGTACCACGAATACCAGTCCTAAATTGGATGTTCAAGTGTAAAGTTCCTTCCACACATCATGCCACCGATGCTACGTGGAGTAAATGGACTGCCCTAATTACACAGAGAGCTCGAATGGGTCATCACAATCGTCCAGGACTTTTAGAGGTAATCGCAGACTGGCCACAAGGTAAAGACCCTGCAGTGCCCCCAAAGGAGGTGGTGACACGTGCTGAGGAAGCTCCACCATATAATCAGTTACCAGATAATGAAAAGCAATACGCCCTATTCACTGATGGATCTTGCCGCCTTGTAGGAAATCGTCGTAAGTGGAAAGCTGCTGTGTGGAGTCCCACACGACGAGTTGCAGAGGCAACTGAGGGAGAAGGTGGATCGAGTCAGTTTGCAGAGGTAAAAGCCATCCAGCTGGCCTTAGACATTGCTGAACGGGAAAAATGGCCAGTGCTCTATCTTTATACTGACTCATGGATGGTGGCAAATGCTTTTTGGGGTTGGTTAAAACAGTGGAAGCACAATAACTGGGAGTGCAGAGGTAAGCCTATTTGGGCTGCTGAACTATGGCAAGACATTGCTTCTCGGCTAGAGAACTTAGTTGTAAAGGTGCGTCACGTAGATGCTCATGTGCCCAGAAGTCGTGCCACTGAAGAACATCGACACAACCAGCATGTGGATCAGGCTGCTCAAGTGTTCCAAATAGACTTGGACTGGGAACATAAAGGTGAACTGTTTCTAGCTCGGTGGGCCCACGACACTTCAGGACATCAAGGAAGAGATGGAACATACAGATGGGCTCGTGACCGAGGGGTGGATTTAACTATGGACGCTATTGCGCAGGTTATCCATGATTGTGAAATATGCGCCGAAATTAAGCAAGCTAAGCGATTAAAACCTTTGTGGTATGGGGAACGATGGTTAAAATATAGGTATGGGGAGGCCTGGCAGATTGATTACATCACACTTCCTCTAACTCGCCAGGGTAAGCGCTATGTGCTCACTATGGTGGAAGCAACTACCGGATGGTTAGAAACGTATCCTGTGCCTCACACCACTGCCAGAAACACTATCTTGGGCCTAGAAAAGCAGATCCTGTGGCGACATGGCACTCCAGAAAGAATTGAATCAGATAATGGGACTCATTTCAAAAACAATCTTATAGACAATTGGGCTAAAGAACATGGTATTGAATGGGTGTATCATATCCCTTATCATGCACAAGCCTCTGGGAAAATTGAACGATACAATGGACTGTTAAAAACTACTCTGAAAGCAATGGGAGGTGGAACTTTTAAAAACTGGGACAAGAATTTAGCACATGCCACCTGGTTAGTTAACACCAGAGGATCCATCAATCGTGCTGGTCCTGCTCATTCAGAGCCTTTACATACAGTAGAGGGAGATAAAGTCCCTGTGGTGTATGAAAGGAATTTATTGGGGAAGACTGTCTGGGTATTTCCTGCTTCAGGCAAAGGCAAACCCATTCGTGGGGTTGCTTTCGCTCAAGGACCTGGAACTACTTGGTGGGTGATGATGAAAGATGGTGAAGTTCAATGTGTACCTCAAGGAAATTTAACTCTGGGTGAGAATACTCGATTTAATCCTGTATGATGTTGTTACATAATACTAACAGTGTTCAATAAGTGTTTTTCAGAATAATAACCAGTGATGACCAGAGCTGACCTCATCAAGTGACATCCAGCAACTGAGCTAGCCTCATAGAGTGACGTCCAGTGACTTCTTCGAAGTGAACCTACAATCTGTGGACATGAACTGTAACGAATCTCACATGAACTTTCCTGCCCTGAGAGACTGCCATGATGGATAGAACCCACGATTCTGAACTTTATGAACTTACTGAACTTTTTCTATAAGTAGATCATTAGCTCGTGATCAGTATGACGTAAATGGTATGGAATAAGGGGTGGAATGTCCTGGGTTTAGCTAAAAACCCAGTCCTGTTTAGTGATTTTTACTTTCCAGTTTAGTGTCTTCTAAAAGGTTGCACGTTCTGAAGTCAGCAGCATGTTTTTGCAGAGAGTGTGTGCTACTGGCAGTGATAACACCTGATGTTTACAGTCACTGCCTGGGACTGGTATGTAGAAAGGCTCTTGCTTATACTTATTCCTATAGTGACCAAGGCCACTGCTGGCTCTTGTGTGCCACGCTGGGGGTGCTGGGTAGTAAGAGGGGGCACAAGGAAGTAAAAGGTGGCACCTCCGGGGGGTAACAGACAGGACAGGTGACCAACGAGAGTATTCCATCCCATATATGTCATATTTAGTATAAATTGAGCGATCACGAGAGTTTCGGCCCTTTTTTTCCCCTTTTTGCCCTTTTCGGCCTTTTCGCCCTTCCTTTCTGCAATGGTCGGTGTCCAGAGAGGACTCCATCTGACCTCCTGATTTTGATCCGGATCCTGAGTTCCCGAATCCAGCTCCCTGTATCCAGCTCCCGCCGCCGCTGAGCCTGGGGTTTCCCCAGTGCCTCCTGCTCTGCAGCACCAGTGGTGATTTCTATCGGGGGAGGGAGTCCGGTTTGATATCGGGCTACTATCTATAGTTGTATATAATTCTTTACTTTTATCTCTTTACCATTATTCCTATTATTTTCATTAAAGCTGTTCTAGTTTTTTTCTTCTCTCACCCGTAAGTCTCTCTGCCTCATTCCCTTTTCTCTTCCCGTTTAGGGGGGGAAGAGGGGGTTAGAGAGCGTCTGTCCACGTTAGTGGCCGGCCCAGCCCTAACCCGCGACAGGAACTCTAAGATCTATATAATTGTTCTTCTACTTAGATGTTCTTTTTCTTCCTTCTTTGAGTTTACTAGGATGATATAGTTCTTAATCCTTTCCACAGTTATAAACTAAGCAGAGAACAAAATCTATATTCCTACCACACCAGAGAAACTTGCTTGATCAAGACTAAACTCAGATTCAACTCACATAGTCAGCATCTCCCACATTTCAAAAAAGCTCATTTTCCATTATTCCAGTGCCTTTCACAATTATGTGATGAGCTCTTTAAATTCTGCAATGTTTTATCACAGGATAGATACTCTGTTGTGCAGCACAGTCCCTATTTCCTTGCCTTCACAACACAGAATGTATTTTCTTAGATTCAATTTAGAGTACTTCAACATTTGATAAATATTCTTCCTTCTGGAAAGCTTTGTTCTTTTATTACGAATAATTTCTGTGACAAGGGAAAACACTTTCTACTCAAATCCACTTTCTTTCTTTATGCCTAACCACGAAAGAAAAATACTGTGACTGATGTAATTTTAAGCTAAATAAACTTCAACTGATTTGAAGGGAACCCCATTAGATAAGTGTCACTGACAGATGAATCAATTTTTACTCACTCACAATTTTAGAATATTTTTGGAGTTTGAATTTAAAATGTGGTATATTTCCCTTAAATGCATTTTATGAAAATTTACTGAAAATGCAGCTTTGCTATCATACAAACCTAACAGCAAGTAAATTAAAACTTTATTATTGTTTATTTACATAAACAATATAAAGGAAAGTACACGGCTTGCACATTATTTTTGTTATTCAAGTTTTACGGTGATGAAGAATATACCATTTTTTTTTTAAAAAAAAGAGAATTTACTATTGCTGCAAGCATAGAATACTACCTCTAAATGCATTCCTTTTATCTCTGCTTTTGAACAGCTTCTTACGTTTCTTTGCTCTTATTATAAGTCCAGAATAAAAGATCACTTCAGTCATATACAAAGGACTTCACCACGCACGTGTTTTAATGCGCACTCTTAAACAGAAATAACTTCCTGAACTGAAATCACAGTGAATGCTGAAAATACTCTTATAATTCAGTTAAATTCTCTATGAATATTTGATGATTTTTCTTAAAGTCACTGAGAAAATTATTCTTTAAAGTAAATATTAAAATAGTAACTGGCAGAAAGTCGTAAGGTCACAAAAAAGGTCTAATAAATGTATCTGCTGGTGAAGAAAATGTTTCCCACAGTATTAGAGTCCCTGCTTAAAAGCTGTCAATAACTCTGGCAAATAAATAACATCTACCCATATTCAATCTATATGTTATCCCTTGCATACTATGTGGCTGCTGATCTCTGTGATGACATTTATCTTCACTCCCGAGGAAAGACTGGAAAGACAGTATAAGTCATGAGTACTGTTGACACAAGAGAGTGATTTCTCTGTTCTTCTTCAGCATAGGTAAATGTCATCACAGAGATCATCTACTGTTTATTATCACAGAGCTGTGGAAGCAGACTTTTGGCTATTTGCACCTTGTATTTTAGAGACTTGCTACTTAAATAAAATCTTAACATGAATGCAGTTCACAATGTTCCCTTTACCTGTGGGTTGGCAGGTCTGCAAAGGCACACTGCAAGCTAAAACAGGAACAGTCACTTGTTCAGTGAGGAGATGCACAAATTCTCTGATCCTTCATGCCGTTTAGCAGCCTGCCTTTCTTTGAGCCCTGTACTGGCACCTGATTCTGCTGGCTTGAGAACCACCACGCATCACTTCTAGAAAGTTTGGGATCGATTTGCTTTGTCTTGATCCATTTTTCTTTACTCAAACAGGAAGGCAAGCACTTCATTCCCACGGCAAATTTGGTCTCGTAATGGACCAAATATCCTGTTGATGTCATTTTGCCTATATGACAAGAAGTACAGAAGTCTCATTGCCACGATTCTTTTTTTAGAACAAAAGTGGAAACAATTTTGTTGTTGTGATTTAAAACATCTAGACAATACTCTGAGTCACACAGGAATTGTAAAATAGTCTGTTTTCTCAGGAGTCTGAAGAAGAGCCCAGCCCTCCAAGGCTGCGAGAAGAGATTCCTAGGCACTACCACAGGCAGGATGCTGCCTCAAGCTGTGTTGACCCATAAAACTAGGACAAGATGAATGATTTTTCTGTTACTTTTTTTCCATTATCTGACTATTTCCATTTGTCTGTCACAGACATACCACATATATCAAATGAAAGTTTCCTGTCATTCAGCTACCAAGGGGGTAGTTCTTACAACTCAGACTGCTGACCAGACATATGAGTGTTTTCCAGTAATGACTCAGTTTCAGCTGTCTCATGGATCACCTGAACATATTTTGTGTTGCGTTTTTTTTTTAGTTATGTTCCTGAATTAACAATTGTTATTATATCTTTCAACTTTAACAAGGTTTCACACAGCTCTAATACAATGCTGTCATCTCTTTCTGCAGTTGAAAGACAAGCGTAGTGAGAGCTTGTATAATCAGCTGGCATTTTTATAGGAAAGATTTTATTAAAATATTGACAGACCAATCACACTGCTGTAAATATCTCATTATCTTGTCTGTGAGGAAATGTTAGAGCTACCTCTCTGCATACTGTATCTTATAGAATCATAGAATGCATTGGTATGGAAGGGACCTTTAAAGGTCATGTAGTCCAACATCCCTGCAGTGAGCAGGGACATCTTTAACCAGATCAGGTTGCTCAGAGTCCCATCCAGCATGACCTGATATGTTTCCAGGGATGAGGTTTCTACCACCTCTCTGGGCAACCTGTTCCAGTGTTTCATCACCATAGTTTTTAAAAAAATTTCTTCCTTGTATCTAGTCGTCATGGTTTGAGCTGATTGGTCAGCAACAAAGAACCATGCAGCCACCTACTCACTTCTACCCCCACGGGGAATGAGGAGCAAGAAAATTCAACAAAAAAGGTCAAGGATTGAGATCAGGACAGGTAGGGTTCGTTCGCCACTTATGGTCATGGGCAAAAAGCAGAGCAGTCTTGGGGAGAAAATATAAACTTAATTTACCACCACCAGTTATCAACTAAAACAGAGTAGGATAGCAAGAGAAGAATACATATATAAATACAAACTGGTTGTAAATATGTTTCCACCATCACCCCTCCCTTCTTGGTTATCTCCTCCCCACCATCGACTTTGGGGGGGAAAAGGGGACAGGGGGTTGAGGGTGTGGTCTGTCAGGCCATTACTCATTGTCCATAGCAATACTTTCTCCTCAGGAGAAAAAGGGTACCCTGCAGCCATGTGGTGTCCATCTCATGGAAGGCAACTCTCTCCCTCCACATGAGCCTTTCCCACCAGCTTGGGACCAACCTTGGGCCTGCAGGTCACTTCAGGCATGTTCTCCACTCCTGTGTGGTCTCCTGCCTCCTGGCACAGGGTTCTTCACATGCCACTGCATCCTGGTTGCTCTCCCACCGTCGATCTTCTCAGCTCACAGGCAATCTCCCTGACAGTGCCTACTCTCTGGCAGTGTGCCTACACTCTTCCCGGGATACCTGTCACTGCTCCCACTACCTGTGCAGTTCCAGCAGGTTTCAACTCAGCCAGACCAGGTTCTTGTCTATCTTTCTTGATTACTTACACTGGGGGATTGAGAACTCTTGTGCTCCAGTGAAAGCATCCTTAAAGATCTGCCAGTCTGCTTTGCTCCCTTGTCCTTGATGGCAGTTTCCCAAGGGCTCTTCTTGACTAACTCCTTGAAGAGATGGAATTTTATTTTCCTAAAATTGAGGGTCCTGACTTTAGTCTTAGCCTGATCCATATCCCTCAGGAGTGTGAACACCATCAGTGCATGTTCTCTGCAGCTCAGGATCACAGAATCACAGAATCACAGAACGTTAGAGGTTGGAAGGGACCTCAAAGATCATCTAGTCCAACCCCCCCGTCAGAGCAGGACCACCTACAGTAGAACACACAGGAACGCGTCCAGGCGGGTTTTGAATGTCTCCAAAGAAGGAGATTCCACAACCTCCCTGGGCAGCCTGTGCCAGTGCTCTGTCACCCTCACAGTAAAAAAAGTTTTTCCTCATATTTTTATGGAACCTCCTATGTTCCAGCTTCCACCCATTGCCCCTTGTCCTGTCAGTGGACGCTGCTGAAAAGAGCCTGGCTCCATCCTCCTGACATTCCCCCTTGACATATTTATAAACATTCATGAGGTCACCCCTCAGCCTCCTCTTCTCCAAACTAAAGAGACCCAGCTCCTTCAGCCTTTCCTCATAAGGGAGATGTTCCACCCCCTTCCTCATCTTTGTGGCTCTGTGCTGGACTCTCTCCAGCAGTTCCCTGTCCTTGAACTGAGGGGCCCTGAACTGGACACAATATTCCAGATGTGGCCTCACCAGGGCAGAGTAGAGGGGCAGGAGGACCTCTCTTGACCTACTTGATACTCCCCTTCTAATACACCCCAGGATGCCATTGGCCTTCTTGGCCACAAGGGCACATTGCTGGCTCATGGTCATCCTACTGTCCACCAGAATCCCCAGGTCCCTTTCCCCTGCACTGCTCTCCAGCAGGGCAGTCCCCAACCTATATTGGCACATGGGGTTATTCTTTCCCAAGTGCAAAACTCTACACTTGCCCTTATTAAACTTCATAAGATTTCTCCCCGCCCAGCCCTCCAGCCTGTCCAGGTCTCTCTGAATGGCTACACAGCCTTCTGGTGTGTCAACCACTCCTCCCAATTTTGTATCATCAGCAAACTTGCTGACAACATTCTCTAATCCCTCATCCAGGTCATTGATAAATATATTTAACAGCACTGGCCCGAGCACTGACCCCTGAGGGACCCCACTCAACACAGGCATCCAGCCAGACTCTGCCCCATTGACCACAACTCTCTGACTTCTTCCCTTCAACCAGTTCTCGACCCACCTCACTACTTGGTCATCCAGACCACACTTCCTCAGTTTACCTATGAGGATGCTGTGGGAGACGGTGTCAAAGGCCTTGCTGATATCCGGATAGACCACCAATCTTGACGTGACTGACTGACAGGATGCCACCAATCTTGATGTGACTGACTAGCTCACTTGCATTGGTAACCATCAGGTCCAGTATAACATGCCCTTTGGTAAGGTTGTCCATTACCTGCCTTAAGAAGTTACTTGCCATGCATTTCAGGAGTCTCCTGGATTGCCTACAGCTCACTGTTCTGCTTTTCCAGCAGATTTCATGGTGGCTGAAGTCCTCCAGCAGGATGAGAGCCCGAGAGTATGAAGCCTCTTGTAGCTGGAGTATGAAGCTTTATAAACAGGCTGGCCTGTAGTAGGCACCAATCACAAGGTTCCTGTTGTTGCCTCATTCTCTAATACTTACCCATAAGCTTTCAATATGCTTATGGCTATTCTTCAGAGACAGCTCTTCACAGTCTATTAATTTCTTGCATAGACAGCAGCACCTCCACCTCTCCTTTCTCACCCGTCTCTTTCGAACAGCCTATAGCCATAGATATCCACACTCCAGTCACGGATTATCCTACCAGGTTGCAGCAATGGCAACCAGGTCATAGTTTCTAGCAGCACGGTGGCTTCCAACTCCTCCTGTTTGTTGCCCATGCTGAGTGCATTGGTGTAGAGGCACTTCAGCTGGTCTGTCAGCCATGCTACCTTCACAGAATCATGAAATCATAGAATCATAGAATCATAGAAAACAGTTTTGACTGGAAGAGACTTTCAAGATAATCAAGTCCAACCATTGTCCAAGTCTTATCAATACCACTAAACTATGTCCCTCAACACAACATCTACCCATCTCTTAAACACCTCCAGGGATGGTGACTCAACCACCTCCCTGGGTAGCCTGTTCCAATGCCTGACAACCCTTACAGTAAATAAATTCTTCCTAACAACCAGTCTGAACCTCCTCTGGCAAAACTTAAGGCCATTTCCCCTTGTCCTATCACTCGCAACTAGGGAGAACAGACCAACCCTCGCCCGCTACAACCTCATTTCAGGTAGTTGTAGAGAGAGAGAAGGTGTACTCTCAGTCTCCTCTTCTCCAGGCTAAACAGCCCTAGATCCCTCAGCCGTTTCTCATATGAAACATGCTCCAAATCTTTTACCAGCTTGGTAGCCACCTCTGCAACCTCTCCAACACCTCAATGTCCCTCTTGTAGTGAGGGGCCCAAAACTGGACACAGTACTCTAGATGAGGTCTCACCAAAGCTGAGTACAGGGGCATGATCACCTCCCTGCTCCTGCTGACAACACTACTTCTGATCCCGGCCAGGATGCCGTTGACCTTCTTGGCCACCTAGGCACACTTCTTCATCAACAGGCTTTCCTTGGTTGGTGATAATTTATTTTTCTTGGTTTTCATCCCTGCACCTCAACAAAGCTTCACAGTCAACCACCACATTACCTGATGTTGAGTATGTTAAGAAACAAAACAAAAGGCCATGTTTTGAAAGTATTATTGCAAAGGGGTTAAAGTGTGCTGTCTTTTGTGAGCACTGCAATTTCATTGATACCGGTGAAGTTACATGAGGGATGAGTTATAGAGATAATTTGCAATTCAATGTACCATGTAATTCACAATTTTTGAGATGGATTTACTGAGTTCATGTAATCCTGCTAAGGATTCCACCATATCCGAAATGTCTCATTATTCTCTTGGATTCTAAAAATAAGCTCAAACAGTGTACAGCTGTATCCAATTAGGTATTTGGCCATTCTTCTTACATAAGTAGAGATCAATCCCCAGTGCCAATTGCATAATGATTAGTGTAATTATTAAAAAAGAATGAATACTTGCTTGTCTCCTGGGGTTTCTTTTTTTAAAAAAAAATTTACAGAATAACTTAGGCAAATCTTTAAACCCTTCAAAAGCACAGGGAGTCTTTTAACTCTACTTTTTCCCTAGAAAATGTTAATTTCAGTTTATGACCAAATTTCCTAGTATGCGTAAGTGGAAAGGTACTGGCATGACACGATAGTCTTAAACTTCATTTCTCTTAAATCCCCTTACAGTCTTGTATAACCTTTTCAAAAACCTCAGGTGGGAGTCTAGTCTTCTTTCTTTGAGCTCTACATGTTCCAAACCCCATAATATATCCTAAGTGAAAGGTAATCCAGAGAGGTGAAGAGAGATAGAATAGGTATCTGCCATGGGAATTTCCTCTGCATTTTTTCCGCAGGAACAAAGTTTTCTCCTCTTAGAAACAAAGATTCGCATAGTACAACTAATCTATCCCTTTCTTGAGATTTATCAAATGTAAATGAGCAACAGCTGTATGTACAGTTGCTTAATGTTGTTTGACTGAAGACAACAGAGATATAAGGAATTACTTCATCTAAAATCCAGACTGTGATGAGTTTTCTTTTGGCTCTCAACATGAATTCATTCAAATCTGCTTCCCAAAAGGATAGTAGACGGACATAGGCTCAGACTGTCATGGCTCAATATTTTGTTTCATAGTTTTCTCTCTGATCTAGAAGCAGCAATATGTTACAAGTAAACTAACTCCTGTGCCTGTCATTTCACTTCTGACCAGACTCAAGGAAGCTCATGTGGAGTGCCCTTCTTTTCAATAGATTCATGATCTGGCTGGTTTAGGAACTAGAAAAACAATGGTCCACATATTTATGTAAATTTCCTCCTTTGCATAAAGGTACAGTACATGAAGAAGGTGCAACTTCAATTTCTGTGTAAACTCATGTTGAACAATTGCAATCTATGTCGCAGTTTTTCACCCCCAAAACTACTTACAAGGTGTGTTAACAATAACATACAAAATATTTATTACAATTTCAGCTACGAACAAGATCTACCCTTCATCATTTATAAGAATAACATATTAAAAAAAAAAAATCCTAAAACTGATGCAAAAATATTTTAAATCAATGGTTTGCAAATAAAAACATTGAAAGATATTAAAAATTCCCATAATCTGCAAATTATCATGAACTGCAGGTGAAAAAAAGAAAAAAGAAAAACGTCTCTGGCTTGATTGGGCCATGGTTATCATAAAAAAGTTTTATTCAGAATGAGGCAAGGGGATCAATGTGTCAACTGGTGACAAGTGACAATTCTTTAGACTGCACCAGCCTAATGCTATATCAGATTAACTCAATAGATGCCCTGCAGTAACTGTGAGATAAACAGTTATCAACTTCATTACTTACAATTTCTATAATTTGTATCTGCTTTTTATAAAATAATGCAGTAAATTAACTTGTAGTAAAGCACCTCTAGTCAAGGTGTTTCTAATCAAGCCAATCAGAATAACAAATTAACATTTGTTTCATTAGCATTTTATTTTATCACTGGCTAAGAAAAATGCACCTTGGGGAAGCTTCTCTATTGCTTCAAAATAGTTTCATGAAAATTCTGTTATTTCTATTCTGCACCAGAACCTAGGGGCTGATTCCCTTCCTGTCACAGATGTGTTTATGCAAACAGGCATTCCCTCTAATCTCCAAACTAAGTATCTTTCAGACATACAACTTCACAAACCCGACAGAAGCTTGGTTAAACAATTATCAGTAGTGCAGATCACAAGTGAATCAAAACTGTTGTCTACTGCTGTGCTTCCACTGACAACTATAAGAAATCAATAACTGCTTACAATGCAAAAGATGTTTGCTAGCCCAGGGCTACAGATTTCACACTACCAGCCCTAATTTCCTTCGAATTTATAAAATCACTTTACAATTACCTCTCTCATCAGAGGAAATACTTTCTACTTTAATTTATGTGGAAATAATTTGACCCTTTGTAAGTGCCCTATGTTAATAAGTAATTAAAGGATGCAGGAGTTGATTCTGAGTTCTATGAAAAAGGTGTTGGTAGCCCTTAATGGGCATTTAGGGGACCTTTCAAATATTGTAGGAGAATGAGAACCTTTAATACAGTTAATCCTTAGACCTTTATTCTCCAGTAGAGAGGGAAGCAAAAACAGTCGTTAGGAGCCAGGGTGCTCTGAATAGAAAGGGAAGAACCTCAGGTACAGAAATGGTCCAATTGGTCTTTCAGTAGAAATAAAAACTAACAAAAGAACAGTTAATAAATGGAAACGAAAGTTAGGAATAGGATTATCTCAGCCTATTGTCACTGTCAAGTAGCCCAAAATATCAAACTGTGAGAGGAATAAGGAAAATGTGGATTCAGATCATGTCAACTGCTACGTACAATTGAGCACTAATAAAACGTGTTTTGTAGGTATCTCAGCTGTGTAAGGAAATGTGGTTTGTTTGTTTGTTATTTTAGAATACATCGAAGTGTTTATTGGTGGACTTGGCATCACTAGGTTAATAGCTGGACTCAGTGATCTTAAAGGTCTTTTTCAACTGACAATTCTATGATTCTATGCTATCTTCCCCTTCTTTCTTTAGGTCATGTGTTTGCTATATGAAAACAAAGTAGATTTGCATTTTAATATTTGCATTTGCATATTTATTGTTTTTTAATGATCCTTTGGCATAGTGATATTCCTCCCAACTTGCAAGGAATATATTTTGGGAAAGAAAACCTTTACCAGCTATTACAAAATAATATATTTTGTGAGTGTCCAAAAGGTAATAGAAATCTCCATCAAAAAGAATACACATTATAAGCAATGAGTGGTAAATGGGCCAAGTTTAATATTCTTAGCAATGTTTCCGTGGAAAATATTATCTCAGGGTTGATACTGTGTCTGGAATGATAACAAAGAAAGGCATCCCTTTTTATTTTTTTTCAAGGATTTGTCTCAACTGGGTAGAGATTATTACACAGAATTCCAAGTGATACAGGCTATATAAGATTAATAGAGCAAAATACAAGGAAAAAATGCTTTAAGTTGGACTTTGAGTGAAGGTATGTGTAAGAATCTGGCAGGGAGAAATGCGAAAGAGGTGTTTCCGGACATAAACATTTCAGAGCTGGATGGGAACAGGTATCACAACTAATGCAAAATTAAACATAAGATTAGTAGAAGTGAAATATGTGAATGAAACTGGACATTATGTCACAATAACTATAATTAAATGTAAAAATGGAATTTAACTAAAATTTCTACAATGTAGAAGGGAAAGGGTCTTTTTGCAAAAGCATTATTTAACGGTGCATGAAGTTGGCTGGTGCTTGAAAGCAACACACTGGCAATTTTTGTAGTAGTGTCAGGTCACTTTTTTTCTGCTGAGCATCTCTGTTTTGTTGTTGTTTCAAGCATCTGTCTTTCTTTCCATTGCCTGAACAGTTGACAGTATTGGAATTTCTTTATTCTTCAACTGAATGGCAAACTATCACACAGAAAGTGATGAAAAAGCTCTACATTTCTTAAAAGGTATCATCATAGATCATGCTTTCAGCTTTTGCTTTGAGATACCTAAGACAGAGCAATCGTATTAAAAAAAAAATAAAGCGTTTCCCTGAGAAGAGCAAAAAACACTGGCCAAACAAAAACACATATCACATACCCCTGAGTATGCTGTGCAGCTGTGTGCACTGTAGTTGGAAGACAAAGAGTCAATCATAACAAGTAAGAAAAGGAAAAACTCGGCCCTTGGCTTCAGGCCTCCCAAGTCTCCAGCATCATTTGCATCAGAGCTCTGGACTAGGCTGCCCAGAGATGTTGTGGAGTGTCCATCTCTGGATACTTTCAAAATCCATCTGGGCATGTTTCTGTGTGATCTACTTTAGGTGATCCTGCGCTGGCAGGACCTAGTCCTACTCTGGACTAGATGATTTTCAGAGGTCCCTTCCAGCCCCTGACATTCTGTGATTCTGTGACCAACAGTGCAGATCTTCCAGGTGATGAGACACAGGGGGAGATGCACCTGCTCCCTCTGTGGGAGGGGGTGAATTTGGAGCTTTGAAGCAGAGATACCTGTGTAAAACATCCCCCAGGTGAAGAGCCACAGCCTCTCTCACACCGCGGCTTTCTGTCACTCAGTTGCTCACCCTCTCTAGAACCAGTTGAGTCTACCAAGGAGGAAGAAGATGTGTGTGATGAATAGCCTGGATTATGGAAAGGTTAAATGGATATATATTAAAAATTATTTGTAACATCAGTCTCAATGAGATTCTATGGAGTGACTTAATGTACAGAGCTGCAGCTTATAATATTTTAATAAGCATTGGGTCAAAGCATTTCCAAAGCAGGAAAAGTCTTTGTTTGGTAAACAATGTATTTCAACAAACCTGCACTTCTCTTCAAAGCATAAAAAACATATGTTTCATTATGCTGTGTCAAGAAATCAGAAAAGAAGATGTAGAAAAAGATGAAGATTATTGATGTTTAATATTTTAAAAAAGAAACAAGCTAAGAATCAGTTGCAGTGACCTTATGCTGGGAAAAGGTAATTCATGATTTATTTGTACATAATTGGAAGACAAAATATCATTAAAAAAATGCGTTTCTACAAGACTAATTCTTAAATATAACATAGATGGCAACAATAACTCAACCCTTCTTTCTGGCAGTGGAATAATCACATGTGTAAGTGTCAAATTCCAAAGCATGAAAAACAACACATGTGTTGATCTTAAGGGCAAAACTTGTCCTTGATATACAAGTGGGAAGTGATGTTTACTCATGCTTCAAAATTATAATGGAAGAAATAATGTGCAGAATCACTGCTACAGATGGCAAAAGTTCAGAAAATGAAGCAGGCACATGTGCTTCACGATAATAGTAGTTGTTTCCACAAAGTCTCACTATTTTATAAATGCCTTCAACATTTTCAGAACTCTAAATCCATAATTTTCAGGGCTCAAACAAAAATGTTCAGTCTCAAAAATGAAATATAAATTCCACTCTAAAGACAAACTGAAAGGTGCATGTTTTTGTCAGCTCTTAAGTTCTCACTCTATTTTGGCTTTAGACAAAATAAGTTGCTTGAAGATCAGTAAACAATCGGCCTTTTCTTCCCTTGACACTGACCTATAAATATTATCTTCAGTCCCAGTTCAGTGACAAGGTACAGCCAGCAGAACATTCTTAACAACACTGTGATTTTCTCACTTAGGTATAACTTATAGACAGTAGTTTCAGACTTAAATCATTCCTGTGAGAAAATGCCATGCAATAAAACAATATTTGTGTTGTGCAATTCTCCCTTTGAATAAGCTCTTCTAAACACAATTAAAAAGAGTATGCATACAATGAACATGTATCTCTTTTCACACGAGGTCTCCCAAAACTGTTCCAAAACAAACTCCTATTTACTTTGGAAAAACAAAACACAACAAACTTGTTCAGTGAATACCACCTCATAAAATATTTTCATAAAGCAAATATTTCCAATTACTGGGAATTTGCCAGCTAACATGTTGATATTCCTGCCATTTCAAGGGCTAGAACCTTTATGTTTCTTTCATTATTATTTAGACCGACGGAGAACAAAATTGTATCAAAAATTAAAAAAAAATAATCTATCAGAGACCCAGGTGCTTTTCAACCTTACATATTCTGCCAAGCCCATAGGAAAATCTCACTGAATTAATTCTAATGCGATAATTAATTTCTCCAGCCTTTTTCCAGAAGCCATATGTAAAAAGTTTTAAAAAGCGAATACATTACAGGGCTACCATGTTGAGTCCACACTACGAACAGGAATCACATCTGAACCAACTAATTTTCAAATTTTGAAAAAAAAAAAAAAAAAAAGCTGCAACACAGATTTATCCGGACTTAAAGACTGAGCTAGTTAATCTCCTGCTGAGCCTACACACAAGAGGTAAAGCTATCAGAGATAGATTTTGTACCCTGTATCGTTTCAAGTGTGTGGTCCATTTACGTGAACAGAAGTTGAATTTGCTTCATGTACACACACATCACTTTTCAAATTCTCATCAAGATTTTGTCTTCAATAAACAAACCATATACTCATGCTGGTCTGTCCACCCTTTAACACGACAGAATACATTTCAGAAACAAACTGAAATAGTGACATAGGTAATTTAAAATGTCTCCTGTGCAGTGAAGATTGAAAAGAAACATGGAAAACATCACAGGGAATAAAAATGTAAATCATAATTCCTCTTCTGCATGCACAACATTGTCCCTGAAGGCAAGTATTACCCAATGACACCATGAGACTTGGGCTTGTACTTTCTTTCCACTTAGGGAGTTTTTTGCAGTTTCTCTTCATTTTAAGAATCCCATAGCTCTTTTTCTACAGAGCCCAGCCACCTGTCCTTTCCCTTTTGAGTCTGTGTTTGCTCAGTGGTGTTCCACGACAACAGCCTCTCTGCTGGAAAAGTGACTTGTCCCACACGGCAGGGCTCTGCTGAGCAATGGGGATTCGCCCTGTCCCAGTGCTACGTACTCAGCCTCCTCAGCAGGGATTGGCACCTTCTTCCTCACCTGAGAACCGAGGTCGAGGAGTGTCTCCATCAACAACTTCTTCAGGCCAGCCCTGCCAAACATTACTATGCCTGAAGGCGAACCCTGCAATGGTTAAGTCTTCTCTGTGTTTCACAGCCAAGGGGACAACTTTTTACTTCAGAAACCTGACCAAAGCCTTGTCAGTAACAGGAAGCAAACAGAATTTGTTCAAATGTGAGCTGTGCTTTACATAAACTACAGAATGAATGTAGTTCTCCATAACCTCATGCATTTGTTAGCTTTGCAGATCCTGAATCCCCATGACGTTCTCTGCTCCAGCCATTTCATCAGAAACACCGTGCTTTTAACAGAACTGCCTCAGAGTGAGGCTCACAGGAGAGGCATCCCACTGCATTTGCCTGGGGACAAAGTTTAAAATGAACTTGTGATCAGGAAGGTTTTGTCTGTGCCGTAGGCTCAGCACAAACTTTTCACAGGAAAAGCATTTCAGTACATCTTTATTGATTTCTGCGGCAAGGCCTTTCTTCTTGTTACCAGATGTCAATTTCATAAACCAAGAATATATCGATTGCTCAGACTTACAACATTTTCAGATGATTTACAATGCTGTAAGTCCTATGAAGCATTACCAGCATGTTGGAACAACTCCAGTAAAAAGAATGTGTAAATATAAATAGACGACACATACAAATTGATTTGTGTACTTGCATAGGACATTGAACATAGACCTAGAATGGTAGATTCTATATACTATATACACTTTCAGTGAGAGTGTGTTCCTCAAAAAGTAAAACAAAAAAATAAACCCCCTCACCAAGCATTTTTACTCTATTACATCACTTTCATCTTTGCAAATGTTCATAAATCTTAAAGGAAAGCTGTCTTTCTAAATGTTTTCTTTCACATTCAGTAAAATTCCTATCCATGTTTATAAATCCCTGTATTTTACATAGTACAGAAAGAAATGCGCAAAATAAGAAAAACATTGCAATATAGAAAATATCTGTAAAAGAGCTATTATCAATTAACTTATATAATCATTTTCTACCTCAATATATAGAATATGGAGCAGAGAAGAAAGTGAGCACAGCTGAGGAAGAGTCAAATTAAGGCTGTAGTTTGTTCCTGCCTCATAAAGATAACATTTTTAATACAGCAGATGATAGCATTTTTTTGTTGAACTGTTTTAAAGCCTTGGACAGGTTTAAAATTCATGAAGCAGAACAAAATCTCAGTGCGAGATGGAGAACTGTGACAAACTATTTTTATTGTGCATTAGTCTCCTACCGCTACAAACAGTAACGAAAACACAAGCTTTATGTGAACGCAGGAACACATGCCCTGGAAGCCTCAGTATGCAAACTAATCTTTCCCGTATCAATCCGTTACAACATTTTAAAGTAATTAAATAAAAAACCTTCAAAAACAATACTCTGTTTGCCCTGATTCATTATATATAAAAAAAAAAGTTTACAATGGTATCTACTTTCATAGAATCATAGAATCATAGAATGTTAGGGATTGGAAGGGACCTCGAAAGATCATCAAGTCAAATCCCCCTGCCAGAGCAGGAATGCCTAGACTATGCCACACAGGAACGTGTCCAGGCACGTCTTGAATGTCTCCAGAGAAGGAGACTCCACAACCTCTCTGGGCAGCCTGTTCCAGGGCTCCGTCACCCTCACTGAGAAGAAGTTTCTTCTCGAGTTGAAGCGGAACCTCTTATGTTCCAGTTTCAGCCCATTACCCCTTGTCCTATCAGTGGTTGTCACCGAGAAGAGCCTGGCTCCATCCTCGTGACACTCACCCTTGATATATTTGTAAACATTAATGAGGTCACCCCTCAGCCTCCTCTTCTCCAAACTAAAGAGCCCCAGCTCCTTCAGTCTTTTCTCATAAGGGAGATGCTCCACTCCCTTCATCATCCTCGTTGCCCTGTGCTGGACTCTCTCCAGCACTTCCCTGTCTTTCTTGAACTGAGGGGCCCAGAACTGGACACAGTATTCCAGATGGGGTCTCACCAGGGCAGAGTAGAGGGGAAGGAGAACCTCTCTCGACCTACTAACCACCCCCCTTCTAATACACCCCAGGATGCCATTGGCCTTCCTGGCCACAAGGGCACACTGCTGGCTCATGGTCATCCTGCTGTCCACCAAGACTCCCAGCTCCCTTTCCCCTACACTGCTCTCTAATAAGTCATTCCCCAACTTATACTGGAACCTGGGGTTGTTCCTACCCAGGTGCAAGACCCTACATTTACCCTTGTTATATTTCATTAAATTTTTCCCCGCCCAACCCTCCAGCCTGTCCAGGTCTCGCTGGATGGCAGCACAGCCTTCTGGTGTGTCAGCCACTCCTCCCAGCTTGGTGTCATCAGCAAACTTGCTGATAGTACTCTCTAGTCCCTCATCCAAGTCATCGATGAATATATTGAATAATACTGGTCCCAGTACCGACCCTTGAGGCACTCCACTGGATACAGGTCTCCAACCAGACTCCGCCCCATTGACCACAACTCTTTGGCTTCTTCCCCTCAGCCAGTTCACAGTCCACCTCACTACCCGAGAGTCTAGACCACACTTCCTCAGTTTAGCAGCAAGGATGCTGTGGGAGACTGTGTCAAATGCTTTACTGAAGTCAAGGTAGACCACATCCACCGCTCGGCCATCATCTATCCACCTTGTTATATCCTCATAAAAGGCTATGAGGTTAGTCAAGCACGACTTCCCTTTGGTGAAGCCATGTTGACTGTCTCTAATGACCCTCTTATCCCTGATATGCCTTGAGATGGCACCAAGGATAAGTCGTTCCATCACTTTCCCAGGGATGGAGGTGAGGCTGACCGGTCTATAGTTACCCGGGTCCTCCTTCTTGCCCTTTTTGAAGACTGGAGTGACATTTGCTTCCCTCCAGTCCTCAGGCACCTCTCCCGTCTCCCAAGACTTGGCAAAGATGATGGAGAGTGGTCTAGCAATGACATCAGCCAGCTCCCTCAGCACCCGTGGATGCATCCCGTCTGGACCCATGGATTTATGGATGTCCAGATTGCTTAATTGGTCCCTAATCCAGTCCTCATCGACTAAAGCATACTCCTCCACTGCCCTGACTTCCTGTGGGGCCTCAGGGGAATGGGGCTCCTCAGGACAGCCTCTGGCAGAGTAGACAGAGGCAAAGAAGGCATTCAGTAACTCTGCCTTCTCTGTATCATGTGTCACCAAGGCACCCACCTCATTCATCAGTGGGCCTACATTGCCTCTGGTGTTAGTTTTATCTGCCATGTATTTGAAAAAAACTCTTCCTGTTGTCCTTGACCCCTCTCGCCAGGTTCAATTCTAGGGAGGCCTTTGCTTTCCTAGTTGCCTCCCTACACCCTCGGACAACAGCCTTATATTCTTCCCAAGTGGCCAGCCCTGCCTTCCAAGATCTGTAAATTCTCCTCTTGCCCTTGAGCTTACCCAGCAGATCCCTGTTTAGCCACGCAGGTCTCCTGGCTCCCTTCCTTGACTTCCTACGTGTCGGGATGCTCTAATCTTGAGCACGGTAGAAGCAGTCCCTGAACGCTAACCAACTGTCTTGGGCCCCTTTACCTTCAAACAGCCTTGCCCATGCGATTTTCTCTAGTAATTGCTTGAAAAATCTAAAGTTTGCCTTGGCAAAGTCCAGGGTTGCAATTCTGCTTGCTATTTTGTTTCTGCTACATGAGATCCTGAACTCCACCATTTCATGGTCACTGCAGCCAAGGCAGCCCTCAACCTTTACTGCTTCAACCAGATCCTCCTTGTTAGTGAGGATGAGGTCCAGCAGTGCTCCTCTCCTAGTCGGCTCCTCCACCATTTGCATCAGAAAATTATCATTGATGCACTGGAGGAGCCTGCTGGACTGTGGCTGGCTGGCTGAGTTGTCCTTCCAGCAAATATCAGGGAAGTTAAAATACCCCACAACAACCAGGACCTGTGATTGTGAGACCGCTCTCAGCTGCCTGTAGAAGGCCTCATCAACTTCCTCACCCTGATCTGGTGGCCTGTAATAGACACCCACAACAGTACCTCTCCTGCCAGCCTGCCCCTTAATTCTAACGCATACACTCTCAACTTGCTCCTCATCCATGCCTGAATGGTATTCAAGACATTGTAGTTGCTCTTTCACGTAAAGAGCGACTCCACCACCTCGCCTGGCTGGCCTGTCTTTCCTGAAAAGGACATAACCACCCATGACCACATTCCAGTCATGTGAGCTGTCCCACCATGTCTCTGTAATTGCCACCAGATCATAATCTCCTGCCCGAACCCAGGTTTCTAGCTCCTCCTGCTTATTCCCCATGCTGCGTGCATTGGTGTATAAGCATTTCAGGGAGCAAGCTGAGCACACTGATCTCACCCTAGGGGGATGGAAGGCCACCCGGTCCTCATAATTTCTAGAGCACTGCCCCGCTGCAATCCCAGCTATAATCACTTTTTCTCTGTGCTGCATTTCATACAAGCAAGAAATACTCAAAGCGCATACCAAGACATGGAAATCAATCAACATCTTTCTCTTTACATAAAGTAACACCAGCAGACACCCCACATACTTTTCTTTCTTCTTCAAGGTCTTCTTTATATCACACATGTCTCTTCAGTGGTCCTCTGTACTGGTTAGAACAGATTTCAGTATTATCCCAAACACTTCACCCACATCCTGGTTCAGGCACATACAGAGACCCTCTGAAGTCAGAACATATTCAGAGTTCTCTGCTGTGCAGTGGTCCACAACATTCTAAAAATAAAACAAAACACAACACTCTTCCTTCCTCCAATAATGGCCAGATGAGCAAAGTTCCCCAAGAGCAGCAGGATTCTGTCTCTGGCTGAGCGTTGGCCATTGTCCCTTCTTCAGTCACAGTCTTCTCAAAATTCACCTCCTAATCCTATTATTCTAACGTCTATATCGTCGTTTTGCATATGCCCATATAGCATGCCAGAATGCACATCTGATTCAATTTGATTGCAAACTCACAGATACCATCATCCTGTGATATGGCTGCCTCAATAATGTAATGAAAGCCTAAAACCAAAAAGAAAATATTACTACATGTATTTTTTGCCAATATTACTGTCTTTTCCTGAAAATAACACTGATGGAAAACCATAGCCTGGTAAACTGAACTCCAAATCAACCTTTTGTATCTGAAACACAGAAGCAGAATACAGTTAATTTTTTTAATTTGCCTATATACACCTTAAAAACAGCTTAGTGGTAATCCCTGCTTCTAGAAATAACAGACTGACAGATGTCCATTAGAAAAAAAAAAGAAAATCTGTAGCATAAACTGACTCTCCATAGAGACCAAAGTAGAGAACAAAATGTCTAACAGCCTCCAAAATTTCCTAAAGCCTCCTTCATTACAAAGTTTACTTTATTCAAAACCCACACCGCAAGAGAATATTGACTCTTAGATAAGAAAACAACAGATAGCGGGTAACCTTGTGGTATTTGGCACAACAGAATTTTTGATGAAGCATATCTTCATTCTTCTCAAATGGCAGTAAATAGTATTCAGCACCTCAAATAAACAGCACTATTTCATAAAGATGAGAAAAAGTTTTTTGTTATAATTGATACACCAACCTGATTAAAGCTCAAAGTTTAAAAACCATGTACAAACCTCCCTTTTAATCCAATAACAACAACAAAAATCAGATAAAACTAAAAAAAGGACATGCATTGAAAATAACTCATCCTTGTATTTTTTTCTTTTAGATTTTGTATTGCAACATAAAGCAGCTCTTAACAAGCCACTTATCCACATGTTATTCAATGTGATTTCCTTGTGATATAACTTGTGATAACTCGAGTTAGATATTCTGTTTCCTTTTCAGTATTTAGCAATTCATCCTTTCCTCCTGATGAAAAATTATCTTTTATGTATTTTTTACGTAGTTATTGGAGTTCAGCTAATGCAATTTTTTATGACAGTCTACATATATTTAATCTACTATAATAAAGTCTCAAGCCCTCACAAATTTTAGTTATTTGCCACTATACTGAGCTGTTCTACCTCTAGCAGAATAAAATGCTCATCTAAGCAACACACTCACTTCTCTCCCACAAGATTTCTCACGAAATGCAATTAAGTATCATCCTATATGGAGAGTGAATCAGCACTGAAGACAGAACTGTGGGATTAAGTCTGGTCTGTTTTCTAGATAACTTGTATTTATGAAACTGCCAGTTCACTAATTGAACAGGATTGTTAATGACTGTTAATCTATAGCCAAGGGAAGCTTCAAAACCAGTTCTCAAACTCAAAAGATACATTCTGTCCTTTGTTAATTTATCTGATGAAGGAAAACACTCTGGCAAATAAAATAGTCCAAAATTCAAGTTTCCCTTTAATCCGAATCTGTAAAATAGGAATCGGAAATTGGGATAGTGTTGTACCATTAATAAAATTGATTTTAATGGTTAAGTTTGCATACTGAATAACCTGTCTTTGGTCAGTGTATGCAGTGGTTTACTTAAACATGAGACTTTGTTGTATTTCAATACATTAGATCAAAACAAATTTTAAAAAAATTATCCAAGTCTTGGAAATAGGTGAAGAAAGAGACCGTAGGAATTTGTGAGGTTTGGGGGTTTGGTGTTTTAAGGTTAAACCTGATGAAATTCTGAATTTAGGAATGATATTGCTGATGTAATTGTTCTCATTCATCAGTTCTGAACTAAGATACGCTCTCTGTGAGAAGATTTACTGCTTACACATTGTTAAGAAATTATTAATAAGTACACAGTTTTTCAGAAAACTCCATTGTCAACTTTTCTATTGATTTCACCACCGTTTGATTTATAATAACAAGGAGCGATCCATACGTTTTCCTTTCCTCATGGAATTTCTGAAACATCAAGGTAAATAAAAAAATTATGTACTTGAGATCTTTCTAAATTAGTGAAGACACACTAAGATAATAAAAAGGGACTCTGAAAGACATGCAGTGATGATATTGCAATTTCAGTATCTCAATGAATTATATGTCTTTAATTTTGAGACTGCAATTTTAGAATGTTATTACTCTAGCCATGTAACGTCCTTCTTGCTTGCTTTAATGAATCAAAGGTCTCAGACAGTACTGCAAGCAGCTTATTAAATTAAACTGTTTTCTCAAAGAAGTGCCTCAAGGCACAAATATGTGATTGATTGCAGAATAAACAGGTTTTAAATCACAGTGTTTCTAGTTTAAGCTATGAAGTAGAAGGACATGGCTCATTCAAGCATCAGTACAAGAGTAAAAACCTTTCCCAGGACCAATAATAATGCAAAATAATTCTTCTTTTTGTATAATCGCATATTCAAAGTAGAAGCTCTCTCAGTATGCCTTAATCAATCTATCAAGAATAATATTATTGCACCAGGTGGTCTGAAGAATTCCAGCAGTCACTTAATAACAATATGCTTACTTATCTGCATTAGTCGTGTCATAGGTCCCTGGTGCTTTGACCAAATAGGCTGCAGAACATATTATCTCCTTAGTACAGAGCATGGGGTTGCACTAAAATTTGCATGACATTGGATGACTGAGAAGCATCTAAATATTCATACCACTAATACAAGACTGCATGCTACTCTGGCTGCTGACACTTTCCAAATTCCTAAAAAAGAAAGTCAGTGTTACTTTCCCATAGTGTTTTGGATTGGCCTGGCCAGATTTCAGCAGCGGGGGGGGAGCTGCAGGGTGGCTTCTGTAAGAAGCTGCTAGAAGCTCCCCAAGATTGATAGAGCCAATGCCAGCCGGCTACAAAGAGGGACCCGCCGCTGGCCAAGGCTGAGCCTATCAGTAAGGTGATAGCAGAGGAACGCCTCTGTGAAAAACATATTTAAGAACGGGAAAAAGAACTGCGCCATAACAGCTGGCA
This sequence comes from Trogon surrucura, assembly GCA_020746105.1. NCBI lineage: Eukaryota > Metazoa > Chordata > Aves > Trogoniformes > Trogonidae > Trogon > Trogon surrucura. The sequence continues at coordinate 107,432,650 of CM036617.1, read as the reverse complement.
CAGAGATGGAGGAGTGAGAATCTGTGCAGACACCAAGGTCAGTGAAGAAGGAGGAGGGGGGAGGATGAGCTCCAGGCGCCGGAGCAGGAGGAGTCCCCCGGGTCTGTGGTGAAGACCATGGTGAAGCGGGTTGTCCCCCTGCAGCCCATGGGCGAGGTGCAGATGTCCACCGTGAGGATCACCGCGTAGATGTCCACCGAGGACTCCACACCGTGTGGGTGGATGCCTGAAAGGGGACTGTAGCCCGTGGGAAGCCACATCAGAGCAAGTCGCTGCCGGAACCTGTAGCCCGTGGAAGAGGGAATGCCCACGCTGGAGCAGGTTGGCCGGTGGGACTTTTGGGACGCTGCGGGTGGCTCACGCTGGAGCAGTTTCCCCTGAAGGACTGCGCCTCAGACTCACGAGGGGTGGGCTGCCCCTCGTGAGGTGTCTCCCGTCGGGCAGTTTGTGATGAATTGCCCTTCGTGGGACGACTCACGCGGAGAAGAGAGCATGAAGCTTGTCTCCCGTGAGAGGGACCCCACAATGGCCCTGGGGAAGAGTGAAGAGTCCTCCCCCCGGAGTGAAGAAGCGGTGGAACCGACGTCAGATGAACTGACCGCAGCCCCCATTCCCTGTCCCCCTGCGCCGCTCGGGGGGAGGAGGTGGAGAAACCGGGATTGATGTTAAGCCCGGGAAGAAGGGAGGGATGGGGGGAAGGTGTTCTGTTTGTTAAGATCTGTTTCCTCTTTCTCACTTCTCACTACTCCTCTCTGATTAGTTCTCTTAATAAATATACCTAATTTCCCCAAAACTGAGTCTGTTTTGCCCGGGACGGTAAATGAGGGTGATCTCCCCGTCCTTATCTCAAACCCTGAACCCTTGGAAATATTTTCTCCCCCTGTTCAGCAGTGAAGGGGGGAGTGAGTGAGTGGCTGTGTGGGTACCTGGAGGCTGGCCAGGGTCAACCCACGACACATAGCAATACAATTTTCAAAGGCAGCCTTTGAATCAGAAGCCCAAATCATCTTCCTTATCCATTCGAATTTTTTTTTCTCTCAGAAAATGTCTGAAAGCTCAAACTGACGTTTTAGTTATCATGTTAGGTCTTCGCAGGTCTACAGCTGATGTCTGAATGGCTGAAGGTTTCAGGAGCAAAACAACCATGGAAGGACAAATTACTAATCAACATACAGCCAGGAGATCTAAATTCCAAAGACCATTTCCCACTTCTTTCTTAGGGCCCCATAGGAAGGGCAGTGATTTTTGAGAAGTGATGGACCTATAGAATTATATTTAAGTGGAATTTATGGCAGGAAAACAGAGATGCTGAAGTAGCCTAAGGAGAAGCATATTTGTATCACCTGTTCCTAAATCTCCACACAAACCCCCATATTCAGTTAGTGTAAAGGATCAGCATAAACAATTCACATAGACAGGATGATTAGCTAGATGTAAAAATAATTTTTCAGTTCCAACATGACGCTTTTAAGATAACATCCGTTTTAATTATAGTTTTGTTTCAAGAAGGTTTAAATTAAGCCACCGTACATGCACCTAACATATAAACTAGGCATTAGGCTTAGCAGTATCTGAGGAGAATCTTTGGGAATTTGCCCCTTTTTTTCAGAACATGAAAATCAGGTTGCGTGTTTAATGGCAACTGCATTGTACACATGATTAAAATCAGATTGTCAAAGAGAATCTTTTGTCCTGACTACATAAATGAGAAGCACATGTCTGCAACCTCCAGCCAGGCTGGAAAAAGCCACACTATATCCATGTTCACATATACAGTCTATATGCAGAGTATCCACACTTTACATAAGCTGCATTCTCATTCTCTATGATAACATTCACAAAGAAGTGGTCATAAAATAAGTAATTTCATGAACTCATAATTTCTGGGGTTTATTCTAAAATTACAAGACTATCATAACATCCAGAAAACTTACTTGGATGACAGAGCTACGAATGGTCCTTAATAGCTGAATCCACAGTAGCAGCTTTCTGCGGCACTAAACTGAAACGGTCTGATGCTCTATCAGGTGATGAATTTTCTTCTATATTAATGTGATTTGTCTGCTGTGATTATTAAACAGGCCACGAGGCATGGACGGGAAAAAGTGTAGAAAAATGCTAGTTAGTATTTTTTCCACTTTTCTTTCAAAAATTTTGTGGTTTTTTCCACATGGATAAAATGTGAGAGAGGTTAGGAATACTGATGATAATTTTTATTTGAAAGTATCAAAATTAATAATTTCAAATTTTCCTTTGAAAAATACTTGACTTCAACTGCATACTTAAGTAATGGTCATATAATTTAAAGAATAATCTTATTATGATGTTTTCACACACAATACATAACATTCAGAAATGACTAATTATTTTTTTCCTCATGTGTAAATTCATAGAGTAGAAATGAAAAAAAATTATAGCCAGGGGAGCAAAGGCATGCATAGCAGCACATAATCATTGGCATGGGTGTAGATGCACATCAAAATATGGTTCTTATGGAATGACCCACATACTGGAAATCATCCTGAAAAAATCACAGAATGGCCTGGGCTGGAACGGACTTTAGAGGTCATTTTAATCCAACCTCCCTGTTGTGGGCAGGGTTGCCACCTTTTGACAACTGAATGGGAATTGAACCTGTGACCTTTGGTGTTTCAAACACCATGCTCAACCCAATGAGCTAAACCTGCCCCCAAAGTGATAACCATTTACAGTTGCACTTTGTTTCTTCTGAATGGTGAATGAAAAAAAAAGAAGAAAAAAAAAAAGGTAGGAAGGGTTCCTTCTTAACAGGTAGAAAAAGCTGAAACTTTTTCCCATACGTATCAATATATGAATAGGACAGAATATGAAAGCAATTAGGCAGTAAATTTTCCCAGAGTGGATAATTCTCTCTTTTTCTTTAAAGACGTGAAAGCCCATCTCTTAACGAGATGCATATCAGTTCCTTGTGGAACTTTCAAACTCCACTCTTGATTACTGTTCAGGCTTCCTTACCTGTGGGACCAGAATCTCAGAAAGAGGTAGAAGGAGAGGAACTTTTCATTTAGGTCCAGCTTGATTTGAAATTGATGGCAGTAAGTGGTTTACAAGGTAATATAATAAAATTGTATTTTTCACTTTCAGTTAAATTTGGAGAACAATTATGTCACAGCTCATTTGTCTGCTTTTATTTAAAATGTCATTCCCTTTCCAAAAATACCCTCAGAAACAAAGTATTGTCTAACCTAACAATGAACATTGGCAGAAAAGAAAAATCTAAACAGTGAAAAAATATATTACAAATCCACAAGTTCTCTTTTTAAGTATTGGGAATTGTCAATTTCAAATGTTGATACTTCGAAGTAAGCACCAGTTTAACTGTGCAGAATTACTACATCTGCATATATTATGTAAATTAGATTTTGAAACACTTGTGTTTTTTTTCTACACTGAGAATCAATATTTTATAAGTGTTATGTAAATGAGAGGTCGTAGAAACAGTCTATCTTTTTTCTTCCAGAGAAATTTATATAATTTTGAAAAACCCAATAAAATCCTGAGTATACATGTTTCTGTAAATTACAGGAAGAAAATATTAAGATACTATTTTTCTTCTTTCCACATTAGAAAATAAACACTGTCATGGTTAATAAACGTTCCTCATAATCATTTTCATCCAGGCCAAAGTCTGAATCTAGAGTTACAGAGAGCAATTGTGCTTATAAGATAATTTCTTCTTGAATGAATAGTAATAAAATTCTCTTAAGCAGATGCATGTTTTTATAATCTAAACATTGGTTTATAGACTTGCAGTGCTACAAATGAAGTCACAACTATTTTAGCTTCTCTGTAATTTCTACCCACATGAACAAGATTAAAGCAAATGGGAGACGCTCACTTCTAACAGTAAATTAACGATCTGTTGATATACTGAATTATTGATATGTATGACTTCATGCATATAACTGTATTAAAAACTGAAATGATTGTTTTTGCAATCCTCGTGAATTCAGAGAATATCTTTTAAACTACCCTCTGGAATCTCCTATCCCTCCAAGTGGCTATTGAGAGACAGCCTGGACAAATACCACATATTGAAATTTGATTGGCTAGTGACAGCTAATGACAGCTAAATTCACATTTTGGATACCATGCTCTGCGCATACTTCTTAAATTCAAACAGAAGCTTTTTTAACAACTACCATGTTCATAGCTAAAATAAGGACAATAGATAAATTCACTAGTCAACATATAACTTGAGAATAGCAAGAAAGACTTTGAGAGGCGTGGAATTAAATAAATAAAAATTTCAATGTCTTGTCTGATTTACTCCTCTGCCTTTCAGAGTGCAGTTTTACAACACATCTAGTGTAGTAAGTTTGGTAGGGGCTAGAAGGGACCTCTCAAGATCATCTAGTCAAATCCTTCTGCTAAAGCATTGGAGTTAAAGTAGGAATTCCTGCAGTTGTTATGCAAAAACTAGAGGAACAGATTCTTCTTTTCTGGCCTTAATGCATGGACATATATCAGTCAAAGGAGCTTACTCTGTTAATGGTATAACCCTACTGAGAGGACACCATCTCTCACAGTACTGCCAACTACAGTAAAGACTTTTGTATACAATGGGTTGTTTAATAAGTAAGTAATCTATTGAGGAAAAAAGACTATTATGACAGATCATAAAATAACATTCCTTCCCTTAGAAATGTTGACATTTTGAAATTTGAAATGACATGAAGCTGAAGAAAAGTTCAGAACTTCTGAACAGAAATGAAAAAGACCATTTAGGAATATACAAACAATTTTCCTGAAATATTCATGCTTTATAATATCAAAAGATATATGAAATATTGTCTCATTTTAAAAACAAAGCAGTAAAGTTGAAACTAACAGCCTAAGTGTAGGTCTAAGTGTTTTGAATTTTCACTGTTAAAAGTCTGTCAGAATCAACACTTCAGCACAATCTTAGATTTCAGGGAAAAGCACAATTCTGTTGGAAAACCATTTTCATGTAGGCTTTCACAGCCTTTCCTATAAGTCACTCCACCTACAGCAATTTTAAAGAAGGCATTACATTTGGGAAATCAATAATTCATCCTAAGAATAATTAAAATAAAAGAAAAAAGGCTTGTAAAATAACCTGTTCCAGTGTCAACTCTTAGCACTGGAGGTAAAGGATTAAGATGATCTTTGACATTGTTTACCTTGATCTCTTATACAGAGTTCTCTAATACAGAGAAGTTCTATTTAAAACAGTTGTTCAATACAAAATAGTGGTTATTGTTGCTGTTTCAAATTCAGCTTTGTTAAAACCCATCTGTTCTTTATTAAGTTATCAAAGAGCTTCTTGTTTTAACTGAGATTTAACTTGTCTCAAAGGAAAATATTACAAGGTCTTCTGACAGCTTTTTAATTTAATTATTGAGAAGACAGCACTGTTATATCCTCATATTTAAAAACATGATATTAATTTAATAGAAAAAAAAAAAAGGAGTAAGCACATTAATTGTTGGTGTGACTTAGGAACAGAAGAACAGCTATTGCCACCCAAGGTCCATCCAGCCTAGTGTTCTGCTTCCAACATCAGATCGGTTTTGGGAAACATCACCAATAACTAGAGAAGGGTACAGACAGAAAGATTCACAGATGACACCTCTATTTAGTGCCTTTCCAGCCTCAATGCTTTTTTTAGTTCTGGAGCTGCCTTAGTGGAACAGGATTTCTACCCAGTAACTTCCTTAATTTTTTTTTTTTTGTTTAGTGGGAAGTTTAAGCAGATAAAGAAATTCTACAAAATATTTTTCGGAGTGTTTGTTCATTTTCCAAATTAAAACTTTCTTTTCAAACTTACCACACATGTAAACTTGTACAGATTAGGTTTAGCAAACTTCACTGTATAACTGTAACTTTATCATGGGCCTAGGGATTAGGGATCAATGTATAAACCACAGAGTCTGTCTAACAAAAAATCACTCAACAACTCCAGGCAGAAATGGTATTACAATATACTGTTCCAGCCAGATTCTTTTGATAAGTTAAACACACTCAATTTTCACAAACTTCATGATTCCAAGAAGCTGCCTGTCATCAGAAATAGGGCTCATTTAAGCAAATAAATCGGATGTATCTGGGACCTAACACAAAGCCTGTTGAAATTAACAGTATTTTTTCCACTGACTTCAGCTTGGTTTGGCTTAAATCCTTAGGCTCTGTTCCAGTTGTCCCTTCATTTCCAAAAGTGAATTTAAGCCTGTGCTTTAGTGATTCAGCTTCCTGAAGAAGGAAGTTATTAAGTATGTGCTTAAATGATGTGTTGAATTGGGATTTTGCAAGCTAAATAGGAGTCCAGGTTTATTTTTCAGTGAATTCCATGGTATGTTATAATAAATTCTAAAGGAGGTGTATTTGTGCATATAAATTTAGACAAGTGATAAAACTATGAATGAGGATAATGATCCTCTTACTATGCACTGAATAATTTGACACATGCTTTTCTCTTGTTGGAAGTTAATTTTTTGAGAACAACAATATAAAGCTTAATGGTCAAGAACAGCACACTGACAGTTACAATATAAAAACCACTTACTGTTTTTAAACAATTAATGCAACAAGACAAGCCATTATAATAAAATATCTTTAATTGAAATAGAGGGTGATAATCCATAGCTAATTAGCTTTAACTATATAAACCTGCTATAATTCTTATCTTTAGATGGAAACGGTAAATATTAAAGTGTTTTCATCTATCTTTAAAGGACACAAAGTCCCAAAATAGAAGCATCCATATGATTGTCCAGATGATCCACTTTCATCCAACCATTCCTAGCTGCAAATTCACAGATTTAAAAATAATTTCTGGGGCATAAGAAGAAAAGTCTATAGCTGATATCACACAATTTAAAAGATGTACCTGTCAAAAACCTCCGAATTTTTCAAAAAAACAGTCTGTGGAGTATTATTTGCATTACCTTTTCAATATTAAATAGAGGCAGATGATTTTATTTATTGTTCAGTCTAACATGTCTAAGCCTGAGCTAGTAAATAGAGTGCTAAATGAATATTGATTCATTTTTTGTGTGCTTCAGCCATATCTAGCTGTTTCAGGCCAGGATCAAGACTGCAGTGTGCTATAAAACAAAGAAATGGTACCTGTTCCAAATGATTAAATGTTGCACTGCCACTTCTCATTACTGTCTAAGAATGTAATCACTCAGTTTTAAGAACTAAATAAAGGATACACTCAGCCCTGGAGAACTACACCTTCTGTCATTCCTCAAGGATATGTTTTGACCTAGTCTCAGCTTACATGTGGGGAAGAATGTGAAGAGTGTATCACTCGTACTTGCACACACTGTCTGAGACTGAGGACAACAATCCAAAACATCCTTTACGTTACCCATACACGACTTAGATTTGGAAATCATTTATAACTTCTCCGTATGATTGCACCTCTGACAGATAGTTTAATCTTTCTGGATCAAATTCTCTTCTTGATTGTCATGGTGTTCATGAGTAATTTTCAGTGTATTCCAGACATTCTTCTGAAAGGTTGGCATAAGATCAGAATCTGACCCTGCCCATGGCAAGGATTTTGGGTTAGATGATCTCTAAGGTCCCGTCCAACTTAGGCCATTCTATGATGATTCTATGACTTTATATTACCTGAAAAATACAATCCTATAGAAATGATCAAGGAATCATCAAAACTGAGGTACATGTGATAGAAACTAACACTCTCGGAATATAGGGGTAAACATGGAGCAATTTAATATGTATTTTTTACTATCAGTTCATTCAGAGAGAGTTCACAAGTTGAAATCAAGTCAAGAATTAAAAAATAGAAAAAAAAATCACAATGAAATTTCCAAAATATATTTAATGTAGCTGTATTTCCATTACAACAAATATATTCCCCCACTATTTCTTCTTCACATTATATTTTAGAGCTATTGTGTTATTAATTGATTCTATGGAAAAGGCATACATTGAAAGTAGAAAGATTGTTTGAGATGTTTTACATTTTTTTCAGAGAAGCTAGTGATCACTGACTGTCATGCACCACTAAACATGTTCCAATTGCCCAACTCACATTCTTCTCCTGGAGAACATCTGGTTATGAAAGACTCATCAGTAGTGAAAGACTCATGTGGACTTTACTGCTACTAGGACTGAATTTGCTATAGCAGAAGATTTTCATTGCTGCTGAACAGGTTGGGAATCCGCTGGGCTGGAAGGGATCTTTAAAGGTCATCTAGCCCAATCTCTGCAGTGAGCAGGGACATCTTTAGCTAGATCAGGTTGCTCAGAGCCCCAATGAGCCCGAGCTTGAATGTCCCCAGGGATGGAACCTCCACCACTTCTATAGGAGACCTGTTCCTGTGTTTCACCACCCTCATAGAAAAGAACTTCTTCCTAACATCTAATCAGTTCTGTATCATGCAACTTTGCCTTTTCTGCCAATGACACTGCTTCTTTCTCCAAATTCCTCCCATGAGGTCCCTTCTATGATCACACTGAACAAACCTCTCTCTCATCACCATTGTTATTTAAGTCTTTCTCAAAGGTCAACTCCAGCACTCTTTTTCCTTGCTCTTCCCTCTTCACTCTTGTGATATTCCCATACTTGCTTGATTCAGTCTGGGACTTGCTAAACTGTAACGTGACTCTCAACAACTTCAAATATGAGGCTCTACATGTCCCTATTTAAGTCTTTCTTGAATGTAGACTTTTGCCATACTGCTTATCAATCCTGCTGACCTGTACAAAAAACTGTTTTCCTTTCCCTTCTGCCCTGATACCACTGACAATGAGGTCAGGAACCATTCCTTTGGAAATACATACATGCCACAAAGTGAATAACGCTGAAAATAAACAGCTGTCAAAAAGTACAATTCCCACAGAATTGCTCAAACAGACATCTACCCATATAATAAATTTTAAAGATATAATTGTAAACAACCACAGGTACTTGTCAGACTTGTAGTTTCCTAATGGATTGGTTTAGCACTAGGTATATTTCATTATCATGTAAGATCACTGCTAGTTTCAGCAGAGAAACCAGAATCAGCTTTTCATATATAACTATCAAAATTATTCATTGAAGAGTATGTTCAGTGCCAACTAATTTATCCATCTCGAGGCCCCTCAACTTTCCATCAAAACCTCCATGAAACCAACAGAATTATTGGTTTTCTGTTATGCTGACACATAAATGTTCTGAACAAGTCACATTAAGCACTCAGAGCTTTTTATGTCATCACCAGAAGAAATTAAACTAGATTATTTGTATTCTGGGGTGTATTTTGAATAGGCACTCCAGATTGTCCTTGAACCAACATTAGAAATTAAGTGGTAAAGTAGATTAGAAAAGCAACTACTGAATATTAATTTTAACTTTTCATGAAAAAAATTAAAAATCCATCACTGACAGTAAGAAATGATAAACTTAAAGGAATTAGAAACCAGCTCATATCCTTCTTTCCTATTTTGTAAACCAGCATAGTGAGATATCTAAATATTTAAGTTTTGTACACTATCCATATAACCAGTGAAGATACGGTCAAGTTGTTTTGTTCAATCAGAAACACTTCTCCGGAACAGTGCTTTCAAAATTACAAGGGCTGAATTGCACACTAAGAACAGAAATAATGGGTGTAATAGCTCACTTGGCCCTTCTCTGCCTTTCATCAGAAGTAAATAAGAGCCTAAGGGACTCTTAATTCCTTCCACCACATATGAAATTTTGCAATGTGGGACTTTTAACAATAACACCAAATGTCCTTCAGCAGCCCAACAGTAGAAGTGTAACATCAGCATTTAATTCACAGCTTTGCTACATAAGGAAGTTTTTAGGGCACAGCTTAATGTCATAAGAAGCCTTTTCTTGACATTGGTGTGAAATCTGTAAATTTCATCTTTTATTGAAATAATTAATACATTCCTGGTGGTTTCAGTCAGAGGATGGTCCTTGCTCTTTTCTCTGTGTTTTTCACACACACCACTTTGATCCTGCTTTTCTGCAGTGGAGAACAGCTTCGTCAATACTACCAACTTTCAGAAATACAGCAGAGACAAAGAAACTACTCAAAGGTTAAATGAGACTTCTCTGCCTTGAGGACAGCTGAAAACTATCCTATCATTTAATACATTTTTACTACACCGTGGTAACAGGTGCTGATCACACTCTTCCCAGCACCTGTAACCTTGGGACTGAATGTTGAGATTTGACATGTTGCCCCTCCTGCTGCAGAAAAGATTTCAAGCTGCCCCTGTGAAACTGGTCAGTCAGAATGAGAGGGAACTGTGATTGTGCCCTACACCTGACATTGAAGAAATACATTTGAGTTAAAATCTGTTAAAACTCCCTTTTATGATGGGATGTTTTAAAAGATGTTTTTCTTGTCACAAGAAAATAATAACCACATATGATTTCTCTAAAGCTTAGAATTAAAGATTTTCATCATTTTTTAACAAAATTGATCTAACAGAAATCGGTGCCAAATTTTCAGATGTAAATAAGGGCTGGACTCTTAAATCTCAGTTGACATGAAGTAGAGCATAGTCGTTCCATAATGATATATAGCCTGTAAAGGAACACATAGTGCCAAGGATTTTCTTGCAACTTCAGTGCCCATCAACAGAAATTTCAACAAGGCAATAAATCAATCTGTTGACATCCATCAATTTATTCAGGCATCTGCTTAGAAAAGATCAGAGGTTCTGAAGTCTATAAAATTATATTTGTCCACAACACTTCAGTCTGTACTCAAACGTGTACATAGAGGTATTTTAAAAGTTTGCATTAGTGACAAAATGGAAATAACAAAATTTAAGAAGAAAAATTAGGTCAAAAATTGTACAGTGGTATTAGGAGCAAACAGGATGTTAATTTGAACAGAAATTGCTGTAGCCTGCTGAATAATGCAAATGTCTAAAGCTACAAATATATAAAACATTTTAGGCAGGCTTGAAACAGAATCTACTGTATTCTGACAGTCCTCTGAATATTCTTTTAGCACGTATTGCAAAGCTTTTTCTATCAACAGTCATTTAGGGGAGCTTCACAAATATCAACAATGCTTAAACATCACTGATAATTGACGATACAAGATAGAGAAATACTCCTGATGTGTGAAAGGAATGTATAAAAACTTTTCTTGTAGCAAATATAAAAAGTGTGGAATAGATCAGATATCTTGTCATTCATTTATTTTAATTAATGATGAGACAACCAAGGCTACTTGTTTTGCAGAATTTATTAAAATAATACAGATCCCTCAGAGAAAAGTCTGCTTTCATCAAAATCAGCAATTTCTTAGGATTTAACTGACGTGAATGAAATTTTCAACAAAAGCAATTTAAAGTATTTGAAACTACAATTTTGCCTGATATAATGTTAATGCTGTCTTTTAGAGTTTTCTTTCTATTTCCTGTTTACTTAAATTATAATTTTGATATCATCTAGACATTCTATTTTTTCCAAATAGATTATTACAGATATTTTGTTTTGCAAAATACTGATAACCTGCCGAATACCAGCAGAAAATGAAGTTTTGCGGAGTTGTAACATTCAAAACAAAGCATAACCTTGACCTCTATTTCATATTGGCATCTGTGTACATCTATAAGAAAATTAATTTGTGAAATGAACGTTTTCACCCACCATTTTATCTAAAGATATTGAAGCAACTTCACTAACCACTTCAAAGTGAAAACAATACACAATAAGGATGGAGACAGCACTGTAGTACATAAGAGCTTTTTTTCCAGGAGAAAATCTCCTGTTCAGAGACTATACAAAAAAGGATAAAACGGCAGTCTCTTTTTCCAAAGTGTTTTTAATCGAAAATAAGAGACAGACTGATAAAGAGAGAAGACAGAAGGCAATAAAAGTGAACAGTGATACAGCATTGGTCATTCTGTTAGGAAGGATTTGTGTGTAATGAGTCATTGAAACAGAAGACTTAAAGGCTAAGCTCAAAGGCAACTACAGCTGGGGTTTCATACACAGTTTTAGAAAGCTCTTTTCAAACAAAAGGTACGGACAGGAGGATAATTCATAAATGTTTTTCTGAAAATAATCAGAGGGATGGCAGACTCTCTAGCTGGTAAGTCAAAGCAGAGACAGAAAAGAAGTTGACAAATTATGTCTTGAAAACAATGGCAAGAAACTGAGATGTGGCATGGGAGAGCTGAAAGACACGGCAATACTTAGATGGAGGTGTCCAAGGCCAGGCTGAATAGGGCTTTGAGCAACCTGGTCTAGTAGGAAGTGTCCCTATCCATGTTCCAACCACTGTGGCAGGGGAGTTGGAACTAGATGACCTTTCAGGTCCCTTCCAACCCGAAGCATTCTCAGATTCTATGAAATTCTGCAGTGGAAAATAGTGTGTGCTGTGTTCTGAGAGGATGGCACAGTGGTGTCCTCGGACCCTAAGGTATGGCTGGTGAACCAGTAATGGAAGTAAAGTAGCGTTATTTATCTTCTGCCAGCATGGAACCAGTATCAGCAGAATTACTAATTACCTATTTACTAGAGAAATAAAAGTCCTTACCACTACATTTTTCTCTGATACTGTGGCCATCCAGACTTCAGCTGTACCTAAAAAAAAAACCACAAATACGGGTTCTAAACAAATTCAGTTAGGAAAAGTTAGGTGCACTTTCATAACGGAAAATGAGTTCGACTAAATCTTCTTAGCTTACAAAATCCAAACCATGATTTCCTGCAATTTAAGAACTTTAAAATTGAAGAGACAGTACTCCCCTACATCAGACTGTAGGGAATATATAATAGTTACTACTGCAGCTCTAAGCATAAATAGGAGAAAGTCTAAGGATGCTGCTAACACATTCTGATTTGAAGTAGCAGATGATCTGACCTTGCAATGCCTTATGTCAAGAATAAAAACTGCCCATGAGTAAAAGGGTGATATGATGAGCTATGACAAGTGGAAGATTATGCCTTTAGTGTATTGTTTCGACATACTCTAATAACACAGCTACAATAGCATCGCTGTGTTGTCTGTGTCTATACTATTGGAAGATTTCCAGTACGTGGTGTGGTTTCTGCATTTGTCAGAGAGGACAGCAGAACAGAAGAGGTTGGGAACTACTACCGAACTGATCACAAAAACTGCTAATTATACCTGAATTCATGGAATTTAGACATTGAAATGACCTTAACTGTGATTTCTGCTTGGTTCAGACAAAGTGGTCAGACACTACAGTTACTTTTACTCTTCAGCTCCTGCTTCATGTTACTCAGTGTCCATCATAACACTGATTATGAACTTGGCAAAAGTAGTTCATCTGACATCCCAGAGAAAATAACGTCCCTCAAAATAAAATTACAGCATTCATGAATGATCATTCAAATATATCTCTTGCTTGACTGAACACACCCCACATGCATAGCCTTCTTATGGTAGAGCCAATTAGTTTAGAAATGATGTGTTTATAGGATATACTGAAGTGCAGAGATTGCCAACCTAGTGCTGCTTCGCTGATTAAATCTAGGCAGTGCTTTTTAGTCTAGCACAACGAAAATGTGGCTATTTTACTTCTAGAGTTATGCTGGATTTGTCTGAGCCAGTTTGGGTTTCCTTGCATGGCAGTTTGAGTTCCATGGTTTCTTTAGATTATTGACATCCACAGCGCAAAGTCATAGTAAGGGACATCGGACCAAATTGCAAGACTCGGTGTGAAATAGTTCTAACGCTTTTTTTTGGCAATGTCCTGGGTTTAGCTAAAAACCCAGTCCTGTTTAGTGATTTTTACTTTTCAGTTTAGTGTCTTCTAAAAGGCTGCACATTCTGAAGTCAGCAGCATGTTTTTGCAGACAGTGTGTGCTACTGGAAGTGATAACACCTGTTTACAGTTACTGCCTGGGACTGGGATGCAGAAAGGCTCTTGCTGATACTTATTCCTACAGTGACCAAGGCCACTGCTGGCTCTTGTGTGCCACGCTGGGGGTGCTGGGTAGTAAGAGGGTGGCACAAGGAAGTAAAAGTTTGCACCTCCGGGGGGTAATAGACAGGACAGGTGACCAACGAGAGTATTCCATCCCATATACGTCATATTTAGTATAAATTGAGTGATCACAAGAGTTTCGTCCCTTTTGCCCTTTTTCGGCCTTTTCGCCCTTCTTTTCCTGCAACAGCCGGTGTCCAGAGAGGACTCCATCTGACCTCCTGATTTTGATCCGGATCCTGAGTTCCCGAATCCAGCTCCCTGTATCCAGCTCCCGCCGCTGAGCCTGGGGTTTCCCCAGTGCCTCCTGCTCTGCAGCACCAGTGGTGATTTCTATCGGGGGAGGGAGTCGGGTTTGATATCGGGCTACTATCTACAGTTGTATATAATTCTTTTATCTTTTTACCATTATTTCTATTATTTTCATTAAAGCTGTTCTATTTTTTTCTTCTCTCACCCGTAAGTCTCTCTGCCTCATTCCCTTTTCTCTTCCTGTTTGGGGGGGGGAAGAGGGGGTTAGAGAGCCTCTGTCCGCGTTAGTGGCCGGCCCAGCCCTAACCCGCGACAGGTGGGTGGGGGAATGATAATTTTGATACATTTGTAACTTTTTGAGATTTTGACCTTCTCAAAGTCGCAGACTTCTCCAAAATACAATAGCCTTTTTCCTGAAGCCTTATATAGGAGGTAGGAGGCAGTGGGGCTCCCAACCCCTTCAGCAGGCTGCTGCGAGAGTACCGCCCAGAAGTGACGGCACCCCAGCTGAGAAGCTGGAGACTTAACTCAGCTCAGACCTTTTCTAAAACTTGATGGTCAAATTCTGTAGTGCAGTTCTAATAAAAATTATTTTCATTAATTTTCTTTTTCCACAGCAGCTCTCTGAAGAAGTTTTGAAGCTGACCTTTCCTTTCCTGGGTCCCATATAATCACCTCTGATTTATGGGAATTTCAAAACTATTATCTGTTGAGCTGAGTGCAATCATGTCAATCAATCCAGCTTCAACCAGAGCTCCTCTCCACAAGTTCAGATGGGAAGAAATTCTGCTATAGCTGCAGAGGTTACAGCATTCCTCATAAAGAATGCAGGATTGCCTTTACCTATTCAATTTTAAAAACATTTTTAATCCTACTGGCCTCTTTTAAGAAATACTTCTGAAGAAACAAAGGAAAGAAGGAAAACAGAGAAAGTTGTTGAGGAAACATCCATCGTCTGTATAGAATAAGAACTTTCCCTCACTCCTCTGTGTTACTCAGACCTTGTTATCTCCTCTTCTAAAAGAATAAAACAGGAAATATTTTCATAAAAAAGGAAAACACACTAACAGAAAAAAATAAAACAACAAACCACAGAGTCTGAGTTCTGTTAAAAACTCTAGGTCCTCTCTAACAAAATCAAACCATACTGGTTAAAATCTAGCTGTCAGAGATGAAAAGTTCAAACCCCCAGGATATGCCGTTATAGCATTACCAATTTCTACCTACCTCAGGCCTTAGTAAGACCTGAAAGACTCCTTGAATTTTGTGAAGTTTCAGAAATCTGTCAGCATAAGATTCATTATTTCACCAAAAAATGGTTAAGTTAATAATTTTCAAAGTAAGTACCACAAAAGATTTTCAGACAGAATGATTAGAAAAAGAAGTAAGCAAAATGAGGAAAATACATGGAGCAAGAAAAGGAAAGTAGGATAATTTGTCATAGTCTATGAATGAATAAAATTTAACAGTCTGTTTTGCAGTACTACCAAAAGAAGTAACGATTGCAGTCTGATTTGTCTTAAGACAAGTCTTAAGACTTGGAAGAACTAAAAAATATTTAGCATGCTACAGCAGGGCTCTTTTCTGTTAGTCTGCACGTTGGTCACAAATAAAACAAAGACATTTTTACAGGGCTTCAATTTGCACAAAACCTTGCAAAATCAGCCTTTTACATATGACAACTACTAGAAAATTTGAGGTTTTTGAAGAAAATTCTGATTAGTCAAAAATGCAGTTTTACTCAGGAATGTACTGGCAAGTCTGTGCTAGTGACTTCCAGAAGCGTCAAATCTCTCGTTGCCTCAATAATAACAGTTGGTTCCTCTCAACTGTGAGCCTCTTTTATACAGGTGGAGAACCTGCAACAGGTTTTAGTGGAGACTGACAATTGCACTTAAATAAAATACTTCCTTGAAGGTTATCATATTATCCCTGTAAGTAAACCAAAACAATACAAAACAAAAAACAAAGACCTCATAACAGAGAGGTTATTAAATTTTCACCAAAAGTTTCACAGAAGATGAGGGACAATACATATTTTATTTCAAAAAAGTAAGTTAAATTACCTCTCTAGGTATTCAAGAACTGACCAAACTTTAAAAACTTCAGTGACTTCAGCACTTGAAAAAAGTGCATAAACATTTATGACTGTTAAAAATTGGCTCATATAAAAAATATAAAGCAACTTTTTCTTGGAAGAACAAGAAACAGAGAACTTTGGGCAAGTTGCAGGTTATGCATCTCTTCATTCTTGCCCTAATCTAGCATAGTTTGTGTTGATAGTAAAGGACACAAATATAGGAAGCTCTTCTTTGTCCCTTTACAGAACTATCAAGAAGAAATCAGAGAATTGTATTGCTCATCTTAGAATGTAAAAACCATACCCAGTAATTGATTCTTGCTCCCATTGGCATGAATGCAGTGTATGCATTAGTGACAGAAAAACACTTCAATAAGAATTATGACTGATATTGTTTAAAAATTCAGAAGAGAGAAGAAAAGCATGAAGAGAAGAGTTTGTTTGAGAAGTGTTTGTCATTATCTCCAAGAAAAGTAAAGGTGGAAAAGAATTCAAGGAGTAATCCTTTACATTTTTTGCCCAGCTTTTAAGAATGAGTTAGATCTGCCACTCATACATGTATCTGAGGTATACAAAATAAATATCTGGAGCTGTTCTAGTTCATTTATCTTCTGTTTAAGAAGATCTCCTAATCTGATGTTTTGATCACCAAATTTTACAAATACAAAAATATCATCCCATCAGGAGTTTTAGTACCTCTGAAATAAGAGGGCAATCAGTTACTCATTTTTTACTGGACTGTGAACTTTTTATCCTCTAAACATCCTTCTGCTAAGAAAAAAAATATAGACATTGTATAAAACACAAGACAGCTTAGCTCAGTGATGCTCAATGAAGATTTGGTGCTGCATAATCTGATTCTTTTCCTGCTTTAATAATGCAAAACGTGGTTTCTGCTTTATTACATAGCTGTTAATGCAGAAATGACATGCTTACAAAAGATTTACTATGCTAGTATTTGCATATAGGCTTTCTTAATAGATGAGAGTGTTTACTGCTCCTTTGAAATCAGAATATTTGGTCTCCTCATTCTACACCAAATAAAGACTGCCATCTTCAGCTGCAACTGCAGCAGACAGATACCCCAGTTAGAAACATAAAAGGGCAATGAATTTGTCTTAGAAAGAATTTTAGAATTAGTATCTCCTTTTCCACTAATGTAATAAGAGATGTGACTAAAGACACTTATAAAATATTTTGGGTTTTTTACAATATGCTTTTCAGAGCTATACCTTTATGCTTTTGTTCCCTTTCTAAAGAACAGAGAGGTAGAAATTTGGTAAAGGATTCAGAGACGACAAAATCCATTAATTCACCCAGTTATAAAGAACTACAACAGATCATAGCAGCTACTTCAATGCAAGACTTCCTTCTCTAGTCTGGCAACATTACTGCCATTACTGACTCCTAATCACAAGTGAAATTGTTTAACTTAGCAACAGTTAAGTTGTATGTGGTTCAAAAACTTCCAGCTGAGTTTTCTCAAATTTCATATACTCCTGGAATGATGTGTGAAAAAGCAGCCTGGGACCCAAAGGGACAATTTAGAGTTCAGAGAAAAAACAAAACAAACCACAAAAAAAAAAAAAAAAACACCTAAGGAAGCTTTAGTTACTCAAAATTTAGCAGGAATATGATCTGAAACATAAAGAGACTTTAACATTAATTCACCATCTGATATAAAAGCAAATTAGCAGACAATTTTGTGACAAAGATGTAAGTCATATGAATAATATACCTAGACAAATTCAGCTTTGTTTTTTCTTGGGTATTCCAAGTTCTTTCATGTCTATATAATGTAATCAAGTCCACAGATGTACACAAATTTCTGAAAAAAATACTTTCTGATTAAATAATGCCAGTTGGTCAAATCATACGTTTCACAGAAATCTGGAGAACTTTCATCATAGCAGTTTCTGGTGTTTCACCTTCTCAGACTTAAAGTACATTCCAAATACTCTATCCACTGCTGAATGATACTTTCCTACAACAAAACTGACAAAGCAATACTTCTCACCTGAGGGTTTGAGAGGCTTCGGGGAGATGAAGTTTTGCCTTAACAATCACTAGAAGAATGTGGGTATAAATAGTATATAAGAGTTTGCGCTTCCTGGAGGTATTGTTGGATGACCTTCTACACCCTATTAATAAGGTTGGTTCAGTAAATTCCTCACTGTTGTTCAATCTGGCTGAAACAAACCTTTCTGTGAATGTGTTTCTGACTTTCTCTACTCAATAGTAAAGATATCGTATAGCAAACCCAAGCATTGCAAGAGACTTTCTTGGAGGTTAACACAGTTTTGAAGTCTGTCATGCTGATATATGCCTTCTCATAGATTTATAAAATGTTATGAAAAGTGCATTTAAATAAACAGGAAGCTTCCCATGAGATAGGAATTACCATTGATGGAGTGTTCTGATTCTTTTTTTATGAAATATTAATTTGCTGACAAAGAAATATTTCTAATGTGTGTATGACCTAATTTCAAAAGCATAGATTGTTCTTAATATCGGATATTAGCGCATACATGAGTCCTGGTTAAATGGGCAAGAGGAGAAAGCAGGTGAACATATTTGTTTTGCATGGTGGAGAAGCTCACAATGCACAGCTGCTGGTGATGTTCCTTCCATGCTAATGATAAGTCTGTACCCAAACAAGTGTGAGACACATCCTGAGATTTTCCCCTACATTCATAAATTGAGAGTAAGAATTTATATATACTTTACATATCCAAATCCAAATTCTGTCCTATATATCTTTTTCTTGTTAATTCAGAAAATTATTACCTTTTACAAAATAGAACAGCTCCAGTAAAAGGAAAAAGGACATTTATTTAGGGAGTAAATGCAGAACCCAAGGAGGCACAATAGTTCAAATTCTGTGTTACGGATTAGGAAGAACAGAAATTTGAAGCAGCCTACAGATTTATAGCTGGAACATGGGTCCCCGATGTGAACAGTGAGTGCCCTGATAAAAAAGCTATGGGATATTCTGGGAGTGGAGAAAGGTGATGAACATTGTTCTTCACTCTCTCTTTTCTTTTTTTCTTCACTTTAACCGGATAGAAAGGAAAAGCATTTTGAAAACCTCAAAGCTGCCATAGACCAAACTTCTATATATAAAGATCTAACACTACCAAACTTTGTGAGCTTTGGATCAGTGATACAAGGAGAGCTAGCAGTGACATCAAAATCAGGGAGAAAGGAAAGAATAACATTGACTTGAAGAAAGCAGATGGGCACAAAGAATGAAAATTTCCTTGACGTTAAAAAGGCTGAGATGGCACAAGACACAGGAGGAAAAAATGAAAAAGAAGTAACAAAAAACCCCCCGAATATTATCTGTTACTTGAGGTAGTGATATCACCTCGAAGACATTCATAACTTTAATGAATTAATATACTTTTCCCTCTGTTTACGTAAAGGTGCATATAAGTGCATGACATGAAAAAAAAAAACAAAACACCAACAGGTTGAGCATAGACTGAATGAGCTGCATGCTTTACTATAAAGAAAGTCCACAGGTAAGATCCAAGTATCTGATCATCTTTGTTCATTTTTCTTCCCTATACAATAGGATTCTTTTTTTTTTACCAGAAAATCACATTCTTGCAACTAAACAATAACTGGCTCAAAAAGAAAGCAATCACAGCCTTGAAAAACAAGCAGAGGGCATGGCAATCAAATAACTTTTAAACTGACAGGTACAACTTCCATTTTGTTTGCTGACTTAACACATAGGGCAACAACATACTGAACCTATCAACATTTTTCCTTCCAAGAGGCAAGAAACAGAAGGAACTGGGGCCTAGATAGAGTGTTCTTCCTCCCCTGCCACAGTCCAACTGCAAGCATAGGACTTATTCCACCACTTTTCTTTGAATCCTTCTCTTGTCAGTTAACACCAAAAGAGGGCTATTGGAGAAAGGGTGAGGTTTTTATTGGTGTGAGGATTTTTGTTCTCTAATTTTACTCCAGAACTACCTGCATGAAGGACACTGCCTTCCTTAAAAGGATCTTCTGTCATGGTGACTACAAAATAAGGTCAGTTGTGCAAAAGGTAGGTTGCTTTCATAGTACTGCTAATAACCATTCAATTCTTGCCTGACAATCCCTTCCTCTTCTTCCTTATCTGAGAATTCAAATCAAAATAATCCTATTTTGATTGCCTGAAGTTTGCTGTACCAAGGATTTGTTCTTTGCAGGGGGTTTTGTCTTATTTTTAGAACTTTAAAATTATTCCTTAACATCTAGCATTAAACTCCTGTTCAAACAAAACAGTATACCGTGAGCCCGAGTCAACTTTGCTAATGTTGCCTCACTAACTTGGTCCAAAGAAACAGGTAGGAGTAGCAGGCACAAGTATGTAGATAATAATGATAAATGGGAGCTGGATATGAGCTGGCTGTTTTAGCCTATTTCAATAATAAGAAATGTGTAACTCTGTATTCATATCAAAAATAGTTATTTTCATCCTGAAGCAGTATTAAAGTAAATCAGAATTTCACATGAGACAGAAGTTCTCTATTTTGCTATCTCAGCTCTAGTGTCACTTCAAATAAAAAAGTATTTCTTACATACTTCATTTCCTTGCTTAACTACATTATTGAATCATGCCCTCCTGTTAAAAAAGGGTACCAAATCCTGTGACCCAATATCCTTTCAAATGAAAGCACCTTACAAGCTTTTTCAAGAACATGTACAGCATTTTATTAAGGATTCTTACTTTGTGAATAAAAATAGGCAATAAGTAAAAGTAATAATACTAAATTATGTTCTGAGTTTCAAGACTAACACTCTAGAAATCAAGTGGAGTATGTAATTACTGTGTCCGAGTACAGTAGATCTATTTGCTCCAGCTACACTGACTATACTTGATGTTAGCTTTCAATCTTATGTTGACTGAACACCTTCAGGGGTTGTCAGATACTGATAAAGGAAAATGTGGTGTGAAAGCCAAAACTGATTTAACTCAGAACTGTAAGACTTAAAGATTTACTTAATATTAGTATTGTGCAGAGCCTGCTCCCATGACTTAGCCAACACAGTTTTTTAAATGTCAGAAATGGCTGTAAGGAATTGTCTAAAGGTGTGCAGGTATGTAGAATTTAGCAGCACATTAAACAAATCAAAACCAAAACCTGATTTTATTGTTAATGCTCAACTTGGTTGAGTAATAACACTCTTACTGCATTCATAAAGCCATATAGATTTACCCTGTACTATGTCTCATTAAAGTCATTTGATGTTTGTCATTGACTTCAGCAGGGTGAAGCCTCTCCCCAAAACTTTGAGTTCACTGGTACTTTTGTTTACTTATGGGCAGAAATGTTAACATGTAACAAATTTGTCCTTCATCATTTAAAAAACCATAAACAACACATTTTTCTTTTAAAGACAGCTGGTGGATATCATTGCAAAAGCAAGAACTCCATTCAACACATTCCATTGCTTGACATTGCCTTCTAAAAAATTATTATTTCAACAAGTAGCAATGATGCAAAGAATAATTGTAAAAATCAATCTGTTATTTGGAATATTTTTCATTTGGCTCAGTCTTTCCATGAAAAACTGAACTGTCATTTAGTAATTATTTTCCCCCCTCTCTTCTTCTCCAATTATAACTTCTGTTAGGGTTGGCATTGATCAACAGCGTTTACAAACATTACAGAAAACCAACTTTTAAAATTAGTTCTTGTAATGTGTTGAAATCTCATAGGTATCCTTTTACTTTTCAACAGCCTGCCATTGTAAATATAAATATAACTAGTATTATGTATTTGTAAGAATTACATTTTAAAGCATGAAAAAAAAAAGAAATAAAATTTCACACAAGAAGCAATATTTCTGTCTGTATTGGGCCGGATTTCGGGGAGTGGGGAAGGGGGCTGTAGGGGTGGCTTCGGCAAGAAGTTGCTGGAAGCTTCCCCTAAGTCTGATAGAGCCGATGCCACTGACCAAGGCTGAGCCTATCAGTAATGACAGGACAGGAACACCTCTTCAAAAACATATTTAAGAAATGGAAAAAAAAAATAACTACACCACACAACAACTGGCAGAGAGACAGAAGAGTGAGAATATGTGAAATCAACAAGGTCAGTGAAGAAGGGGGCATGGGGGAGTATGTGTTCCAGGCACTGGAGCAGAGAGTCCCTCAGGTTGTGGTGAAGCGAGCTGTCCCCCTGCAGCCCACAGGTGTGACAGGGTATAGATGTCCACCTGTAGCCTGCAGAGGACCTCACGCCTGAGTGGGTGGATGCCTGAAGGGGGCTGTGGTCCTATGGAAAGCCCACACTAGAAGAGGTTTCTGCCAAAGCCTGCAGTCCATGGAAAGAGAGAAGCCCACGCCACGGCAGGTTCACTAGCAGGACTTTTGTGATGCCGTAGGGCACTCACACTGGAGCAATTTTCCCCTGAAGGACTGTACCCCATGGAGAGACTCATATTGGGGTAGTTTGTGAAGAACTGTCTCTCGTGAGAGGACTCACACTGGAGAAAGGTGTGTGAAGATTGTCTCCCGTGAGAGGGACCCCACAATGGCCCAGGGGAAGAGTGAGGAGTCCTCCCCTGGAGGAAGAAGCAGTGGTGGAAATG
This sequence comes from Trogon surrucura, assembly GCA_020746105.1. Taxonomy (NCBI): domain Eukaryota; kingdom Metazoa; phylum Chordata; class Aves; order Trogoniformes; family Trogonidae; genus Trogon; species Trogon surrucura. The sequence continues at coordinate 107,409,774 of CM036617.1, read as the reverse complement.
ACATCAGTTGAACTGACCAAAACTCCCATTCCCTGTCCCCCTGCGCCACTTGGGGGAAGGAGGTGGATTAACCAGGATTGATGTTGAGCCCGGGAAGAAGGGAGGAATGGTGGGAAGTTGTTATTTTTTTTAAGATCTCTTTTTATTTCTCACTATTCTTCTCTGATTTGTTCTTTAACAAAGTTAACTAATTTCCCCAAAATTAAGTCTGTTTTGCCCAGGATGTTAGATTTGGGTAATGTCTCTGTCCTTATCTCAAACCATGGGCCCTTCATTATATCTTCTCCCCCCTGTCTAGCAGAGAAGGCATGATGATCAAGCGGCTGTGTGGGCACCTGGCCACCGGCCAGGGTGAAAAAACAACACTGTCTAAAGAAGAAATTTCTTCTTGAAATGCACTGATGATTGTTTTAGGCAAATCACATATCTTAAAACCTCACAGTTTCCAATTCCTTGTAAATCAGGAACAAACTCCTCTCACATCTATAGTTTTCCATAATTCTATCCTCTCCATAGCAAATGATACTGTAGAGAAATATGCAAGAGATTTTGTGACAAAAAAAAACCATAAAATTTTCTGTTTCTATTAAAGCTCATTTAACTTTCTGTGTTTAAATATCAGGGTAAACCTGAAGCACTAGATTATATCACCTCTTAAATTATTTTTATTAAAATAATGAATACTGTGCTTCCACGAAACTACCCAGTTTTGAAAGAATTTTGAGACGTTTGAGTCCTGTTTTCAGAGATGTTCTTGGGAATAAGTTTCACAATTTAGTTAAGCAGGAATAAGGAGTTAGCTTCAAATAGATCTTTACATTTCCTTTACTAATAAGAGTTGAAAATAAAAGATTTGATGCCAGAAAAAACCTGCATTTTTATGTATGATGGTTAAAGAACTTTTCTGCAATATGGAATAGTGGACAGGACACTGAGCAGTGCTACTTTAGGTCCTTAAATTATCAGTTATATCCTTGAATGACTGGAACTAATCAGAAAACACAAGTTTGGATTTGACACTAAGAATAACAACAACAAAAAAAAACTTTTTAAAACATATTGAAATAGCTTCATTTCAATCTGAACTATTTACCATGGATTTTGTATTATTCCATAAAGATATAAAACATTAATTTCACTTTCAGCTGAAGACAATTACTAGTCATTATGTCTTCACTGACAGGCAAGATTATCCACCTGACAAGGCATCCTGTTCACCTCACACAATTAGAATATTTCTTTTGAGTATTACCAACAACTTCCTCCCAGGTCACACTGCCAGGACCCTTTTCTTCAGTCTGTCATTTTATAATGCATACTTGCAAATACTCTTCGATACAGACATTCAATATAACTTTAGAGCAGCTACCCTGCACCCAGTAATGGACAGAAACCTTAAATAAAAGAGATATAATTCTGTAAGGATATTTTTTTGTAGTGATAAAGATGTATAGATTGAAGCTTTTCCTGAATTTCTCAGCACTTATCATTTCATTGAAATATTCATAAGAGGGACAAAACTAGTGATTAGGCCCTCAATATCTTATAGTATGACATCTAATTTTCAATAAAAGAAAAGATGATGGTTGAGATTATTAAACATTTTATTAGTATCTAGAAAATAAGATGATGGCATAGATTTGTCAAGGACAAAAATACCAAACCAGTTGTTTTCTTCTTTATCCAAGCATATGGCCAAATTAACAGTATAAATATTCACAAAGATTTTGATGCCTTCCACACACAAACACCTCATAAATCAAGAAAATTCTATCTAAATAAACAAACAAACAAGAAACAAATGAACAAGTCTCAAAGCAATGTAGATAAGCTTACATATCGTTACACTGTCAGGACATTGTAAGTGGTTTCCAATAGAGGTATGCTCTAGAGTCTATTCTATTCACTTGCCCTTGAATAATACAATAATTTTATGAGAAAATGGAAAATTCATTTACAAAAATTATAGACCATAACAGTCTAGGCAAAACTGTGATTATCTTAAAAGAGAGGATATAGATTCAGAATGATCATGACAAACAGGGAAAAATATTAGCAAGAAGCAATAAGAAAACCAAAGTGGAGACCATATGACTGTATTTCAGCAAAGAAAGTAAAATGTACAAGCAGGAAGCAATTGGTTTGCAGAAGCATAGAAACTTGTCAGAAAAGGATCTAGGAGAACTGTGGATCACAACTAAAAGCTACAAAAACAACCAAGCAACTCTTTTATATATTATCAAGAATGTCAAATATAAGAGGTACAGGAAAATTATTCCTCTCAATTTAGTTCTAATGAAGTCTCAGATGTTGTTCAGCATGATAATTTAAATTTTAAAAGAGAAAGACACTTAAATCGTTGAAGGAGTGTGACTTGTTTCATTTAGGAAAAAAAAAAAAAAGAAAATTCAAAAGGTACAGGTAAGAAGGAACAATCTTCTACTATTAAAAAAAAATATTTATTTTTGTAAAGGACTATGATTAATTAGTCACTGTGAAAACATTTTCAGGAAAGAATATTTAAATTAGATATAAAGGAAAATGCCTAACCTTTAAGCTCAAGTAAACCTAAAGACAGCTTTTGAAATACCCTTTACCAGACTTGTCCAGCGCAAATAATAAAATGTGTTTTAAGAGGAAGTTGTAAGATGCTTTTAAATGCATTTTTCTTAAACGCATGGCTTTATACATCAACAAGATTTCCTATTCATGATCCTATCTTTCAGGACATGAAGTCTAAAAATAAGTTTTACCTAGAAAGGGAAACCCATAGTATAATTTATTGCTTGCCTTGTTAGAGTCTACTTATGATTTACAGTGTGTTAAATCTGATAATACTTTTTTCAAGCTCGATGAAATCGAGCTATTTTCTGAACAAACATTAAAAACATAGGACTTTCAACCTGAAATTGATATATTTTCCACAACCTTGAGCAATGATTGAAAAATAAACAAACAAAACTCCCCCACAGTCTAGATTAAATATTATTTAACTGATTCTGAAATTAGCAACTGTGGTAAAGGATGGTCTGTAGCATCAATAACATCTATGGCAATTTCTATGAAGAAGTCAAGCATTTCAAGAAATCCATAATTTAATCTGTCCGGAGAACACTGTAATTGACAGACATGTTGATGTTGAAATCCCTTAGATTTTAGAACATTTTCTCATAATACCTCTGGAAACAGTCAGAAATGTCAATATCATAGAATCATATAATCATAGAATGGCCTAGGTTGAAGGGGACCTTAGAGAATATATTGGAGATTTTTTAAGTGTTAGAGAATTTTTTAGCAGAAAAAGACTCTTCCTTAAAGAAGAAAAAAAAACGAAATTTGAAAAGTATTGTGTTTTTTTTCTTCAAAGATATTAACTTTTAAAAAAAAATTTCATTCAGAACTCAAATGGAGTTGGAAGAAAAACCCAGAAGTTCACATTATTTTTTACTGAAAGGAAAATAAAAAAAAAAACCCCAAACTTAAACCAAACAAAAAAAAAAAAGAGGAAAAAACCCAACAAAATAAATAACCATGCAGCATAACTCAAGGACAAATAACAACTATTGTTTCACAGAATTGCCTAGAATGGAAAAGACCTTTAAGATCTTGACCCAGGTGGCCAGGAAGGCCAACGGCATCCCGGCTTGTATTAGAAATTTTGTGACCAGCAGAAGTAGGGAGATGATTGTCCCCCTGTACTCAGCACTGGTGAGGCCACACCTTGAGTATTGTGTTCAGTTTTGGGCACCTCAGTATAAGAGGGATATCGAGGTGTTGGAGTGAGTGCAGAAGAGGGAGACAAAACTGGTGAAGGGCCTGGAGAATAGACCTTACAAGGAGTGATTGAGGGATTGAGGGAGCTGGGACTATTCAGTTTAAGGAAGAGGAGGCTGAGGGGAGGACCTCATCATGCTCTACAACTACTTGAAAGGACATTGTAGAGAGGTTGGTGCTGGTCTCTTCTCACAGGTCATTAGGGACAGAACCAGGGGGAATGGGTTCAAGTTGCAACAGGGCAAGTTTAGACTGGACATTAGGAGGAAATTCTTCACAGAAAGAGTGGTCAGACACTGGAACAGGCTGCCTAGGGAGGTGGTTGAGTCGCCATCCCTGGATGTGTTTAAGTGTCGCTTAGATGTGGTGTTGGGTGACATGGCTTAGGGGTGAAGTTGTAGTGTAGGGTTAATGGTTGGACTTGATGATCCCAAGGGTCTCTTCCAAACTGAACTGTTCTATGATTCTGTGATTCTAAGTACAACCATTTATCTATCACTGACAAGTCCTTGACTAAACCATATCCCTAAGCACTATATCTACCCAACTATTAAATACCTTGAGGAATGGGATCTTCACCACTGCCCTGGGCAACTCATTCCAATGCTTGATAACACTTTCATAAAGAAATTGTTCCTAATATCCAATCTAAACCTCCCTTGGCCCAACTTGAGGCCATTTCCTCTTGTTCCATCACTTGTTACTTGGGAGAAGAGACTGATCCCACCTCACTACAACCTCCTTTCAGGTAGTTGTAGAGAATGATAAGGTCTCCTCTCAGCATCATCTTCTTCAGGCTAAACAACTTCAGTTCCTGAGCCACTCCTCCTAAGTCTTGTGCTCCAGACCCTTCACCAGCTTTGTTGCCCTTCTCCGGACCTGCTCTAGTGCCTCGACTTCCTTCTTGTAGTGAGAGGCCCAAAACTGAACAGAGTACTAGAACATCCATCAATGTGGAGAATATTTACTTCCACCAACTATCCTTCACACTCTTGTTATGAAACGCAAATGCCTGTAAGGGATATTTTAATGCTGGTAGAAGGAAATCCATTATTTTGGTGCAGGTCCCCAATATTCTACAGATTTTCCTCATTCCCAAAAAGGCAACCCACTTCTCTATGCCAATTTCTCCTCTGCGCATTCAGGATTTACTTGGCTGTCTCTCAGATGTGAATTGGGAGTTAGAAGTACTCCAGAGACTGCAGAGGAGAAAACAACAAGACCTCCAGCTTATCGCCCTGTGGAAGTCTCTATCCATGCCCACTCTGTCACTGCAATAAGATATTTTTCAAAAAGATAAGCCGCTGCTTAATGGACCCCAGCTGTTTGAGACATCTTCTTTACAGTCTCTCACACCCTTGTTGGGGAAGTATTTTATATTTACCAGATCAATCTTTAATCATTAATGATCACTACTTTTCCTTCTCCTCATTAATAACAACGGTCTTTTTCCATCAGAAGAGCAAAGTGCTTACCCTGAAGGCATCCCTGAAGGCAAGTTCATCCAGTTTGGCTCCCTTGACTGCAGAAGAACTCTTAGGTTAGTATTCTCAAGAGGATACCTATAGTAAGATTTTTTTTTTAAAAAGAAAAAAAAAAAGAAAAACAAACACTTTAAGAGAAAAAAAATTATCCACATAATTGCCTTACTAAGAGTATGATTTTAAAAATATGATTATTAGGTGAAAATTTTCTCTTTCTGACATGCCATTTTGCTTTAAATCAGTCACATCATGTCATCTTATTCTGATGCAACATGACATATGACAAAACTAAAATATGACTAAACTTGATAAGTCAAACAAGAAAAACCAAAGTTGTTTACATTTGTTAAGACTTTTCTAATAATAATAATGAGTTCCTACAATAAATGTAACAGAAGGAGAAGAAGTTTATTTCTTTTTTTATTCTACCTATATTAAGCTTAGAAAACCATGTACATCTGCTAAAATAGCTGGTTGAGAGATATTATGACAATACAACAAAATAATATTTGAATTTGAATGAACAATAAAGATATTCAAAGTCAATATTTTCAAGCTGTCAAAGCTGCTGGTTTGTCAAGCATGGAGAAGACGAGGTTTATTACTATTTAGATACTTGTATTCTAACTGTATGTAACATTCTTACCCAAAGCCAAGTCTTTTCAGTGTTTGTAACTATGTATACCAAAGATAAAACCGGCAAATGAACCCGAACAAGAAGTTTAAAGGAGGAACAGCTATAGCCATAAAACAAAAGAAAAACATGTATGTCTTCTAAAGTATGAGGATTGATTTAATTCTTACCATTTTCCTTTAGGTATATCTTTATATTGGCTCCATCCCAGGCTGCAGATCCTGTCAGGAGCCTTTTCCAGCACAGACTTTCCATAGACCGTAACTTCCTTCAGGGCACATCCACCTCCTCAAGTATTTGTTGTGACTGGGCTGCAGGGTGGACATCTCCACCGTGGTCCTCCATGTGCTGCACAGGGACAGCCTGCCTCAACATGGAGCTCTCTACAGGCTTCAGGAGAAACTCTGCTCCAGCACCTGGAGTGCCTCCTTCCCCTCCTTCACTGCCCTTGGTGTCTGAAGAGTTGTTTTACTCACTCCTCTCTCCCAGCTGCTGTTGCAGTGGTTTTACCATTTCTTAAACACGTTATGAGAAAGGTATCACCAGCATTGCTGATTGGCTCAGATTTGGCCAGTGGTGGGTCCATCTTAGAGGTGAGCTCTGTCCAACAACCATGTAAATCATAGAATTACAGAATTATTTAGGTTGGAAAAGAACTTCAAGACCATTGAGTTCAATCATTAATCCAGTGATGCCAGGTCCACCAATAAATGATCTTCCTAAGCAACCCATCTACACATCTTTCAGTTACCTCCAGGGATGATGACTTCACTACTTCCTTGGGAAGTCTGGTCCAATGTTTGGCAATCCTTCCCATAAAGAAACTTCTCCTAATATCCAATCTATACCTTCCCTGGCTCAACTTGAGGCCATTTCCTCTTGTCCTGTCTCTTGTTGCTTGGGAAAAGAGACCAACCCCCACTCCACTACAATCTCCTTTCAGTTACAGTAGAGAGCGATGACGTCCCCTGAGCATTCTCTTTTTCAAGCTAAGCAACTTCAGTTCCCACAGCTGCTCTTCATAAGACTCATTCTCGAGACCCTTTATCAGCTTCACTGCCCTTCTTTGAACACATTCCAGCACCTCAATGTCTTTCTTGAGGTGAGGGGCCCAAAACTGAACATGGAACAATTACATGATTGTATTTTTTTGTCAGGATTTTTCTGAAGAAATAAGCTTTATGAAACTCTGTTTCTCTGTCACCTGACAGCAGGGAGCAAATCTGCTGTGATGCCAGATGGCAAGGGAGCAAGGCAGTGACAGCAGGGGAAAGAGTCAGACATCAAGGACAACAGACTGCTAGATTTGGCTGTGCCAGAGGAGGCAGAGACTGGCCATCCTGGAACAGCATCCAATACCACAGGCACAGCTTCTCCCCAAAATAAACATCTGTCTCTCATCCAGTCCCACTTTCCTGGTCTCTCCTTTCCCCCACAGTAAAAAAAGAGGTGCCAGCTCTCATCCCTTCCCAGCAGTCCACAGAATGCAGTGCTTGTGACAGGGAAAGAAGACGTAAGGAGACATCTTTTACCCTTGGGTAAAAGAAATACTAAGTAGCCAAGCAAATTTATTCTTTAGTGCTATCCAGCAGTACCAGGGGATTTAAAATAAAACATCTGTTGTGGTTTTTTTGTTACTAAATAACAAAGAGATACACATAAACAGTAACCTCTCAGCTGTTAAAAAGATTTCCTTTGCAAATCTCTTTTCTCTAGATTTCTGATTCTTAATTGATATTTTTACACTGCTTTGAGATTCCATTTGTGCAGTGCTGAAACACCATTTTAGCACTGACAGATGATTGATGCACTGTCCTTTCAAACAGAAAAAAAAATAAAATCACAGTTTGCTTTCCTCTCCTGGTTTTCTGAGGTGGTACGCTTGTAAAATAATGTTAGTCGTGTTTCCTTCAGCATGCTTGCTTCCAAGGAGAACTAGACCATGTGTGCAGGTAGATTCCTAAGTAACCAGTAACCTCCTGTTTTCCCCCTTGACTCAAGGAGGCAACTTCTTTGCTGACATTATCCCTGCCACAGGTGTCAGAAATGTACACGCAACAAGCTAGTTTAATCCATGAACAGAAAATTAAGGGGAAAGGGGCCCTCAAACTCTGTCACCATGCACTTCTTTTATTTACTTACCCACAGTATTTAGACAAACAGAAAAGGCTGTGGTTTGTGTCAGACGTGATATTTGTCTTCTCTAAGTAAATGAGATGGAAACATAACTTAAAATTTAAAAAATGGGGGATTTTAATGGTATGAAGGCATGAATGAGTTAATTTGTTTGTAAAAATAAGCTTATTTCCCCTCCAGTCCTAAAATATCAATATGTCACTTTTTGAGGAGGACTGAAATGCACACAGGCCTATATTGCATGTATCATTATGAGTTACAATACCTTCTGTGTAAAGGTTTAGTCTTACAACATGTATATCTATAAATTAACATAAATTGCCATGTGGAAAGTCACTAAAGCAGTTTTTCTGCTTAGTTAAGGTTGATAATTAAACTCTCAACTATTCAGAAATTCATGGGATGAAGTATATTGATCTAATCCCAAACACTGGGATGAAGTATATTGATCTAATCCCAAACACTGCACGTAGAGTAAAAATCAAAATTTGGCTTTTTCATGTTAACTATTTACCACATTTTTTGAATTTAAAAATACTTATCACTGTGATGAAAGAAGTGTTGAGTTTTATCAGCCTTTCCAGAAACCGTATTTTCAACAACAACAACAAAAAAGTTTATGCTGTTTTAAAAAACAAACACTGTTAACTTTATCTACCATTCATTTCCATCCAGAGGTCAACTCTTCTGTCCACATAGAAAAAAAGCAATACTTACGGCCACCTGGGAAATTACACCTCCACAAAACCAAATAAACAAAATTTGTCTATATAAACGGATATCTGTTTTGACAGAGGAAAAAGAAAGACAAAAAGAACCCACCAAAAACCATGTTAGAATCTGACATCCTGGTTCATATTGATACCCTAACATATTCCACAGAGTATTCGGTTTTCTCCTCACAGTCTTTTCTCATTTTTGTTTGCAGGAAAGATGTAATTTTTTTTTTTCTTTCTTATCACAGTGTTGTGTTCTTATCTTGAGCTTGGGATCAATCAAAAATCACACATAGACAGAGGGTGTTCAGAATGTTTTCAAGATCACATATTTTGGAGTCTCTTGACACTGTTAGAAACGGCTGAGTTAGCAAGGTGGTTATTCAGGAAAAAATCTCCATGCTGTTTACAAAAAAAATGCTGCTATTTTAGCCTATTCTCTATTTCATAAGATATTCCATACACAAGTATCTTTTGAGCTCTGTTCTTCGTTCCTGCTTGGGAAAAAAAAAAATGGAGGATGTTCTCTCTTTCTCCCTTGTATGCCAGAAGCAGTGAGAAGAAGAAGTGTGCACGCAGCTCTGAAAGTTCATGTCACTGAGTGATCTGGAGGACAGAAAAAGTCAATTAGGGGGCCCGTAGTAAGCTGGATTGCCAAAACTGGTATGAGAAATGAACAAAGCATCAATTGCTGGAGTCAGACACAAATAAATGTTGTAATGAATAAGTACAATTAATGCATTCATTTTTCAGGAATCAGAAGAATCTGAGGCTGATTTTCAGACTACCAAAGCCAACATTCTGCAAGTGATGAAGAGATGGAAAATGTACATTATCAAAAAAGAATGTATTAGCAAAGTTGCAAATGAATGACAGTAGGCTTCAGGAGGTCATACACCCATAGGTAGAGACAGAGTCAAATGACTTTTTTCTTACATATTAATCCGATAATTTTTTAGTCTTTATTATGTATTTTGAGCCTTCATTTTTGAAATTATCAACACTGAGTGTTCACAGTTCTTTCCACATAGATCAGGTCTCTAAATGTGGGTTTCAGACAGCTTCTTGACATTCTGCTCATTCTCTCCAAGAGAGAAAAAAAAATATCAGCCAGAGGAAACAGGTGTGAGGAGAAAGCTAAACAGTATTACAGGGTCTGTTGGGATCCATTTCTGCATTTATTCTTGAAATTACTTTGGAACAAGTGTGCCTACAAAGAAACCAACAATAAAGATGGAAGAAGAGATAAAGCATTATCTTATTTTCCCCCTTTTCTGCAGTCAGAAGAGGAGAGATGAAAATTACATTCTACAACAATTTAGGCTTTACAGAAAAAAAAAAAAAAAAGAGAATGTGTGGGGTTAGGGGGTTTCTTGTTGTTGGTTTTTGTTTGGTTTGTGGGGGTTTTTTTGCTTGGTTTGTTTGTGGGGATTTTTTAATTTTATCACCGCGTGCTAGCTGGAGTAACATTGTGACACAAGGTCACAATATTACCAATAGATCCAATACTTAGTGATGTTCTGCAACTTTAAGATTGCTCTGCTTTTACAACTAGAAAAAAAAAGGACTTTACTGTGCTTCACACTACTTACAGTGGAAAACCAAGAGAAAATAAATGCACAAAGAGAGCCGTCAATCAACCAAGCATTTTTTTCTTCACTCACGTAACATTTGACTTGGGAGTCTGGAACAGAGAGCTAAAGAGGGAAACAGATATTTCCACTTGTCTTGCACACAAGCACAATTTTGTGTTTTCAGCAATGTCAGAATCCTTTTCAGAGTGCAACTGCACCTCTAAGCTAGCCACTTGCTTCAAAGTGTGTAATTAGGGCTTAGTTGTACCCAGTCTAGGTTCCTTGTCACAGTGCGTTTCAAAAGGGTGAATCAGCCTTGGAAACAGGGTTGACTACTGGGAGTAACAAAGTGAGAAAAAGCGAGTGCTGTAGCTTAGTCATTCAGCTTTCAAAACGACGTTTGGTTTAGAATGCTAAGCCTTTTAGACTTTTCACTTCAAAATGTGACCCTGTCTGTTCTAACAATCTGCCAGATGCACAGTTGAAATAGATGGTAATCCATTTAAAAATGAAAGGTTTAAAGATCCTCAGGGCTGTCAAGAAAACCTCTGTTTTCAGCACAGAAAATCTGCACACAATAGTAGAAAGTCCAACCAAAAAAAAAAATAAATAAAACTGTGATTTGGGTTTTAGAAACTGTTCACTAATTTCTCCAAAAACCTCAATAGCTTCCCCATTATGAAAAAAAAAAAGGAACAAAAGACCAGTGAGGGAGAAAAATATACAGACAGAAACCCCATTATATATCAACTGCATACCAGAGCAATCCTTCTCAGAGGAAATAACTTCATCACATAATTCAGCTAAACACAGCTGATAATTTACCACTATTGACACGTATTGTAAAGAGAGCAAGAAAAATCAAACTTAGTGCTTTGGGACACAGTGACATGTTCCCCTATTTTAGCCATGATTATCTTCTTTCAAGTTTCAACCATTGCAGAAACCTTTGAGAACAACTGCCATTTAGAAAAAGTAACTTAAGAAAATATTGTGTCATTGTTCGTAATGCCTGATGTAAAACAGTGCCTTTCCCCATTGAAACGTGTTTTTCTGGACATTTGGAACAAATAAAACTATATTCTGTGAGTGTTTTAAGTAGGAAAAAAAAAAAAATCTCACAAATACTGAAATGTCACAGTGGTTTGTTCCGAGAGGAGGCCAAAAGAACATGTTTCATTTTATCTAACAAAAGGTAGTCCAATAATGGATAGTACACAAAATTCTGCTCTCTCCAAAAGTGTTTATGTGCCTACAGAGAATGAGTCTTTCTCCTTGTTTCATTCTTATTTGTGCAATTTCTTCTTAAAAACTAAAGCACTGAGAGAGCTTGGGGTGGAAGTATAGAGGGAGAAGGCACATAGAGAACTCAGTTCTTCAAACAATAAAACTCATCTGTGATAAGATGTAAAATAGACTTCCGATTTGCTTTCCTAAGGAATTCAGGATACTTCTTTAAATCTTCATTATTTTTTCCTTACAAAAAGGTAAAGCAAAATAACAAAACATCACCAATTGAATTCCTTCTGCTACTTATGTATCTTGGTGATGAAAAATTACTATTCTTTCCCCACACACCACAAAAACACTCCCCACACACTACAAAAAAATTCTTTGTCACCAGCTTCCATCACAGACAGAAAGTATATAATCTCTGCTTGTGCATGCTGTACTACAGAGTTAAAATTTGTGGCAGATTTTCCACCAAAGGATTTATTACAAACTTCAATTTCTATACAGACAACCTTGGGCAAGGTATACAGGAGGTTTCAGAGTTTTTATAAATATATTTTCTGAACCCAAATTTCTGTCTTTCTTTTAAATAATATTAATAATAAAAGTCTTTTGATCTTTTATACAACTGTTAAAAAGCTTTAGGAGGTAATGCCAATAAAGATTTTCTTATATTATTTTAGGATATTCATTAAGACAATCATGCCTCTTTAAAAAGATGGAAGTGTCCACCCAAAGTCTATCGTTCTGTGCATTTGAAAGTCATATATTATATAAAAAGAAGACATTATATAAAGTTATTAGATGGCTGGAGAGATTTGTCATCTCTGGCATCTCACCAGGAGCCCCATGTGCTAAGAGCAAAGGAATTGCTACACCACATCTATTCAACTAATTTAATTTTTCATCTAAACTGCAGCAAAAGTAAAACCAGGAGTGTCACTATGCAAGTTCTGATAATTTTAGTAATAAGTAAAAAAAAAAAAAAAAAAAATCAAATAGTCAGCTCCACAGGAGACAAATTAATTCTCTCTACAAGATGAAATTCAGTGTGCATACTGAATAGTCACTGGAACTTTTAAAAAAATATCTTGAAGGCAATGTATATCATCTGCAAAAATATGTGTATGTAACTGGGATATTGGCATATGCACATCTCGCACTGCACTGCAACGGAAGGGATGTGTGAGAAAGTTTTTGCATATATCTAGTCCAATATTGTTGTGTCCTCAGAAGCAAATAGAGATGCAGTATCCTACTGGGTATCCATGCAAATGAGCTCTTCTTCTTCTGGTTGTGTTTCTTCAGAAAACTTTTGAGCATTTTTAGAAAACATTGAATTGTCCTATGTAGACTTAGACATTGCCTAGTGTGCAAATTTGGAAAGTGCAACCAAGTTTGTCCTAAAAGTTTTAAGATGAATACTAACTCAACTGAATACAACTTCAATTTATGAAGTAATATTCATGCAATTTTCGTATGTATTTTATGGAAAACGGAAATAACTTTCCCTGATTTTCTTTCTTTTTTAAGTAAAAGACACTACTTGCCATTATGAGGATCACAAAAATTTAACTTACTTTCCCTAATCTATTGCATGTATAGAAAATAATGAAGGAAAAAAAAAAAGAGCACAAATAAAAAAGTAACAATGAACATACAGTCTCAAGGAAAAGCTTAGACATTTAATACAAACTGGGAATACTTAGAATCAGATTTGAAAGATTCATGACTAGGTAGAATGGGTGAAGAATTTCCTCTATTGCCAAAAGACACACCATCTTCACCAGAAAGACCCAACGGGAGACAAACTTCTGTCTCTGAGCAACAAGTGGCCAGATCATGAAGGTCTAAGGAGATACAGCCCTTGCTCTTTTTGTACTTTTGGGCTCTTATATTCATGAACTCTGTCAAGCATGCAGAGTGTTACATGTTGTCATTTGGGCAACTGGCAGCTTAAGGCAATTGAGGCTCAGGACATGCCTGCCCAGACCTCAGTGGGGCTTCCTTCACTCAGGTCCAGACCACAGGCCAGAGATCACAGTTTTCTGACCACATGCATATCACAACAAATCTTCATGCAAACCAAGAGGACAAGCATGCCCTGGGAAGGAGGAAGTGGTCTGTTTATTTATTGGATGAATTATTTGACCTAATAGTCAAGAATTCTCAGTGTCACCCGGTGCCTATTTGCTGACTCACAATAGACTCCCATTGAGGACTTAATGGATAATTCTTCAAAGGCAAAGGGATTTGGAAGAATTCAGGCCATTTTAGGATGACCTTCAGTTCTAGTTCATTGTCAGAACAAGCATCTAGGTCACAGCCATTTGAACACGTACTGATCAGGTAGATATAACTTCTAAGAAAACTGCGTTCAGCTAAAAAAAAAAAAAAATCCCTCAACTTTATATTTGCCTAAACTCAAAGAAAGCAGCAGCTGAATGCTCACTCAATCACAAGAATACACCTTAAAGGCACCCTAAGGCTATGCAGTTTTAGAACTAAATACAATAACTAAATACAGAAGATTCTAGTATTATTCACCTAAAATCCAAAAGAAACATCTTGGTTCTTCTACAATATCTTCCCGGAGTATAGTCTAGAAGCAGAGGATAATTTGAAATAAAAAATATAGTGTAGTATTGTCACTGCATTACTGAAAAAAAAATAAAAGAAAAGACTTTTCTGATTCCATTTCAATAATGTATTGTAATACGAGACTTCCAAGACACTACGCTACAAAGGTATATGCTAAACTTGTAATAGTCTCTCCCATTGCTATTTCTCAGTTAATTTATTTTTTGTGTTCACACTTTTAAACTCTTTTCTTCCACTCCTTAATTATTACAAATAAATAAATAAATAAATAAATCTTTCAGTTGCTTAAAGAAGCAGGGAAAAGAGCTTTCTATCCATGGACTTTCTTATTGATGCATCACTCAGCTCTTCATAGAGAAGACTGATAATACAAAACCTGTATATCAACATACACACTGTTAAAACACTTGTTGCTGCAATAAGACAATATCTGTGCAATTTTAACTCACTTTCCCCATTACTGTTAATATCGCCAAACAGTTGTCTTTCAGTCAGATATTATTCACAGTCAATCTTCATCCAGAAACAAGAAACTCACAGGGAGGAGCTGTAATTGCGGAAATCACACCTCCTCTTTGCTCCATATTCTTAAAGAAATGCCTTCTTTTTTGTGTGTGTGCATCTAAAAAAAATTTCTTTGTATTTCAATAGACTAAGACAGTAGCCATGACTTTGCTCTAAACTTGATCTGATCTACAGATTTTTCTTATGAAGATAAAAAAGGGATATATGTTGTGCATATTTGCACTGTGTACATACATATTCACAGGGGAGAACTATAGCAAGGAAGCATAATTCCTTTTAAGTACTTGAATTCTGTACCTGGGATTGGCAAAGTAGAAGTTTAGAGTCAACATAAACCACTTTTATTTCACAAGGTGTGCCATATCCTCAGTTCAACTATACTTTCATGACTTTATTTTGTTGTTCCCTTGGTACATAATACAGACCATTCTTGTTTCATATCAGGTAGGTAATATGCAACAAGCTCAATCAAATTACTATTTCTCATAAAAGAAATCATAAGTGACATTTGTCTTTATATATTTCATTATATTAGTAAAAAATGTAAATTAAGATTAAACATCATAAATGTCCATTGTACAGAAATCATGATATTTTCCTCCAAGAAAATAAATATTAGGAGTAGGTTGCACCTTAAGTGCTTCTATATTTCATAGAATGATAGAACAGTTCAGGATGGAAAAGATCCTTGGGATCATCAAGTCCAACCATTAACCCCACACTACAACCATTAACCCTACACTACAAGTTCACTCCTAAACCATATCACCTAACACCACATCTAAGCGACAATTAAACACATCCAGGGATGGCAACTCAATCACCTCCCTAGGCAGTCTATTCCAGTGTCTGACCACTCTTTCCATGAAGAATTTGCATAAATATCTATTGTTTAATTTTAGCAACATTCTGGATGTACTTCAAGGCTTAACAGAGCAGCCTATTTTGCCTTCTCTTAATATAATACGACCACTGTTATATTTGTTACTGCCACACTGATTCAGACTTCTTTAAGAAGCTTTAAAAATGGGCTGTATATTGAGTGAGTCATAGTACGAATTTACACTTGATGAGACAGAGTGTAAGTCTGAAAGCCATGCTGTGTTTCCAAAAACATTGGATGTGCAATTCTGTTTAGAAACCTGCTCACATGGTACACTGATGCACACAGTTTCAGAGTTGCAAAAATACAGTAAAATGTCAAAAGTGTTACAGTTATAAAATACAAATTAATCTGGTTTTATTGTCTTCCATGAGACATCCTCTTCAATGTGAGGGGTGTGACAGAATTGGTACTCCTGAGTTAGAGCATATAAAACCAGATAAAAGTGTGAAGGAATAAAGGTAGAACAGCTCAGCCAGAAAAAATATCATTATAGAGTAACATGGTTTAGAAACCCTAGTGCCACATTTTACTACCACAGAAATATCTTGATCTTACTATACCCTTCTTCTCCACTAAAAAACAGTCATCACTGTTTTACTAGGAGGAGAAAGGGGTGAGATTTCAGCAATTTTTTCCTCCTCAGAAAGTTACTGACTGACTTGACAATATCCACCACTTCTCTCTTTCTTTCTGGACTAATTAATGCAATTACAGTAATTTTGATGTAAAAACTCCTCATAACCACATCAAAAACTTGTGTCCTCCTTCTTATCAAGGCAGTACAAATGATGCAAACCCCCCCCTCCTCCCCCATGGGACAAGGTACTAGAAGGCAAAGGGACCCAAGGGTGTTGGTCGGTATTCAACGACCACTTCTTCCAGGCTCAAGATCACTGCATCCCAAAAGGTAGAAAATCGACAAAGAGAGCCGTGAGACCTGCATGGTTAGCCAGGGAGCTGCTGGGCAAACTCAAGTGGAAGAAGAGAGTCTATAGATCATGGAAGGAGGGGCTGGCCACTTCGGTGGAATATAAGATCCTTGTCAGAGGATGTAAGGAGGCAACTAGGAAAGCTAAAACCTCACTGTAATTAAAACTTGCAAGAGAGGTCAAGGAAAACAGAAAAGGCTCTTCAAATACATTGCAGATAAAACTAACACTAGGGGCAATGTAGACCCTCTGCTGAATAGGTGGGTGCCCTAGTGACAGAGGATAAAAAAAAGGCAGAGTTACTGAATGCCTTCTTTGCCTCTGTCTATACTGCTGGAGATTGTCCTCAGAAGTCCCAGTCCCCAGAGTTCCCAGAGGAAGTCAGAATAAAGGAGGAGTTTGCCCTGGTTAAGGAGGACTCTGTTAGGAATCAGTTTGAACACTTGAAGGGTAAGAAGGAGGACCCGGTCAGCCTCACCTCCATCCCTGGAAAGGTGATGGAACAACTTATCTTTGGTACTGTCTCTGGACATATAAGGGATAAGAAGGTTATCAGGAGCAGTCAGCACGGCTTTGTCAAGGGGAAGTCATGCTTGACCAATCTGATAGCCTTTTTATGAAGATGTAACCAGGTGGATGGATGGTGGCTGTGGATATGGTTTATCAGGATTACAGTAAAGCATTTGACGTCTCCCACAGCATCCTCATAGATAAACTGAGAAAGTGTGTTCTGAATGATGGAATAGTGAGGTGGGTTGTTAACTGGTTGAAGCAAAGAGGTCAGAGAGTTGTGGTCAATGGGGCACAGTCTAGTTGGAGGTCTGTATCTAGAGGAGTCCCTCAGGGGTCAGTCCTGGGGCCAGTGCTGTTCAATATATTCATCAGTGACCTGGATGAGGGATCAGAGAGCACTGTTAGCAAGTTTGCTGATGTCCTGAAACCGAGAGGAGGGGTTGACACACCAGAAGGCTGTGCAGCCATTCAAAGAGATTTGGACAGCCTAGAGGGCTGGGTGAAATCTTATGAAGTTCAACAAGGGCAAGTGTAGATTTTTTCACTTGGGAAAGAATAACCCTATGTGTCAGTATAGGTTGGGGACTGCCCTGCTGGAGAGCAGTGTAGGGGAAAAGGACCTGGGGGTTCTAGTGGACAGCAGGATGATCATGAGCCAGCAATGTGTCCTCGTGACCAAGAAGGCCAATGGCATCCTGGGGTGTATTAGAAGGGGGGTGGCTAGTAGGTCGAGAGGGGTTCTCCTTCCCCTCTACTCTGCCCTGGTGAGGCCACATCTGGAATATTGTGTCCAGTTCTGGGCCCCTCAATTCAAGAGGGACAGGGAACTGCTTGAGAGTCCAGCGCAGAGCCACAAAGATGGTGGAGGGAGTGGAACATCTCCCTTATGAGGAAAGGCTGAAGGAGCTGGGTCTCTTTAGCTTGGAGAAGAGGAGGCTGAGGAGTGACCTCACTAATGCTTATAAATATGTAAAGGTGGAATGTCAGGAGGACGAAGCCAGGCTCTTTTCGGAGATGTCCAATGATAGGAAAAAGGGCAATGGATACAAGCTGGAACATAAGAGGTTCCATAAAAACATTAGAAAAATATTTCAGTGTGAGGGTGACAGAGCACTGGCACAGGCTGCCCATGGAGGTTGTGGAGTCTCCTTCTCTGGAAATGTTCAAAGCCTGTCTGGATGTGTTCCTGTGTGACCTAATCTAGGTGATCCTGCGGTGGCAGGGGGGTTGGACTAGATGATCTTTTGCGGTGCCTTCCAACCTCTGACATTCTGTGATTCTGTGAAATAGCTGATGTGTTTTATGTTTCAGTTTCCACTTGGACATGGATGCATTGACAGCCATTCTTTGGCTAAACTCATTGAAGAAAGTGAGTCTACAGTCTCACAATGTAGTTATTTAAGAGGAATTGTTTCCAAAATGTTTTGCAATGTTAAACAAAATATTTAGATACATATAATCTGATAACTATTATTTTCTCATTAAATGCCTGTGAAATTCTAATCTAAATGACCTGCCTATTTTTGTATCAGTTCACATGGCCATGCCATCACTGGCACCTCCCACGGTCCAAATATCTCTCCGAGCTGATGTTTCCAAAGGCACCATGGACATATGCACTGATCTGAGCGTCACAATTACACAGAGAAGTACTGTACATCACAGAGCAGAGAACGAACAGAGTATCAGAATATAGCTCATCTATTTCTATGGGCGCTTAAAGTCACAGTTTTCTCAGACATGGGACAGAAAAGTCTTCATTGCTGGAACATCCGCATCTTTATTCCTCTGTAAAAAATTTCTTGGTTTTGGGGAAGAGTGTCATTAATCTTTAACACATCAATCTGGGAATTATAATCAAATTATAATCAAATAGACTAAAAGACTGAAATGACGGGTTGTAAAGAGGTATATGCTGGGATTTATCCAGCACTTTACATGGATTTTTACATATACATATATATATAACCCACAGTTAGGGAAAGAGACATTTAATTTTCTGATATTGGAAGTTGGGACTTCCAGGAAAAGAAACTATACGAAAAATTTTATTAATAATATTAACATTAATGCCTCTACCTGCCATTGCTCTGTGCATAGGAAGAGCTGACTCTTGCCTGCAGAGCCCATAGCTCTGCCTCTCTGCTATCAGGTACGTGAAAACTTTACAAGGTTCCCTTTTGAGTTCACAGAAGAGGAAAGAATTTTTCCAGTAATCAGACCCAATCTCACGCTCTGGCAGGCAAACAGGTGTTTTTGCTAATTGGCCTGGGGTGGGGGGTGAGGCGGTCCTGCAGAGAAGGACACAGGCACCAAGAGAAGGGTTGGCTTATTTTACTACCTGTTTCAAAGTATTACACGAATAAGGCAATACAAGCTGATTATAAGCCGATTATACTGTAGTTTTAAGCAGCAAAGAGAACAAGCCAGGTAACGCACCTAATCATTACTGTGTAAGTTTAGCTATAGTTATTAAGAAAGATCCATCATCAATGGCCCTAATATCATCATCCAGATTCGCAGTCGCTGGGGAGCCCCTGCTGCAGCAAGGATTCTGGAGAACCGTCCCGGCAATTGAGAAGTCCTACGCAGTGCGTCCACTCCTAGGTGAGGTCTTTAAAGTCTCTGCAAGAGGGTCCAGCTTTTATTCTACTAAATAAACAACCTTACATAACTTCAAATGCAGGAACATCTGGTGTTGTTTGCTCTGCTGGATTCCTCCCACAGCTTGGCCAGGGCTAAAGGAAGAATACAAGGGAGTATCCCTGTCTATTTAGGTTCTTAATCACACATTTCTCAGCAAAGCCAGGCCTCTGGTCTCACGACATACTTCTAACAAAGCAAGAGACAGCTAGTTTTTCCAGCATTGCTCCTGGTTTTTATCTAAAGAAAGATCACCCCACTGGTTCCGACAGCACATTAAGCAGCAAAGCTTTTACAGCTTGGCATTGGAATCCATATATACGTATATGCTAAAATAGATTATCAATACATTACATCTGTGATTAACACTATATAGTGTGGGGTTGTGAGGTTCATCTATAGGTCAACTTCAGTTCAGGGCCTCCAATTCAGGCCCTAGCACTACACCAGGTCACGTAGGTCTGCTCAGAAATGTATCAGGCTTAAAATCAAATATATTGTTTGCCCCAATGTTTTAATGGAAAGATAGTTTGAGCATGTAACTTTGTATTATTTAGAAGCTCTGAAATGATGAGCTGCAAGAGACAGGGAAAACACAAGAGAGTCATCCTTGTGATAGAAGTCATTATAAAGCTAGCTAACAGTAGAAACTCATGTTCCTTCTCTCAGGCTCACACCTGTACTTACCGCACCTCCTGAATAAATCTTATTTATCAGATACAAAAATATTCTGAAGTCCTGAGTGGAAATAAATAATTGCATGACTTAAGAGGCTAATTAGCTAAAAATAAAAACACACAACCCACAGTGCTACTGACTTCCTGAGCAATTAATTTGTGCTTGACACATCAGTGAAATACAGATCAGTCATGGCAGAATCATTCTGATTCAAGCAAAATTTCCTCAAAGGTCATTTTGCCTGGATAAGTGCTTCAGGATCTAGTACCACTTAAACAGCTTTGGTAAAACAGCAGACTATGTTTTATCTGTGCTCATAAATACATGTAATAGAAGCAATTATTTGTTAGAATTATTGGGGAGGGGAGAAAGAAATCACAAACTAACTTCAAGGTGAGGTTCAACAATAGCAAGGGTTAAGTTGAGTTTCTCATCTGGGGTGCTGCCATACCCCAGCACCCATCCCTTGCTCTCAGCACTTCTGTGTCACAGCTTGCTCTCCGACTGGACCTGAGCACTAGAGCAGGTCTGTTGCAAATGTCAGATCAAGAACTGATCCAGCTAAGACAAAAAAAAAAAACCAAAGAAGCCCACTGTTTCCTTCTTAATTTTCAGAAGATTCTATCCTCAAACTTGATTCATATCACAGGCAGCTGTGTCAGCACAACAGACATGCCAAAGAGGTGCACAAGCAAGAAAAGGAGGAAGCACCGCCTTAAGCTGGTATTACAGCCCGGTGCAAGGTAAAACCACAGGCTGACAGCGTAGGAACTGTGATCATATAAATGAAATGCAGTTTCCTAGACTGTTGACCTCTTATCCACTTACCATATCATAGTTCTTAAAAACATTCACAGTATGATACATTCTGGACCTGATCTTTAACTAACATATATTCACTGAAATCAGAAGCCTGTGTTGCTTCACATCTTGTCATCAATACTGTCACCGTTCTGCAGTAAAGCATCTCAAAATGGATGCACAGCATCAGAACTCCTAACATTCTGCAATAAGTCCATTTTGTGTGTTTCATCATACCTAAATATATTTCAGACAGCTTCATTTTATCCAGAGAATAGTTTTCCTCTATACTTGGAAGGTAAACTTAAACATATTAGAAGCTTTGCCTTCAGCGAAGATGCTTTCTGAACAGGAGTGCTCATCATTTAAATAAATGATAATGGGGTTTTCCATCAACCTGCTCACTTATCCATGCCACTATTTTTATTGATGCATTTCTCCTTCTAAGCAAGGTTGAGCAGAAATCTACATACTAATTAGCATTTTTGATATGACTATGCTCTGATTAAAACTAAATGGCAACAGAGAAATTTGCACTGATCATTCAAAACTAAGATGTAATTGCTCTACAGTGTTTAGGAATGGCTTTTCATTTGGGTTTCCTTGACAATTGTTACATCTACAGAATAAAAGGAGGCTTCATTCTGGAAAGGGAATTCCTTTTTAAGTATTTTAATCTGACAAGAATTTACAAACCTGGCATGATGCAGTGTAGCATTCACTGCATTGACTATATCATCTCTTTTTTTGTACCAGAAATATTTGTTATTCCTCATCAGGTCTCAAAAGCTTTGTATTTCATGTCCTTACCTTTGATATAAGTGGGAGGGAGTTTCTATTAATACAGCTGAGCATAGCAGTTGCAACAGCATTTGACCTCAGTTAAAAGTGCACCTCACCAGTAGGAATGATGGACACTTACTATAATGACTCGGAGAAATGCTAGTCACCGCTGCAGATCTTTATTGTCCAAAGCAATTTAACTTGGAGGTGTAAAGGCAATCCATTGAGGCCATCTTCACCTACAGCAAAGGAATTTCATACATCCTAGGTTTTACCTTCGGAGCAAGCTTGCTGCAACACACAGCTTGCACCAAGGCTTATGCCAGCAGAAGGTACTGTAAATCCTAAGAGTTCTGATTTTGTGAGTTGTGCTGTGAATCCAGAACAAGGATGCAAGAAATATGCCTGTGCTTTGTAGTAATTATTGGGCAGTGTTCCTTTAAGAAGTTAGTGTCGTACCTCTTAAAATAACAGCACTAGGACATCTAAACACGTGCATTCCCAGTGCCACATAATATTACTTCATCGTTTTGTATTTGAAATGCCAATTTCTGACAAGATATTTATGAAGTATTATCATCAAGCTATTTTGTTATCTACTGAAGTGAGTATTCAAAACATAAGAAAAACTGTGAGTATATCCATAGTAGCATTTTAGTTAAGATTGGCAATGTACTTTTGAAAGGAACCACTTGATCATCCCTGCTTCTGACATTTCATGTTGCAGTGTGGTCTCTGAGCACCGAAACTGTTCTTTTCAGATCAAACTGTGTCAGAAGCTCACCTAAAATGTCAAAATCACTATAGGATACTCAATCCATAGGGTCACACTAAAGTTGGTGCAAATTAAAACCACTGAAACCAGTATAGAATGATGTCAGATCCCCCACACCGCCTGCTTCCTCTACAAATCCACTCTTGTTTCACCATGGTAATATGTGATGAGACAGTGGCGTAACTGGTCTAATTTCCCTTTGCTTTTGCTACTTCTCAGAAGGAATAACATAAGAGCTGGCAGAGTAGTAAAATTTCATCCTTATTGGAACATTCTAGTAGTTGAATATGAAAGTGAAAATGACAGAAATGGAAATAATTGCCCAATGGAATTCCACACAACTTGCCAGAACTGGATGAGCAAGGGGATGTATTCACTGGATGTTTTGGAAGGATTATAGGATAATTCAGAATCAAAAGGACTCCAGAAGGTGTATAGTCCAACCTCCAGATTGAAGCAGGGTCAGCTCTGAGCTCAAATCATGTTTGTAAGGGCTTTACTGAGTCCAATCCTGAAATCCTCCAAGGACAGAGACTGCAAAACCTCTCTGGATAACCTATTCCACTACTTGCCTGTCCTCATGTCTTAAAAGCTTTTCTTGTACCCAGTCTGAAACTCTTGTTTCAGTTTAAGCCCACTGCCTCTCATTTTCCCACCTGCTGTCAAAAGCCAGCTCTCTCTTGTTGATAACCTCCTCACAGGTACAGGAAGGAGGCTATTGAGTTTTCTTCCAGGTTGAACAAGTTCAGTTCCCTCAGCTCCTTCTCACAGGGCAAGTGCTCCAGCACGAACAGTTTGACTGCCTTGTGCTGAACTGGCTCTAGTTCATCTATGTATTTCTTGTATTAGGTAGCACAAAACAGGGTGATGTGTTCTTCATGCAATCCAATGAGTAAAGGGGAATAATTACTTCCTCAGTCTACTGACTGTGATGCTGTTTATAGAGCCCAGGATGCTCTTGGTCTTTAGTGCTGCCAAGGCACACTGCAGGCTTCTGCTCAGCTTGTTGTCATCCCAGAGTCCCAGGGACTCCCACAGAGTTGTTCCCTAGCCTGTCAGTCCCCAGCCTGCACCGCTGCCAGGAGTCCCACCTGTCCAGAGGCAGGATTCTGCACTTGTCCCTGTAGAATTTAAAATTTGCATTAAATATAGCAAGCAGTGGAATCAATTCTTCTGAGGAAGGCAGGGATGGGCTCTAAAACAGTTATTTACCTTTGTCAGTGCCTCTGTAGGCTAGAAAGGATCCTCTTTATATTTGTAAAACAATTGATAGCATCTGGCCTTGTACAGAATTTTTTTTTTTAAAAAAAAAAAAAGATACAAGCCCCTGGCATTAAATTCTGACTTCTCTCATGTTGTTTGCCACTCAGGAGAGTGCTCTCTCTGTACTACCTGACGCAGTAATAAAGAGAACATTAGCAGAGAATCATAGAATTGTAGAAAAATAGAAATGGTTTGTGTTGAAAGGGACCTTAAAAATCATCTAGTTCCAACTCCCCTACCATGGGCAGGGACACCTCTCACTAGACCAGGTTGCCACATTCAGCCTGGCCTTGAACACTTCCAGGGAGGGGACGTTCATAAATTCTCTAGACATCACATTCTAGTGTCTCATCACCCTCACAGAAAATAATTTCTTCCAAATATCTTACCTAAATTTAGCCTCTTTCAGTTTAAAATCTTTACCCCTCATCCTATCACAACACTCCCTGATAAACAGTCTCTCCCCACCTTTTCTGTAGGTCCCCTTTAAGTACTGGAAGGTTACTATAAAGTCTTTCCAGACATAGCCTTCTCTTCTCCAGGATGAACAGCCCCAACTCTTTCAGCCTGTCCTTATAAGGCAGGTGCTCCAAGACCCTGATCATCTTTGTGGCCCTTCCCTGGACTCCATCTAACAGGTCCATGTGCTTTTCATGTTGGGGGTCCCAGAACTGAAAACAGCATTGCAGGTGGTGTCTCACAAGAGCAAAGTAGAGGCAGGGAGAATCGCCTCACTCAGCCTGCTGGCCATGTTTCTACACAAGTCAGGAGTAATTTTAAAAACACCATGGAATGGTTATCTCAGGTAGATGGAAGTTTAAAAAGGAAATAAAAATGCCTGTTGCATACAACCACATCAGACCCTCAAATGCATCTACATGAACAGGTGTTTCCACAGGCTCTGAGACTCAGCCAGCTAGCCTTATTATTGGTGTGATTTTTGTACGCTTTCGGAACAACACAAATTGTTTTGATTCCTCATTTACACAGATGGTAATGTCATGTCAAAGGTGGATAAGCCAGATTTGACAGCTCTATTAAATCAGTGGGCATCTTTGAAGATAATTTTAGTATGCTTTCTCATGTTTCCCACCATTTTGGAAAGCATGAAAAGGTTGAAGCCAACCCATAACTCCTCTGGCCTACTGAAACTGCGGTCTTTGTTCTTAACTCCTTAGTGGACAGACAGCCATAATGCCATGAGGATTGTGCAGTGATCATGCTGCTTTATGATGTGTAGATGCTAAATGCTACTAGACGAATTTCCACAGTTGATGAATGTTACCCACACATTGACATGACAATCACAATAGACTTGTACTTCTTAGCCTCTTCTACACACAACATACCAAAGAGCAGCTCCAATAAGATGCAGCCTCTAACCGGCGTTCAGTTCTAGCTTTCTGTCAAATTCTTCCTTTGTTAGCACTGAAACAGTTTTGAATCCTGCCAATAAACATGAACTTTTTAACAATGACAATTTTCATTCTGTTTGTGTAAAGATAAATGATCCTACATTGATCTTGACTTACTAAATACCACAATTTTGTGCTACTATCGACAACAATAAAGTGATCTGTTTTTGACTAAGAATTTCATGCAAAATGAACTATTAGTCTTTAGTCTTTGACTTCTTGTACATAAATCTTTCATAGAGCCTGTCATGTAGAAAGAACAAGTTAATATCAGCAGCAGCCTTTAGACCATGGATAGTCATATTTGAAACTGCTGCATGAAATAAAGCAAACAAGAAAGGCTTTGTGAGGTATCCTTTTTTGTCCTCAGCCATCACAGACAGAAGATTGAAATTCAATGATCTTTGCTCTCATACATCCCATGGTGTACCTGTCTCACATTGTATAAACCAGCTGCAAAAGATCACATTCCATGTGATTACAAAGTCCAAATTAGTTAGCATAAGGCAGTTATACTGGGATCAATGAAGTCAATATCCTTCACATCTAGATTTTCTAAGGAACAGAATGCCTTTGTTTGCAGAGACTTGTGAGAAAAGCTTTAAGCATTCTATGAATTATGTATAACTAAGAACATGTGAATGACAACACTAGAAGAAATGACATGAATAAGGAATAAAGAAACGGCAGGTGTCAATGGCACTGAAATCATCAGGTCATCAGACATCATGGCACGTTCAAGATGCTCAGAGCAGGAAAACAAAAGGTAGACTCCACCCAGAGAAGGAAGCCATGCCTGTGAGTAGCACAGCAGAATTCGTTAGTGACATTCCCAGAAGAGGGACAGGATGAAAAAAAGATCACAATCACTGTCAGCTACTTGATGGTACAAAAGACACTTCCAAAAAACAAGCATATGGTTGCTAAATGAAAACAACCTGTGAGACATGACGAAATCCTTCGTGTCTGATGACCCTTGTCCTCTGCCCTATCACAGGTAATTCTGCCCTGACTACTTAGACAAACACTGCATTAGTTATAAGCATGAAGAAACAATATGAGTAAATGATAAAATGTGCCTGCAATCCTACACAAGAACAGATAAGAGTGAATGAATCCCATTCAAACAGACAACATCCCTTCCTCAAGTTCTAATGTCCTGCTCTGCAAGCAGCAGTGGTCTTCACAAGGCAACCCATAAAACACACTTGAATTAAAACAGATAATCAAAGGATACTTTAAACAAGCAAATAAAAGTGCTTGCATTTTTGTTTCCTACATTTAATGATATCATATGGTATTTCCTTGGACAGTAATTTTTATTTTCTTTTTGACAATTCTTCAAGTATGAAAAGGCCAGCAAGTGCCGTTAAAAGCTTTAAAGCTTTTTGAAAAGCAGATAAAGGTGAAAACAAACTCTCCCCATTACTCATATCTCTTCTTGCTAAATTGAAGATGACTTGAAGGTGATATATTTGACAGAACATAGACTGAAAATGCAACTGAAGTAAAGTATACAAGCCGCAAAAAAAATTATGTTTTTTGAAAATCAGCAACATTACTATTCGCTTGTATGGTTTATCTGAAGTGCCATCAAAAAACATTCTTTCCTCTTCAAACCCAAAAACATTCACAGTAATCAAAAATACATGAAGCTATTAAATTTCAGTTTAAAAATCCCACTATGATACATACATCAGAATATGGCAATAAGTTGGTTTTCCCTGGATAAAAGAAAAAAAAAAACCAACCAAACAATTTTTCCAGTATTCGGTATGTTTAGAAATTGTTTTAAAGGTTGGTTCATCATATTAAAACAGGTCTGGTATTGTTCATTATTTCAGTTCAGATTAGAATAACAAATACATAAAATAAAGTAATTGATCCACTTCCCATTCAAGCTTAGGCAGGCCCAGGAGCAATGAGCTGATTGGCACTTGAGTGAGAAGGTTTTGTGCTGCTTGTTATGCAGAAAGGCTGCTGGAATACTTTGTCAGAGACAGTTACAAGCTGCCAAACAAAGATTAGCAAACATGACAAAATATTGTTTCCCAAAAGTCATGGACATTATGACTTCTTTGACAAATGGGACTTATTTCAGTTTTAAATGACACTGAAGCATTGAGAAGTTTTAAGCTTTGATTGCATCCTAATGTGGAAAAAGAGCAGAGAGTTCTTTTATCTTATTGTAATGAACTTCCATTCATAATTCATAATTTTTAATATTTTAATAGATTACATGCTTTAGAGCCTACCCAAGCAAACTGGAAAACCACAGGGTATAGAATCATCGTCACTACAACACAACAGTAGCAAATAAGATTTCATAGTTCCCTGAGCAATGAAGGCTTGTCTCAGTAAAATTTTATGTACCCTTTACCCTCACACAGCAAGGAATTTGTATTGAGAAACTATTCATGACATACTCAGAGACCCTATACCAGTTTAGCTTCATATTCTTCTCTTTGTAGCTTCTAAATGCTTTAAAGTATGCAAAAATTTCTCAGTGAACAGAAAAGAATAAAAATGTCTTGGTCTAAAGAAGTCTTTAGGCAGTAACAAGTAAATGAATCACATCAGGGAAATCCCAGGTATTAAATAGTTAAATAAATAAATAAAAATGGACAGCTCTATTTTTATTTGTTTAGGAAAAAATATTTATCTCAGAAATGTACTCATTCATTTCAATTAACATAGTTTCATGGGCCTGCAAAGTAGAATGCCAAGGACAGGCTTTTCAGCTCTAGGATAAAATAGAGGTTTCTCTACGTGTCCAGAAGCTATAATATAGTCAACAGCATGGTGATTTTATGTTCAGGATCTCTTCTGGATGATGGCAGAAATTCAAAGTTTATAGCCAGGCTTAAAGTTTCAACTAATAGATTTTTACTCCCTTGGAGGTATCAGCACGTGTTTCAGTTCACTGTTCCTATTACAAGAGTGGTAACCTCTGGCAGATTTGCACTCAAGTGATTCAACAAGATCACTCCACCTACAGTCTAGGCTGACCTGAAAAACTCCTTATAAAATGATACTGATCATAGAGCATTCTCTGTGGTACAGAGAAAGTCACAGAAGGTGTCTGGCTGTCCAACACCCTAATGACAAAGTTACAGGCTGTTCCAGATTTTAAAAGCGCTTGGGTTCTATTCTAATTCAGGACCTTGGAGCTGTTTTCTTAGAACTTCTCTGTGATCTCTCACTTTCTTTTTTTTTCACTCAGCTTTCATCCATACAGAATAGGATCTTTGGGAGACGTTCATCAGAAAGTTCCCTTTGGTATTTCTGTTCCTATTTGTAGTGAGAAACTCAGAGCCATCTTGCTCCTGTGTAGATGAAAGAAGTTGAAAGAAAGAAGACACAAAGTAAAAAAAAAGCACTGGTTATTAAATTGTGAGAAAAAGTTGTAGCTGACAAAGTTTAACTCATTTGACTTTATTACGGTAG
This sequence comes from Trogon surrucura, assembly GCA_020746105.1. NCBI lineage: Eukaryota > Metazoa > Chordata > Aves > Trogoniformes > Trogonidae > Trogon > Trogon surrucura. The sequence goes on along the minus strand of CM036617.1, from coordinate 107,380,964 downwards.
TAGTTTCTAACAATCCAAGAACTTTCCGGTTTTCCTTACTTAATACTTTGTATTTCTCCACACACAAAATAAGTCTTTATTCTATTTATTGTCAGTATTTTTAAGTAGCTTTTAGTATTTATTCTGATAACCTATTATAGAAAATTTATTATAGAAAACATGTAAAGTACTCATACTAATAAGAAACAGAGTTTGTATCATTGTCAAGAATATACACCAGCACATATACTAGTCTCAGAAATGGAAAACCAAGGGGGTTTTATTTAGAGAGATGTAAGATAGCTATACCTTGGTAGAACTGAAACTTGATGTTATTCCATACTGGCAGTTGAGATTTTTGAAAAACAGGTCTGCTCATTCTTAGCCACCAAGGAGTACTTTTTCTTCTGAACATTTCAAAAAGCTTAATAAAATTATTTAATTTACTCAAATTAGGTAATAAGAGAGAACAGGTTAGAGGGATGATCAGAGGAATGAGAGTACATATTAATAAGTATTAAAGAGTTTTGCTTCCTATAAACCTGTAGGCTTTATGAACAAACTTAAGGACTTGAAGAAAATAGTCTACTGGTGAGGGAACATCTTAGGCTTGTTCTACAGTCTTCTGAATGTCAGGAGATTTATTTTTTAGGCTCCAATATATTAGTGGTAGCAAGAAAACAAAATACTTTGGGGAAGATAAATTTATGGAGAGACATAATTGCTATTGGGTAATAAATGGCTGTTGTCCAACTTGGAAGATCTCTTCTAGTCCTTTTTTGCCTGTACTTTACTGATCAAAAGTACTGTAAACGTATTTTCCTTTCTTTGAAAACCTACAATGAAAATATGTTGGAAAGAATATTCAAAAGCCTGTTTATAGTCTAAAGAAATGAAACATTGTATCAACAAGCTTGAACATAAAAACTCTACAGTTCCCAGTACAATTACTATCTGGTGCAAGAGTTTTCACTACTCAGTTATAATTGTCCTGTTCAGGGACAGTATTTTCTTTTGTACTTATGCCATTCACAGAATTCCCCATGGCATCAGTGCAGTAATGATACAAGTGCTGTAAATGCAATTTGGATAACAATTTTCTGAGCAAGTGAGAATGAAACAGAAAGGCAATACTCCACACCTGCACAATGGCAACTCTGCTGTAGAAACAGAAGCACATGAGGGCTCTGTTCCAGCTCAGCCCTTTGCAAATCTGCATCTGGCTGTAGTCCCCAGACCGGGAGAGAAGGTCTAAGTGCTAACAAAACCTTAGCGTGAACCTACACACTGAAAGACATCAAAGAAGTCATGTGAGATGTTTTGAGTCCTGTAAAAGCCTCAGATGACATTTCACACACGTTTATAATGTTTACTGCTCCCAAATACTATGTTTAAAATGTAATGATTTGTTCAGTAGTTAATAGTGGTTCATACTTTCATACTTTGCACCTTTAAGCCTATTTCATGACCTTGTAAAAACTTCTTATTCTGCAACTGCCATTTCAGTTGAAAATAGCAAAAAAAAAAAAAAAAAAAAGGCTATCAGGTTGGTCAAACATGACTTCCCCTTGGCAAAGCCATGCTGACTGCTCCTAATAACCTTCTTATCCTTGATATGCCTAGAGACAGCGTCAAGGATAAGATGTTCCATCACCTTTCCAGGGATGGAAGTGAGGCTGACCGGTCTGTAGTTACCTGGGTCATTCTTCCTGCTCTTCTTGAAGACTGGATTGATGTTTGCTTTCCTACAGTTTTCAGGCACCTTACCTGGTCCCCACGACTTACCAAAGATGATGGAGAGTGGCCTAGCAATGACCTCCACCAGCTACCTCAGCACCCACGGGTGCATCCCATCAGGGTGCATGGATTTATGGATGTTCAAGTGTTCAAACTGATCCCTAACCCAGTCCTCCTTAACCAGGGTAAACTCCTCCTTTATCTTGACTTTCTCTGGGGCCTCAGGGGATTGAGGCTCCTGAGGACAGTCTCCAACAGCATAGACAGAGGCAGAGAAGGCATTCAGTAACTCTGCCTTCTTTCTGTCCTCTGTCTCCAGGACACCCACTTCATTCAACAGAGGGTCTACATTGCCTCTAGTGTTAGTTTTGTCAGCAATGTATTTGAAGAAGCCCTTTCTATTGTCCTTGATCTCCCTCACAAGTTTTAATTCCAAGGAGGCCTTAACGTTTCTAATTGCCTCCCTACGCTCCCTGACAGCAGTCCTATACTCCACCCAAGTGGCCAGCCCTTCCTTCCCCTTCCACCTGAGTCTGCCCAGCAGATCCCTGGTTAACCATGCAGGTCTCCTGGATCTCTTTCTTGATTACCTAGCTGATGGGATGCACTGATCCTCAGCCTGGAAGAAGTGGTCCTTGAATACCAACCAACTATTTTGGGCCCCTTTACCTTCTAGTTCCCTGTCCTATGGGGTTTCCCTTAGGAATTGCTTGAAAAGGGCAAAGTTGGTCCTGCTGAAATCCAGAGTTGCGATCCTGCTGGATAGTCTCTTCCTACCGCACAAGGTCCTGAACTCTACCGTCTCATGGTCACTGCAGCCAAGGTTGCCCCCAACCTTCACTGCTTCAACCAGACCTTCCTTGTTGGTGAGCACAAGGTCCAGTAGCGCTCCTTTCCTGGTCAGTTCATTCACCATTTGCGTCAAGAAATTATCACTGTTGCACTGGTGGAACCTCCTGGACTGAGGATGGTTGGCTGTGTGGGGCTTCCAGCAAACATCTGGGTAGTTGAACTCCCCCATGAGAACTAGGGCCTGGGATTGAGAGGCTGCTGTCAGCTGCCTGTAAAAGGCCTCATCAACTTCCTCCTCCTGATCAGGTGGTCTGTAACAGACACCTGCCACAGTATCACCTAAGCTAGCCTACCCCTTAATTCTTACCCACAAACTCTCGACTTGCTCCTCATCCGCCTCTGGATAGATCTCAATACACTCCAGTTGTTCACTCATGTAAAGAGCAATCTCACCTTGTTGGCCTGTCTTTCCATCAAGGCCCACATTCCAGTTTTGCAAGTTGTCCCACCACATCTCTGTAATCACAAGGAGATTATAGTTCTCCAGCAGCACATAGATTTCTAATTCCCCCTGCTTCTTGCATTGGTATACAGACACTTAAGAGATTTAATGGAGAAACATCTGTTACCGTTGCTTGTGCCATCCGTGTTGGAGTGGATGCACTTAAGCAGGGTCATTGTTTTCACCCCTAACACCAGGATACTTCCCCCGGCTCATCTCTAGTGAGCCAGATTTTATCCCCTTCCCCCTTCCAACCTAGTTTAAAGCCCTATAGGTTAATCCTGTCAACTCACCAGCAAGAATCCTCCTCCCTCTCTGAGACAGCCCCACTCCATCTATAACTGTCATGCCCGGTGCTGTGTAAACTTCCCCATGATCATAAAACCCAAAATCTTGCTGGCAGCATCAGTCTTTAAGCCATGCATTAACTGCATGTACTTTTCTGTCCCTTTCAGTATTCCTGCCTGCTACTGAAGGGATAGAAGAGAAAACTACCTGTGCCCCCCAAACCTTTGATCAACTGGCCTAGTGACTTAAAGTCCTTTTTAATTCTCTTTTTACTCCTTTGTTTGATCTCATCACTGCCAGCCTGGACAACCAGTAATGGGTAGTAATCAGTGGGATGCACCAGACTAGGGAGTTTTTTAGTAATGTCCCTAATCTGAGATCCAGGGAGGCAAGAGACTTCCCTGTGGGCTGGGTTCGAGCAGCAGATAGGACCCTCTGTTCCCCTCAGAAGGGAGTCTCCAATAACAATTGCCCTCCTTTTTTTCTTAGACAAAGAAGTCCTAATGCGTGTGGCTGACTGACTCACCCCTGACAGCCCTATTGATGAACATCCACCTGTCTCTTCCTTTTTCTAGCTCTCATTGTCTAGAGCTCCACACCTGCTTTGCAAGGGCAATCAGGCAGGTGAGGGAGGCCGGGCAGGAATTTTCCTTCCTCTCCTGGCAGGCACTTGCTTCCACTCCTCCCCATCCTTTAGTTCCCCCCCTTTTGCCTGATAGCCAGAGGGAAGGGGATTTTCTGCTTCTTGTGGAGCCTGCTGCTTATGTTTCAGGAAACGGCTGCACCAATCTATCTCTCTCTCAGACCCCCTGATAATCCTCAGCCTTTCTACTTCATCCACCAGGCTGAGCAGATCGTTCTGACACATTTGACACAGGTGTGGTCTCCACTACCCTCCGTGGCAAGTGCCAGGCTCCGGGACTCTCTGCAGTCCAACACCTGAACACCCGCATGCCTACGTGGGGCCTCTGTCTGGGTGCCCACAGTTTTTCTAACGGCCTTTGATCAGGTTGCAATCATAATTGGTTCCACAACGAAAAGACCTCTCAAAACTATACATGGGTTTATTTACGGCACGTTTAAGTATTCCGTTGTTAGCAGCGACTTACCATTTATTGCCTTGTGTTCACAGGGCAGAGACTAGTGGCTGCCCTCACCAAAGCTTCTTATACCCTGAGGGGACAAGTAACATGCTTAACGTTTTTCATGTTAATGTATACAATTAGCGGCTGGTTAATAGCTCTAATGCCTCGTTTAGATTACTCCGCCCACCCTAGCTCGGCTGCCTGCCTTCCAGCCGCTGGCTCCAGCACAGGCCAGCTGCTGTTCCTGGGTTAAAAAAAGGGCTAAAAAGAGCTTTTTGTAGGCCTTATCTGCTTTAGATCCCTTCCCCAGTGCAGTCTTACCTGCCCTGAAGCCCGTCTCAGCAGCAAATGAGTTGGACTCTACCAAACTGGGCAGTGAATAAATCACTTTTTCAGTCTGAGCACACCTGTCTGCCCGCGCCTCCACAGCCACAGCCAGGCCAGCTCCTAAAAGAGCACAGATAATCGCCTTCCCTTTCCAACTTTCTTCTTTGATTGCTTTTTCAAAGCCAAAATACCATCTACTACTCTCTACAGGCCTGACAAATTTTTTCTCTCTCAGTCCTGCCCAGGAATCAACAGGCAGGCACAGCAAGTTTCCAGAAACTTAAAAAGTCCTTCTGAGAAGGGTTGCAACTTTCCATGTTTCCAGGCCAAACCAAAACAGTAACAAACAACAGAAGCAATGAACAAAACCCCCATCAAAACAACAACACGAAGAAGACAGACACAAAAGAAAACAAAGGACCCAAATGCTCTATTTCAGGGGACACCATAAATACCTCAGGAACACTTTCCTGAGAGGCCCCGCTTCAAGCAGTTCAGTTACGGGTGAAACCACATAAAGTCAGACAATGTGGGTCTCAGGGAGGTACCTCTGGAAACAGTTTCTAATGGCTTCAACAAAACTCACCAACCACGAATTGCCCTAGCGTCCCGGGGAGGTGCCACATCAACCAGTTTCAAACAATTCAATGTCAAACAACCTGAAGCAGATTAAAGTGAGAAAAATTCAACACTTTCCCCTGACAGATGCCATCCTTGTCACTCAGTAAAAGTCCCATCTTGGACCATACTTGGTCAAGCCACAATGATCCCAGAGACGAGATTAAGACACAAATGAGGTCAATATTGTGTTTTCTCCTGAGTAATGATTCTTCAAACACGAAGAGAGAAAGAAAGAGAGAGAAGAAAAAGGAAGAAATAAAGTGAACAGAAAAGGCAAAAGAAAAGGAAGAAAAAAAAAACAATACCCTTGCTGAAATCCCACACCTGGTCACAGGGCTCTTGTACATGATGCATGTGTAACAGGAAAACCACACTTACTTGTTCTGGCAGTATCTAACTCCACATATCATCACCTACCCCTGCAGAAGGAAAACAAGAACTAAATCTGGGTGGTTGCACCTATGGTCCCTTTTATGCCTCTTGAAAGTTTGCTCCGCCCCATTTGCAAGGTATTGTGGGAAGGATGGGGCATGCCCTGAGGTACAAAAGCCTCAGCCAAGGTTCATCCAGCTGAGGGATCTAGACTGACAGAAAGTTATATATGAGAGAAATGGTTAAACATTTACTTCATGTCATTCTTCTAAAAAAGATAAAAAGACCGCCTCGCCTCGCCTCGCCTCGCCTCGCCTCGCCTCGCCTCGCCTCGCCTCGCCTCGCCTCGCCTCGCCTCGCCTCGCCTCGCCTCGCCTCGCCTCGCCTCGCCTCGCCTCGCCTCGCCTCGCCTCGCCTCGCCTCGCCTCGCCTCGCCTCGCCTCGCCTCGCCTCGCCTCGCCTCGCCTCGCCTCGCCTCGCCTCGCCTCGCCTCGCCTCGCCTCGCCTCGCCTCGCCTCGCCTCGCCTCGCCTCGCCTCGCCTCGCCTCGCCTCGCCTCGCCTCGCCTCGCCTCGCCTCGCCTCGCCTCGCCTCGCCTCGCCTCGCCTCGCCTCGCCTCGCCTCGCCTCGCCTCGCCTCGCCTCGCCTCGCCTCGCCTCGCCTCGCCTCGCCTCGCCTCGCCTCGCCTCGCCTCGCCTCGCCTCGCCTCGCCTCGCCTCGCCTCGCCTCGCCTCGCCTCGCCTCGCCTCGCCTCGCCTCGCCTCGCCTCGCCTCGCCTCGCCTCGCCTCGCCTCGCCTCGCCTCGCCTCGCCTCGCCTCGCCTCGCCTCGCCTCGCCTCGCCTCGCCTCGCCTCGCCTCGCCTCGCCTCGCCTCGCCTCGCCTCGCCTCGCCTCGCCTCGCCTCGCCTCGCCTCGCCTCGCCTCGCCTCGCCTCGCCTCGCCTCGCCTCGCCTCGCCTCGCCTCGCCTCGCCTCGCCTCGCCTCGCCTCGCCTCGCCTCGCCTCGCCTCGCCTCGCCTCGCCTCGCCTCGCCTCGCCTCGCCTCGCCTCGCCTCGCCTCGCCTCGCCTCGCCTCGCCTCGCCTCGCCTCGCCTCGCCTCGCCTCGCCTCGCCTCGCCTCGCCTCGCCTCGCCTCGCCTCGCCTCGCCTCGCCTCGCCTCGCCTCGCCTCGCCTCGCCTCGCCTCGCCTCGCCTCGCCTCGCCTCGCCTCGCCTCGCCTCGCCTCGCCTCGCCTCGCCTCGCCTCGCCTCGCCTCGCCTCGCCTCGCCTCGCCTCGCCTCGCCTCGCCTCGCCTCGCCTCGCCTCGCCTCGCCTCGCCTCGCCTCGCCTCGCCTCGCCTCGCCTCGCCTCGCCTCGCCTCGCCTCGCCTCGCCTCGCCTCGCCTCGCCTCGCCTCGCCTCGCCTCGCCTCGCCTCGCCTCGCCTCGCCTCGCCTCGCCTCGCCTCGCCTCGCCTCGCCTCGCCTCGCCTCGCCTCGCCTCGCCTCGCCTCGCCTCGCCTCGCCTCGCCTCGCCTCGCCTCGCCTCGCCTCGCCTCGCCTCGCCTCGCCTCGCCTCGCCTCGCCTCGCCTCGCCTCGCCTCGCCTCGCCTCGCCTCGCCTCGCCTCGCCTCGCCTCGCCTCGCCTCGCCTCGCCTCGCCTCGCCTCGCCTCGCCTCGCCTCGCCTCGCCTCGCCTCGCCTCGCCTCGCCTCGCCTCGCCTCGCCTCGCCTCGCCTCGCCTCGCCTCGCCTCGCCTCGCCTCGCCTCGCCTCGCCTCGCCTCGCCTCGCCTCGCCTCGCCTCGCCTCGCCTCGCCTCGCCTCGCCTCGCCTCGCCTCGCCTCGCCTCGCCTCGCCTCGCCTCGCCTCGCCTCGCCTCGCCTCGCCTCGCCTCGCCTCGCCTCGCCTCGCCTCCGCCTCGCCTCGCCTCGCCTCGCCTCGCCTCGCCTCGCCTCGCCTCGCCTCGCCTCGCCTCGCCTCGCCTCGCCTCGCCTCGCCTCGCCTCGCCTCGCCTCGCCTCGCCTCGCCTCGCCTCGCCTCGCCTCGCCTCGCCTCGCCTCGCCTCGCCTCGCCTCGCTCGCCTCGCCTCGCCTCGCCTCGCCTCGCCTCGCCTCGCCTCGCCTCGCCTCGCCTCGCCTCGCCTCGCCTCGCCTCGCCTCGCCTCGCCTCGCCTCGCCTCGCCTCGCCTCGCCTCGCCTCGCCTCGCCTCGCCTCGCCTCGCCTCGCCTCGCCTCGCCTCGCCTCGCCTCGCCTCGCCTCGCCTCGCCTCGCCTCGCCTCGCCTCGCCTCGCCTCGCCTCGCCTCGCCTCGCCTCGCCTCGCCTCGCCTCGCCTCGCCTCGCCTCGCCTCGCCTCGCCTCGCCTCGCCTCGCCTCGCCTCGCCTCGCCTCGCCTCGCCTCGCCTCGCCTCGCCTCGCCTCGCCTCGCCTCGCCTCGCCTCGCCTCGCCTCGCCTCGCCTCGCCTCGCCTCGCCTCGCCTCGCCTCGCCTCGCCTCGCCTCGCCTCGCCTCGCCTCGCCTCGCCTCGCCTCGCCTCGCCTCGCCTCGCCTCGCCTCGCCTCGCCTCGCCTCGCCTCGCCTCGCCTCGCCTCGCCTCGCCTCGCCTCGCCTCGCCTCGCCTCGCCTCGCCTCGCCTCGCCTCGCCTCGCCTCGCCTCGCCTCGCCTCGCCTCGCCTCGCCGCCTCGCCTCGCCTCGCCTCGCCTCGCCTCGCCTCGCCTCGCCTCGCCTCGCCTCGCCTCGCCTCGCCTCGCCTCGCCTCGCCTCGCCTCGCCTCGCCTCGCCTCGCCTCGCCTCGCCTCGCCTCGCCTCGCCTCGCCTCGCCTCGCCTCGCCTCGCCTCGCCTCGCCTCGCCTCGCCTCGCCTCGCCTCGCCTCGCCTCGCCTCGCCTCGCCTCGCCTCGCCTCGCCTCGCCTCGCCTCGCCTCGCCTCGCCTCGCCTCGCCTCGCCTCGCCTCGCCTCGCCTCGCCTCGCCTCGCCTCGCCTCGCCTCGCCTCGCCTCGCCTCGCCTCGCCTCGCCTCGCCTCGCCTCGCCTCGCCTCGCCTCGCCTCGCCTCGCCTCGCCTCGCCTCGCCTCGCCTCGCCTCGCCTCGCCTCGCCTCGCCTCGCCTCGCCTCGCCTCGCCTCGCCTCGCCTCGCCTCGCCTCGCCTCGCCTCGCCTCGCCTCGCCTCGCCTCGCCTCGCCTCGCCTCGCCTCGCCTCGCCTCGCCTCGCCTCGCCTCGCCTCGCCTCGCCTCGCCTCGCCTCGCCTCGCCTCGCCTCGCCTCGCCTCGCCTCGCCTCGCCTCGCCTCGCCTCGCCTCGCCTCGCCTCGCCTCGCCTCGCCTCGCCTCGCCTCGCCTCGCCTCGCCTCGCCTCGCCTCGCCTCGCCTCGCCTCGCCTCGCCTCGCCTCGCCTCGCCTCGCCTCGCCTCGCCTCGCCTCGCCTCGCCTCGCCTCGCCTCGCCTCGCCTCGCCTCGCCTCGCCTCGCCTCGCCTCGCCTCGCCTCGCCTCGCCTCGCCTCGCCTCGCCTCGCCTCGCCTCGCCTCGCCTCGCCTCGCCTCGCCTCGCCTCGCCTCGCCTCGCCTCGCCTCGCCTCGCCTCGCCTCGCCTCGCCTCGCCTCGCCTCGCCTCGCCTCGCCTCGCCTCGCCTCGCCTCGCCTCGCCTCGCCTCGCCTCGCCTCGCCTCGCCTCGCCTCGCCTCGCCTCGCCTCGCCTCGCCTCGCCTCGCCTCGCCTCGCCTCGCCTCGCCTCGCCTCGCCTCGCCTCGCCTCGCCTCGCCTCGCCTCGCCTCGCCTCGCCTCGCCTCGCCTCGCCTCGCCTCGCCTCGCCTCGCCTCGCCTCGCCTCGCCTCGCCTCGCCTCGCCTCGCCTCGCCTCGCCTCGCCTCGCCTCGCCTCGCCTCGCCTCGCCTCGCCTCGCCTCGCCTCGCCTCGCCTCGCCTCGCCTCGCCTCGCCTCGCCTCGCCTCGCCTCGCCTCGCCTGCCTCGCCTCGCCTCGCCTCGCCTCGCCTCGCCTCGCCTCGCCTCGCCTCGCCTCGCCTCGCCTCGCCTCGCCTCGCCTCGCCTCGCCTCGCCTCGCCTCGCCTCGCCTCGCCTCGCCTCGCCTCGCCTCGCCTCGCCTCGCCTCGCCTCGCCTCGCCTCGCCTCGCCTCGCCTCGCCTCGCCTCGCCTCGCCTCGCCTCGCCTCGCCTCGCCTCGCCTCGCCTCGCCTCGCCTCGCCTCGCCTCGCCTCGCCTCGCCTCGCCTCGCCTCGCCTCGCCTCGCCTCGCCTCGCCTCGCCTCGCCTCGCCTCGCCTCGCCTCGCCTCGCCTCGCCTCGCCTCGCCTCGCCTCGCCTCGCCTCCGCCTCGCCTCGCCTCGCCTCGCCTCGCCTCGCCTCGCCTCGCCTCGCCTCGCCTCGCCTCGCCTCGCCTCGCCTCGCCTCGCCTCGCCTCGCCTCGCTTCGCCTCGCCTCGCCTCGCCTCGCCGCCTCGCCTCGCCTCGCCTCGCCTCGCCTCGCCTCGCCTCGCCTCGCCTCGCCTCGCCTCGCCTCGCCTCGCCTCGCCTCGCCTCGCCTCGCCTCGCCTCGCCTCGCCTCGCCTCGCCTCGCCTCGCCTCGCCTCGCCTCGCCTCGCCTCGCCTCGCCTCGCCTCGCCTCGCCTCGCCTCGCCTCGCCTCGCCTCGCCTCGCCTCGCCTCGCCTCGCCTCGCCTCGCCTCGCCTCGCCCGCCTCGCCTCGCCTCGCCTCGCCTCGCCTCGCCTCGCCTCGCCTCGCCTCGCCTCGCCTCGCCTCGCCTCGCCTCGCCTCGCCTCGCCTCGCCTGCCTCGCCTCGCCTCGCCTGCCTCGCCTCGCCTCGCCTCGCCTCGCCTCGCCTCGCCTCGCCTCGCCTCGCCTCGCCTCGCCTCGCCTCGCCTCGCCTCGCCTCGCCTCGCCTGCCTCGCCTCGCCTCGCCTCGCCTCGCCTCGCCTCGCCTCGCCTCGCCTCGCCTGCCTCGCCTCGCCTCGCCTCGCCTCGCCTCGCCTCGCCTCGCCTCGCCTCGCCTCTCCTCGCCTCGCCTCGCCTCGCCTCGCCTCGACTCGCCTCGCCTCGCCTCGCCTCGCCTCGCCTCGCCTCGCCTCGCCTCGCCTCGCCTCGCCTCGCCTCGCCTCGCCTCGCCTCGCCTCGCCTCGCCTCGCCTCGCCTCGCCTCGCCTCGCCTCGCCTCGCCTCGCCTCGCCTCGCCTCGCCTCGCCTCGCCTCGCCTCGCCTCGCCTCGCCTCGCCTCGCCTCGCCTCGCCTCTCCTCGCCTCGCCTCGCCTCGCCTCGCCTCGCCTCGCCTCGCCTCGCCTCGCCTCGCCTCGCCTCGCCTCGCCTCGCCTCGCCTCGCCTCGCCTCGCCTCGCCTCGCCTCGCCTCGCCTCGCCTCGCCTCGCCTCGCCTCGCCTCGCCTCGCCTCGCCTCGCCTCGCCTCGCCTCGCCTCGCCTCGCCTCGCCTCGCCTCGCCTCGCCTCGCCTCGCCTCGCCTCGCCTCGCCTCGCCTCGCCTCGCCTCGCCTCGCCTCGCCTCGCCTCGCCTCGCCTCGCCTCGCCTCGCCTCGCCTCGCCTCGCCTCGCCTCGCCTCGCCTCGCCTCGCCTCGCCTCGCCTCGCCTCGCCTCGCCTCGCCTCGCCTCGCCTCGCCTCGCCTCGCCTCGCCTCGCCTCGCCTCGCCTCGCCTCGCCTCGCCTCGCCTCGCCTCGCCTCGCCTCGCCTCGCCTCGCCTCGCCTCGCCTCGCCTCGCCTCGCCTCGCCTCGCCTCGCCTCGCCTCGCCTCGCCTCGCCTCGCCTCGCCTCGCCTCGCCTCGCCTCGCCTCGCCTCGCCTCGCCTCGCCTCGCCTCGCCTCGCCTCCGCCTCGCCTCGCCTCGCCTCGCCTCGCCTCGCCTCCGCCTCGCCTCGCCTCGCCTCGCCTCGCCTCGCCTCGCCTCGCCTCGCCTCGCCTCGCCTCGCCTCGCCTCGCCTCGCCTCGCCTCGCCTCGCCTCGCCTCGCCTCGCCTCGCCTCGCCTCGCCTCGCCTCGCCTCGCCTCGCCTCGCCTCGCCTCGCCTCGCCTCGCCTCGCCTCGCCTCGCCTCGCCTCGCCTCGCCTCGCCTCGCCTCGCCTCGCCTCGCCGCGCCTCGCCTCGCCTCGCCTCGCCTCGCCTCGCCTCGCCTCGCCTCGCCTCGCCTCGCCTCGCCTCGCCTCGCCTCGCCTCGCCTCGCCTCGCCTCGCCTCGCCGCGCCTCGCCTCGCCTCGCCTCGCCTCGCCTCGCCTCGCCTCGCCTCGCCTCGCCGCCTCGCCTCGCCTCGCCTCGCCTCGCCTCGCCTCGCCTCGCCTCGCCTCGCCTCGCCTCGCCTCGCCTCGCCTGCCTCGCCTCGCCTCGCCTCGCCTCGCCTCGCCTCGCCTCGCCTCGCCTCGCCTCGCCTCGCCTCGCCTCGCCTCGCCTCGCCTCGCCTGCCTCGCCTCGCCTCGCCTGCCTCGCCTCGCCTCGCCTCGCCTCGCCTCGCCTCGCCTCGCCTCGCCTCGCCTCGCCTCGCCTCGCCTCGCCTCGCCTCGCCTCGCCTTGCCTCGCCTCGCCTCGCCTCGCCTCGCCTCGCCTCGCCTCGCCTCGCCTCGCCTCGCCTCGCCTCGCCTCGCCTCGCCTCGCCTCGCCTCGCCTCGCCTCGCCTCGCCTCGCCTCGCCTCGCCTCGCCTCGCCTCGCCTCGCCTCGCCTCGCCTCGCCTCGCCTCGCCTCGCCTCGCCTCGCATCGCCTCGCCTCGCCTCGCCTCGCCTCGCCTCGCCTCGCCTCGCCTCGCCTCGCCTCGCCTCGCCTCGCCTCGCCTCGCCTCGCCTCGCCTCGCCTCGCCTCGCCTCGCCTCGCCTCGCCTCGCCTCGCCTCGCCTCGCCTCGCCTCGCCTCGCCTCGCCTCGCCTCGCCTCGCCTCGCCTCGCCTCGCCTCGCCTCGCCTCGCCTCGCCTCGCCGCCTCGCCTCGCCTCGCCTCGCCTCGCCTCGCCTCGCCTCGCCTCGCCTCGCCTCGCCTCGCCTCGCCTCGCCTGCCTCGCCTCGCCTCGCCTCGCCTCGCCTCGCCTCGCCTCGCCTCGCCTCGCCTCGCCTCGCCTCGCCTCGCCTCGCCTCGCCTCGCCTCGCCTCGCCTCGCCTCGCCTCGCCTCGCCTCGCCTCGCCTCGCCTCGCCTCGCCTCGCCTCGCCTCGCCTCGCCTCGCCTCGCCTCGCCTCGCCTCGCCTCGCCTCGCCTCGCCTCGCCTCGCCTCGCCTCGCCTCGCCTCGCCTCGCCTCGCCTCGCCTCGCCTCGCCTCGCCTCGCCTCGCCTCGCCTCGCCTCGCCTCGCCTCGCCTCGCCTCGCCTCGCCTCGCCTCGCCTCGCCTCGCCTCGCCTCGCCTCGCCTCGCCTCGCCTCGCCTCGCCTCGCCTCGCCTCGCCTCGCCTCGCCTCGCCTCGCCTCGCCTCGCCTCGCCTCGCCTCGCCTCGCCTCGCCTCGCCTCGCCTCGCCTCGCCTCGCCTCGCCTCGCCTCGCCTCGCCTCGCCTCGCCTCGCCTCTGCCTCGCCTCGCCTCGCCTCGCCTCGCCTCGCCTCGCCTCGCCTCGCCTCGCCTCGCCTCGCCTCGCCTCGCCTCGCCTCGCCTCGCCTCGCCTCGCCTCGCCTCGCCTCGCCTCGCCTCGCCTCGCCTCGCCTCGCCTCGCCTCGCCTCGCCTCGCCTCGCCTCGCCTCGCCTCGCCTCGCCTCGCCTCGCCTGCCTCGCCTCGCCTCGCCTCGCCTCGCCTCGCCTCGCCTCGCCTCGCCTCGCCTCGCCTCGCCTCGCCTCGCCTCGCCTCGCCTCGCCTCGCCTCGCCTCGCCTCGCCTCGCCTCGCCTCGCCTCGCCTCGCCTCGCCTCGCCTCGCCTCGCCTCGCCTCGCCTCGCCTCGCCTCGCCTCGCCTCGCCTCGCCTCGCCTTCCTGGATATCCTCTCAATGGGTGCCCAATGATTTACACATCACTAAGGCAGACTCTGCTGCCTTTTTAAATTTGGCCATACATTTGTCCTAAAGCAACAAACTGACACAGAAAAGAGCCTTTTGTGTCTTCAAGAATAATACACCTAATATTTAAGAGGCAATTACCTTTCCTTCCCTTCACACTTTAGAAGAATGACATGAAGTAAATGTTTAACCAGTTCTCTCATATACAACTTACTGTCAGTCTTGAAACTGAATAATAATAGACGTTTTTCTACCAGTCATTCTGCCTTAACTACATTGTTAATATCCTATGAAGGCATTCTTTAATTTATTAACATTTAGTTCATATTAGTAACCTTTCTTAAAATCTTGGAATGAAATGAGAGCATTGTCTTTTTTAACAAGCCTTTAGACTTTTAGGATTGTCTCTTAGAGTTTTCTGGGTTATAAGGGCCTTTTAGTTTAAAAATAATGTGATAAAAGTACATGACAGTAACTACGTATTCTGAACATTTTAATAATGTTACCATTAAATTTAAAAAGCAAAACAGGATTTGGACCAACAACATTTTGCTACTTTATCACACTTCTCTGGAAGCCTCTGTTGCACCAATTCTAGTCTGAAGGGTTAATAAATTTTTCTGGAAAGACATGGAAGAGAAAGTCTAATGCAACTTGTGCTTCACTAAAAATTAAGTGCTGTAATGAGGGATTAAATCAAATGTGTAAATTTAAAAATCTAAGTTGTATCCCTGTCATGATAAAAAGAGCAAAGGATACTTTTCAATAGAAGGAAAGGAATCTTACCAGTGCTTTTTCCTAGAGCCCCTGAATAATACATTCTTTTCTAATTTAGGAACACAAGTCATAGAAACAACCTTGGAAAAGGAAAAATGATCTAATTCCTTCACTCTCTAAGGCAACAGAAATACAACTTATTTATAATTATGTGAACCAAAATCCATGCCTTAAAACTTGTTTTTTCATAAGGTTAGTTGGCAGGACTGAAGAACTATCAGAATCAGAAGTCGTAGCTGTTTGTATTCATTCATAATTTTCTGACACGTCTCATGAAACATTCAGCATTAACTCAGTGTCCAGGCCAAATTTCAAGTGCAGTAATTACATTCTGCCTCCCTCAGTTGCCAAGTGCCACTGTCTGCAGCCAAGGTACTGTTATGATTCATACAAGTGTGTCCATAATTCTGCAGTAAATGGCATGACATAAATTTATATTTTAATCTTGTAAAAGCCACTATGAGGCATGGTGTTGTTCAACTAGGTTGTATCAGTACAGTAATTTGAGATTTCAACATACATAACTTTCCATAAGACAAAAAAATACAAGAAGAAAATCATCATTCAAGGGTAGCTGTTTGCTCGATAGGCATATCTGAATCATATGGTGAAGGAATTTGAGGGAAAGCAAAGTGAAGAAAAGGAAAGGTAGAGGTGCACATGTCATCTTGAATGTGAAGAAAAAGCTGGGTGTGGAACCTTGAGCAATTCTTACATCCACCGGCAGAAAGAGGCATTTATTAGTATCCTTTGCATAGAGGTTTATAAAACAAACAAACAAAAACCAAAACAAACCAACCAGAACTGTTTGAAACAACAGTTCCACTCAGGCAAAGGTATGTTTTATGACATATGTGACTGATGACCCAGCAAGCTTCAAGACACTACACATTCAGAATGAAAAGGTTTGTTTTTTTTTTTTTAAAAAATAATCTCTTCAAGTATAGTACATAAAACTGTGTAACTTTTCGGTCACTCATCTTCCACCAAATGAAGGACATAGCAGGCAAAATATTACAAGTCTCCTATCTGTCATTTGTTGTTTTTCTTCTCTGCCTCCATTAAACACACTTTTCCTCTGTTTGAAGTCTTTCAAAGAGAGCTTGTTTTTCTGTTTGTTAAGGGTGACAGGAAATTAAGAGAGCAAAATTTCATATGCTTGGTTTTGAATTGTTTAAGTATCAAAGATACTTTATTAATTACCTGCAGTAATTTTTAGCTCTTACTTTACTCTTTAAGCCAAGAAAATAACTGTCAACTCCTTTTAGGTGCATGTAGCGGTGATACAAAATTCCCAGAATATTAGAAATCTCCATTATGCCGTATCTCTGGACAGTAAATATTCATGACACAGAACTGTCAGCTGACAAAACCTCCAGCAGTATTTGACTGCATGACCAGCCGTGACCGAACATATCAGAAGTGTACAGGAATCAGGAAGTTTGCAATAAACTTCTGTTTCTACAGTTCTGTCCCCAAGGGCCATTGTAGTATTCCTGAACTACTAACAGATTAAAAGTTAGTCGCTAAATATCAAACCATCCTGATATCCTCCAAGATAAGTAGAGCTTGCCAATATCACTTCTGGCTACCTACATCTTCAAAAGAGGATTCCTCTAGTCATTTTATCAGGAGTCAAGGAAAATGGATGCTTCTTCTGAGGGAAGAGAATAAAAGAAAACCCTAACTGGTTTTCCAAGATTTTTTCTTCTTCTATTTTATAGACAAACACAGACCTCTAACTGTATGTGTAACATGTACATTCTCATATATTTACGCTCATATTTTATTAATTCTACAGAGGTTTATGTGTGGGGAAAAAAATCATTCAAAGATTGTCAAGACCGACCCTTCACCCTTCCACTATGCATTACAGTACTATTTTACAGTAAATAAAACAAGGTAACAAAAAGTATGAACTATAGATCTTTGAAGGATCCTTCAAAAGGATTTCGATCAACAGCAAGTCATTATCTCTTCAGGTACAGACAGGCATGATCTGAGACAAATTCCCATCAGCTGAACTTGTTAGTAGAAGATCTGAATCAAGAAACAGATTCTTAGTTAATGTAAACTAAACAAGAAAAAAAAATACATTTTTAAAAAATCAAACACCACCACCAAACAATTCACCCCCAAAACCCACCCATCCCCCTGAAACCTCTTTCAAACAGTATAGTTACAGCAACTCCACTAAATGAAGAAATGTCTCTTTAAATTTCAGATTTGCAAAACATTGCAAATCCCAGAACATTTGAGAAGGAGTTATCATATTTTGTTCATATATGAAACACCAAAATACAAAATAATATCCAATTAAAAGTTCTTGCAAGATGGTAGTTGAAACACCTTCCCGTTTTAAATCTACTGTCAATTATAAACATTACCTATAACATTTGTTTTTCTGATAAGTTCAGCAGGTAACTTAGTTACATACTTAGTTATATAACTTAGTACATACATAGGGCCATGTTAAGCAATATGGGCAGGTTCCCAGGCTAAAAAGAAGTGGTTAACTCTCAAGCGATCCTGTAAGGACCTTGGCCTTTAGCAACTAATTAAGTGAATTTAGATAATTTCATCTCTATCAATCAGAGAAAGCAAATAGTAGACTTTATTTTATCCTAATTAAGTTTACTTCACTATGTGACTTTTACTTCACCTCCCTCAAAGTCTTTTCAGAAAGAGTCTATATGCAATAGGTAATTTTTGAGGTCAGCATGTGGGAGTACAGCTTTCATTAACAAGAAATGAACTTGTTTGCATAACTCTGTATAAACAGTTCTGAGGACACATCCTTTATAAAAGACGCACCATATTCATAAGGAGACCTCTCAGGGAAGAAGAAAGTTCCTCAGTATCAGTCAGATCACTGCAGTTATTTCCACTCACTCCCCTCCTTTCTTACTTCTCTATTTCATTAATCAATTTGGGTTACTTCCAAACACCTGAATTCCAAAAAACTCTACTTATATTAATTAGCAAAACGACTACCAGTGGTGACTCTTAGTGATCTCTCAGTCATGAGCATTTTGTTGACTGCTAAAGTCACACCATGAGTAAGGAGGAAGGTGCCTTTCAGGATGGCTGGAGAAAAAAGACCCAAGCAAGTAGAAACTAGTTTTTCATTAATTAGTTCTACACAGAAAAGGAACTCACATGTATAGTAATTCAGTAGATCAAATCCTGTAAAATAATATCTGAACAAATCTCAAATTCAGCCACCTAGAAATTTTATAAAGGATTCAGAGAAATATAAGTTTCATCAGTCATTAGTGACGTGGCAACTGCACATCTTTTTATGCTGCAAGTAATGTGAAATGATTTGAACAATTCCCTTTTTAAAGAGAAAGTACTTTGCCACCCCTTACTGAGGTGTATTTTTAATAAATGAAGAATCGATAGTGACCCTTTGATTTTAAAGCCCTGAAGGATGAGGAAAAGAGAAGTGTTGGCTTCAGGGTAAATAACATAGACAATCTACTCATCTGAGCAGATGCTTTAGAATGGGAAGGATGAGAATCAATGACTGTGATGTCCAAGCCCTCGTTGCACAGGAGATGTTCCCCACTGTCAGGTTAAGTAGCAGTAATGGTATTGGACACCCTCCACCCAATTGGCTAGAGATGAACATTGATGAAGAAAAAACACCTCCAACCACAAAGACCGCAATTCTTAATGTTCATTGCCAAGGCATCCCTGTAAGGAAAAAAACGGCTCTGGTCCTAAAACTGTTAAAGGCTTTTATCAGATAGTCATTGTATAGAAGCTATCTAGCTTTTGAATAGGTATTTAGTTTTTCCATGAATATTAACTGTACGTAATATGTTGCGATCTCAGAGACAGTTGATACAGATCCTTGTATTTTCTCTAACGCTTTTCGTAATCCGTTTGTATGATGTCTATGATGTGTGATTGAATTAAAATTTGAATACACAGGCTTTGATTCTTGTATGTGATGCTGAAAATTATTGGTCCAAAAGACCAGTAAAACTCTCCTTTAACACTCTCAAACAGTATAGGCATTTCTAGTACCTAAGAAATTTTGCTTATTTCCCTTGTAGGTTAAATCTCATTCTCCTGGTAACTGTACTAAGGCACATAAAAAGATAATCAAGTGGTTGGTGACAGCCATCATGGCTTCACTAGGGGCAAGTCATGCCTGACTAATTTAGTGGCCTTCTATGATAAAGCTACAGTGCTGGTTGACATGGGAAAAGCAACGGATGTCATTTTCCTGGACTTGTGCAAGGTATTTGGCACTGTCCCACGTGACATCCTTGTCTCTAAAATGGAGGGACACGGATGTCACAGATGGACCACTCAGTGGATAAAGAACTGGCTGGATGGTCGCACTCAAATAGCTGTGATCAATGGCTCAATGTCCACATGGAGACCAGTGAAAGCGGTGTTCCTCAGGGGTCTGTTCTGGACCCAGTGCTGTTCAACATCTTTGTCAGCGACATGGACGACGGCATTGAGTGCACCCTCAGCAAGTTTGCTGACGACACCAAGCTGTGTGGTGCCGTGGGCTCACTTGGGGGAAGAGATGCCATCCAGGGGGACTTTGATAGGCTTGAGAAATGGGCCAGTGCAAACTGCATGAGCTTCAACAAGTCTAAGTGCAAGGTCCTTCACCCGGGTCGGGCCAATCCTAGGCAGAAATACAAACTGGGCACAGGGTTGACAGTTGCCCTGAAGAGAAGGATTTGGGGGTGTTGATAGACAAGAAGCTCAACATGAGCTGGCAGTGTGCTCATGCAGCCCAGAAGGCCAACTGCATCCTGGGATGTGTCAGAAGCATAGCCAGCAGGTCAAGAGAGGTGATTCTCCCCCTTTACTCTACTCTTGTGAGACCCCACCTCGAATACTGCGTCCAGTTCTGGTGCCCCCACCATAAGAGGGATATAGATCTGTTAGAGTGGGTTCAGAGGAGGGCCACAAAAATGATTCAGGGGTTAGAACACCTTTGCTATATGGACAGGCTGTGGGACCTGAGATTCTTCAGTCTTGAAAAGGGAAGACTTCGGGGGGGACCTAATAGCTGCCTTCCAATACCTGAAGGGATCCTACAGGAAGGCTGTGGAGGGAGTTTTTACAAGAGCATCGACTGATAGAACAAGGGGAAATGGATTTAAGTTGAAGGAGAATACATTTAGATTAGATCTTAGGAAGAAATTCTTCAGTACGAGGGTGGTAAGGCTTTGGAATAAATTGCCCAGAGATGTTATGGCTGCCCCCTCCCTGGAGGTGTTCAAGGCCAAGTTGGACAGGGCGTTGAGGACCCTGATCTAGGTGAGAGGCATCCCTGACCATGACAGGGAAGTTGGATTAGATGATCTCTAAGGTGCCTTTCAGCCTAGACCATTCTACGATTCTATGAAATCTAATTTTATTACATCCAAGTGATAATACAAGTAGTTAGTGTTCTGTAAGTAGATAGCAAAATTAATGGTAGTAGTAAAGAAGATATGGCTCAGATTTGTAACCCAGCTTCTACAAAGAAGTCTTGTGCGACCTGACCAGAAGCCTGTATAATCTCACTTAATTACTACTATTATTTGCTACACAGACAAGCTCAACCAGATAGTAATCAGCTCCCAAAAAACCACGGTGAAGACACATTTTAACTCAGCAGTGGGAGATAACAACACTACTCACTGTCAGGCAACCGGAATAGACCCCTACACTCCAGTCCTTGTTCACTTCAACAATGTCATGATCACACTCTGCAGAGTTATTATTACTCTCTTCTAAGGGGGTATAAGTGATATTTAATCCCAAGTATAAAGCAAATTCTGATGTTATTTTCCATACTTAGAAGTACCTCTTCTAACACCAAAGGAGTCACACAGATTGAACACACCAGTAAACAGGTAAGACATTTTCTGAACTTGTACATTTCTGCTGCTGTATATAATCAAAGTATTGCATAATATTTATGCACAGAAAATGCAGATGTTCTATCTTCAAAAACAAGATATCAATCAACATTGCCTTATTTAGATGCTTCAGACAAATTGATAGTCTCACTGTTTCTTAGAGCTAATTATGCTTCACAACCTTTTGAGTTCTTAGAATATCATGAAATTTTAACCCTCAGATTTCTGCGAATGAGTCAGGTTAGAATTAGTGATTAACAGGTACTAATTATAAGGACTATAAAAATGCAAACTAATCTGTTGAATGCTTAGAACAGACTCTTACTGCCTAAGCATCTATGCAGAACTCTTTCCTCAGGCATTCTCATAATCTTTAAGAGAAATTGGTGGGTTGAAGCTGTTTATGAGAAAGTTCTCTGTTAGGAAGAGAACAGCCTAGAAGGTACCTTCTAGGATTTCTACTAGGTTTTGTCTGTTTTCTTGCAAATCTCTTACAACTAGGCTAGACAGACTAGAGGGCTGGACAGGGAGAAATCTTAGGAAGTTACACAAGGGCAAGTGTAGAGTTTTGCACCTGGGAAAGAACAACCCCATATGCCAGTATAGGTTGGGGACTGACCCGTTGGAGAGCAGCGCAGGGGAAAGGGACCTGGGGGTCCTGGTGGACAGCAGGAAGACCATGAGCCAGCAATGTGCCTTCATGGCCAAGAAGGCCAATGGCATCCTGGGGTGTATTAGAAGGGGAGTATCAAGTAGGTCAAGAGAGGTCCTCCTCCCCCTCTACTCTACCCTGGTGAGGTCACATCTGGAATATTGTGTCCGGTTCTGGGCCCCTCAATTCAAGAGGGACAGGGAACTGCTTGAGAGTCCAGCGCAGAGCCACAAAGATGGTGGAGGGAGTGGAACATCTCCCTTATGAGGAAAGGCTGAAGGAGCTGGGTCTCTTTAGCTTGGAGAAGAGGAGGCTGAGGAGTGACCTCACTAATGCTTATAAATATGTAAAGGTGGAATGTCAGGAGGACGAAGCCAGGCTCTTTTCGGAGATGTCCAATGATAGGGAAAAGGGCAACGGATACAAGCTGGAACATAAGAGGTTCCATAAAAACATTAGAAAAAACATTTTTCAGTGTGAGGGTGACAGAGCACTGGCACAGGCTGCCCATGGAGGTTGTGGAGTCTCCTTCTCTGGAAATGTTCAAAGCCTATCTGGATGTGTTCCTGTGTCACCTAATCTAGGTGATCCTGCTGTGGCAGGGGGGTTGGACTAGATGATCTTTTGCGGTCCCTTCCAACCCCTAACATTCCGTGATTCTGTAACTTGCTTTTAAAAAGTGCACCTTAGAAGTAGTTAGATGTTTTGCATCCCTTAATTTAACTGAAAATATCTTTCACATCTTACATCACTAATCGACATAAAGATCAATCACAAAATAAACAAACTACTGTTTAAGTCCTTGTTGTTTTCTTACCAAAACTGTTGTTCAGCTTAAGGAAAGAATTGCCTTCTAGATATTTGCCTGGTGCTGTATGCACAGGTGAGAGTTATTATTCCATTTTATATTTTACATTACTCTACAAGTCAACCTCTAACAACATAAATATTGTATTCTCCTTGAAAGTGCTTCTGTGCAAATAATCTTATTATTATTACTATTGTTTTTACCTGTGACTATCCAGAATAATACACAGAACACAGATAAAGCTTACAGAGGTCATTAGTAATCCTGTAATTCTCAATACAATGAATATAAGCCCAACTTTGGTGCTCATAGTCACTGTATAACATATGAGGGAGCCCAAACACTCTCTCCTCAATCATTTTAAACTGCTGAGCAACTAAACCTGTAAGTGACTGTTTTGGTTGGGTTAGATGAGACAGTCTGTGCGAGCTCAGACAAGGCTGTGAACATCTGTTCACATTTAGTTAATGGCTAACAAGGTCTAATACCGCTGGCTGACACTGGAAGATTCAGCTACCCTACCTCCTAATGGCTATCAGAAGTTCACAAACAGCAACGGAGTTATATCACTGTAACTAAATGTACAACCCAATTTTAAGCATTCTTGTAAAAACTTACACTGCACAGAATTTTCAACAGTAAGTTAAACATAATACTTTCTACAAATGAATTAAAAATTATTACTGACAATTCATGCATCCCTTTTGGCTTACGAACATCCTGAAACCGCCTCAAGAATAATTCATTTTCTACTAGTGAAAACCTTCTTGGAAGCAAACTTTCCTTGATTGATAATGGACATCTCTGAACCTGCATACCCCTAGGATATCTCTTCTTTACTGTTATGTGGCTGGAGAGGAAGTTTTAAAAATCAACACAGATGCATACATATTTCATTCTGAGAAGTCCGTGTTTCATTTGACTTCATATTTTCATCATACGCAACAGGTGTTAGCAGCTATTATCTCCCTGTTTTCCATTACAATTATTGTACGTTTCCAGCACTTAATTCTCTCAGAGGAACAAAACAGTATAGTGCCTGATATTTACAAACAGATAACGAAATCATAGAATCATAAAATGGCCTAGACTGGAAGGGACCTTAGAGATCATTTTAATCCAGCCTCCCTGTTATGGGCAGGGATGCCACCTCTCGGCTAGATCACGCAACACATGAGGACCAAACGGGAATGCTTACCCTAAGACCATATAAAAGGGTTATTGACTAACCACAGGCATTCCATGTGGCACATTATCATTTCAGGAGTCTTCCCAAATTTTTTTCAATAATTGTTTTTATTTGAGAATAGTGACTTGCATTCTATGATTGTCATGGGTTTGAGTCTGGTGGGTTTTTTTGTAAAAGCGGGGCTACACTCATGAAGATCCAAGAGCCTCCCTCATCCCCATGTAGGAATTGGACTAGCCTCTGACCAGGGCCAAGCCAATCAGGCCTCTGTGATCAAGTTATTTGAGAGGCAACCCCAGTGTTCTATCTCACTCTTTTGGTTTTGTTTTGAGCTGTCCTGTCTTTAATGTTGGGGAGTTTTTTCCTGTTGGAGGAAGGGGAGGTGAGAGGAGAACAAAGGGACGTCGCCCTGAGAAGATAAAAAGGGGGAGAAGAGTCCTGGAGGAGAAGGAGAGAGAGAAGGCTGCCAGAGCAGGACCTTTCCCTGAAGCCCGTGGTGGCTGAGATGGCAGGAAGGTGATTGCCTGACAACTGAGAGAATTGATGGCAATGAGAACATCCAGGATGCATCGGTAAATGCAGAGCCCCATGTGAGAGGGGAGAGAGACTGAGCATTAGCAGGCAACATACACAAAGCTATCTGTGGCCCTGAGGGACCCATGAGGAGGCAGAGGATTGCCTCCTGTGAGGTGGACACCACAGAGCACGAAGGAGAGACTGCAAGGAGCCCTCTTTCTCAAGGAGGAGCTGTCATGGACCATGAGTAATGGCCAGATAGACTGCACTCACCACCCCATGCCCTGCTCCGCACTGATGGTAGGGGAGGAGGTAGCCGGGAAGATGGAAAGGGTGGGGGCACAGTGTGTTTGAGATCGGGTTGTATTTATTGATGTATTCCTCTTACTATCCTACTTCTTAATTGGTGGTGGTGAATTAAATCTATGGGGTCTTTTTTGCCCAAGTCGTTTCGGTTCTGTACCCATCATCTTAAATGGTAGATTGTTGACCTCTCTATCCTTAATATCAAAGCCTTGGGCCTTTTTAGTTGAATTGTCTCCCTCCACATCACTGTGGAAATGAGGGTGAGGGGAGAAGTGAGCAGGAGACTGCATGTTTTTTTGTCCCAGTCAGCTTGAACTATGACAGTGGTCTGCAATCTGGCGTGTCAGGATGATCCTCAGAAAAAAATACCTTAGAAAAGGCAACCTTTTCTCAATAACTTAGATCCCCCACATGAGGAAACCAAGTTTTTTTGGTAAAATTTTCAGGAAACCACAACTTCAAAAAGTTTTAAATTCACTGCTTTTACATTTAGAAAAGCTTGTGTTTGTTCTGAAATGCTCTGGCATTTGCAATATTTTCTGCTACAGTCATCCATAAGTAAAAATGAAGCACTGGCAAAGTTTGTTAGAACACAACCTCAGCTACAGAGTGAAATTAAGACATTCAAGCTACCTTCAGAATAGTATAGGATAATGAAAGGATTTTAAACACGGTTAGATAAATTACTGTTTTCCTTTCCAACTTTCTTATTACCCTAGAGGTTTAGGTCTGTACAGAACAATAGTTCAAGTATTAAAATAAAACACATCTATAAGAAAAAAAAAAAAAAGCTCCCATAGAGCTTTTTTTCAAATCAAGCTGCCAGAATTGAGGTTTGGATGTGACCCAATTATTCATTTTACATGTCTGACTGCTGTTTAGAAGTCATTGGCTTTTTGCTCAGCTAAAAGAAACGGCTAAGTTGACGGCTACCTTTGTCTTCAGGTTTCTTCTCCAAATTTGCAGTTAAATGTTGTTTTTAAAGCACTTTTTGAGTTAGATTACATTTTCAACTTGAACTTTCATCTGCATCTCAACTTAAATATTGAATTTATCCTTTAAAATGAAATGAGATTTATTCAAATGATAGATCCTTTAGTTATCTTTAAAGAAGACTTGACTCTCTGGTATTGATATTGATACTTGACTGGTATCTCCAAGGACCCAACTTTCAAAATTATTTCTCTAACAATCAAAATTATTGCTTTCACTGAGGCTCATGGTACCAGGCCCTAATTAACTTCACCATTTCTTTTCTTTGATAAATAACTGTTTTGTCTCTACTTCCAGGTCTGAGGAATCATCTGGAGGATGCTGTTTAGGATTACACAGCCCCTCTCTCCACCTTTTTTTTTTTTTTGCAAAAGTTTCAAAATAACCTTAGAAACAAAAATGTCGAAAGTGTGCTTAACTATTATCCTTTTGGTTTAGTTACCATTTAATTCCCAAATGCTAACAAGGCTGCTGACTGAGGTTGCTACTGGAATCAACAGCACAGGAGTGACTCAGTATCCTGGAGCTCACAAAACGACCACAGATCGCATTGCTGTGATGTTGCCTCCAAGTGCAAAATGAGGCTGCAAGACAAGGACGAAAAAGAATGACTAAAACTTCATTTTATTGAAACCAATAAATATAAATATAAAGATCTTTTGTGCTATTAAATATTAATACATTTTTACAGCAACATGTATGAAGTAACAGGTATTCCCTGCGGTGCAAACAAAACCCTATGGCTCCACACTAAGATGCTTAACACCAGCAGGAGAGTTACCATTTGAGAGGAATGTCTGTTTTCCAGCTTTTAAGATTCTCACATCCTAAAACACTTGGAACTGTTCAATTATCTTTCCACAGTTTATTCTGTCGTTGCTGCTGTTACTGTTTACGGGGTTTGATTTTAGTTGCACGTATCTCCCCCTCCCCTGCAGTACAACACAACAGGAAACCACATCTGTCTGGACATAGTTGCTGCTAAATTCTGCATGCAGTATTGACTACTTCCTATACTGAACACATAAATGGGTGTATTTTCAATGTCACCTCTAGTGCCATTTGTTTAAGACTTAAACACAGAACTATTTTTTAAATACATAGATAAAGAACATTACAAAATAAAACCACATTATGATCTTTGAGGTCCCTTCCAACCTCTAACATTCTGTGATTCCCTGATTCTGTGATTATTTTTATATTTATATTCTTTATACAGAGCATTGGAGAGATAAAATTACTTGCCCAAGATCACATGCCAAGAATACAACCTGTTTTCTTAATTCCCTTTACTTTAAAAAAGATCCACATGAACTCTCAAAAATGTTGATTTTCTTGACTTGTATGATCTCATTCTTCTATCTATTATCACATAAACATATTGTGCTAAAAAGTGAGGGAAGAGAACTTAGTAAATTAATTAATTTTCTGATATCTCTCTGAGTGAAAGAGTTATTATACTTACTCTTAATGGAATTTAGAGATAATTCAACATCATCTCAAGATTACTTAATCTGCTCTGAAATGGATTATTCCTCCAATATTCATCTGGACAACTGATATTTATCCATCAACAGGAAGGAATCATTATCAAACATCATCAGTGCCAAATTTACGTATGCATTAACGTTAACAGAGCTGAGATACGAGGCCGTTGATACCACGGCGTCAAGGCCAAATTCCAGAGCTGTGATCATATATAACACATAGTAAGGAAACTACAGGGATGCTCAAGTCTTGTTTGGAGGAAACTGATGACCCTGCTAGTACATGACGGACAATAGTTCCTACAGATTCAGCAAATATCCCTGCTCTCTAGTTTTCCTAAATTTTTTAAATACGCTTTCTGCCCAGCACCAAAAATTATCCAGAAATACCATGTTTTGCAGACAACGCCCAAGTTTGCCAGGCAGTCACACCACAGCTAGGCTGACTAAAGCTTGGATGTGTGTATGCCAGACAGTACCATTTTTTTGCAGTCAGCAGCTAGTGTGTGTAGTATCAAAGAATCTTAGAAACTCTGAGTTGGGAGTCATACTCTGTACCTCACCCGTTTTAACTTCCTGCTCAAAGCAGGACAAGCTTCTGAGTTCAAGCAGGAGTTTCAGATCCTGGCCCAGACAAGTTCTGAGTATTGCCAAGGACAGAGATTAACCATACCCCTTGCACAACTAGCAGCAGCCCCTAAACGCTTTTGTTGCGATCATTCTTCCCTTGCTTCCCAGCAGTGTTTTCTCTGTTGCAGTCCATGACCACTGCCTTTTGCCTTTTTGCTGTTCACTTCTAAGAAGTCTGGTGCCATCTCTTCTGTAGCCCCCACTGAACAGCTGACAGTAACAGTAACATACCCCTTTTACGTTCTTTGAAGACTAACCAAATCCAATTCCCTCAGTCTCTCCTTATGGGAAGCACATCCCAACCCTCCTGTTAATTTGGCAACCTTTCCCCAGGCTGTCACCAACTCTCTTGTGCTGTGAGACTCAAGATGGAACATATTCCTTTTGATGGAGCCTCACAGCTGTTGTGAGAGGAACAGTCCCTTCCCTCAATCTGCTGCCTACAATCCTGCTAATGCAAGTCAGGGCCCTCTGCAATCAGGACCTCAGGGGCTATTTTCTCAACGGGTCATGTTATCTGTATAAGAACCACGAAAATACCAATTCAGGACCACACTGTAAATCAAGTTTCCCATTCATTCGATCAAATTCTACATTAGCTCTATAGACCCGTGCTGTGTTTCATTTTTATCACCTTCAGACAAATAAGTAGTAGCTACTAATCTGTTGCTAAATCTAGTGTATATAAAGAGATGAAAAAAAAATCAGGTTTCTAGTGAATATTCATCATCATTTTTGCTTCAAACACCATATTGTGTGTTCAAAGGTCTTAATAGTTTTCTAATAAAGTAATAAACTTCTGATATTTGTCCATTAACTACTGTGAAGGAAAAATTTGCACGATACTAATTATGATTTATAGCATGGCTTTATGCAGAATAGAAGTTTTCACAGAAAGAGGTTGTGCTGAATTTAGCAATATGTTCTTTTTGCTCTGAGAAGTTTTGCTTCTGATGGCACTTTGATTATCCTTTGTCATGAGTTATTATAATATATGGAGCCTTGCCTCTTTTCAGAGAACCCTGGTCATGGATTATGCTGCTGATCATCACTTGGTCTCACCTTTGGCTCCTTCACATTTCGGTGTCAATTACTTTGCACAGAATACACAAAGAGGCCCTCAACCTCTGGGTTGAAGATCAGAGCAAGCATTAACTGTAGGTGAATTCTCAAAGAGCAAATTTTAGAGGGCTTTGTATTTCACTTCATGACATGAAGATTTTCTAGCTCCTTGACACAACTATATGAGGAAAAAAGAAAAGCCACAATCTTAAGAAGACTCTACTCATTCTGACAATGGTGGATAAAAGGGTCAAAGACAACTAAAATTCCTGGTTCCGCCTTGGAATAGCGGACACCAGGAAAAACTCCTGCCCTTAAGTTTTGCTTCATGCAGCTACACAAAACTCACCCAGACTGTGTATTCATAGGAGGCAGATAGGCTCTTGACCAAATGACATATGATCTGCTTCTTAATTTTAGACGTTATAATATTATTAATTATTAATTCAGCTTTGCTACCAGTTCCCCAGTGGATGTTCCAAATAATGGACCTTGTGCAATTTCTCAGACATTTTTGCTAATACAGGGAGGCATGAAGACAGCAAGCTAATCTGCTTTTTTTTCAGGAAATTGTAGGATATGTTCTTTTGTTATTGATCAGCTCTGTAAAAGGATGGCACTCTTTGTTATAAAAGCTTTAAAATTAGAAGCCTGGTCCTCATACTGATACTATATAACCCTTTCCCTTTATCATGTCTAGCTTCTGGTTACTCTGCTAAATTTCATGCAAGGTGTACAAGCCCAATGTCTGTCATGTGCAGAATTCATAATCATGCATCTTATTCCTTTGACTTGAAGTATTTGGCTCCCTGTTCTACTTTTTCATACAAAAGAGCCAGCTTCAGCTCTTTTTCTTTCTTTTTTTTTTTTTTTTTAATGTAGAGCTTTCTTAATCCTAACACAGTGGCTTTCATCTTTGAAGCAAGTAAACAAGAAAAAGAGATTTCTTTTTAAATCTACAGATGCTAAGGTTTTGTTCAGCTTGTAATTTTTTTAGTACTCTAATCCCTCATTCTGTTTATAATGTAATGTGAATTTACAGTCAGAGTTAGCAGGGATTTTTTTTTTCCTTTAAAGTATTATGCTGGGAGACTGTGTATCAAGGGACAGGAAACAGAATGTGGGGGAGGATGTGTATTATTTAAAATCTGGTATGTTTAGCTAACAACTTGTTTAGAAATTGATTTCAAATAAGGTTGTAGTAGTTTTTAGGATCGCTAATGCACAAAGTAGGTTAATCATTCAAGTGTAAGCTCAGCTCCATATGTAAGCCCCTTAACTCACTGACATTACCAGGCCTGCCTGAGGTGGTAGAAAGGATCACACAGCTGTGTCTGTAATTCTGAATATATACAAGACAGCCACTGCAAGTTAGAGCAATTTGAGTCACTTTAGCAACAAAGTAAAGTTAAAACTCCACCCTCCGTCCACCCCCATTTCATTCTTGCTAGAATTGGGATGACTGATTGTGATTTATTATGCATTCTACCGTGCAGGCCTGGATGTGTTTTGGTGAGTTTTTTAAAAAGAAAAAAATCTACTTTTGATTTGTTGCTTGTTTTTTCATAAAGCATTACACAGCAGAAATGAAGCTGAGAAATATTCATTAAACACTATCTTTTATGTAATTAATGAAAGGATACTACGTGTGAGAACTCCATGTAGCTACACCATGACTTCGGATCTATTTCTATACAGAAAAAGCCTAAAGAGTAGAATTTTTTACGGGGAATTGTACACTGACCTGACACTGGAATAAAAGTCTATTCTTTCAAATTTATTTTTTTAGCAAATATATTGCTTGGGCAATTAGAGGTCAACATTATTTTGTGCAGGTTCTCAGGTTAAGTAGCTCATTCGCTGCAGCTCTCAGCCTCTCTGGCAGAAACCCCTGCAGTATTCACAGGCATGATGGCTTTAAGGAAGACGAGGGCCAAGATTTCATTTGTTACCATGAAATTAATTTTGTTGTGCATCAGAGTGTAAAGGTGCAGTAAAAACAAACATTGGGATTACACAGTGTAAATAATAACACAGGAGGGCTTTGAAGTTTGTATTGCACTCATCAAGGTCATTGCTGTGGTTTTAGTTTGTTTTAAATAAAATGCGTCTTTAGATCTCATTTAGGCAGATTGTTCTCTGTCTTAAAAATGTAAGCAGATAATTCCCAGTGGCCTGGGTACACAACGCTGGATTTTCACAGGGCTCAAACAGCAAAAAAATCCTGAATGCCACAGTTCTAAGCCCGAGGTGGACTAAAAGGTGAGAGGAGCTAAAAGCTGGTGCTGAGAGATGCTCAAATCCCTACAAGAGCTACTGGCGAGTTTGCCATTGGTTTTGTCACGTTTTAGAACAGAACTTCCTGCTCCAAAAGGACCAGGACCTTCAGAACTTACAGGGAGCCATGGAAAGGCAACTTCTGCTAGAGTAAGGGTACTGTGAGAGTATGGATTAACCAAGTTGTCCTCTATGCAAAGCAGGGAAAAGAAGAATGCATTTTTAAAAGAAATATTCCCATTAGGACCTGCACATTGCCATATTTTGTAACACAAGAGTTCGGAACCAGGCAAGGCCAAGTGAGACTAACCCTAGGTCTTAGCCCACATATGAAATGTAAAGGTAACCCACTAGGAAGTGTACCTTGCAAGGGTGAAAGTGGCAGGAATCTCAAAATCATATGATCCTGTTCTGGTAAAAAGGCCTTGTATTCAAGAAGAAACAGATCATTCATTTACTTCTAGAGGTTTCTGTATCAAACCCCTCAGTACTACTTGTAACATGGTAACAGTGAAGTGCAGGCAAATGGAGGAACTTACCTAGTATTTTTGGAGAGCGAAGGTGTTGGTGCCCAGAACTCTGGGTTGACTGGAGCAATTTCACTTAGACTAATAGCCTTTTGTTACAAGGAGAATATTATAATATATTCTGAAATTGGACAGGCAATCCATAAAGTACATCGATTCACATATTTATTCCTTTCCCAAGTAGCATATCTCACAAGTATACAATACAGTTTACTTCAGTTCTCTGCCAAACAATCAGCTCCATTAAAATGGGTCATGACATTCAAAGTTCAATTTTTTAATGATTAGAGAACAGAAGAAAATGGAAGACACTTCATTTTTTTTTCCAGCAGAATAGGGCATAAATTAGACTGTCCAGCACATTACCATTTTGGGATCGTGGCTGGACTGTATAATTTCAAAAGAAACTGATGTTTGTATGTTGAATGTTCCTTCAAAAACCTGCTCTTGTAATACTGATTTAAAATTATAAAATACAAATTAAAATGGTCTATACAATATAAGAAAGTATAGTGCAGTCTTCTCACCTATAATTCAGCCACATATCTTTTTGAAAGATTACCATTAAAAGAAAAGGGAACCTGCTTGATATGTAATTTCTTCTGAGGTTTAGAAACCCAAAATGCAGACCTAAAGTTATAACAAAACACAAAGTAGAAGGACTTTCAAGTATAAATATGGATTTGTTAGAAGGTTAAAGCTCTCTTCTGCCATACAGACTTATGGGTAATACTCTTGACATGAACACGTTTCTCAGTTTGCATTTATAGAAGTGAGGTTTTTGCTTGT
Organism: Trogon surrucura; assembly: GCA_020746105.1. Classification (NCBI taxonomy): domain Eukaryota; kingdom Metazoa; phylum Chordata; class Aves; order Trogoniformes; family Trogonidae; genus Trogon; species Trogon surrucura. Next base: position 107,349,493 of record CM036617.1, on the reverse strand, counting down.
TTGGTTTCCCATACATTATTCTCTTTGCATAACACCTTTAATAAACAACATCACTCCTATGGTTATGAAAAATTCTTCTGAGAAAAAATGAAGCAGAAATGTAAAAAGGAAAGTCAACTTAGCGTAGAATGTTATTTTTGGACCCTTGGGACATATAATACATCAAACTCCAATTCTGAAATCAGATATGTTCTACAAAATCTGAACTATTTTTTCAGTAGCATCCAAAAATCAGAAAAAAAATTACATTTTCATTAATGTAAAATAATTCAGATCTACCACAGGCTGAAAAGAGAGTGAATAACAAGCATTTTCAAAGACTATCATAAACAGTTTGTGCTGCTTTTCTACGGAACAATTGAAAAAACCCTCCAAAGCAAAACAGGACATCTTACCCAATACCAAGAGCATTAACCAAAATAGCATAAGAACCTCATTTAACATGGCAAACATTTTTGTAGCACTGTTTTTGTAGAATTTTTATTGCTGTATTTGAAAAAAAAATGAGTTTACAGACTTCCCAGAGGAAAAATCCTGCTTACTGGTATTATTCAAATTCTAAGGCTTATTTTCATGCCAGGCCAAATCCTGCTTTGCCTTGTTTAGATCAACAGCTCTAGTCACTCAAAAGAAGCTATTCAGTAAGTGAAACAACTGAGCAAAAAGATCAAAGTAGTATTCAAAAGGATCAGTCCTCAAGGCTCAGAATTTATATCAAGAAAGCAAATAAATAAGCACAAGCAAAATTAACAATAAAAGTTTGCAAATGGGAGTTAAACCTCTTACTTACCTAAAGATAATCTTCTTTCCTTTACCATCAGTCACCTGGGAAGGAAGTGTGGAGTTAATTTGAAGCTAACAACTGGCATGTCAAGGAAGGCACTAGTTAGAAATCTTGGACATAGTTTATCTGTAGTTACAGCTGATAAGCTTATCTATAAAAAGCCTATTGTTTACTCAAAATAAACTTTCAGACTAAATTGTAAGTAATTTTTGTTAACTGAAAGAATGTAGTAATATATTAATGATTATCTCTTTGCTGTATAAGATTAACATAATTCTTATTTAAATTAGTTCCTTTCATTCCTTTCCAAGCACCAGATATTTTACAGATAAAGACTAATTTTGCAAAAAAACCCAACTTACTGACCCTATTAAGTTCTGTTACAAACAGGACTTGAAGCAAGTATGCAGGTGCTCGCAAGATCAGGAGCCTCTTTGTGAATTCCAAAGGTTCTTCAGTAAAGGTACAGTCACTCTACTCAAAAAAACCCTCTGTCTTAGAGGATAGCCCATATTAACAAGCCAATCATCAACTACATCTTCAGTATAATTATGCTCTTGAGGTATTTTTTCAGTGTATAAGTGACTTCAATACTAGCCCTTTCCTCCTCTGATAATTGGTCTCAATACCTTGTATTTCATGCCCCCATTTCACAGAGGCTTTGAAATCTGTGCAGCTATCATGACAAAAGGTAGCTCCTGCCTGAGCCTTGTCAACACTGCAGCTTTTACAGGTATATGTCCTTACTCAGCAGAAAGTGTCTATTTCTCCAAAAACATTATCACCTCCATTTTCTTTCCTGTTTTCCCTGTATACTAACATTTATTATTCCTTGAAAGAGCAGGAAAACAGTTTTTCAGTCTTGCAACAATGACTAAACAGTGCCATCTTCTGTCTATGTCACTGCAGGAAAACAGGGCAGTATAGACTCAAATTACCAGGCTAAGCTGTAAGACTCAGGTTGCAGAGTTATACGTGAAATCTCCGTGAGCTTTTGCACACACAATATAAGGCACCATATTTTTCAAGTGCTTAGCATTACTGAAAGCTTTTTCAAGCAAACATATATTTAAGGCACTGCCTTGGAAGATGTATTCACCTCTTTTTTCAGAAGTTTGCATAGGCTCATTGTTAACTATTGAAGGCTGCATTAATTATTTATCAACACCCTTCTAAGACTTACATATTTTTAATGCTCTGAGGTTTACGTTCATGTTTTGGTTTGTAGAAACAGTGTTTTAGTCACCATTTATCCTTCTTAACATCATTAACAATCCTGACTTGTGTGCCATGGACACAAAAGCTGGAACAAGGTTGAGTCCTTGCTTTTATAAATCACACCATATGTATTCTTGGAGCTAGGAAGTTGCAGACATTCAATATGGTAATGGAGAGAGAGCACGGTGTTCTGCTAATTTCAAGCATTAGTGTGTGCACACATTAATTTATTTTCGGATCAAGCAGGAAGCAAAGAAAAACACATTTACTATGGGAAAAAAAATCAGATCACCACCACTGAGCTAATGAAATCTTATAGCAATCTGCATTAAAACCACCAGTAGTTTTGTGAAGATTCCATCAACCGCAGAGCACTGTATATTTATGAAATATTTTTCTAACAGGCTAATGGAAGTGGCGCCTGCTGCTCTCAGTAGACCATACTTTAATTCCTATGGCCACCAGCCATTTTAGCAGTGACAGTTTGCTGCAGATTTCTGAGTTTTAGTCTGCTTGAGCAGGAAGCGGTTATTCGAAGGAATTCCCTGGAGTGGTTGTGAACCGAAGTGAAGAAATTAAACATCTCTAAACACCATGAGTTCACCATATGCTGGGGGCTCACACTCTGTTGTCTCAAAAGGTATAATCCCTGAGGACAAGAGTTGCTGAAGAAATAAAATAGCCATTGAAGCAGGGACCTATTTATGACATTAGAGAAGGAGATAAATCAACATATCAATTAAAATGATATCCTTTCAATTCTGCCAAAGAGGTCCTAAGTGATCTTGAGCAAAACTTCACTTACAAGGTCTATCAGATGTCTGGAACAAGACAGAGTTCTTAAATGTTGGTATAGCTTTTAGCATGGTGCAGTCCCGGAGTTTTCTGGGTTTTTTTTTTGTTTGATCTTGAGAATGGGATGGTGAAAGCAAGGAAAGAAGACTGGGCATGAATACATGCAATAATCTTAAAGGCAAAGATTTTATGAAAATGACACACAAAACATATATTAAAAGAACATTGTAGAGTGTAAGAAACCAAGTAGACAGAAGTTATGAAATGGTAAAATTAAGGCTGTTACTGCAACCTTCAATTACAATATGATATACATTATAATGCAGTTTAATTTCAGCCTGATAGACAATTTCCTACAGTTCCAGAAGCAAAAAAAACCAACTGTTTTTCCCTAGAAACTTCAACCAGTTTACATTTTTGGTAGTATGTAATTATTAATGCATTCCACTCTGTGGCCCTCAATACAAGAAGGGCATGGACCTGTTGGAACAGGTCCAGAGGAAGCCAGAAAGATCATCAGGAGGCTGGAGCACCTCCCCTGTGAGGACAGGCTGAGAGAGTTGGGCTTGTGCAGCCTGGAGAACTCTCCAGGGAGACCTTATAGTGGCTTTCCAGTACTTACAGGGAACCTATAAGATGGGGACAATCTTTTTAGCAGGGCCTGTTGTGATAGGACAAGAGGCAATGGTTTTAAACTAAAAAGGGCAGATTTAGAGGACATATAAGGAAGAAATTTTTATGAGGGTGGTGAGACACTGGCAGAGGTTGCTCATTGAAGCTGTGGATGCTTCATTCCTGGTAGTGTCCAAGGCCAGGCTGGATGGGGCTTTGAGCAACCTGATCTAGTGTGAGGTGTCCCTGCCCATGGCAGTGGGGCTGGGACTGGATGGTCTTTAAGGTCCCTTCCAACCCAAACTATTCTAAGATTCTGTGCCAACAAAGCCTAAAACATTTTTTTGATTCCCTGACTATGGACAAATTTCTAGCTTCACATGGACATCTATGTGTATGAGCCAAGATTTAAAAATTAAGGTATTCTTGAATTACTTTCTTTGACCGCCATAGTGTGGAAAGATAGGCAAAAGAAGGGTATTCTCTCTGACTTTAAAAGTAAAACAAACCATGCCTTGGGTTACTTCCAGTCTTAGTAGAATAAGTTATCATACTATGCATTTTAAAAAATAAACTGTGTTGTTTTATCCTAAGCATAATTATAAAGTGTTTATTTCTATAAATATTTACTAACTCTTGATGGTGGCTACATATAAAACCAAAACTTTGGGGTTTTGAGGAAAATATCAGCACCCAATATTCTGCTGTATTTGGCTTCTGGTTAGAAAACAATAGTGTTTTGTGTAGACAAGATTTATGTTTCACATCAAAAAGTGGACCAGTCACAGGCGTCTTTTTAAGACAAATTCAAGATCTGATTCAATTAAATCTTTTTTACCTTTGACTGTCTCAAAAGCATTCTGGTCTAACAACACAGGTCTATTATACTTCTTTTAATTCCTTCATCCTAAACCAGGATGCAAAAAAAGTAAGGATTTACACCTTTATTTCAGTGGGAAGAGCTTGTACATGAACTAACAATAGCCTTTGTAACCCATAATAAGAATAACTTCCTTTAAATATTCAGCAGAGTCAACATTTCATTATTTCAGTGTGCCAGCTGGCCATTATGGGATATTATAGGAAATGGTGACATAATGTGCAGAATTATAAAATGATAGCTCCCTCTTGCAAGTGTAAGAAGACATATGCTTTTCTTTTGAAGACTTGAATTAGTTCATATATTTTTAATTTATACTTTGTTCTCTTTTCAGAAAAAATGAAACTACCAAAGGACAACATTTTCTCTTCTTGAAGCAACTGAAAGAGAAATCTGACAGCTAAACTAATCTCCCCTTTTATTTGAAGAATATTTTTCAAAAGGGAATAACATAAAGCAAAACAAATAAAATGATGCTGTGTCATCTCTGTACAGATAGAATGGCTACCTAGAATTCTTTTTTATTACATACATATTAATGAAAGATAGCAACACATTGCAAAATGAAGTTAGACAAGCCTTTGCCATTTTGCCATTTGTACAACAAACACATTTGTGTTTCTAATTGCTCCAAGCATCTTAACACATGAGCAGTAACTCAAGCAGAATATATTCACTATTCAAGGTCCCCGAATGTGCACCGCATATACCACATACCACATACACACACATACCACAAGGGGCATATAATTTATACTTTAGTTCTTCTTTACAAAACCAAATATTCTTACTGTTCTCTGTTTAGGGAGAGATAACTTCAGTAAGTATGAATAAATATTTTTTTTTTTTTTTTGGAAAAATCCATGTTGCATATGGAAAATTTCAATGTTTCTTCAGGAAAAGCTAAAAGATAAGTTCACATCCTGCTGTTAGAAACTCCTGAGAATTTTATTTTTTACTACACAACTGATAAAATCATTCAAGTGGATGTCACAGATACAAACCAGAAAGACATCATTTTAGATGAAGAAAACATCTGGGGATCTAAACGTAAAACGACTGGTAAGCTCCTTCCAATTGCACTCACTGTTCCACAGATAACCCAAAATTTCACAGAATGCCTTATTTGCTAACACAAGGTAAAAGCAAACTCATATTTTTAAAGAGCTTTCCAAAGGAAGAGTTGTCATCATACTTAGTTGTATGAGCATTTGAACTGTGTCATTGTGTCACTTTCTGCTATGAAATACAACTCATGAAGAACGGCACAAAAGCTTCAGTGCTCTCCAGGGAAGCCACCTTCGCTTAATACTACTGGAAAACTCAAGGCTCAAGACTGAGGGTTGCACTTTGAGTTTCTTTTGCTCTGTGAATTTCATGTGGATATGGCATTCTCTATGCTATAAAAGGTAGCACTAAGATTTTGTTACACAGCTTTTTATTAGTTAAAGACTGCATATACAACCTCAAAAATACGACTAGCATCAGGTAGAATTAATTGAGCTTCAAGTATTTTTCTGCTCTATCCTGAGAGACAAAGGTAAGTGTAAGTATGTAACACATATAAGTGAGAGTAAATACATAGACAGGTGATCAATAATCTGATCTGTTTGATGTAATTAATGAAAAAATGCAAAGCCAAACTGATGGTGGATCTTTCCTTAGTCATAAAATTCCAACCTTCCAGGGCTGCCACATGAAATACAAACATTCTGCTCAGTTTAAAAAAGGGTATCATTCCACTTTGCACGCATAATTTTGCACATGGAGATCTCAAAAGTCTTGAAAAATAACAGCTCTTCTTTTCTCTTAAAAATATAGTGTAGAAAACTTACTAACTTCAAGCTGCCTTCAGGGAAACAATCAAAACTTTGCATTCTTGAGAAGCGGATTTTCTTATTACAGGTAGCTCTTAACGTGGCTGTCAGATTCTTCCACAGTCCTAATAAATCCCAAACTGTAAAAAAAAAAAAAAAAAAAAAAAAAAAAAAAAAGCAGCATTTATGGCTTGTCGCTATGGTTTCTAGATAGAAAGGTGAGGAATAATAAAAACATTCCACCTATACTTCCAGTTCTGCATGTGACTGTACCAGTGATAACTGTGAAGAAATTTCACATTCAATACAATGTGGAAAAGGGCACAAAAAGATATGAAACAGGATTTTAAAATAATTGAAATAAACATTTGGACATTTGCTTTATTTGCTAGGTAAAATGCTATAGAAGAAGGAAAGCAAATTTTAGAAAACAGAGATCTTAGGTTTCAGTGAAATGAAAGTAATCCCTACCTAAAGACCCTATATCAGACACGGGTTTTATTTGCTCAGGAGGTGGATTTTGTGTTAGATGACTATTTGAAATATAACTGGATCCCATATTAGGTGTAAGAAATCAGATGTAAGAAAGATGTAGAGATTTTCTTGATACCTATCACTCTGGACAAAGACACTTGACCTCAAGGGAACAAGACCAATGCTTTCAAAATACTCTAAAGCAACTGAAGAAAAGTTCTTAAGAGTTTAGAACAACATATATCCTAAAGGCACACACTCGGGAATTAATTGGATCATTACAGTTACATTTAAAACAGGATGAAACCAGCAAAGCATTGGCATTAGAAATAGGTTGCTACTTCAGGGTAGTTAATGGCTGCTGTGATAAAACTACGTAACAGTAGGGCTGAACAGAAATAACTTGCTAGACTTCCCTGGAATCAATATTATTTTGCTGATTTTTAGCAGAAAACTCAGATCTACATGCAAGTTCAAGATTACAAATATTCTGACATCTAACTTTTTCAAAGTTTCTTATTTCATATACCTGTTTTTTCATTTCCTTCGGGTCTGTGGGCACTCAGAAACTGAGAAGAATCAAGATACTTGTGTTGATGTTCAAATTTGACCTGAGAGTTAGGGTGATTATGTTAAATATTTCCATTAGAGTACTTTTTGTTCTTAAGAATACAGAGTTTGTCTTCTACCTCTTCTGGGGAAAATCTAGAGTACATAAACCAAAAAAGAATAGAGTATATCAAACAAAAGTACATCAAGTGTACGAAATGCTTTGATTGCAATGAAAGTCAATTTTCTGTATTAAAGTTGAGGGTATTAATATTGTCGGTTTATTATTATTATTATTATTCAGTATGTAAAAGCTAGAATCAACAGAAAATGCATACAGTTTATTGTCAAACTGCTCAGGAAGAAAATTTACTCTCGATTTAATCTCTAAATCCTGCTTAATACTATTGACATAATTAAACAGTAGGAATAACTGCAAGCATGTTGCATGCATACAATTTAAATAATTTTATTTCTTGTTCGGAGAAGATATTGTAAAATATGTATATTCTTATGTATTTACAGACAATTATGATGCAGTGAGAACTGAAGTTAAGTTTTTGTGTATTTGTGTCATGGAATGACACACTCTTGGAAGTTCTCTTTCGTAAGTAACCATTTCAAAATGGTCACCATTGTTGCAACAGCTCTACCAGTATAAAATCAGAGTTGGGATTTCAAGTCAAGCAGCAATAAAAGACTAATTTGCTTTCAGAACTGTAGGGGCAGAATGGGAGAGGCAGTTTAAAAGAACAGAAAAATGCTGCTGCCCACTTTGAAGACATAAAGCTAAAAACGCTCAAGAGGCTTGAAAGGAGACACGGGAGACAGAGTCAGTACAAAGTCAGTTACATCAAAACAAGCTGTACTGGGTCAGACAACAGTTACAGTGTGCTGCTTCCAAAGGGACTGATATCAGATGCTAAATGTAAGAATATAAGAAACAGAGCATGTACAGAGTTGTCCTTCCTCTTGTATGCTATCTCAGCTTCCAACACCCCATAGCTGAAGCAATTCTAGGTGGCAAAAGTAGCTTATCCTTAGACAAACTGCTGATGGCTCCAGCTCCAGGAAACGGTAGAACCATATTAAGGTCTTTATGTCCTTGCTCATTCAGGAAAATGTCTCCTGGCACCAAAGCCAGTGCAAGCAATAAATTAAGCAGAGACTAAAAAACACAGAAGTCCTGCTAGGAATAAAACCTTTCTCCAAAGAGAAGCAAGAAACAGGAACAGAACCTAAGCTTTCCACACAGCAGTTCAAAACTTTCCCACTGTTATCAATACAATACTACATTATGGAAGCATGCTGGTAGAAGAACACCATTTTTCAGGCTAGAATATTTCTTGAAAAGGGGAATAATAACTTTTCTCATTAATAAGAATACAGAGCACCATTCAAAGCACGCATATTTACTCAGAGAGTAATGAGGAGGAGGTACTGGCACAACCTTCAATAAACGAGATGGCTTGCAACAAAGGTAAAGGTGCCTGATGCTTCTGTTTATGTGATAGTACTGAGATGAAAGCATTATCTTCTCTTGCTAAATATGCACCTAAAGAAGAAAAGAAATCCTAGTATCAGTTTCCATTGCAGTCACTTGCCCCTAAAATTTCTTAGCTGTTCATGTTTTTTTGTATAGAATTGCCTACATTTTTAGTCTTGGTGCAACTCAGTAAGTCCTGCACGTTTGACTCGAATTTCTATTGATCACTTCATGTCAATTGTTACCAACACAGCATGACACTCGACAAAGCTCTAGTTATTTTGATACTATCAGTTTCCATAGAGCAGTGCATAAGCGTATGTTTTACTCGATACAAGTATTTCAGCCTATTTGTCAGTGAGCCTGAAGAATGTTCTAAATGGGAACCATCACTGTGATGGCCAGGGCAAATGAAATTTGCTTACTATTTGAAATTGCTATTTATTCCTTGCAGTTTCCTTTGCTCTTAGAAAACATCCACTTCCTAAAGAAACTTCTGCTTTCCTGTCTAAAAACTGATTTTGCAAGTATTGCACTGATCTCACACCTCAACAATAAAAATAAGACATATGAAATGAGATCTCTCAACAGAGCTCAGTAGTTCTAATAGCTACATATTACACTTTAGTGCATAATCTTTCTTTGCTGTGATTTGTTTTAGCTTGGCTGAGCTTGATTCTGTAATTAATGATGGAAGATTTACACTTACTCGGAATTAATTGTTTTATATGCTTGCAAGAAGGAAAAGAAAACCAGATTTACACAAGTTACTTAATTTCTCTGTCATTGTTGCCCACAGAAAGACTTGCAAGCCTGGCTTGGGGCCTTTCTCATTTCATTTTGCAGCTGTTGAGTAGTTGCAATTGGTATCTACAAAGTGCTTGCATATAAGAAAAGTCAGCTATAGTCAGTCTAGAAAGTGATGCTGGCAATAGAGTAATGTCATTTCTAACAGCAGCAGTGTACTCATGTAGCGCCAAAGGCCAAAGGCATCCTGGGATGCACTAAGAGGAGTGTGACCAGCAGATCAAGAGAGGTGATCCTCCTCCTTTACTCTGCTCTTGTGAGACCCCACCTCAAATACTGCATCCAGTTATGGTGTCCCCACCATAAGAAGGATATGGATCTGTTGGAACAAGTCCAGAGGAGGGTCACAAAGATGATCCAGGGGCTGGAGCACCTCTGCTACAAGGATAGACTGAGGGAGCTGGAATTGTTCAGCCTGGAAAAGAGAAGACTTCCGGGGGACCTTGTACCTGCATTCCAATACCTGAAGGGAAGCTACAGGAAGGCTGGAGACTTTTTACAAGAGTGTCCAGTGATAGGACAAGAAGAAATGGCTTTAAATTGAAGGAAAATAGGTTTATACTGGATCTTAGGAAGAAATTCTTCAGTACAAGGCTGGTAAGATTCTGGAATAGATTGCCCAGAGAAGTTGTGGAAGTCCTCTCCCTGGAGATGTTCAAGGCCAGGTTGGAGGAGGCCTTGAGAAACCTGGTCTAGTTGAGAGGCATCCTTCCCATTAGATGACCTCTAAGGGTCATGGCAACCTCCCATGGCAGGGAAATTGGATTAGATAACCTTTAAGTTCCCTTCCAACCTAAACCATTCTATGATTCTGTTGAAAATGAGGGACTATTTTTTACAGCTACCATCAGGTTTTCTGTGTGATATTAACAAGCCTGAATTCTGAGACTTAAACCAAGCTGTAGTGTGGAGGGAAAAAGAAAAACAAAAAATTTAACAGACAAAAACCCAAGACCTTTTCTGTAAAATATGTGGAAGAGTTAAGCTAACATCTATCAACTCACAAACAGCTAGCCGCCTGTACATATCCATACTAGAATGTTTTATTCTGACACCAGAATATGTGTCAGCCTTACAGAAAGTCCTAAACAGAGCTGGACAATTTAGTGGGTTTTTTTGGGGGGTGGTTGGGGTGAAAACAAAAGGGGAGGAAAAGGTGCCAAAGTGAGACATTGACTAGTATTTCGGTAAGTATGCATATAGTTCAAAGTAAATGACAAAAAAGTCATTATTTTGGTTAACCTTGATCAAGAGTTTTGGCCAAAAAAAGCACATTAAAATTACTATTGAGAAAAAGATTGAGATGTTTATGGTTTACTTCAGCATGTTCTTTCATTTTGTGCCTCATTTTAATGTCACACTTGAATTGCTCTTTTTTTTAAAGATAAGAGCAGAATTAATTATTTGAACTGATCTTAACATTTAAAAGCTAAAATTCACACAACTTTAATTCTAATAGTCTAAAAAAAAAACCCCTTAGAAAGAGGAGTAGTAACTTGTGCTTGTCAGAAAGCTGGCAGAGATGCAAACACACACTGTGACCTGAAAGCTATCTCTATCCTATAAAATTAAAAGTGCTTGGGACCATTTGCTTGCTTTAAGTCTATCTGGCACAGAAAGGACCACATCCATACTGCTAAATTCCTAAAACCAGAGCGGAATTATCAGTAGTCCTGGGCTAAAACCATGCCAGGAACTACTCTAAATTGCAAGTGTCAAGGTCTGAGCACCATTTAGTGCCAGAGAATGCTTGCCGGCTCCAGATTTGATGTCCTATGTGATATAGTCATGGAGAGCAAGGGACCAGAACCAAAAAGCCAGTTCTTCCACTACAGATGGGAAAATAATGTAGTCATAAGCAGAAATATTATTGCAAGTAAAGAAAGGGTTTGGGGGTTTTGTTGTCTGGTTTGGGGTTTTTTTTTTTGTGTTAACCCATTTTCCTAGATATTGTCTTGGCAATCAAATGCTATTTTGCTTTGAAGAAACTATTTTAAGTCACTTCAACAAGTTTAGCAGGTCTTCAGAGGAAAACAACAAACTGACCAGTTGGCTGTGTCACATTTACAGAGTTAGCATGAGAAAAACAGAAACCTGTAGCCATAATGCAAGACTCATCAGACCTTGTGGTTCTCATTTCATCAAACAATCGGAAACCGGAAGCCTATGAGGCAGCAAGAAGAGGGAAATCAGGTTGCAGGCTCAGGCCACTGAGTAACTGAGACTTGTTTATTCACCAGCCTCATTTATCTTTCATCACCGTGACTGAGGAGCCCCAGAAGTCTACAGAACATGACGTCACGATAAAATTCCCACAAAAGACCATGATGAAGCTCACCTTAATCCACATGATTGAGAGAAGTAAAAGAGGGTAGGTAGAATGCTACAGCTCAGACTTAATCCCGTAAGGTACTGCAGACAATCTTTACATCCTTGCCTTCAATTTAAACTGGTGCTGAAATTTCACAGCGCATTGGCTCAGGGGCAGCAGCAGCACTGAGCCAGTCACAGCCCTCAGGCTGGACACACATTCCTGCATCTGTGCCACAGTGATCCCTACTGCAGCAGCATGTGGACTCCTATAGTACCTGAGGATTGTTGTTTAACAGGTCTGGAAAGAGAGAGTAAGAGGAAGATGCAGGAATAGCAATTACTTCCTATTGATCATCTGGGATAATAAAGGACAGACTCACACTCTCACTGAGTGATGACCCTTAAAGCTTTGCAGAGGGAATCGTCAGCAGGCATATCGTGTATCATATGAGACCGCAGTCATTTCGAAGTGTGGGCTGCTTACACTGTGTCTGAAAAGGGAGGGAAGGCTCTGGGCATATTAAAGAATGATTGAAAAATGTATTGACTTGTACATTACCACACTATAGTAATGGAAAAAATAACCAGGGCAATTTTACAAAACGTAAACATCTTAATGTCATCAATGCTGCAACAGCTTGTCTTTGAATCTATTAACTTCGAAATGCTGCTAACTACGTTTCAAAATATTTGCTTTTCCTACAGCATGATTTGTAAGACGACAGAACTGTGAGAAAACTGAAATAAATATCTCTGATAAATATTTTGCTGGTTTTCAGCATTTTAAGGGTACGAATCTTGGCTGGAGACATACTTAGAGTTACCTGTCTGTGCCCAGACAGGATATGAATAGCAAGATAGGAATACAATTAGCAGATTGTACACAGTCCTAAACACTTTTACAAGCTAGCACATACTTTACAGATGAAATTCGTGAGCTGCTAGAGTCATAGAGTCATAGAGTCCTGTTAGAAGATCTAAGATTACGTTCAACTGCAACAAGTGCTCAAGGTCAGTGGGATGGACTAAAGCTGTTTCTCACGGTTGGGGTGAGGCAGAAAACTCCAGCAGAGCATTTTTATGCCTTCGTTTTAGAAAAACTGCTCGATCATAGTTATGCAAAGACAGATGTGATAAAGGAATGTAAATATTAAAAACAAAAATCTCAGAAAAACATTTCATATCAGATTTTCCCATGGCTGCCTTGTGGGAGCAGGAGAGAGCCCGTGTGTGCTCTGGGGCACAGGGAGTCACAGGCCAATCCCATTGGGTCTATCAGGGCAGGGTCCAGCAGCCAGGGCCTGTCCCACTGCCCCAGCCAGGGGCAGGGTAGCAGGGAGGGCACTGGGGCAACCCCAGCCCTGGGCACCTCCCTGGGTTGGGAGATGGGCCAGGGCTGGGCTGGGATATGGGCACACAGGTGGACCCAGCTCATGGCCAGGCAGGGTAGGGGTGTGGGGAGGTGGAGGCCAGCCCTGCTGTGGCATTGCTGGGGCAGGAGCTGACAGCTCCAGGGGGCTGAGATGGGGTCCTGGGCCACAGGCATGGTGGGTGGAGCCCAGGGCGGCTGGACAGAGACAGTCAGGGTTAAGAGTGCCTCAAGGCCCATACTGCATGTTCAGAGGTCACCCTGGATTTGTATCTGAATATAAATGCCAAGCATAGAGGAAGGCTAGTTTTCTGCTCCTTTCTGCCTTTTTTTTACTTTCTTTTTTTGTGATGTGACATGACCTTATTCCTATATTTCTCCAATCCTTAAAAGCACACAGTACATAGAAACATGTTCATATATGCCACAGTCTATGACTGAGTAGCCAACATCTTTCAATATGATAGAAAACAATCCAAGACCAAACATAATTTTTGCAGCAAAGCCAGCCTCTCATTTAACTGTAGTGAAACAGTGGTCGTGGTGTCTTATGAGCTCAATCATGAAGACAGAAATGAGGAATTATGGTCAGTATAGCATTGGTCATAGTTGGTGGATTAAGGGGTTACAGTACATAAAAGAGAATTTTTAAAACTAAAACAAGAGCTAACAACCACCCTGAATTTTATGAACTGAAGGTATCCTAAAACCACAATTTCCCCTTTTGCAGATTAACTTCTGTGTGATTGGTTAATTTGAAGTAGTTTTAAGTCTGTGGCCCTTAACCAATAAAATCTTCAAAAGTAAAAAATATGAAGTAGAAAAAAGATTATTTACCAGGAGATCTCTCAGAGTGTGGAAGCGCATGTTTTCATTTAATGCTACTTCATTTCACAGAAAGAAGAAAAAGAGTGAAATCTTTTTTAAAAAATTTGTATTTTTTTTTCAGGTGCATCCCGTGGGAGCTATTTTGGTTTGGTTGGTTGGCTGGTTTGTTGGTTTGGGGCAAGGGGCAGGTAGTATTGGGGTTTTGAAGGATATTAAGATCTCACAAAACAGATTTTCTAATGACAATTAGTTTTCTCTAGATTTGCACTTAGGCGTCTAAAAACTGAATCCTGCCAATAGGAGATTTAGCTCAGCATACTCTCTAGAGAAATGAGGAGAAAGTATTAGCCTTCAGCATTAAAGGAGCTTGCTTTGGAATGTAAATAGATTTTTTTTTTCTTCTCCTTGGAGATTGGATTGAAAGTATATAAGCTCATTTAAATACACTGTTTTAGAGCAGGTGGCCCAGCTGGCATTTCACAGCATACATCCAGCTTGCAGGATGTTTCTCTATAGCCTCTCTTTCCTAGAGAAGATACCGCCTAGAGAAGACACTTCTGATGCTGCTTGCCACAAGGTTTCACAAAAACCTGGGACCAGCACTTTCATGACCTCTTTCAGGAATGGTTTTCATAGCTCTTGCCTTCTCGTTTACCAAAGGCAAGTGTTATCATAGAAATGCTTCAGCCTTATCCCCTAAAAGCATCAAAGCTAACACAAAGATAAACTTGGCTTCATCATTAGATTATATACGAACATTATATGAGGTGTGTAAAGTTGAATCCGCAGTTTTCAACTTTATGGGGTCTTGTTTAGACATACACAAAATATTTTTTCCTCTTTGGATTTTGTCATCAAAGTTAACCCACTGAGTCAGTGGCTGTACTGTGTGCGGTCAGACTGCAGCAGTACCGCTCCTGAGTCAGAAGCAACAGCCCACGTGTTACATATGGCGGTTGTAAGCTTTCTCTTTTTTCTAATGAACACTTCACTACCATGAGGAAAACATGACTTCAGACACGATTTTAACTTCTTGTCTGAAATCCAAAGAATAGTCTGCCAGAGACACCACTGACTGTTTTTGAAAAGGTTATGGCAATTAACAAAATGAAATGCGTATCATTACTAACTGACATAAAATGTCAAGAATGTCAATTGTTCCAGCTTCACAGAAAAATACACATCTCTTTTTTATTGAAATAAGATTTAAAAAGACAAGATGGCATGAATTCCATATAAAGAAAAAGTGAATTAAGCATATTAGTTTTCCCATTTTTTTCAACCACATCTATCAATCATATATACAAATAATTGTATAACGACTTTGCTGCATTTCTTTCAAATGATGAAACCTGAAATTGTTACTTATGATCTTTCCTTTATCATTTTGAATTATAATATATTTTTATATCAAAGCAATTAAAAGACTACAAATGCAAGATTCATATACAAAAGTATCACGCTTAAAACTCTAAGCTATTAAATCACTTATACATTTATTAGACTATCAATGGAATGTGTAAATCTATGATTACCCAGAATTACTAAGAAAATCCATCTCAAGTCCTCTGAATTTGCCTGAATCTTGTTACAAAACAGTTTACAATGAACGCAGAAGTCTTTTTACAGGGATGTGAGCAATTTCAAGTTTTCAAGTAAAAGTTATTCTTGTGTCTTAAAAAATTATTACTCTTGAAAATACATATTTCCCACAGAAAATGCTAGATTTTTGATGAATGAAAGTAAAATTCTAAAATATATGAGTACTTACAATTTCATTTGGTAATGCAGAATACCCTGCTGGTGCTGCATGATTCTATCTCCTTCCTAAGGTCGGGGTTCTTGGTTTGCTAACATCACCTGTAGTGCACAGCTTTTCCATTGCCAAATGAAGTCTCTGGCCCTACACATACTAGATATGATGGCGAATCTGGCCCACAAGGTTAACTGTTACATGGTATTTCCTAGAAGTACCACAAAGGCATTTAAAATCTATATTTTTTGGGTTTCATCTGAAATCTAAAACCTTCTTCTTTTTCAAATTTTTACTTTATCCGTATCCAGAAATCCTGATTTCCTGGTGCTGTTTGACACTTTTCATGCACACAATGTTCTCATTTTCATAAACAGCAGTTTAGACACAAACATTTAGATGTGCTTTACTTCAGCTGTCAGTGAATCCACCAGTGGACATTTATTAATTTAAACAAGATCTTTATTCCACTTACAATTAAAACCTTTTCAGCTTCTTACAAGCACTTCTACAGATTTGCATTTTCACTCAAGGGCAGATACACCAACATATCCTGACACATAACCTAAATCCTTCAGTTACATACGACAATGTAGAGATACTCTTCTGGAGATAATGAACAATGCACATGGAGGGGACATCGCCTGTTTGTATTTGCTTTAACCAGTAAGAGAAAGAACCATTGGGGGGAGGGAAAAGAACCAATAAAAGAAAATACAAAGGACTGATTTAGACAATTAATAACAACATTACTGTGAGGATTAACTTTAAAGGATGCCACTTCATTGTAAGACTCCAGAGTAATGAATCTCTGAGCAAAGAAGATATGAGAAGCCTGTTCAATTCCCACTTCTCTTAGTCCGCTGAGAGGAATGAGACATGACAATATAAAGGATTACTGAAGGCCTAAACAAAGTTAAACTTTGGTTTTTTTCTTGTATTTTAGCTCATAAAAGCAAATCTGTTTTCACATATTAAGAGCATGACTCTTTTAATTAGATTATTCTTCTACTTGGATTTGATGCTGTAGGTGTTCCAAGTATGAGACTATTTCTCTGTCAGATTTTGGGAGAACAAGGGAATGGGGATCATTTGGCTCTTGGAAGACATCACCAGAGAATTAATAATCAATCAATAAACATTATGAAGTTCAACACATGTGCAGGCTGTTTTATTTTATGAACAGTATTATTCAAGTCTGCCAAATCTGGAAAATAATTAATATAGCAAAGACATAGGAAAAAAAGAGCCAAGGAAAATAATATTTATTCCTGAATAATCTTTCTCAATATCAGCTTTAATGCTTGCATGGAAATCCTTCTCTGAAAAGGATGAAAGAATGTTGTAATTACTTTTTATGACAGTCACGTTGGCCCAGAAAAGATTTGTAATTTCTTCTGAAAATCTGAAGCTAGAATTCCCAGATGCAGAAAACCATTTATTCTTTTACCTTAATCTTTTCAAAGCAGACAGATGGAGGTTATTGCAGGCAGGAGAGGAGGGATGTTATGATAGAAAGAGGAAAGCGCAGAAAGCTGGAATCATTTACAGGTATGTGGAGCATGGTGGAAATGATTGCGTGCATCACTAATAGCACAGAGGTGTCTTGTTAATGCCTGTCACTGAAAACAACCACCTACCATAAAGGTAAGTAAATCTGGAATAAGACTCGTTTAATAGTAACTTGGGCTGTACGTATAACTCAGTTACTCAGAAACAACAAAATCTTTCCTTCCAAAAAAATCCAAATGCAATCAATCACCTTCATCTTTTCTTACTAAAAGGTACCTACAGGTCTGTTTTCACGCCACATCTTGACTTCTGTTTCTTTGGTTAAATTGAATGAAAGAACATTTTTCTTTTGTTTCCTAGCATTTTAATAAGAAAGAAGAAAAATAGAAGTCAGTGGCCTGTTTACAGTGACCTACCACTGAGGAAGAAAATCATCTGGAAGTTGGGAGAAATGGCTTTAAACTCATTTAGCTGCATGAGATTTGACAGTTGTACCACTCAGGGGAATGGCGCAGCCAGCATGGAAACATCCCCCATATGCATATCCCACTGATTAGAATATTCTCCTGGGAAGTGAGACAGATTATTTGCCCTAAAGCAGCAGTGATTCATATCTCAAACAAAAAAGGAGGCATTTTGGCAGGTGCATTCCCTCAAGTCTAGGATACCTCCCCTCACAGCGGTTGCCAGGCAGATTTCAGAGAAACTGCTAGAAGTTTCTGGCTAGTTTGGGTCTAGCCCACCAGCCTGGGTGTGCCCCCAGGAAGTTGATTGGCAGCCAATGGGAGGCTGAGGTGACTTTGATCAACTACAGCTCAGATTTGACAGGGCCCTGCTGGGGGCGCATTGGAGCAAGTTCCTTCAGAGCAGCAGGTCCTGCAGTCGAGGCACAGCCTCCCCCTTGATTTGGGACGCTGGTCAGGGGAACTCCTCGAGGCTGAGAGTCCTCATCTTTGTACGAGTGAGTGTATTTATGATCCAGATCATTATTCTAAGTTTAAGAGTTGGGTGTAGTGTAGTAACTGCTCTTCTCAACCGCTACCAGAACTTGTGTATTTGGGGGACCTTTCATTTCTTAATAAATCTGATTTAATTACACTTATGGATTGACTTAGAATGGGAACATTTCTCACAGGCATACAAATGTCTCTCTTATCCTACCCGTTTACAAAGAAAGATGGTTATCATCTCTTTAGTCACTTCTGGTTCATAATTATAGCTCACAAATATTTTCCAGGTAAAGGCATTGGAAGCTTGGAAGCTGAGAAATGTTTGATGTTACTCTTTCCTGGACAAAATATTGCCCTAAACCAATTTAACTGCCTAGAGCTAAACTTTGTTAACTTATTTTGTTCTGTAGACCCCCCCCGTATCAGTTCTGTGTTTTTGATCTCTGATAACATGAAGATCATTGACCATAAAGTTGCTCTCAGTCTTGAAGCCACTGCATGGCTGTAAAACCCTGTGATTCCTGATTTAGGCCAGTTGGACACTTAAACACCCAACACTAAGGAAGAGAAGATCAAGAAAATGTAGGAGTGGTCTTTCTTTCTTTTAATACAAAGAACAGAACAAACATTATAGGGAAGCCACACAAAACCAGTAAGCAAGCTATTTAACATAATTCATTTGCACATAGAGGTTTGGTGAATGATGCTAACACATGAGAACATGAAGGGGGAAACAGAAGAAACATGGCTTGCAGAACTAGTTGATACAAGAATAAATTGCAAAACTAGGAAACTGAGCATTTTCTTACAAAGACACGGAAGATGGCTGCAATAGACTCTGAACTTGAAGGGTGTCACATGACTCCAATCTTTTCTTCCTATCATTAGCTTTTAAAAGTGATTGGCTTGTATTTGTACTTTTTCTGTATCGGTGTCAGGCAGAGTATCTGTCTTGTTAGCACAAGAAAAGTGAAGAGTATTATCTTGTCAAGAAAAGAAGCATGATACGAGGTTTTGGTAAAACGCTTTCACAGTTCTGGAGGTTTAATTTAGGCTTTTTGCTGTTGTTGATTCTATAAACACAGAGTAATCTCTAACAGGCAGAGCTTCTGGTTTTATCATTTGATGTTCGCCTGTAATGCTGAGTGTGAATTATACCCATTTCTTGTTTCTCGTTTAATATAAAGTTGGTAATTTAATTCAGATGGAATTTCTAAATGGCAGTATGCTCATGTATCAAAGCAATATACCAAATGACATTTGACACCCTTCATTAAACAAAATTAATATTACATAATAATGCACTAAACTGTTTCAAACTAGCTGTTTCTTGCAACAAAATATTCTGTAAGACTCATCGGTAAATTATTTCCAAGACATTGTGAGATACTATAAATATCCAATGGAAATTTTTGTGAGAGCAATACCTCAGTTGATAGGATATTCCGACTATAATTTACCCATCCATGACTTCAAAGCAAAATAGCAAGCCACAAATAACCCAAAGATTAGTTTTGTTCTAGCTCTTTGAATTTAGCAGGCTTGTAGAGGTTGAAAGAAATGTTAAAATTGAGGAATGATCCACCATTAAATCAAATTCAGGAACAAGCTCCTGCTTTTCTTTGTCAAGCTGAATTAATATATTTTCACAGTTCTTCTACTGTCTATTTTTAATATGCATGTTACACATGTGTGGACTGCAGTTTTATAACTCATCTGTGACAACTTTAAATTTAGTAAAAAGAGGAAAAGACACATTGTTCATACTTTGAACAGCATACTATCACCCAACAGATTCCTGCGTTATCTGTGCCCACAGCATGCCTACTATATTTTATTCAGTTAAGGATTTTGTGCATTGGATCATTCTGTGCTTCAGATCTGCCTGAGCTAAGAAGGTCTTCAATGTTTAAATAATACATTACAGACTACAAAAATCAGGAAAAAGAAGTGGCTCTATTAAATTGTTTTTTCATTCCATATATCATACAAAATTTAACAACAAAAGTGTCTTAAGTAACACCCAGATGAGTAAGTCATGACTCATCTGGTTAACACTTAGAAATTACAGTCCCCCTTGGAGACTGTGCTGACAATAAGTAGACCACTGTTCGTGGGAAGTTGAGTCAGGAGTACTTTAAGATGTAGTTTTTCCTGCCATGTTTTAGAATATACATCCCACTCTAGGGTCCTTCTCCTTCATATAAACCTGTAGAGGAATTTCTTGTGGAGCAGAGGTGCGGTATAACTTTAAAAGCGTGGACAACCCAGCTTAGGCCTAAACAGAGGCTCTGTCCTTGAAGCTGCCTTGGAACACAGGGAGGAGGAGGTTTTATCTGTTTTGTGAAGAGCCTTGCCAGGGGGAGAAAGGGGGGGTGAGAGCCACTTGCATAGTGGAATGGCACTACCCAATAAAACGCTGGCGCGTGTGAACCTGTAACTGACCAACTCTGGGAAGGGGCAGGCACGGGGACACTGCTGAACTGTATATCTTGAGCTGTCCGGAGCAATAAAGGAAGAATTACTTGTAGCCATACCGGTGGGATTTGTCGTTGTCTTGACCGGCTCTCCGACAGGACCCTCTTCATCTGGCGCCTGAACAAGGGACCCTCTATGGACGCTTAAATGCGGATTGCTTAAATGTGGGAAGACTCCGAAGCATCGGACGTGAGCCGATTTGGGAGCCGGAGAGCTGGAGGCAGGAGAGTTCCGAGTGTGACCAAAAGGGCACCGGAGACCAGAGCTTGAGCAGCTGATCAAGCCCCTGCCAAGGTAAGACCGCGATGGAAACGGATGCGGCAACTCGCCTCCTTAGTATACTCTCTGAGAGAGGAGGAAAAGTAAAGGAGCGAGATGTATTAGCCCCATGGGCTCGGAAACAGGAGAAAATGAACGACCCACCATTAATCTTTAGTTCCACGGAATGGCGTGAAGTAGGAGACTTTTTGTGGGACTGTACTTTAGAGGGAGGAACAAAAGGCAAAGGAAGAAACTCCCTGCTCATCCCGACTGGGTGGAAGAAAAAGAAAAAAAAAAAAAAACAAAAAAAAAAAAAAGGAGAAACTGCACTGCGTTGCAGAATTAAGACTTTCGTCCTTGAGCTGAGCTCTTTTCTAAACAAGTGCATAACTCTTGCTTGTTAATTATGAAAAGAGACCCTGACCAGCCAGGTACAGCTCATGTTGAGAGCTTGTCCGTGAGAATGAAGATAAGACGCTTCTTGTACACCAGATGTGCATGGGAGTGAACGGGAGAGTATGATCAAAACAGACCCGGGAAATTCTGCTCTCCCTGTGTGATAACAGCGTGATCGAAGTAATACTTGAGCTAATAAAAAAAAAAAAAAAAAAAAAAGAAAAAAAAAAGAAAAAAAAAAAAAAAAAGAGGGGGGGAAGAAGGAAGATCAGGATGAACCCCTGAAAGAGATCCTGAACAAACTCGCTGAATTATCAACTGGACAGCGAGAAATAGAAGAAACCCTTAAACCAGTTCAGCTCCCCCACTACCATCAGCTCCCTCACTCAAGCCTGATTTTCAAGCTTGAACCATAAAGGATCCTTTGCAACAGCGATGGAGCGGTGTCATCAGAGACGCTATAACAGAGGGAGATTGGGAAGCAGCCAGTTCGATTGCGTGTCCTGTTATTATTAATAACAGACAAGGGACCTGGGAACCGCATGATCCTGCATGATGTGGCTGTACAGCATCCTGTCACTTCAACAGCGCAGCAGCAACACGACTGTGCACTGGGCCTGCCTGTTGAACCCCTTGTTTCGCCCAGTGACGTGATGGGACCCTGAGGTACTGATTACCAACGACGACATGGATTGGACTGGCAGAAGATGCTTACGGCTGATGGCAGAGCAATTATGGGAAAATGTGACTGTTCTCAATGTTACCTGTTGTATTAATATGTATCCTCTTTGTGTGACTAACAATGAAGCTTATATTGGTTGTGTAATCAAAGCCACATAGTAGGTGTTAAGGTTTATGTACTAACCAGCAAAGTGAGCTTTCTTTAGCTAAAAGCAAGGTGGGGGAAACCAGCTGCTTTTTGCTTTGTTAGAAGTGTGTGATTAAGGACCAAAATAGGTAGGGAGACTCCCTTGTATTCTTCCTTCAGCCCTGGCCAAGCTGTGGGAAGAATTCAACGGGGCAAACAACACCAGATGTTCCCGCATTCAACGTATGTAAGGTTGTTTATTTAATAGTATAAGTGTTGGACCCTCTTGCAGCGACTTCGGAAACCTCACCTACGAGTGGACGCACTGCGTAGGACTTCCCAATTGTCGGGAGGGTTCTCCAGAAACCTCGCTGCAACAGGGGCTCCCCAGCGACTGCGGGTCTGGATGATTTAGGGTGATGGGTGTGAGAACTTTGACAGGATGAATTAAGAGTTTAGTTAAGACATTTTTGGTTATTGCAGTTTTAATTGTTATAGGCTTAGTTATGTTTAGTTGTTTGAGAAATATAATCAAGAAAATGATAAGCAAGCTAGCGGATGAAGCCTGGGTTGTCCAAAAAGAAAAAGGGGGATATGTAGAGGAATTTCTTGTGGAGCAGAGGTGCGGTATAACTTTAAAAGCGTGGACAACCCAGCTTAGGCCTAAACAGAGGCTCTGTCCTTGAAGCTGCCTTGGAACACAGGGAGGAGGAGGTTTTATCTGTTTTGTGAAGAGCCTTGCCAGGGGGAGAAAGGGGGGGTGAGAGCCGCTTGCATAGTGGAATGGCACTACCCAATAAAACGCTGGCGCGTGTGAACCTGTAACTGACCAACTCTGGGAAGGGGCAGGCACGGGGACACTGCTGAACTGTATATCTTGAGCTGTCCGGAGCAATAAAGGAAGAATTACTTGTAGCCATACCGGTGGGATTTGTCGTTGTCTTGACCGGCTCTCCGACAGGACCCTCTTCATAAACCCACAAAAATTCCTCAAGTATCAGTCCATCAGCTTGCCGTTTTCTTGTAATTCATATATTTGTCAAATTGCATCGAAAATTTTTATGTCAATGCTGTTTTCACTTACAGAAGCTTATTTTCAAAGCCTTATCATCAGAGTCCACCTAAAAACTAGCATGCTTTATCACATTACTAAAGCTACTTGAGCTCCTCAAAACAAATGAGAATATTCTGTATGTGGTATGAACTCTATGCGTTCCTTAATGTGTAATCATAGAGTCAATCATAGAATCATAGAATGGCCTAGGCTGGAAGGGACCTTAGAGATCATTTAATCCAACCTCCCTGTTGTGGGCTGGGACGCCACCTCTCGACTAGGTCAGGCAACACATGAGAACCAAACAGGAATCGAACCCACGACCTTTGCTGTTTCAAGCACCACGCTCAACCCACTGAGCTAAACCGGCCCTCAATATTAGATTGACAACCTTGAAAAACAAAATTAGAACAAGGTTAATGTCAGGAATGAATTATGCTAACAAGACATCTTCACCACGGTTCATGACACTTAAGGCATGCTTACTCTACTGTAAATTAATATTTAAATGGAGCAGGAAGGTTCTATTTCTGTGTTATTCTTTCTCAGTCTTTGCTTTTGTCAATATATCCATTTTTCCTCGTTCCCAGAATGTGCTTCAGTTTCCAATTTGTCTAGGTTGGTAGAGAACTATCAGTTGGCCAGACCATTCCAATTATACCGGTCCTCAAGTGAGGGCTGTGTTTTGGTTTTCCTAGCACAGAAGTAGTCCACACCTGCATTTCTCATAACATCATCTACAACTCCTGTGATATGGCTTCTTCTGAGAGGCCTCAGCAGCTTTGAGGTACCCCTTCCAAAGGACAGATCTAGGCATTATTTATTTTATTTTTTTTCAGAGTCCATTGACGAAATCACACTTTTCTTCAGGCTCTGAAGTTTTATTTCACTTATTTGCAACAGAGATAAGCAGAAATGAGATTGACAGTTCCCAAAGAAATCTTAGAAACAAGTGTCACTCCTGTATTTCAGATGAAACCATTGAACAGCCATTACCACTTGATAAAGAACATGTCCCACATTACCCTACCAATATTCGCATAGTATTCATAGTTGAATACACTGTAAACAGCTATCAAATTATGGCTTCCTTCAAGACCTGAAAATACACTCTTGAAAGCAATCTGTTTCAAGAGAAAATGCTTAAAAATATAGTACATTTTAAAGGAAAGGAATTTTCTATTTGCAGGTTCTAGGAACAGTTCTAAAGAAATACCATTACTTAAAAAACAGGAAGTAATTTTCATTGCTTTCAACAAAATTATTGCAATACTTTTTAAATACTAGTAAGCCATTTCCTATTGTAATACCTCACAAAATTAAAGATAAATGCCCTTAAACTTGAAAATTAATTACTACCTTCTGATGCCAACTAACTTCTGTCAAAAACAATACAACCTTCCTACCACAGAAAAAGCTGCAGATGGTGCTTAAAGCTCCAGAAAAGACAGGAGGAGATTCACTCTCTACTCCTACCTCTAGCATCAGCCACCTGACTAAATGTGTTACACCTTTCTCTGTGTTTTATTTTCTTCTATAAATTTGGAATAATGAAGAGCCTGTGTCTATTGAATTTGACTGACCTCTTCTTCCTTACCTCCCAGCATGGCAAGGAGCGAGAGAGGTGCCAGAATTCTATCTCCAAAATATATCAGCTTGGAAAAGTGCGTGCTTTTCTTCCCACCAGTAATCAGTAATATTGAAGTTTTGAGCAGAAGGAGTAAACTCAGAAAACTTTCACCACCACCTGTCTCCTCTGCTCCTTTTTGTGCTCCCTTCCAGCACTCACCAGAAAACCGCTTGTCTGTTTAAGGGTGAAGGGCCCTGAATATTAGAAGTTGTATTGAAAATGTATTTTTCATTTCATGAAGCTTTGATTTAAACATGTCTCTATATTCAGCTAGTCATTCAGAAAAACACACAACTATAATCTTGTCTCTCTATACCATGGACTACTCTTTGACAAAAATAAATGTGAATTTCAGAGGTAAAAATGCTATTGAAAAACTGAATAAGAACCTTAATAGCTGTTTGAAAATAATAGAGGTAAGCTCAAAAACCTTCTTCACAAACAGAAGTGTGAGTTCCTCACGTGTGACTTTAATGAAATAATGCTTTAAAAATCAAAAGTCAGTCAAAGCTGCTGGCCATGCTGATCAAAGTTTAAAAATTAAGTTGTTCTACATTTTTGTTTCTCAATTTATGATGAATGAAGGAATTGAGGTTTTATCACTAAGTGCTGTGATAAAAATGGAAAAATGGAAAATATATTCACAGGAAAATATATCACAGAAAACAATTTTGAGAAACTGAAACATATACCAACTTAGTATGAAATTTTTTTTGTCTTTAAGAAACTGAGATCATTTTTCAGTATCAGAAAATAGGTATAGAATTACAGTTATTGGTCGATGGCAGCATCAATTCACACTGCTCACTCCTCACCTAGCCCCAAAAAACTCTGAAGATTTTAAGTTTCCACATGAAGGTAGCTTCCAAGAGCAAGATTTTGCCAGAGGAAACATTTCAGCCACTATCTTTTAAATGTGCAAGAATTCAATGAATTTTAAGCTCAGCAATATTTCTTTTATTGGAACTGTTCAAGCTCTCAGAATTAAGCACATGCAGAAATGTTTATGATACCTGTGCTGTTTTTGAAAGCTTGGGCATGAAATTACTTTGGAAGTTTACGAATACATTACTATCAGCATAATTGAAAGCCTAGCTAAAATTTACTTTGTAAAGATTATCGAGTTCAGATAATCACTTCTTTGTAAATAAGCAGATCATCAGTATAGCTCATTCTATTTGCCACTGAAGTTTAGCACACGATTATGTAGGATTAATTTAGGGTAAAGTAGCCAAACTATGTAATTTCATTTAGAAACAAAATGTTTCAAAACTGTAACTACTGTAGATGAATAATATAGAACAGCCATGACTCTATCATCTCCCTGTGATATTTTAGCCAAAGGATTTGAGACTTCCTGAATGCAGGTGTTTGCTTATCTGTTGTGCAAACACCGAGGATGGAGATCAACAAGGCCTGCACAGTGAGAACCAGCCAATGGAAAGAGCTTTGTGGAACCAGGACGTCTCTGTTTTGGCTAAAGAACAAGGCTAGACAGAGACTAATGATGTCAACACTGTCCTGCAAACAGGTAAGTCACTTCAAAACAGAATTCTGAAGACCACAATACCCAGACTGATACTTTGGCCTCAATATCCCTATATGACTATAGTCACCCACTCTCCACTCAAATCATGCCAAAAGTCACTGCAGGGAGGGGGAAGATAGTATGTAAGGAGCATAGAGGGAGTGTGTTGATGGAGGGAGAAAACAAACTCAGAAGAGGCAGTCAACGAGCTGTGCTCCTTCTCCGCCCAAGACAGGGACATCTTGGTAAGAATAGTGCTTTCACCTTTTGGTAAGAAATACCCGGGGTAGTATTTTGCTAGCATTACTAATATATATAAGTGCTATTGCAGAGAGTGAATTTATCAACAGCAACTCTGAATTTTGTATTCCTCACTTTAATAAATCATCTATTCTCTGTTATCTTGCAAATTGTCTCAGCACAAGTCCTTAACGGGGCTCTGAAACAGGCAAGTGCTTAGCTTGGGTACTCGCCTCTCACAGCCACATGACACTGCCCACAATAGTATCCTTCCGAACAGTTACCCAGCAGTGTTAAAAGAATTGCACAGAAGTCCATCTTCACTTATTTTAAACTGGTGTATTCTATGCTGCTAATTACAGAAGTTTGACACCAGCTGAGGCTCAAATAATCTGCTCATTTTTAGTTTCAAAGGATCCACCCTCAGAAATGGTAACACATAAAATGAGTACTTTTTTCTTAGACTTTAGTACTTTATAAAATCTGAAATAAACTTGTTACGCTTGCTCATGGTAAAACAGGTCAAATTGTTCCTGTCATAGTCCATTAGATACAAGAAGTACTTCTATAAGTGATCACAACCAAAAAACTGCCTGCAGGCTCAACCATTCAGAAAGCAAAAAGTCACATGACTGTTTTAAACCCAGGACATTTTGAAATGGTAAATTTAAGGATCGTTTTATATGCTTTCTGGTTCTGTGAACTATCTTTCAGATTTTCAATTACAAGAGCTACAAGTGCAATTTTCACACAGTCATATGGAAACACTGAGAAATGTATTAAAGCTGAGATTTGGCAGCATTTGCATCTTTCACATGATTGCTTAGTTGGTCAACCACAAGTGTGCACCATCGCTTTACGGGGATCTCTTTAAAAGGTTACATATGAAGCCATAGGGCAACAGGTGCAAGTTGCATCATGTTAAGTTTTATCTTGACATAAAAAGAACTTTTTTTTACAGTAAGAACAACCATTCACAAAAACAACCTCCTCAGGGAGGAGTCCTCATCACAGGACGTTTTTAGGATGCGATTGGGCAGGGCGTGGGATAATCTCATCTAGTTTCCTTTTCCCTCAAGAATCTGGGTGATATAATCATTTGAGGTCCCTTCTAATCAGAGGTGTATTATGAATCTTTGTGTCTCAGTGTTTTGCTTAAGTGAAAGGGCAAATTTGGGGGTATTTGGTAACCAAACCATTTATGTGGAGTTCCAAGTCCATAGGTAACCAGAAACAATTTTTCAAAGTACTTGACAAAATTTGTCAGGGAGGGAGAGGAAAAATATAAATTACTTTGTGAGGATTTTTCTTTTTCCCTAAAATTATTCTACTAGTCATTATATTTGCTAAAGTATAGAGTTTTTTTTTTTAAAAAAAAAAAATTCCTAAAGTTCTCTTCCATGCTTTTTAGTCTACTGTCTGAACCAAAAGAGCTACAACAACAGTCAGTGATAGTATAGGTCTGGTTACCTCTATAGAAATGTACTGATCAAACTCTGCAATGATTATTCAGAATCCATTAATCAAAAGTTTTTTATAGAATGCAGTGTGCAAAAAATCTGTGCAGAAGGTGTAAAGAGATCCACCAGTAGGCATTTACAATATCATTTAAACAGCAGAATACTAAAGAGTAAGACAATCTAAATGTGAAGCACAGGGCTGACTGATGTCAAAAGATAAGGGAAACCAGAGGAAGTTGTTTGCAAGAATCACAGAATCATAGAATGGTTTGAATTGGAAAAGAATTCAAAGACATCCAGTCCCAACCCCCCTGCCATGGACAGGGACACCTCCACTAGATCAGGTTGCTCAAAGCCCCATCCAGCCTGGCTTTGGACACTTCCAGGAATGAGGCATCCACAGCTTCTCTGGGCAACCTGTGCCAGTGCCTCACCACCTACACAGTAAAGGATTTCTTCCTGTTGTCATATCTAAATCTACCCTGCTCTAGATTGAAACCACTGTCCCCTATCCTATGACCGCATGCGCTAATAAAAAGTCCTGTAGGTCCCTTTCCTGTAGGTCCCCTTCAGGTACTGGAAGGCCATGATAAGGTCCCCCCGGAACCTTCTCTTCCCCAGGCTGAACAATCTCAACTCTTAGCTCATCCTTGTAGGACAGGTGCTCCAGCCCCCTGATCAACTTTGTGGCCTCCTCTGGGCCCATTCCAACAGGTCCATGTCCTTCTTGTGTTGGGGACTCCAGAGCTGAACACAGAACTCCAGGTGAAATCTCACCAGAGCATAATAAAGGGGGAAAATCACCTCACCTGACCTGCTGGATACACTTCTTTTGATGCAGCCCAGGACACAGCTGGCTTTTTGGGTTGTCATCATGACTAGTTCTTAGAATCATAGAATCATAGATAGAGTTATTCTCTTTCTGTACACACGCAAATCAAAAGAAATAACAAAAAATGCAAGCAAGGAAAGAAAACTTCAAGGAAGTTGAGGCTGTTAAGATGAAAAGAATATTACATTTTTAATCAAATATCAATGATCACACAACATTCACTTGTAGTTTCCTGTGCAGCAAGGCAAAGGAGAACAACTTTGAACCTCTAAATATAAATAGTAATTCACTTTTGTGTAGGTTTGAAATTTGAACAAAAGCAGTTTAGCAGAGAATATTCTAAGACAGATTCTTATTTTCCAACCTATTTAACAAGTATAACAGACAAGTAATTCTTAGTCACTTAACAGTTATGTATCGGACCTTCAAAGGGTAAAAAAAAATAAATCAAAGAAATGTTGAAAGGCAGCAATATGAACATTTGGAAGGCATTTCTCAGAGCAAAGAAGAACCCTTTTTATATAAAGAATCAAATACTTATGTGAAATTATGACCAATTCATCTTGTAAAACGTGTAATGGCCCAGATGTAACAATCAAATTACAAACACTCTTTTGAAGTTCTTTGTATTGAAAGAAAATGTTGGTGGGTAAAAACTGTGTCAACTTCCCTCAAAGTAAAAGGCAGCTTGATAAAACCATACTTCTGAATTTCTATATTTAACAATAATTTTCACAGTCAAACATCTCTGACAATCATGAAAAACATCAACAATTAGAAAGCAAAATAACACATCTTGACAAATATGTTACAGCATGCCACAAAGTGCAAAAGGAACCTTTCAAACTAACTGTTACAATGTCTTATTCCTTTAATTGAATTTTTAATTAAGGTGTTTTAACCTAGGAGGTTTTGTAAAACGTGTTCTGATATGTTATTCTGTGAGATGATATGACATTAATTTTTTAATTAACTGTAATTTTTTTTTAGATTGTCTTCCTTATATTTGCTTCCTTTTCCTGTATTTATTACACAGATGTATCCATCTGTGACAAATGAGGGTTACATATACCAGTTTTCAAAGATATTAGGCATTCTGCACATTAATTTTTAGTGCTAACCTTGTAGAATTCACTCCAAATTCAATTAAAATGAAGCAATAGTAAAGACTGTGCTTCTGTGAAGTTAAGATAATAAAGACTTGATTGTTAAGTGACAAATAGTTACTGTGTGGATCCATAATTAAAACTACTTTAAGGTGCTTTGATCCAAATTGATCAGGCGATAGAGATTCCAGACACCACTGCTTTTAAAGTATTATCAGACCTGGGCTGTAGCCCACAGTTTCAAACTAGTGTATTGCACTACTGATCAATCTCACCAATAACAGACTACTGCCTCAAAAATACACTGCCATGATGTCAAAGTGGGTCGTCAGAAAATGTCGCCATATAACTGTGATATGAACATTACACAAACAGAGCTAAATAGCTAAAATCACTATGTCAGAGATTTAAAAACTCTGAAATTCAGAAGCTGTCCGATCAACAACAGACTGAACCTAGCACCTGTGTGGAGGAGGATTGATTTAGCTAAATGGACATGGAAAAAAGTTCTGTGTATGGTTTAAGCAACATAAAATCATTCAATTCTGTAAGCAAAACTTTTTTTGAACAACGTATTGAAACTGGTTTTTGGAATTTGATTTTTCATTTCTAATGTACAAAAAGTGGGTTTTTAAGCTGTACAGTATTATGTGGGTCTGCTGTACATTATTTACTACATTTTCCTGAAACACTTTCTTAAAGAGGGTATTTGGAAAGCAAATAATCTAATATTTAGTCACACACTTGTGTGCTGTAAGAAAGGCAGTTTAATGTAAAAGGCAGAAGCTTAAGGAGCTTATATCTATAGATGGTATTAAGGAAAATTCTTAGTACTCAAGCACAGAAATAGGAACAAAGGTAGAAACAAGAAATTGTACCATTTCTACAGACGGGGTCTTGGCTTACATTTCACTATGGAAGCAAATTCATTCTGAAGAGTAAAAATGCTTTCAGAAAGTCCAAACAGGCATCGCCAGACCTGTTTCCTATAATTTATCCCTTTAGCTGGATCACATAACATCACACTGAGGTAAAAAACAGGTTCAGTGTATGAAAGGTAGCTTTGGTGAGAGTGATGTGAAGCTTTCATAATCGTAGTGGAAAAGAAAAGGAAATGTCATGAGAAAAAAAGTGAATTTAAGGAAAATGTCTTCTACATGGTGTTGTGGGTTAGGGCTGGGCCAGCTACTAAACACGGACAGGTGCTCTCTAATCCGCTCTCCCACCAAAACAGGAAGGGAAAGGGAATAAGGCAGAGAGACTTACACGTTAGAAAAGAAAAACTAAAACAGCTTTAATGAAACAATAATGGAAATAATAGTGAAATGATAAAAATAAAGAACTATATACAACTATATATAAGCCAGATATCGAACCCGCCTCTCACTCAGTATCAATCCCCACTGATGCTGCAAAGCAGGAGGCACCGGGGAAGCCCCAGGCTCAGAAGCTGCAGAGAGCTGGATACAGGGAGCTGGATTCGGGAGCTCAGGGTCCGGGTCAAAAGCAGGAGGTCAGATGGAGTCCTCTCTGGACACTGGCCATTGCAGAAAAGGGAAATAAAATCCCGTGATCACTCAATTTATACTAAATATGACGTATATGGGATGGAATACTCTCGTTGGTCACCTGTCCTGTCCATTACCCCCCCGGAGGTGCAACCTTTTACTTCCTTGTGACCCCTCTTACTACCCAGCACCCCCAGCGTGGCACACAAGAGCCAACAATGGCCTTGGTCACTATAGGAATAAGTATCAGCAAGAGCCTTTCTGCAAACCAGTCCCAGGCAGTAACTGTAAACATCAGGTGTTATCACTGCCAGTAGCACACACTGTCTGCAAAAACATGCTGCTGACTTCAGAACGTGCAGCCTTTTAGAAGACACTAAACTGGAAAGTAAAAATCACTAAACACAACTGGGTTTTTTAGCTAAACTCAGGACACATGGATAGAGACAGATAAATAAGATCTCTTAGCAATCAAGGAAAGAGAGATGGAATTACAGTTACTTCGCATTACATCTGAGAACTGACAGCAGTAGCACTCATAACTAGCCCAAATCAGCAGAAGGGGAGTGAATACAGTAGGAGACTGGCACAGGTGAAAGCACAGTTCTCCGTTGACCTCAATCACAGAAAAAGGGAAACTGAAACTAAATCAGATTGCTAAGGCTGGATCAAAAGAACAGTGACACTAAGTGTGGATAAAATCAGCTAAGGCAAATGTACTGGTTAAGATGTGATTACTTATAGAGTGAGTACCCTCAACACTGTCTCCCACAGTCGCTCGTATCCAAGCTTAGATGTTACGTTCTGGATACAAGCACATCTAAATAGCAAAAAAAATGGCTGGACAGCTGGATTCCAAGTAGTTATCATCAGGTCGTGCTCTACCTGGAATACTGCAAATGTCTATCCTGAACCACGTCCTGTTTAGCATGTGGGTATATGGCTTGTTATGCAAGTTCATAGGTGACCCCAAGCCAGGAGGAGCAGTCGATACACTTGAGGGTAGAGTTGTCATCCAGAGAGACCCAGACAGGCTGGAGAAATGGGCTGAAACCCTCCACCTGTGGTCAAGGCTGTCATTGACTACCACAGCCCCAGACAGCTCTACCTTGTTAGTGGTTTTGAGATCGAGCTGTGCATTATCTGCTTCGCCCATACGGTACCTGTATCAGGTACCCCTTACATCCCCAGAAACACCCTTGACAGCTTGTGCCCTACTTCAGAGCACTGGAACAGGCTGCCCAGGGAGGTTGTGGAGTCTCCTTCTCTGGAGACATTCAAAATCTGCCTGAATGCGTTCCTGTGCGATCTACTGTAGGTGTTCCTGCTCTGGCAGGGCGGTTGGACTAGATGACCTTTCGAAGTCCCTTCCAACTCCTGACATTCTGTGATTCTGTGGTTCTACTGTGTTGCCCTTCTAATCAGAAAGGTTAATATTCCCCACGAAAATCAGGGTCTGTGATAAAGATTTACTCTAAGAAAAATGCCAGTTTCTATCCCTTCTGTTCACATTTTCTTTGTAGACAAAACTTCCCTAACTTTTCACTCTAAATTGGGTAAAGTACAAGTTCAACTGAGATATTCCTATAGGCCTAGAAAATAAGAGGGAGCCCATCACCTTTGAGTCAAAAATGGCATAACTTAACTTTCAATTTCGTACAGTATATAGGATACAACATAATGCCATCTTTAGTGTATATACTTTTAACAGATCTTCCTCTGTATGAAATATTTCCATCTTTGACATTGTGATTCAAAGAACTCTATGCTGTCAGGTGACTGAGAGCCAGGTCAGATACTGGACTGTATATCTGTGTCACCACAAAGATGTGACAGGTTCATCAGACCTATGGAGCAGTCTGCAGCTCTATCTCTCCATTTATATGACATGGGTCATGATACTACTTTTAAAAAATTCTCTAAAATAAACAAATTAAAAGCACTGCATGCAATAGTTATGAATGATTGTATTGATTTCTGTAAAAATAAGTACATATGCGTAAGAGTTTATAACTACATTATCTTACTTACAGTTACAGAAACCAGTAATTCCACTGAAACACTTCATCAGCTGTGCCCCTTACATTACAGGAACTAATATGCAAGTCCAGCAACACAAGCACTGTGCCTAAACATGTCTTTCAAAAAGCATCTTGTCCATGATTTCAAGAATATAGAAATTCTTAACACCAAACAGGTCTAGAAAACAAAGTAAATTCTTGCATCTGTCATTTTGTTACCCAGCAAGTCACATAAGTTTTACATGTGGTAAGTCTTCCATTTCAGTTTTATTTGTCCATGCACTGTGTAACAAAGTGATTCTGAGAAGTATGTTCTGTTTCAAATAAGTTTAACACAGGACAAAATTATGTGCCTTTACTACTAGTGTTAATGAAAAATATAATGATGAATTATATGCAAGTAAACAATCCCATTTAAATGTGCAGCCTTTTTTTTCCTGGTTTTTAGCTTTGCGTTTCAAAGCAGATAAACTCTTTCTTCCTTCTGATGTACTAAAGCAATTTTCCCTGCAGAAACTCAAATCTGTATTCTACTTTCCCGGTCATGGATTTAATTTGGCCTCAAGGGACAAACATCATTAGATAATTTAGCAAGAATTGTCATTCTGAATCACTAAATACAGAGAAAAGTATTCTCCTGAATCCTTACTGCTAGTAATCAAAAAATGCTTATTCTAGTTCTTGTATTAATCAAGAGCAAACATTTCAAGTGTTGCATATTGAAAGAATAATACATTTTTAAAAGTAACTCTTCACCTATACAGCTATATTGATTTCCAACTTCATTACACTTTAGTGTCCAATAATCACTGCTTTTCACCTTTTTATAACAGATTTCTTCCTGCTTACAAAAAAAATCTATATTTCTTGTCACTAAGAAAGTCAGCTTTTCAATGATAAACCAAATTGTACGTGCTTCTGTTTTTTTTATCAGATCTCACTCTCAATCTCCTATTAGAATAAGACTTGAAATTATTTGCAGTATCTAATTAACAAACAGTTTTGAGCAGGGACATTATTAAAGGGTTAGACTCACGAATAATGTAACTGCTATTACAGAAACATGACCAAAACTAATTGCTATATGTCAAAATAATCATTAGATGATTACATCCTCAAATGCTTATAAATCTCAGAAATTAGATATCATTGTCAGATAAAAAGTAAATATTTCCAGAACTACAAAACTCATCAAAATAGTTGTGTTAGGTAGAGACCACTGGGATTTGAAAAACTCTTAAATATTCCAGGCAGATAGGCATACTTTGACAAGTAACTTGAATTTTGCCAGTTTGC
The DNA here is from genome assembly GCA_020746105.1 of Trogon surrucura. Lineage (NCBI taxonomy): Eukaryota > Metazoa > Chordata > Aves > Trogoniformes > Trogonidae > Trogon > Trogon surrucura. The sequence continues at coordinate 107,314,728 of CM036617.1, read as the reverse complement.
CCCTCCAATCTCTTTCAAAGCAGCACAGCTTTCTAGACTGTGTTTTTCTATACAGCCCAGATCAGGTCTTTGAGTGGCAAAGTTCTGTTTCCTTTCACAAGGAACACCCAAGCTTTAGGATATCATTCTAAATTAGTGATACCCAATTTCAACAAATCAGAGGACCTGTGATAGGTTCATAGTGAAAGATTTGACATGGATCTCCTTAGACCTTCTCTTGGCACGACACTCCAAAAGAACACAAGCCTTTTAAACAAACAAACAAAAAAGCAGTTTAGTTAGATATATGCAATACTTCTCTCTTCTATGGTAGAGCAATTCAGTCATTAAGCAAAAAAAAAAAAAAAGTTTCAGAAAATTGCCTCTCTTGTGGCACTCTTAACCTTTCAAAGAAGTTCCTCATCTAGTGAAACTAATGTTAGAAAATTAAAGAAAACTCTACAACGAACTCTCTCTTCATTCTCTGCAGTTATTCCTAACTCAAAAAATAACTCTGCCATTGATTGTACTTCAGTTAAACAATTGCCGCAATTCAGTGATAAACAGGATTCTGATTATTACAGTCTTCACATTCTAGGAAGTTTTCAAATAACCATGGAGATTCAGACCATTTGATCCCCAGTTCTCCTTACTCAAACGAAACGACACATAAAACCCTACACTTAGGGGTGGTTAAGTGCATTAAACTCCAGAGATCCCTCTCAACATAAGCTATGCCATGTCTGGGGTTTACATAAGCATTCAGGGCTCTGTAAAAGGAGTCAATGCTATGGTGTTACACATGCCAGCCCCTCATTTAGCATTTGGGATTCTCTAAAATGAAGCTCTGTCCTTCCTTAACTTTAATTAAAAATGGAAGAACCAGGCCCTTTCAGCAGACACATCCCTTCATAGTGGAACACCCCCCCACCAGTCCTCCCACAACAATTTCAGCCAAAGTCCTCCCAGGTACCATCTGCCCATCCTGTTTTTCAGCTATACCTGGTACAAATAACAGAGTGGTCAGCTCCTTACTCCCTATGAGAAGAGAATAACGCAGCTAGGCAGAGTGAATTAACCCAAGCTATTTGTCATCAGTATGGCTGGGGAATTTCTGGCAGAAGCACCTTTGTCTTGTAAGGTAGCTATCCTGGCCACTGCGCCAGTCACGGCTCAGCCTGGCAGAGAGCGCTGCAAGAGGGACACCAGCAAACAGCTCTGTCAACTGCTCCCTTTGTGCCATTCTTCACCAAGTTCCCATTTCAGGGTCTTAAATAGAGCAGCCCACGAAGCAACCTGTGTCTGCCCTGCAACTTGCTCAGCTCTCCCCAGCGCAAGCAGTGGTTGCTTCAGCAGTTTATTCTCCATAAAGAGAACCTTCACCATGGCACCTACACAGTAAGGTCAAGAGTGTTTTAAGAGAAGGAATTTTTAAGCAGAATCCTTTAGCTTGCAAGGGAAGCCCCTCCAACCACAGTGTCAGGCCTGGGCTGAGGAGGGGGGAGTCCAACCAGAACACCTAAAAACCTTTTCACTGCCTCCGACTCCATAGCCCTTTGCAGAATGGCAGCCCCTTCTGAGCAGGACTCTCTCCGCCCAACCCCATAAGCAGCAGCTCCTCCTGCATAGGTCACTGGTTCGTCTGCACACGCAAAAAATCTTCAGCAGACAAGGCAACCACCCAAATACCACGCCTGACCAGAGTTAGGGAATATAGCTGTGAGTAGAGAAGCAAAAACCCCTGTTCTCCATGCTCTGCAGGAGCAATCTCTTTGAAACCTACTCCTGAGACAGCAATCAACTTTAAAGGCATAGACCAACCTACTCAGCCTGGCACATGGCAGGGACACACAAATTCTTCAGGAGCCCTTTTGACCCAGCCTTAGCCAGCTCCACTTCTCAATGCTTTGGCACAGCAAGATTATCATCTTATTCCTTCTCCAGGGAAGGTTTCAAGCTAATATGAGGAAAAAGCAGAAATGGAAACGTCCAAAGCCTACAGCATTTGGCAAGTATCAGAAAGGTAACATTTTCACCTGACATCAGCAGGTTCCAGTGCGTATCTTCCAGGTATTTGGGATCAGCACAGGGTTACTCACAGCAGGGAAAGCAACATCTCAATAACCCAGCATTTCACAAAGTCCAGAGGCATTAGCAACTCATATATCCTCTTTTGGGAGCTGCAGAAGCCAAGACAACAATGGTGTCTGTGTTTACAGCAAGTCTGAAGTATCTTATCATTTTGGTTTAGCACAAGGCTTGGAGAAAGCTAGAGGCCAAAGAGTCACAATCACTGCAGTGTTCTGCAAGCTGCAGCAATGGAAGTGCAGGGCTGGTATCAGCGATAATCATATCCTTCTCCTACAGCCATGTAGTGTCTGATGAGGACTGAAAATTTGCCTTCAGACCAATTGCAGCCTAAAGTAAGAGATCCTGCAGGCCTGAACCACTGTGACATATACTTTCATTGTCTTTGCAAGCATTTGAACAAGGGCAGCTATGCCTACTTAAATGCTGTTTAGCCATTACAATTTCAAGTCAAATATCAAAGAAAATTTGTTTCTGAAATCCAAGGTTTTGTCCCCATAGCAGATAAACTCAAAGATTTATATACTTAATCTTTTGCACGTCCCTAGGACTATTCTGCAATTTTATTTATGCACATCTCAATGTGAGTTTGTACTTGTGTCCAGTGACTAAACCCTCCCCCTAGGCAGATTCTTCTCTCTCCCTTCAGCCTGGACTGAGAATCACAGTTTTTTCCATCACTGCTTTTGTAGAAAAATAACTGTTTTGAAAGCAGAAACTTCTGATAAAAAAGACCGTCACTGCTTATATGTGCATTTATTCAGACACTACAATAAACTGTCTTTGCTAGCACTTGATATCTCTTAAATACCTCAATATTTAAATTATTAAATTATATCATCCCAAACAGCAGAAAAGATCACCATCTATCTGATGGCAAATAATAGACACACATGCAAACCCCTTATGAATTAAGAGAATGACAAAACCGTAAGGTGTTCATAGACCATCCAGTTGATCTAGCTGTTAATACATTCATAACAATAGGAGCTATTATAACCAAGGGAGACTGTATCAAAAAAACCTGATACAGTTTATAAGGAGAAGTAATATTTTATCACACTGATATCCTATGACATAGCTGGAAAAAAAAAACCTCAAGTAATTCCTCAGAAATGCAAGCCTTTTTAATTTCTACTGTAGTCCTACATTATTCAAAAGGAATGTATGAGTTTGAGTTAATAAAATATTAATGGGGTATATATACATATATGTAAGTAAAATATAACTTTAAAGGCAACAAAGGTAACACAGAAAGAGGAGGAGATGAGGAGGAAAATATGAATTCTTTGGTGGCTGGTAGCTTTATTACCTTCCACTTTTTAAAGCAGAGACAAAAGGTATACACACATACAAAAACTGCAGACTTGGTACTGATGGGCCTCCACAGTCCCAGAACCAAATTTAACTTCAGGTCAATACTCCATATGAACATGGAAGTAATTTATTATCTAGTAATTTAAAATTAATTTCTCCAAATTTTTAAAATTGACACGACTTTTAACATCAACATGCTTTCTCTTTTGATGTGATACTGTATCAAAACAATTAAGTACACTACAAATACTACTGGAAAAGCAGTCTTTAGAAAAATTCTGTCAGTTACTTAATTTTAGCATTTATGCATCTTCTACTCACATGGCCTCCTGCAGTAGACTTGCTCGTAGATATTACAGAAGTGCCTTTTATCTTAAAGGACTACAAGATTCCTATTTGAAATAAAGATTTTTTAAATTATTATTTCAGCAAGGAATTCCTTATCTTTTAATGAAGTATGCAAATCTGTCATTGTACTTTTTAGAATGTTTTTACTATTTTTTTTTTTTTTTGCAATTGACAGTTTTATTAGCATGTATGAGTGCTCTCTTTTATTTGTTTTCCTGAACTGTTGCAGTGGGAATACTATTTTCAGCTCTGGAAACACACAATGAAATCCTATTTTGGATCTAAATACAAGAGCTGTTTCGTAATTTCATCCCTACACTTGCTTGTTCACACCACAAAAGGCACTACACGATTCAGTTTGACTTGCAGGCTTTGCTTATAACAATAATGCTACCACAAGCTGCAAGTGAATCAGTGAGTCATCTACCCACTTTTGCCATTCTGTTGAAGGAGCAGACTGAAAACGGAGCACAAAACATCCCAGAGCAAGTACAAACACTCATCAGTTTGAGTCATTGCCACTCTCTGCCAAGAAAATTGTGTGTAAGTATTAATAAAGGCAACACCTTGCTTCTTATTAAACAACCAGGCACTGAAAAACAGCACCAAGTGTTGCAACAAAATATTGAATGATACTTTGTTTCCTGACATTGCAGGAATCTGTCATACTTACTTGGCAAACGTTGAAAAAAAAAAAGATGAGAATTACAGGGAAAAGACTGTGCCATTTAAATCTAATTAAGCTTTTAATAAAACCAATTTTTCATCATTAACCATGATGCATTCCCTTTATAGTCTAAATTTATTGCCTACGTCCAATAAAGAAAAATGTTTAGAGACAGAAAATTGAGGCCATGACACCATACAAATTAGGCATGTCACATGCAAGAGGAAATGTTATAAAGATGCTACAACACCTAGAATGCTTTTCACGAACTTAATAAAAAGTGTGTCCACACAGCTCCAGCTGCTATTTTTGCTGTACAGGTAGCCTGGCATCTATAGACAAGAGCATTTTGTCCTATTTAAAGAGGATAGGAAGAAGCAGAAGACTGTTGCTTTACCTGTATCACACAAAAAAAAAAAATAAATAGCTACACGTTACTTGCAATTTAACATGGTGAATTTTGTACAGTTACCAGGAATTAAAGCTCATTGCTAAAGCCTGGAATGATAGAGCTAGGTTTAAGACACTCAAAATTATATACAAGCCTTATTTCCTTAACTGTAAGTCCAGAAAAACGGCTCTGAACTCCAACCATAGAAATGCTACCAGAGTGTTCATGTTCTTGTTCACACAGTTGTCAGTCAACACAGACGTAGCTCATGAGTTTGAGTGCTACAGTGTCAGACTCAGTTGATCAGCAAGTCTTACTAAGTAACATTTTGGAACAGTGCAGTCAGTTAGAAAAACAAGCAGTCAAGTTGGGAACTCCAGAGTGAGATCTATTCTCAACTTCACCTATAAGCTTTAAACCTAGCTGCCCTGGGACCTTTCCCCGGGCACTGGAAGGTGTCAGGCTTTTTCTGTTAAGTATTTGAGAATAAGTGGGGTAAGTTGTGCTCTGTCGTGGATCGAGCAAGACATAAATTCAGTCTGGAAAAAGACATATAAACACAGAATAGAGAGAAAATAACACTTGCCTTCAAGAGTTAGGGGAACATAAAAATAAAAATCTGTGTGTATTTGAAACTCCTCAAAAGAACTTGTGGGAATCTTTACAAATATTTACAAACTTTTCCCATATTAAGTTATTTGAAATGTTTGCTTCATTTTAAGGAAATCACACAAATGCAAGATCACTACTCTAATACTTCTGCAGGACTAAATCTTCTGTTCTTATGTACCCCACCCTAGCAGTCCTAAAACAGTTTGTTCACCAAGTAGAATCAAAAGGAGACTTTTTAACTAAAAGTCTTCACTTCTATAGCACCTATGTTCAACCTTGGATCTGATACACCTTCCCCAGATACTCATTATCCCAACTTCACCTGTTGAGGAAACGGAGATCTGGAAGGGTAAAGTGACAGGCTCAAGGCCTGAAAGCAGACTGCAGCCAAGATGAAAACAGATGTTAGATTACCTTAATTTTAGTACCTTGTCTAATTGAGATATGTTTACTTCCCAATACTGTTTAGCGTTATTCAAATGACTGTGCAGTGTAAGTTAAATGGTAAACGTGCTACTGATCTGTTAGAAGATGTAAGATGAAGCACACTGAGTAATGCAAAGGGCCTCCTTATTCTGTCACCTTTAATTTGATTGGAAATCTAACACTGCAAATGAAAGGTAAGCTTTAATTTACTGGCTCAATACACTTTGCTGGAAAATTAAATCATCTGGGAGTCTACATCTGCAAAACAAAATTTATTATCTGTAATTAATTAACCTTTAGAAAAGCCCTTTTTTAGTTTCTTCCTGTCAATGTACCGTGAAGACAAAATCATAACAAATGTTAGCAGAGAAGTTACTACATCAGAATAAGAGCTCCTGCAAACGTTTGATGGATAATGCAGTTGAACCTTCAATTAATGAGAGTTCAGTCATTACATGATCTGTATTTAGATGCAGAGAGTTAAATCATTATGCAATTGCATCAGACAATAGTGCAACTTATGGTTATTTTGGATAGACAGTACTGCACAAATGTAGAATCCACTGTTTTATGTCTTTTTACAGAAAAAAAAAAACACCAAACCTCAAAGCACTCCCAAGTTTAAAGAAAAGTCTCCTAATTTTGTATTCTTCAAGTCTTTTGCCAGAAAAACCAGGGATTTGTAAAGACCTCAGACAATGAAATCTCTTTTGGCCTCTCCCCTGAACTTTTCTATTTACAGAGAAACAAACCACTAAGAGGTCTGCTAAAGGTTTTGAGTCACTGCAGGAGATTTGAAAAAAAAATGCAACCCCTGGTCTTTCAATTGGGTAAAACCTAGGTGAAAACAGTGTTCTTGTTTGTTGTTGCAAAAATGATTGCTTTGTTCTTTGATCAGTAACAAGTCCTGGACAACAGTATCACTGTGTTTCTTCTCAGATGGGAAAATTCAACAAACATAGCATGACTACCTTAGTTGTAGTTCTTTAAATAGGATTTCACACTGCAGATCTACACTACCTTTTTCTCAAAAGTTTTTTATTAATTTCTGACACATAATTTTTATTTAGAAAAACTAAGTACAGTATGAAGAAACACAGAGTTGTTGCATCCTCAAATATGCTTCAAAAGTAGAAATATTGAATATACAGGTTCAGAGTATCTCCTGTCTTGGAAAAAATATCCTGCCAAGTGAGGGATCTCTCAAGAAGATTCTCATCATTGTCAAGAGAGGTGATGCTTTCCTTTGCAGAAAGTCTGGGGCAATATTCTTATAAATCCACTGATTTGGGTAGCCACAAAGATTATGAAATATATAGAGCAGAGAGCATTATGTCCCTACTCGTGTAACCGTATTACCTCTGGAAACAAGAAGAGTGCTGGCTGCAATTTAGCAGAATCAGTCAGGACAAACCAAGAAGTTGTCTAATGAAGGCAAAAACTAGGAAGTCTGTGCTTGCAGTCATCAAGAGCATCAGGTTGGGATTCAGATTAGCTAACAAATGAGACAAAAAATGATTAGAGAAAAGCATCGTTTCTGTAGACAGTCTAGATTTTAATGAGGCAAATGGAATAACAGCCAAGATTATCAACCACTGTGGAATCTGCTTGTAATGTCCACAATTAAACAAAAAGAGCATGGTTTTAAAAGCAAGAATAAAAAATTCAGACTGTGTAATCTACATCTACCACCTTCTCTCTTCCCTTTTTTGACCAACCATTATAACAAAAGTGGTTATGCATATTTATGTTTAAGAAAACAAAAATTATTTTATGGTTGGGTTTTTTACTTTAAGAGGAAAGATCTCCAGGGTTGCTGGAAATTTCTGTGCAATAATAATAGGATTGTGATATCATGCAACAACAGAAAATGAGAACAAAACACAGTACAAAAGTATACCTTTGGAATACTACAGGGATAAGCTTGTGAATATTTACTCCTTGATATTGCAAGCTTGAATTTCTATTTTTTGTTTTGAGCTGTTGAGCTCCTTCTGGAGTTGCATAGCAACTCATTTGTTCAATGCTGCACTTTTAAAATAAAGAACTAATTTATTTTTATTCTGCCAGCTCAAAATACTGATTTTGTTGTTACTTTCTTAGAGTTTCCACACTTGTAATTATTACATTAATTACTGTAGGTTTTTTCCTGTCACATGTTCCAGTGATGTGTACAAACATCATCTTTGTTTACTTCCCCAGTTCTGGCCAAGGTTATGGCATATTATTTGTTATAAGTAGTAATACACTCTAGATGCTGTATCAGTTTAAATGTTCCAATTCCAATATTCCTAGAGGACTGTAGAAGTTGACTAACAGTTAACAAAGCAGTGCAATTTCTTTGTGAAACCAACACTAGCAGAAAAACTTCTAGTATATATTAATTTCTCATACATTCATTATAAATATTTCCTGAGAGATTCATACACACATGAAAATTCTGCAACTCTAGGTTGCATGTGATAATTTAAAAATATTGGTGACAGAAGTTAGACAGAAATGAGAATTACATGGTTTTGCATACTTTGACTGGGCTCACACAGTGTAGCAAGTGGCTGTAATGTACTTGAAATAGATAAAGTATTTCCACTTCCTTTCAAGTCTAAGATAGACGTCAAAACTCTCATATAATTTTTCAATGATCACTGTCTTCTTAAGAGTCTATAGAATTTATAGATGTTCTAAAAGTCAAATGTTTTCAAAAGCTACTGTCAAATATCTTAGCTAGTGACCTGTGGAAAGGGTTTTCAGCCCTCATTTCTTTACTGAAATATCCTTCTTCAAGTGAATAAGTGTCATAAAACTAAAATCTAAAGTTAAACTACTACCTTTTAGCAAACATCAAAATATTCAGCAACAAAACTTTAAAAAAAAAAGTTCATTTTTGCCAGAGGCCTTATTTATATATGTAACCAACAAGTTTATTAACCTAGTATTTAGCAATGCTTTGATGACTTCTTTTGAATTTTGGCAATACTTTCTCATTGGTCTGGAGTAAAACTCCTTGATGAAATCTGAAATTTAATTTTCAGTAAAATTCTTTCTTCTAAATTTGAATACGTTTGCTGTGAATTCTTCGGTTTTCCGTCACATGAAACAGGGAAAGAAAAATTCAGGACTCAATTATAACAAGTATGTGTTTTAAAATTATCAGATTACACAATCCAAATATTTTATCCAGTAACTTTCTAGAGAAACATCAGAAGAAGAGGCAGTAGCAATATTTATGATGTCTGTGAAGATACAACCGAGACACAGATCTTTAAGAATCTTAATGGCTAACATCTGTATCAAAATTTGTTCCTCCACTTCTCATTACACAAAACAAGGAGAGTAATAATTTACCAGCTGCAACAGTATCACAAACCCCAAAAGTTTTCAACCTGTAACATAGCCAAATGAAGCACAACAGAAATGAGATCCAGGTTATGTTTGATATCTCCAAAAATATGGAGATGTTGGGGGTTTTTTTTCAGTTCTTAAGTTAAACATGCTAGGAGAAACAAAGAACGTTTAAATTTGTAAACAGTATATGTTCCTTGTATGGATGGCAAGATTAGTGATAGCATTATTGTCTTGCTTTTTGAGAAATTATAACTATCAGTGAGAAAACAAATACAGTTTTTACTTAATTACTAACTCTTCTCTTAAAATGGACCACACAAGATATCCACCACAAAGTCAATAAAGCAGTAATAAAGTAAATTATTTTTCAATATATATATTTTATTTTTTTTTTTAAATAAGATCTCTCTGTCACAAACCTGGAGAAGCACATCCTCACACTAATGAAGATTTTCAAACTGGTCATATCAATAGGCTGAGTCAGTGGTTACTCTTTGAATTTTTAATCAGGGTAATTGTAAGGATTCAAGAGTATGGACTCCTATGTTCTTGATAAGACATCTAACCAGCTCAACCTATTACTTTTAGTTTGACTTTTACCCCTCTGAAGGATACAGATCCCATTTTTACCTCCACGGACTGAATCGGCTTCTCACACAAGCTAGGAAGTAGTGTTATTCTCACCGATCAAGAAAGTTCATATTAAAAGTTAATATCCAGTGTTAAATAGTTATACATCCTAGTCACATAAATTTTCCAACAGTTCAGTCTCTTCAAGACTGCCTGGTGCTACTATTTCATTACTGTATATGACTTTCATCGTCACACCATGTTATGAACATAAAAATACTTTCATTACAAGTAAATTTTCAGAAAAGAGCTTAAGTTGCATATTTAATGCACAATTTGTCAGACTCATTTAAAATCCTGCTCTCACTGATTCAATCATCATCATGTATACATATAATGCATAATTTAATTTAATTACTTTTGATTGCTTAATGAAAAGTCCAATGGACATTTTGAATGTCAGAGCTATATAATGAAAATTATTTGTAGTTTTTATTAACCTTTGTAGTTAAAGATGACCAAGTTTGGTACTATACAGAGAAAATACTCTAATTTCTCTCTCAGGCAGGAGGAAACAGATACTTCTATACATCTAACTGTCACAAATGATTTATGTAAGAGTAGAAGTTCATCTTTTTATAGACAATTTTTGATAAAAAGCAACTCTTCTTCTTTTTTTTTTTACATATATTTACAGAATTTTAAGGTTGACACAGACAGTTAAATAATGGTTTCCTGCAAATGACAGCTCATTACTGTATTTACAATTTGTCTGTGAACTGAAACAAACATCTTGCAATTGCCAAGGAATACCCAAGACTACTATTGATAGTCTGAAAGGCACTCTGTCTTTAGTGGAGACATCAAGACATGAAGCATTTCTTTTGATATGTTCTCCAGTGTTCACACTTGCAACAAATAAAAGATAAATAAAAAGAGGTCATGCCCATATTCTACCTCAAATTTACGTGATTTCCACCAACAAGTTTTGCTTAAGGATTTGTTTAATTTTTTTTGCTTCCTGCTTTACATTTAAATAAAATTACAATCCCTCTCCAAAATATTTTTTTTCATAACCAGTAAACCTAGTCATTTTTATAAGATGCTAAGTTGAAATAATTAAAATATCTAACATAACTGAAGTTTGTACAAGAAGGATTAACATGGGTTTTGTTTAATTTTTAAAATATCTATGGATGAAAGAAAAGAGCCACTACTTTATCAAGTCAACTTTGCTGGTATTATATTACAAAATCATCTTTTTTTTTCTTCTCCACTAACACTCAAGTGTATTTGGATAATGAAAACAGCTTTGGGTTTCAGAGAAAGTATTTCAAAGGAAAATATAATTTGTGATCAAGCAGTTGGAACTCGCTTATTGACAGTTGGATTATGTTTGACATTTTTAGTGTGACTTACAAGACCTGGCAGTGTCATGAGAGCTGCTACAGGAACTGTTATGTTTTTCTACCTAAGATTACTCTGGTCTTTTGATCAAGAAAATTTATAAACTCTCTGGACTTGATTAATGCAAAATGTAGACAAATCTGGAAAGTTCCTCTACAAGTCCATTGCTGACCAGCCACACAGTTACCACCCCTTAACTCAAATGTACTTTAAGGGTTTAACCAACCAAAGATGGGAACACACACACTTTGATGACAGCAAACACCACCACTCACAAACTGGAGATCTTATAAAAGCTGGAAACGGCAACTTTTTCTTGTGACCACATTTAGGACACCATATCAAGCAAGAAGCAGGTGAGGCATGACAATACGCTTAAATTCCCTTCAGTTTCCTCACAATGTACATTTGTGCGTTTTCTGAAGAGCTATACTCAGTGAGACCAGCTCTCCCTCACGCAGCGGAGCATACAGTCGCCTTGTAACACCTTCAGTTAGTGTGCTCAAGGACAGAAAGCTCACTATGCAGGTGCATTTCTTCAGGAAACTGATTCAAATAACTAGAGTTATAGCTAAGGCAGGGCTAGACAGACTCATCTCATGCCGGCTGGGATCAACACCAGCTGCCATGATGACAACAGCCACAGCTGCTGTCTCCATTCAAGTAGAGAGACCACAAGTCTGCAGCAGCAACAGCCACAGCAAGAGAAAGCCTGAAACATCAAAGCCTTAACAGAAAGCAGAGGAAATATTTCCTCTTTTAATAATATGGTCTTGTCAGTATCCCAGGCACATTAGTTGATGTTACTAAAATGGAAGAAATTTAAGAGACAAAAGGAAAACCCCATCCAAAATAGTCTAATTAATATATACATGGAACAATCTAGGAGAATTACCTTTCCTAGTACAAAAATCCTTATACAGCAAAGTATATAACACTTGTTCTAACTTGTTCTAACTATTCCTCGAATGCATAACTTTATCTGTGGTGTATTCTTAGAAGTGCAAATTACTTTTCATTTATTCTCCTGTGACTGGATTTATTTAGGGAAGATAAATCTGTAGCAGGGGAGCAAGGTTACAGAGAAGAAAAGACTGAGACAATAAATTAAACGGCTAGAGATGTTTACTAATAAAATTGTAAACCTGAAAGTTACAGGATATTGCATATTTGCTATTACTCTTACTTTAAAAGTACTATTTATATCATACCAAGGTCATTTGACAATTTCTTAATGTTTTCAAATGGAATTTCTGAAGTCTGTTTTTCACTAGTGGTATCTGCTACCTACATTATGCTTAAGGTTTTCTCTTCTTCTTTGCATTCCATTCGCCTAGTAGTAATGAAGAATTAAGTACTTATTCTTGGCAAAAAGCAACCCCTGCAACATCAGTGGTGTTATCAAGTCCGTGGGCTTTTCTGTCAATGTACTTCCATTAGGTTCAGCTCAGCAAATTCTACATTATTAATGAATAAACCCATTAATGATCTAAATTGATAACCTGACTACATAAGTAGTTCCCCGACTGCTAATTGTGGCCATGCTCATTTTACAAACACATCTGTCCATTAGTAAGTGTCCTGAGACTGTGAGTTGGTCACAGAGCAACCAGTACCTGCTAGTCCTGCCTGTTCACAGAACGTTATTCTCTCCATGTTTGCATTTCCAAGGTCCTGTTCCATGAATGGGCAATTTCAAATTCCTTGGATGTTTTACCTTACTTATTTTTTTTCCTATTAATTCAACATGAGTGAAGAGACGATGTAATCATTCTGTAGTTCAGCTTAAGTGGTGACTATGACAAAGACTTTGAGGTATCTATAAAGAGCATAATGTAATGCCAAAATTAAAATTACTAATATCTGCTGCCTAAATGTGGATAAGAGACTGTTAGTGCTTGGCAAATGACAGCCTAATCAGCTCCCACCATCTGTCCCCTTGCAACAGCTACCACCAGAAGCACCTGCACAGGTAAGAGTCTCCAGCCTGCTCTGCAGGTGGAGTCAGTGGCTTCCTTGAAGTCCCTCCTGCTCTCACAGCCAGTGAACAGGAAGAAACCAGGTTCTGTTCCTCAGAACATTTGCCTGGCAGTACAAGGACACCCTTGTTCTTCCCTTGTGTAGCAGTCAGAATAACTGGTGGTTTTCAGCCCAGTTCCTGCAGCAGCTTCTGAAAAAAAGCAAGATAAAACACAAGCCTTTGAAAGCAAACTTGAAGAGGCTGGTTCACAGAATCTCAAATCTTAGATCTCATTATAAAAGATATTAGCAGACAAAAACGTGAGCGGGTTAAACCCTACCCCACTTTCCTTCTCCTGGGATTCTTTTGCTACCTAATGACTACACAAAGGATCTGAGACAAAAGCAGACAATTACTTTTTCTCCCTTTTCTGGCAGAGGATTAGCAGACAGTAGCAACACATTTCTCTGTCTAGATTGCCTTTTTGACTGGATATTTAAAGGGAAAGATATCAATAAATAACAGTACTTTAAAAAAAAAAAAAGCATTAAATATTCATAGTAGAAAACCCATAAATCTAGGCATAATCTATGCAAAGGCCATTTTGATGTTTGTTTTAATGTGGACCTAAGAAAGCGTAAAGTATCCCCTTGTTGCCCATATCCTTAAGGCAGAAAAGAGCTTCTGGAAAGACTTTGCTAGCTTTGCCATGGAATTATATCTGCTATCTCAGTGCACCAGCCTGCAAATCTATGTAAGGTTTAGACATAGGTTTCTCCAAATAAACAAGATGAAGGTTCCTTCAAGTACAGAGAAAGCCTGGGAAGCAACTTGTCATCTCTCACTCGAGATGTCTCTCCTCAGTTGTACTGACCCAAGAGCAGTGTACTTCCCCAACATGCAGCAGCAGCTAAACTACAGTATTTGAACAGTTATAGATTTATTTTTTTTATTGATATTAAGCTAATTTCTTTTCATTATAGAACTAAGACTTCGGACTGGGGCTTCAGCTGTAACTTAAAACATTTAGTTCTGGTAAGTACGCATATTGCAGCATAGCAACTTATAGTGATAACAACAGAAGCTTAGAAGAAGCAGCAAAGTATTTGTCCTGCCCTAGTTTTCCACAGTGACTAAAGAGCTCTAGCCCTGAGGAAGAGCAACGAAGACATGAGTAGTCCTTCCTCCTGGCTTCAAACTGGCTTTTCTGGTAAGACAAGGGACATTAGGAGTCCAAGTGAATATTTTAAAAGCTACAAGGATTATTTCAGGTAAAACTGGGGCCTGACGAAGTTTCTAGACGTGATCAAAGAATAGGAAAGCTTAATTTCCATGCAGTACCAATCTACACAATAACTTTTCTTTGTCAAGACCCGACATAAATGTCTAACTTATTGGAAAAAGGGCTCACTTTAGTTTGTAAATAAAGACTACAAAGGCAAAGTAAGGGACAAAAACATAATTATAAAATACACTAGAATGTGGAGAAAGAAGATTAAACCTTATTAAAAACTCATTCCTGGGCATTAGTAACAGTTCTATAATTAATAACAAAACAGTTGACTGCACTAAGCAGTATGGCAGAAATTAAATTTCCGTCTATGTATAAGAATAATTAGGTTCCATAAAAAGATTGGGGGGTGGATTTTTTATATTTTTGTTTACACTATATTAAAGATTACATAGTTTTTGTAGATTCATATTCAGAATTATAAGTACATTTGGTTGTGTGGAATAATTCACTGAGTGACATCAGTTTACCCGAGACTGCAATTATAGTACGAAATGGATGTAGATTCTGTTTTGCATCATAGTAGTCAGGACACTAGAACAATTTAACGTCGAAGTGAGCACTGAGGAAAATAAAAGCTATTTTTCAGAAATAAAGCACAGTATAAACTGACAAAATAATTAAAGTTTACATATTTATGATGCAGCATTTTTTTTTCCCTAGCAATAAAACTATTCTGTGAGGAGTTGTCATGGCATTTGATGAGAGCAGAAATGCTACCCAGAAAGGACTATTCTGTTTTACTGAGAAAAGACATTTAAGACTGAAGCACAGCAATGGGAGAAAAAAAAAAGAGTATTTATGAAACCCTTCTCCAATCTCCGAGCTACAGGCTAGCATTACATATTTTTTTCTCTTAGGTTGCCACAATAATGTTCTATTTTAAGAGCTGGAGGTTTCTAAAGCTCTAGAGGGCTGCACAGAATCTCTACTTTTGTCCACTTATAACACACATAAGCTGATACATCAGAGATGTTTCATGAAAAATAACATATTTACAGTGTTCTATTATCTACAAATATGTTCATGTCTCACATGAAATACATTATAGTAGTGTCTGATTGATAGATAAACTACAAAAGGATATGGTCAGATGCAACAAATCCCCAATGGGATGAATAACTTCACTTATGTGCAATTCTTTTCAAAACCGGTCAAATACACAAGAGCGGGGGTTGGGGACAATATTTGAAAGATTTTGCAGGGACCACCAAGTCAGTTCAGCTTAGAATTTCCAAATCTCCATTTTACTCCAGCCGCTTCTCTCAATCCACT
The DNA here is from genome assembly GCA_020746105.1 of Trogon surrucura. NCBI lineage: Eukaryota > Metazoa > Chordata > Aves > Trogoniformes > Trogonidae > Trogon > Trogon surrucura. The sequence continues at coordinate 107,299,052 of CM036617.1, read as the reverse complement.
GTACTAATTTGGACAATTTTTTCCTGTTTCACATCCTAGCTCCCCCCACCTTGGGGAAATTGCTTAACACTCATCTGCCTTTGATAAGTATGGAAAGCAAGTGTTGCATCACTGCTACATAATAGTTTTGTGCAAGCAAGAAAACGATCCTCACTTTCTGAAAAAGAAGATCTGCCTTCAAAGGTTGGACATCCATTCTGCAGCGGAACTTTGCACATTAAACACATCAGCATTTGTGAGTGGGAATATTCCACCAGATCACTCAGTGTAAGTTGGGAGCTGTTTAAACTGGACTCAGATGGATTAAAACACAAATTTATCATCATTGTCACAAATTTATCATAATCATCACAAACTTATCATCAATGACAGAGGGCTGGAGCACCTCTCCTATGAAGACAGACTGAGAGAGTTGGGGCTGTTCAGTCTGGAGAAAAGAAGGCTCTAAGGAGACCTTATTGTGGCCTTCCAGTATCTCAAGGGGGCCTACAAGAAAGCTGATGAGGGGCTTTTTAGGATGTCGGGTAGCGATAGGACTAGAGGGAATGTATTGAAGCTGAAGATGGATCTGTTTAGATTGGACTTTAGGAAGAAGTTCTACACCATGAGGGTGGTGAGACACTGGCACAGGTTGCCCAGACAGTTGGTGGAAGCCCCATCCCTGGAAGTTTTTAAGGTCAGGCTAGAAGGGGCTCTGAGAAGCCTGGTCTAGTGGGAGATGTCCCTGCCCATGGCAAGGACATTGGAACTAGATGATCTTTAACGTCCCTTCCAACCCTGAAAACTCTATTCTATCATTCTGCGATCTCTGGTGACATATAGGCTATCTTTCTCTTCAGCTAATAGTGCTTCAGATCACATATAAAAAAGGAAAGTTGAAAAAGGATTGGAAGATATCTTTCTGGTGGGCACCATGTTATTTTTGACAGACACCACAGGCTCCACACAGGCTCTACAGCAGGTTTGTATAAATGAGCACTATCCCAGAAAGGTGAAAGAACATGAATGTTTTATGTGTAGCAAAGTCAGCCAGCAGCTAAGAATCTGCAAAGAGGGTGAAAGCAGTGGGCCTTACATACAGCTGTGGGGAAGGGCAAAGGAAGATAAACTTTGCTAAGGTCTTAGAACATACTGTAGTTCTCTTGCTAGTTATCTTTCCTAAGATTTGCCTTTGCTTTAAGAGCTGTAGATCACACCAGCTTTAGAGGACCTTGAAACTGCTGTGCTTCCCCTTCACCTCTAGAGTGCTTTCAACACTGCTAAACAGTTCAGTGAGCTGGTTATCAGTACCTCACGTCTGAAAAAGGTGAGTTTCTGCACAGATAGTAGAAGTAATCTATCTGTCTGGCATTGGGAACAGAGGCAGTCTGCCATGCCTTGAAACTCACCAAGAACTGCAAACAAGCACAAAGTAGATACATAAAGAAATAAGAGGGGGTGTATCCCAGAGTTTGGAGAAAAGAAGGAGCAAGAAACTGCTCCCATACCATAGGTGAGACACCAGGTTGGCCACCACTCTACATGACAGAGACAGCAGCTCCCAACAGCTGCTCACACCGTTCCTGTGCACAATGCTGTGTGTGGCAAACTTCTGAGTTGCAGACTGCCAACAGTCTTCATACAATAAGGCACTTGATGTCAGGTTGCCATAAGGCCCAGCTGCTGCCCAAAGGAAGGTGAGGTGGGAATCAAGTAGAACCCTAGGACTGGCAGGGCATACCTTACTGTACCCAAGCAAGGTGAGCAAGAGATTTTAGAGAGGTCCAACTGAAAGTCCAGATCACAAAGCAGCATCAAGCACATGAGGCGGTACTGACATCAGTGAGTCAATCAACATGCTGAAGTCCAACTCAGCAGGGTCCATGGATACAAACTGAAAAACAATATCCCTCCTAGACATGCCAGAGAGTGAAAAAGTTCAGGGTTAACCTTCAGTAGTGCTCTCTGACACACCGGTGTAAGTGAGGGCTTCAGGTGAGGCTGGTCAGAGCCATTAAGGCTTATGAGTCCACTCAGGATCTTGATATTTGGTAGTAGCAACTAATAAGGACCACTCTTCAGGAGCCTCTGAGAAGAAGGAAAAGGAAAGATTTGGAGGGAGCAGACCTCAATCTCTCTCTAAGTTTTACCACTGGTGAAAATCAGTAATCGTTATGCATTGGAAAGGTCATGTGCTTAAGATTTTAAAATTCCTTTGCTTTCCCAAGCGTCTGTATGCAGGACAGACTGATCACACATTTCTCAAGAGAATGCTTGCTGTAGTCTCTTGGTAGAAGAATCAGAATTTTGTTTGTTAATGGATAGGCATTAAAATTTCCCTTAGGCACTAGTGAAGTCCCTGCAGTTCAAAACCTAGCGCAAACTGCTTTTAACTCCTAGTGAGGAACTTCTCCATATAAACTTTATATAAACATTATACAGTATATAAATTTTAACACAAGTATTTCCCCCTTGATTTGCAAACTTCCTTCTCTCCTTTTGCTTCTTGCCTACACGCAAATCTCTGAGCTTAAGTCAGCTTTCACCTTTCCTTGCTCGCCCATAGCAGTATGTTTTGATGAGGACACAATTCATCCATATCTGAGCAACCTGATATAAAGATGTCCATGCTCATTGCATGGGGGTTGGATTAGACGGCCTTTGAGTGTCCCTTCTAACCCAACACATTCTATGATTCTATAATTCTGTACCATCAAGGTTGAATGTTTTACAATCAACATTTTTGCTTACCAACAAGAATGATAATTTATCAAAGATTGTACCAATCTATAAAACGCTACTGCATTTTTTCTAATTCAATTAGTATTGTTTTCAATCCCAGCACACATTATAATATTTAATATATTTTATAATATCCCTTTTAATATTTTTTTAAGTAAAATAAGTAAAATTACACTATTGATGCCTAGTCTGACTTTTTGTTCATTCAGAAAACAAGCAGAAGAAGTAAATATATTTGTTGGTGCATCCTTAATTTTTAGGACTTTCATTTGTAATGTCATTCAAAAACATCAGGAAAAGCTAATTACTGTACATTACAAGGAAAGTATTGGGAAAATTATCCTACTTAATGGCAAGTCATCTGATATTTTAAAGAAGTCCAGGTCATCTATGAATCTTTGAGACTCTAAGCAACCCTTCATTTCTAATGACTCACTTCAACCCTTCTGACAAATATTTTAAATTTTTCTTAATTTATAAAACAAACCCTTCTAATGTCTTTGTGTTAGCTTTTCCTAAGGCTAGAAGACACCTAATCTTTCCAAATTTGATTTTTTTCCCTAAAAACATGAAGAGGAGCTGGAAGCTACATGCTGTTATTATATTTGGAAAACATAGTTGCATTTTAAACCATGTAATTGAGTGGTATTCAGAAATTGGAATATTCATTGTAGTTTGGAAGAGAAGCATATATGGATAGGATGAGAGATAGCGGGAGAGAAAGGGGCCATTTATAATCTTGCAGACCAGACTTTTACTTTCCATTGAACCCAAACATGCTACATTCACTTTCCATTAATTTTGTGGAATATTCTGTATTGAAGATATTTATGTATTGCTCATTTCTTCAATCTTCTATAACTTCTCAACCATAGCTGTAAAGCAGATTAAAATTAACCATCTTCCAATTTGTCTTACCATGTAAATGTTTGTTAGTTTTATTGATTGTATTACATAGAGTTTATATTGCCTTGGCAAACAGTTTACAGGGACTATAAAATAAGCCTTAGAGCAGGCCATGAAAATGTTCCTGCAAGGCAAGCTTCATTGCCTACCAGAAAATGCATTTGTAATATACATTACGTATATCCAAAAGAGAGAAGTACAATTTCTATAAATTGTGACAGACTTTAATCCAAAATACAAATTTATTGGATAGAAGGTAGATTCAAAAGCAAGACAATGACCAGTTTGGGTTTGTTCCTTAAAGAGCACATTTGACATTCCCATGCATTTTAGATTCCTCTATTCAAAAACTTGGGTTTACTTATTTATTTCCTGCTGTTACTTCTTATTTATTATATCTCAACTTGCTACCTTTGCTTTTGCTTTAAACAGTGGAGGTGAGAGTAGAGGAAGGCAAAGCTGGCTCATTGGAAGTCAACCTGTCCAGATTCAGATGATCCTCTTCCCCACTCTTGAGGAAAAAAAATGCAGTTACTCTGCTTTTCAGAACTGGCAGATATTTAAATTTTAATTAAGAATTAAAGGACAAGAAATTTCTTTATGATCTTCTCCCAATACAAATTTCTCTCTCTTTACCTAACTGTGAATAAGAAGTGTTATTATTTATTCATGTGTCTCCTAAAATCTGACCTGAGTAGTTTAGAAATATTTATTCTATGGAAAGACAAACAGTCCACCCTCAACTCAGAAAATTCCACAAGCTTGTTGAATCTCCTCTTCATTAATCCTTCATCTGAAGTCACTATTGCCTTGGACTAACACAAGGTCTACTGAGCACAGCCCTCTTACCGAGGGTGGCAGACAGGAGAGCACAGCTCCGTAATGCTGCTAATTTCTCTCTGTCCCTCTACCCATTTGTCACCTTGACGTCAGCTGCAGTCATCTCTGCTGTGGTGGCCTCAACATCTACAGCTCTTCTGTCTAGTCCTCTGATCATTGTAGTCAAGTCACCACTTTCTTCAGATCTGTTTCAAGCTGGTGATCTGATGTTGTCTGTCAACACTTCCATTCTCATTTCATTCTGCTGTACAATAACTCACATCTTACATCCTCTTTGGCTCCCTTTTTTCTTTTTCTCTTTTTCCACCTTTTCCTATCTTACACTCCTTTTTTCCTGTTATTTGACATTTCAAACTTTTTACCTGTTGAGAGTTGTCAAATACAATTTCCACTTGAAACAGTCTGATCTTTTCAAGATATTTAGGTCCAAGTGAGAGCCACCAGCTCTCTCTCTTTTGCAGTTAACTGGTATCCCTCAGAACTCGGAGGTAATATCTGGTGTCTGACTCTCTTTGGCTCAGATTCCGTAATACAGATGCACAGGCTGAATAAATCAAAGGGAAGAAGTTTTCTTCACTTTGCAAAGTGATAAATGATAAAAATTTACAAAATCTTACCAAACAGCCTGAAAATGAATAGTGAAAGGGTACATATGCTTAACACAAGCATTTTACATTATTGCTGCTGTATAAAAAATATAAAATGGGCGAAATACATCTCCGTTGGGACTCACAGGGATCCATACATCACAAGAAGCCATTCGGCACTGCTGTACTGCTAGAAAAGCACCTTTCTTCATGCCATTGCAAACCACTGTGGTAAAGAGCAACCCACTTTAAACTGCACAATGATGCTTATGTATTTTAGGACTATTTGTTTATTTGTGCTGCTAAATAGATAATGTTTTAGCAAAGTGCTGCAATATTAAAACCTCAATGTTACATTTGACTCACCAAGAGTTAAAAAGTTTCTTTAATGATATCAAAAGCAGAATAAACAATGGGTCATACATTTATTTTTTTCTAAATTAAACAGACAATCTCTATTGTAAATAACAAATGAGAAATACATATCAAGAAAAGAGCATCTAAAACTATGTTCTACTGCTTTCTTTCTGTAATTTGTTTTCCAAAATGATGTAATATAAGTTAAATATTTTTAAATAAAAAGTTAAAATGACCACTTAGCATCTTTGTATTCTTTCTGCTACTATTCAAGATGAGAAGGTGGAACATGTGCAGAAGGAAGTCTTGTCTTTGACAAATAAATTCAATTACATACCCAGAATATATACAGAGCAACCAACCACAGGCCTTATCTAGTCTATATGCCCAAGGTTTGATCAAATCCATCTCGTACGTATTTTTCTAGCCAGCTGTTGATCACTACCAGTCCTCACAGACTATCTATTCTTGTCTAACTTTACCATTAGGAAGCTAATATTTCTTCTCAGTCATCTTGGCTGCAGTATAAACCTACAATTAGTGACATAAAGAGACTATTCTGTCTTGTTTGCAATGAGTTTATATATTGTAAATCTGTTGTAAAAACTGTAAAAACAATTGTAAAAAACCCTTTCTAACTAAGTGTTCTATATCGTAACTCCTCAACCCTGTGAGCTCAGTCTTCCCTAACTAGGAATACTATGCATTTGTTCCTTCGAAAAACATCTCATTTTTTCAGGCTGCTTCTTCAGGTAAAATTATACGAAATTCACATCCTGTTGTACAATATATTTACATTCACTCCTGTCACCAGCATATATAATAAATGTCACCCCTCTCATTCATGAAAACAGTGAATAATACCTGACCCAGGACATATAGCCCATCATTTCTCCCTACTTTTTCATGGTGAGTGAGCTGTTGTTTCTTGACTTCCATATGATTTTCCTACTAGTTTTGATGTAGCATTTTCAAAAATGTCCTGCTTTCTTATGTTGCTTTTACATATGTCAAAGCTCAAGATGTGTCAACTCTAGAACTTTTCCTCCACTCCAGTGTTGTCATAGAGAAGACATTGGCTTATAGGATTTGTTTTTCAAAGATTGTGTTGAATCTTATTTGTCTCAATCATTTTCTTAGTTACTTTCATACAGAAACACAAAATTTTCCTGTAGCTTATTAAAGTCTGTAAGTCCCTAGTTCCTTCCTTTTCTCCCTTTTCAAAGGTAAGCCATATATTTACCTTATTCTGTGTTTTTTCTACTTCACTAGACCTATGCAAGTTTTGAAAGGCAACAAGCAGTGGTTCTGCAATTCAATCAAACAGGTCTTTCAATCTCATAGCATGCCATTCATTTAATCCTGGGGATCTGAAAACATCAACATACCTAAATATCCAATAACCTGTTCTACCTTATTCCACGACTGAGTTCTTGCTCTTTTGTCATCGGTGCTATCTGTGAAGGCCAACTAATTACGGCTGATCTTCCCAGTGAATAGTGATGAAAATAATAAAGAGCAATAAATTACTAAACCCCCCAAAAAAAACCTAGTCAAAACTTCTGCAATTCCATTGCTATAACAAAAAATAAGAATTAACCAGATTACAAACACAACAGCAACTTGTAATCTAACACTTAACTCAAGATAGAAATTGTTTTATGAATTTTTTAATATATAGCTGCATTTCCACATCATTTTAGAAAAACCTTTTAATCATAAAAATGACTAAATCATGATCTTCACCTCCGAAATTATTTCGTCTTTAGTATATAGGCACATAAACTGGAAAGATAGGAGTAATATATAAAAATTCAGAGATATTTCATAAACATATAAACTCTCAGTAGGATACTTTGAGAATAAAGACTTAGAGATTCATTAATTAAGATTAAGAACGAAGTTTTGCAGTCAAGAGACTGAGTCAGAAAAGATCAACTACAAGACCAGGCTCAGAACAAAAACTACAAAACATGGCAAGTGCAAAAAAACACTTTACAATGGGGAACTAAAGAAGTCCTCCTGCATGATTAAAGGCAGCTCCCGAGCCACCTGGCTCCCACATACATCAAGCACCATCTCAGAACATGCAATGTGCTTCTTGCCAGGCAAACACACATAAGCGAATCCTTATGACCACCTATGAAGTAGCCATGTGGACCCAAATTAATAAGATTGAGCCACAGCACTGACAACACTCTTTCGAATCAGTGTAATTGTAGTCGATACATTTTGTTATTGTTCTGCTGAAGTAAAAGGTAAAATTCATACTGGCAGCAGTAGAGACAAGATTTTGTCATATATATTAATGCTGAACAACAGCAGACACTAGGGGACTCTCATCTATTGAACAACACTGTAATACATTCCAACATCTGGAGAGTGAAGCTAGCAAAATTCAATGTAGAGAGAATATGTTTTTTCAATGGAACTACTACTCGCAGAGGAACATAGTGAATTATCTTTCACTTTAAATATTTCTTGTCTTTCAAGCAAGCTACGATATTTTAATAGAGTGTACATAAGAAACGCTGAGCAGAGGTAGAGACTAAGATTGAGCTGAATAATTCTAGTATTCTTTTCTTTCCTTATAGCCCAATAATTTATGAAAACAAGATTATAAGTGAAATTCTAAACTTTTTCCTTGCTTTTTATTGGAAAGAAGCATGTGAATTAGGACACTTTGAGTTACCTTTTAACTTTTCCAAATTATGATATAGTGCTCCACACAACTGGAAGAAACTCCTTATCTATTCTTTAAATGAAGATCCATGAGTCTCCTACTCTCCTTCATCCACATATCACCACTTATTTTCTCAGCATACATGTGCAAATTCATTGATGTCATAATTTATTCCCCAAATTAGAGCAAGTACTCAAATTAGAGTAAGTACTTCAGCACCTTGTTTGTCTCCTGCATTGCATCAAGTCTTTCCATTGTACCCATACTACACAGTGCAAAGGAGTTCAAATAATTCTCCAAACTGGTACCAAAAAAAATTTCAGAGCAAAAAAAAAAATGCTTTGTCAGTTAAGCTTCTAACATTTCTTTCAGTATCTCTATGGCACTGCAGTGTGTTTTGCTAATATTCAAATTTGTACAAAGAAAGTTTGGTGGCTCTGAACTGATGCTAAGTAGTGCTATTTAAACCTACGGAGATATTTTCCCAGTGTCTAGTTAGCACTGACTTTTTGCATTCCAATCTTATGAATATTAAGGCAAAAGGTCAAAAATATTCCAAGAAATGTCATACATTTAATAAAAATTATATGCCACTTTTATTTGGTTACATTAGTTCATTTGACCAACTACTGGTTTTGAACTTTTAGCCATATCTTCATTATTCTTCCCTATCATTCCTCTAGGTTTTGCAGTTTTTTCTTTCCAAAGACATCATATTTTATCACATTTAATAGTACTTTTCACAGTAGGATTTACATTTGGATTTGGCACAAAATAGACAATTCCTAAGGCAACCTATAATTCCAATCCATTAGGCTAATGTATTGCAGCTGCTGTGAACAGTGGGCAAGTCATCTTTTGCATAACATTGTCTGGTACAGCACAGAATATAAAACAAAATAAACTGAAATATTTCCCTGCATTTAAACTTGCAGAGAGTTATCTTCACCCTGTTTCCTCATCCCCATTCTCAACAGGTGGATCTCTTGTATATGTGGGTAACACATTTGGAGGTTTGTAAGTGTTACCTTTTACAGCTGGCAAACTCTCCTCTAAAAGTGTTCTGGCCAGCTGCACACTGATTACCTGCAGTGTATATATAATTAATCAGTATTCAGCAAGGGGTGTCAATTAGGATTTTTTTTTTAAACTAATAGTAATTTACATCACATTCTTAATTTCTACATTAAAAAGCTTTCATTGGAAAATCTTCAAAATTTTCTTTTGGTAGAAGGTATACCATTAGCAAACCATTCATGAGTTCATGTGGACTCATTTTCACTCTTCTGCCTGAATGAGTCAGTATCTACATTTTCTACCCTGTCGTAGAGTGCCTTTGTCAGACTGTCAGAGATTACGACATAATTCCAAACTCTCTTGTGGATAGTTATTTTGCACAGCATATTATATATCCTGAGAGAAAGACTGGAAAAAAAATAAAGCATGGGTTTCTAACCCGTCAGCTAAGATACCTACACAGAGCAGGATCTAGTCCCTACATTACCACAGAAACAAAGGACACCATGTCACACACCCACAATAAGCACTCATGTTTTTGATGAAATAGGAAACAGAAATCCAAAAGCTGAATATCAACTGCTGTAACACTACGAAGAACCATTCGTCTCCGTGCTGCTGTGATAATTTTTGTCAGCATCTGTGAATGCATCGGCAAACCTGGATGCATTCCATGAAGCAGTTCAAAGAGCCACTACAGAGTTCCCTAAGTCCTTCTGCTTGGCTAAGATGTCTTATCTTGCTTCGAGGTCCTCTAATCTGAAATGTGAACAGTGATAACAGACTGACAGCAGGGGATTCTTCTTCCTCAGTAAATATTTTACTGAGAAACACTTCCAAGCCTATATATTGCGGGGAGAAGGGACTGCAAAAGAAGACTCACTATAGCTTTTTTTTTAATTAAAAAAAAAAACAACTAAGAAGGAGTTTGACTATAAAACAGGAGCAGAATGGTTATAAAATATTTAGAAAAGAATGGCAACAATAAAAATAATATTTTGACCATATTAGTTTGAGTCCTAGAATTTTGGCATTTACAGCAGTAGTTTCAAGTAGCCTATTCGATGGTGTTATGAAGATATAACTAAAGAGATTTGCTCTTAGTTAGCTGAGAATAAATTACTGTGAGCATCAAAAGTCTGATGCGATGCTGATGAAAACTGATGACATTTCCGGTTTATGACCTATGTTTATCATGTTCAACAGGAATTCTTCACCTGAAGAAATTCAGCAAATTAATTTGGATTTAAAAGTGTGATATTTCCAGCTCTGTAGAGTGCTTAGATGGAGGACAAGTATTTGTTTCTGGACTTAGTTTACTTGGGATCCAGTGCTCTGATCTTCGCATTCTTGTGTGATCTCTAGGCGTTCCTGCTCTGGCAGGGGACTGGACTAGATGATCTTTCGAGGTCCCTTCCAATCCCTGACATTCTGTGATTCTGTGATTCTCAAGACATCTAGGATCACTTATAACCTACCGCTTGTGACAGTCCATGCAGAGTAACTTTGTTGCTTTTTTCTAACATTTTCCCAAAAAAAAACAGATTTTGCTCTGTAACATTATTCTGTTGAATTCTATTCTAATACCACCAGTTTTCACTTTAATGTTGCAATCTTTGTCTTTCTCAAAAACTGATGAATGTTTAGTAACACAAACTTACTTCTTGCACATTTCTTTTGAAGAAACTAATTCAAATTACCTCAGAATGAAGCTGTGGAATTACCAGTTAATTTGTGGGTGATGATATTACAAATCTTTAATAAATTAGTTTTTTAGAAAAGAGTCTTCCAAGACATATTTAATCAGATTGCAACATAACCCCATATATTGTATCCCTAATTACACTGTATCGTTTAGTTAATTTGGTTTGTACTTCAATTATTAAAATTCATGATTTATCCTTATGAAATTAAAATGATCAAACATACTTGATAAAGCGAGTTTTAGAAATAGATTAAGTCATTTTCCAGCATCATGTAATTATGTTACCACTAGGGTTCATTTTAATTATGACAGAGAGCTACAGAAAAGTTAGAACACTTTGTAACAAATACAAGTAAAATGGTAACGTACAAAACCAAACATAACAGTTTCTTGGTTATAAATGAGGAACCAAAAATATGACCTAGAAATTATCTTCCTGCATACATTAGAATCACTTCACATTTGTCCTCTAAATAGACGTGTCACCTTTTTTGACAAGAACAAGTGTGAAGTTAGAGGTAGATGGTTAAGTCTACTTCTATGTAGCAGAGCTTATGCAGTAACACCAGCCCAGGGCTACACAGCTCCCTGCTCCCTGGTCTTCAGCTTAGTCTGACTCTAAGGCCTCACATTGTTTGTTGTACCAGCAGCACTTGGCAGGAACACGGAGAGGACAAAAACCATTTATTTGACAAAAGCCAATCTTTCTTGAGCACCTCCAGCTGTCCACGTCTTAGCATTATCCTGTAACATCCCCACCAAAGCAAAATAATCTTGGGCTATAGGCCATATAGGCTTCTAGCACAGGTGCTAATGGGACAAATCAGCATGGGCTGTATGATTACTGCCAGGAGGCCACTGGACTCCCTAGAGCAGGGACATGCACTCCGCAGATTCCTTCTTCACTGCAGAGCAGAAGCAGTTCTGTAAATTTAGGGGAAAGGGCAGACAGACTCACAGAAAAAAAATAGGTTGGAAGGGACCTTTAGTTGTCATCTAATACAACCTCATGGTCAAAACAAAGCTTTACTAGAAGCACAGAAGCAAAGAACTACGAAGGAAGGACCCTGATTCATCTGATCTCAATGTAACGATCAAACAGAAGCACCCAAGATAAAGCAAAGCTCTTCTCAGCTCTGACTACAACGATTAGATCAGAATAGTCATCTGTAGAGGGGTTCCATCCACTAATACCTGGCTCACTCTAGAAATCCCTACCTTTGTCCCAGAAGGGAAATACAGGGAGAATGTCTGAAGTTACATTTTCAAAAATCAGAGTTTTCTGAGAAAAGCACAGACCTAGGCAACCTTAATTTTGTAGTGAAATAATCAACTGGTTTTGCTTCTTCATTTTCATACCTTTAGATCCATACAAAACAAACAGCGCAAGTTTCTACCCAGAAGACAAAACTGTCTGTGGCTATATTCCCCATCACTAGAACATGACACACAGGGGAACATATATGGAAATAAAAGTTTCTCAAAGCAAGAAAACCGCATAAAAAGAAGTTCTTCAGATGCAGAGATTGGGAATACAAAAATGGGCGAGAAAACTCCCTAGATTAACTCGGAAATGGAAGGGAGGGAGGAGGGAGAAGATACAAAGTGGTACGCCCGGCTCTGGAACCTGAGAGAAAACAACTGCTGTCATATCACAAGATGCTTTCCTCAACCAGGTTCCCTTATGATCTGCATCTTAAGCAAGACAAAGTCATAAAGTAACCGTGGTGAATTTGAAAAGAAAGGAAATACAAAGGGGAAGTACAGGTATCAAGTGCTCCCTATAGACGAGGTGGAACTGTACTATTTTACTAACAAAGCAAAAAGCACTGAAAGCTGTGTGTTGTATTAAGACATATAGTAAGAAATGTTAACCTGTGCCAATAGTTGCACGAGTGACAGAATGACCACAGTCCACTGAATGATTCTTTTATGATACTGAAAGCTCGCTGCCTTTTGGCCAGAAACCAAAATGTCAGTAGAGCATGTAATATCACACAGGACTTTGCTTCGTTTGACTGCTGATCACTGCAGATCATTGACTTGAAATTGCAGGCCCCAGCTACCCAGGCAATAAAATATTCTTCTGCCCACATCCACTTCAGCCTGACTGTTAGCTTAGAGTCCCTCAAAATAAATCATGGTGAATGTGCACCCTTACAGTTACTGCAGAGTTGGAACAGTATTTTGACCCCGGGAACTATTTAACAAAGGAAAGGCAAATCTAGAAAAGAAATGTTCCTCCCAAAGCATATTTTACTTCTTTGTACTAACAAGAATATTTTAGAATATAGTTGCATAGGTTTAGAAGTCATTGATGGATGCCACTGCACATACAAACTAGTAACTTTTGCCCTTTTATGTTATTACAGCATTAAGGCTAAAAAAAATGTCCTATTTGCTCAAGTATGCAGTAGAATATATCTCTCTCACATCATAATCTCGGTAAAATTCTATATATAAGAAAACAAAAAGCAAAAAATAACATTTTTCCTGGCTCTCTTTCTCTCAGACATTATTCCAGAGATAGGGGATTTATTCTGACCATGGTAACAGGTGATTTATTATTTTGTTGCTGCAGAAACAGGCAGCTGAAAAGGGGCTTTGAAATGGAAATTGTGACATTTACTGAGTAATAATCTTATACCACCATTTACAGGAAGCAGGTGGTTGCTGTTTACCATTGCAGACAGATGGAAGTCCTGCAGTGGAGTTATTTTTTTCTGTTAGATAAATTAGCTTAAATAACTCAAGCATTTTTTTCTCCTGCCTGATTAGTGCTTTGTGCGAATTTTAGTATTTAAAGACCGGTTTACTATGAAGCAAAACGTTGCACATCTCATATTGGTTTTTCTTTCTGAGCCCCTGTGAACCAGATTTAGTTTTTATAAAGAGTATAACTATTTAATATCCCCAAAGGAGATGCTGGATGAGGGCAAGTAGCAACATAATAAATTCTGCTTATGTTAATGTGGAGGAAAAAAAACATCTTCCAACCGAGCACACTTCCACAGAGCTTTGCCCTGGGTGTCACAGCCTGTACATGACAATTAGAAGGATGCACCAGTGGTACCAACTACACACATGATCCTTGCTCTCCCTACTCTATGCTTAGCTGCTTCACTGACGAATAATTTTGATCTCTCTTGTTTAAACAATCAGGTTTTGAAACACAAATATAATATCTCCAAAGTTGCCACACAGGTTCTAGTAGAATTGATTCATGTGCCTAACTCTAATGCCTCCACTTGCTAAATACGTTTTATAGGGGAAAAATATTTTGCAATAAATCTCAAATCAGAATAGGGTTTTGCTTGTCTTTTTTTTTTTGCTTGGTTCCTAATGGGATTCTTTTCCTTGAAGAAGGAAAACAATGAAAGAGGAGCAGTGTGAGACAGTAGAAATCATCCTCTCATGGAGTTATACTATTAAAATTAAAAAAAAAAAAAAAGTAACAAAAAAGGACAAAATTAAAAAGGAGAAGAAGGAAAAAAGGAGAAAGGAAAAAGAAAATAAAAAAAAAGCTTTTGACTTTTCATTTATTCATTTATAATTCAAAAGTGGCATGGTCTACAAACTCCATCATGTGTTAGTAAGCCAGATTTCAACGACATTTTAGAACATTCTTTATTGTATTTAAATTAAAAATATCGACTTAATAAAATTCCACATTGTGGAAGTTTTCTAGGAGCATTAAAATACTTTGAATTACTTGAGGGTAATTACAAATACAGCAAAGCACTTAGATTCTGTAAATGTCTTCAGACAATTGACAGATAGAAACAGCATCAAATCCTTGCCAGGCATTCAGCAGACATTATTAATATGGGCAATTGCTTGACAATTATAATTGCTGTAAGTATTGATCTTGCAAACACTGTTGTCATGAATTAAATCACTACCAAGAAACAGGTTTCTGAATTCTGTCAATAACTCTACCATACGGCTAACAGTTGTGGATTCACTGAAGCCAGTGGTAAAATTCCTCCTACTTTCTGCTGGAGCAAGATTTCATCCTGTGATCTTAAAAAGATCAGGTTGCAAACTGCACTAATTTCACCTCTTTTTTTTTTATGAAGTCTGTAATAGTCATGAGCCAAGGATTAATCTAACGTAGTAAACTTGATGGCTTTAAAAGGTGGAAAACCAACATGAACACAGGAATAGGTGCCTATAACACCAAAAAGACAAATTTAAATCAGCTTTTGCAAAGGAGACTGATTTTCCAGTGAGAGTTAATACGTATTTCCATTAAACCATTTTAAAACCCCAGTCTGAACAAGTAAAGAACTAAATTAGGACTATAATTCAAATCCTAGTGTGGGTCCTTCACAGGCAGCTATAGATTGGATCTCCCTTTACTTGCCTAGCTGAGGTTTAAATTGTTAGTAGAACTAACATTCCTGAAAGGCAGAAAAATATCATGTATACATTCATCTAAAGAAATGCAATAACTAAACGTTTACTCATCCTTATAATCATGCTGGCATTGAAGAGTTATGCTGCCTAAACAGTCATCTTCCCTTAAAAGTCAAAGCATTATCTGCTGAGAAACATTACCACATTGCCCTAGAAACTGTTGTCTGCCTGCAGAGTTCTATAGATCTAATTGACTGTTTCACGTCTTCACATGTGCTTGTCAAAATTCCTGGTCTAGATCTTCTGAAGCATTCAGCCTCCTAATTCTTACGGAAATTGAACTGATTGATGCAGGTAGTATTTTCTGTTTAATAGAGAAGGTGCCTTATTTCAGCTCCTTTTTTTCCTTCTTTCTTTTGCAGGATTTTTATCAAGCTTCTTTGTTACTGGATTTGACAGGTTTCTATGGGTAGTCAAGTACAGGTTTTTCAGTACGTTTTTAAAGGAAGAACATAGGTTTCTTGCTTCACCGTGACAGATAAAAGGTATGGGCTACATTCCCAGATGTAGTTTGCCAAGACAGGTGTTTATGTCCTTAGAATATTTCTTCCTCTTTGCTATACTGTCTACAGCAGTTTTGTCCCTATCCCAGACATTCAACGTCCTTCAAATACCCAAGCTGGTTCAAAAAACTTATTCTTGTTCCACTTAAAAAGTTCTCCTACTTTTACTGAGTCTAATCTTTGGTTGAACACTATGTAGATTAAAATACCACGTTTTGATGACAGAGTGACAGATAATATAATTAAAAGGACTTGCTGAACAGCTAGATTCTCCGTGGCTCTGGGCTTACATGAATGAATACTGACACTAGAGATGCAAAATTAAAGAATTAATGCTTATTTAGTGCATTCTGTCAGCATGATCTTTCCAGTCAAGTCACTGTATATACTAGTTCTAAGGTCTTTTAGAGAAAAACAGAAATATTTTACTTTTATGTATGTTTGAGATATCTGTATAAGGAGCCCATCTTCATTTTAAGACTTCATTCAAAGTTTTCCTCATTCTCCCAGCAAAGATTACACTGTTTTCCTCAAGGTGATATATTTTCCTCCCCATTCACATCAGCATTTTATTCTACAGCTAATTCAAATACTGAGAATTTGATCAGACAAGCACTTTTTCAGGCAGTCTAATACTTAATGAAAAAAACAAGATTTTATTTCAAAAGGTCTTTATTTGTCTGACTGCCCCACCTCTAGCCTCATCTATATCCTAGCACTGACTTTGATGACGTAGTTTGAATAGGCCCTAGTTTGAGAGGGATTGAGGCTTTTATAGAATCATAGAATAGTTGCGATTGGAAGAGAGCTTCAAGAAAGCTGAGTCCAACCTTTGTCCTAGCCCTACCAACACCACTAAACCATGCCCCTCAGCACAACATCAAATTTATGTTTGAATACAGAAAATATTAGAACACAAAAGCAAGTCTGTATACTGTTCATGTTAAATACAAGATGAAAATTAGATTAAGGCTTCCAGCTATTAGTAATATAAGTCTCTAGAACATAAAATATGTTTCTGGTAAGTTATAGTGTAGTAGGAAATAATCTAATAACAGAGCTTAAGGTGAAATTTGATAGAGTTATGAATCATGATGTGATTGCCAGTCATAGCACAAGACTTGACTCACTGATTCAAAAATACAATTTTACAATCCCACCAGTTGTTGTTAAGAGTAGAAGAAAGAACCTATGACTTTGTTGTCCTATATCTCCATGGGTTTATTTTACATTCAAATCTCTGACAATTCTACATCTTCAGAAATTATCTTATCTGCTGTGTCTCACATGGGAAAACTCTGTCTCTTCCTCATCACTTGCATTCTGTAAGTACATAGGAAGCAGAAAAGATCACCATGCAGTATATGGTTTCAGTTATGCAAGAGAATAGCCGCTATCTAATCATTACAGCACTTTTACTATACAATAGGCAATAATTTTTATAGGAACATACACAACGTATACAAAACATATTTTGTATTAGGCTCAAAAAGTACTAAGTATTACTTCCTCTGCTGACAAAAAAAAAGCAATTACAATTAGATCACAAAGGTGATGTTAATAAGATTGCAAAGGCTATCTTCTGTGGATTTCAAATCTACAAAAATATACACTAAATCTTTTCAATATATACTACTCAGCATATTGTAGAATTAGAGCATCATTTTGTCATATTATCGTACAATACTATGACACAATCATTTCATAAGAAAAATCATCTAGGACAAATCTAGTACAAATAGAAAGTTTCTCTTAGTAGCCATTGTTAAGAAATTGCTTTTTGGTATTTATCAATGCAAGCATGGATTTGCAATCAAACCTGCACCTGTATTCACGTCTCTTCCTTGTGAATGTGATCCATACTGAACAGTGTAAAGTTATGCTCTCTCAGAGTTTCACTGATTGCCATTACAAGGAGCATTAATGTTCAGTTCTTGTTAAAAATATCAGATAAAAGCAGGAGGCAAATCAAGGATGAGAATTAATCTGAGGACAGTCAGCAGATGTCAGTTTACAGAGATGTACAGTCCATAGTCACAAAGGTGCTTAGGAAATGATCTTTAAACAGATAAGTACTCAACATTCTTAAAACTAGTGACATGTTTAAATACATTACTGAACTGTGAATTTCAAATTTCTTTTAATCAAATGGTTAAGTTTTTCATGTGCTTATTTCTTGAAGACCAGAAAAATTATTTTCACCTATGTCTTAGTATTTCACATTTATCATTCCAGTATTAGAAGTGACATTTTAATCTGCTTTCATATGAGATAAGATCAGTTATGGTAAATTAAGATGTATGAGAACTTAAGACAGAACACTTAGCATAACAGATAATACAATATACATGTAAGGAACTATGCATTAAAAGCATATACAAATAATTCCTATTCAGGAAAACATTATTGTTCTTTCTTATATATGTTTCAGCAAAAGGGATATTTCATCATAATTTTTTTTTTTTGTCTTTCACAGAGACTGGCACAATTACTAACACAATTACATGGGTTGTTAGGTTGGATTCTTGTCCAGTTTCCACCAACATGAATTTATAATGAGCCTACCTATTTCACAGTGAGTGTGCACTGCTACAGGTGGAAACAGAGTCTGTATGATTATTTTATACATTTTTTTAGATGCAGTATTAAATGTTGGGTTTCATCACAAGTTTATTATAATTTGTTTCTTTTTTTTTGTTATAACTTTTTGTATCATTTACACTAATAATAGCTACCCTAGAAACTTGAAGGATTAGAAATTTAATTTAGTACATTTTACTTCCTACTCAGTATAAAAAAGCTGTTTGAAAATTACCACTACGTAATAGTAATTCTGCACACTATAGTTATTTTAAAAACTTTATTATTCCATTGTCTACCACAAACTAAATGCTTCCTGTTGCAACATCGCACAGCATTTGTCTGTTGAAAGCCAACTGCAGGGATTTTTAAATTTCCTCAAGGCAGCCGATATTAATGGCATGCAGAATCCTATAAATGACCCTGTCAGCCCATTTAAGTTTCTTCACCAAAACACCTTATCTTAGATCATATTTCCTTCATCCTCAACACTCGCAGCCTCAACTAAAAGTAAGTAATTACAGCTTTGGTATTTTTAAATCCTCATTGAATTAAAAATAGCCCAATCAATCATTTTACTGAAGTCTATGTAGGTAGCAGACTGAGCTTTGTGCAGGTAAACAACAAAAAGCTTTGCAATAATGTTCCCAGCCCAACGAAACCAGGGGTAGGTGTCAACCTAGTCCAAAACCAGTAGTCCCATGTCTCTATCACTGCAAGTTTAGCGATTTGTTCTGTATCACATCCATCAGAAATTAAAATGAGCTCTACTCCTTAATCTCATCACAAAATATGAGTTTTCAATATGCAGGTTGCAAAGGGTTGCAAATTAAGCTTAAAATCTATCTCACCAGACCAAAGGGAAAAGTAGACATTCATTCAAGGAGGTAAACAATTTGTTTGTGGTCGTGTGAGGTGTCAAAGCTGGTTTTAAGTGTTAAAATTACCTTTGATGAGTGGGTTGGAGCTTTCATGCTACACGGCCAGGGGATAACTCTGAGAGACTAAAGATGTCCCAACAATCATCAGCAAATCAGCTGTTCCCTGGAAGAAGTTTTTAAAACGACTTGTTGATTAAGTATCAGGCTTATAACTTATAGCAAACCCTTCAAAAGACGTCCTTCTCTGAATAGGAGGAAACTGAGAACCTAATAACAAGTTTGCCCTTAATCAGTATCGATTTCAGAGAAGGGAAGCCTGAGGGCAATGTTTGTGAAAGGATTAGATCTTGCCTGACAGTTGCATAAGCATATTGTCAGCTTTTTAATTGAGTGAAACAGAGAGAAGGCCTTCTGATGTCAACTGAAATTGAAAATAATTATTATGTGCAGATTTCATTTATGGTCACAGATCTCTTTCTGAATATATTAATTTTCTTAAATCTTGCATTTTAGTATCATGTTGACTTTATTCAGAGGTTTGCCAGACATTAAAATTATTTCAAGGAAAGCCGTCAAAGCCACAAGCACTCCATTCTCAATACAGTGCCAGTGTTGAGAGTGCTTAACTACTCCATGAGAGATATGAGGGCTTTTAAAGAGTGAGTAGCCAGCGATCCACAGGGCTGGGGGATGGTATTGCAGGGAATTATTGGGAAAACATGCCCCAGGTAGGGGGGTTATATGTAGTAAGATAGTAAGGACAGTGCCTGATTCCCAGGAATTCAAATTACAATTATTTTATACTTTCTTATTACCATAGATTTTAATTTATTCACCAGTGCAAAATATTTAGCTGCTTGATGCTTATTGCCATATCCCTGTTAGCCATAAAACAAGAGACCAGACAAAACCAGGACAGCTGCAGTCGTTTATGCATATTTCTACACATGCTTGATCCAGCAGTAAATGCAAATTCTCATTTGTTAATGGTCACTCTTTCTAAAGCGTTTCTCTCTGTGGTACAGTGGCAAGCTTTTCTGGTACCAGCAGGATGTCTCAGAACATGCTCTATTACCTTACTCGCTGTGCTGCTTCACCAATGAGGCTAAACAAGTAAAGATCAAACTGTATAATATTTTGTGTTTATTTTTACATTGACTGATAAGAAAGAAAATATATACTAGTGGTAAAAATACAGAGGGAGGAGACAGGAGACACAGAAGGGAAAAATATTTTGACATATCAGCATAAACAAGTCTTGAAAGCTCTTAATGACATCGAGATTCATTCAATGTGACAGTTCATGCATATTAAGAGATTGTAGAAAACACAGTACAGTAATAACTAAATGGAGGCCCTAGTTCCAACCATTACCTTTCCATCCAAATGCATAAAGAGCAACACAGGCTTCAAATGGGTAAATACGTTATTAATCAACTGTATAGTATCAAAATTCAGTATGTGACTTTAGAAAAGTCCACCTGGAAAACGAGATGCCTTTAGACTGCTTCAACCTACTTTGTTACAAGTATTTTCTTTGTCAATTTTCTAGGCTATTCTGTTTGCCTCTGTAGCTGGTTAGGTCTCTTTAGAGTACAGTTTAGAAAAAAAAATTGTACTCTATAGCAATCTGTTTCTCCCCATTTTTTTAAAAGTATATATATATTACTTTTGCAACTAGAATTGTCACAGAGCTCTAACAATATCAGTTCATTTGTAAGATGTAATTATGTGATATGAGCTACTAATGCAAGCAGCAGGTGCTTCTGTTTGTCAATTTCTTTAAATAATGTTTTTTGGAGACATAAATATATACACACATATTTGTAAATGTTAAGAACCTGTAAAATAATGATAGTTTTAGACTACATTAAGCTGTTCAGGCAAGGAATGAAAGACTGAGAAAATCCCAACTATTTAAATTTAACATCAGTCTGTCTTTGCTAACATTATAAACGTTTAGTTAACAGGCATCAATAAGAACAAGCTAAACCATAAATGTTGCTTTTAAAAACAAAGCCATGGTTTCCAGCATATTCTCCCCATAGCCACTATCTGTCTGTGGTGCCCTTTACAAACAAACCATCACTACTCTGCAACAGAAGACAAATTCCCATTTCTTATATAAGTGCAAATAAGCACTGAAGAATTGCAGACAGACATTCAACTATGCAGATCCTTTAAATTTATCCTATGCCTGTAACTTCACAGGTACTGTTGCTGCATTATACAACTGTCATCTGTACTAATACCTCTGGGATCTAAAGAACACACTCTTCCTTCCCCAGCAGCACTTAATCCATCCAGCAGTTGTTCTTTGTCAAATTACCAATTGCAATCTACAGGAGTATAATATAGGAGTATCATAGTGCTCTTGCATTTGGGAGTTGCTGAAGGAAAGAAAATAAGAATGGAGACCAGCCCATTCTTTAAGGTCATGTAGCGAGACAGGAATATAGAAAGCGGCGGAGGGGGGAAGCCCAAAGGGTTAATTTTTTTTTATTCAGTAAATTTACATAAATCAGAATATGAAGAGAAAATTCTCACACTGAACCTTGGGAATCTAATTTAGGAGTTAAAAGCCAATGCTGCCTACCTAGTAAAGGCAGAGTTAAAGTGCTCAAACACACAATTTAGGCATTCTGATCATGCTCTGGATTTCCAGTTGATTTTATGTATTCTCCATATGGAAAGCCTGGTTTCCTAATGCAAACATCTTAATTAAATACCTGAAGTTAGTCATTGTCAGTAGTCTCCATGGCAACCAGATTTATGTTTGCCACTTTTCAGCATAAAGCCAGAGTGCATCACAGAATGCCACAATGGACCCTAAAATAACCAAGGTTTACAGTTGCTTTTTGAGCTAACAGCTGGCAAGCATCTCTTACAATTTTTTCTACCATAAATCATCTGGTCTAATGATAAGTGGATTTGATTTTGTTCTTTTTGGATTTGTTTTTTTTTTTTTCTTCTGACTTGTCATGGTTCTTTTTGAGAAGAATCTGATCGTTTCATAAATATTTAGGTCTCAGCTTTCCATAATGGTGTTGATATGCATCTGACTCCCAAACATGTTTTTGGTAATCATATCAAAAAGAAGGGGAAATATTTCTCCAAGACTGAGGTACTTTTTAGTGCTTGAATGTTGTTTAATATGGTATAGCCTTAAAGTCTAGAGAGCCCTTACTTCAGTAAGGAATTTGCAGTGAGTTGCTTGGGCTGTTCATGACTGAATATGCACGAGGTCAATTCAAGACCAGTTGCATCCTGTCCAGACACTTTCTAAGTCAAAGTGATTACTGAATTATAGTTCAAACTTTTAAAGACTGGAAATAAAGCAACACCATTTCTATTTTCTAAGTCATAATACGAGGATATAAGTATAAGTATCATATTAAAAACCCACATGGGAAAACTGTTTTGCAAAGCAAGAGTTTATCACCCTGAGACTGAGGGAACAGTGGAACACCCATCATGTTTCCCTGGACTCTAAGGAAACAGAGAACCTTATAAAGATCCATGGCATAATTTTAGCCTAAATAAAAGAAGTAATTTTTGATAAAATGCAGTGTATGCATATATAACGGGAACGCCATGATTATTCTGTAGCTGAAACTAATAGGATTGGCTGAGTTGCTACAGCTATTTCCTGGTATTAATTATATGTTGCATTTCAAAATGATAGAATCTATTAGCAGATTCTATGAAGCCATTATGTTATCATCAGCCAAATTATATCTGGCTGTTATTATGGGATATTTCTTTGATTGGTTAGATGGTTCACTCTGCTCTAAAGATAGCTTGGCTTTTAAAAGGCCCTTTTGTTACTTTAAAGCACAAATCTAAATGGCTTTTAATCTAATTAACGCTCATCCAGAATTATTTTGATGAAAGTAAGGTAATAGTCCCAGGCCATTTCATCACTCTTTCTTCTACATCTTAATCCACAGCATGTACTAATTAGTATGTGTGAAAACCTACAAGAAATGTCTTGTGAAATAAATGGAGAATAAGCTAGACCGAAAACTAATAAGGCTTGCACTAAATTGCATAAATCCTTTCAAAGGTACTACACACACACCACTGGCCCACACTTAAAATTTTCTTCTTGTTTAAACATTTTAGAAAAAAACCAACCAGAAACACTCTTATCTTTGTCAAAATTCAAGACCTACAGTTTTGCTTCGATTCACTTCTCAAAAAAATCGGTATGTAAAACAAGTTCTTCTTTGAACAGGCAGATTAAGAAAAAAAACATCTCTGGGACCCTATTCACCACCTGAGAAAAGATACAAAAGATCTGGGGATACTATACAACACAGGTGTAAATCATTTTCTCATCTTGTTTCTTGCAGTGCAGAAGTGTTTGGAAGATTGTTTTCTTTTTCCACATGTGGACAACCACAGGCAGACCATTTTCACACTACAAATGTACCTCATTATTGGACTTTAAGGCTCTAGTCTGTGTTGCAGTGTTTGGTCCCAGACAGCTTCACATTCGTTCTTCAACATCATTAAGATGCATAAGCACTGTTCACCTATGTGCAAAAAGGTGATGGACCGTGTATTATGACTCAGCTTCCACGTTTCAGAAAGAAGCATATTTTCTAAGTCAGTTATGAAAACTTTAGGTAAAGAGTTTGCAACATAACTACCCGAGTGTGGGCAACAGTAGCAGAGATGGTCTCAAAAGAATCGGAAATGAATCTCATGATCCTTTTCTTTCCTCCTTTCCTAAAGCACAGGATTGAGTCATTACAGATGTGTTATTTAAAAATCTGGCCCCTATGCAAGTCTCATATATTCATGATGTATGAAACAGCCAGAAAATAATTGTTGGAAGTATACAGCCTCCGTGCTTATAAATAAACTCAATGTTTTTTACATATTATATGCTTAAATAATTACACAGGAAGCAGGATTCCACATTATTTCTAGCCTTCTTAGGTGATACTAAATATTCTGTCACACTTCCAGAATAGTGTATTATACTTCAAAGGCACCACAGTGTGTCATTTGTGAGATGGTTTTAGATTCTTGCCTAAGTAAAAATTACAGAAGTATAACCCCCAGTACAACATGTCCACTTGTACAAACCTGTAATTTTTAGTGAACAGTATGATCATACTGCTATCATAATCCTATCACCATTAGAAGAACTAACTTACAATTAGATTTATTTCTTTTTAAAATTCATAGTGATTGAGTGTCATCTACAGAATCAAGAGCACGATTTCCTCCTGCACCGTAGAAAACCTCCACACGCAATTAAAGCACCTGGCAGGCTAGAATCTGTCATTTGCTTTATCTGGCATGTTCATTACAGTATTATACAGATGCTGTTCCTTTCCTTTTTCTATCTCACTACTGAATGCTCGCCTGTGTTTTATATGCAGCACATACTGTAAATCAGCTGGGGTAAATGTACATAAAGACTGGGTGCATCCAAGCTTCCTCCTCTACCCCTAAGCACTCAGCAGCTTACTCCTTGATGAAACATAGCAGAACATCTGTGGTGGCCTTTGCTCAGATTTACTTTCCCAGATTTTCATTAAAAGTGACTCAATAAAAATGTTGCTTATCCTAATAAAGCTCTTTGGAGCTTTGCAAATTTGCATTTAATACTCTTTAATGTTATTACAGCATTAATAATCTGTGCCTAAAGAGCAATAAAACTTTACATTTTCTGGTTTATGAAAGAAGCTTCATAAACTCATGATTTTCTTGTGACTCAGCTTTAATGCACCATAAATAGAGACACAAGGAGTATGACACCACAGATTTGTATAAATATACAGCTGAGTCTTCTGTTAGGTATCTCATGTGTCAGAGATTATATATATAAAAAATAATAAAAATTGAGTTGTGAATAATCATACCAGGAAATACATGGGACTGAGATTTGGAGAATGAGTAAGACTTTACTACATGAAGGATATCTGCTTCCTCTAGAACCCTAAAACTTTTTGACCTGGGCGGGGGGGGGGGGGGGGTGGGAAGACATAGTTCCTGCAAACAAACCAAGAGAAATCCTCAGCTGAATCCTCTGTTGATACATGTGCCGCATTTTCTCCAAATACCGTCTTAAGAAATGTTTGTCATTTTAGGTTACCTATGGGTTTTGAGAATATTACCTGTAAAAGACACACCCAGTAACACAATTATGAAACAAGTCAACCGTTATCAGAATTGCAGTAATGCCAATTTCAAGTCAATGTACGTGGAAACAACCATAAAACTGAGATTCCATTTAATCTTTCAGAGCAAGCAAGCTCCAGACTGATTGAAAAAGCTGGTTCTAAGAGCAGAAAAATTTGGTCTAGCTGTAAAGACCCAGCTTCAAACTCTTGTTTGATCCAGTAGTCTAAACTACTTGTGATCCAGTAGTCTAAACAGTAGTCAGGTTGGCTGGAATATGTAGAAAATAAGCCTGAAAAAGTCAGACCAATACTTTGAAATAATGAAAAAGTAGAAAATGCAACAAAAGTACATTTCTTGGGAGAAACTGTAAGAGATTTTATTATGACTTCAGAAATTCATTCTCATATGAATTTGTGCAAATGTATCAAAACACTGCTGAATTGCTGAAGTCTGAATAATTTCAGTAAGTCACTATTTCCCAGAGCTGATAGGAAAATAATTTTTCACTGTTTTAGAAATAAGTTTGAAGATCCACGGGATACAACACATTAAACCTATGTCAGACTGAAGATGAACTACCTTGTCTGACTCTCCAAACACAACCTGAAGATCTTTTTTTTGATTCATCCATCACAACAGGAAAACAGAAATCAGTGATCACTGTCACGGTGGTACACTGCAGCCTTGATCCTTTGATGACTACAATGTAAAAAAAAAAAAACCCACACCAAAGCTCTACATGCACCTATGACAGCTTTTTCCAGTTAGTTCTTGCCGATGATGTAGAACCTCACTTGTTGTGCTAAAGTACATGTCAAAACTTCCCAGCTACATCGATGTAACTAGTGTTACTCAGAACTAGAGTTTCTGAAAATGCTATTGCTTGACGCTTCAGATTGAGACTCCTTAAAAAGACTTATTTTTGAGAAAGTGCTTAGAACCTTCCTTCTGTAAAGCACACATAGTCAAAATACCTAAAAACATTGCACATGCTACTTCCAAGAGGTTTTTTTAATAGTGTTGACCTAATAATTCATTATGCCTGATTTTTCAGGCATTCAGATAAAAGTAAAGGGCTTATTTATGACTAATTTCTAATAGAAATTTATGATCATCATCAGTAAATTTACTAGAAATCAAAATGGTTGGTCTACGATCATTTAACTGCATGGTACTATCAGGCTCCACTTCTTTCTACCTTTCATCCACAAGATGTCCTTAGCTTTTTAACACATCCATTTCGGCTGTATACTCATATCTACTCAGTTTCTATCTCATTTTCCTGTAGTTTCTACACTTTCATTTAACAAACTTATTCATGCAAGAAGATTACAAAGGATCTCAAAATAGGTGGAGCATGATTATGAAATTAAGTTTCATGAAGAAAGTGAGAGGATTATGAAGGTGGTCAAACAAGAAAATTTCCTCTCTACCTTCCCTGTTTCCCGGGTAAATCTGATTGAGGTTTTATGGAGAGAAATGAAAGTGACCACTACCTTAAAACTGCAATACACATTTTTCAGAATAAGGACATCCAGAAAGGCCCTATTGATGTTAGTTGTACAACCATTAATAATAGTCTCATTAAATTGTTAATGGACAATATGTTAAGAAAAATCTGTTACAGTCTTGGCAACAGAGCAAGCTTCTTTGTCTTCTGTTAGACCAAAATAAGAAGCTTAATTGATTTACAGCCTGAACTTACATTTGGTGTGTGGCAACACATGTCCTCCCAGCTGGCACAATTTGGCACACATTTTTGAACGTGGAAGCACATGGTATTTGAAAAATACCAACTCCCACAGTACTGAAAGCACTTTATTTTCTGGTCTGAACACTAACATCTTACAGTGAATACCTATCAGTTTGCAAATTTTTCTTTCAACAGGATGACACCTGAAATACCAAGGTCAACATGGATTGAGAAAAAGCATCAGCAAGAAAATCTTCACACTAGTGACAAAATATCCATGACCTCTGCTCCTTTAGGACCAAAATCTGAAAAATTAGATTTAAAACACAACCATCTTGCAGAAGTACACATTATTTGAATAAATGTCCGTTTCTTCTTCCTACCCTCAGTAAATTCTCTTGTGATAAATACACAACTATGTCACAACTCTCTGTGATGTAGAGTTTAGGTCAAAGACACAACAGGCATGAGGCTTGACTTCATCATTCCATTTTTTTTCTTTTTTTTTTAATCGGCATTGAAATTGTTGGGGACAAATATGTTAATCTCCTAAAAGTTAACATTACACTATGTTTGGTCTCTCCTGAAAATATTGTTCTGTGCTGAACCGAATAAGATCTTACTTCATTGTTGTAGTGCGCTGTCGTGGTTTGACCCTGGCTGGTAGCCAGGTACCCACACAGCCGCTCTCTCACTCCCCCTTCTCTGATAGACAGGGGGAGAAAATATTTCAAAGGGCTCAAGGGAAATTAATTACATTTATTAAGAGAACCAGACAGAGAGGAGTAGTGAGAAATGAGACAAGAGCAAACAGATCTTAAAAGCAGAACACCTTCCCCTCATCCCTCCCTTCTTCCCGGGCTTAACATCAATCCCGGTTTCCCCACCTCCTCCCCCCGAGCGGTGCAGGAATGGGGATTACGGTCAGTTCATCCAGCCTTGGTTCCACCGCTTCTTCACTCCGGGGGAGGACTCTTCACTCTTCCCCAGGGCCATTGTGGGGTCCCTCTCACGGGAGACAAGCTTCATGCTCTCTTCTCCCTCGTGAGTCCTCCCATGAAGGGCAATTCATCACAAACTGCCCAATGTGAGACACCTCACAAGGGGCAGCCCACCTCTCGTGAGTCTGAGGCGCAGTCCTTGAGGGGAAACTACTCCAGCGTGAGTCCCCCACAGTGTCACAAAAGTCCCACCAGCCAACCTGCTCCAGCGTGGGCATTCCTCTCTTCCATGGGCTACAGGTTCCAGCAGCGACCTGCTCTGATGCGGGCTTCCCACGGGCTACAGCTCCCTTCAGTCATCCACCCACACAGCGTGGAGTCCTCTAGATGGTGATCCTCATGGTGGACATCTACACCTCACCCATGGGCTGCAGGGGGACAACCCGTTTCACCAGACCTTAGTGTCTGCACAGATTCTCACTCCTCCATCTCTGTGCCAGCTGTTGTGGCGCAGTTCTTTTTCCCATTCTTAAATATGTCTTTCACAGAGGCGTTCCTCTCCTATCACTTTACTGATAGGCTCAGCCTTGGCCAGCGGCGGGTCCCTCTTTGGAGTCGATTGACATTGGCTCTATCAATCTTGGGGAGCTTCTAGCAGCTTCTTGCAGAAGCCAATCTGCAGCTCCCCGCCCCTGCCGTCAAAATCCAGCCAGGCCAAACCAATACATGACAACAATTTGGAACTGAGGAAGCATTCTTATATTCGTAGTGGACACCTTAAAGCATTCATCACGGAGAAGGAGGTTAGACAAACAGTTTAAGATCAAGTTGTAATGCAGAGATACTGAAAAACTTTAGTCACAGGTGCACACTCTTTTTTCAAAATGAAGGCAAGACTTCCCTGCCCTGCAGTGGGAGGGAGGGTACAGGTTGGGTGAGAGCCCTGGGGTCTGGCCCCATGGTTTATCACCCTCCTCCAGTCCCTTGGTTCATCCCTCCTATACCCCTGGGGCCTCTCCCTCAGCCAGACCCATGTGGTGTTAGTTACAGGACCGGCAGGGGATATGTCATGCCTATTGGTCCATTCAGATCCCCTCAGGGCCTGGCGACTGGCAGTGGTCACATGGGCTTCCAAATGATGTCCGCATTCCCGTGGGAGGTGATGCCAGCTGTGCCTGGGACTCCTGAGGCCATAGCTCTCTCCAACCCACAGGGATGATACGGTACATCCCCCACTGCCACTGCCAGCCAGCACCAGATAAATCCCTGAATTCATACATTTAAATGGCTACATTTCCTTCCAACGAGGTAACAAATCCTGAACTAAGCTCTGGCCAGGAGCATGTTGAATTGACTTAATTGCTGTCCCTATTTTATTTTTTTTTCTTTTTAAAAAGTTGCTGTGGTATTCTTTCCCTCCAGCCTATTTTAAACATAGCATTATTCGAGTTCATAGTGCATCATGTTCACAATCATTAAATAAAATAAAAACATGAGGCAAATCTTACAGCACACTTTTTTAGTTCTGTTAATTTTTTGATGAAAGAAAGAAAGGTTACTATAGAAAGAAAAAGCCGCTCGGTAAGCAGCATTCCTAATATAAATTTAACAGCCACCCATCCCCAAGATAAAACCTCTATATATTCTAAATAGAGTTCTACCATTATCATATGAAACTTCATAAGCATAATCATATTTATGAGGTTTCAAGGAGGTAGATGTGCACCTTTTGTTAGAACTTGTTGTAGAGTGGTCATCTCTACTATTTTTGAAGCAGAAGAAAACCCTGCATAAAATCCTGTGTAATCTGTTCAAAGTAGGATCTCAGCACTATGCATTGGAAAATGAACTCATTTTTTTGATTAAATGTAGCTGAACAGATCACTTGCTTTTACTAGCAACTTACTTATAAATGTTAAAATTCTCATACGTAGTAGAAGAAAAATCATTTTTCTAGACATGAGGCCTTTTATCATAAAGCCTCCTTCTCATGTACCATGATAGTTAAAGTAAAAATAATAAAATCATTGTTACTAGAAAGTAGATAGTTCCCTTGTGGTGTTTGCAGCTTAATGTCGGAAGGGATTTAATAGCAACAGTAAAAGATAAATACATTTGCAATTCAAGTGAAGCAACAGAAGAAACTAGTGATAGAGTGGCAGTCTTCATTTAAATAATGCATAGGCTTTGTTGGTAAAATTTCTAGCTCATCTCTATTTAATATCCAGATACTTGTTTATAAAAATTCAGATAATATGTTATATATTCGGCTTCTAACAATAAGCAGCAATGCTACCTTCGGTTTCACGACTATGTTCTCACTAGAGAAGAACATAGTATTCTAAGATCCTTTTCAACAAGATCCTTTAGAGCTCTAATTTTCTGCTCTTGGATTCTGTAGTCCTTTTGTACTGTGAAAAGCAGCTAGGCTGTGTGCCAGATCCTGTTGATCAACAACCCTCAATAGTGTTCTATCTTCAGCAGAAATGCCTTGAATATTCATTTTGGCTAACATAATTAAAGACTTTCTTACTGTAAATACAAAAGAATCCAGAGCAAAGCTTCCTGTAACCCAGTGACACTTCTATCCCTCACTTTCACACATCCATTCACACCCCGTAAGTTTTTACTCGTGCAGGTTATTTGCCTATCAGTGTTACAAACATCCTAAACAAGAATTTATTTTCTCAAGCAGTTTTCAGTGTTTTGGTAACTTATTCACCAAAAGACGTTCATCAAGTCTGAGAGCAAGACAAAAACACTGAGTCAAAGCCAGATAACATGCTATGGTCTTACTCTTGTCTTAAGCTGAGGAAATTCTATTGAATTTAATACCACAACAAGGATGTAAAAGCCATGGAACATACAAGAGAATAAGATCCATTTGTTTTCATTTAAAAGCACAAACAAACAGAAGACTGCACACTTCCATTTAATATTCATCCAAGGATGAAAAGTTCTGTCTTGCAAAACATCACAGAAATTTGTTTTGAGGTTTACCTTTATCACATTAAACAAGAACTTTTTTCTAAGCTCTGCAGCAATGGTGATAATTTATTTCTGCACGTTTTCTGGAGGGGGTATTTTCTGAAGGGAAGACAAGCTACTAACTAAGCTTAGCATGCACAGAATGAGCTCTGTGCCTCAAGAAGCTACTACCACCAGTGAGGAATAGGTTTGAAATATTTATGAGAAAACTTAAGCCAGAGGTGTTTCTCTTACCTATTATTAGCTTAAGCTGGAAACCCTTTCAATATTTATTGCAGAAACAGCCAGCAGTTTCCCATTTTTTATTCTTCAGACACTCTCTTTAAATGCAGAAGTGGAAGTTGGCAAGCTGAGGAGGCCATTTCATCCACTGCATAACTGGGGTGTTCAGAATACCAGTATGAACAACTGGTCTTCTTAAAGCAGACAACCCTGAAACAGCATACTACCAAAATGCTTTTAAATTCATTTATGGTTTTCCACGTGCCACTGAAATTACAGGCTTGGACAGAATTAATGTCGTTCCACCACAGTTCGAAGAGCATTTTCCATTACAGATAGACTGCAGTCCAACACCGTATATAAGGTGGTTTTCACCATTATACATTGTGTTCATTTAATCACATCTTCATTTATTTTAAATGCATTAGCAGCATCCTGACTGGTTACCTTTAACTTATAGCTGCTAATAAAAAAGTGACAATGCAAATTTCTGTCACCTGTTTCTTTTCATATATTATCTATTAAAAAAAAAAAGCCTAGCTTATTTCAACTGTCAGAATACTTTTTTTTCCCCTGAAACCTTTTATAGAAATTACTGTTTCATCCCATAGACCTTGATCCTGCAATTTAATATCAGTGCTAGTCGTATGAACTAATGTATCCTGTTAAAGTCAGTAGGACTCTGTGGTTTCATTAGCCCACGTGAGCCCTCTGACTGCAGGATCAGGTCTGCTGGATGCAAGCTATTGGTCACAGATATCAGCTTGACTCCATTTCTGTATTTTACTGCATTTGGACATTTTGACTCATGGGCCAATTGTTTCTGATTCCTAAATGACTACCGAGAATGACAAAATATCCATATGAATAGTTTCTGCACCAGCTCTCACATGAACCTGCAAAGAGGCTTGAATGATTTTTGCATTCCACTATAACTTCAGGGGCTGAATTCATCTGATTGAGTTTATATTCATTTGTCGAAGTAAGTATAAAGTAACGGTGAATATCACTGAATTCAAAACTTAACTGATCCTTCTGCATGAAAATGCAGTATTCTTAGAGGGACTTTCTATCACAATAGTGATTTAAATTCTCTTTAGAGTTCACATTAGAAAGAAATACAGGTGGTACACCCCCCATCTTTCCTCTAGTTCATCTCAAATATGCTTATTTTTTCTAATAAAATAGTATGTGATATAGAAAAATATCTTTAACACTTGATTTGTTAGAAATTACATGTCAGAATTAATATTCTCTTAATTAAAGGTAGCATTTCATACCCTTTTGCAGCTACAGCTTCAGCATGTCTGCAGATGTGCTGACAGCAGATCAAGCTTTTGTCTATAGACAGGCTGTTTTCTGTCTTCTTTTTCCCCTGCCTCCTTTTTTAATACAAGGTTGTGCTCTACAAAAATTGAAAGTTACTAAGTAATGTCCATACAACATTTTTCCCTCACGGTAATGGGGGCAACGTTACAGAAATCTGAAGTCATGGTGGTCATCCAGTTTCATGAAAAAAAGTAATAGTATTAGAATAAAACATTTACTGGCAGTGACTAGTGAAATCTCTTCTACTGTTTTCATCCATGCAGTGGTAAAAAACTCTGAAAATGTTTTGTAGAATCTAGTTCATCATATATCAGTAGTCTCTGGAGAAAATCTTCTATGAGTGGGTGTGGTGTATTCAAAGAAAAATACTGCTTAGTAATAAAAATAGGCAGGTAAAAGTCAACACACTTACACCAATGTTGCTCCAGTCAACACAACAGCAATAAAATGGGCATTTGCTTCAACATAATACAAACTCAACAGGAAGACTATATCTGTGGCATATTGAAATACTGCAATTTGTTTGACAAAGTGGGGACATTTCCATTAAAATGCAGCATTATGGAAGTCATAATGCTATTCTGAAGCATACAGTGCTTGAAACACAGCATATTTTCTTTCGGTGTCGATGCTGATGCAGTTTCTACTGATAGAGTTGATGGAAGTTCATTGTCAACTTCAACTACTCAACTAGAAGACTTTGAAACTGGAAACTTGAGTTAAAAAAAACATTTTTCAGCTTCCTTTCCCCACAGAGGGATTTCCTTGAGTACCACTGTTCTGTTATCATGGCATATTTTACAGTACTGTTAGGTGTTTAAAGCATCTGCCCACCACACTTGTGGGTGTAGAGTCTATCATCTCAAAAATCTCAGAGCATCACAGCTTCCAAGTTCAGATTTAATCAAGGAAAACTGCCACTCTACTGCTTCCTCTGGTGATGGATGTAATGCAGCTAAGAACATATGATGCTATTAATCAATAGTTTTAGTCACAAGAATCAAAAATACATGAGCTTTTTCTACTTCCAATCAGAGTTCTTGGCTGAAAGAGCCCTCTTCACAACTGCAACAGGAAGTTCAGTATATCTTTTGGAGATCCTGAACCAGAAGGCTACACATCACACATAAATCCATATTATCTCATTTCCAAGAGAAAAAACACAGTTCTTCAGAAATTACTTGTCATTTGTGAAATACACAGGTACATTCTTTTCTTTTGTTTGAACACTAATTTCATTTCTTTTTTCCTAAACACACACTTCTGTTGATTTTCCTAAGCTTTCAGATTTGATTTTCATTTGAACACTTCTACCAGAAATGTAATCAAAATTAATACTAAAAAAAGCCTGCATTAGATAACGTATATATATTTTATCATAAGTATAGGTGATACAATTTCTATCATTCTCTATTCTGATACTATCTTCTTAATTACAACTTGTTTGCATATTCTTAATCTCATGCTATCCTACTGTTTATAGAGAGAAATATACATGCATCATATACATACGGCGATGAATCTATATATATTCAAGATAGTTCTGAACTGAGCGAAGTTGAAAAATATGTTTATTTGAATCACCATAATGTTGCACAGCATGGAATGAGGATTTGTGTGTTATCTTTAGAAGCAGCCATTCCTGCCCAGAAAACACAAAAAAGCACCAGATAAAAATGAAAACTCATACCCATGGACTGCTGAACCCTCTAGTCTCATTCACTTTCTCTGTATAGACACTAATTACACCTCTCTGGTTTAAAAAGAGACAGGCTGTAGAGCTTGAATGGAAATCCATATCTGGTAAAGTATCTCCTGATTAACCTTCAAGGAGCTACCCAGTCTGAACAGAGCCCTGCACAGATAAGCATCTATCTACAAGGCATTTTCCGGGAATACAACAAAATCCAGATATTAAATTCCTCAAGAAATATCTGTAATTATTTTGCTTGTTCAAGTGCTGGCAACATTATTGATTTCGATGCAAGCCAACCATATTCAACATGCGTCATTTGCATTCCGTGTGCTGCCTGGCACTGAAGAAAAGTCTATGAATGCAGCAGTTTATACCAGTGGGAAATACTGCAGAAAGTCAGTCAACTGAAAACCAATAATAAATTTTCACAGTAACAATTCTGTATGTGCAAGTAATACTCGCCAGAAACATTAAATACTTGTAAAACGGCTTGTGCAACTGAAATATGGTTAGGTCACAGCAACATGCACCATCCTCTCCTCTGAAAGTTAAATATTCTCAAAGTCAAGCATCCAAATACTACAGAGTGCTAAAAATACTAATTATTTCAGAAGTGCAATTAAGAACATGATTTACTAACAAGTCTTTGATGCCCAAATCCTATCAACTTTCAACTTATTACTTCGCTGTTTTTCATACAATAAATTACTGTTGTCAACACATTAGCAATGAAACAGCCCCATACAAGGACAAAGCAAGTGGTTCCATTAATTGCTCATTTTATGCCCTTTTCATTTCCCTAGATTTATGCCCGTTGTTCACTTAGCTTTCTGATTCTCTGCTCATAAACTCTACATGTGGTCATTTGCCCTGTGAGACCTGGCAAAAGAAAATAGATGTTGCAATTGTTGGTAACTGTGGGTATGGTCGGCCAGACTGCTACAGCCAGCGAACACACCACAGCTCAGCTCTTCCCCTGCCCTTCCTTCAACAAGGACATTAATTTGGATGCCTCATCTATTCAGCTGCTGATTCTCATAAAGCAGGTAGAAAAGTAACTATCTCTGATACCTTCCCCCACCCACTTTCAAATTGGACAACAGATTCAGAAGTTATTAAGGGAAAGAGGAAGCAGACACGAAGATAGTAATTTAGAATGCCTCATTTCCTTCACTGCCAAGAAAAACAGATAATAAATAAAACAATGGAATGTGTATCAAAATACCTGATCTTGCAAGCATACGATTGGCATCTTTTCACTTGATTGGGACTACTTACATAAAGAAAGTGACATTCCTAAATTACCACTGGAAGAAGCAGAAGTTTATTGTCCAGCATTTTAGAATATAGTGCCACTATTGGCTTGAACTCTCCAACTCAATATCTCATCAATTGTATGGCATGACTGGCAGAATTATGAACATTCCGAAAGGATGTAAATTCCCAAAATTTTTGTCCTGCAACCCCAAATATAAGGTTTTAATGAATTAATGCTAATCCAACATTTTTGTATCCCAGTGAAAACATGACTGTAGAAAGAGCGGCCATTTCCCTGTAAATTTCCATTCTCATATGGCTTTTAAATATGTATTTTATTTTTCAGACAAAATGACTGACTGCCAATAGCAAAGAAACTAGTATATGATACAGAAATATTTGATTGCCAGAAGTCTATTCTATTTCAGTTGGAAGCTTTTCTTACTAAGTGTAACCAAGGAAATGGAATTAACTCTGAGAGTCTTCAGTTGTTATGGTCTGAAGTTGTCCTTGAAGAAATGCGTTAGATAAGTGGAAATGTGTGTGTAACACACACTGTTGATGAAGGTACTGGACATCCGTGATACTATCATGCAATCTGTCTCTGCAATCACAGAAAACTATATCGATCAACACAAGATTTCAGATGGACTCTTCATTTCATCTGTGAAGTACATTCAGGATTTTCATAAAATATATATTCAAATAGTTGGGTTTGTTTGACCCTTCAGTGAGTGAGGTGTAAGTTTTTTTAATTATTACCACTGGTATTCCTACCTAACGTAAGGAAGCCTGAGATATCATCTTTCTAATTATTTTTCCCGAGATAAACAGTAGTATAATCTCTTGTTCATCACACAATAGGCAATTTTAAAGAACAAAGCAAAGATAAGTAACCCTTATTATGAAACAAAATTAAAAAAAAATGAATATTAAATTAAAATCTAAATCCAGCACTCCATACTTCCTTTTAAGAGGAACGTATAAGAGCCCGAGAGTATGTAAGTTGTATATGATATAAGACTCTTAAACTTTCAAAATGCGGTAAAGATTGTCTTCCGTTGAACATACCCAAAAGACTGGGATATTTGATTTGTCATTGATTTATGGCACTGTCAAGATCTAAATGGAAAGCACAATAATCACATTAGTTCCAAATTCTGTGGAGGCTAGAAGAACTTTCGCTGCCTGCATATGAACCCCAAGTTTTTTAACAGCTGAACAGTATGTAATAGAGTTCAGCTTTACTGTGTGGGTGATTTCTCAAAAACTATATCAGAAGCAAAAGATCTACCCAGGGTGGGAGTGTATGGGAGAAAATCACTAATAATTTATATTAACTTTTCAAAGATTTCTCCTCTGTTATAGGGAGAAAAACATGCACAAATTCCAAACACCACCACTTCTTTGGTCATAGTTGAACAATTCCCTTTAATCCTCCTCTCAACTCCCCTCCTGGAAAATGACAATAAAAAAAAACAACAAAAAAGAAAAACCACAAAGAAATCCAAACCAAAACCACACAGCTTTTTTTCTCTTGAAAGTAATTTCTTATTTGCATATTCCCTATTTAAGTTGGTTTTCTAAAGGCTCCGTGATGGAAAAGCTGTATTCGTGTAGGCATTTATTATTTTATTTTTACTTTCCACTCAGCTATTCATATTTTCACATCTATATCTCACCAAACAGGAGAGAATTTTCTGCTAAATACATTGTAACAGAAAATAAATGTAATTTCTCTCTTTTTTTTTTTAATCTTAGATTGTAAAAAGGCAGCTGAAACCTATTTCCAAAGGGTAGAATTAAGCATACATTTTCATCTGCTGAATCTTGTCAGATTCTTCTGCGATATGTTACAAACAAGCTGACTTAATGACTGTTGGAGCTCTGCATAGTGTTAGTCATTAAATGTGAAGCCAGTCTTGAATTACTTTTGATTCTTTTTTTAGTCTTTCTTTTTCATAGATGACCACAAAAATAAGCTGTGCCTTTTTGCTTTTCTAGATCATTCCCAAAAGCTACCTGGATAAAACTCTGCAGGCCAGAATACTCCATTGGCATTCACAACACAAACTTGTAGAGCACAGAGCCCAACCTAAGAAAGATTCTAACTCTGGGGTGTGATGTCCCTCCAGTCTGGCTACTTGTTCATCCACACCAGCCATACCCAATAAGTCTGCCGTATGGTGCTACATGATCTGCTCTGTCCAATTTGTGCTGTCACCCATCCCTGCCTCACGGCTTTCCCCACAGCTTTCCCAGGGCCTGTCTGCACTACAAAAGGGAAAGTAACCTGTCTGATATGGAGAAAATGATCCCCTTTAAAGGAATCCAAGGCCAAATTGTATTATCATCTCTGGGTATAGGATCAAGTTCAAGGTCACAAAAAGAAAGGAAGAAAGCAGAACTCTTCTTGGCAGGTGGGCATGTGAAGGTGACTGGGAGTTAAGGTTCCCCTGCCCCAGACAGTCAGAGATACGATTTTCAGGCACCACATGTCCTATCCCTGGCAAGACATGAAAAATATCATTCTTGTCCAGGAAAATATATTGGTTTTGTCATTCACATAGAAAAATTCAGCCCTTCTGGAATAGCTGTCCTCAGTCCTAAGTACAGCTGTCTAGAGATCACTTGAACGAGTGAGAAGAAAAGGCTTTACAAAATAGTTATGCCCAGTCTCCTCTAGCACGGTCTGGGCTGTTGGTAGCAGGTGGTCAGAAGCGAATTCCAGAACCTCCCAGCCCTGCTCTCTGCTGTCCATCGTCTCCTCCAGCAAAGGGCGTCTCCTGGGTAAACCCAGGCTGAATACAACTAAAAAGAAAAAAACAAGTTGTTTGTTTAGAAATGTTCACACTGTCTGAGTTCCAGCAATACCACACAGAAAGAATATTTCTCAGAAAAAGCTTTGGTGGACCAAGAGTAATTCTCTTCTGACTATGGCACATCTCAATCCTTGGGGTCAACTCTTTTGGAAGAGTGAAATAGCTTTTGTGAATTATGTTAGCCAAAAATCATTTTATTTATGCATTGCTACACAAAGGCAAGGCTGCCAGGGAAGGGGTAGGAAGGGCAACCTTTTTCAGTCCGGTTTTCATTAAACATTATTTTGTCAGTAAGTAGAAACCCCTCCTCTCTCTCTTTGCATGTTCACACAGCTTTGCTGTGGTCAGCACTGGAGATAGCTTGGAAAGGTATGATTTGTGTTGGCAATAGGGTGGCCAATCTGGCAGAAAATACAGTTAATGTGCACAGCAGCTGCTGAAGGACAAAATGGCATCTGCTGTGCGTATTACGTCTGCACCACACTACCTCTGAGCTTGATGATGGCCTCCCAGGCTCTAAGCAGATGGTTGCTATGCAGATTCAGGACATCTATCAACTCTAGACTTGGAGCACAGCCAGGAAACTCAGAGCAGGAATCTTAGGTGGGCAACCAGACTTTCTGTGAAAGGTATTAAGCCAGAGGCTGTAGCAGATTTCTCCTTTTCACTGTCTGGATGAAGCAGGTTCTCTCTTCAGTCCCCACCTTCCTTCAGGGAGAGTTTGACACAGAGATATCTCTGCAAGGGCCAAGGGCCGTCCTCTCTAGCAGGCACCTATTTCTAGTGTAGGAGCACTAAAAGAGTGAGCTCCGCTGCAGAGTCCTTTCAGGAGCTGTGCTGGGCATGCAGTCCCCTAGGAAATGTTGTGAGAGTAGCTGTACGTCCTTAGAAAACGCAGAGAGTATGCTGGAGGATGCAGTAAGGGTTGGTTGCCTCAGTATGAAGTAATTTGTGCAATCTTTGCTAGAATATCCAAGACCTAGATCACTTCAGCGCATATATACTGGAGGAGTTTACCCTCCAGGGCTTGTATACACACATTCCTCTCGGACAGATGCACAGACAGTGGAATTACAAAGTTATCTGTGAAAAGGGAGAAATAATTTAAACTTTGTCCAAAACTATGCTTGTACCAACAGCTATTTAATTCAAAAGCATGACAAATAATTACATGATAGCTCTTTGTGAAAAACTTCAACACCTCTGCTCTGCTTCAAGGAAAATTCATTAGGCTCCCCACAGAATCCTCCAGGAAAAATAACCATTATAAGTTCATATTATTACTACTTTAAATGTTAAAAAGCAAATTAAGGTATCAAGGGCTTACTTGGGAAGGAAAGGGGGAAAGAGGAAGTTTCTGTTCATTTACGAAAAGATGAAAGAGATCCATATAGATCTAACTTTTCTCAAGTTTGGGAATTGCTGTTTAGTTTCAGTCAGATAAACACAGAATGTTCAAGGGGAATACTCAAAATTTGTTTTACAGCAATAAAGAGGAAAGCTATTCAGAAATGACTGGGAATGATTTTGTGCCTTAGCTGTGCACACTTTCACAGCCTTGCTAGTCTATGAGCCTCTTCACAACAGCTTCTCTACTTCATCCTCTGACCAGGTGTGATTGTGGTGCTGAGGCAATAAAATGGCAAAACTACAGACAGTGGCTCTTTGAATAACAGCCCCTCTGTTTAACAGAGATATAGCATTCCAAACCCTTGCCAGAATAGCAAAAGGCAAAATGGTAAAAACATTGTGAAAATGTGCCTGCTAAAAGACTTTTAGTGAATGATTAGCTTAAGTAGCTTGAACAAAACCAAAGCCAGTACTTTAAAATGGCAACTTCGTAATTTGGATCCCTGAGAACATTTGGAAAAGGACAAACACAATGAGTGAGGTTTTATTCTGACAAGAGCCAATTTCCCCTGTAATTTAAAATATGTAGAAGGTACTATTCCTTGCCAACACAACCTCCTTTACCCCTCACTGGAGGCAATAAGCCACATTCTCTTGCTAAGTCAGAACAAACCTCAATACTTCCAAAGAAGCATATATCCCTGCCACTGGGGAAAAGAGATCTCAGGACAATGTCACTGCAGTGTTGCAACCTGATCTTACCATTGAGAAAAAAGGTCACTCATTTGGAGGTAGTAACCCATATTTTTGGAGGAAAGTGTAAAATTACAGTGTGTTTCGATGTTCTTCATTATTGCATTTACTATCTTTCGACTACTTTCCTTACTACTTTCGTTACTACTTTCTTTACTATCTTTCAGCTACTTTCTTTACTACTTTCGACTGCTCTTCTCTTTCTCACCATAGTCTATTTTATGAAATTGATTTTCCTATCAACTCCTTCAACTTCTTCATTTCTTCTCTGGAGTAATGCAATATTCCTTCTGTATTTGTTCTTAATATTGCCAGCTACTGGTCTCCTTTAGAGGCTTCTTATTACTGGTACATACATTCCTGAAATCTGTCTTCCTACAGTCATAGTTTTTGTACTTAGATATGGAGGCAAGTGGGTAAAATGTGGGTTCAGTTCAGGTTTCATGTGACCAGTGTAAACCAGTTTAAAGTCAAGTGATAATGTTACCAATAAAGAACTGGCTCATTCAGGCTAAGTTTACACATAAACCTGAATTCAGACTTGGGCTTTAAACATTGTAATTTCTTCTACTTGCCATAGCCCAGCACTAAATCTTTCATATCTTCAACACTAGAGTGAAAGATGAAGTGAGTTATGACAGACATGCGCTCCTAAAGGTTGTTTCTGCATGTCTCAGCCTCTTTGCTCCTCATCCTAAGAGCAGAAGAAAAGGAGAATTTTTTCTTCTCTCTGAACATCAGCACTGAGACTGACCTTTACTTGCCTGATTTTAGAGCCAATGCGGGGAAAAAAAAAAAAATGAAGGAAGGAGGATGGAAGGCCATGTTCACTGTGTTACATGAACTCAGAGGGTCAGCTGCCTGTGATCCTGGGTCCAGCTCCAATGCAGCCCAGCTGTGAGACCTGAGCCCAAGCTTCTGATGAAATTGCCCGAGATGTGAAAAAATCTGTATAGCAGAGCCATGCAAGATAAGAAAGACAAAATTGCAGAGGTAAGACTGCTGAGATGAAGATAAGCAGTAGCTCAAAGATTCGAGGGGAAAGACACCAACAGGAGAGTTACACAGTTCTAAAGGGAAAAAAACAGGGAACTGACAGCAACTCGGTAACCTCAAGGATCAAGTAACTCCAGGGAGCAGTAGAAGTCTACTCCTCCTCAGCTGACAAAAAGCT
Source organism: Trogon surrucura (assembly GCA_020746105.1). Classification (NCBI taxonomy): domain Eukaryota; kingdom Metazoa; phylum Chordata; class Aves; order Trogoniformes; family Trogonidae; genus Trogon; species Trogon surrucura. Next base: position 107,257,487 of record CM036617.1, on the reverse strand, counting down.
GTCCAGATACCTTGACAGCAGGGACTTTTCAGGTGCCTCATCAGTATATATGGTGACTATACTAATGTCTAGCATAGTTACTCTTTGGTTATTACTGTTTACTATGTCTATATCAGGAAGTTGTGTTACACTTTTTAAGATTTATGTATCCTACTAGCAGTCTTTGCCTGCAGTGAAAGTGGTACAGATAGGAAGTATAGCAGTAACTTAGAGAACTTTGTCCTTTGTTTAGAGTAAGTTTACAGATATTTTTTTGGCTGCATAATGCTGAGGTCAGTCAGGAATAGGTAATAGGTTGATAACTCAATATTCTCCACAAGTGCCAAGTGATAAACTAAAATCGGTAGGACTGCAGGTGCAAGAGCAGCAAGTATTACCTAACAAACTGAAGTACAAAGTTAATAGATCAGGATATAGGAAACAGTGTGAATATATTTAAAAGAAAAATGAAGAAAAATATAGTCAAATAGGAAGAAATTCCTAACAATGGCTACTACCAGATGTATCTGCTTAGAAGAGTATTTGGTATTAACAGGCTGCTGAATCGAGGTGTACACACACAGAAATACACAAACACGCAGAGATACATCAGACACACCTTGGAAGGTTTCACTATAAGAAACGAACATCCATAAAATGAAACCAAATTATTAGGGCAGAATCTAGTTCAGCTTCTCACATTAGGATCTGATCGTACAAACTATATGGTCCAGCTGAAATCAGTGAATTTTAACGAAGTATCAGAGGTCTCAGAAAAATGTCTTATGGTGAGTTTAAAGGTAGACATGCTGACTCTAGTTATGTCCCTGTTGTACTTGTATCATGGAAATAAGAATGTCCCTATTTCTGTGCTGACCTTGCAGCCCTCTAGACCTGGGTAGACAACAGTAGTTTCATCTTTTTTAGGCTTATTTTTTGTATTTCGAAGCTTGCAAACCTGCACGAAATCAAAATAATCTTTAAAATCTCTGTGGAAATCATGGACCTGTAATCTGTCTCAGAGCTAAAATGGAAACCAAGGCACCCGCACTTGCCTGGAAGCTGTGGATCCAGGAAAAAAAAAAAGCAGTTTGTAATAAAAATTAAAACCAGAAATATACACATGCACTCTCAGTGCTATGCTTGTGATTTCTCTGTGTCATAGTTCGATGGAGGCGGAACTGAAACAATCCACATGAAGCAATCCACGTGAAGACAAATCAAGAATTTAATATCGGCTTTCTCCGAGCCCACACTAGCACTGAAGCAGACTAATTTGTGTGGATGTCCAAAGGTCACTGATTTGACTGTGCACTCATCTTCACTGTGATTTAAAGTTGTCCATTATGCTGTGCCTCAACTTTCCCATTTCATCTGCTGGTCTTTTTCCACCTGCATACATACCATCATTTTATGTTCTTCCTCCAAGTCACTCACTTACTATGTTGAAAACCTGTCAAAATACTTGCATCTTGTATTAGCGAAAAATGTAGAACAAAATATATAATCAAAATGAAATTTCTTCCTATGCCTCTAGTTAAATCCTGTCTCCTGGAACCTGAAAATATGAAAATGTACCTCCTCAATTATCACCTTTAACTAGTGACATCTGATAGTGTAACTGGGTGCAATATGATTATGTGTAGTTTCAAAGCATAAACATTTCTGTAGGCTTGGAGAGAAAGAAGCATGTTGTCGTTTCTTGATACTTGCAGCTGAACCTAGAGCTTCTATCACACAAATTAATTTTCTATTTGCTTTTTCTAACATTAATTCTCTTAACTGCTTAGCATTCCAGAGGAACCTCTGAAAATGTAGCACATCTACTGAAGTATCAAAAACCTTCACATTCGTTTACTATTTTCTAAAGATGTTTTTTAAGGAAAATAAAACAGTACAGAAATATTTCCATCATTTATGTACTCTAAAAAAATTGACAGAAAGAACTTGCAAATCTTTCATATTCTATCATCAATTGTTACTACAATAATTACTAAGCCTTCCAAATTTTATACTTATTTTTAATAGTGACTACTTACAGTCACTGGAACTGTATCCTCATGAAAGCCACTGACAAGCTCACAGTTGATTATATAACTAGTTTCACATGCAGGATGGAGGACTTCATCTTCAGAGACAGCAGCTCTGTCTCAGAAAGATTTTGCTTTCAGATGTGTCAGTAACTTGTCCATTTACTTCACTCTAAGATTTTTTTTTTCAGTCTCCCATTTTGAAACCAAATTCATGTTCCCTTCTGGCTGATGGCTTAGATTTTGCACATATTATCTAATTATTCCACTCCTCCTCCTTTATTTTGTAAGTTTTTTCTACCTATTTGTTAATTTATTTTTCCTTCATGGAGTAGTGTCAGACAACTTAATGTATACATAAAAGTTATGTTCACTATGCTCAAACATAGCTCATTTCTCTTTCATCTTTTCTTTAAATGCATTTCTTTTTAGCCTAAACTAAGGATAAAACAACATCTTCATTTATATTTCTTCCACACTGGTGCACTTTAAGCACTCTTCAAAAGATGTCAGAACATGCTGAAGCTGAATAATAGAGCACTTCAATAAATTGCCAAAGTAATTTGTTACAATGTTTTCTAAGCAAAAATACAAGAACAGTCACTCAAAAGCTGGCCTTATTATTTAATTTCAAAACAAAAAGCTTATTCAGTCTTTGTTTTGGTGATTTATCTGCACCTCTGTATCACAGAAGTGCCAGATTTTACTTCATTTTCAGAAGTTTCTGAAAGGTAGTATTACTTCTCCAAGTATGGATTTTAAGGTGGTGTTTTTCTGTTTTTCAGATTTCCTATTAAAATCACCTTTTCTAAAAATATAAACATCACTATGCCAGAAGACAGAACGGCTTTTCTTTTTTGCCAGAAGACAGAATCTGCTTTTCTGTCACTTCTGTAATCATATGAAATCCACAGAGGGAAAAAAAAAACAAAACACAACACAAAAACACATACATGTAATATGACCTACATAGTCTTGAAATTGTTGCTAAACCAAAGTTTGTTTTGCCTTGTGTTAAGATGAAAAATATCTCTTAAATTATGCAACATCTGAAAATTTCAGCTGTCTGTCAAATAGTGCAGAAATTCTACATACAATGAAAGTTAATTTAGTTGTAAGCTTGAAATTAGACTGCAACTTCATTCCTGAGGGATCTAGGAGGAATTTTTTCACCTACAGGGTCTACATCAGAATTTCTAAAGTAACAAAAGATAGCTAGAAGATTAACGCAGGTTCAGGTAGAAAAAGGTACTTGAGGCAGGATTTTATGTACCTGTGAACTGTCTGATCATGCTCAATCACCTCAGGCAGGACTGCAATGAATACAACAACAGCTAGGTTGCTGGAAGCAGCCATGAAAGCAGTGTAAGTTATTTTAGGGCATGGTATTAACTACAAAAAAGTCTGTATTTAGGACACCATATAAATTTCAATGAATATACTTGAGATACAAATTAGATTGTAAAAAACAAACAAGCAAATAAAAGCCTCCCACTACTACAACCTCCATGAGCTAAACGACCAAGGTAACCTTTCTAACTGCTCTAGTACTAAGGTAACCAGATATCTAAAAGTTTGTAATTGCATGGTTACCAGATGTATTTGCCACGTGACCATCTTAAGAAGACTGCGAATCACCACGCTCCACCGAGCACAAGGCAACAACTGTTTCCTGATGCCCTTTCCAAGATACTGTTTTGCTGAAACTAAATCACCCTTCAGTATCAAGAGCTACAAGCTTCTATCAATTCTTTTTTTCTGTTCAGGACCAAGCTAAATAGTAACTAAGTGAAAGAAGGTGATTAACAAAACACATTGACGACTTCACTTTAAACATTTGGTGACCGATGTGATTAAGTAGCCTCTTACGGGCTGACACAGCTGAAGTCTGTGCTGCTGTGGGAAGAAGAAGAGAAGATCTATATTTCTGCTACCCTCCCCTCCGTTCTGCTGGAGAGCAGGACAGGCTCACTCTTAGGTTTATCATAGTTGTTAGAGTCACAACTTAGGAATCACAGAATTCATCAACTGTGTATTTAAAGTATCCTCCTCAAAAGAAGAGTCTACATATACACATGCAAAATTAATGACTATACTAAATTAGGAACTCCTGGAAAAACCTCACAATAGAGGTTTAGCTAGATTCTTTACAAACCTATATTTTGGTGCCCTACGGTTCCCTTATAATGTAAGGTATTGAAAAAACTTCACACTCACAGACATATAAATAAAATTGAATAGGAGAAGAGATATCCTAAAGTGTTGCCATGCACATATACAGTACGTACAAATACATATACATATATATAGATACATATATATGTGTATATATACACAATATCTCCAAATTTAAACTGTGGAAGCTTTTCAGTTTAAGAAAACGAGGAAACTCTAGCAGATGCCTTATTACAAAATCCTTTCCATGCCTGTAGCTGTTAAAGATGAACAAAATTTGCATAGTATTTGCACAAAACTCCAGACAGAATATTTGTAATTCAGATTTGGCTTACAATGTATTCGTTTACATTTTATAATGACTTTAGTAGACAAAAAAAGCCAAGAATGAAATAGGTTTTTTCCCCAGTTACCAGAAAGTAAAAGAGATGCACTCAGTGCACCAGTAGCAAGAGCACGACTTCAATTCTGAACATCACCATCAACAATAAGAAATAACACCAGCCAGATTAAGTACTTATTTTGCCCTAGGCACTTTATGAAATGCAGACCCCCCTGAGCACCATCCTGCTCTTAAAAACAGGCATCTGAAATTCTAATGAAATCTCAGCTGAATAAGGGACAGGTCCTCTTTCTTCCAAACATACTAACTCTATATTCCTTCCTTCATGCACACACCTAAAACCCCATTAAACCTAAAGGGAGTTACGTGTGCACCTAAGGGGGAATAGCCCCATAAATATTCTTAAAGGCGATATAAAGCGTTAAAGACAAGTCCTCAAGAGTAGATTTTTTTTTTAATGATGTAAAAATGCTGCAATTTGGGAATACATTTCAAACAGGAAGAAAGAATAATGGCAGGAATTTTCCACCTGGCTTTAAATTACAACTGCAGGAAATCAAGCTGCTTCTTTCAAGACTGGAGATAATAGCAAGTCAGCAGAGTAGGTATATCTCTCTGCTATTGAGAATAGCTTACATAAACTTCTTCAAAGATACTGTTGCGTACTTAAAAACTGTGAGCTTGGCTAACCCTTTAAATCCCTATCTTCAGTAGGCCTTCCTTCATTTCCAGAAAACAGGAGAGCACATTCAAAACAAAAACTCAAGGTGTTCTGAGCACACTTTCAGTTTTAACTACAGTTTGGGTAAATGGTTATTACATCTGTTCGATCAAAAGCCAAGAAACGTAGGCAGATATAACTGGCTTCCTAGATTTGCTGTCACTTGTCCCATGAACTTATGTAATAAAAGTGTAAATGCAACTCTGGGGAAGAAAGGAATGCCATAATATTTTTCACAGAATTGTTGAAACCAGCTCCATGGATCATACATTTGTAAATTTATTAATATCTCAATAAATCAGTGGCTGTGTTACTTCTATTTCCACATTGGGAAAATAAGATCTTATTAATGCACACAATCAGGAAACAACACTTATACTCATCGGGCTGGCCCAGTCCATTTATCCAGCCTATCACAACAGTGACAGCACTCTCCTACCTATTTTGCCTTCATGAGTGCGTCAAAAATCCAAGCTGCTGAACAAGAGGGGAGAAATTACACAGCAGCAGAGAGGAAAAATCTCTCCCATAGTCAACAAATAAGAGTACCACTCTTCACAGTCCCATCAAGATCAGCAAAGCTGCCTGCAGAGCTTGCCTGCACACACACCATGTCCTCCTCCTTAACTTCTTTTTCTCCACTCACCTCCCCCATCAGTGAAGTAGCCATACTGTCATGCACACAGCACCTGTTGCAACTGCTTCCCATTCCCAAATTGTCTGTACTTGAATTCGCTTGTTTCCCCTCTCTACGCATCCAGTCTCTTATTTTGTTCTCAGTCTCATTACTCTTTCTCAGTCTATTTTGGGATCTGAATCCCAGCCTTTCTATTCTTAGCTTCTCCCTAAACGCTTTAAACTCTCCTTCACACATCCTTCTGCTGCCCTCAAATTTATATTCAAATTCAATTTCTCTGTACCATCACAGGGTCTTCCAGCATTTCACTCTCACAGCACAGCAAACTTATTCTCTGTTTCTTTACCCAATTTTGGCATTTTTTTCCAAATGAAGTCTGGACAAACTGGCTCTTAATTTTCCCTCCTATATATTACAGGATTTTATTCCCACCTAAAAAAAATAATTGAACGTATAGCTACCCCTTTTGCATTCCTTTGAATGGAAGGACAAAATAGAAAGAAAAGAAAAAGGAAGGGGAAAAAAAATCTCCTTGCTTTGTATTTTTGCATTCAGTCATACCACAGCTTTGGAAGTAACTTTCTAGGAAATTTTCAGATCCAGCATGCCTGGTATAGACAAAGATCTCTGCATATGAATCCTAATGCGTTTACTCACTACATGTACACTAATCTGTCCCAACAGAACATAGGCAAACAAATATTTTTTCAGAGTCATGTCATTTCTCCAAAGTGGAACAGATTAGTTTTGTTTAAAGTAGAAAAATATACATCTTTGTCATAAAATTAACCTACTTCCCAAATGTTGCATCTCTACTTTAGCCTATAGGTCTGCTTGAACTTCACAATTAAAGGTCTGTAAAAATATCGGCAAGCAATATGTTTTCTCTGTCATTTTATTCCTCTGAAATGGTTGAGACATTTTTTTCTGAAATTGTCCCAGATTGCTCAGCTCAAGTATGCCCAATGTGGGAAAATGTCCACCTCAGTAGGCAAAGATAGACAGCAGAAAATAAGGAGTTAAAACGGAAACGCTGTGGCAACCATGGTCTTTTGGCAGCACTACCAACCAAGAGCTGAATGAGTGATAATTATCAAGTAGAGTCTTTCTTCACCTTCTGTTTTACACTCTACTTAGCTTTTATGTTGCCTGTCACTTCTGCTTTTGCTTCCAGGTCTTTTTGCTGACAAATTCTTTGCAACATTTGGGCACTTGCTGACTCAAGACTCCCGCATCACTGAATCTGAGTGGGACTCTGGGGCAGGAGCACAGTTGAAAAGTACCACAAGGTCAGACAGGGTCAACTGTCAAACCCAGGTGTTTGGTATTGGTGGTAAAACACAGAACAATCAACCATTGCTCCTTCACCCTTACTGCAAGGTGCACTAGCATTAATCATGGCTAGGCTTTGTGAACAAAGATATGGGAAGGGCTCTACCCACACTTGCTACAAGCGGTCTGATGGCTAAAAACGCCAATGCAGGATAGGTAAGTCCGGTTGCAAAAGGCGCAGCAGAAAGTCTCCTTAGGAGGTATTGGTGAGGCACGGTTCTTTCTGCATTGTCTTTTCTCCTCGAGACTAATTCTACGTGTGTTCTCAAAGGAAACAACAGCGTTATGGATGGTGTGTCTCCACATCTCCCAGCTGGAGGCTAGAGTGGATCACTGATGGTTGTCAATATGGCCAAGACTGAGGTATTGTTTCAGAGAGTCCTTGTATCTACTCTTTGGGGCTCCTCTGTTGTGGCAGCCAGTGGCGAGTTCACCACAGAGCACAACCTTAGAGAGGTGGTGGTCCTCCATCCTGGAGACGTGCCCTGCCCAGCACAGCTGCGTCCTCAGCAGCATGGCCTCAGTACTGGTGACCCCTGCCTGTTCAAGAACAGTAACATCAGTCACATAGTCCAGCAAATGTTTAAGATTGTACGGAGGCAGCACTGATGGAAGTGTTCGAGGAGTCACAGGTGGTGGCAGTAGATGACCCATGATTCAGACCCATACAAAAGAGCAGACAGTACAATGGCTCTGTAGACACTAACCTTTGTACTTTTCTTCAGGTGTTTATTGCACCAGACTCTTTTATGGAGTCTTCCAAAAGCTCTGTATGCCTTTGCTAACCTGTTGTCTATCTCTTTGTCAATCTTACCATCAGAGGAAACGATACTCCTAGATAGGTGAACTCCTGGACTGACTTAAACTCTGCTTTGCCTATGGTGGTGTGAGGATGATGGGAGACTTCCTGAGGTGCAGGTTGGTAAAGAACTTCTATCTCCTTCAAGCTGACTTCCAGCTCAAAAAGCTCGGCAGCCTCTGCAAAGCAGGATGTTAAGCGCTGCAGAGTTGCTTCTGTGTGAGCAACGAGGGTGGCATCCTCGGCAAAAAGCAGCTCATGGACAAGGTGATTTAGGGTCTTAGTGTGGGCCTTCAGTTGCCTTAGGTTGAACAGGTTACCATTGGTACAATAATGAATGTAAATGCCGTTATCTTCATCGAGGTCTGCCGTGGCCCTTTGGAGCATCATGCTGAAGAAGACTGTGAATAGAGTTGGTGCGAGAACGCAACCTTGTTTCACTCCATTGGTTATTGAGAAGGGCTCAGAGAATGCATTGCCATATCTGACTTGGCCACGCTGATCCTTGTGTAACAGGATAATCATTCTGAGGAACTTGGGAGGACAACCTAATCGTTCTAAGATCTGCCACAGGCCTTTTCTGCTCACAGTGTCAAAAGCTTTGGTGAGGTCAACGAAAGTTACATAGAGTCCTTTGTTCTGTTCCCTACACTTCCCTTGCAGCTGTCTGAGAAAAAATACCATGTCTGTGGTACTCCTGTTGGCTCTGAAACCACCCTGGCTTTCCAGTAAAAGGTTTTCTGACATAGCTGGTATTAATCTGTGCAAAAGTATTCTTGCAAGGATTTTAACAGCAATAGAGAGCAAAGTAATACCTTGATAATTTGAACAGTCTGATTTTTCTCCTTTCTTCTTGTACAGGGTGATGATGACTGCATCAGGGAGATCTGATGGTAGTTCGCCTTTTTCCGAGCAATGCACAATGAGCTCGTGAAATTTAGCATGAAGTGCTTGGCCTCCATGCTTCCAGACTTCAGGTGGGATTCCATCAATCCCAGCTGCCTTGCCAGCTTTCACCTCCTGTATGGCCTTGAGAGTCTCCCATAGTAGGGGCTATATCCAATTTCTTTTTCACTGGTTGTTGTGTCATGTGCCGAATTGCTGAGTCTTGAACTACACAGTTGACACTGAAGAGAGTCTGGAAATGTTCAGGCCATCGATTCAGGATGGAGGCTTATCTGTAAGAAGCATTTGGCCATTTGCGCTTAGCAGTTGGATTTGAACATGGTGTGTGGGTCAGTACACTGCTTTCAGAGCCTCATAGAATCCTCTGTGGTCATCTGAATTACCATATAGTTGAGTCTTTTCTGCTAGGTTGATCCACCACTTGTTCCGAATGTCTCGGAGTTTCTGTTGGAGCTTACTGCATGCAAGAAAAAAGGCTGCTTTTCTTACATGGCAAGATGGCTGAGTGAGGTGTGCTTGGTGAGCATTTCTGCACCAGCATTAATACAGAATATCTGACACCCTCAGAAAAGGTTTTGAGGTTGCATTTCTGACAAAAATATTTTATCCAAAGAGATAGCACAAAATCTTGTCATAAGCTGGACCTGAAGCTTTGTAAGTCAGGGATCCATCCTTTTCTTTCACAAACTTCCGAGCAGTTCCCTTGTCTTTTCAAAAAGTGCAGTAGCTGACCATAGATGAACCCAAGCACTATTCATACGAGAAGGAGGAGGATGCAAAGCAGATCTGGGAAAGGAACAAATCGTTTCTAAGTCCCTACCTTCCCTCCCCAGACACAACAATCTTCCTAATGCCTTTTGGAAGTATTTAGTTCAAATGAGCAATTGAGTCAGACTAATGATCTGACCTTTTCTAAGTATTATCTTACAAGAAAGACAATTGCTTTAAGACAAAGCACATTTAATTATTCAAACTGGTGAGACATTCTTCTGCTAATGGAAAGCAAGCTGCCATTTTCCACACTGAGCAGCACTGTTTCAGAGCTGTTAAGCCCTGGAGCTTTCCCTAAGCCTTCAGTATCAAAAGCTCCACTACAGCACTTCTCCGAATCACTGAGTTTTGATAACTGAGAGGTATTTAACTGAAGCCTAGATCTATTAAATATAAATTACATTAAAGTAACATTAAGGGCATGATTTAAAACTAGAATACCAAGGGTGGAAAGGAGAGGGAGGAAGAGATAAAAACTGAGGGGAAAATCAGAATCAAAAAGCTCCCAAAATACAGAAAAATGAATCCTAAGTCATGTCCAAGCTCTGATTTCTTTGCCACTCTATAACAAAGATAATAAAATGAAAAATAGAGTATGCTGATTGTTCTGACTAGAAGAACTTGGTTACAGACCAGAACTGGAAAAGAAATTACTTCAACCTTTACAGAAAACTCGGTATCTGTTCCTTTCATTTATACTACACCCTTGTGTAGTGTCTATAAAACATTCCATGTCTTTCCTTTGTCCTTCTTAATTTTACATTTTTTTTTCATTAAAAGGAAGAAGAGCAAAATAACAAAGAAAGGGAAATCACATGCAACACAAGCAGGCTCAAAAATTATATTTTAAATAATATCTAATGCAGTTGTATTTTTTTAATAATATCCCAGGGAGCTATTTTAAATGCAGTTTCCACATGAAAAAGACACTCAGGCTTTGGGAAGGAGGAGGAGGAATTTAACTTCTGATGAAGTCTTCTTTCCTTTTTTTTTTATTTTTTAATCTTTTTCTTGCCTGATGTTTTACTTTAGAAATGTAGGACCGGACTAGAAGTAAGAATTCCATGATGACTGGAGAATTAGAGCTGTGATATCAAAGTAACTAACAAGCATATGTGTGCTCTCACAAAGAATTCATTGGGGTTTCTACTTTCATCCTCAAAAAGCTCTGGACTTGTATTAGTTGCAATTGCAGTTTGAGCTAGCAGGCCTTTCCCACACTCCGAGGAGCAAGTGAGAGTTCTGCTTAGGTCGGTACTAAGCTGGTTGCAAGGACATATCCATTAATCTTCTAATATAAAGCCATAGCTCTCCATAAATTCCAGATACTCTTTTCACAAGCAACTAATCATAAAGCAATGCATTTTTTTTTTCAAATCAAGAAAGAAATCCTATAAACTTAAAAACTTATAATATGTATTGTAAGAAAGGTTAAAGTTGATAAGCTAAGTTTAAAAATGGATAAACATTCAGGATAACTTTAATCAAAACTGACTTTAAGAGATTGCAAGCTGAGTATATGTGTAGAGGTAAGAATTTTACTAATGTGAGAAAGAAGAGAATCCAGTTCTGGGAAGAGGTTGTTTGGAAGGTTGTTTGCTCTCTTTTTAACTAGCACCCACCAACACAAGTAACTAGCTTTGTATATAAAAGAAATCTTAATAGTTGCCACTTAATTACAGCTTTAATAGAGACTCTGGATAATTCAGAAACTTGACAAGTCAGAGAATAGAAGATCTGACTTCCCGAGTATTTCTAAGATTATAAAACTCAGAAGGGTTATTCTAAAGCTATAGCTCACAATGTTATGTTATAGATCGAAAGAGAACAGGACCTAATAGGAAAATGTTGTAATGGAAACAATAAAAACCTTCAGAGAAAAGTAAGCCACTCTCCTAGCTGTTCTGTCAAAACAGGACTGCTATAAATCATTTTGTGCTCAAGAGGGCTAAAAAACCCCACCTGTCCAACAGCCAGACCAGAATGGTCATAGCCTTTTTTTTTAAAATTTATTCAGTTGTAAAAAACGGCTGTTTGCTTCCTCCAAAAAAGGTCTAGAAGTGAAAAGTGGTGCAGTTTGCTGATGTGCAATTCTACGCAGAACAGTGAATTCCCCTGGTTCACGCTGAAGTTCAGTAGGAAATAGGCAGGTCAGCACTGATCAGAAGTATGTCAGTTACTTATATGAAAGATATAGTAAAGAATACATGATTTCCAAGGATTTTTTTTTTTTTCCCAAAATAATTTAACTCGAACTTCTAAGATTTTTTTAAATTTCTTTCTCCTAACTTTTTCTTGTCCAGAAACAAGTGTGTGGAGAAAGCCAGCTTTTCTTTTTCCAAATTCTCCTCTCTCTAACAGAGGCAAAAATCCCCACAGTAATATTCAGAATAATCGACATTAAGGGAATGAAAAGGGGTAGAAAGAATAGCAGTTTCATTTTGCCCACTGTTATAAAAATACAACTTTTTAAATAAAGCCAAAACCCAAAAATTTTTTCCATTAACACATCCATTAAAATTTTCAGTACTGTAAAAAGCTATTTTCCAGTAAGAACATTTGATATTTGTCAAAGTGACAAAAAGTGGAACTAATGAATGTGAATATATAATTTTCCCAGGAAGGCCAAAAGTACAAATAATATGCAGAAAGCTTTAGTTGCTCTGTTCTAAAAAATCTTTTCTTATTCATCCTAGTTCAAAACTGTTAAGTTTCTCACTAAGTTTTACTTAATTTCTGCTCAGAACAAACCAGCTGAAACTATGACCTCATCAAAGCTGATAGGACCATGATGAGATTGAGAAAAGATCTTGTGGGTAAAGAAGTAAAAACATACTAGCAGACTCAAAAAGTAACATCTTCCTCATGTGTCTCCTCTGGTTCTAACCCCAAAACATCAGATTGTTTATTTTTAAAATAGCTCTATTTTCAATTACTGAACATCTTAAAAACACCATAGCATATGTAGGATGCTGAATTGTTAGGCTTTACGTCTATGATCATAAGTTCCGAGCATGGGGAGAGCTCTACCATTCCAGAGAGTAAAGAGACGCCTCAAAGACACTCCATAGATGGTGCTGATCATTCTCTGCTCCAGAAATATTGCCATTGCATCATCATATATCACATTTCACACTGACAGCAAAGTATGTAAAAATTGGCAAGCACAAGATACCTGGGGAAGGTTGTGTCTCTCTAACATACTGCAGCAGCCTTCTGCTGTGCAAATTCACCTTTAGTGGCCTCTAGCCTCTCCCCATGCCTTGAGGCACTGCCTTCACAGCCAGTCCCCACCTGCCCCATGATCCATCCTACTTTTTCTGAAATCCCCTCTGCATGTTCATTCCTGCCCCTCCGGGTCAGTGCTGACCCAAAGACAGGCTCCTTCCCCAGCTTCAGGGGCTCCCACTCTTCCCCTTTCCTCTCCTTCTCACTTACCCCCTCAGCTTGGACCCCCTTGCTCCCAGGCAGCCCTGGGCAGCACCTTCCCCCTCCTTGCCCCAGAGTCCTTGTTGAGGAGAGGATCATGTCAAGGAGAGGACCTTGCTGAGGCCCTGCACCAAACAGTTGAGGGACTATGTCCAGCATGGACCGCTACTCACAGTGGCCCCTCCACAGCCCCACCAGCTACCAAAACCTCCCCACCTTACACCCAAAGTAGTGGCATGTGTGTTCCCCAAGTCTTTCTTCCTCCACAAGGTGCTAAGCTGCATTCCCACAGGTTCTGCATCAGCCCAGGGGACTGGCAAGGCCTCACCAGCTGGCTAAAACAGCACTGGGTACCTCAGTCTTCTCCATGCCCCCTGTTCTTACTGTGGCCCACCTTGTCGTTCTTCAAATCTGTCACTGATTTCAACATTAGCTGATTTTTGATATATCTTGTCTCCAATACACTGGAGCAACATCTTTATATTCCTCCTGGGAAGCCCATCCTGGCTTCTACCTACTGTGCACACTTTTTTTTTTTTTTTATTTGATCTCAGTTAGGATTTTCCTGCTTATCTATGTCTTCATCTACTTTAAGCTTCTCTAAAAGGCAGAAACTCCCCACAATGCAAGGTTGCACTTGCCTTTGTCCTGAGTTTAGCTAAAAAACCCAGTCTTGTTTAGTGATTTTTACTTTCCAGTTTAGTGTTTTCTAAGAGGCTGCACGTTCTGAAGTCAGCAGCATGTTTTTGCAGACAGTGTGTGCTACTGGTAGTGATAACACCTGAGGTTTACAGTTACTGCCTGGGACTGGGATGCAGAAAGGCTCTTGCTGATACTTATTCCTACAGTGACCAAGGCCACTGCTGGCTCTTGTGTGCCATGCTGGGGGTGCTGGGTAGTAAGAGGGGGCACAAGGAAGTAAAAGGTTGCACCTCCTTGGGGTAATAGACAGGACAGGTGACCAACGAGAGTATTCCATTCCACATACGTCATATCTAGTATAAATTGAGTGATCACGAGAGTTTCGGCCTTTTTGTTCGGCCCTTTTCGGCCTTTTTGCCCTTTTTCTTCGTTTCGCCCTTTTCTGCAACGGCTGGTGTCCAGAGAGGACTCCATCCGATCTCCTGCTTTTGATCCAGATCCTGAGTTCCCGAATCCAGCTCCCTGTATCCAGCTTCTGCTGCCGCTGAGCCTGGGGTTTCCCCAGTGCCTCCTGCTCTGCAGCACCAGTGGGGATTGATATCGGGGGAGGGAGTCAGGTTTGATATCGGGCTACCAGCTATAGCTATAGAACTATAGTATATAGTTCTTTTATCTTTTCACCATTATTTCCATTATTTTCATTAAAACTGTTCTAGTTTTCCTTCCCTAACCTGTAAGTCTCTCTGCCTCATTCCCTTTTCTCTTCCCGTTTGGGGGCGGGAAGAGGGGATTAGAGAGCGTCTGTCCATGTTAGTGGCCGGCCCAGCCCTAACCCACGACAGCCTTCCATTATTACTCCCCAATCTATGCCTGAACTATTAAGTTTGTAACATAAACTCATCACCTCCTGTCAAACCTTAAGGTAGGTTTTCATGCACTGTGCCTGGCCTGAAAATTTCTTGAAAGAACTGTATTACTGCTGCTTGTCATTAATATGAGTCACAGCATCATCAGCCCCATTTCTGGCTAACCTTGGGAAATCTATCAAAATTATATTAGCATACACATTTAGCAATCACAGTATTGAGGATTTTGCAGCAGTCGCCTTCATGATCAAATACCTACCAGAAATTTGTATGAGATGCTGAGTTACTAGACAGCATGTTTGTCAAACCTTCAAAATTAAGGAAATGAACAAACCATGTTTTGGTGTCTGACCGTGTATGTCAGGACAGGTAGGAGAGTCTTAGCTGAGAGATGATCTAAACTAAGGGTTGGCTGACACTGCTTGTGTGGGCAGGACTCAGACCTGAAACACTTTCTCAAGCCATTCCTTCTCAGTCTCTGATGTTACAAAGGTATTAAATCTAATTCATCTGCCTTCCCCTGTTACAGAAAGGCTATTTCAAAACAGAATTGCTCTAGGAGTTATAAACCTCCATCGAATTCCAAATGTGGATTTTAACCATGGCCAGTTTTCACACACATCTTGCACTAACATTGACTTTTTAATGATTCTACTTCAGTAATCTTTACCTGCCTTCATGTATCTTTAAAAGATAAATATCTCCTTTCGGCTTCCATTTTGTCAACATAGCATCTTCATGTGGAACAGAGTCTCTATTCCCCAAATCCTCCTACCCTTTGTCTGTATTTATAGTTTGAGTGCATTGTTCTTCAATGTGGATGAGCAGATTTGTCCACAGCATTCTAAATTTATTTAGTAGCACCTTTTCCAGAATTACTATTTTCCCAATTTCAGCTGTGAGATTTTACATTTTTTCTTTTTTGCATTTGCCTCTTTTGCATTTATTTTTTCCCCATGTCACATCACAATGGTGACCTAGGCTTATTTTGTAGTATTAAATAAGCCCTCATCTTTCTCTCTAATATTTCTTCAATAGGGACTCCAGTTTATACAGAAATTCTTGCTATTAATCCTTATTATAAAATCATAGCAGAGTCATCAGGATCACCCATTTCTCTCCATATCATCCAGTGTCTTCGAACCACGTGTTATCAACACATTCCCATTTCAGTATCCGTCCTATGGCAACAGAAGTATTTGTTATGTTCTGAGCTCTATCATAAAATAAACGTATTTTTCACAGTGATTGCGTAGCAGTGTTAAGAATTAACTATTATAGAAAAATCCCAAGCCACCTGCACTTTACTCCTAAATGTTGAGTTGCATGTAGCCTACATAAGTCGAGTTTCCTCTGTGAGTTTACTTTATGTGACTGCTCTGGACACAGAAATTATATTGGCTTACTAAAATGCCACAGGTAATGGTTTTAGTTGAAATTTGGCAGAAAAACAGAGAAAGAAAAAAGTTATGCACACTGTGCAGCATTCTGGATAAATAATGCTCAGAAACCAAATACTTCATTAACTATGAAGTACATTTAAGTAGCTGACTATTTTCAGAGAACTTCAGAGGATATGAATTTTTCATATTTGTCTGGCACTTTATTTTATCTAGCACTTTATTCTGAGCATATATAACCCATCCCTACGATGTGCTAGGCTGCCCTTGCAACTAGTGAACTTTATGGCTCAGAACTATGTGGGAATATCTTTGGACAGTTTCCATGCTCAATAACAACAGATTTTACACTAGCAGTGAAGGATTGTTAATTTTACATTCTGTCCAAAGATGTGCTGAATTCTGAGTAAAGTCGAAAGACCTTGCCTCAGTTCTCTGTTACAGGGAAATTTTTCCCTATGATCCCTATTGTTTGGTCTGACAAAAAAAGAAACCTTTAAACTCGTGTCCTAGACTGTAGTTTCATATCCAGTGATTATATTTTCAATACAAGAATAGAGATATTTTCAGGTACTTCACAGCAGAAATATAATTAAAAGTGTTAATATATGAAGGATGCAAATTTGATGCTGCAGAAGTAAAAGATAATAAATATCAGTCAAGATACTAAAGTGCAACTGAAAATAGATAAATAAGAGTCTACCAGTGACAAATCTTGTGTCTTCCTCTCATCCTACCAGAATGCAAAGATTTTCATCAATATAAAATCTGCCTTTGTTCAAATATTCAGTGTTGGTTAAAAAAAAAATGCGTATGTTAGTAAAAACAGAAATAGCAGCTACTAAATGGAACAGCTACTATATTTAACATTAAGCCAGTCCCTCAGATGTCTAGAGGCAATGTCTAAATTTGCAAAAAAATCTTATTAAAATATTCTGTGTCAGTCATTTACAGCAAAGTGGTTTTTTGCCTATACTAGGTTTGCCAGATATTTAGTGATTCAAATTTCCTTGGCCATATCTTATGCTAAATCAATACGCTTTTTTGTTTTTTCTGACAAGTTGCATATATCCAGTCACTGTTTCCCTCTTCTACTAACACTACTGCTATTGCAGAACCTACGAAATCAGGATATATGGCTTTACCATTTTGTACTTTTAGTTGTATTTTCCAAAATACACACTGATGAGACTCAATAGGCAGATGTGTGAAGACTGAAAAGTATTTTCCAATCAGTAAAAGAAATACTCCTTTCTGTACCAAACTAACATCTAACCCACAAACTCTACCTAACTGCTAGTAAGAAAGCCCATTCATTAGTTTCTAGGACAGCACTCTCTTTGATTCCTCTCAGATTACCAGAGTATTCCAGACATCAGAGGAAGCAGAACAAGACAGTACCCTTGCAATTGGTTTATGGCATCATACTCTCATTCCTAGTGAAAATATGGGCTTCTCGGTATACGGAAGTCATGGGATTTAATCTGTAAAGGAGTTTAACCTAACTCTTCCTTCATCTTCATGTAGTTTCTTCTGCTCCGGAGATAAAACCTGGCTTTCCATTCTTCTGTATTACTGGGATACCAAGGATATATCTGGGAAAGTCAGAAGGTGGCATGGAGAGCTCTAAGCTGTGTTCTCCTTTCATGTGTAATTCCTAGGATTTCTGAAATAAAATCCAAATACTGATGAACAAACATCCACTAATGGTTTTCAGAATGCTTTAGAAAACATGGTAAGCCAAGAACCTACTCAGGATCATAAGGAAAGCCAGGAACAGAACTTACATTCTCAAGTTTACGTCTAGCAACTGACTCCCATGGAGTCATAGTTAACCCTACTGTTCCTTCCACTGTTAATCCAGTTGAAATGTGACAGGAGTTTTGGGCTCATCTAGACAGCTACATGCATTCATCATATCAACTCCAGGCAAAGTAGCACATTTCCAGAGTCTGGTGTGACCATCATACAGACACTATCAACAGAAGTCCCAGAAATAGTATAGCGATACCAAAGACATTCTGAATTTTAGCTATTGGCAAGTCTATTAGCTAGGATATGGCATCGCATGGAGTCATGTAAATGGCTTGCAGTTCTGAAGCTAGTCTTGGTATATCTCTTCATTCACAGCACCAGCATTTCTATGATATCTACAGAGGAAACAAACTATTCTGGATTGGAAATGTCACTAAAAATCTCAAGCCAAAAGTTTAAACAGGTCAAGTATCTGAAAACAGAGGTGTTCTACAAAGAAGCACAACCGTTACAGTACCAGAGATACATACATAGTTCCAATATTCCAACATTTCCAATGAAAACAGAAATAATACCTTGCATATATATAAGGGGAGAGTTGAGGAGAAGGCAGAGGTCCTCAAGTGAACAGGGATATATTGCAGATGTATTTAAAATGAGGAAAAAACTGAGCCATATTTCTGTCACATTAAACAATTGAAAATGAATATATTTTATATTTATTAGATATGTGTGTGAGTGCACAAAGTCTCTTTCAGATAGAGGTGGAAAGATTTCTTTTTTCCGGATCTCTTCAAATTACATAGCTACAGCACAGTTATTTGGTAATTACAAGTGCAATTGTAGAGTAGTAACAGTTTTTGTTACTACTAGTTCCCACTAATTCCTTGGTGATATTACTGTGTGCCTAATTATGGTATAATTACAGCAGAGTTAATTTGTAACACTAATGCACTCAGTAAGAGTATTACGAGAAAAGACAATGAATAATACAGTTATGTAGTGAATTACCCAGTAAAGTTAATTGGTCCTAGTTAGACATTGAAAGGAAACTTGCAGAGCAATTCTGCTGTAACTGCACGGCAGTGAAAGTACTTCTATTGTTAACCACAGGAAGGTTTCACCGAGGCTTGAATGGGTTCCGTTAAAAACAAATAATGCTCTTGAAATCTAAAGGAAAGCATTTGGATTGCATATATGAAATTCTTCAAGATGTCGGTGCAATTCCACAGGATTAAAAGAGGGGAATAAACAATAACCAAAACAAAACACACATAAAAGATCCAGATATTCTTGCTGAACAGGTTGTAATGTGATCTTGATAAGAGATTTTGTCTGTTCCAATTTACCTTACAAGACTGTCTGAAATAAACTATTTAGGAAGTGAAATCAAGGCATTTTCAAAAGACTTAAGCTTTGCGAAAGCCCATGCTGACCACATCCCAGGCTCCTCTAAGAGACTTGTGAAGCTCTCTCTCAAAACATTCATTGCCAGATGCCTCAGGCCGCTATTGCTGCAGCTTGGGAGAGCAGGTACATAACTTCACAGACATGCAGTTCAGACTGTTGAAGGAAAAACTCAGAAGAAGGAAGAAAAGGTCTTCAAGCTTTGGCATGGTGGAGAGCAGCAGTTCTGGACACTGAGGAAAGGCAGACTTTCCAGCACTACTCTCTCCTGTGCCTCACTGCAGGGTGTTGCAGGTCCTGCACAGCTGCTCTCCCTTGGCCATGGGACAGGGAGGATGCCAGAGCTGTTGGTAGTGCTGAAAGACTCTTGGTAAGTTTCTCCACCTTCCCTGACCGTCTCTTTCAGCTATTCTGTACTAATCCAGATGATGTCTAGGCGAGAGCATGATGGATCAACTGGTTTGGGAAGATCAGCTCTTCCCCAGGGGCCTCCCAACAGGTCATCACAGCTTGCTCATAGTGCCACACCTGACCTGCCTTGATCACTGCGTAGACATGGAAGAGATCGAGGCTTCACTTCCTCCTCTTACCTCTCTCCCATTCTGAAACCAACTTCCAAAGGGTCACAGGTAGATACACATCCCAGCCCAACCCTGCATCTCTCTCCACTGTGCCAGCTTCTGCCAAGCCCCAGCCAGAGCCTTTCTCATCCAGAGACGTGCGCTGTCCCTGCAGGACCCTTTAGCTAATCTTGCCTTCCCCTGAGGCCTGGGCAGGAGGTTTCCCCAGCATCTCTGGATCTAGCACTGAAACAGGCTTGGAGACATTCAAAACCCGCCTGGACACCACCTGTGCAGCCTGCTCTAGGTCAACCTGCTCTGCCAAGGTGGTTGGAATAGATGATCTCCAGATGTCCCTTCCAACCCCTATCATTCTGTGATTCTGTGAATGCTTTCCAACACAGTATCAACAGCACAGGATAATTTCTGGAGTGCAAATGTTTTCACTTAAGGTAATTTCTGCAACAGAATATTTCCTTCGTGCTCTTCCAGTCTCCCACTTCCAAGCACAAGAACGGGAGTGTCAAAGTTTTTTGATGAGCTACCAGACTGCGGGTTTTGAAGACCTGCACATAATCCACTGGCCATGAAAAAGACTTTTACAGGTCCCAGTGGCCTGGTGGGCAGTTGAGTCAAACATGAGCCAGCACTGTGCCCTTTTGGCCAGTGGTATGTTGAGCTGTATTATGCCCAGTTCTGGTCTCCCCAGTACAAGAGAAACATTGACATACTGGAACGGTCTAGCCAAAAGCTGAACTATGATGATGAAGGTACTGGTGTATCTCCTGATGCTGATTCTTATCAGTTAGGAATTAAAGTTCACAACTGTTGTTGCAGAGGTGGCTAAAAGACGGGCCTGGTTATTTTGCCTGAGTTCTGTCCCCAGCTGCCCACACAAAACAACTGAAGAGCAGTAGAGCTACTATTCAAATCCACAGCAAAGCCACTGGAGCCCCCTTAGGAGCAGGGTAGAATGTGATTTCATTTCCCAGACAGCCTCATTCTTGAATGGAGTATGTTTGACCTTATGACCAGAGTGAATTTACAGCCAAAAAGAAAAAGAGAATGCCATGCATTCTAGAACATCTCCCGTTGCCTGTATTTACAAATTGTAGCCTTCCTCTTCTTATCAGTCAAAAATCTGTGAGGAAAGGTCAGATCAGTACACAGCTTTTTTGTTTTTTCTTAGCCTGTTAGAACAAGAGTGCAATAATGTAGAGATACTGTAGCTTTGAAAAAGTTCAAAGTCATCTAAGAACATCTATAGGCAGGATGAAAATAAATGTTCAGATTCTAAATGTCTGCTATGATCTACTAAGCTGCACTGTAAAGTTTTAGGGCCCTCCCTAGCAGTACCCTGTAAATCCACACTACTACATTTTCCTAGTTAGCTTTGTACTTGATGAAAGAAACTAAGCATACCATGTCTCAGTTGATCTGTTCACTAACTTACTACTGAAAATAACCTCCTCATTCCTCCACATCTATGAGTCTCTCAAGCGCTTCCTCTCCAATTTCAGGCAGAGCTGGATGCAATCAAGAGTTTAGACAATCAAATATTTCCCAAAAATCCCCATATATCTAACAAAGGGTCTCAGATTCCTCCTGGTGAGTCAAGTATACAAAATTTCAGTACTGAGACACTCAGTGTGACAAAAATCAAGCAGTGGTTTAGGTCTTGCTCTGTTTCTCTTGTATTAAATTTCCCATTGATTGTTGAAAGAGGGGTATGGAACATGATTGTTAATGCAAGTGAGATTCTCAAAAGCATACCAAAGAAGAAAACTGAGGGGGAGAAATGAGAAACTAACTGTTTTTATTTTCTGTCTCATAAGAAAATGACTACTTACTTTCTTAACCAGGCCAGTCATTTGAGTATACTAGATTTATTACTTGTCTTGGATTACCTTTTTTATATTTCTCACAGAAATATTCCAAGTATCCACACCAAAAGACATCATTAGTGTTTGTTTCTTAGTTTTAGTCAGACTCCTATGTTACTAATCAAACAGAAGACACTGAAAAGCTTTGATATAACATGCAGTCATGAAAAATGAGGAGCCAGACATTGTTTATTGTTAAACCCATCCTTTCCACTAAAAACCTTGAGACTCTGACTGTAAATGTAAGATATTCTTCTTCATTATACTGTCTAAAAGGAATGTGTACTGAAATACAAAATTATTTCAGCAAAAGCAGCTGCTTTTATTAAACTCTCGGTCAGAAAAAAAGCTGATGCAACTCTGAATTCCTTAATAGCTTGTGTTCCACATGTCATTTTTTCCATACTTCTGTGAGAAAGTTTTAACAGCAAGATAGCACATCAGTTTCTTTTCATGTTAAACTAGGATAACATTGAGATGGGTCTCATTATTACAAAAAAAACGTTTCTTCTGCAGTCCAGAGCACTGATCTAAGATCTGCAGTTGAAATCTGTTCAGTATTGTGTGCTAAAGACAAGTTGCCATTCCATTAACTACTGTATACTTTATTCTTCATGGACTCATCATTAATTTAGAGAGGTGCATAGGAAAGAGAGAGAAATGGGACTGCAGATCCTCTGTGGAATTCTCATAAATGTTAATGTTTTATAAAGAAAAACTAAAACAAAACTATAAATTAAAAATAAAAATAAAATAAAAAATATTTCTTTTGAGATGCTTTGACATTAATTTTGTAAAAAATTATACTTTCAGACACAGTTATAATTAGAACTGGTTTTACCATTTTTTATACTGAGACCCTGAATACAAGACCTGCATGTTTCAGCGAGAGCAATGTTTGAAAAACATGGTGTCACAAAGGCACCCAGAAAAGGCAAATAGGGCTGCTAAAAAAAAGCCAAAATTTATTCTAACCCAAAAAACTCCACGCACTCTGACAAAGTATACTACTGTCGTGGTTTGACCCTGGCCGACCGCCAGGTACCCACACAGTCGCTCTCTCACTTCCCCTTCACTGCTAAACAGGGGGAGAAAATATTTCCAAGGGTTCAGGGTTTGAGATAAGGACAGGGAGATCACTTTCATTTACCGTCCCGGGCAAAACAGACTCAGTTTTGGGGAAATTAGGCACATGTATTAAAAGAATTAATAAGAGAGAAGTAGCAAGAAGTGAGAAAGAGCAAACGGATCTTAACAAACAGAACATCTTCCCCCGGGCTCAACATCAATCCTGGTTTCTCCACCTCCTCCCCTCGAGCGGCGCAGGGGGACAGGGAATGGGGGTTATGGTCAGTTCATCCGACGTTGGTTCCACCGCTTCTTCACTCCGGGGGAGGACTCTTCACTCTTCCCCAGGGCCATTGTGGGGTCCCTCTCACGGGAGACAAGCTTCACGCTCTCTTTGCCGACGTGAGTCATCCCACGAAGGGCAATTCATCACAAACTGCCCGACGGGAGACACCTCACGAGGGGCAGCCCACCCCTCGTGAGTCTGAGGCGCAGTCCTTCAGGGGAAACTGCTCCAGCGTGAGCCACCCGCAGCGTCCCAAAAGTCCCACCGGCCAATCTGCTCCAGCGTGGGCATTCCTCTCTTCCACGGGCTACAGGTTCCGGCAGCGACTTGCTCTGATGCGGGCTTCCCACGGGCTACAGCCCCTTTCAGGCAATCCACCCACATGGCATGGAGTCCTCGGTGGACATCTACGTGGTGATCCTTACGGTGGACATCTGCACCCTGCTCATGGGCTGCAGGGGGACGACCCGCTTCACCATGGACCCGGGGGACTCCTTCTGCTCCGGCGCCTGGAGCTCATCCTTCCCCCCTCCTTCTTCACTGACCTTGGTGTCTGCACAGATTCTCACTCCTCCATCTCTGTGCCAGCTGTTATGGCGCAGTTCTTTTTCCTATTCTTAAATATGTTTTTCACAGAGGTGTTCCTCTCCTATCACTTTACTGATAGGTTCAGCCTTGGCCAGCGACGGGTCCCTCTTTGGAGCCATCTGGCATTGGCTCTATCAATCTTGGGGAGCTTCTAGCAGCTTCTTGTAGAAGCCACCCTGCAGCTCTCCCCCGGCCACCAAAATCCAGCCAGGCCAAACCAAAACAACTACAGATACACATGGAATTTGGGAATTATCACTATGCAACTGTATTTAGGAATTTGTGACTATTCCTCTAGAAATATGACCAAAATGTGCACACTCACTCACTAAAAGGAGGAAAACCCCTCACTCAAGGTACCCAGCAAATCGCTCACCATGGGGAAGGGGCAAGAGCTCCCTCAAGGATATAACCAGAAGTCCCACTCACCAGTACGGAGCAGTGGGCACTCTCAATCCTGGAACGTTTCCTTGGACGGTGTCCAGATCCAAGGGGAGGGGGCAATGCCAAGTGCAGACCCACTGCTCTGGGGAGAATCAACTCAAATCTCTCCAGCAGGGCCCCGTTTACACCTGAGCTGAGTCTGGCGGTGGTCAATTTCTAATTAGTTCAGGAGCCAATGCACAAAAAACACGGTAAACAAAGTCATCAGGCCTCAATGGGTGTCATTACCAGGTCCTTGGATCAGGTCTGTTACCAGATCTTTTGCAGGGCCTGGAGTCCCATCTCTTGCAAGGTCTGTTGTTGAAGGAGGATGCAACTGCCACACATGGTATCACAAATCAGTGAGATTTTTAATAAATGTTAAGTCCCAATCATCAAAATCCCAACGATGATAAAAACAGATTTTTGAAAATGGACTTTGATGTGGGGGTTTTTTTTTAATTTAATAAATGTCTTCATTCCATTCTTTGGTTGTAAATGGCCTTGTGTTTCTCATCTGCTGTCATGCAACTGCACTCTGGAAGCCACAGACTCTGGTCCTGTCAGCTGGACAAGCCTGAAAACAAGCCAGGCCATGGAACCTTTCTGCTGAGACCAGCAGCCCCCTGGGGAGAGATGGTACGAAGCATATTGTGATACTTTTCCTATCCTTACATCATCCATCCCCTGCAGTGTTTTAAATCTTTTAAAGTGGGAGTCCATGCTGTAATTTCTACCAAATTCTCTATGATTTTTCCTTCAGGTGGATATTTTCTTAAAGATCCTGGTGCTGTAATTAGGAAAACGAAGAAGGAAACTATGGTTTTGTTGGATTTTAATGTTTATATTCCACCTTAATTTTGAAAGTATAGGAGTAATTACATCTGAAATGCAACTTAAAAAAAAAAAAAAGATTATTTTATTATTTTTACTTTTTCTATATATATGTATATCTTTCTACATATATGTATACATGTATGTGTGTGACTGAGTTTGGGTGGCTGTTTTTTTTCTTTTTTCTTGCCTTTTAAGGTTTCGGATTAACAATATCAAAGTTAATCAAAACTTCATTTTGTTCCCAATATGTTTGTATATAAACTGTTTTTTCTTCTTTAAAGGTCTTCAGTGTTATCTTTGCCATTTTCCAAGTGTTTTAAAATGCTTCAAAAACACTCAATA
Source organism: Trogon surrucura (assembly GCA_020746105.1). Taxonomy (NCBI): domain Eukaryota; kingdom Metazoa; phylum Chordata; class Aves; order Trogoniformes; family Trogonidae; genus Trogon; species Trogon surrucura. The sequence continues at coordinate 107,232,308 of CM036617.1, read as the reverse complement.
CATACAAATGGACACCAAAAACCCAGAATAATTCCATTAATGTTGAGGTATCAACTAACAAAAGCCCAGACCAGATTTGCTTTACTGTCAATATTTAGCCAAGAAGTTCTCTTAACACCAGTGAGTGACACTGCTTAAATGCCTGTAACTTGAAGGCAGAATTCTCTGTAAAACTAAATTATGACCAAATCCACAGTTTCTGAATCATCAGTTTGAGCATCAGCAAATAAGTATTTTGAATTTATACTACTCAAGTGCCTCTCTCTAGAGAACAAGGTTGTTAAAAAAATACTAACAAAAAAAAAACAAAGACAAAACAAAACAAAAAAAAAAGTAACACAGAGCTGGAAAAAGAGTACCAAGTGTGGAAAGATGGAAAAATATAGTTACCATATTGAACTTGTTGCCATAATAACATCCTATTTCAGCCAAAGGCTGTATGAATCAGACAGCTAATATTTTAAGGAGTTCACAACTGAAAGCTGAGTAAAGACGGTTACTAGAAAATAACATGAGCAGAAACTATAACACCTCAATTCAAGCAGGGGAAGACCAGAAGGATCAGATGCTCAGCAAGTAAGCATTCTACAGAAGCACAGAAATTTTTCAAAGTGTGCTTTTGTATTCATGATGAACTTGAAGCAGTCAACGTATAAGTAGGACAACCCATTGAAATCACAGAAGATTTTTCTTGATCAAGGATTATGCAGTTTGACACTTATGTTAAACTAAAGAAAACAGCTAGCACAAGGAAATAGGTTGAGTAAAGCAGACAGTACATAGTGCAGTTGTACATGGTAGACACCTAGTAACTTCAAGAACTTGGTAATTTATCATTAAAAACTATTATATTTTCATTTATTTAATGGACCTCTTGTGATTTACACTAGTTGAAAATGTAACCTCCATTCCTAAAAGGGTAGGGTTTAATATGACATAATGGAAATGTTTTGGCAAATTACAATTGCAGGGTGGGACTAAGGGAAGCAATCAAATGGTGAGGAACATAGAGTTTTCTCATCCCACTCCTCAATACGGGATTAATTTTAAGGACTAAGTTATATTGTGTCTGATAAGAGGGAGAAGTTGACACAAAGTCTTCCCAGTTTTAACTTAAGAAAGAAAATGAAGCAACTTACTTGTGCGTGCGTGCACACACACACACTCTCTCTCTCTCTGCAGAAGTCAGTTGTCATTGATTAAAAAGAGTAAACCTCAGTTCTGATCAAGCAGTTAGACAGCCTGAAGGTCATAAAAAACTCCAATGGCTACATGTAAACTTCAAGTACAGATCACCTTTAAGCACTGGAGTTGATCCAATTTGTGTCAACAAAACAAGTGTGTATTATATGAAGCACATATTCAAGTACTTTTGTTAAATGAGTAGTAGCTAAGATACAGTGAGGTAGAATAAAGGTGATCAAATATGTTAGGTGAAATTTTGCTCATTCTGGATGCTCTACTTTTACAGCCTGCATTTCTAACAAAATCTATAAATTTTTATATACTTTGTGTTATGAAAATAACCTGTGATGGTGCAAAGGAATGTGTACTTCGTGCTCAGTAAAGCTAAGCTGAAGATCAAAGACACAAAACTAGAAAAACCGTAGGGTTACAATTTTCATGGAAATGTCCTACTTCTGACTTTTTATATACGTATGCATTAGGATGGGTAAGATTTGATTATATACATAGTGGGTGAATCTACCTAAAGTGAAACTAAGAAAACTTGACTATCATTCCGACATAGAAAGCAAATGGTGCAAAACCAAGAAGTTAGAGCAGACTGGGTTTTTTTTGTTATGACTTGCTATGAAAGCCTTTCCTTTTAACTTGTTCTTAGATAAATAGGTGTGTTCCAGTGCTAAAAACACCAGTAATTTAGAGATGTTGAGATTTCCAGTCTGGCTTTTTTTTTTTTTTTTTTTTTTTTTGCATGCATAAAACCACAACAGACACTTTTGCCTTCTCAAAAATGTAATGAAAGATTGAAGTTATTCTGTCTGGTGGTCTTTCAGTTAGGATGTATCACCCCTTACTCACAAACCTCAAAATGTGTGTGCAAAATAAGCAACACAGTTATGAGTGAATGGAATTAAAGTTAAGTTTATTTTTGGTCGAGGTATGGTTGCTTCTTCAGTATTAATGGCATGTAACTCGCAATGGAAAAGGCAGACAGCATTATAAAAATATGTATTTTAAAACTAATTTCTTGGGTTTTACCTATTTGTCTTAGAACTGAGAGAATAAATTATCATTAATATGATGAGATAAACCCCTAGTTACCAGGATATTGAACTTCAAGGAGTCTCATGCAAATGCAATTTGAATTGCACAATTTAAATGCAATATTTCCAATTACATGTGTTATATAAAGTATTAGGTTAAATAATGCTTTTCATCTTGATGTGTTTTCTGTTCTGCACTAGAGATAGTTACCGCTAAGTTCAGACTACAACTCCATTACCCATAGTCTATTCATCCACTCATAGCAAAGCAAAGTTGTTGGAGTGCTTGTAGGCAGAAACACGTAGTGTAAGGACAGGCTACACTAAAGTGAAGAAGAAATTCTGTCATGATCGCATACACTTATAGTAGCAATCTATTGCCTAACCTCATGAAATGGCATAAAAATTTATCCATGGCCTTGATTGACAGGTAGCTAAGACTCTTTGATCTGGGGTTGGTGTGCTTTTGTGATCCAAAACACTGTCCTGCAGAGTCTGGGGTCTCCCCTACAACTTCACTTTGCTCTCAGTTCTCCACCTGGATGCTCTGGATTTGTTGTGTAGTGACACTCTGCAGCAGGTGACGTCAGTCAACAACAACCAGCAGCCCACAGTGCAGGCAGAAGAGTTAACTGTCACGGAATGGGCTAGGTAGCTACATATCAGAACTGGATGTAGGAGCACAAGCACCTCTGCTCAGAATCAATGTCCACACCTTGTCAGCCCCAGTCTGCATGTAGCTGCTGTTGCAGGCTTCATGCAGCAGAGAATGACTTTTTGACTGCAGAATCTTATTTGAGATTGCAGCACTAAACATATTCCAGGGCTCAATAGCTATAAAGTACATCTTACCCCCTTCTTCACAAACAAAATGTGATTGGTTCCCAAAAAAACCATGAATAATGTCAAATAGGGAAAAACCAGGTACAGAAAGGACCCAATATTATTTTCTCCCTTCTTGCAGAGCCACTCATAAGATTTGAGTTCCAGATAGAAAGCTTGAACTAGAGTTCTGCATATTTTCAGTGTAGATTCTGGTTGCTGCAGTATCTCGCAGAGTCATCGTATTTGCATTTATAAAATTAATATTTTGTTATTTGGATTGAAAAGTTTGAAGCTGCAAGAAAGAAACTGAGTGCAAAATACTTTGTGTGTTACCACTGGGAAATCTGAGACAAAAAGAAGAATTACAGCCATGAAATCCTTCCTAAAAATGAAAGCTTAGTATGAAATATGCCCACAGGAAATCTTTGAAATATTCAGCTTGCTACCTCAAAAGACTGCATTTACGTGATCTCTGAAAAGCCCTAGTCTTTAATGCAAGTTTAGCATTTGTAAATGCAGATGAATTTGTACACACCTCCAGCATAATTATTTGCCCCATTAGGTTCCAAGCATGCAGAATTCTGAATTCTAATTGGATGGCATTAATTACCCTCTGCTAGGAATACACAAATATTCAAAAGAGTTTACCCAATCATTTAGTGCATTCCCAAACTTTATTCTCAGGCTAGCAATCAAATAATCGATGTTACCATGTCACCAAGTATCTCATTAGTTAAGGCTCACTTTGGAGTTATCTAGGTAATTGTCAATAAAGGTGAACCAAATGCTGAACTCTGTGGCTGCAGCTGAGATGAGGGAAGACAAATCAGAAGGGCAGAGGATAAAGGAGAATGGGGCTATCACAGGTCTGCTGCTGGCGAATAAAATGTGTCTGTGTGTAATCAAGATGAGAGACTAAAATGACCCTAGGGGCAAAACATTTAATGGAACGTAAAAGAGAGCAGGAGACTGAAAATTAGAGGCTCCAAAGAATTGTGAGAGTTGCAAGGCATAGTAGGGAAATGGAGGGAGGCATTAATGCCTAAGCATGGCTAATGAGATCAAGAAATCAATTCTGTGAATTAGGGGATCCCTACTTAGCATTTGCATTAAGATAACATCCAAACCTGCAAGGATAGAATCTAGGACAGCTATTGTGTTACTTAAACACCTTTCCCATTAGAAAGTCTGGCACAATGTCTAGTTCAAGCTCAGCACTTGTCACATTGTCTCGGGCAAAACGGTTTCCACTCAGACAGTTTTACTCAATTGTTTTACTGCCAGTTAATACAAACTTAATTACTGATCTGGGTATTGAGAAAAAGGAAGACAAACAATTAAAACCTTCCCTTAGGGAAATACCTGCCCCATTTCCCAGACTAAGCTTCAGTCCACCTCTTGTCCTTCCCCCTCTCTAGACTCAAGTTCTCCTGTTTTAGCCACAGTTACACCCAGTCACACTCCCAGTCCCTTTGGTGAGGTGTCTATGTCAGGTTTTTTCCTGCATCCTCTTGTTTCTCACTCATTTTCCTCCACTACTCCATGTTTCTTCCTGTTTCTATGTTCCAGAAGGATCCTCCAGGGGTCACAGCTCCACAGGGGTTTCCCTGCCCCAGAGTGGGTGGCCCATGGCCTTCAGACTTCTGAGACATGTGCATCCTCTAAGGACCATACTCCCTCAGGGATTTCCCTGCTCTGGTGTGTGTTACCCATGGGCCATAATCTCTTAGGAGTGTCCCTGCCCTGGGCTCTGTACCAGTCAGAGATACCTTCTCCAGCACTAAGCACCTGCTTCCAAGAGTGCACCTGTAGTCGTGTTCCCAACTACATCCTATGCCATGTGTGTTCTCCATTTGTCCTCCTCTGCTTTATCCCCTCATTTCTTTGAGCATGTCTCTTCACATATCTCATGTGTCTCCTCCCCTCAGGGTTGCATCAGTTCAGGGCCGGTTTAGCTCAGTGGGTTGAGCGTGGTGCTTGAAACACTAAAGGTCACGGGTTCGATTCCCGTTTGGTTCTCACGTGTTGCCTGACCTAGTCGAGAAGTGGCCTCTAAGGTCCCTTCCAGCCCAGGCCATTCTATGATGATTCTATGATGTGTTCTTGAACACTATCAAACAGCAATGCTGGGTGCTCACCTGCCTGGCTGCAATGTTGGTGCTCTTCTCCCTTATGGTGATTTATCCTGTTCTTTCAGTTTCACCATCAGCTCAGAAAGTGTGAGATTTATAACATCCTCAGTCACTTGTTGCACTTCTTGGGACTCTGTTCAGCTGGTCCACTTCACCCTTGAACCTATTTGGCTAATACTTTCACAGCGTCCTGCAGAGACTCCCCTGTGCCTGGGAGGGCAGAGAACTGTTTCTCATGATTTTCACGTATTCATGAACTTAATCTGACATTGTTTTTTTTCACTAGATTGATATCAAGCCATTCATTGTAAACTCAAGAGCTTCCTCCACAGCTAATCCGCATCTTGATTCTGCAAAGCGTTTAGCTAAGAGCGTGTATTGACCAATGTCAGGTTACATTTCGTTTATCTCAGACCATTTCTCCAAGTTGTCAAGATCATTCCGAAATCTGATTTTACAGTACTTGCAACCAATCCTATTGTGCTTGCAGGTAGTCCCACTCAAGTGTACTCCCCTACCACTCAGATCTTTGCTAGAAATATCGACTAGTGTTGTCAGTAGCTTAAATACTCTAATACATTGGTTCTGGAAAACACCACTTCATGTAATCTCTTTTTGTTTCTCTCCCTCTAAAAACTCAGCCACATTTTTTTGAAAAATTCTTTTCTCTCCCTTATGACTCGTGTAGTAAAACACCTTTCTGGTCACATACACTGTAGCAAGAATTTATGGAATATATTTGAAAATATTTAGTTCAAATAAACTGTAAGGCATTGTTTAGAGAAGTGATAACAACCCAAAATGAGGATTTGGAGTTAGAGAAGTCTGCCAGTAGTTCCAATCTGCCATGATAATTTCTACATCCCATAATCCATTCCTCAGTGTTACTATGAGTAGATAAAGTTTAGCCAAAGCAACCCGCTCACAAAACATTGCAGTGACTATAAGGACCCAATTAGTATGTTCCACAGCTGAGGAAGGATTGAGGTTCTTGCTTCAAATTCCCACTTGGGAAGTAAACTTCTTGACTACTGCTGAAAATTTAGATCACTCAGTTTCAATCAGTCTGGGCAGGGGGTCAGGTTATATCTCCAAACCAGTGACCTCCCTTGAAATAGTGCAGCAATGTTAAATTTCAAAATAGTTACCACTAATCCTGTTTTTTTGCTAAGATTTCAGTCACACAAAAGCATACAGGTTCATAAGCATACAGGAACATACAATGCAGTGCATATATGTTTTTCAATGCTGGAATTGCTCTGCTTTTGAAGTACATGTGGCTATGCTTCCTAACGAAGAATTCCACTTTGTTCCTGCCTCCTTTAGTTCTGTAGGAATAAAATAGGCAAAACCTACTAAATACCTCCAATTCTCTACAGTGTAACTTCTTACACAAGTAGATTCTTTCTGCACTTTATAATTCTGTGCTCCCCCTACAGCTCACATCTACTACCGGTTTTTTCTAAGAAAGCATGGAAGCTTTAATGTGTTTGATTCCTCTTGTGACTTTCAAGTTTGAGTTACATAGCTGTGTCTCCCAAATGAAGCAGTTAATTTTACCGTTGTATTTTCAACACCTTCAAGTGTGATATATAGGCTGTAAAAAAGTTTTGTAATGAGTTTCTTAAAATTGATTTTTTGTTCTTCTCCTATGATATAATGCTTGGATCACACACCTGCAAGGACAGTGAAAATTTAATGATGTAAGATATCCATAACTGAAAAGTATATAAAATTTCCACAACTAAAAGGTAAATAACTGCTAAGCTACCACGTGGAAGGAAAAACATACACCTCAAAAATTCTCAGTTTATTTTCCTCAATTCAAGAAAAAAAGTATGGATTGGATGTATATTGAATGCAAAATACAAAGGGAATCCATGAATGGTTGAACTGCTTTACAAGCTTGTAGACATGTGGAGAACATCAACTGACATAAAGAAATATGACAAATATAAAACTTGTGGACCGGGACCAAGATCTCTGAATCACTACACCAGCAGTACTCTAGTTACTACCATATGTCATACACAGAACCCTGTTCCCCAGGGTGAAGAATTTTTTGTGTTCCAACAAAACATTATATAAATTCTCTCAGTAAAATCATGAGGTTTGAACTCTAACGCTCTGCTACTAGAGAGTGGGATTATTCTATGCGGCAAATGGTAAACACTGCCATATCAATGAGATGAGATGCAGAAATGAAAACTGCAAAGAGCAGTGTGGTCAGGTGCAAAAGGACACCACCAGCATCTTCCTCTTTCATGTTCAGAAAGTGTCAACAGCCTCAGTAATACAATTTTCTTCACAATCCTAATCAATAACGTACCAACATGTCAATGCCAAACCTGCTTCTGATTTACCATGACCAAAAACTTAGCCTGTACATAAAATACCATCCTGTTTCAAATCTGTAATTGAGTTAAACTCTATTTGATAAAGATCATATAAAAATATTTCCCTGTCCATATTCAAAGACATTCTTTAAAATAACTTCTGATCAAAGTTCTTCACAAGAGAAGCTACATTGAATTTTTAAGTTATGTAATTCCTCCTCAATCTCCCCATGACCAAAAAAAAAACCTTATGAAAGTTTTCAGAGGTATTTGTTTGGAAGCACTGAATAAAAAGCTTCCCTGTTCTAATACTATGAGGGGATTAAAAAAGTCTCTTAAGCAAAAAAAAATATGAGGAAGTTTCAGTTTCCCTAGTGTATTCAAGAAAACACATACTCCTAAAGATCCAGGCAGAATCCCACAGTAAAGAAAATGCACCTATTTGAAAATAGCCAGTAGAAATAAATTAACAAGTAATTTCGATGACTTTCGAAAAGCTCAGTTTGGTTGTTACACAAAATGAAAATCTATTTCATAATCTTAAAAGTCAATGGGAAGAACCTGTCTTCTGCCATACTTATCATAGGTCATCTAGTCCAACTCCCTTGCAGTGAGCAGGACCACCTTTACCTGGATCAGTTTACTCAGAGTCCCATCAAGCCTGACTTTGAATGGCTCCAGGCATGGAGCCTCCATCACCTCTCTGAGCAACCTGTTCCAATGTTTCACCACCCTCATTGTGAAAAACTTTTTTCTAATACAATGTCATGGGTTTGAGTCACATGGAGTTCTTTGTAAAAAGTGGGGGTAGACTCATGGGAAATTTTGAGAGCCTCCTCCTGCCCCAGGTAGGAGTTGGACCTGCTTCTGGCCAGCGCCAAACCAATCAGTGTCTGTGTTGTCAAGGTATTTAAGAGCTGACCCTGTTGTTTTTATTTTCTCTTTTGGTTTTGTCTTCTTTTGCGCTGTCCTGGGGTGAGGTGATGTAGTATATTTAAGTGTATTTAAGATCGGGTCATATTTATTGATGTATTCCTCTCACTAATGTACTTCATAATTGGTGGTGGTGTATTAAATATATGTTTTTCTCCCCAAGTCGCTGTGGTTCTTTAACCGTCATCTTAAATGGTAGATTATTAACCCCCCTATCCTTAATATCAAACCCTTGAGCGTTTTTAATTGAATTGACTCCCTCCACATCACTATTGAAATGGGGGTGGGGGAGGAGTAAACTGGAGACCGCGTTGTTCTTTGTCCCAGTTGGTTTGAACCACAGCACTTCTAATCTAAATCTGTCCTGCTCTAGTTTAAAACCATTGTCCCTTGTCCTGTCATTACACACCCTTGTGAACAGCCCCTCCCCAGCTTTCCTGTAGGTCCCCTTCAGGTACTGGAAGGCCACTATAAGGTCTCCCCAGAGCCTTCTCTTCTCCAGGCTGAACAACCCCAACTCTCTCAGCCTGTCCTTGTAGGAGAGGTGTGCCAGCCCTCTGATCATTTTTGTTCTTAGGTGCATTTTTTGAAGTGGATTACTCTCCAGAAATTTCTGCATAGGAGCCTTAAAACCTATCCAGCTTTGTGGATGCGGATGACCATGCCTTCTGGGTAATCTAGGGTGCAAGTGATGGTTTATCACAGGAATTTTCTGAAACACCATTCATGGTGGATTGACCTCAGACAGATGCCAGAAGCCTACCTGCTGTTTTCTCACTCTCTCTCTTTGGCAGGACAGGGGGAGTTAAAAAAAAAAAAATCAAAAAGCTTGTGGGTGGAGGTAAGGATGCAGAGGTCTCTTATCAATTACTATCATGAGCAAAACAGACTCAAGCTGGGGAAAACTAATTTAATATATTATCAATTAAAATAGAGTTGGCTGGTGAGAAACAAAGACCTGTGCCCTTTCTCTTCCCAAGCTCAATTTCATTCCTGATTCCTCTACCTCCTCCCCTCCAGGGGGGCTGGAACCAGGTGATCTTTAAGGTCCTTTCATTATTCTGTCATCTTTTCAGAAATGCTTCTATTCTGGCATGTTTGTAAGTGGGGTTTTTTAAAGTCATTAAAGAGAAAAAAACATAAGTATGAAGCTGTATTTCAGTCGCATGTTATTTTTTCTCTCACTTGTTGATTTTTACAGTATTTTTGCTTTGAGCTGGTTCTGTACAGGTCATAGACAGTGTATATCTTGTTAGAGAAATACTCTTCACTTTTCAAGTGTTTATCATGTCTTCTTAAATAGAAGCTTATTGGAGACTAATTGTGTGGGACTTCTAGGCAAAATTAAGATAAAATATAATCATGGTTTAGTGGTCATAGTAGTGTTGGGTTGACTATTGAACTAGATGATCTTAGAAGTCTTCTCCAACCTTAATGATTCTAAATTCTATCATGTTATTAGCATTTTCTTTCAAACTATTAGACCTTCATTCGTATCTGCTAATATAACAAAAATAATCTTGTAATTCTAGTTCCTTAAGATTTTATTAAGGATGGCATGGTATCTTATGTATGCTGTTGTCCATTTAAGGAAAAAACATCTTCTCTCATTGTGGAGGCTAACAAGTGAGCAAAACAGATTTGATTTTTCTTGCACTGAAAGCTTCTGTCTTTTCTATTTCCTCTCAACCCACTGACAGCTGAAGTGAAAAGAGAAAGAGCTGACTGACAGCTGCCTGGCAGGCTACATGCAGTTCTAATTACAGCTCCTCTATACGGCTGTGCTCATGCTTACATTCCTACATGCAAGGTCTCAGATTATGAATTTATTTTTTTTCTACATATAATCAATATAATCTTTTTCAGGTTTGAATCTTCACAGCAAGTCGTATAAACCTTCAAAGAGCAAAAAAGGGAAACTCTCTAGTTTCTGTTAACAACCAAGCATTCAAAAGCAACTGAATAATATTTGTGAAAATATTTGCCATTTCTTCTGTAAATGCCATTCATTTTTATGATTGTCTATCCCTTTTTCTCCTACATTATCTCAATAAAAAAAAAGGTACTTTCAGCGCAGATTGCAGATTTTAACTTCAGGCCAAGTTACAGGCTGCTGGGAAGTGATAGCAGCCACATCAAAAGAGTATTTCTTGCTCCTACTTCAGCTGAAGCAAGGGAAAATACAACTGCTTCCCATTCTCTATTCACTTATTCTGCAGGCTGGAGTGGAAGGAAATGTTGTATCCTCTACCCCCACAAAACACAAGATGTGAGAATAAAACTCTAGGAAACTCCAAGGGGCTGGAAGAAACAGGTGCTGGCATTATTAAAACTGAAGGAAAAAAGTAACAGAATAATTAAAAAAAAAATGTCTAAAGCACACTGTGAGGAAGAAGTCCCACTTCAGGCTGAAATGCTGCTACACCATGTAAGATGCTCTCCTGATTTAAAATCATAGAATTTCAAAGGGATGACCTGAAACTCCAGGGGATTGAGTCAACTGAAGCCAAACTTCAGCCAGTACTGTGTCCCTTTATGATTAGTCGGGCTTTTTTGTGGGCTACAGAGGTTTTACCCAGCTTTAGCTGCAATATACTGAGAACCTTGCTTCAAAGCAATATACGCAAATGCAGTCCAACAACACAACAACCTTTGTAAAATACTATCATATCTACTAACAATAGCAAAAAGCTATTTTGGAAAGAATTGTTTTGTCCGTGGCAGTTGATATTCGTTTTCTCCCTCATCATAAGTTTTTGATTTGAATTCACCGCTAGTCTCACAGTTATTCCTCACTTTGATCCAAGTACAAAGGCACCATGCTCAAAGGCTGGCTGTAGATCCCAATTGACTTTTCTACGGTATATATTGCTTGTGAGGAGCAAAGTCAATGCTCAGTGAGGTTTAAAGGTTTGTATTTTATCATGAAAATTCTTAAATTTAGAGATAAACTGCTATGAATTGAGTGTGCAGTAAACGTTTGCACCTAAAAGACATGAAACTGTTTCTAATAATTGGCTCTTCACCCTACTTTTTACTTGAAATTTTAGTTTCAGAAGTATCCCTATTTCTCCTTCCTTACGAAAAAGGAAGATTCACACACAATCTTTTTAAAAACATTACTTTTTCATTATTTTTTCCACCCCAGACTTGAACAATGTACTGATCACAACTTATTTCTAGCATATTGTTATTTCCTTTTACTTTCTTGTTTGTGTAAATCTACCTGTTATCCTCTACTAACAGCCATGATTTAAATAATTGCTTTATGTTTTTCCTCATGTTAAATACCATCTGTTTAGGCAAGTGCTATCTTTATAGACTGTGCCACTGTTAAAAAGGATTTGGATCCATGACTGAGACTACAATGTGCTGTAAAATATTCTACTAACTTAGGTCCTTAATCTGTTTTAATGTCTTTTTTTCTTCCCCAAGCATAACTTTGATTCTTTTTAATTTATTTATATGGAGCCACAGAGATTTCAAAACTAACATTCCGGGATTTGCTTTAACATGCAAAATTCGATTCCAGAATTTTTTTACTAATTGGGAACCTGAAACAGTTTGTATTAAAAATGCATGGTTTTATTTTGTTAAATAGTAGGAAAAAAAATAAATTAAGAGGATTAAAAACATCAACACATGAACAGCTTTCCTGGGAAATTCCCCGTCTGATTTGTTGGCTACTTTTTTAAAAGGCTGATATGTATTTCAAGGAAGGTAAAACAGAGTTAAGGAGACAGGCAGGCACCCAGGTACCATTTCATTTCTACTACCATCCCCACCAAAAGTTTAGATTTTTTCTCCCTAATAAACTGTAACTATCAGTAGAGACACGTTGTCCCAGCAGGAAGATGGACTAGATATCTTCCCTTCCATCCTGGCAGGTCTTCAAGGCCAACAGTCAGCAGAAAAAACGAAGCTTCCAATTAACTCTCAAAAATCACACTGCTCTTATTTTTCAGGCCTGGAACCTCATGTGATTGAAAGGAGGAGCCACTTGATCTGACAGGCTCTTGTGTTGCTTCAGTACCTTTCATGGCACTTTCTAGCTCATCAGCCTGGCTTGCCTTTCCTGGGTTTGACAGCAACAAGTCTCAAGTGAGGGAGAGGGGAAGTACTCAAAAATTATTATCCTGTCTACAAATATTACCAGACCAGTAGAAGATGAAATATCACCAACCATCCAAGCTCATTTATTTCTAATAAATAGATAGGGTGAAATCATTAGCAGCCATGGCATTTTTCTCTAAACTGGAGAGAAGGATGTGTGGTTTTTCATAGCCTGAGCACAGCACAAAACATCAATAAAGACACTAAGTTGTCCAGAGTGCAGAATTAGGCCAATCACGTAGAGCCTATTACACAGTCCAGCAGGCATCTTAGCTGGAAAATATTTTTTAGCAAACAGAGTTTGCAGTTTTAAATCTTTACATTAGAAAAATTGATTGGTTATGATTTTATTAGATTGAAAAATCTTTAAAGCTACAGGAATCCAAACATATCACATTGAAGCAGCAGGTAGCTCCCAGCACTGGGGATGCACAATAGGCTGCTCATAGAAGGATAAGGGAGAGAGTAAGTATATTTCAAATGTGAGAACAGATTTGTTTTCTCTAGCAGTGAAACAGAGCAAAAAGGAATCAAATATAGCCACCCTTTTAGCACGTAGATGAAGCCTGTGAGATTAGCTTACTTCTGAACACAAGATAAAGGCAGGGACGGACTTAACACACTAATTTTTCAACTCTGGGAGATCTATGAGTCTTTCTGCATCCTGACAGTACTTGTAGTCCCGATACACTGGATTCCATAAGATCTTTGCCAATTATTTCTATGGGAACAGAATCAAGGGCAGTTAGGGTAACATATACTTCTGCTAGGCTTATTGTAGCATTACATATCTACATACGTAGATATAGTTTTACATAGCCAGTAACACATGCTATGAGAGATGTGGTTCCTCTCAGATTCCTTTCTGAGACTTCTTCAGTTTACACTCAGTTTACTTTAATGAGCACCTAATTAGCCCCTCAGTTGCCTAGATGCCATGGGCAATACAAGATCATGCTGGTTTATGTTTCCCTAACTCCTCCAAAAAAATGCTTTTCGGAACTCCCAACGTATAAAAGGGAAACAATAAGGAAACACATAGTTCTACTTACAGAAGCTAAAAAAAAAAAAATCAGAAGCTGGTAAAATTATTCTGTTCTGAGAGATGATGAGCCCTAGGAACTTAGAAGCATTTCACAGCTAACAATATGGAATAATTTGATGCACTATAATTTTACAATTTCTTCCCTCCTTTTTCTTACAAGTTCACAAAAAAAAATTGCACTCAGATAAAATATGGCATAAGATGTATAACAAGGAAAAACACAGAATATATTTAATAGAAGAGTTTTACATCCCCCTAAGGCAATGCACACAAACACCTTTAAACATGGCATTATCATCAACCCATATCAAGATGGAATGAAAATTTCTTTAGCTGTTTGATTTATAAACTTTAACATGTTTCATATATTTTAAGTGCATCCAAACCATCTAAATTTTTAAAATTTATCTTCAGGATATTTATAACATTCTTTAACTGGTTTACTTATTAGCTTTTTTTTAAAACACAAGAAAATTAATAGGTATTGTTAATCATAAGACTACCCTAACATAGGTCATTCTTGGAATTATACAGTGTTCAACAACCACTCATGGCTAAGTTGTGGTTACTATTTTAATTAGAGACATTCAAACCATAAGAATACATTTCAATAATAGAAGTCAATAAATAAATTTAAATTCATTTTATCACTCTAAGACAACTCTCATTTATTACCTGATTAATACTACCTTTTAACTGATAGTAAATAGGACAGGACAACAGAGCCAGAAACCTAGGTATCCTGAGGTGCAGTTGTTAGGAATAACAGAGGAATGACATGTTCCTCTTTTTCAGCATTTCACAGTGAAGACACTATTAGAGGACATTTTGAGATCCTGTGATAAAAAAGTATTATTGTCTACAAGGCATTCCATTAATTATATTTGAAACTCTATAGTTTATTGTAGTACCTTGGAAGACAAAATACTCTGTATTTTCTTGTTTATATGTATAAACACAACTTTATCCATTAAATCATATATGAAGCAACAGCCGATCTAGTTTCAAAATATGTGTCTCAGAAACAAGGCACAGAAGAAAACCAAAAAGTTAAAAGACAAATTATTAAGGGAGGGAGCAAAAAAGATCCATACTTCAGATCCCATTTCAAGATTTTATAATCTCAGACGAAATAGGTACACAAATGCCCTTCAGTTCATCCTGAATGTCTCATGACTGAGCTTTTTGGACATCTTTGCTGCCTTTTGATTAATAAAATAGGATATATCACTTTCATTAAGTACAATGAGCTTAAAATGTAATGATATAACACAAAACTCGGGAACATTAGATAAGAGTCTCATATCTACCATAGTTTTATAACATTGCTTTATTATACAATATATTCCAGGTAGGGTACTTATAAAGAGCTTTTAACCACCTCTACCCATTCTCATTAATTACCATGTATCATCATACAAGGCAAAAATAATTTGCCTGAACTGCAAGGAGACAAATTGCCTTTCTGAAGGGGGATAAAAATGCTAAGGTCGTGTACTTGGCAACAATTTCCTCCTCAGCTAGGAAAAGAAGAGGCAGCGTATAGGATCACCAGTCCCTGGGAGAAGCCAGGTTACCAGGACTAGTAGGAAGGATAGAAAGGCAGCTAATAGCTTAAGTTAGAGGTGAACACAGAAAACCTCTTATGAAACACTGTTACAGGTGTGGCAGCTTTTCCATACACAGGTAAGAACAGTTACCAAGGCTGTCTTTTTTTAAGAAGTCATTTTAAAGCTAAAATTGTGAGACCAGCATTTACATCCCAGTTTGTTATTACTAGATTTCATGTCAATAAATAGGAGCCTGAATTTGTATTATTTCCTGCTGTATTGCTTTTAGAGTGTTATAAAATCTTCGGTTCCTTGAAAGAGGTACTTTAGATGTCACTTGAGCTCTGATGTTTTTTGTTCTTCAGAGAAAGTGCTTATTGCAACGGTCTTATTGCAAAGGTTGGAGTACTACATGAGCTGGATCTGGATTTCCTTGCCATCTCTCTCTCCTTCTCCTGTATCCCAAGGGGGCATTACATTTCCAAATGATGTAAACAAGGATGGGAAAGAGGGACACTTGCTCTCTTACACTTGCCAGATAACCAAGCAGAGGCTGGGTACAAGAAATCAGTTTCATTTCCTCTTAGGTGTGAAAAATAATCTTTTGCAAAAGCAGTTGTGTTGTATAGGCACATATATCTAGTGGGTATATCTAAACTTCTGATTTCATGACTAAGTGACATTTTAAGACTAAAATATATGTCTGCTTTTCCTTCCTGCTGAACCTCTACAAAAAAATTGGCCAGCTGGTTTCCCAATTGAAATGTGTAGCTTTGAGTCATCATATGCATCTATGAAGATGGGGATATCCTAAGTTTTCTTGTGATTAAGTAATTCTCATACAACTGATCTTTAAATATTTAACTTTGATCACAAGCAAGAGCTCCCACAGGTAGTACACTCTATAGACAAGGAATGAAGCCCAGTCTACTAGAACTCAGCTTGAGCAACATTGCTACCTGCTCTGGTGAGATGCCCCATTCCTTAACTTGCAAGAGATGCTTAGACTCACTTAAATAAACAGACTTACAAGAAGCTCTTTTTTTTTTCCTCCAATGCAAACATTGCAGTTTACAAAAAGAAAAAACTACACATGCAGTGTTAGCTTTGAGTAGCTTCATTCTTTTTTACAGATATTCAAATGATATAGCTTCACTGATTTATAATATTTACTTTGGTTTGACATAGAGAGATTGTATTCACAGATCGATTCTTTCAACAGACCAATTATAATGAAATGTACTTTTTGGTTCACAGCCAGCATACTCTGTAATACATTTATACTTTACTTGTATGTAATTTACTTGCCTGGACAGCCTTGTTCATCCATAAGTGTTTTGCTTCAATACAGAATGGAATTTTGTTTGTTCTTAAAATAAACGGGTGTATTTTAAAGGAAGTCACAGGTGCTTCAGCAGCAGTTTTGAGCATCAGGTTGCACCAGTGGGCAGTCAGAGACAGACCTGTATTATACTAGACTTGACATACATAAAGCAGTGTAATTACCTATCATCTAATGCCATGCTGAACATCTTTTACCAAAAGATTTGGTTTTATAAATAAGGCTTTACACTGAATACTTACACTATATTTACAAAAAAAAAAAAAAAAGCTTCAAAGCAAGCTGTAGGCTTTTTGAAAGCTACTTTTTTTTGCTGTTTGGAGATGGGTGATCACTCATAAGTATCATCACTGAAGTCTAGTTAATTTGTTATATTCAGACGCAGACTGAAAGTACGGATCTAGGTGGGAGCATTTGCCAAATGGTCAGTTGCTTCTTTCCATGTAGCTGCAGTTTGGACTAAGGGCAATCCACTCAAGCTATTTTGTCCTTTAAAGCGTGCAATGCTGCCTTTCATGAGAGGGAACTGGCATGATGCACAGTTTGACTCTACAGAATCCTTCTTCTTGGTCTGCCTTACTGGCTCCCAGAAACCCAGCCTCCAGCCCCTCAGCTGCCTGCCCCAGCCTCCAGCAGCACCTGACACAAGTATTCCACACTGCCTAAGCCCCTCTAAGGGCCAGAGAAAGCCTTTGGAAAACCATGGTCACTGGGATTCCTCCGAATTTGCAAACATTTCAATGTGTCCAAAAGAAAATCGACATCATGTTTAACTCAAAATATTATTCCATCATACTTGAGATATATTGGCTAAGTGTTCAGTTCAGCAGAAAGTGGTAACAGACCAGAAGTCAATTCCAAAAGTACACATTGAAAAAATATGCTCCCTGAATATGTCTCAATAAGACCAAAAAAAAAAATAATTAAAATTGGCAAATAGAATATTTGCAATGCAGTCATATTTTGCAATGTTGGTACCACAATTAATATTTTGAGAGGAAAGCCTAACACAGCCATTTGACAGACAGCTAAATCTCCAAAGATTCATTCACAATTAAAAAGTGATACAGGAGATGCAATACATTTGATTTCATAATATCTTCTTTTTTCCCCTCAAAAGCTATCTATTATGTGTTTAATGAGGATCTTCTTGTCACTGTCAGTGGATGAATGGATTTATTTGAATATCACTCCCATACAGCTTAAAATTCATTAAAGATCAAGCAGGAGTACAGCTATTTTTAAAGGAAAATATTTATTATGTTAATTCAAGGAAGAGTTTGTATTACTGCCATATGAGAGCCATCTGCAAACGATACAGATCCCAAATTGCATCTTGAATGAATTATATAACAGCAGGAAGAATCATTAAATGGAACAACAAAACAAAGGCAGCTAGTCATGAAGTTAAAGCTAAATGTCATTTTAATTGTTTTGCTGAATTGTGTTCTAAGGTCTATTGCACAGTCTTCACCTGAAGCATAGGCAGAACTTCTATTTCACATATTCAGCAGCCTTATTTAAATCATATCTTTAGTATTCCAAAAGCTTTCAGGAGTGACTCACATAAATTCTGATGAAAATTGAAGATAATGGTCTCATGCCATTAATGACATTAAAATGGCAACACACAAATGTATGGTACAGCTGAACCAAAAATATCTAGTGTAAAGAAAGTTGGAGAGGAGATGAAATAATGTGAGAGCAGCCAAATGAGAGAAAGAAATTGCACTTTCCAATACCAGTTAGTGCTTCAATATATTAGTGTTTGTTAATTTTATTTTTTTTTCAACCAATGTCCTGCAGAGTAATATTACACACGATGTCTGCATCTTACTAGAAGTCACAGGAAGCCAAATGCAGATGTCTGAAAACACAGAGGTTGTGTTTTAAGATAGGTTCAGAAGAAAATTGTTAACTAGAATTTCAAAATTGAAGATCTTTAACTGTCACAGGTTTCTCATATTTCATCATTTCATAAACTGCTGACATTAATACAATTGCTCTTGATACAACAAAAACGAGAAATCCAGCAAAAAGATTGTTCAGAGAATACAAATTCGTTGAATTTCATTAAAATTTTGCATTTGTTAGTAATATCCTGTATTACCCAATCTTGCAATAATTATTGGCATCAAATACCTGTAATTAATTATGCTAAGAAAATGTATATCATCTGCCACTATATCCTGGGCCTACAAAACAATTACTTCAGAGGGAAAAAAAAAAGAAGGTCCTAGAAGATAGATCATGCATGTAGAAACAACACAGCTAAAAGGATGGGCTTTGTTGAGCTATATTTTAATTTTTATTAAATGCTGTTTTCTGCTTTACTCTTTCTTGCTTAAAGCAGTACTATCAGCATAAAGCTAAAAAAAAAATACAGGAACTGAGGTAGGGAAATATGTAACAACATCATATACTACTAAACAGACCAACCATATGACAGACATTAACTATTCTTGTGTTTGCAGCTGGGGGCAGAGCAACTCCTTTTAGTTTAAGTAATATTTTTATATGTGCTGGGATGCGGTCAAGAAACCAAAGAAGTAGAGCCCAATCTGATGCAGTGCCAAACAGCCTCACTTCCTGTTAAAGTGAGAGGACAAAATCCTACCTATGTAGAAGCAAATGGAGAGAAAAAAAGAAAACAAAATCACACCACTACACCACAAATCACCTAAGCAAGAAGTTACTCATCATTACTGTTTACTTAGTGCATGGATAGTGTTTGAGCCACAATTAGGGGAGTGGATCTTCTCCAAAAGCACACAGCAACACAGGATGCTTGGAGACTCAGCAACCATTCACTCCTGCATGAATTCTTGAAAGTTTGAGTTCTCTGCCTTCTGTTATATGTCTTGGCTTCATTTAGGAAATACAAGTTCAAAATCACAATTATATTTTTACTCCAGAAAGATATTAATGGCCATATCTTCAAATGTTTATGCAACCAATGAAGAAAGATCACATGAAATGCAAATAGACTTACGAAAAGAGTAAAAATACAGCTGCAGTAAGGATTCAGCAATAGTATATAGTGATATAGACTATCAGTGTTGAGATACTGGAAAGGAAAACTCAGTCCTTTTTCTAAACTAGCACATGTATAGGAAGATTGAAGTCTTTGTTACTGAGAGCAGAGAACTCAAGGGAGACCATTCACAGTCATCCAGAAGCCAATCAGTCACACCATGGTATAATCATCTCTGGGAAAAATGTAAATTCTTACAAGATTTCTTTAATTAAAAAGAAACTTATGAAATTAACAGAAATAAAGGAATTACATTGGTGCCAGCTGGCCACTGTTACATTATGTGGCATTCTTCTCTTCCTTGCCTCTGGCCTTGTTAGTCAGCACTTGGGCTTAAAGGGCTTGGTTGTGTCAACACTAGGAGGGGACAAAGTTTGTGTTGACACAGGAAGATTCTGTCCCATTATCTTAATAACTGCCAACATCTTGTTGAAAAGCCCTACAAAACTGAAATAGTCTGTATGTTGTATTTGTAATTTGTAGCACACTTCGCGTATCGTCAGCTGAAGGCATCTAAAAGTTTATCAACACTGAATAGAAGTACGCTGCAAGTTCTTTTGTCAATATCCAAGATACCCTTGAACAAAAACATGTATTAAAAAATGGTTTGCCTCTCTGTGTCCAGTTTTGCACTCCACACTCCCAGAATGACACTGAGGTGCTGGAGAGGGTACAAAGATGGGCTACCAAGCTGGTAAAGGATTTGGAGCGTGTGTTGTATGAGGAATGGCTGAGGGATCTGGGGCTGTTTAGCCTGGAGAAGCAGAGACTGAGGGGAGACCTTCTCACTCTCCACAATTACCTGAAGAGAGGTTGTAACAAGGCAGGAGTTGGTGTGTTCTTCCTAGTGGCAAGTGATAGGACAAGGGGAAATGGTCTTAAGTTGCATCGGGGAAGGTTCAGGCTGGATATTAGGAAGAATTTCTTTACCAAGAGGGTTGTCAGGCATTGGAACAGGGAGGTGGTTGAGTCACCATTCCCGGAGGTGTTTAAAAGATGGGGAGATGTTGTGCCAAGGGACACAGTTTGGTAGTGTTAATAAGGCTAGGACAAAGGTTGAGCTCTATCTTGAAGGTCTCTTCCAGCCAAAACTGTTCCATGATTCTATTATAAGTCCTGAAATAACCAAGGGATCACAGAAATGGTCTTGGGGCCAACGGACCAGAGACCCAAGAAGTTATCTTCTGTTTATGCTCTGAAAAAACAAAGTATATCTAAAATCCCAAGTTAATGTTATCTTCTGCAATGACCTAAACCTATGCTTCGTATTAGAATACATTATAGGGGGAGAGAAAAATATTTTGAACACTCATTTAGCAGCTGACCTCAGCAATCCTACAAAAAAAAGTTTTTCCACAAACCATTTTATTTTAAAAATGCAGTTGCTACAGGACAAATATAATTAGAGAAGGAAAACTACACTGACAGAGGGTCTAACATAATCCTTTGCTCTGAATTACCCTCTGGAGGAGCCTCCTCTCTCCAACAGTTTAATGAAAACTACCTCGTAATTTAGTGAAGGAAGGAGCTGATAGTTAACCAATGAGAATACCAGCCTGTTATTTTTCTCCCTTTTGCAAACAAGCACAGACAAAACATCAGGAGGCTAGGTTCTCCTACCATTTCTAAATGAATGGTGTTCAGGGATCCTGGAGAGACAGAAACAACGGCTCAAGAGCCATAGGATGGGCAAAAATCCAGCACTTGAACCACCCTAGTATGTGACACATCTGATCAAGCAGTAGTAAATGAGCCTAAGGCATTTTCTAGGGACTGCTGACATGCTGAGAAAAATTGCCAGGTTCAAGTTCAGGCTGAGGATTATTAACCCACAACCATTTACTCACCCTGGGAAATGCCCAGGGCCCAGAATGTTCTCACAATCCTTTTTCTCCTTACAACAGCTTGAAAAGTTCTAAAATAACTTTTTTAAGTATTTGTAAGACTCTACAACTGAAATACCTTCTCACAACTGCATTTTTTTTTTCCACTAGTTAGTAAAAAAGCTTTAGATTCTTGAAGATTTATCTTCATTGCCAGATAAAAAGACACGTTCTCTTACTTGAAACACTAAGATTCATTAGGAAGGAATGGGAAGTGGTTTGGTTTGTTGCATTTTGCTTCCAGATGCAGCCAGCAAAAGTTCCAGTTATAATCAGCGAAGGCATAAATGGTGAAAGGATGGCAGAATACATACACACACCTGCAGCTTGTGTGCATATAATGCACTTTTGAATTTGCTTAATGCAAGTAGACTAGGATTAGACATTCCATTAAAACTACAGCTCCAAGACTCTTTGCAATTCTTCTGTTTGACGTCCTTGTGAGTATATTGGAAAAAGACATGCAAAGCTACATGCAACTTGGCCATTATCTTCTATATATCTGAAACAAACACAGGTGATATGTCTCATGAAATGCAATTGTGCTTCGCTCTGGTGGTACCTGTGATTTCAAGGGAATTAATGATCAATATGACAAGCAGCCCATCATTCTTTTGTGCTTAAGAATTTACACATAGCATCAGACTTGCAATTACATTTGGTCTAGCATTTTCACAGTTTCTGAGGGTGCTGAAGCAGATTCGCTATGCAAAGCTTCTCTTTTGTTCCTGCACCTTATTGCTTGGCCACCATTTGCACTAGATACGCCTTTCACTTCATTTTAATGCAGCCTTTTGCAGAAGGTCGTTTATTAGGTAATCACTTGTCTATGGAAAAGCCTAATTACTCCATATTTGTCAGAAAGAGGAAATGGTACTACATTTGAATACTGAATGGGCTGTAAACTAGTCTCCGGATGAGGAATATGAAAATTGTGAAAAGCTTTTACTTATTGCCAGTTAAACAAAAGTTGCTAAATAAACCTATACATTCGGGGTTAAAATAGACAAATACTCTGATGTAGGGGAGGATGAAAAAGCATATAGTTTACAGCTTTTTCAACTTTAGTGCTAAACGCATAAAATAATTTATAGCTGCTGCACCTCCTAGTTCTGTGTGGAGCACTGCTGCACCCTTCTGGTCCTCTGCGGAAATCGTTTGAATCTGTCCTCGCGAAAGCCGCTTGGTAAATTCAAAAGAAAAGGAAAAAATTGTTTAGCCATTACTGAGTTTTCCTATGGTTCACACCCATCAAGCATGTATGTGCAGAAAAGGAGCTTTTGTTTGGGTTTTTATCTCTAAAGTACATTCTGCAAGTGCTGTTTGCTTTTCTAAATTCACAGCTGCCATGGGAATTAGTGATTATAAAGAACTCATGCACTGATAACATTTATAAAACTCTTTTTTTTTTAAACCCTTGTCAATATTTGAAAGGAAAAGCATTCTGATTTTCATGAAAAGTGACATGGATACCAGCAGCAGGACAGTTACAAATAGAGAGTTGCTTATAACTAATGGTCTCATGAAGATTTTTATGACATCTGGTCTTGAACTGCCTTAGCCCGAGGGGCCACCACTATCAGTTTGTGTGACATTTGCCGTGATTTGTCTGCATATTTTGACAATTTAGATAGCATGTCATACAATTCTCTTGCTGTTGTATCTAATCTTTTGCTTGGGAGGTAGCTTAATGAAAAATAAATTTTAAAAGGCTTTCTATCCTGGCTTCTCAAGGAAATGAGGCACACACAATCACATAGTTTGTCATCCCTCAAACCTTTCTTTCCCCAGAGGCCTTTGAAGCTGCTGATGAATTTTCAAACTGACACAGAGACAGAGAGCTCAAGGATTTCAAATTTCTTCAAGACTGTAATAGAGGAGCAGATAACAAGTTCCCAAAGACACAGAGTAACATCTCGCCTCTTCATTCAGAGACATGGGAACAGGGCGGCAAATGGGCAGGCACAAGACGACTGGCCAGGCAATGTCCCAGTGCCACTGGGGCTGCCACTCTGCTCAGCCAAAGGGAAGCTGGCAACACTGTGGACTAGGGAGCGGAGCAGGACACAAATCATAGAAAAATAGGAAACCAAGCTACTCTAGTTTAACATCTCAAAAAAATGTGCTTTAAGATTACTGGTAACTGCCAAGTAAAATCTACCATATAACCAGCTACACATGAATCTTCCTTGTCTACTTCTGCTCATGGATGAAGCTATCTCCCCTCCACATGATCATCACCTCTTCCAGGGAGAACTGTTCTCTCTGATGTGGCAGCTGAGCTGCCCATGAGTGCTTCCTAAGTTTTCTCCTGTGAAATGGAGAAAGCCAGCTCAAACAATTTACAATAGTAGGTCCTTGCTGATTTTGCTCAGTCCAACATGAATAAAACACAGTCTATTTGCTAGACATGTTCTGAAACACCATAGTCAGCCATCCTGTCTACCTGAGGCACCATGAGAGCTGGACCTGATCTAAGGGAAACACTAAATGAGACCAAACACACCAGAGCCTCGCTATCTGCTGACACTGATAAGTCCAATGAGGCACTGCAGGTCCATACATCAGCTGAGGAGAGCAATTAGAGAAGAGAGCAGGCACCAAAATGTTCCACTGCAGCGTTTTGATGCTATGCAAGGCAGGCTAGGGATACCCGAACACTATCAGGCGTTCATAGGCCTTTTTGAACCATTCGTGCAATTATACATCTCCAAAGGGGAGTTTTCATAGTCCACTACAGTGCACAGGTATGTCCAACAGTGGAACCCTCACCAGGGGTAACAAATAATTAGGCCCATAGTCTGCAAAGCACATGAAGACATACAGTGCTATATAACAACATATTAGAACTTTACCCGTAACTCATTCCAAACAGAAGCCCACAAATTCGAACAGAAGGCACGAACTGAGCTGCATAAGACAATGGAAATTAACAACCAGAACCACTTCCATCAGATTCCACTTACAGTAGAATATTGTGGGCAAAAAAAAAAAAAAAAAAACCACAAGGACCCAGAGAGGCATTTTCTGTAAAGGATTTTCTGTAAAGATATTATATGAATCTTTAAATGTCCCACTCCATTAGAAACAAATGTCTCTTTTAGGAAGTGAGAACAATTTACTGTAATACGAAAGAGATAAGATACACAAATAATGGAAGAGAGTCTTACAAATTACAGGGACTGGATATGTATGAATACATCTGTCTCTTCAAGAAGATTTCTTTCTGCAAACTGCAGGTAATCTGGCAGAGGAGGCATATATCTACAGTGCTCAAAATGCCCTTTACAGGAACACATTTCTTTAGATAATTCTTTCTCTATGTAAAAGCCTAATTACTCAGTGGTTATTAGACAAGGAAAATGGAGTTCCATTTAAATTTAGAACTGGAATCCAAGCCAAACTCCAGGGGAGGAGAAGAAACATTTTACAGATGGAGACTTGCAATCTAACTGCAGGGTTAGGTAATATAAATGTCCCAAAAGAAGAGAACAAAGCACAGTGTTATGATTGAAGTCCCCCAAATGCATATTAAGAAGTCTGAGTCTCTCTTCAAACAAGCGATAATTTGTCACAGTGGTGAAGAAACATTACGCAGATACATGGAAAAGAAATATTCTTGAACTAACATATACCTATTTTGGTGTGACAGATACCTAATACAAAAGGATGGTTTTTTTCATTGTTTTTTTTTTTTTTTACAAAAAAACTAAGCATTCATAATGACATGTCACAAAGCCAAAGTTTCTAGCAATAAAATTACTACTAACATTAACATAACCAGACAATTCTGGCATTTAAAGCCAAATAAGGTGGTTATATGTAAGTTGGTAAATAAACTATGCAGATAAGCCTTTCAAAAACTGTTACCCATTTTCAAACCAAAAACTCATTTCCAAGACTAGATTAAAGTCAACTTTTTCAAAGTTAAGTAATCAATGTTGCAGATGAATGTTTGATAGGAATTTTATGCTGGATAAATAGGGTAGATGCTTAATTCCCACTGATTTCAACACACCTGCTTTTATACGCTTAGATGTCTGCATTTCAATGACTTTAATCAGATTCTAGTCTCTATAAACATGCCTAGTACTTTTTGAAAACATGATAGTTGTTTGACCTTCTTTTTTGCTTCTTGGATAGGTTCTCTTCTCTCTCATCTGCCATGTAGTTTGCCTCCACTGGTGCTACTCTACTGTAGAATTCCATATAATTGTGACCTTTCTCTCTGCCTCTATCTTTCATTTCATCACTTCTTCCTCTTCTTCCTACCCCTTGTCAGTTGCTGTTGGTCACAGACAAATATGCCCTGGTAGTGATTATTCTGATTTTGCCTACGTTAGTTTGCTTCTTCTGTCAGCACTGTCAAATACTGTCAATTTTCATAGAGAAAAATCAACATGAATGTCTCTGGAAGATAATCTAGATACAGCATACCATTGTTTAATCTGAAATATCAAAATATCAAGAACTATATCTTGACACTCTTGTATTCATATGAAGAGTACCAGATCCGCCCTTTCCGTCACATTACCCTATTTTCCCTGCTTAGCCCACAGCATTGACAGATGGAAGTTTTAGACAGGATGGCACAACTGGCATGAAAATTAATTCAAGGTTCCTGTTACTTGTTCTATTCAAGGGCAAGGGAATGAAAGATGATGAGATGTGAACTCAACTTTTTTTTCTAAATGCCAGGTTAAAATCACCTCCTTTTCTACAGAATAATTTTTTCTGCAAACTCTGATTCTGTACTTGGACAACTGAAGTTGCATTTCTGACTGCCTTGCACAAAACAGCAGAAAATGTTGACCAGCGTAACCTCCTGTCTAAAACAGGTCAGCTCAGGAATCAGACCAGGCTGGTCAGGAATTTCTGTAATGGGGTCTTGAAAGTTTCCAGAATGGAGCCTGCAAAATCTCAGACAGCCTCAGACAGTCCATTGCTTGTCTATCCTTATAAAGAAATATTTTTCTTTATACCTGTTATAAACCTCCACTGTTTAAGTTCATTCCTATTCTTCTCATCCTTCCACACAGCTGTAACAAATTGGCTCTGTATTCCTGATGACTAATTAGCTGTCTCTTCTCCAGGCTGAAGAATCTTGGTCTCTCAGCATCTTCTCACAGGACAAGTATTCCAGTCCCTGACCACATTGTTGGCCTTCAGCTGATATTACATCAGTTAAATTTTTTTCTTTTTGGAGGGGTGGTGGTGGGGCAAAATTGGTCACATTATCTAGACACTGTCTATTGACAGTCAGGTGAAGGGAGATAATCACATCCCTCAATTTACTAGCTATGCTTCTGTTGATACAATCCCATCTGCTGCTAGTCCTCGTCATCACGGGCATGCCCTGCCGGCACCTGTGTAGCTTCCTATGCACAAGTATGCCCAGGTCCTTCTCCACAGAACTGCTCCTTGGCCAGTCAGTCTCCAGCCCATAGCACTGCAGAGGGTTGTCCCATCGCTCTTATGGAACTTTGCATTTGCTCTTTTTGAAATTCCCAATGGCACATTCCTGTAGAGTGGGTAGCCATCTTCAAATGGGCTCTCTGTCCCTGAGCATTTTGATAACACCTTAGAAGTTGCCATTACCCACAAACCTGTCCCTTCCTCCAGGCCATTGGTAAAGCTATTAAGTAGAATAGATCTCTGAGAATCACAGAGTGCTAGGGGTTGGAAAGGACCTCTGAAGATCATCTAATCCAACCCCCATGTCAGAGCAGGATCACCTACAGTAGGCCACACAGGAACGCATCTAGGTGGGTTTTGAAAGTCTCCAGAGGAGCAGAGCCCATAACCTCTCTGGGCAGCTTGTTCCACTGCTCTGGCACCCTCACAGTAAAGTTATTTTCCTAATGTTTAGTCTGAGCCACTTGTTTTCCACTCACAAGCAGTGTAAAGCTAGTGTGACCCCTTAAGCAGCATCTATAAGGCCAACAGTCCAGTCAGTTTCTCATCTCTCCAGTAGTCTATTCATCTAGCCTGTAACATCTCAACCTGGCTAAAAGGTGCCATAGGAGCAGAATATCAAGACAGGCATCTACTACTCAGATATCATCCACAGACCTCATTATTGTTAGGTTGGTTGAGTATAATTTGACCTTGGTAAATCTTAATCACCTTCTCCTGACCTTGGTAAATCCTAATCACTTTCTCCATACATATTTGCCTTGGAAATTTTTTTCTAACAGCGTGGGTAAGCAAAGAAAAAAAGAAAGGGGAAAATTCCTTTAACTAGATAGTATTGTTTCTCTAAAAACTGCTCAACAATTTTTTAAAAAAATAATTCTAAAGACTCTCAGTCCATAAAGTATTGAAAAAGATTTTAAATTACAACATTAAATGGACTGCTTTTAGTGAGCAAGACATTCTGACAGAATCACACGTCATGTGAAAACTGTTGATACATTCCAGTGGGTCTTTGCCATTGACAGAATTAATTTGTACTATTGTCAGTAAAGGTACATACTTTTATATAAGAAGTAAAATCAATGCTGGAATTTTCTTTTTTTCAACATCTTACAAGCAAATTTGAGAAATTTGAGTCTTATATTTAAGAACCAGTCCTCAGCAGACTGACATATAAACTATACATGTGTGCTATTATTTAAATAAGTTGTAAACAAAGCTGCTCAGCTGTCAAAAAGCAGGGAGTGCTGATGTGTGTATACATTTCTCAAACAGCATATGGCAAAATTTCTTGACATAAACACCATTCCTTATCTACGTTAACATTTTTATTAGCAATGCTTGTATATTTTTACTAATAATCCACACAAGTTAATTCTTCTGTGAAGCACAAGACTATTTTTTATTTCTTTACTACACATAAAATACCATGTTCAAAAAAGTATCTCAAGAAACGTATCATGAACTGTTTAAATAGTTAAATTCTCAACACAAGGAGGTGCTGTTGGGACTCAAATTTTGGGGGCAGATCCAGTAATGCATCACTATATAGACTAACATATTTGCAGAAGAATTCCAAGGTGAGCACTAATCCTCACATCCAAGAATGAAATCCTGGATCTGTGCAAGACACCCTGTACTATGCTGAGTTCATAACCGAGGGTCAGTTTTATACTGTACACAAAGGTGTGTTTCTGCAAGACACATTATCAGAATTGTCTTACAACTTTCCAATATGCATAACTGACACACGAAAAGCCTGTGGGTAACATTGTATGGACTAGTGTTAATAGCCTAAGAAACACTGGGAGAGCAAAAAGCCTAAGAATTCAGCAGATTAAGATTTGATTTATTTTTTGTAGAAAAACTCCTGTCAGATTCACATTGGCTAATTTATTTTCATGGTATTGAGAAAATGAATTCATTATGGTATAAACAGAGTTTCCAAGCCACCCAGATTTTGTAAATATAAATATGCCAAATCAAAACATCTGTGCTTCAAATTGGTCAGCTCATTTTAAACATGTTGCTAAAAGCTGTGTATCACATATAAACCAACCAATGGAGCAAACTCTTAGATCTCCATGCCCGAGAAATCCATTCCCCTATTTAGAAATACTCCAAGAAAACTCACATGATTTTCAGAGTTTCTGAGCCAGTACAGCTTCTATGGTCTATGGCATACTAATGTACAAATCTGTTCAGATCAACAGATACGTAACAGCAGAGATAAGTAATTAAAACTGAATGAAATAATGACAGGTTAAATGATAAACCATAGGATCTCGTTATGAATATACAGCAAAAGGGTTAAATAAGGTCTCATTCTTGCAAAGGAAATACAAAAGAATGAAAAATTTCAACTTTTCTATAAGAAATATTGACATTCCACCTTCCTCAGACTCCTGTTCCTCTCCAGAAATAGTACGCTTCAGTCAGAATATGTTGCCAGTACTGGTAACAATCTCGCATAAGGAAAAATGAAGGCAGTTACATCACAGCATCTCCTAGCCATGATTCTCCCTAGGAGATGCAATTAATGTAAGAACATGGCTTCTTGAAGAACATGGTTTATAGAAACAAGGATTCAATAGTTTTTCAGCATTCATTTTGCTCATGCTTGCTTTTTAAATTAAAGGAGGTATTGGTGGGGGAAATGTGCATTTTAAAAATAGCACTTAGATAATTAAGTCACATTTTTTAGCTGGAAATTTGAAGTTGATATTGCAAAATTGCTATCCACCCTAGCCTTTTGATCATATTGCTATGGCAAGAGTTTGAACAAGAGACTCTTTATGTTCCCTTCATGTGTCAACTTCACAAATTAAGCCCACTTCTGCCTTTCCACCCAAGCAGACTGTCATTATTTTTATTTTTAAATGCCAGGAAATAAGGGAGTGGAGTCTCTCTTTCACTTGCGCATTGGCATTCCGCCCCTGCCTCGCTCTGTCTGGCAGAACATATGCACATACAAGAGAATGTATAGTTCAGAAAGCCATAATTGAACACACCAGGATTCACAGTGGGATCCCACTTGCAGAGAATGAGCTCTTCACTTCTCAGTAAATTCCCCACAGGAATTTCCAGCTGAAAAAGCAGTCTGTTTTACACACCAGAAAAATGCATGAAAGGGTGGAAACACTGCTCCAGATCAGCATTGTTAGCATTTATATAGCCAAATTATTTCAGACAGTCAAATTACAGGAAAACAAACCTATCTTCAGAATACCTCCCCGAGGTCAAGACATATTATTGCCATTCAGTGAGACACAGATGTGTAATGTGTCATATCTGATGTCATCCACTGAGTCATGGGCAAATCCAGAATATTATCTAAGAGAGGTGAGAAAGACTGAAAAGAAAAAGACAGTGCTTGCCCCTGTGCTTGCTCTATTAGCTCTTGCCATCAGTCCACAGGTGAAGGCAAACTGTTTTTTTCTGCCTACTGTCCATCTTCTCTCATACAGCTCAGTTGTTAATCATAGGTTAGATCTCTTGGGACCACCTTATCTGGAATGCTTTTGTTTTTAGTAAAACTTGACCTTTCAAAACAACAGCATGGGGGGGGGGGGAATTTTGGATGACACATTCACAAATTTTGTGGCTGAATCATTCAGAGTCTTTTTTTTGTTTATTTCTGAACCTGTGCCTAAATCTGCAATAATCTATCTGACACCCCTAGAAAATACCTTTTTTCTCTCTCATATTTTTTGTATTATTTCCAAAGTATTTTTTTATAATCTAACCTTTTTAAAGAAAATTTTGGCAACTCCAGTGATTTGGAGGACTAACACTGTCACAGAGACACCCACAAAACAGAACAGGTACTCAAAATCAAGAGTTATTCCAACCAGAAAACTGCCTGGCATACTAACAGACCAAAGCATATCACATGTTTAGATATCAGTTAGGAATATAATGTTACACAACTTGACTCAAGGATTCACAAACATTCCTTCTTAGAAAGATAACCCAAAACATGCAGACATTCATTCAAAAAATGGAAAACTTCTCACTTAACAGTATCCAGAAAGGAGATTCATTCACTCACACAGCTGAAGGCTGATTCAAGGATATATGCAGCAGTATCACTCACCAGATGGAGATGAAGGCTCATTCAACCTTGGGAAGTTTCTTTGGGTAGTGTTCCTGATCAAAAGGAAAGTCCCCAACTGCAAACCCACTACTCCCAGGACAACTAACTCAAACCACCCCTCCAGCAGCATCCATTTAAAACTTCAGCAAGTCTCACCTGCAGTCAATTCTAATTAGCTGAAAAAGTGAGGGGAGCACCCGAAGCAAAGTCACCAGGTTTTAACAGCCATCCTTCTTAGGTCTTTGGTGGGACCTTGTCAGGGTAGATGCAACTGCCACAAACACTAAAACAGTTTGCTGATTTTTGCAGAATATTTTTATAAAGATACCACAACTCATTTTAAACAGGAATCTTAACGTTAAATTTAAGTGTGGTTCTTCCAATTTCATTTGAATGTTGCATTCTCTGAAAAGGAAAAGCTCCCTCATCTTTTGCTGAGATTGAACGGTCACAGTTCAACTTTCTAGTTTCAGTACTTCCAGCTTTCACTGTTTTATCATGCATCTTAGGATACTTTTTCTCTAGTTTCTTAAGTCGTGTCATCTGAAATCACATGAGTGTTTGGGGATCTTATTTTTCTTTTGAGAAACATCATTTTTACCTGCTAGTGCTGTTCAAGGAAGTCTGAAATAGAAATCCAAGGCACTTACATAAAAAGGAATGTAAAAGAAGAACTTGGATTGTCACAGTGTTTTATATCTCACTTTAAACCAATTTCATGACAGTGCAGAAAAGTGGTAGCATGAGGCTGGCCAGGTGAAACTCTTATGTATGCATCTGATTCTATTACAGAGAATTTGGGAATTTACAAAAGTGTATTTCTGGTGTTGACCTTGCGGAAGTCCTGAACAAGACAGTAGGACTTGTCATAATTCGTGCAAGTAACAGATTTTATGTTAGGATGAGGGACTCAAGCCCCTTTTCCTCTCACCTCAGCCCTTCTCAGAGTAAGGCAGGCATTGCTGTTTCACCCTGGACACCTTCAGGTCAAGGCTCCCGTACCCTACAGTCACACCAGCAACATCTGAAAAGGGGTGAACACAGAATCAGAATCCAAAGGAGTTTTAAAATATTAAACTCAGGTTTGCCGTTATGAAATTGCTAATCCCATTAGATTCCACCAGGAAAATTTACATGTAGAAACCAAACTATGTTACAAAGACCCAAATCTCATTTTGCCCTTGCGTATCCCTTCACTCAGTACATTGACTCTCAGACTAGCATGGCCAAACACTGCAACAATATAAATAACAGCAGTTTAATGGCAACAAGAGTGCACTAGCATAAAACTGTCTGTCATGGGAAAGAATGGGCAATACCTGTGATATGGCTCAATATTAACAAAAATGAAAATGTCATGGGGTCAGATTCTTGTTTCACTGGACTTTTTCCTACTTCTGAAAATAACAGACTAATGGAGCAGCTGTTCCACTGCTGAATTTGGACTATCATCTTTTTAAAAAAAAGATATATCAATATCATGCTTTTTACCATGTACGTGTGAGCAAAATTATATAAATATGCTTTAACTGTAAGATTTTTTTTTAAAATCATTAGAAATTTCATACCTGTGAGACGTGTATTGACTGAATTCACTTGAATAAAGTTATAACAATGCCAAAGTACTTGCAGACAGAAGAGACAGCCTGGTTCAGAAAAGAAGTTTATTTTTAACTTAATGTAGCCTTTCAATCATGATACTTCTCAGACAGGCTAGTGAAGACAGTCACAAACATGAATGATGTACAGAGGTTTAAAAATATCTTTCTTTTTTCTTCTACAAAGAGTTAAATAACTATGTCTATTTCTTCACTGAAGATGGAAAATGGAATTTTGAGGAGAAAGCATGTTTCAAGATCTAATGAGATTTTGAGGAATAGAAGCATCCAAAGCCAATTACTTTGTTTTTAATGTCTGTTTGTTAAAAGGAGCTAAAAAGGCTAGGCATGGCTGGGGCCAGTAAAAAGAGGAAATTAGGAGCATACATCTCCATAGTCAGCTTCCTAGAACAGCTCACTTAGCTATTTCAGATCAAAAAATTTAGAAGAAAAACAGGGTGGTTCAGCTTCCAAAAGCATACTTTTGATTACACGATAGGAGCCTTTCAATTAGCCGTTAGAATGGCACATCATGGGGATTTGACAGCTCCAGATCAATACGCTGACCCTGGGTTTGTTTTTTTTTTTCCTTCAGACTATCAGGAAAGGGAAAAAATAGCATCCAAGAGGAAAAAAAACACAGTAACACAAAGCATCCACACAGTATAAACGGAACAATGGTGACCAACACTTTTCAATATCTTTCACTAGACTTTTCAGTACCTTTCACTAGATGCTCTTCCTTGACCTTTCTGCACCTTATTACATTGCTTTGAAACAAACATAAACATTTCAGGGGTTAGCTAAAGTCAAAAGCAGGGCATTTTTCAACTGTTTTCATGGCTCTTCTAGGTGTTGTGATCTCCTAATTGTAAATTCTTCTCTATATGCACATTCCACCTTTTTTCTCTTTTCTTTTTGTTCTTTAAACCAGAATGGAGCTTGACAGAAATGAAAACTTGGCAGTCACCTAGGACATACAGATCTTAGAGACTGTATCATTATCTCTCCTCAGTTGTTCTTTTTCTGTCAGCACACAAAGTTCCAAACAAACTTGGAGGCTTTCCTGTGTGTCCGACAGCCTTAAAAGCAAAATTAATTCAACACTATGAAATTAAACAACAATGATCCAGGAAAGAAAATGTAACTTCACCACATTTTTTTCATCAGTTCGATTTCTTTTGGACTACAAGTAAATGAATCAAATTCTGTAAAAGGTTTCTGTGTTCTCCTTCTAGTCCACTCAAGGCTACCCATTCATAATATGGACAGCTAAGAAATCGAGTTCAGAAATTCACTGTGAAGTGAACTACTAGAATGTGATAGATATGGGGAGTAAAAAAAAGTAACATAGTACATATCTCTGCTTAAAATCAAAGCTGTGTATCAGGAGGCCTTCTTTTCCCCACATCATATAAAATGCACCAAATAACAGGGGAGTGAACAGGTGAGGTTGACTCTAAGGCAGAGACGTGGCGATGAAACTGAGTACAAGAACCAGTGAAACCTGCTGTTACACAGAACCAAGAGCAGGATGAGGAGAGGGAAACCCACACCAATGGAGAGCACCTACCTTGGAGGCTTGGACGGAGATGACTGGAGAGTAGATTCTTCCCAGGCAGGAGGCTACTGCAATGGCGCCTGTGGGACTGTCTGAAATCCACACATTGAAGGCCCCAAGGGAAGCTACCGCATGAGAGCAGGAATTGCAGGCAAAGAGCAGTAGGAATTCTCCTTTCCTGAAAATCCTGTGTAAGGAATGTAGCTCCTATGCGACTGGAAAAAGTACAGACTTCCTAATTCGGAGCCAGGACACCTAAGAAGATGTGATGAACAGCCAAGGCAAGCCTTGATTTTGGATGTTGGACTAACCTCTGGCAAAAAGCTGTTTAGCCTTTGGGTGTGTAAAATTTTCAATAACTAAAGATGCAAACATATATCAGATTTTAATATATTTTGCTTACAACTCAAAGCTATGTGTAGTTGCGCGTCACCTGCCTAAGTCCTAACTAGCCCCTTTCACAATTATCCAGTATACTCCATGACAAGCTCTCTGATCTGCAGCCCTGCTTTTGTGTGCTAAGAAGGCATTAGAAAAAAAGGTACACTATGCACCTGTACATCACAGTCAGGCTCTGAATCAGCTTTTGATCTGCCACATCAGCAGCTCCTGGACCTGAGCCTGCACCAGCCCTGTGGAGCCACCAACCACGGTACGCAGCATGCCCCCTAAAAACTGCAACATCCAGCAGCAGGAAAACGGGAATCTTTATGCTCATGCTGGCTCATCTGTGCTTTGCAACCTCTAAGTGAAATTATCAGCATTGCTCCCAGGGAAAGGAGAAAAAGATAAATATGATAACTTGTTTCTATCTTAGGCCAGGAATTTCAAACAGACAATAGGGATTTTCATTTTTAATGCATATTTTCGAGCTTGAAGGGAGGCATATGGGAGAATAGGTATTAGGGCCACAGCAGATTTTTTTCTTGAGCTTGTTTAGTGAGAACAGTGCTATTCAGCTGCCACTGACAGGTTCTACTTACAAAAAAAAATCTCATTAGAGTGTGCCAACATACTGCTTTGCCATATCCTAGATTTCACAGCCTAAAATTACAAGCAAACTTGCCAAAAAAAAAAAAAAGTGAGCGTGAGACAAAAGGCAGAGTGAACCAGAAGACAGAATGTTGTCAGAAAAATCACATAAAAGCAATGAATTATACCATGGGACTTAAGCACCATAGAGCCCCATGAAATGAAAAAGTTCCATTGATTTCCTCTCAGCTCCATGAGTGGTCTCCTTTATCAAATGCCTTTGGAAGTAAGACCTCCTGCTGGTTTTCTTATATTAAACTGGAGAAAGCACACATTCTATTGTCAGGGTTGTTGCAAGGATGTAATCAGAGATTTGGCATCCCAGCTCATAGAAACCAAGAAACTTGGAAAAAAATCCCCATACTGTTAGTTGCCATTTTTCTTTTCTAACAGAAGGTTGAATATAATTACCTTAAAACTCAGTGGCATCAGGGGTAGACAACATTAAAACAAATGACCTTTCTTCCAACTATGCATTTTCCTTATCATGGTGATAAAGTGATAATTGCCTGGAGATTGCTTATTGTAAATGCAAGCTCTTGTCACTTATGAATTCCCTCCTTAGGTCACTCTCCTGACAAGCAGAGCCATTTATAAAATGATCCATGAACCTGAGTCACATTTCTATTCAGTTGCACTGAAAATTAATATGAGAGTAACAGAAGGAATAATGCTGGGGGAGGAAACTTCCATCGGCATAAGTTATTTTGGAAAGCCACTGCATTTATCTAAATGAATGGCTGCCATCGTCCATCTCAACTTAAGAGTCAAAACACTGCATAGTCAGTGTGAGAAAGAAAATGATCCAAATGATTAGCTGATTTAAGATCCACAAGTCCAGAAGTGACAAATATTTACCAGAGGATTCCTATTCCTGAAAATTACGTCTTTTATGTTTTCAGTATAACTTATCTTTGGGAATAAGTATAGAGTTAGCACATCACATCTGGATTTCCATGAACTCCATACATGAGCTGACATGGACTTACTGTGTAGGCTGAATAGATGAGATGGAATCAAATTATGAACAGTATTTTTAAAAACAATATGCAAACAGACTACACATATTTGTATATATATTCTTTTTACATAAGGGAAAAGCAAAGGAAAGACAAAAGAGAAAGAAAGCACATGCACAAAAGACACTAATGTTTTTCTTTTAAGAGGGTGTATCCTATGTGAACAAAAACCAGCAGCTGCATCCAGCAGACATCTAAAAACCTGCAGGTGCAGTAGTAAAATAATTTGAAATATATACATACATATACTCACACAGAGAATAGACTATTTAACCTAGGAAGAAAACTGTTCAAAATGGACAAAACATGGCAAGTACAATCTGACATGAGATGATTTGTCTATTACTTATTTGCCAGCTGAATCGGAAGGATTCACCTGCTGTTGCACAGGCTCCCGTAGGCGGAGACGGAGAAGATGTGAAGTGAGGCAGCTGTGTGTGTGTCCAGAGGCAGGCTTGGCCCAACTGCGGGCAGCCTCGGGGTTGCTCTCACTACACCGAGCAGTGAGGCATACCAGGGGGGGCTCCATGATGAGTAGGGGCTGCAAGAAGGCCATGAGCACCAGGTGTGAAGGGACAAGTCAGAGTGATGTAGAATTATGCTGCTGGGGAATTTTTTTCTCCCTGAGTGTTCAGGAGGCTACTTTTGCCTGGTGAGCAGAAGTTGTCAGCCACCATCATCGGCTGGCTGAAGGGCTGCCATAGGAACAGCCTCACTACGATGCTCTGCTGACTAAACGCATCTATATATAATCAGTGTTCTGGAAGATATTTTCACATGTGTGAGAAGAACCTCTAATCCTCTTCCCTATTCCCTTCCTTCCTAGTTAACGTAACTATTACCATTAACACTGTCAGATACCAATAAATGGTGTTCTTTGTGGAAAATACAGGTATTGCTTTTTC
The DNA here is from genome assembly GCA_020746105.1 of Trogon surrucura. Classification (NCBI taxonomy): domain Eukaryota; kingdom Metazoa; phylum Chordata; class Aves; order Trogoniformes; family Trogonidae; genus Trogon; species Trogon surrucura. The sequence goes on along the minus strand of CM036617.1, from coordinate 107,195,261 downwards.
AGCAGTCCACTCTACTAATAGTACAAAACCTCAGGTTTCAGGTGATTTTATCTGAACAAACCTTAGCAAGAAGTGCAGCTTTAAACCATGTTTTATTGACATCTGCTTTTAGAGGTTGTCAGTACTTCACTTTGATTAATTAAATTTACTTAAAGTAGTTTAATGGCAACCCAGACTGATGAGTATGTAAAAAAAAAAAAAAAAAAAAAAAAAGATAAGGTAAATAGGAGAGACATGAAAAGTTAGGGCAAATTATTTTTTTTTTAAAAAAGTGAAAATAAAATCTATTATAACAGCAATGTGTGGGAGAAAAAAAAACACTGAAAAGGAAGAGGAAAGGAAAGAATGATAGCAGCTTAGAGAGCAACAAAATGTGTGAGGAAAATTCCTTTCAAAACATTTAATAGGACTATTGTTATTTTTTCTTCTTTTAAATACAGCTAAGCTGAGTATGGACCTGCATTGTACTCCTACTTTTTCCTGACTTCAGTTCTGAGCTGCTCTAACGGTAGTTAGAATGATCACCCTAACTGCAATGATATATGCATACCCTTCATCTTCACTTTTCAGAAACCATTTACATTAGAGAACTAGGAGCAAGTATCAGATGGCTAGTTATGCCAGTGGTGTGTTAGCCAGATATTTGCCTGTGTGCAACAGGAAGCCCATACCCCCTTTAGAACAATCCCAGTACTGAATAAAAGACAAAGTATTAAAAATAACCAAATCTGTGAAACACTAAACTTTTTTTTTAAATCTCTGTGAAGATATTGGCGTGCTTTGTTCTTACTCAACACTGAATAACAACTGCCTGTGTTGTTTACTCTGGAAAGAGTTCTCACTCAAGTTTTTTTGTGTCCTTCATTACTTCTATTGGCCAAACTACCCAAAACTATTTCTCGTTACGCATCAGGATTAAAGAATTCCCACAATGCCTTGCTTTTATTTAACGAGACAAAAGAGTGTGCTATATTATGGGAAACACAGTTAAGCTCAGCTGAAGAGGGTCCCTTCGGAGAGCCGGTCAAGACAATGACAAATCCCCCCGATATAGCTACAAGTTGTTCTCCCTCTATTGCTCCAGATAGCTCAATCTATATCCTTAAGCAACGTCCACGTGCCTGTCCCTTAACAGAATTGGTCAGTTACAGGTTTACACCCGCCAGCGTTTTATTGGGTAGTGCCATTCCACTATGCAGGCGGCTCTCACTCCCCCTTCTCCCCCCGGCAAGGCTCTTCACAAAACAGGTGAAACCTCCTCCTCTCCGTGCCCCAAGGCAGCTTCAAGGACAGAGCCTTTGTTTAGGTCTAAGCTGGATTGTCCACACCTTTAAAGGGATACCGCACTCCTGCTCCACAAGAAATTCCCCTACACTTAGTAGCTCACCTGATTTTGAAAAAATGAAAAGGAGGTACTTAAAGTACAATCATCACGTTGTGTTTTCACATGTGAAGTAAAAACAGATTAATGCAGAAACAAAATAGTTTGATTTTGTTATTTACTTAAAATACGTATATCTTGTTTCACTTTACACATTACTTTTGAGTTTGCCAAAATAAGAGGTGGGGTGCCAGGGAGGTGCTCTTTGTAAATACTCCAAATATCACCTTGTCCTTATTCAAATGTTTCCTTAACCTTTCCTACTGAAATAGGTGCAAAAGCATTTGAGATGGATTAAGCTACCAAGATGTTGAGAGTACTAACATTATCTTGTTCTTTCCTCTTCTTCCACCTGGAAGCTTCTTCTACTTTTCAATTTCTTCCCTATAAAGTCTTACCCATGTTCAGTATCTCAGGCCAGGAATGGTTCTTATGTTGTAAGTTCATATGAGCCAATAGCAAATGCACATCACATGAGGCCACCTCAGATAAACGGAGACAACTACCAAACCTCAATTCAACCTAGTAAATCCATGCTGTGGTACTTTGTTTCTAGGCCTCTCTGAACAACCAAAACAATTCTTCATGATTTTTGAGACGTTCAATAGAAAGGAATCATGTCCAATGCACAAGATATTTTCTGTATCTGGCCAACCTAGACTGTCTTATCAATCTACTAGACAGTGTTTGCTGAGATGGCGGTATGAATTCCAGTGGTTCCCAAGAGCTGCTCTGTCCCTTTGCTTAGTATTTCCACACAAACAGTGAGATACTGCACTCTGCCTGGAAGGTATATGGGGCAGTACACAGAGCCCCATTTCCAAACACATGGGCTAAAAGTACATGTGTGAAAAAAAGTAGTGTCAGCTAAGGGGATCAAGCCTTAGGTTATGAAGGTGGCATGATTATGGCATGTGGCCAAAGCAACCGGCTGGAGGGAGGCAACAGCACTGAAACATGTTTGAATGCATGACTCACACCAGTTGCATGTTTACCTGTAACAACAGGTCAGGAACGGAGTTGCTTGAACTGCAAAACCTTGTTGTGTTTCTCAAATGATGAGAAAAAATGCTGAGCTCTAAAAAAAAAGACAGAGACTGAAATACAGAGACTGAAATACTACATTTCCAGTACGTAACAAGATATTTCACCTCCGCGGTTAGCTAAAGCAAGGTTCTACTTCCTCTTTCCATTATAATAGAATACATGAACATTTTGAGTTACCCACAAGAAAAAGAAGTCTGTCTTTTGTCTCCAGAGTCATAGATCATCTCATTCCAAAAGATAGATCACAGCCTGACAGAAATTCTCCTGATACTTGATATTTGAGACACTGTTCAAACTCAAGACACCAGAGCAACATCTCACTCTTAAAACTCTAGGTTTTCACCAGAACTCAGATATTGAGCCTAACTGAAAAGAGAAGGATTTTTTTTTTTTAAGTCATTTGATAATGCTTTTCTGGTAAGTAGTAAACATAATAAACAAAAATACCTAGAAACTAGTGCATTCCTTTCCTTGAGAAAAGGCACAGGAGGCAGAGGAAAAATGTCACACAAGAACGTCAGCAGTGGCTCTGGAAAATGTCATGCTACAGGTGTTATAAATGTAAATGAACACATGGTATTCTGGAACAGGAACTTAATGTTTGGTTTGAGGGGTTTTTCTTTTTTCTTTTTTTTTTATCTGTATGGATTTCTTTTGAATACTGAGACTGCTGGCTGTAAAGTCACAAAGTTATGGGTCACTGGTGGGACACTCCAGGGCTAGTAGTTTCACCCAGGTGGCTCAATATCTTTGAGGTTTTCAGCAAGCTTAGAAGAGTCCCTGCTGATTCCCACAACATATCTCTTTCTGTCACGTCTCATTCTTACGTTCCCTGTTCTCATCACTCCCTCAGTCCGTGACAGAGTTACATGCTTCAAACTCCATGCACATTGCCCATTCTAAAACCTCTGTCAACTGTTATTCCCTGTTCAGAAAGAAAGCAACACTCTTTCCCCAGATGGTACACTCTTATTCAGGTATGTTCTTAACTTGCACTCCAAGACTTACACTCCAAATAAAAGAGGAGTCATCAACATGATGAAAATTAGTAAGATAAATCACTCTTTACTACCATCTTTCTGAATCTTGATTTTTATGGGGAGTGGTATCTCTTCCTAAGGTCTTAATTTACATTTCAATTTCCTATGGAGATACTCAAGCTACCTCAGAACATGCTTCTTAAGGTATCAAGAACACTGTAGCCCCCTTACACTGCTAGGAAGGTGAATCAATTCTGAGAAAGTGTATATGCAGCTGCATTACTGTCTCGGTTTTGGCTGGGACAGAGTTCCTTTTCTTCCTAGTAGCTGGTATAGTGCTGTGTCTGGGATTTAATGTGAGAATATTGTTGGTTACACACTGATGGTTTAGTTGATGATAAGTAGTGCTTATCCAAAGTCAAGGACTTTTCAGTTTCCCGCGTTCTGCCAGCAAGGAGGTGCACAAGAAACTGGGAGGGAGCATAGCCAGGACAGCTGACCCGAACTGGCCAAAAGGATATTCCATACCATAGGTGTCATGTTCAGTATAGAAACTGTGGGGAGTTGGTTGGGAAGGGCTGGATCACTGCTTGGGCATCAGTCATGGTGTGGTGAGCAATTGCCTTGTGCATCACCTGTCTTTCTTAATTTTTATTTCTCTCTCTTTTTATCTTCCTTTTCATTACCATTGTTGTTGTTATTATTATCATCATATTTTATTTCAATTATTAAACTTCTCTTACCTCAACCCCTGAGTTTTACTTCTTTCTAATTCTCCTCCCCATCCCACCAAGGTGTAGTGCGGAGGACTGAGTGAGCAGTGGTCTGGTCCTTAGTTGCCAGCTGAGGTAAAACCGTGACATCTACTTCTGAGCTAACTTTTTTTCAGAGCTTTACCTTTCATATTTTCATTTCTGACTTGGAAGAAAAAGCAATTATCCACTACATACTACAATAGATCTGTGACTATTTCCGAGATACCTCTAAATGGGGTCTATCCATTAGTTGTACGGTGATTTCCATTGCGGAAAGTATAAACTGCTCTCATCAGGTAACTTCTAAATGCATAATCAAGGTAATATGCACTCATGTCATGATATTTCACTTGTAGCAGCCTACAAAGGTCTTCCATCACTTTTAAATTTGTTTAGCATGATCAAAATATAAAAGGTTATGCATAGATTTTAAACAACTTTAAATGGTTCAATTTTGCAATACTTGTTTAATTTTAATAACTACCACACATCTGTCCACTCCATTTTATGAATCAAGCCCATAAAGCTAGCATTCATTAGCATGTTGCTGTTGCTTACATGCCTCATGAGCAAAAGCCTTCTGATAAGCTAGATGAAAATAGTTATTTACCCCATCAGCTCTCTCACACATCTCTAGATTCTTTGCTGAAACTGTAGATCCTCCAGAGTGGTTTACTTTTCCCTAAAATTCCATCAGCACACACTGAAATCAGGTCTACTAGCCATTCTTGGACTGGTGACTCACAATGGTTTGATTCAACCCAAAAAAAACCAAATAGAATAAATGTGCAAGGTGGCAAAACAACAAAGAATTCTGAAAAGAATTTAAAAACTTAAAACATTGAAGTTCCTGTTCTGCTATAAAATACTCTTAACGCATGGTGATTTAATCTGGAATGAATTTAACAACTGCTGTTTCACGTGTTCATAAAAGGATGGTTCACATCTTTTTCACAAGTCTTTCCTGATAAGACTAAATAAATCAACTGAATAGCTCAATCTTCCAAACTGTTAGCACAACAGTTGCCACTTTAAAACAGAAAAAAATAACCAAACAAAAAAAGTCCTTGTTGTACAGAGCTTCTTCTTTCTACTTGTATCAAATTTGAGCAGACACCATTCCATATGCATTTGTTCATTTATTCAAGGATGTTGCACGTTATACATGGATTGCAGTAAAAATCAGAATTAATTAGTGGAGGGATGGAAGCTGTCAATGTGATTGCACTTTTTAAATATTTCAGTTGAGTTTATTTAAAGTTTGTTTCTATGCTAACAGCAAGCCAAAACCAAATCCACATCCACATCAATGATACAGCAAGTGGAGAAATTTCAAGACCCACAGGAAAATTCCACGAGGGCACAGTGCTGGCTCATGGTCATCCTGCTGTCCACCAGGACGCCCAGGTCCCTTTCCTCTACGCTGCTCTCCAGCAGGTCAGTCCCCAATCTATACTGGCACATGGAGTTGTTCTTTCTACACTTTCTACACTACTCTACACTTGCCCACCGTATTTCCTGTATTGCCTGTCTAGGTCTCGCTAAACGGCATCACAGCATTCTGGTGTGTCAGCCACTTCTCTCAGCACGGGAATGGCAAACTAGAAGAAAAAGGATTAAAATCAGCTTTGCTCATGAAGTGTGGAAAAATGAACTTCAATTTCATTAGATTATCTAGGATTAGTTTCTATCAGACTATTTATTGGTTTTCACCAGCCACACTTTCTTAGAGAGGAGAACATTCTTCAGCTCACTGCTGCATCTCTCCATGCCTGGTGCTCCAGTGCTGCCTGTGGTGATTTCAGCTGGTTCTCACCCCACACTGCAATCAGCATGTCTATCCTTCTCCACCGGGCTGAGCTTAACTATTTCTGTTTGTCTCGCACCTATTCTGATTCAAACACGGTACAATCCAAACTCAACAAAATATGTCAAGAGATGGTGAAGCCACAACTTGTTTTGATAGTTTCTTTTGGAAGTTAATCACTTTTTTGTTTGTTGGGATATTTTTTTTAATTCCTTAATTCTTAGATTTCCTTTTGTTTGGCTTCGCCTTCACTCCTTCAGCTCCCATTTTGCCATTAACCATGGGACTACACAGGCATCCTCCTGCCACTACTTTTCCTCATTACTGCACTGTCTCTAAGTGTAGAAAGATGGTTTTAATGTTCTTTTGAAAAAATACCTCTGGAAAACTAAGCTAGGCTTTTCAAAGGACATTTACACAAGCTACCAACCCTCTACACTTGCAGCAAGCCACTGACAAATAGGTCTTACTTGTCTATAAGTCATAATAATATTTCGTTTCTGCATCAAAGTAAACTTGATTCTCTGAACAATGAGAATTATTATTATGGCTTCCTACTTTAGAGAACACCAGAAAAAGAAGCAAATGCTTTACACTTCCTTTGTCTTACACTCATTCCAGCAGGGCTCATCCTGCTTTTGAGTCAAATGTTCAAAAGAGGGGTTTTTTTCACAGTAACACCCTAGGCTGCTGAGGGGCCTCAGAAATGTCAGACACAGTCAGGAAACACAGATCTGAACAAAGCCAGGATTGCAAGGGGCAAGGCCAACACCAACCATTATCCCCTGACCGAGGGTTTCTGGGGCCTGCCATAGTTACTCTTTTGCTTTGAAAAACAGTGAACTGGAGTCCAAAGGTAGCCATATGAGTTGAGGCTGTTATAAGGAATATTAAAAACACCAAAAAAACCTTGGCTGCTACAGCAGGAACTCAATTTGTGACATGAGCTACTTGTTGCAGAGGACCACCTGTCCTCATTGCACAGATGGTTTTCATCCATTAACTCCTCCACCCTCTCAGTCCCCCTGATGGTTGAACATCACTCCTTCCACACTTATCTCCCAGCCTGCTCTGTCTCTCACAGGCACTCCCTTCTCTGCCCTCTGTGTCCCTCCCGCACCTCTCATTTTCTGTTCCCTTTGGGCTGTGCACAACGCCTTTTCTACGCATCCACTGTAATGGACACACAGCGATGCCGATGCACATGCTAATGTAACCTTTTTAGCAGCAGACAATACAGTCCTCCAAGGATTATTTTTGAAAGTTTTTTTCCTCTCACATGACTCGCTTCATCCAGGATGACAGCATCTTGTCATGCCCACTCTCCATTAGCCCAGCATTTTCTTCCTCCTGTGTCACTTCCCGCAGTGATTCACAAGCACACAAATTATTCTGCCATTAGTTATATTTGTTTATGAAACTGCCAACAGATGGATAATGGTCTTCCAAAATAATAGTTACCTCCAGGCATACATATTGAAAAAGTACCATGAAATGCTTTTGTTTATAGCCTGTACTACTCTTTATGATACATGAAAAGTGCCTTAAAGGGTGTCTGAAAGTCTTTTTGACTTAACTGTTATTCCTCAGTGGAGTCAGTTTTCCATAATGTTGTAGACCGTACTTTCTGTGGTCTCACAGTCAAACCCAGGAAGCCAAGATTCAGATTTCTGCTATTTTTCTCTCAGAAACAGTCAGAAAACATAATTTCTCCTGGAACTTAAAAAAGTTACGAAAAAGGTTCCATTACCATAACTGTAAGAAGATATATCGGCCTAGACAATGATAGTAATGAAAGACTGAACTAAAAGAGGATGGTTTTGTAAACTAATGGGATAAAATTTAAAACATTTGGAAAAGAGATCCAGCAGACCAATAGTAAATTGAAGCTCGATGCTTCCACTCATGACATACTATTTCACCTTTTTCCTTTTTTTTTGTTTTTTACCTAAATATAGTCCAGGTCTAGTCTAGGTCTCTTTTTTTTTTTTTTTTTTTCTGTATGCCTCTGTTACATGTTAGCACTCTATCTCTAGGTGAACCCAAAAGGAACAGAAGAGTTAAATTATTCTGAAATAACCAAAAATATTCTAGTTTTGCTTTATGGCTCACTCTTAAGTTAGAATATAATGCAAATAAACTTCTTCCATTTTCTTCTTTTATTTTCTAGACTTGTCTATTTTGAGAATAAGTCTTTTCCAGACATACGCAAGACTGATTTAGGGCTGAGTAGAAACATCTCCAGGCAAAAAGCTAACTCAGGTTTAATCATGGTAGTTTGAATGTTGCTATAGTAGGATTCATCGTTAAAATATTCTTGAAGTCCATTTCTTAGCTCACAAGAAACTCAGAAAGGTAGTGTAACTCTCAGAGGTAGATTTTGGATGTCATTTTTAGAGGGGTAATGGGCTTCAGCTCATTTCTGATGTAATGAACTCTACTTAGAGGAAGTAAGACTTATCACCACTACATCTAATGCAAGTGTTTCAAGTTCCTTTGATTTTTTTTCCTAGTATATCAGTTATTTTATTTTGAAATTGACTAACTAACAGCTTTCTTCAATCCATAATAAATTCAATAGCAAATCTGAATGAATCATGCACTTGTGACAGCATTATGCCTTTATTTCGGTCAGTATCCCCTTGGATGGCTCCCCAATCTCAAGGAACAAGCATGGTTTTCTTGACAGTGAGTTCCAAAACACCAAATGAAAAGTTTACATCATTACAATATATATTAAAACAGCAGGTTAGTAACTAGTAAAACAGTTTCTAAATACTTTTTATGGGGTATTTTATAACATTTAAATTTCTCTTTTAAAAAAGAAGCACATAAAGAAACCAAACAGCAAGACACAATTGTACCCTCCAGCAGTCCTTGATTCAATATGTTTTCTCAGTGTATTTAACTTGCAAGCCACTGCATGACAGTAACTGACACACCTGACTGCACAGTTCCCTATTCTTTCTTCCTGATCCCTCATTTAGATTTTTTTTTATTTGTACTTTAACAATTTGGCTTTCATTTATTTAGAAAACGTCAGTAAAAACACCACTGGAAGAGACTAATCTGTAGATCCAGGCAAGCCTAGCAATGATCAGAATGTAGATGTAAAAAACTAAATCACAACCATAAAGACATAAAATTCTTTAACAGTTCCATGGAAGTGCTAGGTATGCTTTCAAGACCAGATCTTTGCTATTCAAAACACACATACTGCAGATCCCAAGGACTGGATGGCAGACCAAAAAAAAAGAAAAGGACTGCCATGTAAAAAGCATCTTAGAAAGATTCCATTTGCATTCATCTAGTAGAATAGAATCCGAAACACATAAAGCCCAGTTCTAGACCTGAAAGAATATATTTGACATCATATTTGTTAAGATTAGTTTGAATTTGGCAGTGGTCTACAGATTTCTAAAAGGCTAAGGGACTCATCAGCACAGTGTTTGGCTCATCACTGGATGTTTAAAGTTCACAGATTATAGGAATCCCATTGCAGCGTACAATAATAACTTCTGAATTTTGTAATAAATACACTTCCAGAGAACCTAAAACAGTAATAATGAAAATAGTTAAGTGTCTTTTACAGTATCACTGCAGAAAAAAAAAAAAAAACAGGAATATACTGCACTGTATGCAATTGCTATATTGGAAGGTCATATGAATGACCATGCTATGCACTGAAATATAACTTTCCAAAAGACTCATATCTGCATTCTGCCATTTATGAGTCCTTGGCAGGACTATTTACAGTTCGTGTGTTTGGAAAATTGACAGATTCTGCACATTTTGTGCTCTTTTCATGATGTCTGCCGCATTTAGCAGAATGGAAAATTTTGTATTTAAAATATGTTTCCTAGCTCATCCTACTGTATAAATCAACGTGTTAAAGCAGCCTAGCTGAAACCTAGAGGCAGACACGGAGAAAATGTGCTTATTTTAAGATTTAAAAAAAAATAAAACCACATTATTTTCGTATATAAGTAACGGTGAATAAACATTTATGTAGTGAGTTAGATACCAAAGCATAAGTCATTTCCCATGTGTTCCAGAGGTAGAGGAGGAGAGGGCAGGAAAACTCTGCTACAGAGAAGAAAATGTTTGTTGACTCACAGCAGTTTTATTGCTGTGTGTTTCTCTTTTTACATAAGGAATTAATCTATTAAATCAATGACACACTTTCTTTATTAAGGTGGAAAATATCTTTTTAGAGAATGCAGGTATGTACTCCAAATTATAAGGTATACTTCTTACTGCAGAAGGATAATTTAAGGAGTTTATTTTTTTAAGGTTATTGCAGTAGGCTCCTAGCTGAAAAAGAATGGTGGCAAATGTTCATTTCTGGAGATGCTTGCTTTGTCATATTTCACAGTTCACAGGCAATTTGTTTTATTCTTTTGAAATATTCTTAGAAAATAATGAGAATACCTCCTGTACACATACAATTTATCTGTCCCTTATTGTCTTTCTGGCTCATCCTTCTCCAAGGCTTCTCAAGAAAAATAATCAAAAACATAGTAAAGAGAAATTAGAGTCAGAGGTAGAAGAATATGCTGTATATTATGGGTAGACAGTAGAGGAAATTGTGATTCACTATGAAATATCATAACGGATAGGAAAACAAATTCATAAATTCAAGGTAAAGTTGGTTTTTTATGCATCATAAAGATACATTACTCCTTCAAGCATGGATTTATTATCTTTGGTATCAGATAGCCAGCCTTGCCAAAGAGAAGTGTAGTATGCTCTGAAGGATACTTGATGGCAGTGGACCATAGTATTACTGCCACTGCTAATAATCCTAATAATAATAACAACAGCAGAACATGAACAAAAAGGGAAAACAAATTCTGGAAATCTGATGCTTCTACAAACAGCATCAAAAAAGAGATCAAGTTAAACTATGACAGAGACAGAAAGACAAATGTAGTTAACCCACACTGTAACTTTACAAATAGGCAAAACAAGAGCATGGCATGTGAGTTGTCCTGGTATTTTTGTCCTCATAGGCTAAACTACTTATGCACAAGGTAAATTTCTTTTTGCCTGAATAATTAACTCTTACTATTTTTTTTGAGGATTGCCGAGTTTAAGGCTAGACTGGCCTTAAACCTTGACACTGAGGCACTCTGGCCAAAAAACTGAAAGAACAGTCAGAATTGACCATTTGATGATCTTTTACAATAGGTACTTTTGCACTATTCCACTGTGTAAGAGAGGCTGCAAGGAAAAAGGAAACAGCCCAGAGGGAATAAGAACCAGAGATATCAAAGAAATAATATGTTAGACAGAAGTTATAAAAAGTGTCCAAGAATAATCTCTGGGGAAATAAGTCAAAATACATAGAGAAAAAAAAAAAAAAAACAGAAAAAAAAAACAAAACATGTCCTGGCCAGATCACTACCTCTAGCTTAGCAAGGCAGAAAAGATTAAATACTTGCAGATCCGGGAAAAGAGAGAAGAAAGGAGAAACTAAGATGTTATCTTGACAGCACCCTTCCTCCAGCCATGTGATAATCAGTGAGACCAAGCAATCATTTACTGCTACAAAGAAGACAATTATCTCTCTGTGGCACTTGGCCAAGCCACACTAACTCATTCCAGGCTAGATCAGACTTTCTCTGAAATCCCACATCTTTTATTATTTCCAGTCAGACAGAAAGCCATGTACCTTTGTGTAAAATGGGTTCTATGCTATGGCGACAGAGACAAACAAATGGAGTTTATGGACCCTAAGGAACCATAAAGGAAGTTATCAGATTTAAACTTAAGGAAAATTTGCAAGGCTACAATCCAAAAGATCGACTGGGCTGTGACAATGCATAGAGAAGAAAGAAACAAAACTTAAAACACTGTTGTGAGAGAAGGAATGAGAAGAGAATGGAAGAGAGAAAGAATGAGGTGAAACATTCTGTGAAGGAGTCTTTGTAGAACAGGCAAATCAGAAGGAAAAAGAAAGAGAAACAAGGAGATAGGGTGGAGATGGGACGAAGAGGGAAAAATGAAACACTGTATGAGCCTTTACAGTTTCCATATGTATTTGTTTTGTAATCTCTCATTTTGCACTGATCTAAATGACATGCTGAAAACATTTTGGAGGATGTCTGAGGAAGTGTGGCTGCATGTACTGTCTTCTGTGGGCCTGGGTCTCCCCTATCAGCTGCTAAAGCTCTTTTGAAAATTTTAGAGAGACTGGAGATTAAATGCTTTTTTTAATGGGGAGGGGGAGACACTTCATCTTCAAGCCTGAAAAGGAGGCAGAAGTTATCTTTCAACTACCTAAATGGGTTGTAAATTTCAATGACTTTTTGTAGCTTAAATTTAGCAAAACTATATGCATTAACACTTCTTTCGCTAGTGTCTACCAGTGGTAGCACAAAGAAAATGGATGCTTGCAAAAATATATTCTGCTGGATTGACTTTGATGGAGATGCAGTCTTTGCCATTAGCCGAAACTCAAACCTTTATAGCAAGCATCTTATTGCACTGGTAAGTTCTGTAACTTGAGGAATATTGTTTCCCAAGTCTTCTTATTGACAATATTCATTGAAATTTTTAGTCTTTCTTTTTATACTTGGTGCATCTGGGCATTCACTATTACCCATATAAGCTTGTTAATAGAAGATTTTATTCTGCAATCTGATTTACAATTAAGTCTAAATCATGATTTAAGCTTGCAAAAGCATCAAGGGCATCGTTACACTTCAACTTGCCCTACGTTTGTCTCAGCTGGGACACTTTGAATGAGAGATACATAAACCTAAAGCACAACTGAGTAAAGTGTGCTTAGGAAATTTCAGAGTCCTACACAGGAACATAGAGCACAGAAGGCAGAGCAACTGAATGAGCTATTGGGGCATCTGGAAGGTCACTATGAGACGCTGACAGGCCTTTAGAGGGGTGGTTACAGAATAGTAGGCTCTCCAGTAGTTTTATATGAACATCCTACACTGGAAGCACAGATGCTGCTTGTTACGTGCCAAACATCATTAAGGGAGCAAACTGAAGGTAGTTCCCACAGCCCTTCACTAGTCACCGAATTGTCTCTTTTTGCCAACAGGGCATGGCTGCACCACTGGAGGCAATGCCAAACAGAGAGACACAAAGAAGTCTGAGAAAAACCATAGAGTAGCCCAGTTACAAAATCACCCTTGTGAAAACAGGCAGAGTCTCTAGAGCTAACCTAGGCACTGGATGAACAGTACAGGAACACATTATAGGAAACTAAGACCCTATTTTTGCTTAAAGGATGAATGACATCACCCAAGAAGATTTAATGATTAGCATGCAATCATAGACTTATAGAATCACAGAATGTTAGGGGTTGGAAGGGATCTTGAAAGGTCATCTAGTCCAACCCCCCTGACAGAGCAGGATCACCTAGGGTGGACCGCACAGGAACTTGGATTGGAAATTACAGGATACCAAAAACTGAGCAACTGAAAACTGAAAACTGAAAAGGTTTTTAGACTTGGAATAAGATAAGTCATTCTTGTAAGCATCTAGCAAACTCAGAAAAAAAACCCTTCATTTCTGAAATTTCCCAGCCCACAGTTTTTTACCAGGCCTAAAGAAGAGTCCATTGACTTCATCCCTCAGTCTTATGGACTGTTTTCTTCAAATAAACTCCGAAACCTGAGGGAAAAAAAAAAAAAACACGCAAGGTTTATGGGTTTTTATGCTCCATAAAGAATCAAGAAGTGTATAATCTCATCTTGTAAAAGCAGTATCAGCCATAATGACTTTCACACTTTTTTTTTTTTTTACCATAATCTTAAAACAATTTAATACTGTAGATTCAAATGATATGGTGTCCAGGCTGTTTCTGCATGTGCAGGTACAAGAAACAAGTTAAAAGAATTTTAACCAATGCTTTCTGAAATATAAGACTTCCTTGGGACTCACTCAAAATAAAAATATTGTGAACACAAACCAAATACCAGAGTCAACATGAATGTAATTTTTTTTTTTTATCAAAAAAAGTGATAAATGTAATTTGCAAGTATTTGCAAGTATTACTATTTTGGAAGGAAGACAGAGAAAGTGACATAAATGAGGCAGACCATTGTTCCAGCATATCTACACAGTTTATACTTGTTTCCATAATACTTCTATAATGTTTGTGTACTCTTTTGTTCCTCAAATGGTTTAGTTCAGATAATTTCTTTTATGAAAACTGCTGTTTAAAACACCTCTTTACCAGGTATTCTATTTCAAAGGCTTTTGTTATTTTCTTGTATGATTGTGGTGTGTCAGTCCTGTCTAACAAACATTTTCCCACCCAGCCACTCCCTTGCTGGGCTTAGAGAAAATAAGAGTAAGAGAGAGAAACCTCGTTCAGTGAAGATAAAGACCCAGGGATTGCTTACCAATTTTACAATGGGCAAAACAGGTTTGATTTGGAGAAATTAGCTTAATTTCTTGTCAATTAAAATAAAAATTTAATTAAAATAAGTATTTAGTTAACAATTCATATATTGTGGAACAAAAACAGAATCAAACATTTACACACTTGGGAAAAACATCTCTTCTCCCTTTTTCCCAGGTTCAGCTTTACTCCAAACACCTCTACACTCCCGTTGTCACCACAAGTGATATTCAGTTCCATCAGTGAAGTGAAGGGCAGCACAGGTGGGTTGTGGCTAGGAGGCAGAGGTTTCTGTCTGCTGCTCCTTCTTTCTTGCTCTTTTTCTCTTCTCCAGTGTACGTTCTCTAGAGGCTACAGTCACTTCTGGGGTTTACCTGCTCTAGCACAGACTCATCCTTTTGGGAAGTACCTGCTCCATCATGAGTCCTCCACAGGCCACAGTCCCATTTAGGGACTATTTTCTGCTCCACCACAGAAAGTGTCCTCCTCCTCTGATCTTGATGTTCCCTCTGTTGGCGTTCAACTTTTTTATTCCGTTCTTCTCTCCCTATGTGTTTTTCTCTACCGTTTCCTAAGTGTTTTCACAGAGGTGGCACTAGCTGGGCTGATGGGCTCAGCTGTAACCCATGCTGGGTCTGTTGGAGCCAGCCGAACTGGCTGTGTCTGGCACAGGTCCACCCCTGGCCTTTTCTCACAGAAGTCACCCTG
Organism: Trogon surrucura; assembly: GCA_020746105.1. Taxonomy (NCBI): domain Eukaryota; kingdom Metazoa; phylum Chordata; class Aves; order Trogoniformes; family Trogonidae; genus Trogon; species Trogon surrucura. The sequence continues at coordinate 107,180,212 of CM036617.1, read as the reverse complement.
TGACTCCCACTACCGAAGCCCAACCATGTAAATTCAACACAACAGTGCAAAAAGATAAATTATACTCATTGATCACACTCAAAAGAACTAATGATAAATTGAACACGTGACAAACACCCCATATCTTCAAGAGAGTCTAAAATATTTCATCAATATCCACAGGGGACAAACATCCACAGAACTAAATCAGTCACCAGGCAATGCACAAGTACTGAGTACTACTCCCAAACACATCTGTATTTGTAAAAGGCATACTTCATTGTCTTATGACAGACAGCCTACCAAAAAGAAAAAAAGATGCCACCATAATAGGTAAAAGACACATGTGTAATAAAAGAATAAACTAAGTTAAACCGATATTGAATGTTCTGCCTGAAATACAAGCTTTGATTATAAGCATCTAATTAATTGTATTCATTATTACAAATAAAAAGATGTGGATGATATCTTTTACATCTACGTTAAATAATAAAGTAACACATTTTAATTAAGAAAATTATGAAAAACTATTTTATCTTGCACACAGACAGAATTCTTAATACAAAAGTAATCAGCAGAAGAGTAATCAGATAATTAAATCACAATCAGAATGACAGAATAGCAAAAATTCTTCTTATTACCAGTAGATCTGATTCTGAAGACATGTGGAGACATCTAAGTCGTGAGCACATTATAAATTGATCAAATCAGTGTAAAATAACAGGACCTCTAACAGCAAGTAAAACTTGTGAGATCTTAATAAGACTCATAACTGTGTCAGAACCAAGAGTCACTCAACATAGCCTCCCTCCCACAGATATAGAAAAAAAAGTCCTTCCCCCCAAATAGCAAAATCAAGTTACCAAAATAAAGGCAAATAAAAGATACAAAAGTAAAATCTTTTCTTCAGGCAAACCAAGAAGATACTATTTAAGTCAACAAGTGTATAACCAATCATCTGACAATAGGTCAATAAAAACAGAAACTGGCAAACTTACCAACAAAGACAAGACAAGATGACAGATCTAACTCCAAAATAATATAAATTTACTTGAAAAGGGCAATGAATTACAGATTCTTCATCACATACAAGTAGGCACTCCATTCCCCAGAAAATGTAACAGAGTGTAAGAGTATATTCTGTGCAAATATAATCATTCAAAGCACTATTGTCTCCATTAACATTGGATTAGAAAGCTGGATTAGAAAGATCAAGGGCCAGAACAGAGAAATATGCATCTTAGAGAAATTCTTGGCAGAGTTTAACTACATGAGAGTCACAATCCTGAAAATCCTTATTATTCAATTACTACCTTTCATAGAAGCAGCTTAATTCAGTGCATGTTAATGCTTCCCTGTGGACCCAAAATTGCAATTTCCATGCATATGTAGAGTTTCCTCAGTTGTACTACTCTTGCACAGCTTAGCACAAAGCTGACCTCTGACTGAGATCCAAAACCCAGACACTCCACAGGTTATGGTTCCTAAAAATGTCTCACACACACCAACAGACTCAGATACCCTAAGAGATGTACTTGCTACTTAACAATTTATTTTGTAATGGCAGTGGTCATCCAAGTGTTTAGTGGTCAGAGCACCTGAGCAGGAGAACCATGGTCAGCTGCACTTTGAAGATTCCCATCAACCAGGAGAGCACATTGGCCGGCTGTTTTGTATCAGGACACATCCAACCCATCACATCTGAAGCTCTGCAGACTCGGCTCACCAAAACATGGCACTCTAGTTAAGGTTGCCTTGGGAGGAAGAACACTGCAAAAATTACACTTACTCTTCTTTCCTTGAGGTCCAATGGATCTTTATTTCCTGCACTGAGGCACACCACCAATAACAGGGATAGAAAGTTATTTCCATGACTGCACTTCTAGAGAGGCAGCTGAATGTGGATTCCTCCTAAGCAAGAAGAGAGGCCGAGATGGAGTTTCTCACATTCTGCATTTATGCTCCATTCATCAAGCCGTGATCCTACATGGGTTGTTTGTACCAGTACCATCAGACACACCATGAAAGACAAGGAGTGAGCAAAAGTGCTCACTAATTTGGGACACAGTAAAAACCAAAGGGTTCCAGAGGTTTGAAGGACAGTTTGAAACACTAGCTGAAGCATCTTCGGCTGAAATCTTAAGTAAGTCACCTGTAGAGTGGGATTTATGAGCCATCCTATCAGTGTGTCTGGAGCAGGTGAGCCACTGGGTTTTGTCAGCTCTTTGCTTAGTGTACTAGTTAGGTTTTGTTGTGAAGTGTTTCCCCTTTTCCATGTGTTGCGGAGATTGCCCAGATGTCTCACTAAATGGCTTTGAGTATTTTTTAAGAAATCAAGCACCTAAGTGTCTGAATCACTTGTTGGTAGTGAGTAAAGAAGTATCACAGAGCCAGCAGGAGTACCTTTAGAAGATGACATTTTAGTGTCTGAAGGAGTATGATAGCGATCACGTTTCTTAAACACTTACCACATGGGAATAGGTATTTCCAGGAGCCTGAGAAGAATTACCTTACCGTGTTAAAAAAAAAAGGTGCCATGTTTGTTTCTATAGAGTAAGCAGACTCCTCAGTGCTTATTAAAACCTAATGAACACTCTGCATAGATATGCCAGAAATTTCCTTTGTATTTTACTTTCTAAAGAGACATTACTTTCCTCATGTTGGTTTCAGATAAAACCTATCCTGAAGAAAAAAACAACAGAAGGAAGCTTGTTTCATTAGAGAAGCAGAACAGGTCAAAAACTACTTTTCAGTATGATGGAATCAATAAAATTGTCATATAATTGTCTGACTTAAAGCCTAGTTGATTTTGTTATGTTTTCTAGTACTTGCACCGCAGTCCGGTAAAGTGGAAGTGTTATGAATAACAGCAAAGAAATTATTCATAAGTCAAAAACTATGCAAAAGGAGAAAAGAAATTACCTAGTCAGTAAAAATTTTGCTGAGATTATTTCTTCTCTTTTTGAGAAAGAAGAACTAACATAATTCCTTAAAACGTTGTCTTGAAATCAATAAATTTCCAAGACAACTGAAAAAGATACTGTTATTTCGGTTTCCTCACTCCATTTGTGCTATATGTTATTGCATGGTTCAGTGGAAGGTCTTCAGAGAACAGAAAAGCTCTAATCCAATATTCTTGTCTAAACCATCTTTATGTGTATAAAATCAATAACTAAACCACAAAAGGTTCCAGAAATAAGCAAATAAACTAATTACAGTACTTCAGCTTTAATTAGCACTAAGTATTTTCCGAATACCACCACTGTTTATCACAGTTCACCTAACAGTACCCCCTGTAAGTTCAGGAGTTTGCTTTGTGTAGATTATGTGGAATCAGAGCCAAGAACAAAGGCTTTCATTCATTCTGCTGGACATCTCCAACTATATTGGGTTTTTTATGTCACACTAGTAAATCTTAACGTGTAGTCCACTGGGCCTTTTGTCTGAAATTGTAGGATGATACTTAAGTTAGACAACGTGTAATTGTAACTACTCTCAAAGGACAAAGCAGGCACTTTCAGGAACCTGAGGTGACTAACATATCAGTGTAAGGAAGAATGTGTTATAAGAAAAATAATCAGCCATGAGAAAGCTCGGAGATAAGTGTTTCTTTTGTATCCTGTGTTGGCTCTGCTATATATATACATGAGAACAAACACCGATGAGGGAACAAGAGGTGAAGATAAATTGTGCCATATTAGCTTGATTTTCCACCCTCCTGCACCTTGATGTGTGCAGATGGAGTTACTGGGTGCACAGACAGCATGATTGATTCTGCAGTGCCCTCAGGCCAAGACGGTAAAAACACAAGGCTGGAGGAAAATGGGAAGAGCTGCATACAGGCATCTTGTTTAATTCCTCAGAACAAAACAGCGTGACAGCGTTACCTAACCAGGTAGTAACTTAGACCCAAAATACATCCCAATGAGAATTTTCCACAAATGTAATAGCCGAGGCCATTTTGCACAACTCCAAATGGAACACTGAAGTGAGAAACAGGATTTTCATATCCCTCACACACCTGCAGGTATGTTAAAAAAAAATGGAGGAATCCAAGGTCAGCAGTTATCCCTACAAATAGAGCTCCATGTTAGTCATGTAGAGCCCCTTGTCAATGACACAGAGCTCCCAAGAGCTGCCTTTATTCATCTGAGCTCTTGTGTTGAGCCAGTGAATGCCTACAGCAGGGCAGAGTTTGTCTGGAGACACTGTGTGTGCATAAACGTAACGCTGTGTGTAGACAAGGTCACAGACACATGTGATTAGCTGTTGCCATCTTAGGCCTTAGCAAAACATTTGAATAATCCTCACACTCAGATCTGCCATGAAAGGTTCTTACCAAAAAATAAAATTTTATCTAAGGAAACTGTGGTTTGCAAATTATGGGAATCCACACACATTTATGGAAAATGTGGCAAGATTTTAATGTGTCTCTGCTATCTCTTGTGGTGGCTTATGAACCCAAGCTTCTTAGATCAACAGCTAAAGATCTCAGGCCCCAAGCAGACCAGCCCTGAACGTTTCAGTACCTACAGTTCTGCTCCGTCATAATCCCAAAAACCCAGCAGTACTGGGAACTCTAATCTAGACCAGAGTTTTAGAGTGTCCCACCTCCTTCCCCTACAGGTAGAAGTGAGTCTCCAGGAAAATCAGAAGATGAAGATTTTCAAAAACAAAACTTTCTTTGCTTGCAGAGCAGATTCCAGACGCTGTGCTGACCTGAAGCACAATGTAAGCATTTTCAGTGTGTCAGAATTTCCCCAGCACAAAAATGCTGAATTTTCAGTTGCTCTTCTGGAAACTCACTTTCAGATCAGATATATTTTACAGCTGAAAGAAGCAGCTGTTCTTGTAAATACACAGCTTTATCATTCATTTGGGGCAGTGGAAGACATTTTACTTGCAGGTATTCTGCATCAAAACCAACAACATACTTTTCTGAATGCTGTTTTAAAAGAATTAATCCAAAGCTTTTCTATTAACGTTAATGAACAATATCCACTTAAATACCTTGTAAAGAAAACAGAGAATGGACATTGTCAGTGCATGAATAGTCAGAAAGTTTTACAAATTGCAGAAGCCCTGAGGGAAATTCATGTTCTAAATGAGTCAGTATGTGATTGAAAGTGACACATTAGGGAAGCATATTCCATTCCATTTAAATTATTGTCTTTCTTTAGGCTCTTAGGTTGTTTATGATGGATTCTATTTTGTTTGCCAGAGATTCTGTGTTTTCATTGTTAGCAAGTGTGCATCTGCTGCTTCAGCACTCCAAGGTACCAGATTCAATTAGAGTAATATTCTCATTAAATTAAGATGTTTATAATGTCTACCACACAAATACAACGTGGGAGGTGGATAATATAGGTCAGTTTGAGTATCTCACGTCATATCCATGGCCTTTTAAAAGACAAACAATGCTTTTATTTACACAAATATTACCCATATCAAAGTGTCTTTGGGACAGGAGCTAGATACCAGGGTTACAATAGAATCTGCTAAATGTGGCGCCAGGCAGCCATTAAGAAGGAGATAATACCTTGAAACAAATATAGGTCCCATGTTCCCAGTTTGGAGCTATGAGCATTTTTTGCAGTATTACTCCTGAAGAGCACTCATGAGAAATAAAATAGTGTCATGCCTTGTCCACATATGGGCTTATGTTTAACAAAGGCCTTTTTGCTCCTTTTTTATTCCAGGTCTTTACTAGATTTTATTAGTTGTTGAAATAAAGGACAGTACCCAAAACATCTACTAAAATCTGCCTTGAGTCTGCATGACTCCCAGCTAGACTTACTATCCATACTTCCTTTCCTACTCTTTACCCTTCTCCCCTTTCTTTCTTCCTCATGACGCCCACAGAACCTGAGACCCAAAGGACACCATCCCTAAACAAGTAGAGGAGTGGGGAACAAACACCTACTGTTTGCCCCTGAACTTCTCCTCTACATTCATTGACATCCCAACTATCTATGATCAGTATCTCCATATCTGGACTCAGCAAAAAAAGAAACGCTGCTTCAAAATGAGCTTACAAGTTAGCTCACTGTGTATGTATCGTTCTTTGAATTCTGCATGTTAAAAACTCAAACTCTGAATGAATGCACCACAGACGTATCAAAACAGTTCATCCAGTTTACTACCATCATGGAAAAGTTCCTTACATCTCTTTTATTTGCCCTGAATGAGGTTGCACACACATGTGCACACATATTTCAGAATGATATGTCAAGCTCACACATAATGGCTTATTAAAATCTGGTTTCTGACACACACATCAGTGCCTAATGTACTCAGGATCATGTCTAGCATGAGGCTATTCTCTCAAAGAAATTCAGTTAGTTTACAGAAAAGCACAGAAACCTTGCTGTTTCTCTCTCTCCACCACTACTTCAGGAAAACAGTGAAGAAGTCACTAAAATGAACTATTTTCCTAAGACTAACTGATAAGGAGGTGTGAAGAATGCCAGTGTCACTACTGAAGAATTGTTGGGAGATGTGCTCATCTGAAAGCCACCTAACAAAATGTTAAGAAACCCTGAGCTCCTTCCAAGAGACAGCATCAGCAAAATTACAGAGATGCAGCCTATGTTGTGGGGTTGGACTAGATGATGTTCAGAGGTCCCTTCCAACCCCTGGCATTCTGTGATTCTGTGTAACTGCCCATATATTAGCTAACACACCCGGGAGCTACAGAGCTACAAGTATTAAAGCTCAGAAGCTGGTCCTGAAATGCATGCGAGAAGACATGAATCTTCTGTGCAACAGGCAAAATACCATACATTAATCAGGGCATTACAAGAAGGTTTTTGAGGACTGTGCAAGTCTTGCAAATTTAATAGAATATAGCTTCTCAGCTAATCCCACTAATGAAGATTTCCACAAGAGCAAGGGGAAAGACATAAGCGCAAAAACTTCAGAGCACTTATTAGGTGAAAGCAAATAATGTTCAGTCTGTAGCAATCAGCAATCAGACTCCCAGACCTGCAGCTTTGGATAAGCATATCTAAAAAGAGGATATAATCATTTCTGTAACTATGTAGTGGTAAAATGGCAAAAGATGTGATTTTTCACAAAAGGTGCTAAATTTTCCCCAAAGACTGCAAAATTTATGAGGAAGTGCTGGAGTTTCTTCTCTATATAGCTCAATGCCTTATAAATTTCTTCAGAATTTAAGTTCTGTTCTTTAAACAGACTCTAAATTACTTGATGTGGGGATAATCATCATATGTATTTCATAGTTTTAACCTTAAATTACTAACAGATACTATTGAGCTCAGCTCCATAGTAACACAATAGGATGGTGCATTATTTTATATTTTGGTTTTGACTCAATTTGCTTGTTTATTGTGAGGGTGACAGAGCCCTGGCACAGGCTCCCCAGGGAGGTTGTGGAGTCTCCTTCTCTGGAGACTTTCAAAACCCGCCTGGACGCCTTCCTGTGTGGCTGCCCTAGGGGATCCTGCTCTGGCAGGGGGTTGGACTAGCTGATCTCCAGAGGTCCCTTCCAACCCTTGACATTCTATGATTCTGCGACTTTCCTCAGAGATTATCATAAAATGATTTTATTTAAGGGACAGAAAATTAAGCCAAGTATGATATTTTACTGCTCTTTTTGAAATATGTATAAAAAGTAGATTTACACTGCACATTCATTTTGGAGAAATATGTATTGCAGTAAGAAAATGGCTAGTTTTCTTCTTCTGTGTCATCTTCAGTCTTTGATTAAGGGATCATATCATGTGCAAGGGACATGTTGCTTACTTTGCAGACCAACACCTCAGCAATCTCTCCATCCTAAAGATTTACCATAAGTAGAAACAAGGAAGCTCGGAAATTTTTAGCACTTTTTCAGAACTGTCTAGCCAGAATTCCCTGGTCTTAAAAGGCATTGGATGAGAAAAGATTACCAAGCAAGAGATATTCAGCTTAATGCATCCTGGCCTTAAAAGTGCCCAACATAAAAGTCAGCTACAAATGGACTTCACAGCTTTTCAGAGAGTGAATCAGCCTACCTATTGCTTCAAGCCCACAGAGCAACAATGACTTACTGGTTTTCTTTGTCACTCTTATGCCTTTCTAAAGGTTCGTATAATTTACTACAACTTACCTTTCCTCTATCTTCGTTTTACAAGCCATACAAGATCATTCAAATCAGTCAGTCCAAGACAAAGATAAAGTGGCAGAATTTTTCTGTGATTTTGGAAGACCTAGGCAAATGATGATGATTGTTCTTTCCTTTTTACAGTTGCTGCCTACAATTAATTGTAATAATAATACATTTATCATTATATTTTAGAGTAAATTATGTTTTGCTAATCTTCAAGTTTTATTTCCCATTACAGGAGACTCAACACTTTAAGGTGCTGTATACAGCAGCCCTGTAAAAATAAACATTCTTTAGGAAGAACACATGGATTTCAAGAAAGAAGTAGATAACTGATATATCTAAGCAACTGAAATCCACAGGAGCCTGAAAGCGAGCATTTAAAAAAGAGTGGCATATGAGGCTACTGAGGTGACATTTTCTTTATAATGTCATTGCCTTGTTCCCCAGTGAGAAGAAATTAAAAAAAAAAAAAGAAGAAAGCAGTAGCACATTTTGAAAGATGTTATTACATTGCATTAGCAACTATCTTTTTCATTAAGCATTTTTCATTTAAATTGTTAATATTGATTTTTTTTTATACACAATCCAACACAACAGTCACTTGTGGAAGGCTTTGTTCATAATTGCAATGACTTCTCTGTTGTACTAGAGAAGATGGATATTGATGTCACCGCATCGAGAATTTATAATGTAATAAACCACTGTGCTGTACAGCACAGAACTGTCATTGTTCGCCAGCCTAACTCAGTTTGAACAATGCCTGTTAGAATAGTTAAGTGATTTTCTTACTAGCAAATGGTATTTTTGCTGGGGCAACATCAGTCTATAATCACATCTGTTTTTCTCTTACGTCACATCTGATCAAGGACATGAATAATTCTCAGCAGAACTAATTTTAATTTTACAGCATTCTGTGAACTACTACACACCTTAGTAAATAAGGAAATATGAGGAAATAGCCATTAAGCAACATGATTCTGGGATGCTCTTTGCACTTTTTGAGGGACACAAGTGATAACTACTCTTGTCTTGAATTACAATATTTAAATTTGATAGAGACAACTATCTTCACAGAAGGAAATTTTAAAAGAAGAACATTACTGTCCTTATATAGTAGCAAATTAGTTCCTTACTGCTGATGACAAAGGAAAGCAGCAAACTAACTAAATCCTGTGATGATATGAAGACTCATCGTTCAGCTATATCAAGCTATATATAAAAAGAACAAATCTACAGGTGTACAGGCTGTTTTTCAGCTTCTTGATCAAATTACGTGAATCACCATTTGTGAATGGTGAAGAGCGATGTGGGTGTTAATCAGCTGCTCTTCAGGAAAACCATGGACAGAAGAGGAGGCATGTTCTAAAAGAATTTAAGACAAAGCAGCATTCTCGAAAAACAGAGAGTTGGACATGAGAGGCACAATGAAGAATGTCTATAATCAGGAGGCACAGGCCAAAGAATGAGATGAGCCTTTACAGAAGTGTTGCAAGGAAGAGAAAAGACCTTACAATTTCCTCTTTCAGTCCAATTTCATGCAGGAAACAAAGGCAGAGGATATTTGGGTTTGCTTATTTACTAACAAGAAAATGGAACTCTCTATTTATAACCACAGCTCATGTTTTAAAGAAACCTGAAAATACTAGTTCTTCTTCTATATTTACTTTCTTTTCAGGCTTTGGATAATTGGAGTCCAAGATTTTTAATATGAAATTATTCTTTTCCATGATTCAGGATGACTGTAGCAGGAAATCCCAGGTTAGACATGGCTCAAACAAGGAAGTTTGTTCCATGGAGAGGTAAAACAGCCAGTTGTTTGGGGAAAAAAATCTGGTATTGATGAAGCTGCCTTCTTAAATATGGAATAGTCTCCCTCATACCAGTGAAAATCATTACACTAGTTTGACTTAAGCAATATTTAGCCCCAGACTAACAGCAGTTTTATGTTCTTCTAATATTACATTTCTAAATTTGTAACCCCCGGGAAACACAAAAATCATGCTGTTCAAGAACTTCTTGCCCCAGAACATTCCAAATTATTAGGTCTTTTCAGTATTATGTACAAAAGCAGCTAAATAAGGTGATTATTAGCAATTCCTACCGCACCTGAGGTCTCCGTCACTTCATTTAGTATTTTTGAACTCAAGGGCTGCATCAGCTCTGCCCTGCTACAGATGCACTGAGAGCACACTCATAGTCACTTTTCTGACAGCCCCTATCATCTCCTTTCCAGAGTGCTCATGGGATACTCTCACCACACCAAGAGGAAAGTGGCCTTATGGCTTTCTCAAGAATGTCCATGGACATGCTGTCTGACTGACTACTTTGAACTAAGGCTCAAAATATAAAAAAAAATATTTAAAGTGGAAAATTACATTCCAAATGAATCACAATGTCATTAATGGTACTACCAAGGGGGGTTAGGTTATGGAAGCCTTTAGGATGTTGAATTTTCATTTTAATTTGATGCACAAGGCTTTGGGGGATGGATGGAGGTTGTCCGGGTTTGAGAGCACCAGGATAAAATTTCTCTGGAGTTCCTGGCACAGGGGACAACCACAGTGAGGTAAGAGGAGGAAGCCGTGCCTATGGGGAGGAAAGGATGGATCAGGTGACCCAAATGAACTAATCATGTTATCCCTTCCCATGGTGTTCTGTATATAACCTATGAAAAAATTCTCACTGGTCAAGAATTTAATATCATGGTCCAGCTGTATCCCTAAGTAATAATGTCAAAAAAAAGAAAACAAACACAAACCAAAGAACCTTTATGCAGTACCATACTTTTCCACACTGAATTTGCATGAGCAAAACTAAATATTTAACTTTTCTTTTAAATATGCCTTGTGCACCTTATATCATACATCATACACTTTCCTCATAAGGAAAATACAGGATTTAATATTAATTGCAAGACTTTGCCCTTCAGTAATACGGTCTGTCTGAAAAATGTATGTCAATATGTGTAATCAGTCATCCTGATACATATTACTAACAATACAGACTGGAAAATTATGCAAATAATGGAGAGTTTTCATGAATAAGTAGAAAAATCATTTTTATTGAAAAATCATAGGTTTGCTTAACAGAAAACTGAGACATAAAGGAGCTTCTTACAATCTTATTCTTCTGATGAACAATTTGCATTTGTTTCATAAAATATATTTTGCAAGCTAGGTAGTAAAGGTAAAATAAATGGGTCAGTGTCTAATATTTAGTTGCAACTGCAAAGATCCTTTAACACAGATCTCATTTCATTTACCTAACAAACAGGACTTTACATTCTTAATAGGTTATCATGGAATCTTTTATCTTTTTTTTAAAGTTCAATCACAAATAAAATTGTATGTTCTGTTACTCACCAATACTTTTTTATAACATGAACAAATTCTTCAATGCAACTAACCAACCATCTTTTTTCCTTGGAAAAAAAAATGTATTTTAGTGATTATTTAAAGTCTTAACTACTGGTACTGCTGTTACCTGAAATAATTTGCCATTTCAACATAAATAACGTTTATTCAGCATTAAGCATGATGGCATTTTGGCTGTTTCATAGCTAAGGAGTTATAAATCTGCATCTGCCAGCCTCTTTTTCCAGTGTAAACTGCTTGGGATCCTCAGTCCAGAGGGTGTGCACAAGCCAGGCTGGCAGAGCGCAGTCCTTCCACACACTTCACAAGGAAAGAATTTTCAGGAGGAAGGGGGTACTGTGGGAAGGCTGTTACTAGATGTCACAGACTACAGCTGGGGGTGCTTTTTTCCTAGAAATTTCCTCCACAGTAAGACACCATGGTCGGCATTTCTTTTTTCAAGTTCCATTAAATGGCTGAACACTATTTCTCTATTTTCACAAACATTTTAATCTCGTTTCATAAGCAAAGGCAATAGAAAGAAATCTTGTATTTAGCATGGACTCCCATGAGTCTAGACACAAGTATCCATAAGGATTAAGGATGTGCTGAGAGGAGCTGTTATTATGTAGTTTGGTATTTACTTTTCTACTTTTCGTCAAATGTCAGGAAAAGATTGTAATCTTTCAAAAACCTAAAATCAAATTAAGGATTTTAGATTCTTCACACACAAAATAGATACATTGCAATTCTGAAGGTTTATCAAAGCCTGGCATGATAAAACATGCATAGTGGAGGGCCAACAGAATAATGATTGGTATGTTATCCTGTTCAGTGATGAAAGTAATTACATTCTACAGTTAATGCTATAGGGTTTTTTCATGCATTTGGGGATTAGAACTATACTGCAGGCAGTAAAAGTATATACTATCCCTTTCTTCCTTCAAATGCTTAGTAAAATAACCAGTGTTCGCAGATATTCTTATTTCCAGCTGCATTCCTTCTAGGACACCTACACAGAAAAACACAATTGCTGATGCCTGCAGCAGCCACATTGTGTTAAATTGTATGAATAGCTCTGGGAGTTCAATAAAGAGACAAATCGTACAACAGGTTTCACAAACAGAAGCCTTCATCTGATGAAGGTGGAAAGGTCAGTCCCCCAATTTCCAACTTGTTTTTGCTTTTGAAACACTAGGAGAGGATCAGAGATTGAGATGGGGACAGAAGGAAGGAGGTCTTTTTTTGCCTTTTCTTTTGCAATTATCTATGTATTGGCTCTAAAATGTGTTAAATAAATGTAACAACACAAATTGCAGATGATTACATGCATTACTCTCAGTAAATGATATGTAATTGTAACAGACAGTGGGTATAAAATGGACCAGAATGAAACATGAAATATATTGCTGCAGTAAAAAAAAAAAAAAAAAAAGAATAAGTTCAGTACCATGCAGTGAAAAGGCTCTTAAATCAAAAGTGCTTTGATAGCATGATGTTGTTTGAACAGCTAAAATGGATTATGATACCACTGGGTAGGTGTGTGCTTTAGCATCCCACGTTGTATTAAAGAAGATAAAATTTTGAAAAGCAACTACCATCAAGAGAAAACCTTCAAATAGATTTTTCTCTGCTGGTAAAATTACCACTTATATTTTCCACTTTACAAAGAAATACGAAGCTATGGATTTGCATTAGAATAGATTTTATTCATACCAAGAGATAACCAGATAGCTAGATAAATAGATATTAGTAGGTAAACACTCAAATACTCTGTGTATATGCACATGTGTCTTAGATACAAGAAGGCTCAAAAAAAAGCTACAGTGTGAGGTCTCTAAAAGTTTATAAATGTCAAAATTAAGTTTTTCTGTCAAACCAGCATCCTTCAGTGTTTGCCTTGGGAAGTGGTGCTATATGAAGGTGTATGCTGATTAGGCTAGCACTTTAAAATCTCTCAGATCCCTTCTTGATATCGTTTCCTCGGATGCTTCATGTTAAAGCAGTCACCTGATTTGCAATCTGGAAGGGCTAGTCTGAGCTAGTTCATAGCTTCTCAGAAATATGAACAAATTGAGTTTTGCTAACCCTCCCAAAATGAAAAACAAGAAGCTGAGGGATACAGAGGCAGACAAATGGGTGACAGGAGCTGTGGAAAAGACAAGGGAGGAAATAGTTTAGATTTACAGATGCCTCAGTGGCATTCCTTGCGGAACACTTCTGAAAAGGAGCTACCTCCTTCCCAGCCAGTGGCAAAAAATACGATCCCATATAATCACCGAGTGGAAGTACCTGTAGTCAGCCTTGCTTACCAGGTTTTCCTATACATACAAAGACCAGCACTTGTGCTTCAAGATTTTATCAATTATGCAGAATTTAACCAATCACAGGCTTATTTTTCCAAACCAAAGGCAATGCTCTGGTTTAAAAACAAGTCCCTTCGAAGTTTTGCTTCCAAGCATGGAAGGGCTGCTTCTCAGTGAAATGTCTGAGCTCTTTTTAAAGAGCAAATGTACTTTCCCCCCCCATTTAAGTTCTGGGAAATGAGCTAACCATGTAGCTGTACTTCTTACAGAAATAAAAATTGACACCCAGCATGGGCATTTTCAGCTGTGAAATCTTTTAAGATCCTGTTTTCTGTTTCTTAGAATGAAAAGAGGACTTAGATGCAGACCCTGCCTACATATGCCGTGGAAGGGGAACTGCTCTAGCTTCTTCTTGCTGATCTATACCTGAGCAAAGGTTTTGCTCCAAAGAGTACTGAGCTGGCACTATGTAAGGAACATCAGTGTCTCCAACATGCTGCACAGCACAGTACTGCAAGTGAGATACACCCAGTGCCCACAGCCCACACCTGCCTCTGTCCTATCGCCTGGTGTCATCACGGAGGAGGAAGGAGAGGGCAAGGATATTTCTTTCAGTCCACTGGGCTCAGCAGCGACTGCTGAAGTTCTGCTACCAGCAAGCCTCTCACATTCACAGTCTGCAGTAAGGTACTATATTTATGCTTATAAAATCACTTTTCCACACTGATAATAAAATCCTCCTTAAAAAAAAAAATCTGTCCTGGCAACTGCAATCATGACTGGTATCCTTAGCATCCAAAGGGGACGGACTCTGTTAGACATAAGCAGTGAGACCTCACAGACTCCTAGGGTGCTACTTGTAATGACACTTCCTACATCGGCTCCATCAGTCCACCCTTGCAAGTCTCTCTTGTGCATTTTTTTCCCTTCTGCTCTATTAAGCATTGTAATACATTCTTTTCTGGATGCACCTCTAAAATTCATCTTCTAGTTAATCCTTTTAATGCAAAAAAACCTGCTGTGTTCCCTTCTCTTTCACATAAGCATGGTTTCCCTCCCACTTCAATTTTCATTCGTCTCTGCACCACCTAAGTAATCTGTTTGTGCAGTCTCTGATGACATGCTGGACACATGCTGTCTCTCCCACAGGACCCCAGTCTCACACAGAGCAGAAACACGAGGAGCACCCACAGGGAAAGGCCTGAGCAGGGAAAGGTCTGCTCAGTTCATGGAGCCCAGAAGGGCTTGTGCAAAAATAGCTCTGCAGGATGTTGCTTATATCCACATACATAGGAAAAAAACCTGTGAGGAAGTCAGAACAGGCTTAGGCAGGAAGACTCACCAAATAATTAAATTTCCAAACTCTTAACAGAGTTCTGTTAAGTGCTTGTAAATTGATAATCCCCTAGGTTAATCACATGGTCAACTCTGAGTCCATTTCCTAGTGACGGTGAAAACTGTTGATCCAAAGAGATCCTCTTCCAAATTTCAATCCTTATTCAAACACAGATATGGTAGAGGTGCTTCATAAATAACTGTTTCATATTTTTTATGAGTGTGTGGGGATTTCAAATTCACTTTGCTTGGCTGAAACATTCCAAAATCGTTCATGCATGTCAAATTGCAGGCAATGTTCTCTGTTTGCACTATCTCTAGGTGAGACTCTGCTAGCACTGCACTACATTCTTTCAGTAGCACAAAAATTATAGTACTCACTAACTTGGTTAAGGAGCTCTTTGCATTTTTAACATCATGAACTTGATCAAGGAAGAAAAAAATAATTTCCTAAACAGTTGAAAAGGTGATGGAGAAACAATTTATTTCCTAAATAAGGAAATTATTGTGGAATTGGACGCCAGAAGTGGCTCATTTTTCCACTAGTACCACACTTTAGCTTTTAATATTGCTACTGCATTTACTCTAGATTCTGGCACACATAAAAGACCTAAAACCTTTAAAGCAACTTGCTGTTGAACTGAGTAGGCTTTTAAAACCATCAAAACTATGTAAATCGCAATGCACTACAAGAAAACTAGGAAAAATAGAATGGGAATGCTGAGAAAAGAAATTGGCATGTGGTGCTCCTGCCATCTTGTGGTTCTTCTGCACAAAGTCGCATGAACGTTAACTCATTCATTTATATACTTAAAAGTAAGTTTCCGTATTAATTCTCCCAGTGTCTCTGCCTGTGGCACACAACGATAGTCATACACACATGAACTGTTCAGATAAGACATAGCCGTGTGTTGAAATCAAAACACTACGTACCAGGAAAAAAAACATCTGGAAAGACATTTGTATTTTGTGGACATTTTTATTCTTCTCTGGGCTCTAGCCATGTTTTTACCAGGGGAAACAAAAGTACATTTTATCACATAACACAAGTGCAATAAATACATACTCGTATCTATATACAAAAGTATGTTTAATGTATTTTTCTCCCAGAAATGCGTACATGTATATGTATGCATACATGCACACAAACACAGACACCACTCAAAGTGTATGCATTTAAATTTCTCTGATTTTAAATTGGACCTGAAGACATCAGTAGATAAAGTACATAATCAAGCTTACTTATTTCAATTTCACTTTTCCAAAGAGAATCAAGATGTACAGTTACATCCCCCACAACTGTGGCTTCCAGAAGCTACCACAAACTCAGACAATCTGACATGAAGTTTAATCATTCAGCTCAATTCCACAAACCACCATGTTTACATTCAGACAGATTCAGTCTGAAATGAAATATTGAGCTTGTTTTCCCAATTGGAAAGCAAAACATTGCAGCAGAATTGAAAATTAAGCACTGAAATTTTCAATTTTGCAGACTCCGTTTTGTTACACTCTTCGCAGCCAAATAGGGTTTGTATTAGAAGGCATTAATCAGATCCGATCAAAAGCCGTTAGCCAGTCAATCAATATGAACAGAAACTGGCTTTCTTCGTTTCACTTTTGGAGCCCAAATACAGAAACTGGCAATGTTTCTCTGTCCTGAGAACTTCAAGCCTGAGTACATACAACTAAGTCTCAGTTCATCTGCCACCTGTTCGATGGTACTATCACCCCCTTCCCAGAAAACAAAGAATTTAGAGTGTGAGCAATGGGTGGTCAGGTTCTTGGAGCCCAAGATGATTTCTTTAAAAGAGGCTATGATATGGTACTTCAACAGATTGTACCCAGCAAACGTAGCACATGAAATTCCCAATGCACAGGAGTAAAGCGTTTACTGTTCCATCCTGGCCATATCCCAAGACATATTCCATTAAATATGCTTAATATACGCAGAAGGACTAACACATTAGAGCATCGTCAAGGCCACTCATCTGTAGCTCTCTTTGATTCATGAGGAAAACTAGATGTTGCAAATCATATTTGGAGACCAAAGATCGAGTAGTCATTTTCAGGTTGAATGTAGGTATTAATACCTTCCAAGAATTTTTACCGTGGTAAAGAAATTTCAGCTGTCCACTTCGGGAAAGTTACTGCTGGTTCACTGAAAATTGTTGGGTGCCCAATGACGCAGATATTTTGCAATTGTGGTAATTTCTCATACACAGCTAGGGTGGATGGTTAAGGTGGAAATTCTGTAACCTATTTTAACTCCTTGACTCTGCACTTCATCATCAGTCACAGCAGTCCCAGCACTGGGACTGTACTTACATGATTGGAAAATTCGGATCAAAGAATCCCATTCCACTGTCAGTGTAACAAAGTGGCTGCCTGGGACTGGAAGATTTCACTCACTTTCTAAAAATCACTGTAACTCAAAGACGTGCTATCGCAGAAAAAATAGTGACTGTGACACATGATATCAGTAGACTTCTTTGGACTAGGAAGTGTTCAGTGTGTGAATGCTTCTCACTTTGATGACCAAAAGCTTTTTCCTATTTAGACAAGTATGTTCACCATTTTGTAATCCTCACTACCCACAGATGATCGTCACTGGATGTAAGCAAAATAGCAATATTGATGAGTCTGAAATTAATTTTGTCTTTCCGAGGAAAAGAGGGGTTTTTTCAGGTTTATATAGCTTGTAAGAGACTTTTGGAGGTCATCTGCTCCAACATCCTGCTCAAAACACGGTGAACTCAGAGCTGGTGGGTTAGCTGAATTATGAACACCTCCAGAAATGAAGATTTCACAACTTCTATAACATCTGCTTCAGTATTTGAATACCCTGATTTCAGAAAAAAAAAATAAAAAAAAAATCCTAATATCTAATTGGAATTTCCCATATTGTTCTTTGTGCTCTTTTTCTCTCATCCCTTTGCTGTTCAACTGCAAAAAGAATCTGGTTCCATCCTCCTTATTCTTGCTGAAAGTAGCAATGAAAATCACCCCCATTTCCCCAGCCTTCTCATTTCAAACAGAACAAAGCCAGCTCTCTGCCTCAGCTTGTACACTGTGTGCTACAGCCCACTCATCATTTCAGTTGCCCTCCAGTGAGATTTCTCCAGTATGTATCACAGAATCATAGAATGTGTGTGGAGGGGACCTTTAAAGGTCATCTAGTCCAACCCCACTGCAGTGAGCAGGGACATCTTTAACTAGATCAGGTTGCTCAGAGCCCCATCAAGCCTGACATTGAAGGTCTCCAAGGATGAGGCCTCTACTACCTGCTTTGGCAATCTGTTCCAGTGTTTCACCATTGTAAAGAACTTCTTCCTTACATCCATTCTAAATCTACCCTCTTTTAGTTTAAAACCATTGCCTGTTGTCCTGTCTCGACAGGCCTTGCTAAAAAGATTCCCCCCAACTTTCTATAGGTTCCTCTTAAGTACTGGAAGGCTGCTAGAAGGTCTCCCCAGAGCCTTCTCCTGACTGAATCATCCCAGCTCTCCCAGCCTGTCCTCACAGAAGAGCTGCTCCAGTCCTGTGATCATTTTTGTGGCCTCGTTCCGCCCAGCCTCACTGCTCTCCCACGCCACCCAGCTCCAATGGCAATTCCTCCATCATATGTAGACCTTGGCAAATCTGTCAGAGATATCTTCAATAAAGGATATGGTTTTGCACTGGTGAAGCCGGATGCGAAAAAATCTGCAAGACGAGTGGAATTCACAACATCTGATTCATCAAACACAGACACTGGAAAAGTGAATGGGAGCTTGGAGACCAAATACAAGTGGGCTGAGTATGGGCTGACTTTCACAGAAAAATGGAACACAGATAACACTCTGGGAATAGAAATTGTGGGTCCTCCAGACCCACTCCAACAGGTCCATGTCCTTCTTGTGTTGAGGGCTCCAGAGCTGGATGCAGTACTCCAAATGGGGTCTGACCAGTGCAGAGTAGAGGGGCAGGATCATCTCTCAATCTGCTGGCCACACTTGTTTTGATGCAGCCCAGGATGTAACTGGTCTTGGCTGTGAGCACACATTGCTGGTTCATGCCCAGCTTTTCATCCACTGGTACCTCCAAGTCTTTTTCCACGGGGTTGCACTTTATCACATCATCCCTCAGCCCACACTGATACAGGGGACTGCCTCAACCCAGGTGCGGGATCTTGCACTTGGCCTTGTTGAGCCTCATGATGTTCACAGGGGCCCACTTCTCCAGCTTGTCCAGATCTCTCTGGATGATATTCTGTCCCTCTAGCATATCAACCACACCACTCAGCTTGGCGTCAGGTCTTTTTTGTAATGGAGAAGTTCCAAACTGGACACAGTAGCCCACCACAAGTGCTGATAGTCATAATCACTTCCCTTAATCTGTTGACTACACTTTTGCTGATACAGCCTGGGATATGGTTGCCCACATCTTTGACTGCACTCTTCTCACTCATGTTCAACTTGTGTTGATTTGGACTCCTTTCTTACCAGTCAGGACTCAGTCTTTGGCCCAGGTCTCCATATTCACACCTGTTGAACTTCATGAGGCCCCTGTCAATCCATTTCCCCAGCCTGACAAGGGCCCCTCTGGATCTATCTACCCTACAGTCCACCTGTCCAATCCATACCTCACCAGCTTCAGCTACAAGTACGTCATGGGTATATAGCAAATACTGTTGGGTATCTAACAATCATGAAGTGGAGGAATCAGAGTGTAAGCAATTCTTGTGCAGACTTTCTGGCTCTGGAATATTAGTTCTGATAGGAATTAAATCTCAAAACTTGATAAACTATTCTTTGCATATGCTGAAGAAAAAAATAACATGGTTTTCAGAAGGGTGCAGTTTCAAAGTTAGTCATTGTTCAAAAATATTTAGATGGTTAATATCAGATATTTTCAAGTATTTAAAGAATAACTCACCTGAAATACTTGATATGTAATAACAAGTTCACTTGAAGGTGAGAGTTTTCAGGTACTCTGAGAAACTGACTGATAATTATTTTCCTACTATAGACTTATGTTTCCAGTCACTCTTATTTGTGTGAAGTATTTTTTTCTAACTGAAACCTTCTGTCCCCTCTTGTCCTGTTCATAAATTATTGCTGACAATCTGAATTATTTCAAGTGAAAGACTGGTAAAAATAAATTCTTTTAACTTATTTGAATCAGATGTGCTGGGGAAAAAAAAAAGCTTTAGCCATGAGTAAATGCATCCTGCAGATGAGCTGGAATTAGATGAGCTATGATCATTGAAAACTGAATATATAATACATTACACAGTGTTAGTTCTCAGGCTCCAACACACTTCATTGACAGATGAACAGGCCTAATTTTCAGCATGAAAAGTGGACATATGTGTTTATCTGTATTGCAATAGCACTTAGTAGAATTGCAGACACATACCACGATGTACCATCACCTGAATCCCATTGTGCTGAGTACCATACACACAAGACGAAGATTGTCTCTGCCTCAAACAACTCACACCTAGGAATAGGACAAAAGAAAACAGAGAGAAATATTAAAAAAAAAAAATTCTAAGACTGATAAACTAAAAAAAAAATCCAAAATTAATAACAGATACTAAAATAGTGCAGGTTCCCTATCAGAGAATTAACCTTCCAAGGCCAAGTTTCTCTGGTACTAAAGAATACATGTGAAAACCACTGATCAAATAAAAGTTTTAACAGCAATTCAGTGTTGGTCCATATTGAGAGCGACTGTCAGTTTTGTCAGTTCTTTTTAGCCTAAATACCAGAAGTATGATTTACTTATTTAAGCATAGTAACCCTGCTGATAGTTACATGCTGCTACAGGGCCTAATTTCCTTTTCTTAGCTCTTTGTCTTGTGTTTTAAGACCTTGAAAATTATGCATAACTGGGTATTTTGTAAGTGACAGCTATAAAATTAATCATTCTAAAATTAAGAAATGTGTGGATTAGAGTGGTATCTGTCACCTTAATTTTTCACCACTGCCTGAATACATTGTTGTAATAGTCTTATTATACTACCACATGCTGTAGAAATTTCTACCTCTCTTAGTAGATAGTATGAGTTGTCTCTGGGGACAAGTCATTCCTTTGCAGCAAAAGAAGCCGTTGTCCATAACACCTTGATTTCACTTATCATTGACACTGGGAGGTGTAAACTGAAATAGGAAACAAGATGGCCTTCTGGGTAAAACAGATCCCACTGAATTATATTTTATCCCTGCCTTTGCCACAAAGGCTCTCAAATCTAAACAGAAAAGCTTTTAAGTTATTTTCTCAGGTGTCTACTAATTATGAGTTTCTCATTAAATGAGACTTGAGACTCAGCTCTGGGGTCAAAGATGATCACTCACAGGGGAAAGTGAAGTCAGCAAAAGCTGTACTTTCAGCCTGAGAACTGCTAAGAGTAAGTGTTCTCCAGACACCATGAAGTAGGCATCCAGGACTGATACTTTCCACCTAAAATCATCCCATGTCTCAAGTTCTCCTCTGTAAAAACAAGCCAATATTTCTTATGTCTCTAGAGCTAGAGCATTAAGTAAATAAATTTATCACTGTTGAATAATCAAGATCATGTGAGTTAGTGTCCTATTTTCAAGGAAGACCAATTAGAGAAAATATTGTCTTGAATCACACTGTGATACTAATAAAACATATTAAACAGTTTCTTATTCAGTAAGCATAAACTGAGAACAATAAAAAAATAAACAGAATATCTCAAAGAATATATCCGTAAGGGTCTTGTTCAGTGATAAGTTTACACATGCACAGAAGAACTTGATTTTAGTATTTTTTGTGCTTGATATACTTGATCTTGCAGCAGGTATGTTCCTTTTTTACACAAGATAGATTAAATTTTTAGTATTTAAATTTCAGGTGATCCTATTCAATGTAGTTACTGAGTGAATCACAAATATAGAATAATTTCTACAGTTTTGTAGTAGTCATTTATACTGTTATATTGCCATCAAATTTGAATCTATTGTTTTGGGTTTTTTTTAATTCAACTCTAGAATGGGAGAAAGTAACAATTGCAGCTTCTCAGTAACACCTGGTAACCGTAAGAGTTCCAAATAAACCACTTCATTAGTTTTAGGCTTTTTTGTCTCACAAGATTGTTAATTTTCAAAGCTCTTATTACTGGATTAAGACTACAGACATCAATCAGCCAGTAAACAAAATGCGCAATTTTCACCGAAGACTTGGCTGTTGTTAATGTGTATTTAAACAGATGAAAATAATCACTATGAGATTCAAAGATAATTGCACTAGGTAAACCAAAGATACAAATTTGTATTTACACGTCTATGACTATGTTGAGTAACCAGAAAGCCTGTAGCTTCATGCTAAATGGAACTTTTGTGCATTAATAATATTGGAAGATGATTTAGAGACTGAATTTCCACCAGCTTATGAAAAAGGCAAAAGACTGCCAAGTTCAAAAATAGTTTTTCATATACCAGGCCTATTTCTGGTGTGCTTGTCTATGGTAGATTGGCTTCAATCCAGCTCAACAAGCTGCCGCCTTTCAGTGATAGTTTACTTATGATTAAACCTTTACTCACTTTTTGTGCAGACTGTTTAACATTTAAAATGAAATTTTATTAAAAAGGTTGCTTCTGTGGTTCAGACACCTTTTTCTTTTTTTCAAATTACTAATTACTATAGGGGAAATCCTTCCTACACAGATAACTGAACACTGAAGAGAACAGTTGAAGACTAACCAGAAATATTCATCTCATTCCAAAGTTAAACAAGCCCTATAATCCACATGCAAAATTTCAGATTTGGCTGACAGAGGTTAAGCTGCTAAATCTTGTGCTGGAATACAACTGATACACCTTCATGGCCACTTATTACCAAAAAAAAGTAAAAGGGAACTTTTGGATAGAAGATGGCTGACTGGCAAAATGTTCAGTCTACTGATTATAGACTAGCAAAATTATAAGAAAATAAACCAAGATTTTGTGATTAAAATTGTGAGGTGATGACTTAGTGAACAAAACTGTCAACATGAAAGGTATTGTTGCTAAAAGGGAGGTCCATTTTTAAATTGTGAACAAGCAGTATTTTTCTACTTGAGGAATTTCTTAGGAAGAAAATTCATCAAAATTAATCCACTTAAAATTTCTGAGGAAAGGGTATACCAGTGGTTTGCAAGAGAAAATCACCTGAGCAAAGGAATTCTATTTTAATAGCCAAATGGTAAAGGTGTCAACTAAGCTTGCAAAGGGGAGGAGGAAGATAAATCATATTATGTAGAAAGGAGCATGCTAAGAGGAGTTGGAAAGTGTTCCTTTACGGGCAAGAAGGAGGAGCTTCTGCTTTTTCAGAAATTATGTTCCATGGACAACTCGCCTGCCAACCTGAGGTACGATACTTTGGTACAGGACTTTGTTATCTCCCAAAACCTTTAATTAGAGCCCCTCCCACCCCCAGTTATTCTTCCGTGGTATATAGAGCAGAGCTATGAACACACGTGCAATTCTGCAGGTGACTTTTACGTTCAAAGAGTTTTTAAAGCAATTTGGCTAATTGCATTTGCACAGTTGTCAGTAATGTATATAGATGAAAAACACTGGTGGTTTCAAGATAGAAAAAAAAAAAACCACAGATCCTTTGGTTATAGAGAATAGAGGAATACTGAATATTAGAGATGCAGGACACAGAATTCATAGAATTACAGATTCACCTGAGAATGGCTAGGGAGAAATGGAGCAGCTACCTGTAATTTGTAGAATACCAGTGGAAGAGGGAGGAATTATTTGGAAAGTTGTGTAACTGGGGTGTAGGTCCAACAAAGGCTGCTGAGCTTTGCAGAAAACCAAAGGAAGGCATGGAAGAGGGACTATACAGAGTGAAAAGGAAATAACTTAGTATAAACTCAGTAGAGATTGCTCTAAGAGCTTTTAACTCAATGAAGTTGCTATAAAAGGGGTTGGTAGAATCCCAAATCTTTCACTGTCGAATAGCAATTTTCTGACACCACAGCAGCATGTAAAGGAGGCTACTCTCAACTGCCTGCTTCACCAACTTCACCACAGCACCAGATAGTGACAGCCTTCTATTTTAGCTCAAAACTAACAACTACTTGAACGTGTGGCTACTAGATCTGAATGCTATCTCTCACACCATGTCATGAGAGGCAAGGTATTTGGAAATCCCCAATGGAAGCACTGAGAGTTCACTTTGCAGGTGCCAGAGACCTTAATGTACCTCCTTCAGCAAAGCGTTACTGAAGAAGCATGGTTATCATTTGTGTGGTATCGCTGTCCACTGTTACAACACTGGGCACTCAGCACGTCCTGCCATCTTACCCAAGCTGCCAAATGGAAATCACTAGTAAGACTTTCTTTTTTATTTTCATAAAACAGTAGGGAAGCTATGGAAATAAAAAAAAATATTCAGAAACAGTTGTTCTAGACCCCACTGAGCATTTGTAGGTAGCAAAACTGCAATAATTGCAGAACAATTCAGACCGGAAACCTAAAGTTGTCTCCTGCAGAACATTCAGAACATGTGTGTCCATTAGCCCTATAGAGAAAGTCTACAGCCAAGAAAGCCTATATTCCTAGACTAAACCAATCATCTAAACTTCTACAGCCAATGGTGACAGTCACACCCAGAGGGCAATTAATTTCTTCTTAGAATAGGTCAGTAAGAAAGTAAGACTGAATCAACAACTGATAGGGCCTACCTTTATTATTCATAGAAAAACTCCACATTAACAAATTAAGTAAAGTAAGTCTTACGCAGAGCAACTGGCTTTCTCTGTTAGGCAGACACACTTGGTAAAAGCTAATATATTTCGTCACTGTCCAGAACTTTGATTTTTCTATTGCTGTTCCTCAGTGCGATTTCCTTGAAGATCTCTTCCGCTGCTGTACTGTGTTATTATAAGATTTTGTAATTTTATTCCTTCAGCGGTATTAAAAGAAGTCTGCAACCTATTACTATAAATGGATTACAAATGAATGGTTTAATACAAGATGTCATATTTCTCTGGAGGTGGGAATCTGCTAACAAGTAGTTTGGCTTTAAAATATACCTAAAAATACAAATATTCTCAGTGTCTTTCTTGACAAATATTGATATAGCTTCACTTGGAAATCCCATAAAGATGTAATTTTTCCCTAGCTTCTCCATTGTTTCCTCATTCTTTGAAGTATAATTAGTAAAGCTCCAATTTATTTCTTCAGTTCACGTGAGTATGCAGTTTCTTTTCCAGTCAGGAGGTTGAAAGTGCAAAAAAAATTTATAAAGAGGAGGAAAACAATTCAAGTAATATTTTCCAATTCTGATGGGGGAAGGGAACATTTAAGTATAGATAGGGTCAGGGTTTTTTTAGATTTTCTGTTCTCACTTTCTCCAAGGCTTTTAAAAATATATAAATACTGTATAAACATTGCATGTTTACCAGATGCCAGCATTCATCATTTTAATTTCAGCAACAACCAGATTCAAAAAAATACTAGGCATATATTTCCAGGTTAAAGAAGGTTGAGTAAAATTCACAATACAAGGACATAGCTGAATTTGTTGTCTGCAGTTTTTCTTTTTTTTCTCCTCAGGAATTGAATGAATATGATTTAAAATTAGAATTTAAAGTCTCCTCCTTTTATACACAACCTGATTTTTGTCTTGTAGTTCAAAGTTTTTCACTTTGTCTGTACTATCAAGGGTATGCATAACAGAAGTGAAAAGTCTGATTAATACTACTATCAGGAGTGTGTGCTAACCTCTTATATCCAGAGAAGTTGTAGGTTATTTCCAAGCTGATGTCATTTGTAGAAGAAAAAAAAAAAAAGCATTTTTTTAAAATGCCTGACATGATTGGGAAATTTGTAATCTAAAATATATCTTCCCTGTTAATGTGGGGTTTATGCATATTATTCTATCTGGTCCTTTTTCCCCCTTTAATTCTGTGAAATATTTCAGGACCCTGATGATAGGCATGGCATAAATGAAAGAACAAATTAGTATTATCAAAACAAGAATTATAAAAATAGCACTTGAGAGGTCGTACTTAGAAGAGACAAATCAAAACTACACGAGTGTTGCCCATCAAAACAGAAGTTACTGCTGTCCTGACAGTCACCCACAATAACTGTGCTAAAAAAATAACTTAAAAAAAGACAAAAATCTCCTTCCACAGCACATAATTGGCCCCAGGTTGTCATAGAATCATAGGATCATAGAATGGCTTAAGTTGAAAAGGACCTTAAAGACCACCTAGTCCCAGCCTCCCTGCCACGGGCAGGGACACCTCCCACCAGACCGGTTTGCTGAAAGCCCCATCCAGCCTGGCCTTGGACACTTCCAGGGAGGGGCCATCCACAGCTTCTCTGGGCAACCTGTGCCAGTGTCTCACCATCCTCACAGTAAAGAATTTCTTCCTAACGTCTAATCTAAATCTACCTTGCTCTAGTTTCAACCATTTCCCCATGTCCCATTACCTTGTCCTTTCCGTCCTTCAGGTTTCTGGATGGGTATTAGGGAACAGACACAGGAGGTGGTCAGCCTGGGCCAGGGGCTCCCCAGGGCCCATTTCAGCTGGGAACAGGGCAGCCCCAGGCACCTCCATAGGGATGGGGCAGGAAGCTGCAGGTGAGCCCAGCTCAGCTCATGGCCAGGCAGGGCTGTGGGGATCTAAAGATGGGCACCGCTGGGAAAAGGGTTGACAGCCCCTGGGGGGTGAGGCAGGGGCTTGGGCAGGGATAGTTGGGCCCATGAGCAACCTCAGGCCTAGACAGAAGCCTCGCCTCCCAGCAAGGTCCCTCCTCACACCTTGCAGAAGTGCAGGTTCAGCCAAGGGCTAGCCTGATGGTACCTGAGCAGGTCAGAACCAGAAGGCCAAGTCCAACCAAGAAAACAGACGGTAACACAACCCTGTGGAGAAGAGGCAGATCTAGAATCAGGGTGGGAATTCATTGCACAAGTCACAGCCAGAATCAAATCCTGAACAGAGAATCAACATCCTCCCATCACAGCTCAGCTTACACAGGAGCTTATATAGTGCTCCTGCCCCCACAGGTGTATGTGGAGGCTCCAGGTGAGGGTAATCAGGGTCCTTATGGCTTATTAGTGTGCTCAAGGCCCTGGAAACAGGAATGGTGAGTCAGAATGAATATGGCTGTGCTAAGTTACTTGATCATGGTTTTACTGGTACATATGTACAAACTAAGTGTTGGCATAACTGTTCCTAACTAGAGCAAGACAGAAACGCAGTCATTCCTAACTGAAGAGGTGCTCACAGGAAGCACAAAAGACAGCTCTTTAATTCAAGATTAATACTTCTGTAGGCAGCAACTTCTGATTTCTCTGTCAAAAGCTGTCTTACAGAGCCATAGAAACTAGGAGACCAGCAGAATTAGATTCCATCCAGCCCATTTTCCAGCCTCAAAGGCCGTAGAATTGCAGTTATATTATTCTTAACAGCTGTCCTTAAAAATCTCCAGTAACAGTTTATGTAAGACATATGCCCAAGGTACATACCCTGCTGGAAAATATTTGGAGTTTGTGTGGGTTTTTTTAATTCTAACAGTTTACCTCAATCATTTTGTTTTCAGAGTCTATTATTTCTTGTACTGTCTATCAACTAAACAGAACAGATTATTTTTTTCTTTTCAGTTAGTCTCTTCTGGTTTTCAAGACTGACCAACTGCTACCACTATCTTTTCCTTCATTGACTAAATAACTCCAGGTCTTTTAAGCTTTCTTCATAAGTCAAATGTTCTAAGAGGTGGACCACTCTTGCTGTTCGTTTCTGAATTATCCTTAATCATTCTGTATTGTTCATGAAATTTGAGGATTTAAAGAAATACTCTGGTTGCTAAACACACCAGAAACTTGACTTGCAAGGCACATCCTGACGTTTATCTTTGTTGCATTGTACCCTTCTTTTCCAGAAGGATTGCGTGTAAGTGGTATCTCTGCCCATTAAATCCAATAGAGGACTATTATTTTTTGTCCTGAAAGATGAAAAAGCTGATGGAGGAGGGAACAGGCTGCACTGAAGGAAGCACTGGACTTCCTTCAAAAATGCTCATTAGCAAAATAATAAGGATGGAGGAACTGGGCACAAGGGACTGACTCAAGGTTCAAGATTAATGGTATCTGCACAACTAGGCTGAGACCAGAAATATGCTGAAATGCAGAAATTCACTCACAAGCACTCTTTCAGAATTACCCTTTTTCAGTGGGAATCCCCATTCAATGTACAAAATCAACTGAGAATTGCCAGGATGAATCACAGCCGTCATCCAACCTGCCCTAGCCAATACCAAAGATGTTAGGCTCCAGACACCTTGAGTGTAAGAGCGCCAAAAACATGTTGCTCTTTAAGTCACAGCCCTCATTTCCAGTTATTTCTGTTTACATCTAATTAAAAGTCCCCTCTGTGTAAGTCATGTTGCTTCATCATAACTCTTAAGATTGCCATAAAAGCAGAGAGTAAATTTATTTGTGAATATATACCAAATTAATAATTCTTTTTAAATTGTTGTCTGTAGCCTGGTGCTAAATGATCTCCATTAATCCTGCAGAAATTCAGGCTCCAATCCTGCAAACAGATATTCTCCATTTTAAACCTTTG
This sequence comes from Trogon surrucura, assembly GCA_020746105.1. Taxonomy (NCBI): domain Eukaryota; kingdom Metazoa; phylum Chordata; class Aves; order Trogoniformes; family Trogonidae; genus Trogon; species Trogon surrucura. The sequence continues at coordinate 107,151,547 of CM036617.1, read as the reverse complement.
AGTAGTCCAGCTTTGCTGGAATTAGTCTTTCGCACGAAGTCAAGCACTGTTATCAGCGTTTGTATGATTAGAGAAAAATTTCCAAAGCTCATTACAGCATTTATCAAAGAAGCAGATCGCTGAATAAGATTATGCCAGGGTACTAGCAATGAAAGTGAGGTGTAGGCCACAAACAAGTGACATCATGTTGAGGACTACTCCATGAGCAAACTGTTGCTGAGACACCTCATATTTTATCTGCACACGCTCCTGGAACAAAAGAATTTGAAGTGTATTTGAGGAATTCAAAATGAACTAATAAAAAAAAAGCCATGAGAACACGGTCAGGCAAGTATTATTACTTTCACTATGCTCCATGCTTCACAAAAAGAGAACAGGTGCACTCACCTCCACTCACCTTTGACACACTAAACAGATCGGTTCCCACGTCTGTGTGCACAACCATTCACACTTCTGTTCTTCCAGGAAACACTGAAGGTTTAGGTGTCTGGTCATGCCTTGCAGTTTGCCTGCATAAAAAAACTGCCTAGTGAGTAGTAAGAAGTATGCTTTAAAAACTGCTTTGGCTAAACCACTGTGAACACTCATGGGAACCCAGCGGGGGCAGACAGGGTGTTCTGCTAGAAACACAACGCCTGCTTGAAGTAGAATGTGAGTATAACCGTGACATTATCCTAAAGACAATTTCTTGTATTGCACATCACTCTTCCCACAGCACCATAGTATACATGTAGACCAGTATCGTTTTGAATTCCCTAAGTCAGCACAGTGAAATACCATGAGCCTATAGCCCCAGCAGAAATGAAGGAAAGGAATCACTTTGTACTCTGTGAGAGCAGGAGACAAGTTTGGGAGCTCATTTCTCCCCTGTGATTGTGGTAAGAACCCTGAGTAATTTCATGTGACTACATGAAGTTTCAGGATGAAAGGTGTAAAAGTGAGAGAAGTTTTAGATTTCCCTTGTAATGTTCCCAAGAGACATAGCAAACAAACTCCACAATTATAAGTTTGAGATTTTCAGATTAAAATGAGTGCAGGCCCCTGCAAAAATCAGATTCATTTCTTGAACAGATACACGGAGAAGGGAAATTTGTGTAAGACTCCATATCCTTGTGACTCAGAACGATTTGTTATTCTGGGACCTGATTTTCAATTTTGAATGAAAGATATTACATGATCATCAAGTTTAATGTATATCAAAAAAAAAAAACACATGAGATTTTCTGCTTCAAATAGAGAAATCTGTTTCCAAATCATTTACAGAGCTGTTGAATCATTGACTAATCAAAAATAAGTAATAGTTGCATGCAAGAAAAAATGAGGTTACACAAGACTTTCTACTGAATTTAAGAGTATGTTTTCACAATGTCTCTGTGAAAGTGCATATATCTTGCAAAGTAGGTATACGATACATTGGTCTTTATTCTTAGAAATAGTTTGTATTTTCTGTCTTTGTGTATTGGATCCAGCTTTCACTGGCATACATTCACACTAAGCAATTGGGAGTCTTCCACAGATACATTAGAATATATATGTGGAACCAGCATGAATAAATTCATTAATTCTCTCCAGTGAATCTTTATTAATTTTACATAATATTCAAACAAAATAAACACTTGCTATTTCTATGGCTCATGCTCTATAGGTTCTGGTATTAAGAACACAAGACATAAGTTAATACGTGTTTGAATAACTAACTACATTTAAGAATCCATTCAACTAATGAGGTAGCAATTAGTTGTTGCTCATACCACATTAGATCCTAACAGAAAATTGTCTCCCTACACCATCAGTGTTCCATCTAATTATATATTCCCATGATATTACAGAATTTGTTTCTATTTAGCTTTATTTTATATATTTTATAAGCAAATTTGCTATAACTGAGAAGTCTGGAACACTTGCACTGCTTTTAAACATCCAGTGGGAGCCTGTCCACTATCCATAATTTTTTATTGTTGTGGTCTTAAATGAAGTATTATACCTGTGTTTGGTATTTAATTGACAAATTAAAGTTACCTAGAACCCTACCTCCCAGTAGGAACTGAACGTCCCAAATTTTCAGTAAAGCCATGACATAACTGACTGGAATGAAACATCTTTCATTTTCACTGAGCTCAAATACAAAATACTCTCACTGCACCAAGCCCTCACAGGTTACTCCACTCCCCAAGCTTTGCTGAAATCCAAGACCTTTTTCTCAAAAAAAAAAAAATTACTTTTTTTTTTTTACTTTTGCATGTGCATGTACCTGTCTCACAAGTCAGTCAGAATATAGTAATCTTGTTTCATGTTGCAAATGTTGTGGTTAAAACAGTCCTGTTTTGAAAAATCTGACAAATTAAGTGGCATTTCTTGTTTGAAATAGGGGAGCAGCAGAATTTTTCAGGAGAGTTCAGTGCTGTGACATTCAGGTAAAGCATCTGCTTTCATGGCACAGTGCTCTGAGCCCAGTGTATGGGGTAACTCTATTCTACAGGATGTAAGAACAAGTATTCCCTGAACTCAAGTTAATAGAAATGTGTTCATGCAGACATTCAAATCAATTATCAATGGGTGCACAAATTAAATCAGCTCTGCCACAAGAACATCATTTGCTGCCGTAACAGAAACATCTAGGTGGTCGAAATCTTGCGTGGTCAAGCCATTTGCAATGTTGCTGAAGCTGATGTCCATGGAACCCTGTTCAGGTGACACTTTCCTTGGGTTGAATCCTAAACCAAAAACTTTTGCCTTACCTGTTTACCAGGAGGTAGGAATGCAACATTAGAGTAGGTCCATAGATGCACATCTAAATCACAGAATCACAGAATGTTAGGGATTGGAAGGGACCTCGAAAGATCATCAAGTCCAATCCCCCTGCCAGAGCAGGAATGCCTAGATTATGCTACACAGGAATGCGTCCAGGCAGGTCTTGAATGTCTCCAGAGAAGGAGACTCCACAACCTCCCTGGGCAGCCTGTGCCAGTGCTCTATCACCCTCACTGAGAAGAAGTTTCTTCTCAAGTTTAAGCAGAACTTCTTATGTTCCAGTTTCAGCCCATTACCCCTTGTCCTATCAGTGGTTGTCACCGAGAAGAGCCTGGCTCCATCCTCCTGACACTCACCCTTTAAATATTTGTAAACATTAATGAGGTCACCCCTCAGTCTCCTCCAAAGTAAAGAGCCCCAGCTCCCTCAGCCTTTCCTCCTAAGGGAGATGCTCCACTCCCTTAATCATCCCAGTTGCCCTGTGCTGGACTCTCTCCAGCAGTCTTTCTTGAACTGAGGGGCCCAGAACTGGACACAATATTCCAGATGGGGTCTCACTAGGTCAGAGTAGAGGGGAGGGAGAACCTCTCTCGACCTACTAACCACCCCCCTTCTAATACACCCCAGGATGCCATTGGCCTTCCTGGCCACAAGGGCACAGTGCTGGCTCATGGTCATCCTGCTGTCCACCAAGACTCCCAGGTCCCTTTCCCCTACACTGCTCTCTAATAAGTCATTCCCCAACTTATACTGGAACCTGGAGTTGTTCCCACCCAGGTGCAAGACTCTACAGTTACCCCTGTTATATTTCATTAAATTTTTCCCCGCCCAACGCTCCAGCCTGTCCAGGTCTCGCTGAATGGCAGCACAGCCTTCTGGTGTGTCAGCCACTCCTCCCAGCTTGGTGTCATCAGCAAACTTGCTGATAGTACTCTCTAGTCCCTCATCCAAGTCATCGATGAATATATTGAATAATACTGGTCCCAGTACCGACCCTTGAGGCACTCCACTGGATACAGGCCTCCAACCGGACTCCGCCCCATTGACCACAACTCTTTGGCTTCTTCCCCTTAGCCAGTTCACAGTCCACGTCACTACCCAAGAGTCTAGACCACACTTCCTCAGTTTAGCAGCAAGGATGCTGTGGGAGACTGTGTCAAACACTTTACTGAAGTCAAAGTAGACCACATCCACCACTCTGCCATCATCTATCCACCTTGTTATATCCTCATAAAAGGCTATGAGGTTAGTCAAGCACGACTTCCCCTTGGTGAAGCCATGTTGACTGTCTCTAATGACCCTCTTATCCATGATATGCCTTGAGATGGCACCAAGGATAAGTCGTTCCATCACTTTCCCAGGGATGGAGGTGAGGTTGAACGGTCTATAGTTACCCAGGTCCTCCTTCTTGCCCTTTTTGAAGACTGGAGTGACATTTGCTTCCCTCCAGTCCTCAGGCACCTCTCCCATCTCCCAAGACTTGGCAAAGATGATGGAGAGTGGTCTAGCAATGACATCAGCCAGCTCCCTCAGCACCTGTGGATGCATCCTGTCTGGACCCATGGATTTACGGATGTCCACATTGCTTAATTGGTCCCTAACCCAGTCGTCATCGACTAAAGCAAACTCCTCCACTGCCCTGACTTCCTCTGGGGCCTCAGGGGAGCAGGGCTCCTCAGGACAGCCTCCGGCAGAGTAGACAGAGACAAAGAAGGCATTCAGTAACTCTGCCTTCTCTGTATCTTCTGTCACCAAGGCACCCACCTCATTCATCAATGGGCCTACATTGCCTCTGGTGTTAGTTTTATCTGCCACGTATTGGAAAAAGCTCTTCCTGTTGTCCTTGACCCCTCTCGCCAGGTTCAATTCTAGGGAGGCCTTTGCTTTCCTAGTTGCCTCCCTACATCCTTGGACAACAGCCTTCTTCCCAAGCCGCCAGCCCCGCCTTCCAAGATCTGTAAATTCTCCTCTTGCACTTGAGCTTACCGAGCAGATCCCTGTTTAGCCACGCAGGTCTCCTGGCTCCCTTCCTTGGCTTCCTACGTGTCGGGATGCTCTGATCTTGATCACGGTAGAAGCAGTCCCTGAATGCTAACCAACTATCTTGGGCATATATATATATTGTGCACTTCTGCCAAGCAGTGACTAGATTCCTTCCCTATCAGCCCTTTTAACTCTGTGGTTTCGCTAGATCAGGGGAGTGGACAAGCAGGCAGTAAATCCAGCCCTCTAACATTAAACAGAACTGATCATCTGAATATGACACGCCTCTAAAAACTCAGATATGGTTATCAAAATCTGGACTTCTGCATATAAATATCCACCAAAAGCTTTGATGTTTAGATCAAGATAAATTTTCTTATGTTGTGCTCCATAAACAAGAAACTCATCAGTTAGCTATAATCACTGCTTGCCAAGAAGATGTCCAGCATTTCTCATTATTTAGAGTCTTTGGCAAATAGAGATCGTTAAAGGTACATTTAATCAGACGATGTATTTAAACCAGTTGTGAAAAAAACCTGCAAATTGATAAATTCTGTTTAGTAGCTTTGATGATTAAATTTCAGACATTTTCTCCTGAGATTTCTATTTTTTAATCACAGAATCCTATAGGTGTATTCAGATCATGCCATGGTAAATTCAAGGATTTATCTGCGACATCATATGTTAAAAATAAAGCCAAATAAAAATTGAAACAGCAATTTTGTAAAGTAAATACACACCCTAAATCTTGTAGAATAACTCCACAAAAACTTCTCAGTTTTGTTTCAGTTGCTAATGCTGGTAATCAATACTGGATCTCAATCACCATAGCTATATAGCCCCCTTCTTGAGGAGGATGCAGAGGTTTATGCGTTTCATTGCGCTTTTCTGGTTAACCTTTGTCTTGGCCTGGGTTCTGTGAATAGGATACACCGGAAAAAATGTAATGTTTAGCAGAAGTAGATCTCAGCATCTGAGATAAAAGTATAGATTTTCTATATAGTCACAGAGATAAATAGGTCTTTGAGGGTACAAATCACCTCCATCTAAAGAAGAAATCTAAAACAATCTAGATGAACTGTGTGTGAAGAAATCTGTTACTTCTCACCTACAGACCTTACAGAGAATCCAGGGTAACTAACACAGACACAGCTGTCAATACCATGGAAGTCCATCTTACATGAGATGAATTCCCTGTCAACGGTCTAAACTTGCTTGTATTCAAGCCCGAAGAGACTTCAGTATTCTCCTCTTCCTGTAGAAAGACCCAAGTTCATTAAAACAATTTTCCCTGGAAAAAAATTATTCCACTAACAGACTTGTTCACTTGAATATGCAGCAAGTCTGAAGCAAGGACTGATCTTTCTCATGCCTCCTCAGATCTAGTTTTCAGATGAAATAGTTATACCCTGCCCTATACCTGGCATCTCTTATTGGAATTTTCAGTTATCCAGTAGCCTGTACTGGGAAACATCTGAAGATCTCGTAGATCACCACCTGCAGCAGCAGGGCAAATAAATTGCTAAAAATATGACTCTCAGTCACCAAAATGAGTAAAATTAGGTCAGCAGTAAGCATAAGACAAAACCATCCACCTGTAGTATGCCATACAGGAGATAAAAATACATTCATTCATAGATGCATAGAATATCAGGTTGGAGGGGACCTCAAGGATCATCTAACCCAACCCTTTAAGGTAAAGAAATGCAGTTTAAATGAGATGGCCCTGTACTTGTACCTTGATCAGCTGGTTTTTACAGTTCTTTTCTGAATATCTGGGGTTTTTCCTACTGAAAAGCACCCAAGTGCTCAGGCAACAAATGTTATGCACAAAATTCTATGCAATATGATAAACGATGTTCTGTAAGTAAATGAACACACATCTTTATTTGTGAATTAAATAAAAACTAAAAAAAAAAAAGAATGAGTGTGTAAGTTTATGAATAAGTGAAAGTACACAAAGTAAGACGTATGTAAACTTATTTTGTGTTATATGAATCATTCTTGACATATAGCTATAACGGCAGCCTTCTTTAGAAAGGGGAACAGTAAAAACTTCTAAGAAATGAAGTAGGAATGCTTCCTAATGTTCAGTGGTTTGCCGTTCTTTGTCAAGACAGTGAGGAAAGCATAAACAGAGCCTGCATTTCATGAGTCACTTCAGAAATTAAAAGTTTTGGGTCTTTTGGAAAAGAGGATATGGTATACATGTGGTGGGTATGAAAACATTAGATACATTTCTTGTTGTTAGTTGTGGGCTCTACTTTACACATGCTCCTCTTTCAAAGGGTGAAATTTCAGAGAAAGAGGTAATATTTGATACCTAGAGGTTTTAATTTTATGATAGAGTGTAGATACATATTATAGAAAGGAAGTTGTCATTGGAGTTGTAAGGAGTCGGGAAATAAGAATGTGTGTGTGTGGTGTAACCATGTATGTCCTGTTGGATCACAAATTAATTTAAAACCTCCTGATCTTTCAGCTGATATTGTCTTGTCTTTCCCAGAAATAATTCATAGATATGTTTAGTATTCTGAGAAGTGCCCATATGGCATACACTGGTGGCTTACTCCAAACACTGCCAGGGGCTGGGGTGGAAAGGGAAGGGATATATCCATATGCATGTACACACCTGTAACGATCTCATTTGAACCCTCAACAGCAGACTGAGCTACATCTTTATAGCACAAGTCCTTGAAGAAACAGACTGTTATTTACAACCAGCTTCCTCATCCCAAACTAACTTCCCTCAGATTGAGGGGTTTTACAGGTACTGGTCTGTCTCATCTCCTCCAACTAGGTCACCCCTTTTCATCTCAACAGCATTGCTGTGACTGCAAACTTTCTAGCCAGATGGGTGGTGTTGTGTGCAGTGAAAAGAACTGGAAAAATATGAACTGGCCTTTCAACTTTTCATATAAATTTTGTAGCTTGAGATCCCCTAAGACATGAAAGTATCATTCCAAAATGGTTTCTTTCATAACATGACTTGTTATCCATAGCAATTTATCTCTTTGTAGGCATCAAATATACATCAACATAGTTGTTTGATGTTTTAAATTCTTAGAAGGGAATATTTCCCTCCTAAGTTTCACTTTGTGCTTAGTTGTCAGGTACCGCATAAAGGTAAAGTGACAGAGGGAAATGTTTTGGCTGATACAAAATCTTCCTTGTTCTCCTCGGCCATCTATTCCTGCTGCAGGATAGGAGAAGGCAGGGGAAGGAAGGACAAGCTGAAAGAATGAAGTTGTGTAGAATTCTGCAGTAACATCACACTTCCAGTTTTCACTCAGGAAAGCTTGCAAGCCCTCACAGTTGCACACAAACACACTGAAAACATGTTCCTGAAATGCAGAACACATGAAGGAACAGGAAAACCTGGTTTACCACTTCTAAATCAATGTACTGGTATTTTGCTTCTCACTTCAGCTCCTTGCACTTGAAAGTACGACATGGAGTTGGTAAATGATCCTGCAACATAGTGCAATTTTACAACGATGGTAAGCCTCATGGAAGCATTTCTGTTTCAAAAGAATTCCACTAAATACCAAGCTGCATTCCCCTTGGTTTTCTGCCAGCTCATGTGTCCACTGTGAGGTCCAATCATGGAGGCTGGTGGCCCACTTCCCTCCCACTAGGACAGCCTCAGGATGAAACTGCCCAAATTAAACTAAGACTTCTAGGATGCCTTAGCAAAAATTCCAGCAGCTCTGGAGGGCAGCAGAAAGTCACAGAGGGTTTTCACATTTTCTGCTATGCAGAGATACATGGAGATTTTGCTAAAGTGAGACTTTCTCTGGCTCCTGGGCTTTGCACTTTAGCAGGGATGTGCCCCGGGGGGGCTTTCCAACCATGCCTTTGTGCCAGAGACTCCCCTGGAGTCCAAATACTTACCCACAGTCTGCCAGCTACTGAGAGCAGCCACTGATTAGCCCAGACCTCCAACTGCATCACACTTGCTGAATCTCACCTCCAGCTTCAGTTTTCGGGGAGAAACTGTGCATGCTGGTGTTAGTCTCACTCAGACTGATGAGCTAGTTTGAAAGTATAACAGATCATATAGAAAACCAAGACCTGCATGGATATAGATATACTCTTCTGTTAGCCAGTTTTACTAGGTATAATGGCACTTCCTTGTTCTGGAGTGGGGTGTATTTCTTTGGTTTTCTCCAGTTCCAAAAATGTAGAAGGAGGAGATGGTCCAGATCCTACAGTCAGCAGATACAAGTGTAATCTTATTTACCCAACAACAGGACTGGCCATGTGAGGAAGAGATCCTCACCTGAACGAAAGCACAGGGTATTCAGACCCCAGTGCTACCATATCCTTTAAAAACAGAGCACACTCTTACAAATGCAGCTGTAAGTTTTTCTCAGTGTAGGACTGAGTTGCTCTCTTTCGAACAAGACAGATCTACTCTTTTATTCCTCCCTCTAATGAAGTAGAAATCAGTTGAGGCTGTGACTCAGAGTAAAACTGCTGGCCCCATTGAAGACTGTAGACTCTCCTTTGAAGGCTATGTTAGATGTGACTTAATAACACGATTTTTAGGCACATAGTTACTAGTTGGTTTCTCAAGACAAGCTAGTGCTGGTAACACATGCTGTCAGACCCTTGAGGCATGATTATTCTAGTTGTCCTACTGTCACTTACAGAAAGTTGTGAGTAGGAGCCCTAGGGCTCCTCATGGTACCGCAACACCCTCATATATAGCCTTCCCTGAAGCCACAAATTTTCAGGGTGTTAACCTGAAAAACAGTAGGCTCAATTTTTTCTTTTTTTCTAAAAAGCCAAATAGAAGTATAACTGTAGTGATACTGGTTATGGTGAGATCTTCCCTACTCAATGAGTTTCTTCTCCCAGCTACAACTTAGTTTTAAGTGTGATACTATCCCACTTAAAGTCCTTTCTCAGAAGTGTGTTACCTCACTGAAATCAGCCCTCTCCACTTGTTTTATTTATGTGTTGCTTTTGTTTTACTTACCTATCCATAGATTTATTGGAGAGTGCTTATAAATAATGAGAAATACTGGTTACTGTTATTCAGCAAATAAGTTATGAATTAAATCATTAGCTGTTGTTACTAATGTTACTGCTGCTGCTGTTACTAATAAACCTTATTGACATCTGTTAATAAACCTTGCTGACATTTAAAAAGAAAATGCAATTGTGTAACCATGCTTACAATATGTTTAGCAGATTTATAAAGTTATTCAGTTTTCTAGGAGCAGACAAGCATGTAGAAGATATCCAAATGTGTTATTTTTCATTCAACATCTCTCTCCGTGTGACACAAAGATACTTATTACTGTATTAGCAGACAATCTTTTTTTTCTTTTTTTAATCATGTCCCTGTAGTAACAACCAGTGTTGTCATTAAGGGGATTCTGGGAAGGAAATATTCATCACTAAAAAAGCACAAAATCCCATGTACTTTACAGAAAGAAAGACCATTGATTGAAGACTGACTTCTTCAGAAATTTTTGAACTTATGTGTAGCTTGTAAAAATTCCCCGCCCACATTATTCTTTTTGAAGCACACCCTCACAGCACTGCTCCTTCCATTTCTTGCCATATAACTGTCAGCTGAGTGTTTCATGTTGTGATACAGCTCTCTCTGTTACAGGAAATTGACCTAAGTAGTTTTCCTGTGAGTGCAAAAGAAGTAGATAAAATCCATTAACCCTTTCAACACAATATATTTACACACTTGTAACCTTGCAGGTCTTAGAAAGAACAAAAACAGTCTCAATGGGAAACAGCAATGGTGTCAGAGAGGTTTGGGATTTTTTTAAGAACTTTTTTTAACTCATTGGGTAATTTATTTTTTATTGATCCACAAAAGATATTTGTGAGTGTTTTCACGAGAAGCCTTTCTTTACAACATTGCTGTTTCTAACAAACAGCCAAAAAATATTTTTTTTTCTTTAGTATACTCTCTCAGCCTAGAAAGTAAATATCTGGTTTTGTTCTTGATTTGACAGGCCAGTAAGTTGCTGAAAGAGAGCTCTGCCATGAGTTCAGATCCAGCTCTAAATTTTCAATGTGTGGTACATATTTCTGATTTAGTTCTTGCTGAAACCTCTTGCTGGATTGTTAGAGATGTGCACTCTGCAAGTGTAGTGGACAGATGCACAAATGTTTGCCTTAAACATTTCTTGTCATTTTACAAACCTCCAGCTTTGTCAAAAACAAGACCAGTTTCTGGTCTTGTGTGGCAAACTGATGGAATGTGGCAGAGATGATCTGATAAACAGATGCCTCAAACAGCCCTGACACCAAACACATGCATGAGATCAGAAATCTTGCAGAGGCAGGATGGCCTTGTCTCATAGTGTTTCTCCCAAGGAAATACAGCAATCACATATGCTAATGAGGATTATCGAAAGCAAGGAACTGCCTGGATCCCCTACCTGACATACTGCAGAAAAGTGTGTATGAATGAGGGACATTAAGTAGTAGATGCAAGAGACAGAAGAAAGCAGACAGAAGAAGAAAAGAAGTATGTAGACTGAAACGAAAACACCAAGATGAAAAGTGCAGGAGGAGAATAAGAAAAGATGATGGCATTCTTGAACTCTCATTGGCAGGACCAGCACAGGAACTCGGACCCATGTTCTCTGTCTCTCTTTCTCCCTGCTCTCCCCCCCTCCCTCCGCCTTTTCTCTTTCTTTCCCTTTCACATTTCTCACTAAGTAGTGCAAGGCTTATCGTATTCCTCCCTAGTTTGTAGCTGGTTTCTGTCTTGTAATCATTAAGTATAATACTGCCTGTTGGAAGTTGTTATATGTCCTTTTTCCTTGTTATCACTAAATAACATGCAGCTTGCTGTAGCTTGTTTTATACCTAGTCTTTTCCTGATTATTATTAAGTCATAGTATATTGCCTGCCCTAAAGTGTTTTGTAACTAAAACCAATTATCGTGAGTACAATGTATATGTCATGACAAATTAATAAATGTTTGTGTATGGACCTTGAGACTTGTCTCACTGTTGTCCACTCCATTGGGGTATTACGAATCTAAGTCACTTGCCCTCCTCTCCTTGGTGGGATGTGACAGTAAGAGATTAGGAATTTTGAATAAGGCTATACAAATTCATAATTCTTATCTAAATTTCCCTAGATATCCAGACAAAGGGAAAGTCTGTAACTATAATAAGTGTATCTTGCACTGTGGAATTCTTAATAATTCTTGATGTCTTGAAGGTGACAGTTTATCAATACAGCAACTCACTTAAAAGTATCCTTATATTTCACATGAATAAAATTTACTTTTCAGTCCAAACTGGAGAAGATAGCACAGAGGCCCTCAGCTTAATCAGGAGGTGAATAGGGAGCTTAAACTCAAGATCCAGACTCCAGAGTGTATACCATTAACTCCATCTATCAGAATAAGGCTATGAAGTTTGCATTCATCTCAAAAAAAATCATTTCTGTGTGCTATATTCCACAGTGAGATGAACTCTGCTGTCAGAACTACTGAATAATATTGGATGGGAAGGAACTTCATACTACAAGACCAACTCGTCTCACTGCATCTGACCACACTGTGAAGTGACCAAACAAAATCATTGAACAGGTAAAGAGAGGTAGCTCACAAAGGAGCAACATGAGAACCATCTTCAAAAATAAAACCGGTCATATTTCAGGGAAAGTATTTTTGACCTTCAAGTGGCTCTCACAAATAACTGCAGATAGCCTCTAATTCAGATTCAGAGATTGCTAAGTCTTCTCTTGTGAGGAAATATGAAAAATATGCCCTCATGTACCTTTGGTGTATCATCGTAATTTTTCCAGAAGTTCAAATAGTTATTGGCTTTTGTTGACTGTCCCTTAGCCCAATTGCACATGTAAAATAAATTATCTTGGGAAAGGTAATAAGAAAGTACACAATTTCTTTCACAGCACCAACCTCACGCACAAAAAAAAAATGTTTATCATCCTCAGAAATAAAATCAAACTTCTGAAATAATAAGTTCCAGAGACTGGCAGTTTTCTTCAACCTAAGTGATCAATAATTGATTAAAAAAATCCTTCTGATTCCCAAAAATCAGGAGAAAATGAGAATTGAAAGATTTTATATCTGGTCTGTGCTTGGGGGAACTCATGTGTGTATGATCTACACATTTTTCTGTATATCTTCTATAAAAATCATAGAAGTACTATCTGACTATTCAGGATACTTACGATAAGGAATACAATAGTTGTCAAATGTTGTGTAAGGAAGGCATATAGCTTATAACCTGCAGGTAGAAGGAAATTCCACAACACTGAAGGTAGTCAGACTTCTGTACAGCTCGGATTTATTTTCCCTTTCTCTGTGAAAGTGCAAGTGCAACAGCTGGGTTAGGATGGGAGAAAAATTTCTCTTCTAGTTTTAGGTCTAAGCTTACTTCTGGTTCCCAACTGTCGTGGGTTGACCCTGGCCAGCCGCCAGGTACCCACACAGCTGCTCTCTCACTCCCCCTTCACTGCTAAACAGGGGGAGAAAATATTTCCAAGGGTTCAGGGTTTGAGATAAGGACAGGGAGATCACTCTCATTTACCGTCCTGGGCAAAACAGACTCAGTTTTGGAGGAATTAGGTACATTTATTAAAAGAACTAATCAGAGAGGAGTAGTGAGAAGTGAGAAAGAGCAAACAGATCTTAACAAACAGAACACCTTCCCCCCACCCCGGGCTTAACATCAATCCCGGTTTCTCCACCTCCTCCCCCCGAGCGGCACAGGGGGACAGGGAATGGGGGCTGCGGTCAGTTCATCCGACCTTGGTTTCACCGCTTCTTCACTCCAGGGGAGGACTCTTCACTCTTCCCCAGGGCCATTGTGGGGTCCCTCTCATGGGAGACAAGCTTCACGCTCTCTTCTCTGCGTGAGTCATCCCACGAAGGGCAATTCATCACAAACTGTCCAACGGGAGACACCTCATGAGGGGCAGCCCACCCCTCGTGAGTCTGAGGCACAGTCCTTCAGGGGAAACTGCTCCAGCGTGAGTCCCCCACAGTGTCACAAAAGTCCCACCAGCCAACCTGCTCCAGTGTGAGTCCCCCACAGTGTCACAAAAGTCCCACCAGCCAACCTGCTCCAGTGTGGGCATTCCTCTCTTCCACGGGCTACAGGTTCCGGCAGCGACTTGCTCTGATGCGGGCTTCCCATGGGCTACAGCCCCCTTCAGGCATCCACTCACACGGCGTGGAGTCCTTGGTGGACATCTACGCGGTGATCCTCACGGTGGACATCTGCACCTCACCCATGGGCTGCAGGGGGACAACCCGCTTCACCATGGTTTTCACCACGGACCCAGGGGACTCTCTCTGCTCCGGTGCCTGAAGCTCATCCTCCCCCCGCTCCTTGGTGTCTGCACAGATTCTCACTCCTCCATCTCTGTGCCAGCTGTTAATGGCGCAGTTCTTTTTCCCGTTCTTAAATATGTTTTTCACAGAGGCGTTCCTCTCCTGTCGCTTTACTGACAGGCTCAGCCTTGGCCAGCAACTGGTCCCTCTTTGGAGCTGGCTGGCATTGGCTCTATCAAACCTGGGGAGCTTCTAGAAGCTTCTTACTGAAGCCACCCTGCAGCTCCCCCCCCACCGCCAAAATCCGGCCAGGCCAAACCAAAACACCAACTAAGACACCTATGGGATGTTTTAGCTTAGTGAGGGACCTAAGTGATTTGTGAAGATAATTTCTCCAAGCAGGAGTGATGTTAGTCCATTCAGCCCATGTCTACCAAGACTGAGGGGAAAGAAAAGCAAGATAAAACTTTTCTGAATAAGGTTACATATGTAGTGCCAGCTTAAACATGGACTAAACACACTTCTGTGGTGACTAACTTCCTCATTGCAATGGCTACCCTTTGCTAATATAATTGTGGACTACATTACACGGCTGAACAGGAAAGCTCCAAGAAATTTTTAAGAAATCATGAGTAGATACAGATTAATTCAGTTTCTCAACTGTACTACAAAACCATCTTTTAATACCTTATTAATTAGCCAATGCTCCCTTCCTCCCACTCCCTTTCCCCCCTGCCAAATTCAGCAGAGATTTCTCTTCTGTCTCTCATATGTTGCAACTATATATCATCACGTATTGTTGCATTCCCCCATGATGTTAGCACAATTTGAGAATTATGGAAGCAGAGTGGATGGAGGAATTTGGGCATCAGACTGCCTTGCCCTTTGTCACTGTGGTTTGCAGCAATTTTCATATTCCCTTTTGTTTTCCATATTTGAAAGGATTACAACAGTTTTTACCATCAAGAAAGCACTGGAAAGGGATTTCCAATATGTCAAAATTATTTCCAATTCATGTTTTAGTGTTTTCCTTCCTAGAATGAAAATGGACAAAGCATGGATGCTAAATACAATAAAAAATAAAGGGCTATCCCACAGACTGCTAGAAATTGAAATTATTGAAAAATTTAGAATAAAAAGTATAACTTGTCCTCCAAGATTAAAAGGCAATAATAAAATACCCAGAAACTATAAGGGGTGCAACTTTAAATTGAGAAGATTATTAGAAAATGCCATTAGGTTACAAATCCAATCATTATTCTTTGACATCCCGATACAATTCAAAGCACTTAGAAATTACACACAGTATTTTGGCATTATTAATCACACTTTTAATTATACTAGAGTTCTATTTAGGCACACAATGCATCCAGGATGCATTAAATATACATTTTATAAATATAGCCCATTCTGTCGTGTAAAGATAATCTCAAAGGCAGTTCACAATAACATCCATTCCGTTTTGTATTAGAGTCCTCCTTACTGGTTTCTAGTTTTCATTCCTTTCCAGAACTGAGTCTTTCCTTTCCTTAAACAAATAGAAGGAACCTGTTTTTCATAGGATGTAGATTTTAAAATAGCTTTCTCCATCACAACTGCCTCCTACCACGACCTTGAGCACAGGAGCACTGGGAATTCATGTTCAAAGCCCAGTCTCCAGCATTTTTTCACTCAGATGGCCTCCAAGCTGCTCAAACGTCTGTGCAGCTTATTGTTCTGGCATGTCCTCCTGGAGTTCTCACTGTCATTTTTGACACAAGTGGAGGAGGACCATGAGCAGCTCACCTGCTTGTCCTGGGCCTCCACACCTCCTGGGGTACTAGCTCTAGCCCTAGTTCTTCAGATAAAGCCACAAATTCCACTGGAAAGGAGGTCGTCCGGAACACCTTGCTTGCATGGCAGCTTTAGAAAGCAGCATCTCCAACGCATGGACAAGAGAGCCTGTGAAGGAAGAGAACGCACTGCTCATCAGTGTTTAAAGCTGCATCTAGGACTTATGACCTTTGAATCAGAAAAGGAAGACAGATCTGAGCAATCGCATTCTGGCTCCTCTCTGGATCGCCAGTAGGATTTCAGTATCACAGAAGTAATAAGCACTTAAAGAGTAACTTGGGCAGAAGTCTGGTGCCTACAAGAAAAAATGTTTTCCCATATAAGCAATTCAGTTGCCTTTAAGACTCAGGACAGTGCAAGTTGGAGTGCCTGAGGCTGCTTCAAAGGGACGGAGGAGAACAGGGAGAGATGGTTTGAAAAAGCTTCAAACATCCATCTCAAATTATGTTTTAGACACTTCACTAAGCAATATGACAAGAACTGATAAAACAGAATAATTCTGGGTTGATTGAAATGTTACTTTCTAGAGAACTTTTGTTCAAATATATCTTGTCGAATCAATGTCACAAATTCCATTAAAGTATTAAAAGTGTACTCAAAATAAAAATTTACAGTCAGTTTCTATTGCAAAGCCTAATTTTAGCAATTTTGGAATTTTCAACTCAAAAAAAAAGTATTAGAGGAATAAAACAACTTCTTTCAAAAAGGAGAAGAAAATGAGTCTGGAAAGTCTGAAGAAAATTACAGTTAATTAAAAGAGAAGTTTGCTGCCTCTAGATTGCTATTACCTTTTTCAATGACCCATGTCTTAAACCCCTGCAGTTAGTCATGAACAAGCTCTATTTGAAGATGGTACTTCTATCATTAAACAGTTTTAATTGAATCTGTCACTTCAACCTTTTCCATTGTTTACCTTCTAATAGAGCTCAAATTGTGACCTGCTTCTGTCTCTGATAGTTGTCATTAGGAGTCTTAGCCACTATCTCAAGTGAAATTAATATTGAGTGTTACAGGTTTGACCAGTGTTGTACTAAGCTCAAACTCTCCGTGATTTCCAAAAGGTTTGGACCGCAATCTACTGCTTCTATGAACATATTGCCCTCTGTTGGCCAGGCATATCTCACAGAGCTTCACAAAAGGCCGGAAACCTAACCATCTTTCCCATGTCAGTTAGGAAATTAATGTTTCTATGCATGCTGGACAACTAGAAAGACTACAGGAATTTAAAAATACATGGCATACTTTTAGAGAGTGAGTTTTTTTAAACGACCCTAAAGGTCCTTGACATTCTTGCAAGGCATTATTCCTTTGTGTCTCTCGGTGCAGCCACTGAAATCATATTCGCACACTTGAAAATACAAAGGGAGTTGATGCTTCTCTCAGGAAATTATGCTACGATTCTGTGCCATACTCCAGTGCAGAACCACAATGATAATTGCTGTAAGTGCAAAAAAGAGTTGAGGGAGTGAAACTCAGAGGAGTAGGAAGACAGCATGGGACAGCATTTTGGAGCAGGGCAATGTCAGCAGACCGCCTCACAGCGCACATTGGTCTGTGTATTTGGAACTGCTCACCTGCCTGCCTTCAAACACTAATATGCACACATAAGCTCTAGTCAGGCTACCCCTAATTAGGCATCAATGCCTAATTGGTAGCTTTCCTGATAAATTACCCATGTGTGTTGTTCTGAGCAACATTAGGATTTTATTTGCTCTTTAACCCAAAATCCATTGACGGATGTATTAACAGGTGTTTTCATGCATTTAATGTAATCCCTTACAAACCAGTTCATTTTGTGAGTAGCAAAATGAACAAAATCTGGTTGCCTATGGATTTGTAATCGAGTTCCCATGAGGACACTGTACTATTTAATAAGAGTCAAACTCCAGTTACCATCCTTTCCACAAGTGGGAATTTGAATAAAATCTTCTCTAAACTGCTCACTTGCTTTCACAAAACTCATAGGAGCTTCATATCCTTGAAACATGCCTCCATCATTGTGGGTTCAAATTAATCTACGATTTCAAGTTACTAAAGACTAACAGATCCACACACAGATATACACATGCCAAGCATGATTCTGTAAATCTCATCTCCTTAGGAATAGAGGTTTCCAGTTTATACAAAAACCAAGTAAAAATACAAGTTAAAAAAAAGAACTGGAGGTAAATATTAAAATTTTTGTCTTGTAGTAAAATTAGGCTGGAGACAATCCCAAGATCTAATCTCACTGAAATGGAACCTGCCTCTTCTTCCCCATAAGAGCTGACCCCATGTTTTCACCCTACATCAAGTATCAAGTAAGAGAATGTATATGGGGGATAGGATCAAGTATCTCAGTGGTTTTCCTTTTTCCTGTGTAAGGGCTCAAGAGAAATTCAGTCTCATTCTGACCACCCTCTTCTCCAGCAGCATGGGCGGTGGCAACATCCCCCAAGCAGAGGACCTTGGAGATAAAATTAATTGTTTGTGTTTCTCAGGGCTGCTTCACCCAGGATGTGTCAGAGAACCATCACTGCTCCAACCACAGCTTCAAACTTTTCACTATAACCACAGGAGTCAAAAAATCCATTGTATTGTTAATGAGGCGTAAGGGTCTGATGTAATAATTTAAGTGCAGATCTGAGGACAAGTGTCCAAAATATATGGGTTTATACACAGGCTTATATATATATGTATCTATATATTTAAGTGGGTTCAACAGAGACAATGACGCACTTAAACCAAAGAGAAGAACAGTGTCTGTAAGATGGAATTTGACAGATATTTTTACTTATATGTCAGTGGTTGGCACACAGAACTATTGCCTTTCAGCCATCTTAATGAGTTCTGAAATGCAAATACTTTTTAAAATGTCACTGAACTTCCAAAGTGCGCAGCAGAAGAAATTCTGTCATTCATAATGAAAATGTAGTATTTTGAGAGCATATAACCCTCAGTGTCTGAGGAAAATCAGGAGATGGCAGCCACACCTTTCCCTGCTGAAAATCCACATAAACTGGATTTTTCTGGGAATATGTTCAGAACTTAAGAACTGTATAAATTTATATCTCCTGTACGTTTAGAACAACCTGTCTTTCCAGTCGTCTGCAGTGGTCTTTCAAGAATGTTAAAAATGTTGTATAATTTTGATAACTAGCTTCCACTATCCACTGCTTCACAGTCTTCTATGTACACCCTAATTTGGCTAGAACTTGTCCCTGGTTTTAGAGGTTTGCTACTGTTCCTGCTATAGCTGTCAGGTGTCTCTGCACATTTCTTGAGTACAGCCAGAATTTTATTAATCCCTGACTATTTTATTTTTTTCTGCCTGGATCTGCCAGGGTTAATTACAATGCGAAAAGTCTATGCCAGATAGCTCTGGATGAAAAAGTAACACAGAGAAAAGTAAGAAACAGCTCACCACAGTTAATTCCCTCTCCAGTTAGATCTCTGATGATACTGGCACAAATTCTTTCTCACACGACATACCTCTAACTTGTTTAAGTGTACCGTCACTACTGAACAGTCATTTGCATTTATTATTATTACTCAATTTAAAGGCTGATGCCAAGTTGTCTGAGGGAAGGAAAGTACATGGTGTATTTTTAAAAAATCCTCGTTTTGATTGGAGTTTTCTGTTTTCCTTGGGTTTTCTCTTTTCTTTTCTTTTCTTTTTTTTAGCTCTGTTCTAAGAAAAGGAAAGCAGGGGATTTACTAAAGGCAAGGCAAGTCGGTTAGTTATGAGTCACCTTCATGACTTATAAAGGGTCTCAAGTTGTTTGGAGCGGGCTTTCTTCACCTAACTTCTGCTGCAGGGATATCAAGCGACCAGCCAGAACAGCAGACCTCTGTGGGAACTGCTCTTGCCTCATTTGCTTTTTTTCAGTTTTTCGTTTGCCTTATTTCTCTCTCTCTTGCTCACTCTCTCACTCTCCCTCTTTTGCTTTAGAAGGAAAAAAAGAAAAACCAAAAACACAAAACAAGCCAAGCTCAGTGATCATGGTTAACCTGTGAGATGGAACAAAGGAAGTCTGTGGCCTTCTTGCTGCATTGGTTTTGCTTGCATCTCTGTGTAAAGGAACTGCCTCACAGCAGGTAGGTTTTTCAGTTTGGTTCTTTGGCTTTTTTGTTTAT
The DNA here is from genome assembly GCA_020746105.1 of Trogon surrucura. Lineage (NCBI taxonomy): Eukaryota > Metazoa > Chordata > Aves > Trogoniformes > Trogonidae > Trogon > Trogon surrucura. Next base: position 107,131,572 of record CM036617.1, on the reverse strand, counting down.
TTTTGTGTGTGCTCTTCTTCTTAAATGAGAAGCTCGTACGTTACAGGAGATGGGAACAGGCCAAGGGAAGGGGCCCTAGGGCAGGGTTTAGCAGCCTCAGGACTTAGAGAGGCTAAACTCCAAACATCTGGACACACGCAGAAATACTCAGGCAGGCATCCTTAAGGAAATACGCCTTCAGACACCCAAAGTCACATACAGACCACCCATCTCCATAAATACAAACCCAGTCCCCTCGCTGTCCTTGCATTCACTTTTGTAGGTGGCCTCACGTAACTGGTGGGACAGCACACACGAGAAAGGCGTCTGCAGGCAGCCAAGAGGACATGGAGGGGTGTTCCTGCACCCCTCCTTCCATTGTTTTGAGATGAATAGTTTAGAAGACCATGCAACATGGAATGTAATTTCTACAGTGTCTCAACTATTTGGAAGAGGTTTATGGCTAATCTGCAGTTATTCTCTTGCTTGCAGCTTGTCAGAAACATTTTGAAGTGGGGAAAAGTAACCGTACAGACTAGTTAGATTTATTTAATTTTGGCCATTCAAGTAGTTCTGGACACGGGACAAGCTCCTGTCCTCATTTCATAAACAAGAAACAAAGATATGTCTTCTTTAAAGCATACCCATTAGATTCAAGTAATTCAGTTGTGATTTGGTTTAATTCTTCTTAAAATGAAAATGTTTAAAATGTCCTTAAAAGACCTTTATATAGCTTCCTTGAAATGCATATCCATACTGACAAAACAGGAGCTCATGCTCAGCATTGATACCTGTTTGGTGAAAATTCTAAGGGTTAACTCAAATTTGGCAGTGAATATCTAAGATTAATAATTTCTTTTATTAGCTTTTTAGTATGGCAAATTTTAATTTATGAAAGAACAAGAAGGTAGCTGAAACATAGTATTGAAAAAAATCCAGCTATTTGATCCACAAAATGAAACAGAGATACATTTTTTTTAGAGGAAAGTTTTCAGCAGAGAAAACCTCTTCTGTCTACATAAACATCTTCAGAGCTCTTCTAGTATCTTAAGTAAGAGACTTAATTCAATGTTCTTCTAAGTGTTTTAAAAAGAATAGCTTTACTTTCTGGGAAATTAGAGAATAGAGGACTTTTAAAACCCTCCTGAAAATTCAAATAAGGTACTTGAAAGTGGATGCCTGGTGTACTGTGTACACGGAACAGCATTTTGTAGGTGATCAAAAGAAATATAGAATATGTTAATTGCATTAACCCTAATTCTTTTTCAGGCAAAATTAGGTTTCTGCTATTCCAGAGTAAAAACATCTCTGAAACTGGTCCATTTCCTTTTGGTCTTAATTTTTACAGAAAGGATTTTTCATGACTGCAGAGGAAGACAGATTCAAAAGCCACTCTCGTACACTATATCAGATTTTAGTTTTGACAAACAAGAGGAAATAAGCATCTCCAGAGGGCAATTTGCAACATTCCAAGAAAGCGATCGGTGCCCATTTCTCTCTCTGGCAAATGTTGAGGGAGGATACACAGACAGAAAACATAGATTGAAAACTAGTTTTTCCATAGCTGCAGTTGGGTGATTTGAGTCCCACCTCATGTCTCTATAAAGCTATGTAAGCAATCTTCTTACTGGCACATCTCTTTGAAGATCTCAAAACTCCTGCAAGCCTTTTCTAAATTTTGCAGCTACTGAATTTTGCAGTTGGAATTACTTTTTTAACTAGCACGTGTTTTCCGTAAGAAATTTATATTAGGAAGTGCTATCAAAGCTAGCATGTCCTCTTGCTACCAATCCAAAGACGAAAGGTTAAATTTTACTCCAGATTTGTGGTGAAGGATCCCCTCTAGATGACCAACAGGTAAATAAGAATTTGGTCATTTGGACTGAAGATGCAGAACTGGCTAATGATCACATAACTATGCTAACGAGCTGGACACTTCTAGTCCATCAGTGGACCAGCATAAGTTCACTCAGACTCTTGAGCTACCATGCAATGATGTGCAAATGTACAGGTGAGGAAATGAGCACCATGCTTGTCACACTCCTTCTGCAGGGAATCTGAATATTGATTGATATGGACTGATTAATCATTGGTATTTCACTGACCAAAGAAAAGCCTAGATTAGAGAACAATGAGCTACCTATAGTTTAGCAGGCTTTTTAAGTGCCTCAGTAACTCGTAGACATTTTCTTTTTTTTATATATATATATAAAAAATACAAAAAATAGATGAGAATAGGATGTCTCTCTTCACATATTTTGGAAGACGGATTACAAAGTAAAATTGCCGTAGTCTGTAAAATTAATAGTCAACATTTGTTTATCAGAAATGCCACAGGCCTCAGTAAGGTCTCAATCCGTTGCGTTAAAATTGCAACAGAAATTAAGATAAACATTGTCACATTCTGAGGAAATTATAAAAGTAACAAAGTAAATATATCTGCATATGTTTATACAAGAACAGATAAAATCTTGTCAATGCTTACTAATTTTACTTTTGTTTTTATTGCTGATAGTTCAAACTAAGTCACCCAGCCTCTCAATTTATACCAACTAAGAATGCTAAGAAGCATGTTCCAAGATGGTAGAGTGCAGTAAGGAACATGGCTGGTGGAATAGGTCACTTCTGTATAGTACTGACAGAAAACGCAGTGGTAAAAAATTGAATGTGAATGGAGAATAACTGAAGGAGAGGTGACACTGGGAAAAAACCTACATGTTGCAGAGTAAATGTCTTAAGTCAAATGTACAAAGGGATATCTCAGAGGAATAAGCAAAGTGAACAGCTAAATGAAGACTAAAATTACAGAGACAGGTGCGTGACCGACAGAGGTGAGAGGAAAACCAGGAAAGAACTATCACAAAAAGGCAAAATGGGACAACATTTTCATGTTTATCCCTATTAAACAGGGATAAAATAATCAAAGGATAGAGGATCTAGCCTGAAAGACCAATTCTGATATGAACAGCTTCTCTGGAGGCAGCTGCAATGACAGCAGATATGAAGTTTGAAAATTCAATTAAAACACACACCCATCTGAGGTTGCTACAACAGATGAAGGAACAGAAGCATAAATGTGTTGATGGGATCTTATTACCAAAGATCAGCAGATAAAGTCAGAAGAATAAATGTTTTATTCTGATGTTAGTGACTGAAGGAAGAGAGTGCTGGAAAGATGAAGACAGAAATAATACCAGATTTTATGAGCTTTTTTTTTTTTTCAATGCTGCAAGTGAAATAATAAGGAATTTTGTTCTATTATATTCAACCATGAGTAGGTGGTCATCATTTCCACTGATGGCAAGCCCACGTTTTCAGAGCTGTGTGAGAAGTCAGGCAGCAATACATGTATTTGTTCATGTAGTGGAAATCTGACAGCTGTACAAAAAGCTGTTACAAAGGTTCGGCAAGAGGAAACACATGCCATTTCTCACCACTTCCTGATAAAGCATGATTCTTTTCTTTTTTTTTTTGTTTCCTTAAGCCCACAGAAGCAAAACCGTTTGCAGCCACGGAGATGCTATGCAGCTTTTAAACCCCAAAATTAAAATGCGAGGGTGCCAGCCTAGGCAAAACTGTTCCATTATATAAATCCAAGATCATGGGAGTAGAAAAGCACCAGAGACAGAGGTTTGCCTGTGGTTATAGCTACTCATTTACCCACTTTTGCCTGAAAGGGCTGGCTCCGGAGTAAAGCTGCAGACAGCAAATATTGCCTGAAGTCTCTCATTTCCCCAACTGATGAACAGTAACAGTGGAAGTAGGTGCGGGGAAGTACAGAACGTGTTCTGCTCCTTTAGAGAAACAATTCTTAGATCTGTTCAAGTGATCAGTTTCATAAACCTCCTTTCTCCAAGACTGAACACAGGAGAAGGCAGACTGAAGAGGAAAGTGCCATCAACCACAAATGGCTGCTGCAAACCACAGATAAAAATATTCTCTTTTTAAGCAAAACCCATAGGAGTCTCTAGCAAACCCTAAAAATATATGAAAGTATTAGGGTTTGGGAAGCGTGGTGTAAAGAATACCAACCTGGAGTACATTTAAGAGAGTGCAAATTTACAGATATGGTCTCCAAATATTCTTAGGGCAACAGACTCAGAGGCGATAGAAGCTTCTCACAGCAAAGCTTCTGTCCTATTGCCTAGTGTGATCCTTACCCAAAGCTTAATGAAGCCAAATCTAGTGTTCCCACAAGAGGAACAGACATTTTGCATAAAGCTTTTCATAAAGATGTATGCCCTCTGGGTGACAGCATGTAAGGAGTGAGGGACTTAGAGACATTAAAAACACTGTAACTCAATCAGAGAATACTTTAGGTTGGAAGGGATCTCTGAAATCCCTGCTCAAAGTAGGTTCAACCCACAATAAATTCAGACAAAACAATAGACTTTTACTGACAGGAATCAGTTTGATTTCTTCCTAAAAAAAAAAAAAAAAAAAAAAGATAAATTAGTACCTTAACTTGCATCTCTCATCCTCCTCCCCTCACCCTCCACACACATACCACATGTGCACACACAACATTTAGGAGTAGTGATGTGCAGATTTAGAAACTGTTCACTCCGTTGCCCACAAAAGCAAATGTTACAGCACAGGTCTCAGTGTCTGATTTCAGTAGGAGTTTAGCCTGAACACTCAGCAGAGCTCTGAATCATCACTTTAAATTTGAGGTTTGGAAATTTCTAAACCACTTTTTTCTACCTACGAACATTTTTTATTCATCTTGGAATTTTTGTTTGCCACTTACAGATCACAAACGTATACTTGGCTGGTTTCATTTAGAGTGGCACAAAGTGAAAGGTAATTTCCCTAAAATCTCTAAATTAGATCACAGTCTTACTATGACATTTTAACTTCCTCTTAAAACATGTGTTAGTAAGAGTAGGGAAGTTATAAAAGTACATAAGTTTCTTTAAATTTACATACAAAAAAGATCTCTGAAATTGCATCTTATATGTGCTGTCTCGTTTCCCATGCTGTTTTTCTTGTTACTTTTTTCTTAAACAACAGTAATTGTTGGGGGGGTTTTAAGTGGTTACTGGGACACCAAACAGAAAGCAAACAAGATTCAACCATTTCTGAACTCTGCCCAGGAGCTGATACTTTATTTTAGAAGGATGGAGAAAGGAAAATATATTTCAAACAAGACATACTTAACAGAGGACTAACTGGCCATTACTTAGGCCTTTTTAAACCTGCTTGGAATGACTATCTCAACTATTCCATCTTTATTATCAATGTAAGTAACTAAAAATTGAAAAAAAAAATCTTAGATAATTGGATATAATGAAGATTCTTTAACCTTTCTTCTACTGAGTGCATTTCTATTTCATTATGCAATTTCTTTGCAGATTTTTGAAGTATTTTATAGAATTGCTGATTTCTAAAACTATGTTTTCCTTGTTCATTTTCAGGAGAGAGCTCATGACAGGGTGAAAGAAGTAAAAAAAAAATGTTCAACTTTGGTCAAAAAAATTCAGCAATTATTAATTTTATGGTCAAAGAAGCAATTAGCAAATATTGCACTGTTCAACGCAGACAATTGTAATCATTAATCTCATTCTAGCCCACTGGCACGAGGGTGCGGGAGCCCTGTACATGGATCCTGGACCAGCAGTTAAATCTGTCTAACTTGTTTTCTCTCTGCTCAGCACTTATTTATTCCAGAATCCAAAGGAATATTTGTTGCATACTGATGAAACTACGATTATTAGCTCTGTTTCTTACATCCTGTTAAACCATCAGCTCTCCTGATAAGTGTTTTGTCTTATGTAAGTAAAAATACACCCAAGTCGCTTTTAGTTTTGTTTATCTTGAATTCTTAACATTTTAGGGAACTTAGCTGATATTAGAAGTCTTTATAAATTGATACCTAAAGGGATACAAAATTAGGCAAGACCATGCTACAATCTGTATTTCTGCTGCTCAGTACAAGTAAAGCGGCAGAAAAAAATGCAATAAGCAGAATGACTTGAGTCCTTCAGAAAAGAACAGTGACTATACTCTAGTCCTCTTTTAAAAGTAGTCAAAATAATTTCAGGTTTCACTGTTTTTAAATGTACAGCAGATGATTCCTGTGTACTTAACGAACTACAAGCCTTTTTCTTCTGATGTCTGTCCTTTCTCTGACATAATTTTTTATATGTGTTTCTGTCTCTTTTTTACTTTTTCTTTTTTTGTTTTAATAGGTATATCAAGGGGAAAACCCAGTGGTTTCAGTTCTTTATGTCTCATACTCCAGTCTCTGGAGTACTTCTGTAGGCTGTATGTTGTTAATGCTAATCGTGATAGGGGTTTTTACCTCTGACTGACTCCTACATATTAGCATTAACAGTGTACGATGCCTCTTACCAGAATTCACATGGAACAAACTGCTGCTGTGGGAGGAGAACAGAAATCGTCAATCAGTCAGTGCAATGCTGGGAAAATTTCCGTTCTATGTGTAAAAAGATGGGTTGTTCTGCATACAGGCCTGCTTGCTAGAATGTTTGTTACGTTTCAAGTCACTGGAGAAAAACAGGGAAAAAAAGCAGTTTTTGTATCAGTAAGTCCCTACTAGAATGTAGGTTGCGCAATGTTTTGAGAGCAATGGCCTGTTTTTCACTTTGTTTTGTTGCTGTTCAGCTCTTCTGGCTTTACTTCCCACACAAATATTTCGTTTCTTCATTTTATTTAGGAAAGAAATATGATTATTAAAATTTTGGCATATATAACTGTGCATTCTATTCATTTCTATAGAATTTTATTATGTGTAAGAGAAAATCTAACAGGAAATGTTTCTCTGAGATTTTATTGCCAGTTCATTAGGAGAAGCGGGTCAATGGGTCATTAGGAGAAAATGAAAATCTATTTATTTTAATTTAGGATCACCAGTGCATTCCAAATTTTTGGAAGAAGACTCATAAAATTCCAGAGAAATAGGCAACGCAAAATAAATACTGAACACTTACAAAAACTGAATAACAGAGCCAGTCTTTAGAAGTTTTTGTCTTATGCTTTAATTAAATCTGCTTAATGAATAGTTTAGTTATGAAATATTGGTTTGATGGGAGAGCAGTAGGGGAAACAAAAAAAAATCAAAGTACTCACCATTAACTAGCGATAACGTTCTGTATCAACCTGTAGACCCTTTTCTGTTTGCAGTGTTTTGACTGTGAACCCCCAGCATGAGGTGTGGTTACAGAGCACCTCGAGACCGCAAGTACGTATGAATCAATGGTCTCACATATAAAACAGTACCACATATGAAGAGTCTTACTGAATGTGAATTTTCCACTTAGAGAGAACCGTTGCAGGGTGTAAATATTTTCCAAATCAAGCTGTAAGTTTAGTGGCTCCTCTGGGGATGCATATAGCCAGGGGCCATGAACACCAGAAAGGAAAATCCAGCTTTGTCGCTTCCAAAGCCAGAGCCATAGCTCTGAGAGGGGATTCTCAGTGTGGTGAAGCACATTTTGTCAAAGAAAAGTGTACTCCTATTCATTTTGCAGGTGGAAAAAAAAAAAAAAAAAAGAGATTTTAAAGTAAGGAGGAAGATGTGGCAAAAGAGAGTAGAGTCAGTAGAAATTCTCATTTCTTGGGATCTGGAGCACAGTACTGTCCTCCATGCTTGTGAGTTACATAGCACTGAAACAATGACTATTTTTGACCCAGCCTTTCCACTCCCCAGCCTGGACTTCCCATTTCTATCCTCTACAGACACATGCCAGTAAAAGGAAGAAAACGAGTCTTGCCACTCACCATTCTGATTCATAGTCATGCTGTAAAAGTCAGATGTATATTCCCTTACATTTTCTCTCTTTAAAATGTAAATTGAGTAACCTGCAGACTTAAGAAATAGATAGCAAATATAAATATGGCCATTAGACAATTTATGTGTATTTTTTTGCATAGCTGATGCCCAGAACACCAGGCATATGAAGTTTTATATACTATATGAGCAGATATTTAAAAAGCAGGTTTTCTTTTTACTCTGAAAAAATGTTAATGCTGTCCATGACTGGGGTTAAATCTTGTGAAAGACCACAGCATGATAGCATTACCATTTTCAGATGGTTGGTGTTCTTCAGGAAATATCCACTGCCACCTCTTCCCATCGAACGCCTCTATGGTATTGAGTTCCTGTGTCTGGATTCCTTAAAAAAAAAGAATAAAATAAATGTAGCTGCACTAGAAAGTTCGCTGGCTTCAAACAGAATAAAAGTATTGCAATAAACTGAGTGGTATAGCGTTAGATAAGTTACTTAGCACCAATAAGAGATTACTTCTTGCCAGAGGTTAAAATAGAAAGGGAAGCTCATTCTGGCTGCTGTCATAAAAGGATTCAATGTCTACTGACGATTGAGAGTTTTCATCACTTGCGTGTGTTCAGTTTCCCAGGGAAGAGTTTCACTTCTTTGATAAGAAAAAAATAACTCTCTCTTGACATTTAATCCCTTGTTATGAACAAAGTCAGACTACATTATAATTTCCTTTTCCATCTCCAAAATCCACAATAACATGAATTACAGAACATTTCTTTGGAAAAAAAAATGTCTCAGTTGGTCAGATAATGTGTATACAAAGCTGGAGCTGACTCAGCTCAGTCTTCCTACTGCCATCTCTTAGGATCAAAACACCATGTAGCTTTAACCTTGATAAAGACTTTCCTTTCAGATAAAACCAGTAAATTAAAGGAAAGGTTCAAAGTCCTAAGCTCAGAGCAAAAATACTGCAACTAGGAAAAGTTTCAACTCTCTTTCAAACAAGACGTAGGAGGAGGAACAACTTGAATATGAAAAGCAATGGAGCTACTATAGAGATATGCCACAAAGAGGAAAGCTTCAGTTAAAGTCTTTTCCCCTGTCACCATAAAGCAGTTTGGGTTGGAAGGGACCTTTAAAGATCATCTAGTTCCAATGCCCCTGCCATGGGCAGGAACATCTTTTACTGGATCAGATTGCTCAAAGCCCCGTCCAGCATGGCCCCAAACATTTCCAGGGTTGGGGTTTTCACAACTTCTCTGAACAACCTGTTCCATTGTCTCATCACCTTACCATAAAAAAAAAATCTTCATTATTTATTTCTTATCAGAATCTGACCAGTGTCATCTTCTGCTCATGTATATTGGCCTAAATCACACCGCACTCCCCCTTCTCCAACATCTGTATTTTGCAGTATGGTGTCTTTCTCAATTCTTCTTTACCTTTAGCTGGCTCCGCATTTCTTTTACCTCAGTGTCAGGGTGTGGCATGTGCCCTGCTTTCACACCAGCACTGGCCAGCAGGAGTGAGCTCACCTGAGGAAGATGATCCCCATGAGAGGAACTCCTCAACTTAAGTAACAGAGCTCTGGGAGAAGGTGAGTAGGTTGAGGCGTATCAGGGAGTGTAAGAGATAGACTATTGGAATCACACTCTGCCTGCCCTGAGACAGACCTGACAGGACACCTGACACAGGGTATTCCCTGTCATCTCTCTGCCTGGCTGAGCACAGTGACTGCAGGGGCAGGGGACAATGGCGACAAGTTCCTGCCTGGTCCAACAAGCGCGTCTCCTCTGCGACTATCCCACCTTCCCAGGTGTCCTTGCATAACAGGTGTGAGGCTCTGCAAGTGAAGTCAAGATGAGGACAATGGTTCATTCAGCTTGGAGGTGTCACCACAACTAAGTCAGCCTATGCCTTTCTTCAAAACTCCTTCCAAAAAGGAAAAAAAGATGGGTCATCCTCATAGGAGACTGCCTTCTGAAGGGAGCAGAAGGCCCAACATGCAGACTGGACACACTTCTTGGGGCTAAGGAGAATCTCCATCCTTAATTGGATACGTGGGGGAAACATAGTGACGAAGGATGGGGAAAAGGCTGAGGTACTTAATGTCTTCTTTGCCTTGATCTTCAACAGTAAGACTGGTTGTTCTCTAGGTGCCCAGCCCCCTGAGCTGGAAGTCAGGGATGAGGGACAGAATGAAGCATCCATAATCCAAAGGGAAATGGTTAGCAACCGGCTGCTCCACTTAGATACAGACAAGTCTATGGGGCTGGGTGGGATCCACCTAAAGGTACCGAGGCAGATGGTGGAAGTGTTCACTAAAGCACTTTCCATCATTTACCAGCAGTTCTGACTAACCAGGGAGGTCCTGGTGGACTGACAGCTAGCAAATGTAACACCCATCTAGAAGATGGGCTGAAAGTAGGATCCAGGGAGCTATAGGCCTGTCAGTCTGACATTGGCGCCTGGGAAGGGTACAGAGCAGACCATTCTGAGTGCCATCACATGGCACACACAGGACAATCAGGTGATTAGGGCCAGTCAGCAAGAGTTTATGAAAGGCAGGCCCTCCTTTCCTAACTTCATTTCCTTCTACGACAAGGTGACCCACTCAGTGGATGAGGGACAGGATGTGGATGTTGTTTACCTGGACTTGAATAAAACCCTTGACACTGTTTCCTACAGCATTCTCCCAGAGAAACTGGCTGCTCATGGTTTCAACAGGTGTACTCTTCCCTGGGTGACAAACTGGTTGGCTGGCCTGACTCAAAGAGTGATGGTGAACAGAGCTAAATTCATTTGGCAGCCAGTCACAAGTGGTGTTTGTCAGGGCTCAGTATGGATCTGGACAAAGGGATCAAGTGCCTCCTCAATAAGTTTGCAGACAACATCGAGCTGGCTGGGATTGTTGATCTGCTTGAGGGTTCTACAAAGGGATCTGGACAGACTGAATCAATGGGCCAAGGCCAATTGTACAAGTTTCAACAAGGCCAGGTGCCAGGTCCTGCTCTTGGTTCACAATAACTCCAGGCAGCAGGCTTGGGGAGGAGTGACTGGAGAGCTGCCGGGCAGAAAAGGACCTGAGGGTGTTGGTGGACAGCCAGGTGAACATGAGCCAGCAGTGTGCCCAGGTGGCCAAGAAGACCAAAGGCATCCTGGCTTATACCAGAAATAGTGTGGCCAGCATGACTAAAGAAGTGATTGTGCCCCTGTACTCAGCACTGGTGAGGCCATGTCTTGAGTACTCTGTTCAGTTTTGGGCCCCTTGCTAGAAGAAAGATATTGAGGTGCTGGAGCACGTCCAAAGTAGAGCAACAAAGCTGGTGAAGGCTCTAGAGCACAAGACCTGTGAGGAGCAGCTGAGGGAACTGGAATTGTTCAGCCTGCAGTAAAGGAGACTGAGAACAGACCTTATTGCTCTCTAAAACTAACTGAAATGAGGTTGCAGTGAGGTAGATGTTGGTCTCTTCTTCCAAGTAACAAGCAATAGGACAAGAGGAAACGTCCTCAAGTTGTATGAGGTGACATTTAGAGGGAAAATTTCTTCACTGAAAGAGTTGTTAAGCACTGAACAGGCTGCCCAGAGAAGAGGTTGAGTCACCATCCCTGGTGGTATTTAAAAAACATGTAGATGTAGTACTTACAGACATGGTTTAGTGGTGGACCTGGCATTGCTACGTTAATGGTTGGACTTGATCTTAAAGGTCATTTCCAACATAAATGATTCTATGATTCTATTAAATCTTTCAGTAAAAAAAGAGAAAGGAAGTATTTCTCTAGCCTAGCTGCTCTAACATTCCTCTTTGTAGACAATTTCAGCATTTTACATGCCAGCAATTAATGTTAAGTTGCAGACATGTCTCTGAGATTAGGGACCTAATCTCCCTGTTGCTCTGTGGTTGCCATAAGCACTGAGCACTGTTTCCATTTGTTTTTGTGCTCATCCAAGCAATATTCGGATTTTTCTCTAGTAGTGGCATCACTTCTTTGGGAAGGGAGAACTCCAAGTACCTTATGATCTATCCCCTCCAAAAAAAATCCACAGATATTTCCCCTTGCAAGTGCAGCTCTGAATCCCTCTCAAGCAGAACAGGGAATTGTATTTATATCTCCTACTTGGAAAAGGGCTGCCACCAAGATGTGGACACCACCTTCTATTGCCCAATTCTATTTCAGCTGCTACTGCCCTCTGCGAGAATCCTGCTGCTTTTCAAAGATGCCCTCCAGCTCCACCCCTCCCAAAGGAAAATCTGCCTTCTGGAGCCCGTGTAAACTAAGACGTGTGCTAGCACCAAGTTCTGCAAAAGTTTGATCATCCACTTTTTTTTTTTTTTTGTAAAGCCGTCCAGAGAAGGGGGAGTCACGGCTGAGGGAAGTTTAATCTCGTGTAAACTTCAGCTGGCTGCCCTCAACAGCATTTTCAGTAACGTAGGTCTGTCTGTTTCGTGGGGATTCACCCGTGTCCCCGCAGGGCGACGCTTGCGCCTCTCCCGCCGGGCAGGTGGCACCTCTCTTTCCCAAGCCGCTGCTCCCACCTAGCGGTGCGAGCTCTGACGGCTCCCCGGGCTCTGCTGCTGAGTCCCCCACCAGTCCTGCACCCACTTGTGTTGAACCCAGCAAAGGTCAGGAAATTCCCTCTCCAGACTTCTCGGCCCAGCTACACGCCTTCCACACTATTTCTTACGACGCACTCTGTAAAAGCCGGCTTCCCTCCACTTCCAAAACAAAACAGGAAAGTTCTGAAACACGGATTTTCAAACAAGGTTAAAAAATTTCCTAAGGGGAAGCACCATTGCCAGCTCCTTCTGCAGGTGGCATTCCAGGAGGAATTCTAGATTCCTAAAATACAGAGCATAAATCAGGAGACTGTATGGGTTGGTAATACACTTGGCTTGAGATTCAAAACAGACCACCTAGATCAGATCCCACTGGTGTAATTTCACGGTGGTCTTGGGTTAATCAGAGATAGCAAGTGCCTAAAAAAAAACAAACCATCAAACAAACAAAAAACAACAACCCCCAGCAAATTCTGTTTTCCTCAAGACAGGAACTAATTCCTGCTTCTTCAGTAGCACCAGAGCAACAGGTTCAAAGCCAAAGAACACTCTGGAAGGTTAGGCTGAAAGAAACAACTGCATGAAGTTCAGTGCAAAGATCATTTAAAGTCTTAAGAAAACATATAGCATATGTGTGCATACTCTTAAGGTAGCCCTCGAATCAAAAATTTTACCTAAAAAAGAAAAAAGCATCCAATACCTTTGTTAAAAGTCCTCTGAAACATTAGGAGGGGGGAAAAAAGTAATCAGATTTTCAAGGGCTCTGCGAAGGCATGGGCTATACCTTAGAGGTGTTTTGTCTTTAACAGAATTGGTCACAGGCCGTAAGCATATTGTCAGACTTGAAACTTCACTGTATGCCACTAAATCTGAATAGCTAAAGATTGCACCAACCATAGGAAGGCAAAGGAGCAAATGTATTTTAACACATACCTTAAGCGGATTTCTGCAATTTCACCAAAACCTTTTCACCACTCGCATTTCTCCTTCTGTGCTCTATCACATTCAGCATTTAGCTATTATTTTATTTAAGCTAGGTAAGATTTCCTTACTAAGATGTGTTTTACTGAACTGCTACCCTGCTTTTACATAACTATAGTGTCCACTGATTAGAAAATGATGCAGTTAATGGTAAAAACAGTAATTGGGATAAAATTCAGAGAAAATATTTGCAATTCAAAACCTAATAAAAAATCTCTTCTGGTATAATGAGAACAGTTCTAATGAGCTAGGCCTGAAAATGCAAAACATCAGAAAACATCATCTAACATAAATCCCTTGTGAAAATTAATTGAAGGCATCGTATTTAGATATCAAAGAAAGAAAATGCATAATAAATATTCCTATACTGGGGAAGAAAGTAATAGAATACATTCCCAGTACTATTCTGGAAAATGATCTTTAACTGCACTTGTACCACAGAAAATATTAAACTCAAGAAAACTTTTCATCTTCTACATTTTGTATTGATAAAGCAATGGCAATTACAGAGTTTTCTACTGAATGGAGTCTTTTGAACTCTAAACGCTGTAGAGTATCTGATTTCAATTCTCACAGGATAGCAGAATGAGTAAAAAATTCAATCTATTGTAACTTTTTATGGCCTTCTGAAAGGGCTTTTTTTTTTATTTTAAAGATACTGTTTGTGTCAACTTCCTGTTAAGTTAATCATGAGCCAGCAATGTGCCCTTGTGGCCAAGGAAGTCAATGGTATCCTGGGATGCATTAAGAAGAATGCAGCCAGTAAGTTAAGGGAGGTCATCCTTCCCATCTACTCTGCCCTGGTGAGGCTGCATCTGGAATACCGTGTCCAGTTTTGGGCTCCCCAGTTCGAGAGGGAACTACCCGTTCGGTCCCCATGTGTTGCCTGATCTAGTTGAGAGGCGTCTCTGCCCATGACAGGGAGGTTGGATTAAATGATCTCTAAGGTCCCTTCCAGCCTAGGCCATTCTGTGATACTGAGAAGAATTCAGCAGAGGTCAGCAAAGATGACTGGGGGACGGAAGCATCTCTCTTACGACAAAAGTTGAGAGCGTTTAACCTGGAGAAGAGAAGGTTGACACCTTACCAGTGCTTATAAATATCTGAAGGGTGGGTATAAGGAAGATGGAGACAGACTGTTTTCAGTAGTGCCCAGTGACAGAAAAGGGGCAACGGGCACAAGCCGGAACACAGGAAATTCCATCTAAACATGAGGGAAAAACTTCTGCACCATGTGGGTGACAGAGCACTGGCACAGGCTGCCCAGATAGGGTGTGGAGTCTCCTTCTCTGGAGACTTTCAAAACCCACCTGGAGGCCTTCCTGTGTGATGTGCTCTCGGCAATTTTGCTTTAGCAGGGAGGTTGGACTAAATGCTCTCTAGAGCATCCCTTCCAACTCCAACGATTCTGTGATTCTGTGAAAGAGGATGGCCCTTCCAGCTGCCAGTTCAACTACAGCCCATAGGCCAAACTACACTAATCACAGAGAAAAACATGTGGATATGCACATTGTCAAGATAAAGACAAGGGTAACTTGCAAGATGAGTTAACATTAAAAAAATGCAAAATAAAATATGTTTTAAAAGAGAGAGAAAAAAGGTAGAGTGATATTCAAGTGGACTGAAACGTCTGATATTGGCTTTATATCTATCTGTGATTTAGGTCGACGGAATTAGCCAAGGTATTTTTATACACAGCAAAAATAAGTCATGTAAAATCATGTGAAAATATGCGTTTTATTATGTACATTTAGAGGTTAATTTAAACTGATACAGTTTTTTCTTCTTCACTTCCATCTTTCTCACGACATTCTGCTGCTCCTTCCAAATATTTTTCCTCAGTGACCTGCAAAAACATAATTCTGTTATACTTTTAAACGTCATTTAATTCTTCTTGATTCTGAAAATCTTCCTCTCACATTGTCAGTGTAACAAGGAAAAACAGCCTACAAAGACAATTATTGTCTCCAAAATTAAACAACATGAACAGCAAGCATTTTCAAACTAATTTCACAGAAAAATACCATGGGTTAGGCCCTAAGCACATCCTCAGCTAACAAGGTTCCGTAGACATACGGCATTTTTTTCTCTCTCTCTTGCCACACAAGTAAGATATTTCATCTGAAGGCTCCAAAACCTCGACTGTTTAATTCTTAGGAAGATTTTCCAAGTTTAAACATCCCTTGAAAGTGAGTCTCTGGTTCTACATGGCTTACAATATTTTATAGTTCCATTTATCTTAAAAACTTGCCTTTTGCATTTATGTGGTCATTGTAAAACTTCTCTTGGGTAAGTACATCTCAATTTTGAAACACTGGTCGTTTAAGAGAAGTTAGATTTGCAAGAAACTCTCATTTTCCATGTAGGTTTTAAACAGACAAAAAATACTCAAACTAGTGCATTTATGCAGCTTATTGGAAGAGCATTCCCTTTTACCTCCAGTAACTTCCACCTAGGTTCACCCAGTGGCATTAGATTTCATCCCTCTATTTACTTTTAAGCAATATGTTCATATATGTGCTCTCAAACCTGTGGCAGAAAACTTATTACCTAAAAATCCAGGTAAGCATAAATATATTACTCCAACTTTTAGTTTTCTTATTTCATGTGCACAATTAAAACAGGAAAAATAATTTTAAATTTTACACACAATACCAACATTAATTCTAGAGACAAATTTGAAAAATACTAATACACTTTAAAGTAGTAATTGACAATAACTTAGAGATTTCATGTATATCGGATTTTTCTTCACCTGTGAACATGTCCACTCCTACAGATACATTCCTGAAGATATTACCCTTCTCTAATCATTCAAATTCTACTCTGTCAAGGCACATCTTTATATCTGGTAAGCTGTACTTCACTATTAATGAGACTTACCAGCCTCTTCGATCTTTCCAGCAGCCTGTGCCATACAGTGTGGTGAGCCTGTATTAAATGTCATTAAATTATGTTACTGGAGGTCATAAAAAATAAAATTTAAAAAACCTTCTCTTAGAATAGATTCTTACAAGCATATGGAAATGATGGAACAAAACTATAACAAACCCTAATTCGGATATTACAGCTTAAGATTTCAACGTCCAATTTGCCCACATTCCCTTGGGGGACTTCAATGAATATGTACAGACCATATCCATCTGTTGTATGGAATCACTGAGGGGATAACAGGCAAAAACAGGAATTAGAATCTTGTGACAAGAAAGAATACACAGAGATGAGGTGGGGAACCCAGTATCCCCCTGTCCCTTGAAAATGTCCGTAACAGGGACAATAGCCCATATGCTAGACCACAGGTCAAAATCATATATATCCATAGAAATGGGATGATTCTTGCCTCCACCTACAGCTCTGCAAAGAGTTTGTTTAAGATCGATTACTACTAGGATTTTTTTTGCTATGGTTGACTTTTACTATGGTGTCATGAAAGACTTTGAAATTATATTCTTTATCACGAGTATAAATTCAAAGTTCTCCTCTTTTCTGATTCTGAATAAATACTGTCAGTAGCCTCAATTTCAAAAGACTAGCATGCACAACTAATTAAGGATTTGAGTTTATGAGGGGTAGGTCCTGTTTAACAAACTTGATCTCCTTCTATGACAGGGTGACCCACTTGTTGGATGAAGGAAAGGTTATGGATGTTGTCTACCTTGACTTTTGCTAAGGCATTTGACACTGTTGCCCACGGCATTCTCCTAGAGAAACTGGCTGCTCTTGGCTTGGACAGGCATATGCTTTGATGGGTAAAAAAAACTGGTTGGATGGCTGAGCCCAAAGAGTTGTGGTCAATGGAGTTAAATCCAGCTGGCAGCCTGTCATGAGTGGTGACCTCCAGGACTCAGTGCTGGGGCCAGTCCTGTTTAACATTTTCATCAAAGATTTGGATGAGGGGAGGGAGTGCACCCTCAGTAAGTTTGCAGATGACACCAAGCTGGGTGGAAGTGTCGATCTGCTTGAGGGTAGGGAGGCTCTACAGAGGGATCTGGACAGGCTGGATCACTGGGCCAAGGCCAATCACATGAGTTTCAATGAGACCAAATGCCAGGTCCTGCACTTTGGCCACAACAACCCCCAGCAGCGCTACAGGCTTGGGGAGGAGTGGCTGGAGAGCTGCCAGGCAGAGAGGGACCTGGGGTGTGGATGGACAGGCGGCTGAACATGAGCCAGCAGTGTGCCCAGGTGGCCAAGAAGGCCAACAGCATCCTGGCCTGTATCAGAAACAGTGTAGTGAGCAGGAGCAGGGAGGTGATCATGCCCCTGTACTCAGCTTTGGTGAGGCTTTACACTGAGTACTGTGTCCAGTTTTGGGCTCCTCACTACAAGAGGAACATTGAGGTGCTGGAAAGGATAGAGAGGTGGGCTACCAAGCTGGTAAAGGATTTAGAACACATGTCATACGAGGAATGGCTGAGGGATCTGGGGCTGTTTAGCCTGGAGTACACTGAGGGGAGACCTTCTCACTCTCTACAACTACTTGAAAGGAGGTTGTAGTGAGGCGAGGGTTGGTCTAGTGGCGAGTGACAGGACAAGGGGCAATGGCCGTAAGTTACGCCATGGGAGGTTCAGGTTGGATATTAGGAAGAATTTCTTTACTGAAAGGGTTGTAAGGCATTGGAACAGGCTGCCCATGGAGGTTGCTGAGTCACCATCCCTGGATGTGTTTAAGAGATGGGTAGATGCTGAGGGACATGGTTTAGTGGTGTTGATAGGGCTAGGACAATGGTTGGACTCAATCTTGAAACTGTTCCATGATTCTATGACTCTAAGGTAAGGTGAATAAAATAACAACACAGAAACTGGAAAACCAAAACAATGCCTTCAGTATCAAAATAAAACGTCAAGGACCCTCTGATGCAAATTTTTCTAGTTCCAATTTCACATCCACAACAGTTCCAGGAAACCAAGCCCCAAACATCCAATGTATTCATCACCACGGGCCTTTCCTTTCTGCTGCTGTTCTCATGTCTGAATTACGTTTGACTACCAGTAAAGCATATAATAAAGATCAGAAATTAAGTCAAATGCCCTAGCTTAAAGAAGGAAAAGCTGTACAAAATGTAGTAGTTACCCTCAAATGGATCGGCAGGGACACACCCTGGAACCTCCTTATTAATTCAGACTGGTTAGTCTGGAGATTATGGGCTGCTGTTATCTCATACTGGAAACAGAAACTTGTCCTTGGAATATGAGGGCCTTCACTAATATCTACAAAGTCACCAAACCTGATGGGAGAAAAGAAAACAAAAAAACAAACAACAAATCTATGTCAAACATATTCAGAGAGATGTACGAGCCTATTTGGTTTTATTTTTTATTAGCATATTGCTATCTACAGAGCAGATGAAAGACAATCCACACAAATCTCAAGCAAAATCTAAACAAATCCCCAGTTCAGCATTTTTAGATTTCCTGAAGCAAAAGTACAGGTCACACAATTTCCCTAAATGAATTTATTAAATATAAAGATCAAGCCTAGAACAAGGATCCCAGGTTTAACATATCTGTGAAGTCAGATTGGCTTTAAATGTGGGATAACCCTGTCATTCACCAGAGAAAGGTTTGTGTCCAAGATCACACACTTTTCACAGTACAGTGTTTACATCCTGCACAGGTATTTCCCTTTCAGGTCCTGGAAAACTGTGAACCAATTAAGAAAAGTGGGAGAGAAAAAGATGAACAGCAAATGAACCTTCAGAACAAACCTCTCCCAGAAATCAATAGGTAAGCCCATTTCCCTTTAGAGAGACACAGAATCCGAAATCAAATGCAGAACAATTCGGACATCAAGAAAGCTGAAGATCCTACACTAGCCTAAGCTGGTCACAGATTATTTCACATGCCTGAGGGGCAACACAACCTTCCTGCCTCTAGTTTTATACCTTACAGTATATTTGAGGAGCCAGCTCCATTCTCATCTCCACCACTGCAAGCAGTAGCTTGCCAGCTAGGAGGAAAAATCCACTACACAATGCTAACTCTTGTTTTCCAAAAAGTATATTTGGGTTGTATTTTATTTAACCTGTCAAGCTCTAAAGATTTATCTCGATTTTACGTAATAGCATTTAAAGCAGCAAGACTCCTCTGGCATTTAACATAACAAGAAATAGAAATGTAGTGAGATCCACAAAGTGTAATCACAAAACAAGTTATATAGAAAACAAATCACCCAAACAACAACTTTGGACAGACTATAGACAGCCATGAATAAAAGTGATTTCTAAATTGAAAACCAAAGGAACTTACTCTTCTCACTCTCAGAGAGTCCTTGCAATATATCAATTCATTACAGAAAAAGTTCAGTTTTGCTCACCTGTGTAACGTTACAATTCCTTCCGTATTCTGAGAAGCTTTTCGTTCTATCATCTCCATTTTGTATCTGAACAAGACCAAAAAAAAATTATTTAAACAATCCTCATGTTACCGCCTAGTTCTTATAAGAATACTTAAGAGATCAATTTAAGGTACACACACACAAATATATACAAAATGCCTAAAGCCATTACCAAGTCAGCTCCCACCTGCTGTCGATGCTTCCCACCCAACACCAGAAAGAGATGCTACTTTGTATGTCATGCTAATATAAGCTTCATTATTAAGCTGAAAAAATTATTATTTTTGCAACTGTAGCTTTTGCGTGATTTTGTTTTGGTTCACAAAACGGTAAGTAATTTATCATTTCATCCCAGCTCTCTCCAACCCCACAAAAAGCTGTGGGCCAGAGAATATTTTTCCTCAAAATATGGCTTAAGTGTTTTTTCAAAGATGAGTGTTTTGAACAGGACTCCTTTTATAGCAGAAGCCACAGTATTTTATTCATTTTCCCCCTGCAAACTAAAAAAATGCATTTCATCAAGTCTTCATTTGAAGATACCAAGATACGAAAAAAATCTACATTTCTTTGAATCTGAAAGCCTTTCAGCAAAGGCTGAGTAACTAGTAAGCCCAGTCTAACCACCAGAGCTTCAATTTAAAAGTAATGGTATCCTGAAGCTCACTAAAGTAAGAATTCTACAGTCTTTCTGTTTGTCACCAAATTACAGGTTTTAAGGTGCCTGGTGTTGGCCTCTGGAGAGAAATCTAAAAATGAAATAAGGTAGTGTGACAAAGAGAATGGAAGCATGTTCATTTGGAGTAGTGGGAGAAGCAGCTTCTTACTTCACCTGTCACATCCTATTTTAGATTTACAAAACCAAGTAGAGATTTAAACAAATTTCTAATTGCTTTTCTAGAACAAAAGCAAAGTCAGACACTTACTTATTATGCTGAAACATTTCACGTGCTACTTTTGCTTCAACACGCAGTACCTCAAATGGCAGGTCTTTCTGAATTAGCTTTCTGGCATCCTTTGTAAGAGAACAGAAGTTGTCCTAAAAAACAGCCGATACACATAAAACTGTCACCATTGTTACACAGTTGCAGTGAACAGAAAAAGCACAGGAAACACTAAATATTAGTCAAAACAACAAGGATCACCTACTATAAACCCTAAATATAAGAACACTGCCATACTGCTGTAACTCTATTTACCAGTAACGAATTGCTACAGATCATCACTGCTTAAATTGACTGATTCGATGCCCCCAGTCAAATCAACAGGCATCTTTCCATCGGGAACAATATATATTAGTTGGAGCTACACTTCTTAGATTTTCCCAACATGATATATACACACACGGTCTTATGCTGATGAATACTTAACAGTAGCATCTTGTTTTCCCAGAGTCGTGACTCCACTTACAAATCAAAGCAGAAAAAAAAAGTACCAAATAATTAATAGTAATTGATTGTTTTGGTTCAGAATCCAAAGCTCTGCATACCCAGATTTACTGACATATAAGAAATTGTTATTAGAAGAATTTACATTTATAATGTCATGTATAAAAATGTTTCAAACTAAAGTTACTTCAACTACAAGATCACATTGAAGAAAAAATCTTGTATTGTACAAAAACTGCCTCATTAGCCATGCACACCTCTGCTGATATTTGGGCATGAGAACAAGATTAGGCACCAGACAAGTAAAATATTTCTGATCATACCGGCTACCAAATGGTCACGAGACACTGAGGTCTTAGATTACTAGAGTTACTGAAGAGCATGAAATATAAGTTGTAAAGGAGAGCTTCAGCTGAATGTTCTTCTATAACAATAAACGGATTAGGCTGTAAACCAGAAGGTGACCAGATATGTATTACATTTTTATTTTCAAAGGTCTCAACACAAAGGCTGTGGTTACACCTAAATTACAGGCAAGAGCAGCTGAATAAGAGCAGATCTGTATAGCAACAAAGATGGCAGTGAGGTCTCAACAGCCACATCATTTGCTTTTGGAACTGTACTTCAGATTAAAACTTACTCTACCCCCCCAGACCTAAAACCTGGAAGGCAGCTCAAGGCTTAATTTCATCTGAAAGGAACCCAGTCTGCGTGCTCTGAGAGCAGCCTGCAGTGACAGTCAGTATGTGGTACATGCAGAGACTGATTTCCAAAGAGTACTCTTGACCTAAAAAAAACCCCCAGTGTAGCTAAAACTAATGTACTTGCCCCCACCTTGACATTAAAAAGAAGAACCATTGGACAAGGATGCAAGATATAAAACTTTGGGGGAAAGAAGTTGTTGTGCTTACGTTTGTTGGCTTCCAGTCATTCAGTTTACTGTCCAAAATTACATCGTAACAGAAAGCTCCAGAGATCACTGCAATTCCCAAGAAAAAATATTCACATTTGTAACAACGTATGTATCTCATTGCCATAATATAATGTCACAAATATATCAAAAACTAATTAGAAGAAAAACAGAATGATGTCAAGAAATCGATCATAAAATACATATTTTCAGCTCTGATTATAGAGTCAAATGGCAGATTAAAGCTGTATCATTTCAATTTCATTTCACTGGATGAGAAAGTCATTTGAAATGAGTTTTAGTGTAATGTTGGTATAATACAATCCCATTAAAGTGAGAATAAAAAAAGTTATACTGCATCTAACACTGAAAGAAAAAAACCTTTGAAAACATTTCATTTTTTGATTTTGCATGCATCATACGATAAAAGTAAACCTGCACTATTAAATTGGACAGAGGAATTTACTGTATAGAGAAATCAGACAATACTAGAGCTGAAGTAAAATGTTTATCTATTACACAAGCATGGCACAAATTTCTGATAAAGGCAACACAAATTTCTGTAATAGTCATTAGAAAACTCTTTGTGTACATTTATTCAGTTATTGTCATCTTAGAAATTAAGCTTATGAACCCAGTAAGCTCACACTATCCTATACATACAGTATAACAGTATAACTTAGTATATGTGAGATTGTTGCTCCAAATCCTGGTAGAACTGAAATATCAAGTCTAGGCTTGCCAATCAAGACAAAGTTGAAATCTCTAAAAAGGGAATCATTTGCAGGTGGACTCCATGTGACCAGCAATCAATTTTTTTTGTACTTGTCCGTACTTTGATAACTAAATTGTTTTCAGTGTAATTACTACAAATTAAAGGCTACAACAGCATGTAATACACATATCAATGCTAAGTACCTTCAATCATTGGAAAAGGAGCCTCTGTTTTTTTGGTGAGGCTATTAGACACTCACTTAAAAAGCAGTAAAGGACAAGGCAATCAATATAAAACATTCGTATCACCTGGGACTTCCGGAGCTTTCATCAGATTCACTGAGTACTCATCTTTGAATGCCCGCTTTAACACACACGCCATGATCACAGCACAGGAACGCCAATAGGCCTATAAGGAGAATTTCAAAACACACATCTTCTCAGTGATGCCCAGTGACAGGACAAGGGGCAATGGGTGCAAGCTGGGGCATAGTAGGGTCCATAAAAATATGAGGAAAAACTTTTTCACTGTGAGGGTGTGTAGGAGAATTTCTTGTGGAGCTGGGGCGCAGTATCCCTTTAAAGGTGTGGACAACCCAGCTTAGGCCTAAACAAAGGCTCTGTCCTTGGAGCTGCCTTGGGGCACGGAGAGGAGGAGGTGCAGCTGTTTTGTGAAGAGCCTTGCCCGGGGGAGAAGTGGGGGGCGAGAGCCGCCTGCACAGTTGAATGGCACTACCCAATAAAACGCTGGCGCGTGTAAACCTGTAACTGAACAAATCTGTGAAGGTGCAGGCGCGTGGACACTGCTGAACTGTATATATTGAGCTGTCCGGAGCAATAAAGGGAGGATGACTTGTAGCCATATTGGTGTGATGGTCATTACTTGGCCGGCTCTCTGAAGGGACCCTTCTTCAAGGGTGACAGAGCACTGGAACAGGCTGTCCAGGGAGGTTGTGGAGTCTCCTCTGGAGACATTCAACACCCACCTGGATACGTCCCTGAGGCCTACGCTAGGTGATCCCGCTCTGGCAGGGGGGTTGGACTAAATGATCTTTCAAGGCCCCTTCCAACCCTTAACATTCTGTGATTCTGTGATTTATTTCCTGGAAGCTAACAATCCATACGAGACAAACTACAGCTATTTATTCCAAAAGAACGCTGACAATTAACTGAATGACTTGCTCAAATTTAGCTGCCAACCCAAGCATTACTTTCTTTAGTATTTAAACTGCTACTTGGAGATGATTCTCCATATAGAAGCAATCAAAAAAAATCCAAACTGCACTTAAAATGTAAGGCAGATGTTTCCCTGAAGATACTTAAATCTGAAATCATAAAATAATACCACAACGTAGGCTGAAACGGATACCCGCATATCACATAGCCCACACCCTGTTCCAGCTAACAATAACCATGATGCACCAACCGTTAAAAATACCTGAACTTTCACAACCAGAAAGTTCCAAACAGCAGTCAGACATGGAAAGGGGCATACAGAATCAAGTGGTCATAATCAGGGTCACCTACAATGGATAAGACACAGACATACCTTGTTTACTTCCTCTGGATCTTCATCTTTGAAAGTAAGGAACTGAATTTCACATGATTTGGTCAAGGGCCTGTACATATCCCAGACTTCACCATCCACAAGAGCCAGAACGGATTTCTTGCAATGCCATTCACTTAAGTCTAAAGAAAGTTAAAACATTATTACACAGTTATTAATCGTATTTCTCAGAGTCAGCAGTTCAGATCCCTGCATCTGCAACAACAGACTGCAAGTCCCACTTTTGTAAATGACTTGGAAGCACGAGCTCTTAGCAGAGTCTCCAAAAACTAGCTCAGTTTCCACGGATGTATTTTAGTACGAAGGTATTTTGAACTTACCAGACACAAATATTCTGAACACGTCTATTATCTCGGTCATTAAAAAGTCAATATCAAATGAAGACGACAAGCATTTCAACGGGTAGGACAATTTCCACCAGCAGCAGCACAGGGTAAGGGTGCGTTCACTTACGCATGGCACAGTTGTACGGAGTAGACAAAGCCTTGTTCATTACAAACACGGTGCCAGGGTGCGACTTCCCCGCGTATTTTACTTCGATTTTCTCAATTCGTGGGTAAAGAGACAACTGCCTCTCCTTCTCTTTGTTGAAGAGCTCATTGCGCATCTGAATCACTTCATCCGACGTCAGCCGAGAAACCGCGGGCGTGGAGACGAACCCTGGCAACGGGAACGATCTGAAGTAAGCGACAGGGCCTTCTTCAAAGACTCTGCGCGAGGGGCTGGTTTCTGCAGACAGCCGGGCACACGGGCGGGCACAGAGCCGGGCACACGGGCGGGCCGCCGCGCTGCCGACCCACGCGTCTCTCCCAAAGCGCCCCCGGGCGGCGCCTCAGCACGGCCCGCGCGCCCCGCCACGCCCGCGCGAGGCCACAACGGAAAACTCGCCAAGCGGCGGGCGCTCGGTGCCGCTCCCCGCCCGCAAAGGCCTCTCCTTCTCGGACAGGCCCCGCCGCACCCGCTGCTGCTCCTCCCGGCGCCCCGCGGCCTCCTCAGCCCGGCCAGGCCCCTCCGAGCACCGGCGCAGGACGAGCCCGAAGCCGCCCCGTCCCACCGCCACTCACGGCGCCCGGCCCGCAGGCAGCAGCGGCGGACGGCCCAGCGCGCCGACATCCTCCGGTCAACTCTCGCTAGCCCCCTGCTTCCACCGCCCCGGTGCCCCCTTCCAACGGGTCCGCCAGAAACAGCGGCTGCGGCGGCGCCGTTCCGCCCGCAGAGCTTCCCGCGGCCGCCAGGCGGCGCCGAGGGGTCGGTGCCGGGGCTGGAGGCGGCGGGGAGGGGCCGGCGGGTGCTCGGGGACCGGCAAGCCCCGGCTTTTCACTCTCTTTGCAGAGGTCCCGTTAGGTACGCGTTAGCTCCGCTGCGCTGCGGGGAACACGCGTTGCCGCTGCTGCCTCAACAGCCCTGGTGACCCTGGGCATTAACGTCATCCCCGAACTCGGCATCTGCTGGTTGATGAAAAGCTGAATATAAGCCGGCAATGGGCACTGGCAGCCCAAAAAGCCAACCGTAACCTGGGCTGCATCAAAAGCAGCGCGGCCAGCAGGTCAAGGGAGGTGATTCTGCTCTGCTCTTGTGAGAGCCCACCTGCAGCACTGCCTCCAGCTCCGGAACCCCCAGCACAAGAAGGATGTAGACCAGTTGGAGCGGGTCCAGAGGAGGCCACAAAGATGATCAGAGGGCTGGCACACCTCTCCTACAAGAACAGGGTGAGAGTGTTGGGGTTGTTCAGCCTGGAGACGAGAAGGCTCCAGGGAGACCTTATAGGGGCCTTCCAGTACCTCAAGGGGGCTTACAGGAAAGCTGGGGAGGGACTGTTCACAAGGGTGTGTAGCAACAGGACGAGGGGCAGTGATTTTAAACTAGAGCAGAGTAGGTTTAGATTAGACATTAGGAAGCAGTGCTGTACTGTGAGGTTAATGAGACACTGGAATAGGTTGCCCAGAGAAGCTGTGGATGCCCCCTCCCTCAAAGTGTCCAAGGCCAGGCTGAACGGGGCTTTGACCAACCTGGTCTAGTGGGAAGTGTCCCTGCCCATGGCAGGCGTGTTGGAACTAGATGATCTTTAAGGTCCCTTCCAATTTAAGTCATTCTATGATTCTGTCTTTTGGGTGGCCTTAGGGTGCAAGGATCACAAACATGTCGTACTGGGTTTACAGTAATAACGTTAATGGCCTGGTGGCTGGTGGAAAGTGACTCTGGTGCCTGGCTCCCTGCCATGGCAAAGCTGTGGACCAGGCCACGCCACACAGAAGCCAACAAGTTTTCATTTTTCACAAGCTGCTTGACACCAGCTCTTCTTTGCCATCACTGGTTTCCTGTACTGCGTTTGCATGGCAAGGTTTTGGTAATGAACTGCTAGAAGCTTCCACCTTTCTCTGACAGAGCCGATGCCAGTTGACTCCAAGACGGACCCACCGCTGGCCAAAGCCAAGCCCAGTAGTGGGGAAAGAGTCCTGCACAACAGGACCCAAGAGAGAGAAGTGAGAATGTGTGAAGCAACTCTGCAGACACCAAGGTGAGTGAAGAAGGAAGGGGAAGAAGTGCTCCAGGTGCCAGAGCAGAGATTCCTCTGCAGCCCATGGAAAAAACACAGTGAGGCAGGTTGTCCGTCTGCAGGAGGACCCATGCTGGAGCAGATGAATATAGCCAAAGGAGACTGTGACCCCATGGGAAGCCCATGCTGGAGCAGGCTCCTGGCAGGACCTACAGCCTGTGCAGACAGAAGCCACACTGGAGTAGGTGTGCTGGCAAGATTCCTAACCCCACGGGGGACCCGTGCCGGAACAGTCTATTCCTGAAGGATTGCACCCTGTGGAAAGGACACACAGTGGAACAGTTTTTGAAGAACTGTCGCCTGTGGGTAGGACTCATGTTGGAGAAGCTTGTGAAGGACTGTCTCCTGTGGAAGGGACCCACCCCATGCTGGAGAAGGGGAAGACTGAGGAGGAAGGAGCAGCAGAGACAACATGTAATGAGCTGACCAAAATCCCTATTTCCTGTCCCCGTGCACTGCTCAGGTGGAAGAGGTAGGGAAATGGAGAGTGCAGCTAAGTCTGGGAAGAAGGGAGGGGTGGGGAGGAAGGTATTTTAAGATTTAATTTTACTTCTCATTACCCGTCTCTGATTTCATTGGTAATAGATTCAACAAATTTCTCCAAGTCCTGTCTGTTTTGCCCATGACAATATTTGCTGAGTGATCGCTCTGTCCTTATCTCAACCCACGAGCCTTTTGCCATATTTTTCTCTCCTCTGTCCAGCTGAGGAGGGGAGTGATAGAGCAGGTTGGTAGGCACCTGGCATCCAGCCAGGGTCAACCCACTATACCTCCCTACTGTACTTCCCTGTAAGAAAACCATGGTTTGCATTGAAAGTTTTTTGAAAACTGTGAAATGATACAAGACTTTTTTTTTGATGCTTTACAGTTTACCTGATGGTGGTCTTCATCCCAATTCCCAGTTCACACAGGTGTAACAGCAGTCATCAAGAATGTCAATGTCAAACAGTTACACTGAATTAGTGCCATTAAGAGCTACAGGATGTAATTAAACTCAGCATTAAGAAAAAAAAAAAGGTGTTAATGCTGGCAAGTGCTGGTAACAGACAGAGAATTTTCCACTGTGGAAACACGTCTGTGGAACAACAGGACAGCTGGCTCCTCTTGGTTTGGTACCTGGCACTGGCTTTCCTGATCACCCAGGCTCTTATCCAGAAAACCAAGTGTGCAAGTACAGTAGCTATTTGTGCCCTTCCTTACATTATTTGAAAGATTAAGAATTTCAGCAAGACAGTCATTCTGCCTCATTTTTAAAAACAAATTAAATACAAACTATTTTTTAATGAACAGACTTACTGTAGCTACATACTTGCATGTGGAAAACAGTTTATAGCCTTGAGGTGAAAGATCCTGAGGAAACACAAAGGTGCTATTACTATTATGTCACTGTAGCTCAACTATACCAGTTTTTCTATTGACTTTTTATCCTATGGCTTGAGGAATCATGAGGAATCACATGCGGTCAAAGATCACATCACATAATTCTTTCAGTTTGAAAAGTAAAAAAGTAAAACAAAGTTCACTGTACTGCACGACATCCTGATCTCCAAGTTGAAAAGACCTGGATTTGATGGATGGACCACTCGGTGAATAAGGAACTGGCTGGAAGATCACAAAGAGTTGTGGTCAATGGCTCAATGTCCAGGCAGAGACCAGTAACAAGTGGTGTCCCTCAGGGATCAGTACTGGAACTGGTAGTATTTAACATCTTTGTCAGTTTGCCGGCGACGCAAAGTTGTGTGGTGCGGTCGACACACTGGAGGGAAGGGATGCCATCCAGAGAGACCTTGACAGGCTTGAGAGGTGGGCCCAGGCCAACCTCATGAAGTTTAACAAGGCCAAGTATAAGGTCCTGCACCTGGGTCGAGGCAATCCCAACCACAGACACAGGCTGGGCAATGAGTGGATGGAGAGCACACCTGAGGAGAAGGATTTGGGCGTGTTGGTGGATGATAAGATCAACACGAGCCAACAGTGTGTGCTTGCAGCCCAGAAAGCCAACCATGTCCTGGGATGCATCAAGAGACGTGTGACCAGCAGGTCAAGGGAGGTGATGCTGCCCTTCTGCTCTGCCCTTATGAGACCCCACCTGGAGTACTGCGTCCAGCTCTGGAACCCCAAACACAAGAAAGACATGGAGCTGTTGGACTGAGTCCAGAGGAGCACTATGAAGACAGTCAGAGGGCTGGAGCACCTCTCCTACAAAGACAGGCTGAGAGAGTTACGCTTGTTGAGCCTGGAAAAGAGAAGGCTCCGGCAGACCGTATCACAGCCTTCCAGTACCTGAAGGGGGCCTAGAAGAGGCTGGGGAGGGACTTTTTACAAGGGTCTGTAGTGATAGGATGGGGGGAAATGGGTGGAAGCTGGAAGAGCATAGGTTTAGACTAGATATAAGAAAGCTTTTTGTCCTGGTGATGGTGAGGCACTAGAACAGGTTGCCCAGGGAGGCTGTGGATGCTCCATCCCTGGAAGTGTTCAAGGCCAGGCTGGATGGAGCATTGAGCAGCCTGATCTAGAGGGAGATGTCACTTCCATGGCAGGAACTAGATGATCTTTGATGTCCATTCCAACCCAAATAATTCTATGCTTCTATGGTCTGTAGGGTATAAAAAGAACATTTTTACTCTATGAGAAGATAAATTCAAAATGTTTGGACAATGAAAGACAGAAACAAACCCTATTCTGTCACACTGAAGAAGTCTTGAATGACAGGAGCAAAGCCTTATTTGATACTGCACACTTTATTATGCGTCTCTCTGTTTTTAATTGCCACTTCCTAATCTATAAATCTTTCATGCAAATATTTGCTGCTTTTTATGCAGATTAATCTTCAGAAAAATGGTGGTAGAGTATATGGTCCCCCCCTTCCTCTTGTTTGGTGTTGCTCTGGAAGCGCAACACAGATAAAAAGCCACCTGGGACTTGTAACATGCTGAAGATTACAGGAGGAGCATGGTTGTAGCCCTCTGCCTTTTGTTAGCCCTCAGCCAAGAGTGACAGTGCAAAGCTTTACCCCACAGTGGAAATCAAAAGATATCCAAAGCTGCTGCAAATTTCACCTGGGGTTCAGCTGACATCTCTACAGCACCTGGACAAAAGCAGAAAAGAGAAATAATATTAGCAGAAACTTGTGGTTAATTAAAAAGTTCAGTCTTCAAGCTTATTTTTGATTCATGCTGCCATAGCTGACTCACATCTGTAATGTCTGTTGACTACAGTATGTTTACGTGAGGCTTCTGTGAGAGGGTAAAACTCCCTGGGTCCACTCGAACCCCATGGACTGAGCCGAGGGCCAGCTGAGGGTTATTCTCATCTGCCAAACCTGTCCCTGTCAGCAGCTCAGGACGGGGTGGACATATGTGCCCTCTGTAATTCCCCAGCTATTGATCCCTCAATGCCAAAAGACAAAAGCTTTCCAGCTGAGTACTCTGGGAAGAGTTTTGCTGGAGTCCAGCACCTTTTAGCGTGTCACACCACTCACTGAGCACATTTGTGGTGCGGAAAAGAGAAGGATAACGAAACTGTCCAAGAACAATTGCAAGGTATCAGTTTTCATAAAGCCCTTTGACTTCCAGGAAAACTCTAGCTGCTGTTTTGAAATGGGCAGAAAATTAGAGGTTGCCCTATGATGAGGCAATGGGAACCCTGTAATTGCGCTTATGCCATAGCGTGTGAACCAGTAGTAATGCCTAAGTGACAAATTGTGATGGTTTATACCTCTCATGGTCTCAAAGCCAGGTCTGAGCTCACTTACAGATTGCTTCAAAAGCAAAACCGGCTTAAAAATTCCTGCAGCTCTCTTTGCTGTTCTCAGCTGTTTCTCACCACTTACCCTCTAGGTAGACAAACAGCAGCAGTGCTATCAAAGGCACTGAGCACAAGATCACCAAAGTGATGAATTGCAGGATCAGTATTGCTGAAAGATTATGTTTTTTCGTGTTATTTCAGTGACCTGGCTTAAAGCACAGCTTAGTATGCTCCTTTCTCTGCACAAGTGGTAGCAGTAATCCATGGCCAGAGGCAGCTATTGCCATGGAAGACAACATGGTATGTAACTACATCCTAAAAGCCGTATTCTTCATGTCGCAATGGGGCAGCAAAGCATTTTAAACACTGTGGCAAAATAATTTTGAATCTACAACCATCAGCATCATGGTTAACAGATGGTCCAATCTTGCTTATGTTGAATTGGGAGGTATTCTACAATACCATCCAATTTGGTGGATCTTTTTTTAGAAATGTACCTTTGATTGCTACCAAGCTGTCTACTCAGTGGCAGGAATCTTGCAAATTCAGTTTAAAAAAATGGCATTAATACTGTACTTTGCAAGTTAAAGATAAAATTATGCATTTCAGAAAATGGAGGAGGAGGAATCACAGAGAAAAAAAACAACACTGAAAACAGTAGTTTGTATTACTGTTATCTTGTTCTAACCTCATATTTTGTGGCTTTCCTGGTTCAAGTTTAGCTGACACATTAGATACGAAATATTTGAACAGTCTAATAGAGATACAGTGTTCTGTCACAGCACTCTAGTCCATTTTATTACAGCAAGGCAACTAATCTATGGCATAGTCTATCTTTAAACAGCCATCAAAAACAGCCTCATGGAAAAAAAAATAGTATCTGAATTATTTTTTTGCTTCTTTTCAAAGTACAAAACAATCAGATAATCTGCCAGCTAAATTGGATATTTTTTTTCCCCAGACAGGAGTTAAAACAATACACACTGAAGCAACAAAACAAAATAACAAATTGCCACCAAAGTAGAAAGGAGACAAGGCCTACAGTAAGTATGGGAGTGGATAAGCCTTAAAGCGAGACCCCAAAACACTGTGGAGAGATAGGTGTGGTGATAATTAAAATTATAAAAGAAAAAAATTATCCCTTAAATTGTAGATATTGGCCTCTCCGCATACACATGGCTGCTCATACTTCTCCACACTAAAGAGCAAGGCTTTTAAGTTGATAGACGCAATGTACTGCAGGCTGGTAGCATGGGTACAACGGAAAACACACAGCATATTGATCAATGAGTTTCAGAAAAAAAAAGATTTGTGAAACAGAACACGAAATACATATTTCATGATTAAACTAGTTAATTAAGTGGAATCTCTTTTAGCAGTTTTTCAAAATCGATTTCTACCAACTTGTCCCATTGTCATGTCCAGAATCACATCAGAACAATCACTCTACAGCTACATACTCCCATCTGCAGCACTTACTAGAACCAACATTCCTAACAACAGTTTAGTGTACTTGTAAATAAAGATGTGTACCGAGATTTAACCCACAGGCTACAGCATCAAGTCTCAAATGGCATCTCTGACCACCTCAAACATACAGCTTCTCTTTTTAGAAATATGGAAAAAATACGTTTCTTCTTCTTTAAATATAGAAAAATATTCAAAGATACCTTCTTGATCAAACCCTAAACAATGTAAATTCCAACAATAATCAGCCCTCCAAATCTCCATATAATTAAATATATAGGTATGCTTATGCACAGGACTGCTTTTTTCCTATGTCTTTCACCTTCTTCCTCAGTGGCTCCAGATTCTAAATCCTTCCCCCACTGCTCGTCATAACCAGGCACAGTTACCAACAACCTTGCTGGGCTGGCTGCTGTTACAGAGCAGCTAAGAGACACTAAAAAGTTCAACAAACAAACAACTTCAGAAAGCACAGGAAGAAAACGGTGAAGTAGCACAGAACTGTAATCTTTGATGCTTTCACTGATGTTTCACTCTGCAAACTTGAGATGAACTGCTCTGGGATCATCACACACACATACTACCTGCATATCAACAGAATAAAAAATACATACTTGTGTACATGAAATTAGGATTACACTACTTGATCTACTTAAATCTGAGTAAACCTGAGATATGTCAGGTTTATTCCTGAATGGGATATACTAGGGAAGCACTGCCTTTCATTAAAGGTCTTTTTTTTATTATTATTATTTTATTTTAATGGTGGTGCAAGGATAAGCATTCATTAACTCTCCTAGACTGTCTTCTATTTTGGTATGTGTAAACCGTGACAGTGATTACATAGGAATTAGCATCTTCCTCTTCTAAGTGTTAATTAAACAGCCAGATGTCTTCTTGCAGTGCACTACTTTTCCCCCTACCCTATGCATGGTTTTGAGAAGATGAATCATAATCATCTTCTCTTACCTGTCTGTAAAGTATTCAAGTATTTACACTGCAACACCTTTGTAACGAAATTTAGCAGTTCTAGTTTGTTGTACTGATTTTTTATGATTGTATTTCAAAGTTATTCTAGAAATAAGCATGCAAGGCAAAGAAAAATAAATCTAGGGTGATATGGTTTTGTTCTCCCTGCAAAATAAGACCAATTTTGAGTGAGGAAAACACCAAGAGGAGTATTTTCTTAATATAGGTTAATTTCTCTGTATTCACTTACATTGTTCTACAGCTAAGAAAAATGAGTGAAGAGTTAAGAGTTTTAGCTTATACTGTTTCACAGAACTTTTGCAAATTATTTTCCAAAACTCTTTTTTTCACAGAGCTCTTTAGCAGATTGATGGTACTGTAAATAAAAGTGGTAAACTTATGTTGTTAGACCAGATTATCATCAGCACTCCACCTTTGCAACAGGAATTTTGATTAAAAGGAGAAAGAATCCCATTGCAATGTAAGAACGCAGATTCTTCTAAAATATCATCAAATTAAATGAGGGTAATCTTTTTGATTAGGAGTTACTGAGATCATTAAGAGGCATCCAAGTCTTGAAATCATGTTGCGCTTCCACACAACTTTAAGGCTTTTTTATACAAAGCACTTGCCTAGAATAGTTATTACAAAATAAGATAGCTATTCTTGACCAGCATTCTGTGTGCAGATGTTAATTATAGGCTATTTTTATTATTCTAAAAAGGAGTCTGTATGGAAAGCTCTCCAAGAATAACTGCTAAACTGAGAATCTCAAACACATTCTTCCATGTTGCGCTCTATGTACTGTTTAATGAAAATATTTTAACTACATTCAACTTAAAAAGACTAAAAATATGGACAGCAATCTTGTGCTCTTCTGACAAAGTACTTAACTGTTTTTAAGAATATCATTGTTCAGGAAAACACACACAGAAGCATGTATATTAAATTAGCTACATGCATTATAACCACCTTTACAATAACTCCATAAATGCATTTAGAGTAATCACTTTTAACTGCTGGCATTTCCTGCAGTTGTATAAAGCAAGCAGAGAAACCATGATATAGTCAATGCTTAAATAGAAGAGGGTAATGTAGAGAAAGCATGGAAGTGCTGTGAAATTTGCCAGAAAAGTCAGAGAAATGTGTGGGAGACAACCCCATGCACTAGGTATTTGCTTCACTTGCAAGAGAAACAAAACAGTGAACAGGGCAAAAAAAAAAGAAAAAAAAGAACTTTACTCTGACCTCATGCCTGTATAAACCCTCTGCATTTAAGTGGATTCACTGAGGTGTAAGAATTGTGTTAATGAAATCCAAATTAATCCCTATATGTGAGTCTATATATTTGGGCAATTGGACCTGAATGTTTACTGTGGTGAAAAGGCTACTGCACCAGTCTAAACTTCATCCCATCATCTAATGTGATACTTTCTCCTCTCAACTAACCCTTTTGTTCCTCTCATTGACTCATTGTCTTTACATCAGCTTTAGTAGTCATCCTATAAGCTATCCTTTCATTTAATTCCATACTGCCATTTCTTAACATTCCCCACCTCCATACCTTTTCCACCAGGCACCTCCCATATGTTTAAATTTTATATCAATGCAGTGTTTCTATCACTGCATGGCTTTAGACAGTAAAGCAGTCCTGCTGAAATCCATGTGATTTTGTACATGCTTAAAGCTGCAATGTGCTGGGACACACAAAATAAGGAACTTTTCTGTTGCCTATGGAGTAGTTTTGATTTTATTAAATGCGCGTCACCATTATACTGGTAATACATACTGGATGTAACTGGTAATACATACTGGATGTATATGTATCTCCATATTTTTGCAGAAATATTACTTGTATGTACATTTTTGCATGTGAAAAATAAGAAGTATTTAACATGAAGAGCATCATGGCATCCTACTTCTTTGGTGTCCAATAAAATAACTGCTAGAGATTTTACCTATAAATAATCTTTCCTTATTTTGCTATGGTCTAACAAAATATGGCAAACATTGCTGCTCTGATTATCAAAGAAATACTTATGATACTTTTTTTTTTGTTATAGAACTGTATTACATCAGTGGTAAAGTATTTTTAAGATGTCATTAGAGCCTACTCCGATGCACTATTAACTGTCACGATGAGTAATTTTCCTCGATTCATAAATTTAAAGGGCCATTACACCTCCTGTATATTTAATCAAGAATTTCTCCGACTCCTATAAACTATTAATAAAAAAGGCTTTGAAGGTCGCCGTGCAGTCCATCTTCTGCAAGATTTATGGCTGTGACCTGCAGGCGGTGGGGTTTCTTCCAGTGCCGCTGCACAGGCACAAGGAGTCACTGTGGCTTTGTTTAAAGCCGGCGCCTAAACTTCGCGTTGCCCTTTATTTTTACATCCGGAAAATCTAAAGTTTTGGAGTTTTTGTTTCGTGATTTCACCCTGTTTATTCCCTACTTCCACCCTGGGGAGGATTTGACTTCGGGAAATGTACCAGCAGGGACTATGGTCGCCTTTGATTAGTTTAAGCTTCGGAAAGTAACGAAAAGTTTACTCTGTTGCAACAAATGTCCTTCACTTTATGAAGGGCCTCTTAGTTTACAAATGAAGAGGGAGGGAAGAGCTGCTGAATACGACACAACACGGCTCCGGGATGCGCGGGGGCATGGCGCTGGCTGAGGAGGAGAAAAGGAAGAGGACAAGGGGAAAGACGAGGAGGAAGAGGAGACGAGAAGAGGGGGAGAGGAGGAGAAGAAGAGAAGACGAGAAGAGGGGGAGAGGCGGAGGGGAGCCGTGCTCCCGGGGCTGGCGCGGAGCTGCCGCCCGCCGCACGGCGCCGCCGGGCGGGGCGGGGGCGGAGGCGCAGGAGCCGCGGCTCCCGGCGCTCCGGGCCGGCTCGAGGCGGGGCGGCAGCTCCCGCACACGATAAAAGTTTTGGGGAGGCCACGAGAGCTTCGCCGGGCGTTGCGCCCCGGCTGTCGCACCTGCTTGGCGGCTGCTGCCCCCCCCTCCCCTACGGCCTGCCAGGCACCGCCCCGTTCCCCTGAGCCGGGCTGCCCCCCTCCTCGGGCCCCGTCGGCGTCGCCCGGCGATTATTAGCCGCTGCCGGTGGTGGGGAGCGGGCATTTGCCAGGAAGATGGCGAGCCGCAGTCTCCGCCTGCTGCTCCTCGGCTACTTGGGGGTCCTGAGCTGTAAGTGGCCGCGTCCCTTTCCCGCGGAGCAGGCGTGGGGGCTGTCGCGTACCGCTCGCTCCGGGAGGGCCCCGGGGGGGACTGTCCTCCCCGAAGTCTGTCTGTCTGTGCATTGAGAGGGGACGCGCGCCTCGACTGGCCCCTTGCCGGGCTCTGCCCCGGGGGAGCCTCCGGCCGGGGTGCGGGGAGCGGCGGCGGGATGAGTCGCGTCTCCGGAGCGAGGGGAGCCAAATCCAACAGCGAAGTCAAAGCGAGCGGGGAGCGGGGCGGGGAGTGCGCGGTGATTATTTCCATGTGTCTCCTGCTCTCACACAGGCGTAACCTGTTTCAGCCGGGCCTGTTTCAGCGCAAGGCAGCGGCTTTCGGCGGGGATGCGAACTTTGGTCCTTTGCCTTTCTGACGGGCTTTACGGAATGAATGAGCAAGTGAGGGGAGCGTGTTTTCTGTTGCCGGCGCTGGATGCTGCAGCTGCAGAACAGCCTTACGTCTCCAAAATTTTTGTGGTCCTATTGTTAAAAACAAAATGGTGCGTGTGTGTGTTTAAAATAAGTTGGCAAAAGCTGCTCCACCCGGAAAGCACATGGAAATAAGGAAAAAAAGAGATCGTGGGGCCGCATAGCTGCAAAGAAGCAGTCAGTTGGGATACAGTGTTAACAGTGCCAGTCGGAGAATAAGGCTGTAGCTTTCAGATCACGTCTTACTGTGCTCCTGCTCTATGCTTCTTATGCCTTGCTGATATTTTAGGGGAAGTGGCTGTACATGGAAAAAATATTTCAAAAAGAATTACGTAGGGCAGCCTTGCAATGAAGTGGCCACCTGGAACCAGCCTGGGACAGATTCTGAGTCCCTTGTGCATGTGGCTCATCCACAGTCCTGGTGCTGGGTATGTTTTGTAGTTTACCTTTCATTCCTTCTCACCTAAAAGAAACTTGTCTGTGTGTAAACTTATGTTTTGCAGAGGAGAGATGAGTTCTGTCGAGACTTGAAGTGACTTGTGCCTCTTAGTTCTTTGGTTTGGTGATGTTTTTTTCTTATCCTCTCTCTTTGCCTCTAGAAGACCTTAATGAAATTAGATGAGCAGTTAGCATGGGCTTTCTCCTTCATATATTAAATAATAATAAAAAACTATTGGATTTTTCTTTGTTTATTGTTCATTGCATGGGTATGATGAGGCTCCTATGGATTTTTTTGGTGACATGTTTCAGTGTGTTCAGGCTGCTCAGTTTTTTAGTTAGTTGTGTCAATTGGCAGTGCTGGCTTTGACCGGTGAGAAAATGATAGAGGGTGACTTGAAAGCAGTGCAGTGGATCAAAGTCTATTGCGTACATTGTTGTCAGACCTGCATTTTTTTTTATTTTTTTTTTTTCCTCTTCCTGTCCCAATTCCCAGTGCCAGGTGGGGAGAAAGTTTACCAGCAAGGTGCTGATAAGAAGTCATCACATGAAGAAAGTGGCTGTGGGTGGGTGTGCAAATGCTGATTGTTTGTGTGAGCCAGAGGAAATCCAGGCAATCAGGAGTCTGCTGCTGCTCCTCCTGTGGCTGGAGTGTGTTCACATGAACAATAAGACTGAGTAACGCGGGAATCCAGGTCAGATGTGTGAGGTGAGTGGTTGCTTATGTGAGACTGAGGCCCAATATGCCTAAGAGATAGCAGGGAATGGGCAGAAACTTATGATGAAAAGAAGATAGTCATTGATACTTGGAGCATGTGAACACTATACTGTGAAGTAAGTAGGTCTAGAGAACTTGCTTGAGTTAAAAGCTGTATAAGCTGGTCAAAGAACATCAACATAGCCAAGAACACTGCTGAGGTAGATGATGTTTGGATTGCTTTTCAGTGAGAACCTACTAAGAAGTCTTAATGACCTGCAGAAGGTGGTTTATCCAAGTTATAGCTTCACTTTCACCCTTAATTTAGGGGAAAGTAAGGGAGTTGGAGGTCTTCAATCATATTCTCTCTCATCATGAGCTCCTGAAACTGTTGTTTTCTGGAAAGTTTTAAAAGATGCCACAGAGGAAGACTTGTGAGCTCTTAGCAAGACAGTTAGAAAATGTATGGAAATTATTGTTATTAGTCATCATTCCTGCTCTGGGGAAGGTAGTACATACTGATGAACTGGCCTTTTGTGAAGCTTCTACACTTGCATTAGTGTACACTAGAAATTAAACTTAAACTGATGATGCTGGAAGCAAATCCAGTACAATGTGTCTGTGTGAGGACAGTGCAGATGCAATAAATAGTAATCCTACATAAACATTTGATGGAGCTCACTGGGGTAGTTTGAGCAATAAATAAGGTGAGGTTTTGTTTGTCTTTTTGGCTTTAAAACAAACAATTCTTGGTGTTCAGAAATCTTTCAGTCAGGTACAGAGGTTCTAGACCAAAAAAAAAAAGCCTT
Source organism: Trogon surrucura (assembly GCA_020746105.1). Taxonomy (NCBI): domain Eukaryota; kingdom Metazoa; phylum Chordata; class Aves; order Trogoniformes; family Trogonidae; genus Trogon; species Trogon surrucura. The sequence goes on along the minus strand of CM036617.1, from coordinate 107,093,066 downwards.
TTGTGTCTTCTCTCTGCCCCCAACAAGAAATCATAAAGCATGATTGAATTTGCTGTAGACATTGGGAGTGGAAATCCTTAAAATGCACTTTTCTGATTATACGTCATGTACAACTGATGTACTCAAAATTGAGAATATTGTCAACCCCTAGTCTTTTGTTAAACCTTCTTTGTTTGCTGGATTAACTTGGCAGGGATTACTCTAATTTTTAAACCAGAGTCCATATTCAGGTAAGATGGGATTTCTTAAATTTGTAAGGCTGCATACTTCTGTAGTAATATTTGTATGACACAATACTATAAACCAGGCTTCCTCCCCACTCCCTCTTGAAGATGCCACAGAATGTCAGGGGTTGGAAGGGACCTCGAAAGATCATCTAGTCCAACCCCCCTGCCAGAGCAGGATCACCAAGAGTCGGTGACACAGGAACATGTCCAGGCGGCTTTTGAAAGTCTTCAGTAATGGAGACTCCACAGACTCTCTGGGCAGCCAGTTCCAGTGCTCTGTGTCACTCACGATAAAGAAATATTTCCTTATGTTTAGGCTGAATCTCCTTTTTTCTAGTTTGTGACCATTGCCCCTTGTCCTGTTGCTGGACACCACTGAGAAGAGTCTGGCCCCATCTTCCTGACACCTGCCCTTTAGATATTTGTAAGCATTGATGATATCCCCCCTCAGCTTCCTCTTCTCCCAGCTAAACAAACCTGGCTCTCTCAGCATGTCCTCATATGGTAGCTGCAACAGTTCTTTGTTCGTGTCATAGGATGTGTATTTCTGGTAATTGTGAATACCAGAGGGCATCTGGCATTAATAATGAGAGTTAAAACTACTGCTGTGATTAGCAGATCTAATTGAGCCTGGATGATGTCTTCTCATTGGCTATTTAACTGAATTACACAAAGATATTTTTGTGATTGTTTCCTGTATTATACCTGTATTTCCCACTGCAGACTGTTTTGGCAGCAACACAGTAGCTGCCAGGTTCTGCTGCAGAAACCGGCTAATGACATCTCAAATGATTAGGTAAGAATTTGCAAGCAGTTAAATCTTTGACTTCATCTTTTATCTTTGGGTGATTGACTTAACTTCAGGGATCATCTTTTGTGACCTTGTCTGCATCCACTGACTAACCCCAAATGTTACTGTCTGTGTGGGCAGACCTGTTTTTAAAGAAGTGAAATAAAAATATTACAGAAGGCTTTTACCCTTCATCAAAGGGTGACTCAAGTGCTTTAGCTTCTTCTCAAGTGCTGGTGGTCATGAGAGAGAAGTCTTTCTTCATAAATATGGGCAAATCTTTTTGAACAACTGATACTTAAAAAAAAATCCATTTTTCTCAAGATTTCACCTGAGTAAATAGTAGTGATATTTCTTCACTGAAATTGGACAGTGACATGCATATGAATCTTCTGCAGTAGCAGTAAGCAAACTTCCCTTTTTGGGGGAGGAAGGTTGAGTTGCTGGTGCTTTTGGAGGGGCAGGAACACCTAGTAATTTAGTTCTGAAAGTTAGATTTAAGTTTGTATATGCTGTGATCTACTTAAAGTGCATCAACACTCAAAATGTCACCTTTCTGTGGGAACACTTCTAAAGGCAGTCTGTTTATCGTTGGTTCCCTGCAGCTGGCAATCCCTTTTGGGAATACTTTTCTCAAAGTAATGCTTAGTGGTGTACTTTGCCTTGGCAATGCTAGAGGTGATTCCAGTGTAAATGCTTACGTAAAGGAAGATTGCTAAGAAATGTTCTCACAGCCAGAAATGTCCACATTGCAATATAAATATCTTATATATCAAAACAGTTGAAGCACAAGGTGGACATTTGTATTTGTCGTTGCAGACTACTTGCCAGGGCCATATGGAATGGCTAAATTAAGGTTCCCTTCAAGTTATACAACAATAGCAAAGAAAGATGCTTAAAATCAGGTCCGTGTGGATGTATACAGTGATGGATGTATACAATCTTACTGTTTTTTCTTGTTTGGCTGGTTGGAGTTTATTCTTCCACCATGATAACTTTGTAACACTATTGCATATATGTGGGAGAATAGACGGTTTACAAGTTCTTTCTAGTTTAGTGGCAGATTTACAATGGGGTGAGCACTTTAATGGAAACTGGCAAATATGATATGGAAGCTGAAAGGCAGTAATTAATTTTATTCTGATTAGCTCACCTTCCCCATTCCCCTCACACCCCTACACCACCACTCCCCACCTCGATTTTTTTGTAAAGCTAGCTTTGTTGAAAGTTTAACTTGCTGGCATGTCTTTTTCCTATCCTGAGTACTTTTCAAAGAACTATCAGTTTTAACAAAACACTTGTGCAGAAAAGCCTGTTGTGTCTTCCTCAAAACATTGTATGTGATTATGCTTTAATTCCACCGCAGGAAGCTTAAAGCAAATATTATGGTGTCTTGTAATCAAGACAGATTATTTGTTTCCGTCATCTAAATGCTGGAGTTTTAGGGAAATGAATATGTATTCCAAAGAATGAGACAGCAAAAGAGACTAGAGGAGCATTTGGATGCTTGCCATTGCTTGTGCTCACCTGTATTTCCAAAGCCACTTTTTTTCTGGAGGTCTCCAATGAGTTCTGTCACCTCTGTGCTCACAGTATATCATTGAGCACTCAAGTGCTTACATAAAACTTCTTAAAATGGGCAGAAGGTGAGTTTGACAGCTGAGCATCTGTTCACTTGTCAGTTTCTAACGTACATCAGGAGGTGAAGGAGCTTTTGGAGAAGGAAGAAGGGGTAAACAACAGCAAGTAGTACAACAGTGGTAGTTGTTGAACCACTAGTAAGTCTCTAATCCCTCCTGCTTAATAGAAATGAAAGCAGGCATCCCATTTTGAAGATTATTTGCAGGGGTAAAACATGATAGAAAAATATGGTAATGAGCCTTTTTGAATGTTAAGTTTTGATCTCATAAAAAGCAAGCAATTTTCTGTAGGAGATGGGAATATCAAACTTGAACAGAAATAGCTACAACTTGATCTGGCTGTATTTAAAAAAAAGTGAGAAATGGTCAGACCTGAGCTGGAAAGAACAGACCCTACAGGTATGAAGTTTCAATAGATATATTTACATAGTTTGTTTGGATTAACTTCTTAAGTGTTGAACATGCCTGTCCAAACCACTGGATCAGACTCAAAGGGAAACAAAACATATTGTGATCTGGATGGAGAATGATGTATTGTAGAGTTGTTTTGGTACAAGATAATGTGAACAATAGGGGCTATATTTGCTGTTCACAAACTGCTAGCATAATACTTGGAGGTAATGATGGAACATGCATTCTTGCAAAGTGACGTTTGCTCAGATTAATATAATAAAGAAAACAAAATGATTATGTGTTGTATCTCAGCCTGCAGAAAGTGCCCAGTGTGAACTGGGAGAAATTCTTGAGGGTGGTTTGCTAAGGACTTGTGTGTGTTGGCTAGAGCTGGGTTAGAGTTCAAGAAATGTTTGTGTTTGCCATACTTTTAAGCATACGAGAAAACAATATGCAGAAAACCAGAGTTCGGATGCATGTATTATGTGAGTTAGATGGCAGTTTACCACTTGAATGTATAGACAGTACTTATCTCAAGGAGGCTCTGGTTCATAACTGGAGCTTTCTAGTAGCTGTACTGGTGAAATGAGGAAAAAGGCATCATCTGAGATGAATTCTGTAGAATGGGTAGGTGCATTCAGGTGCACGTTATGGCTAGCTTTTGTTTTCCAGTACCGTTTCTGTTTCATAAAATGATCTTAAAAAGTAAATGTTGGTACTTTGCTCTTTGACTATTGGGCAACCTAAGGTGATTTTTTTTTTTTTTTTAACCCCTTCTCCAGTCTTTAAGCTAGTCAACCACAAAGGTGAGAAAATTTCTCTTTAATTCCTGACTACTTGTTTGTGGCTCTTATTTTACCTACCCTTGTGCCAGATTGTGTGAGACTTCGGAGAGCTTGACAAGGCTTTGGTGCGGCTTTGACGCTGTTCAAAGGTGGTGGTGCTGAGCGCTTCCGAACCTGAGATTCAAGCAAACTGCCCCATGTATTCAATCAAAATGTGTTGTACATCTGTATTTGGGGAGGCTGCTTCCTTGCCTAAACAAAGAAAACTGAGAGGTCACAGTGACTGTGGTGTGTCGAGACACATGGAGGGCTGCTGGCTGGGAGTCCCTGCAGCTCTGGCTTGAGGTGTTGCTCAGGGCTGTCGGCTGGGGGCTTCTGAGCCACTGTTTTCACACAACAGAGCTTTGCTGCCTCTAACTAACTGGTGTTAAGATATTGAGCTTGCATGAGAACCTGAACATTTTTAAAATGCAGGCTGGGGAAGAGTCTGGTCCTGCTGAGAATAAAGCACTTAAATAGCATGGGTCAGCTAAAAGGTGCGTGTGTCAATTAAGTCAAGTTGTGCAAGTTTATTCCAAACAGAAATGTATGCTTTCTGTAATAAATGTGACATGACTGAAGACTCTCTGAATGCTGCTGCTGAATTCGACTCATTTTAACATAATGTCTTGCCAGTTAAGATGTACTACAAGATTTGGAAAAGGGTATAAATATTAGTAACTTCTAATGGATAAATGCATAACTTTTATTGCTCAAGACTTAGAAGATTATAACTAACCAGTGACTTATACTGCACATAAACAACTCCAAATTATGGCACATGTTTGCAACTACCAGTTGTAAAAATGCTTAGTGAAAGAGTTCTTTTGTTGTGTGTTGTTCGTTTGTTGGGTGGGTTTTTGTGTGTGTGCATGTTGCTGCCTGGGAGGAGAGGCAGAGAGAAGCAAGCAGATGCATCCGTAGTAGACGTATGCTTAAAGAAGCAACCCTTGGGGCTGTATTAGTGTACGATTTTACTACTTGCCATTCAGTTTAAGAGGCATTCACATAATTCCATTTGTATGTCAATCAGGTTTATTTATTATTATTATTTTAAGACCTACGTCCTGCAAATCAGCTAGTGCTGTTTGAATCAAGTCTTCTGAAATGTATCAGGCATAAAAAGTGTGATTCTTCTCTTACATGTTCAGTTTGTGTTGTTGCAATGATGTCTAAGGGATGCTTCCAGAAGTTAATGTAGCTATAGCACTTGTCTTTGGAGCCTTTCAATAAAAAGTGTTCTAGCAGATTAAAGTCTGGAGAACCTGTTCATCAACAGGGAATCAGCACCGTATGTAGAGAGACTAACCTAAAAAATGATTTAAGCTCTATTTTCCTCTGTCACTGCATACTCATTCATACTCCATTTGTATCTCTAGATGAGTCTTCAAGGCTAGCTATCTGCACACAGTTGCTGTTCACTTTCCAGCTGGGTTCAAATTCTTAGCCCCGTTTTTAGGGGGGAGAAAGGAGGGGAAAACAGTGCTACAAAGGTTTTGCCCAGTTGCCAAAGAGTGGCTTTCTAACATAAAGAGCTGTTGGGAGAAAATACTGACTTTGAAAGAAGAATGAAGTGCTGTCTCTTTATATACATTAATACTTATTTAAAGTTTATTCAAAGCTTTTGAAAGCTCTGTAAACAGAAAGAGCTGGAAAGACAGTTCTTACATGTACGCACTTTCAGGTGCAGAACACTTCTTGAGTTAAAGCAAACTTAATGTCTTCTATGGAACATCAAAACTGTGCAGAAGTGTTTTTCTTGTCTTTTTAAGCTAGTCTTCAGTCTAGCAAAAAAGTCACAAGAAAATTATATTTTCTTACGAAAACATCATAAAACTTCAAGATACTTTGCCTTCTAGTAAAATAGTAGAACCTACAAGAATAGAATATCTAAATAACAATCTACTAAATCCAAAAGATTGTTTTACACTTCACTTTGGAAAGCTGGGAATAAGTCACTATTTAGGATCAGACTAGCATTTGACAAACTCTAAACACAACTGGTTTTAACTTCATCTGATTTTATTTTTTGTGGGGGGGAGGGATGGAGGGGGCAAAGTTAAACTCGGATCTTTATCAACTGATTGCATACATCAGCATATTGTATATGCTCCTCCCATCCCCAAAGCAAAAGAGCAGCTTGGAGGTAGAACAGGATGGGCAAGGAATGGAGCTGCTGTTTGTTACTGAAGCGATGCTGCATCTAAGGATTCCAAAAGAAATTAGATGTCACAAGCAGTTAATGAAGTATGGGGAGGGAGTAAGGAGGAATCTGTTCTTCCTTTGAAGCTGAATTAGCTTGCACTGCATGAATACAAAGAGAAGGACAGGGACAATTCACAACTAGAGAGAATATCAATAGAACCAAGTGTAGTTTGTGTGTCCAATATGTACATAAATGAGTTGACTGGAGTCCTAGCAGCCCTGTGTACAGACATACCTTTATTGGGCATGCTATTTTAAATAGTATGTTAGTAATTTAAACACCTTTGGTTTTGGGTTGGGACTATCTACTGCATTATGTTGCTGTTAAGGCTGCAATCGTGCACCTATATGCTGTGTTTGAATCCCTTATAACTTTATGGAGCCCTGCTGAAATCTTGTGTGTTAAAATATGTAATGAAATATGATTATTTTAGATAGTCAGTTGTGGTGACTGAAAGGTAGACAGTCCATGTTCTCTATCTGCCTCTGTCTTGGGATGGGAGACGTGCTGAGTGGACAGATAGTATCCAAGGAAGCTCCTATGGCTAAATGTGACAAGGGGTTTAGTTAAGAAATCATACTTTATAAGTAGAAGATACATGTAGACTTGGTTGTGAAGAGTTGCATATCTGTAAGCTCTGAAAAAGATACTCTTTCATAGGAAAGAGTAATTAAAGGAACCTGTTCCTTATCTGCTCTAATACCTGGCACTTGTAAATGCCAAGGCATATGCACTTATTTTACAAAGGTGCTTTCAGCAGAACTGTTGAACTTAGTCGATGATGAGTTCCTCCTTTAGAAGAGAAATGCTGGTAGGAATCTATTATTCAACAAGACATCTTGTTCCCTTTCTTGATTTCTTGACCATGCATAGCTCTGCTGATGCTAGCTCTGTACCATCCAGGCTCATTGCAAGAAGCTCAGCCCTGCAACAAGTGGGAATAAATATGTTAATGTGCCTAGATCCTCCTCTTACTAAAATATTTTTCGGTGAATTTAGAGCTGAACTCCAAAGACCTTGCTTTGTGTTTGGGTTCCATGTGATCACAGTGTTTATGCTGATCTGCATCGGCCTGTATAATGTTTGCCAGCATAGCCCTTGGCCTTTTCTTCAGTGGGCTTGCTCAAAAAAGGTCAACTAATTTCAAGCACCTTCAAAGTGGTATTATTTAGTCTTACTTATAAAGGAGACTTCAGATTAAGCAATGATGGTGTCACACAAGTTTCTAGAGCATCAGTATCTCGGGAGCAGTTGGTTATAAAGGGAATACAGGTGGAAGTAGGCAAAGCAAATGCTAAACAGTAGTTTAAAGCAGCATAGACACCTGTCAGGTTTCATGAAATGTGTTGATCTGTTTACTCTAAATATTTTAGAAATTTAACACATGGGTTTTGATTATATTGTATCCTATGTGTGCTGTAGAGTATTCCAGATATAGTCAAATCCTTAATAAGATATGGTTTATTCTTAAAAATACAAACCAAAAAAACCAAACCCACCACACATTTAAAAAAAAAAAACACAACCCAAAGCGAACCACCCAACCTAATGGCTTTTAAAAAAATTAAAAAATACCAAGCTCTGCATGTTCCTGGTACTATTTCTGTCTCTGAACTGTGGCTAGATTGACTATTTCATTCTAAAAAGACTATCTGTCTTCCATACAAATCATTCTGTCCAACGGATTATTTTTTGTTGCAGTTTTACAGCATCGCAGAATTGCTGACATCTTTTCTGTTTCATTTTTGTGAGAGTGAAACAGCTGGTACTTTCTTAATTTACCTGCAGACAAGATCATCAAATTCTATTACATGAAGCAGCAAACCAGTGAATTGCAAATGTTAGCTCACATACTGAACTTTCCCTTCTTGTAGTGCAAAACAGCAGTCCTTCATTTGTGAATTTTGCCCAAATATTCTTGAGGATGTGGCTCCTAGCACATCTCTTCTGTCAAAAAGCTGTGATGGTCATTAAGTTAACATGTATGGTTGATTTAAAAATAAACAAAGCAAGGAGTTAGTGTGTTATATTTATTCCTGCTTCCGATGTAACTTTTCGGTGTATGTTGTTTTGCTCGTATATGTTTTTAATGTGATCAAGATGGTAATGTTTGTTGGTTTGTTTTTATTATGGTTTTTTTTCTTCTCTTCATCCCCTTTAAGGAAAACTTGGCACCTATTTATACTGTGACCTATTGTTCCTAGCTCTACCTTCCGGAGGATTTCTTCTAATCACCCTTCTCGTTTAAATGTGCAAAACATCTTCTGTTTGTTCTAGCTCCTCTTGATATGTGTTGGCCTTAAGTGAATTGAAGGAGTAGTTTGTCTTGTTCAAATGTGATGTAAGGTGCTTCTATAAAATTTGATATTAAAAAACTAATAAAGGCTGGTAGAATTGAAGCTAAAGATATGCATTTGTGCTGTAAATTACAATGTTGGCTGAGAGTAATAGTCATCAAACATGACCGTTAATGGCTTCTGGCAGGAAGAGACTATTGAGCAAACTTGGCAGTGTAAGAGATCATGTGTGAATGAAAATGGGATGAGCTAATTTGGCAGTTGCATTTGGGTTATTAGGAAGGGTTCACCAGATTTTTTTGGCCAGAAGAGAAGTGGTCATCATGTTGCCAGCTCATATTAGCAAAGAATCTGGTCTGTAGTCTGGAGGAAAACAGTTTTAAAAGCTAAGTTCAATGCTGTTTGTTACTAACAGGATGCAATCCTAAAAGTCATGATTTGAGTGAAATTTGCTCAAGTGAAAACTCTGCCACCACCCATAGCTATTGGAATCATCCCCTCAGAAATACCAAATTCACAAAGCATTGCACAAGACTCTTGCTGAGTATTTGTATTTGAAGAGCATCCTACTGTTTCTGGAAGGATTCTGTCATTTCTGGAAGGATTCTGTCTTTTGTTTTTTCTTTTTTTTGATGGACATGCTAGCTAGAATGAAGTCATGGTATGTCCCAATGTCAGCAAAAAATGAATAGAAGAAAGTCTGTGTAAAGTCCTTTTTCAAAACTCAGCACAAGGATTTATTTTTACATCTGTTGCATATTAGTATAGAGGTATATTCTAGTCAATGTTTGCTCCTGAGAAAACTTTTTTTTTTAAAAATAATGTGTTTCAGATGTATCCTCCTCATCAGTGGAGGACCTAAGGTGACAAGCCTAACTTGACTTTGATTTTTACACTTTGCTGATGAGACATTTGGGCAGTGTTGGTCAAATTAGCTATCCTACCTGATACTTGAGATCTGTTTGCAATGCATGATTCTGGTTAGTTAGCTACTCCTACACCTTTAGAAATCAGAACTTACTACATACTCGTCTTCTATAGTGAAAGCGCTTTGTAGAAATGCTTAGATTAATCAAAAAGGGGTTGAGAAAACCTACTGGGGAAAAACTGCTATAAATTAGAGAAGGGACTGAGGTTGCACAGGAAGGTTGGCTCCAACGTAAATGAGCAAGACCAACTATGGGAAGAGACATTACTTCACAATAACCATGTATTTACATCTAAGAATTTTAAATTGTAGTATCTTGGTGTCTTTCTTAGCATCTGGAAACATGATCCTTTAGCGAGGGGGCTTGAATGACCCCACTGGTTCTGAATGAGCAGGGACTCCAGTTTCGCATTGTGTTTACTGGAGTTGTAACTAATGCTGGTTGGAACAGTTGGAACATAAACTAAATTTATTTGGGGGCTTTTTTTTAGATAAGTAGTGCATGTATTTGTAGATATATAAAAATAACATGACTTCTTGAGGGTGTTTATCCTTTTCAAATTGCTTGGCAGTTTCAGCAAAATACATTTAAACATTGTAGGAGGTTTTGGAGATTTGTGGGCCAGAATGCTTGCGTGGGTTTTCTGGGGGGAGAGTTGTTCTTTTCCTCTAGTTTCCCAGCCCTCTTGTATTTCGGAGCCGATTTTACAGTTGATCTAGATCAGTCTAATTCTACTGACTTCAGAGGAACATGCCAGCTTGCACTGGGTATCTAGCTTTGTTTTGTAAATTTGATAAATCTGCCCCAATTTCCATAGGTATTTGCACAGGCAAGTGTTTTGCTGAATTGTTATGCCTAGTAATGCAGTTGGAAACCTGTTTCTTCAGATCACTGCTGTAGTGTGTGATATGAGGGGGGCGGGACGAGGGGCTTTACTCCCCAAACTCATTCTTCTGGTCTTTTGAAACATGATGGTACTAGACACAAGCCCTCAGCGTCCTGATGCATCTTAAAATAAGCAGCGGCTGAAGCAGCTCCAGGCTTGCGCCGCATTTACAAGCTTCTCTTTGAGCCGCTGCTCAAAGTTGCCGTGGAAACCAATGTTGAGCAGGGCTGGGAGAGGGCTCGAAAATAGGCGTGCATTTTCTTTTTTTTTTTTTTTTTTTTTTTTTTTTTTTTTGTGAGAGCCTGACTAGTTTAAAGCCCCATCTCCCGTTTTCAGAAGATCTCTCTGAATTGCCATGGAGACAAGAAGACTTAGGGAGTTTTGAGTCCTGTAAAAATGCAAGCTATAACTGCTTATTTGGTTCCTAGCCTATGCTTTCTGGATTTTCTATCTGATGGAATAAACTCCATGCTACATTCAAGCTTTGAAAGCTGTGAATTCAAACTGTTACTCTCTTTTGTGGGAGTAGAAAGGGATGAAGAAAATCCCCCACATTCCAGGGGCATTGAATTATATGTTTTGATTATTAATTACATAAAAATCAATTAGAAATTTTTTTTTTCAAGAGTGTCACACATGATCTTGTGCAGTAATCTTTCAATGTTGGGACTGCTGCAAGTGCTTAGGAGACTACTCGGTTTATCTGGAGTTGTTGTGCTTTGCTGTTCAGTTTCTTCAGGAAGACTGACCCAAATAAGCTCTTCCTTTCTTGTCCTGTGCCACTTAATTTTAATTCCCCACTTTCTCCTCTAAAAGCACTTCCAATTTTGTGTTTCTAGGGCCAGCTGTCCTTGGAGGTCTGCTCTGAAAAATCATTAACATAATCTTAAACTCTTAGGGCTACTACTGATAACTTTAGATAATTGGCTCTGAAAACTTCAGTGTCTCATTACTTTCAAGATTTATTTTTTTTTGCCTAACTTGAAAGTTAAGAATAAAGGCACGATCAGCTGGTGTGCTCGCCTTCCAGATTGCGCTAAACAGTACACACAAAGCCGAGGATTAACTCATTCTTAGGTTGGCATTATAAATGAAACCCTCTTTGCTAGCCTGCTCTGTAGTTGAGGCATTTAACACAAGAGCTTATTTCCCCTGTGAGACAGAGCTCCTCAGATCATCCAATACCAGCTTTTAGTACAGGTAAAAATCCTGCTCTTAGTCACTTCCTGGCAAAGCTTCTCTTCTCCTGTTTAAATAACTCCTGGCTGAATGAAAATGCAGTTCTGCATTCTGTTTCTCATGTGATTTCCATTACGAAGGCAGAGTTACTGAAGCTGCTTAAGACCTACTTTCTGTAACAAATGAGTGTGAAGGATTGTTTTTATGCCACATGTAAATAAAATTGTGGGGCTTTTGTATTAGGTTCTAGGTCTCTGGATCTGTAATAAGTAGTAAATCCAAGACAAACTATTTAAACTTGAGCAGCTTGGCCATTAAACTCTGTCACTTTAACCTAAATTTTGGGGATTTTGTGGTTTTTTTTTTTTTCCTTTTTTTTTTTTTTTCTGAAACAACCTACTACTTGCCAGGTTTTTCTGTTTGGAGGAGCCATTCAAAAGTACACCTTAGGGTGACACCTTGCTTTGTGGCAATAGATGTTAGTAATTGCTACTCTTTACACTAGGACAACATATGTATATATGTTGGGGCTGTTCAGTCTGGAGAAAAGAGGGCTCCGAGGAGACCTTATTGTGGCCTTCCAGTATCTCAAGGGGGCCTACAAGAAAGCTGGTGAGGGGCTTTTTAGGATGTCGGGTAGTGATAGGACTAGAGATGGGTCGGTTTAGATTGGACGTTAGGAAGAAGTTCTTCACCATGAGGGTGGTGAGACACTGGCACAGGTTGCCCAGAGAGGTGGTGGAAGCCCCATCCCTGGAAGTTTTTAAGGCCAGGCTGGATGGAGCTCTGAGCAGCCTGATCTAGTGGGGGATGTCCCTGCCCATGGCGGGGGGATTGGAACTAGATGATCTTTAAGGTCCTTTCCAACCCTCAGAATTCTATGATTCTATGTTCTGCAGGTAGGGCACCTTAAAACTTAACTGCTTTATCTTACTTAGATATCTGTAGATATTGTGTTGTTTGGGTGGTTGTTTTTTTTTTGTTAAAAAGACTAGTTTTGCTTTTGATTTGAGATCTTTTCATAAAAAAAAAATTAAGAAGCTATCTGTTGGCTTTCCAGCAAGAAACTTAATGTGCATGTTATAACTAACCAACCTACCATCTGGATGCTGGCCTCATCAGATTCATATCATATTGTAGAATCACATAAATTTTTCAAATGTATTGCTCATATCAGGAGAGCGAACAGAGTGGAGGATTACTCCATTGTGCATGTCTTTGAGCCTGGGCTGGAAAGGGGGGAAATGCCTTTGGGTTTCACTAGGGAGGGAAAGAAGGATCGTTTTGTGTGTGTCGGATATTCAGCTGTAGAGACGAAATTTTAATTTTATCATAGCTGCTCTTCCAAAAGAGAAGCCAAAGCAAATAGTGGATTTAGTTGTTTTCTTCCTCTTACCCCCACCACCCTAGTTCTTCTCTTGCTCCAAAAACCTTGTCTGTTTCTCCATGAATATAAAAAATTTTCAGCAGTTAGGATAGGGCTTGTATAGAAGGAGGGGAGGGAAAGCTAGTGGGTATCTATGTATAACAATTGCAGTTCATTTACAAGGCTTTTCATGAAGTTACTAATACATCTCCTTATGGTAGAGACACTGTCTACAACACAAAAGTTGAGCTGTCTTACTCTACCAGTGATTTTTATTCCCTACACCACCCTATTCTTTGAACCTTCTAAGTATGTAAAAGCCTGCTCCCTCTGCTGTATCTCAGTCATTCCCAAGAGTCAAGACCAAGATACTGCATTTCTAGTGCTGTCTATGGAGTGAAAATATTTAGCCACATTTTTTTCGTGGTCCTTGAAACGCCACCAGCACAGATATACTAGAAAAACGTCTTTGTAGTGCCAGTTTCCTGGCACTACATCTGCCTGTATCGACGAGCAGCTTTCCTTAAGTTGTAAAGATGAAACTTCTTTGTTAAAAGCAGTTTCTTCAAGCTGCTAGAAAAACTTTTCTCATTTGCCACTGATGGAGGGATAGCGTGTGTACGTAGTGTAGGATCCCTAGGTTTTCTCCCTTGATTAAAAACATGTGCAAGGTCTGTGTCCTAATTAGCCAGTAAGAGTGTTGAAAATCTTGCCACGTTTCACATCGTGCAAGCTGCTAAAGAACTTTCTGAGACTTGTTGCTAACACACAGAGTTGCAGCAGCTCTGGGATCTGAATGACTAAAACTTGCAGTGTTTAAGTCTAGAAGTTTCCAAACCGTGACAGATGTGCTGCTGACAGCTACCATGAAAGTGAAGAGGTGGCTGAGAAGTTCTTTATGTTCCTTTTGTCTTTGTGATCCCTTCTGGAGAGCCAGAAAATGTGCTTTCTCTCTTAGGTTACCATCCTTTATGCAGTCACACCAAGTCTATTACAAATACAAACTTTCTTTCCACATCTGGGCTTAGGTGGGCTTTTTATTCCCAGCCTGCAAACCAACCCTTCAGACTACTCTCTTGTTTGTTTTGTGTGGCTGAAGATACATGGGGTTGGGTTTTTGTGAATCGGAGATAAACTGCCCGAAGTAAATCTTGTTCTATTACTGTTCTTTAAGATTTAAGAAATGTTGTAACTCGAGATAAATCCAAGACTGAAGTTGAGCTTTTTTTTTTTCCGTTTTTCTCCCCTCATGTGGGATAATTTCTTTTAGTCCTTGTCCAAAATGTGAAGTCTTAATGCCATGTTTGTTATATTTACTTAATGAAGCTGGGTTTACTCCAGTCATTTCAGGCTACGTTTTGGTGCCTAAATTGCCAATTTCAGAGATCAGTTAAGGACTCTGACGAACACAGGAGATTCCTGCGGAGGCTGTGATTACTCCCAGTCTCTCTCCTGTGTGTTTGCTGGAGGTTAGCATTCACCGGGAGGAACTGATGGAAGACAAAGGCTTCTCAATATGGCTAAGAAGAGTGGTGGGTCTGAGCTCTGGCTGCCTGTTATCTGTCAGAGTTAATGTAGTCAAGCCTGCCAGTGTCACCATGAACTGAGTTGGTAGCTTTTTGCCTGTAGCAACTGCATCTTAGACTAAGAAGAATGGGAGTTAGGTTGTTTTGTTTTTTGGAGGGGTTGTTGTTTTGGGGTCTTCTTAGGTGATTTACAGCTAATTCTGCCCAAAGGCAGATAGCTTATCCTTCCCCATTTATGGACTATGTGATCTACCGGCTACTTTTAGGAAGAAATATGGCAACAGGAGAGCCAAAGTAGACATGAGTGTTTATATGATGTGACTGGCAAAACTCTAGGTATTGTTGGGGTGCCTCATGGTAGGTAGATACATAGCCAAGAACTCCACCTCAGCATCTAAGCATTTCGCCGATGGTTTATCCTGAGGTGGTCACTTTGCTGAAGGATGCAAACACCAAATGGGTGCCTGGTTTCCTATTCCTTTTTTAGGGATCTCAGTAAGAGAACTGGCTTCGTTACTATGTTATTCTTGGGACGCTGGATTTCCTAAACGTAAGGTATCCTCTGAAACCCTTTGTTAAGCTTTACTGTAGGCCACCTGCTATTTAGAACTTGGCAAAACAAGTACAACAAGACTCCTTTTTCTCTTGTACTTATAAGTTTGTTTTGATTCTGTTCTCGTGTAATTTCCTCCAGGCGTACTGTTTCCTTTGATTTGGTTTGACTAATATGTTTTTCCTTAATGATTCCTCCAGCTAGTAGTATCAACTTACAGCTGTGTGAGTGATTGTCGGATGGAAAGTGTGTATTTCGGGATTTTACTTCTAAGCAAATGAAGCTACTGACATGTAAGAATTGCATAGGATTTTTGTTATTTTTTTTCTTCAGTCTGCATAAAAAGTGTTTGAACGCTATTGCTCTTTATATGGTGAACTAAAATCCAAAGCTTAAATCTCAGATTCTGAATACTTGGTGAAGGCCTTTCTAAAAGGACATTTTGAGGAAGAGATACTCTAGCTTTAAGGAGGTCTCCTGTCTTTCTGCTTGATCAGATAATATAGTAGTTTTAATTCAGTCAGCTCTTTCTGCACCACTTCAAGTTACGATCTGGACTGTACTGGTTCTTGAAGAGGGTTATACATATGTGTTTTGTGTGTATGAGAAGGATGGCTCTGCATATGTTGAACTCTTTTTTTTTTTTTTCCTCTTCTCTAATATGCTTTGTACTTATTGCATTGCATAATAGGATCTTGGTGTATTCTATAAATCACTTGATGCAAGGGGAAACGTGGAGACTTTGTACAATGGCAAGCTTCTAATACAAAGTACACAAAGTAATTGCATGATAACTTTCACAGTGAGAAGTAAGTACTATGATCCTGCCCTAGAAGTCATAAAAATGTGTTTTCTTATGGTACATTCTAGCTTATGAATGCTTAGACCATGACAGTGAGCTGTGTGACATCTGTATTAAAAGAGGAGAAGAGAAATTTCCAGGTCCAAGAAGCAGTGAATTTAATACAGTGGTGAATTGCATGTGTTTGAGCACTTTTGTTTCCAGGCAGAGAAGGCTGATGTGACAAAGTATAAATGGCTTTACCCACACACTGGAGTCCTAAAAAAGCTTCTTACCTGTGTGTTAACTGCTGTCAGAGCAGACACTGCCTGTAAAAATGCCCCTCTCCATCATGAACACATGAAGGACAATGTTATTTCAATAGGTAAATGGGATTTGTTATCTATTGACATATAGGATATGGGGAGTGTTGTTTTTGTTTAGAAACAATGTGGTTTGGGTAACAGTCCAAAGCTAATTTTCTTTCCATAAATCTAAATGGGGCTTAATAGTTTGAAAGGAAAATGACTTAATGACTTCAGGCTTTATCCTAGACCAAGCCTGGACAAAAACGAGATAGGCTCAATGTGGACATGCAGGAGTAATGGTTACTTTGGGAGGTGCTGGAGAAGCAGTTTCCTTGTCTGGTTTCAGTAGGGTGTGTGAGGGGTCATTTGGGCATTTTTAAAAGTCCGACAGAGAAGTTTCCTTTCTTGATGGGGTGTGAAAAAATTCCAAACACTATTTGTAATGGAAATATTTTTTGCTATTTCAGTATTCTAAGGATACGTAAATAGCATAGCTGGGATTGTCTTCTTCACTTGTTATTCATTTTTGTATTATAAACTTCTTCTGTAAGTGTTTTGGAGTAACACAAAGGTGACCATAACTGTAAAATGTATTAGAGACAGAGCAGTTGCACACAAATTTGGATCTCTTGATAGTGTCCACATGTGAGAATTCACTTTACGTTGCCAGGTCTGAAGCTGTATTCTCCTAGAAACAAGAAATATTGGACATACATTTGGAAGGGGGGAAAGGGATGGTGTGATACCTAGAAAGCAGCAACGCTGACTGTGGTTCATGGAGAGGAACCCAGGCTGCAGCAAGGGAAAAGTGTGTGGAGGAAGGAGTGGCAGAGAGGAGCTGTCATGGAGTGACCATTACCTTCATAACTGCTACACTTACTCTACTTGGCAATAAATTTAATTTTCCCTAAGTTGAGTCTGTTTTGCCAGCAGTGGTAATTGTGAAGCAATCTCTCTTATCTTTCTCTTGACCTATGATCTTTCCAATTTTATTTTCTCCCATGTCATATTGAGGCAGGTGAGTGAGTGGCTGGATGGGCATCATCTGACAGCCAGTCAAGGTCAACCCACCACAACAGGATACAGAGAATGAATAACTGAACTTTTGCTACAGTGTCTGGGACGCAAATCCCTATTCTGACTGTTGTTCTATGACTCGCACAGGCAATGTGTTGCTGAGTCTCTCAAAATAAATGAGTCAAGTACTCAAACTGAGATTTATTCTAATCAAAATCGTTTAGCGCTCCAAAAAACGTTAGTAAACTACAGGTTTGGATGTCAGTCAAATGAAACTAATACTACACAGCTGACATATTAATTCCTAAGCTTTACAGTGATGACCCAAAATGTACATGTTCCTCCCCTAAAATATGCAGGCCCTCAACTCCAGGGAATTTCCTTAGATGTCCCAACCTAAGGGGAGAGTCCCTGGCTGTAGACCCGCTGCTTCAGGGAGGACTGACTCCATTTGTCCTCCAGCGGGACTCCATTTATACACTATTTAAATCTGATCTGTGGTTATAGATACCAACAGAACTGCGATCTATATTTTTTTAAGGATGCTAAAATAACCTAGAAAATTATGGAGGGAAAGAGCTGTAGGAACAGTTTGGGTGGAGAACTACTTCTGTAGTGCCGGACTTGAACTTTAAGGAATTATCTTTAATTGAGAAGAAAACTATGATGGTGTATGACAGTGTATGGGACCAGTGCTTTTTAATATCTTCATTGATGACATAGCAGAATCGAGTGCACCCTCAGCAGGTTTGCCAATGACACCAGTGCGCGTCATGTGGTTGACATGCCTGAGGGATAAGATGACATCCAGAGGATCCTGGACAAGCTGGAGAAGTGGGCCCATGTGAATCTCACAAGATTCAACAAGGCCAAGTACAAGGTCCTGCACTTGCGTTGGGGCAATCCCCAGTATCGGTACAGGCTGGTAGATAAAGGGATTGAGAGCAGCCCTGTGGGGGTGAACTTGAGGATACTGGTGGATGAAAAGCTGGACGTGACCTGGCAATGTGCATTGGCAGCCCAGAAAGCCAACCATATCCCATGCTACGTCAAAAGTGTGGCCAGCAGGACAAGGGAGGTGATTCTGCCCCTCTACTCTGGTGAGACCCCCACCTGGAGTACTGTGTTCAGTTCTGGAGTCCTCAGCACAAGAAGGACATGCTCCTATTGGAGCAGGTGAACAGGAGGGCCACAAAAATGATCAAGAGGCTGGAGCACCTCCCCTACGTAGGCAAGCTGAGAGAGTTGAGGTTCCACAGCCTGGAGAAGAGAAGGCTTCAGGGAGATCTTATTGCAGCATTCCAGTACTTAAAGGGAACCTATAAGAAAGATGAAGGCAATGTTTTTAGCAGGGCCTGTTGCCATAGGATAAGGGGTAATGGTTTTAAACTAAAAAAAGGTAGATTTAAACTAGATACAAGGAAGAATTTTTTTTATGATGAGGGTGGTGAAACACTGGAATGGGTTGCCCAGAGAAGCCCCATCTCTGGAAACGTTCAAGGTCAGGTTGGACAGGGCTCTGAGCAACCTGATCTAGTTGAAGATGTCCCTGCTCACTGCAGGAGGGTTGGACCTAGATGATCATCAAAGGTCCCTTCCAACCCAGACCATTCTATGATGGTACCTTCATACAAAGAAAACAGCATTGTGACTAAGAGCTGTGAGAACCTATAGCTGAAGGTACTAATGGACTTACTCAAGTGAGAAATGAGGTACATGCTTCAATGAAATAATCAACTGTCAAAAGGAGACCAAAGATTATTGATCTGTGTCTTTAGACCAAGACTGGTTATCCATCTGCTAGGTTGTGTACAACTCTTCTCCAGTTAGGTATGGGAAAGGGAAAGAATTCTCTGGGGATGAACAAAGGAGGTCTGTGTGTGAGAGAGGTAAAAAGTGAAATGAGACTAAAAGGAGTAAGGACAGACAGAAACTAGTCAGTCAAAAGAACTTTATGCCCTTAAACAAGCCATGTTTTTAAATATTGTTGATGGAGAAAGGGGCTTAGTTCTTCTTCATACCCTCTGTAGCAATTACTCAGTTGGCTGATGTGGATGAAGGAAATAAAGTGCATTAGGAATATCCATGCTGTCTTTAAAACCCAAAGAAACTTGAGATGCTTTGGGGGAAAAAAAAAAATAAAAAGGTTAATGTAAACTTGTGTAGAAGATTTAGCTGTCCTTAAGCACTTAGTAGACGTGCAGCCTGTGATGGGGTAATTGGAATAACTGTGACCTACTCCTGAGCCTTGCAGGAACACTTCTGAATTGTGAAGGAACATGGTGAAGTCCTTTCCTGAGAGGAGAACAGCTCTCTTAAGAGGGGATGTGCAGTGGGGGAGGAGATAGCTAGGTAGCTTGATGTAGGGCTGGTGATTATTTCACTTGTTCTCTCTGGCATTTCAGTATTCCTGATATAAGAGATATCCAAGAATGTATGGTGGTTTTTTTTTCTCTTTGATATCAAACTATAAAAAATTTGACTAATGGTTTCCTTCTAATTTTAACAAAAATTTGAGGTAACTGCCAATTGCTGCACATTGGTTTTTTCTTTTTTTTTTCTTTTTTACTCTGTAGAAGTTGTACATGGTTTTCTTCAGTAAACATGCCTGCCTTGTAATAGGAATACAATGGAAAATACACTTATGGATTAATATAAGTCTCCCCAATTAGAAGCGGACTGAGACATTACCCCAGTATAAAACAATGCTTGCTGTTTATATAGAACTTCTCACATGTAAATGTTATCATGCTATTGTAAGAGAGAAATATTACTATTTTTTTACAGGTGCCAGGGCATGTAAAGGAAAAGATGAATTGTTCAAGGCCACCCACATGGCCAGACTTGGTCCAGCTCTTAGTCTCACACTCTGTCTAGTAGACAATACCTAATCTGTCCAGCGTGAGGAAGTCTTGAAAATATTGCTTGTAGCTGGTGAAGCACATATAAAATTACAAGTCTTTATTGCTAATTTTTTTTTCTGTCCTCTTGCAGATCGTAAAGCATCTGGAATTTCCATTGAAACAGATAACAAAAATGTAAAAGCAGAAGAGTTTAAGGGTACAGTATCACATTGCTGTGATTATTTTTAATATATACGCAATGCATGCAAACTGTGTATACAGAAGCTGTGCAGCTGTTAAGATTGTCTTCCTCTTTCCTGAGGGGTCCTGCCTCTGTTCTTTCCATTGACTGTGTAATCTTGGTCTTGCCCCCATTTTCTGTTACTTGATGTGGGTCTGGACCCAGAGGTCCTTTTCAGCCTCACCTATTCTGTGATTCTGAGTTGTTTGTCAGTCCTGGTATCTCACTCTGTAAATTCTGCCTGGTTTCCTTCTATGCAAAATGATCTGAACTGATAGAAAGAAGCATTAATTATCTTACAAGACAAAGAAGTGAGAGACTAGAGGCAGAACAACTCTAAGTCAGCTGTCAGTAACTACAATTTAATAGCTATTTTTAATTGTCAGTAACTATAATGACTATTTACATATGTGGTATGTAAAATGACAAATAACTTCCAGCAATATGCTAGAGAAGTTAAGGAGGTAGGGAGGAAAACCTGATTTTTACTGGATGAATGAGAAAGGGATCCTAGTAGTGTGTATGTGAGACTTGTAGGTTCGGGGGCGGGGGGGGGGGGTTTGTTTTGTTTTTTGTATTTGGTTGAAATGGAGAGAGGTGGGAATTTGGGAGTTGAAAGAACTGTTTGCTGAGCTTTAGCCTTTATTAGTCTCTTCGAGGTAATAATCAGTTATTTTGGAGGTCTCTAAATCTGTGAGCTGGGCTCCTCTCAAGTATTCTTGTCATTTTGAGGAAGAAAAACTTAATAGTAGAGCTCAGGACAGGCAAGAGGGAGAGATAAGTTCTTCGGGTGATATTAAAGCTTGATTATGTTCTGCATTTTTATATGACATGTGGCTTGCATTTTGTTCTTTTGTTATTTGTATGATAGAGTGAGATCAGCTTAACATAGCTCCAATGCCACGCCAACTTTTTTGTGTAGCAGCACTAAGAGAATGACAGGGGCTGATAGATACAGCTGCTCAGCTGAATGCGGCTGATCTGAAATGCATTTTTCTTTTCTCCTCCCGCTCTTGTTACTGTAGAGAAGGGTGATTGGCCCTTGGAAAAGACTCCCCAGAGGAGTGGTCATGGCACCTCAGAGTTCAAGAAGCCATATGAACAGTGCTCTTAGGTTTAGGAGGAGCAGGGAGTTGGACTCTCATCCTAATGGGTCCCTTCCAACTTGAGATACTCTGCAATTCCATAACTATATCATAGCCTTCAGACCAGATGAAAATCCAAATTAATCATTGGCCAGACTTCTCCAAGATTCCAGATTTTTCCAGGCCTGGCAGAGTCTGTGCTGACACAGAGTGTGGACCTATCTTAATGCCAGTCAAGTAGACCTGTTCTGGAAAATACCTCTCACTGACTCTGTTAGTATGGGGAAAAAGCAGGGGAGAGCACCTATAACTAAGGAGGGTTTTATTATGGTGTCTCTGCTCTGCATGCGCTCCCTTTCTTTCATTCTGTTCCCTTTCTCAAAATAAGGTTAGTGGGAGGGCATCAATGCTAGCTTTTTCTGAAATGCCAAAGTGTGGCATGCAAGAAAGGGGCAGCTCATTCAAGATGGAGGTGACTTGTTCAGCTGAGAACACTTCAGCTGAGCTGTCTCTATGTCAACTAATATAGACCAGCTCATGAGATCAGCCAACTGTCACAAGGTCAGTAGCAAAAGCAAGCTGAGCCTGAGTGATGGTTTTTCTTTGTTAGAAGGATACAAAAACAAAATGGAAAGGAAACTTTAGCAAATCTTAAGATTCAGGAAGCCTCCACCCATCCACTCAACCTGAAGTCAGGAACCTCGGGCTTCCTGAGTGCGCAGCCTGTTTTTTTGAAGTGGCCAGTGCATGTGCAACATGTTTCTGGCAAAGAATACCGTCCTGCCTCAACTTTTCTTTAAAGTCTGGACATTTTTTCCCCTATGAGAGATCACCAAGGCTACCAGTCTGGCCCCTTGGAAGCTTTTTGTTTCTCTACAGAGCAGACCTGGGAAATCAGACTCTAAAGGGTGAGTGGGTAGATCTGTCAGTAGCTCTTAATTGCTGTTCAGCCTTGTTTGTTGAGACTGGAAACGAGGGCGACGGTTAATGCAGATTGACTGTATGTTTGAGCAGCAATTGTTTGTCTCCCGAAAGCTAGACAGGCATTGCCAAAACTGTAAAGGCTTTTGATCCTTGATACTCTGGCCTATACTGGAAGGTGAACAGCCTTAAAGTGGCAAGATGGACATTGTATTTGTGTCTTTTACAGAGCTTTCTGGGAGATATTAATTGTTGTTATTAATAGATTTGGAGGCAGTCGGATGTGTGGTTAGATTCTTTTCTCTGATGTTGTGTTCCAACGGTTCTTATTAATACTTTGACTTTGCAGTTATTTACCGGGAAAAAAACCCAAACATATATTTCAGCATGCTGTTCCATGGAGAATGGAACCACTGGAAAACATGGAGTTTGTTCCAATAAGTCACTTACACAATTTGTCATGCCTTCTGTCCCTCTTTAGTTTCTCTGTAATAACTACAGAGGTGACTATAGACCACAACTACTACAATACAAACTACTTATTTACTGGTGGCATATGCTGATGCCCTGCTGTGAGGGAGGCAGAAAGAACAGTTGAGTTCTCAATATGACCTGTTCTTTATTAGAAGCACTAATTTTGGTTTGTTTCCTACCCAGTCATGACAACCTTAGCAATAATCAGTTACTCTTGGAATCTCAGCCTCTCTGAAATTTGTTTGGTGATGCCCATTACACATAAGTCAGGGAAACCTGAGTGTACAGACAGAAAGATGAACAATTGTATGAACCTTCTTTTCTTGAAAGCTCAAGAAAAATAAGAGGTAGCTGCCAAGGGATGCCATGAGCAGCCTCTGCCTCCAGCAGCTCCAGGGGTCTGGGGGTTCCTCCTGCCTGGCCACTGGAGCCCAGCTCAGTGCACCTGGAAACCTGAGGGTCTTTGTTCCAGGACAATGGAGACAGCTGCTGCCTTCCCATTTGTAGGTTCAACCAGTAACAAGGTTGTGTCCCAGTAGAGTGTGTCCCCCAGGGATGGACACATGTTTGCACACCCATACATACACATGCTTGTGGCACTGGCAGTGCCAGCTACACAGGCTGCCACAGAGAAGGCACTGCCTTCAGCAGCACCCACATATAACACATAAAGCATCAAGTACAGTCAGCTGAGTCTCCTTCCTCCCCTCTGCCTGGTGGAAATGGGAGTTCAGCAGTGACAGCGCTCACACAACACTCTCTAGTTTCACAAGCATGTGAGTGTTCTTGGATCCCTTAAGTACCAGCAGAGCCCATCTGCCACCCCTGCCTGAGATGTGCTGGTGAATTACACACACACCTCCAGACATACCAGGTGTAGGGAAGATACAAACACTGCACACACACACACCCACTTCTAGAAGCTAGCACCTCAAGTCCAGGGATGCCCATACCCCCAGTGTGACTCCAGTTTCTGGCCCTAAATTTACTCAAGCCACCCCTCTGTGCCCCAGTAGCTAGTACTCCAGGCACATGTGTTTTGAGACTCACCAACACATTCCCAATATCTGTGGCCGCTCCAACTACTGATGCGGAGACCTTCACTCACTGCAGCTGCCCACACCGGAGTGCCATCAGTTTGTTTGGAGACTGATGGTCTTGTCACCATCTCTGGTCCCTGTCTGTCATGTTTGTGTCTCTGTGTTTTTGATTGTTGCTACTCCCATTACTTATTACCACTTTTGCACTGAAAATGTCCTTGATTGGGAAACCTTAGTGAAGCAGACCCTCACCTTCCACATACCTTACAATAACCAATGTGAAATTGTAACTAAATGTGTAAGTTACTTCAGAGAATACTTAACCATCTTACTTGTATGATTTCCATCTGCATTGAATTATATATTAACAGTTAAACTACTGATACTGAATTCAGAATAGTAATTCACAAAATACTGTTGATAACAGAGTCAGGGTCCTTTTTTAATGGTGATCTGATCATCGTCTCACTGATGAAAATACTTAAACCTAAAAGAAGGGTAGTAATATGGCATCTGTGCACATTCAGCATGGGAATATCTAGTCCCCAACATCTGAAGTTTGAGCTGAAAGCTACTGACATATGGAAAAATTACTGTTTCTGTTAAAGTTTCTGTTTCCCCATTGTGTTTGTGTAAATCTGGAGAAGTGTGTAAATCTGGAGAAGGTCACTTTGAGAAGCAGATCTGGCCCTTGCTGACTGCTCAAGTTCTTTTGAAGGGGAAATATTAATTTTGTGGAGCCTGAATGTGTGCCAAACACAATTGCAAAGTCTCTAATTTTCCCTTTTGCTTTTTTTTTTTTCCTCTCCCTCCAGAGGCTATTCTTAGTTGCAAGCACAAATTTTCAAAAGGAATGAGCTTAAGAATAGAATGGAAGAAAATCCAGTCTCAAGGAGTCTCATTTGTCTACTACAATAGTGAATTTACAGGTACAGTACTACAAACTTGGACTGATGGTTTAACATGTCATTCTCTAGCATAGATGTCAACCCTTCCTTGGGGACTAACATTAGAAAAATGACCAAATGAGAATGCTTTGGACTCTCCATACTGAACAGCTGTCCTTTTTGAAGAAAATAATTCTTCCCCAGGGTAAAAAAAAAAACAAAACACCTACTCAAAACATTTCTTAATTGAATCATTAATGGTTAGTTACATTTTAATGGAGCTAAATAGAATCATACTCCAGACTAAGAAAAATGACACTTCACATTCCTTGACATTTTTCAAAAATTAAATTGCATTCAGATATAAATTCCCCAAAAGCACTCCAAGCTCTGCACTCCTGTCCTACAAAGAGGTTCCTGAAGCTGCCTGTAGAGCTAGAGGCTTAGATATGAATAATGCAGCAGCTTTTATATACATAAAATATAAACTCAGCTGTATATTTTAAATTATTTGTATTCTTTTCAGAAGTAGAATTTCTGTTTATGTGCTCTGAAATGGACTTAACTCAGCTTTCTGTGTTGAAGAAAATACAGGTCTCTGGTACCTAGTACACAATAAATGAAGGCTGAGAAGTAGTATAAATGAACAGT
The DNA here is from genome assembly GCA_020746105.1 of Trogon surrucura. Classification (NCBI taxonomy): domain Eukaryota; kingdom Metazoa; phylum Chordata; class Aves; order Trogoniformes; family Trogonidae; genus Trogon; species Trogon surrucura. The sequence goes on along the minus strand of CM036617.1, from coordinate 107,068,002 downwards.
GATTTTATTAGATTGTAGATCTTGCAAGATATGCTGTTGTTGTTGATGAACTTTTTTTCTGCATATATTCAATTTAGAGAAATGCTGGAACTTATATTTTTGTGTGTGCATGTAACTTCGATTTCTTAACAACCTGTAGAAAGAGGGAAAACCTCATTGTAAGAGTTAGTCTGATGGCAGTATCTTTGCTAAATCCATCAAACCTTTCTGGACAAGTTAAAAATTAAAATACTTAGCTTTGCTCTCACTCACAATTCTTTCTGTAAGGTAATTAAGTTAGTGATTGCCGTCCATCTGCTGAAAAATGTCTTTTTTTGTCACCTGACTAGTGCTATACATGTTTTTCTTGAGATATCTGCAGGAAAAAAACCATTCCATCTTCCAGCTAGAAAATGTATGAGATGTGGGGTTTTTTGAACTCATGCCTGGGCGGGGGGGGTGTGTTTGTTGGGTGTTGTTTGTTGTTTGATTTTTGATTGATTAAATGGACAAGTTGTGGAAGGTTCTTACCATCTTGGGAGGGGGATTAAATATTACTCCTTGGTGACAGATAACTAACACTGAACAAAAGAGCAATAGTTCATAAACTGGACACAATTTCAGAACAATCCAATGAGACATAGACATTTGCTATAAGGAAAAAGCAGAAACTTCTCTCTCTCTCTCTCGTCCCTTAAAGGTGATCTTCGAGGCCGAGCAGAGATGCTGAATACAGGAATCCGTATTAGAAATGTGACTAGAAAGGATTCTGGGACCTACCGCTGTGAAATCAGTGCAAAGAGTGAAGAGGGGCAACGCTTGGGAGAGGCTACTATTACTCTCACAGTATTGGGTACAAACTTTTATTACTTGGGTTTCTGTAAAGAGATGGAATGATGACAAGGGGTGTTGAAGGTAGGGTTGCCCATACAGTGTGCAAGTGCTGGGTTTTTGGGTTGTCTTTGGGCTGAGTTTATAAACGCATGTGCATGTGCACATTCTACAACATACTTCACAAAACAGCTTTGCAAAATGCACACTTGAATTAGAAGGGAATGTACGTGGGATTTTGTTAATATAAATGTGGGCTTCAGTTCTCAAAACTTAGCAAATATGCTGATTCATGTAATGGTGAAACTTCGATTTCTACTGAAACTGTAGTCACTCAGTGGCTGAGAATCTAGATAATGTGATCATGGTATCTGGCACTGGAAAGTCAGCATCTGTCAACATTTATCAAATATTCCTAAGCAGCAGTTCATTTCAATATGCTACAGTCTCCTCCTGGTTTTGGAAGGAGAAACTGCTGCAGTGTCTGCACAATGCCAACCAGCAAGCTAGCAATCTGTTGACTTTATTTACAGGAGAGATGGTGTTGGCTTCAGGGGTGGGGGGGGTGGTTGTTCTTTATGTTTTTTGTTTGTTTTCTTTCCCAGTTGGGGAAAGAAGGGAAAAGTGAACACTGAGCACATTCTTCCTGCATTGTTTCTGGTGGTTTTCCTAGTGGATGAGTAGTAGAGGTTGGTGATTTTCTTCTTTTCTCCATATAGGGAGAAAATAAAATATTTGCTTTTGTGGTTTCTTCAATTTTTTTTTTCTATACAATAATAATCAATCTTTTAAAATTTTAACTAAATCTTAGAGTTCTTCATAAAGGATGATAAATTCATGAACTTCTAATTAGCTCCAACAATGAGGTAACCCCACTTACTCCTTTCTTGCACTCTGAACAGCTTTTCTCTTTAAATGTGGCTTAATTTAAAGTTAAAATCCTAGAGCACAAGGGAGAGTGTGTGTGTGTGTTGCTCACAACCTTTTTGAAAGTTAATATGAATTCAAATAATAGAATCCTAGAACAGTTTTGGTTGGAAAAGACTTTCAAGATAGGGCTAGGACAATGGTTGGACTCTTATCAACACCACAAAACCATGTCCCTCAGCACACCATCTACCCGTCTCTTAAATGCCTCCAGGGATGGCGACTCAACCACCTCCCCTGGGCAGCCTGTTCCAATGCCTGACAACCATTTCAGTAAAGAAATTCTTCCTAATATCCAACCTGAACCTCCCATGATGCAACTTAAGGCTGTTTCCCCTCGTCCTATCACTCGCCACTAGGGACAACAGACCAACCACCTCCTTGCTGCAACCTCCTGTCAGGTAGTTGTAGAGAGTGATGAGGTCTCCTCTCAATCTCCTCCAGGCTAAACAGCCCCAGATCCCTCAGTCTTTCTTCATACAACACATGCTCCAAATCCTTTACCAGCTTGGTAGCCTTCCGCTGTACTGGGCCCAAAACTGGACACAGTACTCGAGGTGAGTCCTCACCAAAGCTGAGTACAGGGGCATGATCACCTCCCTGCTCCTGCTGACAACATCATTCCTGATCCAAGCCAGGATGCCATTGGCCTTCCTGGCCACCTGGGCACACTGCTGGCTCATGTTCAGCTGACTGTCCATCCACACCCCCAGGTCCCTCTCTGCCTGGCAGCTCTCCAGCCACTCCTCCCCAAGCCTGTAGTGCTGCTGGGGGTTCTTGTGGCTGAAGTGCGGGACCTGGCATTTGGCCTCGTTGAAACTCATGTGATTGGCCTTGGCCTAGTGATCCAGCCTGTCCAGATCCCTCTGCAGAGCCTCCCTACCCTCCAGCAGATCAACGCTTCCACTCAGCTCAGTGTCATCTGCAAACTTATTAAGGGTGCACTCCATCCCCTAGTCCAAATCATTTATGAAAATGTTAAACAGGACTGGCCCCAGCACTGAGTCTTGAGGGACACCACTCATGACCAGCTGCCAGCTGGATTTAACTCTTTGCACTCAGCTATCTAACTAGTTTTTTTACCCATCAAAGCATATGCCTGTCTAAGCCAAGAGCAGTCAGTTTCTCTAGGAGAATGCTGCGGGCAAGTGTCAAATACCTTGCTAAAGTCAAGATAGACAACATCCACAGCCTTTCCTTCATCCAACCAGCGGGTCACTCTGTCATAGAAGGAGATCAGGTTTGTTAAACGGGACCTGCTCTTCATAAACCCATGCTCACTGGACCTGATCACCTGGTTGTCCTGCATGTGCTGCATAATGGAACTCAGGATGATCTGCTCCATCAGGTTCCCTGGCATTAGTTAGTATTTCACTTGTTTCTCTTTATTTTTGCTTCTTATTTTAAACCCAGCGAACAAAAAACTATGAATGTTTGTAAAGGTGTCAGTTGTGCTTTTAATATTCCATGCATGCCTCTTCATCCTTAGTTTTCTTGTATATAGCTTCAAGTTGCCAAAACCAAACAAAAAAACCATTATTTTCCTATTCACATAATTAAAAATTGGAAAAGAGACATTCATCTTCATGGCAGAAGGAACAATCTGTTCTCCTGCATCTGTTTGTGGGAATGTTTGTTTTTAATTTAAACCAAAATTTAGTAGCCAATTGCTTTTGGTCCTCAAGCTGGGATTTACACAATGGCTGTGGTGATGGCCAATCATGGCAACTCTTTCTGACAATCATTTTTCAAAAGCCAGTTGACTTATTTTAATACCAAAAAAAAATATTTTCCTCTTCTCACTTCTGTTTTTAAATATTGGGACAGGGAAGGGTAGAATTGCTGCACCACAGTTTCTCAGAGTTATCCCTCCTTTATCTGTGAGCAAGCGACCTCAGCAGTGAAACAAACCCTCTGGGGTTGGATGAGAGTGTATGGATTGGAGTCAGGATGACACAGCATGTGGTGGGGGAGGCTGGGAGCTTCTTCCTTCTGTTTTTAGCAACTCACAAATTTTACTCTTCTCTTTAGTAGCAGGACTCTGCCTTCAGCCCTTTCTCCAGCACTTAATTTCAGTAACATGGTAGTTTCTTAGCATGTATATGAGTGCTCATCTCCTTGCCATTGGCTGTGAAACTGTTGTCATTTAGACAGTCCAGATAAGCCTGTGTAACAAATGCAATTTCATTGTCCAGTTGCTCCGACCACTCCGGTATGTGAAGTACCCAGCTCTGCAATGACGGGAACAGTGGTGGAACTGAGCTGTAAGGAGACTGAGGGATCCCCTCCGTCTGAATACCAGTGGTACAAGAACGGTGTTGCCTTGGTGGAAAAGACAGGAGCAGGGAGTGTGAGAGCAGCAAACATAACTTACACCATGAATAAGAAGTCTGGCACTCTGGTAAGTGTAGTAACCAACTCTGTCATAACCAGCTACTGAGAAGACCAAATTTACTATTTGGTACAACGATGCATAGGGGTCTTAATCCAAAAATGCACAAGGTCTTTGGTAGAGATCAATGTCATGCTGATTGATGTGCTAACACATGTAGAACAATCACAAGCCATAGATAATGATACAGACAAATTTGGCGAGTTGCAAGGCTGCAGTAATGATAAATGAGCAGAATCTAGAAAAATACATGACAAATTTCACCTCCTCAGTTGGCTAACTAGTGCCAGGTGAGAATCATCTCTCAGTATGTCAACAGAATTGTATTTGATAGCACCTTAAAATCGGAAGCAGCAATTTCACACACCTCAGCAGGAGCACTGCTCTAAGGGCAGTCCAGAACCCGTGCAATCCAGGGGCACTTAAAAGTTTCAGTCCAGTACTTGTGAAGTCAGTGAGAATGAGTTGGGGCTGTAAGCTTGGTTAGTTTTTTTTGGTTTAGTCATAGTTTGTTGTGTGTTTTCTTTGGGTTTTTTGTTGACTGAGATGTGCTGTGAATCTTTCAGCATGCTGTGGACTACTCAAAATTACTGATCACTTCTGAAAATCTTAGTTTCAAAGTATGGCATATATTAAAGGGAAAAAAATTAACAAGTGTGATGATTTAAAAAAAAGACGCAGAGAAACACTGGAGTTCACATGAGGCCAGTCACTGTCCATCTCTTGCTTCCTTATTTTAACTTTTACAGTAGTAATATTTGAGAATTAATGTAGTTTAGCATTTCTTCATTGGAATAAGAGGAAGTGCCATTTCTAGGGCAGGGGAAACCCACAAACTTTCTGTGGGAAATTTTTTTTTTGTAGTATGCAATTTCGTTTTGTCATTTTTATTGTTGCTTTGGTAAAACTAAGAATTGCACGATCTCGGGGTTTTGAAATTAAAATACTTCTAAGAAAATGCATTTTACTGGAAAGTACTAATCCACTGAAAAAGAGTATCATTGTACATACACTCCATCTAGTTAAGTGTCCAGCTAAAAGACCCTCTTAGACCAGAAGCTGAAATTAAGGACCAGGAAATGTGACTAGGCAAGTAAATTATAAGGTCAAACTGGACCAGATTTTCTCACTTTCTTTCAATTTTTTTTTTTTAAAAAAAACAAACCCCAAACTGTCAACATGTCAACATTTCTATCCTACAGGAAATCTTGAATATTTTTCCATTCTGATAATGGTTTGGGGTTTTTTCTTAACAGCTTTTTAACACAGTTTCAAAGAATGACACTGGAGAGTATTTCTGTGAAGCCTCCAATGGGATTGGATTACCTCAGAAATGCTCAGTGAAGCGGATGCAAGTTGGTATGTGTCAAAGAAAATAAGGGTGGCATGCAGGAGAAATTATTTTATTGCATGATGCAACTGAAAAGCTAAGACCACATTAAATTGTATCGTTTTGTTTGATTCAAGGTTAGGCTTGATGGGGCTATGAGCAACCTGATCTAGTTAAAGATGTCCCTGCTCACTGCAGGGGATTGGACTAAATGACCTTTACAGTCCCTTCCAACCCAACACATTCTATGATTTTGGGGGAGGGATAATAATGAGTTCCCTATGCGTAGTTGCTGTGGCTACTTAAAGCATTCCTTTGTTATAGCACATTCTCACAAACATATCTCACTGTATTTCACAGAAAAGCAGCTACTTTAGTACCTAAAAATTCTCGCAGAGCCAGCCTTTAGGTTGCTAAACACTGAACTTCACAGAACAGCCGCATCCCCATGAGAGCCGTAGTATTTCAGGATGCTTTTGTGGAAGGTGTACAGGACAATGTGCCAGTCCACTAGGTTAGTATGCAAAGCCTCCCTTTTAAGATGCATTCATGTGAGATCTTAATGTAACATGTCAGAAATTTAACTGAATGATTCATTGATACCTGCCAGAGGAACACTGAAATCAATGTATCTTACAAATAAATAGATACCTTCAGCTGCCTGTTTCTTTTCTACTTGCATAGTAGGTGAAGTGTAACATTGGTTAGCTAATAAAGAATTTAGCAAAGGCTGGAGGGGCAGAGTCTTTAGTAACCTAAAACGTATGGTTTTGCAAAATGTAAAACCAGCTCATGCAGATGTGGTAGGAAAGCAGATGGTAACAAATCCTAATAAATACTGCGCAGAAGTTCATGTCCAAATATTCTATAAAGCCAACTTTCTGATGCTTTCTTAAAACTTAGCTGAAAATCACTGTATTGCAGCTTTTAATGCAGTCTTGGTTGATTGTGGGCAAGTGTTCCACAAGCCACTAAAACAGAATCCCTCTGTTGTGGAAATACTCCCCAAAGTCCTAAATTGCTGTCAACCAATGTACAAAAATTTATAGGTTTGGAGGGTAGTATTCCCAACCTTAATGTATGTGCATGCTTGAAGTCAGGATTTAAATAAGTAATTGGACATATAACAAAAAACTATTAAAATATTCCTGTTTGGTTTTGTTTTTCTTAAAATACATGATTGTCTGAAGCTCTTAGTGATTCTATCAGGAAATGGGTATGGGTCATCACCTTCAAAATAAAAATGGCTAGACATTTCAGTAGCCCAGTGTAGTTTAACTTCAGACATCAGAGGTAAAATATCGTGTTGAATTTTAAAAGTCTTGCTATTTAAAAATAAAAAAGCATTGTATTTTAAATAACTTGTGACTTTTTCAAGACTAAGACCCCACGCTGGCATCAGCTGTTTCAGTTATTTTAGGCAAACTAACTATATGGAAACACTTAAGACTTTTAAAGATTTTAAGATACTTTCCCTTAAAGACATATGACTTGAATAATACTTATTTGGAAGAGGTATAATGAGGAGTGTGCATCACTTGCCCCCTCTTAGTGTTTCCTTGCTTTTGACCCAAATTAAGCAGTTGAAGTGTAGCGAGGACTCCTGATGATGTGGATGTGATAGAGGAGGTGCTTTTGGACTGGTTATCTACATCTCAGTGCTACTAATTAGCTCGTTCAGCTTGGGCCAAGGGCCACCTATAGATACAAAAGGTGCCTGCGGTAATTAGGGGAGGGGGGGAGGAAAATCCAGCCAATGGAAATGTTTACAGGTTACAACACTGTGCTTATATTTTGTAATTACAGATGACCTTAACGTAAGTGGTATCATCGCTGCTGTAGTATTTGTGGCTCTGGTAATGGCATTGTGTGGCCTTGGAGTATTTTATGCCCAAAAAAAGGGCTACTTTGCAAGTAAGTAATTCTGCTGACTGTAACATGTCCTCCTTTTCATGAAGGCTGTAACTCCACGGTACTTAGGGGCGTTACAAACAGCAACTTCTACTGCAAAAGATACTTCCAGGGTGACACAGGGACGTTTGTGCAGTTGCACAAGGCTACCCCACAGCAGTCTAGGGTTCCTGGAGTCCCCCTGCTCTAGTTTGGAGAGGAAACGGCAAAAAAAAAGGCGACGTGAAAACAAGCCGTGCAGGTTCACTTTCAGTTTAAAAGATCTTGAGCGGCCGAGTTCTGGGCGGGAAGCGGGGGAAAAGACCAAATTAACTGGCTCCCTCTTCTGGGTCGTGGCGAAAGTGCAGGTGGAGAAAGCTCGGGTTTTATTGCCGCCCTCTCCGGAGCGTTTGCCCCAGTGGCTGCAGAGCTGAGCGCAGCCCCATCCCGGTGCCTGAGAAGGTCACGGCCGAGCGGAGCTGCTGCCGTTAGCGTTCACGCTCACTTGGAAGTTCATTTACCACAACCTTTTTTTTTTTTTTTTTCCCTCCCCCCGTTCAAAGTCACTGCACCAACAAGGGACAGTTCAGAAATTCCTTCTAGAATCTGAGGAGCTGAATAAGCTATGAACAGCTATTTCAAAGAACTTTAAATCAGCTAAGGGAACCTGTTCTTGTGCTAAATCTTTTTTTTTTTTTTATCTTTTTCAGAGGAAAGCTCTTCCCAGTAAGTATCTTGGTGCAAGTAGTACATAAATCACTGCAAATTTCGTTTACATTTCTGATGATTTAGTAACTTTGATTAAGGCCTTTCTCACTTGATTCTTGTACCATGGCTTTTCTGAACACTGAAATAAACCTAATTGTACATGTTAGCTTGTTCTCTTATTAGCAGCAGTGCACTAATCAGAAAATGAATTAAGCATTATCACTGCAATAAATGTGCAGAGATGTGTCTTTTATTATAGTTATGATTTATACCCCTAACTCAGCTACAGGCGTACATGTCATCTTCAAACTAGTCAAAAGACGATGAGAACCAAATTGAACTGTCCTCATATCCATGTCTACAGGTTATTTCAGGAAATGTTTTATATAGATATGACTGGTGGAAACTTTGAGGGTGTCTGGTCTACTCCTCTATGGATTTATTTCATGCACTTAACATTTCTTAGTAGCAAGCAAAGATTCCTCAGCCTATATTAGTGTTCCCAGGCAAAGCTAAAATTGTGTGCTCTACAGAATTGAAGGCTGGACTTCAATTCTTATTCTTTTTTGCTTTTACAAGTTTATCTTAGTTCTTCCAGATAATAGCAAGTAAGCAAAAAAAAAAAAGTGATTTAAAAAAAAAGTGATGTACTAAAGAGAAATACAAATACTATTTTATAATACTCGGTGATTTATACTAGTCATGAACTAGACGAAAAGCATAACTGGGAGACTTGAGAAGATGAGCCACAGGCTCATTCATGTGATAATGACTGCTATCTGAAAGCATTCAATGGATTTGTAATTCTAACTTTTTCCTAAGAGGGAGGAAAAAATCCTATGGATTGCTGGCAATCTGGAAAAATGCATTCATAAATGAGGTCATCAAAGGGTCAAAACTAACAGCAGCAAAGTCACTAATTAATTTATGTTCCTTTCCTGTTCTGTTACAGAAAGATGACCAACTATCAATCTACAAGTGAAAAGGCAAGTATTTTGCATTCAGTAATGTGTGAAAAAAAATGAAGCATCGTCAAAACTCCTTAGATCTGTGATGTTTTTGCACATTTACACACACGCCTCCACACCCACCAAACGGTACATGCCACTGGTACCTGGAGATAACTTGTTTGCATTTATAGCTTATTACTCAGCCCCAAGCGCCATTCAAATACACTACCTTGTTTCATACTTCACAGTCTCTTGCCACACTAACTGATTTTTACCTGGTTGTCTTACCTACTTCTTCCTACAGTTCTGTGTTCTATTAGTTTCCTTCATTCTTCTTTTTCATTATTATTTTCCCTCTGTCAGATAAATTGAAGTGGTAACACCCTTACACTATTTGGCAATATCATCTTTTTACTGTCCACTTAATGGTGCAATTTCTTGTAGACTTCTGCCTGTGTGTATTAGTTAACCAAGGAACCTAACTCACAGTCCAAGGCAGCAGCGAGAGAAAGATTGGGACTTAATTCCTCTAAGATTAACATGGGTCAAAAGGTTTGACTAAATATAAAAGCTAAACACTACATTTTTCCCCCCTTCCTGAGAAAGCTTGAGGCTTTAACTGCATGTACATTGCTCCAGCTCTCAGGTGCAAAAAGAATGGAGCTCCAACTAAAACTTCACCTAGGAGCAATTTAGTTTCACTATCCGTAGCTTAAGGCTACATTAGTAGCCTTAAAAGCTCCCCCCCCCCCCCGCCCTTTCTTTAATCAAACCAGAACGTACTAAATAGCATAAGCTTATACATTCCAGGTGAAGGAATGTAAGAGCCCAACTACCTGGTTGCTCTGAGTGGGAAGGAGCAAGCTTTGAAGAGCTGTGGTATCTGTTTCTCAGTATTAAGGCACTTGTGAATCAGATGCTCAGTAGGGCATCTCAACAGATGCTTGTGCTTTCTGTTAGGTTATTACTTCTCTTCTAGACAGCAGTGCATTCTGTAGACTTCTCCTTCCAGAAAAGAGTAAACATTAGTTAGCGGTGCTTCGGACATGCTCCTTTTCAATCTCGATGCCTTAGTTTCTTCTGAAATGTATGCTAAATGTTAATCTGTTTAAAGTTGTGGAACTTGACTTATGTGACCTTGTCTGTTTCCTTCAGGATTTCAAGCATACCAAGTCCTTTGTTATTTAGAAGATTTCAGCCTCTGTGAGGGACATCAAATTGACTACTTGTTATACAAAAGTATCAAAGGGAACTTTTGACCTCTGCTCTGTAAATACTGTTTCCACATACTACATACTGAAAATAGAAACTGCCAACATTTAGATCTACATCAACCTGTGGTTGCTTATTAAAAAAAAAAATATGCCAGAAAGATAGAACAGAATTGAATATGCAAGTCAACTCGTGTGAAGGCTTCTCCTTTTGTTCACGTGCACATGCAGCAATACGGGATTGGAACAATCTATTCCAATAGCATCCATAGATGACCTTGCCACCGCTACTTCTACTGCTTACGCCTCCACCATTGTCAAGGGCTCAAACTCTCCTCCAGTTCTGACTCCCTGGTACCTGCCAAAGCTATCCGTGAGTAAGCAGTTGTGCAGGCTTAAACTTGCTATCCTGACAGAATAAAGCTTCCTGTAACTGAGGCCTAAGCAGTGTTTTATTGTCTAATACACTTGTGGAAGAGAAGCTGTAGGCATCGTATCTCTCTCTCTCTCTCTGTAGACTGCACATGTAATTTTATTCTGAAGAAAAATCATGCCAGTACCACTCAAGCTGTAATATCTGGACTCTTAACTGCTGAAGTGTCACAAATAAACAGTTCCTTGGAACCTGAAGTGTTTGTGTCAATAGTTCAGGTACTGAAATTTAAAGCTTGCAACCTCAGTACCAGATTTCAGTTGATTCCAGAAGACTAACACTTCATCGCTTACATGGTACTGATGCAGTGTAATATGAGTATATTTACACCAATGCTTTTAGCTCTGCAGGTCCATTACTACCCTAAGGCTTTGCTACAGATTTAGGGTTCATGTTTTGGGGTGTTTTTTCTAGCTGTAGAAGCTTTTTATATGTGACAAACTCAGAAAAACAAGGAGTTCCTTCTTGGTGTATCATAATCAGCGTGGTAACTTCTCAGCACTAAAACACAGCTTGGCAAAGCACTTTTGCAGTTTAACATTGCAAAATACCACCCAGATGCCCCAGTCGCTTGAAGAGCTGATGATCACAGCTAACAATGCTCACCATACAAGTTAAGAAATTATTCACGCTTCTGAAATCAAACTGAAACACTGCATTTATTAAGTTACAACTAATGCCATGTTCAGCAACTCCATAGATGTACACTGCCGTGTTGGTGTACAACCTGCAGAGATCACTTTGGAGCCTCCTCAAACTTGGGCTCTAAAGGACAAAGAGGAGAGAAAAAAATCATATTAGTCTCTTTTTTATTCCATTTTAGTTTTATTTTTTTATTTAAACACCATAATTGAACTATTAAAGAAAACCAAACACCAAGTTGGCAAACTAAAGCAAACTCTTGTACATTGCAGTCTATGCCACCATTCACTCTGTTTGCATCAAGGTATGATTGGATGTGGGCTGCACTGAAAAAAACACTACGCTGGAGACAGGTCTTTTCCACCTTAGAAGAGTTACGCACGAGGTTTAAGACAGACGTGCATCTCTGTAACATGCTGCCAAAATGGCTTTTAGCAACACCTGGGGTAGGGGAGAAGGCAACAGAGAAAGCAAAGAAGTCAAGCAGAACGTTACTGAACATACAAGTAGTATTTCCAATATAGCTTTGCTATAAGAACAAGTAACCAAACTTTTCTTCCCTCTTGATTAATGTCTTACAGCTGATTAACAGAACCGAGTGCGCAATTTTAATTTCACTCTGCAAAAGATATTCTCCACAAACAACACTAAGGAAGGAGTTCTTGATGTCAAAAGTAAAAACTTAAAAGGATCAGGGTTTCTGACAGGTGGGCTATTAATGCCTGTTCTCCTTGCTACAAGGAGTCTGCAAAGTAAGGCTCAGCTTATAATAATCTTCACCAAGACAAAAATTAAGTTTCTACCCACTTAGTTTTGGAAACTTGTTGAAATTAGCTTAAGGATAGGCAACAGTGTTAAAAACGCACAGGTCTCTCTCCACTTTGTTTGGGTCCTATGGTCACACCAATTTTGTTTCATTCCCAAACCTAAACTTGAATGTAGTATTATCTCACATACTAGATAGAAATAAAACTGAATATAAAGAAACCACATCTGTAAAACTGGGTTGGGGGGAAGAAAACATGCTGTTTTATTCACACCTATAACAAACTGACACCAAATACTGTCTTAATCCAACTGAAATTATTACCAAAACCCAGAACATTTTTAGGTGTGTTCCTAATCTAAATTAAAAAGTCCATTTAGTCCCGTCAAAACTACAAGTCACTGGCTACAGTGGCTTGACCTTGGCTGGGTGCCAGATGCCCGCCAAGCCCCACACTCTCCTATTCTTTCCCTCCCACCTCAGGAGAGGTGAGAACAGACAGCAATTTTTTCATCCTTTTAAAAATATGTTGCCACAAAGGCTCCACCAGCATCACTGACTGGCTCAGGCCAGGTCCCGCAGTGGGTTCATCTTTGAGCTGAACAGAACTGGCTCTTGTCCAATGCCAGCTGCCCTGGCCTCTCCTGATAAGAGGCCACTCTTGCAGCCCCTGCTACCAAAATCTTGCCACATAACCAAACGCTCTGGCTCGTTCGAAGGATTGCTGAATCCCAGCTACCAGCTGCTTGCAGCTTATCAGAAATACGGCTTACCCTTTGCAAAACCTGACCTTAGCTAGAAATGCTTATGAGTGATGAAAACTTAACATCTGTACTTAAATGAGCAAACAAAAGAAACAAGCTATAGAAAGGAGCCTGTCTATAAAATGTAAAGTTGCTTTTGCATCCTAAGGAAGACAGAGTCTGTGCAGTTTCTCTGCACTCTTGATAAACCATCACAAGCAGTTTACCCATCTTCTGAGTAACATGAAAACACGCCAAAACAAACTTAGAGCAGCTGGATGGAAAACAGCCAAATAACTGAAGAAAAAGGTTTAATATCATTGAGTCATGAAGCAATCATAAGTAACAAAGTTATGTTCTATGTCCATTTTCTGAAATCACTGAGTTGCCAGATGAGCTTACAAAATTTAGAAATTGCAGTTTGGATGACATGGGCAACTGGTTTCCATATTATAGTTTGCTGCCCTCTTTGTGAGGGTGAGAAAAAAAATATAATAGGTCCTGGGCTATTTATATTTGGGCTATTTCTTCAGGGTCTGTGAAGGGTAATTAAGAAAGCTTGTTCTGACTGCAGGTTTTGCTAAGGATCAGTGTAAGTAAATCCACAATTCCACTGGAAAAGGCAAAAAGAAAAAATAAAAAAAAAAAGGAGTCACAATGAACCAGGTGTGGACCATGTGAAAGTATGGACATTCACTTAGGGCACCTTACATGAAATTAATGGTCCAAATAAAAACTAAAAGTGAACTGATTAAGAAAACAAGTTTGAAGACATGTCCTTACTTGCAATTAGAAATTCAGTAAGATTGCAAACTCACCCTCAAATTTAAATTCTGGAAACTTGGTTAGATCTCCCTCACCATATGCCCGTTGGAGTCTAGCAAGGGATTCATTCATGTCTTTCTGAAATTCGGGGCCTGCATCAACAGGTCCTCCAGCTTGCCTAAAAATAATTACAAGGTCTGATTAACAGTTCAGTTCTGAAAGTTCATGTCAAAATTCTACATTTTCATGGCCATTTATGATTTTAAAACCTTTCTGACAGCAAAGCAAAGCAAATCATTTAATATACTCTCAAAAGTCAAGATATGACACACCTCAGGGTCTACTTACCTTACACATAAACAAGGTTCTCAGGGTACAGTAAAGACTTTCTACTATCAGCGATTAAAATCCAAGCTATGGAAGGAGCCTTCTGAGACACAAAGGCACACTGAGTATCCAGGCTTTCAAGGCTCTTTGATTCACTGGTTCCAGATATGATTACCTTGCAAGACTGTAATTTGTACCTCTGCTATTTCTGAATTAGCGTAAGCAAAGTTTAACTCTTCTTGCAAAAAGAACATGTTTCAAAACAACTGAAAAAACACAAGAGACTGAGCACCTTGCATTTGTACAGATTCAGAGCGCCATTTCTTGGGATACAAATATAAAATAATTAGATTAAAATCTTTAGATTACCAATGCTCAGTTGTACCAAAACAGACATCACTTAAGATTGGTAAAGCCACCAAAAACATGCCTCCCTACATAGGCTAGTTTGTAGGTGTGGAAATACACATCTTCATCCAGTAGAACAAAGAAATGTCTTATTTCCTTCCCAAGAATAAATTACCCAGAATTACTATAGTTTTAGTTTAAGTAGTTAATTCAAACATTACAAGAATGTAAGATTCCATTTGAACAAACTGCTTATTAACTTGTTCAATGAATCAGCTTTACATCTCCACTAATTCCCAATTCCTTTTGGAGGTTATTTCCATGCGGATTCTGGAAATATGACTGATGAATAACTGTTCTCTCTAGACAAAGAAAGACAGCTTTTTTTTTTCCCCTCTCTATTTACAGAGCACATACATGGGTAAAAAAATAGCATATTTCTATGGTCGCACAGCATCCAAAAAAACTTAACTGAGTGCATTAACTCCCTCAAAAGAATGACATCAGCTTTACCGTTTATTTTTAAAGGTGAAAATATTGACATTTCCTGTCTAGCATGCAAGAATAAGCCTTCTCAGTTCTGACAATATCTGTAAGTGTTGCAGGAAAGCATACCTTAAGCACATAGAGACCAAGCTACAAAGCTAGCATTTGTCAAAAGCAACACTATTCCCCCTTTTGCCACCAGCCTTTAAACAATTTCCTTTACTTACTTGCTCTTTGTGTTGTACTCTCTAATCTTGTCCAAGAAGAGCTTCTGAACTGGATCGAGCTCTTTTGCCTTGTTAAAGACAATAGCAGAAAGCCCGATGTTTCTGCGCAAGTGAATGGAAACAGCAGAGCGAAAAACGGAAGAAAGTCTCAGAATCTGATGCAGAATCATGATGACGCTGTTATAGCTAAAAAAGAATAAAAAAAACCAACCCAAGACATATCAAAAACACGGAACTAGTTAGCTCTTTCTGCAATTTAAACGTGCAAAGAAACAGAAAATTTAGTTCAGAGCTGAGCTTTGAACCAGGAGGGCCGAACGCATCAGGCAACCCGGGGCAGGGGCAACTCCAGCAGCCACAGAACCCCAAGAGCACCGGGACGCCGCCACACGCCCCGTTCTATTGCGCACTGCGACCGACCTGGCTCGTACCCCCGCCGAGACGTAAGGTGAAATTTCAGGTTTTGAAGAACAAGTAACAATTTCAAAGCCAGCAGTGGCACTGGCCGCCGCTCCTTCCCCCCCCTCTTTCCACCTCTCTGCCTCCACCTCACCCGCCCCGCAAACCCCCGGAGGCGGCGGGGCCGGGAAGGGCCAGGAGCCCCAAGGCCCGGGCACCCTAAACCGGCGGCGAAGGAAGACAAGCCGTCCCCGGCACCCACCGGCGCGGCGGGGCCTGCCCGAGCCTCCTCCAGTCACCTTGGGAGAGTCCCCGCCACCTCCCCGGCTCCGCCCCCCCCCCCCCCCCCCCCCCCGCGCAATGCACGCCGGGAAGCCGCCCCGCACGGCGCGCGGGCACAGTGCCCAGTGGCGCGGGCCGCGCACAGGGAGGTGTTCCCCGAGGCGGCGGCGCCCGCCCGGTCCCGCTGAGCTGCCACCGGCACCCGCGGAGCGAGGGGAGCGCGGAGAGAGCCCCGCTACCGACCGTGACGGCCGGAAGTAGGCAGATACGCTTCCGGGTGAGTGCAAACCGTCCGGGGCGGCGGTGGCCGCCGGGAGCTGTAGTTTCCCCGCGGCCGCGCGGGGGGTGGCGGTGTGGGTGCGCCCTCCCCGCCCGGGCCCGCGCTGGGCCGCGCTGCCCAATCCTGAGCGCGCGACGGCCTCCTCCGGGCGGTGGAGGCGGCGGCGGCGGGAGCCGGCGGAGGCGGGAGGGCCGCGGCCGGCGGGAGGTATCGTGCGGCCGCTCCGCTCGGGGCTGGTGGCAGTGGACGGCGACGACGGGTGAGCGCGGTGCGGCCGTGGCCCGGCGGCTCGGCCCGTGTTTTGTTTCCGTTTCTCCCCGGCGCCGCGAGTCTCATTTCCGTTTCGGGTTCAAACAACGATGAGGCGCCGCGAGGAGGAGGAGGAGGAGGAGGAGGAGGAGGGAGGGGGGGAGGGCGGTGAGGGGGAGAATCGGGGCCTGCGGGCGGGAGCGGCCTCGCCCGGCCGCGGGTCTGCGCCGACCGCCGGCCTGGCCGCGCCGGAGACCGCCCGACCGCGGGACGGCCCATGGCGGCGGCGGCCCCGCGGGCGGAGGAGCGGGCTGGGGCGTCCCGTTGGGCCTCGGCGCCTGCGGGTCGGGTCGCCGCCCGCCGGGCACGCCGCGAGCGGGACACGGAGCCTGCGGGTGGCGGCGGGACACAGGGAAGGGCCCCTCGGGCAGCGCCGGGGCGGATGGGGCGGGGAGGGGAGTGAAATCCTCTGGCTGCAGGTTCTGCGATCGCGGTTGGGGTCAGTCAGGTAGTGCGGACCCCGGGGTCCTCGAATCCTCTCCGGATCTCCACTTCTGAAAAACCCACTTATTTTTGGCGTAAGAGGACATTCGGCATCTTGCGTAGTTTGCTTCCTGGTGTTCGGCCAGGTACGCGCTGCACAGCTGCTTCTCCCAGTTCGGATGCGTTTCCTAACTGTTGATAAGGAATGAAAACACTTGAAATCTGGTGTGACTCCACCCCGTTTAGTGGTCCGCTTGTCTTTGTCTTAAATCCCAACTGACTGATAAGTTGCAAAAGCTGATTTCTAAAGGGTGGGTCATCTGTTTATAATGGTATTTACCAATTTAAATGGTAAGAATGATGAGTAATGCGAAATAAATGTTCCCTGAAAAAATGAACCAGCAGAGCATCCTGAGAGCACAAATACCACCAGTGATCAGTCTTCGGTATCCCTGGATAATCTGTCTGGGCAATAGTAGTTGGCCCAACTTCATGATTGCCTGGCAAGATAAGAAACGCTAATTCTAGTAGTAGAGTTTGTGCCCCTATCATGATGGGCTTGTTTCTTGCTTAATTCCTTGTGTTCCAGGGAAAAGAAAATATCAGACTAAACAGAACAATGGGATTTCTTCCCAGACTGAAAATGCAAGAGTGAAAAAGATAATGGCTTAGTATGGGGCTGTTGTGTAGCAAAAAAACAAAGGCTCTGTTAACAGATGCTGTTTCTTACACTGTGTTGGGCATTCTGGTCAGATTACTTCTTGGATAACAGGTAAATCTTAGGGCTTTTTAGGTTGAAAGAAAAATAAAACCAGAAATTGGTGGTCTCTAACTTCCACAAATCAAGCACAGTTTTATGTGTTGTTCCTCCAAACAAATGCTTCTGTTGTCATATTCCTACCATGTTGACTCCTACCATGCTGGCTGTTTGAGTTCTCCTGTGTCTCAGGAGCCCTCAGGGAAGGCTCAGGAAACTTGGTCCCATCTGAACCTATGTGTGCTTTCCATTTCTGTATGATCCTCTAGCAGCAAATTTTGCTAGACTTCATGTGAAATGTTTATGTCATTAGGAGCCTCTCTATTCTAGCAGGGGAAAGAGTGAATAGTTTTCACCATTGGATTTCTCTGAACTGTTAATGACTTCACATATTTACATAATGTTATTCTTCATCTTTCCACCTGTCGTCTCCCTTTCTTGCGTCTGTGCTCAGTGGAACCATCTTTCTTCTCTTTCTGTACCTGCTCTCTGAAGAATGAATGAACAGTTACTCGTCCAACTGCCAGTTTGGAGTCCAGTCCATAAGGACTTCAAAATGTCTTGCCTAATTCTGTACAGTTACTGTGCTGTTATGATGCTTACTCCCTGTGCATCACTTTGCATTTGCCTATATTGAATATTTTCTGCCAGAAATCATTCAAGATGGTGGGTTCTTTCTGGAGATCTGCACAGTTTTCTCAATAAATAGTTTATGAATACCATCAAGGAAAATAAATCCTATCTTAACTTCTTCTGTGACCTTACTGGTAAACAACTTACTGTTTTGAGTTTTTAATGTGATTGCTAAGATTTTCTCCCCTTTTTATGGTACCAGTTAGCTTACTTGGGAGTTTTCAGTAAGGGACTTTGCTCACACCTTAATTGTGAAAAAACTTTTGACCGTCAACCAGTTCACCTGTAACCATGCAGGTGTTGGTTCTTTCAGACATTTAACTAAACTTGTCTGCATTCTTCAGAAGTGGTGTTTCATTCTTCCCCATTTATTGTGAAGATGATATACAAAATGAAGTGATACAGGAATTGGACTCTTGGGGCCCCATTCAGTGGGCGCTACTGTGGCAGTTAGGGGATTTTCACAGAGCCAGATCTGTGGGCAGAACAGATTTTGGTTTTGCTTCTAGTGATGAGGTACTGTTTACTTCCTGTCTAGCCCTGATAGTTTCTTACAGACTGATACCATGTGCAGCACTCAGATTTTTTGAAATTGATTTCACTTAATAGTTTTTGAAGGAGATAATTAGTAGTTTCGATTTCTTTAACCCTTTTGTCTGACAGCTGTACAAAGTAGTTGGTTACTCTTCCTTTTGTGACGTTTTAAAGTTTAATAAATTCACTTACTAACTTGTCATTAAAAAATTCTTTTACTAACGGTTGATTTTGGGGATAGAGTACTCCATGGGAAAGATTGGTTCGAGGATGGAAACCGTGCTAATCTCTTCTACTATAGATATTTAAGTAGTAGTATGTTTTGGTTTTTCTACTGTACTTTTTTTTCTTCTGTACTTCCACTTTCTACTCCTTTTTGAGTTGTTTTTACTGTAAACTGTTAATATAATTTGGCACAGTTGTTTATGGTATATATTTTGTACTTTGGATGTATGGCATGCTTAGTGAAACATGATAATATGATACAAACTATGCCTTTACAGACCAAGTGCTGTGATTCTTTACATTCCAGCAGACTCCAGTATTCTACAAGGCATGAAAATTTGCAATATCAAGTGGAATATCATCACAGAATAGCTTTCCTTTTAATTTCTAACACGTTGCATTCATTTAGGACTTAACAAGATGCATTCATTATGTACATATGTCATCAGGTGTTCTCCTGTGAGAGCTGGGTGGAAAGATGGGACAGTCAATACACACTTTATTGTTGAGTTTATTTACCTGTGAGGAAATCATGGATCTTCTGTCTAGCTTCCTGTTGCAACATGTAAAATGCTGCTTGAATTTATAAGCAGAGTCTTTCAGCCTTACTAGGAAGGTAGAAAGCAGCTGAATCTAGACTGCACAATACATGTAACTTCCAAAGAATTTTCTTTGCAACCAGCCGCTGAAAGCTGTAGTGAACCCGTAACAAAAACATGCAGCAAATGTGGATACCTCCAAGAAAATCAGGCTTTGGGCTTTGTGCTAATGTACATTTATAGTCTTGGATTTCCTCCTAGAACATTTATTTGAGGAACAGGTATTGTCATCCATTTAATTAAATCTGTATTAGCTTTTGGCTTTATTTTTAATGTGGATAGATACTTGTCTTGTATAAGGCTATTATGGTATTTGATTTAAAAAATGATTGATAGGGCACAACTCATCATCTAGTTTTGTTGGTGTGTGACTTATAATTTTTTTCTGTTCATAGCTCTGTTCTTAAGACATTTTAGCCATGACTAAAAGAGAGGCAGAGGAGCTGATAGAAATAGAAATTGATGGAACTGAGAAACAGGAATGCACTGAAGAAAGGTATGTACCATCTTTGATTTCTGGGGTCCTTAGGCTGCAATTCATTTATTTGTTTTCTTTGATTGACTTCAGATTTGTGGATGCACACGCTAAGTTTGGTTATTCACATTATTACTGAGTATTGTGTAATGCTCCAGAGATGGCCGTGATTATGAAATAAGTACAGGTGTTTTCTAGGTAGGTGGAAGAAGCAACTTTAAACTGGCGGAAGTAACTGGCTCAGTATGATCTCCCTAATTCTGCTGGTGATTGTTTCCACAGTTAGTCAGCTCTCTCGCTGGATACAAAGTTTTTAGTTTCCCTTGTGCTCACTTCAGTTTTGCTGTTTCTTATCTAATCAAATGGTGGTTTTCTTGAAGTGGAACTGGAGCCGCTATAGGAAACCAGTATAGTGGTATCATGTTCTTCTGTCTTAATTGCACAAGCCCCAAACCGTTTTATCTCTTGCTACAGTCATAGTAATTCTCTTCCTCTACTTTTCATGTCTGTAGGAATATGGCTACATATACATGCTGCTCACCTTTTAGCTTCAGTGTATCCTTCTGTAATTGAGATGAATCTTTCAGTTTCTCCAGTCCATAGCTTCTCTGTTATACAGGGTCATTTTTTAACAGAGCAGAAATTATGTTCTTTATCTATTGACTATATTGTTAAGGCCGTTGAAACTGTAGTCTCATATCCTTTTACTTAATTGCCTCAGCCTGGTTGTTTTTTTCTTTCTAATAATTCCCTCCTAATTTTCACAACTGTTTTTGAAAGCACAGAGGGGGAATTAATATGTTGGATAGAAATACCTGAGGTTGGTAGGGGGCCTGCTCTTGGTGAACTGATTCAAAACCACTTACTAATTTCTTACTGTTCTGAACTCTTTGCGTATATCTGCTGCTTAAAAACTGACTATGTATACTTTCTGATTTACTTCTGTGTAAATGTAGAGAGACTAAATTTCTAAGGTTGTTGTTAAGACCAGAGTCCCATAACACTGATATTTCTAAATGCCTATTCCAATATTGTCATCGTTTTGGTGCTGGGCAACCATGACATGTGACTAAAGTTTCCTTCAAGGCTCTTGTGTTGCTGTAGTTCCTTCTGGTTGGATCTTGCATGCATTAAGCTTATCGTTGTGCTAACTGGTGAGAACACATGGACAATTGCTCTATATGCAAGTGGAAGTATTTTTCCTTCTTTTTTTTTTCCTATTTGTTAAGTTTCAGTGTTGTTTTTAACTTTAATATCTTTTAAATGTAGTCGAGGCAAAGCAAATAGAATTAGCTTACGTGCAATTAGTAATGTATAAGATACTAATAGTGACTTAATCTCCTGAAAGCACTGATCTAAAAATAGTCTAGCATTTAATCTGGCATTTAATCTAGCTTTTTGATGGTAAAACAATTGCACAACTATAAAATCAAGAGGACCAAACTTAATAGTTTGCCTTCAACTCAAGCCATGAGTTTTTCTGCATGGTATTAAGATTTCAGAGTCACAATTATCTTCTATGTAGTGTACTTTCAACTTTTTTAAGTATTCGCATGGCTACTGTATTAACATGTAGGTAATTATTTGTTGTATTGATTTGGTATTTAAGCATCGTTGAGCAAACCTACACCACAGCAGAATTTGTGAGTCAAGCTATTGACATCAATGAACCCATTGGAAATCTTAAGAAGTTGCTGGAACCCAGACTGCAGTGTTCCTTGGATGCGCATGAAATTTGCCTACAAGATATCCAGGTAACTTGGAAGGCTGTGTAAGATTTAACCTCTTAATAAAGAGCATTTTACGTACTTCAACCCTTTCTTCCATTTTTTGTGGAATCCATGCTTTATTTGGCATATTAATTACAGTTAAGAGTTTAGTTGTATGTCAGATTCATTATCATCAGACCATTTAATTCAATTTCTATAAAATCAAAATACTTTTTGAGTTCCTGGGGTGAGGGTAAGAAAGCAAAAAATTATCACCTTGCAAGTGAAAGAAGAATGAGGGCAGTAATAATACCATCTTCTCTAGTGGTAGCCCACATCATTTGTTGCTGCATGAACTTCCATGAGTCTCATAGTTTTGAGTATTAGTAAAGTGAGAAGGTTTTTATACTATTCACAAAGTGAAAGTACTTCAAGGTATTGCGTTGCTTTTTTAGATTAAAAAAATGTCCCTGTAAGTGAAACTACCTTAAGCAGAACAGAATGGCAAGTTTCAGATCTGATCAAATTCTGTCCCACGCCATGTCTGCATAGTACTCAAAATATCTGCATGCTTCTTGAGAAAATTTGCTGCAGATACTGTTTCTAAGTTTCTTGCAACTCGAGACTGATATGTATTTTTAATTTTACTTTTCTTTTATCAAGCTTGATCCAGATCGAAGCCTTTTTGATCAAGGAGTAAAAACAGATGGAACAGTGCAACTCAGTGTGCAAGTAATATCTAGGCAAGGTGAGCAATTGTGTTTGCCTGTTGTACAGAGAAGATGATACTGTAGGAGTGCTTGTGAGCAAACCTAATCTACTATTTCTAGCTGTAGAACTGAGAAAAAGACTGAATGGTAACATAGCTTCAAAATGTCTCTTTCATTGTGTGCCATGGTTATGAGGAGTAGTGATTAAAATAAATGTCATGGACTGATACTATTTGAAATGTTTTTTTATACTAACTTCTTATTAATTTCGAAGTTAAAACCCAAACCACGAAACTCAGACTACCTTGGATGAAATAGTGACAGTAGAATATGAGGCTTTTGTTAAGGCTGAGTGGTTACTCATACCAGACAAGGTATCTAAGCAAGCAGAACATTTTTGTCTAGGTCAGTGGCAGTTTTAGCTTTGTGAGCTAAGTATGTGTGCTTCATGAACAACTTGATTATGGCAGTATATGAAGCTAACTGAAAATTGATGTGGAAGGCTGAGATTGCTATCTGTTATCTGTTCTCTTTGAATGAGAAGTCAGAGTAAACCGTTGTGACTGAGGAGCATTAACCAGGTGGGTAGGAAATCTGTTGATGCATGAATTTAATTTGTAATATCAGGTATGGCGGGCTTTCCCTTTGTCAAATCTCAGGAACTAGTAGCTTCATTGTTTTGCTTTTTGTTCTGTTCTCCTCCTTTTGCCCCCTCCAGATTAGCAAAGTTTGGGGTGCAGTGTAGATTAGACAGGAGAAGAGCCTTTCTGTTTTGTATTAGAAGTATTAAGACTGACAATTTGCATTTAATGCTGAGTTTCAGGTGACTAGTGCTGAATCCTTGGCTCTCTGTGTGTAATAGGGTTGAACTACCTTTCTGGTTTTAAAAATAGAGATATCCTTCAGGCAACTAGAATAACATGCCCAATAACTTGTACGCAGTGCTCAGACTGCATTTTTCAAAAGGATACAGGTGATTAAATGTCCTAACAATTATCTTCCAATTTCTTTCTGGTTTTTTTGTCTTTAGTAAAACCAGGGTACATGACTATGTAGTACAAGGACCTGCTTTTTTTTCGTCTCTCTCCGCTCCCTCCCCCACTCTCTCTGAAACACCTATTAAGTACTTTGTATAACTTCAGAACTATCTTGAGTGCTGTTTTTCTGGATGTGATACTTGACACTTAAACATATCAGAAAACAAACAGCAATGGATATAAGTAATAGAAGGACAGTACTTGTATCACTAACAAGCAAGTGGACTTTTTACACTGCAGTGTCCCTTTGAGTCAAAGGGGAAAAAACCAGCTTCTTATGCCATCAACATATTTGTCTTGTATGGATGAAGTAATGAAAGAGTCTCGGTTTACTTTTTTTTATTTTTCCCCAGCGTGTATAATATATAGAACTCAGCTAGCAGTAATCAGTGATGCTAATCCTTGTGATGAATTGGACTCTTATTTCTTCAGAGAAAAGCTGTTATGTCAGTTCAAGTGCTCTGTCCAATTCTGAGTAGCCATCTATAAATTCAGAGGACTGAATGCCAGCTGAAATATGGTCCATTGTAGTTCTTTTGTGGCGTTTCATACAAAGATATCGTAATATAAATTGCAGCAGATAAAATATCAG
The DNA here is from genome assembly GCA_020746105.1 of Trogon surrucura. Lineage (NCBI taxonomy): Eukaryota > Metazoa > Chordata > Aves > Trogoniformes > Trogonidae > Trogon > Trogon surrucura. Next base: position 107,044,083 of record CM036617.1, on the reverse strand, counting down.
TCCTGTTTATTCTTTTTACTAGAAAGAGCATTCTGTCACTACATCTTGCCTTGTCTCCTTTCTTCTGGTTTGAAGAGTGGAGATGTAGATGGTTTTCCTTCCATTGTGAGAACAGCAATTCTGAGTAGAGCCCTGTTCTGCGCGGCTCTCAACTATGCCTTTTAAAAGTCTGTGGAGATCTGAGTAACTGCATTTCATCCTATGCCAAAGAATTTGAAGAAAGCTTTGATTTTAAAGACCTCCATGTCAAATATTTTGGTCCGTCTTTTTTTTTAATCCATACGCAAGTTATTAAGTTATATCTCATCAAGACGTTTCTCGTGCCTGTTTAAGTATAGGTAATATCAGGTAAACATTTTACCATCCTTAAGCTTTTATGGTTGATAGGTGTGTGTTTCTTGAGATAATGATAAAATGGACTCTGACCCTATTGTTGGTTGTTTGGTTGTTCTTTTTCCTTTTTTTTTTTTTTTTTTTTTTTTTTTTTTTTTTTTTTTGTTAAAGAAAAGAGGCAGGGCAGTGGGGAGGAAACTTCTCAGCTTGTAAATTCCAGTGCTGGTGTATGGTATAGGTTGAAATCTTCCTGGGGAAAATTATCGAGGTAGAAGATCTGTCTGGCAGTTCATCACCTGAAGGAATCTTTTCTTGCTTTTTCTACTTCCTTAATCAACAGAATAGAGGCAAGCTTGAATGGAAGTACTTGCCACACTTTTTTCAGATAAACTGTGGGAGATAGAGACCCAAGACTGATGGGGCTAGAGTGAGAGCAGTGATCTTGACAGTCATTGGTTTGAGCAATAGGAGAGAAACCTGTGTTATGGAGTTAGACAGTGTAGGTTTGCTTTCTGTTTCTTGCTTGCAAAGTGTACAGACAGTCCAGTTAACCTGTCATTCAAGTCATTCACGTCCCACGTGCACAAATGAAGAGTCAAGGTCATGTTTGTGAATGAAGGCGTCTGTAGGTGCTGTTTATGTTGATTCAATTCTGTCTGTTATGCACACCCAAAGCGCACCTGCAAGATTAATGTTTTTGCAATCAGATGATGTTCCACCTACTTTCTAAAAGTTTGTTGACATGAGATGTTAATGTCAGCTGCTTTGGGAATTTCTGAGCTTGTGGATGTAGCTGTACTATAGAGATTTACACAGATTTTGGGACTAGGTGGTGGTTACACACAAAATGTTCTTTGGATTTGGGTAGCTAAAGTCCAAGTCATAATTGCTCATTTGACTGTGGTTTCTAAACTGTTTTTTTTTTGCAATAACTGGGCTTTTATTATTTTTAGTATGTAAAGGAATGATTCATAACTGTAATGAAACACATACATTTACAGTAAAGGTGCAGTTTCACTAATGTTCTGTCTTTGGCTGTGTTTAATACTAGACATTTCAAGGAAAGAAACAGCTTGCCTGTAGGTCAGACTTAACCCTAGTATATTCTCTAGCTTTAGGCTCTTGCATTTGCAACATCAGGACGTGTTTTGATAGCTAACATCCTTGAATTTCTGTAGTTTTTATACCGGTTTTGACATCTGGGGTGTGTGCCGTCATCACATTATGTTCCACAACTTATATGCTGTCCAAGGAAGCCTGGATGTGTGAGGTAAAGGGAGAGATATGAGAAAAGATGCAGTCAAACTCAGTGAATTAATGTTGATGTGGTGTTGCAGTAGGTTAGGTGGCAGGCTGTTACTTCTTCACAACATTTTTACTTATAATCTGATTCCTCTACAGAGACTCATCACTTTGATCTCCAGGTTTGCATTATGGATAAAGCAGTAGGCTCACAGTTCTTTTGACTTGTAGTTGTTTGACAGATAGTGAATTGTTTTGTTGAGCAATAGTGAACCGTTATTCTCTAGAAGTTTTTTCCTTTATTTTCTTTTTTTGAAGATCAAAAATAGAATCTTAACTCTTCATGTTTTCACTTACGCGTTTTCCTCTGACTTTAAAACAAACCTGTGCTGCACCTGTTAATCTTAGATGGCCTAGATAAAACACTCTCTTAAGGTACTTATGTGCTTTTTCTTCATGTTTACTTCTTCATCTAATCAACCACTTACAGGTTGTCTGTATCTGTTTTCACTTTCTTAATTTCATATTGCTGCATGTTGTACTTAGAGTCTTTGTAGTGTTCCCTTCCTAACATTTCTCTTAAGCTGAATTCCTTTTAAAGTCTAGGGGAATACTTGTCTGAAAGACTTGGTTTATTCTTACTTGTACTACAGGTAAGTACTCCATTTGTTTTCCGTTACAAATTGTGAATGGATTATGGTTTTAGCTTTTAAGAAAGTCACTTACAGAGCCTACAATCTCACATTAGGCTTTGATATAGATTAGATGGAAGAGGCACAAAATAACACCTTACAGCACAAGATCATGAAGTTATTCTGGCCATGCAATGTGCTGTGAATCCTACCTTGAACTCCCTAACACTAGTCAAGGTTTTTCAAGTCATAGTAAAATGGGACTTTACAGATATTATTTTTTTAATGTGCAGATATGTTTGATAAGAAGAGGTGTGCTTGTTAGTTGTTTTTGTCATGGAAATTGCGTGTCACAAAAATGGAAGATTTTTTGATTTTTTTTTTTGTTTAGCATATTATAATGACAAGAAAAATCTTCTGTACAATGTCAGAAATTTGGTGAGGCACCAAATGGACAAAATACCGTTGCTTATGACAGAGAAGGTGGTGATACAAAGCAGTAGTAGCATTACAGTTCTTCATTGCTTCAGAACAGATGCAGGCCTATCTTTCACCTTCATGGTCTAGTATCTGAAATGACAGACATAAAACTAAAATATAAATAGCTAATGAAGCCTAAAATATGAAGACTTTTCTAGTTTTTCTTGCTGATGAACATGCTACCTCTTGCAGGGTACTAAAGGAAAATATTAATTCCTGTGTGAAGGTATATCCTAGAGATATCAGAGAAGTATTTTCAAGGCGAAAAGGAATGCCTCTTGGATGGAGGAAAGAGGAGGATGCTTGTTTTGTTTTTCTGGAGGGGTTATTTCATGTTTTTTTTCTTTGATTAGGTACATTTCTTACAGACCAAAATCCTCATTCTTTATGCCCACATGCTGAATATTCTGTTCAAGATATGTGAAACGGATCACCTAAATAGAATAGGAAGCTGTAATACTGGGGGAGGAAAGAGGGACAACTCTGTATTCACCTTACTGAAGTATATAGTGTGTAAGAGAATAGGTCATTTCAATTTAGGACAGAAATTGGATGATGCTTTTATGTCATGCTTCTTTTCTAAGTATGCTAACACCTATTAATCAAGCAACGATTTTGTCATATTTGCATCGCTACCTGTAAGTTTTGTGTTTGTTCTTTCTACACCTAGGGATAGAGCCCAAGTTGAACATCCTTGAAATTGTGAAGCCTGTGGAGACTGTTGAGGTAGTGATTGATCCAGATGCTCATCATGCAGAGGCTGAGGCCCACCTTGTTGAGGAAGCTCAAGTGATAACCCTGGATGGAACAAAACATATTACAACAATTTCAGATGAAACCTCTGAGCAAGTGACACGATGGGCTGCAGCGTTGGAAGGCTACCGAAAGGAGCAGGAGCGCCTTGGAATACCCTATGGTAACAATACATGACTCTGTGTGTGTGCACATGTGTTTGGACAGGGGCTGGATTCTTTTGTTCATTTGGGGGATTGGTGTTTTTGTTAGAAGTGATAATTAATTTTGGTTATATACTTAACATGCTCCAGTACCTTGGAGAAGGCTTCATATGGTACGGGTAAGTACAGTGCAAATATCTGCATAAGAGAAGGTGAAAGAGAAGTAGAACCACTGTAATAGTTTTATTAAAATAGTGGGTTTTGGTCCATAACCTTCTTGTTATTGCAAATTTTAGAAGACAGTTTTCATTTTTCTCATCTCAAAAATTTATATGTTAGTGGTCAAGCTCTTTTTCATATGTGTCTGAGTTTGAGCTAGGCTCAGTACTTGGTGGAGCTTGTCTCTAAAGATAGTGAAACAAATTGTTCATAGGCTGTAGTATGGCGTTAAATCCAATTTTGCATGGAAAGCCATACTTGACTGCAACATACTGGGAAAAAAGATGATTCATAACTGAATATAAGTATTCTGGTAGATCATCGTCTCTTTTGAATTAATGTTGTTGTTTGGCAGGCTGCTAATTTCACGTTAGCTTAGAAAAAAGAAAAATAATGAGGCGTTATCAGGAGCAGACTGATTTTTCAGCATACTCATTTGAAAGCTATGTGTCAGTAGCCACTTGTATTTCTTTCCTGTCAGTTACAGTAAGGACTAGTGTCGGTACAGTCAGCGAGAGGAAACCTTGCAGTGTACAAAGGGGTGATTTGCACTTTTCCCTCTCTTTCCCCAGACCCAGTGCAGTGGTCGACAGACCAGGTGCTCCACTGGGTGGTGTGGGTGATGAAGGAGTTCAGCATGACTGACATTGACATCAATGCGCTCAGGATTCCTGGGCGGGAGCTCTGCAGCCTCAGTCAGGAAGACTTCTTCCAGCGTGTGCCGCGGGGAGAAATCCTCTGGAGCCATCTGGAGCTTCTTCGAAAGTGTATGGGAGATTTTTATTTTTTTTCTGTGACCGTTTTACTTGTTGCTCCTTCTCCTGCTTGTTTCTTTCTTTCTTTCTTTAATGATGAAAATCAATTGTGAGCGGTTGTTTTTCCCTTATTTAATATCAACAGTAAAAATGAGGGCATCAGTACAAGGTAAGAGGAGGTATTAGTGAGGATGTTTGCTGTTAGGAAACATGTCTGCATACCGAACACTGAGTGCCTGTCTTTCATCAGGCTTCATAGCTAAGAGGGACGAAGTCGTGACTGATGATTACTCCTTTGTTGTAATAAAGATTTTTAGTTTGTGCATCTCCTGAATCTGACAGTTTTGTGATTAAATATTGATTGTGAGTTATTTAATGTACGTCTGTGTCGTATAGAAGTGAAGATTATTAAGCGTAGGCAATGAAATCATTAGATTGTACACAACAGAACTGATAAGTGACATGTTGTAAGTATATAATGCAATAATGTGTATGTGCATTTCAGATTTACCATACTTGAATGTGACTTGGCAGACGAAAAAACTAATTCCATCTCCATTGACGTGGTATAGCTAAAGGTTTTAGGGGATGGAGAATGCATAAGATACCTTGAAGTCCACCATGTACATCCTTTCTTCTAAGTTGAATGACAGACATTAAATTTCTCTACTCACAAGACCATGAGCTATGTATGTCTCTTGCAAACTGATACTGTATTTTGATTTTATTTTTTTTTTTTGCTCCATGAAATAGGAAATTTTTAATCTTCAGGTGACTTGAAATCTGTGGAATAAATAAAAACTTACTACTTTTTTTTCTTTCCTAATTTGCAGATGTGTTGGCTAGCCAAGAACATTCTGGAGAAATAGCAACTGTTACTATTGATCAGCGTAAGTTTTTCTGCCAGCGGTTAATTCACACAATTAACTAGATTTAGTGCTGTACTTTAGTTCAGCACTATAGTAATGCAGCATTTAGAAAATCACTCAATAGTTTTCCTTGGTGAGAGGAAGAGGGTGTGTTTTAAAATTCAAAGCAAAACATTGTGTTTATCAATATTTTGTTATTGGCTGAAAGGAGGCATATAACCTGAAATTTAGAAGTTTCTGACTTTCTTTTTGGTTGATAGGTTTTCCATTCTCTTGAAATAAGCTGTCTAGGATACATATTTGAGGTCTTGAGTTGTTCTGTTATTTTAGGTTGTATATTGCATTGATAAATAGATACATTAAAATATTAATGACTTCAAAAGAGAGCATTTCCAAAAATTGAAAGGGAACGTGGAAGAGAGGACTTACTTAGAAACCAATAAAAGGGAAAAATACATTAAAGTAACTTTTCAGCTATTTGAAACTCCTTCTTCCAGCTGAAGCTATGTCATCAATTATTAAAATGAATCAATTTTCAGAAGACTTGTAAGCAGCTTATATGTTAAATAGATAGACCGTGTGTTACATTCTGGATTTGTGTCTAGTTAAAGCCACCTAGAGTGGAATATTTGCATCCTCTTATACCATTGAAATAGAAAGATATTTAATTGCTGCTTGAATAGCAGGTACGGAGGGCCATACAGTGACTGTAGAGAAAAGTGAGTTAGGGCAGATCATATGGGAACAGCATAAAGATGAAAACAAAGGCATGAGAGGGTGGAAACTTGTAATACACATGGTAGTAGACTAAAGCTGTTGTTCTGTCTGTAATGTGGCATCTCTGCTATGAGCCCAAACCGACAGTTTTCACCTGAAGACATCAGAAGTGTTTAAGTTGTTATTAGTGTTGTGATTTAGTGTGTCTTTTTAGCAAAGGAGTAAACTAGCTCCTAGATGTTATGATAATAAGGTAATAAATAATATATGCCTATTTCTGTGCCAGCAATTTATAATTGATGTTCTTCAATGTTCTGTCCTTTACAGCTGTGCAGATTATTCCAGCCTCAGTACAGCCTGCTACCCCAACTACCATTAAAGTCATCAACAGCAGCGCAAAGGCAGCTAAAGTGCAGAGAGCTCCGAGGATCTCCGGGGAGGATAGAAGTTCCCCTGGAAACAGAACAGGTACCCTCTCCATTCACTTCAATGCAAACGCAGTGAACACGTATTAATTTGAATTGCAGTTCTGTGGAGTGCATCCTTGGCACTCTGAATGTGAGGTTTGTAGGAGTCCGTGTCGTATGCGGGCGACTGTGGCTACAGAATACATCCCAAGCACACGCAGACCTGACCGGCTGGTTGTCTCACACTGGCACAATGTTAATGTGGTGCCACATCAACATTAGCTTTTGAATCCGCCTGTAAATAAAATGAATAAAATTGTTTCTTTTCCTGGCATTTGAGTCTGTCCTCTGAAGCCAATGCATAGCATTTATTCAAGCTTTTAACTTCTCTCTGCTTTCCATTTCCAGAAAGGGGAGGAAATAAACTGCATGTTGTATAGTCCCAACATAGCTGCTCTACTTGCTCTACTTGTTCCCTTCCTGCTCTTCCCCACCTGATTTGGTGACTTTAGAATTTAGCAAGTTTCAGATTTCTTGTTTTATTAAACAGATGCACCTTCTGGAAAACTGCACACTGGATCTACAGTACTTTTTGATTACTAAGAACTCATCTCAATTTCTTATTTTTTTTTCTTGCTGTCATTTTTGCTTTGATTCTCTCCACTATTGTGAGTCTGTTAAATCACTTCCTCAACTTCCCCTTGAGTTTTTACTTGTTTTAAACTCTTCATAAAAGTCTGTTATGATGTCATTCAGGATTCTTAGGCCAGGATTTTATCGACTGACAACAGTGGGGGGATGCTCTGTTTCTCTGTTTAGGCAGTAGGTCTGCTGCCTGTATCTCATGTTAATTTAGGAATTCAGCTGCCGATACTCGAGTTAAAAAGATATCTTAATGATTGGACTTGAAAAATAATGGCGTAAGCTGAACTTTGGATGTGGGTTTTTTTCTCATATTTCATGCTGAAAATTAGAGACACCTATATTTTTAAAGAACAACTTCTATTACATATACATATGTTTGTGTGAATACCTGAAGAGCAATAAGCAGTTCTTGCTAAATCTGTTCTATTTTAAGGATAGATATGTGTTTAAATTAATGTATAGTGTTATATAATATTTTTTTCTTAAGTCCTAGGGACAGATTTATAAGAAATATTATTTTCTTTCTGTATTCATTAGTTCTTTTTTTTTAGTAGATTAATACAAGTGACTTCGCAGGAAAATGTTTAGAAAAGAATAATTAGAATAAATTAATTAATTGCAAGTTTTCCTTCCATCATGTAATCTATGTTGGTATGCTTTAATATGTTGGTTGAAGATTTTTGTGTCTATGAGGGGAACATAAAAAGGGCTAACTGAAATGGATCTTGTTATTCGTATTTTAACAGGAAACAATGGTCAGATCCAGTTGTGGCAGTTTTTATTAGAACTCCTCACTGACAAGGATGCTCGGGACTGTATTTCTTGGGTTGGTGATGAAGGAGAGTTCAAATTGAATCAACCTGAACTGGTTGCACAAAAATGGGGACAGCGCAAAAACAAACCCACGATGAACTACGAGAAGCTTAGTCGAGCCTTGCGGTAAGAAACTTTAGGAACTGAGCAGACATGAAGTGATTTGCTTCCACTTGGCTATTTTATTTTTAAGTATCATAATGCAAGACTTGTGGCTTTTTTAGTAAGGAGATAAAGAGGTCCTCTGAAGCTACTCCTTCCCAGCAAATTGTGCTAGTCTTAGGGGCAAGGTGTTTTATTTTTTCTTTCAAGAAGCTAGTACATATTTCATATGTACATATGAAATACGAAAACATATTTTATTCAGGATTATTGAACACTGACCTAATAGTTAATTTGGGTAGCTCTCATTTAGAAATATTTTTTAAATACATCTTTGGCATTTATGCTTTCAGTAGTGTGCCAAACAATATTCATTGTTGGTGAAACATACAGAAATACATGAGTACTCTCAATTATTACCCTATTTTTATATTCTTGCAGTTTGTGTTCCTCTTTCTCTTGTAGTAGTATAAAGCAGATACTGTCTTGTAATTATGTAATTGTTAGTAGTTTTCTGCATGTAACAACTTTTTCTAATTTCAAATATTCATTGATTTATTCCACTGTTCTTATGGTAGGGATGTTAAATTCAAAAATGCAGTTGACAGGTAAGTTTCAGCAGTTGTGATTCCAACACAGCGAATTTTTGTTATCTGAAGAAGTGGAAACATTTCAGGTTGTCTTCATTTCATCGAGATTTTGTAGTTTGTCATTAATTAAAGGGAGTTGTATTATTGAATCACTGTAGGTGGTGTGCCTGAGGAGGAGGAAGAATGCTAGTATCTGAATTTTAGAGGTTGTGGGGTTTTTTTCGACTGATTATTTTGGCCTTTGGTGTCATTTGAAGATTCATCCAAGTTCTCAGAAGTCATTAAGACTGAATTTCTGATTTCTTATTCTGATATGGTTGAATCTGTTTCTCTTTATTGTTCAAGAAAGATATTTATTGCCTAATCCTGCAAATTACTTAAGCAGTTTTGGGAACTCTTTTTATATGACTGAAATTGCATATTGGTTGAAGTCTGAGATCTAAGATTTATTCTTCAGCATTTCCACTTTTGATTACACTATTTTTTCCAAAGGAAGTGAACTCATCCAGCATTGTTTAAAAAAAAGAGAAATCAAATTCTATTTTAAAATACCTCTATGAGAAATGATGGGAAAGTTACCGTATTCTGGCTTTCTTTAGTCTTTTAGGGAGGGTTTAAATAACATCAGTCTGCATAGTGCTCAATAAGTACTTTCACTGGGGAAGACTGACATCTAAAAGACCACAAGTGGTGTAGAGTCAGGAGAGAATTGAGAGCTCAGTGTCTCACATACGTGAGCAGGAGGCATCAGAAGAAACTAGCAGGCATCAGATCCACGGCCTAACTTCTGGTCATCTTGTAATTTCTTGAGGCATGGTATTTTATTTTATGAGTTTGAGAGGAAAGGGGATAAATTAGTGACAAAGAAATATTTTGAAGAATACTAGGTATGGAAAGATGCAACTGCTAGTAGGTCCTGAGCCCCAGATCATTGAAAGCAAGGAAGAGCATCAATATATGCTTACTCTACTTTCATCCTTTTCCTTAGGTGCCCTCTTTTAGTCTGTTGGAGTCTGTATTCTGTTTATATTCTGTTCTAGATACATCTTTGTGGTCTTGTATGGCTGTTCTTGCGTGACTTACACATTAAATTAGAATGTTACTTTTTTCATAGGACAGAATCCCTCAGGTGGGAAGAACCTCAGGAGGTTTCCTCTCACTCAGAGCAGTAGAATTGCAGTAGAGCTCCTCTCCAGACTGGTTTTTTGCAATACCATTCCCATATTTCCAACCTGTTTTTGTGAATCTATGTGTTTGTGTACTGAAGGTGTATGTGAAAACTTTCAGGAACATAAAAATGATGTAAATGATGCTAATGTTTTTCTGGGGTTTGTGAACAAATGCCACAGAAGATTTCAAAAGCAGCTGAAGAACTTTAGAATAACGTTCTTATCACTTGGATATTAAACAGATGTCTGCGCAGTAATTTGCATAAATTGCTATTAGAGAAGTTTTGCATTTACATTTTAGTCACAGAATTACAGAAATCACGTTCCTCAAAATGTTGCCGTTTTGGCAGCTGCATCAATATTGACGTGTTTTCTAACACTTGAATGTCTGAAGGGATATTTAATGTCTCTTGCTACTCACATGATAAACACTGTTTCCACGCTGAAGTGTTATTAAATGGTAATATGTTTTGTTTACTAATGTAGGAAAATTACTGTATGACTTGTCAATTAATAGAGAAAATGATGTTGATATTTTTGAGGAATGTGCTGGATTTTCTGCCCAGCTGTAGGAAACCCAGACAGTATAGAAACTAATACATGGTAAAAAACACAAGTAGTTTTTTTATGTTACATACACCTTGCTAAATTTTCTAAAATCAACATTTGCTTAGTTACTCAGTAGGGAATTGAGACTCAAAGAAAAATAATTCATCTCCTCTGTTGTTCTGAAGTGAAGTTTTCATGTGACTCGGGACATTCCAGTGACTAAGGCTTTGTAAACTTGCATCAGCATTTGTTTATTTTTAGCGTTCTGTATTTTTGAATAAGCAAATCCCATAATCAGAAATTCATTCAACATAATATTGAAGACAATCCTCTTGCCATATTGCCTGTATTCTAACTTGAGTGATTCTAGCATGAAACGTGGGCTTGGGCCTTTGCATAAATGCAGACTAACTTCTTCTGATCCTTATCTGATCACATCAGTAATGCAGACTAAATCATTTAAATATTTTCAGTTTTGCAAAGCATTTTTCTACAGCATTATTTGAGACACGCATGATTATGCAATGAATTAAATGCTTGTGCAGAGTTAAATAACTTTTAAAAAAGAAAATTTTGGCCAGTGACCCTTGTCATATGCTATGGCATATTAGAAACTCTGGCTTTCTGCAGATGCTTTGTGTTGACCCAGGTGAGCACAGCTCCCAGTTCTCCAGTTTCTCCATGTCCAGTTCCCTGCCATATTTGACATGAATGCCTGCCCAGCGTTCCCACACGGGAAGCTATGCTGTATTTCTCTAAGCTATGTGGTATTTCACACACGAGAGATACCTCCCATCCTTCCCCAATTCTGCCCGGTACTGCAAGGCTGTAGTTCAAAGCTGAACAGAAATTGTCACCCTCATTTGTACTTCATTGGGGTGATGGTTTTGAGGAGAAGAAATTGTGTGAGTTTCTTCGTTGGGTTGGTTGGTTTTGGTTCTTTTCCAAATTTGTCACAAGCTTATTAAGTTCGTCAAGTCCAAGTTATGTCGCAGCCCCTTGGGATTTCTATTAATGCATACAGTGAGACAGAAGCAGTAACAAAACTGAAAAATTCTAACTTCTGTTTTACTGGTATCACATAAAGCTTTATAATGTCTTTGGAGCACAGTGGGTCATACAGACCGTGTTACTGCATTTCTGCCCCATGATAATTCTTTTGTGGCACTGTGTAAAAAGTATTCATAGTTAGAGAAGTCACTTCTGGTTGTAAATAAAGGCAAAGGATGCAGTTGTAAACTATAAAAAAAAAAAACCCAACCCACATGTTTTTGTAGTTTTACTTCTATCTTCAAAAGTGATAGGGAGAGAATGGCTGCTTTAGTATCATAGAAACTACAGTGCTGGTTCTCAAACTGTTTCCAGCATGAACTTTTCTCCTTGGAAAAGCAGAAATGAGTAAAGAAGGCAAAGGACAACAATGACATGGAAGGTAACATTTTCTTAAGGCAAAGCACTATATAAAACTTATTCCCTTCCCCTTGAGCTGTTCTCCCTTTTCTCATGTAGGAAAATGCTTAGGCAGCATCTTGGTGTATGAAATTACGTGAGAATCATGATGAGATAAAGATTCATATTTTGGCCTGCGAGTGACCTTAAGTAAATAACCAATACATATGGGAGTTACAGGTGCTGAAAATGTACATTGATTTTTAATTTTTAATTCTGTTTCTGTTTTTACAGGTATTACTATGATGGAGACATGATCTGCAAAGTGCAAGGCAAGAGGTTTGTGTACAAATTTGTCTGCGACTTGAAAACCCTCATTGGCTACAGCGCGGCGGAGTTGAATCGGTTGGTGACAGAGTGCGAGCAGAAGAAGCTGGCCAAGATGCAGCTCCACGGCATCGCCCAGCCTGTCACAGCAGTGGCGCTGGCCACGGCGTCCCTGCAAACAGAGAAAGATAACTGAGCACCGGCACCTGGAAGTGGGAGCCCGAGGCCTTTCCTGTATAACCAGAGCAGCTGCTGCTCTTACCTTGGTCAGAATCGGAAACGCCTTTTGTTCATTGACAGTACAATATAGAGCATGTTTTTCTATAAAGAGCTGGGACTCGTGTAAATTTGGATCTTTTAACAGCATATATTTCCATGTAAGTTAAGGGATCACCACGACTTCTGCGGCTTTGAGTCAGGGCCTCTGTGGTATGCAGTCTGAAACTGGTGAGGAAGGTTGAACTGGTCAGCACTCTGTGTCCACAGCCGTGCAACGTAATTTCTGCAGCGCTTTTAACGAAAAAGAAGTACCTGCATACAGCAAGCATGCTGATCAGTTCTCTGAACTCGGTTCTTTCCAGTCTTTTGTTCTCTGCTGAGCTACCAAATGGCGTTTGGTGCTTTCAAAGCTGAACATGTTCATTATTCTCATTTAATCACCAAAAGACACATTAAATGTTAAGGAGCATCTGGTTCTTAAAACAGCTTCTGTGTTTATGAGCAAAGGAGACTAAGACTAGACCGAACTGAAGATCAGTGCTGAAGAAGGAGATCCAGGTTTAGATCTGGCTTAGGTGAAAAGCCAATTTTGAGTATTTCGTTGTAATGTGTAGATAATATGCATATACAAGAGCAAGTATTTGCCCATTTGGAAAAACTTGGTTACCGCTGGCCACTTAGCAAAAAGCAAAAATAAACTTCTTCCCCCACTACCACCCCCATCGGGTGATTTGAAAACTTGAGAAAATAACCCTTGCCCAAAGAGTGGCTTGTTTTGGTCGGGGGAGAGTATAATGCTCTGATCTACAAGGTCCTTACACCTGCACGTTAGTCAACCTTAGCAACTGAAGACTTAAGTTAATCACAGTCAGTAGTCCCTGTTTAGAAACAAAAACACAAGTTGGAAATAGTTTTACAGAGAACTGAAATTTGATTTCTAAATTATTGTAAGGTCTGACACACATTAAAATACAAAGATTTATTTTTTATTTAAAATATAATCTTTCTGAGCTTCACGTGATGTTTTGGAGGCTTTGTAAGCCAAATGCATGCTCTAGAGCTGGGTGCAATTTGAAGTCTGGATGATGAGTAGAAATAATTGGAATGTATTCTGAATTTTGAGCTATGAAAAGTACTTCGTGCAAACTTACATGTGCAGTAAAGCATGGGCTGCAACTTTTGAGCTTCTGTACTGATACCTATTAGAAGATTTCTTTCAATGACTGAAAATGGTGCAGTTTGAGGTTTCTTTTGCCCCTTCATGTTAAACAGAATATTCTGTTACCATGCATTTTTCCAGCTTTTCCTAAGTGAAACTCCCTCTGGTAACACTTAACAATTAGAATTCAAGTGGATAAGGGTACACATTTAATTCTGTGAGGGACTGAGCTACTCATAAACCTTAAATCAAAAGTGCTTATTGAGTGATGTTCTAAACATCATATATATATATATATACACACACACTGAGTAGCAAGAGTGCTGGGCTGTTGCTCTTGGTCTGGAAAGGAACGGTCATACTTGCAGGCAGAGAGCACAGAAAACTCATGTTTGTTTTAAAGACACATTGAGAACAGAGCTTTATGTTTATAAGCAGGTGTTCATCTGGAGATACTTTTTGCCTAACTAGAAATCTTGCACGTAGTTATAGCCTACTTTTTTCACCACCTCAATTAGAATTTTTAATTTTTTTTGCTAGATTCTTTCAGTAACTCTTGATTCTGCTTTCATTCTTGAGCTCTTGAAGCACTCAGTCTACTGAGTGTGCTGGTTTAATTTTGTTTTCCAAAAAACGCTTGAGCCCTGAGCAAAATACATAGATGCATCTGTCACGAGAGGTCAGCCCTCGGTCCCTCGATTACTGCGATGGTCTGTTTTCGTCGGTTGGCGCGTGTTTGGGGCGACTCGTGCGAAGCGATGCAGGTTTGCTCACTGAGAATAAAAGCAAAGCTGCCAGTTTGGTGGCAGCAACCACGTGTGTGACACCACTCCATCACTAAAGAGGAGTCCAGTACAAGTCACTAGCTTTTATTTAGCAGAGTTTGTGAGAGGCCTTTTTGGTTAAAATGTCAGCTTTTTAGATCAGACTGGAATGTGGGAAGATAAACTAGCAGCAAAATTGAAATGCAGTATTAATACTTTGTTCCCCTGAACGTTCTTGTTACACAATACGCCCCTTGGGGGAAACTTCTGATACCACGCTTTCTTTGTAAATATGTCTTGATTGTTTTGCAGCTTTTCCGTAGGTGTGATAGTCCTTTGGGTTTTTGTTGAGGGATCATCTGCTTTTCCACCCTGTTCTAATTAGTCAAGAAAGAATCTTTCAAGTGGTATAAAGTCACTGTCACATTCTCTGTGGTCAAGGGAGAAATCTGTGACTAACTTGATGTCTTCAATAAACTAAAAGATGTAGAATATATTGTCAAAGGTTGTTCTGTTGCTGCCAGAAGAAAAACACAGAGTGAATATTCCCAATTTTTTTGTAAAATGGAAGGGGTTTTGCATACTTTTTACTCTTTAAATAAAGACACTTATACTCTGCTAATAATTATGTATTTCTTTTGTGTTTTGCATTTTTTTGGTAATTTTACATGAAACAATTATTTTCTATTTTTACTCTGATAAAATATTTGTGCATAAAATGTCAATATAGTAAAATAAAAATGTTATACAGCTAATGCCTGTTGACTTCTTAATTTTTCAGAAAGCCATTTGTCATGTTGTTTGGGTGCAGCCACTTTAAAGATGAATACAGGCACTTTATTCTCATTCTCAAGATCACTAGCTGGTTACAGGAAGAAGGCAGACTTATTTTTTTGAAAATGCATCTTTGTAACTCCGTACTTGGTTATATGTTTCTACTTCTAAACTGGAACTTGGTGTCCTTCATTAATGTAAGAGCTTTCCTTGAACATCTTAATTCTAAATGTCAGAGTGGTGGTTTTTTAAAAATAGTGATGGAAACGTAATAGTCGGACAGAATGGAGCTCTGTAAAATAGGTTTATACGTTTAGGAGTGTTTAAGTTGGAAAGATTCATGTTGATCTGTAATCTTTGGACTTTGTTTCACTTTTGGAAATAGTCTCACTTCATATGTGTCCCACTAACTCACTCATTAGTGTTGCACTTGCTAAAAGGAAGATTTAAAGGAAAAAAGCAGCCAGGGAGCAGGTTAGGAAAGCAAAAACCCTGATAGAATTAAATCTGGTTAAGGATCATAGAATCATAGAATGGCCTAGGCTGGAAGGGAGCTTAGAGATCATTTAATCCAACCTCCCTGTCATGGGCAGAGACGCCTCTCAACTAGATCAGGCAACACATGGGGACCGAACAGGGATCAAACCTGCGACCTTGGTGTTATCAGCACCACGCTCAAGAAGATTCTACAGGTACGTTGATGATAAGGGGAAGACTAAGGAGAATGTGCCTTTTACGAGGATATAACAAGGTGGATAGATGATGGAAGAGTGGTGGATGTGGTCTACCTTGACTTCAGTAAAGCATTTGACACAGTCTCCCACAGCATCCTCGCTGCTAAACTGCAGAAGTGTGGTCTAGACTCTCGGGTAGTGAGGTGGACTGTGAACTGGCTAAGGGGAAGAAGCCAAAGAGTTGTGGTCAATGGGGCGGAGTCTGGTTGGAGGCCTGTATCCAGTGGAGTCCCTCAAGGGTCGGTACTGGGACCAGTATTATTCAATATATTCATCGATGACTTGGATGAGGGACTAGAGAGTACTATCAGCAAGTTTGCTGATGACACCAAGCTGGGAGGAGTGGCTGACACACCAGAAGGCTGTGCTGCCATCCAGCGAGACCTGGCAGGCTGGAGGGTTGGGCGGGGAAAAATTTAATGAAATATAACAAGGGTAAATGTAGGGTCTTGCATCTGGGTAGGAACAACCCCAGGTTCCAGTATAAGTTGGGGAATGACTTATTAGAGAGCAGTGTAGGGGAAAGGGACCTGGGAGTCTTGGTGGACAGCAGGATGACCATGAGCCAGCAGTGTGCCCTTGTGGCCAGGAAGGCCAATGGCATCCTGGGGTGTATTAGAAGGGGGGTGGTTAGTAGGTCGAGAGAGGTTCTCCTTCCCCTCTACTCTGCCCTGGTGAGACCCCATCTGGAATACTGTGTCCAGTTCTGGGCCCCTCAGTTCAAGAAAGACAGGGAAGTACTGGAGAGAGTCCAGCACAGGGCAACTAGGATGATTAAGGGAGTGGAGCATCTCCCTTATGAGAAAAGACTGAAGGAGCTGGGGCTCTTTAGTTTGGAGAAGAGGAGACTGAGGGCTGACCTCATTAATGTTTACAAATATATCAAGGGTGAGTGTCACGAGGATGGAGCCAGGCTCTTCTCGGTGACAACCACTGATAGGACAAGGGGTAATGGGCTGAAACTGGAACATAAGAGGTTCCGCTTAAACTCGAGAAGAAACTTCTTCTCAGTGAGGGTGACGGAGCCCTGGAACAGGCTGCCCAGAGAGGCTGTGGAGTCTCCTTCTCTGGAGACATTCAAGACCTGCCCGGACACGTTCCTGTGTGGCATAGTCTAGGCATTCCTGCTCTGGCAGGGGGATTGGACTTGATGATCTTTCGAGGTCCCTTCCAATCCCTAACATTCTATGATTCTATGAATGTGAGTCCTCTCTGAAAGGAAACAGGAGACTTGGTTCCCCAGGACCTGGAAAAGGCTGAGGTCCTCAGCATCTTTTTTTCCTTGTTCTGCACTGGCAAATGCTTCAGTCACGCTGCCCAAGTCACAGAAGGCAAGGGCAGGGACTGGGAGAATGGACAGCCCTCTGTAGGAGAAGATCAGCTTTGAGACCATCTAAGGAACCTGAAGGTGCAGAAGTACAAGTCCATGGGACCTGATGAGATACACCCATGGGTCCTGTGGGAACTCTCATTTTTGAGATGTGCCATTGTGGAGAAGTTCCCGCTGACTGGAAAAGGGGAAACATAACTGTCATTAAAAAAAAAAAAAGAAAAAAAAAGGAAGACCCAGGGAACTACACACCAGTCAGTCTCACTTCCGTGTCTGGCAAGATCCTGGAGCGCATCCTCCTGGAAACTGTTGTAGGGCACATGGAAAATAGGTGGTTGACTACAGCCGACTAAAGTAATTTGTGGCCTCAATAAAGTAATTTGTGCCTGATGTGTGGTGGCTTTCTGTGATGGGGCTACAGTGTCAGCGGATAAGGGAAGAGCAACTGAGATCATGTGATGACATTTACAAAGCATTTGACACTGTCCCACATGACATCCTTGTCTGTAAATCAGAGACGTGGATTTGATGGATGGACCACTCAGTGGATAAGGAGTTGTCTGAATGGTCACACTCAAAGTGTTGTGGTGAATGGTTCAATGTCCAAATGGAGACCAGTGACGAGTGGTGTTCCTTGGGTCAGTACTGGGACCAGTGCTGTTTAGCATCTTTGTTGGTGACATAGACAGTAGGATTGAGCGCACCCTTGGCAAGTTTGCTGATGACACCAAGCTGTGTGATGCAATCAGCATGCTGGAAGGAAGGGATGCCATCCAGAGGAACCTGGACAGGCTTGAGAGGTGGGCCCGTGCAAACCTCATGGAGTTTTAAGAGGGCCAAGTGCAAGGGCCTGCAACTGGGTCGGGACAATCCCAAGCACAAATACAGGGACTGAGAGCAGCCCTGCAGAGAAGGACCTGGGGGTGTTGGTGGGTGAAAAATTGAACATGACCCAGCAATGTGCACTCACAGCCAAGAAAGCCAGTTGCATCCTGGGCTGCATCAAGAGAAACATGGTCAGCAGGTCAAGGGAGGTTATTCTGTCCCTCTGCTCTGCTCTCATGAGACCCCACCTGCAGTGCTGTGTCCAGCTCTGGGGTCCACATTACAAAAAGGACATGGACCTGTTGGAGAGGGTGTGATATTTTAGGTTAAGGGTTTCAGACTTGCTGAACGCAGGGGTTCGCTTATCTGTTGTGCAGACCCAGAGAACGGAGGAAAACAAGGCCTACACAGAACCAGCCGAAGGAGGGAGTCTTGTGACGACAGGACGGCCCTGTTTTGGCTAAGGAGCAAGGCCGCATGGAAGACTAACAATGTGAACCATCCTGCACATAGATAAGTTTTTGCAAAATAAAATCCTGAAGGCCACAGGGCCCAGAGTGGAAATTTTTACCCTAATATCCCTATATGACTATAGTCACCCACTCTTCGCTCAAATCATGCTGAATGCCACCCCGGGGTGGGGGGCAAGGGGTGTGAAAAATAGTATATAAGGAGCATAGAGGGTATGTGTCGTTGGGAGGAGAAGACCCCAGAAGAGGAAGAGGCAGTCGACGGGCTGTGCTCCTTCTCCTTCACCCAAGACAGGGACGCCTTCTTGGTAAGAATTGCGCTTCCACCTTTTGGTGTGTAATACCCGGGATAGTATTTTGCTAGCATTAGTATCGTATATTAGCGCTATTGCAGAGAGTGAATTTATCAACGGCAACTCCGAACCTTGTATCTGTCGCTTCAATAAATTACTTATTGTTAGTTACCTTGCAAATTGTCTCAGTGCAAGTCCTTAAATGGGGCTCTGAAAATTCAGTGCAAGCCCTTAGTGGGGCTCTGAAAACTCAGCGCAAGTCCCTAACGGGGCTCTGAAACAAGCAAGTGCTTAGCTGGGGTACGTGCCTCTCACAGCCACATACCTTTCACGCGACAGAGGGTCCAGAGGAGAACCGTGAAGATGATTAGGGGGTTGGAGCCCCTCACCTGTGAGGACAGGCTGAGAGAGTTGGGCTTGTTCAGCCTGGAGAAGGCTCCAGGGAGACCTTATAGTAGCCTTCAAGTACCTTAAGGGGGCCTACAGGAAAGACAGGAAGGGTCTCTTTTTCAGAGAGTATAGTGATAGGACAAAGGGCAATGGTTTCAAACTGGAAGAGGGTAGAGTTAGATTAGACATAAGGTAGGAATTCTTTACTGTGAGGGTGGTGAGGCTCTGGCACAGGTTGCCCAGAGAAGCTGTGGATGGCCCCTCCCTTGAAGTATCCAAGGCCAGGCTGGATGAGACTTTGAGCAAACAGGTCCACTGCGAGACGTCCCTGCCCATGGCAGGAGGATTGGAACTAGATGATCTTTAAGGTCTCTTCCAACCCAAACCATTCTATGATTCTAAGATAGAATTATGATTATACTGCTATTACCTTATTTTAAAATCATATCTTAATAGACGTATTCTCATTAGACCTCTGAACTCCTCCATCTGTTCTGCCAAATTCAAGACTGAAATATTTTGTCATCTTCAAATATACCAGATCACTTGATTTCAAAATGTTTATGCTCAGCTCAGCAGCAACAGCATGTAATGGTCTGAAAATAATTTTTAGAACATTTCAGTAATGTGTTGGCCTTTTTTTAAAGTGCGCTTAAAAATGTTCAGTAGCTTATTAATTGAGGACCTTTTAATATCTTCATGTTACGATGCAATTCTTTTGGGATTCCCATTCTCAAACTTAAATATTTCTTGTAAATATATAGGGAATTCCAAATTAACATATTGCAATTATCAATCTTAAACAAAATAAGTTGACATAGGGCTCCATTTTCTGCTAGTGAAAGAAGGATGATATAAGGTGTGTTGATGTAAATTTATGGAATTTGTTTTTCTTAAAGCATCATAAGATCTGTATCATTCTTACTAAAATGATGGGTTTTGTTTTTCAAGATCATAAAAATTCTTAAAGGTTATGGTTTTTATATAGCTGTATCATATATTTGATATAGCTGTATTTGGTTTGATACTTTTTTCTTTTGGAAAAGTTATTCTTGATATGCATGATGCTAAACATAAGTTTACTTAATAATTAAAGGAGAGGAATGATCGACTGGTTTTGAGATTTATAACATGGGATTCCATTCATTGGACATATTATGACTCAATTACATTTTGCAGCATTATTTCAGGGCTAGAGTGCACGACATCTAATCAGGCACCAAACTGAAATGTTATCATGTTGTAATTGTAGAGTATTGATATCTTAGCCATTAATAATTTGAAACTAAGATTAAAAAATGCTGAAGAGGGAGGAACAAATATTGAGTGACTGCCTTTAATTAAAATACGTCTTAACTCATGGAACTGGTCTTCTGGAAACCAAGATTAAATGGTGCTAATGGCAGTGGTATCAGGAGATGGCATCTGTAACCCACGAAACAGTTCTCGTTTACTTGGAAAAATAAAGGAATTGGTCATTGTGTTTGTGGTTCATGACACACAACATCCAAGTAGGTTCTTTTTTAGGTGGTGTCACTGTAACTGGCTGTGATGGGAAAGAAAGAATCCAAAGATAGTTAATTATTGATCAGAGTTGTAAGCAACTTACTCATGCAGTTAATTAAAATAAAGACACTTTAAAATAAGAGATAACTCTGTATCAGAAACAGCAGAAATCCTCATGTAAATAGTCGTCTCTTTACCAGAAACAGCTGAAACTACCCACAGTGCATTACTTTATAATTGCCCAACAGTTCTTGACTTATAAAACAATGGCTGGATAGCAGATAGTAATAAAATTTTATTTTATTCTTTAATGACATTTTTAGGTTGTTGGCATTGAAACGATTGTTGAGAAACAGCAGGAAAAATGCTGCACAGCTTCAGTGAGTGTGAGAGATTGTGGAAATATTCAGTTTTGTCTGTTGAATTGCTTCAGGTATTTAGTGTTAAAAAAAACCCAAACAACAAAAAATTGTCCGTAATAGATTTGATATATTTAGACACATGTTTTTTTTTTTTAAAAAAAAATCTTTGCAACCTAACTTGTAAATAAAAGAAGTTAGCCTTCAGGAGCCATATTTCTGGTCTTATCTGAAATACCTGTAAGAATACACTAATCAAAATAGAATAACCCCATCTCAGTAGACAAAAACCAAATTATATGAATCAGTTCAAGAAAGACAGGGAACTGCTGGAGAGAGTCCAGCACAGGGCAACTAGGATGATTAAGGGAGTGGAGCATCTCCCTTATGAGGAAAGGCTGAAGGAGCTGGGGCTCTTTAGTTTGGAGAAGAGGAGACTGAGGGGTGACCTCATTAATGTTTACAAATATATCAAGGGTGAGTGTCACGAGGATGGAGCCAGGCTCTTCTCGGTGACAACCAATGATAGGACAAGGGGTAATGGGCTGAAACTGGAACATAAGAGGTTCCGCTTAAACTCGAGAAGAAACTTTTTCTCAGTGAGGGTGACGGAGCCCTGGAACAGGCTGCCCAGAGAGGCTGTGGAGTCTCCTTCTCTGGAGACATTCAAGACCTGCCTGGACACGTTCCTATGTAGCATAATCTAGGCATTCCTGCTCTGGCAGGGGGATTGGACTTGATGATCTTTCGAGGTCCCTTCCAATCCCTAACATTCTGTGATTCTGTGATTCTGTGATATCTATTATAATAGAATATGTAATGTATATCAATTATTGATTATAATTGAAGCAAGCATGTATGGCAATAAATTAAAAATCAGAAGATTCGTTGTTTATTTGAAATTCCTCTCAGTTAGGGAAAGTTATTTGGGGATGAAAAAAATTTAACTAGCTGTTTGCTCCTTCATCCCAGTAAGCTTAGGTTTTTCAATACTCTTATTTTCAAGGGCTCTTCAGGAATTGTGTTTGCGAAAAACCTTCAGCTGCAGAAGACAAAGAGAAAACAGTAAGTTTTAAAAAAATCTTGTAAAGGTGAAAGCTGCAAGTGGCGTGCCTGGAAAAAAATTAGTCTGGAAGAGTGAGGATGCAAGAGATGAGATTTAACGAGATTAACTAGGGGAAAAGACACCTGCAGGATACAGCTCTTTAAACTTCAGGATTAGGATAGAAAAGGTATTAATTTATTTCCACCCTCACCCCCCCCTCTAAAAGCAGTGTTTTACTCCAGATATTTCCATTGTCTCTTAAATTAGCTTGTGTATAGAATGCTGTGTTTTTTTGTTGTGACCCTCATGGCAGTCAGTTTTATATATGAAATGGAGCAATTTCCCTTTGCAAGGCTTACCTCTGATACTGAAAACTCTTTGCTGAAAACTACAAAACTTTAGTCACTAATCAAAATCCTAATCAGAAGCCCTGCTATCAAGGTTGTGGTCGCTCAGCAAATCAATAGTAGATTTGTGAGTAACAATCATCATAGATATTACTGAATAAGAGTTCACACAGCTTCTTTTCCCAAAAGACAAGCTCAACTGCATCCACGGAGATTTTTGGCTGAAAAAAATCCATCAACATAAGCCTCCTTTCTCAAGAAAAAGAAACTTCTTTTTAATGCTGATCTGAGTCTCCAGGGATTTCCTTGTGTATCTTCCTCTTTCACACATTTACAAATAGAGTATGCATGTTTTCTTGCCAAAAAAACCCCAAACCTTTATATATTTCCTGCTTATCTGTGTATGCTAGAATTGTCCAAAGTACTTTACAGAAATTGTTGATATCTTTCAGCAGTTAATATAATCCTGATTTATGCCTGGATCGTGTGAAAGGCATTAGATTCTTGCATAATACGTGTTGCCTGTCAGAAGCAGAAATTATAAACGTGTTTAATCGCTTAGTATTGTGCTGCAACTGCCTTGCTATTTAACGAGAAGCCTGTAGTCTTAATATAACACTAAAATACAATTATTACTGCAAGAAAGATGAAAAAAAATCACATCAAGCAGCCAGCCCTCCAATGTGATAATTGCCACCTCCAGCCCCCATGAGAGCTGATGCTGAAGCTTCATTCCTGTATGACCAAAAAAGAAAACCCCACTGCACTCAACTCTGTCCTTCAACGAGGCTGGCTGCGCTGTCACGCTCCAGTTTTATCTTGCTCATTTCATGTGTGAAGAATTTACAGTTAAAATGAATAATTAAAGTACAACTTCATTTGGTATTAATCTGGGTAACGTTCTTGAAGCGAGAGGTCATCGGTTGCTTTCAGACTGTGGAAAGTTATAATTTGCTCGGGATTTTTGGATTTCAGAACAACTGAGGTGTTCTATGCAGCTCAGGAGGAACTTGCCTGAGGTGGAAAGAAACTTCTTTAAAATGAAGTTCTGCTCCAGTACCGGCTTCTCCCAGCTGATGTCACTCTGACAATGAATTCAAGTGCACGAGATAGAAAGCAACACTCACTATAAAATCTAAAGCTGCTCCTGAAGGGAGAAGACACTCATCCTGGGGGCGTAGGAAGGAAATGTATTAACACACATGGAGGAGCTGAAGGCTCAGCGTGGGCACCCCACGGCAGAGCCCAGCTGGGACAGTAGAAACAGTGTGGTGGCATTTCTAGGCTGATGGGACAACTGACCGTGGCTGCCTGCCGCCCTCAGGGCTCTGCCCTCGCTTGTGCTCTGGCCACGGCAGCGGCCTCTGTTTCAGCCTGACCTCCACCGCTGTGGGGCTGGATCTGGGTGGAGGACATGGCTCAGCAGCCTGGTGGCCTGTGTCCTCCCTGTGAGAAACAGGAGTGAAGGAGGAAGCGATGGTGGCTTGGTGTCTTCCTGTGTGGCAGGGCTGCTTGCCCTGGCTGAGGTAAGCGTGCTCCAGGCCACCACCACAGCTCGATGGATTTGTTCTGCCCCACTCTGGCCCCATGCCCCAAAGGCTGGGGCTTCTTTGCCCTTGGGTTGGTGAAGTTCTGGTCCTTGAAGTCTCCAGATGTGAAGACTGAACCAGAACAGGGTTGATGTGAACAAAAAACAGCTGTTTGTTTGTGCACTGAGGCAAGGAGCAACACAGGGGCAGAGCGTGATTGCTGCAGGTGTTTGGTAGCTTGGTAGGGGAAGTTTCTTAACGTCCAGATCTCAGCAGAGCGATCGAGCACTCGTATCTCCTGTGAGAAAAATGCTTTTTTTGGTTAATTTCTTAACTGAGTGCCTGCAAAGCGTTAAGGAGGTGGGGACCACAGCGACAAAGCAGTCTCAGGGTCCCTGGTCTGAATTTGCAGGGAGTCTGGCACGACTGTGCTGAAAAGTATGAACCACTCATTTTTTCTTACTGGAGGTTTTTTTAGCGCTGTTTCACACTGTTTTGTCACAAACTCCAGCAGAGAGCTTCCCATTCGCCCTTCTGAAGCTGCCTGGTTGGGTTGCACCTCTCCATGTGGCTGCACGTCCCTCCTCCTCTTCCTCCCCACCACCTGCAGCTGCTGTCTGTGAGCATAGAGCTTTTGCCTTTCTCATTGCAGGCAAGACTTCTGGGGCAGTGGGTAGCAAACGCAATGAATCAGCTGAAAATGATTATTTTCAACCCATACACTTTTTTCAAGCGTATGAAAATTATTCCCATCCTTTCTAAAGGAGCTATAGGGTCTGCGAGCCTCCTGTGTTATAAAACTCTGTTCCAAGCGACACATGGATTTCCTTGTGACAGTGGGTGTTGCTGCAGCTTTCTCTCTACTAACCTTGGGTTGTTCTCTCAGCCTCTTGCTGCTAAAACCTTGGGTGTATGTGCCTGACAAGATGGATGGGGGTACATGTTCTCTTAAGTGCATATACAAATTATAGGGAAATTAATAGAAGATTGCAGTATCAATAATTTGAATGAAAAAATTAGAACGTCATCTTTAAAATTCCTACTTGCTTGTGCTTAATTCCAGCATCCTAATGAGCTATTTCAAAAGATTTATGATCTCTTTACCTCTGGCTTCCAAATCAGGGCCTTTTTTATTAAAAAATCATTTCTGTAATGCTATTGCACAATTTGATGCTTTACTGGCCAGGAGCAGGAAGCCATGAGAGGAACAGGGGGACTTCGTTGGGGCTGTGGCTGGCACAGCAGAAGAGACACCCTGGCCTGGCTGGGCAGCAGCTGCCCTGGCTGCACCTCTCTCCCTGAGCAAGGAGAGGCCCTCACAAAGTGCACAGGCACAGCCCTTCAACCTCCAGTAGTTTGTCACGTTTTTTGGAGGGAGGGTTGAGAAAGAACCACCACTGACTCCCTGCTCTGCCATTTTGCAAGCAGCTGGCCTGCCCACAGCCACAGAGATGAGCAGAAGCACAGGAGCCTTTGGGTTTCGTGGAGAGCATCCCCACGTCTTGTTCCTTCCCATCACTGGGTCAACCAAGCAGGCAGATAATGGAGGGGAGCGCTGGTTCAAGTGAGTGATCTTTTGGGTGGCTGTCTTTGTCACTGCTTGGGTTTTGTGCTTGCTGGGTTAAGTAAATGTGTCCTGGCTACAGCCTGGGGGCTGCGTGTTCATGAGGTGACAAGATCTGACCTGGAGTTCCAGCTGGAAAGTGGTACCAGAGGCAGATCAGAACTAGCAACAGTGCATGGCAGAGGCTTTGTGAAATATGGTTTTGTTAAAAGCACTGTGCTTGGCAGAAAGGTGAGCCACAGCAATAAACTCATCCAGGTTAAAAAAGACAAGTTTTGAGTTTGGGTACACATAGCACAAAAAGTAAATTTATACATATGAAAATGTATATAGCAGTTACATATGATGTAATATATGATTACGTATACCTAACTTTTGCATAGAATAGATAACTTACTTAAAAACACTCACAGTGTGTTCTGTTAGGGTTCTTCCGTTAGTGATCTTCTCAATGATGTGTTGTAGGGACTCGGCAGAAAAGATAGCATAGGAGCAGAAACGTTTACCTGCATGTGACAAGGGCCAGGCCCTGCTCAGCTTGGGTTTGCCACTGGCAGCAGTGTTTCTGAGACCCCAGCCCAAGAGGTGGCACAGGGCTGATGCTGTGAGGCACTCTCAGCTCTTAGCTCTGACACCCAAATCTTCCTTTTGTCAGTTTACTGGACATGTGATTTGTAAAGAGAAATAAAGGATCAGCCAACATCGTTACGTGTCATTAGCATCTGTGATATACAAGTGCCCACATTTCTGCAACACCAGCAGCTGCTAAAATTATACCTGGTCTCCAATAACTGGCCTAGGGATGTTGCTGGGCAATCGGAGGGGATCTTCTTGCCCCTAGTTTCATGAGAAATGGCAGGCGGCTCATCTTGGGGTGTTGGCACCAAGTCATGTTGTCTCATGTTGTCTCATGTTGTCTTAGAGGGTGCCATGCTGTCACGTGTACAGCCATTGGAAAGAAAAAAATATCCCTCTCCTCTCAGATGCTTTTTTTTTTTTTTAACCCATTTCAAATCCAGGCTAATTTTTGTTGTTAGGAAATGTCTCTGTGATGATGCCAGAGCCTATAATTCAGTAGCCAGTGGCAGCCACTTCTTGGATTCAGAGTCAGAGCAGGAGGCTGGGTTAGTGGATGCCTGGAGAGAAGTTAAAATGGGTTAGCTATTTGCGCAGATTGATTCACTGAAGTGCCTCAGTAAGCAGTAATTTAGAGACACAGGAGTCTCGCATTCTGTAACCATTATGTTTTAAGGAGATAGAAGGTTCCCCTCCTTCCTTCAGCCACCGTATAAGACTTCTATTCTGTTAAAACTATGATATTTTTTATTTTCACGGGCTTCCTACCGGTGTCTGCAATCATGCTGAACCCCAAGACAACACATCATGGATTTTCAAGAATACTCTCTCTCGACACAAGCAAGGCCGCCAAACCCAAACAGATGACCATGTGTGCTACTGACACGGCTGCTTTCTGCTCAGCTTGTCTTGGCAGTTTGCTCCCAGCTCCAGTGTCTCGAGCAACAACAAGAGGCTGAGACCACGTGTGGAGGCAGCGTGGTGCAGAAAAACTGATACTCAGACAAGCTCTCACAGCATCAGTAGGTTCAAGCTGCTGCGCCAAGGTGAAGGTCATTCCCCTTCAAGTCTGACTGGGTAAGGGCAGACACTACGGCAGCAATGTGAAACATCGGTTGCTCGCTCGCAGGGTGCTGATAGATCCTTGTAATATTTTTTGTGTTCAGGTGCGGGGTTTTTTCTGCATGTGGTGACGTGCAGGTATAAATCACTACTTTACTCAACCCTAAAACAGGAGGCAATATCCAGTCAAGGTTATCTTGTTTCCCTACAAGGCTATTATTTCCGACAAGTCTGATGCATGGATGAAAATCAGCAACCGCACCCGAAGCCTTTCTGAGCCTTCCAAGACCATGGCCTGCGTGTCTTAGCAACCTGCTGCCATATACCTGAGTAGGGGCTGCTCAGCAAAATCTTTGCTCTTGACACCTCTTACAGAATATTGGGATAGCCTGATCTCTCCATCTTTTGTCTTGAAAGTAAAAAGGAGCTAAAGGCATGATGATACATTCTCCTACACACACGAGCTGTCCATGGAACAATACTTATTATGCTGTGATGCCTGCTTTGAAAATTGTTTATATTATTGAAAAGAAAGATACAAACAATTTAGATATAAAGGTTTGTAACCAAGATTAATTGAGCATTGGCTGAGTAATGCTGAAAAGACTGTGTAAATCACACGAAAGCAAGATGATAAATACAGGTTGCCAGAGAGATTACTCCTAAAAGCATTTCCTCCGACTGAAATAACAGAGCCCAACAATGCTCTCAGGCAGCAGCCTGGAAATGCATGCCAAGACACATGGATGAAGCGACCCTCAGTCCAAGGAGGGACCCTGCATCTGGGCGATGGGGATGCCCTTGGGCTGCTTTCGTGACCAGGAGCTCTGTGAAAGCTGTGCTCTGCCGTAAGCAATTGTTCGCGTGGATCTCCCAGCCATGCTGGAAGGCACGTGGACATATGGAAGATGTCAGGAGTGCTTTTTCGTGTCTATCATTCATCACAAGCATCGAGGAAAGAAAATCAGTAATTTTGTAAATAAAAGTATGCCATTGGGAATCTCTCAACAAAAGCAATTTATGGATGATATAGCTTGTGCTGGCTCTTTCTTTACTCTCTTTTCCTCACTCTGATATGAAACTTGGCAGCTACGCGGGTGACCCTGAAAGTGCACAATGAAGCCTTGGCTTGGACTTTGAATTACCATTTAATCCCCTGCTGGTGCTACCCATGGGATTTGACCAAAGTTATTAGCGACTTGTTAGTGAAAATAGCAGTCTCCAGTGGATGTTTGTTTGATTAATAAATCTGCAATACAATTTCTTACAATTGCTGGTTTCTAGCTGGTAAAGGCCCACTCAAGATTGGAAAATCAACTGCACTGTGACAGGTCAAGGACTGCCATGTGTTACTAGACCTTACAAAATGGAATTAATGCCTGATGCTAATACATCTACTTGTCTTCTCATGTTCGTGACCTCCAAAGTCCCCTGCAGTTATTAAGATACAAAGCAATTTTGTCTTAAGTATGTATTTTAAATTCAAGTGGGTATTATGGGCTTCCTGTGAAATGGATGTATTCCACATGCATGCTCCTCTTTGGAAACATCTGAAGTGTAAAAGGGTCTGTTAAATAAACCTCATTATACATCTGTCTGGTTGAATTTATTCAGGCTTTTAGAGAGCAAGAGACATTCTATACCTCATTTTTATGAGTTGGAGGATAAAAGGACATGGTCAAAAAGCAAAGAAGAAACTTTCTTACACCAGCATCAATGCTGGTGGACCTCTCTGTCAGATTTAGGTTTTTGCTAACCGATATTTTATTCTCTGAAGAACATACATGGGTTTAGATTTCTCTGTCTTTTCCGCTGACATCTCTGTGGGCCAGTCTTTTTGGTTTATTTTCCAAAAATGCAAATATTTTGCCTGAAAAGCTTTCATCCAGACTTCTCAATGGAGAAAAAGGCAACCTCCCATCCATGTGAGTCATTGCCCGAGACGGGAAACTATCTCGATTCTCACCTCTCCTGCCTCTCAACCTACTCTGCAGCAGCCAGGGTGGAAACGACGTTGCGGATCGAAAACACAGAAGCAGCTCAAAGGCCTCACAGCATGGGCAACACTGAATTATGTTGTCCAAGGATGAAAGGAAAATCTTGGTCCCTGCTGTAGCACCATTCAGAGGGATCTGGTCCGCAACTGCTCAGCTGCTTGCAGCTTTGCCCATGCCAAAAGCTGCACCTGCTGGGCTTGTCTGTGGGATGGTCGAAGTGTATTTGGTCTAAGCAGAGAGAACAGGCACTACAAAGAGATAGGAAGTCTGGTCGTGGCATGAGAGTGCAGCAGGTCACAGGGGAGGTTTGCCCCACATCTGAGAAGGTTGTGATGCATTCGAACTATATATGCAACACAGAAGAAAAACCTGGGGTCCAGGGTCCAGAACCTGGGGTGCAGGACCTCATTCTCCAGTGAAGCTCAGACAAGTTCACTTTGTCCCACCTCACAAGTGTTATGCTTGGCTGGAGGAATATTTTTTTTTCCAAAGGATAACAATACCTGATGTTGCATCACCAGCTTATTAGAAGTGATGGATGGATTACCATGGAAGTATTTTCTGAAGCTTATTCTTTGAAAGGATTTATTTTCTTTCCAGTTTGCATGAATTCATTCCTTTAGGTGCAAAACAAAAACCAGCAGGCCTGCATTTTATGCATTGTATGGCAAGAAAAGAAATTATTTTTGTCTTGTTGTTTTAATGTCATATGATCATGCAGAGAAGATCTGAAACAATACTCACATAAGCATAGAAACCATCTTCCCTGCCTACCTCAGGCCTTCACTCGGTCTGCTGAGCCTGATTCCCAACTCTGTTACAGCTTTTACCACCTCTCTGGGGATCTCTGTGATAGAGCAGCACGCAGCACTCAGTATCGGGGGTAACAGCAGTCAGGTGGTGCCTCAGGCTTGAGCTCAAGTCCCTGTAAGCAGCCTCTGCAGTCACACACCCTTCTCTGTCCATCCCTTCAGTTGTCACAGGTGTCAGCCATTTCTCAGATCAAAAAATTCCACTAAAACCAAATTTTGCTCTGAGGACCTTGCTAACATGGCTCCCCGTGCAGGAGAACTCGTGAGGCTCAGCAGCCTATGTCATGATGAGGTGAACCCCTTCATTACATACCAGGGGATAACCTACAGCTGTTCAGCCCGAGCGTTGTTGTGTGCGTGTTTTCACTCTACCTGAAGCCTCCTGACACACAGGATTTCAAACACCAAGTGGATGCTGACAGTGCTTGTTTGTATAGACTCAGAGAATTATAGAATATGTTGGGCTGGAATGGACATTTCCGTGTCCAGCCTGCTGTTCTCTGATGGCTGTCTGGAGAGAGGTGCTCTGCGGGGTGCAAATACACACGTTGGTTTACCTCCTGAAAAGCAAGCAGAGAGGTAGAAAACTGATACGGTTGAAGCTACGTGCTTCAGTAAAACTTGTGATATGATTTGGCTCTAGAGATCATCAGCTAAAGCTGGAGAGACCCGGGATCAGTGTGAGAAATGCAGGCGCAGGAAAGCTGGCTCCTGGGGACAGGGCGATGGCCATGGCTGATGGGGATGGATGATGGGGAGGGGGGGTTGGTAGCCATTCTGACAACTTGCTTCAGACTGATATTTTAAATATTTTCTCTGCTCCAGGAGACACTGTCAGGACAAAGGAAAGCAATGTCTCAGAAGATTGGGATGAAATCGGGAAGTGCAATGTACAACAAGGAAGGCCATTGCCTATGTCACCACCCATTTTTCCGGTGAGCCCAGGGTGCATCCCTTGGTAGGAGGGTGTCCGCTGTGCTCCACGTGCCGAAGCAGAGATCTCCTGCAGCCATGGAGGACCTCATGCCAGAGCAGGTTTTTTTTTCCTGAAGGACTGCACCAGATCTTCCCTTACTGCATGATGCATAAAGACTGTATATAAAATACTGTACTTTCTGTTAAGGACAGTCCAAGGACTGCCCTCCACACAGGGTAACACGCCTTTTCTATTCCAAGCCAGCCATCATGCTCTTGGGTGCAGTAAAGCTACAACCGCCAGAGCTCATGAGAGCCTGCAGACCCCAAGTGTGTGGGGATAGGAGTTTGGGTGAGCTGTGCCCACAGAGCCTGGCTTTAATGCAGTCATGGGGCGGGCACAAGGCAGAGACTGCAAGGTCACAGACTGCTCTCAAGGATCTTCTTTCGAAAAAGCGTAGGAGCTACCATGATGTTTTTAACTAGTTGTTATCAACAGCGGTCCTCCACATGGGACACGATACTCTGTGTATCGGATATGCTGCCTCCTTCCTCCCTGCCCCAGATTTGTAGGGTTTTTACAACACTGACTACCAACTGCTGATAGAGCAATTTGTAGGGAGTGTTAGGAAAGGTACCAAGGGAAAAACGCATGCACAAATGTCGCCTCCTTCTCCTAGATGATGGCAGCAGGGTCTCTGGCTACCTGTGAGATGATTGCCGGCCCTCTGGAGAACCTCACATCTCCAAGGGCTGGGCAAAAAGGTGGCTGGATCTTAGTTGAAGCAAAGAGGCTGTATGGGACTGGTATCATGGTAAGTTCCCTGATGTGTATCCTCACAGAACAGGCTGTTCCTGCTAAGGCAGGCAGAGGCACTGACAATCTCTAGAGACAGACTTTTCCTTTTCCACACAATTGCTTCATTCCAGAATTACACAAATAATAGCTTTCACTTCGCCCCCCACTCCGGGTTTAATTTCAGCATCATAAAAGCCACAAAAGACAAACAAATTAAACCCCAGAGGAGATCAGGCTCTCGCTGTTATCAGGGGAGGAGTGGGTGCTGGCTGCGTGCCCAGAGCAGAGGAGAAAATGCAGGACAAAGGAGAGGGGAGAACAGCCCAGCTTAGCCTCTGCTTTCTTCCTCTCAGGAAAGCTCAGAGGAAATCTACTGTGGTAAGTCTTCGGATTTTGGTTACAGGATTTCCAGTGAGTTTCTCAGTAATGATCAAGTATGAATTTCCTTTTTTTTTTTCAAAGCGAGAGATTACAGTTAGTCTGATGAACCTGTTTCAAAGCCCGTCTCTCACAAGAGTGGTGGTGGCTGAGCCCACAGCTCCAGCATCCTTAACAATGGACAGCTAATGCCTTCTTGTGAAGAGACAAGAAAGGGAGAGAAATCTGAGACACCAGTGAGGAATTAATCATCTGCAGGTCTCTGGAGCCTGCTTCTTCTTCTTTGAGGCTTCCAGCCTCCCCATCTCCTCTCAGAGCCAGAAAGCCTGAGCTGACAAGTCCACTGGGTAAAGCCCCAAAGATAACTCCTGGCTGTTGCCTGGTAACTGCAGATTTAGCACCCCACTCTCTTTAGGTAGCACCAACAACAAGACCTGTGGCTATCAAAAAGAGCAAGTTATTTCCTTCATGTTATTTTTGTAAAACTGCCTTAGTCCTGTTGACTACAAACCCTACTAGAGCAGAAGTGCCCGAACTGGGATATGAATGCCACAGTAACTTAATAATGGTGTAAAAAGAAGTATTTTCAGGTACAAAATGCCCCCTAGTGTGAGAGAGCACTTGTGGGCCAAGACAGCATGTGTGCACACAAACACAGTGTGAATCAGAGGTGACAGTATCAGTAGCCATGTTGCACAGGCGCGTGCACAATGGGAGGGGTGCAAGCAAAGAAACAAAGTCTGTCCTGCTACATCCCTAATGGCTACTTGGATGGACAAAGATTTTTTTAATCTCTAGTCTAAACCATAGCATCACAAACCTCATCTGCCATGGCTGCGTTCAGCAGGTGGCCCTCAGCTTTTGGTGTTACCAAGTGGTGCAAGCAAGCTTGCACCCTCCCAGAGATCTCCACTTTGCACCCCTCCACCTCAGCGCTCACGGAGATGCACTGCGTGATCGTCAGATGATCCAGACCACGGCAGCTCACTCCTTCCCCCGGCTCTGTATTGCCATGTCTGGTGATACCTGTATTGGCTCCTGCAGCAGCTGACCAAGACAGCATGGCATGGACTGGCTCTGCATAGAGGAGAAAAGCAGACTGTTATTTCAGCAATGTCCAAGGCATTGCACACTAGGCAGTGTTAGACATGTTCCTGTGCTTCCTTTACTCCCTGCACCGCTCGCTTTTGATTTGATCACAGATGGGAACACCAACCATGCATAGCCCTAACCTCACCCTGGCTAGAGTTTATTCCATGTCAGCACTGTGATGTTATTTTTTGTTTCAGTGTCCATTCCTGCTCCAGAACTGCCATAATTTGAATTTTCATATTAATTTTCTGATGCATATAGAGCAGAAGAGAACAGCGTAACAATCCTGCCAGTGATCTCAGCTGTCAGTCCATCTGAAATATTACCCCCAGACCTTCCCCACGAGGAAATGGGCTTAACAGTGTAATTAGGCAGCTCCTGAGGTGACCAGCACTGCTGAAGCTTCCAGGAGTGTAAACGCTCTCTAAGCCTCTCTCACTTTCTGCAGCAACTGGGAAGAGCTTTTCTTTTT
Source organism: Trogon surrucura (assembly GCA_020746105.1). NCBI lineage: Eukaryota > Metazoa > Chordata > Aves > Trogoniformes > Trogonidae > Trogon > Trogon surrucura. The sequence continues at coordinate 107,010,538 of CM036617.1, read as the reverse complement.
TCCCCCTGAAGGTTATTTGTAACATGACAAATGCCCTCCTGAATCAGACTGATGGGTCATCTCCTCCGCCCAGCATCTTAACTCTGACCGTGCCAGCGGGAGATGCCATTTAAGGTGAGCTTGTGAGCCCAGCTACCAGAGGCAGTCCTGCCTCCTCCCTCTCCCCATTTCCCAGGCTCTCTATTTGGGCTGTCAGAGGGTACACCCCTGCCTAGTTCCTATGGTGTTTTTTTATGGACCTGTTACTGATGAATTTTTCTAACCTCTTTTTGGACCTCATGATGCTGTGTGCCCCTCGAGCTCCCGAGGCAGTGAGTGCAAGCTGACTGCCTGTGGAGTAAAGATGCACTTGCTTTTTCCTGTCTGGGACTGACAACCCATGAGGTTCAGCAGATGCCATCAAATTCTGGCTGTGCACAAGATCATAGAATCACAGAGCCAAAGAATGATTTGGGTTGAAAGACATCTCACAAATCACTTCATTCCAACCCCCCGGCCATGGGCAGGGACACCTCTCACCAGACCAGGTTGCTCAAAGCCCCATCCAGCCTGGCCTTGGACACTTCCAGGGAGGAGGTTTCCACAGCTTCTGTGGGCAACCTATGCTAGTGCCTCACCACCCTCGCTGTGAAGAACTTCTTCTTCGTAATGTCCAACCTAAAACTAACTTCTTTCTGCTTAAAGCCATTACCCCTTATCCTATTGCTCCTGTCCCTGAGATGATGGATAACAGTTTTACATCCAGCATCATGACTTTGTAAACATTGGGTCACACACCCCCCACCAAATGATGGTTTCTTTGCTTTTCCCAGGCTGTTGATTAGCTCTTTATATTCCATATGATGGAGAAGGTTGTTGGCTTGTTAGTGTCAGGAAGCCATTACGTGGTTAATGTGTGGGATGTGTAAATGCATTTTTTAGAAGGTTAAAAATAGGATCCCGAAATGCTCATATCTTAAGTTGTGCATATTACCACATTTTTGTGTGTGTCTGTCTGTCTACTTACTGAGGTTTCCATAAGCTGTCACATGTGACTATTTCTGGTTTAATTCTGTATTAATGTTGAGTAACAGTGCATTAGTCTGAAACATTTCGTCTGAAGAACTGAGCAGCAGAATGTGGATGTCTTAGACTTTACTTTTGAGCTGTGTTTTGACCTGCTTGAACGAAACAAGAACTAGCCCCCTTCCCCCTCTCTCCCTACCTGTACGTCACACTGATGGGCATAGGGTTTACTTAGGAATCATTCGAGGACCAATATCAGCAGGCAAAATCAGTTTGTAGTGCAAGGCAAAATTGTTGTGGATCATCAGTTAGCTGGGATGTCTTGGGAACTGCTGGTCAATCTCAGTGGTTTCTTCTCTATTTCTGTCTCCAAAGCTACAATCAGAGTTCCCTGGGAAGAAGGCAGACCTTTCTCAACATTTCCAGCAGCACACTGATAGTCAGCTTTGAACCTTCAGGTTTTTTAATTGCCACTTCCTGCCTTAACATTTTGTACTTTACACCGCTTTGCACATATTCTGCAAAAGCCCGTACTTCTCTCTCTGCATTTCTAAAATTCAGCTGCTGTTTAGTTACAAGTGAGTTTATTTCTGAGGGAGCCAGAGCCTGTGGCTGCAGACAGCTTGCACAGAGACCATGCCTGCCTGGGAAAGTTTTGGATTTAATCTCTCCTGTGGCACCCACCCTTGAATGGTGGGAGGGGGCTGTTCGAGTCTGCCTTCCCTGACTCGCCCCAGAAACTCTGTGTTCTTGCCTACAGAGCAAGTGTAGGATGGCTGGCCTCCTAACTCACACCCTGAACCTTGCATGCTACCATTTCTCCTCGGGTGTGATAAGCAGCATCCACACACCAGCTGTCTAATTAATCATTTGTAGGCATAGAGGTGAAGGCGGTGTCTGACAATCAGAATGGAAAAGAGGAAAATGTTGCAGCTTTGCACCAATAGATGTTTATTGTCAAGTGAAGCTTTCTGAAGCAGTCATCAAATGCTTAAAAAATGTCCTCACTGACCAGGTATTTTGATCAAAAGGCTTACACTGGTGTCTATAGGAATTCTTGTTTTTTTCTACCTTGAATTGGACTTCTCTGTCAGCAAATTTACCTACTGGTAAATTACCAGCTTTGTTTTACAAAGTCTCTGGTTTTGCTAGCTACTGTGTTCTAACTTGGTGCTCTTGCTCCCAAGTTTGAATCGAAGATCTTGTTGTAAGTGCCCCCTTCATTTAGCACCCTCAATTACTCCACTTCATTGCCTCTTTTCAAATCTTTATCATGTAGTAACACAGAGTGGGTCCCTAAGACCCATGAATGTCAATGGAAGGGCACTCAGAAGCAGATGCCTACGCTGGAAACAGATAAAAGGAAGCAAGGGGAAACCATAATCCACAAGGAGATGATTTTCTTCCATTCAGGTAGAGTTTTGCATCTGGGAAAGAACAACCTCATTTACCAGTATAAGTTGGGGACTGATCCGTTGGAGAGCAGTGTAGGGAAAAGGGGCCTGGGGGTTCTGGTGGACAGCAGGATGACCATGAGCCAGGAATGTGCCCTCGTGGCCAAGAAGGCCAATGGCATCCTGGGGTGTATCAGAAGGGAAGTAACAAGTAGGTCAAGAGAGGTCCTCCTGCCCCTCTACTCTGGCCTGGTGAGGCCACATCTGGAATATTGTGTCCAGTTCTGGGCCCCTCAGCTCAAGAGAGACAGGGAACTGCTGGAGAGAGTCCAGCACAGAGCCACAAAGATGATGAAAGGAGTGGAGCATCTCCCTTATGAGGAAAGGCTGAAGGAGCTGGGTCTCTTCAGCTTGGAGAAGAGGAGGCTGAGAGGTGACCTCATTAATATTTATAAAGATGTTGAGGGTGAGTGTCAGGAGTTCGGTGCCAGGCTCTTCTCAGTGATGTCCAATGACAGGACAAGGGGCAATGGATACAAGCTGGAACATAGGAGGTTCCACAAAAATATTAGAAAAAACTTTTTCACTGTGAGGGTGACAGAGCACTGGTTACCTACTCTAGGTGATCCTGCTCTGGCAGGGACGTTGGACCTAGATGATCTTTTGAGGTCCCTTCCAATCCCTGGCATTCTGTGATCCTGTGACTGTGTGATTCTGTGATAGCTCCCTGATGGGCACTTTTATTATTTGTACTGCCACGAGAGGTGTCTAACAACTATACCGTCCCCCCCATATGCTGGCTGGCTCTCATTTCAGTCAACAGCGAACTAGTTCAGCTTGCAATTCCTGTGACTAAATGTATAAATTTTGGTTGAGGTTACTTATTTGCTTGACTCCACTGACCGCAATGTGTAGTGTAAAAGAACAAAAGCCTTGACAAACTACACGGGTTGGACTCATATGGCCAGAGTAGCACTAAGAAGACCTAATGGAGCCTTTTTTTAGTGGTGTGTCTGCTTAATTCCAAGGCTGACCCTGTATGCTTGTTAGGTGGGGAAAGTAGTTACCACAAACAAACTCAAGGCAGTCTGAAGGGTAAAAAACTATCTGTAATTGTCAGGCAAAAGCAAATCTGTGTTCCTGCTGAGCTGACTTAGGTTCAACTACTTTTAGCTCGTTCCAGATTCAAGATGGGAATAGCTAAAAAATCACTTGGCATTTTGAGGATAGTGATAACATTTCTTACCGAGTGGGAAGAGAGGGTGGAAAGGGAGAGGAAGAGAGGAAACACTGATTGTGTCTCTCACCTGAAAAAGAGGCACTGTTGACTCTAGTGGTTTGATTAGGAACCCTCATGTGGGGATTAGAAACAGACCCCCTGAGAGCCTCCGTTTTTCCCATTAATGTGTTTGTTTCTTGGAGGAGTTTTCGTGAATATATCATAGATCCCTTTCAGAGGATGTGAACATGCAGGGTCTGTTTCAAAAGCGCACATATGCCTGATGGAGATGCAAAGTCCCAGATCACAGAGGGTCAGGGAATGTGTAAGCTAAGTAATGCTGTTTGCCCTATACTTGGAGATTGTTACTCAGGAGTGAGAGAGTGGAGCAGGCAAATCTTAGAGGAGGCTATAGGAAGGCAAGAATAAACCTGCTCTGAGGAAAGGGAGTGGAAAAAGATGTCAGAGAGAAACATTAGCAGTCAGCAGGACCAGTGAAGTGATTATCCCCCTGTACTCAGCACCTCTGAGGCTGCATCTCAAATACTCTGTTCAGTTTTGGGCCTCTCACTACAAGAAGGACATTGCGGCACTAGAGCATGTCCAGAGAAGGGCAACAAAGCTGGTGAATGTTCTGGAGCACAAGACTTATGAGGAGCAGGTGAGGGAACTGGAGTTGTTTAGGCTGGAGAAAAGGAGACTGAGAACAGACCTTATTGCTCTCTAAAACTAACTGAAATGAGGTTGCAGTGAGGTAGATGTTGGTCTCTTCTTCCAAGTAACAAGCAATAGGACAAGAGGAAATGTCCTCAAGTGCATGTCAAGGTGCGTGTTGGTATATTCTCCCAAGTAACCAGTGACAGGACAAGAGGAAACAGGCTTAGCTTGCACCAGGGGAGGCATAGATTGGCTATTAGGAAAAATTTCTGTACCAAAAAGGGTTGTGGAATCCACTCACAGCTGATGGTTTTGAGTGTGGCCATCCACATCCAGATGAATGTTTGCTAGGCACCCCAGGGGTGATGTGGCCCCACATGTCCCCAGCACCCTGGCCACACTCAGGCAGAGGAGTTCAAGCACAGTAGCCACTCAGGAGGAAATCCTGCTGTCTTCATCCTTTGGAAAAAAAAAAAAAAAAGAAAAAAAGCCAAGGACAACAGGCATCTGATGTCCTCTCAGTACTGCCTCATGATTAGGCTCCCACTCCCAGCCCTCAGCCCACAGCCCCTTGCAAATCTCACTGTCATGAGCAGGGAGGTGGATGGAGGAGCCGGCTTTGTGGTGCCACTCAGGAGCAGCACCAGGAAAAACAGAAACAAACATTTTTCTGGTCATTGAGCCTTAAAATATTTGAGTTTGAACATTGACAGAAGAAAGACTAAAGGACAGCACAGTACTTTTTAGAAGGGGTGGCAAGTGAGGGAGACAGGGTTTGGTGGGGTCACTCAGCTCCTGGAAGTGCCAGACACTACGTGCAGTCGAATTGTTTAGCCCTGGAGGTTGGATTATAGATACTCTGAAATAAACACCTTGAATTTAGGTTGTAATGGGGACGTGAGATGCCTCAGGACCAAATACTTTGATCAGCAGATCCACACTTACTACACTGCATTAATTGCTACGGAAGGCTGAGCCAGATGTCACACCAGCTTTCTCTTCGTCAAAAGCAGCAGCGTGGAGTTTCCTATGCATCTCAGCACTCGTTTCCTGCAGAACAGCTTTTCTATTTCATGGTTCCTCTGCTCCTGTTTCCAGTTGCTTGAACACCTCTGTCTAATTCAACCCTGGAAGAACCTGCATTTCTTTTGCACTATTGAGACCTATGCACTCCTCACTGTCACTGAGCTGAACGCTCCCAAGCTGGAAATGATACAAAATGAAGAATGTTACATATTTCCAGAGACAATACCTTTACTGCTTTTAAACTAAGACCTTTGCTCACAGACAAGAAAAGGCAAACAGTGCCTATTGAGATCTGATTGCTTATTATTGAAGAACCACCAGAGCTTCCTTCAGCTAAGCGCCATCAAAGCAGGTTTAAAAATGACACCTTCAAAGAGTCTACAGCTTATGCAGTCTGCAGCCAGGTTGCAGGAAAATAATCGGAGCAGACTTAAAACCAAATCCACAGTTTCGTGTTAACGGAACCAAAGTTTGTTCTTGAGTTGTGTAATTGTCTGCAGTACTATAAAACTGAAGGGAGCACTATGCAGTAGCAAAATTTTGAGGTCTTTATTGTGTACTTTTACAAAGTGAATGTACACAAAAAGCATATGGAGCCATTTAAAACACCATTCAGCTAACACTGACTTGCCTACACTGCATGTATATTTAGTGTTTATTATAATTATAGGTTCACAGTGATGCATCTACAAGTATGTATTCTTGATGCAGTTGCCTGTGTGATAGTTGACTATTTTTATTACAACCTTTGACTTACAAAATTTCCTCAGTTAAACATATTTGAGTTTGAACTTTTAAATACAAAAGCCTGTGTTAATGTGAATCTTGTGTATTTTATAAAGCTACAGAGCTGTGGACCTCAAAGACCTCCCAATTATTTCAAAATAGAAATAAGAGTAGCATTTTCTCTCTTCCTTCCCAGCCAGCAAGAGAAATTGTTTGATTAGGTATTAGCTGTGATTGTGCTTTTGCATACTATTAGGCTAAGAGAGTTTAGTGGGGAAAAAGTGAACCTTCACACTCACTTCTAAGTCCAAAACCACGACTCTTGGTGTCTTGTTTGAATATAAGCATTGCATTTTGAAAAAGTATGTGTTGTAGGTATGCTAACTTGGTATTTTTTTTTGACATAAAATTGCTTGCTTTCACAAGTGATGGAATCATTTGGGAGTTTTTTAAGGGCAATTTTATAAGCATGAAAAGGTAGTATGGCCTTTTGCTCTGTGTCAGCCTCAGCAGCGTCAGGGATTTCATTTTGGCTGACGATGGACTGGACTAGTCTCACAAGTATCTTGCCTTGTGCTTTGACCACAGCATGAGCAGTCCGTGTGACAGCAGCTGGGTGCTTGGAAGTGAGATGTGAGCACACCTTCAAGGTTCTGAAATCCGGAGGCAGATAAGAATGCGTAATATATTCAAGTCTCAGGATCTCACATTGCTCAAGCACATTTTGAATGCGCAGGACTGCTAATGCTGCAGAACTCTCCTTCTTTCAACTAAACTTGTTACAGCTTTCACATATGGCTGTCAAAACCATGTGCCAGGGCTCATGACTTTAGGCAGATCAATGGAAGACTGATGTACATAAAAGCCATGTTTTGGTGTTTGGTTTTTTTAAAGTGTTTGGTTCCCAAGCTGCAAACGGGGTCTTAGAGTCAGGATAATGATTGGAAAGCCCTCTAGAGCAAACCAGTGGGAAAAACTGAGGATGTGGGTGTTTATTCTGTACCCTCAGGGCTTCAGAGCTCTGTCTCTGCTTCCTCTTTAAAGTAGGGCAATAAATCCTTCCCAGAAAGTAGGTTTGTATGTCTCCTCCTTCCAGAAACTGTGTAAGGTTTAAACTTATAAAACACAGCTGAGTTTTTTGACCCTTGTTTATTTTATATTAAGCTGACTTTTAACACAGAATTCCACAATTCCACTACATTGGATGAAAAAAAACCCAAATCTTCGTGACTACCTTACAGGAACCTTCTTTTATCTCCCAGGCTAAGTTAACTTGATGCTATAAGATGGCACCAGCTGAGCAGGAGAGCTTCGTCCCAGTGCTGGGGTAAATGGCAAAAGCATGGTTGAAACGTCTGTAGCTGAGGACTTGAGCCCTCTTATGCCCCATGTCACTGGGCTTATCTCTAGAAAATAGAAACCATGATGAGATTGACTACCTCTTCATACTCAAGTCATGAAGAGCTGCACCTCTTCACTGTGGTACATTGAATGGACCCATGTTGGTAGGTGGGCATGGGGCTGAGAGGAGGAAATAGAGGAAAGAGAGGAGGCAATACCCTGGCCTGCCTGCTCACAGTGGGGAGGGGTGGGGACTGCCTGACCTCCTCGGACCAATTTAGTCCTGGGGGCAGTGGTGTGAAGCCAGAGGCATCTTACCAGAGTGGGATTCACATGGCTTTGCTGCAAGGGCAGAAGGGACTCGGAGGCCAACCGAGTTTAGCTTAGGGTGGCAATATGGGCAAGTGGTGCGTGGAAGCTTGTCGAACTTGAGCCCATTCAAGCAGTACCTGAGGCTCAGTATGCACAGGCTGGTCTGTTGTTACTATGACAAGAAGAAAATTTTCACGAGAGCAATCAGCCATTGGAATAATCTCCCCGTGGAAGTGGTGGATTCCTCAGCATTGGACATTTTTTGAGATTCAGTTGGACAGAGCTGTGGCCCATCTTGTCCTGGCTTGAGAGCATCGGGACAAAAGCTCTCTGGGGCTCCTGGCATAGGGGGCAACCACAGTAGGGAGGGGACAGCTGTGCCCGTGGGGAGGAGAGGATGGGTCAGGTGACCCAAATGGACCAATCATGGTGCTCCTTCCCATGTGCTCAGTATATAAGGGCCCCTAAGAAGAGTTTTGTTGCTGTTTTTGTTTGTTGGGCTGGGGGCACTGTCAGTGGGTCTTTGTCATCTCTCCCTGTGCCACTTGTGTTTCCATGTTGCAGAGGGGCACTGTTCAATGGCACAGGTTTTCTTCACCTCTCCTCCAACCCAGGTGGGAGAGGTACAGCTCCTTTTCTATTTGGGGTTGGTTTTTTTTAAACTATTATTTGGACTCTGTGCTTGTGTGCTCCCATCCGCAGCCAAGTCTGGTTTGTGACTCTTTTTTTTTGTGTGCTTTGCACCGGTTGCCGTGCACTAGCACCTTTCAAGGAATCGTAACTGAGATGTCTGGAAACGAACACAGTTGATATCTAAGAATCTCTTACACCCTTCTCCAGCCTCTCTCATTTTTGATGACCATGGGAAGCAGGGTGCTGGGCTTAGGTGGGCCTTTACTCTTACTCTTGTGCATTTCTGCTTTTCCTTATTCTTTCTGTTCTCTAGGCTTGCTAGTCATGCCAGTACTCTGCAGTGCAAGTCAGACTTTTCTCTCTACACTTTGAGCCTCCACCTTTGGAAGGTGTCCTCTGGTCCTTGCTTAGGACACTGATTATGCACTGAAGAAAGTCAAGGTGGGTGTGTTGGTTGATTTCTGGATAAGCTACAGATTATAAGTGGGATTGGGATCATGTATGAAATCTCTTCTGTGACTCCAGGTGTCTCCTTCTCTCAGAAGAGGCTGGGAGTTGCCCCACTCTCTGTGGGCACATGGAACTTTAGTGTGTCCCAGTGTCAACAGATGAGACAAAGGATGCCCTGACACCCTCTCTGGACCAGGCCAGGACTGTGGCTTTAGGGCTGTCCTTGGTGAGCAGCAGAGGGAGGCTTGGCCAGCCCTCCTTGACAGAAAGCAGCTCTTCCTTGCCGTCTCCTGTCATTGGCTCGCTCCTCCTGACTTCCCCTTCATTTATGGGAGCTTCTAAGGATAAAACCTAGCCTGAGGCATTGAATAGAAAGTTCTCTATATCTAGCTTTTATGCACCTTTTTTATGTCAGTCATGTAAAATTTAGGCTTTTCAAAACACAGACTGTTGATTGCTAAACTCTTTTGGCTACTGAATTTTGTCAGCCCACAGACTGTCATAGCAGATTTTTCTAGCAACCCTACTGCCAAAACCAGTCAAGCGCCTTGGCAATGCAGGTTTTCTATGCCAGAAAAACAAAAGACCAATTTAAAACACCCTATAGGTAATGGGTAAAAATTATATTTTTTTAAAAAGACTGGGCTGATCACAGCTCAGTCTTTTTTTGTTGTTTTGTGTGTCAGCTCTGGGAGACTATTCTGTTGCAAACAAGGGGTTTCTAGCGCCTGTACCTGCAAGGCAGGCAATGATCATCTTTTGCAGTGGTGTGTCAGAGAGCAATGGTGGCAGACGAGGGGCTCCATAATAGCTCCCCGGGTGCTAAAGCGCATTTGGCCATGGTTCAGATCCCAAACTCCGTCCCTTACAGGGCCAGTAACCAGAATCTCTCCATGTGCAGCAACAGGTGTAAGGCATGGAGCAGGATTCCATTCCTCACTACTGCTAATATGATTTTGTAACACCAGACTTGTCAATATTGGGCTGGATCCTGGCTAGCCTAAAATGTTGGTGCATCCCCTTTTTTCCTCAACGTTACCGACACGTGCAGCCGTGCTCCTGAGCCTGGCAGGAGCCACTGTCCACCATATTTTGGGTTAGTTTGCACCCATCTCTGTGCAGGGGCTGGAAGGGTGCAGAGCTTTTTCCACACACCTTCTTTTTTTTTTTTTTTTTTAGGGGAACAGCCTATGAGGTAAACAGGTTTGTATCTGTTTCCCCCTAGCCTTCATCCTAATTACATGGAAAAGAGATCCCATGCTTGAAATGCTATAGCCTGAATTAACACTTCAGGATAGTTAGTTAGATGGACTCAAAATAACCATAATTACCATGTCTTGTTTTGGACTAGCAGCAGCATCGCAGCTATTTCAAGGATCTGTTTTCCTGCAGGTGCTGGTCAACCCCTGCTGAGTGAGGGGTGTCTACCCTGTGTCAGTTAAATTTCTCTCTCTACTTTTTGTCTGAAAGTATTAGCAGTATTTAAAAAGACCAATGTTTACCTCTTGATATCCTATCTGAAACTGGTGTGAATATTTTTCTCCATTGAGCTACCTTAGAGAAACTGGGTTACGAACACAGGAGGCACTAATTAGGGAAACCTGTTCTCTAACTCAGTGCCTGAATTCAGCTTTAACTAAGAATTCTATTAAAGCCACAATGTTTTACTACTTCTATATAAATCCCAGTGCTTATATTCAGAACCTTAAAATATTTTTCTGTATAGTCAGCCAAATAAATTTCCTGGGACTATAGTTGCAGGGAAGATTTAGTGCTGGCTTCTCCTAGGAAGAAGGTGGAAGAGAGAATTACTGGGAAGCAGTGTGAGGAAAAAAAACCCATCCTAGCCTGGTCAAATCCAGACCTTCATTTTCAAGTGGTGGAAAAATTGCAGAGGAACACAACCAGGATGCTGCACAGCATTATTTGTAATCTGTTCTCATATGTCATTAGGATATTTTCAATCTTGCTGCCTGGAGGCATTTTAACAGCAGCTTACCCACCACCCACAAAATCCATTAGTTTAAACAATAAAAATGAGCCATTTGGCCACACAGTGATGGCCCTGAAATTGCTTTGGTAGGTGCAGATATAATGAGGATGGGGACTTTGGAGATGTGTGAGGACCATGACAGACATAATGGAAAATGCAGCCGCTGTGAGCTATTCTCTGTAAGGGCAATACCAGGCCTCAGGTTGCTTTTCCTAGACCACGTCATAGCTGCAGAACCACCCTTAGCAAGAGGCAGGTACTGAATGCGCAGCACGGCACACGTGGGTGTTTTTTTTGGGTTGCTCCTCTAGTATGTGCCTGATAACGTCTGAAGCTTTCACTTTACTTGTAGTATTCGTTAATCTGAGTCAGTCTGTGCAAACCAACCAAGAGCAGGATGGCTAACATTTTCAAAAGCCAGCAGGTGGGCAAATGCCTGAGAAGGTTGGGGTTGGTCCTCATCCTTGTCCAGCACTGCTCTTCCTTGCTGGGAACCACCCTCACCAGCTCTGCTGACGGACCCACAGCGTAAGTGCTCCCTAAACACATTTTTGTCAAAATTACTCAGGCTAGAAAACTTGCCCCATTAAATGTATTGACTCGACAGGGAAGCTTTTATTTATTTCCCCCTCCAGCCCCTCTACAAGAGTAATTTCCTTGGGGCTGGGTAGTAGAATGCTGTTTCCAGCCCACAGCTGCACACAACCGCCTGGCTTGGTTTATTGCTGGACAATACCCAATCAAACCTGCACTTGGAAGCAAGGTGCTTAGCTACTGTCTTCTGTCAGCTTCTTCTACTTTATGAACCTGGCAAACTCTTATTCACTCCTAATAATCTTTCCGTAATAAGGAGCTTGTGTGGCTAGAGGCTGCTGCTGTTACCTGGGAACTGTGATAAACTGCCAGGCAGCTTTCGGGGTTGCAGCAGCTGTGGGAGTGTTCCTCTTAAAGTTTCACGAGCTTTGTTTGTCCCTTGAGATTTACGTGCGTGTCACAGTGTGCATTTATTGCCTTTCTTCCAGGAGTATGCCTTGTGTAGGGAATCATAAAAACTGATCACTTAATCAGTTCATAAAACCGAGTGATTAATTAAGAGTCGGTCCACAAGTAGCAAGAGCAGCACCAGTGTCTCACTGGACAAATAACCCGACACCAGGAAGCTTGGCTGTCTGGGAACTACTGTTCCAAGTAATTGCATTTTTCTATACCTGGGATTGCATGGGATTATGGTATTATAAATGAGATTTGCTCTAAAGGCCAGCAGACCTCTGCATTTTATGGATTACTCCAGTGTCTCCTAAAAGGAATTTTGCTAATGCTTCTTTGATGAGACTGCGCTAAATTGAATTATGTCCTGCCTTTCCCCTGGGTGGGATCTTTTTCTATGATACTGGGGGTACATACAGAACAGTCTTACATGTTCCTGTCTAGGGGGGTATGCACGACCTATATAACAAGACCTACAAAAACGGCCATGAGCCTAACACTAAATATCTGCAGAAGAAAAGAATTTTTGTTCTTTTGGAGGAACTTGGGGTCTGAAGGCCTCTGCTCACCATCACCCATTATTCTGGCCCAGTTTAAAACCAGAGACAGTAAATCCTCTGGGGACAGTTTGCAAATTATAAAACACTGGTACTTCACGGCCTGTTAATAACACCAGCTGTGTCCAGGGGGCTCTGATCTCTTGAGCGGAATTCTATTGATAATTCGGGGATGGGAGAGCAAAGGGAGCAGACACCTGGTTGGTGACAGACAAATGGGAAGTTCTGCAGTTTTTCTTGCTACTGGTTCAAAGCAGCAGATGCCTCCTCATCATTCTGCATCCCTGCAGGTGGCTTGCAAAGTACCTGCTCCAGCTGTCCCCTCGCTGAACGAACATACCTCCTGGTCAGCCGGCCAGCACGGCTGTGTGCCAGGCCAGCAGGAGACTTGGCTGAACAGGTGAAGCTTTGTGCAAGGTCATGGACGGGAAAGGACGAGTCAGGGCAACAGGGCTGGAAACTCTTCCCTTGGCGTCTGGAGACTCACCCACTCCCCTGAGCTGTGCAGCCCCTCTGCAGCCATGCTTCACCTCCCTACAGAGACAAAAGCTGCAGGCCATGCTGAAGAGGCTGCTGCAGCTCGCAGACAGGCTGAGCTAACAAGAGACCTTCCCTGGATAGATACTGCTCTCTTTATTCTATGTCTAGCTCTCTTTCTTTAGTCCTGCTTTATCTAACCTGTTTGCTTTAGAACAGCAGTAATTAACCTGCATTTTCATGTGACACACACCTCCAGTTTTACTCCATAACCCAGACTCCAGCTCCATCAACTGACCTCCAGGCTCAACCTATGATGTCCTTGCTGTGAGCTGGGTACAGAAGCCACCTTTAAGATCACCCAGTCCACTCCCCTTCTGATTACCTATCCTGAGTCCAGTTTCATTAACAGATTTCTGAGGTACAAGACAATAAATTAAAAGTCCATTCCGACTGCAGAGATCAAGCATTTCCTCAATGCGATGTCTTCTTTACTCCCTTTCCAAATCTGGCATCCAGTCCAAGGCCCAAGAACACCAGGACTGCTGCTTTGAGAGCTCCCTTTATATGTAAACACTTAAAATTATTTATCTGAAGCCCATCTATTTGAAGCAAATGTGGTCTCAGCCCTGTGGTGTGCGTGACGGTGTTCTCCCTGCGCCACAGGTGTGCCCTGGTAGGTCTGGGGAGAGGGGGGGGCTGTAGGAAGCTCTCGGTTGGCTTCCAGCTGGCCATGGGCAGAAGATGTGGGGCTAGGGTTTATGTACCACAGTGCACCAATGACTTTGCCCTCTTCCTGCAGCTTTTTGGGGAAAAAAATTTACTGGTAATTGTGTTTTACACTTCCTGGGCACCCGCTGTCACGCTGCAGTACTGGGCTGGGTGGTCTTGCAGCCTGGGAGGCTTGCTCCTCGAGTTCACTGACGAGGCATGTCACAGGGTGAGGGTCTCACGAGGAGGTTGCTGGCAGTAGTGGAAAGAAGAGCTTGTGGGCAAGAGGCTGCTCCTGGGGATGGACAGGGCGGGAGGTTGGTCACTTGTGCCGCAGTCCTGCACGACCGAGGGCGGCTGGTTGGCGCAGAAACAGACCACTATGACAGCACTCCTCCAGGAATGTATTTATTTACATTAAAACACTATTATACAAACTGAAAGAAAGGGGGAAAAGAGAAAAAAAAAGAGAGCCGACGTCTCAGAGGGGCAAGTGTGCCGAAGTCGGCACCTCTCACTCCCTACCCTGACTTGCTGCCGCCTGCCTTCTGCTCTGTGAGTGCCACAATCCTTGTAGGAAAATCCCTTCCCAATCCTCTGTGTGAACATCCCTGTTTTCTGTTTAAGTGGTTTTCAGAAATCTTTGTTGGCTGTGTCCAAAGAAAACTCTTGCCCACATGTTTTTTTCTTAATTTATTTATGTAACACAGTGTAGAAAGCTATCAATTCATAAGCAATGATTCTGTACAATCATCCTGCAGAGGATCCCTGTTAATTTTCGACCAGCAGGCACTTTTCCCCCCCAGAAGTGCTCACAATTAACAGGGATTCTTTTTAATTTTTTTTTAAGATCGAAAAGATACATGGAAAAGAAAATAAAGTTTACTTTTCAATGCCTAAAGTGTGCACATAAAACAGGCACAAAGAAACGAATGTGTATTCCCATGATTTCTACGTCACTAATACAGCAGGAGCAACAATCTGTACAATAAAATGCAGCTGCAGAGGAAAAGAGTTTCAGTAACTCATCTGGAATACTTTTTAAAAAATGTTGTTTTACTTTAAAATGCATAGTGATCAGAAAAAAATGCTCAGCAAAGAGAAGCAGCTAAACCCCACAGACACAGAAAGCATCCCCCATCAATTCTTAAAGCATATTTCAATTAGGACTTAATTTTTGTCACAAATCACAAGAATAATATACAACTGGCTAAGGAGCTACATGATAAATAATTGGGAAAGAGAATCTATCCATGCACTAGTTAAATACAGCTAACCTCTTTACAGTACACAAAAAACATTCATTAATAATGTAGTGTAAAGACTGAAATGTAAAGAGAAAGAGAGAGAAAATACATTACTGATTTTATTAATTCAAGTTCAGGCATCTACTTGTGTTACAGCACAGCTGTCAAAAGGCGAGAATGAGTAAATAATAAAACAGAGTGTTTTTCTTTCTTTCCACATTATTCTATAACTGAACACCGATGGGCAGTGAAGCAATCATTCTGCTGTCCAACTCATGAGGCTGCTGTGGTGTCCTAGTTCTGCATTTGTTCAAAGAACTTGTAGGTGGGATTTTCGTAGCCATTTTGCTGCATCTTGGAAAGGTGACGCTCCTCTGGTGTCACGGCAGCATCCACCTGTCACGAGAAGGAACAACTCCGGTCAGGTTCTTGCTTAATGCACAGCGTACCCCCACGTCCCCTCACTTTAGGGCCAGCCGACACACTGTGCCCTCCTCCCCTGTGCATTCAGGCAGAAAAGATCTTCTGAAACATAACACAGCCTGACATGCTCTTTCCTGCCTACCCCCCCAGCCTTTTTTGATTTTTAATGAAGGGGGGAAAGTAAGATTCCAAGCTCAGTCTAAACATCCTAAGAAAGTCTAAAATAAGGATGGCTAGGAAGTGATAGAGATACTTCTCCACTAAACTGAGTGTTAAACCTAGGACCTGGAGGCTCTTTGCTTTGAAGAGACAACTGTCTCTGAAAATGCGTCAAGTTACGCAGGACCACGAATGTCCTCATGAACAAAATCAATATCCAGCCCTGCACCCATCAATAAATGAAAAGCCAGCAAATGGCTCCAAAGAGCAGCCTGAAAGACAGGGCCCTTCCACCTTGGACAGTCATGGCTCACTTCTTAGAGTTAACATGCAGGAGAAGAGATAAGGCAACCAGTACAGATAAGGCACCAGATAAGGCAGAAGAGATAAGGCACCAGTACAGATTAGGAGATGTCCTGCTGGAATGCAGCCCCACGGAGAAAGACCTTAGAGTCCTAGTGGACAGTCAGCTGTCTATGGGACAGCAATGTGCCCTTGTGGCCAAGAGGGCCAGTGGGATCCTGGGGGGCATTAAGAAAAGTGTGTTCAGCAGGTCTAGGGAGGTTCTCCTCGCCCTCTGCTCTGCCCTGGGGAGACCACACCTGGAATGCTGTGTCCAGTTTTGGGCTCCCCAATTCAAGAGAGACAGGGACCTACTGGAGAGAGTCCAAGGGAGAGCTACGAGGGTGATTAAGGGACTTGAACATCTCCTGTATGAAGACAGACTGAGAGAACTGGGGCTGTTTGCCTTGAAAGGAGACAGCTGAGAGGGGACCTTATTAATGTATATAAATATCTGAGGGTTGGGTGTCAAGGAGAAGGAGACAATCTCTTCTCAGTGGTGCCCAGTAATAGAACAAGAAATAATGAGTTTAAGTTAGAACACAGAAAGTTCTGCCTCAACATGAGGAGAAACTTTTTCACTGTGAGGGTGACAGAGCACTGGCACAGGCTGCCCAGAGAGGTTGTGGAGTCTCCTTCTCTGGAGACTTTCAAAACCCGCCTGGACGCCTTCCTGTGTGGCTGCCCTAGGGGATCCTGCTCTGGCAGGGGGGCTGGACTAGATGATCTCTAGAGGTCCCTTCCAACTCCTGACATTCTACGATTCTATGAACAGGAAAAATTCTGCAACTTTTTTTTTTTTTTTTTTTCCCTGAAGCAGGACTCTAAAACCAGCTGCCCAAACTCAGCAGTACCAGCTTTGGATTTTGTTGTCTGGTTTGGGAACCAGGCAACTCCCCAAACAAAAAAAAGGGACATATTTTTGCATCTCCCCTCTAGTCCCCATTACTAGTTTTTTTCCCACTTATATCGGTATCTATACTTGGGATCAATTGGATCTCAAAAAAAAGAGAGAGCTCACTAAAGAGCTGAAGGAAGTAGCTTGAGGCCTCCTTCTGTCTATATTGTGCTCCAGATCTGTTGTAGGTGCTATGGCCTCAAGACCAGGAAAAATTAACCGGAGAAAAATAAAATGAGAGTAGCAAGGAAACGCCAGAGTAGTCAAGCACAAAGTGAAAAAAAATCCCACTGCACTCATGGAAACAGAACTTCTCTGTCTCCAAGGTCAAGTTTGGTTCAGTTTAGTGACAAAAAAGCTTGACATGTCTGCAGCGGTGTAAGTACTTAACAAAAATTGACCTTTCTTGGTTACTTGGAAGACAGGCACAAAGACAGCTCAGTCAAGACCTTTCCATTGAATACCTGCTGCTCCACAAATTATTTTCTTCCTCCACTGAACATTACAGTAATACAAAACTCCATCAAATTAGCGTGGGTGAGAACAGTCTCTAAATATTAATTAGGTATTTTACCTCTGCTCTGTGAGCTTTGGTTGAGAATGTGGTGAAAACCTACTGCACCCTGGCTGTCTTGTTACCCACCCATGAAAACAGAGCTAAGAAAGCCTGCTTGTCAACTCTTTCATTTGCTGTCTCTTATCTCTTCGGGTTTGACAGCTCTTAAAAGAGAAGGTAAAAAGTGAACTTTACATTGTCAAAAATTTAAAATCAAGAAGGTGCCTAAGACTCTACACTAAAGCATGAGGTATGAGCACCTTCCTGTGGATTCCTCTAAGTAGTGACCTTTAGGAAAAACAGCCATTTACTTCCAGCATAAAAATAGCCTTTTGGGTAAGGGAAAGCGTCTTCTTTCAAGAAGCCTTATATACCAGGCTAATTTACCCTAACCTTTTAATAAAAAAACAAAGGAGAAGTAGTTATGTCTGATACTCATTTTTAAATCTGCTCTACAATACTGGAAATAACTCAGCTTAGTGAGGACAGACTATGACCTTCAGTAAGTTGTTACCTGATACCCTGGAGAAAGATGAAAGGCATGTTTTTTTCTATGCTTGGGACAAATTCAGGCTGCTCAGCTTATTTTTGCAGCCATTCTTTTACTGGGGTAGGTTAAACCAGAGTCCCAACCTGAAAATGGCTCCTCTCAGAGCCATCTTCTGTCTTCGCGTTCTTTTATTTGTTGCTTAAGAAATGGTTCTGTGTGCGGCCCGTGTATTCGACTGCTCAGATCAACTGCTAACCCCAACTCTGACCCATTTTCTCACCTTCTAAACCTCCTCGTCCATGTTCCAACTCTCAAATTGCATTTTCAATCAACACTTCCATCAAAAACCTTTCTTAATTAATTGCACATTTTTTTTGCGAAATGCTCAACTTGCACGGTCACATACTGCTTTTGCTTGCAAAGCTATTGTGAAACTCTCCATAGCTGCAAGCCCTGAGGAAGTCCTTAACTCCTCCTACCTGCAGGGAACTGGATGCCAGGCAGAGAGGGTCATGGGGCTGAGCTGACACAGGGCTTCCTGTGTTTCTGTTTCTGCAGTATAACTTGGCTTTTTTATTTACATTTTTTTTCTGGTTCAATGCTGTCTTGCTCTCTTTTTTTTTTTTTTTTAAAAAAAGAAGTTGTATTCGCACACAGTAATTCTCTTATGCAATGAAACCCAAATCCATCTATTTCTTCACCTCCTGTGACATGCCCTCAGGCAGCGAGATCCTGAAGCTGTTCTTTGCCTTGCTTTAGAAAAACTAGAGCTTAGATTTAGAGTGTATTGAAAATCTATCATATCCTGGCTATCTTTGCTAACCACCTATGAAAATACAGCTAAGAAAGTCTGCTTGCCAGCTATTTCCTTTGCTATCTGATAGATTTCCCCTGTTTTAGAAATGGAGTGAGGAGACAGTGTTTTTCTTTCCTTGCCGCCCTCCCTCTCCAGAAGTGACAAATTAACTTTTTCTTTTTTTCTGAAGGATGCCAGCTTTCCCTGGCCAGCCTGTATGAGCAGTGAGTGCTCAGCTTGGCTGTCAACAATCATTTTGACTCTTCAAGGACAGGAGAACCCCGGGGAATTTCACAGCCCGTCTCCTCTTAAACCTCTACACCCAAACCCCCACGACATCCCTCTACAACTGAGCAGCGAGCGTACAGCTGGGCACTCGTGTTTGAAAGACTCATCTGTGCCTGTTGCTGCTCAAGTCTCACCTGTGTCCAGCAGAAAGGGCTCCCTCCACAAGGCGAGGCCCTCCAGTACCTGGAGGGAGCCTACAGGAAAGCTGGGGAGGGACTGCCTATAAGGGCGTGCAGCAACAGGATGGGGGGCAATGGTTTTAATCTAGAGCAGGGCAGATTTAGATTAGACATTAGGAAGAAGTTCTTCACTATGACGGTGGTGAAGCACTGGAACAGGTTGCCCAGAGATGTGGTGGAGGTCCCATCTCTGGAGACATTCAAGGTCAGGCTTGATGGGGCTCTGAGCAATGTGGTCGAGTTAAAGATGTCCCTGCTCACTGCAGGGGGGTTGGACTAGATGACTTTTAAGGTTCCTTCCAGCTCAACACATTCTATGATTCTACATCCATATGTGACACACCAACTTCTGGCACTTCCTCAATGCTACTGCTGTTCGGCAGAGCGCCTGTTTTTGATGTATGTCATTGGTATAACAGCAGCAGGGCCTGACAAATCCATTCTATATATGTTTTGTACAAGGATGTACAAAGACGTAAAGACCTAATCCCTGCCCTGAGGACTATGCAAATTTAACAGCCTTAACTACTTCCATTATGACAACGTCGCTGCATGCCATCTGCTGCTGCTGAAGTTGTCACTAACGTGGCTGCGAAGGGGACAGAAGAACAAAGCAGAGAAAACAGCCAATGTCCCTGTAGCCTTTTCAGCACTTAGAGAAAATAAGAATAAAAAGTAAGTGCAGAGGAAGACCCACTCTTCCTTTCATTCTTGAAGTGGTTCCTGTAGCATCAAGTCATCCCTGGTTCCTGTGCGCAGCGATGCCACACTACCTGGATATCTAGTGCTTCTCCAAATCAAGAAGTGAGAGCATCACAATTCACAACTAAATCCACCAAGAGATTATTTTCTGGCATGAAATTAACATGCAGTATGAAGCTCTGGGGTTGAAGGATCACAGATCTCCACATACCAATAAACGCCCGAGAGCATCTGCCTTTCTAGGAGGCTTCCCCTACCAGGCTGGGATGCAGAGGAGGGCTATGCCAGAACCTGTGCATATTTAAGCTCCAAACAACACTGCATTGAACTCTGTCATCCGTTTTAGCTTAAGCCTCCCACTCAGCACTTCTTATTCAGGCCTAGAAGATGCAATAAGCACACAGCATAACCTGCTTGTGGGAAAGAAATAGGGTAAGACAACAATATAAATAAAAAAGAATCAAAGGAAGCGTGAGGCCGAGGAAACTGAAGAATTGTCAAGAAACTAGAGAAACTTGGAAGGAAAGCAGGGAGGAGTAAGGCATTAGGAAAAAAACATGAGGAAGGATACTAAATCAGACTGAATTTTTAACACCTGTGCACAGTATTCCACATTAAAAAGTGTCACTTTGATAAAACTAGTTTATAGTGAAAGTCCAATAACTTCTGAAATATGGCATTTATAGATGAATGGGTTTTATTGAGAGCCCTACTTGCAGTCTTAGTCATATTATTATTTTTTTTTAATCTCCCCTTTAGCCTTTAAAATGACTAGTGCTGGCACTTCCTCTCCTTCCTGCAGCTGTCTGCTGCTGCAGAGTAATCCATCTCACCGCCAACCTACAGGCACTATCGCTCATCCTGGATGTCTTCTGCTCACTTTTACCCATTTTCACTCTGCAAAACTCGTCCTGTCCTTCCTTACAACCTCTGTCCTAGGCATTGCTCTGTCAGACGACATGCCTTGAACCCGATTATCTCCTTGTCAGTAAATCCCTAAAGCCCTTTACCGTTTTAAGAAGCTTTTTGCACCCATTATGGAGGTGGCAGAAGTTGAACACAGCACGCGAGAGGTGTTGGGTACTTTGGCGCTGCTGAGAAGCAGCCTAGGCACTTCTCTTTGCTACGTCTCTTGAGAAAACAGCTCGGTCTGCTAGATAACCGCTCTCGAGTCTGTTTGTCCATTTATCCCCTTCTGCTCCAGCCTATGGATCTTTCACACAGAAAATCCTCATGCGGTATCAGGAAGCCTGTAATGCTGCAGAAGAATTCACGTGCTGCCTCTACACATGTGGGGCAGATCAAAAAGCCAGACAAGGAGGTGTTCGAAGCTCTCAGAGATGCAGGGAACAAAACACTGTTGTTTAATTGCTCATAAATGGATGCTGCCTAATACACACCTGCAGACTGGTCTTTGAGAGATGGGACTTTGGAGAGTACTACAGCAATTTTAATGGCTTCTTTGCTACTGCTGTGAGCCCTCCCATTGTCACCTCTCCCCACATGCTCCTGCTGGAGGCGCTGCCTCCATAAGAGAAAGCAAATGAGCTTCAAAGAGGAGATCCTGAAAGAGGAGGATTAGAGGCAGTCAGCAGTACAGGAGAGGTGAGAACCTCTCTTTTGCCACCTGCTTTCATGGAGGAGGTAACCTCCTGCAGACAGCAACGGTGCGTGCACCAGCAAAAACCACCTTCAAAACGTTTGCTGGAGTTCCTATGACCACAGATAGTAAGTAATTTTCAATCACTCAGTCACTTACTTACTTAACTGTGGCAGCCCTTCTCCGGGAGAGGCTAAACCACTCTGAAACATTTATGTTCTCAGACTTCGAAGAAAATTATTATGACATTTTTTCTAAACAGGACAAGTATATTCCTCCTCAGAGCTTCAAAAAAAATGCTAACAGGATTTTCAATAATGCCTTTTGTTAAAGAAACAGTGAAATGAGCAAAAATTAACTACAGTCAGAGTTGACTTTTTGGAAGGTAAGAATACAGGTTGAACAGGACCTGTTTTGTAATCTTGTATCACAAAATTCAACTCTCACAGTAACTTCTGACATACAACAAATATGTTGCAAGATTGGTCAAAATATACTCACTCGACTTAAGAGATGATGTACAGTTATTTTTACAAGTGACTGCTCTTTTGTGCTTTATGTGCACAGCACACTAAAGGTGCACTGCTGCTAAACAAATTAAGCCTCTTTAGAATGGAAAAGCTCAATTTTGAAGACGCTTTAATATTGAACATCAGTCGCAAATGGATCTTTGGTTTGTTTGTTGTTTTGTTTTTTTCCTAAAGTAAGTGCTACAAAACCTAGGACAAAAATAGATATTGTGCCTTTCTTGCAGGCAAGAAGCTCAGACGGTGAGGCTATGCAGTCTGCCAAGACCACAAAGCACGTCTGGCGGAATGAGGAATCCTGCCTGCCAATGCCAGACAGAATGCAGCAAATCTACACCATCTACACTGTGGTATTATAAATCAACGAATATTCTTGGTACATCTGCCTGCTATGGCTTTGTGGTTTTATCTATAAAATTTTTTATTCCTTGAGCGATGCAGTCGTTTTGATGCGTTCAGCTGGTGCATGTTATTTCAAGCACAACATTTCGAAGTTCACTGAAGAAAGCTTGTAGGAATCCAGGATTACCTTTGCCACACCATTCTGTCAGGTGAAGCCCACCCGAAACGTTAAGGTCATCCTGCAATAACGGTACGTCCACATTCAGTATCTAATCTGGGGCTTTGGCCTAGCAACGCTCTTGGCCTATTCTGTCGTTGCTAAACTCAGCCAAAGAGGGGTCTCAGGTTGTACAGCTGCTGGCAGCAGCTATCAGCTCCGTGGTTTAAAACTAAGACTTGTTTCAGTTTTCTACAAAATGGGCTGGAAGCTCTCGTACAGAAAGTTAAAGCTGAGTTTCTTCCTTGCTATTTTCTGTCTCTTGTCCAAAATTCTGCACAGCTTGCTGTCTACTCAAATATCACCCCGAACAGTTGGTGGTCTTCTGACCATTTCTCTCCTTGGAGGGTTTCAAACCTGACGGGCAACTGCAACATGGACACAGTGATTCACAAGCACAAGCTTAAGACAAAGGCTTACTCAAATATTTTTAGTACCCTGCATTGCCCTAGACAGTGGAATACATGCATCAGGAAGCAGGTATGTCTCCAGCAAGATCGAAGCAAGGTTCATTTGACTCACAGAATCACAGAATGTCAGGGGTTGGAAGGGGCCTCAAAAGATCATCTAGTCCAACGCCCCTGCCAGAGCAGGATCACCTACAGTAGGTCACACAGGAACGCGTCCAGGTAGGTTTTCAAAGTCTCCAAAGAAGGAGACTCTACAACCTCCCTGGGCAGCCTGTGCCAGTGCTCTGTCACCCTCACAGTGAAAAAGTTTTTCCTAATATTTTTGTGGAACCTTCTATGTTCCAGCTTGTACCCATTGCCCCTTGTCCTGTCATTGGACATTGCTCAAAAGAGCCTGGCTCCGACCTCCTGACATTCCCCTTTGATGTCCATGACTCACCAAGTGAAACTAATAAACTGTGGACTTGAACAAGACTTAGTTTCTATAAAAAATGTAAAATACCAGTTTTGGAAGGCAAAAAAATTAAAGGATCTCAAGTGTTTGCTAATACAAGTACTATGTGCAAACCAGACAACTCACACAGAAATCTAAATATCAATACACAAGTGGGGGGAAAAGTTACATGAACCTCTTTCCAGTTCTTATAATTAAGTTTTTCTGCTTACAGAGATCTGGTCTTAAACCCAACCAACAGATGAGGTACTTTAAGTCACTGTAAACTGACCAAAAATTTACTTGATAGACTGGGAAGAAACAAGGGTTTTCATCTTGACAATCCCGTATAGTAGTCTTATATACTATTTGTTTCTCAAATCTTTGAGTTTCAGATTAGTCATAAATCAAAAGCTGTTAGTGGCAAAAGAAAATCTTGTTTAGAGAAGAAAAAGTAATAAAGTATCTGTACAGAGAAAATCCCTGTAGTGTACAGCACAATTCACAGAAGACCTGCCTCAAATTTTGTTTCCAAGCTAAATAAAGTAATGTGTGCGTGTGAATTCCCAGCAATGGTGAAACCAGACTTTTCCTGTCGTGTTGTATCTGCTCATTGGCTACTGTTAAAATTCCTATAAAATGAACTTTCACAGTATGAGGTGATTGGTCTGGGATAGTTCCAGAAAATATTTTTGTGGTTTTACAGCCACCGTAACATGGCTTATATTGTTGTCTGCATTTACAAAATAAGGCGATTTGATTCCTCTTTGCTAGATGAAACCACTCCAGCTCTAAACATCAGGCTAGCCAAAACCATGTATTTTTTATATGTAAATATATTTATAGAGCAGAGTGTTGACTGTGTCGCACATGTGACACCAGTTGTGCTTGGTAGTCTTCTCTTACCTCCACAACCCCATGATGAATAGATGTGTACTGCTTCTTCTTCAGCATCACCAAAGTAATGACAATCACTGTTGCTATGACAACACCTCCCACCATTAGTCCAATGATGGCACCTTTATTTGAACCCACATCTTCGGCAAAGAACACCTAGAAAAGAAAAAAATAAAGGAAGGTGGCTAACAAAAAGTTCACTGAGTATCTGGCTAACCCGTCCAGCTGCCACAGCAACATAAAGCCTGCTGAAGTACCAGTAATTAAGCAGCACTGCATATCACTCTCATTCTTCAAATTACGCTGTACCACAATAAAGCTCTCATAGTCGGAGAAGAGCAATTTGGGAAATCTGTACTGCCTGTGGGGTAGCAGTGCTGCACCTAAGGGGAAGAGTCATCTCCGTGTCTCTACTTCACATGGGTCTGAGATAGTAGCTGCTTTTTTTTTTTTCTTGGGTAGCGGAGTCAAGCTAATTGCAAAACGACTGATAAGCTTGTAGAGGAGTAACATATAGACTTCTTGATTTTTAGAATGCTAATGGAAGTGTTCATAAATCTACATGTGTGTGGCTTGTTTGGACTATGCCTGATTCATTTCTTCACTAAAGGAGCAGTGAAGACCTGTAGAGGACAACCGTGAAACCTGCACACAACCAGTTGGGAGAAAATTCTCACATCAAAGATATTAGAGTCCAAAAAACACGAGCACACCAATTTAAGTGACCCTGAAGGGATGTATCAAGATTTTGGCAGGTAAAGGGAGAATGAGCTATGGCTGGATTCTCTCTATACTCAACGTGAGACTTAGACGAGGCAATGGTTGTGTGAAAAACAGAGAACATCCACTTGAATTATGTGTACTGATAGGGCAAATCCGTGGACAGCAAGATGCGTTACTACACATTTAGTAAGACCGGCTTTTACCAACAGGAGCAGGTATGAAAAATGATGGATTGTTTTCACTGTCCTGCTTTGTACTCAAGGAACATGCTGGATAATTTTACATCCCTGCATACTTTACAAACCTTTTGTCCGTTTGATGATAGCGGGCTTCTACTATTATTATTTTTAACCAAAATGGGCAAAAAGGATTAGAGAATAAATTACATTCACAGAATTGTAAGACTACCTCACTCTGTAAGATGAAACACTTTGATAAGTATTTAACAAAAATGCAGAGGGAAGCAGGAAACCAGCTGAGAATTATAATGAGCTGTATAACATTTGCACTCTTTAAGAAACACAATCTTCCTCAGAGAGGTAGTGAAGCATGCCATATAAATATTTATATTGTCCCTAGCCATAAGCAAGAAATGTGCATCAAGTTAAGAATTCAGGGGAAAGTACACACAATGGACAGTGTTGGCATAAGCTCATGTGAAGCAATAATTTCTTGTCGATTTTACCCACCCAAGACTAAATTCTGTTACTGTACTATTTTGGAGCACTGTGAAATGCCCCAGCTAATACACATGTGCAGCAGAGGAAGGCCTTAAGCACTCTGAGCCATGAAAATCAACTTAATGTACAGTTAAAACGGGAACACTCATAAAGGAGAAAATAACTGCAATTTCAGCTCAATTCAGAACTTTCAGTGTAAAATACATTGTGCAGCTGAATTCAAAGCAATATCCGCAGGAGACTGACTGCTTCAGTAAATCCTACCAGGGAACAGGAGAAGGAAAACACGAAAGAATTTTTTGCTTACTGCTTTTGAATTAAAGCTAGTAGGAAAGGGCATCGGCCAGCATATGGCATGTGGCAAACAAGCCATGCCCTGTAAGGCATCAGTCTGGTACTTCCCCAACAATACAGGGTTCCTTGCTCAGTCTCAACTGAAAATACAACCTGTAGGACTGCTTCCAAATTTTTAAATAGTGGTTGTATCTGTCAGTAAGAAGTGTGGCATAAAATGCTTTAAAAAGCTGGAAAAGTCCCTTTTTAAGCATGAGAGATTACAGATTGCAAGGTGTTCCCTTCCAGCCACCACGGTAAAAGTAGTTTCCAGCACCAAACTGCTCGGTATTGTATTAAACTACTTAGAACATTGAAGGTCAGTGCTGGTAAGCGCACATGTCACAGGAACAATAACTTACTGTATCTAAAACACACTCCTTCAAGTTCCTTCCCTTCAGTAAACTGCACAGGTTTACTCCATCAGGATGTTTAACCCATCTGAGCTAAGCACATCAGAATTTCCCAAATTAGTGCTAATGCATTTTGGATTAGTTCATCAAACTGGGAATTCTCAGTTCTCGGCATCAAAGAGATGGCAGAGTATCTTTTCACATAGTGATTGCCTAGTTCAAATGCAAATTTGAGTCCCATGTTAATTTTCAGCACTACTTAGGTTTAAGAATATATTAAGAAAAAAAGCTTTCAAATTCAATATCAGGATATTGAAAGTCATGGAACTGAAATCTCTTCATGTAATATACCTTTACAAAAGAGGAAGCAAGAAAGGTTTATAGTCAACACTACTGTATGGATTCTTTATTACTTATTAAGGGACTGGAAAAAGGTTTTAGAAGATGCTTTTTCCTACTTACATTGCTTTTGGTTGTTATTTTTGTGTTCATAAGAAACACAGTTCAAATGGGGAACAATATTTTGCTCCTACCTGCCCTTCACCTGTTAATCACTTCATATACCTTAAGGAACAAAACACACAGATACAGCCTAGTACAAATTAAAATCAAGGCCAGTGGAGAATCTCCTCTTATCCCAAGCAGACAATCTTGTGAAAGGTTATGCTCCATGGAGTTCAGTCTCTTTCATGTACCATCACCCACCATCTGTTTTGACAGAAAAGGGATCTATTCCTGAAACGGTGTCACTCTATTTCTTGCTGCACCATGCTGTGTGCCTCCATCAAACTTTTTTTTTGTTTTAAACCAGCTTAACATTTTTCTTCCTCTGTATCTCTCCCCTTTAGTTATGTGACGTGACTGTAGGACAAGTATTGCCCATATGACCACATCCAGTCACAGGGCAGTGCAAAAGCAGGAACTGTCAGAATTTCCTCTTCATGGGAGACTTGGTGGCTTTCTATCATCTCTGCTGAAATTATTCTACGTTTACTTTCAGTGAAGAGGAAACCAGAAAAACCATAATCTGCTCATGTGAGAAATTTTTTGTTGGCACTCTGAGCATCCACACCACTCAGAGGAAACGTGGCCATAACTGATCCACTACGTCAAGACTGAATCAGCAACTCGAAACGCACGTGTGGAAAGCACGGTTTGCCCACTCACCAGCTTTTGATGACGAACTTCATATCCTGAGTCATGCCGGAACTCCGCGTCCATCTTCACTTCAGATATCTCTTCTGAAGTTTTAACATTGGTCAACCCGGAACCTGCATTGCACCGCAATGACAATTCATTAAAGTCATCAACTCAGCCAGGCTCTGCTTGCCTCCACCGTTACCAGAGCAGAAGGCAACGGCATCATTCACGCGGAGGAGGTGTGATGCAACGTGAAAGGGAACTGGGAGGAAAGTGAGGTACGTCTGATGTTTCAGTCCCACTGAGGTGACACAGAATGAGCTGGTAAAATTTCTCCTCTGTTAAACATCCCTTAATCCACTGCAGCTATGTTGGTACAAGCATCAAAAGCTTCCAGCACAAAACACCAGAAGAACTAAGCTGCGAGGGACCAACAGCGGACTCCTGAATTGGCTCACGGGATGCAGACAGATCTGCTCTGACAGCCTCTTTAGCAATGTCAAGAAAATTTGGCATTTAGGTTGAAATATTTCTCCTCCCTACGCTCAAGCTGCTGTGAAGAAAA
This sequence comes from Trogon surrucura, assembly GCA_020746105.1. Lineage (NCBI taxonomy): Eukaryota > Metazoa > Chordata > Aves > Trogoniformes > Trogonidae > Trogon > Trogon surrucura. The sequence goes on along the minus strand of CM036617.1, from coordinate 106,982,750 downwards.
AACACATACCCATGGTGCAGAGGTGGGGAACCCCAGATATCATATTTTCTTGCTTCCTGTGAGCCTGTACATTTTGCACAAACATGCACAAATAAGAGTAATTAAAATGTCTGTGACATTTACACAGTTCTTATATGCGTTCAGACTGCTCAGAATGAATATCATTCAACTCCTGACTTCTGCTTGAGAGACAGAATCATAGAATCATAGAACAGTTTTGGCTGGAAGAGACCTTCAAGAGCATCGAGTCCAACCGTTGTCCTAGCCCTAAACCATGTCCTTCAAGGCAACATCTACCCGACTCTTTAGCACCTCCAGGGATGGCAACCCAGCCACCTCCCTGTACAGCCTGTTCCAATGCCTGACGACCTTTCAGTAAAGAAAAGATGGTAAATGTCCCTCTTGATCAGAAATGTACAGTAAAGCAAGTAAGCAAAGCTTGCAGCCATTTTAATCGTAGATGGTTTGCAGTTCTGTTCTCCCCTTATGGGTGCGAAAAGGAGATGCTGCGCTTGTCTAACTGGAAAGAAAGCCAGGATTTCCTCCTGGAAAACAGCCTTAGGAGAATGAGCCAGACTTATAACAGCAAAGCAGTGCATCGTATGTGTGTATCTATGAATATTTCGTCCTGAAAAGCTGGCTCTGGCTTACAGAGAACATATGGATACTAATGTAGCTTGTTATTTTCCTTCTCAGTACCAACTGACTGACATTTATATTTCTTGAAGGTACAAACACTACAGAAGCATGGTGTTTATGAGAAGTTATTTCCTCACCCATCTAATGTGATAAGAACAAACTTATTCCTTGTCTATATTTATTTTAGCATTTTATCACTCCAACTCCTCTCTCCAAGCCTTCATTCTGATTCTTAGTATTTTGGGCTGACCTTAAGCTCTGATGCAGAGGAAAAATCTCTTCTAAAATTCTCAACACTACCAACTGCTCTTGTGCTCCACCGTTTCTCTGGACTCTCAATACATTCTTGAAGACTTCGGTGTGCCAATGAGCTCCACAGTCTAAGGTAGCACTCAATGCAAGAATTATTGCCCTTCTATGCCTTTGAATGTGCAATTTCTTTTTTTTTTCATTAATTGCTGATTTATTTTTGTATTATGAGTCAGCAAGAACAGAACTTTCCAAGAACTTCTCTGGATTGTACAGACAATCCCATGATAAGGTTCTGATCTTTCATTTCCCAGTAAAGCATGCAAAAGAGAGAACAAGAATCATCTTAATGCAGGAAAGTATTTATGGTTATTTTATTGAAGAGTCCCTGTATATTCTACCTTAGTAAGCATCTTTTATTTTAAAGAAATAAAGCACATAAAGATCTATACGAGAGACCATTTCTAAACGCAAGAACTGCAACCTACTCAAGGAATCACAATTTGAAAACAAACCATGATGTTGTCAGTGAAATGCAGAACGAAATGGAGATGAAGGAAATAAAACTCACAGGGTACCTGAGAAAAGAGGTTTAACCTTTCTTCTTTGAAGCAGCTATGGTTAGTTTTCCAAACTAAAAGCACCACGTGGAAACTCTCACATGGCAGGGGCCTGGGAAACTGCACAACTCTACTGCTGTATCTGCCACAGTCACTGAAGCTATAAATACTGATTAGAACGTATCCATACATATAGGAGATACGACCGTGAAGAATCAACTTGCCTTTTCTTGAGGCAAGCCCTACCTCCCAGACCTCTTAGAGGTTAGGAAGCACATGGGCAACGGTGATTTGGATGGCCTTTGAGAAGGTCCCTGATCAAAGCTCTGGCAGAAGCTAAGATAGGAAGGATTAAGAGGGAAAATCCTACAAGACTTTCCCAAGTTGATTAAAAGATAGGAAACACAGCGTAAATACCTAGCCATTTTTCACAATGGAGGAAGGTTACCAGCAGGGTCCCACAAGGATCTGTGCTGTGCTGTTTGTAAAGTGATCTGGATAAGGAAGTGAACAGTGACGTGACAAAGCTTATTAACAAAAACACAAAAGAAAAAAAAAAAGAGGACAGTCAAAGCAAAACTAGCTGCAAAAGAACTGCAGGAGGATATTACAAATTCTGAGTGCGCAATAAAAAGGAAACACCATTCAATGTCGATATAATGTAAAGTGGTGCTCACAGGGATACACAGCCCTAACTATACATACACAACAAACGGCTCTAAATTAGCTCTGTTCCACCCAGGACAGAGACCTTGTAGTCACTGCGGGTAACTCTCTGTGGGCAGTTGGCTCAGTAGCAGTCAAAAAGGCAATGAGAAAGCTAGGAGTAATTATGAAGGAACAGAGAAAACAGAAAACACAGTTACACCACTGTAGAAATGATGCATCTTCATTTAAATCTTGCTATTTATTCTGGTCACTCCACCTCAGATGAAGGCAGAAGAACTAACTAGAAAAGATACAAAGCAGGGAGAGACAGGTGATAATTGGTATGGAATGGTTTCTGTACAAGAATGACTAGACAAATTGACAGTGATCTGACTGGAAGACACAACCAAGGGGGAACACTACAGAGGTCTGTATGACTGAATGACAAGGAGAAAGCCCACAGGAAACAGTTATTCATTATTTCTCCTAAGAGAGTGCCAGACACCAACATGACTATCACACAGCAGAATAAAAATAAGAAAGGAAAGTGTGCGTGTACATATATATATTTATGATTCGGCACAAAGCAAAATTGGACTGTGGAACTCACTGGCACGAATTGTGAGGATGTTCAAAATACAAATGAACAAATGAAAGAAGAAAGGTTCATCCAGGGTTCCTGAACACAATGGTGAAACACAGTTTCCAGTCCTGGAAGCCTATGGAATGCTGGCTGCCAAAAGCTCAGTGAACGTGCCAGGGGTACAAGGCAGAGGTGAAGTCCGTAAGTGCCCTGCAGGCAGCCCTGCTAGAGGCAGGATAATGGGCCTGGGTACCGCCGCTCCTGGGCTCTGACCACCGTCGTGTGAAAGCCAGATACAACAGCTTAGATCATGGGTCTGTGTCAGCTTCAGTTAACCAGAGCCAAACGCCACAGGCAGGAGTTGCAGCTGCATTTCAGGGGGCAGAACAGGTCGGGAGCCTTCACATTAGTGAGTGAAGAGGGTGATAAGTTCACCAGCAGTCTCAGCTGCTGGAAACGTGCAGGCTCAGGCTTCCCTAACTCTACATTTGTCTGAGGGTTCCCTTCCCTCCTACCATTCCCATCGAACAGTAGCACAGGAGCTTTTGTAGAGCACAGAGCCCGTTAAACGATCTTTTGCCTTGAGACCAGGCAGAAATTTTTTGCTTTCAGCCACATGGCCAAGGTCTGGTGGTCAACCATGCCTTACCAATCTACAAAAAGGCCACGGGACCTGAAGACAAAATAGGACCTCTTATTATGAAGTTACTGATGCCAAACTTACTAAAACTTTTCTTTGGCAGCTAGTGCTGCCAAAGTGCTAGGAAAAATATCAGAAAGAGAAAAATCTCCTGTTGCACTAATAAACATGAAAGCAGCAATTTTTTTTTTTTTCTCCTATCTCCCTTAGAAGTGAGGAAAAAGACTTTGAAAAGCATAACTAGAGTAAACTGGTGGTCTTCTGCAAAAAATTGATTATATAGTAAGAGAAGCACGACTCTGTGCTACAATCAATAAAATACCTAACAACAAAATACATAATTTTGTATGAGATAAGTATATATCTGGGATTATATATGCCTTTCCACCACGTTACATTACAGAATTTAGACTTCCCATTTAATGGACTTCTCTTTATTTCCAGTTCATTCACTTTCCTGTCCTGGTGACTACAAATCTAGATTCACGTGCTAAAATCAAAGATTTCTTTTTCAAAGGTAGTAACTGAAGAAGGAAAAACTTAAAGAATCTTTCCAAAACTTTTATCGGAGGTGTATGAATCAGGTTAGGGCTGCCTAGCACCACTCTACTCTTACACTGAAGACAAGCATATGAAGGAAAGTTAATGATATGATAAGAACTTTAATTCTGACACAAAATGATATTTTTTCACTACCAAGTCTGAAATACACAACCGAAACCCAAAAGTCGATGTCCAAGAAGAAAAGTGAGAGCAATAGCCTCACTGCAAATTCACAAATAAGGATAACTATTAGTGCCTTTTCTTCTGAATTACGTACTATCTTTAGGGAGTTGCATTCCCAATTAATTAAATTTTAAAATGCCACAAGTCAGCTGGTAAAACTATCAACTTGCAACTGCTTAGAAAATCTGACAAAACTATTTAGCCTTCAGAAACACGGGCTTAAAAGCATCTAGTAAAATAAAAAAAAAAAGTTATCTACGATGAGCTTTTAATTTTATTGCTGTCAATTAACAATATTAACTACTTTTATACATACATGAGTACACATGCATGTGTGTGCACACACACTTCCAAACATCAAAAAGAGCAGTGCATGCAGACCTTATCGTTCCTTGTCCTTAAAGGAAAAAAATAAAAAATAAGAAATCATGTACAGCTAAAAGCTACTAATCTGAAATAAAATCCAAGTAGCTGCTTTGGGGAACATGTTATTCTCACACAGATGAGCTTTTCCGTTTGTGTAAATACATATTTAGGCTTTGGGAAGGATAAGAAAAAGCATCAAATTAATTCCACCAAGAATGCAATTAGGTGTACATTATCTCTACACTGCTTGTAATTGCTTCATCTACTGGTTAAGTAACAGCCAGGCAAGATTTTGTCATTCTGTTTTGCAAGGATCTGAAACAGTGTTAGCTGTGCCTGTGCTCTTCCAGTTACTTTTAAGGTTAAAAATTACACCTGCAAGTGAGGCTGTTGAAACTACCAGACCTGGGTGGTCTCTCCTCAGTGAAATCCCAAAGTAGCACGTTTAAGGGACAGATGCAACAACTGCATTCAGGAAAACATTTGAACTCATGCCCATGAACCATATCTGAGTAATGGAGAGAACAAGGCAAGATTTGTTGAATCAAGGCCTGTTAGAACTATAGTAAACAGCTTTATCTGGGTAAACCTTAATCCAAAAAAACCAAAAAAATAAAAAATGGGCGTATGGAAAGGATGCAGTGCTTGAACAGTTACCCAGGTAGACAGCTGCACTTTCTTACTAGAAGTTCAGCTGCTGTTCCCATGTGACTCTACGACGTTGTGCCATCATTTCGTTTTGAAATGAGAGAAGAAGAATGAAGATCGTATACTCACTTAAAAGATTAAAATGTATATACTCAGTTTTGTAAGGACAACTCAAATATCGCTGAGGATTAAGGACTTTTAAGACTGCATGGAGCTAAAACTTCCTGGTGTCTGCTTGGAAGTCAGTAAAATAGTGGTTTGCTTCATGGAGGGCTACAGGGTTCTCAAACTGGAGAAAGCAGAGAACAAGTGCAAAAAGGAATGTTATATTTAAAAAAAAAAACACTTCACTGGAACTCAGTATGAAATAATTCGTTCTCAGAGTACCAGAGGGTATTTTAAATGTTTGTAAAAAGGAATAATCAAAACAAGTTAAATTTGGTAATACTTCTGGCATGCCAATGAAGATGCAGTGCATATGCATATACAATTGAATTCATAGTTAATAACTACTCGATTTATAAAACAAAACAACCTAATGGAAAAAAAAATGAAGTGATTTTTTTATTTCGTAGTTGCAGACGGTTGGCTTAAGACAACCATATTGAATTAACATCACTAAAGCAGGAAAAAATACCCTGACAATTTCTGGCAAGGAAATCATAAATAATTCACTAAGCTGCTCTATGCCCTCACCTCATACAGACTGCAGCACGTGTGCTAATGATTCTGCTGCAGAAGAGCCATTAGGCTTACAGAGCCCCTGCAGCCACGTATAAAAAACATCCCTCAGCTTTCCATATAATGTAATAAAGACGGACATGCCGTGATTTACCAGCGGAAGGGCCAGAGACGCAGAAGCAGCTTTCCGTACAATGTCTACTCAAAATTATTGACTGTTTGCAAAAACAATCAACTGACAAAGAGCTGGGAGAACGCAAAAAAAATCCCAAACTATACTACATGGAGGAAAGTAACACAGTATTTAAAAATCCTTGCAACATGAATCATAGGTATCCTGTGAGTGATATAATTAAGTTAGTGGCATAATTACAGTTGCAACAAATGAGAACATGATCTACCCTGAACACAGCACTGGTTATTTTCTTTATCAACTCGAATTTCAGAAATTCTGCTGATACTTCTAATCTTCATTTAGTTTTCACAGATCAGACCCGCTGAATTAACACGAGGAAAAAGGAGTTTGTCTATACGAGTATCTAAATGTGGTTTTATATGCATCTTTGTGCATGTGTCTGTCTCTCTATATACATGCGCCCACACATAAAGAGAAAAGAGTTACTAAAAAACACATACCCACGTTCATCATGAAAACGTGACCTCTGGGGTAAGGGGGAGAAAGAAACACTATTGAAAAAGCTGTCAGAGAGAGGCTATCAACAAAGAGGCAGACTTTCTATTTGAAGCTCTTCCTGCGGACGTTCTAAGGCTGGACTGAAGCCTTCCAACATCTCCCTGTATGAAGCAATTTATAAATAGCAAGAAACATGCCATAAACCTCTTAACGTTTTGTGTGGCATTAAAAAAATAGCTCACTGATGACTGCTCAGTACATCTAGATTATTTCCCTTCCCTTTGACCTTTTATTATCCCTGCTTCCTTTTCAGGAAAGGGATGACAAGAAAGGGATTTAGGCTTAATTCTTGTTTTTGTTCCCCCCTTTGTGAATTAAAAAGCGGAAGGAAGGACAGGGTGTGGAAGCACTGTCACCAGTGTGAATCGCACAGATGCTGTTACCGATACTAGGAAATGGGGTTCCCCTGACATTACTCCCCTACTGGGACTGATGAAAATCAGATTCAAATTCAAGCTTCAAGAGCCAAGGTGGAGTGCAACAGAGGAAGGGGTCTGGATAACTGGCTTAAATTACAGTAAATGCTTTAAACTTGGTCCTTTTCTGCTCAAGAGCTTTTCTGCTCTATGGATTGGGCAACTCTTCACCTTTTCTTATTTTTTGGAAGAGAGAGAACAACGTGGCAAAGTAACAAGATTCTAGTTATCACAGATATTACTGACAACTAAATACTTGTTCTCCTTTTAGGGACTGTGACCACAAGTGAGGTCTCTTGTGGGAAGGGGACAAAGATCATCGGCATGGTTTTGAGCCACTTTTAAGAAAAAGTAATGGTTATATGAATGTTGTGGGGGTGGAAAGTGGCAAAAAGAAAATGGAAAAGAAAGGGCAGGAGTTTGTATGTTTTTGTCCTTTAAGAGCCAATTTTCTTCAAGGATTTTGAACACCGGCAAAACATTCGCTTGTTCTTATTACCAGGCTTGGACTGTTGCAGGTTGACATGACCCCTGTATTTTCACCCTGAAAAAGCAGGCCACCACCTTGTTTGCTTGAGCAAAACAAGTAGAAGCACAAACTGGAAAGTCAGGACTCTGAAAAGGGCAAACCTTTCAGGAAATCAACAAGAATCTGGGCAATTAAATCAAAAGAAAATGTTACTAGCAGTTGTGTGTATTAATCAGTCTGCCTCCAGGTCCCTTGTGGATACTTTTTCATTCTAGAATATCAATCCTCATTTTTCAGATTTTTTTTTCCCCACATAAAAAATAGCCCCAAACCATAAAAACCTGACTATCCCAAAAGGATGGTGACTATAAAAAACCCATTTTTTTTAATTTTTTAGCCTCTAACATAGAAATTTTTTATAATTAGCAAGTAAAACAATTTTAAAGTACACATTTTTAAACCATCAGAATCCATTTGCATTTCACAGTTTAATTAAGCATCCATTTGCTTTCCTCTATTCCTAGTTTATGAAGCTACTCAGACTGTTATCAGGTTTTCATTAAACTAAAATTCTATCACAGATAAACTGTTTTTAAAAGATGCCGAAAAATCCGGTGGACATTTATTGCCAGAATTTGTATCAGTAAGGACAAATTTGGCAGAAGTCTGGACCTGATGATTAAAAGAACTTAAGGTCTACCAGGAATAGGGAAGAGAATACATTTTGCTTACTGCTCTGATACATTTAGCTCTACAGTGCAGGGTCAAAAGCCCTATTTCACCTGTAAGACACTTTATGCTGTGAAATTCTGAATGCAGGCACAGCAATGACCCAACGGTCACACGTTGAAATATTTTTTTACCTCTCCTTAGTAGTCTACCGTACGCATTCACAAAGATGAGTCGCGACCTGATGCTAGAGCATGGCTGTGTGAGAAAATCCTTTCTCTAGAGAAGAGACACCAAAGATTTCTGTCATGGGGGTGCATGCGTGGGGAAATAGAAGGCAAGGAGGAATAATCTTCAGAAATAAATATGGGCCCCATAACAGGAGATTTTTCAAGACAACTTAAAATACTTAACAATCACAAATTTTAATATTACAAGAAAACTGCTAGATTGAACTAACTTTACAAAATTCAGATTCAACACATTTGTGTTTCATTTGTGATGATTACATCATCATTACTGCCCTTGGGAAAGAAATCTAATCCAGAAGGCAGAGATAATCCAGTATTAGGGGGAGGATGTTCCCTGATCCTGTTATTTTTGGCAATGTTGTACAGCTAGCTCTGTACCTCTTTCCAGGCTCTCTTCATGGAATGGATTAAGACTCTGAACACAAGTAAACATGTCAGACTCCTAAACCAGTGCTAGGAGCATATCACCTGCTCAGCTGGGCGATACCAGACAGCTATTCCAATTGCTCTAACACGGTAGCTTATTTTATGTCCCACTGTAAGTATTTCTGTAGTCAGTAAACACTGGAGAGTTAGAAAGATTTAAACACACTAGGAGTGTGTTGCCTGTAATGCATGTTTGGAGGAAAAGATGAAGGAAAAAAAAAACCAACAGATTGATCAGTTTTATCTGAAGAAAAAACCACAATGACGACATGGCAATGAAATAACTGATCCTAAAATACACCTATCTACTGTCATTAACCTCTTCTGAAACAAAAGGCTGTTTCTCTCAGTGAAATCAGCCATTTCTAGATAATCTTCAGGAAAAACAAGGGGTAAAACAATGCAAAAAAGCAAAAAAAAGTCAGTGTGTAAAGCAAGCTTTTACTTTTTAAAGTTGAATTTGTCCCACTTAACTTTTCCAAACACCTGCAGTCTGACTCAACTAGTCATCTGCTTGTACTCTCAAATCAGGGTACCCACAGAGGACAAATAACCACCCCTCTCCATCCTAAAACAGAATGAACAGCCATACAGATGTGTCTTCAGTGAATCCAGAGGGAGAATACACATACCAACTTTTAGATATCTGGAGTTAGCCAAGATAAATATCCCAGCAAAAAAATCTTGGTGTCCCCTTGCAATTCTAAAATGGTACACACGGATTCTGTAGTAGCCCAACTTATGAGAAACTGCATCCTACACAGAGGATTTGCCATTTCTATCGTATGTTCCCAAATTAAAAGAACTCTCTGTACTAGGGGGTGATGTGTCTCCTGTCTCCTGCACCTGCCAAAGTATTATTGCTAGAAGGGATGAAAAGATATGAATAGTTCTCTTGGTGTCTGGGTCCCACTCCCTCTGCAAGTCCCCATCCCAAACAACCTTGACGCAGAGAGCACTCCCCTAGGCTCACGGGGCGTTTGTGGGGGGAGGTTTCCCTGGCTCATGGCACAACATTACATTTTAAGCGAGGGTTACACCAAAGGAAAGGTGATCTAGTCAGCTCTAGCAGACCACATGCACGCTGGGAAATCAGGGGTTAGTTAAAAGCCATGCAAGTTATATACCTGGTCGTGTGGTGAGTCCTCTGTCTGCAGCTGGGCGGGCATCAACTGGCTCAACTGGGCATGTGCAGAAAAGAAACAAAAAAGCAAACAGAAAATAAACAAGATCCCCAAAAATGATAAAGTCAACCACTCTTTTGCTGGGACAGTGCAGGAGAGACATAGTGCATAAACAAAGTTACCAAAGCAACAGTTAAAGAAGATCTGCCTCCAGTTAATCCTGGAAACGAAAGGAAGGGATGGGCACAACTTCAGAAGAAAAGCTTTGCAGCTGATGTGTCAATTTTACATCATATTCTAGTTACTGCTTAAAATGAGCAACCATCAATATTAAAGAATTACTGTCCGTAGAGTGCAACTGAATTCATTACGTGCAAACTTTTCCAGTTGTTTGATCAGAATTGGCAGCAAGAAAGGATGTGATGAGTGAGGTTTGCAGCTGGTCTTGATCAATGCTGACTTATAAACCCACTGAATCCTGACTTTTTTTCCTTTCCATAGTGATTCTTTACAGCACTAGCTATAAGGTTTGAAGAAAGTAAAGCACACTTTAAAAATACAATCAGTATTTCATTCTGATATATTCTGACTTGTAGACAGTAAATTTGCCTTCTGGTTTTTGAAAAGGAAACAAAGGAGAAACATCACTTCATACTCAATTGTGTGTCATACACAGTTTAAAAACTGTTGTATCACTGTACTAAGGCTCTACCAGTTAAAACCTAAGATTGATGGAGCTCACTGGCATTAATAGAAAATAGGATGTGCAAAACTTTTAGAGTCATCACCTACTGCCTCCATTAAGTCCAAACTGAACACAGTGGAGAAGTTCATTAAAATATCCAGATTTTTTTTCACACTTTTTTTTTTTTTGGTTGACTCTCTCTTTTGTTCCAATACTGTTGGCTTCCTTATCTACCCAACTGTCAGTGGCAGAAAGAAATTAAATCCAGAAATAAAATTTTATATTGTAGCCTGGAATTTACATTTTTTAAAATAAGGTATTCTCATCCATTTGACTTTCAGATTGAAGCATGAACCTTCTAATCAGCAGCAATGGAGCCACAATAACATGCAACCTGAAAAAAAGCAGAGTTTTCAATCGTGAACTGCTCACTGTATCCAGCATCAGAAAAACCATGCTAACCTGACGATACTGCTCAATTAAGTGAAGGGACTGCCCATCTTCTTAGTAAGCCTGTGTCACTTGCTTAGTGCTCCTACAGCATTGACAAACAACTTGCCACGCTGGGAAGTGAGAGCCTATATGTCACCCCTGTCCTTTGCACACAGGAGATGACTGCAATACCTCCTGCCTCCAGAAAAAAGCAGTAAGTCAGCTTTATAGCAGCCACAGACTAGAACTGCATCTGCACATCTCGCTTGTATTTCCAGAAGGGCAAAATTTTCACAGAGTTGGTCTGGTGCTGCAGAGACAAGCCATCAAACCATTTGCTTCACAGCAATTCAGAGTGGCACTAGCAGACCATGTAATTGCTTTCCTTACGCAACGCTATAAAATAACCAATTTCCATCCTTAACTAAAAACTACAATTTTGAGTATTTTCCTACTTAAGTCTCCTGCCAGGTTTTGCAGTATTGCAGGTGCCAACCCTCAGGTAGGTCAGCAGTAATTTTCAGTGGAAAAAAAATCAAAGGAAGGAAACAACTGAGGCCCAACGTTATTCAAACTGCACAACAGGTTGTGGGTTGCAATAAAAAATGAGAGTAGGGAAAGAGAGAAAAGGATGGACCTGGCCTCAGGGCAACGCAGTATTTGTAGAATTAGGTCAAAGTATTAATAACGAATAATTTTTCTTCTCATCTATAGTTTTGAAAGCACTTTACAGGGGTAAAGGCAAACATTACCAGCACACTTTACAACTGACACAGAAGCAATACTACTCGCTTAAGGTCACCAATGAGTTGCAGGGCAAAAACTGAAGGCAAAAGCTCAGAGCCAAGGCTCTTCCAAAGCAGATCATGACTCCAGGTGCCTAAGTGCAGCATGCCCCAGGCAACACAGCACAAAGAAAAGAAAAGTTTTCTGGAGAGCCCTGGGCTGTCACCTTTTGAATTTCAGTTGCATTTTAAAACCTGCTTGCTCTTGCCCCTGTAATGATGTATGCACTAACAGCAATTAACTGAAAAATCTTGTCTGTGGGCTTCCTCACTGCTTGCTCCACTGGACTATGCCACCTCACAACAGCTGATATAAAGGGCAGTTGTTTATTATATCATTTATCACGAATCAAAACTCTAAGATGTATTATTATAAAAATTGCATTCATTTTGATGGTCTGGAACCTGTTTCTCTCGAACACACATTTCCATGTGCACAGAAGTACACAGTATTAAGACTGAAAATTTAAGTTCCAAAGAGTTTAACAAAACTGGATTGGTATATATCTGCTTACACTGACTACACAGGCTTCATACAGGGTACATATCCCACCTCATATCTAATGCTAGAAAAAGCAAGACAGATCGTGGCTGCTTCTCTTTTCAAAACAAAAAAATCAAAAAGCTCAAAAGCTGGTACAAACCAGCAAGCAAGGAGAGCTATGTGATGCTCACCTCACAAGAACAGCATCGAAGTGAGTAACTGGCCAAGTCATAAGTACGTTCACAAAACCCGTGCTTTACAGAATCACGGAATGGTAGGGGCTGGAAGGGACATCTGAACATCATCATCTAGCCCAACCCCCCTTCCAGGGCGCACTTTGTCACTAAGGCTAACTGTAACTGCATGGTAAAATACAAAGGGTAAAATGCTAAACCCAGTCAGTCCTGGGTAAAATGCCCAGGGACCTTGGCAGTGACAGAGCTTCACAGCTGTTGGGGTTTTGCCCCCACCTCCAAAGGTGTGTTTCTCATTGTTAATATACAATTTCCTGACAGTTTGGTGCTGCCTTCTGCAGTGACCTCTGAGGGAGCTTTTCGTTAGCCAAATTTGTATCTCAATACTCTAAACATATGTTCAGTCATGCAAGTTGTAGAGTGTATTACCTGTTGCTTTGGATTAACTTCTGTGGACATTTACTGGGATACTACCTCAGGGAAACAAGGAAGAAAATACTTTCAGAAAAAACTGATCTATGCTAGACTTTCAAGGTCTTTTTATTTTTAGGCTGTTTTTCACTCATTCATCAGAAAAAGCAATTTTAGTAAAATGAAATGTTTGCATACAAATTATCCATTTATCTAAGGATTCAGTTTGGACTGGGAAGATTTCAAATGGAGTTATGAAACCTTGAGATTATATGGCAATGTACTAATCCAATACATTATTAATACCTCTCGGTGAAACCTGAGATTAGGTCATGGCCATGGAAGAAAACAGGCATGGGAACCAATGACAAATTTAAGGTATTTTTTGTAGTATTTTAACTTCATTGGTTATCCACAGAATACTTTGAAACACAGATTTGATGGATGCCTTTCCTTCCTCTTTTGCCACAGTCACGTTTTGGATTACACATTCCCAGGATGGATTGTTAAAAACAAGTCCCATCATTGTAACTGTGCCGGAGGGAGTGGGATCCCAGGTCATAACCCAGCCAGCTCCAGGATCTGTTCAGTTGCCTCTCAGACATCGATGGTACCACTGGGAATGGTTTTGTCACCCTACAGTATCTGAGCTTTCTCTAACACATGAGTTTTGAACTGATCAGTGGCTATTTGTTAGGAAACAGCAATGACTTGCTCAGTACTGCATAAAATACAAAATCCTCCCTGCCTAAGTGGAACTGACTGTGTGAAAAACAGACAATGCAAGAAGATCTTCAGTGAAGAGAGAAAGGAAAAAAAGAGAAGGAAAAAAAAGAGGTGAAGAAAATCGCATAGTTATTTACTTCTTGCTGCTTCCAAACACGTTTTTGGAAGCAATTTAGACAAAGCCTGGGACTAGACCATGGCCATGGAGGACAACAGGCATGAGAAGTGGCACAAATGGCACACTTAGCCCTACTTTTCTGGAACAAGGATGTGGGAGACAAACACAAAGAAAAAAGATGAGGCTATGAAATTCCCCTTTGATACTAGGAGCAAAGGTATAGAGAGTGTATCTAAAGAGAGAAAGAAGGTACTGTAGGCATGATCACATTAACAACATTGTGGTTTGGGCAGATGACAGAGAAGTGCAATGGAGAACTCGAAGAGGTTTAAGGCATTAAATAATGTTGTTTCCAAATGTGCAGACTTAAATCCTAATAATGGTTGGCCTAACATAATTGTTTGCTGCAGTAGCTCCATGACAAATACAATCCTGATATCAAAAACCCTCACTTAAACTCCAACAATTAAAGGCATGAAAGTTAAAAGATGTTCCCACAACAAACATTAAGAAGTGCTTCAACAAACGGTGTAGTGCATTAAAACAGAGAGGATTCATAATTAAACAGTATATTACTCGAGGCAGAAGAGTTTTTTTGTTATTTATTTGCGGTTCCAAAACACATTTTTGCCTGAAAAAAGACTCGGTAGTTCCAGCCTCTGTGAATCTACTGCTGCTTTGCAGTAACAAACTTTCACTGTTGTGATTAACTTACCACTAATGATAGTGGAGTTGAACTGATAAAGGAAAACAAACACAGAAGGAACTTGAATGACAATGATCAAAGACCCTCAGATTACTGATTAATTTGCTTTGGCACCTAAATAAACTATCAATTCCAGATTATACATAAATTATTCAAGTATTATGCAGACATGTCAATAAATTAGTCCATGAACAACACAAACCACTTCTCAGGAAAAGATGTTCTCACTAGCCAGCTGCATTGTTGAGTATGCAGGAACATTTCTGCAGTACATTCCAGACAACCAGTCGCAGGGGGCAATAAAATCATCTCTAATGCCAGGATTGTGCTGGATCTGTAATCATTTTTATGCCAGCAAATAAAAACCTCTTCCCTAACTAAAACACCCATTTCATCATGGCACAAATCTAACAACTTATCTGTCTCCCTTAGCTAACCGTCATGTATTTTATAAGACTGTCACTCATAATTTGCTGGAATTTATTTCTATTTGTCTTTAAAGGAAAATAAGGTCAACACCGAAATTTACTGTCTGTTTAAATTCCACATTTTAGTCAGGATTTGCTGCTCCGTCAAAGAGATACAGATGACATGGCAGACCAGTTATAAACTCACATTTGAGAACCTCTATCACGCTTACATCAGAGAGATGTCAATTTTCAGGGAATAATATGAAGAGAAATCACAAAGCTCAACTCAAAATATTCTGTGGTTTCTCCCTCTATTCCACATACCTTCATTTTCAGTATTGGCTGGAACGGAATCAACACCAAAGGGATGCCATGGCTGAAGGTCATCTAGGCTGAACTCTCCATCCACTGGAAGAAGTTCAACTGTGGTCTTAGTTTCCGTCAATGAAGGCATGAGAGCATCGTTTCCGTAGCTGATTCTGGGTTCGCTGATCATATTGGCCAAAACATCATCAGAATAGTTTTGCTCTTTCTGAAGTAACTCATCTGCAAGGAAATTTCAACATGGAAATTATCTGAAAGAGCTGGCATTTCTGAGGACATATTTCTAATGCTATTAAAGTAATAATTTACTGTTACAAGATTCTGTTTTCTTAGGACAAAGAAAATCATGAAGGCTTCGGATAGTCAAAACTGTGATTTATTGTTACGAGACTCTGTTTTCTTATGATAAAGAAAAACATAAAGGCTTGGCATAGTCAAAACTCAGTGATGAGCACTACTGGTAAGTAAGACTTTTTTTCTGAACCATCAACCAGAACTGTTCGATACCATTTCCTACTCGCATTTCCATCACATAGCAGATCCCAGGTCCATGCTCTTTAAGATCGTGGACTCTTCCCCCCCCACACTTTTAAAAGAAGCACAGACAAATTCTCTTCAAACTCAACATGTTGCCATAAGTCAACACATGAACGGCCTACAGGAAGGAATGCCTCACTATCAAAGCTTATCACAGATCTTAAATCTTATATCACAATAGGGTTACTGCATTAAATTGAACTTACAATAACACACTGAATCTGAACAAACATTTGCTCTTTTAACATATACAACTTTGCCAAAATACTGAAGTAGCTCTTTGCTAAAAATCTTAAGTAGTAATACACATATGTAGGCACATAATTTTACAATTCAGGGTTTTTGTGTTTCTGTTTTTTTTTTTTTTTGACTTGAAACAAGGTAAGAACAATCAAAGCACTTTTCAGCTCCATCAGGTGTTGGACAAGCTGTCCAACTCAGTGTCAAAAATAAGCTTGTGTGTGCTTCATTATTCTAACTCTCTTCTCAAAAAAAAGTTCATCTACTCTTGATCTCCTTCAATATAAATTTTTTTTTGTTTGGAGCAACACACTCAACACACTATTTGCAAGTACTTTGAGGGAACTTGGTACACAAGAGCATATTCCAGTAAGCAAGCAATTGCAATGAAGCTAAGTAACTGCTAATAATGCACCAATGTAACTAATAAGCAGGTATTACAGAGCTAAACGTTTCAGAATCAGAGACTGTAAAGGTGGCATTACTAGAGTGCAAGTGCTTGCACACATGAGCACACACATGATAGCTGATGATCCAAAAGTTTTTATTAGAACTGGCTTCTCCGTACTTCATTAAGGATCCCGCCTATCACTGCTTCACACTCATATCTGAACCCTGCAGCAATTCAGGGACAGGAATCACCGCTCTCCTGCTAGACCTTTACGTCACCTTGTAGGGGTCTCTCTTATTTCCTAGTATCACCAGCAAGAAAGAGCATCTGAATTTCCCTACACACCAGAGCTTTAAATCCCCCAGTATAACTGTCTGAACATGATTTCCCTCCTGACCTTACACCACGCAGTACCACCCCAGAAGCACACTGTGCCCATGCAGCAGCCCTCAGTAAGGATCCTCACCGAGCCATGAGCATCAGAGCTGGCACTGCTTCAGTGCCTTCCCCAAGGACAAGATAGCAGTAGGGCTCTTCAATACGTCTCTTAAAGACCACTTCAAGATAGTGGGCGCAATTCTCTGTCACCCTGTTACTACAACAAGATCAGAACACCGAAACTAAGCAAAACGTTGAAACCTCAGCCCTGGGGCAAACATGGGTCCTGAATTTTGTAGAATGATTTTTTTCTAAACAAGTTCTCCTGTTTAAATGGCAATTGCTTTAGTAGCCAGTAAGCCTAACATGTACACAAAAGATAATTCTGTGGTTTAATTTATTCATTAGAATAACTTACTAGGACTGTATCAAAAAACCTATGTAACACTGAACTGGTTTTCCCTTTGTGTTCATTTTACTGAAAACAGAATTATTTTATACGGTACCTAATAAATCTTCAGCATGGAAGGCAAGTCCGATTTTTATCTCCCCAGTGCCCTTATACTAATCTTTTATTAAATTAAAGCATCTCCTTGTATCAGAGGAGAGACAGGCAAAGCATCTTGGTGTTCTGAGAAGACACTGTACCACATGACAGACATCATTTTTCATTAGCTAAGGATGAAGAGACATTACAAAAAAGGAGCTGGGTGTTACTGCCCTGAACAAGAAGTCTGGTGTCTGAGTGCCTTGCAGGGAGCCACAGGTGATACCAGCTGAGCATGTAACAACACCAAGTCATCACAGACCACGAGAAAGTGACAATTAACAATACCGCTGATCATCTCAGTGCTTGCGAGCCTTTCAGACCCAGGAACCAGAAGAGTTCTGGTTTGCAGTTCCCCTCATTCCTCCTGTCCTCCTCATCCTGAGAGCAGCAGCAGGCAGTGGCACTGGGGGTGCTGTGCTCCAATCGCCCCTTCTGTCTCGGTGGGGCCAATCCTCCACAATCCCTGTCCACTCCTTTCCGCCGATGCACTCCATGTTACCTGCAGGCAGCTCCTGCTCTTGGAAAGAGTCAAATGGTGCACAGAGGGGAAGGAGCAGAGGGGTGAGGACTTGAGCTTTGGCACTCGGAGAGGAAGCCAAGGCACGGGCACAGCTGGGCCTGCCAGGCAGACAGAAAGGGGCACTCAACTCACATCACGATACGTGATTATATCCAAACCCCTGGGGGCTGAGAGAAGGGCTTACACAAAGTCTCTCTCTCCACACTACCCAACTGGGAGCACGTCGTCGCTGTCACTTGCAGGCTCCATTGTTTCCCGTTCAGCTGCAGTGCACGGCGCGGACGTTAACTGGCCCCCCACAATAGCTCAAGTGAGGCGGACAGATATTACAACCAGCAGATTATGATCGCATCCATTTTACAGGCAGGGAAACAACGGCCAAAATGAATCAAGCCCACCTCACATGATGAATCAGACACCGAACGACAGCGAGCAATTGGAAGTGCCTGGTTTAGGAACTGTGCTGGAGTCCATCAGACTGAGGCAG
Source organism: Trogon surrucura (assembly GCA_020746105.1). NCBI lineage: Eukaryota > Metazoa > Chordata > Aves > Trogoniformes > Trogonidae > Trogon > Trogon surrucura. Next base: position 106,964,583 of record CM036617.1, on the reverse strand, counting down.
CTGTGTCTGCATTGAGTAAATGATTTGCAAACAATTGTTTCAATCTCTGAACTGCTAAAAAAGTTTGCCCTAGGATTTCCAGCTATTGACACTAGCTGGCAAAGTCCAAGATCAATTTTTCAGTGTTGATTTTGTTCCGAGTATTGATGGCTACTTGGATCATCTGTTACGCTAATGGAAAGCCATACAGCCTCGCTATTACCCATCGATACAGTATTCCCTGCCTTTTTCATAGTTGCCAACTCAATTCCCTCACCCTGCAAAAGACAATTCCCTAAATAAGCAGGGAGCACAGACACAGCTGGAGGCTAGGATGTGCATTCAAAACTGTTTCAGTCATCTTCTTTGTGTGGTGAATATCTTCATTATTAGGTGCTGGAAATAGAGAAATTCTAGGCTGCGCTTCAAAATTTCATCTCCCGTCAAACCAACAGGACAAAAACTCCCTGACAACCTTCCTATAATAAACTTTTTGTGGCTAGGCTCATTATCTCCCTGTAGCATTTGGCTAAGTCCTGCCATCAAGAAGACTAAGGACAATGTCGAAACTTTTTGTCCCTCTGAGAGTATGTGTTCAAAAGCAACCAGGACCCTGGGAAAAACCCACACTCAGTGGGGACATCAAACCTCGCAGCAGCTCTGGGTTTGGTGTGAGGGCTCACAAATGCTGCTTCTCCTTCAGGCGCCCAGAGGTTCTCCTTCATGTACCCAAACCCTTTCTCTCTGGGGATCTCAGGATGAGAGAAAGATTTACTTCTGATACTTCAATAAAATGCTTCTCAGATTTACCATCATCTTTAAGGAAGTTTCACTCACTCTTGGGCTCACTGAAGGCATTTCCCCATGGGTCATTATTACTCAACAACAATATATAGAAAAATCGAAGTGAAATACGTTTGGGGAGCTAGATAGAAGGGTAAAACCACTACGACCTCCTTTCAAGATGATCATCTCACAGGGACACATTGAATCAAAAGCAAAGAAAGAACAGAGGAGAAGAAATGAAATTTATTACAAAATCTTCTGGTGGATACTGGACTGTTAGAAGCCATTTGTCCACAATGGTCCTAGACCACACTTCTGACTTGCAAAGCTTTGCAAAGAGCGCATACTAGCAAAGATACCATGACAAATTCCAGTAGAGGTGATGGAGTCTTAAGATGGTAAAATTCATGCTATTTTCAAAATTTATCTACTTTTTATTAGCATGCAGCACTGTGGGGCATACTTAACCCAATTCTTAATTGGCATAGCTACAGTGAAGGAAATTTCATATGGAATACCACTTGTTGCCTTGGAACACTAGCAATCAATTAGTTATCTTTCAAACCATCATTTTTATTTAATTCATAGTTCATTATTTAACATTTCAAAAACAAATTATAATATTTGTTTGTTGTACTTTTTTTTCTAAGGAGCCTATCTACTAGATGAAAAGGTCCGCAATCACTATTATATGGAAGACTTTGGAATTTACTTGAAAAGTAGCTTTAAAGTTGGCAGTTGTAATTTTGGAAGTTCTATAAAGTAATTTAAGGTCTTAAAGTATATTAGAAACAAAGTGCACCTAAACCACCTCTTCTAAATACTAATTAAGACACCATCAAATTAGATGCCATAGTTTTGACCCAACACCAACTTTTCTTTGTTAAATGACATCTACATGATAGGATACATTGATTCAACAAATACAGGTTAAACTGGTACAAATGCAGAGTCTTATCGCCTCATGCTCATCACCCTACCAGAGACCATTCAGTCTGGACTGAACATGTGTTTTTCTCAATGTTATGGTTGCTTTTGAGTACATGCTTTCGAAATGACAAAACTAGAAAGTGTCAGCAATCTCCCTATTCCTCTTAATTGCAGAAATTAGCGTGCCTGAGTCATAGCAATGGCTTTTTGCACAAGCACATATCTTACACCACTCTGAAGACAGTTTAAATCATGCAAATGCTGTATGTCACAATTAGCATTAACTAAGAACATGTACATGATCATTTCTCACAGTACATGTGATAAGAGGTCACATGTTTAGATGCAGCTTTCAATTGTACACCTACTTTATGTGCTAATTCAATATGTCATAGTTCATAATCTTCAACATAAGCCTAAAGGAGTTTTGCACTGATGTAAATGCAGTCAGGTTTTAACTAAATTTGGATGTCTCCACATCTTGTCAGCCGTATGAATCAAAACGCCCCCCAACTAGTAAATAGGAAAATGAGACCTTCTTAAAGGATTTGCCTTAGGGAATACCTTAAAACAAATCAGACCCGAAACCGTTATTTAGCCGTACATCTGCATTTATGTTACAGCTCTTACATAAACAGTCAGCATACTGGTAACTCACAGTTAGGCTAGCAGCACTTCCACAAACTTAATGCAACTGAACAGATGTATTTCACATTCAGAAAGCATTTCTATTTCCTCACAGGTCATATATTGAGATGTGTTGTAAACAAGGATTTATGTAAGGAACTCCAAAATACAAAGTATTATTAGCACAAGTAAGGGTTTTAAGAGGGTAACACGGTTCAAAGGGCTTTCTGTACTTGTGATGAATGAAAACTCTACAGAAAGGCAGTTAAGTCACTTGTATATCATATCCTGCGGTTTTCATATATGTAACTCACTGCATCAAGCAGGAGTTCCTCCTCTGAGGTCAAAGGAGAGAATACACCAGAAAATACCATGTGTATTTCCCCTAGCCTCTGTCCAAGGCAGACGAAATTTCAAGCATGTGCTCAAATTTAATCACGCTGAAGGCTGTGCCTCACCACAAAGAGTTAAGCTCCACCGGTTGTCAAGCATATTGTTACCCTCAGATGCTTTGCTGAATCAAGCATTGTAAGATTGTAATGTTGCATACTACTAGGTGTCATAACATTGTCAAGCTGCAAAACACAATAATGTGGTACTCAGTGTTGAACTAATTCATTTGTACAGTACAAGTCAAACATAATTTCCAGAGCAACTCTGATGAGGACTTTATTGCAAGTGACCTGTCTCCTGGAAGGTGTGAGAGCGGCTTTGTTGCCTGCATGCTTTGAAGATGATGATAAAAGAGCGATATGCTAAGACCATTACTGTGAAATACTGGAAGTGAGCCCAACCTGCAATGCTCAGATCCACATTGACATAGAAATGTGACCAACCCCTACAGATTTAAGCTTTCTTCTCTCCCCCTGGCTGGCCTGTGAAATTACGCCACAGGTCCTCTTACCTGGACACATGTACAGGGCAATATGTCTCTCTCTTAGGGTTAAACTGAGACTGGAAGAGCAAGAACCATGGGAAACAGTATTTCATAGTTCTCATTTTATGCCCTTTCACCACCTTTCTCATTTTATGTCCATCACCACTAGGGCATGATTAAGCAGCACTAGTTTTTCAGATTGCAGAAATTTCTTATGTGTATGAAAATCTTGTCTGATACAGTGAAAAGACTTTTCCTTTTTCAAGTTCTCAGGAAATGAGCATTTAAGGTATCATGAAACAGCTGACCTAAGAAATTTTTCCTAGAAGTTAGAAAGTGAGTAACTTTCCTGTAGCCTTAGACAATAATCTGTTGCCTAAGAACCAAACTTTAGAAGAAATACACCTCCGGACTTACGAACAGCTGTGATGTTTAGAACCATACTGAAAAGAACCTGCTTCAAATATATTTTTTAAAAATCACAACTTAATCATTTTCATTTCTTTCCCATTTCTTGCTGTTTCTGCTCTTTCAGCATATGTGGATTTCAGTGTTTCCCAAATCACACTATAAAAACAACCCAAGTGAGTCTCCTCCTGCAAGCAGGTACATGTCATAATGTTTACCTTGCAGACTATTTGTCTTAAACTATAGAAAATAACAAAAAATGTTTAACTTGTATACAGAGCTATTGTCCTTTTCCAGGTAGATCATGTTATAACAAGCTTTTTGGTAGTGAAAAACATTCAAAGCATGAGAAAGCTTGGCAGATTCAACTCAGGAAAACATTTATCACCATGTAATGATTAATTTCAATATCACCCAACTGTCTTTTTCATTAGGGATGGACTTTGATGTAAATTTAGTTTTGTACGTGGCTATGCAATTGCAGAGAACCTTGAGCAAAAGTTCACGAGAATTTGCGTAGCACTTCATCAAGGAAGAACCAGAATCATCCTCTGCTATTTTTACAGCCTGCTATGAAACTCAAGGTCTTGAAATGTAGTCTAATTTTGTAAGAGGGCTGCTATGACTTTCTTCACCTTTAGTGAGAGAATATTATAATCACTGCAGACCCTTAGCTACCTGACAGCTACATAAATTAGTTATTAACTAAAATTAAATATATGGGTATAGATGTGCGCGCATTTATAATTTTTTAGCAGCCGTTCATCTGATTTATGACTGCATTTTTCCCTCAGTTCAAAGCAGAGAGAATTAAAGGAAGCTTGTGGGATAAAGTAAGGCCAAAACCAGAAGCTTGTTCTATCTCTGAAAAAGTTATTAAACAGAAACTAAAGACCCTACCCTTCTCTTTCAAAACTTCAAACCTTTTTTTCCTTTTCTGTGGTCTCTTTCCCTTTGTCTCATCCCCTCCTTATCAAATTTTATTAAATTAATAACATTATCTCAGGAAAATAATTCACCACTTATAGCCTCAGAAGCTCTGGATTTAAATGCAGAAAAATCCAACTGTCACGTTATGGAACTCTTGGGTAAAAATTCTGAATGAAACATAGCATTTCACACACTAAGGTCACTGTTTTCAACATCTGTATTTCTCAGTTCTAGCATGTTGAAAGTTCATCTCCAAGTAAGACAACAACAACTGAACATCAAGGGAGACAAGGCAATGTTAAAAAATGCTTGGGGAAAAAATGAATTGAAATTCTATAGGGCAATCAAGAAAATACACTGTATGTCATCATCCTGATCCACATAAGGCACTGTGTCAAATTCTCCAGGTTTAAATTTAACTCCACATTTAATTGCAAATTAACATACGATTAAGTGCTTCAAAATAGACCGAAGAGTCTAAATTAAAACAAATAAACAGCCCCTCCCCCAACTGGCACTGACACTTCTGCCAGATGAATCAGCATTTTCATTATTCTCCCTCATTCTTGTGTGAAGTAGAAAAAGCCAAGTATATTTCCATCCTAAATAAGTAGGTTATAAGGCTTACAAGTGAAACTGATCTGCAAAAATACATTTATATGAAACACTGCTACGGAACTTTATTATTTTCTGAAAATAATCACTTATTTATAAATTATTTATCAGTCTTATTCACTGATTTACCGATGGGATTTATTTGCCAACCTTACAAAATGCAGCAAAACTCTGTGAAGAACAACCTAAAACTCTGTGACATCTAAAACCAAAATCAGTTACCCATCATTTTCTGTAAGCACTTTTGAAGGTCAGAGTACAAATCCCACAAAAATTTTTGATGTGTACTGAACTTGGAGGCATCTTGGGAATAACTAAATATTCCACAAAAATATATAAATCCAAACATTAATTTGTTGTACCAGAGTCCCTTGTTCAAAAGAGGACATTTTTTGACTCATTTGTAATAGTTTAAATCAATATTCATCAAAACTGAGTTGTTGAGCATCTGCTCCAGATAAAATATATTTTGACTATTTATTAATTGCAGTTTTAGCACTTGACAGGCCACCTGTAACCTGAGTTGTCCGAGTATTCTAAAGAGACGCATTTATTAAATTTAACAAATATATTCTTTAGAGTGGGATAGGATCTATTCTGATGGCTTTTACACCATTTTTCGTATGCATGATCTAACAGAAGGAAGCAGAACAGTGAAAGGAATGGAACCCTGTCTAAGTAGCACTATTCAGGAAAACGTAATTTTCAGTTAAACTGGGCATATGAGAATCACACAGCAGGAGAAACCTGCACCAATGAAAGATTGCTTCATTTGTAATCCCACATGCATGGGAACTGCCTGTTAGGAGATTACTGCAAGATTTCCATCAATCCAGCCATTCCGTCAAATCACATATCCTCAGTAATTATTTTCTCTTTTTATCCCAACAGTAAGAGCTCGCCTGGCAAGGATATGTAAAGATACTCTTGGCAATCATAAGCACCTGTGACTTTTCACTCTGCACATCTGAAGAGAAAGTTACGCTCGAGTAAAGCAAAACTTAGCACATCCATGGCACTAGAGGCATACCTAGCCCTCCCCCTCAGGACACCTGCCCATAGCGATGCCCTTCAGACTCCTGTGTTTGAATTCCCCTTGATAACAATTCAAGAGACTGCTCTGGGAGCGACGACTGACATGCCAGCTCTGTAATACATAATTCACAGCTTGTGTGGACAATCTGCAACTGGTTCTCACTGGACACACGCGATTTGCTGGCGTGTAATAATTAAGATGATTAATTTGCTTCTTTCACAATCTAACACTCTCTATTAGGGATACGATCTTAGGGTGAATCACACAGAATGACACAACTATGCTTCTGCACCAAGTATGAAGTGGAAGCTGTTGTTGGAGTGTCTGTGCTCCCACGGTTCTAGGCTACTTCAGTATTTGTGCAAACTGACATCATTAACCTGATTTAAGACAATGGGAAGATGACACAGTTATGAAATAAGTTACAAATATATTCAGTGCATCAAGAAAATTTTCAGTAACTAAACGTAATGACATTTTCATAAGTGGGCAATGTTTACCAAACCAGTGCTCCTGGTCTGAATGGAAGTTATGCATTCAGAAAGTCAACCTCATTTGAGCTAACCTACTCTCAGATCATACTTGCAAACTGGACAACTGCAAGATGCTTTCAGACTTCTGTTTTCCATCCAGTACAAGATTGACATCTTAAATCTGGCTCACGATGAAATAATTTATTAGTTCCTTAAAGGATAATGGTAGAAGCAATTATCAGGAAATACAAATGAGGAAGGCCAAGAGAACCATCCTGCTCCATAAAATAGCAAAATCAGACTTAAATTTTAGTACCACCACATGCTTTATCTGTATCGTCTCAAAAATGAATGCTCCAGCTTTTCTTTTCACCTACACCAAAGATACCACAAAGGAGGAAATCAACTCAAATGGCTGTTTATGAACAAATCTGTATCTGTGAGGTAGTCTTGATGCCTGACGCTTTTCAAAACCACAAGTCTCCAGTATACCAATTTAAAACAATACACACTTCTATACATTCAAAATTTCACACAACTGTGGCTCCTCTACCAACAGGAACAACATTCTCCAAGAAAGAATTTCTCAGCCTGTTGTCTCCACAACACCTGAAAATGACACATGGAATGACTGGAAAGTTAGAAGAAAAACCTCATCAAATTCACATATTTCCATGGATCCAATCCAACAAAAAAACCCAGGAAAGAATACAACCAACGAACCACCAGACAATTATTCAAAGTTTAGTGCATTTTTTTCTTAATTCTAGGATGAAAATCCATTGTGCACAAGGTCACCTGTAGACTCCTTCAGAGGCATATTTTAAAAAAAAAGCCACAAAATGGACATGGAACCAGCCTCACCCTGCTGCCACTGTGAGTCCAGAGTGGTCTTTTGGTCATAAACTTCCTGTAGGACCTGTGGTCAAGATGATGCCTTGCTATTTAAAGGGAAGTGTCTATGAAAAAATACTTCAAGCTAGAGTAATGGAAATGATACAGAATAGAGACTTCAAGAAGGATCCATCAATGTAAGACAGAGTGCTCTAGCCACCAGCTCCTGAATAAATCAAGGCAACACTTTTAACGCTCCCCTGCTAAAGTATGAATTGTTTAGAAAGAAACATTTCAAATAGCAGATTCTCAGAAAATTAAAAAAATACTTTGTTAATAACCTATGAGTCCATAATTACAGACACAGAAGTTCCTGTTTTTTCAGTTCTAACACCTGGATGACGAGATAAGATTTCCTTACAGGTGCATGTGAAACAGAGCTATGTTTTTCAAATTAGAGGAAAAATATTCTCTTAATAAACTTCTTAAGGCTTTTTCATTCCAATGAAATTTCTGAAAAACGGATGGAAAACAAGGTGTCCCATATTTCCTTGATGAAAAAGCCATCCTAATCCAAAGCCACATGAAGCCATTTATCCTTTCCACAGTATCTGTAAGATGTGGAAGAAAATAATACAGAATACATCACCTTGCTCCAACAAACAGTTCAATGGTATCTTATTGAGCTATTCATGGCTTTTATATCATTCTAAGAATATTTCATAGAGGCAACAAAGTGGCAAAACTGCTGGCTTAGTAAAGACCATAAGCCTGTGACGATTAAAAAAAAGAACATAAGAATGAAACATCAGAAGAGTGTGTGCATATATCTGTATGAACTAGTCAAATGTTTTACAGGCAGTCCACCCGGGCCGTATCATGTCAGTGTTTGAGCACACAAAACCTCTCTAAATGCTGCTCTAATACAGAATTCATTTGCTTTGCAGAGAGTGGGAGAACACTCTGCTATTTTTAACCACTGACCCAGCAATATCTTCTCTGCTAGAGTTCTAACAAATCACCTATTCAACTGAATGCTACAGGGTTTCAACTGAGAACATTAATAGTAAATAATCACTTGACAGAAAATTCAGATTTTTCTTCGGAAAGCTAAGGTTATTGGATATGCACAAATATGTCAAATCAATTATGGTGAGAAAGAACAGGCATAGTTAGTGCTGAAAGTCACTCCAGGGTACCTGTGCAAACACACATTCTCTGAAAGCTGCTTTCCACTGCTTGTTCCAGTTGCATTACCCTCATGGGCAAAAAGGGCAGAGCAGAACAGGAAGAACAGTAAGCTTGTATGATAAAAGCACAGACACACCAAATGGTCTCTTGAAAACTAGAAGGAAGGTTTTACAGTACTTTAGGATAAGACCTGCACATAATTGTACTACTTCCAGAAAACCTGTTTAAAGTTTACACAGAAATTTCTGTATGGTATAAACATACCCATCCAATCTGAACGAAAGAATTGCTGCCATGGGAAAATGTGCTGATTTTAAAGGGATGAGGGTGAAAATTCAACAAGTACAATTTGACAAAGATGGCATTCTCTTATGCCTTAAACTGAAGATGCTCTCTTTCAAGTACTAGCCAAGTGCCTGGGGCAATTTAGATTTGAAAATTTCATTGACCTGACCTCCAGAATGGCAGAAAGTATAAAACTTAATAGGAATTGTCCAACCTTCCTCAGCTGCAGATTTTTTTTTTTAAACTACTGCAGCTGCACACTGCATTTGTGGCTCTTTATTATACCCTGGGTAGAAAGTTCAACTCCATTTGACTCCTTTACAAAGAGAAAAAGAAATATTAACTGGAAAGTATGGATAACCAAAACCAGAGAGGAACTGCTTTTCTTCAGAAAGACCATCTTTAGCTTCCCACTCCCCAACACCCTTCTCTGTACCTCCACGTACTGCTAGGAAGTGTCTCTATTCAACAACCCAGTGGACCTCTCCAGTGTTTGTTCTCAAGAACAGAGGGAACCCACGCTTACGTTAGCAAGTTGTGAAGTGGAACAACACAGTAAGTCGGGATGAGTGAGACATTTGTTACCAAAATGTTCTCCTACGTGAGCTAAAATGCTACTGTACACAGACCCAGGAGGATTTACACTGAGTGGATTAAGCAGGTTTGTCAACTGTCCTGAGGACAAAAATCAGCTGTCCCGAGGATGAGCATCACTGATGACAATTCCTCTCTTTTCTCTATGCCAGTTCACTGAATTTGGTCTGTCCCAGTACAGATAAATCCTAGAGTGCTCATTTATCTACCTAGGCTTCAACATCCCTGTTTTCCTTTGCCAGGAAAAAAAGAATAATTAAGGCATTATAATCACTCTAATTTATGACATTAATTGCATCAAGCAGCTGTTACCAGTGCTTTTGCCTCTAGTCTGAGAAGACTAGAACTGCTTCCCATGAAGCAGTCCAGAACTGCCACCTCCATGACCAACAAACAGTTTCAAGAAATTTCTTAGTGCAATGTACCAAAATTGAGTCATAAGTAATTACTGTTCTTATTTGATATGAACTATATTATTCTGTATGATGCCATTCCAATCCCTGGCAACCTTACAACATCCTTTTAACAAGCTGTTAGCCCATTATTGTACGTCAACTTCCCTTTACTACTCTGATACCTCAATATGGCAACCCAGCTCCAAATAAAGGTGCAGAAACCCTAAGCATCGCTTCATGATTTTAAATATTTATTTGAAAATGGAGTTCTTCCATTGAGCTGAACCTTAAGACAGAGAGCATAAAGAAGAGCTACAGAAAAAGAGACACTGAGAAATCCCATTGAAGTCTGAAAGACATTACTAGTGACATACTCAAAATGTAACATTTTAAGGGAGAGGATGAAGAAAACAATCACAAAGGAAATGGCACCAAATAGGACAGACACATGCTTTTGAAAAGCCTCCAGAGCATGTTTTGGGTTTGCAATATAAATCCTCAAACCACAATGGTTGTTGTTTTGGACTGTGAGCCTGCAGCAAGCAATTAATGCCCTCAAAACTTCTTAGGAAGAATACCACAGAATGAATGGAGAACAGTATCCTAATTCAACTCATGGCAAGAAACGCAGCACAGCTGTGGATTGACTACAGGTCAAAATTAGCAGCTAGAAAGAAGAAATCAACACCAACAATTAGTCTTATAAACAATGAAAGATCAGAACCAGCTGAGGCAGTGCCAACTTTGCCCTCCACAGATGCAGAGTGACAGGTATAGGGACCTAACAGTTAAAAGAAAGCAAGTTTTCAGGCATCTTTAGTCTGCAGCTTGTCCTACATTTACAGCTTTTTCTAAAAATGCTTTAAAAAAATCTTCACAGGAAGTTGTGAAACAAATGTCAGGAGGCAAATCTCTCTTGTTTAAACTTCGTCATGCTAAGCTGCAGCACACAAATCCTTGAAATAGCACAAGACCCACAGCCCCCCACATGCATTTGAAGACAGCAGCGATCTGGGGTCTGCTTCTGTTTGTTCTCTCTCTCAGCTATACAGTGTGAGCGTGGCATCCAGAACATGCTGCAGAAGAACAGGCTAGGCACAGTGGAACAGAATAATAAAATAACAATAGCTTGATTTTATTTGTCAAGGGACGGATAAAATCATATTCTCTTGCTTACTGCTCATAACCGAATGTCTCAGAGCTTAGTTATGACACTGCCATGGCAGGCGGTGCTGAGTATTTCATCAGTGGTGGGCTAGAAAACAAGGAGCTGAGGATGTCAGTTTGGAAACGGAGCAGAAAAGAGAGAATTAAAATTTCAGCTCACTGCCTGCCCATTTGACTGATGCACAAAGCTCTGACGTAGTTTCTGATTCAAAACCTGTGCCTGCTGTGCCACTCCCAATGTAAATTGCCTTTTACATACATGGATAAGCAGTCTAATCAAATAAGGATTTAAAGCAGGATGTGCTCAAAGGAACTGCTGACTTCTCTTAAAGCCTACCATTCCTCTCTCCGAGCTTTTGTAATTATTAAATAGTATGTGAGATTTATCAGAGGGAAAAGGTGAGTACAGATAGCAAAGTAACCAAATAATCTGCTCACCTACAGCACGCAAATAACTACCTCTTTTCAGATTTTTTGTGCCACTCTCCTATTCATGGCATACTCCTTCTTGTAAGAAACACCACTTAACACCAAGAACTACAGCAGCGACCAAGAGTGACCTGGTTTGTAGCACATTTGCTTCACCGTCCCTTGAGGAATCAGCTGCAGCCAGAATGCCAAACGGTCTCCTACACAAATCATCTGCTTATGCTTTCCAAGCTTTGCCCTAACAGTCGTGGTCAGACAGACCTCTTCCTGCACAGCTCACACATGGATCCTTTTTCCGCTGCCCCAACGTGAACAAAAGACAGCCAGCAGTATTCTTCCTGAGGCATCCAGAATTTGTTGCTACGGTATGCGCCTGTCACCCTAAATGGGATGTTTGCACATCATACACTTAGCAAAAAAAATCCTCGCTTCATCTAAGTGGGGCTTCCTACCATTTGAAGCGCTGTGGGTCTTCCTACGTATCTATATACTCAGATCAAGATAACTCTTTAAGCCAATGGATATCAAGTAGGGATGAACACCTGCAGATAAGGACTGTGACTCTTAAATTCTTCCATAAATTCCTGGCACCATCTCTGCTGGAGTGCTGAAAATATCCACAAGTTTAAAAAAGCTACTTTTAGCGTAGAAGCTGGATTTCCTATTTTGGATTTTGCACCTTAAAACTACGGCTGTAAATTTGCCTTTTGAGGCAAGAACTTCAAACATATCCTATATTTTAAAGGAAATTCAAATTTCCAACTGCTGGATTGGGATTCATATGATGAAGCAATAATTAAAAAATCTTTAGGTTTTTCAAGAAAACATTCTTTATGCAGCTGTTATGCCCCAGGAATAACTCTAAGATTCTATTCCATATAACACAAATTCATTGCCTAGCATAAAAACTTCAAAAATAACAGAAATTACAAGTGTGCACTTAATCCTCAAGGCACATACACCTTCCAATGACAGAATGCCACCCATTTCTCACCGATGAACATGGCAGTGAACTGTCAGATAGACATAGGGGAAACTTTAATGTATTTCTAGTTTAGTTTCTAAAAAAATAATAAGTAAATCTCAAGACCTGAGATTCAAACTTATTAACAGCCAATAAAGGAGAAACTGTGCAAAATAAGGCATACTCCTAGCACTGAAAAAACCTAGTAAAACCCAGAACCTTACCAGCTATAAGAGGAATTAAACTCACAGCATAAATTCACAGGATGCTAACATTTATTTTGCTGCTTACAGAACTACTTGTTCAATGTAGGGAAAAACTACCTTCTTCAGAGCTGTGTCTTCTAAAGCAAAGATTATTCATACCTCACGAAGAACTTTGCAGTAAAATATGGAACTAAAACCTGAAAGTACAATGAACAAAAAACCTGAACTGAAGCATCAGCCATCTGAACTTGCATCCCACCTTAAGAGAACTACTTTCAACTGTGCTTCTTTAATGCCATTTATCATTCAGACACTCCATGTGTGAGATGTTCTTACCTAGGTTATTTTTCAACTCTTACACTGACTCAGACTTTCTACGTTAATCATTCTAACACAGGGTATTTAATGAAACATTTGTCTTTTTAATAAGAGTTGTAGTATTTCTTGGGAATGTTACAAAGTGCAATTTTATTAGTATTTTACTTCTCCACAGATTCTGAAGCTGTAACAGACTTCATTTTCCATGGGTTTAGGAAGAGTACAGAGACTAAGAAATTCAATAATTTCAGAAGAGAATTTGAAACCAAACAGATGAGGCTCTCTGTAGACAGATAGGAGCAGCTTTGTGTTCCCAAGCGCTGGTCCTCGTGGGTGACTTCAATCACCCAGGTATCTGTTGGAAGGACGGCACAACAGGGCATCAGCAATCCAGGAGATTCCTGGAATGCACTGACGAGAGTTTCCTTCTCTAGGTGGTAGAGGAACCAATGAGAAGGGGTGCCATGCTGGACCTTGTTCTAACCAACAAGGAGGGGCTGGTGGATAACGTGAAGCTTAAGGGAAGCCTTGGCTGCAGTGACCATGAGATGCTAGAATTCAGGATCTTCAGGGCAACAAGGAGAGTGCGCAGCAAGCTCGCCACCGTGGACTTCAAGAGAGTAGACTTTGACCTTTTCAGGCATCTGCTTACCATCTGAGTATCATGGGATGAAGCCCTGTAGGGAAGATGGGCCCAAGAAAGCTGGGCCATATTCAAGGACCACATCCTCTGTGCCCAGGAGCAACGCATTCCAAAAAAGAGGAAGGCAGGCAAGAATGTCAGGAGGCCTGCGTGGATGAACAAGAAGCTTCTGGACACAAAGATAAAAAGAGAATTCACAGGAAGTGGAAGAAAGGACAGGTAGACTGGGAGGAATTCAAGGCAAGGGTCTGAGCAGCCAGGGATCAGGTTAGGAAAGCTAAAGCTCACCACGCAAAGTAGTGAAGAAGTACTCAAGAGGCTTTCTCTTTGAGATATCTTAGCTTCTCTCATCTTACTAGGAAACAATATCCTACTAAATCTGGGCTCTGTTTTTCCCCTAAAAATTAGTATTATATTTGAGATTAGGGGTCAGATTTTTGTGAACTGCTTAGCAGTTAACAGACTGCGACACTCCCATGTGACTTCAAAGCCTCTGGAATTCCCATTCCATTTCAGTATTGAGGAAGGAGAAGAAAATTTAGACAAATGTCCTCATCAACACGCATTAATATCACCAAGAATACAAGAAATCCAACAAACTGAGCATCTCAAATACCTAACAGTATTGGCATCTCCTTTGCTACAGAAATAATATGCTTTCAAATGATTGATAAGGTGTGTTTTTAATCCCCCCTCCCCAAATGGCCTTCTACAACTACAGACTGAGGTTGTTGATTGACATGGTGAAGGGTAATTACTAATCTGGCTATCTTTACGTCCTCCCAACCCCTTCTCCAACTTCATGATCTCATCCCTAGCCCTTCCCAAGCTACTTCACAAGTGGGAGCACATCCACATTCCCTTTCAAACCCGTGCTTCTGGCAAATAAATCTACCAGTACTTCCCGTACATACCCTCACTGTGTCTTAAATGCATCCTAATCCTCACCTCAATGGCATGCCTCCCTTCCTTGTGTTTTAAAGAAATCGATAATTTATTCAGTCAGCTGAGGCTAGTTATTTGTGAAATTAATCCATTAACTGCCATTTGGCAGAGTACTACATCTTGTGAAAAACGCTGTTTCAAAGACAATGACCATCCCCATCCCTGGCCTGGGCATTCAACCGTGTATTATTTTTCCTAAAGAAGCATATTAGCAATGTGACATCCAGAGCTGTGGCTATATCTGAAATTAAGACAGGCTACGTAGAATTGCCTTCCTGCAACAGCTACACACAGCAGGGTCTGAGTGTTGCGACCAAGACGTCTCTGTCGCAGCAATGCCACAGCCAGGAACCCAAACAGGAGGAAAGATCATTCTCTGCCATGACAGACTCAAGGAATATGCAAACATAGGGCTGTTGCTGCCTGACTGGTCCACAGCCCAGCCTGTGCACTGCTAAAAATAGGAGAAGATATCCATTTGACCAAGTAACCAAGAACTAAATGCATGACCGGTAAGATACTGCCAAGTGGCACTTACCAACTTCCAGTTTATACTTATATTTGTCTCAGATGCTTAGGTCTGCAACTAATTTTTCTTAGCTGAAGGATTTCCAAAACGTCTACATCAGATAACATAAATATCTACTACACAAATTATTTATCCAAACCTAGAAAGGATTTGCTAAAGCTCATTGTCAATTGCTGCATCCCTATAGCATGGAGGCCCCAAATGTAAATTAAGATATTTCAGGGAAGACATTTACAACAATGTGATGATGTCAGTGCATGCGCAATAGAGGATTTGTCTTCCAAGCACTCACTATAAGTTAATTTATAGTTTAAGAACATTGGCAAGTTTACTCTCCCATTTTTCAACGGGGACAGTATATCAGTAGAAGTGAGATGCTGTATTTTAGCTTTTGGTGGTAGTTTCTCAACACAGAAATATTTCCCTTTTACTACATTAATAGTTTGCATACCGACTTCATCCTGGATCTCCTCTGCCACGGCAGGTACATTGTAGAGGAAGGAGAGAGACTGGTTCATGCGTTCATATATCACACGTAGATGTGTCATAACCTACGGAAATAAAAGTATTTTAACAAGGGGAATGCTACTGTTAATTGGACATTATCACAAATTTTAGAGGTTATGGAGAGCATGGCAGTTTTCACTTGTGCTAGGTATATAAGATTTCAGTATATTTTCGTATTTCTACTGAAACTGTCAAGTCCATTGCAAAATTCACCTCCTCCCTCCAGCTGCTATGAAAATAGTGTTCTAGGTGCTTCTCCATAGAAACTATCTGAAATCCCACAGGAATGTAGTAAAGTAGGGTTTTTCATTTGCTGTAGGTAGAGCATGTATACAAGCAGTTACTATGGCAGAGATTTACAGCCTCATTCAGCAACATTTACATCTGCCCATATCCATAAGTTTTCACCTAACACGCAAACCAAGTGAGCACAATGATTCCTGCATCAAAATGCTTCAGCTGTTTTTGTTGTGTTTTTTTTCTTTATCCTAATATTGCAAAAAGAAACATCACTCTCTGAAAAAAAGTGTCATTTTTCTTGGTAAAAACATCTGCAAACACTTTGATCTGAAACCAAAAATATTTTCACCCTGAAGCGTTACTGCATTGTCTCATGTGATTACAATTCCATTGCCTCAGGTTCCTTTATACTGCTCTAGGTTAAGTCACGACATCTCATGACACATGCTCTCCCAGGTGTACTCTTCAAAAGTACCACCTCTCTTCAGTAGAAAGGGAAACTGAGGTGCATCTTAGGAGACTTAAAAGACTGACAGGACAATTAGGCATAAAAAGGAAAATTGGTAGCAGATAGTAATTTTAATGACACAATGGTATAATTTCTTCAAACTCAAACATGAAATTCATGCTTTTGCATGAAATATTTTGTTTTCCGTTTTTCACTGACAAAAATTTTCATTTCAGCCTTGTGACCAATTCAAGAAGCAAAGACACTGTAGAAATACACATTCGTATGACAACATACTAAGCAACACACTGTACTTGTATTTAAATGTCAGTTTCCATTCTTCACCTGTAGTCCACAAAATCTCTAGTTTTTGTTGTTAAATAATCCAGTGTTCTGGAAACTAAAAACCATCACTGCAGAAGACTGTTAGAAGTGTGCATTTCTAACTCAGGTGGATATCTAGATTTCAAGATAGCATGATCTCAATGTACAAGTCTGTCTGGAATAGATGTCTGAGAAGTTTAACACAAAAATTGTTCCGTTGAAGAAGGTATATGGTTTTGATTTGGCTTTTAGCAATGCCAGTCAGTTCAAAAACTGGCCAGAACAGTACTTCCCACTGCATCCTGCAGAGAGAATGGTGTCAGGTTCTGCAGATTATGGCACGCTTTTTTTACAGTTTACCCATTGCGTCTACAATTTTAATCGCTGTTTTGAAAGCCAGCTACACCTTCATTTTTTTTCTTTTGGTGCTTTCTCACTCTCTGTGACTTACAAAGGCAACATAAAAGCTGTTCCAAAACATACACGTTGAGGACTGCAGTAACATTCAACAGCTAAGATGCCATGGACTACAGTGTCTATTTTAAAAGAACCTGTCAAACTCAAGTGCACCGCAGTAATCATATTTAGACGCTGTAAGGAGGTCTAGGACAACTAGAGCAAGGTTGATTGCAGTTAGATGGCTACACCACTTCTGGTTCTGCCACTTCAGCTGAGGGTAGCATAACCCTGTGTGGTTGCTAAATCTATTACTGACATTTTTCCAAGGGTATTATTTACCAAAGCACTAATAAAGGCTCTGGGCATTAATGGTCTGGAGGGCTCCCCAAGAAATGCCCACAACTGACTCAATGTCTGGATAGACAGATCACATGTTTTTCAGTTCTCCGAAGACAAATTGTACCCACCCTATTCCTATATCACTTTGCTTTAATGTTCTAATGGAATGCAGATTGTTATTGCATGTAAAGCTGTCCACAGACAGTAGCCAGTTATTTTTTTTAAAGAAAAAAGGTTGATGGAAACTTCACAACGGTTATGAACAAACACGACCTCATTAACCCTCAGTGGGGATTACCTGAGATCTGATTTGGGCAGCTTTCTTTGGGTCTACCATGCGGACATGTTCGAAGTGTTTGAGAGTATGCTGTCTGTCTTTCTGCTCAGCACGCACGTACTTCTTCAGCATGTTGAACACATGACGAGGCTGCAGGGAAGAAATAGGAAAAAAGAAAAAATCTCTTTAGAACAACACCATGTTTTAAGTTCCATGTGCTGAAAATATATCCCAAACCAAAAGCACTTGGCCAGCCAGTGCCTGCAGCTGTCTTCTGAAGGCAGGTCTCACTACTGTAAGGAAAATCCACTGACTCAACTCATTCAGCAGGGTTAAATAGTAGTTGTAGGTAGCAGATAAGGTCCCTGGGAAGGGCGTTCAGATTTCCTCCTTGACCAAAAGTGGAAGTTTGGATGTTGCATTTTCTTGTCTAACTGCTATACTACTAGCCCAACTGGACAGCAAGTGTCACCTTAGCGTGCCAGTTAATGTACACCCAACATGAATTTTTTTTTGGCTTTGCTTCCATTCTCTCCATCCACTTCTCCTCTCCCCCAACTCAGGAAGCCCCCACGATCCATGCTCCCAGTGTCGCAACCTTCACCCTCACCAGGAAAATCCCTCCCAGAAGATTCCCCAAAACCTAGACTCCATCAGAAGCATTTCATAGACGCCCCATATATGCTCTAGTATACTGAACACTCAACCAGTATCAACATCTGTCAACTACAGCTAAACTTCAGCAACAAAGAGATGGTACAATCACACAGAATCACAGAATCACAGAATGTCAGGAGTTGGAAGGGACCTTGAAAGATCACCTAGTCCAACCCCTCCGCCAGGGCAGGATCACCTACAGTAGGTCACACATGAACACGTTCAGGCACGTTTTGAAAGTCTCCAGAGAAGGAGACTCCACAACCTCCCCGGGCAGCCTGTTCCAGGGCTCTGTCACCCTCACAGGGAAAAAGTTTTTCCTAATGTTTTTGTGGAACCTCCTATGTTCCAGCTTGTATCCACCCACTGCACCTTGTCCTGTCATTGGACATCACTGAAACTGGTACATTTTATCAACAGTAAATTGAACGGACACATTCAGATTCAAATCAGAAAGTAACTTGTCCAAACAGCTGTGCAGAAAACCATGTGAAAGCACTACTCTGTCTAAGCCAAGGAATGATCATCAGACTTGACTTAACAACTTAAAAAGAAAACCAGCCACAAAAACCTCAGAATGCTCCTGTTCTGTCACTACTGCTATTCCACCAGGGAGAAAAGAAAGAGGAGAGGGATCTGAGGTACAGAAAGTATACATTCAGGATACACAGTTGACTGAAAAGCCATAAGAAAAAAAGGGCCACCTATTTGGTTCTTCTGAAGATACTCAGCCTGGATGCCAGATTTTGTAAAAATCTTAGTCTACATATACATTACAGGTGATTTTAATTACTAAAACCTAATAAATATCTGACTTAAGCTGTATAATTGAATACAAAGGAAATGCCTGTAGCTGAAGGGAGTGTGAAAAGATATACAGTGATGATGGGGCAGTGAAGACTAAGAAGTGCGTATTTCTAAGTACTCTCCTATGCTGTACAATAATACAGTGCCAAAACAGACTAGTGTTCTCTAGCATTCAGCTAAAACATTTGTGCTTATGGTGGATTCTGGAAATGTCCCCTGCCACCAACTCTTGTGCTGTTGTGCTTGTGCACCCTACCTGAAGCTGATGAGCAGTGAAAAGCCTGAAGCTGAGGCAGGTGAGAAGAAAGGGCAAGGTGACCTTACTGTGCAGTAGGTTAAAGAATGAGCAGGAGTGGTGAATAGCTGGTCTGGGCACTGGCAGAGATACAGGGAAGAGGGTGGGAAGTGACAAAGTAAGCGTCAGAGGCTCCGTGCACAGCTTTCCAAAGCAAGAAGAAGCGTGGGAGAAGCTCAAGTTTTAAGACGACTTATATTCATGGACAAATATAGAGCCTAAACTAATTTAACATTTACACAAGAGATGAATACTAAGCTATGGAGCTCAACGATTTAAGAATCTCTTCAGCTTAAGAGAAGCAACAGATTTAAAAATGTCTGAGGAAAGTAAACCAAAGGTTATTTGAAGAAGATTTGTTGAACAGAAATAGAGAGATGTGAAGCCATTCCCTGCCAGAGGATTAAACTTAGTGGTTTCATGACTGAAAATTCATTCAGGAGCAAAAAAACCCCAAGCCCTCAAAGCCAAGCACCCTGGGATGAAGTTGCAAGCAACTGTGGACAACTGCTGGAAAGTAAGTGTCCCGGGTTTAGTAATCCTCACACTGTTGTGGTAATGGCCAAACAAATTGAAATGCCAAGTGTAAAGCTTTGTAGGAACAAAGGCTAGACCGGAAAGTTTAACAAGAAGAAAATTTTGAAGACAGATATTGTTTTCACCTTTCCTGACAATTCACCTTTCCTTGCCCCCAAGACACATCAAGAGAGCAGCTTAGAGCAGACTAGAGAGAAAAAGATTAATTTCTATTCCTTCAAGAGATATTCCAGTTTAAGTGTCATGTCTAACACCAGAAGGGCACAGTTTTTGTTCTCCCTTAGTGTATTTGTTGTCACTATAATATGTCAATGAAACTTTTACATTAAGAGCCACACACTGACTTGTCAATATGATAACAGTCTTGAAAATACTTGCCAAATACCACCAACAGTAGTAGCCACTTGGGTAAACTGGCAATCCAGTTTTAGTGCTTCTTCCAACACTGAGAATTGACTCAAACTTATAAAGGAGAAATGGATATGCATGCCTCTAGCACATCTGGTCAAGAAATCTCTCCATAGTTGCAGCAGAAAACCATAATTCAAGTTTACAACAATGCAGAAAGAATATTAAATGTAAGGCGTTTCCTTACTAAGGCAGACTTTCCTTTTTTTCAAGCAAAAAAAATCAGAATAGAAACTCATTGTATGTAAGCCTAGAGAGTTGTCTCAGTGTTTCGTTTCTAAAACTAGCCACATGCATGTTTTAATCCTCATGGTTACTATTGATCTAGCGGTCTCACATTGCCTAAAAGCTTGTAACACCACTCTAACAACAAGCTACTGCAAGCTAAGAAGTCCTTGTGAAACATTCAGTCCCCTCACACAGATGCACAAGGCTTTCCCAGTCAGCAAGGCACCATGCTACACACAAGTTCCTAGGACAGACGCAGGCATCTATGGAAACAAAAGGATTCCCTGAAAGTAACATCAAGACCCAAGATACATGTGTACCCAGGCTCCCCTGAAATGGAAGCCGAAACGGATTAGAAGTCTGAGCATATCGACTTGCTATGGTCACAAAATCCTTGCTGAGACCTTTAGGAAACACGCCTTGCCATTTCCACACTAAGCTAAAAAACCCAAAAAGGTGGTGGAATCCCCTGAATATCTGATGCACACTAAACCAGCTCTGCTTCCTTGCTGGAAATCCCAGTCACACTGGACCAGGCCAGACCTCCATCCTTCTCAACAACTTTCCAACACTACTGCTGCGCGGCTTCAGGGCTGTGGCTGACGGTGAGGCTGCCAGAGCTGACGATGGGCAATGACACCTCTCCCTTGGGTTTTGCATACCCATGTGTGGTGGCTACCATAAATGAGGACCACATTCTAACAGCTGAATGGAACTTAAGACAGTAAAAAACAAACAAACAAAAAACCAACTGATCGTTTTCTCCTCAATGCCTAGAATCTACTGCTTGCAGAGTTTTAACAAATTTCCAGATCAACAAAAGCACCTCACCCCAAGTCCCACTCTATTGTATTTCACACACATTTTCTTTTAAACGTCATTATTGAGTGGACTGGTTCTGCTTAAAAAATCCCACCCATGCACGCACTTTTTGCAGAGATACTTTGATCAAGATTCACCCCCAAATCTAGGACGCCGAGCAATGATATGAACTCTAGTGATGGTAGAGCAGAGAGGTCGCAATGAGCGGTCAAGTACGGAGGTTACGGAAGGCTCCATATGCTGAGGAGATGCAGTCAGACCCTGTGTCTGAAGCTATTATACTCATGGCCATCTATTACTTCAACCCTAGGCAGGAACCTTCAGACTAAATTATAAATGAAAGTGGTGCTATTACCAGCTAAATTAAGTTCCTGAGGCCTCAGCTCTGACACTGTCTATGGCAGAAGAACAAAACAGCTGACACATCTCAGGGCCAGCTTGGCACCTCTTGCTCTTCATAAATAATGTACCAACCACCAAACTTCATAAAAAAAAATATCTGAATTTAGTACTTGAAGTTCTGCTGAGTCTTTTTCCAGGTAAAACAGCGTATTCACATCTGTGGTAATCTTAATAAAAAATATCTCAAAGAATAACAGCCACTGGGGGCTACCTAAGCCTCATGAAATAATTCCACTATTTTCAGGTATCCGTGCTTATTTTGCCAGCTTGTGTTTTGGTTGATTTATTTTTTTTTTTAACAGAGAAACAGTACAAAAATCATACTAAAGCAGTTCTGTGCATTTAAAATACAACTTCCTGACTCTGTGCTCTGGAACTTCCATGGGAAACTCTGAGCTGGCTTGACAACTGGATCAAAATTCTCTCTAAATCAAAGGGGAACATTTCACAATGCTATATTGTGCTATTTAATCTTGTCTTTAGAGAAAAATCAATCACCAATCCTTTATGATTACTGCTCTTAAAATTTGTAACAATTGCTTCTTTTCATTCACTTATTAGGAATACCTTGTATAACATTTTTAGGTCTGTATTTTAACTGCTACATTATTAACTTGGGGGTTTGACACAGATGTAGTAGTTCATTTTAGGGATATTCAAGAAAGGCTGTCTAGGATGAATGCAAGGCTTTTACTCATGAGTGAAACACAACCAAACCCTCATCCAGCTACCTCTCATGCAGAGTGAAAAATGCCTTCTCATAATTTTTGCTAATTTATAAGAAAACATGTTACTCCACGCATCAAACATACATGGCTACAAAACTTCCCTTTGCCTACCCTCCCCCAAGGACTTTTCCTTGGGCAGAATAAAATGAAAACAGTATTAGATTCTATCTCATACTGTCTTTTCATGATTTGAACTTATTCAACTTTCAAAAATTAAGACAAATTTAATTTCTGCTCACTCTTTTAAAACTCAGCATTTAAGATACAATGAGCCTGCCAGGTTTTTATAGAACTTAATACCTATTTGGAATTGCCTCTTATGTCTTACTTCAGTTGTACAAAAAAACCTACCAGCCAGCCTAGGTGTATGATTATGCCATATGTTCAAGCTCACAAACTGGGAAAAAAAAAGACAGTCTGGTTTTATTCACATTAAAGCCTCAGAAGCTGCTGGAAAAGAGAGTTAGGTGAGCACGTTTCTTGAAGTCTGACTTGGTTTAAAAGCAGAGCTGAAATCCATGCTATTTCACAAAATCCTATAAAATTAAGTGTACATGAGAAATTCCACAACTATAAATGTGTGGGTTTGGAGGAGCAGAGCTCAAGGGTGGAGTATTACAGCGGGACTGCTCTTTCCTACCGCATGGGAGGATTTTTATCACTAGATCAGCAGCAAGCATTGGCCTGCCGCCAGCTGAATATTTCCACAGCAACCTCGTTGGACTCAGGAAAGGCTTCGAGTTTCCCGAACACAGAGGCACTGAGCAAGGGCCCCTCTGCAGATCCTTCTTCTATGTTCAAACTGCCAAACTCAACCAGTTCCAGCCCCCACTGTGCTCTGCCATATGAACAGTCACTGGTCTCATTGCGCAAAAGGTATTAGAGCAAATTCCGAAGGCAACAAGAAAAAAAAAACACGGAAAAGAAAATCAAGTGGATTAATTAATGTACGTGCTAGAGTTGATCTTACTGATCCTGCTCTGTTTAGCAATAAACTACATTTCAGTCGAATAGTGCCAAAATAGAAGAGAAGCATTTCAAACTGATTTTGGTGATTATATGCTCACTTTAATCCATGTGCAAAGTAAGGAGGCTAATTAATTATCTTCCAAAGTTTTCCTGTTTCCTTTCTCTGAAACCCTCTACTTTACCACTAGGAGCTGAATTTATTCCCTGCTTCTCTTTGCCCCCCGCCACTGGCTTCCCACAGAGAACGTGCCTCTCTTACCAACAAAGATTAAACAGAGAGACAAAAATCCAGCAAAATTTGACATGCACGTGAAAGAGGGAATGTAAGCAAATTAGGGAATCAATCTGCTCACAGAAAATGACGGATCTGAATTCCTGTATTTAACTTGCAAAATGAAGGGGAAAATTTCCAACTGTTTCAGAAACTGGAAGCATATTGGTTCCAGCTGCCACTAATCCTCCTTTTTTGTAGTAAGGCCATCAAGTAAGATGAAACAATACAGTATTTTGACAGTGGATACTTCACAGCTGCACCCCATTTTCAAAGGCAACAAAGTAGAGCAGCACAGTTAAGCTGCATCAGGAATCAGGGATGAGGATCAAATTTTAAGTTTCTGGGCAGCCTGCGTGACAGTGCTGCTGAGAACAGAACAAATACTTGGTTATGCTCAAATTTATTTTCTAGTAGACCTTGAAGCTATGCAATTTCATCTCTGTACACATCTTGCCTCCCTTGTTGCCCAGGCTGGTACCCTGGAGCACACCACTGAATTGCCACTGGGGAATCATCTGTACAACATCTGAAAAAATCCTCTAGTTGAGTTTTTTACTCTGGTAATGAAGCTATTCGTGAAGGATTCCCAGACTTTTGTAGTTTTAGCTAGAACGGCACTGAAAACAGCTCACTTTCTAGACATGCACAAGAACACCATGACGTACCTGCTGGCCCAGACCAAAGGTTCCCCTAGTCCCACATCTTGTTATTCTACAAGGAAAGCCTCCTCCAAAGGAGCAAGCCTGCAGCCTTCCAGCTTTGCCCTATCCACAGCTCAGGGACTTTCTGAACCAGAGGCAGTTTCTCTTCAGATTCACTGAAGAGCCTATCCCTTGAACACAAGCACCACACAGTCTGCATACATACAGAAAACAGGAATTCCCAGTGGATCGGGATTTTGTTACTCAAGAAGAACCGTGCATCACATCCACAATCAGTCTGATGACACCAGGAGCGCCAGACTCACTGCACTCCTGTGAGAACCACAGGCAAACACTGGTCGTGGCTTTCTAGACGTCCAAGAGTAAAATGAAATCCTGGTGGTTCAAGTGACCTGCCAGAAGTCCAAAACATCTTGAGAAATGTTCCAACTCAAGCACAAGGCAATATGGCCACATGGTTAAATAGCATACAGAAAGTACTCTTTGCACACACACCTATACACGCACCAGACTTAGGGTAACCCTCCCAGGTGTCTCCAGAACACACGTGCTTCAATAAAAGAACCTAACTTATTTTTCAATTTAAACTCAAATTCTGCCCTTTAACTTTAGAGAGAGAGACTCCACCACTTTCAATATTCAGAATCTACTTTTGTGGTAACCATACTAACAGCAAACCACGTAATTTGAAGCAAGCTGTGGAGGGGAGTTCTTAAAAGTATTTTTGGAGAAATCCAGAAAGACCTCCCTTTTGTAAGATTACTTAAGTTACCATTAAGATTATGACTTACTCTTCCAAGACAACAAAATTGCAACAAATGTACTTTTAGTTTACTAGAGAACTACCAGAGAGAAATGTAGCTACAGTATCAGAGTTGACTTTTCCATTAAACCCATTTTCTCTTTCACTAGGCAGACAAACTTTCGATTCACAGTGTTTTTAGCAGACCGGATTCATTCATTAAGCCATTCAGCTATTATCAATCACTCCTCAGGTTTCACCCTCTGCCCCACAATAAAACCAGACAAATCCTTCTGCTGAATTCAAGGTCAGTTTTTGCATGCACTTTGGTAACACATGCAACCAGCAGCTCAGAGGTACGTGCCTGAACTGTCAGTAACTAAAGTGCACACAACCAAAAATGCTGAGACAAGGACGGTACCATCAACAAGGCTGGGAAAGGAACTGTTTAAAGATATTCTTTAAACCGTTCACCTGCATTAGTTTTGAGATGAGCACCTTCCTCTGAGGTTACCTCCATGCTTGCTGTCTGCTCATTTCAGAATGATTAACTTTTGTAGGGACACAATACAGGATACACCTCTGTTTTTTAACGGTACCTACTTACTTATACTGGAATCACGTAACAGTGTTCTTTGACACAGCCTTTTAGATCTGATGCTCTCCTACTGACACAGTAAAAGCATTATTAATTTAAATGTCCTGGGAGCTGACTACAAGCAACCCATGCACAAAATGCAGGTTTTTCTGGTCCCAAAGTCGGTGTGAACATTTTCCCCTATTAGTGTTCTGCTACTTTCCAAAACCTCAGATACCTGCAGAATCAAGCTGTGAGCCTGATCCACACACCACTTGAAATCAATTTTTTTCTGGAATACTTTTCAGACAGGATTACATTTGCATGCAGCTCAACTTCACAGCAATAGCTGACTGCTTCAAGTCAAATGTGAAATTGTATCTTAGGTGAACTATCCAAAACCATGCTGCAAGGGAAGCAAACAAGACATGCAGCCAAATCTATTCACTCATCTCATCTTACTCTCAGTTCTGAGCCTGTGACACTATTTTCCTAAAGGAAGCTGCATCCTAGCCTGTAACTCACTCACCTGTCCACTAATGGGACACTGGAGCCCAAGCCCTTCACCACTCTCACAACAGTCAGAGGTTACAATAGGTACCACACACTCAGACCAAGCAACATCCTCTCTCAATTTATTACAGACTAGTGTAATTTTTCACAAATTACTGTGTTTCAAAATACAGATGGACTCTTCATGCAACTGCTCTGAAGTCTCCTCATGATGCTTCTACATAAACCACAGATTCTTCTATTACTTGGCACGCAGTTAAAAAAAAAAAGAGAGCTTTGCACCGCGGGCAACAGAAAAAAATGTTGATAAAGAATTAAGACAACAACCACTTTTCCATGCTCAATGAATAGGCAGGTTTCTCTGCAGAAGGAAACTCACTTAACACATGTAATTTTACCAGGTTATCCATACTGGTGTAATCCCCCGTGAGGTTAAATTCAGGATCTGATGGCTATACCTTAATTGCTGACCCAAAAGTCTTTCAGCAACATAATGTTTTTTCATCTAAGAAGTGTCCAAGAGGTGAGAGGTGTATATTCCCCCAGTGTTGATGCAGATTCTCTTCTTCCGGTGGTCACAGACCAGTTATTCTGGTATTGAATACAAACACCACAGATCTGGAGTCATTAAAAATTCCATTCAATCCACATTCTGAACTTATGTGTTTGCACCCACCAACAGCCATCACATCTGACACAGATGACTCTGAATTCCTAGTGTGCCATCTTCACGCCACCCAACAATCCTCACCACATGCGTCACCAAACGTTTCAAGAGTTCAACAAACCAAACAGAAAATCACAACCACCCTTATTCCTCAGCTCCACTTTGACATGATGAAGTATCCTACTGTGCATCGCTTGGAGGAATGCTTCATCATCCTTCTGCATGATCTGTGAAAGGCCAGAGCTTCTGACAATCCAATCAGTTCCACATTATTATCTTAAGTATCTTTATATACGTATCTATCTGTAGGTATGTACACGAGTGTGTGCGTTCCTACAATTACACACACACAAAAATTAAATTTCCAACTTTCAAACTAGCTGACTGCTGTAGTAGCTCTTGCATGGGGGAACACACACTCGCTGTTCCACAGCTGGACTGTACCTGGGCACACCTTCTTTTTCCCCAGGATGACCACAGTGATTTTGATACAGTTGACGGAGCTTGTGATATTGCACTTACCCTGGGTGGGACAGTCTGCAGGGCTGTGATGTAGTTCTCCAGAGCAATGCGGCGACGGTCGTTCAGCATGGCTTCCACCCGTGCCATGTGAGTCTCTACCAGCTGTTGTCTTTCATTCGCTGCTTCTTGTTCCAGTGATTCCACTTTCTCCTGGAAATGCTGGAAAAAACATCCATCACAACAGGAACAGTGAAGGTATCAGCAGACATGAACACGTCCAACTGCCAGTTACCAGAATCCTTCCCCAGTCAGTCTAGCTTGGCTTCCAGGAACTTCACATGGAACACAATTTTTACTGACTTCAGTGAGAACTGCTGACGTCCTGTATTCCTGAACACCTGGCCATATTTTATTAATCTAGTAAAATATTCCTGTGCTGTTCAGCACAACCATCAGCGAATCCTTCAATTGTCCCCTGAGACAGTGGTTCAGTGCAGAAGAACTGTGTCTAGAAGAGTGTGGAATTCGGCAAGGATTTGCTCCCTGACGTCCCGAGTCATCAACAAGACCTCATGAGCAAATCTACACGGGAGGAAAAAAATTCCAACCTGAACAGAGTCACTCTAATTTCTTATAAACTGGCCACCAGGAAGAAAAATTGAACCCAGACTTATTCCAAGAGAGGAAAAGATTGGGTAAAATGCACAGAGAGTAAAACTGTGGAGTCTAATGTGTGAAGCAATCTGGTTCTGAACATTACCTTTTTATACTTTTCCAAAGAAATCTTTCTGGTAGTACTGAGTAATACCCAACACTGCCACATTGGGATTCAAAGAATGTCTGGCTTGTCAGAATTTTTAAAATTATCCTATAATTTTGGATAAAATAATTTTTGTCTGAGGGTTTCTTTCAGATAAAACTGTTAGTGAATCCTTCCTTAAACCACATTTTCCATCTCTCCTTTGAGCTTAGGTCCTGCAACTTATATTAGTTCATCACAGCCTAAATTTTGGGCTGTGCAAGAGCAGAGCCCACGGGAAGCAAATTTTCTGTTCTCATTGAAGGTAAATCTAAATTCAAACGAAATTCTACCCCTTCATGCAGTCACTGGTGATGTCCTGCACTGGTGTTTCAGAGTCTGGCTGCAGTGTACAGAGACACCAAGCAGCCACTAACAGGTGGAAATAAAAACAGCAAGAGTGGAGAACAACATTAAATCCCCACAGAAGTAGGGTTTAAAATTATATTAAACCCATCACCCCTTGTATTTTGACTGTAGGCCCAGCTGGTAAGGCTGTTGTTGTGTTTTCCTTTACCTGGATGACAGCTTTCTTGTCGGCCTTCGGCAAGTTCTTTGCTTGGCGTTCTGCCTCTTCCCACTCTCTCATGACCTAACGAACAAAACAAGGAGCGTGACTTTCAGATTTTCCTCTCTTGTCTCAGAGCTTAGCAACAGCCAAGCATTGCAGCTCTGACAGTCATCTTCATATATTCCTCTCCTCCTTTTATCTCTATTAAAAAAGCAGTTATAATATTTAACAAAGGTAGGATTCTGTTATTAAATTAAACAAAGACAATACTTCTGTGTCTGAACATCGTGCCAAGCTCTCAGGACTCCACCGTGAAGCAACACAGATGTCAACCAGCCCTCAGGCAAGAGAAGTGGAGGTCTCTGCGGGGGTGACACAAATCCCTTTTCATCTCGGACACAAAGGAAACTGTTTCCAGCTATTGCATGTCCTGGGTCAAAATGAGTGAATTTCAACTTGTTCTACATGACGCTTTCTTAGGTACCACAAAAATTTTTAGATTTGGACTACATTGCTGTCCTTTGAGTAGGAGAGAGCAAGAATTTTAAGTAATATGTGCTATTCTGTCCAGAAATGTGTGCCCGACGCTTCAATAATTGAATATATTTGTATCTTGAGTACAACGCTAAGAGAAAAATTATGTAGGAGAATTTTCAATGCTATTTCTTTCAGCAACGTGAGAGGTCACCTCCTCCTGAAATACAGGAGGGTATTTCAATAGTCGGGGAATCAGTTACTCATAACTTGCTGTCCGTGACATCTGAAACCTTCTCATGGTCTTAGGGACTGCACTCATTTCACACCTAGACAGCAATCTCCTCAGATAACACATTAAATGCAGGATCAATTGCTCTCACTGAATGCAGTGCACACAAATAAGTAACCTGTTTATTTTCAGGACTAGAACAATGTCAGAAGACAGAAGGAACCTAGAAGCAATTATTCAAAATGTCCTTCCTTTCTCACCAAAAAACACATTTTCATACCACTTAATAGAAACAGTCAAACATATGCTTTCTAAAGAGGATTTTAGAAAAGCTCTGCATGCATGACTGAAATTTTACTAAGACCGATACCAAATGCAGGACAAAGTAGACTTGCTGTGTCTCATGTTTGCAAGTTGAGCCTCCACCACTCAGCTCGTGTCACAGGCTACCCAGTTTTCCCCCACACTGGACATGGCTATCACGCTCCTTGATGGAAAGACCAGAGAGCACCAGTGATGCCTCAGGGAAACTTGTTGAGCCTGTGCCTTTTGAAAAAAAACAAACCACCACAAAACCTGGGCTCAAAGGAGCCTTTTACAAGTGTCAGCCCTTGGAATGTAATCCCCTCTCAGTCCTTTGGGGTTGTAGACCCCAAACCAGCATGCAGATACCTGCACTGAAGACCGACTCAGCATATGGGATTTTGTTGTCAAGTTTTCATCCTCCTTTTTTGACTTAACGCCTGGGAATGTATTTCAATATGGCAATAACTCAGCCACAGTAAAAACAGATCAACTCACTATCAGTGAAATTATTTATCTGCAAGAGATTCTGGCCTCAATAGCAGCACTAGAGAGTGGAGACAAGTTTTGGGAAGCTAATGTGATGCTGAAAACGAAGTTGGGCTTCAGCAGGGGCATGGTTAGACAGCAGTTTTAGGCACAAAGACCTTAACTCAAATACCTATAAATCACAATCTTAACTTCACTCTGCTCTTTTACTGAGAACTGCAAGCTGAAACGTGAGCTCCAAGAATTGTACTGCAACCTATGTAAACTGGCAGCCTAAATAGAAGTGTCTCTTCAATTTACATTATCTTCTCATCAGGCAAATACACATTGATGTGCAAATTGCAGTCAAGGTCTAGGGAGACAGGAACACAAAATTTACAAGGAGACACAAAAATTAATTTGCAAGGGGTTGTAGTAAGCAGTTAATGACAGAGAACATGATGCTCACCGTACTGAAGTTACTGGTTGCCCCCCCACCAGCTGCTGTCCCAGTACTTTGACACAGGAGACTTTACTGCTTTTCTGACAGAGCAGAACTAGAGAACATGAACTAACATCATAATTGAGAGCACTGTGATGTGTTCTAGAATAAAAACTTATTAATGCTCAGACTGCTGCTGTGCATTAAGCGTATGTTAGGTATTCATCTCCTAATTGTATGTTTAGGCCATATGATTTTGGTTGCCAAGAAAAATTAATTCATAGAATCATAGAACATTTTCAACTGGAAGAGACCTTCAAGATCATCGAGTCCAATCTTTGTCCTAGTCCTTTCAACACCACTAAGCCATGTCCCTCAGCACATCACCTACCCATCTCTTAAACACCTCCAGGGATGGTGACTCAACCACCTCCCTGGACAGCCTGTTCCAATGACTGACAACCCTCTCAGTAAAGAAATTCTTCCTAATATCCAACCTGTACCTCCCCTGGTGCAACTTAAGGCCATTTCCCCCTGTCTTATCAGTCGCCACTAGGGAGAACAGATCAAGCCCCGCCTCACTACAACCTCCTTTCAGGTAGTTGCAGAGAGCGAGAAGGTCTCCCCTCAGTCTTGTCTTCTCCAGGTTAAACAGCCCCAGATCTCTCAGCCGTTCCTCATACAACATATGTTCCAAATCCTTTACCAGCTTGGTAGCCCATCTCTGTATCGGGCCCAAAACTGGACACAGTACTCGAGGTACTTCATGTGCACAGGCAGCACCTTCCTAGAGACCTGAAATGTCACCGGTGCAGGATGTGAACATTACCAGAAGACTCAGAAATTATGGCATCAATTCAACTCATAAACTACAATGATGTGCTCAAGATTGAGCACTGGCCTAGGTTAGCAATTTTAGGATTTTCTTCTCCCTTCTTTCCTTTTATGTCTTCAGATCACATCTCTGACATCTGGTTAATATTTTTTCACTCCAAATGAGCAGTTGATGGGTTTTCAGAACAACAGTTCCCTTGCTACCTTTATCCCCCAAAACTAACCACCTGCTAATCCATATGATGAAAACAAGTATTGTGGGTAATGTGATGAGGAGACCTTTGGCTAGACGAGGTCACTCTGCCTGTTTTACTTCTCTAAACCTTTTAAGGCATTGAAGGCAGGATGATAAACTGACAGCCTACACAGCTAGTTGGGAGGAATGCAAATTACAGGCTTCAGAGTTCAGCTCCAGTGCAATGAGAGTGAATGGCTCACTAAAGGAAAACAGAAGGATACGGCTGTTTGCAGAAACAATATTCAACGTAAAGATTGCAGAAGCCATGCTTTGAGTGCTGATTTTTGCAACTGAAAAGATGTCAATGCTTCAAAGCATCTCTATGTGTACGCTAACTGTAGATATAGCTGCCCTACAGCTATCATGCTACCACCCAGAGAAAACTTGTGCTTTCACCCAAGGTCATCACTTTAGAGAATTACAAGTGACTAAGAAATATTCTGCAGCACTCTGTAGGAAACCAAGCAGCAAGAGAGGGGGGGTGGAAATTGCCTAGATACACATGTGCAGAAAAAGTCTGAACTTGGCCTCTATGCACTTATAAACCTATTCTCCTTCATTGACAACACTGAGCTATCAAAGCCACACAGATTTATGGCTCATCAAAGCTTGGTGGCTTTGTGCAGGGGAAATGACAACTCCTGGTTGAGATTTAAGAGGTAAGCCATTTCAAAGTCAAACTTCTTCAGAACTCAGGACTTAGTGCCTGGCAGACTCCTTTTGAAAGCGGGATGTAGGGGATAGCAATAGGAAGTATGGAAAATGTCATTCATTATTAAGAAAGATGCTAAGTACAAAAATCTCACTATATTAAAACCAGTAGAATTTACTCTCAAGTTTTATATTAGAGCAAAGAAGTGTAGCTGTAAGAAAAGAATTTATGACAGACATTTGGGTTACAGCAATCAGACCAGCAGAGGTGCTTGCGTGAAGGTTTGTTTAGTCAGAAGATCAAAGATGCCTACCTTTGTTAAAGGTTTTTGTTCCACACGTAAGTCTTGAGCCTTTTTCCAGTGACAGCATCATCAAACCTCTCCAAAGAGCCCTGACTGTAACTGAGGGGAGTACTCTTACTAGGCTGACAGTTTTATGGAAGGAAAGAGCCCTCCCACACACAGTAACAGAGATGGTGGGATCTAGGGAACCAGCATTATTGAAAACCTTTGTCAGTGACATGGACAGTGGGATTGAGCACACCCTCAGCAAGCTTGCTGGTGACACCAAGCTGTGTAGTGCAGTCAACACGCTGGAGGGAAAGGATGCCATCCAGAGGGAACTGGACAAGTTTGAGGTAGGCCCATGTGAACCTTATTAAATTCAACATGGCCAAGTGCAAGGGCCTGCACCTGGGTCAGGGGAATCCCAGGCA
This sequence comes from Trogon surrucura, assembly GCA_020746105.1. NCBI lineage: Eukaryota > Metazoa > Chordata > Aves > Trogoniformes > Trogonidae > Trogon > Trogon surrucura. The sequence continues at coordinate 106,931,468 of CM036617.1, read as the reverse complement.
CAAACACAGGCTGCGCAATGAATAGGTTAAGAGCAGCCCTGCAGAGAAGGACTTGGGGGTCCTGGTAAATGAAAACCCGGATATGATGTGGAAATGTGTGCTTGCAGTCCAGAAAGTCAGTCACACCCTGGGCTGCATCAAGAGGTGCGTGGCCAGCAGGTCAAGGGAGGTGATTTTGCCCCTCGGCTCTCGTGAGACCCCACCTGGAGTGCTGTGTCCAGCTTTGGGACCCCCAGCATACAAAATACATGAATCTCTTGGAGCAGCTCCAGAGGGCCACAAAAATTATCAGAAGGATGGAGCACTTCTCCTATGAGGACAGGCTGGGAGAGCTGGGGTTGTTCAGCCTGGAGAAGAGAAGGCTCCGGGGAGACCTTACAGTGGCCTTGCTGGTACTCAAAGGGGGACTACAGGAAGGAAGGGGAAAGACTCTTGATAAGGGAGTGCAGCAACAGGACAAGGAGTAAATGGTTTCAAACTGAAAGAAGGTAGACTTAGATTAGATATTAAGAAGAAATTGTTTTCTGTGAGGGTGGTGAGACACTGGCACAGGTTGCCCAGAGAAGCTGTGGATGTCTCATTCCTGGAAGTGTTCAAGGTTGGATGGGGCTCTGAGCAACCTGGTCTGGTGGGAGGTGTCCCTGCCCATGGCAGGGGGGTTGGAACTACATGATCTTTAAGGGTCACTTCAAATTCAAACCATTTATTGTGAAGTTGAAGATCCCTCCAGGATGTTGGAACTAGTGGCATGCAATGATCCCCAAAAAATCTTGAACATAATACCAGCCCTGCTCAGGATCGTTGAGGAGTGCAGTATTTTCAGATGCTTGCTTTGGAAATGAACTTCCAAGAAGACAAGGTATCATTAAGTTCCTCTCATAAGTACTGTACATGGTATGATTCCTAAGTATTGTTAGCAGCCAGAGGAAGAGGAAATTTAAAATCTGAGGATGTCACATGATGTTTGAAGAGAGAAATGTATAAATGCACTGCTCCCTTGAGTAAGGTACAGTATCTGGTTTCACCAGTCTATTTAGCAGCACCTATTTAAGTGAGGGAGCTATACAGCAGTTAACAAACTGGAAAGAAAAAAAGGAAAAGGGGACTTGTACCAGAACAGGAAACAAGAACCATGGTATCTTGCAATCAGTTAGCATAATCTCTCCCTGTTACACGTCAGAGAATAGCAAACATTTAAAGGTTACACATACATCACTGAATAACTATCCTGTTTGCATCAGAAATGTAGCGTTGCTATTATTTGGAATTGCGTTAATAATTCTCATGAAAAGCTTAAAATGTATGCTAATGTACCTCTCTTTACAGTATGGCCTAGGAAAGTTTCTAAGCCTTGTTGCTCTGGATGCCACGCAAGCTGCAAAGGCAGAAAAACGTTCATGGCCACTAGTCTAAAGGGATGGATGCTTAAGAGTAGAAGGGATTATTAAAACAGACTGAGACAGAGCTGCATCAGGACATCGCACCAAACAGCACAGACTCCCCCGGTAAGAGAGTCTAGTAGGAGATATGAACCAACACAACCACCAGACAGAAGCTGAGCCTCTCTGCCTGTGTGAATATCTCTGTGCAAGAGAAAAAAAACCCTGACTTATTGGAATTTCATGATAAACAGGGAAATCTCAGAAACAGGCTATATAGAGTATCTGCATTTGCCCTGATGACATGTTTTGATTAAAATATTTAATTTATATTTATTTTTTTAATGATAAATTTCTCTACTTCTTAGGTGAACTAAAATGCATCTGAATTTTTTTATTAGTTCATTGGCCATTACAAAGTAAAGTGTGCATCAAATCAAGGCCTTTGACACCGTCTCCCACAGCATCCTCATATGTAAACTGAGGAAGTGTGGTCTGGATGACCAAGTAGTGAGGTGGGTCGAGAACTGGTTGAAGAAAAGAAGCCAGAGGGTTGTGGTCAATGGGGCTGAGTCTGGCTGGTTGCCTGTGTCTAGTGGGGTCCCTCAGGGGTCAGTGCTTGGGCCGGTGCTGTTTAATATATTCATCAATGATCTGGATGAGGGATTAGAGAATGTTGTCAGCAAGTTTGCTGATGATACGAAGTTGGGGGGAGTGGTTGACACACCAGAAGGCTGTGCAGCCATTCAGAGAGACCTAGACAGGCTGGAGGGCTGGGCGGGGAGAAATCTTATGAAGTTTAATAAGGGCAAGTGTAGAGTTTTGCACTTGGGAAAAAATAACCCCATGTACCAATATAGGTTGGGGACTGCCCTGCTGGAGAGCAGTGCAGGGGAAAGGGACCTGGGGGTTCTAGTGGACAGCAGGATGACCATGAGCCAGCAATGTGCCCTCGTGGCCAAGAAGGTCAATGGCATCCTGGGGTGTATTAGAAGGGGAGTAGCAAGTAGGTCAAGAGAGGTCCTCCTGCCCCTCTACTCTGCCCTGGTGAGGCCACATCTGGAATATTGTGTCCAGTTCTGGGCCCCTCAGCTCAAGAAGGACGGGGAGCTGCTTGAGAGAGTCCAGCGTAGAGCCACAAAGATGGTGAAGGGAGTGGAGCATCTCCCTTATGAGGAAAGGCTGAAGGAGCTGGATCTCTTTAGCTTGGAGAAGAGGAGGCTGAGGGGTGACCTCATCAATGTTTATAAATATGTCAAGGGGGAATGTCAGGAGGATGGAGCCAGGCTCTTTTCAGCGGCGTCCACTGACAGGACAAGGGGCAACGGGTGGAAGCTGGAACACAGGAGGTTCCAGAAAAATATGAGGAAAAACTTTTTTACTGTAAGGGTGACCAAGCACTGGAACAGGCTGCCCAGGGAGGTTGTGGAATCTCCTTCTCTTGAGACATTCAAAACCCGCCTGGACGCGTTCCTGTGCGCTCTAGTGTAGGTGGTCCTGCTCTGGCAGGGGGGTTGGACTAGATGATCTTTAAGGTCCCTTCCAACTTCTAACATTCTGTGATTCTGTGATTCTGTGATTACATAAAAGAAATAACTGTACTTTGTGAATAAAGCATTTTCAGATTACGATACTTATCAAGATTGAAGAACGACTTGATCATTTTCCTAAATGCACTGATCATTTTCTCTCTTTTTAACAGAAGAAAAATGGGTGTTTCTGCTGCTTAATAAGCCCCCATTTCTCAGCTTTGAAGAAACTGGACTTTGAGGGGAAAAAAATAATAAATATGTTTGATGAAGCTGGAGGGCTTAGCTAGTGACTCTCACTTGCTAATTATTCTCACTATTTTTTAAGAGAAAAAGATTGACAGCAAAAACTTACTGAGTTAACTTATTCAGCATTGTCTTTAACATAAGTAACAGCTTCAAATTAATTTTTAGTTAAATATGTATTTAAAATTGGCATGATTTTAAAGAAAATGTAAAAAGTAATTTTTAAATAGACAGAAAAGGAGACCAGTGATATGGTACACAGACGTATCGCACTTTATGTGAAGAACCACAGAATGGTTAATCAGCTGGTTTTTCTACTTGTCCACAAAATCTTGTATTTTTTGAACATCTAAAGCATTAAGTGGGAAGAGGCTAATTCAATGCTATACAGAACATTACTCATAGAAGGGAAAACTAATTTTTTAAAAAGTTAACTCTCTTCTTCAAAGCTCTGCAGGAGTTCTATGTTCTTTGAGACACACGTACTTGAAGCTGTGATTTTATAAGCAGCTTAAGCGAATTGAAGATCAAAGATCTTTCTGTCTTGAAGTACCTATCGTGCTGCCATTTCCCAGGTCTGATTTAGCTTGCTGAACTGGCCGGAGTTGGTTATTTTACTTTTTTTTTTTTTTTTTTGGAAGAGTGACATTGCAGCGAGATGAGGGAACTGACCTGCCTCACCCCGTAGCTGTACGCTCATTAGCGCTGACAGAAAGGATGGCTGGGAACATGCTAACGAGGGCAGAGTACGCGGCAGCACCAGCGTGATCTTCAGTCAAACCCTTGAACCACAGCCTTCATTGATGAGGGTGCCCCAAATGCAAAATGCGCAGGGCATTTACCCAGAAATTTTCTGAGACTACGGTTCAGTGTTTTTCCCAGTTAATTTTGTTGGTCTCGAGCACTGACATTGCACAGTCTCTCTGTAAGTCAATCTCTAGGTGCCCGTGCATTCGGTTAGCGTTTTTCCACAAACCATCAGCTTTGTAGAAAATACAAAATACACAGCTCACCCAAATACTGCCCTTAATTACTCACCTTAGCCTTTACATATTGGAATACTGGAGACAAACCTGAAACCGTGGCAAGAATCTGAGGACTGTTCCACGGAAACCTGCCTTTCTCGCTGACTCTCCTTTACTTTCAGGACTGCATTACCTGCCAACCCTGTGTGTACCCAGCCCAGGACTCTCTCCTCTGCAGGGCAGGCACTGCACGCACCCCACACTCAGGAACATACCTCAGCCACCAGTTGTTTTAATGAAGTTGTTAATCTTCCAGAGGAAAGGAAAGAACAACATGTTAAAAAGCACTAAATTAACACTATTTTCACTATTTAAGAAGGAGACAGCTTATCTATGCTACAACCCTTCCTTAGCGGAAGCAGATGAGGAGCACACACCTTCCTATCTATTAAATGTCATATTCATGGCACCTGGGTTGCACTGGTTGGTGACTGCTTCAGGTAAGATGCTCTGCTCTGTTTATGAGAAAAGTCCCAGGCCTGGCTATGGTGCCAACAGACAGGGACTTACTCTAAGAGCTTGATTTCAGGCCTTCTGAAACATTTTAGCACACAGCTAAAGGTTAATGTGCCCGTAATACACAGGAACAGCAAAAATGGAACAGGGGAACAAAGTTACAATTAAAAATTACAGTAAAATCACTACACAGATACAGGCAGTGCATCTGAATTACACCACGTTCATTTTTTGTCGCTCTTTCATCCTAAAAAAATATGCATCACAGGCTTTCCTTTAAACCTCTTATATTTTTTCTTTGTTGCTGTTAGAGCAGAACCGTAACAATTTTTTATTGGCATTGCTGTTATAAACCCTATTTCTGAGGGAGCGGATGGCTCATCTCCTACTGTTCAGCAGGATTAAAGAGAATGTACAGTTTCAGGCTACACAAATCTTTTTGGTTAAAGAGAAAAAAGGGCTTGATTCAGTTGGATTTTGGTTCAGTTCAAAAGCACTAATTTTTCCTTTTTTCTTTGTCTTTAGATGTATTTCATGTTACCTCGAGGCTCAAGACCATTAGATGAGCATATGCGAGCTTATGCTACCCCAGGGCAGAGCCAAATATGCCTACACACAGAGGAGGCTCATCACAAGCAAGCTCCCCTCCATTGCTACAAAGGATGACTAACACAGTGGTCAAGTTCTTTACTTAGAAATAAGAATAATCTCACAAACCAAATTTTCTTCTGCAAAGATGAGAGAAATTTTTAACAGACCTTTCTTTCCTTTTTGCCCACACAAATAACTGCACCAACTGATGACTGCAGCTGCAAACTGACCACAAATACGTGTCTCAGCCAGATGAATTCTTAAGAGTCAGAAAGGCAGCAAGAGGTGTATTTACAAAATTGCAAGTAGGTAAGGCAGCTGGTTGAAGCTGTGTGAAATCAGAAGATGAAGGACTCAGAGTATCATATGACTTGACTGACAAAACTCCCTCCCATATTTAGAAACCAAGAAATCTCCCCTTACCTGAGACATCCTTTCACGATGCTTAGCTTCAAGTCTCTCCTTGGCTTTCTGGAAATGGGCATGTTCATTCTCATCTCCAGGTGTCTCCAAGTATTTGTCAACAGCATCAGGAGTGCTAGCGGCTGTGGTAGGGACTGTGATAAAATTTTGGAGGTGGAGAGACACAAGGGAGGGAGAAAAAAAGCAGAATTTCTACTTTAGTACAGGTAAAACTTAGTTGGAACAAGCAAGAAACACCTATTATCAGAATAAAGCCATACATTTAACCTCAGAGGAAGATAGTAAAATATAGGTGGACATATAAGACAGACAGCAAATATTATAAATATACAAGGATTTCCCCCCTGCCCCATTTTCTAATCCAGGAGCAACTCTTGAGTGTGAGCAAAGCAGTGTTACTAAAACAGGTTAGAAACTGCTGCCAAAGGAAAAATTCCAAAGAAAAAAAAAAAGCTTGGCAATGACTTAAGTACATAAACCCACAGGAAAGCCCTTTGCAAAGTTATGTGCCTTGTACATTAGTTTAGTGTTAAAAGGTAAGCTGCAATACACAAGTGCCAATGCAAACATATTTTAAAGCACCTATAGCCTCCGCAATATCCTAACAAAACACACCAAATCCTTCCCTTAGTAACAGTCTGGCCTCACAGATATTTACTGTATTTGTAATAACTTGAATTAAGAAAATCCCCTCATGGATGCAGGAAATAATCAGCAAGCATGCGCTAACTGCCAGCCATTCCTGTCAGATAACGAGGTGATACCTATCACACCGTGAGCAGAAAGATTTGCCTCTGGGGTAATTCAAGCAGAGTGAGCAACAGTTCCTTCACTACGTAGTAACATCCAACAACCTCTACCATAACTAGAGTAACGTCTCTGTGCTAGGGTCATAACGACGATTTAAAAAGCTCTCCAGTGATGATCAACTATTTCATTTCAACGGTACTGTCCCTAAATATTTTACTATATAGTTACTTTCACTTCCCTAGGCACGTTTAATTCCAACAGCTGCAAAATTAGTTTAAAAATTCTGACAAAAAAAAATCCAAAGACCATTCACATAGTTGTGCATGTTTGTCTTTTTTTTAAAATGAGTTTGACTACATGTACTATAGTTAATTTCATTCACAGAGGTAATACATTTTACTAGATAGATTAGTACATAGGGAAAAAGCCAGGAACCCTCCCACACCCAAACATTTCTCAATGTCTTCAACATTGAAGCAAATATTACTCTGAAGATCAGGCTGAGTAATAAAACCCAGTATTTATTTATGACTACTTTCCCCCAAACAAGTTGAAATATAATAAGCAGAGAAAAACCCAGGACCCTCCCACACCCTAAACATTTCTCAATGTCTTCAATGGAAGCAAACTTTAACTCAGGCTGAGTTATTTACAGCTACTTTCCCCAAAATCAAGTTGAAATATAAACACATCTGTCTTACATTATTAAAAAAAACCCAAACCAAACACTTAGAAGCACATTTTATTCTCAATGAAATACAACCTCCAATTTTAAGAAAATCTTAAATGAAATTCCATACTTTTCCTCCAGTTTTACCTTGGATTTATAACCGCAAAAGCAAAACAAAAACTCCCCAAATGAACAGAAAGGTTTTGGCTTTGGCTGCACTTGAGATAGCTTTCCATGTTATCTGCAACAGGCATCAATGGTTTTCCATGCTGTTGGTATAAATTGCACAATGTAGTTTTTAATTTACTCACTGCACCAAAAGAAAGATGTTGCTTATCTCAGAACAATAAAATCTACAAGCAACAACAACAACAAAAAAAAATCCAACTGAGAAGTCACAGGCAGTGCAAATTATCCCTCCTCCTACCATTTCTGGATTCATTTCAACAACTTTGTCAACTTGTAAACTTGCTACTGAAGTACTGTAACAAACTGGCAGGAACGAACAAGCTTTCCTACAAGTCACAAAAATTACAAAACCAGAATGTAACTCTTAATATTTTCAGTGGCTACTCCTACAACTTCAGACAATTTAGTCTCTAATACTGTTACAAAAGCATAAAAAATGTCTATCTTTTTCAATTCTTAACGATAACAACTCATCTTCCAGTGATAATGTGGTTTAGTGCTGGGGTGCAGTGCTGTCTGCTGGAAAGGATACAGCCAGTGTAAGCAAATTCCAAAAACAAATCACCCAAACTTTGGGCTGAGCGAAAACTTTTCTGTAATGCTCAGAAGTGTTTCTAAGTACCTTTGCCTTTTAATCTCTCAAGCACAAAATTAATTTAATCATTCTCTTTCCTGAAGCTGCAGTCAAGTACAGTATATTTTAACTCCATTTAGAAGACGGAAAGAAAATTTTATTTCAAAGAAGGAAGATATTTAAAAGTGTCAGACCAAGCAAAGGCCATCCCTTCCAGGCTCCTCTTTCCTGACAGGGGATTCACCAAACATTCCCAGGCAAGAGCAGCGAATACTCTTTTGCAATGTTTAACCAACCTTGCTGAATTTCCCTTCTACTACTCTAATTTTCTTTTTTTTCCCCAAAAACCTTTCTCATGAGATTTAACATTCACAATAGGGTGTGGCAATGAGTTCTGTGGTTTAATCAGGTTTTTTGCGGAGAGGATTCCCTTCTGCAGGACACAGCAGGAAGATCGAAGGCGTCAGAGTTCTAGCGCATTCGCTCCCCTTCTCCATGTTTTATAGATTTATCTTTTTTTAAACTGAACTAAAGTCTCTACAAATGTGAGTGGAAAAAAAATATGATCTAAATAACTGTCCAATAAATTATGCAAATTTAACCTTTAACTTATCGAACAGGAAGAAAGGTCACCAGCATTTGCACTGAGATCAGTTAAGCCACCTGTACAATCAAGGTCTGTTTTTTTAAGAGCTCCTGTCTTACACACGTGGCCTTTACACCCTGGATTTTTGGACAACACACTTACTTCCCACTGGGATGCTTGCTGGTGTGTTTCTGAACAGGTAAGAGTAGTGAGTGCCGAGAATCGCAAAACCTGATTTCAGTGCCTTGGCGCCAAGGACGTCAGAGCACCGATCCCCCTCCAAAAGCTCGGCAAAACCAAATCAACAGCCCTGGGTGTCCCAGCCAGCCAGGCTGTGCCCAGGAGCACAGGAAAGGAGGTGGGCAGTACCCCCACCTCCCATCACAGCCCGCTCTCTCAAGCTAACGCTAAACAGGATAATGTGTTGCATGCTTTCTCATAGTAAACAGGGAACATTTGGTCAGCTATCATTTATATGTAAGAATTCCTTAACACTCTGCAGCCTGATCCCATTTTTTGACCACACCTGCTCGCAAAAAGAGTTTTCATTTTCTATCCTTTGCTTGTTTCATAAGGAAACTCATGCCAATACTGCATGAAGACTGATCAAAAAGTGTGTGTTGACAGGTGTGGAAGAAATGCAGAATCAGATGACATTTTCTTGACACTTGCACTCGTTCTACCTGTCAATTCCCAAACAATTTTTTTTTGTTTTAATTTTTACTAGACTTCAAAATCCTAAGCTTCCTGCAGACACACGTTCAATAATAGAGCCAAATTACATTCTACACATTTTGCCATTTGATGCCAATCCTCAGAATAACAGGTGGAAAAAAGCCAAACAAGAAAAATTCAACAATATGCCCTCAGATCCTGTTTTACTATTTCACATAATCTATATCAGCCTCTCCAGGGAAAGGAAGAACAGTCACTCACCAAGCTCACACGAAGTGAAAGAATTCGCAGATGCCCCTATGGCAGATGCAGCTATTGCATATAAGATGGGAAACCATCTGAAATGAGAGCACTACCCAACTACAAGGTAGCATTAAGAGGATGCATTCGTTGTCTCTGAATTTCACAGATTCACCTGCCTCATTAATGAAGGACTGAGATCAAAGCTTTCAGTTGTTGTCTAAGATCACAACTAATCATAGCACTTCTGACAATCACAAGCATGTACGGAATATCTTTAGTGAGAAGTGCTTCTATTATTGCTACTGCTACCTTGTGAAATGAGCTGTTTTTACAAGACAGAATCCCTATTCTTTTGTGAACAAGCTACTCTGCTTACAGCAAGCTGGCAAAACCCTGAAATAGAATCTAAACAACAGGGGAGGAAAATGACAATTACTTTTTTATTACAAAACAGACAAATTACCAGCTGAATCACAAAATCCAAATGAAGGCTGGGAAAGGTTCATCTAAGATTGTAGCAAATTACCATTATTTTAAACATAGGGAAAAGGATGCACCAGGATGAGTTTTTACGTAAGAATTTCTTTCATGGGAGAAAAGTGTGTGCCAAAGTTGTATGCTTTCTGTAGAGATCAATACCAGGGCACAGAACAGTAAGTGCATTTACATATTATATATAAATTACAATCTACTGCATTATGGAGATAAGCATTCTTATCCTTAGCACTGCAAGCTGGAAGACCAGCAGGCAAAGTGCCATTCCTTTTCACTTTTAATTGCTTTCTCTTCATACATGCTTTCACCAAGACCACTTTCTGAACTCTGTCTAGAACTAAAGACAACAGGAGACCAGAGTCCCTCCTGCAGTCAACAGAGACCTTGGAGAATGAAAACCGAACAATGTCCTCAGACTTAATATTTTACCTGTAAGCAGGCAGGTTGTTGCTGCTGATTTCTTTTCAGGGTTTTGAGAGGGAATTAGACAGCACTTCAGTGCTGCAAGGGTTGGCATCATTCCTGAACTGGCAGGAGTTCTGTGAGCCATATCTTTTGCCTCATGGCTCATGAGCACCTCTCCCTGCCGGGGAGCCAACTGCAGGGCACTGAACGGTGCTGATCACCATCAGAACCTGGTGCTCCTGTTCTTCAGGCCACTCAACTCCAGCTGCCCACTTTTTAATTTTCAGCACAGATGCTCAATTATGCGAACTCCCTATCCAATGACGTTAAGTGCTCATCCAACTATACATTTATCACTTGGTCTCATCACCCAATTCTTTAGCAGAGTTTTATTCACCTTGTGCATTCGCTCTATCCTCATGTTTTGACAATTACCTTTAAGACAACAAAAAAATCTTTGAAAGTAAAATGTTCTTCTTAAAACCTGAGAAACTCTGCTACAACTGTAGGGACTCCTAAAGCACAAAACATGGACTAATAGGCTAGATAAAACGAAATACATTCTTCTGTTGGAAAAAAAAGAATGCATGTTAGTATAGACTTAAAAGCCTCCTGTAACAGTAGTGGTTGTATGTTCAGGGGTCTGAGCATACAGTATGCTCAGCATCTGAAGCAGTAAAAAGAATCATCAGATCTGAGACTTGACTTCTCCACTTTTAATTTCCAAAATGTTGTTAAATTACATGAATACTCCGAAAGCCGATTAGAAAACACATTGTTTAAAAATGTCTGCTAGTTCAATTGTGAGAGATTCCAGGCACATGTGACATGAAGGGTGTTAACACATGAAAGAGAACCCCGTGTTCCAGAGGGATGCTCTTTCTTTTCTTAATAGTTGGGTTATCTCATTGTTTTTATGACCCATCAAGGCCAAACTACTTTGTCATAAAAGAATGCAGTTTCTGTAATATTTCATAATGTCTTAGTATACAAAGAGTAATTATAGGTCAATGTAGCAACCTTGACCTGAAAATATAATTAAGTGTACTGCGATGGAGAAAGCAAATGTTTAAAAGTTACATTCCTTCTTGAACTTCACTTTGCAAAGACTGATCTTATCTTGCTTGGAATCATAATAATTTAAATAACTGGAAAGAACCCAAACCAATAGGCATCTTGAAAGACAATTTAGTGAAATCCCTCAGTTTGGCATTAACTAAAGTTGATATCTGCCACCTGAACTAGGTTTAAGTTAAATTTTCTCATATAAGTATCAAAATTTGGTGTCAAAACTTCAAAATACACTTCATACCCATGCACATCTAGAACTTGGCAATCATGCTTTCATTGAATCTCCATGAACGCAACTTGCCCTCACAAAGGCAATTTTGCCTTGCTTATATCTGTTCAACACTCTTCTTGACCATTAATTGCTCAGATTAGCCCCTTCTGAGGTCTATGATTCATTTTTCGCTTGGGAGGAGGTCCTCAAAGCAAACTTTCATCAAGCATCTTTGCAATACTTCAAGGTCTTTTGATTTGTCACCATAAGTTTGAATATTTATGAGAAGAAAAATTCCATTAAATTCTTCACCTGTTGTATCAAATGAGAACAAAAACAAGACAGAAGTATTCTCCTGCACATGCCTTCTGACAAGGTTGTGCACAGGAGTGATCAAGTCTCACGTGTTAAAAAACAACCGTGGTTAGACCCAACAAAACAAGTTACAGCAAAACCAGGGCCTGCAATAATACATTACATTAATAAAATTCCTACTGCTTGAAATTGTCAAGTCTACTCTTATATCAGTCTAACTCTTGTATATGAAAACTTTTGGGCCACTTCCCTTTTGAATGCTAAACTTCGCCCAATTGGTTTTTAACACGGCCCAGTCCAATGCTGGCTCCATGTGTTGTTCGAGGGTGATACGTAAGTGCAAATTTATACAGATGAATGAACCGTGGAAACAGAAATTACTCACTTGCAGACGCTAAATGTAGTAGTCGAAATTCTCCTAGGCACTGAATGATAAGTGTCGAGCATCCACAATGAATGAAGAACTGCAAAACGTGTTTTTCTTAAAATTTCATCTACACTATTGGAAGTCAGCTTCAACTTCACCGAGACACATGATTCAGCTGAGCTTTCATGCCAGAGAAAACAAAACCCAGCAGATAACAGGCAATTCATGCTGGAGATGGTTGGAGAGGGAGACATTTAAGTAGTCTTGAGAGGTAATGTCATCTTTACTGCTAATTTGGGAAACCGTAAGACAACTGAATATTAAGAGCCTTTGTGACAAGTAACAGGTTGTCCTAGTGTGACTGGCTTAGTAAATTTGTAATAACTTGGGGTTTTTTATTCATTCAAATAAAAGACTTCATACTTACTACATGAAATGTTTCCTTCCAACATCACTACTTATAAAAACAGATTTTTAGGATTTGAAATGTTATCACTAGAGTTCTTTATTTAAAATTATATCTCCTGTAGTGCCATGACAAAATAGTATTTTAGCTAGTGGCTGCAATGAATATTTTCCAGCACTAAGTGCACTGTCAAAAAAAAAACCAAAACGTTCCTGGCACAAAGCAACTTCCAAGTTCTCCTGCTGTTAGAGAGGCCTGCAAACCCCCTTACAGCTCAGGAGCAGTCCAGATGAACATGCTCTAGCTGTGGCCTGCTGTCTATCTTTGAGCCTCCTTGCTGACCTCAAGAAGTCTCTGTAGCTGTACAGATAAAATGAGCAATCACCCAGTCAATAAGACAAAGGATTAAAACGTGCTACCTTACTAAAAATTGAGTATATTTACCATTCTGCTTCCAGGAACGTGCCTGCAGTTCTTTAACGCCTTAGACATGCTCTGAAGGTGGCATGCAGGTTCAGCTGCCAAAGCATTTTACTACCTGCTAACTAGGGAGATGTCAACATCCCGAACAACAAATGGATAAGGGAAATTACTGACCACAGAGTGAATCCCCCATCTTCACCTTGCGCACAATATTTTAATCTCTACATCAGAGGGTGTAAAATTCCACATATATTACGAAAGTGTAGCTTTTAGTGTTTCTTTCACATCTTCCATTTGAAATCGAAATAAAGCACCTGTCACTTAAAAATCACCAGGAGATTTAGCAAGTTTGTAAGTTTAAAACATTTAGTCTAGATAAGAAATAATATTCTACCTAAACTCACCCAAGAATCCATGATCATGCTGCAAAACGCTCAAAAGCAAAACAACATGTGTTAACATCTGAACTTACTATTAGATTACAGGGTTTACACAAGGAAGGAGGCAACTGACTACATTGAATTCTGGTGGTTCCTTCTTGTCAGCTGTGAGAACTCAGTACAATGATAAAACCCCGTATTTTGTAGAAGGTCCTTTTAATGGTATCTCACAGTTTTCACAAAGTGACTGTGCCACCAGAGCACAGTACGCTCCCGCTTTAGATGCAGAATAAATGAAAACACAGTGGCACAAATTCCACTCCACTCGAAACACACCACGCTGTGGCTGTGGGAGCTGCTGGAAGAGCTGTCTCCTAAGCAAGAGCTGAAAAATGAAGCACGTAAGAGAATTACTTTTCGCAGCTTTGAAGCTCTCTGTGTCCCCAAGCAAAGGCTTAAAACATCAACATAACTCCAAAACAACGGTTATTAAAAAATATTTCCTATAGTTTTAAGGATGTTTAACAAGTGACAATCAAGAGACAAAAAAATTGTGCAAAAATTTATTTAGTATGGCAGCAAGACAGAAATCATTCCTTTGATAACTACTTTTTATCATCTTCTGCTTATTCTTGTCAATACATACCCATTCTGAGGTCTTTAAAACTGAATTAACTGCCTGATAGATCCTAATGACTTCAAAGGAGCTGTTACGGCCAGTCACCCAGTCGAAGTTTGAGTACTTATATTGAATAGAAACTGCAGACAGTATTGAATATCCTTATTAAAAATCAATAAAGAGCGAGCATGTGCTCTGGCAGGCTGAAGGAATTGGTAACAAGATCCCTAAAGCCTTCTACTTCTAAGGCAATTATGTATCAATTCCCATGTTGCTGGGTGATGAATGAAAAAAAAATGACAGTGGTAGCTCACCCAACGGACAAATCATTTTTGCCAGATCTCAGAGCATCAGTCAAATTTTCTGATAGGAGAGACAGTCTAAGGCTTTGCATGATAAGACAGATCCACCTTTTCAGATCAAAGCAAAGAGACTTCAGCAAGGAAGCAGAATAAAACATGATTTTTTTTTTTTTTCTCCCAGTAGACAACGTGTTCAGGACATTAGTATTCAATACTCATACTTTTCAGTGTTCATAGTGTATGAGAATTTGTGACAACAGAACACCCTCAGGTTTTGGTTGAGTCCAATTTCAATAAATTATGAAAAAAATAAACTCACATCCCACCCTTTCACCAACTGCCCACTACTCAAGAGAAACTCAATTGCTATCTACCACTTAATATTACTCTCTGCAAAATCTAACCAGTCTATCCTGCAAACCAAACTACAGCTAGACAAAGGAAAGACATGCTTTCAGCATTTATCTTGTTTCCTGCCTAAAACAGGCTCACTGGTTCATTATAGGACACAAGGGAGAAACAATAATGTGAACACTGGAGAGAAAAGGAATTTCACTACAATTTCTATTCAGGAAAATGATGAAGAATAAGGAGAAACAGCGTAGTGATACTGAAACGGGAGACGAAACCAGAGGAAAACAAAGCTATTTTAGGAACAGAAAAAAACAGATATATAGATCAGGGTACAGAACACAGTGAAATAACATAAAAATACAGGAACAAAAATATAACTAAAGTTGATTGGGAAGTGTACCCTACAGACTCAAATGTTGTTTGAGAAATTACTGAAGGAAAACAAAAAACCCCATCCAACACGATAAAGCCCTCTGGGAGATCTATTTTAAAAGACAAGACCAGTTCTATTTTTCCTCACTGCCAATTGTGCAAATGAAGCTAAGCAGCTCAAGTACTCAGCCCAACTCCATTTTCCTTAAAGAGGAAATGACTCAGACCAAAAATTGGGAATCCCAAATTAAGATAACTATCGAAAGAACACAAACGGTAACACTCTTGATACTGTTTTACTGAATTGAACCTAAGAAAGAAAAAAAAGAAAAGAACAACTTTCATGAAATACAGGGAGACCTCCTGGCCTTATTTGAATACTGCAAATAACTAATGAATATGATATATAGTAA
This sequence comes from Trogon surrucura, assembly GCA_020746105.1. NCBI lineage: Eukaryota > Metazoa > Chordata > Aves > Trogoniformes > Trogonidae > Trogon > Trogon surrucura. The sequence continues at coordinate 106,915,999 of CM036617.1, read as the reverse complement.
ATTTGTAAGTTGCCTCCTATTTCATTTCTGATTCCAGATGCTGTGAGAGAATTACCAGTCTTAGAAGAAAAGACTATTTATCCTCCCAAACAGGAGGAGCTGAACCTCTGCTGCCAAGTGACAAGTTTGAAAAAGGAAGAAAGACTAATTTCCAAGTTTCAATCAATCCATAGTATTCTATTCAAGATCATGGACATGGTCACCTCTTGTAGCAGAAGATTTCCTGCAAAAATATCACTAAGTTGATTGGAAGTGTAATACACTAAACTCTGCTGGGTTGCTATCACAAGCACTCAGTGCTATGATTTCACCTACAACATGTATAGGAAAGGAAAACCCACTGCATTATCAAAGTGAGAAAACAAAATTTCAGCCCTCCACGTTTTACTGTGTCAGAATAATTCTCATAAAGCCTGTTTTGTGATGTGACTGCTCTTTTAGTCAGGAACACCCTTTCCTCTGTGTAATAATTTTGCAGCACTGTGAAAGCCAGAAATGAAACTCATCTGAAGTGCTGGGTGAGTAAATAAGCTCTGTATGCAAGATGCACATTCTTCAGAGCTCTCGAGTCTGCACTTAGTCTCACTGCAGAATGTGCACAAAGAAGTACATCCACATGGCTCAGCTCGAAGGGCAGAAGACAGTTATCTTCAAGTTTACTTTTCTTTCCTCCTTCCATGTCTACAATATCAACTCCTCATCAGTATCACATACCCTGCATTTTTCATTGCATAAATATTTCTTCTTTAAAATTCTCTTATTTTCTACTATCATCTTAATGTAACTCATTCTGAAGTCTCAGGCTCTCTTGTCTGTCACGGGGCACACAATCAGAGACACACCACACTTTGTATCTCTGGAAATGTCTCATCTAGCACAGGAACTTCGATGGTTCAGAACGACATTCTTTCAGCAAATATACTATAGACATCACTGCAATCTACTCCATAGTTTTCCTCTCTCTTCATTACATCTTCTGTCTTGTTGCAGAGGCTGATCACTGTCCAGGAGGTATCCTCCTCACTTGCCTTGTGGTAGACTTTTTCCACACCTCTCCACAGAGCTTTGCCATAAACAGCTCTACTGTGCTTGCTCCAATAAAATACAGGTTGTCTCCTCTGCTCCATGACACGCACAGCACCCTTTGCTAGGGCTCAGTGTGTGTTTGTGTGCATACTTACTGCAAACATTCCAAGCCGTGGTTTGGAAAATATTTTACTAAAAGGAGCCCTAACGCGCTGCTTCTGTTCTGCTCCTCCGTGCCCTGTGAGCAGGCAGGGCAGTGAGGTAAGTACTCACTCTTTACCGTGTCAGAAGTAAACGGCAGCCAATACTCTCCCATGAGTACGTGTTGGCAAAGCAGGTGGGAGGGGATCGTACCAGAGGCTCCCAAACCAAAACCCAGCTGATGAATCCAGCATCTGATTCATCAGCTTCAATACCCTGTGATGGAGAAAACCATCATTCTCAAAGGAAAAACTGCAGTGTAAACACTCTTTTTTCAGAGAAAGCCATCGTTAAAATATATGGTGTGTCAAGCAGCTTAAGTGGAAGGTGATTCACATCCATGTGCATCACAGGCCTCAGGGAAACCTGAAAAAAATCAAATTCCATTTCTCCCTTTTTCATTGCAAACACACATTAAGTATTCAATCAAACTAAAACCAAAGAAAGAAAAAGGAAAAAAAAATTGGAAATTAAGATTCTGTTGTTTTAATATGCTTATATTGCTTTGATTAAAAAAGGTAAGAAACAATGCATGAAAAAACACCGTAAAAACTATGAGCTATTTCTAAACTTACCTGAGACTTCTGTAAAGTCTGTGTTTTTTCCTGCACATGCATTGTACATGCACACACAGAGACACACAAAATGTCAGTACGTTTTGAGAGAAAATTAAGAAGGTGAGTGCAAAGGCCTGTTTCTAAGGAAGCGTTAGGTTTTTAGCTACCTACTTCGCAGATCCCCGTCTACAGCACCAAGAAGTCACCCACTCCCGTGCCGGGTTAGCGAGAGGCTAATGAGGATCTAGCGGTGAGCAGAGGAAGTGTTGGACAGACCGCGGCTGGGGGTTAGTGTGAGCCCGGGCCCACTCTGGCCGGGCAGGAGCAGCGAGGGAGGCGTGGAGGGGCACTTACTGACGCTGCCACAGACCGCCATGCAGTACTCCTCCGAGTCAAAGTTGTTCCGGTTCCCGCCGCAGCCACCGTAAAAGAAGGGCGCGCACTTTCCTTCGGCCACGTCAAAGTACCAGCGGGAGATCATCGCGCGGCACGGACCAGTCTCGGCTTGCTCTGAGCACACCTCTAGTCACAGGAGACCCGGAGGAACCACATTTAGCATGGGAATGGCATTGTCTTGGTTTACTTACTTAGGTGTTTTTCTATGTGCGTGGGTGTGAGTGAATAGGGAGAGGCACCAAGGAAGTGTTTTGGGGAACAGGAAACCCTTCCCTGGAAAACCACCCTGGAGACAACATAAGTAAATTTTGACTGGAGTCAAATCCAGGTCACTAAGCCTCCTTAACCCGCTCATACTTTTCTTCTCTTTTAGCTACATTATCCATATTCACTGAGGGGTGCTGTCCTGAAGCACGCTCCAGCATGGTGGCAATGGTACAAGTGTGAAGTTCTGTCTGCTTCCAGGCCAGAGGAGTACAACAACCCCCCCAGCTCCTTCCCACAGCACTGCTGGGTGCTCACCCGGAGCAGATTCCTGCCCAAGCAGCCCAATTGGTACCTGGCTGGAAGGCAAACACCTAAAAGCAAAAGGAGCCACATTTTTTGTTGTTTTTTAGCCATACACCACCTTCCTGCCCAAAGTGAGGTTTCTCAGCTTAGGCAAAAGAAAAAAACCCAACAAAATATTTATAAGCTATAGAGGAAAATTCTCTTCAGACACCTATTTATATGTAGTCACTGCCGAAACAACTCCCTCTTGCAAGCTGTCCGGCACAGGGTCTTTAATTCATAGTTTGAGGGCTCACATATATAACATTACTGCCACAGCTTTAACCCATCCATGTGAGGAAATCTCATCCCTGGTGAATACATATAGGAAAGAAATTAAAACAGCTTGTGTTTGTGTTCACTGTGAGCTGCCACAGTCTCTGCCTACATCCTGCAACACAGGAAAACCTGAGGGAAGAACCAAACCACACAAATTCAAGGAAGACAAGGTAAATTCTGCCTGCAATTTGGAATTCAGCCAATTAGACATGTAAATGTATAGCCCTTTACCAATAATGTTCCAAACAGACAAAAAGTTCTACCTTTCAATGTGCTACATATGTCATTTCAAATCTACATAACGTTAAACACCAATACACCCCTCATTTGCTTTCATCCCACACACTGCATCGTCAGACAAACTAGTACGTTCAACTAGAGGTTTCTAAATTCTCTGCATATATTTGAATCTTGTGTAAGGGAGATCCCTGAGGGTTGCAAGCTATGAAAAAATATCAGCACATTAGCATGGAAAATCCCCCCCCCACTCATCACCTCTCAGACACTGGCTACAAAGAATCCCGCTTTTCAGACTCTGTCCTGATCCATAACTTGACTCTTCCCAGGAGCATCACTATTTATAAACACATTTTATGTTCAACTGTCATTGGCAGTCAGTGGATACCTGCATTTCCTTAAATACATAATATAGGTATATTTTCACATGTGTTTTACATATTCACATATACTTATAAATAATGCCAAGAATCACAGAATCACAGGGATTGGAAGGGACCTCGAAAGATCATCAAGTCCAATCCCCCTGCCAGAGCAGGAATGCCTAGACTATGCTACACAGGAACGTGTCCAGGCAGGTCTTGAATGTCTCCAGAGAAGGAGACTCCACAACCTCTCTGGGCAGCCTGTTCCAGTGTTCTGTCACCCTCACTGAGAGTTGGCCCAAGAGAAACAGATCCCAGTCTAGGCAACCATTAAGGATGTGCTACAAATGTAGCAATTCTATACAAAGCAATTAGAGTAAAAGGAATAGCAGGGGTTGAAGGAAAACTAGCCTTTTTACTTCAAAACAACCCCCCTGAAATAGGTATATTTAATTGTACCACACTTTAATTACCACTAATTTTATACTAGTATATGACTAATTATAGGCCACATTTAGTATGCAAGTGTTTCTTCTGATTCAGTCCTGCCATCCAATTATACAGTCACATCTTCACACAAAGCTAACTTTGCACGGCCTTGGAAGAGCTGGCACATGTCAATTAAAAATGAATAGCGACTCCTGACATGAAAGAGACAGGTATAATCAAGAGAGTTTTTGCTGACAGGAAATGCCATTTCAAAAAACACAAAGGTCTTGACAATGCATTCTTTCTTAGTTAATGTTGACTATGGGCTGACCTCTACCCACACAGTAGGTGCCTTCTAGGTTTCCTTCAAAATACTAGTTCTGCTGTGAAGTCAAATTTATTTCATTTCGCACTGTTAAGTGTTATCAGGATGCGAATGGTCCACAGATTTAAGACGAAGTTTCCTATCGGTACCTTCCTCAGGAAATAACATTAGAGATTTTCTCTACACATGCAAAAGCAAAGGTAATTGCCCATCAACTAGCCGATGCCAATGATAACAAGGAATTGGCTCTTTGGAAACTGAAGTCACTTACACACATGAAGATGCACTTGGCCAAGTGCTCAGGAAACCACAAAGTCACATGTTAAAAAGAATAAGCCTGAAGCACAGCAGCCCTGTGCAGTGCCCAGGGACCTGCCTCCTGCCTGACCTATCATCTCCCACCAGGCTGCTGGTGACAGTGCAGGGCAGCACAGGGACATCCTTGCCTCTAGCCCACACAGCCACCCATATTGCTACTGGTGAGACCTAAAGAGCAAACGCTTCATTGTATGGAGTTGTGCAAACAGTTTGTGACCTAAATTAAGATTAAACAAGAGAGGGGAAAAAATGCTCTGGGCTACTGTTTCATGATTGCTCTGTTTAAGTGAAGTGTGTTGCTGGTCACATAGAAACACAGAATTGTTGAGGCTGGAAAAGACCTCTGAGATCATCAAGCCCAGCCTATGACCCAACACCATCACACTGGCTAGACCACGGCGCTAAGTGCCACATCCAGCCTCTCCTTAAACACCTCCAGGGACGGTGACTCCACCACTTCCCTGGGCAGTGCATCCCAGTGCCTGAGCACCCTCTCCGTGAGGAAGGGCTTCCTGAGATCCAACCTAAACCTTCCCTGACGTCTATGAAACTTCTCACTGTCTTCCCAGTGCAAGCACCACCATCTACCACTGCCCATTTTCTGTGGAGCACTCAGAGCAGCACCTTCCTTCAATCCTTTTTTTTTTGGGGTGAAGGTACGTTTTTAAACCAGCTTCAGTGCCTGGGAAGTTCCTGTGACTCCTGTGGGTGGGCCAGTTGCTCCTCCCACGCCTCTCCATATCCCCCTCACTTCTCCTTAGAGAAAAAAGGCACCACATTTGATCTTCAGCTGTACCACCTCATCTGAGAAGATGAAGAAATGGAGTACAGAAATCGGAAACTCAACAAGTTTTCTTGGGCTATTAATTCAAATAACTTTTCCTCTTCCACTACTACAGAGTGTAGCAATTAATGCCTATGATGGATGAGCTACAGTATTTCCACAGGTATTAGCCGCAGGCAGGCAGCATACACTGCTAAATGATTCATCAAAAAATTAAAAACTGTCTTTTCTTCATATATTAATCTTGCTGCTGAAAACTGATTCAAAGATGAGTTACTTTTTGCCACTGTATAATTCAATTTTACTTGATACCACAGACAATTTGTATCCTGTACAGCATTAACAGTGAGTTCGGCTTTGTTATGGGAGCTTGCTCACTCTTCCCGCTCCCAAGACGTATTTTTGCCTTTGGCTCCATGAAAATAGATAAAGTCAAAGAGGACAAGCCTTTGCCACAACCGAAGTTCATAGATAGTCTAAATTCTGTTTTCAGATGCCTAACAGTTTTCAAACGATCATTCTTCAATCCTCTCCTCTGTGACCTAAATCAAAGATTACAGTTGCCAACACCGTCCTTCCTTGAAACCTTAAATACAGCAAATTATTTTTGAGATAATCAGAAAAGCATAATTTAACTTTCCTCGTTCCACGTTTCTTATACTTATTCCAGCCTCTCCATGCAAAAAGAGTTGCTTCTAACCAAGCAGGTAGATCATCCTTTGACGGACAATGCTGTGGCAAAGCTTTTTTATTTGCTTTTAAATTAATAAAGTGATACACTGAAAATCACCTACAGAAAATATTGGCACCGTGTTATTTTTGATTTGAAAAGCACAGACTTCAGCACCCTAAGAAACACAGTCTTTGAGTATGTGGACATTGATTTATGGTGACTTTACACCAAGTACTTCCATAAATGCTTATTTACCAAAATGCTGCAAGTGGAGCTAATTAGAATTTATATGCAAACAATTTAGACACTTTCGATGATCAGTTTTTACAGAGGGAAATAGACGGTTCTGAATGGCATTTTAAAATTCTTCTTTAGCATATAAATTGTTTTCTTCCCGTTCCTTGAAGAAAACCAATTTTAAATCAAAGTGAAATTATAATTGCTTTGTTTCAAAATCTCAATGCCATGTTGTTTCTTTTCCCCGCATGGGACTAACAGTTACTCTGTGAATATCAAGATTTTCAGCTGAGGAACCTGAAATAAAATGTAAACTTCTAATGGGGGGAAAAAAATTAAAGCTACGTTTTCATAATTTTATTGCTCTAAACATCAAGGTTACTCAGTATTTTCTTCAGGATTTGAATTTATTTACATGATCATGAGAATGAAGCTCATTTAAATGCTGGCACAGGCAGTCCCAAATCTTACACCAGAAATAAAATTTGGAGAAATTTAAGACAAAAAGGACAAATTGAGGAGTTAGACTACCAAGTCCAACCTGTCTCGGAAGTTGGGTCCTATGTTTAGAATACTGCATGTCGCGGGTTAGGGCTAAACCCAGGACACTGCAGTAGAAAGATACCATCAACCACCAACCTGGCTTATAAATATTAAATGTTCTTTTATTTAGCCATGGTAACAAAATACATTGTACTGATGACTCTATACTACCGGCCTTTCAAATCTGAAGTTAATGTTGTCAAGGACCCACAAATAAATCAGACCAGTGGCCTGACCCAACTCTCTGGCACTGGAACACGTTTGCCTTGGCTACGTTCTTGTCCATTCAAACTGTGAACCATAAAGATGCGGGATCTGAGCAAGTCTTAAACAAGGATCCAAACCACTTAGCTGCTTAAGCACATGGGACTACAATCTTGTATTTTACCATTCATATTTCATTAAAGAACAGAGAAGTTGATTAAAGCAAGAGAGGTCAAAGGAATAAAGCTCTCAGATATGTATCTTGAAGTATATGCTCCACTTTATCATGCACGAGTACATATAATATTAAAACTGGAGTAATTTTGCCTTTCGTGCCTTCAGGAACTGAAAGCTACAGTTTGAGAATATTAATACATGTGTATCTATACTAGTCTCCATTTTTTAACTGGCTGAGAAAAATTTAGACAAGAATAAATGCACCCTTGTTCTTTTAGTTATATTGTTAGTGTTCCAAAAAGGCACAACATTGTTTTTCACTCAATGAATTAATCAATAGAGAATATTTAAAGATAATTTCATTGAAACAAAACTTCCTCATTCTGAATACATGCTTGGAAGAAGCAGCCAGATTTTAGTTTGAGTATTCAAAGACAAAAACTAATTTCAGAAGAGGTTTTTGGAATTAGGAGGAGACAGCTGTGAAGCTGGCACATACTCCAGGAATAAAGTTGGTGCATAAGCCATGCAATTACTAAAATACTTTTGACAAGGAAAGTTAAAAGCACAATGATGACTTCTAAATGCAATACCGAAGAAGGGCTCTTCTACAACTGTTAAATACCCTAAAATTGCAATTTCCATCCTGTGCAATTAAGACTGAATTTATCTCTCTACTGTTTACTCTGAAGCAACTGGAGGGGAATGTTTCAAATACGAAAAAAAATTAATTGTATACTTGGCTAGAATACAAAGCCTTACAACTCTGAAGCTGAAAAAATACACGAAAATACAGTTTCTATTTACTTGTGCACAACAAAACCACATTTTAAACCCAGGTGCAATATAGTTACTATGGACAGCCAGAATTCAGACAAAAAGCTCAGTTTGATTTTAAATGTGTATTTTAGAAAAGGTACCCTTTCCACATAACATCACGATTATGCTAATGTGGCAAGATAGCGAATACGAGGATTAGCCCAAAAGTGCATTCCAGTTTTTTTTACACAGCAGAAAAATCCATTCAATTAGTTATCGCTTTAATATTGTAAAATGGCATTTTCTCTACAGAAACAGATTCTTGAGTGATTTCTTCGGGCTGGCTATACTTCAAATGAAACCACTCTCCATGCTCCAACCTTAGGTAAACCAACACTATTGCTATGTTTAGTACTTCAGTACTTTTGCCCTTTACCCAAAATATTAGTGATATGTTGCTTTTCAGTCAATGATGTTACTAGACCATAAAAAAGATTTCTTCCAGTTGCAACATATCTTGAAGTATTATATTATGGTGGAATAGCTGAGCTTTCAATTATAATGTCTAATTACAAGCTATCAGTTATTTAAATGCAAACCCATTAAGTTAATTTTATCAGCTCTTGTTCATGTGTTAGATTATCATTCTTAATGAAGATCTAACAAAAAACTACAGTAGAGTTATCATAATGTGTATTATTCATATAGCAACCTATCAACGTTTTCTTAATATGGAATACAATCACGCACTATCACTTTTCAAGTAAAGCTTACTGCATAGTCATGAAGTAAATGAACAAGAACAAAGAACTACTACTTTAAAAGAAACATAATAACCCTCCAAAGAAGAAAGTGGGGCAAAGCTATGGAGGGTGAAAAAAAAAGCCCCCTTAATCTAGCAGATGATACTAGTATTATCCCAAAAGCTGCAGCTGATATGTCTAATGATCAGGCTCAAACCAGGACAAGCTCCCTTGCCTTACAAGAGACGGTAGCTGTCACTGAATGGATTTAATGTCTTTTAGACATGAAAACCTTCAGCAAAAAAACCCACAACCAACATGTTAGATCAATAAAGCTAAGAGCTACCATACAAACATCAGGCTACTTTTCCCTTCCTAGGAAACAAGCATGTGGTGTCTCACTTGCAATTCCAGATTGCAAACAGTTAAAATGCCATGTCAAGCAGCATTGCTTAATTTTTTTCCCCAACTGTTTAAAGAAATCCAGCTGAATTAGAGAAAGCAAACCCAATTGCTAAAGGGCAATATTATACGCTAGACCAGGCAGGTCAAGTTTATGCTGCTGAATCCACTGCATCTGCTGCGAGGTATGTGAAGAAGCTGCCAAGTGTTTTGTGCCAGGCTGCCGCGCTGACCTCGACGCTCTCCTTTAAATGAGACCTGATTGACTGCTATGTTGAAGGGAAGCACTACACTGAAATTGCTTATTCTTTGTTGTACGCCAACAGAGACTAATTTTTCTTGTCGCCTACTGTGCTGAAGGAGAACAGAAATGAAATCACAAACAAATGCACATGACGGGGGAGCAGCGCTCGTGCTTGCTTTGGTCACAGGCCAGACGAATCACCCGGAGCCCGGGTGCCTCGAGAGCAGCTCTGCAACATGGAATCATAGAATGGTCAAGGGTGGAAGGGACCTTAAAGATCATCTAGTTCCAACCCCCCTGCCATGGGCAGGGGCATCCCCCACTAGATCAGGCTGCCCAGAGCCCCATCCAGCCTGGCCTTAAAAACTTCCAGGGATGGGCTTCCCAGGGATGGGGCTTCCACCAGAGAGCTGCACAACCTGTGCCAGTGTCTCACCACTCTCATGGTGAAGAACTTCTTCCCAATGTCCAATCTGAACCGATCGATCTCTAGTTTCAATCCATTCCCTCTAGTCCTATCACTACCCGACATCCTAAAAAGCCCCTCACCAGCTTTCTTGTAGCCCCCTTGAGATACTGGAAGGCCACAATAAGGTCTCCTCAGAGCCTTCTTTTCTCCAGGCTGAACAGCCCCAACATCCACAAGGCTGTGACAGGGACAGCAGAAATCAAACCTCTTCCTTCCTTAAATCCTGGTCAGCCAAGAGCCACTTCCCTTTCTCCATACAGAGTCAAAAGTCAAGAGCCACAGTTTTCCTCTTGCCAACGACTTCTCCCATTCTCTAGGCAAGACTTACTTCCTTTTCACTGGAAATGAGTTTGCAAGTAGTTCTGCTATTGCTATTTTGATCATGATTCATTAAAATATGCATAGAAATAAAATTGCCTGACAAATTGATTCTACAATAGCTCAAGTGTCTTTAAAGTATAACATTACATTTATGGTTTTCAATTATTTATGGCTGACAGCAATCATTCCATTGATTTGGGGGAGAAAGGGCTCAGTATGAGCCAACAATTAGATTCTAATTTATGGTTTTAGAACAGTTGCTCTTTGTTGATTTCACATATGAAAAGCAACTCCTCTCAAATTGGATAAACCCACTCTCTGTGTTCTTTAACGCTAATGACATAATATTAGTTACAGCTTCATAAAGCATACATAAAACTGGCTGTAAAGTGTCTGAAGAGCATCCTAGGCTACGTTTTATGAACCGCACTTAGCAACGCTTGGGAAAAAGCAGCCTGCACAGAGCTCCTGTCCATGAGAATGAAGCTCTGGCACTTAACTCCATCTGGAAAGGATTTCAAGGTGCTTCCATAGGATGGATCACTTCTTAGTACCATGTTGTCTGCAAGGCACCTCTGCCTCTTGCACTTTTCTGTTTGCAACAGCAAGACAACAGCTGATGCTCACCACAGAAGCTCCTACGCTGGGTCTGCTGGCTGTATCGGAAGGGAAATAAAAGCAAGGCACCAGGCTTTAAGTTATTTGGACAGTTCTACATTTACAAATAAGAAAGCGTTCTGCACAGTGCAGCTCTGTCGGACACCAGCTACATCCAGCTGGAGACGGTCTCGGCACCCTCCGTGTCCCAGGATGGCTGGAGGTCGGAAAGCCCAGCAGGCAGTGGCAGAACTGCACTGAAAACCTGTACTGGTAACAGACTGCTCCCGCTTCACTTGCAGCAACACATATTTCACTCACAGTCCCCAAGGTGGGAAATTTTAGACTTGGGAAAAACGGCAGCATTTTATTATCAGTTAGCAAGTGCACGCGTTTCTGAAGGATTTTTAAAAGGTGGCTTCAATAGATCACCTCATCTCTTCTGTATTTTACATTCATATTATTACACACTACTTTCCTGAAGGCTAAACATCCTAACCTCTTTGAAATGTCAACGTCAGTAAAGAAACACGTTCTACCTAATTTGTCCTCATTTCCAGTCATCCAAAATCCCATTAAAGTCAAGTGTCCTTTTTTTTTTTTATCATCCCCTCTCAATATTCCATTTACCAGAGAGAACAGAGTGTTTTATCCCCAGGTGGTGAAAGCTCACATATGGAAATATATTTAATTGGTTTAAAGATTTAAACATAATCTCCTCCCGCCCCCTCCTCACTGAAATGGTTCTCCAATAACTGAGCAAAACACTCAACACAGTTATATAAGACAGAAGCGCACAAAAACTGCATCGCCAGCCTCAGAGAGAAACATTTACAAGTGTGTTTGGCGAAGCATTAGCACTTTTGATTAGCAAGCCTCTCTGCAAACAGATCAAACAGAAAAGCGTAAATGAAGGAACTCTTCTTTCAAAGCATCCCCTTCGCACCCTGCTCTCCTTGGTGTGTGTCACAGATTGTAGCCAGCAGCCCCTTCTGCTTCGTACCTGCTCTGCCAAACCTCGGCACCACGGCTCAGGAGACAGGGATGCTGACGCTTCACTTCCACACATCCCCAGGGGCAGGGGGTGGGAAAGTAAGGGGACGGGAAAGGAGACAGCCAGGACAGATGTTTTCTGTCTCATTTCATGACCAGCCCAGACACCGCTATTTTTCCTCTGTCTCTCGCGTGTCCTAACTCCTTTCTTTGCATCTACAGCCTGTAATCTCATTTTCTGCCATCATTCCCAGTACTTACTCGTAAAGATGTAACCACTGTATAAAATTAGCATCTACCAGAGATTTACACCATGTCGAATTGTACTTACTAAAATAGAAATACAAGGATAATTCATTCAAATAGGTAGTAGGAGAAAAGTGGCATTGAAAAATATTATATTGCTATGCTGTCCATGGACTAGGGTAAAATTCAAAGTGTAAAATGCAGTTATGTTAATAACTACAAAATATAATTAAATCCAAATTTTAGAAATTAAGCATTCTTTCTCACTTCATGTTTTAATTTTCGGGCAATGTTGTGTCCTCCTACTTGGCCCTCCTCCCCAGTACAACTCATTAGTTAAGTTCACTTTTCTGCATAGTTATTTATAAATTAAAAAACTTTTACTGCATGACTAGTTCATGGGGAAATACTGGAAACAGGTATCCAACAGAAATCACACAAAATGACTAATCACTGCTAATACATTACATTAATTAATAATATAAAAGACTAAACCAGTTAGTGCTACCTCCTGCTTCGAATTGACACTTCCTATTCTTCTGCAACACATGCACCTGATAACCCACACACATACTTCTCGGGTGTTGTCTGCTACACATGGCAGTCAAATTTTATTTAATGTTACTTTAACATAAAATCAACCCTTCTGCTTCCATCTACATCATACACAACAACCACTTTGTAGACAGACACCTCCAAAGACAATTTGTAATGGGAAAGCGACAGGTGAGGGGGTTCAACGTGCAAATTACAGAAACCAAAACATAAAAATGCTGCAACTTAAGATATTTTGCTGTTTGGAACATTTTTTGTCATAAAGGGCAAACATGCAAAGCAGCAGGATCAGTTTTCCAGCCTCAAGCTAAATGCCCATGAATTTACCTCGGACAACCTCTTCCACAGACTCTGTAGTTGTGGTGGTAGTAGTTGCAATACTGGTAGTTCTTTCAGTTGCCTCTTCATATTCTTCCTCTGTCTCTTCTTCGATTTCATCACCATCATCATCATCGTCATCAGCATCTTCATCTTCCACAACAGTTAGCTCCTCATCTTCCTCTGCTTGCTCTTCTACTACCTTATCATCACTAAATGAAAAAAATTATGATCGTGTCAGCAACAAAATGATTTCAAGACAACAAGAGAGAACATTTTATTCAGAAACTCTGCAAGGACAAGAAGTCAACCATTTCTCCATCTATCTCCCTTTCCTTTAAATAGAAAAGAGAAAGGAAATTGGATTCTCGAACATCCTGAAGAGTAAGACATCAAAAATGCTAAACCCCCCCAAAAAAGTCAAAATTAGCAATGCAGTGAGAAAACTAACAAGATGCCAGACTGGAGCTCATCATTTTGCACAGTGACAGAAAAAGAATTACCATCAGTAATACCATATTTTGACAGCTGAATAATGCTCCAGACATGCTTGCGCCATGCTACCATCAACAAATCAATTTTTATTTTGAAAGACGCTCACATTAGCTCAAAATGCACTCAGCTGATAGGCACACAGAAGCAAGAGAGTTTCTTGGGATTTTCTCACCCGGGAGACACCTTACCCAGAGGTCTGCTTTGGACTGCCTAGCAGACCTTTCACAGAGGACTACCAAGTGTTGAACTGACTTGGAATTGTCTACAATGACTGCTGAGTTTTCTCTTCTGTTGTTGAAAGTGATGTGTGACTGGAAAAGTCACTTCTACAAGAATTGTGGACAGAGCTGTCTGTTTTCACAAAGGACAGGACAGGGACAGCTGACACACAGAATCACAGAATGTAAGGGGTTGGAAGGGGCCTTGGAAGATCACCATCAGCCCCCCTGCCAGAGCAGGATCCCCTAGGGCAGCCACACCGGAAGGCGTCCAGGCGGGTTTTGAAAGTCTCCAGAGGAAACTCCACAACCTCTCTGGGCAGCCTGTGCCAGTGCTCTGTCACACTCACACACTTGGATGGCTGGGGATAGTTTTTATCTTTGAGGTTTCACCACACAGCAAAGCAAGCTCGGCCCAGCTGCTCAGCACTGCCAACACCACCGCACAGTTGATGCACAAGGCCTCTGTAAAAAAGAGGTTGCTCACAATGAAACCCCAAATTATTGGGTTAAACAGTTATCCATTGCAGTGCTTTAAATTCATATAGCTGCCTAAAATTCTCAGTACTTGAATCAGTTTTGGGGAAATGCTGAAGTTGACCATCAAAGACATTAGGTGCCTTAATACATTGAGAATTCTCTTGGAAGACGCAGTTCTGAATGATATAGTCAACAGGTAACAAAATGTACACTTGGCTACTGCTACTGTTGCTTTTGAAACACTTCCTAACTCAGTGCCCAGCTGTGGCAAGGTCTTGGGCTTCTTAACCTGATCTTCTACTTGAAATTTACTACTCACAGTGGCCAATGGCATCCTGGCTTGTACTAGAAACAGTGTGACCAGCAGGAGTAGGGAGGTGACTCTCCCCCTGTACTCAGCCCTGGTGCGGCTTTACCTTGAGTACTGTGTGCAGTTTTGGGCACCTCCATACAAGAGGGATGTCAAGGTGCTGAAGCGAGTGCAGAGGAGGGCAACAAAGCCAGTGAAGGGCCTGGAGAATAAATCTTATGAACAGTGACTGAAGGAGCTGGGGTTGTTTAGTTTGAAGAAGAGGAGGATGAGGGGAGATGTCATCACTCCCTAAAACTACCTGAAAGGACACTGTAGAGAGGTTGGTGCTGGTCTCTTCTCACAGGTAAGTGGTAGTAGAACTAGAGTGAATGGCCACAAGCTGCGACAGGGTAGATTTAGGCCGGATGTTAGGAAAAAAACTTTCACAGAAAGAGTAGTCAGGCACTGGAATAGGCTGCCCAGGAAGGTGGCTGAGTCACCTCCCGTGGAGGTGTTTAAAGGTTGTTTAGATGTGGTGTTGGGGGATATGGTTTAGGTGTGGACTCTATAGAGTAGGGTTATAGGTTGGACTCGATGATCCCAAGGGTCTTTTCCAACCTGAATGTTTCTACGATTCTATGATCTTTAATATTCAAA
This sequence comes from Trogon surrucura, assembly GCA_020746105.1. Lineage (NCBI taxonomy): Eukaryota > Metazoa > Chordata > Aves > Trogoniformes > Trogonidae > Trogon > Trogon surrucura. Next base: position 106,900,910 of record CM036617.1, on the reverse strand, counting down.
CATGTGGTGACTTTCTGTCACCTTCATCGAGAAGTGGCTTTGCATCTTTTTCATAGCATTGCATATGTTTAGAACAGCCTTTTAGGTCAAGGTAACAACTTCTCTCCTTCACCTCATTTTGGAAACTGAGTCTGTAAAACTTCACTTTAGAATATGTTGCCTACTACAGCTGTGAAAGTGAACTCTGAGTAAAAATGAGGATAGTACAATTTTCCTTAATAGGGTATTAAGAAGCTGAGAAATATTGTTAAAATTCTTACACATCATGAGCCTGACTCTACTAGGAGAAAGTTAAGTCTCTATACAAACAAGAATGAATCCCTTGTTCCCTTCATCCCGAAATATTCAGCCTCCAGATGCATAAGAGAGACTTAAAGTAATAGTGAAGCTTTCCACTGGGAGATACCCAGGCAGGTTATATAAATGGGTGTGGTAAAACCCACCTTGCAGAACAGTCTCCATAAGGGTAGGTAAACCTGTTTCCATTTACATGGGAAAAAGACTAAAAAAAGGGTCACATTACATTATTCTCTTAATTTTTCTTGATGTCTAAGAAATGGTGCCATCACCACTCTACGCTTTTCCCCTGGAAATCTAATTTCACTATGCCTGAAATTTCTAACTCCTTTTTTAAGAACTCCTTTCTGAATGACATATTTCTTCTGGTTTTATTTTTCTTATCAAATATTTCACCTTTTCACAAGTATGAGGTCAGTACTACAAGTTCACTATCATGTTTCAACTGCAAGAGTGAGGTGGATCTGTGAAGTCCAGTATCTGTTGCTGATTTCCAGGTTATGGGGCTCCTAGTCTGGGCGAGCTACAGGCATTGAAACTAAGCATGCGGAGCATAACACAACCGAATTTTGATCAAGAGCGTCAGACACCATATGCCTTTCAACATTAAAGAAAACTGCTCTCTGTCTTTCTCTCACCTAAGCTAGAAACACAGCATGCTTCAAAAAAAGTGCCATTATTTTTACTCTTCCTTTCACATGAACGATCACTCTCAGATACTGGCAAGCTCGTAAAGCTAAAAAAGGACAACAAAAACAACCTAATGACACAAACAAAGGCAAGTCAATTAGTCACATGGAAAATCACTTCAAAAATAATTTGTATGCGTGCATCAAATATCCATCTGTTTTTAGCTACACAAAAGCAATCAACTCAGCTATCACACACACACACACACACAGAATGTTAAAGGTTGGAAGGGACCTCAAAGATCATCTAGTCCAACCCCCCTGGAAATTCTCTGCACCAAAGCCAAGCTTTTTTTTCCATTTTCTTTTCTTTTTTTTTTCTTTTTCCTTTTTTTTTTTTTTTTCTTTCTTTAGGGTGTGTGGTAGTGAAGGGACCAGGAGGAAAGAATACAATTTTCTGCGTGCACTGCTTGGCTGTGCAGTGGACCCTGGTTTCCTTTTGAGTAACTTCACAGAAGTAAACATTTAAAGGGTAGCCACCACCTGCACTACCTTTATGACTTGCTGCTTCCTGAAGAACTAGACATCTGAGAACACTAAAAAAAAAAGCCAGAAGTGATGGAAGACTACAACAGTTTATGGGATCAGTCTCCTGCAAATATCCTAAAAAGCTTGCACAAAAACATATTAGAATATTCTTTCAACTCTTTTGATCACTCCTTGAAAACTCTTATTTCTGCTGGCAACATATTCTGCAAGACTTAATCACAGGGGTAATATTACACAGGACTGTATTTTATTGCAAATTTCAAGAAAAAAGAACAATGAGAACAGAAGTGATTTTGCCTCATATTTAGATACCTAAATAGAAGTGAAATTCTTGCTATGTAATTCTAGAATTAAGATGCCTGAAACTGGACTTTAGAAGCTCATTTCCCTGGTTGAACAGGTTTCAAAATCTCTCATTGTACAGAAGTGTGAAGCCATATTCAAGAAGTTTTCTCTAAAAAAGGCTTTCTCTAAAACCAGTTATTTTCTAAAAATAGTTTAGGCTTTCTCTAAAGGTAGTTATTTTCCCAACTGTCTCCATTATTTTATTTTTATTTATACAAAGAGAAGGTAGTCTCTTCCCCACTAGTACCATCTTCCAAAGAGTAAAAGGATGGGGAGACGAAGTGCTTTACGCTCTCTTAACAAATTTCACAGAATCACAGAATTGTTGAGGCTGGAAAAGAACTCTGGGATCATCAAGCCCAGCCTATGATCCAACATCATCACATCAGCTAGACCATAGCACTAAGTGCCACATCCAGCCTCTCCTTAAACACCTCCAGGGACCGTGACTCCACCACTTCCCTGGGCAGTGCATTCCAGTGCCTGATCACCCTCTCCTTGAGGAAGTGCTTCCTGAGATTCATCCTAAACCTCCCCTGATGCAGCTTCAGGCCGTGTCCCTCGTCCTGTCACTGGCTGTCCGGGAGAAGAGCTCTACCCCCACCTGAGTACAACCTCCCTTCAGGCAGTTGTAGAGAGTGATAAGGTCCCCCCGAGTCTCCTCTTCTCCAGGCTAAACACCCCCAGCTCCATCAGCCTTTCCTCACAGGACTTTCCCTCTAGTCCCTTCACCAGCCTCGTTGCTCTCCTCTGGACCTGCTCCAACACTTTGTCCTGAATGAAGCCAAATACCAGAAAATAACTGTATTGGCGTTATTCTGATGGTTTAGTCATGCTCAGCTATACCACACAGTATAACAGACCAAACAGCATGAGTACACAACACTCGGGGACAGAGCCCAGCAAGGCCCAACAGTAACAACAGCAGCAGTTCCACATTAGATGTCAAGGCTACCCAGTAAGTCACGCACTGCGAAGAGTCAATCATGGTAACTGTGCTCAGCAGTGCAAACCTAAGACGACCACATCTTCTCAAGAGACCACGGTTATGACAGACATAAGAGAATCAACAATGCCAAGTGGTCCCTGATCAGGACTCCTCAGGGGCTGGGTTCACAAAGAAGGAGGGGGTCTCCCTCTATTTCTCACTGAGAAGACTTAGTGTAAACAATGCTACAACTGGATGTGCTTCTGTTGCAAACAAAGGCAGTGGGTAGCCGTCACTTAGTGTTAGCAGAAGTACTACATCTCGTAAGAAATCTGAGAAAATACGCTTGGTTTTCTTTCCTTGGATTTAACCATTGTTATTATCCTGGCTTTTCTTCAAACAGCATACATGCAAGAGGGATGACAGAACAACAGAGGAGGGAATGAAGTTCCACTACCACATCCAGAATAAAGTACCAACTTTTCAAACGGGGGTAACTCCCCTCCTTCTTGCACAGCCTGCGGAGATGTTTCTCCCTATTGTGCTAAATGCTCTGGTACCATTCTCATTTCTCAATTAGTAGCACCACAGTGCTGCTTCCCAGACAGGGCATCTAACTGCTGCACACCTTTCACCTCAGTAATCAGCTGAAATCCACTACTTTCAAATAAATGTTTATTACCAAATGAATACGGATATTCCTCAGAAGTCTTAGAGCTTTATTTAACATACATAGCAGGTGTGCTTACTTCCTAGTATTATTATCACATTTTACCTTTTTTGGTAAACAAGCATGACTCAGTCTTGTTTCTCCTGGAACCATGATAACTTGACAGTTTTTTCTGTATATTCCCTTGATACTGTCCCAGCCAGGGTTTTATTAGCACCACACTCTGCAGTGTCTCATTTACAAGAAATTTTTGACATTTTGCCTTAGCTTAGTGGTGCTGGTGACAGGCGTTTTCAAAGGCTGCTCAAAAAAATTACTTGATACACTGACAGTTTCACAAATTTGTAAAGCCATATTATTATCATTGAAATTTAACAGTTCAGTAGTAAACAACAGAGATAAATTGTCAGGTTTGCCATGAAAATACTTGCCAGTGGAGACTTTTGGCAAGGAGGGCTGGCACTTTCCTCTCATGGTGAACACAGAGGTCATCCTGGCTTAGAACGCTCTGCTTCAAGCTCTTGACATATTGGATATAAAAAATCCATTCCCCCTACTACGGAAATGGTGCTTTCCTTGAGCATCTTGGGTAGCACACTGGGTTGTTAACACAAATCATCTGTGGTGGTGAAACGGGGTATTAGAATTTTGGTGGTTTCAGCTCTATTTCCAATGCAACACACGTGGCCTTAAGAGGTAATCGGTTCCACTAACTCCAGCAGAAGCATAACAATCACTGAGAGGGGCATATTCCTGGTTTTAAAACATGCCACTGTACAGGTCCTGCCAGTATGTATCTAAATATGTAGTTACAAGCATGGTTTAAATCAAGGATCAGCAAGGCATTTGACACCGTCTCCCACAGCATCCTCATAGGGAAACTGAGGAAGTGTGGCCTGGATGACCAAGTAGTGAGGTGGGTCACTAACTGGTTGAAGGGAAGAAGCCAGAGAGTTGTAGTCAACAAGGGACTGAGTCTAGTGGGAGGCCTGTGTCTAGTGGGGTCCCTCAGAGGTCAGTTCTCAGGTCAGTTTTCACTGTATTCATCAACGACCTGGATGAGGGATTAGAGAATGTTGTCAGCAAGTTTGCTGATGACCTGAAACTGGGAGGAGTGGTTGACACACCAGAAGGCTGTGCAGCCATTCAGAGAGACCTGGACAGGCTGGAGGGCTGGGCGGGGAGAAATCTTATGAAGTTCAACAAGGGCAAGTGTAGAGTTTTGCACTTGGGAAAGAATAACCCCATGTGCCAGTATAGGTTGGGGACTGACCTGCTGGAGAGCAGCATAAGGGAAAGAGACTTGGGGGTTCTAGTGGACAGCAGGATGACCATGAGCCAGCAATGTGCCCTCGTGGCCAAGAAGGCCAATGGCATCCTGGGGTGTATTAGAAGGGGAGTAGCAAGTAGGTCAAGAGGGGTCCTCCTGCCCTTCTACTCTGCCCTGGTGAGGCCGCATCTGGAATATTGTGTCCAGTTCTGGGCCCCTCAGCTCAAGAGAGACGGGGAGCTGCTTGAGAGAGTCCAGCGTAGAGCCACAAAGATGGTGAAGGGAGTGGAGCATCTCCCTTACGAGGAAAGGCTGAAGGAGCTGGGTCTCTTCAGCTTGGAGAAGAGGAGGCTGAGGGGTGACCTCATTAATGTTTATAAATACGTCATGGGTGAGTGTCAGGAGGACGGAGCCAGGCTCTTTTTAGTGACGTCTAGGCTAGGAAAAGGCTGGACTCAGTGATCTTCAAGGTCTCTTCTAGCCAAAGCTGTTCTATGATTCTGTGCATATCTAACAACTTCCTTCTCTCAATCCATCACTGCAGTAAGAGCTGGCACCAATGTATCATTTATTCACTTCACCCAGGAGTGTGCAGTGTCCTATTGCTTTGTGGAGATAAAACTGAAAGAAAGGTAAAGGAAAGTGAACTGTGCTACCTCTTGTTGTTCAAGAAATAAGAGAACAATAGTAAATTCAAGGTTCCTTTCTGTATTCTAGTAACCTGCAACAGGCAGAGGCAGAACACAGATGACGAGAACAGTGAGTTTTCTTTCTAACAGCATTTCAAAACTCGCAGGGCTGCAGCATAAGCCATGTTCTAAGAAGAGGTTTCTGTCTGCAACTATTAACCTCAGGCAGAAATAGGGCCAAACTTTCAATTCGGGATAAGAAATAACTATGAACTAATTACTGGCATTGGGAAGTGGCTCATGTTTGTCTGCAATAAATGCTCATCCATCCAGATGTATTTAAACCATGATTTCGTCAAGTAACTTGAACAAAAACATGGAGTGCATCAGTGGGTAAAAAAGAAAGAAAAGGTATTCAAGACAGATGTTTAATATCTGGAAAGATTAGCTTTCAATACACTTTGCAACTTGGAAATAGATACCATCTGGACTGCAGTTTTTACTAGCCACCAAGCCTGAGCAAATAGCTAGAGGAAAGCTAATTCCAGGAGAGGAACCAAATGAGCAGTTGCAACAAACTGCTGTCTCCCTTCAGAGAGCAAGGCCATACATGCTCGCTCTAGACAATTGGGAGAATTAATGTAGGAGAAGCAATTGCTGCTCATAACTTGCAGCCCGTGCTCCTTCAGCCTAAAAGGCCAAGTTGATGGCAATTCATGCATCCAAAACCTTTACTATGGTAAGTGCCATCATTCCAGTTTCCAGCCTCTAGTGCGTCGGGTTCCCAAAAGCACAAAATCTCCACCCCTCCCTTCTATAGCCTCTGCAGCTCCTGCAAATGAACTCTAGGAAACATGTGACGGGACTAGGCTGTCAAGTACTCAGCCTGGGTCTAGCTGTTGGAACTAGATGATCTTTCAGGTCCCTTCCAACCCAAACCATTTTATGATTCTGTGTACTTCCAGCTGATGATTAATGTAAGCACAGATACGTATTTATCCCCTTGTGTAGAAAAGCTCCAGAGCACAAAGTTCTTTAACTGTGGGAGTGGAAATAGACAGATCCAACTGTGAACCTCTATATGCCTTAAGAGTTAATGCCTTATAAGAAATTGCAAAACAGAAACACAAAGCCAGTTACAAGAGTAGGACATGTGCTTGGAATCCAAACAAGAAGATGAGTGTATTGGAGATGGTTGAATTACTAGCCTTTTGGGTTAAAAGCAAATCAGAAAGCTAACAGGCACGGAACCAAATTCTCCCTCAAGTAACCTGTACATTAGAGGCCTGGATATTTTCTACCTAATGTTTTCCCAATCCTCGCATCCTAGAAATGCTTCTTCTGACCAAAGGATGAGGAACTGGGTTTGATCCCACCATCGCACTCCTCTGAATGGTGTCGCTAACCGAACACAAGTCAACACAGGAACTACTACTTAAAGCTAAAATCTAAGCCAACGGTGCGCTTCAGCACATAAGCACCCACCTTGCTGTAACTTCTGTTATTTAACTTTGGACAACTTCTGACTAAGCTGAGTATACTAACTATTTGAAACTGAGTATCCAGGTAGTAAATTTAAAGAACAACCAAAGTAATTTTGCATGGGGTAGAAGGAAAGGAAAGGAAGTCAAAATCGAGTGTGAAATGAAGTTTTCAGCATTCACCTTGAAATTCTAGGAGTAGGGTGTTAAACCAAAAAGGTCCATTTCCCTGAAGTATGGGGGCAGGGGGAAGGACGGCAGGGCAAGAAATAAACTGCACTGCAGTTGTGAGATTAGGCACAAAGCCAGGAAAGAAAAGGGTTATGCCAGACCTCCAGTCTATGTAACCGATCTTTTAAATGGCTTATTGGCATCAAAGTCTGGAAAATTGCAGTGATTTACAGAATTGAAAGTCTGACCCACAATGTACCTCAGAAATAACGTTTCTGGTCTGTCTGTTAAGTGACCACAAAAACACAAACTGCTAAAAAACTGCCTTGGTTATTTTCATTAGGGTTGGATTATACTAGATCAGTAAATCAGGTATGTCACAGTAAGAAGAAAGAATGTGATATTCTCTGTGTGTGATTCTAACACGTATAAACACCTATTAAGAGACAGTTAAAGTTTTAAGAACTCATATGGGCACCTTTCACAGCACAGAAAGCCAGGACAAGCAACTCACGTTGCCTAGCATTTTTCAGGCATTCATTTTGTCACTTGTAATTATTTTCCTTTTTGTTTTCCTTTACTGAAGAGGTTGCAATTATGTTTATTTTCACATTTCCTAATAGAAAAAAAACTGAAATAAGCTATTTTAAGAAGTGTCACAGGCTGCTTTAGAATTGCTAGACGTTATCAAACAACCGAATTATGTGCTTCAGTCTCTCTATTTTTACTGTACTTTTTTACAACTTTTACACAAAACCAATACAAAAAGAAATGTGCCTAGTTTCACTAACTTTGATAGAAAACAAAAAAAATGCATTATTCCCCTTTTAACCTCATTTTAAAATAGAACATTTCTAAAAACTAAACATGCATTCCTTGCCCTACTGCCTCCAACAGACACATTTATCTTTTTCTCCATAATTAAACAAGAAGATATACTTTATACCACTAGAAATTTCTTTACACAGCTGACCTGCTTAAAAAAACGGGTGTATAAGGCAGCATGTAACATTTGATCTCGCGCGTTTGCAGAAGGTACCTGTTGGCTGATATGCAAGAACACTGACCTAGTTTTCTCTCTGAAACAAGTCTTTGCTGGTGTTACTGTTCTTACAGTTTTGTTAGAGGAGAAAGATGGAGGAATCAGCAAGAAGTAGAGAAAGACAGAATAAGAATATATTTAACTCATATTCTATCTCGCTTTATTTTTGCTAAAGAGAAACCGAAAAAATGGAGAAGTAAACATACCTGCATACACACAAAATAAGGCTCCACGGGCCTGACGGCACTGAATAAATATTAAATTCAAAATCCTGACATCAGAAATGCATTAAGACTGAGTATGATGGAAGAGGGCAGAGTGAAGGTCACGTGCACAGCCCTATTTCAGCCAGCTTGAGAATCAGCAGAAAAAAATCTGGATTTCTTGCAATACATTTGTTTGCACAAAACTTCTGCTGTCCTCAGAACGGACTATTCAGGGTCTCTGCACCCAGCCTGCAGCTTACGTGAGGCAGGCTGTGTGAACTCTGCCCCAAACCAATTACTTGCCCTGTTTGTGGAATTTATTGTCTTGGTACCCTCACATAACACTACCACAGTAAAACTGGAAGAATAACTTCATTTTACAATTGGGAAAGCAAACAAAAACATACCAGAAATGTGTAGTAGCTTTTAATGTTCAACTTAAGACACAGAATGTCATTTTTCAGAGAATGTGCCATCCTAAACTTTTTAAATGCAGCTGTTACCAGTAGCACCTGGAAGAGGCCAGGACTTCTGCAGAGCAGCTTATAACCACTCTTGCAGCCAGAAGAAAAAGTAGTCCCTTTTGTACCAAGATTTTTGTAGTGGCCACAGCATTCCAAGCCTAGCAGAAGACTTTAATGGCAGAAGCATGCACAGATACATTTCGCTAGATTAACATTTTACTGTTTTAACCTTTTCTTCTTCACTCAGGTCATAATCTCAATGTTATTTTTTATTCAGCAATGATCAAAATGCAAATTCCATACGAAGAAATAGCTTGTCATCATGTAACCAAAGCTAAAACATTTGCATTCAGGATTAGAAATCTTTTCTGCCAGGAAGAAATAAAACACTCTATACGTTTCTCCTTTTTGATCCACGTATCCAAAGTGTGTAGCCTTTGCTAGAAGGCAAAAAAAAAAAAGCACTTACTACAGAAAATGCTTTACTACACACTGTGCTGTTAATAGCACAGACTCACAAGAGGCAGAATTCTTAAATTTCCACAAACCACCCCAATGCTGAGCTCTTAGTTCTAGTACATACCACAAAAATTACTGTTACATATATCACTGAAAGATAAAATGGAGCAGGCACTGCTGGATAACATATGGAGGGATATCCAGCTATGCACACAGTCATGCCAGTGTGACAGTATGTGTTGAAAAACCCAGCTGTAAATTTCTCACTTTCCAGTTTTTTCATGCATTATAAACAGTGCAGCACCTGAAATGGGGCAGTATACATCACGATGTCACAAGAACTTCTCAGAACATTTCACAGACATCACAGAAGGGTTTCTTGAGTTGCTTACTACAGGAACCTATATAGCAAATCTTTCTCTCCCACATTTCAGTCACCACAAGTAATTACAAGCGACAAGTTAAAATCTTTTGCCTATTACTTAAGGAAAACACGGTAGCTGATGACTCTGTTCTGTTAGATCAAAAAAATAACTCTTCTCTGCAAGTCAACCTTCTACTATATGTGCAAGTTTGATGCCATTAACCTCCTGAAATAAACCCAACATTCATTTAAGTCGTATAGGCAGCCTGCACAGCTAGCAAATCGCTTTCATCAGGGGTCATGAAAGCCTAACTATCTTCTACTCATCACTTCCTCAATTAAATTAATTCTCTCCACTCATAGCCTCATCCATCAATTCAGTTAATGCTTTATACTCAAATGGTGATTGGATTTGCCAGCTCAGCATTGCTGTAATTACCTCTCAAAGCAATGCGCTGTTTCATCAATTCCATTCTAACTTTACTTGTACCTAAGAAGAAATCCAACATGTACCAGTCTTTCTAGAGTCATTAACACTCCGGTATTTCTATGCTTTCTGAATTTTATTTTAACAACCTCCATGTTAAAAAATAAAAAAGTATGTTATTAAAGATATATCATGAAATACCCAAACATTAAGTAACAGCCAACATGAGAGACAAACCCAATTAGTGTCAGAATGTAAGACACCGAATATGCTAACAGCATATAAAATGTGTGAATAGAACAAAGTTCTTCTACAATTATTCAACATAAGCATGCCAAACATTTGGTGATGCTTTAGTTTCATTTATAAAGAAAAGCAATTAGGTTTTACCATTAAAATGCTTATAAAACCACAGAACTTCCTTCTTAGATAAGTTTCACCGTTAATGTTTCAGAAAAGGTATGAAATACTTTATTCCAGTTTCTAACAGTTCTACTACAAAAAATGAGATCTGAGTTTTGGAGAAATTAGCTGAAATATTGTGTTGCAAAAATCAGAACACCTTCCACACTGTTCCCCCAAATGAAATCAATTTCTTTAAAATACCAATTTAGTGATGGGCAATTCCTGCAGTGCAAAATTTGCCTATTTCGGTAATTGACATTAACCTATACTGATGGCAAACTTCAGAGGAAGGCAAAAAAAGAAAGAAAAAAACCCTAAGCAAGTCTATAATTCCTAGTGTTCACTTTAGGGCATTGACTCCCAATTAGGAACAATTTGTATTAGGACAACTGATGAGAATCCTGCCTCTGGCTGCTCCTCTCCCTGTTCCCATGTCACAGAGGACTGAGCTCCCCACCATGCAGACCCTGAACTACTGCTGCTGGCACACGGTTCAGTTTTTCCCTCAATTTTCAGGAGTATGAACAGCCTACAGCTCAGTCTGCATAGTATGGAAAACCAGAAATCTTCTTATCCATCCAAATGCAAGTAATTTCCTGCTTCTAAGTCAGAACCTGCAGTACAGACCCTTCATCCGGCTTCACGTCTGGTTCAGCTTTACTAGCTTGAGTGCTTGGGGAGTAGGGGGTGGATTTTATTTCGGGTTTTGTTTTTTTTTATTATTATTTTTAAAAAGAATCAGTCAGGAGATTCCCACAGGAGCATTTCTCACTGAAATTTTAGAAACTGACTTTCCAATTTAATGAAAATGCTTACATCAATGAGAACTTGTTTGCTTTAACATCAGTGACAAGACTGCTTGAAAACAGATGAATACTCAACAGAGCCAAATGTTAATTTTCTTTGTCCTCCAGTGAGCATGCTTCCAATGAAGAATTTAGCCTCGGCACCTTTCTTTTTTTCTAGATCAGTAACACTTCTTTAGCTTAAAAGCAGTAAAATCTTAAAAAACACTCCACATATCCCACTTCTTAATTCTTCAGACAAATGTTTTGGGTTCAAAGCTGGACTCCCAGTTAAGCCTCAGATTTTTGACTCAGTGCTGCAAGACAACATCAAGAAGAGTCGAGAGGGAGAGGAGCATGGTGAAGCAACACATTGTCACTGCACACTAGCTATAAGCATTAAGAAACAGGTAGAAATTGAAGGGTTTAAGAAGTAGTAAGAATCTTAGAAAGATCTGCTTCCCACCACCTTGACCCCTGCATCAGCAAGGCCCTGTGTCCAAACACGGCTCAGGGCCTGGCTCTGCCCCAAGCCGTGCCACGCTTCCCCACCGCACGGGGCCTCTGACACCCCAGGGTCCAAGGGGTTTTCTCCAGGGGTCAGAAGCCAACCGACCTCCCTGCGGGTGTACTTCAGTGAAGGACAGCCAGCTGTGGATGGCCAACACAAAATCTATGGCAGAAAGCATGTCCATTAAGGCTTTCTGGGTATGCAGCACAGAAACCTCTCTTGGGAACAGGAGGAGGCAACACACCCACCACCGCAGTCCTCCTAGCTTTGCAATTTTTCTTCTCCCTGTTTAAGCTGTGTTTGCTTCTTTTAGCTGCAGTTCACAGAATTTGCCTAGATTGGAAAAGACCTTTAAGATCATTGAGTCCAATCATTCAAATGGCAAAGGGACTGAAGCACCCATCAGAGCAACAGATAAGGAAAACAAGAGCATTTTGTTTACTTTTTCATAATCTCCCTGGTCAATCAACAAGCAATGGCCAGAAATACCTCTGGGCCAATCAATCTCCTGTATGCTCTTCTTTCATGCTGTATTTCCAAATACATTTTCTAGGGCTGGATGAGCAGGGGAAAAAAGAAGAGTGAGAGGAACACAGGGAGATGTAATGGGGAGAAATAGGGCAAGAGGATTTCATGTTTTGGACAGTCCTCGTCAACGAACGGTGTACGAACAGAGAACGCTAAAGAACGGCCAAGCCATTTGTAGCATTTACCTGCTTTACCTGCCTTCACAATTAAATCATCGACAGCTTTCCAACTCTTGCCCGCATTAAATCTTCCACAGCTCTGGCACACAGAGACCCAGACAAAGAGAATTAAGCAGCAGCTAGTCAAAGCTACACTTGCAAAAGGAGAGAGAATTTCCCGAGTATAGGAACAGTTAAACCTCATTAAATACGACTTTATAAATTCTTATACTGGCGTTTCTATACTACTGAATTTACTTGCTTATGTGTCACTATTTAGACCTAGGCATGTTTTAGAACACGTGTCACAGGCAGACATGCTGACTGCCCATCTGCCTGCTTTGTGCCAAGTGTGACACAACCACGAGGACTCAGTATGATGTTGTATCAAGTCAGGGCACTACGTGACCGTGGCCAATTTAAACGCACCTTGTGACAGCCTGATTTAGTGCCAGCACTCGGGGGAATTTTGATTGTAACTAATTTGATGTTGAGGCTAACTCACAGACATTTCTGAAGGGAAGGCACTAGGTAAAATGTGTCTTGAGAATTTTGTACAACTTAAGCCATAAAGGCGTAAAAAGAGCTATAAAAGCGAAAGAAATTAAATGTAGGCTTCCTGCATGTCAGGTGAGGATTTCTAATAAATTACTCAGCATAGCAATTCTTTCAGGCCCTTGTGATTCCTCTTCCCTAAATGCTAGAACAAGACTGATAATTAAAAGCATCTGGAAACAATTCAGCATAACAGGCACATATACAATGCTGCTTTCACTATTAGGAAGGATTAACAAGCTTTAAAAGCCTTTCAGAATTTCTTGGATTAAGGTCAGGAGGCAAATAAGAAAAAAGTCTTTTTTTCCAGATACTACAGACAAAAAAAACCCTCTTTATGGAATAAAAAAGGATACATCACCTTAACTACTTTTTTTTTTCCAGCATGTGAGAGATGACCACTCATCCATAAGCTCAGTCTGGTATAGGGTTCGAAAACCAGAGAACAACGTGATTATAATGCTGTACAGCATAAATTTGTTTTTGTTTTACTTCACAGATGCTTAACTATCAGCACAAAGAGGACTGCACCCTTTGGGATTATTATTTTTGTAGTAAAAAACCTACTGTATTAACTATCCTAAGGGCAATTATAAACAAACCATAAAACAGAGCTTGGCAGAAGTTTATGAGAAACTGTAAAGCAAACCCTTGTAAAAGACACTACTCCCTACAACGCAATATTTACACCACCACCTAATCATTATATCAGCCTGAAAATACGCTTTATATAGCAAACAGACAAAATTAATTTGGCCCAATATGCTGAGGGAAAAACAATGAGAAATTAATTTCCTGGCTTTGACCTTGAAAATACATTCAGGTTGTCTAGAAAAACGAGACTTGGCTGAAGTTAAGGCACTATCTTCTGCTCCTGAGCCATGGGACTTAAAGAAACGCTTTCTATGTAACAGTGAGATTTATCATGCCTCAGTTTCCCTGGTGTGAAAGAAGCAAAATGACAGCAGTCTGTTTCCCCAGCGGGAAAGGAATCCTGGGAGGTCTCATGTGCAGGTTCAGGAAGATGAGGAGAGACATGTACGAGACAGATGCAGGCAGAGAAAATCTGGAAGTTTCCAGCTTGGTCGTCGCTCCTAAGGATGTTCAACCTTGGACATCAAGGACACCAAAACTTCCAGCAAGTGCCCACGTACAGGCAGGAGGGCCAAGAGGCTGTGCTGAGCTTCAAGGGCAGCCAGAGTTTGCCGGTCACTTGACTGAGTTGTAGCTACGCAGGGAGAGCTCTGCAGCTATATTGAAAGCCAGCACCTGCATCTGGCTGACCCTCAGGCAGTCTTCAAGGTAAATTTTAATTAAAGGTGTGGATAACAGCAAGGAACGCCACTGCTGAAAAATGCTCGTGACTTCTTAGTCAGACTTACATGCTATTTCAGGAGGAGCGTGACATGACATAGTTTGAAAAGCATGGGTGGATCCTGCCTCTTGGCCTCATGAACAAAAGGAAGGTCTATCAAATCTGTCACCAAAATGTACCCTCCCTCCTTTCCCCAAGTACTGCCAAGAAGCCACACCACAAGGCAAGCCACATCCTTTTATGCCCAGACCCGATGGTCAGACAGGTAATAGGCAAAACTTTTGTCTGACAGCACTGCAGCCCAAGCTGCCTCCACACGGCTTCCGATGGCCTGGATACAATGTGCTGCTGAATTTTGCTTCCTCCCATGCAGAAGAAAACACTGATGATAAAGCAAAAAATGCAAATGCAGTGCTTCAGAGACAGCTGTTGAGGGTAAAAACATGACACAGTCTGAATGTACAAAATGCATGGCTGTGGTTTCCTCTAAATATTCAGAATCATAAATGCGAGTATTTTAAAATTTAGATCTGAATAGTTTCAGATACAAAGTTGCTTGAAAATATATCACCTACGTTTATTAGATTCTGCTTTGTTATGACAGGAACTTTGAGAAACGAAGATACAACCATTTGCTTTTCAGGTTGGCACCTTTACCTCAAACACGCCATCTTCGCTTTGACGTGGGTGTCTAAAAGCAGCCACAGCCCTTTTGAAGGCTGCTGCCACCCACTAATGCCGGGAGGGAGGGGTAGAGCGGGCATTTATGCCCAACATTTTACAGTGTTGTTTTCCAGAGATGGGATCATGAAGTAGCCAGTCTGAAGGCTTCTCCTATAGGAGCAGTATCGGGCATGGGCAGGGTGAGAGACAAGCCTACCACAGCTATCGAGCAGAAGGCTCCACAGCCAGATGTGAGAAACAAGGTATATGAAATCTTGCAGCTGAGGTCATTTAGAGCAGATTGGTTTCTGCTTATGGGCGAAGAGTGGGTTATGCTCTTGCTGGAACACCTGGCAACTCTAAATACCGAGGACACCGAGATATGCATGGCTAAAGCATCTAGAAGGCCTTATTTGTACAAGAGAATCAAACCTAGATCTTAATGAAACAAAGAGAAGAGCAATCACTGAAGGACTCATGGTGTTGGCAACAAATTTTAGCCAGAAATTGAGACTTCTGGTTAGAAATGGGCAAAAAAAAAAAATCGACCCAGTAACTGTGGCAACAGGAATGCTGTGGAATCCGTGCCACAAACCTGTGGAAGAGTAACAGCACAAAATCCTTCTCCTAAAGGATGAGCTGGTATCTTCCAATTTTCGTATCCCTGCGTGAACAAAAGTGTTTTCCACTTCCTGTAGCAGTGGCCACAAAAACGCCTGGAAAATCAAATACAAGATTCCCCCAGAATGAGTGAGCTCCCTGCCTTGAAACACACAGCATGTGCCTCATCGTTTGGAGCACTGAAAGCCATCAGACATAAGATGCCAACAATTTGTGCTCAGTTGATCTGACACAAATTAAAGCTACCAGGACTCCCAAGTGAGGAAAATACTTTGATGGTTACTTTGCCTAACTGAGCTGCTGACAGCACGCTGTCTCTCTGCCCAGAGAAGGGCTCCACGAAGAACCCAAACCTCCTCTGACAGAGGGCTTTGTTTCAGAGGTGCCAAGCAGCAGGGGCGGCATTAGCCAGCACATGACCTACCAGCACCTTCTCTTCCCTTCGTGGAGCATCGCGCCGAGGACGGACTTACTCATGAGGGGACGATAAACTCTTTGGAAGACTTCAAGATAAAGCAAACATTGGCAGTGTGAGATCACCCACGTAAGGTGAAAAACATCACCTTCAGTAAGCACTTCAGACAGAGGTGCTTTAATAGCAGAAAATATTATAAATCTAGCATTAGGAAATCGTGCCCCTACCTTTCATTTCCTTTCTCGTCCTTCTTCCCTCACCATCAGCTTAGGCATGTGTATGTTTACATAAACACAAACATATGCTTATACACGTATGAATACACACACAAAATTTGAACTACCACCTACTGCTGCATAAGAAATGAGTAATTTTTTTTATATGACCAAATTTCAAGAGTATTTCTGGCTCCTGCACACGCAGTTTAGATGCACTTGGGAAGCTGAAGAGGCAGCAAGAAATATGAGTGAGTCAGTGTAGAAGAACTACAAATTGCTTGGCTCTTCATCTGCAGTTGAAGTACAAGTGCCCCATAAAAGGATCCTTTCATTTTCTATTTGCATGCACTTCTATGGGAGGGGAGGAAAAACCAAAAACACTCAGTATTTGCTTGGAACTTCAGAAACGGATTCAAAAGCAATTATAGCTCCTATTCCTAGAGGATACAAAATTTATGAAGTTATTCTCGAACTCGTCCCTTCAGATATTAAACTGCTCTATGAAGAACAAAATAGACCAGAAGAGTAAATTAAATGTTCAGTGACAAACATGAAAAAGGCAGAAATAAATAGGATATCTGTCTTACAAACAGAACTACCTTACAAACAGAACTACTCTCTAATATACCTGTGAGATCTTTTATTTAAAATATTTTATGAATCTTTGATAGGATATATTAAAAGTTTTGTATCTGTGTATTTTATATATGGATATATATAGTAAAAATAAAACATAAAAAGCCTAAAGGTGTTAAGGTGTAAAGTGCAATATTGCTTGATGCAGGTTTCTTGCATCAAAAGGTCTGACCATTCACTCCCATTTATGAGAGGAAAACTGGAAATTACAATGGGGAAATACACAACTCTTCTCTGACACAGTTTCTAATTTTTCATTTTTCTTAATGCCATCTCTTTGCACCAAATTATAGCAATTCGATCTTTGTCCTTCACTTCTACACTGCTCCTGAACTCACTTCCATCTGGATAATTAAAAAATCCAAATTGTGTTATCATAATTCAGAATTATAATCCTTCTACATTATTCAGTTCATTTACTTTCAGGGTTCTCCTTGAAACCTCTTGCAATCTGCCCCAACTTCAGGATTTCACATATTATTTGTAAAAGAGGCAGTATCATAACCTAAGAAGTAGAAACACTGCATTAGCACAGTATGAAGTGATGGAAGTCTAGGGAGCACAAACAATGTAAATGTAGATCTCAGTTTTATGAAGAAAGCCATCTTCAAGAGTTGTTTGAATTCAGCTGCAAGGACATAACACTGTTCTCACAGCTGTTGTCTATCACACTCGGGAGAGTGATATGAAAAGCCTTTGACAGCACCAGACCACTCAGTTACAACACAGTCATAACCCATTTTTGGCTCAAAATTAGCCTACGCACAGGGGATGTAAAAGGGTATAGACAAGCACGATGTTTTCCCATCTGCAACTGCCTTCCAAAGGAAATCGCATTAACGCATCCGTCAAAGGCTAGATATTAAAATAAATTTTCTTTTAGATCACATTTAGAAAGTAATTTTCAGTAGAAAAATATTCTTACGGTAATAATGGCACACAGCTTAATGCCTATTACAGATGAAGACATTTCCAAACCTTCAACAGTTATGTCACGTGAGTATCTGCTGCAGTACCCCAGACTGCACGTGAAGCGTCTTAAGAATATGGTATCATTTAGTTGTCAAAAAGCATGTATTTAAGCATTTTGGTTATAAATACAGCAACACTTCTCACTGAAGAAAAGATGAAGGCACCAAAAGCACAACAACTATATAAACAATAAGCTTTTCTGTAGAAAGTGAAAAATGAATGAGTAAAAGGCTGATGTTTTCAACTACTGTAGGTGCAAGTTCACTTACAAGGAGCAGTGACTCTTCCACACTGAGGTCTTTTAAACAGATTTTTGGCATCTTTAATAGGATGATAATAATAAGTTGAAGGTTAGAAAGTCACTCTTACCTTCCATCTGCATAGTCTGCATCTGCACCTCCCCACCAGACATCTGAATCATCGTCTTCGGCATCAGCTGAATCAAGATTGTCACTCTCCTCTGCTGAAGGGCAGCAAACAAACTCCACTCCACGGAACTTGTCAATTCCACAGGGCAGCAGCATGCCGTAGTCGTGCAGATTCATACTCTTCTCACTACAGGACTACAGAAAATACAAAGAAAGCAGCAACAATATTGTCATGGAAGAAGCTGGGAAAAATGCCACGTCACAGACTTTGAGAAAACGTAGGGGGCTGCATACTGCCTTGGTAGGTTGAAGCAGGTGAACTGTATGACCTCTGAATTCTGAAACGTGGTCACGTGTGCATTCTCTACCTGCACTGTAGGTAGCTCCCTACCTATGTCCACACGACTACTGTAAGCAACAAACTCTCCGTTCCCCTGCACTTCAGTCTTACCCAGTATAAAAAGACTTGTCTTCTCCCATATATGAGATGACTCCATATCCTCTTCCCTAAAATTCTTATAGGCTTTGCCTCATAAACAAAACTTAAAGGCAGAGCAATAATTTGATGTATTAATCCTGATGTGTTAGTGCTGTTAAATAGTTTATCGCAAGACAGATTAACATTTAAAATACCTGTTATACTGGAAACACACTGTATCTGGTCTGACACCTCTACCAGTACAGTAGCTTCTATCCTTGTTTGGAAAACAGTCGTGTATAATTATATCTTAAGGATATAGTCACGTAGGACAGCTATAAAGAGGAAAACAGTTCAACAGTCCACAGTGATGACGTTCTTCTACATTACGTCATTCCAAGTTTACAAATACTCTAAACTGGACTAGGATTTGCCTGCATAAAGGCTGGTGTCTTAAATGCTTCATTTGAGGAGCAATAGTATGATTCAAGCAAGAAAATCCGAAAAGCTGTTGCGAGTATTTCTATTTTTATCTCCAGAAGGTGGGACAACACACAAACTAAGAGGTTTCAAACAAAACAGCAGCCGGAAACCTGGCTTCAGTTCATCTCAGATTTTATTCTTAGAATCTCTCCACGGAAGGACAAAAATGTCCAAAATGCAATAGCAATTACAACGTTGGGTTTATTTCTAGTTTAGGTAAAGCACTGGTGAATTGTAAAAACTTTGTGCTTGACTGCAAAAGGTCTTTGGCTGGTTCTAAGTCTGATCAGCTCTCCTACCCCTTTACACTGAATTTCACATACTGCATTCTTCGAGGCCTGTGATCTCTGCGAAGCACCTGGCATACCAACATCCATACTGAGGATGATGATAAGGGTAAAGCCTAAGCGTTAGTCATCAACCTTTAGTTCCAGAGCAGCACTAACAGAGGAGGCTAAAACCATGGCGGGTGAGTGGATGTGGGTTAAAAAACAGCGCTATGAAACAGGGTCAATGTTCACAGGTCAAAGCTAAGTATCCAATAGTGGACTTCGATGTGCTCAGCAGGTAACTCCCATTTCGTACCTTATAAACCATAAGAAAAAGCCATTCATTCAAACATTTGTAAATACTGCTTTTTGTTTTCCATGTCACTGCTGTATTTAAACCCATCCTCAGAAGAGTGATACAGTTCTAAAGAAGGTAGGCAGGAAATTTTAAGACAGCTGAATATACCTCTTTAGCGACGGTATGCCAGTGCAGGTGAGTTTCACACACATCCATCCTTTCCTGGTGAAGGAACTTGCACTTGTCTGGTACCAGAAGAGCGTCACTCACAAACTCGCCCACTGAAAGTTAAAATAAAAACCATAAAAACGTTAATTTTGCTTCCAGTACCTCATCCTGTTAAACCTTCAGCTAGGCACAGGGCAGCGTTCATGAATGAGTGGGAGGGTCTGTTTGCAGAGAATGGAACAGTTTCTAAATGGTGCTTCCATTATCACCTTCTTGAAATTTTCCATTTGAAAGTAGCCCCTGTGTCTGATCTCAGAGATGTGTTAGACCACAAAAGCTTCAGCATAATATGCTAATTTCCATATGCCAAGTGTGAAATTGCAGGACCGACTGAAGACACGTGTGGTGCAACATGCAGGGAGAAGCTGATGGGGAGGGACAATTATATTTTGCATCTCTGTAGATGGAAGAGGGTTTGAAGTGTGAAACACTCCACACAAAACAAATCTGACACCAACAAGTTGTTTCAAACAGTTCAAGAGTATTTCCACTGAACTACAGCACTAACAGCAACACAGTCCACTTAGTTATTTTTGTTGATGCAGCCTCTTTATTGCAACTTCATTTCGTCAGCCAGACAAATTCAGGTTAGCCCAGAAGGCTGAGGAGCAAGTGGAGCTCATCAGCCAGACAAAAAGATGATTCATGCATCACGTGAGGATCTGGTCGATTGAAGTGGGGAAGAAAGGCTCTTTACCAAGGACGTAACTGCCCAAAGTGATTGTGCTGCCTTCAGCAGTGAAACAAAAGTTCACACACTAACGAAACAATGTCCACAGCTTCAGTACGGACAAAAAAGAAGAAACTCAGCTGAAAAGTAACCTGATTTATTAGATTAAAATGACTGTAAATGTGTGCAATTCTAGCACTGCAATTAAATAACCCTCAAGTCCCTCAAAGATACATTTTTTAAAGGAAGAAATACAGAGTACTTTGGAGAAGTACACGGCTCAGCTGGCATAAAGCTCCCTGAAACACATTTGTCTGTAACCTCCCAAAAACTACAGCCTGTGTGTGTTAAATGAAAGAACCGATGTGGCCCAACGGCTGCATGGCTGTAATGACAGGTTAATTAAGTAAAATGAGATGACTACAAGTTTACTGTTCAGTAGAGGGTCGTCTCAGAGAGGTAAGGAAGTAGCCCTCGAGGCTTACAGTTAAGTCAGTTTAAAAAATAATCAACACTCAAGGCACTGGGAGAAAGAAGAGTTTCGACAATAGATGTATATACCTTTGCTAATCACCAGGATGTGTGTTTCACACTACCTTCCTTGCAGTATTTCAGTGCTTTCGATCTGAAGCCTTTAAAAGCCAGCCAGTTAGTTTACTAGTAAAAAAAGAATTTTGCCATCCTTATCCTTCAGTGATATACTCCAATGCCTGCAAATTATTAACAGAGATGCCTTCCAGAGGTGTCCCAAAACACAGTACCTGCAGCTTCTCTTAGAAAAGTTTCTACTTCCAGTGGTATCACACCCAAATATTCCACTGAAATCTGAGTAAATTTGCATCTTGTTTTCAGCTGTACTTGTCTTTGCAGGGGACCATCCTGCCCCACACCCAAAGACACTCAGTACTAAGTAACAGGTGATTGCTAAAGCTTCAGTTTAGTCGAGTACCTGAGCGCTAAGCAAGCACACGGGTGTTTTGCTGAAGACTCCCAGAGCATGTTGACTTCACTCCCCTAGGGCATACAACTTCACACAGAACTGCAGTTACACTTTTCCTGGCTGTTCGAGCACGCAAACTCTGTCAGAGCAGACTTTATGGTAAACACTTCTATAAAACAACAGAAAAATGCTGGCGTGCATTTAACTCCACCAGACTAGACTTGATTGCAGAAGCTGTGCACACAAGCACGCGTGTGGCTTGTGTCACGTGTCCGACTTCTGACACACGCAAGTGCACGAGTCCAAACACAAACACACCTGAAAACCTCTGCGTGAAGTTATCCCAACCACCTTAACACTCTAATGTTGTCAGAGTATCGTGTGTGCAAAGTTAGAAGTGCTGAAAAAAAAAAAGCCTACGTAATTTCAGCAAAAGTAATGAATATGAATGTGTCACTGAGTTTCAGTCACCAAACGTAAAATGGAAAGCTGTATGACCAAAGTTCTGGGCAATGTAGTATCATTAACAGTATGTATGAGTACATAATTATTTTTTTAAAAAATAAATGAATATAAAAAAACTTCTACATTGAAAGGGTTATCAAAGATTGGAATGGGCTTCCCAGGGAAGTGGTTAAATTGCCAGCCTAGATGCTAGATGCTCATCTAGACATGGTGCTCATGGACATGGTTTAGAAGTGAGCCTGGCAGAGTTAGATAACGGTTGGGCTTGATGATCTTAAACGTCTCTTCCAACCAAAATGATTCTATATTCCATGAATAATTTTTTGAGTGTCTGATTACATTGATCAACTCACATCAATACACTAAAGAAATAGTAGACATTTGGATATAATTGAAAGTACAATATTAGATTTGACTTGTATACACAAAATGTGTATCTGCTTTATAAAACCAGATTCCTTGAAAATAAGGTAACAGCATCCTCACAGTAACCCAAATTCTCATTTCAAATGAGGCTCCATTTTGCAACCCATTGCTGAATTTCCTAGAAAAAATCTGAAACAATCCATCCACTGGGACAAGCTCCCCTTTGGTTTTCAGAAGGAAACAAAGAGCTGGGGAGAAGGGTAGTTGTTCATTACACTGAATTATAATAAATTATTTAAGGCTCTGAAAATCTGGGCAATAGCAATCACTTGCAACTTTGCACGTGATTCCTATTGTCTTCAAATTTTTTTTACAAACAGAATTTACTTCTGCCCATTATTTACAGACACACAGAACTCATGCCTTGGAAACTTTTTTCCTTTGTATAATTATAAGTATCACCAAAGTTTAAATGCAAAGCTTTGAACTTTTGAACTATTTTTTCTTGTTGTTTCTCTTGTTTTAAATAAATTAATGTTCAAGTGGCAGTTTGATGAACTAAACTGAACTCATTTGACAACTGCATCATTTATTTTGCCTGGGCTAGTCTAATAGAAACACCAATCTATCAGAAAGAAAAGCACTTCAAACACTTTTGACTTGCAGGCAAGCTTCTACCTGTACCACTCCAGCACACGTTTAACTTTCAGTACTGCTGAATCAAAGGCTTTGGGGATTCTTTGCTTTTTTGAACACATAATCCACAGACTACACAGAGGAAACAAGCTTATGTGAGGGGAAAGCAATCCTGTGCCTCCTAAGAGAGAGAGCCAATGTCCATGGCTCTAAAAATAAGGAAAAATTGTAATACTTCTGTTTCCCCATGCAAGCCATGACTGAGGTAGGTGCGTTAGTGCACTTTTTGTCACTGATCAACTATTGCAGCCCAGCACTGGTTGTGATTTCCACTGTCAGGCACTGGAATCGCAACATGTGATTCAATTCTAATATAATTTTTTCTTCCCGTACAGCAACACACCAGGCTGTCCTTGACACCCTGCCTGCGAGGCTCAAGTTGGATGAGTTGGATGAGCGTTCCCTCAGGCAGCAGCACTGTCTTAAAAGCCTCCCCGGCCCTGTGCTGCCTCCTGGTCATTACTAGCACCTTAGCCCTGCTCCCCACCCAGCTGCCAGTAAGCCACAGCTAAACTACCACCACACCACAGACAGAAGGGCTTGTAGAATTTGTACCAAATCCACACCACGACGGGTTGGTATTATTACCACTACTGGCACCAGCTCTGTTGGGCTTACATTTATCGCTTATTTTCCCCCGTACACTTCTGCCTTCTTCAGTGCCTCTTGTATTTTGATTACAGCTGTACGCCTGTGCTCTGCTGAGGTACTCTAATATATACCGTGATTGCATATTTTGTCTTTCAGTGAGCTCATAAATCACTAAACTCAAGTGACCCAATACACAAGTATAAACAGCTACTTGTTTTCCAGTAGCTGCTTACCCACTCTTGCAGGGAAGGGTTGGACAAAACCAGACCCCTGTGGCTTGTGGGTTTATGAACCACCTGAAGAAAACAGTCCCAAAGGGGAATTCTGGGTAGAGATCCTATTACCATGTTAAAAAACACCACCCTGTGCCTACCATTCATTTAGCTGAAGGCTGAAAATCCGCTGCTCACCCTTTTGAAAACTAAGCTGCTTATTGTTAACTCAAACCTACATCTTTCAACTGCAGGCACTGGAAGACGGATTGTGTCAATGTAATAAGTTGCAGTTTAATTTCATTTTGCAATTTACTGTATTTTTTTTCCCCCACTAATATCAGTAATCCCTTTCCTGATACTCAATTCTCCATTATGTTTGTAGCAGAGTTCTTCATACTGCCCCACCCTGGTGTCTCACAACAGGGTAGCGGTCCACATTTTTCACAGTTTTGCCTTTTTTCGGACAGTTTTGCCAGTTGTTATGATGTCTCATTTTACTATTAAATAACTTTACTTCAGTCACGTACATCCTTTTCTATTAAAAATACTCTTGGATCAACAGTGGGTTTTGTACTCTAAAACCAGAAGTTTTCGCTCATGAATTTAATTTTTCAGCACCATGAAGACTGAAGAGCATTAAGAACCAACCTCTAATAAAAGAATTAGGATTATAGTGAAGGCAACTGTTCATACACTCTTTTAAATCTTCTCTAGGAAGAAAAAAGGCTCAGCAAGTGGGCACACTTGTAAGAAGATGACTGCTCTTATCCATTTAATGGTAGCTATGATATATGGGGAAAGTATTCAAAATAAAAATACTATAGCCTGTATGAGAAATGGTTCTGATCAGCAGATTTTGCATCCACTGAATAAACTAGGTGAGATGTGAGGATCCGTCCAACACTGCACAGCAAGAGAGCAAAGATGATAAAGGTAATAAAACAAAATCCGTGACAAAACCAAACACCTGCTAGCAGATGGTTAGGATTCCAACCAAAAAAAAAAAAGCATGTTCAAATTATATATTCAGAGGAGTACTTTCAAACAAAGCCCGTGCTAAATTTTGCAAGAGGAAGCAGCACACATGCTGAGGCCCTAGGACCCCAGGCTTCATTTTCCACGTCACTGATGAGAACAATGCGAAAACAGATTTACAAGTTCAAGTGCTGGCACGGTACGTATTTGAGCATGTTCAGAGAAACGTGTCTGTTCCCTGTGACTTTGCACAGATCATCGCGAGCCATCACACGCTCGGCATGTCGCAGCAAGCGGTAGGTGAACCCCGCGCCTTTCCCCATCCCGCTGCCGCGGGGCTTTGCTCTGCCCTGCAAAGAGAAAGGAGCAGAGCACGGCACTACACCAAAACCCCACCAGCCTTAGAAGGTCGAAACCACCTCCCTCAACCTCATCCTAAAAGTTAGAGGCCTCTTCCTAAAACGCACCCATCAGCCCACAGAAAGAGGAGGTGGTGCTGACAAAACACGATGTCTGTGGCCCAGCAGCTTGGACCATCTATATCCTTCTGATGAGAAACAGGCTTAACTCCTGCCCATAAACCTGTCTCAAAAACAGCTCTGTGAGGAAACCGTCTCCACTCAGCCATTTTATTTGTAACCTGTTGCAAGAATGGCAGTGAGTGACCCACAGCACGGCACACAGACAGCAACGTGGACCCAGACTGGAAGGGCAGGAGAAGTGACAGCATGACCCGTGCAGCCACCTCTGGGGTGTGAAGCAGGAGCAGCTGCAGCTCTTCTGTCTTCTAAGGGCTTGGCCAAAACAAACACTGACCCCATTAATGCTTCTCTGTATTGATCCTTTTGTCCTCATGAAGTTTCACGAAATTATTTCCCATAACTACAGCTGTGAGGTTTTTTTGAGCAAAGCCATCCACGATGTTTTAAGCATAAAAAAAGCAAGCCCAGCAGTTCTCCAAGAGACATTTTCACAGCATCAAAGCAAGTCCCTATCCCTTTGGTATTTTTTCTGCTTCAAAGAAGTCCTTGAATGCTTTTGTATTCCTGCTTTCACTCAAACTTGAAAAGGTAGAGTACACCCAATAGAAAGTAGTTTACTGTTCAGTTATTTTGCATACATAACAACAAACACACCCTGATGCAACAACGCTGAAGTAAACCACCTTCACTATTCACAACATTTATCCAACATACAACCATAATTGGGAGACAATATCAAGGTAAAAGAAAAAAAACACTAATGAACTCATTGACATCTAAATATTCACATACGCATAATAATCGGGAGCTCCAGTCTTGATATATGATGTGTTCTACTATGCTTTTTGGAAGGTCCAAGTACCTCACACAAAATTCTGGAGATGAAGGGCTAAAATTCTTTAAGTACAATCCATCAAAGTACATTTTTCTGGATTAAATGAACTATAAAATAATTAACTATATACCAATAAATACATCTGCAAGTAATTCATGTTTATTATGTCTTTGTTTTCATAGGGTACCATACATAAAAAAGAATCGTATTCAAACGTTCTTCATCTGTAGCTCTTTGATCACAGACATAAATGGAATTTCTGCTCAGTTTACTACTTTTTTTTGCCTGACTGCGTTTTCTGATAAAATTGTCTTACTTTCCAGAGAGAACGCAAGCATCACTCGGATTTGATGCATTATGCCAATAACGGATACATCTGTTTACATGCAAGAAGATTCAAATACACATCATCAGACGCTCTAGCATCTGTACAGACAGAGCATATAAACATTCCTTAGAAGTCTGCGGCACCTCAACAGTTCACTGAAGCATTAAATTCATTTACTTATCTCCCTTTTTGCACTTGTCTCCCCCATCTTCAAGGAAAAAAATGTGGCTGGGAACACAGTAAGATGCTTTTTCTGTCCCTCTCTTACTCATTAATGCAAGATAACAGGCCTGTGCTGTAGCCCATTACCCAGCATCACGCGTTATGTCATGTGTCAGGATTCCTGCTCCTGCCCCATCTTCCTAAAAGGCCCAACCAAGGCAAAAAACACCCTCCCAGAACTCATCAGTGTCATCAGCAGCAAAGGTGACCCCAAAGGTGACTGAAGGGTTTCTCTAGGTACCAACCAACCATTCATACTGAAAAATCTTTCTTGCCCTGCACCACAACTCAAAATTCTGCCTCTCAAACATAATTTATGGAGAAACAGCCCCAAAAGCAGGCTGCAAAGTCCAGCTGAGAAATTTCAGGACTGAGTTGCTCTCTCTTCCAGCTCCTCAGTGCACTAGTTATACCTGCAAAGCTTCTCCCACAAATGAGAGAGTATTTGTTGCAGACACAGCCTCCTCCTTCCCAATTACATAATCCTACCTCATTTCTTAGAGATAAGGACTTGAGAAACATCAGGAATAATAAAGTCTAAAGATGTCAGTCTGGATAGCTTGAGTCCATTCTGCCTTAATCACAGAGCTCCTATATTATGCTGCCCAAGTAAAAAACTTTTCTCCTCCTCCCCACACTGTGCTTAATTGCTTATTGCTTCCTTCCCGCTCTCTTCTCTGCAGCCCCAACAGATTTTTCAGATCCAGTTCTTACTTTTAAGTCCATTATTGCAGTAGTCTTGTTTGATAAATCTCTAACAGGACACAGTCAGTTACTCTGGAGGGCTGGTGAATGCATTGGGGACTGAAGCACAGCTGCTTACCGTGGAAAAAAAGATAAAATTAAGGATGTCACCTGGGGGTGCTTGTCACAGGGTCATTTGATGACGTCTTTTTGGTAGTTTTTGAAGTAGAGGTTGTGTGGTTTTCAAGGCATTCCATATTCTATTCTAAACTGACAGCAATATGTCTATTTAAAACATATCTTTGGCAGTGCTATTTAAAAAGCTGGCAATGAAAATCCGGAAGGCACTGGCAGCCAGGGCAAGTTAGAAAAGATTACTTGAACCTGCATACAGCATACCCGAGGGAACTACTGGATTCCTCAAACAGGTGAACAGAACAACCCAAGAATGTACTGGAAATTGCTTGATCTGCAGAACAGTTGATAAAAATCACATAAAGGAAAAATCCTGAAAATAATAGTATGAAAAAAACTCTAAGGAACAGAATTAACATGTGAAAGGCTTAGTGAAATCATTTTGTGAAGATATAGTAATTTTTTGTTAAGATTCCCCAAGCAGAATCCTGGAGCGGTGACAATTATTTTAAGCATCCTGAGCCACAACCAAGTCAGCAGAAAAATCGGGAGTGCAACAGGACAGCAGTACCTTCTAACAGCATTTTTACTCCACCAAAAAAACCTGTGCACTCAGGCTATTTACCCAGCACTGTCTGGAAGAT
Source organism: Trogon surrucura (assembly GCA_020746105.1). Taxonomy (NCBI): domain Eukaryota; kingdom Metazoa; phylum Chordata; class Aves; order Trogoniformes; family Trogonidae; genus Trogon; species Trogon surrucura. The sequence goes on along the minus strand of CM036617.1, from coordinate 106,872,885 downwards.
GCAGTTATATGCCTGCCATTACATGCCTGGTGCCATTCTGTTTGAAAAGCACCTTGTCCCTGTGCTGCTTTTTATTACAGCAGCTGCAGTGGAAGAAAAACAGAAATGCTGCTCCTCAAAGCACCAACCACCTCAGTCCAGAAAGGAAGTGCAAGGGACAAGAGATGAGAGTATCTTGACCTCCCATGCCCCCACAAGTTGCCATGAAAAACAAAACAATAAAATCTGAAATGTTTTCTTAATAAGTATTTCTTTTTCTTCAAAACGGTTGAATGCTTTTTCTTCCACATTTAAATGCGCACAATCCTGGTCAAGTACTTAGAGTGAAATACAACATGTGGGTTGTAGAGGTGCAAGGGATGGAAAACAAAAAGGAAAGAAAAAAGGTTTCTGAACCCCACCTCATATGCTGAAGACCTCCTATTACCAGAATGGTACAGCAGAAAACACTCCAAGCATTTGGCAATGCTTCTTTTACCTGCGTAAGATTCCCCTGCTCCCATTCACCATTTTGAGCTAGTGCTGTAGACAAAGCACTTCTCCATTACGGTTAAATCCACTGTTTATAAAGACCATTTGTTCTCCATATCTGCTTCTTTCAGCAGTACTTAGCTCATAAAAGCCATTATTAAGCATGTCCCAGGAACTCAAATTTGTTAGCTGCTGAGTAAACGGGGTAAAACATGAGTTTACCACCACAGACATCAAAAGGTATTTGAGGAACTGGCTGAAGCAGGTTTTCTTCTTAAATGGGGACTTATTCAGAACCCCTTTACCAGAGGTCAAAGAAACAACACTATCTGGTCTCACTAACCCTGTATGTGCTATATGTGTTCTTGGTAAAGGAACATCTATCACCTCAGTAAAGAACCTGTTTCATTCAGGATAGAAAAAGGCCATTGGTACACAGCTGAAACAGTCTTTATACCAGAATCATTGGTCTGGTGTTCAGACAGTGTTAATGCAGGAATCCTAAGAAAAAGCATCAGGTAGGGAAATGCATTTTACTGAAATACATTCTTTTCATAATTTTCAGGGGTTTTTTTTTACATGAAGTACACCCTGATTTATTTCTTGGTGTGCATCTCAAATACTAATTAATTGCCTCCTGCCTTGTAGTCTTCTAACTTTTGAGATTGCCTTTATTCCTTGTACTCATGTACTTAAGTCCTCTCCCAATTATGGATCTCTTCATGACTGATGAGCTCTTTTACGGTTCTGCTCACATGACTGCCAGGTGGGACATTCAGTAGTAGAGCACGGCATGAGTCAAGCACCAAGCAAATACAAAAAAAAAAGCCTGTCAAGAGAGAATTTGCTTGTGGAAAGTCAACACAGGCCACCCACAGATCCTTGTCAAGAGCCCTTGGTTCCCATGGCAGGCGACAGAAACCAGCAGAGCTGCACTGGAAACCACTCACAGTCATGTTTCCCATCACCAGGTCCTCCCAGTCCTGCCTCTGCCACTGGCAGGGGAACTGCCTGCCTCTCCCGTGCTCTAAGTGCATGAGGAGGGCTGGAGACGCGTGTGCCAGGGTGTGTGTTTTGGCAATCACAACACAGAAAGAAGAATGGTAAGGAAAAGTTGAGGATGTGTGATCTCCTCCTTTTACGACACTGGATCAACGCATACCCATCCCCAGACAAAATACTTCTTAATTTACAGGAGGTTTTCAGTTTCAGGTGTGAGTTCTGGACCTCTTCAGGACTCTCTCTTGCACCATAACGGAATCTTCCCACCAACAAACCACCAGTCAGCACTAGTTAGACGACAAACAAGGAGCAATCCCCCTTGTTTGGTTTTAACCGTTTTCAATCTGTATGCTAAATAGTTTATCCATTCTAGGAAAGACATTAATCATTTCCAGGTTTATGCAAGGCAACATTCACTCTTCTCAGTACTCAGATTTTAATGAAGTTGGCTTTTAAAAAATGTCAAGAGAATAAAAGCTATCAACTTTTTAAAAATAAAAACATTTCTAAGAACCTTTTCAGAAATTATTAACAAAATTGCAAATCGCGATTTGATAAAGACGACTGATACTGCAGGAGCCATTTGAATGCTCTTCCTTATATTTAAATGCCAAATACAATTTAATAATATGTCTCAAAAGCAGATATGTTCCAAATCTTAAGGAAACTTATCTTTGTGAATCTTATTTTTCCCCCATCTGTCTTTAAGTTTTACAAGCTATAACATAGCTGAATTTCAAAACAGATTACGCTTCATAAATGCTACCAAATGCAGAAATTTTAACACTCCAGCTATTAACACCACATTCTGCTGCTGCCAAGATGCACGACAAGCTGCGCATCGGTTCTTACTGTTTCTGTTCCTTCTCTCACAGCAGGGAGCAGACATGTTTTGCAGCAAGATCTGCAAGTGCAAATCTCCAAGCAGTTTAAAATTTGGTCTCTCCCTTCTGGCTGAAGTGATACTTAATGCATTTCATTACATAAGACGTACTTGGAGAATTGGCTTTGAGATGGAACCAGCATACAGAAAGAAATAACTGGATTAATTCATTAATACCCTACGTATTCGTACTAGCGACTTGTTAAAGACACTAATCAAACAGTGAGATGGCAGAGGGGTAGGATGCTCAGAAACAATTCAACGTAACAGGGATCAGTAATCCCACTGTGCTTTGCGTTATTACATGATGACATGTTTCCCATGGACCATTCTTAGTCACTGGGATAGAGCATTTGCCATTAGGATTACAGCTAGAGAAGGCCCCACTAGTCACTGATGGAATAATGACCACGAGCCTAGAGACAGGTAGAAAGAATGAAAATACTGCAGACACCTTAAGGTTTGGCCATCAAGAGTCATCTCAAACACTGGAATATACCACATTTTAAACAAAAAAAATGTTTACTTCAGTAAGTTTTCAGTTTTGTGGGCTTTCCTCCCCATCCTAAACATCTTCATGCTGCACGTTTCTTTATAAAAACTACTTCAGCAGTAATTTAACTTAGTTGTTGCTCGCTCTCTCTCGCTCTTCTGGAAAAGAACAGAAATCACTGTGAAAACAAGTCCAGGTTCTGCAATACCACTTTGTGCAAAGGCTCTGACGACTGAATAAATAACTCCATCAGCAGCAGCTGAAAATCAACTTAGCAGAAATATCTTGCTGATTATTAACTACTTAAGCAATCACTTCCCATAACACTGCCAAGCCCTGAATATGTTACTTGCCAAGATCAAACTCCCCCTCAAATTGCTACTGCCTGTGGGTGAAGGACTTTGCTGTATTACCAGCAAGGTGGCAAAACAAAAATAATAAAAAAACCCAAACACTTTCAGGCTTCGCAAAGTCTACAGGTAACCAGATTAACAACTACCTGACAAAATGTGGGTTTATTCAATACAAAGAAAAGCCTTTACTCATGTTGCAGGAAGGGTGGAGGCACAGTCTGGCAGCTCAGGTACAAGAGCAGCTGGGACAGGGCAGCTCCGGCGAGAGGCAAGAGCTGACTTGGGCCTGGAAGCCACACAATAAGCATTGAGCAACCACCACTTTTTAGAAATAAAACACTAATTATGAGCAATGGACAACTGATAAACACTTGTCATTTCTTCATATAAGGACCAAGAGCCAAACCTCCACGTGCTGTTTGAAAGATGGGATGTCAAAATCACGACTGCTGCTAACGAGGAGGCTGAGCTGCTCTGATTAACTACAGGGCAAAAGCTCTGGACTGTCACCAGCCCTCCCATGAGAGCAGACAGTAACGCAGAAGGCAGCGTAGCAGACTTCCAGCATTTGGCGAAAGTCAACAACTTCTGTAAGTGTGCAATGCCAGGTACATATTTATTGTTAATATTACTACCTACAAAAAAAAAAATCCTCTACTTTGTAACAAAACTGTTCCTTTCCAGTTCTCACTACAAGAATTAAACTCAGTGAACACAGGAGCAGTATCCAAGAGCTGATAGAAGATGGTCATATTTTATCCAGTGATTAATTCCAACCCGCTTTATTTATTTTCTCATCCTTGTACACATGAATCATTGTGGACAGAAACCAAGTCAGGATTAACATGCAAGATCATGTTCTACTGAGAACTGAATCCTGTCCTTAAGGATTAACATAAACAATGTTACATGCAAATACTAAAGGCAGTATGATAAAATATTTGCTATTTGCACAGACTTTATGCTCAGAAACACTGCTTAGTGTCTAAATCTAATCCACAGCATCATAATGAAGATTTTTTTAATACAAATACTTTGTATCACATCGACAGATAAAGAAATCGAGAGTAAATGGATTTTTGAGTAAGATAAGCAACAGTAAAGAAGGCATTAAACTCAACAGGCACAGCAAATATACCATAGCGTAGGCCAACAGCAAAGATGACCAAATTAGATTGAATAAATCAAGACTAACCACTGGGATGCAACATCTTGTAATGCATCTGAAAAGGTTTATAAAAGCTTATTTTTTAAAAGTTAACTACTTTGCAGATTTTTGCTCCTAGTCAAAACAGTGTCTAGCTGAAACATCACTGAAAGAAAAATGAAGGGCAAAGGATCCGCCCTAAGTGTGTAAGACTACACAAGAACTATATTAAAGAAAGCAAAGTCAGTATATTGTGTATTTTTACATGCATTTGACAATAAGTCACTAAAATGAGCTGAAACATCTTACGATTTCCCACACAGAGAGAACAGCAAGCCGGCCAAAGTGTTTCCTATAGGCAGTGCTCAGAGGAACCTCATTTCTATCAGGATGGAGTTACGCACGACACAAGGAAGGAGACAGCTTTAAAGAACAGGTGAGCAAAAATCAGGTGGGAATGAAAATTTTCAAAGCAGGAGATGAAAAGTGATGTTACTCTGGGCAGTTCTTCCAACATCAGCAGTACAGCAGCATTCCAGACAGCTCATCAGCCGCGGTTGTACCCAAAAGTGGAGAACAAGCACACCGGGTGCACGAGCACAATGCCTGCTGGTGGTGCTGCCTCTTCCCACACAAGTATCTCTGCTCTAACCCTCCAGGAAATTGAACTTCTCTTTCAATGCTCCTGTTACAAGTCCAGCAGAGGAGACAGTGTCAATAAACTCACCGCATACTCACAGCCTGGACTGACCAAACAGGGCAGGAGGTGCCTTCTTACTTGCTTGCTTGCTTTTGAATTCAAATTGCTAACAAGAAAAAAAATCACCTAAATAGAATTTAATTATTCACATAACATTTTTGTCCCAGTTGCCACGGTTAAAACCTCTTTTTCTTGGATACATTGCTTGGACTTCATTGTCTCACCAAGGGTTCAGACCACAGCTGCCCAAAGAGGCTCAAGATGCGTCCCTCTCAGAGGGGTCTGCTCGTGTAGGGAAGGTGCTCAAGCACTTCTCACAACACGGCTATTCTCACTTTAAAATCTGAACCTGTCACCTCAGAGAAGAGGGTCAAGTGAGCTGATGTCTCAGTTCAGCAAAGCAAGCACTTTGCTTTAGACAGTATTTAAAAAAAAAACAACTAAAACAACCCACAAACAGTTTTGCCAAATAAAAGGCACCATCAATGAGTTAGTTCCCAGCAGGTTTTTCCCAAAGGTGCTACTTTACCCCATTTCATCCCCAGCTACAGCTGTTACATGATAAAACAGGAATCTTGAGAGAACAACGGGAAATTCTATTTTTTTTTTTTTAAAAAAAAAGGGTATTGTCTACTTATAATCAACTTCAAAAGGGAACATTTGGGCATGAGTTAGCCCACGCCTCCTGGTGTGGCACAGAGGCCAAAACGCAGTGAAGACACCGTTCGTACTTCCTCCGGTCAACATGTAGTTGGCAGCAACAGGATTTTTAGGCAATGAGCAACCTCAGGGACACCTTGCAAGCCACAGCACTGGAGAGGGAAGGGGGACAAACAGAAAGAGGTGGCACCTCAAAGCACCCAAGGCTCAGAAAGGCATCCTCCCACTTCTCCAGCGCCAGCAACTAAACTAGCTGGCCTCAGCAGAGCGCTTGCTATTTTTTACTACATTTTTCTTCAGAGCTTGAGCTCTGATAATGTACAAAACGCTGCTCTAAATGGATTCTGTTGTAAAAGATCAGGTAGCACACAGTCAATTGCTCAAACATACTAAAAATGGCATTAAGAGTTTAACTCGAAATTACACCTTCCACTTTACTATAATTTAAAAGATCCTCCTGAAACACCCTTGACATGGGAGACATTTTGTAAATTATTAGGGCAGTTACATAACTGAAAACTGAAATACAACTTTGCAGCTGCCTATCATTTTAGAGAGTTTAACAAAAAGGAAAGGTCTATGAGACTTCAATATGATATGCCACATTAACTTGGGGGATCGTTGTTAGCTAATTAAAGGAGAACAAATGAAATACTGAAAGGGTTCTCAGTAGGCTACAGAAAAATGTTAGATTAAGATTCAATCAAGTTTTAACCTAAAAACCTTGCTTCCCACACTGACAACAAAGTGACATATCAAAATATTTATGATTTACAGAATAGAGCAAAAGGACATGTGGAGGAAAAGCTCACACCGTAACTAGACTAAACTTTGAGTTGTTTTTTCCAAAATCTGAAACAGGAGAAGAAATACAGGAGATTTAATACTACAATACAACAATGACTGTGATTTACACACGCTACACTTTCTACTTCCAAAGCTAACACAGTATTTAAGAGTATAAACCCCAAGATAACTAGCAAAAAACAGTCACCAATGTTTCACAGGCCACTGATGAGTATGGGAGCTTGTGTTTTAAAAAAATGGTGAATTCTGTAAACATTTGCTTTAGACTGGCTCAGGCCAACCCAGCCCAACGTTTCTCTCAAAAAGGGGTGATCCCACACTCTCCTCTTCCTCAGCTGCACGTCCCAGCCTGGTCTCCTGCCAGTACTGCCACGTCTGTGACCGTGCCGTCAGCAAGATCAGACCTGGGGTTTGAGACACCCGTTACTGAACGGCAACTCTGGGATTACTTATTTAGTCAGCTCAGCTCACGTTTCATCAAAACTGTTTGCCAACTGATCTTTGCTGAACTGAGATGAGCTGTAAGAGAAAGCCTGGAAGACGGGCGGCAAAAAGATGAATCCAGACCCTTCGACTCCTGAATGCTTCCTCCAACTCTACTTCAGCCAAGTATTCACGGATGGCTGTTGGCCGGGCAGTGCAGGCACCATCAGACAGACATCTTGCCCAAAAGACTTTCTTTTTTTTTTCCCAGACTGAAGAAAAATTACATAATCCAATTCAAACTTAGCAAGGTCATGAAACGAATGGAACGAAAATGGCCTGGTACAGAGCGAGACGGATTTGAGGTTGATTGCAGAACTCATAAGGGATTTCACTGTAAGAAAGAAATATTCCTGAAGGTTATTCTCCACAAAGAAAGCTACACACACAAGAAAAAAGTCCCAGGTACACAAAAGGAAGGAGTTTGTAAACTATAATAAGATGGCATGAAAATACATCATATACAAGACCAATTCAACGAAGAGAAGCTAAGGAAAAACCCAAAATAGAACCCAGTCTCCTTCAAAGAATGAAGGATCAGACTTCCCAAGAAGCAGACACCCCTTATGTATTCACCCGAGTACCTTCCAGAAAAAGAAGCAGAAACTGGTATTACTACAGAGCCAAAATTAATTTTGTGTTACCAAAATTAACTCTGATACCAAGTTGTTACGATTTCAATTTTCTGTTGACCTAGTTGCAATGATCTAATATGAAAAAATGGGTAATTTAAATATTGTGCACATCAAGAACTTACTGACAAAGCCACTGGGAGTTAAAGATCAAACATATTAATGCAGAAAGTAAATAATTTCCAATAATCATGATCCTTATTCATTATCCCTAGCACAGGTTTTTGCTATCTTTCAGTATTTCAAACCGAACAGTTAGGAAGTATTTTCAATAGCCAGGTTAAGCACATCCATGAGTACAGAACTAAGATACAATTCTTACCTATCAATGCTGCATTTTTAGGTACACAACAAAAACTCAGGACATTAAGAAGACAGGTTATGACTATATTTTAACTTTTTTTTAAAATAATACTCATATGTTCTACTAAAACTGAAGTAATTTTGTATTAGCTTCAGGTTCACATGTTTAACTGGAACAAATTCCCCTTTAAGCTCCCTTGGTGATCATTAAGAGAATTACCCCTGTGATTTTAAACATACTGGAAAACCTTACTATTATTTCTCAACCTGGAGGTCAGTAGAAAGTTCAAAATGTCTCAATCAAGTTTAAATTCACAGTGAAAGCAAAATGCGGAACTGTGCATACACTCACTAATACAGATGAAATCACTCATGAGGAAAGGTTATAGTGTAATCAGTAAATCAGCAGCAATTCTTCAAGCTAATGAAGTATTAAAGCTATTAAGCTTTATTTTTGTTAATAAGCAGGCTGTGGTATTATTAAGTATTATTCTGCTATGATCTATGTGTAAATAAGTCTAGGAAGTTTAAAACCAAACTGGCCACGCACAACCACTCTGCAGAACTGGATTTTTCATTTCTACTACTTTGGAACTCCCCTACGCTGGCATGTTTCTTCACTTTTAACCCAACAAAGACACAAGTAGAGAAGAGTAGGGTACAGTCCTCTTTCAGATAAAACCAACGCAAGTCTTCCCACAGAGAATAAATGTAGGCATAGGATTTAAAAAAATAAAAATAAAAATGGCACTCAAACAATCCCATTGCTTGCCTTGGTAAGTGAATGCCAGTGCATTTCTCCCCCTGGCTGGGTTCTGTAGTGGTTCTTCCTTTAGCGTCTTATAACAACGATGATGAGTAAACTACGAAACTTGTGGTATCCCCTACACTAGCAGGCCAGACAAGACTGGAAGGCAGGCACGTGATGGTAGGAGGGGCGTAACAGCTCACTCCAGGAGGGCACAGGGTGCCTCCCCATCAGTGGCCACCCGGCTTCCTGGGGTCACACTGATGGCTCCTTGGACCATCTACTCCCATCCTGACCTCCATGCAGTTTTCCAAGCAGTCAAAAGAGTTCCTTAAAAAAAATACACTACTGTTCCACTTCTTTCAGAAGAGGGGTCGGATGGAGGGCTCATAGTTGTGGTCTACTTAATTTTCAGGGCTGTTGACAAACCACATGTCCAAATCTGAAGGGCTTTAAGAGAAGCAAACTTAAAAAAAAAAAAAAAGAAAAACACCAAACAAAAAAACCCCCAACAACCAAACGCAACCAAATAAAAAAAGGTCATTGAAAGTAAGAATTGACAGGATCCGGGGCAGTTCTATTAAAAAAATCAAAACACTGAATAGAATTTCATGAGAAAGTTCTTGAGTTTCTGTTGTCACTGATCCCAGGACAAGCATACCAAAACCAGGTTGCTTGTCCAGTTTCAGAGAGAACCTAGTATCTACATGGATCCGTCAAAACGGGAATCCTAGACAGTTAATGGATGTTTCCTTCTCACAAATTGCATATAACCGTTCTCAGCTTCTATTTTCCATTACAGAAGCTTTCCGCAAGAAAACAAAACGCCACATTTGAACACAAAATGTCTCCTGTTACACTGTAGTTTTTAGCATCGACCGCGAGTATAAGCTTTCATGTGAAAGAGAAAGGAACCCAAAGGGAGTTTCCGCTTGCATGATAAAGATGCCTGTGCTCATGGGCAAGGGACTGGAAGTGTTGAAGTACGTTTGACCTTCAAATGTCAGCATGTTCATCTTGTAAAGATTTCGGATGTTTACACAAGCATGAAGCGCTGTAACTCTTCCCCTAGGGACACACTCCAGCGGGAAGACAGCTGGTGTCATCCCAGCACAGCTCTGCGGACGCAGCCCTGCAGCCCTTGAATCCCAGAGCTCACCACCTGATGGGAACGCTGCTGGGTCCAAGCCCAGCTGACACGAGGCCGGACTTCTCCTTCGTCCCGAGGCTGATCAGCGGCGAGGTCTGACCAGTGAACACGTGCCAGACCTGAGCCGCTTCCAGCATTTGGAGCACAGCCCTGCCACGCCTCCTCTTGCCGCTTCTGGACGATTTGTCCTTTGAGGGCAGACCAAGGAGGAGGTGCTCTGCTGTCACATCCTAACTACCAGCTTAATCGGTCCTCTCCGCCTGAAGGGCGATGTGCCCTAAATGAGAAACGCTTCACAGAAAATTAACCAAGTTCTTTCCTACGCTTGCTGAAAGTCATTTTGCAAACACTTTTCCAAGGTTACAGATGAGCTCCCTGACACAAACTTTCCCTAAAAGCCAGCCTATCCACTAAGAATGAGAATGTAAGGTCATATTTATAAACAAATGTCCAATGTCTCTTAACGAAGGACAAAATGCTTTCACAGAAAGCCACTTACACCATTAAATATAGCGGATTTCCCTCCTGAATTAAAAAAACAAATATGAAGATTAATCCATACCAGAACTCTGACAATAAAAATTAATACATACACTATATAGTTCATGGTTTGTTTTTTTAAATTTTTGCTGTTAATGGTTAACAAATTAAGAACCATTTTACTGTGATATTTAAAAAACAAACTCATCTTTCATTAAAAGTAATTTTGATGTCTTGGAGAAAGCATTGTGACATTAAAAAAATACCAAATCTAGAAACACTTTAGAACCTAAATTCAAAGCAACAGAGCAAGGCCACCTGTAATAACATGGGCACAATAACACTCTGGAAAGTAATGAAAAATACAACATGGACGTAGTATACAACTCAAGGTGCACAATAACAGCTTTCGTGGAGAGGCTGCCAACACCCTCAAAGCATCGCTAATTTATGTTTTATTTAAGGTGGCGGAGGTTTGTTGGTTTTCTTGGTTGCTTGTTTGTTTTAAACAAGAATTAAGTGTAGCTGTAAGGAAACATGGTTTCAGATCTGCATTTTCCACCGAAAAAATCTAAGACCATTTAAAACATTCATTAGGTACCACCAAAGGGGAAAATAATGACCATTTTTGTTATACAACAGGAAGTCATCTTAGTTAAGCTGAGCTTTAAGTAGAATCTCTCCCAACAGTAAGGTCACCTGACAAACAGAGCAATAGGACCTTCCTTCAACACGAAGCAACATTGGTAACAACCCTTAGTTTGTCTCTTTGAGAGTCATAATTGAGAATGTTCTAATAAAGCAAACTTCATAACAATTTGTTGAAAAATAAAATACAAAACAGAAGCTAAACTGAGGCAATTATACCTTTCCTTATATCTATGTGATGAAGCACTGACAGGTGTGCGCAAATACCCTACCACTCAGAACCCAGAGCATGTATTTGTTGAGACAGAAGGGTAATTTTTTTCTTTCCTCTTAAGTGCTACCTTGCCTTTGTGCTAGAACAGACTGATCTCATTGCTCCCAGGAAGGATCACAGGGTCTGGCTCACACAGCACGAAGTGAGACGTGAAACGAGATGACAGATGACAGAAGATGCACGGCAGAGCTGATGAAGAGCTGGAAGCAGACACAAGCAAGACTGGCTTGGACAGCAGATGCTGAGAGAAAGCAGAAGAAGCTGTGAGGAGGGGATGGATGCCAACCTAGGAAGAGCATTACTCAGAAGAAAAGGAGAGGTGAAGAAAAATCAGTGTCTGGGGGCAAAGAGTCAAGTGGAACGGTGACAGACAAGTAGTGGTGCCTGCTGACCCAAACGGAGTGAGGCTGGAAAACCAGTGCGAGAGAGAGACTTGGTAAGAAGAGCAGGACAGCCCTTTGAGATACAGGAAAGCACGAGAGCACCAGGTTAGAGGGGACGCAGCTGATAAGTCTGATGACAAGCACTCTTTCATAGGGGAAAGGAACCCACGTAAACACATGAATGCCAATTTCAGCTCCCCCAAAAATTTTAGCTCAAGTGGTCAACAGCAAGTACCTACAACACATCATCAAAAAAGAGTATGAAGTGCAGAAGACCAGGCAGCAGTATTTCCCCAAACACCTCCACAGACGCAAGACTAGGGACCTGAACACCTGATGAGTTACGCTGTAACCAACTGCCCTGTTGGGCTCTGAACCTTTGCAGGCTCTCAACCTACAAAAGTTCAAATATAGAATGGTCTGGGTTGGACCTCAAAGATCACCTGGTTCCAACCCTCCTGCCATGGCAGGGACACAGGACACAGAGGTATGAGAAGCTCATATACACAGTGTGCAACAGACTTTTGTTCGCTTGGAGCCTGAAGCCTGCTGGTCTCATGAGATAGCCCAAAGTTCTACATCTTGTTCCCCACTTCTTTTTTCCCAAGAAAGCCTAACATGACTTTTTTTTGGCACTAATGAACCTACGATTTCAGAGAGAAATTAAATACCTCAATCCTGTCTCGGTTCTGAGAAGTTAGACACTACTCACACTATCACCATATACACTAAGATTATTTTATGCTTCTCCCATGTACACTGCCTTTACTACATAAATTTTTGCCTGTCTTTTTACCTGCAGTCTATAAATATCAAAGACTCATCTGAAATTCTTCATCGTTTGCCTTTATTAATTCTACCTTGAATAACTCAGTATCATCAAATGGGTCACCTCACGATTTACCCTCTTTTCTAAATCACAAATATTTTGAATGTCATGGCCACAAGAACTGATGTCTTCAGATTCTACTGGTGACCCTTCTCCACCTTGAGGATGGACCATTAATTCCTGCCTTTTTTATCTTTCCTCTTATCTATCCACATAAGAGTTTTCTCTTCTATGCCATGGTAGATTAATTTCTTTAATAGCTTCTGGTAATGGACCTTGTTAAATTTCTTCTGAAAAATCAAAGTGGACACACTGTCCCTTTGCCTACCTACCCCTTTACAAGAAAAAACCTGAATAAGCCTCTTGCTTAGTATCACACTGACTGACAAGTCCAATACTCCTAGGTGTTCAACACTTCAGAAAAGCACATCTACATACCACACCCCCCAATAAGGCTTACTGAAATGCATTTCCAGGACCTTTCCTACCACCCTTTAGAAATATCCAGTGATTCCCATTACTGACTATTCTTTCACAGTTGACAACTGCATCAAATCTGCTGGCAACATTCAGTGCTCCTCTGAGACCAGAAGGTATTTAGCATATGATCTTACCACTGCTTCCTGTTAGGTGATAGGAATCTGTGGGAAGATGCTTCATATGCAAATCAATTTAACGACATGTGGTGAGATGTACATTTCCTTTCTCTCCCTCTCGCCATCTTTCCTTCCTAAAAGGCTAAGCAAACAACACACCTTAATTAGCAGAATTCTCCCACTGAGAAATTAAGTACTTCATGTTGAAGGGAACACCAAAAAAAAAGAAATATGAATCAGTTCTGTGACACTGCAAAGATGCTTGGATGAAAAGTTCCTGGGTTTTCTGCCCCACAAACTGGATGCGTACAACGAACAAGCTATGAAACTTATGCAGTAGTTTCCATGCATTGCTCACAGGCTGCATGTGTGTGTATACACACGCTTCATAAAGAATCCTTGTCTGGACACGTACGTACATACACATACACATCAACGCTGTTTCAAGTGCTTTAGAATTTGGAGCTATCAACAGATACTTTTCATTTTGATGCTTCTCCCCAGCCTTTTTCCAGCCTCCCCACCACAAACTAGGGATGAAACTCCTCACTCTCATGACCTTTATGAAACTAAACTTGTGTCTCCCAAGTGCTCAGGTAAGGTCAGAGAAACCTCTGAGAGGAAACCTAGTTCTGTCTTCAGACAGTATTTTAACAGTGAACCGTAACTAAGGCTGTGGGAGAGGCCAAGCCAGGAGGTCAGAAGAAAGCACTGAACAGAGTGGGACAGGGTGGGCAGATGGAGGCACCCCCCAACTGCAGCCTCCCTGGTACCCCTCGCACAAGAAGGGTTGAACTGGCATCAGTTAAGGTGTGAAGCCACCTTAGCCTCCCCCTTTCCTATTTTTTGGGATCTTTTTAATCTTACTGACATTCTTTCAGCACTACTTCTTGTGGTCAACTCGTCTTACATAAAGCACTGCAGAAAAAAAATAGGAACATGCTGCTTTTCATCCCTGACACACTCAGATAGGCTGGACAGAGCTACAAGAGACAGAAAACTTACTCCAGCTAGCATGGGTCATTCAAGGAGAAAACAGATTTATCTTTTCAATTTCTTAAACATTAAAACCAAACAAATAAATACATATACACATATACACAGAAACAGTACATATTACAATTGGTAATTCTGTCTTTCACAGACAGCTTTAAAGAAGACTTTCGCTTCTCAGTGACCAGTTCCCAGGCTGTTCCTGAAGTGCATACACCGCCTGTTCTACTTCTCTTTGTCCATTGTAAAGAGCAAAATAAATCCCTCATTTTCAAAGTTTACCTAAACCAAAATCTTTTTCTGCTTTAGGAATAGATCTGCATAGCTGTTACGTTCAAGATCTCAGTAAGTTTTTGTCTTGTGACCTGTCTGGCAAATCCTTTTCTTATTAAAACCTTTCTGCAGTCACCAAACAAGTAGAAATGCGCAGAAATACACAAGTGCAGAGTTATTTCTTCTTCTAGGCTTATTATACAAAAATAAGATGGTTTATATTTACTCTTAGTCACACATAAGGTACATTCTGGTCACCACCAGAATGCTAATTTTGCTTTATCTCTTCACTTCAAGGTTTTCACACCTTCAACTAGGATTTAGCTAAACCAACAGCTGAACCAATGTTTGGCTCAAGCGAGGAGGTGGAAGCCTCCAGAAACAGATCAGTAACTGCCTGAGAAAGTTTTCATGCTACTGGTGGGCGATCTCATTCAGGATTTCTCTGCCCACTCCCCACCTCTGCCTCCAGCTGATGATATTTTGTCCTCTGAAATATGCCAAAGGCCACTTTAACAGTTTACATAGCTCTGCTTTGTGAAGAAAATACTTGGAAATATGTAGTTATAAGGCACAAGGCAGTACTGCTCCTTAGAATTATAAAAAAAAGAAACCCAATATTGTTTGTACAAATCATCAGTAACCCATCTGATGCTTAATAGCCACTTCTTCTCCATTACAGCAGCTGGCCATAAAATTCAGGCCAACAGAGTTGAGGTATAGCAGAAAGCCACTTCTATTCAGTGAAGCATGTCAGGGCACGCTCTTTATTACACTGATGCACCAAAACACATTTAAAAACACATTTCGAGAATCGAGGCCCCAAAAGCTTGCCACAATTACCCTCAGTTCCTCAAGGATGCAGAAAGAGAAGACTCTGACTGCCGGCATGCAGTCAAACGTTGTTTTGGACCTGGGCAGGGACCTGGCTATGGAGCACCTGCCAGGGCTGTGCTGCAGTGGAAGGAAGCCAGTGTGTTAGGACACCTCATTATCCCTGCAGTGCTTGCAATTTTTCAAAAAAAAAAAGATGTGTGTAGCCTGTGCCGGCAGGGCTTCCTCATCTAGCCTCATCATGCCAGCACTAGACCAAAAATACCACTAGTAGGCAGGAATATTGTCTGTGAGGGAGCAAAGAAGAGAGATGAAATATTTCTCCCAATGAGTAGCTGCGCCTTTCCCTGCGCCTAACGTTTCTCTGACCGTGGTCTCCCCACTAAGCAATTCAGACTGTCAGTATTTTTGGAGATCCCCTCCTTCCTGTCAGCTAGCGCTGTCAGAAAAACTAGACATGATGTAGTTGTGTAGGTGAAACCAAGTGCGCTTTTTTTTTTTTTATTTTAGGGAAAAAGTGTGGTGTGAGGCTTGTCTGCATCACTCACATGGCTGAGCAGAGACTGAGGCAAGCTGGAGGCAGATACCTAAACTAGCAGGGACAGGAAAACTCAGAGGCAATTACTTAAGCTCATTCCATTGATTAGGCACTGCCAGTGGAAAGTGCTTCCTTAGTATCCAGAAGAGAAGCTTTGCCATTGCAATCAGAAGTAGGTACACTAGACAGTAAGCTGAGAGGGAGAAAAAAACCCCAGCAAGTACTGCCAAGCAGCAGAATGGGCATTTCACTTGCTTATGTAAAAAAATTCCACAGTTAAAATTGCATATGAACCAAAAGAACTGTCATTAACATATATCTCTATCTAAATGATTCATTCCAGGCACAACCTTGATGTTTTCTTTGGTATAATTGGCTAGGCCTGCGTATCAAAACTGGAGTACGCCTTTGCTTCTGACATCAACAAGTGGTTAACTTTACAAGCTGTTAAGAGTAACAAAGCCTGACAAGTTAATAAATATTTTCAAAGATGTTTTTTGTTAAAACCAGAAACAGAAGCCAGCTTTCCACTACATGGCCGAACAGCAAAATATACTTCTCATATAACCTAATCCACTTGTTTATAAACAAATGATTGCAACTAATCTCATTCTGATTGACAGAGGTTACATACATAATGATATTCCAATACATCTGGATCCTTCAAACAGTGTCTAAATACAGTGCGCAGCAGCATACATTAAAAGGATAATTGAAACAGAGTCACAAGTGAGAACGCAAGCAAGCACTTTAGACAGCACAGCTGATCAACACCCTGGTAATTCCCCTGTACCCCACCTGGCAGTTGTTCGTCTGCCGTGCCCCTACATCAATTCAAGAACATCTGCGTATTTTAGTTTCTCCTCTCTCTCCAGGGCTGCAGTGCACCATGGGCAGCTAGGCTGGAGTGTTTTTCATTAACATTACATGAAACGTCACTTATTCAGAAAAGTATAGCCACACATTTATCCGAAGTATTTAAAGAATCATGGCACTGGGACAAGGATGCCTGCTCCTGCTGCCAGCCAGGAACACAGAGTGAATTATCTCATTTCACAGCCCACACTGCACAAATTCAGCAGCTGCTTTTCCTCAGGCAAGAACTGAAGAGAGGAGAAAGCAAACCAGAACCGCTCGTTGTGCCCACACTGCCCCAACACCGGCAGTCATCCCGTCCTCCTGCCACAGCCAGTGGCAGATCTCCCTCCCATGTTAGCAAGGCCAGGTTTGCAGCCAGGAAATTTTTCAAGAACAGTTTCCATAAAATGAAGTAGAAATCACTGGCTTCTTGGCTCTGCCTGATGAAAACCTGCAGCCATGCCCCAATGCAAGCTTACTGTCACCGTTTGGAAGGACTCTGTCTTAAGAGCACCAGCTTTTTGCACGCCAGTACCCACACCCGGCGCCCTGCAAGGAGGCGCTGCACATCTTCACTTTTCGGCCAGCACATCTCACATCTCATCATCTTTTGCCCCGTGGCTCTATGTCAAGCATCCCTCACTCAAGTAGCATAATTTAACCCTTTAATCTTTGTATTACTAAAAAACACCGCCTCAAATCCCAGATTTTTTTTTTTCCCCTTGAAGACAGCAGTCTGGCACCATCATTTAAGAGACCTAAATATGCACATAGATTCCTATTTCTGTCATAAGGTAGCTAACAGAGCACACACTGGAAGATGTAATTTTCTAAGAGCAGGATGATAAAAATAAAGATTGTTTTAAAGCGAAAGCCCTCACTGAGTTCAGAAAGGTAACTAAAATTTGGTCAACAATTTTCTTTTCACAAGAAGTTTCACCTTGTGTTGTGTTTGCATCTGGTGGGTTTTTTTGGTAGCGGAATGGGCTACGGGGGTGACTGCCTGTGAAATTTCCAGAGGCTTCCTCAAGCCCAGATAAAAGTAGGACCCACCTCTGGAGCAGTGCAGAGCCAATCAGCATCTCTGCAATAAATGTATTTAGGAGGGGAAATCTGCTGGGCAACTTTCATTCTTTTCTGTTGGGGAGTGCTTTCTTTTGGAAAGAAAGTGGATGTGAAGAGAGCAATCATGTGGTCACCAAGGTCAGGGAGGAGGAAGTAGGGGGAGAAGGGCACCAGAGCAGAGATTTCCCTGAGGCCCGTGGCGAAATGGCTGGGCCCTCCCTGTCCTTAATCCTCAAGCCTTTTCCTGAATTTTCTCCTCCCCATTCTGAAAACGAGGAGAGTAGGAGTGAGCAAGCAGCTGCGTGGCTCTTTGTTCCTGGTTGGGTACACTCAAACCACGACACTCCTCTTCAGTGAACTAAAACTGCACAGTAATCCCCTGTATCCCTGCAAGTATCCAACTGGTAAATCGGGTTTATTGCACAAGAACATTTTCTCAAAGCTTGCAGCTTTAAGAAGATAGCAAAGCCTTGCACAGAGGCACAAAATCGTATCTTAAAATTAAATTAAACTAGTAATGCTTTTCTTCTTTGGTTTAAATTAGAACATTTTTAGAGGACATATTCTATGTGGGCACTGCAGAGACATGTTTGACTCAAATAAGAGGCTTTCATTTTGCCTTATTTAAATTATTGCTTTTATGCTGTAGTTGCATCCACTTAACGAAATACAAAGCTGTGTAATTTAATAAATCTGATTGATATTACTAAAGTATACTGCTATAAATAGCTACAGTAACTACCATCACACAACTCAAAAAAACCTCATGGAGCAGTCAAGTGCTGTAGTGATATGTGCTCTACATGTCTCAAAGTCTCAGCAGAAGACTGTGATGCAAATGGACTATGAGGATGCTCTGGCCTGAAAGCAGACACATTTCTGTCACTCAGTTTTTCACCTCTGTGGGGGAAAAAAAGAAAAGCTGAGATGGAAGAAACTATAAGCTGATTCAAGATACTGAAAAGCCATTCTCACAGAAAAGCAAAATTTATCACTCAACCCTCCAGTCACATTCCCACTGCTAAACTTTCTTTTTGGCATCGTAATTCTTGCCAGAGTCAGAATCAACAGATTTAACAGTGGTCTACATCAAGGGTCTATTTGAACTGCCAGTGCTCTACTTCCTAAACTTCCCACTAGCAGCTACCACACCAGGGACTGCCAAGGCACATCCAGAGCTGACAAAAATAACTCCAAATCACATCAACAAAAAATCCACAAAAACTAAACAAAACCAATCAAACAAAGAAAAAAACACAAAACCCCCAACCAAACAAAGAAAAAAAACCACAAAAAAAAACCCCAACATGGCATTGTGTAAAATATTTATAAGATAATCCGTCAAAGCCACTGCCAGACTGAATTCAATCAATTCCCTCCCTCCAGTCTACCTCCTTGACGTACAGGGCATCAAGAGTACTCAAGGTATTTGACCACAACTTTCAGACTAAGGAAAATTCAAAGCAATAAATAAAAAGGGTAACTGTCCAATGGAAAATTAAATGAACAGTCTTCATTTAAAACACCAAATGACACGTTTGTTTTTTTTACCTTCAAGACTTCTGCTCTTTTCAGAGGATCTGTTCATCTCATGACCAGCTGGCAGCAAGTCAGGAGAGGACAACGTGGGCTGTCAGCAACAGACGACCACCTCACTGCTGCGTACTAAGCCAGCCTGACTTCCCACAATGGGTTGTTTCATGTGTGGGAAAAGGACACACTCCTCCAGCCTCCTCCTCTAATGCACTTTCACCACATGCAAGAAAGTCCAACTTTAACTATACACAAAAATCAGCGGGTTGATTGATGGAGAAATGACAGATAATGGTCACATTCACCATTTCCTCTCCAATGGAACTACTTATGTGGCTGCTCTTCCCCCAGTAAACTCTTGAGAACATCAGTATCCAAGGCTTTTGTTTTTATTAGTTCTACTCTAGGCAGGGTCAAAAGACGAATGGCAGCATAGCAGAAGTGTAACATACAAAAACTGACAGATACAACTGCATAAGCCTCCATTACAAGGAAATCAGAACAAAAATAGCATATGGAGAGGTTTTAAAATCAAAAACAGAAGCTAAGGGAAAAGCATTAATGGACTTTGAGTGCTTAAATGTCTTTAAAATTTTGCCTCCAGCAAGCAAAGCCTACCTTGCTACCTAAGATAGCAGACATTAAAAAACGCAGTTCAGGAAAGAAGCCTTAGAAGTCCAAGCCCAGCTCCTCACTACTGCAGGGAACTGCAGACTGACCTGTTCATAAATCTATGAAATTCCTTCTAAATTACTACACTTCTTTTTCCTTTTACCAGAAGATTGCTGGCACTCTTTACTCTTGAAGAAACTTCCCTGTAATTTCCAGTTAAAATTTATTCATGGCCAATTTATATTCATTTGCTCTTGTGATGACATTGTCTTTTATCTTAAATTAGGTTGTAAGTTCTCCAGGGCACTGACCAAATCTACATACCTAGAGAGAGTCCTGAGCATAATAATTCCCTGATCATAATTCAGAGCTTTGCTTATGAAGACAATACAATAAATAATAAAAAATTAGTTTTTGTAGTTCCACTAGTCTGATCCTTTTCCGTCACATCTCTAATTAGTGCAAGCGCACTCATGCGAAATCTAATCAAATATATCATGATGACAATAGGTGAGACTGCAGTTCTGCCCCACCTCTACAAGTTGCTTATCTGGCTTTACAAATATATTGACACTACAAGCCAATGTTTTTTATCTTGACCATGTAAAACCAAAGAAAACGCAGCAGCACACGGGTAGAAAAACACATCCCTTTTAGCATTAAAACTTCTCTCGGAAGTGACCAACTCAACCCATGCAGAAGTCTGGAAAAGACACAAAAAGCAGCAGGCTCCTTCCCAGAGTCAGGATTCATATTACTAGAGGCAGGTCCTTACCCCCACCACAAGTGTTGACTTTGGGTTCTCCTTGAACACTCCTACTCGGAACAAACTAGTCATTCTTACCTACAGCAGGTCTGGAAACACCTATTTTGTATTCAATCAAATAAACATCCTATCTAGAAACTTTACTGAACAACACAAGTTCCCAGATACTTCTTAGTGCAGATTTCATACATCTGCTGTTTTGGAGCCTTTGACCGTAGTGGTAGCGTGCTTGTTAGTTACTCTGCAGTCCTCTCTTTGTTAAGTTGGCACACTCACTGCCAGGGCATAAGGCAGAGCGTGCCATGTGTTTTTACCTATTCTACACAAATGAACAAAATTCTACAACACAGATTGCATATTTGTTGGATTTCTTACATTCTCTATTTCATGGAGTAAATGGCCTGAGTTGCTTTCCACACATTTTAGCTGCCCTGGCTTAGTAGAAAAGCAAGTTCCAGCTCTGAACTCCAGCATTTACCCAGGAAACTAGGCAGGCGCACATTTATCACAATTCGAACGGCAGTCGTAAAGCAACATA
The DNA here is from genome assembly GCA_020746105.1 of Trogon surrucura. NCBI lineage: Eukaryota > Metazoa > Chordata > Aves > Trogoniformes > Trogonidae > Trogon > Trogon surrucura. Next base: position 106,851,833 of record CM036617.1, on the reverse strand, counting down.
TTTAAATAGTTAATGGAATAATCTCAAGAAAATGTACCTAGAACGTTAACGAAAACAAAAAATTCACGACTCTTGTTTTCTGAACAGATGGACAAAACCCACCTCAAAGAAGACAATAATACAAAGATGTAAAAAAAAACCTTATGCAGATTCTCTGTCTTTTTCATTAAGAGACTGAAAAATGAAAGAGCAGAAAAAATGGACTGAAATTCGGTCACTCACCCAAACACCTGTAGGGAACCACAATATGTGGGTGACCATTGCACTGCTTCCATCCCCTCTTGCACCAGTTCTGGATCGTCACCGGCTGGTTGGCTTCGACAACATTGGTGATTTGTAATTCGGGGTATACCTAACGTTAAAAGTACAAAAAGGACAAATGTTATCACAAATATGTACTCTAGACTATAAATACTGTTACATGTTTGTAACATTGACATCACAACACAATACTCACTTTCCGATCTTCTACTGTGTAATGTATCTACTTCATGGTACGAGTATGTGCACTTACCTGGACAGCAGCTGTGTTTGCTCGTCACTAAAAACACGTGGCTGTCAGCTCAGAACAAGATGGTGGTAATAACTGGCTGTTGAAATATAACTTGGCCAGTCATACCTGTGAAGCTAAAGATCAGCTAAACAGGTATCTCATGGCTGACTAAAATACCTACACTATGTCCAGGATATCACTCTCCTTGCAGAACTCCACATATTGGCCTAATCTCCATACATCTAAAATGAATTGCATGCCTTTCTGTTTATCTCAATCATTTTAACAAACATCATAATTCTTTCCCACTGCAGTCTGCATAGTATTAAGTCTGTTGAATCGGTTATTTATATTGAAGTTTACATCAACAATATAATCCTATTTCCAACTTTCCCAAATCGCTGAGATCAAATTCCCATCTGCTCTTAATACTGCAATATACTTCTGCACTCATAACCATGCCACCAGCAAACTGGATGACAAGCCACAACCTCTATCAAATCTCATATTTGACTTTTTATTTCGCTCACTCCCTTTACCTCACCTCCCTTTTTTATTTTTTTCTCTCAGTAACGGCTTATCCGGCCTCTTTCGCCAAGGACAGGTCTTAGCCATTGACTTTTTGTGCAGACCCACCTCCCAGTTCACTTCGGCATGTGCATTTCAGTTGACTGGGAGCACGCTGCCTCACACTGCGCTGCGGTTCACGCTGCGAACGGATTTCAGAACACGTTCCTTATGGATAAAACTCTATGTGAATACGTCCTCCTGGAGCACACCTAATGGGTGATTAATTAGTTCATGCTACCAGGCTAGAGCTAACCAAAGCAAAGCCTGCAAAGTGTGGCCAGCATGGACGTTCAGCCTCAGTTGCTTCACTCCGCATTCCCAACTCTCACTGCGCCAGAGCAGTTGCTAACACGCCCTGTCTCTCAGTTTTGATTCGTCAGATTGGCAATCCATCAGTCCTAACACAGAACTCGGAAAGTACTAGTTTTCCTCTGCCTTTCCTCAAGCAATCTTTCCCAATTTCCAAGTGTGTCAATCGGAGGATTTAGGCAGACTGAAAACTAGTCTACCCAGTGCAACAGAAAAACAGAAATAGGAACAAGCTTGAGGAAAATAAGCAATTGGAGATAGCCCAAAAACACCCTGCAGAAAAGGAACATAATCCCAACTAAAGAGAGATGGGTCAAGATTGGTGAGTTTTGGGAGTCCAAAACAAATACTTGGAAAACCACCACAAGAATCCTGACAGCCCTGCTCTGACGGATTAAGGATTCACCTCAGGCCCCTATCTGCTCCAAGCTCACAGCATCCCAGTGGGCCAGTGCCTGCTGGCACTCATCTGACCCAAGGTTTAAAATTTTAACTGTGGCAAAAATTAAGCAAGCAGGCTATTTAACTGCAGCCTGAGTAACAGTTTCAAATTTGAAAAGACACTAATATCCAACAGTTCAGTTTTGAATGAATGTGGCCTGGTCCACAGGCATGGTAACAACAGAAAGTAACCAAAGCATGATTGGCAATACTTGTGAGGAACTTCTTACTCTCATTAAGACATAGGAAGGGGTTAGTATAGTTGTAAAATTGAACTATATTAACAGCTTAATTCACAAAACAGGCCAGGTATAACAACAATGCCAAGGAAATTATTACAGAAAGAAACACTGCTTAAGTAATGTGCTTTATGCTAAGATCTAGTATCATCCTTCTATTACAAAACAGCATTTTTTAGTAAGATACTTCCAGTTTTGCAGAAGCATTTCACAGAAGCCATCTGACGTATTTTTTTGCCAGCTTCAACAGCACCCTTGGCTCACTACAAAGGAGAGCTGAAGCTTGCGCTGAGACTTCAGATGCAACCTTCAATATTAACCCAGCACAGGAGATACAGTTCACTTCAAGAAAGCCCCCCCAGTAGGACTGAAAACTTAATACTCAAAGTCTCCTGCATTCAGAAGATGGTAGCTTTGCTTTGTTCTTTTAGTCAGCAGGTGACCAGGGTGATGGTCATGATCTGCACTACAAACATACCACCATTTTTGCACTACTTGCAGAAAGCAGCTCTGGAAGAACTTGCTGCTCCCCCTGCTCCATCAGTGCTTCAAATACTGAACTCTGAACTCAAACTGCAAAACTGCAAATTCAAGGAGAGCGTCTCTTCCCTCTTCAATCTCTTTATCTTTTCCTTTGTGTTCCCTCATTTCCACCGAACAGGTCTGCACATGCTCACGTTCTTGACTCTTGTCACAGCACTGCCAAAATGGATTAGGATGTCACTGCGGTGGGAAATTTCACACCTCAACTGCTGCGTAAATATTACACCACAGGGCACCACAGCTGCCTCAAGAGCTAACAAGCAAGATGCAAGAGAAAGGTCTGATTTTCTTTGGACACTGCCTTTAGCATTGTCATGCTGCATTCTTCCAAGCTGATACATCTGCAGACATCACATGTGAATAATTACAGCCCGTGGTTACGTAATACTGGATGCCATCACAAACCACGTGCTTGACATATCACAGTGTCACTGACACGGTCTCATCGGGGACATTTTAACATTGCTCAAGGTTAAGTGTCACTTGTCACGTACAGAGGAAGTGAGTGCCCTAAATGAAGACAACTAAAAAGAATTTCACAATGGTTGGACTGGAATGTTGAAAAAGGAAATTAAGAAAAACACCTCAAAGCAATTTATGCACCCACAGAAACATGCACATAGCTTTAAAATGGTAGAAATAGCTGTTTTCCTGCCATGCATTTCTAATGACTAGGAGTGAACTATTACTGTAGAGCCTTACTGAAACAATAACATGGGAAAAATTTAATATATTATTTTTATTTTTGCTATTGCAAAAATTTTAACATCTGGTTAGTACAGTGGCCCAAAAACCTAAATAGTTAACAGTATTTGTCAAAAGCACACAAGGATGAAAAAATACAAAGAAGCCTCTTCTTCTGTTTCTACATCAGTTACTAAACTCCTAATTTCCTTTGACAGCTCATACAAAGCTCCATCCACCCTTCACAAGAGAAAACGGGCTTTGAATTTCATTATCAATAGGTTAACACTAGAAATGCGTATGTGCTGAGAAAAGTTCCCCTCACTAGACTTACATAAGGTATTTGCTCTGAATTGAAGTGGGACCTACTTAGTGGCACAGAAAAATGAGCCTCATATTTATTTATAGTGTCCCTAATGAGCCACTGCTCCTTCTAGAGTCAGAAAGAGCAGCTCTAGAAAGTTACAGGGAATCCAAACTTAAAGATTATTGGAACTTGCTGTAGACTAATTCTTTTAATACGTATTAAAAGAAGCAGTGAAAGAAACAGATTTCAATCTAACACAAAAAAAATCTGACAATCAGAAGGTACAACTAGATCTTCACATCCATTTTCACTATTAAATTTCCTTATATTTCTTTATATATTGACTTTAAAATCAAAAATCTAAAAAGCCCCTGCCCTCTGGCTACTTAGAATTTAATGTAATCTTGTCTACGTTCATGTTTACCACTACCAAACCTTATCATACATGGATTTAGGACTAAAGTACAGACAGGCTTAATAAAACAAAGGGTGTTTTGATCCGTCTCCATACAAGGGCATTGATGATACAGTTGTGACAATACTACAACAAGCTAATTGAATATGTGTTCCCTAACAGGAGATTAGGGATTATTTTGAAACAAAACGCAAAAAGCTATAATAGAAGAAAACACCAAAGCCAGGCCACCACCACAGCAGCCACCCCTCCTGCCCGCCCATGGAAGGGAGACCAGCCCAGAGGCCTTTCAGCACGGCAGGCGTGTCCCCACGCCTCTCACCTGCAGCGTATGGCAGCCAGCGGCCAGCGCGGCTGCTGCCAGCAACAGGGAGGCGAGGCCCTTCCCGAAATACCAGGCCCAGCGGTTCAGGAGGATTTGGATAAGAAGTCAAAAGAGCAAGATCACATCTGCTGAGCAGAGGGAGCGCTTGACACCAGGAACAGTCCGTTTAGTGTGGCCAAGCCTGCAGTTTACAACCATCTTCAGAAATTTAAAAACTGCCAACATCTTAATTTACCATACAGACGGCTAGCAAGAGAGAGGTGCTGCGTGTTGAGACTGAACAACTGTGACCCCGAGGGTGCTTCTCCAATTGGGCTCCCCAGTTCAAGAGAGACAGGGACCTACTGGAGAGAGTCCAACGGAGAGCTGTAAGGATGGTCAAGGGACTTGAACATCTCTCCTGTGAAGAGAGACTGAGAGAACTGGGGCTGCTTAGCCTTGAAAGGAGACGGTTGAGAGGGGACCTTATTAATGTATATAAATATCTGAGGGGTGGGTATCAAGGGGAAGGGGACAATCTCTTCTCAGTGGTGCCCAGTAATAGAACAAGAAATAATGGGTTTAAGTTAGAACATGGGAAGTTCCACCTCAACATGAGGAGAAACTTCTTTACTGTGAGGGTGACAGAGCACTGGCACAGGCTGCCCACAGAGGGTGTGGAGTCTCCTTCTCTGGAGACTTTCAAAACCCGCCTGGACGCCTTCCTGTGTGGCTGCCCTAGGGGATCCTGCTCTGGCAGGAAGGTTGGACTAGATGATCTCTAGAAGTTCCTTCCAACCCCTAACATTCTATTATTCTATGGTTCTCTAAGTAGCCTGCCCACTACCAGAGGTTTTGCTGTAAAACAGGAATGCCTACCCTAACAAGGACACTCCAACTCAGTCGCCACAGAGGTCCTTGGAAACGTGTCCTGCGAATGATGCCAGCCCTGATCCACACAGAATTACAGAGGGGTTGAGGTTGGAAGGGATCTCTGGAGGTTGTCTGTTGCTCAGGCAGGGTCACCCAGAGCTGGCTGCCCATGACTGTGTCCAGATGGCTTTTGAATCTCAAGGATGGAGACTTCACAGTCTCTCTGGATTAAGCTCTGCCAGCACTCAAACACCAGCACTAATTACAACTGAAATCTCTTACAGATCTTATTTTTTCAGTCAATCCCTGACATATGATTATGTAAGTAGTCATACATGCTAAGCAGAAGCAAACTCTTGTATATCTTGGTGCAATCTGGAAGTAACCCTTGAGCATAATCACATGAGACATGGTCATCTCTGATACTAAAAGACATTTAGAATCAGAGTTTAACCGCCACCAAATGCTGTATCAGTTTGCAGTGGAAGTATTTTCCTACTATCATTTGCTTCTATTGTTTTTCCATAATCCTTCAGTTGTTCGCTGCGTATCTTGGCTTACATTAGATCACACATTTGGTTTCTAGATCTTTCTATCCTAAGCTTCAGCACCTGTCACAGCAAGACTCTGAAGCTTGCTTGAATTCAAATGTAGTGCTCAACTCTCTGCTCTCACAATGAGAAAAGGCTGCTCAGTCTCCCCAAAGCACATTGCCCAGTCTCTCTGAAATGTGCCACTGAAGAACTGGTGCAAATGCACCCCAGATCTGACAGGTATTTATGAGTGGCATTCTGCTTGTAATCTGTACCAGGCAGTCAGTGACAATATCCGTATTAAAAACTAAATGCAAGACTGACTACAGAAACAATAAAAAGGAATATTCATATGGATACGAGAAATGAAGAAGAAATTACTGCTGTAAATAGTCAGAACAAAGATTAGGGTTGTTTTAGAAGTTGCATCTTTAGTGACTTAAATCATTTGAATGCTTTCATTTACTTCAAGGAGAAGATAGTTCAAATTAGGAGAATTTGATTACATCCAGACTGTCCCTGACTGCTTTCCTTCCCCATCTTCTGCCCAAAAAATCCCAACAAAAAAACCAAACACCAAAAAACCCCACAAATTGGTCTGTGGAAATTTCCTTCCAACTGGACCATAGAACTTCGTACTTTGAATATTCTGCACCTACAGTATCAATGTTACTTTAACACTGAGAACTGTTCACAGAAATTATCAGACAATTTGTTTTTTAAAACTGTTAAAAAAAAAATCACAGACATGACACGGGTAACTATCTCTGTGCTTTAAATGGACAAAGAAATTTTTTTTATCACTTCAGTGAAATAGTCTGCAGTTACTGTAAGCACAAAAGAATATACATATTCAGTAATGGGTGATTAGGAAGTGTGTGGTCTTAAAATTGCTGGTGGAAAACATCCTTTGACAGGAAACATCCCTTGAAGCTACACAATGCTTCAACTATGAAAAAAAACGCCTTCAGTTTCAGATTAACCAATCCCAGTTGGATCAAAAGTATTTCTACTCCTTTCCAGAGTATCTCTTTAAATATATAAATAAAATCCTATTAAGGATTTCCCTGCCAGAGGGCAGAAAGCAACCTACATGTTAAAACCACAGAAAGAAAGAAAATGATCAGCTGCTTCCCAGTATTTTGAGTAGGTATGTTACTGAAGAGCAGTAACAAGCAGACACACTGCATGCTCACTTTACAAGCCTTTGGCATGCCCACACAGAGCAATTATTCAATAATAATTTCTGTCTGTCCATTCACACACAGTGTCTCTGTAAGCTTTCCCATCTACGACTCTGGAAGCAGTGATGCTGCAGAGTCCCAGCTGTCCCAGATCAGCTGCGGCAGTAGTGGCACCACGTGAGCAGCAATGACACAAGCACAGCCAACCCTGAATGAAATGTCCTGTTCTCAGTCTTGCAGTCTGCATCTGGAAAATAGACAGCTATATGCAGATTTAAGTTATTATACATAACTTGTCAAAATATTCTGGCTAATTACTGGGTTTTGCAGCTACTTTTCTACATTACAACAGAAGGTCCTGGTAAAAGGTAATTTTAAATCTTGGTGGATTAGGATTTAAGCTCAGAAATAAGGCTTGAGAAGCAGGAATTTTTAGAGTCTGAGGGTTTTGTGGGGAGGGGAGGGGGGGTTTGGTCAGTTGGTTTTGGTTTTCTACTTCCTGCTGCAAAGTCATGTAACTTAAAGGCTAAAAACTACATCAAATTGAAAACCTCCACTGAAAAAAACAAACACGAGACTCCCACAGTCTTGTGCAAAGACACCTCCCCCCCTCCATCCCTCCTACTTAAAAATAAGGGGGTAAAAAAAAAATCAAACATTAGATTCCAGACACTTAACGCATGCAACTATGGATGCTTATTACCTTTATGTTCCCACTGGCTTCAGTCAGCTATCCTAACTTTCTGCCTGTTTCTTCAGCAACTGCTGGCCCAAGTCACGATTTTTAACTCTTGCTTTCTGTGCACCCACCCTAGTCATAACCTTTGATTAAACCTGCAGGCTGACCAGGTGAAACAACAGCCACTACAACCATAAAGCACAGTAAAACTCTGGCACGTCAGGTCTGCAGTCCTCTTGCATGGACACAGAGTTGTTACAGGCACAGGCATAATCCCTGTGCCGAATCACCGGACGAGGTGAAGAACAGAAGCTTTAGAAAGATTTTAACACATCAACACAAAACTGAGCTATGTGTGGTCAAGTCAAGCTGGACAGCCCCAGAAGTCCAAAATCTGTGGACAGCAGCTGCTCTGTTTCACTAGAGATGAACCATATATTGCCACACCGGCTATTTCCCAACCTCCAGGCCCTAGGCTCTTACACTTTTCCTCCTGTGTTTACACAGTCGGCACTGCCTGACACAGGCCCACGGCTCTCCCCACAGCAACGCCCTGGCTGGGAACCATCACCCCTCCAGTCACAGAATCACAGAATGTCAGGGGTTGGAAGGGACCTCGAAAGACGATCTAGTCCAACCCCCACCTACAGTAGGTCCAGCAGTAACACCACGGTCTGCAGTAACACCTTTCCTTCTTGCCATGTCTCCGCTGCTTCAGCTATGACCCGTCATGCCCGACCAAGCTTCAGCCACTCACCTCTGGCTTTCTGAGCCATGCAGCCCCTTCTACACACAAAAGCAAAGCTACAGGGCTCACTGGCATTCCAACTTTTCCTGTCATCCTCTGTAACCCAGAAAAGGCCTTCATTTGCTCAGAGAGTCAAACTCAACACCAGCTGCACTGGAGCAGTTTCCAAATTCACTGCCATGGGCCAACCCAAAAAAGAATAAAATGACCAAGAAGGAACACTTCTGCCTCTGTACAAGTCCCAGGTATCTGCTGCTGCCACTTAATCAATATAACATCCCAGGTGTTTGCACTACTTTCCAGCCGCCACTTGAGAACAGAGAACCCTTTTAACCTTATAGTTTAAAAGAAAACAGAACTAATGAATTCTTAAAAGCAAAACCATATCGAATTACTTAAGAGTAAATAAACGATCGATTCCAGGCTGAGTGTCCCCCAAACTAGTCAGAGAATTACTTGTTTTATCCCAGCCCTGAGGACAAGTTTCCAAAGATTATAATACATCTTATCTTCAATCACATCACCTAGCACCCATAACAGCCTTCAGTTTTTAATGGTTGCAGCCTCACCAGTTGAGTCAACCCTCAGCATCATCTATGAGTTTCACATATTGCTCTTAAAACTATTTCTTAGGGCCCATGTGATAAACCATCCTCGTCCCTTCCACTATCTCAGCTGCTTCACTGTTACACAGAGCTGCTGTTCAAGACTTTCCTGCCATGAAACTTACTCACTCTTTCCACTCCTTTCACCCAACCTCTTGCCTCTCCAATCCACTCATTCTGGCATCCTGTTAGTTCCCGTTTCCAATCTGCCTGCCCATGCTACAACACCTAAGTCCCACGCCAAGAGGCAAATGCTCTGTCCTCTTCCCCTGAGTGTCTTTCAAACTTCTTCATTTTTTTCCTGCAAGTCAGCATCCTTTTCAAGACTCAAATAGTTGCCTTCATTAGTGATCCTATCTTGTGGGGAAAAAAAAAAACAATCCCCAAAAAACTCAAAACAGGCGTGTGTGTCTGTGAGACAGAATGATGAACCTTCTAGGCATTATCCACAGGTGGCACAACGAGGTGGGGGAAGAGGGAGAGGAGATCAAGGTACCGCTGCAGTTTCACTGCTGGTGATGAGAATATGCACTCAATGTTTTTCTGTGTGAGCAGGATATCTATAAAATCCTGGTATAGCATCCCAAGTGCTTTTGGTGTTCAGAGGGGTAGAAACATGAGCTGGTTTTAGCCCAGTGTGGTGGTTTGCCCAAACAAAGTGTCGTATGTCCACAATCACTTCTCTTAAAACACCCTAACGTGCTTTTATCTGGATTTTCACAGAAGACTGCTCCTTACCTTGTAATTTAAGCATTCAGAAAAACTGCCAGACGTGAGCTGGCCTGCTCAACCTTAATTCATGCACAGGGCTCTGTGCATTAACACAGACTTAATTGAACACTCCCACGCTGGTTTTCTCTGAGTGCTTCCCTCTGCACACAGGGAAGGCAGAGGCCTGTGAAAGCAGAAATAAGGCTGAAAGGTCAACAGCATTCTCCTCACTGCCTTTCAGGTCTTTGATTTTATAACACAAATATGTTTGCATGCCATAAGAAAACCAAACCAAAAAATCTTAGCCCTTCCAGGCAAATTCTGTTTACCACCTTAGGTCTCTAAAGACTCTCTTCTGTAATTATGGAGGATATCCAGCTGCTTATACTGTAAAACCTCAGAGTAAACAGAGTTGAACTTACAGTCTCTTCTAAGCTGCTTTCCTTACCACCTTAAGCACTTACTGGTTTAAATGCAACAAGCCTTTCCATTTCTCTGTAAGTGGAAATTTTTATTCACAGAGACACAGCAAAGTCCACTTTGTCATGCCACCATAAACTCATACACAGTTTTACTCTGATAGAGCACAAATGCAAAAGACGAGACTACACCTGTCTGTTACTCTACAACATTACTAGAAGCAATTAAGAGGTTTTGAGCGGGTTGGATTTTTGGGTGTTTTCTGTTTGTGTGTTTGGTTTTTTTAAATTAAGTTTTTGCAGGAATAATGTTAAGCATTAGAGCAGTCAGGAAGAATAATACCTAATCAAGTTAACAAGGTGTTTTTATCCCAAAGTAACATTATCACGTACAAAGGATAAGGGAAAAAACAGGTAGCCAGAAGTAGTTTAAATACATAAATAAATAAATAGTTAAATAAATACATAGATAAAGCTGTTCAGTCACCGTGTCACCAGATCAAGGAAAGTGGGACAGTATAAGCAGCTATAGAGTTTGGGTCTAGTTTTTCACATTCTCCTGCAGGTTGCCATCCCTCCAACACCACACATCAGTGTGAGGCAGGTGAGGCACAGTGCTCTCTTGGCAGCAGCTCCTTCCTTGACCACATCGATATACAAAATGCCAGTGATCTGTACAAGACAACCAAGGAGGGCGTTTGAACAGAATTATGTTAGCTGCAGTACCTGTATCCAATGGGCTTCAATAAATGCTTAGCTACCCGATGTGGATTTTCAGAAGCAGTCCTTAGGAAAACTCCCCATTCGGTCCCCATGTGTTGCCTGATCTAGTCGAGAAGTGGTGTCCCTGCCCATGACAGGGAGGTTGGATTAAATGATCTCTAAGGTCCCTTCCAGCCTAGGCCATTCTGTGACTCTATGAAAACTATTTTTTTTTAAAAAAAGCGAACATTAAAAGAAGACAAAGAAACAAACAAACTCCCAAACAACAAACAACCAAGTCTAAATTTTCTTCTTGTTATATTACTGTGATGAAGATGAAGCACTGTATTTCATCTCAAACATAATACGTTTCAAACAGGGCTAGCAGGGAAAGAACCAGATCTTGTGCCAGCAATTTCTGCCCAAAGATGGGTTACTGTTCTGAAGGCATGAAATCAAGCAATGTATTAGCTTTGTGAAAATCACTATGTGGAGAGTTACGATTTCCTTTTCCTCAGGTTTTGAAAGAAATCATCAATACAAATTGGCTATAACACACATTTTAAATCATCAAATTGCCTACCTGAACTAGTTTCACAAGCTTCACCTAAAGAAACCTACCACTTTTCAGTCAAAAGAGAACATATGTGACTATAACTGACTTATGTTTGTAGAGTAGGTCACTGTACAAAATATACCGAAGCAGTAGCATAAAATCTATGAAAACATACTTGAAAAAAAAAACCACACCACTGTTGTCTATTCAACTATTTCCAAGTTCCACTGCTTATGAAATGACCTACTTTATGTCAAAGTTGTCCTCAGGGCCATGCAAGAACTGTCACAAAGTAACAGGCCTGGGAATTAATTTTTAATAATCTAATTAATTTATGCATTCTTGAGTTTACTGTGGAACTAGCCACAGGGTAATTTATTAATCCAAGAGCCTAGATTCAGTTGTGTGCATCCCCCAAGAGACAAATGCAGCTGTGATTTCCCTTTTCGTGAAATCAACTTCAGGCTCTAGTACCAAGAATGCGAAGCGGTAATATAGGGTCATATTCTGAAATAGTGGTTGTACTTCATCATGCAAAATACAGAAAAAACTATGCGTGGCTTAGTGCTGTAGTTAAAAGAACACAAGAAAAGTCTGGGAAAGCTGTGAATCAGAAACAGACTATCTGAAGTTCTAAAATACAATTTGACCTGAAAAAGGAGAAAAAAAAACAAACACAAAAAACACAAGTTCAACATGAAGAACAAAGCTACACGGAGCACATCTGTAGAAAACATTCAGATCTCTAATGTTTCCTTTTTGTGAACCACACAGAAATGTGCACTCAGTGTTTTATATTTCTATGTCTTAGTCCTTTAAAACAGGATACCTACAGTAATTACCTGCGTAGCTCTAAGATGACACTGCATTTTTTCCTTTTAAATCTAACTTTTGTTAATAATTCTTGTTCTTCTGCGTGATATCTACTTTATACAGACTGTTGCACAAACACAGAGTATTTAGTGTCAGTACAAAATAGGACAAAATTTTCCTTCCTAAAGAAATCATATCCTTCTTCACAAATACTTAGAACCTGAAGAAACCCAGAAATTTATTTCTCATAACATTTGGTCCAGAGTAAACAGAACTGGCTCACCACTGTCTCCCACAGATACAGCTATTCTGCCTGCAAACTGCTCTCTTAGGACAGTAACCTGGAGAATACACAACTGAAGATAATCGGGCAGTTCGTACTTCCATTATAAATACTAACTATATCTCAGATAAAATGAAGTTCACTGTCAAAGCATGTCTACAGAAATTGTTATCAAGCATTTTCAAGAGAACTGCAGTTTTGAGCCACTATACCATGACAGAAGTTCATTCAGTCTTCCACGTTTCACGTGTCTGTGTTTCAAGTAGCAGACTGTAAAATAACAATGCTCTAAAACACAGACAATAAATTCCAGTACTTCCATCAAAGCTGAATGAACTGAACAAATGCACTTCAGCCTGATTACACCCACATGGGCTTATTCAGGATTTAATTTTAAACATGCCTTATACTTTACTCTGAAATAAATCTTCAAACGCAGGAAAAAAAAACACCTTATGATACAAATGTTTGCAGAAAGATATGCCCTCTGCATCCCTTAAAAATTCAGTGAGTAAGAAACTACTCAGAACTACTATAGAAATTTAGTCACTCCGCTTTAGGAGACCAGAAAACTTCAACAATGCTTTCGCTTGGTCCATATACCCAGCTTTGAAGCAAGGATGTTATCAAAGAATCATTTTTTTCAGCTTTCACCCTCCTTCTTTCCTCCTCCTGCCCTCCTTCATTTCCTGCTGTCTTTTGTGAACTCCCACATAACCAGCTTCTTTTGAGTCAAGGAAAACAGAAAAATAAAACCAACAACCCAAGGAAATTCTCAGTTTCTCAAATAAGGTACTGTATGAAGAAGTCAAATGCATCCTCACGATTCTTTTCCAAAGCAACAGAGAACTTTGTGAAAGAAGAATGAAATTATGCATTACAGACATTGCTGAGACTACCACAGAAATTTGCTTCACATTTCCATGTTGGGAAAAAAGATGGGGGGGAGGGGGTGGGAAAGTCACCTGAGGGTGACAGGAGAAGAGGGGAGAGAGAGGGGAAAGAGAGAGGGGAAGGTGGGGGGGAGAGAGAGAAGCAAGGAGGGTACATGGAGGTCTGCAACAACTGCCATCTGCAGATGTCTTTGCAACAAAACTTGGAAATTTGTTCAAGAAAGATGTAAAAATTCTGGCTTATTTTAGTGAACTGGTTGGTGCCTTCACTTCTAGCTGCTAAATTTGACTGAAAATCCAACAGAACCCTATTTTCTGCTAAATACTGTAGGTACTAAATAAATAAGTCATCATCCTAAGCCATTACCCTGAGCCTGTGAATGATGTTTGCGTGGGCATTTAGGAGAAGGACCTCCCAGCCATCTCCCCTTTTGGGAACAAGAGCTTTCAGTCAGCAATCCTTCAGATGAAGCTATGCCCTGGAGTCCTTGTGCAACTGCCAGTTTGAAAGCAAAGCAAAAAAATGAAGTTGGCATCACCATCTGTGCTTTGCCATAAAGCGAAGCCCTACCATTCTTTTTCTACAACAGACTTCCAAGTCTGCTGGACTGTGCACCCAGAGGCACACCACCTCCACCGGCAGAGTTAGCCCTGAGGTTGAAACAGAAGTACACATGCAGTATTCCCCTGGGCAATTCGGCTATGTAACACTCAGTTTGCACTCTTTTTTACTAAAATCATACTTAATGCTGTTCTTTAAAAGTGAAAACCTCCTCTGTCGCTCCATTACCGCAGCAGATCCATCTGGCTTGGTTTGTTCTCTGGTGGTGAGAACACACGAGGTGGAGCTCACAGCTCTGACCCACAGTCCACCCCTGTGCATTTGCAGCAAGCCCCTCCAGTCACGGTCTCCAAGTTGTTTGCACAGCACAGGAGAGGTTGGGGCCAAAGCTTTTGAGTTTTTTCACTTACAGCTAATGAACACTGCTGCAGAGCTGGCTATTGAACCCTGTAGACACCATGAGGAGAAAGGTTCTGACAGAAGCTGCTCACAAATTGGTTTACAAGCACATATAAGATGTGCATGAAGTTCCTGGACATTGGGCTCTCTATAGGCAATTTGGACGTTCAACAGAAGCAGCTCAGAAGCATGCAAAGCAAAGAACAAACTGTCTTAGTGCTCCACCCCCCACTGTAAAAGAAGCTAAACATTTTCTTGCGAGCCCTCTTCCTCCTGCAGTCTGTTCCCACGCAGATGGCAAAACATTTTCTGAGGTTTTGTACTGCATGCTCCACTGAAGTCAATGGGAACCCTGACACCGACTTCTCTAACAGAAAGACTGAATCCACCAACTCAAAGAAAGCCAGAAAAATAAAAAGCTTCCTTTTCTTTCCCTCTCCTGCAAAAGAACAAAACTCAGGAGCATTAGGATGGCTGCCAAAGGGAGAAACCAGAAGCACTTCAAATTGCTCCCAATGACTCAGTTGACCACAGTGATGTTAATCTCTAGAGAACAAGACTGTTGTGGCATAACATTAACTCCAATCACATGGAACAAAACTTCCACATCAATATATGTAAGACCTTATTCTCCAGCAGAAGTGGGATGTGCATGTCCAAGTGCTCAGAAGCATGCTGAGCAAAGGCAGAGCTACAATAAACTTACAAAATCCAAGTTGATTATGAATCTTCTGAGATGTGCTCATTCTGAATTTTAAAGGGCAGAGTAAGAAGGGCTGTAATCTTGCACCCGCTTTCCAATACAAAACACCATGTAAGGTGGAATTTGCCCATGCACATACTCCTCTGCACCATGCATTTCACCAGCTGATCTCCAAACCCACTCGTAAAGCGGGCGGACACCCAGGCCAAGAGCAAGGAGCACCCATCTCAGTCAGATAAGGTCACCAAGTCGAAAGGGCAAATTATCACTGTGCTTTCTCAGTCCACATACTGTATGATTCAGGCTTTCAACATGAAATGAAAAAATAACGCCTTCTTAACATGAGTAACAGCATTACCAGGTTGCTGATAGCCTGACAGCACGCCAAGCTCTGGCTGCTACTCTGGGTGAGCAGCTTTGTTACTTGGAATCTGAACAACACTAGCTCAGCACGGTGGTCCCCAAACATGATACAAAACCAGTTTCTAACATCTTAAAGTACATGGGGGGGCACACACACACACAGAGGTAAATCTATCATTTTTCATAGCTTAGCAACAAATGACTTTACAGATATTTCTGAACTTCACACACCTCAGGCTCGTAGAATATTTTGCTCTTGAAGAGGAAAACAATGAGGTTTGCAACAGGACCACTTCTGCTGAAGCTTGCATCCTGTTCTCACCACGGCATAATCTCCAAAGAAATACAAAGACAGGACCCATAGAAAATTCTCCACTTGTGCTAACACAACTTAGGCTTTAGACTGCAAATTCAGCCGCTCCTGACTGTTGGTGCTATCATATTGGTTCCCTGTCTTACTGGTTGCTATTTTTAAGATACGCTGGGCTAATGATATGGTAACAATAACAATCGGGAAAGAAAACACGACCCTGGATGAATACTCTAAAAAAAAAATTAAAAAAATAGCCAATCAAGAGCACATGTCTGATGTGTAGCATCATTCCTCTTCCTGCCTGAGCATTTAACAATTCCCATGCTGGACATCAGTGCCCTTTGCGCACAGGAAGAGCAGATTCCTCTTACAGAGCCCTACCAGTCAGATATACAAATACCTTTTACAGAGGAAACAGCATATGAAAACTCTCAGTTACTTTACTCATACTGCTGGTAGGAAAAGCAAGAAGAAAAAGAAAAATAAAGAAATGAAGTTCTAGCACGATGCCGATTAACACTTCCAGTTCTGAACCCAAGAAAACAGAAGCTACCAATGCCCAGAATAGGACAGTACATGCTGAGTACGCTGATTGACAAAAGGTGTTGATGGAGACTACCAGAGTCTACAGTCATTTCTTTTTGTCCACTGTGCAACAATTTCCCAATTAATCAGCTGCTTGAGGCAACCAATTAACATGTAATTAATTGTTGTGGCTGTATCCAACTGAACAAGCTCAGAGCACCTCAAGAACAGGACATTCTGTGTAGCAATGTCCATCGAGAAAAGAATAGCAAGAAAGGGGCTTCAAGTATTATTTGATAAATACTATCAAACTTAACCTTTGGCATCAAGCTGACTTCCTCATCAAAAATGTTAACTACAACAGTATTTAACAGATTGGCATCATGAAGAGCATAAGTAAAAAAACCTTACTTTTTGTATTAACTGTTACAAACAGGTAAGTTTGGAGTCATTACGGTAATCACAACTCAAGTGGCTGTAACACAGTTTTTGTTCTTGCACGATCCTCCAATTTGCCAATTCCTTAAAATCCAGAAAGAACTATTTATTTACTTATTTATTTATTTATTGTTATGTGTCTTCTTTTCTTTTTGTTTCGTAGTAAGACTGGCAATATATTTAATTTAAAAAGATCTTTGGCACCCTTTCTCCAACAGGAACTAAGTTCACTGAATTGGACCGAAGTAAAAATAAATAAATCATATACTTCTTGATGGGAAGGATTTTCAAAGAAGAAACAAAAAAAATCCTTAACACCATACTGCCTTGGCTCATTCCGGGAGAGAGATTACTTCTCGCTTCGCAGAACCACACCTACGCTTCTGCTGAAACTTTCGGAAACCAAAAAGCAGATCAAAGTTTTAAATGCTCTTATCTTCAGGATTATGCTATGATGCAATCTACTTTGTGACTGCACTCTGTGGCTTAGCAGTTTCTGTTGTTTAGCAGG
The DNA here is from genome assembly GCA_020746105.1 of Trogon surrucura. NCBI lineage: Eukaryota > Metazoa > Chordata > Aves > Trogoniformes > Trogonidae > Trogon > Trogon surrucura. The sequence goes on along the minus strand of CM036617.1, from coordinate 106,834,715 downwards.
GTAACTGTTTCAGAGATAAGCTTTAATTTCTTTAGTACTCATGAAAGTGAGACATTAAACTAGACTGAAGTTCCTTCTCCAAAGACTAATCTAAGCAGCCAAGTCAATGTAAGGATTTGCACAGACTTCAGATAACCCTGTATCCAAATCCCACCGCAGTGAGAGCACTTTTGCATTCATTTGTCTCTGCAGCCCTGTGACAATCGCTAGGCTGACCCTCTAACACCCCTTAACACGGCCCAGAGCTTCTCCCACAAGAAATGCTACGACAACGCGATAAACTAATACATCCCACTAATTTGCAATTATCAAATCCATGTCTGCATTGTACTGAAGACAGGACATTCGCTTGCTAAACAACAGCAAACAAAGAACCCTAACCTTAGAAAACAGCACCTGAGAATGATGCTCCTGAGAGCAGCTGCTCCTCCTTCACCTCCAGTTACAAAACCCCTGACAGAAGCCAAACCAACAGTAAAATCAGCAGGAATTGGGACTCTACGTTTGAGATGGTGGGTCCATATCCTTCTTCTCAAAATACTTATGGTAAGCCTGTGAAAGAAGAGTTTAGCAAATCACCCAAGAAACTTACACTTCAGACTGGGTAACCATTACAAGGATACTACATTACATCAAATTTCGCAGTCCTTCATTCATCTGTCAATTCTCTTTTGTCCTTTCTGCTGTCATGATCCTGTCTAAAAAATAACAGCATCATCTTTTTTTTTTTTACCTGCTGCTTCACCTTCTCTGCACAGATTCTGGTATTTTTAATCTATTTGCTCTCCACATATGTTCCCATTGCTGCCCAATATTAAATCAGGGAGCCAAATTTGCATCTCTGATTAACATGTAGCCTGCTCTTCATTATGGGCTCGATTTGACATCTGTCTTCTAGACCTAGGAACAATCCCTTTTTTTACCCCCCCCCCATTTAAATTATTCATGTTACCTAGTGCCAGAGAGAACCTGCTGGGGAAATTCAGGTATTAACTGGATGTGTTCTCCTGAAAACACCCAAGACCAAGAGGCAGAAAGATGTAGTGCCTTCAGAAATATCTAAAAACCTCCTGTTCGAATACCATAGCAAAGCCATCCTCTGGTCAGCTGGCCTAAGAAGGGTAAGTCCTGCTCTCCCCTTCCACCTTTCCCGCATTATCACCCCAGCTCACCCAGCCCTCTGCAAGCTGGGTCAGAGTAAGAAATTCACCCTTTTCTGTTTGTTTGTGGGGGCTTACTTTGTGCCAGTTGAGCTTCCTAAACTTTCTCAAGGCAAGCTGAGACATATGCTCAAATCTGGCAGAGGAGAAACGAGGAGGAGGAGGGGAAGAGAAGTGACTCTTTCTGCAACAGCATGTATCGCTCAAGCTCAACACTTCTGCTAAACTACCCTGTAGCAGCACTCTTCTTGGTTTGGCAAGAAACTCTAAAATTAGCTCGCTCAATCTGACCGTCTCATAGGAGAGACGGTTTGTTCTTGTTACAGATCTTAAGCTACAACAGCTCAGGATGCTGAAGTTGAAAGTACGCAAAACCAGGGACATTCAGGCACTTCAAACCTGCCTGAATATGGCAGATTTCTCAGCCCTCTGTGTTCCTCCAAACCAGAGCAGTGTTATCAAATGAAATATCCAGGGCAGAGGAATGGAAATGGTGATAAGAACACATCACACCCCTCGCTGCTCAGCAGAGTGGCTCTGACCCATACTGGTACCAAAATCTTAAAAGTCATCTTCTAGACTTCACTAAGGAATTGTCTATTAGCATATCCACTGATGTGTTCTCAGCAATAGCTCAAAATGAGAGTTTCTATGACTATCTCCTCTAAAATACTAAAAAGTATACACACATTAACTTGCACTGTATTACAAGTTTAGCTTCAATAAGGATCAGCCTTATCAAATCCCCTTAGGTTCCTTGTTTAGAAGCATCAATGTAACTCCTGCTTCTTGGATGATCCCTTACAATTTATTTTTTTTCATCTTAGGTAGCGTGTACAGACTTGCCAAGCTGTGTGAGAACTTGGAAAAGCAACTCTAGCTGCAACACTTCACAGATGTTTAAAGAAATATTCACCAAAATCAAATTTTCCATTTTTTTTTAAGAAAGTCTGTAATTGGCTCAAACAAGGAAAAGCAAAACAATACAAAAGGATCTTGATACCGTCTCAAAAAATGGTAGTTTTCCATGTGTAACTCAGAAGCTGAATTCACAAAGAAGTGATTTATTGACCATAACTCCTTGGTAGAGCTTCTTCCCAGGCCAAGTGAAAGAAGCGAGTAATGAATGAAGAAAATCAGGTGGTTTATAAGTGTTTATTTATCACTTTTTCAAGATATATGACTTAGGATAAGAACCAAATAAATTAAATTGCATTGGTTTATATTCTAATGGAAACATTGTGTGGTTTCTTCAAACAGCTGGAATTGGACATCTTGCATATCATTACATTTCCATGGGGTCAGTGCTTTTCTGACCTACGTGATATTTATAGAAACTATGCTGGCAAGAAAAAATTCTGAATCAGATCATATTTCCTCATATCCGGACTAACAGTATACGTGCTTCAATATCCATGCCCAGACAGACAGAAGAAATAAAATAAAATATGGCATTGTCATTACTGTACAAGTAATTTTCCTTTTTTGTGTGTCATAATGTGCAACAGCTAATGGCACCCACAAAATATAAATCTGATGTTTTAACAGATACTGCGTAGTGTTTAGAAGATGCGCCACAGTATCTTTTTAGTAGAAGCTCACCCACCAAAATAAACAGCTAAAATTCTGTTTCAACTATTTAAAAAAACATGCCATATATCTATAAAGGAAAAAGGTGGATAAAGCCATCAATAATTGGCCAGATATTCCAAACCTCTCCATGATTATAAATGAATCCACAACCATCTAGAACAATTTTCTGTAAGGAGCATGCAACTACAAAAAAAAAGTATTATCCACGGGATTTCTTTATTAGCCAGAGGTATACAGTATTTGAAAGATTAAAGGAGATGCTCAGTATAGTACTACATAATAATTTTAATTGGATAAAAGCTAACCAGATGATAATGCTGCCGTATGAATTAGAAAGCAGTGGTAATACAGTGCTTGGGAAAAAACAGAACATCCCAGAAATCTAGAAATATTTCCCCCATCCAACCTTGGGGCATTGCCCCGCTAGGAATTCAAGGAAGCATCACCATCCTGATAGCTTCAAAGCTACAGAGCAAGAGAAACTGTCTTTCCCTTGGTCATTTTTGCCTGCATAATTGAGAACTGAAAATATGTCTGTAATGCCCTTTTACTTGCAAAGACAGACTTCTGAACATGAACCTACTCTGTGCTGCCAGCCTAGACAGATCAGCCCACTGTCTGCTAGTAATGAGCTTCATATGCACTATTATAGTGAAATAAACACATCTGTAGTCAATATATCTGAATTCCATCTCTTTCAAAGCAGAGGGACAACAGTGAAACAGGGAAAAAAAATAAGGGGAAAAAAAAAAAAAGAAACCTGACATGCCCCCCTCAAAAAAACAACAAGAAGCTACTAACCAAAACCAGAAGAGTGACACGACCACCACAAGAAAATGCCATTAAGATGTGGCACAGGAAAGCAAGAGAGTCGTCCTTACAGGATGTGGATCACCCAAAAAAATACAAAACTTAGCTATTCACCCATATCATTCGGAGTCATGCACAGAGACATGACAAAGACCAGAAAGAGCTGAAGCCCCTAAACACTCAAAGTCACCTGAACCCCGCAGGGAGCCTCTAAGCTCTCAGGAACATCCTCCTCAAGAAGGAGCCACACTTGCACCCACCTGTCTGCTGAGGCACACTCACAGATGCCAGGGCCATGGTTTTCGTGCCTTTAACTGGACATAAACAAGCCTGACGTTGCCGGGGTGTGATCCCTGCCTTACTCCATCTCTTGTCCATCTACTCTCAATGAGCCAGGGCAAACACAGAAGCTGGATCAAGGAACGGACCAACGCCATGAAATCTGCATCACAGCGCAAACTGACAGAAGTTAAAGAGGACCCAGGATGACCTTTAGCAAAGGTGGGACAGAGCTGTGCCAAAGTGTCCACGCATGCACGGGATGAAAAGGTGGAGAAAAGGAAAGAAGATTAGCATGGGCATTTCCTCCTCAGAAGGGCTGATATGCAACAACTGTATTATAATAGATTTTTTCTTTACTTAAGGTAATCACCACACTTTATGCCTAGTATATCTTCAGCTTCTAATATTTAAGGAATAGCTACTACCAGTCCATCTCTGAGTTAAATAGTGTGTTTGAAAGATGTATCTCTAAAGAAAACAGCAGACAAATAACTATGATAACTCTGTACGTAAGAAGGAAAAAAGAATGGTGAAATACAGCAATAGAGGTCCACTACCCTGCATACAGCCATTACATTCATACGTTTTAGAGAACAGAAGAAAGAATCATATTCCTGGCACAAACACTCTGCTGGTGGAACCCAACAATTAGGTTGAGCCATTCATCTAGTCCATCATATCTGTGAAAGTCAAAATTAATCTAGGGGAAAATGCAGCACTGCAGCTTCATTAAACACTGCAGCACACATTTACCTAAATAGATATTTATGCAGGCAATCCTCAGCCATTTTCTTCATTTTTCCTCCATCAGTCTCAAAGCAGAAGCACCCTTCTTCCACAAGAAAAACATGTTACTTCAAGAGGAGCTGGAAGATTTATCAAAAAAGCAGTAACATACTGACATGCTGATGTTTTTAATTTAATTTCTTTTTGAGATATGCAAAAAAAAAAAAAGCCTGTGTAGGGAAAAAATGAGACTATTATCAACAAAAAAAGGCAGGAATTATCTTGCAACATATGTTCCGAGCTTTATTAGCCACTCAATTTGAAATACATTGGTAAGACTGCAACCTGGGTTAGAAAGCCCAGCTTGCTTTCTCAAGAAGGTTATATGGTGACCATAATGTTTAATAACTGCAGGACAAATATACCATGAGTAGTAGACCCTGCATTTCTTAAATCTAAGTTTTCATTAAAGTAAATGAGACTTAAGCACTGGCAGACAGAGTGAACTAATTCAACTTGGTTTTACTTACCTTTTGGTCCACAGTAAAACGACTGCAGTTATCAATTCAGAGAGTGCTAAGGTACGTTCACCAAGCTTTTAAGCATGACTGTGCACATCTCAGAATATACCAACATTCATTTCTCTCGAAAACGTCATTTGTTTTTAAGGACAGACTGTGCTGCCAAAAAATCTGTATGTTTTCCACAATTTTTCATTAAATGGATCGGTTTCCTCAGATCAAAATGTATGGCTTTTTAGGCTGCTGAATTTAGAGTAGCACAGGTCTATAATTCATTTTCTTCTTTAATACAGTGGCTATTTGATTTGAGAAGCTAGAAAGAGCACATTACACAGCCTAGATAAAAACAACAATTCATATTAGGATGGAAATAACATGGTAACGTGGAGAGAAACCATTATCAAAGCAGCAAGACCATTTGCATCGCATCTCAATTTGTTTTTCCAGAAGAAAAGGTCTAACTTCCTTCTTTTCTTTTTAAAATCCTTGGCATCCCTGGCAGTTCAAAGAACCCTTTAACAAAGCTTCAGAAGCTCTCAACAAGGACAAAGATGAGAGACGGGGAACCACTGCCATCAGTCCCCTCTGCTGCCTGGCATGGGCCCCAGGGCAACTAGCACAGAATCACAGAATGGCCTAGGCTGGAAGGGACCTTAGAGATCATCTAATCCAACCTCCCTGTCACGGGCAGGGACACCTCTCTACTAGACCAGGTTGCTCAAGTCCCCATCCAACCTGGTCTTGAACATCTCCAGGGAGGAAGCATCCACAACCTGTCTGGGTAATCTATTCCAAAGTTGTGTCACCCTCGTACTGAAGAATTTCTTCCTAAAATCTAATCTAAACCTATTCTCCTTCAATTTAAATCCATTTCCTCTTGTCCTATTGCGGGATACTCTTGTAAAAAGTCCCTTTCCAATAGAAAAGATTATGGGAGACAGCAGCAGGGGGACCAAGCAAGCAAATAAAAATGAAGCTGAGGCAATCACTTGATGGCCCTTTTGGCTCATCTACAAAAGGACTCGCTTTGAAGCTGACAGTTGTGGGGTGAATTAATGTCAAAACCAAATTAAGGTCACATTCCACCTTGTACTGAATCTGGCTACAAAGTGGCTTTGGGTTTCACCAGCAACTTAGCTAAACATGTGGCATAAAGACAAAAGATTTGAGAAAATCATTTTTGAGAAGATCATTTTTGGAAGTATTATGATTAGAGATTAGAAATGTCAACACTGTTCTGTCAACAGGTATAATCAATTATCTGTTATCTGAATTTACCCTATTATTTTCTGCTCCACAGAACACAAAAATATAGTTAACAGCATAGCAGTGTGCATTTCTAACTCATTTTTTTTTATTTCTGGGGAGGATGGAGGACTTCCGTAAGAAATACACATTCAGTGCAAGATGCTTGCGGGATCTCAATGATATTTAGAAAGGAAGTGAACACACGACACAGCTTTAGAAAAGAAACCAAGCAGTCATGATGTGGTTTCAGAGACGTCAGGTGTAACACCTGCCAAAGCCAACATTCACTTTACATTTGAAAGTAGTTCTAAGCTTCTAGCCAAGGATCACACAGTGAGCCAGCTGTTGATTAGAAGCCACAGCCAGATCTCCAGGCTCCCAGGCTTACACTCCATCAACTCAACCATGCACACAATACCCAGATCCAAATTAGTTTTAATACAGTTTTGGTTTCGTCTTTGGAAAAAAAAAAAATGGTTCCACACATACTTAAAAAGGATACGAGCACCTCCAAATTAAACCAAGTGGGGGGAAAAGCATACATTAGACAAAAGGAATTTTTTTTGCCAGCTGTGAGTGTCGCTCTTAAAATTCAATTTGGACAATGAGTTCAGCACAGATGGCAAAATAATTTCAGTCCTTCAAGGAACTCATATAATACATCCTAATTACCAGGCACAGAATTCAGCATGTAGTAGTTGTTCAAAATTCTGAATATAAAATATACATCAATATCTTCATCTGAACACTCATTCCATTTAAACAGGAAATTGAGCTCACCTAAATTAACTTCCTACTCACTGTACTGGGTTTGTGTGGTAGCGTTTTGGTAGTAGGGGAGGGGCTACAGGGGTGGCTCCTGTGAGAAGCAGCTGGAAGCTTCCCTGGTTCCAAATTGCATCCACTGCCAAGGCCAAGCCAACCAGCGATGGTGGAAGCACCTCTGGGATCACATCCGTGAGAAGGGGAAAAAAAGAAACTGCTAGAAAACCTGCAGCAGAGAGAGGAGTGAGATGTGAGAGAAACAACTCTGTAGACACCAAGCTCAGCAGAAAAGGAGAGGCAGGAGGTGCTCCAGATGCCAGAGCAGAGATTCCTCTTCAGCCTGTGGTGAAGACCATAGTGAGGCAGGTTGTGCCTCTGCAGCTCATAGGGGACCCCACACTGTAACAGGCAGCTGAACCTGAAGAAGGCTGTGACACTGATGGAAGTCAGCACTTGAGCAGTCTGTCCCTGAAGGACTAGATCCCACAGAAGGGACCCATACTTGAGCAGCTCATGAAGAGCTGCAGCCCATGGGAAGGACTTGTGTCAGAGAAGTCTGCAGATGACTGTCTCCCATGAGAGTGACCTTGCGCCAGAGCCGAGGAAGAATGTGAGGAGTCCTCTAAGGAGGAAGGAGCAGCAGAGACAATGTATGATGAACTGACCATGACCCCCATTCCCCATCCCCCTGTGTCACTGGCAGGGAGAAGGTAGAGAAACTGGGAGTAGAGTTGAGCCCAGGAAGAAGAGGAGGATGGGGAGGAAGGAGCTTTTAAGATTCAGTTTTATTTCTCATTATCCAGCTATGATTTGATTGATAACAAATTAAATTGAGTTTTTCTTCGCCAAGTCTGTTTTGCCCATGACTATAATTGGTGCTGACCTCCCTGTCCTTATCTCAAGCCATGGCCCTTTCATTGTATCTTCTCTTCCCCCTTCCACCGCAGTGGGAAGAAGGAGCGAGCAAGCGGCTGCTGCGTGATGCTTGGTTGCCAGCTGGGCTTCAACCACCACGCTCTGCATATTCATGTCACTCTGAAAGCACATACTTTGCCAATCTGGGCAGGCTCCAGATTGGTTTTATGAAAACTGTTTAACAAAACAAGGAGGTGACTGCCCTCTGAAATGCACCTTCCTTCAACACTCATGTGCCACCCCAGCTGTTTGAACATGTGTGGGTGGGGGTACCCAGTTTCCTCGACAAACCAGCAAAAAGCAAAATCCAGGAGCAGCGGTCCACAGCTGGTTTAGGACATCAGCTAACCATCCGTCAGTGGCTGTTAGGAAGAAACTTTCCCAGGGGCTAGTTTTCCAGCAATTGTGTATGGCAGGGTTTTTCCAACATCCCTCTGAAGCACCTGGTACTGCAGTGTCAGCAGCAGGACTAGACTGACCGATGGCTTGATCTGAAGTGTCAGCCAGTACACTCAAAACACGTTAACAGTTCTGGCACATACATATGTGTAACCATTCTATTTACATTAATGCAATGTTCTTTTAGCACCTGCAGCATTTGCATTTGACAGCTGTTTGCAGATCAGGCCCATGCCATTTTATTTTTCAGTAACAGGTACAATTAATATAGCAGCATGCTAGCTAGTCTGACATTAAAAGAAACCACTAGTAAATTGTATTTCTCTACACACCACCTCATTCCACCCAAGAAAGCTTGATTTTGCTGTACTTAAAAAAAAAAAAAAGCAACAAGCTTTGTCTGAACACCAGAGAATGTGGAGGTGTGAGGGCAGAGGAGATGGATGTTCTGCCAGAACCAGTTGTTGTGACTTCAGTAGCAGAGTTTAGCTGAAGTCAAGGAATTCAGAAGGCAGCATTCAAGTATCTTCCATTTCCTTTCAAATATGTAATGCACAGCCCAAGCCTCATCATCTTTAAGATGTGTTGTCCAAATATAAATTCGGACAGTTCCTGTGCTGCACTGAGCTCCCACTCAAAAGAAGCGAAGCAACACAAATCTTTACGTGTAGGCGGTTCTGCTTATTTCCCGTTCCTCCCTGTTTGCCCTGCAATGCTCCTCTACTGCTACTTCCTGCATCAAGGCTTCAAAATCCACCTACGCTGGCAGGGGACAAGGAGAGGCAAGGACGACAATCTCAAGGAAAAGATACAAGGCTCCCAGTAGGTCTTCTCTGCAGGAGAAATGCAAGTCCTTCTGCACTCCACACACCTTCCAGCCCAGGGCTCTGCCCACCACCCAGGTACCTGGCCTTGCGTTGTCAAGAAAAGCTCTTTTTGAACAGCTTACAATGAGGCAGAGGAATGCAGTTTTGCTGAACGGGGACTTTGGGGGTTTTTTGAAAGATTCCTTTAAGGAAGAAAACAAATCCAGAGAACACAGAGCATCACACTTTGGATTAACAGCGAGTGAAGATGAGCTTGCTGATAAAACACACTAACTTTGTACTACTTCAGAACTGAGGAGCCACAGAGCAAGATCTCCACTGTACACCTGCTCACTGAGTTTCTGCCCAGTTAGCTCCCTTTGGTATGTCGCTCCTGGTCTTTCCCTCATGTAGGAGGAACCAAGGAGGCTGCCACGGTGCCAGGGAGCATGAAGAACATACATTCAGGGAAAGCATCTGTTTGCTTGATTGGCAGAGCATATACGCTCAGCCTCTGCCTCTGTCAAGAAAAAAGCAACCCAAGAAGCAGCAGCCCTTCCTTGGGAGGAAAAAGCAGCATGAATAGAAGAGAAACAATAGAAGAGAAAAGGAAGGAAGGAAAAGGTTGTATTTGACCAAAGTAATTTAAAAGGAGATTTTTTTACCTGCATACTATTTCAATACAAAGAGCTACCAGATCTCAGCCTTTATGACTACTGCTTCCTACTAATGGGAAAATGCCAATTTTGTCCCATTCTCTGGTAGCAAGTGCTGTCTTGCAGCTAAGGAAAACAGCAGAAGGCAAAGGGAAAACCATTCCCCAGGATACTAAGCATATTTGGAGGGTCAAGCAACAAGGGGTTTCTCAAAGCTGAGAAGACGACTGAGTTGCATTTACTATCACTTCTCTAAAACTTAATTTCTTTTGTAGAAGTGGGTGCTTTTATCCACCTCTTTGTTTCTCTTGTCGGATCATGGGAAAGACTAACAGAAGCAAAGCAGCAGTGCCCTTTCCGGACCAAAGCCCAAGCCCACCATGCTAGAGACCCAGTTACGAGGGCGTGAGGCAGCAGGGAAGACTAGACGGGAGAGCTCTACAGAACTGTGAGCTTCCTTCCCTGCTGCTGGGCTGGATCAACTTCCACGTGGCTTTTCAGTTTCATGTGGTGTCAGCAGGTCTGACCTTCCTAACATTTGCTGTCTATTGCTGAAGTTATTACCAGCATTGAAAAATACAGACTCACATGATTCCTCCCCATCCCCAAACCAGCTACGGACAGAGAACCCCGGTGCTGCCACATGCTCTTATGGCCCAGACCAGCTTGTCCCTTCTCTACCAGTGTCCTGCAGCCAGTGGTACCGTGCAAGTCAGTGTGTGGTTGAGGGACAGGGGTTGGGGAAAGGATAGGGCAGAACAACCAGGACATCAGCAGTTTACCACAAACAAACAGAAAGCATACTGGTGAGCACAGCAAGGAAAGGTGGTTTGTTGTTTCTTTTAGTCAGATTCCCATGTTTTAACACACCACAGCGGAACTGCTCACTTCCAGTTAATGAAAGCACACTGCTCGGCCACACACATGTAACAACATTTTTAGGGAGTAGATGTGCCAGTAGCTTGCCTCATAACAGTGCAGAATCCCCTAAGCTACACTTCTAACTGTAGCTAAAGAGATGCTCTAAAATCATCATATGATCGTCTAACATTAAGCTAATGAACTGTCAACACACAAACCAAAGCTATTGCCACACCGGATTTTAAATATTTACCCTTAAAAACCCAAGTAACAGAACATCTCCCCTCCTCCGTTTCTCCAGTCAGAAGAAAATTTCAAATTCACAAAAAAAAAAAAAAAAAGGTTAAAAGAGACCTCTAGAGGTCATCCAAACATTCCTCTGCTCCAACCAGGGCTTACCTGTAAGCCAAACCAAGTTGCTCAGGCTCCTGTCCAGTTCTGCTCTTTCAGTCTCCCAGGGATGGGGACTCCAGAGCCTACCCGGGTGCCCGTGCCACCACCTGGCCACTCTCACAGCAAAGAATTTTTTCCTTATATGCAGTCAAAATTGTTCTTATTGTTCCCTTTGTCAGCTGACAGCATACAGCTACTACCTTCTGATTGCTTTTGCTTTCCTCTTCCCTTCAAGAGGGCTTTTTTTTTTTTAGTGGCCCAAACTTTCTACTCTTGCTTCCTGTAAATTCTTGCATTTCTTTCTGTAACTTTATAAAAACTTACTACCTTCTAAACTTTTATTCACTGATTCTCTACTTCCATCTTCTTATTCCTTTCTTCATCCTTATGCATAAGCCAACTTTACTTAGATAAATTAAAGGAGACAACGGGAAATCAGAAGAAACCTCTGAAATCTTACTAGTAGGTTAAGTTTGGTAATTCTGTTAGTGGTAAATAAAAATGTTATGCATTTCCCAAAGCAATACTCTTAGTAAAAAGACAAAGTTACCAGTGAAGAATCAATTTTAATAGTCATTATGTCTTCCTTAAAATTAATATTCTAGACCATAAAGCCCAAGCTCAGAAAAAAAAAAAATGAACTAAACACTACAAGAAACAGAAGGAACAATCAAAGGGTGAAAGGACATGAATGAAAACGCTAACAGAGCAGAGATCTGAAGAGCGAATTTTCTTGCTTTCTAAATTGGAATTTTTACAGGAATTGGTTTGACATTTAGGAAACAAGACAGCTACTGCTATGGCAATAAACAAGAGCCCCTGCTTTAAAAAAAAAAAAAAGGAAAATGCTGAGATGATAGAAAGATGTAAGGAGTAAAGCGACTCAAGCTAAGTCCTTTTCTTTCATGGCATGAAATCCACATTTTCTTTTCAAATTGTCACACACTGGTACGAGGTTATCAAGCTATCGCAGCATGGAGACAAAACAAAATTAGATCCACAATCTGTTTTTATGACATAAGCGAGTGGGTAATAAGTTTCTGCTCTCAAATATGAAATCAGTCATTGTGACTTCATCTGCAGGGCAATCTTTTTCTATTAACAAATTCTGAATGGTTCAGTGTGCAGCAGAGACGAGTAACTCTGGACTGCCTCAGTGTATGTCAGTATCATGGTAGGATGACAGAAGACATGTTACAGCTGACTCTTTGAAGATCAGCCCAGAAAGAACAAGGGCGTTTTAAATATTAAACTGTCACCTTAGCTTTATTTAAACTACTTTATATGCAAGAAGCTCATTGTGCATACACTATACAAAAATTATCCTCCAGGGGCAGAAGACAGAGGGACAAAATTGTCCAACAACAATCCCAGTGACACCCCCCCCAGCAACACATTTTTGAAGCTGTTTTAACAGGTTCCAGAGAAAACCTCTTTAAAAAGGCAACAGAGTAGAAAAGAAAAAAATAAAATAAACGGGAAGATCAGCTCCGCAGCACTCAGCTCTCCTGCATATTCAGAATAACACTTACTTCCTGGCAGTACTGGAGAATCCCTTCCTTCGTCCCAATGCAGGTCTTGGTGCCAGAGGGGTCTGATTCCCACTTGCCATTCTGCACATTCATGTGCATGTTGAGCTTCCCACAGAACATGGCAATTTGAGGCTCTGCCAGCAACCCAGCGTTTCCATCAGCAGGTACCTGGAAAAAAGAAGGGGGAGGGGGGGGAAAACAAAAGAGTTTTAATCTCACATCTTACATTTCAGTCCATCCAAAGTAGGAACTGCTCAAGCCAGCCTGAACCAAACTCTAGGCTTACCCATCATGGCAACAAAGGCCGAAATTGTTTCATTCAAGCAGATTTGAGAATTGTAAAGGCAGTCTTCATAGAAACCCAGAAAACAATAGCGTAGCACAGAGTTTAGAGCTATAACCAAACTGTTTCTTGGCCTCAAAATGGTGATCTTATTAACTTGGGCTAAGTGCAGAATAACAAACATACTTGAAGTGAGGTTGCAGAAATTTAATAATGGCGCAAGACGGTTTCATTAACAACAAAAAAGTAAAAATTCTCCCCAAAGAGCTTCCTAAAAAAACCCCACAATGTATCTTTTTTTCAAGACCCCCTCCTGTTCATTTAGATGCTGAGCACACAGGCTGTATTTTATCATGCCTTATAAAGATGGAGGGTTAAAAGCAGCAGCTTCCACCTAAGCTTTTTTGCAACTGAACCTTAAAATGCAATGACTGGAGTGGTATCGAAACGGGACTGCTAAAGGTCTGGCTCACAGCAAAGCATTACAGAACACCATCTACCCAAACAAGCATTAAAATGCCAAGCCAGGTAATCCAAAGTGCTCCTCCTCGCTCCCTGCAGGCACATTGCCCGCAACACCCCGACCTGCACAGCACCACCCATCAGCCTCCCACTTCAAAACAGAGTATGGAGCCAAACAACAGAGCTGCCCTCAACAACTCCCAACTAAATGCAATTCTGGAAAATATGAGAGATCCTTATCTGTATTTATAAACCAACTTAGCTCTCCTCCCCCACAAACCTCAACATCAGTTTCAAGCCCTTCCACACGGGACCAAAGCACCAACGCAAGTCAAGAGCTCGCTCTTTCAGCCCTTCCCCCTCCAGTGCAGCCAATCTTGGGAGGTATAAGCTCAAAGCCCTCGCTTCAGTTTTACCATCTGAGAAACACAACACAAAGATAAATCACCTCTTGGAGTTAGGTTCCTCAAGAGAGGAGACAATCACAGAATGTCAGGGGTTGGAAGGGACCTCAAAATATCATCCAGTCCAACCTCCCTGCCAGAACAGGATCCCCCAGGGCAGCCACACAGGAAGGCGTCCAGGCGGGTTTTGAAAGTCTCCAGAGAAGGAGACTCCACAACCTCTCTGGGCAGCCTGTGCCAGGGCTCTGTCACCCTCACAGTGAAAAAGTTTCTCCCCATGTTGAGGTGGGACTTCCTGTGTTCTAACTTAAACCCATTATTCCTTGTTCTATTGCTGGGCACCACCAAAAAGAGATTATCTCCTTTCTCTTGACACCAACCTCTCAGATATTTGTATACATGAATAAGTCTCAGCCACCTCCTTTTGGGGCTAAACAGCCCCAGTTCTCTCAGCCTCTCTTCATAGGAGAGATGTTCAAGTCCCTTGATCATCCTTATAGCTCTCACACTCCAAAGGTGAGCCCTGTCACATTCAAGGTACAGCAGAGTACGCAACTACGTTTCAGTATCTGTTTTGAACTTTTAATCTTTTAGCTAGAAGGCTTCTCAAGGGGAAAATTAAAAACATTTTAAAAATTCATTAAAAACTGGAGAGACAGAATAACTATCTTACAAGAGGTATGCAATCCCCATATCTTTCTCCCACTCTTCGTTTAAACAAACACACAAAAATGCATGCATTTTATATGCCTACAGTAATAATAAAATCACACCAAGAAAGATTGCAAGAGTCAACACCTAACTAGCCAAACACATTAGCTCAGCACTGTAAGTTAAAATGCCACAATTATACCAAGTTTTGGGGGTTTTTTTGAGAGGGAAAGAACATTTATTTTCCTGTCTTAAGACATTAACACATTACCACAATTTAGCTTAAAACAAATAAAGCAGGAACACTTGTACTGGCAGAGATTTCCCTTTTCTATCTCAATTTCTCTTCTCCTGCAGAATGAGTAAGCTCTGTGTGAATTAAGAGTCAACCATCACTGTCCTTCCACTGGGTAACCAGCTAATTTTCCAACACCTGGGATGACACCTTGTTTGGCTTGCCTTGATCAGTAAAACTACGCTTACTCCTTCTAGTATCTTTAAAAACTCTGGAGAACATCTCAAATGTGACACATCTTTAACAAATACTTGCAAAAAAATCCTCTGAGTTAACTTTTTTGGTTTTCTTCATAGTTGAAGACAACCCAATGAAAATTTCAATAATACTAGAAGCGCCGTATTCCACAGGTGACGTGAATGTGAACTCGATTCACAGTCAGCTCCTCCAACTGCCATCTCTATTGAATTAATCAAGCACACACTGTGCAGTCACACTGTGGTAAATTTTACTTTTTTTCACTCAAAAACTTAAGTTGTAAATTTATGGAGACCTTTCCTCGTGGCTTGATAGGAAGGAGGGTTTTTTCCTTTTTTTTTTTTGCCCTATCTAGGAAGACAGCTAGAGTTGGGGGTAAAAAAAAGAAAATGTGGCTGTTTACTTCGAGTGCTATCAAATTAACTCTATCGTGACAACCTATGGCTGTCAACTTAAAAAATCTCATTCCCATCAGAAAAGACATGACATGTCCCAGCTTAATGAAATTACCAGAGCAAGTCATGATCACATTTAGCTTTCTACACTTTGAACTGACAGGGCCATGCTAATGAACTGCTCGGCACAGCACTTCATCTTATTGATTAGGACAGCTAAGTATTTCTAATCATAAAGAAATACCAGAGTAATTAATGGACACCGTAAACAGAACTATAGCATCTAGGTCATTATCATGAATAATTCAAATACTGAACTTCCCAAGTTGAACTCTGCGAGTGCCCTTAGAGCAAGGATAGTAGGTTAATGGATTTGTCTGTGATGTCTCCAGATAAGATGCAACACTGAGCTTTCAAATTATGTAAACAGAGTGGAAATAGCACTTTTTTAAACATTTCACATCAGAAAAGAAAAAAAAGACACATTAAATTAATGAATAACTGAGTGCTACCACTGCGTAACCCTGGTGTTTAAACTCAAAGTCCTTCATTTTTAGCAATAAGGAGCAATTTTATAGGTTCCATTTTCAGCACAGCACAGTCTCATAAACTTACTACATACCATTTCATCTCTAGCGTAAACATTCAGAAGCATTTGCATCCAACACACTCACTTACTTGCCTGTTTCACAGGTTTACACAGATCTTCCAACTTCAGCTCTTACAGCAGCCTCTGACACAGACTCTTGCGTCTCCCATCTACGCAAGTTACTGATAATGTAAAACCTCATGAACTATTACCGATTTTAACAGAGATATCTACCGGCAGTTTCATCATAAAGGGGACGAACAACAGCATTTGGAAGGGGAGGGAGGAGAAGGCACTTTCCATACATTTAGAAAGATGGAAAAACAACTCAAAAAAAGGCAGGAGAGTGAAATGAATGTAAAACTAGATGTGGTGATAAGTGATTTGTCCTGTTCACGCTGTCATAACATTTTAAAGACATGAATTCATGAATCACTGATCACGTCAAAGGTATATCCAGCTACACTGAGTGAGCTGGTGAGGAATTTTATGGATCATTCAAGTTTTCTTAACAGCCAATGGCTTAATTCATTTACATTCATTCCCTGCCAAGAAAAATTATCTGCATCACAACATAATTAAACAATCTAGGGCACCAATCTACACAGAAAAGCAGATTCTATACAGTAATGTTGAATAACATAAAGCTAAAGTCCAGTTTGTTACAGTAACGCCTGTAGTGCCAAATCTCCACTTGACTGATCCTAAAGCTCTCAGGCAGGTTAGTCTCCTAAAGAATAGCTCATGCAACACAAATTACACTAAACAGCAACTATTTCTGCAAAAGTGAAAACTCAAAGTATAATAACAAAAATGTAATCACATATTATTTTAGCTACTTTGCATATGACCTCAAAGTAGCAACATGTGCTTTTTTCCTGCCTCTTGGCAAATCATTAAGTAACAGTTACACCCATTAGAACATCGTCTCAAGGTAACTCCAAAAGTTATGCTCAGATTCTCACAGTATATCCCGGTTTCGAATATAAATAAAACACTACTCATCACTTTGACGTGACATCTGGATCACAGATCAATTTCTAGAACGTGAACTACCTACACTTAAAATGGGAACTACCTACACTTAAAAATGGCAACTGCAAGATCACTTCAATCAACCATCCAACATTTAGACCCCTGTGTAAACACATGAGTCTGTCACAAGGTGTTCAAGCACCTGTCTGATATTTTTTACACAAAAACCAAAAATATTACATAGTTATACATTTTTTTTTAATTATTAACTTTCAAAGGTTAGGGTATAACTTCTGAAAGAAAGGATGCACAGCCACAGTAATGCTCAACGTTGCCAGTAGGCTCTCCCTTGAGGGGTTCCAACATTTCAGAGATCTTTCTTCCAGCTGCGAGATTCATTTTACCTCCAGTTCTGGGCATCTCCCTGCATACTCCTTTGCTACATTTACTTCTTACAAGCAGCTAAACGCTGAAGCGCTTAAAATACTACTTCATAGTGAAGAAATTTAAAATGCCATTTGAGTGTATGCTTTTATCATTTGTCTCCTCTCAAAGAGAAAGCACATAAGAACTCATTCTTCATGTCGGGATATTAAAAAAAAAAACCACATAAAATCCAATCAGCACTAAAGACTAAAATTAGAAGACAACTCTGTAAGAGAAAGCCCATCAAGTATATAACTACTTATTGGTTATAGTTGCTTTGGATAAGGAAAGAGGAGGGATATAATCCAGCTGTTTTCCCAACAGACTGTGTCAAACAAATCTGTGCAAACTGGCCAAATTAGGACAAAACAAAGTAGGTCCTGGCAAAGTCACCTGAATGACACCATCTAATTATTGAAGCTTGTCTTTGAAAAAAAAAGGTGTTTCATGGTTTTTCTGTACTTATTTGACACCAAAATGTTGACTTCAATATAATACAGAAAAAAAAAATATTAAGACATCACACAAATATTAAAAGACTAAGATGTGGGGAATCTGTTTCCTTCTCATGTTAAGACATAGTACAGAGATTCCTCTCCTCTACCCAATCCCAGCCCTGGTAATTCAACACATGTATTTGAGGAGAGGTGCAAAGGATGCTGGATGCCATTTATCCAATTTCCAAGACACTCAAAAAGAGCAAAGTACAGAAGACAAAGAAGTTTATTTAACCACAAAAAAGAAAGAAAAAGAATACTTCACTTTAACAGGGAGTTTTTTAACTCATTCCTGTTTCATCTGAACATCAAAAGGCTTTTTCCTATCAAACATCATTATTTAAATCAGCAAGCATAGCCCTCTCCCTGTCCACTCTGTCACTGCTTTCTGCACTTACAGAAGTAATTAGTGTATTAGCTAATAGTTCTTCATAATCCCTATTTCGACACACGTTGGCTTTGTTCGCAACTCAGGTCACACTCACAAAATGTAGGCTACAAGGTTTTACGCTCAAGTGGTTTGCCATCAAGGGACCAAAGTAACATAACCTCACTGCAGATAGCTCTGTTATTAACTTATAATTAAGCACAATGACATAATATGAAAATAAGCATCAGGTCTTGGATGTGCTATTATTAAACATAAAAAAAAAATCCCCCAGAGGTCCCTAAGACTGCTTCTATGACTTAGGTTGTTTTATTTCACAAATACTAACCTGAAGCCAACTTCATAAGCCTTTAAAGCATATTCAATTTGTATTAATTACTTCATTTGCAATCACTTTCCAGGAGAGAACATTTAATAACAACTTCCACATCTACAACTTACTCAAGAACAACAAATGCCCTTCTTATTTTAGGAAATGATTAAAATAATCCCTCTCTGCTTTCCATTTTTAATGTTAACACCAGTTCCAGCCCTTCAACTGAGAAGTCAGTGACTACAGTTTTAAAGATCAACAACTTCCGGTGACAATAAAAATCAAACTGCGAAGAATTAAGCATAAGAACTAACACCCCACCACTCTGACCCACACCTGCGCTTCCTCAAAACTTTTATACCACTTTCAGGTTGAAATTTGAGGTTTCACACCAACTAAAGTAACACCAGATTGCACGCAAAGCTGTTTGCTTCCTCTATGACTACTAACAAAGTAAAAGAAATTCTATTTTTGAAGGTGGCCTGCCCATACACTACTTTTTTTTACCTCTGTTCCTTATAGGAATAAACAGCTAAAAGAACTCTCTGCTTGGCCTTATGTTTAATGAACAAAACATGACCTTTTATGTCCAGTGGAAAGACTGAATTTCTTTTACTGGACTATGTCTGGTCCACTGCACCCTCCGAGTGAAGATCATTGCTCAGTTCCAGAAGTCTACAGTTCAAACCAGGCAAATGCCATGCTAATACAGGCTTCTGTCACCAGACAAAAATCCATGGCTTCTTGCTCATTGGTTAATCATGAACTTCACAGCAGAGTACAACTGAATACAGACTGCCAGGCTTCCTATTTAAGCCATAAAATACTAGTTCTCCTCCTAGTTTTATTAGGTATCTATGCAGAACACAAATGCTTTCAAAACTGTTTGTATTTTAAAACCTGCTCATGTAGATAAGTAGTAAAAAAAAAAACCTCTTCCTTTCTTATGAATGCAATCATAAAAAAAAATAAAGTACCCAAATCAGAAAAGGAAGAAATATCAAATTACCATCTCCCCACAACTTTAAGATGGTCGTTTGTCCAAACCAAGGAAAATTTTCCACCTCCCAACTTCTCCTTAGAGATGAGCAGTGTCACAAGAGTTAGAGGTTGTCAAAAATCAACATGAATAATTTAGAAACACTGTTTTATTGTATAATGTTAACATAGGAACAGCAGCGGCAATTATTGCTGTCAACAGCCTACAGAAATAGGCCAAAAAACCATTTTACTGACTGCTCAGTGCAGTTGCTCCCTTCTGGATGATGTATTTTGGCAAACAGCAACGAAGAGGGTCACATCCCTAAACTACAGAAAACCCTGGGAAGGCCCACAATTCCTTTACAAAAAGCCATCAGCTTTGGAGCAGCTCAAGCACTCTGTGAAATAAAAGGCACCTGAAATTCGGCTGCTAAACAGACTGTTGAAAATCTGCAAAATCAGAGATGTTTATTTGCCCTGACTATAACCTATTTAATCCCAGTGCAAATAAACACTTGTGGGTAGACCTCCTGTCCCGCTTCTTACATAGCGATGCCAAAAAGGCATCACAACAGCACACTGCCCACCCCTTCACAGCAGCTCCAGGATCGCCTGCTTCACAAATAAATGAAAAACAAGTCTGTCTCCAAGGCTCAGTCTTCTCAAAACTATCTTCTGGCAGCTACCCATTCTCCCCATCCATACCCTTTCACAAGGTCCTGAAGCATATGTTGTATTTACTCAACGCATCTCGGTTTTAACACTTCCCTCGGGTCACGTTCCAAATACTAACAGGATGCTACCCAGGCCCAGGCAGCTGCCTATCCTGAAAATCAAAATTAGTATCAAATCTAAACCAAAAACATGCTAGAACTAAGCTCCGAGTTTACAAGGCTGTCTCTTGGAGCAACTGAGAGGAAAGCTCTCCCATCCTCCAAGAGCTGAGCAACCCGAGCACTTACAAGAGATATTTGCAAGATTTCAGCAAGTATTTTGCTATCGTAACTGCAATGAAGAACATACCTTCGCTGTGCACCTGCAAGCACACACACGAGGAGGGATTTCACTAACCAGGGTCCCTAGAAACACTAGCAAGCAGTTAAGAGGACCACGAGAGCAGCAAATGCCTAGCTTGTGTGCAGAGCTTGTCAAGCCTCACCATATAAACATTTCTACGCTCCTGTGAGAGCGATTCAAAACTAAAATTTAGCTATGAAAATCAACATCTCTGAACGTGGTCATAAATGTGAGGGAAGTACCAAGTGGAGGCAGGGTGAGGCAGCGTCCTTAACAAGTCAGATAAGGTAGATTTCTGTCAGCTACATGAACATTAAAAACCATTTGTCTGCAACTAAGTGCAGTGTGAAGAGTTTCTCACTCAATGCTATGGAGCCCTCTACCAACAGCATTGCTGCTTCCAGAAAAAAAAAACAAAAACCCAAACCTCACATTCCCTCAACTTTCAAGTTGAATACTTTCATTTAAGAAGATATTAAGGTGATCGGATGCATCCAGACAGACGTAACCAAAGTTGGCGAAAGGGCTGCAAGGCACATCCCTACGAGGACTTTGGGCTTGTCTAGTCTGGAAAAAAAAAAAAGAGGTTGAGGGGCAACCTCGCTGCTCTCTACAGCTTCCTGGGGAGGGGACACGGAGAGTGAGGTGCTGAGCTCTGCTCCCTGGGATCCAGCAACGTGGTAGAAAGCTTCATCAGGAGAGGTTCAGATTAGATATTAGGGAGCATTTCTTCACCAAGAGGGTGGTCAAACCCTGGAACAGGCTTCCTCAAGAGGCGGTTGAGAGGCCCCAAGCCTGTCAGTGTTGTGTTTAAGAGGCTTTTGGGCAGTGCCCGTAACAGCTGGCTTTAACTTCTGGCCAGCCCTGAAGCGGTCAGGCAGTTGGACTCGATGAGCACTGCACGGCCCTTCCGGCTGAAACAGTCTGTCCTAGTCTAACCTCTACGTAATTTTGGACAGAACCAGACCAGCAACGAAAGCAGTTTGCAAGGGGCCAGGGCGGCAATGCAGGGAACAGGCACACCGCAGACAGACCCGACCAGCTCCGTCTTAAGAGCCCACAGTCAAGTTTATGGATTTTGCAGTTAGCCATCAAAATAACACTAACTGAAAACACTTACGCCCACCAGATCTCCCCAACCTGCAGGTACCTCTGCATGGTTTAGTCACATTTTATTATTAAAACTGCCATTTTTGGCAGGAACAAAAAAAGATGACAGGTGGGCTGACCAAAATTATCCAAAACGGGAATAACTTTCAGGAAGAATTAAATCTAGTGCACTGCCAACTAACACTTAACATGGGGAGGGGAAAGAATTAAGATTTTACAAGCTGAATAAAAAGAGCATTAAGAAGGTGGTAGTGGGGGAAAAAAAAGAAAACTAATCTTGCTCCCAAGCTGTTAATTTAGATTTTGAAATAGTTTTTGGTCATTTACTTGGTTATATAATGTGTTGACTAATAGCAGCAGGGTAAACAAAAAGAAAAACACAATTAATGTCAGAATTAAATATTCCGTATCACATTCGGAAAAAAAAAAAGATGCAATATAGCAGACGTGCACGTTTGAGAAAAGTAGTATTTAATGACACCAATAAATATGACAAATGTTATTATTTCTTTTCATATGTCTACGTGCGCAGAAATATTATGATACTGCACTTAAATCTTGTCAGTTGAAACCCCAAAACAAACTTAACACTCTTATGTAGAGTTTTGCATTGAAATACATTCATTTTGCACTGAAATACATTCATTATAACACATCTAATTCCAGCATTGTATTTTCTATTCTAGCACTCAAGAGTCACCACCACTGATTTTATCTTAAATAAACACATGAAGTAGAAGAAAAAGAAGAGTATATTTCACAGAAACACAGACTACAGAACTATTCCAAGCTTCATAATAAAACTACAAGATGAGAGAAAGTATACAAAAAAAAAAGCTCGAAATAAGACCTAGTTTTCATTTATATTAAAGCACTTTTTTATTGCAGAAGGGTACCCTAAGTTGGTGTAAGTTTTATTTTCAATCTATTTCAGTGAACGTGTACCTGGGAAGGACATGAAGAGGAAAACTACTATTTGCAGAACCAGACTCCATGATATGAAACAAATTTAAATTATATTTGTCAGGTCAAAAATTGAGGAACAACCCTCGTTCAAGAAATTTGATAAACAAGTTAACATTCGAGCAATGTCAGTTTCTCAAATGAAGTATATCCCTCAAGTGTCAGGGCTCTGTAAATTATTGACTTATTTTCAAACAGAATAGCAGTCTTCAGTTTTCAGGAATTCACCCGAAGTAGCTGTTGACTTTACAATAGCTTCACATCTCATTCATCATATTTCCAGCATCTCGTTTGCTTAACCATCTCATGGAAGAAGAATTCTTCTGTATAATATCTTTGCTTCTTTTTTGTGCAATTTATTTTTTCAATTTTTCCTGCTAAAACTAAGCTGCAAATGGATAGTTTGAAAGAGGATGCTATTCCACTTGAGGGATGCTTACATCTTACCTCCATTCCATAAAATTTATTAATACTCAACCTCTCACAGAACTGTACCTTTAATTTAGAAGCATTCTGAAGAAGGAAGAAATTAAGAAAGAAAATAAGTTATTACCTCTTCAGCACTGTTTTTATTCTTTTCAGATCCCGTATGGGATGACTATATGGGCAAATCAGCAGACTTTGTTTATAGTACACTCCCAGAACAGATGACATTATGATTTCAAACACCTCTGCTTAAATGTTTGGACTTGTAACTTTCTAAATAAATAATATTAAGAAAAAGGTCTAAAAAAACCAGTATGAAAATGACAATACTCCAGTTGCACTTCTAAGCATGACTCTGGTATGATGACTGATTTATTACACAGTACTAACATCCTGTATTCTCAACAACAACATAATTAGACAAAGTGAGTTAAAGCAGATAAAGTACCTGAGTTTTCCTGAAACAAGCCAACAAGAAAAAAAATCAGGTTTTCCAGATTTGGAAAATCCCGAAGGCTTACATCATTTTCCTACTGTAGAAAGACAACACTAAACTACTGAACTAATCACTCTAAACCTAGAGAATTATTACTGCAGTGGAGGAAATACACAATGCATTTCATAAGCTCCTCCAAGAAGAAGCAGAAGCTGCAACCCATCTGCTCAGCAGATTTTTCTTCTGTTTTTCAGTCTGACTGAACAAACCCTTATCTACCCGAGCAGAAATTCACCGCAGCCAGAAGAGCTGAAATTTTGCTTGTCAAACAGGACCTCCGCCCTGCATCAACCAAATTTCAAAGGAAGCTCCGAGGCTGAGATTTTATTCTCATTTTTATTTATTCCGCATACAGTTCATTATCAACCCGCCACACAGAGGCACAACCCGCACCGCTGCAAGAAGTGTTCCACGCACCACGGTGCTTGTGCGATTCTTCAAACACACCCGACACCGAATTGCATCCTCCCCTGTCGCCGTTTGGCCGATCCCCAAACATCCGAATGGAGCCACGTGACAAGTCTGATGTCACTCACTGGTTTTAACACGCAGCATTTCAGCTCTGTGGCACTATTACAGCGTGTCATACGCACGCCAAAGGTCCCTCTCGCCTGCATTTGATGCGGAACTATTCCCTCTGCCCAGGCGGCGAGCCTGTGACTCACTGTCTCTGCAAGCTATCCGACTGGTCGGCTTACTAAAATTACTATTATCATTAATAAAAATAACCCTCTCCCAATTTCATGCCACAAACAACATGAAGATGAATAAACAAGATATTTCTGGCATTCGCTGACTTTAACCATTAGTGTCTGGCAAGATGAGGACTCACTAACTGCTACAAGGAAGAGCACGTCCAGTAAGATCCTTCCTGAGATATTACTTATGCTACCTAAGATGCCAACACATCCCTAATTAGACAAACCTTTTTTTAGCTCACAAAAATACTAATATGAGCAAGCCAGGAGGAACTAATCTGTCAACACTAGGATCAAGCAATATAGAGAAATACCTGGATTACTTTCAAGGCATATACAGAAGCCCGACACTAGTTGCCACAGGACAGACTCAAGTAGATGGCTGACAGAATTTGATTCACTGTGACTTGAATTGAAGGTCCAATCTTTCAATCCTTCCTCCACAAAAATGCATTAAATTCTACCTGTCCGCAAGAGCAACACTGTGATAAGGTAATTAATACAGAATTACTAGGGATCCCACGCTGAAACAAATCCTGTCCTGGATCTGGTTTTGGGGTACTTGAATCACCCATTACTATAAAAAAAAATAAAATTAACTCCCCCATCCAAACCCTACTATCTCACTAGACACAAGCTTTTTCTACATCACTGTGCACCCACCTGCTCTTTTCTCAGCAGTTACTCCATGTTCAGTACAAATTTTTGCAATAAAAACTGTAAGCATTATGGTGTGGGTTTTTTTTCATAATAATCATGTTGCACTTTAGAAAGGAAGTCTGGCCTTCGATCTCCGACGCTATGCCCAATTCTCATGGTCTCCAAGGTGAAGCTATTTCTCCATCTCTCTGCTTGCTGTCTCTAGTAGACTGAATCAGCTTATTTAATTCACCACAACAAAACGAAATCCATCATTATTACATACATAAAATATTAATGATAAAAATCTAAGTAATAAAGAAGCAGACCTTCAGAAGTACTTAACAGAGAAAGTGGATTCTACAATTTGGGGAAGAATTAAAACATTCCATCATTCTCACATGGGCACATTTCAGGTTCCCCCTCTACCACTTGCACTTTGCATGTTGTTCTACTCATTAAATGTTGCACACCACACACATGAAATTCATGTCATTGTGCTAATATTCAAAACCAAGAACGTCTTCCTTCTCGAAACACGCAAGTAAAAAGCAGGAGGAAATTAAAAGAAGAAGCAGATGAAGACCGAGGGAAGCCCTCACAGAAACAACCCTTTGTTTGGTACGATGGGCAACAGTAACACATGACAGGTCAGTAGCACATTTTCTCCCTTTAGCGGGGATCCCTCGACAGGTTTTCACATACACACATATCCTCTGTATAATCGTGACAGACTTACAAGGGTAAACCACCTTACTGGAAATAATAAACCAAAGGAATTACTGGCTTGACTATGCAAGACAGTTGCTCTACAGAACACATCTCTTCAGCTGGAAATGCTAAGCAAAATCACCCTAAATGGAACTCGAGGGAATTCAGTCAGCCTCAAATCAAATAAATTCCCAATGACAAGAACCAGAAAGACAACTATTATAAGCCTACGATTTTCCAAAATCCATTATGCAATTCAAGACAACATCAACAAAAACCCCAACTAATATGTAGGAAGCAATACAAGTGAAAAAAAAAACACCTCCAAGCCACACTGCCCAGTACATGAAGGCGAGTGCTACAGAGGTACATTAATTTTTCTGATTTGTGCATTTACATTTTCAAACCCTACCTGTGGTACCTTACAACTGTTCTCTGTGCCTAAAAAATACATGTTTAAAGACACATCCAAATTCTTCACGTATGGTCTTTACAAAAAACCTTACTGATTCAATGTTTTGAACATGAACGCAGTCACAGTACCTTTTTAATGTTCTTAGTCTCTCCTACTCACAACACATCACCAGGGGCTCCGAGTTTCTCATCTTCTTGAGCACTACAGAGTACCATGACCTACGCACATGGCAGTACCTAGATTGCTTCTTAGGTCTGCAGGGGGAAGACTAGATTTGGGAAATCCTAGGACTCTCACCCAGTTCGGTATTCTTGTATTAACTTTCTAACAACGCAGCAGTAGGCATCTCATGCAAGTTTAGTTAGGCCAAACTTTGAAACATGAGAAAAATTATGCCAAACAGTTCTTGCTCTTCCATGAGAAGACACGTTTGTTTCTACAGTTAACAGAAGTTTGCATGAACATCCTGCATTCAGACAAGGATAGGGAAAGTACCTGATTGAAGACATGAACTACAAGTCAAAATTCAGAATGGGAGTTTGCTTTTTAACTATGGACTCCAAGAGTCCTCTGCTACGTCCACTCACTAACATCAGCTGTTCTCAGTCTCGACAACAAGTGAGAATAGGAAAGAGACGGTCACGTGCATTTGATGTGAAGGCTCCTGGGAAGTACTGCGTTCAAAAGGAACATCCTTGAAGACTATTAAGACGATTTCAAACTCGTACTAATTGGATTTAACAGACTTTTATGAAAGAGGTTAAGATAAACTTTGAGACACTTTCAGATTCTGAAATTATGCCCATTATTATTATCAGATACTGCTCCAAATAAGATGATATAATAAAGATGAAGTGCTGTTTCCTTACCAATAGAGACTAAAATCGCCACAGATCATTAAGTACAAAAAACCCAAAGCACTAGTCCTCTCTTAAGAGGGGAAAAAAAATAAAAATCTCCAGTTTCTCTAATCATGTTGGAACCACATACTTCAAGACCAAAAAAATGCTCATTTTTCAACACCTTTATTATATTATTGCTGTTTGAATACATAAATCCTTCAAACAGTGGCTTACTTGTGGGGATTTTTTATTTGTTTTTTACAGGAATGATCTGGAAAATTAATACACCTTGCTTTTTAAGACTCACTAGGTATAGCACCCTGATAACCGTCATCACCAATGAAGAAACAGTACTATGCTTGTTGTGTTACCGATATGTAATAAGAACGAGTTATGCCATGAAAGATGCCACACACTCTCCAACAAAGGAAGAAAAATCTGTATTTGGTTATTGAGCCTGAAGCTCTACTACAGAAAGTCCCACTGAACCCTAATGATGCCCTTTGAGGGGAGTACACAGAATGTTATTTCTAGTCACTGAGAAACAAGCACGGTGGCAAGATTAGCTAGGTCACAACGTGAAGTGAATACAGAAATAGTATTTATTTTATTTCACTTGATGCAATGCCAAAGGACTCTAAATTAGGGATACTGACCCCTCATGGGGGATTTGACCAGAGTTCTAGGTACAGAGCACAAGCTCTACATAACCTGTCCGTGATCCAAATGCTACCAAGTGGCAGCATGTAACACTACTTCTCCTCCAATTCTCCCCGTAGATTTATTTGCAGTTATTAAAAATTGCTTATGATGTACCAGTGTACAAAACAGTTGCCCCAAGCTGTAACACAGCCTCTTCTCTACATTTTTCTCCTTCTGAAGAATGTGCTCTCTGAAAGTTGGGCATACTAGTTTTCACACCCAATCTCGGGGCAAGAAACCTTTAAATCTGGTATGTCTTACACAATTAGGTTTCACTTCACTTGTTATCCTGAGAGGTTGAAAGAAACTGTATCACTAAAAATAGAGCACAAAATACAGCTGACATCAGGTATTACCTTAAGAACCTCTTCTTAATTCATCTCCAAGCTAAGATATTCTAAAGCAGCCTACAGCTGCCTTCCTATTTCCCACCTTCAGAAGACTCCTTGCATGTTCTCCTTCTCACTTTTCCAGTCCTGCTCAGCTGCTGAAAGCAGCAGCAGCTCAGAATACCAGCCACAATAGCTCTGGCATAATTCCTTGAAAAAGTCATGGGGCAAGTACGAAAAAATAAACGATGACCCGAAAAGGCATCACAGAGCTGAAATGTCCAAGTAGGGAAGTCTCCAGCTTCATGTCAGCCTAAGGACCATCTCAAACACTACCTTCATACCGAGAGCCACCAAGAATTGCTCAGTGCTTTCAACTCAAGCTGCCTGAAAAGGTCAGAGACTTGCACTGGAGCTTAGGGTTCTTCTTGTAGGTGGTAACCACCACCTTCTAGCAAGACACAAGCTTGACAGTGAGCTATAAGCAAACAGCCTTCTCCCAGCTCCCTTGTTGTCCACGAGCTCAGGAAGGCGGCCATGACTTCCCAACATTTGCTGAGATGCCAGGAGGGTTCAGCTCACAACAGTGCAGCACCAGCGCCGTGTTTGGATCCAGAAGCTCTGACAACACTCGAGAGAGGACACAGAAGTTCCATTACTTTCACCCAGCCTAAGCTTACCCAAGGTGTTTGTCACCAAGCTTAGTTTGCAGTGATGAGGTACTCCACACAACACAGATCCTGAAACTGAGGATTTACTGAAAATAAAGCAACTCCTAGTATTACATTCCCACGTATGTACATGCATACCAATGGGTCTTTACTGATGGCATACCTCTGTATCAGCAGATCACCCGCAACCACACTACCTTGGAAACTGAATAATTTTTAAGAGTCCCTCAGACTAATTCTGGCCAACAGCACAGGTTTCCCTTTTGCTGACATGGTCACATTATCGTTCATCTTGCCTCCCTGGGGTCAGTCAGAACGCGGTCCTTCCCTGTGCTAATGTAGTAGAGATTATGATCCATTAACACCAGCATTGCTTTTTACTTTGATTATTACAACCAGGTTGAGAGCCGAAGGTGTTTCAAGGTAAGCAAAATATCACCAGAACACATGCTCTGTTTCAGATAAACTTTTATTTTCTTTTATTATAAAAAAGGCAGAAAATAAGAATCAAATTTAAGCTAATAAACTAAGGTTAAGAGTATGATAATAGTCAAAGACTATTAATATTTCAGACAACCTGTAAGTGCAATCATTTGATGTACTTCCTTTGCTCAAGATGCACTCACTGTGGATCATGGAGCCTTTAGCACAGACGTCAAGCGTTCGGTCACTTGGTCTCACATACTGACCTCTGAACAAGACCCCTCTCCCAAGAGAAGGCTCAGCACCTATTGCAGCCACCTGCAAAGCTTTTCTAACTTCCATAAATATATATATACACACACATATATATACTTCTACATAAAGCATCCTATTATTTTCAAACATGAAAGGTATACAAAGTAATTAACCACACATAGTCATTAGTCAAGTGTTTTAACTCACATCAACACAGTAAAAACTTTTCAAAAAGTGAAATCAGTTGCGTCAAACCGCAATAAAACCCATTTGCTACAGCTCAGAAATCCAGCAATGACCTCATCCGGGGCTCCAAAGAGCATTAAGTATTTCTACATTATGACATAAACATTTTTCCTCCCCTTTCCACCTCCTGATCTCAGCAAACATCTGTTCACCTAACTGATTTTGAAGAACTACTGTGAGAATTCTAGTTCTTCTACAGCAATTCTCACCGTCTAATAGAAAAAAATCCAGTACTGTTATTTCCACCAGGTGTGTCCTTACACATCATAGTGAATTGGATTCCATATCCATGACCTTTCACCATCTCAGCAAATCTTCAGAATATGTTTGTCTGACAAGTTTACAGTCTACAACACACATTTCTTCTCACATTGTATTGTGGAATAAATTAAATGCAGTTTTGTTTTAAATGTCAAGCCATCAGTTCTCAGCTTTTTCAAACAAGCAGTGGATTTTATATCATTTTTTCCCCGATGATCACAATGTTGCTCTGTGGTTACGTCACCAGACTTTTTTGGCCTGTTTTCACCAGACTTGGAAAACTCTCTTCTTCACAGATATTACGTTCTGTCTCTAGCTCAGGCAACTTTCTAAGACACAAGCTGTCCAAACATACATCTACCCACTCAAAACTTTTAATTAAAATCTGTCAAAAGCAATTAGCCTGAATAAACAGGAACTATAAATCCATTTCAAAAATCACACAATGGATGCATATGATTATAAATACAGCAGCATTTGAAGCAGTAAAAACCAGCATCGCCTGCACTAGGACTTGTGTGAAACCAAAGTACGGGAACAGCAATATGAAGGTGTTTTTGGGAGACAGCTCTAAGGGAGGGACAAACCCACCAGGTTTCTTTTCTAGGTTCAGGACCATTCAGGTCACTGGCAAAGTCACTGGCCCTCGTGGCCAAGAGGGCCAATGGGATCCTGGGGGGTATTAAAAAAAGTGTGTCCAGCAGCTCTAGGGAGGTTCTCCTCGCCCTCTACTCTGCCCTGGGGAGACCACACCTGGAATGCTGTGTCCAGTTTTGGGCTCCCCAGTTCAAGAGAGACAGGGACCTACAGGAGAGAGTCCAAGGGAGAGCTACGAGGATGATCAATGGACTTGAACATCTCTCGTATGAAGAGAGACTGAGAGAACTGGGGCTGTTTAGCCTTGAAAGGAGATGGCTGAGAGGGGACCTTATTAAAGTACAAAAATATCTGAGGGATAGGAGAAGGAGACAATCTCTTCTCAGTGGTGCCCAGTAATAGAACAAAGAATAATGGGTTTAAGTTAGAACATGGGAAGTTCCACCTCAACATGAGGAGAAACTTTTTTACTGTGAGAGTGATGGAGCACTGGCACAGGCTGCCCACAGAGGTTGTGGAGTCTCCTTCTCTGGAGACTTTCAAAACCCACCTGGAGGCCTTCCTGTGTGGCTGCCCTAGGGGATCCTGCTCTGGCAGGGAGGTTGGACTAGATGATC
Source organism: Trogon surrucura (assembly GCA_020746105.1). Lineage (NCBI taxonomy): Eukaryota > Metazoa > Chordata > Aves > Trogoniformes > Trogonidae > Trogon > Trogon surrucura. The sequence goes on along the minus strand of CM036617.1, from coordinate 106,803,773 downwards.
TCTAGAGGTCCCTTCCAATCCCTGACATTCTATGATTCTATGAAAATACACCTGGGGAAATGGAAGAAGCTTTAATAAGAGATGCCCAACCAACCTTCTGAACCACTGAAAAGCCACCACTGCCATTGAAGAGACTGAATTAAAGACCTGGCACAGTTTAGATCATACTTTCTGTATCATGCTTTCTGTGCTCGTGTATTCCCAAAGTATGCTGAAAACCTGGGTCAGAGCTGTAAGGTGGACAGACCTAGAAATCTTCCTACAGTAAGATTCCCCAGAAGAACGTCTTTCCCGCTCCCCCAAAACATCATTACATTTTACTAGAAACTACGTCGTTATATTTAAAAGTGCAGAGAGCAGAAAGCCCAGGGGCCGTTGCAGAGGCCAGCACCAGGGTGGGCAGGACACGGCGCCTGCAGCACAGAGGGAGCACGGCCCCGCAGGGCTCACCCCACCTTCCCTCCCTCCCGGGAAGGGCAGCCCTTGGGGCTGAGGCTGCGCAGACAGACTGTGTTAGCTCTCAAACGTTATTTCACAGTACGGTAAGTACGGTACTTGGCTTTCTATACTAAGGTTAAAAATAACCACTGCCTTCGCCCCACCGCAACTTGTCGAACGTTGGCATTGTTCTGCTCAAAATGCACCACTGACGAAGGTGGAAGCTTTAACCAGAGGGGTTGAAAAATCTTTAAAAACTATTTCTGTAAATCCAGATTTGGGGACATACAAGTATTTTATACTGTACTATCTGTATATTAAACAATTTGGAAAATCTGTCAGAAAAAAAATATTGAAGTTACAATGCAATATATTATTGCTATAATATGATGCACTGCGCACTTGAAAGTTAACAGCAAACTATTATAAAAGTATACACCTCAAATTGATGTTATTTCCTCAGACCACCACTCAAGCACTCCTTCCCTCATTCTTTATTCTACTGAGAACAGTACATGGCTAGAAAACCTGCTTTGTCTCAGCTGCCATTCAGTTTTTCACATATCCCAGGTCTCCAACACAATACAAATAAACCCATGTATTCAGTCTTCAAAGGAATCAGTGTCACATGGATGACGTTTTCATTCTAAACCTGCACATGCTATTCGTTTACTATATTACCATATAAAAATTCATGTGTGAGAAAGAAAAGTAAGTTCTTCCTCTCTCTTTCCACAGTTTACACTGGGCAGAAAGTGAAGCCTTCTACCACACCAGGTTGGTTTAGCCCATGACAGGGAGGATGGATTAAATGATCTCTAAGGTCCTTTCCAGCCTAGGCCATTCTGTGATTCTATTAGTTCTGTCGTTGGTAAAACAGGACCAGCTGTAACAACAGAAGAAGAAACCAATTCAGGCTCTTGTCAGAGAGCAACGGCAGGAAGAAAGAGGGGGACAACACTGAGGGGATGCCAGAGAAGGGAAAGGACTCCAGCTTTTTTCTCCTTTTAGCCCAGTCCACCTTCAAGCTTTACCCAGGCCTTTCTGCTGACCTGAAGGGTGGAAATGTGAGATTAAAGCATCAAAGAAAACATTTACTACTAGTCAATCCAAGATACTGCATTCAGTTTTGGCAACCTTTTGTCATGGACAAACCTACTGAGGGAGAACAAACACAAAGACAGTATCAATTTAAATGTCTACCAAGCTTCAAGCAATACAAAAATAAATGCAAGACCTAGAATGAAGCGGGCTGTCGAGCCAGTTTCAGGAACTATAATTGGACTCCATGGCAAAAACGGTTCATTTGCGTTCCATACAATTTTTTTCTCTCTCTCTTTTTTTTTCCCCCTCCAAATCAGCCTTCACAATCAAGAGATCAGAAAGGAACAGTTTCATCAACACTGACATGTTTATGCATTAATTCAACTATCAAAGCTGACCCTAATACAATCAAACAAAATAATTTCCTTCCCAAACTGATTATCTCATTTTCACAATATCATTGAGTCCATGAAACCAAATCTAATTTGAAATTGTCAGTAATTATATCCTTGCTTTAAAGTTTTAAGAAAAAGCACATCACACATGCAACAGCTCTACAGAACACCCACAGAAAAGGTTTTATTCAAAATATTCCTTTCTTTCCTTGGATATGTGGTCTCTCACCACATCCCCATTAACTGATCTAAGTTAGTTACTTTTAATAACAACAAACTTGGAAGTATCAAGGGCATTATTACTCCTTTTAAAAACCAGTACATAGGCTGTCTAAAACACCCATCTCTGAGCTTTGAGCAGGGAAGAGGGGAGGAGAAGAGGTAGATGAAAACAAAATGGAAAAAAAAAAACAGCCTGCACAAACAAGACTGCTTATAATGTATATAATGGTATAGCATCGACAACTCCATCTCATACACCAGGCTAAATCCACCAAGGAATACAAGACGTCTAGGCAGTTTGCCAAGGACTCAAGTTAAAAAGGTGGAATCATTTTCTCACTAACAAACCCAAAGGAACCTCAGGATAGGGTCCCACACAAGCCCACAGGTGAAGAGTGAAATGTTCCCCATCCAACCAGATCAACTCACAGTGAGGGGCACCCCTCGCTCCCCCACAGCTAAATTATGCTGCCCTGTGAAACCAGCTGCCACTGCAGCTAAAGAAATTGCTTACAAACCAAAGTACTCAAGACAGACGAATTCCAAGCAGATTTTCTGTTGATTTCTCGTTTTGAAGAGCTATCTTGACTACTAGACACTCCCAGGGACTGCTAGCTTCCCAAAGTCAGGACGGTGACAAATTGGCCTACCAATTCAGCCGGAGATCCTGCTCTTCTTCCACCATTGGGGTGAAGTGCTGAGACAACAGACTTTGAGCTACCAAACAAACATAACTGAAGTACATGTACATATGGATCACATGAATTTTCAGTTGTTTGGGTTTTTCTGGTTTGTTTTTTTTTTTACAGAAACATTACCCCATTCTCTCACTTTCCATTACAAATTACAAAAAGCAGCAAATAAACTTGTCTGCGGTCAGGCAGGCATCAAAACACTCGGTGTAAGCTGCAGGATGCGAATGTAACCAGATCATGCAGAGCAACACTTGATCTGGTCGCACCGAGGCCAAATCGATTACGAGGCATCAGCCGGCGCTGGAGCTGGCAGGACACGAGACGGAGCAGCCACAGCACAGCAACGCACTGCGAGAGTCTGTGCGAAACCCACCTGTCAGCAAAAACGACACAGAGCGGTGGCCTAATTAACACCAACTTGGAGCGAGGACAACGCGCAGAAGAAAGAAACTAGCACGCCTCGCGCAGTGAAAACACAACCTTGAATTAATTAAGGGGCTGAAAACCAAAGCCAAATCCGAGGCGATGAGGCGAACTAACCTCTGTGTGCCTTTGGAACGTCGGACCACCCCAACCATCCCAGTGAGGGGGGTCGGGGCTGGCCCTGCGAGGCGGTGCTGGGCGAGCTGCAGCAGCCGCTACCTGCGCAGGTGGCACCGCAGCATCGAACTCAGGCTGGCCCAGCCACCTCGCAACCAAATCAAGGCAGCCTTGGGTTCATCTCCAAGCAGCCGTCGGAATGAAATTTCCATTTGGACCAGGACTTTTTCTGGCAGTCAATCCTGTGCGTTACGACCCAAGGTTTCAACGCGTTTCCACAAACACACACGGTGTTCAAGAAACTGGAATGTTTTGTACAGCACTGATTAGTATGCAGACTCTGTGCTTATAATGCTATGGAAAAGAGAATGTGTGGGAAATCTTTTAAATTCACCAAATTAATCTAAGGACAGGCTTCAGGTCAGTGATATAACAGACTGGCTATGGCATCATCCCTTAACACACTAGTATAAGCTGTAACCACTTATATAAAATGATCCTCTTCAGCAAGGAAACAGAGACTAAGACCATCCAGTATCTCACATATAATTAAGGCTCACTTCTCACCTCAACATTTTTGCCCTGAGTACAGGGCAACATATAACAGTGACATTATCAGGCATTTCTGGGGGAACTACTAGCAGCCACACATGGAAATTCACAGTACAGTAAACGAGAGACCTCTTCACCTTCTTGTCCAGATGCCACACTGAATACTGCCCTAAAAATGACAACGGCAAACAACTACTTTGGGGTTTTTTTTAATAGCTATAGCATTGCAAGTGAAGTCAGTGACAGAAAAAAAGCCTGGTTTTGATCACTCTTTTTATTACTACTCCTGACTACAAACATGATTCCATCATTTTGTTTTTATCTCAACTCAACAGAAATCATAAGGATATGGCCACAGTAATAAATGGTCTTGTCAGAAGGATGATCCATAAACACCAGGCAGATGTACAAAACACCATCCACCTGTAGGAACAGAATCATTTTGAGCACCCAGTAGACAGAAAACTTCAAATGATTCCTAGCACTTCTTGTTTACATTCATTTTAACTTCAGCTGTGGCTAGTAATTGCATTCTTCTGCCATACCTAGTGTATAAATGTTCGTTAGTTAAAATCTTGATGCTTAAACCACCTTGCACAATTATTGCATCCCACAGGACTGCCAAGTATAGGCACAGCATATAACCTGAGAGAAAACAATGCTATTTATTTTCAGCGTAGTTTCCTCCCATTTCAGGATGAACTTGGCACGGTAGAAGTGCAGAAAAGGAGGACACATCCCAGGCTGCCAGGACCCTTGCTTTCCAAACTGACACATGCCTCCAAAACTAGCCACCTGTGATCCCTACTATCTCAGCTAGCTTGCATATGATGCTCTTCACTCAAGCAGCAGAACGTTCAGAAGCCGCACACGTGCGCCGGACAAAGTGGTACCACCTCAAACCCATACACCCGACTCTGTCCCCAGGCGTGTGTGTATCCATCCGAGCGTGTGACTGATGCTATTCGCCCATCATCATTGTAAAATACGGAGAGATACCCTCAATAAAAACACAAGTGTTGAAGTTGCAAGCAAACAGCCTCATATGATGCATTAAAATCTAAAATGAAATATAAATAGGAAGTGTTTTCAACTCGGACTACTGAGATTCTGGTATTTTTAGATCTAGGAGTCCAGCTATAAAGTCAAACATTTCCTCCAGGTCATCAAATTTCACATCTGTTTTTTCCGTATCCTGGATCACAAACAACCACAATCTCGGTTTCACTACGCTACTCAAATCTAATTGGGGCAGACAGACAGTGGCACAAAGTTAGCTATAAACTGATCATGACTACTGCATAAAGCCCTTGCTCTAAATAAAGTCTCTTCATCTCTGCAATAATGCATAAGACTCCATGAATATCAAACCTTCATAACTTCACACTGTTCATAGACCACTAGCTACATGAACTTGGCCTTGCGGAACTTCTGCTTCCATGGATTTGCAGAGACCAGCATTAAAGAGCTAAGACACCTTCCTCCATGCTGGGCAGAATACTTGACTATTCATCTCATCCTCATTCAAGAATGGCAACTTGATTATTTGCTTTTTTGCCAGCCACCTTCAAACATCTCCCCTCCGCTACCAATCTAACACACTGCAACCACAACTCCAGCAAACATCTGAAAAACCACGAGCATAAGTAATGTGTTGATGAGAGCATTACTGCATCCATTCAGGTTTGCAACACTTCTGAAAACAGACTTCCTTCAGCAAAAGAGCAACCTGCCACTCGGATGCGAGCTGCCGTATCCAGCTGTTCCTCTTCTTAAGTCTTACAGCTCAAATCTTCTCTCGTTTCCAGGGCCCTGACATACAGCAGAGCCCAGCCCAGCAGTGTCTCTGTCAGCCCGACTTATTTGCAATTATGAGTAAGAGAAAACACCTCTTCCAGTAGTAACAGTGATAGAGGAAGACATGCTAGAAATCAGTACTTCAGTGGATAGACACGTGTGCATGCTGTATACATTCACAGTTTCTGTAAGTACATTCAGCTTCAAGACATGAAACACACAGTCAGTGAAGAATCTTCTTGGTCATTTATTCTGAGAGAGTAGATTTGCAATTGGCACTCATAGAAGTTCACTGTTTTAAGTATTTACCATTGGTACACGTGATACATAATTAGCAGAGAAATGTTCTGCACTGAAAGAACAGATCCCACATAATGCACATTTACACCTTACTCCCAGAAGACTAAAAAGAGAAGCTCTGTAGGTGATTAAGAAAAAATTAGCATATTTACCAGTGAAACATCACACTGAGACTATCACCTAGAGGATAGTACCTGGCCATGGTTTACTCTTCCTGCATTGCATACCTTTATCATTTTTGCACTTCCAAGCATCATTCTGGGAAATATCTAGAGCAGTTTAATGCAGACATTGCACTTCTGCCTAAATCTCTCCTTTCAAGACCTTTGATTGTAAAATTTTTGTGCAGTGCTACAAAACTTGTTCCTTAAAAGGGCATGAGCAACGTGCTCACGATATTACAGAAACTATGACAACTATATTCCCTCTTAATTTTATGTATTAAGCAATCTAATTAAAAAAAGCCAGAAACTCGTAACAGATTGTTATCTTAAAAAAAAATCCACAAGGATAAGTAGCACTTTAATTAGTTTGCTAAAAATTCTGAAAAATAGATGATGTTCGAGCATTATCATCAACTCTTTTGTAAACCCCTGAGTATGTAACCATAAATCAGTTTAATTATAAATGGGCAATTTTAATAAAATATTAAGAACTATCTCAACTCAAACATAACACCTGAGCTGCGCTGCTAAACTTAACCATGTTGCTCTCAGGAAGAAGAGATGAAAAATAATTCAGGTGCTCAGAGAAGAAGACACAACAGCATAGCATTGGACAGTAATTTACCAGCATCACAACTTTCATCAGAACAGCACAAAAATATAGATAGCCTCTTGGAACCCTTTACAGACTTATAAAAAAAAAATGGAGTGGGGCTTTTTATTTTTCCAGTTGGGTAGCATTTTCGCTTTCTAGAGATGCTTTTGTTTGTTGGGTTTCCCATTGAGGGTTGGTGCATTCAACCCTGAACAGCCACTCTTCTTGTGATTTTGCCTGTGCTGCTTTCCAAATAGTCAGTACTTATTAAAAAAACAATCAAAACCACACACACGTGTACAAGTTAGGCATCAAGCTTTGCCAGCTTTAATCTACACCAAAGCATAACATACAAACCACATTGAAACATTCTTAAGTCATCTCCTTACTAGCCAGAAGAGAAAGAAGTAGCTACTCAAAAGAAGGTAAGAAACTTTCTTCTCTTGCACTGCTTCTTTAAGCTATGACCGCCAGAACCAGCCTCGCCTTGAGGTTAGGAAGGGATGCATGGGGAGCCTTCCTCCCAGCCACAAGCCTGCTCGGCACATTTCCTCAGTGCCAATCCACTCACAGCAGCGGATGTGGCCGGGCCAACGGAGGAACGCACTCATAGATTACACGAAGGAGTCACTAAGTGTTTTGCAAGAGACAGTGATTGCTTTAAGCACTGTTTCCTAAATGGCTGCATACCAGTTTTGCCCCTATAAAAATGGTAGAGGTGCAGAAAATCATTATCTTCAAGCCAGATTTTTCTCTTTGGAATCACTACTTAAGACCATACCCCCCCCTCCCATCCCCTTCATTTGGAGCTTTAACAGAAAGCCAGTGGTGTGTGACCCCTGTGTGTGACACGGCAGCCCCAGTGCCTTTATTAGACAGGTGATGCTGGGAGACAGGCAAAGCAGCCACTCCTTGCATTACCTCAATCAGACACCAGGAGATTTCCAAAGTAGTTTGATACTCACATTTTTCTTTTTAATGTGCACGATTCCATCTCTGACTAGGGTTCAGTGACTGCGCTACCTTAGACAAACCGAGCGTCCCTGCAAGCTGTCACAGCTGGAAGACATCATCCTTCCCATCACCTCTGCAGCTCCAACTATATTAGACATGGAGAGGACCTGCAGTGCAGAACGGTTCCATTTTCACCAGTCCTCGGTGCGTTTCACTTCCAATCACACCTAGTTCAGTTACATGGCATAGGTGTCCATGAGGGGCCAGCGTATTTAAGACACGTTCCTGGAGAACATCTTCTGGTTGGGTTCCACCGTGGAAGAAGCCAGTCCACGTGCCCCAAGACTACCCTGCAGCACAACGTCAAGCCCAGACAATCAGTCCATCAGCACCTTCTCCTCAGGCACACTTGTGACCTGAACATAAATGTTAATATAGGCATAAAGCCACCAACTTTAATCAAAACGGAACACAAAAATCAGACTCCATGCACTCTTGAAACCCAAGCGCTGCACCAACTCACTCCATACCACAACACAAACCTACTCCATCCTCTATGCTCACTGTGATATTTTCCTCTTCAAGGCTTAACACGCTTTTTCAAAGGGGTTTATAAACTGATAGCAGCACATGCCACACAGCCAGACAAGGCTCAGCATGATTGCTTTCACCTCCCAAACTCCAAAGAAGCTCTGAAAATAGGTGCACGACATGTACATCCTAGTCCAAAAGAGCTAGGCTTGTGGAAGCTAGACTTTTTTCTCCACTGATTTCTGCAAAGTTATTGCAAAGTCCACAGACTATCAGACAGGATGGCAAACTGGCCACCGCTGCCTTATAAGCTCATTCAGAACTGGTATCTGTTAGTGGACCAGAAAATAAGTCTTCCTCAAATCCATAATCACTGTTCAAAACTATTGGGAGTGTCTCTTCTCCTAAAGGTACAGGCAAAACTGACAAAAAGATGAGGCGAGCAGGGGAACCATCGTGCCTTGTCGGAGCCTATTCTTTGGTCTGGTACCACTTCTCCAGAGGAGGGGAATCAGTAGACGCTCATTCATCCCCACTTCAGAAGAACAAGATCTTAAGAGCCAGGTTTCATTAAGAGAAAACTGTTTCTTTCTGACACCTCAGAAAAATTATCTGTGTGGGAACTGCCTGTGCTCACATGTGGAGAAGGGAAAACAACACCACCAGTCAAGTACGCCCACATGCTATGGCAAACCAAAAATTAAAAGCAGGATGGCAGGAACGCCATCCCTACAGAGGGCTCGCGAGAGGTGCTTCTGGAAGGCAGCTGCGGCACGTAGTAGAAACCCACGGCTAACGCCACAGTTTCAAGGATAAGGACCAAAGAAGGAAGGCAGAGACCAAGAAGCAGAGGCGCCAGGCGTAGCAGTGATGGTGCAGAGGACACACCAAAGACATCGAACACGAGTTAGTAAGATCTTCCAGGATCAAAGCCAATGCAGATACCTACTGAGCATCACCCTTCCCAACACTAATTACTGCAAGCACAGTGTGTAATTTTAATGCATCTTTCCCATCTCCTCCCATCATTAAGAACTGGGAAGAGAAAAAATCCACCTCAAGACATGGGCGAGTCTTCTCAACCAGCATTAACAAAATATCTGTGTATGCGTAACTTCAAGTACAACTGGGCTACGCATTTCAAAAGTTTCAGGCAACCAAACCCATTCTCTAACTCAGAATTAGTTCTGCAGGTAACTCCCAGCTACTAAACGTATCAGCGGGGGAAACACATTAAGGACTTCCCTGAAAGCGTTCAAAAAACATGCAGACGTGGCACTTGAGGACATAGTTTAGTGGTCACGGTAGTGTTGGGCTGATGGTTGGACTAGATGATCTTAGAGGTCTTTTCCAATCTTAATTATTCTATGACTTACATACATGTATCTAACAACCTAGATGGAAAAAAAAACAAAAACCAAAAAAACCCGAAACAGTAACAACCATCATTACTGTTTTGGTTTGGCCTCGCCGGATTTCGGCGGCGGGGGGGGAGCTGCAGGGTGGCTTCTGTAAGAAGCTGCTAGAAGCTCCCCAAGATTGATAGAGCCAATGACAGCCGGCTCCAAAGAGGGACCCGCCACTGGCCAAGGCTGAGCCTATCAGTAAGGCGATAGCAGAGGAACGCCTCTGTGAAAAACATATTTAAGAACGGGAAAAAGAACTGCGCCATAACAGCTGGCACAGAGATGGAGGAGTGAGAGTCTGTGCAGACACCAAGGTCAGTGAAGAAGGAGGGGGGGAAGATGAGCTCCAGGCGCCCGAGCAGAGAGAGTCCCCCGGGTCGGTGGTGAAGACCATGGTGAAGCGGGTTGTCCCCCTGCAGCCCATGGGCGAGGTGCAGATGTCCACCGTGAGGATCACCGCATAGATGTCCACCGAGGACTCCACGCTGTGTGGGTGGATGCCTGAAAGGGGACTGTAGCCCGTGGGAAGCCCGCATCAGACCAAGTCGCTGCCGGAACCTGTAGCCCGTGGTAGGAGGGAATGCCCACGCTGGAGCAGGTTGGCCGGTGGGACTTTTGGGATGCTGCGGGTGGCTCACGCTGGAGCAGTTTCCCCCGAAGGACTGCGCCTCAGACTCACGAGGGGTGGGCTGCCCCTCGTGAGGTGTCTCCCGTTGGGCAGTTTGTGATGAATTGCCCTTCGTGGGACAACTCACGCGGAGAAGAGAGCGTGAAGCTTGTCTCCTGTGAGAGGGACCCCACAATGGCCCTGGGGAAGAGTGAAGAGTCCTCCCCTGGAGTGAAGAAGCGGTGAAACCAATGTCGGATGAACTGACCGCAGCCCCCATTCCCTGTCCCCCTGCGCCACTTGGGGGGAGGTGGTGGAGAAACCGGGATTCATGTTAAGCCCGGGAAGAAGGGAGGGATGGGGGGAAGGTGTTCTGTTTGTTAAGATCTGTTTGCTCTTTCTTACTTCTCACTACTCCTCTCTGATTAGTTCTTTTAATAAATGTACCTAATTTCCCCAAAACTGAGTCTGTTTTGCCCGGGACGGTAAATGAGGGTTATCTCCCTGTCCTTATCTCAAAACCCTGAGCCCTTGGAGATATTTTCTCCCCCTGTTCAGCAGTGAAGGGGGAGTGAGTGAGCGGCTGTGTGGGTACCTGGCGGCCGGCCAGGGTCAACCCACGACAATTACATAACAGTATCCATACTTTTTTATTAAAAAGAAATAGACCTGTGTGTATAACAAATGCACTATCTATAGCCATGTCTATAGAATTAAACCAGTCTATTTCTTCACACAACATCCCTTGCATTAGCATGGAAACCAACAACAAAAATAAAAATGTACTGAAGACTGAGGGGACAGTAGAGCCTCACTGAGGTCAGGCACTCTTATTCCAAAGGACAAGCTCCCCTTCATTAATATCACATATTTAGCTATGTTTAAACAAAATTTCATTTTCCCAACACTGCTGTGGTATTTTCTGAGCGATTTCTCAAAAAATCCCAGCTGCCTGTTGCAAGTGCAAACAATCCAGTAATTATGGTAAGCATTTCTGAACACCTAATCAAAACAATGCAAGCTGCAGAACTACATTATTTAATCTGTTTTGCAAACACAAATTCATAACCAGTGTGCCGCTTCTGAAAAGAAAGTCACTATATTCTTTCCATTTCTTGGTGTGGGTTTTTTGGGGGGTTTTTTGTGATATTTTTTTTTAAAAAAAAGGTATATGAAGACTCATGTAATTAACTTGTCAACTTCTGGTTTACAGGACACTTGCCCATTATTACTACTTTTAAAGGAATTTAGCTTGCAGGCTTAAAACAGACCTAGGCATAGCACATAACTAACACCATGTACTGCACATAAACCAAAAAACAAAAAGACCAACAACATTTACTATTCTGAGCACTGAAAACACCTTCTAATACAATAAACATGATCCGACAAAAATGGGAGAATCAGTCTGGGAAGTTTCAAGAATATTTTTAATTATGTCAGAGAGAGCTACCAATGGTTGGGTAACAAAAAAAAAAAAACACACCACCAAACACACCAAGCAGGCAAACAAAAAGAACACCCAGAAAGAACCCCACCAAACCAAAAGTTCAGCTTGTTTTGGTTTTATTGGTGGTTGTACTTTAATTAAGAAACGTTTAAATTATCATTTCAGGTCTGAGAAGAAAATATGGGGGGGAGGAAGGAAGTTTCTAAGAAGACAAAATAAAACCATAGCACAGATTTGTACAAATGTCCTTCAAAAACACACACAAAGTTTCAGCTTAACTCCGTAGGTGATAAACCCCTATTTTGCTTCTGTTCTTGATATTTCATGTTACTGACTACAGAGATAAACCCTCCCTGAAAAATGTGAGGGTGTAGCCAGAATGCCAAAGTTGTAATTAGTGACACCCGCCCGCTCCCCACCTCCAACTTAAACAAGGTCTCCAAAGCAACATTTCTAAAAACAACAAACATTACTTTTAAAGGAAGCTCTTCAGCAAGCTGGGCCCTCCCCAGTTTCCTAAATGAAAATGTAAAAATCATACATAGCAAGGCAGTTCTCACAGACTTAAAAGCCATATCCCAACAGGGCGAGCAGGCTACCCACAGCCTGTGGGCCCTTCTTGCCCCAGATGTATTTTCTCCTTACAAAGCAGAACAACAAGGGGGACATGGCACAAACAATGCAAAACCTTTGATGTTCTCGACATCACGACACCAAGATGTCGTGATTTGACTACAGAGGACTGAAAATGCAGAGATGCCTCCCAAAGAAATCTTCATGTGCTTTTTTCATGACGTGCAGTCAAAGTCATGGGCACGGGTGGCTAAAAGTACTCCCCCTTTCCTTTCTGAACATTTTTACTCAAAAGAACACATCAATTTGGGATTTCTGTACCACCTGGTTTAGCAAGAAAACCTGGTATCCTATGACATACGCTGTTAATTCAAACAATGCAGTAGAAGGGTTAATCTGCAAGGTATTTGTTACCAAAAATCTATAAGCATTTTAATTAAGAAGTGCTAAACCACTTAAAAGATTAATTAGTTACTGTAAGGCTTTTTCCCTACTCTTGCAACTGATTCTTAAGAGAAGAAATTCACTACTTTTCCAAAACCACTCAGGAAGTTGTTTATTGCCTCTTCCCCTCAAATCGAGTAAACCATTCAGTCTGGTTTTCACAATATATGCCACGGAGCAGCATGTAAGGTCTCCCCATTTTTCTTCCTTTGCAGATCACCTTCAGGCAGACCAGCACTTTGGCTGCTGACATGATTAAAAGCAGTCTTTGAATTAAGAAGCCAGTGATATCGTATGTTTTCCAAAGACAGCTAGAGTGAGAATTGGGGGTGGGACGTGGTGTTTCTTTAGGGTGTTTTTCGCTGTGCTTTGTTGATTTATTTCCCCCTCTCCAGACGAACCTTACACTGCATTGCTTCTCCTGAAACAAGAATTAAAACTGTTAGAGCAAGACAAAAGCAGCTGAATGCCAAAAAAAGACCTAACGGGCACAGCACTGATCCAAAGACAAACCTAACAAGAATTACCAGAGTTTATTACTGCACGGTAAATAAGAACAGGAATTTCATTTGTGTGGAAGACACCCAAAAGCCCCTCAAGCCCTGGAAGGAAAAGCTCCTGACAACACCCATCAGCTGAGACGGGCAGGAGAGCTGCAGAGGAACAGCACCAGAACCGCACTGCAGAACCGAGACTTCTCCCCACCCACACACTTTTGCAAAGGGCAAAGTAAAGGCAAGAATTCAAAACAAACTTTAGGACTTCAGACCAGCATATTGTGAACAAAGCAAATGATACTCTGGTGGAGTGGTGAGATAAGCAAACAGACCCACGATTAATTCAGTTTTCTTTCACCTCCCTGGACAAGCTCATACCTTGCCACAAGTCTAATGCTTGGGAGAGCTGCTGGCAGCCGTGGCAAGAGTCCTGCACTGAAATTTAACTTGCATGTGCCCAATCCACCAATTTTTAAATATTTTTCTTGACCAAATTATTCTCTGTAATTCAAAAGCAGTAAATAATGGACATAAATAAAATCTGCACTCCAGCTTAAACACAGTATACCCCAAAGCCTCAGTTGTTACAGAAACACTGGGGAGCTATCGCTCCTAAGATACATAATTTAGTGATCATCCTTCCAGGGTTTTTTCTTTTGCAGGCTTTGCCATTTAAAAAATGAGAAGACTTGAAAACGCATCTCTGTTCAGGCCATTTCCAACTTGAGTCAATTCTTTAAAAACCTCTTTCTTTCAAACTTCTGATCCGGAGAGCCACAGAGCTGGTTGAAAGCGCAGAGCAAAGACAACGTGTAAGCAGATACAATCCAGACTTGCTCGGCACTACCCAGCAGCACGGGAAATGATCCCAACCAGCCCAGCCTGCGGGTGTCCAATTCCAGGGTCTTTTGTTCCAGCAGGACTCGCAAAAAAAACTAAACCCTTTTAAAGGGTTCAGAAAAACTTATCGCTCACTTTTTATCACAATTTAACGCTAAGAATAGACACTTACCAACTGTTTCATTGACCGGTTCTGCAAATACTGATGCGTTTTTATCTGTGAAATCCCAAACCATACCAGGCAGTTTCTCACAGAAAATGCTAACTCACAACAGGTTTAAAAAAAAAAAACAAATAAACAGAGTTTAAGACTTAATTATGTTTTGATAACAGCAAAACTCATATCCTAAAATCAACAAGCAACTAACTTAACAGCTGTCTTTGCCAACAGTGTTATTGTCTGCAAACATTTGTATGACCAGACACTGCCGTACTCCCCTCAGGGTGTGTGTGTGTAAATGCACTGGGAGTTCCCTGCGGGTATAGAATTTAAACACCACCATTTGAACAGAGAACATCTGATCTGACCTCCTGCCCATTACAGACTATTACATTTCTCCTGTTTACCATGATGAAGCCCAAACACCTTGTATTTACCTCTTTGGAAAATTAGTTGTGCAGTCTTCACATCTGGAGGCAAAAATCGTATTTCCCTTCTCAGTTTGCCCCAAGTCCCATACTGTCAAAAACACGTCCCTGATTTCATATTTGAATGCCTTCCAGACAACGGTACTTGGCATGCCTTTCCTTGCCTGGAATTTCCTCTTTCTGGAGGCAATGAAGGCACTGCTCAGTTTTCTTTTTGATAAATTACAGCCTGCTTTTCTCATCTGGTTTTACCTCTAGAGCTGGAATTAAAAAAACTTTTTTTGAAGAAAAGAAAAATTACCTCTATCCATCAAAGCCACTAATTTCTGTCCTGTCTCTCTCCTTCTCTGAGCCCTTCTTGGAGAGGACGGTCTCAGCTCTCCAAAACCACATGAAGCCCATAACACAGTAAGCTCAAATCTAAGCCGAATTTACCTAAGCTCACTGGTTTCAGCAAAGCCTCACCGCTCAGTCATGGGATTGTGAGGGGACAGGAGATCTGGGCAAAGAAGCAGCCTGGGGCAGGGAGGAAGCCCCATGGAGCACCAGGTGGGTGCCCCAGCTTCACCCAACATTAATTCTTCCCATGGCTCATTTTCCACACAGGCTCCAGGCCTCAACATCCTCTTTAAAATGAGGGGGCCACTTATTACCTCCCTCAATGTCAAACACCGGTTTCACGACAGCAATAGAAATCTCCAGACTCCTACCTGCTACTGTCAAGTTTTACAACTCAACAGCACCATATGAGTCACATATAAGTCCTTCTGCTTATAAAAGGAGAACGTATCAGCCTGTTGTTATTCAGAAGTTTTCAAGTGACAAATTAAAGCTTTCTTCCCTTATCAGTTAAGAGATAAAATTTCCCTAAAACACGTTACAAACACGTATGCATGCATTTATACTCAAGCATGCGCAGCACCATGCAGATCAAAGGGGACAGCTGAGATGAGCCAAGCAATGTATGTTAGTCTCAATTTTTAGAGCCTGGCTCCTGATCTTCAGTATTTTTGCCCATTGCCCCACAGAAGTTTTGCTAGATTTAAACAGAAACTTACTCATTTAGGTTTTGTATTGTAGCTATAAATTAATCTAAAGCTATTTCGCAAATCTCATTTGAAGTCTTATTCAAACACGTTTTCAGGAATAGACTGTGATTGCAAAGTAAAATGCCCTACTTAATTTTACCCTGATGTTTAGCAGAGATGACATTTTCTCTCCAAGCTCAACTATTCGCAGCATTTTCTCACAAACACCTTCAGAAAGGCGTTAGCTCACCTGCCTGAAGGTTGCAATAAAGCAAGTTTAGACTGGACATTAGGATGAAATTCTTCACGGAAAGAGTGGTCAGACACTGGAACAGACTGCCTAGGGAGGTGGTTGAGTCGCCATCCCTGGATGTGTTTAAGTGTCGCTTAGATGTGGTGTTGGGTGATATGGCTTAGGGGTGAACTTGTAGTGGAGGGTTAATGGTTGGACTCGATGATCCCAAGAGTCTGAATTGTTCTATGATTCGATGAAAAGTTCCCCCTAATCAGAGCAGGGACTTAATGGAGCCTGTGGCCGTGGCAAGCCAGCAGCCCAGTGCACGGTACCAACGCAGACCGATACCCAACTGCACAGCACGAACTGCCCGTCGAGGGCATCTACCCCCCTCTCCTGCCCACCCAGCTCAGCTTGGCCATTCACCAAAATGAAACAGTTTGTGACCCAAGCAGTAAAGTGCTGATTTTTACCAGAGATGTCACCCCAGCCTGGATTCAAACAGGTCCGGCAGGCTACTACCAGTGAAAGGTGAAACACTTCACCTCAGCAGCTCAGAGTGATCACAATGACAAACACTCTGCACATGGAAGATGAGAAACTGGCTTTTCAGTCATTAAGGATAGCAGGGAAAAGAGAAAAAAAAAAAATTCCCCACAACTTACCATGCCACTGTGAGAAACAAAAGACGACAATGTCAAAGTATAGAAACAAATCTAAACGGAAGTGAAAGAGACCACCGGGACCAGTGTCCAGATCCCCTTGGGGACCTTCAGAAATCTTCAAAACTCTCTCCAACACTGACATGTATTCTGGGTCCTTTATTTGGTTTTTAACTTTTTAGGCTTTCTAAACCCCCCTCTTAATCTCCTGCACAAAAGTTAAACAATAAATTCAAAGTTTGGGAGTATTTTGCTTTGCCTTCATTTTTTTTAAATGATGTAAGGTTAACATTCTCATGGTAAGTCATATTCTTCTAGATACTGTGATTATAAACAAGTTCCCACCTGCAAATTGCTTGCGATAAAAGTTCTAGGAGCAAAGCAACAGTGAAAGCAGGACAAGCTGCAGTTCAAAAATTGTCAGTTTAAAAAGCTCGTTATTAAGCAACATCAGTATTATCCTTCTAAAACTTAATGGAATCAAAGACAGAACTGGCAAAAGGAAATAGAGATTAAATTAGGATGCTGAAATATGTGTCATTAAAAGCAATTTTATTCCACTCCACTTGCTTGAATATAAATGCACGCATAAATGTTTGTAACGTGTTTTAAGGAAATTGTATCTCTTTAGAGAAATGGGAAGAGGACAGAAGAGGCACACACAGCAGAGCTGCAGAAGAATATCAACCAACCTCCAACCAGCTTACCGCATGCCACAGGTCTAGAAGTTTACTGATGCTATGCATGCACAAAACCCCCTCATTTCCATACTGCAAGTACTCAACAATTAAACTACAATCAATCAACATTTAGTACATTTCAGCCTACAACACCTATAAAGAAAAAGGAAAATACCCAAAATAATAAATGCCATTTTAAAACATCTGTCTTTTTGTTACATTGTTTTCTTCTCTTCCTCAGTTTACCCTTCCCCTAGATAATACTTTATTTTTAATTGTTTACATAAGCAAACATACATGCATTGAGATGTATATTAAAAGGAGATCTTTTTCAAGAAAAAGAAACAAAACTGGAACCCATCACTTAGTTTGTAGATGCTTCAAAAATTAACCACAACAGAATAAAACCTTTAATAATAATCCATAGAAAAATCTTTCTCCTCATGTTTTCAAGGCATAAGCAACCAATGTAGTTTTCCAAGTTACCTTCCAGATTATGAGAAAGCAGAAGGCAATAAAACTACTGTATCAGCTCAGTACTCCATATTCCATTTCCAGAATTACAGCTACAAATAAATTCACGTAACTAAACATAGAAAGAAGCATAAGTTAGTTAGCTGTTTGTCTCAAAACTGTATCACAGTATCTGACAGAGCACAGGGCTGGGGGAGGAAGTCAGCCCTTTGCAGAGACCATAATTTAGAGAAAAATCAATTTTACAGGGTCAGAGCTTTAGAATGAGCAATCTCTACTTTAAAAATGTGCTGATAAGGTAAGACACGGTTTGCTGCAGGCACAAAGACAACGCAGTATCATGAAAATGAGATTGGAAGTAACTCCAAAATCCTACCCTGTCTCTACTTTTTTCGTTTGTGTCCACTGGGTACTACTTCTAAATTCTGGAGATGGATGAGGAGGCAATTTTCACCTTCAGCACAGGAATTAAAAAATAATAGTATGTTTTAAATCTATTAACACCAAGTAACTGTATTGCTCAAATTTGAGTCATGTACGTGTAAACTCCTGTTTCATAATTTCAAAAATCTCAAAGTCCAATATTAATACAGTTCCCAAATAACATAGGGTTTTCCTCATCCTCCCCACCGCCTCCATCTAGAACTCCTATTAGACGTGCACTTTGGTTTACTAATCGCAATTCCAAACGCAAATTATGTAAATCATACAAACTGCCCTACTGGATGACACTGGTAGCCTGCTCTGAAAAGAAGCAATTTTAAAATGCTTTTACTAACAGGTACAACCAGTTTTGCCCCATTCCTGTCATATGTTATCTGCTGTGGTTGAATAGATAAGATCTGCTCCAGGGGAGGACAGACCAGAAAAGGATGAACGGGGAATTCCTATTCGGATTAGCTCAAAATGGGTCAGTGGGAACTGAATGGAGTTATCCATCCCTGAACACAGCTCCTTGGAGATGTTTGCCTTTTGTGAAGACTTGACACTAACTTCGAACAATCAAGAACCAAAGAGGGGTCAGGTGTGAAAACTGCTCATACCCTGCTGCAGGACACCAGAGGGAGGGCAAAGGGACTAAAGCCTTAATTAAATGCTATTACACAAACTTTAGCAAATGTGGTTTCAGAGGTTGGTGCTCTTTCCCCAAAAGAAGCTGCCTGCTCTTTTAGCTGGGCCTGTTCAACTGCTTGTGGCCATTTTCTGACTCAGGTCTCTGAAGTACCTCCCAGAAAATGACACCTACCAAAGGCACAGCTCGTTTCCTTCAAAACAGCTCAGGATGATAAAGACAGCCTAAGAGAGGGCGCCAAAAAGCGCTGAAAAGGCAGAGCTTAGAGTGGTGGCCACTGGTGGAAGCAGGAAGAGCAGCTTTGGGCAGCCAGTTCCAGAGCTAGGCTGGTTGCCAGCCAAACAGCAGCATTCAACTACTGCCTGAAAAGAGCAGCCAGATGACAAAACCACAAAGCATGCTGGCTCGCCCGCTCCTCTGTTTAACACTCGGCTGTCCCGCAGTCCAAGGAATGCCATCAGTCGACTGGAAGGTTTGCTTCTTTTGGAAAGTCTTGTACGTTATCAAGATCTATACTAACTCTTTATATTAAGTCCACAAGAGAAGATCACATCCTCCTGAACTTGCTGTGAGGACCATCAGGAAACCACAGCAAGGCAGAAGTCCTGCTTCTCAGCTGAAGTCACAGCGCTTACAGAGGTGTCGCGCTGGGAGCTCCAGTAAAGAAGCCAGCAATACCCGTAATACCGCTCTCTCCTCTTTCCATTAACCAATGCAGGGCAAGAGACCTGCAATACACAACTGTGGAATAGCAGCATCCTTTACCATCAGTAGTTGGTTTAAGGTTTTCCATCCTTATGAAAAGCACCACTTATGTTTATGTTCATACATCAAGAAGTGCTTGTCATCTGGAAAGCGCGTTCTGTGAGCCACTGTAAGATAATGGCATTAATTACACACCATGAAGTGCATTACCCCTTTGCCATATTTCCAGCATGTCAAATTTTGGTTTGTAATTACTTGTATCACTGTCAAGTATTTGTTCTGCTACGAACTACAGTATGAAAACAATCCTATATCCTCCATACAGCAAGGAGATTGAGGTATGACGTTCTTTTTTTAATAAACACTAACATACATACACACATATTACGCTGGCTGTCATTCAAACTGATCCCCGTGAACGGAGGCCATTATCCCCACTTAGTTTGTTTCTCTTGTGTTATATGACTAAATTCTCACACGGAAAGGGAGCTATTTTTGGCAACTGGAGGCATCTCCAGAGCTTTTAGAATCTACAGCAGAGCACAAGAAGATTTAATAATCAGGTAGATCTCTAAAAGTTTTTTAATCAACATGAATTAAAAAAAGGAAGAAAAAAACCCAGGCTTCAGAAACGATGTCACATCACAATCAAGGGCAGAAAAGTGACTTATTTAGGGCTGGAGACTCAAAACCACACACCAGCCATTACTGGCTGATATTCTCATCTGGTTTAATATCACCAAAAGAGACAGAAAATGTGTTTTCAAACCTGAAGTGTAGGTATTTCTGAAGGAGAATCAGGGAAGGAGGCCAGATTCCAGATTAAATTGTGAGAACAAGGGCTCTCGTTGAACAGAAAAATAAAAACTGGTCACAGCAAAACTCTGACTGCTCTTAAGAACTGAGTCCTTTGTCTCCAAATTACTCCAGGCTCAAGCTCGTCACCAACATTGCTCTTGGCAATCCTCAGTCTGGTGGAGACTGTTGTAAACTCTTACGGCAAGAGCATGCTCTAACAGTTAACCAAGCTTACAGAAAGTCATTCAGTATTTTTTCAATTTGCTTTACTTATAATCTTCTTACACCACAGGATTTTTTTCAAATCCCTAGAATTTAAATCCAATAACACACAGCTCTAGACTTACGTGTTAAAACCACACCAGACAGCTCACCTAACAACTTCAGTGAACCTATTACCATATACAAACCCAATTATATTTTTATCAGTAGCTGTCTAGAACTTTGTCTCTTCATTGCCTGGATGTAAGGAGGCATGTAAGTGACTACTGGTTCAATACAGTCTATACACTAATATAATTTATATACACAGATCCACATATATGGCAATTTTGATGTCATATGTTAAGTATGCAAATATACTGGGCACTTCAATACATATTTGCATACATTATATTGACACATTAGGTGATTTTAATGCATTACGTGTATATACATGGACATCTGACAGATTTTTTTTTTCTATTAAACCCAAATACAATTTTTTTAAACTTATGGCTATTACATACATTTTTTGGAAGATGTGACAGATGCCAGAACAGCACTCCTTCAGAGTATCCAGGATTAAGGGTGTAAATCAAGCCTAGAGACACTGCTTTTAACATAAACAAAGAACAGCTTAGAGACGTGTTTCAATGCCGAAGTGAACCTATCAAACCAGGGAGGGAGCAGGTTGCACAGTAAGGCTGCGCAGGTCCTGTCCTTGGAGCTCCACTTTCAAGACCCAACCATAGAAAGCCCTGAGTAGCCTGGTCTGACCCCGGAGCTGGTTCTGCTTTGGGCTGGAAGTGGACCAGCGACCTCCTGAGGGATCCCATGAGCCTATCTAATAATTTCTTGACCAAGTCTCCCCATCTAACAGCTTGTGTTAATTATTTTACTGAGTCACTTAAAAAATTATTCTGCTCAGAAAAACAGCTGTCAATTCATCAGCAGTCACATGAAGTTATTATGCTCTTACACGATTTGCGAAATTTTGTATTGGAAAAGGACTGCCCATTATTAGAAATCGCCATACCTTCTCTTCACACAACTTATAAACCAAACTGTTTATTACCCTTTACAGTTTAATAAGCACACGCAAAAAAGAAAGTAAAGAAAAGCCACGAAAGATGATCTATATTTCTTGTAGTTTCGCCATATGATTCAACACTGATCAGTTAAAACCGATTAAGAAAGACTATTTGCATCTGTCGCAGAAAAAGCCCATGGGAAAAAAAAAAAATAAAAAATACCCAAATCCTGTCAGCTCCCTCATGTTTTCACGCATCCTATGAAGAAGCACAGCAGGCAGAAAATGCATTTGAAGAGAATGCAAGTCTCACAATTGTCTGTCGCTTATTAACAAAAGACAAATGAGGGAGCAAGGCTAAAGCTCCCTTTTTACTCTTCTATTTTGTGCCCCTTACTGTCAAGGATCCTGACTGCACACCAGAACCCAGAGCACCTGCTCTGCCCCGCTCACCCACGCCACTGCCCACCCCAACACGGCAGCATCCTAAAGAGGACCCGCAAAAGGGACCTTTCAGCAAACACGAGGCCTTTGCCAGGGGAATTTGGGAGCAGAACTGATGGGAAGAGGAACAGAAATTCTGTAATGGCAGCAAAGGAAAGGCTTCCTACACCTCAAAGTAATTTCTAAAGGTCTGCTTGAAAACTCAAAGAAACTAATATTTGGGGTCTTCCACAAAAATAAGGAAAAAAAAACCAAGAAAAATAAAACCTTTAAAGTACTACACTACTCAAGTGAAAGAAAAGGAAAAAAAAAAAAAAAAGACAAGCTGTCAGGCAACATACTTTTTGTCCACTAACCTTCTGAGGGCCAGCTGGTGTGATATCAATGTCTTAACTTGATTTCAGTCAGCTGGTAAAAGAGCCTTGCTTATAAACATAGAGCTAGAGCAGCGAGAACAGGCATGGCAGAAATCCTGATAACCTCAGGGTGTTAATTAGAAGAAATCTTGATTTATAAACTGGAATCATCTGCACAAATTTGCAAGAATAGTGACCGTCCCTTGCATTTATCTACTAAAATCAGCCAATTAATGGAAGGAGATTAAAACAAAAAATGGCTACTAAAGAATATGACAGTTTTGCAAATTATGAGAGCTCTCGGAAAATGGATTTCCTAATCCCAATATGATTCACATGAGTGGCAGAAGCAACATGTTAAGCAACCACGACATCACCGGAGCATCACTAAGGAATACTTCCTTTAAAGCTACATAAATAAATATTAATATACCTGTAATTTTAGAAAGGAATTTGTCATGCTTAATACAGAAAGAATTTGTTTTCTTCCCGCTTTCCCTCTTCCTTATACCATTCTCTGTAAAAGCAATGTACAGGTTCTTTGCCGTTTTGCAGAAAGTATTTGTTAAAATGGCAGGAAAAATGTTTCACTTCAGAAGAGAGATCTGAAGAGCGTGTAACAATCTAATTGGAACATCAGATTTCACACCTTAGCATACGAGACCAGTTAAAGTGAGGCAAATGCACACACGCAATTCCTATTATGAAGTATTTTAGTATTATAAAAACAGTCACTTGTTTGAAACATCAGATATCAAGACTGACAAACGCCTGATCACAAGACAACCAGATGTTAAAAGCTACCTTGCCAGCAAACATTTTTTTTTTTAAAAAAAAAGGAAAAACGCAAAGCCTCAAACATTCATATGGAATGATGGAACAAGATCAAAAGCTTCGGAAGAAATATCAGCACCCATTTAAGTGAATGTCTGGAGCCAAAGGACGTCTCTGAAAATTCTGGATATCACTAAGGCAGACACCATTGCGGAGGTCTCTGAATACAGAATCTCCCCCGAATGGTTTTGGTGCAAAATCCAAGCCCCTTTTCTTGCAAACACCTTTACAGTGACAAAACCTACACAGCTATCTGTAAGGCCAGGGCTACAGGGACCCAAGAGAAGTGTCCATCCCTCTGTGTCCATCCCTACGCTGAAGAACCATCTCAGCTGTAAAACCTCATTTTTCACTTCAGCTACGCACCCAAGTCAGAGAATCCCCTTCCGTTGCATTCAGACAACAAACGGTTGCATCGAGCCGATAAAACCCAAATAACTTTTGTAAATGGAAGGTTTAAACCTCCCAGCATCTTTACAACTGCTCGGCTTGATACACTCCGCTCCACACGGGCAAGATCACGCCTCGAAACGGGAGCCTGCGGCTGGCAGCCTCGGTGGCGGGGACGGAGAGCCGTGTCCTCTCCTCCACCGAGTACCAGGGTCCTTCTCCCGGGCAGGGCACCGGAGCCCCAGCCCCGCACACCCCAGCCCCAGGGGGAGCTCCGGCTCCAGGATCTGCTTTCGGGCTCAATGTTGGCGTTTAACGCCCCCCTCCCACCAAGCCTCCCGGGGCAGAAAGCAGGGTTAATCTTGGGTGAAAAGAGAAAATAAGCTCTCAAGGCCGAGGTCCAGCAACCAGGGACCGCAGGAGACCAGGAGGTAAGCGCTCCCCTTCCGCACCTTTTATTTAGGGAGGGGTGCACCCACACCCGCTGAGCTTTGCGCTTCTGCAGCCCCGCCGGCTCCTCCCGCGCCCCCGGGGCGAAGCGCCGCGCTCACACCCCGCCAGCCGGAGGAGGGGAGTGGGGGGCGCCGGGGGACCCCTCCCACCCCCGGCCCCACCCAGAGGAAGGAGGAAGGGCCCGGCGGAGCCGCCCCCCGGGGAGGGGAGGGGAGGGCAGTGGCGGCCGCGGAGGGGCGCGGGCTGACGGGCGGCCGCAGCGCGCTCGGAGGCGCCTCTTTGCTGCACTGCAGAGGCGCCATCTTCTTCTCGCGGCTCCGCGCCCGTCGGCACCGGCCCGCCCGGGGGCGGGGGGAGGTACCGCTCCGTACCGGCACGGCGCCCGCCCCCCCCCTCCTCTCTCCTCCCTCCCCTCCTCCCCGCACACCCCCGTGGGCGCCGCCTTCCCGGCTGCGCCAGCCCGCGGGGAGCTCCCCACCGCCGCCCCGCACACCTGCGGTGCGGAGAGGGAGGCGCTGCCCTGCGCCCGGCGGAGGCGGCGTCCGCAGCCCCGCTCGCCCCGCGGCGGCAGGGGGACGGATGTCGCTGGGTCGCTCACCCGCACCGCGCCCCCACGCTGGGAAAGTTTTCCCTTCCCCCAACCTCTCGGGGCGGAGAAACCCCCGCGGCGCAGTCGGCGCCCCAGTGGGACGCGCTCGGCCTCTCCCCAGCCCTGCCCGCCGGCTGGAGGCGCCGCCGCCCCTCCGGGCATACCCGCGCCCGCCGGCTCCGCGGCGGCGGCCGAAGTTAACGGGGAAGCGCCCCGGCGGCGGCAGGCGGATCAGTGAAGGGAGCCGGCCCCGGCGGCAAGACGGCCCCGGCCGCCCACGGCCCCCCGCGAACACGCGGGGCGGGGAGGGGAGCGCCGGTCCCAGCGGTTCCCAGCCCGCTTCCTCCTCGCCGCCTCCGCCACCCCCCGGCTCGCCGCCCCGGTCGGCGGGAGCGGCCCTATTGTTCGGCGGCGGGAGGGCGACGGCAGCCCGGAAAAGAGCCCCCCCCTCCCTCCTGCAGCCCGGCTGCGTGACGGGCGCCGGCGACCCCCACTCGTCCCGCCGCGGCCGAGCCCACACTGCAGGGGCGGCTGTAGGCAGACAAAGCCTCGGGGAAGCGGAGGAGGACGGCGGAGAAGCCCCCGCCCGGCCGCCCCCTGCCCCGCTTACCTCGAGAGCCCGAGCGGCGCCGGAGGCGAGCAGCAGGAGGGCTAAGTGAGGCAGCATCGCGGCGGCCGGGAGGGGGGGAGGGAGGAAGGGAAGGAGGGAGGCCGGCGAGACGCGGCGGGATCTGGCTGTAAATCCGCGGGGCCGCGCCGCTGCCGGGGAGAGCGACTGAGCTGCGGCGGCACCAGCCGAGCGCCGCGGCGGGGCCGGTCAGCTGATGGCCCGGCCCGCCCCCGAGCGGGCGGTGCGGCCCGGCCCGGCCCGGCCCGCCCCGCGGAGCCTCCTAGCGGCGGCGCCCGGGCGGTGCAGCATCGGCGAGCGGCTCTCAGCGCCGGCGGCCCGGGCGCGGATCGCCTTCCCTCGTTGGCCCCCACCGCGCCGCGCCCACCCCTTCCAGGGGCCAGGCCCAGCGGCGTCAGGTCCGAACAGCAAGGCGGCTCCTCAAGGCCCCGGCTCGGCGGCTCGGTGCGGCCTCGGGCCTGTCCCAGGCCAGCCTTCAAGCGGTGAGGGCTTTGCCCTCGTACCGGTTGTTCAGAGCTGCAGCACCCGCCTCCCCCTCGGCCGCTCGGGCACCATCGGTAGCCGTTTCCGAAGCCACTGCCCTGCCCGCTGCTGCAGGGGAGCCCCGAGGCCTCGATGTGCCATCAGCCCTGTGAAGCTGTGCCTACAACCCCCATCATTGCAGGGTGTTCATGGAAGAAAGCCCAAATCCAAGCTTACATGTGATTTGGAGCCTCTTGGAACAAATTCTGCTTTTACCGGCAGGGTCACGGGCCAACCTGGGATCTTCAGTTACTCTCTCGGCGCAGGTGATGAGCAAGCACTGGTGCTTGGCGCCAGGACTGTTCCCGACACACCAGTACACACACGGTCCTGAAGCGTGACCCTTGTTCTGAGCAGCCTGGGGAGACAGCTGTGGTGTCCATGATGGTGCCCACTGCTAATCCCAAGTTCATTCATGGGAGGGCTGTCAATAATGAAGGCACATGGGAATATCGGCAGCGCTTAGATTTATGGCAGTTGGATGAGGAGGAAATTAAACGTAAAGCTGTGTCAAACAGCTTGGAACCAGGAGGCCAGGGCAAACTAACCTTCTCAACAGCATTGTAGTAATTGGTACAGTAAACCTGCAAGGAGGGCTAAAAATGAGTAATAGGAGAGTTACATATTGAAACAGCTGCTATTGTATCTGAAATTGAATGTGACATGACCTTACCCATCCTGCCTTTGACCTGCGGAGTCTGTGTCAGCGTCTCTGCTCCCACCAAGGCTCTGAAGACCCACCCTGTAACAGAGACCTGCAGCCAGGCCACGTGAGGGGCAGGTGGCTGACATCTCCCCAGCATACAGTTGAGCGCAGAAGCCAGGGGCTGTGTCATCCTCACTGCCGCTCTCACACTCACTTTCTGTTAAAGTCAGCACTGAAATCCCCCAAGACTCTTGGCCGTTGCTGTGGCTGGGTGCAGAGGGATGCTTACCAGGTGACAGTAGCCTGGGCTGCTGCGTCAGGCAGGCTGCAACGTGCAGAGAGAGACCTTAGCACCCACAGTGTTTTGCCCCCACAGCCAAGTCGTAGAGTTAGAAGACCTCTCTCACACAAATGTGAATCTTCTCACTCAAATGAACTGGTTATGTATGAAGAAGGCTTTGGGAAATTGCTGGAGTACACTTACTGAATTTAAAAGATCTCTGACAGATAACAGATGAGGCTGCTCCCTCCCCCCCAATATACAGATGTGAAATCTATCCAACAAGTGCAATTAGTAGGTGCTTTTAAGACACACATGCCCATGATGCAACACAACCTGTAAATTAAAGTGTGTTGAACAGCAACAATCGCAAGCTTAGCTATAATAATACTGTTATCTGCTTGTTAGGATAATGGTCACATGGCTCTGAGGGTTTGGGGAAGGATTTGCCGTGCAAATGTTTCTAAACTCAGCCATTGGAAAGGCAGTACCATGGCTGCAAATAAGCAACATCCTGCTAAAGCTGATGGAGGTCATTCAGAAACAATTCTTCCCAGAAACAATGGAGGCAATCAGAAGGAAGCTCTTTGCAAGTTCTGGAAAAAAAAATAATTAGACTTTCAGATGGGATGGATGGAAGACCAAAATAGATTCATGTAGCCCTTTTATTCTGAGTTGGCTCGATAGTTCTTTGTAATCGTTTCTTCATAATCCTAAAATCAAACAGTATTTCAACTGCTGCTTTTCCAGATGAGCCAAGCTGAATATTTTTAGTCCAGTTCTCCTGGAGGTCCCTTTTGCCTGTGGCTAGGAGCGGAGCAGACCCATGAGATTGCACAGCTTGGAGAAGAGTAGGCAAGGCTCCAGTGAAAAAGGCAGAGAAAAGTCAAAAGTACCAGAAGACCTTTGTGAGACAAGCATTTCCATTTACAGCCAGAAAAAAAACAGTGACAATATCCAAAACTCAGTGACAATATTTGCTAAGTTTTCATGAAGTTAGGCACACTGAAAGGTC
The DNA here is from genome assembly GCA_020746105.1 of Trogon surrucura. Classification (NCBI taxonomy): domain Eukaryota; kingdom Metazoa; phylum Chordata; class Aves; order Trogoniformes; family Trogonidae; genus Trogon; species Trogon surrucura. The sequence continues at coordinate 106,776,099 of CM036617.1, read as the reverse complement.
ATAACTAAAGACTCTTGAAAGCTGTTCTTAAGGTCTACAAAATTTAGAGGTGACCCACTGATAGGAAAAAAAACCCCAACCCCACAGAAATTGTGTTTTCCTGTTTTCTACTCTCTTCTTTCAAGATCTGTCTAGAAGGTCTGATCTACTTTTTCCCTCACTTTCTCTACTTGTTGTCTTAGTATAGAAATTCAGACCTTGGAAGCTGTCACAGCCAGAGTACAGTGAAGCCCACTGCTACCCCACAACAGGGTAAACAATGGAAATCGTCTTCCCAAGAGGAAAGCCACACTGGTTGGATCACAAAATTCTAGAGCTTACATTCGAATCTAGTAAAAAGCTTTCAGCAGATAATCCCAAACTATGTTCAGATGTCGTTTTCCCTTTAATCGCTGAGCTCTGTTATTCTATCTTAATGTGATAACTTTTGAAGTGATGACTAAGCATGCATGTCAAATTTCATTTTTTAGCCACTTCTGTGCTCTGCCTGTGTGTCTTTGTGTGCAAACCATGTCTAATATTATTTTACAGCCTTTTCATTTTAATATATTGTGTATATAGAAACATTGTTCAGCCATACAGTTTTTCACCGAACACTCATAAAGCGAGTGGACCTTCTCCACAAATGCTGGTATTACTCTACAGCAGGCAATAAAACACCTCAGCCTGCTTTATAGCCTAATGAATTACAGTGGTAAATAAGTGAATGGATATTTCACTCCACCTACATATTGTTGCCACACTTACCAAAAGCATCACATTGTCCAGTCATACACATTTTGTCCTGGAAAAAGAGTCTGTTCTTTTGGTGAAGCAGAGAAATGGAAATTCTCCAGTCGCTCCTCTCAAAATAATAGCTAATTGAAGGGTGTTTGCTGGAGGAAACAAAAGCAGTATCACAACCCTTGGAACATTCTTCAGTTATTTTTAAGCAATAAACTTCCTTTTGAAGCTTCCATGGATCTCTCAGCAGAAACTTGTTAACAGGAGAACTCGTGCGTGGTTTCTGAAGGGGCACAGGCAGCCGGTAACACAGATCCAGTGTCGGTATTGCCAAGTGCATCTAAATACATGCAAGTGGTTTCATAGAATGCATGCAGGGTACTGACATTTGCTGAATTTTTGATCGTGGAGGCTTATGTCATTCACACCACAAAATTAGTGTTATTTGTCCAGTTGTTAACTGTATTTTATTCGTGTTATGGAGGATTCCTCAAAGAGATGCTTTCGGCATGATGCTACAGCCAGTGCTTTCACGCAGAGGTTTTCTCCATTTGTTCTCAACTCTGAGCAGAGTGCTCCAAGTTGGCAAACTTGAGTTTTGGTCCAGACTTTGATGCTGATTCACTGTCTCCTTCTGGATTTGCTTCACTTCAGTGCTCACCATGTTCTTTACTGGGGATAATATTGCTTCCCTGCCTTTGTGATTCAGGTAGGGAATAGAACAAAGCACTAGGGTTAGTATTTCTGAATGAACCTCTGCAAGTTAAGGACTTGAATCCTACTGAGCTGGCACCTTCTGTGTTAGTCCCAGTTAAGGAGTTTTCCTGTGCTCTGAAAACTACTACAGCGTAAACCAGATTTATTTCAGACAACTCCAGCAGGAATTTGTATTCTCGAATAGCACAGATTTATTTTTAATGGAAAACCTTTAGGTTTTATGCTACATCTTGATCCACTGCAGGTATAATTAATCTGCTTACTGTCATGCAAGTATCCTCTAAGGACTTTTTTTTTTCCTTTGGGGCCAGCCTGAGAAAGAGACCCTCTAAATATTAATCCAAAATAGGAAGAGAGATGTTGTACCTAATCAACCCTGCACAAGTACGTGCTGTTAGCAACAGCAATGGGTTCGGATATGGTTTCAAATCGTGAACAGTTGATCCTTGTCTGAATTCTGTAACGCACCTTCCTTCTGGTTTTGGTTTTTACAGATGCAGTACACAGTTAGGTAGCCAGTAGCCATAGCGACCTACTCAAATGCAAATGATTTGTTCTGCATAGCACAGGAGTATTAAGAGTTGATGATATCTACTGGAGCAGGTACACAATACAAATGGCAGAGCCAAGCGAATAATGAAATCACAGTCCAGAATCCCAGGAGTGCTCAGCCAAGGAAATGAAAAGGAGATGTGAACGACAGTAATTGCTCTGGTGATTGGGATGTGAACACACATGGACATCACTCCATACCAAGAAAGAAATAGAGTGTTATTGTGACTTCTCTCTTTGTTGACAGAAGCTGTTGTTGCTACCTGATGGTGTCAGTAAAGAGGACATCTTCAGGATGACTGTTTCTTCATTTGATTCTCTACCCCTGATTTTGTTTACTCAATTATTACATAATGCAATATTCCTAACAGAATCAGGGTTTAACATTTGTTCTTTTTTTTTCCCACTACATGCACCGAATCTTCCTAGATATTTTTGGCTTCATGCCTCATGTGGTCAACTTATGCTTATAGAATGACTTCGGTTGGAGAAGACCTTTTAGATCATTGAGTCCAATCCACCACTAAACCATATCCCTAGGTACTTCATCTGCACACCTTTTAAATACCTTCAGGGATCATGACTCAAACATTTCACTGGGCAGCCTATTCCAGTGCTTAACAACCCTTTCAGTGAAGAATTTTTTTCCTAATATCCAGTCTAAACCTCCCCTCGTGCAACTTGAGGCCTAGCCTCTTGTCAACAAATAAAAATGTCGCCCTACAGTATAACATGCCAATTTCTTTTCAGGCAAGTAGTGTTTAGGATTGCTCAGAGAACAATCATCATTTCTGAATGACTAAAGCAAACCCTTCAGAGTGTCTCACTCCACAGGAATTCCAGAGCAGCCATGCACGTGACACTTAGCTATTTGCACCCCTGTAACTGAAAGTCGTGATGTGCTTTTTGCATGTTATGAAGGTCACCAGATGAGGCAGCTATGGTCCTCTAGGCCTCTTTTCAGGAGTTTATTCTACTACGATTTGTGCTCCCAGATAAAAAAACATTGCCGTTTGGGGTATGAATATCCCAAACCACTAATATTTAACAAAAAATAAAGGCAACTAACAGGATGTCTCTGATTTTTCCCAGTACGTGAGCTCACGAGTAAGCTTTTTCTATCATATTCACAAGTCATGAAGTATTTTTTTTTTCTGTCAAAGTTTCATTTTGGTTTTGTTTTTGTTTTTAATCCTCTCCTGTCTTTTCTTGATGCTTTCCACATCCCTCTACAGACACAGCTCTCATGTATTGTCCACTTCAGGTTCCCCTCCGTGAGACCTAGCTCCTCTGTAGCTTTGCTCAGAGCTGTCCTGCTGTCTTACATCTGTCCAGCTCTCCCCAAAGACCAGGAATCCCTAAACACTCCTCTCAGCTTTTGAGATCATTACCTCCTCTTCCCAATTATGAAATTGAACATATTAATACACACCTTATTTCCCTTACAGGCTTTGTGCATGAAAGAAGGGTTCTACTGATAAATCAACCAATTGTACTTGGAGGTAGTAAAGTTATTAAACAGAAATCTTGGTACTTTTGAATTGGCTTCCTCTTTTTCCAGGCCACACAAGCCTTCCACAGATGTCTGAATGGACTCCAAGATAAAAAAAGAGGTCACTAGCTGGACAAAACGAGCTGTCTGTACAAAGGTAGAGATGGTGCTTTGTTTCAACATTGTCTTGGAACCAAAATTAAAAAAAAATAGAAACAGGAAATTTAGCAGGTGGTGTGTGTATGTATGCATACAGAACATAGATTCCAAATTCAGTTAACTGAAGACGTTTGTAAAGAATGAGAAAGTACATTGTTATTTTGATTCTTTGAGCATAGTGTCTCAGGTCTAAAATACCTGCTTAACTGATAACACAGCAGGCTGGGATGCTCAAAGGCCTATCCTACATCTGTTGCTAGAAATGCGATGCTCAACTTGATTTTGAAAGCCCCAGCTAGCTTTCAATACTGAAATTAAACCAAATAAATTTAAAAACAGTAGCAGACCCCACTTAATACAGAACAGCTGTTTGTCAAGAAACTTTAACAAGAGCATCCCCATTCCTCAGCTTGCTTATAGGGAGCTTAACTCACCACATAATTTAGCCTTGCCTCAACTGTCCCTGAAAAACAATACTAGCTTTTCTGAAGTCTGTGAAAATCTGAAGCAGTCAGTAAGGACTGAAGGACTGAACCGTGAGGCCTTTATGTTAAAAACTCAGCTGGAACACCACTGATACTCAGCAGGTGACGAGGAAAGCTCTCAACCCACAAGCCTGCGCTTCGAAGCACCCAAAGCCAAAAAGCACCCAGCCCAAGAAATGGGTACATGGGTGCAACGATTTCAGCAGCAACTGGGTGCATAGGTGCCACAGGTTTCTATCTATCTCTTCACTCTCTATACAGCCATTTGAAAGGCTAAAAGCATTACCTGAAAGACTGTGACTCCAGCTGGAGGGATAGAAATGGGAGCTATAAACAACGGTGATCCTGCTGTAGCCCCAGATGCTCTCTCCGTAAGCAACTGGGGCTTTCGCTCTGACAATTCGCCATCACCCCCCACAGCACCGATGCGTTTGCATTCTCGGAGCCACGCTGCAGCAGCATTTGTGGTGGGAGGAGAGGCCGTCTTAGCTCACCATTTGTAAATTCATATTAGGAGACTGTGAAAGAGTGTCATGGAGCAGCCTATGCAGTACCTGTATGTGCAAGGTTGTTATTAAAGATGAAGGAAAGTGGAAAGAATAAAGAAATCTGCCTTTACTTCTGTTACCAAAATCTGGTGGGTTTTTTTTTTCCCTGAAGCTCCGCAGTTGAAGTAGAACTCAAAGGAAACGTATTCGTTTTAAATTAAACAGTGCTACTTCTTATTGGCCTCCTATGGTTATCATCCAGAAATAAATTCATTTTTCAGAATAAAACTTAAGGAGAGGGAAGAGGAGGAAGCTTCAAAATATTACATCCTTTGCTGAGCCATGTTATGGATCCTCCCCTCAGCTGTAATTCATATTTACCAGGCGAGCTGACTTGGTGCTCTCAGAAATTTACACGCAACTGTGGAACGTGAGGCATTTTCCCATATATTAGCTGGTGCTCGCAATAATGTGTCTGGGCTAATATTCACACATGAGAAAGTACAGATCAGATTGCTTGGTGAGACAGTTGATATTGTTCTGGGACAAGGACTGTTATCGTCTCACGTGGCCTCAAAATCTGGCTGTAGGGTAGTTATCAGGATTTTTAGTATCACGGACTGTTATCACAAAGCATAGTGCACAGTGCAGCTACGCAGATTAGGTGATCATCTAAATATAAATGAACTCTTCCAAGAGATTAATTTCTGTGGAGTCTCATAGTAAGACTGCAATCACTGATGAGAGGCCAGGAGCATAATAAAGCAGCTGCACAACAGCACAGGAACAGACACGCTCAGTCCATCTAGGAATTGCAAACCGCCTTTTATAAAACCCTCACAGTATTCGAAGCAGGAAAGTTTGATCACAAGCACATAAATCAGTGACTGCAGGAGCTCTGTAATGGATGGTTTTGTGTTGAAGGGGGAGGGAGAGGATTGCAATGAAGAACCGCAGACTGTTCGGCATACAAGAACGCTACCATCCGTAGATCCTCTGTGTTTTGTAATCACCCTGCAATTTCTCTCAGCAAATGGATTTAAAAATACTTGTTCAAGTTGATTTGGCATACATCTGCCTTATTCCTTTTGCACACCAAAAAAAATGTACATGTCTTTCCCTGACTTACAGCACAGACACAAAAACATAGTGAGAGCAGGTGAAACTCCATTCCCCCATAGCAGGATGTGGGAAAGGCGCTCACCGGTACGGACAAGGCTGGTTCCATTGAAAAAGGCTATAAAGCTAGACTTTGCATACCAGCATGCTAAAGCAAGGCTCCTCTTATCAGCTGTTAACACATAGACCCAACACCATAACCTGCTCACACCGGGTGCAGTACACATCGTGCCTTCTGCCTCAGCGGCCAAGGGGGCTGGAGGGTGGCAGGGCTGCCCCGTCCCTGCCTTCAGGCTGGGGCTGGACCTCAGGCACTCGGCACCTGTGCAGCTCCCACGATGTGTTCATTCAGGCACCCATTGGCAGAGGGGTGAATGTCAAAATATTCACCGTAACGGAGATGCTGACATTATTCTTTGCATATTTTTCTTTTTCATGAGCTACTAGTGGAGCGTTGAAAATGATGTGGCTGCTTCTATATTAGCGTGGAAATACATGAAGTTAAAGAGGATCAGTGTCATGTTAGACATTTGAAGAACCATCTATATTTTTTTTCCAAAATATCAACACAATATAGTAAAGAGAACAAATTCTAACACCTGTTTACAAAAGCCTACCCTTGTACACAAAAGAAACACCTCCCTGGGAACTAACTCTCAGTTCAGTTTATTGTGAGTTACTGCACTGCATAATCATAGAGGGGATCAGATCAAGCTGTAAAAGCTAATACCCAGTTAAAGCTTGCCAAATTCTGTTTTCAAAAGCAATTTGTCTGAAATTCACTTAATTTCATTTAAAGTCACTTTAAAAATGTGAGAAACGACTATGAAATCACTGAGGTTATTTCACATACATCACCTGACATATTTTACTTATACATTCATCGCCCTGAATGGAGCCTCAATTGTTTTTCAAATTTAAAAAAACAAACTCATATCTCTGAAAAGTTGGCAGGGGGTTGTATAGTACAGCTGAGGTGGCAAATATATGTGTCATTTGCTCTGAATTTTGAATATAATACATTCAGGAAACCTCATATGAATTCAGTTTTCAGAGACAGAAGGAGAAATTCTGACAGCAGAGAAAATTAATGAAAAGTTCTACTGGAATTAGCGGTATCTCAATACATTATGTGCAAATATTTCTATCATAAGAACCACACAGTATATCTACCAAAGCATGACTATAAACCTAAATTTGTTGAAAATAATAAAACTATATAAATACTGATGTTCAGCCTCTAAAGCCTCAAATAAAAAAAAAATTGCACGAAATTAAGCAGTTTTTTAAAATCCAACATTAGTGGGTCCAATATCTAAGTTGTTCCATTTGGTTTCTTGCGCTTTTTACACCAAATATAGTACAGCTTTTTCTGTCACACTGTGAACATAACTATCGCTTCCCCTTCCTCCTGACATGTACACGTTATATCTCTACCCAAAAACTATTTCTATACATAACTATATTAATTAAATGTATCATATACACTTATGTAAATACATATATAAAATACGATCCACTCACTATGATGTATTTTATAGCTATATAGCTGTTGAGGTAGTTATTGATGTAGCTATACATCTAAATGAGAAAAACAGCCCTGACCCCCATTAATCATATGGGCTGGTGGAAGCAACACATTCGCATTGCAGCAGCGTTGGTGACATTCAAAACTGACTGAACCATCACTGATCACTTAATCTTATGAAAAATGTTTAAGAAAGCAGGACTTTTATTGTTCTTGTTACATGCTCACGAGCTGATCTAGGTCTCATTGTGATCAATAAAAGCTTTTCTATTAACGAGCAGACAGCAGACAGAATTGGAAGGCAACAGTCCTACAGGCTCCATTTCACATCAAGAAATACTGAGCACATTCTGGTGCAATTCCACAGTCTTTTAAACCAACCTGTGTGAGACTGCTGCTGCCTTCAGCCAGGCTTTTCCACCTTCTGTCTTACTCCAGCACCAGAACGTAAGTAATGACTCCACTCAGAACAGATCTGGCTGAAACACACATTTTTGGTGAGATTTATTGGTGCAGTCATCTCAACCTGTGTAGGCTTAAATTGTCATGGAATGACAGCTTCCTTCTTCAGGAAATATCCTGAATCTGGTATGAAAGAGGCAATAAAAATCAGTGTGCTTAAATTACACAAATGCATAAGTCCATGCATATATCCATGAATATAGATATGTAAGTATAAAGAGGAATTACCATGATTAAGGATGCTTTTCGTGTTTTTGCAGAACTCCATCATCTCCTGTCTCTGGTCAGATGTTAATGGTATGCTCCTGAAGCTCAGACATAAATTACCTAAATTCCTTCAGATAACTGCATTCATAAGAGAAAAAGGAAAGGAATTATGTGTAGCAGCAAGGATGCAAATGGTTGGTTTATTTCCAACACATTTCAGGTAAGTGTTGTGAGCTACATAACATGTCATAACAGCAACTTGAATTAAGCAGCAGTATCTGTAGGAAGTATTTAAATTATTCTGTGGTATGTCTTTGCCTGTGCAGACAAGGCACCCATGTTAAGGAGAAAATGCGGACTGAAAATATGGTGACATATTTAAATAAATGTTTTGACTTCACTTGTTCAGGACTGTACCTGGGCAGCATTTAGTCGAAATGACGCTTAAGTTGTGCTTTTCAAAACTGTTCAGAGTTGACATAGTTCTACTCCCAAGTAAAAATCAGTAGGAGTTTTGCTGCTGACTTCCACAGAATATAAGCCAATGCTGAGCACTTCCAAAAATAGCTTTCCATCTGTATATTTATTTAAATGAATAGGAACTGTTAATAGAAATAGGAACTGGGAAGATCAGGCTTTTAATTTTAAAAGTTAAAGTTAAATATAGGTTACTACACTAGAAAACTAAACCACAAAAAAAAACCCCAGACAAACTTTAACACTTTTTGCTCTCATTTATGACAGGAATGGATGGAAAACAACTCCATTGCCCCAGGTAACACAACCCCAGGATTTCTGAGGTCATTACACACCATCAGCTCTTTAGGAATGGTATTTCACACTTCCAGTGGGCAGATGAGGACTCTAACAGAGCCATGTATAAGTTGGTTCCAGGTAGTCAACCACCCCTTAAAGAAATTTTTGCATAAACAAAAGTAATCAAACCCATTCTTTTCTACATTCAGGTAGATTTCTACTTCCTGTTTTCCCAAATCTCAATCTGTGAAGCCAATGCTAAATTTGGCTGCTTTCTTTAAAGGAATAGCCCTATGTGACAAACAAACGCCTGTTGGCTTTGAGGCAGCATGGTTGCTGTAGCCAATATTTAACATGGGAATAATCCCGCTGACTGTGGCAAGGGTGCTTGTGTGCTTGAAGTGAGACAGCTATATATGAGCTTTTCGTTACCTCAAGGCCTGACTACTGCAGAAGCTATCTGGGTTCATGGTAAGCCATAGCAATACTGCTTTTTGGTATTTTAGGTCCTCTAAGGTTTGATCCCTTTAGGTCTTTCTGACCTCACTGCACTTTCAGAGGGCTTTACTGATTGAAAGGTCATCTTGGATCCTTGCTCCGTTCTGTACAACAATGGACAAGAGATCTGGTGGGCTAGAAGACAAGCTGATATATATTGGCAAGAGCCTTATCAGCTGCAAATTTAGCTCCTGAAGTCTTGAATACTCAGTTCTAGACAGCAATGTGGTGCAGGAAGGAGTACCTACGCAATGCTGCTCTCAGGAAAGAAGAAGCTATGTGTAAGGGAGACAGTTCTTTATCTCTCTCTTGTCCAGGGAGCGAGACAGATTGCTGCAGCTCTGCAGCCAATACTGGTTTCCCTTGCTTTCAAATTCTGAGTAGGCAAAGTAGTACATTCCAAATCAAAGACTCCAAAGTCAGTGCAAGATGGCCCTAGGACATCTTCTCAGTAACACCTACATAACAGAGGCCAAGTACAGTCACAGTCTCCCAGTTTCTCATTCGTGAGCTTAAAATATACCAGGCAATAGAGCAAATAACACCTTTTTTATTTATTTCCTTTATCCTTTAGTTTTGTCAGTTGTAACTTTACATTTAAGTATTGCTTTGGTTTTGGTTGGTTATTTTTTTACAATGAGAAGTGCCTTTTGAAGTTTGTCTTTCGCAGACGAGAGAGAAGCCCAGAGGCTAAGAGTCCATCCCTAAGTTTTCATTGGATCTCAATAGTGTAAGACAAAAAATCAAAGCTACTCAGTGACATTCAAGGCATCAGAAGTCAAAACTGCTCTCTCTTCCACCCAAAATAGGATGACAATTGTTACTGCCCATTGTTTGTGCAGCTATTTTTTATTTGTTGCAAGTGAACAATTATCTACTTAGAAAAGTCGTATTTTCCCTGTTTGTATTTTGAATGCAAATCCGGGTTCCAAATTTGTTAAGACTTTTTCTATTTTTGCTTGGGGTTCTGTTTTGGCCTGTGTAATCTCAGACTTCATGAGTATTCAAATGCATTTAAACACAAGATTATTCAAAGTCATTAAAGTCTGGCATGTTTTAAGAGTTTGGATTTTTTTTTGTGGTCAGAGGTTTGAGATCTTTGGTGTACTCTGTTATATTACTCAATTCATATTTAAGTATGTTCTTTACTGATTTGCTGACCCATGCGCTATGTTTGTTGTTTTTTTTTCTTTTCTTTGAATAAGTCTTTAAAAGAAATCAGGAAGTCGAGAAACGAGGAAGTAGTACTAAAGGTGAGATAAGCTTGTCTTCCCATGGCACTCAGAGCTTGATGATCCCAAGTTTTGAGCATATTGGGTTGTATTTGTGATCTCAGAAAATCAGCGAAGCTCATTCCAAAATCAAAGTTTTCGGAATGGAATTAGTTTTGTCAAGGGCTTTTCTTTGCTTCTTTATTTTTTTTTAGATGCTGTAGACAACCAATAAGGCTTTCAGGTTAGTGCTAATAATTGATCTTTACCGTCAGAAAGACTCACATCTAAAGCTTCACATGGAATATTTCTTCCCTGTGATCAGTCTAAAGTTAATTAAAGTTGAAACTATCCCAGTCAAAGCTGTTAGATCTAGAACAGACAACCCCAATGAAAAGATGCAAAAGAAACTACAAGGGCAAAATATGAATAGTAATGCAGATTTTAGTCACTCCAAATTTCTACAGAATATTTTCTCAAGTTCTAGAACTTGTCCCTCAACCCAACATATCTTAAAAGTTATCCCAGTGCTCCTCAGGGTTGAAGTCTGTGGTTGATAATCCTGCTTTATCCTCAGCAGAGTTCTGCTGTACCCCTGTGTTTAGGCAGAGGCACAGATCTCTGAGGCTGCTTTGAATTTGTTAATGGAGATTCCTCAGACACCCATAAGACTTAATTCCAAGTGCTAGGAGAATTTTCTGACCTATTTTCATTACTACATGGCAACCAGTAATGCATTTACACACACAAATCATTCCTAAAACCCTCACATTCATTGCCTGAGTAATTTGCAGCCTGCAGAAAGAATCACTTTTTGTGTTTGTCACTTATCCTAAGGAAAACGGTATGTGAGCCCAGCAGAGTGGAAGAAAAAGGTGTCTTGCACTAAAGAATTGTTTGTTTCCTTTCGTCACTGCTACTGTAATAACTTCAAGTCTACTAACCTTTGTTCGCTGGGTAGCAGTGCTGTGTAAACCTCTTCATCACAAATAAAATCTATTATTTATGCATGTAATTTCTGGCCATACTGTGGAGTATTTTTCAGTCTTTTGCTGAGTGTACTTTCCTAACTCTTCTATAATGTGCTGTGAGTTATGAGCAGAGCTGGAAAATTCTGCATAATAGAAGTTCTGCTCCTCTAGTCTCATGCACACATCTGCCAAAATGGTCAATTTAAGTAAATTGTGTTAGGAATGAAGTCATACTGCCATACAATATAATAATGGAACGTGGCTGATTACATTTGTACTATAAAGAGCTGGGTCTCATCATAGAGAAGATTCAACTCCTTTTAAGAAAAAAAAAAAAAAGACTGTCTGAAGTAATGACATTTAAACATTGTCAAGTAAAAAAATATTGGAGCATATCTTTTTAGTCTCAAATCCACATTAATCTCAATATTCAAAAAGCAAATAGTTTATCAACCTGAGCAGACCCTCCCTTCTCCAGAACATGAAATTTGAAGATCTTGTACAACAATGTCCTTAAAAAAAAAAAAAAAGACATAAACATAACAAACCAAAAAGATCCACTACCAAAAGATTCCCAAACACAGAGAGTTAAAATCAAAGGAAGTTAATGTTGGCATGAGCCAGTAAACATCAAATGAAGACACAATAGATTCATGCCAATAAATTGGTAGTGGCGCAAGAGTTTTACGAGCCTTGGCAGTCGTTTGGGCCCAGACGTTTTTGCAGGCATAACAAACTGGAGATATTATCTTTTACCGTTACTGAGATGTGATTTAGAGCAATAAATTTTTTTCTTCTTTAGAACAGACTGAGTTCACACTGAAGCAAGTGCTGTATTTGAGCTAAATAACAGAATTGAACAGAAAACCAGAGACAAGACAAGAAGAATGAATATTTTTCACAACTAACAAATCTTTGAAAATCAGTACTTTGAACAGTGTTCCTGCTTTCTAGACAGTCCCACCTACAGTTAGTTGGATCTAACTTTGTAAATCGTATTTTGCTGTGATGCTAAAAGCTCTATCTACAGAAATAAATCAAAATAGGCAAATGCAGTTGACAAAAAAAAACCAAGGCTTTGTCAGTAAAAAATGAAAATGCCAATCTAAGTGCTGTGGAGGACCTTTGTTTTGCCACTTCTGACATTTGTATTGGCATCCAAAGATTTGTGGAGATATTTTTGATTGATTGCTGAGACATTGGAGAGCAAACCCCATCATTTTTGTGAGGAGGAATGCAGCCAAACAGGAAGTGACCAAGTCAACCAAAAGAATGTCATTTCAGAGTTTTGATTCGGGAAGGCGTCTAAGGAAGTGCACAACTCCAAGCACTTGAATAAACCCACTGAAAAGAAAGGCATCTGCTCACAAGTAGGTGCCTGTCTCCGAGCAGTGGAACAATGAGCTTTGCTGGGCTCAATAAGGCTGCATGTTGGAGTAGTAGCTATTAAATACCCCCTTCCCCTCCCCAAGCTTGTAAAAATACAGCTGTTTTAGGAAAACTCCTAAGCTCCTGCAGGTAATAAAACAGAAGTATCATTTTGGAAGTTTTTATAAGGAACTCTCTCCTGATAAAAATGTTTTAAGTTGCATAGCTTATCTAGTTATTGGATCAGCAACACAAGTGAAATGATCCCGCAGAGCATTTAACATCAATTGCAAAGTCCAGCTGAAAACCTGAAGTTCCTATCCTGGCAAGTGGAAGTTGCGGGTGGAAGGTCCTTTATCCAGTCTGGTCGTATGCGAATGTAAGTGTTTCATAGGTTGCTCTAGTATCAGAATGGCTCAATAAATGAATTGCTCACTTCAAAGCACATCAAAAATCCAATATTCAGAGTGAAAATCTCTGGATTTCAGTCTTTTTTTTTTTTTTTTAGGGTTACAAGAGACAGTAGTAGCAGAGTTGTAGAGTCTATGGGAGGTATACACACCCTAGGGATACATTTTACTCTGTCAAGTTCTGACATGCATTCTCTTTGAAGGTGTTTATTGATTTTCTGCCTCCACAAGAATAAATGACTCAAAAAGCCAGCCCAACTCGAGAATATAAATCATGACTTAAAGAAAAAAGAACCCCCCAGTCTTGCTCTTTAAAAAAATCTATATACATTAAAATAGGAATGGGGAAGGAGATAATAATGCAAGTACTGTTTACAGAAGGAAGCATTGCTCTGAAAAAACACTATGCATTACTTTACTTGCTTGTAGAAGACTTGGATATTTTCAGACGTGGCAAACCAAGGCTTGTTATGATATTTTCTTTAGGTGGATGCTAAGTGTCTGTGCTTAACGAACTCTCTGACATCACACAAGTAATTCTCATGTTTGCTCTGAGCTGTGACTTTCGAAATGAAACAAAATGGCAAAGTATGGAGTGACAAAATCTATATTTTACTGTCATAAGGATTTGCAAATATGGCTGCCTTGCAGTCTTTTAAGGTGATTGTGTTTGGGTTTTGTTGTGAGTTTTGTGTTCTAGACTCACCTCAGTAGCAGCTGTACTTGAAAAGGAGCATGAAAAGATTGAACAAGAAGACAAGGTTTTAACCCTGTGGATTTGTATATATTCGGGGCAGTAGCATTTTTACATTACTAATAACTATTTTATATTATAGGTTGTATTTGTTTGCTTTTTCTTGCCTTCATCCAAAAATGTAATAAAAAATACAGAAGATATCTAGAGGAAAAAAATACTTCAGCTGAGAGAGAAGAGCACTCGAGTATTGGGGTTTTTTGCCAGGAGGCATCAAGAACAGTATGGTTCTACAAAATGATGTTTGCTTTCTCTTGGCCTATAATTTCGATTCTTCGTACCTAAGAAAGGTAGAAAAGAATGAGGAAGGAGTAGAAGGCTAAAATCAGAAGGAAGTTGAAAAATAGATATGGAGCATGGAATGCAGATGGGGGAAAGGTACATGAGGCAGGTAGAATAGGTGGGAGGAACAAATAAGTAATAAATAAATAAAAAAAAATAAAAACAGCAGGAATAAAAACTGGAAGGGTAAAGACAAGGAAAAGTGCGATGCAGAAACCCAGATGGTATGGAAAATGAAATGCCCTAAGGCTTTCATTTCAGGTCAGGATAGAAGAAACCCAGCAGGAAACAGATTAAATTTGTGCCTTTTCAGATTTCACCAAGAAGTTCACACACTATTTTGGCAATCTTTTTAAACACTAAATTTACTTTAAACTATTTCCCTGCCCCTTATTCCCAAACAAAATGTCAGCGGAGAGGGGAAAAAAAAAAAAAAAGTTTCATCCCAAACTGCTGGTAGTCAAGAAGTGTAAAAGTGATAGAGATGACTCATATCAAGTAGATCAGGCACACTGAAAACAGAAGATAGGAGCAGCAAAATAGGAAGATGAGTGTCTTGTGGTCTATTTGAAGTGCTTTAAATCTGCAGTTTATAAAACAGCAGGTGGGAATAGGTGTCTAGAAATAACTAGCCAATAGATAAAATGCCAAGGGATTTTTTTTTTCCCCAAATCATATATTGCTTCAAGAAGAAAATACAGCTATTTTGGTAGAGATCCACAAAAAACACCAGTAAAAAGTAGCTAACCTCAAACCATTGAAAACAAACTGTCTGCCACCTCTCTCCTGGACATTGAAAGCTTTTCTTCTCCAAATACTAAACCACTTATCTCCCATAGGGCAATATATTTTTTTTTTCCTCAACTGCCCACAACAGTGGTATTTATATCACTTTTGTCCTGAGAAAGAATGGCAGATCTAGGTTTTGGGGCAGGTCCTAGAGAAACAAGCATCGGGAAGTGAAAGAGTAGGCAGAGCTCTGAGGGTGATACTGAACCACAGAAAAATAACATCTGAAGTAACACTAAGGCAGAAAGGGAGGTTAGGCATTAGGAAAAACTTCTACACTGAAAAGGTTATCAAAGACTGGAACAGACTGCACAGAGAAGCAGTTGAATTGCCATCCTTGAATGTGTTTAAAAGCCATCTAGATACAGTGCTCAGGGACACAGTTTAGAAGTGGGCCTGGTAGAGTTAGATAACAGTTGGAACTGATGATCTTCAAGGTCTTTTCCAACCATAACGATTATATGATTCTAAGGCTATACACCTTTTCTACTCTTACCATTTCATATTAAAGACCAAATACTTTATTTACTCTTTCTTTTACAAGGTAAGAGGCAGTCCCAGGAGCAGTAACAACTTAGCACGGAATTTTCCATCCTGGTCCTGCGCCACTTCCTTTGTGCTACGGTGCAGGTAAAGTCAGTGTATTACTGAGTCCACATTTACACTCTGTCAAGCACTATTCTGAAATGAGTGCTCCTTACAAGCAAGGAGAACTAGCACAGCCACTGTATCTTACATTCACTTGTGTTCAACCCTACCTATTTTGTGAATTCCCAAATGAAAATAACCATAGAATAACATACACTATAAGAGACAGGTTGAGCACACACTCAGTTGAATTGTCCACACTGTAAATAAAGCCGTTAACAGCCTTGGCTGTGGTATCGATCCCTGAGGCATGCCACTAGTCATCAGCTGCCAGCTGGACTTTGTACTGTTGATCACCCCCCTTTAAGCCCAGCGGTCCAGCCAAATATCCCCCCACCTTATTGTCCACTTATTCAATCCAGATCTCACCGACTTGGCAGCAAGAATACTGCAGGAAACGACGTCAAGGGCCTTGCTAAAGTTAAGTTATACAACCCCCACTGCTCTCTCTTTTATCACGTGGCCAGTGATCTCATCATAGAGAGCAGGCAGGCTGGTCAGGCCTGATAACAAAATATTTTGCCTTCAAATAATCCTTGCTTCATCTCTTCTTCTAGGGTGTAAACTGAACAGAAAAACATGCAAGTCCCAGACGTAAATTTGCCCAGTAAATGTTCATGCAATGCATGATTATAGGCATACGTTACTGTAACACCCAAAGTTTCAAATTCAAACCCAGGGTGCTATTTACAGAGAGATGAAACAATACTATCTTTGCTTAAAGGGAATGCACAGTCAAGGATCAAACCTTAACATAAATGACTTGTGATCTCCTGTTACCAGTGTAATACTATTTCTCTTGAGAATGGTTTTGCGGAGTATTGCTTGCTAATAAAAGGTAGTTGTTAAAACAGTCAATTTACAGTTTTGTTTATCTAAGAATACACAAATCCAATAACCTTAGAAAGAATTATCAAAAGCTACATTTCCACTCTACATTACAATCAAAGGTATAGTGTTATGGATTTTTGCATAACTATACAGTAAACATTGTTAGGCAACAGAAACTTCTGTCTGAGGGACTAAAGTTTATGCTTCAGCTAGAGATGCTTACCCAAGCTTTGCAAAACACAGAATCTTTAACAATCTCTTTCACACCTACAAGCAGTGTTATAGAGAAGAGCAGATTGTTTATCTGTATGATAGATGTATTCTACCCTCTGATGAACACAAATCATTATCATTACTAATCAAAGATGATCTCCAGGGTACTGGTAGTGATTTCTTTCTGCAGAGTGTTTTTTTTAGCTCCACTGGCTTCTAGGGAACTCAGCAGCTACAAGAGCCACTGCAAATCCATCATAGTTGGAAAATTCACTGTAAGATAACAACAAATCCAAAAAAAGTTATTTCCTTCTTTCTCTCACGGCTCAGTTAGAGAACATCCACAATAAAGCAAACCATGTAGAGAAAATGAAATAAATTTGTTTCAGATGACTTGTCTCTAACATAAAGTCACCTTGGGCCTCAACAACGGAAATGGACACAGAAGTATTTCTGAGTCTTTTCATGCACACTGAAGTACTGCGAAGAAATTTTGTGTCCAGTTTCAGCAGAAATGCTTCTTGGTCCATTTTGTCCAGCTCATTCCATAATTCACACAAGTCTGGCTAAGTCAAAGGTAAATGACTTTCAGCCACGTCTGATTCTACTTTAGAAGTTTCATATCATTTCTGTTGCCAGAGCTCCGGAGATGCATCATGTAGAGCCAACTGCCAGGATGGACTGACAGCGATCTCCGTCCATTTGTAAGTCCTAACTCATTTATGCACAAGCAAAACCAGGCCCAATTCCAGAGTGTTCTTAAAAGTGAGACATCCAGTATACCTGGTTCGTCCCAGCTCTCTGCCACACAGCACGAGGCATAGAACTGGCCTGCACACAGCACAGCTGCCTGTCAGTGCATGTTCTTGTTTTAAACCTTTCCTGGAGATGGGAGCAGGAGTTGTGTCTGAGCAGCAGCCAGAGGAAGGTGCACAGGGCCTGGCAGGCGTCTGGCCAGCTCAAGCCCCTCCAGTGTGCAGGATGAACATGGCAATTACACCGCACACAGCTTCCCAGCCTCCTCCTCTGAACACAGCGACAGAGCTGTGTTTTTAACTTTAAACGGAACTGAATGCAGAGCTTTGCCAAATGCAGACGACCTCATGGGCCAGCCCCCTGGAGGGGAGCTCTGAGCTGGTTTGAGCGGGAACTGCATTGAAGCCTTTTTAGTTTTCAAAAAAGGGTAAGGGACAACTGACTGTGCTGCAGTAAGGGAGCAGTGACAAATCAGATCACTGGTTTTCCTTCTAAAGTTTTGGAAATTCAGTTTACAAAATCACAGTCTAGAAGTATACATCAAGCACGTTCATTTCTTCTGTAGACAAAACTGAAGTATCAGGATGTACTGAATTAGGCCTTTTCTTCAGTTACACCTGAAATAAAGTGCCTCTAAGTCTGTTGTAATAGGGGGGAATATGAAAGATTATTCACTGTTGATAAAGGCTAGAAACAAAATCATGGCAAGAACAGTGCAGATGGTTAGATAAGGGTTTCTCATGTAATGTTGCCTTATGTAAAGGCATCTTCCTCCATCCTCCAGCATCAACAGGAAACAGTTGTGTGTCCTTCAGCATGGCTTGAATACATTTTTATACTGCTATCCTGTGTTGGTGCTTTTAGATTTAAATCATATGCAAAGCTGAGTGCTCTACAATGATTAGGAGAATTTTCTTTTGAGTCTCTAGGTTCACTTCATTCCACAACAGCAAGCTGGTTTATTTACTTGCTTAATACAACATCAGCATGATGAGTGGGATAGCTTTCTAGCTGCAAATGAAAAGGTTTGGAGATTAGCACTTTCCCCCAATGGATGTTATGGCTCATGTAACAAACAGCCCTGAATGGAGATGCTGGAGATGTTTCAAGCCTTAAAACAGCAAAACTGTGTGTTAACTCAGATGAGTCTGTATTTTATTACTACAGATAAAACAAACAATTTAATTAAACGTGCACCTATAAAATGTAAGCTTCAGTTAACTCTTGGCTTTATTTTAATACGAGCTACATAGGTAACTAATGGTAATGTTATGTAAAGAATGAATAGCTTTTCAAATCATAAACCACCTTGGAGCTATGTTGTTTTCTCAATTTATAACAGCTCCAATTTTGAGCTTGGTTTCTGCTGGCATCATCACTCAACCCTTCATCTTCTATGTTCTTCCTCACTTGTCTATACACTTTGTCTTGAGACACTGTAATAGATCCATTACCACAGCTGTTTTCTGTATCACAAGTGTAAGCAAATTCCAACCTGTATGCATCCAAACTCGAGGCTGAATTTTAAATACACAAGATGCAACATTTGAAAGAATGCATGTACAATATTACAGTCAGAACATCAAGAGCAGCAGAGCCAATGAAAGAAAATTTGAGTATGCTCTTTATCAGGGTGCATATTTGAAAGTCAAAGGAATTGAGTCACTGGATGTTATTTTGTTATGTGTAACCAGATGCCTCAAGGATTCATCTTTCACACTGGTACCTAGTGAAAGTTGGGTTGTTTTTTTTTGATCGAGACTGGGTAGGGGGCTTTTCATGCTGATGCTGATAAAACTTCTGTTGTAACAATAAAGTCTAAAGCATCACTGCTGTGCAAACATATATTTGTATCCACTTAACAAGGTCAAAAGACTTGATCTTCAGCTGGGAAAACCAGAAGAAAATGAAACTATTGCCCATACACCATACACTTAAAGTACCTTTCCTAAAAACAAGAAACATAGGCTTCCTTTCTCCAATAACATTGCTTTGCTAAGGCAGCCTTAGAATATTCCCTCTTCAGATGCTCATTCTTCAGCCATTTCTCCTCAGAAGACTGAGATTTCAACTTTGATAAGTAATATTTGAGGTTGGTTTTTTTTAATTGAGAGAACAACAGTTAGCCCCAATTCTCCCAAATTCAGTGGGGCATACCGAACAACGTATTTTCCATAAAACAAGAAGAAACCATAAGCTACTCTACTCCTTGAGATAGTAAGTAGTACTTTGGATGAAAAGAGAGGTTCATGCTGTACATCCTTTTGTCTGATTTAGGATGCATATTTAGTAGGCAGCATCTCTAAAACACACCTTTCTTCCTTCGCTTCCCTTGTCAGTGCTTCCTCCTTCACACCCGGCTAGTTTGCAGAAAGCTCAGCACACAGTCAGGTAGGAGCCACAAGTGCCAAGAGCAACAGAAACAGAAAGTTCAAGTAGCACAGCACGGAAACACCAGGCTTGGCAAGAGGAAAGCGAGGACAAGTCAGAGAACAGGGTGCCCTGTCTCTCTGGCCCTTGGGGTAGTAATGCTTCCTCTCTTGCAGCTTTCTTGCTCAGGACCAGGTCAGGCAACTCCGCCTTGCACATTGTTATGGAGGGCCAGCATAGCAGCACAGGCCTTAGTGCCCAGAGGGAAGCTCAGGACTGGGTCTTTACAGTCCATTTGGAGGAGTTTTACTGGCCAGACACATAGAATCCCACAGAATCACAGAATGTTAGGAGTTGGTAGAGACTTCAAAAGATCATCTAGTCCAAACCCCTGTCAGAGCAGGATCCCCTAGGGCAGCCACAGAGGAACATATCCAGGTGGATTTTGAAAGTCTCCAGAGAAGGAGACTCCACAACCTCTCTGGGCAGCCTGTGCCAGGGCTCTGTCACCCTCACAGTAAAGAAGTTTCTCCTCATGTTGAGGTGGAACTTCCTATGTTCTAACTTAAACCCCTTATTTCTTGTTCTATTACTGGGCACCACTGAGAAGAGATTGTTTCTTTCCCCTTGACACTTGCCCCTCAGATATTTGTATATGTTAATAAAGTTCCCTCTCAGCCATCTCCTTTCCAGGCTAAACAGCCCCAGTTCTCTCAGCCTCTCTTCACAGGAGAGATGTTCAAGTCCCTGGACCATCCTTATAGCTCTCCATTGGACTCTCTCCTGTAGGTCCCTGTCTCTCTTGAACTGGGGGGCCCAAAACTGGACACAGCATTCCAGGTGAGGTCTCCCCAGGGCAGAGTAGAGGGGGAGGAGAACCTCCCTAGACCTGCTGGACACAATTTTCTTAATGCCCCCCAGGATCCCATTGGCCCTCTTGGCCACAAGGGCACGTTGCTGTCCTATGGACAACTTACTGTCCAGTAGGACTCCAAGTTCTTTCTCCGTGGAGCTGTTTTCCAGCAGCACATAAAAATCTTCTTCTAATCAAAATCATGGGTTAGTTTTGAAAGTCATGTCTAGAACCATGAAGAAATTTTTTAAAAAATGAACTTTTGTTGTAAGCTAATAAAAGTCTCATGAAAATTTACACTGAATTTTAGTTAGTGATAAAAATGTGAAGACAAAGTCTACTTAATATCAGTGCTTTATAAATGTTTAGTGCAAAGTGCAAAGAACAGCTTTTATTGATTTATCTTCCCTCTAGTGTGCCATCCAAACCAACCATTCACACACATGCACAGGGTTAGGGAAACAATTGTAGTACCAGATAAAATCAGTGTTTTCCTTGCCCTCTGCTTCCCATCCCTCACCAGGCCCTCCCTACCTACCATTTTCCTAGCAGCAGGGAATTAAAACCAACTGGAATGAAGGGCAGATAGATTTTTTCACCTGAATTGAAAACAATTTGTTAGAATGATCCCAAAGGAGAAGAGAAATCCATGTGAAAAGCAATCTTTTCCTCCTCAATGTTTCACATTTTCAACCAGTTCAGTCCTAGCATATACATTTAGCAACACTCTCCACATTTGGTCTCTTGCTGCTCCCAGTTCTCCAGAGCTTCAGGTTTAGGTCAGAGAGGTAGTAAGGCACAATACCTGGAAATAGGTAGAACCTGCAATTATCATAACCATTTATGTAAGCGAAAAGAAACATGTGATGCTGTGTTTAAATGGGATGGCAGAATTTTTACTCCTGAATTTGATTTAGACTTTTGTTTAAATGTCAATAATATTCTAAAGTTATTCACTTTTACCATAGTTTGGTGGTTTACTTTTTATAACTGCAATTTGAAAATTAAAGACACACCTGTTTTCAGGGGAGCAGAGAAGGCTAAGGTTTTCTCCAAATTTTCATGCTTCTAGAATAGGGGCAAGCTTAGTCTCATCTGTGTGGTGCCTGGTGTACACAGTCTGTATCAATCCTTACTGATGGGACACCTGAATAACATTTTTAGTTTGTTTTGCAAAGAAAATACTAAATTCTCTTTCCTTTTGGACATAACTTCATCAGTAGGAGAGAGACTATATTCTCTAGAAAGCTCTAGAACAAAGTTCCCAAAATTCACTGTAAAAATGCCTTCTTGATGCATTTACCTGGATCTCAACAGCTCTTTTTCTGTACTAGAATTTTTTTCTGGCTTTTTTTCTAGTATTTGCTTTCTCGTTTCTCTTACATACAGAAGCACAGCTAAGATGCTGCTTGAAGGCAATCATTTTTAACAAGATTTCCACGAAATCAAACATTTATAGAAGTCTTAATGAGGTCGTACTCAAGGAACTGCAAGTCTCTCTTCGATCCCTTTTAGATATACATTAGGCACTTCATAAACATTTGCATGAAGAGGTGGACCATGAGTTCGGTATTGTAAAATTCTATACTGAAAATGTCTGAGGACCTAAAGCCTTTCTAGAAACATCTCTCTCTTCCATTTTTTCCATAACAGATAAATGCAAAAGTTAGATTTATTTTCAGTTGGACAGTGATAGAAGCAAAAAATTGCACAAGTACAATTCAGATATCGTATAAGATCTTTAGACCTTTGCTTTACAGAAATGAAAATCTTCAAAAGTACATTTAATTTCATTCAAAACATGCCACCTGATCAAATGAATCCCTAGATGGCTGGGGATGGTACCACTGATTGTATTTCCAGACACATGGGGTTATTGCATTTAGAGAGAAATCTGAAGCACTGGAGAGAAAACCAACACTACTACTCCCTTCAGGTCTGTGAATTGAGTTCCTCACTTTTCCATTTCCGGCCCTCTCTCCTCCTGTCCACCCCAAGGACAGTATTTTGATTTGGCCATAATGCAGAACTCATTTGGAATAAAAACCCCCAGGTATTCCACCAGATCTACTTTTCAGTGGAAAATATCTAGCATCTGCTGGAGAGCACTGTGCCAAGAAGGACCTTCTTGTTGCACTCAGTATGGTATGCTCAAACACAGAAGTAAAAACACAAAATGCCCTGATTTTATTACTACAGATCATCTTAAGGTTTAGGAGATAGCAGATGCCTCAGTTTGTGTTCCCAATATTGGCTAAAAAATAAACAAAAACACCACTCCCACCTCTAAAAAGCAAGCTCCTAGGCTCTCACTGGGGGGAAGATACAGCTCAAATTTATGCATGTGGAAGGAATGACGATTCCCTGCCCAAAGTGAGCATAAAGGTTTGTATAGCAAAACTTCACCTCTCTCAAGTCAACTGTACACTTTTAAGGTGGTTCATGGTGTTTTTGCCATAGGACTCCAGTTCAGACAGGAGTTTCCTTCAGGAGCTCAGCACAGTCTTTCTGGAAACAATCTGCACAAGGAAGGGTGAATGCTGCCTGACAGGCTGTTGGGCAGCTCCACCTTCACCGTTTCTGAACATTCCTCTCCAGGACACTCTTGCCTGTCCCACCTCATTCCTGCTTGCCATCTGGGCCCAAGAGAGAACCGATGTGGCAGCTTTAGGCTTCTCCCTGGCAGTCTGAGTCTTCCTGCCACCCCACAGAGGTGGCCATCCTGCTTGGATAGAGATATGGGACCTCAACACCCTCAGTGGCAGCATGGGTCACCAGCCTCAGGGCTGTACCACGCTGGAGGGGAAACCACACACACCACAGGGGTAGCCCTCAGGAAAGGCTTTCCTTGTCCTGCCCAGTACACTTTCTGACACCTGTCCTGGTTGGGATACAAGACTTTGTATGGCCCATGAGCCAGCATCTAGGGACCACAGTCTAGGCAAAAGCAAGAGCAGGTTCTCCTCAGGACCCAGGTCTCTCCTTGGAGTCCAGCCAGAGTGTCTCAGCTTTGAAGGATGGATTATCTGCTTTTTCATGGGGATCCAAGCACTTTAGAACAGGTGGATATCAGCACTGGACACACACCACAGCAAGGCCCTAGGCATTGCTCCCCCCACACTGCTTGAAGGCGGGGAGAGAGGGCAAGGAAGGTTTGTGGTGCATGGGCAGTAGTGTACAGCAGGTCCCAGGAGGCCCTTGCTATGAGGCTGGAAGGCTGTGGGAAAGCACAATCCCGAGCACAGGGCAGGGGGTGCTGCCTGGAGGTAACTATGGGGGCTCTGGAGCAGTGGTGGTGACCTGGGGATCCTTTGCTGAGATGCACCTGGTGCTTCCTAGAGGCTGTGTGATAGACACACAGAGAACTTAAGCCAATGTAGCCCTTAATAATTTAATAGAACAGCAGAGATCTTATCAAAACTATTTTTCTAAATTCGTCATTCCCTGCTTTCTGCTCTTTGGGTCCATACCTAAATATACATCATGCTGCCAGTAATAGCAAAGAGATTAGTATCTGCCCATCAATATCAGTAACACACCTATGTGTAAGAGTGCTTGTCTCTTGTCTATGCGATCTCAAATGATTACATGCCTAGAATGCTTTGTCAAGGAAGTCTAGAATGTAAATGTCCTGGGTAAGGTTTCCTAGACTGGACACACTGATCTTCCATTATTTTTCATTGAAAATGTAGGACACACCTAGCCTGAAAGCCCAGGCCCCTGTGGTGCTATGAGGTGGCTGTTTTGAACTTCAGTGGAGTGCTGATGGTAAATAGTTACCTACAGGCCCTGAGCAGCAGCCACAATATTGTAGAAGGAGGCTTCAATTCATTTAAACAACATATTAAGTAGAAAAGTAAATTTTGCAGCTGGTAACTAGCACAGAATTTTTTTCTTAGGTTGAGAATTAAAAAGTACAAAGAACAAAAGTCAACAGTCACATTTTTCTTCATTTCATATACCAGTGCATTTATATGAATGATTGAGTCATTCCTTTCTCTTGTAAGCAGTACGAAATTCAGTAATTTACTCTTTTAACAGAACCATAGAATGGCTTGCATTGGAAGACACCTTAAAGTCCATCTCATTCCAATCCCCCTGCCATGGGTAGGGATACCTCCCACTAGAGCAAGTTGCTCAAAGCCACATCCAGCCTGGCCTTGGCAGTTCCAGGGATCAGATATCCACAGCTTCTCTGGGCAACTTGTGCCAGTGTCTGACCACCCTCAATGTAAAAAAATTTCATTCCTTGTATTTGATCTGAATCAACTCTCTTTTAGTTTAAAATCATTATCCCTTATCCTGACACTACAGGACCTGGTAAAATGTCTTCATCTTTCTTGCAAGCCCCCTTTATATATTGAAAGGCCACAATAAGGTCTCCTTGAAACCTTCTCTTCTGCAGGCTGAACAACGCCACCTCTCTCCACCTTTCTTCATAGGAGAGGTCTTCTAGCTCTCCAACTCTTTCTGTGGTCCTCCTCTGGACCTGCTCCAGCAGGTTCATGTCTTTCTTGTGATGAAGACCACAGAGCTGCAACACTGCAGACAGGATCTCAGAAAAGTCAGGCAGAAGGGGAGAATCATCTCCCTCAACCTGCTGACCGTGATTCTTTTTATGCAGCTTTTTTAAGCTCCTCCTTGTTATGTGACAACAGCACAAGAACATGACTTTTCCGTTCCTCATCTCACACAGAATCCTAGAATATCAGGTTGGAAGGGACCTCAGAGGACATCCAGTCCAACCTTTTAAGGTAAACAAATACAGTTTAAATGAGATAGCCCGGCACCCTGTCAAACTGAGCCTTAAAACTGTCTAAAGTTGAGGAATCCACCACTTCTCTTGGAAGACTATTCCAATGTCTAATTTCTCTCACAATGAAAAATCTTCCTCTAGAGTCCAGTCAGAATCTTCCCAGGAGCAATTTGTACCCATTACCCCCTGTCTTTTCCATGTGACTCCTCGTAAAAAGGGAGTCTCCATCTTCTTGGCAGCCACCCTTTATATACTGGTACATGAAAATAAGATCTCCCCTGAGCCTTCTTTTCTCAAGGCTGAACAAACACAGTTCTCTCAGCCTTTCTCATAGCACAGATCTTCTAGCCCTCTGATCATCCTCGTGGCCCTTCTCTGGACCGTTTACAGCCTGTCCATATCTGTTTTGTACAGCAGGGGCCAAAAGTGAACACAGTACTCAAGTTGTGGTCTGACCAGCACTGAGTAGAGTGGCATCATGACTTCTTTATCTCTGCTGGTGATGCCCTTGTTAATGCAGCCCAGCACCCTGTTTGCTTTTGTTGCTGCTGCAGCGCATTGTTACTCCTGTTGAGCTTGATGTCCACCAAGACTCCCAGGTATCTCTCTCCAGGGCTGCTCTCCAGCTTGGTGGACCCCAGTCTGAGCTTCATTCGTGGATTGTGTACTCCCAGGTGCAAGACCTTGCACTTGTCCCCACTGAATATGGTGCTGAACAAGTGTCCACAGCAAAATAAGGGCTACTTTGCTTGCAAGCTTCTGCCAGAAACCTCCACTGTACCTTTTAATGTAGATTTGTGAATTTTATAAACACAAACTTGACCATATTAAATTTTTACTAGACTACCTCTAGAAAAATATCAGTGTTATTTTTATAGCATTCATGATAAATACTTCTTACATTCCAAGACACAAGTAAGCATATGCTGTAAGCACATACCAGCTTTCACTGAGAATATCAACATAGGGACTTTCAAATCCAAAAGTTTATTTGGGTCCCTGGAAAGTATTTTCACAAAAGATGCTAAGTCAGTTTTGGGCTCTAATGGTTAAAACATATTTAACCATGTCATAAATCCCTTGAGGCAATCTATACTGGCCACAGAGCAGGAACAATGACTGCTAATATGACAAAACATAAAAGAAAGTAACATTTTTTTTTTTTTCTGAATAATATTGTGAAATTTAAGAAAATTCTTACTCAGAAGATTGAAGATAGTGTGTTGCCTATGGGTTATGATTAGGGTGTCATAGTAATCAGGGTATTTATTAGAATGTGGTAAACAAAACACCCTCAAGGCCATGAAGACAAATACTCATGTGTTTATAATACAAAATAGGAATGCTACCACCTGATAAATTCTAAGGAAAAAAATTAAAGAAAGAATTGCATGTAGGACAAAATAAGAAAACAGTCTACTGCTTTAAAACTCATTGGATCAAATACATAGCAGATATAACTTTATTAAGATCAATTGAGTCATATCACGAATGGAGTAGTTAATTGAACAGAAATTATGAGAAAAATTAGGTGCCTTTCTTTTAACAAAAAGAAAAGCAGGCTATCCTAAGTAAAGAATGATCAGAATAAAGATGGGAAAAGCTTATTACTTCTTTTGTATGAAATGAATAGGAAAACTGATTAATTCTAGGAGCTGGTCACAATACAACCTGCTTGCTTATGCTTCACAAACCCTGTGCCCACAGGATCCTTGATGAGCTCTCATTAGGCATCTTCTCCACTCCAGTGTATTCCAGAAGCAAAGCAAAACAGGTGGTTGCTTGGAGTTTAGCTGCACTGAAGCAACTCAGCTAGAAATCACCCTCCTATTGTAAAAAGTTATAATCCATAATGAATCACTTCAGTAATGGGTTCATGAGTTACTAATCATGAGTTACATCATCATAATTCTACGCCTAAGATCTGAAAACTTAGGTCATGAGAAAATTAAGTAAAAGTAAAGTGGACGAGGCAGGAGCTGAGCAGTTACTTAGACTCCCTTTCCCTTCTTAAAGCAAAAACAAACAGCTTCGTGAATGTTGGAAAGATGTAGCATAAAAAAAAGCTGTTGTATGACTCATCATTGTATGATGCTCGCTACAAGTGTGAATAATTTCTTAATAAGCAGTGAGAAATCAGAGCAATACTTGTAAGAAGCCAAGCATAAAATTTCTGTACCTTGCACAGCATACGGTTCAGCAGAACAAACACGTTCTGATGTATATAGTCCTTAAATCAATTACGTCTCAACCCACTTGGTAGCACAAGAGAATAAATACATAGGGGCCTGATGTATTTTTCTTCTTTCTCCAGTACACTGGTTACTCACCTAGATAGTGGGACACATGGTAAGGAGGAGGCTCTTCTGAGATGTTTCATCCCTGTCCTGTACAGATAGATGACATACAAGTCAGAGATTGTCATGAGCCCTATGCTGATCCAAATCTCGAGTAATAGGACGATAAAGGCAAGATGAGAAAATCATGTTGCACAGGTGGTAGCATCATTCCAGCGGACCTCCACTCCTCAATTCCCAAACAATTAATATTAAACATTTATAAGCGTGTAACAAATGAAATTGTTATTTGCAAAGTCTTTTTTCCAGTTAAGCAATTTAATACATCAATGAATTAGCAAACAGAAGGAAACAGAAAATAAATTAGAACATCATACTTGTGTTTACATTAAATGGTCACTTGTATTAATGTTTATAGCTGGTTTATCTAAGGGCAACATCCTATGATTCATTATTCATCAATATTAATTAACCTTTTGTCCTTTAATTTTGATAAAAACTTTTGCCCACAACGTAACCTGAGTACAGTTTTTGAAGGGTGTTTTGAGAATATCAAGGAGTTGAAACAGAAGACCGTTGACAAGGGAAGAGTATGTTACAGAGAAGATATGTCCCTATGTAAATAAAAGGACACAGTTAAAAGCCAATACAAGTTCTAGTTTTATCTACTGCCATTAATTCAACCATAAAGTCAATCCTTCCTTGCACTTCTGAAACCCATACTCCAGTGGACACTCAAGAAAGCGCCTGACAGCCACTGACGGATCTGGATGCGTTAGAGACTGTAGCAGTTAGACTACTAGAGTAGTGCTGCAACAGACTGTCCAGCCTGTTTACTTCAAGAGAATGGTCTGATCACCAGGATACTGGCTGTCATCCACAGGAGAAGAAAGGAAAAGAAACCTCCATCCATGTGGATTTTCCAGACCTGCTTGAAGAAAGCCCTGAGCAGCCTGGCCTGATGCTAGAGCTGGCCCTGCATTTGGCAGGAGGTTGAACCAGAGACCTCCTGTGGGTCTTTCCCAACCACGAGCTTTCATGAAAATTGAAGCATAGGAACAAGGAGCCATAATCCCCATCTCTTTTGCTGGAACTGTGAAAGATCTGCGAAAGCAAATAGTGTGAGTACCTATATGTTTAAATAGGCATCTCGCAGAAAATGAGGAGGACTAATGTTTCCAGTGCACATTACCAAAGACTTTCCAGACTCGGCAGTTAAAATTTGCAACAGATTAGACAAAAACTTCGCTTGAGTGATATTTTAAAAGATAAAGAAATCCTTGATCTATTCTTTCAGGGAAACAAAGGAAACTACTATTAAACACAGGTATTAGACGGGGGATCCTAGCTAGAGGAAGACATGGAGCCACAAGTAAACTCTAGAGCCCTAGAGAGGCAGAATTCATGAGATGCCCTTATCCTCATTTTCTTTAAAATTACTTTTAGACAGAATCAAGGAGGAGCTGTACCTTTTTTTGGATACCTTCATTGGTACTTGATTCTTCCTATTGCAGCACATACCACAACTCCACTGAGGCCAAGTGCCTAGAAATTCACTGTGGTAGTATCCAAATTGTAGCGACACTGAAGTCTCAGTGCTTGACAACAAAACAAAGATCAAATAATAACAATAAAATAAGCTGTGTTCCTTCGTCTCACTTGCAGAACTTGTTTGTTGTGGTTTTTTTAATGCAAAATAGCATTCGAGTCTAATCTACCCAGGTAAATAGGAACAGCAGCTTTATAACCCCAATTTTAGGTTGCACAGAATAGCTTTTAGGTAGCTAAATTATATTCTGAAGTGTTAAACATTGCTATGTTTTTCTTATACAGAGGCTGTTTAATTGGATTCTCTGTACTACGGTAGCCTAGCTCTCAAGTCAGAGCTGGCTGCTGTTAGAACATCAGACGGCAAAGCAGTTTTTCTATACAATATATAGTACCTTGGTGATCTTTTTTGGTGGAATGATATATAAAACGACCTATTTAACTGACTTGTATGGTATCTGATAGCTGAAGCTAGAGAAATTCAGGTTAAAAAAGCACATCTCACTAGATGAATAGTATTTATTCTCTATCTAAGCAAATCTGTAATCAACGTTAAAAGCTTAGAAGACATGTTCAGGCAGACGGCAAAGTTTTGATGCAAAAAACATTTTGTAAAGTTACGGACTGAGCTCTGCAAGATGACAAATTATTCCAGTAATGCCTTAGTTATTTTGCCAGCAGCAGTGCTACCACCACCAGGCCACTACCATTAAAACCTGCATGAAACAGAACTTCAATGAGAATCCAATAATCAGGCCTTTTCTTCACAGACTGATCTATTTTTCACAACCTAATCTGTGAAACAAATGGGTCAAATCCCCTCTTGCTTTACTCTTTCTAAATCCTCTTTTCCTCATAAGGGGTCCATTCCCATTCACTCCACAAACGTCTCCATAACAGATCTCCTAGCCAAGGAGTACAAATATCCCTCCTCTACTCTTTTTTTTTTTTTTTTTTTCTTCTGGGGCTATGTGCTGGCTTTTTAATTGAGATGCAGGCTCCCTGCAGACTGCCACTTTGTGCCATAAACATTTGTCTGGGCAGCCTCTCATTATTCACAGCGTCGAGTAAGTCCATCTCCATTAGTGGATATTAAGCCACAAACAGGAACTTTAAGAACTGTTGCATGCATTCTGTGTCTCTCAAATATTCTTTAAACATATTTTGGCACTTTTTTTCAATGCTCTTTTCGCGCTAAGATTAAATTCTTACTTTGGGACAGAATTGTGTCCTTGCCTGCCCTATTGTAGCGAATTTTTATTGTTCCTTAATATTTTTGTAAAATAATAACTGTGTAAGTACCAAAGATACTGACTCTTGGTCCTGTTTTGACTCATACCACTGCTCTCTGAAAGCTCTTCTACACTAGGATGAGACACTATGACAGTAAGAAAAATTCTTTAAAATTATCACAACACTGGGCCTCATAGAAATCGTTCATTTGTACTTAAGTCTGAAGAACTTAGACTGTTCGATTCTGTTTCCTAACATAAAAATTGGAGAAATTTGGTACAGACTTTGATATTCTGTTACAAAAGGCAGCCTGCAATGTTTCATTTCATTCTTTGTTCCTGCTTTCTTCAGGACTAGTTCTTGCTGTCCCATTTCTTCTGAATATAGAAAAGCTGTAATTCCAACTCAGTGGCTGTGCTTCAAGTTTCCTAGTTCCTAGCAGAAGGTAAAAGTTAGAGACTTCATATGCCTTGGTTGAAACTTGGTTAACATTATAGGTCCTAGACAATACACAGTTTTAGAATAAAAGACCACAGTAGAGACATATATTTTCCTCAGTAGTGCAGTGGACTGAGGTGACCCCAAGTCCAACAGCTCCTGTTCATGCATCATGGTTTATCGCCATCTCAGATATACCAATGCAATACAAGATCACATTGTAATCCTGATAAGCACAGCAATTCACTTTTTTTTACACAGAAAGGCTAGCAGGTCGAGAGAGATCCTCCCCCCCCTCTACTCTGCCCTGGTGAGGCCACATCTGGAATATTGTGTCCAGTTCTGGGCCCCTCAGTTCAAGAAGGACAGGGAACTGCTGGAAAGAGTCCAGCACAGGGCAACTAGGATGATGAAAGGAGTGGAGCATCTCCCTTATGAGAAAAGGCTGAGGGAGCTGGGGCTCTTTAGCTTGGAGAAGAGGAGACTGAGGGGTGACCTCATAAATGTTTATAAAGATGTTGAGGGTGAGTGTCAGGAGGACAGAGCCAGGCTCTTCTCAGTGACATCCAATGACAGGACAAGGGGCAATGGATACAAGCTGGAGCACAGGAGGTTCCACAAAAGTATTAGGAACAGGTTTTTCCCTGTGAGGGTGACAGAGCCCTGGAACATGCTGCCCAGGGAGGTTGTGGAGTCTCCTTCTCTGGAGACATTCAAAACCTGCCTGGATGCCTTCCTCTGTGACCTACTGTAGGTGATCCTGCTCTGGCAGGGGAGCTGGACTAGATGATCTTTTGAGGTCCCTTCCAGCCCCTGACATTCTCTGATTCTGTGATCTGCCACCAGTTGCAATGGCATGCCTGAAAGGGCAGTCAACGTCAAGAGCACACAGGACATGGGCTTAAGCCTTAGAGGCTTTGCCCCTAGAGAAAATGCAGTTTTAAAAGATGTGATTCAGTCTGAGCACCTCAGATATGGTGTCTCCAATACTATGATTCAGCTGAAAACACTTAAAGTAGGAAGGTAAAATTAGAGTTTAAAGATGTCCAGTTCAATAACGGTGTTTACAGTAGATGCAAGCCACCTCCTTTATCCCCATTTCTGTATACCAGCATAGATGCTGATTTAGCAAAGTAATTAAACCATGCCTAATTTTAAGCATATGAGGAGTCCCATCGGGTTCAAAGAGATTATTCATACATTTAAGTACATTGCTGAATCAGTGCTGAAATGAAAATAGTTACATAATTACAGGATTATATGAACATAGAGTTGCAAATGTGATGTTTAAAAGAGAAAGGATAATTTACAGGATGATAGGAACATTTAATTGCAGTTTGGAGATGGAAGAAAATCCACAGCCATAAATGATGATACAAAACACAGCATGTCTTTTACAATCACTGTGGCGTCTTTAACTTGGAAAGCTTAAACTGAGAACCCAAGCAGGTGTATGAACAGCACTGTGCTGCAAACAATCTTCACATAGAGCCTTTGGATATTTCATTCTGTACCTGTACACCTCTACCTACAAATATGTGCTTTTCAACATTTTGGGGTTTTTACTCTAATCCATCACCAGTTTCACTGCGATGTAATACTCAGGTCATAACTCTCAATTATTTTGCAAGCCATTCCATTATTCTAGATATAGGAGCAGAAATCTCTAACAGACTACTGGGCTATGTTGCCTTTTTGTATTTTCTTTCTTCCCCTTTTAATTCATCTGTCACTGATTAAACCCAGCATCTATGTCCATACCCACAGATTCTAGGGACTTATCATCCAGAGTAGGATCCAAACCTAAGCACCAAATCTACCAACAGTAGAAGGCAGCCCTTTGTCACAAATAAAGACTATCACATGTTGCAATGGTGGGTGACACAGGTGCCCCCCACTGCCTACAACACCCTTCTCTTACAGGCTTCCATTTTTCCTTCCTACAGGAAAGGACAAGTTGCTCATGAAACCTCTGAGCTTTCTCTACTACAGAAGGGAACGTGACATGCTCAGACAAATCCTTCACACAAACTGCACAGCTTCCACAAAGTGGGGACAGAAGTATCACCTCCTGACCCAATATAAGCCACCCTGTTAGTAATCCAGAGCCTCCAGAGGTGTTCTGACGATCAGAACAGAAAACCTTTGTGTGCCTGAGTCCTGTCACCCTCAGGATTTCACATCCCTGAACTGTGACTACAGAGAGGTGTCTCTGTCTCTTCTGTTTATAACCAAAAAGCAGCTCCTGAAGGGAGAGGTCTACAATTACCCACTGAAAGAATGGGCCTGGCCTATCTTCCAGGTCACCTAGCTGGCCACATGCTCTTCTTGGTCATATCTAGTTAAGTCAGTGAGGATGCATCCATGTAAGTCTAAAATTTGACCTCAGCACTGCTGTTGTGCACACCCAACTCCCTCAGCTGAATAAGTGGTGACTACAGAGGAGATCAGCAATATCAAGCAATATTAATAAAGCTGAAAGCTGTAACTATGTGTAACAAGTTCATAAGGCTTTGTTCTCATGGCTGTTTCCTTCCTCTTTCAATTTCTTGCCACTGCACAACACTGACACCATACTATCAAATATAGAAGTTTTTCAAGGGGTGGCAATTCAAATGTGGACAGGCCACTGCTCTGCTTTGCAAATCGGTACAGCTTGGAATAATTCTTGATAATCCACGTGAGGGTAGAAGAAGATAGGCAAAGCCCACAAGAAAGTTTTGTGCATTAAGAGGAAGTAATTGAGACACTGCTTAGTTTGTTTGGATAGGAGGCAGAACAAGTTTGAGATGGCTTTATGAGAACACCTGATGTGTGATACTTATTTGCTCTTCAATTCCATTGAGTGTTTGCTCTAAAAGAACACAGGGCTATGGTAGCAGCCCAAAACAGTATACCAGTAACAATTTCACAACGAAGACTTAAAAAAAAAAATGAACATGAAACATACTTGCAGCAAATCTTGGTAGTGTTAAGCTATATCATCACAAAATGGTTTCCCAAACATAAACTTGAAGAAATACAAGAAAAGATCACCAGGATCAACTGAAGCAGAGACAACAGTTTCCTTGATAAAACAGAAATACTCAAAGCTTGCTGACAGATACAATATATTGTGCTTTGTGCTTTACCTGTTAGAAGAGCATAGTGTCTGTTTTCCACCATTTAAATCAGAGATTTTGAAGGACAAGAGCCTGTTTTTAGAAGTCAAGCAAGTTAGTAAGTTTTAGAGTACAAATCTGGCACTGAAAGTTGTGCTTTCACAGTCCTTGTTACACTATTGTGACTTCAGTACTGGGTATCTTCTGTTCCTGAGACGGAGGATCACATTCGTGTCTGGGAGTCTCTGGAGTTACAGACTCGTAACTGCTGTAAGAGTAAATCCCCGTGCTCAGTGCTCTGCCTTCACCTCACCACATTGTGTAACATCTAGGACGCGTGTAATCTAGTCAATGTAATCCCAGTATCAGGAGTAGATGTGCACATTTATCTCTGTTGAAGAGTATTTTTGCTCAGGTACATGAGAAAAGGTTTGCCAGCTGTTCCTGGTGGACTTCTAACTCCTGATAAATTAAGTAAGTCTGAGAATCTGCATATAGGTGACATTTTGCTGTTTCTTTCCTCCTGGCTTACATCTTCTACACAGTGCCAAGTGGACAGTTTTGTTATGAATTGCCTATTATGCTTGCAAGAAAATCAAAACCTGACTGGAGTGGTGGGGTTTCTCAGCAGAGGGGGACCTTGGCTGTTGGGGGAACCACTCAGCCCAGGCTTCCTGCCAGAACCCCACAACCAAGTTTGCTGATGACACAAAACTGGGAGGAGTGGCTGACACCCCAGTAGGCTGTGCTGCCATTCAGAGAGACCTGGACAGGCTGGAAGGCTGGGCAGGGAGAAATCTGATTAAATTCAACAAGGGCAAGTGTAGAGTTTTGCACCTGAGAAAGAAAAACCCCATGTGCCAGTATAGGTTGGGGACTGACCTGTTGCAGAGCAGTGTAGGGGAAAGGGACCTGGGGGTTCTGGTGGACAGCAGGATGACCATGAGCCAGCAATGTGCCCTTGTGACCAAGAAGGCCAATGGCATCCTGGGGTGTATTAGAAGGGGAGTAGCAAGTAGGTCAAGAGAGGTTCTCCTGCCCCTCTACTCTGGCCTGGTGAGGCCACATCTGGAATATTGTGTCCAGTTCTGGGCCCCTCAGTTCAAGAAGGACAGGGAACTGCTGGAGAGAGTCCAGCACAGGGCAACTAGGATGATTAAGGGAGTGGAGCATCTCCCTTATGAGGAAAGGCTGAGGGAGCTGGGTCTCTTTAGCTTGGAGAAGAGGAGGCTGAGGGGTGACCTCATTAATGTTTATAAATACGTCAAGGGTGAGTGTCAGGAGGACGGAGCCAGGCTCTTTTCAATGATGTCCAATGACAGGACAAGGGGCAATGGATACAAGCTGGAACATAGGAGGTTCCACAAAAGTATTAGGAAAAGGTTTTTCCCTGTGAGGGTGACAGAGCACTGGCATGGGCTGCCCAGGGAGGTTGTGGAGTCTCCTTCTGTGGAGACGTTCAAAACCTGCCTGAACGCGTTCCTGTGCCATCTACTGTAGGTGATCCTGCTCTGGCAGGGGAGCTGGACTAGATGATCTTTCGAGGTCTCTTCCAGCCCCTGACATTCTATGATTCTGTGAACCTGAAACAGCTGGGGAGTTCTCCAGGCGCCCATGCACTGTCCCCCCTCCTCCCCCCCAAATCTTTATCTGAATGTGATAAGCCTTCTGTTTATGTTTGCAACTTGCACCCAAACCAAGTAGTCCTAAAGCAGCCTAACCTGCACAGAAAAAAGACCCGTGGAGGTTCAAATGAAGTGATTTTCAATTTTTAAAGAATTTCCAATCTTCTGGTACTCTCCCCAAGAGAAATACAGTGGCAGCACCTTCATCATGATTACAGGAATTACTAAAGCAGCTGGCAAAAGAAACAAAATGGCATTGTCTGGTCAGTCAGGAAACAAGGGGAAAGTTTTGAGATCGATTGTAGCTGAGCTCCACAGCTCAAGTTTAAAGCACTGAGTAACAATCTACTGTATTCCGAGGTCTGCAAGCACTGAATAGAATTAAAAAATGAAAAATAGCCTGCTTGAATTCATTCAAGTAAGCAGTTTCCTTAAAAAAAAAAACAACACTGCTTATGTTTCAGGGGAAAAAAAAAAAAGAACACCATAATTTAATGAGCTTCATTTATGAAGTAAGTGTAATTTTCACATCATGAAACCAAGTGTACTATGTCTTCATAGGTGGGCTCTGATGTTAAATATTCCCTAAGGCCAGAGTCACTGTTCTACTCTCCCAGAAGCATTCATCCCAGTAAGGACCTTAGCAGCTTGGTGTTTTAAAGGTGGGTTGCAAAAGATTTTCGATTATATTTTTCTCCTAATTATTTTCTAAAAGTTAAAAACATATGCTAAGGGTTTTATGCAGTAAGAAAAGACACCCTTTTAATCTTTCAATTTTTAAGTGCTACCAGTTTTTTAAAATTTGAAACTGATTAAAGCAGTGGCTTTAATAAAAATTGGCAAACTACAAACAAATGTCTCAAAGCTCCATATGTTAAGCCAAGAATAATTACAAACATCATAACCTTGCAATTCTTTGGTTTATTTCAGTAAACTCTGATTAAAAGCTTCTTACATGGTTTAAAAAATTGGCTAAAGTAGTTGTGGTACAGTTCTAGTTCCTTTGTACAGTTAGATAGGCTGGCAGCCATTTCTATGACAGAAGTGTCAGCTGAAGAAAGAAAAGGAAATTCATCACTTGACATTTTCTTGCTCTAACTTGGAAATACCCTCAGTACATAATCTCATCATCAAATATCAATGATTATTGAACATCAAAGGTTCGACATGAATTACCTTCCTTCTGCATAAGAGTTAGGTTTTCTGCTCAGGGGTTAGGATAAATTGTTTTTAGAAAAAATAAAGAACAAATAAGTTTTGCAAAAAGTCTAGTTCTATTTGTAGCGAGCTTTCCTTAACTTCATGTGAATGTTCCCACACAACATCAGCTGACCACAGAAGCATTTAACCACTTATCAGTGAAATCTTTCTAACTTTACAGTTACCTTTGATTAGCAAGGGACACTTAAGGAAACACGATCATCAACTTTCCCTAGAAATTTTGCTTTGGACTTCATCACAAGAGAAGTGAGCCATGTGCTGGCAGGTGAAGGGTAGCAAGGGAAAGCACTGGGAAAGAAAAGTTAATCCTTATAGTACTTTTTCAATTTTAGAATGTAGGTAGTCTGGTTTTCTCCATTTTTGTGTATCTATTTTAAGAGAAGATTAAAATCTTCATGAAATAAGACCTGATGAGAAGTAAATAAAGCCCTTCTTAATCTCCTGCTACATCCTGTCTCTTTAATCATATTTCCATTTCCAGTGTACATCTGTCAAAGATCAGCTGCTATCGCAGCAGATTAAAAAAGACAGCCTCCCAAAGACAATACAGAGGGGCTGATCGTGCAGGTTCTCTGTACTTGTGGGCTCCACTGAGTTTTCATCCCCAGCTTCAAGCAACGGATTCACCAAGGCTGGTGTAGGATGATGACAGACCAGGCATCAACATCGCAGAGTGATATCTTGAGGCAAGTACAACTTGACCATTTCCAAGGAGGAAAAGAAGAAGCTTGTGACAAAATTCCACTCAGCAAGATACATCTCAGCAGCCAGGAGCTCTCCCTCTGGCAATTCAGAGTCCTCCTTCCCTTGTTTTTGACAAGCTATCAGCATTCTTCTGGCCTCATATTATATTTGGCTGCGTGGCAGCATCCTTGGGAGTTACAGTGAAGCTCTGAGCACATCTAGTCAGGAAATAAATGGTTCATCAAATGCCATAAAACCTCTTAGGAACACACTGATGGGCCATGCAGCAGGTCTATCAGAGAAGCAGGTGACAGCTGTTGGTACTCTAGCTGGATACTGACCAACAAAGTTATTCCCTTCAGCCTGCAGATCTCTGGAGAAGGAAGCCATGGCTCTGCAGGTTCAAGGGAAAGGCTGGAGCACTCCTGCAAGAGACAGCTCTATCTCAAAATTTGATTGAGGTCTGAGTTGTGTGAAAGGTATGTGGCCATGGGAGGCAGGTCCCAGAGCTTGACTGTTTCAAAGTCCCGTTAAGGACTTGCACCGGGACAATTTGCAACATAGGAAGAAATAGGTAATTAAAGCAGCAGATGCAACAGATTAGGGATTGCTGTTGATAAATTCACTCACTGTAATAGTGCTAATATATGACAATGCTGCTAGCAAAATACTACCCCAGGTACTTCTCACCAAAAGGTGAAAGCACAATTCCTGCCAAGAAGGCGTCCCTGTCTTGGGTGGAGGAGAAGGAGCACAGCCCATCGACTGCTTCTTCTGGGTCTTCTCTCCCCCCAGGGGTGTGTTCCCTCCATATTCCTTATACTTTATATATAAATATATATATAATATAAATATATATATAATAATAATATATATATACTTATACCTTACCTATTTCCCCCTGGAGTGGCATGTAGCATGATTTAGGTGGAAAGTCAAGTACTATTATCATATATGTTTAGAATGTACTTCTCTGAGCTCATTAGCACAGTCAGGGCTGTCAACTTTAATATGCATATTACGGATAATGAAGCAAAAGTTTTCACTCTGGGCACTGTGACCTTTAGGATTCTGTTTTGAAGCAATTTATCTGCTTTCAGGATTTTGTTGAAGTTGTTCATCTGTGCACACTCTTTAGCCAAAATACAGCAGTCCTGGCACCACAAGACTTTGACTATTCCTCTGTGCAGGTGCTGTTGATCTCCATCCCCAGTGTCTGCACAAGAGATAAGTGGACACCTGCATCCTTAACCCCTTAGGTTAAAATCTCACAGGTCTGCTACTCCAAGTTTTCTTGCAAAATTATAGTGTGATTTGTAGTTAAGTTTTTTAATGACTATGGTTTCTTAAGAATGGGAGGAATGACAGAATTAGAGAGATGTGAGCTTCCTTGGCTATAATGGTGACAGAAAAACTACATAGGTCAAGCATTTATATATCACAGAATATTATGAATTCCATATTGATTTACAATATATTAAATCAAGATTATCTAATCATTGTTGCCACTTAGAACACCTACAAATTTTGGAAGCCTCAAGCCTCATAGCCCCCTACAGCTAAATTAACAGTATATCATGCAAATAACTAATATATTTGTGTGTGAAATATCTGCCTCCAGTTTTGGAATGAAGAAGAAGCTTTCTAGATAGCCAAGATTTTACTTCACTTTATACTCCCATTAGTATAGACTTGGACAGCATCAGAGCCAGTCTAATTCCATACTCATATATTAATACTGGGCTGCCCTGTGAAAGCATCACACAAATAGAATTGGCCAGAAAACCACAGAGTCCCTGAAGTCACACTTGTAAAAGTTCAGTCAGGTTTGTCTTAAGGCATAGAACTACAAGTCTGGAGATCCTCCTTTTGCTGGCTGACTAGTACAGATTTCCAGGAACATTAAGTCACACATCTTCATGGTTCTTCAGCTTTCCTCGATACAAGCTGTCAAGGATCCCCACCTTGCAAGCACGGGGACTAAGTAAACTCACTTTTTGAGGCATGTGCTGGAGGAACAGAAGGTATGCATGAGTAGTGAGTTAGTTCATGCAAGCTGAAAATGGGTAGCATGACTTTTCCTTCCTTCAAAAGCACACAGCAACTATACTCAGCTTGTGTCGGCCCTAATTCTATGCAGATCAGATTTTTCTTTGTGGCAGCTTGTAAAGAGTTACCAGTTAAGCCAAGAGAAACAAACACTAAGAAAGAATAACATTGTTATGGCTGCATTACATCCTTTAACATACTCTTTTAGGAGGCTGAATATACATATTTGAAGGAATATTTTTCAGACCATTAAGTACAAAGCTTTCCCAAAGAAAACATTCTTGCCTGATCACTTCTAGAAATAGCTGATAACTGAGGCTATGAGAATAAATTACCATGAATATAGTTAAAGTAGAATTCAAAACCAGTCCAGCTAGACTTGTGAAAAGGCTATACATTATATATACATTATATACATTCACCTTAATTCTTAATTAAAGCAGATTATTTTTTTAAAAATATAATGGGTTCAAAAGTCTTTGCTCCTTAGTGAGGATGTATCAACAACTCAGAAATGGTAAATGCAAAACATTTCATTTAACTTTTAAAATAGGTATTCTGTGCTAGACATTAGGTATGAAGTGGTATATGAAAACACACCAGCTTGTGCAACACTATTTGGCATTCTGAGTCTTTTTTTTGCAGTATGGTATCTAGGTAAAAATCCAGTAGATTTAAAAAAAAAAAGATGCATGAGAAGGGTTAACACACTAATTAAATACTTCTTTTAGCTGTTGTTTTGCAGGCTTCCTCCTCAGTTTTATGAGCACTGCTGGAAAACCTGGAATACAATTTTGTTATTTTGCAGCTTCTCAGTGTTTCCCCTTTTCCCCTCTAGGATCATTTTATTTGCAATGAGAATTCATGAAAGAAAGCCCTTGGTAAAGCTAAAATATACAAAACATGCAGTTTTGGAGCCCATGAGGCCTTCAGCAGACATCTCCTCTTCCTGCTGAGCTCAGGAGGAAAGCCACAGACATGGTCAGTGGAAAGATTAATGTTACAAGTGATTTTTTATAAAAAAGACATAAGGTAAGGTATTGGCACACATTTTGTATCTGTTTGGTCTAACAATTAAGATAAACTAAATAAAAGCTTACTGCACCATAAGCTTAAAATAAAGAATTTAGTGTTAAGAAAACGTGATATTATTTCAACTCAGAAAGCATATCCATCTCTGTCACTGTGTTCCATGCAGGCATATGCAGGCCACAGATCTAATCAGTGGCTGAAGTCATGCTGTGTCAAACCCACTAAAATATTACATTTATTAGATTTCATGGGTGTAACAAACGTTCGTTTTTCTGGGGAGCTATTTATAACATCTTATAATGAAGGTAAGAGGTTCCCTTTTCTGTGATCAGAAAAATAATTCCTTCCGAAGGATTAAATCTTCTGAATTACAACTCAGAAACACTGAGCTCCGCTGTGAGTTTGATGGCAAGCCTGGCCCTGAATACAGTGTTTTCCTATCTCAATGGAATAGCTCCGTCAGCCACATTTGTAACTCTGGCTGCCTTTAGGATTTCACAGAGTTGGCTTTGTGCTTCCATTAAACAGAAGCTGTGGGTTTCTAGGTGCCTGACAGCCACTTGAAAGTCAATTTGTAGTTGTTTATGCCTCTCTCACTAGAGCTGCTCCTCATGGTATTAGCCAAAGGGACAGCAGCAAACATGTAGCACAACATTTCAAGTGGCCCGTGAAAGTGAGGCGATGGGGAGCTTTCCAGGCTGTTGCCAGCAATCCTGCATTTCCACTTGGCAGGAGTTGGGCGCACACAGAGGAATTCATTTGGACATGGGGCAAAAATCACTAAGAGCTGGACTGGTTTAGGATTCCCTGGAAAATCATAAAAATTGATGTCCTAGATTTATTCCTAAGTTTCAGTCTGCTTTCCTCCAATAATTACTTTCAACACTTACACATTATTCTCTTTACCACTGTCTAGCCACCCCCATTTTACATTTACTACATCTTCTCTCTCAGTGATGAATTAAAACCAGCAGCTGTGCCTCTTCCCCTGCCTGTAAAATAAACCCTCAAACATAGTTATAACTGCTTTTATCGTCTGAGTTTTACCTATCATATCCATCTCATTCTCCAACAAGACACCACTGTTGTCAAGTGTGAGGTGACACTCTATTTAGTTCATGTTACTGTGAGACTTCATACTTGTAAAATTTACCATGAAAGCCACTTTTCTTCTTGCCAAAGGAATACCCTCTAGTACACAAACAAGTTTGAATTTTAACTTACATTTCTTGCCTATGTATTGTGAAGTGAAATAATATAAACAGAGCTTGTAGAGAGGCCAAAAAGCGTCTCAGGTAAGAAGCAAGGATTGGCTATTTTGCTTTATAAAATCAAACTGACAATTATGAACAAGTTATTCTAGCTTGAAATTATCCTCTTCTCAGGCTACATTTGGCTATTCAATGTTTGACTTTCACAGAACACCAAGTGCATGATTTGTATTTTGTGCCTTTTAACATCGCCCACATAGTCCATGTGGGATACCACGTAACACCAACCCAACAAGGAGGAGGAGGTAATTCTGCATTTCATGAGAAGAATGTCTCAAACTAGTATTAAATACACTTACATGCACATGGACTTTCCTGAACCCATCAACCTACAGCCTTTAGCAGCTGGAACCATGCTCAAGTTGGAGAGACCAGGAGCATCTGCTGAGCTCTGGGTTTGGATGCACATCCCACTTGCATCCCATGTTCATCATGTGTGTTAGACTTCAGTGTAGATCACGGAGCAGATTCTAGTGTGTTCATGAGGACAAGGAGAACAACCCCTCGGTGCTCCCTCACCTCTCCCCAGTCCCATATTTTGCTTGGGGAGGAAGGCTTGAGGCTGAACTGCAGAGCACAGCTGTACCACCACATCAACATAGTTTTAACCTTCCTCTAGCTAAAAATATATTAACGCTTCAAAGTCAGAGAATCACTATTATCTACTACAAAAAAGGTGGAGCAAAATAAAATAAGGTCATAGTGCTGGAGAGAGAGAAGCAAAATTTTTGCATACAATAAGATTATCCCGAGTGGATTAATGAAATAGAAATAAATTTAATGTAGCACTGTGGTACACTTAACAAAGAGAAAGCAATTCAGTCATTAATTAGCCATTTTTTACCATTCCTGAAGACAACACCTAGCATTAGTCAAAGTCTGGGGTAACAGCTCAATAGTACAGAATCATAGAATCATTCAGGTTGGAAAAGACCCTTGAGATCATTGAGTCCAACCATTAACCCTACTCTATAAAGCTCACCCCTAAACCATATCCCCCAACACCACATCTAAATGACCTTTAAACACATTCAGGGATGGTGACTCAACCACCTCCCTGGGCAGCCTGTTCCAACGTCTGACTACTTTCTGTGAAAAAAATTTTCCCAATGTCCAGTCTAAACCTACCCTGTTGCAGTTTGAAGCCATTCCCTCTTGTTTTATTGCTGATTACCTGTGAGAAGAGACCAGCAACAACCTCTCTGCAATGTCCTTTCAGGTAGTTGTAGAGAGCGATGAGGTCTCCCCTCAGCCTCCTCTTCTTCAAACTAAACAGCCACAGCTCCTTCAGCCATTCTTCATAAGATTTATTCTCCAGGCCCTTCACCAGCTTTGTTGCCCTCCTCTGCACTTCCTCCAGCACCTCGATATCTCTCTTGTATTAAGGTGCCCAAAACTGGACACAATACTCAAGGTGTGGCCTCACTAGTGCCGAGTAGAGGGGGACAATCACCTCCCTACTCCTGCTGGTCACACTGTTCCTGATACAAGCCAGGATGCCGTTGGCCTCCTTGGCCACCTGGGCACACTGCTGGTTCATGTTCAGCCGCCTGTCAATTAGAACGCCTAAGTTCCTTTCTGTCAGAGAGCTTTCCTGCCACACTTCCTCAAGCCTGTAGTGTTGCTTGGCCCAAGTGGCCCAAGTGCAGGACCTGGCACTTGGCCTTGCTGAAGCTCATCCCACTAACATTGGCCCATCAATCCAATCTATCAAAGTTTCTCTGTAGAGTCTCCCTACCCTCGTGCAGATCAACATTCCCACCTAACTTGATGTTGTCTGCAAACTAAGGTTAAGGGATACAATGACAACAGTGCCAAAGCTTGATCTTGGGAGAATTCAAAGACAAACTTATTTGCAGAAATATAACTGTCCTCCAAGATGGGCTCAGATTGTCTCAATTAAACTCTTGCTTTTAATTTGCTTCCGGAAGATTCAGCCTGTAAGATTATTTTGAGTAATTTCTTACCTTGGATGTAATATGACATTTTCTTTAATGACTGTCCTACTAAAGGATTGGACTTTCCTCCAGGGACTTGCAATTCCAAGTTTTCTTCAACATTTAACAGTGCTTTCAGTTTAATCAATTATTTCCTCTTTTTCCAAAGCCTCATTTACACTGGGTGGGTAACTTCAGTTTTAGACTCAAAGTCTTGATTGGTCGAGAGGGAGAAAACAATTAGGGAAACCTTTCAAAGCGCAAGGTCAACATCCAAGCATGTACTGGGAGTAGATGCTTAGGTCTCGCTAAGGTCTATTTCTCTTCTACACAGAGAGTGACTCAGAACATCTCCTAGTTAAGGCCCTCAAACCAGCATATTGACTGCTTCTCTTCCACTTGAAGACACGTCAGGAAGCACATTTGATCAACACATCACACTAGCTTTACATTTAGAAAGTCTTCTTGAAACCATCCTCTGCATGCACTGTGAGAACTAAAGGCATGTGACAATATTTCTTTAACCAGTCACAAAGATGTAAAGTTTGAAATTTGTTTTTAGAAAAAAACAGATTTTTTTTCCTTCAGCTATGCAGAAGAATCCTTAGTTTTTATTCTAGGATAGAATTGAGACTTACAATAC
Source organism: Trogon surrucura (assembly GCA_020746105.1). Classification (NCBI taxonomy): domain Eukaryota; kingdom Metazoa; phylum Chordata; class Aves; order Trogoniformes; family Trogonidae; genus Trogon; species Trogon surrucura. The sequence goes on along the minus strand of CM036617.1, from coordinate 106,731,622 downwards.
ACATCTTTTTAAGTCTAGCCATTATTATCAGCACTGTGTTTAGGCAGTATTTAAAGAGTTTATTTCCATTTAGTGAAGTAGTCCAATGGTTATCTGCATTGCAGTAGCTTTTTCACTTCTTTCACTGAGTCACATAATATTTTGATGTATAGAAACATAGAATGTTCTGGGGTGCAAGGGACTTTTAAAGGTCACCTCATCCAATTTTCCTGCAATGCGCAGAGATAACTTTAACCACATGAGGTTGCTCAGAGACCTGTCCAACCTGACCTTGAATGCCTCCAGCAATGGGGCTTCTACCACCCCTCTGGACAACCTGTTTCAGTGTTTCACCACCCTCACTGTAAAAGGTATCTTCCTTATACCTAGTCTAAATCTAGCCTCCTTCAGTTTAAAGTCATTGCCCCTTGTCTTATCACAGCAGGCCCTGCTAAAAAGATAATTCTCGTATAAAATTGTTACCAGTGAAATCTCTGTGCTTATGTTTTTTACAATTATGTGCTGTGCTGGTTTTGGCTGGGATAGAGTGAATTTTCTTCATAGTAGCTAGCATGGGGATATGTTTTGAATTTGTGCTGGAAATAGCATAGATAACACAGGGATTTTTTAGTTATTGCTAAGCAGTGCTTACACAGAGTCAAGCCATTTTCTGCCCCTCACCTCACCCCACCCCACCAGCAAGGAGGCTAGGGGTGCACAAGAAATTAGGAGGGGACTCAACTGGGACAGCTGACCCCAATTGGGCAAAGGGATGTCCCTTTGACATCTTGTTTAACATGTAAAGTTGTGGGAAGAAGGAAGGCGAGAATGTTGGGAGTGATGTCTTTTGTCTTCCCAAGTCACTGGTACCCATGATGAAGCCCTGCTCTCCTGGAGATGGCTGAACACTTGCCTGCCCATGGGAAGTGGCCAATGAGTTCCTTGTTTTGCTTTGCTTGTGTGCCCGGCTTCTGCTTTATCTATTAAAGTGTCTTTATCTCAATCCAAGAGTTTTCTCACTTTTACCCTTCAGATTCTCTCCCCTATTGCACTGCAGGGGAGTAAGCAAGCAGCTGTGTGGGGCTGAGCTGCCGGCTGGGGTTAAACCACGACATGTACAAGAGACATCCCATAGCAAGTAGGGGGCTGCACTGGGCCCTCATCTGACTGAATCTAGTTAACAGTCTGTACATCAGATCCCACTTCAAGCTGATTGCAATTAGAAAGAAATACATTTGGAATAATCATGGAATGGTTGGGGTTGGAAGGGGCCTTAAAGATCATCTACTTCCAACCCCCCTGCCGTAGGCAAGGACACCTCCCACCAGACCACGTTGCTCAGAGCCCCATCCAGCCTGGCCTCGGACACTTCCAGAGATGGGGCTTCCACAGCTTCTCTGGGCAACCTGTTCCGGTGCCTCATCACCCTCACAGTAAATAACTTCTTCCTAATATCTAATCTAAATATAGTCTCTTTCAGTTTGAAACTATTACCCCTTGTCCTATCACTACAGTCCATGATAAAGAGTCCGTCCTTTTCATAGGCCCCTTTACCCTGCCCTTCACTGCAAGTCCTTTCCATGGGCTGAAACAGTGAAATGGTGAACACAGGGGCATGGAAGTAAAAGGCCATCTTTAACCAGAAAGTATTCCAAAATGATGACCAGAAAGCAGCAGAGGCACCTGAAAGGTCATTCTCCAGCAGTTTGAGATAGCCTGGTATGTGATCATCCACTTTGCCGGTCTCCCTCAACCCTCACCTGATGGGGAGCAGCAGAAGCTGAGGCCAGAGACAAGCAGGGACCTGACAGAGGCAGAAGAGTCAGCCAAAGGAAAAACCCTGTGAGACCCAAGTCACTCCTTGCTGCTTCTCCAGCGAGCAGCAGGGATGACTCATAACAGGGCTCTAGTGGGTCAGGGTGCCTCCGTGGAGGCTGCATCCTCCTCCTCGTCCACAGTCTGCAGGTCTGGACAGTGACTCTGCACTTCAAGGTGCTGGCTGCAGTTTGACAGTAATATGATGGATATTCTTGGCTGCTCGCACATTTTCCAGAATAACTTCTCATTCCCAACCAGTACGAAAACCTCAGTAAGTATGAATTTCACATCTCAGGAAGATTTGCCTTCCATTAATACAAGCTATATCTCAAACTCACATATTTCAGTAGTTTAGAAGAACTTTCTGGACAAGCAGCTGTTCATCAAGAATGAAAAGAAAGATACACTCATAAGGTACCCTGAAGCAAACAGTCTGGTCCTTTTGAGGTGTTATGGCAGTAAGAGCTTTGGCTAGCTATAAGACAACTTGCATTGAGAACATCTGGCATCTTGGTATTTCTCCTAACTGATCTTGTAATTAGATATCATTCCTGCACAAAAAAAAAATTCAAACCACTAACGAGCAAGCATTTACAGAACCAGTCCTGCTGAATACTAGCTGACCCAAGGATATGTCCTATTTGCCTTCCAGGCAATGCCCCAAAATACACTGACAGTTCTTGTATTACTGTTTTCTTTCTTATTCATGGGTAAGTTTCACTGGGGAAGTGTTTTTTCCTTCACAGAGCAGGAGAATAAAATTAGTATTTGTACTTGGGGGTCCCAGTGGACAGCAGGATGACCATGAGCCAGCAATGTGCCCTCGTGGCCAAGAAGGCCAATGACATCCTGGGGTGTGTTAGAAGGGGAGTAGCAAGTAGGTCAAGAGAGGTCCCTCCTGCCCCTCTACTCTGCCCTGGTGAGGCCGCATCTGGAATACTGTGTCCAGTTCTGGGCCCCTCAGCTCAAGAGAGACAGGGAACTGCTTGAGAGAGTCCAGCGCAGAGCCACAAAGATGGTGAAGGGAGTGGAACATCTCCCTTATGAGGAAAGGCTGAAGGAGCTGGGTCTCTTTAGCTTGGAGGAGACTGAGGGGTGACCTCATAAATGTTTATAAATGTGTAAAGAGTGAGTGTCAGGAGGACAGAGCCAGGCTGCTCAGTGATGGCCAATGATAGGACAAGAGACAATGGGTGCAATCTGGAGCATAGGAGGTTCCACAAAAACATGAGGAAAAATTTTTTCCCTGTGAGGGTGACAGAGCCTTGGAACAGGCTGCCCAGGGAGGTTGTGGAGTCTCCTTCTCTGGAGACTTTCAAAACCCGTCTGGACGCGTTTCTGTGTGACCTACTGTAGGTGATCCCGCTCTGGCAGGGCGGTTGGACTAGACGATCTTTGAGGTCCCTTCCGACCCCTAACATTCCATGATTCTGTGGTTATCCACACCTTTTCTACTTGAATCGACATACTGTTGCCTCCAGAATCACAAGGTTGAAGGATTAAATCCAAGAAGCTGTTGTTCCTCTTGATATAATACATAACAGAAACACCAAAACAGCAGTCACCACACAATAACTGGCTTCCTGAAACATAGATCTGAGATCTTCACACCAGCTCCTGGCTGATCAGAAGAATAATAAATGGAAGAGGCAAGGGCTTCCTCATTGCTACTGTTAATAAACATAATGTTTAAAAATATATATCTTTAGAGACTTGTTCACAATTCATCCTTGAAATCCAAACAACAATTCCATTTACTAAGGAGAGGTTAGACATTCAAGAAATGTAAAGTGCCAGGAAATTAAACCGGAGTTTCTTTTAATGGATTCATTGTTACCTGCAGACACAGACTAAGCAAACACTTCCTTCAGCAATGAAGTCAATAGCAGCCTTTCCAGCTGCTGTAAAGACTGCCTTTTTTGACATCTCAGTTGATAGTTGTCTGCTCCATATTAGTTTGTTGAACTCACACGCACACGATAACAGAGAAAACAGAGACAGCTTCAATTTTAATCCCCACGCTCTAAGCAGATGAGCAGCTTCCTCACATATTCATGGTATAATTAAAAAGTGATATCAAACAAAATGTGATTATCAGACAGGGAGCTGAATTACTCGGCACTTCAGAGATCCATAAGGCAGAAGCTGGCAGCAGCTGAAGACTCGTCCCTGTTCAGGCACACAATGAAGCTGTCTGCAGTGGGGTACGGCACTGAAGCTCTGCAGAGGTTGTCACAGTTTTGCCCCATAGTACGTAGTTGCTTACAAGAAATAACCTATGAGTGTATTAAAGACTTCCAGGGGCAATACTAAGCAATCAAAGAACTAAAAAAGAGAGAGAAGAAGACTTTCATAGCATACATCTTTCTGTCATGTGTTTTGTGAGATACTACTGAATTTATTCCAGTTACCCCTCCCTCTGATTTTGTTTGCTCTGATTTCTATCACTAGTATTGTTTCCATCAGAAAAGCAGAAGCATGAAAAAGGTTTCTTCCTGGGTCTACTCTGGTTTTTTTGCCCATGACTATTAAGTGGTGAATGAACCTTCCCAGTCCTTGAGCCATTTTTGCTGAATTTTGTCACTCCCCATTCTCTGTGAGAGGACCAGTGAGTGAGTGGCTGGGTGATTCTTTGTGGCTGACCCAGGCAGCCAGCTCGAATCACAACTTGCTAACTAGTGTGTAAACAAGAAGCCTTGATAGACAACACAGCCAACATGCTTATGGGTGAGGGATTCCAGAAACAAAAGTGTTGATCATAACGATACCACTAGTGCTACCACTCCACCAAAGGATCAGACTTAGAAACAACTTAGGGCTTTCTTTTAACAGGAACTGGAAACTCAAGAGTTTTCCCAACCTGGAGCTCTTGTAGTTAAAGCGGTGCCAGAGAACCACTATAATTTATAGATAGATACATATACATCTCCCCTCCACCCTTCAGCTGATTTCATTGCTGTCACAATAGCAGAGCTCAGTGGATGTTACCCAGAGCTATAGCGCATGTTAAGAACAATTCCTCAAGTTGCCATAATTCTTTGTGACTTAAAGCTTATTTTTTATCACATACTTAATGAAACCCTTTTCTCTGCATTGAAACAGCCAGAAGACATTTATGTTGCTTTTCTTGTCTTTCACATGGCATTTTTAAAGGCTGTAGATCTCTTACTAAGGCATATTCGCCAATAAAATGCAGGGAGAAACCAGGGGAATACTCTCCTCTGCTAACTGTGACATTCTAGACATAAACCAACAACAAAGCCGTAAAAATCCAGTGTCATTTGGGCACACCCAGCCTAACCTACCTGATACTTCAGAACATGAGTGGATCTACCAGTCCTAGATCATCTCTTCCAGCCCCACATCACTCTTCCAAGGAACCTGAAGAACTTGAAACACAACAAGGACTGATACTTAAGCAATTGAATCCCATCCCAGGTGTTTAGACTACAAATTTCAACTGGGGTCCATCTGCAGCCAATGAAGAGAATATGATGTTTTTAGCAGGTGATTCATCCAACCTATCAGCTATCCAACATCTAACAGCTACTCTCTATGCATAATATCTTCTTTAAGAGCTCAATCTCAGTCTAAACAAGGTGTATTTTAAAAGAGAGATGCTAAAACTTGCTATTGCTATGAAAATCAGTAAATTTCACATTTATATACCTTAAAGATACTAGCAAGAAGGAAAAAAAAAATAAGAAAAAAGCCTAAGTAAAAAAAGTAGAAAAAACCAAGACCCTGCATATGCAAACCTCATATTTTGTGGAGAATTTCAAATGGAGAAAATAAACAAAATTTCCTGTTTGCTCAGTGCATCAGAGAAAAGACAGGCCCCAAATCTATGGTAATTTTTGAAATCAAAGCCAACAAGCATAGGTTGAAGATGTACCACTAAATCAAACTTATCTGTGACGGTCCTCTGGGTCTGGTGCCAGAAGCCACCGAGCACCAAGCCCACGGAGCACCCTGATCCCTGGCTCCCCTATGTAGGGTGGCTGTGGGCAGGCTGCTGACAGGCTTCCTGGTCCACACTACCTCTGACCATCATAGCCAGGAACTGCCAAGTGGGTAAAAGCAATGAGATTTTCCTGAGGAAGGTGAGGATCCAGTTGTGCTCAGAGATGACAAATGAGAGAAAGTAAAGGAAGTTTTGAATGAAGGCTGTGACTGGGTTGAAGAAAGACCCACATATTTCTCTCCAACATTTTCTATCAGAGCTAGGATCTCAGGAACACTTTTGGTTGTTTTAAGCCTTCTCATGAGTCTTTCTATACCTGCTTCTCCTGCTTAACACTAATAATCCCAAGGATGTTCAAGTCTTGCTGTATGTGAATTCAAGGATACTAACCAAAGCCTGCAAAAAGATATTCATCTGCCTGAGCTGTACCGATTGATCTTTTTCTCACGGAGACTGGGATTTAGGGGCAAATGATCACTAAACTAAAGAAGTGCTATACGTGTTTAGCAGAGATGATGCTTTATTTAACCAAGAATTGTCTAAGAAGGAGCCAGTGTTACTTTACAATACCTTATCCCAGAATTCACAGAGACTTTGTCTTCTTTACTTCCAAAACATCAATCAATCCTGCAGTGCCCCACAAAGAGGACGCTGCCTTCTGCTATAAGTGTGAAATCTTATTTAGAAAAGAGGCCCAGTTATTTATTTTAGGAAGATAACACAAAGCAAAGGCTCACCATAAGAGCTCTTGGTTCCTTGAGGCTTCTTATTAAAACAAGACTTACAGTATAAAGGAAGAATGTAAAAATACCTGTGTTTGGAGTACGGCTTCAGGGAGGGCAGAGAACAGCAGGATCACTTCTAATAGTGTTCCCTCTTTATATGTGCCTTTGAAAATGCAGTAAAGATATCCTGTATCCTTTCTGTTTCTTGAGCAGCTGAAGGAACCATTTTGGGTCATAGCTTCTCAATAGTATCCCTTATTAATCTGAGACATCGAGAGACATTTACAACAATACCTCTTTTAGGTTCCAAATGATTTGTTTATCACATAATCATTTATGGCTAAAAAGAATTAGATATTGAAATGAGATCATTTTTTATATAACACTGTGAATATAAATGGACACTTTGATCACTAGCTGACACGATGGATTTTCTCTCTGAGAATAATTTGAGTATTGGACTTATGTGTACTTGCCCACCATTGTGCCTATAATAAGTTAAGCTACTTAATATGATTAGCTTCTGAAATGGAATTTACTAAATTAGAGAAGATGGGAGAAAATGAGGAAATAAAGTTTTCCTTGCTGCTGAGTAATACAAATACTGCATATCATTTTGGCTATGAGAGTCTGAGTTACATCTTGTTTCAATTTTCAGTGGCACAGAACAGAAGTCACACACTGTGTTCTATTCAGATGGCAGTGTAAGTTCTAAGGTATATGAAGCTCAGATTGGTTTATGAGCAAAAAATTAAATAATTCACACAGTACACCAGCTCTGCCAGAGGCATCGTACAGAGATCGAAGACTGTCAGAGTCAAGGTGGCCAAGCTGTTCTAATGAGGTCCACGTCCTCTGGATCCACAGAGATAAATTTGAGACCTGGCTTTAGTTTCTGGTTTGGTATGAACTATGATTTTGTTTGCCTGCCTTTCTGTAGAGAGGTCAAGAGCCATGAAACAACCTTCTCTTCATGAAAAGAATGACAAGTTATAGGCCAGGGTTCAGCTTGTTGCAATTTCAGAGAGTCCAGACATGAAATTACTGTAACTTAAAGAAAAATAAGACTTTCAGGTTTGATAATCACAAAAAAAAACCACAGGAGAAACATTATTAACTATAGGCTCTTCCATTGGTAGGAGTCCTACTCATTAATGTTACCAAAACAAGAAACTGACCTTATAAAATGTTGAAGAAGTAATGTAAGCAGTGTCCTACTCAGCTGAGTTTTTAGTGGTTTAACTATCACTCAGCATAAGCATATGAATAAGCCATTAAGTGACAGTCAGGTTAGCAAGGATCTAAAAGAGGAGGAAGAAGTTGGCTTCTTACCCAATGTTACCTGGAATGGAGCCTTTAGTATGGAAAAGATGAGGTGGATCTGGATGGGGAAGGCATTTGGCTGTGGGGACATCAGCTGAGCTGCGTGTTGTTGTGCAGGTCAGACTGTGGCTCCTGATGTTAGAAATGAGGAAGCACATTTTTTTTCTTTTGAAGAAAACCAGTTCCGAGAAAAGGCATAAAACTAGCAAGAACACAAACTTGTTGAATCCCAGGAAGAATTATTAAGCTGTGTGAAGAATTACACAAATAAGTGGAATAGACTATAAAAGAGAACTTTCATGTCACGTTTTATCTGGGGGCTGCTTGTGGCAGGAACATTTCAAGTAATTGTAAACTTCTTAAAATTTGTGTTTATTTATTCATTCTTTCAGTCTCAACAATATTCAGCTGAAGGCATATGGGAGGTCAGGGATACCTGGATGCGTAATAATCAAAGGTTTCTAGAAAAGCACCGAGTTTATCTATTCTTCTGGGAAAGGCAGACAGCAACCCTTTATTTTTTTCTGAGACAGATATAATTATTGCAGTTCTGTTTGTACAGTTTTGGTGGAGATTCTTTTGCAAATCATAATAGGAGGGAGAAGAAAAGATAGCCTTTCACCAAAGGCTAGAAGAACCTGAAAAAGCTCTTACTTATTACGGCATAAAAGGAATACACTGTTCAAAAGATGTCTGCAAGCTGGAGTCCCACTGCTTTGAGCCTAATTTTGTTGGAGAGAAGCAGAAAAAGAGTGGCCCTTGAAAGTTCCACTGCAAAAATACGATTTAATGTTAACATGGACCTTCAGCTGCCATTGCCACAGTCAGATGTTTTAGAAGTATTGATTTTCTTGTACTGATGATAAAATGTTACGAGAGTGTTTGTCCGGTGAGTGCTCAGTGGCTTTTTTTTCCAAGTTAAGTACATTATCTATCTCATCTGTTTCGGAACATTTTTCTTTCAGAGAAACCGTATGACATTAGACTGCTGTGAGTATGACTGCCTGCCAAGTCTCCTTTGTCTCTTCAATATTTAATTATAAGTCCAAAGAATGACACAAATGTAGGAAACTAGATTGAAAAGCTGTGATTATTGCAACCCATTTTTCTCAACAAGAACAACAAAGTCAGAGCAAGGTTTTTGGCTGTACTGACCGATGAAAACATTTTTGCATGAATATTCATTCCTATTTTCTAAGACTTTAGCCGGTTACACCAGTTGTGTCCGCCTTCCACAAATTTCAGATTCCTTGTCATGAACATTCATCTTGGAAATGAGGTCCCAAAGGAGCTACGCCAACCTGCATAACCAAGTGACCCATGGGGCATGGCTGCAGCTGTAACTCCACCTCTGCACTGTTACTTCACCCTGATCTATCTCTCCTCTCCAGCAAACTGCTGAGATCTGCTCTTGGAGCAACGTCACACTTGTTACCACCTTGGCCGTGGTCTTGACGTGAGCATGGTGCATATTCACTGTGCTGATCCAACGGATCTGCATAAGTTCAGGCATGTCGTGGTCTTCCTTACAATGATCCCTGTACGGTGTGGTGTAACTCCAAGAATTGTTTTGAAAAGCAAGGTCAACCTGTTTTGATACATGGAGAAAGGACTTGAGAACAAATCATCTGCATGTATTGCTCTCTTAGGTTTAGAAGCTCATCATTAGGTGATTCATCAGACTGGTCCCTTAGCTGACCACCTTGCTTGAGGGAAGATGAATTTTTAGATCTGCCAGAGCCCTCATATTCTTCCCAGTTTCTACTCTCCAGACCATCAAGGAATGAGTTCCTGCAGGTTCAAAGTGAGACTGGACCAGAAGCTGGAGGCCTTTTCCCCCACTTTCAGCCTGTTTCCTCAGACTCTTTGTGTCATATAAGCCATCAGCACAGTCCTGTGGTAAACTGTTTTACAGTGCTAATACACAGTTACAGAGCAATCCCCAGCTCACTAGTGCATATGTCCCATGAAATACAGTTTTATTATTATTTGCCCTGCCATCATTTATACAGAATGCTTTGGTTCTGAAAGAAAATTAAAGACAATAAGAAAATTAAAATAATGACATAGAGCTAAGGAATGGAGGAAAAAATTTGCTGCAGTAGGACTCTTAAGGTCAAGCAAAACAGGATAGCTCTAGTTCCCTTCCAAGAGATTCTCCCAAAAGGGCCACAGAGCTGTAGTATCTGTTATTTAACCACCTATCTTTGCCCTTTCTATAGCCCCGAACAGTAGTTTATTCCTGGATTGGCTGAAATATTAAGTCCCTGGTGTTGCCACTATGATGCTTAGGCAGAACACGGCTGCAAACGTAGAAGAACAACTGCTTGCGTGTGTAGTTATATGAGTCACGAGTGTTGAGAAGGAGTGAAGGGTTTTTTGAAGAGGCACACAGCTGTACAGTGAAGCAGGGGACAAGTCAAGTCACCATCACAGGGATTTTACCAGGCCCAGGGAACCGAGCCATGAGTCAGCCTTGCTGGTGATGGGTTTCCTTAGGCCATGAGCTCAACTCAGGTTGTCACTGAGGGAGTCACAATTATTCCTTCCAATGCTGATACTCAAAATTTCCATTTCACTCTCTACATGGGCAGCCAAGGCAAGCCTTTTTAGACCCAGGCCTTCCTGCCCTTCTAGTGCTCTTTTGGGTGAGAAATGTCCATTCTAGGAGTATCTTGAGGCAAGACAAGGCTTTGAGGGAGCTTTAAGGGAGCTTGCAGACCGTTGTTCAATTTTTGCTGGGGAACATTATTTCCTCTGCAAAACTCCACCACCATTTGTAAGCCAGGGCTGGACAATTCACATTTATTTTTTTGTCAAAAGCAATTTTTAAAAATTGTCAGAATCTTTCTGTTTGTATCTGTACCCAGAGACAGATTTCTACAGAGTCCTGTCTGCTGTTGTGGTTAAAGACACAGGTCTTTTCTAGTTTGCAAAGACTTCTGTATGGTCTCTCTTTCATGAATACACACCCACACCTCCACAGCCCCTTTTCCCTGGTTGTTAGAGGTAGTACAGATGATGTGAGTGGCAGCCTCCTAAAAGCTTTTTTTGGCTAGCAGACAGGGACACACCCTTCCACTAATCTGAGTTCTTTAAGGGCCTCACCAGAGGCACACCTGAACTTGCCACTTCAGAACCCCACTTGCCGACTTCAAGAGGTTCTGTTTTACAGTGTCCCTGTGTTACAGAGAAATGCCATCCCTACCTTACAGGCAGGGAACTGAAGCACAGCAAAGATGAGATGTGGAAAATCACAGCTGCAGCAGAATTGCAAGCAAAAGCAAAATATGTCCTAGGTGAGTGTCCTATTCATTCAACCATCCAATTAACAGTTACATATTTGGAGAGGAAAATGAGGGTAAAGTAATGAGGGAAGGAGACATAAACAGAAAGAAAAGAACCACGGGAAAGAAGGATTTATCATCAACAGATTTTACTGCATAATCAGGCTATTGTTCTTCATTTTGACTGCTTGAGCGTGTCCCCTGTCGCGTAAATAAAATGTTATTTGGGGCAAGTTTTTATATTGCATTTACAGCTGCTGCAAGTGCGGGGTGTACAGGAATGAGAAGAGCCACTGGATGAGGGAGCAATACCTGCTTTGACCCAGAACCCCAGTGGAAAGCAGAAAAGAGAAAAGCAGGACAGTGAGAAGAAAAACTCTGGTTACTGGCTTGAGAATGAGCCCTGTTACTAGGTTAAATGCTGGTCACTGGCCAGCTGCTGCTCAACACTGCAAGTGTATGCAGCTCCAGGTACTGCTTACTCAAACTGAAGTACCCGAAGTCAGTTTTTTGTTCTAGGGAAATGGCTCGGAGCTTCAGGCACTCAATTTCAGAAACTCAGGCCAAACTCAATTTGAACATTAAAAAAAAAAAAAAGAACAGAAAACAAGAAAAGGAAAACCAGCCATTCTGCAACGTGAGCTAGAGCCACTGCCCCTTGGGTATCTCATAAATAGGTTTATCAACAGATACCTTTGTGAAGCTGTTTGAAACTCAAACAAAAACTATATTTAAATAATTACACAGACTACTCTTTTCTAGACTACTCTTGTTCCCATTTTAATCAAGGTGAGTTTTTTTTTTTTGCAATTAAACCAAAAATCTAGACATTTAACTACCATCTTCTAAGACAACGCTATTATTATAAAAGAAAAGCAGATTTAGAGAGTTAATAATGAAGTATAGATTATGTTTTCTTGAGCAAAAAGGATCACTTCATAATATGTTGCTCGCAATAAAGAGTAAGCCTCAGATTTCATGCAGCAATATTAATTACTAAGGAGAGAGAATGAAAGAAATCATGTTAGATTAAGATTCTTCTGAATCACAGCAGAGAAGATAGAGAGCATCTTCTGAATAAACAGATTATGTTACAGGGAGTAAAATTAGCAGGCAATCTTCAGCAAAGCCTGCCTCTAACAGTTCCCCATATGACTTCTTGTGGGCAGGCCCAGGGGAAAACAACTGATGGCAGAATGATTATTTCAGCTTCCAGTGTTATTATTCTGAAGCCTTTCTCAGTGCAAGGGGATATTAACTATTCCACCTCTTCTCTGCGCTGCACAGAAATTAGGTTTCACATCAGCATGTAATGTACGTGTAACAAATAATTGCTTATCACAAAAGCTTTTTGATCTGAAACTATGAGAAATGGCACGGAGAGGAGAAAGGATTTTGTGTATTACTGCTGGAAGAATGATACATTTAAAATAATTGATGTAAAGTAAGATTGCCATCAAGAAAGCAATGTGATAGCCACAGCGTCTCATATATGAAAGGCAAAGGTACGTGCTTCACATTTTGCAGTGAGAATATTTCCACTGATTTTGGCGGACGCAGCCATACCCCCGTGCAGACCAGGATAGAGCCCTCAACAGCGCAGCCCCCCCCGGCAGCACATGCCAATGTTATTACTGGGGCTGAGTCGTTCTCCTGCTCTTTGGCTAACACTGCCTTTTAGGAGCCAGTTCTTTAATTAACGTATACACACTTTATCCCTATTGGAAACAAGGTTGGTGAAGGCCCTAGTCTCTGGAGGAATTTCTTGCAGGCTGCCTCTGAAGAAAGCTCTGTTTTCTGCCAAGGTGGTAAGAAAACTAATAATGTCCGTGTTTCTGGAGTCTGCCAGCCTGCATGTGTCCTCCCAAGACCCTCCTGAAGTCACCAGCAACCCAGTAGTGACCCCAGCTTCATGCCTTTGACTGACTTGAGTTTGACTCAACACTCCTCTCCGCCTGCTGAAGAGAGCAAGGAACAGATCAGAAATCTTCAGAGGGGTCCACAGTGATGAGACACATCCTACGCAGACTGGAGCCCTTGAAAGACCGCTGGGGTTAGGGCAATGGCCCAGCGCCAGGGTGCTAGTAGGTGGGAGAGATTAAGGACCTCTCCACAGGCTGCTCTCAGAGGATGGGGTGCCACTGGCAGGAGCCCCAGTTGTAATGCCAGCTCAGTGGCCCCAGAGCTATTGTGTATCAGGGCTGGGGAGACGAGTACCACGCCATGAGCCTATCCTGAATGCGGAAGTACTTCTGCCCATGTCTGCCTAGTCGAGGGAAGTTGTCATTAGCAGTTTCCTTGTAAGAATCTCTTCTTTCCTAAAAACACTGTGGGGAATCCATATTAAAAAAAAAAAAAAAAGAAAAAAAAAAGAAAAGAAAATAAGAAGGTTCTGAAATACTAACTTTCTCCTTAAAATGCAGTGAGGTTACACCACCTCATGCCTGTGCGGCGTTCACAGAAATGTCTCTCCTTCTTTTAATCAGCTGAAAATCTCTGCTTTGCCAAGCTCTGCAGACATCCTGAAATCTTGGTGACAAGAATGGGGTCAAGCATGAGAGAAGCTCTTCATTCTCTAAACTTTAGAGGTGTTTTTTTTTAAAGTTACACACTTAACTGTCCCTCCTAGAAAGATGGCTAAAATAAATACACTAGGTTTTTAATTGGAGCAGTACACTATCTGTTCTGTGTCCTTGTGGTGGGAAAAGCTTGCCCATGCCCATTTATGACACAGTGTTTCTGCTAAGAACTCCTATTTAGCTTAAGTGTCTCTCCAATGTTTTGTACAACACAGAAACAACACCTGCCTAGAGATAATGACACAACCTCTTGCCCTTTTGGAAAGATCACCTAATAAGAATTTACCCACTCTTCAAAAAATGGGTAAGAAATTTTTTATTTTTTTCTTAATAGAAAACATTTCTGTTTAAATCATTAGTAAGGAAGTGACTGGCTTATACTGTGCTTCTAGTGGTGCCCTACATTTTATTTGGGGGCAAGATCTCAGCCGGCATGTATCAACCCAATCAGCTGGAGGGTGAGCTGTCTCTGGAAGAAGAGATAACCATGCAAATTTGAACTCCAGACAAGGCAACCACCTCTTGGGAGTAACAGAGGAATTCTGCGTACTCCACTACTCGCCTCGTCCATCAGCATCACCGTGCCTCAACAGATGCCTCCCAGGGAACTTTCTGGGAATGAGGAGGAAGAAATCCACAAAAAATTGTTATTCATGATAACAAATATGGTCCTTTATTTCTGAAATTCTGTGATAATTCCTAATTATCTCTTCACTGTTTTCACTAGAAGAGTCAAACAACCTTTAAGGCAATGAGGTGGCTTTTGTGCTAGCTTGGGGTTTTTTTAGGTTTGTATCTGCAAGGTTCCCAAAAGGGGAAAGGGCTCTGCCTTGGAGAGTACTGTCAGAGGGATGTACAGTTTCCCTGCCTTTCTGAGAAAAATTTACAACTAAATGGTAGACACTATGTGTAAAGCAGTACAACTTTCCTTTGTTGTAACTACAGTATAAGGTACTTAATTCCCATACAGTTACCCCAATCCAGGAAGAACAGTGCAGTGTAGCTAAATGAGACATCCTCACGCCAATAGAAACCTTAATTATTTGTCGGGAAGTGGAGAAAACGGGAAAAAAAGATCTCAGTTACTAAAGCAGTTATTAAAGTAAAATAGGAATGTTTCAGCTCAAGATGAAGCCTGAAGTCAGGAAGAAGATATTTGATGGCATGGATGACAGGTAAAAAATTTATGGCCACATCTGATTCTGACTCCAACTCATCTTATGACTTTGCTTTAGAACGATCCTCTCCCAAGGAGAAGGGTTGCTCCGTTCTACCAAAATCCAAATGTAAATAGGGGGAATGTAAACTTAATCCATACAAATCACTTCTAGAAGCCGACACAGTCTGCAAAAACATGCTGTTAACTTTAGATAGTGCTGCCTCTTAGAAGAGACTGAGCTGAAAAGTAAAATCACTGAACAGAATTGGTTATGTTTAGCTCAAACCAGGACACTCCCAAATCAGAGATCAGTAGTCCTGGATCCACAGAAGAGTGCTCTTTGCCAGAGCAAACAGGTGTTGGCTGTTGTTTCCTCTGGAGACTACCATGATTTGGGCTTGCACAACCATGAGGAGACTTTCTGGTGACAGCAAATGAGCACAAGTCTCACTGCATAATCTTTCCACCTGAAAGGTGGTTTGGTTTTGGGTTTTGTTTGTTTTGTGTGTGTATTTTCTTGTACTTGCTTTGATGTGACATGATGAAGGACCATATCTGTGGATCATCCAGTCATCTTCTGTTGGGATTTCACCTGTCTGCGCATTTGTCATCCTCTCTCAAAAAACAGAAACAAAAGGCTCGAAGCTGCTCACCCTACTGAGAGGAGGAATTACACTGAGATTAGAACAGTTGGGGCCAAGGGACTTTTACTCACATACTCATACTTTTGCTCAACAGGCAGCTTTCAGAGGAAAGGGAGTGGGAACTGATGTGTGAAAATCAACTACGGACATGAAAAGATAATTTGCCAAACTACCTGCTGACTTCAATCTCATTAAACTCACATTTCCGGCACTGTTCCGTGAAGAAGCTGGCATACCCCAGCTGGATGTGAGGTGCCAGCCACCGGGGATGGAGGCAGTCCAAGGAGAGGGGCTGGTGGGAGCACTCATCTCACCCCACGGCTGTGCGACAGCAAGGGAGGCCAGATCCACCATCTCCCCCTGCACACAGTCCCCACCAAAACCAGATGCCAACAGCACCATCACAGGTAGGGAGGCACTGAGGTGCTGTGCCTTGTTGCAACAGGGCAGCCATCAGGATCCATTCCATCTGTTCCATTAAAATCAAACTTACAGCTTCGGTTCAGGCTTAATTAGGATGGGAGTGCTTCCTTTCTTCAGCTTAGTTGAGATTTTGAAAAGCTTGTAACTTCTCTATATGAAAGATGGGTATTTTTCTATTTTGAAACACTGAGACTGCTAATTATCTCACTGAAAAACTGTGTGTGTGTGGAGTAAGTCCTGTTATTTGCAGTGTGGCTGAGGAAGGTTGCTGTCAATATTAAAACAAACAACTCTGACTTTCATTTCCACTTCATTTTGCAATGAAGTAACTACGACTGGTTATTAGCTTAGCCTGTGATAAACCATCTTTTTTTCCTTCTTCTTCCTCTCTTTTCAGCAACCTTTATTTAAGCCTGGAGATTTCCTGGACAGAAATATGAATGTACACACAGTAAATCTGAATTTTCTGGAAAGCTCTGCAAAGATGCAGTAAATCTCCTTCAAAGATAAAATTAATTTACCGCAAGAGGCAGGCAATCAGCAGTATCGGAGCTGAAGACCTCTCTGGTGCCTCCCAGACCCATTGGGCCTGCAGGGTGTGCAAGCAGCCATGTGGCAAGTGGCAGCCTCCTCGCCTGTGACTCCCGCATAGTGGCCTCAATGCTGTGTATTCCCAGCAAAACTCTGGAAAGTGCTCAAAACCTGCCAAGAAAAGCCTCCCCCACTGGAAAAAGAAGACACACTTTGATGGTTTTAAATTCCTTCTGGTCCTGATGATACCCCTGCAGCCTGCACAAGGGCCACCACGCTTCTTTACGCAAAGGGGCTTAGGGCAGGCATGGTGGCCTGCAGTCATCG
Organism: Trogon surrucura; assembly: GCA_020746105.1. NCBI lineage: Eukaryota > Metazoa > Chordata > Aves > Trogoniformes > Trogonidae > Trogon > Trogon surrucura. Next base: position 106,714,863 of record CM036617.1, on the reverse strand, counting down.
CAAGAACTGATGCGGGTGGCCTGGGCTCAGCAAAAGGTTTAGATAGTTAAGTCTCTGTATTGCACTCCAGTCCAGGAAAAAAATAAGTTTCCAAGATCAGTGACAGAGCCAATGGGCAAGCCTTAGCCAAGCTCATGACCACCACACAGGTAACAGAAAATACATCAATCACCAGTGAAGCCAAATATACCATGGGAGCCTCATCTGTCATGTGAATGGATGCTCAGACCAAAAGGTTTCTTTAAAAGGCGTTACCTCTCCGAACATACTGCTTTCATGTTGCCTTTGGTGGGATATCGGACCTCACTCAACTCAGTTTCACCTGTAACAACATGAATAACAGTGGCAGCAGAGACACAGGGGCAAGGGGCTTTCAGCAGCAGTCTTGGGGTGTGGTGGGGTCTCTCTGGAGCCTCTGCATATCTCTCCACTGCAGGTCTGATTGTTGTGCCCTCTCTGCTGCCCTCGCAGGAGTACAATTTGCGGAAATCACACTTCCACATTGCCACGCAGACCTAACCTGAAGTCTTGCTGGCACAATTCGATGAATGACACTAGCAGGACACTTTAATTGTTGACCTAGTATTCAACATTTTCATGAGCAAAACTGAGTATCTTGTCATGCCTGATCACATTTCTAAGTTTAAGTCTTCACTCAGATCCTAACTAGATGCTGAGTATTTTTCTTCCTGAATTACACAGACTGGCAAATCATATGTAAAAGAAACCATTAAAAACCCCACTGTTTTGTGATTGCATTGTCTCTAATAAATAGAGACTGTGAAAAGGTTTTATATTCAGTATCAATTATTCATATTTCCAACAAGTAACTGACACATTCTCAGGTTATGACTTCCATCCACATTGGATATAAAATACACTTTTCACTATGATTGGAATGGCTGTTACTGGCTGTCAATTAAAATATATATCATGTACCAGGCAATAGAAGCTGACACCACCAGGAAGAAATAACACTCGACAGCCACTTGGGAAATACATAGGCAAGAGAAGACTGAAAATTGCTGAAGATCTTTATCTGCAGTTTCTTACTTTTAAAAATTGACCTCCAAGATATGAAGAACAGAAAGATTTATCTGCACTTGAAAATTTCCCTTACCTCCTGTTGTTCTGTTTCCTTTTCATAATGAGGATAAATGAAATATCTCTAAATTACAATTGTATTATGCATATTTTAAAGTAGCAGCACCAAAATCACTCCCACTGCCCAGCATGAGAAATTCCCCTTAGCGGAAATCCTTGGCTGTCATTTTCCAGCCCTTGTACCCCGGGTGGACTGGAGCTAATTACCTGAAGGAAGGAAGTCTTCAAGTGAAACCCAGGGAAAATTTATCATTTTGTTTATTTAGCCCTTGGATCCACTGGAATTGGACTTTCATAGCAATATATCATTCATACAGGAAGCAGGACTTTTTTTTTTTTAAGAAGCTAGGAAGTCAAACAAAATATTCTCAGCTCTCGGGTAGGCACCCAGATACAGACAACTTGTGCAAAATAACTATACTGCCTCAAAAATTAACCATCTAGAGATTGCATATAACTGCCATATAACTGGCTAACAGTTGGCAAGGCTGGGCACAGATGCTCAGAGCCAAGTCTGTTCCCTCCATCTGCACTGTTGCTGGGCTCTGCATAATGGTAAGGATACGCAGAGCTATGGCCAGAGCTCAGGTCAGCCTGTACTCTCCCCTCTCTTACTCCTGGGTCACAGAAAAGGCAAATGGCAGAGATTTAACTGACTTTTTCAACTGCAAAAGTTGAAAATACCAGCTCATCAAACTGATACAAAATGAGTATTTCTGGATGTAGATCCCACTTTGCTTAATCCAGCTTCATCATGCGTGCAAGCCTTACGTGAGGGTCACGGCAAAGAGGGAACAGGGAAAGACACTATGCTCTGTCTAGACCAGAATTCTTATTCCCTTGCAGACAGAGCCAATCACCGTTGTCCTATTTCATTTATGAAAACTCTCATCAGGTACCTTGACCATCATGATGAAAATAAGTCCGTTATCCACAGATGGAGAAGCACTTTAAAACTTCAGTGAATCTTGAGCTCCAACTAGTGAGATGCTTTGTTTTCCCTCTCTTCCCACAAGCCAAGATCTAAGATCTGAATCAGTCCCTTTTACTATCCTTATTTGTGTCAGAAAGATCACTGTCCAAGCTTACCACTGAGAGATCAGGCTTAGAAAGGAACTACTCTGCACTCAACAGTGTGAGAAAGAATATATGTTGGGCTCCGGATCTTTTTAGAAATGACAGGTGTAGAAGTGATAGGAACATCAGGCTGCTACTCTTCTGGCTTTCAAGATAAGCATCAGTAAACCTGCATGTTTATGTTGTGACTTTTCCCAGGCTTCTTGATTATCAGGTCAATCTCACCTTTCCACTGGACTCCAATCTTTGGAGACATACAGCATCGCTTCTCTGCACCACAGCACTAGTCACAGCTTCTGCTCAATTTCAATCACAGAAGCTGACCAGAAATTATCATTAGCGGTAAACACCAGCAACCAACAGGAAATGTGGATTTTAATGATAGATTTTCCAATGAAAGTAAGTATTGGGTCTTGCCAAGCTGACTTACTGCTGGGCCTGCATTCATTTTGCCACCCTGCGGGTGCCACAGATACCAGCCCCTGCAGAACCAGGGAGCTGCTGCTTGTGCAGGGGGGGTTGAGGGCTCATGGTGGAGCACAGGGACCCCTCCTAAGCAGGGAATTCTCTCTAAACTGCCCTAGTTTGATCGTATCACATAGTGAAAGCTGGTGGAAGCTTCGTTTTACTCTACCAGTTTCTCAGATGTGTCAGGGACCATTTGTACCTCACTAGAGTCTCTTGTAGATGATGAAGATGGATATGCAGTGACAGCGTAGCACTGGCAGAGAGTTTGCTGGTAAGGAGTCGAAATCTATCACCCAGCTGGGATGGTTTATTGCTGAGTTCATCACTACGTGCTCACACATGTATCAGATGATTTCCCACTCCTGAATCAGATGGCTTGCACCTCAGAGGGCGAGCATTGCCAAATGTGGAACAGCAAATGTCCTGGGTTTAGCTGAAAACCCAGTCCTGTTTAGTGAATTTTACTTTCCAGTTTAGTGTCTTCTCAAAGGCTGCACTTTCTGAAGTCAGCAGCGTGTTTTTTGTAGACAGTGTGTGCTACTGGCAGTGATAAAACCTGATGTTTACAGTCACTGCCTGGGACCGGTATGTAGAAAGGCTCTTGCTGATACTTATTCCTATAGTGACCAAGGCCACTGCTGGCTCTTGTGTGCCACGCTGGGGGTGCTGGGTAGTAAGAGGGGGGCACAAGGAAGTAAAAGGTGGCACCTCCCGGGGGTAATAGACAGGACAGGTGACCAACGAGAGTATTCCATCCCATATACGTCATATTTAGTATAAATTGAGTGATCACGAGAGTTTCGTCCCTTTTGCCCTTTTTCGGCCTTTTCGCCCTTCTTTTCCTGCAACAGCCGGTGTCCAGAGAGGACTCCATCTGACCTCCTGATTTTGATCCGGATCCTGAGTTCCCGAATCCAGCTCCCTGTATCCAGCTCCCGCCGCCGCTGAGCCTGCAGTTTCCCCAGTGCCTCCTGCTCTGCAGCACCAGTGGTGATTCCTATTGGGGGAGGGAGTTGGGTTTGATATCGGGCTACTATCTATAGTTGTATATAGTTCTTTATTTTTATCTTTTTACCATTATTTCTATTATTTTCATTAAAGCTGTTCTAGTTTTTTTCTTCTCTCATCTGTAAGTCTCTCTGCCTCATTCCCTTTTCTCTTCCCGTTTGGGGGGGGGGAAGAGGGGGTTAGAGAGCGTCTGTCCGCGTTAGTGGCCGGCCCAGCCCTAACCCGCGACAGCAATGCAGTGCATATGTATTTATTTTCATTCCTAAATCTCAATAATTTACCTGATGAGGTCTCAGCTGAGGCACAGTAGTGGAGACTGCACTACCACGGCACTTCTTTGATGTACGCCCACAAGAACCCTGCCTTGTTTCTTAAACACAGAAATAATGATGATGATAATTGACAAGGGCAGCATCAGATTTCATAAAATCTTGTTATGCGAGGTAGCAGGTACAGAAGCAACCTCATCTCTTAGCTGTCAGTAAATGTCAGGTACCCTGGTATGCCTTTATGCTTTGGCAAGTAATCAACCACTCCAAGCCCATTACCATAACAAAGTGGCTCACGCCTATGATACTCAGCCTCAAATAAGGGCCAGTTGCAAGTACTCAGTTTTATTCTACATGTAGGTTCTGCCTATCCCGCTGTACAACCTATATAACCTGTAGCCGTTGAGTTATTGTTCAAGTTTCAGGGTGTACTGAAAGAGTTTGAGTCCCACTGCACAGGTGCACCAGACTGCCAGTCACAGATTAGACTTTAATTAAGCACAGCCTAGTTGCCAGCAACTCATCACCGGTGTAAGACCAAGGGACATTAGACACCTAACATTTAGGCCAGGAAGTGTATTATACTTCAACAAAAAGGGTAAAACCAATTTCCCAGTTGAGCAACTGTTCATAAAGATCCAGATGCAAAGCAGGAGGCTATACCTACTGAAATCACAAGGCAGCCCCAGGGAACACTTGGGTTTTGCAGTTGCACAGACATCCATAACACACCCTCCCCTCCTGTTAAAAATGCTCTCCAGTGAAGGAAAACAGAAATTTTCAGAAGAGAGAAGACATGATATCAACTTGAGAGATGGCAATACGCAGGGAAAAAGACATCCCTCAGACCTGAGCTATAGCAGAAAGCAGATGCGGGCATGACTTCTTTTTCCATTTCCCTTTCCTTTTTCTAAACTTACTGACCACATTTACAATTCTGGAAACAGAGAGAGATGAGAGACTGGAGTTTTATCACAAGCAAGGCTCGGGCTGGGGGTGATCTCAAGGTAGCTGCCTTCCTCCCCTGCAAAGGAGGCGACGTTTAAAGCCAGGGTACGGACGACTGTTGCAGACTCCAGCCTCTCCAGGCAGCTCGTAGCAGTGGTGGTGCAGCAGGCAGGGGAAGGGGTCTGCTTGGAAAATATTCTCCCAGGATCAGTGCTCTTCAGAAAAGCTCTTTGGTAAGCAGTAGTAAAATAAGGACGTGGCCCTGAGGGATCTTGAGGGAGCATGTAAAATAAGGGCATTGAGATGAGTCACTGGTAAATATGCTATACTATCAAAAAGACGGGGCCATTTGAATAAATCAGTGAACGGTGGTATCAGGCTCCAGATTAGCCCCTGTAACAGAGGACTTCCTGTCAATACAACAAGGGATCTACAGGGAGAAATTTGGGGAATGCTTACTGTCCATGAAGAAATGGTTTTGCCTGTGTTCCTGAAAATGAATGTGTCATAGATGTGTTGTGAAGGTTATGGGCTAAGACAGCCAGCTTGGCATTAATGCAAGAGAGGAGAACTGCCTTGAAGTGTTCCCCCAAGCACGTTTCCCGTGAGTGAGCAGAAGGGTCAGGTGAAGTCTCAGGCCTGAGGAAAATCAGCATTATACAGCTCCTGCTTCAGCCTCCCTCCTGCAGGCTTCAGCTGCTTAAAATCAGCTGCCTTTGCTGGCAGCAGGCCAGCTCGCCTCCATGAAGGAATCGGCTCCATATGCTAGGCTGACAAAAAAAACCCCACTTTCTTCAGAAACACCTAAGTCTTTGGCTTTCCTTTTGTTTCTGTTGGCTTTAGTCCATTCTTAGTCATCACTGTGATAGCAACGGCATCCAAACCCTGCCCTTTCCTACTCTCTGCTAAGAAGGCAGAATACTAATGGTGCATAGCATAACAAAAAATAATAACATTTTCTATTTCCAGTGCTGTGTAAATATTGACAATCTTCACAACAAACCAGACAGACCAACATTTCTGCTCAAGTTATTGCCTCCAGCACCTTGAGTTACACAACTCCTGACCCAGAGCTCCCTGGATCCTTCTCTGAGCTGTTCTCCTGATTGCAGCTCCCTGCCCACGGCTTTCCTTCTCCCTGCAGTGACAGTCACCAGCAACAGCACCAGTGAGCCATCCTCTGTGGGCCACACAGAATCAAGAAGTCTTGACCATTCTGTTTTTCCTTATCTCCTCCTTTCGTAAAGTGAGGGACCATCATCTCTCCTTTCCTTTGTCCTCTGTTTGAGCATCTCTTTAGGCTGCACACCAAAATCGAGGCATAAGGGGAGGGGTGTTCTTACAATGGGTACAACTACAATCCTGGACACGGCTAGATGCGGGGATTTGCTTTTCGGATCTCAAACATCGCTGCAGTATAAAAACCATCACTAGACTGGGCGTATTCATTGTAAAATAATAATTGGGACCACTTGATAAAAGGTCCTGGTCATTATTTTGTCAGGGTGTTTTGTCCAAGCACTGATGTTTTAATGAAACTGAAGAAATATATTCAATTTCTTTTAACTCTTTTGTGTGATTTCTGCCTCAGGGTGATACATACTGTTATTGTGTGCTGTTAAATACCTCTTGCGTTTTATTCCAAGGTGACTAAAATGATTTTTTTTTCTAGTTACTAAAGCCTTTGGAGAGCATCCAGGATGAAAGTGAATACAGAAATGCCAAACATTTACTATTCTAATAGATAGCCGACAGTACTTTATGAACTACCCCATTACATCCAAAAAATATCATTGTGATTTCACAAAGGGTCTTGAGAACATTTGCTTTAAATTGAAAGACTCTATTTCTACTATACCAAGAACACTGTTAATATTGATCTCGGTGCTCTATGGAGCAATCTAATGTTTTCATTGTGGCACTACTGAAAATCTGGTGTAGTAGACTGGTAAAACTGCATCTTTCAAAGTTACCACCACTAAAAAGCAAATTGTTACATTTTTCATTAATTAAAAAAGGTTTATAATGGCATTAACGATCCTTTCATCAGAGTGTGTCATTTAGGTAGTGGCAGCCTAGCACATTAACTTCCCTTGGCTTTGCCTTGGCCTTTTAACTCCTCCAACTGATTATTACCTAATTTGTAAAGTCTCCCAAATGGGTCATTAGCTCTTAAACAGATTTCTCCTGCTGTTTGGTATATGCCCTAGAAACAGCAGGCTGTCAGAGAGAAAACTGGCTTCAAAGTAGCTCTTTTGGGGGGCGGGGGGGGGGGGAAGTTAAAGAAATGCCAGATTAAATTAAGTTTGTGAAATGAATCATGGCTTGAAATATCTCCGATATGTGATTAACTAAGACATCACGCAGGATTATTTTTTTTTTCCACAAAGAGGGCCGGCATCAGAGCATATGTAAGCACATGTGCCCTTGTGAGCACTTGCAACTCCTGCTGCTTCCAATCCGTGATGGCAATCATGCAACCAGGCAGTCACCTGATGGACTAAACTGGGAAACCACAGAGAAACGCTCACCTGACCAGCTCCTCTAGTCCTGACATGGTGACCTTCCCTCTCTGCCTCTCCAGCTCAGCCTAGAAAACGTGAACCAGAGGCAGAACAACCTGAGACCACATGAAAATCAGCTGTGCTTGGTCCAAGTACATGAACTGCACAGAGCAGTGCTACATTCACCGACCAGATTAGTGATAACGTCCACTTGCCAAGCGAAAAAGCAAAGGATCATTGGACCTTTCTCAGCTGTAGATTGTATTTTTGTATTTTTTTCTTACAGTATGAGGTAGGGCATGAGATTGAAGTAAGTCAGTGTGACTAAGTAAAAACTCTTTGTAGTAACCCACTCATTTTCAAGCTATTCATGTGAAACAGAATAAATGACTACTGGCCGGCAATATCTGCACTGCAGGAACTTTGCATATGGAGGTGTTGAACAAATTATACATTTCCACACAAAGAAAATAACACTTAATGTATAACAACACTTCAACTTTTTCAACTAAGCTCAACTAATACAACTTTACTATTAGCAAACACTTCAGTTTTTCTATGCAGTAACCTTTTCATTCTACTCTTTTATAAATTTTCAGACTCCCTCCTCCTCTTTGGCTCTGTTTTACTTCCTTTAAATGCAATCATCAACGTTTTCTCAAAATAGCTTACTCTGTTCTGGTTTTACCTGGTTTGCCGAAAGGGCAACACCTTTATCCTTCAGGCCCTTAGAAAGGCCACGAGATGTGGTGTCCTTTGAGATTAGAATCATTGTCTGGTATGGTGTGATATACGTGGATTTGTAAAACATTAATTAACATAAGAAAATCAACATCCTCGCTACTCTTTTCATAGCAAACAAACAGGTCTCTATCACTACGGAATTCTCAATTTCCTGTTTCCATAATTTTCCTCTGGAATAAGTCATATACGCGTTGTACATATTTTGGTTACTATGACCTTCATGCAGCCTCATCAGAGGCAACGTGCAATCGCAAAGCTGAAAACCAGACGACTCCGTGATCAAAGACTTCTAGTTGTTTTCCAGAAATGCCTTTTTATTTAAGAAATCTGCTTTATAGCTTGTTCTGACAAATGTCACGGCTGGGGAAATTCTTCCTCTAAGGGAAGATTTATGATCTACAGGACAGTTTTCTTTCTCTGTATTTTTCAGGAGACCAGATTCATGAAATACAAACTGCTCTTTGATTTGTGTGTCTGCATGTTCAGCACAAAGTAACAAAATACAAGAATAAGAAAAATGGCAATGCTATTTATCTACAGGTAACTTTTTGGTGCACACATATCATCTGGATGATCAAATGGAAAGTGCTGAGGTACTAGCATCGAATGATGTGGTAGGGACAGGATTTCACACAGAGAAAACTACGCTTATTCCATTCTTCATGCTGGTGACCATGTTGGCAGGCACATCAATACCCCAGCAGGTGGTTTTGAGCAGGGACTGCCAAAACACTGCACACAGAAGGTTGCGCTTCATGGCAGGCTATCTGCTGAGGAACAGCCGTCTCTTGAGAGGGCAGGGTACCAGCTGAAATGTCGCACATGTAGCCCAGAGCAGAAGTAATTGTAAGGACAACCTAGTTCAGGACCTCTGAATAGCAAAACAGAAATGAGAAAGTAAACTCTTCTTCCTTGGAGAAGACTCTAAGGAGCCAGCAGCAACCAAAATCTGTGACGAAGCTCAGTTTTCCTCTGACTGGGTTATAAGTCTACTTAGTTGATGGGCCTGAGACTCAAGGCTCAGTATGGCCAAGGGCCACAGTGCAGATCTTCTGAAGCAACACTGGTGAGGACAGAGGCCATTTGTGCTTTCAAGCAGGGTTTCAAGAGGACAACCTTAGTCAGCCTGGAAAGAACAAATACAATCACAAAATCTGAGCAATAACAGCCAATAATGTCTTGTATACAAGAAAGCCTCTGAATAACTTCTGTGTTCAGAGTTAAAAGGCTGCTTGAGTTCTTCCCTAAATCAGGAATGAATGCCAAAAATATCAGATTTAAGGGGTGACGAGAGGTTGTCAGTTGACTTCGCTGTGGCATCACCTCTTGCAAGCTGCTTTTTTATTCATTAATGCACCGATACACCTGAAAGGAAGATGAAGGCTACACTAGAAAACATTTAAATGCATTCTGGTCTCCACGAATCAGTGGTAATCTGCAGCCTCTCCCCCTGAAATGCACCTGATGCCACAGATGTTCTGAACTCTAGGTCCTGTATTTTTCTCACCTTCCACTATTTTGTCTGTAGCACCCTTAAACAGCCCCACCACCCAACTCAAACTATGGGTGTTCAGCACTTTTAAATCCCCATAGAGAACCACTGCCCTTGTGGTTTGCACAAAAAAATGAGAAAAATACTAGTCTTACCACTGAAGGATGATGTTTTAGGTAATACGATACTCTGTTCTCAAGTTAAATATTTGCTGCTCAATTACAGTTAGCCCTATAAGTATATGGAAAATTTTAAATCGCAAAGGTCTGTACTTTGTGGAGATTAGGTAATATTGAACCACGCACATGACAAATGCAAAAAAGTATCATTCGGTGACTTACAGTTTTAAAATGACAAGACAACATCCAAAAGTAATCTGATGCTCACAGCCTCTACGCTCATCTCTTTGGTTAGGCTGAATATCATTATGGTAAACAATATGTTGTTTGGGTTTGGTTGGGTTTTTTTTTAAAACAGTCTATGCAATCCAACTGAAGACAAATCTATGATGTTTTAATATTTGGTTTGTATCTCTTCTCTCACTTGTGAGTCTTCCCTATTCAGTTTTTCTTTAAAAAAATCAAATCATCTTACTGATAAAAAGGCATTGTGGCATATTTCCAATGTATACAGTATTTAAGTCCAGGCAAAAGTAAATCAGCTATAAATTAGTGCATTTCACATATAAAAATGTTCTTTCTGCTTACATTTTAGGCCACAAACTGTTTAAAAGTAGGCACTTAACCTGCACTCGGCTGAAAATAATATTCATCATTTTTTGGTTACTGAATAACTCCGACAGCACTTCTGTTTGTGATATCCTTATCAGACCAATATGCACAGCTTATCATTGGGTATTATCATCCTGAAGTAGAAATTGAAAATAGCTTCAGTCTTTCTTGTTATTCCTTATTCCCCTCGTTTCAAGGGAAAGCGTAACACATACTTGAAGGCAACAGTCGGAGTTTTCCCCCAAAATAAGCCCCCAGCAGCTGCCTCTTGTGCTTATCGGCTTTTTGGATCATTTGCACCAGTCTTGAGTTCTTAGATGGGAAGAGCCCCACTCCCATGTGCTGTATGGGGCTGAGGCTACGCACTTGCACTGATGTTAGCGCTACCCATCAAGCACTAACTCACAGGAACTGTTTCCTTTGGCTGCTTAATCATGAAACGTGATGGTCCGGAGCGGACAGTGGTTTTCTTCATCCTGAGCCATGGCAGCCCTCCCAGGTTATTTCACATGTGTGTTGATGCAGACGCCATCCTATTTGTCCCTGAGCTGACAATATTTGTCCCAACCGTGCTGGCTGTTTCAACGGCCAGTTATATCTGTGTGAAGCCATGTAATTACTTCCTTGAATATCCAGGGTATGGAGGGGGTGGGGGATACTGTATTGAAGTCTCTGGGGTTGGAGTATAAGGTGGAGGTAGATCAGCCGGGTACTCCATTTCGTATTCGTAACTGTACGGTGGTGGAGCCACTGAAATGGGAGAAAAAAGAAGATACAGTTAACAGTCTCTTTTTCAGATGCAGGCCCCCAAGTATTTTCTATTTGACATTCAGATTTCTGTACAACAGATGCAGTCTCCTGGCAGTGCGCTCGCTTTTTTTTTCAGACTGTCATTATACAGTCACTTCATGTCAATGCAAGCCCTTGCTTGTTGCCCTTCACTTCCTAGCTGTGTGCCCACCAACACGTGCTGGTAACTGTGTTTGAGTGGCCATACAGCAGATGACACTAGGGTGATGTGGCAGAGCTAAACTTTTTGAGGGACGGAAGGCTGTTTTTTTCTCAGATCCATCCCATTTCACCCCCCTTCAGCGGCAACACGGATTTATGTTGTCTCAAAATGACGAGGCAACCAGGGCTTTTGCTGATCTCCACAGACCTCTTGAACATCCTCTGGATCGGCAGGAGATAGGTGGCATGCTGTGCCATGCTAAGGGCATCTCCCAGGGCAAATGCTGGACATCTTCCCAGGACCTTCTCAGGGCCTGGGCAGAGAAAGAACAAAGCTTTTGCCTTGTTCACACCAATGGAGACATCTGAGGAGAGTCCAGTGTTTGTAAACTGTGTCAGGCGTTGAGGGAACACCAAAAATATTCGCAAACAGATGAAAACATTTTCTCAACTATTTCTACTAACTTTAGAGAAGAAGGATTAAGTCAGTGGTCAAAGAGACAGTAAATGTGGCAGATCGATGGTATGCTAGAAACAGAAGGCTCTATATCAAGACCCTGATAAAAAAAAAAACATTGTGGCATATTTCCAATGTATACAGTATTTAAGTCCAGGTAAAAGTAAATCAGGTATAAATTAGTGCATTTCACATATAAAAATGTTATCGAGTAGCCTCTACAAATTTTAAGGTCCAGTCTGCTCATGTCTCTATGTCACCACAGATGCTTTCCTAACCCTCTCCCTAGATGTTTCAAGCAGACTGGTACTTGAATAGAGAGGAAACAGAAATCTAGGATGTTTGTGATGGAGGAAAGAGTCTTAAATCCCATAGTGCTGCAAAAAGCACTCCCTGCTCTCTGAAAACCCAGCTGCTGCTTTGGCTGATGCCAAAAGGAGGGCATCCCCTGGTTTGCTGTTCCTGTGCAAAATAGGTAACAGCAGCAGGGAGGGCTGGTCACAAACCCCGCAGCCAAAGCCAGGTCAGTCATTACTCCAGAAGTGTTCATGACAGCGGGGAACACAGAAATAATTTCTGAGTTTCCTCATCCTCCTGAACTGCTGCTGCTGCTGTGAGGAAGAACTGCTCAAAGCAATGTCTGCACCAGGAACCTGCCTGGAGGTGGAAAGACAGGGGTGAGTCATTGCAGGAGCAGACTTGAGGAGGAAAAGGCTACAGCCCCAGAGTCTTCATTTTACTCTTGTTTTTACAGCTTGCAGCAACTATTAAATTCTGAAGTAGCTCTTCAGCAATTCATGGTTGGGAATATTGCAGTTTTCTTCCATTACTCATTTCTGTATGCAAAACAATATCGCAATGATAAGGATGATTATAGATGGTTTTAGCTTAACTGGAAAGTAAGATCATGAGGGAAAAAACAGACCCTGAGAGCAGTGAATGTGATAAAGGAACACATAATAAATACTGCATAGCTTGCCTACAAGTATACATGATACACCTGGGGTTTGCTGCAAGTTTTGCAAAAGGAAGGAATATAAAGGCAGCAGATCTCTAAGAGTGGGATGAGGGGACTTCACCCATGAAAAACCATTCCCTTTTATTACAGTGAGCTCTCAAGTTTTCCCGAGATAGTTGCTCCTGGATTTGTAATTAACAGTTTCACTTAAGTAGAGGCATAGTTGCATTGCATAAACACCGCTACACTGTTTCCAGGGTTAGCTTTGCTCTTCAACAATGCCCCCACTGTCATGTGGTGGGGAGTCCAGACAAATGAGCTTTGCAGACCGCAGTTGGCTCCATGCAGAATCACCTTTGGTACTTTTGTACCCTCATTCTAGACCAGTGAAGCTGACAAGTGTGCGGTAGAGCTAGCTCAGGTACCGCCTGATGCACCAGTTCCCACTCACTATAGGCACAACTGCACCATTAGGGGTCCCTCCTATCCCCTGGGGTGCCCCAGAGCCTGTGACAGCTTATTAGCTCAATGCCAGATGTAACTTAGGCTCTGTCCCTCCCCTGGTGCTGCCCTGCACCTAAAAAAACCATTACACCAAAACAAGCTTAACCCGCAGATGTGCCTCCACTGAGCACGTCCAACACTCAGCTAACTTTGACCAAGGCACAACAGGCATCTCTGCACCGTGCCCCAAGTTCCCATCAGCTGAGGCACAGTGGCAGGTGGATGCAGAGAGCCAGCTTGGATCCAGCACTGCGTGCCAGCCGGCAGTCCCTCCTGGGACACACAGCACAGAATACCCTGAAAAGGCGTCCGCGTGCTTTTGTAGAAGTCACCCTGCAGGGCCCAGCAGGGCTTCTGAGCTCTGGCCAAGAACCGGACAGCTCAGGCTGCATCAGGCTCCACACGGCACTGCTCGAAGCCTTTGTGCTATGATCCACAGACCTCATTGTCCAGGTTTTCCCCTCTCTGTGGTATGCTGGGCCCCGATAATATCGCATATTGAAAAGGAGCTGATTGCACGTGAGCAAGAGCAAATACAAGAACCAGGACACAAAAGAAGAACAACTGATCTGTCACCAGAAAGGCCCTGGCACAGGGAGAAGGTCTACCCTGCACAATGCAGTGCTGCCCCCAGCGAGGTCTCAACGTGCGAGTGTGGGCACTGCAAGCTGTACAGCTGTGTGAGTGTGGCACCTGGCCAGAACTCATTAGCCCACTGAGCAGCTGAATAAATTAGCCCAGGCAGAATGCTGCACTGACGAGCACCGCGCATGCTGAGCTGTCCTGCGTTTTGCAGGGGAGAATCGTGAGGTTCTCCTCTGTCCTGAGAAGACCCTCCTGCTGTACCCACACTCCACATCTACCACAGAGCCGTAACTATCCGAAGATACACTCCCACCCAGGCACTCTTGCCGGCATATCATTTTGCCTCCTTACCCGGGTACGTGGTGATGGTGTTGATGTGCGTAGTTCGGATGACCCCTACTCGAGTCCCACGGTTGTTCTTCATGCACATGCAGATACAGATGGCAATCCCGGCAATCACTCCCATTATAAAGACTATACCGAAAACAATTCCAGCTATCGCCGTGCCTCTGCAAAGGGAGTGGAAACATGCAGTCAGTCTTGGTCAAATAATGCTTACAAAACCAAAATTCTTTTCTCAGGAGTGGCCCCCATTTGAGAAAAAAAGTGCATATGGATTACGGAAAATGCTGCCAATTTTGATCCATCAGGGCACTGGCACAGAAGAAACAAAAGGTCTCCGTGACCAAAATGAGAAAGTCTTTCAAAGTTGCCTTTTCAATCATGCCAGATCACTCTGCTGATTTACCATATAGCGAATCCTCCAGTTCCAGGGCTATCTGAATATAACAACTTTTAAATATTACCAAGAATAATTTCTCCCATTTCCTCTCATCACACGATTTTTTTTTTTTTTCCCCTAAAGCCATTGGTATGATTTTCTTTTGAAAAGAAAGAGTAAGTTATCCTCAGTAATAAATTCCAGAAGCATCCCAAAGTGCCTACATGCTGTGCTTCCACAGGAATGGTTTTGTCATTGTTTTATCTTAGGTCAAAAAGTCCTTCTGCTGTGCTTCTGAGCCCACAGACTAAGGGGTGCCTCATCGTCCTGAGGATGACCAGCAACAAGCAAAACTCTTTCACACATCTGCTGCTGCAGCCAGCACAGGTATTCGAGCCTTAAATGATTTCTTTTCAGATCGTCTAGAGGAAAGAATTTAGCTCAGCCCCTGAAGCAATGAATCAGCCTTTCCTTGAAATTATATATAGAAACGAAAGGAAGCCTTATTACACTGACATACGGGAGAAAAACCTCACTAAGAGGCACTGAAAAGCTCCCAATAATATTGAAGGCAAAATCAGCCTTTCTGATGAACCCTAGTTCACTCAGGTTTGTAGTCAGGCACAGGCAGAGAAGCATATGTTATATGAAAGACAGTATTTATAGCCTACCCTTTTATGAAAAAAACTCAGTGACTTGCTTGAAATATTCTTACTCTGCATCTCTTCATCTTCCAGCAAAGTTTTCAAATATCAACCTTGCTGGCAACTTGTTTTACTGGACATTTTAATCAATTCAAGCTGATAAGTTTGTCAACATGAATGAACTTCATTAGGAATTATTGTAATGTAGAGAATAAAGTAAGCACTGTAATACTACAAAGACAAATATTAAAAGCTAAACCAACCATAGTTTAACTTCCTCATGCCAAGTGTGGACATACATAGCAGACTTGATTTTCAAAATGCTGATGGCCTACTGACTTCCATTAAGTCATCAAGAGTCAAGATGGACTCAATATTTGAAAAATCAGACCGTGTATTTAGGAACCTAAATATGAATTTAAGTGCTTGTTTTAGGCCCCAAGTATTCAGAAACTTGGCTGAGGTTTGCAGTACAATTACTGAACTGTATAGCATAAGTAAACGCAATTTGTTGTCTTACTAAAATATACTGACAGGCAGCTAAATTGTTCTCTGCTGTTATGCAGCAATTAATGAAGAGTGTTCAGGGAGAGCAAACCTGTTAATATTTTGCAGAATATATAAGGGCCTAATTTACAAAACCTTAACTCACGGTAGCAAGCACCTGGCCATAAAACCAGTAGCTCAAAACACTGATGTGATGAAGTGCTTTGGTATTAACCACCACGACTAACTGAGAAACACCTCCCCACCCCCTCCACATCCTTGGTTGTTTCTATCTAACACAAAAAAGTCTGATGCTCTTGTAAGACGTGACCAAGAGAACCAGTTTTCACATCCTGCTCTCTCTGAGAGAAACTGCTGTATGATAAAACAGTTTGATTCAGGAGATACTTTAACACAATAGGGTCTTAATTCCAGAAAGTTTTCTTATCACAATTAGAAAAATCAAGTATAATGCATGGTACCCCTGTTACAAACAACAACGAATCTCTACTGCTTTTGCTACATCCACTTAGTGGATGAACCGGTGTGCCCTTCGCACAGCACTGCATCACAGAGCCACAGGGCAAGCTGTTAGTCTGAAATAATCCCTTTCTCGGCTGGAAGAAGCGGAACCAGCCACTGCTGACCACTGGCCTCTCAGGTCCTGCATTGCACTTCTGTTCTGTATACAGTCCCCTGCTGCCTGGGACCTGCATCCCAGGTACGGTCTGCCTGGCTGACCTGCTCAGAACCCTTCCAAGCAGCTGCACCCTGAGGAAAACCCAACCTCCGTCCTACAGGCAGACAGAAATGAGCAACTCAGCACACAGTGCCTCCCAGTGCTCAATTAAAAGTTCTGTGTTAATAAAGCTCACTTTAAAAAGAGTTTGTCTTAGGCATTTCAAAGGCAAAGGCATTCCTTTTGTTCCAGCAGTGGTGAGCCAGAAGCCCTGAGCGATGGGTTGCACTTTTCAGGTGCCAGCGCCTGCTGGGCACTCCGGCCTCACACCCGAAGCCCGCTCTCCCCTTCTGCATGAACAGCAACTGCTCCAAAGCAATGCCACTCCACTGATTTAGACGACAATTCCATGATGCTTTACGTAAGAAATAAAAGTATTCAGAAGGTAAGGAAAAAAGATGACAAAAGGTCTGATACCGTCTCCAAAAGGAGTTTACACCTTTCCTGAGATGTTAAGCAGATATTTAACACACCTGCCAGTTTGGTTTGGGTGACAGAGCTGAGATCCAAGGACTCATTTGCAGGCCTATAGTTTTCCTAGTGATCCTTTCGTGGTGCTGGCTGACTGCCACTATCTTGCCTCTGCATAGACACAGCAGCAGGGCAAGACACGGCTGTAGAAAGCCCCTCTGTATCTGCCTGTATCTGAAATTCAAAAAGGGCTTAAGTCCCCTGGCGAAACTCCCAAGCTGGAAAATGCTTCTCAGTCTAAACACAACTCTAATGAAAACCAAAAAAAATCTGCTTCTGCCATGCTAGCAAACCCAGACTCGTAAGCAAAACAAGGAATATCCACTAAAGCATTCTTTTGCTGGTTCTCACCGTAGCTCCTGCTGGTACAGCCATGAACCAGGAACAAAAACAGTCACCAAAGAAAATATCTGCCAGCTTAGCTTTGCTGACAAAACCAGTAAGTGCAAGTCTTGCTCACGGTTCTGAAATCAGGACAAAAAGTAGTTTAAATAGCTAGACCCACCGCTGCTTGTGGATTCCAGTTTTCACACTGCAGTGGTAAATTTAGACCACCTATGGATGGTTACGCAAAGAGAGCCTGAGACATGGAGCAAAAGATATAGGTCACTTTTTAAATGCAGTTAGAAACTGACTGAGCACCAGCTGAAAGGTGCCCACTGGTCTCGGTGGGCTTCGGATCAGACCTAGTGCCATGCACGTGAAACTGTTCCAGGAATCAAGTGTTTGAATTGAAAAGCATCTGTTTGGAGAGGACTTCAGGAGATGTACGCTCCCAAATATAGATAACAGAACATAACACTATCCTCCTCTCTGATGGCGAGTCGCAGTGTAAATCCATCCCGATTCAGAGACCTGCAGCCCCTACCATGCACAACGGTCCCCAGTGAAACTAGGAAAGCTCTGCCTCTAGTCATCAGGATGCACCTTTTCAGCACCCAATCCTGGCAGGACAACAATGACAAAGTAGTTGTTTTGGGCACAGAACACGGAAATAAATGTTTGTTACTCTTATAGAAAGCCTATGGTATGACTAGTATATATGAAGAAAAATAAGGATGTATTTTTTATAAAATGACGAAATTTCTCTTTGTGCTATTAGGAAATTTTTTAAAATAAGCATCCTGTAAGTAAATAACCCTCATTCTGTATTGAAAAGGTTGACTTTGTCTTTCTCTCACTGATATTTTGGACTTCTGCACAGAAGCACAGAGGGATACAGCAATTTTTCATGCTATCACCACTGTAGAGCTGTTCAAGGAAAAGTGCCTGAGAGAAAAAGGACACTAAAGAAAAGACCTAGAAACCTCACAGCAGAGTTACATAGCAACTAGGAAGTTTGAAATAAAGGGAAAACCTTGAAATGGAACAATTTGAAGGAAAACATCATGCAAAGTCCTTTACAGAAGCAAAACCAATGAAGAGAAAAAGACTACCACAGAAAAACAATGCACAGAAAAGTAAAGATGGAGAGAAGGAAAAGTAATTTTAAAGCTATGGAAATGTCAAGAGATGTTGTCGGGGTAAAAATCAGATATTCAAAGCAGCAGCTTTCCACCTGCTTTTAGCAACATCCCACTGGAAAGAATATACATCTCATTCGCAGCTTAACATTTCTGGTCCAGCAAAACCTCGTGCAGGGGATCAGGCCTTTTGCTGGGTGGCACCAAGGCCTCAGCAATGCTGGTGCCAGGCAGGGCTCTCACTGCTCCTGCAGCTGGCACGGCTGAGGTGCCCGGGGTCAGGGAACACATCCCTTGGGGGAACGGGAAGCTTGGGTGTTTTATACAAGTGGCAGAGGCAGCACCAGGGCTTGCTCTAGTCTGCGACGGCTTGGGTTGAGATAACTGGAGAAAAAGGAGAGAAACTGAAAAGCAGCCCTGCTCCTCTAGGTGTTATTGAGTGGGAATGAAGTTCCTTTCGTGCCCCTTCCCCCTCCAGAAGGCTACTACTTTGGGAGTTAGGCGAGCAAAGTGGATGTCAAACTTGCTCAAGACAAATACTGCCTCAGCTGTTTTGAGCACAGTGGATCTCAAAGGTCTAAAAATCTTACAGCTCAACAGGTTTGCGTTTCCTGAAGGAAGAATGATCACTGAATAGGAATCAATTTTTAAATGTATTGCCAAAATTTGCGAGCCAGCTATACATGGCCTCTACTGCTATGTGGCAGGACTTTGTAGTCCATTGGCCTCTGTTCCTCCTTCTTGGGTTCTGCTCTAACTTCATATGTGGTATTGCATGAAGCATAAAACTTTGCTGGGGAGCCTGGTTTATTAGCACAAAACTGCAAAGAAAAGAAAAAAACCCTTTCAGTCAGCTTTTCCAGGAAGCCCACAGCACGCAATGTAAAATGTTTTAATCCCACTGCCATCAAGACAGTCCCCCCTAAGTCTGCCTCCCCTGACCCTGCTTCCCACCCAGGAATCCCCAGCAAAATGCATGTCCCCAGAACTCCCCACATCACTCCGTCTGAAGGATGCAGTGCAGCATGTTGCCCAGCCTCCACCTGCCTCCGACGTGTCCTCACTATGGGGGCACACACAGGTCTGGCTTCAGTTATGGGTCAGGGCAAACTGAGCGAGGCACAAGTGGACAGATGTCCACTGCACCAGAGACCTCCAGCCGCATCCTTGCATCCCAGTGCTGTTTCAGCCTCCTGCTGAGGCTTGGGTTGCCCTTTTCCTGTCACGTTTGCACTCATGCTTCCCACACCTGCACCTCCTCAGGGTGATGGGACAGTCCCAACTGCTGGCACCATTCTCCTCTGAGCATGCCGTGGGGACAGTTTCCATTTGCACACCGTTCCACGTCCCTGGTGCCTGGCAGCACCCTGCACCCCCTGGGTGCCTCTGGGAGGGGCGGGTGCTGCCAGGCGCTCAGCCAGCTGTCCTCATGCCCCTGGCTTCTCAGCTTCGGGGTGTGCAGCTCTCACACCCCTACCCTTTTTGCTTTTGTTGCCCTTCACAAGCAGATGGATCCTCTTGATTCCTGTTTTCCTTTAGCCCTTCCCCTACCTGGAACACCTTTAAAGGCTTTCTTAAACTGGAGAAGCCACTAAGGGCAAGTAGCCAAAAAGACGTCTCTGGAAGAGCATAAAAAAGGGAGAAGACCTTCTCTCCTGGCCTCCTTCAATGATTCACAGCTCAGCAACTTTCTGACCCAGACAGGCTGGTTTGTTTTTTAACTGTATCACTCAATGGATTCCTCTCCTGCAAACCCGCCCAGCCTCAGCCTGAGCTTAAATTTTAGCATCCTGATGTGGCAAAAAGCTCCCCAGCTTAATTACATATCTGAAGAACTGTCTCCTCTGGTCTATTCTGAACTGAATGCCCAGTAATTTCACCTGAGCATCCTCGCTCTCAGCTCATCAAGCTGCCAGATACCCCTTCTGCACTGCCTGTGATTTTAGTTACCTTCTGCACCACACTGGGCAGCCAACCCTTCCCCAAACTGCAGGAGCCCCCTCCTGCTTGGCTGTTCTGCGTTACAGGGACCACTTCATGCCCCTGATCACTCCGCCCACCCTTCCTTGCACTTTTTCTCAACCTTTTCTGTTGTTTTCTGAGAGCTAAAGCAGAAGCGTATATGTCACAGAGGCACGATAATATTTGCTGTTTTCTCCTCTATTTTCTTTTCAAATAATCTGCAGTATTAGATCTGTTTTTTCTTGACTGTCAAACAGTTGGGAAGAGGTTATATGTAACTATTTACCATAACACCAAGTCTCATTTCTGAGAGGTTACATCAGCTCACAGCCCGTCGACTCGTGTGGGAGTTTGGGCTCGTTTTCCCTGTGCGCATTATGCGATGTTTTTGGGCGCTGGATTTCCTGCCACGGTGCCTGGACTAATGTCCTCTGCTAGAGGACACAGGCAAAGGCCTGTGCAGGTGAATTTAAGCCACGGGTTTTTCCAAAGCCCAGCTCACTCTGTAATACCATATCAATTCAGAAACTATCATTGCAGAAGAGAAAGCTCCACACCTGAGATGCATTTATACCGGCATAAAGGCCTTTCCATCCTGTAATAGCTCACGTTAGCAATTTTACAGCAATTTGACCGAGTATGGCAAGAAGTTGTTAGAAGCATGTGAAGATCACTATTCCCACTCTGCCTTCGCTGTATTTCATTACCATATTAGTGCAAGAAAGATGTGCCATTCGCACTCTTCACTCTGCTCAGCTGATATCTTCCATCTCATCATCTTTCCTAATTTCCAGTACTTTCTTAGTTCTCCAATTAATTTATTGCCAGCTCTCTGTATCTATAATTTGCTGGCACTGCATCTTGAGAATAATATTAATAATAATGAATGCGATACATTTTGGAATACTACTGCTATTACTAATAAATATCCTTTAATTTTTTCCCCTTTCAGGCATTCCAGAAGAAGCTGAGAAAGGATTTTTTAAAACTCATTCTCTGAGATAAAATAAAATAAAAAAAATCAATGATCTTTGATCTTCTGATTCAGCCACTGATGTTTAAAATAAAAAGTACTCTTTGGACTCTTATTCAGACTTGATGTTATTTGGAGGGAGGAGGTGTCAGGCTATTTATTTAATTTGGTTGGCAAACCTTGGGTTACTTGGCCTGACAGCGGAAGTGCAGCGGGATCACGCGCTGTTTTCTCCTGACACGCCAGGGCAGACAGACCTGTTCTGGGGGCTTTGCCTCTCTCCATGGTTGTCCCTTAATTTTCGAACGGATAAAACCACGTAGTGAGGGATCCTTTAAGGGACTGGCTTTGCTATCCAGGGCATTTTACCTTTATGGCTTGGGCATGGTACCTTGAGAACCCCATGGCAAAAGTTGATGGAGGAGTGATTGAATGAGCCAGGGCACCTCATGGCTGAGCCAGCAGACTTCTCACTACGGAATTTTAGAGGCTTAGAACGCAGATACCAGCACGCTGTGAACAGAAAAGCCATCTAACTCGGGAATCAGTTAAATAGTCAGCTAGCTGCTGCCTCCTGTTTTAAATTAAATAGTTTATAGAGTAGCAACTCAAACAAACTAACTTTGCCTTTGAGGCTTTACTTTGCAAGTTGTACTTAGTCAAAATTCCAACTAGTACTTCCTTTAAACACACGTTTTACTGCAAGGAGGAAGCAGATGATTGCCAGCTTCCGTAAACAAATCCCACCTGCCTGTTAAAAGTGGGTACATACTGTACGTGGACAGTATTTCCCTTCTTTTGCTCCCTATCAGTTGTATTTGAGGTCTGTTGTTAATGTTTAATTCCTTCCAAATAGTTTCCTCCTTGCCATTCCCTCTCTACCTTATTATACTTGCAAGAGTATTAACTCAAGCACCAAAATATCCGGAGTAGTTGCTGTACAATGAACAGGTAGCAGGTAATCATCTGAATTCCTGGTCTCCCTCCTTCCAGCTTCTTGCAGACAGGTCATCACTCCGAGAGCGCTCCATATTGTTAAGCTACATAGTCTTGCAAAGGGTTAAAGGATGGTATGTTCTATCTTTTAGTATTGCCAGGGCCTGAGCAATAGGGTACTTTCTGTATCTTGTTAAAAGGCTGCTGAACCACTGAAGCATAACTGTGGCAGGCTTGCAAAAACAGAGAGAAAACCATATAAACTGCAAGCCAAAAGGATATGTAGTTACAGTTTGTTCTGGTTTGGGCTACCACTGGACAAACTTTTCATACAATTTTCCTTATGAGGAATATGCAGACATGTTATGCTTACTTCCCTTGTGCCAAACCATATGCTTTCCCCCCCATCACACTGCTGGAGGTGCTGCTTGGCCAGTAGTTCTGCAAAGTTCTTCTTGAAAGCAATCCTGGAAAAGCCAACGTAGCTGCTACAGTAAAGGGAGAGGAAAGGAAGCTGGTTCCCAAACTGCTTCCCCTGCCTGTGCAATACAGGTCTGAGATCCTGCTGCTGCCCTAGGCAGAGGGGGTGGAGGGAGAGATGGCATCACCTCCACCCTGCTTAATAATCAGTGCAGGGCTGGCTTCGAAATAATTTCACGGAGAGAGGGAATGGTGCATGAAACACAGCTGGGAGGTGCATGCTGCAATACAGCAAGCCCAATACTTAACACGCAGTGGTGTTCTTAAGGGATCATGGCTAAGCAAATACATTTTGCTCAGTCCCAACTCTGTCCAGCATTTTCATCTGACTAATATGTGCACACAGGCAGATGCTAGTTTTGAAACACTGAGTCTATCTGTCTGGCAGTTCAAAAATTCCAGAACATTAGCAGAATGTGAAAAAAAACAAAAAAAACCCACAATAAACAAAACAACAATGAATATTTAAATTAAAATAAGAGATTAAAAAAAGTCAGAAATACAGAAGTAATGGGTGGGAAGCTTTTACTTCTCCACCTTTTCTATGTAAGAATTCTGATTAAGATACTGCACTTTTCACTCTCATGCTCTCCTGCTTCTTCTCGGTCCTTATTTTGCAGCAGTTCCTCTCACCACACCTTTCCCTCTCAGGCATCCTGTGCTGTTCCCAGCAGTCATGACCTTCCCTCACTCTGTAATGTGCTTCACATGCTTCCCTGGAAAGGAAACAGAAGCCATAATGCAATTTCCACTTTCCAAAATGTTCCTCCTTGTGCTCACGAATCCAAGGCCCAACTTGACATTGACTTAAATAGAAAATTACTGGCGCAATTGTACGTAATACAGCATTTGATTTAATGTAGGGATTTTTATTCTTTTTATGCCTGCAGTTCGCATTGCTGGCTGGCCCTGCCATTTAAAATGCTTTCTGAATTAACAGCAACAGGAGAGGCTGAAATTGCTGCCCAAATTCCAGCCTTTTGAGCACCTAAATGCAAGAGGTCAGGACAATATGGTGGGCTTCCAAGAAGACCACAAAATTAGTAACACCTAGCAATAGCTTATTTTTGGCAGCTGGGTTACTGGGTATAAACACTCAGGAGAATCCCAGGAATATTATCTTTCTGGTTAATTCTCAATATACTCTTTCTGACAGTGATTTTATTTATACCAGCTTCTGCAAATGCTTGACTTTGCACAATCCATGAGTTCAGCGCAGGAGAATCCCACAGCTCCCCTCCTGGGAAGCTCTTGCTGTCAGAGCCTGATTTACCACAGTGACTTCTGGGCCTCTTCCCTGTCAGATGGTGAAATATCTGAGCTATCGGCAGTCAAACCTGCCTAGTTTTACCCAGGTATGCATCTAGAGTGTATTTTTACCCAGCTTGAAGCCAAGCCAGTAAAGTCACGGTTGCCATAAAATCTGATGGTGTTTTTAGCATGCCTGCTGCCTGCTTTGTGCCTATAACAAACCCCAAAGCCAGCCACGTGTGACATGATTTTGATGTGCCAGGGAACCTTCTGCAGAGGGCTAACTGCTTTTTGGTCAGTGAAACATGCAAGCAGATGCTTTTAAAGGGGCAAAAGATGGGGCTCTTAACTCTTGCTCTGTGAGGGTAGGATGGAGGTGACTCACTGATAGATTTTAACCCAAGGGCTTAAGGATGCAAGTGTCCACTTACACAGATGCTGGGGATGGAGATCAACACAGCCTGCACAGAGAAACAGCCGAAGAAGGGAGTCTTGTGGTGCTGGGGCTCCTTTTTTCGGCTAAAGAGTGTGCAGAGATGAACATTAACAACTTCAGTAAAAACCTGGAAGCCAATAAATTTCTTCAAAACAGAATCCTAAAGGCCACAGTGCCCAGAGTGAAACCTTTTGCTTCATCATCCCTAAGATGCATATTAAAGTTGACAGCCTTGACTATCCTAATGAGCTCAGAGAAGTACATTCTAAACATGTATGACTATAATACTTGACTCTACATCCAAATCCTGCTAAACGTCACCCTAGGGGAGAAATAGGTAAGGTTAGGATATAAGGAATATGGAGGGAACACATCCCTGGGGGAAGAGAAGACCCAGAAGAAGCAGCTGATGGACTGTGCTCCTTCTCCTCCACCCAAGACAGGGACGCCTTCTTGGTAGGAATTGTGCTTTCACCTTTTGGTGAGAAGTACCTGGGGTAGTATTTTGCGAGCAGCATTATCATATATTAGCACTATTGCAGTGAGTGAATTTATCAACAGCAATCCCTAATCTGTGGTATCTGTCACTTTAATAAATTACCTATTCTTTACTATCTTGCAAATTGTCTCAGTCATGGCTCTGAAACAGGCAAGTGTGTAACTCTGGGATGTGCCTCCCACAGCCACATACTATTCACACAACACCCACAAATATATTAATTTTAAAAGAGAAAGAAGCATGATGGCTGTAATTAAGGAGTTTCTCACATTTTCTAAGGGAATGGGCTAAACAGAGAACTCAGCACTCAATATGGGAACCAAAAGAGGGCTCTGCTATGCTCCACATTTTGTGTCCTCCCTTAATTTTCTTGCTGTTGGCCTCAATGTTTGTCTCCATAGTTTTGATCAACTTCACTTGCAAAGTTTTGCACAGTGAAGGCTGGTCCTTACTGTATTTAACTTCCTCCAGCTAAGGCTGTCTCCTTCTCAACAGCCTTGTGCGTGCCATCTAGCCACGACCCCAAGCACTCCCGGCATGAGCTGTAGCTGCTGTCAGAGCTGCGAGCTAACCACCCTCTGTTGCCACAGTTCCTTTAGCTGGAACAAAGGAAAACAATGATAGAGAATGAACTGGCTGTTGGCAGAAAAACCCTCTACCCCTTAACATAACAACCACACCTTTTCAGTGGGGTTTCTGAAAAATAACAGCAAAAACAAAAATAGTAGCAGCACTCTCCCTTCTGTGTTGTGTTCGGGTGGCAGGTGAAGCGGGATAGGCATCGCGGTGACTTTCCTCTGCTGTTAAGAGCCAGGACCCGATTCCAGGACAGGGCATCCTCCAGGTATTTCACAGAAGTGCTTGTGCTGGCACAGCAGAGACCAGGGCTCGCGGGTGGCTCAGGAGGGCAGTGCCAGAAAAGTCTTCCCCTGCCCATTCCCAGTGGAAGCACAGACTCGTATCAAACTCAGCTGACCATATATCTCTGGCTGAAACTCAGCAGCTCAGTGAATCGAGGTAAAAACATGTTATTTCCCTGCCAGTTAAGTCCCTTCCATGACAGGTTTGTCTTTGAGAAGCAAACGGCCACTGAATGCAACTAAGACAATGTTGTTATTTGATTTGCTAATGAGAAAATTGTTTGTACGCTCTAAATGTGGTTCTTCTAGGCTCCAACTCCAGACTTTCTAGTTTCCCCTCAGGGGCTTCTAAAGGATGCCATGGTTCAAGCATTCAGTCTCAAAAGACTCTAACAGAGGCAAAACCCCAAACTTGGTATCTTGCACTCAGTCCATACTTCATATAAAATTGCATGCTGCTGACTCAAGATCTCCTTCCCAATTATGGAAAAGCTGAGTCCAACAGAAACATTTTTTTCCTTCTTGGTGGTCAGCTCTGAAGACAAAAGTAATCTTGACGCCAATTTAGTAGCTTATGTAAATTGCTAAGTAAGACATATTTTTAATATTGAAATATTTCTGCCTAGATGCAATGTAGCCCCTAAATAAACACTTGGTGAATCCTGGCTAAGAAGCACACTACCAGTTCCCGAGAGAGATGGCAAAAGCCAAAGATGAGCTTTCAGAGGAATGAAGACCACAGAGCTCAGAGGGAGAAGCCAGCAAGCAAATTCCACAGACCAGCTCCTACAAGACCGACTGCAGCTCTTTCTTGCATGAACTGAACTGGAAGAGCATCATGGAGACCCTCATTCCTGAAATGCTCCCAATTAATTTAGACCATTTTTCAGGAATCCATCATTCTCCCTCAAGAAGGATCACAAATCATCCTCTGGAATCCTAAGATACGTGCTCATCACCTACTTAAAAGTTGCACGGCACCTCAGATCTTCCAGAGTAACTTCTTTTCAGCAACAGACTGTTTCTTCATAAATTGTCTCTCTGAAATAAGTACTGGCTTGGGAGAGATCAGTAGACACCCGAACGCAGCCACGCCGGGAGCGCACACCGTTACTTATCCACAACATCACTGGGAAAACATCCAGAGAGCGTAGACAAACTGGGGGCTTCAGCTTCCCCTGGCACCTTCTGGAAAGACCAACAACGCTCCCCGGTCCTTCTAACGGAATGTGACCCGGACACCAGCACCACGAGGGAGGGAGCACCACGACCTGCTCGCTGAAGCGGTGTCAGGACTGGTGCCAGTTACCTGGTGACTACACAAGAAAACAACTCTGAGGGTGGAAAGCCAAGACTCTTCCAGTTCCTGCAAAGCTCAACACACATGATGTGCAATTTATGGCCCTTTCCTAAGGAACAGTATTGTTTCTGTTGTAATCCTTCCCTGACATTAGTGACCTATAAATTACTCCCAGAGTAGAAGCTTATTAACTCTTTTCTTTGTCTTCCTTTTTCTTTCTTTTTCTATTTTTTTCCCTTTTTTTTTTTTAATTTTTGGAAATTGAGTGAGGGAGAAAGGAGGAGAGAATTTTGCCATTTTATGCAATAAAGAAAAGGAAGATTGTAACCAAAAACCCTTTTTCAAAACAACAGCAGTGAAAATAACACACACAAAGCAAAAAAAAAATCTGAAAATGAACAGTTGACTGCAAACAACACTACTTTATGGACCTTAAAAAAAAGCAGTTTTTTACTTCTTCAGAAATCTGATTCTCAGAATATAAACTGTGGCCCCAAAATGCTTTTATGATTTGATAAATTTCAGGTCTAATTGGAAGATTTTACTGCTTTTAGAATTCTGTCTGCTAGACAGACAAATAAAGAAAATGTAGGTTTTTTTAGACATCAAATAATCTGAAGCAGTTCCTGGAAGATCTGGGAGAAAAAGTCTGGATTAAGAGATTAAAACCACAGAGTCATAAATTATTTGATTACATTTTAAAAAGAAATGTGCAATGCCTGAGTAACAGTGCAATAGCTTTAAAAAAAAAAAAAAAGCAGTGCTAGCCAGTACTGTATATTTTGAGTCTAAATAAATCTATCTGGGCTTTGAATTATCCAGCATAGGGATTTTTCCCTCATATCTTCCAATAAAAATAATAAGACACTGAGAGTTTAATTTTAGAAATTCTGGAGCAGAGTGAAAGAAAAAAAATGTTTTTCATCTTCTCTTTCCATCTCCTTTTTCTAATGTACTTTAATATTCAACTCTTACCCCTGTGAAAGCAATAAAAGAGGCTCTTCTGCATTCCTTTCTGCATCGGATTTATAGCACCAATTCCATTTTTCTTTCTTATTCTCAGTTCCCAGGTGCTGTGTCAGAGCTTACGAGGACCACAAAGACCCACTGAGTCTAAGCCAGTGGACATTCTCGGTCTAATAAAACATTTGCAAAAAACCATACTGAACTTAAAAGTATTTACATAAGTCTTTGCAGGAATCAAACCTTATTATGTAGCACAAGCAAATTACGGTTTTAGTGGTTTGGAATGCTCTCATCAAGCATGCATGAAGTGCCATTTACAAATGTAAAAGGAGTTAAGTGCTTGGGTATATGAATCATTTTACGTTTTTGGAGAAAAGGACTATGAGTCAGAAAACTAAAAAACCTGAGAATTAAACTGTATTTACAAAAACATGCTGTGGCTCTTACAGGTTCCATAAAATAATGAAAGTCACTTTATCTGAAGGCAGCTCTGCTGAGGATGCAGAAGTCACCGCACGATAAAAACGTGTGCACACGCTACATTAAGTAACGTTGAGCTGGATTTGACCTCCTCCACCTCAGGAGCTGTCTGGGGGCTGGAGAAGAGCCAGTTACTGATGAATCAGCAATAACTTCACTTGCAAGTGAAATCTTTGCTCATCTGCTGGCATGGCCCAGACGAAGGACTGGGAAACCCTACGAAGCAGACCGAGGAACCAGTCCCTTCCTTGCCTTTCCCGGGAGACGGGACACTGCTTATACTGATGCAGCTGTGCAGAAGGGACACTCCTTTGCCCTGGACCCTCGCTCACAGTTTAGTGTCACCTGACCTTGCTTTTTACACTAAACAGACCCAGCAAATAAAGTGCCCTGACTTCTTGAGGCACAGAGCCCAACGCCTTTTCCCCTCTCATGCAGGGAAGGTGAGAAGCACTTTCCCTGAGGACCTTGCCTGCAAACCTCAGGAATTAAACATATGCTTACGTTTAAATATCACAACTCCCAATGCAGTCAACAGACTTCGTGTGCTTTGCTGAACAAATGCCTAAATCCACTGACTGCCAAACAATTAAAATGTTATCCTTCCATTTTAGTTTTGCCTAAGGTAACAGCTTTGACACTCGCCCGACTATCTGGAAAGAAACGCCCGGCTCCCTCCTCTCGGAAACGCGAGGAAGCCTGACAGAAGGCTCTCCCATGCTGCGATTATCACGTTTGACAGCAGTTAAAACACAGCCAGGAATGCCAGAGAGCAGCCAGCCTTCAGGTGTACTTTGCCATCCCGCACGCTCTAGTAAGTTTGTGCTCTTTACCAGGGCTGAGAGTTCGTCACGGCTCTGTGAAACAAGGGCATCCACGAGCCAGAAGGGCTCATACCCATTCAAATACCTCTGGCAGCAAAAATAGAGATGTATCAACATCTCCGTTTGACAGAACAATCTGTAAACATAACATTTTGTGAGTTTTCCTTGAGGCTTGAAGTATCGCTCTTACATCATGACCTGTTACACATCTCAAGTTTACACCATTTTGCAACAGTGTGAAGGAAGTGACTGAATGTCATTATATGGCTTGCAAAGCGTTCAACATCAAAGGCATCCACAACCACTAAGCCACATTTTAATACAGTTTTCATTAAGATATATGCTCACAGGGTCAATTTTTTTCCAAGTGCCACAGTCCATTACAGTAATTTCAGACATCACAGAAGCAACTGCTGGGAAGAGCAGACAGGCCGGTCAACAGCACTGTGAAGTAACACAGAAAAATGTTTCCCCAGGAAAACTGACCAAATTCTGTTTCTTGGTGTACGTGAACCATGTACCCCACTGATTAAACAAGAATTACACTGTTGAATCTAGGTATATAGTTTAACCTACACAGTTAACTAATATACCGAACAAGAACACTGTGGTACATGCAAGGACATACACTCTGCTACAAAGCAGCTCCCCAAAACAACTCCAGCCTGGAAACACCATCACTTAAGAAAGGATCCAAAAAGCCATTTCACAGTTTTGTATCAAAATGGCACAGGCACGATCAATTTAGAGGTATATTACTAGAATTAACACACTTGTAGACGAAGCTTGAACAAGAAAAGATTCTCAGTGATCAAAAGAGTATGACTCTGGAACAGCTTTCCAGTAGATGCAGTGGGGATTAGCTACTCCAGAGGTGTGAATATTGAGCTTGGCACATTTATGAAAGCAAACACGTGATGGGTTGCCTGTGAGAGTGTGAGCCCGGTCACAGTGACCTGGGAGTGCAACGCAAGCAGAAGTTCTGAATTTAGAGCTAAGCTGCAATAGGTATAAAAAAAAAAAAAAAACAACCCACAAAGACATCAAAAGGACTCACGTCTCTCTGAGTCAGTGCTAAGTCACCAAAGCTCTGGGAAAGCTCTAGGCTCAGAGATTGAGAGAGGGACCTAATTAGAAGCCTCCATTCCAAACTTCTCTATATTTTCAATTCTTTTCTGTCTGAAGCAGCTGCATTCATCAACTATTTCCATAGAAAACACGGAAACACTCTTGTATTAAGCAAACATTTACACAGGTATTTTTATCCATTATTCAGCACAGGTATTTTTATCCCATCCTGACAAATACAGATGAGATAGTGCCCTTGGATAGGTCTCATGGCATGGGAGTGGCAATCTTGGTCCCCTGCCTGATGGTATCAGAAGCACGTCACGGAGTAGCCAATCTGAACTGCCAACTAAACTAAACTAATTGCACAGTACAGCAAATTTTCGGAGGTACAAAGTAGAATTATGCTTCCCAACTCTGGGGAAGACAAGTGGCAAATGAAAGAAGAACAGTGATGTGAAGCAAAAAGGCAGATGGAACAATAAGGCGAAGAAAGGAAAAAATGGGAATCTAAGCGCAACTGCACCAAAGAACCAAAGAGACTAATAAAAGAAAGAATTAATTGGTCCTCCCTGTGCCACTGAGGATCTCTCCTTGTGCCTTTCAAATTTCAAAAGCTACTCGTATTCAAACGGGCTGAGTTGAATGCAAAGGTCCTGACTCAACAAAACACTTCATCACTTGGAGTGGAGCATGTATGTTCAAATACTTTGTGGCACTGGGACTTCAGCGCTTAAAGGGAACGAGGAAAGAAGGAACAGAAAAATAAGTGGCAGTATGTTGGTCTTGGCAGAAGCAGCAGAACGCGCTGTATCTCATATGTGACATGAGCTGAAAGGGAAGGAGGCTGGGAACAGAGCTAGGAATTAACAGGGTTTTAAGTAGCAACAGCCTACATGACATAATGGCTGAGAATGTCTAATCCTTAAGTGAAGCTGATGAGACACACAGATTTCCCTTACACGGATCAGTTTTACGAGCAGTGATGCTCTACCTTTGGATTGCACCTCGCTTTTCAAATAACGGCCTTGCTGCTCCTCACCCTTTATGTGAACAGTGAACATTTCAACCAGACTGAAGGTTTTGGACAGGCACCCTTTAGGTACAGGACAGCAACGCTGCACACGCGCGCACACACACAGTGTGTGAGTGAGGGTGGGGTTGACGGAGTTTCCAGTCACCTAACAGGAGAGCTCCAGAAGTATAAGAAATGCATCAGAGACCTGCAGCTGAATCACCTGGCACACACATACTCCCATCACCGAATGAAATCCCATCACAGGAAGCCACTACGTTTTGGCCACATGATGAAGATACAGAATCACAGAATCACAGAATTGGTGAGGCTGGAAAAGACCTCTGAGATCATCAAGTCCAGCCTATGTTTCAACACCATCACACTGGCTAGACCACGGCACTAAGTGCCACATCCAGCCTCTCCTTAAACACCTCCAGGGACGGTGGCTCTACCACTTCCCTGGGCAGTGCATCCCAATGCCTGATCACCCTCTCCGTGAGGAAGGGCTTCCTGAGATCCAACCTAAACCCTCCCTGATGCAGTTTCAGGCCATGGCCCCTCATCCTGTCATTGGTTGCCCAGGAGAAGAGCTTGACCCCCACCTGACCACAACCTCCCTTCAGGTAGTTGTAGAGAGTGACAAGGTCACCCCTGAGTCTTCTCCAGGCTAAACAACCCCAGCTCCCTCAGCTTCTCCTCACAGGACTTTCCCTCTAGTCCCTTCCCCAGCCTTGTTGCTCTCCTCTGGACCCACTCCAGCACCTCAGTGTCTTTCTTGCACTGAGGGGCCCAGACCTGCACGCAGTACTCAAGGGGAGGCCTCACCTGTGCTGAGCACAGGGGCAGAATTACATCCCTGCTCCTGCTGGCCACACTGTTCCTGATACAGGCCAGGATGCCATTGGCCTTCTGGGCCACCTGGGCACACTGCTGGCTCGTGCTCAACTGGTTGTCAACCAGCACTCCCAGGTCCTTCCTTGTCGGGGCGCTCTCCAGCCACTCTTCCCCCAGACGGTAGCGTTGCAGGGGGTTATTGTGGCCAAAGTGTAGGACCCTGCACTTGGTCTTGTTGAACTCCATCAGGGCACAAATTGCAAAAAAGGGCGATGAAGAATGAGAAGAGCAGTTGAGTGTCAGCTCCATTAATCAGCAAATTAGTGGCTCTCATATTTGAGGAAATTTAATCACTGTACAAAAGCAAAGCACCACCAGGCTGAAGAAAAATTCCAAGACTTCAAAAAAAGGAGGAAAGCAAAACATTACTGTGTATAATGAAGAAACTAGGGAAAACAGGTAAAACCATGAAGGTCTTTTATCATACAGTTCTCATTCTCAGGCTTTTGCAATGGACAGCTTACACTGAGTGGCTTTTTTGCAGTTTTGCTATTTCATACTTCAGCTATATATGTCTGCCTGAACAAAAAACATGACTTAACATTCAGGCAAATCCTTTTTTACATGGCTGTCTTTACCTTCTATTCAGTGCTGTATGCAACAGGGTAGCATTTAAGTCAATACGAAACCCATCAAATGAGAGAATACAATGGCCAGTGTATATGACTTAATGGTGTAATTTAATGGACGTATTTCCTGCCATAAAAAAGCACTTGTGCCTTTCTTATGACCTGCCCGCTTGTGCGTAATGAAGTATGTGATCTTCCAGCAACTTATTTATTGTAATGTTTCTGTAGTTTAGTTTTGCTTAGGAGTTTAATAACCCTATTTTCCACCTTGTGTTTCTGCTTTGCTTTATCACATAGATAGTTACAAAGAAAGAGATTTACAGCTTCTTCTGAACAAAGAACACAGGCAGATAAAGGGACATACATGCTTGCATGTTTTATAAGACCTTATTTTCAAACATCAGAATATCATCTGAGTTTCAGCTTCCAACTGCTGCATTCACCTAAGACAGCAAAGCTTCTAGTAGGACTGCGTTGACAACAAACCACCATTGCTTCTTTTAAACAGCAATTCTTTTAAGAAGCAATTCACATTTTTTTTAAATATGAGAAAGTAAAATAAAAAGTAGCATCTCTACTTCTACCATCTAAGATACTTATTTCGGAACTACTGTTTGGTACGTGCCTCATAGTAGAGTCACCACAGTAAGACATAAATATCGCAGCTGTCAAAGAAGTACCATGAAGTATCCAAGGAATCATTTCAGTCCCACTGTGCTTTTGGTTTTCTTTATCAGCATTTTATCTTGAAAGGTGTTTCTTCTATTTCAAAATGTTTTTACAGCCCCCTCATTTCTTTAATGGGTTTGGGGATTATGAATAGAGTCTCCTGCCACAAGGGAATCAAATAGCGCTCAGATAGGCATCTGTTCAGAGACTGAAGGTTATGCTCGACCCATTACTAGATTACGGGTGGTCTAGAGACCCTGTAGTAAACACAGGAAACAAGAGAAACAGACAAACTAAATCCTCCCATTTCACAACAGCAATTTGACAAAGTGATTCTTCCTATTTTTTCCTCTTCAAAAATAGGGTTCAAGAGATTTCAGAGAAAAAAGGTTTTCACTACTAATGAGAGGCTTAGCTGAAAGCTCATATGATTTAAACCATGGCATTCCATTCCTCCTATTTTAAGTGTCAAAGGGAACAGCCATGTTTTAATTTTGCCTTTTCCTCATGTACTAATTGCACAGAAAGCTGTTTCATTTACCTTATTTAGTTCCTTGCAGAATTAAACTCTACAAAACCAAAATGTAAATCATGCTTAATCACTGGCAATTTTAGACTACTTCTGATCTGAAGTGAGACAGCTTAAACGAATACCCAATACAGAAGCCACGATCAAACATTCTGCTTTTCCTAGCCTTACAGCTGTGCTGTATTTCCAGAGATGCACACCAACACAGGGATTTTGACTGCCTTTGACTGGCGTTTTGTACCTTGCTTCTGGTCCCACTGCTCAACCTTCAGCCTCAAGTGAAAAAGCTGTGTCATGGTGAGGGCAAGCAGGAGGTGGGGAAAGAGATCTCTCTCCCAGCTTCCTGAAAAGTTTCACCTTTCCTGGGGACAAAAGAGTTGTTTCACATCCCCATCTGGCTTGAGCAAATGCAGGTCTATGAAAGGTGACAAATATTAATGCAGATATTCGTGAGCCAAGGACCTAGCTCAGAGGGTTTCAGAACAATTTCTCCTCAGCAGCATTCACATGACCCTCACTGTACTTCCTCTATGCAAAACTATGGTCAATGAGAGAAGAAATAATTTCTCCAACTCCTACAGCACTGTACTGAGCAGGCACCCACATTGCAGCCCATTAATGAGCACGTGCTGGAGCTGGGAAAAAGAGAGAGGAGGAAGAGGAAGGAGCAGTGGCTACGAGCTGTTGTGGACACACCACACCTCCCATTCCCCACCCGCCCTGTGCCGCTCCGGGTGGGGAGGCAGAGGAGCTGGCGATGAAGGAGAGAAGCTGAGTCTGGGATAAAGCCTGGGGGAGCGGAGTAGACAACGGGAAGATGCTTTTATCCTTGTTTGTCACCATCCAACTTCATAGTTAATTGGAAATAAAGTAAACTAATTTTCCCCCGGTTGAGTCTGTTTTCTCCATGACTGTAATGGGTAAGTGATCTCCCTACCCTCATCTCAACCCAGAGGGTTTGCCATCTTAGTCCCTCCCTTTCCCTGTCACGCTGAGGAGTGGCTGGGTAGGCATCTGACAGCCAGCCAAGGTCAGAGTACCATAAGCAGATAAATACCCCAGGGCCCTAAATCTAAGCTTCCTCAATTATTCAGACTTTCAGAGAAAGGTGTTGTAAGATATCCAAGTACCCAGCACCTAAGCCAGGACGAGTCAGATTTGTCGTTGCTAAGAAGAGAGGATCTGTCTTAGAAACCCCCATGACTGGCCCTTGGCTGCCTGTTCTGCGTCCTCTCCAGAGATTCCCATTCACATGACAGGGATAGTTCAGGTTTCTGCTAATTACTTATTCAACTTCCACAAATTACAGCCTCATGTATTATGAAAACACAAAACTGCAGTGAGTTTACCTTAAGCATAAAGCTTGACTGCCATTTTAGGGCAGGGGGAATAGTTTTTTATTGAATGTCTGGGTGGGTTTTTTTGCTGTTTTGGTGGTGTTAATGTGATCTCTGAATCAGGACAGTAGAAAGTTCTGCCTCTTCCAAAATTTTCTGCTTGGTGAAAGCAAATTCAAAGCAATTCACTATGGAGATATCAGAACTGGCACAGACGGGCAAAGGATACATGATATTTAAAAATGTAACACACAGGTGCTCAGAGGTTGAGCTCACCTATTCTGGTCTCAAGCTGACATGCCATAAAATCAGAGGTAGAACAGCTTTTGTGAATCGAGCGGAGGGAACAGGCCATTCATTAAAATGTCACACTGAAACACTGGAGATAAGTGACAATAGTTTAAATTGAAAGCAAAAATAGCATGAGGGAGAAAAAACCTGTTTAGCAGTTCAATAACATTGAAAAAGACTTGAAAGTAGCTGGTTAATCATCATTTCCAACAATGCCCAAAACCTCCATGATTCAATGTGGAAAGAGAAAAACAAAGACAACCCCAACACTACAAAAGAAAAGGAAACACAATCTCTGCCTTTAAGGTTAAACTCGGTAAACACCTCTGTATCCTTTAGATTTATGAAGATAAAGCTAGATCATACCTCTCACAGATACCTTTGCCTCCCCTACTAACCTTCCACGGGGAAACTGTAGGTGCTTTTTTTAGTATGTGTGCAGCATGCTCTAATGTGAAGCTCTAAGGAAATCAGTCAGTGCTAGAAGGGCAAAGCTGGGAAACGCAGCCAAGAAAATCATAGCCTAGAAGTTACAGTGGTGGCAGAAAGAAGATTTGCTGCTGTCCTGGGGCTAACAGGGAGATGTGGATGGTATTTAGTCCCTTCCCATCCTAGCAGTCTCCACTCCCGGGTACAGGATCTGAGTAAGTTTGACTGAAGCAATCAAATGAAATAGAGATGTCATGCTGGAAGGGATAGCACGACTGGACAAACTAGAGGTCACAGGCTGAATTTTGCCTTCAGTTCCTGTCTTCTCTCCACTATCTGAAAAGACAAATGGATTCTTCATATATTCATTCCTATGTAGCTTTGCCAAGACAAATACTAGAAGTCACATTTTTTAAGCTGTGGAAGTTGATACTGGTGTCCCTAACTGGGTTCTACAAATCTTGTTTAGGACAGCAAATTAGCTTTATAAAAGCACTGCTGTAAGGTAAGTAAACAACAACCCCATTTTCAAAAGAAGAGGAGGCCTAAGAGGCTGAACAGCAGCAGTTCCTGAGAAAAGAACCCCGAATTTCCAATCCTCGTGCATATTAGCTGCTTCCCACAGGCATCCATCTCCCTATTGCAAAATAAAGCTTTATAATTTCTACGTTTTACTGCATTGATGCGGAAATACTGAAAAGCAGTGCTAGAGGCTTCCTCAACAGTCAGAACACAAAAATCTGTTACAGAAATGCAGAATTTGATGCAGGCTGTAGGATCCTTTCCTTTCTCTTAGCACATGCATTCAAAGGGTCTAACACATCAAGAACATGCTCCACAAATTGGTGCCGAGCCCTCTAGCAATTCAGTCTGACTCTGGGCTTGAATTTCCTTCATTATTCTCACAGAGTTCTCACCCAAAGAGGCTGGCAGTCATAAAAAAACATACAGCAGTTTGTGGCTACCAGCAAATCTCCCTGATCCATTAGTTTGGATCTGGGCTAAATACGATCTGAAACTGAAGAGGTTATGGGTCGGGGCACTGATGCATAAGCAAGGCTGGTAATAAATAGAAAAGTGCAGCCCTACAACATACTACAGGTAGTTTCAATCTCATCCAGGCAACTCTCTTCAAAAACAGACTTTGGGGTTATTTGGTGCTCCTCCTGCCTCAGGAGCTGTGGCAAACAGAACCCAAATGCTAATTAAACATTATTGCTGTGTTCAATACACAGGTATTGAAGGCTGCAGATAAGCTGCCTGTAGCAGTAAATTTCAGGCATTTCCCCTCTCTTGTACGGTAACTCTGATTTTTTTTTCTCCTCCTTTACTGGAGGATGAATGAAACAAGTGAATCCAAGGCAAAGAGCTACACTGTAGGTTTGCTTCTTCTGTAGAAGAGGCAAAAAGGCCTCCAGCTTTTCTGAGGTCCAGGTAAGACAGAATACTTTTTTTATTTGGCACTAAGTCATGGGGTAAGAAGCTCGGTGGAATGAAGTCACTGCCCAGGAGAAAAGACATAGGTCTTCTCACTTAATTGTTAATTAACAAGGGCAAAGTCTGGTAGCACATCCCGTTCTTCATGGTGTTTTGCACTTTAGTGTAGCCATTTACGTTCACGCGAAATGACAATAAAAAGGCTGCAAATTAGAAGGGCAGGAATTTACACTCGCTTTGCTTCCATATAAGCATGCAAGATGAAAAGCAGTGGAGAGGGACAAAAAAAGTAAATCCGGGCATTCATAGTAGAAGTGGTAGGAAAAAGCAGATTGTAACGCTTCCATGAAATCCTCATGACAGATTGCAGAAGAGCCTTTTAAGCACAACACTGAGACCTTGCTATGTTGGGACCCCATCATGCCCTAAGGGATATGCATGGCCCTAAGCCCCTGTCAATCTCTGCGATGCTGCTTCTCTCTCACAGCTGATGCTGTAGCAGAGGGTGAGTTATTTGACAAGCAGTGTGCGTTTCTCAGATCATCATTGCTCAGACCTTAAAAACCAGGAGTGAAATTGTGGCATGAATGTGATCCAAGAAGACAGTACCCGCTCCCCTGGGAATCTTAATGGCACCGCTGTGCACTTTCGAACCAGGCAGAAAAGTCAAGAAGGTAGGTAATAAAATATGAGTGAGCCTGATCAAAATCCCTGCCAATGCGCTTCCCCTCTTCAACATTTCAGTGCTTTTAATCTTTGTGTCAGCTTCCTCACGTTACAAATAAACCAGGAACTATTAATGCATTTTCTTTCATTTCAGGAATCAGGCAGGCTCTTGGCTCAGGACTGGGTGATTAGAAACAGTTACTTTGCCTCAGCATTGAGTCTCCATGAACATAAAATGCTTTGGAAGCCATGACAGCACTGGCAATTCTTTCAATGTTGTCTGTGTGGTGTAAATCTAACCTTTTTTGGAAATTCATGCATAATACATATCTTCGAGTTGGACACAAGATTAGTGACATTATATTACTCCCTATTTCCTTTGTCGTGGGAGCTCTGCATTCCTGGTAAACAGAAAAAAAATAATCTTACATCTCTCATAAAGAAAGATTTCTCAACTATGTTTTTATTTACCATTTCTGACGACTGACTCAAAGTTTGGCATCAGTATAAGAATTACTCCTGTTCTTCCTTTTCATAAAGTTTTGAATTTGCTTGCATTACTCATAAACTACCTTCAAAATGACATTAAGAGAGAGCACACTTTACAACAAACACAACCACAGTACAAACAACAGCATGTGTTATAAAGAAGGTATGTATAAGTCATTCTTGGGGCAATTCCAGCTGTAACAAAATAAAAAATGAAGCAACTCTGAGGGAAGCCTGTAATTTTCCTCTGAGAGCCATAAGTCTACATTCTGCCAATATTTTTCACGCTTTTATAAGGCAAGGCAGCATCACATTTGAGCTTTGCTTTGTCATCTTTTTGAACCTAAGCTTCTCACTGTCCACCCTGAAAACAAGTATTTGTTCCCAGGAAGAAATCACGTGGCAGGGGCAGTGCATCCCGGACACAGAGCTGCAGATTCTCAGGAAAACCAACTTCAAACCATGCCAAGCTGTCTCTGTGTAAGCAGTAAAGTGCTTGCTCATGAGGTTTGCAGACTATGGATATTTTGGCCTTACTCTGTGCAGTTCTTACATCTGGGCACAGATGAGCAGTGTCTGACCTCTGGGGTTTTTGCAATGGAAGTCCTCCTGGTTATGGGAAGTCCCGGGATCCAGGATGAGGTCTGCACTGCAAGGACCCATCCCTACCTCTCATCTCCATGAGCATGAAATGGCCAAAGATGGGTTTAACAGGTCATAGAATCATGGAATGGTTTGGGTTAGAAGGGACTTTTCAAGGTCATCTGGTCCACCCCTCCCTGCAATAAGCAAGGCCATCTTCAACTAGACGGGTTGGTTGCTCAGAGCCCTGTCCAACCTGATCTTGAATGTTTCCAGGGCTGGGTCTTCTACCACCTCTTTGGGCAACCCATTCCAATGTAAAAAAAAATTCTTCCTTATATCTAGTCTGAATCTACCCACTTCTAGTCTAAAACCATTCCAATAATTTCTATGGCCTAGCAGTGGGTCAAATGTAAAAGAAACTCAGCCTTTGAGATGACTAAAGATAGCCTGTAATCATGTTCTTCTAAGCTGTCCCACTGGCCACTTGAGAGTGTGACTATTCACCTGATCAAAGTTATTTTCAACGTTTTTCCAAGAAGGTGTGTTTGAGGAAGTCAGTATGATTGAAACCTCCGGCTTTGTACTAGATAACAGTACAGTGAGCGTGATAAATATGCAGAATAAAACTGTGGAGCAGAAGTCAAGCTGGCAATAGCTGCTGGCATGGACCTACATTCAAGCCACTGACCCAGGTGTATCAGGTTGTCCCCTCATTGTTATTCATCCCCAAGTCAATATTTCTTTCAAGGATTATGTGGAGTACAATCACAGTGCAAGGAGTACAATGACAACCTTGGTACTAGCAAATTATGCAAAATATCATGTGACAATTTCTTGGCAGTTTCAAAATAAGGAAACAGAGCCAAGAGGCCTTTAGGGTAGCTTTCCATTAGTGACAATATGTCTGTCCACTGATGGAAGGAAGTATTTGGTTTCCCCGACTCACTACTGCGATTTTAAAACAGAGCAATTGTCAAAATCCAGTCTGCTTTCACTTCAGAATCTCAAATTACGGGGCTCAAAGATTTCCTTGCTGCTTTAAGTTCTCCTTTATTTCACTACAACCTCCTTCCTCCTGGTTTATCTCCCTGTGCATAGGTGTTTACCTCTGCAACACCTCCGAAAGCGCAGTTTCACGCAGAGAGCCTCTGCAGCTGTTCTGGAAAGTTACTCCATTTTTCAAAGTGTGAAGCCACAAAGCAAGCGCTGCAAAAGCAAGTGTGTTGTCCAAACCACA
This sequence comes from Trogon surrucura, assembly GCA_020746105.1. NCBI lineage: Eukaryota > Metazoa > Chordata > Aves > Trogoniformes > Trogonidae > Trogon > Trogon surrucura. Next base: position 106,674,354 of record CM036617.1, on the reverse strand, counting down.
GCTGCACCCTTGGCTCCGGAGAGCAAACTTTCAAAGGAAAACCGACAAGTGCGATGGATGCGTGAAGAAGGGTTGCCAGCCATAGCATCCTGAGCAACAGCTTGCATCAGTGCCGAGTGAGCACATTGTTGCAGCTGTCTGTCACATTCTTCTCTTTTTGCTAGGACCTAAACAATCTGCCTTGGGAAGAAAGGGCAAAGGAAAACAGAGGAGAAGATAGAGACTAGGGCAGTCTGTAGGAAGACACAAACATGATAGCCAGGAGAGGAGAAAAGAACTTCTTACATGCCGAAATTATTTACCATTCTATTCAGAAGTAAATGTAGTCTTGCACCTCCCGTCTCCCCTACCATTTTGGCAAAGGTGACTTCTTTTGATCAGCCTTTCTGGATTATTTTCATCCTGCTGTTTCTGCATTTGGCCAGGCTGATGTCCTGCCAAGGGCTGCTGCTGAGCTCCCCAACCCTCTGATCCTCTGAAGACTCTACCAGTCCTGCCTCTCATCTCAGAATCAGGAGCAAGAGGGTGGCCTGGACAGTCAGCCCCAGGAGAAGATGACCTCCAAATGCACCAGCCGAAGAGAGCCATGCCACTGCTAGGAAGTGCCAGCAACAAATCATGCTCCTTTGCCTCTCACACGTAACCATTTCAAGTCCCCAGAGAAAGAAAAAATCTCTCCTTCCTACCATGTCCAGTAGGACATTTCTTATTGATGACCCAGGGTGAAATAAAACACCAGCACTTATGCCAGCACATGCAGAAGTAGAAGCAGATGCAAACCATGCACTGTTCTTCTAGGGACAAAGTGACACAAAACCCAGAAATGTTAAGACCAGAATTTTCCATTTAAAAATTATGGCAGGATTTGTAAGCCTGATAGAACCTCAGGATTTTCACCATTCTGATTCATAAATCAGTGATTTTCATCCCAAGAGTAAAGAAAGGATTTATATTTGAAAGCGTATTTAGGATTTATTGGCAGGATTTGTACTGTAAAGACATGGAAGGATTTGTAAATCTAATTTCTCACTTATAAAAGCTTTTGAGGATTTTTGTCTGGTAAATCCAATTAATATAATTTTAGTGTCATGATTAAAAATCAGGCAGCCCTGCCCCACAAATTTTGAACCAAGTCACATTCTCATCAGTGAGAACCGCTAAGAGTAAGGGTACCCTGCCATTGAGCAAAGTTGTCTGGAAAAGCCTCACCTGCCTACCACAAAGACACAAGAGACAAGGACCATGGCTTCCAGTCAGTTGGGTGGTGGTGAAGAAGAAACACTGTACGAAGGCCTAGAAGTCTTCATTTTTTTTTTTCACAGTGCCTTCCCTGCTTGCTCACTACCACTTCTCCTGAGCCACAGCAGGGAAACAGCCACGGACTTCTCCATCTACCCCTGTCTGGGTCAGAACACATCCAAACACGCAGGGTGACAGCTCAGTCCAGAGCTCTGGTTCCCGCCGGCACATCACTGTCCCTGCTCACTGCAGGGAGGTTGCACTAGATGACCTTTAAAGGTCCCTTCCAACCCAATGCATTCTATGATTCTATTCTATGATCTTCATGTCAGAGATGCTCGTGCTTCTGTAGGGATGCTACCATCCAGCTTGTTGCCAGAGACCAAGATCTAAACACTGCTAATCCTTAAAACCCTGGCCTTCCCTGCATTATCTCTGCAGGTTTTTTTGGTTTGTTTTGGGGTTTTTTTTGAGGACTTAAACTAATTTAGATCCTAAATAGACTAAGGTTTTGAAACTTGGCAGTGGGTGTCCCAAGTCTGTGTCCATGAGGTGGCTACAGGGGGGCCCCTGTGAGAAGCAGCGAGGAGGAGGAGGAGGAGGAGGAGGAGGAGAAAAAGGAGGAGGGAGGAAGAGATCCAGGTGCTCAAGCAGGCATCCCTGCAGGCCAAGGAGAGATCAGGCTGGAGCAGGTATCCACACTGCAGCTGTGGAGGACCCACTGCTGGAGCAATATATGCTCTGAAGGAAGCTGTAGCCCAGCGCAAGGCCCTGTGCTGGAGAAGGTTCATCCAGAAGGATGGCAGCCCATGGAGAGCCCAGGCTGGAGCAGGGGAAAAGAATGAGCAGCAGACAGGAGCTGTCCTGGTCTGACTCCAGCCTCTCCCTTCCCTCAAATTCCCCGGAGCTGCTCAGAGGAGGAGGGAGGCAGAGGTGTTGGTGATGAAGGACTGAAGTTGAGCCTGGGAAAAGGGGGGTTTGGGAGGAGGTAAAGTGTTTTAGTTTTTGTCCTTTTTTGCCACCATCCAACTCTGTTCTAATGGACAACAGATTAAATTAATTTCCCCCAGGTCAAATCTGTTTTGCCCATGATGGTAACTGGCAAGCGATCTCCCTGTCCTTATGTCAACCCGTGAGCTTTTCTATCTCATTGTCATCCACCTGTCCACCTGTTGAGAAGAGAGAGTGAGAGAGCAGCTGGGTGGGCGTGTGGCAGCTGGCCAAGGTCAACCCACCACAGAAACAAAGGAGATGTTGGCACAATTCAGGCTGCGGAGGTAGCAGCACTCTTGTTACCCTTTTTTTCCATGAATAAAGTTTCACATCTTGTAATTTGTCCTTGCCAGTCTGTCAGTGCTTTTACTTGTTAACCTACCCACGAGTTTACATTTTAGAGAAAAACAACAACCACTCTGTTCCTGATGTTTGAAACAGCTAGTGCAAAACAAAAGAATTCCAAGTACTTAATTATTCACAAGAAATTAGCTGATTACAGTAATGTTAAAAACAACTGGTATCACATACGCACTTGGATTTTAACCACAGCCTGTTTTCTGCATTCAAATTGTCAATCAGTTTTTAAGTCGCCTGTGTCAGCAGCTAGAACAGCCTGTTTCTTTTCAAACAATGAAAGTGACTTTTAAAGAAACCAAATTCCAGCTTTAGGGCCAACTGTCTGCAAGGCACGATCAGGGATGCAGTCCATTAGCGATGCCAGACCCTGCCAGTCTGCATCTGGCAAAGACTTGCATGGAGATGCAGTCAGTGGAGGAAGGGACCAGGTTTCAGGAAAAATGCGTTGAGTGGTGATACAGTTCCACTCCTGGCTCATTTAAAATGTTTAGACAACTCGCTTCATCTCATAGTGCCTCACTGCAAACACAGGAGGGGAAAGAAATGATTTTCTGCTACTCCCAGAAGGAGCTGTAAGGCAGTATTTGGTTTCTAGCAGCTCTGGGATCATGGGCAGTATAAAATGTGGAGGTAATTCTGATTTAATTTCACTCTTAAATTCTATCAAAGTGCATCCAGTAAACAGGGAATATTCTTTATTATGACTAAGAGTACCACAGGGTTTAAACAACAACTATAAACCTACTCAGCCAAGAAAAAAAGAAAAGAAAATAAAAGAGACTACACACACACGCAGATTTGGGAACACCTGATTCCTTCAATGCCGAGCTGATGCCAGCTTGTCCAACTTGCTGATGCCAGCTTGCCCAGAACGTCAGTGCAAGAGCTAAGAATTTACCTGTGACTTTCACTACTCTTAATCCAGCGCTTCAGCCTTAATTCTCTCTTGATACTTTCAGAAAATGAACCAAGAGGGAGGAAATCCTGTATTAGCTGAGACAATTCTGATGAATCACAAAAACTACAGTCTGGCTGGAACATGTGTTTCTCTCCCACTCATCAGAAATATGAACAATGCAGATAATCCCCAACAAACCATTGGCTTGGTAAAACAATTAATTACTGACCTTATAAAGGTTTAACAAGATAAAAATCCTTCTAACAGAATTGCACAATGTACAATTAAGTTTATCTTTTGATGAAGAGACCTCATTTTACTAAAATATTGGGTGATTTATATTTTCTGTTTCAACAGATCGTTTAAGATTTAACAGATTGCTGAATAAATTGTTTAAACATGCAAATCAGCTGGGCATTTTGTAATATTTCTCCAAAGGCTTTTTCTCAGTAGCTCTCACCAGATCATGCAAATTACTAGTGATTCAGAAAGGAAGCATATAATATTTTAACTGACAGTGTTTATTTCAGCTCCAGTTTTTCCTCTCAGATAATGAGACATATATGACTCTGAGGAAACCCCATGTTCTGTGGGGCTCATGACAAAATCACGTATTAGGAGAGATGGAGCAGAGGAAATTGTTTCACGTAGATAAAATGAGCTAACTTGGGGAATACAAACGGTCCTAAATTATACTATATAGCCTGCCCTGTACACCTAATATTCATAATAAATGACGAGCCCTTCTGGGCATTTATGCATTCCTCATACAGCATCCCCAGAACTTCACCTCTTTCCACATCACAGAATCACAGAATGTCAGGGGTTGGAAGGGACCTCAAAAGATCATCTAGTCCAATCCCCTGCCAGAGCAGGATCACCTACAGCAGGTCACACGGGAATGTGTCCAGGTGAATTTTGAAAGTCTCCAGAGAAGGAGACTCCACAACCTCTCTGGGCAGCCTGTGCCAGTGCTCTGTCACCCTCACAATAAAGAAGTTTCTCCTCATGCTTAGCTATGTCAGTCCTGCTTAGAGGTCGGCAGCCGCCGCTTCCCCAGGGACCGGGAGCAACTCTGTGAAGGGAGTGCGAGTGCTGGCTGTTGGGTTTGCCACCACCCTGGGGTGGGGGCAGCTCACCTGCCCCTGGTTTCTGCCGTCACTTGCTGCTGCAGCCAAACCCCATTTCCATGAAGGACTCCTGACTCAGTGCTCAGGGAATCTACCTTTTCTCCCCCAAAGCCACAAAAAGGAAAAGAGGTTTCATCCTTCTTTCCCATAATGGTCTCCTGCGATGAACTCTTTAATTACCCTATTTAACCATCAGCAGCCCAAAATCTGAACCTCTGGGCCAGGAAAGGAAAAAAAAAAAAAAAGACAAAAAAAAAGAAAGGGAAAAAAAAAGGCAGTTTTTTTTCTTAATGAGTCATGCACTGATTTCACTTATCCACCACCTGGTGAAAAGGGCAATGCATTTGTAATTGTATTACAGATTAACATTAGGTGCAACATTACTTTTTTATTCCTGTTTTCTTAAAGCTCTGTACCAACATATATGCTTACAAATATATAAAGGGTGAGTGTCACGAGGATGGAGCCAGGCTCTTCTCGGTGACAACCAATGATAGGACAATGGGTAATGGGCTGAAACTGGAACATAAGAGGTTCCGCTTAAACTCGAGAAGAAACTTCTTCTCAGTGAGGGTGACGGAACACTGGCACAGGCTGCCCAGGGAGGTTGTGGAGTCTCCTTCTCTGGAGACATTCAAGACCTGCCTGAACACGTTCCTGTGTAGCATAATCTAGGCATTCCTGCTCTGGCAGGGGGATTGGACTTGATGATCTTTCGAGGTCCCTTCCAATCCCTGACATTCTGTGATTCTGTGATTCTGTGATTCAACCGAGAGAGCAAACAACATAGCCCGCACTCAGACCCTGCTAACGAAACGGTTTCCCTCACAAGCTTCTGCTGCGAAGCAAAACCTGCAGTGGCAGATTTGGATATGCTGGCTTCAGCAGACGCGCAGCTCCCCAGCGATCCACTTCAATCAGAATCCAAAAAGAGCGATTCCAGCCCTGCAGCGTGGTGTGAGCTCTGCTACCTCATGCATTATTTCAGCATGAAATATTTATAAACTGGAGAACAGGGGGCAAGCCACTTCTTTAAAAAGTATAATAATTTTTTTTTTTTTAATGTATGAGCACAAAGTGTAAGAATCTGCAACTTGTTTGACATCCTGGGCTTAATAGCCCAGTTCCCACTCCTTATCCATACAAAAGGAGTCAAGATTTCACCTTGTAATCCGCTTCTTTAGAAATTGAACTTAGACTAAGCAGGTGTTTTTATATCTTAGGACTAATTTTGCTTGTCTTTACATTACTTCTAAGCACTGTACCTGTAAACTTTTTTTGTAGAACAGAAAAAATACCAGCATTTGTATCACAATTGTCTTTCCCCTGGTTTCTGAAATCAAAAGAGTGGTCTCAGTCTATGGTGACACAGTATCACAAAACTGGTCCTTGGAAAGTCACAGGAGACTGACGGTAGCAGATCAGACAAAGGGCCAAACTAGTATTCCCAGAAAAGCCACTGACAGGTAGATTCCCTCGCTCTACCAGATTAAACCTGTAGAAATGTAACTCCTGTTTTAGTTGGAAACCAGAAGGCGGCATTTCAAAAAAGCTGCAGGTAAATTGGTCCCCCGTGGGCACTGGGGTCCTCAGCGAGTGCAGCAGTCTCATAGCTTGGAGGACTCAGGGCTGAAGAGCACAAATCTCTGCAAATTAACCTTCTGCTTTGACGTGTTACTCTGCTAATGAATTCTGGAGAAGCAGCCACACAATTGACCTGTTCACTGTAGCACTCATGAAGCTTCACTCTTTTTTTCACCTACAGATTTAGAAATATTTACCAGCAGAGAACTAATTGACTCCCAGGAGAACAAACCCAATTTTACTTCCTTTGAAACATCAGGAAAATAATTCCAGATGCGTAGCACTTCACAAGCAGGAATACAGCAGTCACTACCACCTAGCATTTCTGAAGTAATTTGATTACAGAATAACTAATCACATTTATTTTTCATGAAACATGGAGTAGTTTCATATATATATTTTTGTATTTCCTATTCAGCAAAACAAAGGTTAACTAATTTGCCTTCCACTCAGTCTTAAAACATGTCCTATCTCTGTCACCTGATAGCATATGCCTTAGTTTATATTTCCTTCAAGGCTGCACTATAAATAGACTTCTATGGAGGTGCTGCGTGAGCAGAGATTCTTATAAATGCCAGGACCACTGTGAATCCAGCCCAGGGAGCTAAGAGACATGCGTAGAGGTGAGCGCCCGAGCACATCACGCAGCCTCTGCTGGCTAAGGAGAGCACAGCTTTCAGAAGGAATGGACAATTCCCACATGTCCTGGTTTAAACAGACAACAACAACAACAACAAAAAGCATAAGACCTGCGACAGAACTCTAAAAATCAGTTACAACTTGGATTCTCTGTGGAATTTTCAATTCCTGGTTTGGAAAGTGCACTGTTTAAATACCAGGACAGATGCAGTGCAGCTAAGTTAGCAGATATAAATCCTCTGAAATAAGACATTTGCATCCCCTTAGTAAAGTGATAATAGGAAAGTACTAAAGTGGGTTTCTGAAAAGGTTACACTTTTAGTTTATCAAGGGCAACTTGCCTGGCTTTCACCACTTACGTCAGTACAAGGAATCTTCCAGGAAATCAACCATTTGCTCAATTTGACAACTTTTTTCCCACCTGAGGTCACAGCTCCCCTTTGGTCATTCATTCCTACAGAGCATCATCTGCTTCACTGGCAGGTACTGCAGTGAAAGGTATTATGTGGAGAACAAAACTCTGTACTTAAGCTATTTCTGTCTTTCTGGACACATTTTACCACCACCGGCAAAAAAAGCCTCCGTTTCACTCAGCGTAGTACGGGCTGTGCTAAACCTGTGCCATCTGGTGCAGATGCACACAGTAAGTACCCATTTAAATATAGAGAGCAGTTACAGCAGGACCTGCAGACCACAGCAGTAGACATTCGTGTCTGAGCAACATTATGTGCTTCCATTATCACCCTGCCTTTTAAATGGAGCTCTAAAGCCCGCAGCACATTAGCTATTTTTGCAGGCATCGTCTCTGTTAACACACCGCCTTCTTAGTGGAAATATAATTAATTCACTGGAAACTGCCAGAGGTGGACTATACATTGCAGTGTTCACCCTTCTGCTTCCTGGCATTAAGCGAACAGATTCAAAACGTATCAGCTTGACATCAAAGCACCTCTCTTGGTGCCAGACTCTGCAGTCTTGTGTTTAGTATATGACTTTGTTTCAGGTTCCAAACGGAGATGAGACTGATTTTTAAATACGCTGCTCGAGAGCTCGAGACATCCAAGGGAGCTGCAATAAAACATACTTCCATGTGATCAGTTCCCAAATACCGCTACATGATCAGCAGTAAAACGATTTGATAGCTTCAGTCCACTTTTTGAACTGAAAGGGATTCAGCTCCCACAATAACCATAACTGGCTATTAAGCCACCATAACCCATGTCAGTCATGATGCTGGCCAGTCAACCCAGCAGTACGACCAAAAAGCAAATGCCATTTCTGCTCAGGTGGAGGAGGAGAGAAGATTTATGATCACCAGGATGGTGACAGTCCTCCAACATCCTTCACCACAGTCCATGAAATACAGCGTGAAGCTTCCCGCCAGTCCCCTGGGAACTGAACAGGGACCCAGGTTACAAACTGAGCAGATTTAAGAAGTTCATTACAAACCAACCAAACAAGAAGAAACCATCTAGGTGGGGTACAGTAAATCTATATGTTCTGAAGCACAAACACTTTTATTTACAAAATAAACAATATTTAAAAAAAAAACATTTGTAAAATGATTCAAAAAACGTTACAGCACGCCTTAGCATAAAACTACTCTGGTTCCCACTAAACACAAAGGCTTTCAGAAACCTGTACCAGTGTTGGAAAAATCACTTTGGTTCAGGCACCACTATGTATTTCACAGTAGATGCTACTTCCTTATGCCTCGTTCCTTCCGAGAACCAGCCTAGAGGGCTGACAGCATATCCCCCTCCTGCCTTGTTGACCCCTCCGGAGTAAAATGCCACCTTCTCCTCCACTTCCTCCTCACTGCCCTGGTGAGGTGAGGTGGGAAACCTTGGAGATGAGTGGTCACCTTCACATGGGCACGGGTGAGGCAGGAACACAGAGGAGCGAGCTGCCCTCCCACGTGTTGCTCATGCAGTCAGAGCGCCAGCAACCTGGCAGAAAGAGGAGGTGATTCAAGAAATGGCTTCAGCCAGTTTCTCATATCCTGGAAACAGGCCAAGCTTCCAGAAGGAGGTGGATTAGGTGGATGATACTGCTCCACAACCCCCTTCCAGCTCCCACACTTTGCAGGTCACTCTGCAAGACAGAGGAAACACCCCACGGAACTGGTGTTTGTACTTGGAGGATGACAACCTGCTACACCTTTCCTGCCTCTCCTTGAACATGAAGCACCCCTGGAGGGGGCAGATACACTCCCCCCATCACCCCTCATTTCTCACACCTGCCTGGTGAGCCCTGCCATCACCTTTGCGAGCTCCTTTGGACAGACAGCTTACCATGAACTAACACAATTACGTAAAGCAAACTAAACCGATCACTTGGCAAAGCTGTTAAATGACAAGATGCAGGCAACGACTGATTTGCCAGGGAATACTGAAGCACTTAGAGACCTTACAAAGAAGCAAACCAGTAAATTCACCCTGACTTTGGGTGGGAAAGGCTTTAAATCAAGGCAATGTCTTCCTAAGGTTACTAATCTGTGCAATAAACCAGGGGTAAGGTAGGCCCCTTCAGCAGACAGTCTCCGCACAGATTTCTAGAGACCATTTACTGTACGAAGTTGTACGGTACGATGCCCTGGGTCACAAAGAGATGGAAAGAGGCCACACTGATAATGCTGTGATGTTCAGGCCCCACCCATCATTTCCATCTATTTTATTTCAGAGATTAAAATGGCACACGAGGCATGCATCAACTATTGCTGTGCACGTGGACCAAAGGCATTTATTACCTGTCCAGTTCTATAGCCTCAACAAGATTTCTATTGACTTCAAGATAAATCAAGTTGGCATTTTCATGATCATTGGAAATCTGTTTTTAGACTGTAGAAATTAAGCCTGAGACAGACATGTAAAGACAGATTTATATTTTTAGAAGACAGTCCTGAAAATATCTTGCTAAAAATACACTTAACCCCCCCTGTTTCATGGATTAAATAAAACACTGCTATGAAAATATGCTAAGTAGCTTAAGAGAATTAATACATCGTTACTGAAATCTATTTCAAACAGAATAGAGCTTATTCTCACTCTCTTTTTGACCTTTATTTGACAAGATGCCCTGAAACTGTAGGTACTTTGTATTACATCTGATGGCACAAATTCAAAAGAGTTTTCAACCTATATTCATTCAACTATCAGAGATCACAGCACAATCCAAACACCCCCTCCCTCCCCCATTTAATTCACCATCTTGGACAGCTTTCAAAAATAGGAATGCAGTCACATCTGATTACAAGTTTATTAATGGTTTAGCAGAAATAATGTAAAGATGTTCGTGGAAAGTATGGAAGGTTCAAGAATCAGAGTGAGCAAGAAGAGAATGCAAGGGCTTTTTGAAGTGTGCATGTGTGGTTTCTTTTTTTTTATTTTTCTTTTAAAAAAAAAGAGAACAAGAGTAAGCCACTGTGATGAGACTAAAAAGTCAGGAAGCAAGTGCACTCAAGTCAGTGTAAACAAAGACATGCAGTTTTCCAACACAGGAGGTAAAATTTTGGTCACGGAAAACAAGCGTCCCAAAAGCCAGGGGTGACCCCACAGGAGATCACTTGCAGAAAATCTGAGTCACTGAGGTCTCCCAGAACCCTTCTTCTAAACTTCTTGCTGGATACATGAAAATGGGATGTAGGATCTTCAAACACTTTTGAACGTAGGGGCTGGAAAGCACTTTGTTACATTTTTAATTAGGTTGCACAGATCATTTGCAGAGATCATTGCACAGGAAAAACGTGGACGTGATTGGTGGCAAACAACGTGTTTTCACCAGCGGAAAATCCTGCCTGACAAATCTGGTGGCTTTTTATGATGGCATAACAGAATCAACTGATATGGGAAGAGCAACGGATGTCATCTACCTGGACTTGTGTAAGGCCTTCAACGCTGTCCCACGTGACATCCTGGTCTCCAAGTTGGAAAGACATGGATTTGATGGATGGACCACTTGGTAGATAAGGAACTAGCTAGAAGATCACACTCAAAGAGTCGTGGTCAATGGCTCAATGTCCAAGCAGAGACCAGTGACAAGTGGTGTCCCTCAGGGATCAGTACTGGGACTGCTACTATTTCACATCTTTGTCAGTGACATGGGCAATGGCATCGAGGGCACCCTCGGCAAGTTTGCCGGCGACACAAAGTTGTGTGGTGCGGTCAACACACTGGAGGGAAGGGATGCCATCCAGAGGGACCTTGACAGGCTTGAGAGGTGGGCCCAGGCCAACCTCACGAAGTTGAACAAGGTCATGTGTAAGGTCCTGCACCTGGGTCGAGGCAATCCCAAGCACAAATACAGGCTGGGCAATGCGTGGATGGAGAGCACACCTGAGGAGAAGGATTTGGGCGTGTTGGTGGATGATAAGATCAACACGAGCCAACAGTGTGTGCTTGCAGCCCAGAAAGCCAACCATGTCCTGGGATGCATCAAGAGACGTGTGACCAGCAGGTCAAGGGAGGTGATGCTGCCCCTCTGCTCTGCCCTTGTGAGACCCCACCTGGAGTGCTGTGTCCAGCTTTGGGACCCCCAGCATACAAAATACATGAATCTCTTGGACCAGCTCCAGAGGGCCACAAAAATTATCAGAAGGATGGAGCACTTCTCCTATGAGGACAGGCTGGGAGAGCTAGGCTTGTTCAGCCTGGAAAAGAGACAGCTCCAGGGAGACCTTATAGCGGCCTTCAAGTACCTGAAGGGGGCCCACAAGAAGGCTGGGGAGGGACTTTATACAAGGGCCTGTAGTGATAGGACAAGGGGTAATGGGTGGAAGCTGGAAGAGCATAGGTTTAGACTAGATATAAGGAAGTTTTTTACCCTGATGGTGGTGAGGCACTGGCACAGGTTGCCCAGGGAGGCTGTGGATTCTCCATCCCTGGAAGTGTTCAAGGCCAGGCTGGATGGAGCATTGAGCAACCTGATCTAATAGGAGATGTCCTTGCCATGGCAGGGGAGTTGGAACTAGATGATCTCTGAGGTCCCTTCCAACCCAAATTGTTCTACAATTCTATGATTTCTCATTATATTGTTACTGAGTTCCTGAAATGCCACAATAAAAATGACACTTAATTAGTATGCTGAGTTTTTTATTGTCTTTCTTAACATGCTAACAGCACAGAAGAACACATCTTGTTTGTGTTCACAGAAAACAAGAAAAAAGCATCCCTGCACTGCCTTGCTAGTCGTTGTTTGTCCTGGCCAGGAGGTCTTGCCTCTGCAAGGAGAGGGCATCATGCTCTGTTCTCTGGCCCTTAAGCTTCTGGTCTGAGCTGTCCAACTAGTATTTTTGCCTGGTTGCAAACAGTAATAGCTGGAATGAGGCCAGCAATGTATTCCATATGAACTGATAAAGATTTTTGGCCATCAAAGGCCCGAGCCATTAACAGGTCTGAAATCTCCCATGTCAAGGCCAGAGAGGGGCTTTTGCACTACTACATGCAATGTGCATTAAGAGGATAAGTTCGGATCTGCAGAGAGATGCATGTGCCCTTAAACATTGAAAACATCTCCAAGGAAGACATATACAAATGTTATAAACCCACTGCTCCCTGAAAATCCTGTAATTGAAGGCTGTGCCACAAAATATACAAAAGAAGATCAAATTAAGGTCACAGAAACCCCCTTAAATCTGTCATCTGAGAACTTCCAAAGTGCATTAATTTAAAATGTATCTTCCTCACACACACACACATTTAGGACCAAGGATTTTGTTTTTTACATCCTAGGTCCTAACTGGCATTGGAAAATTTTCAGTGCTTGTACTAATCCCTGAAGAACCTCACTGCAAACAACCCTCATTACAGGATAATTCTTTGCCGCCTCCACTTTTTGACATGTCAGCCACTTCCTAATCTTTTACTTCTTAATGAAGGAGTAGTCACACAAGAGCATCATCCCATGGAAGGTCACTGATCTGTTCCTTGAGAGTGCTTCCCTGGCACATGGCAGGGAGAAAAGAGTTGGGATCCTGCTCCCAGGGATGGACAGCTCTGAGACAAACACCTTCTGTGGGGACGGGGCTCCAATCCTGGAAGAAGAAGCAGCACCATTAGGAGCTGAAAAGTAACACCTGCTGCAATGCATAATCTCCTCTGAAGAGATGTCCTGCTCTCAGCTCGGCTGCCTGGGCTGAGGCAACCACAGCTATCACCCAGGAGCTGCAGCTCAAACTATGTCGGGACGGCTGATCCATGCCTCCACACGTCCCTACAGCACGAGAAGAACAGCATCGTCCCCACCGGCCAACAGCAGCGATGATGCTGGGCCTATGTGAAGAACAGAGGGGAGAGCTTTTTCCTCTGAACCGTTCTGGTCCTACAGCAGATCAGCTGGAGCTGCCACAGCAAAGAGCAGACACCCAAGGAGGGATGCTCTTCCAAGTGAGGTGCTCACGGCCAAGGCTTTTGCGTTGCTGCAGTTGTCGTGAGGGCTTTCCAAATTCACTGTCGGGCCAGGCAGGTGGAACAGAGGCCACGAGTAAAATCAGCTGGCTATTTTCTGAGGAGAGCAGCTAAAACCCACAAGAATAAAACAGCACTGGAAACACTTGGCTACAAAACACAGGCCAGTTTGAAGTTCAGCCTCTGACCTCTTAAAGAGGTCAGAGCATAAAATCCAAAGTTGAAGATTTGAACTCACAGTGGCAAGAAACCTTAAATCACAGAATCACAGAATCATTGAGGCTGGAAAAGACCTCTGAGATCATCAAGTCCAGCCTATGACCCAGCAGTTTATAGCCCAGACACATGGACAAAAAGGTTTGTGTTGCTCTTGCAAATATGAGGATTTTGTTGACCAAACCAAGGAAAAAGGTACTTCTCACACCCAAGTGTGTTCAGTGGAGCACAGGAAATCTTTACAGTGGCAGAGCTGCTGCAACTCTCTTCTGGACCAGCTCAAAACATTTTGTTTTCCAGCTCTGGAGGAAAATCTCATACCTCTTCTCATTCTCGACCATATTTTCAGCCAGTCCATGTCAGTATAAATCAAATTACTTGAGGATTTTGCCCCGTTAATTGACAGTTTGTATCTCCTGACACAAGTTGAAAAAAAAATGAGAGTGATAAAAGTATAGCAACAGCTATAGTGATACTAGAAGGAGCTGCTAGTTCTGGCAGTTATTAAAACCATTCAATGCAAGCAACAGATAACAGCAATAAATCATTTGACTTGTTTCACATATCCACACATCCAGTGTTTTTTGTGAGCACAGCAAGTATTCAGCCTAGAAAAACAGTGGCATCTCATTACAAAGCCATATCAGTAACTGCAATGTACATTAAATTATTGACAAAGTGAAAGAGCAAACCCTGCCTTGAGTTGTAGCTCCTTCAGATTGAAACAGTGGCTGCTAACTGGTAACTTGCTTTCCAGCTACCAGTCTCACAGAGTAGCAGTTGCTTTTACCTAGAAGAGATACTGCATTTTACCTCAACGCAAGGGCTGTATCCGTATGGAGTGGCCTTGGGTGCCTACCAGAAAGGTGCAAGAGGGCACCCATGCAGCAAGACCATATCCTCACCACCTGTGAGACCTGCATGTCCTCCCCAACTGAGGTCCCAGCCTCTTCTGGGGGGCCTCTCTGGCCATCCCCTCCTTGCTGGATGAAGGCTGAGCACCAGGTTGGACCAACACACCTGAAACTGTGCCATCCCCAGAGCATGGCACCACAGGCAGAACAGGGAGGACAAAATGCAAGTGTCCACCTGGGACAGGCAGCAGGGTCGGGCCTCTAGTAAGCAAGCATGCTTGAGGGAAGAGCTCCCAGTTGGTGAGGCACAGTCTGCCGTTTCCTTTAGTTATTGAGCACAAATGCCATGAACAATTCTCCTTTCAACCCCACTACACGAGACATAACAAGGGACTACCAAGCAGTGGTTTTCCATCTTTGGCACAGTCCTGCTCTGCCTCATGCAGTCTGGGCAGCTGGAAGCTCCTTTTTCAAGGAGTCCCAGCAATTTTCTGGATGACCCAGAAAGCTTCCCTCCACAGAGAGCAACCTCCTCACATTTTTAGCAACAATAACTTCCAACCAACGCAGCTTCTTCACAGAAGAGATGAGTCAATCTTTAATGAGAGTTAACCTAGTCATTGCAAGTTCCTGGGGTTATTTGGGATTGCAGGTAGCTCTGGGATCACAACAAATCTCTGCAAGGTAAATTAACCAGAAGTATACAAAAACTTAACTGAAGCAGTCTCAAAGATACCTGACTGTACTTATACCCAACAGACTTCAAGTGACATGGAGATAAACTATAGGTGTTATTTTTTTGGGGTCCTAAAAACATCTATCTAGCGGACACTCAGCACAGAGTCCAGAGAGAAGCTCTGGGCTGGCAACAACAACCACCTCACCCAGAGCCTCGCATCACCTACCTGCCCAGGTGGGATCCCAGGCCTCTTCAGGTGCCTTCTGGGGCATCCTTCTGGGTAACTACTCACAGATACACAGAACAAAACCTCCCATGTAGGAGGTAGAAGAAGACCCTCCCTCCTTTAAACAAGGATCCACAACTCAAAAACCAAATCAAGAGGCTTTGTAACTTGCTAAATTGGAGTGATTTAAGCTGGGACTATTTTCCTAGCAGTGTCCCTAGCAGTGAATGGGACAGTTCACAGGCAGAGGTGACTGTGCCTGTTGGATACACAATAATGATCACCATCTGCTGTGCCAATGCCAGCCTGGAGCTCAGCTTGTAAGCAGCTGCTGTGAGCCTGTGGCTGCAGAGGAATATGGGAGAGAGACCCCAGACCTACAAGCTTGCCGAGAGCATGAAAATGTTTGGTCAGCCCAGGCCTAAAACAGAAGTTTCTTCTTACTTCTGTGGCAAATATGAAAAGACCTTCTGTGTTGGTTTTGGCTGGCATAATTTTCTTCACAGTAGCTAGTATGGGGCTATGTTTTGGATTGTGTTGGGAACAGTATTGATACCACAGGTATGTTTCAGTTACTACTGAGCAGTGCTTACATGGAGCCAAGGTCTTTTCTGCTCCTCACCTCATCTCACCAGCGAGGAGGCTGGGGGTGCTCAACAAGTTGGGAGGGACTCAGCTAGGACAACTGACTCCAACTGAGCCAAGGGATGTTTCAGACCATATAGAATCATGGAACAGCTTCAGTTAGAAGAGACCTTCAAGATCATCAAGTACAATCTTTGTCGTAGCCCTATCAACACCACTAAGCCATGTCCCTCAACACAACATATCTCCATCTCTTAAACACCTCCAGGGACGGCGACTCAATCACCTCTCTGGGCAGGTTGTTCCAATGCCTGACAAAGGATTTGGAGCATATGTCATACAAGGAATAGCTGAAGGATCTGGGGCTGTTTAGCCTGGAGAAGAGGACACTGAGGGGAGAACTTCTCGCTCTCTACAACTACCTGACAGGAGGTTGTAGCCAGGCGGGGGTTGATCTGTTCTCCCTAGTGGCAAGTGATAGGACAAGGGGAAATCACCTTAAGTTGCACCAGGGGAGGTTCAGGTTGGATATGACATCTTGTTCATCATATAAAGCTGGGCGAAGAAGAAGGAAAGGGAGTGACGTTCAGAGTGATGGCATTTGTCTTCCCAAGTCACCGCTATGTGTGATGGAGCCGTGCTCTCCTGCGGACAGCTGAATACCTGCCTGCCCATGGTAAGTGGCGAATGAATTCTTTGCCTTGTTTTGCTTGTGGGCATGGGTTTTGCTTTGCTCATTAAACCACCCCACCCAGGGCAGGGTGTGGTGGCATGAGCGAGCGTCTGCATAACTGGCTGGGGTTAAACTATGACAGCTTCCTAGCTCATCAAATCTATCTCCTGCTAGCACAGGTAGCCACGTCACAGAGGCCATTTCATCCTCACCTACTTGAGAAAAAAAGATGACCGGGGAGGGGTGTGAGGAACAAGCAGGGAAAATTTTGTCTCTTGATACAGATTTTTAATGCAAAATAAATTACCTTAGAAGACAGTGACAACATAAGCTTACCAAATACA
Organism: Trogon surrucura; assembly: GCA_020746105.1. Taxonomy (NCBI): domain Eukaryota; kingdom Metazoa; phylum Chordata; class Aves; order Trogoniformes; family Trogonidae; genus Trogon; species Trogon surrucura. Next base: position 106,657,530 of record CM036617.1, on the reverse strand, counting down.
GATGTTAGATACTATAGCTTCCCTCCTAATCTCGGTACGTTATTTTAATGTAGCATATTACATGAAACATACAGTAGACATGCCACTTTATTTACAGCACCCCTGTCACATAGCAATTTTGAAAGCATTATTGTCAAGCTGACATTTTTATTGCATTTCTGGAAATATGCTAATTCAATCATTAAGTTTCGTTCAACAATTGTGAAGGCTCAGGAACAAAGATGCATTGTGCTTTACCTCAGAGAATTTTAAATGTTGTTGAAAATGGAGAATGACGGGCATAACTTTTCATCCACCCCTCCATCCCCTTGAATCTCTATTCTTTCTCTCTCCACTGGAATTTAATACCAAATTATCCCTGCAAGGAACCACTGGAGGAAAGCAATGCAAAGTAAGAAAATTGGTCATCCTGTCACCCATTTTTATAACTTCAGTTTATGTAAATAGCCCATCTATTTCCAAGCCAAACACAGGGTTACCGCTGTGGACCGAACAAACAATATTAGCTTTCAGCCATGTAAATATATTAGCTATCATTGGACACAGTCTCACTTACGTCTTTGGGGATTTAGGAACACGCAGCACACCAAGTGGTCGGCACACTGCAGTGGGGGAGAAGCTGTGCCCCAGAGCAGATATGTCAGCAAAGAGAAAGTCAGACAAAAATAGCTACTCTCTTAAGAGAATGCAATATTTGCACAAGATGCTATGACAAAAGAGTTTTACAGGAAGGTTACTCACTACTTACACTAGATTAACACCGAGGCTTCTCACCGAGAGTGCTTTTGTGCTGGACATGGCACACGGGGTCCTCACACACAAAGCCATTCTCCACCCCAAGAGGTTTTCATCTGAATCTGCTTATCCACGGCACATTCAATGTTTATATTCAGAAATTAAACCTGGGCTATGAGTAATTAAAATTCTGCCTATAACTCAAATTAATTCATCTTTATTTGTGGTAGTTAATACTGCTTTAAGAGCTGAGGAGCCACCACCAGCAGCAGTACACACTAGGTGGATGGCAGACAGGCAATGATGCTCAGACACTGCTGCACTGCCTGACAGTGCATAAAACTGAAACAGTTGACAATGTTAAGTGTCTTGAAATCCTTGGAAGATAATAGGCTATACAAGTGGAAAGCACGATTATAAAGAAGACGTATTCTTTATGGAAAAAAACACACTAACAAAAGTCTTGCTACTCTTCCAGGAAAATCTCAAAGATTGCACAGGACGTATTTCAACCAGGTCTTGTAGAAAATACTGTAGCAGTTGATTTAGTCCCAACAACGAAAAGTTAAGTGTTAAATTTATGCTGGCTGCTTATTTTCCCTCCTCTTGGTTTACATTTCCAAAGCAGCAGACGAGGAGAGGCCCAAAAGATCAGGGACTTGACGGATTTGATCCAAACAAAAGAATTAAGAGCTGCGGTCATGTACCATTTAAACACCATCATACTCTCAGTGCTACTTATATGCAAGTAATTAATTTTGGGTCTATCCACTGCTTGTCAGCCATTTCTGAATTCTTCTCGAGTCTCTTATCCGAATATTTCTGCTGCTCTTTTTCTCCACAGGTCTATTGCAGGGCCATCATCATATGGAAACGAGCACTTTGCAGCACTCCTCCTTGTTCCCCACCACGGCCAAAGCCTGAGGCCGGCTGGCCCAGAGTGCTCTTGGCAAGAGACTCTCACAGCCTCCAGAGCTCCCTGAGCTGTGAACACTGCTGAATGGCAAAGTAGAATTGCAGAAGAAAACACGTTATGAGATAATAATTGTGTGTATACACACATAAAAATGCAGACACATGGATATACATACATGCACCATGTAGAAAAGATAATAAGCAGCAGCTGCAATCCCCTGTTCTCTACTTGACAACATTCCTGTTCCCTCCAGTTTATGTTACCTTACTCAGAGGGTTGCAAACTGCTCCTGGGGGTGCTCTGAAGTGCAAGGGCTCTGTCCCATGAACTTCAGAGCACCCACTGGTGAAGCTGGTGCCTTCCCCTCCATAGAGGGACATGCCACTCTCCAAGGCTAACTGCTTCCCTCATGTCCCAGAGGATTATTTATACTCCGATCCCTTTACTGGGGATGAGGAGGGAGCACCAGTGGTGAGGGGAAGGAAGGAAAAGAAAGGCCACTGCTCACATCCAGGCCCTCCCTTACCCTGCTGATAGAAGTAAAAAGTCTAAAATGAATGGGTACATCAGGAGAAAGCAGCACATTGTATCAGACAAAAATGCAGTTAACGCGATAACACAAGCACACACATTTGGGACTGCATTTTATATGTTATTCCTAGTTTGCTAACAGTGGTACCCTATGGGCTGCTCAACAGCTGGAAATAGCAGTATCCTAATTATAGCTTCATTAGCTCACCTTGACCACGGACTGTATGAAGGACTGGAGTACAGCTAGTTTGCACAGTCCCCTTACGCTTCAATGGCAGCGTACAAAGTCCACAAGGCACCTAAAAATAAGGTTCACTGCGTCTTGGCTGATGAACAGATGTTTCTACAATAGCTGTAGATCCTTAATACCTCTTGTGCTTCTGCCAAGTTGTACCACGGGCCTCAATAAAGAGAGAGAAGCCAGAACATTCAGCATTAAACTAAGCCTCCCCTGTGAGCAAAAGGAATAACTCCATTTAATGATAGCAGTAAAAATCTCTTATCTGTGTGAATGAGCCAACTGAGGGAGACACAATGATGAAACATGCCTGCCTGGTTTGTGGTATTGGTGCCTCTCCATCTCATACTAAATACTAATGCATAACATAAGGCTTAGAAGAAATCTTGTATTTTACATAAATAATTAATTACAGGGGAAAATAAAAGGGGTTTTGTGATAGCGAAAATGATTCTGAAACTAAACATCAGAACGTTTTTTTAAATAGAGAAAAATCATTGAGAAAGCTTCATTGAATTCTAAAGATTGTATTAACTGTGGAACTTCTATCTAGTTGTGGTTATAAATTTCAAAGGAGCTTGTGGCTGCCCTGTGAATTAAAAATTCACTTCCTTTAATTTTTAATAACTCACTTCCATACGCCCAATTTTGTTCCTGTCCCTTAAAGAGGCGCATTAAGATTTATCTTTCTGGGACAGTATTGTTCAAATATTGCATTAGCGCTACAGGTTTTATTTGGACTGGCTGCAATTAAACTGTGAACAGCATCAAATGGCCCTCTTGCAGAGCTTTTGACTCAGAAGCATCTTTGTTAATAACCCCGCTCCGAGCTGGCGTGATATTAGTTACTACACAGGAACCAGAACAAAATGCAACAGACTAGTTCTCCAAGAATCCTGCGAGCTCAGTGAAATCTCAGAATTAGCCAAGAAAACAGAAGTTCTCCAGCTGCGGGTAGGGGAGGCACATAAGCATTGGATGTGCAGCCAGTGGATGAGTCAGATGAGGTGGAATTTGTCCTGCGGATCTCCTGGCCCTCCAGGAGTGACACACCTTATTAAAGCAGCGCTTGAGCTGAGAGCAATGGGGCATGAAGTGGCAGCGAACAGGGAAGGCATCGTGGTGATTAAAAATAGAAAAAAAAAAAGAAAAAGAAAAGTTACTTTCTAATACTTGGATTCAACAAGGTACTTCACCTTACAATTTGTCTCATTAGAGCCAAGTGCATGAAATCCCCACTGAAGTAATTAGCTTATTGATTTCAACAGGATGAGGACTCTATCCATTGCATCCACTCACCACCTTCATGTCAGAAATGCATTTATCTACTTTGCTGAACTGGTGCCCAGCAGACTGTCCGAATTCTCTGAAAGCTTTGGATGTACACATGACCTAACAAAGCTTCAGATTCTTATCAAGTTCACTTGATAAAGGTAAAGGTGGGTGAGGGGATATAAAATAACAGACAGAAGGTAAAATTCTAAAGAAGAAAGGACAGTCTGCTTGTGACCAACGTAATCCCCTGGCTCAGTCTTTATGTCAAGTCTTGCTAAGAGTTAAGAAAACATTTATCTTTTACATGACCAAACCTTATGGGAAAATCCTATAGGCTTCCAAAACAGACCACTGCAAGAGATAAACACAAATTATCTCTCCTTTTTCACTGAAAAATCTTTTCAAAATAAACAGTGGAGTATAAGCAAGCTAATTTCACTGAATTCCTTAGAAATGTTTATTTTTCCCCCTTAGAGTTTTCTGTAAGCCACAAGGAGCGTTTCAGTGATTTATACCTTAATGTTTCCATTTTCAGGCCAAATTGTAAAAATCTTCCAAATGACGAAAAACAGATGATCCACAGGGATGTCAACAACTCAAGTTTTAGCACAAAACCATGCTAGCCTTTTTTTTTTTTTCTTACAAACAATTGAACTTTCATGTTTACAAAGATTTCAGTGAAAAACATATTTTAGTTCTTACAGCTACCTATTGAAATAAAAAACCCTAAACTTCCAAAATCCATCAAGTAAAAGAACCCGATCCCATTAGTCCCAAACATTTCAAAACAGTTAATCAGACATCCCCCAAATAAAGAAGCAGAAGACCTGAAACAGGAGCTCTCTTTGCAGAGCTGCTGTTTGCTGCAAGCAAAACAGTTCTTTCTCCATTCTGAGCTGCTTGTCACAACACAGGGTCAGAAATGAAAACACAAAGGGCTAAAGAAGAGGCACCCTGTGTTTTAATTCTGGTGCTGACAAGGGTTTCCTCTGCAGCCGTCACAGAGAGCAGATACCGCTCTGGTCATAAATCTGATCACACATTCTCCGCCAGAGGATATGAGCTGGGACAATAGGCACGGAACAAAAAACAACTGGAAGCTGAAACACTTTGCAAAGGTCACATTTTGAATACCAGCTCTCTCTCCAGCAGATCTCACAATGAAAACGTGGTCCTACATCTCATTCTAGGCTCCAGTTAATCAACCCCCTGCACAGAGAGTTGGATGCCTCTCTTGCAGAAGTCTTCCCAGGCTGAAGCACAGATCATGTGCTTTCACAGGTACTCCAGATGTTGAAGACAAAGGACTAAAAGGATGAACTTCTATTCACCTCTTAGACAGAATGAAAGGGAAATGGTTTTAGTCTAATTATTAGAGCCTTGCACTTAAGGATGACACGTTTATAGCCAGCCCCCGGCACTTGGCACCCAAGCACAAGCATCCTCAGGCTCTGCTCCGTGTGCTCCTTCAGAAAGTGTCCTGATCAGAAGCCACAACTCACACAGAATCACACAGTCACAGGCATTGGAAGGGACCTCGGAAGATCATCAAGTCCAATCCCCCTGCCAGAGCAGGAACGCCTAGATTATGCTACACAGGAACGTGTCCAGGCGGGTCTTGAATGTCTCCAGAGAAGGAGACTCCACAACCTCCCTGGGCAGCCTGTGCCAGTGTTCCGTCACCCTCACTGAGAAGAAGTTTCTTCTCAAGTTTAAGCGGAACCTCTTATGTTCCAGTTTCAGCCCATTACCCCTTGTCCTATCAGTGGTTGTCACCGAGAAGAGCCTGGCTCCATCCTCGTGACACTCACCCTTGATATATTTGTAAACATTAATGAGGTCACCCCTCAGTCTCCTCTTCTCCAAACTAAAGAGCCCCAGCTCCCTCAGCCTTTCCTCCTAAGGGAGATGCTCCACTCCCTTCATCATCCTAGTTGCCCTGTGCTGGACTCTCTCCAGCAGTTCCCTGTCCTTCTTGAACTGAGGGGCCCAGAACTGGACACAATATTCCAGATGGGGTCTCACCAGGGCAGAGTAGAGGGGAAGGAGAACCTCTCTTGACCTACTAACCACCCCACTTCTAACACACCCCAGGATGCCATTGGCCTTCCTGGCCACAAGGGCACAGTGCTGGCTCATGGTCATCCTGCTGTCCACCAAGACTCCCAGCTCCCTTTCCCCTACACTACTCTCTAATAAGTCATTCCCCAACTTATACTGGAACCTGGGGTTGTCCCTGCCCAGATGCAAGACTCTACACTTACCCTTGTTACATTTCATTAAATTTTTCCCTGCCCAACTCTCCAGCCTGTCCAGATCTCGCTGGATGGCAGCACAGCCTTCTGGTGTGTCAGCCACTCAAGCCAAATGGAAAAAATAATTATTGAACCAGGCCTTGGCACACCTCTGGCATTGTATCAGAAGACAGAGAGACAGAGGCATGAGATGGCAACTGCAGTTTTACATATTGTTGCAAATCATGGGAAATTTTGAACATTACATTGATGAGGAAGAACACATTTTTATTTTAGGCAGAGTATCATACAACTGTAGTTCAGACATAGAACCATCCCCAACCCATATGCTGCCTCACATATTTACTGTGGGATGCCTGAAAGCATCTAATTTTAATTACTTGCAATCTACAAGCTTCCTGATTATTTTTTATTACTATTCACTATGAACTCTAGAGGCTACATCTCTATATTCCTGATTCTTAAAACTTTAATTTGGTGCACTCTTCCCCTATACTGACCCTCCACCCCACGTTCTCATACCAAGTGAATCTGCTGAAGGGATATTCTTCCTTTCCTGAACAAAACCAGCATTCTCCAAGGTCTGGTGCTTTTCTCAAAAGTACTACTGGATATAAAGTATTTCACGTCATATGATACACCTAAATACAGTATACACGTTTTTTTCTTCAGTTTTGCAGGTTAAGGCACGCACACAATTTTTATGCTAAACGTATTCTCTGTTTCTTTTCCTCCCATTCTCTCTGTCTGCCTTCCTTCCTTCCTGGCCACATTGTGTGACCTCTAGACTTAAAACAAAACAAAAAATACACACAAAAACCTCAAGCCCTCGAACATACATGAAGTTAATGTAAATAACACCTGATGTTTCAGCAGTCACTGAATAGGTTGTTGCTTCCTCATTATCTCCGCTAAGATTTTTTCACCTACCCTCTTGCAATTCACCCTCCACTACCTGCAATGAGATCACAGTTCTCTGAAGTTTTCATTAATGTTTTTCTCTGCTTACTTTTGAAGTCCTTGGAATCAGGTATTTTGGTTTGTTTTGTTTTTCTAAATAAAAGTTGACCTAGAGTAAGTCACTCTGAAGACATTTACCAAGAAACTTCATACACTTGGCAACGTAATGTAGCATCACTGCATCTTAGCTTTCCTCTTCTGCAGAAGCCAATACTACAGTTTACTACCATTAAAAACTTACCCAGGAATATATGGACCAATCACCACGGCTGAATATTTTATCAATGAGTTTTCTTAAATATTTCTTACAATTTCCTAAATATTGTGGGCAAAATCTGAGTGTAAGTCCCTTTTCACTGAATATTCAACCAGCTCAGCAGTACTCATTTGAAAGAACAGCCAGACTATTTGTCTTCTTTGCTCCATTATTTACCTGGAATCTGGGATTATTTCACACCAACTCACAGTTGCTGGACATTAAGTGCTACAAGAACAGCAACAGTAGCACCCAGAACCACCCCGACAGTATGCAACTACTGACATCTCTGCCTACAGAGCCCCACGGCTCAGAAGTCACCCATGGGCAATCATAAACACAAGACACAACATGGTGGAAAAGACTGAACCGGAAATTAATCCACAGAAAATCCAAAAGCCACCAGGATATGCATGAGGGCTGGGCGATTTAGGGCCTCTCAGAAGCAAACACAAAGAGCACTATCCGAAACACTCATGCATCAAAATTTGGGCTCTGCACAAGCAGCCCCTTTGGCATGGACTCACACCTCTGAAGAGCTCTGCGGTTTGAGGCTGGAGCTGAAGGCAATAAACAACTCCTCTGAGTGACAGAAAGCAAAATGCTGCTGGCTGGTTAGTTAGGGAGATGCTGTTGTTGTGGGCAAACGTGGAGCATCTGCACATGCTGCAGTCCTCACAGTCCCTAGCCTGGTAGCAAGCTGCAGGGGCAGGCACAGCACAGGGAAAATGATAAAAGGTCAGTCGCAAATGATTCAGTGGCTTAGAAATTAGCTTCTGAGCAGGAGGACAGCTTGAGTTTCTTGACTCAAAGGGCTGGGATAATGCTGATGGCTAGGAAGGGTGCCTCCAAGCTTTCTTCTGGTGGGGACTGAAAAGGTGGGCAGGAGGAACAGCCTGAGCACTCAAATAGCCCCGCACCTTCTCCTTCATCCCACCGCTCTGCTATGTTGCACCAAACATAAATCTGTAATTTGTCCAAGAAGAAAACATTTTTAGAAGGGCTAACTGCTAAGCGCTAGTTGCTGAGCAAATAAACAGGAGGAAATGCATATGCATCAGAGGAAATAATGACAGGCTGTAGCTATTGAAAACTAGTAGGAAGGGAAATATAGCTGGAATATTAATGCTGTAACAACTTGCTCTGAAAGGGTATCATGAAGCAGGGGGAGGAGGAGGAAGTATGTGTTACTTTACATTAGAGATGCTCAGGGCATTACAGAAGAGTCAATCACAGACTTGAATGTTTAAAGATTATATTTGTAGTCAAACTAAAGATGGACTTACTGGAACATCTCGTACAGGCCCTGAAATCCTAATACTGGAGTGAGCCGATACCTTTGCATCTGTTCTTCACATGTGGAAAGAAAACCAGGCTAATCACAGATGCACATAGCCTGGAGGATGTTTGCTGAAAACCTCATCTGACTAAAGAAAAAAAATTCCCAAAAGTCCTAAAAAGATGACGATATCTTAAACCAGAAAATTCTAAACCTCTGTATGGAATATCTTAATGTTGAATCTCATTTTAATGAGTGAAGAGAGATAATTAATCACCTAAGAGCTACAAGCCAACTTAAGTATCATGATTTAGTCATACTGACTTCGTTTTAGAAGCAGTATATACATTACTGCCTGGTGTTTACCGCCTGTTTGCACAACTGCAGGCATATGGGTCTAGAATGAGAAGAGTGAGAGGTGTGAAACAAAACAGAGAATTGTTTAAGAAGAACCTACTGCGCACCAAAAGCCTCTTCCAAAACTGTAAGACAGAGTTATACTTGTGAAACAACCGTCCCAGAGAAGATAAAGAGCAGAAACTTCAGAAAGACACAGATTTATAAAGAATGTAGAGAGCAGAGAAATTAGTGGTAAACAAATGAAGAAGCACAGGCAACCTCTAAAGAAGCCGAGGAACTAATATAGCACTGGGGACTACTAATGGTGTTTAAGACAGTAAAAAGATGCTTCTGAAAGCACTCACGTAGATGATGTCCACTGTTCAGTGCAGACAGCAGGATCAAAACTGATGAGAAAAGAAGGATATGTGAAGAACAGCATTACGTGGAATTATCAGGACACACAGTTTTGTGGACTAAAAATGGTTCTTTAAAAGATTTCAATACAGAGTTGTTAACAGGAAGACATAAGCAGATAGGTCGCTCGTGGCCATTTCCAACTTTGAGGGATCCTGTCTTCTTCTAATACAATTTCATTGGTTTGTCATTTGGGTTAGGCAACATGGAACTTCCGCAGGAAAAGCTTGCACATAAAAAGAGGACCAATATAGTGCCAAATAATGAAAAGGGAAGGTTGCTCTTACAGAGCATGGTTAAAGTCACAATAACACCTTTTGCAATGCAACTAAATGCAAGGTGGTAACCCTAGCAGGGAACAGTTTGGAGGCTTCAGGCAGCAGACATGCTTTGAAGACCATGACTTTGGGACTTAGAGATGGAACAAACTGTGAAGTTCATTTATGTTTTCTGTGATCATCGCAGATAGCTGCTTCAAAACAGGTACTCAGAGAAAGATTACAGGAAAAACCGATCCTAGCAAAGCTTCTGTCAAAACCCTGTGCTCAGCCCCGCCAGCCGCGCTTCAAGGAGGAAGTGAAAATACCAGAGGGAGCTCAAAGGAAGGCCAGAGAACTGACCCCTGAGTGGGGCAAAGCAGAACAAAGCAAATCTTACATGTGAGGCTGACAGAGTTCACCCAGCTCAGCGATAAGGTTGAGAGCTGTCATGATGACTATTTAGGGCCACTTTTCAAACACGCAGATAAGTTAAGAGCTGACAGTAGGAATTTCAACCCTCATTTCCCAGCAAAACTTCCCAGCAATGTTAGTAAATGAACTAACAGAACAGTTTACCAGGACAGATGGTCAGCTCATTAACGTCTGAAGTTTTCAAAATGAGATTACACATGTTTAAAGAAGACAAGTCCAAAACAGCTTTTAGGGGAAAAAAAATAAAAAAAATCTATGGCTCAGTCACACAAAATGTCAGGTCAGAGGAGTATAATGACTTCTGACTGGTCTTCAAGTCTATGAATTGGAGTACTTAACCATAAAAAATTAGAAGAATCAAATGTCTCCTTCAAGACACGTTGTGGCAAACAGCACTTGTAAGAGCCCCTCCAGTATTCAAAACCATCCAGATACACACAAACGTTTCCAATGTGTCAGAGTCCCTTGCATTTGCCAGCTCTAATTCAACAGCTGTTTACATTTGTTAAATAAACATACAAAAGGCTAGGTGTCAACCTGGCACTGAAGGCATGGTTTGAACATTTCAGCAGTCGCTTCAAAGAATCCCCTGGTCGATTCTCGCCAAAGCACAGTTCTGACATTAGGCTAGACAAATGGCAGTGATGTTCACATGGAAGCAGGAGATGAAACCCATTTGCTCTGTGAGAAGCCTCGTTCTTATAACGTGATATCCTATGCCGTTGTGTCCATCACTTCTCACCACATGTGAGCTGGAATAAGGTATTCAAAAACAGCACCTCCATCCACACTCATAAATGGGAAAGCAATTTTGGAATGAGAAAAGAAAAAAAAAAATCAAAGCAGACACTTCCTAGGTGAGCAGGGGAAAAAAAAAATCACTTGTCATTCCCTGACAGTAATCAATCTTAAGTACACACTTATTTTTTTCCCAGAGGAATGAAGGATTCCAGTGCTCTATCATCATTTTATTTACTTTTGTCCAGGAGTGTCTGATCTGCTTTAAAATCTGTGGATCAATTCTGTATTAAAATACCATGCCTCTGCCTACTTCTTCAAAGTGCTATAAAATATGCTGAAGGGAACACTGGCATGTTCCCCGGGTACCACAGCTCAAACAAACCTGCAACAGAGAGGGCTTTTCAGAAAAAGCAACTACCATCCTCCCACTCACTCCTTACCAAGCAGTCTGTACAACATATCTCTTTTCTCTTGTCTGGTTTTAGTCAAGAATATAAACCAAAAATATGCCACAGATGACATACTAAAAGTTGACGAAACAGAAGGTAAGATGCCCTGTCTTTGAAGGACAACATTTGTTTTGTTTAGGTCCGTCCTCGCATATGAATGTAATACTTTAGGGTTGTGACTTAAATTAAGCCCAGAGCCTAAAGTCAGGTCCACTGTCACAGAAGCTTCTCTTCTTCATCACTGATGCAGAGCTGAACAGCTGCACTGGAGCCTGTGTTTTAATCAACAGTTTACTCCTATGTTTTTCTCTAGATAGGAAATATTAATAACCACCCCATTTAACCTCCTGTGTTTTTTTAAGCACTGTGAAACATGCTATTCATACCGCAGTGTTAAAAGGTCAGATTACTCACATCTAGAATCTATTCAATTAATGCCATGAAAGCCAAAACACCATTAACAAAAACAAACCAGTCAATAAAAAGAAAAGGGAGGAAAAGAAGTACTCAAAGCAAAAAGAATCTCAGATTCAAGTCATTTGAATAATTGTTTGACTCAGGTATTGTATTAAAGCATTTCAATAAAACCCACAAGATTTCTACTCACAGTCATCTGAAGAGCCTGAAACAAAGTTCTCACCACCTCTAAAGCTTACTTCCACAAATTACATTACTGTACAAAAGCTAAAGACGTAACCCTCAATTTTAGCAAGCTTTCTGATATGCTTCCAAAATACATGCGAGACTTTAGGGGAACACCAATGTTTGTTACCAGCAAGGAAAAAACCAAACCAAACCAAAACCCCAAATCCCACCACTGTTTACTGCCAAAACAGTTTCCCGCAACCCGACTTTACATTAAGTCCATGAATGTATCACATCTTTTTTTTTTCTAAAGCGCAAATATACTTACGAAAGGACATTCCCAATGTAGGCATAATATGAACAGCAGTAGGGAGCAGTCCCATCACAGCAGTAAGCTTTGCAGTCATTATCACACTGAGCCAGACAATCTTCTGCTGAATAAAAATAACATTCATGCGGTCAAACGGCAGCAACAACAAAATGCTGCACCGCACAGCTTTAAAGAAAATGCAATCTAACAGTTTTATACAATCACAGGACTTCACTCGAGGCGTGACCTGACCCTGTAATCCTTATGTCAGCCCATTCCCACTCATTCTGCATTTCAGTAGGAAGTTGAGAGTTAGGTGCTTTGCGTATGGATATTTTGTAGCTGGCCATGTCAGTTCCTTCTTATATTTAATCATTTAAAATTAAAGAGTTTTTTGAAACGTCAAGGTACCACGGATCACCTTTTTCCATTCCAGCATGGAGTCCAGAGGGAAACCTGAAGCTGGACTGCCTGTCTTGCTGAGCTGCAGGAGAGGAGAAGAAAGCTGTCTGGGAACTGACTACCTCTCACGGTCCCTGCCAAGCCCCAGCCCTGGGTGTAAATCAAAGCTGCCTGGGGCTCCCTTGTGACCTGCCAGCTGGCAGCCGCTCCACCTCCAGGGCCATGGCCAGGGTGGCATGGCAGCACCCAGCACAGGGGCCAGCGGTGCCCTCTCTGCCCCACTGCCCAAGACTGCCCTGCCCAGGCAGGGCCACAAAGTTTCCCAGCAGCGATGCTCTGTCAGCCTGAAGATCAACGCAAATTATGAAAAAAACAGTAGGAGAGCTCTTTACACTTATGAAGCATGGAAGAACATGTATCCTTCTGCTGCCATGAGAAGCTATTTAAAAACTATCAACCTCCTGTGCTGTCACGACCCTGTGTTTTCAAAGGTCTAAGTCAGGTCCCCCCAACTAAGTAACACTATGCACTCTCCAGGTGCTGCCACTGCACTCTAAAAACATCCTTGGGGATCCAATGTCGCCATAATCTCATCCCAGGCTCTACTTCCCCTCTGCCAGCACCTCAGCTCCAGCCTGAATGAATCCAGACGGACTCCCTGCCCAACACAGTGTCATCTTTGGTGACATCTTTGGTCACACACACACTGCGATGGCAGAGACCTGAAAATGAAGATGATAAACTATGCTTCTGCAGCCCTGGTAAGCTGTGGCTCTGGCTGCCCAGGCAGCAGATCACACTAAACGGCTCCCACTCTCCCGTTCCCGTTTCCCATCCATGCTGGCCCAACTTTTGGCGTGCTGGGTTTTGGGCAACCCTACCTCATCTCAGCTGCTGCCATGCTCCCGTTCCCGCCCCACCTCCTGCTGCAAGTTTCCATCTCACAACAAGGTTCCCTTGCACACTGCCGGCACGGTGAACGAACAGCTTGTGCTGCTGATCCATCCCAAAACCTTAACCTCGCTCACTGCAGAAGGAGAGGGCAGGTCGGCGGCTGGCATGGGCCCTGATGTGAAGCAGCAGCAACGGGGGGCAACCGCTGCGCCAGCGAGCAGGACTCCCCATGCCATGGATCTTTACGCCGTTACCCTTGCGGGACTCCCCATCCCAACAGCTCCAGCCTTTTGCACCGTTACCCATTTTTTGGCATAAGCACCTGTGTCTCCGGGAATGCCCTTAACACGTCCAGTAAGCACGGCCAACTCGACCAGCAGCTGCCTGTGGCTCCCACCTCTTTTCCCTCACTCAGACCCGGTGGTACCAAGGGCTGCCCTCACCCTGCCCGGGGTCTCTCCCTTGGATTTACCCTCCCTGCAGCCCGAGAGAGGTCTGCCCGGACACCCCGGGGAGCCTCATCCAGCTCCGGCTGCCAACTCAATCACCGACGGCCAGGACAAACCCTTGCGCCTGCCTTAAGCCGCCGGGCTGCGCTACCCGCGGGGGGCAGCCCCGGGGGCCAACGCAGAACCCCGGCCCTCCCGGCCCCGCTTCTCCCCGCTGCCCCCCCGCACCCTCCCGGCCCCTCTGACCTGCCAGGAGGAGAAGGAGGAGGAGAGGGAGGAGCGGCACCCCGCACAAGGGGAGCCCCTCGGCCCGGCTGCGCCGCCCCGCTGCCTCCATGCCGGCGGCGGGCGCAGAGCCGCCGACCGCCCCGTCGCGGCGCAGCGCGGAGGCGGGCCGGGGGCGGCGGCGGCGGCAGGCCCGGGCTTGGGGAGGGTGGCGGCGGCGGGCGGTGCCGTCGGGGCCGTGCCGGGCCGGGCCCGCTGCTGCTCCCCGCCGCGTCGGGGCCGGCCCCGGGCTGTCCCAGCGGCGCCGTGGGTGGCGGCGGGGCCGCCTCGTCGCGGCGCGGCCCCTCGCGCTTCCCCGCCTCTCTCCGCCTTTGTCCGCCCCGGCCCCCGCCCGGCCGGGCCCGGGCCGGGGGCGAAGGGGCGGGGGGAACCCCGAAGGGGTGTGAGAGGCTGCGCCCGTCTTCCCTGGCCAGGCGATTCCCACGTCTGCTGGGATCAACGTCGTGATTGTTTGTCAAGTGGGGCTGAAATCGTGATTCGTTTGTAAGCGCAGAACCGGGGTGCGCGGCAGCAAAGGCAGGGTGCCGGCAGAGTGCCAGCCGGGGAGCGAACGTCCGCGCTGTTCAGTGGGAGCGATTTTCCGTGCCGGAACCACGCTCCGTCCGAAGTATTTTCTCAAGAGTCGTTTCTGATGACCCTTTAAATGCTGCCGTAATTAACTCTGTTGCGAGAATTCCCGCGGACAGGGCCCCGGAGGCCGAAATACTCACCCTGCGGTCTCAGGAAACAAAAGGGTTGGCTCTGACTTGCATGGAAGAGCTGCAAGTGGAGGAATGCCGGTCGAAAGGTTGAAGTATGCACGCAAAAATGAGAAGCATCCACAGGTGTTTCTCCTCATAAAGGGCTTCCTGCTGCTGGCAGCTTAGAGGGAAAGGCTGACACGGGAACGTATAATGACATTTTTTTTTAAAGGATTTAGTAACTCTACACTAACGGCGACAAAACCCCAAACCACCAAGCCAGGTCACTCCAAAGCTGCTTGTTTTTGTTTAGCAACGCACAGCTGAGTGGTTCTTTTTTTAAAAAAAAAAATAAAAAAATGCCAGAACCTGTCAACAAAGAAAAGCAATTTTTTCATGTTTTTAACCACCCTGCAGTGTGTATCTCTTAGCTTACGCAACAGCTTGAATTAAATTTATAAAAGGAAATTTCAGTTATACAGTAGCTGCTGAGAGTAAAACTCAGGTGAGGTGGGTAACTTAATTTCAAAGGAATTGCATCTGCTCCCTGTGTCTTTGTCTGGTCACAGGCCACGGTTTGTCCCTGAACAAAGCTTGAAAAAAATAATATGGTGTTGCCAATTGATAGCACTAGTAGGAAAGGAAAAGAATTTGTCAGATAAAGGAGACCCGGATCTGGTAGATAACGCCCAGAAACTCTAATATCTCAATTTAAAAAAATTTTTAGGTAATAAAGTTTAATCACCATGCAAGCCTGTCTTAGAAAAGCCTTTTGATAGTATTGATTGTCTGGTTTTACATTTTTGTTCTTGATTCCTTTCCTTGCAGTCCTCTCACCTTCATAGCTCTTTTGGCAAGCCACATTTCATTATTTCCCAAAAACGCTGGGTGAAATTGCCCAGTAGCTGTAAGCCAGCGCAATGTGGTTTGACTTCAGTACTGATTTGCACATAGCAACCTTATGGATCTTCTGTAGCTTTTACTTTTTTCTCTCAGCAGAGGACAAGTCCTTTGAACTTTTCTAACATTCCCCAGCCCTAACTATTACTTCCCAAGTACTGTCCTTTGGAGAAATGATTGAAAGGTCCATCTGAAAAAAGGGAATTACGTGTTCAAATTAATGTTGAAAGTAATTCATGAGAAACTTTCAGTCCAAGATTTTACCTGCTTCCTCGTGTGGATTTTTCTTTTTCTTGGAAGACAGGAAGGAGTGTGGTGGAAGAAGATTCAGCCCATGGCACTCTGTTCGCAGCCTTTAACCAGGCTTGCTGCCATTAGATGGGATTCACCTTTCTCCGAAGAGGAAAAGGGCCTTTGCTCAGGAGCTTGCGGGGCTCACTGACAGAGCTTTAGAATAGACTTAAATGGAAGGGGGATAATATCAGGCTTGCCTGTGACGAGCTGTGGGGTGACACTCCAGGGTTAGAGGGATGGGGTTCCAGTGAGTGCCCTCAGCCTCTTGCTCTGAGTCTTTCTGTGTTCACTGCAGCACACTTGAAGCCTTACAGCGATGAGCCAGGGGATTCTGAGGTAGTAGAAGCCAATAGAAAAACACCAGTGAAATACCTCAGAGGAACCAATGGCCAGCTAAAGTGCCTCTACACCAGTGCATGTGGCATGGGCAACAAACGGGAGAAGTTGGAAGCCACCACTGCTAGAAAGCTATGACCTGGCTGCTGTTACTGAAACCTGGTGGGATGAATCCCAGGACTGGAGTGTGGATATTGATGGCTGCAGGATGTTCAGAAGGGACAGATGAGGAAGGAGAGGTGGAGGTGCTGTCGTCTGTGTAAAAAATGGATAGAGTGTGAAGAGCTGTCTCTGAAGAATAGCCGCTAGCAGGTTGAAAGCTTATGGGCAAGAGTTAGAGATTGCAACAACATCCCGACACGTAGGAAGTCAAGGAAGGGAGCCAGGAGACCTGCGTGGCTAAACAGGGATCTGTTGGGTAAGCTCAAGTGCAAGAGGAGAATTTACAGATCTTGGAAGGCAGGGCTGGCCACTTGGGAAGAATATAAGGCTGTTGTCCGAGGATGTAGGGAGGCAACTAGGAAAGCAAAGGCCTCCCTAGAATTGAACCTGGTGAGAGGGGTCAAGGACAACAGGAAGAGCTTTTTCAAATACGTGGCAGATAAAACTAACACCAGAGGCAATGTAGGCCCACTGATGAATGAGGTGGGTGCCTTGGTGACAGAAGATACAGAGAAGGCAGAGTTACTGAATGCCTTCTTTGTCTCTGTCTACTCAGCCGGAGGCTGTCCTGAGGAGCCCCGTTCCCCTGAGGCCCCAGAGGAAGTCAGAGCAGTGGAGGAGTTTGCTTTAGTCGATGAGGATTGTGTTAGGGACCAATTAAGCAATCTGGACATCCATAAATCCATGGGTCCAGATGGGATGCATCCACGGGTGCTGAGGGAGCTGGCTGATGTCATTGCTAGACCACTCTCCATCATCTTTGCCAAGTCTTGGGAGATGGGAGAGGTGCCTGAGGACTGGAGGGAAGCAAATGTCACTCCAGTCTTCAAAAAGGGCAAGAAGGAGGACCCAGAAAACTATAGACCAGTCAGCCTCACCTCCATCCCTGGGAAAGTGATGGAACGACTTATCCTTGGTGCCATCTCAAGGCATATCAGGGATAAGAGGGTCATTAGAGACAGTCAACATGGCTTCACCAAAGGGAAGTCGTGCTTGACTAACCTCATAGCCTTTTATGAGGATATAACAAGGTGGATAGATGATGGCAGAGCGGTGGATGTGGTCTACCTTGACTTCAGTAAAGCTTTTGACACAGTCTCCCACAGCATCCTTGCTGCTAAACTGAGGAAGTGTGGTCTAGACTCTCGGGTAGTGAGGTGGACTGTGAACTGGCTAAGGGGAAGAAGCCAAAGAGTTGTGGTCAATGGGGCGGAGTCTGGTTGGAGGCCTGTATCCAGTGGAGTCCCTCAAGGGTCGGTACTGGGACCAGTATTATTCAATATATTCATCGATGACTTGGATGAGGGACTAGAGAGTACTATCAGCAAATTTGCTGATGACACCAAGCTGGGAGGAGTGGCTGACACACCAGAAGGATATGCTGCCATTCAGCGAGACCTGGACAGGCTGGAGCGTTGGGCGGGGAAAAATTTAATGAAATATAACAGGGGTAAATGTAGAGTCTTGCATCTGGGTAGGAACAACCCCAGGTTCCAGTATAAGTTGGGGAATGACTTATTAGAGAGTAGTGTAGGGGAAAGGGACCTGGGAGTCTTGGTGGACAGCAGGATGACCATGAGCTAGCAGTGTGCCCTTGTGGCCAGGAAGGCCAATGGCATCCTGGGGTGTATTAGAAGGGGGGTGGTTAGTAGGTCGAGAGAGGTTCTCCTTCCCCTCTACTCTGCCCTGGTGAGACCCCATCTGGAATACTGTGTCCAGTTCTGGGCCCCTCAGTTCAAGAAAGACAGGGAAGTGCTGGAGAGAGTCCAGCACAGGGCAACTAGGATGATGAAGGGAGTGGAGCATCTCCCTTATGAGAAAAGACTGAAGGAGCTGGGGCTCTTTAGTTTGGAGAAGAGGAGGCTGAGGTGTGACCTCATTAATGTTTACAAATATATCAAGGGTGAGTGTCACGAGGATGGAGCCAGGCTCTTCTCGGTGACAACCACTGATAGGACAAGGGGTAATGGGCTGAAACTGGAACATAAGAGGTTCCGCTTAAACTCGAGAAGAAACTTCTTCTCAGTGAGGGTGACGGAGCCCTGGAACAGGCTGCCCAGAGAGGTTGTGGAGTCTCCTTCTCTGGAGACATTCAAGACCTGCCTGGACACATTCCTGTGTAGCATTATCTAGGCATTCCTGCTCTGGCAGGGGGATTGGACTTGATGATCTTTCGAGGTCCCTTCCAATCCCTAACATTCTATGATTCTATGATTCTATGAACAATGGGAACCTTGTGGTTGGTGTCTACTCCAGGCCACTCGATCAAGGGGAGCCTGCTGATGAAGCTTCTTACTCCAGCTGCCGGAGGCTTCATATTCACAGGCCCTCATCCCGGGAAATACCAACCTGCCAGCCTCACTTCTGTGCCTGGGAAGACTATGGAACAGATCTTCCTAGAAGCTCGACTAAGGCACATGGAGGACAGGGAGCTGATATGAGACAGCTAGCATGGCCTCACCTGGTCCTGCCTGACCAACCTAGTGTCCTTCTATGATAGAGTGACTACATCACTGGACAAGGGAACTGCTACGGATGTCATCTCTCTGGACTTCCATAAGACCTCTGGCACAGTCCCCCACAGCATTCTTCTGTCTAACTTAGGAAGATATGGATTTGGTGGGTGGACTTTTCAGTGAATGAGGAATTGGTTAGATGGTCCCTTCCAGAGGGTAGTGGTCAATGACCACCAGTGGTCCAGATGGTGTCAAATGGTGTCCCTCAGGGGTCCATACTGGAACCAGTGCTGTTTAGTATGTTCATCAATGACATAATGGGATTGAGTGCACCCTCAACAAGTTCACAGATGACACCAAGGTGAGTGGTGCAGTTGACACACCTGAGGGACAGGGTGTCATCCAGAGGGACCTGGACAAGCTTGATAAGTGGGCCCATGTGAACCCCTTGAGGTTTAACAAGGCCAAGTGCAAGGTTCTGCAACTGCGTCAGGGCAATCCCCAGTATCCATACAGACTAGGGAATAAAGGGATTGAGAACAGCCCTGCAGAGAAGGACTTGGGATACTGGTGGATGAAGAGTTGCACGTGAGCTGGCAATGTGCACTTGCAGCCCAGAAGACCAATCGCATCCTGGGCTGCACCAAGAGAAGCGTGGCCAGCAGATCAAGAGAGGTGGTTCTGTCCCTCTGCTCTGTTGAGACCCCACCTGCAGTGCTGTGTCCACCTCTGGAGCCCTCAACACAAGAAGTACATGTACCTGTTGGAGCAGGTCCAGAGGTGGGCCACAAAGGTGATGAGAGGGCTGGCACACCTCTCCTATGAAGAAGGGCTGAGGGTGTTGAAGTTGTTCAGCCTGGAGAAGACAAGGCTTTGGGGAGACCTTACAGCAGCCTTCCAGTGCTTAAAGGAGGCCTATAAGAAAGCTAGGGACAGACTTTTTAGTAGGGCTTGTTGCAATAGGATGGGGGGTAATTGTTTTAAATTAAAAGAGGGTAGATTTAGACTAGATATAAGGAAGACATTTTTTACAGTGAGGGTGGTGAGACACTGGAACAGGTTGCACAGAGAAGCTGTGGATGTCACCTCCCTGAAAGTGTCTGAGGCCAAGCTGGATGGGGGTCTGACAAACCTGATCTAGTTAAAGATGTCCCTGCTCACTGCAGTGGAGTTGGACTAGATGATCTTTAAAGTTCCCTTCCATCCCAAACCATTCTATGATTCTATAAAGCCACCCCCGTGAATTGGCTGGAGTAAGAGAACCTGGGATGATGTGGTTCTTCTCCTGTTATGGGTTACTACAGACAGCTCCAGGGGCTGCTCCGGGGCAGGCCCCTTCCTGGACAAGAAGGGCACACAGAAAAGGGATCATAGCCCTGGGCCTTCTTGTCATTCTATCTCAGTTGTGTGCTCCAATAATTAAAATATCTGCTGGAAGAAGGCATCTTCAACTTGTCTCTTACTCTGCACTCTTTTCACTGCTCCCAGCATCACGGAGGACATCTGTAGAAAGCTGAGAAGAGGGAGAACAATGTCAGGGTGGTATTGTCTAGTTGTACTGGGGTGAGATGAAGGCTTTCTGGGATGAAAGACTATTTCTTGTTCTCAGAGATTCTAAAGGAGGACTAATTCATAGCAAAGAACAACAAAAGAATAGAACTGAGGTCCCAGCCACGACGATACTCCTTATAAAACTCCACATCAGCACCACATGATGGCAAAATCATCGCTTATCAGAAATGCTTTTTGACAGACAATTTTGAAAAGCATGCAGGATTGATAACATTATGTTAAGTGTACAAGCCCTGAAGTGCTCATCTTCAGGCACAGTTCAAGGAGAAAATCCAGCTCCCAGTGCACTACTGTTTTGAAACTCACTATAATCAGGCATCTCTGTCTCCAGAAGCTTAATTAGCAGTTTAGAAACAGTAATTATCACACATAGAGCACTAGAGGAAACTTAATAGAGGAAAAGGCACATGCTTAGGACAAGCATTTAAAGTTCTTTACCCCTAGACTACCTCTAGAGAAATTACTTCAAAACAATTAACAAGGTATCTTACATACATACTAAAAGATGTCTCTTGCTCAACTCAGGCTGCTAACTGGCTCAGCATGAGGAAGGATAAGTCTTCTACATGCTTTTAGCGTGTAACAAGTTGTCCAGCTTCTGAGCACCTCCAAAAGAACCTGGACACGCTTTGCATCAGCAGGGGAGCTACGGAGTCAGGAAACCCCCTCGTTCTGGAAGGAGGGGCAGGCAGGGAAGACTTCTGTTCAGCTCTGCCCCACAATATCCTGTAGTGGCTCCGAGAACGGAATCAAGGCTACTATGAGATAAACAGGCACAGAGTGCCTCAAGACTACAGACCTTGCTTGTCAGCAGGAACAAGGGAGTACAGGCTGTAGTTCACCAAAGTACATGGTGGTGCAGAAAATGACCACCAGATATCTCTGAAGCCCACCAAGAGGCTGTAATGTGCATGCGGGAGTGGGTGGTAACCTATGATAATGAGTTCTCAGAAAAATAATGAATATGTTAATTATTTCCTGGAAATATCATGAATATGTATGTATGACCTGCATATAAGCTACGCATCTGACTCTATGGCACGCACACTAGGTAGGTGAAGTGATCCCCTGTGTGTCCAGCACCACAATAAAGAATAGCTGCTTAATAGTCACCATGACCATTGAGTCCTGATTTCAGCTTTTCACGGCATCAAGGGGTAGTCTCATCTGAGCATTGGCCACCTCTGAGCATCACTTTCTTCTAGCTCTGCAAGATTCAGGTGTGGGGTTCTCAGTCAGGAGCAGTGCCTGTATCTGCTCTGGTACCTGGGAGAAGTGTAAGTATCACCTTTGTTTTCCTGTAGGTTCCTTGTATCAAGATCCAGCAGTAGGGAGTACAAAAGATACACTGTACTTCAGATGGCAAATATAATTTTACATTTCATTTAGCGTCTTGTCTCTTCCTACACTGTGAAGGAACAACCAGGATTAGAGGACAGAGGGCATACTCCAACCTCTGCTGAAGTTAATTAAAGGCTTCCCAATGACTCCACTCTTGGGTGGACTGGGTTTTTAATTTATGATTCCCTTCTCTCTCTCTTCACTTATCTTGCCACTAGTCAAAAAGACAACATTTTCTCCTCCTTTAAATGAAAATCTTTTTGCAGTTCTAATCAGTTTCATTGCCACTTTGGGATGCTCTTTCTGCAAAATCTTTCTCTGAGAACGGCCTGAATACTAAATACAGTATTTAAAATGGATTTTTGATATCAAACTCTGTTCTCCTTTGACAGAGTGCCATGTCTTTCCCTGACTGCTCCATTAGCACATATTAGGTCTATTGTAGTATTAGTAACTACTATTGTAGTTACATGTATACCATTAATGACTATAACACCAAAAAGAATGCATTCTTGCTTTCTTTTTCAAAAATGTTGTCTACGATTACATTGCTACTTATCTCCACATGAGCCACTTTATTATCTCTTTTGGGGTTTCTGATTTCTGACAGTATCTTTGACACTGGAGGATTTATCACGGAGCTCCTAGAAGGCTATGAGACAGCCTTGTTTTTCCCTGCAGAGACTGATGGTCACTGTTACATGAGGAATGTACTCGATGCTCCTGCTTCTTGCTGTGTAAAGCTCGCAAAAAGCATCCTGGAGGAATGTCATTATTCCTAGGCAGCAAGTAGCATCTCTTGTGCTCTCTTCAGTTATAACTGCCATGTTGAGGTAGATGTAATCTCTTCAGTATAGGGGTTATATTCCACAAATTTATTCTGATTTTACAGGTAGATATACATTATTTTTGTAAAATTGCATAAAAGCTAGTGAAATCTTTACCTACATTTCGCCTCCAGGAAAGGTCAAGGCAGCAAAGAAGATAGGTGAATATTTTTGTAATCATTTGCAAGGCAGACATTTCCCTGTTCATATCATTGGCATGCATTTGCCTACAGGAAGAGAAAGAGTGGAACACCTTTGGCATTATTTTTATTAAGAGCAAGGAGCGTCTCAAAAATGCCATATACTTTCTGGTACAGCACCAGACAGTGATTTATAAACCTATGCTGACAGTAGTCATTTGCTGAAAGGCTGAATTTCATTCAAACTTGATAAATATTATTTAAAAAAACAAGCATTTGTGTGCTTTATTGGTTTCCTTAATGAAACATTTATTTAATAAACTAATCAGCAGTGCTTGGTGAAGCTTAGCAAAGGGTAACAACATCTGGAGAAGATTCCCTAACCACAGAGGTCTTGGGTTTAGGCATTCGTACTGATGTCTTTTCTCTTCCAAACCCTCTCCCTCCCATAATGCAGTATGAGAATTCTTAATCTGAACAATGAAGCAGTCTTTCCTAAATATCTGTGTTACTTCTGAGGATGTTTGATTTGACTTGATCAAAATCAGAAATATAAGAACTTAATCCAAATCAGACTTTTATTTCCTTTTGGAACTAAGCATTAGTCATTAAACACTCACGACAAAATCTGTGCTTGAAATGAGTTAACTATCAAAATAAAAAGTACTAGGAGAGCTAGATATTCATCTGACTAATAATCCGTTTTTTCTCTTCTTTGAAATTTGAGGGGGTTTATTTTGAAAATTTTATCTTGCACATGGTTTTAGGGGACAATGATGGTTTTTTTTGTGAACAGCACCCTTTTTTTAGAATGGCAGTCAGTGAGGAAGGTGTATTAGGGGGATGAGCAACAAGATGGAGATTATCAAGGTAAAATGTGGTATCAATGTTCTGATCACTGTTACTTTTCACATTCCTTCTACAGAGCATTTTAAGTGATCAGCCAAGCCTTTGATTATATTGGAAAGCATTGAAATAATACGGAGAGTTCTGTACCACATTATCTCAATGTCAGGAAAAGCAATGTACCCCAGAAAGCAAGAGACCCCCGTAGTTTGTCAGAGGCTACTACCAGCAGCCAAGATTTAGCATTATTTTAATACTTAGGTTTGTGCCTTAAGAAAGATCAAGCACTCCAGGGTTCAGGGAACCATGAACGTGACTTAAAGCTCTTATGTTCATTCAGGAACGCCACACCTAAGAACTCGTCCTGGAACTTAAAAATGATATAAAATACTTGTAGAAAATAATTAGGTGATATTAAAGAGAAGATAATATTTTCTAAAGTTGATTGTTTGCAAGTATATGTTACTGTGCTGTAAACTTCATAGGAAGTGTTTGCCTCTGTTACATTCAATGCAAACAAAGCAAGACTTCTGAAGGCACGGCAGAGGCTAACATTAAAGAGCTATTTATGAGAAGCAGATGAATATCCTCACTTAAGAAACAATGAACTCGGTGAACTACAAGTTTCTACTCCAAACAGAACATTTTTTTTTAAGTTTTTAAACAGAATCATTTCAGAGCACAGTCACGATGCCTCCACTATTCAGTGCTGAGTGGGATTTGAAAAGCTTATGCTGGGGACAGGTAGATGAAGGTTTCATTGGATCAGCAGTTGCTGGTGAAGAATGCATTAGAGTGCAAAGAACAGCTCTGTCTGGTGTGCTACATTTTCTCTTACAAAGTCTGCTCTATCTTGTGCTTTTCCAACATACTGTGTATTATCTCAGTTTGTCTTTGTTATTTACCACCTATGGTAAGAGTAGAATGAAAGTGTGGTAAGAAGGTCTCTGAGCTTGGGGATTTTTCTTCCCTCATATAATAAGCCTACTGAAATTATTTTTCCTAAGATATATACAGTGCAAACAGCCAAATGTCACCTTTTCGTACAGCATCCAGCACATAGGGTGAGTAGCCTCAAGTTACCTTTTCGGTGTCTGTTGTAATTACTGATGCTTGGCTGGTATATGTGACCTTCAGAGAGCTTTCTCTTTGTGAAAAATATCACTAAATTCACTTTTCATCATTTCTAAACAGATCTATATAGGGAAGTGTTTCGTAGAAACAAACACTAGACTATAATTCATTTCAGTCTGCTGGTAAACTGTATTACAAATTAACACATTTACCTGAATAACGAGGAAATAGCAAGTAGTAGAAACCAACTAAAACTAGTGGCAAATAAAGATGAGCGCACTGGGTAGGAATTGTAGCTTGTTGTATTTAGGAGGGACAAAATAGTTATTCTGCTGATCCTTTAATCCCTGGTCTAAAGTCGGAAGGATTGAAAAAAGTTGTCTTCTGTGGTGCTATGTTATTACATATTTGCTCAGGCAAAGATAGCTATTTGCTATTTTTAAAAGGCCATCTTTTGTATAACATCCTTTTAATCCTCATGGTCATAACAAAACATTTGTGGCTCCCAGTGCTCGTCAACATTGCATGACTTGACAAGAACTATTGTGTTGGGGGAAGCTTAAATTTCCCTCCTGAAGCCTGAGCTTACAGACACAGCTGATTTGATAGGACAGCAGTGCAACATGGCACTCATGGAAATGGTAGTGGAACATCGCTAGCCTGGCAGACACCCTATGCTAACGAGTCCCAGTCATTCCCTTCCGTATGCTGCTTCCATGGTTTGAAACGAGAGTGGTATTTGATAACATTATTTTATTAAACTGGCACACAGGAAAGAACCCAGTCCCTGTTAAGATGGACTCAGTGCCTTGCCTTTCAAAATTCTTCTGGCTGTATGTCTACACCTCAAATTCTTATATAAATGGACATGAGGGACAGCAGTAGTAGATGAGTTGGTGAGATAGGAGAGAGAAAGAAACCCAACTGCCATAACCACAATTCTACAAGTAGAAAAGGGCTCAAAATCACATGCCTGAAGGTGGCCACTTTTAATAGCTTCAGTATTAGAATTGCTCCAGTCAAAATGCAGTTGCTCTTCCTTACGACTTCAGGATGTAGAAGCAAATCTTCGGCGATTTCTCTGTCTTACATAAGGATGCTTTCAGAAGTGTCAACATGCTTTCACTGAAAAACAAAACAAAATGTTCTAAACCTTTCAGTTAAAGAAGATGACAAATGTTTTGGAGCAGGGCAGAACTCATTCATGTTGGAGGCAGAGAGAAGGGTCAAAACATCTATATTCAGCAATGTTCCGAATCATCATGGCCCATAGCACTGGAATTACTATTCAGACTGCAGGCTCATTAGCACCTTGGCAGCTTGCTAGTTCACTAGAACTGGCAATAGAAACAAGTGATTTATATTAATAAAGTGTGGGGAAAAAACACATCCTCACAATTGCTAGATGTTTTTCAGATGCCCAAAAAAAGCTCAGCTGAACAACTTGTGTCTCTTGTTCTCAATGCTCTATATGAGTGTCTTTGTATTGATCCCCATGAAGTAGAGAATGTTAGAATAAAAATATTGTCAGTATTCTTACAGTGGTGTTCTGCTCCCTGGTCTGTAAGGAAATAAGGTAGAGACTAAATGGCTTTTCTCATCCACTATGAGAAGTCAGTGACAGAATCAAGATTTGAATCTAAATGACCCTGAGCTAATCCTTAAGTGCAGTCATGAATGATATCCCAAATACTCCACTAGAAATATTAGGTAGACTGGTTTCATCAACAGAAAGTTGACAAAATTGGCCATACCTTGCCATCACACTCTGGCCACACACATAACTGAAAAAAGCTGCTTCAAGAACTAAGGCTCTGCTCTGGTTCAACGTGTAGAGATTGTGTAAGCCAATATAAAAGCTATAAACATGTTCTTCTCTGAGTAATACACCAAATGAACACATATGTGTATATATATATGTTGTAAATATATGTGTGTATATATAAATATTTCTACATGCATACATACACACACACACACACATATATATATACATGTGTGGGCAATGAGCCTGAGTTCTGATAAACAGGCATACAAAAAACCCAGCTGTTGGAAGTTTAGTGAAGCTAGAGGAAGGAAACTGAAGTGCAGCACAGAATTCATACATATCAGCCATGGTATGTGGTTGGATTTTGCAGAAGGAGGACAAGGGATATAGCCTCATGGTATCCTCTTAACATTGTTGTTATCCTGTTAGCTAGATGGTGGGTAACTCTCAGCCTTACCCCTTACTTCCAAGGCTCACAAAGACATTACATCAGGATTGCAGAAGAGCGAGTAGTGGTGAGTCTCCTCTGTAACAGACAGCACAGAAAACCAGAGCTGTTTGATCTGGTTCTTGGCGGTCTGGCCTTTGGGTACAAGAGCAGCACAAGATACTTGTCGCGGAGAAGTAGTGCTTCTGGCAAAGGCTAGGAGACAATGTCCATGGGAGGCGCTGAATTCAGAGGAGGAAACTGCGGTTGTCAAAGACTCTCCCCGTTCTCTTCTGTAGTGGCACTGTGTCCTGGCTCTTCTGTGAGGCAGCCACAGGTGTCCTCAAGACCAGGGATCTGACAATCTTCGCATCCTGGGCGTAGAGACTGAGAAAAAGCATAGGGATTCAAAACTACATGCCAAGGACAAAGAAATGGAAGATTAAAGCTCATCCTTCTGAGGAATGCCCTACAGACATCTCACAATGACTTCTTGCCCTAAGAAGGACATACTGGAATTGAGGAGCTGTTAATGCAAATCAAAAATACCATTAATAACAACATGTCTAACAAATGTGCCTTCTTTTTTCTTCCCAGACACTTGGGTCTTTGGAGGTCCTTCTCTCTCCTACAGAGATCAAGGCTCAGGGGCTTTTGTTTAAAGAATAATTTTTGAAGAGGAAAACATTTTCTAGAGTTTTCACAGCCAACTACCATAACAGTTCAGGTGATCCATTTTCAAGAAAGGTCCCACTGTTCATGGTATGCCTTAACTTTGGAGGTGGAAGATTTTAAATCTTTTAATATCTTTTCAAGGTTTCTCTTTTGAATTGGGAGGCAGCTTGCGTGCAACGTCACCCCTGCCAGCAGCACAACAGCTGTTAATTGTATTCTGCAGAGTTCCTCATGTGGCGACACAAGATGTAGGACTGAAAAGCAAAGGGCTGGAACAGCACAGGCGTATAATCATAAGGGGGGACTGTTATAATCAAGCCATATACATTCCGTTTTGGAACTGAAAAAATTATCTTTTCAGAGTGATGAAAGACTTGGTAAAATGGATTGTAGGAATTAAGCCAAGAGATTACTAACTTAATCGGAAGAGAAGGCATCTCTGAGGACATTTAGATTTAATTGCATCTATCCAGAATTGTTGTGTTATAATGGATCACACAATGGATTACCCAATATACAATTAGTAACTATTTTTTATAAAGAGTAGGGAAAAAGCAAGCTCTTCCCTCCTTTATGAATGCAGTGAGGACAACTTTTTATCAAGCACTTCAGCTCTCCTCAGTACAGACATTCTTTCTGAAGCTCCTTATTTACACACCAGAATGGGTCAGCTTGTGAAAACTGTTGCAGCACAGGATTTTTTTCTCACCATGTCAGGAAAGCAACACTCTGTGTAGACTTACCTGGGGTCCCAGAAAGGTAGGCAATGGAAGAGGAAGGGACATAAGGAAACTCCATATCCATGTATTGATGCCGAGTGACCAAAAATCTGTTCTGTTGGAAAACTGTGTTTCTAGAGCTCTTCAGCATCTAGTTTGTCCATGTACCAAATTTGGTAGATAGGGGATTTTACTAAGAACACACCAAAGCAATCACATAATTCATGTACAGGAGATCTGCCTAGACTCTCCTAGCAGCTAAGGGCAATTCCCATGAGAACCAATGGCATTATGTCAATATGGACTGCAGTAACTGAGCTCAGTCCTCCAAACACCTTACACCACAACTTCCTCCAAAAGAAGCCACCTCGTTATGCACCCATGCTCCCATTCTGCTCCCAATATCCCCTTCTCTTGTGGCTTGGAAATCGGCGAGATTGCATGATGGTTATAGAATCATAGAATTGTCAGGGTTGGAAGGGACCTTAAAGATCATCTAGTTCCAACCCCCCTGCCATGGGCGGGGACATCTCCCACTAGATCAGGCTGCTCAGAGCCCCGTCCAGCCTGGCTTTAAAAAATTCCCCTTTCCTGTGGGTGATTTTCTGAGAGCAAAACTGGGCCAGATGTCTATGCAAGGCACAACATATATAATGAGCTTATCCTTTCCATTTTCTTTGTTCTATCTGGAATCCCTGTCTAAGATATCAGCTTTCTACATTGTATTCATTATTTCTTTTCCTGTCAGACATCCCTGTGATAAAGCACAAGTTTAAAATTCTATTCCTCTGTTTACAGTGATCAAAGGTAATTATTGTAACTGGTTATGACCAGTGAGGGTCACTTCAGGGAAATCAGCTGGAAAACTGAAGCTGTGAAAGGTATTTTTAATCAACTCCTCTCCTGAAAATCTTCTCCAAAGGTCTCTTAGTTTTGGTTGTACACTGAGCTAGTAATGCAACACTGATTTTTTTTAAAAAAAAGTAGCAATGAATACAAGTAATCTCAAAGATGTTTCACAGCCTATGCACAAGTTTACATGTTATCAGGTACAATAAAGTGATTGTCAATGAAAATTAGGATTTGCAGACAGTTATCACACAAATATTGATATTTTCCCTATTCAGAACAGAAAATATTTCTACCTATAAAAAAAAGTTGACATCTTAATTATAACCACTGTATTACACCAGCTGGCCACATGAAGTTTTACTAAAACATTAAAAAAGAAGTTGGCACTTATAATACATATGTATTCATAACCATAACTCTCAAAAGGACTGCTGTTTTGGCTTCCTAAGGCAGTACGTTTGGTAAATAATATCTGTGTCCATGTGACAAGCAGTCAAGGAGTGACCTCTTCAGGAAACCGTGATATTCTAACTCCTGTTTGACAGAGATATCTTTACAGGGCATGATGACAGCTGGGATTAAAAAAAAAAAAGTACCCATAAAAAAGTGCTTTTCTTGAGGGCTAGGTAAATCCTGCTTTAGCATTCAGATTAAAAAAACCCCACTAAATTAATGAAAGATATTTGGAATATGCCATTTATGTTTGGAATTTGTGACTAGGGTCACTGCTGTTGCAGATTGCCGTAGATCCACTGAAATCAAAGCAGTTTCACCAGGCTACAGCAAAAAAAGAAGGATGTCATTCACGGTGTTTTATGCACAAAGCTTGCTGAAGGTGCAAACTGCAGGAAAACATAAAGGTAAACTGATAAAATGGGAAGGTATTGAACCCCAGGATCAAATCTCAATTTCTTTTTGGAGGCCACATGAGAAACAGAAAAAAGAACAGGAACAAGGAACTGAAAGCAAAAAATAAGAGTTATTCTCAGAAGTGGCAAGGACTTCCTTTGTGAGTTCCCTACTCTTTGCATTCCTTGTTTATGAAGCCATAAAATAAATTGGACAATAACAGCTACCTAAGAGTGCTTAGTTCACTATTGTTTTGTGAGATAAATTGAAAAACCATCAATAGAATTTGCAATAGAAGTAAGTTATACCTTATGGTTCAAATTCTACAGGTATAATAAATCAAGAAGTAATGAATTTAAACATATAACACTTTTTGCATTATCAGCATGACAGTAAAGGAAGGATCTTTTGATAACACAAATACTGCTGATGAACTTATGCTATAGTAAGGAACATGATAACCAAAATTCAGAGGAAAAAAACCCCTTGGTCACTTACCATCAGAATGTAAAAATGAGGTTTTTAAAACTTTTCTTATTGTTTGTTCCATTATTATACCAGGATAAAAGAAGCCTTTACTAATATACTGTGCAAGTGATTGCATAGTTCATGGTAGCATCCATGTCTGAAGGCTGGTATGAAGCTGAATACATCCAAGGCCGTTTGTTATTTGGAGGAAGAAAGAGAATCAGCATCATCCACATTTTCAAAAACAGAGGTCATTTTACAGATTTTAACAGGCTTGGATTTTAAAGCTCTGTTTCTGACAAGAGATGCTTTTTTGTTGCCATTCTCTCTGTTCAGTAAAGAAAAAAGAAGAACTACTTTGAGCCCAGAGGTTCTCGCTCATTCTCTTCTTCAAATTTTGCAACAAAGAATACCATCACCATCATCCTGGTTTCAAAAATGCTTCTTGCCTAAATTCTGTGTTCCACAAAAGTATTTTAAAAATCCATGTAAATTGCAGTTGGTTATGCTGTGAGAGAGAGCAATATTAAAAATCTACAATGGCCTTTTACTTGTTTGTCAAAAATAAACACTCTTCTTCCTTCTGACAGTAAACTACTCATCTAATTGTTGTAAGTAATTTACAGGTGTCCAGGATGTGATGAATCTGGGCATCCATCGGTTAGGACATACTCTTCTTCTGTACAGAATTAAAAAAATGAAAAAGCCTCTTTTTTTTTTATTTTAATATTTGTACTAATGGTCTCGTTACTTCCACTAGTATGGGACTTCCTCTTTGGTAAAGTTAGGCTTGTGCTTAAAAGCATTGGAACTTCAGCCGGATTACTTACTTCTGCAGATCACTGCTTATGGACCAATCTGGTTACAATGGTGGTCCTGCATATTTTATAGAAAATTACACTATTTAAGTGGTATTTTAAGGCATTTCAAAATGTGTATGTAACAGATAAAAATAAAAACATTTTAGAAGTTTCTAATAATTACTTAAAAGACATGACTCTTCAATGTTGATATTCTAAAAATTGATATAAAATGATAACCTGCTTAAGTTGGGCACTCAAACCTCTGCTTTATGTTGGTGCGAAAAACATGTGTAAGTATTTGCTAAATAAGGATGAGCTTAATTCATAAAAGCTTACATGAAATGGTCCTGAAAACAGATCAAAAATCTCAGTGGAAAAGCCAGGATGTTTCTTTTCCTAACCTGTTTTTAGCAAGGACAGGAATACCAGGCAGAAGGTAAGTGATGCACCCTAGATGCAATTTTTTTATATGACTAAGACTTTCATGACATGTTGGATAACATATATTTCTTGCTACACACCCCACTCAAAATATATGTTCAATTCAGCTGAAAAACTGAAATATTTTGCATATAGAGATGAACAAGAGTACTGTCCGTAGAATATTTAATGGATTTGAATGACTTTCTTAAATGGTAAATAAAAATTTGAATAAAAGGTATAATTGCCTATTTACCAGATAGACTAGAGTAACTTCTGTATTGTCATTCTAGTCTGGTGAGTACATAATATGCTTTAGAAAAGCTTAATTGCATACTTAGTTGATAGACTAATAGCTCTGGTGGGAGTAATTTTACTCTATTAAGTATGAATAAATATGTATTTACCCAAGATGGAGCCTTCCTAAGTCTCCTGAAAGAAAAGAACTGTTGGTTTCTGCCTAAACATAGAAGGATAATAATAAAAAGACAATCAAAACAGAAAAAGGGCAAACTAAGGTTTTTTTACCTACTAGTATAACGATACAAAAATAAATGCATGAACGCAATGGTTCCCCTTGCCAGCCTGAAGCCACCTCTTCTCCAGTCTGAACAAACCAAGTTGCCTGCATGTCTCTTTGCACTCCATGTGCACCGGCTCCTTAGTGTCCCAGCGATCAATCCCACAGACTTGCTGCAGTGTGTTGGTGTTTCTCTTGCCATTCCTCCAGCTGGGTTCCTAAAAGAGCTGCACATAAGAGAAGCATTATGTCCCTCGTCCTGCTGTTTTAACTCTTTCTAACTTGTCTCAGTACGGGGTGGGCCTGCATTGCTGCAAGGCTGTGCTGCTGCTCATGATGATGTTCAGCCTGTCCACCACCAGCTTCCCCAGCTCCTTCTCAGCAAAGCCACCTCCTGACGAGTCAATTCTCAACCCGTACTGCTTCATAGCATTGTTCAGGTGGAACAACTGGGTTCTGTGCTCAACCCTGAGCAATGCTGACAGGAATCAGCTGTGTTGTGGTTAAGGCCCACACAGCTGGCAACAAAGCACCACTAGCTCATTCCTACCCCCCCCACCCCAACCTGGTGGGAGGGAGAGGAGAAAATGTAATGAAAGGCTCAAGGGTAGAGACAAGGACAAGGAGGGCTTACTCACCAGTTATGGTCATGGGCAAAAACCAGATTTGTCTTGGAGAAACAACATCAATTTAATTTAAACGAAAAAACCACCACCAATTTACCAATAAAATCAGAGCAGCACAATGAGAAATACAACTGAGTCTTAAAAACAACTTCCCCCCACCCTTCCCTTCTTCCCGAGCTTGGCTCCACTCCTAGTTTCTCTACCTTCTCCATACCAGTGGCACAGAGAGACAGGGAATGGGGGTGATGCTCAGTTCATCACACACTGTCTCTGCTGGTCCTTCCTCCTCAGGGGGAGGACTCCTCGCACTCTTTCCCTGCTCCAGCCTGGGATCCTTCCCACGGCAGACAGTCCCCCATGAATTTCTCCAGTGCGAGTCCTTCCCACAGGCTGCACTTCTCTATAAACTGCTTTAGCAGAGGTCTCTTCCACGAGGTGCAGTCCTCCCAGTGACGGACTGCTCCAGTGCAGGCTTCTCACAAAGTCATGGCCTTCTTCAGGTACATCCACCTGTGGTTCTGGTGTGGAGTCCTCCATGGGCTGCAAGGTGGGCATCTGCTCCAGCCCCATGGGCTGCAGGGGCACAGCCTGCCGTCTCACCATGGGCTGCAGGGGAATATCTGCTCCAGCACACCTCCCTCCTTCCTCCTGGACCTTGATGTCTGCAAAAGTGTTCCTTTCACATCCCACTCCAAGAACTTAGCCAGCAGCTTTTTCTCTGAAATACATTTATTGCAGAGGCACTGATTGGCTTGGCCTTGGCCAGAGGTGGGTCTGACTTGGAGCCAGGGGAGCTTCTTAGCAGCTTCTTACAGGAGCCACTCCTGTAGCCCCCTCCCCCAGACACAAGCTCAACACAAACTGCTGGCTAGATTTTGAATTGCTGAGTGCTATTATTGGAGCCCAATGCTCTTGTCAGCTTTTCATCCATTTTACAGTCCACTCACTCAGTCCATACTCTTCAAATTGGCTATAAGGATAAGAAATAATACATATTTTTTTGCGCTTTATCACTGTGAGTCCATACTGTGACTTCATATATGGATGCTGAATGGAAAGAGGGAGAAAGAAATGATCCTTCTAGCAATCCATAATTGCAGAATGCAGCTTGCCATCCTCTCTGTATATTCAATACATTTCTCTATTTAAGTGCACACCCTTGGACATAAATCATTTTTCTGATGAAAAACTACAGTACTGCATGACCAAGAGTGTGAGTTACTGCACGGAAGCTCAGAACAATGAAGATGGCTGTCCATCATCATCAGGAAGGTGTATAGTAAGATTTTTTTAATCCCTCTTCTTGTCCAAATCTAAATTGTTCCAAGTCTAAGATACATTTAGACAACACAAGGAGTGTATTTGCACCTGACTTTTGACTATTTTTACTCATGAATTTTCTATGGAATGGAATGTACAACACTGATAGGAGCTGATTAGAAACAACAGGTGGAGAATGGGCTTCTCCACTTACAAGTGACCCATTGAGAATTTTAAGTTGAAAGAAGTTCTCCCCTTGTTCTGATCAAGAATTGCACTGGAAGCTCAGGGATATTCTTCAATGGCCAGAAAGAGAAGGCTGATATCTTTTAAGAGCAAGCCTATATAAAACTGAGTTAGAGATGGCCTAACTGTCTGTGTAGGAAGCACAGATTCATGTTACAGAGGAAAACTTGCTGCATGTGTGTATTATCTCACTTCTTGTGTGGTGGAATAATGTTTTAACGTAAGAATGTCTGGTCCAGGCCAGGGTGGAGGTCTGCTTTATTCAGCACTATGTCTCTGATGGTGACTAAGAAGGGATGCATAAGGAAGATAAAAAAACCACACTGCAGTGCTTCTTCAGTCTAGGACTCAGACTTGTTTTGTCTGATAATCCTTGAAGGATGTTTTTATATGAATGCGTCTGATAATATTTTTTTGAGGTTCTTAGAAATCTTACAGCACTTACAGCCTCCGACAGGAATGGATTCCACACCTGAGCTATGGATGGTATGAGAAGGTGACTCCTTTTGTTTGCTTTGAGCCTGTTGCTTTTATGATTCATTTGATGCCCCTTTGTCCTTCTACTGGGAAGCAGTAAATAATCATTCTTTATTTACCTCTGCATTATCATGACTTTATAGATATCATAAAGACCATTTATCTTCCAGGCTGAAGGGTTTTAGTCTGCTTAATCTCTCCTTGTATGGAAGATCCACACTTTAACCATTTGTGTTACCTTTTGCTACACCTTTTCGAATAGTACTGGGGGAGGTGAAGGCTATGCATCCTACTGAGGATGCAGCTACCATCTAGATCTACACAGCAGCCTAGTGATATCTGTTCTTTTGTTCTCTGTTCTCTTTGCTTTTTTGACCACTGCCAAGCTTTGAGATGACATTTTCATGGAACTATTTATTATAATTCCAAGATCTCTTTTCTCAACGGTAATTGCTGCTTCATTCTATGTGCAAAGTGAGGGTTGTTTTTCCTCTTGTGAATCACCTCACAAGCAGCAATATTCATGTGCTGGTTTATTCACCCATCATTCTTCTAAGAACCTTTTGCAGCCTGTCATAATTGACATTTTTCTTTTCTTTTGACCATTGCCCTGAAAAATTTTGTCTCATCTGCAAATTGGCATGCACTCTCTACTCATTTTTAGATCATTTAGGGATATGCTAGGCAGTGTAGGTCCTAGCACCATGTCTGCAACCTCTCCTCTTTTGCAAAAATGTCATTTGTTCCTACGTTTTGTTTCCTGACTTTTAGTAAAGTACTAGTCCATGGAAAGACTTTCTCCTCTCAGACTGTAGCAACTGAGTCTCTTGAGGGACTTTCTGCTTCAGGAGGAGGAGAAAATCTTGGTGAAATCCTTCTGCAGATAAAGTAGACTATGAACCTGCACTGTTTGTCTGTGTGCTCATTCCACTCAATCTACTTCAGAGAACTCATGTAGATTTGTGAGGCATGACTTGTCTCTACAAAAAAAGAAAAAGAAAAAAGTTATATTCCCCAATGTCATATATGTCTGTGCATTTATGAATTTTGTTCTTGAGTGCAGCTTCTGTCAGTTTGCCTTACACTAATATCAGGCCTACAGGTCTTCATTTGCCAGTATACAAAGAAGCAACAAAAGTGATGCTGCTAAAAGCTGTTGGGGAAAGAAAGTGGCCATGTTTTGTTTTTTGCCCTGACTCACCTCTGATAAGTTCTCTGTTCCAGTAGATGTACTCCCTGCTATAGAGTATAGTCAGGTCTTGCAATAGCTATTCTCCCCTTACAATGATAATCTGAGATGCAGTTAATGAGGAGAATGAATAAACTCCTCATGCAAGGACGTGGCTGACCTTGGAGTCCCCATGCAGGTCCTAAACAGCGCTTTCATGAATAAAAGTTTTGCATGTGCAAAGACTGATTAAAAAAATCCTACCAGTAAAGACCTCAGATTTGTTCCTGTTATTTATGGACATAGCTATGTGTTGCTGTTTACCAAGGCACATCTTAGTATGTCTTTTCCCTTTCCTTCACTATTTTAAAGAGGTAAATAGTAGATTCGTAGGATACTTGGATCTTTATGCATGCCATATGACAATAAGGTTGCCATGGAGACTTCTTATCCTTGAGTACTGGTGTAATTAATGTAGAAGAATTCAGCTCCTTTTATCTGCATGAGAGTTACAAGACGGTCTCACCTTTTTTGTTGACTTTTTTTTTTGTTAGTGAATATGCATGCTTTGTGCAACAGAGCAAGACATGTAAATCTGCAGTCTCCTGACCTCTGAAACAATGCAGAAAATACAGAAATACAGTGTTTGCTTCTGAAGCAAAGGCTGAGATTACAGCTTGTGTGAAAAATGCATCAGTAACTACAAAATAACAGCTACGTGCAGTAGGATACATACAAAGCAGACGAAACCTGGAAACGTGATGAATCACAAAATGGCAGATCCCCTCTGACACTTCTCTTCCTTGTAGTATCAGTAATAATTTGTAATGTAAGGTATGGAAATGTCTCTTTAATTAATTCACTATAGATAGTCACCCACCATACAAAAATCTGACCTGGAAAATTTCCTTTACATGACACCACAGAAGTCAAAGTAGTGTTGTTTGGAGATTATTGCCAAAAGCAACATGTTGCATTGACAATGTAATGTTTTGAAAAATAAAAACCTGAATATTTAAGAGCTATTAGATGAAGAAAAAGATGTTGGCTTTAAGTCAGAGGAAAGATTCTTTTGCAATTCTGTATAATTCTTTCCTGGACCAAATTTAGGCTGCCTTATACACTAAGGCCACTTAGTTTTTTCCTTCTGTGCTGTCTATCATTAGGGATTCAGATCCTGCCTGGAGTGGATGATTCGTTTTCACTGCAGAACTAATGAAACCATGACTGCATGGAAGACAGGAAAATGAGCTATTACAATGAAATGGGGTTTCAACACTATTGTTTGAAAGCAATTTTTGTTTTGCTTTTGTTAACACCTATTTAATTTCAGCACCCCATGTTCTGTGTACAGCAGCAAGGTTCTGCTGAAATTCTACACTCTTAGTATTTCATTTCAGAATTTGAAATAAACGACCATTAGACTGTCTCCCAACAAAAACCCCATGTTATTTCTGCCTGTCAGTGGAAAGCAATATATGTTCTCAATTCACGTTAATTAACTCAGCTCAAATGCTAAAAGATAATCTCTCATGCTGAACTTACTTAATGGTATTTTTTTACTTATAGAGACATAAACTGAGGTACAAGTCAGGCAGAATTTAAGGACACCTGTAAAAAAGACATAAAAAATACCGTCTTTCAAACTCTGATATTCCATTTGATATTCAGTAGAGCTTCCAGCAGTCACAAGATTTCTTTCTTCACCTGTATAATTCCATCCTCTCTACTATTTTTGAAGTGGAAATATAGGAGAAATAGCTACTGATAAAAGCCAGGCAACTCAGTATTTGAAACTTTATTTTTGTGAGACTAATTGAGGTAAGCAAACCTCAGCTTTTCTTTCAGCTCATGGTCTAGTTTTACATCTACAATGAAAGTGTCAAGGAGACATTAAAGGACACAGGCCTCAGGAGCTGTGATCACTTCCAGCATACAGGTAAGAGAGGCCAGACCAAGATGCAAGACTGCAGTGGG
Source organism: Trogon surrucura (assembly GCA_020746105.1). Classification (NCBI taxonomy): domain Eukaryota; kingdom Metazoa; phylum Chordata; class Aves; order Trogoniformes; family Trogonidae; genus Trogon; species Trogon surrucura. The sequence goes on along the minus strand of CM036617.1, from coordinate 106,619,639 downwards.
CAAAGCACAACCAACAGGCTATTGGTAAAAACATACTTTCAGAGGGCACAGCACTTCTGCTCCCTGGAACAATTGACCCTTAACCAGAAGCCTTTCCAGACAGAAGTCTTTTCAGCAGGGCTTGTACTGCAAAACAGAGGATGTGATCTCAGTTTCTGGCTCCCTCACAAACTTCTTGGGGCCCATGTACTCAGAAGGTTTTCAAGGACCTGACACAGTGAACAGAAGTGCCCAAAGTCCCTGAGGATGCTGGGCTGGTGTTCCCTGTCCATCAGCAAGTCTATTCTTATCCTCCTCCTTTCAACCTCTTGTTTATCCTGTCTGTTAAGACTGAAAGACTAATCCTTTATCCCATACCTTATAGGAGGTGGGCCCACAGATGTGGCTGGCATGCGGTTCCTTGTCTTCGTAGCAATTCTTGTGAGCCAGGAGAGACCCTACATTTGCTGCAGCAGTGGAAAGGGAAGACCACAGAAAGGCTAGAAACAAACCATTCTGGGAGATAGGAGGTATCAAATCTTTCCATGCAGGGCTGCCTTAGGTGTGTTGGACCCAAATATTGTAGCTACATTCTCCATGGAAACATTTGGTGGTAAGCAAGAGGAAGACAGAGTAAGAGGGAGAGGAGGAATGTCTCTGCATCCATGACTGTGTCTCTCTCTGTGTGTTGTTGAGGCAACCATAATTTGACACCAGGCACACAGCTTGTATCTAGTCTTGATGCTGTTCTGGTGTAGCCATTAAGAATTCTAAAGCACCACATTCAGATTTCTAGAACCTCTCCACAGCTTGTCGTAAACCACCTCTCTCTGAAAATGTACATACCCTGTATTTTTGTTTTAACTTTGAGTTAATATCTAAGGGCCCTTCTGTCATAATTTGTATAATTTTCCTGAAAGTGATTTCAAAATGGTCTGGTAAATAACCACAGCCAGACAGAGAGTTCCTGGCTGGTGAGACAGGTTGCAATGACTTGTATGGAAGAAGAGATAGGACATACTTTCCTATCTGAGGGCCTTTTACTGACAAGATAACTGACAATTTTCACTTACAGAAAAATACTGTCAGTAGAAGCACATCTTCTTGTCAGATGTTTAGACAGAAAGGTTATTTGTTTTTTTAACATTGCAGGCGATGAGCTCAGTTTCAGGCACAGGGATTTTTATGTGGTATAATTCATTCCGTGTTATTTCTGGCTCACAGAAGTTGAACTGAAAAGAGAAGTGAGTGTGCCAGTGCCCAAGGAGCCTGCTGGCAATTACACTGCAAATGCCCAGATAACGCTACTGCACTTTAAAAGAAAGCCTGTGTCAGCAGCCAAATTTTATTTACTGAACAGTAAGCAAGAAACCAGAACTGTCACACAGGCATCTGTGAGAAGTCAGTATCAAATGGGACTGCAGAAAGACCATGGCTTGCCTGAAGCACAGTTTTGTTCCTTATGTGGTTTATGTTAGGCAGGTGACACCTAACTCCACTCAGCTACTGGGCTGATCCTCAGCGAGGTTCTCAAGCACAATTCCCTATGTTTGCACATCATGTGTTTTAGAAAGAAAGTTGGGAATGTATCTAGCCGTTGCAAGTGCCCCACAGTGGAAAATATCCACCATTGTCTGTCAGTTCTGGCCCTGGAGACACTGCTTTCCCAGCTGAGCTGGGCTTGCCCTGATGGGACCTATGAGATGGCACCTGGCTGGAGAAGGAGGGTACTACATTACTCTGATGGCCCCACATCTGCCCATCTTCTCTATGCAGGAAATTTTGAGCTACCCATTGCTCTTTCTTTTTTAAATCTAAAAAAACCCCAACAAAGTATTTGTCTCTCTGACTATAAAGCCTGGCTTTTTTTTTATTTCTGATAAGGAAGAAGTTCTTCAGACATAGACTGAGTGCTCCAAAACTGGACATTAAAGCAAAAATGAGGTATATCTTCTATTCCTTTCTACCGTCAATGATACAGTCAAAGATTGGCCATGTCTGGTGTGTGACTGCACATTCAGCTGGCCATCTGCTACGGTGGTCTCCTACTGGAGTGTGACCTCCAGTCCCCACTCCCAGAACTGTGGCTGCACGATGCCGTATCAAGAGGAAAGTGCTTTGCTCACTTGCCTCCCACTTACCGGGGAGTAACTGAATCAGTGACTTTGTCCTTTCCACTGTCAGCTGCTGTCCTAGCACTCATGTTTGCAGCAAACTTTGTTAATAATTATAGAATCATAGAACCATAGAATGGCCTAGGCTGGAAGGGACCTTAGAGATCATCTAATCCAACCTCCCTGTCACGGGCAGGGACGCCTCTCTACTAGATCAGGATACTCAAGGTTCTGTCCAACCTGGCCTTGAACACCTCCAGGGAGGGGGCAGCCACAACATCTCTGGGCAATTTATTACAAAGTCTTGCCACCCTCGTATTGAAGAATTTCTTCCTAAGATCTAATCTAAATCTATTCTCCTGCAACTTAAACCCATTTCCCCTTGTCCTATCAGTGGACGCTCTTGTAAAAAGTCCCTCCCCAGCCTTCCTGTAGGATCCCTTCAGGTATTGGAAGGCAGCTATTAGGTCCCCCCGAAGTCTTCTCTTTTCAAGACTGAACAATCCCAGCTCCCACAGCCTGTCCTCGTAACATAGGTGCTCCAGCCCCTGGGTCATCTTTGTGGCCCTCCTCTGAACTCGCTCCAACAGTTCTATGTCCCTCTTATGGTGGGGGCACCAGAAGTGGACACAATAATGATTTTATAGAGCCTTACATGTCATGCTTCAAATGGTAAATAACACAAAACCAAGTCCAGCAATAGAGAGGTCTTCAGAGAGAGACAGCAACCTCACAGCTTGTCCTTTTTCACAACTGCATCTCTGATATAACATCACCTAAGCCAGTTTAGATCCATTTAGTGAATACAAAGTTAATTTTGAATCACTGTTTGCTTGACCGAAATACAGGATAGTGTCCACTCAGGCAAACTGAACAAGCCTAAGTACATAACCTCCATATGTTCCATTTATTAACAATATTTATAATGTCCTTAAAAGTTGGGGCTTTTTTTTTTTTTTTCAAAAGTGGGTGTGTAAGCTCACGTTCTATGTCACAAATTCAGAGACATGTAACAGATATGCCACATTTTTCTGGTATGCGTTAAAGACAATGTTCCTACCGAGGAATTTATATTTGTATTTTGTCCAGTATCGCTTTGTGCTATATGCCTGTAATAAGTTCCCAAGCATGGTTTTGCTTTTCAAGAAGTATAATCCCAATTCTGCTATCTTCAGTCACACTCAGACATTACTTGATGTTGCTGTAGAGACGGACACGACACATCTAAATGGTGATCAAAATGTCGCTTTATTATGCAAAGTGTGTGCTTTTATACGTAGCATAAGCTAGTGTGGCCTTTGCTTATAAGCTAAAATCAAGTTCTAATTGGTTGACAGCAGCTTCCAGCTAGGCAGCATAAGCTAGTGTGGCCTTTGCTTATAGGCTAAAATCAAGTTCTAATTGGTTGACAGCAGCTTCCAGCTAGGCAGCATAAGCTAGTGTGGCCTTTGCTTATAGGCTAAAATCAAGTTCTAATTGGTTGACAGCAGCTTCCAGCTAGGCTCATCCGTCCGGACCTTGAGGGCGAAAGTTCTGCAAACTTGTCTAAGCTTAGTGGACATGACTTCCTTGTCTAAGCTTAGTGGACATGACTTCCTTATCTCAAGGGTACACTGGGATCTTGTCAAGGTCAATGTCTCCAACCAATGCCAGGTTATCAGCAGTCCAGTTGCCATCCGCTACAATTCCCCCTTTTTGTATTTGAGCTACAAACACTGCCTGAACAATCTGATGCAGGGCCCTTTGCATCAGACTCATCAGTCATGGTAGCATTAACAGCACGATTAGAACTACAAACACTATTAAAAGTCCTGTTTAAACCAAGGACATTAACTACCCTGACAACCGTGTTGCCCAAACAACTTTTCAATCCCCAAGAACCCTGTGTCTTTTTAAATCTGACAAATCATAGAATCATAGAATCATAGAATCATAGAATGTTAGGGATTGGAAGGGACCTCGAAAGATCGTCAAGTCCAATCCCCCTGCCAGAACAGGAATGCCTAGATTATGCTACACAGGAACGTGTCCAGGCAGGTCTTGAATGTCTCCAGAGAAGGAGACTCCACAACCTCTCTGGGCAGCCTGTTCCAGTGCTCCGTCACCCTCACTGAGAAGTTTCTTCTCGAGTTTAAGCGGAACCTCTTATGTTCCAGTTTCAGCCCATTACCCCTTGTCCTATCATTGGTTGTCACCGAGAAGAGCCTGGCTCCATCCTCGTGACACTCACCCTTGATATATTTGTAAACATTAATGAGGTCACCCCTCAGTCTCCTCTTCTCCAAACTAAAGAGCCCCAGCTCCTTCAGTCTTTTCTCATAAGGGAGATGCTCCACTCCCTTCATCATCCTAGTTGCCCTGTGCTGGACTCTCTCCAGCAGTTCCCTGTCTTTCTTAAACTGAGGGGCCCAGAACTGGACACAATATTCCAGATGGGGTCTCACCAGGGCAGAGTAGAGGGGCAGGAGAACCTCTCTTGACCTACTAACCACCCCCTGTAAATCTTGTATTTTCTTTTGGATGGATTCTGAATGATCTTCCAGATTCATGCAACACAGTCCGTCAAATTCTTCACATCCATGCCCATATGCCAAAAGCAAAAAATCAATTGCTGCATGGTTCTGCAAGGTAGCATGTCTTATTGAGCTTACATCGTTGTGACAAAACTTCAGAGGTTAAATTTGCATTCTTTTCTATCCAGCAAGCCATTTTATTTAAGGTTGTTAGCGTGTTTGCAACTGCTACACCAGGGGCAAAGATAGAAGTAAATATATGTTCTGCAGCATTCCAAAGTTGCACGTTGCTATCACAAACTTTCGGCAGTGTCACTGATCTCCTCACATGCCCTCGAGAATAGCTATACAAATCACTGTGATTTACTAGCATTTTCATAGGTGGTGTCATCATGGCCAAGTGACCAAAAGTACAAGGACCTCCTACAGCCCTGGTTGGTATGCCAGCCCAGGCCCACTCCCCACACAGTAAGAACAACCTTTTTGGCAGTTGTGATGCAGATCCGCTTCCCATTACTGAATGGGAATGTTTCCAGCAGCATGCTGACACCACTGAGAGGCGTTCTGCCAAAAGGTGGACAAAGGTGAAATGTCAGATACTTCGGTATCACTGTTCATTTTCAGGGGCAACCCATTGGAGGCATGCCAACCAGTGCTATTAACATACAAGCATGATCGTGTGGTCAAAGTTCCCAAAATCTCTAATTCTTCCAGCCTTTTGGTAATTTGGTGGCCCAGTCAAAAAACCCAAGAGTGCAATTTTGCATACTCCTATTACATTTCCCTGTCACAGACGGTCCTCCCATGACACATTGACCTACTAACAAATGTGCCTCTGAATCATTCAACGGAACACCTATCAAGCAGCTATGAAAAGGCTGATAGGACTGAGCAAGAGAAACACAAAAGGTGCTCTGGTTAAGTTGGTGAGTCAAAGTCACTCAAACATTGGTCCCATGCCAGGCTGGTAGGATGTCATGAGATCTTCCAGGAATCCAGAACAGGTCGCACGCAACGAGCAGGACACCAACGAGGACCATTATCTGTAGAGACACAAGCATGACCCCTTCCCCAGGTTATCAAATCAACTGGCCCCCGCCATTGGCCTGTGACCAAGTCCTTCATTTGGACTTTGGCACCTTTTTGAACTTGCAATTTCAAGAAAAGAGAAGAGAAACGAAAGATAGAAGAAGTATCAAAGTCATCACTGTGCTGTAAAATATTAAGAACATAAAGAACTTTGTCCAGACGTGCCTGTGGTGATTCCCCAGCCATTCCACCTTTTTGTTTTTGAAGCATGCGCTTCTGACTGCCATGAGCATGTTCAATGATAGCTTGGCCTGTGGGTGAGTGGTCATTTCTTCCATTTCACCTAACTGCCTTTTGACAGAGGCATCTAGCAAAATATCATCCATATAATGGTAACAATAGTCTTCCGGAAATGCTTTCCAAACAGGTGACAATGCTTGTGCAACAAACCACTGGCAAATTGTTGGAGAATTTTTCATGCCTTGTGGCAGAACTTTCCACTGATTTCTTTGTGAAGGTGCTTCATGAATGACAGAAGGCAAGGAAAATGCAAATTTCTCTTTGTCTTGCTCTGCCAATAATATTGTGAAAAAACAGTCTTTTAAGTCCATTACAATTATGTCCCACTCCAAGGGGATCATGGCCGGAGAGGGGAGACCTGGCTGTAAGGCTCCCGTGGTAGTCATTACAGCATTTACCTGCCTCGGGTCATTTAAAAGTCGCCACTTGCCAGACTTCTTTTTAATGACAAACACTGGAGTATTCCAAGGACTGTGAGAGGGTTCAGTATGTCCCGCAGCTAATTGTTCTTGTACTAAATCCTGCGGGGCCTGTAATTTTTCACAATTCAGGGGCCACTGATGCACCCACACAGGTTTGTCAGCGAGCCAAGTCAAGGCGAGGGTGGTCTGTTGAATGGCCTGCAACACAGTGGCCCCCGTCAAAAAATCTGTGGTAATTTTAACTCCGCACTGGGAAACACAATCTCTACCCCATAAGTTCAATGGGGCATATGTCACATAAGGCCGAATTGTATCCACCTGGCCCTCTGGTTTAGTAATAAGAACCGTATTAGCTGACATTCCACCCTGAGAAATACCTCCAAGCCAACCACCCCCATTCCCATGTTACCAACAGACCAGGTAGATGGCCATGAATGCTGAGATATAATAGTTACGTCCACTCCAGTGTTCAACAGTCCTGACAGCTGCACCGATGACGGAGAGTGTCCTTTCATGTCACTGTACAAAGCATCTGTGGCCATTGAGAGGTAATTGAGACCAAAACACTTGAGGCAAGTCAGTTGATCCAAACCTTCCATCTCGTCGTTCTTTTTGCTCTGTATTGGGAACACAACTCAAAAAAGGAACAAGTTGAGCAATTCGTGTCCCCTTTGGGATAGTGACAGGGGGATATGGTGTCGAAACCATAGCACAAATTTGTCCAATATAATCAGCGTCAATAACACCAACATGTACAATAATGCCATAAACTGTACTACTTGATCATCCAATTAATAAGGCACTTAATCCTCTTCCTATGGGGCCAAAGGCATCCATAGGAACTTTCATAACTTCTTTAGTCACAATAGTTATTGTGTTGGCGGTGGATATATCCATCCCTGCTGATCCACTGGTCGCAGAGGGGAAGGTTTGCTGACCCACCCCGAGAAGTTAGTTGGTGAGAGGTACTTGTGTCTGTGCGTGCCCCCTCGCGCTCTTCTTCCTGTTTCCCGGGAGGGGCTGTCCACTAGCATGATATTTTGATCTACATTATTTTGCAAAATGACCAGTCTTTTCACAACGATTGCAAGTCACTCCCTTTGTGTTACCATTGGGACTATTTGTTTTCAATGGTCGTTGTGGGCATTTACCTTTGAGATGTCCTTCTTGACCACACCTATAACATTTGGGAACCACTTTCTCTTTAAGAACCGTGGCGAGAGCTACCATCTTGTGTTCAACTGTACCAACTTTTGAACAGGCAGGACCATATCGGCAACAGAGGGATCTCCTGGCAAGGCTTCTATTATTTTTTTACAATCATCGTTCGTGTTAGCTTTTGCTAACTGTTTAACTAATACCTGCCGCAGCCCCTCATCATCAACCTGTTTTTCAATTGCCTCAGCTACGTTTTCTACAAATTGTAAAAAGGGTTCCTTTGGTTGTTGCCGTATAGTAACATATAGCCGCCGTGGCTCAGCCATCTCCATGGTTTTTATCAACGCAGACATTCCTATCTGCTGAGTCTGTTCTAATAAAAGTGGAGCCCACTGTGCCTGAACTTGGGGATTGGCAAAAGCATTAGTTCCCATTAATGCATCAACTCCTGCTCCTTGTGTTGGATCTCCCTGAGGCAGCTGCATATTTTCTACAGCTGTTCTTTCTGCCAATTGTCTCCAGGTTGAGTAAGAAACTGAATACTGAATTGGCTGAAACTGTACTTGTGCTAAATGCGCAATATCATATGGACACAACAAATCTGTATTGATTACTTGTATAAGCTGCATTACCTCTGGAGAATTAATGCCAAATTTTGCTGCCTTTGCCTGCAGATCTTGGACTACCCTCCAAGCAATTGGAAAGTGTTCATTGCACTGCCCTGTGTTCGGTGCCGCTTTAAATGTGGGATATGCCATAGCTTCAAAGTCAGAGGGTTCCAGATCAGGGCACGTTTCTCACGGAAACTTCTCTACCAAATTCCCGTCTCCTATTTCAGCAGCCTTTTTCCAAACTTGGTGCCAAAATCGCACAGGATTACGGGGTACAACGGTCACAGTATTGGGGGGTAATGTCCAGGGGGCTGCCTTTCCTGTTAGCTTTTCTGGGTGACAGGCGGAGCCACTCTCCTGTACATGATCGAAGGGGGACTCTCCTCCCTTCATCTTCACTGTTATCACTGTCTGGCAAGGGGGGATACTGAGAGGCAACAGCAGACAGTTGGGCTGAAAAACCCTTTTCTTCCATATCAAAGGGGGCTGGTGGGGCGGAATGTCCAACACAACTGCCTTCAGATGTTAACTCTGCTAACTGCTGTGCAGGTGTCTTATAACTTGGTTTATTGTCTAAAATGTATTGCTGGGAAAGCCATTTGCTCTCTGACAATTCTGTGTTGGAGAGGTCGAATCTGATTCGTTTGAGTCTGATTCGTTTGAGTCTGAGGCGGGGGAGAGCTGCAAAGCCTCCATCCTTCCTTCAACCTCCTCCATTTTTTCCCTGTGGGGGGTCCCAGCAGCTGCTCCCTCCGAAATCTCCTGCAATTCCTTTTCTTTTAACTCTCACTCCGCTCTCATTTCTTTCAGTCTCACTCAATAGCTGCCAAGTAGTAGCTAACTCAGAAGCGTCCTCCGACCCTAAAGAAATTGTGTCCCATCTTCTGCCCCACCTCTTGCCAAGCAGAAACACTGAAAGCAACAGATGCAGATGCCTCAAATTCCTGCTTTTTACTCCACAGTAACATATGCCACAGTCCAAAATCACTGTAATTGATTCCTCTTTTAGCAAGGAGAGCTTTCCAGAGGGATGCAATAGAGTCCTCCTTTTTAGAAATATGTTGGCCTATATTTCTTAAATCCCGTTCCTGGTAGCTCACCTTTCCAGGTGTCTTGACTCAGATCTGGATCAGGCAGACTCCCTCTGCCTCTTTGCTATGCCAGGCTCCGTCTCCACTGCACATCGTCCTGCAGCCCAGTACACCGTTTTTCCAGTCACGTCGGGGTCACCAGATGTCGCTGTAGAGATGGACATGACATATCTAAATCGTGATCAAAATTCCGCTTTATTATACAAAGTGTGTGCTTTTATACATAGTATAAGCTAGTGTGGCCTTTGCTTATAGGCTAAAAACTTGTTTTTCAAGTTCTAATTGGTTGACCCTTAGCAGTGTCCTGCTAGGCTCATCCATCTGAATCTTGAGGGCGAAAGTTCTGCAAACTTGTCTAAGCTTAGCGTACGTGACTTCTTTATCTCAAGGGTATACTGGGATCTTGTCAAGGTCAATGTCTCCAACCAATGCCAGGTTATCAGCAGTCCAGCTGCCGTCCCCTACAACTCCTCATGCATTTAGTTGAATTTATGGGGAATTCACAAATTAAAAGCACACTCAGTGTAAGAAAAAGTATCAGGATTCAGTTCTAAATAGAAGTATATGAATGCATATGATATTTGAGCTATTGTTTTGAAAGTATGTGACCTGCCCAAGAACAAGTAAAAATTACCAGTATTATCACATGTATTTTTTCCTGCTTGATGGTTCAATTCTCAAGAAACCATCAAGCTTCCCTCTGAGTCTTTCTGCCCCTGCCTCCACCCTTGAATTTAAATAACTGAGTTACACTTCTGAAATGATCTGCTGAAGCTTATACACCACGTGCTTTAAAATCAATGAGTGCAAATATCCTAATGCTGCTTGATTTCTTTTACAGTATCAAAATATCTTCCAAAGACAGGAGTAAAGAATGACTGTGGCAGAAACAACTGTTATGAGAAAAAATGTAATGATAAAATCAGTTTCTAATAGCTAACAATGCTGACAGGCAGACACAAATGCAATACGGATCCTGTTTTCCCAAAGCTATGCATCGCATTTTATGGTTCTAAAACGAGGACTTTCCACAATGAAAAATGATATGGGTTTCCTCCTGATACTTGCTCCTCTTACCATGAATTTCCCCATTAAGTGTTGCTTTCTTTGGCAAACAGGTCTTTTTATTTTCTTGGAAGTAAGTTGTCGTTTTAGTAGAACTAAATGGACTGTTTACAGAGTAAATGACTCAGAAGGTTGAGAAAGGTGTCTGTCCTAGCAGGGTCCTGTTCTTCATCTCCCTGCTCTGGTAAATACTGTCACTGAAATAAGCAGGATTTCTTTAATTGCATTCTTTTTTTTTCAGAAAAACGTGTAATTGATCCTATTGCTTGCATCCTGTTCTGCAGTCTCTGATGCTGAGGACAAAGGAGAGTGCTGGATCTGGCAAATAGCAGCACCAAGTCCCTGTGGCATGGGAAGGTCTTATTCAAAGATTCAAGGTAGAATTCTTTCTGACCAGCCACTGGGTATTGCAAAACACTGACAATGACAAACCAGTAACAGAATAGTGTTGCTAATTGAGTTTCAGTGTATTTTATTTGATTAGATTAAAAACAGTGAAAACATACACTGCTAAATACATTTCTGGCTGTTCCAAGTCATCCATAGAGCCCAGAAGGATTAAAGCTGAATTCCTAATGTTCCCAGAGAAGTCTTTTTTAAGCTCATTTCTCCCCCTATTTCTATTAATCACAAAGAGTGTACAATGCTTATTTCAAAATTACCTTTAACAACCAGTTCAGTTCTGGCAGCATACTGTTATCTTTTCCTAATGCATTATCTTTTTCTGTTTTACGGGTCACAGAATAAGATATATGAAAACTTTCACTCATGCTGACAGCACAGGACAGTCAGACACAAATCCTTATACCTATCTAAATTAGGCTATCTGACCACGAAGTTTCTGGTTTGTTTTATTACAGCTGCTCATCACTCCGGCGTAATTCAGAAGCCATTATCCCATAATTGTGAAAAAAAGAGATTGGGAAGAAGAAGATGCAGTTCTTGCTGCAGCAACATGCTGTTCTCTTGCCTCTGGGTGCTGAAATACTCATCTTGGATGCAGATTTTCCCCAGCTCTGGAGGCTTCTGGGACCTCACTGAATCTTCCTATGCTTTGGTGCCCTAGCTGTGCAGGTAAGATACATATGTTGCTTCTCACGTTTCAGAGTGCTAAGCAGAGGAAGCTCTGGCTGTAGTACCAACAACTAAACTAAGAAAACTCATCAAAGATTTCTTATTTGCAGCACCTGGCTCCAAATAGGTCTGAAAGCCTTTCAGCACCTTTCTTTAATACTAAGGTAGATATAAAGCATGTTCATAGAAGACCATAAGCCAGTACAAGCAGAGAAGACCAGAACATTAGTGTGTTTCTACAGAGGAAGAAAGCTGATGGATTTTTTCCCCCCATTTTTTTCTAAAACTTCAGAATTAAGTTGTCAGTTTGGGTTAATTGCCAGTCAGAGGAGCTATGACAATTTCCTCCAGCTAAGAGGTCTGCCCACCGTGGTTTTAGTGTGCCTGAGCTGTGCAATATGCTGCTGAAGAAATACAATTTTAGGGCTGATATTTAGTTCTTTTATAACAAAGTTGTAGCCATATTAAATATAGTATCAGCATGTGTCAAAGGAGAATTATGAGAATAAAAACATTGAAAAAGCCCCATAATTCTATTTTTAGTGTGAGTAAAATCTCTTTAAAATGATTCCAAAGGACATGAAATGCTGAAAACTGAATCATACTGCAATAATCAGAAAGAGATCCCTCCTTCTGATGAAAGTTTAGAAGCAACTGGGATTGCAGTGATAGTGTCTGTTAATTTAATATAAGTTGGTTACAACAGTCTTTCAGACTAGTTTACCTGATGATTCTTGCCTGCTGCAGGTAGAAGCCATCAGCCATCCCACTCACAATTCTGCTATTTAAAACTAATCCAACTCCAATCTGGAAGAGGTACTGGGTAAGCCACGTTGGTGGTCACGAAGTTTATGTCTGGAGCCTGAGGGCACTAACAGAATCACAGAATCTCCTACATTGGAGAAGACCTTTAAGTTCTTGAGTCCAACCACTAACCTAACACTGACAAGTCCTCTACTAAACCATATCCATAAGCGCTACGTTTACATGTTTTTTAAATACCTCCAGAGATGGGGACTCCACCACTGCCCTGAGCAACCCATTCCAATGCCTGATAACCCTTTCAGTAAAGAAATTCTTCCTAATATCCAATCTAAACTTCCCCTGGTGCAATTTGAGGCCATTTTCTCACATCCTATCAGTTGTTACTTGAGAGAAGAGACTGAGCCCACCTCACTACAACCTCCTTTCATGTAGTTGTAGAGAGCGAGATCTCCCCTCAGCTTCCTTTTCTCCAGGCTAAACAATCCCAGTTCCCTCAGCTGTTCCTCATAAGACATGTTCTCCAGACCCTTCACCAGCTTCATTGTCCTTCTCTGGACCTACTCCAGCACCTCAATGTTTTTCTTGTAGTGAGGGCCCCAAAACTGAACACAGTACTCAAGATGCGGCCTCACTAGTGCTGAGTACAGCCCTGCCCTGCCTGGCCATGAGTCCTGCTGAGTTGGGCTCACCTGTTGACCCATGTCGTGGCTCAGCCTCAGCCCATCCCCAGGGAGGTGCCCAGTGCCCTGAGCTGGGGCTGCCCCCGTGCCGTCCGGCTGCCCTGCTCCTGGCTGGGGCAGTGGGATGGGCCCTGCCATCCCCCAGGAGCCATTGCCATTCACAGAACCCTGGTTGCCAGGGAGCCAACAAATCAGGCAGAGCCCAAACAAATGTAGGCCCAGGGTCAAGTCTTTGATTAAAATTTCTATATTGAAAGCAATTTTTGGCCAGAATCTCAGATTTCGAAGTTAAGGAAGATTTTCAAAAATTCTTCATTGCCACCGAACTGTTGAAACCATGAACATGGAAAAAGAAGTAGTCTCTCAAGGGAAATTGCAGCTAGGTTGTTTTTCAATGTCTTAATAAAGTGTGCTTATTCTAGACAGATCATGCAAACACTGCGTGTGGTAGCAACAATCATAGCAAAAAGCTATGAAACATGTAAACAGAAGTTTGTGCTTCATCATTAAGATGTGCATGCTCATGCACACATGTGGTGATGGCAGAGCAGCGTCTGGCATCGCTGATGCAGAGCAATGAGAGCAGGACCTCATTTATCCCCACCAAAACCAACAATAAAAAGTATTCCTCAATAAAATTCTTTGACAGCGAGGCAGAGTCACATAAAGAAAGGAAAATCTTCTGCAGAACAGTTGTGGTTATATAGACAGTGGCCTCTTATTACAATATTAATCTTCATAAGAGTTAAACCCATTTTGGAATAACTTCTCCCTTCCCACAGATTTATAGTTCCTTGAAGAGAAGGAAAAGGTTTTCCAAGGACACATTTCAATAGCTCAGCAATTTCTTACTTTATGTATTAATCTTTCAATGTATCAAGTGTATAATAGTTTAAAGGGAAGACTTTGTGTGGGCAGGGTATTGTCTGGAATCTGATACTGCAGTGGGTTTGTTAATGAAGTGATGAGCATACGTGTAGTAATAGACCTAATAACAAACTTGCAGTCAATGATGTGTAACTTCAGCTGGATAAAAAATACAGTGCAGCTGTGATGATGGAAACTAAACACTGCTTAGATTTCAGATCCAAAAAACTCCTCCATAAGAGGCCAGAGAGGCTTGTTTGCGTTTGAATCCGAGCCCATGGATGGTAGTCTATGGACCACAGCTAGAAAACAGTGTAGGTACTTTTCCTCCATTTGCTTGTTAATTACTCGAAGACTAAAATGCAAGCCTACAGCTTGAAAAGAATTATTATGTATTTCCACTGCAACAACAGACTGTTAGACCAGAAAAGAGCAGATGGGAATTTCATAGCATCTTAGTAATGAAGCAGGAATAGGTCAATGGGCCTTTACAAGTTTTTCAGCATCTTCTAGGCAGGGATCTCAAAAGTATCTTAACCTTACACTACCTTTCTGAGTTATGCTCTAATATATATTCTAGTAAGTATGCACAAAAATGAAAGCACCAAGTACTATATGACTGAGATTATGAGCAAAATCAGTAACGGATCTAGAATCAGAATCCAGCAGCTGTAACTTCTAACACTGTTTTCTCCATACGCTCTCTGAAATGGAGTTGTTTGCTCAGTGCTCTTTCAAAATTCGAAGCAAAAAGCAATCTAATTGAACATCACCTCACAATAGGTCCTAACAGGTGTTTTGTACAAAAGTCACCTGTTCTGTACATAACTAAAGTAATGCGAGTCTGCATTGACAACCTGCCAAATGACCTAAGAAGAGTAATTGGTATCTCAAAAACATCCTCCACAATACTGGGACCAAAGAAATTTCAGTAGGAAAGAAAGGAAGCCTATGTTCTTTTCTGCCCTATAATTTTCGCATGTGTCGGGTTGAAAGTTCAGAATCTGTTTCAATTTTTTTTCCGCACCTAGAGTGGCAGAAATTAGAAACGTGCAGACCTCAGTCCTGCCAAAACACCCATACGTGTGCTGTCATGGGGAAATCTGCTCATGCCCACTGACTCATTATGAATACAGCACTTGTCGCTGCTGCTGCAGGTTAAGAGATTCTGAATGATTTTGATTAATGCTCCTTGATTGGTTGAAAACAAGCAAAGAATGACTATACATTTGGACGAACAGATTTACTCAGGGAATGTAATTAAAAACTTAATAAATCTATTGATTGTCATGAGAAGGGAGATGAAGAGTCTAAAAGATTACTTGCATACTTATTGTCCCAAATCCCTTGATGTCTAGCAAATTGCAAAAGATTCCAAGCTT
Organism: Trogon surrucura; assembly: GCA_020746105.1. Taxonomy (NCBI): domain Eukaryota; kingdom Metazoa; phylum Chordata; class Aves; order Trogoniformes; family Trogonidae; genus Trogon; species Trogon surrucura. Next base: position 106,604,589 of record CM036617.1, on the reverse strand, counting down.
TCACCAATATGCAAGTCAGATTAAAAGGTGAAACCTTGCAGTTTATTGGATATAGATGTTCATAATCCATTTTAATAGTTTGAGATTAATAGGAAATATATGATTGAAATTAATCTCCTGAAGTATAGAGCTGTAATCTAGAGAGAAAATAATGATATTTTAAATTCATTATATTAAATTGTCTTATCTGGACTCACTGGTCTGAAATTCCAGGAATTACACGTAAGACATATAGCTCTAGATTAATTATTTTCAACACCCTTTTTCCTGTAATTCTTTCTTTAAAACCAATCTATAAAAAAGTTTCTTACCTCACATCTTCCAAAATTCAATTAGAGAAGTAAAAAGGACTAACAAACAACTAAAACTCTATTTCAACTTGTATGATAAATCATCCTATTAACTGCTTTATTAACACATCCTATATCTTGGATTAGGATGATAACCTTTTCTTGATTTTATACTGTCTGTACAACAAGTTGCAGCACAGTGTTGAGACACGTTAGGTATTTTTAAAGAAGAAACAACCAAATTGAAACACATGGAACTATATCCTACCATATTTGCTGGCTTCCAGAACCTTACCTACCTTACAGAAAACTACTTGTAATATTATTGTATTAGTGCTGTGAATGTAGGATATTGTAAACCTTATGTGTATTGTGTTTGTGTGTTAAATTTTTGGTATCAAGGGAGGGGCTACAATGGTGGCTCCTGTGAGAAGCTGCTAGAAGTTGCCCTTGTTCCAAGTGTGACCCACCTCTGCCCACGACTGAGGGAAAAAAGCTGCTGGAAGTCCAGCACTGGAAAGAGGAGTGGGATATGAGAGGAACAACTCTGCAGACAGTCAGTGAAGGAGAAGGGGGGGGACACCCACTGGAGCAGAGATTCCCCTGCAGCCTGTGATGAAATGGCAGGGTGATCCCCTGCAGCTCATGGGGGTTAATGGTGGAGCAGATATCCACCTACAGCCCATGGAGGACCCACTCTGGAGCAGGAGGATGTTCCTGAAGAAGGCCATGACTCTGTGGGAAGCTGAAGCTGGAGCATTCTGTTCCTGAAGGACTGCAGCCCATGGAAGGGATCCATGCTGGAGCAGTTTGTGAAGAGCTGCAATTGCACGGGAAGGGCTCACCTTGGAGAACTTTGTGGAGGACTGTCTCCTGTGGGAAAGACTGACACCGGAGCAGAGGAAGAGTGTGAAGAGTCCTCCCCGTGAGGAGGAAGGAGTGGCAGAAACAATGTGTGACAAACTGACCACAACCCCCATTCCCCATCCCCCTGTACCACTTAGTAGGGAGGAGAGAGAGAAAATCTGGAGCAGCTGAGCCCAGAAAGAAGGAAGGGGTGGGGGTAAGGGGTTTTTTTTAAGATTTGGTTGTACTTCTTAGTATCCTACTCTGATTTGATTGGTAATAAATTGATTTCTTCCCCACATTGAGTCTGTTTTTCTCATGAGCATAATTGGTGGGTAATCCTGCTCTGTCGTGGTCTCCACCTACGAGCCTTTTGTTATATTTTTGCCTCCTCATGCAATTAAGGAGGAGCAGTGAAAAAGCAGCTACGTGGTCTTTGGTTGTCAGCTGGGCCTTAATCACAACAAGAAGTCACATGATTTGCCTTCAGAATTAGGTATATTCTTACAAAATGGTAAAATAAATGATAAAGTGTTAAATCCATACACTTTAAATATAATCCTGTTTAAAATTAAAAAAAAAGAAATCCATTCAGACATCCATTCTGAATCACACAGAAGGGAAAAGATGAACGAGTCTGGCCTACAAAATAAAGAGGAATATGGGAATTTGGAAGAACTAAGTATATTAAAAAAACACCAAATAAATTATACCCTAATCATACCCACTCAGTGATACACACAGAGAGGAAAAGAACTAACTGCTACTTACTACTTTTTCTTTCCTTCTTAAGCAAGAATTCAAACAAGCTGCTTGAATGCAAAGGATATTCTCAGGAAGGACAACAGCCTTCTCCTTGTCAACTTACTACTCACACCTCCTCAAGAGAAAAGGAAAAAAATCGTAAGAGCCATGAACTTCCTCTCTGTTGTACTCCCAGAGCATGGTCAATGTTATATTCCTTTAGAGATCACCCCCAGAGGCAGTGAAGGATAGTGTACATCTCCCATACTCCAGCCAGTCTCTCTACCTTACTTAGTATTGCTACTGCAGCAAAGGTATCATTTATACTGGTTTTATAGTGACATGTATTTGAGGCACAGCAGAGAATATACCCAAAGCTCAGATTTTAGATTCTCGCCTTAAAAAAAAAAATCTCAGGATGATAATGTTGGATCTTTCTGACCTGAACCCTGGGATTCCTATGAAACAGTTTATAACACTTAAACCTCTAGGAAAGATTATTAGTGATAATTGACCTTGCTCTAATGAAAACTGTGTGTCCTTGATTCTTGCTTGCAATGCTTAAGTGCTCAGCTCAGTCAACTGTATCACAGTAATGTTGATGTCGTCATGTTTTAGTATTTGAAGATAACTGTCTGTCACTAAACATCAGCAAGACATTCAGCCTGTTGCACATGAGCACTCAATGGCCGACGGCCTGTAATTCTCAAATTATGATAAATCTAAAGGAAATAATTGTTCTCCTAAATGTTAGCTGAGTCACTGCACATTAAAATACGAGGCATAATATGGGGCTGAATTTTCTGAAGGGTCCAACACAAATCTCGATAGATCTATAATGCTTACAGTTCAATCTCTTTTGAAATTTGAACAAAAAACCCTAGAAGGCAGAAATATCTCTCAGGGTGTTTGAGAGTGTTCAAATACTAAAAAATTATCACATATTAAAACAATTTTAATGTAACTTTTCCAGAAAGCTTGGACTAAGATGATATTCCCTGCACTACATTTGAGACGCCTTGGTCTTTGGCTGTAGTGAGACTGAGTTTCTTTTAGTTGAAGTAAACATGACTCATATACTCTCCTGCAGAGATTAAGTATTCTGGATTAAATTAATATTCTTCCATAACACCCTGAAATTTAAAAAAAAAAAAATTCAAAACCCAAAATACAAAAATTATTTTTTTGAGAAATAGGATATTATAGTTCATCCAGAATATGTACCAACCTACCGGGTCTTTTACATCTTAGCATCCTGAACCCTGGAGTCCTACAGACCAGCTCTTTTTCCACAGCGACAATTGTGTGGGAAGAGTGGTGACTATCTTCTTGGAGCTAATCCTAAACTACTTTTCTTGCTTTTTCACTTGCTTGAGGAAAGGTAATTTGCTTTGGCCCTATACCAGGAGCACACTGTAACCATCTCCTGTTGGTTCAGCCACACTAGCTTCTTTAGTGGGAGAGTGAAAAACAGGCCTCTACACCCTCTCCACACTTTCCCCTGCCAAACTGTCAGGACTGATACAGATCTTGGCTTGGGTTTATCATCAGACAAGATGGTATCAGGCTTCTGCTACAGAAAGGTTGCCTCCCCCACTCTCCTCTTAAAATCTGCTTTGGGTTTTACTGTCGTTAGTTATGAGACCGAGATTCAAAGTGTTATAAGCTTAGATGAAGACCAGAACGTATTATAGTGCCAGTTACAACTCTGACATGTTAATAGAAAGCTTCCTCTGCTAGGATTTATCTTACCTGACTTCAGATACTTACAAGTTACGTGTTTAACCATACCCGTTGCCTAAATTCCTACTGTGGTCAGTTGATAGAGGCAGGCAGCACTCAAGGATGATTTACTTGATGTGACTGAGATGCTGGCTCTGGAGACACAACACACCACTGAAGGATGCCTGTCTCGCTGTTTCTCCCTTGGCCAACTGAGATTCAATGCCTAACTCCCAGACTGTCGAACAGATGGATCCCACATGAGGAAGCATCAAGGGATTGGATCATCTTCCTAAACATTAATACTTTTTATCTGCAGAAAGACTCTGTAGATAAAGTTTGCAATTAAGTAAAGGACTTGAATTCAGGAGTTCAGGTGTTGGAGGTAGGTAGATTTTTAAGTATAAGGTAATATTGCATCACAGTATTGGAATATTTAAGACTTATGGCCTGAAACATGCTATGCTATCTACCTGTCCCCTACACCCGACCATTTTAAATCACTTAGTTATTTCTAAGAAGATTAAGAACAAATATGCTGCCTGGTTTGTGCTAAAAATTTTCTACAGAATATTCCGTGTGACAGTTCTAGTATTTCTGGGGCTATAAGTTCAAAAGTGGCAAGAAGGATTCATACTATGTGGGTTGTCTGCTGCAAAGTCTTACCCAGGTTTGGCCAAATTATGTGCATTTAGAAACCTGTGTTCATATTACTCCTCAGAGGAGCTGCTGTGCCCTAGGGTAGTGCCTTCAAGGGCTACACAAAACTCCTCACTACAACTTGGAGGCTACACAACTGCTCTTAGCCAACCCCATCCTGGTCCCATCAACATAGACTTGCCTAATGACCCATGAAGAGGTAGGTTAGAACTGAGGGAGGGGAGAGACTGGCACAGAAGGAGCCTGGGACTAAAACTGAGGAAGGGCTCAGGAGGAGAGGAGGAAGGAAGAACTTGCTGATGAGGCCAGAAGTGGAGGGTGCAATACTCACTAGAGCAGTGTCTGGATGAGGCACTGGAATTCATATTGGTCAGAGTTAGCCACTTCCCAGGAGGTCAGTAACTGGGAAGTGAAGGCTAATGTCTCCCTTAGAGCCAGCTGTGAGAGTGGAGGGGGTGTATCATGCCTAGGGATTCCAAGTGGTTCAACTCGGCTTTTAATTACTACCCTATATAGGACTGACAAAGAAAAAAACCTCTCAAAGAACTCTGCTCCCTCCACAACTCACCTGCAGACATTCCTATTTGAAACATCAGGTCATACCAGCATGTCAGGTCATGGTTCAGTTCTGAAATCTTCTGTCATGTAGATTGTACCTGGAAAGTAGAGAGTACTTGGAAAGTCAGGCAGAGGCAATAGACTAGAATTCAAAATCATTGGTGTTTTCTTGCTTTTGGCAACCCAATTATTCAGGCATCATAAACATACCTCCGCAAGAATGTAAGAGTTTAAAAACAAAATAAATATAGCATTATTTTTATTTGCCCTCTGGTTTTCTGTTTCCTCTATCCAGACATCAAATATCACTCTGAAAAAAAGCTCGTTTATAAAATTAAGGGGGAAAAAACAAAGCAGTACATTTCATGTAGTCATGTACATTACAGAAAAGAAAGACCTTGGTAAAAAGAGAGGGCTAGGTGATATTGAGCATGGAGAGATTTTGGTAGCGGGGGAGCCACAGAGGTGACTTCTGTGAGACGCTGCTAGAAGCTTCGCTCTTGTCCAGCAGAGCCAATGCCAGACAGTTCCAAGATGGACCAGCTTCTGGTCAAGCGAAGCCTATCAGTGATGGTGGTAGCACCACCATAACATATTTGAAAAGGGGGAGAAAAAAAGAAAAAAAAGTTGTACAACAACAATTGCAGAGGAGTGAGAATATGTGAGAGAAATAACACTGCAGACACTGAAGTCAGGGAAGAAGGAGGGGGAGGAGGAGGGGCTCCAGGCATCAAAGCAGGGATTCCCCTGCAGCCCGTAGAGAAAACCATAGTGAGGCAGGCTGTACTCTTGCAGCCCACGGATATTAATGGTGGAGCAGATGCCCACCTGCACCCCACTCCTGAGCAGGTGCCCAAATGAGACTGAAGCCCTGTGGGAAGCATGCACTGGAGCAGGCTCCTGGCAGGACCGGCGGACCAGTGGAGACAGGAGCTCACACTGTAGCCAGTTTGCTGGTAAGATTTGTGACCCTGCTGGAGGAGTCAGTTCCTGAAGGACTGCACCCCATGAAAGGGATCCATGCTGGAACAATTCCTGAAAAACTGCTGCCCATAGGAAGGACTCACCTTCAAGAACTTTGTGATGGACCACCTCCCATGGGAGGGACCTCACGCTGGAGAAGGGGAGAGTGTGAGGACTCCTTTCCTTGAGGAGGAAGGACCAGCAGAGACAGCGTGTGATGAACTGACCACAACCTCCATTCCCCATCTCCCTGTACCAGGTAAAGAATCTACCAGGTAAAGGAGGTAAAGAAATCAGGAGTGAAGTTGAGCCCAGGAAGAAGGGAGAGATGGGGGAAATGTGTTTTAAGATTTGTTTTTTATTTCTCATTATCCTACTCTGATATGATTGGTAGTAAATTAAATTAATTTTCCCCGATTCAAGTCTGTTTTGCCTGTGACAGTACTTGCTGAGTGATCTCCCTGTCCTTGTCTTGACTGATGAACCTTTCATTGCATTTTCTCTCCCCTGTCCAGCTGAGGAGGGGAGTGGATAAAGCGGCTGTGGTGGCCACCTCACCTCCAGTCAGGGCCAGCCCACCACAGAAGGAATGCCAGTACAACAAGCACAGGCCTTCTCTTTGCTTGTCACAGCTGCATTTGTTCCTGTCATATGAATTATGATAGAAACTGTGTGCAGTATATTCTGCTTGAAAACAAGGGAGCAAATATAGCAAAATATAGAAAGTATGTACTTCCAATGCTCACTCTCTTCTATCTGGTTCAAAGAGCAATAAAAAAAAAAAGTTATTAATCTCCTTCCTCTGCCTCCTCCTGTCTTCTTCCTTATTATTCACTGAAAGAAGAGGAAGGGCAAGGAAGGTTAAAAGGTGAAATTGTTCAGTGCCTCATCTTAGAAGTGAACTAATCCTCCCAGTCCCCTTCTCATAACTCCAGCTGCCAGGTGAGTCTTCTTTTCAGCTGCTACTTCCAATACAGGATTTTCTGAAGCACCATCTTGCTCTCTGGCACTTTTCAGATTCTTATTGTTAAAATTTACTGTAAGAAAACAAAATATAGCTTTTGATATCTGCTGCTTGCCTTGAACTCCACAGTAAAGAATAAAAAAGCCATACAAATATATTGCCTACTGCCATGCCTGAGCTTTTTCTCTCCCTTCTCTTTTGTTTGTGACTGCGAGTCCAGATCTGCCAAGCTGAACAGTTTATATTTTATAGAGTGAAAGAAACAATCTGTCCAACAAAAATGCCATTCTCCTGCTGAAACTGTTGACACATTGTTTGTTGTTCACAGCTGAGGACTCTGTACATTACTTGTACTTACAAGGTCAGTGAGTGGCACAAAAACTTTAGAAAAAGTGAGTTAAAAATGTCGACCTGGGTGTAAAAAGGCTGTGTCACTCTCCTGCATATGAGCTGATAAAGTGCTTATAAAATTCCACTAAATGTTAATGGCGGAATTCCTTCAAAGTTAAAACTGTCTTCAGTACTACAAACCCATGCTAATAAGACACACTCAAAGTGGCCCTTGGTAACATTATGCACTGCTACCCTTACAGCATGAAGGGAAGGGCATACATTAGTTGTTCAATGTGTCTTTCAGGTGCCCAATGAACCTTCAGCTGAAGCAAAATGTTTAAAGCCCTGATCCATCTCTGGGGCTACTGGAATAAGCAGAATGTAGAACCCAGCTGTCAAAGAAGAGTGCCAGAGCCCTGCTGGTTGGTCCCTATAAGATGTGGGTTCAAGAGAAAGAGATCTGCAACGAATGTCCTGGAGAAGGCTCATGGGTCTGCCCATCCCAGGATAAAAGTTAGGCTTGTTTGTAATGTAACCATCTAGGACTAACTAGTTAAAAATTAAAAATACTGAGCTGGCCACCTCATTGATTTTGCTTCTCTGTGTTCAGCCTATTTGCATTATATTTTTAACACTTTCATTAGCATAACTTCTGAGAATTACTTTTTTTTTTTTCAGTATGGTCATGCCCTAATAACTCTCCTTTAGGAGTTGAAAGGAAGTAGGTAAAATTAAAACCACAATAAAATGCTGCTCTGCTGTAGTCAGAAAGCAGGGCTGGTTGACCAAGAGGGGCCACCTGCACCTCCCAGACCACCATCGGCAGACAGAGGCTGGAAATCTCAGGCTGGTGCAGAAGGAGCCCCTTGTCCTAAGGGTGCTCCAAGTGGGGCAGTGGGCCTCTTTTTCTGGGCCTCATCTCTGAGGACAGTTGCTGACACTCTGAACAGTCATCACTTGCAAGCGTAAGTTCAGATGAAATTATTTGTGATCTTTAGGTTACATTTTAAGACTCTGTGACTGAGACTGGGAAGGCTTTTTAACAGCCATGGGCGGAAGAGCGCCCTGCATGGTCTTTTCTTTATTATGAGCCCATAAAGCTGTACCAGGCCTACAAGCTTTACCTATAAACTGTTAAATGAACTAGCTTAGCCAAATAAGGATAGACAAGAATAAAGTATTTCGACATTTCTTTATTGCAGTACACCCTATGGAAGACACTGCTTCTATTCCAGACACTTCTTCAGCTGAACCTCTTCCTACACCTCAAAGGCATGTTCGTGGATACCCTACATTTTACAGCTAACCGTGCTGACAGCACTGCGTTGCGGAATTAAGACTTGCGTCCTTGAGCTCTTTTCTAAACAAGTACATAACTCTTGCTTGCTAATTATGAAAAGAGACCCTGACCAGCTGAGTATAGCTCATGTTGGGAGTTTGTCCATGAGAATCAACAGATAAGATGCTTCTTGTACACCAGATGTGCATGGGAGTGAACGGGAGAGTATGATCAAAACAGACCTGGGAAAGTCTCTTTTCCTTGTGTGATAAGAGCGTGATTGAAGGAGAACATGAGCTAATAACAAGCCTGGCTGCATAGTCTGGTCTCTTGTTTGTAACCCACAAATAGTGCTTTGTGCTAATAAGTATATGTGTACCTGCTTGCAATAAGGAGAATTCTGTTTTCCACCATCTCAGAGTTTGTGCGTGCTTCTCCACACATGTGCAACCTAATGAATCTTAAAAATCATCATAATCTATCTTTTCTAAAAAATTGCTTCACTGTACACACCCCACACAGAGCTGACCGAGTGGCTGCTGTAACTGGGCAAGCAGCAGGACTCTGGGGACAGTACAGTCTTGTTGCTTGTACATTTATGCTTTGTGACTGAAATTACATAATATAAACATGTAAAAATGTTTGCTTTCTTTACTTTGAAAGGTTACTTTAGCATCATTGCCAGTCTCTTTCTTCTTAGAGGTAAATATTTCCCTTTAAAGTGCAGCTGCTTTTGAGAACAGTTCACAGCTCATAGAAGCTATAAAGATATTGCAGATGTACAAACATGGTGCAAAAGAGTGTGTGAGGAGTGCACCCATTCTCAGTACAATCCACACGCATAATTACATTGGATTTATTTAAGAAATAAATGCTTCCCCAAGTTTACAAGTTCTGGTATCAGTTGAGATGAGCGGCTACTACCCTACACCCACCCTTAACCAAAAAACAGTGATCCAGATCATAAATACACTCACCTATAAAAAGATGAGGAAGCTCAACCTCAAGGATTAATCTTGGACGGCGACCCAGAGCCAAGGGGCAGGCTGTAGCCCAACTGCAGGACCTGCTGCTCCAAACAGATAGCTCCAACATAGCCTCCGGCAGGACCTCGTTTTAAAGCTCAGTTTAATCTGAGCTGTGGTCAATCAAAGCCATCTCGGCCTCCCATTGGGTACCAGCCAAATTCCTGGGTGTGCCCCTAGGCTGGTGGGCCAAATCCAAACTAGCCAGGAATTTCCAGCAGATTCTCTAAAATCTGCCTGGCAACCGCTCGGAAGGGGAATCAGCTCAGAGATAGGGGGATGCACCTGTCACAGAGTGATAATTAAGGCACTATGTGGCACCCTCACTGAGCCAAGTGGCAAGTAAAAATACCTGCTTATACTTCAACCAGCTCATATTTAGTAACTTTAGTCATTGTGACTTCCTGTTCCCTGGGATGTCCAGCTCCATGGTTATTATGGGCAGAGCCAGATCAAGTGCACTGAGAGATACGAAATAAAGAGACATGAAATGTAGAATTATGAAATATAGTGCTCCCAGGGAGGTCTGGAATAGAAATTAAACTAACTCTTTCCTTACGATACATTGAATCAGATGTTAGTGTGTGTGCAGGGTTTGATTTTCAGTATCTCAAAACGGAGAACAGGATGGGGACAGAGCATAGGCCAGAAGCACTCTAGCCATTTTTTTTTTTGTGGGCTCTTTCACAATTTTCATCCTAGGATCACAAGGAGCTTTACAAAGAAGGTCAGAACCATAGTTCAATATAGTTCAAGACAGTATAATTCAATATAGTTCAAGACAACTATATTCATAGTGTTTTCTTTCTTTGTTCAGCTGCAATGTTTCTGGAGAATTAGAAGTGCAGACTTTTCTGTTGCAATATCACTCGTCCCAGGTCAGGTGAAACTCTGGGTCTGGAGTACAGCTGGCAGGAGAGACATGGCCAGCTATATTTTGCAGCTGGTCTTTTTCCTCTTCCGTCAGGCTGGGAGTGCATCCCTAGTGCACGGGACTTTTGAGCTGGACTGGAAAACATGGCTCAGGTGTGATCAGATCTGGCATCAGGGTGCCAGAAACACTTCCAAATTAGTGGTTCAGAGTGGGTCGTACACCTGTTATACATACCTACGATGTCACAGAAACATAGAATTGTCAGGGTTGGAAGAGACCTTAAAGATCCTGTTTTCTTATCCTGTTTGCATGCATGGTTATGTGTAGCCAAAAAAAAACAACCAAACAAACCACAACCTCTGACACTTCTTCATTGCTGGGGGAAGAAATAAAATGGCAAATGATCAAATGCAGCATTCATTTATTGCATTTTTGCAAGTCAACAGTCAGATAATGCTCTCTGCACAGTTATGACACCAGAAGCCTTCAGCTTCTTTGGATGACATATTGATATGAAATAACATGTATCTTTCTTCTAGCATAGACAAGGCTATGAGTCATGCATATATTACAAAATTTCAGGTTCTAGTATTACAAATTTAACAACCTGGTAATCATACTGTTAAATGCATTTACTTAAGGTAAATTCAAAATTACTTGCAACTTTCAATCTGTGAGGCTAACTACATGAAGGGCAAATGAACATATTTGTTTCTAAGAGCACAGATTAAACCCTAAGTAATAAAATCCATATGTGTAGGATCTGACTGAAACTCACACTGCAATCAATTACAGTTTTGCTGGAGTTACGATAGGGGAAACAATAGGGAAGTTTGCAAGAACATATTAAAGGAAAAAGCCCTCATAAAGTTTTAGAAATGTAAAATAATGTAAAATAATAAAAGCTAATAATAATATACTGTAAAAATAACATGGAGAAATTTAACTAATTAACATCTATGGTTGTCTTCTTCTGTCTCCTTTTTTGCTGCTGAGGCAATGGAGAGCAACACTGGCCACAAAGGTACCTTAGCTTTGAGGCAATGTTTCATTTTCTGAAAAGCAGCATGCTGTTTGCTTGATTCTGTTCATTATTTGCCTTTCTCTCAGAAAGTTTATAAGCAGTCTCTTGCAACTCTCTTACAATCAAATTCAATCAGTTCTGCTGGATCTCATTACTGAAAGCACTTGGGTGAATGTTTGTGGCCACAGAGACCTGAGTGCAGCATCAAGGCATATATTGCTTGGTCCAGACTGGATGTGCAATCTCAGGGACTGGATGCTCTTTATGTGTTTGGTGAGTGGAATTCTTTGACTTTTTAGTGATATTTATGAACTCAAACATAATTTTCATGCATGTCTTCTATGACTGCATTTAAATGTAACCCTACAGTGACTGTTCCCCCTTGTAAACCCATTTGCTAGGATATTCATAAAATCATAGAACAATTTCGACTGGAAGAGACCTTTAAGATCCTTGAGTCCAAACTTTGTCCTAGTCCTATCAACACCGCTAAACCATGTCTGTCCTTCAACGCAACATCTATGCTTCTCTTAAACACCTCCAGGGATGGTGACTCAACCACCTCCCTGGACAGCCTGTTCCAATGCCTGACAACCCTTTCAGTAAGGAAATTCTTCCTAATATCCAACCTGAACCTCCCCTGCCACAACTTAAGGCCATTTCCCCTTGCCCTATCACTGACCACTAGAGAGAACAGACCAACCTTCACCTCACTACAACCTTCTTTCAGGTAGTTGTAGAGAGCAAGAAGGTCTCCCCTCAGTCTCCTCTTCTCCAGGCTAAACAGCCCCAGATCCCTCAGCCTTTCTTCGTACAACACATGCTCCAAATCCTCTACCAGCGTGGTAGCCCATCTTTGTACCCTCTCCAGCACCTCAATGTCCTTCTTCTATGAGAGGCTCAAAACTGGACACAGTACTCAAGGTGAGGCCTCACCAAAGCTGAGTACAGGGACATGGCCACCTCCCTGCTCCTGCTCACTACACTATTCCTGATCCAGGCCAGGATGCCATTGGCCCTCTTGGCCACCTGGGCACACTGCTGGCTCATTTTCAGCCGGCCATCTATTAACACCCCCAGGTCCTTCTCTGCCTGGCAGCTCTCCAGCCACTCCTCCCCAAGCCTGTAGCGCTGCTGGGGGTTGTTGTGGCTGAAGTGCAGGACCCAGCATTTGGCCTCATTGAAACTCATGGAACTGGCCTTGGCCCAGTGATCCAGCCTGTCCAGATTCCTCTGTAGAGCCTCCCCACCCTCAAGCAGATCAGCACTTCCACCCAGCTTGGTGTTGTCTGCAGACTCACCAAGGGTGCACTCTATCCCCTGGTCCAGATCATTGGTGAAAATTTTAAACAGGACTGGCCGCAGCACTGAGCCTTGGGGGACACCACTCTCAAGCAGCAAACATCGGAACGCAGATAAAGCCATTTAATTTTTAAAAGACATTTGTTTTCTCAAGTTTTCCATTCAGCAATTTGTCAATGAATAAGCATTAAAATGTTTGATGTCCCATACAATGGGAAAACTAAAGTGATCAATCTGGCTTTTTGCTGCTAATCCACACAAGAACTTTGCATCCCTTGTTTGATTTCGAACTTCCCAGCTGAAATTGGTGAGTCAATGTCTCCTGCCCCTTTTTTTCCTTACATCCTTCTTCTGGGCAAGGCTCCAGGCCCCCACCACACTCAGATGGATGCCCTGCTGCTACGCAAGGAAGGGCCTCAGCTGTTAGGGAAAAGCTGATTCCTATGGATGTGAGAGATGCGAGGGAAGGGGAAGGAAGACAGGGGCCATATCTCCAAAGGTGCCACTTCAGTAAAATCATCTAGAAGCTATATTAACTAATTCAGGAGCTATGAACACCATTCTTCCCTTTTCAGTATCTTGTTTCCTTTCTCTCACTTCAAAAATAACCAAATTAGACTGTTGAAATAGAAGAAAGACACAGTTTTGAAAATTTACTGTCTGATTAAGGCAAGTTCCTTCCTCTCACTAGGAATCTCCATTGCTTTTTGAAGGAACAGCGAATACTTTAGATGAAGATTTCTACTCTTCCATATAAATACATTATAGAAAACACCATGTGATTTTTATATTACTGATATTATTGCATTGTGTTTCACAGTTGAATTAGCAAGAAGCAGCAACTTACAGGTTCAATAGTGCAAAGTGCCATGTGCATTCTGAGATGTATAAAAGCATATAACAATAAGTTGTAATGGTTGTTGTAAAAACGTCGCGTAGGCAGGACTGGATAAGCGCACTCTTCTATCTAGGGACAAATTGTTGTCTCTAGACATTCAGATTAGTCATAGCTGACTTGATCTCTTCTCCCCTAGGCTCACTATGTTTACTGAAATTAGTCTGAATATCAGTCAGGCAGTCAGTGCTAGGGTGACTTTTGCTTTCAAACCTATCCTCATACCCCTTGCCCCCAAATTAAAGAACTGAATGTATCCTAAGGTGTTTCTAAGGAAAATTGTAAGGCTGTCTAAATTTCTTCTCTTTTTAATAATCTTTCTTTATCAACCTCGTAGATGAGTTCTGATTTGTCATAAACTTCTCCACAGACCTTAGAATACAAGTGTTGAGTATTGATATTTTTTCCAAAATAAGATTTAATTTACAAATTACAGATAACTATAGGCTGTGTAGAGACAGACAGACAGAGATACTTTCCCTGTGTGACCTTCCCTTTGAGAGAAGTGTTTTTCCCTCCTGACTGACTTTCAGACTGTAGAGTTGGAGAATGAATAAAATACTCTTTTGACTATGCCTGTCTTCCACACATATTTGCCAATGCCTGAATACAAATTTTTAAAAAAAAACATGCTGTGGCAAAATCTGTTTTTAACTATGTTTTCCTTTGGTTGTTTTGAAAATTCTCAAGCTAGCTATTTTGATGTCATGAACTTTATTACTAGCTAGTAATACTAGTATCTGTTCCATGCTGCTTAAGCAAAGTACTTCACATGCCCTCCTACACAATCATGCTAAACATACCCTGAAGTTTGCAGCCATATCAGACAGAAATAGAAATGGGGAAGACAGCCTGGAAAAGGAAAAGCATATGAGAGAAGATATCATAGAGGGTTAATATATCATAGAATGGCCTAGGCTGGAAGAGACCTTAGAGATAAACTAATCCAACCTCCCTGTCACGGGTAGAGACGCCTCTCAACTAGATCAGGCTACTCAAGGCTCTGTCCAACCTGGCCTTGAACACCTCCAGGGAGGGGGCAGCCACAACATCTCTGGGCAATTTATTACAAAGTCTTACCACCCTCGTATTGAAGAATTTCTTCCTAAGATCTAATCTAAATCTATTCTCCTGCAACTTAAACCCATTTCCCCTTGTCCTATCAGTGGACGCTCTTGTAAAAAGTCCCTCCCCAGCCTTCCTGTAGGATCCCTTCAGGTATTGGAAGGCAGCTATTAGGTCCCCCCGAAGTCTTCTCTTTTCAAGACTGAACAATCCCAGCTCCCACAGCCTGTCCTTGTAGCATAGGTGCTCCAGCCCCTGAATCATCTCTGTGGCCCTCCTCTGAACATGCTCCAACAGTACTATGTCCCTCTTATGGTGAGTACACCAGATCTGGATGCAGTGTTCGAGGTGGGGTCTCACAAGAGCACAGTAAAGGGGGAGAATCACCTCTCTTGACCCGCTGGCTACGCTTCTCCTGACACATCCCAGGATGCGACTGGCCTTCTGGGCTGCATGAGCGCACTGCCGGCTTATATTGATCTTCTCATCTATCAACACCTCCAAATCCTTCTCTTCAGGACTACTGTCAAGCCACTCTGTGCCCAGTTTGTATTTGTGCCTAGGACTACCCCCACCCAGGTGAACAACCTTGCACTTAGACTTGTTGAAACTCATGCAGTTTGCACTGGCCCATTTCTCAAGCCTATCAAGGTCTCTCTGGATGGCATCTCTTCCCTCAGGTGAGCCCACAGCACCACACAGCTTGGTGTCGTCAGCAAACTTGCTGAGGGTGCATTCACTGCCATCGTCTGTGTCGCTGATAAAGATGTTGAACAGCAGGGAAGAGCAGGGCAAGGGAAGAGCAGGGCAAGGGAAGAGCAGGGCAAGGGAAGAGCAGGGCAAGGGAAGAGCAGGGCAAGGGAAGAGCAGGGCAAGGGCAGAGCAGGGCAAGGGCAGAGCAGGGCAAGGGCAGAGCAGGGCAAGGGCAGAGCAGGGCAAGGGAAGAACAGGGCAAGGGAAGGCAGGGGAAGGGAAGGCAGGGGAAGGGAAGAGAAGGGCAAAGGAAGGCAGGGCAAGGGAATGCAGGGCAAAGGAAGAGCAGGGCAAGGGAAGGCAGGGCAAGGGCAGAGCAGGGCAAGGGCAGAGCAGGGCAAGGGCAGAGCAGGGCAAGGGAAGGCAGGGCAAGGGCAGAGCAGGGCAAGGGCAGAGCAGGGCAAGGGCAGAGCAGGGCAAGGGAAGGCAGGGCAAGGGAAGAGCAGGGCAAGGGAAGAGCAGGGCAAGGGAAGAGCAGGGCAAGGGAAGGCAGGGCAAGGGAAGAGAAGGGCAAGGGAAGGCAGGGCAAGGGAATGCAGGGCAAAGGAAGAGCAGGGCAAGGGAAGGCAGGGCAAGGGCAGAGCAGGGCAAGGGCAGAGCAGGGCAAGGGAAGGCAGGGCAAGGGCAGAGCACGGCTAGGGAAGGCAGGGCGAGGGAAGAGCAGGGTAAGGGAAGGCAGGTCAAGGGAAGAGAAGGGCAAGGGAAGGCAGGGCAAGGGAAGAGCAGGGCGAGGGCAGAGCAGGGCAAGGGGAGGCAGGGCAAGGGGAGGCAGGGCAAGGGGAGGCAGGGCAAGGGAATGCAGGGCAAAGGAAGAGCAGGGCAAGGGAAGGCAGGGCAAGGGAAGAGCAGAGCAAGGGAAGAGCAGGGCAAGGGAAGGCAGGGCAAGGGCAGAGCAGGGCAAGGGAAGAGCAGGGCAAGGGCAGAGCAGGGCAAGGGAAGGCAGGGCAAGGGAAGGCAGGGCAAGGGAAGGCAGGGCAAGGGAAGGCAGGGCAAGGGAAGGCAGGGCAAGGGAAGAGCAGGACTAGGGAAGGCAGGGCGAGGGAAGAGCAGGGCAAGGGCAGAGCAGGGCAAGGGAAGAGCAGGGCAAGGGAAGAGCAGGGCAAGGGAAGAGCAGGGCAAGGGAAGAGCAGGGCAAGGGAAGAGCAGGGCAAGGGAAGGCAGGGCAAGGGAAGAGCAGGGCAAGGGCAGAGCAGGGCAAGGGAAGGCAGGGCAAGGGAAGAGCAGGGCAAGGGAAGAGCAGGGCGAGGGCAGAGCAGGGCGAGGGAAGGCAGGGCGAGGGAAGAGCAGGGCGAGGGAAGAGCAGGGCGAGGGCAGAGCAGGGCGAGGGGAGGCAGGGCAAGGGGAGGCAGGGCAAGGGGAGGCAGGGCAAGGGAAGAGAAGGGCAAAGGGAGGCAGGGCAAGGGAATGCAGGGCAAAGGAAGAGCAGGGCAAGGGAAGGCAGGGCAAGGGAAGAGCAGGGCAAGGGAAGAGCAGGGCAAGGGAAGGCAGGGCAAGGGCAGAGCAGGGCAAGGGAAGAGCAGGGCAAGGGAAGGCAGGGCAAGGGAAGGCAGGGCAAGGGCAGAGCACGGCTAGGGAAGGCAGGGCGAGGGAAGAGCAGGGTAAGGGAAGGCAGGTCAAGGGAAGAGAAGGGCAAGGGAAGGCAGGGCAAGGGAAGAGCAGGGCGAGGGCAGAGCAGGGCAAGGGGAGGCAGGGCAAGGGGAGGAAGGGCAAGGGGAGGAAGGGCAAGGGGAGGAAGGGCAGAGCAGGGCAAGGGAAGGCAGGGCAAGGGAAGGCAGGGCAAGGGAAGAGCAGGGCAAGGGAAGAGCAGGGCAAGGGAAGAGCAGGGCAAGGGAAGGCAGGGCAAGGGCAGAGCAGGGCAAGGGAAGGCAGGGCAAGGGAAGGCAGGGCAAGGGAAGGCAGGGCAAGGGAAGGCAGGGCAAGGGCAGAGCAGGGCAAGGGAAGGCAGGGCGAGGGCAGAGCAGGGCAAGGGCAGAGCAGGGCAAGGGCAGAGCAGGGCAAGGGCAGAGCAGGGCAAGGGAAGAGCAGGGCAAGGGAAGAGCAGGGCAAGGGAAGAGCAGGGCAAGGGAAGGCAGGGCAAGGGCAGAGCAGGGCAAGGGCAGAGCAGGGCAAGGGAAGGCAGGGCAAGGGAAGGCAGGGCAAGGGAAG
This sequence comes from Trogon surrucura, assembly GCA_020746105.1. Lineage (NCBI taxonomy): Eukaryota > Metazoa > Chordata > Aves > Trogoniformes > Trogonidae > Trogon > Trogon surrucura. Next base: position 106,587,147 of record CM036617.1, on the reverse strand, counting down.
AGCAGGGCGAGGGCAGAGCAGGGCTAGGGAAGGCAGGGCGAGGGAAGAGCAGGGCGAGGGAAGAGCAGGGCGAGGGCAGAGCAGGGCGAGGGAAGAGAAGGGCAAGGGAAG